>OU342651.1:910000-10910000 GCA_910589605.1 Chrysoteuchia culmella
AATCCGGTCCAATGCTCTAACCGCTGAGCTACCGAGACTTGCGAACCACCGTCGAAATTCTCCAATACTTTTATATTTTTTAATACGCTGTAGGCCAGCGTTGTTACATCAATGCTAGGAAATATCCTTGCATTCGAAAGAAACATCTTTTCAGGTGTTTAACGATCGATTAAGATGCAACTGCCAATAATTTATGATTTTGTAATTTTTGCATTTTTCAATGCTATTTTTATACTTATGGTAAATTTTAAATAGAAAAATATTGGAAAAAATTAACTCGGCCACAAGTGAATTCTCAGACTGGAATCGAACCAGCGACCTTTGGAAATCCGGTCCAATGCTCTAACCGCTGAGCTACCGAGACTTGCGAACCACCGTCGAAATTCTCCAATACTTTTATATTTTTTAATACGCTGTAGGCCAGCGTTGTTACATCAATGCTAGGAAATATCCTTGCATTCGAAAGAAACATCTTTTCAGGTGTTTAACGATCGATTAAGATGCAACTGCCAATAATTTATGATTTTGTAATTTTTGCATTTTTCAATGCTATTTTTATACTTATGGTAAATTTTAAATAGAAAAATATTGGAAAAAATTAACTCGGCCACAAGTGAATTCTCAGACTGGAATCGAACCAGCGACCTTTGGAAATCCGGTCCAATGCTCTAACCGCTGAGCTACCGAGACTTGCGAACCACCGTCGAAATTCTCCAATACTTTTATATTTTTTAATACGCTGTAGGCCAGCGTTGTTACATCAATGCTAGGAAATATCCTTGCATTCGAAAGAAACATCTTTTCAGGTGTTTAACGATCGATTAAGATGCAACTGCCAATAATTTATGATTTTGTAATTTTTGCATTTTTCAATGCTATTTTTATACTTATGGTAAATTTTAAATAGAAAAATATTGGAAAAAATTAACTCGGCCACAAGTGAATTCTCAGACTGGAATCGAACCAGCGACCTTTGGAAATCCGGTCCAATGCTCTAACCGCTGAGCTACCGAGACTTGCGAACCACCGTCGAAATTCTCCAATACTTTTATATTTTTTAATACGCTGTAGGCCAGCGTTGTTACATCAATGCTAGGAAATATCCTTGCATTATTGCTTTTCCAATATTTTTCTATTTAAAATTTACCATAAGTATAAAAATAGCATTGAAAAATGCAAAAATTACAAAATCATAAATTATTGGCAGTTGCATCTTAATCGATCGTTAAACACCTGAAAAGATGTTTCTTTCGAATGCAAGGATATTTCCTAGCATTGATGTAACAACGCTGGCCTACAGCGTATTAAAAAATATAAAAGTATTGGAGAATTTCGACGGTGGTTCGCAAGTCTCGGTAGCTCAGCGGTTAGAGCATTGGACCGGATTTCCAAAGGTCGCTGGTTCGATTCCAGTCTGAGAATTCACTTGTGGCCGAGTTAATTTTTTCCAATATTTTTCTATTTAAAATTTACCATAAGTATAAAAATAGCATTGAAAAATGCAAAAATTACAAAATCATAAATTATTGGCAGTTGCATCTTAATCGATCGTTAAACACCTGAAAAGATGTTTCTTTCGAATGCAAGGATATTTCCTAGCATTGATGTAACAACGCTGGCCTACAGCGTATTAAAAAATATAAAAGTATTGGAGAATTTCGACGGTGGTTCGCAAGTCTCGGTAGCTCAGCGGTTAGAGCATTGGACCGGATTTCCAAAGGTCGCTGGTTCGATTCCAGTCTGAGAATTCACTTGTGGCCGAGTTAATTTTTTCCAATATTTTTCTATTTAAAATTTACCATAAGTATAAAAATAGCATTGAAAAATGCAAAAATTACAAAATCATAAATTATTGGCAGTTGCATCTTAATCGATCGTTAAACACCTGAAAAGATGTTTCTTTCGAATGCAAGGATATTTCCTAGCATTGATGTAACAACGCTGGCCTACAGCGTATTAAAAAATATAAAAGTATTGGAGAATTTCGACGGTGGTTCGCAAGTCTCGGTAGCTCAGCGGTTAGAGCATTGGACCGGATTTCCAAAGGTCGCTGGTTCGATTCCAGTCTGAGAATTCACTTGTGGCCGAGTTAATTTTTTCCAATATTTTTCTATTTAAAATTTACCATAAGTATAAAAATAGCATTGAAAAATGCAAAAATTACAAAATCATAAATTATTGGCAGTTGCATCTTAATCGATCGTTAAACACCTGAAAAGATGTTTCTTTCGAATGCAAGGATATTTCCTAGCATTGATGTAACAACGCTGGCCTACAGCGTATTAAAAAATATAAAAGTATTGGAGAATTTCGACGGTGGTTCGCAAGTCTCGGTAGCTCAGCGGTTAGAGCATTGGACCGGATTTCCAAAGGTCGCTGGTTCGATTCCAGTCTGAGAATTCACTTGTGGCCGAGTTAATTTTTTCCAATATTTTTCTATTTAAAATTTACCATAAGTATAAAAATAGCATTGAAAAATGCAAAAATTACAAAATCATAAATTATTGGCAGTTGCATCTTAATCGATCGTTAAACACCTGAAAAGATGTTTCTTTCGAATGCAAGGATATTTCCTAGCATTGATGTAACAACGCTGGCCTACAGCGTATTAAAAAATATAAAAGTATTGGAGAATTTCGACGGTGGTTCGCAAGTCTCGGTAGCTCAGCGGTTAGAGCATTGGACCGGATTTCCAAAGGTCGCTGGTTCGATTCCAGTCTGAGAATTCACTTGTGGCCGAGTTAATTTTTTCCAATATTTTTCTATTTAAAATTTACCATAAGTATAAAAATAGCATTGAAAAATGCAAAAATTACAAAATCATAAATTATTGGCAGTTGCATCTTAATCGATCGTTAAACACCTGAAAAGATGTTTCTTTCGAATGCAAGGATATTTCCTAGCATTGATGTAACAACGCTGGCCTACAGCGTATTAAAAAATATAAAAGTATTGGAGAATTTCGACGGTGGTTCGCAAGTCTCGGTAGCTCAGCGGTTAGAGCATTGGACCGGATTTCCAAAGGTCGCTGGTTCGATTCCAGTCTGAGAATTCACTTGTGGCCGAGTTAATTTTTTCCAATATTTTTCTATTTAAAATTTACCATAAGTATAAAAATAGCATTGAAAAATGCAAAAATTACAAAATCATAAATTATTGGCAGTTGCATCTTAATCGATCGTTAAACACCTGAAAAGATGTTTCTTTCGAATGCAAGGATATTTCCTAGCATTGATGTAACAACGCTGGCCTACAGCGTATTAAAAAATATAAAAGTATTGGAGAATTTCGACGGTGGTTCGCAAGTCTCGGTAGCTCAGCGGTTAGAGCATTGGACCGGATTTCCAAAGGTCGCTGGTTCGATTCCAGTCTGAGAATTCACTTGTGGCCGAGTTAATTTTTTCCAATATTTTTCTATTTAAAATTTACCATAAGTATAAAAATAGCATTGAAAAATGCAAAAATTACAAAATCATAAATTATTGGCAGTTGCATCTTAATCGATCGTTAAACACCTGAAAAGATGTTTCTTTCGAATGCAAGGATATTTCCTAGCATTGATGTAACAACGCTGGCCTACAGCGTATTAAAAAATATAAAAGTATTGGAGAATTTCGACGGTGGTTCGCAAGTCTCGGTAGCTCAGCGGTTAGAGCATTGGACCGGATTTCCAAAGGTCGCTGGTTCGATTCCAGTCTGAGAATTCACTTGTGGCCGAGTTAATTTTTTCCAATATTTTTCTATTTAAAATTTACCATAAGTATAAAAATAGCATTGAAAAATGCAAAAATTACAAAATCATAAATTATTGGCAGTTGCATCTTAATCGATCGTTAAACACCTGAAAAGATGTTTCTTTCGAATGCAAGGATATTTCCTAGCATTGATGTAACAACGCTGGCCTACAGCGTATTAAAAAATATAAAAGTATTGGAGAATTTCGACGGTGGTTCGCAAGTCTCGGTAGCTCAGCGGTTAGAGCATTGGACCGGATTTCCAAAGGTCGCTGGTTCGATTCCAGTCTGAGAATTCACTTGTGGCCGAGTTAATTTTTTCCAATATTTTTCTATTTAAAATTTACCATAAGTATAAAAATAGCATTGAAAAATGCAAAAATTACAAAATCATAAATTATTGGCAGTTGCATCTTAATCGATCGTTAAACACCTGAAAAGATGTTTCTTTCGAATGCAAGGATATTTCCTAGCATTGATGTAACAACGCTGGCCTACAGCGTATTAAAAAATATAAAAGTATTGGAGAATTTCGACGGTGGTTCGCAAGTCTCGGTAGCTCAGCGGTTAGAGCATTGGACCGGATTTCCAAAGGTCGCTGGTTCGATTCCAGTCTGAGAATTCACTTGTGGCCGAGTTAATTTTTTCCAATATTTTTCTATTTAAAATTTACCATAAGTATAAAAATAGCATTGAAAAATGCAAAAATTACAAAATCATAAATTATTGGCAGTTGCATCTTAATCGATCGTTAAACACCTGAAAAGATGTTTCTTTCGAATGCAAGGATATTTCCTAGCATTGATGTAACAACGCTGGCCTACAGCGTATTAAAAAATATAAAAGTATTGGAGAATTTCGACGGTGGTTCGCAAGTCTCGGTAGCTCAGCGGTTAGAGCATTGGACCGGATTTCCAAAGGTCGCTGGTTCGATTCCAGTCTGAGAATTCACTTGTGGCCGAGTTAATTTTTTCCAATATTTTTCTATTTAAAATTTACCATAAGTATAAAAATAGCATTGAAAAATGCAAAAATTACAAAATCATAAATTATTGGCAGTTGCATCTTAATCGATCGTTAAACACCTGAAAAGATGTTTCTTTCGAATGCAAGGATATTTCCTAGCATTGATGTAACAACGCTGGCCTACAGCGTATTAAAAAATATAAAAGTATTGGAGAATTTCGACGGTGGTTCGCAAGTCTCGGTAGCTCAGCGGTTAGAGCATTGGACCGGATTTCCAAAGGTCGCTGGTTCGATTCCAGTCTGAGAATTCACTTGTGGCCGAGTTAATTTTTTCCAATATTTTTCTATTTAAAATTTACCATAAGTATAAAAATAGCATTGAAAAATGCAAAAATTACAAAATCATAAATTATTGGCAGTTGCATCTTAATCGATCGTTAAACACCTGAAAAGATGTTTCTTTCGAATGCAAGGATATTTCCTAGCATTGATGTAACAACGCTGGCCTACAGCGTATTAAAAAATATAAAAGTATTGGAGAATTTCGACGGTGGTTCGCAAGTCTCGGTAGCTCAGCGGTTAGAGCATTGGACCGGATTTCCAAAGGTCGCTGGTTCGATTCCAGTCTGAGAATTCACTTGTGGCCGAGTTAATTTTTTCCAATATTTTTCTATTTAAAATTTACCATAAGTATAAAAATAGCATTGAAAAATGCAAAAATTACAAAATCATAAATTATTGGCAGTTGCATCTTAATCGATCGTTAAACACCTGAAAAGATGTTTCTTTCGAATGCAAGGATATTTCCTAGCATTGATGTAACAACGCTGGCCTACAGCGTATTAAAAAATATAAAAGTATTGGAGAATTTCGACGGTGGTTCGCAAGTCTCGGTAGCTCAGCGGTTAGAGCATTGGACCGGATTTCCAAAGGTCGCTGGTTCGATTCCAGTCTGAGAATTCACTTGTGGCCGAGTTAATTTTTTCCAATATTTTTCTATTTAAAATTTACCATAAGTATAAAAATAGCATTGAAAAATGCAAAAATTACAAAATCATAAATTATTGGCAGTTGCATCTTAATCGATCGTTAAACACCTGAAAAGATGTTTCTTTCGAATGCAAGGATATTTCCTAGCATTGATGTAACAACGCTGGCCTACAGCGTATTAAAAAATATAAAAGTATTGGAGAATTTCGACGGTGGTTCGCAAGTCTCGGTAGCTCAGCGGTTAGAGCATTGGACCGGATTTCCAAAGGTCGCTGGTTCGATTCCAGTCTGAGAATTCACTTGTGGCCGAGTTAATTTTTTCCAATATTTTTCTATTTAAAATTTACCATAAGTATAAAAATAGCATTGAAAAATGCAAAAATTACAAAATCATAAACTTATATAGGTCATATGGAGATTATATTATGCTATGATGACGATATTATAATGGTGTCCTTTTCCGGGCTACATATTTAGTAGAGGAGTTTAGTGCATTACCCTTTCTTTGTCTTGAAAAACTAAATCAAATGACAGGCTGATGACCATGAATAACCTCAGATGTCATGATTACGGGACATTGGCATTGTACGCTTTACATGGCGTGTTAAATACATGAATATGTTCAAAAGTAATCAAAAAACTATAACTAAATGATGTTTTAAGCTAAAGAAGCGTTTGCTTTACACCCGCTATTTCTGTATTTTTAAATAAACTTTAAAATTTTGTTATCGACAACCCTATCAGATTTAGGTCTATAGAACGGGAGTACAATGATAATTTCACAACTACATGTTAGTTTAACTAACGAACGAAGAGAGAGCCATTGCATCAATAAGACCTTCGGACAATTTTTGTTTCTATGACGTATTGTTCAGAATTACTACTAAATATTTACAATAGATGGCGCCTCACGCCCCTCGATCTGTTTTGCCGCATCAAAGTCTCGAATCATGTCAGATCCGATTACAGTTATGATAAAAAATCAAACAAAGCTAATTGTATAATCTAATCTCAACGATAGTGAACAATAGTAGTATCACCACCGGTATCAAACCCAGGGGACTCGCCCGCGTTCGATTCACAGCGGGGGTACATATTGTATTCGGTTTGTTTGGTGGAAGGACTTGTTGTAAGTCCGCCTGGCTAGCTACCACCATCTTATCTATGTCTGATGCCATAACAACAATGTTTTCTTTCTGCATTGTTGTGTACCGGCAACTTAGAGATAAGAAATAAAGTTCCTCAGTGATTGAGGATTCCGGGAGAGGCGCGCTTCCATCTTTAGCCTTATCAATACTTACAAAACAGCTGGTATGATGAAGGCTAGAGTCTCCATGTCGTTCATAAAAAAGCCACTTTTGCAATGGTCAGCCACGAGAACTTTTATTAAATCAAAAATTATTGGCTGTTGCATCTTAATCGATCGTTAAACACCTGAAAAGATGTTTCTTTCGAATGCAAGGAAGGATATTCCTAGCATTGATGTGCCAACGCCAGGTATTAAAAATATAAAAGTATTGGAGAATTTCGACGGTGGTTCGCAAGTCTCGGTAGCTCAGCGGTTAGAGCATTGGACCGGATTTCCAAAGGTCATGGGTTCGAATCCCATCTGAGTTCACTTGTGGCCGAGTTAAATTTTTCCAATATTTTTCTATTTAAAATTGATCATTACTTTTATTAGTTATTAAGAAATAACAAATAACAAAATTATAAGCCTGACGTAACATTTTTCATTGACATAACTGTAAATATTGTAACGTTGACATTTATCTAAATCTCTTGATTAAGTACTTAATTTTAGTTGTTGACATTATAAATTCTTATTTGAATGAGTATTATACTCTTAGTTGCATAGTTTTTGAAGTGAAAACTTCTTTAGCGGCGTTGAGCACTTTTTCTGTAATGGGTATAAAATCTTAAACTCGCGTCAGGACACGTGACCTGATCGAAAAAGCGTAGGACGGATGGAGAATGTTGAGGTGACAGGTTGACTATGGTATCGGTTGCTTAGCGACAGACTGTTGATAATGTCTTTTACTTGTCTCTTGTTTTATTGTCAATATATATTTTTCGATTCTCTATAATAACTAATGTTTTCTTATATCTTATTACCTAACTTAACGTTCACTTTAATATGGTTTGTCATGTTTGTGTACGATAGCGCAATAAATGAATATTGTATTCTACCACATAAATGATAGTACTTTTATACTGATAAAGCAATTGGTGCAAAATTATTCCCTAACCATTCCAAAATATCAAACATGCTCAACGTTAATAATCAAGTTTTCACTTCTGCCGGCACTCCCGGAGTGCAACCCGTCTTTTTTTTTTTTTAACATAACTTCTATTTTTATTCCATATTCTTTGGACATTATTTTGAATTTTCTTTTACATTGCATGATTAATATTTGACATTTGTTTTTTTTTATATTGTACTGAATTTGTAAATAAGGTAATTCTAATTCATTCATTTATATTATTGTTAGATTAAGCTTACTGGCGTTTTAGAGTATTCTGTCAGCATGTAAGTATATTGAATTAATAAATAAATAAAATCCTTATAACTACGAACCTATATAATAAAGAAAGAATCTGATTTATTCTTCAAACTTACTTTCAATTAGTTGACGTGAGTCCGAGTGACAACCCTACGCTACGCCCAAGATTAGGCACAAAACTCTCGTACATCTAGAGGCTTGCCTTCTGTACTCTCTTTAATTTATGGCTAAATGCATTAACGTTATTAAGTGTCACATTCCCATCATTAGTGTCCAATGTCGACCAAATTACAGCTTACATGTAAGCTTAATTGGATCTGATGTTGGACATAATTTGATATGTGCATACTCAGATACACGGTATAGTGATGCAATCAAGTATCTCGGAATAATTTTGGACCAGGCAGCGTTTAACATGGCACCTACATTATGGAGCTCCTAATGACAAGAATCAGAAACTTCAATAGGTTATTCAAAAATTTAAGACATCTAGCTCATGGCCGCGCTTGACAGACAGATCGTATTCGATCACGTTCGTTAAAGTTCGGCCCGGTCAGGTGTCGGATGGGTGACCGTAAAGTAACATTACAACTGAGCGCTTCCATGCTACGGAGGGCACGTTAAACCGTCGGTCCCGGCTGTTGTCATTTGATTACAGTCGTTAAGCCAAGTCAGAGGACTTATAGGCGGCTTGATAAACTCTGACACCAGAGGTGGCCACTAACTCCTCACTCGATAAGAAGAAGAAGAAGAAAGTATGTGTATGTCGCAGCCAACTGGTTAAATCAGCCGTTCAATTGTAGGGCTAGCCCGTTAATATAACGACGGCATTCAATGAAATGACTAAGGGACAACTAGCCAAGTCGTTGAATGAAACGTTTAATTAAAGGTTATTACCTATAAATAATCTCTATATAATGGTTATTATCAACTTACATACGTAGAACTTTCAAGTGTGAGACTTTATGTAATTTGAAATAGGTCAACGGTAAATAGTCTTACGAATTTTCGATCAAGGTCACACGACTTTAACATTTTTTAACCATCCCAAAAATTTAAAACTCTGATGTGCACAACGAAGTTTTCACTTCAAAAGATTTATTTCTTTGAGATTCTATAAGCACTACTACTTAAATACTTAAGGATCTTTTTTACCGAGTCCCTGAATCTTAGAAAATTTAATAAGTAGGCAAATGATACATGGTATTTTTATTTCAGTACACTTTTGATTTTCGTAACATTTTATTATAATTTCGGTAGCTTTGACATTTCGCGTAAAAGCAATGTAGAAACGCAATTAGACATCGCGAGTATTTGAAGTAAGCGAGCGATAGCTATTTTAACAAGATTTGTACCTTAGTATAGCAAATTACATACTTACCTGAAATACTTTTGGAGGCGAGTGGGATACAATTACTCCAATTTGCCTTCGAGTTTCATTTAATTAACACTTTAATGACAATTTAATGCTACATAAGCATTTAATAAGTTTTAGTGAAGATACTAAATGGCGCTATCACCGCTGCTGGTACAAAAATCTGTTGATTGGTCAATTACTTGTCATAATGACAGATTATGTCAGGTTTTGACTTGACTCAGACCAATCAAGAGATTTTAGGTACCAACGGTGGTGGTACCATTAGCTGTGCCTTTTCCACCCCATTTGGGATTCCAGACGATACACTCATATTCGGGGTTGTTGTTTGCTGCCGTTTTATTATCATTTGAATTTAGTAAATAGTTAAAAGGGTACCAGCGTGGTAGCAGTAGGCTAATAGCCTCCTTTGAACGTCACAATAGGCGTGAGCTAGGAGAGGCCTATGTCCAGCAGTGGACGTCCACAGGCTGATGATGGTATACCCGCCCGCCTCCCGTCCCCCCATCGAGCCTTAGGACTGGATGGGGGGTCGGGAGGCGGGTGAGCCCGCCCCCCCCACTTTCTCATCATTAGGATGGGAAGGTGGGGATACAAGGGGATATATACCCCTTCCGAACCTCCACCGAGCTCACACGCTGGGTGGGGGTGCGGGAGGGGCGTGGGATGGAGTGCGTGGCCTATGTGTTTGTATGGGCCGTGTACTTCAGGTGAGTCCAACATTTCGAATCGCCCCTGCACCTGGTGGCGAGGGATGCGTAAAAGCATTAATTCTCCTAGTATAAAAAAAAAAAGAAGGCTGATGCTGGTATGTTATGGTATGGTAAGAGGGTACTGCACGAAACTCGGAAAGTTTTATTTAAATTAAAAAGTATTTTAGTGGCCAGAGTGTTCTATGGTATTCATGGTATAATAAACGTAGGTTCATATAAGAATACTAGACTTAAGCGCATGCTACGCACGTATCACTTGAGAAAAAAGTTTTTCTGACCTTTGACCTTGATAAGGTCAATTCAAAAAAATATTTATATTTTATGATTTTGTAATTTTTGCATTTTTCAATGCTATTTTTATACTTATGGTAAATTTTAAATAGAAAAATATTGGAAAAAAGCTAATTTGGTATAGATATTGGTAGCTCAGCGGTTAGAGCATTGGACCGGATTTCCAAAGGTCGCTGGTTCGATTCCAGCCTGAGAATTCACTTGTGGCCGAGTTAATTTTTTCCAATATTTTTCTATTTAAAATTTACCATTAATATTTATATTTTTCCGGACGTCTACATTGTTTTGTGATTTCTGAATGAATATGAATGAATAATGAATCAGTCATCACAATTTTTAAGTCACTAACACTAAGCGCTTAAAAGCTTAATACTTACGTCAAAAGAACTGCATTTTTCCACAAGGTCGCTGCCTTATTTATATTTATATAAGAATAGAATAAGAATAAGAATAAGTTTTATTTGCATTAAACATTTGATTTTTCAGAAGTGATTGGAACCACCTAGTAAGCAAATAAATGCCTGTAACAGGTGACTCCGCTCTTCCTTAACTAATAAATAAATAACAAATAAATATGACATAACTATATTAATAACTTACTTCCGCCAGCGGTTTCACCCGCGTGGTTCCCGTTCCCGTGGGAATATCGGGATAAAAGTATGTTACCCTCCGTCTTTTCAAATAACTTTGTGGCAAAAATGAAATGAAATGAAATATTTGTTTATTTTCCCATCACAAAGAATAGAACTTAAGACTAGTTGATATTACAGGGTACGAATATACAGGGTTTCTACAACTTGTGAGGGACTGGTGCCTGAAATAGGTTTCAGAAATCGAAACTTGTGCTACAGGTCGCCTGGCCCACCCACAGACAATAAGTTTAGAATTTAGGGTAAGTAATTTAAAATATAAAACAAAGTAAGCTAAATTATATAAAATATAAGTAGATAACCCAAAGCTAGGACATTGTGTATGAGTGAGATTGCATGCGCGTTTGACTGTGTGTGTGTGTGTGTGTGTGTGTGTGTGGGTGTATGAGTATATGGAAGCGAATGTCAAGTCCATTGGCTGCTTATTTAGCGTGAAGGAAGGACACTTACGCATTTATAAAATTAGTAAGCATTAAGATTAGGACTAGTTAGGATTAGTAATTAGCAGTACATTTATAATAGGTCAAAGTCAAAGTCAAAGATTTTTATTCAAATAGACTTATAGATAAATGGTTTCGAATCGTCCAATATTTTTTTCTGATAAGAAGAACGGCCGCAAGAAACTTACCAGCTTTAACAGAAGCAACAACATTTACAAAGGAACATGTCGTTGCCAAACACAAATCTAAAATCCTAAAACATATTTAATATAAGAGGAAAATTTTCTTATACTCTGTTGAGGATGGATTGAATTAAAACTCTAGGCTCCACTTTAATATATATTTAATATTGTATATTTTTACTTATTTTCACACGCACGTATTGGTAGACATTTTTCTGATATAAACAATTGGTTATGACAAGCTAATAAAAACTATAATTTAGAATGGAAACCAAAAAGAATATACACGGCGGTGTAGGTCGCCAACATACTCAGTTATTAGAATATTTTCCTTTTATACAATTACAATAAGTAACGACATAAGCGAATCGCGCTATTAAAAATATTAAACAATAACGTCCGCCCGCGGTTTCGCCGGCGTGGTTCCCGTTCCCGTGGGAATCTATGTTTTAATCTAGGCTATCTTCTATCTGGGTGCCAAATTTCATCCAAATCGTTTCACTGGCTTTTGCGTGAAGAGTAACAAACAAGCAAATAAACGAACTGACATACTTTCGTATTTATAATATTACTAGTGGCCGCCCATGGTTTCACCTGCGTGGTTTACGTTCCCGTGGGAATATCGTGATAAAAAATAGTCCCGTGGGAATATCGTGATAAAAGGTAAGTGAAGTACCTACATATCAAATTTCATCTAAATCCGTTCAGTAGTATTTGCGTGAAAGAGGAACAAACAAACAAACAAACAAACTGACATACTTTTGCATTTATAACTAGGATTAGTAGGATATAGGTAACGACATCAAAATATTTATTTTTTCAAAACAAAAACCAACTGAATCATTTCCTACTACTTCCTACTAGCAAACTACCCATTCCATTACCTACATTTCAGCTGTCCATACCTGTTCGCACCGCCCTCTTCCTGTCTTCTTCCAGGAATGCCTCCTCCGCGGTGAGCCGGCGCTGCGGCGGCTCCCACGGGAACTGCTCTTTCTGACGACAAATATGTGGGCTAATTTAGTGCAAAAGACACGTTGGGGTGTTTTCGTGACTATCTGGGTTACATTGGCCACGATGAATGTTCCAATTTGCTTGTTGATCAAGATACATAATCTTTTTTTTAAAGATTCCGCGCTTTTTACCAGGCTTTTTTTTCCTGCAATCTAAATAAATGTATTTATCTAGTTTTCAGCATCTTTGTATTCCTCTCCCTTTCTCTCTTATCGTAGGTATGAGGATTAGCGGCCACCTCTGGTGTCATAGTTTATCAAGCCGCCTATAAGGCTTCTGACTTGGCTTAAAGACTGTTATCAGATGAGCACGGAAGCGCTCAGTTGTAATGCCACTTTACGGTGACACATCCGACATCTGACCGGACCGAAATTTGCTTAACAAACATGATCGATTACGATTAGTCTGTAAAGCGTGGCCACGAACGCTGCATTCCGGCAGTTAGAGTTAAGATAGCCAGTAACCTCAGTGTTTGAAGATTCCTAAAGAGGCACGCTTCCAACTTCAGTCTTATCATCACTTATCATGTCAAGTATGGTGACACCTGGTTGACACGATGCGAGTTCACGCACGAGATATGCTTTCCGTGTGTGAACTCGCATCATGTAAGTAGATGGTTCTTGAAAGATTCTGGTCTCTGGTTCTCTCCGCATATGAAAACGAACGAACAAACTCGACCTTAAGTCTTGTCTCCCAATGGGGCGACAAGAAACTGGTCAGTTTTAGCGCTGCCAAAACATAGGCAAGTTTATTCTCCGCGAAAAAGAGTCCTTTCAACATGACTTCTACTTTCCGAGGTACAACTGTACCAATCACCGATAGTCTAGAACTTCTTGGCATAAAGTTGCCTTTGATCTCAACTTTGGTGACAACATTGACTTAAAAGCTCAAACTGCGGCAAAAAAGCAAAGTATCCTAAATCAGCGGCAAGAGAGCAAAAGAGCAGCATTAGGGCTATGCGGTATTTCACACCGGAACAGTTTCTTATCTTATATAAAGCGCGAATCCGTCCATGCATGAAATACTGGTCCCACCTTTGGGATGGTTCAGCAAAATACCACCTAGCCGCACTCGATTCGATGGAACGCAGAGCCAGGAAACTCGTTGCGGATCTTAAGCCAGATGATACCAAGCTCCGAAGTCTCATCGTCGAAGAGTTGCTTCATTATCGGTATTCTATAGATTGTTCTTCGAAGAGTGTGCTATTGAGCTACATGAGCTTATCCCGCCAGCTCTTTTTTACCACCGGGAGTCTAGACGTACTGCAGGTTATCACCCCTACCTGGTTGATATTCCACGTATGCGTACGAAGTGCTTCTCCTCATCTTTTATTATGCGCACAGGCAGGGAGTTGAACTACCTGCCTGCTTATATATACCCCTGGAGTATTTAAAGCTCGAGTGAATATCTTCGGCCTCTTCTTGAATCTCACGATTTAGATTGAGGCCAAGAGTAAGCCTATTGAATGTAAAGAACGCCTATTTTCTAGCTCGAGAGGGCGGCATGCCCACGTGCGTGAAAGCTCGCATCGTGTCAACCAGACCAGGGAGTTCAGTAAGAGTTTTTTTCTACTCACGGTCGATCGTGAGCGCGTTAGGTTTTTGTATTGCGTTGGTGTCGTCCGTGGCGTAATCCGCTAGATGGCGGGCCGCTAATTTCATGCAATAATCTACGTGCTCACGACTGTAAGTAGAAAAAAATCGCACTGAGCACCCCGAAGGCAAGGCGTCTTCCCCGTTCATTAAAAAAGTATATCTCGTGAAATTTTATGTGGGATTTGAAAAATTCTATTCGACTGTGATTGCTCCTTTCTTGTCGCTATACACCTCACGTTATGACTCCATGTTGCAATGCAGACGAAAATGCCACCTACCGCGAGTAAAAAAAAAACATTTATAACCACAATATAAAAACACTGAAGAACACACTTTGAAAGCGTGTAGCAGTAAACCGGACAAGTGCGAAATATTGATTCCCTTGAGTTTGCTTGAGTGTTAAAACAATATACGTATTTTACGGCATAAACGAAGAAATTACAATAGCAAAACATACAGCGACATCTAGTAACGAGAGAAAGAACTAATCTTTACATCTTACAGTTATTAGCATAATTCTTAACACCGCCATGTAGATGCCATGTTCTAAGTCTGCCGCCACACCATTTTCAGCATTGTTGTGTTCCGGAAGTTAGAGATAAGATAGTCAGTTCCTCAGTGATTGAGGTTTCCGGGAGAGGCTCGCTTCCATCTTCAGCCTTATCAATACTTAACATCAGGTATGATGAAGGCTAAGAGTGCCCCGTAGTTCATAAAAAAAAAGAATTTGTATCAACAAAACACACCGCGCCATCTAGTGACGAGTAACGGTACTCGTCAACAATAAGTATATATTGTGACAACCTATCTTTTTTATAGCTTCAGGAGACTTTGCACTTGAATATATGGCTTTTTTTTGAGCTCGATACCTTCACGAGTCCCCGAGTTTCCCCCGAAATTTAGTTTCCTAAACTAAAGACTATAATATTATTATATTTAATTCCAAATGTGTAGTTTTTTGTTTTTTTTCCTGTATTTTTATCAAAAGACGATATTACATGCCAAATTTCATAGTTATAGGTCAACGGGAAGTACTTTATGAATTTTGGTTCCCTTGAGAGTGTAGCAAGCTACGTTTTTTTGTGACATAAACGGTCCTATCTTTGTTTTACACCTTGAACAGACTGTTGGTTGAATAACTGGTTTTAATTTCAAATCGATACCTCGTCACATTCCTGAGATAATCGAAAACGGACGACGGACAGGCGGTCAACGAAGTGATCTTATAAGGGTTCCGTTTTTTTTTATTTTGAGGTACGGAACCCTAAAAACGAAACGCCGACTATTTGTATTAATCGTCGCATCACAAACTCGGTACTCGTCCGTTTGAGATTAATCGGAGCAACGATAAAGTTTTAAATCAAAAATACACTCTGGCGAGCTTACTCCAATATCTGAGTCTGTTCTGTTAGGTTTAAATAAAAGTTTTTGTTAGATTTCAATTTATAATTCACTGTTTGCACCGATAACATTTGCTATAGACGAGCGTCACGAACGGTACCTTAGATAGTCGGTCGAACTTTTAACTGTCATGATTAGAAGATCAGTACCCCTATTACGAGTTTGCTTAACATGACATTTACAGGACTCGTGAGCGTAGACTATCGGATACACTGCTCATGTCGGTAAAACAGTCGCTAAGTGTGAAAGAGACAGAGCTACATTTAACGTTAACGTTTACTGTAAAGTCAAGTTTGCCAAACTCGTAATAAGCCTACAGGGGTTATTCTAGCAAACATCGACGATGTTGTCATGACTGAACGTCATATCAGCTGTCAAATAGTATTTAAAATGGAGCCGTCTCCGCTAAATTCAGCCGTCAATATAAATGATGTTATATGAGTTTGTAATTTTTGCATTTTTCAATGCTCTTTTTATACCCGCGACCTTTGGAAATCCGAGAGCATTGGACTGGATTTCCAAAGGTCGCGGGTTCGATTCCCGTCTGAGAATTCACTTGTGACCGAGTTAATTTTTTCCAATTTTTTCTATTTAAAATTTACCATAAATAAATGATGTTTGCAGAATAACCAGCCAGGTGAACCGTCATCTGATCTGATCATGATGGTAAAAAGCTACACGTGTTACTGACTTAAAATCAATTTCGATTTCCATTGGAGCAGTATGTAATTGATGTTCAATGGAATCACCTACAAACCCTTAGCATGGCCATGTTGAATGCCCACAAAACGTTGCCTCAATTTGAATAATTGCGTCATGTGTAACATCACCACAAAGACACACGACAACGTCGACAACGCAGTCATCTGTGAAAGGAACAGGAAATGCCAGAATAATAATTAATTTGCGTTTGGGTGTACATCAGCCAGGGGGGACACCAGCGAAGCTAGACGTGTGATCAGTCTCCCTAGCCGGAGCCATTTCACCCAATTCCCCAAATCCCCTGAAAGCAGGTTAACCTTAGCCAAGGTTAGGCACTGGCACTACATAAATACCCTCGTACAATTGCTTAAAACTATTGCCAATTTTGACGCGTCAAAATTGTATAGGCTGTACAACGACAAAATTCAAACGAGCCAAAAAACAAGCCGACCTACTTCTTCCGATTTTCTTTCTGTATTGAATTTCATTAAGGCGTAGTCTATTGGGATCTGTTGTGCGAAATGGTAGAAGGATCGATACTTGCATTATTTATGAAAATCGAACAATACTGTACGCCGAAGAAATGGCAAACTGGCACAAACAAGAGTACGGTAATGAAATTTGCATAACTCATGCATTCCCAGAGGACCTGAAAACGGTGAGTGTTCTGTTAGCCATATTAATTTTGATGGCATCCTCTTGAGGGTTTCTCTTGTCGAAAACAAGGCTGTTATGAGTAAGTATCATAAAATTATGGAAAGCTGCTTATTTATGTGACTTTTATATTTTGCTTGTACTTATCGACTTTTTTTAAATCGACTGATAGCAATGTCTACCCCTTCCATTTTGTTTGTACGGTAGACAGCCCTCCAACTTCAGCAGTTTAAAAAAATATTAATGAGAGTGCCAGTGGTTTGATCATTTAATGTAATTATATTCTGCCGACTGTACCATCAGACTTGTGTAATAAAACAACGGAATGTCTCATCGCATCAGAACCTGTTTAAAGCTCCACAGCATTTTTTCCACAGACAACATCTCCAAAGTAATGTACCGCCGTGAACATTTGTAACGCTCGGGATGTGATGTGATGCGATACGCGAGAAAAAATCCCCTCATCACATCAGCTGGTCTGATTGATGGCAGAGCGTCACTCGCTCGTTTGACGCTCGAGCCTGTTTTACACTCGTATTCTCTTATGTGACGTAAGAAAGCAAATACCACATTTACTTCTAAATTTGTGTCAAAGTAATCATTACTTTAAACAACTTGTTGGAGAGTGAAAGTCCTGGCTGGCAAGAACTGGTGCTGGCCAGCAAGTGTCATGCCTATACATGACAAATGTAATCTGTCACTAGATTATCGTTTATTTATACCTATTCGAACTTCGATGCTTAGTCGTGTTATATGTTTGATATGTGTACCTACATTTTCTTTTTTTTTCATTTAAATTTAATTGTAATGTTAATGTTAATTGAAGTTAATTTATTATAATTCTCAATTGTCAGTTCCGATCAAATTATTTTATTTTATTTTATTATATTACATTTTGAAATTTAAATTTTACCTTTTTAATAATTGTATTGCATAAATTACTCTATTATTTATAATTTTAATTCTTAATTTTCAATTGTATGGTTAACATGCATGTGTGCTCGTAATTCACTCTTATCAATTTTTAATTTTCATAATACTGTTTACTCAATTATTGTTTGTTCTCGTGTAGCACCTATAATTAAGATTGCATTTATCTCGGATCCCTCATATCGTTATATATTGTATTCATTTCAATGTAAATCTTGTTGGTGTTAAATAAATAAATAAATAAATATTCTCGAACAAGTCGAATAAAAGTATCTGAACCGAAAACTGTGTTTACGTAAATAACTTAGTAGTAAATCAGATCCACTGCGTGCTAACAACAGCCAAATTTCCAATACAACTGTATGGTTTTATCGCATGAATATTGAGTGAATAGTGTCATCATAAAGATCAGTCTTGTATCAATGCCTCGGTCTCGATCCCCGGACAAGACAAATATTTGTGTGCATGAACATGTCTATTTGTCTTGGTCTGGGTGTTTAATATGTATATTAAGTATGTATTTACAAAAAAAAGTATATTGTATGTTTATCCGTTATCTAGTATCCATAACACAAGTTCTTCATGAAACTTAACGTGACTAGATAATTGGTGTGATTCTATGCGAATATTTTTTTATTATTTTTTATTTTAATGCCAACGTAGGTACTCAAAACTGTTTAAATCCTAACTAGTCGTTATCTTAATCTAACTAATATTATACATACGAATGTGTGTTTTTTTGTCCTTTCTACACGTCCTGACTAAGCAACAAATCGACTTGAGTTCTGGCATAGAGTTAGTTGGAAAAAGGGAGAGTAATATAGGCTTCTTTTTATCCTGATATTCCCACGGGAACGGAAACCACGTGGGTGCTACCGCGGCTGGTAGCTAGTAACTAAATAATTAAGGCTTATAAATGATCAATTAATCTGCGTGCCTACATACACAACAAATTAACAAACCAAATACATGCGATAGTTAAATTAAAAACCGAGTTTTATCTGTCCACCTTTTTACACATTTTAACTCAATTTTGGTTAGGCTATCATAATGGGAAAAAATTATAAGTCCACGTAGAAGACCTCCATCGCTTTCATTTATATAAATATAAAACTTTTTATTAAAAAAAAACGTTATATAACGTTATATACATATTTTTTTCAAGATAATGAAAAGAGTTTTTTCATAATCCTGAAAAACATAATTTAAGTTTTGGCAAGATCATTTACCTAGATGACATTATTGTCTTATCATTTACATAACACAAAAAATTGTGAAATAAAAAGTAATAATAAAACTTTTGGAGTCGGTGCCAGCCAAGACAATAAACATATAGTTAATAGAAGTGAACAACGTAGAATGCCGTTACTTACAGTAAAAAAACTATTATTAACATCCGTTAACAACAAAAATATACAGTCGACTTGAGAACCTCTTTCTTTTTTGAAATCGGTTAAAAATATCCAAGCCAGGTAAAGCCAGTTTCTCAAGCATGAACGGCATTTATCGACCCTCGTAACTCGATCATGTGTCACTGTCCCACTCACATCTGACAGCATCATACGCATGGTAAATTTTTAATAGAAAAATCAATGATTTCAAAAAGAAGGATGCGCCCATCTGAACATTTGACATAAAACTGTCTCATACCAGTAAAATCAGAGCCATCTGTGAACAACTCTCTCGAACTTTTCGCATCGCATAGGTGTATTAGAGGTGGGCCAAAAAGATTACAGAAGTGAACGATTTCGTTCAATTACAGCTATCTTATCTATCACTCATCTAGTTTATTTGGGGAGCTAATACTATTATTAAATGTTTTAATATTGTTTAACTAATTCAAAATAAAACGCATGTTTCAAATTAAAATTATCTTTTCTCCTCAATCTGACAACACTGCAATTATTGTATATAGAAATAAACGAAAAATATTTTTATTTAAAAAGAATATTATCATCTTATAGAGGGACTATTGAGTAACTTCTCAATATTTTCCAACAAACATTGATGCAATATTAGACGTAGGTAATAACACCGTAACCTGTGCAATTGTCTCGTTTCTATACCCGGCGTTCGAAACCTACCTTTATTTTCGATTTACTATCATTCTTTGAGTTAACTAACTAGAGGTCCAGCTTTCCATAGAAAGACTTCACTAAAATGCAGCTGATACAAAGTGAATGAAAAAAAACTGTATGAGTTGAAAAAAACCTCCAAGTCTAGCCGATTCTTCACAATATCTTTAAAATAGCATCACAGAACATACTTTTACTTTTACTCTATTGGCTCTTTGGCTATGAAAATATTTCCATAGAAACTAGCGCCAGCGGTAGAACGGTGGGAGCAACTGAAAAAAGTAACTCTTTGTCGCTATGAAGGTATTTCTATAAAACCCGGCACCTGGTAATCGGTGATAGCGACTGAGTTTTCATTTCGTTACATTTTGGTCTTACTTCATTGGTTTTAGTTCCTTTGACAATGACAGCCTACAAGTGTTTCCACTGTCTTATGTCAAGAATACGTTCGTTTCATAGTTCGTTTCATGACGACCGGTACGTATGTATACCGGTTTTAAGGTGTTGCCTACCTGTGAGGTCCTGAGTTCGAATCCCGGTAGGGGCAATAAATGTTTGTATGATGAATACGAGCATTTGTACCTGAGTCATGGACGTTTATATATATTTCTACTTCATAAATACTTATATATGTATGTATAATTACATGTATTTATATCCGTTACTTTAGTATCCCATAACACAAGCCTTACAGTACCTACTTTGGGGTAATAGGTAAATAGGTGAGAGTGTATATATATATATATCTAAAAGTATATATTTATATTTTAAAAAAATATATAAAAAATTGGCTAGCTTTAGAATTTTAATAATTACGTGAGGACATTCGGATTTTTAAGCTTCGCCGATTAATCTCATTATGCCAGCTGCTTATCAAGGGAATTTTGAACCGTCTCCTTTCATACTAGACTAATGATTCATTCATTCAGTTTTTATGAATCGTTCATAATAATGTCCCATCCATCTCTAGTGCTTTGATCTTCTGCCATTAACCCTGCTAGTGGTCGCACGGATTACATATTTGCTCATTCCGGTAGAATAACAGCACAATATCAATTTTTTTGCATAACTGCTCAATATACGGGAAAGTGATAAAGTTCTTGAAATTGTTTCATCTACAATAGCTTCAAATCCTATCAATCGAAAAACATTGTATAGTGCTTATCTGTGATGTTTATAATATCTTGAAGATGTTTATTCCTCGAAGTCAACTTATACTTATGGAAATAATGCGCGACCCCTTAAATACTTTTTCAAATTAATGCGTTATTTACACGAGTGACTGGACTTAGTTTTTCAGAATTACGGACCCAGCAATTGGGTACGTATAGACAAGATTGGGCAGTAGTCTCAGCTGGACAGCACGTCAGTGCTGTCGCGCTCCTGTCCTGTCTCGATAGGAGCTATCAAATATTGCATTCTCTCAGTCGTCGCATTATACGTTTAAATCATATTTTCTTGAAATTGTTTCGGCAGTGGAAACGGCGGGTCCCGTTATTTTATACTTTTAAACTTTTATACTTTTTGAATTCAGAACATCGATATTTGAACTTCGTACTTTTACTATGACAGTCAATATTATGACATAATTATCCTCCGGTAGAATAACATATTTTTTCTATTATCATAATAATATATATTTGGCAGACACCTGTATTCCTCGCGACGAGACGTCGCGACCAATCAGGTAATTTTAGTATGCGACCACTTTAGGGTTAAGACTGTCTTCGAACAATTCTTGTAACAGTTAATATCGTTTAAATAAAACTGTTAGACATGCAATAAAAGTCATGTAAAGCTATTTACGGATGATACGATATTCCATGGATCTTGTTAGCTATTGGGTCATAATTTTTGCACCATTTTACTACACAAATTCGGCATTTTTATGAAATGACAGCTAACGTCTTTCAACTTCAGTCTCCCGTAGACAAATGAATCGCCGTTGGCCGACCGGATTTCCAAAGGTCGCGGGTTCGATTCCCGTCTGAGAATTCACTTGTGGCCGAGTTGATTTATTCCAATATTTTTCTATTTAAAATTTACCATAAGTATAAAAATAGCAAACAGCATCATACGCCTTAATACATAGCGTAATATAGCGCTGTCTTTGCTGGTGGGGCAGATCAAAATAGCTTTGTCTGATACTAGGGACCGCACGCGGTTTTTTCCTTTCTTTTTTTTTTCACGACGGGGAGACTCTAGCCTTCATCATACCTGATGTTAACTATTGATATGGGTAAAGACGGAAGCGAGCCTCTCCCGGAATCCTCAACCACTGAGGAAATGGCTCTCTTATCTCTAGCTGCCGGAACACAACAGTGCTGCAAACATTGTTGTTATGGCGTCAGACTTAGATAAGATGGTGGTACTAGCTACCAGGCGGACTCACAACAAGTCCTACCACCAAACAAACCCGCGTGGTTAACGTGTTAACGTAGGAATATCGCAATAAAAAGAATCCTATGTCCATAAAGGGGGCCCGGGTATTCG
The DNA here is from genome assembly GCA_910589605.1 of Chrysoteuchia culmella. Taxonomy (NCBI): domain Eukaryota; kingdom Metazoa; phylum Arthropoda; class Insecta; order Lepidoptera; family Crambidae; genus Chrysoteuchia; species Chrysoteuchia culmella. Next base: position 932,707 of record OU342651.1, read on the forward strand.
GGCCACGGCCGCCTGGTCTTTAGGGGTGATTGCGAACCCTACCCCCCGTGACCAATGGCGGCCTGGAGGGCAAGTACTAGGAGTTTTAGTTTATAGTACCCGCCTGCCTCCCATCCCCCCAAACTCGATGGGGGGTCAGGAGGCGGGTGTCCCCTCGCCCCCCCCACTTTCTCATCATTAGATGGGAAGGTGGGGATACAAGGGGATATATATATCCCTTCCGAACCTCCACCGAGCTCACACGCTGGGTGGGGGTGCGGGAGGGGCGAGGGCTTGGCCTATATGTTTGTATGGGCCGTGTACTCCAGGTGAGTCCAACATTTCGAATCGCCCCTGCACCTGGGGGCGAGGGATGCGTAATAGCATTTCACATAGTATAAAAAAAAAAAACAAAAAAAGGCTCGACTGGGTAACGGGGGTGGCGAGAGATAGTGTGCTTGTTCCTAGGTCTTTACCAGGACGGGTATGCTAGGTGACCCCAGCATATCCTCAAGGCAGGAATCTGTTAAGACTGGATTCCCCTCACTCAAAACAAAAAAAGGGTGCTAATTGTCTAATTTTAAAATCTATCGCAACCCCTTTCAGTTCGTCATTTGAAAGATATTTACATAATCAGGCCGTCAATATTTGACGTTTGATAGGGATTGTGATGGCGACGCGTTTTGAAAGGTATTGAATGAACGAAATTCTTTCTTTGCTTAGAAGCAAACTGACACACGAAAATATCTATCAAATGTTTGGAGGAGTGTCATTTAAAACATCATTCGTTCCGAAAGGGATTGCGACTATATGTTACACAATTTCATAAATCACAATTACAATACCTTTGAAAGGGATTGTGATAGATTTTGAAAGTAGACAATTAGGGGGCAGGCTATCTACTATCTGTGTACCAAATTTCATCCAAATCCGTTCATTAGTTTCGAAACCTATTCAATACAAACAAACCGCCTCTGTGGTCTAGTGGTACAACCACCGATATCAGACCCAGGGGTCCCGGGTTCGATTCCCAGCAGAAGTATATATTGTATTCGGTTTGGTTAGTGGACTTGTTGTAAATCCGCCTGGCTAGTTACCACCATCTTATCTAAGTCTGACGCCATAACAACAATGTTTTCAGCATTGTTGTGTTCCGGCAGTTAAAGATAAGATAGCCAGTTCCTCAGTGATTGAGAATTCCGGGAGAGGCTCGCTTCCATTTCAGCCTTATCAATACTTAATATCAGGTATGATGAAGGCTAAGAGTCTCCCCTCCGCTCATAAAAAAAAAACAAATATTTCCTCTTTATAATATTGGTATAGAAAAAGTAAAGTTAGAGCTCTCCTTGTAATGTGGAGGGAGAAATTGCACGATTTATTGCTGTCCTTGTATGAAACGAGCGATAACAATCCACTTCATTGGTCGCCGATGTATCGCTAATTCCTAACTCCAATAAGGCACTCGCGCCATTAAAGTGATTTACCTGGGAAACAGCCACTTTATTTATTATCCACACGCCATTAAGCTTTAAGAGGCCTATATCGAGGGGTAAAGTTAGGTGATTATTTCTTTCGTCTCATTGTTTTGGACTGCAAGATAAATTTTCTGATAATTTCGAAGTGTTCGAATATGCGTTGATAGGATTTTAAAACCCTAAACAAGGTAGGTGCTTCCAACAATCTCACTGTCCAGTGGATTAAAGGCCACAGCGACACAAGAGGTAATGATATGGCAGATGATTTAGCGAGGCGGGGTTCAGATTCTACCACTCTTGGACCAGAACCTTTTGCTCCCATCCCGGCTAGCTGGTATGATGGTAAGATCCGTGAGCACACAGCTAACTTGCATCAAAACTACTGGGACTCACTGGAGACGTGCAGACAAGCTAAATTAGCACTACCGCGCGCGGATGCTCGTCTCTCCAGAGCTATCCTTAAACTCAGTAGACCGCTGTTACGTTTAATAACAGGGGCCATCACTGGCCACGGCAACTTTAACAAGCACCTTTTTAATTTAGGTGTCACTGACAGCCCACTATGCAGAGGTTGCATGGAGGAAGAAGAGACAGCTGCTCACGTCCTGCTGGACTGTGACGGAGTAGCCCCTTACCGGGCGAAGTACCTCGGCTCACCAGGCAGTCTCCGGGAAGCCGTCTCTGACGTGAAGGTACTAGGAGCATTCCTGGTTGAGCTGGGATGGCTGGAGTGATCCGGCCCGACACCCTCCGGACGCAAAATAGGCGCAAAAAGTCGTCGAGTTGCGGAAACCGCCCGTATTGGATGAAGAAGAAGAAGAAGAAGGATTTTAAAATTGTTTTGCTCTCAGTCCAGCATGAGAAAACCTAATAAATTAGTCGTATCTATTTATTTCCGTGTGGCGTATTTGGCCGTGTGGTGACGGCCTAAGAATACAAGTGTCACCACTCCCTTACACACCTGGGATGTCGTAAGAGTCGACTAAGAGGCTCGACGCATTGAACACCTGTGCGAGAGAAGGGAAACTTGAAACAAACCCTCTACCAACCCGTCTGGCCAGCGTGGTAGCAGTAGGCTAATAGCCTCCGATGAACGCCACAATAGGCGAGAGCTAGGAGAGGCCTATGTTCAGCAGTGGACGTCCAGAGGCTGATGATGTATGTATGTATGATGATCTATTTATTTCAGTGATTAATGTAAGTGTAGGACGCCCTCAGATTAGGTTAAGCGACGATCTTCGTAAGGTGGCATAAGCATCCACCATATTGTCTTATTTCAAAATCAATCACAAACCCTTTCAAAACATTGTGATTGTGATAGTGACTTAGGGAATTGTGTAACATATAGTCGCAATCCCTTTCGGAACGAATGATGTTTAAAATGACACTTTATTTGACACTTCTCGAAACATTTGAATGATATTTTCGTGTGTCACTTTGCTTAGATAGCTCAATTTCGTTCATTAAATACCTTTCATAACGCGTCCCGATCACGATCCCTATCAAATGTCAAATAGTGACAGCCTGAAGTATGTGAATATCTTTCAAATGACGAATTGAAAGGGATTGCGATAGATTTTATAATTAGACAATTAGCCCCCTGCAGGGCTAGCATGGGCTGGGGATAAAACTTTTGTCCACCGGTTATTTCCACTGACAAGGGATAAAATTATTTTATCCACCTGCCAAAGCACGGCAACAGGGGGAAAGAGAATTATATCACTTTTTGACATTAGACGTGGATACTCACCCCACGCTTAGAGCATGGCGACTAGTGGACGATAAAAATGACAGATATTTTGACATAACAAAGGGAAAAATTTATCCTCGTCTTTAGATGGTGGGTTTAAGTATATCTCTTGAAAAAAATATAATTATTTGTAATAAAAAAAATGTCTCGTGCTTACTGGAGCTTAGTGTTGTCGTCGGAAAGGGAAAAAATCGAGCGAAAAATACACCGGCGTTCAATTCGCGATTCGAGCAATCCCTTCGAATTACCCGACACAGAATTCCGCCGGATTTTTCGAATGCACAAGGATTGCGTCCATTATTTGTGCCAAGAACTTTATCAGGCTTTGAAACCATCGAATACAGCAGATGGACTACCAGTGCACATCAAAGTAAGCACCTTCACTTAATCGTATCGTGTATTGACCATAAGTAGCAGCTAATACACCTTATTATCTACATTTATACTTATTTGTATTTTAGGTACTCACATCCATCAGAATACTGGCTGATGGTGGCTACCAAAGAGGTACGGGTCAAGACCATGGGCTAGCAATTGCTCAAACAACTGTCAGCAAGTACCTGACCCAAGTTTCTGAGGCCATCATTAGAATGTGAGCAGCAGCAGCAATGTTTGATTCACCTCAAGTGAAAAAGAACATATTCTCAATGCTTTTCAGGGTTCCCTAGGCAAATGGCAAAAAACTGATTCGTCATGTCTGTCTGTCTGTCCGTCCGTATGTCACAGTCACTTTTTTACGAAACTATAAGAACTATACTGTTGAAACTTGTTAAGTAGATGTATTCTGTGAACCGCATTAAGATTTTCACACAAAAGTAGAACAAAAAACGATAAATTTTGGGGTTCTCCATACTTAGAACTGAAACAATTTTTTTCATCAAACCCATACGTATGGGGTATCTATGGATAGGTCTTCAAAAATGATATTGGAATATCTAAAATCATTTTTTTTTTCTATACTGAATAGCTTGCGCGAGAGACACTTCCAAAGTGGTAAAATGAGTGTCGTCGTCCCGTCCCCCCTGTAACTTCTAAAATAAGAGAATGATAAAACTAAAAAAAATATATGATGTGCATTGCCATGTAAACTTCCACCAAAAATTGGTTTGAGCGAGATCTAGTAAGTAGTTTTTTTTAATACGTCATAATTTAAATTTTAGACTGATGCCTAAGTGGATAGCTTTCCCAGCAACAGAGCAAGCCAGGCAAAGGGTGTCCACGGGATTCTGTGAGAAGCATGGTTTGCCTGATGTTCTAGGAGCTGTAGACTGCACCCATGTCGATATATTTCCTCCACCATTCCCGACTGGAGTCCAATATAAAAACAGGAAAGGGCGAACTACAATAAATGTGCAATTGGTAAGCACAAACAGAATTTACTTTATTATCCAATATAAAACTTTGTTATTATAGTAAAGTATTGTAACAGGTTGTGGATGTCGACTGCCGCATCATCAACATTAATGCGAGATACCCAGGGCGAGTCCATGACCAGTTCATATTCAACAACTCTAAATTAAAAGCTGAAATGAAGCGCCTATATGACAATGGAATCGGGCAATACTATCTCTTAGGTATGTTTGTTTTATTTTCTTGTTACTTAAAACTTTTGCAATAGTAGTATGAATAGTGAACTAGTATCTAATAAATAAAATAACACTATGTGATTTAAAAATAATATTTATTATGAACTAAATTATTTACAAAATTTTCGTTCTGTTTATCTTCGCGTAAATCTGAAAAGTGAAAATAAAAATTACTATATTATATTTGACACATAACTAGAAACTTTATATTTTACAGGGGATTCAGGCTATGCATTAGAGCCTTGGCTCATGACTCCAGACTTAGAAGCCACTCCAAACAGTCCTGCAGAAAAATACTCAAACTGGCATTGTCAAGTGCGGAACTGTGTGGAGAGAACAAATGGGTACCTTAAGGGTACATTCCGATGTCTGGGCATTGATAGGGTGCTGCATTACAGCCCGGAGAAAGCTTCTCAGCTTATATATGCTTGTGCAACATTATATAATATCATGCTTCACTATCGGTGATTTATATATTTAGTTACTTAAGTTTATTTAACAACCAGACATAGAATCTGTTTTTAAGAGGTAATTTAATTTGTGTATTTCAGAATTCCTATGGAACCCATGGAGAATTCTGAGGTGACTAATGAAGAAAGGCATGAATCACCTGTGCCTCATCACACCAGACTTTTAACAGTTGCAAGACAAAAAAGAGAAATTTTAATAAACACTTATTTTAATTGAAATATATTTTGATAATTATTACCTTTTCAGTCTCTTTAATTTATTTGCGCGAGCAAGGTGCGCATTTTGCTCACATAGCAATACATTTTGCTCGCGCAGTATATTGTTTCGCTCTTTTAGGCTATTATCAATGCTCTGAAAGATATTGACAACAATAAAATCACCACACAATTATTTTAATATAGTGACCATGCAATTAGTATTGATTGATGAGAAAGCATTGTTACTTGTAGGATAGAATTGTTTTCAGCTTGTAATCGCTGAAAACACTCATCAGCCCGTTCCTTGACCTTCTCCTTCTTCTTGCTGGTAGAAGGAGTTGGTGGAATATTTTCCACCTCATCAGCAAAGAAGGTGGGGGGAGGGAGGCTTAAGCCACTTAAATTGAAATTTTCCATTTCCTCTATTTCAATTAATACCTGTTATATACAAACGAAACATTAGCTTGACAGGCTTGCACGCATGCAAAATACACTAGATGCACACACATTTTATACAATTATCTTAATTAGTACACACATCGGCAACACCTATCACTGACTCCTCAGGCCCAATGCCGGTGGAGCAGTCATGTCCAATAATATTTAGCACTTTTGTGCTGGTTTCCGAGACACTCGGCACAGGCTGAGCATTGCCAGTGGCATTGAGTCCCCTTGACGCAGCTGCATTTTCAGCACGGGCACCCTTTTTAATGTCCTTCCAAGTCTGCAAGCATAATTATATATACGTTAGTATCTACCTACTTCTTTTATACCAGTGTTATAACTGTGTATTCAGTACTTACTTGCTTCCACTGGTCGACAGACCTATCTGGACCATGTTCTTTTAAAATTTGTTTTAAACCTAGCCACTGGGTTTCCGCCCTTTTGACTCCCAAGGGTCCTGTAAATTCCCCAGTGGCTAGGTGGTTGTGAGTCGACATAAAGTCGACCAACACACCAATTTGTTTTTTGTTGCTTCTGGATCTGAAATAACAGAAAAAAAAAATAGTCGATAGAATATTCAATTATTCAATAGTAAAAACACAAAAATAAATAGGTACTTACTTTTTAGCACTCATTATAATAATATGTATTACACAAAAGATTTTGGTAATAAATTATTATTTGGTTTGACGTTATTTACTCAGACATTGACAACAAAACCAAATAAATATCCAGCAAAGATCACACACATCTATTGACAGATGTAATAAAACGAAAAAAGAACTTCGGTTTACGATGATATTCTCGGCTATTTTGTAATTGAATAAAAGTTTTCTTACAATGGCAATAATTTCGGGGACAAGCGTTTCCCCTGTTTTCTCCACCGTGAATAGTTTATCCACCCATGTCGCCATGCTCGGAGGGTGGACAAAAATGACAGAGGGGAATAGTATTTTGTCCTCTCCCCGTGGATAAAATGTCTCCGGCCATGCTAGCCCTGCTGGGCCCGTATTCACTATGACCATTTACCGATTCCTTGCTCAAACCACGCGTATGTCGTATTTGGTTTCGCCATTTTCAAAATTCGTTTTCTCTATGGCATTTACAAATTTTAAAGTTTTTTCACTTATTTAATAATTATACAACTTGTGACTTTCATGTATTGTTACAATAACTGTATAATTTGGGAGTTTTCCTCTTATATTATATTAAAAGATTGTAGATTTGTGTTTGGCAACGACATGTACCTTTGTTAATGTTGTTGCTTCTGTTAAAGCTGATAAGTTTCTTGCGGCCGTTCTTCTTATCAGTTAAAAGATGTCCTGAATGGCTGGTAGGAAAAAAAATATTAGACGATTCGAAAGCACTTATCTATAAGTCTATTTGAATAAAAATCTTTGACTTTGACTTTGAGTATTATGGAGAAAACGTCTTTTGAAAGTGTCAAAACCAAGAACGACATTGGCGTGGTTTGAGCAAGGAATCGCCAAGTGGTGATAGTGAATAAGGGCCCTGCATGCGTAGCATGAGCACCTCGACAAAGCTCTCTCGACACTTTTGTCGCTCGAGCGTATTGTCTGTCCCGTTCACACCGTACTGATATGAGCGGGACAGACATCGCGAGATAAGCGTCGACAGCGAGTCGCGGTGCGCATGCTACGCTGGCTGCATGCGTAGCATGAGCACCTCGACAAAGCTATCTCGACACTTTTCTCGCGCGAGCGTATTGTCTGTCCCGTTCACACCGTACTGATATGAGCGGGACAGACATCGCGAGATAAGCGTCGACAGCGAGTCGCGGTGCGCATGCTACGCTGGCTGCATGCGTAGCATGAGCACCTCGACACTTTCCTCGCGCGAGCGTATTGTCTGTCCCGCTCACACCGTACTGATATGAGCGGGACAGACACCGCGAGATAAGCGTCGACAGCGAGTCGCGGTGCACATGCTACGCTGGCTGGACGCGAGTAGCCGCGGATCGTGCTCGGTGGCGTGCACGGAGAGGCTAATGGCGTCTCAACTCAACAGTCCTTGCACTGCCTACAAACGGCAGAAATGACGCACTCACATTGATATGCGCTGCTACACGCGAGCTCGCGACTATTTTAGACTGATATTTTACTTTGATGATGATGTAAGTATTTCGATATGATGCTTTTGCAACTTGCCAATCTCTTTAAAATGATTCGGCATGAATCACGGGACTAAAACCAAACTACATAAAACAAGAAAAAAAGTTTGTTGCGCGTTTATAATATGTCGTGTGAGTTGTCCAGCTAGATGTGATATCGACAGTTTATATAGTAATCTTTAGAGGAATCTCTAAGTCGCCGTGCCGTAATACATTACTGATATTAGCTATTCCCTGGTAGCCTCTCAAATGGGTTTTTATACATTAAACCTACCTAATTAGAAGCCAAATTTGATTGTCTTTCTAAATCAGTCATTAGATTATAAATTTTTAATTTTGCCTTTTACAATGCTATTTTTGTGTGATAAATATTAAACAAGAAAATATACTAGAAAAAAACAACTACATAGTCTCATGTCGCCGTTGCGTCATGAGACATGAGACTAGTTGTTCTAGTATATTTCTTGTTTAATATTTATCAGTCATTAGATTTTCTTCATCCATTGTGGATCTCGAGAAAAATGGAAAAAAGTGGCGACAGGTTCGTCGGGAAAATAATCCCTGTAACCTGATACACACGGCTTTTGCTATTTTATATGTACACACTCGAGGGTGTAATATGCCGGATCCGAATTACACCTGCGCAAATACGTTTTGTATTTCCCAAGAGATTCACGCGTATCCGTTATTTAGAAACGAATATGTTACTACTAATTTTCTTAGTCAGTGACATTTACATTAAGAAATATGTTACGAGCTTATTGTGTTTTGCTTGATGTCTGGGTAATATTAATAACCAGGGTATCTTATTTGCAAACTAAGTCACACAGAATGTAAATGTAAATGTGCACACGCACACACACACAACACACACACACACACACACACACACGCACACACACACACGCACAAAACAAGCTCTATTTTGTACTTATATGTTTCATTAGTCAAGTCTTAAGTTTTAGTAAATTAATTGTTTATTTGATTATAACTGTACTGGTTTATAATTCTGTACATGTATGCATTGTTAAGGAAGAGTGACTCCTTCTGGCACAGGTGCCTTGGCACTTAAGGGAGGGAGCCCACCTTTAAATCTCTGGTAAACTACTTTTATTACAGAAATAAGAAAAAAATCATTTTCATTTTCATTTTCAGAATGCGAACGACGACGTGGTCCAAACCTACGTATATCTTGGAGCTTTAATCTCAAACAATGGCGGCTGCGTAGATGAAGTCAAACGACGTATGGCCATAACCAGAACTGCGATGTTTACTATTTTAAATAGAAAAATATTGGAAAAAATTAACTCGGCCACAAGTGAATTCTCAGACGGGAATCGATATATCATAAATTATTGGCAGTTGCATCTTAATCGATCGTTAAACACCTGAAAAGATGTTTCTTTCGAATGCAAGGATATTCCTAGCATTGATGTAACAACGCTGGCCTACAGCGTATTAAAAATATAAAAGTATTGGAGAATTTCGACGGTGGTTCGCAAGTCTCAGTAGCTCAGCGGTTAGAGCATTGGACCGGATTTCCAAAGGTCGCGGGATCGATTCCCGTCTGAGAATTCACTTGTGGCCGAGTTAATTTTTTCCAATATTTTTCTATTTAAAATTTACCATAACTATAAAAATAGCATTGAAAAATCCAAAAAATTCAAAATCATAAAATGCGATGAAGAAGTTAAGGAAAGTATGGAGAAATCGTAACATTACCAAAGCCACCAAAGTCAGGCTCGTGCGAACACTTGTATTCCCCATTTTTCTTTACGCGGCAGAAACGTGGACAGTGCGCGAGTTAGAATAGGAGAAGCTCTAGAGATGTGGTGTTGGAGGAGGATCGTGGACGGAGTTCCGCACCAACATGTCCATACTCCAGGAGTTCAACATCAGGCAACGTTTATCGGACGTGGTACAGTCGTACTGCAATACTTTGGCCATGTCTCTATGCGGAATAACGACTCCATAGAGCGATTGAACGTACAGGGCAAAGTAGAGGGTACCAGATAACCGATGCGCTGGACTGACCAAGTGAAATCCGCTGTGGGAACCGCGTGTCTGACTGCGCCAGATAGTCTTCTAACCGGGAGAGAGGGCGGGAGATTGTGCGGCAAGCTGTGTCCGTCTCTACCACCGACGCGGGCGCCTCAACGTGACCACGACCGCTCTGCCAAGAGCGAAACGACAAAGAAGATCTTATTTTCAGAAGAAAATATTTGATTTTAAAAATAAAATATTATTAATAAATAGATTTAAAAAGTTCGTCCGCTCACTTGAACTGGAGACTACACGTGTACGAATAGGGACCACATTTTCTCACGCATGGAGTAGGTCAAATTATTATCGCAATAAAAAGTGAAGATAAATTAAAAGACCTTGGCATTGTCACAATTTTTTTTGTATGGATGTTCTTCTCCAACGAAATCAGAGCAAATTAGTGTTGGGAAAGGGTGACAAACAGACAGACGAAAAACATTCAGTAAATAATTAGGGTTATTGTACATTGACCACAAAGTAAACTCGCCACATTTTGTAAACTCCATACATTGAAAGTAAACTCACCACATGCATTAAAAATATGTGTAAGTTAGTCACAGGCGGGTAATGTTTGTTGTAAATTCGCAACAAATCCTCAGTTCACATATTTTTTGCTTAAAGTAGCGATAGCAAGCAATCTTTTGATTTTTTTAGAGAATAATTATATTGATAAAATTAAGAGAGTATAAGTTAATATCCAATGAAAACTAATAAGAAATTAAGAATTAACAGTAAGCACATCTTTCTTTTCTCCTGCGCTTTTGCACACTCTATCACGCGCTCGCTCACTCGCTGTATCTATCTCTTTCTGTCTGACCGTATCGGTCAATGCATCAAACAACTGCAGTGACTCCCTTGACCTTGTCGATGCGCGTGTGGTTATTTGTTCTGTTAAATGTAATCTGTTGGATAAATAATTATGATATTGATAAAACTGTTCAGTACGTTATTTTTTTTTTCTATTGATTACCAAACAGCCTTAAATATTACATAATTTATAACTTAAATTAGGGTGACACATTTGCCAAAAAAGTTTCCACTTATAATAAAATACAATATAGCCGTGAAGTACAAACTAAAGTGAATATTATATAGCTACTAGGTATTATCATTACAAGTACAAACCAGGATAACAATTTTACATAATTTTTAGTTCTGATTTCAGTTTCAAAACTTAATATTGAAGATATCAATGCTACTATATTCTTTATTATAAGTATCCAAAGCTCTTGGAACTAAAACGATTCTTTGCATAATTTGTACGACACCAAAGAACCGAAAAGTATTGCATGAACGCAATGATCTTGTTCATTTAAGCGAAATTTTACTTAAAAGGTAAGATGAATCAGCATTATTTAAGATTTTATACAGTAAAGTTATATCTCTATGTTCTCTTACACTTAAAGAAAGAAAGAAAGAAAAATGTTTAATATGCAAAGGAATCATATTATTAATAACAATGGCGATGAATATTACAAAGTAAAGCCATAATTTGTGTTTATATTCAACCGAGCATTAATTTCAGATCTAACTTCACCAACACAAATAAAACTTAACTACTACTTTCAATATTCCACTTTCAACATTTTCTCAAAAGCTTTCTCCCAAAGCACAATAAACCATTGAAATGAGTCCAAACTTTCAAAGTCTCAAGTTGACTTTCAGTTTGAATGAAAACTTAAAACAAAGGCTTATAATATAAAAGTGTTCTCATTATGGTATTGCCGCGGTCCAGCACATGGCTTCGAGTTACGTCAGCAGTCAGCTTGAACGGCAATTGAGCAAAAAGGCTTGCTTTGTTGCTGTGAAACTTTAAATTAAATATAGCTTAGAAAATTCGAGTACCACGCAATCTACTAAGAGAGTTTTTTCTTTATTTTATGAGATTATTTTGTAAAGGTTTTAAGAATTGAAAATCTGTAATATAGTGATAGCGGTAAGCACGGTTTACTTACAAATGCTTTTGGCGAAATAATAAATTTTCAATCAAATCAAATCAAAATAATGATTTAGATATCGTCTATCTCGATAAGGGTATGTGCTACGTATGTACGTACATACGTAGCACGTACTGTGTTACGTAACACAGACCTATATCGAGATGGACGAAAAGAGAAATATTAAAATCGGTTGACAACTGACGACGTTATATTAACACATACATCAAAAAATATATACAGTCGACATACGTACATCTTATGTTTTGGCGCGTACTGTTCATTGAAATAAAACAACTTTTACGGATATCAAACGCGCTATATTTCCACGAACTAAGTTGTAATTGTCCGTATTTTTAGGTTTTTTTAGGGGTTTTTTGATTTTCCCGACGTTTCGGCACCTTTACAGCTGCCTTTACAGCAGCTGACTGGCTACTTATAAGTCGATATAATTATTATAGGGTTTTTCAAGGGTAGACTAATAAGTAGCCAGCCAGTCATACCGTGACCACGGCAGCTGTAAAGGTGCCGAAACGTCGGGAAAATCAAAAAACCCCTAAAGAAAACCTAAAAATACGGACAATTACAACTTAGTTCGTGGAAATATAGCGCGTTTGATATCCGTAAAAGTTGTTTTATTTCAATATACAGTCGACTTAAGAACCTCCTCCTTTTTTGAAGTCGGTTAAAAATATCCACGCAAGGTATAATGCCAGGGCCAAGGTACAATTCAAAAATGATAACGAAGTTCGAAAATAATTAAATGTATTGGATTGGCGGATTGGCATAGGCTGCGCTAAATCACGTGGCGCCGCGCCGCAAGTTAATTGGCAAATGTAGACAATAACGATTCGAATTATCGTTTCGCACTTTTACCGTCTATCTCGATAAAGGTCTGTGGTACGTAGGTACAAAGCAGAACTTATAGATCCATACTAATGTAGGTAACTTTGTCCGTTTGTTACCTTATAAAACCTAAACCAAATTAGATGTGTTTTGACAAGACCCAGCTTAGTTAAGACGTGGAAAAGTAACAGATAGACGGAAGGAGTTGAATTCGCATTTCCAATATAAATAAGGATGATTATGACAGTTCGTCCAGGACACAGGTTTCCTGTGATGGTGTACCATCTCGTTAAGACGCTATTTAATATACTTCTTGTATGTACTTTTTTATATAACATCTTAGGATGGTTAAAGGTGTTACAAATCAGTAGGCATAGAGCGAATAACATACGAGTAAGTGTCGAGGAAGTAAAGTAAAAAAAATGTATGAGATATTGAGCAGCGTTCCTGCCAGACGTAAATGGAACTACATTTTCCTATACATTTTTTTTTATTGTTCAAGACGGGGAGTCTCTTAGCCTTCATCATACCTGATGTTAAGTATTGATAAGGCTGAAGATGGAAGCGAGCCTCTCCCGGAATCCTCAGCCACTGAGGGACTGGCTATCTTATCTCTAACTGCCGGAACACAACAATGCTGAAAACATTGTTGTTATGGCGTCAGACTTAGATAAGATGGTGGTAGCTAGCCAGGCGGACTTACAACAAGTCCTACCACCAACCAAACCGAATACAATATGTACCCCCGCTGGGAATCGAACCCGGGACCCCTGGGTCTGATACCGGTGGTTGTACCACTAGACCACAGAGGCGGTTAAAATATACATCTTGTGACATTACGTGCTCGATACTTATTCGATACTATTTCGATAGTTTTTCTTGCTAACCCCACTGGTAATAATAATATATACATTGCTTCATATCTTTATCTAGATTTGTAATGTACCAGAAACATGATTTTTGATTTGATTTTGCCTCGACACGACACTTTTACTTATTGAAATGACCCCATAGATATACGAAAATTCAAGATATTTCATAAATGGGGTTACATATACTATTGGAAATTGGTTTAATTAGTGGACACCAATAATATTAAGGATCGTGTAGTTTCCTGTTGGCTTTAATCGCTATAGCTCGCTCCCGCGCGCGTCCTTTTCTCATTACTATCTCTTTTTTTTACAAGTAACTGGGCAGGCATTTGACCACCATCGTGCTTAGTAAACAGGATGTGGTCTAAATGACGAAATCCTATTCACTCTCGCATTGCAGCGACCAAGGTTGTAGGAATCGGGGAACACATGAGCAGGCAGCGCATTTCCATTCTTTAGCGGTTCGCATTAGGAATGTGTCAGCAAAGCGCTTGGTACAGATCGCTGGAATGTCAACGACGTGCAGGTGATAAGCCAACCTGCGTCTGGTACCCCGATGGTGGAAAGGGGCTGGAGGAACAAGTTCGTGCAGTGCTCTCGCACACTCTCCAAAGTGTATCCTATAAAAGACCTATAAACATGCAAGTTTGCGGCGGTGACTGAGGCTCTGAAGTTCCGCCGTGGCCAATGCCAATCTCGCTTCAGTCGTATAACGTCGTCTCAGCCACATGACACCCACTGCTGGGTATAGGCCTCTCCAAGGATCTCCACAACGATTGGTCCTGCGCAGTCCGCGTACAGCAGCTTCCCGCGACCTTCACCAGATCGTCGGTCCACCTTGTCGGGGGCCTACCCACGGAGCGTCGTCGTGTGCGCGGTCGCCATTCCAGAATCTTTCCGCCCCAACGGCCATCGGTTCTTCTCGCTGTGTCCCGCCCACTGCCACTTCAGCTGGGCAAACCTTCGAGCGATGTCAGTTACTTTAGTTCTCCTACTTGTATAACGCCTTAACAAAATTGTTCACGGTTGCGCGGCCAAATATCTTCAGAGCGCGACTGTATATTTTGTGCAAAAGTTTAACTATGTGACAAAGCGAGAAAGTTAATGTGACAAGGCGTCGTAAGCGAAGCGTTTGTGTTGACATGCGCCTTTGTCGCAGTAAAAGTACACTTTCTTTGTGTAAGTTGCGAATGTTATTGTGACGGTTGAACATTCTTAACGCTAGCTTTAGATCTTTTGAATGAGCAAGAAACTCACATTTAAAGTTTAATTTGAAGGGGTATTTGAATTATGATAATCAACCATCATATTTAACCGCCTCTGTGGTCTAGTGGTACAACCACCGGTATCAGACCCAGGGGTCCCAGGTTAGATTCCCAGCGGGGCTACATATTGTATTCGGTTTGGTTCATGGTAGGACATGTTGGAAGTCCGCCTGGCTGACTACCACCATCTTATCTAAGCCTGACGCCATAACAACAATGTTTTCAGCATTATTGTGTTCCGGCAAATTGAGATAAGATAGCCAGTTCCTCAGTGACTGAGCATTCCTTGAGAGGCTCGCTTCCATCTTCAGCCTTATCAATACTTAACATCAGGTATGATGAAGGCTAAGAGTCACCACGTCGCGTCGTTCATAAAAAAAAATGCCAAGTTTATAATAAACTAGCGGCCCCGCGGTTCCCGTTCCCGTGGGAATATTGAGATAAAATGTATCCTACGTTTTTAACCAGGCTATCTACTATCTGTGTACCAAACTTTATCCAAATCCGTTCAGTAGTTTCGGAGCCTATTCAATGCAAACAAACAATCAAATATTTCCCCTTTACGATATTAGTAATAAATGTATAATTAGAAATTGTTATTGCAATAACCACGCTTCTCATTATAATATCACTTAACATTGAATTTTGTGTGTAATCAAAATTTTCTGCGTATCAAATTCAGTCCATAATTTAATTTAGGTTCGCCATTACGATCAAAATGAGCATTTCCAACTCCGATAATTATTATTGAATACAATATTTCAATGTAAAATTTAATAGTGCAATAATTCACTGCCGGAAATAACATGAAGTTGCATTAACAAAATGGCCGAACAAACCGCCTAATGCTAACATTTAAATTTAATATTCGCATTCAGATGATGAATAGGTTTGTAGCGAAACAACTGAAATATGGTCTGGGAGATAGCAGTTGGGTTCCGTTGGTTACAGTTATATTAATGTGCTTGAAGAAGAAGGTGTCTAGGCGCAGTTCTGAGAAATGTCTCTGCACAAAAACACGATGGAGTAGAAACTCCAAGGAGGCAAGTTTCTTGAAAATATTCCAATTTTAGCGAAATAAGAAACCTCTAAGAAACTTCGTGGATGAAACTGATTCTATACCAATCAGTATTACCGCTGCATTAAAATAGTTAATAGTTAATTTTTCTAGTATATATTTTCTTGTTTAATATTAATCACATAAAAATAGCATTGTAAAATGCAAAATTTAAAAGTTATAATTAGATGGCTGTTTCATCTTTATCGATAGTCAAACATCTGTAAAGATGTTTCTTTTGAATGCGAGGATATTTCTCTCATTGATGAAGCGGCGGTGGCCAACACCGTAGAACGGTGAATATACTAGAAAAATTCGACGTGTCCTCATAGGTCTCTGTAGCATAATTGGTTAGTGCATTGGGCCGGAATCCCAAGGATGCGGGTTCGAATCCCGTCAGGGCGACATGAGACAAGTTGCTTTTTTCTAGTATATTTTCTTGTTTAATATTAATCACATAAAAATAGCATTGTAAAATGCAAAATATAAAAGTTATAATTAGATGGCTGTTTCATCTTTATCGATAGTCAAACATCTGTAAAGATGTTTCTTTCGAATGCGAGGATATTTCTCTCATTGATGAAGCGACGGTGGCCAACACCGTAGAACGGTGAATATACTAGAAAAATTCGACGTGTCCTCATAGGTCTCTGTAGCATAATTGGTTAGTGCATTGGGCCGGATTCCCAAGGATGCGGGTTCGAATCCCGTCAGGGCGACATGAGACAAGTTGCTTTTTCCTAGTATATTTTCTTGTTTAATATTAATCACATAAAAATAGCATTGTAAAATGCAAAATTTAAAAGTTATATTTAGATGGCTGTTTCATCTTTATCGATAATCAAACATCTGTAAAGATGTTTCTTTCGAATGCGAGGATATTTCTCTTATTGATGAAGCGACGGTGGCCAACACCGTAGAACGGTGAATATACTAGAAAAAATCGACGTGTCCTCATAGGTCTCTGTAGCATAATTGGTTAGTGCATTGGGCCGGAATCCCAAGGATGCGGGTTCGAATCCCGTCAGGGCGACATGAGACAAGTTGCTTTTTTCTAGTATATTTTCTTGTTTAATATTAATCACATAAAAATAGCATTGTAAATTGCAACATTTAAAAGTTATAATTAGATGGCTGTTTCATCTTTATCGATAGTCAAACATCTGTAAAGATGTTTCTTTCGAATGCGAGGATATTTCTCTCATTGATGAAGCGACGGTGGCCAACACCGTAGAACGGTGAATATACTAGAAAAATTCGACGTGTCCTCATAGGTCTCTGTAGCATAATTGGTTAGTGCATTGGGCCGGAATCCCAAGGATGCGGGTTCGAATCCCGTCAGGGGGACATGAGACATGTTGCTTTTTTCTAGTATATTTTCTTGTTTAATATTTTTGGCTAAATTTCCGCTTGAGCTGAACAGGTAATATAATCAATTGTTTTAATAAAAACATTGTATAAAGTCCATTTGAGTAAAAACAATGTTAATAAACATAGTATATCAGTAAATATTCTGGATTTAAGTAATAATTTTACGAAAATTACAATATCGTAGTGTTTGTAATAAATTGTCATAGTGCTGTGTCATTATCATGTTATTTGTTATCGATATTGTTATATTTTAGATGTCCGTCATGGGACGAAGACTTCCATCGGTTGGATACCGGTTTCCGGGGGAATAACATAGTCTGGAAGAAGATCTCACCGCTGTTGTCTTTTCTATCAGTGGCTGCTTCATTCTTCTGATGCTTCCTTCCAATATTCCTACAGATTTATCAGAATTACATAAATCATGAAACCTTGTTTTATTCGTGCAATACTATACTAATAGGTCACTAATAACTTCCAAGTGGAATGTGAAAAATTATAACGGTGTAAGTATGTATTTTTTTTATCGATATCGATACGTATATTATGTTAAGGGGTGCATCCCCAATCCCTTGTCATTTTGACAACTGACACTGTTATGTTGGTACCTCTTAGAAAAACTCAGGTTGGTAGAAACTACGTTCATAAATCAGTTTAGTTGCTTGTATGGAAGTGTCGTCTCTTAAAAACGTAGTGATTACTTGCTCAGTGGCTTCCACCTGGGCCCTGTAAAGCTTGACAAGTCGATAATTTGTCAACTATGCTCGAACATACTTTTTTTGTCAATGATCCGCGCAATTTTGGCCTTTGTCGTAATTGCAGAAGGTAGGTTTTCTATAAAAAAGCAATCATATATTATAAAGTTCTTTTTCAAAATCCTAGTACGAACTCTTTCGATCATGTGAGAATTTATAAAATAAAAGAGAAATAACTGTCACTCCTCATCCCGGCATAGACCAAGAATGCCTATCAAAAATGTGCGACAATTTGACAAATATGTCAGATTTCCGATTAAAGATAAATCAGACCAAATGTTTTATGAAACGTTAAATTGTAGAATTGTCGCGGAAATTTGACAATTATGTCGGCTTTTCATATAGCAGTAGCACCAATGTTTTGTGAAACGTGCAATCGTCAAATTGTCACCTGTCACCTGTCGCTGACAATTGTAATCTTTACGAAGCAGGGTCCAGAGGTCTCGTTTCGGTTTCCACTTTCGTCGCTTTCTTGGCTGGCATGGAGTATGAAAATATGACAGTAATGACAGCGTGATAATTGGTTGCTAGGTGATTTTAAATAATAAGACTGCAGGTTTAAAAGTGAAGGGGATGGATATTACAATACAATAACTCTTTATTATAACACCATGTACATACTACATTTACAATAAAGTTTTAATAAATTGAAGCGTTATAAGGGCGATCTTATCGCTTAAAGCGATCTCTTCCAGACAACTCACAGTATGGAGATATTGACAGAAAAAAAGCAAGCAGGGTGAATAATAATGGACGGAAACAATTATAAATATTTGTAATAAATAAACATACATATATACATAAAGTTGTATACTTACATAAATATTAAATATTATACATCAATGTCTGCAAACCGATGAACAATAGGTATATTTTATAGGGAAAGGTAATATTTCTTCACTTCATTTTTAAATACGCTCAGAGACTGAGCCCGTCTTATCTGAACAGGCAGTGAATACCACAGTCGGATGGACAGAACAGTAAAGGAGCTGCCATAAAAGGAGGTCTGATGGACGGGCATAAGGAGACTCAGATTTTCAGATGACCTAAGTGAATGGGAAGTGGAACAATAGAGGTAATTAAATCGCTCTTTCAGATAGCACGGGTAAGAAGGATTGAACAGAATGTTGTAGGTAGAGATAGCAAATGAGTAATAATAATCCAATCTCCCAGCAAATATTCCTATAAAAGGAATGTTCATGCTTTTCTTTTGGACGACTTGAGTGCTTAGGTTCGTAGTTTGGTAATTTATCATAAACTATGTATGATTTTTGTCTCATTTGATCGTTGGTACGGTATTTTGTTTATTTATCTATCTATAATATATATGTATATAGTATTAGTATAGTGTATATTTATGTATGTATTAGTTGATGTACGTTTATATACCAATGTTACCAAATTTGTACCGCTTTCGATGCTCTCTGCTTCCCTAAAGGTTGACTGGTAGAGAATACTTATAGTATTAAATCCGCGTTTTGTACCTAACTTTGTGTTTATTGTACAATAAAGATTTAAATAAAAAATTATAACATCCAGATAGAGAACAAACAGAAATATTCATCACATGCGTCTTTATCCCGATTCCCGTGGGATTTCGACCGAACTCACGAACCCTGACTCAATAGTAATCATTCATTCACCACTGCGCCGTCTCGGCTCTTTATGATGTCAACACTAATTTAAATAATTAAATAATCTCACATGACAGTTTACGACCCTGTAAAAGCTTTATGTGCTTGGGGTGTGAAAATAAAAATTCATAACTTTTAAAATTTAACGGCTCGCGTACGCGCGTTGCGTGCGTCGTTCATGAATTGTTTACACTAATGGGTGTTGTACACGATTCGATAAACTGAGGTCCTACCGAGCAAGTGTCGTCGGCTTCGACATCGACTTCATTTGACAGATGGATGTGACATATTGCTCTTAGTCTTCGGTAAGTTTTCATTTGCGTCAAAGAGAAGCAGCAATGTGTCACATCCATCTGTCAAATGAAGCCGATTACGATGGCGACGCCACTTGCGTGGTACGGCCCCTGTTCATTCATTTTGAAACGGCTTGGTGAAATACAACGGTTTTCCATAACTTTGATCTGGCTGGATCAAGCCAGGAGCCAAGGGACGTGGAATCAATCCCAATGGGGTAGAAAAGGCAAAGCTAATGGCGCCACCACCGTTGGTAGTACCTAATAAATAAAATATGGCATATCTGTCATTTTGACAAGTAATTGACAAAACAACAGATTTTTGTACCAGCGGTGGTGGCGCCATTTAGTTCCAGTTTTCCACCCCATTGTTACAAATATTCAGTAATAATAATAAATAGATCCATACAATCACACCAATTATCTAGCCCACGTTAAGTATCATGAAGAACTTGTGTTATGGATACTAGATAACGGATAAACATACTTATATACTTTTTTTTGTAAATACATACATAATATACATATTAAACATCCAGACCAAGACAAATAGACATGTTCATGCACACAAATATTTGTCTTGTCCGGGGATCGAACCCGGGACCTCTGGCGCAGAAGGTGGGGTTAGTACCCCTGCGCCAAACAGGTTGTCAAGTGTTCAGTGCCCGTTGAGTGTTCAGATTTTATTTGGATTTGGAACACCTCTGTTGGGTCTGATATCCGTAACATAAGTCCTTATTCTACTTACATTGGAATCGGATCAACAATTTCGTAAGATGCACCACAACCTAATGGTACTATAAAGACTATACAACACAGTAGTGTTGCCTTGCTGTTGCATTCAAAGTCAAAGTCAAAGATTTTTATTCAAATAGACTCATAGATAAGTGCTTTCGAATCGTCCAATTTTTTTTTCCTACTAGCCATTCAGGACATCTTTTAACTGATAAGAAGAACGGCCGCAAGAAACTTATCAGCTTTAACAGGAGCAACAACATTTACAAAGGAACATGTCGTTGCCAAACACAAATCTACAATCTTGAAACATATTTAATATAAGAGGAAATTCCTTGCAAGACCCAGGCAGAAATTATTTGTTTCCACTTGCCTGTAGATATTTCTCTTGTTTTATCTACTCTCATCACCCTCTGATTATGGATACTCGTAACCCTTAAAGGCTACTACGGTGTTTTTACACCTGAGTGACTTAATTTTGTACCTGTATCATTTATCAGTTATAACGCAACGCCTTGAGATTTCGTGGATTCTCTTATATCGACTGTAGCCCTCGAGGACGCGGGGAGAGTAGTTGTGCGCGAGCGCCCGTCCCGAGAAAATTTATATAATTTTCTGTAATAAATAAATCCGGGTGTTTTTACACACATTGTAGTCTTAGCAGTATACAAATTCATTGTAGGCTTTAACCCTTTCTTTTTCTGCACTTTCACCAAATTCATTACGAAATATATTGATTCTACTCATATCCCCTAAACTATCCCGAAGGCCACAAACCATGCATTATTGAAAAGTTATAATTCATAGAATTTAATGTCAATCATATTCCAGTCCTACCAACAGACGCACAACACTCATTACCTAACCAAGTGCACCACTTTCCTGTAAGTAAACAAACACTTGAAGCTTTTTTTAAACAAACATTCGGGGTTTTTACGACAAAATAAGGCAAGCGAGGCGCTCGTTAAGCCACAGCTTAAAACTTTTTTGTTTGCTCATAAAATGGCAAAAATGCCCCAGTGACAGATACCATGGGGAACAGGGGGTTGGATGTGTTTAATGCTGACTAGATTATGGTCGCGGATGAAATATGGTGTACTAAGCAAAACGACAAATAAGGCTACTGATTTCAAGCTCATGAATACTGTCATCACTGAAAGAGTCAAGCCCAAAAGCGAATTAAGGCCTGTGGGCCTTTTACACTTCGCAACATGTACCTGATCTCCTTTTTTTAAATCCGATAAAATATCCGTGAAATTGTTCCTACATAAACACCGTAGGAAGATGAGGTGGTCACCAGTTCACAACGGGATTGCTCAAACTTATCAAACACATAATTCAAAATCAAACATTTTCAATCACATTTCAATTCTACAACAATTTTAAAGTCTATGTCAGCAAATATCAGGACTATATGTTGGCCTTAGTCAAATATTACAGAAAAAAATATCTGATTCAGTTTTTATAAACAACAAAACAAAAACGTGCAATATAACTCATAAAACAGTGTAGGGCAAAAGTCGTATTGATCTAAGATACGCATCTAAGCTACATACCTTTATCGAGATAGACGAAAAGAGCGTTTCAAACTGTATGAGAACCTAGCGTGTCGAATTTGTCGTCCCTACGATGTCGTCACTAGCAAGAATTAGTGATGTGAATTTTTTACTAACGAGCTCTTGCAAGAAAGCAATGCAAAATTAACCATTTTCGTTTCTGAGTGACGCGTGTTTTCATGGCAATGGTCTCAAGCGGACT
Organism: Chrysoteuchia culmella; assembly: GCA_910589605.1. Classification (NCBI taxonomy): domain Eukaryota; kingdom Metazoa; phylum Arthropoda; class Insecta; order Lepidoptera; family Crambidae; genus Chrysoteuchia; species Chrysoteuchia culmella. The sequence continues at coordinate 955,303 of OU342651.1, forward strand.
GACTTAAGTCTAAAAACTTTGAGCGTGGATCATACTTTGTACACACAAGGTAGGTAAACATTTACCGTCTATCTCGATATAGGTCTGTGATATAAGCTGTCCGCAATTGTGATATGTGAACTTTTAATTCGTCATGTGCTGGCAGGACACCGGTGTCCAGAAAACAATGGAACATCTACTGTATCTCATTATCCGGGCCTGACCTGAGAGGTTAACCACTCATTAACGTTATTTTATTAAATACAGACTTTTGTATTTCCAAGAATAATCAAACAAAAATTTCAGCAAAATAAACAAAATATTTTAAATGGGTCTTCATTTGACTTTCATATGAGAGCAACGGCAATTAATTCAGATTAAGGCCCTGGAAGGCTTTTATTAAAATAAACGAGAGAAAAAACAAAGGTCCACAGACCAACTAAGGCGAACAGACGCAAAAATTAACAAAGAATTCTTAGAACGTGTTATTTTTTATTTTGGTTTTGAATTAGTGCTTAACTGGCCAGAAAGCCTACCGCCACCACATATTTTATTTCAAGTGCTTTGACATTATGTCGCCATGACAGTATTTCAAGTGTTTGCCACTCGAAACGCGATAAGGGCCTTGTTTCATACATATTACAATTGTCAGCGACAGGTGACAGGTAACAATTTGACGATTGTACGTTTCACAAAACATTGGTGCTTTATGAAAAGCTGTCATAATTGTCAAATTGTCGCGACAATTCTGCAATTTAACGTTTCATAAAACATTTGGTCTGACTTATTTGTAATCGGAAAATCTGATATATTTGTCAAATTGTTGCACATTTTTGATAGGCATTCTTGGTCTGTGTCAGGATGAGGAGTGACAGTTATGTTTTTTTTTATAGATTTTCACATGATCGAAAGAGTTCTTAATAGGATATTGAAAAAGAGAACTATATAATGTATGATTGCTTTTTATGAAAAACCTACCTTCTGCAATGATGACACAAGTCAAAATTGCGTAGATCAGTGACAAAAAAGTATGTTCGAGCATAGTTGACAAATTGTCTACTTGTCAAGCTTTATGAAACAGGGCCCTGTTGTCTGGACCGAGTTAATATTATGGTCTCAGTCTACCATTAGCATTTTCTACAATCTATATTTGTGGTCTCTGGGCCGAGTCCAGGCTGAGACCAGAAGGCATAAAATGAGCACCTTGTCAAAAGTCTCTCGACGCTTATGTCGCGTAAACGAACTGTCTATCCCGCTCACACCGTACTGATATGAGCGCGCCAGACATAGCGAGATAAATTTGGCAAACAGTAGAGCCAGGGGCCTAACCATCGACTCTTTGCAATTCTTTTTAGGTTATTTTTAGGTTGTGAGAGTGAGATGCCATACGGCGCGTATAGCGGCGTCTCACTCTTACTATCTCAAAATAACCCAAAAGAATCGTATGACAGTTGATGGCTTATGTGCTTAACCCAATTTGGCAATTTTAATTTGTTTCTTGGCAGAAATAATAAAATTTTACTTTGTGTAGGTCATAGTACGAATTTAAACAGTATTGAAAACAAGGTGATGGTAGACCCCCTGGTATCGGAAAATGAGACACAATAAATATTTAATTGCTGTGAGACCGTTGGCGGTCTTGTGATGTCTTGTGATAGCTAGCCAAGTGGACTTGCAACGAAGTCCTACCACCAACCAAGCCGTATACAATACGTACCCCCGCTGGGAATCGAACCCGGGACCCCTGGGTCTGATACCGGTGGTTGGACCACTAGACCACAGAGGCGGTTAGAAGTTTTCTCTTTCCCGTGGAAATATCGAGATATACAATACTTGAATTTTAGGTTCTGGCCTAGAGCACTATAAGTAGAAGGTCTTTATGGCTGTCATATAAAAGGTTGAGGAGATATTTTGTTTACTAGATTAAGCATCTACATTATTTTATGTATTGTATATTATAGAATGGCTGATCTAAGCTTAACCTTTATCGAGATAGACGAAAAGAGCGTTTCAAACTGTATGAGAACCTAGCGTGTCGAATTTGTCGTCCCTACGATGTCGTCACTAGCGAGAATTAGTGATGTGAATTTTTTACTAACGAGCTCTTGCAAGAAAGCAATGCTAAATTAACCATTTTCGTTTCTGAGTGACACGTGTTTTCATGGCAATGGTCTCAAGCGGACTGACTTAGGTCGAAAAACTTTGAGCGTGGATCATACTTCTTACACACAAGGTAGGTACACTTTTACCGTCTATAGGTCTGTGATCTAAGCTGTCCGCAATTGTGATATCTGAACTTTTAATTCTCAATGTGCTGGCAGGACACCGGTGTCCAGAAAACAATGGCATAACTACTGTGTCTCATTATCATCCGGGCCTGACCTGAGAGGTTAAACACTCATTAACGTTATTTCATTAAATACAGACTTTTGTATTTCCAAGGATAATCAAACAAAAATTTCAGCAAAATAAACAAAATATTTTAAATGGGTCTTCATTTGACTTTCATATGAGAGCAACGGCAATTAATTCAGATTAAGGCCCTGGAAGGCTTTTATTAAAATAAACGAGAGAAAAAACAAAGGTCCACAGGCCAACTAAGGCGAACAGACGCAAAAATTAACATAAAGAATTCTTAAAACGTGTTATTTTTTATTTTGGTTTTGAATTAGTGCTTAACTGGGCAGAAAGCCTACAGCAACCACATATTTTATTTCAAGTGCTTTGACATTATGTCGCCATGACAGTATTTCAAGTATTTGCCACTCGAGACGCGATAAGGGCCCCGTTTCATACATATTACAATTGTCAGCGACAGGTAACAATTTGACGATTGTGCGTTTCACAAAACATTGAGGCTTTATGAAAAGCTGACATAATTTTCAAATTGTCGCGACAATTCTGCAATTTAAGTTTCATAAAACATTTGGTCTGACTTATTTGTAATCGGAAAATCTGATATACTTGCCAAATTGTTGCACATTTTTGATAGGCATTCTTGGTCTGTGTCAGGATAAGGAGTGACAGTTATTTTTCTTTTATAAATTCTCACATGATCGAAAGAGTTTTTAATAGGATTTTGAAAAAGAGAACTTTATAATGTATGATTGCTTTTTATGAAAAACCTACCTTCTGCAATGATGACAAAGGTCAAAATTGCGTAGATCAGTGACAAAAAAGTATGTTCCAGCATAGTTGACAAATGTCGACTTGTCAAACTTTATGAAACAGGGCCCTGTTGTCTGGACCGAGTTGATATTATGGTCTCAGTCTACCATTAGCATTTTCTACAATCTATATTTGTGGTCTCTGGGCCGAGTCCAGGCTGAGACCAGAAGGCTTAAAATGAACACCGTGTCAAAAGTCTCTCGACGCTTATGTCGCGTAAACAAACTGTCTATCCCGCTCACACCGTACTGATATGAGCGCGCCAGACATAGCGAGATAAATTTTGAAAAATGGTCGGGACACAGGTGCCTTACCATCAACTCTTTGCGATTCTTTTAGGTTTTTTTCAGGTTGAGAGTGGGATGCTGCCATACGGCGCATATAGCGGCGTCTTACTCTTATTACCTCAAAATAACCTAAAATGAATCGCATGACAGTTGATGGTAAGCCCCCGCTATAATTATGCTTAACCCAATTTGACAATTTTAGTTTGTTCCTTGGCAGAAATAATAAAATATTACTTTGTGTAGGTCATAGTACGAATTTAAACAGTATTGAAAAAAAAGGTGATGGTAGACCCCCTGGTATCGGAAAATGAGACACAATAAATATTTCATTGTTGTGAGACCGTTGGCGGTCTTGTGATGCTTCACGAATTAATATGCCGTGATAATATGCAAAAATCAGTACAGCTACAAAACATAATAGTATACTTGAGTTCAAAAAGCATTTCTTTAAGAAATTCAAAATCGTAGAAACGGGAATGTATACTTTGCCTCTGTAGTTTGCGCATAAAGGGTTCCAATGCGTGGCATCCATCTTACTACGCTTAACTTCTTTACAAACGTTCTTCGATACTTACATCTCCACCTAAGTCCAACAAGAGGGAAGGCAGAGACTACTCTTGCTTGTGTCATTTACGCCCGTAATTAATAACTTATCTGTAGATATGGATTAGGCTATCTGAGATTGTTGCCTAGTATACTGAGTTCGTTGCCTAGCAACCGTTTTTATTTTGGTCATTGCTATGTATCTGTCTTGATTGATTTTATTTTATTTGTAATAGCGGCCGCTCGCGGTTTTACCCGCGTTGTTTTTTTTACGGACGACGGAGAGGCTCTTAACCTTCATCATACCTGATGTTAAGTATTGATAAGGCTGAAGATGGAAGCGAGCCTCTCCCGGAATCCTCAATCACTGAGGAACTGGCTATCTTATCTCTAACTGCCGGAACACAACAATGCTACCGCCGCCGTTTAACTACCGGAAAACATTGTTGTTATGGCGTCAGACTTAGATAAGATGGTGGTAGCTAGCTAAGTGGACTTGCAACGAAGTCCTACCACCAACCAAGCCGAATACAATACGTACCCCCTATGGGAATCGAACCCGGGACCCCAGGGTCTGATACCGGTGGTTGGACAACTAGACCACAGAGGCGTTTAAAAGTTTTCTCTTTCCCGTGGAAATATTGAGATAAAAGTATCATATGTTAATAAATAACGAAAGGCTATCTACTATCTGTGTACTAAACTTCATCCAAATCCGTTCAGTAGTTTCGGAGTCTATTCAATGCAAACAAACAACCAATCAAATCTTTCCTCTTTATAATATTAGTATAGAAAACACTGCCTGAACTGGACGATACGGAACGCATCCGAAAATTATGTGCGTCGTCAAGCACTAGCAGACACACACCGAACACTTACGAAGAACTTTGACAAGACATGGACGCCACTATTTTAATAGTTTTTATAGTAATTGCCGTGCAATTTTCAAACATTAAAGTGAGTGTGGAGTGCCCACGGGAGTTATTGTGAGGGGTAGTTAGACTATATGGTGAAAAAAAATTGTGTTTCAACATTTAGCTATATCCACGGCGCCGGCGCCGATGTTGTTCAAACACAAGGACTATCGGCCGAAATTAATAACCAATCTCTAGAGATAGGGCTATCTAAAATAGTTGCCTACGATACTGGTTTCATTACCTTGCAACTGTCGTTATTTTGGTCATAATAACTAAAATATCTTAGGCAACTATGTCAGATAACCCTATCCATATCTACGGATAGGTTATTAATTTCGGGCGATAGTCAGATCGGTAGATAATAGTACCGAAGTTTTTGTTTCTGTTCGTTTCTTTCTCCTATGAAAATGCCCAATTACCATTGTTTGACTTCCTATCCGTGGGAATCAAAACGTCTGTTTAAACTCATATGTCCAGTTTAATAATAATATTATCCAGCTGAAAAGCTGGCCCAGTGGTTAACGCGTTCGGCCTGGGATTTTGGCAGTCAAACAACTTTAGCTATGGTCGGTAACGGGATGGGTGACCAGTAATTTATTGTTTAAAGCTCTTTCGCGCTTCGAAATGCACGTTAAGGCGTTGATGACGGATGCTCTATCAATCGTTAACACACCAAACCGCACTAGGCTAACCTGCGTGGTGAAGCATGGCCCTTTCTCCTCATCAATCCATAAGAAACACCTGCACCCAGTCCCGTATATTAGTGTAGACATCAAATAATGATAATATTTCATTAGCTTAGAGCTTAGAACATAAGAAACTTCTTTTCGGTGGATTAGAGTAAAAGAAGCAGAATAAAGAAAAGAAAGAGAAGAGGAAGAATTGGATGCGAGTAGCACAAGAGCGTAAGGGATGGCGTGCAAATGAAGAGGCCTGGGTAAATCTACGGGCGGTTTGAACTCCAACATTGTCCTCAACGTATAAAGAGTCATGCATAAGTGCGAAAATAATCGTCCGTGCATGGAATACTGCTCCCACCTTTGGGATGGTTCAGTAAAATACCAGCTGGCCGCACACGACTCGGTGGAACGCAGAGCCAGAAAACTCATTGGGGATGATAATCTGGTGAACAACAAGCTCCACAGTCTTCCTCATCCACGAAGAGTTGCTTCATTATCGGTGTTCTACAGATTGTACTTCGGAGAGTGTGCTATTGAGCTGCATGAGCTCATACCGCCAGCTCCTTTTTACCACCGGGAATCCAGACGTACCGCATGCTATCATCCCAACCTGGTTGATATACCTCGTCTGCGTACAAAGCGCTTTTCCTCATCTTTTATTATGCGCACAGCCAGAGAGTGAAATTCCCTGCCTGCGTCTGTATTCCCGGGTGTCTACAATCCTGGTATATTTAAAGCTCGAGTGAATAGGCTTTTTCTAGGCAAGCTCGCTCCATCTTAGGCCTCTTCTTAATCTAACGATTCAGAATTAAGCCAAGAGTAAGCCTATTTAATGTAAAAAAAATAAATAATAAAGGTTAAGCTGCTAAACGCTACTCGTCTAGGACCTATATGCGTAACTGGACACGAGGACAAAATTCTATTACTCTAAAAATATGAAAATATGTTGAGGACAATGACGGCGTTCAAAACACCCGTAGATTCACCCGCCTATACTCAGCAGTAGGTGACACAGGGCTGAAGAAGAAAAAGAGTAAACAGAACTGCTCAATTTTAAATAGAAAAATATTGGAAAAAACAACTCGGCCACAAGTGAATTCTCAGATGGGACTCGAACCCAGGATCTTTGGAAATCCGGTTCAATGCAACATGCAATAAGGAACATTTTTTCAGGTGTTAAACTTGTCTTTCGAATGCAAGGATATTCCTAGCATGATATTCCATGTGACAACGCCTACAGCGTATTAAAAATATAAAAGTATTGGAGAATTTCGACGGTGGTCCGCAAGTCTCGGTAGCTCAATGGTTAGAGCATTGGACCGGATATCCAAAGGTCGTCGGTTCGAGTCCCATCTGATAATTCACTTGTAGCCGAGATTTTTTTCCAATATTTTTCTATTTAAAATTTATCTTAAGAACTGCTCAAGTTATAATGAATCAATAAGTCTAACCACAGTGTCTACGATGCAGTTTTATGTCCCGTGCTCTAACTATACGTAACTCTTCAAGTGGGTTAAGGAAATAACAAAAGACATTTTAGCGACTGAGGTAAGGATAAGATTTAAAGTTTCCTTCCTTTCAAGTGGGAAGTTGGCAAATGGATTGGAAGCTTCTAGGTCAGCTTAGTATTGGCTATTTTTTTCTTGAAAAATAACGTTGTGTCTGTGGGATGACTGTGAAAAGATAAATTAACCTCGTCATCATCATCAGCCATTTTTAATGTCCCCCACTGCTGGAGCACTGGCCTTAATTATGAAAAGCATAAGTGAATGGGCCATGACCCACCACGCGGGCCGAATGCGGATTGGTGTGTTTAACGACTGCAAATGCAGCCGGGACCAACGCGACGTGCCTTCCGAAGCACGGAGAGTTCGAGATAGTAAATTATGGATCACCCATCCCGTGACCAACCATTGCGAAAGTTGCTTTTAAAAGAATCCAACTTTGTCACTTTTAAATGAGAATGTTGAAAATTTTATGTCTATGTCGTAGGATGATTTGATAAATAGAATGTTGACAAAAATCCTAGGTCTAATGTGAAAACACGGATAATCAGACGTCGGCTTTGAAATTTCTCAATCTTACTGAAAAAAGATAGGGATTTTGCAAAAATACGGGTTGCTTTAGTAACATTGGCTATTCTTAACTTGGTTCACATAAAGTTAACTACACATAAGAGAATGGATTGAAATTTGAAACGTCAACCAATCAGATAAGAAGTTATACGTACATCTTATGTTTTGGCGCGCACTGTTCATTGAAATAAAACAACGTTTACGGATATCAAACGCGCTATATTTCACGAACTAAGTTGTAATTGTCCGTAGTTTTAGGGGTATTTTGATTTTCTCGACATTTCGGCACCTTTTCAGCTGCCGTAGTCACGGGATGATGATTGATTGATGGGATGATTGTAGACTCCTACAGCTTGAAAGGGACCCGCGTTAGAGAACATGTAGCTGACGTGCAAAATAGGCGCGATAACAAGTCTGCAGTGTGTGAACATGCTTTTGAGAGACCCACCCATTACATCAGGTTTGATAAGCCACAGATCCTCACCAGGGAACAAAAATTATTCCCCAGAATGCTACGTGAGGCTATTGAAATCACCAAATATCGAAACTTCAATAGAGATGATGGGTGGAAGATTCCACCAGCTTGGGACCCTATTATCCATAAATTAAAGTCGCAACCCAAATCACGCACTGCAAGACCCATAGATAGCTCTTTTTGTAGATAAATATAAAAAAATATAGGTGGAGATAACAAATCCTAATTGCATTATAACGGTGGAGGCCGACCAGCTTTCGAAATTTTCTTGGCAGCTTCTTTCTTAGAAGGTCCTCCCAATCTAAGAACAGTCTTTAGTTAGTAAATGTCTAACCGTATCCCAACAAAAAAAAATTAACTTTTCAAGGGTAGACTTAAGTAGCCAGTCATCCCGTGACCACGGCAGCTGTAAAGGTGCCGAAACGACGGGAAAATAAAAAAACCCCTAAAAAAATAAATACTTAGTAACAATTACAACTTAGTTCGTGAAATATAGCGCGTTTGATATCCGTAAAAGTTGTTTTATTTCAGAGAAGAAGTTGTTTTGGACGGTCCGACCAGCCAATCAGTGTTCTTATTTCATAATAGCCAGCTATTCATTTCGCAATCTTCATCAAGGCAACCCGATTTTTCGCAAAACCCTATCTTTTTTTAGTAGGAATATTAAATGACAACACTATTGTCTAATTATCCGAGTTTTTGCAATATCCCTAGGATTTCGCAAAAAAACGATTTATCTAATTATCCTGCGACATCTACATCAGCAGAAATTTTAATTTGGAAAATATTTCTGGAACCTATAATTGGAAACAAATTGAACCTACAAAATCTTTCAAGCCGCACTTGTTTTTTTCATTACAGATAATAATAATAATAATAATAATAATGTTATAGTTCATCTTTAAATCGGTAAGCCTGATGAAAGAAACAAAGCAAACCCAACAGTGAACAAAGAGCGTGATCTAACATCGACGGGAGGGATCTCAATATACATAATCTACTTTATTTCTGCAAGTTATCGAAAATGAAATGTTCTATCCTTTTAGTGGCTGTCGGCACATGTGGTACGTAAAAGAATAACAAGGTTTGTGTATAATAAAATTGTTTTTTCATCCCACCAATTCGAAAAGTACCATTTTGTTACCTGTTAAGCGGGAGCAAATTAGCTCTTTTCTGTATGACAGTTTTTAGCGGGCAGGTTTTTAATTTGGAACAAGAAATCGGATGCAAGTTGTATGAATTAGAGGCCTGCGCTCACTGAAAAAACAAAGAGAGAGAATTTTGTTCGTCATCGAAATGGATTTAGCAAAAAAATTGTTCTATTCTACGTCATGTTAGTTGACATTATATTGACTTCTTAACCAGTAAAAATAGCATCTAAAGACGTCATACAATTACTTTGCAGTTTATCTAATTTATTTCTCATAGAAGGAAATAAATAGTCGAGTGTATCACGCCAGAGCAAAACTATCTTTTCCTTGGGCGATGTACTTTGAAGCCCTCACTGCGCTCAGGATCCAAAATAGCGCCATCGCCGTAAAAATATTATTTTATCCCTTGTAATACAATCTACTATTTTTAATAATTATAACAATACGACAGATATAGGAAGACAGATATATTTATATGCATTTAGTAATGAAATAAGCTTCGCCTGAAAAACAAGCGAAAAACTTGAAAACTTCTACATAGTACCTACACAGAGAAATGTTTGGGCTACACTTCTGTGTTACGCCCAAAAGAGTAGCGACTATTGACAGCTAACTTTTTACTTCTATCTATGATACCATAACCTGTAGCCAGGATATGGACAATCAGACACGTTGTGACAATTTAGGGCCATTTAGTATTTTCAAACTAAACAGATTTTCATGATATTGTAACACTAAGTTCTGTTATTGCAATACAGATAATTTATATAATTTGATGTTGTCTATAGTAAGCCTATGAGTAATAAATAATTGCATACATCACACAAATTATCTAGCTCACGATAAGTTTCATGAAGAACTTGTGTTATGGATACCAGATAACGGTTAAACATACTTATATACTTTTTTTTGTAAATACATACATAATATAATAATAATAATAATAATAATTTAATTTTAATAATAATAATAATAATAATAATTTATTGAACCAAAAAGATTTACATTTAGGTACTTAAGCCTATACATTAATGTATTGTCACATTTAAGTAGAAATGTAGCATCTGTTGCCGAACTAGGTAATGACCTGTATTTCAGCATCCAGCGCCTCTTGCCTCAGAGAAGATTAGATACGAGTACATTAAGTTATAAGCTGCAATAGTACATAGTTTAATTTACTTATCATAGTTTACAAGCATTTTTTTTAAATAGTTTTATAATAGTTAAGTATAGATATAGTCCTCTCGGTGTGTAAAATGAGGGTGAGTGATTGTATGTGAGAGGGTGAGTATGTGTGTTGTGTTATTATTTATTTAAATTCAAATGGATTCTTTTTTTATAATTACGAAATAAGTATATTAAAAAACCATTTACTTTAATATGCCAATGATATTTTCAGTTTCGTCATAAGACTTTGTCACAAGGAAGGCTGATACTGATTTTTTAACAGCTGTTTTGTTCATGGAATATATATTAATTAATTTATTGATTTTATTGTAGACAGTGGGACCCAGAAAGGGAAAGAATCTTTGGGCTGAGGTCGTTTTTGTCCTAACATTCCTATTACACACCGCAAACCATCTACGCTGCTTCACTGTTTATACATATTAAATATACATATTAAACACCCAGACCAAGACAAAAAGACATGTTCGTGCACACAAATATTTGACCTGTCAGGGAAAATCGGACCCGGGACCTCTGGCGCAGAAGGCGGGCTGAGTACCCCTGCGCCAAACATGGTCGTAAATAGCTGCAAGATTCCAATAAAAAAATCAAGAAGAATAAATTGTATTATTATGACTCATTATAATCAAATGCTTCGAACCAACATACTATTAAACTAATGAACAATCGCTGTACGGTTTTTCGCAACAGGGTCTTTCGCACTAGTGTTACATCGCACCAATAAGGCATCGACACAATGAAACATCGCACAACTGAATCATCGACACACCGTGTTCGATATAATGAAAATCGAATCATCAAATTTCGCAGACAAGTGGACCCCGCAGATAACCTTAGCTTTATGAGATGACAATATTCATCCATTGGTAAGGGAAGAAACTTACTAGCTACTAATTACAAATTTTATTATTTATGCTACGTAACATGACGAAGCTTAAATTCAAGCTAAGATTTCCTCAAACAATAAAATTTTATAAGATGATGTTGCCAATCTGTTCTTTCATAAGGAAAATAACAAAAGAAGAACAACCGAAACAAATAGTAGGCGGTAAAAGTCGTTTCCGATAACAGTTATGACTTGTCAGAGCTCTCGCCGACTGTAAAGTTTATGACAACAAAACATTTTTATGAACCTGCAAACATATACATTATACATTGACGACCTGTTTGGCGCAGGGGTACTAACCCCGCCTTCTGCGCCAGAGGTCCCGAGTTCGATTCCCGGACAAGACAAATATTTGTGTGCATGAACATGTCTATTTGTCTTGGTCTGGGTGTTTAATATGTATATTATGTATGTATTAAATAAAAAAAAGTATTTAAGTATGTTTATCCGTTATCTAGTATCCATAACACAAGTTCTTTATGATACTTAACGTGGGCTAGATAATTAGTATGATTTTATGAAAATATTTATTATTTTCAACATGTTCCATTGTAAATGTTGTTGTTTCTGTTAAAGCTGATAAGTTTCTTGCGGCCGTTCTTCTTATCAGTTAAAAGATGTCCTGAAAGGCTGGTAGGGAAAAAAAATTTTGGACTATTCGAAAGTGCTTATCTATAAGTCTATTTGAATAAAAATCTTTGACTTTGACTTTGATTTATTTATTTAACATACGGTACCTAGTGGAGAATTGTTCTTGGACGAAACTTGATTTAAATAGTAACTTCACTGCGTTTTATTTTCAAAGAGAATAATTTTGTAGGTTCTAAAAATCTGGGGCTGATTGTCTATTTTTTTAAATCTATCGCAATCCCATTTAATTTGTCATTTAAAAGGTATTTAAGAGCTTCGCACCACATATAGGTATGTGTTTGGGATTGGGATCGGAATGCGTTTTGTAAGGTATTGTGTTGGTTATTTTCTAAATTTCGAGTGGACTGTATGGGGTTTCTATCGTGAAAACAAAGTATACTTCATGTACTTGTAAACACGTAGAAGTAACATAGAGCGGGAGCACTGAGCTGCAAGAGGATGAGAAACGAAGAACACAATCACAGCTCGTTCAGGTCGAAAAAGACATGTACACTTACTTGATTTGCTGATGATGGTGACGTCTCAGTGATCTCTGGATCAGCTCAGCCCGACGGTCTTTGGCAGCCGGCGGTGTCAGGCGCGGTTAGCACAATTGCTTGAATATTTGGAGGAAACACCCAGATTTTCACTTTCAGGCACAAATTTAGTTATTCTAACACACAAGACACGTAATTTCAAAGTTAACTAGCGATGTGGATACGTTTATTACGAATTTATTGATTAGCGCATGTGGATCGTGACGCGGTGAGTTTTTTTTTTTTTTTTTCATTTATTTATGGACAACCAACAAGGCATACACAAAAAACTTGGCTTAAAACACACACAGTTCATCTTAATCTAGGCATAGTGTTGCCCTACGGAGAGGCTGCCACGGCATGCATTAAATAGAATAGTATACTAAGTAACTAAACTAAAATCTAATTATGACTAATTAAAAAATATTAAAGATATGAAATATTAAGATCGAAGGAAAAACAATATGTCGTCCAATATTTCATTCTTATCAGACGAAATTTCACTCACTCTCTAGAGTAGGTGCGAGCGGAATGGCAATATTTAGTGTGCATATCATGGTAAGAGGCAAAATTAAAGGATGGAAAAATACGTAGATATTTGCAAGTACATTTTTTTATGAACGACGGGGTTACTCTGAGCCTTTATCATACGTGATCTTAAGTATTGATAAGGCTAAAGATGGAAGCGAGCTTCTCCCAGAATCCTCAGCCACTGATGAGGAACTGGCTATCTTATCTCTAACAACCGGAACACAACAATGATCATAACATTGTTGCTATATATATGATGGTGGTAGCTAGCCAGGCGGACTTACAAGTCCTACCACGAACCAAACCGAATACAATATCTACACCCCCTGGGATAATAAAAATCAGGACCTCTGTACCTGATACCGAAGGGTGCTACTACTAGACTACAGAGGCGGTTAAATAAAAATATAACCATGCATATATTCAGTTATAACTTTTTGTTTTTTCATTTTAGAACAAGAAAATATACAGAAAAAAGCAACTTGTCTCATGTCGGTTTAATATTGTTTAATATTTATCATATGTACGTGCATATCATATATTCAGTTTTTAACATTAGTACTAACCTGATTAAAGATTCCCTAACGATTTTCTCGAATTTCCACGCGAACGAAGTCGCAGGAGGAAACTAACAATAGAATAAAGAGACACAATGAAACCGTTCATTTTCCATATCAACCTTACACTGCAGGCGCCACAACATATCTCATTTTACCTACAAAAGAAAGAATCCCGAAAATCTTTTTCTGCAAACGTTACCGGTTGTGTCACAGACTAATTAGGTCAAATTATCCTCTAAGTAAGGTGCAATTTACCTGAGTGGTCATCATGATGTGAGCGCCCTCCTTAGTGGTCCCTCCCAGAGGGACTTCGCAGGTCACCTCCAGACCCTGGACAATTGATATGGACATCAATTAACAGCTTATATGGTCATAAAAGGTAATGGAGGATGGGTGGGTGAACAAACATTTGGTTTTGTTCTATGATGGTCTCGCTTACGGGCACTTATTTAAACAACATTTTACCGGGAAAAATACAGTATCAACCTATGCTAAATCATATGGGTAGAAGATGGAAGGCCATGCTCCTTCGGAGGCCAATTATTAAAATTTAATAGTTATTGCCATGTGATGACAAATTCCTTCTATTTACACAAACACCCATCGAACTGGAAATCACAGACGCAGCGGCGAATCGCTTGCGCTACTATTTTGGCAGTACGGTCCCTCGCTTTATTGATATTGGTAATCGACGACGTTTAAATAAGGTGGGTGTACCATGGAAGGCCACTCTAACAAATAATCAGTTATTATTCGTTTATTTACTGGATAAATGAAACTAACAAAATATATAAGTAATACTTTGTTTTATTACGTAACATATAAACCATTTCTTTTTATTGTAAAATTAATCGCTATTTACTAACTTTTAGTGTTAAATGACTGATTTATTATAATGGCCTTCTAAGGAGCCTTGTTCCTAGCAAGGCCATTTGGAAGAGTTCAATGAAACTTAAGTTTAATCAATATTGATTAAATCTGCAATTAAAAAAGTGGTTCATATGTTTTTAATGAATTCATTGGTTTTGGTTTATATGTTACGTAATAAAACAAAGTATTACTCAAATATTTGTTATTTTCATTTATCCAGTAAATAATTGAATAATAACTGTTTATTTGTTAGAGTGGCCTTCTATGGTACACCCACCTTACAATGGATTCAAATCTAGGCTGTAAACAAACTCGTCCAAATTCTGCTGTTTTTTGCATGACTGACCTAATTTTAACATCTTTACTAATATTATGAAGGGGAAAGGTTTGATTATTTGTTTGTTTACATTGAATAGGCTCCGAAACTACTGAACGGATTTGAATGAAATTTGGTAAACAGATAGTAGATAGCCTGGTTATGAACATAGGATACTTTTTATGAATATATGATACTTAACCGCCTCTGTGGTCTAGTGGTACAACCACCGGTATCAGACCCAGGGGTCCCAGGTTCGATTCCCAGCGGGGGTACATATTGTATTCGGTTTGGTTGGTGGTAGGGCTTGTTCTCTGGCTAGGTACCACCATATTATCTAAGTCTGACGCCATAATGTTCTCAGCATTGTTGTGTTCCGGCAGTTAGAGATAAGATAGCCAGATCCTCAGTGATTGAGGATTCCGGGAGAGACTCGCTTCCATCTTCAGCCTTATCAATACTTAACATCAGGTATGATGAAGGCTAAGAGTCTTTCCGTAGTTCGTAAATAATAATAAATTAATCCCGATATTCCCACGGGAACGGGAACGACGCGGATGAAACGGCGAGCGGCCGCTGGTCTATAATAAAAGAAGTAGGTTAAAATATCTTGTATTTGTGTTGGTCAACAGAATATAGTATCGAGCACGATTCATCAAAACCTGGGACCCCTGGGTCTGATACCGGTGGTTGTACCACTAGACCACAGAGGCGGTTAAGTATAATATGACGACCTGTTTGGCGCAGGGGTACTAACCCCACCTTCTGCGCCAGAGGTCCCGGGTTCGATCCCCGGACAAGACAAATATTTGTGTGCATGAACATGTCTATTTGTCTGGGTCTGGGTGTTTAATATGTATATTATGTATGTATTTACAAAAAAAAAAGTATATAAGTATGTTTATCCGTTATCTAGTATCCATAACACAAGTTCTTCATGATACTTAACATGGGCTAGATAATTGGTGTGATTGTATGGAAATATTTATTTATTTATTTTTATGTTCATAAAAAGTATCCTATGTTCATCACCAGGCTATCTACTATCTGTGTACCAAATTTTATACAAATCCGTTCAGTAGTTTCGGAGCCTTTTCAATGTAAACAAACAAAAAATCAAATCCAAAATTGGAGTCCGTCTGTCGTCGGCGCCCGCGACGAACTAAGATAAATTATGATGACACATGGTATGTCTCCCCACCACTGACTGTATCGACTTTGATCGCCATCGCCAGACGATACGAAAAAGGCCAAGAATAGCTTCGGGAGTAAAATAATCATGTATGACAGACACCTACTAATTTTATTTATGTAATGATTTATTTAATGCGTTTTGTTTTTTTTTTATTTTCGTATTTTTATATGTTTGTAATTGTGTCTTTGGTCAATAAAATGTTTCTCTCTCTCTCTCTCACTAATATACTACGGATACCATTAATGGAGCAGCGTTTCAAGCAAAAGTCTTCTTCTTCCTCTCTTCTTCCACCTGTGTCAGAGTTTATCAGGCCGCCTATAAAGCTTTCGACTTGGCTTAACGTCTTTAAGCCGGGACCGACGGTTTAACGTGCCCTCCGAAGCACGGAAGCGATCAGTTATAATGCCACTTTACGGTCACCCATCCGACAACTGACCGGATGGAACGTTGCTTAACAAACGTGATCGAATACGATCAGTCTGTAAAGCGCGGCAATGAGCGCTTCGAAGCAAAAGTTAATTAGTTTTATCTTAGCTGTTGAACGAAAAGACGAAGTCGTCTAATAAAAAAATTGCGAAGTGGACTGCATCAAAATCGTTAATATTTTTTTTTTTTATTATGCCGTAATTTTTACACGACCGTGCCAGAAGGAGGGATATGTTTTTCGAGAGTATGTATGTATGTGCACGCTCTGCGGTCTGAACGGCTCGATGATTTTAGATTGAGAAGTGTCGTTAGATTCGTTTTTACTACGAGAGTGACACTGGGTATATCAACATAATAATTTAAAAAAAATGGCGAATTTTTGGAGCCAAATTCAAATGTTTGGCACGCTCTGCAGCCTGAACGGCTCTATTGTATATCAAATTAAAGAGCTTATCTTTAGGATTTCAAAAAGGTGTATTCTGAGCAATAAATAATAAAAAAGATATAAATTAAAAGTATATAAAATAAAATAAAAAAAACAAAAGCTCGCCTGCACGCAGTCGGAAGCATAGGATTTAATAAGAGACGAATACATAATGTCATGCTTCCGACATGTAATTATGTTGAACAAAATATTTTTATACTAGAGGCCGGGCGCGGTTTCACCCGCGTGGTTCCCGTTCCCGTGGGAATTTTGGGATCATTTATAGCCTATGTTACTACTCGGTGTCTAAGAATTCTCTCTACCAAATTTCGTCAAAATCGGTCCAGTAGTTTTGAGTTTATTCGTTACATACAAAAATACAAATCTTTCCTCTTTATAATAAAATATTATAGATTTGATATTGATTCCATCTTTTAAGTTGGCTTGTTTATTGAAGCAGTTTTTTAGTTTTTTAAATTTATATATTGTTTTGTTTTGTTTCTACTATACAATTAAAGCTTTTAATGGAATTCAGCGCTTGTATTGTTAATTCAAATTGAATTTGCACGTAGGTGTATATAAAATAATAACATTTATTTTACGGCTTGATCATCTAATATGAATGTTTTTATTTTTTTATTTATTTATATTGTAATAACAAAAATAAACTTTCTTTGTTAGGTTTTTATTTCTAAATAGTTTACGAATGTTTTCTATCACGAAATGTTTTAACAAAGGAATAAACTCTAAAGATGAAATAAAATGAATCTATCTTAGACTTTTCAGTACAGGCACTTACGAGACACTTAAGTGTTAGGGTTTTTTCTATTATTTTCCCGCACACGTTTCACAAAATGGATGTTTTCATTACATACATGCTTCGAAATAATGCTTTTGCTAGTAAAGCTCTCTGCGAAAACTATTTTCCAGGTTTTCACAACCAACTAACGGTATGAAAACATTTCTGAAATATTTTCACTGATTCGTGATAAAATACCGAGTATTTTGTGAAAGGTCTATTTCCAATACAGCTTTCTATTAGTTTTCAGAAGAACCTATAAATGGAATTTTGAAATAGTGCTCTATCAATGAAACCGTTTTCAATTCTAGTTAGTTGTTATGAGCTTTAGGTCTTTTATTCGGCTCCAATTTATTATTGTTTCTAACTAAGTTTAGTTACACAATATTTGAAATTCTGTTTGTTGTGTTAGGTGAATTATGAAAGCGCGAGTTCAGCTACCCGCGCTGCGGTTGTTACATATTTTACCGTCTTCTTGTATAAGGAGATTATTAAAAGTGTATAGAATCTGCATATTTATAGAATCTGTATAGACGTTTATCTTATAAAATTAGTACGGAAGTCATAATAATAAATTTCACCAATGAATTCTACGTCTTCGGTTTATATATATATATATTTATATGTAAAGTGCTTTCAGTAAGAAAACTTTTTGTATTACAAACAGTATTAAAAAAACACAAATTATTAGATCTTAATGAATTAAAACAAAACAAAAGGAAACAGAGAACACTCATTCGAATAAAACCATATAAAACGGCATTTGCTGGACGCCAATTTAATAAAATATCAACACACTTATACAACAAAATAAATAAATGTCTTAGTATATATACAAAAAATTCACATAGTATAAAAATATGTATAACTGAATGGCTAAAAACTTTAACCTATAGCGAAACAGAAAGTTTATTAAAGTTTATAGTATAATATACACATGCATACACATACTCACACACACACACACACACAAACACACACACACACATACACACACACACACACACACACACACTCAAAAACACATACACAGCAACACACACACATACACACACACGCACACACAAATATTCTTATAAGTCAACAGTAATGTTATAGCTTTTAAGTACTTTAGAAATTAAAACTAGAAATATTATAAAGCTATTGTTATGGAAGAGCGGAGCCTTCTGTCACAGATATTTCCATGTCTAAAAGGAGGCTCCAGTGCTAATGTTGTTACAATGTTTCTAGTGCTGAAATAAAAGTTTTTTGATTTTTTTTATTTTTTATATGAAAATGATACCAAATTTGCCCTAGTAGCCACCTAGACACGCATAGATTTTTTAAAAAAGACGAGTGGCGGCCATTTCTGTAGCCTCCCACCACTGCTAGCCACATATTTCTAAATGCCTCCTAAGCAACATGTTTTCTTGTAAATGCTTCGCCAGTGGAAACGGGGGGGTTAGAAAAGCGTTCGCATCAAAAAGTTTTTAGTTCAAGATGGCCGAATTGTGGAGGGGGATATGAAACGTGGTTTTTGCGCCATTAATCTCCGCACAGCTGATGCTTCCCACCGCTTGTCCATTTGTCGAGTCGGGAACATTCCCGTTACCTTCCAGAGAAGGAAACAAAGAGGGTGCAGTTACCCTATTTCGCGTTTTGTTTGTAGTTTGTTCATATTTTTTTTATGAATGACGAGGAGACTCTTAGCCTTCATCATACCTGATGTTAAGTATTGATAAGGCTGAAGATGGAAGCGAGCCTCTCCCGGAATCCTCAACCACTGAGGGACTGGCTATCTTATCTTTAACTGCCGGAACACAATAATGCTGAAAACTTTGTTGTTATGGCGTCAGACTTAGACAAGATGGTGGTAGCTAGATAGACGGACTTACCACAAGTTCATACAAAACGAATACAACTTGTGAACTGCCAACTTCAATAGTTTCAATAGTTTTCTGTTTTATTAATAATAAATACTTGAAATAATAAACAAATCAAAATATCAAAGCAATACCTAATTTATGATTTTGGAATTTTTGCATTTTTCAACGCTATTTTTATACTTATGGTACATTTTAAATAGAAAAATATTGAAAAAAATTAACTCGGTTTATTTCGACCTTTGGAAATCCAAAGACCTTGGAGAGCATTGGACCGGATTTCCAAAGGTCGCGGGTTCGATTCCCGTCTGAGAATTCACTTGTGACCGAGTTAGTTTTTTCCAATATTTTTCTATTTAAAATGTACAATACCTAATTGTTGCCATAATACAAATTATTAACTTTTAAGTAGTAAATGACTAAAAATATCCGAACGGAAAAAAAAAACTTTTCGAAGGTGGACTTATAAGAAGCCAGTCATCCCTTAACCACGGCAGCTGAAAAGGTGCCGAAACGTCGGAAAAACCAAAAAACTTAAAAAACACGGAAAATTAGATCTTAACTCGTGAAACACAGTGCGCTTAAAATCTGTAAAAGTCGTTTTATTTCATCACAAATAAGAGTTTTTGGTTTTTTTTTTTTATTTATTTCACAGTTTATTGACAAAGGTATCGAGACATTCAAATGCACAAAATGTATTTGTATTGACATTATTGTAATTGTAGACTGACATGTGAATTTAATTGTATATTGACTTAAATTCATTTTATTTCATATTTGACATTTATTATCATACTTTTTTAGTTTTTAATAACTTATTGTTGACTTTCTCGATTTTATTTTATGATATTTCGATAAGTTTCATAATCTAATTTAAATAATTGTTATAAATCATTGTTTGTATATTTTCATGCTATGTAAAATGGCTAAATAGGTTAAGCTCCATTTTGTTTTCACAATTGTACTTAATAACATTACTGTAACCCTATTTAGAGCAAATAAAAATATTTGTATTTGTATTCGAATCGGATGTCGAAAATTTTTGAAGTGAAAACTTCTTTAGCGGCGTTGAGCACTTTTTCTGTAATGGGTATAAAATCTTAAACTCGCGTCAGGACACGTGACCTGATCGAAAAAGCGTAGGACGGATGGAGAATGTTGAGGTGACAGGTTGACTATGGTCTCGGTTGCTTAGCGACAGACTGTTGATAATGTCTTTTACTTGTCTCTTGTTTTATTGTCAATATATATTTTTCGATTCTCTATAATAACTAATGTTTTCTTATATCTTATTACCTAACTTAACGTTCACTTTAATATGGTTTGTCATGTTTGTGTACGATAGCGCAATAAATGAATATTGTATTCTACCACATAAATGATAGTACTTTTATACTGATAAAGCAATTGGTGCAAAATTATTCCCTAACCATTCCAAAATATCAAACATGCTCAACGTTAATAATCAAGTTTTCACTTCTGCCGGCACTCCCGGAGTGCAACCCGTCTTTTTTTTTTAGATACTGGGTATTATTAATAGTATTGAAAATGCAGAGATAGCAGTATAATAATGTTGGAGCGTAGCCATTAAACAGTATTTCTATAATAATAGAATGCATCCATAACTGCTAAATTCTCTCTTTTGCCTGTGAACTTGCGATCTGAAAGTCGTGCTCAGGGATTGTTTTTATTTATTAAGTATAATTATAACTATTACGAGACACTATTGAGGAGCCCTCGGCGCAGTAGTTCGAGCGCTCGGCCTTCGATTTTTGAGGTTAACTAACTTTGGCAATGGTCGGTCACGGGATAGGTGACCAAACATTTACTATCTCGAGCTCCTCCGTGATTCGGAAGGCACGCCGTTGGTCCCGACTGCATTTGCAGTCCTATTCTCCTTATCTATCCTTAGGGTAGGCCAGTAGCCCAGCAGTGGGGACATTAAAAAACCTTCGTTGCCCGTGGTCCTACTGCGTGGTACTACTAGTTGCCACGGGCAACGAAGGTTAAAAATGGCTGATGAAGAATACGACACTTACAGCAACAGCAGTATCCACAAGCAAATATAGAGGCTGGTGCGAGTAC
This sequence comes from Chrysoteuchia culmella, assembly GCA_910589605.1. NCBI lineage: Eukaryota > Metazoa > Arthropoda > Insecta > Lepidoptera > Crambidae > Chrysoteuchia > Chrysoteuchia culmella. The sequence goes on from OU342651.1 coordinate 976,886, forward strand.
GCGACCTTCGCGCGGTACACGAACAACCTGCGCGCGCACACACGCAGCGTCTTTATCACCATCTGATAGGAAAATTGTAAGGTTAGGGTCATTTCATCTTCGTATATTAGAACCGCGTACTTAGAAGTTGCGTAGTGTCGGCTTAGAATAGCACTATCCCCTCTCATCCCGTGGGTGTCGTAAAAGGCGACTAAGGGAATCAGCCTTCAGGAGACGGGCAACAGCGTCTCCTACAAACTTGGCCATACTACGATCGCCAACCCGCCTGCCAAGCGTGGCGATTATGGCAAACCTCCCCCCCCCCCCCTTTGGGGGAGGCCTATACCCAGCAGTGGGTGTTATGTGGCTGAGACGAAGATACTTAGAACCACCTCTGTGGGACCTAGAAGTCCCGGGTTCGATTCCCGGTAGGAATATTCTTGGTTGATATTCCTAAAGCGCTACTCAACATCTTTTATATTGCACACAGCAAAAGAGTGAAAATCCCTCCGTGCGTCTGTATTTCCGGGTACTTATAACACGTTCATCTTCAAAGCAAGAGTGAATAGGCACTTTCTGGGTTAGTTCGCTCCATCGTTTCTATCTTATCCCCTGGGCTTGATTGGCATCAAGAGGTAAACTCATTCATGGTAAAAAAAAATGTATTCTGATTGGTTGGCTTAATAAGATGGTGGTAGCTAGTCACTACCTACCACCATTTTATCTAAGTCATCCATAACAACAATGCTTTTCAGCGTTGTTGTGTTCCAGCAGTTAGAGACTTCCCGTTCCTGAACTTCAACTTGTCTATTAAGATGGCTGTGTCTCGTTTTACGTAACGATTCTGGCAATGTCCGAGTTAAAAGACACAGTGCTTTACGTGAATGTTTTAAGAAAACTACGGTTTGGTCAGATCAAATAAAAAAAGAACATTAAAAAAGAACACACAAGATTTAGTATTTCAGGATCTATTAGTTTTTCAATTATGGTACTCAAATTGATCTATTGGTTTTTCAGAAGATACTCGAATAGAAAAAGCCAATGATAACACACTTATACATCTCTAAAATCGCCTAAAGAAAAAGCATTAAGGGCTAAGTGAAACACCGGGTGTGGCGGAGAGGGGTCCACTCCATCTGGAAACGACCGAAACGGCGATAACCGCCGCTAATGACCGCTCCCGACGCCATAGTCAAAGGAAGATAGTAAGGCTAATCTGCCTAATTCGATATGGCTGACCCAATCACTATAGGAAACTACACCAACATAGTATTTATGCTTTGTACTCTGTGAAGAACAATATCAATTTTATTCTGGCTTTAAATATTGATATTTGAGTCGTAGATAACGCAGGGCCGGGGTTTTCCCTACCCATCGGGCCATCGGGAAGGGTAGCTTCGTTTTGCCGGCAAATGGCTAACCCTATCGGCGAACGAAGACGTTCACGAATCCCACTTTAAGAAAACCTGCTTCCATAGATATACGATAAAGAAGACCTCATGGAACTTCAATACGAACGAAATCGCTGAAAGATGGCTGCTGGGAGAGGTATTTAGAGTGAGCTAATTTTGACGTGTCAAAACTGAAGATTATCAAAACTAATTGAATAAAGTTAGACTAAAAAGAGTGTCGACGCTTATGTCAGTTTCGCTGCCTTGGCGAACGCGCATTCGCAACGCATTGAGCCTTTTATAAAACACACAAAGGGCGAATATTTATTTATTTATTTGGCTTACTTCCCTTATCTTTAACTATGATGGTACGGTCCACAGACTGCAACCGGATAAATTTGCTAGTATTTCTTATCAGTTTGTATTTGACAAATGGACATTACCGAGGGATTGATTTATCAATAATATACAATTTCAATTCTTCCACCAAGAAAACACGAGTAATTATTTGTAATTACTTAAAGTATAGCATTAAGTACTTGTATAAAAAGTAATGTTGCAAATGTTTATGAGTCTTTCGGATGCCAAAACGAATTATGAACCAAGATTCATGAACATTCATTCCATGTTGATTAATAGTTTTACGTAACAAATAGAAAAACTAAGTTATAGCAGTTTTGTTTCTTTTTTAGTGTAGTTTATTAAATTCGAACGGGACCCTTATCTTTATTAGGGTAACTCATTTGGCCTTTATAAACCGAGATTAAAATAATCCTAAAACCATTTCCTAATTCCACATCACTTAACTGCAGATAATTAAAATCAAACAGGCACCTCATTGAAACAGAATTAACTCTGTATAATCTGATCCACTCAGAGGGCCATTATCCAAATGGTGGCGAGAAGCTGGCAACACCAGAGAAGTAATTTCGGCTTTCTATTAACGGGCAACCCCACTCTAACAAGGCTTTTGGGGTCTTGAATTTGAGCAGGTTTATTTAGCGCTTACGTTGGTACGAATTTAACGGTTAACACACCCAATGTCAGGATTCAATTGAAATTGAACAATGGAGCTATTTATATAGTAGAGCTTTTTTTTTTGGGAAAAGCATCAAACTAGAAAAAAGCAACTTGTCTCACGTCTCCCACATTTTCTTGTTTAATATTTATCACATAAAAAAAGCATTGTAAAATGCAAAATTAAAAAAGTTATAAGCATTAATTAATGTCATTGCTTTGATGAATGCTGTAGGTAATTTTTTGAGACCATTGAAGTAATTTTTATTGTTAATTTAAAGGAGATTGGTCAAACATGGTTTCGCTTTGTATCAATATTTATTTTTTTTATTTATATTATTATATCTAAATGCCTTAAATAAGTACCTACCTACTACAGAAAGTAATAAGAATGTCTAATGTCTAATTTTGAATTTTTCAATGCTATTTTTATACTAAGATAAATTTTCATTCATATTAATAATGTATCTTATTATAATAATGTCTAACTTAATTATGCATACTATAATACAAAGTCAAATCAAATCACGTAGACAGTTTTCAATAAAATAACCTATAAATTGATAAACTGCATTAGCAAATTTCTCATGAATCCGTCCAATTAGAGTAATGGTGTTTTTTCTAACTGAATCGAAGTTCAAAACACTACTTAATGCACAATGTCGGCACATTAATTTATTTCGGCTACAATGTCATACAAATTGAAACCAAACTTCATTGAATTAATAATGTATAACTACACTTAGATAGGTAGTCTACAGTGTGATGCGTTATTTGTCTGAAGCATGCTGTGCTTGCATCCAGTGGATTAATTTCGTTTAATACGAAAAAATATACCTATTGTGATTTAATAGCTTGTATCCAGTTTTGTAAGCCAAATTAGTAAAAAAAAAAATATTTCGTTTATAGTGACCCAAAAAGTTTTATTTTTTACAGATTTTAGCTGGTTCAATACCTGGGTGTGGGAAGCGTATTTAAAAAAAGTTTTAATACAGTTGTGTTTCTTTTAAAAAATAAAGCAATGTTTTCTTTCAGTAAAATGAGTTAACTAAAGGATTTAAGGTAGTCCAGAGCCCATAGAATTTTTCCACACTGTATATAAAATTCAATGTCCTGACTGACTTATTGGTTCCTAAGTGGTCAGTTGTCTGACATTTCTAATAGCGTAAGCAGCAGAACTAAGCTTGCCAGCTAGTATTGCAATACGCGGACTCCATTGAAGTTTACAGTCCATAGCACCCAGAAAGACTGTTGATTCTACTAAATGTATTTTTCATTGTTCATAACAATTTCCATGGGTACTTTCTGAACATTCGGTAAAGAAAAGAGAACGCATTTAGTTTCCTTTGCATTAAGCTGTAGATTATTATAATTAAATCAAGCTAGTACTTGCGAGACTGTTTTGTTTACATCGTCAAAATCAATATTGCTCCTATCAGTAGGAATGTAGAATGCAACATCAAACGCTCTTCTCCCGCAATCCTCAACTGCTGTCAATGCTGAAATTTTGTTGCTATAGCGACTTCTGTTACATTTTTTATGAACGACGGGGAGACTCTTAGCCTTCATCATACCTGAAGTTAAGTATTGATAAGGCTGAAGACGGAAGCGAGCCTCTAACTAGCGGGCGTAGAAAAATAAAAGTACTAGAAAATTTCCTTGACCCCTCACTAGCCTCAATGGCTCAATTGTGAAAGCAGTGGTCCGGGAATTTAAAGGTAGCAGGCTCAAGTCAAACCTCTGAACAATTTGAAGGCTTGTTCTAGTATTAAGTTTAACTGATGAAGCCCTGTGAATGCAATATTGCCATAGATACACCGCTCCATCTATTGCACTGTTAGATATTTATTCCGCGCATTGATGAAGAATGCTGGCCTGCAGCGTAGAAACAGTAATAAAGCGCCATCTAGCGGCATATAAGAAACTATAAATTTTTAATTTTGGATTTAAGAATGCTATTTTTGTGTGATAAATATCAAACAAGAAAATAGGTATACTAGAAAAAAACAACTAGACTCATGTCGCCCTGACGGGATACGAACCCGCATCCTTGGGAATCCGGTCCAATGCACTAACCAATTATGCTACAGAGACCTATGACGACACGTCGATTTTTTCTAGTATATTCACCTTTCTATGGTGTTGGCCACCGTCGTTTCATCAATGAGAGAAATATCCTCGCATTCGATTCAAAAAACAACTAGTCTCATGTTTTTTTCTAATATATTTTATTGTTTGATATTTATCACACAAAATAGCATTGTAAAATGCAAAATTAGAAATTTATAATTAAATGGCTGTTTCATCTTAATCGATAGACAAACATCTGTAAAGTTGTTTCTATCGAATGCGAGGATATTTCTCTCATTGATGAAGCGACGGTGGCCAACACCGTAGAAAGGTAAATACTAGAAAAATTCGACGAGTCGTTATATGTCTCTGTAGCATAATTGGTTAGTGCATTGGGCCGGACTCCCAAGGATGCGGGTTCGAATCCCGTCAGGGCGACATGAGACTAGTTGTTTTTTCTAGTATATTTTCTTGTTTGATATTTATCAGATATTAGGAACTACTACGTAAACGAATACAACATTGTTTTCAAGATTTCCTGAACAATACTTAAGGTGGAACGATTTTCATACAAAAAACAGTCGAGATAATCTTGGTAGATTAACAGAATTAATACTTAAATATATGTGCAACTATTTCTTTTCGGGTATTCATTTGCGCTAAATTAATAAACAAACATTGTTTCATTCAGAAATCACCTATAAATGAACACAAAATTTTTGCAAATATTACGTGTGTGTATGTGACAAATGTCGTGTACGTATACAAAAATCGCGACGTTGCCATTCCATGCGGCTAAGACGTGCAACGCGCGACGTTGCCGCTCTTACGTTTGTCTCGATTTAATAATTGTTTAAATTTCTCTTTACTAGATTTTTCAGCTGTGTTGCCGTTGCGTCCCAAAAGAGATGAGTTTCGTCAGTAATAATTTACTTTGGGATTATGATATAAAGTTGTGATTTGTAGGATTTATCTTGACTCCGATTTTGAAAAAATGCTAAACACGACTTTACATTTTGTTTTTTATGCGTAAAACTTTTTTTCTCCCATCACTGTCAAAAAATGGAAAATAAGATTTTATAAACAAAAAAAAGAAAAGAAAATTTTATCTGCTTTGTGCAAATAAAATTTACTTGTATTATGTAACGTACTTAATATTTAAATATTTTATTTTTTCAAATAGGTATTAAATTGTCCGGAATCACATCTACGTACTGACAACACCGACCGTTCCGTATTTGTCATTTGTTTATAGTGTTTTTTCGTTGTGTTGTTGTGACTAGGGATGGTCAATACTACTGACTAAAATTTCAGTGAAATGAAAATGAAATATAAACGAAACTTATGAAATCTTTCAAAACGGGTTGAAATATTTCAGTTTTGAGTGAAATTTATTTTCTGACTAGAAATGATTTATTTTACGTACATCCTAATGATTTAACGATCTTAATGATTTATTTTATTATTAATATTACAATTTTAACGTATTAAATGATAATAACAGACTTAATTTTGATTTTACCGTTAAGAAAGTTAAGAAAACAATCTAAGTATTCAAGTACTAATTCTTATGATGTTTTTACTTAGCCTTTCAAAACATCATAAGTATGATGATAGGATAGAGATAAACATAGACTAAACCAAATACAAAACATGAATTTGACGTCACATATCACTTGACTATTGATGTTTCGACGATGAATCAGGACATTTGCGCGAAAAGCTAATAACGCGAAAGACTCTTACACGAAAAGCCGTTTGCTCGAATAAACATTTGCGCGAATAGTGCACAAATGTAATTAAATTTGCCTCAATTATTGGTCAGTTAGCCTTCAAAAACATTTTCACCGTACAGCGCATGAATGAATGTTAGCGCTATCTCAGCACTTTTTTTTCTAGATTGTACTTAACATTACATAATACATATTAAAGATACACAAGAGGTTAGCACTTTTTATTTTATAACCTCTCAGGCATCGGAAAACGAAACACAATAGATATTTAATTGTTTCCAACCCCGGTGTTCGCTGCGCTGCTTTACAAATAAGTATTTGTTGAATAATACAATTTCATTTTGAGGTAAGTACTTAATAGTAATTTTTTTTGGGGCATTTTTGCTTACTTACATGTTTTATGTATTAATATTTTATAATATCAGTATCTTTATAAATTAAAACACGAAATTAGTTATATGCACATAAGTGCCTTTAAAGACTCAATCCTCAGAAACACGTGAAGTATCAAATTGATATTAATAAAGATTAAAGTGGTTCCCCCGAACTGTAAAAATCAAGCTTCTAAGTTTTTACATCACCATAATAAATTATCGCAGTAAATTAAAGCTTTAAAGGTAGAATTTAACAAGATTTACAAGATGTAAAATTTCACCACATAAGTAAACAAAAAGAATAAGTATAAAAATGGCGTCTCGAGCTTGATTCCAAAACTATTATAATATAAAATGGAGATTGTAACTAACAAACAAGTAGACAAAATATGATCATTTGCGCAAATTTATATACGAGCCAATATACCGAAAGGAGCTAAATGTATTGATTTTAAATAAAACTAATATAATAGTATTGTAGTATTGTACTAGCGGATCCTCGCGGTTTTACACGCGTAGTACCTGTTCCCGTGGGAATATCGGGATAAAATATAGCCTATGTTAATCAGGGATAGTGTAGCATCCTAAAAGAATTTTTGAAATCAGTCCAGTAGTTTTTGAGTTTATTCATTACATACACATCTTTCCTCTTTATCACTACATAGTATAAAGCAAAGTCGCTTCCCGCTGTCTGTCCCTATGTATGCTTAGATCTTTAAAACTACGAAACGGATTTTGATGCGGTTTTTTTTAATAGATAGAGTGGTTCGAGAGGAAGGTAAAATAACCTTCAATATATAGTAGAGAAATACTGTAATTTTTAAGGTTTCTAATGTGATGTCGTAAATGATTACATTTTTTCCGTTTACATTGCAAACGCAGGCTGAACCCTACGAGATTTATCAATATAAGGTAATAAGTATTTGTACACCTTGAAAATGTCTACAGAAAACTCCGCGGTGGTTTATGTTTATCTCTTATGGATAACCCACAATAGCATAAGTCGTGTAGTCCACGCGGGCGAAGCCGCGGGCGGGAAGCTAGTAATATTATATAGTATAGAAGTATAGAAAACGGTAACATGATGATCCAACAACCACCACCACTTTTTTTTTGATTGAGGAAACACTGCAATTTTAATCAAAATCTGTTCAGCAGTGGTTTAAAAAAAGATATTATAATGGGCAAACACACTAAGAAATCTTAAAATTTAGAGTATCAATTACATTCTTGTCACTTGTGCAATTTAAAAAGTTGCAATTGCATTTGTTGCAATTTATACATCAAAATTAATATTGTGATGTTATTTAAATAAACAATAATATAAAATAAATAATTAAAAAATAACAAAAAAAAATCTACCACCAGAAGTCTCGAACCCTAACTCTTTGATATCTAAGCCGAGTACGTAGACCGCTGGGCTACTTTATTATTTTCAGCTGGGTCGAAATATTCTACTACAAGAAACTCAGAAATAAGGTATGCATGTGTGAGTGATTAGTAAAATTATTATTGGGAGACAGAAACACTCTCTCGACGAGATATTTGGATGATTTATGTACTACAAAAAGATAAATGTTGGTTTCGAAAATTCAATATTTATTTATAGAATGCGCTAATAGTATTTTGAGTTAAAAAGATACAAAGAACAATTAACGAATAAATAAAAACTACTAAATAGCGAAAGTAGCGCCATCTAACGACCGTTCAGCTTTTTGTAACTTAATCGTTCCACCTTAACTGATTGAAATTTTCAAAGAATGGAACCTTCTTGCGATCAAACCTGATGATAAAACGTTTGAATTATTTAAATCGGCTCAGCAGGTATTCAAATACTTATGGAAAATTTTAAATATAAAAATATTGGAAAAAATTAACTCGGCCACAAGTGAAGCATTGATGTAACAACGCTGCTGGCCTACAGCGTATTATAAATATAAAATTATTGGAGAATTTCGACGGTGGTTCGCAAGTCTCGGTAGCTCAGCGGTTAGAGCATTGGACCGGATTTCCAAAGGTCGCGGGTTCGATTCCCGTCTGAGAATTCACTTGTGGCCGAGTTAATTTTTTCCAATATTTTTCTATTTAAAATGTATCATAAATTATTGGCAGTTGCAAATTAATCGATCGTTAAACACCTGAAAAGATGTTTCTTTCAAATGCAAGGATTTCCTAGCATTGATGTAACAACGCTGGCCTACAGCGTATTAAAAATATAAAAGTATTGGAGAATTTCGACAGTGGTTCGCAAGTCTCGGTAGCTCAGCAGTTAGAGCATTGGACCGGATTTCCAAAGGTCGCGGGTTCGATTCCCATCTGAGAATTCACTTGTGGCCGAGTTAATTTTTTCCAATATTTTTCTATTTAAAATTTACCATATGTATAAAAATAGCATTGAAAAATGCAAAAATTACATAATCATAAAAAAAAGTCTTCAAATAATCGGTAAACATACATAAAAATATACGCGACGAATTGATAACCTCCTGGACTTCCTTTTTTGAAGTCGGTTAAATAAAGCCATTCTCGATTGTAAGCTCCCACTTACCCTTATCTCGACCTTCCCGTAGCTGCCGACGTCGAAGTCGTTCGGGATGAATGCTACCTTGATTGTGTCTTCCTTCTCTGGAACAATCGGGACAAATTGTTGCACATTCAGAAGCTTTTCATTCGAGGTGATTTAAGATAGAACTGTAAAGTCCTATTTAAAGTTGGATTGGGAGTTGGTTTTGTAAAAATGTGGAACTTAGGTAATTATTGATCAAACTGGACTTATATTTATGTAATGAATATCTGTGTTTGTCCTGTGTTTAGGTGTTATATACCCAAATATAAGGTGTTAATTTATCAAGTGCTGATTGAGCAAGAGCTGCTCAGGTCAATGACATAGAACAAAATTTTAGCAAAACAATAATTTTTTAGATTTTTTATTACATTTTCCGATTTCTACCGCCTACTCAGATAGCTAAATCACCCATTTCCTTGGTAACTTGCATAGAACAAATTTGGTTTTACGTTTGGTTTGCTTATGCTGAATATTCAATAAATAATAAATAAATATTTGCATACTTTTATTCTTTTATTTCCCCAGCCGCTAATAGATGTCGCTGTTATTTTCTAGTTTGCGGTATAGGCATGTTATACTGAAATATATATTTGGCTTATAAATCAATTTGTGTTAACTTGTTTTTGGCTACGGCGGACGGTAGCAATATAATCTTTATTCGAAAGTTGTGTGTTTCATTGTGAGTGGCGCCCTCTGCGGTGTTAGTTTGTGTTAAACAGTACGAATTTGTCAAACTATATTCGTTTTTGAAGGGACCAGAAAAATATTAATTGTAGTATCAACCTTTATTTGCAACGAGTTACTATATAAATAGAAAACAAACAATAGGCAACCTTATTTCTTCATAATAAAGGAATCTTTTCCAGACAACCTTGGGTAACAGTAAACGAAAATGTGGTAGATGTAAATAAAAAAAAAGTTACCTATGGGCTCCTCCCAGAAAACAGTGGTAGGAAGGGGTGTGACGTTGGTAAATCGCAGTCGGTAGCAAGTACAGCGGCCCAAGGTCAAGGCAGAGCTTGGCCGCAGTACTGCAGAGCTGCCTGACGCCCCCACGTCCAGGCTGCAGTTTTCACCTGCACGAGATGTGAACGATGAAGACAAAGAAACGGTCGTCAAGTCATTATTAGCTATCACTCCAATTTTGTTCTAGTAACTCAAGAGATTTAGTAATGATTCTAATGGAACTCAGATTAGTTCATCCAATTACATGGTCATAATTTAGACATATCGACGTCCCCCGCGAATAATCCGGTAATCCGTAAAGTCAAAATGTTCAGGAAAAATAAAAAAAGGTTTTTTGTTAATAACTCCACTAAACAATAAGTATCAGAGACTTTTTATATCACATAGGGAAGCTATTTTTTTGAGCTATCTTGTTATTTCAACCAAATTTAATTAGTACCAAGGTCTTCGTTACAATTTAACTAAATGCATTTTACTATACTAATATAGGTTAAGCTCTGATCAGTAATGTCACTTACGATATTATTCCTGTAAATTTCTAGTGCCGTCTGCAACAGTAATATCGTGTTGCGATATTATTCGTGTAAGTTTAAATTTTCGACTACAAACAGTAATATCGTGTTGCTATATTGTTCTTGCAAATAGTTTTGTTTATTGTACATTTGTAGAAACCAATTACTATAATATTCGCCTGTTGAAAAATAACGTAAGTTTTATTGTTTTGATTATTACCGCTTATTTGAATAATTTTAATAATTATTATTTATAATAAGTATTTATTATAAATTACTTGTCATGAAATAAATGATATTCTAGTAAATGAAACAACTTCGGTTAGTTTAAAAAATATATATTGTTATTATTATCATAAAAAAATACACTTTGGCTTAAAGATAAACATAATGAATGAGATGCTAATACAGTTATAAATCTTACTCAGAATCCTCATCACCACCTGAATTAGCATCACTATAGCGTAAGTTCCTATAAAATGGTTGGTAATGGCTAGGAATTGCTTTAGAATCACATAGGCTTAGGAGATCATCGTACAAAGTCTTTCTTATAGGGAGAGGCTCATCGTATGCTGGCTTTAATTCAATACTTTCATTTTTTTTGGTGACCTGTTTCTGCCGACGCTGTCTACTACTGCCTGCATCGTAATCCAACTCAATATAATCCTGATCAAAATCATATTTGAAGAGAAAACAGTTAGGTTTAGTATATGTCACACTAACCTCCATCACATTGGACCATCGTACTTTTTCTCCTGTCTTGTCTTTTAGCCATCTTTTGGGTTCAACAAGTTCTTTAATGTTGAGGATTTCAGTTTGTTGCATTTCTTTTAGGGTATATTTGTCCCCTGAGACTTTAGCGTTCATGATGATACTATAGACTTGGTCCGGTGTATACAAAACTTTATTTTTTAGAGCTCTTTCGATACATGCGTGCATGGAATCACCTTCATTTTGGCTATGTCCACCAACAAAAAACCTATGTGTGATATCCATTTGAAGAGTCATTGCAACGTAAAGATACAATGCAAAAATGTGCCTATTCTTATTCTGACCATAGCATCCATCAGAGTAAAATATGATTTTACGTATACCTTTTGCGTGTACGGTCTTAATAAATTGCAACAAACAACTTCCTATTTCGATACATCCTTTTTTGCCGATATGAGCTTGCCAAACGTAGCAGAACCCAAGTTTGTTAAGAGCGTCAAAAACTGTAAAATTATAAATTGGGTATTTACGTTTGTAGTGGAAGACACTTCAGACTGCGGTACATTTAAAACTTTTTCTAAATCGAAAATGGCTACAACGGTATCAACTTTATTTAGTGATTCCTTTTCTTCTTTTTTAATTTCACGTACTCTTTCTTTCATTCTCAAATGTTTTCTGTAGTTTTCTTCTAAAGATGCCTTTTCAACGGAATCAGCTTGCTGATATTGTGAACATAGAGTACATTGATCCTTTTTGGGTTTAAAAAAAGAAAAGTTGAATATATTGTCTTTTTGAAGCCATTTCAACATTATCAGAATAGTTCTGTTTTGTAAACCATGTCTTGTAGAGCCGATACATTTTTGAAATGTTTAGAGATTCACATAAATATTCTCGTTTAGATTCTTTTCTCGTGTAATGCGAATCGACTTTGGGAAACAAATTAATATGATTTCTTATACTGTCTTCTGTATCTAGCTTCATCTGATGTGGTCTATTCTGATGTTTTCCTAGTTTATCGATCAAACTTTCATCTCTTTTAAATTTTTCTAAGGCTGTGTAAATCATTTGTTCAGTAACAGAAAGCGTGTTTAAGAAAAACACTTTGCATACCTGGGTTTCTTCATTGTTGAGGGGAAAATAATATTTTAATGTTTGAGATCGGTTACTTTTCCTATTAACTGTTACTTTTTTAACAATATTGGATTTCACATGACGTATAATGTATTGCCATTGCAGTTCACGATTGGCAAGTTTATAAAAATCACTATGTAGAGCTAATCTGTCTTCTGCGTTGAACTTTAACCAGCAATTTTTTTTACAGGCACAATTAGGTAAAATATTCTTATTCGGATGGTATTTTTTATTTCGAGCACCTTCGTATACTTGGCCTGAATTTTTTAGTAACTTGTTCTTATTATCTCTCCACTTACTTGGGTCTGCTTTACGTTTTCAAGTCAACTTTTTTGGTTGGAGTTGATTTTGATTTTCAGCGTCAGATACTTGAGTAGCTTGATCGTTTGTAACAAACTCGTTTATATCATTTACTGCAGACGGTTCTACGGGAATAGCTGGTGCGAGTGTTTCAGGTTGGCTAAGGCAATCAGGTTCTTCTTCGTTAACGGAATTTGAACTTAGTTGATCAATTAAATCCAAAGGGTCTACGTTTACAGTATCATAACTGTCCTCTTCTATCAAGCTTTCTTCAGAATCCTCTAAAAATATTACTTTTACATCTGATTTCTCTTGGTCGAGTTCGCCGTTTTTTAAATCATTTTCTAGATTAAGTCGTTCATTTTGTTCTTCGCGGTCTTTTTCTTTTACAGTATCCTGAATATCTGATAGCTTCTTTGAATAGGTATTTATCTCTGTAGATTCGTCATCAATGATGCTGTTGGGAGATTCTGGTTCAATTATTATTTCAATTTTGTATTTCTGCAATACATTGTTAGTTTCATCGTTTATACAGTCTGTAGTTTCTGGCTCTTTCTGAATTAACTCTGAATCAATTATTGAATAAGAGCTATTAGATCTCACCGGTGTTAGTGTCTTTTCTAGGTCGTGACTTGTTGACTGCTGACCAGTAATTACATCACGGTTATAAATAGCTAATTGTTTATGTTCATTCAAAGGTGTAAGTGTAACATCCAGAAGTTTGTTAGGTGTATTATCTTGCTTTTTCGGAGAACAAACAAAGTTCTTTTTATAAATGACAGTGGGAGAGGCCACAAAATCAGTTTCATTCAGCATTAGAGATAAATTCGAAACCGTAGATGGAGATTGGGTGATGTTTTCAATACGAAGTAAATTATCTATAACTAGCGAATCTCCTCCGAGACTAGAGGTGCTACCATTATCATTTTCTTGAAAAATTATGGTACTCGACGAAATAACATTACTTGCATCTTGAAAATCAGCAAAGGAGCTTGAAGTACTTCGACTATCAGGTAATCTACGCTCTGGACTTGGAATATATTCAGAGCAATCAGGAGAGAAGTCATCTTTATCATTTTCATCTTCAAAGTATTTTATATTTGGCGGTTCTACAACAATACAAAGCCTTGATATAAAACGCATCATAAAATAATTTACGCAGGTAATCCTTAACATGTCGGTTCTTGTATAAGGCAGTATGTCTGCAGACTTCGGTCATTTTAAAATTTCCTTTCATTAAGATATATATATATATATATGTATATCTCAAATCCTTCTGTAAACACCGTACATAAAGACACTCACCTTTTCTACTAAGCTCTGCTTGTTCCTGTACGAAGTCAAACAATAATTTTTTTCTAGATGTACTATAGGCTTTTGGTTATCGCGGCAACATATTAACAATATTATTTTATTATAAATAATAACTACACAAAGTATAAATAATTAGTTTACTTCCTAACAATCAAATTATTACTGCACAAGCACAACCTTTCGCACGTATTAACACATTGGGACTAATCTTCGGTAAACAATCATTACGATAGGACGACCGAGTAAAGTGGGCGGGGCAATAGATCTTACCGTTGCAATAGGCATAATCGGAGACAGTACACGTCCTTACAGGTTATAATTACGCGCGACGAATTGGCAACAGTCTTTAATGTTTGTATGATATAATATAACTTACACGAATAATATCGTAATATCAATATAGAAAAGCGTTATGTAAGGAGTGAGTCAATAATGAGTTTAGCCGGAAATCGGTTTCTTAATAAAATCCCGAATAAACCTGTATTAGTTCTAACATAATTACGGTAATAAACTGTTAACCCGAAAAATATCGTAAAAGTGTTTACTGACAAATCCTTTTCGTATTTTTTTTCGTAAGGATCTAAAACAATATTATTCGTTTAAAATACTTTTTAAAGCATTTTAATGGAAAAGACACGTAATTTTTGATATCTTTGTAAATACCAATAGAAAAATTCTGAAAAAAAATCACATGATTAATTTTAATTTCTAGATATCTAAAAACACATAACATGAAAAACCCCGTAATAGCTCATTACCGGATTATTCGCGGGGGGCGTCGATATCTTAACTATACCCAAGGTAAAAAAACGCACCTTTTGAAAAAATTCTTAAGCATTATAAACGCTTTACAAATGCGTATTTGTCCTGTACCCCGACCAATATTGGCCTCTTTTGAAAGGAAAATAATAGTACCTTACTGCAAATGCCGTGAAATAGGCAATTGCAGGTCGAGTATGAGTTTGAAGGCCGAGCCGTAGGCGAGGACTTCACTAATACGAGGCAGGCAATTGCCATTTCCGACGAGGCATATATAGTGCTTTTCTCAAAAGAATGCAGGGAAATAAAACATACTTTTTATATTATACATTTAATAATTACTAAAAGAAAATCAAATTCATTGCAGGAGCGTCTTTTTTAATTTGGAACATTACAGCGCTCCAGCAATGTTGTATGAAATGGCGTGCTGGAGTTGTTAAATACTCCTTGTAAAGTTCCAAATTAAAAAAACGCTCCTGCAATGGATTTGATTTTCTTTGTCCGTAAATTCGATACTTCGCGTGTTCTTTATTCGAAAATAATGACAACATTTCCATGCATGTTTGAGAAAATAATGTCAATAAACAACATGTGGCATTAAAAATAACAACGGGATGCACTCCGGGAGTGCCGGCAGAAGTGAAAACCGCTTAAAATAATAACAAATAATAAAAACTTTGAAATAATTAATTTAATTACAAATACACTAGTTACTTATGAATATTGAATCTACTATATAAACGCCATCTGGTACCGTAGTATGAAACGCTAATTCTCTCTCAAGGTACCAACTCAATGTCATCAAGTATCAAAAACTTGTGGCAACTATGTCTAGATGGCGTTGTAATGAAAGAGAAGAATATTTCTCCCTTGAAATTAAAACTGACCTGGCATCAATATGAAAGTTGGTAGTAATGATAGATCTTTATTTAACGGTTGTTATTAACTAATATACGTAGAACTTTCAAGTGTGAGACTTTATATAATTTGAATTAAGTCAACGGTAAATAGTCTTACGAATTTTCGAACAGGGTCACGTGTCCTGACGCTACTTTAAATTTTTTTACCCATCCCAAAAAATTAAAACTCTGATGTGCACAACGCCAATAAAGAAGTTTTCACTTTAAAAATGGCAATTTTGTTCCTTATAACCTTATGGCTGACACCTTGGAGGACCTGAACACAATGCTCGAAGATCTCCGTAGTGCTTCCCAAATAGTGGGTCTTAGAATGAACATGGATAAGACGAAAATTATGACAAATTCCCATGTTGTACCCACTCCAGTTCACGTTGGGAACACTACACTCGAAGTTGTTGACCACTACGTTTACCTTGGACAGACAATCCAGTTAGGTAAGTCCAACTTCGAGAAAGAGATCTCCCGTCGAATCCAACTCGGTTGGGCAGCATTCGGAAAATCCAATTTACCGCAGTGTCTCAAGACGAAAGTCTATGACCAGTGTGTGTTGCCAGTGATGACTTACGGTAGTGAAACGTGGTCGCTAAGTATGGGTCTGATAAGAAAGCTCAAGGTCACCCAGCGTGCAATGGAGAGGGCTATGCTCGGCGTTTCCCTACGTGATCGAATCAGAAATGAGGAGATCCGTAGGAGAACTAAAGTAACTGACATCGCTCGAAGGATCGCTCAGCTGAAGTGGCAGTGGGCGGGTCACATAGCGAGAAGAACCGATGGCCGTTGGGGCGGAAAGGTTCTGGAATGGCAACAGGACGACGCTCCGTGGGTAGGCCTCCGACAAGGTGGACCGACGATCTGGTGAAGGTCGCGGGAAACCGCTGGATGCGGACTGCGCAGGACCGATCGTTGTGGAGATCCTTGGGGGAGGCCTATACCCAGCAGTGAGTCATGTGGCTGAGACGACGACGACGACGAAGCAGCATGGAAGCATTTCGTACACATTCTGTTAGATTGCACAGTACTCACATTCTCCAGGCACCTTGTCCCCATGACAAGGAAGCGCGCGCAGCACGATCCTCGGCGCCAGCACTCGGTAGAAGACGAGCGATGCGCGCGCGTCGGTCCCCGCGCCGCTCGGGACTCGAGCGACGTCGCCTGCCGTACGACGCGCTTGGATCAAGGTTGCTACGCATCCGTCCTTCTGTTGCGAAAAGTGAACCAAATGGAGAAGTTTCCTGATGTTGAAAACATTTTATTTGAAATTAAAATATATAGATCAAAACTATAGACAATGATTATGATAAATTTTAAATAGAAAAATATTGGAAAAAGTCAACTCGGCCACAAGTGAATTCTCAGATGGGACTCGAACCCACGACCTTTGGAAATCCGGTCCAATGATCTAACTACTGAGATTCAGAGACTGCGGACCACCGTCGAAATTCTCAATTTTTGGCTGTTGCATTTTAATCGATCGTTAAACACCTTAAAAGTTTTTTCTTTCGAATGCAAGGATATCCCTAGCATTGATGTGACAACGCTGGCCTACAGCGTATTAAAAATATAAAAGTATTGGAAAATTGGAGAATTTCGACGGTGGTCCGCAAGTCTCTGAAGCTCAGTGGTAAAAGCATTGGACCGGATTTCCAAAGGTCGTGGGTTTAAGACCCACCTGAGAATTCACTTGTGGCCGAGTTGACTTTTTCCAATATTTTTCTATTTCAAATTTATTATAAGTATAAAAATAGTATTGAAAAATGCAAAGAATTAAAAAATCCTATAGAGGATTTTTTACAATGATTTTTTTTAACCCATCAAGAAATGGCTGAGAAATAAATTATTTTAATTACCTATTTTCGCGCAGAATTGACTGTGGCCTTAAATATGGCGGTGACGTCACGCCACTTTCTCACTTCGTCGCACCGCCCTACAAATTACCAGCGCGGGTCGAAGTGGCGTGACGTCACACGCTGAGCCGTTAAGCGCCATAACCTCTCTATTTGTAGAGATATTTTCATGATTCTTTCACACTTATGTTTAATTTTAATTATATTTTCAAACTTGATTAACAGATAAAAATTGGAAACTTCTCCATTCTGTTATTTGGTTATCATTTTTGTTCAAGCATCTTTAAGGAAGGTGAAACCTAGCACTGTAATATTATTGCTCTAATGGATTGGATTAGTTTATGATGATGCAAAAAACCAAAAGGTCAAGATTTATTTACATTCTTGGAAAATTTGATAACGATAGGCATTTGTTCATGATGAAGCGAAATGACCGATGCGTGTTAAAAATGCGAAAGCAATATTTACTTACTATAGGCGACGCACACATACATTCTCTCTTTCACACACATGCATACTGTGTACCTACAGATATAGCATAAATATAATACTTAATTTAAGATAAAACGTAAAAATATAATAATAAACTTTTTGTTAAAACTAAGTAAATACTTAAAAGTAATCCATTGTATAATTTATTTGATATGTTGATATACACCGTATTAACCAACGTGCTTTATAAATGTAATTTGGATTAAAATAAAGAAGGATTGCGCGCCGTTTTCGATCTGCCCGCCCGCCATTTTTTTATTTTATACTAGTCTTGAGAACCCCGCGATCGTAGCCGGCATTGTGTCCCGAAAAATTTGGTGTTCTCATTTGCATCATTGCTGCTTTTAAAACAAGTTATAATAGATCAAAACTAGGAACACATTATCATACACAAATTGAAATAAAACAACTTTTACGGATATCAAACGCGCTATATTTCCACGAACTAAGATGTAATTGTCCGTATTTTTAGGTTTTTTAGGGGTTTTTTGATTTTCCCGACGTTTCGGCACCTTTACAGCTGCCGTAAAAGTTGTTTTATTTCGACACATTATCAGTTAAATAAGTACAGTCAACAGCACGTAAGGCTCAGTTTGACCCTCGCCCTTAAGTCGATGTTGCCCTGACGCGCTGTTAACTGTACCTTTATAATGGAATTAATCTACATTCATCGTCCTTAATACACCATTTCCCGTCCGTATTTCCTCATTTCCCTTCCTTCATAGTTGAGATATCTCAGCACACTCCCTAAAATGTGGGGAACGAGGAACCCAAAACGTTTCAAAAGGCGTCGGCTGAAGAATGAGGTCATTAATTCCTGTCCACCTCATTAGGGTAGCCTCACACCTGAATGGCTCGTCAAAGAAGGTTAATTAATTCTGAACCAGCCCCTCATAGCACATTGACACGGATTAGAACGGGAATGGAGGAAAAAAAGAAACTACATATAAGCGCATCTTAAATTTCTTCGCGCAAATAAATCAACTTTTGCGGAGTATTTAGTGCGATGTATTTAATCCGTTGGCGCAGGGGTACAAAGCCCGCCTTCTACGCCAGAGGTCCCGAGTTCGATCCCAGGACAAGACAAATATTTGTGTGCATGAATATGTCTATTTGTCTTGGTCTGGGTGTTTAAAATGTATTTTGTATGTATTTACAAAAAAAGTATATAAGTATGTTTATCCGTTATCTAGTATCCATAACACAAGTTCTTCATGAAACTCAACGTGGGCTAGATAATAGGTGTGATTGTAAGAAATTGATTTATTTATTTTTAATCCGTGGTCACGGCAACTGAAAAGGTGCCTCAAATAAACCGAAAAATTATAGTACCAAATATATATCTCGGGTAAATAAATCGCACTAAAGATTCCGTAAAAGTTGTTTTATTCCAGTAACAAAGAAGTCGTATCACACCTTCCAAAGCAAGTTAGCACCGCCCGTATTTTCAATTACCAGCATGTGATCCCGTTTGCCGTTTCCGGGTTACTCTGGCCATTATTCAGCTCGTCTCGTTCGCGCACCGTCTCACACACGATTTGATTAGTTTGACATCCGACCGCTAGTTAGCGAAGCTTCCCAAAACGTATAGAATCCCCTGAGTTTTGCACCCTTGGGACGACAAATTTGGAACTCTTGGATAAACTTTGTTTGAAGTTGGAGAAACAGCTTTTTCCTTAACTTGTTGGTCTTTTCGAAAATTTCGTTACTATTTCTTTGATTGCTAGTTGAGTTAGCTTTTATTAGTCTTGTTGGTAGTTTAAAAATATCTTATGGATCTAGAACAGAAATTTAGACACTTAAAAAGAATCACAAGGAACGTTGTGGAGTGGAGGAAGGAATGGCTGCTTTGTATTTGTATGGATACGAATCTGAACGGATTAAGGAAGTAGATGACTTGTTATATCAAACCAGATCCTATTTAACATCAGTCTTCGCCTCATCATCCCGTGACGATAGCCCTTAGAAAGATGTTGAAATGGCGAGAAAATCAGCAATATTTAAGTTTAATCGAAAACTTAAGACAATCGTATGCTTAAGGATAATCTGAGTTTATATAACCGCAGTTACTGGCCAAGATTCAGCACAAATCTCAAGTTTGCTCGTTAAAACGTTCGCTGATTCTCTAGAATCGCTAACATGCCAGATAACGTTCGCAACTGTTTGAGGGCTGCCAGTGACCTGGTCAGGGGCCCAACTATAATGCTTAATGTTAACCGTATCTCAATTGTGTTTCAATGGTAGACAGTTTGGTTGGTAGTAGAACTTGTCGTAAGTCCGCCTGGCTAGCTACCACCATCTTATCTAAGTCTGACGCCATAACAACAATGTTTTCAGTATTGTTGTATTCCGGGAGATGTTTCGGGAGAGTCTCGCTTTCATCTTCAGCCACAATACTCAACATCACGTATGATGAAGGCTAAGAGTGTCCCTGTCGTTCATAAAAAAATGTAGTGTTCATTTTGTGTTATTACAGTTGAAAACACTACAATTGAAATACGATTGGGATACAATTTAGCCTAAATATTAGCAGAGTTTACCCCCAGGGCGGTCGCATATCCGATTAGCGGTCACTTTGATACGCGAAGCGTGCTATCTCCGCGAGTCCCAACCCCGAACCAAATTGAAGGCATGGTCTGTGTACTTTATCTTGAGGTTAAAAATTTGAATTAGCTTCCTTACCTAAACCTTGTGTGCAAACCAAATAATTACTTCCGCTATCATTTGCTTTGTAGGAATAATAATACATAACCGCCAAAAAATGGGATCGTCGTATCGTCTCAGCCACATGACACCCACTGCTGGGTATAAGCCTCCCCCAAGGATTTCCACGACGATCGGTCCTGCGCTGCCCGCATCCAGCGGTTTCCCGCGACCTTCACCAGATAGTCGGTCCACTTTGATCGGGGGCCTACCCACGGAGCGTCATCCGGTGCGCGGTCGCCATTCCATAACCTTTCCGCCTTTTGAAGTAATGTGATAATGAAGTGTAATTGCTAACATCGACTAACTATAAGGATACACTAACGGTCACTTTCTGAATTGATAAGTTTAAGTTGTCTCAACTCAAAACGTGGTTATTCCAAAAAAATTTGTTCCGTTCCGTTCGTATGTGCGTATTCGTATGTTGTCTGTCTGTAACTTTTACCTTCGCTTTTTTAAATAAAATATCATGTAACATTAAATGAAAATTGGAAAGTGTTTAAGTTTTCTTTATTCTGTCATATCGAGGAAGTTCCCGGTCGACTAGGAGTTTTGTTCAGGAAACGTGCTTTCGAAGAGCAGTAAGGTTAAAACAATTACTTTTTATTCAAATAAAATACCCATCAACGTCCTCTAGTTGTGATGAACATGTTCCATAAATCTATTAATTTTGAAACAACGTGAATAGATTGTATGCATTGTCACTGTTACTCACTTCAGCTTTGACTAAAACAAAGCATAGAATTTCAAATCTGATTCCGTTATCGAACGGTTGGGAGCTTAAGAGCTTACTGAGATACGCTTCGATGACACACACTGCTGGGTATAGGCTTTCCTCAAGGGTCTCCACGACGATCGGTCCTGCATTGCCCGCATCCAACGGCTTTTCACGACCTTCACCAAATCGTGAATAGGTACACACAGGTCGTCGTTCGGTGCGCAGTCGCCATTCCAGAACCAGATTTTTTGCTACACCTAAACGATCACTACTTTTTACTGTACTTACTATACATTTGACTTTGTGTGACAATGTGTAATGGTTAAGTAAGAGTTATAGTTAAGAAAGAGGAAGAGAGAGAGAGAGACATATTTCAAACGCGTTGACGTCATACACGAGGCACTGATTATGGTCGTGCTGTAGTGCGCCGCGCGAAGGCAGCAGCAGCGCGTACGTGCGCGCCCGCTTGCGGCGTGCACCACTAGAGAAGGAAAGAAGAAGAAGAGAGAGACATACTTCAGGCGTGTTGACATCGTACACAAGGCACTGCTTCTGGTCGTGCTGCAGAGCGCCGCGCGAAGGCCGCAGCAGCGCGCAAGTGCACGCCCGCTCGCGGCACTGCTCGCACGGCGTCTGACCCACGCACCAAGCGCTCGGCTCGTTCTCGCCCCACCACCGGAACACGTTGCCCCACCAGCATATCTGTTTCCAGGGAAATATACGTTGAGTTCTTTAAAGCGTCCTCTACACTTTCGGTTGAAGTTGCAGGAAGTAAGGGAAATGAGCCATTACGTTTGTGACGGGGCTCCTAGTCCGGCAGCACTCGAGTCGCCGGAACGTCGGAACCGCCGCACTCGTTTAATAAATAAAAGAAACGATTCCGGGAGACTTGTTTTATTGTAATGAAAATAAGGAACTGAAACAATATAAAATACAAAGATATAGAAAATTATAAATACTGAATCTAAATAATGAGTAAAAAGGTAGATGTGCTTACCCCGTGTATCGGGTTCCTGATGTATTAGAAAAATATAAATTATTTACCCAAATTTTAAAAACGTACCGTTCAGGTAGCTGGTTTCTGTATGATTACGTCAAAATGAGCCGAAAAGGAATGGTGGAACGGAGAAAATTTGAATTTAGACAGAACAGATAAAAATACAATTTGATTACCATAGAGTGAGACTACGGAGTTTCTAGCCATTATAGAGGTTTCATCCATCTATAAGGCTAGAACGAAATGGCATCGTTACACGTTGAAATCTGGTCAGGTTCAACCCCTCAAAAACCAGGCGTGTCTTTTTTTTGCTAAAAGGAGTCCTTTCGACCTGACATCTTGCCGAGGTGTATCCGTGATGGTTTCTGAACATCTTGATATTCTCGGTATTCGATATACATTGTCACCAACTCTCAATTTTGGGTCATATAGCTAAATTAGCATCAAAAACGCTTGGCGTTATTGCAAAGGTGAGAAAGTACTTCACACCCCGGAACAGTCGCTCAATCTATACCAAGCGCAAGTTTCGATCATGTATGGACTCCTGTTCTCATCTTTGGGATGGTTCCGCCCAATACCAACTCCAGACGCTTGATAAGTTTATCGCTTTTCTACCGGATACATTTCGGTGAGTGTGCAGCTGAATTGCACTGCCTAATTCCACCATCTCCCTTTTTCCATTGAACAACCAGACGTTCGAATATGCGCCACCGCTTTATGGTTGATATCCCAAAGATTCGCACTGAACGTTTTGCGTCAGATTTTATCATCCGTACTGCCAGAGAGTGGAATTCTTTGCCTGAGTCTGTGTTTCCTGATACTTACAATTTGGGGGCCTTCAAGTCGCGTGTGAATAGATATCTTCTAGGCAAGCGTATTTCATCCTATGTCGCATCATCGCTTACTATCAGGCGAGATAGCGGTCAAGCGCTAACTTATACATAAAAAAAAAAATGAAAGGTGTGCAGAAATTCTCTGCTACAGATAACACTATCCAACCCATCGTAAAAATAAGAACTGGTTTCACCACCGACTGTAAAGTTCTTCTTCTTTCTTAATTAATGGTGTGCTCGCGAATTTTGCCAATGTCGAGTAAAAATACTTTGTACTATATAGAAATTGTACGGTAGATCGAGTTAAAATTGTTAAAAATTGAGCTCACAACACGTGTTATTACGAAAAGAACTCGGGTGAAACTCCTGTTAAGTTCTGGACAGCTATCGGCTATAGTTTGACAGTTGTAATATGAAAAATATGTCAAATTATCAGTCAGATAAGCTAACCAAAACTTATCAGTCAGTGGTGAAACAGGCCCTATACATTAAACTACCGGGATTTAAAGGACGATGCCAAAAATTTATGAAAGGATCGGGCCTTTTCGAAAATCTCTGCATACCATTCAAACCTTGTTCAAACGATAGAGTATATAATGTACGAACAATAGTTATTGAGACACCACATTACTAAAACGTATCCATTCTGAGATAAATGCACCTGTTCATTACTACTACGGTTACAACCCGATACTCGGGTTCGTCGATTGACGAAAAATTCCAAATTATGCGAAAATCTTTAATTGCAGTTTGTGATCATCACGTTTAACATTTTGTATATATTATAGTTTTCGGAACAAATAGACTCGAGTACCTTTAATTTGATACCTTACTCGGCCGCGTACTACGCGCCAAAGTCCCTATCGAGTCGTCACAAATTTTGCGAACCTGAATTAAGTATATAGATTATTTGATGTATTTAAGCTGAAAATAACTAAGTTTTGAGACTTTATCAACTTATACCAATGAAAGATTATTATAGAGAGAATTTATTAAATAATATATATAATATAATCACCTCATTAGGTTCTAGGACGGTAGCGAAATGCCTCCGTCCCCCGAAAAGTAAAAAAATGATAATTATTTATATTTTTTTTAATACATTACTAGCGGACACGGCGATCGTATCGGCGGTGTATCGTCTCAGAATGATTAAATTTTGTATATATATTCGTATCTCTTATAGCTTACATTAATTTAGATTATAAAACAGTTTTTCACTAGCATTGACTTTAATATGGTTTTAAATTTATTGAGAGACAGATCTTTAATGTCGTTAGGAATACAATTAAATATTTTAATATCCATAAGTGAGAGGCAAGTTCACATTAATTTTCTAGCAGGTTCAAAAACATGCTAGAAAAAAAAAATTTTTTTGACCTCTAAGATGCCTGCTTTTAAATTGATAAAAAAAATGTTATTTAGAGAGAGACAATTTCACTTATACTCGTATTCCATTTGGCATGGGCATAACCAAGTTAATGATTCAATGCACATTTTATCTGTGTCACCAGCTCTATAAAATGTGGTGTAAAATGTTGACTGCGTTCGTCTGCTAAGGAATGGTATTCGTTAAGATATGTCCTTCGAACTTTATTATCGCGGTATAACGAGCATAGGAGGCATAAAGAGACCGCGTTTTCTTGGCATCAATAAAAATAAATATCGACTATCATTTCTCATTTTGGAGAGTTACTTTCATTGCAAAATTCTGTATTATGCGAAGTCAAGCAGGAACAAATTCTATAACTAAGTAAGCCGATTGCTTTCTGGCAGGCGTCGGCAACTTTAGACACAACTTTTTTCTACAATGTTTAGTTAACTAATGGTTATGATAACCGCGAATTTGACATAGCATTTGGGATGTCAGCTTGGGCGGTCCGGAATTGGAAACCGGCTAAAGAGATAACTTGTAGTTTTATGATCTTGAAGATCAAAGCACACAAGGGACCCAGCGTCTCTTTGGAGGTAAAGCCCCATATGGCCCCGGCCTCGGTGGCCTACAGCGTATTATTGGCGCGCCGTCGTCTGGGCGACCACTCGTCGGCTGCATTTGGGCCTCGGCCGCACCGCAGGCAAGTGACTGCTTGCCTGCAGTGGCAAAGAGGTTGGCTGGGCGCTGAGGTGACTCATCCATTTTATTTTATATATTTAAGTGAGGGAAATCCACTCTTTACAGATTCTGCGCAGGATATGCTGGGGTCACCTAGCAAGAACAAGCTAGCAAGCAAGCAAGAAGCAAGCACACTATCCCTCGCCACCCCCTGATTACGGGGTAGACCTCACCCATTCCCGATCTCCCACCGGGCCCGAAGGCCGGATAGGAGACCGAGACTGGGGCGAACCCCCAATCAGTCTTGAAAGACAGACCGGGGGACACTACCAGCTTAATTTATACCCTCAACTATAGACCCCAGCAGGTCTATGAGTTCGTTGTGTCGGTAAATCATCCTAGTTAACTATAATACATAGCATGTTATTCACACGCGCTCACCGCCCGTTTGGTGGGACACCAGACACCAACGAGTCACGAGTCATCCAAGCGATCAGCTAACCTCTTGCCGCTAAGCGTGCCACCTGCTGTGCTTGGTCTTAGTACTCACATGCTGGTGCGTATCGTTGTAAAGACAGATGGCTGCGGTGAGATGCGCGGCGGGCGGGACGAGGCCGAGCCATGCACGCGCCGGCTGCAGCCGCGGGTGGCGCATAGCACAATATCGGCTCACTGTTGTCTGGGCACGCCACTCGTTGTCTGCTGCGTTTAGTCTAGGAATCAGTATGTAGTGTTAGTGCTGGTTTAGAATACCACTTCCTCAATCGCCCACCTTGCGGTGGGTGCCATAAAACCAGAATCTCTGAGGACACAATTGAAGCGTGGACAGTATAGCAAGTTTAGATGTAGATTAGGAAATCTTAACGACTTTCCTGGCTTGGCAAAGACTGGAACATCGTTTCCTATGGTAATATGGTAGAAGCGGATTTTCGCGAGCTTCAAGCTAACAGGCAAGAAAGTGCACAAGAAGTAAGTGATTTTTGCTGCATTATCTTTATAGATAGTAGCAAGGAAAGATTAGTATTATTACAAATCAAATAGCAATTATTATTATTATTATTATATGTGCTCCATCATTCAAGTATCTCAGTATTTCAGCAATTAAAAACCAGAATTAAAAATTAAAATTACTCACTCGATGACGTCAGTGACAGGGCTCTCATTGGGCAAGCCGGGCAGCGTCACGTCGACCGCGATTGCGAGCGAGTGCGCGGGTGTGAGGCTCGCCGACGCGTTGGCGACACGAGTGCCCTCTGGCAGCACCCACGACGCCCGCAACCCTTCGCGTCCGAACAGCTGCGTCGCTCGCACTGATAGCTCTGCTTGCTTTACCCTAGGTGGGGAAAATAGCAGTCAGGCTATTTTGTGTCATCATCATCTTTCAGCCACCTGACACCACCCATTGGGTATAGGCCTCCCCCAAGGTTCTCCACGACGATCGGTCCTGTGCTGCCAACATCCTATTTTGTGTACTGAGAACTAATGGCGTCACCATAAATTGGTGTAAATGAGGACGAGAAATGCCACATAAACAAGCGCTCTTCGAGCTGTGTACATACAATGGAGAAGATTATAAAATGGTATTAACGCCGACTACACCCAAAATCTTCCAATTGGACAATTTATCAAAATTAAAAGTACGTGGGCTGTTCCAAAAATTGTGAGTGAAACGAAAAATTACAAAATAAAAAAAGTTTATTTACAGATTTTCAAAATATCCCCCTCCTGTCCCAATGCTCTTATTCTTATTATTGCATTCGGGTGAACCAGCTTTCAAAACATTTAAAAACATGTCTTGGTTGCGGGAGGTCGAAAAATAACAGCCGAAATTCGTCGACGGCCTCGTCTGCAGTGCAAAATTTTAGCCCGCGAAGCATTTTTTTACCGTGGGAAATAAAAAAAAAATCGCATAGCATAGTTATATCTGGACTGTACGGAGGATGGGGTAACATTTGTACGCCCCGTGTCGTTAGAAAGAGATAAACAGATAACATTACTGTCCAGCCTCCCTTATTTCGTCCTTACGCATGCGTGGTGGCGCCGCGATACCGGCTGCCATGTTCACCTCTTTCACTCATACACGCAAACGGAGTACATCTCGCTCTTTATCACCAAAGTGTCACATAAAATTTCACTGTTAGAAAAATATAAAAATAACAATTTTCAATTACAAACAGTACATACCTGTGAAATGTTTTCGCTCTCTAATTAAACCGTTATAATTTTAACACCGTCTAAAGAAGGAGGAAGCCATGTTTTACACAAAATTTTCGCAAATTTTTGCGAAATTCGGTTGCCGGGACTCGAAGGTGTCGCGTCACAGACTGTCAAGACTGCGTGTAGAAGTCCCTTTTTCTTGCCATTTTGGAGAGCTGGCAACGCATCTTGTATAAAATATCATTGTTACCACCACCGATTATAGTCAAAATCTGTTGATTGGTCATGGTCAATTATCAAAATGACAATCAAAGTGTCTTGAGTTTTCAACAGACTTTAAGAACAGGCGGTGCAGTACCACGGTGGTGGTGGCGCCATCGCCATTAGAGTTTTTAGTGGCACTCCCCCCTAAAAAAAACCGGCCAAGTGCGAGTCGGACTCGCGTACCGAGGAGGGTTCCGTTTAAAATTTTCAATTTTTTTTTTTATTATATGATGTAACTAAAAATTTACGGTTTTCGCATTTTTTCCTTTATCTGTACTATAAGACGTTACTTCGTACCAAATTTCAAGATTCTAAGTTCACGGGAAGTACCCTGTAGGTTTTGATTCCCGTGCGAGTTTCGAAAATTTGCGGCATAAACGGCTGCATCTTTTGATTGCTTTGGCTTAGAAGTTAGATTTTTTCATAGCTCCAAGGGACAGTAGACTTGAGTATTAGATATAAATTTCAGTTTGATACCTCTACGCGTTCCTGCGAAAAAGGTCTTGACAGGCGGACGGACGGACAAAGAAGTGATCCTAGGTTCCGTTTTTTCCTTTTTGAGGTACGGAACCCTAAAAATGGTACATTTTTTTGTCCTGGGACGGCTGCCTGTACATGCACGAACGTTTGAAAATTGATCGACAAATGTAGATTTTTTATTAATATGCCTCATACCGAGTCATTAAATATACTACTAGTAACAGTCATTCTCTTACAGCAACATTTTCTTTGTTATTTTACGTCGTATCAGTAAAGTTATTTCAAGTAAGTGAAATCGTGGAACAAATATTGGTGCTTTGTAAACGTAGCACGTTTCACAGGCGCCGTGCGGCAGACTTTACATAATTTGCATAAACGAGTCGTAAGTATATGGAACTTTCTTGTTTAATATTTATCATATATGGAACTGCTACTACGATACTATCTTTTATATTTGCTAGACACTTTTAGGAGACTTGTAGACAATGAAACTATATTAGGTACGAAGAAGTGCGACGGGGAATGCTTGTTCCATTTTATAGTTTTTGAAATTGATAAACGTTTCAAAAGTTTAAGAAACAGAATTCCAAAACCATTAAAACCAATCTTGGAAGTGTAACGTAATTATCTGCGGTTCAGCTTTTTTTACAAGAAAAACAAAATAAAAAAATATTTAATATCATTTCTTTAGTCTAGGCTGTTACAAGCACTTATGAACGTCAAAGAAGCTACGCCATCGGTTCACAAACCCTACGGCGGGAGACCTTGTAACGAAGAACCGGCAAGAAATTCGTCAAGGGCTATTTTTTCTTTCCTAGAACAACTAGGATTGCCCTTGGCCTCATTATGAATCGTTATATTTAAGAAGAATTCGAAGAGCTTTGAAAGTATTGAGATGAGATTGAGCATCAACATTTGCCGTGTGGTGATGGCCTAAGAATACACGTGTCACCATCACCACTCCCTTACATGCCTGGGATGTCGTAAGAGTCTACTAAGAGGCTCGACGCATTGAACACCTGTGCGAGAGAAGGAAAACTTGAAACAAACCCTCTACAACCCGTCTGGCGAGCGTGTTAGCAGTAGGCTAACAGCCTCCTATGAACGCCACAATAGGCGTGAGCTAGGAGAGGCTTATGTCCAGCAGTGTACGTCCACAGGTCGATGATGGATGGATGAGCATCAACAATAATAATATGGAGCAAAGGAGTTACTTCTTCTTTAAATAAAATTAAATAGATAAGCTAGGTAAGTAAAGTACTACTATAATAGCTTAGAGAAAAAGCCAACTCTGTCTACGGCTGTGGAAACGTAACGTAATTCCACGATTGTTTTATTATTTATTATTATTCCATATATGTATACTTATATCAAACAATTGCCTGGCCTTCGACATCGATTGGTATAAAGAGCAAACACCTATTGAATAAAAAAATATTCTCCTTCATAAATTTTTCGGGGTAGCACATTATTTAGATTGTATCAACAGATCAACTCCGTACGTGCCCTGGTTGCACTCAAGAGTATTTTTCATCGAGAGCAATTTCAACGGGAGATCAAGTTCTGTGGCATTATCGGTAATTGTATCTGGATGACGTGACAGAAATACAGCATCTGGCTTCGTTCAGTAATGTTTGCTTTTCATTTCGTGTTTTAAATAGCAATTTGAACAGTTTATCTGAGTAAATATCATTAATTTAATCGAGGAAAATTGGTTCCTTTCTTCATACTCCGTACGCTTGAATATGCCACCTCCGACGTCTGAAACTGAAGCCTGGCCTGAAGCGGTGGACGCAAGAAGAATCAAATCGAAAATTCGGATTTTTTTTTATTCCTGAGTGTCCATCTCAGATGAATCGCAACTTTTGCTTTGTCAAAATTCGCGAGCAGGCAATGAGCGCTATCGATTCGTATCGACGCGTCGTTAATGGATGCGATTTCATTGTAAGTTGTAAACCTAGACGAGTTTCTGAAATTAGATTCGGCTCGGCGCGGGTCTTCAGACTGACCTCCTGAAGTGCGGCAGCCGCAGCAGCGGCTGGGTCGAGCAAGAACCGCGCGGGCACCACATCCCACCACACCTCCAGTAGGAGGCACACCAACTCGCACACCTCGCCGGACTGCGGTTGTGGGGCAATTACTGTAATGACCCTAGACGTGGGGGTCAGACTGACCTCCTGGAGTGTGGCAGGTGCAGCAACGGCGACACCTCTAGCTGCAGGCACACCGACTCGCACACCTCGTGGAACCACGACTGTGGGGTAATTACTGTAATGACACTGGTCGCGGTGCTTCAGACGGACCTTCTGGAGTGCGGCAGGTGCAATAGCGGCCATTATGGAACCACGGCAGTGAGCAATTACTGTGATGACACTGAACGCAGCGCTTCAGACTGACCTCCTAGAGTGGGGCAGGCGCAGCAGCGACGGGTCGAGCATGAACCTCGCGGGCACCACCTCCCACCATACCTCCAGCTGGAGGCACAACACCTCGCACACTTCGTGAGACCACGACTGTGAGGCAATTGCTGTGATGACACTAGACGCAGCGCTTTAGACTGACCTCCTGGAGTGCGGCAGGCGCAGCAGCGGCGGGTCGAGCATGAACCGCGCGGGCACCACCTCCCACCATACCTCCAGCTGGAGGCACAACACCTCGCACACCTCGCGGGACCACGTCTGTTGGGCAAATACTTTAATGTCGCTAATTGAAGACCTGTGTGGTAAAGGGTTTACGGGACCATCCTTGGGGGCTAAATCGCTTCTGTGGTCTAGTAGTAGCTTTTTTTTTGCAATCGATCCTTTTTCTGATGCGGATCAAAACCCTCTAACACACCAACAGAGGTATGGGCACTAGAAAAGTTAGAAATCGCGAAAAACTATTTCCATACATTCGCTAAGGTCATAAGTTCATTCAATGTAGGTAGGTGAAACGGCTGCGTGTGCGGGTGCAGGGGGTGTAACAGAATACATGAAATAAGACTTTCAGTTTTTTTTTTAACTGGTTGTTAAATTGTTATAAAGATAACAAAAACAGCAAAATAATATCTAAAATACTAATTCTAAATGGTAGTAAGCGCGCTGCGCTCCGCCCGCCTACCGGCATGCCTCTGTGTCCTTCAACACATATTATAATGCACTTGTACATGAAGAAAGATCTTCATGACCAAGACCAAGTGCTTGACGACCTGTTTGGCGCAGGGGTACTAACCCCACCTTCTGCGACAGAGGTCCTGGGTTCGATCCCCGGACAAGACAAATATTTGTGTGCATGAACATGTCTATTTGTCTTGGTCTGGATGTTTAATATGTATATTATGTATGTATTTACAAAAAAAAGTATATAAGTATGTTTATCCGTTATCTAGTATCCATAACAGAAGTTCTTCATGATACTTAACGTGGGCTATTATCTAGCCCACGTTAAGTATCATCAAGAAGGTGTGATTGTATGGAAATATTTCTTTATTTATATTTATTATAAATAACTATGGAAATAGTTTTTGGTGATTTCTGACTTTTCTAGTGCTTATACCACAGTTGGCGTGTTAGAGGGTTTTGTCCTCATCAGAAACAGATTCGAAAGCCATTTTTCTTTTAAACTCAAAATTTTCCCTTTAATAGTATTTTTTTTATATATCTGTGAATGCTGTTCAAAATATCTCAAAAAGTTAAGAATGGTTTCTCCCGTAATTCTTAAAAAAATTGCAGAGCAGTTAGTTCAGTTGACTTTAAGGTGGAACGATTAAGTTACAAAAAGCTGAACGGTCGTTAGATGGCGCTACTTTCGCTATTTAGTAGTTTTTATTTATTTGTTAATAGTTCTTTGTATCTTTTTAACTCAAAATACTATTAGCGCATTCTATAAATAAATATTGAATTTTCGAAACCAACATTTATCTTTTTGTAGTACATAAATCATCCAAATATCTCGAGAGAGTGTTTCTGTCTCCCAATTTTACTAATCACTCACACATGCATACCTTATTTCTGAGTTTCTTGTAGTAGAATATTTCGACCCAGCTGAAAATGATAAAGTAGCCCAGCGGTCTACGTACTCGGCTTAGATATCAAAGAATTAGGGTTCGAGACTTCTGATGGCAGATTTTTTTTTTATTTTTTTTTTTTTATTTTTTTATTATTTATTTTATATTATTGTTTATTTAAGTAACATCACAATATTAATTTTGATGTATAAATTGCAACAAATGCAATTGCAACTTTTTTAAATTGCACAAGTGACAAGAATGTAATTGATACTCTAAATTTTAAGATTTCTTATTGTGTTTGCCCATTATAATATCTTTTTTTTAAACCACTGCTGAACAGATTTTGATTAAAATTGCAGTGTTTCCTCAATCAAAAAAAAAGTGGTGGTGGTTGTTTCATCATGTTACCGTATTCTATACTTCTATACTATATAATATTACTAGCTTCCCGCCCGCGGCTTCGCCCGCGTGGACTACACGACTTATGCTATTGTGGGTTATCCATAAGAGATAAACATAAACCACCGCGGAGTTTTCTGTAGACATTTTCAAGGTGTACAAATACTTATTACCTTATATTGATAAATCTCGTAGGGTTCAGCCTGCGTTTGCAATGTAAGCGGAAAAAATTTAATTATTTACGACATCACATTAGAAACCTTAAAAATTACAGTATTTCTCTACTATATATTGAAGGTTATTTTACCTTCCTCTTGAATCACTCTATCTATTAAAAAAAACCGCATCAAAATCCGTTGCGTAGTTTTAAAGATCTAAGCATACATAGGGACAGACAGCGGGAAGCGACTTTGCTTTATACTATGTAGTGATAAAGAGGAAAGATGTGTATGTATGTATGTAATGAATAAACTCAAAAACTACTGGACTGATTTCAAAAATTCTTTTAGGATGCTACACTATCCCTGATTAACATAGGCTATATTTTATCCCGATATTCCCACGGGAACAGGTACCACGCGTGTAAAACCGCGAGGATCCGCTAGTACAATACTACAATACTATTATATTAGTTTTATTTAAAATCAATACGTTTAGCTCCTTTCGGTATATTGGCGCGTATATAAATTTGCGCAAATGATCATATTTTGTCTACTTGTTTGTTAGTTACAATCTCCATTTTATATTATAATAGTTTTGGAATCAAGCTCGAGACGCCATTTTTATACTTACTCTTTTTGTTTACTTATGTGGTGAAATTTTACATCTTGTAAATCTTGTTAAATTCTACCTTTAAAGCTTTAATTTACTGCGATAATTTATTATGGTGATGTAAAACTTAGAAGCTTGATTTTTACAGTTCGGGGGAACCATAGACTTTAATCTTTATTAATATCAATTTGATACTTCACGTGTTTCTGAGGATTGAGTCTTTAAAGGCACTTATGTGCATATAACTAATTTCGTGTTTTAATTTATAAAGATACTGATATTATAAAATGTTAATACATTAAACATGTAGGTAAGCAAAAATGCCCCAAAAAAAATTACTATTAAGTACTTACCTCAAAATGAAATTGTATTATTCAACAAATACTTAATTCGTAAAGCAGCGCAGCGAACACCGGGGTTGGAAACAATTAAATATCTATTGTGTTTCGTTTTCCGATGCCTGAGAGGTTATAAAATAAAAAGTGCTAACCTCTTGTGTATCTTAAATATGTATTATGTAATGTTAAGTACAACCTAGAAAAAAAAGTGCTGAGATAGCGCTAACATTCATTCATGCGCTGTACGGTGAAAATGTTTTTGAAGGCTAACTGACCAATAATTGAGGCAAATATAATTACATTTGGGCACTATTCGCGCAAATGTTTATTCGAGCAAACGGCTTTTCGTGTAAGAGTCTTTCGCGTTATTAGCTTTTCGCGCAAATGTCCTGATTCATAGTCGAAACAACAATAGTCAAGTGATATGTGACGTCAAATTCATGTTTTGTATTTGGCTTAGTCTATGTTTATCTCTATGCTATCATCATTCTTATGATGTTTTGAATAGCTAAGTGAACATTTAATACGTTAAAATTGTAAAATTAAAAATAAAATAAATCATTAAGATCGTTAAATCATTAAGATTTACGTAAAATAAATCATTTCTAGTCAGAAAATAAATTTCACTCAAAACTGAAATATTTCCACCCGTTTTGAAAGATTTCATAAATTTCGTTTATATTTAATTTTCATTTCAGTGAAATTTTGACTGGACCCATTCCCTAGTCACAATGAAAAAACACTACAAACAAATGACAAATACGGAACGGTGTTGTCAGTACGTAGATGTGATTGCGGACAATTTAATATTTGAAAATGACATGAGCATGACATTTGTCTAAATAAAAATAAAAAATTAAATATTAAGTAAGTACGTTACATAATACAAGTAAATTTTATTTGCACGAAGCAGATACAATTTTCGTTTCTTTTTTTTCCTTTATAAAATCTTATTTTCTATTTTTTTACAGTGATGGGAGAAAAAAAGATTTACGCATAAAAACAAAATGTAAATAAATATTTCCATACAATCACACCAATTATCTAGCCCATGTTAAGTATCATGAAGAACTTGTGTTATGGATACTAGATAACGGATAAACATACTTAAATACTTTTTTTTTTTTTTTGTAAATACATACATAATATACATATTAAACACCCAGACCAAGACAAATAGACATGTTCATGCACACAAATATTTGTCGTGTCCGGGGATCGAACCCGGGACCTCTGGCGCAGAAGGTGGGGTTAGTACCCCTGCGCCAAACAGGTAAAGTCGTGTTTAGCATTTTTTAAAATCGGAGTCAAGATAAATCCTACAAATCACAACTTTATATCATAATCCCAAAGTAAATTATTACTGACGAAACTCATCTCTTTTGGGACGCAACGGCAACACAGCTGAAAAATCTAGTAAAGAGAAATTTAAACAATTATTAAATCGAGACAAACGTAAGAGCGGCAACTTCGCGCGTTGCGCGTCTTAGCCACATGGAATGGCAACGTCGCGATTTTTGTATACGTACACGACATTTGTCACATACACAGTCGTAATATTTGCAAAAATTTAGTGTTCATTTATAGGTGATTTCTGAATGAAACAATGTTTGTTTATTAATTTAGCGCAAATGAATACCCGAGAATAAATAGTTGCACATATATTTAAGTATTAATTCTGTTAATCTACCAAGATTATCTCGACTGTTTTTTGTATGAAAATCGTTCCACCTTAATTAAATATCTTCAGATTAGATGACTTTAATTTTGAGATTATGTCGTATTAACCAACATTTAGCTACTTATTTTCCGCGCGTAAATTTTTCCGTTTTTTCCTGTTTGAATTTATCCGAGGGAAAATATTCAATGTCACACAGGGAAGACTAGCTTTCTAATAGTAAAATTATTTTTGAATTCAGTCCAGTAGTTTTGACCTTATAAGAATATTACAAATAAACATACAAACATACAAGATACGCGCGAAAAACACAACTCTTCTTTTGCAGTGGCGTAAATTTTTGTAGTTCAAACTAATTTAGCGGCGTTGTGCTAATCAGAGTTTTAAGTTTTTGGGATGGGTAAAAAATGTTCAAGTCGGAAACGTGACCCTGATCGAAAATTCGTAAGACCATTTACCGTTGACCTATTTCAAATTACATAAAGTATCACACTTGAAAGATCTACGTAAATTAGTTAATAACAACCATTATATAAAGATCTCTCATTACTACCAACTTTCATATTTTAGCCAGGTCAGTTTTTCAAATGTCCAAAGAAAATGTTCGAAGACCTTCCATTGCAAACTCAACAGTAAACAAAAGATATTTTGTCCTTTCCAGTATAATTGTGTACGCTAACGTAAAACGTTCACAAAAGATTCAGTCGCTGTATTCTTTTGTGAAAGAACACACGAGGTAACTCTTTTCAGGTCACTGCTCACATCCCCCCATAAATAACATCAAAGTATCTATTGAATCGTACAGAAACGATAATTCCCAGGAAATCATAAAAACTCCTTAACGACCTACTCGTGGTATTATCACAGCATAAGGAACTTACAGTGGGACAACGCTCTGGAAACCTCGCGCAATGCCGCTTTTGACAAGACATTCTTAGTATTTGACAGGACGTTAAAATAGTCAAACGGGTCCTGAGCGAGTGTCAAATTTATATGGCAGCTCTGTTTCGCTAGCATCCCCTATCCCCTATCCCCTATAAGCGTGTCCGTTGGACGACTGTATGAATGGTTTTTTTTATATAATGTATAGCGTTTGACCGCTATCTCGCCCGATGGTAAGAGATGATGCGATCTAGGATGAAACGCGTTTGCCTAAATGATATCTATTCACACGCGACGCGGATTCAGGCAAAGAAATCTACTCTTTGGCAGTACGGATGATAAAATTCTAAGCAATAAGTATACTGCGAATCCTTGTGATATCAACCATAAAGCGGTGGCGCACGTTTGTATGTCTGGTTGTCAGATAGAAAAAGGGAGATGGTGGAATTAGGCTGTGCAATTCAGCTGCACACTCACCGAAAGTTATATACCTATACTGTGGTATTATCATCTCCATAAAGTCCATAGGCTTTAATAAAGTGACATGGATAGTTTCTCAACAACCCCGATAATTAAGTTTGCCACATCCTAGACCCAAAGTTAATGGTCCGAAAAATGATTAATGGTGAGGATCCATTTCGGCATCATATGGCAGATAATAAAGCTCAGCCCCAATATGACATTCAGTGTTTTGGGATCAATAATTATGAGTTGAGTATTTGACGTACATGGATATGTCACATCAATCACACAACCCTAGGGTTACAAAAGCAATAAAAGTAAATATTAAAATATTGATTTGCTATTCACTTAGGTGGCAAAAAACTTTATCTTATTATAGTTTGGATATTTTTTTAAGATAAGATAAGATAAATTTATTTGCAAAAAACACGGTAATAAGATGTTAACAACAACAGTAATGTACAGACATGTTTTACCAAATTGGCATGCAAATATTAATGATTCAGCTTTAATGACTATATAAACATCAATCATCTCAAAAAGAAAATAGGATATTAATTTAATACTTAAGCAATATAATGTTATTTATTAATTAAACTTTATATATAATTTTATTCACCTACATCATAATAACCAATGTCAAAATAAGAAAATTAATTAACAATGTATCCTTTTTTATAGCAATGCATGTCACAAAAGTTAAATTAAATTAATTACAGAAATATAAACAGATCTGTCACATTTCTTTTATTAGATTCCTATAATATGCAATTTTAGATTTTGAAATAAAATAAAATACATACAGTTTTACATTGACAAAAATTCAGCTATACTGTAGAAACTGTGCACAGCAAGAAAATTCCGTAATCTTGATTTAAATACAGTTAAAGATGGTGACTCCCTGATCTCTATAGGCAATTTATTATACAACTTTATTGTCATTACTAGGCAGCTTTTAGAATACATTGCTGTTCTTGGAATATGTGCTAATACCAATCTATTTGCATTTCTGCTTGCACGGGGATATATTTCTTTAGCAGTCTTAAAAAGATGCATATGCTGTTTAACAAAAGTACACGATTCAAAAATGTATAAACACGGAAGAGTCAATATTTTTAATTCTTTAAAATACGGTCTACATGAGTCGAAGGGTCTAATACCCACTAAAGCGCGTATACATTTCTTTTGAGTAATGAATGTCCTATTAATGTCAGTAGAGTTTCCCCATAAAATCAAACCATATCTTAACACAGATGCTTCATAAGCGTGGTAAGCTGTAAGAGCCGTTTTTAAAGATACTGTTTGCCGCAATCGTCTGAGAACAAACACAAAACTGTTGATCCTACTGTTCACCTTATTAACCTGCTCCTTCCAGTTTAAGTGTTCATCAATTGTTAAACCAAGGAAGGAAGCTTTTTCGTTTCTCTTTATTGATTCGTTTTGATATTTGATTGATAACTGCCGTTCGTCACTTCTGTAATTTTTACGAAATATTAAATAATTTGTCTTAGAGCCGTTTAGAACTAGATTATTTTGATGAAGCCAGGTAGCAACATGTGATATGGACTCATTTATTTCAAATTCTAAGCTCTGGCCCTTGTTTGAGGTAACTATGACTGATATATCGTCAGCAAACAGTACGGTCTTATGTGGTGTCACACTTGGTATGTCATTAATATAAAATAGAAAGAGCAGAGGACCCAGTACACTCCCTTGTGGAACGCCATAACTATTTATTAGATAATCAGATGCATGAGTAGTAAGAATACCATTTTTATTAATATTGTTAATTTCTACACATTGTGTTCTATTTGTCAAGTATGATTTAATCCAATCCAAAGGAGGTCCCCGGATTCCGTTTTCTTCCAATTTTCTAACAAAATTGGATGGGAAACGAAATCGAAAGCCTTTGTCATGTCGAAAAGAAGAACACTTGTATCATTGTTCATGTCTAAGTTAGTTATAACATTATTGATAAGATTAAACATGGCTAAGATAGTCGACTTCCCCTTTTGAAATCCATTCTGTTCAGCTTTAATAATCTTAAACTTATCAATGTATTCCACTAGTCTTTTGTGCATGCACACTTCATATATTTTCGCAAAAATTGGTATCAGTGTTACCGGTCTGTAATTTTCTATTAATTTACGATCGCCTTTTTTGTATAACGGTTTTACAATAGATAGCTTTAAAACTTCTGGAAAGACACCGTTTTCCATGGACAAATTTATCAAATGAGATAGAATCGGAGCAAGTTCCAGCGCACAGGCTTTCAGTACTTTCGTGGAAACCTCGTCATAACCTTCAGAGTTTGTATCCCTGAGGGATTTTATTATTTTATAGATTTCATCAGCAGATGTAGGTTTCAGAAACAATGAGGATCCATGACTATTCCTATCAGCATTATAGTTAATATATTCGCTATTATTATTGACCGATTTATTTGTCATTTCTATAAAATATTGATTGAATTTCGAAGCTATATCTTTACCATCTGTTATAACTTGGTTTTCATGATTGAATTCGTTTATGTATTTGTTATCTTGGTGAACGTTACTTGTTTCTTTGATTACTTGCCATGAAGCTTTACAGACATTTTTACTTTTAGTAATAAATTTGGAGCTAGATAAGATTTGTGCTTTACGAATGCATTGTTTCAGGGTTTTTGAATAGGTTAAATAATTACTTTTACTTTTTCTTGACTTTTCTTTGTAATAGCTGTATCGCAGTTTTCTTTTAGTAGTGCAACTAATTCTTATACCTTTGGAGATCCATTTTATTTTTCTTGGCCCATTACGAACTTTTATTTTTATTTTAGGAAAACTTATTTTATAAAGACTGGTAAAAAGTTCATGGAATAATGAAAATAACTTATTTGGGTCAGGTTCATTAAGTGATTCATTAAATGTAATTTTTTTAAGTAGGTTCCTAAATGTCTCTATATTCTGTGTACTATAATTTCTCTTAAAATAAGTAATTGACTGGTGGTTGTTATTTTTACTAATGACAGGAAGGCTAAGCAGTTGTGCTGTTTCATGATCTGAGATGTCAAGTGGGATAATCTCACCAATCCCAGACTCAATATTGCTAAGAATATGGTCTATACAGCTTGATTTTCTTGTTGGTTCGGTAATATGCAAAACAAGATTATAGCTCTTTGCTAGATCAATGAAATCCTTAGTAGTTGTGTTTGAATTAAGGGTATTTATATTGAAATCTCCTGCGACTATAACTTTATTTTTCGGGTACTTGCTTAGTTCATAAAGGACTACGTCTAGCTTTTTTATAAAAATACTAACATCAGAATCCGGCGTTCTATAAATACATAAAATATTTAAGTGTTGGCTCGGTATGGCAACTTCGCAACATTCAAAGGATTTAGATACTGAATATTGTTTTAACCATCCTTATTCATTATACATCATGTTTTTCTTCAGTAAAATACAGACGCCGCCCCTTTTTTCACCCCTACAAAAAACTGATGTCAGTTGATATCCATGTATTTTAATATTAGTTTCATTACCAGAATTTACAAAAGTTTCAGTTAGGCAAATGACATCTGGTTCTTTTTTTTTCTCTTGAAGTTCTGTTATTGATAGTTCTAATAATTCTATTTTGGCTAATACACTTGCTATATTTTGATGTAGAACACGAAAGTACGGAAGAAAATTATTATTATTATTTGCGAAAGGAATGCTGATTAGACTCATTTGTAAATGTCGGTTTCTTAATTATCTTAAAATAATACGGTATTGTACCTTTTTTTGCTGCTTCAAATTCAACGGGCTTGTTCTTTTTCAGATTTTTAAAATAATAAGGGATCGTACCCTTTTTGAAACTATTGGTTTCCTTCTTCTTTAATGTATTTGTATCCCTATTTAAGTTTGATATGACGTAAGTTTTGTACTTGTTCTCAAATCCTTGTAACATATTCTTAAGGTGATAATAAGTTTTAATGTAATGACACATCTCAAAATTTTGACTTATTAACTTAAATTGGTAATTCAGTATATTACAGTTAAAATGAGGGTTATTTCCAATTTTACGAATTAAAATATGGTTTTTGTTAAACTTTTTTATAAGATAATGTAATTCTAAAATGACTTTATACGGATTAGAATCGTTTTCTCCAATACTTATTATAATTTTATCCATAGGATCGATATTTAAGTTGCTGCAGTCTTTTAATATTTCTTCCGACGATGCATTTGGTTTCGTGCTTGCCGTGACGTGAGAGGATACAGGGTTCCGTCCTTGAGTTAATTTTGAAGCGAGGTTTACGCAATTTTGACCTCCGAATATCCAAATTGTTGGTGTACGTTTTTGACTGTTTTCTTTATTTTAAGTAGGTTCCTAAATGTCTCTATATTCTGTGTACTATAATTTCTCTTAAAATAAGTAATTGACTGGTGGTTGTTATTTTTACTAATGACAGGAAGGCTAAGCAGTTGTGCTGTTTCATGATCTGAGATGTCAAGTGGGATAATCTCACCAATCCCAGACTCAATATTGCTAAGAATATGGTCTATACAGCTTGATTTTCTTGTTGGTTCGGTAATATGCAAAACAAGATTATAGCTCTTTGCTAGATCAATGAAATCCTTAGTAGTTGTGTTTGAATTAAGGGTATTTATATTGAAATCTCCTGTGACTATAACTTTATTTTTCGGGTACTTGCTTAGTTCATAAAGGACTACGTCTAGCTTTTTTATAAAAATACTAACATCAGAATCCGGCGTTCTATAAATACATAAAATATTTAAGTGTTGGCTCGGTATGGCAACTTCGCAACATTCAAAGGATTTAGATACTGAATATTGTTTTAACCATCCTTATTCATTATACATCATGTTTTTCTTCAGTAAAATACAGACGCCGCCCCTTTTTTCACCCCTACAAAAAACTGATGTCAGTTGATATCCATGTATTTTAATATTAGTTTCATTACCAGAATTTACAAAAGTTTCAGTTAGGCAAATGACATCTGGTTCTTTTTTTTTCTCTTGAAGTTCTGTTATTGATAGTTCTAATAATTCTATTTTGGCTAATACACTTGCTATATTTTGATGTAGAACACGAAAGTACGGAAGAAAATTATTATTATTATTTGCGAAAGGAATGCTGATTAGACTCATTTGTAAATGTCGGTTTCTTAATTATCTTAAAATAATACGGTATTGTACCTTTTTTTGCTGCTTCAAATTCAACGGGCTTGTTCTTTTTCAGATTTTTAAAATAATAAGGGATCGTACCCTTTTTGAAACTATTGGTTTCCTTCTTCTTTAATGTATTTGTATCCCTATTTAAGTTTGATATGACGTAAGTTTTGTACTTGTTCTCAAATCCTTGTAACATATTCTTAAGGTGATAATAAGTTTTAATGTAATGACACATCTCAAAATTTTGACTTATTAACTTAAATTGGTAATTCAGTATATTACAGTTAAAATGAGGGTTATTTCCAATTTTACGAATTAAAATATGGTTTTTGTTAAACTTTTTTATAAGATAATGTAATTCTAAAATGACTTTATACGGATTAGAATCGTTTTCTCCAATACTTATTATAATTTTATCCATAGGATCGATATTTAAGTTGCTGCAGTCTTTTAATATTTCTTCCGACGATGCATTTGGTTTCGTGCTTGCCGTGACGTGAGAGGATACAGGGTTCCGTCCTTGAGTTAATTTTGAAGCGAGGTTTACGCAATTTTGACCTCCGAATATCCAAATTGTTGGTGTACGTTTTTGACTGTTTTCTTTATTTTAAGTAGGTTCCTAAATGTCTCTATATTCTGTGTACTATAATTTCTCTTAAAATAAGTAATTGACTGGTGGTTGTTATTTTTACTAATGACAGGAAGGCTAAGCAGTTGTGCTGTTTCATGATCTGAGATGTCAAGTGGGATAATCTCACCAATCCCAGACTCAATATTGCTAAGAATATGGTCTATACAGCTTGATTTTCTTGTTGGTTCGGTAATATGCAAAACAAGATTATAGCTCTTTGCTAGATCAATGAAATCCTTAGTAGTTGTGTTTGAATTAAGGGTATTTATATTGAAATCTCCTGTGACTATAACTTTATTTTTCGGGTACTTGCTTAGTTCATAAAGGACTACGTCTAGCTTTTTTATAAAAATACTAACATCAGAATCCGGCGTTCTATAAATACATAAAATATTTAAGTGTTGGCTCGGTATGGCAACTTCGCAACATTCAAAGGATTTAGATACTGAATATTGTTTTAACCATCCTTATTCATTATACATCATGTTTTTCTTCAGTAAAATACAGACGCCGCCCCTTTTTTCACCCCTACAAAAAACTGATGTCAGTTGATATCCATGTATTTTAATATTAGTTTCATTACCAGAATTTACAAAAGTTTCAGTTAGGCAAATGACATCTGGTTCTTTTTTTTTCTCTTGAAGTTCTGTTATTGATAGTTCTAATAATTCTATTTTGGCTAATACACTTGCTATATTTTGATGTAGAACACGAAAGTACGGAAGAAAATTATTATTATTATTTGCGAAAGGAATGCTGATTAGACTCATTTGTAAATGTCGGTTTCTTAATTATCTTAAAATAATACGGTATTGTACCTTTTTTTGCTGCTTCAAATTCAACGGGCTTGTTCTTTTTCAGATTTTTAAAATAATAAGGGATCGTACCCTTTTTGAAACTATTGGTTTCCTTCTTCTTTAATGTATTTGTATCCCTATTTAAGTTTGATATGACGTAAGTTTTGTACTTGTTCTCAAATCCTTGTAACATATTCTTAAGGTGATAATAAGTTTTAATGTAATGACACATCTCAAAATTTTGACTTATTAACTTAAATTGGTAATTCA
Source organism: Chrysoteuchia culmella (assembly GCA_910589605.1). Classification (NCBI taxonomy): domain Eukaryota; kingdom Metazoa; phylum Arthropoda; class Insecta; order Lepidoptera; family Crambidae; genus Chrysoteuchia; species Chrysoteuchia culmella. The sequence continues at coordinate 1,020,545 of OU342651.1, forward strand.
GTATATTACAGTTAAAATGAGGGTTATTTCCAATTTTACGAATTAAAATATGGTTTTTGTTAAACTTTTTTATAAGATAATGTAATTCTAAAATGACTTTATACGGAATAGAATCGTTTTCTCCAATACTTATTATAATTTTATCCATAGGATCGATATTTAAGTTGCTGCAGTCTTTTAATATTTCTTCCGACGATGCATTTGGTTTCGTGCTTGCCGTGACGTGAGAGGATACAGGGTTCCGTCCTTGAGTTAATTTTGAAGCGAGGTTTACGCAATTTTGACCTCCGAATATCCAAATTGTTGGTGTACGTTTTTGACTGTTTTCTTTATTAAAATCGATTTTTTCACCTTTCCTTCCTCATGATTATTAGTACATTTCTCATTTGTTTGTGGCGTTAAATTCAATTTTTTTCCCTGTTCCTTTAATGTCGAAAGTGTTTGTTGTGTTTGTTTACAATTATTCCCGATGGTTTGAGTCAAACTAATATCGTTTGAAGTAGATTTAGGCAATTCTCTTTTTTTGGAGGTTTTTGGCGTTCTTGAGAAAGTTTCAGGGCTCTTGCAAACGTCTTTTAGGAAAAATATTTGCCTTTTTAGTTTTTCTATTTCTTTTCTCAAACACCCATTTTCTAACATTATATTATCAATTTCATTGTCTCTTATTTCTAACTGTAGTTTCAAATTTTTTATTTCTTCTCTTAGGTCAATTGAATTTTGGTTAATATGAGTAGAAATATCTAAACTTTTCATACTGTACTCAGATTCTAGGGAGTTGTTTAACGATTCTGTAGATTGTGATTTAAACAGTTTTCTAGGTCGGGCATTTACATTGATTGATGTGTCCATTTTTGTTTCTTTCTCTTTGTTTTTTATATAGAAGTTGTCAACTCAAGTAACGTTATTACGATGTGTCGTGATGATTGTAGAAAGAAAAATGCAAAATACAAATTTCTCGATGCGAGGCTCGAACCGTGGAATCCTAACTTACTAGTAGGACCTGGTACCGATCAACCGCGGCTTTGTTAGAGGTTGTGACCAAACAATGGTACGTATTCTTGCAAACTAACAATGTTCAGTACAGCATAGCGTGGCGTGGGTATGATATAAACAAGTTACGTATTTCCACCTCCAGAACAAAGTAAAGTTGAAGTAATTATATTAATATCACTGTTTTTTCCAATATTTTTTGCAATAAACACTGAACTAAGACCGCATACTGTTTTTTGCGTGATCGGTTGGATTTAGCAACAATTTTCGATGTTTATGTACGAGTAGATTACACTTGTGTCACTTATAATTTTCACTGCTTTACACTTGTTACACAATATTTTAAGGAGATAACTTTTGTACGTGGTATTTGAGTAGTTCTTTAGTAAATTTTGACTATTTCGATGAGATTAAGCACAGATAACTATTTTAAAGCGTAAAGAATACGAAGTTGTTGTGCGTCAGAAACCAAGATGGCGAGCTAGAGATTAAAAAGTCGACTAAGAAAAACATACATGACATTATACACATTCACTTTCAATACACTTACAATATACATTCACTTGTGGCCGAGTTAACTTTTTCCAATATTTTTCTATTTAAAATTTACCATAAGTATAAACATACATCAGTCTCTTTTCTGAGCAAAAAGTTTGATTTTTTATCGATGACCACTTGCAGGAATTCGAATTAGCACCAATCAAGGAGTTCTTCAATGTTTTATTTTTATTACCTCGTGTCCTGGAATCGGATCCGCAACCACCATCTCAGTTTTGACTATCATTGGGTCGGAGTCTGGTGCAAAACTTTCCTTCGGAATGTCCTTTAGTATTAACCTGATTAAGAAAAAACAGAAAACTGTAATAATTAGAAAATTGTTAAGGGTTCCTCGTTGTATTCTGTTTAAAAATAAATGGGTTCACCCATATTTATTTGTATACAAGATTACAACGGCCCCGGAAAAAGTGAACCAGAAATAAATACAAAATAAAAAAAAAACTAGAGTCAGACAGTATTTTTCGTATAATTTGGAGAAATAATAAAGTTATGTAATAGAAACATATTTTAGAGGTTGCGTTGGTTGTTAAAATACATTTATTTTTTGCGATAATGTATGAATAAATCATGTTTCAAAATTCGGTATTTTAATGGATATATTTGGCCTTTGTATGTCGGTATACTTCAGTATTTTTGAGGTTCCTCGGTATCCTCGGGTCAGAGCTTACTCCGGCCGCTCCGACGTTTCTACCTAGAGTGCGGATCTGAGTGCACATATTAATTATTATGAAAGTAGCGGTAGTAACTAGCAACCCCGAGCGTGTAAACGCCCTAAAACAGATGACAAGCGGCGAGTGGAGCGAGTCCTCGCCCGCCGCACAAAAATACAACTAGCCGAGCGACAGAATTTTAACTCGCCGCTAGCCGCTTGTCATCTGTCTCTTGTTCCTAGCTTCATTCAACTCGCTTATTATCATTGCACATCGACAAAATATTTGCATAACAACATATCGATAAAACATCTTAGTTCCTACTACGATTCAATAGAAACATGCTTTGGACAATGATTTATGCATATAAAGAAGTATTGATATGAAAAATATTTACTGGTGCAAAAACTTAAGAATTTTGTTTGACGTCTTTACATGAGCACAGCGCGCTGAGGGCCGAGTCTCGAGCCGACATCGGGCGCGCATACTTGGAGCGCGCAAGACGCGCGCGCTGCCACACGCCCGCTCCACGGCTCTATACCGGTCAGTGCCACCGGGCCCACGTCCCTGTCTTCACCCTGGAACAAAACGGAATGCGGTCAGACAGAAAGCGTAGTGAAAAGAGCAAGCGTCGTGAGAAGAATGCCTAATGGCCAAGCTAGCTTTGGAGCCAAGCCAGCTAACGTTTCCCGCAACCCGCCCACTCCACGGCTCTATAGCGGCCAGTGCCGCCGGACCCACGTCCCTGTCTAGACCCTGAAACATAACGGAATGCGGTCAGACAGAAAGCGTAGTGAAAAGAACGTCTAATGGCCAAGCTAGCTATGGAGCCAAGCCAGGTAAGGTTTCCCGAAACCCGCCCACTCCACGGCTCTATACCGGCCAGTGCCGTCGGGCCCACGTCCCTGTCTACACCCTGGAACATTACGGAATGCGGTCAGACAGAAAGAGTAGTGAAAAGAGAAAGCGTAGTGAAAAGAACGTCTAATGGTCAAACTAGCTATGGAGCCAAGCCAGCCAAGGTTTCCCGCAACCCGCCCACTCCACGGCTCTATACCGGCCAGTGCCGTCGGGTCCACTGTCCCTGACTTCACCCTCGGAGCAAACAGAACGTCAGATAGAGAGCGTGATAAATAACATCGTACAGCTAAGCTGCACTGCTAATTCTGAAACAAAAACTTAGCTTGCAAACGAATTCGCCTCTACTGCACAATTTTAAAGTCGATTTTTTTATGCACGTCTTGAATGAGTTCCATGTCGAAGTGATCGCGGGTTTTGTTACAGGATCGCATGGCAAGTGACGGAATCAAGCCAACCAAGGTTTCTTGCTAACGTTCGCAGAACCTAAACGCTGCCAGAAAGCGTATGTAGCGACCCAAAATAAATAGTAGCACGAAGTGGGGCTTGAGTTTGCAGACCAAAAGCGCGGCACCTGTTCTTTTTACAACAAAATCTGAAGAAGGAAAATGGTTTCTAGGAGCCTACCACGAAAACCAAGACACGATAAACGGACAAACATTTGTTTAGTTTCGAGTCATCAAGATAAATTTCAATATTTAGTAAATCAATGCACGAAAATCATCCGGCTACAGCTAGTTATCTATTTTTCGCAGTGAAGCATCCTTACCATCAACTGTAATGCAATTCATTGTAGGTTGTGAGAGTAGGATGCTGACATGACATATTCTAAAGGTAAAAATACTACTGATGCTGGCATTGCACTCCTTAAACATATTTTTGAGGCTTGGGAGGGCAAGCAAGACGTAATTGGTATATTCTGTGACCTGTCTAAAGCTTTCGATTGCGTTGATCATGTTACACTTTTAAAGAAGCTAGAGCTTAGCTTTTCTATAATTGACTCGTCACTCTCTGACCACAAGCAAATTTTTATCGAGATTTCGAAATTAAAGATACAGGCCAAAAAGCGTGTCCAATATGAAGCGCTGGATTATGATAAATTTTATGAAACTGTTAAAGAAGCACAAGGATTACGCACAGAAGAAAAATACGAACATTTTGAAAGAAAGCTATTAAAATGGATAAATCAAAATAAGGTAACCAAAACAAAGATTTTAAACATTCCACGTGAAGATTGGATTAATAAAGAAATACTGGACCAAATAAATAAACGCAATGAAGCTTGGAGAGAACTGAAAGCTGGTGATGGTAATAAAAAACACTTTGAAGATTTACAGTCCAGCGTCAAGACAATTGTTAAATCGTCTAAGAAGCAATTTTACTACAACTTGTTCCAAAAATGCTACAATAACTCTAAAAAAATGTGGGAACTTCTGAACATTCTTTCCAGAAACAAAGTACGAGAAGACCCTGTTGTACCAAAATTAATACTAGATATAGATCATATAACTGAAGGAAACAAAGTTTGTGAAATCTTTAACACCTTTTTCTCAACTATAGGCAGTAAACTAGCTAACAATATACCAAATCAATATCATAAAAGCGCTATAAACACCTTAATGTATGGAGATAATTACAAGCACAATATAACACTGTCACAATTCCGACTATGTAGTAGAGAGGAAGTATCAAAGATTATTGATAACCTCGATAATAATTCAAGCACTGGCATTGACGGAGTAAGTACAAAGGCAATTAAATGTATAAAAGAGTTGATTCTTGACGATTTGACTGACTGTTTTAACAAGTGCTTGTTGGAAGGTACCTTCCCTGACTCATTGAAAATTGCGAAAGTAAGCCCCATTTTCAAGTCTGGCACTAAAAGTGATCCAGGGAATTATAGGCCTATTTCAGTGCTTCCGGTTATATCAAAAGTTTTCGAACGAATAATTTATAATCGACTATTTGAATATCTTAATCAAAAAAACATGTTTATCGACTATCAATATGGTTTTCGCCCGAAATCTAGCACTCTGTCTGCAACAGCGGATTTGATAAATAAAATTAAGACAAATATAGACAAAAGAATGATTGCTTTGGGTATTTTTATAGATTTGAAAAAAGCATTCGACACAATAAGCCAAATTAATCCAGAAACTCGACAACATAGGTATCTCAGATTCTGCTCTTGGACTACTAAAATCATATCTCGAAAATAGGTCTCAAATAGTAAAAATAGGGCAATTTTCAAGTACTCCTCAAAGCCTCACCTTTGGTATCCCCCAGGGATCCATCTTGGGACCCCTATTTTTTCTAATTTACGTAAATAATTTAAATAATCTGGAACTGGCTGGAGACCTAAGTCTATACGCAGATGATACATGTCTTTTTTATTTCGGTAATTGTATTCATGGCATAATTTCTAAGGCTCAAAGGGATCTTGACATGCTTAATATGTGGTACTTACATAATCTCCTGACTATAAATGTAGCCAAAACCTCATATATGATCTTCACAGCAAAAAATAAAAAGCTTCCAAATCACAACCCACTTACCATTAATAATATCCCGATACACCGATCATGTGCAGAAAAATACCTAGGCTTGTGGCTTGATAGCAAACTGACCTGGAAACCACATATTGAGCATGTGGAGAAGAAATTGAGGCCGGTTTTAGGATCATTGCGGAAAATATCCTATTGCATACCGCAAAGAGCACGTACGGTATTGTACAATGCGTTGGTAAAATCAAATTTGCAATACTTGATTGAGCTGTGGGGAACGGCCTCGAAGACTGCATTGAAGGATTTACAAATCCTCCAAAATAAAATTATAAAAGTACTATTTCATATGAATTTCCGTACGAATACCGAATTTTTATACAAAAAAACTAAATTATTTAACCTAAAACAGCTTTATAAATTTAACTTATGTGTTTTAATCAAAAAAAATATTACCAATTCTATCCACACAAACATCAATATTCCAAAACGACAATATAAGCACAACTTGAGAAGAAAAAACAAACTATTTGTGCCATTAACAAGAACAGTAAACTACGGTAAAAAGAATTTAACATACGAAGGAGTGAACTATTACAATAAATTGCCTGAAGAGATTAAAAATAGTGAAAACATAAAAATATTTAAAAGACGACTAAAAAAACACATAACAAATGAACTATAAAATTACATTAATAAACTAAGCATACAATACAATGACTACAAAAAAAAAACTATTCTTTATTTCAATAATATATTATAATTTTAGAATATAACCATAAAAAGACAACTAAAAAAAAATCAATTTGTGTTATCGACTCCAAGGTTTTCCGTTCGGCTGTATCGAATACCTGCCTGTATTGTTTCTTTACTACTACTATTTCGCTCCGGAGAACTAATGTTTTTAAAGGGAAGGTAGCAATATAAAAAGTGACCGCTTGTTTGTGGCGTGAATTTGCATGTTTGTATTGTGCTTGATAATGTTATCGTTAAATTAATGTTTGTAACGTGGCTGCGCTGCGCATAAAAATTACATATTGTGTACGTAGTATACGTAGTTATAGGTCTCATTTTAAGTGAACTATAATGTTCTTATGAGAAATAAATTCTTTAAACCTAACATTATGGTGTCTCTAAAAAATCGGTTAGCCTTTTGCAGTCATACTTGCATAATAGAAATCAAAAAGTAATTGTCAATAATACTGCTTCTACTGGAGCCCCCATTATTATGGGCGTGCCCCAAGGTTCAATATTGGGCCCTTTGCTGTTTTTAATTTATATTAACGATCTCCCTTACTACACGAGTAAATTATGTGAGACAGTACTATTTGCAGATGATACATCTTTAATTTTTAAAATTGATAGAGGAAACAATTGTTCTGACGAAGTAAATAGTGCTCTCTCTCAAGCCGCACACTGATTCAACATTAATAATTTGTCTCTTAACCCTACTAAAACCAAGTTTGTTAAATTCTCATTACCTAATGTAGTGCAGGTCGATATGCTGATCAATTTGAATGGGGATGTAGTAGAGTTAGTTGAGAGTACAAAATTTCTTGGTATTACATTGGATTCAAAACTACAATGGGATCCACATATTGAAGCCTTGTCGAGTAGACTTAGTTCTGCGGCTTTCGCAATAAGGAAAATAAGGCTCTTAACTGATATTGAAACGGCAAGACTGGTTTACTTTAGTTATTTTCATAGTGTAATGTCCTATGGCGTGTTGTTGTGGGGCTCAGCAGCTAATATAGAAAATGTTTTTATACTTCAAAAAAGAGCTGTGCGCGCCATTTACAAACTTCGACGTAGAGATTATCTTAAGGATTTGTTTAAAGAGATTAATATACTAACTTTGGCGGGACAATACATCTATGATAATTTAGTATATGTAAGGAAACATCATGATTTATTTATAAAGCATAGCGATGTTCATAATTTTAATACTAGAAACAAGAATAAGCTTGCCGTTCCAAAATTTCGGCTTGAAAAATGTAGACGCTCGTTTTTGGGGAAAGGCATAGCCTTTTTTAATAAAGTTCCACAACAAGTGATTGAGGTGCCTTTGCATAAATTTAAAATATATGTTAAAAAAACGCTCTTAAGCAAAGGTTATTACAAGTTAGATGACTATTTAAAAGACCAAAATGCATGGATGTGATACCAACATTAAACATAACTATTGTAAATAGTGTAAGAGGAAAATATTCTAATATGAGTATGAGAAAATTTTCTTCTTTTATTAACTATATTTCAAGATTGTAGATTTGTGTTTGGCAACAACATGTTCCATTGTAAATGTTGTTGTTTCTGCTAAGGCTGATAAGTTTCTTGCGGCCGTTCTTCTTATCAGTTAAAAGATGTCCTGAATGGCTGGCAGGGAAAAAAATTTTGGACTATTCGAAAGTACTTATCTATAAGTCTATTTGAATAAAAATCTTTGACTTTGACTTTGACTATGGCGCGTCTAGCGGCGTCCCGCTCTTACTACCTGAAAGTAACCTAAAATGAATTGCATAACAGTTGATGGTAGGCCCCCTGGACCTGGGTTTGTATACTTGATGCTGGTAATGGATTCCTTATATTTTATGTTTCTCTACCGTCGTCGCATATAGGATATAAGAATCAAGTTTAGCAGAGAAGGTTAGAAGTAGTATTTTTGATTTTTGAGCGTTAACATTGTCATAGCAACGTGCCTAACAAACATCACTCAGAACCAAATGCTTCATGCTTCTTCTAACCTCTATCTTATTCTTTCCTATATGCATGCTCACCTTCAATCTTGCTTCTCTGGCGCCAACACAGAGACGCTCGCTGTTATCATCCTCAGTAGCCACAGAACCCTCGGTGGCACGCTCGTCCTCCCAGCAGGAGCACACGCCCCATGGCCGCACGCTCCAGTAGTAAGAGTAGATGACGGGACTGGACAAGTCGATTGTTGTATTAGAAAAGTCAGAATCTTTGTCTGGTGAGACTAAATACCATTATTTGAGCCATCAAATGCCAAAAGAACTTTTGATAACAGCCGGATTTAAAAACTTCTTTTCTTGGCTATCTTAGCTATCTTATAGAGATAAAGAGTAGCACATGATAACTAATTTCAAAAACAATTCAAGCAACAGGTCAAATGCATAAGCGAAGTGATATTTGTCAGCGGAATATGTCAGATCATGCAATTGGCAATCTCAAAGTCTCAGTCGTTTGTGAACTTGGCAATCTTTCAAAACGGCCAGTTCGCGATGGTTGATAAAATAATATATGTCGTGCTCCTCCGTGCTACAGAAGGCTTCCGTTGGTCCTCGCTAGATTTGCAATCGTTAAATCCACAAATTATGGATGAATTGGGCCAGCCGGTCATGTGGCATTGCCTAATCTCCTAAAACAACCATAAAGAAGATTTATGCCCTATTAGTAGGGAGGAAAATTCAAATTACTGATGATTGTAATGAATTGACAATGAAATACATAATTGGATAACTTGTCTCGTCACATTTTATTGGAAAAATTCACAATCAACACTTGGAATGCAAAAATGTCATTCTTCGTAAAAGCTACTGACTTGATTACAAACAAACACGTTATTTTTAAAGGTGCACATCTACTCAGAAGCTCATTAAACTCATAGCGGTCTCCAAAGCTGGCTATTATGCAGCAACATTATGTTTTTAATTCCATTTAATGCACCCACAAAGACCATGAAACTAACTCAACGCGACTTCAACAGGCGTTTCATAGCCACTCTCGGTACGTTTATACGTTTAGCTGAAGCTCCTAATTAGTTTAATTTCAAAATGTAGGGTACTTTTCTAAAATGCTGCTGTGGGTAGTGGAATCTCAAGACTCTGGGGCATTTTTACACTGTCATTTAAGTAAATTGTATACGTAATAATTGGCGCTAATGGTATAGTACTGGAATTAATGTTAGTAATTAATGTCATATTAAGCTAATAAAATGCAGGCACTAAATGAAAATACTTTTTAATGAAACTAAATTACTTATGATATATTTTAAATAGAAAAATATTGGAAAAAATTTACTCGGCCACAAGTGAATTCTCAGATGGGAATCGAACCCACGACCTTTGGAAATCCGGTCCAATGCTAAATTACTTCATTATTACAATATTCATTGAAGGGTTAAAAATGGTCCTTCGAGCCGGATTAGTATATAAAAGCAGCAGAATAAGAGATTATCACAAACTTTTGAAAGTAGTAGGTACTCTTAAATAATTCACTTTTGATTAACTCACTTTTGGTTTCTGAGTGCTGCCAATGTTTTGGGCAATAATTTGTTAGCCAGGGTAAATGTAATATGGAAAATATTTATGAGTTTAATTTTATTTTCGCATTTTCAATGGTATTTTTATACATAAGATAAATTTTTAACACATAGTTAGTCACAAGTTATTCTTAGACGGGACAGGAAAATATATCAATATTTTCCATATTACAACTTTCTGCCAGATAAGCTATCAAGAACTTATCTGTCGGTGGGGAAACTGGCCATTATTCTTATTTAACTAGTACATGATTTGAAGTCATCTATTTTACCTGTGGTTGACGAGTTGCACGATAGTCGACAGCGATCGGTTCGGGAACGCGGTTCCGATTTACCTGTGGTTGACGAGTTGCACGATAGCCGACAGCGATCGATTCGGGAACGCGGTTCCGAGGTTGACGTAGTAGTCACACGCGGGGTCGTCCTCGCTGCAGATGTCGTAGTCTTTCTCGTGAGCCTGGGTAAGTGGAATACAAGCTTTGATTGGATTATCCATAGTTAGGAGATAATATTGTAAAATACTCCAGCGACAAGAGCTTTGCTTGAAGTTTGCCTATGATTTATTTTGCGTTTCGCTGCGTAAAAAAAATAAAGTAAAAGTTTTGAATTTAACCTTTAGAAAACAATACACATAACTTCAACGTAAATAAAAACTCTGGACTACTTTGTTAAGTGCTTCCGTGTTACAAACAAAAAAAAACCTGATTTTGGATGATATTTTATCGCGTAAGATTTTAATTAAAAGAAAATTTTGACAAATCTTGACAAAAACCAATTACGATTCAAACTCAATCTGAAAAGCTCAAACTTAGTTCACCAAGATAAGTACGAGAAAGTTGTTAAGTGTAGTATTGCTGGGACTTTAATCAGCAATGCTATTTTCAAAAGCTGTTGAAACCAGCTGGTACAGCTGAAAGCTACAGTTGTTTTAGCTCAAGCTTTTAGTGCACAGCCGTAAAAACATACGGATCATAAAAATGTGACGTAGATAAGGGCACATAATAAGTTTAACACACAACTCTCATAAACTAGTTCAATTTAGGAGCACTAGCTTTAAACGAGTGGTTCGAGGTATACGAGTTTCACAAAAGTGGCCATCTAACTCAGACATTTTAAAATCTTGGTTAATAAAAACAAATAAGTCCCATCTGAGAATTCATATATTTATCTATTTTAAAATTTATCATAATTAAAAACGAATAGATGATATTTTGTGTGCATACGAGACCAAATTGGTCTCGTTTATTGCTCACAGTTACTCTCTTTTAAAACTACTACAGGTTACAGGTCGTCCCGAAATAAAGGTTTCCTATAACAATCACGCTTGACAGATTTTCGAAGTTTTTTTCTCTATGTCAGAGAACACTGATGCTCGATTCATGTCTGCACTGTTTTTATTGGAAGTAAAACAAAGGGAAAGAGATTCCTAGCAGTTTTAATGTTTTATTTTTGTGTAAAATTGTCGATCAGTACCTAAATAAATAGCAGAAAACATCACATATTAAGAACTTGTGTAACGGATATCAGAACCAACGAATGTGGACAAATGTATATAGATAAAACACCCAGACACTATCAAACACAAATGTCCATCAACTGTTTTTTCCGGGTGGAACTTAAACCCCTGGTTTAAAAGCATGGTCGTTACCTCTGCCCCAAAAAACCTAAGTGGATATAATACCCTACCTCAAGTGTCAAATGCTTGGTGGTGAAGTGCAGCGCATCAGCAAGCAGATGTAGTGGGCGCGCGACTGCTGTGGAGGCGATCACACGCAAAGCAGCGGAATGCAGCCCAGCAGAGGTCGCACGGCACCACGCGCCTCCACGCACCGCGCCTCCACCGCGCCACCACGCGGGGCTGACAGTAAAGGATCCGCAGACCACCGCGCCGTCACACGTCAGCGTCTGTCAATATTATGATCATCATCACCATCAAATAAAATAGACTGCTCGACATATGACTCCGCCTTAGAGCACCTCAAAGAGCGTTATTGAGCGACATGCTGTCACTGGCTACCCGTGACCTTCTATAGGTCATAAAGACATCAAATAGACTGCGACATGCAGCCTAGCAGTGGAAGCACGACATTAGGCACGCACCGCGCCCCCGCCGCGCCACCACGCGGGGCTGACAGTTAAGGATCCGCAGACCACAGCGCCGTCAAACATTAATGCTTGTCAATATAATGTTTTTTTTTCATCATCATCAACAGATATTTTGGGTCTTTAAATATCTGTTGATGATGATGAAGGACCTTGATGATGTTTAATAAGGACCTTCTACTGAGTGAGTGCCATAAAGAGTGGCTGTGGGCGACTAGCAGTCAACGGTTTCCCGTGAAGCATCACCAGGTCTTTGGGTCATCAAAAAGTTTTTATAGCGCAGCGGCATGTAGCCCAACGGCGGTGGCGTGTCACCGCACCGCCACTGTGCTACCACACGGGATTTACAGTGAAGGAGCCCCATCCATACCACGCCATCACACGTTAACGCCTGCAAAATCAGGCCTATCATAATCCTTCCTTAGACAAAATAAGGAAAAATAAAATTTCTAAGAACGACAGTTGAAATTCATAGAGAATGGAGCAGCCGCGTAAATCACGAGCGTATAGAGATACAAAGTACACAGAAATAAGCGCTCCCCTCTTCACAAGAAAGATTGCGAAGCAGGCTCATGAGGTCATAAATCGAACAGAGACAATAAAAAAACATTCGTACACAACATCTCAGACTGTGCTTGAAACCACAATATTTCACAGCCCCAGGGGCGTGCATTGGTTTTCCAGCGTGGTAGGCGCTAATCTAATTAGTAACTTGCAATTATACTATCATCCTGCTACTTAATATTATAAGTTCGAAAGTTTGTGAGGATATTTGGATGGATGAATGTTTGTTACTCTTTCACGCAAAAACTACTGAACTGATTAAGATGAAACTTTACACCAATGTAGCTTATACATCAAAAAACCACATAGGCTGCAAATTATCCTGACATTCCCACGGTAACGGCAACCACGCGGCGGGTGAAACCGAGAGCGGCTGCTAGTCATAAATGATAAAATTCTTAATAATTAGTAGGAATATTAAAATACTGAAGAGTTTGATTGTTTGAGCACGCTAATCTCCGGAACTACTCGGTTGAATTGAAAAAATATTTTTGTGTTAGATAGTCCATTTACCTAGGAAGGTTATAAGATATTTAATATCACGCTACAATTAATAAGAGGAGAGCATTCATGTAAAACGTTGAAAAAACGGAAAAAATATTACTTTTGGAAATTTCCGTTGCCGACAGTGTGTAAACGGTTAAAGTTATGTAAAAATCATGTATGACGAAATTGTTCCCCATTAAAAGTTCAATAAAAAAAGTCTGCGACAGTATATGTCTATGTTTTAAGGATAACTCACTATAACCATTTTTAAGATAATAAAATGTGTTCTAAACTAATGTATTATTTGAGAAGCTGTTTTCATAAACAAGATATTGATGCTTATCTAAATAAATACGTTAATCATCACATGTAATTAATTTTGAACAAAATTGCCCTTATCATCATTTTATTTTGAAGAATATCTTAGGACATATCAAGTTTTAAATAACTCCTCAACAAAATAATTCGCGACCAAATTCACTATTCTTGTGTGAAACGCTGCTTGCTTCGAGTAGGCAATTTGGTATTTAGCGTAAGGAAAATCTTAGTAGGTGAGTGTTGAATAGAAGTTCAAACTAAAATAAAATAACTTTAATACGAATTGTATATTTATTAAGGTTTTGAATGAGGTAGGCACTGCCTGATTGCCTATATGGAATGCACGGAATTTATTATTAAGAATTATTTAACCATTTATTTCAAACATCAAGGCCCATACAATCACTCTCAAACAGATGTTGGTCTTCAACTTGATGTACTCCATCACGTCCTGCGCAGTGGTGGTGTAGTGCAGGCGGGATAGGTACACGGCTGTAGTCGGTATGGCAGCTCGCAGCAGGAAGTTGGGCCCTGTCGGTGCGGTGCCATGATGATTCGGACTCACTCGCTGACGCAGTCGCTTTTTGTCCTTAACTCATTCTGAGGAGCTCTTCTTTCAACGAGAGTCGGCTACTGCGTCCGCGAACGTGCGTTAGTGGCAGGAACAGCAGCAAAGTCACGTTAACAGCTGACGGCGCACGCGTCGCCGGCGCATGTGGCGCGGCCGCCGGGGTAGAGGCTAAAAGAGAGGGGGGTTAAAACCCACTAATCCGCATTGGGCCCGCGTGGTGGGTCATGGCCCTGTGTCTTTATCCATCCATAAGGAAGGTGGAAACATAAAAAATGGCTGATGACAGAAAAATATTGCAAAAAAAACCGTCTCTGTCCGATTTCCCCACTCTAGCGTTTCCACCTTGTGTCACAGTTTTTACGAACACTCGACAGCTAAGAACTACTCGAAAGGTAATATTCAGCGAAGCTCTTGCAATAAACATGGGACAGGCTACGAGGAACTGTGACATACTAAGCTGTCACATTTTTACAAAGTACCTATCTAAAAAGACTTCTTGAGAAAAATTTATTGCGAAACACAATTTTCTGATGTGTACTTTTCTTGTTACCGGGAAATGTTAAGACTATTGCGTAAAATAAACAAAGTTTTGTTTCTTTTAAAAAATAAAGGAATGTTTCCTTTCAGTAAAATGAGCTAACTAAAGGATTTAAGCTAGTTCAGGTAGGTACTAGTTGTAGTCCAGGGCCCATAGATTTTTTCCACCCTGTATATAGATAAACTTGGTTTATAGATTAGATAACACTTTATTTGCACACACAGAACAGAAACATACATAAGAGCAATAATACGATAAGTTGTACAAAGGGGCGGCCTTATCCCTTTGTAGCGATCTCTTCCAGACAACCCTTTTTTGTTGAGACTGGTCGATGAGTCAAATAGCGCAGTTTGTGTGCAAAAAGAAAGTAATTAAAATAATAAAGGAAATAGATTAAAGAACTACAATAAAATAAAATGATAAACATACACATGGGTTTATAACAACTGTGACTCCAATAAATACGCTTTTAATCTAGTTGTAAAAGTGTTTCGCGTATTCAGTGCGCGAATTGGGGGCGGCAAATTATTCCAATACTTTGAGGCTGAGTATTTAAAAGACCCACGAAGTCCTGTGTGCGGGAGAAACGACCATCTATGTGGATGCTGTAAGTGCGGTAAGAATGTATATCCCTTGCCCATTTGATCTTATTATATAAGTACTCGGGTGAATTCGATTGCACAATATCAAAGAGCAGAGAGGCAAAGTGAAGACTTCTTCGAGAGCTCATTTTAAGCAAGTTTGAATTATTGAGAAAGGAGTGATAATATGAGATCTAGGTGGAATAGAAAAGCAGAAACGCGCATAAGCATTCTGAACGCTGTCACTTAGTTCTAGAGAGTAAACTAGGGCCAAACACAGTACCTGCATAATTTAATTTTGAAAGTAATATGGACTCGCATAATCTTATTCTTAGTTCTTCTGATAGGAAAGGGCGATACCTGTAAGCAACAGGTTGGCCAGCAATCATGATCTGAGGTTATTACTCTAACGCAGAGGAGACCTGTTTCTTTGAACCAAGGATCATAAATTTTGTCTAATTTGGATTCAACATCAGACTATTACGGCTGGACCATTCCAATAGACGTTGAAGACCGTCATTGACTCTCTCCACTGCGATTGATGTATCTTTAGGATCAAACCTGAGGTACAACTAGATATGAAATAAAACAACTTTTACGAATATCAAACGCGCTATATTTCCACGAACTAAGTTGTAATTATCCGTATTTTTAGGTTTTTTAGGGGTTTTTTGATTTTCCCGACGTTTCGGCACCTTTACAGCTGCCGTGGTCACGGGATGACTGGCTACTTATAAGTCTACCCTCGAAAAGTTAATTTATTTTCGTTCGGATACGGTTAGACATTTACTATGGCACAAATTATTATTGATTTGATATTTTGATTTAATAGTTATTTTAATTCTTTATTATTAAGAAAAGAGAATACTAAAGACTCTACTGGCAGTTCACAAATTGGGAGGACCTTCGAAGAAAGAAGCTGCCAAGAAAACTTCGAAAGCGGGCCGACCTCCATCTTTATAAAAATTAGGATATGTTGTCTCCACCTTTACTTTTTTATATTTATTTATCTACAAAAAGAGCTAACCGTATCTTTGGGTCTTGCAGTGCGTGATTTGGGTTGAGACTTTAATTTATGGATAATAGGGTCCCAAGCTGATGGAATCTTTTGTCCCCAGAATGCTGCGTGAGGCTATTGAAATCACCAAATACCCAAACTTCAATAGAGATGATTCCTCTTACGGAAACCCGACTGAGCCGCTGGGAGAAGAGAATTTGTTTCTAAGTATTAAATCATTTGCATGCTTACTGCCTTCTCAACAATCTTAGAGAGACATGGAAGAATGCTTATTGGCCTTAGATCACTAACACTGCAAGGGTTAGATTTCTTAAGGATAGGTTTAATATATATATAAGTGCTGTCTTCCAGAAATCTGAGAAATATGAATCAGTGAAAGATTTATTTACTATGGCTGTTATAGCATTAAGAGACTGTGGCAGGGTCATAACTATCATGTGTAATGATATACCATCAAGTCCAACAGCATCGGAGTGCAGCCACGAATAATTTCTGCTACAGTTATTTCGGAAACAGGAAAAGGGAAAAGTTAATGTGCCATCCATGCCTGTGGTGCTTGTAAAAAGTAAAGTCTAATATAATAGTTGAAGAAGTACATAGTACATCAAGAAAAGGTAAGTCTTACTCTTTATTTTTATGTTTCTTTAAATTTTGCCAGAGAGATTTCGGGTTTTTATGATTTTATTGATGTGCTGTTCGAAATAACACTTTTTCTCTTGATATAAGGTGGACGAGACAACAGATTTCATTTCTTTGTATTGTGATTTGTATGATTCAGATTTGTTTTTCTTGAGTCTAGCATGTGCTATGTCCCTAATGAGCATCATTTCCTTGGCAGTGTCAGTGATCCATGGATATGATTGATCCTTAATGATAACGTTTTAAGTGGAGTATGAAGCTCAAAAACTGTAAAATTATAGAATTGAAAGCGGCAACCATAGAGTCAAGATCAGCTAGTTGATTTATCTAACTCTGTTGCTAACAGATTTTGATTGAAATTTATTGAAATTACAGTTACATTGCTGCTTTAGTAAGATAGTTGTCACATTGATTTTTACCAAAGCAGCAAAGTGAAGGTACTTTCAATCAAAAGATGATAGAAACAAGTTACATAATCAGGGGACAGGTTGTGTGCCCAGTCAATCTGACCCAGATCGCTTTCAAAAAGTTCTAGAATTATATCCTTGTATGGCCTATATGTAACATAGTGAGGAGTTGGTTTCTCCTTCTTAATGAACACTTCTGTCGAGACAGCAGCATGCTTCCCCAAATCATTAATATTTCTGACAATAGCATCCATGCATAACAAATCAATTAAGGTTTCACTATGGTCAGTAAAATGCGTTGGAGAGTTAATCTTTTGTTCATTATTGATTGTTTCCAAAACATCTATTATTAATTTAGTTTTACTGACATTTATTTTTAACATAATCACATTAAAATCTTATCTAGGCTGTGTGACCAACTATCTTTGCTTTATTATATTTTAACCTTATTAGATAGGCTTACTAGAGCTTTGTTGCCTAGATATTTTCGTTAATCAGTTCATAATAATCAGCGTTTTTAACCGACTTCAAAAAAAGGAGGAGGTTCTCAAGTCGACTGTATTTTTTTATTTTTTATTTTTATGTATGTTCCACCATAACTTCGCCAGTTGTTAACAGATTTTTATAATTCTTTTTTTATCTGAAAGAAAATGGTTTATGTGTGGTCCTATATAATTTTTACGAAGATCTGGCTAGTAGTTTTTTCATAATCCTGAAAAATATCAATCACCTTTTGGCAAGTAGTCGTATACCTAGATGACATCATTGTTGTGTATGGGCTGATTTTTAGTGTAAGTAACGGCACATAATGTAACAAAAAAATCTGAAATAAAAACATTTTATAAAAAGAAACAAACCGACTTCAAAAAGTAAAAAATAAAACTTTTGGAGTCGGTGCTAGTTAACTAAGGCCAAAAAAATATAGTTAATAGAAGTGCAATGTAGAATGCTTTGGCTGGCACCGACTCCAAAAGTTTTATTTTTTACTTTTTGAAGTAGGTTTGTTTTTTTTTTTATAAAATGTTTTAATTTAATTAACGTAACCAAGATAGGCCTATCTATAGTTTAAGATAGATTATTGCAACTGTCTGTATGTAAATGAAATTGATAATTGATGAATTAAGTAGGACCATCAATCAGCTTTTTAATAATAAGACGATCTGCTTTCCATCTTACTGAAAAGTTCTTTTTAAATCGAACAGATATTTTCTTTCTAAAGCGACAAAAGAAAAAGTTTTTCTTCTAAAACCATTGTCCGATTAACCATTCTTAGCATCGCCACAGAGCTCCAAAGGCCTATTGTGAAAAAAGTCCAATACAAATTGGGTCATAAACCAGAGGCAGTAATTTATTGAAGACCGATATCCGGTCCGGGACCTTAAAGAACTTGTAAAAAGACTATAAAAATCACCCTTTCCGCATTGAAGTTCGATCAAACGATCAGGGGGTACTAAACTAGAATATTACCGGCAAGCTGAATATTGTTTCTGTGACGTCACTAAAACTCGATTCTTACTGAGTAGTAAATCCACCGGCAGTAAACGGAGTTGAAGTACACAACGCAGGAGTACCCATATGCAGTATAATGCAGAGAGCAATATAATAGCCTGTACATATTGGGCCTTGGCGTTGCGTCAGCGTTGCGTTAGCGTTCCGTTAGCGTATCGTTAGCGTAGCGTTAGCATAGCGTCAGCGTTTCGTTAGAGTTGCATTAGCGTTTCGTGAGCGAAGCGTTAGTGAGTCAAAGTCATTTTCTCAAATCGAAGCAGTACGACAGCCAAGCGTCTTCAGTGACGACGAAGAAGGTGGCATGTGCGGTTTCGCAGTGCAGCAGTGGTCGCGCGCAGTGCAATTTGCCTAGCAGACGCGCGCCTAGCTCCATCACGTCGTACAGTCAGCACGAAAAGGATTAGGATTACTCAAAAGGCGGCACGGCACTTATATAAAGGTAGCTCCAGCAAGTCGCGGAAAGTCCACAAAAGACCACATTTATTTAGCCGCTTCCATCAGCCAACTATGAGTTCTTTATGAGAGTCAGCTCGCACAAAAGAAGCACTGGTGAAACAAAAATGCATTCATAGTAGCATGGTGTCTACTCACATCGAGGCTGTAGGAAAGCCAAGAATCCTCTGTAACGACGAAGAAGGCTGCATGCGAGGCGTCACAGTTCAACAGCAGTCGCGCGCAGTGCACGTCACCCAGCAGACGCGCGCCGAGCTCCAGCACGTCGCGCCCGCTGCGCGCCTGCGCCTCGCCCGGCGTGCAGGACAGTGAAGACCATGTCAGATTCGGCACCATCACTATCAGACACGAGGAACTTAATTAAAGTCGGGGAGATAATTAGACGGAAAAAATGCACAACACCGTCAGTGTCAAAAGTTGATTACAGGGTTTACCAACTTTTTTTTTTTTTTAACGAACAAAAGAACCTTGCGGTCTGTTACTTTTCAAGTTCTGATAATAGTTAGTAGGCCAAGTTAGGGAAAATCACAGTAAATTAAGGCTAAGGGAATCGAAAAAACGGAATAAAATAAAACTAGCGCTCGCTCGCGGTTTCACCCGCGTGGTGCCCGTGCCCGTGAAATAGAATAGAAATTTATAAATAAACCTTAAAATATATGTACTTAGGTAGGTAACAATATCAGTTATTATTCTGCTGATACAAACAAATAAAGTACCTAAAGTAGCTACTTATTAAACATTGCATTGTGACGAGTAATTAAAGAATGAGAAAAAATATTTTTTCCTAGTGTGGATTGCACCATCCAACCTTAACGATAACTATAACGGTGCGAAAATGTATAGGATTTGACAGTTAACTGGTGCAACTTAGCCTTAGTTAACTTTAAATCTACTAACAAAAAAGAAAAATAATGATTATCTATTGGCGGTATACTAACAAAAGTTCTGTACCTTCCTTGCTAGTCGAGACTGAGTTACGGCAAGGTAAGGATTCCGTAGTTTTGTAAAATATATCCGCCTCCCTTGTCCTGTTTATCAATGTAACCTTAAACCTCTTTTTGGGAATCCATATCTCTCGCTGACATTCAAACCAGACATCCACCTTGATCTCGGAATAAGCAAAGATTCTCCAGATGCAGAAGCCCAGCTACAAGAAACCATCGGGAGGAACTGGGAAGACTGGCTGGTCATGTATACGGATGCTTCCAAATTATCTGATTCAGAATGTGTTGGTGCAGCGGTCTGGATTCCCAAATATAAGATAATCCTGAATTCCAAACTCCCTCCTGTTTCATCTGTCTTTACTGGAGAGGCTACAGCTATACT
The DNA here is from genome assembly GCA_910589605.1 of Chrysoteuchia culmella. Classification (NCBI taxonomy): domain Eukaryota; kingdom Metazoa; phylum Arthropoda; class Insecta; order Lepidoptera; family Crambidae; genus Chrysoteuchia; species Chrysoteuchia culmella. Next base: position 1,040,894 of record OU342651.1, read on the forward strand.
TGAGGCTGTACTTTATACGGAGTCACATAACTTAGACAAAACAGTTATCCTCACAGACTCCAAAAGCTGTCTCCAGGCAATCCTGTCCAACCCCTTCCGAAGTAAATCTAATTTCCCACACATCCTTAGAATTAGAAACGTCCTGTTCAGGTGCTTTACGCTCGGAATCCGTGTTTCATTAGCTTGGATACCGAGTCATACAGGGATAGTAGGTAATGAAACGGTAGACCTTATTGCTAAGGAGGCGACTGTCAACGGAAGTACCGAACATAAACAAGCCTTTTCTCATGACCTGTATCCACTGGCTACTCAAACCATGAGATCTACATGGGAAACCCAGTGGCGAGAAAAGAGCAGATCTGTCGGCAAACATTACGCTGACATTCAACACTCTTTGCCGGTCAAACCTTGGTTTTTCGCCTATAAAAAAGCGTTGAAAGCTTGTACCTCAACGGTGTGTCGTCTTCGATTAGGCCACGCGTGCACCCCCGTCTTTCTTGCTAAGATTAGGGTCAGGGACTCATCACTTTGTGAATGCGGCTTGGAGGAAGGAACAACTGACCACATATTTTTTAACTGTCCCAAATATCCAATTTCCCTTTATGATCTCCTCCCCCCATGTATCCCCAAACCCACAAATTTTAAAACTGTCCTCAGCTACGTGAAATCCCCTTGTATTAATGTTCTATGTGAATATATATCTACTAACAATATAAGATTATAACTACTTTGTCTGTCAATTACTAACAAATGTTTTATATAAGTATTGTCTTTGTCCATACTACAGGTTTCTCAACAACGGTTCTACAGGCTAAAAATTTTACATGCTACCACTTAAACAGTAACTACTCGCACAAGACACTCCTTGATGGGAGCTATGAGTCTGTAGAAACAATCTACTGAGCCAAAAACTGGACATTGGCGAAATCCAAAAGGGCACCGCCACTGCACAAAAAGAAGAAGAAGAAGAAGGATTCTCGTTTTAAGAACAAACTATATTTAAAGAAATAATGACTATTATGAAATACACTGATTTATTTGAACCCAACAATGTGAAATCAATGTGTAAAATTCCATTGTTGTGCAACAAACACATACCACATACGCAAAATCGTCAGATAAGTGATGCGATTTGTAAGTTTGATTAAAACAATTTTTATTGTAAATATTGAAAATTGAAACGGGTATTAAACGCGTAGAACGTGATAGGTGACCTACCTAATTTTCCCGACGTTTCGGCCAAGTTACATCACCGAGGCCAGGCTGACTGGCTGCTATCACTGAGAGGATCCGTGAACACATCACAGCTGTTAAAAACCGCCAAACTACTAAATCAGCGATTGCATAACATTTACAATTACATTAGAAATTAAAATTAAAAAACATCCAAACAATTTCAATCGTGAGGGGTGGTTTTAAATTTTCTACAACCTGGAATCCAGTGATGAAAATCGCTTTTGCTTCGCGGTTATCTAACAATCAGAATACGGCTGCGGTACAGAATAGGGACACTATTAGTGTTGTGTGGTACGTGGAGAAAAAACTAGATGGTAGATTTGATTAGATTTAATGTAGATAATATGTATTTTTTTTATGGTGAATTGTGCATTGGTGAATATTATATATATACTTCATATGCTGAGTGAACAAATTAATTACATATTTTAACATGATATGAGAAAGAAATATTGTGAGATACTCACACCTTGAAATAACCAATCAATAATCTTGAACACATCATATGAACACAAATATAGATCCATATCTATTTGTAATAAACTCAAATATAATGAAGAGAGATATATAAAGATAAATGAAAACGATAAATATTAAAATTAAGTAATGTATAAAGCCGCGTCTCCTGCTAATGTTTTTTTGAAACAGTACACAGAAAACGTAAAACAATAATATTTGTACTTATGGTAAATTTTAAATAGAAAAATATTGGAAAAAATTAACTCGGCCACAAGTGAATTCTCAGGCTGGAATCGAACCAGCGACCTTTGGAAATCCGGTCCAATGCTCTAACCGCTGAGCTACTTACCGAAAGTCTCGGTAGCTCAGCTCTCTAAATTACTAAATCATAAAATAATATTTGTTTCCATACACAACCCGTCTACTGCAAAATGAAATGTTTTACACATTTTGTGTACCCCATTGCCATATTTGTAAGAAAATATTCAGTATCCTAGAGAAAAGTAAGTAATCTGTCAAATTCAAAGAATGTGCTCCGCGCGCGTTGAAATGAAACAAATTCTTCCCCCCTCTGCCCCGCGCGGGGAATGTTTTTCGTCGCCCTTGGAAAACAAAACATTTCGTTTTGTTTTTTATTTAATACAAAATTGTGCAAGGCCACGCTCAAAAGTATCAATGTTTTTGTGTAATGTTTCAAAAAAACATTAGCAGCAGACTATTATATAATAATAAATATTTAAACATAAACATACTACCATACCTACCATGCCATATAATAACATTAATAAGTCTCGGTAGCTCAGCGGTTAGAGCATTGGACCGGATTTCCAAAGGTCGCTGGTTCGATTCCAGTCTGAGAATTCACTTGTGGCCGAGTTAATTTTTTCCAATATTTTTCTATTTAAAATTTACCATAAGTATAAAAATAGCATTGAAAAATGCAAAAATTACAAAATCATAAATTAATATACCTGTATTAAAACTTTCAGTCCGTTCGTAATCCCAACCCTTCAAAATCTCATCCAGAACCCTTCTACAAACAAATTTTGTTAAATCATATATGGGCTTGATCTTATTATAAATAAATAAATAAATAAAATAAATAATTGCATTCAACACACCAATTATCTAGCCCACGTTAAGTTTCATGAAGAACTTGTGTTATGGATACTAGATAACGGATAATGGATTTTTTTTGTAAATACATACTTATTATACATATTAAATACCCAGACCAAGACAAATAGACATGTTCATGCACACAAATATTTGTCTTGTCCGGGGATCGAACCCGGGACCTCTGGTGCAGAAGGCGGGCTTAGTACCCCTGCGCCAAACAGGTATTAATGCGATTGTATAACATTGGAGTTAAAAAATAAGAGAATCCCAATGCAAAAGTAGTTTTTTTTACATGCAGGAACATTAAATATATTATATGCTCTTCTGGCAGATGAGTTTTGTGATCTATCACAGAGGTGTTGGTTCAAAACAATGCTTTTAATAAAAAGTTGACTGTCGTACTGTTAGTACTTAGAACTCCTCGTGCAGCTTAGCTGTACTATATCTAAAAATTTAAAAACCTTTAAGATACATCTTTGTGCCCTTTATTTTTTATCAGTGTATTGTTCCGAGCACCACCCAAGATTCCATATGTTAATATCGATTGACATAGTATTAAGTAGGTATACAACTGAATAACGCAGGTAGCTTGAGTATGTCATGCTCTCTTTAAACATTTTATCGGCGGTGTCGTGTGAGGCGGGTCGTTACGTTCCCTAAAATATGGTTGAGCGAAGCGATGGCTGGTTCATGCGTCATGCTCGTGAACGGGTGCCGCCAGCGAAAATGGGTCTACTTCAGTCTGCTTGTCTTATCGTTGTGCTTAGAGCTTAAATATTTTCATCTAAAATAAATTGATATTGACCTGTATGTACGTCGCAACTTACAGTACAGTAACCTTGTAATGCGAGAAATGTTATAATGTAAGTCCTTCCTTGCGAGTTAAAAATTTCTTACGGTTAGGATAACCAAAAAATTTTATATTATAATTAGTATTTTCTTTTGTGATGGAAATGGACCTTACTGATATGTTAAGCTCACTTTTCAATTTGACGACTCTGTATGAAATAAAACAGGGAGAAAAAAATAGCCCTTGACGAGTTTCTTGCCGGTTCTTTTCGTTACAAGGTCTCCCGCCGCCGTAGGGTTTGTGAACCGATGGCGTAGCTTCTTTGACGTTCTTAAGTGCTTGTAACAGCCTAGACTGAATGAATGATATTGAATTGAATTGAATGAAGCTCAATGACGTTAGACATTTCTCATAACACTTAAAATCCAATCAAAAAATAAAAAGGTTCGTAACCTACGATAACGGACAGAGCGTATTTTATTTTTATGTCCAATTATTGAAAATAAATATCTAAGTAATTTATTAAAGCTTTTTAAAATGTAAAAGGGTCATGTAAAAATAGATCTGTTTATTTTGTTTCCTTGAAAATTAATAACAAGTATTAAACGTTCACGTTTTATTTTTTAAAGCAAATCTCAATGAAGTTGGTTTTGGGGATATGTGTTTGTATATGGTATCATTTCATTAATTTAAGAAAAAAATGGCAGACAGCTGATTGTTTACATTTTTTCCGTCTAATTATCTCCCCGACTTTAATTATAGAGTCATGATCATGAGTTACAATTTAATTAAAAAAACCCACCTCCATCAAAAGACAAGTCAACTGAAAAGATAAAAACATAATCGAACATAATAATATTTTGTTCATCATAATAACATGCAGTCGGAGGCATAATATAATGAATGATTCATATTATATTCATATTATTTATTCATTCATAAACATGGGTATTACAAAGATGTCAGTTAGATACAGAAAAAAAAGTTACAGCCATGATTCACCTTAAAGGTATACGAACATTATTATCTTGTAAGTATACAATACACCACTATAAACGCAAACTATTATAAAATTTTACTAAAATAAAATGTCAATATATGAAATGTCAATGTCCTTAATAATTATTAAACTTATGACTACCTATATCTAGATGTCTATTTTATCATTTAAAAATAAGCTAATGTCATAATACACTTTTTCAGCAAGGTAGCCATTGAGCGCAGTTTTAATTATTTTTTTATTTCTATGATTCTACTGGTTCTACTTGTTTATTAAATTCTATGCCTCCGATCTACTCGTTCTTGTTTCCATTTTTTCAGTTGACTTGTCTTTTGTTGCATCCCACCTGCATCAAAAGACAAGTCAACTAAAAGTTTATTTTTTATTTTTTAATTGTATTTATTTCTTATTTATACTTTTTAGTTATTTATCAGTCACGATATACCTTTGATAAATATTAAACAAGAAAATATACTAGAAAAAAGCAAGTAGTGTCATGTCGCCATGACGGGATTCGAACCCACATCCTTGGGAATCCGGCCCAATGCACTAACCAATTATGGGCCGGATTCCCAAGGATGCGGGTTCGAATCCCGTCAGGGCGACATGGGACTAGTTGCTTTTTTCTAGTATATTTTCTTGTTTAATATTTATCACATAAAAATAGCATTGTAAATAGCAAAAATTTTATTATTTACCTTTTACCGTTATTTTTTTAACAACATTTACATAAGAACACTTGGCATGTCAAGACAAATTTTATATCATCACTAGCTGTGCCCAGGGGCTTCGCTCCCGTGGAATTTCGGAATAAAAAATAGATAGTAGCCGATTCTCAGACCTACTCAATACGCTCACAAAATTTCATGAGAATCGGTCAAGCCGTTTCGGAGGAGTATGGGAACGAAAACTGTGACACGAGAATTTTATATATAAGAAAGATAATAGGCTATTTGACAGGTTTTGAAAATCCATTTTATATAATGTAGCGGAGTTTAAGGAACCCAGTAAAAGTGTTTTTTTTTAATTCTGGTACATATTTGCTGAAAAATATCAAATTAAAAATTCAATATTTAAATAGCGCGCCAAAACGCTACTTTGACAATATGGCGCTGCAATGGGTTCGGTGACGTCACTTGCCTGTATTCTGCATATTTTTCAAATTCAAATTCAAAGATTTTTATTCAAATAGACTTATAGATAAGTACTTTCGAATAGTCCAAAATTTTTTTTCCCTACCAGCCATTCAGGACATCTTTTAACTGATAAGAAGAACGGCCGCAAGAAACTTATCAGCTTTAACAGAAACAACAACATTTACAATGGAACATGTTGTTGCCAAGCATAAATTTACAATTTTGAAATATATTTAATATAAGAGGAAAATTTTCCAATATTTAATTATTAGAATATTTTCCTTTTATCTAATTTATAATAGTTATGTTTTATGTTAGTATCACATCCATGCATTTTGGTCTTTTAAATAATCATCTACCTTGTAATAACCTTTGCTTAAGAGTGTCTTTTTATATTTTAAATTTATGCAAAGGCAGCTTTATCAATTGTTGTGGAACTTTATTAAAAAAAGCTATACCTTTCCCCAAAAACGAGCGTCTACATTTTTCAAGTCGAAATTTTGGAACGGCAAGCTAATTCTTATTTCTAGTATTAAAATTATGGACATCGCTATGCTTAATAAATAAATCAAGATGTTTCCTTACATATACTATATTATCATAGATGTATTGTCCCGCCAAAGTTAGTACATTAATCTCTTTAAACAAATCCTTAAGAGAATCTCTCCGTCGAAGGTTGTAAATGGCGCGCACAGCTCTTTTTTGAAGTATAAAAACATTTTCTATATTAGCTGCTGAGCCCCACAACAACAGGCCATAGGACATTACACTATGAAAATAGCTAAAGTAAACTAGTCTTGCCGTTTCAATATCAGTTAAGAGCCTTATTTTCTTTATTGCGAAAGCCGCAGAACTAAGTCTACTCGACAAGGCTTCAATATGTGGATCCCATTGCAGCTTTGAATCCAATGTAATGCCAAGAAATTTTGTACTCTCAACTAACTCTACTACATTCCCATTCAAATTGATATGCATATCGACCTGCACTACGTTAGGTAATGAGAATCTAACAAACTTGGTTTTAGAAGGGTTAAGAGACATATTATTACTGTTGAACCAGTGTGCGACTTGAGAGAGAGCACTATTTACTTCGTCAGAACAATTGTTTCCTCTATCAATTTTAAAAATTAAAGATGTATCATCTGCAAATAGTACTGTCTCACATAAATTACTCGTGTAATGAGGGAGATCGTTAATATAAATTAAAAACAGCAAAGGGCCCAATATTGAACCTTGTGGCACGCCCATAATAATGGGGGCTCCAGTAGAAGCAGTATTATTGACAATTACTTTTTGATTTCTATTGTGCAAGTATGACTGCAAAAGGCTAACAGATTTCTTAGAGACACCATAATGTTCAAGTTTCTTTAAAAGTGTAACGTGATCAACGCAATCGAAGGCTTTAGACAGGTCACAGAATATACCAATTACGTCTTGCTTGCCCTCCCAAGCCTCAAAAATATGTTTGAGGAGTGCAATGCCAGCATCAGTAGTATTTTTACCTTTAGAAAAGCCGAACTGATTGTTATGAAGGATTCGATTTATTGTTAAATAGTCTAATAATTGAGAGTATATAACTTTTTCAAAAATTTTACTAAGTGCCGGTAGTACTGAAATCGGTCTAAAATTTGTAGGGTCACTTTTGTCATCCGATTTAAAAAGAGGAATAAGCTTACTACATTTCATTAAATCGGGAAAAGTACCTTCATCTATGCATTGATTAAAAATGAAAGCTAAATATGGAGCTATTGTATCAATAATTGATTTAATAATGTTGGTTGACATGCCCCATAAATCTTCAGTCTTTTTAATATTTATAGACTTGAAAGCTTTTAAAATGTCTTCACTATTAATATGTTTAAAATTGAATACTTTATTACACTTATCAACACAAGACTCTAAGAGGGCAGCAGCAACGTTTGGACAGGAATTCAACTTACTGGTAGTTTCTAAGGGTACCCGAGAGAAGAAATCTTCAAAAACACGGGCAACCTCAACGTCAGATTCAATTAATTTATCACCAACTTTAAGACAGAAAGATTTTACATTATTTTTAGTTTTCCCAGTTGATTGGTTAATAATATTCCAAGTAGCCTTTATTTTATTATCCGCTAATTTGATTTTATTTGAAAAGAACATCGCCTTAGCAGCTACACATACATTTTTAAACATTTGAGAATACTTCCTGACATATCCAATAAAATTTGGGTCACAGGAAGTATGCTTTGACGCATAGAGGTCATATAGTTTCCTTCTGCTTGTGTAAATTCCCGGCGTGGCCCAATCACTAAACTTTACTTTATCCGAATTACAATTGATCACTTTTTGCTTAAATGTTTTACTAAATTCGTCTTCAACCACATGAAATAAATCATTATAAAGATAATTAGATTCCATATTAGGAACTGGTAAAGACTCAATTTTATTAATTACATTGTTTCTAAATTCATCTATGCCCTTTTTAGTTATTGGCCTGCACACAATTTTCCGCTTAGGACAGACATGATGGTGCTCTATAGAGGCTTGTTGTCCACTATGGTCCGATTTAATAACATTTATTATAGATTTCTCAGTGACTACACAGTTTGAAAAAATGTTGTCTAAACAGGTGGCAGATGTGGGTGTTATTCGGGTAGGCTCATTAAAGGTATGTGATAGATTAAACGATTTAAATAAATTTAAAAATCTACTTGCTAGCTTCGACAACTTTGAGTCTAAAATGTCAATATTAAAATCCCCACATATGACAACCTTTTTAATACTTTTACTAGTTATTCTTAAAACTTCCTCCATAGTGGACTCAAACTCTGGGTAATTACTCTGAGGGGGTCTATAAACACATATTACAATTATTTGGTCTAGTTCCACACAAGACAATTCAATTATTCGTTCAATTGAGAGGGATATTATCTATTATATATAGATAATATCATCCACATACGTAGGCAAACGAGGTTTACAAGCAGGTGACGTCATTATAAACTCGACGAATCAGGATCGTTTTGTGTCACGTGACAAAACGTTTAAAAATTGTATTTTTATTTACGGATTTTTAAATAAATTTATAATTATTTTCAACTTACGTTAATAAAAAACCATTTTTAAACTCATAATTTATACTGATAACAGTAATTGACACTTTATTTTTCGCATTGTCAAATAGCCTATTATGGAAATAAGATCAGCCGTTTTGGAGATAAAAGGTAATATTGAATATTACTTATAAACAAACATAACCCATTCTTTGCAGTCGGATAAAAAAAGATATATTTTCACAGTAATATGTTCCAAAAGAAGCTGTGTATTGAATGTTGATGGAAAAATATTTGGAATACTCGTAACATTCAATATTCATAGGACTTTGGAAGAAATATTGAAATTACTTTTGCCGCGTTTTATCCGTCAACAAATGTGTCAAAATTTGACACATTTGTTGACGGATCCATTTAATGGATTAATCTTCTAGTACGTAACACCGCTTCTCTGGTCTTGTAGTAACACCATCGTCATCAGATCCAAGGATCCCGAGTTCGGTTGGTGATAGTAGGACTTACTAACTACCGCAATCTTTAAGTCTGTCGTCGGTCTGAAGCGAGATAGCAATGAGAAAACGACGCGCACGGAGCGAGACCGATTTTGCAGATTAGGCAAAAAAACACAAAATCACTTCGTATTAAAAAACTACAGTGATTAAAAAAAAATGCTTCTATACGATCCTAAATATTATTGGTGTCCACTTATTAAACCAATTTCCAATATTGTAAGTAACCCCATTTAAGAATAATCTTGAATTTTCGTATTTTTTAGAGGTCTTTTCGAAAAGCAAAAGTGTTGAGGCAAAATCATAAAATCGTGTTTTTGAAACTATACGAATCTAGATAAAGGTATGATGAAATATATATGTTATTACCAGATTTGTAACAACTGTAACCGTGATATAGTTTTATATCACAAAGTCCATACTTTTTCCGAGTAGCGCCTTTTCTTTCAGCAATGTTGTGTTACGAATAAAATAGCCAATTTCTCAGCGGTTAAGAATATCGGGAGAAGCGTGATTCCATCTTCAGTGTTATCATCGGGTAGGTATGATAAAGCACGTTTCTCTATAGATAAAAAAAAGTCGTCCTTTTCCAACCCCGCAATAGCTATAATTGGTGTGCTAAATTATTTGACTTAACTTTGACATTCAGAAAGTTTCATATTAAACAAACATATTACAGACGAGTCACTGTGATATTTACAGCACATCTCACCGCGTACCATATAAAGTTTTTCTCATACGACACCATTTGAATATGAATGTGGATAACCAATATGGGATCGTCTAGGAATATCAAGTACACAAGGTTATTTGAATGCAGCACTCTATTTGTAGGGATTTTTTTATTCCAAACCTAGGCAAATTAAAATGAAGCTTTATTTACATTATTTTTAACTATAGCGGTTTTATTTGCATGGTTCCCGTTCTTGTGAGAATATCAAATTTACCACACATTTTAAAGCCATTTTTTCCCAAATGGTGTTATTTTATATAAGTAACAAGCATTCAAACATCCAACCTTTCACATTTATAATATTAGTGGAATTTTCACTAACTTGTAAAAAAAACTGGACGATTCAATTCAGAAAATAAGGGCAGAATTCAAAGGAGTACTTCAAAAATACTGACGAAAAAGATCTCATTACTTTTTAATTTAATAAATTGCCGATGAGTAAAATGTCAAAAGGTTGGTATCATGAATGTTGTCCTTTAAATCGTGATTTGACACCCTGGTGGGAAGGCGCTGGTTTCCATTTTACGCCTCGGGTTATTAATCCGTCTGTCTTGTGTAAACTGGAACAAAGGAATATTTTGGCGCAACTCTCAGCTTCTTTTATTACAAAAACTTTGACGAGCCTTTGAAATATTTCAATGAAATTTCAATCGAATATCATTTTGTTATTTTCAGTGAGCGTCGACATCAATAGGTTGCCAATAAACATGATTTGCTTTCCACGATGACTTATTATTTCTATCTATTTGAAATTAAATTTTGTCTGTTCTTTGGACTTCAGATAGTTCCTTGAATAATAATTTATTTGTTGAATTAAATTAGTATACTTTCAGGCGTTAATAGGTTGAAAAATGTTGTAGAATTGTCAATTAATGTTTTCGGAACTGTAGTACATAGACGAAAAGAGCGCTTCAAACTATATGAGAATCTAGCTAGTCGAATATTTCGTACCTACGATGACGTCATGAGCGAGATTTAGTGATGTGGAAATGTTATTGACGAGCTCTTTAAAGAAGCACTGCACAATTTAACCATTTCGTTTCTGAGTGACGCGTGTTTTCATGGCAATGGTCTCAAGCGGACTGACTTAGGTTGGAAAACTTTGACCGCGGATCAAACTTTTTAAACGCAAATAGCAATCAAGCAATGCAAGCACAAAAATTTTAAACTTAAAAAAAAAGACTTTTTTTGTGTCGGGTTTTAAAAATTTTAAAAAAATATTTTGATTTAATCCTTTTTTAAATTACACACAAAATTAAAAAAAAAATGCATTGAAATCGCTTAATTCGTTTAGGCACTACGAATATTTATGTACAGAAAGACAAAAAAAATATTGCCGCCATTTTGTTTTTTTTGCTGCTCCTAAATTTGCCCAGGGTGTACGTTATTTTAGTCAAAGCACTACCTTTGTATATTTTACCGTTTCGGCGGGCAGTTGACCATCTCCATAAATGGTCAGATGGATTTTCATCAAACGTGGCTAAGAACCATCTCGATTAATTTAGCTTTCAATAAAAAAACCGCATTAAAATCGCTTGATTCGTTTAGGCTCTACGAATATACCTACGTATAGACAGACAGACAGACAGACTTATAACACCCCTCTTTGCGCTGCGTCGGGGGTTAAAAAGAGCCTGAAACGGGTGGTAGGGCAAAACTGACAATTCAAAAATGCGTGTAATATGCTCAATAAAATTGAATAAAGAATATTTTCATTTTTTTTTTTTCATTGCAATTTCAGTACACTTTTACCGTCTATCTTGATATTTTGTTTCGCGATTCACAGGTCTTTTTTTTATTTTTCGGGGGTTAAGATTCCTGATACAAAAAAGGAGTAAGTATACCACATATGATATAAGTAGGTACATAGGCTAATTATAAAATCACCTTCCAATATAGGTGGCTGCATATAACAATGAATCGGCAGGACCATCGTCTTTCCAGTAGAAGCGCGCACCACAAGCGCGTCTCTCACTGCGCGGACGTTACTCGGCGTGAATCGCACGCGCAGCTCGGCCGCCGCTCCTGACGTCACGGTGAGTCCTCGGGTACCCATCAGCATCACGTCGAGCTCACGTCGCGCCGGGGGACGTATGGACAGGCGGACCTCGAACTTGGAGATGTTGACTAGTCGAACTGTTTGCTAGGGGATACAAATAAAAACTTTTTTTTACATTAAATAGGCTTGCTCTAGGCAAGATTTAAGAAGAGGCCGAAGATGGAAAGCTTGTCTAGAAATAGCCTAAACACTCGAGCTTTAGATATACCTACCAGTGTTATAGGCTCAAGGAATACAGACGCAGGAAGGGAGTTCCACTCCTGGCTGTGCGCATAATAAAAGATGAGGAGAAGCGCTTTGTACGCAGACGAGGAATATCAACCAGGTAGGGGTGATAGCCCGCAGTTCGTCTGGACTCCCGGTGGTATAGCGGAGCTGGTGGGATGAGCTCATGTAGCTCACTAACATACTCTCCGAAGTACAATCTGTAGAAACCGACAATGAGGCAATTCTTCGACTTGGTAGGTGCTTTCCTACAGAAATATTGATAGTAGCGACGAGCTACGCTTTTTTTCGGGAGCTTGGAAGTAGTCAAACTGTGCCAAGTGAACAATGCTTTATTTTACCGGAAGGTTGGGAGTTTGAAGGAAACGATAGGTAATCAGTCTCGAAAATAACTTACAGACAAAAGATGGAACTATTCAGAATTCAGTTCAAGTAACGTAAAAACCGCATCACCAATTGAAAAAAAATTGTCTGTACCGGAAATAAATAATAAAAAATAATAAAAATTCATTTATTTGTCTCTCAACAATGGTTATACATAACAATTTATTTGGTCGATGTTATATGCAAGCAGCCACATTACAACCCTTGGCTGAGAGACTGGCGCCTGAGATAGGTTTGTAAAACCCGTAATACAGGTCACCAGCGCCCCCCACCGCGGAGATTTTATGGTTACATAAAAATTGCATATCATTTCGTGAAACCATGGCAGTTGTGTTGGCCAGTAAAATAATTGCGAGTAGAATGATATAACTAAGGACAAATGACATAAAAGTAAACAAACACTTAACAGTTCTAGTTACATTTTTCAATGGTAACATTGAACACGCAAAGATCGTATGTAAAAAAAAAAAATTTAAATAACAACAATAAAAATTAAAAAAAAAGCCAAATGATTCATGACACTATCACCGAATTAATACTTGAGTAGGAACTTACCGCTATATCTATGCTGGGATACCATGTAGTGTATGTGTGCTCGTATGTGTGTATGATTAAATGTGTGTGCAAGGTTATTTTGCATGGATTTGTTTGTGTATATGTGTGTGTGTTAGTAAATTTCTGTATTGCGTGTGTGTGGATAAACTATTGTATAATATAAATTAAATGATTAAATACTGAGTTTAACAAAAAACTGAAGCTAATGAACTCTTCGGGTAAAGACGTTTCATCAATAACTGTAGTTATTTTTCTTAACTAAAGTAATTTAAACACTACAACTCCAAAGTTCTTAAATAATTGCTTAAAATCAGCAGCCTAGGTGTCGAATTGGCTTCATTATTGTAGAAGCTTTGAAGTTTAATCTAAACATTTGAAAGGCCCTCAAATTTCTTTAAACTTTGATGTTCTAAATTTAGTAAATGATGAAATTAGAACAATAAATTGGATTTGGATATTAAGGGCTAACGGTTCTATTTCTCGATAACAGAAAATAGGTGTCCTTGAGCTATGAAATGTTAGTGTCCATTCAAGAATTATAATACTCGTAATATTGATGGCTCTCCAGCTTTTATAGTAGTCTTTCTGGAAATAAGATTATAATACAATGCTTCAGAAACTGCCTAAACCAATTAAGAGCGTAGGCACGGGACCTCTTCTATCTTTAAAAAAATGTAAAATAAAAAGCTTTCTATAAAAAAATTAAAACCGACTTCAAAAAAGTAAAAGTTAGGCTTATTTTTTACTTTTTAGTTTTTTGACGTCGGTTTTAATTTTATATGGATGTCATTCATTTACCTATCTCAGTTTTTTTTTCCTATGGAAAGTGTCATTAAATCATCATAATTAGATCTCATTACATTATTGTCTCTTAGGTTAGATTACACTAACCGTATGCAATTGGCCAACTGTGAAGTTGACAAAATCCAGTTGCGGCGGAATGCACAGGATGTACTCGGGCACTGGAGGGGGGATTTTCACGGGAGGGGGGACGGGTGGTCGCTGGACCGTCAGCTCTCCAATACTGTACAGAAAATGCCAGTTTTATTTATTTTTCAGTAAATTCTGCCTTGGCTGCTCTAGTGGGCTGCTCTGGTAGCCTGCAGTACGTCTGGGACACAAAACGTACTGCAGGCTACCATTCATACTTGGTTGCCATTCCAAACTTACACCCAGAGCGCTTTTAATCCTCTTTTAACCCAAACCTCTTCTAGGTGCAAGTGAACAGGCTTCTTCATCTTAGACCTCATCTACGCTCTTCGGCTAGATTGAGCAAAACTACAGGAAGACCTCGGTGGCGCAGTGGTTCTGGGCTTGGCCTATGATTGTGGTGATATGGATACTTTTGCAATGGTCAGAAGAGTAAATATTAATTGTTTAATTTGAAAACTGTATACGAAATTAAACAGGTAGAAAAAAACAGTCTTTGACGAGTTTCTTGCCGGTTTTTCTCGTAACAACGTCTCCCGTAGGCTTTTGTGAACAGATGGCGTAGCTTTTTTGACGCTCGTAAGTGCTTGTAAGAGCCTAATTGAATAAATCAATTTCATTCTACTGTTTTATGCTGCTCCATGCTTAAGAAGGTACGTTAAGACGTTGGTTTGTCTGTATTTGCAGTCGTCACGTGGTGGATCATGGTCAGGTCAGGTCAGTCTCCTTAAACATGCGGCAGTATCCCAGAATAAAAATGACCTACACTTGTACTATTGATTACTTAGCAACTTAAAAGGTAAAAATCTGCGTGCCATTCAATTTTGGCACAGTGGCTTTTGTGAAATAGACACATGCTGTACAATCACAAGCAATTATGAGTATACACCATAGAACCTTATCGCATTGATATTCCGGAAACAAAGCTCGCTCTCTGTCCACAAATGTCATTCAATTTCGTATTGTGTGACGAGTCGCTATGTTATAGCACGTGACTGTACGTAAAATCCTAGCCTAGTGAAACGTAAATTAAGGCGAATATCATCCTACTCCAGTTTGGACCATACGGCCTTTGTTGGATTTGCAACGCTCTGCCGTCCAATGTCGCGAAGGTATATTGGAAAATTCCTATTCAACAAAAAGCAAAAATAGGCTTGGATTGTCCATTCCCTTTGATTTACTAGGTTCGTGATGTTTCTCTTTTGGACGAGCTTTTTCAGTGTCACAATTCATTTTCTCATAATCCTTCTTTGTATAGACTAGATATAGATCTAGAAAAGTAATTTGATTTTGTTCGTTTGTAAATTTTGTTTGTTACTCAAAAATACTGAAAAAGGACAGGATAGTTTTTATACTTATGGTAAATTTTAAATAGAAAAATATTGGAAAACCCGCGACCTTTGGAAATCCGGTCCAATGCTTGGACCGGATTTCCAAAGGTCGCGGGTTCGATTCCCGTCTGAGAATTCACTTGTGGCCGAGTTAATTTTTTCCAATATTTTTCTATTTAAAATTTACCATAAGTATAAAAATAGCATTAAAAAATGCAAAAATTACAAAATCATAAAGGATAGTTTTTATCCGTAAATCTTTACGAGAATGGATATTTCGCGCGGGTAAAATCGCCGTACCTTATTTATGTACAACGCTCAATAGTTAAGGCGCTACTCGGAAATGTATAGACTTTTGATATAAAACTATAGCACGGTTACAGTTGTTACAAATCTGGTAATAACAAAAATATTTAACGATACCTTTATCTAGATTCGTATAGTTTCAAAAACACGATTTTATGATTTTGACTCGACACTTTTTCTTTTCGAAAAGACTTCTAAAAATACGAAAATTCAAGATTATTCTTAAATGGGGTTACTTACACTATTGGACATTGGTTTAATAAGTGGAGACCAATAATATTTAGGATCGTTAAGAAGCATTTTTTTAAAATCGCTATAGTTTTTTAATACGAAGTGATTTTGTGTTTTTTTTGCCTAATCTGCAAAATCTCGCTCCCGTGCGCGTCGTTTTCTCATTGCTATCTCGCTTCACCATATTTTTTTCGAGTATCGCCTTAAAAACGTGCATTTGGCTCCATTGTGCATTGCAAGATTTGCAAGTGATTTCTGCCTTAATATAGAAGCACTTCGTAAACAGCGTGAGAGCAATTTTTCTCTCCATTACTGCACGGCGACATCACTAAAGTGCATAACCGAGATAAAATATAGCTTCTGAACCACCAGACAGCTTAGCAGATATTTAAGTTCCACGGTGCTTTTTCATTGGTATAAAACATTCACTTTGCTGGTGTAGTTAAAGTGAAATATTACAACCGGAATTTGAGAAACGACGCAGACGATTCATATATTTGGCTCTAATTGCGAGTTTATGGAAATAATGCTTTTGGAGTAGAAAAATACTGCATACAGCAATTATTTATAGTATACCGTGTGGGGCCTAGAAGCGGGGATAATATTAAAAACGGAGGCTGTATAGGTCACTAGTAATTGAATCATTATGGTCCCAACTAATTAAAACCAATTTTTTTTTTTTTTTTTTCTAACAAACTTATCGTAAATTCAATGTAATGCAAACAACAGTTCTACTCAACTCTTTCTGAGCTACTCGGAACGTCTTTTTGACAATTGATGTGTCGGCTGATAGAAAAATAATACTGTCTTAATATAGCACTTTATGAATCCACGTAGATATTGTTTTTTACTGGAGTGTTTTTTTGCACTCAAAGCCATTTTCACATTTAATTACAAATTGTGTAAAAAATCCAATTCAATTAAATTAAAATTATTTAAACAGAAACCAAAGAATATCCTATGACAACATTCTGACTTAACTAATCAAAATTATTCTTTTTTACACTCTTTTTACACTATAATCTGCTTTTTAAAAAGATCATAATGTAAAAAGCGTAGAATCCATGGAATTAATACGTACTACGTACTAATACTTAATAATTCCATGGCTGAATCTACTTGGTACAAAGAGTATACTTGGTATTGATTGAATGACATGTCATGCATGATGGATAAAATTGTAAACAGATAACTGTCATTGCGATATTTAATAATTAACTACAGATTTTAATAAATTTGAAACAGAGATTTTAAGCTGTGGGAAGTAGCCGGGGCTGTTGCTATTCAAGGACTTAAAGGTAAATTTTCTAATGGATAGTGATATCATGATGTTTTGCGGTAAGTTTTTTATTGTCCCCTGTACCACGATAAGTTCGCAACGTTAGCGATAGTATCGTTCTGCAATAATACACTGATTATGGATCAACGTATCAATGTATCTTTAAATTCTTATTGTGAGTAATGCATGGGTTTTGATAAACTGGAATCTTTTCAGAATAAATACTAATACTCTAGGGAGTCTCTATTTTCAATATTTTCCCCGGTTCTAGGCCCCACACGATATAGCAGTGGTGAGGGGTCGACGTATGGCGAAGGTAAGCTGGACCAAGAAAATCCACAAAGTCGCATACTTTGTGGTCGCATACTGTTAGACGACTCCCGCGCACCTCCACTAGGGTGACGTCTGAAGCTGCGGTTGAGAATGTCTCTCAATCCGTACCCAAAAACTACCTTCACGTACCTAAGCGCTTCAGTTCATATTGCTCACCCATATGCTACCTTCTCATACCTAAGCGACTCAATAGTGTTGTCGTCGGCTGGTGGCAGAGGCGCCGGTATACGCAGACGACTCCCGCGCACCTCCACGAGACTGACGTCACACGAGCTGCGGTTGAGAATATTCCTCACCCACAGACTGCCTTCTCCTGTTCAAAAAACAACATAAACATTACACTAATGACCCAAAATAAAATTTATTGAAATAAACTTAAGAACGTTTGAATTGTCAAAATTCTCGTGAATTCGTTTAGCTGGATTACTTTTATTCTGGCAACTGATCGTAGTTTTCCTATAAGTGAAAAATTCAAAAAAACAAATGCTACAAAATAGTATTTCAGCAACAGAAGCTCTGGGCAAGCTTCCCAATAAAGATTATCATAAATTGTCACTCGCAGGCAAACCATAACAAAGATACGAATCCTTACATCTATCGTTCTGATGTACAGCGAGTATCAGGTATTTCCTGGCGATGAGGCCGTGCTTCAGCCGCCATGTCGGCACTGCCTTTGCCTGCGGTGAAGACAGCCGGTAGATGTTCGCAAGAGGCTCGTGCGCCACACGCCTCGCGTGCTATCACTTTAGCTTTTCCTCCTTTTGCCATAGCTCGTTGCATTGCAATGAGTAGTCCATTAACTGTAGGTAGAGAACCAAAGCTCTTGGGCAAGCTGCCTCAAAAAATCCTTACGTCCAGCGCTCTGATATGCTGGTATCAGGTCCTTAATAGCGACGAGGCCGTGCTCCAGCCGCCATGTCGGCACTGCCTTTGCCCGCGGCGACGACAACCGGTAGATGTTCGGGAGAAGCTCGCGTGAAACGCTTCGCATGCTCTCGCTTCCGCTCTTCCTCCTTCTGCCATAGCTCGTTACATTGCAATTTGTTGTCCTTTATCGGTGGATAGAGATTCAAAGGTCCTGGGCAAACAGCCCCACAAAACAAATCCTTACGTCCAGCATTCTGATGTACAGCTGGTATCAGGTCCTTCCTAGCGATGAGGCCATGCTTCAGCCGCCATGTCTTTGCCCGCGGCGACGACAACCGGTAGATGTTCGGGAGAGGCTCACGCACCACCCGCCTGGCGTGCTCGCGCTTCAGCTCCTCCTCCTTTTGCCATAGCTTGTTGCACTGCGATGTGTAGTCCTTTATCTATGGATAGAGATTCAAAGAACTTGGGCAAACAGCCCCACAAAACAAATCCTTACGTCCAGCGTTCTGATGAACAGCTGGTATCAGGTCCTTCCTAGCGATGAGGGCATGCTTCAGCCGCCATGTCGGCACTGCCTTTGCCCGCGGCGACGACAACCGGTAGATATTCGGGAGAGGCTCACGCGCCACCCGCCTGGCGTGCTCGCGCTTCAGCTCCTCCTCCTTTTGCCATAGCTCGTTGCACTGCGATGTGTAGTCCTTTATCTGAGGACAAAGATTTGATTGCATCATTATAATCATCATCATCATCAGTCATTTTTATGTCCCCACTCCTCGAACATTGACCATCATTATGTATGGATAAGGAGAGCACACACACCACGACACACCACGTGGGCCCAATGCTTGGATTTACAGCCGGGGATAACGGCTTAAAGTGCAATCCGAAGGAAAGTGGATCTCAAGATAATACATTTTTGGAAACCCATCCCGTTACCAACTAGCCACAATCGCAGGCCGAGTGCACAAGTGAGCTCCTCGAAATTCCGGAGTTATCTATTATTTATTACAGTCATTATTATCTGGTATTTGTCACTCACGATTGTTGATGCCACTTTTCTGACAATATCATTAAATCATGTAAAAATTTGCGTTATTAAAAAAAAACTGCGTTAAAAAAAACCGACTTCAAAAACTAAAAAGCAAAAAATAAGCCTTTTGGAGTCGGTGGCAGCCAAGACATTCTACTTTAAGCTCCTATTCTTTTATTTTTCTTGCCCTGGTTGGCACCGACTCCAAAAGGCTTATTTTTGCTTTTTAGTTTTTGAAGTCGGTTTTTTTTAACGCTGTTTTTTTTTTACTTTTTAGTATCTGTAATAGACTGTTTTGTAAACTACAGCAGGGTTTTTCTAGATTAGATAAGGTTTCATGTACATTATAAACAAAATTATCGTAAATACTACATCGTCCAAGTAAAAAATGAAATGAAATATATTAAAATGCTCATAACATAAAAAGTACTGGGTCAAACGAAACCAAAATCTTTATGGGACCAATTGGCAACTATTCTGCATCGAACAAAAAAAGAATCATGGAAATCGGTTCAGAAATCTCGGCGTAATCAGTGTACATACATAAAAACAAAATAAAAAAAAATATATATATACCAACCGAATTGAGAACCTCCTCCTTTTTTGAAGTCGGTTAAAAAAGTACTCGCTTAAAGTCAAAACCGAAGGAAAAATTCAACGTTTCAAAATAGCTGGGACTGGCAGCATAATTGCGAAATATAGTCAGCACAAACTTGATTCTTTATTACCAAAGAGCTTGATAAACTCTGTCACGAGAGGTAGCCACTAATCCTCACTCGATAAGAAGAAGATTACCAAAGTTACGGGTGTACTGGAAACTGAGTAGCCTAGCCTAACTAGCCACGCTGAGTTTCCCAGATATTTACAACGGTCCGAAGAGAAAATTATATTTGCACAGTAATAAATTCCATTGCGAATGTATAATTTGCGTACGATGGGCGTTCCAGTTTAATATTACTTTAGTTAACCAGCTAAGATATCGGCATGACGAATACATAATTTTCGGGCGCGTATTTACATAATCCCGTGTTCACAATTTAACTGTCTTGCGAGTTGTGAAAGTCCCTTATTAGGCCTATTTGATACGGGAATAGTTTTCAATTTACCTTGCTTCTGTTTGGTTTGGTACTACGTACATGTGCGAGATACATTTTTATTGGTAGTAATTTTGCACAGGTAAATGCATAAAAAAGCTAGCTTTTTTATCTATAACGGGTAAAGGCTATGCCTTCATGATGAAGGTTATCTGAGACTTTATGTTAAGTGATGATAAGACCGAATATTTTTTACGAAATACTTAACTACTGAGGAACTGGCTATCTTATTACTTAGCTGTTGGTTAACAATGCTGAAAACATGATTAATATGGCGACAACTTAAATCAGATTGTGGTAGCTAGCCAGGTGGATCTAAAAAAGGCCCTATCAAACCGAACACAATATGCATATTATTAGTTCTAAGATGGGAATTGAACTTGGGACCTCAGGATCTGATTCTGGTGGTGTTACCACTGGACCACGCGCAGTTGGTGTATGCACATTGTATTCGGTTTGGTTGGTGGTAGGTCTTGTTGTAAGTCCGCCTGGCTAGCTACCACCATCTTATATAAGTCTGACGCCATAACAACAATGTTTCCACCTTCGGCCTTACCGTTACTTAACATCAATTAACACATTACCAAAATATAATATTAATAGGAGATATAAACATTAACATTCGACCAGACAATTGTGATTCTGTAGCTCATGAGTACTTGAATGTATGTTCCTTTCATGGTATGTTCCCCGCACACACGCTTCCAACGCACCAAAGCGGTTCTTGCTTAGATCACATATTTCTTAAATCTCGCTTTCCATCAGTAGCATTAGTTACAAACTCATCATTAACTGATCACAGTGCCGCGCTACTAACCTTAAATCGTAAATTACCTAACATAACACGCACGCAAAATTATAAATCACAAATAAATGAACGTAAACTTGAGGACAATTTATTTTGCATTGACTTTAACCCACTTTGCAATTTTGATGACGCGGATGAATGCATGTCGTATTTTATAAACAAAGATCGTCAAGCAATATCAAGAAGCACGATATTCACACAGTCGAGTAATAAAAATTATAATATAAAGCCATGGATCACACCAGAGCTTATCCGTTGTATGAGGCATAGGGACAAATTACACATAAAGGCCAAATCTAACCCGGACAATTTAATATTACAAATATCGTACAAAAGATATCGAAACTTTTGTAACGATGTTTTGAAAAAAGTAAAGAAAAGTTACGATAAAAAAGAATTAGAAAAGGCTGGAACTGACAGTAAAAGAATATGGAAGGTTATAAAAAATGTTACTCATATGTCAAAGCAACATGAGTCATCTTCAGGGTTGTTTCAAGAGGGCACGTCACAACTGACAACCGTAAATAGTGCAAATGATTACTTCGTCAACATAGGAAAGTGTCTAGCAAGCAAGGTTCAAAGTCACTCATTTATGTCCCAGTCAAGTATACAGCATAGTTGCGAAAATTCATTTAGATCATTTGTGCTATTGGATACTGATGAAGCTGAGGTGGAAAGAATCATTATGGATTTAAAAGACGATTCAGCGGTTGGATGGGATAACATATCGAATAAAATGTTGAAACGATACAGGCATATTTTGGTCTCACCCCTCACTTACATCTTTCGCAAGTGTCTAGCTCAAGGAGTTTTCCCTAAATGTCTAAAAAAAGCAGTTATTATTCCTGTGTATAAATCCGGCAACAAATATCAAATATCAAACTATAGGCCTATCTCTTTATTACCCGCCATTTCAAAAATATTAGAAAAGATTATAAATATCAGACTTGTTAGATATTTCGAGAAGTATTCTGTTTTTTCTAGATCTCAATATGGCTTTAGACCCAAATTATCGACTGCCGATGCTGTGCATCAGTTAACTAACTATTTAGTTCAAGAACTAGACAAGGGTAACAAGACTTTGGGAATATTTCTCGACCTAGCAAAAGCTTTTGATGCCGTTTCTGTACCCATTCTATTGCTGAAACTTGAATCACTAGGTATAAGAGGCAACCAGCTTAAATTATTAACAAGTTACTTATACGAGCGTTCACAATGTGTTAAAATAAACAATGTTATCAGCTCTGATTTGACGAATACTTCCCATGGAGTTCCCCAGGGAAGTATATTAGGCCCTACCCTATTTTTAGTTTACATTAATGACCTTTGTAATCTAAAATTGCATGGCGGAAAAATCATTTCATATGCTGACGACACTGCTCTACTTTTTTCCGCAAGCTCGGAAGAAGAGGTATATGAATATGCGCAACGAGGCTTCAATGAAGTGAATAATTGGTTACAGCAACATCTATTAACATTAAACGCTGACAAAACTAAGTATGTATATTTCTCAATGCGTAAATATAAAACTATTCTAACTAACCCAAAATTGCATGCCCACCATTGTAAGGACCCTGTTAATCACCGTTGCACTTGCCCAGATATAGGTATTGCTAACAATCTGAAGTATTTGGGTGTCATTATTGACGAAAACCTTTCATTTCAGCCCCATATTGAAGCTTTATGTGGCAGAATACGTAAATTAATATATATATTAAAATGCTCATAACATAAAAAGTACTGGGTCAAACGAAACCAAATTTTTATGGGACCAATTGGCAACTATTCTGCATCGAACAAAAAATAATCATGGAAATCGGTTCAGTAATCTCGGCGTAATCGGTGTACATACATAAAAAAATAAAAAATAAAAATATACCAACCGAATTGAGAACCTCCTCCTTTTTTGAAGTCGGTTAAAAAAGTACTCGCTTAGAGTCAAAACCGAAAGAAAAATTCAACGTTTCAAAATAGCTGGGACTGGCAGCATAATTGCAAAATATAGTCAGCACAAACTTGATTCTTTATTACCAAAGAGCTTGATAAACTCTGTCACGAGAGGTAGCCACTAATCCTCACTCGATAAGAAGAAGATTACCAAAGTTACGGGTGTACTAACTTTAATAGCCAGAATAGCCACGCTGAATTTCCCAGATATTTACAACGGTTCCGAAGAAAAAATTATATTTACACAGTAATAAATTCCATTGCGAATGTATAATTTGCGTACGATGGGCGTTCCAGTTTAATATTACGTTAGTTAACCAACTAAGATATCGAGATGACGAATACATAATTTTCGGGCGCGTATTTACATAATCCCGTGTTCACAATTTAACTGTCTTGCGAGTTGTGAAAGTCCCTTATTAGGCCTATTTGATACGGGAATAGTTTTCAAATTACCTTGCTTCTGTTTAGTTTGGTACTACTTACATGTGCGAGATACCTTTTTATTGGTAGTAATTTTGCATATCTAATTGCATAAAAAAACTAGCTTGAAAAAAATAATATTTGTAATTCACTTTGGCAATCTACGGATTAAACTTTTATGTTAACATGTTACCCCCTTACTAAGCTGGCAGAATTTCGATGCTTCGAAACTTATTTGGCATAACACATTTGGCAGAATCTTTCTTAAACGAATATTATTTAGGCATAAAAAATATTTAGCAAAGTAGTAGACTGGCACAATATTTATATATCCAAATTTAAAATGGCATATTGTTAAAGGCGCGGAGGGGCGAGGCGGCCTGCGAGCTGAGGAGTAGGTGGTTTTAACATTGAAAACCATCAGCGACGATAGGCTCGCGTGGGACTGCTGGATCCGTGACAGAAGTGATGCTAGCTACTTGCTTGCGTGCTTGCTGCTTTCTTGCATGCTTGCTGCTTGCTTGCTGTATGCTTGCATGCTTGCTACTTCCCTGCATGCTAATGGTATGCTTGCCAGTTACTGAACCAAAGTAGTTTTGAACTCGATGCAAGTAGCAATCAAGCATATCTTTAATAATAAAAAAGCAGAATCATCATTTGGCAGAATGTTTGCGCATTATAATTACTATAGCCATGAAATTTCTGCCAAAACACGATTCTTCCTGTGAACATTCTGCCAAATTATGATTCTGCTTTTTGATTATTATGGTTATGAAATTTCTGCCAAAAGACGATTCTGCCTGTGAACGTTCTGCCAAATGATGATTCTGCTTTTTGATTATTATGGATAAGGAAATTCCGCCTTATGATAATTTTTATTTGAATGTATGACAAAATGAGGTTTATGCCGACCGTTGTCATGACCTTTCGCTGTCATTAAAAAGTGATGGTGTATGTTCTAATATTCATTTAATTAAGTATGCCTTGATATTTGTTTCAGCATTGGACCGGAAGTAGTGGCGTCTTTTGATATCGGAGGCCAAGACCCACTTTGGGTCGCTGCGCCGTGGGAAGTAAGTCTTTATTTTTTTATCTATAACGGGTAAACGCTATGCCTTCATGATGAAGGTTATCTGAGACTTTATGTTAAGTGATGATGACTGCATATTTTTTACGAAATACTGAACTACTGAGGAACTGGCTATCTTATTACTTAAGCTGTTGGAACACAACAATGCTGAAAATATGATTGATATGGCGACGACTTAAATCAGATCGTGGTAGCTAGCCAGGTGGACTTAAAGGTCCTGTCAAACCGAATTTAATATGCATAATAGAGATCTAAGATGGGAATTGAACTTGGGACCTCAGGATCTGATTCCGGTGGTGTTACCACTGGACCACGCGCAGTTGGTGTATACATATTGTATTCGGTTTGGTTGGTGGTAGGTCTTGTTGTAAGTCCGCCTGGCTAGCTACCACCATCTTATCTAAGTCTGACGCCATAACAACAATGTTTCCACCTTCGGCCTTACCGTTACTTAACATCAGTTCAGGGTGATGAAGCTGAGCGTCTTCCCGTCGTTCATAAAAAAAAACTCACCCAATGCTTTGATAGTGGGTCTTCCTGTTGCAGGACGTCTTTGTCAGTTGGAAGGGGCGGCAGATAGTCCCGGTCCCGGAACACATCCCTCAGAACTGGTCTCACGTCAGCACATACTGCCCTGTGGAATGGTTGTAATGGTTATTATATGTGTAGGAGTGTTGTATTCACTTACTAGCTGTAAGCACTAACATTTTTAAAGGCCAAAAATGATTTGCCTTCGTTTGAACTACAAAATTGTTTTTAATGAGACATGATGCAAGAATACTTATTACACCTTAGATTTCCCGAAATGGATAGGTTTTTGAAACATCTTAGATATTCTGAACAAAGAACAAAAATTAAAAAGATTTTTATTATTTCAACTAAAACATTTAAAACACAAAGCGGTGATTAGTGGTTCTCTCTAATAAGAGCTTATTATGCAACAGTATCAGAAGGTGAAAGCATTTCCAACCATGTTTTTTTCAAACTCTTATACAAACCTTATCTAAAAGAACCGGACACGTTTTTCAAAATTTAATCAGCAAGCGATTCAGGAAAGAGGCCATTTCATTTCATTTCCCAGTACATTTTCCACGAATTTTTTTCGGGCCTCGGGCCGAAGCAATCAATACTTCATCGATGTCGTCAAACTTCATTCAATGAAGGTGGAACGTGACTCGAATCTATCTCCCGATTGAATCTGCAGGTCGGACCTTATGCTGAGTACACGGGATACTCGCGACAGTATCGGTAGTATGTAAGGCCCAGTCATAATTGATCATCGCTTGCACAAAGATGCGTATGTCCGATAAAACAGATGGCCTACTACTCTCTAACGGCCATTCAAAATAACCTATCCCCAGTAAGAAATAGGCCTACTGTGGTTTAGTTGCTAGGCAATCTTTGTTATTTCCCTGCATTTAACAGAAATAACTAAGCAACAAAACTATAGTAGCTCTATTTATTACTATGGAAGGTTATTGGGAACGGCTGTAAGTCCGTTTACGAAGTTTGGGGTTACTATCGGATCATATATAATGCCTTGTACTGCTCCCGAGGAGCCCGTGGTGCAGTGGTTCGCGCGCTCGGACTGCGATTGTTGAGGTTAAGAAACTTTCGCAATGGTCGGCCAAGGGATGGGTGACCATAAATTTACTATCTCGAGCTCCTTCGTGCTTCGGAAGGCACGTTAAGCCGTTGGTCCTGGTCCAAATTTCAAGATTCTAAGATCACGGGAAGTATCCTTTGGGTTTTGATTCCCGTGCGAGTTTCAAACATTTTTTCACAACTCCAAGGGACAGTAGACCTGAGTATTAGATATAAATTTCAGTTTGATACGTCCACGCGTTCCTGAGAAATACGGTCTTGACAGACGGACGGACGGACAACGAAGTGATCCTATATATCCTAGGGTTCCGGTTTTTTCCTTTTGAGGTGCCGAACCCTAAAAACTTCTCGATGTTACACTGAGTTTTGTGAGAGCCAGAACGTGCGGACAATTTATTCTTAAGTTTTATTTTACGAGGAGTTCGATGGCGCAATAGTTCTGACACTCGGTATGCGATTGTATCCGTTAATTAACTTTCACAATGGTCTGTCGCAGAATGGGTGACCAAAAGTTAGCTACCTATCTTGAGCTCCTCCGTGTTTCGGAAGGCACGTTAAGCTGTTGGTTGTATTTGCAGTACATAACATTGGGCTCACGTGGTGGGTCATGGCCCATTCATCTTATCCATCCATGAGGAAGCCCAGTGCCCACTAGTGGGAACATTTAAAGGCTGAATTTTACTTGACTTACTGCTGAAGATTTAGTTTGAATTTATGGAAATGAAATAAAGTGTGTTACGTTATTGTTTTTTTTAAACTAAGTTGATGTAAGAAAAGCACAACTTACCCTTTCCGCGGTATTAGGGGAAGGTTGTCAGCCATTTCTATAAATATTTCAAAACAGAAATTATAAAAATATCTACCTCTGTCTAACGTCTCGTTTGGATGACGTCTAACATCTGATTGTCATTTTCTTTACCGATAAGTATTTCAAAGAGAATGTAATAATAACACAGACTAAATTAATATAAGGAAAATTGTATTGTTTTTTGTTCTATGTTAAAAATGTTCAAATCAAATCATCTCGGGATCAATGGCACTTCTATATATAACGTTGTCGGAAATCATTATTCCCTCATTTCAATAATGATATTTAAAGAATACTAACGGCCTCCCGCTATTTCACCCCCGTGTTTTCCGTTATCGTAACATCTAACATCGTATTTATCTAGGCCACCTACTGACTATGTGTGTGCCAAATTTTATCTAAATCTGTTCTGTAGTTTTTGCGTGAAAGAGTTACAAACAAACAAACAAACAAAGTGACATACTTTCACATTTATAATATGAGTAGGATCATTCATTCAAACCTAAAATAAAGCCGAGTTTAGTTTTTAGTAAATATAAATAAATATTTACTAAAAACTATATAAATAATACATTAAAAGTGTCTACGGATCAAGTTCATTTTAACTATAAAATTATATCCAATAAATATTAACAAATTATAACATTTTAATTTTGCATTTTTCAATGCTATTTTTATGTGATAAATATTAAACAAGAAAATATACTAGAAAAAAGCAACTAGTCTCATGTCGCCCTGACGGGATTCGAACCCGCATCCTTGGGAATCCGGCCCAATGCACTAACCAATTATGCTACAGAGACCTCTGTAGCAGTTGCTTTTTTCTAGTATATTTTCTTGTTTAATATTTATCAAATATTAACAAAATTAAATGTAGTCTTTCAGACTTATTTTTTTTTAATGAACATCGGGGAGACCCTTAGCCTTTCTAAATCTCTTTTTTTTACTATGAATCTAACCGCCTCTGTGGTCTAGTGGTACAACCACCGGTATCAGACCCAAGGGTCCTGGAGTTCGATTGCCAGCGGGGGTACATATTGTATTCGGTTTGGTTGGCAGTACGACTTGTTCTAAGTCCGTCTGACTAGCTACCGCCATCTTATCTAAGTCTGACGCCATAACAACAATGTTTTCAGCATTGTAGTGTTCCGGCAGTTACAGATAACATAGCCAGTTCCTCAGTAATTGAGGATTCCGGGGGAGCCGCGCTTCATCAATACTTAACATCAAGTATGATGAAGACTAAGAGTCTCCCCGTCGCTCATAAAAAAACAAATTAAACTTTCTTTACTCAAATAGTAAAGTTTACAAAAATAACTATTAACGATTCAAAAACGTTAAAATAATAATCCTCTATAGCGGCGATTATCTAAACATTTTTGATGTGTGTAGTTTGCTATTTCACCAATAGGTAGTTAGTGACTTCAAAATTAGCCGTCCTCATGAAAAAGTGAAACATATAAAAACAAGATTCAAAGAAAACCCGACTAGTTGATGAAACATTCATGGATCACGAAAGATATCTTGACATTTTAGATATGAGACATATCCTTCAAGCCAAACATAGTATATTACATCAAAAGGATGCGTAGAAACCACTTACTTCAATTTCCTGGTGATTCTGACATCGTTCGATCTGCAAATGAAAATGTTTGTGAACACAGTACCTACAGTCATACAATGTATGTATGTATGTATTTACCAAAAAAAGTATAATATTATGTTTATCCGTTATCTAGTACCCATAACACAAGTTCTTTATGAAATTTAACGTGGGCTAGATAATTGGTGTGATAATTGTATGCAATTATTTATTTATTTATTTATAGAAATATAAGTATTTATACAGTAAGTTGTCTTTGCATTTTTCTTAATAAAAGTTGTGCACATCCGAGTTTAAATGTTTTTGGGATGGGTGAAAAATATTAAAGTCGCGTCAGGATACGTGACGATCGAAAATTCGTAAGATGGAGGGAGAGTAGAGCGTCGCCTCGGCGCGGCGTAGGAGAGGTAACTGCCGGAACACAACAATGCTGAAAACATTGTTGTTATGGCGTCAGACTTAGATAAGACGGTGGTAGCTAGCCAGACGGACTTAGAACAAGTCCTACCACCAACCAAACCGAATACAATATGTACCCCCGCTGGGAATCAAACCCGGGACCCATTGGGTCTGATACCGGTGGTTGTACCACTAGACCACAGAGGCGGTTAGATTACTTAACTTAATATTACTTAGGATGAGGATGCCGCAATGCCCCATAGGATTTGATATTTTCGTGGGCACATATTATATCACTGTTGCTAGGTAATAAGTCTGTATTATGGATCTGGAAATAAATTAATAACGAAAAACCGATAAGAGCCAAAAAAATAACTAATTTTCTTATACCAGTCGCGCCATTCCGGTAGTCGTAAAGGCAATTTATATTATTTGCGAGCTTTCATACTGACCCGATCTATCATCACAGTAACTGCGCAATGAAAGCGGAATTCATCCATCAAATGAAAGACCATTCGAGTAGCAAACAGTATTATTTTAGGGTTCCACACTTTAACCCTAGGTTCACATGGTTGGACGTCTGCGAACTAAGATTTATCGTCGTCGTGTCAGCCACATCACACCCACTGCTGGGTATAGGCCTCATCCAAGGATCTCCATGTCGATCGGTCCTGCACTGCCTGCATCCAGCGGCTCCACGCGACCGTGCACCACAATCGTCGGTCCACCTTGTCGGGGGCCTACCCACGGAGCGTCGTCCGTTGCGCGGACGCCATTCCATAACCTTTGCACCCCAACGGCCATCAGTTCTTCTTGCTATGTGTCCCGCCCACTGCCACTTCAGCTGAGCAATCCTTCAAGCGATGTCGGCTACTTTAGTTCCTTTACGGATCGCCACACTTCTGATTCGATCACATAGGGAAACGCCGAGCATAGCCCTCTCCATTGCACGCTGGGTGACTTTGAGCCTTGTTAAGTCAAGTTGTTGCAACTAAGATTGTTTCCCACAAAAACACAATTTACAAAAAGACAGGGAACCGCTTAGCTATCATCATACCTGAAATTAAACAGTAATAAGACTGAAAGTGAAATCGTGCTGTCCCCGTAATCCGTACTGTCGGAAGAACACAATAACGCTGAATATGTTGTTATTATGGCGACAGAAAAAGTATAAAAAGTTAAGTGAGGTGGTGGTAGCTAGCCAGACGGACTTAAACAAGTCACCAAACATATACCTAGTTATTTCGTTACTGTTCCTTGGGATTTTAGTAAAATCTTTCGAAACCTACAGGTAGTCAACCCGTGACCACGACCACGACCGTGGCAGCTGAAAAGGTGCCGAAACGTCGAGAAAATCAATAACCCCTAAAAAACTTAAAAATACGGACATATACAACTTAGTTCGTGAAATATAGCGCGTTTGATATCCGTAAAAGTTGTTTTATTTTAACCTACAGGTACTTCACTGAATTTCATATAGAATTTCATATAGAATCGAGTTTACCAAAAAAAACCAGCCCTAGACGAGTTTCTTGCCGGTTCTTCTCGTTACAAGGTCTCCCGCCGTAGGGTTTGTGAACCGATGGCATAGCTTCTTTGACGTTCATAAGCGCTTGTAACAGCCTGAATAAATGATATTGACTTTGACTTTGACTTTGATTATCCAAAACGTCGTTTAAATTTCAGTCGTCCGCTTAAAGATCAACAGAACGATATTTAAACCACGATTGATCTTATCAGAAGGCCACTTAGATAGACTTTTCCTTCTTTCGGTTAAATACAAAAAGGAAAAAGAAACATTTCCAATCACCAGCTATCTACTTAGACCGCGGCAAAATCACATTTATCTTCTTTGAGACGGTGTGGCGCAAAGTTCGCGGGAATCCCGCGAGTCACACCCGGATGGAGAATCTTAGAAACTGCTGTATCATTGACGCTTCATACTTAACAGATTAGCCATATCACACGGTGTAGAAAGCGAGGGAAAGGAAATTTGTAGATACCTACCCCTGAATCGTGATTCATGAGTTAAGAAACTCTCAAAATAAATAAATGTTCGTAATTCAAGTTCTACAGTGTAGCTCTTTCTGAGGATAGATTATTGATACCGAACGTAAGAGATGTGAGTAATCATACTACATAACTACATAAGTGATACTTAGTGGTACCAAAAATCGACACCTGCAAGCAAAAACATTGTAACTCAGTTTTAAGCAGTATTTAGATATGATGATATTCATGCTAATAATGAGGGTTTTTTTACACTTATCACCGTATTTAAATTCGTCATAATTTAAAATCTGCAGCGTGTAAAACGTCCTAAAAACATTGTATCTCAGACATGAATTTATTTTATTCAACAATATAAAATTAAACGAGCATATCAGTTTCATACAATATTTATTGGAGTTACAATGTAATTTTACAAAGTATATGAGGACGAATTTGATGGTAACTTACTAATTATATACAATTAATAAGTAATTTAATATATACATATATGGCTATACGTTTGCTTAAGTGGTCAAGATCGATTAGGGCTTATCCGAAATTGCTAAGAATTGTCGTGCTCTCCTGGAAAATGCCAAAAACTGAGTTACCATGTTTCCCTTGCAGGTATCGAAATAATCTATAGGTAATGTAAAAATTTACACTAAGTATTCTTCTTCTTATCGAGTGAGGATTAGTGGCCACCTCTGGTGTCAGAGTTTATCAAGCCTATAAGGCCTCTGACTTGGCTTAACGACTGTAATCAAATGACAACAGCCGGGACCGACGGTTTAACGTGCCCTCCGAAGCACGGAAGCGCTCAGTTATAATGCCACTTTACGGTCACCCATCCGACACCTGACCGTGCCAAACATTGCTTAACAAACGTGATCGAATACGATCAGTCTGTCAAGCGCGGCCATGAGCGCTTCTACTAAGTATTAAGTAAGTACTTTACTTTCCTTTTTGACTGTTTGTCGCATCCCTATTACTCAACTGTAAGTAAACTTCGAATAGTTGAGCAGTGAGGGAAAAGGGAACATTTCCCGTAAGTATTATATATTTATTATTGTATTATATATTTATAGACGACCTGTTTGGCGCAGGGGTACTAACCCCACCTTCTGCGCCAGAGGTCCCGGGTTCGATCCCCGGACAAGACAAATATTTGTGTGCATGAACATGTCTATTTGTCTTGGTCTGGATGTTTAATATGTATATTATGTTTGTATTTACAAAAAAAAAGTTATCGTTATCTAGTATCCATAACACAAGTTCTTCATGATACTTAACGTGGGCTAGATAATTTGTGTGATTGTATGGAAATATTTATTAAATATTTATTTATTTATGTGATAATAAATATTAAGCAAAAAAATATACTAGAAAAAAATACTATCGGGTCAGGGCGCCATAAGACAAGTTGTTTTTTTATCACATAAAAATAGCATTGTAAAATGCAAAATTGAAAAAAAAAGGGAAAAAAAAACAAAAAATGTTATATTATTTTTACTTCGGTGAAACTTGACACGTCGTACGTATCATACCGTTCAAAATAGTAAAAAACAATGGTTTTATGCGATCTGAATAAATAAATTTTTTTTTGTAAAATCTTCCACAAGGAGACAAGAGATTTTCATTCCTTATTGGAAATGACTGGTTTCATAATATGTAAATACTAGGGGCCGTCCAAGGTTTCACTCGGGCCGCGTAGGTCCCATTCCCGTGGGAATATCGGGATAAAAAGAGTAGCTTGTGGTAGTTCCACTACTTAAAGTGTCTACATACCAAATTCCATTCAAATCTACTTATGATAAATTTTAAATAGAAAAATATGGGAAAAATCAACTCGGCCACAAGTAAATTCTCAGATGGGACTCGAGTCTCGGTAGCTCAGTGGTTAGAGCTTTGGATCTGATTTCCAAAGGTCGTGGGTTCGATGCCCATCTAAGAATCCACTTGTGGCCAAGTTGTTTTTTTCCAATATTTTTCTATTTAAAATTTATCATAAGTATAAAAATAGCATTGAAAAAATGCAAAAATTCAAATATCATAAATTCATCCTAAACTGTTCAGTAGTTTTTTAGTGAAAGAGGAACTTACAAACTGACATAGTTTTGCATTTCTAATATTATTTATTTGTCGGCTGATGGCCAGAGCTACCTTGCCTCTCAGTTGATTCAGACATTGGGAATAAAGGTTTTCAACGTTGACAATAGAAAACAAATACGGACACAGTAACTTTCTATTTCAATTCCACAAAACGGTAATACAATCACTTTATAATTTAAGTAAGCAAAGTTAATCATAAATCAAACAACCAAATTGTTAAAGGCACAACGATCCGTTTGAGAGAAAACGTGTTGCCTCGCCGTCTCTAGTCGAAACAATCGCGCGCTCGCTCGATCGGTTTTCCCTCCAACGTTCCGTTAGCGCGCGACAGAGTGGCGCCATCTAACTTGAAGTGCGCGCTGGTGCCTAAAACTAGTCATGCGAGTGTCTTCTTATTGACTATCTGCGCCGACATATTTATTTATAACACTTTATTTGCACACACACAGACAGAAAATACATGAATAAAAGAAAAAACAATAAACAAGATTTGTTGTACAAAGGGCGGCCTTATCGCTTAGCAGCGATTTCTTCCAGTCAACCCATATGACACATAAACTGGTAGAAGGGATGAGGGTAGTTGGTGCGCAACAAACAAATTAAAAGAAAATAACATATCATCTAATATATAAAAAGATATACAATAAAATACATATACTACATATACAATAAAAACAAAGTTAATGCAGTTAAGAGACTGAAAATACACAAATAAAACGGGAGTTCTGTAGGGAAAAGAAGGACTAGTGGGATAGGAAGAACTACTTGACCTTATTAATATGATTCAATTCCTTTTTTTCCGAACCAAGAATTTCATAACTTTAGCGTCACTCGAGTACTCTTAAAGCTAGAGCCATCCCGCTCATTCGTTATGTCTATAACAGGGACATAAAATAATCTTTTGGGAGTCGGTAATAAAGGCACGAGTCGTAACTGCTCAGTATGACCCATCATGGCCACATAGCATCCAGTTTATGGCCACTGGGACTCGTAACATAAGTTAATAAAAATTAGACCTATATTTGGAGCGCATTTAGGGAATAAACGACGATCATTTTGACGTAAATTATGCCAATGCTGTACTTTGGAAAGCACGTTGGGCTGCTGGTCTTGCATTTGAAGAAAAGAAAGAAAGATTTTTATTGCTGCATCACACATGAACTTTTACTTTCTATGTCATTTTGAAACATAATTACATACAAAGTAAAAGATTTGCTTGTGCCCCAACAGTAGGGACATCCAAATGGATGATTTGATGAATTGCTTTGATGAGGCATTGGACGACCTGTTTGGCGCAGGGGTACTAAACCCGCCTTCTGCGCCAGAGGTCCCGGTTTCGATCCCCGGACAAGACAAATATTTGTGTGCATGAACATGCCTATTTGTCTTGGTCTGGGTGTTTAACCTTAGATAGCTAACGCTACTCTGATAGCTAACCATTCGACTTTTTGACGATAATGATTTTTAAATGTTTATTTTTTTATATTTTCTTTACTTTTATTATGTCTATAGAAAATAGAGGATATGAATTAAAGGCTGAAGAATATTACATATATTATATATATATATATAGAATATATTTTGATTTTCCCCCCTACCCCCCCACCAACTCCCAACCGTAGCAAATGCATAGTTCCTGAGATATTTGAGATTGAAATTTGAGGTTCGGAGGCAAGAAAAAGTAACATTTTATGCATTTTTAAATTTGGTGGGGGGGGGAAAATTTGGGGGTAGGCACCCTAAAACTCAAATCTTATTCCGCCCTCCCCCTCACATTACCCCTCTCTCCCCCTAAATCCACCCTCCACCCTCATACTACCCCTATAAATAGGGTTTAAATGTAAAATGCATTATTCCCCCCTCTAAAATAAAATTAAATAAAAGGGCATAAAAGTGGGGAAGCCACTCAACACTACCATGTACTTCTAAATTGATAAAGTTACATATCTAAACTGACAGTTATTTTTTACTAGGGGTAAGTAAATGAAACATTAAAATATGTTAATATATAATCATTTATTGCATTTATTGCTTCAGCAAATTGCACACATTGGCCACCAGTTTCCAGTTCTTTTTCCAGATCATCAGTTTCCAAATTTTTTTCCCGTTCCACATTGATCTGAAACAATTAGAAAACAAATTGTAATGTATTGTAAAACGAGACGCAGCCATCATAGCAAAAAAATTGAAGTTGAAGTAATGTATTGTATTGTAAATGCATTCTTGCCTTTTGAGTCCAAAGCTATTAAAGTTGTTAACAAATTAAAGATTTCTGAACGTCTCCGGCGCTGCGGGAAGTGCAGCCCCTACTCCCTTGCGTAACAAACCACAGGCACTCCATGCTCACCTCCGCAGCTTCGGCTTGCATGGTGCCTGCAGTTTGATACAGCGGGCGGGGGCTGCTCTCCCTCCGCGCCTCCGGGCTTTTATAAACACTCTTGGGGTAGGGCATACTAGTACCACGTGGAGTCGGGGTTGACTAATTCGGTTCTGTTTTTAAATTTCGAACTAATCAACACTAATTTGATTTAAATCTTTGCTATAATATCTCTACTAACCTGATTTCTTCCGCGTAATTATGAACTCGTCTCCCAGATGAACCAGTAGCTGAAGGTGCTTCCAATTGGTCTTCAGATATAGTTGGTAGATCTGGCATGATGGAGTTTGCCATTCTGCTAGCTGCCGAGTGGGGTAAAGAAGTTAACCCACTAGGGCCAGCTAGGTTGTTGGGACCAGCAACCGGTTCTTCCAACGCGGACGACGAGAGCACATGTGGCTCATTAGAGTCCAACACTTGTACACTACGGGGCACCGAAGAATTAGCCACAAGCGGCTCACTAGAGTCTATCACTTGGGCACTGAAGAAATGTCCACAAGCGGCTCACTAGAGTATCACTGGGCACTGGGGGGCACTGAAGAAGAGGCCGTAACAAGCGGCTCATTCGAGTCCAAAACTTGCACTTCACTCAATTCAATTCTTCAGGCAGACAGAATAGCGGAATCCGAGCATGGCGTTTTTGCGTTTCGTTTCTCGAAATGGAAAAAATATTATTAAATATTCTTGAGAATTCCTTTACTTGATTATTTTTAATTTAGCTTTAAATATTATAGTATGTTTATATAAGAATAATTTTATTATTTTTCTTCAATAATTATAACAGTTAATCAATATTGTGCGTTATTAACAACAACAGTTCAGTATTGTCTGTGGCTGTATGACAAAATTCCTGTATCTAATAGACTTCAATCAAGAAAAAAAAACAGAAATCTGTCAAAATAATGTCAGATCCTTGAGATATTACGAAAAAAATATAAAACTTTAAGATTTTTTTTCTCGAAAACTATAAGTTTGCTAGTGTTGCGCCTTTGCTGAATTACTTCTTATAAATAAAACTTTACAACGAAAAATTGTGAACCTCCAACTCGTGGGTCCGTAATGTACAGTTTAGCCGATAGGTTCCATACTCGTTAGTCGGCCAGCCCGACGGAAGCCATTTACGTTTGCCAACTACCAGTACTAGAATTTTATGTAGGTGCACTAAAGGACTTTGTTTAGAAAGAAAGAAAGAAAAAAAAAATTTATTTGAGACAAACACGATAATTATACATAACAATAATACAAAAAAAAAGGCACAGGTTTGTCCCAAAACGGTACCGACTCAGCATAATGCTTGGCTTTTTGGCCAGCGCTGGTCTTCCGTCGGTACCGTTTTGGTGGGGCTGAGAGCCATGTTAACCGGCACAGCTAAAACATAAAAATGTTTTAATGTGATTAGTTTAAAAAATATAAAATTAAAGTCAACATAACAGCCTTATTGACAGATCACACAGGGGCACCAAAATGATACAATGTACTATGAAAGTATTCTAGTCTGTGTGATCGGTCTATGGTAATTGGTAACAATAGTGTCAGTCATCTGTGGCACAACAACCTATATAATTTGTGAAGATAGAATAGAAGCCAGACAAACAACAGCTTTAAAATTTGTGAAGCCAAACGAAACAAACAATGAAACAAAACAAAATCAGACTTGGTGTTACTAAAAAACCAAGTTCAGTACATGCAAAACAAAACAGTAACATATCACGACGAGAGAAGAAAAGAAAAAAAAAAAAACAATTTAACAAATAACAATCTACTTATCATTACAACAGTGAACGAAAACTGTGTCAGACAAGATCACAATCTGATAAAGCAACAGCAAAGTAGCAGAAAACTAGCCATTACAATAGTAGGTGAGTAACTTAACATCATACTTTCGATACAACCAAAAAAGCAACCAACATTCTTATGTATTTTCTTATTCCTATTCTTATGTTTGGCTACATTCGTTGCCTTTTTAATAAAAAAATGAACAAAAGATGTTGCGAAAACTTGTAATAAACCTCTCAAACTTACTTGTTTGATTCAAACCAAGAGCTACGTATGAATCTAACCAAGGCTTCAAAGATTATTTTTATAACAAGTAAACAGTGACATCTAGTAACTTACAATGAATATTCACTTTTGAGGGTTGTCTGCAAGTAGCAGCCACGAAGAAAGTTTTCCGGAGAAGAAAACCTTAGCGCAGTGGTTTCATCGCCTCCCAAGAGATGGCGCTAAGCGTCAAGAATTGGACTTTTAAATTAACTAAATAATGTTCATTTACATGAATATTCATTATGAAAATAAATATCGCATACAAGAAAATAATAAAAATAATTGACTTCTGAATTATTATACTTTAGATTTCTTTTGTTACTTTATGTACCGATTGTAGATAAAAATCCCGTAAAATGCTGCATACAAATGGGTGAATTTCTCAGCAACAAAATTTGTGCGACATCGATGAAATTGCTAGTGCAGGAAGTTACTGTACGGTTCTAATATTTTTTTCTAGGTAGAAGAGGTAGTACCTATACGAGGTTCAAAATATTTATTGATTAGGATTACAGTTAATTAGAGTACAGTTAATTTTATTACTGTAATCCTAATCAAATTTATCATTTCAGTGCTTGTCCCCATAACAAGTACCAATTTATTTTTCGTCATACTACAAAAACTAAAACTTGTTATGG
Organism: Chrysoteuchia culmella; assembly: GCA_910589605.1. Lineage (NCBI taxonomy): Eukaryota > Metazoa > Arthropoda > Insecta > Lepidoptera > Crambidae > Chrysoteuchia > Chrysoteuchia culmella. The sequence continues at coordinate 1,079,377 of OU342651.1, forward strand.
TTTATGGCTGCTATTATTTCAATCGTTAATAGTGATAGTGTCTACCAAAAGAAATTGTTAATATTTACCCAGTTTACTAAATGGTAAATAAAACCCTTTTGACCCAAAAAAATCTATCATTTCCGTGCCGTAACTTTAAACAAGTATATCTTTCTCTTACGCGCTTAGATTTTACGAATCAGTGCCACCTAAGCGTCAAGGCCATTCGTCGGTTGCTGCGTGTTCCCGCCATAAACGTAAGTATATTGCTTCGGTGAACACTGGACAGTTTTTTTATCATGTCCGTGCATAGTTGGTTTTGCAACTTTACTTTGAATGAGTTAGTGCAGTTTATTAAGTATTTGCAAGTTTGTTAATTGTAGGTACGTTTACTTTTGTAGTGTTAATAAATAGTTTTCTTGTAGTGCTAATTTTTTGTGATGAATTTTAATTTCGGTGTTCTCAGTTAATTTGATGCCCATAAATGTCCGCCGAAATGATAAAAATCTCACCGAAATAAAACTTTTATCTTTTAAGTGCATTTCGATGCATATTTGTTTTTTTTTATAATTCCCGTGGATGTTATTATTATTATTATAATTTTAGAGTTTCTAAAAGCAGTATTCTATGCAATACAGCTTGATTGGAAATTAAAAGAATTTGAAATCTTGGTCTATATTTCCGTGTTATATCATTATATTTCAGTAGGTAGCTATTTCATTTCAGTGTGCGATTGTATCATTTCAGTGTCATCAAAATTTTAAACAATGATTTCGCATTACTAAGACATTTTGATCTTATTAAACTTAAACACCGACATAAAGTATTCGTTGCACAAAAAAGTGCATACGCGCTATATGTTGCTAAGGCCCCTTTGAATCTTGCAGACCGTTGTTTGTTAAACTAGGATTGCTAACAGTTATGTACATTTAAGAAGCCTTTAAATTTGTTAACCAGCATTCCGAATTGTTTAAGCGTGCTTATGATAAATATCCTCGAAATACAAGAGGTAAGGATCGACTTGTATTGGACTTTTGCCCAAACACGTCACTGTTCCAAAACGGTTGCTTTGCAATGTGTATTAAAATATATAATATAATACCAAAGCAGTTCAAGCGTGGGCCTTCTAAATTAATGACAAGAAAACTGCGCATGTGGCTAACAGAAAAGTGTTTTCATAGTCCTAGCATTGTCTTATTATCATGTCATGTCATTATCATTAGTATTATTATTATTATCATTAATTAGTCAAAATCTCTCTTACACTATCTATTAAATAGTAATAATGACATGATATGATAATGATGAAAGTATATAATATGATATAATAAGAATATTTTTGCATGTTAATTTATTGTTAACTGAATAGAGAACTGTAATGTATCCTATTTAACACCATGTGTGCCTATTCTTAGCAAATAAAATGATTTGATTTGATTTGATTTGGGTTTTTTTTCACGCAACCGCCGACGTGCGGTCTCACAGACCGCTATGTTATTTCGCTTATAAAATTTAAGTTATCGCATTTCTGCGCTTATCGCAAATAAGTGTTTTTGATTAAATTAAACACCATGAAATATTAACAAACGGTTTTCTATATTTTTATTATTTTATTATTTAATGTTTTCGATTACCAGTACATATTGTATTCGGTTTGGTTGGTTGTAGGACTTGTTGTGAGTTCGCCTGGCTAGCTATCACCATCTCTTCTAAGTCTGACGCCATAACAACAATGTTTCAGCATTGTTGTGTTCCGACAGTTAGAGATAAGATAAGATAAGATTATGCTCTTTCACTACGGGATGTTGGCGGAATTTCTGTGGAAAACGCTAGAAGCCAAACATTAAAAAGTGACATTGGCCCCTGTCAAATTATTCTGCTGAATAAAAAATCCGAAGGAGTTTCACCCGAGTTCTTTTCGTATTAACACGTGTTGTGAGGCTCCATTTTTAACTCAATCTACCGTACAATTTCTTTAGATTACAAAATATATTTACTTGACATTGGCAAAATTCGCGAATTTTATCGCGAGCACGCCATTAATTAAGCAAGAAGAAGAAAATCCGACTTTAAAGTGAATTAAAATGGATGGCTGTATAGCTTCAGAACGTCTCTACACCAAACCTAACATTGTATTTTGTTGTGATTTTTTTATCGGGACAAGTTTTGTAGAAAAGCAGTTTTTTAATCGTACGGAAATGATTTTAAAATTCCACACAGGACAATAAGTCGCGGGAGAAAATCTAGTTGGTTCTAATCTAATGGTTGGTTGGTTGGTAGAAAATAAAATTGGTATACGTACTTATTTTAACAACTCGACAGAAGCAACATTGACAAATTAGTTAAACTTTTTGCAAGTCTTCCTGCCTATCTCCAAGTTTAGCTGAACGTAGCTTATCACATTACGAGCATAAAACTTGGATTCCAAATGACCGTACAGTCAACGGCACAAAGTACGATATATAAAATGATCATTTTTATGAACAACAAGAACTACTCTTAGCTTTCATCTTACCGTAATCGTATTTTTTAATATATGTACTAATTCCTACGCTTTTTAGTGGCAGAAATGTTTGCACTTTATTAATTGTACCATCTTATTATAAAACCATTTTCTAAGGAATAAATAATTCTGATTCTGAAACCTGATGTTAAGTATTGATTGGCTGAAGATGGAAGCGAGCCTCTCCCGAAATCCTCAACCACTGAGGAACTGGCTATCTTATCTCAAACTGCCAGAACATAACAAATCTAAAAATAAAATGTTTGTGGCGTCAGACACAAACCCAATCCTACAGACGATTCCGAACTCAACGCTTTCGTCTGTAAGAAATTTGACAGATTTTTAAAGCGCTCCTATTCTTTTAATTTTTCTTGCCTTTGCTGTCACCGACTCCAAACCAAATGGTAAAATTTTTGCTTTTAAGTTTTTGAAGTCGGTTCTTTTTAACGTAGTTTTTAATTTTTTACTTTTTAATGTCTGTAATTGTTTTGCGGACGGATATATACTTACCTACGTACGGATTAAACTGAGAACCTCATTTTGAAGTCGGTTAAAATATTAAAACCTCCTAAATGTATTTTATTATTTAAAAAAAAACCGCGGACAAACATACATACAGGGGGATTATCGCCATCTCTTAGCGCAGTATTGTTTTAATCTTACCATGCTATTTCGTACAACCAATCTTTTAAAGTAAGCTTGTTTTTTGACGTCTTCGTTCAATCATCACCTCCAAATGGAGAAGTGTGTCAAAATGTGACAAAACGTTTTTATGACACGATGGTGTGTAATAGATGATGGTAGGCCGTCAGGTCAAACTGAGATCCTCCTTTTTTAAAACGGCGGCAATCGTGTAATACAACCAAATTAAAATGATAAGCCAATTGCCCAACAAACCCTGTTCGTGACTGTACCTTAAAGTTGTAGTAATTTACTCAACGAAACGTTTAAAACACTTTGAAATATAATTCAGATTTGACTTGGGAAGTAAAAGTTTTGTGTGATTATTACAGTTGTGCTTATTAAGAGTATTTCAAATGTATCTCAGCTAGGAAAGATGTGAAAAGAGGTTTAACTTTTGTGTGACATAAATAGCAAGGGTTTACGCTGTCCCCTAATTTGTCTAATTTAACCCCCTATGTGGATTAGTGGTACAACAACCGGTATCAGACCCAGGGGTCCCGGGTTCGATTCCCAGCGGGGTACATGTTGTATTCGGTTTGGTTGGTGGAAAGACTAGTTGTAAGTCCGCCTGGCTAGCTACCACATCTTATCTAAGTCTGACGCCATAACAACAATGTTTTCAGCATTGTTGTGTTCCGGCAGTTAGAGATAAGATAGCCGCAGTTCCTCACTGATTGAGGATTCAGGGAGAGGCTCGCTTCCATCTTCAGCCTTATCAATACTTAACATCAGGTATGATGAAGGCTAAGAGTGATCCCGTCGTTCATAAAAAAAAAATAAGAAAGATGTGAGAAGAGGTATTTACTTTTGTGTGACATAAATAGCAAAGGTATGTCTAATTTTAAAATCTATCTCAATACCTTTCAAAGGTTTTGTAATTGTGATAGTAATATAAGGAATCCCGTTTAGAACGAATAATTTTGAATGACACTTCAATCACATTTCTCTATAGAATACATTTCAAATATATTTGCGAGTTATGATAAATTTTAAATATAAAAATATTGGGAAAAGTCAACTCGGCCACAAGTGAATTCTCAGATGGGACTCGAACCCACGACCTTTGGAAATCCGGTCCAATGCTCTAACCACTGAGCTACCGAGACTTGCGAACCACCGTCAAAATTCTCCAATACCTTTAAATTTTAATACGCTGTAGGCCAGCCCTATCTGAGAATTCACTTGTGGCCGAGTTGACTTTTTCCAATATTTTTCGAAAATTTAAAAATTATAAAATATTTGCGAGTGTCACTCATGTCAAATTAAATATTTCGATCATTCAATTATCTTTCAAAACGCGTCCTGATCACAATCCCCTTCACATGTCAAATAGAGACAGCGTGCAGTATGTAAATATATTTCAAATCGACGACCTGTTTGGCGCAGGGGTACTAACCCCACCTTCTGCGCCAGAGGTCCCGGGCTCGAACCCCGGACAAGACAAATATTTGTTTGCATGAACATGTCTATTTGTCTTGGTCTGGGTGTTTAATATGTATATCAAGTATGTATTTACAAAAAAGTACATACGTATGTTTATCCGTTATAAAATAAATAAATAAAAAATAAAATAGTTTATTTCGTTAACCTTTTGTGTTATATTTATATACTGTGGCCAGAACTACCCAGGAAGCATGAAGTAATGCTTGTGTAGGGCGGCTCTGCTCCTCCCTTGGATCTGTTATATAATGTTTGTTAGATACATAACTAAATAACTACTTTATTCTATAATTACAAAATTATTATAAAGTTCGTAAAAGATAAATAAAATTATAGTTAAGAACTGGAATCAGTGAATGTGTGTGTTTAATGCTTATGTGTGTGCTTGTGTGTTTCTATGTGTGTGTGTGTGTGTGTGTGTGTGTGTGTGTGTGTGTGTGTGTGTATGTATGTGTGTGTGTGTATGTGTGTGTGGGTGTATATGTGAGTGTGAGCGTGTGCGCGCGCCCGCGTGTGCGTGCGTGTTTGTGTGTGTTTGTGTGAAACTTATTAGTTAGAACAAACTATTTTTCATCTAGCCCTACGATGTGATATCTTGGGATCGGTAATTACCACTAGAATCGAGTATAATAGGTACCTAGAATTCGTATTTAAATAACAAGTCCTCTATCTCACTATAACACAAATTCTTCATGAAACTTAACATGGGCTAGATAATTGGTGTGATTGTATGCAAATATTTATATTTATTTAAATGACAAATTGAAAGGGATTGCGGTACATTTTAAAATTAGACAATTGGCCCCCTGGTTGGAACGAGTGAGTCTGTTCCGGTTCCCGCAAGACCAAGGTAGCATAACCCCCTAAGGTCGCATAGTGAGGGGTTTAGTGGCTATGGCCTACATAACCACCGTCCATCATAAGCGGACGGGGTATGCAGGAATTCCCCTCACTTCGTCGTCTCAGCCATATAACACCCACTGCTGGGTATAGGCCTCCCCCAAAAGGGGGGTTTGCCATAATCGCCACGCTTGGCAGGAGGGTTGGCGATCGCAGTATGGCCAAGTTTGTAGGAGACGCTGCTGCCAGTCTCCTAAAGGCTGAGTCCCTTAGTCGCCTTTTATGACACCCACGGGATGAGAGGGGGTAGTGCTATTCTAAGCCGACACTACACAGATTCCCCTCACTTAAAACAAACAAAACATTGGCTACAGATCCAATAAAGTTTCTATTTTTCGAGGATCTCTTAGGGTGTTTTAGGCTCTTGGTCTGTGATATTTTATTTTTATTATTTATTTATTTATTTAGGTACACCAACAGCATAACATGTACAAACATTGTTATTATAAATTATAGCTAGGGGTACAATTCTTACATGCATGCCAATAATAGGTATACACAACATTTATTATTGACTGTTGTTGAAACTAAATCATTACGGTGTAAAAGGTGATGCCCAAAAGTTAATACTGTCGTATCTCAGTTCCAGAACTCAGACTGTTGATATTAATGGAGTGAAATCTGCCGGCTCAAATATAAAACTAGGCGTGCCCCAAGGCTCTATTTTGGGCCCTTTTCTGTTTTTAGTATATATTAATGACTTGCCTTTCTTTTCGAAAAGCTTATGTGAGATTGTCTTGTTTGCGGATGATACTTCTTTAATATTTAACATTGATAGGAACAGAACTGATTTTGACGATGTAAACAAAACACTCTCGCAAGTACTGGCTTGGTTTAATTATAATAATCTACAGCTTAATGCAAAGAAAACTAAATGCGTTCTTTTTTCTTTACCGAATGTTCAGAAAGTACCTATGGAAATTGTTATGAACAATGAAAAATTAGATTTAGTAGAATCAACAGTCTTTCTGGGTGTAACTATGGACTGTAAACTTCAATGGAGTCCGCATATTGCAATACTAGCTGGCAAGCTTAGTTCTGCTGCCTACGCTGTTAGAAAAGTCAGACAACTGACTGATATAGAAACTGCTAGGACTGTGTACTTCAGTTATTTTCACAGCATCATGTCGTATGGTATTCTTTTGTGGGGAGTAGCAGCTGACATTAATACAATATTTATACTACATAAACGAGCTATAAGGGCCATTTATCAACTGGGTTCCAGAACATCTCTTCGGGAAAAATTTAAAGAAATTGGTATACTGACAGCTGCTTCTCAATTTATTTTAAATTGTATTCTTTTTGTACGGCGTAATATCAAACTGTATACCAAACATGGTGATTTGCACGATCGTAATACTAGAAATAGAAATAAACTTATTATGCCTCGGTACCGATTAAAGAAGGTCTGTGGATCTTTTATGGGTCTAGGTATACGTATCTATAATAAAATTCCAGATAATATTTTAGACTTGCCTTTCGAAAAGTTTAAGATGAATGTAAAAGATTGTCTTCTCAAGAAAGGATATTATACTATAAAAGATTACTTGAATGACAAAACAGCTTGGCCATAAATATTTCGTTTTATTTTTCGAGATTGTAGCCGTGTCATTCAATTAGTGTTTAGTAATGTGTTAGATTCAACTTTTAACGCAGGTAGCTTGAGTACGTCATGCTCACTCAAACGTTTCTTCGGCGGTGTCGTGTGAGGCGGGTCGTTACGTTCCCTAAAATATGGTTGAGCGAAGCGATGTCTGGTTCATGCGTCATGCTCGTGAACGGGTGCCGCCAGCGGAAATGGGTCTACTTCAGTCTGCTTATCTTAATCTTGTGCTTAAAGGTAAAAATTTTTTTTTCTTAAATAAATTGATACTGACCTGTAGGCTTATTACGAGTTTGGCAAACTCGACGTTACAGTAAACGTTAATGTAAAATGTAGCTCTGTCTCTTTCATATTTAGCGACTGTTTTACCGACATGAGCAGTGTATCCGATAGTCTACGCTCACGAGTCCTGTAAATGTCATGTTAAGCAAACTCGTAATAGGGGTACTGTATGTTCCTCACAACTTGCAGTACAGTAATCTTGTAATGCGAGAAATGTTGTAATGTATGATAGATAAGTCTTTCTTTGCCAGTTGAAAATTGTTTACGGTTACAATAACCATAAAATTTAATATTATAATTTGTATTTATTTTTGTTGTGTATTTATTTTTGATATGTTAAGGTCATTTTTCAATTTGACGACTCTGTATGTAATAAAACAGGGAGAAAAAAACAGCCCTTGACGAGTTTCTTGCCGGTTCTTCTCGTTACAAGGTCTCCCGCCGTAGGGTTTGTGAACCGATGGCATAGCTTCTTTGACGTTCATAAGTGCTTGTAACAGCCTAGACTGAATAAATGATATTGACTTTGACTTTGACTTTGACGGTCAATGATGCTGACACAAGCAATGTCTGACAAGAAACATAGAAGAAGACCTCACTTACCTAATCCTAATTTCATAAATGCGAAAGTGTGTTTGTTTGTCTAACCTTCACGCCATAACTAAGCAACCAATCGACTTAACTTTTGGCATAGAGTTAGTTAAAAGGACGGAGATTAACTTAAGCTAATTTTTATCCCGATCTTCCCACAGGAACGGAAACCACGTGGGGGTGCAACCGCGGGTGGAAGCTAGTTTAACAAAAAACGTTTCACAAATGCCTTCCAAGCTTGAATGCATCCTGACGTTATAAAAATCACTCACAACTATTTATTTCCGTTCTCCCGGCACAGGAAAACTAAAAAACATTCCTCTCTTTATTACAAAGTCTAATTTAAGTTAACGTTCTGGAAACCGTGCGCTTTAATTACCTTAATTAAATTAGTTTCTCCTGAAAACATTTTCTCGTAGTGGCAATAGAAAGTTTTTGTTTTATGTACGATGGGGAGACTCTTAGCCTTCTTCATACCTGATGTTAAGTATTGAGAAGGCTGAAGATGGAAGCGAGCCTCTCCCGGAATCAGTGAGGAGCTGGCTATCTTATCTCTAACTGCCGGAACACAACAATGATGAAAACATTGTTGTTATGGCGTCAGACTTTGCTAAGATGGTGGTAGCTAGCCAAAAGGACTTACAACAAGTCCTACCACCAACCAAACCGAATACAATATGTACCCCCGCTGGGAATCGAACCCGGGACCCCTGGGTCTGATACCGGTGGTTGTACTACTAGACCACAGAGGCGGTTAAAAGTTTCGATTGATAACATTGATTTTTAAGGATGTTTAGTTAAATAAGACAATGTTAATTAAAATTAATTAATTCAATCATTCGGAAAGCTCCGTAAAATCTTCGAATCCAACTTACCTCAATGTCTCAAGACGAAAATTTACGACCAGTGTGTGTTGCGAGTAATGACTTACGGCAGTGAAACGTGGTCGCTAACTATGGGGCTGATAAGGAGGCTCAAGGTAACTCAGCAAGCAATGGAGAGAGCTATGCTCTGCGTTTCCCTGCGTGATCGAATCAGAAATGAGGAGATCCGCAGGAGAACTAAAGTTACTGACATCGCTCGAAGGATTGCTCAGCTGAAGTGGCAGTGAGCGGAACATATAGTGAGAAAAACCGATGGCCGTTAGGACCGAAAGGCTTTGGTATGGCAATTGCCTACCGGACGAGGCTCAGTGGGTAGGCCCCCCACAAGGTGGACCGACGATCTGGTGAAGGTCGCGGGAAGCCGCTGGATGCGGGCAGCGCAGGACTGTGGAGATCCTTGGGGGAGGCCTATACCCAGCAGTTGGTATCATGTGGCTGAGACGACGAAATCAATTATTGGGACGTAATAAATTTAAACCATACTTTCTTAGAGTTACCAGTTACTACCTACAGAATATATTGCCCTTTAGATAAATGTATCAGTATATTTTTATGTCTTAAAACTAGTTAAATCGCTGAACCTATTTGTAAATTCTCCTTTTCTTTTACCTGAATAATAATGAATACTCCCTAGGCTTCATCTTCAGAATCTCAACGACCATGTCTGTCTTTTGACTGAATTACCTTTGGAGGTCTTCGCATTCTCAAGAAAAAGGTCCTTCTCATATCAAAAAGGCAGAAAACAAAAAACAGAAAAACCTCTTTAATCAGTAGAGTATTTTGCCAGGTCCAAATGTCATTTTGTAGAAATTATACTCCTCTAGAATGTAGCTTTAATGTTAATATTGAATTTGTCTAAATGAATGGAATCAATACTTTCTGAACTTGAAATAGATCTGAGCTAATCATTACGAAAAACAGTTTAAAGTATAATTATTTTAAAAAAATTGACATTGGCACCTGTCAAATATTTTACCGAATTTATTAATTAGAAAAATACAGGAAAATTTAACTCGGCCACAAGTGAATTCTCAGTGATTCAAGTGAATTGATTTTCTTGTGTGTTAAATTTGCTACAATTATGTTTAGTTCAAATATTGCAGACGAGTTAAAGCATGATTTAGGCTGAAATCATTAGATTCCTGATAAATATTAAACAAGAAAATTGGTTAGTGCATTGGGCTGGATTCCCAAGGATGCGGGTTCGAATCCAGTCAGGGCGACACGATACTAGTTGTTTTTTCCTAGTATATTTTCTTGTTTAATATATATCACATAAAAAATAGCATTGTAAAAATACAAAATTAAAAAGTTGTCATTAGATACCTGTTTAGGTTATATTATAATTGTGTGTAAATCCAACTAAAGACTTTGTCTGCTTCACTAAGGTTGGGATTCACAAAACACATTCACTTTGCACTATATTAATACCTACATTATTGCAAAGGCCGTGAAATAGGCAATTGCAGGTCGAGTGTGAGTTTGAAGGCCGAGCCGTAGGCGAGGACTTCACTAATACGAGACAGGCAATTGCCATTTCCGCCGAGGCATATATAGTGCTTTTCTCAAAAGAATGCAGGGAAATAAAACATACTTTTTATATTACACATTTAATAATTACTAAAATAATATCAAATTCATTGCAGGAGCGTCTTTTTGAATTTGGAACATTACAGCGCTCCAGCAATGTTGTATGAAAATTGAAACGGCGTGCTGGAGTTGTTAAATACTCTTTGTAATGTTCCAAATTCAAAAAACGCTCCTGCAATGAATTTCATTTTCTTTGTCCGTAAATTCGATACTTCGCGTGTTCTTTTCCCGAAAATAATGACAAAATTTCCATTCATGTTTGAGAAAATATATTTATTCGCCGTATTGATGGAACATACAATATAGAGAAACAGACGGCTCATTAGCCTATTAGAAAGCAGAATCATACCGCGAGTCAGACTAATAGTGGCGCCATCTCTTGGTGAGTTAAGGAACTACACTCTTTAAGGGAAATTAAATTAGACAGACTTCGTTTTTATCGTTCTAAAGTATTCAAAAGTGTACGATGGTGTACGCGGTATCTTTCGATGTAGGATGTAGAAACTGCAGAACCGACACCCAAATATTCCATACAGCTAGAGTAATTTAAACTTTTAATTCGCAGCCATATCTGGCTCGTAACGTGTAACGAGCTACCCGACGGACACATAAAAACAATATCACTTGCGTACAACTGTACGTACTAATTCTAACTTTGTTATATGCTTCACGGTCGTAGGTAAGAAGTGACCTAATTGTGCGACAATGGAAGTCATCAATTGAATTTTTCGACCCAGTTATATAATAATAATAATAATGATTTCTTACACTCACAACAATTAACCTAAAGTAAGCACTGTATGGCTTGTATTATGGGATAAAGATAAAGATAATTTACTTGTTCAAAACATGTGTAACAAAGATGTTCATTTATAATAAGAGATTCAAACATGTTTTACCACAAACGGTGTACAAATTAAAATAAAGACAGTAATCAAAACATAATCCAATCTTACAAATTATAAATTAATAAAAAAAAAATACGTTAAAAAAACCGACTTCAAAAACTAAAAAGCAAAAAATAAACCTCTTGGAGTCGGTGTCAGCCAATGCAAGAAAAATTAAAGAATAGGAGCTTAAAGTACAATGTCTTGGCTTTTTTTTTACTTTTTTGTGTCTGTAATAAACTACAGCAGGGTTTTTCTAGATTAGATAAGGTTTCATGTACATTATAAACAAAATTATCGTAAATACTACATCGTCCAAGTCAACAATGAAATGAAATATATAAAAATGCTCATAACATAAAAAGTAATGGATCAAACGAAACCAAATTTTTATGGGACCAATTGGCAACTATTCTGCATCGAACAAAAAAAGAATCATGGAAATCGGTTCAGAAATCTCGGCGTTATCGGTGTACATACATAAAAAAAATAAAAAAAATACCAACCGAATTGAGAACCTTGGAGAGATTTTTGGGTTTTTTTATGAGTTAGAACCGTATACCGCTGAATTCTCCCACCCTGCTATAACCCCGAAGTTTAATTGCTGGCGATGATGGCTTCTATCCAAACTTTAAAATAACATTAGCATTCCGCCCGTGACTTCGTCCGTGAGGATTTAGGATACAACACAAACGTTTTATTCCCTATCTCGTGGAATTATAAAAAAAACCTTTCTTAGTGCTTGTTGAAGGATCCTGTATGCAAATTTCGCCGTTTGGGCTGTGCGTTGTCTGTCAGACTGTCACTGTATTGTTTTTAACTACCGACGCAAAAAGGGGTGTTATAATTTTGACGTATGTGTGTGTGTATATGATTGCCTGTCTATCTGGGGCAACGTAGCTCCTCAATAACTAGATCGATTTTGATGCGGTTTTTATTATTTCAAAGCTGGCGTAATCGAGATGGTTTTTAGCTATAGTTTATGAAGATCCGTTCAGCTATTTTAAGATAATAAATAATAAATAACTGTTTATTTCTTCTCTACACAATCTCATCGTTTACATAATAAGTTTACAAAAATTACATGAAAATTAAGTCACATACATAAGATTGTGGAGAAACTGGTATCTGAACTAAGCCGTGGCCTGTATCTCAGATCATCAGCTCATTTCCTTTCCTTCTTTAATTTTAACTTTAATAACCTAAATGAAATGATAGCATTCAAACAGCTTAGCAGATCTTTAAAAATTATAACTAAGAACTATCTTGATTTCAATTAAATAAACCGCATCAAAATTGGTTCATTCGTTTAGGAGCTCAAACAGCCACAGATTTTTCAACTGTCACAGGACACGGACATCTACTGTACTTCCACTTAACTGATCGAGTCGAAATTTTAAAACTGTAAGCAAATCCGGTGTCGTAATTAAAATTTGGTAGGTTTGACCTGATGAATTGACCGGACAAGTGCGAGTGGGACTCGCCCACCGAGGGCTCCGCACAAATTTGTAGGTACCTATTTACATAATATTATAAACTAGCTTCCCGCGTGGACTACACGACTTATGCTATTGTGGGTTATCCATGAGAGATAAACATATACCAACGCGGAGTTTTCTGGAGACCTTTTCAAGGTGTACAAATACTTAGTACATTATTTTGATAAATCTCGTTGGGTTCAGCCTGCTTTTGCAATGTAAGCGGAAAAAATGTAATCATTTTATTTACGACATCACATTAGAAACCTCAAAAATAACAGTATTTTTCCACTCTATATTGAAGGTTATTATACATATAAACCTTCCTCTTGAATCACTCTATCTATTAAAAAAAACCGCATCAAAATCGATTGCGTAGTTTTAAAGATCTAAGCATACATAGGGATAGACAGCGGGAAGCGACTTTGCTTTTTACTATGTAGTGATAGTGATAGTTCAGGAATTGAGTCTAGCAGTTTTTTTACGAAGTTTTCCTGAAATTCAGTTTCCAAAACTTAAGACTAAATGTTTTATGATTTAATAACCAATAAGTTTTCAGTTTTTTTCCCGTATTTATGGTAAAAGCCGATATTATTAGCAAAATTTTATAGTTATAGGTCAACGGGAAGCACCCTATGGGTTTTAATTCCCTTGTGAGTGTAGAAATCTACGTTTTTTGCGACATAAACGGTCCTACCTTTCTTTTACGTTAATTTACCAGTTTTATTTTGTTACCTCTTTAACAGACTGTTAAACTGAATATATGGTTTAAATTTCTACTCGATACGCGTTTTCGAGATAAACGAGAACAGACGGACGGACGGACTGACAGACAACAAAGTGATTCTATAAGGGTTAAAAATACTCTTAAAAAGTTGAAAATAATATTTATTCAGAGTAATTACTAATTATTTATTTGTTCGAGACGAGTCGCTCTTTTTTAGGGTTCCGTAGCCTAATGGCAAAAAACGGAACCCTTATAGATTCGTCATGTCTGTCTGTCCATCAGAATGTCACATCCACTTTATACCATAACTATGAGGATTACACAGTTGAAACTTGGTAGGTATTCTCTATACTGTTTTACGGTTTTTACACAAAAATAAAATATATATATATTAAGGGGGAAACTGTTTTTTTGTTACATCGACCCTATATGTGTGGCGTATCTAGCTATAGGTCTAATAAAATTACATTGAGGTTTCTAAAACGATTTTTTCTCAAAGTCAACCGATTGAAAGATGTTCACTTTCAAAATGGTAAAATGTGTGCCCCCACTAACTTTTAAAATAAGAAAGTGTAAAATAAAAAGAAGATCTTTATAAAAACTTTTAACGTAAATTGGTTTGAGCGAAATATATTTAGCAGTTAAGAGCTATTATAGCACATTTTCCAAAACCGCAAATTTAACTTTGTCATTCATACAAACACTATAAAAACTATTATTTTTGCAGACGAAAAATTTTAGTGGCATTTTGGGTAGATGTATTTAATATAATAATAATAATAATAGAACACGATACAAAAACAAACACATACAGAGAAATTGTCAAAAAAGGGTGAGAGACGCACTTGGCCGATTTTTATCAATAAAATAAACCAAAAAACAAAAGAACACAAACTTTAAATCACCTAAGGGTCACAACAATACAGCATAGCTTCGCAGGAAAACCATAAAAAAATCCCATACTTGCCCCGAATCCCGGGTCCTTCACACATCGTTGCGTGCATCGGGCACATTCCCGTCCCATTTGGCCCGATTACGGAAATAATGACCCCATACGTCAAAGCAATATCGGTGAAAGAAATTGATTTCTATAGGAAAAATCTCGACGGGCCCACACTTGGAGGAACAACTGATGTTGACGTAAAAAGGGGCTGTTTTTGTGTTTTCAGCTTGTTTATGCACATTTGGGAAATAATGGCGGTCGCCTGCGGCTTCCTCCGTATTTTTTCGTATTATATCGTATTATTTTTGAAAACCCCAAATAAATAAACCCCTAAATAAAGAAACTATGTCGTTCAGTATTTTAACACTTTTAAGATTTTTTGTAGCATCCCGTGGGTGTCGTAAAAGGCGACTAAGGGACTCAGCCTTCAGGAGGCGGGCAGTAGTGTCTTTTACAAAATTTGACCATACTGCGACCATACTGACCATACTGCCCCCCCTTTGGTGGGAGGCCTATACCCAGCAGTGGGTGTTATGTGGCTGAGACGACGACGACGAAGATTTTTAGTGGTCCATTATTTGTGTGAACAAAACTTCAATGAAATCCAAAAATCATCTCATTTAAAGAGGTTTTCTTTTTATATTAGTAATTTGTCGATTTCCTGGTTTTTATTATTTTAACCGACTCCAAAAAAAGGAGGAGGTACTCAAGTCGACGTTTTTTTTAAATGTGTTTTACCATAACCTCGCCAGTTGTTAACAGATTTTTATATTTTTTTTTTTTATCTGAAAGAAAATGGTTTATATGTGGTTCCATATAATTTTTACGAAGATCTGGGTAGTAGTTTTTTCATAATCCTGAAAAATATCAATCACGTTTTGGCAAGTATTCGTTTACCTAGACGACATCATTGTTGTGTATGGGCTGATTTTTAGTGTAAGTACACGGCACATGATGTAACTAAAAAATCTGAAATAAAAACATTTTATAAAAAAACATCAAACCAAAAAGTTAAAAATAAAACTTTTGGAGTGCTAGCCAGCTAAGGCCAAAAAAATATATAGTTAATAGAAGTGCAATGTAGAATGCCTTGGCTGGCACCGACTCCAAAAGTTTTATTTTTTACTTTTTGAAGTCGGATATTTTTTTTATATTTTTTTTTTTTAGTACCTAATACTTTTACTACGTGGAGTCAAATCAAATATATTCAAAGATACTTTTAATTTTCACGAAAAAACCCTGTAATCTTAACTTATAGTAATACCGGCGCCGGGATAATCCCTTCTAAGTAGCAAGCTTTCTGCGATATCCTTGGACGAATTCGTCCAAGGTGATATCTCCAACCGGGATAAGAGGAAGCCACGAGTTTTCTTTATTGCTGTAGAATAATGAAACAGAGAATACCTAAGTATATCAATTGTAAATGCAAATGAATGCCTTTTTGAAGTGAAAACTTCTTTAGCGGCGTTATGCACATCTGAGCGTTTTGAATTTTTGATTTGAATTTTGATGGGTAAAAAATGTCACTGTCGCGACAGTATTAACGTGACCCTGATCGGAAATTCGTAAGACCATTTACCGTTGACTTATTTCAAGTTACCTACATAAAGTCTCACACTTGAAAGATCTACCTATGTATATTAATAACAACCATTATATAAAGATCTCTCATTACTACCAACTGTCATATCGATGCCAGGTCAGTTTTAATGGATTTACCTGCCAAATCAAGTTGTTCTGCGATTTCATCAACTTTTTATGAATTTTTGGTCAATATATAGTGGTGTTTGGTTTTCACTTTTGCCGACACTCCCAGAGTGCAACCCGTTGTTTTTTTATAGGGTTTGAGATTACTTTTTCCCATACTATTTATTTTTTACTGGTTTTTGGAAGCATTTCTTTGCCTCACCATGTGGGTTAAATCCATGGTCCCACTGCTCTGTCCAATAGTTGGATCCACCAATCGGCAAGTAAAGGTATCGATTTCATAATAGAACAAAGAACTTTAAAAAACAACACGCTGTGTACACTCGAGCGGTCGCTCGGAATATGCTGTGTACGACCGGCGCGAACGTACGTACGGTGAACGAACGACTTCCTCGACTACTAAATACAATTTCCTTATGAATAGCGTGCAAATAATTTTATGAACATTAAGCCTAATGACTTGAAGTCGAGGCTCAGGTCGTATTTTCTATTATCAGTTAAGTCAACTGGTATGTGAAATGCGACTTGATTATTCTACTTGTTTTCATACCATAGTTACCTATTATTATTGTTGCAGAATACATTTTTTTTTGTCACGGAAATTATTTACTGTGTAGACTCTAAAGTATTTACCACAAACAACAGAAGTTTAATAAATGCTATTAATGTAAAAAAAAAAGACGGGTTGCACTCCGGGAGTGCCGGCAGAAGTGAAAACTTGATTATTAACGTTGAGCATGTTTGATATTTTGGAATGGTTAGGGAATAATTTTGCACCAATTGCTTTATCAGTATAAAAGTACTATCATTTATGTGGTAGAATACAATATTCATTTATTGCGCTATCGTACACAAACATGACAAACCATATTAAAGTGAACGTTAAGTTAGGTAACAATAATAATAAAAATAATAATAATAAAAAAAAACAAAACTCAGTTTTCCAAATGTTCTTCTAATATCTTCTGATCAATCTCGAAGTTTCGCCAAAGTTTTGATCCCAAATGAAAGATTTGGAAACGGCATTTGGTCGGCCATTTTGTCGCTGCGACATTAGTCAACTAACTTAACGGCTTAGTTACTAAACTCGTAAGATCAAGGTTGGCAAGTTCGGAAAACTTTAGATAACTATGTTTAAGTTTCTTATCACTTGCTACTTACTATAGATCCATCCATCATCAGCCTGTGGACGTCCACTGCTGGACATATGCCTCTCCTAGCTCACGCCTTTTGTGGCGTTCATAGGAGGCTACTAGCCTACTGCTACAGTTCAGACGGGTTGGTAGAGGGTTTGTTTCAAGTTTTCCTTCTCTCGCACAGGTGTTCAATGCGTCGAGCTCCTTAGTCGACTCTTACGACATCCCAGGCATGTAAGGGAGTGGTGACACTTGTATTCTTAGGCCGTCACCACACGGCACACTATAAATTAGGAAATAAAAATATTTTTTGAATCGTCGGAAACCAACACAGACCTTATATCGAGATAGACGAAAAGAGCGCTTCAATCTGTATGAGAACCTAGCGTGTCGAATTTTTCATACCTACGATGACTTCACGAGCGAGATTTAGTGATGTGTAAATGTTATTGACGAGCTCTTGTAAGAAAGCACTGCACAATTAACCATTTTCGTTTCTGAGTGACGCATGTTTTCATGGAAATGGTCTCAAGCGGACTGACTTAGGTCGGAAAACTTTGACCGCGGATCAAACTTTTGACACGCAAGGTAGGTACACTTTTACCGTCTATCTCGATATAGGTCTGTGGAATCCACCAATCACGTTTGGGCCGACTTTTTTATAAACGACGGGGAGACTCTTAGCCTCGATCATACCTGATTGTTAAGTATTGTTAAGGCTGAAGATGGAAGCGCGTCTCTCCCGGAATCCTCAACCACTGACTAGGTATCGTATCTGTAACTGCCCAAACACAACAATCCTGAAAACATTGTTGTTGTAGCGTCAGATTTAGATAAAATGGTGGCAGTTAGCCAAGCAGACTTTTAACAAGTCTTACCACTAAATAAAATTCGATTCTTCTTGCTGTGCCTGTTGCTACTTCAACTGAACAATAATTCAAGCGATGTCGGTTTCTTTCGTTCTTCGCGCATATCCTCATGTCTGATTCACTTGAAAGTCAAAGTCAAAGTCAATATCATTTATTCAGTCTAGGCTGTTCCAAGCACTTATGAATGTCAAAGAAGCTACGCCATCGGTTCACAAACCATACGGCGGGAGACCTTGTAACGAGAAGGACCGGCAAGAAACTCGTCAATGGCTGTTTTTTCTCCCTGTTTTATTTCATACAGAGTCGTCAAATTGAAAAGTGACCTTAACATATCAGTAAGGTCAATTTCTATCACTAAAAGAAAATACTTATTAAAATATTACATTTTATGGTTATTGTAACCGTTAACAATTTTTAACTGGCAAAGAAAGACTTGTCTATCATACATTACAACATTTCTCGCATTACAATATTACTGTACTGCAAGTTGTGAGGTACACATACAGGACAGTATCAATTTATTTTAGATAAAAATATTTAGACTTTGTTTGGAATCTTTTACGTACTTTGTGAGCCTATCCAAATAAAACTAGGCCTCTCTGACCTATTCCAACATACGACGATACCGAAACGTAATTTCTCCATGTCAAGTACAAGTCATCAACGTCAGAAAGTTGAGTCATAATAATGTCTCCTCCGATTACGGGACCCTTGTAGGACAGCGGTTAATAGAATGAACTGCTATAGTGTCGGCTGACGTTTCATTAAAACTTAATCAGCGTTTAATTAAACAGAGGCCGTGTAAACTGTAAACTTGAATCTTTACAACGCAGATGAAGCTAGATTATCGACGTGTGTGGACAATATAAGAAAATAGAAAATAGACACGATATTAGCCCACATTTTATTTTGTTTTTTCATCATCATCATAAAACGAACCAATCAAAAGTAGCCGACTTCTCCCCCTACCAGATTTAATAATTTTCGCTTTGAAGTTTGTTAAAACGTGTAATGAGGACGGAAAATTAAGTATTGGTAATTATCAACGAATATGTCCAAGCAATACTAATTGACAATCTGCTAAAAGTTTATTACTTATTACATATTTTTTTATATAAGAAAATAATGACCAGCTGCTACTGTATCACTCATAGATAAATAAAAACTTTTTATAAAAAAATTAGTTTTTTGAAGTCAGTTTTCATTTTTTTTATAAAAAGTTTTTTATTTCACAATTTTTAAAGGTATGCCTATGCTAATAACCTTATGTCAACTCCTCATCACCTTTTACAAAATGGGAAGGGACGTTACTTATTGAGGAGTTCTCCGGATACTTCATCATCAGCTAGACTTCATCACATGCATTGAGTCGAGCATAAATTACTTATGAACCACATTAAAGTAATCGTATCAAGAAGATTCATTTCAAGAAACCTTGGACTATAAAAAATGCTCATAACATAAAAAGTACTGGGTCAAACTAAACCAAATTTTTATGAGACCAATTCACAAATCTCGGCGTAATCAGTGTACATAAAAAAAGAACCAACCGAATTGAGAAATTCCTCCTTTTTTGAAGTCGGTTAAAAAGAATACAGCCATATATAAATACGATAAAATTACCTTAAATATTAAGCCACCAGCATCTACCAGCAGCTACCAGCATCCTACACAAAAGAGACTGATAACCGGAACTCGAAAAGCTTCCATAATTTATAAAACAAGAACTTTTATTACCGTAAAATTCATTTTCACGGTCATAATATTTTGCTCCCCATCTCCATAAATTAGAAAGTTGGCAACTCGAAACTTTTTATAGGAAGGTAATTTTATTGGACCAGTGCTGCAGTTAAATTTAATAATACTGCCTCCTGTTTCTTCATTTTTAAACCAACTTCCAAAAAAGGAGGTTATTTGTTCCAACTTTATGTGGGTACACCCGGCGTTAAATATTGCACATCGACCTTAGGAAAGAGACAATCGGCTAATTTCGGCTTCGTAGAGCGATAACGCTCTTTCTATGTCGCACGAAATACAAACAGTCCGGTATCTATTAGGAGCTGTTAAAACAATTATGATTTGCTTCTTTTGATAATTCTTTTTATTCTTTGTATGAAATACAAAATCCAAAGGTCGATGTGCAATATTTATCGCCAGGTACTGTAACTAGTCTGTTTAATTAACGCAACGAGCTATTTTCTCAGTACTATAAGAGTTTTCTTGCTCATGATTGGCTGAAGATATCGCGCATAGGCAATGCGCCGTATCTTTAGCCAATCACAAGCAACCAATTTTATATCAGTACTAACTCGTTTCCGTTGAGAGACTACATACAAATGGAGGGATCATAGACTATACCACAAGGGTCCCCCAGGGCGTAAGGCGGCGAGAGGGCAAGTAGTGAGGGGTTTAGCTGGTAGTACCCCCCCCCCCCCCCCTCCCGACCCTCCCCATTCGGCCTTTCGAGGCCGAGTGGGGGGCCGGGGGGTGGTGGTGTTCTGGGTGAGCCCAGCATAACCGATCGGTATGCGTAAATGCATTCCCCTCACTCAAATTAAAAAAAAAAAAAAGGGATCATAGACTACACACCGCTCAGCAAGCTAAGCTAAGCAAGGAAAGATCGTAAATGGATAAAATCCGGAATTAGGTCATCTTGTCACTATTTGTTTTCGGACAATATCTTTAGACCCGATCAATGCCAGATGTGGTGTTTTTGAGGTTTGACTATGAGAGTGATGTTTTTACATTTCAGCTGCAAGCTGCACCTTGATGCTATGACAATCCTGCAAGGGATGTATGGCATGAGGGTATGATGTGGTCATCCAGCGGAAGACCAAAGTGACGGTCATAGTTGAAGATGAGTATTGCATTTGTAATCTTAGGCACTTGGAAAGGTTCTTTTTTTTTTATGAACGGCGGGGAGACTTATCCTTCATCATACCTGATGTTAAGTATTGATTGCACTTCTACTTTTTGGTAAGCGCCTACGTTCAGTTTTTTTCGTTCTAGCTGGCACCGACTTCATAAAGTGTGAAGACGGTTTCTGTTGTAATTATGGGGTTTTATTATTTGGTTTTATTTTTACATTTTCCTTTTTGAAGTCGGTTTTAAAATTTATGATTTATTTTTTTACATATTATTATATTTCATTACAGTACAATCACATTTCTATTGAAAAATGCAAAATATCCTAACGAACAAAACAAAAACACCTGTACAAATAAGGTCGAAATCTATTGCTACCAAGAATATTATCAACACTTTACAACTGAGCTCATATTACCCTTAAACTAAAAACATCTTAATCGTCAAGCCAATAAGGTACAATATCAAATGTATGATGTAAAAAATTTAGGCACGTACAAGGAGAGCAAACTCGCAATGTTTGTTGCGAGTTTGACGAGTTGCGAAACAGTTCCCGATTAACGGTTGCGACACGATTACTGGTGGTTTCGATTCAGATGGGCCCTTGTGGGACATGGGGGTCTACTCAAAACCAAATGCAATAATGGGACGAAAGTTGGTTCAGTTTCGAGACTTTAGCAGCTTAAAAATAAGGTAAAATCTGAACGTGGCCAATGAATGAAAGAAAATATAGAATTCGCCAGATGCTAGCTTTCCAGTGCAGATAGTTTAAACTGATGAATGGACAGTTTTACAGTTCCTACCATTTATAGCTAATCAAGCACCATCACAAAAAAAGAGAAAAGTTGAAGCTTCTAAGTTATTAAAATCTAGACCCGATTTCGCGAATCATCAATACGAGAAGCAATACTACATAAATATACAATAAATTAAACAATGATTTAAATATACAGGGTGGAAAAAATCTATGGGCCTTGGAGGGTAACTACATTAAATCCTTTAGTTAGTTCATTTTAATGAAAGGAAACATTATTTTATTTTCAAAAATAAGTCAGCCTGCATTTAAAGATTTTTGATAAATCTCTTGCGTGCCCCGGAAATCGAACCGGCTTAAATTACAAAAAATAACGCCATGTACTTTTATGGTACCAATCGATAGTCTTATTCATACAGATCAATCTAGTTTCGGTACCTGAGTATCTGAAATCAAAGGCAAAGCATAGAAAAATAAAATATCACTAATAGTTTTTTCCACCCTGTATATGAACTAAACGTACGAAATCCTACAATGGAACCGAGTCATTTTTACATGGTCTACTCGAATTGATTATCATTATTATTTGCTAATAATAATGAATAATAAATTAACCTACAAGCTACGTCTGGTTATCACCCATTTACACAAACGCGCGCACACACACACACACACACACACACACACACATTAACCTTTATATTATAAATATAGATATAAAAAACCTAAATTGTAAAAGATTTACCATTTCTTAATTATTCATGATAAGGTCTTGATATAAATCAATTTATGATATTGTCATTAAAGTTAGGAAGAGCGGTCTCACAACACAAGTGGGGGCGGGGACACAAGTTTTATCTAATACTTAATAGGACGACCCCAACGACTTGTATTGATTTATTGTAAGACTTTATACTGAATAAATGATTGTTCAATTTCATTATATTTTCAGTTTTTAAAAATCAATTTAGGTAGGTTCAATCTGTCACTATTGTTTCCGGACAACACCTTTAGACCAAACCAATGCCAAATGTGGCGTCGGCGTCGTTGAGGTGTGGCTATGAGAGTGATGTTTATCATTTAACTGTGAACACACCTCAGGTGCTCCGTCAACCCCGCAAGGGTTTTACGTGTGATGGTATCTATGTACGTTAATAAGGTAAAATATTCATTAAATCGTACGGCTTTTAGCGATCTGTCTTTCGTAGTAGACCCTCTGATCGACGTTGTCAATTTGGGATGCAGCTTGTTTACAAGAAACTTTTTTAATAACAATGAATATCGAAAAGCTTTGCGTACGGATACGGTGATCAAGGGGCTGTGTTGCGGATATCCAAAATAACGATGGTATTAGAAATATAATAGACCAGTCGCCGACGGTTTCACTCGCGTGGTTTTAGTTCCTGTAGGATTATCTGGATGAAAGGTATTCTCCCAATTCGTTCAGCTGTTTTTACGTGATCGCGTAACAAAACATCTTAACTTAATATCCGTAGGATATCATAAGTGTCTCCATATTTTTTGCATTTTCCCGGTAAGTTAGAAAAATACGGCTTCTTATCGTATAATGAACCGTATCATAAAAAGCTAAGTTCTTCATACTAATAGTAGTGTGCTGGAAGGAAGTGCTGGATACTGGAGACATAATTAACCTACTCCAAGTGGATTTTAAAAGTCGCCGTCTGCTAGCCCTGAGATGATGGCCGGAGTTTGGGGCCACAAAACCAGCGGTGGACAAAACCTTATCAAATAATTTTAACATAGCGTCACTCTGAAACGAAAATGGTTAAATAATTGTGCAGTACTTTCTTGCAAGACCTCGTCAATAACATTTACACATCACTCGTGACGTCATCGTACGTACAAAAAATTCGACACGCTAGGTTCTTATACAGTTTGAAGCGCTTTTTACGTCTATCTCGATATAGGTCTGTGCATACATACATACATAAACTCACGCCATAAATAAAATAAGTTGGCAAATCATCTAAAGCGTAGCTTGATAGTAAATGTAATAATATCACTCTTATAGCCACACATCCAAATTTTAACATAAACACGAGTATATGTGAAAGTTTGGATGTGTGGATGTGTGTCCTGTTTCTGTCAAATGTGACAGAAAAATGAAACGCCAACATAATGTTATCCTACTAATATTATAAATGCGAAAGTATGTCAGTTTGTTTGTTCCTCTTTCTCGCAAAAACTACTGAACGGATTTGGATGAAATTTGGTATATAGGGACTTCAAGTAATGGGCTAAAACATATGCTACTTTTTATCCCGATATTCCAACGAAAACGGGAACCATGTAGGTGAAACCGCGGGCGGCCGCTAGTTACATATAAATTACAAACAACGAGCACACTACGCGGAAGATCGGCCGCTCCGTTTTGTATGGAAGAACATGAATTAGCGTTCCGTTTACATCAAGTCTGGCTGTTGATATAGACCCCGCAGTTGATATAGAGATATAGTGTCCCTGAACATAAAATGTATGGTGCCTAACGAAATATAACGAAACATATTACTTAGGCGACGTCGTAGGCGCACAGCCGAACGCCATACATCTTATCTCATAGCGCCCTGGCCGCAAACTTATTTATTTATTTATTTCAAAATCCAGAACATTAATTAAAACTTAAGTACTACACATACAGCAAATAACGGATTTTACATAATATGTTAACTAAATAAAATTATAGGTAAGAGGAGATGCACACATGTAAAGAGAGTAGAAATTATGAATCATTTATTTTGATTATATATATATTATATATATATATATATATATATATATATATATATATATATATATATATAAATAGAGAAATAACTACTACAAGTGGAAAGTAAGTAGCTAATGTTTTTTTTATATTCTCAATTATGAGCAGAAATATCTGTCGAATCAAACCTATAATTATATGTTTTTTACCTGGGGCTTTCTATATCTAAAGCCTTAGAATTTCAATAGGATTAGCCAACGACTCGCCAAAACTCCGTTCTCCTGGCCCCCCTAAGTAAGGACGCGGCAGTGAGTCTGGAATTAGATTTGTTAAGAAGTTGTCTTTGGCGTACGTGCGGGCGCGGTATTTAGGGACCCCTCCCTCTAGGAAGTGGGAAAGCTTACCTTTTCCTCGTTATGGTACCCGGAACAGGCGGTTGACAGATTTAATTATAATCTCTTGTGTGGCTACCATGAATTTGGGGGCCATATTTTTGACTGGACTTACAATGTTGCAGTTCTTCACTATGACTGCTTTTCCATTTGCGACGTTTTTTAATACCTGCCTTTTACGAGAAGATTCCATCCCACTAAGACATTTTTCTTAGTATGTTTTTTTATGAATAATGGGGACACTCTTAGCCTTCATCATACCTGATGTTAAGTATTGATAAGGCCGAAGATGGAAGCGAGCCTCTTCCAGAATCCTCATTACTGAGGAACTGGCTATCTTATCTTTAACGGCCGGACAACAACAACGCTGAGTACAATGTTGTTATGGCGTCAGGCTTAGATAAGATGGTGGTAGCTAGCCAGACGGACTAACAACAAGTCCTACCAACAATCAAATCGAATACAATATGCTGGGAATCGAACCCGGGACCCCTGGGTCTGATACCGGTGGTCGTTACCACTAGACCACAAAGGTGTTTGTATATTGTATGTATGCTTTTTCATCTTAGTCTAGGTGTTTGCTACACATTTTGGTACCTAAGCTCTTACGACTCGACTTACAAACATGGGTTATCCGATACCGTTCCCGTGGGAAGTCCATTTTTTCTCAAAACAAAACCTCCATCGAACGTCAAGGAGTATAAAAAAGCATAATTAATCCAGCCGTTCTTGAGTTTTACGCTTAACTTAGATATAACTAGCGGCCGTCCGTGGTTTCACCCGCGTGGTTCCCGTTCCCGTGGGAATATCGGGTTAAAAATTAGCCGATGTGTCAGTCCAATACTTGAAGTCCCTACAAACCAAATTTCATACAAATCCGTTCGTAACTTTTGCATGAAAGAGTAACAAACAAATAAACAAACAAACAGACATACTTTCACATTTATAATAATATTAGGATGGTCCAAAGTAAAACTTGAAATTACCAGACTTGAGGATAAGTCACAAAGTTGAATTTACCCCTAAAAGCCTGATGTACTGTTTGTATTCCGGTTTATACCGGTTCGTGCCGGTCAGATCCAGATTTCAGCAGTGGCTATTTTTCACACGACTTTCTGTCATAGTGTACGCATCGGCAGTATAATTCTGGTGAAAAATGGCTTTATTGCAATAGAAATTAAAATAAAAGTAACGTTTCATAAAATAAAATAAAACTTTTTCTTTAATGTTTCGTTTGCTTCATTCTGACCTCCAGTGTCTGAAATAAATCAAGAACATAACAAAAGTATAAGTGAAATCTATTCAAATCCATGAAGTGTTTTAATAATAACACAAGGTATTCAATAACTCCGACAGCGAGGAAAGTATTGCTCAATAATTGACATGCATACACAGCGAAATAACGGTTGAAGATCAATGTATTAAAATAACATTGTAAATAATATAACTATCGGGAGCGTCTGACAAATTAATTTAACTTCTAATTTAACTTCTGAGCTTGACTCCGTACTCGCAATCAAACCTATTAATAGGTTTTGTGAGACTTTTGCTATGTAATGTAATACTTGTATGTTCATTAACAAATAAATAATGATAATAAGAGATGGCAGTAGGCCCTCTGCAAGTACATACAATCAAAACGATTTGCTATTATGGACTTACTTTAGTGCCCAACATGTAAATCCCACCTCGAAACACGTGCTACAGATTTATAAAACTTTTTCCCAGCAAACATGTCCTACTGAGTGAACTTGCTTGTCCACGCTATTTTAAACCAGTTCCTAGAAAATGCAACATCAACACACCCGAATTCATAATTATTAATATCGATGACAAAGTCCGAGGAAAAGCTGTCGAAATAATGACGGTGCCAAAACCTTTGATGTCGAATTCTGCGAATCGACCACCGTATTATTTTATTTATTTATTTATTTATTTATTATTTATAATCTGACCACAATTGATTTGAACGAATTGCACAATATACAGCATCAAGTACTTATGGAACCGCAGGTGTCTCATGAATCATATGATGTCACAAGTATATACCACACAACAATACCTACGTACGTCATCATCTTGTTAAGTGCAACCGCACTCGTTATCGCAGCCCAATACTACCGAAGGCATAAGAAACCTGCGCGCGAAGAGAAAAACCAGTGGCGGATGATATAGCGATGTCTATGCAAGATCGTCGAGGTTTTGTGAGACTTTTGCTATGTAATGTAATACTTCTATGTTCAATAATAAATAAACAATGATAATAAGAGATGGCAGTAGGCCCTCTGCAAGTACATACAATCAAAACGATTTGCTATTCCTAACGACTTACATTAGTCCCCAACATGTAAATCCCACCTCGAAACACGTGCTACAGCTTTATAAAACTTTTTCCCAGCAAACATGTCCTACTGAATGAACTTGCTTGTCCACGCTACTTTAAACCCTTTTATCCCTTACGGGACACAACTGTCCGGGACACTTATACATCATGTTTAGCCGTCCGGCGTCCGGCTGCGGACACTGCCTTATGCAATACTTCAGCTTGACTCCACTCTGAGTCGTCCATTTTTATTACCCGTCTGATACCGCTTTTTAGTGGTAAATTTAAAAGAATTTATTTTTATACAAGCTAGTTTCATCTTGTCAGCCACATGACACCACACTAGTCGTATGGTAATGCCCTTGGGTAGCTCCGACTCCAAAAGGCTTATTTTTGACTTTTGAATTCGGATATTTTTTTGTTTATAAAAAGTTTTTTATTTCACAATTTTTAAAGTTAGTCTAGCACTTGCCTACCCTACTAGTTTGAGTCAAACCGAAATAATCGGGTTTGTGTCAAACCGCTTGGCCGAAAAAACGTCAGTTTTTTCTAGATTTCCTAAAAACTACTGAACCGAAATCAAAATTTTAAAAAATGAGACCAACTTAGGAACACACCCGATGTTAAAACGTTTGAATCATTTCAATTTGTTCAGGCGTTCTCGAGTAATCGGTGAACATATTGCATACAAAATATATACGCGACCAATTGATAACCTCATTCTTTTTTTGAAGTCGGTTCAAAATAATCAATATCATCATTCTCAGCCACATGACACCCTCTACTGGGTATAGGCCCTTGGATCTCCACGACGATCGGAATTCCGCTGCCTTCATTCAGCGGCTTCCCGCAACCTTCACCAGATCGTCGGTGCACCTTGTGGGCCTAGTATGAAGTAGTAGAATGCAGAGCACGTCTCGGCAAACGTAGTGTAATGGACCGATAACCAATTCATGTTGAAATCGTAAAAGGTATAGCTAAGACTCAAAGCTGAAGAAATATAGGATAAAAGGTTGTATGTGTAACAGGAAAATCAAGCTGAAAATTACTTTGCGGCTATCATGAAAAACGTGATAATGTTTTCAAATCGACACGCCAAAAATGTATGACGCTATGCAATAATCCCATACATTTGTTCACGTGACAATACGAATACTTTTTGCAAGTTGCGCTGATCTCAATTGAAGAGTTGAGATCAGCGCACTTGGGTTGTTGGCCCTGCTTGTCTTCGACTTGACTGGGGACTGCCCTGTCCCTGTCCCATTATGAATCATCATCATCATTAGCCCTTTATCATCCACTGCTGGACATAGGCCTCTCCAAGTGCACGCCACCGAGCGGCTACTCAGATCCAGCTCTCGCCAGTCACCTTGCGAAGATCGTCACTCCACCTAGTCTGAGGGCGTCCTACACTGCGTTTTTTTATGAACGACGGGGCGTCTCTTAGCCTTCATCATACCTGATGTTAAGTATTGATAAGGCTGAAGATGGAAGCGAGCCTCTCCCGGAATCCTCAATCACTGAGGAACTGGCTATCTAATCTCTAACTGCCGGGACACAACAATAGTGAAAGCATTGTTGTTATGACGTCAGACTTAGATAAGATGGTGGTAGCTAGCCAGCCGGACTTCCAAAAAGTCCTACCACGAGAGCCGATACGCGGT
The DNA here is from genome assembly GCA_910589605.1 of Chrysoteuchia culmella. NCBI lineage: Eukaryota > Metazoa > Arthropoda > Insecta > Lepidoptera > Crambidae > Chrysoteuchia > Chrysoteuchia culmella. The sequence continues at coordinate 1,108,303 of OU342651.1, forward strand.
CTCCACTCAAAAACTTTTTTTGACCCCAGCGGTTGTCGCTTCTGCCCTGCCACTTTATCACAATGTGGTGGCCTATGTCGATAATTTTAATGGTGACTGAATTAAATTAACGGTTACAATATACATTTACGGTTACAATAACCATAAAATGTAATATTATAATTAGTATTTTGTTTTTGTGATGGAAATCGACCTTACTGATAATATCAGTAAAGTGACTTTAACATATTATGTTAAGGTCACTATTCAATTTGACGACTCTGTATGAAATAATTACAGGGAGAAAAATATAGCCCTTGACGAGTTTCTTGCCGGTTCTTCTCGTTACAAGGTCTCCCGCCGTAAGGTTTGTGAACCGATTGCGTAGCTTCTTTGACATTCATAAGTGCTTGCACCATAGACTGAATAAATTATATTGACTTTGACTAACGTTTCTCAATAAAATTCTTGTCGAAAATAATACAATAGGTATAGTTAAAATTTTAAATAACATTTGGCTTCTGAATAAAACATGAAATTAATGAATCTGCAGAACTTTAAATGGAGTCCTATTGGAAACCGATGAGCTCATCAAAGGCTCTTTCATCGCTGTTTTTATTCCAACAGGCGATTGCCTGTCAGCTAATAGTCTGAAAACAATGCTTTGATGATTGTTTACAAATGTTGATTGGACCTTTTAGACATTTAATTCAATTGTTACAATAAAATGAAAAATATTCAATATTAAAACATTTTTTTCAGCAATAATCAACCTAAGCTTCTGATATTTGTTAAATATAATAAAATATATTTATGTTTAATTGTAATAAAGTTGTAGAATTGGTTTTTGAATTGTGCCTATATACTTATTTACATTTGGCTACATAATTGTTGCGACTGTATGAAACTTTTTTTGAAGTGAAGACTTCTTTAGCGGCGTTGTGCTCATCAGAGCTTTAATTTATTTGGGATAAGTAAATTTTTTTAAAGTCGCGTCAGGACACGTGACTCTGATCGAAAATTCGTAAGACCATTTACCATTGACCTATTTCAAATTACACTTGAAAGATCTACGTATATTAGTTAATAACAACCATTATATAAAGATCTCTCATTACTACCAACTTTCATATTGATGCCAGGACAGTTTTAATAGATTTGCCTCTGAGCCCCATCTGAGAATTCACTTGTGGCCGAGTTCATTTTTTCCAACATTTTTCTATTTCAAATTTATCATAGGTATATTTATTGCGACAATAACATCAGATATTGTTCCATCTCCATTTACCACACAAGTATCACAAAACTGACAATAACACGAACAAAATAACAAGTTATTAAGCAACTTTTTGTTTCGTAAGACAATATTGTATTTCCGTAACTAAGTTAGGTCTCGTAACTAGTTAATGTAGCCAAAGTTGTTGAACACAATCTCACAAGTACCCAAGTAACACAACTAATCAACGAAATACGAACGAACTTCGTTTATGTTGATTCGTTCGTAGTACTCAGCTTGTTTATGGTTGTTACATTATTGAAGTGTGGAATTACTGATTTCCTATAAAGATTATCCATAATAAACAAGAAAATATACTAGAAAAAAGCAACCCGTCTCGTGTCGCCCTGACGGGATTCGAACCCGCATCCTTGGGAATCCGGCCCAATGCACTAACCAATTATAACAATTATAAAGAATCCCGTCAGGGCGACATGGGGACGGGTTGTTTTTTTTCTAGTATATTTTCTTGTTTAATATTTATCACATAAAAATAGCATTGTAAAATGCAACGTTAAAAAGTTATAATTAGATGGCTGTTTCATTTAGTCAAACATTTGTCAAAATGTATCTTTCGAATGCGAGGATATTTCTCTCATTGATGAAACGACGGTGGCTAACACCGTTTGAAAGGTGAATATACTAGAAAAAATCGACGTGTCCTCATAGGTCTCTGTAGCATAATTGGTAAAAGTGCATTGGGCCGGATTCCCAAGGATGCGGGTTCGAATCCCGTCAGTGCGACATGAGACGGGTTTCTTGTTTCTAGTATATTTTCTTGGTTAATATTTATCACATAAAATTAGCATTGTAAAATGCAAAATTAAAAAGTTATAATTATCCATATTTTTGGGTCATTTTGCATCTGTATTACGTACGACTCAAAAATAAGGTTAGAGAAAATTATTATTTACTAGCTTCTGCCCCCGGTTACACCCGCGTGGTTCCCGTTCCCGTGGGAATATCGGGATAAAAAGTAGCCAATGTGTTAGCCCACTACTTGAAGTCTCTACCAACCAAAATTCATCCAAATTCGTTCAGTAGTTTCTGCGTGAAAAAGGAACAAACAAATAAAGAAACTGACATACGTTCAAATTTATAATATTATTAGGATTTAATTAGATACCTACATTGGTGGTCCTTCGAGCCGGATTCAACTAGATTCTTATCATTCCATATTAATAGTGATAAAAGAAAGCATTGTATCTATTTTAATCTAATATATAAAATTCTCGTGTCACAGTTTTCGTTCCCATACTCCTCCGAAACGGCTTGACCGATTCTCATGAAATTTTGTGAGCGTATTGAGTAGGTCTGAGAATCGGCTACTATCTATTTTTTATCCCGAAATTCCACGGGAGCGAAGCCCCGGGGCACAGCTAGTATTCATCTATATTTATATATCCGTACCGCTAAAGAGTGGTACTCCTTGCCTGAGTCTGTGTTTTCCTAACACATACAATTAAGGAGTAAATCTTCTAGTGTGTTTCTTTCTAGATCTCATCGTCGGTTACCAACAGACGTGACTATGAAAATAGTTTGGAGTTCTTTTTCTGGATAAACACACATTCATCCCCTATTTTTATGTACGTGTTTTACGTTCCCGATCCTGTCGAGTGTTGCTCATAAACATAATATTTTAATAGAGGCATGTCCGTGATTCCAGTCCCATTCCGCGCTGAATTAATGAAAGTTAAACACAGATAAAGAACGAGTGTTAAACAACTTCTCTTCTATTTTATATATAACTAGCGGATCCTCGTGGTTTTACCCGTGTAGTGCCCGTTCCCGTGGGAATATCGGGATAAAATATAGCCTATGTCACTCGGGAGAAATGTAGCTTTCTAATGGTCTAAGAATTTTCTAAATCGGTCCAGTAGTTCCTGAGATTAGCGCGTTCAAACAAACAAACTCTTTAGCTTTATATATATATATATATATATATATATATATATATATATATTTATTATTAAGATAATTTTTTAAGTAGAAAATTATTGGAAAATGTCAACTTCGCCACAAGTGAATTCTCAGATGTGACTCGAACCCACGACCTTTTGAAATCCGGTCCAATGCTCTAACCACTGAGGTACCGAGACATATAATAAAGAGAAAAGAATTGATTGTTTGGTTATTTGTAACGGATATACTCAAAAACTACTGAACGGATTTTGATGAAATTTGGCACACATAGTCTGGTTATGAACATAGGCTACTTTATATCCCGATATTCCTACGGGAACTACTCGAGTGAAACCGCGAGCGGCAACTATCTTTAAATATTTGTCAAAATTTTAAGAATAAAAACATTGCATATTTTAAGATATTAAACTTTCGCTTTCCATTATAATTGCAAACAAGAGTAACGCGACATTTATTATGTAGCACATTTATATGCACTTACAGCTTGACATTTCGGCTGTGTTGCTACGGCCGTGGTCACAAGCAGACTGATGGTGCGCGGCGTCGTCTAACCGGGCGGACTTGAATCTTCGACTACCCTCAAATTGTCACTTTTTTTGTTTTTATCATCGTTAGTAATGTCTTTACGGCACAATGCATATTTTATAGTTTTGAAACAATTCATTCATTTATTTAGAACACCCAACAAGATCGTTCACATATACGAGTAAAAAATATGTTTTACTAGCTTCGGCCCGCGGTTTCACCCGCATGGTTCCCGTTCCCGTGGGAATATCGGGATAAAAGAAGCCTATGTTACTATCCGTCTTTTCAACTAACTCTATGCCAAAAATCAAGTCGATTGGTTGGTGAAGGAAGGACAAGCAAACACATTTTCGCGTTTATAATATTATTACTAGCCTCCACCCGCGGTTTCACTCGCGTGGTTCTCGATCCCGTGGGAATGTCAGAACAAAAAGTAGCCTTTATGATACTCCCCGTTATATTGACTAACTCTATGCTGAATTCGATTCAAACGGTTGCTTGGTTAGGGCGTGAAGGACGGACAAAAGTCAAAGTCAAAGTCAAAGTCAAAGATTTTTATTCTAATAGACTTATAGATAAGTACTTTCGAATAGTCCAAAATTTTTTTCCCTACCAGCCATTCAGGACATCTTTTAACTGATAAGAAGAACGGCGGCAAGAAACTTATCAGCTTTAACAGAAGCAACAACATTTACAATGGAACATGTTCTTGCCAAACACAAATTTACAATTTTGAAATATATTTAATATAAAAGGAAAATTAAAACATAGAAACAAAACTAGAAACAACATCATACTAAATTACAAAGATAAAAACAAACACAATGACGCATTTATAATATTATAATTATATGTTAGGATTCATTTAATCCGATTATACAATTTCAAGTGATATCTGCATTCAACTTCGGATTAAGCCCTCAGAATACTCTGGTTTTTTTTTCTAATAATGTGAACAATCTTCTTCTTCTTTCTTAATCAATGGCTTCCTCGCGATAAAATTCTCGAATTTTGACAATGTCAAGTAAATATATTTTGTAATTAAGAGAAATTGTACGGTAGATTGTGTTAAAAAGGGAGCCTCACAACACGTGTTATTACGAAAAGAACTCGGGTGAAACATCATGTGAAAAGTCACACATAAATTATAAATTTCACCTTCTGCATTCTTTTTAGCATGGCGCGATGTCTGGCTCGCCGCCAGTGGTTGTCTGTAAAATAATATGAATAATGCATGGAGAAAACAATTTATCGTCTGTACAATAATCTGGCAGTCTAAATGGAAAACGAGAACTTTCATTTAGATAAATAAAGTGTAAGTAGTATTTAACAAAAAACATTTTATAAAAAAAACAAACCGACTTCAAAAAGTAAAAAATAAAACTTTTGGAGTCGGTGCCAGCCAAAGCATTCTACATTGCACTTCTATTAACTATATTTTTTTTGGCCTTAGCTAACTAGCACCGACTTCAAAAGTTTAATTTTTTACTTTTTGAAGTCGGTTTGATTTTTTTTTTATAAAATGTTTTTATTTCAGATTTTTTTGTTACATTATGTGCCGTTACTTACTCTAAAAATCAGCCCATACACAACAATGATGTCATCTAGGTATACGACTACTTGCCAAAAGGTGATTGATATTTTTCAGGATTATGAGAAAACTACTAGCCAGATCTTCGTAAAAATTATATGGGACCACACATAAACCATTTTCTTTCAGATAAAAAAAGAATTATAAAAATCTGTTAACAACTGGCGAAGTTATGGTAGAACATATATAAAAAAAAATTAAAAGAAAAATACAGTCGACTTGAGAACCTCCTCCTTTTTTTGAAGTCGGTTAAAAACGACAAAATCTTTTTGCGAGACAAACAAGGTGAGAGACTTAGTCGCCAATCTAACCGTACCTAACCCTATTTTTGCCGCAACCCTACCTAGATTTTTAGTCACTCAAGTTAGTAATTTTTAGTCGACCGGATTATTATATTCCTAAAAAATAAAAAAGCAAAAAAAAAGCCTTTTGGAGTCGGTGTCAGCCAAGGCATTCTACTTTGCAGTCCTACTCTTTTATTTTGCTTGCCTTGGCTGGCACCGACTCCAAAAAGCGTTTGAAGTCGATTTAATTTTTTATAAAATTTATGATTTTTGAATTTTTGCATTTATCATTGCTATTTTTATACTTATGATAAATTTTTTATTTTAATCAGCCACAAGTGAATTCTCATGTGAAACGAACCCATGACCTTTGGCAATGCTCTAGCGTCACTTGTGGCCGAGTTAATTTTTTCCAATATTTTTCTATTTAAAATTTATTTTTATAAAATGTTTCTATTTGACAATTTTTAAAGGTACATACATACATACAGGTCAAATTGAGAAACTCCTTTTTTAAGTCGGTTAAAATCAGTCCCAACGACTATTTGCCAAAATTAAATTTATATTTTTTAGAATTATGAAATATCTACTATCCAGATCTACGTAATTAATATACTAAAACCTTCTCCTAAATGCAACAAATACTTTTCTGAAAACCGCATCAAAATCGGTTCAGCCAAACGCGATATAATCTAGGACAAACATACATACATACAGGTCCTCCAGGTGAACCTTCTTTTTTTTAAGTCGGTTAATAAAATACAAATCTTTCATATCATATTTGTTAATAAATAAAGTGAACCTGTGTAGGTCTTCCTGAAATGTTACGTTGATAGTTTTGCTTAATAATTGCTTTTCAGGGTTCCGCACCCAAAGGGAAAAACGGGACCCTAATAATAGGACTCCACTGTCTGTTTGTATCTTATGATCCGTGAAAGCTAGGCAGTTGAGATTTTCACAGATTAAGTACTTCTGTTACCGCTATAAATATTTAAGTGGGGCTCCATGCAGCAAACTTTGTTTTTGTCGTTATTTGCTCGATAATAATAATAATGGCACGGAACCTTTTGTGCGCGAGTCCGACTAGCACTTCACCGGTTATTTTTTTATATTTTTACCTTTTGATCTATAACTCTCTTCATTAATCAGGCTTACAACTAGTTCACCTATTTGCTTAAACAAAAGACCAATAGCACATTTTTTATTTTTTTTGACAACAAACAGTTTTTTTTACAATTATACTTATTGTCTATCTTACTAGCTATAATATATACTATATAATATAATATAATAAAGCTGAAGAGTTTGTTTGTTTGAACACGCTAATCTCAGGAACTTATGGACCGATTTAGAAAATTCTTAGACCATTGGAAAGCTACATTTCTCCCGAGTGACATAGGCTATATTTTATCCCAATATTTCCACGGGAGTAAAACCGCGATCTATATAGTGCCGATGAAGATATAATTCAGGACAAGTTATAACTAACAAAATAACAAATATTGTGAGAACAACAATAAATGGAATTCAAACTTGGAATAGAAATTAAACAAAATGTAAGTAAACTTTATGATTAATTCATACAAATGCTTGCTTTATGGCGTTTACCTGCTGTAAAATTTGCGAATGGATTGTTTACATGTGATTTTAATGGTTTTTTTAATTTTGCATTTTCCAATGCTATTTTTATACTTATGATAAATTAAAAAATATTGGAAAAAACAACTTGGCCACAAGTGAATTCTCGAATTAATCGATCGTTAAACACCTGAAAAGATGTTTCTTTCGAATGCAAGGATATTTCCTAGCATTGATGTGACAACGCTGGCCTACAGCGTTTTAAAAATATAAAAGTATTGGAGAATTTCGACGGTGGTTCGCAAGTCTCGGTAGCTCAGTGGTTAGAGCATTGGACCGGATTTCCAAAGGTCGTGGGTTCTAGTCCCATCTGGGAATTCATTATGGTAGAGTTGATTGTTTCCAATATTTTTCTATTTAAAATTCATCAAAAGTATAAAAATATAATAGAAAAATGCAAAAATTCAAATATCAGCTTTTGGTCCCTCGAGCCGGATGCCGAGAAATGATTAAAACCTCCTTTTTATAACTTTAGGGGACTTACTGAGCTCCACAAAAGAGTTTGGCTTACAATATAGCTTCGGTGGTATATTAATAAAAAACAAACAAAATTAGAAGTAACGAAATATTTAATGAACCTTTTTCCATTAAAGTTTAAATTGAATGTAGAAAATTAACGACATCCTTAGGCTAGATGACATTAAAAACAATATGATTTAGTTCTTAATAATAAACATTTACTTATTGTAATTAATTTAAGACTGACTTAATAGTCCAACGGACTATTCGATTTTGTGGAACTAGAAAAAAAAACAACGGGTTGCACTCTGGGAGTGCCGGCAGAAGTGAAAACTGCTTAAACGAAAATAACGATAAAAATCCACTATATCTTGAACACAACTTCATAAAAAGATGATGAAAACCGAGACCAACTTGATTTGGCACGTAAATCCATTCAAACTGACCTGGCATCAATATGAAATGAGAGATCTTTATATAATGGTTGTTAATTACTAATATAAGTAGATTTTTCAAGTGTGACACTTTTATGTAATTTGAAATAGGTCAACGGTAAATGGTCTTACAAATTTTCGTTCAGGGTCACGTGTCCTGACGCGACTTTAACATTTTATACTCATCCCAAAAATTTAAAACTCTGATGTGCACAACGCCGCTAAAGACGTTTTCACTTCAAAATATTGGTTGGTGGTAGGACTTGTTGTGAGTCCGCAGTCTACGGCCTGACTCGTTCAACATTTGAAAATAATCTCTATTACTATAGATAGTTTTAGTTATTATATAGATAATTTTATTTCCTTAATATTCTGTGGGACTTCTTTTGGTGCGCGGACTCTAAATTTATTACCTCACATGCAAGAGAAAGACTTGACGGATGTTATCAAAACTATCATTGCCATCATACACATAGGATATAAATAGGTACTTGATACCTGTTTATATCATTTGTGTATGATCTTAAGGTAATATTTTTTAAGGAGTAATAAAATGTACGTTTATTTGTTACGACTGAATCAAAGATCTTGTCGATAGAGCTTAATGGCACCGAACTAAAGGTCATAAAAATAGTTTTCCGTTTTCTCATTTCCAAACCGCTGATCCAGAAAATTAAATGATTTTCCGACCAAATATTAAAGCAGAAACCTTCAATCTGTTTTCTTGTACAAAGTCTATTTTGCACAAACGAAGCATCTGTTGTGGTTTTTTTATTTATTTTAAAAGTATCAGCCGAGATAACATGATGTACATAGTGTACCTGGATAAGTAGGTCTTCGCTGATTTTTCTCTGAGTACTTATTAAAAAGTTGTTTTTTTGTTTTCCATTAGTCTGCGTTTTGTCAATACTTAGACTTTTTTCTAGAAAACACAAATGTAAACATTTTTTTTTTCTTGGTTTGTTTCTACTTTAATTTATTTGTAATACCGAAGGAATAAGTAAGTTTTAACCCAGGAAAGTAATACTTGAGTGTTTTTTAAACATCTAATTTGCTAGCCAAATACGCATTCGTCTAGGTTTATTCCTTTATATTGAATTTCTGGGTGTGAAGTTTCTGAGTGTATACAAAAAACGAAATTAGTTCCCAGCAAGTTCTCATACTCATCTCTTTACACTATCGTAAGAGCCTTAATAAAAATTTAAATGACGCCTCCCGACGTTCCTGTTAATAAAACAGGTAAGCCTCTTTGACAATGTACACCTGATATTTTACGGTACAGGAATTACCAGTATTAACTTGTTAAAACCATAAGGATGGACAAAAAGGCTGCCTTCTAACTTTGAGTAAACTAAGCACTTTACGGATTAAGTCCACTGTTTATTGAGTGAACTCTAAAATAAAAATTCATATAATATTTATCAGAGTAAATATTTTTTATGTCCATCTCTACGACAAGTTATGTCCATATCAAATTTCACTAAAATCGATTCAGCGGTTTACGCGTGAAACGGAACATCCAGACAGACGTGCAGTCTTTATTTAGCATTTATAATATAAGCGCATGGATGTGTGAATGGAAAAGTAGTAGAAAATTCCCCAAAGCTATCGCGATCAAAATCGCTATGTTTATTTTACATTACTTTTCTATAATCATTAATCATAATAATAATCACCCTTTTCTTAAACCATTATGGGTTGATTCATGTCCATCGCATCGGACTTCAAAATGATGACATTTTTGCAATCAACATCGCATAAAACTGCAATAACGACCACCCATATCGATTTTAACATTTTGTTCCCCTTTTTACTCCCTCAGGGGTTGATATCTTGAGAGTGGGATTTTTTGTATTAAAGTTCGAACCATAAGCCTAATAAAAATAAATGACTTTTACTATGAAAATATAGGACTTATCTTACACATCTTTATTCCCCTTTTCACCAATTTCGGGGTGGAATTTTCAAAGACGACTAGACATGTAAAAGTTTATTTTCAATCGTCAATCTAAATACAACGTTTGAAGTTTTCATTTCTTTCTAATGAAAAAGTGGTAGGACTTTTACATTAGAAAGAAATGAAAACTTTTATTACACAATTTCATCCCCCATTTTCACCCATTTGGGGGTAGAATTTTCAAAAAAAGACGAGATAAGTCAAGTTTTTTTTTACGTTTTACTTTTACAGGTTTTATGTTTTAAAAATAAATATATGCGATTCGACAGATTTAAAAAGCAAATTACAGTTAGTTTAAACGAATTCGTTAAAACAATTTTTGGTGCAACCGGTGGTTGGATAATTACTCCGAATAGAAATAAATATTAAATAAAATAATAAATTTCTTTATTTGCAGAGAACATAGTATGATAAGATGATATAAAATTATAAAGTACAATATGTCACACTCTCAGAAGAGTATGCAAATTAAATTACAATTTTTAAATTATTACATTTTCATTTCATTATTTGAGTAGTAGTATGTCACATTAATAAAAATAAAATTCATACATTAACAAATCATACATTATTAAATTAAATTAGAAAATGTCAAAGCAGAATATTAATTATAAAATGTCAATATTACCTCATAAAATCGATTAGCACATTACATAACAACGTCAAGTAGTATGTCACATTAATGAAAATAAAATAAATAAATCATGCATTAACAAATCAAACATTATTAAATTAGATTGGAAAATGTCAAAGTGTAGTATTAATTATAAAATGTCAAAATTAGTATATTATCAATTAGTACTTTACATTTATATTTATATTTTTTTATATTTATTCATTTAGCACCAACAAGATATACATCAGTAAATACAATAATATAACTAAAATACAAAGTTACAGAACTAAATGCTATCTCAGTTACAGGTACTACACAAATGCATAATGAGAGTAGCCGCTATTTATTTAATACCTATGATAAAAGTGTAATGTAAGATTATGATTAGTACATAAATTTTATTATTGAAAATTAAAAAAACAAAAATGAACGTCAGAAGGATTAAAAAAAAAAATATATCAAATAGTCAATGTCAAAAAAAAAATAACAATGTCAATTATGTAATAATAATATATAAAAACAGCAAAATATAAATGTCTAAATTACGATGTCAGATTTATGGATTACATATAAAAAGTTACAATAATAATAATAAAAGCGAAATAAGTTTACCCTTAAAGTACGTACTGATTAAATTATTTGAAAACAATTACCTATACTTAGGTGAAAATAATAAAAAAAAAAAAAAATAATTACATAAAAAATGTCAAGACCAAAAAGCACTTCATTGAGAAATGAATTCGTTCAACGTCTAAAAGGACTTGTCAAGGAGCCAGGTTTTTAAATTCTTCTTAAAATGTTACAGGGGCAGTTCCCGAATGGTCCTTGTAATGTGGTTATAAATTCTTATCGCATTAACGAAACAGTTTTTTTGGTAAAGTGCGCTTTTACATGAAGGATATCTTGTTATTGTTATAATATAACAATAATAAGATATCCTTCATGTAAAAGCGCACTTTACCAAAAAAATTATCTCGGCGTTGAAAAATACTATTTTCAGAGACCTTTTCAAATAAATGTGGATGACTTCTCACGAATACTCCAGCTTCTAAAATATATAAGCAAATATAGAGATGTGCGATACTTTCTATCACTATATTCCCACGGGAACACTTGGAGCGGCTAATTGAATTATAATACCATAAAGTTAAAAAACAACGAATTGCAGCGGATGCAATAACCCATTCAAATTAAATTTTTTTTTTTCTAATCTTCGGGGTGACGCATCTCTTCATTGTACCTGATGTTAAGTATGAAACAGCTAAATGTGGAAGCGTGCGTCTTCCGGAATCCTCAACTACTGCGCGCAAGAGAGACAGACAGACTATTCTTGATGAGCATGCAGTGCAACGTCACGCCGCGCGCTTATTCACAGACACGACGTGTAAATGTGTGATCGTGCCAGCTTTAGTTAACCGACCTGTATTCCAAATCCAAATACAAAAATATAATAAAAATATTCTACTTTTAGATTTCAATTCGTTTTTTCTATAATAAATCTACCACGTTATTTTGTGCCAAAAATATTTTTCCATTAGAAAACTCAAAAGCTACCAACTCCGTCTCATTAATGAACATCAAATTAAGATTCGGAAGCTTGATACTCAAGACTGTTATGAATAAACACGAATCGACCACAACGAATAACTTCGGATCCTTGGAGGCACCTAGAGCATAATTGTAAATTTTCTTTTGTGCATTAAAATGTTGAAAGGGCCGCTGCTGTCGCTCAAGATTTTAATTCCGGACAAAGTCGAAAAGGAAATGAAACTCTTTGTGAAACGTACAAGAATGCGTCTAAGGAAAACATGGGGGAAGTGTTTTGTATATCCTAAACAATATAATAAATGCGAAAGTGTGTTTGTTTGTCCTTCCTTCACGCCCTAACTAAGCAACCAATAGACTTAATTTTTGGCTTCGTAGTTGAAAGAGCGGAGTTTAACATAGATTACTTTATATTTCGGTATTCCCACGGGAACGGGAAGGTATGTATAACTCATCTCCTATACCTGTTGCAGCATTACGCTGCATTTAAACCTTTTTTCGGCCGCCTAGGTAATTTCTCTTTTCAAAAACAAATTTATTGATAACTATATATGGTAAATTTTAAATAGAAAAATATTGGAAATAAATTAACTCGGCCACAAGTGAAATCTCAGACGGGAATCGAACCCGCGACCTTTGGAAATCCGGTCCAATGCTCTAACCGCTGAGCTACCGAGACTTGCGAACCACCGTCGAAATTCTCCAATACTTTTATATTTTTAATACGCTGTAGGCCAGCGTTGTTACATCAATGCTAGGAATATCCTTGCATTCGAAAGAAACATCTTTTCAGGTGTTTAACGATCGATTAAGATGCAACTGCCAATAATTTATGATTTTGTAATTTTTGCATTTTTCAATGCTATTTTTATACCTATGGTAAATTTTAAATAGAAAAATATTGGAAAAAATTAACTCGGCCACAAGTGAAATCTCAGACGGGAATCGAACCCGCGACCTTTGGAAATCCGGTCCAATGCTCTGCTTGCGAACCAGCGTCGAAATTCTCCAATACTTTTATATTTAAAAAAATGCAAAAATTACAAAATCATAAATTTATTGATTTTGATTTTTTTTTTATTTGGAGAGAAAATTTTCTGATAGATGATGCCATTCGTAGGCCGTCGAAGAAAAAGCTGGTTGATCTTGGAAAAATATGGTGTTCAGTTAGTCAATTTCGTTTTAAATCTTTGTTTGATATTAGAATTATTAGAAAACAAGACCCCGTAGGGTCTACGGGGTCTTGTTTAGCCGCCTTAATTGCTGGTGGTGATCTCGGCGTGGGAAACTAAAGGGAATCGAGTGCTCCGGAGATTCCACCCGTAGTGCCGATCGTCCGCGTTGCTGCTGTGTCGGGAACCATTCTGATATCTGTTCCACACTAGTTGGTCATCGTTGAGAATTCAAAAATATTTTGTATATTTTTGCCCACTCAAAATATTATTCAATTAATGCGTTCCTCATTATAATGTTGTTAGCTATGTTAATCACCGTCTTTTTTTGCTTTTACTATTCTTTTTTCTATTGCCGCCATGATCTTACCTTTATCCTTTCCGGTTGACTGGTAGAGAATGCCTAAGTGTATTAAGTCAGCCATTTGCTGTATATGTGCAATAAAGAGTTAATACATGAAAAATAGAATGAAACTGAAAATCTTGGCAAAAAGTTATTTAAACAATAGAGACTTCTGTATACATTATTTCGCCATCACCGCCCCCAGCTCTCCTTATATCAATTATATAAAAAAACAGATGTTCGTAAAATTCATTTAATTTTACGATACAAAAGGAATGCTGTAGGCATTTTCCTTGCTTCTTGTTTATTTTAATTATGACGGACGCCGTCCTCGAGATGTTTTAAGGCAGCAAATAAACCATTTTGTTTTTCTCATTTGAAGGGCAAACGAAATTGTAATAAGTTGGGGCTAGCTCAGGTATAAGCGGTAGCGATTTTAAGGCCGCAAACTGGACGGCCGCGGATGCGGGCGCGGGGGCGACCCCGCTCCCGCACCCGCGGCCGTCCAGTTTGCCGCCTAAGTCTGCGGGTACGAAACGGGCGACGGCGGAGCGGCGGCGGGGCGGCGCGACGGCGATGTAATCAAATGCTAAAAACATTAAGCGCTGTGTACGAAACGGGCGACGGCGGAGCGGCGCGATCGAGCGATGCACGGGCGGCGGGCGGCGCGGAGCGACGAGAACAAACTAGTTTGGTTTCGCCGCTCGCGCGGGTACATAGTGTTGCATTTTTATCACAGTAATAATATGGAAATTATGGAAATTGACAATGAAGAGTTAATATCTTTTATTTTATCAAAACCGGCTATATGGGACAGTAAAAACGTACACCATAAAAACAAAAGAGTTATAATAAAGTGTTGGGAAGAAATAAAACGCCATTTCGGGAATGTTGAAGGTAAGTGTAATTTTCATGTTACAAATTGTTATTTACAAAATACTCTTTAAATTTTTCCCTTACATTTATTGCTAGATTTCCCGCGTGGTTGTTTCTGCGATGTCGGCGAGTTTCATTCACATTGATATTTGAGGTTATGTTTGAGTAATGATAATCGTTGGAGCCATCTTGATCAATTATAATATTATGCAATAAGCACGTTGTTTTAATTATTAGGCGAGCGTGTTTGCAATCAGTTTCTATGGCTTTATTTAAAATTCTCCACTTGGCACATAGTATACCGAATGCACATTCAACGCATTTTCTCGCTCTTGATAATCTTTTATTAAATATTTCATTCTGAGGATTCAGTACGCTTTGTGGATATGGTCGCATCAAATATTGTTTTAGAGGATACGCTTCGTCGCCTATTATTACCATAGGTAAAACTATTTCTGTTCCTGGCAATGTCCTTGGGAGAGGCATATTCATTCTATTATTTTCTAATGCTTTGTTAAGATTTGAATAATGAAATGTGCCACCATCACTCTGTCTTCCTCGCCCTCCAACTTCTACGACCAAAAATCTTTTGTCAGCATCAACCAACGCTTGAAGATGCATTGAAAAAAAATGCTTGTAGTTATAGTAGGATGAACCCGCATGTGGGGGATTTTTTATTCTACAATGTTTGCCATCAATGGCTCCTACACAATTAGGAAATTGCCATTTGTCAAAATATTTATCAGCAACGTTATTTAAAATATCTGTAGTAGGTACTGGCAGGTGTGTTTGTTGAAGATTTCCCCAAATCGCACTGCAAGTTGCATACACTATTTTTTGAACAGTTTTATTTCCAAGACGAAAGGAAAACGCTAAACCTCGAAAAGATACTCCCGTTGATAGAAATCTGTAAATAAAATAATTTATATTAAGTTTATATACTACTAGCTGTTTCTTATTCTACGTACAAATCTTTCCTCTTTATAATAATAACTAGCTGTTGCTCGCAGCTTCGTACGCGTCTCAGTAGGAAAATATAACATATATTATTTTCGAAAAAGTAGGTACCTACTCTGTGGTAAACAAACAAACAAATTCTTCAGCTTTATAATATTAGTATAGATAATATAGGGTTCATTAATTGGTAATAAATATGTTTTATTTTTTACAGTTGCGATTTTGAAGAAGCGATGGAAGAATTTAAAGGATCAGTATCGAAAAGAATTAAAAAAGCTTCCTACACCCAGATCAGGAGATCCAGGAGATAATATTCAGTCTACGTGGCAGTTTTTCCAACAAATGAATTTTTTGCGATTTGAAATTCTGCCTGATAATTCAGACACAAATTTAACAACGGTTGATAGTCAATTAACTTCAATGTCTTCACCGTGCACAGAAACAAATTCATCGGAGTCCGTAATTAGAGAATCAGATATTAACCTATGTTCGCCTAAAGATTCGGTGAATGCCCAGGAACTAGCGTCGGTAGGCGATGATGAAGTACGTACTACAAATACTCCATTGTCAATTAATACCGCTAGTTCTAGTTCTAGATCCCTAAAAAGAAAGACTGCAAATGATATTCGGATGGAAATGTTGGAATTAGAGAAAAAACGGTTATTGTTGTTAGAGAAAGATTTGCAACAAAATTCAAACGCAAATCAATCTGGCGAAAGTAAATCAGAAGATTATTATTACTTGATGAGTTTGTTACCACAAATGGAGTCATTTACTCCATTACAAAAATTTAATGTAAGGAATAGAATTAATCAAGTAATGATGGAAGAAATACATAATTCAATGTTTGGGGATCCATATAGAGGGAATTCTAGTTCTAGCTGGTCTCATGGGTATAGAACTCAAACACCCGAATAGTGAATTTTTGTACCTATCTTGATTATTCAATTAATAAACAAAAATATGTTAACAATCTATCTACTTTTATTTACCGACTTACCTTAGTGTTAAAAATAATTTTTGTTCAGGTGAGATTATACGATTTCCGAAAATGTTAGATTCCAGATTACTTCTAATTTTCTGTAAAACATAATCGAATGTCTCTATACTCATTCTTGTGTAATTGTAGAACTTTCTTGAATGACAACGTAGCTCGTAATAAAGTGTAGAAAATTCTCCCAAACTGCGTCTTCGCTGATTTATTGGATGAACACCATCTCTGGGTAATAAAAATTCTCTCATTAGGAGACTGGGCTCCAATAGTTCTCTTCGACGTGAATTCATGTTTATCACAACACTGCGTGAGCGCGACTGCGCGGAAGTTTGTTTCGTACACACGCAAGACACCGCTATCTCTTCGCCCCGCGCCGCACCGCCCCGCCCCGCCGCCGCTCCGCCGTCGCCCGTTTCGTACCCGCAGACTAAGAGAGAGCGCCCGACCAACTTTTGTCTCCGCAACTATTTTATCTCTAGCATCAAGTCTACGGGCTTGTATCAGACTACGTGCATGTGGCGACGCGACAGCCGGGAGACTTTTATGTCCGTGGGTTTGGAGGTAACACCGCGACGCAAGTATTGCGACGACAAAAAGTTGCTGAATGAAATATACAGAAAAAGATGTGTTGCTGCCGCTCCCGTGTGCGCTACTGAAATCTCAGCAAAAAGATGGCGACAGAGACATATTAGTTGCGGAGACAAAAGTTGCGCGTCCGCTCTCTCTTAAAATCGCTACGGCTTATACCTGAGCTAGCCCCAACTTATTACAATTTCGTTTGCCCTTCAAATGAGAAAAACAAAATGGTTTATTTGCTGCCTTAAAACATCTCGAGGACGGCGTCCATCATAATTAAAATAAACAAGAAGCAAGGAAAATGCCTACAGCATTCCATTTTTTTGTAACGTAAAATTAAATGAATTTTACGAACATCTGTTTTTTTATAATAATGTGCATGAACATGTCTGTTCGTCTTAGTCTGGGTTTTTAATCAATCAATCAATCAATCAATCAAATCATTTATTTGCAAGCAAACACAGTACAAAAGCTGTTACAGACTTTATATTATAATATGATCACGCGTTGCACCAGGTACTGGCACGCAAATATAAATATTATACAAATCAGCGGACTTGACAATATTATTAAAGAATAATGAGGAAAATATTAGACTAATACAATAATTCAATTAGATGTCAAATAGTGTCACCAAGTTATTAAATGTCATAGGTATTACATTAGGTATGTCAGATTAAGATTTCAGTAATTCGTATTTTAATGTCCGACAAAATATGTAATGTGACAAAGAGATAAAATAATTAAATTCAAAATTGATTATAAGTTGTCATTAAGATATTCGTTTACACCATAATAGCATTTATTCAGAAGAAGCTGCCACAATTTTTTCCTAAAGAAGTTTAAGGGTAAATCTTTAATGTCCTTAGGTAGTTTGTTAAATATTTTTATTGCCATTGGAAAGGCGTTCTGTCTATACAGGGTTGAAGATACTGTTGGATATATAAGTTTATTTGGATATCTTCTATTATACTTAGAGATCATGTCACTCTTCCTATGAAAAATGTTTGGGTGTGATTTAACAAAGTTACATATTTCAAATATATAAATACACGGTACTGATAACAACTTCAGTTGTATAAAATAAGGCTTGCAGCTCGTCATACGAGACAGGTTACAGATAGAGCGAATGCATTGTTTTTGGGCGATAAAAATTCGATCTATGTCAACCGAGTTGCCCCAGACTACCATTCCATATCTTATGATAGAGGCCACATATCCATGATATGCTAATAAGGCTGAGTCGCCATAGCATATATGATGAGCTATTAACCTTACTACACACATGTTGTACATGTGACTTCCAGGTAAGGTTTTTATCAATGATAATCCCTAAAAACTTAACCTCCTTACTTTCACTAATCACTACTCACACTAATATGTATATTATATATGTATTTACAAATAAAAAGTATATAAGTAAGTTTATCCGTTATCCAGTATTCATAACATATAAGTTCTTAATGAAACTTAACGTGTTGGCTAGATAATAGGTGTGATTCTATGCAAAATAAAAAAACATAATCTGGTGCATTTGTATCGGTCGGCAATATCGGACGCAATATTTCGATATTAAATTCGTCCAACTTCTTTTACGTCGTTTTTGTCGCAGGAATATGTGATAAAAACAAATAATTGCGATATAAGTACAATAACGCATCCGATATTACCGTCCCATAAAACGCATAAAACGGGAGAAGTTTTATGTCAAACACAAGATGAATTTTCGTTGTCACCCAATTTTAATGAACCCACTGCAGGGCATTGGCCTTCCTCATTGATGGATAAAAATAATGGGCCACATGATCCACTACACGAGCCCGATGCGGATTAGTAGGGTTTGAGGACTGCAAATGCAGCCGCGACCAACGGCTTAACGTGCCTTCCAATTAAAAATAAGAATATTTATTTGCAATACCACTTACAGATAGAGTTATAAGGTTAGTCAATGTGGATCAGCAGTATTATACCTTGGACGAATTAACCACTGGACGCGTAACGAGGACCGCGTTCGCCTTTACCCCTCTGTCACTTACCCTGCCTTTTAGACACAGTAAGCAATATGGCGTTGTCAGTATGACGCGAGATCTCGATGTGGAACATTATCTCAAAAATGGGTAAATACGCTGAGTTAATTTGTAAAAAACATACCGGACAATCAAAACATTTTTCTTTTCACGCGTAAGTATAATTTCAATCTATTAGAGTAGCAATTTTTCGTAAAATAAATAAAATTTGGTATGTAAACAAAATATAATACGTCATTTCAAAAAGTAATCATTGTACGTGTAAATTCTTCAAAGATATTGCATAAGTAATTTGGTTGGGTTATATGTATCACTCATTCAATCAATTGTCATTTTTATGTCGTATAGGGCTTGAACATATCGATAAACATATCGATGTATGTAAATGAACGAACGAATCCAATTTTAATGTAGGAACTATTCAAATTAATTTCAGATTTACAGTTGAACCCCTAACACGAAGAAATTGGGTGGAACCGGTACGCAGGGAGATAACATGGACGAGGACTCAGGTCTTAGATAACATCTAAGGTCTAATGATGGAGCCAGAAGATGGCTATAGGAACTCTGTAATTAAACGACGAAACCTTACGAACTTTAAGTTCGTTATATTTGAAATATAGCTTCAAACTTTAAAAAAATGTCGCTTATTTCACCCGCATGGTTCCCGTTCCCGTGGTAATATCAAAAATCCTTTCTTAGTGCTCTCCAACATCGTTAAAAGAACCTGTATGGAAAATTTCAGTTTAATTGGTTTAGCCGTTTGGGCTGTGCGTTGCCTGTCAGTCAGTCACGGTATTGTTTTTTAGTATTAGACTTATGTTCTAAATTATCATAGTGTGTTGTACATTAACGTTTAAAATTTATCATAAGTATACAAATAGCATTGACAACGCAAAAATTCAAAAATCATAAATTATTAGCTGTTGCATCATAATTGATCGTTAAACATTTGTTTTTTTTTTCTTTCGAATGCAAGGAAGGATATTCTTACAGTGGTCCGCAAGTCTCGGTAGCTCATTGGTTAGAGCAGTGGGCCGGATTCCCAAATGTCGTGGGTTCAAGTCACATCTGAAAATTCACTTGTGGCCGAGTTCATTTGTTCCAATATTTTTCTTGTTGATATTTATCATAAATGGTGATTACATTTATTATTTGTTTCTAACATAGACCTTGTTAGGTCACAGCAAGAATAAAATTAATTATATTTATGTATGTACGTAAGCTATATTATACTATTTTTTAATCTTATAATATTTTTATTTTAAGATCGTTTTATTATATTCAAGTAAAACAATCTTCAAACTACAATAAACTATTGGTTGAAATATTCTTGCAATTAGTATTTCAGCTAGTAGTTGCTAGAAAGATACTGCCTTGGCTTTTTCTTAAATATAGGTAATTTATATGCGATGTTTTGTTGATAACTTCTGTTTGTTGTTTAAAACTGTCATAGCGTATGCTGGACCATACGCTATCCAAACGCTAGTCTACTATTTCTAATTTGGGTTTAGGTTGTGCTAATTTCGTACGGTGGCGTAAATTTTGAGATCTTTAATAAATTGAAAACAAGTTTATATTCTTTCTTACAAATATGCATATTTCTTAATTGTAAATGGATACTAGAGTTGAAATTAAAATGTTTTAGTCTCAACGATCTTCTAATGTCGATGATTATTTTCAATTAATTTTAGTATACTTAGATTTTGGCTCCAAAAAAAATGTAGAATACGAGATATCACAGCTCTAGAAGCACACAGGGGGTTTATTGTCTAATTTTAAGTCTATCACAATCCCTTTAAATTTTTCATTTAAAAGGTACATATTATTCACATCGCATCACATAGTATCGCGTCACAACTATTTGACCTTTGAAAGGGATTGCAATCGATTATAAAATTAAACACTTATGGAGGGGTTGCTATTGTGTATGTCCTATACAATTGTTCTGTAATGAACTAATTACCCATATTTTGTTTTATATAAAAAAGCTCGAGTGATTGAAGAAGTTAATGTAAATAATGAATTATATTACTATATAAACCAAATATTAATGTTTTTTACTCACTTAAAAAGTGTTAGTAAGTAAATTGTAAGTCCGCCTGGCTAGCGACTACCATCTTATCCAAGTCGAGTCGTCCAGTTAGATGTAAGATAGCTAGTCCCTCAGAGATTGAGGATACCGGGAGAGGCGCGCTTCCATCTTAAGCCTTATCAGTACAGTACTAGTATCAGGTTGCATGTATCTACCCATTTTTCACAAAAAAAACCCAAACACTAACGCTTTGGAAACCATATTGTATAGTTTTTATGAATTTGAGGTATTTTTTTAATGAGATTTTCATATTATTAGGTGCTTTTTATTTTTCCACGAAATAAACAATTAACTTACTAATTTCTTTAAAACACACATGATTTATTAATTTCAATAGGTTCATTCATTCACTCATTACCTATCGTGCTATTTATTTTTCCACGAAATAAACAATTAACTTACAATTTTTTTTAAACACACATGATTTATTAAACTCAATAGGTTCATTCATTCACTCCTTACTTATCGATAAAAAAATTATCGATTACTTCAAGCACTACTGTCATTATTTGACATTAGTAATCGCCCCTCACCCCCGCAAGAATTGGTTGATCGTGTTTTCATACATTCTTCTCGGGTTTCGTGTCCAGTGGTTAATTCGTCCAAGTATTATACCCTAAAAATATAGGCATGCGAATTACAGGAATTATAAAAAATGACAGGAATACAATATCAAGAAATAGTCTTCTTCTTTTTATTTAATGACGATGCCCTTTTAGGAAATCAATATCCAGTGTTTATTAAATAATATGAAATGTTATAGAAATAGTACGGTAGATTGAGTTAAAATGGAGTCTCACAATACGTGTTACTTATTACGCGAAATAGTCTTCAATAATACAAAGAAGTACAACAGTAAGTGTCAATAATACCATCAAATGTCATGATTATTTGAATTTTAAATATTTTATCAAGGAGTCAATGCAGTAGGTTTTTTTATATGAAGTACGGAGAGACTCTTAGCCTTCATCATACCTGATGTTAAGTATTGATAAGGCTGAACATGGAAGCGAGCCTCTCCCAGAATCCCCATTCACTGAGGAACTGGCTAACTGCCGGAACACAACAATGCTGAAAACATTGTTGTTATGGCGTCAGACTTAGATAAGATGGTGGTAGCTAGCCAGGCGGACTTACAACAAGTCCTACCACCAACCAAACCGAATACAATATGTACCCCCGCTGGGAATCGAACCCGGGACCCCTTGGTCTGGTACCGGTGGTTGTACCACTAGACCACAGAGGCGGTTGAGTGTGGGCGGTTATTATAAAATTTATTTCTAGCGGTTGGCAAATGTCTGATGTACGATAAAAGTAATGGCATCCTTTCTGGAGCCGGACAACTAAGGTCGAATATATAGGACAGCCCGGGCTGACCTTCGGATCCACCGGAAACCCGGACAGACAGCTTAAGCTGTCAGCCGGATCTTGAAAGGATCGGAAGCACGTAGGAGCTCGATAAAGTAAATTTTTGTCACCCATCCCGTGAACGACCATTGCTAAAGTTGCTTAAATGTTTAATAAGAAAGAGTGAAAGAAAAATAAAATAAATTGACAATTTTCAAAATGAAATTCTCAATTTTAAAACCGATTATAAGTCTTCCTGTTTAAATCGCTTCAGCTTATGTTCTGCCGTATAGTCTTATCTAAAAATAAATCTTAACGGAATTAAATCAACGATAAATTTTAAATTTGATAAATTTACGAATATTTTGGAAGAAAAAAATGTTTCACTATTAAATCTGTATTCTAATTAATGTTTAGCCAAATTATATTAAGGATGTTGATTTTTTGTTTGTCTTATAAACGTTTTCTGCAAAATACGACAGTTATTTTAGTAAAAAATTGTAGCCTTACTTTTATGTAATATTTTTCTTGACTATGTTGTTGTCAGTTTCTACGTTAATAGTTACAAAGGCCTCAATACTGCTAAATCGTTCGCTATTTCTTATAAATATTTTAACTATCGATAAATTGATTAAGTTTATTTATCTACAAACTTTTTTTACTAAATAAAGGCGAGAGTGAATAGGCATTTCCTGGGCAAGCATGCAGCACCTTAGACCACATCCTGTTTATTAAGCACGATGGTGGTCAAATGCCTTCCCAGTTATTATATATATATATATTAAAAAAATATTGTCATAGAGTGATGAATTTTTCTTTTTGACGTCAGTCATGATTATCCATTCTTATTTTGCATTTTACCGTGGGAATATTAATAGAAAAAAAAATATTGACTCAGTAGTAGATTAAGTTCAAAATGTCGCCACATACACCAACTACTTAACCGTAATAATGGCGTCGAATTGAACAACCAAAATAGAAAATTGTTTTGATGGGTACTTCTGACGAAGTCAATCATCATTACGAGGTACCTTCTTCTACAGATTTGGTTTCGTTGATGTTTTACTTTCACGGACCAGCTAGTTGATTATCTAACTCTGTTGCCAACAGATTTTAATTAAAATCTATTGAAAGTGCATCACATTGCTGCTTTAGTAAGATAGCTGTCACGTTGATTTTTACTAAAGCAGCAATGTGACTGCACTTTCAATCAAACGTTGATAGAAACAAGCTACATAATCAGGGGGCAGATAGCGTAGTGTTACAACTTATTAATCCTACCTTCTATGTTTGTCCTGTGACTGGATAATACCACAGTCTAAACATGTAACAGCCTTTGCACTCGATGACGCACTCACACACACACGTGCTGGTCGCTATCACTACACGGCGCGGCGGCCTCTCGATCTCTATGATTTTCACTGGTAAACTGGCTCGTGTCTGTGTGAGTGCGTCATTTCAGCCGTTTGTAGTCAGTAAAAGACTGTTTAGACATATCGAATATTTAGTATACATTTGTAATAGGTACCTATTCCGTTAGTCCTAATATTCGTAATACAAGTGCTTAAGCTACTTCATTTCATAAAAAAATAATTGATAATAATCTATTTCATTATTTATTAGATGTATAGTTAGGAAAATTTAAGAAGTGATAATAACTTAACATGTCAGTTATACTTATTTGTCACTCTACAGTATACAATATTCAGCCGATTATCCATTTCCCTGCTTATGCCATTTGTTCCATTCCTCTTCTCTTCATTGACTGTTTCATCAATCTTCTCATCACTTAGGTCTACTTGATTATAATCTGGATCATTCCAGACAGCCAGTTTTGATGTTCCAAATATTACGTATACTGCGTTGCAGGCCACAGAAATACCTGATGCTAAGAAGAACACCGTCCTCCAAAGAGTTGTGTCAGACTGTAAGAGGGGTTTAAAAGTTAATAACAATAAAATTTTGGTGTATTAGCTGATTATCAAGGATATCAAGGAGTTCAGCAAGATATCTCAGCATAGATCGAACTAAATACTAAACTAACGCAGGAAAGTAAAATTATCCAATGATGACGATTGAGTAATTATTATGAGCTATGATATTTATTTATTTATTAACACTTTATTGCACAAACAGCAAAAGGAGGATGCCCTTAGGCATTCTCTACCAGTCAACCGGAAAGGGTGTGGAGGAGAAGTCACGACGGCAATAGAAGTAGAGAAGTGTTGAACATAAAGTAATAATAAAATAAAATATAAAAATTAAACATACTTATATACAAATACCTACAAATGATACCAATACATAAATATATTTGTAAAACCTATATACTAATCATACATACTGATACAACATAGGTACATACATTGATATAATTACCTAACCTATATATACTTATATATACATATAAATACACAACATAATTAGCATAAAATAACATTAGTCAGATATAACAGAGCTAGTGTAAAGAGCCTAAGTAATGCTCTCGAACCAATCGCTTAAATACAAGCTTACTGGGAGCACTGCGGATGTTTAGGGGTAAAGCGTTCCAGAGACGTACTGCCGTAAGGGAGCAGGAATAACAGATGAAGCCAGAAGAATGGGAGGGGATTTTCAAGAGAAGATTGCTGCTGGAGCGAAGGTCACGACGATGGGAGTCGCCTAGAAACTAAAAGCTAGATTTCAGGTATTCTGGGGTAAGCGGATCGAACAGAATATTAAGCAGAGTACACACCACTCGGAGGTTCCTACGCTCACGTATGGTAAGCCATTTGAGCTGTTGACGGAAGTAAGAAATATGGTCGTATTTGCGTAACCCATATATGAAGCGAATGCAGTTGTTGAGTAGTCGATCCAACTTACTAAGAAGGTTTTCATTGAGATCAGTGCTGCAGATTTCAGCAAATCAATATTAGGAAGGACTAGAGCCTGTATTAGCGCAATCTTAGTATTAGACAGGAGAAAGAACTTAAACCTATAATGAGATCTGAGTGCGTTAGTTGCTTTCATAGACACGTCCTCAATATAGTCCGTCTAGGAGAGGCAGGAGTCGATTATTAAACCCAGGTCTTTCACTCGATGCGAGTAGGGTATTTTATCACCATTGTACTTTATAGGTGTAACATCGTTCAAATTAAGGCGCGAGAGCTGACGAGAACCACCGATAACGATAGCTTGGCATTTGCTAGAATTGACAGAAATGCCATAGTTAGACGACAAATTGAAAATCCTTTCAAGATCATGATTGAGTACTGCAACTGCTCATTTAAATTGTGAATATTGTGCTGAGTATAAATTTGCAGGTCGTCGGCATACAGATGGATAGAACAGTATAACTGGAGAGTGAGAGAATTTATAAAAAGGGAGAAGAGTAGGGGAGATAGAATGCCGCCTTGCGGAACACCGGCCACCATATCACACCAATCGGACAACGTCCGATAAACAGAAACGGCTTGCTGGCGTCCGCGAAGATAAGAGGAGAACCAGGATAGAGCAGTGGAAGAAATGCCTAATCGAGCGAGCATGGCAAGAAGTATCTCATGATCGACTGCGTTAAAAGCATTGGAGAAATCGATTAGAACTAACACAGTTAATGAAAGTCCTCTAACACGTTAGTCAGTGCTGAAGTGGTGCTATGTCCAGGTCTAAAACCAGACTGGTAGGAACTGAAAAGGTTATTAGACAGGACAAAGGAAGAAAGCTGCTTATGGATAGCAGCTTCGAGGATCTTAGAGAGAAAAGGAAGGATTGAAATAGGCCGATAGTGATTGAGGAAACTGGGATTTTGGGTTTTGTGTAAAGGAATAGCAATGGCTTTGAGCCACAGGGTGGGAAAAGTACCAGAGATTAAAGAGTGGTTCATGATGTAAGTCAAAATGGGAAGTAAGCAGTCTAGCAACAGGATGATCATGTGACGGCTTACATCATCACAGCCAACAGCGTTAGACTTAATGGAACGAATAATCTTTCGTACTTCATCCTCAGATAGAGGGTTGAAAGAGAATTGAGGTACTGAACCAGAAGCCGCAGAAGAAATACCTGAGACAGTTGCATGTCTAACGTTGCTTGCAATAGGGGTAACGGATGAAAAATGCTCGTTAAATTCATTGGTGGTGAAAGAGGGTTTATGTTGAGTACGAGGTTTATCAACTCCAAACGTGCGAAGAAATTTCCATATGTTAGCTGGGGAGGATTCTAGGACGTTATTATGAATGTATTGGCGTTCTAACCATCTGGTTACACCTGTTTCTGGCTAATGTGAAAGATTTCCAAAGGTCGTCGGTGCGATGTTTTTTATATATACGGAACACCCGATCTCGTCTTCCTAAAGCTATGCGCACAGCAGAAGTTATCCATGACGCTGAAGGCCGTCTGACCTTAACGTTTTTAACAGGTGCATGTGCGTCAAAGAGCCTGAGAACCACAGAGTTGAGATATGCCACCATATAATCTACTGAATTAGAGTTAATAATGGGCGACTAATCAACGAAACATCCATCGCTAGTTAATTTCTCCACGTCTAGTTTAGCAAAGTTGCGCATACTGACTATAGTTGGCTTCGGTTTGGGAGGCTTTAGCTTATAAGCTAGAAACAAGAGGTCGTGTTTGGAAAAACAAGGAGAAGGAATATTGGCCATGTTTGATAACAAGATCAGGAAAGGAAGTAAGAATGTGGTCTATCCAAGTATTGTCGGTAGTGAGTTTATGGTGAGTGGGACCAAACTAAAGACCAAAGCTTACATGAGGCAGGAGAATTTTGAGGAGATCGGTATTTAAGTCACCCATGATAATATGGTGGTTAAAGTCGGAAGAGAAACTGTGGAGAAGTGATTCTAAATCTGATAAAAAAATTACAGTACATATACCACATACAGATATGTATGATGCTAAAGTGTACGGTAAATGTCATTACTTACAACATCAGTGATTATAAGACCTGCAGCCAGAGGAGCCATGGACCCAAATAAATGAGATACGACGCTGCTGATACTCATCATGGTGCCAGCAAAGTTCGGTGACATGTCTACGTGAGTAACCTGTAACGAAATACATAATAATATCATGTAAAAATCCAGCTCTCACTCGTGAGATGACAAAGAGTTATACCGATATATGCCTCTTGATTCGAAAACCAACCACACCCTTAAGTGTACGCCCGAGTTCCCGCTCTAGTCGAGCATGGAGCGGGGCTGCGGGCAGCGTTCATGTCACAGACCTATATCGAGATAGACTAAAAGAGCGCTTCAAACTGTATTGGAACCTAGCGTGCCGAGTTTTTCGTACCTACGATGACGTCACGAGCAAGATTTAGGCCCGAATTACAGAATGTGACTTAAGCAGTGATCTATACTTGAGTACTGTTGGCAAGGAACGAGCTTATACGTCGCATGTAGTAACTTCTCAGTAACGTTCTGTAATACGGGCCTTAGTGATGAGTAAATGTTATTGGCGAGCTATTGCAAGAAAGCACAATTAACCATTTTTGTTTCTGATTGACGCGTATTTTCATGGCAATGGTCTCAAGCGGACAGACTTAAAAAAAAAGGTCGTAAAACTGTGACCGTGGATCAAACTATTGGTAGGTACCCAAGGTAGGTACACTTTTACCGTCTATCTCGATATAGGTATGTGGTTCATGTTGAACATGCTAACGCTTAGTGGTGTCATTCATCAGTAGCGGCCGAGCGAAACGTCAACGTTTGACATTAACGCAGTGGACGCTCCACGCTCGATTAGAGCGGGCACTCTGGCCGTACACAAGTTTGGGACTGATCGGAGCGTATCATTGTTTGACTACATAAAATGTAACATAAAAATAATAATTATAAAAAGACATGTGTCGTATTATGTTCATGACCAAGAACTTACATAGAATCCAAAATGGGAGGCCCCAGTGAAAACGCATTTTGTTATCAAGATCGATTCCACCACGTATAAGTTGTTGGGCGCGTATGCCAATGAGATTAGTGCAAAAGACGCTGCGGTGGTTGCTGAAACATAGATGTAACTAATTTTATTCAGTCAGAGGGTCGTTTTGATATCAAAATAATGTTTTTGATAGAATCAGGCGTTATTTGACTTGACGGCAATCCATATATAAAAATGAAACCAATGTTAATTAACTAAATTCAGCAAGAAAAAACACATGCACCGCCCGCCCGAAAATAAAAGCAAGTGCAAATCCGTGACACATCTTGTACCTTCACCAACCGTTCCAAAGTCAGTGAAGGTGCAAGGTGTGTCACTATCAATCATAAAAACAATGAACACAGGGCGACTTTCTCTGTCACTAATCGCGATCAAATATCTTTCTGTCCCCTTAAACATACACTCACGCTCTGTCACACGCCCTTGTGGGGTTGGCAAAATATCAAAGGTGAAGCTTGAAAGTAAACCGGAGCGCTAATAATCTAACGAAAACTATGTTCAGATTCAGTTTCGTCGCTATTCACACTGTATGACAGACAAAATAGCGACGATACAGAAACTGGAGGCCTACTCTCTAAGCCCTTCAACTAAGACACAGGCCTCCGTCCGTAAGATTCCCAAAACTACGGATGGAGCCTACTTTCTATTGATTTCGGATGTTCTAGTTTTGAACAAACTGCACAAACACATTGGGAGTAGGGACAATGTCAAAACGTATTCTCATTCATTCTTGTTCGGGTCTCCGAACTAATAAGATGTCCGTAGGTGATATGGAGTAGAAAACGTAGACGGGTTTCGTGCTTAGAGAGTAGACCTCCTGAACCGAGTTTTCGTTAGATAATCAGCCCTCGGAAACAAAAGTGACAGGTTATCAGCTTATCGCCTGAAATAGTTTTCGACTGTTGTCCACATATATGCATTAAGGGTTCCGTAGCCTAATGGCAAAAAACGGAACCCTTATAGATTCGACGAAAGTCTATGACCAGTGTGTGTTGCCAGTGATGACTTACGGTAGTGAAACGTGATCGCTAACTATGGGTCTGATAAGAAAACTCAAGGTCACCCAGCGTGCAATGGAGAGGGCTATGCTCGGCTACGTGATCGAATCAGAAATGAGGAGATCCGTAGGAGAACTAAAGTAACTGACATCGCTCGAAGGATTGATCAGCTGAAGTGGCAGTGGGCGGGACATATAGCGAGAAGAACCGATGGCCGTTGGGGCGGAAAGGTTCTGGAATGGCGACCGCGCACAGGACGACGCTCCGTGGGTAGGCCTCCGACAAGGTGGACCGACGATCTGGTGAAGGTCGCGGGAAGCCGCTGGATGCGGACTGCGCAGGACCGATCGTTGTGGAGATCCTTGGGGGAGGCCTATACCCAGCAGTGGGTGTCATGTGGCTGAGATGATGATGATGATAGATTCGTCATGTCCGATGTATGTCACAGCCACTTTATTACTATTTGCTCTAGAAAGCCAGCAGCTGGCACAATGTTTTCTTTCACTCCTATTGCAGCATCAGACGTTACTTTATATTTCAAAGAAATTAAGATTGAAATAAATATTAAACAAGAAAATATTCTAGAAAAAGCAACTAGTCTCATGTCGCCCTGGCGCGATTCGAACCAGCATCCTTGGGAATCCAGCCCAATGCACTAACCAATTATGCTACAGAGACCTATGAGGTCACGTCGATTTTTTCTAGTACATTCACCGTTCTACGGTGGGCCACCGTCGTTTCATCAATGAGAGAAATATCCTCGCATTCGAAAGAAACATATTTACAGATGTTTGACTATCGATTAAGATGAAACAGCCATCTAATTATAACTTTTTAATTTTGCATTTTACAATGCTATTTTTTTTGCGAGGATATTTCTCTCATTTATGAAACGACGGTGCGTTAGGCCGTATTCCCAAGGATGCGGGTTCGAATCCCGTCAGGGCGACATGAGACTAGTTGCTTTTTTCTAGTATATTTTCTTGTTTAATATTTATCACCTAAAAATAGCATTGTAAAATGCAAAATTAAAAAGTTATAATTAGATGGCTGTTTCATTTTAATCGATAGTCAAACATCTGTAAAGATGTTTCTTTCGAATGCGAGGATATTTCTCTCATTGATGAAACGACGTTGGCCAACACTGTAGAACGGTGAATATACTAATAAAAATCGACGTGTCCTCATAGGTCTCTGTAGCATAATTGGTTAGTGCATTGGCCCGGATTCCTAAGGATGCGAGTTTGAATCCCGTCAGGGCGACATGAGACTAGTTGCTTTTTTCTAGTATATTTTCTTGTTTAATATTTATCACATAAAAATAGCATTATAAAATGCAAAATAAAAGTTATAATAAGATTATGATATTAAATTTTGAATTTTAATTAATAACATCAAATTCAAGTATGTTTACCTATCGTGTCGTGCAGCTTCCTAGTATGAGTTACGTTGAGATACTTCTTGGTAATGAGCATATCACTCAGCCAGGCGAAGAGGAAGTTGCTGCAACACATCACTATGTATGGTAGAGCCATCAGCAGGCCATTCTGTTGATGAAGAAATCATGATTTAGATCAAGATGATTAATTATAGGCCTAGTATTACTACGTCAAAAAATCGAATAGCGGGAAACCTGCTGCCACCTCGACTCTCCCTTTTTCATTTCGAGTACAAATTGAAGGATTGACAGCAGACAAAGTTGAGGCCGACGCGTTTCGCTTTCGCTGACGGAGCGATGCCTACTCATTGGCGCCAAGTCGTCCTCTGGTGACTAATGCCCGATTTTCACGGTTCATACGTCTTTAGCGATACCTCGGCTCACCAGGCAGTCTCCGGGAAGCCGTCTCTGACGTGGAGGCACTGGGAGCATTCCTGGTTGAGCTGGGATGGCTGAAGTGATCCGGCCCGACACCCTCCGGACGCAAAATAGGCGCAAAAAGTCGTCGAGTTGCGGAAACCGCCCGTATTGGATGAAGGAGAAGAATAAGAAGAAGACGTCTTTAGCGAAGTTGGTAAGTACAGTGGTGTAAACGATCGGACAGTAGCGAGTCATCTCGACACTTGACAGTGGATCCATACAAAATCGGGCGCTGTCTTTTGTTTCACTGTCCAGGCGCTCGCCACTTGCTATTGTTATTTTGTTATTGACCCGTGTAGACCGGGCATAATGGATTGATCGCTAAATTGTAGGTTATATTTTATGATTTTTTGAATTTTTGCATTTTTCAATGCTATTTTATACTTACGACAAATTTTAAATAGAAAAATATTGGAAAAAATTTACTCGGCCACAAGTGAATTCTCAGATGGGAATCGAACCCATGACCTTTGGAAATCCGGTCCAATGCTCTAATCGCTGAGCTACCGAGACTTGCGAACCACCGTCGAAATTCTCCAATACTTTAATATATTTAATACGCTGTAGGCCAGCATTGTCACATCAATGCCAGGAATATCCTTGCATTCGAAAGAAACACCTTTTCAGGTGTTAAACGATCGATTAAGATGCAACAGCCAATAATTTATGATTATTTGAATTTTTGTATTTTTAAATGCTATTTTTATACTTATGATAAATTTTAAATAGAAAAATATTGGAAAAATTACTCGGCCACAAGTGAATTCTCAGATGGAAATGGTTCGATTCCCATCTCATCTCACCCGTCTCATACCACTAGGGCCCTGATCGGGTGGGGAGTAGACGGATACAGACTTCACCACACAGTGATCGGATGACCCCAAAGAGGCTGAAACCGATATAGAATAATCCATGGGGTATCAGAGCTATGGGCTGTCATAATATCCGAAAAATGGATGTGCAAAAATGCATTTTTTACCTTAGTTTTCACACAGCTAAGTGGAATCGATCAGGTTAGGCTGTATGTTCAAGGATTCACTAGAATACCTAATTAAAGGTAAGTTGTAACATCCTAATCCATGGGGTATCGAAGCTATAGGCTGTCAAAATATCCAAGTAAAAAATATTTTTTTTTGGATACTTTGACAGCCCATAGCTCTGATACCCATGAATTAGGATGTTGCAACTTGAATACGTTTAGTAAGGTAGTTCTAATGAATTCTCAGGCATATAGTTTGACCTGATCGACTACGTTTCCATTTTGGGTTTATGGTCTATATATTTTGGTCCATTTCCTTTCTTCAGACAATTCTGAATTCAACGGCTTTCTTCTTAAAGATTAATTTCGATTGGTTAGTGGTTAGATATTAGACAGACGTAAAGCCTGGCCTGCTGTTGACAGTACAAAGAACATTAATCTGTAAACACCCTCACCGCTTGAATATTGACTCCCATAACTTTGTCCATGTACGATGGTAATTCCAGAGAGAGCGTCAGATTCAGCCAAGCGCAACCGCTGTGGGCTACGACTATCGCCATCATCCCGGGGCTTGACAGTATGCTCTTCCACGGCACTGGCGGCTTTTTCTGAAAACATTTCGCTTTTTTAACCGACTTCCAAAAATAAGGAGGTTCTCAATTCGGTTGGTATGTTTTTTAATGTAATTATTTCACGATTTTTAAGTACATCGAAGGAATAGATTCCGAGACGCTGAGGCAGCAAAGTAAATAAGGACTTCACTAGTTATTGTGCCACTTTAATTAAATTCTGCAGCTGCTAATTTCTTCAAATCTTTATTTTTCTCTCAAATTCAATTGTTGTAAGCGATCGCTGTAAAAAATGTGCTTTGTCACTATTATCATCAAAATGTGTACCTGTACCCTGAGAAACTTTACTCTAATGTCCGTGTAGCCACGCAACGTCTTACCTGAGAGTATCCTTGCATATGCATGCTGGGGCATAACTCGCTACAGAATAGCAAGAACTGTCTTAAACAACTCCAATTGTTACTTCAATGAGATTCATCAATTCGTTTATGATGAAGGTTTTTTTTCAATACGATGTAGTTAGATACAAAAGACATCAAATATTTTCATCTTTCTTCTTTGGCTACTAACCTTATTACGATGTTGATCTAAAGCATCTTCGATATACCTTTTCTCTTCCACCGATATGGTTCTGTGTTTACTGGGCGTATCGGCCAGCGCGTACCAAATGATGAAAGTGTTGATTCCTGACAGTATTCCGTAGAAGTAGAATATTCCAGGCCAATCCATATACGACGATGCAATGAGCCCTGTTACTGATAATCCTAACACTGTTCCGAGAGGTTGACCTGTAACAGGCAGATCACCAAGTTATATTAGCCTACAAAATTACGATTTCTAAGTTTGTATCTCGAAATCATCCATTTTTAATGCCCCTACTGCTGGGCCACTGGCCTTCCTCATGGATGGATAAGGAGAATGGGCCATGACCTACCACGCGGGCTCAATGCAGATTGGTGGGTTTAACGACTGCAAATGCAGCCGGGACCAAGGGCTTAACGTGCCTTTCGAAGCACGGAGGAGCTCGAGGTAGTAAATTTTTGATCATCCATCCCATGACCAACCTACTACGCCACGGGCCCCTTTTATTTATTTTGTCTTATTTTCCTTGAACTCTTCAGGTTAAATAATAAAGAAGCCAGCAAGTTTGTTCGTAGAAAGAAATCACTGGAACTACTGAACAGATTTTGAAAATTCTTTTACCAGTTGTAACGGTCTAAAAATTTAACACTCCTAATTCCTAATTATAGTACTTACTTTTAAATAAATTAAATAAAAAACCATTCACTTCACAATTTTAACTTGATTGTTTACTTTGTTTTGATTTATAAGAATTAATGATAATTATGGATATTTCGTATTTTGGCCAATTCAATTAAACTACGAATTTTTTCTCTCTTTATTTAAAAATTTATGTATAGAAATAATCTACATATTTTCTATATATAACTATTATATTTTTCACTCCTCTTCGTGTCTACGCGCGCACCACCACTCCGAGCCCACCCTCCATGCTACCGAGGCTGAACATCTTGCTCCTTAAGTGAACGTAGTCCGTGACTAACTACCTCACTAACTTCAATTCTTACTCCCGCGAGAACCATTAGAACAAGGACCTACATACCTACCCCCTGAGATCTTTTTATATCTTATAAACTTTAATTATACTTGTTAACCACATTATTGTGTTTCTTTTCTGCACGGTCGGGCTTAACACGGCCGGAGCGTGTCACAGTGATTTTGATAATTTTATCCCAATAAAATTCTTTAACGCCCATCGAAATGGGGAATGGGTCAACTAGTTTATTATATTCCTAAGGTGACCATCGGACGATCAATCTGGCTTCAGTTCAGTCCGTAACCTTGGTTTAGATTGACCCTGTACGGTGTTGATTGATGCCAGATTGAAAGGGATCACATAGTGCAGTGCGTGGCGCGCTCGGAAACGGACGCGCTCAGTGCACTAAGTGCGAATTGTTATTCATGTTTCGCACGGCATTAGCCGCTGCGCGT
This sequence comes from Chrysoteuchia culmella, assembly GCA_910589605.1. NCBI lineage: Eukaryota > Metazoa > Arthropoda > Insecta > Lepidoptera > Crambidae > Chrysoteuchia > Chrysoteuchia culmella. The sequence continues at coordinate 1,143,262 of OU342651.1, forward strand.
TATCACTATGGATTCCCAGCAACTTATAGTGAACGAAGTCCTGGCTTTCATCCAGAACGCCATCGATACAATGGACGAGGTCAGCATTGTCCAGATCTGCAAGTCGAACTTCATAGAAGATGAGATTTGCAGTGGAAAGGCGCTGCTGTTTCGGAGCATCGGGAAAGCCGATGAAATGCCATCTCGACGAAGAGGTGGAGGTGCGAAGAGTCTCCAGGATATCATCACATGTTTGAAGGAAACCGACCCAGACGACGTGCCGACTTTCGTGGCTAAGGAGCTGCACAAGCTGCCCCCCGTCACTTTCGACCACGTCGACGTCACCAGGCTGTTGAAGGACATCACCTCCCTAAAAACAAGCCTGGCTGAAGTGCAGTGCAAATTAGAGGCTTCAGATAACACCATCTGTGAGTTGCGAGCCCAAGTCATGTTGTTAAGCAATTCGACGGCGGCAAGTAGGTCACCCGAGGCCTCTAAGGTGAACACTCGACGTGGGGCGCAAAATGCATCCATCGGCAGTTTCGAGTCGACGCATATGGATGCGTCACCGGTCGCCGCAACTAGCGATGCGCCGCGCCCCGCTGCCCGTCCCTCCGCCCCGGCGGAGACGTCACGCGTAAGCACGTCGACCCCTCAACGTGCGTACGCAGCAGTCACCGCTGCTAACCGACCCGCCAAACAACAACTCAAGCGGGTTACGAATGAGGGGTATGATCAACAACGACCGGTCTCCAAAGGTGTTCTGCAGAGACAAGATGACGGCTGTGATGACGACGGCTTCAAAAAGGTGGAGAAGAGGAAGAAGCCTACTCGTCGCAACCTTTGTGGCACCGCCGCCCCGACCGGATGCAACCAGCTGCTGCGGCCGGCGGTCCCGACGACACTTTTGTACGTGTCCCGCCTGCATTACTCCACAAAATGTGAAGGGCTTGTGGAGTACATCAGAACGAAGACCAATTTCATACTGAGGGTCGAGCGGTTGGAGTCCCGCCACAGTGTGAACTTTAACTCATTTGTGGTGAGGGTACCGACTGAACATCTGTCGACCTTCACGAAGGAAGACTTTTGACCGAAGGGTGTCCTGTTCCGGCGGTTTCGGGGTCGGCTATCGGACACCGCAATGCGCAACACGTCGCCGCCGTCTTTACGTGTAAAATAATTAAGTTACATAATGTTGTTATTTTATATATTATGTATGTCTAGTTTTAAGGTATATAACTAAAACTAAAACTAAAGTAAAATGCAAAATAATGAGTAACAATATCTTAACAATACAAAGAATATCAAGATTTCTAATATTGCGCATTAACAACATCATACTGTATCCTCGATAATAATTAATTATGCATAAGAAAAAAAACTATTCCTTCACTCATTCATCAAGTAAAAATGGCAATGCGAGTGAGGGCAGCCGAGCGTCGTCGTGTGCAACTCGGCTGTTATCGTCGCTCGTCGGGATGAGAGCGAACAGTCTACAAACCCAACTTGTTTGTTTTGCTCGATTGTGTTGCGTGTTTATATCTATGTATATTTGATAATAACTTTTTTAGACGATGAGTTGCGGTGTTCAGAAAAATCTTAAAGGTTTATGAAACACCGGAAATATTGTTTATTGATTTGTAAATGTTATGTTATATAATAAATAAATAAATAAATAAATATATCTATGGGCCATTGTAGCCTGATGATAAATAAATAAATAAAAAAAATAAAAATAAAAAAAAATAGTAAAAAGAGGTTTGAACCTTTTGTATGACGGCTTGCTTCCTCCAAATCCGTAGTATGAGACGCCATTTTGAACAATTTCAACGTGACGTCGCACGATAATACCTTAAATAAACAGTGGACACACAGAGGAACAAAAAATGTTATGTATGATACATAATGCCCTAAAGTGTCACGTAAGCCAGATAAGTAGAGTTAAAAAAATGCCGACCCAAAGTATATCCTTTATCGGGGAACTTCCCGGTTGATCAGTAGTTTTTTTAAGAAGCTTTTTATAAAGAAGAAAAGTACATAAGTTATCATAGTTAAAATTTATCATCAGTATAAAAATAGCATTGAAAAATGCAAAAAATCAAAAATCATATATCCTTTGTATCTTATACTCCAATTATCTCACTAACCTGACAATTTAGGGCATTATGTTACGTGATATTTTTTGTTCATCTTTACGTTTCCCTTCCATTTATATAGGTATTATCGTACGGACCGATTTTGAAAAAACAATCAAAATAGCGGAACAGTAACGAGTAAACGCCAAAAGGTTTTGAACCTTTGATTTTTTTCATCAATCCAAGGTCGCAGATTGAACTGACGCCAGATTGATCGTGTAATTGTCAGTTTTATAACTCTTACCTCCATAAATGACACCTGACATTCGTCCCCTCTCCTCCAAAGGCGACCATTTGCCGAGAAACGTGTGCATACTAGGGCACACGCAACCTTGACCTATGCCCTGAAGTAATCTGCAAAGTGATGTACATATCCAACCTCCCTGAAACATGTTTTCTCTAATAACACTCCATGAGGGATGAGGATATTTTCCTGACATGACGTAAATTTCTAAAGGTTTGCGTTCCCAGCGTCCACTAGGAATTCTTGGCTTTTATATGCTTGCCTTTAGTAAAGGGGTTGAAGCCTTCTGGCCTTGTCCCCAGTCTGCCATTTACTTTTTTTTTGGGGTTGAAGCCGTCTGGCCTCGTCCCCGGTCTGCCATTTTCTTTTTTTTTTTTTTTTAGAATCGCGCCGCTCGGTAATACTTATATCTACGTTCTAATCTTTACGTTCCCTATCCAATTGGATAGGGAACGTAAAGATTAACAAAATATATTATGCTTCATATTGCTCTTAAGTATCAGGTTGGTGATATAATTGGAGTTAAAAATACAAAGGTGATACTATCCATCGGCAAAGTTTGCATTCTTAATGAAAAAAGAAACTAATTCACCTAACTGAAGTGCGTGTGACAAAACAGAAGATGTACAACATATGCTGATGGATTGTGTCAAGAACAGGGCTGAAAGGGAATCACTGTTTGAGGAATACAACCTAAATAATCAAAATGTAGGATTACTTAATACAAAACATTCTAGCAGAACCACTATCAAAAGTAGCTTAAAAGTTTTGCACGCTTGTAAAATTGACCGAGCGGTGATTCCTTTTCATTATATTTAGACACTAGTTTCATCATTCAAGGTATCATTTTTCTTCTCCATACCTACTTGTATTGTAGATTCTTATCTTAAGTAGTTGGGAGAGATACTTGAGAAGATACGATGGGGCTGACGTATCCATGAGGATAAAAGTCCCAAATTAAATAAAGAGAAAAAAAATATTTTTAACTCTAATTATCTGGCTAACGTGACACTAAGTCATAGAGTGTTAAAAAAGACGGTCAGTGGACGGAAAGTACCCTAAATATTGATGTAAGCAAATTGTAACCAATGGAAACATTCCTTCATTTTCAAAAATAAGTTAAACTGCATTCAAGGATTTATGAAACATTACATACCTGCACCGGGAATCGAACCAGCTTGTTTAATAAAAAAAAACATTGTGTACTTTTATGTACACTATATTCGATAGTGTAGTAAAAAGATCAATTTAGCTTGAGTAACTTAATGTTTTAAATTAAAGACAAAGCTAGGAAAGATAAAGGACTACATAGTTCAATACATTATTCTACCTACTTCTTACTTACACTAACTAAATTAAAAATTAAGTTCACTTTAACTTAGTAGCTCGAAATATGAACCATATGCAGCAATACACTGATTTTAATTATTAGGTTATCTATATATATAATACGGCAGTGAAGCCGCTTCTCCTCCTAAACTAAAAGTCGCACAATCAAGTGCTATACACCGTTAGAAAGGTATTTGTCTGAAGTGGTCGGATAAGTCGAGAAATTTAGCAAAAACTCAAATCTAGAGCGATTTAAACCGGATTTAATGGATTTTTAAATTGAATATAAAAAATGTGTTTTTTGCGCATTATGCGCACACGGGTTGCTCGTTGACTAATATTGACCATAATTCCGTACTAATGGCGACATGACGCGAGTTCAATCGATGAATAAGTTTTATTTTATTTTATTTTATTTAGTTTATTAGGAAAACAAACAGCAATTTTACAACACATGTAGGTTTCACAAATAAATAAACACATTTGCCAATACAGTTTCCACAAATAGATTTTAAACATTGGTGTGTAAAGTTGAATAAAGTTGAATCTAGTAAAAACAACATGTAGTTATGAACACATTCAAACAATCCAGTGATACATGATTATAAAGGAAATAACAATTTACAGACTATTGAGTAAGTAACAACACTTTGTATTTTTTAGGTTTAGTGCAGAAAATGTCGATATGACAATACTTCAAATTGTATAATTTCATGGATCTTAGTATGAAACGATTTCTCGTATAGTTTGTACGAGAATTAGATGTAAAAAATGTACTGCAGGACCTTGTGTTGAACCTCGGACATCTTAGCAGAATTTTACTTAGCAGATAAGGCGAGTCGACATAGTTATTAACAATCCTATACAATAAAATTTGATCGCGTTGCTGTCTTCGCAAAGTAAGGGAAACAATATCGTCATCGACAAAATTTCGAAATTTATATTTCATTCTCTTAATGAATTTATCCTGTATTCTTTCAATACAATTTATATATACCGAATACTGTGGATTCCAGACACACGATGCGTATTCTAACTGGGATCTAAGGAGGGCATTATATAAGAGCATTATCGTTTTTAAGTTAGTAAACTCAACACTCTGCCTTAGTACGAAACCTAACATCCTTTTAAGATTATGACCAAAAATTTTATATTTTGACAGTAAAGGATGCTTTTTCCTACTATAAGTAATAACGCAGCATTTATCAATATTAAGTGTTAACTTGTTATCAGTACAATATCTGCTTAACCGATTTAAATCTTCCTGTAAGCCAATACAATCCTCGGGTGACTTTACCACTTTAATTTTTTTTGTATCATCAGCGAAAAGAAGAAATTTGGAGTTTCGGAAACGTTCGACCACGTCATTAATAAAAATTTTGAACAGTAGGGGCCCGAGGTGAGAGCCCTGAGGTACCCCTGACGGAACCGGTGTAAAACTAAACTTATAACCCTTCACCGTAACCGCTTGCGACCTATTCCAAAGGTAGGACTGTAGCCATCTCAGTAGGTCGCCGTGTATACCAATGTACTCTAGTTTGCGTAATAGAATTTGATGTGAGATTTTATCAAAACATTTAGAGTAGTCAGTATACACGGCGTCCACCTGAAAACCGCTATCCATAATACAAAGGACCTGGTCCAAAAACTCGCAGAGATTAGTTTCTGTGGACCGTTTATTGATGAAACCATGTTGTTGGGTTAATAAGTATGGCCTTATAGTTGGAAACAGGGTGTCGAATATAATTTTCTCAAAGAGTTTAGGTATAACTGATAATTTAGAAATGCCTCCATAATTGCGTACATTGTGCTTATCACCGCCCTTGTGAACGGGAACAACTAGCGACTGTTTCCACACGCTGGGCATGACACCAGATGATAGGGAGAGACGAAACAGAAAAGAAATTGGAAACGCCAGTTCATTGCAACACATTTTTAAAAAGTATGGGTGGACTCCGTCAGGTCCCACACCCTTTCTGGCATCCACACGTGATAAGTACTTTTTCACAATCTCTTCGGTTATTTCAATAGACTCTATTAGACAGCTATTCGATTCACGAGATGTGGGGACCGTAGGCGACAGACTGCAATCACTATCGAAGACCGATTGAAAAAAAGATCCAAACATGTTGGCGATCGCCAAACCATCCGACCCGACAGTATCGTCGCAATACATAGAGTCAGGAATCGTGCTTGTGGTTTTTTTTGAATTTACGAATGACCAAAAATTTTTAATGTTGCTCCCAATATTATCTTCTATTTTGGCAATATAGGACTTATAGCAACTTTTCTCTAATGAATAAGTTTCTTTACGTAATTCTGAAAATTTAAAATAATTACTATATCTATTATATGTTTTCCATTTTTTGTGAATTTTTATTTTCTTATTAATTAAGCGAATTAGTTGCCGTGAGTACCAAACAGGATAACGATTCCTGTACTTCGACGATGACGACGGGACATAACGTTCAACGATCGAATTTAGAACTAAAGTTTTTAACTGCAAGTTCAATTGAGTGTACGTTGAGATTTTGCACCCAATCAACCTTCACAATGGCGTCTCTAATGACTTCGTAGTTAGCCGCGTAAAAACGACGAAAGGTCCGCGGCGCGGGCCGAAGCCCCGGCGACACGCCGTCCGCTGCGCAATTGATGCCTAGGGCTGGGTGGTGCTTGTCCTCGGGGACCAGCGGCGGCTCCGCGCGGTAAACGGTACATTCTAATCTAGAAATTACCAAATCCAAATATTTACCATAATGATTACTTATATTATTATATTGCGACCATCCGGAAAAAGACAAAAGCATATCGTCAGTGGAAAGGCAAAATTACTGAAACGCCAAAACACCATTTCGAGAAAAAGCCGTTTAAAGTTTTTTTTTTTCACAAAAAAAATCATATCTTTTTACCATATCATCCGATTTTAATAAACTAACTTGATTTAGGCAAATTTTTTCTTCTTTTATTTTTAATAGTATGATGGCTCAGGTTTTGAATAAAAGTTTAGGAAATAATTGGCGGTTCAGTAAAAGCAGCCTCGTATCAGAGTAAGGCAGATTTACTCAAAGTCGTCAAGTTAAATTTTATATGTAGTTTAAAATTTCTGATAACACAGAAATAAAGAAATTGAAGTATGGCAAAAATACTTATAATATAAGTATACTGCAAAACTGGTAAACCAGAGTCACTTCCGGGACACGTCTTCCATTTTCATGCGTCTATCACAACGTCTTAACCCTTCATTCGACGGATTTTTATTTAAATAAAATTTGTAAAATTGTTACATATTTCGATTCTTAGCTTGTAGAGAGCCCGCGAAAAAATAGCTGAAAAAATCTAACCATTTCAGGTTCCTGAAAAACATACGTCCACTATACTGGACATTATCAAGTTCATAAGAAACTAATGCACTCCAACCGCGTGCAGTATACTTCCCATTGTCAAAGAGAAAGAATAAAAGAAACAAGTGATTCCGTAGAAAAATAGTAATTATATTAAAGCAAATCAGTCTCATAGTCACATTTCTTATGCTTAAAACACTAGTACAAACTCCAAAAACTTATAAGTACGAAAAACTCACTTATGTTTTGAACATAATAATTAAGTACGTATAAAATCTTTATAATAATCACCATTTTTCTTTATTCAAAAATAGTATAGTAGTTCCGGTTTTTTAAAAATATCAATATAGCTTAATCTATATAAGCACAGAATACTTAATAGTACAATTAACATGAAGCTATAGAGAATACTGGAGGCCAAACTCAGTACTTATAGTTGAAGCCAAGTAGGTATAACCTCAATTGACCTTTCGTTGGACTCCAGTGTGGCTATCTCATAAATCTAAATTTGCCCGGAGCCTGTTTCATAATAGTTAATGATATTAATTGCTAATATTATTAGACTCATAATAATAATAATATTCGTAAGCATTTTTCTGTTTATAAACTTTTTGACATCACTGATAAATGATATCTCTTTGACGTCACTAATATCATTAGACCTGAAAGCTTATGGAATCGAAGCCAATATGAAAAACTTAAACAAAGAGACTACTTTGCAACCGCTAAAATTAGATAAAACCTTTAGTAAAAAAATATACGCAAAAATTAATTATGCTATAGGCGTAGCAGCATACGTACTTAGCTGCAAATAAATAGAAATTCGTAACTTTTGACGCAGTCATTTCAATTTTATTATTCAATATTCCCGAGTTGTAATTCAATCTGTAATTTGTTAAATTATATTTCATTAAAATTAGGCTATTTCCATAAATTAAATCATCTCAATATTTTTTTCTGAATTTCCTCATTATTGTGGTAACCGGCATCCTCATACAATGGTAACACTGTATGTGTCTATGTCAATCAATCAATATGGCGGATGTCAATTTCTAATTTTGTCGACTCGAAAGTTGCGATTCATAATACGACGTTTCTTGCTATCAAAACGTTATTCTATTCTGCATTTAAAAATATTAGGTCTTAAAGTATGAAATTGCCGTATTGTATGAAGAATTTTAGGCAAATTCGAATTTTCATACTAAGTTCTAAGTTTTTGAATGATTTGAAAATAGCTTGTATGTACTATTTTTTTATTGCATTGAGCTAATTTAATTAAATTAGGTTCTTAATTTAATGTTAAGAATCTAATGAATTTAATTTAAAAAAAGCAAAATTAATTCACATTTAGCCACCGAGATTTTTCCCTTAATACCTAATTCCGATAATACCTTTCGTCTATTCTACCGTTACTTCTAGCATAAACTGGGTATATAGACATTAATTTGAACTGATAATTCTGAAACATAATGACAATTTCATATTTAGACCAAGAGACGAGATAGACCTATTATTATCATTGTGTAAACTGTACACACATGCATACCTACACAGATATTGATACGTTTTTACCTATATTACTAGTTCTAATCTTTAAACTTGTCTCCTTTACTTTGTAGTTGTATGGTCACCCTATTTAGAAAGAGAGGAGGGGGACCTATGGAGCGAGATAGAATGCAGTCAAGGTCATTTTTTTTTTGCTTCATGTAGGTATGAGGAGTATTCTCTATAGCTTCATGACAATTAATATAAGTACCAACTGTCACTTATTTTTTTATTGCCCTACCCTACTTACTTATTGTGGAAAGAAGAAAAACAATTCCTTTTGGCCACTAAGCACTACCTCTGCTTGCATTTGGAACAATGTACGTACGTTCGTTTTATTGTTCTTGCAGAATTTGCAAAATCCATAATGTCGTATAATCGTATAATATACGTAATTATGTCACATGTCGACAACTTGGCTAGTTGAATCTCTGCCTCATTTCTTTAGATATTTGTCACATAGTTCCTTGCAATCTTTCAGTCTGTTTTGCCTTATTATTCCGAAGCCAAACTTGGTAAAGCCTTCACCAGTCGGTGTGGTAACAATAATAGAAGTCAACGGTTTATGGATCAAGTAGTCTTCGGCTTCTTAAGCAGGTTGCTGTCTTTTTTTATGAACAACGGGAATACTTTAAGCCTTCATTATATCTGATGTAAAGTATTGATAAGGCTGAATAACCGGAGATCTGAGACCTCTCCCGGAATCCTTAACCTCTGAGGAACTGGCTATCTTGTCTCTAACTGCTGGAACACAACAATGCTGAAAACATTGTTGTTACTTATAGCGGTAGACTTAGATAAGATGGTGTTAGCTAGATAGCTAGCCAGACGGACTTACAAACATAAGTTCGATCACCAACTAAACCGAATACAATAATATGTACCCCGCTTTGAATCGAACCCGGGACCTCTGGGTCTGGTACCAGTGCTTGTTAACACTAAGCCACAGAGGTTTCTCGCTCCCACTGATGCTGGAACAGTCCTCTGTTTGAAGATTTTCGTTTACTGTCTCGATGAAAGTGTCAGTACCAACGTTATCTTGATCAGTGTCAATAGAAATATTGCCTTGTGTATAGTTTTCAGACCTGTCTAAAATGTTAATGTTCTGTATGTATGAATCGATGGAAGGGCAGGGTGAGGACGACAACTCCTCAGTTTTATCAGCAATTTCCTCTTAATTTTCAGGTTCAGAACCACTATCTATACCTATATGAAAGAGCGTTTTCAGGCGGCACCAACTCTACCAAGTGGTGCCCTCTCGATTACTAGCTCTGAAAAAAGAAAAATAAAAATATATAAAAAGTTTTATCTACGGATTCCTAAAAATATTAATAAGCGAAACAACGAAAGTTAATATACTAGTAATACGGCAACGGGAAGAATACTGGACATAGTATTTAGCAGTTACTTTACTAGTGATTCGACGACGTGTAGTATACTGGACATACAAGTTGTGGGCGTCGTTAAAACTAAATAAAACTCAGTAAGACAATCAAAACAATACGAGAAGCTTTTCGGGAATGTTATCTTTAGTTTTTAATAACATTGCTAGGAAATAAGCCATAACACAATTAATAAAATGCAATTTACCGAAAGCCCACGCAGCGTGTTATTCCTTTCCGCCATCTCGCTGGTGACTGCTCGCGTCCCGTCGATGCACACGCTTTGCTAATTTTTGACAACGTAGTTAAATAGGTTCAGATGCAATTATAGCATCTAAAACTAAGAAATAATGGTCTATTATTTATGTATATTTTTTTTCATTCAATGGGAAGTATACTGTACGGCGTCGAATTAAGGGTTAAAAGGTGATCAATATTTATGTTACTTTGCTATAATGACTTAAAAGTAAGTTTGTCGTACTTCTATTGCGGGTAAAATGACGTTATATGTTAATAGTACTTTGGAACTACAATAAAAATACTAAAGACTGATTGGTTGATTTGGAAAGATATCTTCCATTTTACTGAAGTACACAGATTAAAGTCGGTAATATAGGTACTTGGAACATTACGTTACCAATACAGACGTCATTATAAAAAAGTGGATAATGGAACATTATTTAAAAGAACAGCAACAAATCATTGAGATCATAACGCCGCCTAATGCTCCTTTGAATCAAAATGAGGAGTATATGCCGATGCAAAATTAACACTTAATTATGTGATGGGCAGAAGAAATTGTATTCCTTTGCCAAATAGAGGAAATCTGAATAGGGGAAATTCAGTTCTCGTAAGGGGACGGTCAGCGCCTCAGCTGTGGAGGTTATGGATACACACTAATGGACAGAGGTCACATAAACTTTCTCTAAGAAACCCTCAACCACTGCGCCACTCCATGATCCAGTCGGCGACGGAGTTGTTGATCGACGTAGGTAATTGTAATTGCGGAACCCTACTGTGTATCAAATCGTTCCTACTAGGCTTGTGATACTGAGGACAAGGGGGCAGTAGTGATCCCATCCCACAGACACTATTCTTCTCCACTCACAATTGGACTTAAGGAACTTAAGAAACAAATTAAGGAAATGGGACCGGGATACGTGGTTGCCACTTGGAATGGGTTGAATATAGTAGGATAGGAACATACTTCTCGCCATACAAAGATTTATCAGATCTACAAATTTGGTTGAAAATTTTTATGTTGTCATAGGTTGTCTGACCCAAATACCAGTTATAGTACTAGGCGACGTTAACGCCAAGGATGCGGCCTTGTGGTCACCGACAAGGAAGAAGCAGTCCTTGGTTGGTCTGCGCAATGGGATTGGCAGTAGTAAACTCAAACTCAAATACTTTATTCAGATTAGGTTGTTACAAGCACTTAAGAACGTCTGAAAGCTACGCCATTGGTTTACAAACCCTGCGGCAGGAGACCTTGTAACTCGTCAAGGGCTGTTTTTTCACCCTGATTCATTTCACACAACATACAGAATTGTAGTGTAGCAAACTGTGGATCTACCGCACTTCTTTTCGAAGATGAGTGATAATTGGTGGATCACGCACAATCAACTTCACCTCCTCTGCACTAGCCAACCTTGTAAAAAAGATGAAAAGCCATCGAATATGTAGAAACATTTTCAGTGCCGTGTCCTGAGTACGAGTTTGTCAAATCATATTTGTGTGAAAAGTGTCTGTCGGCTATAATACGCCTCAATGGCAAGAGTAAGATATCCCCCCACCAAGAAACGGGAATATTGGTGGAATGAGGAGGTGGCCACTTCGCGAATATCCTGTGTAAGAGCCAAAAGATCCTATATGCGTCACCGCTATAGTGGAAGAAGAAGGGATCTTGACATAGAGGAAGAGCTGTATCAGGTTCATAACACAGCCAAAAACGGGACGGCCCTACAGAATTGGAACAATGCAAATCACGCCAATTAGCATCACCGACCAACACTTTCAATCCCGAACTACTGGAGGAGATAATTTCTACCGTTTCCATCAGAGCTGCCAAAAGTTCCTCACCTCACTGCCGCCGCAGCGATGAATGATGTATAAATTGGAGGAATACTCGCAAGATACGCTCGAGGAATTAGAGCTGGCCATGCACCGACTAAGGGGGAAAAGAAGGACCCGGGGTCCTAATCCTAACGGCGTGCCAGAACGTATTCTCTCCATAGCATTTAATCACCTCGATTATTATGTTGAGCTCCTGAACTCGTTCCTGGAAGCCGGCCTATTTTCGCGGGTCTGGAATCAGGGTAAATTTCGTCTTTTGACAAAAGATGGTCGTTGGCCGGACGATCCCTCGGCCTACCACCCTATAGGCCCCTTAATGAGCTGGTTAAGGATTTTTTCAAGATTAAATTAGACAGGTTAATACAGCATCAAGAGACTAATGGGTCAAACCTTTCCAATAACAAATACGGATTCAAGAGGGGAGCGTTATTGATAGGTTTCGTCTTATTGGGTTGGAAGTCATGGTCCACAATAGCGAAGTCATTCTGTTTCATGGGCGCATATCAGGGTAGTAGGTCTTAGGGTAAATATTAAATCCCATTTAAAATTTAGGGGCTGGTGTTGGATAGTCAATTAGAGAAAATTTACTCCCAATTCCCAAACAAAGTTGCTGATAACTCACAATCTTGCTCCATAAAAGTAAGGCTTAATTACTGAAACGCCCATTCCTTCGATAAAAATTATATGCCATATCTTCTTAAAGCCTACAAAGTTCCTCAGTAGCAGTCAGAAAGTAGTAAAGCTAAATTACTTAAACGCCATACCTTTCCCGATTGACGTAATCAAAATTACTTATCTTAGATTATCTCTAATCACAAGAAGAGCAAAAATACTAAGGCTGCAACGATAAAAAAAAAGGAGAAAGTAAATTTTACTTAGAAAGACAATTGTGAATTTATAGGAATTAAATATGACTTAAACGCCACTCGTTAAAAAAAGACGGAAAAATGTGTCGCTTCAGTAATTAGCAAACAAAGAAAACCGCCTTTTTATCGGTTACTGAAGCGCCACAAAAGTGCTCTGATTAGAATGACACCTAGATAGATCGACGCAGAAAAATTCGCTGATTCCGAATATATATATAACTCATTTTGGCCAAATTGGCGTTTAAGTAATTTTGCCTTTCCACTGACGATATGTAATTGATTGACAAGCTTATTAATAAAAGGGTCAACTAGACACATTCCTGGCTCAGGATTTTGACTCCAGGAGGCTGCTCCTATATTAAAATCACCGATAATGAAATATTCATTATGCGAGTCATCTATAATTAAGTCAGAAATATATTCAAAAAATGTTTGCTGGGATGACTCATGATTAGAACCTTGGAGGAAATAACAACATAAAATATATAAATATTTAGGGGGACGCGAGTTGTCTAAGGCGACCCTAACGCCTGTGACCTCAGTATCGGCAAGTGAGGGCAGTGGGCGCGGCGTCCGCAAGTCTACGCGGAGACCGCGATAAGCGTCTCTCCCCCCCGCGTCGTACCGTGACTATCATAATCCCTGTCCGTTCTGTATACCTCATATCGTGAATCAAATAGTTCCGAGTCATATACTCCTGGTAAAAGCCAATTCTCAGTAAGACAAATAATATCATAATCTGATAATAGCAAACCCCTAAGAAACAATCCCGTTTTCGTTCTTAAACCTCGTACGTTTTGGTAATAAAATCGTAATAACACCGTTAAGTTATTTGAGTTAGATTAGTACTTAATTTAAACAACACGTGATTGGCTAAATATAAAATATGGGCATTGCAACAACAATAAAGGTTATTAGGCGAGTATATTTCTTCTACTATAGATAAACAAATTAAATCAACAACGCTATTATTTATGAGAATGAAACAATTACCTAGAAGTCACCTTAAAATACAGGAGCGATAATACGAGTCGTGTATAAAACATTAACATACGTAAATTTTGCAAATAAACGTATCGCCGGTAGTAAGATAATTGATTGTTTGGAAGACAAGTACAAAGGACGACTAACTTTGAGTTAAACCGGATGCGACACGCATATAACTGTTTCTTATAGAATGCCGCTCCAGTACCACAGTGCAAAACGAATTCGTGAAAAAAAGTTCATTGAATATACTAGTTATCGATATGATGTCTGATTTAAAGAGATCCGAGTTCAACAAATTACACAATGAGGCAGTTAAAATACAATAAAGCAAAGACCACTCACAATCGCTGCTCCAATATGAAATCACATTGTCACCTCCCCTACAATCAGCAACGAAACAGCTCGATACAAAGTAATGAGAAAATACAAACTTAATATTATGTATGGCACTTATGATATATTTTTTAAAGCGTCCTCCGATGTGATATAAATAATAGAAGAGTTGTTGGTTCGTCCAACCATAATAGTACAGTTTCGTACCCAACAGTGCGCGTAGTTATTTTCTTTAATTTTAATCTTAGCCTGCGTAAGCAAATACTTGTTCTTTGATGATAAATGATCATTTGCGTAGATTTATTTTCCGATCCAGTAAAACCCACATCGCTAGCTTTAATATTTTTACGATTACGGAGGGCCGCCAAAAAATCATCTTTTTTGTAACGAGATTGCATTTTAAGTATGATTGGCTTTGTCTTCTTGCCGTCCACGTCATTCTTCACCGCAACTCGGGTAACAAAATCGATATCTGTATCCACATTTAAAGGAAAATCATAGATCTAAGAGATTTTCTAAGAGTGTTTTTAATTTAAGATAGTATTTTTTCACTTTAAATTGATCTTTGTTATCAGCACTATCGCTTGGTAGCATAAAAGTACACCATGTTATTTTTTTCATTTCACTGTTCGATTCCCGGTGCTGGTAAATGATTTTTCAAAAATCTTTGAACGCAGTTTAATTTATTTTTGAAAATAAAGGCATGTTTCCTTTGAATACAATTTGCTCACATTAACATTTAGGGCACTTTCCCTCTAATGACCGTCTTTTTTATCATAACATTTTTTGTTGCTCTATGTGTCCCCTGTTCCATATAGGTATTATGGTGCGACGTCATTTTGAAAAAAATGGCGTCTTATACGTCATTTGGACGAGGCTAGCCCCCATACAAAAATCGAGATTCCAGCTTCAGCCTTTTCATTACATTACATCACTAAGTATTATGGAGCATTTCTCTAAAAAAAGGCATTTGTAATTTGAACTTACGTAATAACTGGCAGCTGGTAAAGTTAAACTTGCTATGCAATTGACAAACATTGCACAAATCAGGAGTCGTCTTGCGCCAAACTTGTGAGCCAGCTGTCCTGCAGGTATCTGTAGGACAACGTAGCCCCAGAAAAACGAAGATAGGAGAGTGTCCTGAATCTTCTTGTTCCATTCGAATTTTGGAAACTGAAATATTACATAAAATTTAATTTATAAATTCAAAATACTTAACTTTTTTCTTTCATATAATTAATTGGATATGTAACACTTACACTTTCATTTTTGCTCATTGCTTTAACTTATGTTTTTTTTATGTAATGTGTATGAGCCTTATAGTGTCCTCAATTGATCTATGTTTCGTTGCCAATAAAAACATTTTTGGTTCCGTTTACTCTCACCTCACATGGATAAGACGAAAATCATGTTGAATTTCCATGTACCCACCCCAGTTAATGTTGGGAATACTGCATTCTAAATTGTTGACTATTACATTTACCTTGGACACACAGTCCAGTTAGGTAAGTCCAACTTTGAGATAGAGATCTCTCGTACAATGTAACTCGGATGGGCAGCAATCGGGAAGCTCCATAAAATATTCCCATCCACCTTACCTCAATGTCTCAAGAAGAAAGTATATGACCAGTGTGTGTTGCCAGTGATGACTTACGGCAGTGAAACTTGGTCGCTAACTATAGGTCTGGTAAGAAGGCTCAAGATCACCCAGCGTGCAATAAAGAAAGCTATGCTTGCTGTTTCCTTGCACTATCGAATCAGAAATGCGCAGGAGAACTAAAGTAACTGACATCGCTCGAAGCGATATCGAGAAGAACCAATGGCCGTTGGAGCAGAATGGCGACCGAGCACCGCACGACGCTCCGTGGGTAGACCCCTGACAAGGTGGATGGACGATCTCAGCGCAGGACCGATCGTCGTGGAGATCCTTGGGGTAGGCCTATACTCAGCAGTAGGTGTCATCTGGCTGGGACGACGACGAAGATTCTCACATTACATTTTGTCACATTCTTTACACAATACTGACAATACACAGCAAGGCACAACCACACACGTTCGTGGCTCAACAAATTTGATTAATTTTGATATCGAATTAATTAAATGTCGATATTTCTTTGCTACGAACCTAATGAAAAGAAGCAAAGTTTTATAATATTTAATATACAAATAAACTTACCGGAGGAGATATCAGAAGAGCATTTAGAAATCCATGCACTTCAAAATCTTCTTCCTTATTTTCAAACTGAGTTTGATTTAATTCTGTCTTATTATTTAACTGAGCAGTTTTATTGCCCAACATATAACTTTGATTATCTTTTTGTATCATTGCTACTAACGCAACGCCCATGCTTATTCTAATACAAAATGATACAGAATAAGTTAAGAACAGTATTACACATTGAGTATATCTAACGCCCCAAGCTGAAACTAAAGTATAAAAGTATAAAACATATAAAAGATGCGAAGCACCTAACGTTCACAAATTAAAGAAATGCATACAAACATGGTTGAAAGGTCTTAACTAACTGGAAACCGAGTACATTCTTAAAGCCTGTTACTAACACACACACACACACACACTCAAACGTACACATAGACACAAACATACACACACATACACACAAACACACACCCGGCATGCGTGCAGAAACATACTTTTTAATTTTTTCCCCAAAATGTTTATCTTTTGTAACTTTTAATATAAGTAGTCGTTAATGTTTTATTATCTTATGATTATCTTTAGATTACACGGGATGACACAAAATTAATTAATTCATCAAACCCGAACCAGACACCGGTATCCAGAAAACAATGAAATATCTATTGTGTCTCATAATGCGGGCCCTGAAACGTTTACCTTTCTACGCCTAAGAGCGTTTTCAAATTGTCTGATCCGATATATATTTCACTTGCCCCGTTATCGGTATCATCTCTGATGCCTACCGATATCGTGAAAACGCTCTTAGGACAGCGTCGTCGTTTCATTCATCAATGAGAGGTATATCCTCGCATTCGAAAGAAGCATTTTTATGAATGTTTGACAAACGATTAAGATGAATTAGGATGTTCTTAGATTTAGCCTGTTATTCTAATCGCTTTTCAGACGGAAACTAACTGAACGTATTTTTATTTTTTTTGGGTAGCTGGTACTTATTACGTGGGCCAAAGTTAACGATAAAATTAATATCGTATTAGAAAGTTTAGTCCTTAGTACAGCAGATGAAGTAGCAAGCGTTCCCTTTCCATCACAGGAGATAACGATTTTAGAAATTGTCTAAGTTATCCAAGTCTGACGTCATAACAACAATGTTTTCAGCATTGTTGTGTTCCGGCAGTTAGAGATAAGATAACCAGTTCCTCAGTGATTGAGGATTTCGGCAGAGGCTCGCTTCCATCTTCAGTCTAATCAATACTTAACATCGGGTATGATGAAAGCTAAGAGCCTCACCAGGGATCATAAAAATCTTTCACCAACAAAAAGCATTTCTGTACATCATTCCTGAGTGACATTGACTATGGCTATAGTTAGGCGTAAGTTTCTTGCGGCCGTTCTTTTATCAGTTAAAAAAATGTCCTGAATGGCTGGCAGAGGAAAAAATTGGACTATTTGAAAGCACTTCTATAATATTTTTCTATTTGAATAAAAATCTTTGACTTTGACTTTGACTAATAGGAACTCCGTAACATTTTTTTATTTTCAGAACGGGTCAGCTAGTTTTACATTATTATAGAGATTAGAAAGTAAGTGATTAGTGACATACCATTATAATTTTTCTTGACCAATTTGTCATTTTCCACTGTCAATTCTATTTCATCATGTTCACTTTTCAATTTGGGCGCCTGCAAATCCATTGCTGCGGTTGAGTTGAATAAGTGATCATGATCATTCAACGTGTCTATAAAAATTTTGAAACAGATATTGTAAATATTGTATCTCATGACGTCATAAGTAGTTAATATTGGTTCTCGATTCTTACTTATATGGTTTTAGGGTTCTTCAAATTCTAACGAAATTATAACTTTTTAATTTTGCATTTTACAATGCTATTTTTATGTGATAAATATTAAACGAGAAAATATACTAGAAAAAAGCAACAAGTCTCATGTCACCCTGACGGGATTCGAACCCGCATTCTTGGGAGTCCGGGCCAATGCACTAACCAATTATGTTATTGCGTGAGGCTATTGAAATCACCAAATACCCAAACTTCAATAGAGATGATGGGTGGAAGATTCCATTATGTTATTGGTTAGCCCCAATGCACTAACTAGCACTAATAAGTTCCAGAAGAAACGGTTCACAGGTAGGAAAATAATGCATGGGAGAAGATGTTGACAGAGCGTGAAGATTATACGAAGATACATTTTATATGTCTATTGAAAATACTTATCGTGCTAAACAATTTATCCCAAGGTGCTATGTTTGTATCTTATAGAGTTTAGATTGGCTGTTAACGTTTCACATCAGGTGCCAGACCTTTGATTTTTATAAGTAATTTGAAAATACTTATAACGCACAGAGCGCAATCTGTCAATCGCTGGCAGTTATTTCAAACAACTGACAGTTTTGTCAAACTACTTAGCAGTTAAAATTATTATGGTCGTTGAGTTTACCTAAAAATTTCTTGAATTATCTAATGTTCCGCTCAACTTTCTTAATTTTTTATTTCATAAGAACTTTCTCCTGACAATAATAAAGACAAGAAATAAAGAAATAGTGAAATTGTTCCATCCGTTCACGAGGATGCGTTACCAAGGGAGGTAAAGATTCATTGTTACATTTAAAATATAGATATAGATAGATAGATAGATAAAACACTTTATTGCACACACAAAAATACAGACACAAGGCGAAGGCGGCCTTATCGGTAAGAGCGATATCTGGAAGATATCGCTCTTTTAAGGCATAGGAAAAATAGAGAGAGAGTGCGAGGTAGTGCACCAGCAACAAGCAAAAATAACAAAATTTACTGAACATATAAATAAATCTACCTACATAAACTACTAAATAAATAATCATAAATATATATTAAATATATCTATATAAATATATTACGTAGCGCAGTGGTTCTCGCGCTCGGACTGCGATTGTTGAGGTCAAGCAACTTTCGCAATGGTCGATCACGGGATGGGTGACCATAAATGTACTATCTCGAGCTCCGCCGTGCTTCGAAAGGCACGTTAAGCCGTTGGTCCCGGCTGCATTTGCAGTCGTTAAAAAACCCACCAATCCGCATTGGGCCTGCGGGGAGTGTCATGCCCCGTTCGCCTTATCCGTCCATAAGGAAGGCCAGTGCCCCATCAGTGGGGACATTAAAAATGGCTGATGACGAAGACAGTAATAAAAATTAAGGGGCCGCTGAAAAAGAAATGACGCCACTAGTTCATACGAAGTAACCCAAACCCTATTCGTAGGTAAGTACGTACTCAAGCAATCTATTTAGACAGCCGGTGAGTGAGAATCAACGTTTGGATATAGTTCTTCGACCTTCCTTCATTGTTCATACACATTTTTTTTATTTTATGTTATAAACACGTTGTGAATAGTAGAAATAAGCAGTGTGCTGTGGGTTAAGACATTACGTTAGAATAGAAATCGTTTTAGTCTTTCAGCTATTATTGGATGTCGCCGCTGATGGGATATTGGCCTTTCTTACTAATGGATAAGGAAATAGAGACCAAAGGCTGAACGTCCCTTGCATACACACAGTCTATATACATGCAGTCTTCTGACGGACACGTTTCGGCAGAGCAATCGTGCGTGGTTCGTGGAGCGAGAGAAGGTATTAGCAAGACCGAGCTGCCGTACGCTCACTCAGGACAATGACAACCCTGTCAAAATTATGTCAAAGCTCAATTATGATGCTACGGAGCAATTATTATCAATAATAAAATAACAGCTTATCAGTATAATAACTTAAATAAACATACATTTCCACATACTTATATAAATATACACCTAATATATTTTTATATTTATCATAACACTAATAAAATAATGTATTATCACCATATGTCTTGACACTCATATGTACGACATAATTTTTATCAGTTAATGCACTTTTTAACTTTGCTTGCGATGGTTTATAATTATACCCGTAATTACCTCTTTATTTTTCTGTACCTTAATCTCTCTATAACTATATATCTGAACACCCAGTGTATAGAATTGTTCTTACCTAAAATAGTTATAATTTGAAGGGTGGAGTGAGCCTGGTGACTTGTCATACAGGGGGGTCTGACCCCACCTAGCTCAGGCACCAGTTCTCTCCAATATTAGTTATTTTAACATAGTTTATAGCTTATATATTGTAATTTAATATTAAATAAGTGCAATGTAACTTTTGGAGAGAAAAATAAAGATTTATTATTATTATTATTATTATTAAATACTCAGAAAGTCTTGTCAAAAGCGGCTTTGCGCGAGGTTTCAAGGACGTTGTCCTTCTGTTAGTTTCTTAGTTACACTGTGGTAGTAGATAGTAAATTGGTCAACCATACCGTGACCAACCGTTCCGAAACGCCACAGTTTTATTTCTCTGTTTTAAACTCTTAACGACCTCGCAGTCGACGGCAAGATATATTTTTGAACAAAAGTGGACCTCACAGCTCAAAAGGCTAGGCGATTGCGTATAGTAGTCAATCGTATTTATTGGACAGTTATTTTTTATAATAATAACTGGGCAAGCATTTGATCACCATCATAATAAATGTCAAATGAATACGATTAACTTAAGCATCGCACCCCTGTTTTGCCTGTGACGTTATCAGTTACGCGTCGGTCGGTATCATTTTGTAGAACAGCGACGGCCGCACGCCGCAGCGTCCTGGTTTTTACAACGTTGAGCATGTTTGATATTTTGGAATGGTTAGGGAATAATTTTGCATATTATTATTAATAAATTATTATTAATAAATAATAATAATAATAATAATAATAATAATAATAATAATAATAATAATAATAATAATAATAATAATAATAATAATAACAATAATAATAGTAATAATAATAATAATAATAATAATAATAATAATAATAATAATAATAATAATAATAATAATAATAATAATAATAATAATAATAATAATAATTAAATTTATTAAATTTATTAAAAGCCTAAACGAAACAGTAGGCCCAGGCATACATTTTCGCCGCGCCGTAGAGAGGGGATAGCTGTCTACTCTCCATCCGTCCTACGCTTTTTCGATCAGGTCACGTGTCCTGACGCGAGTTTAAGATTTTATACCCATTACAGAAAAAGTGCTCAACGCCGCTAAAGAAGTTTTCACTTCAAAAATATTTTAAAGCACAAAGTATAAGAGAATATAAGTGAAACAATGAAAATTCCAGGTAAGTGTTTATTTTAAAATTTTATAACCTCAAAATTATAACCATCATTGTATCAATGCGAAGTTACACAAGTTCTGACTGCCAAGTCACCCTTCCTTGAGGTGAACATAAATGCAGACGCGTCTCCGCCAGACAACCCATACGCCCGCGGCCGACGGCGCGGCGTGCGGACGCGTCTCCAGACCTCGTCGGTCGCGTGCGGCGGGCCAGAGAAACCAGAGCCTTAGCGATGAGCACGCGCATGATCAAGGTAGTGACACTCAGCGGCCGCATTAATTTCCCCTCTGTCGTCCATACTTAGTACGGCGGCGGGGGGAGCGGTAGCTCTCGCCACTCGTTGTACGCTGGTCGTGTCAGTGTACACTTCATTGTTTAGTGGCTAATGTAATGCCTAATGCTCTGTATTTGCTTGCATTCTTATCTTACCTACTTTTATGAATTAAGCGAAACGGCTACGATCGAATCCCGTTATAAAAAAATATTTTTGTTATTGTATAGTTATACTATAAAAAATTAAGGTATAAATATTACGATTTTAAACTTTTGCGTTTCATTATAATTATAAATGAAAACAATGGGACTAAAACGCGACATTTGTTATGAAGTACAACTATGTACTTACAGCTTGACGTTTCAGCTATTGCAACATGTATAAATAGTCATTTAAATATTATTCTTTTAAGCTTATATAGGTGTTTCCAGCTACTGTATACTTTTATTTTTATTTTAATAGTAAAGTTTCACATAAAAAAACGTTCAGACAAGTGTGGCTCCAAATGTTCTAAATGGTATACTAAGGTGTAAAGTGCCTAAAGGCTTTGCACCCATCTTCCAATCACCCTGTCGCTACAGTCCGCTGAGGTCTTTAATTAGGCTAATCTCCTTGATTTCAGTATAATCGATATAGTATTTCGAGTCAAAGGCTTTCTATCTAGAGAATTTGACATGAAAATATTTTCCGATATTTATGTTTATTCCATTCTTATCAGACCAACTCACGAGACCATCTGAGTCTTTTTGGAGTAGTTTCATGTCAGATTTACTCCGTATAATGTTAAAAGCTTCAATCTACACTACAGTACGCCAGGGCACATTATGGACTAGAATGTTTAAAAAACTCGACAACATAATTTACAAAGATTTTGAAAAATACAGGACCAACATTTGAGCCTTGGGGTACCCCTGAGCTAATACTACAAACATGCGAATTGAAACTATTAACGATAATATAAAATTTTCGATTTTCTAAATGAGACTTAAATTTTTTAACAAGTTTCCAACAATATTGATCTTGAACAGTTTTTCCAATAAAATATTATGGGGTATTCTAGTAAAATAATATATCAAAAGCTTTACTTAGATCGGTATATATGTTATGGTAAATGTTAATAGAGTGAAATTTATAAATAATGACCGGTCAATATTAACACTGACCCCATGATTTGGTCAACATGATTAAAACTATGAAAAATCATTTTTTTGTCATTATTAATAATTATGAACTGCCTTTGGTAAATCTAAATAAAAAATATATTTATAAGTTAAATATTTCTAATCCACTTCTCTTACGTCTAGCTCCTGTTTCTACTGATTTTTTCGACATGCCCATATTTTTGAATCGCGCAACGAGTGCCCCTACCCACTCATTGCAGTCAAGCGAAATAAAGCTACTGACGCGTGAATTAAGGGGCCGTACAAAGCTAAATACACATTTTTGATCAAGGATTTCAAAAAATACTGTAGAAAGTAGACTATAGTACTCAGTTATGTGATTGACAGAAACATGATTGCTAAAACTTTTCTCGATAGAAAAAAATCGTAAAGTTACTTCCAATTTTGTAGTTTTTCAATTCTGTGTCAACCGCTATTAAACCTTTAGTCTTAAAACTATTATTAAAAAATACCTTAGCTAGTTGTCTAGTTTTGTGATTGACGGTTTTCTTAAATTTTAAGTAGTTCATTAATAATAAATTAAAAACCATAATGTCGCTTACGTCGATGTTTTTAAAACAGACACCGGTGTT
Source organism: Chrysoteuchia culmella (assembly GCA_910589605.1). Lineage (NCBI taxonomy): Eukaryota > Metazoa > Arthropoda > Insecta > Lepidoptera > Crambidae > Chrysoteuchia > Chrysoteuchia culmella. The sequence goes on from OU342651.1 coordinate 1,166,857, forward strand.
TGCATCTCTGTCGCATGCGTTATTTCACCGTATTTCTGTCTGATTCGCTCCTCGGTCTTCAGTCGTGAGTGCTCCATTGAGACGTGTGGACTGCGCTTGCCTTACGCTCCGCGGCGATTTCGCACGTAGATTATTTAAAAAGTCTATTTATGTAAATATGGGAAATAAAAGTAATATTAAAAGAAAAAAATGCATTCAGAGAAAATTACGTGCGCCGATTATGGAGTTTGCTCGAAGGTATGTATAATTTTATTAATAATAATGTTAATATTTAATTAATCATAACCTAGGTTTAGGTAATTATAGCAAACAGAGATAAAAAATAAGCTTTTGTAGAAATTTGTAGAAAGTAGACAAGTATTCGACGAGCAGCATATTAAGATACAAAACTGTCAAATATCTGTCAGAAATCAGTGCCAGTTTTAATGTTTGAAATTGATTAAAGATATTATTTGACTGTACTTTTTAGGTAAAAGTAGTAATTTATTATAAGTAAATACAAAGTATACTTTTTTAGTTTCAGGCACAAACAAAAGGGGGGGGGGGGGACAATTGCCATTGACCCCCTCCCCCCCGGCACACAGTTTTACGTGCAAAATGTTTGCAATTATGAAATAAGCTAAGATTACCTCTGTGACAATCCAAACTATAATATTGCCTTATTTCTGTAACTTTATGAGCAAAGCGACATGGTTTTTTTTTTTTTTGAATAATTATTCTAAATTTTTATCGTTTCCAAACAAAGTCATTGTCTTCATTAATTTAGGCTTCAAATTCTAATTTAGTTACCCATTAATTCACTAACTTCATAAATAAGACCATTAACATAATAATTTTTCAATATTTAAAAAAAAGCGACATCTAGTGACATCTAGTTAAACAGTCTCTGGTAGGTTCAGGACTATGTAAGCGGGCAGTTAACGTTCACGATCGAAAATAATAGATGGCGCTATTAAAATAATGGGAATAAAATGCATGGTTTACTACATAAGAAATACAATTTATTTTCTTACTTGTTGAATAACAAACAAGAGACTCTAAGATTAAGGAATAAAACTAATGGCATAATTTACAAGCAAAAGCATACTAGAATAACTTGAGATATTAATAGAAAGAAACAAAATCCTTTAACAAAAAGTACTCTCTCAAAAGCCTTTGCTAATCCAGTTTTCCTTTCCTTTCTTGCTAGTTCCTTTAGTGTAGGCAAATTAGATCATTATCTGATTAACATCCATAATATAGAGTTGAATTTCTTCTGAAACAGAGTTTATCACTAGTTAATGTATTGAAATATTACATTAGATATTCTTGTTAAGATTACAACCTGGAATTATGTGCCTTTAGTGGAATCTCCTCCTAACTTTGGCTATGATAAAGCATGCATAAGTTTGACCTTTTATACCAAACAATTCAGTTAGAATTAGAAGGTTGATTCAATTGATTTAGAAGATATTCTACGGAGTTAATAATTTTATATTGATATAAAGTCCTGCTATAAATGTGACAATATTTACAGTGCTCTCAATATAGTAAATGATGATTTGATCTATTTGATTCAGTACATAGATGGTTGTTGATGATTGGAAGATGACCAGTATGGATATAATTTGTTTTGAAATAAATGGTATTAGATTATGATGAAAATGCAAAATCCTTATTAAAACTCTTACCTGGGGGTAAAGGACAGTTATAGAAGTAGGTTTAGATACCTCTACTTATATCATTGCAAGTGATATAGCTATTTAATTAAAGTTCTAGTACACTTTCGGTCTATTGACTGGGAACATTTTAGGCTTTAATTCCATAAAATTTGTCTGAAACATAAGTTGGTTTTCGGTTAGTAGGAATCCATGCTTTACAATGTAAGAATATAGGAACTTAATCAAAAGTTAACTTGTCTTATAAAAAAAATAAACATATGAAAATGTTTTGATTACTTACAGCGTTAGTTATACCTTAAGGTTTAAGTAGTATTGATTGTTTGATCTATAATATATTTTGGGTTGGTGTTATTCCTAATTTTGGTTCTAATCTAAACAAATTGCCAACCACAATCCCGCGCTTCATCAGCTAAATTTATTTCTTTCTTAGTTACTAAATTGGGACGTACCTAATGTCAATGTCAAGTGACATTTGACTCATAAATAACGGAACGGAAACAAACTGTTGTATCTATGGTCTATGACTCTATGCTATGATTTTGTGAGAATTAAATTAATTTATAATTTCGTGTCAAATATCTATAGGCAAAATTCAGTGTTTAAAATATTATAAAAGAACATTTAAGTTGAATAAGGTACAATTTTAAAATATCAGACTGATACCATTAAAATATTTATAATGCGTTCGTGACTTTTAGATTAAAAAGAGGATGAAAGGAGAAAAGGAATATTAGGGTTGTCGATTAATAATGATCTACAATATTGAAGGGAGGTTTTACACTGATATTCTACGTTCCTAAAAATATGCAACGAATATGATAACATGACAATTAAGAGTGCATGCATAATGAAAAGTGTAGGGCGCGAGAACTTTTTATTATTAGGTACACTACACATTATGTTAGAGGTTTTGAAAGATGAATATGAATATTAGATATTGTGATGTGAACGCATTATTCTGCGTAACGGGGTTGTGGGGTTTCACGGTGTAAGTGGACTATACTATTTGCATTAAGTTGTGTTGACCGTGACGTGACGTCCTTTGTTTCGGTTTTTTGTATTGAAAACAGTCTTACCTAGTTATATTTTTTTGCTAATGTTTAACCATCATAATTAAAAATATCGTCAAAGCATGTGTTTGTCAAGCAGATTATTAAAGGACAATATGGGAAATCGGTTATTGAAAATAAATGTGTCATCTACAATGGACCTTGTAGAAGAAGTAGGCAACCCTGTTAGGACAGAGAAGACCATATAGGGTAAAAGAGCGAGAGACACGATTCTAGAACTTTCCACAGGTAAAGGGGGTGGGGATGAGGATTTTCAAGGGTATAAAAAGGCTAGTGCGGGTAGAATGATACGTTTTTTCCTCTGACTCCAAGCGACGCGGGAGCTCTGCTGGACTACCACCATCGGCGCGTTCTAAGGTACATAGCTCTAGATTATTCCTGAAAATTCTGTGCGGCAAGCGATTTTCTATTGATTCTCTTTTGATTATTGTAATTTATTTTATGCAATGATGAGATCCTGTTGGAATATTGCCGGCCTTCCGTCAGGATTTTATTGATATTCTGCTATAGGTACTTCTATTTCATTAGATACTAGCAAAGTCTAGTAACTGTATTTAATAAAATCGCTTGCTGTTATGAGTGTTTCTGTTTTGTTTTTACGCCAAAATGGAAATGAGATTGATGGCATGGTCTGGGCTAGGTATTTCGGACCTCGTGGTCAATTAATAGTGATAGTTAGGTAGGTAAAAGAGTTTGCTGGTAGGTAGATGATCCGCGATATATGAAAACTGGTGCGAAATAGCAGTGTACCTACATATTTTTAGCTAGGTTTTTTGTGTGATAAATTGTGTTATAGGGTAGGTACATTGGATTATTTATCTATCTAGATAAATAATAAGGTACGTAAGCATGCTTTCTATGATTATACTGTGAATTTCTAAAATCTGATTATTATAGGTACGTACTGTGTTAGTGTTAGGTAGTATATTTAAATTCCTTTGACATTTTTCATTTTGGCTTCATCGACTTAGTATAATTTTAAATCATTCCGCGGCCACCCGCTGTTATGGTAGGCGACATGACGGATAGTATTAGAGAAATAGATTATGACGTAATCACTACTGGATCATACGATGCGTGGTTTCAAGGCTCTGAGGGCGGAATATAATAAAGCAGTAGAATGAAACGGATTCCCATGGTTTATTTATTGTAGGTAGGTAGGTAAGTTTATGGAAGTTGTCATGATCATGATGTAGGTTAGGGTAGGATTATCTTGACGTTCATAATTTTATGCTAGACATGAATCAGGTATTTCATGGAAAGTAGGTAGGTATTAGGAAAAATTGTGAATAAATTTATTTCATGTGTTCTGCACTGCAAATGGCTATTATATTATATTATTTTGTGTGAATGGTATGGTGTCATGCATGGATTAAGCCTCTATAAAACTAGTAAGAATTTATGTCTAATATAGACACTATCAACTAAACTGAGTGAGAGGATTCAAATATTTCCAATTGAGCATGACATTGTCCATTCAAGCAATATTTTGCAGTCACCTGTGGTTTGCTAGGTTTAGGGTATTAAGGCATATATTTCACAATATGCACTCACTACACACACTTTTATTATAATTTAATGATTGTGTAGTTCTGAATGGACTCAGAGCCAGCTTTCCAGTATGCTGAGGAAGTTCAGAGCGAGATAATTATGTGAGGAATTGTAGTTTCTGTAAGGTAATGTCTGGCCTTAGTTCTGGTTGGCATTAGTTTGCAGGAATGAGGTAATGCTGGGCTTCCAGAATTTTATAATTAATACTTACCTATAATTCTAATAGTGTCTCTGGGTCTATGGTCCAGTATATGATTGCAACCAAATTGTGTTTTACTATAGGAAATTCCCAAAGGAGTGGGTACCGAGTCAGCTAGTGGACATATTTCCGGCTAATATTATGATAGGCAACATGTTTATCTTAGTGTTTTCTGGATGTGTGCCATACTTACTCTATTGCTTTTGAACGATAATCAAAACTGATTATTTGTCAACAGTAATTTTTGTTTGTAGCAACGTGTTTAGTAGTGGCTAATGGATGGTGTGAGCCATGGGTTTTTACTCTTGAGCAGTCTTGTGTAAACTGACATACTCATATCCGTTCAGGTCAATGCTATCCATGGACTTCGACTAGGTGGATCCTTGTGAGCATCTAGTGTTCGTACCCACCCAGTCTTAAAGTCGTATTTTGTAATGCCATTAATTCAGAATTCGTGGTAGAACAAGATATGATAACTGTCCTCTTGTGTTTCAAAATATATTGCAACCATATATTGGACAGATATACTTACCTATGAATATTTTACATTGTATGATTTGGGAAGCTCTAGCTACGGTAACGGGTTATCTGAGTAAATGATTGCTACTATGCAGTGTGTTTCATTTATCTCGAGACAGGTTCCTTGCCTCATCATAATCCTTACCATGTCCTTGTGAGTGTACCTGATTACAATGATATCTAAATTACTTACTTATAAATGTTCAATGTTACTGCAACTTGAACTATTCATCCGGTTTTACCGATGCTTTCTCAAGTTATTGTGTCCTATGTGTCTGCGCATAGACTATTCACAATACACCACTCTACATAAGGTGGTATGTCCGCATACCACATATATCTATATTTTTCTCATCTTGTATGACTTAACTATGTTAGATTCGTTCTTCTTAGTTTGTGGCAGTTCGCATTTCAAAGTAGTTATGTTCAGTTGTCGATACTCACTACTATGTGAGAGTAAATTGCATAACGAAAAGACCTGCGTATTTGTTACCCAGTCATTCAAGTGGGAACCCAACACTATACTTCCATGTCTGCAAGCAGCATTGGAATTTCACTATACTTGTAATTCACTGGTATGTCCTTTTATTAGGCTTCCAAGTGATTACTCCACATTTGATCTGTGCGTACCGCATGGTAACGCAGTTATTGAGACAGGCATCGATGGGATCGGAAGAATTTCTTCCTAACTTACTTATGGAATCGGGTTTTACTCACTCCATCCGTCCAGTCCCATTGGCGTGGTTTTAGGTCGGGTCTCAGGGGAGGTTGGAGAGGACCCCCGGAGCCCTCTTGGGCTCCGGTTACTTCATTCCTATAAACTGTATTTATTCCTATAGTATTTCCCTTTCACTCATCCTGTCTACAATACACTTTACTTCATACACATCTATGTCTAGTTTATACTATAGTTTTATCGATATATGTTTAAGTATAATTAAATTAGCTAATATTTATTTTAATCGAAGTTATATTTAATTAGGTTGGACACAGTATTCACCTTGATAAGCATAGCTTTGCCCCGGACATACCACATCTAAAAGAAGTTTGGATTACTAAAACAAAAAATTACACAACGTAGGAATCCTAACCGTTCTAGACGATCACTATTTAAATTTGGCCAAATCAAATAATACTTTCCATAATTATAGTTCCAACTTATAATATTATAAGGGAAGTATTTCATTTAAATATTTCAGTATTTAAATTATAAAAGTATTTTCCTAAAGCTTAACAAACTTGCAAAGGAAGTATAAAAAGTCTCCAGAAGGAACTTTTACATTGGTGGTTAAAAGAATTAACTCAGGGGGGGTTTTTACAATTGATGCCGTGACAGCAGGATGTGGTTTTACAAATGTCTGAGGCGAGCAATGTGTTCGGGGGCGTTTACTGTGTGTTAATTGCAAACAGAGGTATTTTATTTCTAAAATAAAACCAAACACTCAAAAACACTCACTGTTATCTATTTTCAAAAGGTTGACTGGCAGAGATTGCTTTTAGTATCAATCCCGCCTTGTAATTTACTTTGTGTATTTTGTATAATAAAATTCAATTAATAAAAAAAAAACAATAAATACCTTTGTTGAAAATGATAGCTAGAACCAAGATAGAATATTTAAACGCCTAGGGGTGTACATACCTACTCAAGTTATCCATTTGTTCCTAAATGGATAACTTGAGTAGGTATACTAAGATTCACTCTCACTTTATTCTCATAATTTTGGTTGCACTTTTTATAAAATTACAGGGAAATGTGCTAATAAATAAACATGGTATGAGTAGGTTATTTGCTGCGCTTTTATTTAATTTCAATATTGAGTTTTATCTTTCTTTTGATTACATTAAGCACTTTGGTTAGTATTTCAGTTATCACTGAGCAGTTTCAATAGTTCACAAAGGTTAGTTTGCATTTTGATAGGAAGGCTCCTTCTTGCTTTATCTTCTATTGTGTTTGGCAAATGCAGGAATATTAGGTAGTTTTAAGCCTTGAACCCATGCGTTGCTTTAGTAAGTATTTCATGAACATGCTGGCAGAGTAGGCTGAACTGAAATAAAACAAATAGTAGCGTTATAAGCGTGCAGACAAACATAAAAAAATGCGGTGTCAACGATCGTTACGCATTTGTTCGAATTAAAGATAGAATTAAATTGTGTGCATATGAAAACCAGTAATAGAGAAACAGACATAGCTAAGAATACTTATTGCATAGCATTTTACCTTTATAGAATCCAATTTCCAACATTTACAATTTTCTGTGTTATGAGTCTAACGATGGACGGACTCGGGTTTTTGTTGCAGAGGTTACGTCATTTATTGAACGTAAAATTTCACATCCTCCATTTACTGAATTCACATCGCAAATATCTATGCACTGTGTTTTAATTATATAAAAAATATTTCAATGTAAACGAAAAGTCACTATTGGGTTCGGTGATGCCATGTTTTGTGTTGCCAGTAGTAAAGCCGTAGAAACTTCGTAAATCAGTTTAATTATTTTAGTTTTTTTAATATAGTTTTCGCTATAGGTTGTTTTAGCATTCACGTATTTTAAATTGTGTTATGCTAAATAGAATTCTGACTTGATTTACCTTTAGAAGTGAAAATTACTTTATAAAAGTCTAAATTTGTAGGCTGTTTACAAAAAAAAAAAAACATATTGTGATCAGGATTTATGCGTTAATTATTTGTTGTTCATACACGGGTTTGTAGGCTCTAGGTAATTCAGTTCATATTGATGCATTCACTTCTAAGTACAAGTAAGATTACCAAAGTTATTCCAAATTGAGATTAGGTTGGCAACAATAAGAACGTAATGCCAAGCGTGTACTGTTTTTGTTTTTTTTGTAATTATAAATCGCCTTGGCTACATGCGGCATGCGTTACAATGCCACGTCAAGGTTTTAAATATTTTTTTACCAGGAAGTCTCACGTGGCGTCCCGGAGTATTCTATCTGAGGGTCATCACAGTCTGATTTATGGTTTCGGAGTGCGTATAGAGTAAACATACAGATTGATTATTAATTTATAGTAGGCCTTGTTCAAGCTGTTAATTTTCAAACCTAATCAGCAGCAAGTGTTGGGGGAGCAGTTTATTAAGGTTTGGCTCCACCTTAACCTTAGAAATACCGGTTTCTTGAAATAGCAAAATTAAAATGGTATCGAATCTATTAAGCGATTTGTAGAGTTCTATCTACTTATCTTTCAACTGCAATACATATGAAATGCAAGTTGAACCTTGCCACGGCGCGACATAGGTAGGTCTGTGTACTTTTGTGACTTAGTTCAAACCGGTTTTTTTAATGTTTTTGGAGCACTCTCATTTCAAAACGTTAGGAGCGGGTTATGTAAAAACTTTAATCAAAAAGCTCTATTAATCGATATTTTTTAAATAGTATAGTAATTTCTTACAAAATGAAAAATTAAGCCTCGGTAGCTCAGTGGTTGGAGCAGTGGGCCGGATTTCCAAGGGTCGTGGGTTCGAGTCCCATCTGAAAATTCACTTGTTTAATATTTTTCCATTTAAAATTTATCATAAATTAAATCGAAATTAAAAGGGGAAACAAATAAGAATTAAATAACCTAAATAAATAAGTAAGTACATACTTTATAAGACTTCGGATTTTTTTCTTATAGCCATCTTTTTAATTGAATAAGTGGTTGTGTGTGTGTGTGTGAGTGACGTGTGTGTGTGTGTGCGTGTGTGTGTGTGCGTGTGTGTGTGTGTGTGTGGGTGAGTGAGTGTGTGTGTTGGTGTGCGTGTATACAGTAGGACACACATATGTCACGTGATGAGTATCATACATAGTTATATGAAAAGTTTGACAATGTGAAATTGGGAGCACGTACTAGTACATTTGTGTTTTTTTTTGTTGGTAAAAGTTTAATGGATACAACACATAGGATAATTCGGTAGCAATTGTTTGGTTTTGAATAGTAATAAGTAGGGGCTCTTACATAATTTACTTTTAGTAGACTACATTCAAAGGTAGATATCATTTAATAATATTAGAGTAAAATGGGTAGCTCACGTTCATGTATAGTAGGGGCGCAGTGTTGAATAACTTTAAATAGGGTTATTTATATTAAAGCTAGGTAAAGTGCGCCAGTATTACCAGGTTAATATTAAAAGCTTTTAGTTTAACTTAAGAAAAATGATTCAACTAAGTCTATAGGGGCGGGGAAAAAAAAAAAAAAAAGTAATAACTAGGTTCTCCACCAAACGCATCTATCGGACTGGGGCGCTTAATAGAACAGTATAAACAGTATGAATATTAACCTAATGTAGTTTTTTTTGTACAAAAAAGTATTGTCATTTCTGGTGTTAGCTGTAGGGATTAGTTCCTCTGTAGAAGGAATATTATTACAGTTATGAATTTTTGAGCTACACGTTATTGAGTTGAATTTTTTCCGGCAATAATTATATTTTGTTTTTATTTTTTCTAGTAATTTATAACTACGATAAACTTCTTTATAAATTAAGGGGCGATTGTGACAATCCAAACTATAATATTGCCTTATTTCTGTAACTTTATGAGCAAAGCGACATGGTTTTTTTTTTTTTGAATAATTATTCTAAATTTTTATCGTTTCCAAACAAAGTCATTGTCTTCATTAATTTAGGCTTCAAATTCTAATTTAGTTACCCATTAATTCACTAACTTCATAAATAAGACCATTAACATAATAATTTTTCAATATTTAAAAAAAAGCGACATCTAGTGACATCTAGTTAAACAGTCTCTGGTAGGTTCAGGACTATGTAAGCGGGCAGTTAACGTTCACGATCGAAAATAATAGATGGCGCTATTAAAATAATGGGAATAAAATGCATGGTTTACTACATAAGAAATACAATTTATTTTCTTACTTGTTGAATAACAAACAAGAGACTCTAAGATTAAGGAATAAAACTAATGGCATAATTTACAAGCAAAAGCATACTAGAATAACTTGAGATATTAATAGAAAGAAACAAAATCCTTTAACAAAAAGTACTCTCTCAAAAGCCTTTGCTAATCCAGTTTTCCTTTCCTTTCTTGCTAGTTCCTTTAGTGTAGGCAAATTAGATCATTATCTGATTAACATCCATAATATAGAGTTGAATTTCTTCTGAAACAGAGTTTATCACTAGTTAATGTATTGAAATATTACATTAGATATTCTTGTTAAGATTACAACCTGGAATTATGTGCCTTTAGTGGAATCTCCTCCTAACTTTGGCTATGATAAAGCATGCATAAGTTTGACCTTTTATACCAAACAATTCAGTTAGAATTAGAAGGTTGATTCAATTGATTTAGAAGATATTCTACGGAGTTAATAATTTTATATTGATATAAAGTCCTGCTATAAATGTGACAATATTTACAGTGCTCTCAATATAGTAAATGATGATTTGATCTATTTGATTCAGTACATAGATGGTTGTTGATGATTGGAAGATGACCAGTATGGATATAATTTGTTTTGAAATAAATGGTATTAGATTATGATGAAAATGCAAAATCCTTATTAAAACTCTTACCTGGGGGTAAAGGACAGTTATAGAAGTAGGTTTAGATACCTCTACTTATATCATTGCAAGTGATATAGCTATTTAATTAAAGTTCTAGTACACTTTCGGTCTATTGACTGGGAACATTTTAGGCTTTAATTCCATAAAATTTGTCTGAAACATAAGTTGGTTTTCGGTTAGTAGGAATCCATGCTTTACAATGTAAGAATATAGGAACTTAATCAAAAGTTAACTTGTCTTATAAAAAAAATAAACATATGAAAATGTTTTGATTACTTACAGCGTTAGTTATACCTTAAGGTTTAAGTAGTATTGATTGTTTGATCTATAATATATTTTGGGTTGGTGTTATTCCTAATTTTGGTTCTAATCTAAACAAATTGCCAACCACAATCCCGCGCTTCATCAGCTAAATTTATTTCTTTCTTAGTTACTAAATTGGGACGTACCTAATGTCAATGTCAAGTGACATTTGACTCATAAATAACGGAACGGAAACAAACTGTTGTATCTATGGTCTATGACTCTATGCTATGATTTTGTGAGAATTAAATTAATTTATAATTTCGTGTCAAATATCTATAGGCAAAATTCAGTGTTTAAAATATTATAAAAGAACATTTAAGTTGAATAAGGTACAATTTTAAAATATCAGACTGATACCATTAAAATATTTATAATGCGTTCGTGACTTTTAGATTAAAAAGAGGATGAAAGGAGAAAAGGAATATTAGGGTTGTCGATTAATAATGATCTACAATATTGAAGGGAGGTTTTACACTGATATTCTACGTTCCTAAAAATATGCAACGAATATGATAACATGACAATTAAGAGTGCATGCATAATGAAAAGTGTAGGGCGCGAGAACTTTTTATTATTAGGTACACTACACATTATGTTAGAGGTTTTGAAAGATGAATATGAATATTAGATATTGTGATGTGAACGCATTATTCTGCGTAACGGGGTTGTGGGGTTTCACGGTGTAAGTGGACTATACTATTTGCATTAAGTTGTGTTGACCGTGACGTGACGTCCTTTGTTTCGGTTTTTTGTATTGAAAACAGTCTTACCTAGTTATATTTTTTTGCTAATGTTTAACCATCATAATTAAAAATATCGTCAAAGCATGTGTTTGTCAAGCAGATTATTAAAGGACAATATGGGAAATCGGTTATTGAAAATAAATGTGTCATCTACAATGGACCTTGTAGAAGAAGTAGGCAACCCTGTTAGGACAGAGAAGACCATATAGGGTAAAAGAGCGAGAGACACGATTCTAGAACTTTCCACAGGTAAAGGGGGTGGGGATGAGGATTTTCAAGGGTATAAAAAGGCTAGTGCGGGTAGAATGATACGTTTTTTCCTCTGACTCCAAGCGACGCGGGAGCTCTGCTGGACTACCACCATCGGCGCGTTCTAAGGTACATAGCTCTAGATTATTCCTGAAAATTCTGTGCGGCAAGCGATTTTCTATTGATTCTCTTTTGATTATTGTAATTTATTTTATGCAATGATGAGATCCTGTTGGAATATTGCCGGCCTTCCGTCAGGATTTTATTGATATTCTGCTATAGGTACTTCTATTTCATTAGATACTAGCAAAGTCTAGTAACTGTATTTAATAAAATCGCTTGCTGTTATGAGTGTTTCTGTTTTGTTTTTACGCCAAAATGGAAATGAGATTGATGGCATGGTCTGGGCTAGGTATTTCGGACCTCGTGGTCAATTAATAGTGATAGTTAGGTAGGTAAAAGAGTTTGCTGGTAGGTAGATGATCCGCGATATATGAAAACTGGTGCGAAATAGCAGTGTACCTACATATTTTTAGCTAGGTTTTTTGTGTGATAAATTGTGTTATAGGGTAGGTACATTGGATTATTTATCTATCTAGATAAATAATAAGGTACGTAAGCATGCTTTCTATGATTATACTGTGAATTTCTAAAATCTGATTATTATAGGTACGTACTGTGTTAGTGTTAGGTAGTATATTTAAATTCCTTTGACATTTTTCATTTTGGCTTCATCGACTTAGTATAATTTTAAATCATTCCGCGGCCACCCGCTGTTATGGTAGGCGACATGACGGATAGTATTAGAGAAATAGATTATGACGTAATCACTACTGGATCATACGATGCGTGGTTTCAAGGCTCTGAGGGCGGAATATAATAAAGCAGTAGAATGAAACGGATTCCCATGGTTTATTTATTGTAGGTAGGTAGGTAAGTTTATGGAAGTTGTCATGATCATGATGTAGGTTAGGGTAGGATTATCTTGACGTTCATAATTTTATGCTAGACATGAATCAGGTATTTCATGGAAAGTAGGTAGGTATTAGGAAAAATTGTGAATAAATTTATTTCATGTGTTCTGCACTGCAAATGGCTATTATATTATATTATTTTGTGTGAATGGTATGGTGTCATGCATGGATTAAGCCTCTATAAAACTAGTAAGAATTTATGTCTAATATAGACACTATCAACTAAACTGAGTGAGAGGATTCAAATATTTCCAATTGAGCATGACATTGTCCATTCAAGCAATATTTTGCAGTCACCTGTGGTTTGCTAGGTTTAGGGTATTAAGGCATTTATTTTCGACACAATATGCACTCACTACACACACTTTTATTATAATTTAATGATTGTGTAGTTCTGAATGGACTCAGAGCCAGCTTTCCAGTATGCTGAGGAAGTTCAGAGCGAGATAATTATGTGAGGAATTGTAGTTTCTGTAAGGTAATGTCTGGCCTTAGTTCTGGTTGGCATTAGTTTGCAGGAATGAGGTAATGCTGGGCTTCCAGAATTTTATAATTAATACTTACCTATAATTCTAATAGTGTCTCTGGGTCTATGGTCCAGTATATGATTGCAACCAAATTGTGTTTTACTATAGGAAATTCCCAAAGGAGTGGGTACCGAGTCAGCTAGTGGACATATTTCCGGCTAATATTATGATAGGCAACATGTTTATCTTAGTGTTTTCTGGATGTGTGCCATACTTACTCTATTGCTTTTGAACGATAATCAAAACTGATTATTTGTCAACAGTAATTTTTGTTTGTAGCAACGTGTTTAGTAGTGGCTAATGGATGGTGTGAGCCATGGGTTTTTACTCTTGAGCAGTCTTGTGTAAACTGACATACTCATATCCGTTCAGGTCAATGCTATCCATGGACTTCGACTAGGTGGATCCTTGTGAGCATCTAGTGTTCGTACCCACCCAGTCTTAAAGTCGTATTTTGTAATGCCATTAATTCAGAATTCGTGGTAGAACAAGATATGATAACTGTCCTCTTGTGTTTCAAAATATATTGCAACCATATATTGGACAGATATACTTACCTATGAATATTTTACATTGTATGATTTGGGAAGCTCTAGCTACGGTAACGGGTTATCTGAGTAAATGATTGCTACTATGCAGTGTGTTTCATTTATCTCGAGACAGGTTCCTTGCCTCATCATAATCCTTACCATGTCCTTGTGAGTGTACCTGATTACAATGATATCTAAATTACTTACTTATAAATGTTCAATGTTACTGCAACTTGAACTATTCATCCGGTTTTACCGATGCTTTCTCAAGTTATTGTGTCCTATGTGTCTGCGCATAGACTATTCACAATACACCACTCTACATAAGGTGGTATGTCCGCATACCACATATATCTATATTTTTCTCATCTTGTATGACTTAACTATGTTAGATTCGTTCTTCTTAGTTTGTGGCAGTTCGCATTTCAAAGTAGTTATGTTCAGTTGTCGATACTCACTACTATGTGAGAGTAAATTGCATAACGAAAAGACCTGCGTATTTGTTACCCAGTCATTCAAGTGGGAACCCAACACTATACTTCCATGTCTGCAAGCAGCATTGGAATTTCACTATACTTGTAATTCACTGGTATGTCCTTTTATTAGGCTTCCAAGTGATTACTCCACATTTGATCTGTGCGTACCGCATGGTAACGCAGTTATTGAGACAGGCATCGATGGGATCGGAAGAATTTCTTCCTAACTTACTTATGGAATCGGGTTTTACTCACTCCATCCGTCCAGTCCCATTGGCGTGGTTTTAGGTCGGGTCTCAGGGGAGGTTGGAGAGGACCCCCGGAGCCCTCTTGGGCTCCGGTTACTTCATTCCTATAAACTGTATTTATTCCTATAGTATTTCCCTTTCACTCATCCTGTCTACAATACACTTTACTTCATACACATCTATGTCTAGTTTATACTATAGTTTTATCGATATATGTTTAAGTATAATTAAATTAGCTAATATTTATTTTAATCGAAGTTATATTTAATTAGGTTGGACACAGTATTCACCTTGATAAGCATAGCTTTGCCCCGGACATACCACATCTAAAAGAAGTTTGGATTACTAAAACAAAAAATTACACAACGTAGGAATCCTAACCGTTCTAGACGATCACTATTTAAATTTGGCCAAATCAAATAATACTTTCCATAATTATAGTTCCAACTTATAATATTATAAGGGAAGTATTTCATTTAAATATTTCAGTATTTAAATTATAAAAGTATTTTCCTAAAGCTTAACAAACTTGCAAAGGAAGTATAAAAAGTCTCCAGAAGGAACTTTTACATTGGTGGTTAAAAGAATTAACTCAGGGGGGGTTTTTACACCTCCTCCCTGAACCATATGACTGATGACCACCTGAATGATCAGAATTTCTTTTCTTTATTTCCTCGGGCTGAACCTGTTTCCGGTTTTTATTTCAGAGCCGAGTCTAGTAGTAACAGCATTGTAACAGGTAGCTCAATGTTCAATTCTGACATGACGGTGCAGGAAGCTACGAATGGCGAATGTATTAGTTACCTTAAAAGTGCTTTGGTGCATGACAAAACAAAACAGTTATAAAATGTATTATTTTTCTGTTTTTTAGAATCGTATTGGCAGATCTTACAAACATAATTCCTGATGTTACTTCTACTTTCATTAATGATGAGCAGCAACAACATTTAGATAATGACAATGTGAGGGCTTAAATGCAAGTAAGTTTGCAGACAGTGGTACCAGTATCGAGCGAAATAAAAGACTTAGACTTAGACAGAAGGTCGATCTATTCGTGTGCCAATAACATCTACCCGCAACAATCAACAGTTCTTCCGTGACCATGGCGCATGCAACTGCGCCGAAATATCGGAGTCTCAAATATAAACAGGTACATGGTGTAAATCCAGTCCTAGTTTATTCTAGTAACTTCAATAACCATGGAAATTTAAAAGAAGATAAGCTTGTAAATTTAATAATACTTAAATTGTCGAAGACATTATACAACCCTACATGTTTTTATTGTTAGACACAAATACATGTTATTGTCTCTTTTTCAGATCTGAGCATAGAAGAAACAAAATGAAAAATAATTATGGTAATTTAATTAAAAATCCACCTGACATTTGTAATCTATTTGTTATTATTATATTGACATAATAAATAAACAAACGAATAGTAATTTGACATGTAGTAATAACCTGACATCTGATCAAAATTTGACATTTAATAATAGAAATCAATCTAATGAGACATCTAATCATAACATTAAATCTATAGATAAAACTATATTCTTATATCCGACTACGCAATAAGAAATATTCAACATTATAAAATCCCTAAATAACACAACATCAACTGGTTTCGATGAATTGCCTACAAAAGTGTTAAAATATTGTGCATTCATTCTCTACGATGTCTTGTCTTATCTTATCAACCTTTCATTCACTAAAGGCAAATTTCCAGAAACATTGAAGGTTTCTGTCATAACAAAGATGACTCAGAGGCACTGGGTAATTATAGACCAATAGCACTGACTCCGGTACTTGCTAAAGTGTATGAAAAAGCAATGCACGGAAGAATTTTCGAGTTCCTAGAGAAACACAACATTCTCAACCACGAACAAAATGGCTTACGCAAAGGAAAATCCACGACACTTGCAGCATTTAACTTAGTAAAAACTGTAACAGAGAATATAGACCAGAACATAGACACAATAGCGATTTTCTTTGATATGAGCAAAGCATTCGACTTTGTCTCGCATGACATTTTCCTGTACAAATGCGAAAGATATGGTTTGAGAGGGGTAGCATTAGACTGGTTAAAATCGTATCTGAATAATCGGCGTCAATATGTAGAAATTAAAAATATAAATAAAAATAATGAAGAAGTATCTTTTTGCTCGACACCTGCGGTAAATAATGTAGGTGTCCCTCAAGGCACGATACTAGGACCACTGCTATTCATTATATATATCAATGATCTACCTAATATTACACATTCATATCGCAGAAACAATGTATCCGGGCTATATGTGACGTTCCTCCAATGACGTCCTGTAGACAATTATTTCCACAACTAAATTTGCTTACCCTCCCCTCTATATAGGTACATATTGGAGTGTTGCATTTTTGTTAAGAAACATTCCCATATTTTTAATTTTAAAAATACCTGTAGATTAGCGAGACACCATGGTAAGTTGATGTTACCCAAAATGCATACAAGGTATTATAAAAGGAATTGTTATCCTAATTGCATATTTTTTTAAATAAATTACCAAAATCAATAACGGAGCTTAGTTAGTTGCACATGCATTAATGAATTATTAATGTATGATGAACCAATGAATGTGCAATGTTTGTTAGTATGGAAGTCGTACTCCCTTAAGCAGTCCGCTAGTAAATGTAAGCAAAAATAAACGAAAAGGAGCAATATCAATGAGTATTGAAGCTAAACGTAAGAAAATGTAAATAAAAAATTGGTTGCTTGTTGAATAGTTTATTATTTTTCACGCTTCCTTCTTACATGGGTTTTGGGTATATTATAATATTTTTTGCATTTCAATATTAAAATCAAGAATTAATAAGAAAAGGTACAAATAGTTTATGATCTTTATGTTGAGCGTATTAATTAGAATAGTAATTAATTATTATTGAGAGACGTCATGAGAACGTGTAAATTGTGTTTTTTTCATATAAATTTCACGTAAGCAAACAAAACTCACACTAGGCACACAGACCAATGGATCCCAAGATGGTTATTAACATAAGTAAAACGAATAATAATGCGTTAGGTTCACCAAACCACATTACAATACAAAATGTAATGTCGCACATTTTTTACATATTTATTACTTGTATGTTTATTATTGATCCTCAGGTTACCAAAGGATTACCATAATAAAAAGTACTCATCTCCTGTTTTTATTCGCGCTACACTGTTGCCAATCTGAAACAGAAAAAACATTATAAATATTATTAAAACACGTAATTTATAAAATAAATAATAAACAGTACTCACCAGGAATATATATTTGAATGCATTAAGTATGTGTATATACATGCGACACTTGTCTCTGTTTTCTTCATTACACTGTGCATGTAAACTCAAGCGAACTTTGTTCTCGGCCTGTGATAACGACACGCGCGGAGCTAGTCGACAGCGGCATAGGGTGCGGGACGCGCGGGGGAAATCCTTATTTCTTCTAGCTTTGTATGGCCCCTTAAGTCGCCTGCGTCAACACAATGTCATACAAGCGATTCAAAAATAGAGCTCCTGGTCTGACTTTGACAGCCTCTTAACCTAGGGGGCGCGGCCCCCTGGCCATCAAGAAAGTACGAAAAGTATCTCTAGGTAAGGTTAGGTTACAACTTTGACCAAAAAGAAAGAAGAACGAAAGAAGAAAGAAAGAAAAATTTATTAAGTGTCACAAGAAATCACATGTATACAATAATTACATAATTGACACATAAAATAATAGTGACACTTAAAAGGTAGTCCACTAAGCATGTGTTGGATGTCGCAGACAGTCCAACGCTCGTCTTCCGTGGCTACCTACCTATATCGATGAGAGAGCGAGCGAAGCGAGCGTGCCGCGCCAGTGGCCGGCAAAGCGCCAGAGACGTCTTTCGTTTTTATTCGTTTTTCGTCTTATTTTTTAAAGTACTAGTTGGACCTCAAAATGTATGAAAAATAATGTTTGTACACGTATCTTATTTTTGTAAATGTATGTAAAGTTGCTTCACATTAACAGTTTATTTATCAATTTTGTAATAAAAATATGAACAGATATGATAATTTAAAACAAACAATAATGAAGTGATAACTTAACCAGTCAGCAACACTTATCCGTCACTCTAGAGTATACAATATTAAGCCGATTATCCGTTTCTTTGCTTCTGCCATTAATTTCATTCCTCTTCTCTTCATACACTGTTTCACTAATCTTTTCATCATCTGAGTCTTCTTGATTATAATCCGGATCATTCCAATCAGCCAGTTTTGATGTACCAAATATCACATATATTACGTTGAAGGCCATACAAAAACCTGATGTTAAAAAGAACACCGTCCTCCAAAGAGTTGCGTCTGACTGTAAAAAGAGTTTAAAAGTTGTTAAAAAAAAATACTTTGTTGTATTAGCTGACATTGTCTGTCCGTCAGTTGATTTACAAAAATATCAAGAAGAAGGTGATAAAGTGTGAGGTAACTCTCACTATTATAGCATACTTACAGTATCAGTGATTATAAGACCTGCAGCCAGAGGAGCCATGGACCCAAATAAATGGGCTACGACGTTGCTGACACTCATCATGGTACCAGCAAAGTTCGGTGAGATGTCTACGTGATTAACCTGTTATTAAATACATAATAATATCACATCCATCTATCTTCTCTTACAAACAGTCGTCTGACAAACACGTTTTGACAAAGCAGTCGTGAGAGAGGGGGTATTAGCGAGCCAGGAGGCCTACTCTCTAAGCCCGTCAATTAAGATACGGGCCCCCGTCCGTCCGTTTCCCGAAACTACGGATGGAGCCTACTCTCTATTGATTTCAGATGTACTGGTTTTGGACAAACGGCACAAACACATTGGGAGTATGGACAATGTCAAAACGTATTCTCATTAATTCTTATTTCGGGTCTCCGATCTAATAAGCTGTCCGTAGGTGATATGGAGTAGGAAACATCCGTAACTTAGGCCGAAACTACGGGTTTCGTGCTTAGAGAGTAGACCTCCAGAGCCGAGATATAAATCGTTGGAGCCAGTGATAATGTCCTGTCAAATACTAAGAAGTCTTGTCAAAAACGTCATTACGCGAAGTTTCAGAAGCTTTGCCTCACTGTTGGTTCCTAAGTTACGCTGTGATAGTATTATAAAAAATCCAGTTCTCACTTATGAGATATACGACGAAGAAAGTGATACCCATATAATATACGATCTACACTCTCACAGGCGCAGAACTCTCCGAGACTTCTGACTTTAACCAACACAAGAAAGACGTAAGAACGTATATGGTATGGATAGACTGCTACTGTGTTTCGGGAAAAAGGAAGGCGAGTCAACCTACATAATCAAAATTTTTGCTTGTGTTCTGTGCAAAGAATCTCTATTGGTTGGATAAAGTAATTTCAATAACGAGTATAGTTAGCTAAACTTATACTAAGTATACTGAAGAGCATTGGACCGGATTTCCGAAGGTCGCGGGTTCGATTCCCGTCTGAGAATTCACTTGTGGCCGAGTTAATTTTTTCCAATATTTTTCTATTTAAAATTTACCATAAGTATACTGAGTTCATGTCAAAAAACTTACAAAGAATCCGAAATGGGCAGCAGCAGTGAAACCGCATATTGTTATCAAGATCGATTCCACCACGTACAAGTTGTTGGGCGCGTAAGCCAATGCAATAAGTCCAAAAGACGATACACTGGTTGCTGAAACAAAGATATTTTAATTTTTATATAAAAGCAATTGAACACTAATGGCAACTTTCTGTCCTCTTAAACATACATTCACGCCCCTACAAATCCTCACGGGACTGGCTAAGCATCAGAAGTGGAGCCTGAGTGTGAAAATACAAAAAATACTCTAACAACACACCTTAAAGACCCTATATTTAGCATAGGTTGGATTTAATGTCCCGGCTACACGCTCTTACCCAAAAGCATGCCTGCACAAACAGGTTTACGCAGGCAAGATGGAGGGTGTAGCCGGGATAATCCGGTACGTCTTACTTGCGCAAACTGGTTCGAGCAGGCAAGCTCTGAGGTAAGTCATTGCGTGTAGCCGGGACCATATGACAACACTTCAAAGACGCCACATTTGGCATTAATTGGGTCTAAGATGTTGTCCGGAAAAAATAGTGATAGGTTGGTATCGTCTTAATGGTTTTCGGCTGCTGACCACAGATAATAATATGCTTAATTACTATCTGCTTTGGCAAGCTAGTTGTTGGCATATTTTATGTTTTTCTTTTGTTCCTATTCCAGCTTCAGATGTTACTTTAGACTTCAAAAAAATTAAGCTTGAAATGTTATAAAAAAAAACCTTGCTCAGCGGTAACTTTGACCCCCTCTGTGGTCTAGAGGTAACAACCACCGGTATCAGGCCTAGGGCGATTTCGATTCCCGGTGGGGGGTACATGTGTATTGGTGGTAGGACTTGTTGTGAGTTCGCCTGGCTAGCTACCACCATCTTACCTTATTCGGACGCCATAACAATAATGTTTCCTGCATTAATGTGTTCCGGCAGTTAGAGATAAAATACCCAATTCCTCTGTGGTTGAGGATTCCGGGAGAGGCTTGCTTCCATCTTCAGCCTTATCAATACTTAACATCAGGTAAGAGGCTCCCCGTCGCAAATAAAAAAATTTATAAATGACAGATGTTGAAAATCGCCGGAAGGCAGTATTCGCAATCCAGGGCAATGTTTTGAAGAGCCGTTAGAATAATTTAAATAAAAATAATCGTTTTATAGTATTTAAGTAGTTTTTACCTATTGTATTTGCCAGTTTCCTAGTATGAGTTACGTTGAGATACTTCTTGCTAATCAGCATATCAGTCAGCCAGCCGAAAAAGAAGTTGGTGAACCAACTCACCATGTATGGAAGAGCAATCAGCAGGCCATTCTGTTGATGAAGAAAGTGTTATTTAGATCTATATTATTCGTAGGCCTAGTATTACTACATAAAATATTACGATTAGCGGGAAACCTGTTACAATCCCGCCCGTCCGCGCGCGTCTCTCACTCCTTCCTGATCAGCGTCACCGGAGGCTCTGCGAACGACAGGTCTGGCTCTATTTTTTTCGACTGGCGAATACGAAAGCCCAGTCTGGATCCGTTCAGCACACACATGCCGAATCATTGCGGGCTTTGCTGGCTGGTGTTTATTCCCTTGAGGTCCGCAGAGATGTGTCTAGGGCGTCTCAAAACAGAGACCGATCCGCGGCACCCCACGTGCCGGTGACCTAAAGGCTAAAGAACCGCCACAACTTTCTCCATAAAGTTCCTCCCCTGGACGAGAAAAGCGAGAAGTACGAGTTAAGCTCTGGAAGGAGAAATATCGCATAGAATTATTTTCTGAGCAGGCTGAGCGACTTCCCTGCTAGTCCATGATCTACCCTGGGCAACTAGGAGGCCCTTAAATAGGTTGCGAACCCAAGTTGTCTGAAGTATGGAAAATATGCGCAGGTGGGGTTACAGCTCGGAGAGCGCGTGCCTATGTGGTATTTGTCCCCAGACTTTGGCACATTTTTTGTCCTGCCTTGCGTGTCCTTACACCTGTACACGCGGGGACATTTACAAGGCCACAAATAGCGCCGTTTCGGCGGCAAAACTTTGGTCCTCACAAATATAGCCAAAGTCGACACGCTAAGAATATTTCAAAGACACATTAAAGGACAGACAGCAGAGCCTAGTTGGGAGGGACGCGTTTCCCACTCGCTGACGGAGTACTGCTTACTTATTGACACCAAGTTAGCCACAGTGAAGACTAATATCAGACAGAAGGTGTTCACACGCTTGAGCGTTCGGCGTTCGCATTCTCCTTTCAAGCGTGCAGTTGGTCATGAACCCCGGATGACTATTGTACACTTAACACGGTACCACTACTGTAACCATGTTTCTCGATGATAGCAGTGAGTATTCTAATTGACCGATGCGGTCAAAAAGCTACTGTGTGGGTACTGTATGTGTATGTAACATAATGTAACACAGTGAACGCAGAACTTGAACGCCGAAAGCTCAAAGTCACTGAGACGATCAATGGCGATTGTCAACTTGTTACGTGATTGTCAATTCCGATTTGAAGCAGTATTTAATGTTTTGCGTTCATTTGGCTTGAAACAATTAATTTCCATCAATCGGTGGCAAAACAGGTAGAATTGACAGTGGCAGTTTATCGTCTCAGGGCCTCCTAACACCTGACGCTGTAATAGATCCCAAGTAGGTTGTAGTTGTATTAGTTAAAATTACTGAATTCGGTGTAATTTTGAAAAACTTTAGCTGTAATCATGCTCACCGCTTTAATGTTGACCCCCATGACTTTGTCCATGTACGCCGGTAGTTCCAGGAACAGAGTCAACTGCAGCCATGCGGAGCCGCTGTGGGCCACGGCGATCGCCATCATCCCGGGACTTGATAATATGCTCTTCCACGGTACTGGTAACTTTTTCTGAAAATTTTGTTTAGTGACTAAACATTGGAAGAAAAAATATCGCTTCGAGAGGTAACTAATGCACTGGTCTTTGTGCCACCTTACAAAATTCTACAACTACTAATATCATCGAATCTTTTTTATTTTTTCTCCCAGAACAACAAGCAATCGCTTTAAACTATTGCTGTAAATATTTGCAATTTATTAATCATCAGTGTCGTGCTGCGATATTAGACTACCGAGTTACCATACCAAAGACGTTGTCGCACCACTAAGAACATGATTTGATAACACTGCAACAATCATAGTCAAGATGTCGTGGCCTATCATGATTATGATGATTTCGAGAACCTGAAAAGCTTAAACTTAGCTCTAAATGATTGCAAGAATTCTCTTAAACAATTCCAATTATTTCTCCAATGTGGTTCATCAATTCGATAACGTTATTAATCATTTATCAATGAGAGATTTTTTTTATCATAATAGTTTTATCAATAAGACGTAAAAAGTGCTTTTAAAATCTTGTTTGGCTACTCACCTTATTACGATGTTGATTTAAAGCATCTTCGATATACCTTTTTTCTTCCAATGATATGGTTCTGTGTTCACTAGGCGTATCGGCCAGCATGTACCAGAGGATGAAACTGTTGATTCCTGACATTATGCCGTAGAAGTAGAATATTCCAGGCCAATCCATACACGACGATGCTATAAGCCCTGTTAATGACAACCCTAACACTGTTCCGAAGGAATGACCTGTAACAGGTAGGGCAAATTTAACTAAGCCTACAAAAAATACTAAATTTACATCTAATAATATCAATATGCCTACTAAACTTCAGTTTTATGTCAACTTAGAAATGTTGGTGCTATCTTAACATTTTTGTTGCTCTAACTACATTTAATTCATAAAGTATCACAAGAACGGTACGACAAAATATTTGTTATGTCTCATTTTCTTATAGGTACCTGACGATTTACATAATAAAGAGGTCTGTGAGTTAGTTTGTAGGGAGTAATTTTTGAAGCTACTTAACCGATTTATAAAAATTCTTTCACAAGTGGAAAGCGACATAATATTGTGATGAAAATGTTTGATATCCAGTGAAAAGAAAAATGAATCAGCTAGTTTATTATATTCCTAATATAACTCTTACCTCCATAAATGACACCTGACATTCGTCCCCTCTCCTCCAAAGGCGACCATTTCCCAAGAAACATGTGAATACTAGGGCACACGCAACCTTGACCAATGCCCTGAAGTAATCTGCAAAGTGACGTACATATCCAACCTCCCTGAAATATGTTTTCTCTAATAACACTCCATGAGAGATAAGGATATTTTCCTGACATTTTTATTTTTATTTTATTATTACATGACGTAAATTTCAGTATTCAATTTAAGAAAAGGTTTGAGTTCGCAGCGTCCACTTACAATTTTTGGCTTTTAAGGGCTTGCCTTGAGGAAACGTTCTTACAATAAAATTCTTACTTTAGCTACTTATCTGTAAAGTGGCTACTAAAAATTAAAAATATATGATACGATGATGTTTAATTCATTAGTTCATTCAAAATTTTATCATAATTGGTCAATGTTTGTTTCAGTATTCAATTTATACATATTTGTTTCAGCTGAAGCGACGGAAACGGCAATTTGTTAGTTCTGCTGTTTTTCTGAAGGCGAAAGTATTTGAAATAAAACACGGCAGCTGTAAAGGTGCCGATACGTCGGGAAAATCAAAAAACCCCTAAAAAACCTAAAAATTACGGACAATTACAACTTAGTTCGTGGAAATATAGCGCGTTTGATATCCGTAAAAGTTGTTTTATTTCAATGAACAGTGCGCGCCAAAACATAAGATGTACGTATGCAAAAGTATTTTTCAATATTTGATGATTATGAGGATGCGGAAGTTTCATTAATAATTTATGCTTTCTTGCCCTGGTTTCATGCATCCATTTCTATATTCTTTTTCCCACCAGATCAATCTTCTGTAAGCTTTAATCACACGATAGATCAAAATGTTTTATGATATTTGAATTTTTGCATTTTTTCAATGCTATTTTTATACTTATGATAAATTTTAAACTGAAAAATATTGGAAAAAAACACTCGGCCACAAGTGAATTCTCAGATGGGACTCGAACCCACGACCTTAGGAAATCCGGTCCAATGCTCTAACTACTGACTTAAATCTCGTTAGCTCCGGTAGTCTCGGTGGCCGAGTTGGTTTTTTTTTCAATACTTTTCTATTTAAAATTTATCATAAAATTAAAATGTGCCATTTTTATCAAACTATACATTATGAACTAGTACTTGATTCAGTTACCGCTTCTGTGACCTAAGGTAATACCATCAGATCCAGTGGTCCCGTGTCGATACCATCAAGAGGGTCCAGTACACATAAAATTTAAAGTTGATTTATTTCTAGACATTTTTTAAAAATATTTATCACATAAAATTTAGTTTGGTTTATGGTACCTAGGGCTTGTCATAGGTCCACCTGGATTGCTACAACCGTCTTAATATTTAAGTTTGTCACCAAATTATTGTGCTCTGGCAGTGAGGTAAGATATCCAGTTCCTCAGTGGTTGAGGATTCCGACATAACATATTAACACCAGGAGTATTTTCCTACTTTAAAAAAAAATGCATTTCTAATTCATTTGAACTTACGTAATAACTGGCAGTTGGTAAAATTAAACCTACGATGCAATTGATAAACATTGCACCAATCAGGAGTCGTCGGGCACCAAACTTGTGAGCCAGCTGACCTGCGGGTATCTGTAGGACAACGTAGCCCCAGAAAAAAGAAGATAGAAGCATGTCCTGGATTTTCTTGCTCCATTCGAATTTTGGAAACTGAAAAGTACATACAATAGAATTTTTAACTGAAAAATATGTATCGATTTTTTCATATTGGAGGTTTTAATAAGGTATTGCTAATCTAACACTAGTACTTGGAGAGATCGCTCTCAACTTATCGCTACTTTTGCTCACAATAGCTTTAAGTTTTATGTGATTGTTCTTTTCTGTAATGTGTAGATACTTTGAATCTTTTTACTTTCATCTTGTATTTTTAATAAATTTTAATATAGAAATTAACTTACAGGCGGAGTTATCAGAAGAGCATTTAGAAATCCATGCACTTCAAAATCTTCTTCCTTGATTTCTAAATGAGTTCGATTTAATTCAGTCCTACTATTTAACTGAACAGTTTCATTGCCCAAAATATAACTTTGATTATGTTTTTGTATCATCGCTACTAAGGCAACGCCCATGCTTGCTCTAATACACAGTGATACAGAATAAGTTAATAGCAATATTACACATTGAGTATATCTAACGCCCCAATCTGAAACTAAAGTATTTGATATGTTATTATTTTCGCAGAGGAAGAAACTAAGCCAATGAAGTTTTACCAATGGATGTAACTTAAAACACTAATTGGTATCAGAACCTTAAGATAAATTTTAAATAGAATAATATTGGAAATAATTAACTCGGCCACAAGTGAATTCTCAGATGGGAATCAAACCCACGTCCTTTGGAAATCCGGTCCAATGCTCTAAAAAAAATAAAATATCAGAACCTTCTTCGTCTTGACGACAAAATTAAATTATTAATTATTATTATTATATTAAATTATTATTATTATATTAAATTATTAATTATTATTATAAATTATTAATTATTATAATTAAATTGCTTTGGCGAAGAATTTATTCAAGTCTACAGCGTTGTCGGTGGCAGACATTTAGATGGGCTAGCGTACAGGTTTTGGGACAAGCAGGGCTCGATTTTAGGTTAACTATTGGTCACATGAACAGCTCAAATTGGTGCCATATGTAAATTTCAACCTGGATATATTATCTATGCTTCTGCCGACCGGTACCTGGGTTCCATTCGATTACTAGTGTACATTGTGTTCGGTTTGGTTAGTGGTGTTCTATGTTCGCCTGGATAGCTAAGCTACCATCGTCTTATGGAAGTCAGTCACCATAGCTACAATATTTTGCGTATAACAATATTTTGTCGTGGATAAGATAGACAGTTATTTTTTGTTGAGGATTCTGGGAGGAACGTTTCTCCACCTTCAGCCTTGTAATTTGTCTGATCGCTTTTCGTATGATAACTACTGAATGGATTTTCTCAAAATTTTGAGTAGCCGTTACTTACTATCAGTAATTCCCAATAAGCAATCCATAGTAACAGATAGAGCTACTATAGTTTTTCTGCTTAGATATTTCTGTTAAATGACGGGAAAAAACAAAGATTGCCTAGCAACCAAACCACAGTAGGCCTATCTCTTACTGAAGATAGGTTATTGGGAATGGCCGTATGTGGATCAATATTATGGATACTTTTGATAGCGATAAAATTAATTTCACTTAAGAAAATGCAGTCCTTAATACAGCAGATGGAGATGCAAGAATTTTCTTTCGATTACAGTAAATCACAATTTTGTATGAAAGAATGCTGTTCCTTGTGTAGATTACTTCTCAGTGTGTTGGCTATATTTAATTGTAGGTTGTAACATTTTTTATGTAAAGCACGAGTCAGAAGGTTTTACATTATTATTGAGATTAGAAAGTAGTGACATACCATTATATTTCTTAACAAGTTTGTCATTTTCCATTATAAATTCAATTTCATCATTTTCACTTTTCACTTGCAAAACCATTACTGCAATTGAATACACTCAGTAAATGTGTATTTAAAAAAATACAGACATTGCAAATAACATAATCTTGACGTCATGGTAATTAATATTGGTTATTGATACTTATGTGGCTTTTTAGGGTTCTTCAAATGCATCGCATTTTTTTTAATAATAATCTTATATGATCCGACAACTTAAAACAAAGTCAGATATTTCTTTTTTTATGATCAACGGGAGACGCTTAACCTTCTTCACGCCTGAAGTTAAGTATTTATGAGGCTGAACATGGATAAGCGCTTCTCCCGGAATCCTCAACCACTAAGGAACTGGCTATCTTATCTCTAACTGCCGAAACACAACAATGCTGAAAACATTATTTTTATGGCATCAGACTTAGAAAAGATAGTGGTAGCTAGCCAGGTGGACTTACAACAAGTCCTACCACCAACCAAATCGAATACAATATGTACATGGGAATTGAACTCGGGACCTCTGGGTTTGATGCCGGTGGTTACGAAGTACAGAAGCGGTTATAAAATGGAGACAAATGGATTTCTTAAGGGCGCGCTCTAGGCTAAAAGCATAAGTAATAACTGCAACGGCGAACTGCAAAGTAAATGCTGCCTTATTTCTATGAGAAATAAGGCAGCATTTACTATAGAACTCTCCGGCCCCATTCGGCCGGTCCGGAATGAAGAAATGAAGGAAATTCTTTTTTATAGGATATTTAAAGGTTATTTATAAAAAAATATAACATAAGCCCTGCCTTATCTATAGTGTAATTAAACTAAAAAGTTCCAAGCTTTATTTTAATGTATTACTTGAATACTAGCAGTTTATCGTGTTAATTATATATAATAGTGATTTGGAGGCAACTTCGCAATTTTTTTCTATCGAGAAAATTTTATGCAATCATGTTTTTGAGTAACATAGTCACTAGTGTTAGTCCTGTAGTTTCCTGCATCTTAATTTGAAATTCAGTTTTTCATTAATATTGATATTACAGACGATCATGTAAAGCAATCTGATTTTCGTTGGCCTATAGCGGGCCCTTAAGTACTTGACTGAAAAAGAGTTCATATCGTGTCTTGGTTTTCTTTCTACTTTGCGTGCGGAAATAGCCTGCATCGCCTTTATGAACATCAGGGTGTCTACAGCCATCTCTTAGCACAGTTTTTTTTCAATCTATTTTGAACTACGAATCTTTTAAAGTAAGATTGTTTTTTGACGGAAGTTTTGTGACGTCTTCGCTCGAACATGTACCGCCATCTCTTAGCGCAATATTGTTTTCTGTCAAACATTATCGGCGCATTCTTTTTATATGTCACTTCGTACCGCGAACCTCATAAAACAAAATAATTTTTTGACGGTTTTTGTGTGAATTGTGTCAAAATATGACAAATTCAATTCGTTCGTTGACAGGAACAATGAATAAAGATGTACATGGATCTGAGATGTTGTTTATAGAAACTTACATTATTCAAATATATCATGAGTATTTGGATGTCAATATTTTTCTTCTTGCGAATGTTCAGGAGCTGCCTAGTCAAGTCCGTCAATACAAAGTGCCATCAAGTGCAGGTAGGAACGTTCTTTTTTATAATAATTAATCTCCATAGAGATATGACAAAGGTTGTGTCATTGGGCAGGAATGAATAAATATATAAATTAATAAATATTTCCATACAATCACACCAATTATCAAGCCCATGTTAAGTATCATGAAGAACTTGTGTTATGGATACTAGATAACGGATAAACATACTTATATACTTTTTTTTGTAAATTCATACATAATATACATATTAAACAGTACCCCTGCGCCAAACAGGTCGTCAAATAAAAAATACTTTATGAAGTTCGCGGTACGAATTCAAACACTATTGAAACAAAAGAAAAACAAAAATTTCTTACGACATGTTGGCCCCATGTCCTCCAAAGTGTAAAGTGTGTCAAAATGTCACAACTTCAATAAAAATATGACATGATGATTTCTTTAAAGAGATTAATATACTAACTTTGGCGGGACAATACATCTATGATAATTTAGTATATGTAAGGAAACATCATGATTTATTTATAAAGCATAGCGATGTTCATAATTTTAATACTAGAAACAAGAATAAGCTTGCCGTTCCAAAATTTCGGCTTGAAAAATGTAGACGCTCGTTTTTGGGGAAAGGCATAGCCTTTTTTAATAAAGTTCCACAACAAGTTATTAAGCTGCCTTTGCATAAATTTAAAATATATGTTAAAAAAAACGCTCTTAAGCAATGGTTATTACAAGGTAGATGACTATTTAAAAGACCAAAATGCATGGATGTGATACCAACATTAAACATACTATTGTAAATAGTGTAAGAGGAAAATATTCTAATATGAGTATGAGAAAATTTTCTTCTTTTATTAAATATATTTCAAGATTGTAGATTTGTGTTTGGCAACAACATGTTCCATTGTAAATGTTGTTGTTTCTGCTAAGGCTGATAAGTTTCTTGCGGCCGTTCTTCTTATCAGTTAAAAGATGTCCTGAATGGCTGGTAGGGAAAAAAATGTTGGACTATTCGAAAGTACTTATCGTCATAAGTCAATTTGAATAAAAATCTTTGACTTTGACTTTGACTATAATAATTGATGATGGTATGCCCGCAGGTATAGGACTTTCTCGCAAATCAATAGCCAGAGTCTTTTCTTTTTATTCACACCGATTTTACTACCCATGAATGGGTACTACGGCACCCTGCGTTATATTTTTCAAGTACTAACCGATATGACAGCCAATTTAAAACTATCGCAAAACGCTGCACGCTCACACATTGACAGTATTGAATGTACTAGCTACCATTGCCTAAAAATTAGCAAATTATCGTGCAGATATCCCGCGATTACTGCGGAACGTCAAAATAAAAATGGTATTACGTATGTAATTGCTGGCTTATCGCTCGCTGATGGTTCATATAGCGGCTTCTCACTCTCTCTCGCTTCTACCTAGGTGCGAGAGTGAGACGCCGCGTGTTGCTATGACGCTAGCGCCAAAAGCAATTGAGTAGCAATAACAGGAACTGAATGAATGCACATAGTAGTTCATCGTTTGTTCGGTAGAGGCCGCAATGACGTATACGTGACGTAAAGCATTTTTTTTTTTTTTTTTTTTAAACAATAATTTATTTGTATCTAAAGCCTGGTACAAAAACAATATTATCGTTAATAACCACAGTAGTCAAAGACTGTGTCGCAGTTATTAGCGCCCACCTCGAAGTTATACAAATTTGCAAAAAATACAAATAAATTAACCGAAATCTAAGGTCTAACTAGAGACTATAATATAAAAAAGAAAAAAAAAAAGACGGGTTGCACTCCGGGAGTGCCGGCAGAAGTGAAAACTTGATTATTAACGTTGAGCATGTTTGATATTTTGGAATGGTTAGGGAATAATTTTGCACCAATTGCTTTATCAGTATAAAAGTACTATCATTTATGTGGTAGAATACAATATTCATTTATTGCGCTATCGTACACAAACATGACAAACCATATTAAAGTGAACGTTAAGTTAGGTAATAAGATATAAGAAAACATTAGTTATTATAGAGAATCGAAAAATATATATTGACAATAAAACAAGAGACAAGTAAAAGACATTATCAACAGTCTGTCGCTAAGCAACCGAGACCATAGTCAACCTGTCACCTCAACATTCTCCATCCGTCCTACGCTTTTTCGATCAGGTCACGTGTCCCCTGACGCGAGTTTAAGATTTTATACCCATTACAGAAAAAGTGCTCAACGCCGCTAAAGAAGTTTTCACTTCAAAAAAAACAATAACTTTCTTATACATGTAAATGTAGTAAGTACGCGCGCGCGCGGGTGCACGCTTGGGTGTGGAATGTGTGTGCGCGTGTGTGTGTTTATCGCGCAATTTTCGCTGTCGCGTTTTCAAAGATAGGTAATAGCATAGAATTTTTATGTAATGGAAAATTACTACCTATAAATAATACATACTTTATTAATTAAAAAAATAAAATAATTGAATAACTGCATGAACCTTCCTACGGAACGTTAAAAAAAAGGTGTATAAGGTAGGTAAACAGTTCAAACTTTGAGTAATCATTATTTTGTTTTCAAGTGTGCAATGGTATATGATTAATAAAAGTTTATTTTATTATTAATTTATTATTAGGATTCCGTCTAAAATATTTTTTAAAACATTATTGTAATATTCATCGAGAACTGATTTTTAACTAAAAATCGTTTTTGTTTCCAGTTGCGTCGTTGTAGTGGTTGTGAATGTGATACAGTATTAAAATATGACAGCTATGACAGCGACGAAATAGGTTCATGGGTGATTTAACCGACTTTCAAAATGGAGGCTCTCAATTCGGTTGGTATGTTTTTTTTAATGTATGTACACAGATTACGGCGAGATTTCCGGTCCAATTTACGTAATTATTTTTTTAATTTGATGTAGAATAGTTGCCGTTTGGTCCCATAAAAATTTGGTTCAGTGTGGCCTACTAGTTTTTATTTTATGAGCTTTTTTGTAAACTTGGATGATGTAATTTTCACGACACTTTTGTTTGTAATGTACAGTCAACAGCAGGTACGCTTTACATTTGCACTTCGAAAACTGCCGCTATAACGAGCGACTCAAGGGCGCTCTCATGGTCAAAGTGTAAAGATGGAGCTGTTGCTGTTGACTGTACAAGACCTAATCCTATCCTAAAAAACCTTCTGTACTTAAGATAAATTTTAAATAGAAAAATATTGGAAAAAGTCAACTCGGCCACAAGTGAATTCTCAGATGGGACTCGAACCCACGACCTTTGTCAATATGGTCCAATGCTCTAACCACTGAGCTACCGAGACTTGCGAACCACCGACAAATTCTCCAATACTTTGATATTTTTAATACGCTGTAGGCCAGCGTTGTCACATCAATGCTAGGATTATTGGCTGTTGCATCTTAATCGATAGTTAAAGATCTGAAAAGAAGTTTCTTTCGAATGCAAGGATATTCTCTAGTCTTGGTAGCTCAGTGGTTAGAGCATTGAACAGGTTTCCAAAGGTCCTGGGTTCGAGTCCCATCTGAGAATTATAATATAAAAAATCAAAGCGGAGATCTTACTTACTTTCTTGCCTACTTGTAGGTTGTCTAGGAATGAAGTAGCTTGATATATTTTTTTATGATTTTTGAATTTTTGCATTTTTCAATGCGATTTTTATACTTATGATTAATTTTAAATAGAAAAATATTGGAAAAAAACAACTCGGCCACAAGTGAATTTTCAGATGGAAGTCTCATCTGAGAACATCAAACATTTGTATGTATTCTCTACATCCAAAAACAGAATGGATATTTTGCGTAAAACCAAGTTGTATGTAAGAGCTAATGCGAAAAATACATTTATTAAAATCATCCCAGCCTAAAAAGGTTATAGCTCGACTTTCACAAACAGACTTATACCTACTCTATTTGTGTGTTTAAGTAGTTTATTTAGACAGCTGGTGTGCGAGAAAATAACATTTGCTTACTGTCCTTTGACCTTGACCGTACACAGAAGGTAAAAACGAGACCTTATTACTAAGACTCCACTGTCCGTCTGTCTGTATGTCACCAGACTGTATCTCATGAATCGTGACAGTTCGTTCGACAGTTCAATCGTTGTTGTTATGGCGTCAGACTTAGATAAAATGGTGGTAGCTAGCCAGACGGACTTACAACAAGTCCTACCACCAACCAAACCGAATACAATATGTACCCCCGCTGGGTATCGAACCCGGGACCCCTGGGTCTGATACCGGTGGTTGTACCGCTAGACCACAGAGGCGTTTAAAATGAAATGTTGTGTAATTATGCTTGTAATGGTTTGCATTTAAGCACCTTTATTTTAATTTTAAGCTATGTTGAATGTTGTATATATGTAGCTGTAAGGGTACCTAATAAACAAATAAAAGAAAGAAATGAGATTAAAATATGTTTATGCAAATAAATATATATCTTGTCCGGAGATCAATCCCAGGACCTCTATGTAGAAGGCAGGTGCACATATCCCTATGCGAGACAGGTCGTCAAACTGACGGATTAGGAGCTGATACCAACGTTTCAACGTGCCTGGAGTAGCTATAGATAGAACATTTGTGGTCATCCATCCCGTAAGCTGCCGTATGAAGGTTGCTTAACCACGACAATCGCAGGCCGAGCGTTTTTTTTTTCTTTACCCTTAACATAGTCAGAGACTGTGTTTACATTTTTTTTGTTTCTACTCTTCCATACCAGTTCTCGCTTTTGTGCCTCTCGCACTGTCATTCAGCATACTACGCATTCATTCTTCTAAATTCTTACGTAACAGCTGGGGTTGCTGCCTATTTCTATTATTATCTTTACTTTTTGTTTTATTTACTGTTTGGGAAGACAACTCGACACATTTTATTTAAACTTGTTTGCCATTGTATTTTTTATATTTATACACTTTAACATAAGTATCTGAAGTACGTCATGCTCACTCAAACGTTTCTTCGGCGGTGTCGTGTGAGGCGGGTCGTTACGTTCCCTAAAATATGGTTGAGCGAAGAGATGGCTGGTTCATGCGTCATGCTCGTGAACGGGTGCCGCCAGCGGAAATGGGTCTACTTCAGTCTGCTTGTCTTAACGTTGTGCTTAGAGATTAAATATTTTCATCTAAAATAAATTGCTATCGACCTGTATGTACGTCACAACTTCATTCTTCAAAAATATCATGTTACACATTAGCTTTCTTAACCTGGTTATTTACTTTGTTACACATTCAAACATAATTAAAATAAAGTGCATATTACAAAATTTTACTACATTGTTTTTGTTATATATACTTAACCGTAAAATTACCTACCACTGGATAAAAGTAGAAAGAACAGTAAAAATTAAATACACATACACACACACACAACTTTCAACACAACAACGATGTACCTACATACCAAGCCACAGGATTTATTCACGCACGCGGGCACTAGGGGTTTCTTCATACTACGGTGAATACACGGTTGACCTTCGCTTTCTTCTGGACACCAAACCTCTCCGTCTGCATAAATCTTCGAATCTTGACTTTTTTGTTTTTGGGTTCTTTTTGCATATCTTAATACTATAAGCATGTACGAGTATGTAGACTCTTACATCTTCATTTTCATCTTCCTTTATAAAGTTTTTAACCGACTTCAAAAAAAGGAGGAGGTTCTCAAGTCACTGTATTTTTTTTTTTTTTTTTTTATGTATGTTCCACCATAACTTCGCCAGTTGTTAACAGATTTTTATAATTCTTTTTTTATCTGAAAGAAAATGGTTTATGTGTGGTCCCATATAATTTTTACGAAGATCTGGCTAGTAGTTTTTTCATAATCCTGAAAAATATCAATCACCTTTTGGCAAGTAGTCGTATACCTAGATGACATCATTGTTGTGTATGGGCTGATTTTTAGTGTAAGTAACGGCACATAATGTAACAAAAAAATCTGAAATAAAAACATTTTATAAAAAAAATCAAACCGACTTCAAAAAGTAAAAAATAAAACTTTTGGAGTCGGTGCTAGTTAGCTAAGGCCAAAAAATATAGTTAATAGAAGTGCAATGTAGAATGCTTTGGCTGGCACCGACTCCAAAAGTTTTATTTTTTACTTTTTGAAGTCGGTTTGATTTTTTTTATAAAATGTTTTTTGTTTAGTTAGTTTACTTTTCTTTTGTTTTATTTTTGACGTACTTGTATCGTCAAGTGTAATTTAATTATCTTAAATTTTATTTTTATTATGTGGCACATGTCAACAGTATACAATCGGCGGCAGCGCAGCGCGCGACGAGCGCTAAGCGGAACGCACGTGCTCACACCATTGCTTTTTGGCCGGCAGGGTCGCCATATCGGGAGATGCCCAGTGAAACAATCGTATTGTTGTAGTTAACTTTAATAATAATGCCTTGCCTTAATGCTAGATGATCTTATATATATATATCACCGGTAGGTCATCACAGTACAGGCTACACGTGCAGGCAAAACCGTGCAGTCTACGTTTGCGCAGTCCAAATTCAAGCCGCGCTTTCAGGACTGCACGGGATCCCGTCTTGCCGGCTACACCTCTGTCTTACTTGCGCAAACCGTTGTTTTGTGAAATTGCTGTTTGAACTTATTTATTTAAATGTAAACGAAATTGCGGTTTGACAGCAATTACGTTTGCATTTAGATAAATAAGTTACCTACCTAAATAATAGTTCTGTTGTATCCGGTTTTACTTTGAGGTTTCATTCAAAAAGAGATACTTAAAAAAGCTGCATTTTTTTATCAAATCATTAAAATGAAAACAAATTAACATAAAAACAGAGTAGACATTAATTTACGTTTTAAAACTAATTTTATTTGGACAGACATAAAATAAAAAAGTCATATTATTTTTATAGCTGTCTATTTTATTAATATATCACGACACGACACTCATTTATAAAAATAATATCAATATTCTACAAAATACTTACTATAATAAATACCTATACAGAGTAGGTACCTACTTAATTATCACAATCTGTAACACCTTTATTTATACGTATACCTAATATTATATTAAATAAATAAGCATTCATCATTATTAATGACTTTTTTATGAAAGAACGGGAAGACTCTTAGCCATCATCATACCTGATGTTATGCATTGATAAGGCTGAAGATGGAAGCGAGCCTCTCCCGGAATCCTCAATCACTAAGGAACTGGCTATCTTGTCTCTAACTGCCGGAACACAACAATACTGAAAATATTGTTGTTATGGCGTCAGACTTAGATAAGGTGGTGGTAGCTAGTCTTAAGTTTGCTGAAGCGTTATATATGGCCGGACTTCAATCTTTGGACCTTGTCGGAAATTTCATTACGCAATCTTTTCCGCCTTCGCGAGACGAATCCGTAGACTCGACCAGACCAGACCAGACCAGACCAGACTCGACCTCCTAGGACTAGGACCAAGGGAACGGGAGTAATTACTAAAAACTTTTACCCCTATTTTGCTCAAAAGTCTATAAGCACGTAAAATTCGACTTAAATTGGACTTTAATACTTTATGTAGGTGTTCAAATTTGCATTAAGATATAGCATGTCCGCCGCAAGTTTATTTAGTAGCATTCGAAGCGTCCGAAGCAAGGTTCACTGTTCTCTCATAACCACTAGTCTAAAATTGATAACTATTTAATTAATCAGGCTATGAAACAATATTATCTATCTTATTTGTGCAAAAAAAACTTATAAGATACACCGCC
Organism: Chrysoteuchia culmella; assembly: GCA_910589605.1. Lineage (NCBI taxonomy): Eukaryota > Metazoa > Arthropoda > Insecta > Lepidoptera > Crambidae > Chrysoteuchia > Chrysoteuchia culmella. The sequence goes on from OU342651.1 coordinate 1,203,770, forward strand.
CGCAAAGAAATGCAAATGCAAACCAATGACACACCTTGCACCTTCACCGACTACTCTATACGCGATAAATATTAAATGAGAAAATATACTAGAAAAAAGCAACTTGTCTCATGTCGCCCTGACGGGATTCTTGGGAACCCGCATCCTTGGGAATCCGGCACTAACCAATTATGCTACAGAGACCTATAAGAACACTAGTATATTCGACTTACCATGATGTTGGTCCCCGTTTTACCAATGAGAGAAATATCCTCGAATTCGACAGAAACACTTTTACAAATGTTTGACTATCGATTAAGATAAAACAGCCATCGAATTATAACTTTTAATTTTGCATTTTACAATGCTATTTTTATGTGATAAATATTAAACAAGAAGATACGTACTCTATACTATACTGTCTATACTGTACTCTATACACACGTATATGTATACACATACACGGAGCATCCTCAGTACCTAATTGTTAGATCGTGCAAAACCAAGCACCGAGTTGGCAGTATGCAGTACTGCATTTGTGGACTTTAGGGCTTTAGGGTTTACACGGGATAATTGGATCATATTGATATTGCCAAAATACGGATGATTAGAAAATAGTGACGACAATCAGAATACTCGTAGTGCCAACTCTTTGGCCAGCTAGCAAAAATCAAGCCAATAAGAGTGAAGGATATTCAATGTTACTAACACAATTCATATTTTCGCAGAAACCCTAGTAAGATTTAACCGCCTTTGTGGTCTAGTGGTAACAACCACGGGTTTCAGGGGTCTCAGGGTATCAGGGGTCAACCCAGGGGTCCCGGGTTCGATTCCCAGCGGCGGTACATATTGTATTCGGTTTGGTTGGTGGTAGGACTTGTTGTAAGTCCATCTGGCTAGCTACCACCATCTTATCTAAACCTGACGCCATAACAACATTGTATTCAGCATTGTTGTGTTCCGGCAGTTAGAGATAAGATAGCCAGTTCCTCAGTGATGAGGATTCCGGGAGAGGCTCGCTTCCATCTTCGGCCTTATCAATACTTAACATCAGGTATGATGAAGGTTAAGAGTTTCCCCGTTGTTAATTAAAAAAGTCCTCACCATTGTCTAATTCGCAATATCCTTATGATTTTTACACACACGGACCCTCGATCTCACTGGTTTTCACTAGTAACACAGTTGCGAGCGCGAGTGTAACGCGTACTTGTATGAGTATGTCAACTCGGCCGTTTGCAGGCAGTGCAAATACTGCTTTTAGACAGGATTTACCCGTGGGCCCACCGATTTGTCCCCCTGGTGGGACCACGGGTAATTTTATTTCCCCGTAGTCCCATTGCGCTACAGTGGGTCTACGGGTAATTGAAACGACAATACCGCATTTACCTGTGGTCCCACCGCGTTGTTTTCCTGGTGAATCCACGAGTAATAACGCTTTTTAACCGTGGACTCACTGCTTGGTATTAGAAAAATATTGAACGAAAAGTACCAGGGCCGCATAACCTACTAGGAGTTATTAAAAGCCGCTGCATATAAAAATCTCGAAACATTTAAAATAAATCCTGGTTACCTATGTACTCCTGGTACTTTAATTAAATATTATTCGAACGGTCGAGTAGGACATTTCTTGAGCAGTGCTACGGGGAAGAAAATTAACTGTTGAGTTACCCGTGGTCCCACTAGACGTCATAACTGTAGCGCAGTGGGACTACGGGGAAAAAAATACCAGTGGTCCCACCACGAGAACAAACCGGTGGGACCACGGAGAAGGTGTGCTTTTAGACCGTGCTTTTTATTCAGTTAGATGACGCCACCACACGACAATCTAGTCCGATTTTAAACTACTTCTACGCTGACGAAGTCGCGGGCGGAAGGCTAGTATCTAATATTTCTAAATAAAAGGTTATTTGGTTTGATTATAATTTGTAATATCACGTCTTCACTTGAGCGTCGTTCAAAGTCTTCAGTTCCTGAACGACTAACTTGTTCTTTTCTTCTATTCCATTCAAAGCAACATCTGAAACATAAAACAACATGGATTTAGTTTACTCGCAAAAAAGTATTGAAGCAACCCTAAAAATCTGTTTTTTCGTACATTTTAGCAGAGTTCACACAAAGTTTTGTATAAACAAAACTTCAGGGTATTTTTCGTACAAAAAGTTGATTTCTGCAAATAGTTTTAAAGTTTTCAGCAAATATAAAATATATTATGTCTATGTTTTTAATACCACCCGTTAGTTATGTTATCAGTTACACAAGTGATTCAGATCAGTGTGTGTGAATTATCGGATATTTAATTATATTGTTACTTTTTACGATTTCCACTAGTTATAAGAGCAGAATTAATCAAACCCCAAAGAGTCGGGGGGCGTTTGGGACCGGGACCGCGGTCCAAAAAATCACCTTTGGAATCAATTATTTTTAATGCGGCTTTCGGCACCACTAACCATAGTCCCAAAGGCGACCTTAATATTAATCATCATTTTTAGTGGAATTTTGGGACCACTGATAGACACAGTTGCTATCTCTATTTTCTAAGTCGCAAGAGTACAGTAAACGTACCAGGGCAGCATAACCCACCAGGAGTTATTTAGAATTTCGATCAGTCAAATCTCACGTTGCCAGTAGTGCATACCAAAGAAACAAAAACAATCAACATGACATAATAGTCTAACCAACTCCTGGTACTTTGACCGTACTTTCCCGAAATAGGAAATAGATAACAACTGTGTCCATACCTCTGGTCAAAATAACCACTAAAAATTATTAATATAATTAAGGTGGGCCGTTCGTGATCACGGTTTGTGGTCCCAAAGCTTAATCATAAAAATAATAATTAAATCTAAAGGGCATTTCAGGACTGCGGTTCCGGTCCCACGCCCCTCGACTCGTCTAAAAATGGTATACATGTCTCAAATTATACTATATCCCACTTTCTACATAATAATAGAAAAATCCTAGATTGACTTTTATAATATTTGCATTTTAATTCCGTGCAGTTCCCAGTGTTACATAGGTAACTGTTCCACTGCCATGCAAATAGTTTTAATTGAGAACCAACTTTGTTTTGCACGAATTCGGGTTATTTAATATGTCAGCGGAACCTGAATTTTGCTTATACCTTTTATTTGGGACCTCATATTGTAAAACTAATTTGGTTTTGATTAATTATGCATGCACATAAGTTGGAGTTTTAGTGTTCTGTTTTGGCATATTAGCAAACTGTGAACTGGCTAACTTGGTAGCTCTTATCCTTCTAATATCGTAAATGAGAAAGTTTGGATGTTTGTTACATAATTACGCGAAAAAAGCTGAACGGATGAAGTCTGGATTAATAATTGTTGTATATCGGTCAAATGAGGTTCCTTAGGGATTTTCCGAAAGCTGGTGTACCTTGTTTAGTTAGTGGTACGGACGAATAAGATAAATCACATTGAATGATTCTCTGCATGCTTAGCACGTGTTATATCAGATAATTTTAGCAGATGAATGATCGTCATATCTGTTAGATGATTGCCTTAAAATTTCCCGTTTTAGAAGTGAATAACTATCGCAAAAATTACATGGAGCACTCGAAGCAATCCAACAATATGATATGGTGTAATTCGATGCAAGCAAATTATTAATTAAAATTCAACCAGTTTTGTTTACTCTTCACAAAGGTTACAGAGGTAAGTTTATGTATCTTATTTCCATAAAGCATAAATTTATAGCTAAGTTACAAAATACAAAAGAAGCCAGAAAAACGGTCAGTTTACGTTCTAGGGTTTTCCAATAAGGACGGGTGGATTTTGGAATGGAATTAAATAAGCTGTGTGTGAGGTATTAACGAATTTCTTTTTTTTTATGGAAAGGCATCTGTATGGCAATTACTATGATATATAATAAAGTATAAATATCCGCCGCCATTTCCTCTAACTGGGCCTCTAAGATCGGGCAAAAAACACCAATATCAGCGAAAAATCATCTTAAAATAAGCAAATTTAGTGCATGTGGGACGATGTCAATGTCAACTCACACTAGATTTACCTGACGATAGTGCATTAAAAAAAAGGTACTGTTTAGTGTGGATTTTGGGCCGGAGGCGTATTTGATCTTTATTCTTCGTTAACTACGGTAGTGAGGACATCACTGTCGGTGGCTACAGTTGGATGATTATCGATTCTGGCCCACACTTAACAGTATAGATGTAGACGATCTGTGTTCCTAACAGGACGACCCTGTGTGCCATACAACATACGCCACAATGGAAATTCTGCATGAACGATATAGGGTACGTCAGTGGTTAAGATCACTGACGACATACGCCATGGTATGGATAATCGCCAGCTGACCGTGATGACGCTACTGGATTTCAGTAATGCCTTTAGTTCAGTTGACTTTGATGTCCTTCTCGGTGTGTTACATTCTCTCCAACCGCAATCGATTGGTTTCGAAGTTACCTGCTAGGACGACGGCAGTGTATCCGCCTCGGAGACTCTTCCTCTGCGTGGTGTGATATTGGTGCAGGAGTTCCTCAGGGTGGCGTCTTATCTCCGCTTCCTTTCTCCATCTTTATAAATTCCATTACTATTTATCTTTCATGTTCCTATCACCTCTATGCAGATGATCTCCAAATCTACACACAAGCACCACTTTCTGAACTTTCTAGTGCAATAACGACTACCAACCTTGATCTAGCACAAATCAGTAGTTGGAGTTAAGGGATCCAATGCTGAACTGGACATCCATTTGGTACAGACGTGGGACACTAAATTCCTTGTACTTTTATATCTTTAAATGTTTCATGTTTTTGTACCGCATGTCTTTGTTATAAACCTAGGAGTAAAATATAATGTTAATTTGTAAAATGTCCTGTGCTTGGTACCAAATAAAAAAGTTTGTATTTGTATTTGAGTAAGGCATTTAGGCTTACTGTCAACCCTTCGAAGTCGCAATCAATCATAATTGGTAGTCATTATTTTGTTCCGAGGATTGATTTTGAATAGCTTCCTCCTGTGAAATTTGATAGCACTATAATTCCCTTTTCCAAAACCGTCAAAAACTTCGGTATGCTTTTTGATGAGTGTTACTCCTGGAGACTTCAGGTTGATGCTTTTAGGGAGAAAATACGTACAGCATCCTTAATCATCTTCGGAACTTTTTACCAACTAGTACTAAAGTTATACTTGCTCAGTCCCTAATCCTTTCCATCTTGGACTACGCTGACTTTCGCTACCCGGACTTATCGGAGGCAATTAGGTTCATTTTCAACTTACATAAATTTCATCACACAGATTTCTTCTCCTACTCCTCTGTGCACTCTGTTCGCTTATGGAATTTCTCCCAGAAGGTATTAGGAAAGCTTGTACTTTGGCATCTTTTCGCGATCAAGTTAAAAAGCATTTTCTTTCTTTTTCGTAATATTTCCTTATTATGTATTTGTATATTTTCCTTTTCAATTCCATTATATTATACTTTATTTCTTTTATTTATATTATGTACATGTATATCAACTATCCTTCCGTTAATTGCACGCACACCCCTTTGTCCACCTCGTTATTATTTTTCTAACCAAGGTTGCCTGGAAGAGATTGCTATTTAACAATAAGGCCGCCTTTTGTATGCTTTCTGTCTGTTTTTGTTATTTATTTATTGTTTGTCTTTGTGTGCAATAAAGTGTTTTTTTTATTCTTATTATTACGTTTTTATTCCAAAGGTGATGTGAACTTGCCACCAAGATTTGACCCCGCCGGACTTTTTTGTGAGGTTTGCAGAAATCGTAGGTCTATACCAATAAGCCATAATCAACTGATACGCTCAAAGTCAACATAACCAAGAACATCGATAAAAATCGAACAGCCAGAATTATGCGGCTAAGTAATCGAAAATTAGATCTCTCGGGTCTATACCAACGTGAGAAGCCGCGGCGGAAATTTTAGCAAAGTTATATTTCATACATTGCCTTATGTAGACCTTTAAAATATAAAAATAAATTCGTTAATATCTCACACACAGCTTATTTTATTTCATTCCAAAATCCACCCCTCCTTATTGGAAAACCCTATAGAAACAGCTGACTATATTATACACTTTTGTAGTAGTATAAATGTGTAGTGATATGTTTTGAAAGCCAGTTCCAAGGATTGCTATTTAGCAGTAAAGTCTTTTCTTCTGTCTCTTTTATAATGTGTCTTAAGTGCAAGAGGTGTGTTTATTATTATTATTAATTACCATGCTCATTATCTTCGTCGCCATAAAAGTTCCAAGGCTGGACGTTGCCTTTGACGAATATCACGAATACCACATTCGTGATTATTTGAAACGACGCCACTACTATGAACAGTATCTGCCACCGATTCTGGTTTGTCTAAAACAAGATAACAATGACATGCATATAAAAAAACTTTTATAAGGAAAACAACTAATTGTAAATAAAAACACTTTTTGGAATCAGTGCCAGCCAAGACATTCTACATTGCACTTCAATTATTTTAAATTTTTTTACCTTAGCTGGCAACGACTCCAAAAGGTTTATTTTTTACTATCTGAAGTGGGTTTTTTATTTTTTTATAAAAAGTTTTTGTTACACAACATTTAAAGTTCAAATAAGTCCCTACTAACCTACCCAAAAAATCGAAAACAACGCCATCTAGATTAGTATTAGGTATTTACTGAGTTCCGTCAAACTAGTTTGAGTCAAACCAAAATGAACTCACCATCGCATTTGATAATTATAACAGCGACATCTAGTAGATATTGAGAACTACTATGAACACAACTACAACAGTATTTTCAAGGTATATCCCCGTATAAACTTACCAGATCGTTCCCAATTATGTTGGAGACGAGCACTGGAATCAGCAGGCAGACCAGGTTGGCTATCATGTTACCGAGCGCCATGATGGGGCCCGCGAAGTTTGGTGCTAGGTCTATCTGGTTTATCTGGACAAACAACAAGGGGATTTAACGTCCGGACAGGAATGGTGCGCTTTTGCTAATAATTCAATATTTAAATTTGATGAACGATGTACAGTCAACAACACGCACGGATTTACATTTTGTAACTGCGGATATTACGAGTGGCGTAAGGACATAAGGCGCTCTCAACGTTAAGGCGGTACCCCCACCGAAAGTGGCGCCGCGTTGAATTTTATTTAATATCGTAATTCTAATTCACAATTTTAATAAAACTAAACGTGGAATTTTTAGAACCCATTGTCTTGTATTTTTAGAAGGTATCGCTACATCTCGTCATAGTCATTCGTAGAAGTAGATAGCAAATGTGTCAAAAACGGCCACTTTTAGCAGTTTTGCTATCTACTTCTAGCAGTGACTACGAGGGAATGTAATGATATCGTGATGATTAAACAGACCTTGTTTAATCAGCCTAGCTAGAGGTTTCACGATGGTTCAAAGTAGCACAAAAGGAATATAACATGACAGCATTAGCAAGCAGACTTTTGAAAAAAATTTAGGTACAGTAATCATCTACGAATCGCATGATGAGCGAGCCCGCAAAGTTTTGAGCCAGGTCTATCTGGTTTATCTAGAGGAAGAGCAAGAGGCTTTAACAAAAGTTTCTGTAGATTATAATGATAAGAGTGACATAAAAATAATTTTACATGACAGCATATTTGGACCAAACCCCTTTAGTTCGTGGAGATGATGAAGTAGCATACAGCGAATATAATATGAAAGCATATTATTAGACCTTGCAACTCTAAAGTATATTAGGTTCAGAAACCATCTCGAATGGCATGATGGGGCCCGATGAGTTATGCCAGATATATCCTGTTGTCAAATGCGAAAGTAAATGTCACAAAGAATATCGTCTGGTTTCATAAAACAGCCAAATGGGCAAAAAATTTATTGGTATTGGTGTGTCGTGAAGTGAGTTAGTATTCTACGGTTACAAGGTCTCCCGCCGTAGGGTTTGTGAACCGATGGCGTAGCTTCTTTGACGTTCATTAGTGCTTGTAACAGCCTAGACTGAATAAATGATATTGACTTTGACTTTGACTTACAGTAAAAGTTGTTATTAAAGAAGTTCCTGTTCGACCAGTAGAGTTTTATTGGGGAAAGATTTTTTCGAAAATATACAAGATTATTAGACGAGTATAATAAATTATATTATTCGTTGGAGCGAAGCTTTTTATTAATACTCTACGAGTCTACCGGCATTTGCTTCGATTGTACAGTCAGGGAATATCCCGGACCGACAGAAGAGTTTTTCTGGGTAACGTGTTTTTGAAAAGTAGTGTTTGATAGAAACAATTTATTACTCAAATAAAACACCTATTAATATTCTTAGTTGCGATATAAACATGTACGTGCTTTATGATTTTAGAATTTTTGCATTTTTCAATGCTATTTTTATACTTATGATGAATTTTAAATTGAAAAATATTGGAAAAAACACACTTGGCCACAAGTGAATTCTCAGATGGGACCCATTGAGATGGGATTGTCCCATCTGAGAATTCACTTGTGGCCGAGTTGTTTTTTCCAATATTTTTCTATTTAAAATTTATCATAAATTGTACGTGCTGATTAGGACCTACCTTGTTACCAAGACAACACAAATTGACGCTCTGTTACTTTGAAATCTTAAAAAGAGGCTTGACTATATTTCTATATCAATCTAATTTAGCGAAGTTTCGAAATGCCTAAAAGCAATTTGTAACTTATTGAATAAACTCTTAGTAAGTACTTACCATCAGAAAATTTTGTTCAAACGCTATCTTTAATTTTCAATACAAATTCAAGTCCACGGCAAGGACGAATAAATTTCTGCAAATCTTATTATTCATGTCAAAAGAAAATTAGTGTTACCTAGTTTTATTGAAATAAGTATTCAGGAGAGCTCTTACTACAAATGCTAAGCTATTTTATATTATTATTGCCTTGTCTACTAACATATTATTATTTTACAAAGTTACAGATAAGTAGTTTTTTTTTTCATTTATTTATCATTTTAAAAACTTAATTATATATTTTTACATTAATAGCATTTTATTAAACCTCTGAGGTTTGTGGTAAATGCTTAGAATGCACAGTAAATAATTTCCATGACAAAAAAGTATTCTACAACAGTAATAATAGGTAACTATTTTATGATTTTGTAATTTTTGCATTTTTCAATGCTATTTTTATAGGCATGGTAAATTTTAAATAGAAAAATATTGGAAAAAATTAACTCGGCCACAAGTGAATTCTCAGACGGGAATCGAACCCGCGACCTTTGGAAATCCGGTCCAATGCTCTAACCGCTGAGCTACCGAGACTTGCGAACCACCGTCGAAATTCTCCAATACTTTTATATTTTTAATACGCTGTAGGCCAGCGTTGTTAAATCAATGCTAGGAATATCCTTGCATTCGAAAGAAACACCTTTTCAGGTGTTTAATAGGTAACTATGTTATGACAACAAGTAGAATAATCAAGTCGCATTTCCCATACCAGTTGACTTAACTGATAATAGAAAATACGACCTGAGCCTCGATTTCAAGTAATTAGGCTTAATGTTCTTAGAATTATATGCACGCCATTCAGAGGGAAGGGTATTTAGAAGTCGAGGAAGTAAGTATGCAGTCGTTCGTTCACCGTACGTATCGACCGCCGTACGTACGTACGTACGACCGCTCGAGTGTACACAGCGTGTTGTTTTTTGTTTATAAGTTCCTGCTTATAAAAGTTTTCCCTCACTAACATGTACATGTTTGGACTGGTAATACTTTGCATATCTTAAAAAGACCGTCATCATCATTATAAAATTGTTGTTTGATATTATGAGATACAATATTTCGTAGTATTCTACGTTGTAGTTTAAATATATTATTATTATAAGTGCAGTACGTGCGACCGTAACTGGTTAATCCGTACTGTATTTACGATTCAACTAGTGAATTGTACAACATCAGTTTGGCCTTATATGGAATGCGGTCTTTTAACATAATTATGTTAGCAAGGAACTGTCTAAGTTTGTTACATACGTGTTCAATATGGTGGCTCCAGTTCAGCTTACTGTCAATAACCAGGCCGAGTATGTGTGACTAGTGACAATTTCGATATAAGGACATTGACATTGTGTGCCTGATGCATGTAAGCATTTGGGTTGTGGGCAATTATATTGTTAAACGAAGAATGTTTGATCTGATGTGTAATAATTTAGTTTTGTCCACATTCAGGACCAGACCCGAATCATGACACCATTTCGAAAGCATACTGAAATCATGTTGCAGGAGTTCACCAGCCTTTTGTGGGTCCTTATCCGCTACGATAGAACAGGTGTCATCGGCGAACTGATAGCAAGTACTGAACTTCACACACTTGGACATATCATTTACATATGACAGAAAGTGAAGAGGACCAAGTACCGATCCCTGGGCCGTCCCCTCTGTAACCGTTTTGTAGTCACTAAATGTGTCATTGACTTTTACTGTAAACTTCCGGTTATGGAGGTAGTTTTGACACCATCGTATTAGTGGGCCACGAATGCCAGAGTTCTCGAGCTTAGTGATCAGAAGGTTATGATTCAAGGTATCGAATGCTCTAGAAAAGTCAATAAACAACACCAGTACGTGTTTCCGGTCATTGAGATACGTATTTACTTCATCAGTAAATTTTGACAGGAGTTCTGTAGTACTTTTGCCTGACTGAAACCCGTACTGGTTTTGGGTAATGACTTCATGTTTATGAGTTACGAGCATGGGTAAATTTTCTTCTAATGTCTTCATGTTAAAACTGTCTACTGCTGGGTTAATGCCCTACCTAAGTATGAAAGATGGGTTTGCCATAGTTGCCACACTTGGCAGGTTGGCTATTCTAATCGCTTTTCTAATTTGAGAACACGTTTTTCATATTGGTTTGATTTCCCTTTTTGCAAAATTTTTGGTGCAAAAATCTTTTATTATTATCTACATAAGAAATTCAAAATTAAACTTACCTTCGGCTTCGTAATTGAACAGACTGTAAAGAAATGCATTTGTTTTGTATTCTCATCTGTCTACTTACATGGAATCCAGCGTGTACCCCGGAATGCAGGCCGATGGACAGGATCAGGAGAATCACTGATACTGTAGTGTTCGTCACGTAGCCCAATGTGATCATGAACACCGAAGATGCGACCATACCTGAAAATAATAATTACGTGTGCTCAGTGGGGGAGATCATCAGCATCAGCATCATGATAATGATCATCATCAGCCATTTCATAAGGTCGCCACTGCTGGGGCACTAGCCTTCCTTCTGGACGGATAAGGATAATAGACTACGCGGGTCCAATGCGGTTTGGCGGGTCTTAACAGCTGCAAATACATACAGGAGCAACGGCTTAAAGTACCTTAACCCTAGATTCATAACCTTATCTAAGAGGAACATTGTTCATAAACATTCATCTCACAGACGACTAAATTTAAGAGACGGGTTTTGGGGTTCTTGTAAATAAAAGAAATAAATTAAGTATGGCACTCTTTAATATGTTTAATTAAGTAACTAAAAAAATCGTAAATTAATTAAAATTCAATTTCATCGCCACATTCCACACACATGAGGCCCCGATGGTCCATGCATATATACTTTTTGCATTGCTTGCATTGGAACCTTGTCATACACCGTTTTTTATAATCACAATAACCACAAACCTTTTTTTGAGTACCACTTGGGCCAGGTGTGTCAATGGTAGGCGTTTCACCTGAAACTTCGGCGATTTTCCTTTTTAGGCATCTCTTCAAAGTTGGCATTTCGTGTCTTTAATCTGTCGTTGCTGCTGTCGTAATCTGATTGGTTGGACGTCGTTATTACTGTTGGAATCTGTCGGGACCATTTCATCTAATTAATTCCACATGATCTTAGGCAACACCCCTTTTGCTGACTGGTAAAATCAACATCACCAGAATCAGATAAACGATTCAAATAGTCTTCAATTTGTCGATTATCCATTTTAAAATAAAATAAAAAGATTTGATGTAAAATACACACTTTGAACAATAAAAAAATTGTAACTATGAATAATAACTCATATAGAATATTATCATATACTTACTTTTACTCTGTATAACCAGAACTCATCAAAAACAATGTTTTCTAAATAACTTGCAGTCTCGTCAAAAGTAACACTATTCATAAACATTCGTCTCTCAGACGTTCAAAGGTCTATAACTTGTGCACAAGACGTCACTGCGAGGCAAGCGCACCCGCGTTATTACTGGTCAAGCGTTCTAGGAAGGTACTTGAGAGGTCATCATTCTATCTCTTTCACTCGAGACACTAGAAACAAAATTACGTTTTGCGCGGTCTGTGGGACGAATGGTTATGAATCTAGGGTTAAGAAGCACATGAAGCAGGAGGAGCACATGAAAATATTTTTTGGTCACCATTCCCGTGACCTAACATTGTGAAAGTTGCTGAGACGTCACTATCGCAGGACATGTTCCCCTAGACTTGTTAGTGACGGAGATGATTACAAAATTAGTATATAGGCTATATAGAATAAGGCTACATACCTTTATTTTTTTAACTAACACTCATGTGTCTTATGTTATAATCAGGCTATCTATCTATCTATAGGTATGTACTATCGGTATGTCAAACAACCAAATCTGTTCAACAGTTTTTACATTTTTTTTAATCTAAATTTTTAAAGGACTTCTATCACATAGGTAGTTTATATCAGTCCTATCGTATTCTAAAAGTTAATTACACAATAGAGTTTAAGCACTGCCTAAATTTCATAAAGTGATTGCAAGGGCGTAAATCAACGATGACTGACCATATCACAAATGTATTTGCCTGAACTGGACGTAGGTTCGCTTAGCAAACTCTGCAAAATGCCTAAATCTAACAATTCTAATAATTTATACATATGAATCCGAATACTTTTTTAACAAGTTTTTTATGCTCGCATTTAGCAACATTAAAAGGCATTGCATTATGAACGTTCACTCCGCACCTAAAACATATAAAACTTTATATATAAGACAGATGGAACTTACCTATGGTATTAAATAATCTTCTTATATTTGCTATAGACATAAGTTTTTTCGCATGAATCCTATCGGAGGCATGACCAAAACCAATGATAAGGAAGTACATCGCGATGTAGGGCAGTGAGGAGTACACGCCGTTCTATAAATAAAAGATTTTACATTACCATTATTTTTTTAACATATTTTTTTTTTATTCTTAGAATGGGTTTGCTCTTGATCCCAACCAAGCCCAGAGGCTGAGATGGAGCGAGCTAATGTCCGATGGAAGAGGGGGATAGCAGTATGATCTCATGCAGCTTCTGAGCACACTCTCCGAATTATAGTATGTAGAAGACCAAAAGAGAGGCAATTATGCGGCGGTAAGCTAGGGTTAGCTCGGCTAAGCCGAACAAGCCAGATTCCGAAAAGGCTTTAGCACCATAGACCACATCCATACGCTGCGGCGGGTTATACAGAAGACCGAGGAGTATAATCTATCACTTTGTTTGGCGTTTGTTGACTATGAGAAAGCCTTCGATTCGATAGAGACCTGGGCGGTGCTGCAGTCTTTCCAGAGGTGCCAAGTGGACTATATGTATATCTAGGTGTTATGGTACTTATACGAAAATGCCACCATGTCGGTCCGATTACAGAACCAAAGCACAAGTTCCATCAAACTGCAGCGAGGTGTGAAACAGGGAGACGTCATTTCTCCGAAACTGTTAACAGCTGCGTTGGAGGACATATTTAAGCTCTTGGACTGAAAGGAAATCGGCATCAACATCAATTCGTTTTGCCGATGATATAGTCCTTATGGCTGAGACCCTGGAGGACCTGAACACAATGCTCGAAGATCTCCGTAGTGCTTCCCAAAGAGTGGGTCTTATGATGAACATGGATAAGACGAAAATCATGTGTAATTCCCATGTCATACCCACTACAGTTCACGTTGGGAACACTACACTCGAAGTTGTTGACCACTACGTTATCTTGGACAGACAATCCAGTTAGGTAAGTCCAACTTCGAGAAAGAGATCTCCCGTCGAATCCAACTCGGTTGGGCAGCATTTGAAGCTCCGTAAAATCTTCGCGTCCAACTTACCGCAGTGTCTCAAGACGAAAGTCTATGACCAGTGTGTGTTGCCAGTGATGACTTACGGTAGTGAAACGTGGTCGCTAACTAAGGGTCTGATAAGAAAGCTTAATGGAGAGGGCTATGCTCGGCGTTTCCCTACGTGATCGAATCAGAAATGAGGAGATCCGTACGAGAACTAAAGTAACTGACATCGCTCGAAGGATTGCTCAGCTGAAGTGGCAGTGAGCGGGACACATAACGAAAAGAACCGTTGGCCGTTGGGGCGGAAAGGTTCTGGAATGGCCACCGCGCACAGGACGACGCTCCGTGGGTAGGCCCCCTACAAGGTCCGACGATCTGGTGACGGTTGCGGGGAGCCGCTGTATGCGGACTGCACAGGACCGATCGTTGTGGAGATCCTTGGGGGAGGCCTATACCCAGCAGTGGGTATCATGTGGCTGAGACGATGACGACGACGACGAAAGTGAACGTCAGGAAATGCAGCAAAAGATTTAAACACAGACTAAGCTCACATATAAATGAATTGGTAAAAAAAAACTCCTCAATGAAACAGAAAACATAAAACGCCTGAAAAGATGACAAATCCTGGACCTAGATCAAAGAAGTTGACCCTATAAACTTTACATTGCCGGCTTATGGGATGGCACTTATAATCTGACTACTTTGGAACCTATCTGATTATGGCTGAGGGATCAGAAATTTTGTAAATCTAAAATGAACACAAAATAAAGTATAAAAAATTTTAATTTGTAAAGCTGATATAAAAAGCTTTGGGCATACTCGACGCGTTTTGTGGTTAAGCAAAATACTGATTATTGAACTAACCAAAACATATACTAAAATCAAGATTCTCAAGTAATTGCTTGATAAACCGCTCTAACAGAATTATTGCATCCACCATAAATTCGTATAATTTGCGTAGCAGTTTGTACTAATTACTTTTCAGTCAGCCATCGTCCCCACTGCTGGGGCACTGGCCTTCCTAATGGATGGATAAGGAAAATGGCCTTGACGCGTGGTTAATTCGGATTGGTAAGTTTTAACGACTGCAAATACAGCCGGGACTAACGGCTTATCGTGCCATTCTAAATACACAGGAACCCATTTTTGGTCACCCATCCTGTAAATGACCATTGCGAAGTGCTTAAACGCTACAATTGCAGGCCGAGTGCGCAAACCACTGCGCTACCGAGCTCCTCAAAAGCTGAGTGTAATTCAAAGGGCTTGTCTTCTAAAAATTAGTTCTGAGTAGCTTACTTGTCAGATGATGTGACAAATTTGTCATATGTTATAAGGTACTCAGCACTTACTTTTACATTATCAAACTTTTTTCCTGGGCAAGCATTTTACACCTTATACCACATTCTGTTTACTAAGCACGATAGTGGTCAAATGTCTGGCCAGTTACACTTAAAAAAATGGGCCTCTCATATAGCGAAAAGATGTCATTTCCATACCCTCTTTATGTCGACGCCAAGGACCTTGCTCATGTAGGTGGGAGTTTGCGTGAGCATCATAATGTGGCCTGTGACACTGCCTGCGTGCGCTGATACCAGACCCCAGACCGCTGTACTGATTAGAATGTGCTTCCATGGAGTTCTTCGTTTCTGAAAATAAATCACTATCATCAGCCTTTTTAGTGTCCCCTCTGTTGGGGCACTGTCATTCCCCGTGGATAAGTATGCCTTCCGAAGCACGGAGGAGCTGGAGATAATAATTTGTCACCCATTCCGTCACCGGCCATTGCGAAGGTAGCTTAACCGCCCAACCACTGGGCCATCAAGCTCCTCGAGTAAATGAATAGAACTTCATAAATACCTTAAGATATAAACATGCGATGATGATGATAATGTACCCGCGCAGATAAAATAATTGTATTATTAAAAAAATACTGTCAAATTTTCACCACTTTTTATGCCCCAATATAAACAAAGTTACTTGTACTAAACAAAAGCTTAATTATATATACGTAAATGCTCCAAAACATAACTATAAAACCTATGTGTTTTTGACATAATGCAATATTGCTCTTGCAAATATATATATGCAATATCGTACACCATGACACCGAATTCTTTCCCTACCACTAAATATTAACATAGGATATATTTAGTATATTTAAGTTGTTATTTGATAACATAAATGCTTTTGGCTACTTAGTTTGGTATTAGTGAAACGTATGTTAATTTACTTTAAGCCAAAAAATATACCTTGACATCAGCGCTTCCATCACCCATAATATGCAGTAGCTCTTCTGTCGTGATGCTGGGATGGTCTTGAGGAGCCGCTGAGCCAAACCAGTAATAGAGTCCGAAGCACAGCAGGCTGAGGATGCCACATAGCCAGAATATCGCTGGCCATCCTAAACTAGGACTGCCAGCGAAGAGACCGGAGACTTGGAAGATCATAATTGTGCCAAACTGAGAACCTGGGAAACAAACAGATATATAAATAATCCGTTTGATAGAGAACCAATTATTCCAGAGAACACAATAAAGAGGTTAAAAGGAGAATTTTGCGCGTTCAGAACTGAAAGTAGTGTCACCTTGGAAACAGAAGTAACTAAAAGTAAATATTGTCGCTTTGAAAACAAACCTAATAAAATAAGCATGAATGAAATAAACAAACAGCTGCGCTTGAGCTCATACTAAGGATTGTTACCAAAGGAGTGTTTCAAAAATGGTTCCGGTATAGAAATTTCAAACACATCAAACACTTCAAACAAAACAAAGTTACCAAGATTATAAAATTATAATTCTTTTTGTGCTTCTACCTTCATATGGGTGAGACTTAAATATCAATATTGGTTAGAAACATATGTAAATATACAATTCACTTCATTCGGTTCGTTCACTGTTTTATAATAGACAGCATATTTTCCGCCTTGCAAAATGATGAATACCAAAAATGTATTTAAGAAAAATTGCTTTAAACGTTAAAAGAAAACTTCGAGACTCTTAATCAAATTCATGATATTGAAGATTCACTCGGTAACTTCACGAAGATAACTAATTTCGAAGAAATTAAAATAAGTTGTTCCTATAATTTTAGGCAGACTTTTTTACGATCTTTTGAAGTGTAATCAGAGATGAAATTTGTTACGTCCTTATTATTTTTTTAACTTTGAGGCAGGAAAGTTGTGTTCTGTTCGATAATAAGTCTGTTAATGTAATCCCTTTTGTTTTCATGAGCTGATAAATTAATTTCCTTGAAAAAATAACTTTTATTTTGGACACTTGGTCAGCTTCTTTCCAAGAATCTTGGCTCTCGGAGTCATTACAAAAAATAAGTATGCCTGAAATTTTATTGTTTTTATTTAGCAATCATTTGAGTCGCCTGATAGTCAATTAAAAAAGTATCCAGTGATTATTTATAAATTAATCTTATTGATTATTCCGACACCGTGGATATTATGGAAATATCTGTTTTAAGTTGGTTCTATTTGCCAATAGGTACGCTAAATTTTTAATCATTTTTTTAAGCAAGTTGTAAATATTTCAGAAAGTAGGCGACCATTAGTGAGCACATCATGATCGGGTAAGTTTATATCTGAATTAGTAAGGATTCCCCATTAGAATGGTCTAACATCTCGTTGTTAATCAATGGGTCCCTTTTGGGTTTCGTCAAACTTCTGTCCAGTCAACCAGAGAGTTAAAACCGATAGAACTTCTCTCTGGTATTTATTTATAGTAGAAAATTTGCTGTTTTGATAAACATATTTTCATTTATGGTGGAAAGTGACCTTACTGGAAACATGCTAAGGCCATTCAATCTGAACACGAAATAAAACAACCACTGCTACAAGGAATCCGTAGGATTTTACGAACCGATGTCGTAGTTTCTTTTCCTTGAACATCAAGTGAAAAATCTATTTCATTTTCGGGGTGCGATTGCGTAAGGTAGGAAATCGTATTTTGACAGTTCATATTGTATTCAATCGGCTGCCATTTGTATGGAATGACATAAAGTATAAATAAATAATAAATATATTTTATTTCGTAAGATTTGCAGTACAATTAAAAAAATGATACAATATGAGTTGTCACATGTATACGAGTGACTTTACGCAATCGTCAGGCTGTTTATTGTGTCTTTTTATAGTATCCGTGAAAGATAACTTATCTAGTTATCATAAATCGTCTGCGTGTTCTAACGGAATGGATAACGTAATGTCATTTTATTTATTACACAAGCAGATAGGCTTTGTTAATTATTAAACAAACCTATTTGTTTAATGATTTGTTTGGAATATCCCAAATTTTATCACGTGAATTTGGAGAAATCTGAAAGCGTTATTCGATAGGTATAACTTTTTTATATGTTTTGGTGAACTTGCCAGAGATGACTGACACGACATTATGGCAATAAGTAGGTATTTCATACTACTTGTTATACGTTGCTTACTTTATTTTAACAACAGTGCTAGGTTTGTGTTTTTACAAACAAAATATTTCTACAATTTCAGACCCATAATTTTCAAATTTTAAAATCTATTGCAACTCAACGCGCAGTTGATTCCAGTTGCTCTTGATTTAAAATGACGCGATGTTCATAATAAATGTCGCGTTGAGTCCCGTTGTCTTTTACATTTTCTAAACTCAATGACCTGTCTGATACCTTAAACTAGTCTATGGTAAAAACTAACATTGTACGTGATAAGATTTAGTATTTTCAGCTGTAAAAGTTGCATCCCGGAAATTCGGGATCGGTCACAATACAAATGGATCTATCAATTTATTGTCATTTTAGTGTAGATTCATGATTCCAGTTGGATTGATGATAATATTATTATGTTATTTATGTACTTTTGTCACTTAAGGATATATTTTGTTTAGCTTTCTTTAGTGGTTTTTTTTAGTAGGTCACCTTATTTGTTACATCTCTAACCTCCTACGTATTTTGGCACTCTGAGTCACACACATAGTTACATAATAATAATACTAGTTTATTCAAAGACATTATGATATCAATCAATAAATCTTAACGACTAACTAACTGTGATACAATGAATGTAGGTATTTATGGTATTACATTTTGCTTATAAAATACCCTTGGAT
Organism: Chrysoteuchia culmella; assembly: GCA_910589605.1. NCBI lineage: Eukaryota > Metazoa > Arthropoda > Insecta > Lepidoptera > Crambidae > Chrysoteuchia > Chrysoteuchia culmella. The sequence continues at coordinate 1,222,849 of OU342651.1, forward strand.
TCAGTTTGTAGTTTTATTTAGAGAAATTTCATCCAAATCTGTTCAGTAATTTGCAGAGTATCAAGAGTTACAGATTGAGTAACAAAAAAAACACATTAAAAAATCCCGTATATACCTACTAACTGGCGGTCGCCAGCGTGAAAGAGTAACAAAAAACAAACAGACATACTTTCATATTTATAATATTTGTAGCATTGTTAGTAGAAATTTTCTCACCGGTATACACATAGGAGGCGAGTCGTCCTCGTTCGCTCAGAGGAGACCACTTGCCCAGGATCGTGTGGATGCTTGGGTAGAATGCAGCCTGCGTCATCCCTTGCAGCAGCCGGCATATACACAAGCCAATCCACCCCGTCTGGATCGTAAAACAAAATGAGTTAATCATGTAGATACATTTTAAATCGTCATTTGCTTGCAGGACACCATATTCCAGAGAACAATTGATTATCTATTGTGTCTCATAACTCGATGAATTACATAAAAATAGCATTGTATAATGCAAAAACTAAAATCATAATAAATTAGAACTATTCTGTGATTGCCGCTTGGTACTGCATGGTCTAACGACTCCTGAGGATGCTCCGTGTGAGGGCGAAATACGCGTAGATTAGTCGGTGAAGGTGTGTCACCCTCTTGCATTTGAATCTTTCGTGGTTTTCTTACTAGATAATTTTGATTTCATAATATTAGGATAACAATATTTTTTTTTATATGGCTAAGGATTATCGAAGTAGCGCCTAGTTGAAGATTTTAAGCTGAGAAAATTGGACTATTTTGTTTCTACAAAACGTTAAAATTTCTATTTCTAGGTAAAAAGAGTATGTACTCTTGCATGCTAGTCACTAGTTTTATTGTTTACACAGTACCTAACTCATTTTGACACTAAAATGAGGGGTATTGCTACGCGTTTTTGTGTTCTCACTTGATTACAAAAAGTAATCAAAACTTCAGGGCGATGCATGTAATAAAGAGGTTATATACGATTCGACGTCGTCTGTCTCATATTTTCAGACAGTGCCAACACTTAGGCCCGTATAACAGAACGTGACTCAAGCAGTGATCTATACTTGAGTACAGTTAGCAAGGGACGCCCTTATTAATCGCATGTAGCGACGTCCCTTTCTAACTGCTCTCAAGTACAGAACACTGCTTGAGTAACTTACTGTAATACGGGCCTTAGTCTGGCACAACCACAACCTTATGATTGATTCCTAATCAGATTTCAATTCAAGGCAATTAATTATCCGCATCTACATAAACAAATTATTATAATAAAAAAAATCCGAGAAAATGACAAAAGATAAATAAGATCACACGATAGGCGGCCTTATTGCCAATCAGTTCAAGACAAAATTATGTGAGAGAATAAGTTACGTATAACTCACGAATATGGGCACCCAAGGCGATAAGATTGAAATGACGCCGTTGACCGCCAACGCCACCAGCACCGGTTTCTTGCCACCATACTTCTGGGCTATGATGCCCATCGGAAGCATCATGGTGGTGTATCCGACGAAGAACGCGAACAGGATCATCTCTTGAGTCGGCTTACTCCAATTGTAAGTCTAAATAAATAAATAAATAAATGCATACAATCTCACCAATTATCTAGCCCACGTTAAGTTTCACGAAGAACTTGTGTAATGGATACTAGATAACGGAAAGTCTAGAAGTAGAACATAATATTGAAACGAAAAAAAACAACAATTAAATTAAATAATTAGGTGTATAAACAGACAATATATCGATGACAAAGTCATCTACATAAAAGTACATAATAAGAACAAATAGATATTCCTGTGCTAACATACTTTTTAAAAAAGACTATATTCTTCATCTGAATTATTTCTTATTCTATGAATACTCTTTTGTGGTAAATCATTCACATAACCAAGTACCATGGTACTCACCCTATAAACGTTCCACTTGCTTAATTCTGTTTCACTGTTTCTATTACAATTAGTGATATTATTATCAAAATCTGTCGCGTTAATTTTAAAAAGTTCACTATTAACCAAAGTTGTATTACTTCTCACTGTTATATTACATGACTCGAGGGGTTTGAGATTCGGATTAGTCATTGCAACCATGGCGACACTGAGTTGAGCTCTCATTGAATACCCAACACTCAAACTCAAGAATATTAAGAACGCCTGTAAGTGTCGTGCGCCGAATCCTTTCGGAGCTTTCTTTGAAGACGAATCATCTGCAAATCACAATATTTTCTCAGGAGTGTAAAGTTAGCCTTAACTAAAACCAAAAACAATCAGGGAAATAGTGTTTGTAATTAACATAATTTAAAACAAAGTTTATATGAAAAACAACGTATTTAAGAAGATTTAACTTAAAAACATGGACGGGCCTATGAAAATATACGTCAGAGCTTTCTTGAAATTGAAAATATACACTATTTTAGTGTACAGCGCGAAACATTGAAATTCATTTGTTTTCAACAAAAATGAGAAGAAATTTAATAAGAAGATTACAATGGTAATAAAATGGAATGAAGGAGAAAGACAGGACTGAGCCAACTTGATATAGAACCGGGCTATGGACAAGATGACGGTGAAGTTTACCATTAATAGTTCTTTCAATTGGTAGTATCAGTAAAAAAACCCATAATTAAAATAGACGACAGTTAAACCAACGGAAGAGAGAAAAAAAGTGACAATCTTTCGCGCTAACAGAGCCGAATATAGTCCTTAAATCTATTCTCATTTAATTCTTAAAATTCAAAGTTTTGACCGTTACGACCAGTTAGAAGTACTTTCGTCTCGGCAAGAACTCGAAAATAGGGTGAACAATAAAAGTAGACCAATGCCGGTGTACCTTCAAAATTTTCAGCCGCAGCTACACTAGAGTATACACCTTTGTCTCCTCCCATCGCGATTGTAAATGGTACATCGTTACATTCAACTGATTTTGTAGTCGATGAAACAGACCACATGTCATCAAAAATGTTTGTCTGGGAATTACAATTAGTAGCATCTTCCAAAGTAAATACATTACAAATATACTTATCAGTTTGTTTTTCATCCCAGATACGGTTCGAGGTGACTCTTATCAAATGAAATAGTTTAAATTACTTCAACGGTTGATCAAAATTTGATTTATTTATTGTAGTGATTTCCGTATTAATGTTGATTTGGATTTAGTTTTATCTTCGTTATCTTTTGTTTCAACAGTCTCAGATGTTGATGCGCAAAAAAGTGACATAATTTTTATTTCTGCGTCAGTTTACGCATTATTAACTTTTTAACGCACTGTCCGTAGGCTGTTATTGATTTTCAACGATATTACCTTTAATTACTAATCGTCGGAATAACGAAGGTAATGTTAAAAGGAAAATTATTTCTACCTTCCAATGAAATCTCGTATAAATTCTGTTTCAGTAAATATCAAACATTTTATTGGGAATTAAGAGCCTTATCTTAGAGGACTCTTGAACTTTCAAAATATTTTTACACTTCGGATTGATTAAGCTTATTTAAAAGTTCTTATTTAAACTTAATAAAACTTGGATAATTTACTCTTACCTTTGTGTAGTGTTGTATTATACACTCACTCGTACTTACTATGTAGATTGGGAACAACAAACTATCTATCATCATTACTTTCAAAGCGTTACATTAATATAAAAATAACCTAAGGATAGCCTGGTATTTTTAACTGGGAAAAGAAAGAAATAGACGAAATTGCTATTTAAAAATATAATTTATTGATTGAATCAAACCTATGGTACAAAAAGACTTTCACGATTTTTCATTTTTCTGTGTCATTTCTTCAAGCTCCATTTGGTTAGATACTGTAACAATAAAATATAATTTATGATTTTTGAATTTTTGCATTTTTCAATGCTATTTTTATACTTATGTTAAATTTTAAATAGAAAAATATTGGAAAAACTACTTGTGGGCGAGTTAATTTTTTCCAATATTTTTCTATTTAAAATTTAACATAAATAAAATATAACATTCATAACAACTATAGAAATTAACGTACCCAATGACGTGTATATTATGCTAAAGCTCACATTTCGAATTTCATTTTGCGTATATTATAATATATAATTTCACAGATCGCATGAAGGTTACAAAATTACAAGACAACGACCTGATAAAATGTTATATTGGTTAGGTATAATGTAACATTAGTTTTTGTATTCCACTTGCTGTCGCGTGCGACACAGTTGATTATTATTATTATCTTTCATACTGTAACCAACACCACCTCTACAAGTCCGCCTGGCTACTCACCGGCATATTATCTTAGTCCGACGCCCTAACAACAGCATTGTTGTGTTCCGGAATTTTGAGATATAAGATAGCCAGCTCACCTGTGGTTAAAGATTTTGGAAGAGGCGCGCTTTCACATTCAGCCTTAGGTATGATAAAGGCTACGTTTTCCCGATGTTCATAGAAAAAACTTACTATTGTGATATCCCCAGTTGTGTCGCGTCCGGGACTGGTCCCAGCTCTGCCTCTCCCCGCTTCCGAGGATCGTGTACACGATGTTGCCGAATGCGTAGACGCCTGCGAGCAGCAGAAATACTGCCCTCCATCTCGATAGGGAATTCTAGATGAAATAGTTACCTTTTAATACACACATACTTATAGCTCACGCCTAAAAGCGCTTACACATTGCAACACCTTAGACCACATCCTGTTTATTAAGCACGATGGTGGTGATCATGATGAATGGTGGCCTGCCCAGTTATTATAATTCAACAGCAAGGTGTACGACTGTATAGCGACACCAGCGATCAACAATTATGTGTATCGATTCATACGCGTGTTTGTGTTGATACTAATTAAATCGCGTTCGCATCGCGACTGAATCACTGCAATTTAGCAAGGCTGCATATCAATAGCATCGCTGCTTTGAGAAGTGCGTGTGATCCTGCATCGCGATTGTATCGATACAAAAAGTCGCAATGTGCAAACGCCCTAAGTCCCACTGGAGAGCTTAGCTAAACTATGGACCGCAACTTTGCTCTATCCTGATACAACTCCTTTCCAGCACCTTCCTTTATTCTTTCAACTTCGGATCCCATCTTTTTTAGAACGTGATTTGATCAGTGAATGTTCTTCTGGGTCGTCCATTTAAGACTTGACCATCCACTTTCTCACTATATCTTTTGGTGTTCTTCTTTCATCCATCCGCTCCACATCACGAAATGACTACTACCATTTTAATAGAATCCAAATTAATGTACCTACAACATTTTTCAACCAAGCACATGTTTGCAGAATACCAGAGAAACTTCGACCCATGCTTAAAACAAATCAAATAATTTTAGGCAAAGTCACGGTGACTGGCCATTAACATATGTATCTTTTTTTAATTGTTTCCACATTTATCTAAACACCTTCTGTAAAATTTAATTAATAATTATGTAAAAAATCCTTAATCTATGTAAAAAGTTGCCTAGAATAAATAATGTTGGTTTTTCAAAATAATTAAGTCTGGAGATTAGAAAACTAAGGAATATTTTTATTTCTTAAATATTTTCACTATGCTCGGACATTAATAAAAATGTAGCCTCAGGATATTGAAATCTCTAACATCTAAGTCATTTTGTGTTGTACTGGAACGTTTTGATATTATCGATATTTTACCAGTGTTTGATAATATATCGATTATAATGAAACGAATAGGTTATGAGGTAATATAAGAGCCTACTTTATTGTACCTATTTTCATTTGTCGTCGTCGCCGTCTCAGCCACATGACACCCTCTGCTGAGTATAGGCCTACTACAAATGATCTCCACGACGATCGGTCCTGCGCTGCCCGCATCCAGCGGATCGTCGGTCCAACTAGTGGGGGGCTTACCCACAGAGCGTCGTCCGGTGCGCGGTTGCTATTCCAGAACCTTTTTGGCCCAAGGGCCATCGTTTCTTCTCGTTATGTGTTCCCGCCCACTGCCACTTCAGCTGAGCAATCTTTCGAACGATGACAGGAACTTTAATTCTCCTGCGGTTCTCCTCATTTTTGATCCGATCACGCAGGGAAACCCCGAGCATACTCTCTATTGCACGCTGATTTACCTTGAGCCTTCTTATCAGACCCATAATTAGCACGTACTGGTTATAGACTTTCATCTTGAGACACTAAGGTAAGTTGGACGCTAGGATTTTACGGAGCTTCCTGAATCCGAGATAGATTCGACGAGAGATCTCTTTCTCGAAGTTGGACTTACCTAACTGGATTTTTTTCGTCAATATTTATAAAATACTAATGATCACCCGCGGTTTCACTGGTATGGTTCAGGTTCCTAAGTAAATATCGGGATAAAATATAATTATTGTATCTTTTAATCCAAGCTACAATCTATCTGAGTGCTTCATCCAAATCAGTTCTGTCTGAGTTCCAAATATCCGCACATCTAAACTAAATCTCCACATTTATACTTACCTTATAAATAATATGTATAAGGTAAATGTGGAGATTAATATTGTTACTTATTTAAATAAATACTTCTAATAAAACGATAATAGATAAAACTTGTTTTGATTCAGTGAATTCTGCACATGATACATTACTATTTAATCTATAAAAACAGTGATAAATTTTTCGTTTACTCGATAGTAGTTTTAGAAAAATAATTTATCGTTGATAATTATGTAGGATATAGGACATTATAACTATGTCCTACATATTTATCTACCTATTGGAAGACCAGTTTGGCGCAGGGGTATAATATACCCGCCTTCTGCGCCAGAGGTCCCGGGTTCGATGCGCGGATAAGACAAATATTTGTGTGCATGAACATGTCTATTTGTCTTGGTCTGGGTGTTAAATAAGTATATTTTGTATGTATTATGTATTTACAAAAAAAGTATAGAAATAAATAAATAAATATTTCTTACACACACCAATTAACCTACCCCCAAAGTAACACGGTAAGGCTTCTGTTATGGGATACTAGGGTGATGGATATAAATACAAAATAAGTATTTATGTGTAGAAATATAATATAAACGTCCATGATTGAGCTATTAAATGCTCGTATTCATCACACAAACATTTGCCCATACCGGGATTTAAACCCAGGACCTCAGAGTAGGCGACACCTTAAAACCGGTGTACGTACCACTATACCACGGAGGTCGTCTATAAGTATGTTTATCCGATATCTAGTATCCATAACACAATTATAACTTTTTAATTTTGCATTTTACAATGCCATTTTTATGATAAAAGTTGCTTTTTTCTAGTATATCTTCTTGTTTAATATTTATCCATAACACAAGTTCTTCGTGAAACATAACGTGGGCTATATAATAGGTGTGATTGTATCCATATGTACTGCGTTTATTTAAATTTTTATTTTAAATTTCTTTTAAAATAGGTTTTAAAAGAGACGCTTGGTAGGACTTGTTATAAGTCCGCCTGGCTAGATACCACCATCCTATCTAAGTCTGCCATAACAACAACGTTTTCAGCATTGTTGTGTGCAGTTAAAGATAAGATAGCCAGTTCCTCAGTGGTTGAGGATTGCGAGAGAGGCTCGCTTCCATCTTCAGCCTTCTCAAAATACTTAACAGCAGGTATGATGAAGGCTAAAAGTCTCCCAGTCGTTCATAAAAAAAAAGGTTTTTATCGATAAATAAAAATAGAACCACATCACTAGTCAGTCAGACGAATAAGGTCAAGCTGTAAATTTCAAAGACTTCATAATTTGTCGGGACGTGTTTAAAATTATGAAGTTCGCTTTGTTAGCACGGAGACTGTTTACAAAATTTTTGTCATGAAAGCTTTTTACAGAGTCAAAATCGTGCTTTTGAAATAAAAAATAAAACTCGAGTTTTTGTATAATAAAAGTTCTGTCGTCGTCGTCGTCGTCTCAGTCTCAGCCACGTAACACCCTCTGCTGTGTATAGGTCTCCCCAAAAGGGGGGTTTGCCATAATCGCCACGCTTGACAGGCGGGTTGGCGATCGCAGTATGGCCAAGTTTTGTAGGAGACGCTGCTGCCGGCCTCCTGAATGCTGAGTCCCTTAGTTGCCTTTTATGACACCCACGGGATGAGAGGGGGTCGTGCTATTCTAAGCCGACACTACACAGCTATATAAAAGTCTTGTATAGGAGAACATTGTGAATGGAATAAAATTAGATAGTTCAAAAGGTCTTTATTGGTTGCCAAAAGTTTTTAGCATTTTCATACCAACAACGGGGAGACTCTTAGCCTTCATCATACCTGATGTTAAGTACTGATAAGGGTGAAGAAGTGAGCCTCTCCTGGAATCCTCAATCACTGAGGTACTGGCTATTTTATCTCTAACTGCCGGAACACAACAATGCTGCAAACATTGTTGTTATGGCGACATACTTAGATAAGATGGCGGTAGCTACCCAAGCAGTAAAATTCTCCTATAATTGTTGGATTATAAGACTAAACTTCTTATAGCATACTAATAGAGGCTTTGATTGAGTTGACTGATCTTATTAAAGCAGATTAAGGGACGATTTGCGCAGCAATTACGTAACATTATGCTGTGTTTGTCCCAAATAAATATTATTTTATTTTATTTCTTTTCTTTCTTATAAACGTTAACAAGAACGTCGTATAAGGCTATTTCGCTACAAGTACTTTCGATATCAAACGCGCTATATTTCACGAACTAAGTTGTAATTGTCCGTATTTTTAGGTTTATTAGGGGTTTTTTGATTTTCCCGACGTTTCGGCACCTTTTCAGCTGCCGTGGTTACGGGATGACTGGCTACTTATAAGTCTTCGAGGGATTTCGAGGGTAGTAGGCAGATCGTGCCATGGCCTACAACGGAGGCCCAAAGTATACTCTTGTACTCTAGTAGAAAGTAGTTTCTTGTAGCACGAAGGAGCTTGAGACAATAAATCTTCGGCCATCCATTCCTTGACTGACCAATGCACAAGTACGTGCTTACAGTACGATATCGCGCTCCTTGAGTTATTTTCTGGTCAAGTTATTTTTCTAGTAAAAAAAATAAGACAGATAGACTATAACAGACAAAGCAAATTCCCAGTAACAGATATAGCCATCAGACATTTTTAATGTCCCTACTGTTGAGACACTAGTCTTCCCTGTGGATGGATAAGGAGATGGGTCAGGTCGTGATGGATTAGTGGGTTGACAGTTTTAGTAAACTAGCTTCCGCCAGCGGTTTCACCCGCATGGATACCGTTCCCGTGGGAATATCTGGATAAAAAGTAGCCTTTATGTTTCTCTCCGTTCTTTCAACTAACCCTTGCCAGACAGACAGCCCCCTATGTAGGAGATGTCTAGACGCAGAGGAAACAGCCGCCCACGTGATCCTGGAGTGCGTGTTGGTTTGTCCGCACAACGGGCAGAAATCATCAAAGACGTGAGGTCGCTCCTAGAAGCCTGTGAACGCCCCAGGAGGCTTCTGCGCTTCTGGAAGGAGCTGGGATGGCTTGACTAGCCATACCGATGCTATGTTCACGCATAATGGACCAAATGGGAGTCTAAATGCGGAGAAAAGAGCCCATCACCAATACCAATACCAATACCAACCCTTTGCCAAAAATAAAGTCAATTTGTTACTTAGTTTGGCCATCAAGGAAGGACAAACAAACACACTTTCGCATTTACGATATAAATTATTATAAATACCACTAATATTATAAATATGAAGGTTTGTATGAATACTCAGTTACGCAAAAACACCTAAACGAATTCGCATGAGAAACATATGGAATAAGATATATCTTAACACGATATTTCCACGGGGAAGCGGAACCATGCAGGTAAAACAGCGGGCGGGCAGTAGTTTTATAATAAACAGTAGATGATTTACCACATCTTCGTTGACTATGAGTCCGGCAGCCACCGGCACGAAAGCCCCGAACAGACCGGCGATGGAGCTGGTCATCATCAGCAGCGTCCCGTGGAAGTTCTCCGACATATCCTGCAGGTTTTTCTGGGGACATGAAGTTGTTAGAAGACGCATTATACGTGGAATAAAACTTTCTTTAAACATGTCCTATAATGATCCTATAATAAATAAGTAATGGTGACAAAATGACGGGAAATCCAAAAAAGATGTCACATATCACAGAAAATATCCTAGCTTCCTGTGCGTAAGCGCAATAGGATGTGATTATTTGTCGATTTTAAGTTTATGTAAGTCTAGATTTGTATTTACTAATATTTGTGTTGTATATATTTATGGTAATAAATTTTAATAGCTTCGTGAAAATTAGTTCTTTAATAATTATCTTTTTTATCTAGTAATAGACTTGTTGTAACACGTTTTTTTAGCACTTGCACTTTCTAACAATAAAGCTAAAATTCATAATTTTCATAAAAATACTTTGTTTGCTTACAAAGATTAGGTCACTGACACTTTAATGTCAGCTTGACGTTTCTCTTTGACGTCCTATGTAGTGCGTTTCGTTGCTCCTGCGCTTTGCTCGATGTTAAATCTAAATTATTATTTCTCTTTAATTTAAAACGAAAGAAGGTTAATTTAAATAAATCAAACAAGCTTCTTTTTATATAATTCTAATTAATAACATTAGTTTAGTAAAAAACAGTATGTTTACATTTTCATAGTATCGATTCATTCGCTTGACTATTCAAGTCAGTCAATCGAACCAATCTTGTCTTGATTCAGCATCCTTTTGATTTATTGATTTTCATCATCGATTCAATCGATTATTCACTTATGATAGTAATTTCATATAAAACATCTCTAATTAAAAATTGGTACTTCTCTATGGCGTTTGACGACCATTTTCTCTTTTGCTTTGGCGATCATGTGAGGAGCATCGTAAATCCTCCAGGTTTCGTCTGACTAAGGGCTTCGGCCCATATTTGTGATTTAAAATCATACGGCCCATGGCATAAAACCATGGTAAGTGTTTATTTCCATAAATCTGTAATTTTGATTTTGACTGGTATTCGATCATGTGGCTTACCTCCCCATGTGTTTGTTCCAGGGTTTTCAGTTTTCACTTTCAATTTAACTTTCACTTTCACTTTCAACTTCAGTTTTTAGCTTTCTATTAAAGCTATAAGGAGTATTCCTTCTTTATAACCATGCTCGGCGTAGCAGTGGTTCTTTCTACATAAACTTAACCGGCAAGTGGACTTCCAGCCCATGATGACCATTTGATTACCTTTGGATTTTATCAAGAAAGATGTCTGCAATGGATTGTTCATCGTGCCTTACTACCGATGAGGATAGCAAACCTCCACTTTTAAAACTTAAAAGCATGATTGAGGATCGGCGGTGACTACCTATTGTACGGTAACTCTTGATACTTTTTATTTTAAGAAACTAGGATTAAACTTAACGTTATGCATAGGTATAATTATCATATAAGTCTTAAATCTTAAGCATTTAAAAATGTACTGGACGTCTTCATCAACTAATCTTGTTGTTGCATGGAATATAAATATATAAATAAATGTATTGTCCAAATTGAATCCTAGTATACTTATTTCTCTCTGAAATCGTTTGCTGTAGTGTGCGAGGCGCCCTCTTTTCTAAATTCTAGCACACTATCCTCCAGGTGCGGAAGAATCACATCCTGAAGAGTCTCAATTCTATTAGCTAGCCGTGTTCCCCTTCAGGGTTTGTGTGAGGTAAACTAACATCTCTTTACCACCATCGTAGTAACTATCTGTGGCACCAATTTACCTCAGCACCCCAAGGAAAATGCCTTACATTGTCATATAAGCATTGTTAAATTAGTAATGATGGTTATCAAGTAATGATGGTTGGCATCGGCATATTTGGCATCCTTCTGTCAAAAAGAATGTCCAGGGGTCAATTGAAAATCAGCGCCAGGCCAGGCCTGGCTCACTTCCATACAAGCGGCGCAAAATCCCCGAGATATTTACCTACTATTCTGGAAAACAACCTAATTTCAACCTTTTGCATTGCGTATAGCGTTCATATTACAATAACTGTCTGCCGTCTCGCTTCAATCTGCTAGGGCTGTCAGAGGTGCCTTACGGTATAACAGTTTACTTTTGTTTCGCGGATGCGTGCGCTGCGTGTGCGACTAGTCGAGCGAGTGCCAGCCTATTGAGGCTAGTCCGGTGACCGGACGCTTGCGTTTATCATATTTAAATTCGGGAGTGAAATTTCTGTACCGTAAGGTACTAATATATATTCTGTGGCCAGGCTCTTTGGGTTCGGCAAAATGCTGAATTCACTTACTTATTGGTTGCAACCGTGAAACATCACGTCAGGCGATAAAATTATACACCTTTTGGTTTAAGTTAGTTTTGTAATATTTTTTTTTTTGCTATAAAATTGTAATTGTCTCATGTATGTATAATTAACGCTTATTCATTCATTCATTCATTCATTCATTCATTCATTCATTCATAGATTATATACGCCAACTTAGGGCACCATCACTAGAGAACAGAAAGGGTGGCAAAATGATAAAACAGATGGTTAACACAGACAGTTTAAGACAGTTTGTAATTAGAAACTGTATTTAAACTTAGATTATATATTAATTTATTAAATATTGTTAGTACATGTTTTTGTTGATTGCCCAAAAAACAAATAAATAAATAAAATTTAGATCTGTCGTACAGGCTCGCAGCCTAGTTCAGACTCCAGACTCTCAAAAGGGTTTCTGCTTACCCTTAATAGGGCAAAGGGCAATTGCTTACCACCTCAGCTTTTTGACCATAGAGCAAAAGTTGGTTTGTGTACACTTTCTTAAATTCAGTACCTAGATATAAGAAAAATGATTACCACCGATATTTCGCGTACTTGTGATTATATATTTATAGATTTTCATAAATAATGTTTAAAATGTATAAATAATTTATAAATAATTAACTCCGCCCTATTAAGGGTTAATGTCATTTGCCTTATTATGTCTATAAACATTATGTAAGTAACCTTTGCAAAGAGTTTATATATATACTAGCGGATCCTCGCGGTTTTACCCACGTGGTGCCCGTTCCCGTGGGAATATCGGGATAAAATATATATAAATATATAGCCTATGTCACTCGGGAGAAATGTAGCTTTCTAATGGTCAATTTTCTAAATCGGTCCAGTAGTTCCTGAGATTAGCGCGTTCAAACAAACAAACTCTTCAGCTTTATAATATTAGTAAAGTCAAAGTCAAAGTCAATATCATTTATTCAGTCTAGGCTGTTACAAGCACTTATGAACGTCAAAGAAGCTATACCATCGGTTCACAAACCCTACGGCGGGAGACCTTGTAACGAGAAGAACCGGCAAGAAACTCGTCAAGTTTTTTTCTCCCTGTTTTATTTCATACAGAGTCGTCTAATTGAAAAGTGACCTTAACATATAAGTAAGGTCAATTTCCATCACAAAAAAAAATTATAATATTACATTTTATGGTTATTGTAACCGTAAACAATTTTTAACTGGCTTTTTAATGACAAAACTAGTCTTTTTAACGATTACACCTAAATAAGATTAAGAAAGCGCTTAACTCACCAGAAATCCAGAAAACTGAAATCCAACTGAGCCCAATGTAGCCACTAATACTATAATCGTCAAGTTGCCCCAATCTGCCGCTAGGTGGGGCAGGATAGCTAGACCTGCCACTGCGCCCAGTGCACCTGATGAAAAATTTGTTCTAGTTATATTATAATAATATTAGATGGCTGTTTCATCTTAATCGATAGTCAAACATTTGTAAAATGGTTTCTTTCGGCTGCGAAGATATTTCTCTCATTGATGAAACGATGGGTGCCAAAGCCGTACAAAAGTATAAAATACTAGAAGAATTCGAAGTGTCCTCATATGTAGTTCTCTGTAGCATAATTGTACGGCATTGGGCCGTTTCCCCAAGGATGCGGGTTCGAATCCCGTCAGGGCGACATGAGACAAGTTGCTTTTTTCTAGTATATTTTTTATCGTACAATTATGCTACAGAGACCTATGATGACACGTCGAGTCTTTCTAGTATAATCACCTCTCTACGGTGTTGACCACCGTCGTTTCATCAATGAGAGAAAAATATCATCGCATTCGAATGAAACTTTTTTACCAATGTTTGTCTATCGATTAAGATGAAACAGTCATCTAATTATAACTTTCTAATTTTGCATTTTATAATCCTAGATTTGCATTTTAAAATATACTAGAAAAAAGCTACTTGTCTCATGTCGTGTCATCCCGTCATCGTCAGGGCGTTTCTAATTCAAAATTAGAAAGTTATGCATAGGGTTTAGTTCCATTTGCGTCCGGTAGGAATGCTGCACAGTAAATCAAATACCTCATTTTGCTGTCGATACTTTTCTAATTTATTTCAAGCTAGCGCCACTGAACCTCTCCCCTAATTCTCTAATTTCAAAATCTATCAGAATCCCTTTCAAAGGTATTGTGATTGTGATAGTGATTTATGGAATTGTTTAACTTATAATCGCAATCCCTTTGGAATCAAATAACGTTTTAAATGACACTTCATTTGACATTCTTCATTTGACCAAGGAGGTCGGTTTGAATATCTTTCAAATGTATGGAACATTTGAAAGATATTCAAACCGACCTCCTTGGTAGAGTGGTACGTACACCGGTTTCAAGGTGTCGCCTTCTCTGAGGTCCCGGGTTCGAATCCCGGTGGGGGCACGTGTTTGTACCTGAGTCATGAACGTTTATATGTACTTCTAAACATAAATGCTTATATATGTTTAATTATATGTATTTATATCCGATACCCTGGTATCCCATAATACAAGCTTTACAGTGCTTATTTTGAGGCTAGGTTAATTGGTGTGAGTGTTAAAAATATTTATTATTATTTATATTTTCGTCTATCACTTTGCCGAGACAGTTCAATTTCGTTCATTCAATACCTTTCAAAACGCGTCCCGATCACAAACCCTTTCAACGTCAAATAGTGACTGTCTGAAGTATGAAAATATCTTTTAAATGACGAATTGAAAGGAATTGCGATAGATTTTAAAATTAGACAATTATTTCCCAGGTTGTTATTTCGATTAAGTGTTCCGTATGAAAGTATTGAACGAAGGGTCGTGGTCTCGATGTTGATATCGCAGGTCTTTCCAAGAACATTGATAGCTTTCTAAAGCAGATGAGATAGAATAGGCTTAATCCAACCTGGTGAGCGCCGTGATCAAGTACAATGACCACATTGCTAGCAGCGCAAGCAGGGTATAAAATCATACAGTAGGTTTGTCTTACCAAGTGCATTGATCAGCTTCCTAAAGTACGTCACATTGAACAGGCTGACACCAAGCCTAGTGAGCCAGTCGATGGTGGGTGCCGTGGTTGCGTACAACGACCACATAGCTATAACTGCCAGAAGACTGTAGAAGGCACACTGAGAAAAGAAAGACGACATTGAGAAAATTTTAAAAAGGGGGTTATGCAGTACAATAGTTATTTGTTATGCAAGGCTGGAAAGTTGGTTATTTAACGGCGAGTTACCTCTATTGAAAGCTGAGCAAGTGAAGGATTGGTTCAAAGATTGAATCCTGAGCGAAGCGAGGATTTCAAAGGTACAAGACGCTAAAAACTTTTCTGCCGAGCGCAACACACAATTTTTACCTCACAACAGTGAGGAACATTTTATGGTTCTTTCCGAGGTCAACTTCCGGTAAAAAATTATTTAAACATAAAGTTTAATCTAAATCAACCTTATTCTCGTTGTTTTAATGATATACAAAACTAAAATAATAAAAAAGGGAGTATTATAGTTAATTCAAAGTTATGTAAAGTAGGAATATATTGTTACTTATTAATAAGAATAAAAACGATTCCGTAAATATATACACTGACATGAGGTACAAGACAAAGACAATTTAAAAATAAAGATTTATGTCACTTTCCGAAATCCAATCATAGGTTGTGAAATCTCACCCAGCCTAATATAAAATTCTTTTAACAAATAGTTTAATCTCATTGTTTTTGTTTTTATGATTCAATGAACTAAAATAATATAATAAAACCAAAACGGAGTATTATAATTAATTCAAAGCTATTTAAAATAAGAATAAAATGTAACAAAAAGTCAATAGTGCGATTCATAGCGCATTATGACATATATTTAGGTATTAAAATGAAAAAAGTACTTTACATAACACAAATTCTTCATGATACTTAACGTGGCTGGGCTAGATAATTGGTGTGATTGAATGGAAATATTTATTTAATTTCAATTTATTTCAAATGCCAAGTAAAATACTCACACTCACACAACTCACTCACAGTCATATCAATATCACAGTTTGTATCTTTGACTCTCTAAATAAGAGTCGCTATTTTGTCGTAATTTTTTTTTCTATGTTCCAATGATCAGAATCTGTCCTAACAGGCCGGAAGGTATCAATCATACTCACATCTTTTATAGATAGGTTCAATATAGTGAGGTATACGGGGACCTCAGTCAGGTAGAACACAAAGATAGCGCTGCAGGCTGCGTGCGCGCATGTCACCGCCCAGAACTCGCGCGTCTTCAGAACTGTGCGCCATGGCATCACTGGTGCACTGGCATTCTAAAACATAAAATATGTTTTTTTTTTTATGAACAACGGGGACACTCTTAGCCTTCATCATACCTGATGTTAAGTATTGATAAGGCTAAAGATTGAAGCGAACCTCTCCCGGAATCCTAAATCTTTGAGGAACTGGCTATCCTAACTCAAGCTCATCCTTTGGAAATCCGGTTCAATGCTCTAACCGCTGAGCTACCGAAACTTTCAAGGAATAGTTCATTTGCCACTATGTTGATACCCCTGTTTTATCTATCAATAGGGTTACCTATGTATGTTCTTCTTCTTCTTTTTATCCAATGGCGGTGCCCTCTTGGATTTCGCCAATGTCAAGTTTTTAGCTCAGTCCTCAGTATGTTAGTAGTATGTAAGAATAATTCCCTGGAACGCGTTTAAGTACTATTCCCAAATTTTAAGAATCTTCTTCCTTGGACATTTTTAGGGTTCCGTACCTCGAAAGGAAAAATAACGAAACCCTTATAGGATCACTTCGTTGTCCGTCCGTCCGTCTGTTAAGACCGCTTTTCTCAGGAACGCGTGGAGGTATCAAACTGAAATTTATATCTAATACTCAAGTCTACTGTCTCTTGGAGCTGTGAAAAAATCAAACTTCTAAGCCAAAGCAATCAAAAGATACCGCCGCTTATGCCGCAAACTTCCGCGAATTTTCGAAACTCGCACGGGAATCAAAACCTACAGGGTACTTCCCGTGAACTTGAAATTTGGTACGAAGTAACGTCTTATAGTATAGATAAAGGAAAAATTGCGAAAACCGTAAATTTTTTGTTACATAATTTAATTAAAAAAAAAATAAAAAAATTTAAACGGAACCCTCGGTGCGCGAGTCCGACTCGCACTTGGCCGGTTTTTTTAATGTTCAAAAACAAAAAAGTTATGATTTTTTGTTAAAAAATATAGTTGTTCTTCTTTTCTGAAAAGTCGAGTTTTTGTTTATACGACAATTGAACCCGTAGGTATCGATATTATGATTGGCTAATAGCTAAATGTTACCGTGAGATTTGATTTGAAATGACGCAATTTAAAGTAGGAGGAATGGTAAATCATAAAATTAAAAGCCTAATTTATATAAAAGCATTCCAATACTTATTGCCGCCATCAATTAGATGAAAAGATTTATTTTTCTCTAACTCTCAAGATTAGAGGAGAAATCGCTGGCATTTCTCTAAAGTTAGCTTTCTTATTTTTCTTAGCATTAGTACTAGCTGTGTGCCGTTCGCCTATACTGCTGTGCGGTTCAAATTATTTTAATCAAGTAATCCATCGAATCAATCTAGTGTAGTTCTGGATTTATGGTTCAATTTTTTCTAAAATAAAAATAAACTCCTGTCACCATCCAACAATTTAATAAACCAGAAACTATAAAATTGAGCGATAATTAGGTTCGGGTAGATCTTTACAAGCAAAAATAACCAAATCTTGAGCGAGATTTGAAATGGGCGATGTATACCCTTTCCTAACCAAAATACCTTCTTATACAAGCTCAGCGATTCCCTCAAGTACTCCTTCTCTTCATCTCCAACAGCCTGATGGTTTCCAGGAGAGCCTGCCGTCAGCACGGCGCATATAATCGCCATGGATAACGTGGTCATCGCCAACGAGTAGAATATCAGCTCCCAGCCCAGCCTGGCTTCGGAAATAATACCGGCAACGTAGAGGGATACCACCACTCCTAGTTGAAGACCTAGGGGGAGAAACCTCTTTTTAGGATAGTTCTTCTTTTTCTTATTGTTTCGACTACAAATTTAAATTGTTTTGGCCCAGAATTTGGTGAAACAAAAGAAACGAGTAATAAAGAAGAATGGAAGAGTGAGAATGTGACTTGATTATTATTAATTATAGAATCACTGCAGCAGAGGTGGCGCATAGGTACTGACTGAGCTAGGGCTATAGGCTAGGGATCGTGGATAACTACATAATACAATGGTTGACCTTAGCCGAATCAAATATTTATACAGGGTGTTACAAAAATACCCGTAAAGCCGAAAGATGGTTAAATGGTGCCTTATAACAAGTCCATTTACAATATATGAGAACCGTACTATCACTGTATGACTTACCGTCAAAAAAAATAAAACCATTGTTTTTTTCATTGATATGCAAACCCTATTTCAGTAAAATAAAAGAGTAATTTGTAAAACATTTGTACTAACTCCGGTTCCCTGACATGACAGCTTACTAGGGTTGACAATATTTTTGGCTTTGATAATTTATTAAATTTTTACGTTGTATTTTGTAACACCGTGTATAAGTACTAACATTTGTTTTCTTCTGTGTCACTGTGTATTTTTTATTTATGTGTATATTATTTGTTATACCTTGATACCTTCGTTGCTTCCGATATCATTTACACAAATTTATTTATTTATTTATTAATTCTTTTATGGTACAGCAACAACTCATCAATTAATAAATCTTGTTAAATTTGCATTCCGATAATAGCTGAACACGACATTTGCTTATTCTAAAGTACATGCTAGAAAATTAAAACAAAAAATATTGGAATTACTTACAGCAATTTAGATTAAAAACAAAATCTAAGACAAAAGTATTCAGTAATGATAACATTTACAACTTGCTCTTACAAATCTTAATGTAGGTTAAATAAGAAAGGGGAAAAAATATCTAAATGATTACTAACATTATTGTAAGCTCGATCTATCATTCGATAGATAGGGTCGTTATGTGTTACGTTGTTAGTACATGCTGCATGCATACAAATGCTGATTTTTAGGAATCTAAACAATATTGTGATGTCATCTGTTATTTAATTATTTGTAAGTGATGGATTTTACACCGCTATTCATTAATTCGCAAAAAATCAATACCTTCACATGAATTATTTTTTTACCTGAATAGACGAATCCACTGCAAAAATATTTCTCGTTGGGCGGCAACCAATTCTCTATAAGATTTTGTGTGGCCGGGTTCAGACAGGCCTGTGTCATCCCCAGCATGAATAACGCATTGCAGGTCGCTATCCAGCCACCCTGAAATGAGAGCAAATACCAACTGCTTCAATTGATTATGATGAGCAAAATAGAAGGGAAAATACATGTGAATAGACGAAAGAAATCTTGGCTTAGAAACATACGAGAGTGGACCGGTAAAGCGAAAAGCCTAATATATGTAGAAGCGCCAGAAAATCCTAGAATATATGTGAAGAATAAACGTGACCCGCAGCTATCCAGACCTTAACCCCATAAACATGGAATTTAATCATCTAATAAAACGAAACGTTCAAAGCACAATCCAACCTCTTCAAAACGACAGACAACTCATACATCTACCGAAGTAAACCTGGAAAAAAAACTCAGGAAAAGTGCAACATCTGGCTCAAAGTGTTCAAGAATGTTTTCAAAAACACAAGGTACTAAAAAACTGCAAAAAAGAAAATTGCACTATTGGTTTACCATTTTCTTTGATATATCTCAAAGGGTCATTTTAAGCCATTTTTTTTCTAAAAAGCACATGAATTTAAATTTAAGTTCTTTTTACAATTTTTTTAGGTCTTTAAAGGAGAATAATCAATTTAACTTTTTATTATTTGCAAACCTCCAAACCCATTAGCTAGCCAGAATGCTTGAAATATCTTGATAAATCTATTTATGATTTACAATTTAATTACATTTACAATGATTTTTCATAGTAAAAATTATTTCTTATATTAAATATTTGTAAAAGAAACTGATACAATAAATATTAAACAAGAAAATACAGTTAAAAACGCAACTTGTCTCATATCGCCCTGACGGGATTCGAACCCACATCCTTGGGACTCCGGCCCAAGACACGTCGAATTTTTCTAGTATTTCATTCACCTTTCTTCGGTGTTGGCCACCGTCGTTTCATCAATGAGAGAAATATCCTCTCATTTTTTTTACAAATGTTTGACTATCGATTAAGATGCAACAGCCGTGTAATTATAACTTTTTAATTTTGCATTTCACAATGCTATCTTTATGTGATAAATAGAAAATATACTAGAATAAAGCAACTAGTCTCATGTCGCCCTGACGGGATTCGAACCCGCATCCTTGGAAATCCGGCCCAATACACTGCGTAATCGATAGTCAAACATTTGCAAAAAAAAATATCGAATGCGAGGATATTTCTCTCATTGATGAAACGATGGTGGCCAACTTCGTAGAAATTCGAATATACTAGAAAAATTCGACGTGTGCTCTGTAGCATAATTGGTTAGTGCATTGGGCCGGATTCCCAAGGATGCGGGTTCGAATCCCGCCAGGGCGACATGAGACAAGTTGCTTTTTTTCTTGTTTAATATTTATCACATAAAAATAGCATTGTAAAATGCAAAATTAAAAAGTTATACTGATAAAATGTATTGTGTGCATTATTTATACCCTGTTTACTATCGTAGGCATCGTCAAGCACAGTACTCCGTTAGTGGCCAGTATGCTTGTTGTTACCACTTTCCCGTTGATCTTCCTCAAGACCAGTTCAGCTGGAACCAGGAGGACAGCGTAGCCGAAGAAGAAGGAAGTCAGGATGGTTCCTTGAATTCTTTGATCCCAGTTGTGAATCTGAAATATTTAGAAACACATGATTTTCATATTGTATCCATAGAGTAGAATTTGTAACCTCACTTGTATGCCTAACAGTAGCTTGAATTGTTTTAAAAGTGATTTTAGAGTTATATGTTTTTGCCATATGTTTTGAGTTTAGCATATGACATCAAGTTTTATGTACAGTCACGTGCAATAACATATACTAAGCAACTTTGTCACATTACAATATTGAAAGACATTTGTGGACAGAAAGAGCTTTTTTTCCGTGTGTGTCAATGCGAAAAGGTTGTATAGTGTATACTTATCATTGCTCGTGACTGTAGGAGTATCAACAGTGTTTTGTCATAATAAACTGAAAACAGCTTTAATTCAGCTTAAAATCCTATAAGTGTATTAAACGACTCAGACCTGTATGTAAGTATCATTGCGCCTGGTGGCGTCGTTGATGGCCATGATGGCCACGCCAATGCTCCCGCGCATCGCACCCATGGCTGTCGAGCAGGCCACCATGTAAGCGATCTGGAGGTGGCGGACGCCGATTTTGAACCCTGTAAAAAGAATTGAGAGACAATGTTTTGAAATGGACAGAAAGAAAAGTAAGTTTATTTAGGACAAACTAAGGACGAAAAAACGAACGACAAGCAACAAAGAAAATAGCGGTTATTTATTACCTAGAACAGTCTCGACCTACCATAGCGAGCTTGGCTTCTGACCAGCGCTGATCTTCCTTCGGTGCGTTTAGGGCTATCTCTATTTGTGGCATTATTTTTTTATTAAGATACTTTAGCTCCGCGCCGCCCGCCCAGGTGGCCATATTGAGGCCCCTTACAAACTTCAAAGCCCTTTCAATTAATTTAAAAAAAGGAGCTTAGGAGATCGACTTCTTTTTTTTAATTTTTTTATTTTACAATCACACCAATTATCTAGCCCACGTTAAGTATCATGAAGAACTTGTGTTATGGATACTAGATAACGGATAAACATAATTATATGCTTATTTTTGTAAATACATACATAATATACATATTACAAACCCAGACCAAGACAAATAGACATGTTCATGCACACAAATATTTGTCTTGTCCGGGGATCGAACCCGGGACCTCTGGCGCAGAAGGTGGGGTTAGTACCCCTGCGCCAAACAGGTCGTCAACTTCTTTGTATAATTTACCACTCGTAGCAGCATACTACCCGTCCAATTTGTCTTTTTAGTACCATAATTACCTAAACGCGATAAAATTATTTTTTAAAGAAATTAACATAATCTTCAGCTTTATTTTGATTATACATTAAAAGATTATTTGTTATAGCCAAATAATTACCTCTGTGGCACATCACCAATATCAGACCCAGAGGTTCTATTCCCAGTGAGGTACATATTGTATTCGGTTTGTTTGGTGGTAGGACTTGTTACATGTCCAAATATCTACCGTCTTATCTAAGTCTGACGTCCTAAGAAAAATGTTTTCAGCATTGTTGTGTTCGGGCAGTTGGAGATAAGGGGCCTGATAGTCCTGATAGTCTGTTTCTTAGTGGATGAGGATTCCCTGGGAGGCTCGCTTCCACCTTAAAGCCTTCAGCATTAAGCACATCGTTACTTTTATGATGAAGGTACTTCTCCCCGTTGTTCGTAAAAAAATGTTTTTTTTTTATCAAACAGCACGTTTATGCGGTTTTAGATAAAATAAAAGTATTTTATTAACGATCTCAACTTACTGTTCTTTGTGATGACCCCATCTCGTCGGTTCTCATACTGGTATCTCAAAAACTCCACATCCATTTCAGCTATTATTAATTTCAGTTTCACACATTTCACACAAAGTTCCTTTACACAAAACAACTGAGTATGTTTGAAAAATAATTACTTTGTGTAATAATAAAACATCTCACTCAATTTTCTTATCTGCTAGACTTAAGTGTTGTTGAGTAGTCGATGCTTCGGCATTAAACCCAAAGCGTTTTTTCAAATGTATAACTTATGCTTAGTCTGATGACGGTGAATCTAGCATGATATAAGGACTCCAGAATAATATCTACAGAAATTCCTAATTTCAACTACATCTGGAGTCTAGTGGCAACAGCACTGGTTTCAGATTCAGAGGTCTCAGGTTTGATTCTCCGTCAGGAACACATGTTGAATTCAGTTTGGTAGGCGGTTACTTACTTTGGCTAGGTGCCACCATCCTAAGTCGGTCGCCATATCGCTATGTTTCAGTGTATTTGGTGTCGGCAGTTAAAGCTAAACCGACTTAATGGTTGAGGAATTAAGGATCCAGGAGAAGCACGATTTCATTTAAAATCTATCATGATGAAAGCTGTTTTTACCGACTTCAACAAAAAAGGAGGGAGGTCCGATGTATGTATACCGATTACTCCGGTGTTGGTGATCCGATTTTAATAGTTGTTTTTTTGTTCGATCGGGTACACTGTCAATTTGGTCCCATATAAGTCTCATTGAGATCCGATGATAATCTTCGGAGATATGGGGCCTAATGTCATGAAACAATTATATCATCCAGGTAATTGTTAGATTCTTGTTCGAGCTGAAGTTTCACGCAATAACTACTGAGCGGATTTTGATGAAACTTTTTTGTTAAATAGCTATTGGTCCTCGCCAACATACCTATTATAGGCTATAAACCCTCAATAAGTAACGTCCCTGCACCGGGAAAAGCAGCTTTGTAAAAGGTAATGAGGAGTTGACATAAGGTTATTAGCGTAGGTACGAGACCTGTTCTACCTTTAAAAATTGTGAAATAAAAAACTTTTTATAAAAAAATTAAAACCGACTTCAAAAAACTAAAAAGCAAAAAATAAACCTTTTGGAGTCGGTGCCAGCAAAGGCAAGAAAAATAAAATAGTTGGACCGCAAAGTAGAATGCCTTGGCTGGCACCGACTCCAAAAGGTTTATTTTTTGCTTTTTAGTTTTTATCTCGTAATAAATTACAACGCGTTTTTTTATAAATGTCGATAATTTATTTATGAAACTGTGGTAGGCAACACACACAGGCTTACAACCTACCTATCGATAGAAATCGATAGAAAATCTAACGTTTTCCCATCACTTTTTTTCAGTGTACCTTTGTATAACAGAAATAAACAACTATTTACATCTATCAAGGCAGACTTCTAACTCTAATTGATACTGTACCACCATAACTATATGACATAAAACTCTTTGTAAAGTAAACGTCTGACATTGAATTTTGTAATGATTTACAGCCTCTACGTTCAAACAAGATACCGTTACGTGTCATGTACAGAAGTTATAAAACTGAGATAAATGTAAGTGTCATTACTGCTTGAGTATCTTCACGTGTTCCGCATTAGAACGCTTTAATTAGTATGTACAGACAACAGCACGTACGACTTTACATTTGCAATACGAACACCGCCGCTATTACGAGCTACGTAAGGGCGCTCTCAAGGGGGCCTACCGCCATCTCTTAACGCAATATTGTTTAATGTCAGTTTGTATCGGCGCAATGTTGTAATATGTCATATCGTACCGCGAACCTCTTAAAACAAGCATGTCTTTTGACGGAAGTTTTGTGGCGTCATCGCTCAATCATTCACTCAAACAAGATTTTTATCAATCAAACCTACAACGTCGTCTTGTGTCAAATAAAGTAATTTAAACAGTATTGAAACAAAAGGAAAACATAACGTTCTTACGACATGACGGTTTCTAAAAGATGGCGGTAGGCCTGAAGGTCAAAGAGTAAAGGCGTGCGTGCTGTTGACTGTACTGAGCAAACAGACGTGCCAGACGACACAAACTATTTCACTTCAGTAACTATTTTGGTTAGTGGTGACGGCCTAAGAATACAAGTGTCAGTGACACTTAAGGCATGTAAGGGGTGTCAGTCATATCGTAAGAGTCGACTAAGAGGCTCGACGCATTGAAAACCTGTGCGAGATAAGGAAAACTTGAAACAAACCCTCTACCAACCCGTCTGGCCAGCGTGGTAGCAGTAGGCTAATAGCCTCCTATGAATGCCACAATAGGCGTGAGCTAGGAGAGGCTTATGTGGACGTCCACAGGCTGATGATGGAACTATTTTACTTCTGACTAGGTTTAGTTATGAAAATTTTGTGGTCATCTGCTGTCACTCGCGTGGTGTGCATTCCCGTGGGAATATGGGGTAAAAACCCTATGATTCAATCTAGGCTTTTTGTGTGTGCCAATTTATAATACCAAATGCCAATTATTTGAGTCGTCATCAGCGATTTTTAAATGTCCTCACTGCTGGGGCACTGGCCTTCCTTATGGATGGGTAACGAGAATGGGCCGTGACCCACCACGCGGGCCCAATGCGGATTGGTGAGTTTTAACGACTGCAACTGCAGTCGAGACCAACGGCTTTGCGTGCCTTCCAAAGCACGGAGGAGCTCGAGATAGTAAATTCCTGGTCACCCATCCTGTGACCGACCATTGCGAAAAAATTTACACATTTACAATATTTTAATATAGTGGAAAAAATAATCGATCGAAATGTTAATTCAAAGACAAATAAGGATTCCGCAAACCTTTTCCTGAAAGTCTTTCCTCCGTTGGACTGTTCCCCACAGGACGTTTTGTTTTGATTGTGTCTTCGATAGAACATTATATCTACAAAACGAACCGCCATCTTTTAGCGCAGTATTGTTTCAATCTTACCTTGCTATTTCGTACTACGTTCCTCATAAAGTACCTAAGCTAGTTTTTTAACGTCATCGCTCTATCATCGACTCCAAATTGTGAAGTGTGTCTAAATGTGACATTCAATATTGTATATAAATAAATAAATATAAAATAAATAAATAATTTCATACAAACACACCAATTATCTAGCCCACGTTAGGTTTCATGAAGAACTTGTGTTATGGATACGAGATAACGGAAAACAACATTATATATTCTTTTTTTTTGTAACAAATAGACACGTTCATTCACACAAATATTTGTCTTTTCCGGGGTCGAACCCGGGACCTCTGGCGTAGAAGGCGGGCTTAGTACCTGCGCCCAACAGGTCGTCTTAACTAAAAAAATAACTTCAATATGAACAAGACGCAAACAAAACGTTCTTATAACATGATGGTTTCTAATAGATGATGCTCAGTAACGCAGTGCTTTGCGCACTCGGCCTGTGATAGTGGTGGTTAAGCAACTTTCGTAAGGGTCGGTCACGGGATGGGTGACCTAAAATGTATTATCTCGTGCGCCTCCGTGCATTGAAAGGCACATTAAAGCCGTTAATGCCGGTTGTATTTGCGATCGTTTAAGCCCACCAATCCACATTGGGCCCGCGTGCTAGGTCATAGTATTAAAGGGATTATTAATTATTCCACAAATACGTTATATTTCACACATTTAATGCCATATATGAAATTTGAACAATAAAAGTAAGCTAATAATGAAGTGTAAATATTTCTAAAACATGTAATAAAAATAGCATTGAAAAATGCAAAAATTCCAAAAAACCAGAATCGCTGTTACATCTTAATCGATCGTTAAACACCTGAAAAGATGTTTCTTTCGAATGCAATGATATTCCTAACAGTGATGTGACAACACTGGCCTACAGCGTATTAAAAATATATAAGTATTGGAGAATCTCGACGGTGGTCCGCAAGTCTCGGTAGCTCAGTGGTTAGAGCATTTGACCAGATTTCCAAAGGTCGTGGGTTCGAATTCTCAGATTTTACTTGTGGCTGAGTTAATTTTTCCCAGTGTTTTTCTAGTTAAAATTTATCTTATGTATAAAAATAGCATTGAAAAATGCAAAAACATAATAAAAATAAAAAGTACTTTTGAGGTTAAGTATGCGGTTTGTGTACAAACATTCTCTCCCTGAGATGGCTGAAGTATTTCGTTTTGTTAAATATTTACATGATTTAAGACGTACTTACAAGGCGCACACAATAGTTTTTCTTGTGTGGGGTTCGAACCCACGAACCTATACATCGAATACGGATGCTTGGTCAGACCTTAAATAACAATTTCTTAACGTAAAAATTTCACTATAGGTACTACAAATAAGATTACAAAATATATACACATATTTTTACACATTTTATTAACAAAATACTTATACACAGTTTATTAAAAAACCTAATAAACACAGTCTTTAAATTAAATATCAGTAATTTGCTCCAGTCTCAGCTTCTTTAGAGGTTTCTGTTTTTTTCAAAACCGGTTTTAATTCCTCTGAAACCAAAAAAAAATCTTAAGTATTACGTAATAGTATTTTTTTATTACGTCATTTTCGGATCGAGATAAATTGAACATTTCAGAAACTTTCGAGTAAGTATCGAGGAAGTAAAGTAAAAAAAAAATATGAGATATTGAGCAGCGTCCCTACCGCGTAAAGGACGTAAACGGAACTACATTTTCTTATACATTTTTTGACATTACGTGCTCGATACTTTTACTCGATACTATTTCGATAGTTGTTCGTGTTAACCCTACAGGTGCATGATACATATTTTTGTAAACTTCATAAGCCTAAATAATAACTTCCATATTTTTCTTATTATTAAGTGCCATGTAATGTGTATAATCGGGGAACTCCCGGCTGACCAGTAGAGTTTTTTGGAAAACTTTTTCTCGGAAAGTACTTAGATTAAAGAAATAATTTATTATTCAAATGAAATACCTGTTAATGTTCTATTATTTTTGATATAAATGTTTTGTATATATCTATTACTTTTTTAAATAAAGCTCTCTGAAAATACTCTACTGGTCAGCCGGGAAGTTTTCCGACGTTCCTAATCATTGTATTATGAAAAATCTATAATTTAATCTATACTAATATTATAAAGCTGAAGAGTTTGTTTGTTTGAACGCGCTAATCTCAGGAAATACTGGACCGATTCAGAAAATTCTTAGACCATAAGAAAGCTACATTTTTCCCGAGTGACATAGGCTATATTTTATCCCGATATTCCCACGGGAACGGGCACCACGCGAGTAAAAACCGCGAGGATCCACTAGTATAAAATATAGGTCTAGTTTATTGTTGATTTACCAAACGCAACACTTCAGGCTTTGCATTTGCAGTACGAAAACTTAATGTCACACGAGCTTGACAGAATATTCAAGTTTATTTAAAAGTAATTTGCTTTTTTTTTTCTTTTTTTTTTCTTCAAAAATAAACAGTAAAAAAATACTTAGCTTTTGAATATTCTGTCAAGCTCGCATTTTGAAACATTAAGAAGACCCTATATGGGGTCCGATTCAATTTGCTATCTCTTTCATTTCCGTGCTTTTTCTTGTTTTTTGTCCTACTTGTCAATTGTCAATGTGTGCAGTCTGCGTCACAGATTTTAACGTAAATTACTGTGAAGGTAACATAGCTATTATTAAAAACCACATCAAAATCGAACTATTAATTTGGGTATTGCTCAATCAAATGTTTACTGCAGCGCCCCCTGGTGAGTATTTACCGTAACACTTATCTAAGAACATTCACCAATCAAGCCCAAACCCGTCACTGCAAGCCGCATCAAAATCGGACTAGTAGTTTTGGAGATAAATGGTAACATTTCTTTGCAAAAAAAATATTTACTGCAGCGCCCCCTGGTGAGATGTTACCGTAACACCTATCTAAACATGCATGAACATGCACCAATCAAACCTGAACCCATCACTGCAAACCGCATCAAAATCGGACTAGTAGTTGTGGAGATAAATGGTATCATTTGTTTGCACAAACAAACAAACAACCTCTCACCCCAAACTCATATACCGTCTCCGTACCGTCGTTGGTAAAACACCATTGACGAAAACCATAAGTTACGAGGGACATTCAAGGATCGTTGTTAAGTTTAACGTGCTGTCACATGTACTCACCTGGATCGGCCAGCTTCTTCTGTTCATAATCGGGGTCATCCCAGGGCTGTCGGTCGGTGGTTGCTAAGAACAGATAGATCACGTTCCCGATAACACATAGGGCTGCCATCAACAGAAATACTATTTTCCATCGGCTGACGTCGGTCTGTAAAATTCGGAAACATACATTATTTAAGCTTATCTAACTTTGTTTTTTTAATTTTATGCAGTTATTCTCACAATTACCAAAACTTAATAAACTTAAACTTATTCAAGCACTAATATCCCTATTTGCTTTTGCCCTATATCAAACCTCACGTCACCGTTATCGTAAGTAAAAGCTAGTTTATTATTGGTAGAATTTATACTCCTATTACGTGAATCCAGGTGTCATGGACCTAATCGATCGAACATACTCATAGAATAAATGTTTTAGGCTGGGAATACACGTCAGGTTTTTCTTTCTGATAGTCGGATCCGATAGTCTGATCAGACAATCGGAAGGCGCTTGTGCCATAGATTTGTTGCACACTCAATACAATATCCGATCCGATAGTCGGATCGGATCCGAGTTGGAAAGGACGCTATCCAATTGTCTGTAGGCGCTGTATGCATACTTCTGTACAGAGACGAAATCCGAATCTCCTTCCGATTTGCCAGTTGACTCTCTAGCGCATATTATTTTACTCTTTGAACTGAACTTGGAAAAAGTCGGACGTAAAATCAGACGTGTATTGAGTGAATCCGTTAAGATTGTCTGATCAGACAATCGGAAGCAAAATCGGACGTCTATTGCCAGCCTTAGACATAAACCAGGTCGTAGATGGGGAGCTAAACGAGACTCACTTCGCAGATCCGGGGCCGAAAAGGTACCACGTGGGTGAAACACGTTTAGCGCCCCATATACGACCTGGTTTACGTCTAAAAAAAATATTCTAGGAGTATGTTCGATCGATTAGGTCCCTGGCCTCTGGGCTCCAAGAATATCCCGAATCAGTGATTTGTTTTTATCTTACAATATTGACTAACAAACAAACTTACCGCATCATTCCGTAATATGAGGCTCGTGACAATGGGAGTCAAAACTGAACCACAGTTTGCAACAAAATTCAACAGTGACATTATGACTCCTGCGAAGTTCGGAGACAAATCCAGTTGGTTCACCTAGAACATTTAAATAATAACAATGAACAAAGTAGCATGTGTAAAGTAGCAGTAAGTAAGTGAGTTAAAAAAAAACAACGGGTTGCACTCTGGGAGTGCCGGCAGAAGTGAAAACCGCTTAAACGAAAATAACGATCAAAATCCACTATATCTTGATCATAAAGAGTTGATGAAAACGGAGACGAACTTGATTTGGCAGATAAATCCATAAAAACTGACCTGGCATCAATATGAAAGGTGGTAGTAATGATAGATCTTTATATAATGGTTGTTATTAACTAATATATGTCCTGACGCGACTTTAACATTTTTAACCCATCCCAAAAATTTAAAACTGATGTGCACAACGCCGCTAAAGAATATTTTACTTCAAAAACATTTTGATACCAAAGATAAAAATAATCGTTGAAAGGAAACCGCTGCTTGGTAAATAAAATGGGAAGGAGAAGAAAAAAGACAAAGAAGAAGAGATGTTTACGTTTTATTCTGAATTCAGAATGATATCTATGCAAAGGGATGGAATAGGGAAATGATAAAGACGATCGGAACGGGACGCACCGTAGCAACCCTAAAAAGTTTGGCAATGCAATGGGCAAGGACCTTTTTGGGGAAAGGCATAGCCTTTTTTAATAAAGTTCCACAACAAGTGATTGAGCTTCCTTTGCATAAATTTAAAATACATGTTAAAAAAACGCTCGTAAGCAAACGTTATTACAAGGTAGATGATTATTTGAAAGACCAAAATGCATGGAAGTGATACTAACATAAAACATGACTATTGTAATTGTATAAAAGGAAAATATTCTAATAACTGAGTATAAGAAAATTTTCCTCTTATATTAAATATGTTTCAAGATGGTAGATTTGTGTTTGGCAACGACATGTTCCTTTGTAAATGTTGTTGCTTCTGTTAAAGCTGATAAATTTCTTGCGGCCGTACTTCTTATCAGTTAAAAGATGTCCTGAATGGCTGGTTGGAAAAAAAAATTGGACGATTCGAAAGCACTTATTTATAAGTCTATTTGAATAAAAATCTTTTACAAATAAATACAAATACAAATATATTTATTGTTTCATGAGTAGATGTATACATGGTGGTATAGTAAATAATTAGTAACATCATGAACCCCGTTAGGGCACTACAATTTTTATACTTAAGTATTTAAGATGGTGCAAACATTCTGACCAACTTTTACATAAAATAGGTACTTATTTATGAGTTATGTTTACAACTCGCGCATTATAGTTTGGAGGACTCAAAAAACTCCTGCATAGTGTGGAAGCAGTTTCCCAACAAATACTCATTAAATTTTTTTATAAATGAATTTGTATTGATTTCGTCTTGAATTATTTTGGGAAGTTTATTATAGATTTTAATGGCGTTAACGTGTGTTCCTGAGCTATGTAGTTTACCCTTAAAGATTGTGGTAAGGCTAAGCGGTTTTTATGTCGTAGGCTCATTGTTCCGGTGTAGCAGTCTTTTGTTTGCTTGAATAAGTGAATATTATTTCTGACGAATTTGCAGATTTCTAATATATATAGTGAGGTTAAGGTGGAACGATTAAGTTACTAAAAGCTGAACGGTCGTTAGATGGCGCTACTTTCGCTATTTAGTAGTTTTTATTTATTTGTTAATTGTTCTTTGTATCTTTTTAACTCAAAATACTATTAGCGCATTCTATAAATAAATATTGAATTTTCGAAACCAACATTTATCTTTTTGTAGTAAATAAATCATCCAAATATCTCGAGAGAGTGTTTCTGTATCCCAATTTTACTAATGACTCACACATGCATACATTATTTCTGAGTTTCTTGTAGTAGAATATTTCGACCCATCTGAAAATGATAAAGTAGCCCAGCGGTCTACGTACTCGGCTTAGATATCAAAGAGTTAGGGTTCGAGACTTCTGATGGTAGATTTTTTTTTTATTTTTTTTATTATTTATTTTATATTATTGTTTATTTAAATTATTGATTTAATAACAATATTAATTTTGATGTATAAATTGCAAAAAATGCAATTGCAACTTTTTTAAATTGCACAAGTGACAAGAATGTAATTGATACTCTAAATTTTAAGATTTCTTAGTGTGTTAGCCCATTATAATATCTTTTTTTTAAACCACTGCTGAACAGATTTTGATTAAAATTGCAGTGTTTCCTCAATCAAAAAAAAAGTGGTGGTGGTAGTTGGATCATCATGTTACCGTTTTCTATACTTCTATACTATATAATATTACTAGCTTCCCGCCCGCGGCTTCGCCCGCGTGGACTACACGACTTATGCTATCCATAAGAGATAAACATAAACCACCGCGGAGTTTTCTGTAGACATTTTCAAGGTGTACAAATACTTATTACCATATATTGATAAATCTCGTAGGGTTCAGCCTGCGTTTGCAATGTAAGCGGAAAAAATGTAATTATTTACGACATCACATTAGAAACCTTAAAAATTACAGTATTTCTCTACTATATATTGAAGGTTATTTTACCTTCCTCTTGAATCACTCTATCTATTAAAAAAAACCGCATCAAAATCCGTTGCCTAGTTTAAAAGATCTAAGCATACATAGGGACAGACAGCGGGAAGCGACTTTGCTTTATACTATGTAGTGATAAAGAGGAAAGATGTGTATGTATGTATGTAATGAATAAACTCAAAAACTACTGGACTGATTTCAAAAATTCTTTTAGGATCCATATTCATCCCATGACGTCACATCCCACGTATTATTTTTTCCATATTCATCCCATTTCTATTCCTAACTCATCCCACATCAGAAATAAATTAATTTTTTTCTATTTTTCACAATTCTTATTCTTAACTCATCCCATAGAACAAACTTGGTATAGTTTTTGAGTACGGTCTGACTAAAAATATTGTAAGTAGTAACCTACATACATATTGAAATAAATTGAAAAATAAAACAAATATTTTGAACATAATCAAACACGTATTGAAGAAATCTACCATATAAAATCAACATCAATAAAATATTAAAACACATAATATATAAAACCTTGTTAGTTGTTAAACAATACAGTTAGTAATTATTAAAATAAAATTAACAGCAACAGACATAAATACAGATAAAAAAAATACTCAACATACCGTTACTCCTACCTAATATATATATATTTTTTTTAAATACATCCTAAAATTACCAATACAATACTAACACACAGATTCATAATCCAAAAAGAGTTTTGTAATAGTATAATTGCCAAAATCAACAGTAAAAAACATAATAAAATATAAAACTAATACACAGATTCTTAAACAAATAGGACTTTTATAATAATGTTATTGCCAAAATCATCAGTAAAACATAAAATAATATAAGTATTTGATAGAATCAGGCGTTACTTGGCGGAAATCCATATCTTAGTAGAAAACGAAAAATATGTCGCGTAATTCCGCATGAAAAAATGCAGATGCAGCCCAGTGACACACCTTGCACCTTCACCGACTACTCTACACGTGTTTCGCCCACACACGGAGCATCCTCAGGAGTTGTTACACCGTGCCAATCTCAGCACCGAGTGCTGAGATGATGCTCCGTGTGTGGGCGAAACACGTGTAGAGTAGTCGGTGAAGGTGCAAGGTACATATTTTATATATATATATATTTTTTATTTGGTATTAATAAATGGTGCTAGCTTTTCTAAGCAATGGCCCAACACAATGCTTCCTTCTTCCAGTTCTGCGATAGTTCTGTCGATCCTCGCTTGATTTACGTCTATTTTCGATGAAGTCGATGATGACGCTCCTTGTTGTCTTTGCAGTATTTTTGCATTTTGAATAAGATAATTTTTTTTCAAAATGTGCAATAACTGCAAAATATTAAGTTTTTTGTTCGCAACGTGCCTATTTAGTGTTGCATGCCAACTTTCTAGGGAATTGGTCGTTCTATGTTTTGCCTTATATACATTCCATAAATGTGGTGGAGAAATGCCATCATAAAGCCAAGTTGAAACAAGGTAATCGTTAAATTTGGTAATGTTTTCAGATTTTGGACATTCTTCCATTATATAAAGAAAAGCATTGTCTACCAAGTTTTCAGGAATCAATGGTAACGCAAGGCAAAGGCTGAGATGTTTTATGTGTTCTCTATTTTTGGTAAATTGGAGATTTTTTGCTCTTTTGACTAGTGCTTGGCAGAAGTGAAAAGAACAGCATTTTATTTCTGTATCTTGAAGCTCTTTTTGTATAGATCTTATCGCAGCATTTTCAAAATCGATGACAAATCTATCCGGTTTCCAGTTTGGTATCTCCGCTTTAATTAAACGAAATAAAGTTGTGTAAGTCTCCTGATTCTTTGACATGAGAAGGACGTATACCAAAGGAATAATCTTTGTATTTTCACTGCCGTCACTCATTTCACCGTGGATGACATAAAGCTGATAAAAAGGCTTAATGCAACATTTAAATGTCCCATTGCATAGAAAACTCGTAATTCTTCCATTCTTTGTCGTCCTTTCCTTGAAGCGAATGCTAGAATACGTGTTTTGTCATATTGTTAATCAATTAGTAAAAAGTCTTTATATGCAGCTGGAATTTCTACTTCATGCCCTGCCTTGAACGTAGTTTTTTTCACTCCTTGACTTTTATTTCGAGCATTATAAAGTCCACTTTTTATGTTATTCAAGTTTGGTAACTTTGTTACAATGTCGATGCCTTGATCTTGTAGTGCTAATAACGTATCTTGATAGACTGATGGTATTGGTTTACCTTTTACTGATTGTACTTTTATTTTAAATTCATTTAAAGCTTCTTTAACTATATTTTTTGCTTCACTTGGCGAACAACTGTGAGTTTTATTATATGAAACGTCCTGATTCATTAACACTTTAACACTTCCAAAGCATGCCGGCGCTTTTGCACATCGCCAAATTGTACTTCCATTTTTTTTACGTTTTTTGTGGTATTGGAAACCGTTATACAACAAAATTTGACGACCTCGTTGTGATTGCACATATCGTAACTCTCCACCATAGTCTTCCTGCATTTTTAATACAACGAGGTGCACTTAGTTTCTGCGTTAAAGGTCAAATGATAACTAAAGTGTCGTCAATATTTTGCTTCCCTAAACAATGTAGATTACTGTGTGAAAAAGACGACAAATGGTGTGGTGGAGTTATTGTTTTTTTAACAATAAAAATGGTCAGGGAAAGAAGTCATAAAATATACCTCCTGGGTTTACACCTGACCCAAAAAACTGATCTAAGTAGATAAAAATCCTCGTGGTTTTTTTGTAAGTTTTATCAAATTATAAAAATCCTGATTATGTATTTACGGACATTTGCTTTAAATCTACTTTATTTAGATACTCAGCTGTACGAGTATGTACAATAATTTCCTTAATAATACCGTTGTTAAAATTAGGATTATTGAAAATATTACTTATATAGTTAGTTAAGCAATTTTATTAATATCCTTTTTATGGTGACCATACTTTTTAATACATTTTCTTGATACTTACTGTCGTGGGATGAGTTAGGAATAGATTTGGGATGAGATAAGAATTTAATATAAAATATATGCGTGGGATGAGTTAAGAACAGAATTCGGGATGAGTTAAGAATTAATATGCTTGTGGGATGAGACGTCATGGGATAAATATGGAACAACCCTATCCCTGATTAACATAGGCTATATTTTATCCCGATATTCCCACGGGAACAGGTACCACGCGTGTAAAACCGCGAGGATCCGCTAGTACAATACTACAATACTATTATATTAGTTTTATTTAAAATCAATACATTTAGCTCCTTTCGGTATATTGGCGCGTATATAAATTTGCGCAATTGATCATATTTTGTCTACTTGTTTGTTAGTTACAATCTCCATTTTATATTAGGTATAATAGTTTTGGAATCAAGCTCGAGACGCCATTTTTATACTTACTCTTTTTGTTTACTTATGTGGTGAAATTTTACATCTTGTAAATCTTGTTAAATTCTACCTTTAAAGCTTTAATTTACTGCGATAATTTATTATGGTGATGTAAAAACTTAGAAGCTTGATTTTTACAGTTCGGGGGAACCATAGACTTTGATCTTTATTAATATCAATTTGATACTTCACGTGTTTCTGAGGATTGAGTCTTTAAAGGCACTTATGTGCATATAACTAATTTCGTGTTTTAATTTATAAAGATACTGATATTATAAAATATTAATACATAAAACATGTAAGTAAGCAAAAATGCCCAAAAAAAATTACTATTAAGTACTTAGGTACCTCAAAATGAAATTGTATTATTCAACAAAACAAATACTTAATTCGTAAAGCAGCGCAGCGAACACCGGGGTTGGAAACAATTAAATATCTATTGTGTTTCGTTTTCCGATGCCTGAGAGGTTATAAAATAAAAAGTGCTAACCTCTTGTGTATCTTAAATATGTATTATGTAATGTTAAGTACATCTAGATCAAAAAAGGGCTGAGATAGCGCTAACATTCATTCATGCGCTGTACGGTGAAAATGTTTTTGAAGGCTAACTGACCAATAATTGAGGCAAATTTAATTACATTTGTGCACTATTCGCGCAAATGTTTATTCGAGCAAACGGCTTTTCGTGTAAGAGTCTTCCGCGTTATTAGCTTTTCGCGCAAATGTCCTGATTCATAGTCGAAACAACAATAGTCAAGTGATATGTGACGTCAAATTCATGTTTTGTATTTGGCTTAGTCTATGTTTATCTCTATGCTATCATCATTCTTATGATGTTTTGAATAGCTAAGTGAACATTTAATACGTTAAAATTGTAAAATTAAAAATAAAATAAATCATTAAGATCGTTAAATCATTAAGATTTACATAAAATAAATCATTTCTAGTCAGAAAATAAATTTCACTCAAAACTGAAATATTTCCACCCGTTTTGAAAGATTTCATAAATTTCGTTTATATTTAATTTTCATTTCAGTGAAATTTTGACTGGACCCATTCCCTAGTCACAATGAAAAAACACTACAAACAAATGACAAATACGGAACGGTGTTGTCAGTACGTAGATGTGATTGCGGACAATTTAATATTTGAAAAGGGACCACATGACATTTGTCTAAATAAAAAATAAAAATTTAAATATTAAGTAAGTACGTTACATAATACAAGTAAATTTTATTTGCACGAAGCAGATACAATTTTCGTTTCTTTTTTTTCCTTTATAAAATCTTATTTTCTATTTTTTTACAGTGATGGGAGAAAAAAACATTTACGCATAAAAACAAAACGTAAAGTCGTGTTTAGCATTTTTTAAAAACGGAGTCAAGATAAATCCTACAAATCACAACTTTATATCATAATCCCAAAGTAAATTATTATTGACGAAACTCATCTCTTTTGGGACGCAACGGCAACACAGCTGAAAAATCTAGTAAAGAGAAATTTAAATAAACAATTATTAAATCGAGACAAACGTAAGAGCGGCAACTTCGCGCGTTGCGCGTCTTAGCCGCATGGAATGGCAACGTCGCGATTTTTGTATACGTACACGACATTTGTCACATACACAGTCGTAATATTTGCAAAAATTTTGTGTTCATTTATAGGTGATTTCTGAATGAAACAATGTTTGTTTATTAATTAAGCGCAAATGAATACCCGAGAATAAATAGTTGCACATATATTTAAGTATTAATTCTGTTAATCTACCAAGATTATCTCGACTGTTTTTTGTATGAAAATCGTTCCACCTTAAGGTCAAAATTTTTAAATTTTTAAAATGAGGTCTACAACTTTCTGTTACAACTATATTTGCCAGGATTCGTATACATTTTTTTTGAATAAGGAATATCTTAGAGGCGTCTGTTTTTTTGGTCAGTCGACTTTTTTAAATGGTATAGTGCGTAGGTGAAGCTAGATAATTTTCCTGTTATTTTTATTACATGACTCTTCCAGTTTATGTTGCTATCTATATTAATTCCTAGTAGATTAAAATCCTGTACACATTCCAATATACAGTTATTCTTATAGGTGTAGTTTACGTTAAGTGGCTGTTTCTGATAAGGTCTAAAATGGATAAGTTTAGTTTTAGAGAAATTTATTAGTAGATTATGGTCACTGAGCCAATCTGAAATTTTATTTAATATTTGATTAAGGCTACAATTTAGGCTTTGTTCATTTTCGCAAGGGAAGATCACTGACATGTCATCCGCGAAGAGGACACTTGTCGTGTTTGGTGGTAGTATTTTTGGGAGGTCGTTTATGTAAAGTAAAAATAATAAACAGCCGGCAACGCTTCCTTGGGGTATGGACATTTTGACATCTAATGTATCCGATCGCATTTTGGTTACAGAGCCTGATTGTTGGTCATAGTTTTCCACCTCAACAACTTGAGTGCGATTAGTTAGGTACGATTCAAACCATTTAAAAACGACCCCTCTAACACCAATGCCATAAAGTTTTTGTAGTAATATGTCATAGGACACACGATCGTAAGCCCGACTCATATCTAGTAGAACACCCACTGCATATTTTTTATTATTTAGTATGTTTAATGCCTCTTGTATATATTTATAGACTGCCAGCGTTGTAGACTTATTCTTCCTAAACCCGTTTTGATTTTCATCTAGAATTTTGTATTTGTTACAATAAGAGTATAAACGTCGCGTCATCGCCGATTCAAATATTTTTGAGAAAACCGGTAACAATGAGATAGGCCTATAATTTCGCTTATCTGTAGGATCTCCTTTTTTTAAAACAGGTCGCACTATCGATAATTTCAGCAAATCAGGAACGCTGCCCTCTTCAAATGATTGGTTTATTAGAATCATTAGTGGTTGAGCCAGTTCTTCAGCGCAATGTTTAATTAGTATGGGAGGAAATTCATCAAAGCCAAAACTTTTTTTGTTTTTATTTTTTTTATAATTTGGTAGATCTCATTGTAATCTGTAGGGCTTAAGTACAAGGAGTTAGGAGAAGGTGTAATAACCGGCCGACCCGTGGCTGGTTGGGGGGCAGGATGCGTCATGGCGTCATCCTCACTCCCCACGGATACAAAGTAATTATTAAAAATATTTGAAACTAAAGCGGGGTCTTCTATAGTGTTTTCTTTGACTTTGACTTTGAATAAACTAATTTGTAAGATTACTAATAATTATATTAGTTACATTACAGATATAGCAAAAGTATAATTATCGTACTTACTACGAAACCAGCTGTACTAAATCCGTGCATGGTCAAACAGCCTATTAAAGACACAATAGCTAAAGGTTTGTCATCAGGACCCAGGAACGATAGCACCACTAAAGCTATTGCGACTCCAAATAAAGCTGGAAAGAATAAAAAATACATTAAAATAAAACTTACGAAACCAGCAGTAATCAAACAACACAGGCTACAATACAATATTTTTCATAACTAATATATAGAACTAACTAATAACGAATTAATATACACTAAATCAATTTAGTGTATATTTTCATAACTAAATAATTTAAATCAATAAATATAAACATTTTGAGTATCTAGTAATATGATAAATTATATATATATATATATATATATATATATATATATATATATGTGTCTATATTTGTGATATTTCCTTGTTTCTGATATCGGTAATACTTATTTCTGAATCAGTTCAATGTGTGCAATGTTGCCTGAAATTTATAATATCTGTAAATATGTATGGCATACATATAGATTGGAATAGTTTCCTGCAAGCTGTCAGATTCAACCAGCCCTTGTTGTATATCTTCTCGCAGAGGTAGGCGGAGAAGGTGTTGCCAAACCACATCCCAATATATGGCAGAGCCGCGAGCAAAGCACTCTGTAATAGAAAAATATATGGCAGTTGGAATGTATTCTGTACAGCACAT
The DNA here is from genome assembly GCA_910589605.1 of Chrysoteuchia culmella. Taxonomy (NCBI): domain Eukaryota; kingdom Metazoa; phylum Arthropoda; class Insecta; order Lepidoptera; family Crambidae; genus Chrysoteuchia; species Chrysoteuchia culmella. Next base: position 1,262,690 of record OU342651.1, read on the forward strand.
CTTATGGTTCTTCGCGCACTCATAATTGAAATAAAACAACTTTTGTTTTGTTTTCTGTACATTTGATGAGACTGTACCTAATCGAAACTAATAATTAAAAATATTCCAAAACTCTGCGTTAGTCTATTTAATACATTTTCTGGTCTAAAATAGTCGTAAAAAATTAAGTATAGTTACCTTGAAGAAATTAATATTTCAAATTGTTACAGTAAATTCCATTTTTTTGTTGTTATAAGCAAAGATGTTTTGAAATTAATCTAGAATTGGAATTCATTAGAACTAATATATTTAAAAATGCTTTAAATCCAATTTTCGGAAAAAAATCAAGGATTCTAGAAGCTAAAAGTAGATATTTAGACTTTGTAAAAGCAGCTTTAGAACTCACACTTTTCAAAGATAATTTCAGCCCTTTCTCTAAGTACGTGGGCATGTCAACGAAGAAAAATACGAAACTGATCATGAAAACAGCCTGTGGAGCCACGAGAGCCAGCACTGGCTTGGAACGAAAGATGTGCTTCCAAGGCGTTGGAGGACGTTTCTGAAACAGACAACATACATTTATCTAACGCACTTGTTATTGAATAAGTCTATATTGTTCATAGTTTCCTGCACACGCGAAGACCTGTATAGGGCTACCGATAATGCGGTCAGTGTCGCGCAATACTGGTCTCATAAAATCTAAAGCCAAAAAAATATCGACAAGATGATAATAATAATAATAATAATAGTTTTTTTTCACATTATATTTCAAGCGCACTTGGGTAAAAAATTTTGCTTTCTGTTTTAGACGCCATTAGGTTTTAGTGTTTGTTTTCGATTCAAAACAAAGGTTAGTTAGTAATCCATGAGGTCTCTCCTTAGGCCTGTCTCACCGAACAATAAAATTAACTTGTATTTTCCATTTACTTCTTAAACTTAACTGCTCTTAATATTCATAGTAACATTGTTAAAAATCTTACGGATCCCATAACATTAAGTCCAGCTTCAATGTATTGTTTCTCTGCCTCACTTATCCATCGATTTTCTCTAGGACAGTTAGCACCGAAGAAGAACCAAATTACTAGGTTGCCAATCAAAATTGCTGACGTCACGTAAAAAATGAGTTTCCATCCTAGAGCAGTCTCAGCAAGGTAACCGCATAGTGGCATAGCAATGATGGTACCAAATTGTATCCCTGTGAAAGCGCAAAAATAATTTTGATCTAAGAATAAAATTATAAAAATATGACAATATTAGGTTTATAGAATTTATTCTCATAAAAACACAAAGTTTACTTAAAATGAGAAAACAAGTATTACATATTATGATTATTTTCTTAGTGGCTATATGTAAACATCGGATACTCGGCACACATACCAATAACAAAACATTTATGAAAATAAGACTCAAAAAAATTATGTTATTTAAAAAATATATATAAATTAAGTTATAATTGATAAGTTGCATTGATTTCTAACAATTGCTTATTAATTAAATACCAATAAAGGGCAGCCGAAACAATTAAAACTGAGACAAGGTTGAGGTTTTTAAATAGACATAACAACAATAAGCACAGTCACACACCCTAAAACAGATATCGTTAGATAAAACTAAGTTGGGTCGGTTACATATTAGAATTTTATTATGAATGTTAAAAATTTAAAATGAATGCTTGCGAAAACAGTATGCTGTCAAAATAAGGATATACATGGTGTGAGCGATCAAGCCCTTCAGCTTGCGATTTCAGCAGTTAAACATTTTTTCTACGGTCAGTCTTGGATACGGGAGCATTTTTTTTTTATTTGAGCTTCTTCGTTCGTCGAAAGGCACGTTAGGATGTCGGTTCCTGCTAAACTTGCAGCCATATTAATCTGACTAATCTCGTGTGGTGATTCTATCATCGTTTTCCATCCAATTCTTACCTCAGCAGTAGGTAGGGATGTTGAAATTACTAATAAAAATAATTCTGTTTTTAATATTACCTCCGTATACAATGCCGGTGTAGTTGGTCCTCTCGTTGGCGGGAAGCCATTGTCCTAGCAATGTATGTGTGGACGAAAACAAGCAAGCTTGAGTGAGACCCATGGTGACTCTCGCCGCACAAACTAACACCCATCCACCCTGTAAGTGAAGATTTAAAATGTTTTTCACAATTTTTTTTTATTAAATTATTTATTTATTAAAAAAGTCACCAACATAAGGTACAGCAAATGAAAAATGAAATAAAATTAAATCAAATTTATTGTAGAATGTTCCTACCTAAGGATAACGCAAATAATTAAAAAAACAAAAATGAACTTTTTGTTAGTCCGTCTGGCTAGCTACCACCATATTATCTAAGCCTGACGCCATAACAACAATGTTTTCAGCATTGTTGTGTTCCGGCAGTTAAAGATAAGATAGCCAGTTCCTCAGTGATGAGGATTCCGGGAGAGGTTCGCTTCCATCTTCGGCCTTATCAATACTTAACATCAAGTATGATGAAGGCTAAGAGTGTCCCCGTTGTTCATAAAAAAAAACTCCGAATAACATCTAGAAACTTCAAAGTTTGTGATGATTTTACTAATCCTAATAAAGTCTAAATCTATCTTACCACAGCGGCGAATGTTGGTACTAATAGACATACGATTGCATTTGATAGCAACGATACCAAAAGAATCGGTTTGCCCCCAAATTTCTTCGCAAGTATACCGGACGGTATCTGCATCACCACGTAACCCCAGAAGAAAGACGACAGGATAAGGCTTTGCGTCTTTTTGTCCCAATCGTAGACCTGAAACAGACATCTTATTGTTAACCGATTTCAATAAAATCAAGCGAATGATTGTTTATCTGTCATGTTGAAAATTCTGAAAATTTTTATAAAATATTAATGGTAGGTACTCATTCTTCCTACCAATCCTGTGCTCCAGCACCGAGAACAGTTAAAGGAAGATGATGTTCATCATCATTATCATCATCATTAATCATTTTAATAGCCCCACTATTGCGGCACTGGCCTTATTATGAATGGATAAGGAATACGGCCTTTAAATGCCTTCAACTACCTTGTACTTCTGTGGTATTCGACATACTCCCCTACCTATCCATATGGAAACCCCCCAGCATTGAGTACTGCAAAAGACTGCTATTGATTGGCTCTGACTTACTGCTATATCTGTGGCGTTCTGGCGTTGGGTGTCGGACATCGCCAGCACAGCTATACCCATGCTGGCTCGCGCGATGATCAGACAGACTAGATTGAGGGTCATGCAGGCCATTTGCACGTGACGCATGCCCCATCCATAATCTGTTGATGGTTGATAATTGTTTATTGATTACGTGATTTCACCTTCAGCCATATTATAACTTAACATCAGGTATGATGAAGGCTGGAGCAAATATATAGGTTGATGATGTTCTGATCCCCTTGAAGCCTCACATGAGGATCCTCTTGACCCTCGAGGAGGTAACGGTCATTAGGGAAAGGGCCGAGTGCAAGATGATAATTAAGTGGCAGAATCAACTGGAGACTCCGCAGGCATTCGCAAGGACAGTGGAGGCAGTGCACCCGTGTGCGCCCGCTGCTGCGGGAGTGGAGTGGAGACTGCGGGTGCATAGGGCGCTAACATTCCGCCTGATGCAGGTCCTTACCAACCACGGGTGCTTTGGTAAGTTCCTGCACCGCATCCAGAGGGAGGAGTCACCGAAGTGCCACGAGTGTGACGCGGAGCTGGACACTGCGCAGCACACACTTGAGGTGTGTCCTGCTTGGTCAGCCCAGCGTCGGGAACTCGTGGCCGTGGTGGGAGGGGATCTTTCCCTGTCCAGCGTTGTCAGCAATGTGAGATCATGGACGTGATCCTCCAGAAGGAGACAGCGGAGAGGGCTCGCGAAGAGGACGCTCGGGCGCCCCGACTCCGCCGCAGACGGTTGAGGGGAAGGAGGCGACAGTATGAACGCCTCATTCCCCTATAGTCCACTATAGGGGAATGAGCGATCATCGGCGGCCGGGAGGCAGCGGTCCCACCTTTCTTACCTCTCACTCTGTATAACAACATACATACAGTCATAATGTACGTTCTTTTGGAAATGGCTTGTTGTTAGGTAGGTTAGGTAGGTTATTGCAATGGTATTTGTTTTTTAGTTTCACCATATATATTTTGTTCGTCAGTGACTTCTGCTTCTGCATGCTAATGAGTAGCTAGAGCCCCAATTTTCCTCCTAATGTCAGTTGAAGTACCATTGACTAGTTCCATAAAAGAATCCTAGCTATCTTACCAAAACTCTTCGCTCCGTAGTTTAATTACCTAAACATGCTGTTTCTAAGATCCATTCCAGTATCGGTATGTCGATCTTAATTTAATTTATCTATCCATATTAAATTTATAACTGTCAAGCATTAGCTCTTACGTAGACAAACCAATTTTGTTAATAAAAAAGATAATCCTAATGTTAGTTGTACAAGTTTTTGCTTCTCGGTCGCGCAAGAAAAGTGTCAATGCCACATTTTATCTTTGTGCAATTGTTTCAGTAAGTTCAGCAAATATCACCTAAAGTATTTTACAACAAAAACAATAGGCACCCGCCTCCTGTAATGTATTCTATATCTTTATTACAGAGCTGTTAATGTATAAAAAGTGATAAGTAAATCACGATTTGCAGTAGACGTTGCCACAGAATATGTAGTGCTTGAATAATACCCATGGAATTATTAATACCAGGATATATTAAAAAAAAAAAAATGTTTTTGGTATTTTCAGATTAGATTCCAATCATTCTAAAGAATATTTAAACGGTAAACTAAATTGTAAAAACTGTTCACAATAGCAACTCGGTTTTACGACAGATAAACCGTCTTTAAAATTACAAAATATAACCATTTTAAAGCCGCTTTCAGACAAGGTGTAAATACTAAAAGTGCAATGTTGAATGCACTATCGATGTCTTGGCCGAGTATTCCATTATTCCAGGAATTCCATTAACTGGACTGCTCGTAATTTTATCCCACAGGTTTCACTGACTGGACTATTGGGACTTTAATTCCCAGTAATCCTGTGTGATAGCTAGATGCACCATACTTATAGATAGATAGATAGATAAAACACTTTATTGCACACACAAAAATACAGACAGAAACACAAGAAAGAGTTGACATAAATGTGGGCAAAGGCGGCCTTATCGCTAAGAGCGATCTCTTCCAGACAACCTTTGAGGCATAGGAAAAATGGAGAGAGAGCGAGAGGTAGTGCACAGGCAACAAGCAAGAATGACAAACTTTACTTAACAATATTACTGAACATATAAATAAATCTACCTACATAAACTACTAAATACATAGTCATAAATAAAAATAAAATATTTAAATAAATAACAACTAAATATATATTTAATATATCTATATATATATATTATAATAATATATACTTGATAATAAACAAATAAAAAAGAAGGTAGTTGCAAACAAGGACTTAGAGAGAAGATGTGAATGCAGTTTGTTTTTGAAAATGGCAAGTGACTTCGAATGACGGATCTCATACGGGAGGTTATTCCAGAGGCTGATTGACTTCGCCGTAAAGGAGTCCTTGTAGTATCCAGAGCTCGTGAAAGGACATTTAAGCAGATTATCAGCCTTGGACCTAAGAGGACGACTGTGGTCCACACCAAGAAATTGAAAACGTTCCTTGAGGTAAGGAGGGGTTCCTTCTTATAGTTGATATAATTATTTATAATAGAACTAGAGAACTTCCGCCCGCATGGTTCCCGTTCCCGTAAGAATACCGGGATAAAAATTAGCCTATGTTACTCACCGTTCTTTCAACTATGTGCCAAAAATCAAGTCGATTCGAGACAATCAAATTTTTCAAATTCAATTCAATTCAATATTATTTATTCAGTCTAGGCTGTTACAAACACTTATGAACGTCAAAGAAGCTACGCCATCGTTTCACAAACCCTACGGCGGGAGACCTTGTAACGAGAAGAACCGGCAAGAAACTCCTCAAGGGCTATTTTTTTCTCCCTGTTTTATTTCATACAGAGTCGTCAAATTGAAAAGTGACCTTAACGTCAATTTCCATCACAAAAGAAAATACTAATTATAATTTTACATTTTATGGTTGCCCTAACCGTAAATAATTTATAACATTTCTCGCATTACAAGGTTACTGTACTGCAAGTTGTGACGTGCATACAGGTCAATAGTAATTTATTTTAAATGAAAATATTTAAGCTCTAAGCACATCATTAAGACAAGCAGACTGAAATAGACCCATTTCCGCTGGCGGCACCCGTTCACGAGCATGACGCATGAACCAGCCAACCATATTTTAGGGAACGTAACGACCCGCCTCACACGACACCGCCGAAGAAACGTTTGAGTGAGCATGACGTACTTCAGGTACTTATGTTAAAGTGTATAAATACAGAAAATACTATGGCAACAACAAAAAAGAAAGATAAAAGTGCATTAATGCAAGACGCAACTTACAATGTTACTGGAAGATGCATCAGCTGGGTCATAATCATAAAGCGTATTTAGATTAAATTAAAAATAATAATAATTACTTTCATATACTTAATTAGAATAATTGGAAAACATTACTTATATTTATTAAACAAACACACTATCGCATTCTAATATTAGTTTGGATTAGGATTTCTTTAATCCCTTCAAGGAACTTCTGGTCAGCCAATAGATAGTTTTGGGGAAACGCTTTTCCAAATACTGTTAAATAAATATTTTTGAAATAGCGCTCCATAAAAATGTCTTCCGGGAAGTTCCTCGATTACTACCTATGCTTTTTATTTCAACACGTTGGTGGTAGGACTTGTTCTCAGTCCGTCTGGCTAGCTACCACCATCTTATCTAAGTGACGCCATAACAACAATGTTTTCAGCATTGTTGTGTTCCGGTAGTTAGAGATAAGATAGCCAGTTCCTCACTGATTGAGGAATACGGGAGAGGCTCGCTACCATCTTCAGCCTTATCAATACTTAACATCAGGTATGATGAAGGCTAAGAGTCTCCCGCTGTTCATTAAAAACACACACACACACACACACACACAAAAACTATAAAAAAAAACAAAGCCGGGTCAAGGATGCAGTATGGATTATTCCTGAACCTCTGGGATATAATATCAGCAATCCCACCATGGCACTACACTTGGCACCATGGGACTATTGGGAATTCTAGCCCTGGCCTGGCATCTTCTTTAAAAAAGGGATTTTCTTGTTATTTTTTTATAAAAATATTAAAAAGTCAATGTCAGTACTTTTTAAATGATAAAATTAATTGCTTACTTTTATTTTCTCCTGCCAATTCAGAATTTTTACTATTACTATTTTCGGTGTCCATTTTTTTTTTTAAATCACTTCACTCTTTGACATTGGAAACAGTAGTGTTCAACTAAACTGTTACTTTACTAAAGAACCACTTTATGACTTTACACAATATCAAAGTGATTTAATCCTTCGCAGTTCGCCATAAAGCTCAAATTAGGTTGACACAATAAATCCCGCGTAATATTATCTGATAGTTTATAAATCTTTTACAAGTAAATGACGAGATTTATAACGCGAGTTTTCTTTCTCAAATAATGATGACAATATAGTTTTTATCTGTCCCACTGCGCTCAGAATCAGTTTCCTCATTACATTAAATAAGTTCTATAATTTTCCTTTTGTATGATACATTTTAACTAGAAAAGTATGAAGAAAAGACAGGTACATTTTTCAATGCTATTTTTATACTTAAAAAAGCTCTTCCAAAGCAGAGCAGTCCAAAGTTCTGCTTTGGAAGAGCATTGGACCGGATTTCTAAAGGTCATGGGTTCGATTCCCATCTGAGAATACACTTGTGACCGAGTAAATTTTTTGCAATATTTTTCGATTTAAAATTTATCATGAGGTAAAATTTTCTAGTTTTTTTTTCTAGTAAAAAGTTACTTCTTCCTTCTTTTTTATCGTATGAGTCTTCGAAGTTTGTCAGCCTCAAGGTTTTGGGGAGTTGGATAGCAAGCGTCCGTGGCATTATTTTTCATCAAGATAACGCGCCCGCTCACACAGCTGCTAGAACTATAGATTATTTGACAACTTCTGGGGTAAAAATGTTACTCCATCCTCCGTACAGCCCAGATTTAGCTTCAACCGATTTTTTTTTAATTTCCCACGGTTAAAAAAAATTTTTTCGTGGGTGAAAATTTAGCACTGCAGACGAGGCCGTCGAAGAATTTCGGCGGTAATTTTTTATGTTTTGAAAGCTGGCCTGAATGCATAAATGCATTGGGATTGGAGGTGGATATTTTGAAAAGCTGTAAATAAACTTTTTTTATATATTCTAACTATTTTTTATTTCACTAACTATTATTGCAGCCCACGTACATTACAAAATTGTGTCAATTCAATTCAATTCAATTCAATTCAATATCATTTATTCAGTCTAGGCTGTTACAAGCACTTATGAACGTCAAAGAAGCTACGCCATCGGTTCACAAACCCTACGGCGGGAGACCTTGTAACGAGAAGAACCGGCAAGAAACTCGTCAAGGACTATTTTTTTCTCCCTGTTTTATTTCATACAGAGTCGTCAAATTGAAAAGTGAGCTTAACATATCAGTAAGGTCAATTTCCATCACAAAAGAAAATACTAATTATAATATTACATTTTATGGTTATCCTAACCGTAAACAATTTTCAACTCTTAAGGAAAAAGATGTCGAAAAAGATATTACTAAAAGGAGAACAATTACAAAAGTACAAAGAAAAACTATATGACCGCTCCTACGCACTAGCGGTTAACCGCAGGGGCAAACCGCGCGGCTAGCCGCTTTTCCAGTTTAATATGCAACCGCCTGTGATTGTACGCACTTAAACGCCACAAAATTTCAACCACGGCGGTTGAATAGAGAGCTGCGACCCACTCGCGGCTGGCCGCCATCTTGCTTATACGCACTGGCGATTCATGAGCAGTTTAGTTAGCGGCGAGCCTCCGATGAGTTTGTACGTGAATTGCGCAGACATGAACTTCGACACAGATAAATTCAACAACGAGTATCTTTTTTTATTTTTCTTTCGTTGTTTTCGGGAGTAAAAATAAATAACACGAGCTATCTCGACGGCGTCCATTTTGTTTATGCCAAGCGCCTTCGAGCGGTCCAACCGCTTAACGCGGTTTCATCGCGGCTGATCGTTATGACGGCCAATCGCGAAGAAACCGCGATGAAACCATGTTAAGCGGTTAGACCGCTCAAACGAACCGCCTAGGCGGCCAATCGCTAGTGCGTAACGGGCTTATCTCGACGGCGTCCATTTTGTTTATGCCACGCGCCTTCGAGCGGTCCAACCGCGATGAAACCATGTTAAGCGGTTGGACCGCTCAAACGAACCGCCTAGGCGGTCAATCGCTAGTGCGTAACGGGCCTAAAAGTTTGGATGTTCGGATGTTGTTCACTATTCGTTCAAATTTTTCTAAATTCAAACATTCCCGCCACCTGAATCGGTGGTTCATTTGGCTAGCCAAACGTAAGGCCGATTAGAGCATACCCGCCTCATCTGGTCGCTGATTGGCTCCCGCAGTTGTGAGAGGAAATGGTCTCGTTCTGTGCAACTTCGAATCTTTAAAATTATCAGTACTAATGAAAATCGAGTGATCGTGCTTTAAGCTCATTGTTATTCAATTTCTATCGTGTGTGCGCAAATGTAGTACTGTTTTCTTTCGAATCCGTGCGTGAAAGTGCCAGCTGGACTTCATCTGCTTTCCAACCACGCGGTGGTACTACCATCTGCAGCCACTCTAAGAACTAAACGATGACACACAACTGCTGCGAGGCTTGAAGGACACGGTAGTGCGGTTAGTCAAGGTAAGGCGGTATACCTACTTGCTTTGGCTTTCAGCCCAAACGAACTACATCTTAAATTCATCGACGGCGAGAATATTCTATTCAAAATTCGATTCCTGAACCAGAATGGCGTCTAGAGCTTTTCTATACTTTCTAGGCTAGGCTGCGTCATCACCGATGCTTATTACTCAATCACAAAGAAACTAAGTGTGGACTTAGTTTAAAAACTGACGATCATTTTTGATCACAGTTTTTCCACATGATCCAGTTGTAACACTACCGGTACCAGATCAAGATGTCCCGGGTTCGATTTTCAGTTGACGTTCATATTATATGCGGCTTTGTATGTGGTAGGAATTGAACTCGGTTTTGCTACCACCATTTTATCAGTGTCTGTTGTCATAAGAACTATATTTCTAGCACTATATGTGCTAGAAATGTTAATTTGTCACTTGCTAGCAGGACACGGGTGATAAAAGTGTATCATATCATCATCATTATCATCAGCTTATTATCGTCCACTGCTGGACATAGGCCTCTCAAAGTGCACGTCACGAGCGGCTATTCTCATCCAGTTTTCGCCAACCACCTTCGAAAATCGTCGCTTCACCTAGTCTGAGGGCGTCGTGCACTACGTTTGCCGATACGCGGTCTCCACTCCGGTTCTGCGGTTTATATGGCCGGGCCACTGCCACTAAAAAATTGCGATGTAAAAATGAAAAAAATAATAAACAGGTCACACGGTTTCCAGAGAACATGGAATGGGGCATGAGAGGTGTTGCTTATGTTTGTTGTTATTGTTTGATAAATTGTATGCAGATACAATATAGGATATCAGGATATTATACGATCTGGGTGAAGTATGAAAAACAATCTAATAAAAAACACAGTTTATCAGTAATTTTATTGTGAAAACATACGAGCTATTTACATCGAGATGCCTACTCGCGCTAACAAAATCTTAATCGATAAAATATAAAAATACTAGATTTAATCGACTCGGCTCACAATTGATTCTCAGGCGGGAATTGTACCCGCATCCTTAAGGTATCGAGCCCACTGCTCAAATCATAGAGTTACCGAGCCTTGTGAGCCGTTTCGATTTTTTCTAGTTTTACTTATCATGTAAGATAGCATTTAAAAAGCAAACTTCAAAACTCATAACAAAAAAAATATCGTTAAAGTTTGGTGTATATTTACAGAAAAATACTAGCTTTATCTTTGGACATATCCCTAACTTTATAATTTGAGTAGGTAGGTATAATTTACAAATAAATCAATGATCTTTATTTAATACATTCAAAATCAGCGCAAACGCTCAATAGACCATAATTTCCATCACAAAAAAAAATACCGTTGTAAAACAAGAGATTGGAAGTCATGCGTTGCCTTTTGTGCGAAACACAAAACTAGTCCATACATTTCCATATAAGGAATTTGAATTACGTTACGTTTTTTATGAACAACGGGGAGACTCTTAGCCTTCATCATACCTGATGTTAAGGCTGAAGATAGACGCGAGCCTCTCACGGAATCCTCAATCAATGAGGAACCGGCTATCTTATCTCGAACTGCCGGAACACAGCCATACTGAAAACATTGTTGTTATGGCGTCAGACTTAGATAAGGTGGTGGTAGCTAGCCAGGCGGACTTACAACAAGTCCTACCACAACCAACGTTGGTGGCCTACCACCAAACTTGTTGTACGTTGCGGTTTTTGAGTACTTCTTTCACTACTAAATCTCTTAATAATTGTGTGATAAATATTAAACAAGGAAATATACTATAATATAGCAACTATTCTAATGTCGCCCTGACGGGATGTGACTAGTTGCTTTTTTTCTTGATTAATATTTATCACATAAAAATAGCATTGTAAAATGCAAAAACAAAAGTTGTAATCTCTTAATAATTGTGTTTTGTGTAAAATGCTATGAAGTTTACAGTTTTCATAGAGTCATCGAACACAATATCAATTCTTCTCCTCAGGGTGCTCCTCTTTGCTGTAATTGTCATTAGGATGCTTCAAAACTGGTTTCAATTCCTCTGAAAAATAGATATTTAATTAGTTATATTTTATGTGTATTTGAACCAGATATGTCCTACGAGCTCGTTTTGTGAAACATTAGGAAGACCCTATATGGGGTCCGATTGAATTTGCTATCTCTTTCATTTCCGTGCGTTTTTATGTCTTTTGTCCTATTTGTCGATTGTCAATGTGGCGTCACAGATTTAAACGCAAATTACGATGAAGGTAACATATCTATTAGAAAACATCATTAAATAATTAAATAAATAATTGGTTTTCACAATCACACCAATTATCTAGTCCACGTTAAGTTTCATGAAGAACTTGTGTTATGGATACTAGATAACTGACAAACGTACTTATATACTTTTTTTGTAATTAAATACATATTAAACACCCAGACCAAGACAAATAGACATGTTCATGCGCACAAATATTTGTCTTGTCCGGGGAATCGAACCCGGGACCTCTGGCGCAGTAGGTGAGTTTAGTTCCCCTGCGTCAAACAGGTCGTCGATTTATTGAATTCCAAGAATGATTTGAGCGGTACCTAGCACTTTTATTCACTCACGAAAAACAAGAATGGACACAGATATTAAGCTTTGGAAGGCTGGAAGTTATTAGGGCGGCCGCATCACATAACAAAAATTATTGAAGTGAAAACTTCTTTAGCCCCGTCGCACATGCCCACACTCGCACTCGTTCACGACACTGCGCCAATGTCGCATTGACATTGGTGGACACGCGTGTGTCCGCAATTGCTTTCACGGGTCGTACGTCAGTCAGTGTCTTAAGTACCATTCGTAGACGAAAACAAAGCAAGATGGACGCGATTGATTTAAGTTCAGAATTCGACAATGATATCGAGTTTTTAAATAGATTTTTGTTAATAAGTAAATCATTCGGAAAAAAAATATGGAAAGGCTCTTACATGTCCCAAAGGAAAACAACATTCAAATTAACTTCTGAGTTTTCTACAAACAATTTAAAAAAAAAATTTTAGAATGACTGAACAATTGTAAAGAAGTACATGCGACATGCATAATTGCTTCAGATTTAGAAGATCAAGGATATGGTGGTCATGAACGAATTAGTACTGAAGAAAAATTGGCGATTCTGCGATGCGTTTCCAAATAGAATCCTTTAATTTCGTATTCATATAATCCTGGTGTTTTACGTCGTATAAACATTTTTCGCTTCGAACAGCTTTAATTAGTCGCACTCGCCTCAGTGCCACTCGAAATTAGTGTCTCAGCCACCTAGCCGACACGCGCGTACACGCTCATGTACGTGCCTGCGTCGACAAGTGAGAACAAATGCGGAGTTCGGTACAGTGCCATAGGTTTTAAATACTGCCACTCGCACGCGGCTCGTGACGGCCAATGCGAGTGTGGGCATGTGCGGCGGGGCTTAGTGGCGTTGTGCACATCAGAGTTTGAAATTTTTGGGATAGGTAAAAAATGTTAAAGTCACGTCAGGACAAGTGACCCTGATCGAATTCGTAAGACCATTTACCGTTTACCTATTTCAAATTACATAAAGTCTCACACTTGAAAGATCTACGTATGTTAGTTAATATTATCCATTATATAAATATCTCTCAATACTACAGTCAGTTTTAATGGGTTTACATGCAAAATCAAGTTGGTCTCCGTTTTTATCAACTTTTTATGAAGTTGTGGTCAAGATATAGTGGATTTTGATCATTATTTTCGTTTAAGCGGTTTTCACTTCTGTCGGCACTCCCAGAGTGCAACCCGTAGTTTGTTCGCATACTACCGGCAGTCCGCATCGCAACGTATGTCAGTTTATACAAACTGACATAATGGTCAACACTTGTCACAAAACAGTGACAAGTGTAGACCAACTTAGGTACTTCTTCTAACCAATCAAGGTCTCCCGCCGTAGGGTTTGTGAACCGATGGCGTAGCTTCTTTGACGTTCATAAGTGCTTGTAACAGCCTAGACTGAATAAATGATAGTGACTTTGACTTTGACTTTGACAACCTTTTGTACGATCAACAGCAGCTACGGTTTATGCAACATGTAATTTTTTTCCAGACAAATCCAGAAAAAAATTATTTATTTATTTAAATCTTTATTGTTATACAATAAACACAAAGTTAGGTACAAATACCTGGATCAGCCAGCGTTTTCTTGACGTAATCAGGGTCATCCCAGGGTTGTCTCTCGCTGGTCGCCAGGGTGACGTACATAATGTTGGCGACAACGCACAACCCTGCTATCAGAAGGAATACAACCCGCCACCGACTGACGTCAGACTGGAAGAAGAAGATTATGTTACTGTACAAGTCCATTATAATATTGTCTTAACGTCGTGGAGGTCACGTCAATGAGATGACTGCTGAGGTACCGAGACATACATTTACCACAGTCTTTAGAGCTTCCCTTGTGCATTTACGACCTGTTTGGCGCAGGGGTACTAACCCCACCTTCTGCGCCAGAGGTCCCGGGTTCGAACCCCGGACAAGACAAATATTTGTGTGCATGAACATGTCTATTTGTCTTGGTCTGGGTGTTTAATATGTATATTATGTATGTATTTACAAAAAAAAGTATATAAGTATGTTTATCCGTTATCTAGTATCCATAACACAAGTTCTTCATGATACTTAACGTGGGCTAGATAATTGGTGTGTAAAAAAAAAAAAAAAAAAACTAATTTTTGACGACCTGTTTGGCGCAGGGGTACTAAGCCCGCCTTCTACGCCAGAGGTCCCGGATGCGATCCCCGGACAAGACAAATATTTGTGTGCATGAACATGTCTATTTGTCTTGGTCTGGGTGTTAAATATGTATATAATGTAAGTATTTAAAAAAAAGGATATAAGTATGTTTATCCGTTATCTAGTATCCATAACACAAGTTCTTGATGAAACTTACCGTGGGCTAGATAATTGGTGTATTAGAAAAATAAATCCCCGGCTGTCAACCGCTCGTCGCCCGGAAGAGAATCACCAATTTTAATCGCCTCTGTGGTCTAGTGGTAACAACCACCGGTATCAGAATCAGGGTTTCCGGGTTCGATACCCAGCGGGGGTACATATTGTATTCGGTTTGGTTGGTGTTAGGACTTAGTCCGCCTGACTAGCTACCACCATCTTATCTAAGTCTGACGTCATAACAGCATTGTTGTTAAAGCCTGTTCCTCAGTGTTTGAGAAATACAGGAGAGGCTCGCTTTCATCTTCAGCCAAACCAATACTTAACATCAGGTATGATGAAGGCTAAGAGTCTCCCCGTTGTTCATAAAAAAGACAAATGGACTGTGCTATCGCAGCACCGGCATCGTTGACGTCCCGGTGACGGCGGCGGTGGACAAACGACCTTTCACACTTACTGGGTCATTACGCAAAATGGCGCTCGTCACGATCGGCGTTAGAGCACAACCAAGAGTTGCAATAAAGTTCAGCAGACTCATCAGGACACCTCCATAATTCGGCGACAGATCCAACTGGTTAATCTAGAACAAAGAGTTTTTTCTTAACAGCTAAAAGAGCCTGAAACTGGTGGTAGGGCAGAACTGGCAATCCAAAAATGCGTGTAATATGCTCAATTGACAAAAGAATAATTTCATTTTCTCATTTTCAAAGTTTAAGCAGGTAAATATCAAAACTATGATTCCGTAGTTAGGATTTCTGGAAACCGGTGACATTTATTCGTTTCGAATTTCATGCGCTTGTCACAGTTAGACTTTTCCTTATGAAGGTTTATAACCTTGGAATGTGTAACTATTTTGAGTTATTATATAGTTCTATCTGGAGTTCTTGAACAACTAAAGTTTAAAGTATTGGAACTTACAAGAAAACCAGCTACGCTGAACCCGAGCATGGTCAAACAAGCTACCAACGTTACGACAGCCAACATTTTGCTCTCAGGACCCAAGTAAGAAAGTACCACCAGTGCTATTGCAATGCCAAATAATGCTGTAATTAAGAGAAAAAAAGATGTGGTAAAAAGAAGGAAGAGATCTGAACTTTTATTAAGTAGAAGCAAGCTGAAATAATACCGAGGTGGCAGATCTTTAAGCCATCAAAAGGTAGAAGGTATTTTAACACTAATGCAATAATAAACTTAACATTAACAAATTTTAAAAGGCTTGCTATAAATGAAAAAGATTATAAACATATTCATACACATATTTATTAACCCTAGATAGCTAACGTTCGTCAAAATGACGAGCATCCGATATACATTGCTTAATTTCTCTTTTAATGTTTTATTAACACACCCGCGGTTTCGTGCCAACTCAGAACCCAGTTGACCACATAGAGTGGTGGTCTCATCTAAAAAAAAATTAATGAAAAAAAAAGAGTTCCAAAAAATTCAAAATATTAATATTCTTCAAAATAGCCTTTAATTCATATTCCCTATTTTCTATAAACATAATAAAAGTAAAGAAAATATAAAAAAAAAAAAAAAAAACAAAATCGTCAAAAAGTCAAATGGTTAGCTGATCAGAGTACTTCAGCAACGTTAGCTCTCTAGGGTTAAATATTTAAACCGAGTTATCAACAAATTAGAAATTAAACTTACATAATGACTGGAACAGTTTCCTACAAGAAGTTAGATTCAGCAAACTCTTGTTGTAGATCTTCTCAGATACGTAGGACGCCAAAGAACTGCCGAACGACATCCCGATGTAAGGTAGTGCTGATAACAAAGCACTCTGTAAATCAACATCAACAGATTCAATAAATAGGAACCGTACAATATAGTATAAAACATGTATAAAAGATGATGTGGAACCAAAAATAGCACCTGATTTAGCAAAGCAAACATTTACAAATTTTTATATCTTTATATATTCCAAAGGAAGACACTGACGTCAATAAGTGGTTCAAAGCTGATTAATTAAAAAAAAACTAACGCAATAGTAATAAATTAAAAAAAGGAAATTGATGAAATGTTGAATTCATGGAAAGCAAAGTAAACTATTACGATAAAGTAACTTTACTTGATTTATGTACAGTCGATCAAAAGCAAGTTAAACAGCTGCAATTCAAAAACGCAATAACAAACGCACTTATGTTGAACTTGATAAGCTGCCGTTTATAGTAGTTATGTCAAATTGGAAAGCTTACATTTCTTAAGGATATCCTCAAGCCCTTTTCCAAATACGTGGGCAGATCAACAAAGAACACTATGAAGCAGACAGCAAAAGCGCAATGAGGGGCGAGGAGCGCCCACACCGGCTTTGACCGAAGAATGAGCTTCCATGGCGTCGGTGAGCGTTTCTGTGAATGAAAAAGATTTGAACTATGAATGCTTATGGAATTTGAATACATCATCATCATCAGCCGGTTACCGTCTTCTGCTAGACATAAGCCTCTCCATGCCTCTTCATGTTTTCGATTAGTTTGTGTGCAGAGAGAATAAATTGTATGTCAATGATGTTTAAAAACTACGTGATGGAATGTTATCCGCTGCTTGTGATGTCTAATCTTGTAATTTAAATGTAATAGGGTCATGTTCATACAGGGTGCTAAAAAAAATGTGCGGATGATTTGGATACTAATAATACTATAATTTGAGACATATTAGATTTGGACATAAACTGCTCGGCCACCCTGTACGAGTATACTGTATTTATTTAAACAAATACTACTTCAAAATTATAATGTTGCAAATTGATATAACTTATTCTTACTAAATTGATTAATGGTCTGGTTAACATAGAATGCCAAAAAAAAAACTCACATTTTCCGAAACATTGAGCCCTGCCTCAATGTACTTCCTCTCTTCCTCACTGATCCATCGATGATCTCTCGGATAGCTGGCTCCGAAGATATACCAAATTGCCAGATCGACGATTAATATTCCAGATGTGACGTAGAATATGAGCTTCCATCCCAAAGCAGTCTCAGCGAGGTAGCCACACAGGGGCATAGCGATGATGATACCCAAATTCATCACTGTGAAAGTTTATCGAATAGAGTAATTTGGTAACTAACCAAACTAGCTATCCGTATAAGAGATGAACAGAGTGACATTAAAAATACCTGAGATAGGGATGATGACGTCATCATCCCTATCTCAGGTATTTAATTGTAAATTGCGCTGCGCTGTGACTATGTACGATTCTACTCTTATGTACGATTTACAGCGCAATTTACAATTTGCTAAAGGAAATTGAAACATCCTTACTTCTTACTTCGATGGCTTAGCGACCAGGAGGACTATTTTTGATTCACTCGTCGCGTGTCGAGCGCTTTGTTTCTACTGATTTTCGTTCGACATACGCATTTCCATATTTTTTAATCGCTCGACCGCAACGAGTGCAGGCGTGGCAGGCGCCACTCGTTGCAGGCGAGCAAAATAAAGCTAGCGACTCGTGACTTAAGTCGCTGTCAACGCTATGTCATACGAGCGATTAAAACATAGACCTCCCGAAGTGTGTCTTAGAGAGATCTCCATCTATCTCGATACTGTGCGATTTGGCGCCAGTCACCATTCAGTTCACGGAGATCAGCCTCCACCGCGTCCTTCCACCGGAAGCGGGGGCATCCAACCAGCCGTCGACCAGTCACAACACTGAGATGGGGAAACATCCGTAAAGAAATTAATTTCCCTATTTGCATGGGCCTGCGCGAGGAGCTGACTGCCTGCCGCACGCCGCCACCGGACGACTTCAAGGCTACTTAAGTTGCATGCAAATATAAGGATCCTAACTTCTGTATGTACTTATGATTTTGTAATTTTTGCATTTTTCAATGCTATTTTTTATACTTATGGTAAATTTTAAATAGAAAAATATTGGAAAAAATGAACTCGGCCACAAGTGAATTCTCAGACGGGAATCGAACCCGCGACCTGATTCATTTCAGACCTGACTCAGCGGTTAGAGCATTGGACCGGATTTCCAAAGGTCGCGGGTTCGATCCCCGTCTGACAATTCACTTGTGGCCGAGTTAATTTTTTCCAATATTTTTCTATTTAAAATTTACCATTCTGTATGGATGTTTTAATTTCCTCAGGTGTAAACACATACACACCTCCATACACCACTCCAGTGTAGCTGGTTCTCTCGCTCGCGGGTAGCCACTGCCCCAGCAAGGTATGAGTGGAAGAAAACAAGCAAGCTTGCGTCAAGCCCATGGTTACTCTGGCGCCGCATACTAAGGCCCAACCACCCTAAGATACAAATAAGTGCACTTTTTGAAGTCGGTTTTAATTTTTATTATGACAAGTTTTTTTTATACCTATCACAATTTTTAAAGTTAGAATCCCGTTTTCACCTACGCAAAACAGGTAACAGAAACGACAATCGAATAGGTTCAGTATCTAACACCACGCCAACTTTGGCACTGTGAGATACTTATTCCTTGATGAATGCGCATTGATGAAGCATCGCTGCCTACGGCGTAGAAATAGAGGGTGGAAATTTAAGACGGGGCAGTAAGCGAAGGTACCTTAACCGTTGCTGCTACTTGAAAACGTCCTTAAGAAACCATCCTTAATTTTTTGAGAAATATTGAACTGCATTCACGGATTTTGAAAAAAATGCACAGTCAGTACGCGACGGACTGATAACCTCCTGCTTTTTTTGAAGTCGTTTAAAAAATGGAAAAAGACGTGGCAATATTTTAACGCAAGTATATGTTACATCATTGATAAAAGTTTTTCCTTTCAATAAACATTTTTCGCCATTTGCAGCAGTAGCAGGACACCTGTATCCAGAAAACAATGGAATATATATTGTGTCTTATAACCCGAGACCTGAGAGATTAAAAATACCTTTTGAATAGATAACTTTATCTCAGGCCCCGGATTATGAGACACAATGATGAATTAAACTTGACCTTAATTATGACTGATGAATTATGAATTAAATTATGAATTATGAATTAAACTTGACTTAAATTATTACTTGACTTAAATGGTTCTCATCGGGTTTGATAGCAGCCATCAAAGAGAAATATAAATACCGAATGAAAATTCGAAAGTTTAACAGTAACCCACGTGATCTCTTGTCATTTAAATTGCTGAAGATCAGATGTCAGGAGTTGCAAACGGCTGCCTACAACAAATATATGGACAACTTGGAACACACGTTGACTGGTAATCCTAAGTTCTTGTGGTCTATTGTGAAGCGAAAGAGAAATGGAAAAAGTACGTATCCGGCAGAAATGGTTCTCGATGATAAAACAGTAACGGAGGGCGGTGACATTTGCAATCTCTTTGCATCGCATTTTGCATCAGTTTATAATTGCGCCAATCCTAGAGCCGCTAATGATTATTTGAACGCACCGAATCTTAGTAATCAATGCCTTGGCCCTATCTCATTTACCAAAGATCAGGTACATAAAGTCTTAAAAAGACTTGATTTGTATAAAGGAGCAGGTGCAGATGGCATTCCATCAATTTTCGTAGCCAGGTGTGCTGATGTCTTAGCTTGCCCTCTGTCGCTTATATTTAATAAATCCTTGAGAACCGGTACGTTTCCATCTCTCTGGAAAGTGTCGTTGGTTTTGCCTCTGCATAAAGCTGGTCATAGAAGCCAAATAGACAATTATAGGCCAATATCCATCCTGCCGATCTTTTTCAAAATCTTTGAGTCAATGCTCCTATTTTTGCAAAACAATTTCAGCAAACAGTGTCACTTCACCAGCATGGTTTTGTCAGGGCAAGGTCAACTGCCACGAATATGGTGAGTTTTATGGACGACCTATCGGATTCCTTGGATCGAAGGAAGTCCGTTGATGTTATTTACACGGACTTTAGTAAGGCGTTCGATAGGGTCAACCACTATGTATTACTCAGTAAACTGCCTTCCATTGGCATCACCGGCATCTTGCTGAATTGGTGTAAATCATACCTAAACTATCGTAAATCAATGGTTGTTGTGAATGGATACAAGTCAGACCCGTTTGATGTCCTTTCTGGGGTCCCCCAGGGATCGATCTTAGGCCCTATATTTTTCAATATTTTTATCAATGACATCTACTTGCGCTTCGGCAATTCTAAGTGCTATTTATTCGCCGACGACCTTAAAAATACAAATTGATACACCCAATGATGTGTTGCTCCTCCAAAAAGATCTTAATAATTTGGATGAGTGGTGCAATTAAAATGGTATGTCTCTCAATACAAAAAAGTGTGTTGTAGTACATTTTAACCGCAATAAAGTGTTTTCCCTAGAGAATATATAATAAGGAGTGAAAATCTTTCTAAGGTAAACTGCATCCGGGACTTGGGAGTGACTATGGATACCAAATTGCGCTTCAACGCACACATTGATGATATCGTGAGCAAAGCTTACAAAACTCCCGGTTTTGTTTTACGAAACTGTAAAGAATTTAAAAGGCCGCAAACTAAAATACTCTTGTTTAATGCACTCGTACGTAGCGGTTTGGAACATTGTAGCGTTGTCTGGAATCCGCACTATGACGTTTACGTCAAAAAACTTGAGCGCGTGCAGAAAATATTTTTATGGCACCTTACTTTCAGTCTCAATCTCGCAAAAAAACTACATCACTATGAGGATAGACTTCGCTACTTTAATATGAACACTTTGAAAGACCGCCGCTCTATGTTAGACAGTGTTTTCTTGTACAAACTGACAAATAATATTTTTGATTGTCCTGATCTACTCTCGAGGGTTAATTTGAAGGTCCCCACTAAATTGCCAAGAAAATCAAGGTATAATTTGTTCGTAACCAAAAGTTCAAAATCTAATCTAGGTTTATTTTCGCCTTTAAACAGAATGTTTTCACAATATAATTAAGGTTTCACTTTATTCTCAATGTTAATATGTGTGAGTCTTCTTTTTTCTTTTTGTTTGGTGTAATCTTGTTGGTGATCCAAATAAATAAATAAATAAATAAATTTATAACTTTAACTAAATAAAATAAATGGCTTATAGCTGTAAGTCACTGTGTAGGTCTGACTATTATTCGAACATATACATACACACACAGGCACGAACACACACACTCACTCACATAACACACACAATATACTCACACACACACACACACATTTAGATGCAATCTTGTGTGTGTGTGTGTAACCTTTGTTAATTTTTCTTATTTTTTTCTTTATATTTTTAATGTTTAACCATTAATCTGCTCAAGTTCTCCCAGCGACATCTATTAGCTAACGTTTTTATCAGTGATAGTGTGGTTCGAGGTGGTGGAAGCCTGGTGATACAGGTATTTAGTACCTAGCTCAGGCATCAGCCTCTCACAAACTTAGATTGCTTATTCCTGTTTTGTAAATGTCTTTATTTCAATGCTAAGTTTGTGATGAGAAAATAAACATTATTTTTATTTTTTTATTATAATAATGAATTTGATCAACCATACTTACTACGGCAGCTAAAGTGGGCACCAGAAGACAAACAATCGAGTTTGACAGTATTGACACTATGACTATGGGCTTTCCTCCAAACTTTTTCGCCAATATTCCAGAAGGGATCTGCATCACCATGTAGCCCCAGAAGAAAGACGATAAGATAAGACTTTGGGTCTTCTTATCCCAATCGTAGACCTGGAAAAGAAAGATGATTTACATTTAAAATAATGGCTAGTACAATTATATTATCTATACATAATTATAATAAAACTGTTAAATTATAATTTCTGTACATTGGATATATTTACTATAATAATATATATATATTTTTTTGAATAATTGGGAACGACGTAAAAACAGTAAGAGAATACGTTAAGAGGATTTTTTAAAATTTTTGTCTGTCTGTTTGTATGTACACACTAATCTCCGAAAGTACTGAACGGATATGAATATTTTGTTTGTGATATGTAGCTAATAGGTAGGGCCATAACATAAGCAATTTTTATCAAATCTGTAAAACCTGATGTAGGAGACTGAGAGATCAGCTAAACTATGAGTGTTATGGAAATGTCACAAAAGCAAAAGTTGTTAACCGTGATGAGCATTTTCTGTTGTCATATTAAAATCCAAACTATTTGAACCAAATTAAGGACAATGGAATGCCAGAAAAGTAATAGACCAGCTACTATTAGAGATATGGAAATGACCCCTTAGCAATGGTTCTTTAACGTTATAGGTATTTTCTCTTGAAATTAGAATCAATGGTATTATAACCCAATGTAGGAGATTGGAAATGGCGCCTAGGCTAGCAAATTTGTTTCGGCATTTTGTGTTGAAATATAAAAATTAAAAATCAAGGACACGTTTTCTTATGACACAAAAAAAATTACCATATAAAATAAGAATGCTAATTATTGCATATTATAAGAGGAACGACTTCTTTTAGTTTTTTAAAGACAGTTGATGCTGTAGAGCTTCCTGCGTTTCAAGCAACCTGTAGGGCACTTCATCTTCATGACGATGATCATCACTGCGACAAGACTCTCGAGGAGGCCTGTGTCAGTGACAGCCCCCGCTGCTTACGACATTTGTTCGCAATTATCTTAGTGTTTTGTATTCTTTTGGATACTTTAGTATTGTGGAAAAATACAAAACATTCCTCTCTGAAGACTTGTGAGATAACAGACCCATGGGACACATCCCTTTTCTCGGGAGATTTTAGATAGACCATTCCTATTATAAGTCGGGGGACAGGGCCTCAACGCTGCCAACTCAACGACTCATTAAAATATTCTAAGGTCATATACCATAAGGCCTCAGATACATAAGCTGGAATTGACAACCGATATGAAAGCGCAGCTTGGCGGTCATTCACAATCTGAAGAATTTTCAGCATATTATCTAAAATTAGAGAAGGAATCCCTGTAGATCATGATCAGGTAAGTTTTCCCCAAGTACTGAGAAAAGTTGTTGCCTCAGAAGAGGAACTTATACACTCAATATTAGGGGACCTCCAGTGTATCTTAAGTTAGGAAAATTCTTGGTTATGTTAACGCGCCATATTAACACCCAAAAATTAACAAGCAAATGCTGGATAAAGGATGAAAATGAAGGATGAAGTAGTTTACACTTGCTTTAACAATGCAGTTGATCAGGACGACGCCACAAATTACCTAATTGAATTTTTAAATTCACTTCCAGCGAGTGGTCTCCCTGCTTACAAGATCAATCTTAAAGTCGATGTTCCGACAATGCTTTTGCGAAATTTTACTAAGCGAAAATTATGCAACAGGACCCTACTTAAAGTAAGTGCTTTGCAATGAAATATTGAAGCTGAGATCCAGACTGGAAGTCCTGCTGGTGAAACTGAGTTTATACCGCGTATATCGCTCATCCCTAACAATTTTCCGTTTGAGTTCAAACGCACACGCACACAGTTCCCTAGGTGACTCCGTGCTTTGCAATGACTTTAAATAAGTAGCAGTGACAAACGCTAGTGTCGCATTAAGGTCTGATTGTTTTTCCCACGGCCACCTCTGTATTGCTTTTTCACGGGTCAGTAGAGCTGCGGGTCTATTCATATTGGCTCAAAACGGAAAACCACCAATGTAGTTCACAAAGAAATACTCTAAGCACCATACAGCTACATTAGTATAATAAATTTCCTTTGGCATACGGCATTTAATAATAATTTTGTGTAGTAAGAACCACGATTTAAATTCCGCTCTTTAACGTCAAATTAAAAAATGTAAGTACTACATAAAAGTCCACGCGTACAAAGTCGCGGGCACCAGCTAGTAATTAATATTTATGTACTTGAAGCATTATTATAATATATAAGCTCGCATTATGAAAATGGGGAAGACTCTATAATATGGGGTCCGATTCAGTTTGCTATTGCTACTTGTCAATTGTCAATTGTTAATGGTTAGTGCATTGGGTTGGATTCCCAAAGATGCGGTTTCGAATCCATTTTTTCTAGTATATATTATTTTCTTGTTTAATAAAGGTAAGAAAAAATAACACCAGAGATATTACATCAACTTAATATATAAACGACAACAGTCAATTACTGACGGATGATAAAGACATTACAAACCGAGATGTGTAGAATACTACCGCCAGCTGTTAAATGTATCCAATCAAAGAAACATGGACTACTGTGAATATCCTGCATCTGTCAGGCCCAATCCCTTTAGCCTTACTATAAGAAATCAAAAAGGCTTTCTAACAGATGAAAAATAACAAAGCCCAAGGCCCAGACGAGAAACCGATAGAAATTTGGAAACATGTCGGGGAATCCGGAATCGAATGGTTTTAATTAATTAATTTATGGTATTTATTTAATTTATTACATAAAAATAGCATTGTAAAATCCAAAATCAAAAAGTTATAAATATTTATTTGCGCCCTAACAGCGAGTCCATTATTTTGCTTTCTTTGTAATAAAACAACCTTAACGCTATAAGTAAGGTCGTAGTGTAGGCTCGCTGCTGTCGGCAGTAAGTACCAAAATTATAAGCGTGGACGATTTTCTATAAATTTATTAATTAAAAAGCTAAAAAGCAAAAAATTGCCTTTTGGAGTCGGTGTCGCGCGTCGCGCGTAACGACAGTCAAGGGGTTAGACTTTGAGCTATACTACTTTTTACCCACGATGGTACGGAGGCGGTATAATAATATGACGAACAATCGACTCATGCCTCTCCTAGACAGCTCATATTGACGACGTCTCGATGAAAGTAACCAACGCTCTTAGAGCTCTTAAAGGTTTAAGTTCTTTCTCCCGTCCAGTACTAAGATTGTGCTAATTCAGGCTCTTGTCCTCCCTATTATTGATTACGCTGTTATCTGCAGCACAGATTTGAATGAGGACCTTCTCAGTAAGTTGGATCAACTTCTCAACAACTCATATATGGGTTACGAAAGTATGACCATGTCTCCCACTACCGTCAGCAACTCAAATGGCTTCTTATCCGAGAGCGTAGGAACCTTCGCGTTGTGTGTACTCTCTATAACATTGTATTCGATCCACTTACCCCAGAATACCTGAAATCCAGGTTTCAGTGTCTGGGTGACTCTCATCAACAAATGTGTAACTCTCGAAAAAAGTGACGTGTGTAACTACCGACCACTTTCAAAATTGTGTATATTTTCAATGATAATTGAGAGAATAGTCCATCAGCAACTTTATTCGGCATTCAAATCACTCCTAACGCCCACTCAGCACGGGTTTGTCTTGAATCGCTCCACCACTTCCAACCTGCTTCTTTTTAACGACTTCATTACTTCTAGTATGTACGGGTGAGGAGGTCCACACTATATTGACAGATTACTCAAAGTGCTTTGATCGAATAGACCATGCACTTTTGCTGAAAAAACTTCTTTTCGCAGTAGTGCACGGGAACTTATTCAGATGGCTCACATCATATATTCAAAACCGCTCCCAATCAGTAGCCATAAATGGCTATTCCTCGTTGTGGAACGTGGTGCCCTCAGGAGTCCCACAAGGTTCCATATTAGGTCCACTTCTATTTGTAAATTTTATTAACGATGTATCAAATTCCTTTAAACACTCGGAAATTCTAATATTTGCAGACTTTTTAAGGAAATTAAAAGTGTTACTGATTGCTGTTTGCTCCAAGATGATTTGATTAGATTTGAGAACTATTGCGACGCAAACAGATTTGATCTGAACATAAGTAAATGTAATTCAATGATTTTCTCAAGGAAACGTAATAAACTTAATTTTAATTATACTATGAAATATAATATTCTTTCTAGTGTCAACCACACGCGAATTATTCAAGACTGAGTTAATTTTCAATGAACACATAGAAAACATAGTAAAAAAGCTTCAAAGCTTTAGGATTCCTAATGAGAACGTGCTCGCAATTTAAAAAAACTAAAACAATTAAGGTTCTGTATTTTTCTCTTGTGCGGAGTATTCTTGAATACAACTCGCAAGTATGAAATCCACGTTATTTCATATATATTAAAAGGTTGGAATCAATACACAAACTACAATAATAGATGTGCTAGACATCACTTGCTCCCATTAAAAGTCCGTAGAGATATTGCAGATCTGGCTTACCTATCAAAATTACTTAAAGGCAAAATATATTCAACTGAACTACTTGATCATGTAAAGCTCATTGCACCTCGTAGCTCTAACACTCGTAGCAAGCTGAGACTGCATGTCCCAAGGGTGCGAACCAACTATCGGCAAAACAGCTACCTGATTCGATCTTGTCGTTTGTTCAATTCAATTAACGACGACATTAATATTGATTTATTCTGTGATGGCATTGTTTCACTTAATTATTTTCAGACTATGGAGATGATGACTAGTACAGAGATATTTTATTTATATCATTACTTTTGTAAGCTTCTGTGTTTATCTTTTTTAATACTTCCTCCTCTGATTTCTGTACGCCTAGGCCTGGGTAAGAACTCATTATAAGTTTAGTTCAAACAATACAATACTGGTAAATTTCGTCACGCTTAATGATAATATTAAACTATTTGTGGAAACTTGTTAACAGCTCATAGTTATCCATGTACTTTCATTTATATTATGTATTGAAGCAGTAAGTTTTCCTAACGATAAAATTTAAAATAATAACGGTCGTGAACATCGCTCTAGCAGCAATCTTCTTTTAAAAATTCCTTCCCAATCTTCCGGCTTCGTCTCCTATTAATTTTCTCTTTCGGCAGTACGACTCTGGAACGCTTTGCCCCTTAGCATACGTAGTGCTTCCAGTAAGTTCTCTTTTAAGAGATTGGCCCGAGAACATTACTTTAGTTCTGTATTTTAGCTTCGTCATCTCTGATCAGTATTATGTTATGTTGTGATATAATATTGTATTTATATTATTATATAATATATATAGGTATTTTGGTAGGTATATATATATATATATATGAACAGCCCCCCCAAGGGTGTCCATCGGGTCCTCTCGTCCGGGCGCCAACCGGCACGATGGCGCACCCCCAGGATTTTTCGCGAGATGGCGGGGCAGCCTTGCGTGAGGGGCTAGCTCACTACTTGGGCCCCCAACTATCTGCGGTCGGCCAGCGGAAGAACCGTGCCTCGGATCCCGCTGCTCTCCGAATTCGGATGTCCAATGCAACCAGCTCAACTGTCCTGACCCGTCCTCCTAAGTGGTTTCACCAGACTTAATACACTGGAATACGATCAGGCAGGATCGTTTGGCAGTGTTGACTGAGCCTGGTGGGTGGCAACACGCCGCGGCCGAAGCCTACCACCTGAAATGTGTACTCCTTTAGCACCACCCAGGGGCCACGTGTGGGACACCGAGGGCTGAATCCCACGGACGCGAGTAATTCTGGACCCCCTAAAATATATGGAATTGTGTAACTCATAGTCGCAATCCCTTGATGTGATGTTTTATATGACACTTCATTTAACCCTTCTCCATACATTTGAAAGATATTTTCAAGTGTCACTTTGCTTAGACAGTTCAACTTCGTTCATTCAATACCTTTCAAAACGCGTCCTAATCACAATCGCTATCAAATGACAAATATTGACGGCCTGTAAGTATGTGAATATCTTTCAAATGACGAATTGAAAGGCATAGCGATAGATTTTAAAATTAGACAATTAGCCCGACGGTTTGATTAGTGCAAGTTTTTGAATAGGCGTTCCAGTGACAACTCACCAGAGGGTGCTGCAGTAAACATTTGTTTGTGCAAAACCAAAACTACTAGTCTGTCTAAAAGGCTTATATTTTGCTTTTTAGTTTTGAAGTCGGTTTGTTTGTTTCATGTACGTTACAAAGTATCGTGAAAATTACTTCGTCCAAATTAACAAAAAATTCTCATAAAATAAAAACCACAAAACTAAACTGAATAAAAATTTTATGGGACAAAAAGGCATCTATTCCGCATCAAACAAAAAAGAATGACGTAAATCGAATCAGAAATCTTGGCGTAATCGGTGTACATACACAAAAAACATACCAACCGAATTGATACCTCCTCCTTTTTGGAAGTCGGTTAAAAACGCTTTTACATTGGTAATGAAGTGACAATGTCAACCAGATAACTATCGATTTGTGCTAAATCAAATTTTATCTTATCATTCAGAATGTTTGGTTAATTTAACTTTGCTGATTCACATGTAAAAGCTGTCGCCTGACCTGTCGCCTGTTCGCCAAAGAACAGGTATACACCTGTGCAGAACCTAACTAGTTTCAACCTTTTCACTCTCTATACACAAAGTAAATAAATGCTTTAGGTACACAAAGAATTGTCCAAATAAATTATCGTCAATTTAACGTCTACTAGACTGCACCAGTGGGTGCCCAGTGCCTACCTACATGGTTCCAATTTCCATAGAAATATCGGGATTAAAAGCATGATTTGGACGTAGTTATACTACAACGTTCCAATCCACAAGGTGGGCAAAATTGAGTTTTCGTGCCCAAGCTAAGTGGAACGTTCTATGTAGTGCTGAAGACACTAACTCTCTTATGAAAATAACTATTGAAATTACTAAGCGGTCCAAATGATAAAACGAACCAAAAGATCTGATTATGATGTTAAAAAATTACAATTTATTTGGATCGTACTGTTTGAATTCGTTTTGGACTTAATAAATTAAAATCTTTTCAATGCCTCTTTGTCAAACGATAGCGTAGACTATTCATTCCTACTGTAATCCTACTGTTTTAAAAGGTTTGGGCTTCGAGCAACGCGGCTTTCTAGTCGGAAGAAGTAGCAATACGAAGAATTCCCCTCTGTCGACCGGGTAGGTTCGCTGGGCAGTGCCAGTTTATACCAAAAATATGATTTACAAGTCCTAGCGAGCAAAAGCAGAAGAATAGTAACGTATTCAATACCAAGATTAATACCAGACTGCACTTGTGTCGTAAGTATCTTAAGTTATCTCGATGTAATAATAAACTCACAGTTATGAGGTTTTTCTCTTCGCGTAATTTTGAATATCATGATGACGCTTAGTATAACTAGTGAGTCATAACAAGCGTCTTTATGACATACGTTTACAACATTATGCGAAACGAAAGGAAAAGAATATTCGATTATAATCATTTCATAATTTACCTACGCATAAATTTTAGGAAAATAAAATATTTAGTAGATTGTACCATAAGGGAGCAAAATAATATTTTTACGGCGAAGGCGCTTTCTTGAATCCAGAGCGAAGTGAGGGATTCTTTAGTAGAATCCTGAATGTAACGAGGGATTCAAAGTACGTCGCCCGAGCCAAAAATATATTATGCGGCCGAGTGATACACTCTACTTTTCATCCCTGTCTATGAGAAAAAGAAATAAGAGGCGTTTCTAGATACAACTAAAGAAAGTATTTATAAAAAAAATAAACACCAATATAATGTTAAAAAAATATAAAGTAACAGCTTAAAAATTAATATAAATATTTGAAACATTGCACTTATCAAAAATGTGCGATAATTTGACAAATATGGCAGATTTTCCGATTACAAATGTGTCAGACCACATGTTTTATGAAACACTAAATTGTAGAATTGTCGCGACAATTTGACAATTCTGTCGGCTTTTTAAATGTTTTTTAACGAAACGTACAATTGTCAAATTGTCATTTCATTGTCGTACAGTTGCTGACAGTTGTAATATTTATGAAACGGGGCCCTGGATGCGAACGCGAAGCGGTGTGCTGCGGCGGCGGTCAAACAATTAACAGTCAATACCCCTTGAAGTGTTCTATGTGACCAAATGCAGGTTTGTATAGTCCCGCAAATAACATGTCACTCTCGCGAAGAAACCAAAAGATGCGCAGTGACTACAAATACTAGTCACTGCGCCTCTTCTGTCTCGCCGCGCGTGGGTAAATATATTTAACTGCATTATTTTTGCGCCGCACTGAACTGCTTCGCGCATCGCATCCAGTCGCTCACGTAGGACATTGCGTTACTCAATCATGCAAAAACTGCCGTTTTTGCGTGATTGAGTAAATTTATATGAGAGGCACGCAGATCGATTGTGTCCTGGATGAAAATATTTTTTCTCTCGCGAATAATAAGTTTATTTTTTCAAAATGGACACAAGGATGACATCCCGGCCGAAAGCTAGTAAATATTAAAATTAGGAACAGTCTACCTACTATGCCTAATTTCAGCATTTACAACATTTACAACCGTCTCTGTGGTCTAGTGGTACAACCACCGGTATCAGACCCAGGGGTCCCAGGTTTGATTCCCAGCGGGGGTACATGTTGTATTCGGTTTGGTAAATGGTAGGACTCGTAAGTCCGCCTGGCAAGCTACCACCATCTTATCTAAGTCTGACGCCATAACAATAATGTTTTCAGTATTGTTATGTTCCGGCAGTTAGAGATAAGAAAGCCAGTTCCTCAGTGATTGAGGATTTCGGAATAGGCTCGCTTCCATCTTCCGCCTTATCAACACTTAACATCATATGATGAAGTGTAAGAGTCACCCCAACAACCATAAAAAAAAAAATTACCGATGGTGACCAATGTATTTAGTTTCAGTCGTTTCAATCGAGATTGCTCGTAGTAAAAAAAAACCGACGAATGGAGAACCACCTTCTTTTTATGAAGTCTGTTTAAAGGGTTGAACTTCTTCGCGTGATTTCTATGTGCGTTTGAAATGAATCCAACTATATATTTACAGTTATATGGGTCATTTACTAGTTGACTCTAAATGCATATACTTTTTATCACAAATCACATTGCAGTTTCAAACGTCACACCAGAAAAATAACAATGGTGCAACATAACTTCTGTTATTTACCGTCTTTTATAAATAAAAAAACTCATTTTCAAAGCTTCCCCAATAGAGCAGTAACGCTCTAAAAGCCTCCCCCCTGGCCATAATCTACCATGGCCGATCTGGAAGTCTTGAAATAGGCTTCGGACTCAGACCGGCCGGAGCAAAGAAAACATGGTCAGTTGGGGCTTTTCGGCTGTTCCGCGGAATGCCTTTGCGGTGCAGTCAAAACGATGGCCCACCTAACCTCGTGCCCTACGTGTCCTGACACCTGCAGGCAGGTGGATCTCATGACAGCATCCGACAAGGCTGTCAAAGTGGCTGATTACTGGGCCTCAAAACATCGACGTGTCTGCCATCGACACGCTAAGAAGAAGATTAACGCTCTCTCTTCTGAAACAGCTCCAACAAAATGGCGTTGTGTATCAGCTACAAGAGGCGATTGCACTATATTTCACAAGGACACAATGTCGTTAAAAGTCGTTTGGATCCTGCATAATTCTCTTTGTATCAGTATCTCGTATGTTCCAGTCAGTGTTGGTGTGTTTTAGGTCTTATCATATAACTAGTTAAAACACATTATACTATTTAACGTAATATAACTAATATTTAGAACTTCGCTTTCACGATTTACACCATTACGGGGGCTTTTGTGGACCACTGCGATCGACTGTCTGCGATGATTAATAGGATTTACGATTATCCAGAGGCTGAGGAGACAATAATTAATTGATAAAACTCATCTACTATTGATTGATTGATCGTAAGTATATCCAGTTGTTAAGATTTTGAGAAGGAGGTGCTGCCTGTGAAATCTTGTTGACAGCGATCTCTGTCCGTCTACGAATATCGTAAAAACCTAAAGGAAGCCTACAACAATAATGAATTCGATAGAATCAATCGATGGTCTACCCAACTCGACCATTTTAGAGGAGGCAGGTAAGAAAAAGTTGACGAAACTTACTGGTATATCCGTGGAGTTCCTGTGTTGAGTATCAGACATGGCCAGTACCGCTATGCCCATGCTGGCTCGCGCGATGAGTAGACAGACCATGTTCAGGGTCACGCATGCCATTTGCAGGTGTCGGATTCCCCATCCGTAATCTAAAAGAACAAAAATATTTTTTAATTTAATAATTTAGCGCGTTCGCCCTGACGGTAAAGCAGCTTTAGCTGTAAGTTACAGAATGGGCGTCTTCCGCAGTTGCTTCAGAAGATACGTTTAGCACTTGTTTGTAATTACCCATCAGAACCGCGTGCCTTCATCCTTTTCAGATAATTCATGGAAGATGGTTGATGACGATTTGTTTTTAAAATTGATAAGCAGGGTACACACCTAGCCATGTAGCATGTAACGTATCTGATACTGTATCAACCCAGCAAGGGGGTACGCCTACGTACTCACTATACAAGCGGTCGTGTCGCCGACTACGCGTACACTGCAAGCCGCCTTTGTGTTCGCAGTGATACCGCAACTCGGTGGGTCAATGCGAGCTTACTGCGCTTACGCCACCCGCGAGTGGCTCGCAGCGGGCTCGTACCTACGTACTCACTTGATACAGTATCAGATCAGATACATTACAAGCTTTTTACCGCCTCTGATGGTCTAGTGGTACACCACCGGTATTCGATCCCCAGCGGGGGTACATATTGTATTCGGTTTGGTTGGTGGTAGGACTTGTTGTAAGTCCGCCTGGCTAGCTACCACCATCTTATCTAAATCTGACGCCATAACAACAATATTTTCAGCATTGTTGTGTTCCGGCAGTTGAAGATAAGATAGCCAGTGCCTCAGTGATTGGGGATTCCGGGAGAGACTCGCTACCATCTTCAGCCTTATCAATACTTAACATCAGGTATGATGTTAAGTATTAAGGTCTCCCCGTACTTCATAAAAATAAAAGCTACACGGCTAGATGAGTATCCTGCTTTACATTTTTTACAAACCTTTTTTTTATAATGTAATTTATTACTTTCATTCATTGTTGTCGTTGGAGTTCCAGAATTGTTAGTATTCTCAGATTATGGTTATGAAATCATCTCTCTATTATGGAAGACCTGTAATTGGATCTCAATTGTTATGTTAAAATCTACTGTAAAATTTTCAGGTCTTCCGAAATAAAATAAATCAATCAATCAAAGGTTTAGTATAATGACAAACTGCTAAAAGATGGTCAAATAAAAAACACGACTGAAAACAAATAACAATTACCTATATGTTCAACAGCACATAAGGCTTTAGACTTTGACAAAGAGAGGACCCTTATGTCGCTTGTAATAGCGGCGATTTTCGTAGTACAAGTGTAAGGCCAGACGAGCTGTTGTAGTATTAGCTATAATACTAAACACTGCACTAAAAATAAACTGCAACTGCAACTTAGAAAGTTATTTAAAACACTCATCACTCTTACTTTTAACTTGTTCTAAAGGCATGCATTTTTCCTCCACTATTTTCTTGTTACTGTGTTCATCAGACATTTTGTACTAAATTTTACTTCTCACCATGAAATTTGCAAAGGCAATGATGCATCTAACAGGCATAATGAAACAACGTGTCAAATCGTGCTAAACATCGATTTTATATGAAGTTAACACGAAATGAACTTTATCACTTAGACATAGAGATGATAACTCGTCTGAATGAATACTGAGCTCTATCATAACTGAAGTAAATAAACTAATATCTTTACAAACAGTAGACTAATTACATTAAGCTTAGATTCCGTATTTATAAGTAAATTTAATGATATGATAAACAGCAAGTCAGTATTAGTTTCGAATTTATAAAGTAACTACCGTTTAATTTTTATATTTTAAGACTTTCGCGGATTAAACAAACCATCCAATTATTCAGCGCATGTACTCGTTTATATGTTTTATATTTATTTAAATGTATAGTTGCTGTTATTTTTATATTTTTCTGTCAAAGTAATATCTACAAATCTCTTTAAAAAAAAAAAATTTACACATTTTGATAATAGGAAAGAAAGACTGATGAAACAAATACAGTAAGCCAAATTCAATTATTATCATTCTAGACTAATTTTACAGCAGAGCGCAAAAAAACGTTATTCAGTGTTTTTATCAAAAGTTGTGAAATTGCGAACACAAAATAAATAAATAATTGCATACAAACACACAATTATCTAGCCCACGTTAAGTTTCATAATGAACTTTTTATTTATTTATTATTATTTATTTATTTTACTTTAATTGAAACGGTATTATACAAAACACCAATTACATTTATTAAAGATAAAAATGAATTACTTAATATTACATTTCAATAAAATAATTGGGAACAACAGGAACAATATAATTAAAACAATTCAGATAATATCAAACGTAAAACAATAATTTAAAAGGCAATGTTCTAACTCACAATTCATAATTCCCTTTCACAAAACCGCAAGCACTTTGACATTATTGTCGCCCAAGAATCGGCAAACAAGCTCACATTCGGGATTGTGGGCAAGGAGAGCATTGAGTGATGTAAGGCTGCGCGGTATGGGCGACTGAGCGCGGGCCGCCCGTGGGCCACGAGGGCTCTGTAAACAAATTATATCTTCTACAGTTGTACTTATCCCGTCTGACCTCCAACGAGTTGTATCCGTGACAGCCCAGCAGAATCTTAGTAGAGTACATGTACGGATAGTATCCGTAGATTCGCTTGTATAGAACCTTAAGGAAAGCCTTTTGAGTACATTTTCAAGCAAAAGTATATATTTTCTCTCCCGGGGATTCCATACACACATTGCGCTTTCCAGCTTTGATGGCACCAGCGCAGCAAATATAAGCCGCATTATGCTGTGATTTTGAAAGTCACGAGAGTTTCTTAAGATGAAACCCAATCGCTTAAAACACTCTTTGGCCAGTGCGACTACATGGTCATGAAACGTCAAGTGTCGGTCAAACGTGACACCCAAGTCACGCACATTATTATAGGTCCGCGGAAACAGCTGACCGTTCAGCTTATAGTTATATGGTATAGGCTGCCGCTGTCGGGTAAACGTCATTGCAGAGCATTTGGCAGTGTTGAACTCCAAACCATTCTGTCTAGCCCAAAGACAAACTGCATCAACATCGCTCTGTAAATCACTGAAGTCCGCATTTGATTTTTTTATGGTTACTAGATAACGGATAAACATACTTATTTCCTTTTTTTTGTAAATGCATACATAATATACATATTAATCACCTTGACCGAGACAAATAGAGACGTTCATGCACACAAATATTTGTCTTGTCCGGGAATCGAATCCGGGACTTCTGGCACAGAAGGCAGGCTTATTTCCCCTGCGCCAAGCATTATCAACTTGAAACTATAGGCTATAGAAACAACAGGAGAACCAACTGGGAAATATTCGAAAAACAAATGAAAGAATGGAAACCCGGTAATGCTAGGTTAATAAATAATAAAACTGATATGGAAAGAGAAACAGACTGACTAGAAAAGGCCCTCATGGAATCCTATCTATCGGCCTGTCCGTTGAAAAAAATCAAGTCAGGGAAAGGACAACCCTGGTGGAACAAAGAACTCAATTAACTAAGAAAGAGAACTAGAAAGGCACTCAGAATTGCCCAAGAGAGTACAGAGAAGAACGAAATAATTTCAAGTACAAAAGCCGAAGAGAAAGAAGAATCGGATGGGGGAGCCTTTTGCAAAAACATCTCTGGACAACCTGAGTCGGCCAGGCTAATGAGAATGTTAGCAAAAGACAACACCTGCAAACTAGGCAGTCTCAAAAAAGATGATACCATAATAATGGATCCCAAAGAAATATTGACCGAAATGATGGCCACTCACTTCCCGGACTACATAGAGCACAAAGAAGAGGAGATGAGCACTCTATCCACAGAACACCTATCAGTCGGTGAGGCAGAGGCCGAACAAGTTATCACAGAAGACAGGCTAAGTTGGAGTATCACCTCATTTCAACCATACAAAGCAGCGGGACCAGACGGCATCTTTCCAAAAGTGCTACAAACTGCGCTCAGGTTTATAATGGAGGATCTCCTAGCCTTATACCGAAGCAGTCTACCAGCAAATTACATTCCAAGCGGCTAGAGAAAAGTCAGGGCTGTCTTCATACCGAAACCAGGGAAGGCTACATATCAGGAGGCGAAGTCCTTCCGGTGCATCAGCCTTTCTTCATTCCTACTGAAGACACTGGAAAAGATAATAGATAGACATATAAGAGAAACCATAAGTAAAATTGAAAGCCCACTACACGACAATCAACATGCATATATGGAAGGGAAATCCATTGAGACAGCCCTCCACAACATGGCAGTCAGAGTAGAGAGATCAACCAAAGACAAGGAATACGCTCTAGCATGCTTCTTCGATGTCGAGGGCTCTTTCGACAAAGCGTCTGCACACGCCATTGTGGAGGCCTTAAACAGAGAAGGCGTAACAGAACAAATATCAGGTTGCATAATAATATAGTTAATATCACCAATATGCTACAACACAGATCCATACAAGCAGAACTAGCAGGCAATTAATACACCATCAGAGCTAAAAGAGGGTTTTTCCCAAGGGGGATGTCTATCTCCACTGTTATGGTGTATTCTAATAGAAGAGTTAGTAAGAAAGATCACTGCTATGAACATATACATCCAAGCGTACTCAGATGATGGCCTTTTACTTGTGAGAGGGAGAGTACTAAGCGTGGTCAGAGACATAATGAGAAGAGGAATCATAACAGCATTGAGATGGTGTAGGAACAAGGGACTGAACCTACACCCTACAAAAACCAAACTGATGCTGTTCACAAATAAGAGAAAGGTTAATAGAATAATCCCAATAATCATTGAGGACGAGGAGCTTGAAACGGTAAAAGAACTCAAATACTTAGGGGTGATCTTGGATAGCACCCTCAGTTTTAGAAACCACATAAAAGAAACAAGCAAGAAGGCGATGACAGCCCTCATGCAGTGCAGAAGAGCTGTTGGTAGGAACTGGGGCATGAAACCCAAATTAATCCAATGGATCTATAGGTCAATCATTCTACCAAGAATTCTGCACGGTGCCCTGGAATGGTGGCACAAGGTGCAACTAGAATACAACAGGAAAGAACTCACGAAGGTACAGAGACTAGCCAGCATCATGATATCAGGAGCCATGAGAACAACTCCCACGGCCGCCCTAGAAATGATACTAGGCCTTAGTAAAATCTCTTTTATAAAAAAGAGAGCAACAGAACAATGGTTTAAGCTGAAAAGCACAAATCTATGGAAAGGCAGAAATAATGACAAAGGTCACGCTGAAATAGGCAAAAAGTACGAAGAAAACCTTTCTATGATATTGGCTAACAAACGACCTAATAAATAAGGAAAGGAACTTTGACAAAACATACAGGGTTAGTATCAGATCCAGAGAAGACTGGAAAACAGAACAAGACGATCTGGATTGCACTGCAACATGTTACACAGATGGGTCTAGAAAAGAGTCTACAAACCTATCGGGAGCTGGAGTGGACATAGCTAAACCCGATACAAGAAGGGCCACTTTCAATCTGGGTAAATACACAAGCGTATTTCAAGCGGAAGTATTTGCGATAATGCAATGCGCGTACATGATTAAAAGTGAGATAAGCGACCATAACGTAGGAAGAATATATTGGCCAGGAAGGGGGCCGATGAACCGTTCATCGGGCCGGAACCAAGACTGCCAATCTCACACAGAATCACCAAAAACATCATCGAGATCAGGACAATCAACGAAACTAACCAAAAATAGATGAACAGAAAGGACTGCAGACAGATCATCTAAGATCTTCATCAAATCAGTGGACAAGAAGAAAACCAGAGAGCTACTAAAACTAAAACTGGGTAGGAGAGACATCAGAAACATCGTAGGAGTACTGACAGGACACTGTCCTCTAAACCTGTCAGTGATTAAAAGAGCAGAGGACCATTTTGTCCGCAATGCAGAGAAAAAGAAGAAACAAGCTATCACTTCATGGCAGAATGCCCGATGTACGCATCGCTGCGCTGGTAGCTCTTTGAAGTAGACAAGCTGAAAGAAGAGGATCTAAAGCAACTCACGATAAGCCAACTTAACAGGTATTGTAAGCGCACAGGTAGGTTCGAGGTCCTGACGCTGGTGGGGTAAATGACAACCCGCCTTCCCCCCTGTGTTCAGGGGACTTTGGGGAACTGGACGAAATGGTAAAATGGTTCTGATTATGGTGACTGATTGCAATAATAACCCCTGCGCCAAACAGGTCGTCGAAACAATAACTATCTAATATCATAGATAATCAATGTAAAAGTTATTTTAATGTTAAAAATATAGCTTTTCAATCCTACTTATATTTTAACGGACGAAAATAGTGTTCTGCGTAGAAATATTTATCGATTTACTAAAAATATTCTACGCTAAAAACAAGTAACATGTGATACTTGATTATATTTTAGTATACCGATTGTATTCAAACTTTTGTTTAATATTTAAAAACAAATAAGTTGTGGTTTTATAGCAAAATGAACAGTGATCCATTTTTTTTGCAAATATCAAATTTCTTCTTGTTCCACATCGTCTGTGGGTTATTTTCTAAATTTCGAGTGGACTGCATGGGGCGGTTCCTATCGTGAAAACAAAATATTACTTCATGTACTTGTAAACACGTAGAAGTAACATAAGGCAGGAACACTGAGCTGCAAGAGGATGAGAAACAAAGGTCACAGTTACAGCTCGTTCAGGTAAAAAAAGACATGCACACTTACTTGATTTGCTGATGATGGTGACGTCTCCGAAATCAGATCAATCTCTAGATCAGCTCAGCTCGACGGTCTTTGGCGGCCGGCATCGGGCGGTTAGCACAATTGCTTGGCAAAGTTTATTTGGACAAAAACACCTAGATTTTCACTTGTAGTACACAATTAATGACTTAACAGACTAACACGTTACTTTAAAGTTAATTAGCGATGCTAATATGTTTATTATCAATTTTATTAATTAGCGCATGTGGATTATGTCGCGGTGAGATTCGAAGAGAAAAACAAAG
Organism: Chrysoteuchia culmella; assembly: GCA_910589605.1. NCBI lineage: Eukaryota > Metazoa > Arthropoda > Insecta > Lepidoptera > Crambidae > Chrysoteuchia > Chrysoteuchia culmella. The sequence continues at coordinate 1,302,107 of OU342651.1, forward strand.
AGAAAAACAATATGTCGTACAGTAGTTCGTGCGAGCGGGCCAGCAATATTTAGTGTGCATATCAAGGAAAGGGACATAAAAGGATAGGAAATTACGTACATATTTACAAGTACATGAAGTCAATTCAAATCCTTTTTAAATCTACCATCGTCGTCCAATCTAGTTTTTTAGGGAACTTTACTTCAACTAAAGTCAAAGTCAAAGTCAATATCATTTATTCAGTCTAGTCTGTTACAAGCACTTATGAACGTCAAGAAGCTACGCCATCGGTTCACAAACCCTACGGCGGGAGACCTTGTAACGAGAAGAACCGGCAAGAAACTCGTCAAGGGCTGTTTTTTTCTCCCTGTTTTATTTCATACAGAGTCGTCAAATTGAAAAGTGACCTTAACATATCAGTAAGGTCAATTTCCATCACAAAAGGAAAATACTAATTAAAATATTACATTTTATGGTTATTGTAACCGTAAACAATTTTTAACTGGCAAAGAAAGACTTGTCTATCATACATTACAACATTTCTCGCATTACAAGATTACTATACTGCAAGTTGTGAAGTACATACAGGTCAGTATCAATTTATTTTAGATAAAAATATTTAGGCTTTAAGCACAGCATTAAGATAAGCAGACTGAGGTAGACCCATTTCCGCTGGCAGCACCCGTTCACGAGCATGACGCATGTACGCACGCACTAAATCTTATAGCATGCATCCCTCTGTAATTATTAAGGATCTTTTAGTCCAATTATACAATTTGTAGTCAATTATGTCGTTTTTGGTTATTGCTATAGTTTTCTAAATTAGCGAGGTTAAGAAAAAGCAGTAGCACCATATACCACATTCATACGCTGCGCCCAGTTATACAGAAGACGGAGGAGTATAACCTGCCACTTTGCTTGGCGTTCGTGGTGGTATGAGAAAGCCTTTGATTCGATACAGACCGCCGGAGCGGCAGCCTCTCCACAGGTGCCAGGCAGTCTATGAGTATATCGAGGTGTTGAGGTACTTGTACAAACCATGCCGGTCCAATTACAGCACAAATCCCATCCAGCTGAATCGAGGTAGGAAGACGTTGTATGTACACCACATGAGTGCAATAAAACATTTTGATTTGATTTGATTAGGACATGTTAAGGTTCTTGAAATGCAACGAACTCGGCATCAACAATAATGGTCAGTCTATCGCCCCTTCGATTTGCCGATGTATAGTCCTTATGACTGAGACCTTGAAGGAACTGAAGACGATGCTCGACGATCTCCTTGGGTCCAAAGATTGGGTCTCACGATGTTCTTACATGTCGATTCCCATGACGCATTTCGTGTTCGGAACACTACACTTGTAGTTGTTGACCGTTACTTTAACCTAGAACAGGCGATCCAGTTAGGTAACTCCAACTTCAACTTCAAGAAAGAGATCTCCCAGAGAGAAACACATGGTTGTCTGGAAGAAATTGCTCTTTAGCGATAAGGCCGCCATTTGTACCACTCTTGTGCTGTCCATTTAAATTACTTAATGTATATTTATTTTATTTTTGGATGTACAATAAAGAATATTTCATTCATTCATTCATTAATTCATTCTCCCGTCGAATTCATCTCTGATGGGCAGCATGAGACTTCTGCATGTTTGGATTAGAATTCTACCCAGAAATTAATAAAGTTTTAATGCCTAGACTGAATTAAAGATATAAGAGAGAATATATTTTAACTATTTGTAGTCCGCGACCAGATTTTGAGGAAAAATGCATCTTATTACCAGCATGACTTCTTTTCATAAGTTTATTTTTAAAATTAAATATTAAAGAACAATGATGGCTAGTCCTATAAATTTTTTATGATAAGTTGCTTATTGCAGCGTAAATATACCTATCCTCGATATCACATAGTATTATTTTCTTTATTACTTACTTTGATTTAAAGTTGAAAACAAGTAGTATCTGCGTAAATACTTGATTTCAGCTTACCATGGTATTTTACATACCTCTAAAAATAAGTGTCAAGAAGACAAGTATCTCTTACACCCATATTCTAAGTCGTTACTCCAAAACTTACTTGTCCTCGACTTAACGAAACCTCATTGAAAACCTCTTCGAAATACTCGGTATTCTAAGTCATAACTCCGTAAGGACCTGGAGGAACCAAAGAGTACGTATTCACTCCGTGTTAGGCCTAGCGCACACTACCATTTTTACCCACGACGAGGTTGAGTGGAGTGTAAAAAGTTTTGAGTTTTGTTAGAGTCTCCCTGTTGTTCATATAATAAAAAATATATGAAAAGTGGTAGGATTAGCACTATTGCCACTTCGTTGCGCCATCATCGGATCCGTCAGAAGGAAAGCCGAAGCTTTAGCGCCACGACTGTAATGCCTTTAAAAATACTACCGCATAATATCATTAAAACAACATCTTTATCAAACATGTTGTTGAAAAACAGACAATTAGGCAAATACAAGAACTTGACCTAAAATCTGTAAATGTAGTTTTATTTGCTTAGACTCTGATAGTGATTACATATCTTAATTTCACTGTCACAATGCAATATAAACTCTGTTTAGAGTGGGTAAAGTGCATAAGAGCTAAACGTCGAAAATTTTGTCATCAAAACTTACTTATAATCTAATTTTAGTCATTATTTAGTTTAAAGTGGTATAGTGCAGTGACTACAGCATAACATGGCGAAAGAAAAACTGGCATTAGAATGTAATGAAGAAAAAAACGAGAAGAAAAGTAATTATTATTTTGATCATTCAATTGTGCATACTCACTCTTACAATTTTTCAGTAAAAATGTCGTGTTTGTCAAATTTATTTGACCGCTTGCGGTTGTTTGATGCGTTTTACTTCGAACGTGTTTGTCAAAGTGGCAAGAGCGTTTAAATTTACGTAATTTAATTTGACAAGCACGTTAATCTGATGGAAATTTGACAGAACATTTTATCGTTTTCGGAGTGCCTTATACGGACTATCATAATTAACATTATGTAAAACAACTATTGACAACTTGCTGTTTACGAATTATCTGCTACGGCTGATTTATTTATTCCTCTAACACACCTTGCTAAATTCAATTACTGAGCCACCGGCTATCATCATAGCCCACAAGAAGGAAACGGCAACGCGCGAAGATACCATCCGCACTTTTAGTAAAGCGGCGGACTTCAAGACACTTCAGTTTGCACCCGCCCGAGTCCAGTCCCTCTCAAAACAGAAGTTCCGCGTGGAGTTTGACTCCGAAGAGCAGAAGGCGGAGACTCTGAAGAGACTGGACAAGGAGCCGAACATCACCACCGAGACAGCGAAAAAACTTAGACCTATGCTGATCCTTAAGGAAATTTCTAAAGAGGTTTCAAACAACGAACTAAAAACCCTAACTCTGCTACAAAATCCCACTGTCAAGGCTGCAATTAATGACGAGGATATTGACCTCTGTTTCAAATTTGAGCGGAAGAACTGCAACGATAGTCTTTATAACGCAGTTTTTCTCACAACACCATCCGTTTTCCGCGCCATGATCGATATATCATCTTAACTAATATTATCCTAACTAATATTATTATAAATACGAAAGTGTGTTTGTTTGTCCTTTCTTGACGCCTTATAAAGCCCTAACTAATTGATTAAATCAAGTCAATTGGTTGCTAAGTTAGTTTTGGCAAAGAGTTGAAAGGGCGTAGAGTAACATATGATAGGTTACTTTTTTCTGATATTACGGGAATGGTAACCACGCAGGGGAAACCGCGCGCGGAAGCCAGTGTTTTATAAACAACTAGCGGATCCTCGCGGTTTCACCCGCGTGGTACCCGTTCCCGTGGGAATATCGGGCTAAAATATGTCACTCGGGAGAAATGTAGCTTTCTAATGGTCTAAGAATTTTCTAAATCGGTCTAGTAGTTCCTGAGATTAGCGCGTTCAAACAAACAAACTCTTCAGCTTTATAATATTACTAGAGGCCGGGCGCGGTTTCACCCGCGTGGTTCTCGTTCCCGTGGAAATTTTGGGATCATTTATTTTAGGATTATTTAGCCTATGTTACTACTTGGGGTCTAAGGATTCTTTATACCAAATTTCGTCAAAATCAGTCCAGTAGTTCTTGAGTTTATTCGTTACATACAAAAATACAAATCTTTCCTCTTTATAATATTAGTATAGATATACGACTGACAGACAGACGTTTATTCGCCAAGAACACAAACTACCTTTAGATAAAGAACTTCTTACGTAATTTTATCGATGACATACATAAAATCATGCCACAAATCCCTTGTGGGGTTGGGTTGACAGAACATCAAAGGCATCAAAGGTAAAATTCAATGATATGCATTTCAGAAACCTAGTGTCCTTAAAATTGTCAGTTCCGTGCCATTTACTATAAAACCCATTTCATCAAAACTATAATTATTGCGGAAAGTGACTCTTAAGTCATTCCATTCAAATGTTTTTAAGTTTCATCTCAACACCATTATCTTATTAGAATTTTTGCGATAGGTTTTGGTTGGGGTATCCGCCACTTACAAGTCTTCTGCATGATGGTGAGCTTGACTTGCCTCATCATCGTGCGAGCCAGCATCAGCACAGCAGTGCTTGCTATGACAGATACACAGCACCACAATTCCACAATCGTAGAGGTAAGTCCATTTCCAGTCTATTGACTGTACATATACTGTACATAAAACCAACTGAAGATGAAACCCAGTCATGCAAAAACAGACGGTACCGTAAGCTGAACCCAAACATAGAGACTCATTTGTTAATTGCTACTATAGTATCTACTTTATTTTAAAAGAATGAAGTTGATGTGACGTAATTTACTCCAAATTAAGCTACAAAAATTTATGAATTGGATTTAAACTATCCTAAATTTTAAAAGATTTTTACTTTGACTAATTCCTTGAAAAATAACTGACTTTAGCTCATATTTATATGATTTTTGAATTTTTGCATTTTTCAATGCTAGTTTTATACTTACGATAAATATAAAATAGAAAAATATTGGAAAAAAACAACTCAGCCACAACTGATTTCTCTGATGGAACTCGAACCCACCGGAAACTAAACGACCAACCGGTTTGAGCAGTGGGTCGGATTCCCAAAGGTCCTGATGTTTTCTCTGTCCCAATACTTTTTTTTATATGAAATATATTTATTACAGGTCTATGACTGGGACAAGAAGACCCAAAGCATAATCCTGTCATCGTTCTTCTGGGGTTATATGGTGATGCAGATTCCAGCAGGGATTCTGGCCAAGAAGTTTGGAGGGAAACCCACCATCTCTTTCGCATTGCTGGCTAACGGACTGCTTTGTGTTCTTGTTCCCTTGCTTGTTTCTTGGGTGATCATTTTGCATACTATTTATGCTAATACAAAAATCTTCGAAAGTACTTTGTAGCGACCCTAGCGACGACCGACCTGATTACTAAACGTTTAGAGAAGATAGATATACCGTGACGTTACTATGTTTGATGATGTTACTTGCTTCCAACTTCTTTGAAGAGGGAAATAGAAAAATCTACTGTGTTAAACTATTTCCTATCTTTGAGTTCCTATTTAAAGTATTATAAAAGATTAAAATCTGATTATGGGTCTGAGTTGTACCTACGATATCGTTGATGTGGGAAGTAGAACAAAATCTAATGTATAGATGTCCCTCAGTGCATATCTTTTTTTATGAACGACGGGGAGACTTTTAGCCATCATCATACCTGATTTTAAGTATTGATACGGCTGAAGATGGAAGCGAGCCTCTCTCGAAATCCTCAATCACTGAGGAACTGGCTATCTTATCTCTAACTGCCTGAACGGAACACATCTTCATTTTAAATAAATGTATCTTACTCAAAATTAGTTTAGGCGTCAAAAAATAACACAATTACTTGATGCTTTTGTTAATAATGTGCATTATATTATCTCAATTCGTCGTCGTCGTCGTCTCAGCCACATAACACCCACTGCTGGATATAGGCCTCCCCCAAAAGGGGGGGTTTGCCATAATCGCCACGCTTGGCAGGCGGGTTGGCGATCGCAGTATGGCCAAGTTTGTAGGACACGCTGCTGCCCGTCTCCTGAAGGCTGAATCCCTTAGTCGCCTTTTACGACACCCACGGGATGAGCGGGGGTAGTGCTATTCTAAGCCGACACTAGACATTTCATTTAAAAGCTAAATAATTTTCAACAGGGTGGATGGCTATTCGTCTGTGCCTCGAGAGTCATTATGGGGCTGACTCAAGCGTTTTTATTCCCTGCAACACTAACCCTACTTGGACAGTGGCTGCCAGTCAGCGAGAGGACCAATTTCACTGGAGTTGTAATTGGAGGTGATCTAATGAACCACTTTGGAAACTGATACAAGAAAATTTATTAAATTGTTATATCCATATAACAATTGAATAAATTTTCTTTTAAAACTTTTTTGTTTCACTCTGCTTCGTGTAGGTTAATTTAAACTTATTGTTTCGCCGTATTTGATAAAAAAATGAATTTAAATAGCATTAATTTTGCAACTTTTCTGACCAAGACACTTTTCTGGCAAAAGCTGTTAAATATTTTATTTTAGTTTTATTTTTATCATCCCGTGAATCAAGAGCTTAACATACTTATGTAATTGACAATGTGGAAACATGCAAGCCAATAACAGATTCACACATATAGTAACAAGAGACAGTGAAAAAATGAGCTATGATTAGTATTAACTATAAGAAAATATTAAATTATGATAGCACAATATGCAAAACGACTATGATGAGATGACTATGTTAAAAATAAAAAAAAAAAACATTTTAAGCATGTAGCTAAGGTTAGCTTATTCATTTAAAAACAAGTGGTTGCTTTTTGACGTCCTCGCCGTTCGTATTAAATACATCAAGATTATGAATCTTTGATAATTCATTGAGTTCTTTGGTCGCTCAGTAGATAAAGCTATTTTGCCTGTAATTAGTGTTGCATAGAGGCAGATGAAATGGTATCAAACGCCGACTACTCCGGGGTATATAAAAATCAAGCCTGCCGAGTAAGTCCGGACAGTCGATCTTTTCGGTTGCTATTTATTTAGAGAAGCAATATCAGCTATTTTTCGCCGTAGACCTACAGGTAAAAAATTGGAATTTTCTGCATAAATCCTCGTAATGATCATAATTATATGAGATCTTTGCTCGGTAACATAAATTCTTTACGAATTTCATTTGTATGCGGTCGATCCGTTCTATGTTCTACAACAATAGCATAAAAAGAATTCTAAATTTGCGAAGCATACTCTAGAATACTTCGAACGTAAGCACAGTATAAAATCTTTAAGGTTTGACATTTTTGAGGTCTCCAGAGCAGCGTAATATGATAAGGCTCTAGCTATTATATGATCAACATGATTCTCAAAAATTAACTTGGAGTCATGCAAGACTCCATAGTCCCGTGACATATAGTTCCTTGGAAGGTTTTTTATTTTTATTTTTTTAATTACGACGGGAAGACTCTTAGCCTTCTTCGTACCTTCGTTAAGTATTGATAAGGCTGGAGATGGAAGCGAGCCTCTCCCGGAATCCTCAACCACTGAGGAACTAGCTGTCTTATCTCTAACTGCTGGAACACAACAATGCTGAAAACATTGTTGTTATGGCGTCAGACTTAGATAAGATGGTGGTAGCTAGCCAGGTGGACTCACAACAAGTCCTACCACCAACCAAATAATGCCTCTAATCCAATAATTGTAAGTGATGTTTGTAGCTTTTCTACTATAAGTAACGACTGAGCACTTATGCGGGTTCAGGTCGAGACTGATAATCTTGCAATATGACTCGAGGTTGTTCAAATCGTCCTGGAAAGCGGAAGCATCACTAGCAGAAAGAGCTTCATATCATCCGCGATACATACAACTTTACAGGATCGTAAGCATATGTTTATATCGTTAAGGTAGGCGACAAAAAGAAGAGGCCCAAGCACGGAACCCTGGAGGACCCCACTGGAGACCTTTACCCAACTGGAGACGCAGTTGTTTATTACCACAGCTTGAGTCCTTACACTCGACTTACACCCGCCCGCGCCCAATTCACGAATAAGTTGACCATGCTGAATCAAACGCTTTACTATAATCGGTAAAAACAATGTCGACTTGGTAACCTTTGTCCATAGAAGCAGTGACGTAGTCATAAATAAGAATCAATATTAAGGCATTATGGTTTTAAAATTGCATGTTTTTTTAACCAATCATCTAGCCCACGTTAAGTTTCAAGAAGAACTTGTGTTATGAATATTAAATAACGGATAAATATACTTATATATTTTTTGTAAATACATATTTAAAATTCATATTAAACACCCAAATCAAGACAAATAGACTTGTTTATGCACACAAATATTTGTATTGTGCGGGGCCTTAGGTGCAGAAGGCGGCTGCACCAAACAGGTCATCGAATTTTTTACCGTAAACCAAAGACGTAAGAAAGAAGATTGCAATTTTTTAATTTTCAAACAGCAATGTCTTCTTTTTGTTAATACTCTTTTTTGGATAGCGTTTACATAAAATTACATTTTGGTGCATTCACAGGGACAAAACTAGGGATCATTTTGGCCATGGCTTTAAGCGGAGTTCTTGCCGATAGCGTTTACGGGTGGAAGTCAATTTTCTACGCCATAGCAGCGATCCTGCTTGCCAACCTGGTTATCTGGCATTTCTGCGGTGCCAGTTCTCCAAGGGAACATCGCTGGATTACCGACGAAGAGAGAAAATTTATTGAAGCTGACCTCAATGTTTCGAAAGCCGTATGAATTTTTTCTTGTTTTATGTTTTGTCTTTATATTTTATGTCAGAGCGCTTTTTGTCTTTTTCAATATTCGCGATTATCGGGATTAATTTTTTTGAAAGGCGTAACCATAAGGTTTGCAACTTTTATTTAACAAAAATCAGGCTGCCTACTCTCTAAGCCCGTCAACTAAGATACGGGCCGCCGTCAGTAAGTTTCCCGAAACTACTCTCTATTGATTTCGGATGTACTAGTTTTGGACAAATGGCACAAACACATTAGCAGTTGGAACAATGTCAAAACGTATTCAGATTCATTCTTAGTTCGGGTCTCCGAAATAATAAGCTGTCTGTAGGTGATACGGAATAGGAAACGTCCGTAACTTAGGCCGAAACTACGGGTTTCGTATTTTCGTAGAGTAGACCTCCAGCTATGAAACGATTTTCACAGGACTTTTATTGGCTTTTAATAAAATAAATGTTTAAAGGGACTGTAAAAAGAAAAAAATAATAGCCCAACGTTAAAAACAAATTCAAAACCACTGCATCAATCACAATAAATATTTAAAATTGGTTCCGTCCATTATTATACACCCTGCTTGCTTTTTTTTCTGTCAATCTCTCCATACTGTAGGTTATCTGGAAGAGATCGTTTTAAGCGAACATACCGCCCGTATAACGCTTCTATTCATTAAGGACTTTATTGTAAATGTAATATGTAAATGGTAATAACGAGACTATCACTGTAAGAAAGCCTAAGTTCTAGACTAGAAACACCATTTTATCAAAGGCCATGCAAACAGAATCTTTTTCATTACAAGAAAGAATATAAAATATTTTTTGAAGACCTATCAGAAGTGTTTATAGTGGAAATAAAAGACTTATTACAATGATGACAGGATAGTTTTACATAATATGAGATAAACCTTATCTTTTCAGAAAAGTCCACCAACACCATGGAAGTATATTATTCGATCGAAGGCATTATGGGCGCTGGTGCCCGCACAGTACGGGGTTGCACTCTGCTATGGATTCTTCTTGGGCGATATGCCTACGTTCTTAGAAAAAGGCCTAGGGATTTCTTTGAAAAGTGTAAGAACACATACATAATTAATAAGGACAAGTTTCACCACCGACTGATAAGTTCTGCATAGCTTATCTGGCATATCACATATTTTTCATATAACAACTGTCAAATTATCTGCTAGATAAGCTATACATGGTGAAACCAGCCTTCGTAGTCATTGAAAGATGGCCAGCAACTTGGTTACAGCTTTCGACAGCCCCCCGAATGAAGAGAACTCAGACTTGGATATAAAAATGATAAAGAAAATGTGATGTTAATTTGTACCTCATACCTGTAGAATTATGCCTAATACGAGGATCATCAGACATTTTTTATATACCTACTGCTGGAGAACTAACATTCTCTATTCATGACTCATTCTTATCAAAAGGACGGGACAAAATAATGTATATCTCACCATTATGTTGTGGGTTAGTGGGTGTTAGTAACAGCTGATGCAGCCAAGATCAACAGCTTAATTACCTACTTAAAATCAGTATCCACTGCACCATCAAGAATCTTCTTATGCGACATCATCTTCACATTCATACAAGAATTTCCTTAAGTAGTTGTTAATTTACAAAAAATTGTCTTAAATACTACGTTATGTTACAGAGCGCTTTGCTTTCTATGCTACCTTATATCGGGATGTGGGTAGGCAGCACGGCATCCGCATACATCTCTGAGAAGTTATACAACAACGGCTTGATAGCGTTGACTACGTGCAGGAAACTATTTCAATCGATAGGTATGGTTTGCTTCTCTTTTTGCTTAACTTTTTCGGACAATAATGATCTATTAGGCTGTTGTTATTATATTTGTATGTACATAACTTCTAGCTAGCAACTATTGCTGTCTTACGCTGATTTAATACGCTAGAGCATGGTGCATGCCGACCAGACATTCGAGCAAAAATATTATAGCCTGTCTAGAAGGCTCTATATGTAACATAAAATCTTACTTTCTTCTTCTTCTTGGCGTGTCAAGTCTCGTTTATATTTGTGAGGACCTAAATTCAGCTACAGAGATGGCGCTGTCCGTGGCCTTGTAAAGGACCTTGCGTGTCATGCAGGGCAGGACAAGAGATGTGCCATTGTTTGCGTAAAAATGCTATATAGACAAGCGCTCTCAGAGTTGTAACCCCACCTGAGCATAGTCTCCTTACTTCGGCCAGCTTGTGTCCGTAGCCTATTTAAGTACTTCCAGGTTGCCCAGGGTAGAGAGTCTCCAAAACTTTAAACGAACAAGATTTAAAAACCTGCCAATGCTTATTATCACATCTCTTATGTTAGTACTATAGTCCGCCACATAGGAACTCTTGACGGAACTCTTTTGATAGCCTTTATTTTTATGTAAATTACAATCCTTGAATTCCGTTTAGTTTGTTTTTTTATCGACCCTGCTACGACGGCTATCATGACTGGCTCGTGGCGTGGCTTGTGAGTTCGTTCCCCATTCGGGAAAATCGTTGATGTCATGAAATGGAATTATTAAGTACTTGCTATGATTATTTATTACCTTCTTCTGGCATGATATCTGTTGCATACGTGCCCTTGGTATTTACCTCTGAATCAGATCCCTTAAAAATCAATTTATTACAGTAACACATTCTTGTTGTTTTTTCAGCATTACTCGGCGCTGCAGCAGGTTTGGTGGTCCTTTCATTTTTGGACCCTGAACATAAAACTATGGCTATCATAGCACTAATAACGTCTATGACTTCGTGTGGATGCAGCACAGCTGGTTTTGTTGTGAGTAAATTATTATAAATATAATATTGAAGAGCTCGGTAGCACAGACTAAACATAATAGTCGTTGCACTCTCACAATCTTTCTGTCGCTACCTGTTGCCGATATAATGCGCTCACACACACACACACACAAACACACGCCGCTCTCTATGCTACACGGCCGCTCCCTCGATCTCACTGGTTTTCATTGGTAAATCAGCCACTTTATCGCCCCCACTGTTGTGGCACTGGCCTTCCTTATGGATAGATAAGGAGAATTGGTGATGTCCCACCGGGGCTCAAAGCTGATTAGTGGGCTTTAAGGACTGCAAATACAGGCGGGACCAACGGCTTAGCATGCCTTCCGAAGCAAGGAGGAGCTCGAGATAATATGTTTTTGGTCACCCATCCTGAGACCAACTACTGCGAAACTTGCTTAACGGCTAAAATCGCAGACCGAGCGCGAGAACAGCTGCTACGCCACGAGCTCTCTACTTAAATATAATACAAATAACCTTATTAATGATTGCATCGTCAATTTCAAGGTCAATCAATTGGATATATCGCCGAATTACGCCGGTATCGTGATGTCTATCCTCAACTGCATCTCCACTTCGGGATGCGTTGTCATTCCTCTTCTGACCAGCTTCATTTTACAAAATGATCCGGTAAGAAAAGTCACTAACTTAAATTTTGTTATAGTTGCAATCTGTCCGCCATGTTAGGATTTCATTGAGATTTTAGTTCAATAATTAAAATGTCTTAGGTTTATGGTTAGTTATTGAATTAAAAACTTCTGCCGTAAAATTTCTTACGCCACATCCTGGGCGAAAACACTTACTATTTTCTCATTACAGACTAACGTTGTGCGTTGGCACATCGTCTTCCTCCTAATAGCAGGCGTCTGTGTCGGCTGCGCAGTTATTTACATGATCTTTGCTACAAGTGAGCGACAACCCTGGGACGACCCTAACTACTTGGACAATATGTTAATGAATACAGGTATAGTTTATAATTTGTGACTAACTCAGCTGAGTAGATAGTCTAGAGCTCTATTTTTTATTTATTCTTCTAAAATAAAATTAAAAATCAATATTCAAAAAAATAAAAATTATATACAAATACATTTAACTGACACTGGCTTTTCCTCTCGGATTATCTTGGCTTTATAATTAAATTGGCACATACACAATCACACACAACACACACACACTCGCAAACACACACACAAACACCTACACTCATAAATACACACTACACAGACACGCACATAACTGCAAAATTCTGCATTAGCTGCTGTTTTAGCAGTCTTTTTATGTTTATTTAGTACCGTTTTGCTAGCTCTTCACATAGGCTTACAAACACGTAAAATTAGGAGCACAATGTATTCATTTGCGGGGGTGGCCTAGTGCCTTGTATAACCGGTTTCTAAACCTATTACAGGCCATCTTCTCACACTTCAGGTCATAATCTTACTCAAGTGTTTTGTTGTATTTTAGACTTAAGTAACCTATTGTGTGATAGGGAAATAAATGAATTTTATTAATATAATTATTTACTCATCTCGCGAGTGGCGAGGCGAACGGGAAGGCGAATAGCAACCTTGCGTGTGTAGACATAGCTCGCTTTTCGCTTACCCCTCGCGCGCTCGCGTTGGGAGGCGGTATTACAGGCCAATAGTGAAGCTATGTATACGCTCGCAAGGTCGCTATTACGGAAATACGAAAAATAAGGAAAGTCAAGTCAGTAGAAACATCGAAACGAATGAAGAACGATAGAAGTTCTAGCTAATTCGTACAGCTTCGACAGAATTTGAGCAAATAAGCGACGCTAATGGCAAACGTGAACTATTTCGCTGGTTTTGCTAGTTTAATGCGTCTCTTGGAGCAGTATTGTTTAAATTTTACCTAGCTGTACTACGAATCTCTTAGAGTAAGCTGCAAAATGCAGCCAGGACTTCGATCACCAATCCCGTAACCATCCATTACCAAAGTTGCTTTACCGTTACCATCGCAGCAAGCGCGCGAATCACCTTATTCCTTCCCAGGGAAAGCTAAATAACTAATGTTGAGTATGCGAGTTGTGGTTAGTTTCTTTGTAATCAATTTTGTGTTGAACGCCTACAAGCTTGTTAATTTCAAACTTTTTTGTTTCAGATGAATTAAAACCAGTTTTGACTCAAAAGGATTTAGAACGAAAAGTTTATGGGAAAATCTGATAAAAACTGTTAATAAACATGATTTTGAGGAAATTACATCTTTAGTTTTTTAGGTTACCATGCCTTATATACTTTGACCCATTTACACGCAGAAAGTAATACCTAAGTGACCGAAACCCATTTTTCTTGTGTAATTTAGACTATTCTTCTAGGCCTTGCACGAAAAAGATGATGTCCAAAAATGTATGAAGTCTGGGCCACGTCTGTGTACAGTATACCAAAAGATTGTGAAACACACGATAAACAGTTTCTAATCATTCAATTTCTTTTAAATTGTTTAGTTTTCTGGGAGGAACAATAAATATGCAAAAACAATTCAAAAATACATCATGGCGGTAGATGTCATTTTGTCACTGTCACTGTCAGTCAATAAAATTACAAAGATGAACACAGAGTAAAACTCAATAACAGTGACACTGACAGTTTTTTTAACGTCGAGTTGTCATATTTGACGCCTTATTTCGACTAAAAATATTGATTTGTTTTTATTAACCACATATAACCGTGCATTATATAAAATTAATTTCATTTTTCTCAGAATCAGTATTTTTTTTCTTTCTTTGCGGGTGGTATACATAGACGTGGCCCATATTAGGACATGTCCTTTCGAGTAAGTATTGAGGACGTATCCTCAAAAAATATATGCTATATTAAGCAGCGTTCCTGCCGGACGTAAACAGTCCTCGATACTATTTCGAAATTTTTTGTGAAAAAATATAAAGACAGGGTTTGATATAAAAAAAAATATATATTTTCATTAACAATATTCTAATAGACGGTTTGGTGACTTTCAGCTTCTTCCTTTTTCTTGAGATCTTTGAGTTCCTCTGTAACAGTAAAATTGCAATTAGTTTGTCTGGAAAAAACTTCAGAAATCAGTTAATCAAGACAAAGAAACGCAATGTTTAGCAGTTGCATTTCCGTGCTTCTAGAGCACGAGAGGGTGCACTCCGCTATACGTGCCTATAGCTATAGTATGAACGTCTACACCGACGGTAAATTTGACCGTTAATCGATCGACAACGTCATCGGGCCTGTTTGACACAATAGGTCCGACGACGTTCCGATACTAAACTACTAGTATAGTGTTACATAATCTGTGACTAAACTGTAACTAGAATTTAAAGTGACAGCTAACGCACCTGGGTCTGCGTTCTTTTTATCGAAATATTCTGGATTATTCCACTCCTGCTGCTCGCAGCTGGCGAAAAAGAGGTACACGATGTTGCCGACTACGGAAATGGCAGCCGTCATCAGGAACACTATGCGCCACCGGCTTACGTCAGTCTGAAATACACATCATCATCATCATTATTCAGCCTATCCAATGGCACGAGTGAGTCACGATATATGGCACGATCACTCGCTTTTTTCATCCAGCCACTACCTGATACAATTCAGTTGCAATATGCGATCTATTAAAACATTTTCTCCATTCGCTATGACAGGGAATAGAAGCAGCAACAAATACAGATTTACATAAATAATGTGAAACTTATTTTTTCAGTTCTACGTCACTTATCGGTTTGTTTCTGCGATCTTCGATAGATCGATGGTTACCAATATTAGTATCTACAAAAATAGTCTGAATACTGGCATTAATAGTTAAATTAATATTTATTTACCACATTGAAATACGTTCTTTTAAATACTTACGGAATCATTTCGCAGAATGAAACTGATAACTATTGGCAGCAGGATGCTACAGAAGTTTGCGACGAAATTTGTAAGGCTCAGCAGCACTCCGGCAAAGTTAGGTGCGAGATCTAAACCGTTTACCTGCAAGAAGAACAACCATGAGTGCAAAAGATGCATATTTTAAATTTATGAATTGATTATTATGTAAATAAATCCATAGATCACTCGTTAACATTTGACTTTCGAGTCAGAACCAAATGTTTGTGAGCGTAATGTTATTATGGTTTGATCAAATCAGAATTATTATAGAAAAGACGACTGAATATCAGATTCCACTATGGTTAACCTGATAGTGTTGAAACGTGGTCACTTCTAGAGTCACTACAAAGTGCACGTATAGACCATCGATATACGACTCTAATCGGCAATGTGTATAAGAAAGCAACCTTAAAAGTCAACCTACAACCACTCACGGAGTTAGTTCGGATTGAGAAAGACGTACGACAAGGAGATACGCTTTCATCCAAATTGTTTACTTTGGTGCTAGAGAACATCTTCAGAAGCCTGAACTGGGAAGACCGCGGCCTAAATATATTGGGTTATCGTTTAAATAACCTACGTTTTACCGATGACATCGTTTTGCTGGCGAATGATCCGGATGAACTTCAAGGCGTGATCCAAGAACTCAACGATGCTTCCATCCGATGTGGCCTGGAAATGAACTTGACTAAAACAAAGGTTATGACCAAAGTAGACTCCAACGCGACCATCAGAGTTAAAAAATGAAAGAGTATACAAATATGTGTATTTGGGGCAGGAGATGTGACCGGGAAGAAGAACTAAGCAAACGAAACCGACAGACGCAGGGCAGCCCATTCGAATCTCGAGTTTGCCTTCAAAATGAATCTCAAGACCGAACAAAAGGCACGCATATTTGACCAATGTATCCTGCCAGTTCTCACTTACGGTGCGGAGACCTGGGTTTTCACCAAACATTATACTGCATAAGTTGAACTGGCGCAGTTTGCTGAAAATCCAGAAGAAACACACTGGAAAGCTGCAAAGCGTATACTGCAATACTTAAAAGGAACGATTTCGTATGGTCTGACGTATAAACCTACTGGCTCTTGTATTCAAGGGTATTCAGACGCAGATTGTTAGAAAATCGTTTACCGGATATGTTTTTATGTTAGGTGCCGCTGCCATTTCTTGGACCTCGCGTAAGCAACGAACTGTTGCCACTTCGACGTGTGAAGCTGAATTTGTGAGTTTAGCGGAAGCTTTCAAAGAAGCTATGTATCTGAATAGTCTGTTGAAGGAACTAGGTCTACAAGAACTGTCTAAGGTAAGAATGCATGCTGATAACTTAAGTGCTATCCACCTTACCGAATATCACGGTATCTATCACGGTAAAAGCAAGCACATAGATATTAGACATTTTTTTGTTAGGGATGTGCTACGTGAAAACAAGGACATAAGTTTGGAATATCCGTCCACTGAACAGAAGTTGGCAGATATCCTCACCAAACCTTTGCCTCGTATAAGACACGAGTTACTTACAGCTGCATTAGGGTTATCTAGTGTGAAGTCTTGAGTTGAAGGGGGTGTGTTGGAGTATACAACCTCCAGGCTTCTCAGTTCTTTATTCGTATTCGTGTTTTATGTATTTTGATAGCTGTCTATTATTGTTGTTTATGTCATTCTCATATAAATGTTTTTCCCGAAATACATGTACTAAATACTAATCGTGTTTACTCTGACAAAATTGTGTGATCCCCAAAAAGAACTAATGGCAACCGCGGTAATTTGAAAAGACGAGACAATAGTTATTTGTTATGCAAGGCTGGAAAGTTGGTTATTTAACGGCGAGTTACCTCTATTGAATCCTGAGCGAAGCGAGGATTTCAAAAGTACAAGACGCTAAAAACTTTTCTGCCGAGCGCAACACACAATTTTTCACCTCACAACAGCGAGGAGCATTGGTTGTTTCCGCGGTCAACTTCCGGTAAAAAATTCTTTAAACATAAAGTTTAATCAAAATATACCTTATTTCGTTGTTTTAATTATATAAAAAACTAAAATAATAAAAAAGGGAGTATTATAGTTAATTCAAAGTTATTTAAAGTAGGAATATAGTGCTACTTATTAATAAGAATAAAAACGATTAAAACAAATAAATGTACATGACTCATGAGGTACAAGACAAAGACAATTTAAAAATAAATGTCACGTTCCGAAATCCAATCATAGGTTGTGAAATCTCACCCAGCCTAATATTTTTTTTTATAACAAATAGTTTAATCTTATTGTTATTGTTTTTATGATTAAATGAACTAAAATAATATAATAAAATCAAAACGGAGTATTATAATTAATTTAAAGCTATTTAAAATAAGAATAAAATGTAACACAAAAGTCAATAGTGCGATTCGGAACGCAACAAGACATATTTTTAGGTATTAAATTTAAAAAGTACTTTGCCGCGCTAGGCCGCAAAAAGCGAAAACCTCCTTTTCAGAGCGTGTGAGGTGAAAAATATTTTCTATTGTCGGTATTGTTTTTAATAATTTGTTTCGTTAATTTTATCAGTAAATATAAATTATACTTATAGATTTGACTTAATTTATAATAATAATAATAATAATTTATTTTCAATAATAAAGGTTACACAATTATTTCTTAACATAGTACAAACAATCGCTTACAATATTCAGTAATTTAACGGCACTCGCACCCTTACCTTGAGAAAACAGCTTGTATAAAAGCTGTTTTCTCAAGGTAGGCCCATCCCTGAAAGCTGGTTAGGGTTACGTTGAGGGACCATAAAACCAACGAATGGCTAAGGCAACAGAGCAAGGTCACTGATGTCACCAAACGTGTCGCCAGACTGAAGTTGGAATGGGTCATCTGGCACGCAAAACCGACTGGACCAAAAGGCTACTTGAGTGGCGACCATGGGGTCAAAAGCGTTATCCGGGAACACCTCAGATGCGTTAGGACGACGACGTCACAAGGACAGCTGGGAAGAAGTGACTCCATGGTGCACAAGACCGTGACGAGTGGCGTAGATTGAAGGAGGCCTACACCCGAAGGGTCGAGCCAGGCTAAAGAAAGAGAGTATAAATCAGAGAAGCTATAAAACAAAACCAAATTAATATATGCCTAAGTGACATATAAATGCGTAAAAGTGAAACCCACTGCGGTTGGTTATGTTGGTAAACCCAGTTGCTCATTATATTGTGGCGAAATGAAGGAAGAATTAGTATATTTTAAACAGAATGTTTTAATTTAATATAATGTTTGTTTAATATAATATAGTATATAGGAAGTAAAAATCAATAATTAGAAAAGTTATGAGAGTTATAAACAAAAGAATAACGAAAATCTAAAAGTGGACAGTGAAGGAATAAAAACTATTAAGTAGAATTGGTAGAAAGGTAGAAACTTCTTCGTGCGTAGGAAACACACGCACGCACGCTACGCTTCAACAGTTGGATCATACAAATATTTGCTATTTCAATGGTAATAATTGAATGGCTGAAAAAATTAAATACTAACCATAAATCCAGCATTAGTGAATCCGCTGCATGTGAGTGAAACCACAATGGTTAAGATAGCTGCCTCTTTATTATCAGGACCCAAGAATGACAGTATCAACAGACCACCAGCAACGCCGAACATACCTGAAACAGAAGTGGGACAAACTTAAACAACAGCATTTAGTGTAAAAGTTAGTCTCGAACCACCGTGGTCACATAAGATATCAAGATGTTTGTTTGTAAACAAACATATAAAATTTATCCGGTCCTTTGGCTACGATATTTTGAAAGAATGGATCGAGCAGCCAAAAGATGATGAATGATTCATGAGTGAATGATTGAACTTAAAAACATTAATGCACTGGTATGGTTTGCTGGTACTAAACTTTGCGAAGTGACTTACTTTTATTTCGGAGGCCAAATCCACTTCATGTCGCTAAACCAGCGAAGTAAGTAGTAAGTAGTGATTTCACTTCTAACTTTAAGAACTACCAATCATGACATTGGTTGTAAAGAATATTGGACCACGGGAATGGTTAAAAAATAATCCAATGTTAGTGGAGATATAATGAAAAGTTTAAGTTTGTCTAAGGATCCGTATAAATGTCCCAGCAGACGATGCCGTAATCTGTAATAAATACTTATTCTTACCAATTGAATTACAAAGTTTTCTACAAGCTGTGATGGATAGTAGCTTCCTATTTAGAAGCTTCTCTGCGATAAATGTAGACCCTGTGGTCCCGATCCACATGCCGACGTAAGGCAAGGCGGATAGGGCTGCACTCTGAAACGGTTATTTTATATTATATTTTACAGTTTGATGATAAATTACAAAAAAGAAAATAAATGTAATCGTGATGTAGAGAACTAAGATACTGGTTATGGAATCAGTCGTTTACTCTCGCGAAATCCACAGAACTATCTTTCAACTCAAATTCTGTCCTATTCCATATAGATCAATTAAACCAGAAGCAAAAGTGCACTAAGATAGAGAGCAATTGGCCTAATGGAAAAATAATTCCGTATATAAGAAATATTGAATCTCGCTGTATGTTTGTCCAGGCATTTCCAAAAGCACTTCATATAAATACTAATATAAGACAAGCTTACATTTTTCAACGATATGTGCAATCCTTTTTCAAGATACGTTGGCATATCTACGAAGAACAGAATGAAGCTGCAATTACAGGCGACGTGAGTTGCCATCATGGCGAGTAAAGGTACTGATGTTAAAATAGCTTTCCAAGGAGTACGCATTGATTTCTGTAAAACAAAAAACGACGTATTGGTTAATATTTCAAAATACCTCAAAGTTGATTTTCTACTATGACTACTAGCTCTACGTATTGGTAATCTTTAGCATCTAAATAGCTCATAAAATATTTACATTAACGTTTAGTTATGTTACATCAATTACTTTAAATTAAAATTCATGAAAATAAATCACATCTATCAATCTACACACCTGTGATCCTCCACTATTTAAAGACTCCTCAATGTAATGTCTCTCTTCTTTGGTGATCATCCTGTGTTCTCCAGGAGAGCTGGCTGAGAACCAGTACCATATTCCGGCATTGAAGAATAGGAGACCAGACATCGTATAGAAGATGAGCTTCCAGCCTAAGGGTGTCTCTGCCAGTAAGCCAGATACAGGCATCGCTATGATGGTACCAACTTGAAGACCTGTAAGCCAATCATACATCGTTTCAGAAATGTTTTTCGAAATAGTTTTCGTTTAAATCCCTCGATCTCATTCGGGTAGGTTAGTTTAGAACTGGCCTAAGTGATTTCGGAGAACCGTTTTATTCATATATATTATTATATGTATCAGCAAGGGTTGTTTCGAAAAATCATTCGGAGCTCTTCATATTATGTTTATTAGCATTACGATCAAATTACTGATAAGAGCATTCAGTTGTAATAATGGCTATATGCTAAATATGAATAATTTCTTCTTTAGTACTTCAATACGGACTATTGGCAATTTCAGAGGTTTTGCTACTAGCTTATTCTGCTTTTATGTCGTCCGGCTGAGATGACTCTCTGCTGACTGGGTACTCTGCTTTTATGTCATGTAGTTAAATTGTCTTTTGGCTATCTAGGTGCCTTGCTTTCATGTCATCCAACGTGAATTGTCTTTCAGCGAAAAAGTAATTCTGATAGAGAGGGCATAAATTAAATATAATATAGGTAAATATACCTATATTTTTTTTGGACAGAAGACAGAACTCAATACACCTAAAGCAGTTTCTAATATCCTAGATAATCGTATGCAATAAAAAGTAAATAATAAAATATAACTCACTTTAAGAAATAGATTAACAACTAAAATTTACGTTGGTTGGTCATGGGATGGGTGACCACAAATAACTTAACCTATCTAGTTCCACCATGTTTCGGAAGATGAATAAAGTTGTTGTTTCTGGGTACTCTGTGTGACCCTGTTTTCTTACAATGCAGATTTCTACATACTGAACTTTAAATGATATAATCGAAATATTTATTAAGATATACCTCCATAAACGATGCCAGAAATGCTCGTGCGTTCTGCTGGTGGGAGCCACTGCCCCAGCAATGTATGACTGCCCGGGAACAAGCAGGCTTGTGACAGACCCATCATCATTCGGGCTACGCACACCATCATCCAACCACCCTGGAGACAAAATTGATGATATGCTTACTCTAGGTATAACTAAAAAATAAATAATGCATAAAGCAGAATTTTATTCAACTAAGTGGTAAAATTTAGTAACACTCGAACTAAGTTATTAATGTACATCTATGTATGATCGATGAATATAAATAAAAATGAATCGCTGAAATGTATGTAAGCGCATAACATAATTTGTTTTTTGTTGTGTTTGTAATTGTTAGGACAAGGTTTGCTTAAAAGAAAATAGTAAATAAAACTATGGAAAAGTGTTTAAAATTTCCACGGGAACGAAGTCGCGGGCGGATAGCTAGTTTTAAATAAAGAGAGAGAGAGAGAGAAGGATTTCATCATAATCTTCGATTATACCAGGAGAAATCATAGCAAATTAGAAGTTAAAGCTCAGAAGAGGTCCCTGATGAAATCTAATAAGTTGTGTATTCGCGCATAGAACTTACCAAAGCCGCCAAAGTAGGTAGTAATGCGCACAAACATCCGTTGACTAGTAGTGCTACCAGTAGGATAAGCTTTCCTCCAAATCTCCTCGCCAGTATACCAGCAGGTATCTGCATCGTCACGTAACCCCAGAAGAACGACGACAGAATAACACTCTGGGTTTTCTTATCCCAGTCATATATCTGTGTTAAAAAATATTATGTATAACAGGCGGTTTTGTAAAAACAATTTGAGTTAGATCTTTGAAGAAATACCTTAGCTATGTAGAATAATAATAAAAAAGAAAATGTAATCTAAATTGAAATTTATTTATTAAATTTAGGCTGTTATACGCACTAATGAACGTCACAGAGAAGCTGTGCTATCGGTTCGCATAATTCTACGTCGGCAACCAGCGGAATCTCGTCAAGTTTTTTCTATATCTTGCTATACGTTGAATATTTTATTATGTGTTTGATATACATAATGTATCAATGAGGCATGTACTCGCTGGTGTAGTGGTCAGCTTGTTTGGCTTACAGTTGTGGCAGTTTAGCAATTTGCGCAAGGATTGGTCACGAGATGGACAAACAAAAATTTATAATCTTGAGCTCCTGGTCTTTAGAAGGCACATCTCGACTGCATTTACAGTCTTTAATACTCTACTTATTAGTCAGTCATTGTTTATTCTTATCCATCCATTAAGAACCCCATTCGGGCAATTAACTTACAGTGATATTTGCTATAGTGTCAATTGCCGATAAGACCTCTGAACGGCCTAATAAATTCTTCCGTCACGGACGATAAACTAAACCTGGTCTTACCGTGACTGTAGTGTCATTCTTCCTGTGCTCGTCGGCCATAGCGAGGACAGCGACACCCATGCTACCTCGAGCGATGAACAGCGATATCATGGTGAGGCACATGCAGAGGCACTGGAGATGCCGGACGCCGAAACAAAAATCTAAGGAAACGCTGTGTTAGAGAAAAAACTTGCGGAAAAGGCACATGAATGTTGGTCCTGGGTGGAGAATGACGCAGAAGTAGTAGGCGCTATCAGGTTTATAGTTTTCCCTTCTACGCAATTGATAAATATTTTATTCGATCGAACGCTGAACGTAATTTTTTCTGGTTCCTCTTAAAACGTTTATAATGTCGCGAAGTTAACCTTAAAATCAGATCTTTGAATTGATATTTTTAATGGATACGTTTTATTTAGTCAATACTGATTTGATTATGCTACTGTCAAAATCTAAAATGTGATTGTTATATTTTTCCAAACTCAGTTTTATCTCACAAAACTTTTTTTGATGTGCTATTTTAGGGTTCCGGACCCAAGGGGTAAAACGGGACCCTATTACTAAGACTCCGCTGTCCGTCCGTCCGTCCATCTGTCACCAGGCTGTATCTCATGAACCGTGGTAGTTAAACAGGTGAAATTTTCACAGATGATGTATTTTTATTGCCGCTATAACAACAAATACTAAAAAAAACCGGCCAAGTGCGAGTCGGACTCGCGCACCGAGGGTTCCGTAAAATATTTTTTATTAATGATGTAACAAAAAATTTACGGATTTCGCAATTTTTCCTTTATCTGTACTATAAGACGTTACTTCGTACCAAATTTCAAGATTCTATATAGATAGAAGAAGATAAAATAAATATTTTTGAGGGGGCTCCCATACAACAAAAGTGTTTTTTGCCGTTTTCATAGATAATGGTACAGAACTCTTCGTTTGCTAGTTCGTCTTTTTTGTATTGGTGATTGGCAGTTGGTCATTTGGAAAAAGGAAAAACTCGAGAAACCACAATGATTCGTTTGGAAATTGACGATATATCTGTTTTCTTTTTTGTGTAATGCATATTAGATCAATAGAATAAAAAACTCACATTTCTTTGGCATGACTCCGGCATCAACCATGTTGAGATCTATTTCTGAAATTTTTTGTCCAGCCATTTTAGTTGACATTTGCCCTCACGCCATCACCTTACGTTGAGAAATGAGGCAAATCCATCATTGATATTAAAATAAAAGTTCTTGATATAAATACATACGAAAATAGACAGACCGCGAAAATAAACCCTAATAAGGAGAACATAATGTTAGTTATCCTTATGTCTTAATATCTGCAGCATAATATGAGTGACATGTTGTTGTATATCAAACAACCAACCTAATTTAAATACTTGTGCGATAGCACAGTATGAGTATAAGTAGGTACCTACATACAGTATTTTGTCTTAGCCTTTTTCTTGATAAAAGTTAATTATTATTATTGCAGCCGTGCGGTACGCAATACGCGATAAGGTTGCCCGCCAACATAGATTGGCCTACCATACACTAACTCTATGCCAAAAATTATGTCGACTGGTTGCTTAGTTAGAGCGTGAAGAAAGTTAAAAAAAACATTGTCGCATTTATAATATTGTTAGGTTTATGGGTTAATACGGGCCATCTAGTATATACTTAGATAATTAATTTTCTTCTGCTTACTGCCTTCAAAACTTTCGCAGCTTGCGTTCGTCGAGCTGAGACTCTCGCCGAGTTCCCATCGAACCGAGGCTCGTCGGCTATTACTCGCGAACATGCTTTTCGTAGGAAGATAAAATACTGTGTATCTTTATACTGTGGCTATACTATCTACGTTCGTAATTATAGAAATGTAAATACGGCTACCTCCAATATCTCTAATGTTATTTAATGACTTGAGGGATATCTTTTCTGCGTCTTAATTTGTTTCTGGATTATTAAGGAACGTCATTAACTTACTGCGTTTTATTAAATACTAGAGGCCGGGCGGGGTTTCACCCACGTGGTTCCCGTTCCCGTGGGAATTTTGGGATCATTTATAGCCTATGTTACTACTTGGGGTCTAAGGATTCTCTATACCAAATTTCGTCAAAATCAGTCCAGTAGTTTTTGAGTTTATTCGTTACATACAAAAATACAAATCTTTCCTCTTTATAATATTAGTATAGAAAAAAAAAGTTTACCTAAGCGTGAATCCACTACCATTGCAAAAAGAGGACGATGCTTTTTAATAAAATCATTTTATGTCCATTGGTACGGCCCAATTATACTGAACCTTTTGCACTGGTTTAGCTTCACCATTCCTTGGAAAATAGCGCAGTAGTTAAACGTAGCACATTCGTATTTCTTAGAACCTTGCCTCCCAGGGGTTTAATTCTCGCGTTGCAACATCTTGAATTCGACATTTTATGTAACCACAAATCTGTATTAAAAGTCACAGAAAACAATCTTCGACATTATAGGATTGTCGAAAATCGTTGAGAAAAACATTAGGGTTGTCAAAGATAGATAATTATGAATAAATCATTTTTACAGTAAGTACCTAGAAAAAATTTCACTTACATTAATTCTAATAAAGAAATAAGACTTGACTAAGAAAAATTTTAATTTCAAAGAAATATCACAGACCGTATTCCTCTGCACTGGTGGCACAGTCCAAACACAGTTGTCGCACTCGTCCAATGCGCTTACACACACACACATATCGCTACACGGCCGCCCCGTCGATCTCACTGGCTTTCACTGGTAAAACAATAGCGAGCGCGGGTGTAGTGGCGCGAATCTGTGTGAGTGCGAGATTTCGGCCGGTTGTAGGATGTTTAGAATGTGCTGGTGGTGGCTTATCGCCATGTCTAAAGAAGAAAAATAGTTAATTGGAGAATGAAATTAAAAATGCAAAATCATTGTTAAGCTTTAAAAGATAATTAAAAGAATACGTTTTAGATGAAATTCAATAACCACAAATAAATAATAATAAAAATTGGTAAATATCTTTGTACTAAAATAAGAAAGCACTTCAATAAAAAAAATATATAAATATATGTAGAACAACATGTGTTTAAAAATATTATATACATAAACAATAACAACAATAATAATATAAACATTAAAACAAAAGGAAAACACAACAATAACAGCTTTGTACACTTTTTGGTACCGACATGCCGCATCTAGATTACACGTACGCTCATGCGCCTTAGATCCTTGGTTGCTCTGTGAAGTTATGTTTGTCACAAGTTTACACACACCGTGTCTTTTTTTACGATTATTCGTCGTTAATTATTATTTAAGATTTGATTTCAAATTGTTTAAATTATTTATTTAATAGTGCAAGCTCTTGTTTCGATTATTTTTAGGTTATAAAAATTATTGGTTTTTACTCAGTAAGTGAATTTTTGTAATTCTTTATGAGAAATAAAGTTCTTAAACCGTGAGTTGTTTGATAAATGATAACCAAACGCATGTAACCTTGATGAATACTTAATTTTTTTGGAGCAAGCACTCATTTCCAGTTATAACAGGTTAATGTACGGAAAAAACTTTAAAATGATGCTATTTCCGCTCATTGCTCTGACAAGCAAATAATTTGATTTGTGCAAACATTTAAAAACCACTGTCATTTGTTATCTTGATTTGTTAGATGTCAGTTTGGACTTTAACTCTAAAGACATTGAGTTGAAATTATTTAGTAAGCGCTTTGTAGTATTTGCTTGTATTATCTAGTCTTGAACTTATGAGATGCAGCACTTCATTATAGCTATAATGATGACGCAGTGATAATGCGTCCTGCCTACGGTAGTCATGCTGGGGGCCTACCATGATCTTTTAGAAACCATCATGTTTTAAGAAAGTTTTGTTTGCGTTATGTTTTAAACGCTGTTTAAATACGTACCATGACTACAAAAAAAATTTTTGTTATTCCTGCCTACGAACAAATTAAAACTTCACAGCGGCGTCTCACTCTCTGGACGCATACTCCGACGTCCCAAGTGCCACAATATGCCCGCAGCTTACTTTAAGAGGGTCTTAAAAAAGCTGCTTGTAGGAAAAGCTTACTATTCCATTAATGAATACTTTGAGGAAAAAAGTTTCTAAATGCCCTGTTTCTGCCCCTCTCCTGTTCGTTGCAGTGCCTTTCGAGGTGCATGCGATACATTGGTGCTTGCATGTTTTGTTTAGTCACTAAGTCGCATATAACGCAATTTGTAATAAATAAAATAAAATAAAAATAAGCATAGTACGACGTGGTACGGAATAGCATGGTATAAATAAATAAACATTTCTTACACTCACGCCAAATTAACCTAGCCCCAAAGTAAGCACATATTTACATTGGTGGTCATATAATTAAGAACGCTTAATTAAAGGGAAGATTTTTTTCAAACATACAAGCATAACTACTTGCATTATTTTTTTGTATTTCTCTAGGTATTGCAAAAAAAAATCCATACTAGCGGTACATTCTTTTATACACATGATTGGTTAAAAATAAGTAGCTAATATATTGTATATATTTATCTACTTATTTTTGCCGTATGGTGACGGCCTAAGAATACAAGTGTCACCACTCCCTTACATGTCGCAAGAGTCGACTAAGAGGCTCGACGCATCGAAAACCTGTGCGAAAGAAGGAAAACAAACCCTCTGCCAACCCGTCTGGCCAGCGTGGTAGCAGTAGGCTAATAGTCTCCTAAGAACGCCACAATAGGCGTGAACTAGGAGAGGCCTATGTCCAGCAGTGGACGTCCACAGGCTGATGATGGATGAAAACTGTACAGTTATACAGTGGCGAAAAGTTTTTTTTTCTGATGAGTCCAAAATAAACAGGGTATGTTCTAATGGAAAACGATATGTACGACGCCCTCTATATAGTGCATTTGACTGTAGGTACACAAAAATGACATTTAAGCATAGCGGGGAAATGTGAAAATTTTAAGGTACTTTTCTGAACATGTTAAGCTGAAAAAAGGAACATGGATCAATTCCAATCCATAAATATACTGGAAGAAACAATGTTACCTTATGCTGAAAACGTGGTTCCGGTTATTTTATTATTTGGACTTTCCAATATGACGATGATCCAAAGCACACTGAACGCAACCTTAAAGAATTTCGCACATCGTAACCAGTTTCTGTCTTAACTTGGCCAGCTAACAGCCCGGACTAAGACCTAATAGACTTAGAGCATCTTTGGTGCGAAGTCAAGAAAAAGGTTTCAAATCGACAGTGTGGCAATGTAAGAGAACCGTACGACGTTTTTTTAGCTAACCGTACGACGTTTTTTAACCGTACGACGTTTTTTTATCTATTGAGAAAATCCAAAATTTTATAGAGCCAATGCCTTGCCGCAGTAAGATAAAGCCAATTAATTTTAGTCTGAAATGTATAAAATTGCTTTTTTTTTTTGCTAACTTCACAGTAATATGATTAATTTCATCTTAGCTTCTAATAAAATAACTCTCGAGCAGTTTAATAAATCGTTCTTAATTATTTGTCCAATTCATTACTATTTCAATTTGTTACGGTTGAAGAATAAATACATTTTGTAAAAAAATAGTCAGAGATTTTAATATTTATATTTCATAACATAACTAGTTACAACTAAGACTAAACACATGACTCCACATGACATGATTGAGATAACAAAATTATTGAAGTTGAAATCGTTCTTAATTATATGACCACCACGTATAAACGTCCAGGACTCAGGTACAAATGCTCGTATTCATCATTCAAGTATTTGCCCCTACCGGGATTGAAACAATATTGCGTTATGAGATGGCGGTAGACCCCCTGGTAAACAAACTTTCGCGATGGTTGGTCACTAGATGAATGTTGCAGAGTCTGCTTCGGAAGGCAGGATATGGTCTGTTCTCCATAGAGAAAGGCCAAAGCATGACCGAAGACCGAATGTATAATATAAAACAGTAGTTGACAGAAAATTTTAAGAATAATCGACTTCACAAAAAGAATGTGTTATTTATTTATTTTTATGTATGTTCACCGATCATTCGAAGACAGCTGGACCGATTGGAATAATTACATCAGGGTAGTTCATAAGTTGGTCCCATTTTTTGAAATTTTGATATTGATTCAGTTGTTTTCAGGAAATCTTGAAAATAGTCTCGTTGTCGTCACTATTTACCTTATAAACTTTTTGTGTCAGTGGCAGTGACAAGGCAAGAAAAATGAAAGAATATAAAGTGCAATGTAGAATATTTAACAATCAATTATTGCTTGACATAATATTGGTTTAGGCGTTAAATTAAAACAATACTCTTTAGTATAATTGTTTAATTTACTATTCTTAATTTGACGAATTATTTACTAAATATATTTACACTTAACATTATAATATTTGCATTGACATCAGTAATTCGTACATTAATACACAATTAAAACAATTAACTTTTATAGACATTTTCACACTTGATACCAAGTTATATACTTTGATATTACGAATTAAATTATTACAATTTTTGTTACTATAATAATTGTAATATTTTACAACAACGAAAGCGTCATCTTTTTTTTTGTTACTTTAAATATATTGCAAGTCTTTTCTTCACTTCCACTTTTAATATTAATCATTTATCAAAAATTATCATTACATTAAATCACAAAATAATCCTCATCAAATATATTAAAATTCATCCCTCTCATCTTTCAAATAAATCAGTCTTTTTAGTTTTTATAGATAATGTTAATAATCATACCCTAACGCCATACAGCTGTGTAGTGTCGGCTTAGAATAGCACTACCCCCTCTCATCCCGTGGGTGTCGTAAAAGACGACTAAGGGACTCAGCCTTTGGGAGACGGGCAGCAGCGTCTCCTACAAACTTGGCCATACTGCGATCGCCAACCCGCCTGCCAAGCGTGGTGATTATGGCAATCCCCCCCTTTAGGGAGGCTTATAACCAGCAGTGGGTGTTATGTGGCTGAGACGACGACGACCACGAACGCCATACATCCCTTGTGGGGTTGGTATCAAAAGAGAGTGGACTGTATAATAATCACTCTCGTAGTAACTGCTCAACAACGCCATATATGGTATTAATTGCGTCCAAGATGTTGTCCTTAAAATATTAATTAATTTAATCTATAAATTGGTCTTTTCAACAATGGTCTCCTGAGATTCTGTTTTGTTTTTCGCTGGGGGTCTTGATTTACCTGTAATAAAATAATGTGAAATTAAATAATAATTAAAAAGTCTACTTATAGTTCATATTCTGACGATCTGTTTGGCGCAGGGGTACTAAATCTGCCTTCTGCGCTAGAGGTCCCGGGTTCGATCCCCGGACAAGACAAATATTTGTGTGCATGAACATGTCTATTTATCTTGGTCTGGGTGTTTAATATGTTTGTTACGTATGTGTTTACAAAAAGTGTACAAGTATGTTTATCCGTTATATAGTATCCATAACACAAGTTCTTCATGAAACTTAACGTGGGCTAGATAATTTGTGTGATTGTATGCCTTTATTATAATAATAATAGTTATTATATTTATTTAGGTGCGGCCTTATAACATAAATCAATAGCGATATAAAATTTTGGCATATTTTCCGTAAAATATCCTATCTGATCTAGATAATATTCTATTTATCGAATAATCCCTACATACCGTTCGCCTTTTTAAAAGTGTCAAACAATTTACAGTATATAAAACTATTGCTTAGAGCTGTAGATGTTACAGGAGACTCTAACCACATTTTGATCATTATTTGACAGTAGACAATATACGGGTTATGCAGCTCTAGTGGAGTTTATGGTCACTGCGACCTCATGAGATTGAATCTCGCCTCCTAGTTAAAGTATCTGTTTTAGCCAGGAGACCTCCAGAAAGTCTAAAATATTTTTAAGTTAAAGAGCATTTTGTTCCTCCGGGATAATTATGTACCAACCCATATGGATACTACGTTTGTGAATGAGGAGTCCTAGGCAGGAGACCTCCAGAAATTCCAAAATCTTACTAGTTTTAAAAGATTTTAGTTCCTCTGGGCTCATCATGTGCTGACCCAGCACATATGTCAATTCTTACCTGCACCCATCAGCAACTTCTGCAGCGTGGAGAATGGTGCATCAATCAGGATGCACAGGAAGAAGGCGGCGATGAAGGTCAGCATTAGGTCGGACATGAACCGGTACAGCTGGTGAAAAAGCGTTAGTTACAATAATTTGCTTACAGATGAATATCTTCACACCCCAGTAGGGGATCAATTCTACTAACAAATTCATATTTGTATCTCTAATTTTAATAAGGTTTTTTTTATTTTATTTTAACATTAAAAATAGCGCTGAACTTTCAATTAAGCCCGCTGAGCTGATCGGCGGGCGGCGCCGAGATTTGTGACGTCACAGAGCGAATTATTTCGGGATTCAGTAAAAGTTGATTTATTTTGTAATTTTTCAAGATATCGAAATATTTTTTTACCAAATTTATTACAATCGTATTGTCTTACAAGTTTTGTAAGAATTTTTTGTTTTCGTGAAAATGGAAACGTCCTTATTGAAGAGCGTGAAATAGTTTTTAGGCACTTGGACCCAATTCTGCAAAATTTTAGTAATTTGTATGTCAATCGTAATTGAATTGAAGTTTAGTCTACAATAGAAACACGATTGAGATTATAACTATAGTCTTTTACAGCTAGGATGATTCCTGTAACGCTTCAAAATTCTTTCTTTTAATTAACGATTCTTTTCGAAACATTTACTGTAGCAATTTAATCAAAAAAGTAATAACGACGCCTTTGGAAATAAAAAGTAAAATCTGACATCCGTATTCTAAGTCGTTCCTCCAAAAGTTACTCGTCCTCGACTTAAAGAAACCTCATTGAAAACCTCTTCGAAATACTCCTCGAAATCGGTATTCTAAGTCATAACTCCGTAAGGACCTGGAGGAGCCAAAAAGTACGTAGCCACTCCGTGTTAGGCCTAGCGCACACTACCATTTTTACCCACGAGGTTGAGTGGAGTGTAATAGTAGTTTGTTACACAAGGGACGTAAGGGAGCTATTACAGAACAAGATCCAAAAGGGCGCACAAGGGCGGACGAGGCCAAGAGTAAGCCTATCTAATATAAGAAAAATGAGCATGGTAACAATAATAACAACAATCATAATTTTCATTAATAACCGTCTTTAAAATAAAAACATAATATTGCCTGCTTCTTGCAAAACAGATTCTGATTAAAATCTATCGAGAACAGATACTTTTAATTAAAAATAAATCCATATTTCGCTATCGCCAAATATTCGTAAAATACCTCCAGGAAATTTCATAACAAAATTCGCGTGGAAAAACAAAATTCCTTTAACTAATCTGATTAAAATACCGGATAAAGATAGGTCGAAGGTTCACGTTGATGGAAAATTTATCAGTATGCTAATATCCAAATCTATCTTGATATTATAAGGAGGCAAAGTTTGTTACATTTTAAGTGGGAGGTAACATCGAAAATTACTTAGTCTATTTTTGGCATCACAACACCAAATCGAAAGCACGCCTTGGGAGGAAGGTTGGCGGCTTAGACAATTCCAATCACCTTATTTTTTTATGTTTATGACGCGGACGATGAAATGCTTAGTCTTCCTCAACTTTATGTTCAGTAATGACAAGGTTAAACTTTAACCTTGTCATTACTGAACATAAAGTCACTATGGATCAATAGTGGTCACCCTTTAAGGGTGACCACTATTGATCCATAGTGATAATGACCAAATAGACCAATATTGAACAAGGTATGAGGTAAGGTACCAACTCTTGGCAATTGCAGTAAATTGCAGCAATTTGAGTAACTTTACCACATTATCCCTTGTGGGTGCACCTTATGATACTCTGCCAATGTTGTAGAGACGCAGGCTAGAGAGTAAAAAGTTTATAAACATCACTCTAACCATACCTCAACCACTCCACATTGTCAAAATAGAGACAGGCTGCCTTCCCTTCGGCTTTATAAGATTTCGAATATGGCTTTTACTATCTGCACTGAAAAGTTAGCTGCTGGCTTATTCTGTATCTTTCTTTCGCTTTCATTCCAGCATGGGTTCAGCAGCATGGATATGTGTCGTAGGGTAATTTGATAAATAGAATTTTTCGCAAAAACCATAGGGATATTGCAAAAACACGGATAATTAAACAATAGTGTTGACATTTCAACAAAAATGTTGACAAAAATACGGGATTCTTTAGTAATGATAGTAATCGATTTATCTAATTATCCTGCGACATATTCAATTGCAATTACAGTGCCTAAGATTTGAATTATAACATATGCACTATTACTGTAATAAAGGAAAGAGCGAGCAAAGTGCTATTCGTTACTTGTCGTGCAAAGACAAATGGGAGATAAATGATTAAATCTTATTCCTCTATCATCAGAGCGTACTTACAATATCACCATTCCTGAAAAAGTATGTCTGCGTCCAGCTTCCATTCGCTATCATGATGATGGGCATATGGATCAGATACATGGCGTACGACAACCGAGCTGGTAGCTTCCACATACTTAGAGAGAGGAACCAATTTACTGGACCTGAAACAAAAATCGTTAAAAATAAGATTTTTTATCTCTTTGCTTCTTTATTTTTGGAAACAGCCTTTAAAACAAATAGAAAATGATCTTCCTCATCGCAATTTTTAAGTAGGTATTATGAATTTAGGAAGTCAGGATAACTAATACCTTCAGAGTTTAAGAACTTCAATATTCAACCGAAGGAAATATATTTCATTCCCTAAAGAAAGATCATTATGTTTTTTGCTTACCTCCATATCCATGAACACAGGCGAAGATTAACCACCCAAGACCGAGAGACCAGAAAGTCCTCATGTATGCGTTGAGGAAGTTGTCAAAGGCCTGTTCAGACCAGTCGAGTTGCATTACTGGATAAATGGAGAAAACGCAGAAAGACATCAGGGCAATGGCGAAGAACCATAGGAAGGCTACCGTGAGCTGAAAATAAATAATAAATTAATAAATTAGGTGCATAGCATTACACCAATCATCACCATGCCTTCTGTGGGTATAGAACCCACGATCTATGCTCTGTATGCAAGTATCCGTACCCCTAAACCAAAAATATTGCCAAATAAAGAAAATGACCAACAAACCACCTATATACCAACAGTATAGGTGGTTATGAGTTTTGGGGGAAATAAAATTGGTATACAAAAGAAGATTTAATTTTGTGCCAAAGAATTTTAGAGTAATAACTATTAAACTTTACCATGGTGCACAATGAAAAGTCTATAGCAGAGTTATCTAAGCACACTACGACAACTACCCTAATTACGTACCTATACCATAAAGCGCTTAAAATACACAAGTAAAGCTTTATATGCCGTTATCTGTACAATCCCATGTGAATGTACATATATTTTTAATACATTTTATAATTTACCTTTGAAATCCTAACTTTTTTCCCGCGGTACAGATGGAGTATGTACCCGTAAATCATGCCCACGAAAAACGGCGGCGCTCGAGTCAATGTGTTGAAATAATAAGTTTGGAGGTAGTCTGCGAACTCTGCGATGCGACTGAAAATATAAATAACAATAAAGTAACAATTACTGATAATATGTATCAATTAGATAGGAGTGCAAAGAAAAGCATTTTAGACGCCTATGTCACTAGTTTATCAAAATTCAATGTTGATGCAGCAGAGATAAAAGTAATATGATAACGCAATCGTGGAACGTAGCGCTAATGAATTGAAAGCTTGTGAAGTGTATTGACGATAAGTAAAAAGTGTATGGAAGAGAAATAATATACAAACTGTGGCCTTCAATACTAAATACCAACCTTTAAAATTGCAATGAAGTTAGAATTTTAAAATAAAATAAAAAGTTTTATAGCTAATCAACTATTTTAAAGCTCTTCCTAAATATTTTTGAAAAGAAAAATATATATGTATTGTGCACTTTAAAATCTATTTAATACACTGCAGCTCAGAAGAAGAAGCAAAAGAAATGTGTAAGCGTCGCACGATCTTTGAAAGGCATGATTTTAATATAATAAAATTTGATAATGATAAATTACTTACTTGGGTTGGACGAGGGCTGCGCTGAAGTTGAACAAGAAACTGTACACCGTAGCTGATACGAGAGATATTAATAGGATGCAGCAGAGAGCGGCCCACGCGAACTTTCGTGATCCAAACAACCATATCAATATTATAGGAGAAAATATATACAGTTGTGTGTCCACTGATAGGTACCAGGACTGTGGTATGCACTGTAACAAGAAAAGATCATTTGGTTAATATATACATTTCAACTATCAGACTTAAGAAAGGCATATTTACGGGCTTTAATTATTCTGTGACCTTTTTTCAACCGAATCGTATAAAAAATTTAATCGGATACTTTAGGATTTTGTATTTTTTGCATTTTTCAATGCTATTTTTATACTTATGGTAAATTTTAAATAGAAAAATATTGGAAAGAATAAACTCGGCCACAAGTGAATTCTCAGACGGGAATCGAACCCGCGACCTTTGGAAATCCGGTCCAATGCTCTAACCGCTGAGCTACCGAGACTTCCCTTCGATGCCCGTCTGAGAATTTACTTGTGGCCGAGTTTATTTTTTACAATATTTTTCTATCTAAAATTTACCATAATTAATCGGATACTGTTAATTTTTAACCAGTTTCGCGATATTTAAAAAATGTATATCTTTTTCGTTCCGTTTATTTATGGTTAATTTCACTTTAAAATTACGGCGTTTGTTATTTTAGAATTAAACTTATCGGTGCCGATCGCAGTATGTCTAACCATGCCTAGTAAGCCAGAGGTCGGTCGTTGATCCCCACCCATGTCACACATTTATGTAAGGATCTTTTGTGTTTGTTCCATATTTGGGTATATATGTTAGAGAAATGCTTTCATTGCGACTCGATTCAACACCCTAAGACAATGTCTTGGTGCCACAAAATTAGAAGTGCCGACCTCACAAGAAAAAAAAAGAACAGCTTGATTGATTCTGATATCCGTAATACTAGTTCCTAAGCTTCTCATCTCGGAGTCCGATTAATGAATATGATGTTGATATTGTTGTCTGAGATTTATTGACAAACAATGTCACTACTTACAATTTTCAGAGGATTAACATAGTTCTGCACATGGAGCAAGGCAGCCCACCAGTACTGTCGGCAGTTCTCAGCAGCTTGGGCGACATTCTGCCAGAAGGGACCATCTGATACGTGGTTGAACACGGAGGCGTGGAGCAGGACGACGGCAGCCAGGAGGGGGAACATCCTCAGGAGCCGGTTGATGTAGAATAAATGGACGGTCCTGATGAATCTTCCTACGAAGACAGAAAGTGGTTGAAATTAGATTTTTTGCTGGTGAAAATAGTGGTACAACTGGATTGGAATTCCAAAAAAATATTAAATAAATAAATATTTCTTACACTCACACCAATTAACCTAGCCCCAAAGTAAGCACTGTATGGCTTGTATTAAGGAATACTAGGGTAACGGATATAAATACATATATCATACATATATAAGTATTTATGTGTAGAATTTATAAAGTCCATGACTCAGGTACAAATGCTCGTATTCATCATAGAAACATTTGCCACAACCGGGATTCGAACCCAGGACCTCAAAGTAGGCGACACGTTGAAACCTAAAATATAATAAGCAGAGATCTAAAATAAAGAAATCAGAACATTTCTTGGATCAAAGTACGAGATGACGAACAGCTGTCGTGCTGCTCCTAAAGTAATTGGTAACGTAATTAATCAGTCGTCATGAATCGGTCGTGCGTTCGTTCAATGCATTTCTATTTTATTATTAGTGATAATTATGATAGGTACCCCTACTAATAATCATCAAACTGAATTATTATGATAACTTCCTTTTTTTTTGAAGTGGTTTAATAGCTTCACTGTAAACAACAAAAACAACAAGAGAACCACTAACTTTCCCATTACAAAGGTACCAAAAGGTGGAAATTTATTATCTTCAGAGTTTATCAGCCTCAAACGGTTTGATATTGATTTAATAGCTGTTGTTGTTAGCACAGCTTTGTTAAAGCAATGACAGATAATACCTATTAAGATTCTAATCCATGCGATAGAGTATTTGCCTTCAGATACACGTGTGATATTTTTAATATGTTATTGATGATATCAAAGATCTACGCTGTAAAAAAATCCCATACCTAGCTTACTTACGTTTACTAATCTTTCCGATTGTGCTGTAGACTGCTAAGATTCCACTCAGTAAGAAGAATGTATCTACTGTGAGAGGGGCGGAATTGACCCAGGTGCTTGTAAACAGCCGCAGAAACTATAAAAAAACACATAAAATATTAATTACATATGCATTAAAATTTATTACTGTAACGAAAGAGCAAATAACTTACTCAAGAACATAATGAATTCTTCATGTGATTTCAAATAATTAAAAAAAAAATCAGATGATGGTATGGTTTGAGAGAACATTAATTTTTATTTTCTAGAATGAAATATAGAAAAGCATATCTATTGCAAAAATATAATGATAAAATACATATTTTGTACAAAGTTAACTTACTCCTAGAGCGTCTTGGATGTTATGTATGAACCCAAGCAGAGTCATAGAGTAGGTGTGCCCGACGACGACCCACATCATGGAGATGGACCTGATGCCGTCCACGCACTCCAGGGCCCCAGGAATGGAGTTGAAGGTCAAGAAACGGCGAGTGTTCGTGTACACGGAGAAGCAGCAGTACATTTTGTTGGGACCTGGTAGGAGAACGCAGAGGTGTAAAATTGCTCATACGAATGATTAGATGCAGTAATGGATTTCGTGTAATGGATTTTATTTGGTGACTACAGCCACCAGGCATCAATTCATCGTTGTCGGTCAATTGTTGGCAACTAATACTATTAAGTTTAGAGGTTGTAGTTGAATAACTTATTTTTTATTGTGTTATGAATGAGTTCCATTCATCAGCAACATGAAAAACAACACTTGAATAGTCTGAGCGCCGAGTCAAGGTCGTAAATCGTCGTTTGTTTATCTATGAAACCAGACACCGCTATTAAAGCTCGCAAGTCTCGCAGCACGAATCACCTGATGCAATTTACTGTCAAGGACTTAGTCTCTTGTGCGGTTCTATTTGTTGTGAGCTAAGTATTTTAAAATACAGCTTCACTTTATTATACTAATAGCTGCCACTTTATAGTATTAAGTATGAGCGACTGTATTTAGTGTTTTCTTAAAATAAAGAAAGTTGCTGAATTTAAGCTGCAGAATCTGTTCTTAGAATTCTATTGGACATTATAATAGCATGTTTGTCAAAATATTGTCTATAAAGAGAACCGAGAAACACAAGGATATATTGTGGTAATTTTGAAGCTTTACTTACGTGTCTTAAGTCCGAAGACGCAATACAAGTCGTAGCCAGTGCTGGTGATGGCCAGTAGTCCAATCATACCAAAAATGACACTGAAATAAAATACACACAATCAACGACTGTAAACCAATATAATTGTTCCACTAACTAATATTTTTGAGAATCTGTTCTCAGCCACATAACACCCACTGGTGGGTAAAGGCCTCCCCCAAGGATCTCCACAACGATCCGTCCTGCGCTCTCCGCATCCAATCGGTTCTATAAATATGGTTAATATACAATTGCATAGCGCTATGTTTAAATTAATAAGTTTTTTTTAACTTATCATTGGGATCGTAATCGTGACATCGGCAATAAAAATTGTGTATCTGCACAGGTGTTTCAGTCAATTTAATTTCCTTATCTGATTTCGATATCAATTTTGAAGAATAGTGTAGTAAATTATCAAAAATGTATCATAATTGATAATGTTAATGAATTTTTAATCAGGAAATTCTAACAAAATCGAATTTCAAAAGGTTCTTACAATGCGACGTAATCAGCTGGAGCAAAGGGCCTATCTCCTGGAAGACGGTAATAATATTCGCTAAAAGTGTAGTTGAGGAATGGAATCCGTCTTTGGAAGTGGTTGATGGCTTCTGTCGATGTGCAGACCTTGGGCACGCAAACACCCAGCATGGCACGGCCTTGTGCTGTGTTCAGCAAGGGGAATATCCTGTGGGAGAAAGTCATTGTTATTATAAAGTTATTTCTTAATTTTAGAAGTTTATTTGATGGAACCAACATCACACTGCTAATTGTAATGTTTAAACGTAATTCAATCGACCATGCTTACTGTCCCTAGATAACTATCATGATTTGTGATTTATTTGTGGACTTACCACGCACGTTTCAATTCATTAATAATTAGCGACATCTATAATAAAATTTGTGTGATGAGAATGAACTACAAGACGAGGAACGTAAAATATAGGTAGTAGTATAGTAGACATCGTATATGTATAGTGACTTACCTAGTGTTAATATCTTCTTGAACAGTGCCTTCTTCACCAATTCCATTAAGAATTTGAACCCATTGTTGAAGATTATTATACTCATTATGCTGCCTAATTTGCACATTCGGCAAAGGAGGTAAAGTGATATTTGGTCCCCCTGGAATCTCTGGTATTGGAGGTAGTTCTGGTATTGTTGGAAGTTCAGGTAATGTCGGAAGTTCGGTGAATTGTTCGAGAGGGATTAGGATCCCACTGTACTTTCCCTCTATAAAGGTCCCATTTATTTGTCTGGCTATCCCGAGACATTGGTTGTAATCCCCGAGGTCATTTACATTTGACGACGCTATCCCATTCGGGAGCTTGCCACTGGAGTCGAAAACTGCGTGAAAATTAGTATTTTTTAGATTCTATGTTTTTCTCCATTAAAGTGGAATTTCGATTATCATATGGATCATTTATTGAGCTAATTACACGAATAGTTTAAGACGTCAGAAAAAAATGTTTTTTATTTTTATTTCTGAAGTCTGAACTTAGAATTTTAGTTTTTACACATTTTCAGGTTTGTTTATCTGACAACGGTCAATTTAAGACAATCATTTTAGAAAATTATTGATTACCGTGTGAGTCATGAAAGCGATGACAAATTACATTAATCCTCAATTATAAATATTAAACTAAATGAAAATAATAATCAAAGAAAGCCAGTTTAAATCTTTTAAGCTTTTCATAATAATTAAATTCCTTTGGGTCACTCTAATTAAAATAGGTTTCAATTGTTTTGTTTCAAAGACACTCTTATCTGACAAAGTAAATACTTTCTTTTTAAATAAATCTGAACAGTGCTGCTAAAAATATGAAACTGAAAAACTTACATAGAAGACCAAGGTTGGAGTTGCTTAATATATCCAGCTGGATCTCACATAATTCTGAATCTAGAACACTTTCATACAGTTCGTGGTTAAAAGCTCTTCTAAATCCATCACAATTACTTATAGCTATAACTAGCACTAAACAAAATCGGTACATCGTCGCTACCATTGCCTACTCAATCGAAATCAAAATCACTAATAAAGTTAAATGGATAATCTACGTATTTTTATTCGACTCTAATCAACTTTGCCTTATCTTAGATAAATAGATAACCATTATTAGAGTGAAATCGGATAACGGAACTGGCCTATTTATCTACAGTACCTATTTAGCATTTCACGGGCTAATACGTAATTTTGGTATTTTTTATTGATTGAAGGATGTATTAATATGATTTTAATATTACATTCCAAATGTTATTTAAAAAGGAATATAATAATCGATCGACTAAAAATTACTAAATTGAAGCAACAAAAATATAGGTTGGGTTGCGGAAAAAATAGGTTTAGGTTATGATAAATTTTAAATAGACAAATATCAAAAAAATTTACTCGGCCACAAGTGAATTCTCTGATGGGACTTGAACCCACGACCTTTGGAAATCCGGTCCAATGCTCTACCACTGAGCTACCGAGACTTTCTTTTTTTGTGGCTAGAAATTCACTTGTGGCCGAGTTGATTTTTTCCAATATTTTTTATTTCAAAATTTTCATTTCATCAGCATTGAAAAATGCAAAAAATATAAAAAATGGGTTAGGTTACTTTAGATTTGCAACTAAGTCGCTCATCTAGTATTTTAGTTGAACTTTTTTTTTTGTCAATCGGTTTATTTAAAACTACAATTTTAACTGTAATTTTATTTGCAATTTTTTCAAAAAGTTATAAATTTCTTCAATTACAATTTTATTTTAATTAAATATACAGCACCATTTATCTTTTTAATATAATTATTATCAGTTTACAAACGGCACAGATAACATTTAAATACAACGTATGAATGAATCACACAAACTAAAATTTCACATTAACGTATTGAAATAAACTTTGGACTCACTGAATCATCACAATAAAAATTATTATGAAATTTCTAACTAAATACTTAATTAAACCCTTAACTGGTATCGGGGGTCGAAAGTTATCCCAGGACTTCAAACTTTTCATCATAACTTTATTTTACAACTTAAACTCCTGCGCCTCTAGGTAACATTATGTCGCAGGGTGCAGCAGGTGCCGGACATGCGTCACTTTAAAGTAATTGGAACTGGAGGTACATACACTGCTGGGGTCAGAAGTTACCCCCCATATCAATTACGTTGT
Source organism: Chrysoteuchia culmella (assembly GCA_910589605.1). Classification (NCBI taxonomy): domain Eukaryota; kingdom Metazoa; phylum Arthropoda; class Insecta; order Lepidoptera; family Crambidae; genus Chrysoteuchia; species Chrysoteuchia culmella. Next base: position 1,343,452 of record OU342651.1, read on the forward strand.
TATTTTTTACATTCACTCGAACACACTTTCCTTATCTTTTGATAAGTAAATAACATCATGGCTGGTATTTTCAATGAAGAACGAAAGCACAGTTACTGGAGGATGAAAATCAAAATCAATCTTATTCAGTGTCCGTCTAGAAATGTGGAAACCTTGTGTGACTTCTAACATGTTCAAATTGTAAAAATTCTGACACGAGCTTTCTTGAGCTTTTACTTCTTGTAAAAGTGAATATGTGTTACAGTATCATTTTTGTTATCCTTAGCTGGTCTCTTTAGAAGTTCCTGTCTTAAGAAAACCAAACATAATAAAATATTTTGTTTTATTCGACCATTTTTTTAGAATTGAAGGGTCGCAAAGTAACCCTTTCAAAAATATTTGTTCAAAAACATTGATTGACTAAATTACAAAATATATAAATGACTAGAGGCCGGGCGCGGTTTCACCCGCGTGGTTCCCGTTCCCGTGGGAATTTTGGGATGATTTATAGCCTATGTTACTACTTGGGGTCTAAGGATTCTCTATACCAAATTTTGTTAAAATCGGTCCAGTAGTTTTTGAGTTTATTCGTTACATACAAAAATACAAATCTTTCATCTTTATAATATTAGTATAGATTATTAGTATAGATTTTGCTTTAAACTTAAGCAATAATATTGTTATTAAATAAAAAAGTTTATTGTTTATATAAAAAAGTATAAGGTGTATAAATGGATTTTACTTTAATTTATATGCTTAAATAGTCATGGGGTCACTACTGACCCCCGATACCAGTTGCGTTGCCTTTGTTGGCGATACCAGCTAAGGGTAAGGCAGCTTAAGGTTCTCAGGTATAAGGAAAAATTCAATTGTGATAGCAATAAAATTAATGTAATCATCGACCAATTAGCTTTCTGGGGTTTTCTGTTTTCCTATTGTAATCATCCTAATTTAGCCACTTGAAATATACCCACTACTAGCGGCACAGACCTTTAGGGATGAAAGGAAAATAAGTCATGGGCCCAATGCACATAGTTGAGTTTTCGTCATCAGCCATTTTTAATGGCCCATAAGAAAAATGGGCCTTGATCCACCACGCGGGCCCAATAGTTTGGTGAGTAGGTCCCGTTGTATATACAGGTAGTTAATGTAACGGGACCAATGCTTTAACGTGCCTTCCGAAACACGGAGGAGCTCAAGGTTCTACATGTTTGATCAATGATCACCCATCAGGAAAGTTGCGTAACCGCTTTATAATAAAAGGCCGAGCTAAATAAAATGTAACATCCATAATAAAAAAACAACCGATACGTGACATATTTAACGGGTTCGCAACTTTTGTTCTAAGTCCGTCTGGCCAGCTACCACCATCTTATCTAAGTCTGACAACAATGTTTTCAGCATTGATGTGTTCCGGTAGTTAAATAAGATAGCCAGTTCCTCAGTGATTGAGGATTCCGGGAGAGGCTCGCTTCCATCTACAGCCTTATCAATACCTACTTAACATCAGGTATGATAAAGGCTAGGATTCTTGAACTTTAATAAGTAACAATTTATCTTTAAATAATCCATTTTCCGCGACGGTATTGAGATGGTATATGCGTTTGAGGTGAGAGGTAGTTTGTTTTTTGCAAACCAATGTTACCATTTATCTCCAAAACTACTAGTCTGATCTTGATCCGGTTTGCAGTGATGGGTTCGGGTTTGATTGGTGAACTCACCGGGGGGCGCTGCTGTAAACATTTGTTTTGCAAACCAATGTGACTTTTGTTGTTTGATTTTGATGCGGTTATCAGTAATGGCTTTGGGTTTGAACGGTGAGTGTTTGATAAGTGTAATAATTTTAATGCTGTTTTCAGTAATGGGTTTAGGTTTGATTGGTTTTTTTACTGCAATTTGCTTGTTCAGACTCGTTTTTCTGTCTGGTTTTATTATAAGTTTTAAGTAGGTACTTATAATAAAAAAAATACAAGTTATTGTACTTTCTAGATAGATAATAAAAAGTTAAATGCGATCGAAACTAAGATAGTAAAATAATCTGTGCTAGTAAATAAAGATGATTCTCATATTAAATCCGATAGATAACAGAGCTTAGATGGATTGATAGATAAGTAGATAAGTTGTTTATTTCTATTACTTACGATATACAGATTCATGATCACAATAAACAAGATTATAAAAATTATTTTTTTACTAAAAAAAATAAGCGATTAATCAGAGATTATAATAGAAAACGTAAAAATAGCATTGTAAATGGAAAATAAAAAAAAAATAACCTAATCATTTGGTTTTTACCCAGAGTAAGTACTTACTTGGCTTATGATAAAATAATAAAAAAAATACGTGTGGCACTCGGGGACTGCCGCGGTAAAGCTATTGCATAGCATTTTTTATCATAGATTTTGGTTGCTTAGTTACGATTGTGAATCTATGACACGGAGTGGGGGTGTTAGGTTTTATTTTCGTTACGGAATTTCTTCGGGTTTGATTGGTTCGGGTTTGATTGGTGAATGTTCAAGTCTTACGGTGCCAACTCACCGGGGGGCGCTGCTGTAAACATTTGTTTTGCAAACCAATGTTACTTTTGTTGTTTGATTTTGATGCGGTTATCAGTAATGGCTTTGGGTTTGAACAGTGAGTGTTTTATGATAAGTGTTACGGTAACAACTCACCAGGGGGCGCTGCAGTAAACATTTGTTTGAGCAAAACCAAAACTACTTGTCCGATTTTAATGCGGTTTTCAGTAATGGGTTTAGGTTTGATTGGTAAATGTACTTAGATAAGTGTTACGGTGACAACTCACCAGGGGGCGCTGCAGTAAACATTTGTTTGAGCAAAACCAAAACTACTTGTCCGATTTTAATGCAGTTTTCAATAATGGGTTTAGGTTTGATTGGTAAATGTACTTAGATAAGTGTTACGGTGACAAATCACCAGGGGGCGCTGCAGTAAACATTTGTTTGAGCAAAACCAAAACTACTAGTCCGATTTTGATGCGGTTTTCAGTAATTGGTTTTATGTAGTACAATGTACATAATATCTAATCTTTATTTTATTTTTATTATTTTATCCTTTTTCAATTACGTTTTAACCGTCGTGGGTTTTTTTACTGCAATTTGCTTGTTCAGACTCGTCTTTCTGTCTGGTTTTATTATAAGTTTTAAGCAGGTACTTATAATAAAAAAAATACAAGTTATTGTACTTTCTAGATAGATAATAAAAAGTTAAATGCGATCGAAACTAAGATAGTAAAATAATCTGTGCTAGTAAATAAAGATGATTCTCATATTAAATCCGATAGATAACAGAGCTTAGATGGATTGACAGATAAGTAGATAAGTTGTTTATTTCTATTACTTACGATATACAGATTCATGATCACAATAAACAAGATTATAAAAATTATTTTTTTACTAAAAAAAATAAGCGATTAATCAGAGATTATAATAGAAAACGTAAAAATAGCATTGTAAATGCAAAATTAAAAAAAATAACCTAATCATTTGGTTTTTACCCAGAGTAAGTACTTACTTGGCTTATGATAAAATAATAAAAAAAATACGTGTGGCACTCGGGGACTGCCGCGGTAAAGCTATTGCATAGCATTTTTATCATAGATTTTGGTTGCTTAGTTACGATTGTGAATCTATGACACGGAGTGGGGGGTGTTAGGTTTTATTTTCGTTACGGAATTTCTTGATTCGGTCAAAGCCCGCGATAAAAGCTATGCAATAGTTTAAAAAAATATTTCTTAATGATTTATAAAATTTCAAGAATGACATAATCATTACCAAAACCTACAATCTTAGTTTAATATTATTATCAATAGTATTTTATCGTTATTATAAAACTAATTGATTAAAGATATTCATCATAATTAAGTATCACTATGTTTCTCTGACTCTCAAAAATTTATATCACATACATAACACACACTTCTCAATTCTCACCATACTTATGCAGACATTCTTATACTACGTTATAAATAAAATTTCCCGCAGACAATTCCGAACTTAACGGCTTACGTCTCAAAGTTCAAAGTAGATTGGAGATATTAGTCAGTTTTGTATAACCGGTACCTACTGTTGACTGAACACAATCAGGCATCGAAGGCGTAAAGTTATCTCCGATCGCAATCAGTCAGTCGAAGCACATGCGCATCTATCTTTGAATGTCATTGGATACACGACGACTTCAATAATAATAATAAATAATCTTTTTACCTCACAAGCTCTGAAAAGGAGGTTTTGTCAATCAGTTTATGCGTAGAAAATCGCTTTTTGCGGCCTAGCGCGGCAAAGTACTTTTTTAATTTAATACCTAAAAATGTCATAATGCGTTCCGAATCGCACTATTGACTTTTATGTTACATTTTATTCTTATTAGAAGAAGAGCAATATAATAAATTAAAGATTTAAAGAGCTTTAAATTATTATATTACTCCGTTTTGGTTTTATTATATTATTTTAGTTCATTAAATCATAAAAACAATAACAATAAGATTAAACTATTTGTTATAAAAACAATATATTAGGCTGGGTGTGATTTCACAACTTAGTATTGGATTTCGGAACGTGGCATAAATCTTTATTTTTAAATTGTCTTTGTCTTGTACCTCATGTTAGTGTCAACATTTACGTAATCGTTTTTATTGTTATTTATAAGTAACAATATATTCCTACTTTAAATAACTGTGATTTAACTATAATACTCCCTTTTTTACTATTTTAGTTTTTTATATCATTAAAACAACGAGAATAAGGTATATTTAGATTAAACTTTATGTTTAAAGAATTTTTTACCGGAAGTTGACCGCGGAAAAAATCATAAAATATTCCTCGCTGGTTGTGAGGTGAAAAATTGTGTGTTGCGCTCGGCAGAAAATCAGGATTCAATCTTTGAACCACTCGCTACCCTCGTGGTTCAATCCTTGAACCCTTTACTTGCTCAGCTTTCAATAGAGGTAACTCGCCGCTAAAGAACCAACTTTCCAGCCTTGCATAACAAATAACTATTATTTTCCCATCACAAACAAATTACATGAGTGAAGTTCGGTATCATACTTCAAAGTAACCAATTGTTTATAACTTTTTAATTTTGCATTTTACAATGCTATTTTTATGTGATAAATATAAAAAAAGAAAATATACTAGAAAAAGCAACTAGTCTCATGTCGCCCTGACGGGATTCGAACCCGCATCCTTGGGAATCCGACCCAATGCACTAACCAATTATGCTACAGAGACCTATGCATAGCATAATTGGTTAGTACAAAACCTCCTTTTCAGAGCGTGTGAGGTGAAAACTAATATACTGTTGATGTTATAGTTTTTTTAGTTTAGTATCTGAACATGGTTAAAATATTCATAAATCTAATACAGTTTACAGATTGAAAAAATATGGTATGTACGGTAACTTATTAAATTTTATAGAAAAGCATAATTTTAGGGAAATGGTTTTTTTTGGTATGTCATTAGTATTGCCCGGGGTCTGAATGGTTTAAATGATATAGACTAAGAATATCATAATCATATTCTGCACATTAATAAGTTTGCTTGGATCGAAGTGGATGGAGCGCTTTACCCGAGTTAACTTACGGACAGAGAGTTTCTAAACAAAACTTTTTCGTAATGGAGAAGTTTTTGTTTTCTATTAATCAAATTAAGAAAATATAAGTTAAATTAAACATAAATGTGAAAGAATCGTGAAACTATCTTTACAAATAGAGAGGTTATTTAGCCTTTTAATTGCGCTTAACCACGCCACTTCGGCCCGCTGCTGGTAATTTGTAGGGCGGTGCGCCGACGTGAGGAAGTGGCGTGGCGTCACCGCCATATTTGAGGCCATAGTCAAATCTGCGTGAAAATATGTAATTTAAATAATTTATTTCTCGGCTATTTCTTGATGGATTTAAAATAAATCATTGTCTTATTAGTTTTGATCTAGGTAGGTATATTTTAATCCAATTCAGTGAAATATAATGTTTTTAACATCACTAAACTTACGTACATCTTATGTTTTGGCGCGCACTGTTCATTGAAATAAAACAACTTTTACGGATATCAAACGCGCTATATTTCCACGAACTAAGTTGTAATTGTCCGTAATTTTTAGGTTTTTTAGGGGTTTTTTGATTTTCCCGACGTTTCGGCACCTTTACAGCTGCCGTGGTCACGGGATGACTGATAAAAATTACGGACAATTACAACTTAGTTCGTGGAAATATAGCGCGTTTGATATCCGTAAAAGTTGTTTTATTTCAATCACTAAACTTCTTCATTATTCCACAAATAAGATTCAGTCAATGATTGCCATAAATCAAACTTGAACAATTAAGTACCTAGGTAAGCTACACATTCTAAAACATTTAATTAACAATGTTTTTTTATTATTATTTTATGTTTAAGGGGCTTTTAATATATTAAGGTTATGTTAGCCCCATCATAGCCTTATTTACTTCGTTATTTAAATTATTCTATGAGTTAAACTATCTACGGCGAAACAATAGAGAAGATAAATATAAATAGGGGGAAGATAGAATGTCATGGAACATGTTTACATTTTTCACATTTAGATGCATTTCTTCTTTTAAATTTCGCCTTGTGCTCTCGTTCAGGACACATTCCACCAGCAAATTGTGGACGTCTTCTATTACACCACAGGTATTGCAAAAATGATTTTGAGGTTAAGTGAGACTTTTTTTTCACAAACATTCATTCAGTATGTCAGAAATTGTTATTTCTTATGCAAGGCTGGAAGTTGGACTTCGCGGCAAGTTACTTCTATTGAATCTTGAGCAAGCGAAGGATACTAGAATTGAATCAGAGCGTAGCGAGTGGTTCAAAGATTGAATCCTGAGCGTAGCGAAGGTTTCAAAGGTACGAGACGCTAATTTTATCAATCACAACACACTCACAACAGCGAGGAAAATTTTTAGGTTGTTTCCGCTGTCGACAAATTAATAAATACTTTTGACAAAAAGAATAATCTAAATATACCTTATTCTTGTTGTTTTAATGATAAAAAGGGAGTATTATAGTTAGTGAAAGTTATTGAAAATACGAATAAATTGTTACCTTATAAAACAATAAAAACGATTCGGTAAATATTGACATTGACATGAGCTACAAGACAAAGACGATTTAAAAATAAAAGTTTATGTCAAGTTCCGAAATCCAATCGTAGGTTGTGAAATCTCACTTTTTAAATATAAAATTGATGACAAATAGTTTATCTTATTGTTATTGTTTTTATGATTCAAGGAACTAAAATAATATAATAAAACCAAATTGGAGGATTATAATTAATTCAAAGTTATTTAAAATTAGAATGTATCAAAACTTTTTATAAAAAAATGAAAACCAACTTCAAAAAACTAAAAAGCTGTTTTCATTAACATAAAAATCGTTTCAAAATAATCATTTTAGTAATAAAACAAAACCCATCTTATGAAAGAAGATAATTCAGTTGTGCGATTGCGTAAAGTCAATCGTATTCATTTGACAGTTCATATCGTATTCGATCGGCTACATTTTGTGTGGAATTTGACACTAATGACATACAATATGAACTGTCAAATGAATACGATTAGCTTACGCAATCCCATAGCAGGTTCCATTCACTTTTGGGCCGGGTTCTAAAAATGCCAAAAAAAATGGTACAGTCGGGCAACCTCCCGGTTGACTAAAGAAGTAATAGATACATAGAAAACGTTTTTAACACAACTATTAGAACACTAATAGGTATTTAATTTTTACAGTAACTTATTTCTTTAAACTTGACACTTTCAGAGAAAACGTTTCCTAAAAAACCTGTACTGGTCAACCGCGAAGTTCACCGACTGTACGTATGGTAAGAACTGGTCGTTTGGAGCAACAGAAAAAATAGGTTCAAAAACTAAAACCCGACTACTGAAAAATCACGCTCTAAAAGGTATGAAACAAGACAATATTCACGTTAGAGTTAGATTCTTGTTAGAGTAAGTGGCATACGACCACGGCAATTTCAGATGAGAATATTTTCTTGTTTCATACCTTTTAGGTTTTAGTTTTTTAACTTATTTTTTGAGTTAAATTCGACGTAGATACTTTGATAAAGATGACTATATTTGTATTTTGGGTAGGTTTGGAGAGAAATTGAGTTTAACTCCCTTCTAAGACTTCTGATGGAAATTATTATCAAAATTCGGTTTATGCAAGCAAAGCCGCGAGCAAAAACTAATGAAATATACGTTTTTGAAACGTGCTTACCAAGAGCTTTCATATTATACCAAACACGATATTCTTAAAAAAATAATGTTTTTTAGTACACAGCTTTATGTCATCTAGAGGGCGCCATATTGAATTTCATGTGACGTGACATAGCCTATAACCAGCGGACAATCGAGACGCTTCCAACGATACCTCAATTTTGAATATATAATCAGCAGTTTAAAAGTTATGTGGGTACAGATGAACATAATATGCTATGTCACGTCACATGAAATTCAATATGGCGCCCTCTAGATGACATAAAGCTGTGTACTAAAAAACATTATTTTTTTAAGAATATCGTGTTTGGTATAATATGAAAGCTCTTGGTAAGCACGTTTCAAAAACGTATATTTCATTAGTTTTTGCATACATACATACCGGTCAAAATCATAACCCTCCTTTTTTTTGTTTTGCCGTAGTCATAAATTTTCATACATTCCTTCATTTCTAAAAATTAAAAATATTCATACGTATTGCTAAAACGAATGATCCGAAGTCATCGCGAGACAAAACGATTTAGTAGCGCATTATTTTAATAGTTTTTTTTACGTACGTAATTTTCATATTTGTTGCAGGTATATTATTAGAGCACATAATTACGTCTCTGCATAATAAAAATGCTTCAGATCAAGTTTTTTTACACTTTCAAAAATCCATATATGTATAAAAATTACGAATCTTTGAACTTGTATACCTCGACTTTGAGTAATCCTACAACTTTTGTGCCATATCAACTATTGCTCCAAACGAGCATTTCTTACCATACGTACTATTATTGTTGGAGAACGGCCCAAAAAGAATGATCACCTTCCGTAAAGTTTATAAGAATTCCGAAGACGGGTACACTGGGCATTATTTTCAATATAATTTCACTAAAAGTCCCTTGAAACTACGTGGTTGAAGCCGCGTGAAAAACTTAGTTATAAGTAAAACTTTCATTTAATATTCGACACACGATGTACTCCGAACAGAGTTAACAAGTTGAGTGTAACGGCTCGTTTACACGCGTGCGAGTTACTGTCAAGCCAGTAGCTCGCCTTGCCTGTCTACTTTTATTTTACATAAACGGAGGAGTGCTGACCTGTAGGGAATGTGGTCGTACATTCTGTGCTAAGATCGGATTTGTTAGTCACATGAATTGACACGAACGATGCTCTCAAGGAGCCAGATTAAAGACGCCGTGACTGAAAACAGTTGAGGGTTCCCGTCACATCTGTCTAGCTGACACTGTCGTCTCAGCCACATAACACCCACTGCTGGGTATAGGCCTCCCCCAAAAAGGGGGGGGTTTGCCATAATCGCCACGCTTGGCAGGCGGGTTGGCGATCGCAGTATGGCCAAGTTTGTAGGAGACGCTGCTGCCCGTCTCCTGAAGGCAGAGTCCCTTAGTCGCCTTTTACGACACCCACGGGATGAGAGGGGGTAGCGCTATTCTTCTAAGCCGACACTACACAGCTACAGCGGCTGACACTGAGCTACTGCCAAAAGCGTCCAAACGATGCGAGTTACTGCACTGCACCTACTTGCCAGGCTGATTCTTAGTGTAAACAAGCCATCGGTAATAACTTCTCAAGTTTTGTAAGACCCAGAAGGGTAGGGTTTAATTGGGTCGATCGCCCTCGTTACTTTTACAAGATTAATAAGGAATTGTTGCTTCTACTACTTTAGAATATGTATATCGTTGTATGTATTTCCCAAAAACCACAAAAAAGATTAAAAGAAGCATGTTAGAAATAAAGGACAACATGCATATTATATTAGACCCAAGAGTGTATAATTATATAATTCTAGTGCCTATAAACATCATGTGTTATTAGAATATTAAAACAGTAATAAGTTATTTATGGTAAATTTTAAATAGAAAAATATTGGAAAAAATTTACTCGGCCACAAGTGAATTCTCAGACGGGAATCGAACCCGCGACCTTTGGTAATCCGGTCCAATGCTCTTTTGCAAAGGTCCAAAGGTCGCGGGTTCTATTCCCGTCTGTGAATTCACTTGTGGCCGTGTTAATTTTTTCCAATATTTTTCTATTTAAAATTTACCATAAGTATAAAAATAGCATTGAAAAATGCAAAAATTACAAAATCATAAAGCAAGAAGTTAATATTTAACGACTTTAATTAATTTTTGATAAAAGGAAGTAAATAGATGAAACGAACGCCATTTTGATTGCCACCACCATTTGAGCGACGTGACATTAAAACTATTGACAGCCAAAAATGTGTTCAACTGTCACTGTTAAGTGTCAGTCAACTGGCAAAAGCGTTTTGTTTCATACAACTTCTTCCGGTTTGGCTTTTCTTTTAACTCTTGGATTTCGCGCAAAAAGGGATGGCACATTGCAGCCAAAGAACCCCTCTAATACTGTTGTAACTACTTTCATTTCTTCAGTGATATTCTTCAAATCTTAATTTTGAAAAATACATGCAAATACACACGAGACGAAAATACATACGAGATAGTGGTTCAAAAATTACCCCTTCTCTTGTCTCTTCTTTAGCCGTCGTCAACCAATGATTTGATGTTTAGGCCTTCTATGACAAAAATTATCCAAACATGATTAAATTATTACAGATTAATGTACAGATAAATAGCTCAGTCTGTCTGAGTGCTTGGACGAATTCCGATAGTGATAAGATTAAAATTGATTCACGATATACTTCATAAAATCATGCAATTATGTAGTGACATAATGAAGGTAAAAAAATATTTGTGAGCAGCCAAGGCAAAGAAGCTTATAGTAGTTTAATTGGCACGGATGGCGCTGTGTGGGTTAAAGCGTAACATGCTACTTTGGAGTTACGTTGAGGGACCGTAAAGCCAATGAATGGCTTAGGCAACAGAGCAAGCTCACTGAAGTCACCAAACGCCACCAAGACTGAAGTGGGAAAGGGCAGATCATCTGGCACGCCAGACCGACCTGTGGACCAAACGCATCCTCCGTAAAGACCCCAGCAGCCAACGTAAAAAGGACAGTTGGGAAAAAGTGGGTCCACCATGCGTAGCATGCACACCACCCAAGAGCTCGTGGCCGCGCTTGACAGACTGATCGTATTCGATCACGTTCGTTAAACAAAGTTTAGCCCGGTCAGGTGTTGGATGGGTGACCGTAAAGTGGAATTATAAATGAGCGTTTCCGTGCTTCGGAACGTGCCCACGTTAAACCGTCGGTCCCGGCTGTTGTCATTTGATTACAGTCGTTAAGCCAAGTCAGAGGCCTTATAGGCGGCTTGATAAACTCTGACACCAGAGCTGGCCACTGATCCTCACTCGATAAGAAGAAGAAGATCCACACCACGACAAAGCTTTCTCGAATCTTTTTTCTAGCAAGCGCAGTATCTGTCCCTCTCGTACCTTACTGAAATGACAGACATCGCGAGATGAGGGTCGACAACAAGTCGCGGTGTGCATATTACACTGGCAGGTTGCACAAAATCGGGACGTTGACTAATAATGATCTACATCTGAAGGGTGAAGTGTACAGGCTAAAGAGAGGGTGAGAGAGATACAGCCATCGAGATCCTCTTCTTTCTTCATCCAATACGGGCGGTTTCCGCAACTCCACGACTTTTTGCGCCTATTCTGTTTCCGGTTCCTCACTCTTATCACTAGACAGTGAGTGAGTAAGCAATAGTAATCTTATTTTTAAGAATCCTCCTAATCTAGTCATTCAAAAGAAAATAGCAACAATTTTATCGTAAATAAGCAAATATTAAACTTTATTACATCGATTACGAGGTTCCATAAAATTAATAGTCTTCGATTATTCAAAGTGGATTTCTTATTATCAATGACTCATATTGATTCAAGTTTTCAATATTTAGTTATCAATTTCATCATTTAGAATTTGCACTTCATTAGAAAGAAAGAAAGAAAATATATTTATTTGACACAGACATTAGAAACATGCTTAACAAATTATGAAAGGAAAGAAGTGTAGGGGCCAGGTAGCACTCGGTAAATGATACTTCAGGAAATTATAAAGAACTGTGTGTACTGCAATAAAGGTCGGTTACAAAAGCCGGAATGAAAATTGATTTCTCATCTTCGTTAACGGTTGAGAGAGTAAAAAAAAAAACAGAACTTCACGGCATTGGCTTCACGCGTGAACATGCCCCCGGGCGTTGAAAGCGATGCTTTCAACCAGAAGCAGATGAATTGGGTAGTGGACATATCTTGCTAAACGATCGTCTGATGACACCAGCAGACGTACTTATGTCGGCGACACGAACAATGCCATCGGGTCCAGGATGGATGGCAATCACCCTTCCGAGCTTCCATTTCAGTGGAGGAAGGTTGTCCTCTTTTACAACGACTAATGTGTCCAGCTTCAAATTATCATTGCTTGTACGCCATTTAGCGCGTTGCTGGAGCTCGGCAACATATTCCTTACTCCAACGTGACCAAAAATGTTGACGTAACTGCTCTATACGCTGGAAGCGTGAAAGCCTGCTGATAGGGCAGTCGGAGTAGCTGCGGTCCGGTAGGGCGGTGAGAGGGCGGCCGATAAGAAAATGGCCGGGCGTCAGTGGTGACAAGTCTGCGGGATCCGATGACAGCGGAGAGAGTGGTCGAGAGTTGAGTATCGCCTCGATTTGCACTAACGTAGTCGTAAGCTCTTCGAACGTCAAATTACAATGTCCCAACACTCTGTTTAAATGATACTTAACGCATTTGACTCCAGCCTCCCAGAGCCCCCCGAAATTAGGACTATATGCAGGGATAAAATGAAAGTTGATACTTTCCTGTGTTACGTCGGAAGCCAGTGAGTTACAATTAGTCTTTAAAAATTTTGAAATGTCGTTATGTGCACCTACAAATGAAGTGCCATTATCTGAAAATATATGTGAGGGCTTACCTCTCCGTGAAATAAATCTGCGTAAAGCCAAAAGGTAATTATTGCTTGTTAAATCACCCACCAACTCCAGGTGAACTGCTGTGGTCGTAAAACAAACAAATATGGCAATGTACGATTTGACAAGTCTACAGCCGCGACCCGTGCGACTAGCTACGGCGATGGGGCCGGCGTAGTCCACACCTACGCTGTCGAACGGGAACCCTGGCTGGACCCGCTGCCGCGGCAAATTACCCATCATAGGGCTGTAATTCTTACCCTTTAAACGATTGCAACGAACACAATTACGATAACACTTTCTCGCTAGATCGCGACCGCCTATTGGCCAATAAGTTTCTCTTATAGAGGCTAATAAAAGTTGAAGGCCGGCGTGCATTAACCTTTTATGTTCAAATTCAAAAATTAATTTAGTTACATGATGAGTGGACTGTATAATTATAGGGTGTTTCTTTTCATAAGTAAAATCTGAATTATCTAAACGACCTCCAACACGAATTAAATTATTTTCATCTAAATAAACGTTAAATTTTATCAGTGGACTTTTACTAGGCAAATCCTTGTTTTTAATTAATAAATTATACTCCGGAAACGATTGAATCTGTGACTGTTTTAAAATTAATACTAAGGCGTTATCAAGTTCATAAGAGTGTAAATAACTATCGTTACGTTTCGTCCCTTTCTTTAAATTATTTATGAATCTTAGCACATAGGCTACCGTGCGTTGAAGTCTAGAAAGTTTTGAAAATCTACTGAAATCAATGAGTTCGTGCTGAGTGGAATTACTTATTAATAATGAAACTTCACTTCGAGTTTCAGGTAGTTTATTAACGGTGTTTGAAGTTGCAGGCCAGTGCGACGAATCGAGTTTTAAATAATCTGGTCCATGCCACCATAAACTGAGCGATTGGATGGATTCTATCCTAGTTCCGCGTGATATTAAATCTGCGGGGTTTTCATCGGTCGGAACATGTCTCCAAGCACAATTACCGGTTTTTTCTAAAATGTCGGCTACACGGTTGCGAACGAATGGTTGCAGTTTAGAAGGCACCATCTTTAACCAACCCAAGACAATCATTGAGTCTGACCAAAAAACAACTTGGTTTATTTGCGCTCGTAGTGCACCGACAGCCTTTTCATACAACTGAGCACCTACCACGGCTCCGCATAATTCCAGACGTGGAATTGTCGTAGGTTTTATAGGAGCGACGCGACTTTTGGCTATCAATAAATTAACCGCGATCCTCCCATCACAATCGATACTACGTAGATATACACACGAACCATACGCACGTTCTGATGCATCTGTGAAGATGTGTAACTCCAACCGGCAGGCTGAATCACAGATTACACGTCGCGGTATGCGTAAGTCGTTTAAACCTGGCAAACCACTTACTAAGTCGAGCCATGTTTTACTTATTTCTGGTGGCAGCTCATCGTCCCATGACAACTGCTGGAGCCATAGTCTTTGTAATAAAATTTTCATAAGGATAACACAAGGTGATAGAAGCCCTAACGGATCAAATATTTGGGCTATGACCGAAAGAATGTCACGCTTTGTGTATTCTTTGACTATGGTAGGACTGATAGGAAAATAAAACTCGTCCGATACTGAGTGCCACCCTAAGCCTAACGTTTTACTGCCAGCATCGCCAATGTTAACGTCGGGTGATGAAAAATCAGTTTCAGGCAGTAATAACGGATCATTTGACCTCCATTTTCTGAGGGGCATACAGGCAGAGGCTAGCTCTGAAGCTGTGTGGTCACGGATGTATAATACTTCATTAATTTCATCCCCTCCACTTAAAAAATCATCTACATAAAAATCATGGATTATCACTTCACCTATTTTAGGGTCCTTACAGTCTAGACCTATCTGTTTTAAGCAGCGAGTAGCGAGATAAGGAGCACTAGCGGTGCCATAGCTCACGCGGTTCAATGCGTAGCATTTGAGAGGAGCATTAGGTTGTTCTTGATCGCGCCAAATAATTTGTTGAAGTGGACGATCATCAACATGAACTTCGATGCACCTATACATTTTTTCTACGTCCGCTACAATCACATATCTATGCTGCCGAAAACGTAAAAGAATTGACAGAAGGTCATCTTGAACAGTAGGCCCAATCATTTGAATTTAGTTTAACGAAACTCCCGAGGTAGTAGGGCTACTAGCATTAAAAACAACTCTTAATTTGGTCGTTGTACTACCCTCGCGAAGGATGCCATGATGTGGTATAAAATAATGAGGAACCGATGTAATCGGTTTGCACTCTGTCATGTGACCTAATGACTCATATTCCGACATAAATTCGTTATACATTTTGCCAAACGGCTTATTTATTTTGAGTTTACGCTCTAATGAAAGCATACAATGCTTCGCTCGCTGATATGAATCACCTAACACACATGGTGTTTGTTTTAATGGGATCCTAACACAGAAGCGACCGTCTGTGAGGCGAGTTGTATTTTTCACAAAATGTTCCTCACATTGCTTCTCCTCTGGGAAGTAATGAGATGACTGAGGGCTAACTTCTTCGAGCTGCCAAAACCGCGCAAGTTGGGCTTGAATGTCATCATCAGAAGAGCGAGAAGTAACGGAATCAACGTGAGTAAAATTACATTTAATACGTGGAGAATTCGATACGCGGCCGCAACTAACCGGACCGGAAACTATCCAACCTAGTCTAGTTTCATAAAGTATCGGCTTTCCATCACCTAACTTAATGTTTTGCGAACCTAAGATGTCCCAAAAAACATCAGCGCCTATGATCATATCAACTGCGGCGGGTGAATAAAACTGAGGGTCCGCTAAACAAATATTTGAAGGAATATTTAAGTTACTAATATTTATATGACAACCGGGAACGTTATCCGTAATCGTCGGCAGAATAAAGCAAGTAATTTGTGTACAATAGCCTTCGCACATCGAAGTTACAGTCAAACGACACATTTTAGTTATATTTGACGTTTTGTTATTAATACCAACGACAGTCCTATCGGTGTTCTCAACTGGCAGATTTAATTTTTTATGCAGCCGTTCGGTTAGCAAACATGAAGTACTACCGCTATCTAATATAATACGAGCGACCACCTCGCGATCGTAAACATCGCGCAATTTTACTAATGCAGTTGACAACAAGACCTCGGCGTGTCCGGACGGTCTGCACGGCGCAGTGACGCTGCCCGTGAGCGCGACACTCGAATGATTGGAATGCGTATTATTGTTCGTCATTGACTCGTAGACCGATAGGGATAAGTTTTGAGGTTTCAAAAATATTAAAGTTCTTGATTTTTGGTATACAGTTCCAGGACCATTTACTTAACCTAATATATTATTTTGTGTCATCTTAGGTGCAGGGATAAGTATATATTGACGTTTTTGTCTTTTCTGACATTATCGGCCGAAAAGAAAATTAGAGACGATAATTTTACTTTCATGGGGATTAGAAAGTCGTAAACGATGTACAAGAGGTTTTTGTGTCATCTCTCTCCACGGGAATACTGTTATTTAACCATTACCTAAGATGTCGCCTCAGTAGCTCAAAAGAATATTAGAGTTGGTGAAATAAGTGTTATAAGTTTTAGATCAATGGTATCTTTTGTTTATAATGTTTTGTGTCAGATTCCTCCATGGCATTTTCAGAAACTTTCCTTTTTTTGTTCAAAACGCTGTAAAAGTCACAAAAGAAAATTCAAGTTATTAGAGTTTATGTTTTTATTATCTTTATGATATAACGAAACACTATTCAAAATTTGTGTCGTTTTTATCCATGGAATCTTATATTATTAGATTCAGTTTAAATCCGGAACATTTTGAAATTTGCCGCTAAGAGCAAGCGCATGGGACGCGACGCGACACGCGAGCGGTGTGTGTGACCTTGAGAGCGCCCTTACGTCCGTCGCTCGTCGGTGGTTTTCGTAGTGCAAATGTAAAGCCGTACGTGCTGTTGGCGGTACCTACATTGCTAGTCAAGAAGGTACCTACTTAATTATTTTTAAGTAAGTTGATGACCAGACTAAGATGTTTTTTAGAAGTAGGTAAACATTAAATAAACAGCAAAAAAGAAAACAGGATATATATATCTGATCTAGGCAAGTAAGTAAATATAATTTTTTTTTTACTTTATACCACCTCAAGTGCCACTATTCTAAATGACAGCCTTTCTGATTGTTAAAATTGAAATTAGAAATCATGTACCCACTGTCAATCACTCGTTTAATACATTTTGTTAACTTTTGCATTTCTAACCCATTCATTATTATTAATGAGAACCAAGAATACTGGTTCTTCTATACGATGGTACCGGTGTCAGTTAATTTGCGTCAGTACTGATAGTCCCGGGAAAAAGATTGAACTTTAAATTACCGGTACTTTTCCCTATCTCGAACTCATTCATTTGAATATATTTATATTGAAGTTTACTATTAATGAGAACCTACTACTAATTAAGCATCTTATCGTTGTTCACAAGTATGGAGAAAATTGAATATCGGGTCATCATTCAATGCCTTCCTAGCAATGAAAATCCAGTATCCAGCCGTAGGGTTTGTGAGTCGATTGCGTAGCTTCTTTGACGTTCATAAGTGCTTGTAACAGCATAGACTGAATAAATGATCGAGCCCCTACTGAACTGGTTCATGAACCTGTCTCCGCAGGCAGACTCTTAATAGCGCAATACAACTCTCTAACTTACATCGTGTCCCTAATTCCCTAATTCGGTTGTCGACTGAGGCTGTAAGATTAACAGGATAAGAAACAGATCAGTCCTTTCAACCTGAATCCTACTTTGAGGGATATGCTTGCTGATCATGCGTGTCATTTTCATTAAGTTTCAACTTTTAATATTTCATTAAAATTTTAATTAGCATGAAAAAAGCTTTGCTTTACTGGCAAAGGTTTTTTACGCTGAAATGGTTCCTCCAACTATACCAAACGCAAACTCAGTTGTTTTCGAGAGTCATAACAAGTCGTCTAGCTTGCTTTAGGCTTTAGCACCAAAGACCACATCCATACGCTTCGGCAGGTTATACAGAAGACCGAGGAGTATAATTTGCTACTTTGCTTGGCGTTTGCGAACTATAAGAAAGCCTTCGATACGATATAAGAAAGCCTTCGATACGATAGAGACCTGGGCGGTGCTGCATTCTCTCCAGAAGTGCCAAGTGGACTATAGGTATTTCGAGGTGTTGAGGTACTTATACGAACATGCCACCATGTCGGACCGATTACAGAACCAGAACACAAATCCCATCCAACTTCAGCGAGGTGTGAGACAGGGAGACGTCATTTCTCGGAAACTGTTCACAGCTGCGTCGAAGGATATCTTTAAGCTCTTGGACTCGAAAGGACTCGGCATCAACATTAATGGCCAGTATCTGACACATCTTCATTTAGTCAATGATATAGTCCTTGCGGCTGAGACCTTGGAAGATCTGAACACAATGCTCGAAGATCTCCGTAGTGCTTCCCAAACATTGGGTCTTAAGATGAACATGGAAAAGGCGAAAATCATGTCAAATTCTCATGTTATACCCACTTCAGTTCACGTTGGGAACCCTACACTCGAAATGTTGACCACTACGTTAACCTTGGACAGACAATCCAGTTAGGTAAGTCCAACTTCGAGAAAGAGATCTCCCGTCGAATCCAACTCGGATGGGCAGCATTCAGGAAGCTCCGTAAAATCATCGCGTCCAACTTACCGGAGTGTCTCAAGACGAAAGTCTATGACCAGTGTGTGTTGTCAATGATGACTTACGGTAGTGAATCGTGGTCGCTAACTATGAGTATGCTCGGCGTTTCCCTACGTGATCGAATCTGATATGAGGAGATCCGTAGGAGAACTAAACTGATCAAAGCAACTGACATCGCTCGAAGGATTACTCGGCTGATATGGCTGTGGGCGGGGCACATAGAGAAGAACCGATGGCCGCTGGGGCGGAAAGGTTCTGGAATGGCGACCGCGGACGGGACGACGCTACGTGGGTAGGCCTCCGACAAGGTGGACCGACGGTCTGGTGAAGGTCAAGGGAAGCCGCTGGATGCGGGCAGCGCAGGACCGATCGTTGTGGAGATCCTTGGGGGAGTCTTACACCTAGCAGTGGGTGTCATGTGGCTTAAACGATGACTACGACTTGATGATCGAAGTTTAGATCTAAACATCTTTAAGGGCGCTTTCAGTTTAGACGTTTCTTGTCGGATCGCTGCGGTGCCGAAGCGGTGCATTTGTCGTTTTGCGCACGGACGGTCGTTTGTTTCCATACAAAGCGCGCGGTGCGGTGTCAGTGCGGCGTCGGTATCTATCTATTTTTGTGGCGGTACCGACGCCGCACAAAAGATATTTTTGTTATAAGCTTGAACGCAAACCCCTTGAGCAGAGACAGAAAGTAGCGTTGTTGCGAGCTTAACGCTTTATTATCTGATATATTTCGGTCTGAAATGGACAGCTATACTCTTCCCCTGCCATTAGACAAGCATAACTACGAATATGTACTTCACAATATATTCCAAAGACTGGCGTTCAATGCATCGAAATCGGCTAAGCGTTTTGATTCTTTTATCTTCTGTACCGCGCTAGAGTGTAACTTCTTACCTGTTCTTGTGTTTCCGAATACTTACAAACCCGGGGATTCTAAATCCCTAATGAATACCTTCTAGGCTCATCGTTGATTGTATGATACTCCTAGCTTATCATTAGGCGGTATAACAGGGCAGTGACCTATTTATCAGAGTGAGACAGCAATAGCCAGACAGTAATATGACCGGTAACATGAGCGTATTTCAATAGTACGTTATAGTATAAAAGCTGAATTTTGTGTGTGTTACGCGATGAACTACCAAAAATCGTTTCACAGCAGCAGCACTTTCTATGGTTCTTTCATCTTGCGTGTAACATTTTCATTTATGCACACATTTTAAACAGCTCAATAATACAAAAAAGCTTTAGGGGTTTCTCAGTACCGGGAGTAGCGATATTCCCGGTTCTCTTAACGGAGTATCGGACCCGGTTCCTATAAATCTACGACTATGCCGTATTTCGTAAGTATAAGCTATAAATTTTGTTTTGCTGACTCTACTTAAAGCAGAATACTTTTTTTATAAATGATATATAAAAAAATAAAAACTACTGAAAAGCGATAGGTACCTGTAAGTAAAAGTGAAAATCTACTAAATAACTCATATAGGTATAATATCTGCTCTGCTATGCGACCAACGACCCGGACAGGGACACCCTGTCATTCTTTCACTTGCATAAAAGTAACAGTATTGAAAATTAGATGTGACCTGCGGCTGCATAGTAGATTAACGCTTAATATAGACTGTGATGATAATCTCTGCATAACCGAACGACGGCGTGTGTTCTTTCGTTCATCAATTCAATCCTTACCTAATCTGATCTAATCACGGGATAATCTAATTACCTATTATAGTAGGTACCGAATATAACCCGACTGAGACGGACGCCCCGCGATGTCACACGGTCCACGCGTATAGGTAGGTCGACCGCGCCGGGCTTGCCGCCTGCGCTTCGTTCGCATTGCGCGCTATGTACCTACTAACTTCGTGCGCTTTTTTGTATTTTTTTCTTAATTAATAATGCCGTGCATTAATATGACACAAATTCACACTGTCCATCAATCATGCATTTTTAATATCAAATAAGTAAATTCTAATAATTGTAATATTTTTTTAAAGCACTTATAGCTCGGACAAACAAAAAAATTGAAAATACTAAAAATCCCATGCCTGAATCTGGCACAAATTTATTTCATGGGTTTATTTAAGTAATCTGCAGATTATGGTACTAGTTATTTAAACTCTAATTTTTTTTTGCCTTAGTTATTAATGTACTGACTTTAAGTCACTTTCCCCTGGACGAATGTGACACAAACTAGGTTTGTACACTACGCAGGCTATCTTAAATTCAATACCATTGCGTTTTTTAACTTGAAATCAATTTTGTAAGTTTTATTTTGAATTATTTATAGCCACCACAAATATTCGAATTTCTATAGATGCATAGGCAAGAAATGACACAAAACGCAAAAATAAGCTTTTTATATGCAAATACATCCACAGGCAAGTTTTTATAAACTTTAGAATTTTTGAAGGTTTTGCCTACAAAATAACTCAGCGCGATCGGTCTATCGAGCGCCCGCGCGCTGTTATCACTGTCAGCTGGGTTGGCTATAGATGTAGGTATAGACGTATACAGCTGTTTCGATGTACCAAACTCGTTTATATGGATTAGTGTGTGATGCTTGCGCTTACACACTTTGCAACCGGGACGTTTGCAAGTATTCGCGTAATGTCCACTGCGAAAACAATTGAAACAAACTTTAAATGTAGGTAATAACTTGTAACGTGCCTCACAATTCAATGCAAGAAACTTAGGACAATTATTTAAATAATGTTCGTCACTACAACTTGGACATGGTTTCGTTGATGTTGACTTCGAATCGTTTTTACTACTGTGATACGAAACCATTGTCTTAATTTTATGTGTGTTTTTGCTATTGGTTACATTATTTTGCGACATTTCTATAGTCTCAATCAAATTTGCGCGATTACGTATGAATGTAAGGAAGGCTTCTAAATTAATTGGGTCATTTTTTGGAAAATTACCTTTATGTTCTTCCCACTCGCGATATGTTTTTGTATCTAACTTTCTTGTGATAATATAAATTAATAGCGTATCCCAGTGAGTCACTGGTTCTCCCAGGGTTTCCAAACAACGCAAGTTTTTGTTTATTTTATCAATCAGCTGTTTTAAATTAAATGATGATTCCCTTGTGATGGGTTCAATGTTAAATAAAGATGCAACATGATTTTGTATAAGTAAACGTTTGTTATTGAACCGATCACATAAAAGGTTCCACGCTACGGAGTAGTTTTTGGAGGAGAATTCAATGGCTTTGATTACCACAGCAGCTGATCCAACCAACGAAGCCCTTAAATAGTGGAATTTGCTAATGTCATCAATCTGATGATTTCCGTCAATTAAACTGGAGAACGTATCATGATACTCCATCCATGATTCATAAGAACCATCAAATTTTGGTAGGGAAATCGTGGGCAGTTTAACAAGCTTATGGTGAGAATGAGCACTGTTAACATCACTTTCAGCCTTACCTTGACTTTGTTTAAAGTTCTCTAAAATCCCTTGTGCCCCGGCAACGACACGATAATAACAATTTTCAAACTCAATCCTTTCAGATAATTGCACCTCATCATCGGTAATAAGATCGATGTTTGATTGTATTTCGTCAAAAGTTTCATATAAAGATTCAATCTTACCTATTCTTAATTGTAACTCCCTGGCATCCTGACAACTTAATGTCGATTCGTTTATGCTGGATAGATAATTGTTGAACGAGGTGATACGACCTTTAATATTGCCTCGTTTTTTGACTAAGTCCTTTTCAGTTGAAGTTCTAGGAGACTGGGGTCTTGGTACTTTTAATTCCTCTGTCATCCTGGAATTGATACAATTACCGTTTAAGAACTTAAGAACTAGCTATCACAGACAATATTAACCTGTAAAGGGGGTTACAATTAAATTATTCTTTAAAGTTAAACAATCAAAATAATTCTTTATCGTTAAAATAAAGATATTGGATTGATTACAATTACCGAATTTGATATAAATATAATGAAATAAAATATAATTGGATTGAATTTGATTGAATTGATAAACAAAATAAGAAAATTAATTAATTGCAGTACAAAATAAATAAATTACGGCTACAACAGGTACCTATTATGAGGAACAAGTCAAAAGTCCTTTTTAAATCAAATTGCTTAAAAGATGAGTGTCAAAATTGATGATAAATGGATTGAATTGATTTACGATGGTTGTCTTGACAAATTGATTAGTAGTACTAAATAACTACAATTGACTGGCTTTAGCAACCACGATATAACCGATTTATCTACACTGAATTCACAAAATGGCGGAAGGACACAATTCACAAAATTACACTTTTTACAGACAATTACCTTTAATAGATACAGCGTATCACTTATCCTTAATACTACCTGATTCTAGTGAGTGTTGGGTGCTTAAATTATCACTTGGAATGCACTCGCGTTTAACCGTTGAATACCGTCAACTCATCGACCACTCTGACTAGGCGACGCGCTCCCCGATGCAATAATGCGCGTAAATAATGTTGATGCTGATTTCTCACGGCGAATAATATACTGTCCGGCGAAGACTAGGACCATGTAGGGGCCAGGTAGCACTCGGTAAATGATACTTCAGGAAATTATAAAGAACTGTGTGTACTGCAATAAAGGTCGGTTACAAAAGCCGGAATGAAAATTGATTTCTCATCTTCGTTAACGGTTGAGAGAGTAAAAAAAAAACGGGTTGCACTCTGGGAGTGCCGGCAGAAGTGAAAACCCCTTAAACGAAAATAACAATCAAAATCCACTATATCTTGACCACAACTTCATAAAAAGTTGATGAAAACGGAGACCAACTTGATTTGGCAGGTAAATCCACCGTCCTACGCTTTTTCGATCAGGTCACGTGTCCTGACGCGAGTTTAAGATTTTATACCCATTACAGAAAAAGTGCTCAACGCCGCTAAAGAAGTTTTCACTTCAAAAAAAAACAGAACTTCACGGCATTGGCTTCACGCGTGAACAAGAAGAAAAAAACTAATCTAACGGCTGCGTCAAAATAGGATACCAATTCAGCGTATGTCGGGTTTGCGCGATCAGCGAGATCCGACGCTGATTTTCAATTGGCACCTTTATTTATTTTTTTGACAGCTGAATGTCTAATTAAATAAAAATATTAGTTACATAATACCTACTTATATCGAGATAGACGGTAAAAGCGTACAAGGTAACCCTCAGAGGCTACCCTGGTCGTGCGGGTACCAAATTGACTCGCTCGCTCCGACCGGGGGAAAAGTGTAACTACACATTTATACATCACTAAATCTCGCTCCGACGTCATCGAAGGAACGAAAAAGTCGAAACGCTAGGTTCTCATACAGTTTTAAGCGCGCTTTTTTCTATTTTTTTTTTTTTTTTTAATGAACGACGTGGAGACTGATAAGGCGTGGAGAGAGATGAGGCTGAAGATGGAAGCGAGACTCTCCCGGAATCCTCAATCACTGAGGAACTGGCTATAATTATCTGTAACTGCCGGAACACAACAATGCTGAAAACATAGTTGTTATGACGTCAAATTTAGATAAGATGGTGGTAGCTAGCCAGACGGATTTAGAACAAGTCCTACCACCAACCAAACCGAATACAATATGTACCCCCGCTGGAAATCGAACCCGGGACCACTGGTACCGGTCTGATACCGGTGGTTGTACCACTAGACCACAGAGGCGGTTAAAATCTCTTATATTATTTATCTTATCTTAAAATCGCTTATCTTAAAATCTCTTATCTTACGTACATCTTATGTTTTGGCGCGCACTGTTCATTGAAATAAAACAACTTTTACGGATATCAAACGCGCTATATTTCCACGAACTAAGTTGTAATTGTCCGTATTTTTAGGTTTCTTAGGGGTCCCGTGACCACGGCAGCTGTAAAGGTGCCGAAACGTCGGGAAAATCAAAAAACCCCTAAAAACCTAAAAATACGGACAATTACAACTTAGTTCGTGGAAATATAGCGCATTTGATATCCGTAAAAGTTGTTTTATCTCTTATCTTATTTATCTTATCTTATCTATCTTATCTCGATATAGGTCTGTGGTGGCGTCGTTGAGGTGTAATGACGAGGGTGATGTTTGATTATTGTGATGATATACATTTCAATTATTTATCAAGTTATTTATCAAACTGCACCTTTGATATTCTACCAACGCCAACTCCGCAGGGGATTAACGGTGTGAGTGTATGTGTCGTAGGAGGATTTGATAATTAGAATAGTATTATTACTTATTTTAAACATATTTAATAAATGTTGTGTATACCTATTATTGGCATGCAAGTGAGAATTGTTCCCCTAGCTATAATTTATAATAACAATGTTTGTACATGTTATGCTGTTGGTGTACCTAAATAAATAAATAAATAAAAAATAGAATTTTCGCAAAAATCCTAGAGTTATTGCAAAAAAACGGATAATTAGACAATGATGTTCACATTTCTCAATCTTACTGAAAAACAATAGGGTTTTTGCAAAAATACGGGTTGCTTTAGTAACATCGGATATTATTTAATCTGATTGGCTTGATTTTTGCTTGCTTGCTAACTCTTATTCTGATTGGTTCATAGAAAGTTTACTAAACGTGAGAGAATGGATTGACATTTGAAACATCAAGTCGTCAACTAATCAGTGAAGATGTTGTTTTGGACAGTCCGACCAGCCAATCAGGGTTCTTATTTAATAAAAGGAAAACCAAATGTATCCAATTTTCTTTGCCTAATGTAAAAGTCCTGCCAATAGATGTTGAAATTAAAAAAGAAAAATTAGATTTAGTCGATTCAACTGTTTTCTTGGGTGTAACTCTAGACACTAAACTCCAATGGGCCCCACATTAGCTGGTA
This sequence comes from Chrysoteuchia culmella, assembly GCA_910589605.1. Classification (NCBI taxonomy): domain Eukaryota; kingdom Metazoa; phylum Arthropoda; class Insecta; order Lepidoptera; family Crambidae; genus Chrysoteuchia; species Chrysoteuchia culmella. Next base: position 1,369,067 of record OU342651.1, read on the forward strand.
GATTTGGCTCGGCTGCATATGCTATTAGAAAAATTAGACAGTTAACAGATGTTGAAACTGCTAGGATTGTATATTTTAGTTATTTCCATAGCATCATGTCTTATGGTATTCTTTTGTGGGGGACAGCAGCTGATATAAACACTATATTCATTTTACAAAAACGAGCAATCAGAGCCATTTATCAGCTAGGGTCTAAAACATCTCTTAGGGATAAGTTCAAAGAGATAGGTATATTAACAGCTGCATGTCAATTTATTTTGAACTGTATAATTTTTGTTCGTCGCAATCTATCAGAATATACCAAACATAGTGATGTGCACAATCTTAATACGAGAAATAAAAATAAACTTGTAATGCCTCGATACAGGCTAAAAAAGGTTCACGGATCTTTCTTGGGTCTAGGTGTAAATTTTTTCAATAAAATTCCACAATGTATTTTGGATTTGCCTTTTGAAAAGTTTAAGATTCATGTAAAAGATTGTCTACTAAAGAAAGGATATTATACTATAAAGGATTATTTGAATGACAAAACAGCTTGGTCATAAATGTTTTGTTTTATTTTTTCGAAGTTGTAGCCGTGTCATTAATTTGTTTAGTATAGTATTAGATTAAACTTTTAACGCAGGTAGCTTGAGTATGTCATGCTCTCTTTAAACATTTCTACGGTGGTGTCGTGTGAGGCGGGTCGCTACGTTCCCTAAAATATGGTTGAGCGAAGCGATGGCTGGTTCATGCGTCATGCTCGTGAACGGGTGCTGCCAGTGGGATGGGTCAGCTCTTGTCTGATTGTGTTAAAATGTGTTGAGATATTTATATTTTTGTTTCAATTTTATAAATTCTATGTTATTTATGATGTTTTGAATTGAGAACGTGGCACTGCTTGATCAGAATAAATAAAAATAAGTAATGTTCTCCAATTATTGTAATTAAGTATATGAAAGCCATTATTATTATTATTTTTAATTTACTTTAAATACGCTTTATGATTATGACCCAGCTGATGCGTCTTCCAGTAACATTGTAAGTTGCGTCTTATATTAATGCACTTTTATCTTTCCTTTTTTTTGTTTTTGCCATTGTATTTTTTATATTTATACACTTTAACATAAGTACCTGAAGTACGTCATGCCCACTCAAACGTTTCTTCGGCGGTGTCGTGTGAGGCGGGTCGTTACGTTCCCTAAAATATGGTTGAGCGAAGCGATGGCTGGTTCAACGGGTGCCGCCAGCGGAAATGGGTCTACTTCAGTCTGCTTGTCTTAACGTTGTGCTTAGAGATTAAATATTTTCATCTAAAATAAATTACTATCGACCTGTATGATGTATGTCACAACTTGCAGTACAGTAACCTTGTAATGCGAGAAATGTTAAATGTAAGTCCTTCCTTACGAGTTGAAAATTGTTTACGGTTAGGATAACCATAAAATGTAATATTATAATTAGTATTTTCTTTTGTGATGGAAATTGACCTTACTGATATGTTAAGCTCACTTTTCAATTTGACGACTCTGTATGAAATAAAACAGGGAGAAAAATATAGCCCTTGACGAGTTTCTTGCCGGTTCTTCTCGTTACAAGGTCTCCCGCCGTAGGGTTTGTGAACCGATGGCGTAGCTTCTTTGACGTTCATAAGTGCTTGTAACAGCCTAGACTGAATAAATGATATTGAATTTTGAATTTTTTGAATTTTAATAATAGCCAGCGATTATTTTCGTAATCTTAGTAAGGCAATCAGTTTTTTCGCAAAAATCCTATCTTTTTTTAGTACGATTGAGAAATGACAGCACCATTGTCTAATTTTCTGTGTTTTCGCAATATTCCTAGGGTTTTCGCAAAAAAACGATTGATCTTATTATCCTGCGACATTATGTATGTATTGCTAGCTTCCCCCTACGGGTTCAACCGGCTGGTTCTCGTTGCCGTCTTTTCAAATAACTCTATGCCAAAAATCAATTTGATTGGTTGCTTGGTTAGGGCGTGATGAAAGGACAAACAAACACACTTTCGTATTTATAAAATTAGTTAGGATTATGATTTGCTGTTGTTGGCTGTATACAATGACAAAGTCCATCAGCTATCAATCTTATCGATATAAACTAAAGTCTAAATAAATAATAAGTCATGTTTAAAGATAAATGAATCATCGAACCGTACAGTTTTTTTTATGAACGATTTTCATTACAAATTATTAGCAATCCCGGAACTTCACTATCACACGTGCTTAATGGATTAGAAGCCTTGTCTTTTGTTATTAATTTTTCAACAATATTATTTATTTATATTAAATATTGGATTATAGTATTAAAATAAGGATGACGGATTAATAGTTTTTATTAGTGACATTAATAACAATTAATAACTATTTTGCTTCACCGCCTCGCGCTTCAATGTTTTCTATCAAGTGGCCGCCCCCGGTTTCACGGGTTTTTAGATTTGCTAGGGTATTTTTAACCGCCTTCAAAAAAAAGAAGGAGATTATCTATTCGTCGCGTATATATATATTTTTTATGTATGTACATATACTTACAGTACATTGTTGTGATCCGGCAGTTCGAGATAAGATAGCCAGTTCCTCAGTGGCTGAGGATTCCGGGAGAGGCTCGCTTCCATCTTTAACATCAGGTATGATGAAGGCTAAGAGTCTCTCCGTCGTTCATAAAAAATAAGATTACCTACTCGAAGACTGCTGGACCGATTATGATTCAAACGTTATTAGACCATTTTCTAAAATTTCGAAATCAGGTTAGTATTTTTCAGGAAATCTCAAAAATACTGTTGTAAAATCGCAAGATGGCAATGGCTGCTTATGGCTTTGTCTTTTAAAATCTTAATATATATAAATCTCCTGTCACGATGTTTGTCCGCGATGGACTCCTAAACTACTTAACCGATTTTAAATTAAATTGGCACACCGTGAGCAGTCTGGTCCAACTTAAGAGATAGGATAGCTTTGGTCCCAAAATTCCCACGGGAACGGGAACCACGCTCTAGTTGGTAAATAAAAAACATTTTATACAAAAAATAAAACCCACGAGTTTATTTAGAAAGAAGTTCACTAAATGTCACAGCTTCTGCTTTTGACTTAAAAAAGTGTAAAATAAAAAACCGACTTCAAAAATCAAAAAGTAAAAAATAAATCTTTATAACACCGCGTTTGATCCCAAGTTGGTTCCATTTTTTGAAAGTTTTAAATCGCTTCAGTTAGTTATGAAGACATCTTGAAAAAACTGCCGTTTTTACGATCAAGCGGTTTGACCCAAACGGTTTGACTCAAACTAGTAGTTTCCTACACAACTAGTTTGAGTCAAACCGAAATGCGGGACTTATCCTTGCTATAAAAATCGCGAAATAATAAACTTTTTATAAAAAAACCGACTTCAAAAATCAAAAAGTAAAAAATAAACCTTTTGCTGGAGTCAGTCCAGCCAAGGTTAGAAAAATAAAAGTAATAGAAGTTCAATGTATAATTCCTTGGCTGGCTCCGACTCCTAAAAGGTATATTTTTTACTTTTAGATTTTTGAAATCAGTTTATTTTATTTGCCTACGTTTCGGCACCTTTACCACGGCAGCTAAAAATATAGCGCGTTTAATATTCAGAAAAGTTGTTTTACATCATACTGCTCGGTAACTAGAATCTTATCCCAATCTCTTTTCTTACAAAACAACGAAACTTTTTACTGAAAAAAAATCAATGAAAATTGCGTCATTTCATTTCAGTTCAAGCTATGCAAAACTCCTTGGTCAAACAATAATTTTTGCATAAAATGTTAAGAAATCTTTTTACGTAAAAAAACAATGAAAATGGCGGCATTTCATTTGAACTGAATGTTTGTTCACTTGCGACGACTGTATTTAAATTTAAAATAAAATAAGTTTTTGTTAGTTAGAAGTGTTAGTTCATCATGTCAAGTACTTAAACTAGTCGGCACGTCTGATTTCTGTCATCTTGAACCCGAAGATGTCGTACAAAAAATAAATATTTTCTTTAATCAAAAAATCATTTTGTCATACATGTCAATATAAATGTTTTATTTACCTCGCATGAATGATGTAAAGTAGAATGCTTACTTCGGTTGTAAGTAGCTATTACACCCTCGAACTATATTCGCAGTCGCTCGCTTTGCTCGCTCGGGCGTCTAAATATCTCGGGTGCACTCGATCCATTAGCGCCCTTTGCAAGCTGCGCTCGCACGGGCGCCAAATTGGATCTTGTTCTGTAATAGCTCGCTTACATCCCTTGTGTAACAAACTACTAATATTGCAATGAACAGTGCGAGCCAAAACTTAAGATGTACGTAAAATGTATGTATGTACCGTCTCCCAAATGTCATCCAAAGCCGATCAGCTGTTTTTGGGTGATTGGGTAACAAACATATTTTTCACATTTACGAGTGAGTAAGTATAATAATAATTTTAGTAGTAGGATCATGCACTTATGGCCGCACTGATAGATCGTATTTGATCACGTTTGTTAAGCAACGTTCGGTGCGGTCAGGTGTCAGATAGGTGACCTACGATAGGTAGATTTAGGGATATTTTAACACCATTCTAATCCCAATATAGACAGAACTTATCAATGGCTACTGGACAATTAGATACATGTATATGATAAATTTTAAATAGAAAAATATTCAATGTTAAAGAGCATTGGACCGGATTTCCAAAAGTCATGGGTTCGATTCCCATCTGAGAATTCACTTGTGGCCGAGTTAAATTTTTCCAATATTTTTCTATTTAAAATTTATCATAAATATAAAAATAGCATTGAAAAATGCAAAAATTAAAAAATCAAAAATACCAATATACCAAAATACCAAAATACCAAAATATCAAAATTCAAAAATACCAAATCAGTATAAATTACATGTAATTTATATTGATTTGGTATTTAATTATGTTGTAATTTTTCTACACCAATTATTATAAAGAGGAAAGATTTGATTGTTTGTATGCATTGAATATGCTCCAAAACTACCGGATTTGGATGAAATTTGGTACACAGATAGTAGATAGCCTGGTTATGAACATAGAATACTTTTTATCCTGATATTCCACGGGAACGGGAAACACGCGATCAAAACCGCGAGCGGCCGCTAGTATGCTTATAAAAAAGAAAATATTTGCTGAAAGAATTTGTTATTACATATTACTATGTTAAGATAGTGTTGAACATTTAACTTTTTTATGTTACGTCTATATCATTATATGATAAATATATAAATGATTGTTATGTCTGCATTTTTAGCAATCGAATAATACTTCCGCTGATTACGTTGTTTAATGATTTATTATTTTTGAGCCGATTACATGACATTGCAAAAAAATCAATTGGTAAACCAAATATATGACTATAGCATGAAGACATGTCACGAAAAAAGGGTTCTCCCTGATTTTAGATATAACATAACTGATTTGAGATGTAAAATAACTATTGTATAATACTTGGGTCAGAATCGTACGCGGACGCTCGTCTTTCCAGAACTCTCCTTATACTCAGTAGACCGCTATTGCGATTGATAACAGGGGCCATCACTGGCCACGGTAACTTTAACAAGCACCTTTTTAATTTAGGTGCCACTGACAGCCCATTATGCAGAGGCTGTATGGAGGTAGAAGAACTGCTCACGTCCTGTTGGATTGCGACGGATCGCCCGGTAAGGGGCTATAGACCGGGCGAAGTATCTTGGCTCATCAGGCAGTCTCCGGGAAGCCGTCGTCGATGTGAAAGCACTGGGAGCATTCCTGGTGGAGCTGGGATGGCTGGAGTGATCCGACCTAACAACCTCCTGACGCAAAATAGGCGTAAAAAGAAGAAATGTCGCACTGAGAGCAATTTGAACTGTCATCTTAAAGCCAGTACCTCAATGATTGAGGATTTCAGGAGTGGCGCGATTCCATTTTCTACCTTATCATTACTTAACATCAGGTACGATGAAGGCCAAGCGTTACCCCGCTGTATAAAAAAAGCTCATAAAGATTCACAACAACAACCAAATCCACGAAGTTATCTTCAATATACATATTGGCTTTCAAATAACCTACATTACAGGTAATGGGTACGGTAAGTAATGCATTCAAAACGAATTCTTTGCCTTACAAAGAAGACACAATGTTGCAACAGAGGTACGCAGTTGAACAAATGTTAAGTTGATGGTGCATTCTTGAACAGTCAACAGCATTAATTTGTAAGATAGTCCATTTCTGTGCTTAGTGAGATAGTCTAAGGTAAAATGAATTAATTTTGATAACTTTCTTGCTTGATACTTAATCTTCTTCTCCTTCGTCTTATCGTATGAGGATTAGTGGCCATCTCTAGTGTCAGAGTTTATCAGGCCGCCTATAAGGCCTCTGACTTGGCTTAATGACTGTTATCAGATGACAACAGCCGGGACCGACGGTTTAACGTGTCCTCACCTCACGGAAACGCTCAGTTATAATGCCACTTTACGGTCACCTATCTGACACCAGACCGGGCCGAACGTCGCTTAACGAACGTGATCGAATACGATCAGTCTGTCGAGCGGAGCTATGAGCGCTTCATTGTTAGCTCTGTAGTAATAGTTGTGTTGGTTTGGGTGTTTCTTACATGTTGAGCATGAATCACAAGAAAATATAATAATATTACATCAATGTCCAGTACCAATAGCAGAGATTTGTCTCTGACCGGTTACTATATTCTGTAATATTAGGCCAAGGGCACCCTCTATAAGGGTTTAGGGGTAATAAAAAATGATAAAGCCCGGCACTCACCTATGTTTCTGTCGCAACGGCTTTGGGGCGACTTTAAAGAAAATTGTGTTTTCAAGCAGAATTTAACTAGCTGAGAAAGTAGAAATTGCTTATTACGCACGTATGGAGCACAGGAGTTGCGAGGGGTCGAGGGAGATCACCCAAATTGGACTAAAAAATAAAAGTGTCATCAAACGAAAATAAATAAAGGAATTTTTGCAGTAAATGTGGTCCGTACATGGTTACATGTTGCAGATTTGTTTCTCATATTTAACCAATAAAAAATGTGGTATGCAACACAGATATAGTTCCAATATTTACAATGACATTAAATTAATAATAAATAAGCAATGTCATAAAAAAACATGTCAAATAAAATAATGTCCAAATAAATCGTATTAGAATGTTAATTATAAAATTGACAGTCATTCACAGTCTAAAAATTCATTGATTCTATAAAAAGATTCAGACAAAGTTCTATACAACGCACACTTAAATTGACTGACTGGTAAGTCTTTCATTACCATTGGCAGTTTATTAAACAATTTCACCGACATAAAATGACAATTCTTTTTGCAACACGTTGTTGAGCAAGATGGCAATAATACTAATTGATTCGGATACCTAGTGCCTTACCATCAACTTTAATGCAATTCATTGTGACCTAAAATGAATCGCATTACAGTTGATGGTAGGCCCCCGGGTCGAGAAAGTACACACCTCGTGCTTCTTTGTAAACAAATTCAGATTAATTTTAGTAAAGACACAAATTTCAAAAATGTACATTGATGGCAACCTTAAAAGATTTGGATTTTTTATTAATGGTCTACATGAATCCATGGGTCCGGCACCGCAAACAGCTCTAATGCAATTTTTTGTATTAATAAGGCACGGTCATCATCCACCGAGTTTCCCTATAAAGTTAGACCATACCTCAAAACAGAGCACACGTATCCGTGATAAGCCGTAAGTGCCGTCTTTTGACCACTTAGCCGCGTTAAACGATATAAAGCGTAAGTAAACCTGTTTATCTTATTACAAACATATGATAAATTAGAGCCTATTTCAATGCCAAGAACTTTAGCAGCAGTGCACTCTGCGATTCGTTCACCGTTATGCATCACAGATACCTTTTGTGGTCGTCCATTTTTATTAACAAATTTAATAAATTTAGTTTTACTTATGGTAAAATTTAAATAGAAAAATATTGGAAAAAATTAACTCGGCCACAAGTGAATTCTCAGACGGGAATCGAACCCGCGACCTTTGGAAATTCGGTCCAATGCTCTAACCGCTGAGCTACCGAGACTTGCGAACCACCGTCGAAATTCTCCAATACTTTTATATTTTTGATACGCTGTAGGCCAGCGTTGTTACATCAATGCTAGGAAAATCCTTGCATTCGAAAGAAACATCTTTTCAGGTGTTTAACGATCGATTAAGATGCAACTGCCAATAATTTATGAATTTGTAATTTTTGCATTTTTCAATGCTATTTTTATACTTATGGTACATTTTAAATAATATGTTAACTTGTAGATTGTCATGCCTCAACCAATTGATTTATATATTATTATTGAAATGTCATCGGCAAACAGCGTGCATTGATACGCAGTGACAGATGGAAGATCATTTAAATAAAAATAAATAAGAGAGTCCGAGGATGCTACCCTGGGGAACACCATAGTTATTTTTTTAATAATAAGAGTGGCATTTGGTTAAATTCAAGGATTTGTCACTTTTGTTAAGTTCTACTTTTTGCACTCTATTTTCAAGATATGATTTAATCCAAGCCTGCGCATGCCCACGTACACCACATACTTCTAGCTTTTTAAGCAGTGTTTTGTACAAATGAGAATAACCTTATATAAAAGGGGACTATATTTCTTGTCACCAAAATTTATATTTGTCATCAAGTTGTATCACCTAATAAATAAATCTATCGCCACGAAATATTTTCGTTCTCAGATAAACAAAAAGTGTTCCCAGGTATGAATTATCAAATTAATGTTAATATATGTGTAAAATAAGAGATGGATTACCAATAAAATTGTAGTGCATTAGATAAATATAAACTTCGTTCTTATAATAATAGTTTTATGACTTAAATAATAACTTTGTGCTCAGAATGGTATATCTGTCACCAAATAAATCGATTATCGATCCCTGACTGCGACTCCTTTTAATTTATTATTTTGTCAATAATACTGTATTTACATTATATTTACATTTTATTTCGTTCAGTTATTAAAATAATAGTATTCGTTACCTTTAATACATCAATTTATAATTTTACTGAAAATATGTTCAAAGAGGCGAAGACAAATTGGCGCGCTTTTAATAATCCGGCCCCAAAGATGAGTCGTAGGTAATTAGGTACGATAATACAATGCGCGGCGCGGGCAGCGAGATGCAAGTTTACTTCATTCGCGTCGGCTTTAAAATACTACGAAGTACCGGCTGGTAAGGCAGACAAAATACAAAACTTTGAAAATGCATGGACTGATTTTGATGACTACAAGGTCCAATGGTTCAGCAAATGGAGAGTGGATCTACCGCACAATATTTATTGGATGCATGGGAAATGCAACTGCCCTGCGTTTTACAAAAATTATATGTGCAAACATATTATCGGATTAGCCATACGCTTAAAGCTGGCCAACCCCACCAGAAGCAAAAAATATGCTTATCGGCCAGAAAAGAAAAAGGGGGCGCCATTCAAAATCCAAACCAGCGCTGATTATTCAGTGATTATTATTTTTAACAATAAATCTTGATTATTTTGACTTTAATTGTTTTATTTTCTATTCTGCTAGAAATTTTATTTAAATATATTTATACTACCTGTGGAAATTAAGATCCTTGGGGGAGGCATATATCCAGTTAAGTAGTAGACTCGTTTAGTTGAAACATGACGACGATAACACTAAATTTTTTTTGGAACTTTTTGACATTTTCTAGTGACATGATATATGATTTATTGGTGATCTCTGTAAATTAGTTTGTTTAAACACTTATTAGGACAAACCTATTATAATATATACAAAAACATTTGTTTGGTAATAGACCCTATATCTCCATGATTTTAGGTGATTTATTGTGGAATTGATTTTATATTGTTTGGTGACAAATCTACTATTTTGCGGGCAAACCCTATTATTTAAGAAACAAAACTAATTAAATTGGCGATAGCTTAAATGATACCCTATATAAAATACCTTTTAAAAAAAAATTATACGACAGGAATGAGCGTAATAGCCCTATAATTATTAACTTTGTCTTTGTCTTCTTTTTTTTAACAGCGGTTTCGCTGTAATGATTTCTTTAAGGCAAAGGGAAAAACCCCGGTGGAAAATGACAAATTAATTACATACAGTAAAGGAGCCAACTCATTTGCACATGCTTTAATAAGTTTAGTGCTTATGTCATCATACCCTGTAGCGCCAGTATTATTTAATGATTTCTGCTTCTTCTTTCTATGGCTGGTAGGGAAAAAAAATTGTTGGACTATTCGAAAGTACTTATCTATAAGTCTATTTGAATAAAAATCTTTGACTTTGACTTTGACATTGAGTTAAAAATGGAGCCTCACAACACGTGTTATTACGAAAAGAACTCGGGTGAAACTCCCATTAATGTTGATTTGATAACATTTAATGATTTGATAACATTTTTATTTCGATGTCATCTGTGGGTGTCAGGAATAGAGTGGAATTGCAATGTTTTATACAGCCAGTATATTTTATTGAATTTGGATCTGGACTAACTTTCAGTAGGTATATTAATAAAGTGAGAATGAAATTTTGGTGCAATTGGTCAGTATCAATAATTATTTTATTTTCATTATATTTCATTTTTTTCTATAGTATTTATTGGATCGCTCTTTTGACAATCGTTAATAAATTCCAAGTTGCTATACACTTATTTTTTTCATGATTTACGTAGTTATAATTTTTTTTATTTTTGAGCAGCAGTTATACACTTCTTTAACAATTTGGAGTAGTTTCTATATTTTTCTTTCACTGAGTCAGATTTATTTTTATAAAAAGTTAAACGTAGCTTTCTTTTGGTTACACAAAAGGTTCTCAGTCCTTTTGTCAACCAATTCAGCCCAGGGTTTTTGTTCATTACTTTAATCTTGTATTTTGGGAAACATAAGTTGTAAAGGAGACACAGTTCTGTATGTAGAAAATAGAACGTTTTCTTGATGTAATTACAATTATACACATCTGGCCATGAATAATTTGCTACACACTGCTTGTTTTTTTTTATTTTTTCCGTTTTTTTTTTGTTATTGCTCGAGTTCTTCGCCTTGGTTTTCATTGATTCATTTAATTTTGGAGTATCAGAACAAATAGGTAGCAATTGTTCAATTTTTCGGTCTTGTTCATCTATCACTCTTTGCACAGCGAGCTTTTCAAGAGTTATTTCCTCGATTAAGTAATTTGCTGACAACAACTGTATTTTTAAATTGTCAAATTCTTGTTTAAAATCGAAATTGATAATTTTACTTGTTATGAAGTGTAGATAGGTCTGGTAAACTCATGTGAATATTGCAATTTAAATTTGTTTCTGATAGGGCCGATGTCGATGAGAAGCATTCAGCATCTGGTAATGATCTATACGAAATATTTTCTGATTTCCTTTTTCCCTTTTTCTTTTAAGTAACATACTCATGATCGTCGTTTTCTTGATTTTGGGTTATAATATCAGTTTGCTTTTGGGTCAGTGGTGATAAGAAGGTATTGCTTTCCTTACATGCCTCCAATTTAGTGGGGCTGGTTCCCTTAATATTGCTTTGCAAAGACTTAGTAATGGCTGTAGCAATAGCAGTTTCTGGTGTTATTTGCTCTGGGAGTATATTTGTAACCTTGGTGTAGATAAGCAAGGTGTTGAAGGTTTGTGAAGGTTTGAGATCTTGATCTTGTTTCCTTACATAAGTCACATTGCCAATTAGCTTTATTTTTCATCAAATCAAAAAGTTTGACGGAAACTCGAGCACAGTCCAGATCAAATATATTTTGGCATAAATTACATTTCAAAAAAAATTCTTACAAGTTGCGCAAGTCTTCTGATTAGACCACATTCTTTGGGCTGGAAAAAAATGTCGTAAATTCGTATTAATTTCTCTATTTTTTAATCAAAATATTTTGCAAGACCAAAGAAATTCGGATGATTACAAATGGCTATTATTCCAGCAAAAAATCAATCACCAAAAAACAAAAAAAATTATAAGTTTGTTGTTCGATAGGTTTCGAACTCACGATTCTAATCTGTCTGATCTGAATGTGAGTGACTCATCTCCTTTCTTCTCAAATTCTCTTTTAACTTTATGGTGGATCGGTGTGGTGAAATTTCTAAAAAGGTAGCCGATAACAATCGGCTTTAATGGACCATTGAATGGTTGAGCAGCGTCCCTCCTGGACGTAATCGGAACTTTTCTCTATATATTTGTGTGATGATCGAATAGTTCTCGCAAGTTTTTTTTTTGCTAGCGCCACTGAATCAGTTGATTAAGTAAGACTAACAACGGTTAATAATAACATAACATTCGGGCCAGCGACATTTAAATGAGCTATATAAGCTATATATGGCAGAGGTTTGTAGGTCTAAAAAGCCTACTAACCGTTTATCGTACTATTTGTCAGTATTAAATGCTTTGGGACCGAAACGGTCCTTCATACTGTGGTCACATTTTGCATCTTTAGAGCTAATAACTGAGATAAGAGCTTTGTGGCCGAATAAAATCTGGTATCGTTACGCAATAACGTTTGGAGTTTATTTGTATTTGCTAGTTATATATATATTTTTTAAATCTTCGCTATTAGCTTTAGTTATTTTTTTTTAATAAAGAGACCGGGGTTTTTGTCTTTCAGACAAGCCAACCCCATCGTAACCCCATCATATTCTGCTCGGATGAGAACCGTAACCAAGCTACAAAGTTCTTTAGTTCTGATGTTGTTTCCGACAAAATACCTTGAATTAGCCCAACATCGAGGGTATTTATCTTGAATTCGTTTATGAATAGCTGCCTCTCATCATTGTTTTTAACAAACTCCATCAGCACTTTTTGGCACGGTGATTTTTTTATCAGTTAGTCCTTTTTTCATAAGAAATGCAAATTTTGATGACGGATAGTGTCCAGCGCGGAGTTATTTTAACATTAGCTTTAGTTATTTTAACACTATGATCAAAACTCCAGTTTTAGATATCAGAGCCGAAGGCGGCATTTCAAACATCTCGTATAATGTAATAAAAGAAAAGTATATGATAATATTAAATAAATATTTTTCTTGTTTAATATTTATCACATAAAAATAGCATTGTAAAGTGCAAAATTAAAAAATTATAAAAAAAGTATATCATAATCACTGTTGCTTGTCCTAGTCAGGACTAGAACCAAAGACTCCTGGCTGGGCAGGCGTAACAGCCACTGCCCGCGCAGTCGCATCGTAGCATTCGGTACCCGCACGACCAGGGTATCCCGACGACCCGTTTGGCGCAGGGGTACTAAACCCGCCTTATGCGCCAGAGGTCCCGGGTTCGATCCCCGGACAAGACGAATATTTGTGTGCATGAACATGTCTATTTGTCTTGGTCTGGTTGCTTAATATGTATATTATGTATGTATGTATTTAGAAAAAAAAGGATATAAGTATGTTTATCCGTTATCTAGTATCCAAAACACAAGTTCTTTGTGAAACTTAACGTGGGCTAGATAATTGGTGTGGTTGTATGCAATTATTTATTTATTATTATTATTATTATCCCCTGAGGGCAAAAGGTGGGTTTAGTGGGTATTCCCCCCTCTTCGTTCCCCATCGTGCTCTTCTAACTGGAAAGGGAAGCAGAACCCGATCCAGTATGGATAAGGTGTCCAGCACAAGATGGAACCTTGGAATAAAAGTGCGAGAAGAATATTTGCGAGAACTGATATGAGAGAGTAGATCAATAAAGTCCTGGATTATGGCCGGGGAGCAGTGAGAAAAAAGAAAAAAAAAAGATGGAACCTTAGGCGAGTCCCACATAACTGCCGTCCATATCGTAGTTGACGGGGTATGCGTAAATACATTCCCCTCACAATAAAAAATAGTCGTAACATTCCCCACTGTGCCGTTGACCCATCCAAAATGCACCGAAATACTTTTTGAACAACCTATTTCGCAAATTAAATACCATCTAGTCAAGGGTCATCCAGAATACACAGAAAATATTTTTGAACTACTTCCAAATTGTAAAACGATATCCAGGGTTAGGTTATGAATTATTTTTTGCTCAGAAATCAAAATGCCAAATCCATCGTTAATAATATTTCCACTCCAGTTTTACATAGATTCAAAGGAAATTGAACTTACAAGCTAGAAAGCTAAGGTCTGGTGAAGGTTTCTGATGGATTCAGCATCATAAAAAATTGTGTTCCACTTTGTTGTTATCGAAGAATAGAACTGACAGCACGTGTGTGCATTGCGAGATGAAAGTGGAAAAACACGATTCAATACGATTTGAAAAGTGCTTTCAGTGAAGACTTTTTAAATGATGAATCTGCGTGTTTTGAACAGTTTCTATAAATTGAAAAGGCCATTGAATTTGTCAGAGGACAAGTCTGATTTTATTGACTACTAGCGGACCCGGCGAACTTCGTACCGCCTCAAAATTATTAAATGTTGTCTATATTCATATTTAACCGCCATCGATTCTTTTACCTAAACAGAAGTGCTCATTCGCTGAAGAACTCTACCCAAGGCGCTATACGTGTATCTCATATACTTGAGCTGAGCTGTTGGGGTCTACATCAGTTGTGCCAGCCCTTCGATTTTTATATGACAATAGAAAATACTTATCACGCTAAACAACTTATCCCAAGGTGCCATATTCGGATTTTTTATAGTTTAGCTTGGCTGCTAGGGTTCCACATCAGGTGTACCAGACCTTCGATATTTGTATGTCAATAGAAAATGCTCATCATGCTTAACAGTTTTTTCGAAGTTGCTATTTTCATATATCTCATAGTTTTTTTTTTTATGAACGACGGAGAGACTCTTAGCCTTCATCATATCTGATGTTAAGTATTGATAAGGCTGAAGACGGAAGCGAGCCTCTCCCGAAATCCTCAATCACTGAAGAAGTGGCTATCTTATCTTAACTGCCTGCTGTTTGACTGGACTGCTATGGTTCACATCAGGTATTTCGATTTTCATTTTTTTCTTTCATAAGAACCTTCTCCTGACAATAATAAACACAACAAATACAGAATTAGCGAAATTGTTCCACCCGTTCACGCGAGATGCAATGATCAAGAGAAATAGTGGTCAATTTGTATTTATATAGATTAACTAGAATCAAATACGAGTACTTCCGCAAGATAAATATCTAAATGTTCAGTGATACCTAATTAAAAAACCAGTCAAGAGCGAGTCAGGCTCTCGAACTGAAGATTCCGTACCATCGAACATATTGTCCCCAAACATCGACATAGGTCGAGGTCAGTTTACCAAAAACAAATAAGTATCAAATAACTATTTTGAGAATTCTGAAAAAGTTTACTATTTAGTTTCTATCTTTATATCTTTTTTTTTCTGTAATTTTTAGATAAACTTCTATCACATAGAATAATTTCAGATTTTTCTCTGTGTAAACTTCGGAGATAAGAGGGGCGACGGTTTTTTTTTTAATTTTCATCAAAACTCAGAAACTACGAGGCCTAAAAAAAGAAAAATGTTTGAGAATGTGCATGCAGCTCTCTTTTATATATTACCCCACATGCCCTTGTAAGCCCACTTTGAATTTTTAGGACACTTTCAGTCCCTGTTGCAAAAAAAATATCTTCTTTAATTTAAATTCTTTAAGAGGCCTTTTAGAATAGCAATACTCTCTATCGTCGGGAGATCGTCTTTAAAACTAATTGAAGGAGAACAGCAAGAATACGGACACCCTTGATAGCCCAAACAAGTTGTAACAACTTGTGAACAAGTTGACGCCATGTTGTTGTTGCCTTTTTAGAGTGTATTTACTAAGGTTGTAGTCTCTAAAAACTCTAATCTCATTTTTGTCATTGAATCGGGAAGTGACGTCACTGGGTACAGGTCGATTAACGACAACTTGCTTGTTATCAGTACTAACACTAATGCGATTTCTAAAAACGAATAGGCAATTACGGAAAATTTCACTCTATAGTAGCAAAAGCAGAACAATGAACTGTCTCCTTCATACTCATAACTTTGACTGCGCGCGAGAGAGACAGACAGACTATTTTTGATGACTATGCAATGTAACGTCACGCCGCACGCTTATTCACAGACACTACGTGTAAATGTGTTGATCGTGCCAGCTTTAGTTAACCGATCTATAGTTTTGTTGGTTTCTAAATTAAGAATTCCATGTGGAGAACGTCTCTAACCTGACTCATACATGACATTTTGCTTTCAGTTGCCTTTGAGACGTTCTCAATTTATAATTTCTCAATTCATAAACCGACCACATAGCTGCGTAGTACGTAATTTGTACTTGAGCCGTTACATTTAAAATCCAACCAAGTCCACTTTTAACAGAAGGCTGTCTAGTAATTATAATGGTTACGAATGTTTTAACAAATTTAATCAAGTCCTGTAGCTTCCATGTATAAAAATAATAATAATAAATAATAAATATTTCATATGTATAATAATACTAAAACTTGAAATAAAACACCTTTACAGCTGCCGTGGTCACGGGATGACTTCAGTCATCCCGTGACCACGGCAGCTGTAAAGGTGCCGAAACGTCGGGAAAATCAAAAACCCCTAAAAAACCTAAAAATACGGACTATTACAACTTAGTTCGTGGATATATAGCGCGTTTGATATCCGTAAAAGTTGTTTTATTTCAATGAACAGTGCGCGCCAAAACATAGGATGTGTACGTAATACTAAAACTGTTTACATTTCTTAAATTTTCCAAGTCCATCTAGCATTGTGACATTAAATTACATCAAGACACATTGAGCCAATCAGAGCTACGCAACTTTTCAAAATGTTAGTCGTGTCTTGATTGTCTTGTTTTGTTGTTTCAAACCGCACTAAGTCCAGCTTTGTGTTAGTGCAAAGTAAGTCAAATGAAGAAACAAGCCTCAATTCAAATTGAAAATTAGTTTTTCCCGTAATCTACCTATATTACATAGAGACATAGTGAGAAAAAAAGATAGAAAATCCACCATACATAACACTAGCACAACCCACGGATAACAGAATTCCATGTTTTACTCGAACAAAAAATAAATTCGATTCCTACATAATTTGACATTTTGGACTTAACGCCTTTTAAATTCTACCGGCTCACTTGTATTTACGTATACAGAGACGTGGAAGCAGCATCAACAAAGCAAAGCGGATCTTTATTCGCTTTTCTAATCAATCTAACGACGACCTACCTACGTGGTAGAGTGATACATACACCTGTCAAAGGTGACAACTACTCTGAGGTCCGAGTTCGAATCCCGGTGGAGGCAAATGTTTGTATGATGAATACGAGCATTTGTAGCGATTAGCATATATTTGTATTTGATTAGCGAGCCGAGCGACGCTCTCGAGCGGTAAGTTAAACCTCTGTGATCTAGCGGTGTCAGACCCAGAGGTCCCTAGTTCGATTCTCAGTGGGGGTGCATATTGTAGTCGGTATAGAGATTAGATAATAAGATTAGGGTTAGATAAGACAGCCAGTTCCTCAGTGATTGAGAGAGGAACAGGCTCGCTTCTATCTTCAGCCTTATCAATACTTTACATCAGGTATATTGAAGGCTGATCTCCCCGTTGTTAAATAAAAAAAAAACTTTTAAATTTGCTTGCAAGACATCCAATGTGCCCTAAATCAACTGAAATTTATTGTAAAGATCTATTGATGATGTCGATACTCGCCATAACAATAAGTTGATGATGTTAAAATTAGCTTCACATTTTGAGTTTAAGTTTTATCGTAAAGACGCTCGTTTGTCCCGAGATCTTCTCGATTTGAATCTAGATAGACATAAGTATTGTTATTTATATATTTCCCGGGATATTTACGGTGTACGTTCAGTGTTATCGCGTAAGCGCGAAGTGATACTCCGTCGGGCAGAAGCGGTCCGCAGGGAGGCCTACTATAAATATGGAGAAAAATAAGAGACGGAAAGGTGAATTTCCAAGTTATAAAAGTAATTAGAAAAAACAGCACTAGATGAAAGATATTGCTTTTAAAATCAATATAAGTAAAAAAAAGTACAACAAAAGATTACGACATTTGATGACGTTTTGTATTTCAATGTGTAAATATTATTTTAATTCATTAATGCTATTCTATATCAGTGGGCTGATTATCTAACTCTGTTTCTATTAGTTCTCCATTGAAATTAATGTAATTGTATTCTTCAAGTCAGTTTTGCGATTATGTATGTACGATTTGACAAGCCGAAATTTCAATTACAATCCATTGCAATTTTGACTTATCGATAGAAATTGTTCGCATCGAACACCGATCATGTAAGCTTGTTGCAATCAAAGTGACGGCTTGGATTTGCAGTAATTTTCATAGCAATGGAAACTATTCATACCTTGTTTCTAATAATCGAAAACATGTTTTTATCATTTAAAATCTTTGTTTTTTCTTGTATTATGATACTTACAAAAATTTTACTTATAAAATACACTGCATCTGTTTTAAGCCCGTGCTAATAAAATGATACTCATAAAAAGATTTTTTAGCCATTTGGCCATAGCCTTCTATACTAGTATTTAATTTTAATACAAATCGGAGGAGCTCGGTGGCGTAGTGCAGCAACTTTCATTGTGGTTGATCACGGGATGGGTGACCTAAGATTTACTATCGAGCTCCACCGTGCTTCGGGAGGTTGTCCTGATTGTTTTGCAGTCGCCTAAAACCTACTAGTCCGCATTGGGCCCTCATGGCCCACTCTCCTAATCAGATGAATAAGGGGGGGCAATGCCCTAGCAATAAAATGGCTGTTGGTTGACGATAATGACGAATAAAAATCTGCTAGCTAAAGGTGGGCTTTAAATTTCGGATAAGATATTTCAACAACCATACAAATAATACGCTTTCAATCCCACACACTACTTACCATTTTATATTAATACCTTGACTTAGCATTGTTGAAAATTCATTATTATATTTAAAGAAAGATAAAGATAACACGAAAATACTTGTTTACAATAATCGAATTTTAACTTATTTATTCAGTGATTTTCTCTTTTTTGTTTTTTATACTGTGTTATATTAAAGAGTAAAATGTGGATGACATGACTGGTTTCCATAAAAAATCTGTGGTATAACGCTGATAAATTATGAACGTACATGTCACTCTTACGGTGCATAACGATGCACTGACTTTTTAAATAAGTCGTATTATCCGTATTTCGTAGCAATTTCATGTTGGAGTATAGTTTATATAGACTGTTATTTTATCGATAGAAAGTGAATAGCAATTACAAAAAACCGTTGTAATCGCATTTTATCGATAGATATTCTTAGGTGCTAGTTACAAAATGTTCATTGGAATAACTTCAATCAAAGTTAGCTAATCAGCCTGCTGGAAACAAGTTAAGAAGTAGGGCACATGTTGCTTTTTTGTGTAATATTATTAAATGCTTACATGTTAATAAGTAACAGATGGTTCATCTGCTTTTAATTTTAAGCTCAAAACTATCAACTAGAACAACACTGGTTATTCTAATTTCTAGTTTTGAGCTTAAAATGTTGAATTTGTAAGATTATTTCTTGTCTAATTTTTGGGTGCAATTTGATAAAACATTTTGTTGTATAATGGAATAAATGTTTAATTTCTTTATTTATTATTTAATTCTTATTAATATTCCGTATTTGGCGTCGACTATCTGCTGATGTTTACCATCGTCTGCAGCTGGACATAGGCCTCTCCAAGCTTAACCACTAAACTTACTAAAAAAATAAGTCTCCATCGAAATACACCTTTCGACCTCTCTTTTTATACGCAGAGACAATCGGGGCACAGATACGACGCCCGTTTGTTACACAAACTGTTTTGGGGTTATTATATATAATATAACATATATGTTGTGCGTGCTTTTGTGCCGAGATAAGGCCGGAGGCACAGAGTATGTGGCACTGACTAGATGTTTCTACTATATTATTATATCTTCTCTTTATCCTTAAAAAAACCGTGTTAGATGAATGGTGTGATTGAGGGTTGGGGTATGTCTGTGTAAAGAATTA
This sequence comes from Chrysoteuchia culmella, assembly GCA_910589605.1. Lineage (NCBI taxonomy): Eukaryota > Metazoa > Arthropoda > Insecta > Lepidoptera > Crambidae > Chrysoteuchia > Chrysoteuchia culmella. The sequence continues at coordinate 1,389,015 of OU342651.1, forward strand.
ATCAAATACACCTTGCCTCCAGTTTTTCTTACGGTATTGACGGTGTCGCCCTGAAAAGAGTCGATAGCGTTGGTGACCTTGGACTTGATACGAAGTTACATTTTGACCAGCATATAACTAATATTATATCGAAGGCCAATCGTATGTTCGGTTTCGTAATGCGGTCATCTAAAGATTTCGAGCGTTTTAACCTTCATCACCTTATGCAAAACTTTGATTAGATCCCAACTTGAGTTCGCAGTACCGATATGGTGTCCTCTGTACAGCACATACGCTGACAGACTGGAAATGGTCCAAAAAAAGCTTTTACGTCGAGTTCATTTCAAGTGTCATCTCATCACACTAGGATTCCTTATACAGATCTACTTAAACATTACAGACTCTGAGTCCAGGCGTCTTTAATTCTTGGGCATGATGTTACACGGCATATGTAATAACAAATTCGATTTCAACAGCCTTACAGACAGACAGCCTTACCTAAAAAAGCTTTGTACAGGGGGGTTCGCGCAGTCCGGCTATTCTATATTGCCAGGTGTAGAACTAATGCATGTAGAACTAATGTACACACACTTCGTGGTTCTCGACATTTGGCTTCTTCGACAGTGAGACTCTGAGTCCAGGCGTCTTTAATTCTTGGGTATGATGTTACACGGCATATGTAATAACAAATTCGATTTCAACAGCCTTACAGACAGACAGCCTTACCTAGAAAATCTTTGTACAGGGGGGTTCGCGCAGTCCGGCTATTCTATATTGCCAGGTGTAGAACTAATGCATGTAGAACTAATGTACACACACTTCGTGGATCTTGACATTTGGCTTCTTCGACTGTGACATTTAAAAACAATGGTGAATCAGATCACGATCGACAAATTGGGCTAGAATATCATACTTTTCCCACTCTAATATATTAATATATAGAACCTAGTTTACAGGGTTTCGACGCGCGTTATTTATTATGAGTTGTTACAGTACTTATTTCGTGGACATTGGTGTGGGTTATATGCTGGTGTAATAATGTTGTAGTTTAATTTTAGTTAATATTACTTAGCATATAATTGTTTAATGACCCAAATTATAAAATAAACAAATAATAAAATTAAAACATCTTTTTTAAGCCCACAAAATATTCTTCGTATCAGAATCAATGATATAGTAGTTTAAAAATATCATTGATCAGAATGACGTTCATGAAAGACGAAGTTCATGAATGTAATTTTTCTTTCAAAACTATCTACCTTGAAATTTAAAATACTGATGTTAGCCCCGATGGATAATTAAGTCGGGGATTTTAAATTATTTTATCTTTTTTCAATTACGTTTTAACCGTTCGTGGGTATTTTCATTTTTTTTATTTTGCATTTTATTTCAAACTTTTTAGAGAGCATAAATATTATGTTCATTATACTACATAAAACCCATTACTGAAAACAGCATCAAAATCGGACTAGTAGTTTGGTTTTACTCAAACAAATTAATGTCTACTGCAGCGCCCCCTGGGATGTTATCACCGTAATACTTATCTAAGTACATTCACCAATCAAACCTAAACCCATTACTGTAAACCGCATCAAAATCGGACTATTAATTTGGGTTTTGCTCAAACAAGTGTTTACTGCAGCGCCCCCTGGTGAGATGTCACCGTAACACCTATCTAAGAACATGCACCAATCAAACCCGAACCAATTACTGCAAACCGCATCGAAATCGGGCTAGTAGTTTTGGAGATAAATAGTAACATTGATTTGTACAAACACGCAAACAAACAAACAACCTCTCACTCCAAACGCATATACCGTCTCCGTACCGTCGTTGGTAAAAATTGCTATTACAAAAGTGTGGTACCTACTATGTTTTTTAATAAACACTTTGGATTTATAACAGAATATTAATTTTATACAAATGAAAAATATTTTTAATGCAAAAAGATATATACTTAAAAAAAATCTATGTATGTTTATCCGGTACCTAGTATTCTCGTAAGTTCTTCATGAAAATTAACGATAGTTGGTGTGATTGTATGCAGTTCTTATTATTATTATTATTATTGTACTCTCGCCATAAATCCCTTGCTAAAATATACAAGGTCCGTATTGTAATTAAATGTTCTCAAAAATAACTTAAAAAGTTAACCAGCTTGTTCCTCTACTAAGGTGTTTAATAAAAACTTTCTCAATCCAGTGCCGTGAAAAAAAGAAAAAAAGCGACCAGCACCGTCCTCCGAAGTGAGGCAAGAAACAAAATTAAGTTCGTACCTCCCACCAAGTTTCGCTGCAGTTTTCTTGAAAATAATTTAATGAAAATGCTGTGGCTGTGACTTTTATAAGGTGCAAAACTTCCTCTATGTTTTTTTTTGGTTTTTTAATGCTCGCTTCGGTGAATTAATATAAAAAAAAACAAAGTGGAAGGACATGTAATTAAAAAGCTGCTTAAATTAAAATTTGTATAGACTTCGGTCTTTGATGTTTAGTGGCCAACGAGGCACGACGGTAATAAAGATAAATCTTAAAAATATTTTGATCTGAGATTATGAATTTTGGAGAACCACTTTGCTACGTGAAAATGTTGGAGGAGGAATGGAAGGTTAATTAAATTGGGTATAAGTATCAGACCATATAACTTCAACCACTCGTTACAAGGTACTCCCGCTGTAGGGTTTCTGTACTGATGGCGTAGCTTCTTAGATATTCACAAATGCTTGTAACAGCTTAGAATGAATAAATTATATTGAGTTTGAGCTTTATAAAAGACATATCTGAAAGCTAGTGAAATAAAATAGTGTGATCAAATAATTAGTGAAAGGTAAATAAAAAAACGTTCTTGCTGTTTTTTCTTTTATTTTTCACACAACTTTTTCTATTTTCTTCTCTGTTGCTTTTTCTGAAACAATAACAGTAGTATTGAAATTAAGTTGCCAATACTTTTGAGTAAGTCTTGTTGTTTGAGCGATAATGTTTTTTTTTAATGTTTATGTTTTCACATGAAAATAGCACTGTAAAAGTTAAAATAAAAGATCTTTTTTGTGAGGACAAGTAAAAAAAAATCTAGTATAATCACTTATCTATGATGTTGGCGAGCGTCGTATCATGAACGAAATGGATATCTCTGAATGAAATGTTTTTACAAAATACCTGAGTTTTACAAAATACCTAAGTTATCCAAAATACTTTTTACTTAATTTGGCAATATGTTAAGATGAAACAAACAAGATGTTATACCTTGAACTAGCTTTATTGGAAAGAGCATTGAACTGAACATTCAAAGGTTGCGAGTTCGGGTCCCGTCTGAGCAATATCGAGACTAGGTTTTTTAAAATTAGTATAAAATTATCAAAAAGTGGAAAGTTTTTCCCGGAAAGTATTATTCCTACCTTTCGTATCATCATTGTCTTGTACAGGTTCGTTCCATGACTGCGTCTCACAGGTCCCGAAGATCACAAATATCAGGTTTGCTAAAATATATATTGCTGAAGACAAGTAGAACACGATCCTCCACTGTTCTGCGTCAGTCTGAAAAAATAATTATACTCGTATTTAGTTTAGTAAATAAACGCCTGTAGAAAGATATTAGCAATGATACTCAAAATACTTATATCATAAGCACATCTTAAGATTCTTCGCACACTCCTAATTGAAATGAAACAACTTTTGCGGAGTAATTAGTGCGATTTATTTACCCGAAATATATATTTGGTACTATAATTTTTCGGTTATTTGAGGTTTTGTGTTCGTAGGATTTATGAAAATCAATATGATTCCAATTAATTTAATAGTACTCCTAGTTTCAGGTTCTAATTTCTCATTTAAATTTATTAAATAGTGAAAAGTAGTAAAATTTTTACTGTATAGCTACACTCAGATAGTAGTCTACAGTGTAATGTGTTATTTTTCTTATGCATGCTGTGCTTGCATCTAGTAGGATCAATCTAGAGTAAGTTATCCAAAAAAAATACTAGAATTGTGTTTATATAAATTGTATCCGGATTTGTGTGCCAAATAAAAAAGTGTGCAACTTGAGAATGGAATGAATTAATGCTTGGTTTACTAGTGTCGCTTTGTTGCCTAAATCCTTAGCTCTATTAGACAAGCTCTAGAATATAGCTGCTATTTGACGTAACTTATTGTACTGTATTTCCTAAGATCTAATTGTCCGTATTTTAGGGTATTTTTTATTTTCCTGACGTTTCGGCACCTTCTCAGCTACTGCCGTGGTCATGGGCTACTTACGAAAGTCTACCCTAAAAAAGTAAATTTATTTTTTCTTTCCGATAAAAAAATAATACTTAGTAGACTTATAAGTAGCTAGTCATCTTGTGACCACGGCAGCTGAAAAGGTGCCGAAACGTCGGGAAAATAAAAGAAAACCCTAAAACACCTTAAAATACGAACAATTAGATATTAGTTCGTAAAATATAGCGCGTTTAATATACGGAAAAGTTCTTTTATTTCAATGAACAGTGCGCGCCAAAACTTAAGATGTACGTTTAACTTATTGTAATTACCTGATCTGTCAAAATAACGCCAGCCGCCAAAGGTGCAATGATGGAAATTGTGTTGGCAATGCAGTTGGATTACCTGATCTGTCAAAATAACGCCAGCCGCCAAAGGTGCAATGATGGAAATTGTGTTGGCAATGCAGTTGGATTACCTGATCTGTCAAAATAACGCCAGCCGCCAAAGGTGCAATGATGGAAATTGTGTTGGCAATGCAGTTGGATTACCTGATCTGTCAAAATAACGCCAGCCGCCAAAGGTGCAATGATGGAAATTGTGTTGGCAATGCAGTTAGTGATTCCCATCAGGGTGCCAGCGAAGTTGGGGGACATGTCGATGTGGACCAACTGGAAAAAAGGGACGATTACTTAACAATTCTTTTTACAACTAGTAGGGACGATGAAGGTATTTGACAACCTGTTTGGCGCAGGGGTGCTTAGCCCGCCTTCTATACCAGAGGTCCCAGGTTCGATCCCCCGACAAGACAAATATTTGTGTGCATGAAAATGTTCAGTTGTCTTGGCCTGGTTTGTTTAAAATGCATATTATTGATGTATTTACAAAAAAAAATATAAGTATGTTTATCCGTTATCCAAAAGTTTTTCATGAAACTTAACGTGGACTAGATAATTGGTGTGATTGTATGCAATTATTATTTTTTATTATTGTATGATCATACGTAAAACTGAATAATATTTATCTCTTAGTAACTTTTCAAAAGCTCATTACCAGCGAGAATAGAAATGAATGTCACGTGATACGGATGCAATTTTAACCGACTTTATTTATGATTGTATTATTTTATTTATTTCACTTTTACAAGGTCAGCAGCACATGTGTGATTTTAACTATAAAATATCGTACTAACTAGGATATTATCGTAGAATAAGACCCTCGGTCAACAAAAAAAACCCAGAATGAAAAGTCATTGATCTCCTGACTCAAAATTTAAGAAGACAATCTCAACTTTTTATTATAATGCTGGGGTTTGAATAATAATGCGATTTTTTATTGAAAAGATAATGTTTTAAAGTAAGTAGAATAAAATAGTATTTAATTGTGCAAAAAAAAACAATCGTTATGTTTGTAAAGTGTTCATTATTCATTGTTTTTGGGACAATACAGTATAATTATAAGAAGAACCAAACAGCAATTTGTTTTTTTTCAGCATTCATTTCATAATTACAGTACTTATTTGTATAAAATACATGGCAAAAACATGATGTTTCTGGATTAAAAAACTCTAGCGCAAGCGATTTTTTAAAGTGTACATTTAAATAGATTTTTGTTCTCCGTACTCCGTTCTTTGGCAAATTAGTTATTAAGATTGCCGAGTGAAAAGTTTGATGGTAAGAAATGTAGCATTTTTGGAAGTAAAATATAAAATGTCATAAAATCGTCAGGACATTGACTTAAACAAATTTTACAACCTAAACCTGTTAAATAATAACTTATTCAAAACCTATCGAGTCTAACAGGTTATTTTATTAAACTGTGTTGGTAAAAGTTACTCAGTATTCAGTGGATTTTACGTCTTATTGGTGGGGGACATTTGGACCTAGCCTACACTACTTTGCTCACTGTATTTTTTTTTGCATTTTCAATTTCGTTTAATTTTCGATGACTGTCGGATAGACCCCCTCATGACACAGTGTTCAAAATTGATAACAAATCGTTTCTGATAACACAATACGCCGCTGTCATTGGTACAAACCAAGTATCCCGTGTAGTGGCCTGCATTCAACCCCACCACCGCCGTCAGAATGGCAACAGCTATGGTTGCGTCAGCTGGTGCGTATGACAGCCCTATGAGGGCCAACGCTGGGCCCCACTGGCCTGGAAATCAAACAACTTTTATTTTACATAATCATCATCACAGCACGATGCCGACTCCTGAGTATAGGCCTCCACTAAAGATCTCCACGACGATCGGCCCTGCGCTGCCCGCATCCAACAGCTCCGCGCACTAGATCGTATCGGTCCCTTGTCGAAGGCCTACCCACGGAGTCAGCTGTCCGGTCTTTTATTGTTTATAAACTGTTAACTTTCTTTCATGCTTACTTTGTGATTGTGACCATTTCTTCTTAATAAGACTAAAGATGAATTCTCCCATCCTCATCACTGAGGTACTGGTTATCCTATATTTTAACTAGAGGGACGCAAACAATTGTGAATACATTGTCTTTAGGTCGAAAAACTTTGATAAAATAGCAGTAGCAAGAACGGAGTAAGATCATCATTCAACAGCCATTTAAGGTTATAGCGTATTATGACCTCTTGTTTCCAGGAAGTTATGCATGAGCAAAAGAAATGCATTGAGCAATTCAGAAAACTACCTGAAATTAAAAGAGCATTTTGGGCCCTAAGAATGAAACTCACCAACAGAATTTGAAATTTTTCTGCAAGCAGTGATGCTCAACCATTTTTTCTTCAAAACGTAATCCGAGATGAATCCAAGAGGAAAGCTCATAAGGTACATCGCCAAGTAAGGGAGAGCTGACATGACTCCGTTCTATAAGCAGAAAAAATTGTATTTGTAGAGTAGGTATACTGTTGTCATCACCCATTTTTAATGTCCCCACTGCTGAGGCACTGGTCTTCCTTATGGATGGATAAGGAGAACGGGCCATGACCCACCACGCGGGCCCAATGCCGATTGGTCCCGATTGCATTTGCAGTCGGGACCAACGGTTTCACGTGCATTCCGAAGCACGATTGAGCTCGATATAGTAAATTTATGGTCACCCATCCTTTGGCCGACCATTGCAAAAGTTCCTTAACCTCAACAATGCGCCACATACTCCTCAGGCAGGTATACAGGGATATTTAAAATTATGAAAACTAGCAAAACATTATAACTTTTTAATTTTGCATTTTACAATGCTATTTTTATGTGATAAATATTAAACAAGAAAATATACACGAAAATAATGTTGCATATAGTAAAACAAAGTATTGTCAAAAGATAATAACGAATATAAAAAAAACTTTTAAAATAAAAACCGACTTCAAAAAGTGAAAAATAATCCTTTTGGAGCTTTATTACCTAAAAATTTGCAACTAGCAAAATTTTTGCTTTATGGAGACTCTGAGCCTTCATCATACCTGATGTTAAGTATTGATAAGGCTGAAGATGGAAACGAGCCTTTCCCGGAATCCTCAACCACAGAGGAACTGGCAATTTTATCGCTAACTGCCGGAACACAACAATGTTGAAAACATTGTTGTTATGGCGTCAAACTTACCATCTTGGTAGCTAGCCAGGCGGATATCAAATCCTACCACCAACCAAACCAAATACAATAGTACAACTGGGAATCGAACCCGGGACCCCTGAGTTTGATACCGGTGGGTGTTACTACTAGACCACAGAGGCGGTTAAAATTGACGCCCGTAAAAAATATCGTATTATGTATGGCTAATCGCTTTCTGATGATTTAAAAAAAATGATGCACTTTTTGCTGCTACTACCGCTATAATTGTTAGAAAAAACGAGCTAATCAACACATCTATTGTTCGGTGGAGGCAGCACTGTCATGCTAAGGTTTTATTTTTGTAGATTCGAAATACAGAGCGATATTATTTATAGAAAAACATTAGAAAAATTCGACTCGTCTCACAAGTTATTATAAGACGGGTCTCGAGAGCTTTGGCCGGATACTCGAAGGTCGCGGGTTTGAGTCCCATTTGCGAATACTTGTGAGCCGAGTCGATTGTTTTGCTAATATTTTTTTATATATTTAAAAATAGCATTAAAAATGCAAAATCTCAAAAAACAAATTTGCAATTTTGGAGCAAATATTGCGCAATTTTTGCATTGCATTCCTCTTGCAAAGATTTATAAGGGTGCCGAACTAATGTTGATCTAACATTAGTTCGGAACCCTTGTTGGTGAATTTTATAACCGCCTCTGTGGTCAAGTGGTACAACCACGTATCAGACCCAGGGGTCCCGGGTTCGATTCCCCAGCTGGGGTACATTTTGTATTCGGTTTGGTTGGTGGTAGGACTTGTAAGTCCGCCTGGCTAGCTACCACCATCTTATCTAAGCCTGACGCCATAACAACAATGTATTCAGCATTGTTGTGTTCGGCAGTTTGAGATAAGATAGCCAGTTCCTCAGTGGCTGATGATTCCGGGAGAGGCTCGCTTCCATTTTCAGCCTTATCAATACTTAACTTCAGATATGATGAAGACTAATTCTCACCGTCGTTTATAAAAAAAAAAAGTTAACAATGCCATAAAGTAACCGAGAGTTGAACAAGAAAATAACTTACCGACTTGATGTCGACCCCGAGCACCTGCTTCATGTAGGAGGGAATCTCCGTCATGAGCGTCCAGAAGCCCCAGTTGTGGCCAGAGTGCGCGATGATCAGCGAGATGAATGGGACGGACGTCCAGATCGCCTTCCACGGTGTTTTTAATTTCTGTAGAAATAGATTAAAAAGTTTAACCCCTTACTCTTGACGCCATCGCATTGAGATCGAGATTACATCAATGTCAAACGTCAATAGTAATGACTTAAAATAACTAATTATTTAAAGTAAAAAATCAAAAAGTAAAAAATAAGCCTTTATTTACTTTTTGATTTTTGAAGTCGGTTTTTATTTTATTTATAAAAAGTGTTTTGTTTCACAGTTTTTAAAGTTACGATACGTCCCGCACTTCGGTTTGACTCAAACTGGTAATGTAGGTAACTACTAGTTTGAGTCAAACCGTTTGGGTCAAACCGCTTGACCGAAAAAACGACCGATTTTTCAAGATATCTTCAAAACTACTGAATCGATTTTAAAATTAACAGCCTGTATGTATAAGCGCGTTGGCACTTTTCTTGGTCTTGAACAGACAGGAAGGTATAATATATCTGTATCTTCAAAGCCACGCTTTAGGGCCTGCACAGACGACGGACATTGTAGGACTTTTTGTCCGCGGCACGACCTTATTACTAAGAACATAAAGTTGAATATATAACGAAGACTGTCGCGTACTTTTTATGGATATACGCGATCTAAGTTCAATCTTATTTGGTTAACAATAAAGACGTGTCGCGGACAAAAAGTCTTCCGTTATCCGTCGTCTGTGCTAGCCATTATTGCTGCATATAAGTATTTTGAATGAACTAATTTAAATATTCAATGATGAAAAATACGTATCAACCCCATACCTTCTGTTCCCCAATGTGTCCCAAAGAGGTCTCAATATACAGTTTCTCCTCTTCGCTGATGATGCGCGAGGTCTTCGGTGAATCAGACCCGATGAACACGTAGATGACGGTCCAAACGACCCCGAGGGTTCCGTTCACGTAAAATATGGCCGGCCAGCCCCAGTATTGGGCTATGTACCCTGACGCTATCAGCTGAAGGGCTGTGCCTAGTTGGCAACCTGAAAATGAAAATCATGTTCTACCATTGTACCTTATTACATTTACTGACACATCTAACCATCCATCCCGTTATATTCATACAAACATGTTAACTTTGCGACTATGTACTAGAAATATCTATATATTAAAGATCTGTATGCTAATGTTGTAATACTGCCGTGTGGTGACGGCCTAAGAATACAAGTGTCACCACTCCCTTACATACCTGGGATGTCCTAAGAGTCGACTAAGAGGCTCGACACATTGAAAACCTGTGCGAGAGAGGGAAAACTTGAAACAAACCCTCTATCAACCCGTCTGGCCAGCGTGGTAGCAGTAGGCTAATAGCCTCCTATGAACGCCACAATAGGCGTGAGATAGGAAAGGCCTTTGTCCAGCAGTGGACGTCCACAGGCTGATGATGGATGCTAATGTTTAGGTTAACTTCAAAGAGTTTTAAAAAGCTCTTCCCGTTTCTATAGCTTCGTTTAAGCAAAGCATAACTTTTTGCATGGAATGTGATGCAGCATTCATTGAAATAAAACAACTTTTACGGATATAAGTACACTATATAGTTAAACTTATGATGTGCATTAATTGTTCTGCCTCTATGGACAAATGCAATGGTTTCTGTACGGTAATATATTGACATTGTTATGTTTAGAGTCACAAAGTTAGCATGTTTGTATGAAACTAACGGCGTGGGCGGTTCGATGTTCCGGTGAGTATACTTTTTAGAATTATGCTGAGTGTATGAAAAAACCTAGATAATTGCCAGTTTGACGTCAAGGGTTTTTTCGGGTGTTTTTATTCTGCGATTAATTGAAAACCTGTTTTTTGGCTATCGTGTTCTCACCTATTTGTATAATTACTGAGAAATATGTATATTTCAGAAAAGTAACCCAAAATTTATTATCATGACAGAATTATGCGTATCAGTGTTCTACTAGGGTAACACTTTGAACCACTTTAGCTCTTAACATATTGAATAGAAGCTTACCTGAATATATAACAGTCCCTAATCGGCTCTTTTCTTCTAGAGGGATCCATTTTCCGATAATATTGTGCATCGACGGAAACAATATGCCTTGGGCTAGACCTTGCAGTACCCGGCAGGCACACACAAGCTGCCAACCACCCTAAACATAATAATAGTATTACTCAATTATGTTATTTATTTATTTATTTATTAACTCTTTATTGCACATATAGAGCAAATGGCGGACTTAATGCCCTTAGGCATTCTCTACCAGTCAACCGGAAAGGATGTTAAAGGAGAGATCATGGCGGCAATGGAAATAGAAACAATAAAAAGACAGTGATTAACCTTAATGTACTTCTATTAATCCTCAGTGTTTGAGGTTTCCGAGTGAGGCGCGCTTCCACCTTCAGCGTTATCATTATTTAACAACAGGGGGCTTATTGGCAAATTTTAAAATCTATCGCAGTCCCTTTCAATTCGTCATTTGAAAGATATTTACATACTTCAGACTGTCACTATTTAACATTTGATGAACTATGAACGAAATTGAACTGTCTAAGCAAAGTGACACACGAAAATATCTTTGGAGAAGTGTCAAATGAAGTATCATTTAAACATCATTCATTCCGAAAGGGATTGCGACTATACGTTACACAATTCCATAAATCACTTACATAATCACAATACCTTTGAAAGGGATTGTGATAGATTTTGAAATTAGACAATTAAGGAGCAGGTATGATGATGGCTAAGCGTCACTGACCTCTGGGTCTAATACCGGTGGTGTTACCACTACACCACACATTCGATTAAACTTCCGCCTACAAAAAAAAATTCAGTCTAGGCTGTTACAAACACTTATGAACGTCAAAGAAGCTAAGCAATCATTCACAAACCCTACGGCGAAAGAGAGTATTACCCATGGGTTATGACAAACGTCAAAAGACTAGGCAGATGGTCTTTGAGCTCATCCTATTTACTGAACGTACAATACAAAAAATAAACTATCAAATAAATATCCTTGCTTCTTTACTTACAAACGCAGCTTCTACAGGCACCAGCAGTGACAGCGGAGTTAACTCTAATGTAGATGGTGAACAGCAGCTTGCTTCTGACCCTGGCTGCCCGCTTCTGGATGATGGAATATTCTCCTTATCTATCCATAAGGGAGGCCAGAGACATTAAAATGGCTTCTCCTTCTTTTTGAGTCAATAACAGCCCAAAAATCAGCTACTCTTCGCTACTATCAGCGAGGTCCTCCTGTGTGCAGCTGTAAGGACATACAGTGCACGACATCAAGTGCGCCATCGTTTGGGGGACAGCTCCGCACCAAGTCCTGGATTGTCCAAAAATCTGATTGTTGAATGCAAAAATGGATGAAAACGACACTTACAAACGCAGCCCCTACAGGCACCAGCAGCGAGGCAGCAGAGTTAACCCCGATGCAAATGGTGAAGAGCAGCTTGCTGCCGACCCTGGCTGCCAGCTCCCCGCCCGGGATCTGGAGGATCACGTATCCCCAGAAGAAGGAGGAGAGGATCACGCTCTGGCGCTGGCTGCTCCAGTCGAACGACTGTAAAAGAAAATAAATGTAAACTTATTATATTAATTAGGCATTTTTGCATTTACAGTGTAATTTTATAAGATCCAATTTTACCTGGATTGAAAGATAAAAGATACGTAGTAAAGTCTATCAATAGACTCGTAAAAATTTAAAAATAACTCAAGAATCGTAAAAATGTTCCAACCAACATTCATTTTCAAACATTAACGGGGCCAGTATACGATTTGATAAAGTTTGACTAACATGTTAGTCAAGAATTTTCGGAAGTAAAACACATCAAACATAGCCGCAGACGGTGAAATATATTTAACATAGACGAAAATCTGACAGAAATTTGTGAGAAATTTTCATTGAAATAAAACAACTTTTACGGATATCAAAAGCGCTATATTTCACGAACTAAGTTTTAATTGTCCGTATTTTTAGGTTTTTTATGGGTTTTTTCAGCGGCTGTGGTCATCATCCCGTGACCATGGCAGCTGAAAAGGTGCCGAAACGTCGGGAAAATAAAAAAAACCTAAAAATACGGACAATTACTAATTAGTTTGTGAAATATAGCGCGTTGATATCCGTAAAAGTTGTTTTATTTCAATGAAATTTTCTCACAAATTTCTGTCAGATTTTCGTCTATGTCAAATTTATTTCACCATGTGCGGCTATTAGTTGATGCGTTTTACTTCCGAAAGTTCTTGACTAACATGTAAAAGTTGTTTTATTTTAATAAACAGTGCGCGCTAAAACAAGATGTAGAAAATGTAATTGTTTACTGGACGCTTAATCGAAGAATACTATCCGGCTCGAAGGACGAAAATGTATAGCGTGTTACGATATACAGGAAAGTAAGTTGTAGTTGAGATAAGTTGCAGTTGTTGGGGAGTGCCAGAAAATGAAAATCACATCAAATATTTCACTGTTTATTTTCGTATACAGTATAAAATATAGTTTACCGAAAAGTGACTCTCACGCGACGTCAGTTGTTTACGGTTGCTAAGTTTGCACACTATAGTTATTATAATTTAATAAATAAAATTATTTAGTATGCGTGATTCATTGACCTCAATAAGTAGGTGAACAAATGTATGTCAATGTACGAGTAAACCGTACAACTAACGTAGCTAAATACTGGGCTGTTATTTCAATAGTAAATAAAACGATTTGGTTTCCACCTTGTAAACAAACATTCCTAATGAGACAATTAGTAATAGAATAGTCAACTACAAAGGCCATTAGTAAAAAATTTTAAGTAATACTTACGACTACTTTTGACGGCCTGTTTGGTGCAGGGGTATTGAGCCCGTCTTCTGCGCCAGAGGTCCCGGGTTCGATCCCCGGACAAGACAAATATTTGTGTGCATGAACATGTCTATTCGTCTTGTTCTAGGTGTTTAATATGTATACTATGTATGTATTTACAAAAACAAAAGTATATAAGTATGTTTATCCGTAATCTAGTATCCATAACACAAGTTCTTAATGAAACTTAATGTGGGCTAGAAAATTGGTGTGTTTGTAAGCAATTTTTTATTGTTTCATAATACTTTAGACAAAAAGCTTTAAATTAATATTCAAGCAATTAGTCTATTCATAGCCTTAATAATATGAACTGTAAGGTCTTCGAGGAAGGAAGTATCTAACTTGGTAATAATCTTATCAATGTCGATGCTATTATAACGCGACCGATTGTAAGTTGAGCAACGTCTTGACCAAAGTAAGATGGTAATAAATAGTACCTTGTTAAGGTTTGTCATCATCACTGTAAATCACATTGTTTAAGGAGTTTCTATCAATATTTAATTGCATAAAGGCACAATGGGGCACTGGCCTTCTTTATAGATGGGTCAGGGCCCAATGCGGATTGGTGGGTTTAACGACTGAAAACGCAGCCGGGATCAACGGCTTAACGTGCCTACCGAAGCACGGAGCACCTCGAGATAGTAAATTTTGGTCACCCATCTAGTGACCGACCAATGCGAAAGTTGCTTAACCTCAACAATCGCTGGCCAAGCGCGAACCACTGCGCCACGGGCTCCTTTAATAAAAAACCTATAATACATTTTAAACATATTGCGAAATAAATAATTCTAAAATTGTAATCCGATGTATGTTGTACAGTGTATGTTGTATTCCTATATTCTCACGGGAACAGGCACAACGGGTAAAACCGCGGGCAGCCTAGTATTGACATAATAACTCATCCCGCAGTGAGTAATCCCGTGACCACTGCAGCTGAAAAGGTGCCGATTTCAATGAATAATGCGCGTCAAAACAAAATATCAATTGTGAAACAGAAACAAATATTTTTATTATTGTTTCTGGTTCTCAATTGATATTCACGCGTTATTATTATGCCGATAAGCAAGTAATACACACCGCAGGTATTATGTACATTACTGCAGTGGCCAGCAAAAGAGGCATTGATAGACGAACGTGTAAATGTGGACCGCCCCGAGGCGAAGCCGAGGCACACATACGTGGGTCCATCAATGCCTAGTTGTGGCCAAGGCTTGTATAGTACTTTTCTCAAATAAAGCGTGGAAATTAAAACTACTTTTCGAAATCAGACGAATAACGAACAGCTATATTTTTCCCGCGTTACAGTGTTCATTAGTTGTTTTTTTTTCTAAAACAGCTTTCTATTTGCAAGCCATTTTGAAGTTGAAATAAAACCTTTGATAAGTTACCTCCTTGTTTGCCATATTTCGGAGTAAAAGATCGTTCCATTTTTAAATTACACGACAGATATGTGTTTACTATGTAATTTATTTGGCCGCTAAACTCGACCTATATGGATTTTCATACAACTTTTGTCGGCCGCTGCTCGCCTGTATGTGGCCAGTACAGCAATATCGATTTATCTCGAAGAAGGTTGTCAAAACAATGCTCACATTTCTAAGCGTGTTTGAGAAAAAGTATTTATTGATGGCTCACACGTTCCTCTCCCTCCGTCTCGTCTAGAGCTTACCCATCGCTGTTATTAATTAAAAACTTAGTCTGAAGATTTACTTGGTTTAAAACTAATGCTACATTTTCAGTCTCTTCTTATCAGTAAAATAGAAAGCGTCAGTTTTAAACCTAGTCTAACATTAGACCTTATTCTGTATCAAGATTGTATCAAGTACAAAGAAGTGATATTTGTCTTCCCCTAGCGAGATGAAGGCTTAGGTGTATTCCCATTTTTTACAATTAAAAATTAATTCCACTTCTAATAATTCTACTCGCATCTATTGATATCGTAATCCTAAATATCTTAACTATAATAATTATATAACTCGATATTAGCACGAGAACGGGAACCACGCGAGTGAAACCGCGGGCGGAAGCTAATCAGTTTTATAAATACTACGGTTCGGTATATAAATTTTAAGTAAGTTGATGATGCTTATCATCCACTTGGAACAATGACTGTCCACACATAGGAGCTTTTATTTTAATTATTTATTTAAAAGGTACACTAGCAGTGCATGCATAGCATCTAACAACAAGTTTCACTCCGGGAGTGCCGGCAGAAGAGAAAACCGCTTAAACGAAACAGCAGGAGCAGGCATACATTTTCGCCGGTAAAAAGAGAGGGGGATATTACTTTCTCTCCTACGCCGCGCGCGGTCTACTCTCCCTCCGTTTTACGAATTTTCGATCAGGGTCACGTGTCCTGACGCGACTTTAACATTTTTTACCCATTCCAAAAATTTTAAACTCTGCTGTGCACGACGCCGCTAAAAAAGTTTTCACTTTAAAAAACAACAAAGCATAGTTTTGATGCATATACCTTTACAGATGACACGACAAAATGTTATATTCTCGCGATAAAAAAGTCTCGTATAGTCAACAGCAGCTACAGCTTTACACTTTGTCCTTGAGAGCGCCCTTACGTCGCTAGTAATAGCGGCGGTTTTCGTACTGCGAATATGTAAGGCCGTACGTGCTGCTGACTGTACTGATCAAATCGCACACAGTTTATTAGTACGCAAGTTTACATTGGTTTTTAGATTTCATTGCTTTCCCGACGTTTCGGTACTTTTCCAGGGACATTGGTCACGGGATGACCGTGAAACCAAACGAAACCACAATATCTAAATTGTTAAATAGACAATGCGCTTAATAATCTGAAACAGTTTATTTTATCTGTTTCATACTTTTTTTTCGAACTCTGATAAATTGAAATAAAGCAAAACTTTCCAGTAAACTATCGAATAGTATCGAGTAAGTATCGATCACGTTATGTAAAAAAAATTATAGGGAAAAGTAGTTCCGTTTACATCCGGTTGGAACGCTGCTCAATGTTTTATACTTACATTTTTTTTATTTTTTTAAGTTTCTTGCTTTAGTTAAAAGATGTCCTGAATGGCTGGTAGGGGGAAAAAAATGGAAAAATCGAAAGCATTATTTTGACTTTGATAAATTGCATGAAACAGCTGATATTTTTTCGTGAATTTTGTCTTTTGTTCTACAAAAGATCGTTAATGTTGAGGTGGGTCACAGTGACGAGTTTACACATTATTGTTTGCCTTTTCTGATGACAAATTAACTTGAATGGCGTGTTTACAATAACCCGTCGAGTTCTCCGGTTTTATTGTTTTAGCAAAGATAACAGAACATTGCATGTTTTGTCAAGGTTTAATATATATTTTGACAACTTCGCAGTTTTGTTAAACCAATTGTGTTGATGATTACGCAATATCTATTTCTAGCAATATAATTACTTACCTGTTACAATAATAATGATTATTATTATAGGCGCTATACATTTCCACACGGGTTTTGTAACATTGCGCGTCTTAATGATAACAATGTAGGTAGTTATTGAAATAAAAAACGCTTACAAGTGGTATGTAACATAACGTTCAGATTTTTGAACGTTTATATCTCTTTAAATAATTAAATTATGAAAAAAAGGAAATCATAGGGACATGCTAATATAATGGCCATAGATATTCAGAAACAATATTACTCTACCGGCATTACCCAGGGAGGAAACAGGGGACTACGTTTGTATGGAAAAACGGCCCTTGTGTTTCTTCTTAAAGTTCATAGTCTATTAGAGAATTTGTCAGTTTTGAAAAGTATGACCTGCTGTTGACGGTACATTGGCTTTCTCTAAGGTCCTAGGTTTGAATCCCGGTAGAGGCAATTTTTGTCTGATGAATACGTATATTTTGTACCTGAATCATAGCAGGGTTTTCCAATAAGGACGGGTGGATGTTTAAATGGAAAAAAATAAGCTGTGTAAATTTTTTTTTTGTTTTCACCTAACTTTGTTCTAAACACATAACAAAACCTCCCCCTTTACTTTGGGTAGATAAAATAAAAACACCCGGTATAAGCACATCCTCAGTTTCTTCGCGCACTCATAATTGAAATAAAACAACTTTTGCGTACTGGCTTCACAAACTTTGTGAAGGTAGACTTATTAAGTAGCTAGTCAACCCGTGACCACGGCAACTGAAAAGGTGCCGATACGACGGGAAACCCAAAAAAAAACATAAAAAACACCCAGAAATATAGTACCAAATATATGTTTAGTGTAAATAAATTGCACTTAATACTCCGCAAAATTTATTTTATTTCAACACCCTGGATATTATTTAATTAAGACGAGAGCCACGATCAGGTGGGATAGCATAGTAGGTTTTTTTTATGAATGACGGGGAGACTCTTAGCCTTCATCATATCTATAAGGCTGAAGTTGGTAGCGAGCCTCTCCCGGAATCCTCAGCTACTGAGAAACTGGCTATCTTATCCCTAACTGCCGGAACACAACAATGCTGAAAACATTGTTGTTATGGCGTCACACTTAGATACGATGGTGGTAGCTAACCAGGCGGACTTACAACAAGTCCTACCCCCAACCAAGCCGAATACAATATGTACCCCCGCTGGGAATCGAACTCGGGACCCCTGGGTCTGATACCGGTGGTCGTATCACTAGACCACAGAGGCGGTTAAAAGGATAGGTGGGATAGGGGGAATAGGGTGATTCGTCCACTAGTGTCTACATTATTCCTGAGTGATATAAAAGCTTTGTAAAATTGTTTCAGCAAAATAGACAAGGGTCAGCTATTATTTTATCTAGTGAAATAATAATAATCGTAAGTACAATTTGCGTGTTTGGATTTTTCAACGGTTATCTTAAACTGAAGATCGATAATCCTACATAAATGCTCTCGAGATGCCTCCTAGGCTCCTTATCTTTATGTGTTATCGTAGAAGTACGCAAACATCATGATTATTGTGAACTGCAGATACCTACCTAAATACCTAGAAAACAAGTTCATTTTTGTAATTCAAAGGAAAAATATTGATTGATTCATTTCGGTAGTACAAAGTTCTTTGATTGAACCATTTCAGTACTGCAAGGTTTTTTTTTGTGTTTAATAGCGTAGCGATAAACTTCATTTAATTTTCCTTATTGAATTTATTTTTATTAAGACTCACTTCCGCCCGCGGTTTCACACGCGTGGTTCCCGTTCCCGTGGGAATATCGCCATAAAAAGTAGCCTATTACTCACCGCCCTTTTGAGCTAACTATGCCAAAAATCAAGTCGATTGGTTGCTTAATTAGAGCATGAAGAAAGCACAAACAAACACACTGTCGCACTTATAATAATAGATAAGTTTACTACAATAAATAAAATGAACTTGAATTTATCCTTTACTTTTTCCCATTTGATATCCTCGTATCTTGGTGTCAGGAAAAAATATTGTCATAAAAACTTTTCAGTTCAACCTCTCAGGTCCTGCCTTATGAGACACAATAGATATTTGTTCTCTAGATACCGGTGACCTACTAGCAAAAGACGAATTAAAGTAGGTGCACTTGCCGTCCCCAGTAAGCCTTTTTTTTTTGTGTTTTTTTTTTGAGAGGAAATGCGGCCTTATGCATACCCTATTGCTGGGCGGCAGTAGGGTTATGTGGGGCTCTCCCAGGATTTTGGGCATACCCACTAAAACCCCCCGGTGCACCTGCATTCACATGGAGCAAATTTTTTTCGATGTCTTTTTTATTTCGGTGATTATTCCTCCGTGGTAGGTCCGATTTTTAATTTTATTTTTTCTAAACTATCTTCGGCTGAACACGGAGTTACAAGCCAATTTTCGTGGCCATAGCTTTTATAGTACGGGAGGAGTTCAATGACAAAGCGAAAATCCGAATCGGGGAAGAATGGAGCTTCGCTCCAACAAAAGTTATCAAATCGTTACGTTACTAATCACTAGTTACACAAAAAAAATGAAAACACAAACCTTCCCCTTGATTACTGCATTTACAATATTAATTAAAACACTGCACGCCACATTAGCTTTTATTACAACAGCGAAACAGCTATATTTGATTATTGCACAGTGATCAACCCTATCTGACGGG
This sequence comes from Chrysoteuchia culmella, assembly GCA_910589605.1. Lineage (NCBI taxonomy): Eukaryota > Metazoa > Arthropoda > Insecta > Lepidoptera > Crambidae > Chrysoteuchia > Chrysoteuchia culmella. Next base: position 1,408,775 of record OU342651.1, read on the forward strand.
GGACATAGATGTATCAATTAATCAAGATGGCTCTGATTACTTGCGACTCGGGTAGCCATGTGGTGACAACCAACGTAATGGATTTATGCATAGATACATAAGACCACAGAATTAATAAGTAACAGAAGTTGCACTCCCCAACATCCTATTTTTTTTTATATCGCGCACGGCAAAGGGGTGGACCCGTCCACCTTCTGGACTAGCTCGCTCCACCGTAGATCCTGTTTTAGCCTCCAAACTTGATTAGGATCAAGAGCGAACCCATTTGTAATAAAAAAAAAAGTATAAAAAGGGGCATTTTGCTCCTTCACAAGAAAGTGCAATGAAAGTCTTGCCTCTCTTTCTAACGTGAGCCCATGTTGGTTGGTATGAACTTGGAGTACCAGAGCTCTGGTATAACATGGATGAAAAAACAATCTGATGTAAAGTTATAAAAGTGGACGGTATTTAGATTTCTTTATGCTGTTAGACCTGTTCGCGAGTTCTACTTCTCCTTCTGTTCTTTTCTCTGTGTGAAACCCAAAAACTGTTTCGTCTATATGATATAATCATATCCGGAAATGAGTTTTGATATGAACATATATAATACCCGAACACCAAAACTGTTAAATTAGGTAACCTAACATAGTAAGTATAAAAAACGTCTTACATCCTCATTGTCCGGGTCGGTCATGGCGACGATGGCCATGCTCATGTTGACGCGCATCCCGAAGGCCAGCACCATCGCCAAGAACAGCATGCCGGCCTGCAGGTGCCGCACGCCTAGGCATGCCGCTGGGGACAAGAAACAAGAACGTCAGTTAGAATATCGTCATTATCAGTCCGTAGCGCCCTGAAGCGCTCATGGCCGCGCTTGACAGACTGATCGTATTCGAAGTAAGCAATGTTCGGTCCGGTCAGGTGTCGGATAGGTGATCCTAAAGTGGCATTACAACTGTCAAAGTCAAAGTCAAAATATTTTTATTCAAATAGACTTTTAGATAAGTGCTTTTGAATCGTCATTTTTATCCCTACCAGCCATTCAGGACATCATTTAACGTCCAAGAAGAACGGCCGCAAGAAACTTATCAGCTTTAATAGAAACAACAACATTTACAAAGAATGTACAACTGAGCGCTTTCGTGCTTCTGAGGGCACGTTAAACCGTCTGTCTTGGCTGTTGTCATCTGATAAGAGTCGTTAAGCCAAGTCAGAGGCCTTAAAAGCGGCTTGGTAAACTCTGACACCAGAGGTGGCCACTAATCCTCATATGATAAGCAAGAAATATCATCCCCTAATTCCGATCTGCCCGTAGCCGTCCACTGCTTCTCCTAGCTCTCGCCATTAAACCCAGTCGTCAGCAATTTCCAACCTAAATTTTCTACTTGATTTGGTTGCTGCCCCCTTTAACTCTTTATTTCCCACTCTTGACATTTCGTGAAAGAGAGATGGTAAAAATCAGCGCGGAGCATGTACAGTCAAGGGCATATACAGACCACACAATATGTGGAAAATTTACAGACATTTCCAACGGCTTACGTGTCAAAGTTCAAATTTGATTGGAGATTTTGGAGAGTTGGTTGATTGATGAAGAATTTCAAAGAAAGTTCATTTTCCATACTAACAATTGTTGCTATAGTTACTATAGAAAATGCTGATGCCATACATTTTTGTATGTACAAGCATTGTATGAAGACTGAGCAATATAATGCTATATTTTTATTTTAAAATTGATAAGTATCTTATAAATTATATTAAATTAAGTGTGTATAAAAATGACTTTTGCTAATAAAAAAATGGTACCTTTTGAAGTATTATTTATCGTATAAGAAACAACAATAATAACATTATGGTTACTGATTCTTGATCGTTATGATCTTAATTTAATATAAAATCAAGAATAGATGCATGTTTAGGGTTCCGTACCTCAAAAGGAAAAAACGGAACCCTTATAGGATCACTTCGTTGTCCGTCCGTCCGTCCGTCTGTCAAGACCGTTTTTCTCGGGAACGCGTGGAGGTATCAAACTGAAATGTATATCTAATACTCAGGTCTACTGTCCCTTGGAGCAGTGAAAAAATCAAACTTCTAAGCCAAAGCAATCAAAAGATAAAGCCGTTTATGTCGCAAATTTCCGCAAATTTTCGAAACTCGCACGGGAATCAATACCTACAGGGTACTTCCCGTGAACTTAAAATCTTGAAATTTGGTACGAAGTAACGTCGTATAGTACAGATAAAGGAAAAATTGCAAAAACCCTAAATTTATAGTTACATCATGTAATTTTATTTTTTGGAAATTTTACTTTTAAACCAACAGGTTTGTACGGAATCCTCGGTGCGCGAGTCTGACTCGCACTTGGCCAGTTTTTTTTCATAGATAAAGACAATTTCATATGTTAAAGACCTATTATGACAGTTTTGTAATTTTTTTTTTAAATATATTATTTTAACACAATACAAGTATCATCTAGACCGCAGAGACTGTACAGTAAGAACTATTTGTACCCGGTGGGAATCAAACCCACGACATGATCGGAAGTAGAACACGAACGGTTGAAACACTGCACACGCTACGTTTGCAAGAGTGTGGTGTGCATTTGAAGTAATGTATGACAAGTTTTTATTTATTATTTCTACTGCAGACTTTCCGTGCTTCGGAGGGCACGTTAAACCATCGGTCCCGGCTGTTGTAATTTGATTACAGTCGTCAAGCCAAGTCAGAGGCCTTATAGGCGGCTTGATAAACTCTGACACCAGAGGTGGCCACTAATCCTCACTCGATAAGAAGAAGAAGAAGAAGACTGCAGACTTCTCGGAGCTAATGTTATTAAAAAGGAGTTTATAATCATAATAATGTGGCCGTTTATATTAGATGTGGATAACGCAGCGATGGTAGTGTAATTTACAAGACAAATGTTATTCTTACGGAGGCTGAATTTCCTTCCGAGAGTCGAGTCGAGATGTGCCGAGAAAAGCAAAGGCATGAAACGCTGTAATAATTGACATTATGTATGTTAAGAAAAGTTTGTATAATATAATTTGTGTTTATATAATATAATTTGTGTGTAATAATAATATTTTTTTAGTAGCGTATCTTCCATTTTCTCGTACGTAAATAAGCAGGGTATTGTTTACAATTTTTCATGATTATCATCGTGTTTCTTTTAAGCCCCTTAATTATAAACCTGTTGTAAGTTTCAAATACTTATTCAGTTTATGATTTTGTAATTTTTGCATTTTTCAATGCTATTTTTATACTTATGGTAAAATTGAAATAGAAAAATATTGGAAAAAATTAACTCGGCCACAAGTGAATTCTCATTATTGGCAGTTGCATCTTAATCGATCGTTAAACACCTGAAAAGATGTTTCTTTCGAATGCAAGGAGATTCCTAGCATTGATGTAACAACGCTGGCCTACAGCGTATTAAAAATATAAAAGTATTGGAGAATTTCGACAGTGGTTCGCAAGTCTCGGTAGCTCAGCGGTTAGAGCATTGGACCGGATTTCCAAAGGTCGCGGGTTCGATTCCCGTCTGAGAATTCACTTGTGGCCGAGTTAATTTTTTCCAATATTTTTCTATTTAAATTTTACCATACTTATTCAGTGTTTTATGTAAGGAGCTTATACCAGGTTTTTATGTAAGGAGGATAGTTACTAACAACCTTGGACATCTGAAATTAAAAATTTAACGATTTTTTTAAAAATGCTTGAAAATTTGAGCATTAATTTGACAACCTTCTTCGAGATAAATCGATATTGCTGTAGTGGCTACATACATGCAAGCAGCGGCCGGCAAAAGTTGTATGAAAATCCATATCTGTCGTGGTTTTGCGGCCAAATAAATTACTTAGTACACTCGTATGTGTCGTGTAATTTAAAAATAAATCGATATTTTCCTCCGAAACATATGGCAACCAAGGAGGTAACTTATCAAAGGTTTTAACCGCCTCTGTGGTCTAGTGGTACAACCACCGGTATCAGACCAAGAGGTCCCGGGTTCGATTCCCAGCGGGGGTACATATTGTATTCGGTTTGGTTGGTGGTAGGACTTGTTGTAAGTCCGCCTGGTTAGCTACCACCATCTTATCTAAGCCTGACGCCATAACAACAATGTTTTCAGCATTATTGTGTTCCGGCAGTTTAAGATAAGATAGCCAGTTCCTCAGTGACTGAGGATTCCGGGAGAGGCTCGCTTCCATCTTCAGCCTTATCAATACTTAACATCAGGTATGATGAAGGCTAAGAGTCTCACCGTCATTCATAAAAAAAAAAAAAAAAAAATCGATCTGGCTTGCAAATATTAAGCTGTTTATTGAAAACTAAAAACAAATTAACATTATAACTTTTTAAATTTGTATTTTACAATGCTATTTTTATGTGATAAATATACCAGAAAAAAGCAACTAGTCTCATGTCGGACGACATGAGACTATTTGCTTTTTTCTGGTATCTTTTCTTGTTTAATATTTATAACAAATTAACACTTTAACGCGGGGAATGTACCTAGCATTCAAATAAAAAGTTATTTGAATGCTAGTGGTTGAGGATTCCGGGAGAGGCTCGCTTCCATCTTCAGCCTTATCAGTACTTAACATCAGGTATGATGAAGGCTAAGAGTCTCCCCGTCGTTAATAAAAAAAATAAAAAATAAAAAAAACTAGTAATACTAAGTACCTAGTACCTAGGCCCTAGGTAAACCTAAGTTTTAATTTCCGCGCATTATTTGAGAAAGGTACTATACAAGCCTTAGTCACAACTAGGCATTGATGGATTTACGTACGTTTGTACGTTCGTACATCTATTACTCTTTTGGTAGCCGCTGCAGTAATGTATTATAATATGCAACTTTAAGAGGATTAGGGACTTTTTTTATGAACGACGGGGAGACACTTAGCCTTTATCATACCTGCTGTTAAGTATTGATAAGGCTGAAGATGGAAGCGTGCCTCGCCCGGAATCCTCAATCACTGAGGAACTGGCTTTAACTGGTTTCGGCAACAATGCTGAAAACATTGTTATTATAGCGTCAGACTTAGGTAAGATGGTGGTAGCTAGCCAGGCGGACTTACAACGAGTCGTTTCACCAACCAAACCGAATACAATATCTACCCCCGCTGGGAATCGAACCCGGGACCTCTAGGTCTCATACCGGTGGTTGTACCACTAGACCACATAGGCGGTAAAAGACCAACTAAATATTGAGATAAGATAAGAATACCGCATTTGTTAGATCAACCACGTGCTTCGTTTTTATTTCATAAGATACTTGACATTTTGACAGTTACATTGAAAATCATGACGACTGATATTGGTAAATAGATAAAAAATACAAGACATATTCTAGATCGATATGCAAAATATAAATGTGTTACCACATACCACAGGAAAGGCCTATGTCCAGCAGTGGACGTCCACAGGCTGATGATGATGAGACGAGAAGAAGAATAGTAAATAATTTTAATATACTTCGTAGAGTAGTAAGTTGAGTAAAATTAAATAAATGAATAATTGCATACAACACACCAATTATCTAGCCCACGTTAAGTTTCATGAAGAACTTGTGTTATGGACACTAGACAGATAAACATATATACTTCACAAAATTCACTATGGCAAAGTCGCAGGCAGCTGTTAGTGTCCTATCCTAGTGTCCTTGTCTCTTTAAAGGATAGATCCCTTTTATGGACAGATTAAATAATTCTCTATATTAACTTTAGTAGGTATAATTTATGCCGTGTGGTGACGGCCTAAGAATACAAGTATCACCACTCCCTTACATGCCTGGGATGTCGTAAGAGTCGACTAAGAGGCTCGACGCATTGAACACCTGTGCGAGAGAAGGAAAACTTGAAACAAACCCTCTACCAACCCGACTGGCCAGCGTGGTAGCAGTAGGCTAATAGCCTCCTATGAACGCAATAATAGGCGTAAGCTAGGAGAGGCATTTGTCCAGCAGTGGACGTCCACAGGCTGATGACGGATGATGGATGATAGGTATAGTTTCACTCAGTCGATATTTAAATTTATCATAACAACAATGTTTTCAGCAATGTTGTGTTCCGGCAGTTAGAGATAAGATAGCCAACTCCTCATTGGTTGAGGATTCCAGGAAAAGCTCGCTTCCACCTTCAGTCTCATCAATACTTAACATCAGGTATGATGAAGGCTAAGGCGATTTTCGCGTGCGCTCGATTTGGACCATCATTTATAGGTTTTCAACATTATCCACTGATAGCATTTTAAGGGATTTTGGGACTACCGACAATTTCCGCGAATGTACATAGAGACACAATACTTAATGCAAAACACACATTTGCTACAGTTAATTAAGTGGTTTCTCTGCAATTCTGCAGTTGTTAATTCATTAGAAAAAAAAAACAGTGAACAGCAAACAGTTATTTAAGTACAGTCAACAGTCAACGACTTTACACATTGACCTTGAGAGTGCCTTACGTCGCTCGTAATAGCCGCGGTTTTCTTAGTGCAAATGTAAAACAGTACGTGTTGTTGACAGTACATAGAGATACAATACTGTACACACATTTACTGAGGCGCCCGTGACGCAGTGGTTCGCGCGCCCGGCCTGCGATCGTTGAGGTTAAGCAACTTTCGCAATGGTCGGTCACGAGATGGGTGACCAAAAATGTACTGTCTCGAGCTCCTCTTCGGAAGGCACGTTAAGCCGTTGGTCCCGGCTGCATTTGCAGTCGTTAAAACCCACCAATCCGCATTGGACCTGCGTGTTGGGTCATGCAACCCGTTCTCTTTATTCATCCATAAGGAAGGCCAGTGCCGCAGCAGTGGGGTAATTAAAAATGTCTGATGACGATGACGACACATTTGCTACCAGTCGATATACCTAAGTGGTTTCTCTGCAATTATAAATAAAAATAAAAAAAAATATTTATTTGCAGAGAACATAGTATGATAAGATGATATAAAATTATAAAGTACAATTTATGTCCCACTCTCAGAAGAGTATGCCAATAAATTATTACATTGTAGGTAAGTAGTAGTATGTCATATTAATAAAAATAAAATTAATACATTAACAAATCATACTTTATTATATTAAATTAGACATGTCAAAGCAGAATATTAATTATAAAATGTCAATATTACCTCATAAAGTCGATTAGCACATTACATAACAATGTCAAGAAGTATGTCACATTAATAAAATAAAAATTCTGCAAGTATATTCGCCTTTCTACGGTGTTGAATCCCGTACGATACTCAAACATTTGTAATAATGTTTCTATTGAATGCGAGGATATTTCTCTCATTGATGAAACGACGGTGGCCAACACCGTAGAAAGGCGAATATACTGGAAAAAATCGACGCACCCTCATAGGTCTCTGTAGCATAATTGGATAGTGCATTGGGCCGGATCCCCAAGGATGCGGGTTCGGATCCCGTCAAGGCGAATGAGACAATTTGTTTTTTTTCTAGTATATTTTCTTGTTTAATATTTATCACATAAAGATAGCATTGTAAAATGCAAAATTAAAAAGTAAAAAAATCTGCAATTCTTAAGTAGAATAATGATAATATTTCAGTGAACAGTAAACAGTTATTTAGGTACAATAGTAACGATATTAGTAATTGCTAACAGAGCATTTTTATAGTTTGTTTTGCATGAATTTACCGTTTATGCATTTGTTTGCGAGCGAGCGAACACCTGTCATGTTTTGCGGAAGATAAATAAATAAATAATTGCATACAAACACACCAATTATCTAGCCCACGTTAAGTATCATAAAGAACTTCTGTTATGGATACTAGATAACGGATAAACATACTTATATACTTTACTTTTTGTTGTAAATATATACATAATATACATATTAAACACCCAGACCAAAACAAATAGACATGTTCATGCACACAAATATTTGTATTGTCCGGGGAATAGATGGCGGGTTTAGTACCTCTACGCCAAATGAGTCTTTTTTTATATGAACCACGGGGAGACGATTAGCCTTCATCATACCTGATGTTAAATATTGATAAGGCTGAATAGATGGAAGCGAGCCTCTCCCGGAATCCTCAGCCACTGATGAGGAGTCGTCAAAGATAGCAAAATATTGAATAGGTATTGATTTTCATCGTCTCTTAGTGATTTTTGTCAGACCTCTATATATATTTTTTTTAAGAAGTACGGTGAGACTTTTAGCCTTCATCATACCTGATGTTAAGTATTGATAAATCTGAAGATGGAACTTTGGAAGCGAGCCTCTCCCGTTATCCCCAATCACTGAGCAACTGGCTATATTATCTTTAACTGCCGGAAAACATTGTTGTTATGGCGTCAGACTTAGATAAGATGGTGGTAGCTAACCAGGCGGACCTACAACAAGTCCTACCTACCACCAACCAAACCGAATACAATATGTGCCCCCGATGGAAATCGTACCCGGGACCCCTGGGTCTGATACCGGTGATTGTACCGCTAGACCACGGGGGCGATTTATATTATTATTAAGCATTTTATATCAATCACAGACCTATATCGAGACAGACGGTAAAAGTGTACCTACCTTGCGTGCCAATAGTTTGATCCACGGTCAAAGTTTTACGACCTAAGTCAGTCCGCTTGAGACGATTGCCATGAACGCGTCACTCAGAAACGTAAACGGTTAATTGTGCAGTGCTTCCTTGCAAGAGCTCGTCAATAACATTTACACATCACTAAATCTCGCTCGTGACGTCATCGTAGGTACGAAAAATTCGACACGCTAGGTTCTCATACAGTTTGAAGCGCTCTTTACATCTATCTCGATAAAGGTCTGTGATAATAATCTAGTGACCACCCGCGTATCATCGTATCGCATCATTAATCCAGTTGTGTACCGAATTTCACGCAAATCCATTCAATTGTTTGTTACATGGTTGTAACGAAGTAACAAACATCAAAATTTTCATGCATATAATGTTACTAGCGGATCTTCGCGGTTTTACCCGCGTGGTGCCCGTTCCGTGGGAATATCGGGATAAAATATAGCCTATGTCAGTCGGGAGAAATGTAGCTTTCTAATGGTCTAAGAATTTTCTAAATCGGTCCAGTAGTTCATGAGATTAGCGCGTTCAAACAAACAAACTCTTCAACTTTATAATATTATAAGTATAGATTAGGAAACTATAATATCTTATCCTACTCCTCTTAGAGTTTTTGTTTAAATTTAATATAAATTTATCATTATTAATTAATGTGTATGTTGCACTCGAAATTAATTAAAACTATTTATAATTCCCTGTTTAAAACTATGATAATGTTTCGCAGCAAGCAAGGTCGCCATTCCGCTTTCTTTTTATTATGATTCCATTAATAAAAATCATTTAGTAAACTTTCTATTAACCTGCTTTTATAAATAATAATCCTTACTACGAGTATAAATAATAATATAAATGCGAAAATATGTTTGTTTGTTTGTCCTTTCTTCAGGTCTTAACTAAGCAAACAATCGACTTGATTTATAGCATAGAGTTTGTTGAAAGACGGAGAGTAACATTATGCTACTTTTTGTCCCGCTATTGCCATGGGAACAGGAACCACTTAGGCGAACCCGTGGGCGGAACCTAGTCTATATTTCTATTATAGTTAAAATAAACAGATTTATACATCTTAAGTTTTGGCGCGTACTGTTCATTGAAATAAAACAACTTTTACGGATATCAAACGCGCTATATTTCACGAACTAAGTTTTAAAAGTCCGTATTTTTTGATTTTTTATTTTTTTTATTTTCCTGACGTTTCGGCACCTTTTCAGCTGCCGTTCTCACGGGATGACAGTCACTAAAAATACAACTTAGTTCGTAAAATATAGCGCGTTTGATATCGGTAAAAGTTGTTTTATTTCAACATAACAGATTTCTATTTCATTGATAAGAACAATAGTATTTGCAACTATTACAGAGATATTACCACTAAACAATCGCAGTTAAAATATAAGGAAAATACAAACCTGGCCTCTTTGCTACGTTTCCTTCTTCTGAAGACATCACAAAAAAAGAAACAAAAACTAAACTCGTCACATAAAACCTGTTTCTTAAAAAAAAAACTAAAAAGTTTTAAAAATAAGTTTTTAAACGAATTTTAAATTTAGAACGCGAGTCTCCGCGTTCGGTTCGCGCGGTAATGCGACTATCTGTCAATGTCCTAATCATTGGTGACTATCGATACGATTGTTCTTTACAAACTCACGCGCAGCACTGCAGTTCTGTCACGTCCGTCTTGTTTGTACTAGGTTTTAATGAGCGTGAAGAAATATGGCTTTATGAAAAACAACCCGATGAAAATGCGCGGTTCATTAGCAAACTGAGGGTTCTGTAGGTTTTTTGATGATTTTATTACAATCCCTACTGTATAGTACAGTCAACAGCAGCCTTACATATCTGTCTAATCTCTTTAATTGACTTTGAACTTTAAGACGTGAGCTGTTGAGTTCGGAATTGTCTGTAGAAACTTGATATTTTGTATAAACCGTATTATCTTCGAATGTAATTCAGTTAATCCAAAGCTACTGGTCCGATTTTGATGCGGTTTTTAGTAATTTTTGGATTAATTGTTGAATGTTCTTATATAGGTGTTACGGTGACACCTCTTAAGGGGGCGCGCAGTAAACATTTCTTTGAGCAAAACTACTAGTCTGATTTTGATGCGGTTTTTTTTTACAAAAAAAAAAAAATTGTTTTGCGTCAAATTTTATCATCCGTACTGCCAGAGAGTGGAATGCTTTGCCTGAGTCTGTGTTTCCTGATACTTACAATTTGTGGGCCTTCAAGTCGCGTGTGAATAGGTATTTTCTAGGCAAGCGCGTTTCATCCTAGATTGCATCATCGCTTACCATCAGGCGAGATAGCGGTCAAGCGCTAACCTATACATAATAAAAAAACCGGTAAAGTGCGAGTCGAACTCGCGCACCGAGGGTTCCGTAAAATATCTTTTATTATATGATGTAACAAAAAAATTACGGTTTTCAAAATTTTTCCTTTATCTGTATTATAAGGCGTTACTTCGTACCAAATTTTAAGATTCTAAAGTTCACGGGAAGTACCTTGTAGATTTTGATTCCCGTGCGAGTTTCGAAAATTTGCGGAATTTGCGGCATAAACGGCTGTATCTTTTGATTGCTTTGGCTTAGAAGTTTGATTTTTTCACAGCTCCAAGGGACAGTAGAACTAAGTATTGGATATAAATTTCATTTTGATACCTCCACGCGTTCCTAAGCAAAACGGTATTGACAGACGGACGGAAGGACGGACGGACAACGAAGTGATCCTATAAGGGTTCCGTTTTTTCCTATTGAGGTACGGAACCCTAAAAAAGAAAAAAGCCAGACGTGCGTTTGACTGTACTTGATACTAAAGTGCCAGTCTCCAAAAATTGTCAATACAAAGAATTTTAATTAAGTATCGTATAACGTGACTGAATTGAATGTATAAAATATTTTGTAATGAGATATATAAAAAAAGGTAATTGTTTTCTTTATAAGGTTTTGTGGCAATGGTCTTACAAGTCAATTAATACTGTATTGTATTAGTTAATGGTTTTTTTTTAACAAGGCTGTATATTATTATGATTTATACTCACTTAGTTACTTTTTTTATAAAGTGGTGTAGATTTATTTCTAGGAATATCTGCGTAGTTGCAGATAATTTAGGTATTCATAAATAGTTGTTTTTGTTACATAGCCACTAGTTCTTAATATTCAACAGATCGAGAAATGACTACACTACTACTCAGTTAACTTTGAAATGGTTTGTTTTTTGTATTTTTTTTTCATTAACCTATACTAATATTATAAAGAGGAAAGATTTGTATTTTTGTATGTAACGAATGAACTCAAAAACTACTGGACCGATTTTGACGAAATTTGGTATAGAGAATCCTTAGACCCCAAGTAGTAACATAGGCTATAAATGATCCCAAAATTCCCACGGGAACGGGAGACAACAAGCACGTTTTCGAAACGTTTGTTTTATTTTAAACGTTCGAGCTAGTGGCTTCGTGTATTCTTTGTATAGCCCGAAAGGCGAGAAATTACTTTTTTTCTGTTTAAAATCACTTTTTCAAAACCTTGCATGCTATAAATGTCGCACTTTTGTTTAAAATTTTAATTAAAACTGTTAAGTTAATTTGTGTTTCTAGTCTAGGGGACTAGTCCCACGTTAAGTTTCATGATGAACTTGTGTTATGGATACTAGATAACGGATAAACATACTTATATACTTTTTTTTGTAAATACATACTTAATATACATATTAAACACCCAGACCAAGACAAATAGACATGGTCGTGCACACAAATATTTATCTTGTCCGGGGATCGAACCCGGGACCTCTGGCGCAGAAGGCGGGGTTAGTACCCCTGCGCCAAACAGGTCGTCGAACGATATTGTCTTTTATTAATCTATGAAAATAAATGTGTTAATTTATTTTTTACAAAAAGGATATATTGATGGAACCTAGTTCACACACGGCCCACGAGTTTATCGTTTAACCACCGACCTGGCCCAAAACGAACACTTGCGCCGAGGTACCGTCTAGCAGACGTATATTTATTAAGCGTGCATAAAAATATTAAATTGGCATACCTATCCGATTCTTATAAGAGTTAAAAAAATGGTAACTTTAATGTTTCAGTGAAAGTATTTTCAATTGTAAATAAAACAAAAGTTCCAATTTAAACTATAACGTTTATATTTGGGATCAACAAATCTACATTAGAAATTTTACGAAGTTACATACGGGCTTCATATTTTTATAATAATAATAAAATAAACAAATGAACTTAAAATATTTTTAATTCAATATACCTAAAACCTCTAAATTCAGACAGTCAGTAAATATGCAGTCATCTCATACTTGATTGTAGCATCTAAGGTATATCATTTCCTACTATTGTCACAAAAATACGTTGACGGCCTGTTTGGTGCAGGGGTACTAAGCCCGCCTTATGCGCTAGAGGTCCCGTGTTCGATCCCCGGACAAGACAAATATTTGTGTGCATGAACATGTATATTTATCTCGGTCTGGGTGTTTAATATATATATTACGTATGTAATTACAAAAAAAAAGTATTTATGTATGTGTATCTGTTATCTAGTATCCATAACACAAGTTGTTCATGAAACGTAACGTGGGCTAAATAATTGGTGTCATTGTATGCAAATATTTATTTATTTATATACTTAGCCGCAGTTAAACCAGATATCATGATCTCAAAGTTTTATTTGTTTTCATTGGCCTATTATTAGACGATGTGGAAGCCAAATTCGTTTTCGCGCCTTTTATGTGTACTACTTTCTTTTGGTTACGAATTATGATATGAATAAACCGTTAAAACGTCTATCTAGACACTATGAGCTTAGTTACACAAGCACCGAGGTGACGACCAAGAGACGTAGTAAAGTTGTGTACATAATTACTGTACTCACGTCTGTGAGACGTCGATGACTCCGTTAGGGGACACCTACTCACTCGTTTTGGCTTTAACGCCGGCTAAAGTTACAGGATGGTGGTTGAGTAAGGTACCAGGAGGGGTATCCTCAGCGCGCCTTGCATTAAAAATTTTATAAAAATAAAAATAGCACCGTCTGAGAGACGTATAGGTCTCGTAGGTAGTCTGAGGGTTAGTGTTAGTGAGGTAGAGGCACATTCTCCACACTAAACCTTTGAAAAAACAACACAGTTCTTAGAAATGAAATTGTAAATTATCTATTTCTAATGGCAGCGCTTAATTAATGTGCAAGATGCACCCTCTTAAGAGACCCGCGACACGGCAGTTTCACCATACAAACGTAATACCAAAATAATTTAAAATTTGAGCAGGATATACTGTAGTTTCGATGTTATATAGTATACAGTTAGACAGTATTTATCTAGGTCCGTATAAAAAAATAATACAAAATACCTATCCATAAAAAAAATTATGCCAATTCCTTTTTTTCATACAAAACTGCAATTTTTTTATTAGGTAAGTATTTTGAATTATTAGTTCTTAACATCAGTGCTAGGAATATCCTTGCATTCGAAAACAACATCTTTTCAAGTGTTTAACGATCGATTAAGATGCAACAGCCAATAATTTAGGATTTTTTAATGTTTGCCTTTTTCAATGCTATTTTTATACTTATGATCTATTTTATATTTAAAATTTGATATTTAAAATAGAATACACATCTGAAAAGATGTTTCTTTTGAATGAAAGGATATTCCTAGAATTGATGTTACAACGCTGGCCTACAGCGTATTAAAAATTTAAAAGACGGTGGTCCCGGTAGCTCAAAAAAGGTCCAAAAGTCGTGGTTCCAAAGGTCGTGTATTCGAGACCCATCTGAGAATTCACTTGTGGCCAAGTTGATTTTTTCCAATAGTTTTCTATTTAAAATAGATCATAGATTAACACTGTCTTAATCTGAGTAACATCACAAGTACCTACAGCAAATAATGCTATAATTGCAAATCACTTTGGTATTACAATAACTATGTATGAAGGGAAAAGTGACAAAAACACACATTATTTGAATAATTTATTATAAAAAATTAATATATTATTTAAATCACGACTAAGTATAAATAGTTCAACTTCCATCTCTATACAAAATTAAGATCTAGTCTTAAAATCCATCAAATCAATTAAAAAAATTTAGACTTCATCAAGTTTAAATATTATCTATGTTTGTGTTTTGTCGGAACTGAAAAAGTGTAAGCAGATATTAAAAAATAAAATTAATACTCGATTTTGATTTACTAAACAATAAACAAATATTTCAAAATTATAAGTTAGCATAATAGAATTAACTAAATTTATTAATCTATCTAGCTATCGAACATATATTTGACTTTTTAATCTACTATATAATCTTTGGTACCTTTTCTCTGAAACGCCATCTGAAAAACAAACAGTTTATTTAGTTTAATCGACACATTAAATTATTAAAGTAAAAATATTTAATATTTTTTAAATGAACGACGAAGGCACTCTTAGCCTTCATGATACCTTAGTAAGTATTGATAAGGCTGAAGATGGAGGTTAGCCTGTCCCGGAATCCTCAATTACTGAGGAACTATCTTATCTGTAACTGCCGGAACACAACAATGCTGAAAACATTGTTGTTATGGCGTCAGACTAAGATAAGATGTTGGTCGCTAGCCAGGCGGACATACAACAAGTCCTACTACTAACCAAACCGAATACAATGTGTACCTGCGCTGGGAATCGAAACGCGGAACTCTAGGTCTGATACCGGTGTTTGTACCATTAAACCACAGAGGCGGTTATCTAAACATGGAATAATAGACAAAAGATAGCTAAGTATTCTTTAACCAGTCTTATCTGAAAAAAGTTTCTATGCTTACTTACAAAAATATCAAAAATATTTTTTTTATTAATAAACTTGAATAAAGCCAAAAACTTTATTGAATAAGAACATTTTCTGAGAAACTCCATTTTTAGTACAGTAAATTGAATAGTACCAGCTTACTTTTCTCTTTTCTTTTATTATAAGTTAAAGAGTAATACTGGACTAAATTTACCCGTGGATACCGATGTAAGTTTTACAATGACATAAGTGATCTAAAAATTGTTACAATATTTAACTAAGACCCCATTGTTTAAGCTAAATAAAATAAATTAATTCTTTCCGTAAGTTAGCTGGAGTAAAGTTGTTTTTATTTACGTTCATCTTATGTTTTGGCGCGCAATGTTCATTGAAATAAAAGCTGCCGTGGTCACGGGATGACTGGCCGTGACATCCCGTGACCACGGCAGCTGAAAAGGTGCCGAAACGTCGGGAAAATAAAAAAACCCTAAAAAACCAAGGCAAACTATTACAACTTAAATCGTGAAATATAGCACGTTTGATATCCGTTAAAGTTCTTTTGTTTTTATTTGTTGTTTAAAACTAGTCATACCTATCAATCGTGTGCATTCGTTGATTTGATCGTTCCACTCTTGCCTCTCGCTCGTACCGAATATGATGAACACGGTATTGGTGACCACATAAACGGCAGCTGCTAAGAAGAAGACCAAACGCCACTCTTCGGGGTCAGTCTGAAATGTATGGCGAAAGTTAAATAAATAATATTTAGTCAAGGCAAACTATTACACCCGTATCACCTGCTAGAATTTTAAATATCTGAACCAAAAACTAATCTAGCATAATTTCTTAAAAATAATGGAAATCGGCAATGGCAGTAAAGTCGTAAAAAATACTCGGTGGTCTACTTCGAAAGACATGATGCCGATATTCGAACGGTTTACTGAATATGAGACCTATTTTGATGCTAAAAAGTCTCCAAACAAAACGAACTATCGTTTGACTTATCCTGTTTGGTTTTCGGTGAAGACATCCGGGATAGCCCGCCTGCGAATAATATAATCATCATCATCAGCCATATTTGATGTCCCTATGCCCACTACTGGGCATAGCCTTTCTTTATGGATGGATAAAAAGAATGGGCCCACCGTGACCCCACGTGATCTACTACCCACCACGCGGGTCCAACGCTACCAAGTTGGATAATAGAAAACAAGTTGTTGGTAGAGGGCCTTCAGCCTTATTTATTACTTAACATCAGACCGACCTTATCTTTAAGAATGGCTCCAGCCACCAATGGAGCAATAATGGACATGACGTTGGAAGTAAAGTTGGAGATGCCCATCAGAGTGCCAGCAAAGCTGGGAGCCATGTCGAGATGCACCAGCTGCGAACACAAGAAGAAATATAACTAGATAGGAGAGGACTCATTTTAAATTTATATCATAACTAGAGGCCGGGCGCGGTTTCACCCGCGTGGTTCCCGTTCCCGTGGTAATTTTGGGATCAAAGCTATCCTATCTCTTAAGTTGGACCAGACTGCTCACGGTGTGCCAATTTAATTTAAAATCGGTTAAGTAGTAGTCCATCGCGGACAAACATCGTGACAGGAGATTTATATATATTAAGATAATATTTTAACAGCATAGTACTATTAATAATTATTATTCTTCATTTATTGCTGTGAATAACTCCTATTTTCAAGCAATTTTTTTTTGCTGGAAACGTCAGGAATGCAAAATTAAACTCTACTGCGTCTACGTCTAACTACAAAACGTGGTCTAAAGTGACAGAACTTACTTACACTTTAGTTAATTGTTTACACAAGTGAATTCTCAGATGTGACTTGAATGATAGTGGGGCTCTGTTTTCCTATAAGTGAATGTAATTGTGACAGCTACAGATTTAAGTCATGTCTAAAATTCTAGACCACGTTTCGTAACAGAATAAAATATTAAATCATATAATATTGTGCAACATCCGTAACTTTGTTTTATTTAAATGAAAATATTATTTATCGAAGAAATCCATACAAAATAATAATTAACAGCATACCATTAACCCAGTTATGTGGCCAGCATTAATACCAACAGCAATGATCAACAACGAAACAGCAGCAACGATATTGTTTTTGGGTGCGCATGCGATTCCTATGAGGGCTATTGCTGCGCCGTAAAAACCTGTAGGAAAAAATCATAGGTTCAAGTTTTGCCTGAAGAGGAGACTAGTAGATTATTTCGAATTAAATTTATCTTATTAAACTTTTAAATCACAGTTAAATAAAGGCTGGTTATTCTATCCTCAGATTAAAGTTATCAGTCGGTTTAAATATTAGCCGGTCAACTAACAAAATAACAATCACAAAAGCTAAAAAAGATATGAACTTGGATAAATATGGATGTTGTGCAGTTGTCCCACCGGTAGGTTAAATCAGTTGGAGCATGGCCCTAAATGACAAGTTTGTCCATAATAATGAAAAATAATACGTGTGGCACTCGAGGACTGCCGCGGTAAAGCTATTGCATAGCATTTTTTATATCATAGATTTTGGTTGCTTAATTACGATTGTGAATAACAAACTTTTTAAAATCTGGTACCGCATTTTTTCCGCGACAACTGTAAAAAATGCGGTACCAGATTTTAAAAAGAAATTATATTTTCACACAAAAAGTTTCATACAGTTTCTTTCATCATTGGTCATTTTGTTATTCACAATCGTAACTAAGCAACCAAAATCTATGACAGGGAGTGAGGGGTGTTAGGTTTTATTTTCGTAACGGAATTTCTTGATTCGGTCGCCGCGCTCAAAGCCCGCAATAAAAGCTATGCAATAGCTTAAAAACCACACATAAAACTGTTACAAAATGTAGCGAAACTATAAATGGTTTGAATAATTTGTACTTACATACCAATGGAATTGGAAAGTTTTCTGGAAGCAGTTAAAGTAAGCCATTGCTTTTTCAAACAGTAGTCATGAATTATAGCGAATGGAAAACTTAAGAAGAACATCGCCAAATACGGAAGGGCTGATAAAACGCCATTCTGAAAATATTAAACACAATAAAATAACATCAACTCTCTCCAAAAAATGGCAAAGAGTCTTGCACCCATTTTTCAGATAGGTTACAGGAAAAAGTATGATCATTGAAAAGCATTTCGCAGTCAAATATAATTGAATAAGATTATATGAATTTGAATATAGTCCCAAATTTAGCAAAGCTAGTACTGTAACAAATAAATAACGAAATAAATATACAGGATTTGATATTTCTACAATTAAGGTTTGAAATACAAATTGATACTAACACTAACTAGTATTTCACTCACAGACCTATATCGACATAGACAAAAAGAGCGCTTCAAACTGTATGAGAACCTAGCGTTTTCGTACCTACGATGACGTCACGAGCGAGATTTAGTGATATGAAAATGTTATTGACTAGCTCTTGCAAGAAAGTACTGCACAATTAACCATTTTCGTTTCTGAGTGACGCGTGTTTTCATGGCAATGGTCTCGTAAACTACTCGTAAAACACTGATAAATTTTAAATAGAAAAATATTTGGAAAAAATAACTAGGCCACAAGTGAATTCTCAGATGGGAATCGAACCCACGACCTTTGGAAATCCGGTCCAATGCTCTAACCGCTGAGCTACCATGACTTGCGAACCACCGTCAAAATTCTCCAAAACTTTTATATTTTCAATACGCTGTAGGCCAGCGTTGTCACATCAATGCTAGGAATATCCTTGCATTCGAAAGAAACATCTTTTCAGGTGTTTAAAGATCGATTAAGATGCAACAGCCTATAATTAATACAGCGTAAAACTCTGACTATGGATCAAACTTGGCACGCAAGGTAAGTACACTTTTACCGTCTATCTCGATATAATTCTGTGATGATTTCACCTTTTCCAGCTGTTTTAGTACAAAAACTAAAAATGACATTGACAGAAGATAAAGGACAGAAGAGCACGTCAGCCTTTACACTAGCATTAACAAACTCTCTAAAGGTCTAACTGTAAAGAGTGTGTATTAATTACAATTTTAACAACGCAGCTTAGATTATTATACCACCACCAGTACATGACTATATATGCATACTGACAGACTTTATATCGAGTCCAAGCACCATCTTCATGTAAGATGGTATCTCAGCGAGGAGCGTCCAGAACCCCCAGTTCTGGCCACAGTGCACAAGGACCAGCGCCAGAAACGGCTTCGAAGTTAATATTGACTTCCAGGGTGTGACCAATCTCTGTAAGGTTTAATATACAATTTTATATTGTGTGTCTACCTGGCTAGCTATCACCATCTTAATCTAAGAGCGCTTTCACATTTATCCGATCCGATATCGGTATCGGGGCCGATAGCCGACAGCCGACATCCGATTTCGGTGTGTCTTCACATATTGCCAATGTTATCAGCCAATGAAATCTATCATCTCAATGCCTCGACTCACGATTTTGTACGTGTTTAAAAAAAATGGCTTTGTTTAATCAATAAAAAGGGTGCATATGTGTTTTACGTGGTGGTGGAAGTGGAATCCAGGATGATAACTTTTATTCCATAACTACCACGATTTAACCGCCTCTGTGGTCTAGTGGTACAACCACCGGTATCAGACCCAGGGGTCCCGGGTTCGATTCCCAGCGGGGGTACATATTGTATTCGGTTTGGTTGGTGGAAGGACTCGTTCTAAGTCCGCCTGGCTAGCTACCACCATCTTATCTAAGTCTGACGCCATAACAACAATGTTTTCAGCATTGTTGTGTTCCGGCAGTTAGAGATAAGATAGCCAGTTCCTCAGTGATTGAGGATTCCAGGAGAGGCTCGCTTCCATCTTCAGCCTTATCAATACTTAACATCAGGTATGATAAAGGCTAAGAGTGCCCCGTCGTTCATAAAAAAAAATATCTTTTCAGTTTTTAAAATAGGAAAACAAAAATTACGGCAAACATTATTGTCCGATTCCCCGATGTCGCCGCCGACATATCGGTGTCGGCTGCGATATTCGATATCGGATCGGATAATGTGAAGTCGCTTTGTCTGACGTTGACATAACAACGTTTCAAACATTGTTAAGATAGCCAGTTCCTCAGTGATTGAGGATTCCAAAAGAGAAAGTGGAAGTGCACCACTTTCTATTATTTGATTGAAGGCTGCGCCTAACCCTGTTGCTCATAAAGTTTAACTCTAAAAGGTTGCTTATTGCAAAATTATATTTTAATTTCTACAATCTTATAGGGTAACATAATTTAGTTTTATGTTGTATGTATTTTAAGTAAACGGTGTTGGTCTCACAATTTTATGCAACATACATGATGGAACTGTTTTTTTACTTCAATAAATGAAAAAAAGAACTTCGTAACCTTATGTTCTCCATCGGTTTCCAAAGAAGAATGTATGTAGTCCTTTTCATCTTCACTAATTAGCGTAGAAGTTTGAGGTGAAGAAGACCCCCAGAGTGCATAGAAGATAGTCCAGATCGCACCAAGGATTCCGACGCTGTAGAATATCGTCGGCCAGCCCCACCGGTCTGCTACGTAGCCTGCTGTTATGAGCTGCAAGGCTGTACCTAAGTGAGGTCCTGAAATCGAGAGAAAATACAGTCATTTTTAATATCCGATGTTGCCACTGATGGGGATAAGCATTTTTAATGGATGGGTTAGGAAAAAAAATTGCAAGAAAAAAGGAAATAATCAATAAATTAATTTAACTAAATTAATTTTAGTAGTGTCAGAAAGTATAATAAAATATAGTATTTTTTATTTTTAAACCAATTCACAGATCATGGAAAAAGGTGCTGCAACTTAAATGCATTTGTAAATTTTTTGAAAAAATGTTTGAGTTTCAGAATTAGGGGGCATAATAGTTTGTCTCCTAAGAGCTGGTCAGCTGCTATTATGAAGTTCTGAAAACTGTGTTAAAATAAATTTCTTACCAGCATAAGCAAATTGCCCAAGTCTGCTCTTCTCCTCAACTGGTACCCATTTACCAAGCAGGTTATGAACGGCAGGAAACACCACCCCCTGGGAAAGACCTTGTAGCATTCGACAGATGCAGATCAATTGCCAACCACCCTGAAATCAATTATCAGTGATAATCATCATCAATATTTTTAGAGCTACTACAGCATAGGGTACGCGCTTTAATGCCCGTTGTGTTATTGTACCATTAGCTTGTGCCATTGATAGTACAAGTGAACCACCTTTGTATTCTTAGTAGGTACAATTGCAGGTAGTTATTGTTAAATTAACTTTATATATCCACTACCATAAATGGTAATGAGGCTACGAGAAATAGTCCTCCCTCGTGGTCATGGTCCTCGTGGTTATTGAGAATTAATGGGACAAAATCCTGGAACGACGAGAAAACAGCTAAAGTTACAGGGACGAAGTCAAAGATTGGCGGGTGTTAACGAATGCAAATGCAGCACAATTTTGGTCACCCATCCCATGAAAGACCAAGCAAAATTCGCTTGACGCGTATCGACCTACTCTTCAATATTATTATTGATAATATTGATAATAATATTGAATAGTTAAAGAATTATTAATGGTGCAGCGGTAACATAGTCAAGCGTAACAATACTAAATCGAGACAGACTATCAAAGCGTGGAGACCTTGGTTATACAGCTGATCTGGTTCCAATTTTATTATTTACTTGAAGAAATAAGAATGAGGTCAGAACGGCTACACACCTCACCTGCTGAATTATACACCTGCTTTGTTTAATGTTTGTAGTCTTGACAAAGATTAAGTGCCAAAAATAATTATTGGTCTATTATATCTTTTGACATAAATATGTTTACTATCTGGGGGCACGGCAGTGCCCCCAGATTTTAAAACGCGCTTACGTTTGTTTTTCCGATAAAGCTAACGTAATTCTTAAGAACCTTTGGTTAGTATTATTACTTATTTTAAACATATTTAATCAATGTTGTGTATACCTATTATTGGCATGCATGTAGGAATTGTACCCCTAGCTATAATTTATTATAACAATGTTTGTACATGTTATGCTGTTGGTGTACCTAAATAAATAAATAAATAAAAAAATAAATAAACCTTATATGACGAAGTGGCAACGGGCCGCGTTACAGTCGTTTAGGACATTCTTCTACTGCGCTTGAAAACGTTTGCTAGAGATTAGGAGGGATTTTTGCATTTCGTTGATTTCGTGAGGTTTGCTAAGGTTAATTAGCAGGTTGTTATTATAACAATTCAAAAATAAATCAATATGCCCACGTTTCTACAAAATGAATTGAAATCCCACCAAAAACATTCTGTAAAAAACTAACCAAGTCTCGATGGAGCTGCTTGTTTATCTCTAAAAAGTAATTAATCTAGACAAAGTCGTGCCAAGTGTAAGGTTCCTTACTGCGATTTCTTTATTATTATAGTTAATGTTGTGTGACTTGGCCGTTGAAAATTCTTTATACGTTGATTCAATCACCAGTCAATTGTAGGCTAGATAAAGCTGCGTATTTCAATAATACTTATGTATAGGCGAGCCTGAAACAAACAGTATAAAAAATTGTTTCCAGTACAGACGGACTTTTAATCATTGACAGAAGTCCGTCTGTACGTCTATTTTATGTTAGATCGGTGGTCGATTTGACGCTCCAAAAAAAAAGAGAGCAGAAGTCAGCATTGTCAATGCTGAATGCATGTCCTAAAATGAGACACTAGCGTCCAATTACCAGTACCAGTACGGGCTATTATCTCGCTTAACAAACACAGGTAGTTACAACAGATATTTATAACATAACGTGTAAACAAATTTGACTTGTACCCACTAACGTATAAAGAATGTTCAACGGCCAAGTCACACAACATTAACTATAATAATAAAGAAATCGCAGTAAGGAACCTTACACTTGGCATGACTTTGTCTAGATTTCATTACTTTATAGAGATAAACAAGCAGCTCCATCGAGACTTGGTTAGTTTTTTACAGAATGTTTTTGGTGGGATATAATTTACATGGGCAAACATTTGGCCACTAACTGGCCTGATGGAAAGCGAGATGTGGCCTATGATGGAGCATGGTTGTCGAACTATTTATTGTCTAGTCACACTAATATTGAAGAAGCCAGATTGAAACGTTTTAGGAATAGTACAGCAGGTAACGTCCAGTACTTAGCTGCCCGCACAAGGTAGGAGGATGAACAGCCTTTATTGCGGATGGCTGGAATGTCTACAATGGTCCAAAGCAAGCCTGCGTCTTGTACTCCTCCGATCGTAGAAGGGTGCTTACAACTAGATCAACTAGATCGTGTAATTCATTTGCACATTCCCCGAAATGGTTAAAAACTGAATTTGAACAAATAGACAACTGAACGATAATAGGTACTCACATAATAAGCACACAGTGGTATGATCATCACCAGACCAGAGTTGACGGCGACAGCAGTAGCCAGCAGAACCTTGCCACCAATCCGGTCTGCCAGCTCACCTCCAGGCACTTGGAACACCACGTAGCCCCAGAAGAAGGAGGAGAGTACCACGCTCTGAGTTGTGATGCTCCATTTGAAGGACTGCTAAAGAAAATAAGACTTTAAAAGCTTATAAAATAATAAGGCTGAAGGTGGAAGCGCGCTCCTCTCGGAATGCTCAATCATTGTGTTCCGGCAGTTAGAGATAAGATAGCCAGTTTCTCAATGTTTGAGGATTCCGGGAGAGGCTCGCTTCCATCTTCAGCCTTATCAATACTTAACATCAGGTATGATGAAGGCTAAGTCTCCCCGTTGTTCATAAAAAAAGACGTTATGGGACGACTACGGAAAAAACTCTCAAAAAATTATCGAGACCAGCTGTAGAAAGACGTGCTAAATTTGTTAGTTCAAAACGTTAATTTTATTTCCTTTGTTATCACTAATTGCATTTGGTTAATCAGTAATGCTAATAACAGTTCTAAGTGTAAGATAAGGTACATTAGTTAATACTAACAGTTCTAAGTATAAAGTAAAGTACATTATCTAATAACTTACATCGACCACTTACGCTTTCGGCTTTGGAGTCGGTCATGGCGACGATGGCCAGACTCATGTTGACCCGCATGGCGTATGCCAGGACCAGGCCCAGAAAGATCAGGACTATCTGGACATGGCGGACTCCGAAGGACGCTGGAAAATTGAAAAAATATAAGTTGACAATGTAGTAACAAAGAAAGGCTTATGATTTTTTTATTTTTGCATTTTTCAATGCTCTTTTTATACTTATGATAAATTTTAAACAGAAAAATATTGAAAAAAAACTCGGCCAGTAGTAAATTCTCAACTGAGTTGTAGGTACTTTTCCATTATCATAAGTATAAAAACAGCATTGAAAAATGCAAAACCAAACATCATAAATTATTGGCTGTTGCATCTTAATCGATCGTTAAACACTGAAGATGTTTCTTTCGAATGTAAGGACATTCCTAGCATTGATGTGACAACGCTGGCCTACAGCGTATTAAAAAATATAAAAGTATTGGAGAATATCGACGGTGGTTCGCAAGTCTCGGTAGCTCAGTGGTTAGAGCATTGGACCGGATTTCCAAAGGTCGTGGGTTCGAGTCCCATCTGGGAATTAACTTAGGGCCCATTTTATCATTATTTTTCTGTTTAAAATTTATTATAAGAAAGGCTTATTTAGACACTAGCTTCCGCCCGCGGTTTCAGCTTCTCGTTCCGGATAAAAGTAGCCTATGTCACTTTCCGTCCTTTCAACTAACTATAGAGTTAAGACAAACAAACACACTTTCACATTTTGTTAGGATTAGGATTTTTCGCGTATTAAATAATATTGTTTCGAAGGCGGACTTATAATTAGGTAATCATCTCGTGACCATGGCCTAGAAACGATACTGAAGCACAGGAAAGTCTAAAAGAACATTTAACCATAAAAGAACTGTGTGGAAACAAAATCTGTAAAGGCTGTTTTATTTCACTCGAAAAAATGCTGTTTATTTAAAAAAAAAAATAATGCCTGACAACCTTATAAATATTGAACTGATTTCGGGTATTCTATTCACAATGCATTAATGTAACTTGTTTATTTGTGGTTAAATTGCTTACATGCCAAAAAAATTTGAGTTCCGTAGACCATACTACCAAAAATAATTGATTATAAACGGTGGTATTTGACAGGTGCCTTACACTTTCATTTACAAAATTGCTATCAAATGCAAACCGTAATTTTTTCGACTTTTTTTCCTAAGACACAAAGTTAATTAAACTAATATAAAACTTACATGAACTCCTCAGTCGGGAAGATCCGAAGCACACAATCAACATACATCTCACTACACGTGTTTTTAGTTTGTAGAACATCACACGTTGAATGCGCGGGCGACGCGAACTATGACTAACGAAACACCGATCGCTTATCGATCGCCCAAGGTCGGACTGTAAAAGGTGTCACGATTTTTTACGATCGCGACCGTCTCATTTGGTTGACTATCTATTGTCCTTTTGAGCTTTTGTTACTTTTGACGGCGAATAAATTCGCTTTTCTAATTTTAACCGACTTCAAAAAAGGTTTTTTTTATGGCACCGATTACACGAAATTAATCGAATGATTCAAACGTTATAACATCGGGTTTGTTCCCAAGATGATCCCCTTGTTTTGAAATATATTTTTCAGATTTTTTTTCGGATTTTCCCCCCTTTTTTCAGTAGTTTTGAAGAAATCTTGATAAAACTCGTTTTTCGGTAAAGCGGTTTGACCCAAACGGTTTGACTCAAACTAGTAATTGGCTACACTACCAGTTTGAGTTAAACCGAAACTTCAAAAATCAAAAAGAAAAAATAAACCTTTTGAAGTCGGTGCCAGCCAAGGAGTAGTTACTTTAATTTTCTTACCTTGGCTCGGTTTTATTTTTTATAAAAATATTTTTATAGTTTCTTTTTTTGTAGAGATTTCTTTTTTGAATGGTTTCCTCTTGATCACAATCGAGTCCAGGGGCTAAGACAGTATACCCGATAGAGATGACAAGTTTATTGTTTTTCTCAGATTATCCTTTTTATTAACGCCTGGATCTCTCTTTTACGCCCGCCGGTTTACTGATAGACAACGCCTAAGGGCATTAACGCCTAAGGTCTGAATTTTCCTGTTGTATGCAATAAAGAATGAACTAATAGATACGTTTCAAGGTGACGTTTATTTGAAGTTTTTTTTTAATTTTTTTATTATTTTTGACCTAGTTTCCTCAATATTACTATATTACTAGTAATATTGAGGAAACTAGGTCAAAAATAATTATTGAGGGTAATACCTTTTTACGGCATTATTGAGGGTTTATTATTATTGAATCCCAAACTAAATATTTATGTTTATCAGCAGTGCTATAAATATATTTTTATATGCATTATTAAAAACCTTGAACTGGTTAAAAAGGATGCAGACGCAATATTGCTAGTGAATTCATTGACAATTAATTTTTTTGTTTATTTCCTATGGAATTTGCTTTTAGTAAGTTTCTAGCTTTCAAAAAATTAAAAGCAAATTCTTCTACACTGGCACTGACACAGTTTTAAACTCCATAGAAGATAAACAATTAAATGAATTGTTAGGGAATTCAATTTGCAATATTGCGTTTGAGTCCGTTTTAGACCCTCAGAACTAGTATTTCTAACTAAAAGTAATCTTATAAAATTATAGCATGTGAATGCAAAATTATGTCAAAAGTTCAAGGTTTTTAATAATTACGGTCAAAAATGCTTATTTGATTTGCTTGTTGTCTATTAGTAACCTTATGAATTGTGGAGAGGGAAAGTCGAAAGAGGGAAAAAGAGGAACTCCTTGTCTGGGTCTGTGTTTCCTCTTACAATTTGGGGGTCTTCAAGTCATGAGAGAATAAAGTAACTATGCGTACCTGTTCGATTGTGGCGGTTAAGCAATTTTCGCAATGGTCGGTCACGGGATGGGTGACCATTTATTATATTACGAGCTACTCCATGCGTTGAAAGGCACGTTAAGCCATTGGTTCTGCATTTGTAATCGTTAATCTGCATTAGACCCACGTGTTGGGTCATGGCCCATTCTCCCTATCCATCCGCCTCTGTGGTCTAGTCGTACAACCACCACCAGTATCAGACCCAGGGGTCCCGGGTTCGATTCCCAGCGGGGGTACATTTTGTATTCGGTTTTGGTTGGTGGTAGAACTTGTTGTAAGTCCACCTGGCTAGCTACTACCATCTTATCTAAGTCTGACGCCATAACAACAATGTTTTCAGTATTGTTGTGTTCCGGCGTTGAAGATAAGATATCCAGTTCCTCAGTGATTGAGGGTTCCGGGAGAGGCGTGCTTCCATCTACAGCCTTATATTAATACTTAACATCAGGTATGATGAAGGCTAAAAGCTTCCCCGTCGCTAATAAAAAAATCCCATAAGGCAGTGGAGACTGGAGAATTAAATTGATGATGACGAATGAAAGAAAACCTACGTAGGCAATTGCTAGAATTAAATAATTTATTACATTATTGGCTCTTGCTTTGAAGCTATCTTTAATGAAATTGTTGATTGTGAAGCAATATATAGATAAAAGATAGCTTATCGCACCGAAAAAGTTAATATTTGCTCCTGCTGCCGACATCAAGCTAAATTGAATTATAAATCATAACATTTATTTGACACAGGCAGTGGACATAGACATAACATATGACAAAACAATACACAAAAATCTTATAGCCAAATGTTCCACATGGCTGCATCAAAAGGGATCTAGTTCAGCATGTGTCAGTGTTGAAGCTGACGCTGGTTTTCAACTAGACCTCCTTTTCTATTGACACGTCGATGTCAATACGGAGGCATCGAAAAAATGAAAAGAAAATAAAACTAAGATTAAAACTAACATTTATAAAATAACAAGCACGCGTCTCCTATATTAAATTTATTCGTTTGTGTTACAAATCCCGACTTCCGGTCCCCGCTAACTTCAATACTTACCTTACCAGCCCGTTTATGCTGCCCCTTGGACTCTCTAAATGTTGTTAATAAAATTATGTTATATTAGCAGTTATTTAAAATCATTTGTTTTTACAATTTTTAGTTCTGCTAAGTCGTCTCACTTACGTTCCTATGTCAATTCTTCATTTGTTAATTAGACCTATAATAATAATAAATAATATCTAATAATAATTTATTAAATTAAAGAATAATTTTCAACTTAAAAGTATCTGTAACTTTTGCAATCACATTTTATATAGTATGTTTATTGTTAACCGTTGTGGTGGTTCGTTCCGATATTAACTGCGATCGGCCATATTGGAAGATTGAATTGAATCGAAAATATTGTAGATTGATTAAACCAACTGCTGAGCAAGAAACTACTATCTTATTATTCTACTCCGAACTGCACCTTTACAGTTCAGAAGTGGGATGGAGCTTCACCACGGCCCATATTACCGCGGATTGGGTAAGAGAAAAAGGAGCAACGCGTCAACTGATAGTAGAAGTGATGAAGAAAATACCAACTTTTTTTCTTCTTTCTCACCGAACGAAACCTGTCCTCAGCCGGTCAAGAAAGGACGAATATCTCACCTGCCAGCGTAGCATGCGCACCGCGACTCGCAGTCGACCTTTATCTCGCGATATCTGTCCCGCTCATATCAATACGGTGTAAGCGGGACAGACAATGCGGTCGCGCGAGAACAGCGTCGAGAAAGCTTTGTCGAGGTGCACATGCTACGCATGCTGGATACCGAAATCATTCCCAAGTTTGATCCCGGAAAGAAGACAACAAATGTAAGGGGTTGGCTACACAAAATTGACCAGTTAGGCGACCTTTACGATTGGGAAGAACGAGACAAAATCTTTGTAATGCAAACTCGACTACGCGGCGCTGCTCGTGACTGGTATGATGACCTCGATAATTACGAAGCAACGTGGACCTTATGGAAAGACAGATTGACAAAAGCGTTCCCTCGTTCAACGGAGTTCGTGGATCGACTCGAAGAAATGCTGGCACGAGTGAAAGGAAGTAACGAAACCATGACCCGTTACTATCACGATAAGATATCCCTCATGAAGAAATGCGGCATAGAAGGCGATGATGCAACCTCATGTCTTATTCGCGGTCTACCCACCGAGTTGCGTGCGAATGCAAAGGCCTGCTGCTCCAAGACACCCGACGATCTTTACTTCGGTTTCCTGTCTTCGCTCGAAAACTATAAGAAGGTGGAAGCTAGCACGTCAGAAATGAAGTCTACGTGGCAACGGGGGTCTACAAGCAACATGCCGAAAATCTGCTACAAATGTCGGAAGACTGGACATGCTGCCCGCGACTGCCGAGCAACGCGCTGCCAGTTCTGCCAGCGCCTAGGACATGCCGCCAGCACCTGCTGGTAT
Organism: Chrysoteuchia culmella; assembly: GCA_910589605.1. Lineage (NCBI taxonomy): Eukaryota > Metazoa > Arthropoda > Insecta > Lepidoptera > Crambidae > Chrysoteuchia > Chrysoteuchia culmella. Next base: position 1,438,426 of record OU342651.1, read on the forward strand.
GCAGCCGGGGCTCCGCCAGATCCACAAACACAAAGGAATAAACAGGTGCGTGAAATTAACTTTGTATCGACTGAAGTTATTGCGGATTTATATAAGAAACATGTCACCGTTAACGGTATCGTAGCGGTTGCATATATTGATACCGGTAGTAAAGTCAACATTATTGCCTTAAGTCTAGTCCGTAAGATAGGTTTATATATCACGCATTCGAATGTAATCATGAGAGGTTTCGGTGGATTTTTCATTAATTCTTTAGGTAAAACTAATTTCAAGCTTAGTATTGACGATTTATACTTAAATACTTGTGCTGAAGTAACAGACACTAACTTGCATGGTACAGATTTAATTATTGGTCAACCTACGATCAATCAACGTAACGTGAGCTTAATAGTTAACTCTAACTCTGTTACGTTATTAAGAAACAATGAGCATGAGTTACCATTGTCTAGTATACAACTAAGTTTTGAGGACTTTATTACAAAAGTACCCCTACTTCTATCGGATGATATTGAGATTCAACCATCAACAAATGTTATCATCAACGTTTATACTAAATTAGACTTATTGCCATCTAACATTCTTGTAACACGACCCGCATTTTATGCATTAGGTCAAGAATCTTATTTCATACCGCAGACTATTTTAACGCCAGACACCCTCCAACTACAAATTATTAACTTAGGAAAATCATACTTACGTTGGCGGGCCGATAGACTTATAACCCGCGCGGAAATATACCTCCAATCCGATATATCATTAATACGTAATGAATCTTGTTCTTTTGATGTGAATCACCAGTACGGTCAAGATAATAAAATATCAGTATCAGATATTGACATTGGTGACTTAAATTGTGAAGAAACTAAGTTATTATTAAAGCTATTAAATGATTACAAACATTGTTTTGCCGAATGCAGTAGTGACTTAGGATGTACTGACTTAGTTGAAATGCAAATCACTACGACTAATAATAAACCTGTTTATTGTAAGCCATATAGGTTACCATATAAAGAAAATGAAATCGTTCAAGAAAAGGTAGACGAACTTTTAAATGCCGGTGTTGTTAGGGAGTCAAACTCGAATTATGCAAGTCCTGTGATTTTGGTTAAAAAAAAGGGAGGTGACTATCGGCTTTGCATTGATTATCGTGCTTTAAATGCATGTACCGTCAGGGATCGTTTTCCATTACCACATATTGATGATCAAATTAGTCGATTAGCAGGGAAGATATATTTTACGGTGCTGGATATGGCCCAAAGTTACTATCAAGTGAGGGTAGCTGAAGATTCCATACATAAAACTGCGTTCATAACGTCGTCGGGGCAATTTGAATTCATGAAAATGCCGTTTGGTCTAGCCAACGCACCAGCGGTTTTCTCGCGTTTAATACGAAAAGCATTGGGATCGTTGAATAATAGAATTGCTACTTATCTCGATGACGTCACTTTACCTACAATAACAGTAGGAGAGGGTATTCAACTATTGCAAGAAGTATTGATACTTCTTTCCAAGGCGAATCTGAAACTTAACCTTAGGAAATGTTCATTCTTAAAAACTAGCGTTAACTACTTGGGACATGAAATCTCGGAAGGTTCCGTGAGACCTGGACAGTCAAAAATTAACAGCGTTACACAATTTAGGCAACCGCGGAATGTACACGAGCTGCGTCAATTTATTGGGTTAACGTCATATTTTCGTAAATTTGTCAGAGGATTTGCCGAAATTGCTAGACCTTTGACATATTTAACTAAAAAGGAAGTAGAGTGGGTTTGGGGTTCCGAACAGGATGACGCGTTTAATAGATTAAAATCAATATTAACGGAACGACCCGTCTTGGCTATTTACGATTCACACGCAAAAACGGAAATTCATACTGACGCGAGTAAAATAGGACTAGGCGGCATTTTACTTCAGTACCAAAAGGATGGGTGTCTTAAACCAATAGCCTACTTTAGTCGCGTTACTAGCCCCGAAGAAATGCACTATCACAGTTATGAATTAGAGACGCTTGCCGTTGTAGAATCCTTGAAACGTTTCCGCATATATGTCACAGGCATTCCGAAAAAATTGTGACCGATTGTGCTGCATTGAGAACCACCCTCAGTAAAAAGGATTTGATACCGCGAATCGCCCGATGGTGGCTCACCATTCAAGACTTTGATTTAGATATCGAATATCGCCCAGGAGATCGTATGAAGCACGTGGATGCGCTTAGCCGAAATCCTGTGGAACCAGCTCCCGTGCTCCATATTGATGAAACCGATTGGCGCCTTACGTTGCAAGTACAAGACGATGGGGTACAGGGCATTATTAGGCAACTCAATGTAGGTACCACTAATCCCGACATCAATAATAATTATAAGATCATTGATGGGTTTTTATTTCGAAAAACCTTGCACGGTGATAGATTTGTCATACCAAAGCTATCGAAGTGGTCGTTGTTACAAAAATATCACGATGAGGTAGGTCATTTAGGATTTGATAAGTGTGAGAAGGTGATAAAGACGCATTTTTGGTTTCCTAATATGACAAGATTCATACGTAAATGCATAAGTGCATGCTTGCAGTGCGCATACGCAAAAGGCAATTACGGAAAGACTGAAGGGGAGCTACACCCTATCGAAAAACCCGCGTCACCCATGCACACTTTACATGCAGACCACTTAGGTCCATTTCTTAAAACTCGCAATGGTAATTGTTATATATTAGTAGTAATAGATTCGTTTACAAAGTTTGTTTTTGCCAAAGCGGTTAAAGGTGTTAGTTCCATAGAAACTATTAAAAACTTGAAAGATATAATCTCGGTATTTGGCAACCCCCACAGGATAATTACTGATCGTGGAGTCGCCTTCACAAGCAGGTATTTTAAAGAATTTGCTACACAAAAACAGTTTAAGCATGTACTCAATGCAATTGCTTGTCCACGTTCGAATGGCCAGGTCGAACGTGTAAATCGTACGATCATCAACGGCCTAAATACTTCTGCAGAAAGTGAGTGCACTTGGGACGAAAAACTTTCAGATGTGGTCTGGGGTATAAATAATACTCCCCATGTGGTTACCGGAGTAGCACCATTTAATTTATTGTTTTCTCACAGTAATACTCTTCTGCCTGCATACCCTACCACTTCCTCCTCAGATATTAGTCTGCAGGACCAATTAGATGAACGTAGACGCCAAGCTAAATTACGCATTGATAAATACATGACGGTAATGAAAAATCAATACGACAAAAAACACAAGAAATGTCGAAAATATCAAGTAGCTCAGTTAGTGTTATGGAAAGGCGGTCTAGCACGCGATCATACGGCAGGTGTAACAAAAAAACTAGGTAGTTTATATACTGGTCCATACAAAATAACTAAGGCTGATCATACTATTGACCGATATACAATAAACAGTATACAAGGTATGAAAGGCTATAAAAAGTTCAGTGCAGTAGTGCCTTCTGACTCTTTACGTCCCTACAAATCAGCTGTATCAGATAGTTCCACCGATTCTGATCATGAAGTAGATAGAGATGATTTAATTGATTTGTTAGAAAGTTAAGGATTTTAAGTACTTAATAAATAGAGCTACTGGATTCAATTAGCGATTAATTTATTCAGGAATCAAAGTTTAAACTTTTATTTTGCTAAGGGTCAATGTTCTAATATTTAATAAAAATTAAAAAATAAGAACGCAAATTTCACTCTCTGCCTACCTAGAAAAACCTGTTAATTGCTATGTGGCACAACACAATTCGTGGATCTGTGACTAACTACATAACTTACTGTCAATAGTTGCTGTGTGATATAACCCTAATCTTCTTCTTACTAATATTAACTGAACTACTATCTATAAAATCAATTGGTTCTGTGTGATAAAACATATAGATCTGTGTGACTAATTACTTAACTTACTATAAAATCTATTAGTTGCTGTGTGATACAACATATAGATCTGTGTGACTATTACTGAACTTATTATAAAATCTATTAGTTGCTGTGTGATACAACATATAGATCTGTGTGACTATTACTGAACTTATTATAAATCTATTAGTTGCTGTGTGATACAACATATAGATCTGTGTGACTATTACTGAACTTATTATAAAATCTATTAGTTGCTGTGTGATACAACATATAGATCTGTGTGACTATTACTGAACTTACTGTAAAACCTATTAGTTGCTGTGAGATACAACTCTAAGGTCTGTGTGATTATAACTGAACTTACTATCTAAAACCTATTAGTTGCTGTGTGATACAATCAATCTAAGTGACTAATTACTGAACTTACTATCTATAACATCTGTTAGTTGCTGTGTGACAGAACATATAGATTTCTGTAACTAATCTCTAAATCTACTATCTACTAGCTGTCATTTTTCTTGTCTTTATATTACGACATTATATTCTGTGTGACTACCAACTATCTAAATATAATAATCAACTTGTTGCTTTATGACACAATAGAAATGAATCTACATGATTCTTAACTTCAAAACTGTATTGATTAATAAAATTAAAATATAATAGTAACACTCATCCTGTTCTGATCATTAATGTGACAGCTTTATGGTTATGCGCCAAGTCAGAAGCCTAATAGGCGGCTTGATAAACTCTGACACCAGAGGTGGCCATTATTCCTCACTCGATAAAAAGAAGAAGTTCTATGAGATTTGTTTTTTTAAGGTACATTCAAGATTTCTAATAGCCATTAGTAGTGGGTACTGATGATTCAGGTATTTATGTAAGACGACTAATATTTTAATAAAACAATATACTGCGTTTATTTTTATATTTTTCCAGGTACATACACAATTTGGAGACAGAGCAGACCAGAGAGCCCGTGAGGTACCACGGCAGATGCAGGATGGCCGAGTGTTACAAATCCCGACTTCCGGTCCCCGCTAACTTCAATACTTACCTTACCAGCCCGTTTATGCTGCCCCTTGGACTCTCTAAATGTTGTTAATAAAATTATGTTATATTAGCAGTTATTTAAAATCATTTGTTTTTACAATTTTTAGTTCTGCTAAGTCGTCTCACTTACGTTCCTATGTCAATTCTTCATTTGTTAATTAGACCTATAATAATAATAAATAATATCTAATAATAATTTATTAAATTAAAGAATAATTTTCAACTTAAAAGTATCTGTAACTTTTGCAATCACATTTTATATAGTATGTTTATTGTTAACCGTTGTGGTGGTTCGTTCCGATATTAACTGCGATCGGCCATATTGGAAGATTGAATTGAATCGAAAATATTGTAGATTGATTAAACCAACTGCTGAGCAAGAAACTACTATCTTATTATTCTACTCCGAACTGCACCTTTACATTTGTATATATGTTATTATAGTCGCTGTAGGTATTTGTGGTGTGCAACAATAGTGTGTGGTGTGACTGATGTGATGAGTGTGAGTGAATGAATGATGTGTAAGAATAACAAAAAAAATATAATGACAACAAAATATTGACACACACACACAACAAAATATTAACTAAAATTGGTGCGTTAGTACTACACAATTTTTAGTTCTTAATAAGGTTAATTTCTTCTTCTTATACATTTTTAATTTTGCATTTTACAATACTATTTTTGTGCGATAAATATTAAACAAGAAAATATACTAGAAAAAAGCAACTAGTCTCATGTCGCCCTGACGGGATTCTTCTTCTTATGTAGGTACTCTGGTCTTACTTCATCTAACATGCTAAATTATTACCTAATATCTGTGGGTGACCCTGTAGCTCAGGTATCTATCGAAGATGCTTATTTCAGGCGCCAGTTTCTCACAAATATAGGAACTGTCCATTAAGCACCAGTATAAGTAATCTATATTTATAATGGAACAATAAATCATTTTTTATTATTATCACTAACGGCCGCTCGCGATTTCCGACGCGTGGTTCCCGTTCCCGTGGTAATATCGTGATAAAAAGTATCCTATGTTCATACACAAGCTATCCACTATCTGTGTACCAAATTTCATATAAACACGTTCAGTAGTTTTTGAGTTACAAACAAACAAACGAACAATCAAATCTTTCATCTTTATATTATTTGTAAGTATAGATTAATAGTTGAGAGTTCCGGAGAGAAGAGCGGTTCCGGCTTCAGCCTTATCATTACCTAACATCAAATAAGGTATGATGAAGACCAGCCCCCTAATTGTCTAATTTCAAAATCTATCACAATCCCTTTCAGAGGTATTGTGATTGTGATATTTTCGTCTGTAATATTGCTTAGACAGTTCAAATTCGTTTATTCCATACCTTTCATATCGCGTCTCGATCACAACCCCTTTCAAATGTCAAATAGTGACGGCCTGAATTGTGTAAATATCGCCCTGAATAGTGCCTTTAAAAAAAATCTCATAAAAAATGGTATCGCAAGTTATAAGTTTGAAAGTGAACACCTTCTAATTGATATCAGGCAAATATAACTCTTCGTGCTATTGCCTTTTAATTCTAGTTTTCTTTGTATCGCTGAAACATATTCTTTATTTTCCTGAACGACTTTGTCCTCATAAAATCGGTGTAGTACTATGTTTTTTTAAAATCACGCAAAGATATAACGTTTTCAAATATCTAATAAGATTATTATTAATTCGCATTTCCAACGTTGAGTCCAAACTATGATATAATTTTCATTAGTTTAATTAAAAACTAACAAAATTAGCAAAAAAATAGTTATTAAAAGTTTAATTAGTTAAATAAAGTTTTACAAATTGCGGGATCTTGGAAAAGAACATAAAAAAAAGATTTCGTCGAATTGAGAACCTCCTCCTTTTTGAAGTCGGTTAAAAATACTGTAGCGCGGGGGCGCTACAAATAGTATTAATGACAACTCCTTCTTGATATTATCTTTTTACACATAATTCGTTTTCCATCAATAATCAAAATATTTCATAATATTTCTATGACAAGGCGACCGTCCATATCTACGCACGACGGGCCCGTCCTATTTGTTTTTAAAGAAGCAAAGCCAGCCAGCAACGGCGGTGTACCGACCTGGGGGGGTTATTCTGTAAGCAAACATCGACGCTGTTGTCATGACTGAAGACATTCAGTTCCATTTTCAATACTATTTGACAGCTAATGTGAGAACATTAGCTGTCAAATAATATTGAAAATGGAGGGATCTCCGCTGTATCAGCCGTCAATGTCAAGGATGTTTGCTTAGAGCACTGTTTCCCAATTAGTGGTACGCGTACCCCTAGGGATATGTACGTGAGGTAGCATCAAGGGCAATCTCTTAACTAAGATATTAAATCAGTAAAAAATAATTACCTATGGAATAATAAATAATAAATAAATAATTGTATACAATCACACCAATTATCTAGGCCACGTTAAGTTTCACGAAGAACTTGTGTTATGGATACTAGATAACGGATAAACATACTTATATACTTTTTTTTTTGTAAATAAATACATAATATACTTATTAAACACCCAGACCAAGACAAATAGACATGTTCATGCACACAAATATTTGTCTTGTCCGGGGATCGAACCCGGGACCTCTGGCGCAGAAGGCGGGTTACCCCTGCGCCAAATAGGTCGTCATATAATGTAATAAATGGGTACGCGAGTTCAAAGTCTTTTTTGGAGTGATACGTAGTATAAACTTATTGGGAACCACTGGCCTATCTGCTTGTAGTGTTGAAACGTATACGATCTTCACAGTACTTACTTATCTATATTAAACAGTATTATGGTACAGTCAACAGCTGCTACAGCTTAACACTTTGACCTTGAGAGCTCTTACGTGTCGCTCGTAATGGCGGCGGTTTTCGTATTGCAAATGTAAAACCGTACGTGCTTTTGACTGTACTATAATGGAAGTATTTATTTTTTATTTTTTTATCTACATGAATAATACAACAAGGTCGTGTTAGTTACACCATTTAAAACTGAAGAACAGCTGGACCGATTTGGATGAAACTTGGCACACACATAATTGACCGAGCGAGCGAAGCGTCTCAGCTTCGAGATTGGCCAAAAGTGCTTTTGACTGTCTGTCAGATCGTCTGTTCTCGATGAAATTTGGTTCATGTTCCTTTATTTATATTTTTTTTTTATCGAACGCGATTTTTTATTGAGGGTAAAATATGGGGGAAAAGTAAGGCAAATACCAACTGACATAATACTTATAATATTAGTAGGATTAGTATTAAATTATAGGTTATCGGCAATTATATATATATATATATATATATATATATATATATATATATATATATATAATTTATTTTCTTTCGATATTCCCACGGGAACGGATACCACACGAGTTAAACCGCGGGCGGGCTACTGGGTAAAATTATATTAACGCATAAAAAATAAAAAAAAATTACGCGACCCTGATAAAAAGGAAACTTAACGCAAAGCCGGACTAACTAGGCAGTTCTAAGTGCTTTTTTACTACCCCTTAAAATGGAACCCTAAATTGACGTATTGGAAGTGCATCAATAAAACCTATCGGTAATTGACCAATAAGCCCAATAAGCCCGGCTTACGTCTCGGTGACGGCAGAACTCATTTTTTACGTCTACCGCCGTAAAATTATATTCGGCTTAAGTGAAAAGATTGAGGAGATTTTTATTGCTTCGGTTCTGAAATTTTAGTATCGCTCATTATGACTTTTTTTGTAGTTAGAGTATGATGCTTAGTCACAGTAAAAGACTTCTACACAAATTATAAAGAAAAATTTTTATACATTTGAGCAGAGTTCAAGTTTTGAACGGAAAAGCGGTTCGCAATGAATGGTAATGATGAGTTCTTCAATATGTTAAGATGCTTACATGAAAACATGAAACGACAGCAGAATTGTCAAACTGGACATCTTATTTTTTATTTTTGCATTTCCAACCCTGATTTTTCCTATAGATTGTCTAAAATCTATTTAATTTTCCACGTTAATAGTTATTGTCCTGGCAATTAGAAATACTACGATAAAATTATCGACTACAAAATATAATTCTCCATCACACGTTGCAATTGCTTTCTATCTAAAAAAACTTACATTAAGTTTGTCAAGGTAAGTAAAAGAACTATGTCTTATTTATTTATTTATTTATTTATAGTATACACAACAGATGATAGTAAATAACAGCATGAAATGACAAGTTTCGAACAAAACTGACATCCAAATACGTGTACACACAGAAATTAGAAAAAAAAAATTAAAATAAAACATAACTACAATAAACATTGACATAAATAATCATTGACAATAAATTACCTATAAGAGCTTTTTAAGATTTTGCATTAATCAAATAACTAAGGATTATACAATTACAGTAAATATAAATTAACTTAAACAGTGATTACCTATGATTTATATTACATTATACAATTATGGGAAAAATATGAATTTATACAGTGATCAGAGACATAAATTTTGTTGAAATAAGTTATTAAATCAATGTTATTAATATGATCGATTCAATATTATTAATATGAAGTTAAAAAAATCTTCTCTTTCATAACTTACACATAATTTTGTCTAAGAGCGTATTCCCGGGATCAGTGTAAAAAATGGCCGTCATCTATTGCGCCTGCAACCAGCTGTCTCGGCCAGACCAGGAGTCACCTCCGACTATGTATAGTAGTCTGGGGCTTACCGCCACTCTTAGCGTAGTATTGTTTCAATCTTACCATGCTACTTAGTACTAGGAATCTCATAAAGTAAGCTTGTTTTTTGACGGAAGTTTTGTGTCGTCGTCACTCAATCATCGCATCCAAAGTGTGAAGTGTGTCAAAATGTGACAACTTCAATAAAAACAAAACGCAAACAAAACGTTCTTAAGACATGATGGTTTCTAATAGATTATGGTAGGCCCGCTGGTACATTTTTGAACATAAAATGATTTCTTTTGATCTAATAACTTGGTCATCAATTTTACTACAAATCAAAGAATAGTACTGTATTTTTTTATGAATGACGGGGAGACTCTTAGCCTTCATCATACCTGATGTTCAGTTTTGATAAGGCTGAAGATGGAATCCCCAAGCACTGAGGAACTGGCTATCTTATCTTTAACTGCCGGAACACAACAATGCTGAAAACATGTTGCTATGGCGTCAGGCTTAGAAAATGGTGGTAGCTAGCCAGGCGGACTTGCAACAAGTCCTATCACCACCCAAACCGAATACAATATGTATCCCCGCTGGTAATTGAACCCGGGACCCCTGGGTCTGATACCGGTGTGGTTGCACCACTAGACCACGGACGGTACCTAAGCACATCTTATGTCTAGCTATTATAGGCTGTATCGATATACTGCATAAGCGATACCGTTCTGGCGTGAATATCGGAGTAAAAAATAGCCTATGTTACTAACGCTATGTCAAAAATAAAGTCTATTAGTTGCTTAGTTGGGGCGTGAAAGAAGGGCAAACAAACACACATTCGCATTTATAATATTATACGCGTATATGTTAGGATTAGGGGTAACTTAATTTGTAAAATCTATTAAAATAAGAATATGTAAGTATGATATCAAAATAGTTATTTTTTCTTCTAATTTAGAACACTTTTTATGCTATTTTTTAATAATAATTTAATTCTTTATTTAGATAACAGAGATCCATAGGTGTTAGTAATAAATATCTTATAAACTATGTTAGTATTCTATAACTAACTTCGATGTAGTCGCCTGACTCAAATGCCCATAATGGGGCAGACATCTTGCCTGCTAGCAATAACCTTCAGAATGCTGTTGGTGCTACTCCTCACTCTGTACAATAGGGATGTCATTTTTTTGCGCAGTACGGCTGAAAAACTATCAGTACGAGCCTCTGCAAACATAGCAGACGCGCTACAGAAGCGAGGCTTCCTCAACAATACCCTGACGGCATTGTTATATTGGACCCGCAGAACGTTGAGCGACTTTTGGGTATGGTTGACCCACAGACCTCCGAAGTAGAGCGACGTGCAGTATGCTCTGAAAAGCTATATTTTAATTAAACTGATTATTAATTTCATGCAAAAACAATGTCTGCAGGACCATTTTATAAATTAATTATGAAACGTCTATCATAATAATAATTTCAAGTTAAAATATACGTGAGGAGATTTAATGATTCTATTTTAATTAAATTTTAAAAACAGTATTGTGTTTTGAGACGCAAGACTTAGAATGTATTATTTTAGGACCTGAGTTCACCGACCGTCGTCAATTATAAAAATAGTTTATGATTTTGTAATTTTTGCATTTTTCAATGCTATTTTTATACTTCTACAAGTGAATTCTCAGACGGGAATCGAAACCTTTGGAAATCCGGTCCAATGCTCTAGAGCTAAATATTTTTAGCTTTTCTATTTAAAATTTACCATAAGTATAAAAAAAGTTGTTTAAAAATCGTCGTCAGAAATTCATTGAGCAGATTTTGTCACATTTTTTAATCATTCGAATACAGTGTTACTGTTTTCTTAAACTGCTTAGATATAACTTTTTAATTTTGCATTTTACAATGCTATTTTTATTTCATCTTAAACAAGAAAATATACTAGAAAAATGCAACTTGTCTCATGTCGCTCTGACGGGATGTATTAGATATATTTCAGTTTACGCAGTATATTTCAAAACCGGTTACCACCTCTCCATAGATTTAGTAAAGTCGATAATGATCCAGGGGCCGTACCGCGCAAGTGGCGTCGTCATCGAAATCGGCTTCATTTGACAGATGGATGTGACACATCGCTGCTTCTTTTTGACACAAATGAAAACTTACCAAAGACTAAGAGCAATGTCACATCCATCTGTCAAATGAAGTCGATGTCGATGCAATCGACACTTGCGCGGTACGGTGCCAGACTGGAATAATTTTAAACGAAACATTCTGAAGTTGTCAAACTATCCACTACGGGACATTGGCAGAATTTCTGTGGAAAACGGAAGAAAAACATAAGAAAAAAAAAGTCAAACTATCAATCATGTCAATGTTAAATTATATTTTTAACACTAAACTTTAAACTACCGTGTCTCTTTCACTACAGGACGTTGCCGGAATTTCTGTGGAAAACGGAAGAAGTCAAAACATAAAAAAAAACAATTTCAAACTTTCTATCGATAGAATCAAAAAAGGTGGTTCGGATCACAAATAAAAAATCGGTTTTTAGCATTCGCATTCGAATCTTGCGATTCAAAAATACGTGTCCAGTACACGAACATATTACAGTCATTGTACAACAACAGAGCTTAGTGTTATAATAACATTACTAGACTGACAATGAAAGCTACTGGAGCTAATATGCACTGTGGCTAAAAAGGAATAGGGTGTCCATAATTTTTTTATAGGTCCGTCCTTTAATGAGTGATTACATGGCGGTGTGACCGCCGGGAGTGGTGACCATCGTTACGGGAAAAGCTCATTACCATACCGGTCCTCATAAAATTTAAGGCCATTAAAAATGACATGTGAGTGGCGTTTGAATTATGTATCACGTGGCGTAAAGGGTTTGCGAGGGTGTCCTAGTTTTATGGCGGGTTTCGGGAAAGTTTGTCATAGTTTACATAAATAAGAGACGGTTAGTTACGAGGCTTTGTTGTGAAACTATTGCGCATTTAAAATTTCGTTATATCGTAACTACAAAAAATACTTAATGTCTGCCGCTCAATAATGTCGACTGAAATATGACTTTATTTTAGCTTCACGCATTTATTTTCAATATTAAACCACCATTTTTAACCTAAAGTTTTACTCCACGTATGACGCAGTGTAAATTTGAACTGCTTGACAATTTAATTTTAACTTCATTCAAAATGTCAAAAATATTTATAGAAGTACATCTTAATTATAACTTTATAATTTTGCATTTTACAATGCTATTTTTATGTGATAAATATTAAACAAGAAAATATACTAGAAAAAAGCAACTAGTCTCATGTCGCCCTGACGGGATTCGAACCCGCATCCTTGGGAGTCCGGCCCAATGCACTAACCAATTATGCTACAGAGACCTATGAGGACACGTCGAATTTTTCTAGTATATTCACCGTTCTACGGTGTTGGCCACCGTCGCTTCATCAATGAGAGAAATATCCTCGCATTCGAAAGAAACATCTTTACAGATGTTTGACCATCGATTAAGATGAAACAAATATATTTATATGGCTGTTTCATCTTAATCGATGGTGCATTGGGCCGGACTCCCAAGGATACTTATAAAAAAATTGAAATAGAAAAATATTGGAAAAAATCAACACGTAAGCTCTCGCTAGCTCAGTGGTTAGAGCATTGGACCGGTTTCCCAAAGGTCGTGGGTCCCATCTGAGATTTCACTTGGGGCCGAGTTGACTTTTACCAATACGTTTCTATTTAAAATTTATCATAAGTATAAAATAACGTTTTTTAACAAATAAGAGCATCCAAAATTGACGACGATTTTAACTCTGAGTCCTCACTTCCAAATTAATTAGGTTCAGAACATTCCCACTCAACTTCAACCCCTATTATTAGAATAGTAAATTAGGACATACTCTTGCAGCAGTAATTTCGTGCTCGAACAATGTTTAAACAATGATGTTTTGAATAGTCGTCGGCTAAGTCGGTATTTGCTAATTTGAAACCTTCAAACAGACATAAAGTAGTACTCAAGCTACCCAAAACTTCAAAGGATAATTTAAGGGTCTCAAAGCATAGACGAAATGATTCGAAACGGGTTAAACACACTTAAGTATTTACACAGTAAATATGTTTTGTGAAACAGTATCTTAACTTAGCTTTCCGATTTAAGCTTTGACGTTTTATTAAAGTCGTACTTTGCGTTACGGTATTTATTATAACGGAATCGTAAATATATGAAAGCACACCGACTAGTTCTGTCAATAACTGTAATAATGTCATAATAGTATTGCCGTTAATTGATTTCGCTTATAGTTTTTAAAGACACCTTCGGCACAGTCTAAAGTCTTTGCTCTGCCTACAAACGGCCGACTTATCCGCGCCTGTGTGCGTGCGATAAAAACTGTACAGTTTTAAAATACATTTTAACAGGCATGCCTGTCATGCATAACCTAGCGTGTATGGCCTGCTTTAGGCTCGGACTACAGTCGGGAGGCAGCAATCTCTTTTTGCGAGGACGTCATCTCGCAAAAGGAGACATCGGAGCGGATTCGTGAAGAAGAGGCTCATAAGAATCAGCTCCGATGCATGGGATGGGAAGAAGGAGGCGGCAGTTTTCCCACCTAATTCCATTATAGTGGGTTGGAGCGATGGCCACACTTGCTCGGCCATCTCTCAGCCACGAGAGAGCCCCGAAAACGGGCCGGCCGCTGCGTCAAAGGGGCGATTGACACCACGGTCCCCCAGGACCCTACGGCGGTGAGAGAGCAAGTAGTGCGGGGTTTAGCTGGTAGTAACTCCTCCCGGCCTTCCATCGAGGCTTTTTAGGCCGGATGGAGGGCCGGGAGGCGTCAGATGAGCCCAGCATAAACTGTTTGGTATGCTTAAATGCATTCCCCTCACTTAAAAAATTAATAAAAAGGCTTGGACTACAGTAAAAACCAGTGACATCGAGGGGCTGACCGTGTAGCGGTAGCGAGCTGTGCGTGTGTGTGTGTGAGTGCGTCATATCGGCCTAGTGCAACTACTGTTTATGTTTGAACTGTGCTTTCGGTACCTTGGATTATGATGCTATCCATAGATTGTAAATAGACACTCTATTTTGCATTAACTATCTTTAGTTAACTATCGGTTATCCTACTAATATTATAAATAGGAAAGTATTTCAGTTTGTTTGTTGGTCTCTCTTTCAAGCAAAAACGACTAAACGGTTTTGGATGCAATTTGGTATGTAGGGTCTTCAAATAGTTGACTTACACATAGGCTACTTTCTTGTGGGTGAAACCCTAGGCGGCCGCTAATAAAAATTATTTATTTTGTGTGGCTGCGGTCGTGTTTCGAACGTTTCTATGAAATTCAGTTACTGATATAGCTTTTATGTACTGTGTTATTTATATGATGAGACAAAGGATTTGCTTTTTATTATAACTAAATTGAATTATTAGAAATATGCTCTTAGTATTTCAATAGGTTCCAATAAAATATTTATTCTCTTTGTACTAGAAAACAAATAAGTATTAATAAATAAGCTCAGCTGAACAAAGGTTTTTGTTTGCATTCATCTACGTTTGATTTTAATCGTACTCAACGTAAACAATATTTTGTTTTGATAATTTCTAGAAATGAATATCTATTAAAAAAACACAATGTATTTATAAATGCTTTGGGATAACCTTCCAACTTTTTATGAAATTTGTTTATTCAATATTGAATAGAACTAATGTAAAGTGTAATGCAAACGCGAATCATCATCATCATTGTATAACTTGGTTATAAAAATAATCTGTTTGTCGATATGTTTACAGATGTAATTCTCAACCTTGTCACTAGATGGTGTTGTACGATACTACATCGCGCTTACTCTTTTGTTTTTGTTTTCATAAGGTTTCAACAGTGCTATTAAGTTTTGATTTCGTCTTGGACACGGTTATTTTTTTTTGTTAATATCTATCTGGGACTTATTCAGTATCAGTATGAGAATAAGCAGGAAGCGCCCATGGATGGATGGCCGCGCTTGACAGACTGATCGTATTCGATCACGTTTGTTAAGCAAAGTTCGGCTCGGTCAGGTGACCGTTAAGTGGCATTATAACTGAGTGCTTCCGTGCTTTGGAGGGCACATTAAACTGTCGGTCCCGGCTGTTGTCATTTGATCAGAAGCCTTTATAGGCGGCTTGATAGACTCTGACACCAGAAGTGGCCACTAATCCTCACTCGATAAGAAAAAGAAGAAGATCAGTATTATTTAGTTTTTATAGATAACAAGCTTCCGCCCGCGGTTTCACTCGCGTTGTTCCCGTTCCCGTGGGAATATCGAGATAAAAAGTATCCTGTGTTACTCCGCCAACAAGCTCTATGCCAAAAGTCGTTACATGTCAATTCGATTGGTTGATTAGTTAGGGCGTCAAGAAAGGACAGACAAACACACTTCCACATTTATAATATTAGTTAGGATTATTATGAGCTTTGTTGGTTACTAGAAACCGAGAGGTTTTAACCGCCTCTGTGGTCTATTGGTACAACCACCGGTATCATAGACCCAGGTGTCCCGGGTTCAATTCCCAGCGGGGGTACATATTGTATTCGGCTCGGTTGGTGGTAGGACTTGTTGTAAGTCCGCCTGGCTAGCTACAAAGTCAAAGATTTTTATTCAAATAGACTTATAGATAAGTGCTTTCGAATCGTCCAATTTTTTTTTCCTACCAGCCATTCAGGACATCTTTTAACTGATAAGAAGAACGGCCGCAAGAAACTTATCAGCTTTAACAGAAGCAACAACATTTACAAAGGAACATGTCGTTGCCAAACACAAATCCACAATCTTGAAACATATTTAATATAAGAGGAACATTTTCTTATACTCAGTTATTAGAATATTTTCCTTCTATACAATTACAATAGTCATGTTTTATGTTAGTATCACTTCCATGCATTTTGGTCTTTCAAATAATCATCTACCTTGTAATAACCTTTGCTTAAGAGCGTTTTTTTAACATGTATTTTAAATTTATGCAAAGGCAGCTCAATCACTTGTTGTGGAACTTTATTAAAAAAGGCTATGCCTTTCCTCAAAAACGAGCGACTGCATTTTTCAAGCCGAAATCTTGGAACGGCAAGCTTATTCTTGTTTCTAGTATTAAAATTATGAACATCGCTATGCTTAATAAATAAATCGTGATGTTTCCTTACATATACTATATTATCATAAATGTATTGTCCCGCCAAAGTTAGTATATTAATCTCTTTCCACAATTCTTTAAGAGTACTACTCTACCACACCACCATCCACTACCACCATCTTATCTAAGCCTGACGCCATAACAACAATGTTTTCGACGTTGTTGTGTTCCTGCAGTTCGAGACAAGATAGCCAGTTCCTCAGTGGCTGAGGATTCCTGGAGAGGCTCGCTTCCATCTTCAGCCTTATCAATACTTAACATCAGGTATGATGAAGGCTAAGAGTCTCCCCGTCGTTCATAAAAAAAACAGTTGTCTCAAGTTAGACAGCATTACACTGATGCTATGTTATTGTATGCTTGTTTTTCTCTAAGTAAAGAAAAGTGTCCATTTCAGTTGTCTTACATAAGGCAACATTTTGAAGTAACAGTAATGCGATAAATATTAAACAAGAAAATATAATAGAAAAAAGCAACTTGTCTCGCCCTTCCGACGGCTCGGGCGTTCCGTGAGGGCGACATGAGGCAAGTTGCTTTTTTTTATATTTTCTTGATAAATATTTATCACATAAAAAAGGCATTAAAAATTAAAAAGCTATTATAACACTATATGCGTTATTGACTGTACTTTGTTTCAGAGATAAAATATGACTTGTCATGTCTTAAGTTTGGAGAGTTAGATAGAACCATAACAATGTTTGTGATTGTTACCACAAGAGTTAGAAACGTGAAATTCGCGATTGTGACGTCACGTTGTTTGCAAGAAGTTCGCAAGTTGCTGACTTCAAGTTGTCGGAAACGAAGCCTTCAGATCTGATAGCATCTACCCTTTGCATGGTACAGAACGAGACAAAGTTATGTTAACATTATAACGACATTTGATGTTTCGATGATAAGTAAAAATAATGATAAGATAAGATAAGATAATAATTTATTTGTAATAAATGTGGTACATTACATAGATGGAAAGTGAAATTGAGAAACACACATTTAGCGGACATGTCAGCATACAAATATTTAACTAATCACTAATAAAAAAAAAATTACAAATATTTACAGTATTTTATATCTTAAGGAATAGTTTCGTCGTTGTTCATAAATTCATCAATATTATAAAATGTATTTTCTTTTAACCATTCACGCAAAGTCAACTTAAATCTAGAAAATCGAAGTTCCTTTATATGTACTGGTATTTTGTTAAAAACTTTAATGCACATTGCGTAACAATTGGTTAGGTAGCGTGAGGTTCTTGGAGTTGACTCGAATATAAGTCTATGTGGGTTTCTGGTGTTAGTCCTGTAAAAGTCCTTTGCTTCAGTAAACAATTCATAATTTAATTTTACATATTTTCCTATCTCCAGTATGTAAATAGACGCTAATGTTAATATAGGTAAATTTTTAAAGTATGGTCTGCATGATATGTCTGGAGCAATACCACATAATGCTCTCACACATCGCTTCTGGGCAATAAAAACTTGTTTAGGTTTTAAGTGCCTCAGTAGTTCTATTGTTTACTAGACAAGTATTTGTACTCTCAGTCTAATTTCGTATCAACTTGTGTGTAGTTGAGTAGATTTTAAATAAGTACTTGAATAACTTTAAGGATACTGTTAATTTCATTCTTCAATTCGTATATGTAGATATACATCTGTGGTAAACGGTGTAGGTGTCGAATTTATCATGTGTTTAGTTTATTTAATGTACCTCTCAATTTGTCACTGTTTGTTTGCTCAAATAAATGAAAAAAAGGGAATCACGACCCTCAGTAATGAGGAATACGACGTGAGGAGGAGGATCAATGAACAGGTTTTATTCGATAACCATTCAGTCGATGCTACCTGTCACTACTGTTTCCAAACAACATCTTAGATTAATCCGATGCCAAATAAGGCGTCTTTGAGGTGTGGCTATGAGAGTGATCTATGTGATAGCTATGAGAGTGATGTTTGTGATGGCTATAAGAGTGATGTATATGATGGCTATGAGAGTGATGCATGTGATGGGTATGAGAGTGATTTTTATACATTTCACCCTGAAGATGCACCTTTGACGCTCTACCAACCCTACAAGGGATTTATGGTGCGAGAGTTTGTACTATCTGACCAAGACAATTAGGCGCATGACAGCTGAGAAAAACTAAAAAAATCTAAGTAAAAACTAAAATTTCAAAAAGCGGTGATCAATCAATTAATCACTGTATCGCAATTAAGCACATAATAACAGAAGTGCGGATGTATAAAGACGCTTGAGAAGATAGCAGTTGAATGTTCAGGTTAATTCCCTTAGGTACGAACCCAAAATGCAAGAAATAGGGTAGAAGAAAAGTTGTCTGTCACGCGTCGCAATTTGCGCAAAACACAGAAGCAGTTCATACATTGTTTTTAAGGCTTCAAACACACTGAGGCGATTCCCGCGTCGTTGTCGCCAACGAACTTATATGAGCGAATTCATACTGAAGAATACCAGTAGTTGCAGCGAAATACAGGGTTCCCAGATTAACTGTGCTTTCCCCATTTTGGGGAAAAGATGGATTGTGCGGGAAAAATAAGTTTCTTGAATAATTTCAGAAAAACTTTTACATAGCAATTTTTTTTTTAAACTTAGATCTAGGGTAGCCATAGGAATAAACTTCTAATAAAAACATAAGTACTGAAAATAAATTCATAGGTAAATTTTCGGTTTTGTTGTAACAGGATAGGCCCAAAATTCAATTCTAATATTCAAACCAGTTTTCAGTAACAATAGTAATTATGTTGGTTGGTGGTAGGACTTGTTGTAAGTCCGCCTGACTAGCTACCACCATCTTGTCTAAATCTGACGCCATAGCAATATCGTTTTCAGCATTGTTGTGTTCCGGCAGTTAAAGATAAGATAGCCAGTCCCTCGTGATGGGGTTTACGTGAGAGGCTCGCTTCCATCTTCGGCCTTATCAATACTTAACATCAGGTATGATGAAGGTTAAATCTCACCTTCGTTCATAAAAAAAGTCACAAATTGTTACGTAAAACAGTCGCTTGTACATTTCAAGTTCAGAAGTTAAAGTCGATCATTTCAACCGTGACAAGAACAATGTCAGGAAGCTAAACATAATGAGCTCTGGTACTTGTTAATTTTATTACTTTAAACTTTCTTGCTGTAACGCGAGACGCACGTACGACAAAGTTTCGAACCAAGATGGAAGAATGTCATAAATATGCCAGCTAATTCCATTGTAAGAGGGTATTTTTGTCGTGAAGC
This sequence comes from Chrysoteuchia culmella, assembly GCA_910589605.1. Taxonomy (NCBI): domain Eukaryota; kingdom Metazoa; phylum Arthropoda; class Insecta; order Lepidoptera; family Crambidae; genus Chrysoteuchia; species Chrysoteuchia culmella. Next base: position 1,458,408 of record OU342651.1, read on the forward strand.
TGTATAATATTAAAATGTCGTCGTTATTGTCATGAGAAAGTCTACTCTAACGCCTATTACCTACATACCTACCTCGTCGTCAGCCATATAACACCTACTGCTGGGTATAGGCCTCCCCCAAAAGGGGGGGTGGGGGTTTACCATAATCGCCACGCTTGGCAGGCGGGTTGGCGATCGCAGTATAGCCAAGTATGTAGGAGACGCTGCTGCCCATCTCCTGAAGGCTGAGTCCCTTAGTCGCCTTTTACGACACCCACGGGATGAGAGGGGGTAGTGCCGTTCTCAGCTACCTACTTTTAAAGAACATAAGTAAAACACCTGGATACTGCTTACAAACTCCTTTACTCTTGATTCTGTACATTATCACAATGAATTACAACGAACACAACTATTTTCACCGGGAAGACTAAAGGTTAGCTTCCATATTTTTTTTTAGGAATAACAACAGCTGTCAAAGGCCGACCGGTGTTGCCACGTTCGAGTAAACTGATATTATTAAATAGCAAGTATAACAAATAAGTATGATTCCGTGGAAAACGGAAGAAGACAAAACTATAAAAAAATTAAATAAAAAAAAGTATCATTCCATTCATGAAATTTATAATTGTTAACACTGCCATTAGCACCTACAGCAGCTACATACCTACCTAAAATGAATCGTTAAAGTTTGCATGCTCTTTGACCAGTAAAACATGTTGACCAAAGTAACTTTATAACATCTACTAGCAGCCTGCAGTTTCACTCGCGTGGTTCCCGTTCCCGTGGGAATATCGGGATAAAAAGTAGCCTATTTTGTTAGTTGACCTCTTGAAGTCCCCACATACCAAATTTCAACCAAATCAGTTCAGGACTATTTGCGTGTGTTGAGAGTTTGTTACTCTTTACAAACAAACTTTCACATTTAAAATATTTTATGTCGGATGTAGCCGTATTTCTTGCAAAAATATTTTATCATGTTCCCATGTTATTCTTTGATATTTCTTTTTAATTCTTCAATCTAACATATAATATCTTGCCCAGCGGCTGGCGTTTTCTTATTATAGTTAGTATAAGGTAGTGTAGTATGCATATATGTTTATTATAAATTTATTTGTAGGTAAGAAAATATCGAGATCTAAATAATTCTTTGTCAAATCCTTAGGTAGATCGTAAATACAAAAAATGCTTTATAAAAAAAAACTTGTATTAAGTTATAGTTTACATAAAGTGTAATTGGTGCAAATGAATTTAGGCCGATATTTTTGGGTGTTTGATTGGTAGACGGAAAAAGATTGAATGAAATATTAGCAAAATACTAGTAATATATGAATAATAATAATAATAATAAATAATTTATTCAATAATCAAAACATTACAGTGTTAAAAACTTATAGCCTAGAATTTTTACCAAAATCTATAATTATATAATTATCCTGAACTAGGAATACCCTGTGTTTCAGGCAAAAAGGACTTACATTATACTTAAATTAAACAACCAAATACAATATCATTAATAAACAAGATCATGACAAACAAACATAATACTATATAAATAATACACCTAACTTATTAAAATAAATATCATAGGTACTAAAACTTTTTATCATTTAATCACAAGCAATAATTTCTCTGTGTCTTCGTAGGACATTTTTTGAAGAGCTGCATACAGAATGCTCCTTGTGCTGTGATAATTAATAGAATAAATACCAAATTTGGCATTAAATCTATTATAAAGCAAAGGCCCTAGAAACATGAAGAAGCTGGAAGAGAAGGCAGATTTTCGACTTTTGTTAGTAATTTCAGTGCTGTAGGGAAGTGCAGTGTGCTGTTTAAGGATAGTGCTCAATATAAATAATTGTCTAACGGTTAGTACATTACAATTCTTATAAAGAAGCTCAGTTGAGTAGAGGTAGGGCCGGAAAGTTGCAACTTTTAGAACCGCCCTTTGGGCTCTTTCTAATGATAACAATGAAGTTTTAGACGTGCCACCCCATGACGTAATGCAGTAATTTATTATTGATTGACCTAGGGCAAGATAGACTTGCCGTATTAGTGCGTAATCTGCAACAGTGCGAAGTTTTTTGAATATATATATTAATTTACGTATTCTGCCACATAAAGCTTCAATATGGGGCTTAAATGAAAGGTTTTCGTCAATAATGACACCCAAATACTTCAGATTGTTAGCAATACCTGAATGAATGAAACATACTTCATTGTCATCGTCATCAGCCATTTTAATGTCCCCACTGCTGGGGCACTGGCCTTCCTTATGGATAGATAAGGAGAACGGGCCATGACCCACCACTCGGGCTCAATGCGGATTAGTGGGTTTTAACGACTGCAAACGCAGCTGGGGCCAACGGCTAAACGTGCCTTCCGAAGCACGGAGGAGCTCGAGATAGTAAATTTTTGGTCACCCATCCCTTGACCGACCATTGAGAAAGTTGCTTAACCTCAACAATCGCAGGCCGAGCAACAATACATTACATAAATAGATGAACAACACAAGAGTCGTAAATCTGGCGGCCTTATAACTAAAGAGCAATTTCTTCCAGGCAACCATGTGTTTATCTGGATGAAACAAAAGTGTATGTATCCAAAGTTAAATCGCGGGCACTTTGATAAAGAATGTTCATATAACGCATACGCGTTCGCGCGGAGATCAATCTCAAATCCGAACGTAGGTATATTGCGTGTAATTTTTTTATTCATTGACCTGGAAAAGCAATAAATGCTTATGAAAAAGAAAGCCCTAAGAAAGGCGTTGACAAAAAGGTTATCTAAAGACATTGTGGCGTCTACCAAAATGGTTTCAGCATTTAAGGCGTTTTTCTCGTCACAATTCTCGAGGAATGCTTTTCGTTGTCAGTTGCAGTATTAAAATTTCGCCCGGTTTGTAAAGTGAGAAGAGAATTTAATATTCATAGCTTTCAGGGAAAAAAATTGGGTTCGTCCAACTGTTGAAGATTGAAAAGGTGGCCTTTGTTTACAAATGCCATCTTAGGTCGAGAGAGATTAACCATAGAGATGTTAAAAATATTTAAAGAACAACGAGATGGTGGTGACTCATTCTACCTATCCGTGAATAAAAAAAACCAAAACTAGTGTCCCAATAGTGAGACAATTAATAATATAGCTAATGTTGATGGTGAAAGACATTTACATAAAACAAATTATATGTTCATCAGATGAATGATCCCTGTTATTTTTATTGTTTTTTATGAAGTAAGGGGAGACTCTTAGCCTTCATCATACCTGATGTTAAGTATTGATAAGGCTGAAGATGGAATCCCCAAGCACTGAGGAACTGGCTATCTTATCTTTAACTGCCGGAACACAACAACGCTGAAAACATGTAGTTATGGCGTCAGACTTAGATAAGATGGTGGTAGCTAGCCAGGCGGACTTACAACAAGTCCTACCACCAACCAAACCGAATAAAATATGTACCCCCGCTGGAAATCGAACCCGGGACCCCTGCGTCTGATACCAGTGGTTATACCACTAGACCACAGAGAGGCGGTTATAATTCAAACCCTGGCTCGGCAGACAGATACCAAGGGTCCAATTCTCACGCTACCGGAGAAAGTTCACGTTCGTGAAAGAGCTCCACTTTTTTCGAAGGAAAATTAAATTTAATTCTTTTAACGATTGAGTACTACTTTCGAGGGCTCGTACAACAGGAATAAGAGCACTATCCATTAACAAGAAAGGCGTTAACCCTCATAGGGTCGATTTTGAGGTATCAACGGTATCGTATGTAGAAAAAAAATCTCCATCGATCTATCTACGTATCATATTTCTAATGTTTATACTTTTTGAAATATTGTTTGCGTAAAGGTCGTTAAACACTTAAAAATGAATGGTTTACGCAACTAAAAGTACGTTAACCATCCATATTTAACTAAAAGGTCACATGTAACCTTTAACGCCATAATTGTTCAATATTAATCCTAAGGTTTGCTTGGCAAAAAAGTCGTTTTTTGACACTACTACACTAGAAAGTCATAAAGATACTTTAATTACTTTCAAGCCAAGATTTATTCTAGTAGTTTGCATCAATATCCTAGGCTGAAAAGGCGTTTAATGAAAACACTAAACTAGAAAGACTTTAAGATCTGCTTACGTCCTTTTAGCGTAGGACTCGTACAATTTTAATGAACAAAATACTTTTCACAAATCGCAAACCGCCTTTACTTACTCATATTATGGTACAAATCCTTTGCTTAAAAGACGCTAAGGCACAGTACTTGGCTAAAAAGACGCAATTTGCTCTCGACTCTCACCCCCGCGCGGTTGTGTCTCTAGTGTCAGTAAGTTATCGTCGCGGGAGGACGTGTGTCGCTCGCCGAGCGGAAAGATTTCCCGCCACATTTACAATGACTGACAAAATGCCAAGGTAAGTAAATATTATTTTTGAAGTAGTTATTATTGCAGTAAATTGTAAATAATTTATGCGTATCATAAGCGCAAAACATTCGGAATGGTACCGGGGGGGCGTGAATTTTTGCAACGTTCTAGTTAGGTACTATGCGCCATGCTATATAGATACTTACCAATTAAATAGCTTGGGTTTCCGCTTTAAAGTTTTGTGCATGGTCTTTGATGGTATTGAGTAATCGCTGAGACTACCTAATAAACATGTTTAGTAATAATTTAGTCAGCTTATAGTACCTAGATGGAATTATTCAAATAGAGCTATATTATTTTACTAGCTTGATGGCTTATTATGTCGGCGTTCTGACCCTAGTGGTTTGGACTACGTAGTCAATCAAAGGTCGTGGGTTCAAATCTCGCAAGGGAAAAATGATTTTTGAGCATGATATTTGTACTTAAAATATGGGTATTTGTTTATGTTCGTTTATTAAATAGGTATATCCGTTATAAAGTTGCCGTAGTTAAGCGATGCTTAGATTCTGGATAGATAATTTTATTTATGAGAATGTTGAAAGAATTGATTTATTATTGTCATTAAAATTAAAGCATGGTCATTTGTATTCTATTTTATATTTGTTAATATATGCATTAGTGTACTTATTCACATTTTATATACGTTTTAATATTTTTTATGTAAGTATTACATGACTGCTCCACACCTTTATCAAATGTGCATTACCTAAAAGCTGTCTGGAAGAGTTCACTTATAGCGACAAAACCTTCTTTGCACATGGTTGTTATTATATGTACCTAGTTTTATTTAAACTTTTTTTTTACCTAATGTGCAATAAAAGTATATTCTATCTATCTATCAATGTGCTGTTGTGTGAAATATATTTTTATAGACTAGCTAGTTTCAATTTTGTCTGTCACCCTGTATGTACTACTCGATCTTCAGTTTAGCATTTTTTTAACAGATCCAGAAGATCGGTGCTTTCCTCACGAGCCAAAGCAATTCTCGATATGGTAGGTGCTGAAAAAAACGATATTACCTCAATTCCGACAACAAGCAAGGAAAAACCCAAAAAAGAAGTGGATCCAATAGTTGAAGAGACAATTAATAAACTTTATGCACGGCCGTACTCCATGACATCACAGGTGTTTGACAAATTTTGTGAGACACAAATCACATTACGGTCTCACCACCTTCAAGATCTAGCAATACATGTATACAACTTGAACGAGACCTTTTCTTCATATGATATCGCTTGTAAATCATTACCTTCCCAAAGTACAACACCTACGCTTGGACTCAAAGATTTGACTTGCTACGAAAAAATGCCTTTCATACCTGAAGAACAGCAACTATGTGAAGTTAATAATTTAAGTAGTCCGGCTGCATACAATAACAATGAACATTTTACAGACAATTTTATGCCAGTATCACCATTGTCAAAATTAAACATTCAGTTAGCCCCCGATTTTGATTCTGACGACTCAGTTCGTGACAAAGATTATATTCCCAACTCAAGTGACGATTCCGACGATGACTTTCCGATTGCATCTTCAAGTCAAAAAGATTTGTTCAAAAGTAACTTACAGGCATCAAAATCAGCCAGAAATACACCTCTCAAGCTACTGCAACCGGTCAAATCTATTGAAAATATTATATCCAAGAAAAGTCGTAACGCTATCGATTGCCACGAGTTAGAATTTGCAAAATTAGGCAATGTTCAATGCAAGCGTCGTAATACTGTTGACGTAATACCGGAGAGTATAATTAATAATGCTGACTGCATGCCATCCAATAATTCCAGTCAAATAGCCCCGTTCGATTGTGATCCTAATGACCAAATTCATGACAAGGAGAATACATCTAAACTAATACCTGATTCCAACAATCACGTAACGGCCGCGACTTCAAGACAAAAAGGCTCGGTTCAAAACAACTTGGAGTCCTTAGAACTCCGGTCGCACCATCGTACTGAAAAATCTCTGACCGAGAAAAGACGTAACACTATCGATTTCCGCGAAGTAAAATGCATAGAATTAGAAAAAGTCACACGCAAACGTAGAAAAACCATTGACGCCATTCAAGAAAGTGGAAATAAAAACTACAACGACATCCCATCTAAGAAACGTAAACTTTATAAGACCAATTTGGCTCACAGAATAAATGAAAAGAAGCAAATAAAAATGATGGAGTACACTGTAAAACCAGGATGTAATGAAAAATGTTTTAAAAAATGTTCCACGCGCATCAATGAAGAACAGCGAAAAAAACTAAATCAAGATTACTGGAGCCTTACTTGGGAACAGAGACGACTTTACATACGGCAAAGAATAGCTATAGCAGTTCCAAAAAGAAAATACACTAAAGAGCCAATGAGAAATCCCAGAAGGTCCTTTACACTTAAAACAAGCGACGGAAATGTGTGTGAGGTGTGTAAAGTATTTTTTATAACTACACTAGGGTACAAAAAAAATAATGATAAAGTTCTACGATTAGTCGATGAAGTCAATGATGTCGATCACCGAGGCAAACACGTAAAAACACCCGCTTATGATAGACAGCTACTTAACCAACACGTGGAATCTTTTCATCCATACGAACCGCATCATAGACGAGAGCATGCTCCTTTGAGGCGTTACTTACCAAGTGACATAAATATCAGGCACATGCACAAAGACTACTGTGAAAAAAATCCAAATATAGCTGTGTCATATGAACTTTATCGTAAGCATTTAAAAAGCATGAACATTTCATTCACACGACTTGGCAATGAAGAGTGCGAGGTGTGTGAGTCGTATCACTTGCATAGTAAACAGACTTCGCACGATGCAACTGCCCAGTTGCAGATTGAATGTAGCATTTGTGTACAGTATTCTCGACACCATGAGAAATATACCAAAGCAAGACAACTGTACACTACACATAAAGATTTGCCCCAAAATGAAAAGCAAATATTTTTTACTGCTGATTTAGAAAAAATAATAATGTTGCCCCGAATGGAAACATTCAAGTCGGTTATTTTCTGTCAGCGCCTTATTGCCTTCAACCAAACTTTTGCACCTGTCGGAAAAATAACCAATAGTAACAAACCAGTTACCGCTATTTGGCACGATGCAATAGCGGGACGCAAACAAGACGACATAATGAGTGCGTTTTATGCGTTTTTGATTCGTAATCGCGATGTTGAAAATGTGAACATTTGGCTCGATAACTGTAGCGCCCAAAACAAAAACTGGTTGTTATTTTCATTGCTAGTTCATATGGTGAACAGTGACTTAATTTCCACAAACAATATCACGTTGTATTTCTTTGAACCTGGACACACTTTTATGAGCTCAGATCAAGTGCACCATCAAGTTGAACTAGCAATGAAAAAGAAGGGAAAATTGTACGACTTTCAAGATTTTATTGAAGCTGTATCATCTATAAATAACAGCAAAGTAATAGTACAATCACTCTCACCAGAAAACTTTATAAACATTCCAAATTTGATATCAGATAGGCGCATTCAAAAATCCAACCCCAGGGCTTATTTAAAAAACATGGTGCAGATAACATTTAAACGAAATGATTTTGACCTTTATTATAAAAATAACTTCGATGATGAATTTACTGCATTGCGTTTTATGAACGATAAATATCTGAAAAGTCCACGTATCATGAGTATTACTTTTCGATCATCACCAAAAGGTATTGACGCTGGGAGAAAAACTACCATCATAGATAAGTTAGCTGCCATAATTCCCCCACACAAACTAACATTTTGGAACAATTTACCAACAAATGATGCAGCAAATGAGATTGAAACAAATGACATTAGAGGTAGGAAAACTATATAATTAAGTAACTCAAAGACTGATTCCAAGTGCCAGTATTATAATATTAAGTACTTAATAAATATTTTAGAATTTTGTTAGACATTCAAAATGTCAAATTTTGATAAAAGCATGTTACTTTTTAGGTATTTTTGAAACAAAAGTTTGTTCAACTTTTTATTAGTTTTTAAGGCTAACAAATTGTATTTAAACAAGATTATGTTCAGAAAGTTGAATTTTTTCTAGAAGGGCTCTTGATTTATTTTTAGTTGTTCTAATGTTTTTAATATACGAATTTAATTTATTTAGTTTTTTCTTTAAAATATTCAATCCATAATACATAACTAAATAGTCGTTACGGCTAAAGGTTTAACGTTTAACGGCCTTTAAGTGTAGTAAGTCTGAAATAAAATACTTCTAAAAAGACACTAAATTAAGAAACTTACCTAAAAAGGCACTAAACTACTATCGTGTTAATATAGCTAAGAATTTATGCTAAATGCAAATCGGTAAACATAACTATAAAGCCGCTAAGTAACTAAATGTCTTTTTAGCTAAGTAATTTGGAATAGTTTTAGTACACAAAAATAAAACACTTTATTTATGTTGGAATCATAAGCTTTAAAGTCGCTAAGGTGCACTTAGTGACTATTTAGTAAATTATTTATTTTAAAATCACCAAATTATGCGCAAGTAAAAGGAAAAATGTGTTATTTTTTTACTTTAAACAAATTGTATTTAAACAAGATTATGGCCATAAGTTTGTAAATTTAACAAGCTTTAATTGAACGTTTCATTTTATTTTGTACGAGCTATAGTTTTCAATTGGCATACTTTTCAAATATTTCCCGCGTTTTTCGCTCATATTTCAAAATTTCGTTTTGTAGCTTAGCGTCCTTTTAGTTAACGGACGGCAGATGACGAGCTTGCCGGGTTTTCTCGTAACAAGGTATCCCGTCGCGTCGGTAGGGCTTTTTCAACCAATGGCGTAGCTGTATTGACAATCACAAGTGCTTCAAACGGCCTAGACTGAATAAATCATATTTAAAGACGTAAGACGTAAAGACGGCAATAGACGTCCGATTTAGTTCCGATTGTCTGATCAGACAATCTGATCGGATTCACTCAATACACGTCCGATTTTTGTGTCCGACGTTTTCTAAACTCAGTCCAAAGAGTAAAATAATTAAAAAAAACATAAACATATCTCTCATGTAGGTACTTAGTCATGTAAACAGCATCTCACAAGCTTTACATAATTCATTAGAAAGAAACTGGTACCTATAATACAGGCCCGGCCTACTGTAGGTACTAGTACATTGTACACTTACTCAAGTTGTTCATTAATAATAAAACAAAAATATACCCGTACTTAATATGCGCTAGAGAGTCAACTGGCAAATCAGAAGGAGAATCGGACGTCTATGTCGTCCCTGTACAGAAGTATGCATAAAGCGCCTTCAGATAATTGGACAAGACAATAAAATCGTAAACGCGTAGCGTTCTTTCCGACTCGGACGTCCGATCCGACTATCGGATCGTATGTGTATTGAGTGTTCAAACAAATGTAGGGCACGAGAGCCTTCCGATTGTCTGATCAGACTATCGGAGAGAAAAATCTGACGTGTATTCCCAGCCTCAATTGGGTACCAGTGCACTGGCGTTCGGTTCGAAGTTCACTGTAAATTTATTTCATGTTTTAGGAGTTAGTTTACACGTCATCAAGTTTTCTATCTCTGTGACGTGAGAGTAGTAGTATCAGTCTTAGATCTTTGTGTTATCATTGGTCTCCATTTTGAACGTATCTCATCTATATTTTCGATTGCTTTGGTACTGTTAACATATAAAGTAAGAAAATATAAATGGAAATATTTCGAGTTTGTGAATGAAACTAGAATAATAGCTTACACAAACATACGAATAAAGTAGCTGGATCAACGACATATGCCTATATTATTGTAATAAGTATCTATATACTTAATTCAGGTTCGCAAAATTTGTGATGACTCGATAGGGACTTTGGCGCGTAGTACGCGGCCGAGTAAGGTATCAAATTGAAGGTACTCGAGTCTATTTGTTCCGAAAACTATAAAATATACAAAACGTTAAACGTGATGATCACAAACTGCAATTAAAAAGTGTCATTAAAAGTGAAATCCACAATAGCATAAGTAGTGTAGTCCACGCGGGCGAAGCCGCGGGCGGGAAGCTAGTACCTAAATAATGTAAATAATTACACGGATATTGTCAGGATAAAAAACCTTCGTAAACCATTCTTCGAAGCCCTGCCATTATAACAAAGAAGTACTAACAAAAAAAAACGGCAAAATTTCACTTTATAATCATTAACTGTTTTGCTGTCTGTACAATCCGACATACATGTTAATATTTTGAACCGTGTCTTATCATTTGGACACCGCGAACGAGTCACGTTTGTTTTCAATACAAAAATAGTCGGTTTTTACAAAGAAATTCCTTAATATACAAAATGGTGTACAAAGAAGATATTATTAAGCCTCGAAGTAAGTGGAGATTTTATTTTAATTTTGATTGACTCGGTGGTAGAGTTGTGGTAATCGTCGTTCTGAGTTAGGGGTTGTGGGTTCGATGACAAACATGAGATGATCATCTATAACTTTTTAATTTTGCATTTTACAATGCTATTTAAATATTAAACAAGAAAATATACCAGAAAAAAGCGACTTGGATCGTGTCACCCTGACGGGATTTGAACCCGCATCCTCTCTCATTGATGAAACGGCGGTGGCCAACACCGTAGAAAGGTGCATATACTAGAAAAATTCGACGTGTCGTCATAGGTCTCTGTAGCATTATTGGTAAGTATATTGGGCCGGATTCCCAAGGATGCGGGTTCGAATCCCGTCAGTGCGACATGAGACAAGATGCTTTTTTCTGGTATATTTTCTTGTTTAATATTTATCACATAAGATGATCATTTGTGTTGGTTCCGTTTCTAACCCTGCGTTTCTATTACTTACTAACAGATGATTTCGGCTACGGACAGTTCTATTCTTCTATGGAAAATATGTCAAAAATATAACTGTCCGTAGCCGAAACAACCCGCTAGTGAGTTAAAGAAACCTGCGGTAAGTATTCTTCATTGCTTGGAATTTACCAATGTAGTAATATTTTAAGGAAATGGTCTGATTTGTTTAGCCTCGCGGTTTTATACGCGTGATACCCGTTCCCGTGGGAATATCGGGTTAAAATATGGCCTATGTCATTTGGGAGGAATGAAGCTTTCTTATGGTCAAAAATTACCTAAATCTGTCTAGTAGTTTCGGAGCCTAATCTATCAAACAAACAATCAAATCTTTCCTCTTTTTAATATTAGTATAGTTATCTTTAGCATTAGAAAACATACAAAAAATATTTTATTAATATTGTTTGAAACAATCATTAGAAGTACCTACATTCAATTTAATGCGAATGATTTGGAAGCCATGCAAATGTTATACTTAGGTACTCCTAGAACAACCTTCTTAGCGTGTCGATGGCAGACAATAAAGTATTGAGGCCCAGAATTCAGCCACTTTGACAGCCTTGTCGGTTGCTGTGATGAGATCTTCCTGCATGCAGGTGTCAGGACACGCAGGGCACGATGGTAGGTGGGCCATCGTTTTGGGAAAGCCAGCTGGAGACTCCTGTCGCGGGTGCTAGGACGGTGGAAGCCTGCTGTGGTGCAGCGGTGCTAAGTGAATGGAGGCACAGAAAGCATGGAGTGCTCACCTTCCGTCTGGTGCAGGTTCTCACCGGACATGGTTGTTTTGGTAGGTTCCTGCACCGGATTCAGAGAGAGGAGTCTCCAAAGTGCCACGAGTGCGACGCGGAGCAGGACACTGCGCAGCACACGCTCGAAGTGTGTCCTGCGTGGTCGGCACAGCGCCGGGAACTCGTAGCAGTGGTAGGAGGGGATCTCTCCCTACCCAGCATCGTCAGTAAGATGCTGGGTAGTGACAGATCGTGGCAGGCGGCAGTCTCCTTCTGCGAGGATGTGATCCTCCAGAAGGAGACAGCGGAGAGGGCTCGCGAGCAGGACGCTCATGCGGCCCGAATCCGTCGCAGGCGGCTAAGGGGAAGGAGGCGACGGTATGATCGCCTCATTCCCTTATAAAGAAACCAAGCTGGCGTTGGTGGATGTGCCATCGCCGGCCTTGCACGGTTTCCACCGTCTGGGAAGATGGCTAAACTGGCTCGGCCATCTTCCAGCCGTGAGGGGGCCCGGGTAACCGGGCCACGGCCGCCTGGTCTTTAGGGGTGATTGCGAACCCTACCCCCCGTGACCAATGGCGGCCTGGAGGGCAAGTACTAGGAGTTTTAGTTGGTAGTACCCGCCCAGGTGAGTCCAACATTTCGAATCGCCCCTGCACCTGGGGGCGAGGGATGCGTAAAAGCATTTCTCCAAGTATAAAAAAAAAAAAAAAAAAAAAAAAAAGGCCATCGTTTGGACTGCACCGCAAAGGCATTCCGCGGAACCAGCCGATAAGCCTCACCTGTCCATGTTTTCTTTGCTCCGGCCGGTCTGAGTCCGAAGCCTATTTAAAGTCTAAATAATGTTCTCACCCGTATCGCTCATACTTACAACACTGTAACATGTATGTGGTACCTTTTTTTTTTTTTTTTTTTTTTTTATTTATGTGAGGGGAATCCATTCTTTACAGATACCGACCGGTTATGCTGGGGTCACCTAGGATACCTGAATAGGCACCCTATCTCTCGCCACCCCCGTTACCCCGGCGATCCTAATAGGATCGGCGGGGTTACGGGGTAGGTCTCACCCACTCCCGATCCTCTACCGGGCCAAGGGCCGGATGGGGACTGGGGAGGGTCACCCACCTCGCGACCCTCCGATCCATCTCGAAAGACAGGCCGGGGGACCGGGAGGGGGGGGCACTACCAGCTAAACCCCTCACTTATGCCCTCAACTATAGACCCCGAGTCTATGGGATCGTGGTGTCACGCGCACACGTGACCCGGGGAAAGTTGCCCACCTGGGGCCCTACCGGCGGGGGTGACAGGGCATAAATGTCACCGCCCACTACGACGGCGGGGGGAGAACGAGGCGCGCACGTTGGCGTCTCCTTCTCCCCGGTCGTCGTCTTCGGATCGGATCCGCATCGGCGTCAGCCTCGCGTATCCTCTCCGCGGCCTCCTTCTGTGAGAGTACATCCTCACAGTAGGAGACCATCGCCTGCCAGCATCTCTCACTTCTCATCATCGCAACTGTTACGCTGGGAAGTGTGAGATCCGTTCCGATGACTGCAGTCAACTCCTGTCGTTGCGTCGACCACGCGGTACACTCCATAAGAGTGTGGCGCGCGCTGTCTTGTGGTGCACCGCAGTGGTGGCACACCTGCGCAGCTTCTCTCTGTATTCGACACAGGTACCTACCAAAGCATCCATGCCCGGTAAGTACCTGTGCCAATCTATACGTGATAGAGCCGTGTGTTCGGGCTTTCCAATCCCTCAGAATCGGGCGAATGGCCTCGATTGTCTTAAGGCCTGCTATGGGAGTCTGTAACTGCCGCTCCCATTCAGCCAAGCACCTCTCCTCCGCAGACCGCCGAATCGCAGTCCGCTCCACCAGAGCCAAAAGGTGGCCCTCTCTTCTGGCTTCCCGACCTCGCCTGTACACCTCTGCCAAAACCTGGGCCTCCAGCTCCCAGGGAGGTGTACCAGCCAAAGCGCACGCTGCCGACCAAGAAACTGTGCGGTATCCTCGCACCATACGGGAGGCTACAACCCTCTGGAGCCGCCGTAGGGCGGCCTTATTTGCTTAATTTAAAGCATCTGCCCAGACGGGGGCTCCGTAGAGGGCCATACTACGGATTACCCCCGCATAAAGCTGACGACAACTTTTGTTGGGACCGCATACGTTCGGCAGCAGTTTGCCCAGAGACGCTGCAGCCTTAACCAGTCTGGGGGCCAACTGCTTGAAATGATCGCAGAAGGCCCAACGTCCGTCAAGTACCAACCCTAGGTATTTCATGTAGGGGCGGAACGGAACCACAACCCCATCAATGACCATATCAGCCCCTGGTGGGGGACCCTGCCTTGGCAAAGTCTTTGCCCCGAGCCGTGACGAGCGTGTCATCCGCATAGCAGATGACATCTTGCCGGGGGAGAAGCTCGCCTCGAAGCGCCCAATTATATCCTTGGTTCCACAGGAGTGGTCCCAAGACCGACCCCTGTGGAACACCACACATCATTCGCCGAATCTTCAGCTGCCCGTCTGGGGCAAGATATACAATTTCCCTATCCTCCAGATAGTGCTCAATTATCCGGCAGAGATAGGGAGGGACACCATGGTGTCGAAGGGCATCCTTGATGACGCTATAGGGGAGAGAGTTAAAGGCATTCTTTATATCTAAAGAAACCGCCACCACTCTCTCCCCGCGACTGACAGCTGCTTGGGAGAGTTCCTTTAGTGCCATGATGGCATCTATCGTGGACCTCTGCCTCCTGAACCCATATTGACGGTCCGACAAATTGGGACCAACAGTGTCCAGATGCTGGACGATCCGATCCGCAATGATGCGTTCAAGCATTTTTCCGGACTCGTCCAGCAGGACCAGCGGCCGATACGCAGACGGTAAATTTGGAGGCCGGTCGTCAGGCAGAGTCTTCCCCTCTTCCATGGCTTGGGAAAGTGCTCTGTCCGGACACACTCGGAAAAGAGCGCCCGAAATTCTTCGCCGAGACGTTGAAGGCCTATGGGGATGATCCGTCCCGGAATCCCATCTGGACCAGGCCTCTTGCCATGCCGGCCATCTTGGCCTTGAGGCGATCAGTAAGCGCCTCTATTTCCTCAACGGTGACCGGGAAGAAGCCACTTGTCTCAGTCGACTCGCGGACCGAGGGTCCCATCATCGGGCAAACGGAAGGAGGTACGGCCGGAAATAGACCACCGACCACCTGAGACAGAATCTGTGGATCCATCGATTCCGTGGGAGGCGCCTGATTGCGGAGCTTACTCCTAATCATTCTATAAGGGCGCCCCCACGGGTCCCGATCCAGATCCTCGAGGAACTCATCCCAAGCGTGAGTTTTCGCCCGACAAATTGCCTCTGACAAGGCCTTTTTCGCTTCCGTAAACGCTAAACGAAGTGGGACTTCCTCCGCCGGAATGCGCCTTAACCTGCGTCGACTGCGCTGTAGTGCCCTTCTGGCTTCGAGGCATGTAGCACGAAGAGTAGCTACCTCGTCGTTCCACCAATACACGCGCCTCTTGGATGGCACACCTTTGACCCGCGGCATAGAGGCGTCGCAAACTGCCGTTAGGGATGCAATCAGTCGCCGAGCACCCTGCTCCGCCCCCATTCCTTCGATGCTCTGACCTTCCCATTTCCATGACTCGACTATAGCCGCTTCTTCCGCAAGGTCACGGTTCAACTTGGTGATAGCCCAACGAGGGAAACGTCGCTGAGCCTCACCAGGACGCGGAGAACGGCCACCATCAGCAGACACAATCTTAAAATAAATATGGACGTGGTCCAACAGTGTCAAAACGTCTGTAAGGACATGCCAGTCCTGTATCCGTGCTGCCAGGGCAGGGGTCGCGAAGGTCAAATCAACAATAGACCCTCCGTCTATTGTTGATTTGACCAACATTTCCCAGTCACCCGCTTCTCAAAACGAGAATCAGGTCACTGGACAACCACACTACCAAAATTGCCAAAACCTAACCTAATCACCCAGTCACCAATTTCTCGGAAACTGAGAATTTGGCCACTGGACAACACCACCCAACACACCACCCAACACACCCAAGAGGTCCGAAAATCAACTGGAGAGCAGCTTCTCCTAAACCGGAGAATCCGATTTCCAGCCGAAAAAATCCAAACCTTTGGGCGACCTTGACGACTTATTGAAAAAAGGAAGAAAGATGAAAAAAATCAATTTTTCAAAAAGTATTGAACCGAGATGCGATTCAAAAACACCAAACGATAGGGAAAATTTTTCTACGCCTGAGTGCCAAATTACACCTTCAAAATAACACCTTCCGAAAAACGTCATGTATGTGGTACCTAAAATTTTCAATAAGTACAATCTAGTAAGACAGAGTCCGGTTATAAGTAAAAATATGTTAAAAAGTAAAAAAAAAAAATTTTTTTAGGACGTATAACTAAAATATTTTTGTCTTAACTGAAAAAATTAATACTTACGTTTATTTATTAAATGGCATGTTTGGTGAGGTAGGTATGTGTAAATACTTGTAAAAGAGCGTATATCCCGCCAACAAACTATGTTCATAGTTTGGCGGGAAATTATAGAAGTGATAATTGTAACATACCATTTGAAATAAATAAATAAAAAAATAAGACGGGTTGCACTCCGGGAGTGCCGGCAGAAGTGAAAACTTGATTATTAACGTTGAGCATGTTTGATATTTTGGAATGGTTAGGGAATAATTTTGCACCAATTGCTTTATCAGTATAAAAGTACTATCATTTATGTGGTAGAATACAATATTCATTTATTGCGCTATCGTACACAAACATGACAAACCATATTAAAGTGAACGTTAAGTTAGGTAATAAGATATAAGAAAACATTAGTTATTATAGAGAATCGAAAAATATATATTGACAATAAAACAAGAGACAAGTAAAAGACATTATCAACAGTCTGTCGCTAAGCAACCGAGACCATAGTCAACCTGTCACCTCAACATTCTCCATCCGTCCTACGCTTTTTCGATCAGGTCACGTGTCCTGACGCGAGTTTAAGATTTTATACCCATTACAGAAAAAGTGCTCAACGCCGCTAAAGAAGTTTTCACTTCAAAAATTTGATGAGTTGGAATTATTCGGAATTTCCAAAGATACATTCAGAAAGCGAGTAATTCAACATATTAAAGAAAGTACCTGATTTTTCGATAGGCTACAAAATATAACAATACCTATTTAGACCATTAGGTATATTTTTATTTTATTTTTGTTTATTTAGTCATTAGTAATATTTAAACACAATATTATTTATTCAGTTTGGGCTGTTAAAAACATTTGCGTGTGTCAGAGAGGCTACACTATCAGTTCACAAACCTTACGACGAGAGACCTTGTAACGAGAATAAGACTGAAATGTAAATGTTAGTGCTGGTTCATTGTAACTTATATGAACACAAAAATAACATTCAAATGGCAAATGGCACATGTTGCTCTCTGGCTACCTGTTCGACTATTTTCATAAATATAAATATAAGTCACCCGTGACTACGGCAGCTGTAAAGGTACCGAAACGTCGGGAAAATCAAAACCCCTAAAAAAACCTATAAATACGGACAATTACAAATTAGTTCGTGGAAATATAGCGCGTTTGATATCCGTAAAAGTTGTTTGTGCGCGCCAAAACATAAGATGTACATAAATACATCTTCTACCACACAATATCTGTTTTTTTTTCTAAGTTTTAGCAAAAAAACTGTATCAAGTATTTTATTTAACATTAATAGTAATGGTGGACACTCATTGTCTATAATGTAAGTTTTAATTTATAGTAATTTGTACTACTGACTGTATGTGTCAAAATAAAGAGAAAAAAAAATATAAATATATTTTTTGCACAATTTTGTAAGATAAATTTTGCTCATGGTTTATATGACCAAAAATCGTTTGACACAAAATTATTGGTTTATTTAAGTGAAACCTGTTATTGGCTCACTATAGATTTACATAAGTTATTTTTCATGTCTCATATTCTGAAAGTAACTCATAACTTGCCTAAAATGCGGGTTGAAAGTGATATGTGGCGGCCCTAGGGCTGTAATAAATTTTATAAAAGAATAGGGGGTGTCATGTCAAATCGATATCTGTAATCTCTTTGGACTTTTATTTACCAAAGGTATGTAGGCAAAGGCACAGAAGCCTATACAGCTTATTTTGCTACATTATAAAATAATTAAAATCGTAGAAACCTTACAATTTTTTTTTTGAATATTCTGTTTGTTTTTACTTTCCTCATATTCAAAATGAAAAGTAGAGTGTTTACTTCGGGTGTATGGACCCATAACAGTCTCGAACTATCGGCGCCCTTACTTCGTTCGGGCGCCAAAACACTCGACTGTTATGGGTGTCATACAGCCCTTGGTAAACAATCTACTATTATATGCATGGATAAAGCGTTAGTTTTCTAAATAAAGGCTTCCAGATCGGAAATGGGAGATCATGGCCAGGGAGGCTTTCAGTAATGGGGACATAAGGAGTAGGTAGGGTCACTTTTTCACACCATAGGTTGCTCCTCGCATGTTTGGGTTATTACAATTACATTAAGGTTTAAATTAATATGCCATTCCAGAAAAAGCGGTAGGGTTTCGACATCTTCAGACGGTCCTGTGGTCCCTAGCTATGACCATAGGTTTCATATACAGAGTGAACATAAGTATGGCCCTCGTCGCCATGACAGATGCGAATAATGAAGACGTAAGTATTTTTTTTCTATTTTATGTTACTGGGATAACAATTAGTCTTCGTCCGTTTGTCTTAAGAGGATTTTCTCCTCGCTTTTGATAATTTTTTTACATGTTGTTGATACGAGTATATTGGATGAATAGGGCCGTACGTTTTTATTTTAAAGAAATGTTACTTATTACAAATAATATTAGCATCTCATCCATATTTACCTCGAGCGTTTCAATTTATTTAAGTTAATAATAACCGCCCTGTGGTCTAGTGGTACAACCACCGGTATCAGACCCAGAGCACCCGGGTTCGATTCCCAACGGGGTTACATATTGTATTCGGTTTCGTTGGTGGTAGGACTTGTTCTTAGTCCGCCTGGCTAGCTATCACCATCTTATCTAAGTCTGACGCCATAACAACAATGTTTTCAGCATTGTTGTATTCCAGCAGTTAGAGATAGGATAGCCAGTTCCTCAGTGATTGAGGATTCCGGGAGAGGTTCGCTTCCATCTTCAGCCTTATCAATACTTAACATCAGGTATGATGAAGATTAAGAGACAACCCGTCGTTCATAAAAACAAATACTATACCATATTACTATAAAATAAAACCGTATAGCCCTAGATTAATATGTACTGAATCGAATGAACAGCTGCGTAGTGTCGGCTTAGAATAGCACTACCCGCTCTCATCCCGTGGGTGTCGTAAAAGGTGACTAGGGGACTCAGCCTTCAAGAGACGGGCAGCGGCGTGTCCTACAAACTTGGGCATACTGCGATCGTCAACCCGCCTGCCAAGTGTGGCGATTATGGCACACCCACCCCCCTTTTGGGGAGGCCTCTTCCCAGCAGTGGGTGCTATGTGGCTGAGTCGTAAAGGTTTAAGGGGGTGGGGGGGTTAAAAGTTATGCCCGAAACAATATTTCAGAAGAAAAAGTAGGCAATCGCCTCTAGGACTCGCAACGCGTACCGGCACTACACAATCCTCTTAAGTGATTATTATTTTTATTTGTTTTAGTATTTTAGCTATAACTGTACGAAACAACCACTTGACATTTATCTTGAGAACTGAAGATATCAATGTCAGTTCAGTTATTTTATGACGTGACATAACATCTCGATAACCAATGTTTTACGTTGATTCGTTCTTAATGTAAAATCCGTCCAGAGTAAGGGGGGGGAGAGGGTGGGGTAGCTGACTACAAGGTGCATGTAAATAAATTTAAGTTACTAGGTACTTAAGAATTTTTACATGTATGTGGAATATGAATAAATAGATAATCAGATAAATGACTTATTGTGTTTGAGATGGGTGGCCAAAAATTACTTATGACGAGTTTTTCTGAACTTTGGTAGTCACAACAATCCGGTTTGTATTTTTAGTCATAAATACTTATCGACATCCATTCATTAGCAAGGCTTGTAGCCCAGCACTGGAGTAAAAGATAGTTTTCGAAAGCACTTATCTATAAGTATATTTAAATAAAAATATTTTGACTTTGACTTTGACTTTTATTATGACTTTTCTCACCTACACCAAACAAACGCTTTGCCCACTTCATACCAGATGGAATCTTTACTTTATCACTTTACTTTGGGGAGTATGCATCTGAGCTGCATAACCTAAATCTATTCTCCTTTTTTATCGGGATACCAGACGTACTGCAGGCTACCATTTATACCTGGTTGTCATTGCACACTAAGGTACGCCGATGTACAGTACAGAGCACTTTAGTCCTATTTCATCATGCGAACAGTCGAGGAATAGTATGCCCTGCCAGCGTCTGTTATTCCAAGCATATACAACCCGAACCTCTTCAAGATGCAAGTGAACATGCTTCTTCTGGGCGAATTTGCTCCATCTTAGACCTCGCCTACGCCCTTCGGCCAGATTGAGGTCATGAGTAAGGCCTCTGCCTCGAATCTAGCGGGCAGCGGGGCGGCGGCGGCGCGACTAGCGAAAACGGCGGTGCGCGGGTGGTGCGGGGCGAGCGTTTCCATAGTCGCGCCGCCGCCGCTCCGCTGCCCGCTAGATTCGAGGCAGAGGCCTTAGCCCATTTAATATTAAAAAAATATCTTCTACCACTAAGAACTGCTACTTTTCATTTGAATACCGGAACACAACAATAACTCGAAATCAAAATATTTACTTTAATTTCAGGCTTTTGATTGGTCCGTGAGCTCTCAAAGCACAATCCTGTCTTCCTTCATGTGGACGTACATTATCAGCCAGTTCCCAGGAGGCGAGTTGGCTGCCAAGTTTGGTGGCAAAATGCTTTTGCTGATTTGTATTTTGAGCAATGTCATCGTATCTTTCATTACTCCAACATGTGCGTATTATGTAAGTATTGTTTGGTTTCCAGATTTAC
Source organism: Chrysoteuchia culmella (assembly GCA_910589605.1). Lineage (NCBI taxonomy): Eukaryota > Metazoa > Arthropoda > Insecta > Lepidoptera > Crambidae > Chrysoteuchia > Chrysoteuchia culmella. The sequence continues at coordinate 1,479,383 of OU342651.1, forward strand.
ACAGCTGTTTTAACTTCGGACAAGGTTATACTTGTAAATTATTTTATTTTTAGTTTCAAGATTGGTTTAAATTCAACAAGAAAGACATTGTTGCCTCAGCTAACACTAAATAGATAAAAACCCTAACTGAAAGTTTTTAGTCTCAAGACGTACGATTCCATCTTGGAAATAAAATTTATTTGATGTATAATATTTAATGTTTATGTAAGTTTATAACTTTATGTATATATGTATGTTTATTTATAACAAATTTTTATAATTGTTTCTGTCCATTATTATACATCCTGCTTGCTTTTTTAGGGTTCCGTAGCCAATGGCAAAAAACGGAACCCTTATGGATTCGTCATGTCTGTCTGTCCGATATAATGTCACTGCTACTTTATTCCAAAACTATGAGGATTACATTCTGTAAACCACTATACGGTTATTACACAAAAATAATATATATATATTAAGGGGTCCCCATACATGGAACTGAAACTGTTTTTTTTTTTCATCAAACCTATACGTGTTTACGGGGTATCTATAGATAGGTCTTTAAAAATTACATTGAGGTTTCTAAAACAGTTTTTAAGTCAACCGTTTGAATGATATACACTTTCAAAGTGGTAAAATGTGTGCCCCCCTCTAACATTTAAAAGAGGAACGTGAAAAATAAAATAAAAAAAATATGCTGTAGACCTTTATAAAAACTTTCAAAGAAAATTAGTTTGAACGAAATATATTTAGCAGTTTCAGAGCTATAGCACATTTTGTCATTCATACGAACACTATGAAAAACTAAGTTATTTTTGCAGACGAAGAATTATAGTGGCATTTTGGGTAGGGGTATTTAATATAAAAAAACAAAACACATACAGAGAAAATTACAAAAAAGAGAAACACACAATAGGCGGCCTTATTGCTACATAGCAATCTCTTCCGGGCAACCTTGGGTGAGAGACGGAACCCGTCATGTGCGGTTCGACTCGCACTTGGCCGATTTTTTTTTGTCAATCTCTCCATCCATACTTTGTCTGGAATAGATCGTTTTAAGCGATAAGACCGCCCTTATAACGCTTCAATTCATTAAAACTTTATTGTTAATGTAATATGTACATGGTGTTATAATAAAGAGTTATTGTATTATTTCCAAGATGGATGGTATGGTAATATAAGGTAGATTTAATCTACCCGTAACGGAATGACTTCAGATATAGTTACCGTACTGCCCATATGCTTTTAGCTGAGTTGAGTGGGCTGTGTAGTGTCGGCTTAGAATAGCACTACCCCCTCTCATCCCGTGGGTGTCGTAAAAGGCGACTAAGGAACTCAGCCTTCAGGAGATGGGCAGCAGCGTCTCCTACATACTTGACCATACTGCGATCGCCAATCCGCCTGCCAAGCGTGGCGATTATGGCAAATCCCCCTTTTTGGGGGAGGCCTATACCCAGCAGTGGGTGTTATTTGGCTGAGACATAGGCATAGGCATAGGCATAGGATTTATTTCATAATTTTTAGTACACAGTATACCACCTTAAAATATAAGCACTTAATTTACAATTTTTCTAATGAGGATTGCACCATCCAACCTCAACGACAACTACCACTTTAACGGTGCAAAATGTAGGTATAGGATTTAACAACCATAAATCAGTTAAAGTTAATTGGTGCAACTTAGTTAACTTAAAATCTATTAACAAAATATACGATAAAAAAAAAAGATAAATAATGATTATCTATTGGCGGTACACTAACAAAAAGTTCTTTACCTTCCGTGCTAGTCAAGACTGTGTTACGGCAAGGTAAGGATTCTCGTTTTACAGTAAAACCAACTATAGCTTAAAGCAATAATGACTATTTTGTCATACACTCGTATATTTGAACACAACAATGTGGTTTTACGTAAACACGTAGTAAACGCAAAATCGTCAGATAAGTGGTGCGATTTACAACTAGTATGATTAAAACATATTTTATTGTACTATTTCTTAATGTCGATAATATGTATTTTAGGATGAATTGTGCATTGGTGAATATTATGCACTTCATATGCTGAGTGAACCAATTAATTACATTATTTTAACATGATATGAGAAAAAAAAATTTATTAGATACTCACACCTGCAAACAACCAAACAAAAAAAAATAATAATCTTGAAAACATTATGTGAACACAAATATAGACCCAATATCTATTTGTAGTAAACTCAAATATAATGAATAGAGATATCTAAAGATAAATAAAATAGGTAAATATTAAAATTAAGTAAAACATGTTTTATAAAATATTAAAACATAAACATACTACATACATACCACATAATATAAATAAATAAATAATAACATTAAAATACCATTAACATACCTGTATTATACTTTCAGTCCGTTCGTAATCCCAACCCTTTAAAATCTCATCCAGAACACCTCTACAAACAAATCTTGTTAAATCGTATATGGGCTTGATCTTATTAATGCGATTGTATAACAGTGGAGCCAAAAAATAAGAGAATCCCTGTGCAAAAGTAGTTTTACATGCAGGAACATTAAATATCTTATATGCTCTTCTGGCAGATGGGTTTTGCGATCTATCACAGAAGTGTTGGTTCAAAACAATGCTTTTAATAAAAATGTGTCGTACTGTTACTACTTCGAACTCCTCGTACAGCTTAGCTGTACTATATCTAAAGTTTTTAAAACCTATAACCTTTAAGATACATCTTTGTGCCCTTTCTATTTTTATCAGTGTACTTTTCCGAGCACCACCCCAAACAGAGATGCCATAAGTTAGTATCGATTGGCATAGTGTTAAGTATACAACTTTATTTGTTTTGCTATCTCTCAAATTCCAAATTTTTTTGAAAATAGGTATGAGCTTGCGAATGCGAGATTTTAAATTACTTATATGCTGTTTCCAATTCAAATTTTTATCTATTTCAATTCCCAGATATTTAATACTATTAGTTCTAGATAACTTAGAGCAATTGCAGTCAAAAGAATTTGTACAGTCAGAGGAATGAGCCATTACGGTGAAATCAGAAGAGGGTTGCGTGTTTTCTCTTATACTAAAAGTTATGTATTTTGTCTTCTCTAGATTTAGAGTAAGCAGATTATAGTCAAGCCATTTTGTGGTATTTCGAAATCCTTTTTCAGCTGACTCCTTTACAAGAGACCATGATGTATTTTGGAATAAAATTACAGTATCGTCAGCAAAAGTAAAAACTTTTGAATCCGGCAATTCAATATCACAAAGGCTATTCACATAAATAAGGAACAACGTAGGTCCAAGTACTGATCCTTGGGGGACACCGAAATTCACCTTTAGTTTAGAGCTCAGAATATCCCCTATTTTTACAGTTTGTGACCTGTTAGTTAGGTAATCCTTAAAAAGAGCAAGTGGTACCCCTCTTATGCCGATTGACTCAAGCTTTCGTATTAGTAGTGGAATAGACACTGTATCAAATGCCTTTGATATATCAAGAAATATGCCAATACATTTCTTCTTGCTGTCCAGATTACCCGCCACATTAGTAACTAAATTTTCAATTGCATCTAAGGTAGATTTTTTCTTTCTAAAACCGTATTGGTTTTTTAGAAAGAATATTATTACAGTCCATATAATTCACGAGCCTATCATTTATGACTTTTTCGATAATTTTAGCAATCGTGGACAATAGTGAGATGGGACGGTAATTGGTAACATTCTCTTTATCCCCGGACTTAAAAATTGGCACGATAATAGACTCTTTCAAAACATTCGGAAATTTTCCACACGATAAGCATAAATTAATTATATGGGTTAAAGGCTTTGTAAGGGCTTTTACACATGTTTTGATAAATATAGATGATATTCCATCCCATCCTGTAGATTTAGTGTTTTTTAAGGACATAACAATTTTATATATCTCCGACTCGTCAGTTTCCAACATCATCAAAGAATTCAATGGGGCATTTTTACATTTGAAATCCTTAACGAGGTCATGTTCAGTAAGATTTAACTTTTTTTAAATTTCACTTGAGAGTTTAGCACCTACATTAACAAAAAAATCGTTTACATAATTGATTGATTCTTGTGGCGTTGACTTTATTCTTAGTAATTCATCCGGAACTTTGGATTTTTCTGGAGTATTAAAATTGCATACTCGTTTTATGACATTCCATGTTTTTTTAATATTACTCTTGCTAGCGTTTAATTCCGATTTATCATGTTCATTCTTTAAGTCATGTAAAATTTTATTGCAGTGGTTTCTATAACGTTTGTAAGTAATTTCTAAGTTTTCATCTTTAGGTCTTTTACGATGTTTTTTATGCAAAGTATCTCCGAAACGCATACAACGCAATAGGCCAGGAGTAATCCATGGTTGATAAGTTAATTGTCTATTAGGTATATATATTCTGTTTATGCATTTATCAATTATATCAACTAAAATTTTAATAAAGCTTTCAGTTGCCTGATTTGGGTCATTCATCAATATTATGTTATTCCAGTCAACCTCCACTAGCAGTCTGTAAGCCCTGTCGTAATCAATTTTCTGTATAACCTTTTTTTGTTTGCTGTTGCATTGTTCTTTAGTCATAGGAATACAAAAGCAAACACTATTATGATCAGTTATACAAGACCTACAAACCACAGTTAAAACCTTATCACCCGACTTCACAAAACAATGGTCAAGACAACTATTTATACGCGTTGGAAGCAAATGACTGGGTAGTAAACAGTGAGTGGCAAGTAAGTCAAGATACATATCAGAATTTAAGTCATCACTATCAGGAAGGATATCAATATTGATATCTCCAGTTAAATAAATATTAGGTACATTCTTAAGATCTGTCAAAAGTTCATCCAAGGAGTTAAAAAAGTTGTTCATCATGATAAATGACGGTGATCTGTAGATGCAAATAAAGGCGTGACTTTTATTTAACTTTAATACTAGGCAATCCGCATCAACAAGATTTGGCTCGAATACAACGACACCAGGCAGGTTTCTCCTCACGTATACGACTACACCACTATTCTGATTAATATGCTTACGGGTATGAAAACTATCATAATCATCCAATTTCGGCAACAAATCGGTATCTCGCAACCAGCATTCAGTTAAAATTACTATATCGTATTCTAGTTTACTTCTGGCTAGGAAAACAGTGAAATCTTCAAAATTTTTATTAACGCTCCGTATATTCTGCACTATAATTTTAAGAGACGGTTCAGTGTCAATTTTGTATTGAAACAGTGCTTCTGGATCCTCAACCAAAAATGAGTCGCCAACGCTGATATTATTATCAAGCTCGGCAACTATTTCATTAATGTTACTCTCCATTGCAAAACAATTTTAAGACATACAATTTATTCTGAAATAATTTAATATCACTTTTGGTCGAGGATAAGAGTTTGCGAGATTTTTTGCAAGCGGTAGTTATAATAATGCAATCAGTTTGTTTGTCGTTAACGGATACGTTGAAAATATAATATATAAACTGATAAATATACAATACATAAACTGAGAGACACTTACAAGAAATCATCTGATAATACAAATTAGATATGAGTTTAGTTTGTGCATTTTGTGTTTTACAAAAAATTTTACTTATTCTAAAGACATTAAAAAAGAAAAAAAAAGAAAAACCTACCAGAAGGGAAAATAAATTGCAAAATATACCATGATTTTTTGAGATTTTTACACCAGCTAGTCATTCAGCAACTAAATCGTTGATTTGGCGAAGGGAAGTAATGACAATGGGAGTCCCGCCATCTTCTTTTCGCAGTAAAACATTTCCTCGAGCTGTCCAACAATGCTTGAAGATCTCATTTTTTACCAACTCTCGGCCGGCTGCAAGGATCTTTCTTGACAGTGGCGGAAGAGATTCCGATATGTAAACCCGTGCATTTTTTCCATCAAAACCTAGATTATCAGTGCACAATACTTTATCTCTATTTTCGGAGTTGTATTTTTTTGCAGCCTTCAAAAGTAAAGCCCTTTTCTTGGCGTTTTGATATTCTATAACAATTGGACCATTGTTTCTTCCTTTTCTATAAATATTTGCAGTATCATCAATAGGTTCCAGACTCAGGGTTTTGTAAATAGTATTAACTATATCATGTACATTTTCTTTCTCACCTCGTGGAATGTTCCTTATTTCAACCGTGTTCTTTAATAGTTGTTTTTGTGTCACATTCAATTGGTTTTCCAATTCATATGTACGTTCCATCGCTGCTTCATACTTTGCTTCAAGGATTTGCACCTTGTTACAAATTTCTTTATAGTTAGCAGTATTAATTTCCAGCAGGCTTATGATTTGAGCATTTGACTCGAGGATTTTGCTATTCTGATTTTTTATCTCGGCTATCTCAGTATTCATCACTTCCTTAAGTGCTTGCATAAGGTCTTCCTTCAGATCTTTAAAGTGTTCTTGATCAGGATTCTTTCGTTTTCTTAAAATAATATTCCGAGTAGTATCATCGTTATCCATTGTACCGGAAAGGTTCGGCTGAGATGAAAACTTAATTGACGACCCCGATATTGGTGAACGTTGCATTTTATCCGTTTTTTTTGCGTATACTGTACTTGCTCAGGACGATAGCGAAATAAAAAAAACGGCACAAGTGTGATGCAGGCACCAAGCGAACATACACTTAATTACTTTGAGATTAGAGATCAAAATCGATATTTCTTATTCTAGTTTAAACGTGAACAGCGTCTTACTTCGACAACAACTCGGACGAGAATGAGAGACGACGAGTGGGCTCCAATTCCACCCTGATTTGCACCCTGTTTCTTCTCCTTTAGTCTGACTTCAACCAGTTCTGAGTGCAGACTTCCTCATTTCCACGCCATTTTGACCGTCTTAGTGGTCTTAAAAACAAATAAATTCTTACAAGTACTTTGTATGATGACAGGGTGGCTGGAAAATAGTGTGTGTATGCCGAGCTATTCAAGGATTTGGCCAGGGAGTACTGATGCCATGCATGCACAACCTAATTGGAAAATGGGCGCCCGTAGAAGAAAAGAGTCGAATCGGAACTTTTGTTTATGCAGGTATAAATATTCCAAGTTATTCAATAGCAATAGGAATAGAAATATTCTAAGCTGAGAAAAATTGTTGAATGTGTATTTTCTGGTAGTAAGTTCAACTTGTAATTAACACATGCACAATTAACACTGTGCGAAAGTATTTAGGTATATGTCTTTTTATGTGTATTTTTATTTGTGCCTAAAGCCACTGAACTAACCTTAATAAATAATCAAATTGGGCATACATGAGATATATGCCACCGACGTGGAATCTCATTTGAAATTCCAAGGGGATGGAATGCTAGTAGATTATTTTAATTACAGGTGCATTTTTTGGTATGGGTCTCCAGAATTTCGTGTCAGGATACATCGTCAACCGTTGGAGTTGGCCGGCCATCTTCTACGTGAATGGCATCACTGGATTAGCCTGGCTTATTCCCTTCGTCATCTTTGGATCTGATTCGCCGCAGACATCGAGGTGGATCAGTGAGGAGGAAAAGTTATACATTCAAACATCTTTGGGTCAAATTGGTGGACACAAGGTCAGCATCAGCAAGTTTAGTATATCTTAAGAATGCAAGAAATAAAAACTGTTTTGTAGGTTACGAAAAACAAACGCATCCAAATAAAATATTTTTTTTATATTGCATTAAGTACTTACATTAAAATTTGCAAGCAATAACTAACTGTATACTGTATTGCTAGTTTTGGCACTTTATTTGTATTTTATAAGTTCCTTATTTGTGGGGTTTATAATCTCTCTGCCGCCGCCACTCACACGGTCACTGGGGTGCAAGTACTGGACGACGTATATTGGTCAAACCACAAGCCACTTCTAGTAAATTGCGACTTGAGTTTAGTAAAACCTAAACTTGTAAATACAAATAAAGATTAGCAATAAAGACATTCATAGAAAAATAGTGAGGGGGAACAGGAATACTGTTGAAATAACATATGTAACGATAAGCTTAGGGAGATATACTTTCCCATTGAATTTAATAACTGCTGTGATCATATGTGTAATAATGTTAACCATATTGTAATTATTGATAATATTTATAAAAAATATATGAAGATTCTAACTGAAGCAGCCAAATGTACCCGCACCTCTACGGGTGGGGGGAAGAGTAGGGTCGTGGGTGGCTGGAACTAACATATCGAGGCTCATGTCAAGGCAAGCTTGACTATCAAATTTGGTTACTGTATGGACAACCTGAATCTGGTATTATAATAATATGTTTAACTCTAGGAAAATATTTAAAACTAAATTAAATGGTGCCAAAGAAAACAGGAACTAATTAAAATGAAAAATATACGTAGTTAATCATCACAAAAAAAGAGTTTGGGAAATTTTGGAATGCTACAATTAAAATGGGACTGGGACTCGCCTTTCTTGTGCCACTGGGTCCACCTGCATACCTCCAACAAGCCACCTCTAGAGCTGTTGTAATTTTTATAATTAATAACTTGCTTGACATGTAGGTAATTTGTATTTTAATCTACTTGACATTTGTAATTTTATTTGAATAATTGATAATTAATATAATCATGTACTAACATATGTTCTATTTTTACAAAAAATTATGAGACTTACACCCATATTCTAAGTCGTTTCTCCAAAACTTACTCATCCTCGACTTAACGAAACCTCATTGAAAACCTCTTTAAAATACTCCTCGAAATCGGTATTCTAAGTCATAATCATAACTCCGTAAGGACCTGGAGGAGCCAAAGAGTACGTAGCCAATCCGTGTTAGGCCTAGCGCACCCTACCATTTTTACCCACGACGAGGTTGAGTGGAGTGTAAAAAGTTTTGGAGGAACGACTTAGAATATGGGGGTAAGTTTCTCGAAATAAATATATAATAATATTAATAATGGCTCTCGTCTAAGTATTCATAGATCCTAGGCATAATATGTTTCACAAAAAAGCTTATTCTTAATAATTGACAGAGCAAGCCACGTAAGCTATTTTATATTAGATTTGCTTAACCTTAAGTCATCATTTATAAAAATGTTACAGAAACTTAAAACTCCCTGGAGGAAGATATGGACGTCTATGCCTTTCATTTCTTTGATCCTGGCAAATTGCGCCCAGAACTGGGGAGTCTGGACTTTGATGACCCTGATGCCGATGTATCTGAGTCAAGTGCAAGGAGTCAATATAAAGTCGGTAGGTTTGACAATAAAGTTGTAGATGATCATCTAAATTAATCTTTGTTTTCAATAAGCTGAATTTTGTTGTTTTTCAGAATGGTGTGATGTCTGCTATACCTTACATGGGAATTTTAATAATGAGTTTTCCTTTTGGGTACATAGCGGATCTTGTGATTAAGAAGAAGTGGCTAAGTTTGACTACAACCAGGAAAATCTTCAATAGCATTGGTATGAAACTTTACTTATACTTGAATTTCTGGTTGTAGTAAGCCTTAGTAATTTTAATCTTAGTTGTTGTTAAAAAGCTATTAATAATAAAAAAATAATAAAAGTTTATTTCATTTTAAGGCAAGTTTATACAATAGTTTGTGACCGAAGTCATCTTTTAAGCAATTTTTGCCTGTACCAGATGACTCCGCTCTTCCATTACATATTTATACTTTAACTGTGCTACATTTATAGGTATTTTTAACAATATTAAATTAATTAAAATTTTAACCAAACATTTACAATCACTCACTCGAGCTAGTAAGGCATCAGATTTCCCACTCTTGCGAAGGAAGTTTCTGGGCATCAATCAGAGATATAACTATTTAAAATGCGGAGTCAAGTGGTTCAATAATACAATCTAACACTTATCTGGGAAAGTACTTTAGTGATTATTGTAATTGCAGGTTACTTCGGCCCTGGGCTAGCACTTATTGGTTTATCATATGCACCTGCGGACGTCAACATGGCAGTTACTCTGTTAACCCTAGTCCTGGCTTTGAATGCTGGCCACTTCGCCGGTTTCTTGGTAAAATATTCACATACTTACTTTTTTGTGAATAACGTGGAGATTCTTAGCCTTCATCATACTGATGTCAAGTGTTGATACGGTTGTAGATGAAAGCGCGCCTCTCTCGGAACCTTAACCATTGAGGAACTAGCTAACTTATTTCTAACTGCAGGAACACAACAATGCTAAAAACATTGTTGATAAGACGTCAAATTCAAGATGGTGGTAGCTGGCCAGATTTTACCAAAAATCCTACCACCAACTTTTAGTGCCTTTTCAGATACTTTTACTCTTAGCGAGATTACCATTGATGAGAGTAAAGGAACAAGTAGAGAGAACTGATCTTTGCTTATCTACTTGACAAGGAGGTGATTATGTAAATATTTCCCCTAGCAAGATCAAAAGGCGATGTATTTACACGCAATGTCGTGTAGTGTTTCGTTTGTTCAACAATATTTTGTCTTCGCTTCGCTAATAATCATATTGTAGTTGATTACTAATGAGGATGCTTTCAATATAGTAAACCAAGTATCTTTGACCAAATTATTTGCCTATTTCATCAGATCCATAATGTTTACAGCTTGAGAGAAATATACGAATATTCTGCCAGTGATTCGTCTGTGAAATTGCCAGATTCCTGTGAATTTCAAGTAACCTAATAAGATAGCACTTTTTATTTCATATTATATGTGTTTATTGTATATTTGCGATAAAAAGCTAGCTTTCAGTGATAAAGCAGTAAAATTAAATAGGATATAATAAATCGATGGACAAAAAATTACTAAATTGAGCGACAAAAAATCTGGGTTGGGTTGGGGAAAAAATAGGTTTAGGTTACGTTAAATGGGCGACTAACGGCCGAAATTAATAACCTATCTGTAGATATCGATTGGGCCATCCAAAATAGTTGCCTAGGATATTTTTGTTAATATGACCAGAATTAAATAACGATGGTTGCTAGGCAACGAACCTAGTATCCTTGGCAACAATCTGAGATAACCCAATCAATATCTACAGATAGGTTATTAATTTCGGGCGTAAGTCGCTCACTTAGCATTTTTGTTTTAATTAAACCTATTTAGTGAATCGGTTAATTAATACCCAAATTAAATTCCTTTTTAGCTGGGCCATGTCGACATGGCACCCAACTACGCTGGAACTATGAGTGGTATTACGAATGGGTTTGCCAATGTGCTGTCCATATTCGCGCCCCTGGCTGCTGGCTTCATTCTCAAGGATGAGGTAAGTGTAATAATTATTTAAAAATAATGATTATTAGAGTAAAGTGTTTGAAATGGTAGCGGTCACCGTATTTTTGCAAGAACCGATAGTTTGTAAATAATTGACGGTATTTATAAACTGCCGAATTATTATCGCACAGGCCGCACGAATTACAATAAAACGGATAATTTTTCGTTTATTTAAAAATAATCAAAGTCCAGCGGTCAGTTTATAAGCGAACGACATCAAATGCACAAATACGGCACGGTGTACAATTGTTCGTAGTTACCGTACACGTGTTATTGTACGCGGTCATCAGATCGGCCCATGGATTGGCAGCACGGGAACTAAATAGTTGCTCATCAATAAATTCAGAGTTATTTAGCACTGGTTTGTCATTTATTTCTTCGCCCGCAGCCTCCGTTTCACAAGTTTTCAATAAATTTTCAGTTTGTATGTTAAACAAAAGCAATAAAAACTGGTACTTAGCACTAAAATTACTCTCGAGCATATGTTGTTTACGTTGTTACGTATTTCAACCAATCGCCGTAAAGCATGCTTTGAGTCACAGCAAGCGTACAATATAACGAACAGATACTGATTATTTATAGATCATCGTAAAATAATCCGTTTTATTGCAAACCCAATCGTGCGTTTGTAATAATTCGGCGTTTTTTAAATACCCTCGATTATTTACAAACAATCGGTTCTTGCAAAAAGACGGTGACATAGCTAAACTCGAAGAAATGGTTAGGTCAATTAGATTTCGTTACAAAAATATTTGTTTATATTTTAAATTTTTTGAAACATTAAATAAATAAATAATTGCATACAATCACACCAATTATCTAGCCCACGTTAAGTTTCATGAAGAACTTGTGTTATGGATACTAGATAACGGATAAACATACTTATATACTTTTTTTTTGTAAATACATACTTAATATACATATTAAACACCCAGACCAAGACAAATAGACATGTTCATGCACACAAATATTTGTCTTGTTCGGGGATCGAACCCGGGAACTCTGTCGCAGAAGGCGGGTTTAGTACCCCTGCGCCAAACAGGTCGTCAAAACATTCATTCATTACAAATTCAAAACATTCATTACAAATCAAATACAATTCAAGAACAATCGAACATCGAAAAGACATCGAACTTTTTTATATGAAGCCTGGTATACCCAGCTGTTGCAAGTATGACATATTTTGGTGTATAACTAAGGAACATTCGTAAATCGACCGAGAAAATAAATACAAACGACAAATACTATTTGACAAAAATGATATACTTTATGAAAGATTTAATTTTGGATGTGTAAAATAAAATGATTTTACATCTTTATACTGAAATGTTTCAGAATATCTACCATTTACAGTATTTGTGCCGTGTGGTGACGGCCTAAGAATACAAGTGTCACCACTCGACTAAGAGGCTCGAATCTCGACGCATTGAAAACGGAAAACTTGAAACAAACCCTCTACCAACCCGTCTGGCCAGCGTGGTAGCAGAAGGCTAATAGCCAGGGGCGTGCATTGGTTTTCCAGCGTAGTAGGCACTGTAGATCTAACTAGTAACTTTGCAATCCTATCCTGCTACCGAATATTATAAGTTTGAAAGTTTGTGAGGATATTTGTATGGATGAATGTTTGTTATTCTTTCACTCAAAAACTACTGAACTGATTAAGGTGAAACTTTACAGCAATGTAGCTTATACATCAGAAAACCACATTGTATGCACATATTTATAATTATCCTGATATTCCCACGGTAACGGCAACCACGCGGCGAGTGAAACCGAGAGCGGCCGCTAGTCATAAATGATAAGGTTCGTAATATTTAGTAGGAATATTAAAATGCTGACGAGTTTGATTGTTTGAGCACGCTAATCTCCGGAACTACTAGTTCGAATTGAAAAAATATTTTTGTGCTGGATAGTCCATTTATCTGGGAAGATAATAAGATATTTAATATCACGCTACGATTAATAAGAGCAGAGCATTAATGTAAAACGTTGCAAAAACGGGGAAAAAATATTACTTTTGGGAGCTTCCGTTGCGGACGGTGTGTAAACGGTTAAAGTTACGTAAAAATCATGTATGACGAAATTGTTTCCCATCAAAAGTTCTAAAAAAAAGTTTGCGACAGTATATGTCTATGTTTTATGGTTTACACACTATAACCATTTTTAAGATAATAAAATTGTTCTAAACTAATATATTATTTGAGAAGCTGTTTTCATAAACATGATATTAATCATTATCTAAATAAATACGTTAATCATCACAAGTATTTAATTTTGAACAAAATTGTCCTTTACATCATTTAATTTTAATGAATATCTTAGGAAATATGATAGTTTTAAAATAACTCCTCAACAAAATTCGCGACCAAATTCATTCGTCAGGTAAGCTTGAATGCTTGTAAATATTCCGGAAGTTCAAGCTAGAACGTTACACTTACAAATAGCGCCCTTCTTGCCGTGGGTGGTTTATACTTGAGCAATACTTTTTCTAAATAAGTTGTATTCTTGTATGAAACGCTGCTTGTTTCGAGTAGGCAATTTCGAGACTGCCTACCGGTAGGTATTCAGTATTTAGCGTAAGGAAAATCTTAGTGGGTGAGTGTTGAATAGAAGTTTAAACTAAAATAAAATAACTTTAACACTTATTGTATATTAATTTAGGTTTTGAGTGAGGTAGGCACACAGAACAGAAAAAAACAGTCTGTTCTGTGGGTTGGCACTGCCTAATTGCCTATATGGAATGCACGCCCCTGCTAATAGCTCCTATGAACGCAACAATAGGCGTCAGCTAGGAGATCCTATGTCCAGCAGTAGACGCCCACAGGCTAATGATGGATGATGGAGAGTATTTGTTGTTTGAAATTATCTTCTCTGGCAGATGCATGAATGATGAAGCCGTTTAGCACTTTTACCGTAAACCTAAATTGGATCTATTTGATTGCTGGATAAAAATTTCCTTTTCTTATTGATAAAGACTGATCCTGATGAATGGCGCAAAGTCTTCTATTTATCTTCGGGGCTGTACATTGGTTGTAATATATTTTACCTCATCTTCGGTAGCAGTGAGAGACAGGCATGGAATGAACCTGAAGAAGAAAAGTCGTGTAAGTATAATTAACAACTAATAACTTTTAACATTGAGGCGTCCTTGCGCAGTGGTTTGCGCGCTCGGCCTGCAATTGTTGAAGTTAAGCAACTTTCCCAATGGTCGGTCACGGGATGGGTGACCAAAAATTTACTACTTATCTCGAGCTTCTCCGTGCTTCGGAAGGCACGTTAAGCCGTATGTCCCAGTCGTTAAAACCCACCGATCCGTATTGGGCCCGCGTTGTGGGTCATGGCCCATGCTCCTTATCCACCCATAAGGAAGGCCAGTGCCCCAGCAGTGGGGACATTAGAAATGGCTGATAACGAACTTTTAACGTAGGTATGTATATTAATATCGATTCTATAAGAATTTATGTTTTGTTTGTTTCAGATGAAACTACGTGATATCTACAATCACTGGGTTTTTTGCTTGTAATAAAGTTAACAATTAAGATTTTTTGCAGTTTTTTTTGTCCTATCTGGAATTAGGGGGCTAATTGTCTAATTTTTAAATCTATCGCAATCCCTTTCAATTCGTCATATGAAAAATATTTACATACTTGAAGCCGTCACTATTTGACATTTGAAAGGGATTGTGACCGGGACGCGTTTTGAAAGGTATTGAATGGACGAAATTGAACTGTCTAAGCAAAGTGACACACGAAAATATCTTTCAAATGTATGGAGAAGTGTTAAATTAATTGTCATTTAAAACATCAGTCGTTCCGAAAGGGATTGCGACTATATGTTACACAATTCCATATGTCACTATTACAATCACTATAATAATGAAAACTATAAATAATGAAAGGGATTGTGATAGAGTATTGGACCGGATTTCCAAAGGTCGCGGGTTTGATTCCCGTCTGAGAATTCACTTGTGCCCGAGTTAATTTTTTCCAATATTTTTCTATTTATAAATTTACCTTAATGATTGTGATAGATTTTGAAATGAGACAATAAGGGGGCATGTATCTGAGAGAGAGAGAGAGAGAGAATATCTGGAATCCGCATTCAGACAGCATCGTGACCTATAATGTTGTTGTTTCTGCTAAGGCTGATAAGTTTCTTGCGGCCTTTCTTCTTATCAGTTAAAAGATGTCCTGAATGGCTGGTAGGGAAAAAAATGTTGGACTATTCGAAAGTACTTATCTATAAGTCTATTTGAATAAAAATCTTTGACTTTGACTTTGACTTTGACTTTGACTTTGACTTTGACTTTGACTATCCGGCTATTTGCCTCCTGTAGGCGTCGCATGGGCCGCTTTTATCGACGATTTGACAGCGTGTCACTGTCCCGCATACCACACATCTTATCGTAGTAAGCAAGACAGCATGATACGCTATATCATATCTCGTGATATCATCATCAGCCATTTTTAATGTCCCCACTGCTAGGGCGGTGATAAAGCAGTAAAATTAAAATTAAAAGGAAGGCCAGTTCCTTATGGATGGATAAGGAGAACGGGCCATGACCCACCAAGTGAGTAGAGCAACGTCTTGACCAGAGTAAGATGGTAATAAATAGTACCTTGTTAAGGTCTTGTCGTCTTTTAGGAGAATAGGCCATGCCCCACCACGCGGGCCTAATGCGGATTGGTGGATTTTAACGACTGCAAATGCAGCCGGGACCAACGGCTTAACGTGCCTTCCGAAGCACGGAGGAGCTCGAGATAGTAAATTTTTGGTCACCCATCCCGTGACCGACCGTTGCGAAAGTTGCTTAGCCTCAACAATCGCAGGCCGAGCGCGCGAACCACGGCGTCACGGACTCTTCAATAGCGGTGTTCAATTTTGATGCAAGCATTTTGACCCCCTCGAATGGTTCATTGCCTCCTGGAGGAGTAAAAAGCTTACGGAATACATAAGGGTTGAATTTCTTTAATTTTTAGTTTCAATCGCCAAAAAAGTGCGAAAGCCCATTGGGAATAGTTGATATTATTACGAATTTGTTATTTTTATGATTTTGTAATTTTTGCATTTTTCAATGCTATTTTTATACTTATAGTAAATTTTTTAAATAGAAAAATATTGGAAAAAAATTTACTCGGCCACAAGTGAATTCTCAGACGGGATCGAACCCGCGACCTTTGGAAATCCGGTCCAATGCTCTCATTGTTATTTTTAAATCTTTACTATTTTTGAAAAATCTTAATAAAAAAACGAGTGATCGCGCCGGTTACGGAAAATTGCGGACATAGCGAAACCATTAACCCCGGAAGTATGTTTTGACCTTTGAGAGGTTATGTATATGTCGCAGCCAACTGGTTAAATCAGCCGTTTGATTAAACGGCTAGCCCGTTCATTGAACGCCGGCATTCAATTAAATGGCTAAAGAACAACTAGCCGAGTCGTTGAATAAAACGTTTAACTACTTGGCTAGACGTCATATTTAGCCGTTTCATTTAATAGGCTAGAGTAAAAATACTTTATGGACCCAATAGTTTGGTTGTTTTGGGGGTATAACCTCAAAATTTAAAGTCTAACCTATCACGTGATCTATAAGGACTAGGCAACAAGGGTACAAAAAAATCTTAAATTATTCTCAGTAGATCTATTTCCAACGAAAAAACATTGTCAGCTGAGCGAGCTATCTGACACCATATTTGTTTTGGTGATAGCAGCGCCGCAGTGGCAAAAAAAAATACTAAATTTAAATCACCTCAGCTCAGAATTCACGTCAGCCATCTTCAGTGGGCTAGCTTACAATCAGCCAACTAGTTGAACGTTTAGTGATGCTATTTCAATCAACTATCGGCCTAGGAAATCAATTGGGTGCCGGGGCGTTTAATTACCGGGCAAGCCCTCCGATTGAACGACTGATTTAACAAGATGGCTGCGAAATATTATATACATCCATAAAAAAGGCCCCTGCGGCGGAGACACTAAAATTGCTAATGATCAACAAAATACTTGTATGAATTACATTATTTAAGACGACCTGTTAGGCGCAGCGGTACTATACCCGCCTTCTACGCCATAGGTCCCGGGTTCGATCCCCAGCCAAGACAAATATTTGTTTGCATGAACATGTTTATTTGTCTTGGTCTAGGTATTTAATATGTATATTGTGTATGTATTAAAAAAAAAGTATACAAGTATGTTTATCCGTTATCTGTATCCATAAAACAAGTTGTTCATGAAAATAATTATAAATATAAAAAAAATATAAATATTTCTTCGTCGTCTCGGCCACACAACACCCACTGCTGGGTATAGGCCTCCCCCAAAAAGGGGGTTTGCCATAATCGCCACGCTTGGCAGGCGGGTTGGCGATCGCAGTATGGTCAAGTATGTTGGAGACGCTGCTGCCCACCTCCTGAAGGTTGAGTCCCTTAGTCGCCTTTTACGACACCCACGGGATGAGAGAGGATAGTGCTATTCTAAGACACTACACAGCTAAATATTTCTTACACTCCACCAATTAACCTAGCCCCAAAATAAGCACTATAAGGCTTGTGTTATGGGATACTAGAGTAACGGATATAAATACAATATAAATATACATATATAAATTTTAATGTGTTGAAATATAATAAACGCCCATGACTCAGGTACAAATCATACAAGCATTTGCCCCTACCGGGATTCGAACCCAGGACCTCAGAGTAGGCGACACCTTGAAACCGGTGTACCACTCTACCACGGAGGTCGTTGGAAATTTATTTATTTAAGATGTGGTTAACAAATAAATCTTATGGATTTTCACATTCAAACTATCCATTTGCTCTGAACGGTACGAGCCTCTTTCTTAATCATAATACAAGGCACAAAAAGGTTATTCGAGACATCGATACTATTCAATACAAGCCGATAAATGGTTATCCATCAGATTTGAGTGGTGCTATAAGTGGGCCGATGAAGATGAATCGTATGTGATCGGATGTCCATTTAAAGGCTGAAGGTATAAATCATGTTACGCTATTAGTTGTGTATTGGATTAATAACGGTTACGTACATCTTATGTTTTGGCGCGCACTGTTCATTGAAATAAAACAACTTTTACGGATATCAAACCGCTATATTTCCACGAACTATGTTGTAACTGTCCGTATTTTTAGGTTTTTTAGGGGGCAGCTGTAAAGGTGCCGAAACGTCGGGAAAATCAAAAAACCCCTAAAAAACCTAAAAATACGGACAATTACAACTTAGTTCGTGGAAATATAGCGCGTTTGATATCCGTAAAAGTTGTTTTATTTTAATAACGGTTATTTGACGTTAAGGGTTTAATAGATAAGGCTTCTCGTATATCCCTTCCCTTTTATCCATCGATAAAATACCCAGACTTTTAACCGCTTCTGTCGATTAGTAGTAACATCCAATGATGTTTTATGACGAGGGGGTCCGGGTTCGATCCCCGGAAAAGACAAATATTTGTGTGCATGAACATGTCTATTTGTCTTGGTCTGTGTGTTTAATATGTATTTACAAAAAAAAGTATATAAGTATGTTTATCCGTTATCTAGTATCCATAACACAAGTTCTTCATGATACTTAACGTGGGCTAGATAATAGGTGTGATTGTATGAAATTTATTTATTTATTTACTATAATAGACTAGCGGCCGCTCGCGGTTTCGCCCGCGTGGTTCCCGTTCCCGTGGGAATATCGGGATAAAGAGTATCCTATGTTCATAACCAAGCTATCTACTATCTGTGTACCAAACTTCATCTAAATCCGTTCAGTAGAATCGAAGCCTATTCAATGCAAACAAACAAACAATGAAATCTTTCCTCTTTATAATATTAGCGTTACCTTGACGCAGACTGCACACATTGACAAAAGACACGAAAAAGCACGAAAATGAAAGAGATAGCTAATTGAATCGGAGCCCATCTCGGTCTTCCCAATGTTTCACACATACAGGGTGTTAAAAGACGAAAGCAACGTATTCTACCCATCGCTACTACCATTTTCTTGTATGGGGCCAAACCCGGTAGTTAAGGAGCTATTGAGAATCAAAGTCAACATTTATTTTTAAAGCTAATCGTTTAAAGTAACAGAACCGCAATAAATGTCAAAACCACTCAATGATACGGGGCCCCAGTCCCCTACTCGTTCTCTATAGACATACGCAAACGTTGATGCACGCGTTCCATTGCGTGTAAAAAATAACACCATTTTTCTTTTACTAAAAATAAAAGTCGTTTCCCAGCAATTATTTTTACATATTCTTAATTGGTTTGATGTACACTACGCATATATCACGGCTTCGGTATGGGTCTTTTAACACCCTGTATAATATCATTATCAGATTTATCAGATTCTGAGGTCCCGGGTTCGATTCGCCGTCAGAGGACTTGACAAGTCTGCCGGTTGCCAATAAGATAGATAATATTTATTTATTTAGATAAGATAAGATTTATTCATTTATCTCCAACAATACATGGTAACATGACGTAGGTAACATGACGATAATGTTATACACTCACCGGTACACCTAACCGCCCACCCCGTTATTTTCATACAAACAAACATGCTCACTTTAAAACTCTATCCATAAAAATTATAATATATTTCTGCAAAGATCTGTTTGCTAATGTTTGGGTTAAGCATTCTACTGTCGAATGAGCACTTTAAACTGTTTTAAAAATCTCTTCCCATTTCCAAACCCTCGTTTGAGCAGAGTATTACTTTATGGCCATATATTTAACGGCCTCTATAGTCTAGTGGTACAACCACCGGTATCAGACCCAGGGGTCCCGGGTTCGATTCCCAGCGGCTTTCGCCATTTCCCCTTTCTAACGAGTGGATAAGGAGAACACACGTGAAGACACTAACTTATTACGAGAATCACAAATTAATCCGTATCAATATTGTGCTGGTGTGGTGGTCATGTTTCATGGCCATTCTATTTATCTCTTCATCAGCAGTGGAGACCTGCAAACGGCTGATGATATAGATAAGTCTACAACAGGTATTACGGTTAAGCCAAAGAATTGGTTTGGTGGAACACGCACTTCGGCAAATATTCGAAATTGGAGAAATCTTTTTATCCAACTTGGATAAGGTATTTTATGATTTTTGTAATTTTTGCATTTTTCAATGCTATTTTTATACTTATGGTAAATTTTAAATAGAAAAATATTGGAAAAAATTAACTCGGCCACAAGTGAATTCTCAGACGGGAATCGAACCCGCGACCTTTGGAAATCCGGTCCAATGCTCTAACCGCTGAGCTACCGAGACTAACACCCATATTCTAAGTCGTTCCTCCAAAACTTACTCGTCCTCGACTTAACGAAACCTCATTGAAAACCTCTTCAAAATACTCCTCGAAAACAGTATTCTAAGTTATAACTCCGTAAGGACCTGGAGGAGCCAAAGAGTACGTAGCCACTCCTTGTTAGGCCTAGCGCACACTACCATTTTTACCCACGACGAGTGGAGTGTAAAAAGTTTTGGAGGAACGACTTAGAATCGTTGTAGACGAAGTCGCTTATCTTGTGACTTTCTAGGGTAAATTGTGTCAAGAATAATATATAGATCTTTTCTAATTAGTACCTCTGTGTTCCTTTTTCATGTCTTAATTTTAATATTGGCACATGGAAGAGCTAACAATTATTATTAAATCCGAAAAAAAAGCCTAATTATTAGCGAAATAACTGCGTATTTCAGAATTCAATGATATTTCACTGCAGGATTATACCCAGTCAACCGTCAACGCCACGAACTGTCAATGCACGGTAACGTCCGGTGACAGCGCGCGAGAGCCAAAAATCCCTCGGCAACTCTTCCGATAAAAATGTTCGTTAAAAGAAAACTATACAAACTAGATCAAAATAAAAAATACACAATATAGTTATTAATAAGTTTAAGCTTTAAACACAGATCTAAATACTCAAAATAAATGGCGAACTTACGACAGTACGCATTAGTAATACACATCGCCAGCCGCAGAGGACACTCAAGTGACGTAAGAGGCAAAAAACTTTTGAGACACTTTTGTGACCCATGGCGTTGAGCTAACAATTATTATTACATCCGAAAACAGCCTAATTATTAGCAAAATAACTGCGTATTTCAGAATTAAATGATATTTCACTACAGTTCTATACAATAAACATTACCGAAAACACAATAGCAGCGAAATTAGTTTTGTGGACGACAAAGGCCTACAAGAAGGTTATTAAAGCACTGCATTTTCATTTGTTGTTTGTTTGTTAATTCCAAGGAAGAATCCAAAAGCTTTTGTGAAATAAAACAATGAACTAGTAAATTGTAGAGTTTATTCATTCATATTCTTTGGACCGTTTGACAAAGGTAACCCCCAATGATAATCGTCAGGCTGAATCCTTTGTATGCTCAGAAGTGAAATAAGAGTTGGCATGTAATCTTATATAAACCTAGAAGTAGTTTTTAGGGCTGCTATTAGCATAATATTATACGTTTATATCGAGATTAGTATTATGTACCTATGGGCTATTTGTATGCAAAATTTCGTGTTTATTCATTCAGCCGTATACGCGTGATTGAATACCTATTATTTGAACTCAAACTCTCTACGTTACATTTATAATATTACCGTCGATTTGTAGGACGTAGGATAAGATGTGTTTTATACAGGTTAATAACATTTTTGGACATTATAACGATCGCCATAATTATCTCATATTTTCAGATCACGATGACCACTCTTAAGTTTTATTATGCCGAAAAGTAATACTTACATTCGAAAATAAGTTTTTCATCCCATCTATTCGAAAAACGCTGATTGATTCGCCTATAAGTGCGAGCAAAGTAAGTCTTTTCTCCAAGAGACTTTTTTACGGGGTAGTAATCAGACTTGAATTTCGAACATTAACATGTCCCTTAGTGCTGCGTGACCAAAGAAATCGCACGAAAATATTGTATGAAAAAGTCACTGGCCGATTATTAGGTGACCGGCGCGTGCAGCGCCGCAAAAGAAAAACTATATGACTATAACATTTCAAAATTGCACAAATGTTTCAAATATTAATATTAATTTTTAAGCTGTTACTTTATAATTTTTTTAACATTATAACATATATTGGTGTTTAATATTTTTTTTATAAATACATTTATTAGTTGTATCTAGAAACGCCTCTTTTTTCTTTTTCTCATAGACGGGGATGAAAAGTAGAGTGTATCACTCGGCCGCAAAATATATTTTTGGCTCGGGCGACGTACTTTGAATCGCTCGCTACGCTCGGGATTCTACTCTAGAATTCCTCACTTCGCTCTGGATTCAAAAAAGCGCCCTCGCCGTAAAAATATTATTCACTAGATAAAGCAAACTGACCTGCCAAAAACGTATTCTCTCAGCAGCCGGATTGAAATAAAATGGTTTTTTTTCTTTACCTCTGTGTTTTCAACAAAAGCTTTGCAAACCCTGAAGCCCCGAAGCGTTTCTGCCCTCCAAAACAATGGTTCCTTTGAATGGTGCAGTCCGTATCTATCTGACTGATGACAAAGCCGTACCCCGGGCTTGTCGAACGCATGTTACACATCAGATATATGAGTACCTTTTAATTCGTCATTTTCTAGAAGGTCTCCGGTGTGTTGATCAGCTCGTGGCGCATTGTTTCATGCGCTCGGCCTGCGATTATAGCCGTTAAGCAATTAAGCAACTTTCGCAATGGTCTGTCACGGGATGGGAAACCAAAAATTTACTACCTCTAGCTCCTCCGTCAGTTGGTCCCGGCCGCATTTGCAGTAACCCCAACAATCCGCATTGGGCCCACGTGGTGGGTCATGACCCATTCTGTTTAACCATCCATAAGGAAGGTCAGTGCCCCAGCAGTGGGGACGTTAAAATGACTGATGGCTGACGCAGGTGTCCAGAGAACAATGGAATATTTATTGTGTCTCATGACCCGGGCCTGTGAGAATAAGTGATAGTACTTCTAATTTTGAAACACTTCGAAATTGCGAAAATAGCCTGATCTGGTGTAGTGTGGTATTTTTTGTAGGCTGTATGTGACTGCACATCGGTCAGTTATAAAGTTCCTTTCATTAAAATATATAGGTGATAGGTAGATAGGTGCGATGGGTGGGAACTGGTAAATAGAAAATTGAATAGGAAAAAAGATGCTTCCTTCAGTGAATGACTGTATTTAAATGTTTTTGTTGTGGTGGTCGAAACTGCTCTTCGAACCTTGTTAACTTTTTTCATTGTTCAGAGGTAGCATTAGCTTTGGCTTTAATTTTGGCCATCTTACACCAGTAATATTGTCTTCACTGATTTACGTTTTAATTCAGTACAAACGCACGTAACGCCCCATCTGTCAGATCGACAGTGACAGGTATGACACTGACAGGAGAAGATGGTCTGGGATTAATATGACAGAAGGGACCTTGCTTTTTGAGGTTATTACCATCACTACAGTATTATGTTTTAATAATATAAACAATATGTACCTACGTTATTTTCTTTATGAGTGAATAGCTGAAGCCACAGGTTAGTGTCAGTGCACTTCACATCAGAATTTCATAATCAGTGTCCCTACTTGATTTTACCATTATACTTGCCTAATCCACCTAAATTATCAAGTTTAGCCTTGTAATTGATACAAAGGGACCCCATAAGGGTGTTACTTTCTCTTTTTATTAGTAAACTTTCATAAATAATTCACTTAAAGGATGATTTCATGAGTGCACACCATGTGGCATGGAAGCCCTCATGTAACATAATCTGGGCTAATCTCTGTAGCCAGAGCTTCCCTGTAATATAAACAGAAAGGCATTATACTGTGGAACATAATTTATTCACAAAATAAACATTTACTTACAAATAATAAATATTAAAAATAAGTCACTGCATCATAATCGGTATGCAAGTGGCCACTTTAGAGGTTAAGTCTGGGGAATCAACCTTCCCCTTGCTCTGATGCTTTTTATGTTGAATAGGGCCCTTCAGGCTTCGTTGTTAAGACATTACAGTACGGCCCCTATGTGAGAATTCACCGGTTACAATAATATCTGAAAATTAAAGTAGTAAGCACCTTCGTTCATAATCCACTCACGCAGGTGACGAGACGCGTACGGCGCCCCTCCGAAACACCACTCCGCCCGCGAAGCAGAAAATTCAGTACGCTCGGCGTTAGAGGACAGATCAGGGAAGCCCGGGAGTCGCCTCCGGCTGTTTTACTATCCTGCTAGTATCAAGCAGTGAAAATATAATCAGAGGATCACACATAGAGCGGTGACCCCATCCATCTATTAAATTAACCCAAAAACTAACATTTAGTTTTATAATTAAATATCCACATCAACAACCACCATTCATTCACATCAGCAAGTTTAGGAGTTCACCCATTGTGTAGCATCATCGTCAATTTCTAATCACATTCAATTAAGTTTTTTTTTAATTCCATCCAGGCATTCAAGAACCTTCAATTTTATTTAAGATCACTAAAACAGTAACTTTTAATTGTTTTAACAGTGTACCTATTTTGTATGTTTATGTGTTGACTTCAGGACACTTTTTAGTTTTTGGTTTATATCGAGTCAGTCTCTAATAAAAAACAATTTACTTGTCACTGGATAGTGTTTTGTCTCATTTACCCGTTGTTGTCCTAGCCGAAAAAGGTAAGTCTATAATAGTAAGTTCCTATTATTATTGAAAGGGGGAAAGCAACATTACACTGGTCGTAATCTGGTGTGCAATATTTTAGTGTTATTTGAACCCTTATAAAAATATTACTTAAATGGCTCTGCGGTCTAGTGGTAACACCACCTGTATCAGATTGGTTGGCATCATTGTTATCAGAACTAAAGGTTCCGATCGCGTTTCTGTGTGGGGGCCTGTGGTGCATAATCCGTTTGGTGGTAAGACTTGTTCCAAATCCTGGCTAGCTAATACCACCTTACCGTAAAGAGCAAGTTTCACACCCTAGCTCACCGCCGAAAAATTGCCTTTCTGCCGGTCTTTTATACTTCACACATTCTCCGAAGTATAGTCTGTGGTAAGTCTGAACTAGTAAGTAGAGCTTCATGAGCTCATACCGCCATCCTCCTTCTTCCATTGGACATCCAGATGCACTGCGCGTTACCACTCTTTCCTGGTTGATATTCCTAAATGTCGCACAAGGCGCTACTCAACATCTTTTATATTGCGCTCAGCAAAGGAGTGGAACTCCCTCCCCGCGACTGTATTTCTGAGTAGGTACTTATAACCCAACCACTTGGACGAATTAACCACCACCTTCAAAGCAAGGGTGAATTACGCACCTTCTGGGTTAGCTCGCTCTATCTTGGATCCTGTCTAGGCCCCTGGGCTTGATTGTGATCAAGAGAAACTCATTCAAATTAAAAAAGAAAACGACAATGTTTTTAGCATTGAGCTCCGACAGGCGACAGTTACTGACAAGAAAGCTAGTTCCTCAGTGGTCGGGGCTTTCAGGAGAAGCGCAATTCCACCTACAGCCTTATCATCACTCAGGTATGGTGAAGGCAATTCAACGTTATAGATAAAAAAAATTAGGACGTCATTGCTATTGTTATTTTCTCGTTGTGTGTAGAATATAGGGCATGTCAACCTTTACATGATGTCCTTGAGTGCGTAATGATAATAATAATAACAAATAATATAGTTAAATACTAACATAGTTTTCATACTGCATATGAAATGATACTTAGATTTTGCTCTCTACTGTATTTTTAAATTTAGGTGCCTTGGTTCTCACTTGTTCAGTCCGGTTAAGATACCAGTTATATTATCTGTCATTACTCTAAACCACGTACAGGAAGTGAGCCAATTAATGATCTTTACATACCTACACGGAGAGATAATGACACCGAAATTTAAACATGTGAAATTCATCATTGATATAAATAGACGCAAAATCAAATATTGGTTAAACACTGATGGCAATGTATGTAAAGAAAAACCGGACAAGTGCGAGTCGGACTCCCCACCGAGGGTTCCCCACACAATAGGTATCTAGGTACATATTATTACATCAGCCTGTAGAAGTCCACTGCAGGACATAGACCTCTCCTAGCTCACACTATTGAGCCGGGTCCTCAGCTGTCTGCATCCTGTTCTTTTGCCTGCCATCTTTCGCAGGTCAGTCCACCTGGTTGCAGGGCGTTTTTTTTTACTAGGAGAAATGCTTTTACGCATCCCTCGCGCCTGGGTGTAGGGGCGATTCGAAATGTTGGACACCCACATCCGCGCCTTACGCTGCGCTTGCCTAATCGGATAATTCTCTGTCGGATTACATTTCTGATTTTATCTTTCAGAGAAACTCCGAGCATAGCCCTCTTCACCGACTTTAAATTTGTGGACTAGTCCCACCGTGAGTGTCTCTGTTTCGTTTCGTTACTCAATACGAGTAGGACGCACTGGTCCAAGACTTTCGTAGGCTTTGTGGAATCGCCGAAGAGAAGACTTGACGAATCTGCCAAGTTCTGCCCACCCCAGCTGAATTCTTCTGTTGATTCCCTCTCAAAGTTGTTTTTAACCATCTGCAAAGTTTGCCCGAGGTAATCGTATTCTTGAACAACTTCGAGATAACTTTAGCATTAATCGGTCTTGGGTCTATGTGATCAAGGGTTCCATTTTTTCTTTTTGAGGTATGGAACGGTGAAGACAATTTTTCTAACACAAAAAGTAAAAGGTAAGAGTTCCTAACTGTATTAATGTGATCTTTGACCTTGAGCCTAAAACTTATATTCTGCTCTATAATTCTTCACAAAATATGTAAAATGATTGTGTTATGGCAATTATTATTAAGATATAAATAAATGACTACCAGTGTGACCTAGTGGTATAAACTTCCACTAGGTCATGTAATTGTCGTCTCAGCCTCATAACACTCGTCAACGTCGTATAGATTTCCCCCAAGGATCTCTACAACGATCGGTTCTGCGCTGTTCGCATCCAGCGGCTTCCCGCGACCTTCACCAGGACGTCGTTCTACCTTGTCGGGGGCCTACCCACGGAGCGTCGTTCTGTGCGCAGTCGCCATTCCAGAACCTTTCCGCCCCAAGAGCTATCGTTTCTTCTCGCTATATGTCCCGCCCACTGCCACTTCATCTGAGCAATCCTTCGAGTGATATCAGTTACTTTAGTTCTCCTCATTCGATCACGTAGGGAAACGCCGAGCATAGCCCTCTCCATTGCACACTGGGTGACCTTGAGCTTTCTTATCAGACCCATAGTTAGCGACCACGTTTCACTACCGTAAGGCAACACACACTGGTCATAGACTTTTGTCTGGGGACACTGCGGTAAGTTGGACGCGAAGATTTCCCGGAGCTTCCCGAATGCTGCCCATCCGAGTTGGATTCGACGGGTGATCTCTTTCTCGAAGTTGGACTTACCTCACTGGATTTTCTGTCCAAGGTAAAAGTTAACAACTTCGAGTGTAATGTTCCCAACGTGGACTGAAGTGGGTACAACATGAGAATTTGACATGATTTTCGTCTTATCCATGTTCATCCTAAGACCCACTCTTTGGGAACCACTACGGAGATCTGTAAGCATTGTGTTCAGGTCCTCCAAAGTCTCAGCCATAAGGACAAAATCATCGGTAAAACGAATGTGTGTCAGATACTGGCCATTAATGTTGACGCCGAGGCCTTTCCAGTCCAAGAGCTGAAAGATATCCTCCAACGCAGCCGTGAACAGTTTAAGAGAAATTACGTCTCCCTGTCTCACCCCTCGCTGCAGTTGAATGGGATTTGTGCTCTGGTTCTGTAATCAGACCGACATGGTGGCATGTTCGTATAAGTATCTTAACACCTCGATATACCTATAGTCCACTTGGCACCTCTGTAGAGACTGCAGCACCGCCCAAGTCTCTATCGAATCGAAGGTTTTCTCATAGTCAATAAACGCCAACCAAAGTGGCAGATTATACTCCTCGGTCTTCTGTATAACCTGCCGCAGCGTATGGATGTGAACTATGGTGCTAAAGCGTTTTCGGAACCCGGCTTGTTCGGGAGGCTGGAAGTTGTCGAACCTGCGAGCGTGACGATTCGTAATGACTCTCGAAAACAACTTATAAACATGGCTTAGAAATAAGATGGGTCTGAAGTTCTTAAAAAATTGTAGAAAAATTAATTGCTGATTCTATAGTATGAACTCGTACTTTAACTTACGTTCTTACGTAAGGATAAAAACCATTATTTTTAATGGTTGACTGATGTTAATTTATGATATTTATGCGTAAAATGTAATTATCAAAGTTGAGCAAAAAGTGAAGCGCAACGTTATCTATGGAAATTATACTAACTTTCGTATTATTCACTGTTCATTTCAATTGCATACTCTGGGGTGAAACATATTGTGAAAACGCAACGAAATATGCAAAACAAAGCATGATTAAAATATTTCTCATGAGAGTTTACAGCTGAAACTATTTTTGGATGGAAAAATATGACTAGTCAGACAAATAAAAATATAATAAAGATAATTTAATTTGATTAGATGTTTAGGTAGCAGCCTCCTATATTTGCTCAAGATAAAATCACACATTAAATAACTACGACTGACGTTATTCGACATATTACACTGAGAGGTGAAGTAAATGGCAAAGTGCGTCTCAAAAATTTTTTGGATTTATTTATATGACCTAACGATTAAAGTATCAAAAAAGCTATGGGAGAAGTTCCGTTAGAAGTTTTGAAAGGTAAGTCAAGTTGCCTATTTATAATAAAAACATGGGAAAATCTTAACGTAAGGTTACACGTGTATAACTATTTCATCAAACAAAACATTTATTTAGAGAAATTATTAAATTCTGAGACCTTGAGCGTTTGAAATATTGCTGGAATACTGATATTTCTTTACGAATTGATTATGAGGGTGGTTCACGACCCACCTGATAGGTTCGATGCTGATTTGTGGATGTTGATGACTCCAAATGCAAGCGAAATCAATGGCATATTACAGTTAATAAAATTTTGATGTTATGAGTGTTGACTTATAAGGAAGCGAACCATGAGACCTGTGTTAATAACTTCAGAAGATGCTTTCTTTTGGAGAATGGTATAGTCAATCGTAGTTGGCTAATACCATTTATTTCTAAAATATCTAATTATGAATTCCGAGCAGCGGTTCTCTACTCTTAAAAATAACATTGAAGAATTTTGGTCCTACTGATCAGTTGTCGTTGCCACAATTTAGTCGATCAAACTAGCGTCGTCTCGGAGCGGTGACCTTGGTAAGATTGAAGTCAGATTAATTATGTTAGGTGTTGATTGATGCTAGATCGAAATAGATTACTTACCTTTAATGCAGATAATTTGATTTTTGACATTATTTGTCATCCAAGCTCAGACTGATGTCAGGTTGAAAGTTTAATGTTCGCCTATGGAGTTGAGTGAATTTGTCTATTAAACCTAGGGCTGTAGTTTCGATTACCATCCAAGTTATTTTGAGGTATCCCTCGAAGCGCATCTCTTTCCAAGCGCACCTAACGAAGCGCACCAAAATCATTTCTCGAAGCGCACCCATAGGGAAGAGCATAAAGGAAACGAAATATTATAAAGGTATCGATAGGAGTTTTAATACTCTAACTGCTATTTAGTGGGATTTTACGAATATTTATTATTCTTAAATATTATTAGTTGAAAGTATCAGGGTCGCATAAGTAACCAGAAGTTATTTTAGATGTTTTGAGAAGTTCTGATTTTATATTTAGGCATGTTTAGGGTTCCGTACCTCAAAAGTAAAAAAACGGAACCCTTACAGGATCCGTCTGTCAAGACCGTTTTTCTCAGGAACGCGTGAAGGTATCAAACTGAAATTTATATCTATATACACTCAGGTCTACTGTCCCTTGGAGCTGTGAAAAAATCAATCTTCTAAGCCAAAGCAATCAAAAGATACAGCCGTTTATGCCGCAAATGTTCGAAACTCGCACGGGAATCAAAACCTACAGGGTACTTCCCGTGAACTTAGAATCTTGAAATTTAGTACGAAGTAACGTCTTATAGTACAGATAAAGGAAAAATTACGAAAACCGTAAATTTTTAGTTACATCATATAATAAAAAATATTTTTGAAAATTTTAAACGGAACCCTCGGTGTGCGATTCCGACTCCCACTTGGCCGGTTTTTTATTTAAATATAGACAGCAGTTTTTAAGTAAGTAGAATAACTCCTGGTTGGTTAAGCTGCCCTGGTACTTTTTGTTCAATATTTTAATATTTTACTAAAATTTACTGTAGTGTGAAACGTACCCATCATTATTAAAAATATGAACATAGGTGCGCTTCAAGGAATACTTCGATATTTTGTTTTAAATGTAATTTGAAATAGTTTCAGGTTGGGGCCAAAGGCATACGCAATGTGTGACTTTATTCTTCACATTGACTGTTGCATACAGCATGAGGTCATGCATGGGAGTTGCTCTCGTCGCGATGGTCCAAGACACAGTGGAAAGGGATTCTCCGGTTTTAATGAATTTAACCCATTTAGGGAATGCAACTAACTTGACAATGCAACTGGAAGAAGAATTTGAAATGCATGGCTTCTTCAACACATTGATGCTAAGTCCACCGGTAAGTACTAGCAAATAAAGAACTAATATTAGCCACATTAGTTATTCTGAATCCGAAATCTGTAGAAGCTGTGGAAATCGGAACGTACTAAAGACAACACAAAAAAGTTAGTTTTCTACATAGATTGCACGATTGCACCGTCTGCGGTCAAACTAACTCCCCGAGTTTCAAGATGGCTGGATCGTCCAGCCAGCTTGATGACTGGCATAAATGCGATTATCTCTTCAAATATTAACCTTGATGGCAAATCACGAAAACCAATCACCAGTTTTCAATTCATTGGTTCATTCTAAACGAACTTAAGGGAACTAAACTTAAGGAATAAAACAGAAAAAATCAACTAGAATTGCTTAAAATTAACTAGAAAACATACAATCATATTAACTATTTAGCCGAAGGAAGTTTGTATTATGGATGCGTAATAACGGATAAACATATTATAGATAACACTCAGACTAAGAGTCATGCATATGCAACCAAATATTTGTCTTTTACGGTTACCGAATCCGCGACCTAATCTGATGATTACATGGCAGGTATCACTTCCACTGCGTCATAAGGCTATTCAAACTCAGAACGTTTACAGTGCTACATAAGCATATTGTGTTGACGACATAATTTATGACTATTTATTTAATACGTAGCCTTTTATCATTTTATGATGTTTTAGATATAATATGGGTGTATGATGATATGAAATACTGAACACGTGGTCAGATTGAGGAATTATTTTACATTAATCAGATAGCTCTTATCTCTTGCGTAAACTGTCATTGAAAAGCAATACTTTAATTTTTTTGGGTTTTAAAACTCTCGAAAGTCAATGCAAGAAGCTAAATAATAATAGCTATAAAAATAGAGGTTACACTAACTAACATTTGAAAATCTACTTTATTTTCATTTGCTTATTTTTGCTCAATTGTAATTAATTATGTAATAATTCCTACGCTTTTAATGACAGATAATGTTAGCACTTTAAAATGTACGTACATCTTATGTTTTGGCGCGCACTGTTCATTGAAGTAAAACAACTTTTACGGATATCATATCCGTGGTCACGGGATGACTGACGGACTGACAGTCATCCCGTGACCACGGCAGCTGAAAAGGTGCCCAAGCGTCGGGAAAATCAAAAAACCCCTAAAAAACCTAAAAATACGGACAATTACAACTCAGTTCGTGAAATATAGCGCGTTTGATATCGGTAAAAGTTGTTTTACTTTAAAATGTGTACCATCAACCATTCCACTACCGTTCTCTATGAAATAAATGATTCTGATACTGCTCAGTACTAAGTACTACCTCTGTACCTTATCGGGTCAGAAGGTTCGTCACACCTTTTGAATTTTATTTCATTAAAAAGCTCGTGAGAGAGTGAATTTCCAGACTTAGTATAGATCTGACAATACCTTCTCCATTAGATCACCCCTTATGAAGACGCATTGTTTGGGTCTAACAACTAATGGAATCTTTTTTCGGATGAAAATTCTTATCAATCGTATTTTTTCCAGTACCCCAAGTTCCACTGGACGAAAAAGACTCAAGATTTAATATTATCATCGTTTTTCTGGGGATATATGGCTCTTCAAATACCGGCTGGTCAGTTGGCACACAAGTTTGGTACCCGTCGTCTACTTGTAGGAGCTATGACAATGAATTGCTTGATACCAATCGTAATGCCTGTTCTCTGTTATTATGTAAGTATTGGTAAAGATCTACATGGATCACCCTTAAGATATGTGCTTAGACTAAGGCTATCCAAGGGCTCCAAGCCACATTTGGGCGAATTCAAGTCATCGACCGCTGTGGAATTCACTCGACTCTATTTCTAATCTTCATAAAATCGCGGAAGTTCCCCAGGGCTGATTATCTAACGAAAACTTAGTTTAGTTACAGTTTCGCCGCTATTGTGGCTGTCATACAGAATGAAAGTGTGACAGTAATCACAGCACTAATCAAGGTAGTCCTCTTGCCGCCATCAGTGGGTGTAAGCTTATACGAATGTCAGAATTAAGCGTACGCGAATATCGCCTCAAAGTTTAAGACCACCTGTAGGCCTAGCCTGAGCGACTTTTATCGACTCGATAACTCGATAGTATGTCACTGTCCTGATCATCGTAGCGGGGTAAGCAAGACAGCATGATGCGCTATATCATATCGCATGATATAGCGGTGGTCATGCTAGAGGGGCAGGAACAACTGTTCAACATCTTCAGTTAAATGTGTACAATGTGAGTGAGGAAATGATTTCAAGTCTTCTTACAGGGTGGTTGGATATGTGCAGTTCTATGCAGAATCGTCCAGGGAATGAGTCAAGCCTGTATCATTCCTGGTTTCCACACATTTTTTGGGAAATGGACACCTCTCGAGGAACGCAGCCGTTTGACGTCTATGGTTTATGGAGGTAACACCAATAAATTATTGAAGATAATTATCTATCTTGATCACACCGTGGAACTTATGGCGTGCATGATAAAAGCGATTTTAATAAGACATGAACAGTACAGATTCAAGTGTCAGCGACGAGAACCTTTCTTTTTGCATAATATTGTTTGTCTTATAATCGTTTGGCATACACTCACTAGGCATAATCATCAAAAAGCATAAATTTCTTTTGGCATAAACTTCATTAGGCATAGTTATCTAAAGACATTAATTTCCTAATTTCTTTTGGCATAATTATCAGTCGCCCTAAAATTCTTTAGCATAATTATCGAAATCCATAATAATCTTTTATCATTAAATTCTCTAGTATCTTTAATCTACAATTTTGTACTTAGATACATAATTTAAGTGACAAAAACGAATTGCTGGCAAAACCGACACCACGTTGTCTTTTATGCACTACCCTTAGAGTGCAATTCAGAGCCGCGATAACGCGGAGGGGCGAGGTGGCCCGCGGCTGAGTCTGGCCGGCTCAGCCAGCCAGCAAGCCGAAGCTATGGTGGTAAGCCTTAAAATCATCTGCGACAATTAGCACGCGTGGGCCCACCATAGCCCCGCAGCGCCGGAGCCGTGACAGAAGTCATACTCTCCGCAAACTTACCTGTATGCCACGTCTAGTTGCAAAATATTGAGTTAGGTAAAACAAACCGTCTCTGTGACCCAGAGATCCCGGGTTTGATTCCCAGCGGGGATACAAATTGTATTCGGTTTGGCTGGAGGTAGGACTAGTAAGTCTGCTTGGCTAACTACCACCATTATATTTTTTATATTTTTGTTTATTGAAAACCAACAGTGTTACAAATATAATAAACAAAAATTGTGTTATTATTTAGTAAGACCAATTACAGGTTTTCTTAACTCAATAAGAACAAAAATATCAGCGTAGCTAGTAAACATTGTGTGTGCGTGTGTGTATGTGTGTGTGCGTGTGTGTATGTGTGTGCGTGGGTGTGTGTATGTTCGTGTGTGTTTCTGTGTGTGTGTCTGGATGTATTTCGTAATAGAGTTAAATATTTAACGTAACATATTATGTTAATAGCATAATATTGTTAATAGAGTAAACATGATATCAAGCAAAATTATATCAAAACTAATATGACAATCCAACAAATATGAACGGAGATGTTGGTTTAAAGTTAAACGATGGCAGCGTAGATAATACAATATTTATTTCCTATTTCCAATTATTTAATTATAGTCGACTAATCATTGAAAAAATATTTAATTGTTACTATTAATGTTTATTTAATTTTTAACTAAGTATATTATGTCTTAATTTTAATTTGCATTATATCTATCCATATATCCAATGTGTTTATGCATTACAACAATAATACCTACAAGGTGTGTCTACAATAAAACCGGACAGTGAGGCAGGATACCAAAGATACCAAAACCTGTAACAGCTACTATACGATTTGGGACCTTAAATTATTTAGTAATAAATAAATCCTTATTAGTATAATTGAATTGAATTTATGACTTACTAATCAACAAAGCAGACACAGCTTTTTTGAAAGCTGGCTTAGACAATGAAAAAAGATCAAGATTTTGACAAAAAGTTTTCATCTTTCTGATCGTGCGTTTAAGAGGCTGTGTGTGGCAAAATTTCATGTAAATAAGGTTAATAATTAATCTTTATTTTATAATTTATCTGTTCTGTTTCAAATTTCTGCTTTGTTATTTTAGTAAATAAGAAAATAAAAAATGCTGTATTCACTTGTAAAGGCATGTCTTTTGGCCTAGTCAGGTTTTAATTTTTAAATTGTAATGTGTAGTTAAGATATGTCGTTGGTGAATCTTTTTCAATAAATAAATAAATAAATAAAGATCACTCAACTTCTTATTATACAACATCGCAATTCGTGATAATGGACTATTCTTAGCATAGTTTGTAGAGCATGATGGTACGCGGAGTAGTGGTGTATGCCTTGTGCGACGTTTAGGGGTACGAAAGGCTATGCCAGCCACAAGCTAATAAAGTCTAATTTAAGTCTCAAGCATAACAACAATGTTTTATTACAGCATTGTTGTGTTCCGGCAGTTATGTATAAGATAGCCAATTCCTCAGTGATTAAGGATTCCGGGAGAGGCTCGCTTCCATCTTTAGCCTTATTAATACTTAACATCCGGTATGATGAGGCTAAGAGTCTCCCCATCGTTCATTAAAAAAAAAACTGTATTATTAAATTATTTCATTAGGAACAAAATCACGAATGAATCAGCAAAATAAAAGGTGTAATTACATTAATTTTAAAATTAGCCCCAATCGCTTTCAATAGATTACTTATTATTGATTGTAATTATTCTGCTATACAATAATTATGTTAAAAATAATAATGCGTAAAGTTTTTCTGCGTTTCGAGATTATGGATTTTAATGTTTACGCCAAAAAAAGCTGCCAAACAATATTATGCTTTTTAAAATTCTGCTTCTTGATTATTATGCGTAATGATGGTTATTACAATCGAAATTATGGATTGTGATATTATGATTAAAAATTTTATGCCTAAAATTAGAGATCTGTCAGCTACCTTAAACTAAACTTTTTATTAAGTGTGTTAAATTATTTTTATAGAGTTTATGCAATATGCATTTTGATATTTTTTCTTGTGGAAATAAGCTATTTATTTTTGTTTTCACGTTGTGATTACTAACATTACTACTAAAAAGATTTTTTTTTTTAATTCAGCATTTTTTTTTATTTTATTTAACAGGTCAAGCTATCGGAACAGTATTAGGTCTACCCATCACTGGATTCATAGCATCCACTTTCTTAGGATGGCCAGGACTCTTCCGTTTCTACGGGTTGCTCTCAGGAGTGTCAGCTGTCGTCCTGTGGTTCAAACTGGCTGATTCACCAGGACAGCATAAGACAATTTCTGATGATGAGAGGATATACATCGAAGAAGCTTTGGGACAAACTGGTGGTCATGTAAGTATGTCAGTATTTAAGGGGAATAAAATAGGTATAGAAAATATATAGATCATGAAATGCATTAATTTTAAAGAATAATCTTGTAAAAATAAAGAATGTATGATGTGGTGTTTAGAATAAGATTAGAGGGGCTTACATAAGTGTTGGAAGTCAGAATAATTTTACCATATCTTTAATACATTTGACAATAGTTAGAGCATTGTCAATTGAGACATTAACCGCCTCTGTGGTCTAGTGGTACAACCACCGGTATCAGACCCAGCGGTCCCGGGTTCGATTCCCAGCGGGGGTACATATGTATTCGGTTTGGCTGGTGGGAGGACTTGTTGTAAGTCCGCCTGGCTAGCTACCACCATCTTATCTAAGTCTGACGCCATAACAACAATATTTTCAGCATTGTTGTGTTCCGGCAGTTAAAGATAAGATAGCCAGTTCCTCAGTGATTGAAGATTCAGGGAGAGGCTCGCTTCCATCTTCAGCCTTATCAATACTTAACATCAGGTATGATGAAGGCTAAGAGAATGCCCGTTGCTCATAAAAAAAAAACATGAATGACTGTGCTAATATCGCCATTGTAGTAGCACCATTGACTGGCAACATTTTTATCCCAAACCGAGGAGACTAGTAGACTAAAAACGTTCATGAGCCATTAAACCCTCGGTTATAATTTTCAGAAATCCCTACCAGTTCCATGGAAGAAGATATTAGGCAGTTATGGAATGTTTGCCATCATTGTCGCACATATCGGTAATACTTGGGGGCAGCTGACACTCTTCTCGGAACTACCGTCGTACATGGACAAAGTTATGGGAGTCAATATTAAAGCGGTAAGAACTACATAAATTAGTAGAAAACTTATGCATGCAGTAGTCTGTGAAGGTGAAAGGTGTGTCACTGTGTTGCATTTACATTTATATTAGGCATCTTGCATGTAAGCTTTCTTCCAGAATTAAGCTACTTATTTTTCGTTTTTTTACTAAGATATAGATTTATATACAAGTAACGCCTGATTCTAACAAATAACAACGTAAATGATAATATTCAAACCCAAATACTTTAAGGAGGAAAGATTTGTATTTTTGTATGTTTGTAACGAAGAAACTCAAAAGCAACAGAACGGATTTGGGTGAAATATAGCTTACAGATTAAAAATTGACTGGCTTAAAACGTAGTATGTTTCTTGTCCCGATATTCTCACGGGCACGGGAGCCACGGGCAAGGTCACTATATGACAAGAGGGAAAAGTCAAAGTATTTAAAAATTCAGAAGTTAGATACTTACAAAATATTACTAGGGGCCTACTGTCATCTTTTAGAATCCATCATGTCACAAGAACGTTTTGTTTGCGTTTGTTTTCAATATTCTTCAAATTCGTACCATGTCCCTCAACAAAGTAAAATTTTGTTATTCCTGTCCATTGACATATATCTATGGATATGAAATACCTACAAAAAAAACGTGCTAACTATGTGCGTGTAAATACCTACTTATGACATTATTTGTATAATGTAAGTATCTAAAAACAACTAAGTTCTATATACTTCTATAATCATTCCTAATGCAACGAACAAATTGAAGTTGTCAAATTTTGACACACTTCACACTTAGAGGGCACTAAACATCTGTTGGAAAATAAGCTTATTTTAAGAGGGTCGTGCGAAATGGGGTTTTTTTTTTATATTTTTTGAAGTGAAAACTTCTTTAGCGGCGTTGAGCACTTTTTCTGTAATGGGTATAAAATCTTAAACTCGCGTCAGGACACGTGACCTGATCGAAAAAGCGTAGGACGGATGGAGAATGTTGAGGTGACAGGTTGACTATGGTCTCGGTTGCTTAGCGACAGACTGTTGATAATGTCTTTTACTTGTCTCTTGTTTTATTGTCAATATATATTTTTCGATTCTCTATAATAACTAATGTTTTCTTATATCTTATTACCTAACTTAACGTTCACTTTAATATGGTTTGTCATGTTTGTGTACGATAGCGCAATAAATGAATATTGTATTCTACCACATAAATGATAGTACTTTTATACTGATAAAGCAATTGGTGCAAAATTATTCCCTAGCCATTCCAAAATATCAAACATGCTCAACGTTAATAATCAAGTTTTCACTTCTGCCGGCACTCCCGGAGTGCAACCCGTCTTTTTTTTTTTATACAATCACACCAACTATCTAGCCCATGTTAAGTTTCATGAAGAACTTGTGTTATGGATACTAGATAACGGATAATCATACTTATATATATATATATATATATATATATATATATTTGTATATACGTAAATAATATACATTTGAACACCCAGGCCAAGACAAATAGACATGTTCATGCACACAAATATTTGTCTTGTCCGGGGATCGAACCCGGGACCTCTGGCGCAGAAGGTGGGGTTAGTACCCCTGCGCCAAACAGGTCGTCATACTGTTGGTATGATTGAATCAATACTACGCTAAGAAATGGCGGTAAGCCACAAGGTTAATACTTACTTTAGTTTTCCATCCTGAAGTTGTATGATCATACGTACATCTTATGTTTTGGCGCGCACTGTTAATTGAAATAAAACAACTTTTAATTTTTAGGTTTTTTAGGGGTTTTTTGATTTTCCTAAAAAATCAAAAAACCCCTAAAAAACCAAAAAATTACGGACAATTACAACTTAGTTCGTGGAAATACAGCGCGTTTGATATCCGTAAAAGTTGTTTTATTTCAATTGTATGATCATTTTAGCAAACTACATCGCTTCGGCTCTAATGTCGAACGAACTCTTTTTGAGGTTTTTGAACTTTTCATTATTTGAAAACGAAGAATTGAGGTTTACAGCTACCTCATCGCTATGGGAACACTGCGTCGCAGTAGAAACTTAATTTTAAAATGTTTAACCCTATAAGCTGGTAAGGTAAACTTTGTGCAGTTCATAAGCTTTAATATAGTAAGCGCCTGTTTCCCAATTATGAATCGTGGAAGATAATTTGTATGAAATTACTAGACAAGCAAAATTTAAAGCTAAGCAAACTATTTTGATACGCCTCATTAAAACAACATTGTGCAATTCTCAATCACACGACCAGGCGCTCTGTCGAACGAAAATCAGTAGCAGCTAAACGCTCGACCCGAGACGAGTGAACTATTTTTGAATCGGTCGTCTGACTTAAGTCACACGCATGTGTTAGAAATGGCCCATATTTGTCACGATAAGATACCCAACTATATGCTTTTTAGGTATTGATTTAAAGAAAACCAAGGGATAACTCAATTATATGTTTATTTAAATTACTCAGTACACTACAATTATATAGAAAGGAAAATAAGATAAATAACTCATTTTAAGATCAATGATCATTATATACTTAGGGTTTGTGTTGTGAACAATAAAGAGCTTATTATTATATTATATATCTACATATATATAAATATACATTTGCAATATATAACCGTTATATACTTATGTATTATGTACATATACTTATGTATACATACACCTTACATACCACCACTATATCGTACATAATTATATTCACTGGAAAATATAGTTACCTAAACAGTACTTAACTTAAACACGTCAACTTGCAGAGATCCGTTCCGTCCGAGAGCTGGAGCGAGAATGCCACTTCGTACTGCCGTGCCGCCTTATAAAGGCGGGTCTCCCCTCCTAAGGTGGGGAGACACTGCGCAGTGATGTATTTCCGGTGTTGCTTACGTTTAAAGTTAATTTTGGAACTAAAATTAAAATGATCACTAAAAATATTAGTTTAGACTTTTTACGATGTATTAAATTATTAGAATAATAAACGATTTTGGTCTATCGCGATTAAAACTTGTAATGTTTAAATCGTAATTACTGTAACCAGTTTATGATTATTTGTTTTGAAAAAACAAGAATATTAATCGAACAAAATAAATCTATACGTTAAGATATTTAAATAATTATTATACTATTAGTCATGAACAACATGTCTACTATTCTATCACATGCGACCTAAGTCCCGCGTCGCGCCTGTTTCGCTCGACTGCAATGAGTGGGTGAGGGTACTTGTTTCGGTCGAGTACAAATACGAAAATGCGCTCAACGCACGAGAGTGAATCAAAAAAGAGCGCCTGGTTGATATAACCTACTTAATTCGTGACCAAAACTATATGCTTGTCCAACAGAACGGTTTGCTGACTGCACTTCCGTTCATGGTGATGTGGTTCACCAACTTCTTCTTCAGTTGGATGACAGACATGTTAATAGTAAAGAAATACTTGACCGTCACTCAAGCTCGAAAAACTGCCAATTCAGTAGGTATGTACAAGAAGTTCAATATTGCTTGAAGTTCCAAGTTACGAGTACATGTTCAAGAAAAGCGTTTACTCTTTCCACTATGCATAGCTCTAGTGCCTACCGTGAACTAGTACTATCATGAGCTTATAACAAAATATATTTTTTTTTATCTAGATTGGTAAAGCTTAGCCGTCATAATACCTGATGTTGATTCATGATGAAGCCGATCATGGAATCGCGCTTACCCTGGAATTTAAAACTACTGAGGAACTGGCTATCTTATCTCGCTCCCTTAACGGCAAGAACAAAATAATGTTGCAGAGATTGCTGTTATGGCGATAGCTTTAGATAAGGTGGTGGTAGCTAGCCAAGCGAACCAGTCGTACCAACAACCGAATACACTGGGAATCTAACCCGGATCCTCTGGATCTGATACGGTGTTAAAGCCATTGGCATACACACCACAATACTGTTTCAATACTTTAGGCCCTTAGGGAAAAGTCAACCATACTACCATTTTTTTTCCTTATCACCCACTCACGACTGTTTTAGACAACAAAGAAAATATTTGTATAATTGCGTTGATTCTTATCGCTGCAAGCAGAACTAATTTACAATTTTACATTATTCTTCTATTTTTCAGGATCTTTTGCATCGTGTATTGGCCTGATCGCTCTTGCATATGCTCCGATAAACATTTACATTGTTGAAACTATATTGGTCCTCATCTGTAGCTTCAAGATAGCGTCTCACGTAGGCTTCCACGTAAGTGATACTGCAATGTTAAGATAATTATGGATTGGAACTATGTCATCACATACATGTTTGATTACCATTTATGCCAGCTTGTCAACGTCCAGTTTGTCTTTGTCAAATAATATACACGGCTCATGTGTTAGGAGCCCAAAAATTACAATCTCAAGCTGCTCCGTGCTTCAACAGGCACTTAAAGCCGTTGATCTCGGCTGTATTTGAAGTCGCAATACTGCTTCGGACCCGCATAGTGGGTCTTGGCCTATTCTCCTTATTCAAACATAGGGAAGTGCAGTGTCCCAGCAGTGGGCACGTTAAAATAGCTGCTTATGTTTTTTTTTTA
Organism: Chrysoteuchia culmella; assembly: GCA_910589605.1. Taxonomy (NCBI): domain Eukaryota; kingdom Metazoa; phylum Arthropoda; class Insecta; order Lepidoptera; family Crambidae; genus Chrysoteuchia; species Chrysoteuchia culmella. The sequence continues at coordinate 1,520,872 of OU342651.1, forward strand.
ATTATTTACGACGTGGAGACTTAGCCTTCATAATACCTGATGTAGCATTGATAAGGCTGAAGATGGAAGCGAGCCTCTCCCGGAAACCTTAACCACGGAGGAACTGGCTATCTCATCTCTAACTGCCGGAACACAACAATGAACACAACGACTGCCTGAAAACATTGTTGTCATGGCGTCAGACTTAGGTAAGATGGTGGTAGCTAGCCAGGCGGACTCACAACAAGTCCTACCACCAACCAAACCGAATACAATATGTACCCCCCTCTGGGAATGGAACCCGGGACCCCTGAGTCTGTTACCGGTGGTTGTTACCACTAGACCATAGAGGCGGTAAATGTCGATGATACCTATACTTCTGTATATCATAATTAAAAGAGCATATCTTAGAATCTGAAAATACTGAACTAATGAATACTGTTTTTTACCAGGTCAACCACGTAGACATTTCCCCAAATTATGCTGGCACGATGATCAGTATTAGCAACTTCGCATCAAATTTGTTCGGATCACTGGCACCTTTAGTAGCTGGATATATTCTGACTGATCCTGTGAGTACTTAAATAGAACTTTATTCTTCATAACATATAAAATAAGTACATACACACACATAGATGCCTTTCTCCCAGATAAGTTTATGATCAATTCCGTCATTAAAATCTTCTTTCAATATTGAAAACTTTCGAGTCTTATGTCCTGAGACGTTTTTTTTTTCTAGACCGACCCAACTCTTTGGAGGCAAGTATTCTTGGTAGCTGCAGGGTTATACTTCTGCACGAACTTGGTATACGTGATCTTTGGAACAGCAGAGCTGGCCGAATGGAATGACCCCCCACAGTATGAGAAAGTAGCTCTGGATGAGAAGAACAAAGAAGCAAATGAGCAAACAAAAGACCAAGATCTGGTGTAGAATATTGTAATTCTAAGGAGCTTGTTTAATGTTTGCAGAATGAGTCTGACTTCTGGTTTAAGTCCTACTAATATTATGAATGCGAAAGTATGTCAGTTTGTTTGTTCCTCTTTCACGAAAAACTACTAAACGGATTTGGATGAAATTTAGTATGTAGGGACTTCAAGTAGTAGACTAATACATAGGCTACTTTTTATCCAGATATTTTCACGGGAACTGGAACCATGCGGGTGAAACCGCGGATATTTTATAAATAATTTGTCAAGTAAGGCCTTTGCTCAGCAGTGGACCAGCTTAGATGATGATGATAATGATGTGCTAAGTGAGATAATTGGAATTCGTAGGGGAACTGTAAAGTAGGTTTTTATCAATGTATATTATGAGTATGAAGCTTTTGATCCCATGCTGCTAACCAACAATTAAATAATAACGCACACCAATTCATGAATGTTTTGCATTTAGCAGTTATAATATCAATTAGTAAAGTAAGTTTAATCTTCTGCTTCTTTTTATCGAGTGAGGATTAGAGGCCACTTCTGGTGTCAGAGTTTATCAAGCCGCCTTATAAGGCCTCTGACTTGGCTTAACGACTTTAATCAAATGACAGCAGCCGGGACCGACGGTTTAACGTGCCCTCCACGGAAGCGCTCAGTTATAATGCCACTTAACGGTCACCCATCCGACACCTGACCGGGCCGAACTTTGCTTAACAAACTTGACCGAATACGATCAGTCTGTCAAGCGCGGCCATGAGCGAAGTAAGTTAGTTTAATAAGGTGTGTAGTAGTCTCATACCACACTTTTTATGTGCCGTTGAGTATTTTATTATTTTCTAATTATAGTATTTATATAGTAAAATGTGTTCATTAAGCATATAAATGTGTACTTATTTATTGTTCTTTGATTGCATTACACCGCCAAGGTTAATATGTGCCGTTGAGTATTTTATTATTTTCTAATTATAGTATTTATATAGTAAAATGTGTTCATTAAGCACATAAATGTGTACTTATTTATTGTTCTTTGATTGCATTACACCGCCAAGGTTTTTTTTCGTTTTCATACTTATTAAATAAGCTTAATTTAGGTTTCTGCACATATAAGTGATAACTTTATATTGATTTGTGTGTTTTATCTTTATCTATTTATTAATGTGAACGTCGGTAGAGGAGTCCCAGTGTGCGGACAAACCAATACTGGTTTTTGTTTAAACGAAACATAATGCTAAGTTTCTTTGTAATTTTTCAATAAATATAAAAAAATTAAAAAATGCTTAATTTGAATCACGAATATCATGATAAAAGAATGTGTTGTGAGATCTACTTCGAAATATTATGGCAGGCATGTATTGCATACATGCGGTGACTAAAAAGCTTTTCGGGGAAGCAAAAATAATAGGTTGGCAACTTAGTCACCAATCTAACCTAACCTAAACCTATTATTTCTACTACCTTTTTTTTTATAGTGAGGGGAATGCTTTTACGCATACACTGAGGTTATGCTGGGCTCACCTAGAATACCGGACTCGTGAGTCCGGCACCCTATCCCTCGCCGCTCCCCGACGCCCCGTCGATCCTAGTAGGTTCAGCGGGGTTTCGGGGTAGGATCGAACCAGCTCCCGCCCCCCCATCAAGCTCGAAAGCTCGATAGGAGGACAGGAGAAGGGAGGGACCGCCGCCTCCCGGCCTCCCATTCAGCCTCAAAAGGCTTAATGGGGAGCCAGGAGGGGGGGGGGGGGGGGATTGCAAATTTTGAATAAACAGATTATACTTTTAGTTTGTTTTATTTTTGGAAAGTTAGGTATAAAGATGAAGTTTTTTTTATTATTTTTCACGACGGGGTGACTCTTAGCATTAATCATAGCTGCCCGGAATCCTCAACCGCCGAGGAACTGGCTATCTTTAACTGCCAGAACACAATAATGCTGAAACATTGTTGCTATGGCATCAGACTTAGATAAGATGGTGGTAGCTAGCCAGGCGGACTCACAAGTCCTACCACCAACCAAACCGAATACAATATGTACGGGGCTGGGAATCGAACCCGAACCAAGGACACTGTGTTCAACCGCCACACAAAGTGTAATGTAAAAGATATTGATAGCTGTGACAAATCATATATTTTGCACCTCAAGTTAGCATGAGTGTAAAAGTGAAGTAAGTAAATCACTTTTGTTACTGAAGGAATAAAATAGGTTTGCGACTGCCGCAGATTTCTCTGGTTGAAAAATTAAATATTGTTGTGTCGCATCGTAGGGTGTGTCCCTATAGGACAATAGAAATGTCAGATGGTTATAACGCCACTTTTTTGAATCTTCATTATAATGACTTCATATACTTCATAGACTTCATATATACGACGACCTGTTTGGCGCAGGGGTACTAAGCCTGCATCTGCGCCAGAGGTCCCGGGTTCGATCCCCGGACAAGACAAATATTTATGTGCATGAACATGTCTATTTGTCTTGGTCTGGGTGTTTAATATGTATATTATGTATGTATTTACAAAAAAAAAGTATATAAGTATGTTTATACGTTATCTAGTAAATAACACAAGTTCTTAATGAAACTTAACGTGGGCTAGATAATTGGTGTTTGAAAAAAAAAAAAAAATTACGACCTTTTCGGCGCAGGGGTACTATGCCCGCCTTCTGCGCCAGAGGTCCTGGGTACGACCCCCGGACAAGACAAATATTTGTGTGCATAAACATGTCTATTTGTGATTTTGTATTTATTTGCATTTTTCAATGCTATTTTTATACTTATGATAAATTTTAAATATAAAAATATTGGAAAAATTTAAAGCCAGGCCGAGGTAATTCTTTTCAATATTTTTCTATTTAAAATTTTTATCATAAATGTCTATTTGTATTTATCTGGGTGTTTAATATATACAGGGCGTCCCAAAACTATGCCACTTGCAGGGAAAGTACTTTAAATACTGTAGATAGAACATTTTACTGAAAGAATTATTTTAAAAACAAAATTAACTGCATTTACAGAATTTTCAATAATCGCTGGGATCGATCAATCTATTTGAACTGGGAATCGAACCCACTAAATGTAAAAAAAAAACTTTTCACATTTTATTACACCGATCGAAAGGCCTAATTATAAGCATTTATTTCTTCTTAGTAACATAGCATCTTAAATAAAAGAAAGACTACGAAATTTAACATTTAATTTTGAATACCTAACAAGTTTGTTCAGCAAATATGATCTAGCGTTTTCTGTGAATGCCGTGCATATAACAACAACTGACTAACATTTCAAGACTTGAGCAATTATAAATTTCCCTATTATAAGTGTTAAAGTAATAATAAATTTTATTTTATTTATTTTAATTTAATAAAGATATTTATATTTGTTTTGAAACCATTAGGCAAAACGGGATTTTTAGCATGTTAACTGTTTGTTCTCATAACAATGCGGCTGGTTGATATTAAAAAAATTAAATAAAAATATGTTCCATTTTCAAACGTCGATTCTTTTGTTTTAGTGGTGTCTCATTTTGGGATTCTAGCCAATTCTAGTGTGAAAATTACTTACCATAGCGATGGCGTATCAACATAATATTGATTTATGGAAGCATACTTTCTTAATTATAAAAACATATCACAATCATTGCAGTGGTACCGAGAAAAATATCCCGATAAAATAACACCATCTCGATTTGTTTTTAAAAAGTTGGTAAATATTTTGACAAATTTAGGACGTTTTGACCGTCGCCGTCATCATCGTCGCTTACCGGAGCCAGAGCAGCAAATGTTAAACGCTAAAGATGATGAACTGAAAATTTTGATTTATTTTGAGGCGTATCCGAAAAGCTCAGTGAGGGAAGCTGAAATAGACCTTGGTTTTTCAAAAAGCAAAATACAGCGTGTTTGAAAACATACAAATTCAAGAGTTATATTGAAGGACGTTTAATTCAAAAGTTACGACCGGGTAATGCCGAAAGAAGACTAAGTTATTGCAAAGAAATGGAGAGGCTCATTAGAGACGATAACATTTTTTTAAATAACATCGTTTGGTCTGATGAATCAAATTTCAGCAACAACGGCATGTACAACCGACATAATAATCGAATTTGGTCTAGACAGAATCCTTTACGCATCCGTGAGACCAACGATCAAGTGCGTTTCTCATTTAACTGTTGGTGTGGTATTGTGAAAAACCGGGTTCTCTTGGTACATTTTTATCAAGGGCATTTGAATACAGAAAGATACATCGAAATACTTCAGATTTTAAGGAGCGAATTAAATAATACTTCCGATGCAGAGCGACAAAATCTCGTTTTCCAACAAGACGTGGGCACCGGCTCATTACAGTCAGAGAACAAAGGATTTTCTCAATGAACATTTTCCTTACTGGATCGGTACGGATGGTCGAATCAAATGGCCTGCAAGGTCCCCGGATCTAGTTATATTAGATTTTAGATTACCCGTTTACCCAGATTTTTTTTATGGGGTTACGTAAATATTTACTATACAGAAAACAATATGGGAGTGTGCAGGAGTTACAAGATGAAATAACTCCGTTAGATTTTTTTTTATGGGGTTACGTAAGAAATTTACTATACAGAAAACAATGTGGGGGTGTGCAGGAGTTACAAGATGAACTTAGAAATATTATTTTAAACTTGCACCATGAAAAAATAATATAAATCCACGGGAAGAGAAATTATTAAGAGAGTTAGAATTTGTATACAACAGGAAGGGACACACTTTGAGCATTTGATAAATTTGATTGTGCGTTGCAGTTTAATTTTATTTCTTTTTTTTTAATACATGTTAAATTTCGTAGTCTTTATTTTATTTAAGATGCTATGTTACTAAGAAGAAATAAATGCTTATAATTGGACCTTTCGATCGGTGTAGTAAAATGAGAAAAGTTTTTTTTTTACATTTAGTGGGTTCGATTCCCAGTTCAGATAGGCGATTATTGAAAATTCTGCGATAATTTTGTTTTTAAAATAAAAATGAAGTCTTCTTTTAGTAAAATGTTCTATCTACAGTATCTAAAGTACTTTCCCTCCATGTGCCATCGTTTTGGGACGTCCTGTATTAACAAAAAAAAGTATGTAAGTATGTTTATCCGTTATCAAGTATCCATAACACAAGTTCTTGAAACTGAACGTGGGGGAGATAATTGGTGTGTTGTATGCAATTATTTATTTATTTAATGATTTCAATATCAAACGCATATCTTCGCTAAGCAATCTATGACCGCCTTTTTCCTTGTAATAAAGTTTATCATCGTTTCGACAGCGCATTTAAACACTCCATGTGGCATCAGTGATACCAAATTTGTCTTACTCGAAGTAAATGGTTTTCGACGTCGAGACGAATGTTCCATAATAGACCACCTTATACATAATATGTCCGAAGGTGGTCAGTGAAATATATGGAAGGATTAATCCCAAGACCCAAGAATTTCATTAAGTGTAAAGGTTCGTTTTAGTAGCCTCCCAAATATTTGGGGAGCAATGAAAATTTCTCTTTATTTTTTACCTGGGCTAGTCTGGATTTCGACATAGATAGACGTTTAAGAGTACCTACTATTATTAAAACGTTTACTGCCAAGGTAATTTAGCTAAGTTGTCGAAACTGAATTTTTCAGATATTAATGTAAAATCATTTGAAATGAAAACTGATTGATCAAATATTTTTACTATTAATTAGGACTGCAGATAATCTTTATTTTATTTTAATGTTTTTGTTTTTCTTTCTAGTTTTAATAATTACCTTATCCGTACATCTAGATCTGTATCTTTTTATTATTAATCAGAGTAGTATCACAGCTTTGTAACTAAGCTTCAGCTCATTGCCACATCTGTCCGAGGTGGTGGGAGCCTGGTGACCTGTACTTACAGGTATTAATTTACCTACTACAGGTATCAGTCTCACACAAACTAGGTTTAGATAGTCTTAAGGCACTACCAAATTCTTTATTTGTGACGAGAAATAAAGATTTTATTTATTTATTTTTACAAATTATTTAAAAAAATAACCAAGTGCGTGTCGGGCCACGCGCAGTGGGTTCCGATCCGTAGTTAGCCTTTACAATAGTTTTAAATAGTTATACTTATATTAGTTGTCTCTTTTTGACACTACTAATGACTATATATTCGTTTATTCATTGGAATTTGTCAAAAGACAAATTGTCTAGTGACATACTACTAAAAACATGCCAGGCGGTTTTTTACAGTTGTTTGAATTCAATGATTCAGTGTCAGGCACCAGTGGCTGTCACGGCCCAAATGGGTCATGTATATGTCAGGCGCCGGTGGCTGACAATGGTAGTTAACATGTTAAAAAACAGCAGCATTTTTACAAATTGGTATCTATCTAAATCTCTGCTTTCGAAAATTGGTATGAATGACAAAATTTCTTTATACCAATTTTCGAAAGCTGAAATTTTGTAGGAGGAGCATTAGCTAGGACCTTTTTAGGGTTCCGTAGCCTAATGGCAAAAAACAGAAGCCTTATAGATTCGTCATGTCTGTCACTTTATTCCAAAACTATGAGAATTACACAGTTGAAATTTTGTAGGTATTCTGTAAACCGCTTTACGGTTTTTACACAAAAATAATAATATATATATATATATTAAGGGGGATATACCCATATATGGAACTGAAACTGTTTTTTTTTTTCATCAAATCTATACGTGTGGGGTATCAATATAGGTCTTTAAAAATTACATTGCGGTTTCTGAAACGATTTTTTCCCAAAGTCAACCGTCTGAAAGATGTTCACTTTCAAAGTGGTAAAACGTGTCCCTCAAACTTTTGAAATAAGAGAGTGAAAAATCTATAAAAAATATATGCTGTAGATCTTTATAAAAACTTTCAACGAAAATTGGTTTGAAAGAAATATATTTAGCAGTTTCAGAGCTATAGCACATTTTCCAAAACCGCAAATATAACTTTGTCATTCATACAAACACTATGAAAAACAAAGTAATTTTTGCAGACAAAAAAATATAGTGGCCTGTTGTATATTAATAATAATAGAAACTTTATTGCACTCGATACAAAAACAAACACAGAGACAATGACAAACAAGAGGAACACACAATAGGCGGCCTTATTGCTACACAGCAAACTCTTCCAGGCAACCTTGGGTGAGAGACGGAACCCTTCATGTGCGACTTCGACTCTCACTTGGCCGATTTTTTGTGTACATAAAAGCTAAACGTTAATGGAAACTTATTTAAACTCAAATTAATTATATATTTTAATTTTATTTAAGTTGGATAAAAGAGAACAACTTACTTTCCAATTAAGCAAAGTACCTACTTACAAAAGCTGTCCGTTAAGAATCTTGAAGCATTTAAAAACAAGGGATTGTTTCTGAACAGCGCCATCTGTTGACTAAATCATTAATGATGTATAGCACATGCTACTTATCTGAAATCTTATTAAAGTACGAATACCACTGGCCACTTTTTCATTGGCAACCTTTAGATTCATTTGTTAAGCCGAGGTTACAGAAGGGAGGGTTAATTTTTCAAACTCCTTTTTGCGCTATTTTTCAATCAGTACTTTTTCGCGACCAATCCACATTGTTTCCTCTTTGTAATAAACGAGGTTCGGAGAGTACATTTGTTTTGTTAATGGTCTGTGCAACATGAACATTGCAATATATTCCTACAATATTGAAAAGTGATTTGATTATTTTACTGTTATCATTGTTATCAGAGACCTGCAAACAAAGTGCGTTTATAGTATTTCTTTTTTCTTAACACTGAACCACTAAGTATACGGGGTTATTACTAACAGCAAAAACCTCGCAGTAGTAGATTACAAACATCATAGACAACAAAGTCTATTTGACGATTTTTGAAACTTGGTAGGTAGATGTATTCTGTAAACAGCTTTACGAGTTTTGCCTTAGTAAGAGTGCACTTTTTCATTTTAAAATAAAAACACGTATTTTATGAGAGAGTTATGATATTATTATTGGATTGTAAATAAGACATGTTCCGATTAAGTATGGAATAAAATATCAGGCAAATGGCCCCCACGGCTCTGATGAGGACATTACTGTTTTCATGAAATTTTAGATGATTTTTACACAGAGATTTTAACCGCCTCTGTGGTCTAGTGGTACAACCACCGGTATCAGACCCAGGGGTCCCGGGTTCGATTCCCAGCGGGGGTACATATTGTATTCGGTTTGGTTGGTGGTAGGACTTGTTGTAAGTCCGCCTGGCTAACTACCATCATCTTATCTAAGTCTGACGCCATAACAACTATGTTTTCAGCATTGTTGTGTTCCGGCAGTTAGAGATAAGATAGCCAGTTCCTCAGTGATTGAGGATTCCGGGAGAGGCTCGCTTCCATCTTCAGCCTTATCAATACTTAACATCAGGTATGATGAAGGCTAAGAGTCTCCCCGTCGGCCATAAAAAAAAAAAAAAAAAAAAAAAAAAAAAGATCTGGCTGTATCTTTTACAAAATTTTACTTTTGTAGAGGGTCATGGTACGAATTTGAAGAGTTTTAAAAACAAAACGGAAACTAAACGTTTATATGACACGATGGATTCTAAAAGATGACAGTAGGCCCCCAGATAGTCCACTTGGCACGTAAAATCCCTTGAACGGCTATTAGTGGGTGACGTTGTAAGCCCATACATCTGTTCACTGGCCTTCCTTATGGATGGATAAGGATAAGGAGAATGGGCCATGACCCGAGCCCAATGCGGGTTGGTGGGTTTTAATTACTGTAAATGCAGCCGGGACCAACGGCATCACGTGCCCTCCGAAGCACGGAGGAGCTCGAGATAGTAAATTTTTGGTCACCCATCCCGTGACCGACCATTGCGAAAGTTGCTTAACCTCAACAATCGTAGGCCGAGCGCGCGAACCACTACGTTCTCCCTAGGTAGAGCCTTATTTTACTAACAACGGAGAGACGGTTAACCTTCATCAAATTCAAATTATGAACGTCAAAGAAGCTACGCCATCGGTTCACATACCCAACGGCGGGAGATCTTGTAACGAGAAGAACCGGCAAGAAACTCGTCAAGGGCTAATTTTTTCTCCCTGTTTTATTTCATACAGAGTCGTCAAATTGAAAAAAGACCTTAACATATCAGTAAGGTCAATTTCCATCACAAAAACAAAATACTAATTATAATATTACATTTTATATTACGGTTATTGTAACCGTAAACAATTTTCAACTGGCAAGGAAAGACTTATCTATCATACATTACAACATTTCTCGCATTACAATATTACTGTACTGCAAGTTGTGAGGTACATACAAGTCAGTATCAATTTATTTTAGATAAAATATTTAAGCATTTAACACAACATTAAGATAAGCAGACTGAGGAAGACCCATTTCCGCTGGTGGCACCCGGTCACGAGCATGACGCATGAAACAGCCATCGCTTCGCTCAACCATATTTTAGGGAACGTAAAGACCCGCCTCATTCGACACCGCCGAAGAAAAGTATCAGTGAGCATGACGTTTCAGGTACTTATGTTAAGCTGTATGCAGATTTGTGAAAGGGAATATTATGACTTGCGAGTTATATTGTTCCCAATTTTATTACTTTTTTGAAATGTAGTAATAATAAGTAATTCATTTTTATCTTTAAATAATGTTATTGGTGTTTTGTATTATAACGTTTAAACTAAAGTAAATAAATAGATAAATATAAAAAAATACAATGGCAACAGTAAGAAAAGAAATATAAAAGTGCATTAATGTAAGACACAACTTACAATGTTACTAGAAGACGCATCATCATACCATAAGGCTGATGGTGGGAGCGCGCCTCTCCGAATCCTCAACCACTAAGGTACTGGCTATCTTATCTCTAACTGCCGGAACACAACAACGCTGAAAACCTTGTTGCTATGGCGTCAGACTTAGATAAGATGGTGGTTGCTACCCTGGGTGACTTACAAACAAGTCCTATCACCAACCGATGCGCGGTGGTTTTACCAAGCTTGTGATTTACTACCACCAACCTTTGGTAGGACATTCAACAACCTGAAAATGCTGCCTACGGCTATTTCAATTTTATTTCTAGCTTGTTATAAGTTGACTTGATACTATATGATGTGTCAGTTATTTGTTCAAAAGCTTGAATACGTGAAAGTAGCGAACGCTATTTCAATTTACATATGGAAATTCTGAAACCTCTTCTAAATTTCCTGCACTAGTTCTGCAAAACTGAATCTTATACGTTTGAAATACAGTTTGTTATTGAATAAACACGTGTCTTTTAACTTGACGTAAATATGTGGGTTCGTTAACTTTGAGAGATTTTATACCCAAATCAATTTTGTTTCGTCTTCCTTTAGTACGTCAAACACTCGAAATCAGATACATGCTTCCAATTAAAGTTTTTATGGAATAACGCTAATTCCATTTAGCGTTATAAGGCAACTTTCACCAACTGTCAATAATAACATTTAGCGCTAAACATATTTAATGTCAGTTGGTGAAAATCCGCCTTCAAAAGGTTTAGCGCTAAATAAGTTTAGTGGAAAGTAGATTGTGAAAGTCGCCCTGAGTAGTGTTATTATAAGAAAAAGAACGTCGTCGGTACTCAAACACAAAAGGACAAAACATGTAAACATAATTTAAAAAACCTAGATGATACTTGTGAAAGTTGGTTCAGTTCTTGCTAAATCATGCAAAAACGGATGAAATTATTTGGATAAAATTTTGCACACGTATAGTTTATAGCTTGCTTTAAACATTTTTTTTTATTATTGTATTACACCAATTATCTAGCCCACGTTAAGTTTCATGAAGAACTTGTGTTATGGATACTAGATAACGGATAAACATACATATATTCCTTTTTTTTAAATACATACATAATATACATATTAAACACCCAAGACAAATAGACATGTTCATGCACACAAATATTTGTCTTGTCTGGGGATCGAACCCGGGACCTCTGGCGCAGAAGGTGGGTTTAGTACCCCTGCGCCAAACAGGTCGTCAAAACCTTTAATATGATGGTAGGCTGTCAAAATATGACGTTTCATTTCGAAATAGAACCAAATTTCCCAAACCATTTCTGAATATTAAGTAAATAAATGTAGTAAAATCTTTGACTTATTTGTGGCGTAAAATAAAACCAAATTGAATTTCTTGTCTATCCATCAGACTTAAAATATTACGAACATTCTCTTCGAAATCCTACGTCTAAACTGATTGGCTCGTAAAATATTCTTCATAAACAAGTAATGCATTGGTCTAGACCAGTAGTTCTCAAAGTGAACTTCGATGTCCCTGGCTGGTTCTATAGGGGGCGTTATTAACAAGCTACCGAGGTTTATGAACAAGCTCGTATTCATAAATGTACTTACTTTACTTGCCTTTAATTCGTACGATCCTAATTCATTACAATTTGTGTAGGTACGAGTATATTTGCTGTGGTAAAAAGTTGCCCCGCATTGAAATTATGTCCCACTAGCGGTCGCCCGAGGTTTCACTCGCGTGGTTCCCGTCCCGGCGGGAATGTCGGAATAAAAAGTATCCTATATTCCTCTCTAGGCTTTCAAATATCTGTATCCCAAATTTCATCAAAATACATTCAGCCGTTTTTGCGTGATTGAGCAACAAACATCCAAACATCTAAACATCCAAACGTTTACATTTATAATACCTAGTAGTAGGATAACCTTTTGATTTTTTTTAACAAATTCGTAATCAATAAAGGAAATAAGAATTTTTGTTTTTATTTTACTTCTAATAAAGAGGATTGTTGGCTTGTCTGTAGTTTACATTACAAAGTTAATATATACGTATAGGTACTTTATGGGCCTTATTTATTTGGACACCTGGGCCCTGTTTCATAAAGCTTGACAAGTCGACAATTTGTCAACTATGCTCAAACATACTTTTTTTGTCACTGATGTACGTTATTTTGACCTTTGTCACCATTGTGCAGAAGGTAGGTTTTCTATAAAAAGCAATCACGCATTATGAAGTTCTCTTTATCAAAATCCCATTACGAACTCTTTCGATCATGTGAGAATTTATAAAAGAAAAATATCTGTCACTCCTCATCCTGACACAGACCAAGGATGCCTATCAAAAGAGTGCGACAATTTGACAAATATGTCAGATGAAACAAATAATAGAAAAACCAAATGTTTTTTGAAACGTTAAATTGTAGAATTGTCGCGACAATTTGACAATTATGTCGGCTTTTCCTATAGCACCAATGTTTTATGGAACAATTATCACCTGTCACCTGTCGCTGACAATTGTAATCTTTATGAAACAGGGCCCTGGTGGCGCCACTACGAAGGCGCCACCAATAATATGTATAGAGTTGTATGGAGGGTACATCAGCTGATATCTCTGTGGTCGCCCAACCATGGTGTCCTAATGAAATGAGACTCTTAGGGGCCATTTACAGGCCTCCGATATCAATGCTTGAGAACCTCTGATCTTGTCGTACACATATCATTTTTATTACAATATGGTAAAGAATGTAAATAAGATTTTCATAAGAATCAATTTAATCAAGGTTTATCGTGGATTGGAAGTAGCAATTTTAAAGAAAGTAGATTCTTAAAGTGGAAAATATAATGAATCAGATGTTTATAAGGTTCTTCAAAGCGGATTAATCGTCTTGGCGGTTCTTGGAGGGATTTATGCGAAATTGTGAGCTTTGTAAATTGGTAAAAGCATTGTAATTAATTGGAAACAGGTATAATGAAAATGAGTTGATTTAAAAACTATGTCAGAAGTTTTACAGTGAGAAATACAAAGAGATTAGTTACAAGATGTCCTGACTTCCCATCACATGGCGTACATTCTATAAAATTTTATTAATTATATATTTAACAACTAACTAGAAAGTGACCCTGTCCGTTTTCCATATAAAACACTGGAGGGTTATTTATCAAAACAGTTTTAGTCTTTAAATTGTTCGAGACAAAGTAACGAGATAAAAAATTAAGGGGACGAAATAGAGGACACAATTTTCTAATGGAAACTGAAACTGAAACAAAATCCACAAAGACCATTCCAGGTGGAACTAGTTTCAACTGGAAATAAACGAAGATGGTCAGTAGTATTCGGAATCTTAGTATCTCTAGGGCACTTTTATACGACGTTTATATTTCATGTAGCAATATAAATATCCTTTAAGAGGCACGAATGGGAGTTGCCGGTGCGAGTATCCTACAGTTAAAGTAGAAAACAGGAATAATCCCAAAAGGATTGTATATGTCGCAGGATAATTAGATAAATCGTTTTTTTGCAAAAATCCTAGGGATATTGCAAAAACACGGAAAATTTGACATTGGTGTTGTCATTTCTCAATCCTACTGAAAAAGATAGGAATTTTGCGAAGAAACTGATTGCCTTAGTAAGATTACGAAAAGAATCGCTGGCTATTATGAAATAAGAACACTGATTGGCTGGTCGGACTGTCCAAAACAACATCTTCTCTGATTGGTTGACGACTTGACGTTTCAAATGTTAATCCATCTCTCACGTGTAGTAAACGTCTGTGACCAATCAGAATAAAGTAAGCAAGCAAGCAAAAATTAAGCCAATCAGAGTAATGAATATCCAATGTTACTAAAGCAACCCGTATTTTTGCAAAAACCCTATATTTTTTTCAGTTACATTGAGAAATGTCAACACCATTGTCTAATTATCCGTGTTTTTGCAATAACTCTAGGATTTTCGCAAAAAAACGATTTATCTAATCATCCTGCGACATATACGGAGTGGAGCAATGAATGATCAATGAACGCGCTGAATTTGTTTTGGGTTTCCAAGATTTATGAGCTGTAATCTAGCGTTTCATTTTAGGATATTATATGAAAAAGGGAAATATACTAACTTCGAACCTAGATAATAATAATAATAATTCTGCACCGCGGTGCAGAGAGGTTGAGGAGTCAGCGAGAGGCATATTTCCATTTTCAGCCTTATCAGTACTAAACTTCAGGTACCTCTTTTTTTTATACTAGGAGAAATGCTTTTACGCTACCCTAGCCCCCAGGTGTAGGGGCGATTCGAAATGTTGAACTCACCTGGGCGGGTAATACCAACTAAAACTCCTAGTACTTGCCCTCCAGGCGGCCATTGGTCACGGGGGGGTAGGGCTCGCAATCACCCCTAAAAACTTCAGGTTGACTAAACCCTTGATGTAGGCTAAGCGATTCCCCGTTGTCTGTAAAAAAAAATGAAAAAAGTATAATATCCTATCCGCAACTTTCGCAAGCCGAACGTGCGTAACCGACATTGATCGAGTCACTAGGTTCAAAATTAATACTTCAGTAATATTCATAGACACAAAATTTAATTTTCCATTGTTCTCTGGAAACTGGTGTCCGGTCCTTGAAAGCACTCTTGTCGTGTACTTACTTACAAGCGGTTTCATGCCGGTACGGAAACCACGTTGGTCTATGGGTCTCCTTAAAGGTGGGTCCACATATCCGTACCATACCTCCGTTTCGTATCAGCGTCGCGATCAAGAACGCTAGTTTGGACGCCCGTGTTAGGTACGGTACGGTGTGACAGGTGTACGCTCCGAGCCAAATGCTTCTCGCCCCGTCCAAAGGAAATTAACGTGCGGTGATCGCAGCGACGAACTCTGCGTCCAGAGATTTTGGACCGCGACGTTCTGATACGAAATGGAGGTACGGTACGAACAAAATATTTGGACCCAGCGTAACATGGCGTACACAGTACAAAACACATTATGAAGTAAAGGATCGTAGATCAAGTGGGGCGCAGATTGTGCACGTCGGGCGGCTCATCGTGTATTCCGGGTTCGATGTCAGGGAGTGTGCCTTGCACTCCGTAGGGATGGCGCTTTTAAGTTACTTACGTTGAATGTTTGTACGTAAGCAAAGTGATTTGTGTAAGTGTGCTTATTTTAAATTCTAAAAATTATTTTAATGATAATGATAAATGATAAATGATATTTTATTTGCAAAAAACATGGTATAATGATGGTGAGCCAAGGCTTTACAAAATAAAGTGCTCATGCTTTGCTGATTATAAAAATCGCATGCAAATACTGATTGGTAGATTACAAATTACAAATGTCAGAGAAATATTAAGCTTAATTAAATTTAGGTATTACAATGTCATCGAGATAGAATTCAGTAGGTATAATGTCAAAAAAAAAACAAACTATATTCATTTGTCACGATAAGAATAAAATTTTATGATTTTGTAATTTTTGCATTTTTCAATGCTATTTTTATACTTATAGTAAATTTTAAATAGAAAAATATTGGAAAAAATTAACTCGGCCACAATTGAATTCTCAGGCTGGAATCGAACCAGCGACCTTTGGAAATCCGGTCCAATGCTCTAACCGCTGAGCTACCGAGACTTACACTTACTTTATACAAAGTCTCTCACACCTGATGTGGAACCCTAGCAGCCCAGCTAAACTATAAAAGTTACAAATATAGCACCATGGGAGTTGGGATAAGTTGTTTTGCGAGATGACTATAATTCAGCATCTTTATAAAAATTGACACTATTTGTGTTCAACGTTTACTCATGATTATTATTCAATCGTTATTTAGAAAGAAATATCGCGTTCGGTAGAAATCTTTTATTTCCATATTTTATAAAAAAAATCTCACCTCTGTACATTCACTGGACGGTGTTCATTCACTGGTGTAATTATGAGTAAGAAGACATTACCACATAGCGTGATGTCAATAAAAAAAAGTTAATATAACTCAGATAGTAACTAAACACGACATTTAGATTGTGACATTTATGTATTCTCAGACGATACTAAGTTCGCAGTGCCAGCTAGTTAAATAATAAATATTCATAATTTCACATTTTTATTTTACTAGTTAGGATTCTTTTGATTTTTCTAAGATGCGGTGACAACCCTAGTACCATTGCAATGCAACGACGCATTGAACACTATTTTTTTGCTATTTGTGCTATCTGAGCGGCTGCAAGCAAATACGACGATTTATCTCGGAACCCTATTGTATGCGTTTTCGTGAAACCGTGCTATTTCAAATTTTTCAATAAGTATTTTATAAATGGAAAATATACTAGAAAAAAGCAACTCGTCTCATGTCGCCCTGACGGGATATGTGCATTAGTGCATTGGGCCGGACTCCCGAGGATGCCGGTTCGAATCCCGTCAGGGCGGCATGAGAGACTAGTTGCTTTTTTCTTGTTTAATATTTATTACCTAAAAATAGCATTGTAAAATGCAAAATTAAAAAGTTATAATAAGTCTTAGTTAGTTTTCTGTCCGGATATTTTTTTTATAGTATCTAGGTAACATCGTTTGGATTGTACCCCCGCTGGGAATTGAACCCGGGACCCCTGGGTCTGATACCGGTGGTTGTAACCACTAGACCACAGAGGAGTTCTGCACAAATGTTCGTTTCGGTGAGCTATCTTTACAAATAATAAAATAAACATTTACAAAATGAACCTGCACTCGTATCTCTTTGCTTTCGCTGTGAGAGCGAAAACATTTATTCGTTCGTAGAGACGTACTAGTTTTTAACCGACTTCAAAAAAGGAGGAGGTTTCTTTTTTTGTTCGATGCAGAACAGTTGCCAATTGGTCCCATAAAAATTTGGTTTCGTTTGACCCAGTACTTTTTATGTTATGAGCATTTTTATGAATTTCATTTCATTGTTGACTTGGACGATGTAGTATTTACGATAATTTAGTTTATAAAGTACATGAAACCTTATCTAATCTAGAAAAAACCCTGCTGTAGTTTACAAAACAGCCTATTACAGACACTAAAAAGTAAAAAAAAAACTGCGTTAAAAAAAACCGACTTCAAAAACTAAAAAGCAAAAAATAAACCTTTTGGAGTCGGTGCCAGCTAAGGCAAGAAAAATAAAAGAATATGAGCTTAAAGTAGAATGTCTGGGCTGCCACAGACTCCAAAAGGCTTATTTTTTGCTTTTTAGTTTTTGAAGTCGGTTTTTTTTAACGCAGTTTTTTTGATTACAAATTTCCCAAAACTTTAGCAGTGGACATAGGGCCACGTAGTTGACGCGCTGTTTGAGTTCGTGCACGAAACATGTGCTGCACATTCATTGTGAAGCACACGCTTGATTGATCCGACCTTCATGTTTGGTTTTAAGCCTTTAAAAAGATTTACTGCAATAAAGAATAAATCGTCAAAAAATGTTATTGACATATTGTATTTCCTGCTTTCTTGCCTCTTGGGTTAAATTTTAGCGCAAGCTACATAACTAATTTTCCCTATGTTGTTTTTTTACAATGGTTGTGCACCCTACTTCTTGTTGTCTCCACATCACCCTAAGGTTGACTGGTAGAAAATGCCTTAGGCATTAAGTCCGCCTTTGTACAATGTGCATAAAGTATTAAATAAATAAATTAATAATAATTTGTGTGCGTAAACGTTTTGAGAATACCCAAAATAAATATATGAATAAAAATTAAGGAATGTTTTTCCGTTTAATGCACATTGCACAGGTTTAAAACATATCTTCTTCTTCTTCTTATTTAGTATTTGCCATTCCTCTCATTTTCAATGACTTCACTTCCTGTTACGACAAAACCTTAACTTTCTCCTTAATCTGTGAAATATAGCTCATTCCAGGTCTACATCTCCTTCACTCCATTTTTCCTTTCAGTATGTTTATAATGAAACTGTCGTGTACGACACAATGGGCAAGTATCTTTCCCCTTCAGAACTACATAATTAATTCAGTCTTATTACTGCATATACGTGTGTAATCTACTTGCCCACCCATCTTAAAAAGGTCATTTATACAATTAAGTAGGAAATAAAACACCTAATTACCATTAACAAGCTACACGACTCTCGAGGGTCTTGCCGTATTTAATATTCTGTCCTCAGAAAGCGACTGTTAAACAACAAAATAAAAGGTTTTTTTCTTCTAAAAATTCTAACTTTACTACGCAGATCGGTTATTACAATAATTTATATATTCGTATGCTTACGCCGCGCTCCAGCGATATTAAAAAGTACACTTATTTTTCTAGTACAATCTGCCCTGCGGGTCAACCATCATCTTTTAGAAACCATCATGTCATAAGAACGTTTTGTTTTGAAGTGATCATCAACTTTTAAATTTTTGGAATGGGTAAAAAATGTTATTCGTAAGACCATCTACCGTTGACCTATTTCAAATTACATAATGTCTCACACTTGAAAGATCTACGTATATTAGTTAATAACAACCATTATATAAAGATCTCTCATTACTACTAACTTTCATATTGATGCCAGGTCAGTTTTAATTTACCTGCTAAATCAAGTTAGTATCCGTTTTCATCAACATTTTATGAAGTTGTGGTCAAGATATAGTGGATTTTGATAATTGTTTTTCCTTTAAGCGGTTTTCACTAATGCCGGCACTCCCAGAGTGCAACCCGTTGTTTTCTTTATTGAAGTTGTCACATTTTGACACACTTCACACTTTGGAGGCGATGATTGAGCGAAGACATCACAAAACTTCCGTAAAAAATCAAGCTTACTTTATGAGATTCGTAGTTCGAAATAGCTTGGTAAGATTGAAACAATACTGCACTAAGAGATGGGGTAGGCCCCCTGTAATATCTTTAATCACTTCAGAATTAAGTTCGCTGGGGATTAAAAACGGATACTAAAAATTTATACTATGGTTATAAAAGTTATACCTATTAAATTACGGAATTATACAAGGAAACTTTTTATCTAGACTCTGGAAGCGGGAGAATTTTCTAGATAAAACTTTACTGGTTACAAAAGACCGTAACTGGTTAAATCAACTTTTTTGTGGAATTTTTTGTTTGAAGATAAACTAAAATATTTATTACAAAGAAAGTTGGAGAGTTTACATCCAAATATTTATTTTACATAGCTCCCAAACTAACAGTCTTAGTGGTATGACTTGCTGTAAGTCCGCCTGGCTAGCTACCACCATATTATCTAAGCCTGACGCCATAACAACAATGTTTCCAGCATTGTTGTGTTCCAGCAGTTTGAGACAAGATAGCAAGTTCCCCAGTGGCTGAGGATTCGGGAGAGGCTCGCTTCCATCTTCAGCCTTATAAATACTAACATCAGGTATGATGAAGGCTGAGTCTCCCCGTCGTTCATAAAAAAAGAAAAAAAAGTCGTTGCACTCGGCCGACATGACACGCTCACACACTGTCTGTTTAGATAAGACTGTGCTATTACTAACATTCTGCAAGTATGTGTATTTTTTTACTATAAGTAAGTAATATTACTAATGATGAGTAAAATAAATAAACAGATATAATTTATGTTGACGAAAAATGGAACACTCGTAAAACTAAATGTTAATTTAAGATAAAGGTCATTGAACGTTTTTCACCCTCTTTATAAAAGTTCGCGGACAGAGACCAAACCACTGTTAAATTGAAGAATTCAATCCCAATTTTTTTAATTTGTATTTTATCTTTAAGAAATCGCCGGTAGATCAAAATATTTAATAGTATGTGTGTGCGTATTATACTAAGGTACTACCGGCTGACAAAGCCCACAGTTTTCTAAGGCCCGAGCGCAGAAAACTATGTTTATTACATTTGATCCGTGGCAAAAACACATCAATATGAACGCCGAGACGCAGCAGCGGACAGCGAGCGGCCACCATCTTGTCACTGACACCCGGTAGTTCGCCGACATTGGTCGCGGCCGCTCATATAGTAGTTTTTTTTTTACAAAATATTGATCATTTTAGTATCCGATTGCTTTCATCGAAGTTTATGAATGTTAAAATTTTGATGTGTATTTAACCTTATGGTCTTTAATGCTTACTTTTGCTCCAAAAGACTTAAAAACGGCACGGTCCTTATTGGACATACCATGTTTAGTAAAGCACAAAATAAGGTTTTTTAAAAATGTTTAAAAACCTAACTAATTATCGTGGTAGCTTCAATACATACTTTTATTTGGATTTTGAAATAATCATAGCTTTCATTGTTAACACTCTTTTTCTTCTAAATGATAAAATATAGGTTTTATTTCAATTTGTAAAACAGTGGGCCTTGCAATCCGGCTGTACCTTACGTGTTAAAAAACGAAAACACGTATTCTCTCTATCATTTTCTTTTATAGGGCCAAACCCGGGAATATGACAGTGTAGTTATTGAGGATCAAAGTCAATATGTTTAAGACTAGCTTCCGTCCGCGGATTCACCCGTGTGGATCCCGTTCCCGTGGGAATATCGTGATAAAAAGTCTAAGCCAATGTTTTTCAACTAACTCTATGCCAAAAATCAAGTCGATAGGAAGGACAAACAAAAACTATTTGATAGAATCAGGCGTTACATGGCGGAAATCCATATCTTAGTAGAAAACAGAAAATATGTAGCATAATGCCGCAAGAAAAACTTACATGCAAGATGCACCGCCCGCCCGCCCGCAAATAAATGCAGATGCAACACAGCGACACACCTTGCACCTTCACCGACCATGCTACACGTGCCCACACACGGAGCATCCTCAGGAGTTGTTAGACCGCAATACCAGCACCGAGTTTTGGTAGTCTTGGTGCTGGTAATAAGTAAGTTTTTCTTGCGAAATTATGCTCCATATTTTTTGTTTTCTATTAAAACACTATTTCGCATTATAACACAGGGTGGCGCAATAGAACATGCATATTTCAGATATAGATAAAAAAAAACAATACGAAAGATAAAGTTAAAATAAAGAATTCTAAAGCAATAACTGAAGTTTATTTAAAAAAATATATAACATCATCTAAATGTTGGCTCTCTCTACAACGGCACTCCTCTAACTGTGAACGGAATTTATTGAAAACTTTCTTCAGTAATGTTGGTTTAATTACTGCCATTTCACCGGATATTCTCCTTGAGTTTATCGATGTTTTTTGGGTTATTGCTGTATTATTTTTTAATTCGGTCCAGTAGTATTGACTTAATTCATTAAAATATGCTATAATGATTTTTTTTTCTTAATTTTACCATAGTCTGCAATAATGCGACCCATAGACTGAGTAGCATATACATTTATCTACATAACTAGCCCTATTTCGTTTTTGTCTGTCAAAGTCAAAGTCAAAGTCAATATCATTTATTCAGTCTAGGCTGTTACAAGCACTTATGAACGTCAAAGAAGCTACGCCATCGGTTCACAAACCCTACGGCGGGAGACCTTGTAACGAGAAGAACCGGCAAGAAACTCGTCTCGGGCTGTTTTATTTCATACAGAGTCGTCAAATTGAAAAGTGACCTTAACATATCAGTAAGGTCAATTTCCATCACAAAAAAAATACATTTTATAGTTATTGTAACCGTAAACAATTTTCAACTGGCAAACAAAGACATTACAACATTTATCGCATTACAAGATTACTGTACTGCAAGTTGTGAGAAACATACAGGTCAGTATCAATTTATTTTAGAAAAAAAATATATTTAATCTTTAAGCACAACATTAAGACAAGCAGACTGAATTAGACCCATTTCCGCTGGCGGCACCCGTTCACGAGCATGACGCATGAACCAGCCATCGCTTGGTCCTCCTGGTCATCTATAGGTCAGATGTCCGAACAAAATGTTCAATGACCTTTTAAATATAAAAATATTGAAAACTCAGCCACAAGTGAATACCCAAATGGGACTCTAACCCACGACCTATGGGAATCCGGCCCAGTGCTCTATCCACAGCAGACTTGACCTTTAAGATGCTATATCGAAAAAGTACGTATTTTTTCGTATAAAACTATAGGACTGTTAGAGCTCTTACGTCGCGGAGCCTCTCTTATGTTGACTCTTTTGAAAATCTCTCCGCCCGGTCATAGCGCCCAGACCGTTTAACCGATTCTAATGAAACTTGGCACATACTTAGACATCAACCATACCTAGGAGGTGACAAAAATTCGATGTCCTACCATCACCATAACCTTAGCTTTTGGCGCCAAAGAAGAGCCAAATTCGGTTTTTAGGGTTTTGCTCGAAAAGTATAGACTTTTGTGCATCGCGATACATTACAAATTTGACCATAATAAAATTCTGCGTTTAATGCCCTCACAGAGTCCTCACAGAGTTATGCCGACATAAAGTTGTAAAAGCTCGCGGCGCTCCGCCTCTCTTGTACTAGTCTCTAATTGGTCTTTAATACTAGGAACGGTTGTCTCTAATACTAGGAACGGCTCCAAAGCGCCACCGAAGGTGGTGCAGTTTTTATTCATACCTTTATCTAGATTTGTATAGTTTCAGAAACACGATTTTATGATTTTGCTTCGACACTTTTCCTTTTCGAAATGACCCCTTAAAAATACGAATTTTCATGATTATTCTCAAAACGGGTTACATTATAATATTGGAAATTAATAATAAACGTATCAGCATACTACACTACCATAAACTAACTATAACAAGAAAACGCCGTCCAACTCTCAGCTGCGTGGCATAGTACCGAGAACACTGGCGCTGTCGCCCCGCTGAATACATAGACTCAGCCGCTGGGCAAGATAGGCACCAGCTCTCAGGTCTATATTGGAAACTAGAGGCCGGGCGCGGTTTCACCCGCGTGGTTCCCTTTCCCGTGGGAATTTTGGGATCATTTATAGCCTATGTTACTACTTGGGGTCTAAGGATTTTCTATACCAAATTTCGTCAAAATAGGTCCAGTAGTTTTTGAGTTTATTCGTTACATACAAAAATACAAATCTTTCCTCTTTATAATATTAGTATAGATTGGTTTAATTAGTGGACACCAACAATATTTAGGATTCTTTGCCTAATCTGCAAAAACAATCTCGCTCTCGCGGACGTCTTCTCATTACTAGACATCGGATTATATGCACTAACAAAATGCCAAAATATGCATGCAAATATGCACTAAAAAGGCCGAAATATGCTCTAAAATCGACTAATATGCCTAAAATATGCACAATATAAAATCAGAAAACCATTTTTATATATTTTAATCAATGATTGTACAAAAACAGCGAAATTCTCTTAAAATTAAGTAATATACAATTAAGCATTTTTCCAAATTTTCGAGCGCTAATTTGTGACGTTTGTCACCCAGTATCAATTTGTACGCCGAGAACGACCTCTCCACATCAACTGATGTCATTGGACAATATTTAAAATTTGACGCCATTTCTGGAGTAACCTGTTCAGGCAGGGCACGACCTGTGCCGTTGATGTAGGCATTAATATTCTTCAGGTCTTGAAGACTTGGGTTTTTGCGCAAAACATCGTCCAACTTTGTGCGAACCTTTTCTGCTATTGAATTAGAGGGAGTTGGCGAGTTGCGACTCGCTGTCAGTCAGTCAGCCACTGCGCTCGCGCTTACACGTCATTGTCACACATGCCTCCCGCTCCCGCTACTTAACGAAATATGCACGATTGGGGAAAAAGGCTAAAATATGCACTAACGCCGTAATTAGAGAGTTTTATGCATTTGCATATGCAAACATGCAATTGCATATAATCCGATGTCTACTCATTACTATCTCGCTTCAGTCGAGTAGCAACGTTGTTGAAAACTTCTTTAGCGGTTTTGTGCGCATCAGAGATTAAAATTTTTGGAATGAGTAAAAATTGTTAAAATCGCGTCAGGACACGTGACCCTGATCGAAAATTAGTAAGACCATTTACGGTTGACCTATTTCAAATTACATAAAGTCTCACACTTGAAAGATCTACGTATATTAGTTAATAACAACCATTATATAAAGATCTCTCATTACTACCAACTTTCATATTGATGCCAGGTCAGTTTTAATGGATTTACCTGCCAAATCAAGTTAGTCTCCGTTTTCATCAACTTTTTATGAAGTTGTGGTCAAAGTCAAGATATAGTGGATTTTGATCGCTATTTTCGTTTAAGCAGTTTTCACTCCTGCCGGCACTCCCAGAGTGCAACCCGTTGTTTTTTTTATTATGTAACTAAACTTGAGCATGGGAATGTCGACTGCATCCAACTGCAATGAAACAATTCAACCAAGTTTTTTTTTATTAAATATTAACTAGTAACAATTCGGCTTTTGTTTATCATGGAATATAAGAACAATTAAGCCTCTTTTTTGTAACAATAGACAATCTACTATTCAGTGATAGGCACAATAAACTAAACATTAAATTATTTTCTTTAAATTTAAAACATTAAATTTAAAGAAAATAAAAATAAAAATAAAATAAAACATTTGAAGTGGTTCCGTACACGCGACCAAAGGTACTTGTAGTAAATAAATTCGAGGAAGGCTGTAATTTTAGAATGCAATCGTTCCCTCGGTAGGCACTGATAGCGATTAGACGGGTGTGAAGAAATCTAGGAAACGTCTAGACAGCACTTTTTAAAAATCAATAAAGGCGGTATCATACGCATCATCATTAGGTACCTTTCACTCGAAATTAAATGTCTGAAAACTAAAAAACTATTTGTTACTTGGATGGAATGATATTATCTACCTTTAAAAAGTGTGAAATAAACACTTTTTAAGAAGTAGAATGCTTTGGCTGGCACTTTTTTGCTTTTAAGTGTTTTGAAGTCGGTTTTAATTTTTTTTATAAAAAGTTTTTATTTCACAGTTTTTAAAGGTAGATAATATCATGTCATACAAGTAACAAATATGAAATGAAATATACAAAAAGGCACAAAACATAAAAAGTTTATGGGACCAAATGGCAACTATTCTGCATCGAACAAAAAAAGAATCACCGAAATCGGTTCAAAAATCTCGGCATAATCAGTGTATATACATAAAAAAATATATATACCAACCGAATTGAGAACCTCCTCCTTTTTTGAAGTCGGTTAAAAACTGAGTGTAGTATCGATTTCGTCCAGTGGAAAAACAGAGCGCTGCCGGTAGCAAGTCTGACCGGGTGTCGTGTCGTTATCATGTCAAACTCAATGTCGTGTCGGCTAGTGGAAAAACGCCAATTGAAAAAAAATTAAGCATTCACTGGAGTGAATATTTATCCGAGTGAATAGTCTGATACCACCATAAGTACTTACTTGAAAACGATATATGTCTTTAACATTCAAATCGGGACTCGAGCTTACGTAGTCCTATCTAAGCAAATCTTAAAAAAAGTTCCTTTTTTAATTTTGAAGAATACTATAGCTATATGGATTGTAGACATGTATTTTTCTCTGGTACTAAAATCGTAGAAAGATGGCAAAGTGAATGTAATGTTAAAATCAGACCCCTAAAAGTATGTTATGCTTTAAAATTAACAAAAAAGAAATGTCACAAAATTATGCTTACATTACAGATAACGTTTTTATTGTTAGAGTATTGTTACTTACAAGGAACAGATTTTTTTAAGACAAGGTAATACTTATCCACTTTAAACAATAATTTTACAAGATTATTACCTGTTTGTTGGCTGGTTAAGTCTATGGTTCACGTATCGATTTAACAGTGATTAATACTTTCAGTAATTCTTTATGTTAATTATCAGCAGTCCGGTTTATTCCGTTAGGTTTTAAGAACATATAATGTGCATACGAGTACATTACTCATTATTATTACTCATTATATTATTATTTTTATAGATTACCACGATGAGACAGTCACAGTATTTGTGTTCGTCCGCAATGACATTTGCTGTAGGCGTCTCCGATGCTATGAGAAATTTGGGTTTTCCGTAATTTGGCTTTTGGTGAACACTGAGATAAAGAAGAGACACTACGTCTGCGACGACACGGCTCTTGGATTACCTCATTGAGATGGAAGATTTAGCAACTCAGCGGTATCCATCCTCCCGCCCTTGGTATAATGCAGACTATGCTCGTGCTGAGGCCCGAAAGCAGTCTGCTAACCAAGCTTGGGTGTGAGCTCGCGATCGCAAGGTCCATGCATGGAGAATCCGAGCGAAGAAGAGAGCCTATAGTTCGGCAACCAAGTAATGCAAAAAAGTCATATTAAAGGCGAGATTCGACCACATCAGTCAAAGCTGTCTTTCTACCCCAACGGTAGTGAACTGTTCTGGTCCCTCTCGAAGTAAGTCGAGACGAATTTCTGTTCTTCTACGCTACCGCCTATGCTGAAACCTGAAGGGTCGCTGGTTTATTCATCAGCTGAGACAGCACGTTAATTTGCCTCATTGTTTGCGAGCAAATCACGCCTGGACACCGGCTCTCAACAACTACCAAACATACCTGGGGGCCTACCGCCATCTCTTAACGCAATATTGTTTAATGTCAGTTTGTATCGGCGCAATGTTGTTATATGTCATATCGTACCGCGAACCTCTTAAAACAAGCTTGTCTTTTGGCGGAAGTTTTGTGGCGTCATCGCTCAATCATTCACTCAAACAAGATTTTTATCAATCAAACCTACTACGACGTCTTGTGGCAAATAAAGTCAAGCTTATAATTTAAACAGTATTGAAACAAAAGGAAAACAAAAGTTCTTACGACATGACGGTTTCTAAAAGATGGCGGTAGGCCTGCTGGCTGTGATTCTTCGATTCCGGTCTGCTGCGCAAGCTTCCTGCGCATATGATATCTCTGCTGACTTTTGTAATTGGATAGCTGATTTTCTGACTGAGAGGTCATTCACCGAGGACTACTCTTCTGCCTCAGTGGCGATTGATTCTGGAATTTCTTTAAGTTTCTGTTCTCTCTGCCAATATTTTCCAGTTGCACATCAATGACCGATTGATACCCGGAATTGTTAGCTATGCAGGCAACAGCTCTGTCGTGGAGAGATACCTATCTGATGCAAAAGCCAGCGGTGACGATGTGGTATTGATGAGAGGGGCTATAGTTGAGCGAAGGAACCTGACGTTAAGCCAAGTTTCCCAGTAGGGTGACAGTAACCTTGTAACGATGCCATTTCGTTCTAGCCTTCTGGATGGATAAAACCTCCATAATGGCTGGAAACTCCGTAGTTTCACTCTATGGAAATCAAATTATATTTTTATCTGTTCTGTCTAAATTTTTCTCCGTCCTACGAACCCTGTTTAGCTCATTTTGACTTAATCTTACAAAAACCATCAAGCTGAACAGAGCTCTTTTAACAGAACCATATTTATTTATCTAAAGTTGTGTGGATGAAGGAAGCTGTCCCTTCATAATTATTACTAATATATCAGGAACCCGTGTATCGGGGTAAGCATAACTACCTACTTTCTTACTCATTGTTTAGATTATTTATAACTAGGACTTTTGCTATATCCATGTATTTTCATTTTGTTACAGTTTCTTACTTTAAATTAATAAAACAAGTCGCCTGTAGAACGATACTTTTATTTCATTTTCCTATTACTAAATGAGTGCGGCGGTTCCGAAGTCCCGGCGACTGTAGTGCTGCCGGACCAGGAGCCCCGCCACAACCTTGTAACCAAAACGCAAGCGTGTCTGTTTGACGCTAAAAAGAGTCCCTTCGGCCTGACTCCTACTTTCCGGTGTATCCGGGGAGTCTATTTTTTGTAATTTTGGTACTGTTACTAATTACAAACATTGATTATTATAATGCAAATGTGATTCTAAAATTAAAAAATAGTCAGTCAACAACCACAAAGTCAAAGTCAAAGTCAAAGATTTTTATTGAAATAGACTTATAGATAAGTACTTTCGAATAGTCCAATTTTTTTTTTCCTACCAGCCATTTAGGACATCTTTCAACTGTTGTTGCCAAGCACAAATTTACAATTTTGAAATATATTTAATATAAGAGGAAAATTTTCCCATATTCAATTATTAGAATATGTTCCTTTTATCCAATTTATAATAAGTATAATTACACGAAAAAAGTTATTTTTAAACACGTTCAGACCGGCACCTCAGGAGTAGGCATTCGACGGGGCAAATCTTCATGTGGCCACCGGTGGACATCACCGCCATACAAACCAAAAGTCTTGCCGGGCGGGGTGCGCCACCGGTGGACACGGCTAGGAATAAGCGAAAGGTATGCAGTCTAGCAGGAAAGAAACTAAGTATTTTAGAGTTTCGTGAACAAATTATAAAGAGATGATTAGCAAACCAAGGACAAATAATCAACTTGATGATGCAGCAGAGGAGGCTACACCCAATGTACAAAGAAAGCCAAAACATAAATTAGAGAAAACGGAAGAAAAGGTAAGAAATAGCCGCAAGAGATGCAGACCTTGTTACGACCATTTTACCACAACTGAATCAGCAGCTGAAAGAAAGAAAACTAGAAAGAAAACGCCACGTATAAATACACTTTGCTCTGCTTGTAGCAAACCAATGTGTTTGGATTGTTTCAATGCGATTCTTAAAAAAATATTGTAATTTTATGTTTTTGTATTATGTTATTGTTAAATTTTGATTTGGTTTTGCAATTATTACATTTTATCAACATACTTTCATAAATAATAATTGAGATTTCGTGCAATTTATGTCCTGTTTATCTGTTTTTTTTTTTCAAATAAATATTTTATTCCAACACTGTTTTTTTTACTTCTTGAAACAATCAACCTCCTGAGCTATACTTTAAAAAAATTGTCATTCCCACTAGGCGGGGACGGTAAGTACAACACTTTCTCTCAAAGCGCTAATTTGTTAGTACATTAAAAGTCTTGTATGACGTGGCCACCGGTGGCCCACCCCGCCATATCAGCAAATCCGTCGTGCTCCACCGGTGGTACACGCCGGTGTGATCGTGTTAATATCCTCTTCACTTACTGTAAGAATGACAATAAATACTTCGCGGATACGCCAGGTTGTATAATTATTTATTTATTTATTTTATTTACTTATCCCACATAAAACTCGTGAAAGACGCAAATATCGCTATATTTGACTACTGATTAAATGGAAGATCCCCCTCCCGCCTCCACTACTATACCCCTCGCACAAATACCAATCTACCAAATAGATTTGCTGCGCGCTCTCTTCTTAAATGTACCTACACTTTTGCTATTGTGAAAACATATCAAAGGACGCAAAATATAAAAAAATGTGGTTCACCCCATAGAACCGAGGTCGGAGATTGCGAAAATGAAGAAGTCGATTATCTCTTCAACTGGCAGTTATAGAGTTAGCGTAGAAGGTGTCGAAACAGATGACCTCATTTTTCATGTACTGATTTTTAGTTTCAGTAAGTACTGGACTTATACACTTAAAAAATTGTGGAATAAAGTTTTACCAAATAAAAACCGTCTTCAAAAAGTAAAAAAAAAAAAAAAAAAAATATTAAATACCCACTACGTTTATACGTAATTTAAAAACCCCCGACTTAATTATCCGTCGGGGGCTGCCATCACTATTATAATTTCAGCATGAATATAAATAAATCCAATTATTCACGTTAGTATAAAACCGCAAAACTATAGTTAATTTAATGGCAGCTCCCGACGCATAATTAAGTCGGGGGTTTTTAAATTATTTGACACATTTAAATTACGTTTCAACCGTCGTGGGTTTTTCAAATTTTTTTATTTTGCGTTTTTAATTTTACTTTTTATTGTCTGGAGTAGGTTGTTTTATAAACTACAGTACAATTTTTTTAGATAAGATCAAGTAGATTTCGTTGTTGTTTATATAAAATATCGTCCAAGTAAATTAATTTGGGTTTTGCTCAAACAAATGTTTACTGCAGCGCCCCCTGGTGAGTTATCACCGTAAAACTTATTTAAAAACATTTTCCAATCAAACCCAAACCCATTACTGAAAACCGCATCAAAAACGGACCAGTAGTTTTCGAGATAAATGGTAACATTGGTTTGCACAAACAAACAAATAAACAACCCCTCACCCCATACGTATATACCGTCTCTGTACCGTCATTGGTAAAAAATAAGCCTTTTGGATTCCAAAGCAAAAAAAATAAAAGAAGTGTAAATAGAATTCAACATCGATTTCTTGGCTATAACCGGGTCTAAAAGGCTTAGTTTTACTTTCTCAAGTCGGCATTTCATAAATATTTTTCTAAGTTGCATTTACATTCGAAATATGCAGCCGTATGCATGCATTACTAAGCCAACAACTGCATTGTTCAGATGCACAAACGCATTCCAACTGCACCGCATGTTTAGGTAGTTACCCACCTAATCTCAGTGAGCAGGGATCTAATTTTTGAAACAATCGAATTACTTGTCGCATAAAGATTCGCATGCGAATACTAAAAACATTTTTTGAAATATTTTTGAAAGTTTGAAGTCTGCAACGACTGGAGTTTTATGATTCCATCGATGAAAAGTTGTTTTTTGTGGAAATGGCTTCTTCCGTTTTTCACAGAAATTCTGTCAACGTCTTCTTCTTCTTTTTTTTTATTATTTTGTAATTTTTGCATTTTTCAATGCTATTGTTATAATTATGGTAAATTTTAAATAGAATAATATAAGAAAAAATTAACTCGGCCACAAGTGAATTCTCAGACGGGAATCGAACCCGCGACCTTTGGAAATCCGGTCCAATGCTCTGGACCGGAGACATTTGTGGCCAAGTTAATTTTTTTTTCCAAAAATTTTCTATTTACTATTTACCATAAGTCTTCTTCTTCTTTTTATGTATTGGCGGTTCCTTTTTGGATTTCACCAATGCCAAACCTAATATAGAAATTGGACGGTAGATAAAATGGAGTCTCACAAAACGTGTTATTACGGAGAGAACTCGGGTGAAACTTCTCCGCCAACGACGTGCCGCAGTGTTGTTAGAAATTTTGACGTTTAGTGTCTTTTTATTTTTGTTTGTTGTGGCTTTCTACCATTGTCACAGAAATTTCGCCAATGTCCCGTAGCGATACGTTTTGTGTCTTAGTGTCATTTTGCATTAACATTGACATGACTTATAGTTTGACAATTTCTAAACGTTTCGTTTCAAGACCGATTAATTATCGGATTTAATAAATGTTGAGAGCTAGTTTCCGATATTATATATGTCGCCGCGGGTGCGATGACCGGATCGACATCACTATTTTTAAGATCTAATTTTATTAATTCTGAATTATTTGTTTATTTCATTCTAATTTACTTTAATAATTGTTTAAGTAGACAATTTATTTGTTGTTACGATTTTAAGAAATAATTATTATAGAAAGGAGTTTTGTTATTTACGCGACGGCTACGTCGCCGCGGTGATCGATCGATGCCGTTACTTAATAAGTTCTGTCTTTATTTAACATGATTAATTTATTGTGATAGTTGATTCTTTAATTCAATAACAATTTATAAAAATAATTTAGTCAATTACCTTAATTTAACGGAAGGATTGTTATTAAAAAGGAACTGTGTCGGGTGGAAGTGTTTCTGCTTATCCAAACGAGTAAATGACTTATTTAATGCTAATTAATAATTTGGAGTTAAAATAAAACGAATTTGCTTTCTAAAATCCTAAAACTAATTTAGAAACAAGTTGACAATCATTGTTAATAAGATTTGTTTAAATTATTATAAAAAGAAGCATTAGCAGCGCCATCTGAGTCTGGTTTTGAGTTGGCGGGAAAACGCTCCCTCCATTATTAGCACCGTGTTCAAGATGGCGATGTTACTTGCTTGAAAAGTGAATCTTGTGAGTCAGTCTTGTGGTGATTTTCGTGCAGTGAACAACTGTAAGTAAAACTATTGTTGTTTTTATTAAATAATTGTCTTTATTGGAATTTCTCTTTCATTTTGTGATATTTTATTGAAGTGTTTTAAAAATGTGAATAAAAGCAGTGGATAGAGAGTAATGTTGTTTCTTTAAATTAAAGTTCTAATGCTTAATAAGTAAAGCTTACTATTCTTTTGATTAATTAGATTGCTTGATTGAATCGATGGCTGTAGGTGTGAGCCAGCGGTTCTCTTTACTTTAAAGAAATAGTTTTAGTTATAGATTAGAAAGTGAAGTAATTTCTTTAGTGTTTTCAATACTTTTAGTAGCTTTTTAGAATAATAGAAGCATTTCATTCCTTGTTGCGAAGTCAATGGTTATAGTAATTTGCCCCGGCTTTGCTTATTTTAAAGATTAGCATTTAAATATTTTCTAAAGCATAGAAGGTTGTTTCTTGTGTAAATGATTTTAATAGTTATTTCTTAAGGCTTGTGTTTTCTGTCGAATCGATGGCCGTTGATACGAGCCAGCGGTTCTCCATATTTTTATGTAGGTTTTAGTCGCTTTTCCGATATCAGAAGTGGGATCGCTTCCGCGATCCCCCTGCTGTCCCGGTCATTATTGACATTCCAGGTTCCGATTGGAAGCCGAAATGGGTGATCCACCGAGTGTACCAGCAACGATGATGGTGTCGACACCGACGAGCGCCGCAGCAGCGGCGGAGACATCTAGCGAGCCGTCGGCTACGACTAGCACCCCCACGCCGGCTGCGCCACATCCTTCGTTGGATACAACAGCAATGCAACAGGGGGGTAACGTACTTCCCGATTTTCTTTCACAAATGGTTTCAATGATGAAATCTATGAGCGAGCGATTGTTAAACCAGCAACAGAGCGATAAAGTGAAAATTACCGACGTATTTTTGCCTTCATATGACCCCGACGGTAGCGTTGGCGTTCGTGAGTGGTGTGACCACGTCTCTGTTGCGAAGAATACCTACCAGCTTAGTGATTACGATATTCGCATGAAAGTAACCAGCTTGTTGCGCGGTCGTGCCAAAATGTGGGCTGATAATTGGTTAGTAACCACTTCGTCCTGGGAAGAGTTACGACAAAACATTATATTAACTTTTGAGCCCGAAAGCCGTTATTCGCGAGATGTGCTTAAGTTTAGAGAACATTCTTTTGAGCCCTCCAAAGATATTGCTGAATTTCTTACGCAGTCTTGGATTTTGTGGAGACGTGTTACCAAAGATAAGCTTGATAATTGCGATGCTGTGGAAGCGGTGATAGGAACGATCGGTGATGAGCGACTTCGAATTGAGTTAATGAATGCCAGGGCCACCTCGGTACCCGAACTTATTTCCGTTGCTTCTTCTATTCGAATTAAACGTCCCCATCCACCTGTCCCTAATCAACCACAGCAAAAGCGTCCTAGGTATTCGATTGATAATCGTACTGCACCTTTGTATTGTAATTATTGTAAGAAACCTGGTCACTCTTTTAGTAACTGTCGCAATAAAATAGCTGCCGATTCGAATACCGCAAATAAAGAACGACTTTCTGTAGTACCCTCTGTTTCATCCGATTCTAGACCTAGTAATAAACATTGCTCATTCTGCTCTAAGCCTGGACATACGTTTGATACTTGTTACCGCCGTGACAAACAAATAGCGTCTAATGTGAACACAGTATCTAAAAACTGTTCGAACTTAAATACAATGCTTGTAAGTATAGGTGAGGTCGTCCTAAAGGCAGTATTCGATAGCGGTGCCGAATGTTCTGTTATGCGCGAGTCTATTGCCGATAGATTACCTGGGCGTAGGTCACAAAATGTTAATTACTTACGTGGTATAGGTCCCTTTCCAGTTATTTCTATGTGTACTTTAACAACTGTTTGTATAATTGATAAT
Organism: Chrysoteuchia culmella; assembly: GCA_910589605.1. Lineage (NCBI taxonomy): Eukaryota > Metazoa > Arthropoda > Insecta > Lepidoptera > Crambidae > Chrysoteuchia > Chrysoteuchia culmella. The sequence goes on from OU342651.1 coordinate 1,555,136, forward strand.
ATTAACGTTGAGATCAGTTTTCACGTGTTACCTGATTACGAAATGACGACTGATATCCTGATAGGTTCCAACATTTTAAATGAAACCGGCTTAAGTGTTGTGGTTACCCAAAACAGCGCCGTTTTACGTTCCCTTCCACGCGTTTTACATGTAAGATCAAATGATTCCATTTTCGACAATATTAATCACGATTTGAATACCGATTTAGAAACTGAACAACTTCTTACCCTACTGAATAAATATTCTGACGTCTTTGTCCGTGGTTTTGCAAAGTCGCGAGTAAATACGGGTATGCTAGAGATTCGTTTAAAAAATAAAGATAAGTATGTCGAACGTAGACCGTATAGGCTAAGTCCAGTCGAACGCGAAAAAGTTAAAGAAATTGTAAAAGAGCTTATTGATAACAACATAGTACGCGAAAGTAGATCTCCCTATTCGAGCCCAATAATCCTAGTAAAAAAGAAAAATGGTGACGACCGTATGTGCGTCGATTATAGGGAATTGAACGCTAACACCATTCGCGATCTCTACCCTTTGCCACTTATAGCCGATCAGATTGATCAACTAGCGGGCGGGCGATATTACACCACTCTTGACATGGCATCAGGGTTCCATCAGATCCCTATTTCTGAGGATTCTATCGAGAAAACAGCATTTATTACCCCGGACGGTCTTTATGAATATCTAACCATGCCATTTGGTCTTTGTAATGCGCCGTCCGTGTATCAAAGATGCATAAATCGGGCGCTAGGACCTCTTTTAAACCCTGGTAGTGCGGGTGACGCTAGCGGCGCTCATAACGATAGCGTAGCACAGGTTTACATAGATGACGTCATAAGTAAATGTCGTGATTTTCAATCTGGACTTAGTAATTTAGAAAGAGTATTAATTGCTTTACGTAAATCGGGATTCTCGGTTAATATTGATAAATGTTTGTTCTTTAAACGGTCGATAGAATACTTAGGTAACGTTGTTGAAAATGGACAAGTGCGTCCTAGTTCCAAAAAGGTAGAAGCCCTTTTGAAGGCTCCTGTTCCGAGTACAGTCAAGCAGGTTCGCCAATTCAACGGTTTAGCCGGCTATTTTCGACGTTTTATCCCCGATTTTGCGCGAATTATGGCCCCTTTGTACGCACTAACTAAGCAGGGTGCGCGATGGCAATGGACTCATGCTCATGAACAAGCTCGTCAAAAGATTATCCATTACCTCACTTCCACACCAGTCCTCACGATATTCCAAGAAGGGCAACCGATAGAGTTATATACCGACGCCAGTAGTCTCGGTTTCGGTGCGATCCTTGTCCAAATAATAAACGGCAGACAACACGTGGTAGCCTATTTAGCATGAGAACAACAGATGTTGAAAGTAGGTACCACTCGTACGAGCTGGAAACTCTAGCCGTAGTCAGGGCCATTAAGCACTTTAGACACTTTTTGTACGGTCGCAAGTTTAAAGTTATTACCGATTGTAACGCTCTGAAAGCTTCTAAGCATAAGCAAGATTTGCTACCCCGTATACAAAGATGGTGGGCATACTTACAAAACTTTGAGTTTGACATAGAATATAGAAAGGGCGATAGCATGCAGCATGCCGATTATTTAAGCCGGAATCCAGATCCTCTGATAGTCAACGTCACTTCTAATAACTTGGAATGGCTTAACATAGAACAACGACGCGATGCTCAGCTGAGACCCATTATCGATAGCATACATAACGGGGGTATAGTCGATGGTTATGTACTCGACGGAAGTGTGTTAAAATTTGTGAACAGAGACGAAATATTAGGTGAACGGAAACTAATTGTTGTACCAAAAGCATTCCAGTGGAGTCTTATAAACACATTCCATTCTGCACTCAAACACCCTGGCTGGGAAAAGACACTCCAGAAAATTAGAGAGACTTACCATTTTGATAAAATGAGTAGTATCGTTAGAGACTTTGTCGATAATTGTATAGTCTGTAGAACATCGAAACAAACCTCTGGAGCTACTCAAGTACGTTTACACCCGATCGAAAAACCCTCTGTACCTTTTGAAGTAATTCACATGGATATAACCGGTAAGCTAGGCAACCGCAACGTACAAGAATATGTTATAGTCACGATTGATTCATTTACAAAATATGTACTACTACGTCACACCAATGATAAAAGCCAGCACAGCACGCTCGCCGCTTTAAAACAAGTCGTCCATCTGTTTGGAGCTCCTCGGCAAATTATAGTCGACGGTGGACGCGAGTTTTTGGGTGAATTCAAACTCTACTGTGACCAATTTGGTATAGAAATACATGCTATATCCCCCGGAGTCAGCAGAGCGAACGGCCAAGTGGAGCGAGTAATGTCAACGCTTAAGAACGGTCTTATTATGATAAAAAACTACGAAACTCCAGATTGGCACACTGCATTGGATAGCCTTCAGCTTGCTCTGAACTGCACTGTACATCGCACAACTGGTACAAGTCCACTTACTCTCCTCACTCGAAGACCAAACTCTGTGCCTTCAGAGTTGCTGAACCTGGTCAATCTCGACAACACCTCAATAGATTCGGAGCTACTTGAACAACATGTACAGCGAAGGATGACCGAGCAGTCGATGAAAGATAAACAGCGATTCGACCGTGGTCGTGCAAGAATACGTCATTTTCAGCGTGGTGACTTTGTTTTGATAAAAAACAATCCCAGAAACCAAACCTCTTTAGATTTGAAGTTCAGTGTACCTTACGAAGTCCACAGGGTTCTCGGAAACGATCGCTACCTAGTGAAGAAGGTTGTGGGCCATGGGCGGCCTCGAAAGGTGGCACACGATCAGCTTAGGCGTGCTCCTCAACCAAGCACTGTCCAGGACGCCGTGTCGCCCCTGGATGAGCCGCAACCGGGACCATCCGGCCTTGCACCACAAACTGATCAAAGACCACAACGAGTTTCTGAAAGCAGTGAATCCGGTGAGCTGTTTGTAATTGTAATATTCTCACAGACACAATACACAATACACATGCACACTAAAAGATGCCATAAGGCACTCCAAAAGATGCCATAAGGCACTCCCAAAAGATGCCATAAGGCACTCCCAAAAGATGCCATAAGGCACTCCAAAAGATGCCATACATAGCCACGAGGGGGGGCTATAAAAGGCACACACAAAAGATGCCATAAGGCACACTCAAAAGATGCCATACAAAGCCACGAGGGGGGGCTATACAAGGCACACACAAAAGATGCCATGAGGCACAATATTAAAAGATGCCATTAGGCACACCACAGTAATACACTAAATCCCAATCATCCCACATCACATCCATGCATTCTCACATTCATCTATCCGCACCGCACAACATCCCTCCTATCACTGTACATCCATCCGCACATCATCTCACCTGTCACTATCCCATCCTTCCTTCTTTACATTATCTTTGCATACTACTGTCAATATTCTATGTATTGCTGTAACACTCTAACTAATACTAATGAGATATGCAGTTGCCATGTGGAGTGGGCTGTCATGAGTTTACAAATATATTGAAGTTTAAATATTATGTTATGCAGTCGCCACGTGGAGTGGGCTGTGTAGAATCGAAAACATAAAAATAAATAAATAAATGTTAAGCTAAACAGTTGGCAATTGGCGTGGACTGTTAATAGTTGATAATTCTGCTCTTAAGCAATGCCGTTATGTACTGTGGAAGTCCATAGCGTAAAAGAAATAAATTTCCATTTCACAGATTGAAGCTGCAACAAAGAGAGCGATGCAGAGCACGCATCGCACATCAGAATGGCCGTGTCGCCGCGGGTGCGATGACCGGATCGACATCACTATTTTTAAGATCTAATTTTATTAATTCTGAATTATTTGTTTATTTCATTCTAATTTACTTTAATAATTGTTTAAGTAGACAATTTATTTGTTGTTACGATTTTAAGAAATAATTATTATAGAAAGGAGTTTTGTTATTTACGCGACGGCTACGTCGCCGCGGTGATCGATCGATGCCGTTACTTAATAAGTTCTGTCTTTATTTAACATGATTAATTTATTGTGATAGTTGATTCTTTAATTCAATAACAATTTATAAAAATAATTTAGTCAATTACCTTAATTTAACGGAAGGATTGTTATTAAAAAGGAACTGTGTCGGGTGGAAGTGTTTCTGCTTATCCAAACGAGTAAATGACTTATTTAATGCTAATTAATAATTTGGAGTTAAAATAAAACGAATTTGCTTTCTAAAATCCTAAAACTAATTTAGAAACAAGTTGACAATCATTGTTAATAAGATTTGTTTAAATTATTATAAAAAGAAGCATTAGCAGCGCCATCTGAGTCTGGTTTTGAGTTGGCGGGAAAACGCTCCCTCCATTATTAGCACCGTGTTCAAGATGGCGATGTTACTTGCTTGAAAAGTGAATCTTGTGAGTCAGTCTTGTGGTGATTTTCGTGCAGTGAACAACTGTAAGTAAACTATTGTTGTTTTTATTAAATAATTGTCTTTATTGGAATTTCTCTTTCATTTTGTGATATTTTATTGAAGTGTTTTAAAAATGTGAATAAAAGCAGTGGATAGAGAGTAATGTTGTTTCTTTAAATTAAAGTTCTAATGCTTAATAAGTAAAGCTTACTATTCTTTTGATTAATTAGATTGCTTGATTGAATCGATGGCTGTAGGTGTGAGCCAGCGGTTCTCTTTACTTTAAAGAAATAGTTTTAGTTATAGATTAGAAAGTGAAGTAATTTCTTTAGTGTTTTCAATACTTTTAGTAGCTTTTTAGAATAATAGAAGCATTTCATTCCTTGTTGCGAAGTCAATGGTTATAGTAATTTGCCCCGGCTTTGCTTATTTTAAAGATTAGCATTTAAATATTTTCTAAAGCATAGAAGGTTGTTTCTTGTGTAAATGATTTTAATAGTTATTTCTTAAGGCTTGTGTTTTCTGTCGAATCGATGGCCGTTGATACGAGCCAGCGGTTCTCCATATTTTTATGTAGGTTTTAGTCGCTTTTCCGATATATATTTTGCGTAAAATGAAACAGTTCTAATGAGTTTAAAAAAACAGCATCAGAGTAGTCGATTGATATAAAAAAAAACTCGTAAATGTTATTCCGCATGTGAATGTATTTCGCGTAAAAAATTCTAATGATTCAAAATTACGACTCCGATATTTACAAATTAGCGACACTGGAATTTAATTCAAATGCTTTTGTGGGTGACTGTCCTTAACTAAATTGTTCTGTGTTGCATTTAAATTTGTTGCTTAGGTAGCTCTGTTTAAGACAGGTTTTTGATTGGCTTTTATTATAGTTTCTTGATTATTTTAGTAGTAGATATTGGATGTTTTGAATAAACAACGTTGATATTGTTTAACATATACTTGTAAGCAGAGCCTCAGTGGTGTAGGATCCGCCTTAGGATACACTCTTGGAGAATGATAACACTTTACGAGAAAAATAATTAAAATATAGCCCATATAAACCATATAAAATATAGCCCATTAGAGATAAGAAAGCCAGTTCCTCAGTGATGAGGATTCCTGAGGATTTAAAATCAGATATGAGAAGGCTAAGAGTGTTCTGTTGTTTATAAAAATATAATCAAAGTACATGATACTAATGCTCTCTTAAAAGTTTGAAATAAAAGCATTTTTTTTTTAAATAAACCACAACATGTAAAACGTATTTATAATTTTACATGACGTCGGTTTCGTTAACATTTTTTAATTTTGCTTTTTTACTTTAGGTACAATCAACAGCATCTCAGCAGCAGTCTCGTTGCTCGTAATAACTGCGGTTTTCCTAGTGCAAATGTAAAGCCGTACATGCTGTTGACTGTACTTAACTATTTTTACCGACGACGGACGGAACGGAACGGAGGCGGTATTATGGGTCTGGGGTTAGAGGTTGTTTCAGGTCATTCAGGAATCATTGGCAATGAAAAAGCTGATGAAGTTGCAAGGTCTGGAGCTCAGGGCCACCAGCTAGGTCCAGAACCTTTCTGTGGTATCTCAAAGGAACAGGCCATGCAACTTCTCAAGGGCAACCTACTTGGCGATTCAAAAAAATACTGGTTAAATCAACCAGGATTAGTACACGCCAAATCCCTTACCGAAGGCTATTCGCAAAAGCAAACTGCTGAACTCCTAGAACTCAGCAGAGCAAACATAAGTGCGATAGCAAGAGCCTTAACTGGACACTGCAAACTAAAAAGACACCAATTTCACATGAAATTAAGTGACACTGACGTTTGCCGTTACTGCGGATTAGAGAGAGAAACACCCAAACATCTCCTATGTGACTGCGGACCCCTAATTCACAAACGCAGTATCCACCTGGGCCGGCATATAATTCGGCCAGAGGAACTAAAATCTCTCAGAGCTAGGAAGATTTTAGACTTCCTGGCCGCCAGGCTAAAAGAGATACTATAACAAGGTGGCGAGTTACAATAGATCTTATAGGTCGCAGTGACTACAGTTCCAACTGGAGCTGCATAGCCCCTATATCCTGCAATTAATTAATAGAGGTTGTTTATTTGCGTGTGTGTGTGTCGGTGTGACGGTAAGAAAAATCCGTCGGAGCTGCCATTACCTGCCCAGAAATGAAATAATATTTAGAAGATGTGATTAAATAAAATTTTAATTCAAATACTTTAAGCAGAGAGATGTCAACGGCAGCACCCGACGGATTTTTCTTGCGTTTATAATTTATGAATAGGTGGATAAATTATCTTATAGACAATCGAGGAACTTCCCGGTTGACCAGTATAGCTTTTTGGGAAACGTTTTCTCAAAAAGTTCTAAGATAAAAGAAATAATTGATTATGCAGATGTAGTACCAGTTAATGTTCTATTATTTGTGATATAAAAGTTTTCTACATATCTATTACTTCTTTTTTAATAATGCTCCCTAGAAAAACTCTACTGGTCAACCGGGAAGTTCTCCGACTGTACGGACATCACTTTTAGTCGGGGGATATTCGTAAAAAAAAAAAAAACTTTTTATTTTTGTCTATGACTTTTTTACATACGGTGTGGGTTTTGTTCAAAATTTTTATTATGAGAAGACTCAAGTTGCTGTGTGAACTTGAGCAGACTTGTTTTTCTTATGTGATGGTGCGCACTGTTCATTGAAATAAAACAACTTTTACGGATATCAAACGCGCAATATTTCCACGAACTAATAATAATAAATAAATAAATCCATTTTTTTTGCAAGAATATGGTGTAATTTGATTGATATGATGTAAGAATATGGTCTAAGGTGTAATTGTCCGTATTTTTAGAAAAACTTAAAAAACTTAAAAATACGGACAATTACAACTTAGTTCGTGGAAATATAGCGCATTTGATATCCGTAAAAGTTGTTTTATTTCAGACTTGTTTTTTTTAATAGAATTTCTTTAATAATAATTAATATCAAAAAAACATCATACTGAAGAAAAAAGGTTTGGAAATGGAAGATAAGTTATATAGACTATTATTAGTTGGCCTTGACCTTCATTAACAACATTTTCATTTGTTTCGTTATCAGCCATTTTTAATGTTTGTTACCGTTGGGGCACAGGCCGTCCTTTTGGATGGATAAGGAGAACGAGTCCTGACCCACCACGCGGGTCCAATGCGGGTTGGTGGGTTTTAACGACTGCAAACGCAGCCGGGACCAACGGCTTAACGTGCCTTCCGAAGCACGGAGGAGCTCGAGATAGTAAAATTTTGGTCACCCATCCCGTGACCGACCATTGTGAAAGTTGCTTAACCTCAACAATCACAGGCCGAGCGCGCGAACCACTGCGAAGTATCCGTAAACAAAACCGATAATTTTACCGGTTAGGAACTATCAACAAATATTTGTATTCGAGTTTGGTACCACAAGGGGTGCTGCGGTAACTTCCTTGTCAATATTGTGAATGTGTACCTACATTGTATGTTTCCCTAGCGTTTACGATTCGGTGCCCGGTGGTTGCCAGTGGAGTATTAGTAAATACCTGCCGCGTTAGCTCCAGGACTTAGAAGTTGGTAAAAATCATGATAACCCAGGGGGGTTATTAGAATTAAGGGGGCACCTAAACGAACAATTTAGGCCACAGACCTATATCGAGATAGACGGTAAAAGTGTACCTACCCTGCGTGTCAAAAGTTTGATCCACGGTCAAAGTTTTACGACCTAAGTCAGTCCGTTCGAGACCATTGCCATGAAAACACGCTTCAATCAGAAACGAAAATGGTTAATTAAGCAGTGCTCTCTTGCAAGAGCTCGTCAATAACATTTACACATTACTAAACCTCGCTCGTGTCGTGACGTCATCGTAGGTACGAAAAAGTCGACTCGCTAGGTTTTCATTCTCTTTTTGTCTATTTTGATATAGGTCTGTGGGGGCACCTAAACGAACAATGTTGAAAAAACTGCCTCCGTGGTCTAGTGGTACCAACCACCGGTATGAGACCCAGGGGTCCCGGGTTCGATTCCCAGCGAGGGTACATTGTATTCGGTTTGGTTGGTGGTAGGACTTTTCGAAAGCTCGCCTGGCAGCTACCACCATCTCATCTAAGTCTGACGCCATAACAACAATGTTTTCAGCATTGTTGTGTTCCGGCAGTTAGAGATAATATAGCCTCAGTGATTGGGGATTCCGGGAGAGGCTCGCTTCCTTCTTCAGTCTTATCAATACTTAACATCAGGTATGATGAAGGCTATGAGTATCCCCGTTAATCATAAAATCATTTTCCTGTCCTCCAAAGAGATAAAAATAGAAGTAGGGCTTATGCCCGATTTACACCAGGGGCCAAATTCTGCTAATGCTTAGTCACAATCGTATTCCAGTGGTGTTTCAATGGTAGTGCTGTTTTACACAGTTCTTGTTACAACAGTGTAAATAAACACTACTATTGAAACACCACTGAGAGACGATTATGACAAAAAAAATGCAGAATTGACCCCCTGGTAAGGAGAGTTGCGAGTTTAATGGCCCGATTTTATATGTATCCATTTGCTAGGCGGCTTGCAAGCCAAGTTAACTCGCCACTTTCCGATTGTTTACACTACTGTACTTACCAATTTAGGACTAGGACGTCCTCAGCCACGGTGGAGTGATGATTTGCGCAAGACGGCTGGTAGGAGCTGGATGCGAGAAGCCGTAAACAGATCTCAGTGGCGTGCACTTGGAGAGGCCTATGTCCAGCAGTGGACTGCGACAGGCTGATGATGATGATGATGATGACTTACCAATTTAGCTAAAAATTTGACCCATGTGAATCGGGCATTAGATTTCGTTGACAGATCCAGAGTTGTCTGGGCCGGGCAGTCACTGACCGTTCCACTAGTCACGTCAACATTTAGAGTATTTTTTGAGCTTTCACCCTATTAAAGATAGCTCTCTTGACGTGAACCTATTCATAACGAGTTTATCTGGCATTCTTTTGTGTGTCGACATAGAAAGAAGAAAGAAAGAAAGAAAGAAACACATTTATTGACACACCACACATACGATACAGACAATAAAAATAGAAAGTATAAAAAAAGTATAAATTTAATAAACACAACAAAATAATAACTAATAGGAAGAATTGTGTGGGGTCAATAAAACCCTATCTCAGCGTTTTGTAACATAAATCAGGATTTGCTTCAAGAACAAGTAGCTGACCTATGCCCACTTCGCTGGACGTTAAAGACACAGACATATATCGAGATAGACGAAAAGAGCGCTTCAAACTGTATGAGAACCTAGCGTGTCCCAACTATTTTTGAGAAAGCACTGCACAATTAACTTACGGAGATAAAATATGGACATGGACTCTCACGGGGCTAGCCCACAAATTCAAAGTCAGCGAGCTAAGGTGAGGGCTTTGCTCGGTGTTTCTCTGAAAAATAGAATCAGAAATGAAGTTATATGACAGAGAACCAAGGTGACCGATATAGCTCAAAATATAAGCTAAAGTGGCAATGGGCTGGTTATATCGCAAGAAGAACCGACAGCTGTTGGGACAAGCGAGTTCTGGAGCGAAGACGGCGTTTAGGCAAACGCAGCGTATTTTCTTAATATTTTTTAATGCCCAAATTACGTACCTAAATCAATAATAAACCCACTATCGCGCTCGACTTAAAATACTTAAACCTAAAAATACGGACAATTACAACTTAGTTCGTGGAAATATAGCGCGTTTGATATCCGCAAAAGTTGTTTTATTTAAATTACCTCTGTCTTCTTAAATTTTTACAATTAAATAATAGGACGGACAGAAGCTAGTTAAAATATAAAACTAATTATTTATTCTTTGATAGAACTTTCAATGAAAATTAAAACAACTCTTCTTCAACGAGGAATGGATAAGATAAATAATGGATAATGGCATAACTGCATTAATCTACTAAAATATAAAAGTCATTTACATTGTATTATATACTCATATTCCTTCCATGCCTTAATATTATTAAATTAGTATTATTGTTAGTATTTAAGAAATAATAAATACATATTTCCATACAACCACACCAATTATCTAGCGCACGTTAGGTATCATGAAGATCTTGTGTTATAGATACTAGATAACGGAAAAACATACTTATATACTTTTTTTGTATATACATACATAATATGTACATATTAAAAACCCAGACCAAGACAAATAGACATGTTCATGCACACAAATATTTGTCTTGTCCGGGGATCAAAAACCGGGACCTCTGCGCAGAACGCGAGGTTAGTACCACTGCGCCACACAGGTCGTCGTCGATATTTATTACTTTAGAACTTAAATCATGCTTCTTATGGACCCCTTCAAATTATTTCACGGTCACGTTGCGTCACGTTGCAAAATTCCATCAAAATTGATACTGAAGTTTAAAAGGAAGAGTCACAAATTTATTTTGGCTCTTATCCTCGTAAAATAAATGTACGGTATGTAAATACTAAAAGTAGAAAATATGGCGTTAATGTAAATAATCGAAACGTGTGTATTTTCATATATATGTAGAACATTTATTATTAGCCGTTTAAGAATAAAATCAAACATTTACTATCAATAAAAACAGACACTAATAAATGATCGAACTGACGTCGAAACTTGTAAGCTACTTACATCATTAGCTTGAGAGCTTTCTGCAAACTTCTTGATGAATTCCACATAGACCTTTATTTAGAACTAACAAGCATAATACCTACTATAGTTATTAAGACCACAACAAAACTTTAAGCATACCTACCCAAACTCCTAGGCTTACGATCTCGTGAAATCTAGTATAACTTATCAATAATGTCTTTGTAACGGCTGAGTATTTGGTCTCCTTTCTAGTGTCATGTTAAATTATAGAACTAAGAAATGTATGGTAGCGTAAATACACAAACCCCTCTACTTAATTGGTCAAATTGTAAATTCGTCATCAGAAAAATGGCAAAAAATAATGTGTCGCGCCTCTGGTAGTTTTTTTATTTTATTGTTGGATAGGTAATGTGCTTGACCGCTATCTTGCCTGGTGCAAAGCAAAATTGCGATCTAGGATGTAACGCGCTTGCCTAGAAGATACCTATTCACTCGTGACTTGAAGACCCCGAAACTGTAATTGTCAGGAAACACAGACTCTGGCAAGGAGTTCCACTCTTTGGTGGTGCGGATGATGACTCTTGGGTATATCAACCATATACTTATAGTATGGCGAATTTACTTTCAATGTATGGAACTTTTCAAAAGGCCACGACTTTATTAAGGTAGCGAGTTAGTAAAATAAGCAAATGTCACACATGTAGGCTTTTCAATTCCATACAATACTTCAATGGGTGTGATTTACATAAGGTAAGAGATTTTGTCATAATAATATCTATATTGCTTTCTGTTCGCGTTAGTATTTACCTACCTACTAAAATGGATAGAAAATTCACTACTTTTTTTTACCGACTTCAACAAAAAAGGAGGGAGGTACTCAATTCAACGCGTTTTTTTTTTTTTTTGTCTGTTGTATGTATACCGATTACTCCGGTGTTGGTGATCCGATTTCAATAGTTGTTTTTTGTTCGATCGGGTACACTGTCAATTTGGTCCCATATAAGTCTCATTGAGAGCATGATAATCTTCGGAGATATGGGGCCTAATGTCATGGAAGTCACGAAACAATTATATCATCCAGGTAATTGTTAGATTCTTGTTCGAGCTGAAGTTTCACGCAATAATTATAATTATTATTTTTTCTGAAAGAAAATGGTTTATGTGTTTATATAATTTTTACGAAGATCTGGCTAGTAGTTTTTTCATAATCTTGAAAAATATCAATCACCTTTTGGCAAGTAGTCGTTTACCTAGATGACATTGTTGTGTATAGGCTGATTTTTAGTGTAAGTAACGGCACATGATGTAACTAAAAAATCTGAAATAAAAACATTTAAAAAAAAATCAAACCGACTTCAAAAAGTAAAAAATAAAACTTTTGGAGTCGGTGCCAGCCAGGGCATTCTACATTGCACTTCTATTAACTATATATTTTGTTGGCCTTAGCTAGCTAAAATGTTTTTCTACGGTTCGTATCGTTTTCATTTCGCTCCAAAGTGTCATAGTGTTGTCATCCTGATTAAATTTGGATTATCATAAGCCTAGCACAAATAACTTTCGAGTAAGTATCGCAGAAGTAAAGTAAAAAAATGTATCAGATATTGAGCAGCGTTCCTACCGGAGGTAAACGGAACTACATTTTCCTATAAACTTTTTAAAATTACGTGCTCGATACTTACTCGATACTATGTCGATAGTAATTCGTACTCCCCTACTGGACTTTTATTGTGAATATTCGTCAAAAGCATCAGAAGTATCAGAGATATCAGAAGCTACTGAGTCGTGTTGGTGATATATCTATAAAACCTAGCTTCTTATTTCCGAACTAGCGACCACTCGCAGTTGTACTCGCGTGGTTCCCGTTCCTGTGGGAATATCGGGATAAAAAGTATCCTATGTTCATAACCAGACTATCCACTATCTGTTTATCAAATTTCATCTAAATCCGTTTAGTAGTTTTTGAGTTTATTCGTTACAAACAAACAAACTATCAAATCTTTCCTTCTTATAATATTAGTATAGAAGTATAGACTAGATCAATGTGGGTGATGTTGTCATTTTTAATGTTGAACGTTAAGCATGGATTGAGATGATTGAGATCCAATTGAAATGGCTTGAAGGATTGCTTGCTTAAGTGGCAATGGGTGAAAAGATAATTCCTTAATTAGCATTTCTAATGAAAATAAGTACAATCTGAGAAATGTTCAACGTGCCAAAAAGCATTTGCTGATGGAGTGTGTCCAAAACAATGATGAGAGGCAGCTATTCATAAACGAATTCAAGTTAAATACTCTTGTCGTCGTCGTCTCAACCACATAACACCCACTGCTGGGTATAGGCCTACCCCAAAAAGGGGGGGTTTGCCATAATCGCCACGCTTGGCAGGCGGCTTGGCGATCGCAGTATGGCCAAGTTTGTAGGAGACGCTGCTGCCAGTCTCCTGAAGGCAGAGTCCCTTAGTCGCCTTTTACGACACCCACGGGATGAGAGGGGGTAGCGCTATTCTAAGCCGACACTACACAGCTAAATACTCTTGATGTTGGGCTAATTTAAGGTATTTTATCGTAACCAACATCAGACACTGCTAGTCTGATGAATGAAGACTTTGTAGCTTGTTCTCCTTACCCATCCATAATGAAGGCCAGTGCCCCAGCAGCGGGGACATTAAAAATGGCTGATGACGATGATGGGGATGGCACGTCTGAAAGAGAAAAACCCTGGTATCTTCATTAAGAATTAAAAAAATATATATTTGACTAACCCTGACAGTCATTACTATCTATCTGTGAATTCAAACAATATCGAAAAAATATTTGCCATATTTCCAATACGATGTTTCAGATTAGGACAAATATTTATTTCGCATATTCTCATAAAATATGTCACGATTGGAATTTAAGAGAGAAATCAGAAAATTCTCTTCTTACTTATGAGAATATTTCTAATAAATTGGACGTCTATAAACAATGTCATGTTATTTATAAATAATAATCGTGATATCCGAAAAGGGTTTCAACTTAATTTGGTTACATAGAACTTATTACAAGGGCATAGATGTTATAATCGATGCTTATATTATTTTTGTTTCTTACAATACAAACATCTAAATGCGTAAACGCTTTGTATTCACGTCTGCGTTCCGTAGATACGTACGTATCCTATATAGTATGTAGAGATGTAGAAATATCGATAATTTTAGAGTCGATACTAAATCGTATAACGCCCTTAGAGTATAATATAATAAATATTCTCAGGGTTTTGTTGAGGCATCCACGTCACTGCAGCGCCTCAGGTATGTTTGCTGATGTACACATCGATGACTTTTTCGCAATCATACGCAAAAAAACAGCGTCAATAATGCAGCGTGTGCGAGGGAGCACCAACAATATCATGATCATGATTGCTGAGAGGTTGGACTCGCCGCTTTATCATAGGTTCATCGACTTGCATGTCAAACGTGGAAGTTGATGATACATATATATTATAATAATTTTATTATTCTCTAAATTACTAATATAGCTTTAAGATCAATGTTACTAACACCATGGACTGTTTATGATTTTTGAATTTTTCAATGGTATTATTATTCTTATGATAAATTTTAAATAGAAAAATATTGGAAAAATCAACTCTGCCACAAGCGAATTCGCTTATTGGCTGTAGCATGTTAATCGATTGTTAAACACCTGAAAACATTTTCTTTCGAATGCAAGGACATTTCCTCGCATTTATGTAAGAACGCTGGCCTATTAGAGTATTAATTAATATAGAGTATTAAAAATATAAATAAATAAAAAGTATTGGACTCCGATGGTGGTTCACAAGTCTCGGTACCCCAGTGGTTAGAGCAGTGGGCCGGATTCCCAAAGATGGTGAGTTCGAGTTCCATCTGAAAATTCATTTGTGACCGAGTTGACTTTTTCCAATACATATTTTTGGATTAAAAATTTTTCATGAGACAGATTCTGCTTCGATATTTCTTATCGACATACGAACAACACTAAACAGTTTTGCGTTTGCAAATAGGCCGTTAACCGAAAGGCTTACGGTTGATAATCCGATTTGATTGGGCGTTTATTTTAAGGTAATGCGCCGTAAAGGTTCGAATATTGCCCCTTAAATATAATTATGGCGTTTGCAAATACGCTTCGCGTGGTAATGTTTTTGGGACCTGTTGGCGTGGGTTCTAAAAGTTGTTTATGTTTAGATTTTTTATTCATTTGAATTACTTATTGTCTATGGCCAGTGTGTGTTACCAGTGATGACTTACGGTAGTGAAACGTGGTCACTAACTATGGGTCTGATAACATAGCTCAAGGTCACCCAGCGTGCAATGGAGAGGGCTATGCTCGGCGTTTCCCTACGTGATAGAATCAGAAATGAGGAGATCCGTAGGAGAACTAAAGTAACTGACATCGCTCGAAGGATTGCTCAGCTGAAGTGGCAGTGAGCGGGACACATAGCGAGAAGAACTGATGGCCGTTGGGGCAGGGCGGTACTGGAATGGCGACCGCGCACACGACGACGCTCCGTGGGTAGGCCTCCGACAAGGTGGACCGACGATCTGGTGATCGCATTACCGGTCGTTGTGGAGATCCTTGGGGGAGGCCGCCTATACCCAGCAGTGGGTGTCATGTGGCTGAGACGTCGACGGCAACGACGAAGACTTAGATAGAAATACAATATTTTGTTTTTATTTTCATTTTGCTGGTATCTAAACTACTAAATACTACTTGTATAGACTTTGATAATTTTACTGTGATATACGAGTACGAAGCGCTCATGGCCGCGCTTGATCGTCCTACTAGATCACGTTCGTTTAGCAAAGTTCGGCCCGGTCAGGTGTCGGATGGGTGACCGTAAAGTGGCATTATAACTGAGTGCTTCCGTGCTTCAGAGAGCACGTTAAACCGTCGGCCCGGCCATTGTCATTTGATTACAGTCGTAAAGCCAAGTCAGAGGCCTTATAGGCGGCTTGATAAACTCTGACATCAGAGGTGGCCACTAATCCTCACTCGATAACAAGATGGCTTCTATTATACACAGGGGCTGTACCGCGCAAGTGGCGTAACGTAACCATCGAAATCGGCTTCATTTGCAGATGGATGTTACACATTGCTGCTTCTTTTTGACACAAATGAAAACATACCAAAGACTAAGAGCAACATGTCACATCCATCTGTCAAATGAAGTCTATGGCGATGCCGACGTCACTTGCGCGGTAGGGGCCCTGTTTTAACATTTTATCGAATACATTGGCTCGGAACAAAAGCATAAGGGGTTTAAAAATATTGTAGCTTTTGAAACGAGATTATTTTTAAGCTTTTGGAGTAAAAAAAACGTATTTTGGTGTATTGATTCCACAGTATGTTGGATTACGTTTATGAATGTAAAGCAGTGGATTTTTTTATATGAAAGGATTAGGCTTAGTGCTCAATAAAGCGTTGATTTATCTATACTAATAGTATAAAGAGGAAAGATTTTCTTCACGCCCTAACTAAGCCACCAATCGACTTGATTTTTGGCTTAGAGTTAGTTGAAAGGACGGCAAGAAACATAGGCTACTTTTTATCCCGATATTCCCACGGGAACGGGAACTTAACTGCTAGTTTATTATATTAGAATTAACCGCCTCTGTGGTCTAGTGGTCCAACCACCGGTATCAGACCCAGGGGTCCCGGGTCCGATTCGGGGGTACAAATAGTATACGGTTTGGTTGGTGGTAGTATTTGTTGTAAGTCCACCTGGCTAGCTACCACCATCTTATCTAAGTCTGACGCCATAACAACAATGTTTTCAGCATTATTGTGTTCCGGCAGTTGTAGATAAGCGGGCTTACCGCCATCTATTAGAAACCATCATGTCATAAGAACGTTTTGTTTGCGTTTTGTTGAAGTTGAAGTTGTCACATATTGACACAGTTCACACTTTGGAGGCGACGATTGAATGAAGTCGTCACAAAACTTACGTCAAAAAACAGGCTTAATTTAAGAGATTCGTAGTACGGAATAAGATTGAAACAATAATGCGCTAAGAAATGGCGGTTGGCCCTAAGATAGATTTCCTCTGTGTTTGAGGAGTCCGGGAGAGGCTCGCTTTCTATCTTCAGTTTTATCAATACTTAACATAAGGTATGATGAAGGCTAACATTCTCCCCGTTGTTCATAAAAAATAAAAAGGAAGCAGGATCCGCCGCGAGGCAAAGCTTTCTTACAAACGTACATTACATGAACTCCTTTTATTTAATAACGTACCGTACCGTACAGTGAAATTTAATATATCTTTATTCCTTTTGACTCGTGCAGTCTTTTATTGTATAGTGCATGTAACTGGACTACTCTTCAAAAGTGATATTCTCGCTATGCGATGAAATATGCCGCTGTTGTTTTAAAGATATGTACGATTTTGTTTGAGATTTTTATTTTTATTTTTAAATAAATAATTACTTTTCTACTGCACACACTTAAATCAAATTAAGCAGAGCGTCTCTGGAATGATCAGGTACTATCAATTACAATTTAAATATACATTTCATATATACTTACTTTTTTGTATATTATATAACTTCACTGGACCGCAAACACGTTTGCTTTTTAACCGACTTGAAAAAAGGAGGAGGATCTCAAGTCGACTGGATTTTTTAATGTATGTTTTAATACAACGTCGTCAGTTGTCAACCGATTTTAATCATTCTTTTTTCTGAAAGAACATAGTTCAAGTGTGGTCCCATATATTTTTTATGTAGATCTGGCTAGCTGTTATTTCAAAATCCAGAAAAAATACTATTTTTTTATAGAAAGCTTTTTTTATAGAAAGCTATAGGGTTTGTGAACCGATGCGTAGCTTCTTTGACGTTTATAAGTGCTTGTAACAGATTAGACTGAATAAATGATTTTGAATTTTGTTTTTTTTTTAGTTATCCCATCCTACCCTTCCTACTAATATTATAAATGCGAAAATTTGTGAGGGTGTATGGATGGATAAATGTTTGTTACTTTTTCACGCAAAACTACTGAACGGATTTGTTGAAATTTGGCACACATAAGTGGATAAAATACTTTCTTATCCCGATATTCCCACGGGAACGGGAACCACGCTGGTGAAACTACTGGCGGCCGCTAATATTCTTATGTATTTCAGAAACTATCTATTAGGTACAGTATTTATCAGATAATACAAACTCATACCGTCTGGGGCCTAGAACCGGGGATAATATTAAAAACGGAGGCTCTATATGTCACTAGTGATTGAATCATTAGGGTCCCAACTAATTAAAACCAAATCTTTACTTTTTGATTTTTTCTAACAAACTTAATCGTGAATTCAATATAATGCAAACAACAGTACCGCTCAACTTTTTCGGAGCTACTCGGAACGTCTTTTTGACAATTTATGTGTCGGCTGATAGAAAAATAATACTGTCTTACTTATTTACTATCGTAATTCATGAATCCACGTAGGTATTGTTTTCTTTTTGCAGTGCTTTTTGCACTCAAAGCCATTTTCAAATTGAATTACAAATTGTGTAAATGAATCCAATTCGATTACTTAAATTAAAATTAAACTGAAACCAAAGAAATTCCCATGACAATAATCAGACTTTACTAATCAAAATTATTCTTTTGAATTTACACTCTTTTAGCACTACGATCTTCTTTATAAAAGATCATAATGTAAAAAGCGTAAAATCCATGGAATTAACAGGTACTACGTACTAGTACTTAATAATTCCATGGCTGAATCTACTTGGTACAAAGAGTATAATTGGTATTGATTGACATGACAAGTCATGCATGATGGGTAAAATTAAGAACAGATAACTGTCATTGCGGTGTTTAATATTAAACTAATTTTAAATAATTTGAAACAGAGATTTTAAGCTATGGGAAGTAGCGGGGGCTGTTGCTATTCAAGGAGTTAAAGGTAAATTTTCTGATGGATAGTGATATCATGATGTTTAGCGGTAAGTTTTTTGTTATCCCCTGTACCACGATTAGTACGCAACGTTAGCGATAATATCGTTTTGCAATACTACAATATTATGAATCGTAACTTTAAATTCTTATTGTGAGTAATGCATGGGTTTTGATAAACTGAAATCTTTTCAGAATAAATACTAACACTCTAGAGAGTCTCTATTTTCAATATTTTCCCCGGTTATAGGCACCACGCGGTATACATACAAACTCGGCCGTGTGGTGACGGCCTAAGAATACACGTGTCACCACTCCCTTACACGCCTGGGATGTCGTAAGAGTCGACTAAGAGGCTTGACGCATTGAACACCTGTGCGAGAGAAGGAAAACTTGAAACAAACCCTCTACCAAAAGTCCGGCCAGCGTGGTAGCAGTAGGCTAATAGCCTCCTATGAACGCCACAATAGGCGTGAGCTAGGAGAGGCTTATGTCCAGCATTGGATGTCCACAGGCTGATGATGGAATACAAACTCATGTCAACGTTTTAAACATCAAATAATAATGAGATCATAGATTTATCTTTGGTCTCCGCGTTGCTGCAACTAGATACCGTCCTCATACATTTAGCTCTAGACCGTTTCACTCTGCCACAAACAGCACAGTCTACTGTGACAACGGCATACGGCATCAACAATCATCCCTAGCAACCGAGTCGGTTGGTTAAAGAAAAACGTCAAAATTTGTGGTCATATTTCTTGATCCGTTGTTTATATGAAGCACGGTATCTAGTTGTACTAAGACGAAGGCCAATGATAAATCTATGAATGAGATATTTCCATGCGTTCGTTGTAAATACTTTGGTAACATATTACAAAATATAATAGGTACCTTATATGATGATTTTGACTAACTTTTACACGTCGACGACATTATTTACATTCAGTTGAAATTACATTCAGTACATCTGCGCAATGCGAAAGTAGCGGCCTTCCAGAATTTACTGCCTCAGCCAGGATAAAGCGGACTGGGAATGAGCGGCATAGGACGAGAACAATGGCCTGGAAGATGAATACAGAATTACAGCCAAAGCATTAAGGGAAATTATATTGACGAAATTAACACTGAGTTGGCACTAAAAAACTGCATTCTATTATTTTTCTTGCCTTGGCTGGCACCGACTCCAAAAGGCTTATTTTTTGCTTTTTTGTTTTTGAAGACGGTCATTTTTTACTTTTTAGTGTCTGTAATAAGTTGCTTTGTAGACCACAAAAGGTTTTTTTGGATTGGATTAGGTTTCATGTACTTTATAAACAAAAGTGACGTGAAAATTACATCGTCCAAGTTAACAAAAATGCTCATATAATAAAAGCTAAAATTTAATAAAACCAAATTTTTATGGGACCAAATTCCAATTGTTTCGCATCTAAACCAATTTTCGTCATCCATTTTTAATCTATGCAAGAAGAGAATTACGAAAATTGGATCAGAAATCTCGGTGTAATCGGTATACATACTTAAAAAAACATAGTTACCGTTACATTATATTATGCTGTTTTGACTGAAGAAATAACATTGAATAAGAAATCGAGTTTCCTGTGTATACAAAAAAAAAACACTTTGTATACAAAGCAAAAAAAAAAACATCCGATATTGAACAAATTCATTAGTATTATTTTCAAATCTACTAGTCGACTAACTATAGCGATATATCTAAGGAAAATAAAAAAAAACTTTTTCAATGACGCGTTCAGCTCGTAACACAGTGGTCATAAAACAGGATTTCCATGGGAACCAAATTCTTTTATTCATACGGCGTAATGTCACTTTAGTAGTAATAAAAATGCACTTAAATTGGGACTTGGCTGTTTTGGTAGCTATACGGGACTTATGAGACAATTTCGTTTTCAATCACAACATTTTTCACACACATAGATAGGTATAATCACACGTTTAACTTCCGAGCCACAGTAAATATTACAGAAACAGTATCTTTTTTTTGCTTTTTTTATGAAAAAACGGGGTAATGTCTGTTAAATATTGATATGGCTGAAGGTAGAAGCGAGCCTCTTCCCGGAATCTTCAACCTTGGCAAGTCCTTCCACATACTTTTTGTTCTGACTGTATCAAAAGTAACCTACCTACTTTTATTGTTTTTGTTGTGAGATCTGTGTAACTGGGAAAAAATATATATTTTATTTTATATTTTAAGAAAAGAACAGTTTACAAGACTCACACTTATACATAAATGAAAACATGATCGAGTGCAAAAGACACGTAATGTGGCGTTAGTTACAAACTGCCACGGCATGTTAGGTTTTAGGTTCACAAAAAGCAGTATATTATGAAGAAGTTCATGAAATCAAAAAGTTATATAAACAAGAAAAAAAATATAAACAAAAAAAGTTACATAAAGAAAAAAAAACACTTATTATATATGTAAGTTACTTAGTAGACAGAATTTCCAATAACATTCTCTTGAACTCGGAAAATCTGGAGTTGATATCTAAATCAGAGTTTTTAAAAAGCGTTCCAATCTGATTTTGCATTCTATTTATCTATAATATCTTATGCAGTATGTGCTCTTTTGACTGAATTGCACTACCAAATTTAATATTTGCACGCTGACGTATCAGCAGAATATGTCGGTCACTATTTTATGTAACAACCCTTGTATCCATATTCTTGCAAATAAATAAATTTTATTTTATTTATTTTTTATCTATATTATGTGAAATAAAACATGTTTACAAAAATATATTTTTCATAGGCAATTATTTGTATTTTGTTATTTATTTATTTGTAAAGACCATCTGTCTGTAATAAGTTCTTGTTCTTTTTAGTTTGCTTCTGCGATTCGCTGGTATATTTAGTCTGCTAAAGTTTTAATTGTTGTGAGTCTCTGATATTGGCTAAATCAAAATGACTCTTTTAAGTATGTTTAATGTAAAATGTCTGCTGAGTTTCCCATTAAAATATTTTAAAAAAGTTAGATAAGATGGAATTGTAACTAGCAAGGCAGATGATTCTCTATAAAAAGTAGATATGAATTTTCCACATGCCTAACACGAATATCGGCAAAAGCTGTTAGAGTTACAAAATCAATTGGCAAAAGCCTCTTCATGAAGTTATAGGTATACTTTATAGTTCATAAGTGCTTGTAACAACCTAGACTGAATAAATTATATTGACTTTGACTTTTGACTATAGGTGGAGCTAGCACTCCAAATACCTACTTGGGGCCAAAATTCTATGTAGCGTTATCTCACTCTTTAGAGAATTCTGTCCCCTTGCAAATAATTTTGATTGCTTATTGTAACACTAATCTTAAATGATCAGTAAGCATTTTGGATTCCAATTTATTCCACCACCACGTAGAACACATTGATGCATCATTTTTATTGATTGCACAACACATTTTTTTTTAAACACAATCAATATCGCGAATCGACCATGTCCGCCAAGTTTACTCGACTCGCTATTTTGGTTGTCTTTTTAAGAAATGTTTGTTACGGAATCTATAAAAAAAAGTCCATAAATGTGTTCTGCGTGGTTGCAGAAGTAAGTGGAATCCAAGATGCTAACTTGTCCTTTCACTGTTAAGTGATAAAATAGGAAATTAAGTGATTCATTAGTAAGAGAGAATTCTCTAGAGAGTGGGATAACACTACATAGAATTTGGCCTCAATTAAGTATTCGGAGTGATAGCTCCACCAGTACTTATAACTTCATAGGCTTTTCTATGAGTAGTTGTAACAATATTAAAATACAATAATTGCTGAGTTTGATCTTATTATTATCTTTATTAAACTTACTTGGACGAAGTACTTTTAGGGTCGAACCATGTATGTATGTATTGGAGAATTTCGACGGTAGCTGGTAAGTAGCTGAGTGGTTAGAGCATTGGACCGGATTTCCAATGGTCGTGGGTTCGAGTCCCATCTGAGCCATTGAAAAATGCAAAAATTCAAAAGTCATAAATCTCTTAAACTTTTTGATGGAAAGAAAAAGTTTATTATAAGCTATCTTTGGACACGCATGATCTGTAATAACATGCAACAAAATTAATATAACTAGGTACCTACTTAGTCATATTATTCAGATATTAGACCCAGGGGTCCCGGGTTCGATTTCCAGCGGGGGTACATATTGTATTCGGTTTGGTTGGTGGTAGAACTTGTTGTAAGCCCGCCTGGCTAGCTACCACAACCTTATCTAAGCCTGACGCCATAGCAACAATGTTTTCAGCATTGTTGTGTTCCGGCAGTTCGAGATAAGATAGTCAGTTCCTCAGTGGTTGAGGATTCCGGGAGAGGCTCGCTTCCATCTTCAGCCTTATTAATACACATCATGTATGATGAAGGATAAGAGTCTCCCCGTCTTTCATAAAAAAAAACAATTAAAGACACTTTGGGTACTCTCGTTAACTTGTAAAAATTATCCAAGCGGCCATATAATTTATATTAAAAAAGAAGTCTTCAACTTTTTACGATTTTACTGAAAAGTTGGGACTTTCGTTAAGATAATCGAATGAAGTTAACTAGCACGTTATTGCCAGTTTTAAGTGAGTTTGCTAAAATTTCACTGATTTTCTCAGATTTTACTTCTTCAGACTATCTGACAAATTTTATTGCCGTAAAACTGTGGGCGTTAGTTAATCTCCAGAGTTGTAAATTTTCCAACGCCTTCATTATATTAAAGACTAGCGGATCCTCGCGGTTTTACCCGCGTGGTGCCCGTTCCCGTAAGAATATCGGGATAAAATATAGCCTATGTCACTCGGGAGAAGTGTAGCTTTCTAATGGTCTAAGAATTTTCTAAATCGGTCCAGTAGTTCCTTAGATTAAAGCGTTCAAACAAACAAACTGTTCAGCTTTATAATATTAGTATAGATTGGGTCTACAATGCTATTTTACAAAAATATTTTTATTTTTATAAAAAAAATATCTCCTCGTCTCGAGGGTTGCTCTCCGACGGGACTCGAACCCGCAACCTCAATATTTTTTTTTAATATGCAGTAATCATCTACATACATTTCGGTATTTTTGAATGGTATTTTTCAACCGCCTTTGTTGTCTAGTGGTACAACCATCGGTATCAGACCCAGGGGGCCCAGGTTCGATTCCCAGCGGGGGAACATATTGTAGCTAGCACCATCTTGTCTAAATCTGAGGCCATAACAACAACGTTTTCAGCATTATTGTGTTCCGGCAGTTAAAGGTAACATAGCCACATCCTGAGTGATGAGGATTCCGGGAGAGGCTCGCTTCCATCTTCAGCCTTATCAATACTTAACAGCAGATATGATGAAGACTAAGAGTCTCCCCGTCGTTCATAAAAAAAATCAAGTCCCACTACAGTTGAGGGATGAATAGAAAAATAAGTCCTAGCCCTTCACGTGGGTCCAATGCGGATTGGACCCAATTAAAAACTGTGCTACGTGTAAGAAGATTGCTTATACTTTGTGTTTTGTGTATGTACCGGCTTGGAATAAATAATACTAGCCTATCTTTTCCCGCGGGTGTCGTACTGACACAGATTACTAATAATGTACATGCAGGAAGCGCAGCCATAAAGCGAGTCACATACGATAAAGATACTACAACATTTTATTTAAATATTTTTGACTTACCAAATGGCTTGAGGAGCCCGTGGCGCAGTGGTTTGCGTGCTCGACCTGCGATTTTTGAGGTTAAGCAACTTTTGCAATGGTCGGTCACGGGATGGGTGACCGAAAATTTACTATCTCGAGCTCCTCCGTGCTTCGAAAGGCACGTTAAGCCGTTGGTCCCGCCTGCGTTTGCAGTCGTCAAAACCTACTAATCCGCATTGGGCCCGCGTTTTGGGTCATGGCCTGTTCTCCTTATCCATCCATAAGGAAGGCCAGTGCCCCAGCAGTGGGGACATTAAAACTGGCTGATGACGACGAGTGTCTTAGTGAGAAACCGCTATTGCGCCATGGGTCGTAGGTTCAATTTCTACCAGTCAATGCTTGTGTATGTTCTGCGTCTAGGTGTTATAACGTATTTGTTGATCCCATATTGGGATGAACCCCTAACAAAAGCGCCAGTCTACTTCAGAAAGAGTTCCATATATGTGACGACGTCCTTTATCAATAACTATCGTTAATTTTAAACCCACATCTGCGTTCATATTTGTTGGATTTACATATAAGTTTTAAGATAATTTTGATTGATATCATGTTTACTCTATTACGAATATTATGCTATTACATTTTAACTTATTACGTTATAGTAGATTGTTTACCAAGGGCTGTATGACACCCATAACAGTCGAGTGTTTTGGCGCCCGAACGAAGTGAGGACGCCGATAGTTCGAGACTGTTATGGGTCCATACACCCGAAGTAAACACTCTACTTTTCATTTTGAATATGAGGAAAGTAAAAACAAACAGAATATTCTAAAAAAAAATTTGTAAGGTTTCTACGATTTTAATTATTTTATAATGTATCAAAATAAGCTGTATAGGCTTCTGTGCCTTTGCCTACATACCTTTAGTAAATAAAAGTCCAAAGAGATTACAGATATCGATTTGACATGACACCCCCTATTCTTTTTTTCAAATTTATTACAGCCCTAGGGCCGCCACATATCACTTTCAACCCGCATTTAAGCCAAGTTATGAGTTACTTTCAGAATATGAGACATGAAAAATATTTAACTCTATTACGAAATACATCCAGACATACACACACACACACACACACACATACGAACACACAATGTGTACTAGCTAGGCTGATATTTTTGTGTCGTTGTTTTTTGTTCTTATTGAGTTATTGGCTTACATTTTTAAGGAAACCTGTAACTGGTCTAACTAAATAGTTTTTTTTTTCATTTATTTAAGGACAGCCAACAAGGTAACCACTAATATACATGGATAAGATACAATATCAGCGTAATCTAGGAATAGTGTCACCTTAATTAAAGGCTACCACGGCATGCGAAATACAGTCTGCTAGAAATTTATAAATATTATATTTTTGAAATTTATAAATATAATATGTATTTACTTTTATATATACACAGTGCAATCCTGTGGGTAAAGGAAAAATTGTAATAGTAAAAGATTTAATAAAAATTCTGATTCGAAGATCTACTTGCAAGGTTTTTTTACTGATACAATCTTTCCCAAACCTTATAAACACACAAAAAAAAAAATAATAGTGTACACAATTTTTGTTAATTATACCTGTAACACTGTTGCTTTTCAATAAACAAAAATAAAATAAAAAAAACTAACGCCCGCAGTTGCACCTGCGTGCTTACTGTTCCCGTGGCAATATCGGGATAAAATGTGTCAATGCAGGCTGTTCCATCTACCTGTATGCAGAATTTCCACAAATCCGTTCAGGGCCCTAATTCACTATGACCACTTCCCGATTCCTTGCTAAAACCACGCCAATGTCGTACTTCGTTTTGATATTTTCAAAATTCGTTTTTTCCAAAACACTGTAAAATTCAGTTCTTAAATTATACAAGTACGTACAAATTTCCATGATACTCATAAATTATAGAGTTATTGTACAAGTACATGACAGTCACAGATTGTATAGTTAATAGACAAGTAAAATAACTTTATAATTTTTATCGTGGCATAAAGAAAACGTATTTTGAAAATGTCGAAACCAAATACGACATTGGCGTGGTTTGAGCAAGGAATCGGTAAGTGGTCATAGTGAATACGGGCCCAGTAGTTTATGCGTGAAAGAGGAACAAAAATCCGTCCATCCATCCGTCCACCCTCACAAACTTCCTCATATAAAATATTAGCAGGAAGATGGGATTATAATTTATTAAAACAAAAATAACTTAAAGACAACCCCTCAGTTACGAGTCCCTAGTTATAATCTTAATCTTTTTCTTAACATCCTTTACAAAAGTTAAGTCTTAAAAACTTTTTTTATAAGTACAGCCGACATCTTGGCTTTAATTTGCTAGTAAAACCATCCTGTTTTCGCATTATTCTTATCACGATCTTCGCTTAAAAATGCCCTTAAAACTCTTAAGGACTCATAAAGCATTTCAGAAGCCTTCAATAGATTAAGTAGCTACTCTTAAAACTTGCGGATCGTAAGGATAAGCTTTCCTTCAAAGTCAAAGTGGGCACTTCTACTTTCAACAATTACAGTGAACTTACCTTTAAAGGGTTTAAAAGTACCTTCCAAGTTTGTGACGGGGCTCCTAGTCCGGCAGCACTAGAGTCGCCGGAACGTCGGAACCGCCGCACTCGTTTAATAGAATATTAACGAAATAAAAGAATCGTTCCAGGAGACTCGTTTTATTTAATGGAAATAAGGAACTGAAACAATATAAAAATACAAAGATATAGAAAAGTCCTAATTATAAATACTGAATCTAAATAATGAGTAAAAAAGTAGGTATGCTTACCCCGTGAATCGGGTTCCTGATGTATATAGAAAAATAAATTATTTACACAACTTTAAAATAAGTAGTACCGTTTAGGTAGCTGGTTTCTGCAAGATTACGTCAAAAAGAGCCGAACAGGAATCGTGGAACGGAGAAAATTTTAATTTAGACAGAACAGATAAAAATATAATTTGATTACCATAGAGTGAGACTACGGAGTTTCTAGCCATTATAGAGGTTTCATCCATCCATAAGGCTAGAACGAAATGGCATCGTTACAAGTTTAATAAAGATAATAATAGGATCAAACTCAGCAGTTATTATATTTTAATACAGTTACAACTACTCATAGAAAAGCCTATGAAGTTATAGGTATTGGTGGAGTTATCACTCCGAATACCTAATTGAGGTCAAATTCTATGTAGCGTTATCTCACACTCTAAAGAATTTTCTCTTTCTAATTCATTTTGTTTTCCTATTTTATCACATAACAGTGAAAGGACAAGTTAGCATCTTGGATTCCACTTACTTCTGCAACCACACAGAACACATTTAATATGGTATTTAAATATTGATTCCGTAACACAAATTTCTTAAAAAGACAAACAAAATCGTGAGGTGAATAAATATGGCGGACACTGTGGACTCGCGATATTGATTGTGTTAAAAAAAAATGTGTTGTGCAATCAATAAAAATGATGCATCAATGTGTTCTACGTGGTGGTGGAATAAATTGGAATCCAAAATGCTTACTGATCATTAAGATTAGTGTTAAATAAGCAAACTAAATTATTTGCAAGGGGACAGAATTCTCTAAAGAGTGAGATAACGCTACATATAATTTTGGCTTCAATTAGGTATTTGGAGTGCTAGCTCTACCTATAGTCAAAAGTCAAAGTCATTATTACAGAGTTCGTAGTAGTTATTATTAAGTTATTACAGATCATGCGTGTCCCAAGTTAGCTTATTATAAACTTTTCTTCCCATTAAAACGTTTAATAGATTTATGACTTTAGAATTTTTGCATTTTTCAATGCTATTTTTATACTTGTGATAAATTTTAAATAGAAAAATATTGGAAAAAATTAACTCGGCCCCAAGTGAATTCTCAGATGGGACTCGAACCCACGACCTTTGGAAATCCGCTTCAATGCTTTAATCTATACTAATATTATAAAGCTGAAGAGTTTGTTTGTTTGAACGCGCTAATGTCAGGAACTACTGGACCGATTTAGAAAATTCTTAGACCATTAGAAAGCTACATTTCTCCCGAGTGAGATATTTTATCCCGATATTCCCACGGGAAAGGGCACCACGCGGGTAAAACCGTGAGGATCCGCTAGTTATCTACTAAAATTTATCAAAAGTTTAAGAGATCCTTCACAAGAACTAATATTGCAAAAAAGTCGTCAAAAGGAGCAGCCAAAACTGGTCATAACCAATAGCGATGCTGTTGTTGTGATGTTTGTGTGTATATAAATACACCCTTCTGCAAAGAAGCACCCAAATCTATCTGACTCGGCAGTTTTGAGAAAAACGGTACAATTTGTACCGTTTGCCTAGTTTTGCCTAGTCCCCTTTAGGCACCATTAAGCCGACAGGCTGAGATTTTTATACTGTAGACTACTCAGTCTACAGTATAAAAATCTCAGCCGATATCTACTCAGATATCGGCTACCCTCCAGCACACCCAAACCCAAAACGTCTAACAAAAGGTTTTTTTCTTTATTAACGACGGGGAGACTCTTAGCGTTCATCATACCTAATCTTAAGTATTGATAAGGCTTAAGATGGAAGCGAGCCTTGAGGAACTGGCTATCCTATCTCTTTTTTTTTTTTTTTTTTTTTTTTTTTTTTTTTATATTTAGGTCGGAGCAAATGACTCTACCTCCACCTGATGTTAAGTGGAGTTAGAGTCCAGACGCGAAGATAGCTGGTGCAGCAGATCAAACTGCCACATCAGCCACCCTCACCTTGCCGGCCTGCTAAATGCTTCTTCACGCCTCGTTTAAAGGACCCCGGGTTGTAGGAAGGAGGGAATACGTGCGCAGGCAAACAATTCCATTTGCGGATAGTGCGACAAAGAAATGAGCTACCAAATTTCTTTGTTCGCGTTGGAATCGCTGCCACAGTAAACCGGTGGCAACGCAAGCCAGCGCGCGTGGTCCTATGAAGGAAAGGAGAAGGTGGGATAAGGGAAAATAATTCTTCAGAGCACTCTCCGTGGTATAGGCGGTAGAACGCGCTTAATGAAGCGACATCGCGACGTAATTGTAGGGGTTCCAGGAATTTTGTTACCTCTACATCGCCGATGATGCGAATTGCGCGGCGCTGCAACCTGTCCAGTGCATCGAGCAAGTACTTAGCGGAGGCATCCCAGAGGTGTGAGCAATATTCTACGCAGGACCGTACTTGCGTTTTATATAGCAAGCACAGTTGATCTGGCGTGAAAAAACGCCGCACCTTGTTGAGGACTCCGAGTTTACGTGAGGCTGTCTTGATCACGGTTTCGATGTAATCTCTAACTGCCGGAACACAACAATACTGAAAACATTGTTGTAATGGCGTCAGACTTAGATAAGACGGTGGTAGCTAGCCAGGCGGACTTCAGCAAGTTTTACCACCAAACAAAACGACTTATTGACAGATGCAAATGAATGCAGCAGGGACCAATAGCTTAACGTGCCTTGCCTAGACCCAAGTAGAACATTTTTAGTCACCCATCCCGGACCGACCATCACGAAAGTTGCTTAACCTCAATAATCGCAGGCCGAGCGCGTGAACCACTGCGCCAAGGGCTCCTCATCACTATTAGACGTTTGTACTTTATTCGCCAGCACATCAAGCAACAGCAACATTTTTTTTTTTTTTTTTTTTATCTTTTTTTTTTATCTTTATTTGGAAAACCAACAGCTTTAACAATGCTTATATAATAACTTATGTAAATATTTAGTAAGCCAATTACAGGTTTCCCTTAAATAAACCAATAATTTTGTGACAAACGACTTTTGGTGATGTAAACCATAAGCAAAATTATTCTTACAAAATTGCGCAAAAAATATATTTATATTTATGGAAATAGCTGAACATGGTAGCCCGAGAGCAACATGTACAAATGTGAAAATTGTTACTGTTGTATTTATGTTTTTATGTTTTTGTGTAAGTTACAATGAACCAGCACTAACATGTACATTTTAGTCTTATTCTCGTTAAAAGGTCTCTTGTCGTAAGGTTTCTGAACTGATAGCGTAGCCTCCCTAACACACGCAAGTAGTTGTAACAGCCCAAACTAAATAAATGATATTGTGTTTAAATACTTAAATATAACATTGAAATACCTATCTTATTAACACACGATAGGGTCGTAATCAATGTCAACGTGTAAAGCTTGATTTGCTGTACCATACAACAATTAGTAAAATAATAACCACACAACAAAAAGCAATACAAAACGTAATCGTGATAATAAGAATGCCAAGGGAGACCCATTTGGATGTTCCGCTCAATTTAAACGTACGCGTTGGATTTAAAGGAATTTCTCGCAAAGGCTTTATGGTTCGTGAAACTCTGTGTTAATTTCAGCCTCGATGTGTGATATTATCATGAGTAGGTATTTTTGTAAGCAGTAAGTTTGGATGTCAAAAAATGGGCCTACCATCAAATTGAAGTGATATAAACACAGAAGTTCGACAAATAATGGTTCGCCGAGACTGTCCAGGGCCCGTATTTACTATGACCACTTACCGATAACTTGCTCAAACTACGCGAATGTCGTAATTGGTTTCGATATTTTCAAAATTATTTTTCTCTTCACACTTACGAATTTTAAAGTTATTTTACTTGTTTAATAATTATACAACTTGTGACTTTCATGTACTTGTACAATAACTCGATAATTTGACGACCTGTTTGGCGCAGAGGTACTAACGCCGCCTTCTGCGCCAGTGGTCCCAGGTTCGATCCCCGGACAAGACAAATATTTGTGTGCATGAACATGTCTATTTGTCTTGGTCTGGGTGTTTAATATGTATATTATGTATGTATTTACAAAAAAAAAGTATATAAGTTGTAAGTATGTTTTCCGTTATCTAGTATCCATAACACAAGTTCTTCACGATACTTAATGTGGGCTAGATAATTGGTGTGATAAAAAAAAAAAAAAATTTGAAGGTTCATGGAGAAAACGACTTGTGAAAATGTCAAAACCAAGTACGACATTAGCGTGGTTTGAGCAAGGAATCGCTAGGTGGTCATAGTGAATAAAGGCCCTGTCTGTAACTTTAACCACCTATGTGGTCTAGTGGTACAACCACCGGTATCAGACGCAGGGGATTGTATTCGGTTTGGTTGGTGGTAGGACTTGTTGTAAGTCCGCCTTGCTAGCTACCACCATCTTATCTAAGTCTGACGCCATAACAACAATGTTTTCAGCATTGTTAATATATTACGTTTATTAATTTCACATACTTCAATTTCAATATCAATTTGCCAAAAATTAAAAAAAAAAACCATTGAAGTAACACGGTACCAAATTTCGAATCGATCGGACATAATGAAGTTAGTCAGAACCCCTCATCAACTAGAAAAGAGCTGATGATCTTCAAACGGCTGAACAAATTTTCATGAAACATGGCTAAGAACACTCGGGATAAAATTATCTATGACACAAAAAAAAATAAACGAAAATCGGTTCATCCGTTTGGGAGCTAAGATACCACAGACAGATACACAGACAGACACGTTAAACTTATAACACCCCTCTCTTTTTGCGTCAGGGGTTAAAAATTCAACTATACAATGCTATAGTGATTTGTTATGCAAGGCTGGAAAGTTAGTTATTTAGCGGCGAGTTGCCTCTATTGAAATTTGAGCAAGTGCCTTCACTTGCTCAATGCCTAAGAAAATGAGAAAATCCTGTACCTTTGAAATCCTCGCTTCGCTCAGGATTCAAGCCTAGAATCCTTATTCTAGGATTTAATCCTGAGCGAAGCGAGGATTTCAAAGGTACAAGACGCTAAAAACTTTTCTGCCGAGCGCAACATACAATTTTCACCTCACAACAGCGAGGAACATTATGATTGTTTCCGCGGTCAACTTCCGGTAAAAAATTCTTTAAACATAAAGTTTAATCTAAATATACCTTATTCTCGTTGTTTTTATGATATATAAAACAAAAATATAAAAAAATGGAGTATTATAGTTAATTCAAAGTTATTTAAGGTAGGAATATATTGTTCTTATTAATAAGAATAAAAACGTTGACACAGACATGAGGTACAAGACAAAGACAATTTAAAAATAAAGATTTATGTCACAGTCCGAAATCCAATTATAGGTTGTGAAATCTCACCCAGCCTAATATAAAATTCTTATAACAAATAGTTTAATCTTATTGTAATTGTTTTTATGATTCAATGAACTAAAATAATATAATAAAACCAAAACAGAGTATTATAATTAATTTAAAGCTATTTAAAATAAGAATCAAATATAACAAAAAAGTCAATAGTGCGATTCGGAACGCATTACGTACATATTACATATTTTTAGGTATTAATTTAAAAAAGTACTTTGCCGCGCTATGCCGCAAAAAACGACTTTCTACGCCTAAACTGATTGACAAAACCTTCTTTTCAGAGCGTGTGAGGTGAAAAATATTGTTAAACTAATTAAACCAATTTCCGATAGTATAATGTAACCCTGTTTTAGACTAATATTGAATATTCGTTTTTATAAAGGGTCTTTTCGAAACAAAAAATGTCGAAGAAAAATCATAAAATCGTTTTTCTGAAACTTTACAAATCTAGATAAAGGTATGAAATTAAGAAGTAATATATTTTCCCGTATAGCGTCTTAAAATAAATATAATATATAATAATTTGTAGGCTTTGAATATATAATAATATTTAAAGCCTACAAACTATAGTTTAGCTCGATTTGAATGAAAAATTAAATTATTTAATTTGATCAAATTATATATTTACTTAATAAAAACTATAACAAAAAATGTAAATAAATGTCAACTAACTAGAATAAAATACAACCAAGTATTTTATTTTATAAATTACTGAACGTCAGGAACCATATTGATCGACTAAAAATTAATTAATTAATAATAAATATAAAAGCCAACGCGTTCCCAGACACATAAGAAAATTACACCAAGCATCTGCATGCTGATTGTTACACAGTTAAACTCATAAATATGTCATTATAAACGAAACTTATGTCAATTCCCACGAAATTTCCCCATCATATCCAATATTAATTATTTACTAATCTAATATTCCACGCAGTACTAAAACAGCAGTTTTCCTAACCAATTCCGAAACGCGAATGATCTCTGAATATTCATAGCCATTCCATTACTTTCTCATTTTCTTAGGCTTTTGGCGTAGAAAATGGAATGCATCCGAACGTGGAAAAGCGTTCATAATATTTTTCCTTTTTTGCTTCCTTGGTAGCTTGATGGAATTTTAAAACACGTTGCTTGTGGCTAACAGATGCATCCCTCGGGAGAGAGGATATCGGGAAAATGTTTCCTTGAAAATCAATCAAAACTTCATTTCAATGGCTTATGGAGAGGGCTGGATGTGGACAGTTGCTGTATACGTTTTTAATTAACAATTTGAGCTCAAAGCTTATGTCTAAACTACATAGCTGCTAGGAGATAAGGCAGCCTCGTTTATTAATGTTTTCATGGTATGTATGTTCTATCTGTGTCCATAAAAAGTATATTTATCTATCTATCTATATAGTCTATAAAATTAATGATTCTATCCTATTCCATTCCGTTCTGTTCTGTTTTTTCTATTCTATCCTATCTATATGTACGTGATTCAGAAGCGCTTGTCAATTTGGAGCACGTACTTACAATCTTTAAAAATCGGACATTTACTGTTTTGTACAGGCAACAGTTACATTTTGGTTTTCGAAGCGTAGCTGCGTAGAACCTGACTTCCGATTAATTATTGTTTCTACTATCAGTAATTATATAATTTTAGATCTAATAATGCTAATGATAATTTAGAAACAGTAAAATGAATAAAGTGCTTCAGTTTAAGTCATTCAGTTGATTAATTGATATTACATTTCTTTGGTTTTAATGTTGAATTTTGCCTTAGTTTTATTCGTCGCGTCGATAGTAAAAGCAATAAATTTTTAGAGCCACATAAATCTTCGAACATTTCACTCGTGCAATGCTATTTTTAGGTAATGCAGTCTCTCTCGACATGAACTTGACGGTAACGGCTAAGCAGTCGGTAGTTAAATCGCGCAGTTGCGATAAAAAAGCAGTATCTCAAGTTCTCAACTGATGGGTGATGTTCACCAAACGGCTCGCATTACATCAGAATTGAACGGATTTTACAATTTCATTTACAATGATATCAAACTCTGCACACCTAGCACAGGAGCTTGACCGCGAGAACTTCTGCGACATGCGATCTTAACATAATACAACATAATTAAATTTATAATATTTTTATATAGTTGGATTACTGGTTCAGCCATGTTATACTATAGTCACATCATGTCGGTCGTCTAAGTTACATAAATGAGATATAGCAAGTGAATTTTCTGCTATAAATTCTGATGCTAGTGGCTTAAAGTAGTTCATGTCATCTATATTAAAATCTTGAATTGCTGCTATTTTAGAAACTTCTCCCTTTTGAAGACAGTTAAGAATTTTTAAGACCAAAGGAGTATTCTTTAATATTAAATGAATATTTGGGATATTTAATATCTAGACTTGAGTCTAACTAGACTAAGAGACTAACTAGTGCTTGTATAATTGGTTCCAGACAGATGAGACAGGGGATATAGTTAACCTAATTTTTAAATATATAACTATACATGCTTACGTTTTTTTTGTAGTTAGGCTTTTATAAAACATAATTTTAATTTGTACTCATTTGTATTTAATTCAGAACTCAAAATAAGAACAAATAACAATGACAGTTGTTAACATTATTAAAGATGCAATATAATATTCATGAATATTTTCAAATGAATTACACTTTCTGGTTTCTCCCAGTGATATTCAGAATATTCATGTTAAACACATGTAAATTTTCAGTTTTTCTATTTATTTATAATTATTCCGTTCCTGAGGAAATATCTGAATTGAAACTATCCTATGTTTACCATAGAATTCTTTAACCCTGAATTATAACAATTATAAGTTCCATTTGTAACTTTTTTAATTTTGCATATTACAGTGCTATTTTTAGGTGATAAATATTAAACAAGAAAATATATAGATCTCTCATCTCCTCAATCTAATATGATAAATAATACATAAGTATATAAATTAGATATTCACAAGTATTTCTTTTTTATTGTTTTTCTAAATCAATTTATTAAACTAGCTTTAAAATTTTAGATTAAAGTCACTAACTGTTATTATATTGTTTTATATATTGCTTGTACACAATTGTGATTGGGCATAGACATACGCTTTATAAATTTAAAATATTTGCTGTATTATTGTTCCTCTGTCTAATGTCTGTTATTGTGTCTTAAATAAATAAATAATAATAAAACTAGAATTATAGAATTATAAATTAGAAAAATTGCTTTTTTATGTTATGGAATAGAATTTCATTTAGGAATAAAATTTCATTCAGGTAAGTTACGCCCATTGTTAGGAATTACATAAAATAATTTAAATACATGTATTCATAATTAAAAATATTTAATTAATAAATTAATAGTTGAACATTTTTGTCATTTAATTATGATTAATAATTAATTTATATATTTACTAGATTTGACGACCTCCGTGGTAGAGTGGTACGTACACCGGTTTTAAGGTGTCGCCTGCTCTGAGGTCCCGGGTTCGAATCCCGGTAGGAGCAAATGTTTGTATGATGAATACGAGCATTTGTACCTGAGTCATGGACGTTTATATATATTTCTACACATAAATACTTATATATGTATAATTATATGTATTTATATCCGTTACCCTAGTATCCCATAACACAAGCCATTGGGGCTAGGTTAATTGGTGTGAGTGTCAGAAATATTTATTTATTTAAAAAAATTATAATAAACTACGAGTATAAGAATTCAGATTATATAGGTATGTTTAAAATTATGTGATAAATATTAAACAAGAAAATATACTAGAAAAAAGCAACTGCTCTCATATCGCCCTGATGGGATTCGAATCGATCTTTTCTTATTTAATATTTATCACATAAAAATAGCATTGTAAAATGCAAAATTAAAAAGTTATAATGTTTAAAATTAGTTATTATCATTGTGTTGTGATACGTAACATTGTTTTTCTGACAAAACAGATGTGATTTTTCAAAGGAAATATTTCTTCAATGATTTGAAATCGCGCTCTCGATAGATATTGGAAAATGGATTTAGTATTGAAATTGAATATAAATCGCAGCATGAAGTTGATACTTTTCACATCGCAGTCACAAAACAAATAAGTCTCTATCAAGCAGGTATCATTTCAAACCACTACGAGGCAATGCACTTTGAAAGTAAAAAGTGTCCAAGTCATAGGCGGTGAGCGCGTTACGTTTTCATTACACCACATACATTTGTTTCTTTAAAATTACTAATTGAAAAAAAACAACTTTTCTGGATTATAAATTTTTAGTTTTGCATATTACAATGCTATTTTTATGTGATAAATATTAAACAAGAAATTATACTAGAAAATTTTTTGTCTTATAATTTAATAAGGCAACATGAGACTAGTTACTATTGTCATATTAAAAATAGCATTGTAAAATGCAAAATAAAAAAATTATAATTAGATGGCTGTTTCAGCTTAATCGATAGTCAAACATTTGTAAAGATGTTTCTTTCGAATGCGAGGGTATTTCTCTCATCGATGAAACGACGGTGGCCAACACCGTAGAAAAGTGAATATACTGGAAAGATTCGACGTGTCCTCATAGGTCTCTGTAGCATAATTGGTTTGTGCATTGAGCCGGAACCCCAAGGATGCGGGTTCGTATCCCGTCAGGGCGACATGAGACTAGTAGCTTTTTTCTAGTATATTTTCTTGTTTAATATTTACAACTTTTACGGATTTTTAACGCGCTTTATTTTACGAGAAAAGATCTACAAACAGCGCGTTAACACTAGAGTGCACGCGCGTTCTACTATAGTAGAACGCGGTCCTAAAATTTTTCTTAACTTTATAGATTATCACGCAATCAAGATGTGTGGCCAGATAAGCCTAGTCTATGAAATAGTACGACAAATAAGTATCAACATATCCTCTTAGGATTGTTGATACTTATTTGCAATATAACACTAAAACTCTGTTTCTACTATAGTAGTATGCGCGACCACTGATGTCACACAAAAAAGGTATAAATATTGTATGAAGGAATGTATGAAGTAAATTAAATTTGGCAATATCTAGCCTATACTTCATCTTATTAAGCAATAATATTTTTTTGCCAATTTTAAGTAAATAATTCTGATTTCAAGATTGTTCACTTATTAATGAGATATTCTATTGAAAATACTAATACAATAAAATTAAGCTACGAATCATATAATCAATAGTGTCCATGTTAAAATATTTTATAACAAATATAATAATAATAATAATAAATATTTCCATACAATCACACCAATTATCTAGCCCACGTTAAGTATCATGAAGAACTTGTGTTATGGATACTAGATAACGGATAAACATACTTATATACTTTTTTTTGTAAATACATACATAATATACATATTAAACATCCAGACCAAGACAATTAGACATGTTCATGCACACAAATATTTGTCATGTCCGAGGATCGAACCCGGGACCTCTGACGCAGAAGGTGGGGTTAGTACCCCTGCGCCAAACAGGTCGTCAAATAAATATACTGGTGTCTACTATAGTAGAACGCGCAATCAATCATGTAATAAAAGGGGCGCGTGTACTCTAGTGTTAAAAATCCGTAATATTTCAATGAACAGTGCGCGCCAAAACGTATGATGTACGTACAACTAGTTGCTTTTAGTTTGACCTACTAAACTATTCATATTAATATTGCTGCAATTTTATACCTACTAAAACATCCTGTAAGAACTGTCTTCGTGAGACTGAATAAATGTAATAACCACCTAGGAAGGTGACGAGTTTGAAAAGAAGACAACTTTAGGAAAATGACCGAGCTAATTGTCTAATTTTAAAATCTATCGCTATCCTTAATTCGTTATTTGAAAGATATTTACATACTTCAGACTGTCACTATTTGACATTTGATAGGGATTGTGATCGGGACGCTTTATGAAAGGTATTGAATGATGGAAATTGAACTGTCTAAGCAAAGTGACCAGAAGTGTCAAATAAAGTGTCATTTTAAACATCATTCGTTACATCTCATATATAAAATTCTCGTGTCACAGTTTTCGTTCCCATACTCCTCCGAAACGGCTTGACCGATTCTCATGAAATTTTGTGAGCGTATTGAGTAGGTCTGAGAATCGGCTACTATCTATTTTTTATCCCGAAATTCCACGGTAGCGAAGCCCCGGGGCACAGCTAGTAATTCTATAAATCACTATCACATACCTTTGAAAGTGATTTTGATAGATTTTGAAATTAGACAAATAAGGGGCGGTGCCGTCCTGATTTTATAATTATTACGCAATAGTTTTGTAAAATCTATTCTTTAATGTTTTTATAACAAAAAATAACAAGGCACGATCTCCCGGCCCCGCATTTTTCATCCAACCACTCTTTCTCAGGACGTCGGTCAAATTAGAAAAAAAAAATTTTTTTTTAGTTTTGACGAACTTCTGACCTTGCACTGCTATAGCCCACTACTGGGACACGGGGAATGGGCCATAATCGACGCAGGCCCAATGCGGATTGGTGGGTTTTAACGACTGCAAATGCAGCCGGGACCAACGGCTTAACGTGCCTTCCGAAGCACGGACGAGCTCGAGATATTAACCATTGCGAAAGTTGCTTAACCTCAACAATCGCCTCTGCGCCACCAAACTCCTCATAGCCTGAATCATGATGAAGAAATGATGATTCAGAGTAAGCTCACTGTTCACCTGTGACTTGCGTCTCGTTTCAATAGCAAAACTTTGTCGTGGCGATGTCAACGTGAGCTCCGACTATTCTCGAGCTGAGGAGCACACGAATTATTATTTAAATCTCTGCCATCACTCCGGCCCTGATTTATAAGCTCTCACTCTGAAAGAATGGCTTTAAGCTTGTAGGAGGAGCTGTCTTTTTGAAGCGAATTTATTAGCTTTATTGAAAGCTCTTTCTTTATGCCAAGAGATTGAAAGTAAAAGAGTTATCGGTTTTGTTTCAATTGTGAGACGATTTAGAAAAATGTTCAGGGAAATCTAGGAATAGTTAGTTTAAATCTTAAAGTTATCGTACTATAGCTGAAAACTTTTCAGTTTACAGCTAATGTATAAGACAGGGTAAAACCCTCTGAGATTTTAAGTGACTCACCTCCGAATACAATATGTTACATTGGGATTTTCGCCTTTCTGCTTCGCTGTGGCACAAAATGACGGCATATTTATTTTGTGTTTCGTCGTCGTCGTCGTCGTCACAGCATACACCTACCACTCACATAACGCCCATTGCTGGGTAGAGGCCTCCCAAAAGGATTTCCACAACGATTGGTCCTGTCTGCGCTGTCCGCATCCAGCGGCTTCCCGCGACCTTCACCAGATCGTCGGTCCACCTTGTGGGGGGCCTACCCACGGAGCGTCGTCCTGTGCGCGGTCGCCATTCCAGAACCTTTCCGCCCCAACGGCCATCGGTTCTTCTCTCTATATGTCCCGCCCACTGCCACTTCAGCTGAGCAATCCTTTGAGCGATGTCAGTCAGTTCTCCTACGGATCTCCTTATTTTTTGTTTGAGGACTTACTCGTCAATGGCTAGTTTAAGTTTATATTTTTTATGAACATCGGCGAGATGCTTAGCTTTCATCATACCTGATGTTAAGTGATGATATGGCTAAAGGTGGAAGCGAGCCTCTCCCGGAATCCTCAACCTTTGACTACTGGCTCAAGAAGCTGGCTACCTTATCTTCAAATTGGCTTAACACAACAATGTTGAAAACATTTTTGTTATGACGTCAAAATTTGATAATATCGTGGTACCTATTCAGGCGGACTTCAAGTCCTACCACCACTAACCAAACCAACCCAATGGAAATCAAATCCGGAATCTTTGAGTCTAATTTCGGTAGTGTTACCACTAGATCACAGAGGCGGTTAAAATGTGATGTGTTTTCTCTCATGACGATCTTTATTTGTTGTTCTCTTCATCGATTCTTTTTATATCTAATAACTAGCTTTTGCCCACGGTTTCACCCGCGTGGTTCCCATTCCCGTGGGAATATCGGGATATTAAGCCTTTGTTACTTTACGTCCTTTCAACTTACTCTATGCCAAAAATTAATCGATTAGTTGCTTAGTTGGGGCGTGATTTCTTAACTGGATTGGTAGTACAAAGCAGGGTGACACACGGCAGATCTCGAAGCCGTTATCCATTCCAAAGCATAAGTCTGCTGCTTTCAGGGGCACTTTGAGGAAGCCCTGTGAGGAATAATATCCCTTTAAGGCAACTTAGTTCAATTTCCAGCTTTAAACTCAAACTGAGACAATACCTTATAGATGCGCAGCGTGAGTTAGGAGGATAAATATATTATGTATTTAGGTGGGTACCATTTTGTTTTATTTTAGTGTGGTAGTGGTGATAATTATTATTATTTTAATTATTTCTTATGTTATAAATTATAATGAGGTGTTAAGAGGAAATTTATTTATTTATTATTTATTGATTTAATGAAATGAAATACATAATAAACTCATTTTTTTTTCACTACATCTACTTTTTTTTACAATAAAATTTTCTTCACATACATACATACACAATATTTCTTTTTATATTGATGCTTTGGTGACATACATCTGTCATGTTAGGTTACTTTCAGGTAGTTAGAGAGCGACGCCGCTAGACGCGCCATATGGCAGCATCCCACTCTCACAACCTACAATGAATTGCATTACAGTTGATGGTAAGGCCACAGGGCCGGCAATTCTCGCGCTGAGATTGGTCGAATTCGACATTTTTCAAAACATAATTTCTTTATTAAAAATGTAAGTATTATCTTTACTACGGTCATAATACTTTAGTTTCAATGATATTTTACAATCCTATAATGCTGAAGATTGTTGTCTGTGAGTTATAAATATAGATTTATGGCTCCAAAAATGTGGAATTCAAGATGTCGAAGGCGCGAGAATTGCCCCCCAGATCTCGTAAATCTGATATTTTGCTGAATTGGAAACCTGTTTTGGCACAGCGGTGTTAAGATTTTTGTGCATTTACATAAGATGTTAATTGTTTTTGTTATTAGCTAAATAAATTGGGTCACAGACCGGTACGGCAGATCTTAATTGATTATAGCGCTCATCCGGTTGTGAAAAGAAGGGTCCTAGTTTTTTTTGAATTTAGAAACCCCTTTATCAACCCCCAGAAAATGAGATAATTTTCTCAACATTTAATTTAAATAAACCTCTATGGAGATTGGAGGTTTAACACTTTCTTTCTTTCTGATGGAAGGACAAACAAACACACTTTCGCATTTATAATATTATTATAGTTACCTAATAGTTGATTGGTGAA
Source organism: Chrysoteuchia culmella (assembly GCA_910589605.1). Lineage (NCBI taxonomy): Eukaryota > Metazoa > Arthropoda > Insecta > Lepidoptera > Crambidae > Chrysoteuchia > Chrysoteuchia culmella. The sequence continues at coordinate 1,597,103 of OU342651.1, forward strand.
CATACATTAAAAAATACATTACCTATACGAATTGATAAAATCCTTATTTTTTTTAAATCGGTTATAAAATAATTATTGCTTCATAAATACTAGAAATAAGGTTCCTGCAGTAGAAAACGTTATTTCAGCTTCTTTCCGCTTTAAGGTAATAATTCTTAACTTCTAAACTTGAAACTCAGATTTCCTCTGGGGTTTCTTTCCACTTTTAACTAGAAGTTTTAAAATAAATTGTCTTACGTTTCAAAAATGTTCGCACTGCGCATTCGTTGTTTTAGCGATTCGCGCTTAAAAAAAACAACGGGTTGCACTCTGGGAGTGCCGGCAGAAGTGAAAACCGCTTATACGAAAATAACAATCAAAATCCACTATATCTTGACCACAACTTCATAAAGAGTTGATAAAAACGGAGACTACTTGATTTAGCATTAAAATCCATTAAAACTGACCTGGCATCAATATGAAAGTTGGTAGTAATGAGAGATCTTTATATAATGGTTGTTATTAACTAATATACGTAGATATTTCAAGTGTGAGACTTTATGTAATTTAATATAGGTCAACGGCAAATGGTCTTACGAATTTTGACGCGACTTTAACATTTTTTACCCATCCCAAAAATTGTAAACTCTGATGTTGCCGCTAAAGAAGTTTTCACTTCAAAAACACAATTTCATAAAATCATCTCATAATTACTTACGTTTTTTACTTTAAAATCTATCTTTAACCATTGATCTGTAAATTGGATAAAAACATAAATCATCATCAAATCACTTTTATGACTTTCACCATTGATTGATCTGATAAATTTTGGATTACATTTCTGGGCATATTAATTTCCAATTTTTTCTTGTAAACGTCTGCCAGATAAGCTTTCCACAATCTGTCAATCGTGAAACAGACTCAATTAAAATACAAAGTCTTATCATTGTATTCAAGAAGAAACTATTAAAACTGGCTGGAATAAATACTCCAAAACTTAAGGGCAGGAAAGTCCGTACCAATATAAGGAAATGGTAGCGTCGTCGATCGTAATTTCCCGACTGAAAATTCTGGTAAAATTTGAATGGAAAACACTTGGAAGCGCCAACCGTGACACCTCTTGAATTTTAACCGCTGCTTTTAGAACGGTGTAGGCTGCCTGCAGACTTGCGACTCGCTGCCCTATTATTATTTTTTTAACAAAGGGTTCATCATACTTGATTTTAAGTATTGATAAGGCTGAAGATGGAAGCGAGCCTCTCCCGGAATCATCAATCACTGAGGAACTGGCTATTTTATCTCCAACTGCCTTAACACAACAATGCTGAAAACATTGTTGTTATGGCGTCAGACTTAGATAAGATAGTGGTTTCTAGCCAGACGGACTTACAACAAGTCCTAAACCAACCAAACCGAATACAATATGTACCCCCGTTGGGAATAGAACCTGGGAGTTCTGGGTCTGAAACCGGTCGGTGGTTGATATATACTATATTCTGAAGAAACGTTTACTTATCATTTGGTTCTTCTACTACCAAATTTCGTCGGATATTGGCTGTACCTTATACAGAGTGGAAAAAATCTATGGGCCCAGGAGGGGAACTACCTTTTAATCCTTTAGTAAGCCCATTTTACCGAAAGAAAATATTTCTTTATTTTTTTAAAGAAACAGCTTTCAAAGTTTTTTTTTTAATTAGCCTTGAATAAAAGTGTTTTATCCGTCCCATTGAGTTTATAAGTTGAGTGTTCATGTGTTTCCTTTAATTTAATTTACTATGTTTGATAGAGAGAGTTGATCCTTTTGATTGAGCTTATCGACTGATTGTATAAAAGTACAAAATGTAATTTTTTACAGATTTTAGTTGGTTCGATATCTGCCCCCCTAGCATGAACACCGCTATATCACGCGATATGATATAGCGCATCATGCTGTCTTGCATACTCCGCTACGATGTGAGCGGGACAGTGACACGTTATAGAGCTATCGAGTCGATAAAACTCGCTCGTGCTAGGCCTACTGGGTGTGGGAAGCGAATTTTTAAAAATGTGTCAATGTTTATCTTAAAAAATAAAGAATCGTTGTTTCGTTTTAGTAAAATGAGCTAACTTAAAGATTTAAGGTAGTTCCACTCCAGGGCCCATATATTTTTTCCACCCTGTATACAATTAAAGATTCAGTAGATGTTGTGATGATTGGTTACTGGTGAAATTCCATTTTAAACATAAACATTACTACAATATTCTCACACTTTAGCCAACATTGTTATAGTTTTGCGATATTGTGTAGTCTAGGGTAAAGTATTGAACACAACCGAGCGAACTTTATGTTGGTACGGAGACTCTGACATCATCGAAATAAGGCCAAACCTTCAGTAAAGCTAATAAGATGAAATTGGGGGTTCTGTCTTTTCTAGTAGATCCTCTAGATGGACTTTAAAGTCGTAAGCATGTCTTCAACCTTATTACCTAAACAATAACATTTCCAATGACCTCAACCACTAAATCCTAAGAGAAACGTTTTGATTTTTATTCAATTAACACCTTTTTCACCGTCCAAATTTAGACCTAGACGCAAATGGAAATTACGTAAATTGGTAGTCACACTTTCTTAACAAATACAAGGATTTTGGTTGCGTTTTCATTCAGACCAATTTTCATACGTCAAATAAATTAAAATGTGAAGAGTGTATATGCAGACGCGTCCTGGGGGCCTACCGGCATTTCTTAGCGCAGTATTTTGACTGAAATTTTGTGACGTCTCAGCTCAATCATCGCCTTCAAAGTGTGAAATGTGTCAGAATTTGACAACTCCAATTTGTTCGTTGGCAAGTATAACAGGTACATAGTTACTTGTTGGGGAGTTTCACCAGAGTTCTTTTTCGTAAGAACACTCAATCTACAATTTCCATAATATTATTCAATATATTCACTCGAAATTGGCTAAATGCGTAATTATCGCAAGCAGCCATTAATCAAGAAATGAAGAAGTTACTTTATGGAACTCATGGCTTATGGTACGTATTTGAAAGGTATTGATAACAATACATTCTTATGACATGATGGTTTCTAAAAGACAATAGTAGGCCCCCAGTCTTGCTAATTAAATAGGTCTGTATGTGTAGACTCGTTCCTAATTAAACGTGTACATACACTGAGAATGTTTGCACAACCCCAGAGTTTTGAGGACTCAATTAAAATTAGTTCGGAATATATTTGCAGTATGGCATTTGGATGAAAAAGATGCGCTATTTCGAGGCTTTAACTAGTTCTGCTGGTGAACAAGTGGTTCTACTGGTTTTACTTGAAGCATTCCATATCCCCAACTACTTCATCATTATCTCACTCTGAGCTACAGCCTACAGCTATTGTTCAACTTTTATTATGCTTAGTAATCATTATGATGAAAACATTTAATGTATGAACGTTATGCGAAATGATGAGTATGCCAAAAAACGTTATGCAGCTCTAAAATATGCCTTTTTGTTCTAAGCAATCGAATACCTTCTAGACACGCTTTTTTCGGCATTTTCTTGATCTAATGACCAAGAATGAGGCCAAAGTAAGTATTTTCAAATTGCTTTTTATTTGCTGAAGGGTTTTCGCAACCAATCATTTTTTTTCTAACCCTATACCACTAACGGCCGAAATTAATAATATATCTGTAGATATGGATAGAGCTATCTGAGATATTTGCCAAGGATACTGGCTTCGTCGCCTAGCAACCGTCGTTATTTTGGTCACATTAACAAAAATAACCTAGGCACCTATCTCAGATAGCCCAATCCATATCAACAGATAGGTTAATAATTTCGGGCTAAGATCACATTTAAACCTGTTCTAATTTGTGTAAAAAAAAACTGTTTATGCAAAACTATTAAATTTGCTGTCTATGAGGAGATGATCATTGTAGGCATAAAATAGAAATAAAACTCTGAATAATAATTGACACTATTTATTTACAATTTTATAATAAATAGCTTATTTACTAAAAATACCTCAAAAAAATCCGTTCCACGATTTCTTTGGTTTTGGTAATCAACAAAATGTTACTTACAGAAAATCTCAAGGATCAATTTCATTAGTAACACCACAGATTTTGCAAATACAGTTGGAAGCACATCAAGTTTTTCTTAGGACCATATAACGAACGTAATTAGGGTGGATTTCACAGAGTGGCTTTCATACTGTTGACTATATTCAAACTTTTGATTCTTCATATTTCGTTTTAAGTGGTAATTAAGCATCACATTACTTATGTCTAAACTTGATTACATTATAACTAAATAAATATTTTATCAATATTTACAATTTCCAACTTTATTGTCATTTTCATTATTTAATTGAATCTGATATCACAATTTTATTACTGACTACCGAGTCTACCGTTTCATTGGTAAGGACTCAATATAAATCGTCTTTATATTGATTCGTATTTATATCATTATCAACATTACAAAGTCCTGACAAAATCAAGCAGCTTACACCTTTTTTTTAATAGTGAATTGGGAATGCCGTTTATTAACACAAAGTACCTATTGTTTAAAAATAAATAAAAAAAACAACGGATTGCACTCTGGGAGTGCCGGAGAAGTAAAAACCGCTTAAACGAAACAGCAGGAGTGGGCATACATTTTCGCCACGCGGTAGAAAAAGGGAGATATTACTACCTCTACTACGCCGCGCCGGAGCGCTACTCCCCCTCCGTTTTACGAATTTTCGATCAGGGTAACGTGTCCTGACGCGACTTTAACATTTTTTACTCATCCCAAAAATTTCAAACTCTGATGTGCACAACGCCGTTATAGACGTTTTCATTTCAAAATCGAAATCCTGGTCTCGAACAAATTGATAAATTGTGTCACGCTCAACTTTAGTTTCTATTCGAACGATAAGTTTTATTTCACTGGGAAACTTATGATCCTTTTTAAAATAATAAATAACGATCATAATCTTATTACATTAGCTCTATCAGCTCTATCATCAGGTCTCTGTGGAGATGATTTACAAAATGGAGTTTCTGAAAAAATATTAAATATGCTCCGATGTAAATATCTAAACTGATTTATGACTAGTCACTAACAAACTAGGTTTCTTAGAACTTCTGCTCTCCTATGCTAGGTCTTCTTACTGATACGTTGGAAGTCTTCTTCTTCACTCCTTCCTCTGCAATATAAAAATAAATATTGTTATAGTTTTGACAAATATCAATCTTCAAAATGTCGAGGTACTCTTATTTTAATGATTTTTGTATTTTTGCATTATCAATGCTATTTTTATACGTATGATAAATTTTGAATAGAAAAGTATTGGAAAAAATCAACTCGGCCACAAGTGAATTCCCATCTGAGAATTTCCTACCCAAGTTGATTTTTTCCAATATTTTTCTATTCTCTTATTTCATCAAATTAATGAGGTAGAGATCGTGTCCAACGTAAGTTATCATCAGGAATTGCATGTTATATCACTTGATACAACATTGTGGTGATTAGAAACTTTCGTAAAAGATGTGATATAACATTTTGAGACATGAAGAACTCGTAAAAATGGCAATCATTATGGCAATTGTCAATTACAAAGCATTTTCGTTTTTTTCTCGGTCAAATATATTTGGCGAATTCCTTCCAGTGCTAACAGATGGCGGAAAACAGTGTGACGTTAAGTAACATCTGTTAAGTTTCTCGTAAAACGAAATATAAATCATCCGCATACTTTGCCAAGGGACTGGATGCATATATTACTGTCACAGTACATTAGAATACAAAATACAAAACATTCTTTCCTTAGGCGATTCTTACACTATGAAGCAGTCTTTTGGATTGTAAAAGACTACGTCATACCTATAACTTTTTAATTTTGCATTTTACAATGCTATTTTTATGTGATAATTTTTAATCAAGTAAATATACTATATAATCATCATACCTTATGTTAAGTTTGATAAGGCTGAAGATGGAAGCGACCCTCTCCCGGAATCCTCAATCACTGAGAAACTGGCTATCTTATCCCTAACTGCCGGAAAACAACAATGCTGAAAACATTGTTGTTATGGCGTCAGACTTAGATATGATGGTGGTAGCTAGCCAGACGGACTCACAACAAGTCCTACCACCAACCAAACCGAATACAATATGTACCCCCGCTGGGAACCGAACCCGGGACCCCTGGGTCTGATACTGGTGGTTGTACCACTAGACCACAGAGACGGTTGGTAGGTATATAGAGACTTCAAGTAGTAAACTAACACATAGGCTACTTTTGATATCGATATTCCCACGGGAACGGGGACCACACGAGCGAAACCGGGGGCAAAAGCTAGTAAGTTATAAGTAACTTACCAACTTCTCCATTTGAGGGAGGTTCGTTCCAACTCTGGATGTCTCCGGATATAAATAGTATGTAAAACAAGTTGCCCAAGAAGTAAAGTGCCACCGATATGAAGAACACCTTCCTCCACTCTGATGCAAGTTTCTGCAAAAAAAAAAACATAATAAATAAAATAAATATTTCTATACAATCACACCAATTATCTAGCCCACGTTAAGTATCATGAAGAACTTGTGTTATGGATACTAGATAACGGATAAACATACTTATATACTTTTTTTTTTGTAAATACATACATAATATACATATTTCGGTAAAAAATATTATGCAAATATTTTTATTTGAAATTAAATGTAAGCTTTATGGTTTTTGAATCAATCAGACTTCTCGAAGTCTCGGTAGCTCAGCGGTTAGAGCATTGGACCGGATTTCCAAAGGTCATGGGTTCGATTCCCATCTGAGAATTCACTTGTGGCCGAGTTAGTTTTTTCCAATATTTTTCTATTTAAAAATTTATCATAAATGTAAGCTTATTAATATTTCTATTTTTCTATACTTAATATTATAAAGAGGAAAGATTTGATTGTTTGTTTGTTTGCATTGAATAGGCTCCGAAACTACTGAACGAATTTGGATGAAATTTGGTACACAGATAGTAGATAGCCTGGTTATGAACATAGAATACTTTTTATCCCGATATTAGATTTATTTATTATTTATTAAAACCGCGAGTCCAAAATAAGAAGGCCGATTTGCAGTGCATTCTTTCATAATTTTAGTAATCAAGTAAAAAATAAATATCGCACCATTAATTTGACTCAGAAATAAATAGCTTAACTTCGCAACGCAAATATTTATCTGGTAAATATTTGCCCAAGGACTTTGTCTCTGGGAGCTCTAGGGATTAAATCACAACCCACGATTCTGGTTGGTTTACTAACCAATTTGCTATTAATCACATAGTCTACTTTTTATTTATTTATTATTTATTAACTCTTTATTGCACATATACAGCAAATGGCGGACTTAATGCCCTTAGGCATTCTCTACCAGTCAACCGGAAAGGATGTTAAAGGAGAGATATGGATCATTTTATCCCAATTTATAACCAGGAGCGTCATATGACTTAACTAGTTTCCGCTCGCGGTTTCACCCGCGTGGTTCCCGTTCCCGTGGGAATATCGGGTTAAAAGGTAGCCTTTATTACTTTCCGTTCTTTCAACTAACTCTATGTCAAAATCAAATCGTTTGGTTGCTTAGTTAAGGCGTGATGGAAGGACAAACCAACACACTTTCGCATTATGGTGGTACCCGTTCCCATGGGAATATCGGGATAAAAAGTATCCTATGTTCATAACCAGCCTGTTTACTATTTGTGTACCAAATTTCATTCAAATCCGTTCAGTTGTTTCGGAGCCTATTCATTGCTAACAAAAAAACAAACAAGCAAATAATCAATCATATCTTTCTCTTTATAATATTAATATAAAACGGGGCTTAGGATTACGTGCCGACGAAGTCACAGGCGGAACGCTAGTTTGAAATAAATAACTCCAGCTGTTGTTCTTATTTGAAATACGTATACCGCCTTATAATAAACGTGGAATAAAGTTACACATAGGTTGAAACCTAATATTGTCTCTCACTTCCTTTTAGCGTCTGGGCATAAGTATTCTGTGGTCTGGGTTATTCCTAAGTGTCATCATTCTAGTTTCTTTAAAATCGTCCTTAGTTTCTTTAAAACCTTTAAAACTAACTTTTAAACACTGTAACATTGTAATTTCTTTCCAATGTATTTTAAATATTACTTATTTATCGATTTAAATAAAACCTTTTACCAAATTAAACTTTATTACCTCATCTCTCACTACTGCAGTAACGCTCAAAGGTGCCATAACGGAAAAGATGGCGCCACTGGCATTCGTGATGCCCATCAATGTGCTGGCGAAGTTCGGCGACAGGTCAATGTGGGACAACTGGAAATAAAAATGTCAAGTCATATTGATGACTTTATTGTATTATCTACTCAGTACTTTTTTATAATTAAATTGGTCAAGCATTTGGCCACCAACTGACCTGATGGAAAGCGAGCTGTGGCCTAAGATAGAGCATCTTTGCGCAACAAGTTTTGAAGAGGTCCAAATTATAGCATTCAGGGAATACATCAGCAGGCAACGAATTCCAGTCCTTGGCTGTTTGCACTAGGAAGGAATTGAACCATTGCATTGGCCGGCAAACAAAACCAAGTACGGTTTATACATACAAAATTTAAATTTTCCACAGACAAAGCTAAACTCAACAGCTTACGTCTTCAAAGTCGATTGGAGAAAGTCTACTGTTGACTGTACAGTCACAGGGGGGCAAAACTCGCGCCTTCGACATCTCGAATTCGACATTTTTGGAGCCATAAATCTATATTTAAAACTCACAGAAAACAATCTTCAGCATTATAGGAATGTCAAAGATCATTGAAACTAAAGTATTATGATCGTAGTAAAGATATTACTTACATTTTTAATAAAGAAATTATGGTTTGAAAAATGTCGAATTCGACATATCTCAGCGCGAGAATTGCCCCCCAGTATGTAGGTGTAGGGGCCCGATTCTCGCGCCTTCAGATTTCGCCTCCATTTTTTGTAGTCAAATATCTGTATTAAAAGCTCACTTAAGGCAATCTTCGGCATTATAGGAATATCAAAGATAATTGAAACTATAGGATTTTTACAGTAGTAGTGATTTTACTTACATTTTTACTAAAGAAATTAAGGATAAAAAAATGTCGAATTCGACAAATTTCAGCGCGAGAATCGCCCTCCTGTATGTACATACTACCTACATTTTTAAAATGGCTGTCTCTTTAACTATATATATTAATTAGAAATTTGAAATAAATAATGTTTTATATCTCATCAACTTTATTTAAAGCTGTAGATTATGAAATTGATTTTTAAAATCATTTATATTTCAAAAATTCTTGTTTGCTTTAAGTTATAGCAATGTTAATGGTGTTGTACTTGTTACGTTTTGAGGGCCATCGGTTAGTGTATTTAAATTTTTTCGTTCTCTATTCTTGAAAAGATGACCGAACGCGTTATAAAGCTAACATAATATATTATCTATAGGATGCGACAAAAACTTAGATGGTCTAGTTAAAGTTTCCTATTAAACTTTTTCAAAGAGCCTGGCCTAGATATTCTTCGTCGTTCAGATCGCAAGTTCTCTTTAGTTTATCTTTTATAACCGCATTGTTTATATAGCATAGACCTTGTTAGGTTTCAAAGGAGCAGACCCAAAATTCCTTAACGCCTAGTTTCATTTACACTAAGTTTCAGTCCTTTGACAAAACCTTCAAAGACAAGAGTTTTGTTTCATTTACTTTTTAGGGTGTACCGATTAAACTGCGGTTTTAGACTTTTTAACCTTTATTCATATCGACCATGTACTCTATAATTTATAGCAAATGAAAAAAGGAAGATAGTCTGCTACTGGAAGCTGCTATTGGAAGAGTTGACTACGCCACGAAAACTAAAATATACAATGTCCGACGATCATCAGTCGGAAAGTGGTCCCCGACTGGTGTTAACATCAAGTCCGGAGGAAGACCTCACCCTCACCCTGATCTTCCTATTAGTGGCTTCACTCCCTCCATACCTTCCATCTTTCCTGACTCCACTATTTTAAGCAAAGTTGTAACTTTTTCTTCTTATCATATGAGGATTAGTGGCCACCTCTAGTGTCAGAGTTTATCAGGCCGCCTTTAAGGCCTCTGACTTGGCTTACCCACTGTTATCAGATGACAACAGCCGGGACCGACGGTTTAAGCACGGAATACCCTCCGAAGCACGGAAGCGCTCAGTTATAACGCCACTTTAGGGTCACCCATCCGACACCTGACCGGACCAAACATTGCTTAAAAAGGTGATCGAATACGATCAGTCTGTCAAGCGCGGCCATGGGCGCTGTATAAAACTCACCATAAACCCAACGTAATGAGCACCATTGAGCCCAACAGTGATGGTGAGGATGACGACGGCCAGCGCCAGGTTGTTGGCGGGCAGGTACGACAGCCCCAGTAACGCTGCTGCTGGGCCCCAGAAAGCTGAAAGAAATCCTAATTTTGTACAAAGTGATCTATTATATAAGGTGTTAATTTATCAAGTGCCGATCGAGCAGGGGCTGCTTCAGCAGGCCTACCGCCATCTTTTAGAAACCGTCATGTCGTAAGAACGTTTTGTTTTCCTTTTGTTTCAATACTGTTTAAATAACTTTATTTGACACAAGACGTCGTAGTAGGTTTGATTAATAAAAATCTTGTTTGAGTGAATGATTGAGCGATGACGCCACAAAACTTCCGTCAAACGACAAGCTTGTTTTAAGAGGTTCGCGGTACGATATGACATATAACAACATTGCGCCGATACAAACTGGCATTAAACAATATTGCGTTAAGAGATGGCGGTAGGCCCCCAGGTCAACAATATAGAACACAGTTATCGCAAATTAAAAAGAACTGATTTCGACCGCCGACTTTATTGATTGAGTTTATTAATTTATTCATTTCAAATTTATACCTATAACACTGAGCTACCGAGACTTAAGTCTCGGTAGCTCAGTGGTTAGTGCATTGGACCGGATTTCCAAAGGTCGTGGGTTCGAATCCCATCTGAGACTTCACTTGTGGCCGAGTTAATTTTTTCCAATATTTTTCTATTTAAAATTTATCATAGGTATAAAAATAGCATTGAATAATGCAAAATATTCAAAAATCATACTTCATTTCACATTTGTTTTGTGATTTTGTATGATTTTTTATAATTTGTAATTTAATTGATAGTTGTAATTATAAGCTGACATTGTTGATATGATGACATTTCCTTTATTGAAATTATATTTTTCTTCTTTTACTTTCTTATTATTCATTGTTAATTGTGATACTGTTTGATTTGACTTTTTTGTATTTTTTTTCTTGTATAACTTGCTGGTGTTTCGAAGCTTTAGCTCTGTAAGCCTGCATGTAAATTTATAAATAAATAAGTAAATAAAAGGTCGGCTTACATAACAATGAAACAAGTACGCGGTTTCCATTCGAACAACAATTTCATTTCACAAAAAGTTCAGTACAGAAATTTATTGTAACGACTTTCAAAACTTAGCAACAAAGCGAACAATAAACAACGCCAATAAATATCAAAGCGGTTCATACGAAGTTTTCATACTTTGAGTTATTCAGCGACTTACCGATTGTGTTGAAAATCTTTCTAGACGTGACCAAACTGATAATGTTCCTATTGACCAGAAAGTCTGCCATCCAACTGAACACGAAGCTGAGAATGTACATGGCTAGGTATGGCAAAGCCGAGAGAAGACCATTCTGTAAGCAAATAGATTGAAACTAGTTCACAATAATGTTACAAACTCAAAGTCCATTGAAGTAGCTGAAAGCACTTCTAAAGAAACGTAGAAAGGATTACATAATAGTACTACATTAATGCTAATTTTGGCCTTAATTTTGAAATCGTTACAGTCAAAAGGCTTTTACAAACTTTCTAATGAACCGTTTAGTAACTCCAACTGGTGCTTAAAGACTCATTACCATTAAAGTTTGTTGTACAAACATCGAACTAATTTAAATATAACGATTCCTATTATACGTACTAGAAATTTACAAGGAAAATCGTACTAGTCTCCATATCGCTCAGACGGGGCTCAAACCCGCAAAGTATTGGAGTCCAGCCCAATGCTCTAACTAAACATTTGATTGAGCTATTTACGCTGTTGGTCAGCGTGCTTTCATCAATGAGAGGAATATCCTTGCATTCGAAAGATACATTTTACAGATGTTTGACAATCAATAACCTTAAGATGAAATAGCCATTAAGCTAGCGGCCACTCACGGTTTCACCCGAGTGGTTCCCGTTCCTGTGGGAATATCGGGATAAAATTTAGCCTATGTCACTCCAGGAAAGTGTAGCTTACCAACGGTGAAAGGATTTTTCAAATCGGCCCAGTAGTTTCGGAGCCTATTCAACTCAAACAAACAAACAAACAATCAAATCTTTCCTCTTTATAATATTAGTATAAATATAGATATAGCTTACGTTCTTTATGTCGACTCCGAGCACGTTGTTCATGTATGATGGTAATTCAGTGAGAAGGGTCCAGAATCCCAAACTTTGGCCGCAATGGGCGAACAGAATAGCCCAGAACGGAAGAGAAGTCAATATACTCTTCCATGGGACGGGCATACCCTGAAAGAAACTCATTATGAATTTAGGCATTTTTGTTCTATTTTTTATGAAGCGTAAACTGATGAATTATAACATTAAGATTTTCATAATGAAAGAACTAAAAATCTCAACATCGCCAGTTTTGAAACACTAAATTTTTAAATTGGTTACTGCGGATACAGTTCTTCAAAAGAAACTAAATAGTTAATCGATCGTTTGTGTTCGGGTATGAATAGCAATGAAAGACTACAAGATATTCTATACTTACGTGCCCGGTCAGTTCATCGGAGCCAGCGTTAGTCTCAATATACTTCCTCTCTTCTTTCGAGATCCACCTGCTAGTGCTCGGGCTAGAAGACCCGAAGACCAGCCACAGGACAGACCAGGTAAGGCACGTGATGCCAGCCACGTAGAAGACTGACGGCCAGCCCCATCGGCTAGCTGATAGGATACCTGATGTCATCATCTCGATGATTGTGCCGAGTTGAGCTCCTGGAGAAAGAAGCGTCAGTTTTAGCAGTTAGGCTATTGGAACAGAAAAAGAACAGACTGTAAACACATAAACCCACTGTATTATTTCTCTCTTAGTTGATTATTTTTAGAGGCGATTGATCAATGCAATGATAAAAATATTACCGTGTTGTATAAATGGCCAAATTGAAAAATAATTTTCACACACATCTCATAGTTTTTTAAAGTTTCTGACTGATAAATTATATCTGAACATTGCCATTAAGCTATACACAAACCATACTTTTAAACGTTAAAAAAAATATTTAAGCTCGGTATTGTACCTTGATGTTGTGCAATTTTTTTTTTACAGCGACTACTGTGCTTGAAACGAATACAATTCACACTAGTGAATTTTACCACTCTTAATTTGGCAATAAAATTTCTTAGCACTGCACTGGTTAGTAAAAGGCAGGGTCTTATCACTTATGTACTGACATTTGTTATTAACTGCCGAATACGGAAATGAGACTTTGTATTTTTTAGAGTTGTCTAACTGAGCAGGTTTAAATGCTTATTTTTTTACATTCACACTACCTATCTAGCCCAAGGTCTCAATAAGAATTTGTACTAAGGAGATAACGGATAGTATTAAATTTCTAATTGTGTTTCAGTAGAAACGTAGATGTAACAGTGCAAGTGGTAAGAAATCATTCTTAAATCTTTACTAGCGAGAACATTCGGAAAATCCTAAGAAAACAAGTTTTTTATTCTGCTACATGGCAATCTGTTCCAGGAACAATAAGCCACTTTCTTGGTCGATTAATTAATATCTGTTTAAATGTTATCTACGGTATTAATATTAGTAGGATAACAAACCTGCATATACGAAGGTGCCCAGTCGACCCCGCTCAGCTACTGGTGCCCAGTGCCCCAGCAGTCCGTGCAAACTGGGGTACAAAAGACCCTGGGTTAGACCCATGGCCACCCGACAAGCGCATACTGCGATCCAGCCACCCTGGAACAAATACAAAACAGCTGGTCAAAGAGCTCAAAGAACCCGTTTATCTTCAAAGCAAGGATTCAATTCTTAAATGTGAGGTTTTAGGGTCTTCAATTAGTATAATGAGCGTACGTTCCTAAGAAATATTGGACCAATTCAAGGATCCTTTCGATAGGACTTTATAAATAATGCTGGATTTGGGTTTGAGCAACAAAATAATTTTGGCATGCCACTTTAGACTTCAAAATAATATCTTGCTGTTCGACAAGCAAGTTTTGATTATACAAATTGTCACTAATTTTAATTGTTGCTATTTACTTTCCAACTTTTGTTGTTTACACTAAAGAGCACGCAGGACTCCACACTTTGACCTTACGCCTTACGTCACTCGTAATTGCGGCGTTTTCGTAGTGCAAATGTAAAGCCGTGCTGTTGACTGTACAAAGATCGAAGTTATGATAAGTGAAGGTCTACAATCTACCTACAGTGAAAGTCAAAATCTTTATTTTTATGTATGATGGGGAGACTCTTAGCATTTATCATACCTGATGTTAAGTATTGATAAGGCTGAAGATGGAAGCGAGCCTCTCCCGGAGTCCTCAACCACTGAGGAACTGGCTATCTACTGCCGGAACACAACAATGCTAAAAACATTGTTGTTATGGCGTCAGACTTAAATAAGATGGTGGTAGCTAGCTAGGCGGACTTACAAGGAGTCCTTCCATCAACCAAACCGAATACAATATGTACCCCCGCTGGGAATCGACGTTGGATGTACCACTAGACCACAGAGGCGGTTATCTAATTCGAAGTGTCTTTATTTCCTGCAAAAACGATATTAATCGAACCACGAATTTCCTACAAATACACTGTAAATCGAAAACTAATGTTGTAGAGGCAGATCCCTTGATCCTATAAAAACGTCGTCTCCAACCGAGGTTAATTCGGCGTCTCACCTCCGACATACATTTCCGCTCAGAGCAATGAAATCTTAAATCTTTCGTCATCAGTCAGAGCCTTCAATAGTCTGTCTTGACAAATTAGCCCACTTTGTTTTACTCGCCCGCAGCCCCAGCCCTTGACAATCGCACTTTTTTATATTCGGTCTCTGCCCGTTTCTGGAAATTTATTAGGCACTTCTATCGTAACAATGCTGAGTTTCGGGACGGCACCCCTTTTTATGGAGCTTTTTAGTTTTGTTATAATTTGACGTTAGTAAAGGGTACTGATTTATGGACAGTGACATTGCTTTGCAATTTTCCTTTTTTCCGCTTTTTTCATTGTTGCTGTTGGGTAAAAGGTAGTAAGCTCTTAGTTAGTCTTGAAAGCTGTTGGCCCGGCTAAGATCGAAATTAATTAAAAGTGGTGATTTTTTGGCAATCGGCTATTGACATTCTTTATATACAGGGTGTTAATTCATCAAACCCGAACCGGACACCGGTGTCCAGAGAACAATGGAAAATGTATTGTGTCTTATAATCCGGGGCCTGAAAGGAAGACCCATATCGAATACGAAAACCACGTAGGTATTCTACTCATCGTTACTATCATTTTCTTGATTGGGGCCAAACCTGGGAAATTGGTAGTTAAGGAGTTATTGAGAATAAAATATTTTTCTTTTTAATTTTCATTTTTATTACCAAAACCGCAATGAATATTAAAACCACTCAATGAGCTCCGGCCACCTACTCGTACCCTTTAGACACACGCAAAGGTTGTTACACGCGTTCCATTGCGTGTTAAAAAATAATACAATTTTTTTACTAAATATAAATGTCGGTTCCCAGCAATTATTTTAACATAAACTTATTTGGTTTGACGTACACTACGCATATATCACGGCTTCGGTATGGGTCTTTTAACAACCTGTATATTGTAAAACTAGCAAATCCTCGCGGTTTTACTCGCGTGGTGCCCGTTCCCGTGGGAATATTGGGATAAAATATAGCCTATGTCACTCGGGAGAAATGTAGCTTTCTAATGGTTTAAGAATTTTCGAAATCGGTCCTGTAGTTCCTGAGATTAGCGCGTTTAAACAAACAAACTCTTAAGCTTTATAATATTAAGAATAGATAAACCTAGAGATAATAATAATCTCACCAGTTAAACTCAAGTTACGCTTAAGTTGCTCTGCCAATTCGCAAGGGATATTATGACATGAGGATATTATGAACAAAACCAAGCTTACCACAAAGTTTGCAACTTAAACTTAAAGTTTGCCGGACTTCCAAGGATGCGGGTTCGAATCCCGTCAGGGCGACATGAGACTAGTTGCTTTTTTCTAGTATATTTTCTTGTTAAATATTTATCACATAAAAATAGCATTGTAAAATGCAAAATTAAAAAGTTATAATTAAATGGCTATTTCATCTTAATCGATAGTCAAACATCTGTAAAGATGTTTCTTTCGAATGCGAGGATATTTCTCTCATTGATGAAGCGACGGTGGCCAACACCGTAGAACGGTGAATATACTAGAAAAATTCGACGTGTCCTCATAGGTCTCTGTAGCATAATTGGTTAGTGCATTGGGCCGGACTCCCAAGGATGCGGGTTCGAATCCCGTCAGGGCGACATGAGACTAGTTGCTTTTTTCTAGTATATTTTCTTGTTAAATATTTATCACATAAAAATAGCATTGTAAAATGCAAAATTAAAAAGTTATAACTTTAGTATAGTTTAGGATATTATAAAACACTGTAATGCACAGACCTACATCGAGATAGGCGATAAAAGTGTACCTACCTTGCGTGTCATAAGTTTGATCGGTCAAAGTTTTACGACCTATGTCAGTCCGCTTGAGACCATTGCCATGAAAAGACGCGTCACTTAGAACCGAAAATGGTTAATTGTGCAGTGCTTTCTTGCAAGAGCTCGTCAAAAACATTTACACATCACTAAATAGTAACAGAGGATCTAAAAGATGATTTGGATATAGAGAGAGAGCGCAGGGCGCTGTCAGTTAGGGCCAACATGTTGGCTCGCAGATTTGCTCGATGTTCTGCGCCTGTTAAGGTGACACTTTTTAAAGCTTACTGTACCTCTTTTTACTCGAGCAATCTATGGGTTAACTATACCCAAAAATCGTACAACGCCCTGCGTGTACAGTACAACAATGCCTTCAGGGCGTTGTTGGGGCTGCCGCGATATTGCAGTGCGTCCAGCATGTTCGCGTACACAAAGGTTGACAGTTTTCCCACCATACTACGCAAAAAACCAGGCTCACTTTTACGGCGGGTTCGCGGTAGCAGCAACAACGTTCTGCAGGCCATCGCCGGTAGCGGGGACTGTCCGCTAGTCGAGCACATGTGCCAAATTACTTGCTCAAAATTAAAAAATTATTATTAAGTACTAACATAGCTGGTAAGTTTCCATTGTTACTAACAATAATGGACCTTATAGTAGTCAGATTAATAAATATTTTTATTTTTATTTATTTAAATCTCACTCGTGACGTCATCGTGGATACGACACGCTAGGTTGAAGCGCTCTTTTCGTCTATCTCGATATAGGTCTGTGCTGTAATGGCTTCCTTCCTTTGATTTTGACCGTTGCTTTTTATACAACTTCAATGTCAATGTCATCGTCATCAGTCATTTTTAATGTCCCCACTGCTGGGACACTGGCCTTCCTTATGGATGGATAAGGAGAATGGTCCATGACACACCACGCGGGCCCAATGCAGATTGGTGGGTTTTAACGACTGCAAATGCAACAGGGGCCAACGGCTTAACGTGCCTTCCGAAGCACGGAGGAGCTCGAGTTAGTAAATTTTTGGTCACCCATCCTGTGACCGACCATTGAGAAAGTTACTTAACCTTGAAAATCGCATGTTGAGCGCACGAACCAATGCGCCACGGGCTCCTCTTTTAAAATAAATGAGTAGTATTTACATAAAAAAAGAATGGTTGGGATTGCAAGTTCACTCATCAGAAGTGTTTAGGATCAAGTACGTTTTAGAGTATCGCCGCTATAGAGGATTACAATTTATTTTTTTATTATTCTTTTTTATAAACATCCAATGATAAAAAAGGAGGAATTAAAGTAAAACGTCAGTCGATTATACTTCATTTGGTAATATTAATTGGGTATTTCTCTATCCTTAAAAACTACTTGATCGCACTTTTTATGTGTATGTCGTAGGATAATTTGATAAATAGAACTTTCGCAAAAATCCTAGGTATATTGCGAATACACGGATAATTATACAATAGTGTTGACATTTCACAATCATACTGAAAAAGATAGGAATTTTGCAAAGATACGGGTTGCTTTAGTAACATTGGATATTCTGATTGGCTTAATTTTTGCTTGCTTGCTAACTCTTATTCTGATTAGTTCATGGAAAGTTACACGTGAGAGAATGGATTGAGATTTGAAACGTCAAGTCGTCAACCAATTAGAGAAGATGTTGTTTTGTACGGACCGACCAGCCAATCAGTGTTCTTATTTCATAATAGCCAGCGATTATTTTCGCAATCTTACTAAGGCAACCCGGTTTTTCGCTAAAACCTTACCTTTTTTCAGTAGGATTAAGAATTGACAACACCATTACCTATAATTATTCGTGTTTTCGCAATATCCCTAGGATTTTCGCAATAAATCGATTAATCTAATTATCCGGCGACATGTATATTTACCTATAAAGTAAGTGGTTAATTTCTGTCTTCGTAATACTCACATGGACAGCAGCTAAAGGCACCAGTAGATTGATAACACCAGTGCAGGTCATAGCGCCGAATGCCAGGAACTTCCCACCGAACCTGCCTGCCAGCATTCCAGCTGGAATCTGCAGCATAATGTATCCCCAGAAGAAGGACGATAGTATCGTATCCTGTATGCTGCGCTCCCAATCGAACACCTGAAACAAATGTGTTTATTAATAAATACTCTATTTTATCCCCTCGAGCATAAAGGACATGTCCCAATTTGGGCCACGTCTATGTGTTGTCTATACACCACACCCAAAGATAGAGAAAAATTTACTGATTCTGAGAAACATACAACTAATATTATATAATGCACGGTTATGTGGTTATTAATAAAAACAAATCAATATTAAAAAAAAAAAAACTGTCAGTTGCACTGCCATTGGGTTCTACTCTGTGTTCGACTGTAATTCTATTGACTGACAGTGACAGTGACAAAATGACATCTTCCGCCATGATGCATTGTTGATGTGTTTTTGCATTATATTTTTCCTTCCAAAAACAAAGCGATTTTAAAG
The DNA here is from genome assembly GCA_910589605.1 of Chrysoteuchia culmella. Lineage (NCBI taxonomy): Eukaryota > Metazoa > Arthropoda > Insecta > Lepidoptera > Crambidae > Chrysoteuchia > Chrysoteuchia culmella. The sequence goes on from OU342651.1 coordinate 1,616,313, forward strand.
CAATTGAATAATTAGAAACGGTTTATCGTGTCTCTAACTATCTTTTGGTATACTGTACACAGACATGGCCCAGACTTCATAAATTTTTGGACATCACCATAAAACGATAAACTATTATTATTCATCCGTATGGTCCAATCTTTTTCATTTTGAATATGTAGGTATCTGAGTGGTAGTTTCGGAGATATGCTATGCTAACTTCCTTTAATAAAGTACGCTATTGAGCTGCATGAGCTCATCCTGCCAGCTCCTTTTTACCACTGGGAGTCCAGACGTACTGCGGGCTATCACCCCTACCTGGTTGATATTCCCCGTCTGCGTACAAAGCGCTTTTCTTCATCCTTTATCATGCGCACTGCCAGAGAGTGGAATTCCTTGCCTGCGTCTGTATTCCCGGCAGCCTACAGGCCTGATAGGCATATTAAGCTCCAGTGAATAGGCATTTTCTAGGCAAGCTCGCTCCATCTCTGGCCTCTTCTTAATCTTTGAACCAGAATTCGGACAATATGCCTATTTAAACGAAAACAAGTTCGCACGTTGAAGGAAATGGAAATTGAAAGTTATCCATTGAGACTAATAATATTGAAAGTTTGTTAGCCGTAAAATGTAGTTTAACCCATTTGATTAGTGGTCAGCGCTCTTCTTAAAATCACAGATAGTTAAGTATGTGCCAGGTGGAAATCATAATCATTAAAGCACAGCGTAAAATTACTCTGGAATTCAGTCAGATACCTATGCCCTGCCCGATACCCGCCATATACAATTATTAAATATTTTAAAATCCATCATTATTGGGAGAAACGGATTTTTACAATGATTGTATTTTCTTTCGAGTTCCTGATATTTCGGCGGAGTTGCATGCACCATGATCACGGAGTGACTGAAATATCGGGGACTCGAAAGAAAATACAGACATGGTAAAAATCACGATTTTCCTAATAATGATAGTAATAGTAACCATGAAAGTTCAAAGTGTTATTTTAAAACCCTTTTCGTATAATAAAAAAAACGTTATAATCAAGGCCCCACGCACATATTTTGCAGCGTTTCAGTCAAATGGATGGCAGCATAGTTATGGTCAAAAATAGTCTATTCAGCCAAACTCAAAGTTGCAACATTATCGCGATGCAGTCGCGATTCTGTGGCTAGCGGCAGTGATACAGTCGCATACAGCATCGATACAGCAAGTAGTATAAAACATTATGTTGTTGGCATCGTACAGTGTGGTAACGTATTGATTATCTTTTACAATACCTGGATATGGAATAGGTACGTAAACAGAAAGTGTTATGAACTCTTAGCTCTACGACTCTTAGCCTTCATCATACCTGATGTTAAGTATTGATAAGGCTGAAGATGGAATCGAGCCTCTCCCGGAATCCTCAATCACTGAGGAACTGGCTATCTTAACTCTAACTGCCGGAACACAACAATGCTGAAAACATTGTTGTTATGTAGTCAGACATAAGATGGACGGGTAACAGGCGGACTCACTACAAGTCCTACCACCAACCAAACCGAATGCAATATGTACCTCCGCTGGGAATCGAACCCGGGACAATTTTACTATATGCATATATCAGCATAATAGATATCAGAATCTATTAATTAATGGCTAATTTTCATAAGTACTTCTTAACATTTTATGATCATTGTAGATTGTTGGAGAAAATAATATTATCAATTTCCTCAGTGTTTGAGGATTCCATCCTCAGCTTTATCAACATCAGGTAAAAAGTAAAATTCATCATCATCAGCTATTATTATTACCATCTTCTCATATAAATATATCTTTAAAGCAGAATAAGACAGGTTCGTTTTCGCCATTTAAACACTTCTATTAATATCATACGCAATAATATAATAGCATATAGCTTATAGCTCATAGCACAACGATATCGCTCACCATATATTTACTTCGCGTATAGTAAGCCAATAATATATATTATAGCTAAGTGTAAACGTGTTCTAAGTAAATGTATGTTGAGCTATATGCTATTACATTATATCGTAGTCTGAAAAGCGCTTAAGATGCTGACTACATCTGCCAACTCAAAATAAACTTTTGTTACTCCTTTGAATGTCAAGGTTGTTTTAAGGAATTCCATCGGTTTTTAGATATCGTCTCACAATTGAAAGGGACCGCCAGCTAGTGGTATAGGAGTACAGTAAAATATATGTAACAGTAATATCTTAAGAAAAAGATTGGACCACACGGATGAATAATAATAGTATATCGTTTAAAGGTGATGTCCAAAAATTTATGAAGTCTGGGCCACGTCTGTGTACAGTATACCAAAAGATAGTTATAGACACGATAAAACGTTTCTAATTATTCAATTTCTTTGAAATTCGCTTTGTTTTTTGGAAGGAAAAATAGATAATATGCAAAAACACATCAACAATGCATCATGGCGGGAGATGTCATTTTGTCACTGTCACTGTCAGTCAATAGAAACAGTCGAACACAGAGTAGAAGCCAATGACAGTGACACTGACAGTTTTAATGAATTCCATCGGTTTTTAGATATCGTCTCACAATTGAAAGGGACCGCCAGCAAATGGTATAGGAGTACAATAAAATATAATGTAACAGCACGTAACAGTAATATATTAACTTTGCCCCTTTTTCAACAACCACCAGCACATAAGACAGCTGTTATGCTAATCATGCCATAATCATGGTACTAAAAAAAAACTGCGTTAAAAAAAACCGACTTCAAAAACTAAAAAGCAAAAAATAAGCCTTTTGGAGTCGGTGCCAGCCAAGGCAAGAAAAATAAAAGAATAGGAGCTTAAAGTAGCTTCAAGTAAAAAAAGCTTAAAGTAGCTTCCGCTACGCAGCGTCTAAAATCTGGAATAACATTCCACCCCCTATAAGGAATAGTACTTCTATATATGTTTTTAGAAAACGTTTACGACAACATCTTACCGATGCGCAGCGGGAGCTGGGAAATATTAATATCGATATGTCCTACATTTAACGATACACGCGCAGGCAGATAATAATAACACTCTTTCACACGCACGCACAGAGATGAATACACACATTCACACGTACACATACACGCACAAACATTCTCATTCAAACATACCTATGTAAAACCACACACTCAATCGCACATCTGCACTATTGTTTATACATTTTTATGTATATGACATCCAGGTGTCAATAAACTAACAGCGGTCTAGTTGAAAACCAGCGTCAGTGTAATACTGACACAATGCTGAACTAGGTCCCTTTTAGTGCAGCCGTGGGACAATTTATTTAATACTGTAACTTAAAATTAAGTATATTTTTTTTTGTTAAGTATCTTTTTTTTTTATTGTATTATGTTAATATCACTTCTATGTCCTTCGCCTGTACTAAATAAATGTTGTGATTATGATTATGATTATTATAAGTAGTATGTCTTGGCTACCACCAACTCCAAAAGGCTTATTTTTTGCTTTTTAGTTTTTGAAGTCGGTTTTTTTAATTCAGTATTTTTTTTTACTTTTTAGTGTCTATAATATGCTGTTTCGTAAACAGCAGGGTTTTTCTAGATTAGATAAGGTTTCATGTACATTATAAACAAAATTATCGTAAATACTACATCGTCCAAGTCAACAATGAAATGAAATATATAAAAATGCTCATAACATAAAAAGTATTGGGTCAAACGAAACCAAATTTTTATGGGACCAATTGGCAACTATTCTGAATCGAACAAAAAAGAATCATGGAAATCGGTTCTGAAATCTCGGCGTAATCGGTGTACACACATAAAAAAAATTAAAAAATACCAATCGAATTGAGAACCTCCTCCTTTTTTGAAGTCGGTTAAAAAGAAAAAGAATTATTTTTTTTGCAACAGGAGCCGTACATTTTTTTTTGTTTATTGGAAAATATTTAAATTCCTTTGATTCTAAAGGGAGCACAGTCACAAAGTAAACTAATTCTGATTTAATAGTTTATTATTAGAGAGATTGATTCAAGCTTTCAAAAATTGTGTTTCTGCTTTTACTTCTATAATAATATAAGCTGTGCTACAACAAAAAAATTACCGATTACTAATGTCAATTATTGACTAAGGCTAAAAAGCGCAGCCACTTTAGATGGAATCAACTAATATAAAGGGATTTATGATTTTGTAATTTTTGCATTTTTCAATGCTATTTTTATACTTATGGTAAATTTTAAATAGAAAAATATTGGAAAAAATTAACTCGGCCACAAGTGAATTCTCAGATGGGAATCGAACCCGCGACCTTTGGAAATCCGGTCCAATGCTCTTGTCTTGTCTTGTCGGTCCAAAGTCCAATATTTTTCTATTTAAAATTTACCATAATATAAAGGGATTCTGCTAAGTTCCAGAGATGGGCAGGCTGACGCAAATGTAATTACTTAAGCTAAAGGTTTGAATGCCAAACGTATTGAAGATCTTTTTGGAGAACTAGATAGTGGAAGGAGGCATTAAAAACTAAGTAAATGTAAGCTTGGCTAGGTGTGGTGTCAGGTTTTGTTACGAAGGTTAATATTTGGGTAGACGTTAATTGCGTTATACGGGTGCTGCTTTGCGTGAAATAAGAAGATTATGCCAATCATTGTTAAATGATTATGATCGATAAAATCGCCCAGGGCCCCGTTTCATAAAGATTACAATTGTCAGCCACAATTGACAGGTAACAATTTGACAATTGTAAGTTTCATAAAACATTGGTGATATATGAAAAGGCGACATAATTGTTAGATTGTCGCGACAATTGTATAACTTAGCGTTTCATAAAAGATTTGGTTTGAAATCTGACATATTTGTTGAATTGTCGCACTTTTCTTATAGGCATCCTTGGGCTGTGTCAGGATGAGGAGTAAAAGCTATTTTTCTTATGTTAGTTATATATATCAATCAATCATTTTATTGCTTTCCATAAGTAGGTACAGGTGTTATAAAATGTTTTAGGATCTTATGGGCCCTGAAGGGCATAACAATTTTTGGTAAGAGGGAGACTTATATAATCATACAATTCACTTTCTCAATTCAATTTCAATTTTTCAATTCATTTTTCTTTTATGAAGATTGTCACTTAAATATTCATTAACTGTGTAGTATGCTTTCTTAAATAGTACTTGTTTAAGTTTATTGTTGAATTGTATATCTGTATTAATACTACTTAGTTGTTCTGGTAGTTTATTATATATTTTTATGGCCATGGCGTAAGTGCTTGTTGAGTGTAATTTTATTCGAGATGTAGGTATAACTAACTTGTTTTTATCACGTAAAGTGTAGTTGGGGTTATAATCTATGTGTTTTTTAAATATTTCAGGATGTTTTCTTACAAATTTGCAGATTTCAAGTATGTAGATGCATGGTAAGGTAAGTATTTGGTGTTCTATAAAATATGGTTTGCATGATTCTGTACTTTTGATATTTACTAAAATTCTTATTAATTTTTTCTGCAGTATGAACAGGCTGTGAACATCGGTGCTGTTGCCCCACATTATGATGCCATAGCTGAACCACGCGTATGAATACGCATAATATGTTACTAGGGTTGTTTGTATGTCGGTAGTCTTTTTTATTACTCGAAATGCATAGATAAATTTAGATAATTTGGTTTTTAACTTTTGAATATTTTGCTTCCAATTTATATTAGTATCTATCTCTACACCCAATAATGGAAATACTTGTACTTTTTCTAATTTAATGCCATTTAGGTGGAAGTTTATTAATTGAGGTTCTTTCTGAATAGGCTGAAAGGTCATTACTTTGGTTTTTAATAGGTTAATTTCAAGGTTATGGTCAGTTATCCAGTCTTTTGTTTTGCTTATCACAGAGTTAAACTTTTCAGTTAGATCGCTATTGTTTGGACTTGAAATGAGTATGGAGATATCGTCGGCAAATAGTACGCAATGTTCTGTAATGGTCTTTGGCAGGTCATTGATGTAGATAAGAAATAATAAACACCCTATAACACTGCCTTGCGGAATAGATGCGTTTACATTTTTTTGATCGGAGCGAGTTATTTTTATTTCTTTGGTGGTGTGATTATAATGTTGAATTTCTACAAATTGTTGTCTGTTAAGCAAATATGATTTAAACCATTTATGAGCCACCCCACGAATACCTATTCCATATAGTTTTCTTAATAATATGTCAAATTGAACCTTATCATATGCTTTTGACATATCCAATAGTATGCCAACCGGATATTGTTTATTGTTAATTATGTCAATCACTTGTTGAATATATTTATAAATTGCTAAAATCGTTGATCTATTTTTACGAAAGCCATTTTGACTTTCATCGAAAATATTATATTTTTCGCAAAAATTATAGACTCTATCACACATAGCTTTTTCGAGTATTTTGGAGGCTGTGGGTAAAATGGCTATTGGGCGATAATTACTGGGATCTTTTTTATCCCCTTTCTTGTGAATGGGTTTAATTATAGCCTTTTTCAAAAGATCGGGGAAAGATCCTTCAGAAAAGGATTGATTTATAAGCAAACAAAATGGTACAGCCAACTCAGTTGCACAATATTTAATTAACTTTGGAGGGATTTCGTCTATACCATAAGTGTTTTTGTTTTTAAGCTGTTTAATTATTTTGTAAGATTCAGCAATGTCTACGGGTCTCAAGTAAAAAGTATTTTCTGTAGTATTTAGGGCCGTTCGGCCAGTAGCGGTTAAGTTTTTTACTTCGCCTATAGAAGAAAAGAAGTTATTAAAAGTATTGACAACAGTCTTTGGTTCTGTAATTAGTGTATCGTTTATTTTTAAAGTTATATTACATTCTGTTTTCTTTACTTTCTTATTCGTTCTTTCATTTATGATTGACCACATTGTTTTAAATTTATTTGACGATGTTTTTAATTTATTTGAGTATTGTATTTTTTTTGCAGTATTAACAGTTTTTCTTAAAAGTTTTTCGTATGTTTTATAATGCTGGTGAAGAACCAGGTTCTTTGATTTTAATGTTAGTATTTTTAATAATCTTTTGTGTTTACATGAAGTTCTAATTCCCGCGGTAAGCCAATATTTCTTGTTATTTGTTTTTAGTTTTATTTTTCGTTTGGGTATCGTTTGATTGAGAGTTTTGCACATAGTCTCATGAAATATAAGGTAATTTTCGTTTATATTATTATTTGGATTAATAATTTCTTGCCAATTTATTAGTTGTAGTTTTAGTTTAAAGTCATGAATGTTATTTTTGTTGAACAGGCGTTTTTCTGTGCACCAGACTGATTCTTTATGTTGTAAAGGAGTGTTTATAGTTATGATAGTAGCATCGTGATCAGAGAATCCCAACTCTTCTACAGATGTTTTAATTTGACTGACATGAGTATTAGTAAATATCAAATCTAAGCAGGTTTTCGACTTACGAGTAGGCTTGGTTATGTGTTGTGTAAAGTTATATTCTGACATGAAATCTAATAATGTGTTTGTTTTTGTATTTTTAACTAGCACATCAATATTGAAGTCACCTCCTAATATGATATTACATTTTGGGTATTTAGTATTCAAGTAACAAAGTAACTTTTGCAATCGATTATAAAATGTAGCCTCAACTTTTGTGTTCCAATACAAAGATACCAATACAATATTTTCTTTTGGCAACTCAACTGCACACATTTCTATAACATATTCAACAGATAGTTCTTTGACATATTTAATTTCGTTGTAGTGAATGTAATTTCGTAGCAGGATGCAAACACCTCCTCCAGTATGCTCAGATCGGCAGAAAGATGCAGCAACTTGATATCCCGAAAAATTTATCAAATCTATTTTTTCTTGTGTTAGCCATGATTCAGAGACGCATATGGCATGAAAAGTTGGATCTTCGTTGATAAATGCTTCTAAAAGATGTTGCTTGTTATAAATGCTTTGAAAATTTTGAAATATGGATTTAAAGCCTGTTGTTGCGAAAAGTATGATTTTGATTACTTTCGATATTTTTAGAGGATTCATTTATGTTTTTATTTACGTCATTGTTTATAATATGCATTGGTCCGAGGTTGTTAACTTTTTTCCAGTCTACCTTTTTACCTTCCACAAACAGCTCGTTATTGCGAATGACTGCATGTAATCTATTCTTTCTAGCAATTAGCATGGCTTCTCTCATGTCTTTTCGGTTTTTCAATGCAGTTTTATCTAGGTAATCTGAGACAGATATATTGGTACCACGAAGACAGTGACTATATGATAGAATGTATTTAGTCATTCTCTTGCTTAGTAACTCTATGACTAATGGTCTAGTTTGGTTTCGGTGGCTGTATTTACCCAATCTGTACATATCTTCAATATATCCGTTCAAGTCTATATTAAATAGTTCATAAAACATTTGAAGCAATCTATCATGTATATCGGAGTTAGGTTCTCCTGCATATTCGTTGAATCCATAAATAACTAGTTTCTTGCTGTTTTCTTGAGGCATACATTGATTTTCATTGTGAATTAAATTTGTAGCCCTTGAATTGAGTTCATCTATATTTTTCTTAAGCTTATTATTTTCCTTCGTTAGGTTTTCTATTTTTATATTAATTTCTTCTATTTGAACTTTGTTTTGATCATTTTGTCTTGACAGTTTATTTGTTTCTTGGTAAAAATCCTCTTTAAAGATATTAATTGCTTTTTTTATTTCTGAGTGTATGGTATTCTGTAGATCAGTTATTATAGTTTTGTTGTTCTCTTTAAGGCGCAAAGTTATTATTTCACTTAAATTTTGTAAAATCAGCTCCATAGATTTTCCAGATTTCGAATCGTCTTCCATGCAAATTGTATCTCCTAAAATCATCGAGTTTTCAGTGCTAAGCGTATCGTCGTATTTTTTATTTTTAGTTTTATTCCTAGAGGTCACATTCATATTTTCAATCAAATCTCTGTCAGGGGATCGAATCGGAACATCACTATTGCCAGTTTTTGGAGTTTTGCAATAGCATGCTTGACATTTCCAGGACTTTTTATGTTCAAAAGTCATAGTATTTAGATAACGTTGTATCGAAACGTTTGCACATTCTAAATCGTAAGAATTGTGGCAAAAAGCACATTTTAATTTTTCCCGATCTAATATTTGATTACATCCTGCGCATGCGGGCGCCATCTTTCTAAATATTTTGGAACTTCAATGTATATCCTTTATATTAATGATGTTTTCGATCGTTTTCTTGAGCAAAATATCTCAAAAACTTAACTGAGTGCCTTGGTATTAATTAATAATTTTCACTGACATTTTGTTGTTCTATCAACTGTACTTTATACTTTTGATGTAGTAAATAACAAACACTTTAAACTATTTCAACTTTTATCGTGATTTACACTTTATTTATACTTTTATACTTTATAACTTTATAACTTATAAATTCTTACATGATCGAAAGAGTTCGTAATAGGATTCTAAAAAAGAGAACTTTATAATGTATGGTTGCTTTTTATAGAAAAGCTACTTTCTGGACTGACGACAAAGGTCAAAATTGCGTAGATCAGTGACAAAAAAAGTATGTTCGAGCATAGTTGACAAATTGTCGAGTTGTCTAGTTTTATGAAACAGGGCCCAGATGTGAAAAATAAATTCATGTTATGTAACTTAAATTTTTTTTTTTTAGTTCACAGAAAGTTGAACCTACTTAAGTATTCGTATTACAAATAACGAGTATACATAGGAGGATAATACTCAGAAGAACACATTTTTTTTATCACGTGAATTTTTGCGGTATTGAACCCAAAACTTCTGAATTAGAGTAGGCATGGATAATACCAATGCATTATTGGACACACGTCGACGTTCACGACCAGGCGACATTCATTTTCTTCTTATCGAATGATGAATATGATGATTAGTGGCCACCTCTGGTATCAGAGTTTATCAAGCCGCCTATAAGGCATCTGACTTGACTTGACGACTGTTATCAGATGACAACAGTCGATACCGATGGCTTAACGGGCCCTCCGCTCGGAAGCGCTCAGTTGTATTGCCACTTTACGGTCACCCATCCGACACCTGACCGGGTCGAACGTTGCTTAACAATTGTGATCGAATACGATCAATCTGTCAAGCGCGGCCATGAGCCCGGAGGCGACATATATTTCATATCAAATTAAGTACCTGTTTTTTGTGTGCAACTCTGGTATGCATCAATTATTTGGTGCATACTTGTGATACCTATTCCGTTTGTGTGTCTGTGAGTTAGGGGTCTGCAGTGGGGTCTGCAGTGGGATCATAGATAAGGGGTGTTTGCCTGGTCATAATAAGTATTTATTTCTTATTTATCACCAAATTATCTCCCGCTGTTTCTTTTTTATCCGCATCTCGTGATCACAATTTCACCTGCTCCAGAATGGTTCGCATCAATTATTCGGAACGTGGGAGCAATGATTTTCCGATGTGACACCGCGTTCGTGTCGTTAGCGGCATTCCGATTTCCGTCACGTAACCCTAACGGCTTCATTGGGGTCCGTATCATTGGACTTGCTACTTGATATACTGGGGCGGTTTGGAGGGTTTTTGTTTTAAATACTTTTTTTTGAGTGTTCAGTAATTAATTGTTCGTGTAATAATAAGCAATTTATAGCCTGTTATCAAGCTATTGACGCGAGCAGCGCAGAACCGATCGTCGAGAGGCCTCTACCCAGTAGTGGGAGTCATGTGGCTGACATGATGACGATGATGTTGAATAATAGCTTTAGTTACTAACTACTTTATCAAAATCCACATTTAAAAGAGGTTTGAAGTTTTTGTATGGGGCTGGCCTCGTCCCAGTCCGCAGTAGGTATTATCGTGCGACGCCATTTTGAAAAATCACAAAATGGCGTCCACGATTTTACCTATATAAATAAATAGCGGACACATAGAGAAACGCATTGAACACCTTTGCGAGAGAAGGAAAACTTGAAACAAACCCTCTACCAACCCGTCTGGCCAGCGTGGTAGCAGTAGGCTAATAGCCTCCTATGAACGCCACAAAGGCGTGAGCTAGGAGAGGCCTATGTCCAGCAGTGGACGTCCACAAGCTGATGATGACACAGAGAAACAAAAAAAAAAAAGACGGGTTGCACTCCGGGAGTGCCGGCAGAAGTGAAAACTTGATTATTAACGTTGAGCATGTTTGATATTTTGGAATGGTTAGGGAATAATTTTGCACCAATTGCTTTATCAGTATAAAAGTACTATCATTTATGTGGTAGAATACAATATTCATTTATTGCGCTATCGTACACAAACATGACAAACCATATTAAAGTGAACGTTAAGTTAGGTAATAAGATATAAGAAAACATTAGTTATTATAGAGAATCGAAAAATATATATTGACAATAAAACAAGAGACAAGTAAAAGACATTATCAACAGTCTGTCGCTAAGCAACCGAGACCATAGTCAACCTGTCACCTCAACATTCTCCATCCGTCCTACGCTTTTTCGATCAGGTCACGTGTCCTGACGCGAGTTTAAGATTTTATACCCATTACAGAAAAAGTGCTCAACGCCGCTAAAGAAGTTTTCACTTCAAAAAAAATTATGTTGAATAATGCCCTATAGTCAATAGTGTTACATTTTGTTTTTTTTTAATATGGCGGTCCGGGACGAGGCCACAAAGATCAAACCCCTTCACAGCACCTATCTATAACAGTAAAATTTTTTTTACTCACCTAGTCAACAGCAGCTAGCTACGGCTTTACAGTTTGACTTTGACAGCTTAAATAGATAGATATGTGAATTAAATTACGTACTCACAGCACACCGGACAAATCCTAGTGATTTTTGGTGCGCTTGTGAACAATGTTAAAGTTTTATTATGTCAAAAAAATAGAAAAAAAAAACTTTTCTGATATTAAATTCAATTAATTCTATTCTTATACCTATCTGTTTTAGGACATTAAAATTATGAATGAATTAACTAGTCAAACTCACAGGACGACCATAGTCGTTTGGGTTGGTCATGGCGACTATGCCCAGCCTCATGCTGATTCGGGTCGTGTACAATACCGTGGTCGCTGAGAACAAAAACGCTATCGAGTTTACTCACAGGGTGAACGTAGTCGTTTGGGTTGGTCATGGCGACTATGCCCAGCCTCATGCTGACTCGAGTCGCGTACGATACCGTGGTCGTCATGAACAGCGGGCCTGCCATCATCTTTTAGAAACCATCATATCATAAGAATGTTTTGTTTTTATTGAAGTTGTCAAGTTTGACACACTCCACACTTTGAAGGAGATGATTGAGTGAAGACGTCACAAAACTGTCGTCAAAAAACAAACTTACTTAATGAGAATCGTAGTACGATATAACATTGTAAGATTGAAACAACGCCGCGATAAGAGATGGCGGTAGACCCCCAGGAGAAACGCTATCGAGTATACTCACAGGATGACCATAGTCGTTTGGGTTGGTCATGGCGACTATGCCCAAACTCATGCTGACCCGGGTCGCGTACGACACCGTGGTCGCCAGGAACAGAAGAAACGCTATGAGGTGCCGCATGCCGACGGGATGATCTGTGAAAGAAAAAGAATATTGATTTTAAACAAGCAACAATTTTTCTCTCTCTTCTCTTGAGGATTTGCCATTTCTGGTGTCAGAGTTTATCAAGCCACCTATAAGGCCTCTGACTTGACTTAACGACTGTTATCAGATGACAACAGCCGGGACCAACGACTTAACCTGCCCTCCGAAGCACGGAACCACTCATTTGTAATGCCACTTTACGCTAACCCATCCGACACCTGACCGAACGTTGCTTAAAAAACGTAATGGATTACGATCGTATTCAATATACGTAAATCTTTCAAGTGCGACACTATGTAATTTGAAAAAGGTCAACTGTAAATGGTCTTACGAATTTTTGATCAGGGTCACGTGTCCTGACGCGACTTTAACATTTTTTACCCATCCCAAATTTAAAACTCTGATGTGCACAACGCCGCTAAAGAAGTTTTCACTTCAATAATATTAAGATGGTCACTAATCCTCATAATATTGCCTTATTTTGTTTAAAGATAAAACATAATCGATAAGAGGCACTTTGCAGTAATACGGTGTATTATGGGTGGTATTAATAATTACTTTACTATAATTACTCACAGTAGCTATTGTTTAAGTACTTTAAATTCTTGGGTTATTTCTCAAAGTGATATGATAAGAGTTACTACTTGACTTACTTTAGTTTCAGAAATCTGAATAACATAATAAATACTTATGTTTTATCACTGATATCTAACTATCTTATTGCATGGTTCTAGATGTCAATTTTGCTTGTTACAGTTTTATCAGTAAAGTCTCGAGGTCAAATTTCAATATCTAGTATTGATCATTATAATTATCTTAAGATGTTTTCTAACGGGTTTATATCAAAGTTTCTGTGATTTGTATAATCTAATCATAGAAAAAGTCAGGTGTTTCTGTTATGGCCAACTGTTATATGAGTATCAAACAAAAGGGCTTGCTGAGAATTACACGAAAAATAAAGTGACGTCACTCTAAATCCAATATGGCGGAACACCCAAGATGGCCGACTATTAAGTAGTTTTGATGCACTCCTACAATATGGGAATAAACGAAAAGAAGTGATGAGAATACGAATATAACCTGCCCAGCGGTAACTAAAAAATAAAAAAATAATAAAAAGTAAAGCGAAATGTGATGATCGAACACGGTGTCTCGATATAATGAAAATCGAATCATCAAATTTCGCAGACAAGTAGGGTACCCGTTAGAAGATAGCCTGTATTAAAAGATAGGATACTTTTTATCCCGATATTCCCACGGGAACGGGAACCACGCGGGTGAAACTGCCGGCGGCCGCTAGTAAACTAATATTTAGGACATTTAAAGCAACGATATTAGTACATTTTGGTATGAACAAAGATTTACCTTAGTTAGGATGCTAGCTTCAGAAGAAAATCATTATGATTTATTTTATTTTACTTTTGAATATTGCTGCGAGGTATATAGGGTGTCCGGTGGGAGATTTCGGAGTTCCTTTGCTAATATTTTTAAAAGTAAATAACTTAAGGCCGGAATTTTGACGAAATTTGATTCGTGCTCGCAATCTAGGCGTAGGTATTGATTCGTGTACAACTGCTCGTCGAATATTTTGTTCGAAATGTTTGCAACAAGTTCGATGTTTTCTTTCGTTCTGGATATCCAGTTAGGAGCCGGCCATGGAGTGTTTGGTGCTGAATATGACATGTATCTCGGAACCTTCGCAACCATTTTCGAATTAAAATTTTAATTGGAGCATCTCGTAAATGGCGAATAAATAAAACAATACCGTGACTGACTGACAAACAACGCTCAGCTCAAACGGCTGAACCGATTAAGCTGAAATTTTGCATACAGGATCACTTAACTATGTAGGCGAGCACTAAGAAAGGATTTTTTTTAAATTCCTACAGGAACGGGAACTACGCGGTTGAAACCGGGAGGCAGCTAGTGACGAATATTGACGAATTTGTACACAAATCATTAGCCATAAAATACGCTTAGATTTATGCGCAATTTTTAAAGGAAGAGGGCCCGAGCCTACGCTAATAACCTTATGTCAAATTTCTTATCACCTATGGTAAATTTTAAATAGAAAAATATTGGAAAAAATTAACTCCCGCGACTTAGGTAAAAGTCTCGGTAGCTCAGCGGTTAGAGCATTGGACCGGATTCCAAAGGTCGCGGGTTCGATTCCCGTCTGAGAATTCACTTCTGGCCGAGTTAATTTTTTTTCAATATTTTTCTATTTAAAATTTACCATAAGTATAAAATAGCATTGAAAAATGCAAAAATTACAAAATCATACTTATCACCTTTTACAAAATCGCCTATTCATTATCGCCTTTTCCCGGTGTAGGGACGTTACTTATTGAGGAGTTCTCCCGGTATGTCATCATCAGCATAAATTGCTTATGAACTATAAGCAATTTATTATAAAGTAATCGTATCGTTTCCGTGAATTGTTAATAATTTAATATATTAGTTCCGATGACCATTTGTGGTCTTCATCATCAGTTCCACTTCACCAATGGTGTTTTCCGGAAGCACATGCATGCTTTACTATAGAAAACACTGAAATCGCTATAGGAGTGCCTATAATACTTGAAGAGTTCCCTGGATTTCTCTAGGATCCCATAATCAGATACTTACATAATGACAATGGGACCACATAGGAAGTATACCCCTTCAAACAAAAAAAGCATTACTCAAATCGATCTAGCCGTCTTCGAGTAATCGAAGTAACATACTTACATAAAAGATCATTATAAAAAAAGATTCAGACGTATTGAGAACCTCCTTCTTTTTTTGAAACGGGTAAAAATGTCAACATATTTCTGAAAAGATCTGTATATATATCTGTGTTTAGGTTAAGCGTTCGACTGTCCAATTAGCATTTTTTATGCGTACGGAAACCACAGCATCTGTCCATATAGAGGACAATGATAACTTCATAATCATATTTTAAGTTTCTTCGCGCACTCATCATTGAAATAAAAAAGTTTTACGGTTATAAGAATCATTGAAATAAAAAAAGTTTAACCACCTCTGTGGTCTAGTGGTACAACCACCGGCATCAGACCCAGGGGTCCCGGGTTCGATTCCAGCGGGGATACAATGCTGAAAACATTGTTGTTGTTGTAAAAACAATAACATTAACATCAGGTATGATGGAGGCTAAGAGTCTCCCCGTCGTTCATAAAAAAATGCACTATACAGTGCACCTAAATCAGTAAAATTTCTTTGAATTCGATTAGTTCTTCATCAGATTCCATACAACGCGATATGGCCATAAAGTAACAATTTGCTTAAACAAAGCCATGGAAACGGGAAGAGAGTTTTAAAACTAGCATAAAGATCTATACAGAAATATGTTGACATTGTAGTCGCAAAGTGAGCATGTTTGTATGAAAATTACGGGGTGGCATTTAAATGAGCTGGTGAGTGTAGTTTGTTTGACAAATTATAATATTTTTACAGTTCAAATTGTTAAAATAATATACGCGTAACGAATGAAAATAACGTAGACGTTATATTCATAAGCTGTGGATAACATTAAAATAAAAGATATTTTTAGTCGCAAAACAATATTAACAATTTCATGTTTAATTTTAATTGTCTAAACAACAAGCTGAAGGCCAACGCTTGGCCTTCAACTTGTTAATCATTTTCTAAAAGAGAATTTTATTAATTATCATTGTTATCGAAGTTATTTTGCATATCACTCCTGCGTAGAATTAGTAAACAGTTGTGTTTTTGAGTTTTATTTTCACTTCGTTTCTAACCGACTTCAAAAAAGAAGGAGGTTACCAAGTCATCGCGTATATATTTATATATGCGTATATATTTACAAGTTCACCGACGACGGCAGAACCGGTTAAAATGATTCAAGTTATTACCTCAGATTTGTTTTCAATTTAGTCTTATTTTTTAGGATATCTTGAAAATTCTTTCCTTTTCGTAAATATTAGACAGATGACCTCTTTGTGAATGGTTCGATTTTCAGTATAAGCAAATACGAGATTTATTACTTGCAGAATTAAACAATTTTAAACATTGTTTATCATATAAATAATAATAATAGTGTAATAAATACCTTGAGGTATGTTCATATACCTCAAGGTTAATCATGGCTGTACTCTTCTTCATTCTTAATTAATGGCGTGCTCGCGATAAAAAAAATTTGCCATATTTAGTAAATATATTTTGTATTTTATAGAAATTGTACGGCAGATGTTAAAAATAGAGCCTCACAACACGTGTTATTACGAAAAGAATTCGGGTGAAACTCCCATTATTTTGTATCTGACATTTTGTCAAATTCAAATATTTTTATTCAAATAGACTTATAGATATGTGCTTTCGAATCGTCCAATTTTTTTTTCATTTCAATCGAATAATTCAGGACATCTTTTAACTGATAAGAAGAACGGCCGCAAGAAACTTATCAGCTTTAACAGAAGCAACAACATTTACAAAGGAACATGTCGTTTCCAAACAAAAATCTACAATCTTGGAACATGTTTAACATAAGAGCAAAATTTTCTCATACTCAGTTATTAGAATATTTTCCTTTATACAAATACAATAGTCATGTTTTATGTTAGTATCACTTTCATGCATTTTGGTCTTTTAAATAGTCATCTACCTTGCGTTTTTTAACATATAGTTTAAATTTATGCAAAGGCAGCTCAATCACTTGTTGTGGAACTTTATTAAAAAAGCTATGCCTTTCTCCAAAAACGAGCGTTTACATTTTTCAAGCCGAAATTTTGGAACGGCAAGCTTATTCTTGTTTCTAGTAGTAAAATTATCAACATCGCTATGCTTAATAAATAAATCGTGATGTTTCCTTACATATACTATATTATCATAGATGTATTGTCCCATATACCCATGTTTATGAATAAATAAATGATTGATTGATTGATTGATTGATATACTTTGGTATTATTAAATTTTTTAGCAAAACGACAACTGTCACTACCTAACTATCTTTGTTTTCTTCACAGGCTGTCACACAACATCCATATATATAGGTGATCAAGTAAATAAATGCACATAAATTCGCGTTTATCTACTCAGTACTGACGACCTGTTTGGCGCAGGGGTACTTAGCCTGCCTTCTGCGCCAGCGGTCCCGGGTTTGATCCCCGGAGAAGACAAATATTTGTGTGCATGAACATGTCTATTTGTCTTGGTCTGGGTGTTTAATGAAACTTAACGTGGGCTAGATAATTAAATAAATAAATAAATATTTCCACCAATTATCTAGCCCACGTTAAGTATCATGAAGAACTTGTGTTATGGATACTAGATAACGGATAAACATACTTATATACTTTGTTTTGTAAATACATACATAATATACATATTAAACACCAAGACCAATACAAATAGACATGTTCATGCACACAAATATTTGTCTTGTCCGGGGATCGGACCCGGGACCTCTGGCGCAGAAGGTGGGGTTAGTACCCCTGCGCCAAACAGGTCGTCAATTGGTGTGTTTGTATGCAATTATTTATTTATTTAATACTCAGACTAATATACCAATCGTTCCCATGAAATATCCTCACTACAAACCTAATACAACTTATGTGTAACTCTAAAAAAAACAAACAAACCTCAATTCATTGAGTATAAACAACAAAAATGCTTCGTCAATGATTACGTACTGCTAAAAAAAGGCTAAAAAAAAATCGGATTATTTCCCATTGTGTTTCGCTACGCACGGTAAAGATCGCGTCATACACAACGACAATACGAACGCGAGTCACGTCACGATAGCAAAACAACAATGTCCATAGCTAACATGGAACATTTAATTGCACTGATCAAGCAAATATGGGACATTTGATGGCAGTGATATGTTGGTTTCAATGCGTAATTGATTTAATGAAATGGTTTTTCGGAGAACGGTCATGTCAGTGCTTCGCCGTTGAAAAACTTTTCTGATTGACTTAAAAAAATGACAACATTCGTAAAGATGTAAACAAATAAAAACCGACTTCAAAAATGTAAAAGTAAAAAATAAACCTTTTGGAGTCGGTGCCAGTCAAGGAATTCTAGTTTACTACTACTACTACTAGTTTCAGAAAATATACAGTTTTTTCAAGATTTCCTCAAACTACTGAACCGATTTCAAAATTTCAAAAACTGATACTAACTTGGGAACACAACCGAAATTATAACGTTTGAATCATTTCCATCGGTTCAGGCGTCCTCGAGTAATCGGTGAATATACATAAAAGAAATATACGCGACCAATTGATCAATTGATAACATCCTTCTTTGTTTGAAGTTGATTAAAAATGGCTGTGTTGTTGCATGACAGCCTGTAGGCTTATTTCGAGTTTGGCCACATTTGGGAAACTTGAAGCTTAATTAGGGCGCTTTCAATTGCCGCCTCTGTGGTCTAGTGGTACAACCACCGGTATCAGACCCAGAGGTCCCGGGTTCGATTCCCAGCGGGGGTACATATTGTATTCGGTTTGGTTGGTGGTAGGACTTGTTGTAAGTCCGCCTGGCTAGCTACCACCATCTTATCTAAGTCTGACGCCATAACAACAATGGTTTCAGCATTGTTGTGTTCCGGCAGTTAAAGATAAGATAGCCAGTTCCTCAGTAATTAGGGATTCTGGGAGAGGCTCGCTTCCATCTTCAGCCTTATCAATACTTAACATCAGGTATAATGAAGGCTAAGAGTCACCCCGTACTTAATAAAAAAAAAGAAAAAAAAAAAATTTAGACGTTTCGTGTCGGACCGCTGCGGTGTCGAAGCGGTGCGTTTGTCGTTCTGCGCACGGACGCTCGTTTGTTTTCATACAAAGCGCGCGGTGCGGTAACAGTGCGGTGTCGGTACAAAAATAGATAGACACCGACTTACTGAGTAGGGAGAATGGAGGAGGGGGGAGGGGAGTGGGTGCAATTTATGAAATAAATAGAGAACAACTGTATAAATAGTTATATTTAGGATAGGAGATAGGAATATATAAAAAATATATAAATAGTAGGAATGGGAAAGACAACAACACGTTATGTGTAGGAAATGAAATGAGTTTTCTCTTGATAATTATTATTCCTTCCAGAAAACAAACCGATTTTAAAGAAATAAAGTTTATGAAAGATATCTCCACAAGACTGGTCCACGCCTCAGGAGACCCGAGAGCTGGTGCCTATCTTGCCCAGCGGCTGAGTCTATGTATTCGGCGGGGCGACAGCGCCAGTGTTCTCGGTACTATGCCACGCGGCTGCGAGTTGGACGGCGTTTTCTTGTTATAGTTAGTATAAGGTAGTGTAGTATGTTTATATGTTTTCATGTCTCATATTCTGATAGTAACTAATAACTTGCCTAAAATGCGGGTTGAAA
Organism: Chrysoteuchia culmella; assembly: GCA_910589605.1. NCBI lineage: Eukaryota > Metazoa > Arthropoda > Insecta > Lepidoptera > Crambidae > Chrysoteuchia > Chrysoteuchia culmella. The sequence continues at coordinate 1,636,146 of OU342651.1, forward strand.
GTGATATGTGGCGGCCCTAGGGCTGTAATAAATTTGAAAAAAGAATAGGGGGTGTCATGTCAAATCGATATCTGTAATCTCTTTGGACTTTTATTTACCAATGGTATGTAGGCAAAGGCACAGAAGCCTATACAGCTTATTTTGCTACATTTAAAATCGTAGAAACCTTACAAAATTTTTTTTTGAATATTCTGTTTGTTTTTACTTTCCTCATATTCAACATGAAAAGTTGAGTGTTTACTTCGGGTGTATGGACCCATAACAGTCTCGAACTATCGGCCAAAACACTCGACTGTTATGGGTGTCATACAGCCCTTGGTAAACAATCTACTATTACTATTAATTTATTTGGTATCTAATGAATAGTTTATTTTAAAGAAATTGAATAATAATTAGAAACTGTATATCGTGTTTTTATCGTGGTATACTGTACACAGACGTGGCCCAGACTTCTTACATTTTTGCACCTTTGGTATGCAGAAACTTCAACTCATAGGCTACTTTTTATCCCGATATTCCCGCGGGAACGGAAACAACTAGTGTGAAACCGCTGGTGGCCCCAAGTATAACGTATTTACTAAACTCCTGGACCTCTATTTTTGTGGCGAGGCGAACGAGGAGGCGATCACGCGATTAGCGACCTTGCAAGCGTAGACATAGCAGCTTTTCGCTTTGCCCCTCGCGCGCTCGCGTTGGGAGGCGGTACTACAATCGAAAAGCGAAGTTATGTATATACCTGCAGGGTCGCTTTTACGGAATACGGTAACTCAAACATCGCACGAAAAGCAGTAGAAACCTCGAGACGAGTGAATCAAAAATAGAGCTCCTGATTCTATAACGTAACGACGACGCGGGCTGAAGGCTAGTTGTCATAACAAATCTGACTGAGAAACTTACGCAATTGGTATTTTTCTTAGATAAACTGTCTGATATCTTTATCTACATATTAGACATATAAATGACATATCAGCACGTGCTGCAATTTCTTCACAATTTATCTCATTCATATGTTCAATGTGATAAGATTTTTCATCATTATCAACATTTCAGATAAATGTTTGACCGACAGATTTGTATTATGCAACAGTTAGATTTTCAATTTTTTATTTTTTATTAGCAATAGTAAATACAGTGGTAGTCACATAATTAGCGACACCAACCGAATTTCATACAATCGAGGTAAATTTGGAGCTTTGGTTCTCTGCGAAGGATTGACCGAGCTGTGATCTGATAATGCCCATCCAAGGAGTGAATGGAAGAGATCCAGGGCCCGTATTCACTATGACCACTTACCGATTCCTTGCTCAAACCGCGCGAATGTCGTATTTGGTTCCGACATTTTCAAAATTCGTTTTCTCTAGGGCACTTACAAACTTTAAAGTTTTTTTACTTGTTTAATATTTATACAACTTGTGTCTTTCATGTACTTTTACAATAATTCTATAATTTCGGAGTATCATGGAGAAAACGTCTTTTGAAAGTGTCAAAATCAAGTACGACATTAGCGTGGTTTGAGCAAGGAATCGCTAGGTGGTCATAGTGAATAAGGGCCCAGATTGCTATAAATACCCAACTGATCTGATCAACATTCGTAAAGGTGTAAAGATGAGAATTATCAGTTTCAAATTCCATACATTTTTATGCTATTTTCGCGGTTTTTTTTTAAACATATCCATTCATCTCTTAGAATGAATAGCAATCTGGATCTCCTCCATTCACTCCCTGGGTGGCCATTCATTCATCAGATCACAGCTCGGTCAATCCTTGGCAGAGAAATAAGGCTCCGAATTTAACTCGATTGTGTAAAAATCGGCTAGTGTCATTAATGACGTGACCACCTTTGTATGTAAGTACTTGACAACTGAATCAATTCTTCATTTTGGACATTCAGATTTTTTCATGCGTTGACGTTTGGGATATTTTACATCCCTCTGGCACCCTTGTTAAATTTGATATAACTACATACCTACATACTTTACTTTTACTGTTTTTGCAGTCTTTCTTACGCAAATTAATAATTAATGTTACAGATACACGTCATCGGCCATTTCTATAATGTCCCCACTGCTAGGGCACTGGCCTTCCTTATGGATGGATAAGGACAATGTGCCATGACCTACCACGCGGGCCCGATGCAGGTTTGTGGGTGTTATCGACTGCAATTATGCAGCCTGGACAAACGGCTTAACGTGCCTTCCGAAGCACGGTGGAGCTCGGAGTAAATTTTTGGTCACCCATCTCGTAACCGACAATTGCGAAAGTTGCTTAATTTCAACAATCGCATCGACGTGTGTTTTTACCGACTTCAACAAAAAAGGAGGGAGGTACTCAATTCAACGCGTATTATTATTTTTTATTTTTTTTGTCTGATGTATGTATACCGATTACTCCGGTGTTGGTGATCCGCTTTTAATAATTGTTTTTTTGTTCGATCGGGTACACTGTCAATTTGGTCCCATATAATTTTTACGAAGATCTGGCTAGTAGTTTTTTCATAATCTTGAAAAATATAAATCACCTTTTGGCAAGTAGTCGTTTACCTAGATGACATTGTTGTGTATGGGCTGATTTTTAGTGATGATGTAATTTTTAGTGATGACGGCACATGATGTAACTAAAAAATCTGAAATAAAAACATTTTATAAAAAAAAATCAAACCGACTTCAAAAAGTAGAAAATCAAACTTTTGGAGTCGGTGCTAGCTAGCTAAGGCCAAAAAAATATATAGTTAATAGAAGTTCAATGTAGAATGCCCTGGCTGGCACCGACTCCAAAAGTTTTGTTTTTTACTTTTTGAAGTCGGTTTGTTTTTTTTTTATAAAATGTTTTTATTATTTATTAAATAATGCACACATTAAGCGTTATCTGAAAAAGAAAATCGACTTCATACGTGTCAAAGTCGTGTCTGATACAAAGCTAATGTGATGGATTTATTCCCCGATTCCTCCGTAAGCTGTATCAAGTGTCAAATTAACATCGTTCGCGATATCTCCGTGCCAAAGAGTTCTTGCGTGTCTGTTATTCGGGAAGTTAATGCTACTTTGTCATCCTAACGTAGACGTATTTCCTTAACTGTATAGGTACCTAAGACTTTGTATGAATAAATATTTCTCATATTATAAATATTTCTTACACTCACACCAATTAACCTAGCCTATATATATAAGTATCCATCATCCATCATCAGCCTGTGGACGTTCACTGCTGGACATAGGCCTCTCCTAGCCTACTGTAGCGTTCATAGGACGCTATTAGCCTACTGCTACCACGCTGGCCAGACGGGTTGGTAGAGGGTTTGTTTCAAGTTTTTCTTCTCTCGCACAGGTGCTCGATGCGTCGAGCCTCTTAGTCGACTCTTAGACTCAGTACGACATCCCACGCATGTAAGGGAGTGGTGACACTTCTATTCTTAGGCCGTCACTTTTTTTTTAATTAAAATTTTTGAATTGAAGCAACCATGAAATCGCGAAAAAAAACAACTGTTTCATACATTTTAGCAGAGTTCAAATAAAATTTTCTATATGTATATTTAAATACAACTATGACTTAGGTACAAACGCTCACATTATCATTTGCCCCTACCGGGATTCGAACCCGACCGAGAGTAGGCGACATCTTGAAACTGGTGTACATACGTACTACTACGGAGATCGTCAAAATTATCTAGATTTTATTCTCAATGTGGACCTCTACCGTGAGTTTTTAAATGTTTTAAAAAATAATTGTTTGTAAACCGGTAGTTTTGGCGCTGTACAATACTCATAATATATATTTTTTACTGCACAGCGAACGGAATGAAAAAATCGTTGGGGCTCAGAAGTCAGTATTTATAAATGAAATAAAAATGGAAACATGATAATTGATAATACTAGCGGATGCCTGCGGTTTCATCCGCGTTGTTCATGTTCCCGTGAAAATATCGGGATAAAGTTGTCCAGTGTTTGAATTCAACTTCTAAACTATAATGTTTACCAACATAATCCGTTCAGCCGTTTTCGCGTGATTGGATCTCAAACATCCAAACACCCGAACTATTGCATGCAGATTATGTAGCATTTATACAATTTTATATAAAACTAGCGGCTGCTAGCGGTGTCACCCGCGTGGTTCCCGTTCCCGTAGTAATAGCGGGATAAAAAGTATCCTATGTTGATATCCAGGCTATCTATTACCTGTGTACCAAATTCCATCCAAATCCGATCAGTAGTTTTGGAGCCTTTCAATGCAAACAAACAATAAAACAAACCAATCAAACATACGATCAAACAAACAATCACATGTTTCTTCTTTATAATATTAGTATAGATACAGCATTTTGTGCTTGAAATAATCAAACAGATGAACATTTGTGTAGAGCACACACACATACGCATAATCAATCGAAAATTCAACAGCTACAAATAGTTATACCAACAAATGTCGCAAAACTTTGATTAGAAAAAACATGAAATAAAACAGCTTTCACTGTATTTCACACGAAACGTCGGGAAAAACAAAAAACTTAAAAAAACAGGGAAAAATTAGACCTTAACTGCGCGCTACAACTTACCTACGTATAAAAAATAAAATTTCACGTATTTACAATCGTTATTTATAATCGTTTTACTAAAATGACTAGTGATTCTAGCGTCCGCTGTGTAAACGCTTTAGACACTTATTATAGTAAATGTGTAATAGGAACAATTTCATATAACCTTGTCGGCTTTCAAGTAAATAGCAAAATTGTTGTTAAATGCTGATTGAAATCAAAACTGATAATGTTTAATAAAAAAAACATACCTGTTTTAGCAAATTAGACTATTAATAGATTAGACGATACTCTTGCATCACGAGCGTTGTTGCGAACGATATTAAGGCGCTCTCAAGTTGAAAGTGTAAATTTTGCATTTTACAATACTATCTAAAAGACGGTCCCGTCCGAGTAACAAAAGACCAGTGGTTTTTTTGGTATGTTCTCTTATTTATATTTGTATGAAAGTATAAAGTTCAGTAAAACAGCTTTCCTTTATTTTTCGCGCGATTGTTTTAGCACAGTCGAACACCGGAGATTTACCGACGTTTCGGCACTTTTCAGGGGCCGAGGTCACGGGATGACTAGCTACAGTAACTAGTCATACAAGGCTACGGTCCAAAAATCTATAAATTAATTAATTTATACTTTATTGCACAATTAAAGAAACAAGTAACACAGGACAATTTACAAATAGAGAAAAAACAACAGGCGGCCTTATTGCTACATAGCAATCTCTTCCAGGCAACCTTGGGTTAAAGAAAAAATTAAGTGGAACAATAGGGGAATGAGTGCAGAAAAAAGAAAGAACAAGTATATATTAACAGATAAATATCGAAAGAGAAATAAAAGATAATATTTATAAGTTAAGGAGAAAGGGAAAGGAAGTGACTTCTAACATGATCGCCAAAGGATTTTAGAGTCTGAGCCTTTCTGATACCTTCTGGCAGGGCATTCCACAAGCGAACAGCATGTACAGTGAAGGAGTAGGAAAAGAAATCCGAGGAATGACGCGGGATATCAAGGGCAAGGTTGTAGGAAGAACGCAAGGAACAGTGTGTAGATGAAGAACGAAAGGAGAAGCAGTTTTTAAGATACGGAGGTGAAGTAGATACGAAAAGAATGGAGTAGAGAAGTTTGAGGGTGTGCAAGTCCCTGCGCCGGCGAATAGGGAGCCAGTTGAGTTTAGTACGGAAGTGTGACATGTGGTCATATTGACACATAATGACACATAAAATTCTCATAAATGCGCTATACGTAAATCCGGAACAAATTGCTTTATTCAATTAACAGACGGACGCGACAAAATTCAAGATGTGCTTATGAAAGTGTAAATCTTGACGTGCGTCTGACTGTACCTCATAAGAACACGTCATATCATAACTTTTTAATTTTGCGTTTTATAATGCTATTTTTATGTCACAAATATTAAATAAGAAAATATAGTAGAAAAAAGCAACTAGTCTCTTGTCGCCCTGTCGGGCTGAGACTTGTTGCTTTTTTCTAGTATAAATTCTTATTTAATATTTGTCAATACGTCAGACGTCGGGAAGGAAGTCATAAGAGCGACTGCTAGGCAAGGCGTGCGGTTGACTGTACATCGATGGAACGCGTCAGGGTTGAGAAAACAAAAAGCATCTCTGTTACAAGCAACATATGGCGCTCTCAAGATGAAAATGAAGGCCTGACGTGCTCTTGACTGTACATCGTCAGATGTTAGGAAGGGAGTCGCGGAAACGAAAGACCCCCCGCTATTACGAGCCAAGTAACATATATTTGACGACCTGTTTGGCGCAGGGGTACTATGTCCGCTTTCTGCGCCAGAGGTTCCGGTTTTGATTCCCAGACAAGACAAATATTTGTGTATATGAATATGTCTATTTGTCTTGGTCTGTGTGAACAATATATATATAATAAAAAAAAAAGTTTCCAAAAGAGAAGTTCTTCATGAAACTTAACGTGGGCTAGATAATTGGTGTGTTTGTATGCAATTATTTATTTAATTATTTAGGTATATAAAGGCGCTTTCATGGTGAAAAGTACAGTAAAGTGTAAAGACTGATGTGTGGTTGAGTGTACATCGTCAGATGTTAGGAAGGGAGTCGAGAAAACAATTGAATCTGTTATTAGAAGTGTGATGCAAAAAGTTCATTGTGCGGTTACCACACTAATGATCACAGGGCCGGACTGATTGGTTAAAACAACTGATATTTTCGCTCAACTGCAATATGTCATTTTACCGATAAAAACTATTACTTACAATATAATTAGAATGAAAAAAATATAGCCCAATTTGGCCCCGTTTCGTATAATTCAGGATTGTGTGTTTGGGTGTGTGTATGTGTGTGTAAGTGTGTGTTGGGCGTGTGTGAAGTGTGTGTGTGTGAGAGAGAGTGAGAGTGAGAGCGAGTGTTTTCTTAATAATTATTATTTTCATTCAAGTAAACGTAAAAAATAAGTACAATGAGGGAACTTCCCAGTTGATTTATTTTTGGGAAACGTTTTCTCGGAAAGTACTAAGGTTAACGACATAATTTACTATTCAAATTAAAGACCTGTTAATGTTCTATTATATGTGATATAAACGTTTTCTAAATTCGTTTACTTTTTTAAGTAAAGCTCCCTAAAAAAACTCTACTGTTCAATCGGCGAGTTCCCCGACTGTACCTACTTACTTTAAAATTTTCCAAATTCCCATTACAATATATAAAAAAAGACATTATTTGTTATTGCTACTCAATCCAAATCCATCCCTGTTCTAGATCAGCCCCATTATGTTAGTGTGAGCATCGACAGTGACGTCACGTCATTAATGTCACGCCACCACCGTCTTCCGGCAATGATGACGTCATCAAGAGATTTAACGGAAAAGGTTTTAGTACAGTCAACGGCAGCTACGGCTTTACATATCTGTTGAATTTCTCCAATCGGCTCTAGGTTTTAATTCGTAAAGACTTTTACACCCATTTGCACTACACGTAAGAATCGCCTAAGGCTATTCTTGTCTATCTTAAGACATTCATATTAAAAATAGCTATAAAGATAGAACGAATAGCCTTAGGGTTGGACCACGCCTACCAGCACGGAACAGCACTTGTTCCGCCTGTGCTGACGCATGTGGAAGCGCGCTTCCGCACGAGAGCGCGCACTGTCGCATTCCGGAGCACCCAAAGGGCGAAAGCGCGCAATCGCACGCGTCAGCACGCTTAAGCATGCTGCAGCACGCGGCTGCGTTTCAATTTGATCCCCTATTCCACCTATCCTATCTGGGTGGGAAAAGTGTATTGTAGTAAAAACCCTCATTGATTGATAAAGTACAATAAGTTTTCGTACTTCGGTCGTTTCAGTGGACAGACTTTAAGTATGTTCCGATATCATTTTCATGTGTCGAATGTGTTCGAGGGCATAACATCAAATGTTTTCCCGCTAAACATCGATGTTTATCTATCGATGGATATTGATCATCCCTAGGCATACGTCACCTGCGCCCGCGCCAATAGTCGGATGGATCCGAAGGTAGCCGGTCGGCTCCGCGCGTATGCACGTGGCTTCTCGAACATGCGTGAGGCGCCGACCGGCTGCCGCAGCGTTCACGCGCCGCCGGACAGCTTCAAGAGTACGTAAATTGCATTCAAATGTGGAACTTAACCTCTCTACAGAAGTTTCGATTTCCCTCAGCAAATTTAAAGTGCGCTGCGCTGCGCGCTGACTTTGTCCGTTCGGTGTGAATCATACATTACAGGAAGCTGTCCATACATTTAACATTGTATTATTTTTGTAACTACCTAGATCTTTGCATTATCAGATGGATTTTCTGGAAAGATATCGAGACATCGAGGCCATTGATCCAAAAAAATACGGACAATGATACACATTATACACGTTTTATTTCAGTCCTTTTTGTACAAAAAAAAAACTACAAAATCTACTTTTGTTAGTTTAATTTTAGCCTAGTCTCGTTCATAAAACGAAAATCTTGTATTCGCAGTAACAACAAGATTCCTAATTCTGCCAGAACCTTTTACAACATTTTCTTTAGACCCTCCTTATCTTTACAAGGATCTTCTATTAAAATGTTATTTTTACAGCTCGAGACGAGATGAACTTTTAACTTAATAAGCCCTTACACTTTTAGGAGTCGGAAATATATTTTTTAATTATTTTAACTGACTTTATCCATCATGCGAGTAGAACAGAAACACTAACTTATTATTTAACCGCCTCTGTGGTCTAGTGGTACAACCACGGATATCAGACGCAGGGGTCCCGGGTTCGATTCCCAGCGGGGGTACATATTGTATTCGGTTTGGTTGGTGGAAGACTTGTTGTAAGTCCGCCTGGCTAGCTACCACCATTTTATCAAAGTCTAATGCCATAACAACAATGATTTCAGCATTGTTGTGTTCCGGCAGTTAAAGATAAGATAGCCAGTTCCACAGTGATTGGGGATTCCGGAGGAGGCTCGTTTTCATTTTCTGCCTTGTCAATACTTAACTTAGACGACCTGTTTGGCGCAGGGGTACTAAACCCGCCTTCTGTGCCAGAGGACCCGGGTTCGATCCCGGACAAGACAAATATTTGTGTGCGTGAACATGTCTATTTGTCTTGGTCTGGGTGTTTAATATGTATATTATGTATGTATTTACAATAAAGTAATATAAGTATGTTTATCCGTTATCTAGTATCCATAACACAAGTTCTTAATGAAACTAAACGTGGGCCAGATAATTGGTTTATAAAAAAAATATAAAAAAAAATAAAAAAAAATAAAAAAAAAACATCAGGTATTCACCTTGCTTAGTTAAGGACAAACAAACACACTCACACATTTATAATATTAGTTAGATTGGATTGGATTAACTGTTGATCTGTGTCCACATCGCAGAGCGAAGCATTTTTACTTGTACTGAAATTAGTAGAAAACGAAAAGTAAGTAGCATAATTCCGCAAGAAAAACTTACATGCAAGATGCACCGCCCGCCCGCCCACAAATAAATGCAGATGCAGCACAGTGACACACCTTGCACCTTCACCGACTACTCTACACGTGTTTCGCCCACACACGGAGCATCCTCAGGAGTTGTTAGTTCGTGCAATACCAGCACCGAGTGCTGTAGTGTGTGAGTGTAGTGAAATTATCTTACAATTTTCTTCGTCTTCTTTTTGTGTAATGGCGGTGCCCTTCTGGATTTCGCCAATATCACACAATCAAATATAGCCCAAGTCACTCACATATAAGTTTTATTAGTATAAGTAATGTTACAATAGACATCACAAAAGTAAAGATTTACTCAATAACGTGTTAGGCTGAACAGATTTGGATGAAATTTTGCTTACAATTAGACCGTAACCCGGAAAAGATTTTTTTTTTCATTTTTTAAGGACAACCATAAAGATGTACATACATAATTAGAAATACAGTTGCAACTTAATCTAGGTACGGTGTCACCTTAATTAATCGCACGCAATACGGAAGGAACAGTATTATTGTAACTTAAAATTAATACTTATCAGTCAAACTTTTGACTTTTTGTAACCTTTAATTTTAATTTAGTTCAAATTTTATATTCATTTTTCTTAAATTAATTATATTTTCTTTTTTTGTGTTTGTTTTAATGTACTTATGTATTCTAATGTGATAAATATGATGATGATATTATCATGCACCTTGTCTGCCGTTAACGTGTTTTTTTGAAGGGAAACTTCTTTAGCGGCATTGTGTGTGGACATCAGAGTTTAAAATTTTTGGGATGGGTAAAAAATGTTAAAGTCGCTTCAGGACACGTGACCCTGATCTAAAATTCGTAAGACCATTTAACGTTGACCTATTTCAAATTACATAAAGTTTCACACTTGAAAGATCTACGTATATTAGTTAAGAACAACCATTATTTAAAGATCTCTCATTACTACCAACTATCATATTGATGCCAGGTCAGTTTTAATGGATTTACCTGCCAAATCAAGTTGGTCTCCGTTTTCATCAACTTTTTATGAAGTTGTGGTCAAGTTATAGTGGATTTTGATCGTTATTTTCGTTTAAGCGGTTTTCACTTCTGCCGGCACTCTTAGAGTGCAACCCGTTGTTTTTTTTTTAATGTAGAAATTATTGGCTTTGTACTATCTACTGTTGGGGTTAATTTCTTTATTTCTCTTATACAACTTATTCTACTTAATGTGGATTATGGGCAACTTTGTCAAATAAACGTCAATCGCTGAATGGATTTGGAAGACATTTTCCATTCGTAGAGATATACCATAACCCAGGTTTCTATGGTAGTAGGTAGGTATGTCCTACTAATATTGTAAATGCGAAAGATTGTGAGGATAATAACTTTTTAATTTTGCATTATACAATGCTATTTTTATGTGATAAATATTAAATTTTGCTGTGTGGTGACGGCCTAAGAATACAAGTGTCACCACTCCCTTACATGCCTGGGATGTCATAAGAGTTGACTAAGAGGCTCGACGCATTGAACACCTGTGCGAGAGAAGGAAAATTTGAAACAAACCATCTACCAACCCGTCTGGCCAGCATGGTAGCAGTAGGCATTAGCCTACTGCTACCACGCTTCATAGGAGGCTATTAGCCTCCTATGAACGCCACAATAGGCGTGAGCTAGGAGAGGCCTTTGTCCAGCAGTGGACGTCCACAGGCTGATGATGTGAAATATTAAACAAGAAAATATACTAGAAAAAAGCAACTAGTCTCATGTTCCGAAATAATGGCAAAAAAACGAAACCCTTATAGATTCGTCATGTCCGATGTAAGTCACGGCCACTTTATTCCAAAACTGTGAGGATTACACAGTTGAAAGATGAATTTGAAAGATGTACACTTCCAAAGTGGTAAAATGTGTAATCCCCCCCCCCCCTCTAACTTTTAAAATAAGAGAGTAAAAAATAAAAAAATAATAAAAAAATTCAACGAAAATTGGTTTGAACGAAATAAATTTTGTAGTTTCAGAGCTATAGCACATTTTCCAAAACCGCAAATATAACTTTGTCATTAATACAAACACTATGAAAAACAAATATTATTTTTGCAGACGAAAAATTATAGTGGCATTTTGGGTAGGTGTATCTAATATAATAATAATAATAGAAAATTTATTGCAAAAACAAACACATACAGAGAAAATTACAAAAAAGAGGAACACACAATAGGCGGTCTTATTGCTACATTGCAATCTCTTCCAGGCAACCTTGGGTGAGAGACGAAACCCTTCATGTGCGAGTTCGACTAGCACATAAATAAAGCGACTAAATTTGTTCCCTACGTCCTTCTGCATGATTTGTATTGACTTTTCTAGTTTGCCAAGCTGTTCTGATACGATAAAAAAACCCATGTGTTACCTACTCCTTCTTTTTTGAAATCGGTTAAAAAGGTGTCCTGGATTGAAGGTATGAAAAATATTAGAACATTCAAAAGTAGATACTTATTCGGATAAAGCATGTTGATTTTGAATTTTGACTTTGTTTTATTATCTTAAGACGCTATACGGAAAAAATTATGTACTTTTGATATAAAACTATTGGATGGTTAGAGATGTTACAAATCGGGTAATAAGATATATTATAACATTTATTCAAACATTTATCTAGATTTGTAATGTACAAGAAACACGATTTCATGATTTTGACTCGACACTTTTTCTTTTCGAAATGACTCCCTAAAATACGAAAATTCAAGATTATTCTCAAAAAGTTTAATTAGTGGACACCAATAACGTTTATCATCTTCTTCAAAAAAAGACGGAGATTATCTATTTATCGCGCGGGTTGTATTATTTTTTTATTATATATATATATATATATATAATAAAAAAAATAATAAAAATATATAAATAATAAAAATATACATCGGACATGACGAATCTATAAGGGTTTCGTTTTTTTGCCATTATTTCGGAACATGAGACTAGTTGCTTTTTTCTAGTATATTTTCTTGTTTAATATTTCACATCATCAGCCTGTGGACGTCCACTGCTGGACAAAGGCCTCTCCTAGCTCACGCCTATTGTGGCGTTCATAGGAGGCTAATAGCCTCCTATGAAGCGTGGTAGCAGTAGGCTAATGCCTACTGCTACCATGCTGGCCAGACGGGTTGGTAGATGGTTTGTTTCAAATTTTCCTTCGCTCGCACAGGTGTTCAATGCGTCGAGCCTCTTAGTCAACTCTTATGACATCCCAGGCATGTAAGGGAGTGGTGACACTTGTATTCTTAGGCCGTCACCACACAGCAAAATTTAATATTTATCACATAAAAATAGCATTGTATAATGCAAAATTAAAAAGTTATTATCCTCACAATCTTTCGCATTTACAATATTAGTAGGACATACCTACCTACTACCATAGAAACCTGGGTTATGGTATATCTCTACGAATGGAAAATGTCTTCCAAATCCATTCAGCGATTGACGTTTATTTGACAAAGTTGCCCATAATCCACATTAAGTAGAATAAGTTGTATAAGAGAAATAAAGAAATTAAGCCCAACAGTAGATAGTACAAAGCCAATAATTTCTAAACAAGTACTTTACAAAAAATGCTACTATACCATTACCGAATATTTAGAAGACCAAAACATAGATATTATCAACACTTAAATAACCATAACAAAAAAAAAATGTTTCTTCTCCTAATTGAATATTGATGTGCCTATCAGGGTCCATAGTGATACCTATTTTAAGTAACATCTAATTGTACACCTATGGAATGCAATAAAGTATTGAAGATATTTTAGAAAATGAGACTTACTTGTGAACACACCTGATCTAATAACTTTTGAAATCATTACATCGGTCCAGCCGTCTTCGAGTAAGCGATGTACATACATAATCAATATATATATATATATATATATATATATCATTTTCTAAAGTTTTGAAATCAGTTCAGTATTTTTCAGGAAATCTCAAAAATACTATTTGTAAAAACCGCAAGATGGCAATAAAGTTCACTAGATGGCGCTGATTGAAATTATGAAATAAAATACATTTTATACAAAAAATAGAACCCACGAGTTTATTTTGAAATAAGTTCACTAAATGGCTCAGCTGCTTTTGACTTAAAAAAATGTGAAACAAAAAAACCGACTTCAAAATCAAAATGTAAAAAATAAACCTTTATAACATCGCGTTTGTTCCCAAAATGGTCCCATTTTTTTAACTTTAAAATCGGTTCAGTAGTTTTGAAGAAAACTTGAAAAAAAACTGTCGTTTTTTCGATCAAGCGGTTTGACCCAAACTAACTAGTAGTTTCCTACACTACTAGTTTGAGTCAAACCGAAGTGCGGGACTTATCCTTACTATAAAAATCGTGAAATAAAAAACTTTTTATAAAAAAAAAATGTCAGCCAAGAACTTCTACATTGAACTTCCATTACTTTTATTTTTCTTACCTTGACTGGACCGACTCCAACTAAAGGGTTTATTTTTTACTTTTTGATTTTTGTAGTCTAGTTTTTTTTATAAAAAGTTTTTATTTCTCTTTAATCGCTATAGTTATTTACTACGAAGTGATTTCGTGGTTTTTTATCGCCTTATCTGCAAAATCGGAATCGCTCCTGCGCGCTTCGTCGCTTCAGTTGTTTAGCGCCTTAACTAGCTAATCAATAATATTGAAAGATATTGATAAGGTAATAACAGGATTACTTTCGCATTGCTTTCATGAGTAAACATATTATATTGTATCAATGTGTCAAAGATAACAGTGAAATGTTTGAACAGGTAGGTGACAATAATCCATTGGATGAGTTGACCACTCAATCGGTTTATGCATTTATCTTTCTTGTGCAATGGTGATAAATATGATAAGCGGCTGGTTTATATGATGATCATTGACTGAAAACATTTTAAAAACAAAAGAGTGAAAGTAGGTAAATTATTTACAGTTAGAGGACCTAAGTGTGATTTAATTAATTTTCCAAAAAAAAACTATAATATTCTCACTTAGAAATAAGAGATTGAACCGTGATATTAACTTTCTAAATTTTAGTGATGTTTTGAATTTCGCATTAACAATAGTATTTACTACAAAAGTACAAACAAAGATCATGATGTTTGACATTTATTCGATTCGTTTTTACTTCTAGCAGCAGTACGTGGATCCACCCGCGTGGTTCCCGTTCCCGTGGGAATATCGGGATAAAAAGTAGCCTATTTTACTGTCCGTACTTTTAACTAACTCTATTCCAAAAATCAAATCGATTGGTTGCTTAGTTACGGCTTGAAAGAAGGGCAAACAAACACACCTTCGCATTTATAATATTCCTCCTCAGTCGTTCACTCTTGGCAGAGTGGTCGTGGTTGATGACGTTGCTTCATTGGCTAAAGCAGACCCGCGATGCGCCTCCACTTGTTGCGGTTTTCAGCGTCTCGGGAACTCTGGACTATGGAGGTTTGTGTCGCAGCTTTAATGAGGTCTGTCCAACGCGCAGGTGAACGACCGGTAATTTATTTATAATATTAGTTAGGATTTAATATCAGTTAATATTAGGATAGTTCGGATTTTCCTAGCAAAACCGCCTCTGTGGTCTAGTGGTACAACCACCGGTATCAGACCCAGGGATCACGGGTTCGATTCCCAGCGGGGGTACATATTGTATTCGGTTTGGTTGGTGGTAGGACTTGTTCTAAGTCCGTCTGGCTAGCTACCACCATCTTATCTAAGTCTGACGCCATAACAACAATGTTTTCAACATTGTTGTGTTCCGGCAGTCACAGATAAGATAGCCAGTTCCTCAGTGATTGAGGATTCCGGGAGAGGCTCGCTTCCATCTTTAGCCTTATCAATACTTAACATCAGGTATGATGAAGGCTAAGAGTCTCCCCGTCGTTCATAAAAAAAAAAAAAAAACATTTAATTTTTCTAGATGTTGACGGTAGCTCGGTGTCGCAGTGGTAACCCCACGGTCCTTTGCAATGATCAGCTAAGGGATGGATGACCAAAAATTGATTATCACAGGGCTGTAAAGCCTGGCTACATTTACTGTCATCATCAATCCAATTTCAATTTCAATTTCAATTAGATAAGATAAGATAATGTTTATTGACCAAAAAAAGTTATATATTGTTACAAATAATAACCAACTTAAAACTAGGAAATGTGTACAAATATTAATATTTATAAACCTCTGCTGCCGAACAAGGCTAAGCCTGTATTTCAGCATACAGCGCCATAAACCTCCACGGACGATACCAGTGAACTAGTCAAAGCAAGTCATGGGAATATGAACATAAACCAAATATAACAAAAAAAGAAAAATCAAAAGAAAGAAATCAATAAAAATTACAATTTGGTATAGCATCTAGTGTGAGCAAATATTGTATGTGAATGCGTGAGTGTGGTGTGAAGTGTGTGTGTGTGTGTGTGTTTGTGTGTGTGTGTGTGTGTGTGTGTGTGTGTGTGTGTTTTTTGCTTATACCATAATGTAAATAAAGGTGTAACAAGAGAAATGGAGACCATTATGGACGTAATCCACGTCGGGTCCGCATGATAAATTCTCCTTATCCGCCTATAAGGTACGCCTGTGCCCTACCATAGCAGTGATGCCCTAGCGTAGCACTTTGGAGAGTGTGCGAGAGAACTGCACGATCTTGTTCCTCCAGCCCTTTTCCACCATCGGGGTACCAGACGCAGGTTAGCTTATCACGTACGTCGTTGACATTCCAACGGTCCGTACCGAGATCTTTGCTGATAGATTTTTTATGCGAACCGCTAAGGAAAGTTGTTTGTCGTTTCTGGTTGAAAGTAAGGAGTTTGAAGGTGCTTTGACCTTTCGATGGTCTGATCTCTTAATCAATTAACAGTTTATCACAAGTTAATCACGTTGCACGTTGGTCTACGTAAACAACCAATTATAAGACGTCATGACGCGTCATTCAAAGAAATAGTCTGTAAACAATTTGTTGATACATTACTATCGGATCTCCTCTGACCTGATATTGATGAAATCAAGTAAGAAAGTAGATGTTTACGTAAAAGAGGATGTTGTTAAAGCTAAATCAGATCTAAACGGAAATTAACTTATCTCTATTGAAATTAACTTTATTAATTAATTATCTTAATGATTTGCTATTTTAATACCCCTACTGCTTCGACATTTCTCTTCCTTATTGATATGGAGAATGGAATATCTTCGACGACCTCCGTGGTAGATTGGTACCCCCAGTTTCCAGTTGTCGCCTACTCTGAGGTCCTGGGTTCGATGATGTTTGTATGATGAATACGAGCATTTGTACCTGAGCCATGGACGTTTATAGATATTCCTATACATAAATACTTATATAGGTATAAATGTATGTATTTATATCCGTTACCCTAGTATCCCATAACACAAGCCTACAGTGCTTACTTTGGGGCTTAGTTGGTGTGAGTGTAAGGAATATTTATTTATTTAGTATTATTACTACGTTAACCTAATATCGATTTATCATCATCAGCCATAAAAAAAAACAACGGGTTGCACTCCGGGAGTGCCAGTAGAAGTGAAAACCGCTCAAACGAAACAGCAGGAGCAGGCATATATTTTCGCCGCGCGGTAGAAAGAGAGGGGTATATTACTTCCTCTCCTACGCCACGCCGGCGGTCTACTCTCCCTCTGTCTAACGAATTTTCGATCAGGTCACGTGTCCTGACGCGACTTTAACATTTTTTACCCATCCCAAAAATTTTAAACTCTGATGTGCACAACGCCGCTAAAGAAGTTTTCACTTCAAAAAACAAACTAATAATTATATTTGTCTTAGTAGTTTAGTTCTTTTGAATCGTCAATATTAACCTACCACCTATTCACGACTTATTTAATTCAATTCAAAGAGTTTATTGCAATCATGTGATTACAATATTGGTATATAACATAAAGACAGTACTATAACATGAACCCTGCTAGAGTATCGCAATTTAACTTAATCTAAAAACAAGAAGAACATTTTTAATAATGGATCATAAATCGTATGGTTGGATGAGGATAATTTTAATTTTATTGTATTGTTAAAGATAATAACAGAATACAAACTGTTTAACTGCAATTTACAGCAAACTAATACTCAAAGTATTAGTTTGTATCCCAATAAAAATTGTAAACAGCATTGACCCAAAACAACAGTAAACAAAATATTTAACTAACCTACATAGTTTAAACTAAATTAAAATAAAAAGTTATCAACTTTCGAACAATGTGAAAATTAAAAGAACAAATTGAAGTAAAGCAATCAAAAAAAGGAGAACAATTTAAAAATCACGTAACAGTTATATTTTAAATGAACTTATGTATTGCGAACTTATTTGGTGATATTTCGAATGGATCTTGATCCACCATACAGGCCTTATTGGGTTGAATGGTGCTATTATCGATTGCAAATGCAGCTGGGATCAAAGGCGTAACATATTTTTAAACGAACGGATGATAATACATTTTTGGTTACCCATCCCGTGACCGACAATTGAGATAGTTGCCTTGCGCCATAATAGCAAGCCGAACGTGGTAACTACTGTGCTCTCGCGGTCCTAAGTTACTTAATTATTTGATTAATCGTTAGTGTTTTCCTATAGGGAAAATCTGAAAGAGCATGTGCAAATTTAGAAGCAAAACAGGAAAAGTTAGGTATGTGTATGTGTAGTATCTACACTGATTAAACACAATTCGTAAACAAAAACAGACCCATATAATTGACAACATTTCATAAAATTTGCCCTACGTTTTTATTTTTTATTTAGAAATTACATATAAAAATAAGAGACACGTATTTTTTCTTTTTGCAATTTTTTACTTTAACTCATTATAAAATTAATTTAAAAAATTACTCATTCTAAATGAGGTTATGTCCAGTAGTAAGGATTTCTGGCGGACATACCTTGGCAAATTAATTTAAAAAATACACTGTGACGTTGTCAAGTCAACATGACACTTAAATGAAGTTTGTTTTGTTTACGTTTGTATTTCTTGTATGGTTTATGATTTAGTAATTTTTGCATTTTTCAATGCTATTTTCTATTTAAAATTTACCATAAGTTCTTGTATGGTTTTCGCCTGCAAAATTGTTTTGTTGTTGTTTAATTTTAGTCTTGCTATTTTTACTTGATTTTAAAGGGAGAAAAGGACAAGATGTTTATGGAAAATGTGAAATATGTGGCGTTATGAAAGTAAAAATGTACTTAAAACATATTCTTAGCCAGATTTTCATTGGAGCCTTACAGGTAACTAAAAAACTAAACAGGTCAGTTTATCTAACAGTTTACTAAATATGCACGCAATTTCTGATGCCTAATTATTGAAAAATCATAAAAAAGCTGAATTATTTATGAGAAATCATTGAAAAATGCATTTTTTTTTTGTAAATAACGCCAGTTATAGGTGCCATAGATGTGCAATATATACAATTAGACGGCTGTTTCATCTTAATCGATAGTCCAACATTTGTAAAAAAAATTCTTTGGAATGCGAGGATATTTCTCTCATTGATGAAACGACGGTGGCCAACACCGTAGAAGGGTGAATATACTTGAAAATTTCGGCGTGTCCTCATAGGTCTCTGTAGCATAATTGGTCAGTGCATTGGGCCGGATTCCCAAGGATGCGGGTCCGAGTCCCGTCATAGCGACATGCGACTACTTGCTTATTTCTAGCATATTTTCTTGTAAACTTTTTAAAATTCTGAATGGTTTCGCTCCTGGTTCGCTCTTGATCAGTCAAGCTCGAAGACTAACTTTCACTTATTATAAATTTGATAAGTAGGATTATTTTAAAAGCATTCTGCCTGGAGGCAAAAGGTGTTTGTAACTCATAGATCTATTAAAACAATAAGCAAATTAACCATTGGATCTATCGCCAACTAAAAACACAACAACAAAACATTGTACCTATAAATTTGCCTAGCCTGGGCAGGACAACGCAGTTTATCAGCGTAGAAAGAATTTAAACAATGCCTTTTTAAAGCTAGAAAAATTCCGAGGCCAAAAATGTACGAAGCATACAAATAAATAGGAAAATCCTGGCACTTCAAATACTAAATAAAGTACGGTTGATTAAGGATACGGTTGAATTTAGCTAAGTCTATATATCCCACTGTGACTTTAATATTCAAGTATTATTAAAATTAAGCTTCTGTTTTGTTACACAACAATGACTCTTTGTCTGATACTTTCGCGGTATCGGAAAAAAGAGAGAATACGGCTTTTTTACGCATTATGGCTCCAGGCCAAACTGTAGCGGGGGTCGACAGTTTCCATTATGCGTTAAAAAGCCGGCTCACTTTTATGGCTGGTATACACTTTGATTAGTGATTAGTGCGAGTGGCATGTTTAGTGTTAAGTGTTTAGTGCTTAGCGAAGTACAGTATTTACAGCGCGTTCTATTTTTTCTGCGAGTAGCACCTCCCGCGCGTCCCGTCTTCACCCCTCACTTGCTCTAAACACGAACTAAACACGTCTGGACGTGACTGTTAAGTGTTTAGGTTAAATCAACAAAGTCTCGTGTTCGTTTCTCCTGTTGTTGTGATTGATAAAAATATTTAAAAAAAAATCTACTAGGTGGTTCGAATCCGTAACCCACAAATTTGTGGAGTTGTATGTTCAACATGCGTGTTTATATAATGTAAAATGTCCTGAATATAAAAACAAACATTTATTACTAATCAAAGTATACAGGCAAAATGTAGTCTAATTTTTTTTTAAATGAACTAAACACCGCCTACTAAACAGTATAGGACCTCACTAATCACTTAACACTAATCACTCTACACACTTAACACTAAACACTTGGCACTTGACTAATCAAAGTGTATACCAGCCATTACGGCGAGTTCGTGACAGCCGCAACAATGTTCTGCAGGTCATCGCTGGCAGTGGAGACTGTCCGCTGCTCCAGCATATGATTAATATTACGAAATCCCTAATAGTAATTAATTACTTAAAAATAAAAATAAAATAAAAAGGTTTTTATTTTCCATAATTTGATCACAATAAAGTATGTGTGAAACATCTCCAGGAAGTAATATAATACTTGTGTTGGAGAAGTTTCGCTCTTGGCCTTAGCTTAAATACAATGGAAAACAGTTCATTAATTATTACACGTAAATATGTGTTACAAAGTTATAATATGTGTAAGAAAAGAATAAGATAAGCAGTTCAGAGTTAATGTGTGTTTGTCTGTGTTTGTACGTGTGTGTATGTGTATGTGTGTGTGTGTGTGTGTGTGTGAGAGAGAGAGAGAGAGAGGAATGTGTGTATGAGTGTATGTATGTAAGTCAGTGTGAGTGCGCGCACTTGTGTGTCAGTGTGTGTCTTTGTTTGTGCATGAATGAATTTGTGTTTGTGAGTGCTATCATGAGAGTCGTTCCAGTAAGTGTTCAGTTACTTACATTAGTTATTAAGTTTTTATGTTAACTGACACCTATGGATCCAGTTGTCCGATAAATAAACTTTTTTTTATTTAAACAAAAGGGTTTCCATGCGAATGTAATTCGAGTGATTCAAAAATACTTTAGACCATAATGCCAAATATAAGCGAGAATTAATACGAATTCACAGGCAAGAATTCTTAGATCAAAAAGTAAATTTTAATTAAATTTAAAAAAACGACGACGTTGTTTGCTTTTTAAACCGATTTTCACTAAGCATTAGTGGAATAAACACTAACTCCAAATGTATGCAAACTAATCTTAAATCTGATGGCACAACTAATCTGTCCAAACAATGTAGCTAATCAGAACACCGACGGTGCAGATTACGTGCTAGTCTGTGATTTACTGTATATTAATCACTATTATAGTTTGCGATTAAACTGCGATTAAGTAGCGTGGAAAATATAGCGTAATATATATTTACTCAAAACCTCGAAGCCATTGGCAGGACTCATCTTTACAAACAGCTTTTAGTATGAAAGCAACTCTTAAAAAAGGGAAAAATTTAATAAAATTAGCTATTTTATTAATTTTACCGCTTCTGTGGGCTAGTGGTAACAACCACCGGTATCAGACCCAGGGGTGCCGGGTTCGATTCCCAGCGTGGGTACATATTGTATTCAGTTTGTTTGGTGGTAGGACTTGTTGTAAATACTCCTGGCTAACCACCATATTATCTAAGTATGACGCCATAACAACAATGTTTTCAGCATTGTTGTGTTCCGGAAGTTAGAGATAAGATAGCCAGTTCCTCAACGATTGAGGATTCCGTAAGAGGCTCGCTTCCATCTTCAGCCTTATCAATACTAATCATCAGGACATCATAAAAAAAAGTAATCAGCCTTCGGGAAGTTAGTTTGGGGAACGTTTATTAACAAAGTACTTAGTTTAAATTAATAATTGATATTTTTATGATTTCTGAATTTGTGCATTTTTCTATACTATTTTTATACCTATGATAAATTTTAAATAGAAAAACATTGGAAAAAATTATTAACTCGGCCATAAGTGAATTCTCAGATGGGAATTTATCATAATAATAATCCAATATTTTTCTATTTAAAATTTATCATAATAATTGATTATTAAAGTAAAATACCTCGTTATTTTATATTTATTTGTAAGACGTGAACGTTTTCTATATTGGGTATGTCATGCTCTCTGTAAACATTTCTGCGGTGGTGTCGTGTGAGGCGGGTCGCTACGTTCCCTAAAATATGGTTGAGCGAAGCGATGGCTGGTTCATGCGTCATGCTCGTGTCGTCGTATATGTTGATTTGATTTTATGTTATTTATGATGTTTTGAGTTGAGATGCGTGGCACTGCTTGATCAGAGTAAACAAAGGTAAATAATGTTTTCAATTATTCCAAATATAAAAGCTTTTTTTTATTTATTTTTTTAACTTTAATTACGATTGAGATTGTGACCCAGCTGATGCGTCTTCTAGTGACATTGTAGGTTGTGTTGTGTCTTACATTAAGGCACTTTTATCTTTCTTTTTTTGCTGTTGCCATTGTATTTTTTTATATTTATACAGCTTAACATAAGTACCTGAAGTACGTCATGCTCACTCAAATGTTTCTTCGGCGGTGTCGTGTGAGGCGGGTCGTTACGTTCCCTAAAATGGTTCATGCGTCATGCTCGTGAACGGGTGCCGCCAGCGGAAATGGGTCTACCTCAGTCTGCTTATCTAAATGCTGTGCTTAAAGCCTAAATATTTTTATCTAAAATAAATTGATACTGACCTGTATGTACCTCACAACTTGCAGTAGTAGTAGTAGTAGTAGTAGTCTTGTGGTGCGGAAAATGTCTTTCTTTGACAGTTAAAAATTGTTTACGTTTACAATAACCATAAAATGTAATATTTTAATTAGTATTTTCCTTTTGTGATGGAAATTGACCTTACTGATATGTTAAGGTCACTTTTCAATTTGACGACTCTGTATGAAATAAAACAGGGAGAAAAAAACAGCCCTTGACGAGTTTCTTGCCGGTTCTTCTCGTTACAAGGTCTCCCGCCGTAGGGTTTGTGAACCGATGGCGTAGCTTCTTTGACGTTCATAAGTGCTTGTAACAGCCTAGACTGAATAAATGATATTGACTTTGACTTTGACTATAAAAATATTATTTATTGAAATAATGCTTCCTTAAAAAAATCTAGGCTAACGGGAATGTTCTCGGCTGTACCCACAAAACAAGTCGCAAGCAGCGTCCCTATCTGTCTATTATCTATCAGTGTCGAAGGGTTCATACGGGTGCTGCCAGCGGGATGGGTCTGCTCATGTCTGCTTGTGTTAAAATGTGTTGAGATATAAATTTTTGTTTTGATTTTATGTTAATTATGTTTTTTTAAGTTAAGACGCGTGGCACTGCTTGATCAGAATAAATAAAAATAAATAATGTTTTCAAATTATTCCAATTATATAAAAGTATTCTTTTTTGTTAACTTACTTTAAATATGCTTTGTGATTATGACCCAGCTGATGCGTCTTCTACTAACATTGTATGTTGTGTCTTACATTAATGCACTTTTATCTTTCTTTTTATTGCTGTTGTTATTTTTTTTTTTTATATATTTATACAGCTTAACATAAGTACCTGAAGTACGTCATGCTGACTCAAACGTTTCTTCGGCGGTGTCGTGTGAGGCGGGTCGTTACGTTCCCTAAAATATGGTTGAGCGAAGCGATGGCTGGTTCATGCGTCATGCTCGTGAACGGGTGCCGCCAGCGGAAATGGGTCTACTTCAGTCTGCTTATATTAATATTGTGCTTAAAGGTTAAATTTTTTTTTTTTAAATAAATTGATACTGACCTGTATGTTCCTCACAACTTGCAGTACAGAAATCTTGTAATGCGAGAAATGTTGTAATGTATGATAGATAAGTCTTTCTTTGCCAGTTGAAAATTGTTTACGGCTACAATAACCATAAAATTTAATATTATAATTAGAATTTATTTTTGTGATGGAAATTGACCTTACTGATATGTTAAGGTCATTTTTCAATTTGACGACTCTGTATGAAATAAAACAGGGAGAAAAAAACAGCCCTTGACGAGTTTCTTGCCGGTTCTTCTCGTTACAAGGTCTCCCGCCGTAGGGTTTGTGAACCGATGGCGTAGCTTCTTTGACGTTCATAAGTGCTTGTAACAGCCTAGACTGAATAAATGATATTGACTTTGACTTTGACATACAAACCGATTGTCTTCGGCTTCCCATAAGAAATCCTACAACAGCGATCCACCATGCAGTTATTTAATATAAACTCAAAAACTACTGATCTGCCCCCTAATTATGGAATTGTCTACTTTACAGTCGCAATCCCTTTCGGAACGAATGATGTTTTAAATGACACTTCATTTGACACAGCCAAAAAAAAAAAATGTAAATATCTTTCAAATGACAAAGTGAAAGGGATTGCGATATATTTTAAAATTAGACAATTAGCCCCCATATTTGAATGACATTTGGTACACAGATAGCAGATAACCTAGTTATAAACATAGGATATTTTTGCCGGAAGCTAGTCAGCGATAAAGCTTCAAGGCTATATTAGGTATATTGTAACCTCAAGTTACCTAATTGCTACTGTTTACTTGGAAGTAAGTTGCGATAATATTGCGATAATAGCACAAACAATCGCCTAATCTAATTAGTCGCTTACACAGACTGTATTCAATCAACTTCATAGAGTAAGTATGTTTAGCCAGCAGTCTAATTAAGTATTTAGCTACGAGAAGCTCGGTGGTGCTGTGGTCAGCACATTGCTTGTGATTTTTTTATTTTATTTTTCATGAACTACGGGTACTCTCATAGCTTTCATCATACCTGATGTTAAGTATTGATAAGGCCTCAAGTATGATGTGCCTCTCCCGGTATCCTCAGCTACTTATGAGGAACTGGCTATCTTATTTTTTTCCAATATTTTTCTATTTAAAATTGATTATAAAACACAGGTGGTTTATATATAGGTCTTAGATACTTATAATAAATTTTTAAATAGAAAAATATTGGAAAAAATTAACTCGGCTCTGAGAGCTCTCTGTAGCCGCTGAGCTACCGAGACTTAAGTCTCGGTAGCTCAGCGGTTAGAGCATTGGATCGGATTTCCAAAGGTCGTGGGTTCGATTCCCATCTGAGAATTCACTTGTGGCCGAGTTAATTTTTTCCAATATTTTTCTATTTATAAATTTATTATAAGTATAAAAATAGCATTGAAAAATGCAAAAAATCAAAAATCATAAGATCAAAATCTAAGATTTTTACAGAAATGCAAATGACGTAAGTAGGTACAAATTGTGACCTTTTTCAAGTAGGCTATAGGTCCATATATCCGATCGATCTATAAAATAATGCATGAATAATTATAGTGTTCTTAGGTATAATGTGCTGTGCATAAATAGCAACAACTTGATTTTTACTGACATTGAAATGTGAGCGTAGGTTAGCCGCCTCGAAAGTTTAAATTCTTTTGTGGGTATTACGAATCCGGTTTTTGGAAGAACAGACCAAGTTTAATGTATGTAATGTAAACATAGCATTTTAAAATGCATGCAGGCATAATTTTAATCAATTTATAACTTGGTATTTTTATATAAGCAAGTAGCTGGCTGGTACAGTTAAGTTAAGTTTTCCATGAGATCATTTTATGTCAATAAAGATATTTATTAATTTTTATGTTCGTCTTGTAGTAAGTACCTAAGTATCAATATCAAAATACTTTTTTTGAGTAAGACATTTTAATTACAGAAAATATAATTTATATATAAAAAAATAAACTTTTGGAATCAGTGCCAGCCAAGGCATTCACATTGCACTTCAATTAACTATATTATTATTTTTCTTGCCCTGACTGGCACCGACTTCAAAAGCTTTATATTAAAAGCTTTTTACTTTTTGAGGTCGGTTAATTTTTTTTTTTATAAAAGTTTGTTATTTCACAAATTTTAGTCACATCATGTGCCGTTACTCAGCCCGTACGCAACAATGATGTCACCTAGGTAAACGACTACTGCCAGTACCAAAACGTTAATTATATTTTTCAGGATTATGAAAAACTACTAGCCAGATCTTCGTAAAAAATATATGGGACCACACTTGAGATAAAAAAATTATGAATAAAATCGGTTGACAACTGACGGCGTTATATTAAAACACACATAAAACAGTCGACTTGAGAACGTCCTTCTATTTTGAAGTCGGTTAAAGAACTATTATTTGGGTAAATATGTAGGTAAAACACATATTACATTTATGGTATTTTTTTTTCATTTATTGCTATTTTTATACTTATGGTAAATTTTAAATAGAAAAATATTGGAAAAAATTTACTCGGCGACAAGTGAATCTCAGACGGGAATCGAACCCGCGACCTTTGGAAATCCGGTCCAATGCTCTGGTCAATGAGAAATGAGAATTCACTTGTGGCCGAGTTAAATTTTTCCAATATTTTTCTATTTAAAATTTACCATAAGTATAAAAATAGCATTAAAAAAGGAAAAAATTACAAAATCATACACATATTACATGTACAGCATATTGAGATATCAAACTGTAGTGTATAGCAATATTTTTGAAGGAAATGTTTCGTTTTGGTTGTCCTTCTACTGTTTAACATGATTATGAATTATATTAAAATAGAAAATCCTCTTTTACGACTTACCGGGCTTAGTAGTGGTATCATCTTGCACATTTTCCCCCATTTTCACTCACTTCACTTCACTTAAAAAAATTATAAAAAAAAACCAATTTAAACTTAATAATTTTGTTAAAACTCAAAATTATCGTTAACAGAATTTTATTTCGATGGTCATTTGTTTTCATCCGATTGGAAAATACGCGCGAATTTCATCAATAGTCTCTTTTTAACAAAAAGTTTGTTTCGAAGCGTAAACTCTTTGGTGTCAGTGTTCGAAATTTTGTTTTTTCTTTATTTCTTTGATCGATTTGGATTGCTAGATTTTTGTTTTTTTTTTCTTGATCGCCTTGCGTAGCAGGAAGCGCGGCGCAAGCGCTCTCGCTAAGTATGCCGTGCGGTGTGCGCTAACCTTATATATATCGCGACAATGCACTTGAAATTGTAACGTGTCAATGAGTTCGCTAGTTGTAGGATAATCTTGTTTGGATTTTTTTGGAGGTCGTTGAACTACGGGTTTTTTTATAAATAGATAGGTATAAATATTTAGTTGTATTTGGTTAAAATTTGGGCTTTTTAGTTTATGAGTCGCAGTCACTAAATAAGTAACTGGGATTTAAACTATTAAAATTAGTTAATATGGTTTGTTTGCGTTTTTTTCATTTATATGATGTAGTTTTATACTATTATAAATGAAAACCGGCAAAATAAGCAAAAAGAAACAATGTCTATTCAAATTTCTATAATCATTTATTTTAAAATATAACCCACATGAAAAATTAAGACAACGATTAAATAACTAGATTTAAAATTAAATGCCAAGATGAAAGTAATTTTTTTATACAGACAATTTTATATTAAATAATCAAAATATTAATTTAAAAAACCAATATCAAGAAACAATTAGCAATACAAAAAATACACAAACAAAATTAAATTAATTTACAGGAATAACAAAATGAAAATTCTCGTAATATTAATAGACCGAATTACGGACGTGTGGTCACTATTATCAATGACGTGAATTTGTCCTACTAAAATGAATTGACATCTCGATGATAGCAAATATGGATCAATAAGTGAATATCGTATTGGTAAAAATCTGACTACAAAACAATTTGAAAAAAAAAAAAAAGTCAAGGTACATACAACATCACGACAAGTCATACATTTGCACTGCGAAAATCACCGCTATTACGAGCGAGATAAGAACACTGATAAAAGAGACGCTCTTGTGAAAATATATATTCACCTCACACTCTAGGAAAACGAGGTTTTGTCATACAATTTCTGCGTGGAAAATCGCATTTTGCGGCCTAGCGTGGTAAAGGACTTTTTTAAATTTAATACCTAAAAATATGTACTAATGCGTTCCAAATCGCACAATTGATATTTTATGTTACATTTTATTCTTATTTTAGATAACTTTGCATTAATTTTAATACTCCTTTTTGGTTTTATTATAATATTTTAGTCCCTTGTGTCAGAAAAACAAAAGCAGTAAGATTAAACTCTTTGATAAAAGATTTTTTATATTTAGGCTGAGATTTCACAACCTATGATGGGATTTCGGAAAGTCACATAAACCTTTATTTTTAAATTGTCGTTATCTTGTTCCTCATGTCAATGTCAACATTTACCAAATAGATTTTATTGTTATTATAACTAACAATTTATTCATATTTTAAATAACTGACTTATGTAACCTTTTTATTATTTTAATTGTTTATATCATAAAAACAACAATAATAATGCATATTTAGATTAAACTTTTTACAAAAAAAAATACCGGAAAATTGACCGCGGTAACAACCTAAAATGATTTCTTCGCTGTTTTGAGATAAAAAGTTGAGTATTGCGCTCGGCAGAAAAGTTTTTAGCATCTCGTATCTTTGAAACCCTCGCTACGCCCAGGATTAATTCTTTGAACAACTCGCTACGCGGTTAAATCCTAGAATCCTTAGCTTGCTCAGGTTTCAATAGAGGTAACTCGCCGCGAAATCGAACTTTCCAGCCTTGCAAAAAAATAACTATTGAACCCGTCATTTCGAAAACGGCACGAGATATCGTTTTTGGCACCATTTTATTTATTAATCCGTTTTACATATTCCCTGTAAAAAAAGGCACATCTTCAAATGATACCATATCATATATTCACTTCATAATGTGTTATTTTTTTCCACCATCATAGACTTTTTTGCAAGAAACATTATTTTGTTGATCCTGAAAAGTTTTGGTAAGTGGACTTGAAGCCTTTTCGAAACAACGGGTTCATTTGAAATAACGTATTTTTGAAGAATTTCAGGCCAATTACTTATTTATGAACAATCGATACCACGTAACCTTTTACACATTCAGCACGGCGTAATTGCGAATTTCATGAAAGGTAGCATTTTTTATTTTTGCATGTGCATCGCATTTTTGCATTTTCGAACCAACCCCTGCAACCTTTGCGATATCTGGATTTCGGCCCACTGCTCTGAACTGCTTGTGGGTTCCGTCGGAGTAGTCCAGTATTTTTTCTTGTCTAATATAATTTATTACAAACAGGCTTGTTCCGTTGTACAAAAACTTAATTAATAAAAAAAGTCAGCTCCTCAGTGATTGAGGAATCCGGGAGAGGCTCGCCTTACAAAAACTTAACATCAGGTATGATGAAGGCGTTTATATAAAAAAAAAACAAACGGGTAACTTTCCAGTTGACCAATAGAGTTTTTTTTTTGGGGAACGTTTTCTCAGAAAGTATTAAAGTTAAAGAAATCATTTAGTATTCAAATTAAATACTTTTGAATGTTCTGTTATTTGTGATATAAACATGTCCTAAATATCTATTAAGTACTTACTTTTTACGTACGACCTGTTTGGCGCAGGGGTACTAACCCCACCTTCTGCGCCAGAGGTCCCGGGTTCGATCCCTGGACAAGACAAATATGTGTGTGCATGAACATGTCTATTTGTCTTGGTCTGGGTGTTTAATATGTATATTATGTATGTATTTACAAAAAAAAAGTATATAAGTATGTTTATCCGTTATCTAGTATCCATAACACAACTTTTTCACGATACTTAATATGGGCTAAAAATTGGTGTGATTGTATGGAAATATTTATTTATTTATTATTTATTTTTAAATAAAGCCCCCTCAAAAAGCTCTACTGGTCAACCGGGAAATTCCCGACATCAAGTCATGGTCTACAGTTTACCCCTTAGAGCAACTTTATGTCGCTTGTTATAAAGGTGATTTTCGCTGTGAAAGTGTCAAACCTATCATGATGTTGGCTTTACAATCGAGCAGTCTTCCCTGTCGACTACGAGTTTAGTCCAGGTAACGTGTTTTTGAAAAGTATTCAAGTGATAAATGTATATCGTTTTAGTATTTGAGATCAACTATATTATATGTAAACTATAACTATATAAGCCGTGTGGTGACGGCTTAAGAATACAAGTGTCACCACTCCCTTACATGCCTTCCTACCTTGCCTACATCGACTAAGAGGCTCGACGCATTGAACACCTGTGCGAGAGAAGGAAAGCTTGAAACAAACCCTCTACCAACCCGTCGGGCCAGCGTGGTAGCAGTAGGCTAATAGCCTCCTATGAACGCCACAATAGGCGTGAGCTAGGAGAGGCCTGTGTCAAGCAGTGGACGTCCACAGGCTGATGATGATGTTTTTTTTTTTTTTTTTTTTTCTTTATTTAGGAAAACAACAGCTGTTATACATAACAAAGGAATCAATAACATAATATATAATGTTACAATAGCCTAAGAGTTTCCACTAATAAACATGACTATTATGTTGAATAGGTAATAAAATTATACAAATCAAAAGGTAAGTACTAAGTTAATTTGAATGAACGGTAAAAAGAAAAATTTTGACAAATTCCAAAATTACAACGTGAAGTCAGGTTGGTACTACTTATACTTAACAAATACTAATCATTATTCATCAAACGCAAGAGATTACGAAAGCGGTTAAATTTTTCATGAAATATATCGATGTGGTTAATTTTAGAGTTATACTCATTTGTAGCTCTAATTATAAAACAATTCTTCCTATAGTTGACCCTACACAGCGGAGAAACAAATGTTTGCTTGTTACGAGCACCGTTATATGTGTGTACTTGAAGCAGATATGTCCTACGATCTCGCATTGTGAAACATTGGGTAGACCTTATATGGGGTCCTATTCTATTTGCTATCTCTTTAATTTCTTTGCTTTTCGTTTCGTTTGTCCTACTTGTCAATTGTCAATGCGTGCAATCTTCGTCACAGATTTCAACGCAAATTACTATGAAAGTGACATCATTGTTTGTCATGTAATTTTTTTTCATAAATCTATTACTGTTTAGGGTTCCGTAGCCTATAGGCAAAAAATGGAACCCTTATAGATTCGTCTTGTCTCTCTGTCTGATGTAAATGTCACAGCCACTTTATTCCAAAACTATGAGGATTACACACGATTTTTTCTCAAAGTCAACCGTTTGAAACATATACACTTCCAAAGTGGTAAAAATAATGTCTGTCCCCCTCTAACTTTTGAGATGAGTGAGAGAGTGAAAAATAAAAAATAATATATGCTGTATATCGTAATAATAACTTTTATCGATAATTGGTATGAGCGTATGAGGTATAATAAAAATTATTAACTTTTAATTAGTAATTATCTAACCGTTTCCGAACGCAATAATAAATCAACTTTGTGAAGGTAGACTTGTAAGTAGCTAGTCGACCCGTGACCACGGCAACTAAAAAGGTTCCGAAACGTCGGGAAACATAAAAAAAACCTCAAATAAACCGAAAAATTATAGTACTAAATATATATTTCGGGTAAATAAATCGCACTAAATACTCCGCAAAGGTTGTTTTATTTCAATTATGAGTGCGCTAAGATGGGCTTATGGGATATATTTAGCAGTTTCAGCCCCTCTAGCGTGACCACCGCTATATCATGCGATATGATATAGCGCATCATGCTGTCTTGCTTACTCCGCTACGATGTGAGCGGGACAGTGACACGTTATCGAGTTATCGAGTCGATAAAAGTCGCTCATGCTAGGCCAGCTGAGCTATAGCACATTTTCCAGAACCGCAAATATAACTTTGTCATTTATACAAACACTATGATAAACAAAGTTATTTTTGCAGACGAAAAATTAGAGTGGCATTTTAGGTAGGTGTATTTATTTTAATAATAATGGAAACTTTATTGCATACGATACAAAAACAAACACATACAGAGAAAATGACAAAAAGAGGAACACGCAATAGGCGGCCTTATTGCTATATCAATCTCTTTCAGGCAACCTTCGGTGAGAGACGGAATCCTTCATGTGCGAGTTCGACTCGCACTTAGCCGCTTTTTTAAGGGGCCGTACAAAGCCAAATACACATTTTTGATCAAGGATTTCACATAGTATTACTAGATTTATTGGCCCTAAAAAAATACTGTAGAAAGTAGACTATAGTACTCAGTTATGTGATTGACAGAAACATGATTGCTAAAACTTTTCTCGATAGAAAAAAATCGTAAAGTTACTTCCAATTTTGTAGTTTTTCAATGCTGTGTCAACCGCTATTAAACCTTTAGTCTTGAAACTATTATTAAAAAATACCTTAGCTAGTTGTCTAGTTTTGTGATTGACGGTTTTTCAAAATTTTAAATAGTTCATAAATAATAAATTAAAAACGATAATGTCGCTTACGTCGATGTTTTTAAAACAGACACCGGTGTTTGCATCTCTGTCGCATGCGTTATTTCACCGTATTTCTGTCTGATTCGCTCTTCGCTCTTCAGTCGTGAGTGCTCCATTGAGACGTGTGGACTGCGCTTGCCTTACGCTCCGCGACGATTTCGCTCGTAGATTATTTAAAAAGTCTATTTGTGTAAATATTGGAAATAAAACTAATATTAAAAGAAAAAAAATGCATTCAGAGAAAGTTACGTGCGCAGATTATGGAGTTTGCTCGAAGGTATGTATAGTTTTATTAATAATAATGTTAATATTTAATTAATCATAACCTAGGTATAGGTAATTATAGCAAACAGAGATAAAAAATAAGCTTTTGTAGAAATTTGTAGACAAGTATTCGACGAGCAGCATATTAAGATACAAAACTGTCAAATATCTGTCAGAAATCAGTGCCAATTTTAATGTTTGAAATTGATTAAAGATATTATTTGACTGTACTTTTTAGGTAAAAGTAGTAATTTATTATAAGTAAATACATAGTATACTTTTTTTAGTTTCAGGCACAAACAAAAGGTGGTGGGGGACAATAGCCATGCCCCGCTCCCCCAAGACACACAGTTTTACGTGCAAAATGTTTGCAATTATGAAATAAGCTAAGATTGCCTCCTCCCTTAACAATATTCCAGTGACCATGGCGCATGCAACTGCGCCGAAATATCGGAGTCTCAAATATAAATAGGTACATGGTGTAAATCCAGTCCGAGTTTATTCTAGTAACTTCAAATAACCATAGAAATTCAAAAGAAGATAAGGTTGTAAAATTAATAATACTTATATTGTCGAAGACATTATACAACCCTACATGTTTTTATTGTTAGACACAAATACATGTTATTGTCTCTTTTTCAGATCTGAGCATAGAAAAAACAAAATGAAAAATAATGATGGCAATTTAATTAAAAATCCACCTGACATTTGTAATCTATTTAATAATTATTATATTGACATAATAAATAAACAAACGAATAGTAATTTGACATTTAATAATAGTAATCAATCTAATGAGACATCTAATCATAACATTAAATCTGACGATAAAACTATATTCTTATATCCGACTACGCAAGAAGAAATATTCTAAATTATTAAATCCCTAAACAACACAACATCAACGGGTTTCGATGAATTGCCTACAAAAGTGTTAAAATATTGTGCATTAATTCTCTCCGATGTCTTGTCTTATCTTATCAACCTTTCATTCACTGAAGGCAAATTTCCAGAAACATTGAAGGTTTCTGTCATAACAAAGATGACTCAGAGGCACTGGATAATTATAGACCAATAGCACTGACTCCGGTACTTGCTAAAGTGTATGAAAAAGCAATGCTTGGAAGAATTTACGAGTTCCAAGAGAAACACAACATTCTCAACCACGAACAAAATGGCTTACGCAAAGGAAAATCCACGACACTTGCAGCATTTAACTTAGTAAAAACTGTAACAGAGAATATAGACCAGAACATAGACACAATAGCGATTTTCTTTGATATGAGCAAAGCATTCGACTTTGTCTCGCATGACATTCTCCTGTACAAATGCGAAAGATATAGTTTGAGAGGGGTAGCATTAGACTGGTTAAAATCTTATCTGAATAATCGGCGTCAATATGTAGAAAATAAAAATATAAATAAAAATAATGAAGAAGTATCGTTTTGCTCGACACTTGACACTTTTTACTCTGTTTTATGTGAATAAAGATGATTTGATTTTATTTGAAGTAGTTCATTGTCCAATTTTGATCTGACGTTGCAAGAAAAAAATACGGATGGCGATAGTTGTCGTCCCAAAAGGTTTTTAAAAATACCCTCATAGTTTTGTACTATGTGTGTATGCAAATTGAAAAAATTGAAAGAGACGACAAACTTTGGGAGACCTTTATGCGACCGAAACTAAAAGACTTTTATATGCAACATGTTTTGCCAGAATTAGTGGATCCTCGTCAGACTCGAAATATGCCCTTAAGGTGGTACGACTTCCATACAAACACACATTGCACATTTATTGGTTCAGCATACCTTAATAATTCATAAATACATGCGCAACTAACTCGTTTCAGTTATTTGTTTGCGTGAAATAACAAAAAAAATGTACTTTCATACATAAATCACGAAAAACCTAACATCTTATAATTTCAATAATTCTATGTATGTGTGTGTGACTCATCGCATTTATATACCTCATGTATGAAAGTACATTTATTTAATAATTTCGCGCTAACAAATAACTAAAACGAGTTAGTTGCACATGTATTTATGAATTATTAAGGTATGATGAACCAATAAATGTGCAATGTGTGTTTGTATGGAAGTCGTACCACCTTAAGGGCATATTTATTTTTTCATAATGTGCTTACGCACATTATGTAAGCACAAATAAACGAAAAGGAGGAATATCAATGAGTATTGAAGCTAAGAAAATGTAAATAAAAAAATGGTTGCTTGTTGAATTGTTTATTATTTTTCACGCTTCCTTCTTACATGGGCTTTGGGTGTATTATAATATATTTTTGCATTTCAATATTAAAAACAAGAATTAATAAGGAAAGGTACAAATAGTTTATGATCTTTATGTTGAGTGTATTAATTAGTATAGTAATTAATTATTATTGAGAGACGTACTGAACCCCTGTCAGAACGTGTAAATTGTGTTTTTTTCATATAAATTTCACGTAAGCAAACAAAACTCACACTAGGCATACAGACCAATGGATCCCAAGATGGTTATTAACACAAGTAAAACGAATAATAATGCGGGAGGTTCACCAAACCACATTACAATACCTACAAAATGTAATGTCGCACATTTTTTATATATTTATTACTTGTATGTTTACTATTAATCCTCAGGTTACCTAAGGATTACTATAATAAAAAGTACTCATCTCCTGTATTTAATCGCGCTACACTGTTGCCAATCTGAAACAGAAAAAACATTATAAATATTATTAAAAAAAGTAATTTATAAAATAAATAATAAACAGTAACTCACCAGGAATATCTATTTAAAAGTATGTGTATATACATGCGACACTTGTCTCTGTTTTCTTCATTACACTGTGCACGTAAACTCAAGCGAACTTTGTTCTCGGCCAGCGATAACGACACGCGCGGAGCTAGTCGACATCGGCATAGGGTGCGGGACGCGCGGGGGAAATCCTTATTTCTTCTAGCTTTGTATGGCCCCTTAAACGTCCCCTCAACAATCCCTACTGGTCTACCAGAAAGTTCCTAGATTGTACCTCACATAACCAAACATGCTATCAAAGCTTTGCCATAGGCGATACCATTAGCAAATCTCTAAGTGAATTCCGCCTAAAAGGCAAGTTTCTTTACCCTTGGGATCTTACACGCTAATCTTCGGTTCATGTACATTCAAGAGCACATCATTCCTCACATTTGTACTAAAGAATACTTAGGTAGTATTCTTAACATACCTATGTACTATGAAATGTTGTTTTGAATGTTCCAACCTGAAGCTTTCCTTAACTTATTTTTTTAAACTAGTGTTTAGCCTGTGACTTTTTTAATTTTATTTATTTAATAATAACACAAGGAGCTTACAATTTTCTTTTTACAATAGTCCCGCAAAACCGACTAGTCGGTTTGTCTGTGGGATCTTCAATCTCTATTATATATAAGTAATATAACCTAAAATTAATAGATATAATTTAAATATAAAGTCACTCTATACAGCTGTAATGAAATAAAATGCAACTAAATAATATAGTTGTACTTACTTATTGATCTAGTTTAGTTATTTTTATTATTATTTATGAATATATTTTGCAGCAGGTGTTTTTTTAATAATATCTTAAATCTATTTTTACATGTCATTTTCTGTTACTTAAAATTTTCGTTATAAAGTAATATGTCCGTCATGATCCTAAGCTATCTCTATGCTGAAGTTTATCAAAACTGGTGCAGTCAATTCCGCCTTGAAAAAGCAACGGAAGACAGACCGATCTATTTTCGCATTTATAATACTATATTAATACTTTGTTTTACCAAATTCCACTAATATTATAAATGCCAAAAAGTTTGTGAGTATGTTTGTTACACTTTCACGCAAAAACTACTGAACTGATTTAGATGAAATTTGGCACGCAGATAGAAGGTTTCCTGGATTAAAACACAAGATAATTTTTATTCCGATATTCCTACGGAAGCGGGAACCAATGTAGGTGAAACCGCAGGCGGGCGCTGGTAGTTTCATAGTTGCTAAACTGTGTTAAAATGTCTATTTCTCAAGTTCTATGTACTTCAGACCACGTGGTAAAGATAAGTGACGTCATATGACGTCTGACCTGTATCTGATGAGTGGTCAAAAGATATTTCATTTTATATTGATTACTATCAAATATGGTACATAATTATTACCTATTACCGTACCTTTGCCTTTTCCTTATAAATACTAAAAGGTTAGTAATGTAGTTAAAGTCAAAGTCAAAGTCAATATCATTTATTCAGTCTAGGCTGTTACAAGCACTTATGAACGTCAAAGAAGCTACGCCATCGGTTCACAAACCCTACAGCGGGAGACCTTGTAACGAGAAGAACCGGCAAGAAACTCGTCAAGGGCTGTTTTTTTCTCCCTGTTTTATTTCATACAGAGTCGTCAAATTGAAAAGTGACCTTAACATATCAGTAAGGTCAATTTCCATCACAAAAGGAAAATACTAATTAAAATAATACATTTTATGGTTATTGTAAACGTAAACAATTTTTAACTGGCAAAGAAAGACTTGTCTATCATACATTACAACATTTCCCGCACCACAAGACTACTACACTGCAAGTTGTGAGGTACATACAGGTCAGTATCAATTTATTTTAGATAAAAATATTTAGGCTTTAAGCACAGCATTAAGATAAGCAGACTGAGGTAGACCCATTTCCGCTGGCGGCACCCGTTCACGAGCATGACGCTTGAACCAGCCATCGCTTCGCTCAACCATATTTTAGGGATCGTAACGACCCGCCTCACACGACACCGCCGAAGAAACGTTTGAGGGAGCATGACGTACTTCAGGTACTTATGTTAAGCTGTATAAATATAAAAAAATACAATGGCAACAGCAAAAAAAGAAAGATAAAAGTGCCTTAATGTAAGATACAACACAACCTACAATGTCACTAGAAGACGCATCAGCTAGGTCACAATCTCAATCGTAATTAAAGTTAAAAAAATAAATAAAAAAAAAAGCTTTTATATATTTGGAATAATTGAAAACATTATTTACCTTTGTTTACTCTGATCAAGCAGTGCCACGCAACTCAACTCAAAACATCATAAATAACATAAAATCAAAACATTTTAACACAAGCAAACATGAGCAGACCCATCCCGCTGGCAGCACCCGTTCACGAGCATGACGCATGAACCAGCCATCGCTTCGCTCAACCATATTTTAGGGAACGTAGCGACCCGCCTCACACGACACCACCGCAGAAATGTTTACAGAGAAGCCAGCCAAGGCATTCTAATTTGCACACTTATTTGCATTTCCTACTCTTTTCCTTTTCTTGCCATTTTTTGCTTTTTGGTTTTTGAAGTCGGTTTTAATTTTTTATAAAGTTAGGATTTTGTAAAGCAACTCAAAATATGTTTTCATCTATATCTGCATACAAGAACTCCCTAAAGTTAAGTTCCAACCTTAATACTAGTGGGTATTTCCCAAGTAGGTACCTTAACTAGTTCCAAGAAGTTTAGTTGCCAACTGGAGTATCGTATAGATGTATATCTTACATGATATTCGTACCGCAGTTGAACATCGACATAGTTGTACAATATATCGCATAACAAGTAGGCAGTTGCTATACAAAGCTCTTATCTAAAATCAGCATTGCTGTACAGTCAACAGAATGTCAAGCTTTACACTTGCATTGCAAAAAATTAAAACGTAAATAGAATTCTTTTTCATGATTTTGATTCTTGTAAGCTGAGTCGAATTTTTATTTATTATAAGCAAAAATGCACTTTTATTTAAATTTTTTCTTTGCTAAGAAAAGTGATCACTGTACAATTTGACGTGCTTGAAATAAAACAGGAAGAAAAATACAGCCCTTGACGAGTTTCTTGCCGGTTCTACTTGTTACGCGGTCTCCCGCCCCTTAGGATTTGTGAACCGACCGATGGCGTAGCTTCTTTGACGTTCATAAGTGTTTGTTACAGCCTAGACTGAATAAATGGTATTTAATTGAGATATATTAGACGACCTGTTTGGCGCAGAGGTACTAACCCCGCCTTCTGCGCCAGAGGTCCCGAGTTCGATTCCCGGAAAAGACAAAAATTTTTTTGTGCAGGAACATGTCTATTTGGTCTGGGTTTTGAATATTTATATTAAGTATATATTTAAAAAAAAAATGTATATAAGTATGTTTATCCGTTGTCTAGTATCCATAACACAAGTTCTTCATCAAACTTGACGTGGGCTAGATAATAGGTGTGATTGTATGCAAATATTTATTTATTATTTATTTAATGTATATATTTTCATAGGGGAACTACTATTGTAAAAATATAATAAATAATATAAAAACCTGACAACATCACGTACACATATTATTATTGATCTGACTATGAGATACGTAGCACGCACTATGTTACGGATATCAGATACATCAAAGTTAAATATCCAGACACGAAATGAAACCAGCTAATGTTTATCATTAAAATTAAATAATTAAAAATTAAAAGTATTTATTCAGTAATATCAAATTTTTACAAAACAATTACACTGAGATCTTCTCATCATCATTAGACGACCTGTACCCCTATTACGAGTTTGCTTAACATGACATTTACAGGACTCGTGAGCGTAGACTATCGGATACACTGCTCATGTCGGTAAAAATGTCGGACAGAGCCACATTTTACATTAACGTTTACTGTAACGTCGAGTTTGCCAAACTCGTAGTAAGCCTACTGTTTGGCGCAGGGGTACTAAACCCGCCTTCTACGCCAGAAGTCCAGGTTTTAATCCAGGCTATATACTATCTGTGAACCAAATTTCATTCAAATCCGTTTAGTAGATGAATGTCAGTCATCCCGTGACCACGGCAGCTGTAAAGGTGCCGAAACGTCGGGAAAATCAAAAAACCCCTAAAAACCTAAAAATACGGACGATTACAACTTAGTTCGTGGAAATATAGCGCGTTTGATATCCGTAAAAGTTGTTTTATTTCAATGAACAGTGCGCGCCAAAACGTAAGATGTACGTTTAGTAGTTTTTGAGTTTATTCGTTGCAAATAAACAAACAATCAATACTTTCCTCTTTATAGATTTTGTATATAAAAAATAAAAAAACTGTGCTAAAGTGTATGAAAGAAACAAAGTTGCTTCCATACAAAAAGTTTTGAAGTTTTTTTTATGAGCAACAGGGAGACATGATGTTAAGTATTGTACAAGGCTGAAGATGGAAGCGCGCCTCCCCTGGAATCCTCAACCAATGAGGAACTGGCTATATTATCTTTAACTGTCTGAACACGACAATAATGAAAACGTTGTTGTTATGGCGTCAGACTTAATTATGATAGTGGTAGCTAGCGAATAATTGAAATACCTTTATTATAAAATAATGCAATAATAAAAATAACAATATACATACCTTTGCCCCTGAAGTGTTTTACTTCAACAAGAATCCATCACTATCTATTAAGAAATTATGACGATTTATTAGTTATTTATGGGATTTCTCAATAACGAAAAATGTTTATTATGAAGGTTTCTTTCACAAGTAAAACACAAAGTTACATATTTTAAGATTTTTTAATTTTTAAATGCTATTTTTATACTTAACTCGAACCCACGACCTTTGGAAATCCGGTCCAATGCTCTAACCGCTCAGCTACCGAGACTTGAGACCACCGTCGAAATTCTCCAATACTTTTATATTTTTATTCGCTGTAGGCCAGCTTTGTCACATCAATGCTAGGAATATCGTTGCATTCGAAAAAAACAACTTTTTAGGTGTTTAACGATCGATGAAGTTGCGACAGCCAATAATTTATGATTTTTTATTTTTTCCTTTTTTCAATGCTATTTTATACATATGATAAATTTCAAATAGAAAAACATTGGACATAGGCAACTTGGTCACAAGTAAATTCTCAGATGGGACTCAAACCACCGTGGATGGGACCGACCACGACCTTTGGAAATCCGGTCCATGAGTAGAATCAATATATAAAAACGAAATTCCTAAGCAAAATTTTATCTCCTTGTCTCTATTGTGACATGAAAGTGTCAGAAACAATGCTAGACCTAAACATGGCAATATTTTAAAATTAAAATGTGAAATATTTAACCATAATAAATAATAAT
The DNA here is from genome assembly GCA_910589605.1 of Chrysoteuchia culmella. NCBI lineage: Eukaryota > Metazoa > Arthropoda > Insecta > Lepidoptera > Crambidae > Chrysoteuchia > Chrysoteuchia culmella. The sequence continues at coordinate 1,676,778 of OU342651.1, forward strand.
TTGAACATATTGTAGTTAGAATATTCTTTTATAAACATAATGTTTGACACAACACGTGTGTTTCGTCAGTTTCTTCCGATTATTATATTGTAATTAATTGATTCATTAGTAAATATCGGAAGATTTTTTTTATATCACGATTTTCTATATGGTTTAGTATGAATAAACAAAAGGTTAAACGGTTGGTATACGAGTTGAAACAATATATATTTTCCATTATCTCTTTGTTACGGGATCCAAAATACATTAAATCTTTATTACATTTTATCGTAAGCACTCATCGGGATAACATTATGAACTGATAAAAAAAATCGGCCAAGTGCGAGTCGAACTCGCACATGAAGGTTGCTATGAAGCATAAAACCGCCTATTGTGTGTTTCTATTTTTTATCATTTTCTCTGTTTGTGTTTGTTTTTTTATCGCGTGCAATAAAGTTTCTATTATTATTATTATTATATTAAATACACCTAGCCAAAATGCCACTATAATTTTTCGTCTGCAAAAATAACTTTGTTTTTTATAGTGTTGTATGAATGACAAAGTTATATTTGTGGTTTTGGAAGATTTCTGAAACTGCTAAATATATTTGGTTCAAACCAATTTTCGTTTTTTTTTGATATTTTACTTTTTTATTTTAAAAGTTAGAGCCCCCCCCCCCCCCCTCTAACTTTCTCATATATTCATATATTCTACCACTTTAAAAGTGTATATCATTCAAACGGTTGACTTAAAAAAAAAACTGTTTTAGGAACCTCAATGTAATTTTTAAAGACCTATCTGTAGATACCCCACACGTATAGGTTAGATGAAAAAAAATAATTTTCAGTTTCAGTTCCATGTATGGGGGGCCCCCCTTAATATTTTTTTTTTATTTCGTGTAAAAACCGTAAAGCGGTTTACAGATCTACCTACCAAGTTTCAACTGTGTAATCCTCATAGTTTTGGAATAAAGTGGCTGTGACATACATCGGACAGACAGACATGAGGAATCTATAAAGGTTCCGTTTTTTTTGCCATTAGGCTACGAAACCCTAAAAAGTATGTAAAAGAGCTGTGAGTTTTTAACCGACTTCAAAAAAAGGAGGAGGTTCTCAAGTCGACGGATTTTTTTTTAATTTGATCGAATGGCGCAGGTACACAGGCATTAGAGTTTTTTTGGGAAACGTTTTCTCGGAAAGTAATTAGGTTATAGAAATAAAACACATCTTATTTAAACGTTTTCTATAAATCTTTTCTTTTTTAAAGCTCCCTGAAAAATCCCTACTGGTCAACCGGGAAGTTCCCCGAATGTACTAACCCCTCCTACTGCGCCAGGAGTCGTGGGTTCAATTCCCAGTTCCCCATCCGGGATATAGTTGTATGTGTGTTATATAATTATTGATATACTCAGATCAAACAAAGTTTGTGATCAATTAATGACTTTGTATGAATATCAATATGTGATAACATATTTTTTTTGTGTGTGTATATTTGTAATGTCCTTTGCTTTTAAGTGATTTATCTACTTATTTCGGAGTCAGATCAATGTGTGTGATCTTATATGATATTTTTTTAACAATAATAATATTAAAACTTTAATGTTTCATGGCCACTATTACTATCATTATTAGGAATAACGGGATCTTTACTACGTTGTATTTTCTTTCGAGTCCCCGATATTTTGGTGCAATGCATGTGCCATGATCTATCGCCGATATATCGGAGACTCGAAACAAAATACAACCATTGAAATACTGACTAACTAAATGACTTTCATCCCGTGACCACGGTGAAAAGGTGCCGAAACGTCGGGAAAATCAAAAACCCCAAAAAAAAAAAACAAAACAAACGGATAATTACAACTTAGTTCGTGAAATATAGCACGTTTGATATCCGTAAAAGTTGTTTTATTTCAATGAACAGTGCGCGCCAAAATTTAAGATGTACGTAAAATACAACTAAAGTTATGATAAATTTTAACAAGAAAAATATTGGAAAAAAATCAACTCGGTCACAAGTGAATTCTCAGATGGGACATCTGCAATCTGGGAAAATATCATAAAAAATGCAAACATTAAAAATCATTAAAAATAAAACATGGTCTAATCTAAATGATAATAATAAAATTATTGTAAGTATACTATTGCAACTCCATGCTTTTTGTTATTATACGAAAAACAATATTTTCACCATGTTTTGTATTTGTTTTCTAGTCTTCTATAGTTCGTACAATGTTTAAAATTATATAATGATATCTTTTTTTAAATTCCTACTCGATCAATAGATATATATGGAACTTTCCACTCTTTTCAAGTAGCAAAGATAATTATTTTTCTAGGCACAAAAAGATACGGACAGTCCCTCTGCCATTTTGTGATGTCATCCTGCAAAAACGACTTCTCTAACAAATGAACTTTCAGCCTTTTCTAACAGATGCCAATTTCACATTTCTTTTTGTTTCATATTACTAGTAAATTAAGTAACAAATTAGACTAAAAAGAAAAGGTAAATAAAAAAAAAAGTTTCTTTGGAATGCAAGAATATTCCTATAGCGTATTAAAAATGTTTAAAGCTATTGGAAAATTTTTACTGTTAGTCGCAAGGCTCGGTAGCTCAGTGGTAAGAGCAGTGTGCCGGCTACCCAAAGGTCGCAGGTTTAACTCCTGACCTAAAAATAACTTGGACCGAGCCGGTTTTTACCAATATTTTACTATTAAAAAACTATCTGTATAAAAATAGTATTTAAAATGCAAAAACTTAAAAATCATAAATTATTACTAGGTTTTAATATTCCTTCTATTCTGTATATATCAAAATGTACACACGACATGTTAATATTCAAATGGTTTGCGAAATCTTACAAACCATTGAACCACATAAAATTTTTACAAATCATTTGAATATTAACATGTCGTGTTTTCACTTTGATATATACATAATAGAAGAAGGAATATTAAAACCTAGAAAAAAATATGATTTTTCAGTTTTTGCATTATGCATTGCATTTTATTGCAGGTATGAACATAATGCAAATGCATTTGCATTATGTTCATACCTGCCGACGTTTCGGCACCTTTTTAGCTGCCATCCCGTCATCCCGTGTCACGGCAGCTGAAAAGATGCCGAAACGTCGGGAAAATCAAAAAATCCCAAATAAACTTAAAAATATGGACAATTACAACTTAGTTCGTGATATATAGCGCGTTTGATATCCGTAAAAGTTGTTTTATTTCAGGTATGAACATATGCACAAATATGTAAACGTAAATGACTGCGTAATCATTCGTTATTTCCCACAGTGAAAACAATAAACCTGGATTTCATTCGAAGAGGAAAAACTTTGTAATAGCAAATTATTAGTTTCATAAAAACAGGAAGGTACTTTTTTTGTTATTTCCTTCAATTATTATCATGTGAATGTAAGATTTTCCTGTTCTTATTTATTTTTCTATTTAACATTACAAAATTACAATAAATCGTACGGTTAGGTTTTACAAAAATATAAAAACTCCAATTGGCTTTGAACTTTCATTCGTAAACCGTTGAGATCAGAATCGTCTGAAGAAGTTCGAATTTGAAATAAAACAACTGTAACGGTAGCTGAAAAGGTGCCGAAACTACCGTGGTCACGGTAGCTGAAAAGGTGCCGAAACGTCGGGAAAATCAAAAAACCCCTAAAAACCTAAAAATACGGACAATTACAACTTAGTTCGTGAAATTTAGCGCGTTTGATATCCGTAAAAGTTGTTTTATTTCAATGAACAGTGCGCGCCAAAACATAAGATGTACGTAAGTTCAAATTTATTTATAAACCATTTGCCGTTTACTGTATGGGCTACCGTTGAACAGAACTTGACTTGACTAAGTAAGTTTATTGAATTAGTAGTTCGCGCTCTCAGCCTATAAATTGTGGCCGATAAGTACCTAACTTTTCCAACGGTCGATTAGGGGATGGGAGACCAAAATGTATAATATTTAGTCCCGGCTGTATTTGTCCTTTTTAAAACCCAACAATCACATTTAGTGAGTGTAGTAATTCTCCTTATCCATTCATCCATGTGGTGACGGCCTAAGAATACAAGTGTCACCACTCTCTTACGTGCCTGGGATGTCGTAAGAGTCGACTAAGAGGCTCGACGCATTGAACACCTGTGCGAGAGAAGAATAACTTGAAACAAACCCTCTACCAACCAGTCTGGCCAGCGTGCTAGCAGTAGGCTAATAGCCTCCTGTGAACGCCACAAAAGGCGTGAGCTAGGAGAGGCTTATGTCCAGCAGTGGACGTCCACAGGCTGATGAAGATTCATCTATAAGGAGGGCAAGTGCCTCGGCCCCATTTAAATGACTGATGATTGTGATGATGATAATAAAGAAATATCTTAAAATGTTATAATACCTTAAAGCAAAGTATAAAATACAGATTTCACAGTTTGCTTGCCAAGTTTTGTACAGTACAACCTAAGGAAAAAAATTAAACATTGTTAATAAAATATGCATTTGGCATACTCTTTATTACTCATTAAGTATCCTTGGAGAGTATTAAGTCAACAATAATATTAATTTATCCTCATAACTTTGTTAATCAAGTCACGCTCTTTCAAGTTTGCTATCTGGTTTTGTCACTATTTATATCTTGTAGTGTCAATTAAGTAGTGTTAATGTTACGGGAAAATTTCATTGAAAAACTCTGCAAAAGTAGTAGTAGTATGATGTTGCCTGGTATGATATTCTTTAAGAGACTTACACCCATATTCTAAGTCGTTCCTTCAAAACTTACTCGTCCTCGACTTAACGAAACCTCACTGAAAACCTCTTCAAAATACTCCTCGAAATCGGTATTCTAAGTCCTAACTCCGTAAGGACCTGGAGGAGCCAAAGAGTACGAAGCCACTCCGTGTTAGGCCTAGCGCACACTACCATTTTTACCCACGACGGGGTTGAGTGGAGAGTAAAAAGTTTTGGAGGAACGACTTAGAATATGGGTTAGTCAAGCTGTTGCCATGAAAAATGTCACACGAGCTGTTTCTGAATATTGAAATGGCGCGACCTGCGATGTTGCATCCGAAACATTCTGATGGGATAACACGACACACGAGGCATAAGGATGGATTGTTATTGCCGAATTGTAGACTTGATCTTTTTAAACGTATGTTTATGGTCAAGCTATCTTAATATTTAATAAACTGCCTTATGATATTAAGCAATTGCCATTTAGAATATTTAAGCAAAAGCTATCGGTGTGGCTGTTAGAACATTGCTTCTATAGCGATAAAGAATATTTGAAGTGTAAAAATTAAGAAAAGTTGTTTTAAATAATTATGATATGACTAAATCCTTAAGACATTTAAAATAATGTCTTCGATTTTTTTTATTATATGTGTTTTTATTTATTATTAATTCATATTGTCATTTAATAGATTATTTTAGAATTTGTATATTGACTGTAATTATTATTTTTGACAAACTATTTTGACCTTAATATTAACTGTTTTGTCTTGATTATTATTATTTTGTTCAAAACTTTAATACAATTACATAATTTAAATAAGTATAGCCATCACATGCATAGTTAGAGATTTAATATTTTATTAGAAATTAGCAAGTAGTTTAATATATTTTTCTTGTCTTGTTTTGTTTTTATAACGTGTGTAAGCAATATTTGCATGCCTGTGTTATGGGTCAATTATGTGAAACTATAATGAATTATAACATCAATTGTACCATGTTTGTGGCAAATAAATTATTCATATTTCTATTTCCACCTCTTCCATGAATGAAGCTTAGAGTGCAGTTGAGGATCGGAGCTATGCCAATTAACTAATCGAATGGGGATTAACAAAATGTTCATTAAATTGCTTGTAACTTTGTTACAGTATAGCTTAAACGTATAAAAACTGAACTCTATTTGTGTTATTCAAATACGATAAGTAGTTTCGGATTTACAAGTGTTCAAACTTCAAGATTCGCGCGCTCTTTGCGTGACGTCATTGTATACCGGTTCATACAAAGATGGCGACTCTCTGACTTGATCGGTCAAGCGTGAGCCGCAAACTGTATACAAAGTGTTATAAAGTGACGCACAAAATAAAACGCCGACCCTGAGTTTAAAAATTAAATATCTCTTCGTTAAAATAAACCACATATGTAAAAAATAAAAACAGTTTTTTTGAATGGGGCCGAGGCACTGGCCTTCTTATGGATGAATGGATAAGAAGAATTACTAGAGCCACCACGGCCTCTGCCGAATGAACTACAATGTGCATTCATTTAGTTCCTGTTATTGCTACCAAATCGTTTTTGGCGCTAGCGTCATAGCAACACGCGGCGTCTCTCTTGCACCTAGGTAGGAGCAAGAGAGTGAGACGCCGATATACGAACCATCAGTGAGCGATTAGCCAGCAATCACATACGTAATACCATTTTTATTCTGACGTTCCGCAGCGATTGCGCGATATCTGCGCGATAATTGCTAATAGAATATGTAATAGCCCCCCGATCGTGTTTCAATTCTCTATGGATAGAAATATTCCACATACACGCTACATAATTATATTTCTTACGGGGTTAGTACAACATCAAAAGTGCATCTTGAGAGTGCAATGTATGTACAATCAATCACAACGACTCCATATTTGGCATTGGTGTAAGATGTTGTCGGTATACAAGGTATACAAAAAAAAAAAAAAACATTTCAAATGCAAAAAATATATAAATATTTGTATCTATATTGATAAATTCTCGCGAAATTATTCAATTACAAAATACATACAATAATTTAACAGCAACATCTTCGTAACCAGCAATTTCAAACAACGCGTCACGCGTTGCGTTCGTCGATGACAGTGATGATGCTTCGGCTGCCGGTGACAGTGATTGGCGATCGACATTGTTTTGTTTTGAAGTGCGAATTTTAGGTGTTTTACCTCAATAGTATTGATAAAGACAACATCTTGTGACAGTATTTAATTAATACAATGACAGTAACATCTTCGCAAACCAGCAATATAGAACGACGCGTCACGCGATTCTCCGTCGCTGACAGTGATGACGCGCCGGCTGCCGGCGACAGTGATCGACGATCAGCGATCGACGCTGTTTTGTTTCAATGGGTATTTAAATTCGTTTCGGACAATTTGGTAATTTTTCAGCACTTTTTTTTACTTTATTTTAGGTGTCTTATAATCCATTGCCGTGTGGTGACGGCAATACTAGTGTCACCACTCCCTTACATGCCTGGGATCTCGTAAGAGTCGACTAAGCGTCAGTTTCAATAACCTATCCACAGTAAGAGTTAGGCTTACTAGAGCTTTGTTGCCTAGATATTTTTGTTAATCAGCCCAAAATGATCCAAATTAACAGCGGTTGCTTAGTAACGTAACTAAGATAGGCCTAACTCTTGTTAGGGATAGTATATTGAAATAGGCCGTAAGAGGCTCGACGCATTGAACACCTGTGCGAGAGAAGGAAAACTTAAAACAAACCCAACCCGTCTGGCCAGCGTGTTAGCAGTAGGCTAAGAGCCTCCTATGAACGCCACAATAGACGTGAGCTGGGAGAGACCTATATCCAGCAGTGGACGTCCACAGGCTGATGATGATGATGGATCCTAAATAGTATTGATAAAGACAACATCTTGTGACAGTAATTAATTAGTACAACAACAGTAATATCTTCATAAAACAGCAATGTAAAACGACGTGTCACGTGATGCGTTCGTCGCTGACAGTGATGACACGCCGGCTGCAGGAGACAGTGATCGACGATCGACGTTGTTTTGTTTTGACGCGCTATCCAGTATTTGAAATTTTAAATACGTTTCGGACAAACGGAAGTTTGAACGTTTTCTTTTTTTTTTGTTTTAACGCAGATGTTACTGAATATAATATTGCATGTGAACTTAACGATTTTTTGTATGCGGTTGAATAAATATTAAATGACATGGGATTATGTTTTTTTTATATTTTTCTAGTAGAAATTCGCAAAATTTGTATTGTTTATAAGCAACGCTAGTAAAATCTAGAATACCCATATTTTCTTCAATATTTTATAAATACTTATGCGTCCTTTTAAAAGGCCTGTTTCACAAGGCCCGATTAAGTCCTCAGCTCTTTAAATTATGTATGTCCCGGTTGGGGACGAAACTCAATCATTACCACTGCATCATCAGGCATGTCAAAATATTAATTTGTGTACTACCCCTAGTACGAGTAGCTATATTATTATTATAACTATCAATGTTATGCCTAAGTTACGGACGTTTCCTACTCCGTATCACCTACGGACAGCTTATTAGTTCGGAGCCCCGAACTAAGAATGAATGAGAATACGTTTTGACATTGTCCCTACTCCCAATGTGTTTGTGCCGTTTGTGCAAAATCAATAGAGAGTATGCTCCATCTGTAGTTTCGGGAAACTTACGGACGGTGGCCCGTATCTTAGTTGACGGGCTTAGAGAGTAGGCCTCCTGTGACGAAGATTGCACTCATTGAAAATTGACAAGTATGACAAAAGACACAAAAAAGCATTGAAATTAAAAAGATAGCAAATTGGATCGGACCACATATGGGTTCTTCCCAATTTTCACAATGCGAGCTTGTATGACATATCTGCTTCAAGTACACACAAATAATATCATTGGTTGGACCAAACTCCCTAAGGTTATGGGTTCGAGTTCCATCTGCACGATACATGGATACAAGCTGATTTTCCAAGTATTATGTTCAAGTTTAAAACGTATCACACAACTAACGCTTGTGTTTTAGTTTGCCATTATCGTACCTAGGAGTATCAAACATTCAGAGTACCTATATGTGTGGTCTTCGAATATTTATAAATTCTAGTAAAATCCTAGGCCTCATTCCAGCCCAGCCTTGACTACAGGTCACAGGATAACGTCCGCGGTGACCGTCATTGTCAGCGCTGACTTCCGGGTTACTTCGTGACAATGCCACTTTACACGCATCTTGCATAATAAGTGCAGGATATAATTTGACTTATGTATGATGTTATAGCAACAATTTTGGAGTCGAATTTTATGTGAGACCAAGGTGTTGTGTCAGGACAAAGTGGCGGCTGATACCTAGTTTCAACCTTTTTTTTTTGTTTTGAGTGAGGGGAATGCATTTACGCATACCAAACGGTTACGCTGGGCTCACCTAGATACCGGACTCGCGAGTCCAGCATCTTATCCCTCGCCGCCCCCGACACCCCGTCAAGCCTTGTGGGCTCGGCGGGGGTTCGGGGTAGGATCGAACCAGCCCCCATACCTAGTATCAACCTACCTACCTAATAAATATTAATATTTTTATAAATAAATATTTCCATACAATCACACCAATTATCTAGCCCACGTTAAGTATCATGAAGAACTTGTGTTATGGATACTAGATAACGGATAAACATACTTGTATACTTTTTTTTTGTAAATACATACATAATATACATATTAAACACCCAGACCAAGACAAATAGACATGTTCATGCACACAAATATTTGTCTTGTCCGGGGATCGAACCCGGGACCTCTGGCGCAGAAGGTGGGGTTAGTACCCCTGCGCCAAACAGGTCGTCATTCACCTAATTATTATATACCTTCGTGTTTCCCAGTGGTAGCAAACCCCCGTTGAAAGTGCCCCGTAATTGTTTACTTATTTATTTAATTATTTATTTATATAATAGGGACACCAATAGGTAACATGTTCACATTACAACAAAACATTTGAATTTGAATTGTTCAAAATTTCCGTCAGGTTTTCGTGTTTCTAAAATTTATTTGACCGCATGCGGCTATGTTTGATGCTTTTTAATTCCGGAAATTTATTTGATAAACCTGTTTGTTTGTTTGTCAAATAAATTTAATAGTTTACCGGGCTCTTAAGACAGTTAAACTATTCTAATCTCAACTTCCTCTACAATATTACCGGCGTGAGTGAAGTCGGGTATGTCATACCCGTGAAGTTTTTAAACGCAGATTATTTAATTAGCTGTCTAAAATGTATTCATTTTTTTTGTTAAATTTTTGGTCAAATTTTTTGGAGTAATTTCATTGCTTTATTGTATGATCTTTTAAGACTTTACAATGTTTTTTTTTATATAGTGGTTAGATACTATTCTTATGTTGATTTTCCCAAGAAGTTGTAAATGTTGATACATTTTTATGCGAAAAGAAGCTAAACTAATTAAACATTTAATTTTTAATAGAAATTTTTGAGGCTTTGTTATTTCAATGAAAATTGCGCTTTATCTACATATTTATGTTTTTTTATTTACTGATCCTGTTGAATGGACACTATTATATTAATATATCTCAAGTAAAAATTACACAATCATAGTAAAAAATTAAGCTTGAATTTCGGGTATCTTCTACCCACCTCATAGCTGGTGTTACAATTTCTCACCTCATTCATGCCGGGTTAATCAAGTCAAGACTATTTCGAACTTTCGTAAGTGAATGGAGGGATAGCTGACGATAATCTACGGAAAACAGAAGTCTTAAGTACCTCTTCTTGTGTTTTATTTTATGATTTTGTAATTTTTGCATTTTTCAATGCTATTTTTATACTTATGGTAAATTTTAAATAGAAAAATATTGGAAAAATTAACTCGGCCACAAGTGAATTTTCAGACTGGAATCGACCTAGCGATCTTTGGAAATCCGGTCCAATGCTCTTGACCAATTTTAAGAGCATTGGACCAGATTTCCAAAGGTAATAACTCTTCTTTTGTTCTTTGTGAGATCCATAAAGTGTTATTAATATTGTTTTTTATGAACGGGGAGACTCTTAGCCTTTATCATACCGGATGTTAAGTATTAATAAGGCTGAAGATGGAAGCGAGCCTCTCCCGGAATCCTCAATCACTGAGGAACTGGCTAACTTATCTCTAATTGCCGGAACACAACAATGACGTTTGTTGTTATGGCGTATAAAAATATAGTCGCGAAGTTTTTGCAGAGTATTTCACACCGTCAGAAAAGGCTGTAAAAGAAGTACGTTGAGCCTACTTAAAAAAATAACCTAGTTTCTCAAACTTTGCGACCATTACAAGCCAAAAATCCTTCAGTCACTCAAAATCCATAAAGGGTCAATCGAATGTTCCTTTTCATCAAAACTCGTGGAAAGGCCCCAGTGTATCTGAACAAGTGGAGGCAGATTGCCGCATCAGCTGATTCAGAAGTGGACCCAACAGTTGATAACTACACAATTTTCGACTCTATTACATGCTACGTAAGGAATTTTATCGGGAGTCGCGACGGTAACACGGTTATGACTGGAAGCCAATTTCAAACACTTTTTAATAGAAATTTGTATTTGTTAACCCTTAATATCGAAAATGACATTTTACCTCTGCCTGTGGTTGGCTTAGTACTTTTGAAGTGCTATTCTAAATTTTTTATTTCAGTTTTTCTCTTATTACTGAATGTTGGCCGATCTAAAATATTAAATAATCTTTTCGATCAGTATGCACCCCATGCACAGTTTCAATTTGACCCATTACATTGAAAAAGATCTAAACATATTGTAATGTAATTTGTAAATACAATTACAACCCGATACTCGGGTTCGTCGATCGACGAAAAATTCCAAATTATGCGAAAATAATGACACTTTTTAATTGCAGTTTGTGATCATCACGTTTAACATTTTGTATATTTTATAGTTTTCGGAATAAATAGACTCGAGTACCTTTAATTTGATACCTTACTCGGCCGCGTACTACGCGCCAAAGTCCCTATCGAGTCGTCACAAATTTTGCGAACCTGAATTAAGTATATAGATTACCTCCGTGGTAGAGTGGTACCAACACCGGTTTCAAGGTGTCGCCAATTATGAGTTCCTGGGGTTCGAATCCCGGTAGTGGCAATTGTTTGTATGATGAATACGATCACTTCGCACCTGAGTCAGGACGTTTGTATATATACTACTACACATACATACTTTTATTTATGTATAATTTTATGTATTTATATCCGTTGTTATGTATTTATATCCGTTGTTATGTATTTGTATCCGTCCCTTGTATCCCAAAACCAAGCCTTACCAGTGCGTACTTTGGGGCTAGGTTAATTTGTGTGAGTGTAAGAAATATTATTATTATAAATATTAAAAAAATATCAAATAATAAACCGATTAACGCCGGTCACCCATCCAACGACCGACTTTGCCAAAGTGGCTCAGTTACAACAAACTAGGCAACAGCCCAGCTGTCCTCCATCAGTATGCGACCCACGTACAGTATTAAAGCCGCGCTTCCATTTGACCCCTCACACACGTACCAACGGCCTATTGCTAAAGGTGGGTGTTCCAATGCTTGTTGCTAGCTATGCGATATAGGAGATATTATTTTTTGCTGAATGCTTCTCTTTTCAAATCGATTCCATATACCATAGTCCAATCAGTCCACTAAATGCTTACTGAAGGAAACCTGGTTTTAGTCTTGTTATTGTAACTATCTATTTGTTATTTACGTTATGCAGAACAAATTCAAGTTAACATTATAATGCAATGCACTTAGGTTTATTGACACGCCAATACATGAGCTCTAACAAAATTTTAAGGATGACTTTTTTGTTGCAAACTTATTTAAATTATTCTTGTTAACGTTAGTTGTATTTTATACAAAAAATAAAACCAACCGTAAGTCAAAAATAAGTAATTCTTTTGAAGTCAGTGTCAATAAAGGAAAAAAATTAAAAGTACCTACAGAAGTGGAAATTAAATATCACTATCGATGCATTGGCTAGCTAGCACCGACTCCAAAAGGTTAATTGTATGTAAAAAAATATATTTATTAACTAAGACTATACTTAACCAGGCGCTCGTCGCTATGCAGAAACGAACAGAAACGGTCGCTACCGGGGTAAAAGTTACCACATTATTTAAAAAAGTATATTAGATGATGATGAAGTTACTTATTTTATTTAGTTTACACTATTAGCTATAATCAAAATGTAATATTTATAATAAAACATATATTTTTAAGTACTTAAGGCACATACATTAAACGGAACCCAAATTTTAATTTTAAAATCTTAAAAACTGATCAATTTTTACATTTTATTCATTGGAATCATGCAAAATGATATCAGACATTAAATAGATATAATGATCTTATCAGTTTAAATTGTGTTTTTACACTAGTTTTTGAAGTGAAAACTTCTTAAGCGGCGTTGAGCACTTTTTCTGTAATGGGTATAAAATCTTAAACTCGCGTCAGGACACGTGACCTGATCGAAAAAGCGTAGGACGGATGGAGAATGTTGAGGTGACAGGTTGACTATGGTCTCGGTTGCTTAGCGACAGACTGTTGATAATGTCTTTTACTTGTCTCTTGTTTTATTGTCAATATATATTTTTCGATTCTCTATAATAACTAATGTTTTCTTATATCTTATTACCTAACTTAACGTTCACTTTAATATGGTTTGTCATGTTTGTGTACGATAGCGCAATAAATGAATATTGTATTCTACCACATAAATGATAGTACTTTTATACTGATAAAGCAATTGGTGAAAATTATTCCCTAACCATTCCAAAATATCAAACATGCTCAACGTTAATAATCAAGTTTTCACTTCTGCCGGCACTCCCGGAGTGCAACCCGTCTTTTTTTTTTTGTGAATCGCCATTAAAAATTGCAATAAAATTACAACTAAAAAATTGCAGTATTTATGTTTCCAATATTATTATTTTTTATTTTACTTCACTTTTATAATAATAATGTTGACTCTTCGTCTTTTTCATACCGAGACAGAATGTCAGAAACATCTCCAAAATCCGCTTCTTGCTCAGTACTGTTATGGTTACTGTGGTCCTTATGATTCTCCGTTTATGATACAAATTCTTTCTCACTATATTCTTGTAGTAAAATTTATTCTACAGTGTTGTCTGTAAGTAAGAAATCCATGGCAATAAAGTGCTAAAACAAAAATAAATACTTAAAAATAATTACACAAACGGTCGTTACAAGGTTCTTTTCACCCATACTCACATTACACGTCGACAACGACCAACGCGTAGCTCCAACCCGCAGACACGCTGGGAGCCCATCTTTTTTGCTATGCAGAACGGTACTCGAAGTGTCAAGTCACAAGATTACATAGAAAAAATAGAAGTGTTTTTATTACCTCTGTGGTATTTTTTACCCGGTAGCGACGAAGCCCGGGTTAAAAAGCCAAACTTCATTTACAACTATTACATTTTCATTAAAAAGTTGCCCACAGTGAAAAATTATATCAGACATTAAAACTAGATAGAATGATCTTAATGTTGGCTCTTCGTCTCGTTGGTTCGATTCCCTGCGGGGGTACATATTGTATTCGGTTTGGTTGGTGGTAGGACTTGTTGTAAGTCCGCCTGGCTAGCTACCACCATCTTATCTAAGTCTGACGCCATAACAACAATGTTTTCAGCATTGTTGTGTTCCAGCAGTTAGAGATAAGATAGCCAGTTCCTTACTGACTGAGGATTCCGGGAGAGGCTCGTTTCCATCTTCGGCCTTATCAATACTTAAAATCAGGTATGATGAAGGCTAAGAGTCTCCCTGTCGTTCATAAAAAAAAGAACTTTTGGCAATATTTTAATATTTCTCTACACTCAAGAAATAATGGATAGCTTTTACTGGAGTACAAGCATTATGTGTTGGATCGCTAGCCAAGCATTGGTGATTGGCGAAAATACCAGACGTCAGGGAACAACGTGTTTATAGAGATCGAGTATCAGATAAAAAAGGTAAGCCCTTAAAGAGACTTTGAGAAAATCGTTTTATAAGATAAGCAATAAATTTAGTGTAGGGGTTGAGTCTGAGAAAGATCTTGGCTTATAAAACCAATATACAGTTGCGAGCAAAAATAAATAGTCACTAACTTAAATGAAGAATGGATCTGTTCTTATTTTTTTTTCAACCAAATTAACTACAGTTCATAATCAAGTAAGTTTTCACGGATTATAAACGATTTATTTTATTTTGAACACATTACTTTTGAAATAGCTGTGTAGTGTCGGCTTAGAATAGCACTACCCCCTCTCATCCCGTGGGTGTCGTAAAAGGCGACTAAGGGATTTAGCCTTCAGGAGACGGGCAGCAGCGTCTCCTACAAACTTGGCCATACTGCGATCGCCAACCCGCCTGCCAAGCGTGGTGATTATGGCAAACCCCCCCTTTTGGGGGAGGCTTATACCCTGCAGTGGGTGTTATGTGGCTGAGACGACGACTTTTGAATTGCGTGGTATTTTATGTCTTTTTGGTGTCTCGACGTCCGACATCTTTCTAGGGGGCATAGTCATGGGATTCGACTCTTGTGACAATTGTGCTTGGTATGTCAAATAAATATTGTCAAAATATGTAAAATAACCAACTTATTGGTGTCTGACTCTATTCAACCCCCTTATTGTCTTATTTCAAAATCTATCACAATACCTTTTAAAGGTATTAGTGTATATAAAGAATTATGTAACATAAAGTCGCAATCTCTTTCGGGACGATAGATGTTTTAAATGACACTTAATTTGACACTTCTCATTTGAAATATATTTTCGTCTGTCACTTTGCTTAGACAGTTTAATTGCGTTTATTCAATACCTTTCGAAAGCGACGGTCGGAAGTATGTGAATATCTCTCAAATGACAAATTGAAAAGGATTATGCTAGATTTTAAAATTAGACAATTAGCCCCCTGATTAGTTTGTGAAGTTAATATAACGACTAGGTAGTTATTTTTGCTCCTCAGTGTATAACACTAAAAATAACTATTGTATTTACATATCATCTTAAACATTTTACTACCAGTTGCTGTTTTATATTCCCAACTGCCAAGGGAAAGTAGGATAGTGGGATCAACCAAAATTTTTAAAGGTCGAGTTTAGTTTTTGTATGACCATTGCAAAAGTTGCTTTATTTCTGCAATCGCATTTCAAACACGCTTTTCAACTGCAATATCGTATCGTAAACACATGACTAATTATTTATTAAATTTTGCGTAGGGTTTTTAGATGCCTTTTTAAATAATTTAATTTTTCATTGAGTTTTTCATCTGCCCTAACGCTGTGAAGTCCTGCCATTCATTATTCAGAGTTTATCTCGAGGAAGGGTTAAATTAGGGCCACGCCACATCATACATTACTTCAGCTGTACAGGGGCGAGAAAATGTGTACGCATTTTCTAATAATAGGATTTTACTTTATTAGACCCAGATGTTACTGACATCAATATTGTTGCATTTTAACTTTATGATTTTTGTATGCAGTTGAATGACTTGGAAAAAAAAAAGTATTTTCCAAGTGGAAATTTGGAAAAGTTGTGTTGCTTATAAGCAACGCTAGTAATATCTTAAATACCCACATTTTCTTTAATATTTTTGTAAATTATGTGTTGAACTTTTGCGGTCTTTTAAAAGGCCGGTAGTAACAAGTCGGTTAGATCTTTTTATTTTGATTAAGATTTTTCCTATGCTGAACTGGGAGCGTCACTGTGGGCAATCTTTTTTAATCTAAATTTTTAAAGGACTTTTTTCTTATATTCTAAATATAACAGTCCTATCGTAGCCTAAAAATTAATTACTAAGTTTAAGCACAAAGTTTAAGTACAGCCTAAGTTTTTATAGAGTGATTGCAAGGGCTTAGATCACCGTTGACTAACCATATCTCAAATTTATGATTTTGTAATTTTGCATTTTTCAATGCTATTTTTATACTTATGGTAATTTTATTAAATAGAAAAATATTGGAAAAAATTAACTCGGCCTAACCGCTGAGCTACCGAGACTTCTCGGGAAGTCTCGGTAGCTCAGCGGTTAGAGCATTGGACCGGATTTCCAAAGGTCGCGGGTTCGATTCCCGTCTGAGAATTTACTTGTGGCCGAGTTAATTTTTTCCAATATTTTTCTATTTAATAAAATTACCATACATATCTCAAATGTATTTGACTGAACTGGACGTAGGTTCACTTGAAATGCCTAAATCTAATTTGTTGATATTCAGAGCACCCATCAGCGTTCGACGCTTTTGCACGTTTTTGGAGCACTCCGACAACAAGTGCTGAACAACTGTCACTGTTGCTTCCGAATAATATCTTAGAGCGAACCAATGCCAAATGTGAGGTAGTTAGGGTGTTTTTAGGGCTCCGTACCTCGAAAGGAAAAAACGGAACCCCTATATGATCACTTCGTTGTCCGTCCGTCCGTCTGTCTGTCAAGACCATTTTACTCAGGAACGCGTGGAGGTGTAAAACTGAAATTTATACCTAATACTCAGGTCTACTGTCCCTTGGAGCTGTGAAAAAATCAATCTTCTAAGCCAAAGCAATCAAAAGATACAGCCGTTTATGCCGCAAACTTTCGAAACTCGCACGGGAATGAAAACCTACAGGGTACTTCCCGTGAACTTAGAATCTTGAAATTTGGTACGAAGTAACGTCTTATAGTACAGATAAAGGAAAAATTGCGAAACCCGTAAATATTTAGTTACATCATAATTATAATAAAATTAATATTTGAAAATGTTAAATTTCTTTTTGCAATAAAAATACTATAACTATGACTCGATTGTCGTGTGATGTGTGAACTTTTACTTATATACCTACAGGTTTGTACGGAATCCTCGGTGCGCGAGTCCGACTCGCACTTGGCCGGTTTTTTTATGAACGACGGGGAGACTCTTAGCCTTCATCATAACTACCATCTTATCTAAGTCTGATGCCATAACAACAATGTTTTCAGCATTGTTGTGTTCTGGCAGTTAGAGATAAGATAGCCCGTTCCTCAGCGATTGAGGATTCGGGGAGAGGCTCGCTTCCATGTTCAGCCCTATCAATACTTAAAATCATCTCAGCCACATGACCGATCCTTGTCATCGTATAAGCCTCCCCAACGATCTTCATGACGCGACTTTCGGTCCTGTACGTATCCGTTGGTGGTTATAAAAAAAAAACTATGTAACCCAACCCTTACTAACACCTACTCCATTTTGCCACAGAATAAAGATACATACAGTATTTTATCGTCCTACAAAAGGTCCGTTCGCGAGGAATACCCGACACGCCTCGTCTCTTCGAGAGCTCGGCAAGAGTCTCTGAATGCGCCGCGGTGACGAACGCACACTGTGTAAGTTTTGTGCCTATGCAGAAAGCGAGTGGTAATGGCTAATCTATGTTAGCTGGCACAGATCTAGATTGAGATAGATGGTAAAAGTGTACCTACCTTGCGTGTCAAAAGTTTGATACACGGTCAAAGTTTAACGACCTAAATCCGTTTGAGACCATTGCAATGAATAAACGCAGCACTCAGAAACAAAAATAGTTAATTGTGCAAGGCTTTCTTGCCAAAGCTCGTCAATAACTTTGCCACAGCACTAAATCTCGCTCGTGACGTCATCGTCGGTACGAAAAATTCGACACGCCAGGTTCTCATACAGTTTGAAGCGCTCTTTACGTCTATCTCGATATAGGTCTGTGTTGGCGAGCAACACTGTCCCGTATTGCGTACCGCGCGGCTGCAATAACAAATAATTAACTTTTATCAAGAAAACGGCCAAGATAACGTACTGTATGTACTAACATTTATACTGTGATTCACCATAATAATTTAAGCCTACACTAGTGACCACTTACCCAAGTAATGGACAATAACGTGTAAACTACATAATTCACACTTTTCAACCGAGAGGTAGCGTAACGAAACAGTTAAATTAATGTTGGTTAGATAAATAACGTCGAGATTTCACTACAGCTATTCCCAGCTGAATTTAATTGAGCTAAGTTAATTGCTGGTTCGTTAAAATTTTGTTTTAAGTTTCTAATTGTGTGTTATAAAAATTGCTCGGTTGCTTAACAAATAAATTATGAAGTTGACTTTAGTAAGACAGGTTAGATAGACAGACAGAATTAACGAGTAAAATTTTCTATAAAGGTAAAATTAACTGAAAGGATTATTCTGTTAAAAAATAAGAACATTTTGAAGTCAAGTTTTGAGGGCCTCTTGGGGTACAGGTCTTCTGTATGAATAGGTGAGGAGGATGGATCTGATACCATGATGTGCCATGATCCACATGCATATGCCACGGGGACTCAATGTGGATCGTTTGCACTTACCTATTGTGAATGCAACCAGTCAAAATTGTCTAATTTCAAAATTTATCACAATCCCTTTCAATGGTATTGTGATTGTGATAGTGATTTATGGAATTGTGTAACTTATAGTCGCAATCCCTTTCAGAACAAAATGATGTTTTAAATGACCTTCATTTGACACGTTATTAAAGATATTTTCGTCTGTCATTTTGCTTAGACAGTTCAATTTCGTTCATTCAATACCTTTTAAAACTCGTCTCGATCACAATCCCTATCAAATGTGAAATAGTGACGGCCTGAAGTATGTAAATATCTTTCAAATGATAAATTGAAAGGAATTTCGATAGATTTTAAAATTAGACAATTAACTCCCAGTTCCTTAAAAATTTACCCTAAGGCCCTAAAAACCAGGGCCACAATACAAAAAAAATAGTCGAGGGACTTAAATAACTTCATCATAACAGACAAAACCTTAAAAAATCGCGAAAGACTTTGAAAACTTCATCATATCAGCCGTACGATACTAACTGCTGGGTATGGGCCTCCTCCAAAGATCTCTACGACTATTGGTCCTGCTCTGCCCGCATCCAGCGGCTTCCCGCGATCTTCACCAGATCGTCGGCTAACTTGCCGGGGGACTACCAACGGAGCATCGTCCCCTGCGCTGTCGCTATTCTAGAACCTTTCTGCACCCTTAAAACTTGGTCGATAGTAAACATTACTATATGGCAGTGGCGTGGGGTCAAATAATGTCAGATGTCATGTGTCAACCAATCAAATAAAATGTCAAAGGTCATAGGGTCATCGGTCAGGATCAAATAGCCATTTTTGTTTTTTTATTTTTTATTTTATGTATTTCGGCAAAGGAGTCGTAATTTTTAGTGCCTAACAACCTTTTTTATTTTTTATTTTAATGTCCCGTTTTAGATTTTATTTAAATAATTGTTGCATGTCATTGTCTTTATTTCTTTATTGTTGTTTATTTTATCATTTCTGTTTTATAATTGTGTTTTTGTTATGTCTATTGTGTAGCTACTCACTCATTGGGCCCCGTCAGAATATCAGTGCTTCTGGGTTATTCTGACCATCAACGAATGACCCAGAAGTTAATTTTGCTGAGACAGGACCTATTAGCAGCACACATTTTGTTTTGTTGTATTGTACTATGATTCTTATTTTTTTTTCTGTCTTAATTTATGTACCTACTTGTCTGATTGTATTTCTGTGTTCGTGTGTGTTGTTAATAAATGGTTTCTATTCTATTCTATTCTAAATATGGCAAAGGTAAGCTGAACCTAAAATTTCTCCAAAAAAACAACGGGTTGCACTCCGGGAGTGCCGGCAGAAGTGAAAACCGCTTAAACGAAACAGCAGGAGCAGGCATACATTTTCGCAGCCCGGTAGAAAGAGAGGGGGATATTACTTCCTCTCCTACGCTGCGCCGGCGGTCTACTCTCCCTCCGTCTTACGAATTTTCGATCAGGTAGCGTAGCATGCGCACCGTGACTCGCTGTCGACGCTTATCTCGCGATGTCTGTCCCGCTCGTATCAGTACGGTGTGAGCGGGACAGACAATACGCTCGCGCGAGAAAAGTGTCGAGAAAGCTTTGTCAAGGTCCTCATGCTACGCATGCTGGTCACGTGTCCTGACGCGACTTTAACATTTTAACCCATCCCAAAAATTTTAAAACTCTGATGTGCACAACGCCGCTAAAGAAGTTTTCGCTTCAAAAATCTCCTAACTGTACGGTGATTCTTTAAAGGGAACCCGATGAGAATAGTATTGTATGAATTCTTCGCCAATGCTATACTGTAAAATAGCTGTTAAATAATACTCGGGTTTAATTCCGAAGCTTTAAATTTCCGTTACATCACTCGCTTCCGCTGTCTTGCATTCATTTGAAGCAACTGCACAAATATTTTCCGTTTTCAAGCAAGCAATCGGATTGAAAGTATTGCCCGCCTGTCCAGTGAGAGGTTGGGCAGTACAACAAGATTTTAATAAAAAAAGCATATACAAAAAAAACAGTTGCTCCCATACACTTGAATCGAGGTTTTTTTTTTGTACCTTTTAAGGTGCCCTGTAGACCTGTCATTTTAACAGAGACGTTATCATGGACGAGCGCTTAGTCGCACAACTGACACTCTAACCCCCGAAATTAATAACCTATCTGTAGATATGGATAGGGCTATCTGAGATAGTTGTCTAGGATATTTTTGTTAATATGACCAAAATAAAGGCGTTGCTAGGTAACGACACCAGTATCCTAGGCAACAATCTCAGATAGCCCTATCCATATCTACAGATAGGTTATTAATTTCGGGCGTTGTTAAATGCTGGCTGGAAAAATACCACTACGTCTGTTCGTAGTGAAAAACGGTCGATCAGTCCAAATAAACAATTAATTATATTCTTTAACGTCATTTACTAACTGAATGAAGTAAAGCAACCAACAACACTTAAAGCACTTTTAAGAAAGTCACAAAATCAAAGTTAGTAATTATAAACAACCTGATTTTATTTTATTTTATTTATTTATTAACCTTATAACGAAGAATGTTATACAAGGCAAGTCATTTACATAGCTCTTAAAATATTGAAAAAATAATATATTAATAATATAACTTATTAATTACAGTATAAATGAAAATCTAAAAAAAAAAAAAGCTACACAATCTGTTGTCATTATTAGTTTTTATACTTCAAAAACATGTCACGGACTTACAGTATATGTCATAAAAATGCCCTTAGGTTGTCATAATACTTAAAAATAACAATAATAATCATAGTAATAAATCAAACAATATCAGAAATTAAAATAATTACACTTAAAAGTATATAAAATTATCAAATAATATTAGTCATAGACTTGCAATATATGTCATAAAATTGCCCTGAGGTTGTCATAATAGTTACAAATAGGTAACATTAATAATATAATATTAGATTAAACAAGAAAATAATAAAAAATCAGAATTAAAATAATTGCAATTAAAAAATTACACATGATCCCTTTGCAAGAATGAAGATTCTTCTAGACGCATTGTCATGAATTCATTTAAGGAGTAAAATGGATGAGAAGTAAAGAAATGTTTGATAGCGCTTTTAAATTCTAGCGTGTCCAACTGTGTTATATTTTGGGGTAATTTATTGTACATTGCTATCTTATTATATATGCCCTGTTTCTGCACTTTTTTCAATCTTATCGCTGGAAAACACAGCCTCTCTTTGTTTCTTAAATTGTAAGAATAAACGTCTTTTCGCTTTTGAAATAAGTCTTTTTGACTGTGGATTTCAATCACACAATGAGTCCGCGACTACAATATTAAATCGCACTTTAAATTATAATAAATATTATTCGTTAAAAACAGTTCACGCTTGACACTTCTTAAACACGTTAAACACTTCACAATTCGTGGGCGCTAATTATTCTGCTGCACTTCTTCGCATTGTCTTATGAAACACATTCGTATTGCTTTTCAAAATCACTCTTAAACAATTTTATTATGATGTACGCTTTTTTTTGTGCCTTTCCCGTGAAGTGGTTGGGCGACCCTCCAGATGCGGGGGAGGGACGTGGTGGATATTCCACAGCCGCTGTGAGAGTTATGTCAGACTCTTACTGACTAAACACCACTTAATGGCTGGATTCCCCGGGAAGGGACGGCAGCCTTCGTCGGAAGCGACCGTGACCGTACCCATGGGAAGGGATACGGCGCGAAAGAGGGATACGGTGCGAGGAAGGGATACGGTGCGTAAGGGAGGATACGGCGTGAAGAAAGGATACGGTGCGAAGAAGGGATACGGGGCGAGCTGTACGCTGCGCTGCGTGCCGCTTTTATACCGCCCGTGGGAAGTCGAGAATCGCAAGGAAAGTTCGCGACTCAAGCGCTTCCGCGGGCGAGAATTAAGTAAATAAATAAATATTCGCATACAATCACACCAATTATCTAGCCCACGTTAAGTTTCATGGAGAACTTGTGTTATGGATACTAGATAAAGGATAAACATACATATATACTTTTTTTTTGTAAATACATACTTAGTATACATTTTAAACACCCAGACCAAGACATATAGACATGTTCATGCACACAAATATTTGTCTTGTCCGGGGATCGAACCCGGGAACTCTGGCGCAGAAGGCGGGGTTAGTACGTCGTCGTCGTAGGTCGTCGCAATTCTCGCAATCTTCGTCCTTATTTAATGCAGCGCGACTCTTTTGCTAACTTTTTGCCGCGTTATATTCGCACGGCGATTAAACAATTATTTAGCGTCCTACGGCGCTCACAGAATCTCGATTGAGATTGAGAACAATACAATAGAAAAACGTCTATTCAATTTTGGGAGTATAGAAGCGAATGCAATGCATTTTAACATAAAAGTAAATAATAACCCGCAGGACCGAAAGTAAACAGCGTTTGCCAGTCCATATCTACGGTAGCGTCACTAAGAGGAATACTTTTTCTGAAATTCAGTCATATCATGTTCTCTAGAGGAGCCCGTGGCGCAGTGGTTCGCGCGCAAGGACTGCAATTGTTGAAGTTAAGCAACTTACGCAATGGTCGGTCACGGGATGGGTGACCAAAAATGTATTATCTCGAGCTTCTCCGTGCTTCGGAAGGCACGCTAAGCTGTTGGTCTCGGCTGCGTCTGCAGTCGTTAAAACCCACCAATCCGCATTGGGTTGGGCCCGCGTGGTGGGTCATAGCTCGTTCTCCTTATCCATCCATAAGGAAGGCCAGTGCCCCAGCAGTGGGGACATTAAAAATTCCTGATGATGAAAATGCCTAGGGGCTACTTAAGCAAATTATAGGGGATATGGTCTTCTAAGAGGTTAAATATACACTGATGCTAAAATTCAACTTGATTCAGTTATTTACGCGTTGAAAAAGTGACACACACTAACAGACAGAGTTACCAGTTTCACCACCTTCTAATAAGTTCTGGATAGCTTATTAATACGTCAAATTAACTGCACTTCTGGATAGCTTAATCCAGAACTTATCAGTAGGTGGTAAAACCAGCCCTCAGTATTCACCCGCGCGGTTCCTGTTCCCGTGGGAATATGTCATCTGATTTCTTAGTAAGGGCGTGAAGGAAGGACAAACAAACAGACTGTCGCATTTATAATACTAATAATATATATATATATATATATATATATATATATATATATATATATATATATATATATATATATATATGTATATATATACTAGCCGCCGCCTGTGGTTTCACTCGCGTGGTTCCCGGTTCTATTGGGAATTTGGAGATTTTAAGTTTATTATGTATTACAACCTGCTGTTTGTTTCCTTAAATAAATAAATAAATAAAAAGTACCATATGTGTTAGTCCTCTACTTGATGTTCGTATATAACAAATTTCATACAAATCCGTTACAAAAACAAACAAACAAACTGCCATACCTTCACATTTATAATATTACCAGGATTTGTATATATAAGGAGTAATATTGGATGTACTATTATAAAGATAGTTGCATTCGTTATAAAAAATAAAAAATAATAATATGTACATATAATAATATTATGATGGTGTCTTGAGTTGTCTTACTGCTTGCAACTTCGTTTGATCAGTGTAGCTCCATGGCACGGCACCCGTTCCATATTAATATAATTTAAACTTTCATAAGATTCGCAATTTATGTGCAGATTTCTAGAAAGTAAATACTTCCCTAGATCGAGGTACAATGTGCAAGTACACTGCGAGAAAGAATCTCCAGTGCGATAAAAACCAATTGCGACTCTGACTCATGCACGAAGGGTTCCATACCATTGTTTTTTATTTATATTTTATTTATTAAGTATTATTATTTGTTATATATTATTATTTTTAATATCGAACAAATAACGGCAAAAAATCATGTTTGATGTATGGGAGCGCCACTTGCATTTTTTTTTTCTGTTTTTAATATTTGTTGTTATAGTGACAACAGAAATACATCATCTGTGAATCAACTGTCTAGCTATCGCGGTTCATGAGATACATACAGCCTGGTGACTGACAGACAGACGGACAGTGTCTTAGTAATAGGATCTCGTTTTTAACCTTTTGGTACGAAACCCTGAAAATGTACAGTTTCCGATTTTACATGCGATAAAAATGTAAAATACTTCTCAGTTGACTTGGTATTTAATTTGGTTTCGATATTGTATGCGGTTCTGTTGAAATTGTTAGCAAATTGTGAATTAACAACATTAAGTTGGAATATTGTACAATGCTACGTACAGTTACTGTTCTGTGCGAATATGTCGGTTTTTAGGGTTCCGTATCTCAAAAGAAATATGGAACCCTTATAAGATCATTTTGGTTCCGTCTGTCCTTCTTCGTTTATCTCGGGAACGCGTGAAGGTATCGAGTTGAAATTAAAACCATATATTCAGGTCAACAGTCTGTTGAAGTTGCACAAAAATTAAACTTGTAAATTAACGAAAAAAAATATAGGACCGTTTATGTCGTAACAAAAACGTATATTTTGACACTCAATGGAATCAAAATTCATACTGTACTTACTTCCTGTTGACCTGGAACTGTGAAATATGGCAAGTAATATCATCTATTACTAAAAACATTATACATTTGTAATTAAATCATAAAAATATAGTCTTTAGTTTTAAATTTCGAAAAAAACTCGGAAACGCGTGTAGATATCAAGTTGAAATTAAAACCACATATTTAGGTCGACAATCACTTCAAGCTGCGAAAAATAAAAATTCTAAATTAACATAAAAAGTAAGGTATAATGCCGCAAAAACGTATATTTCGACACTCTTAAGGGGAATCAAAATTCTTAGGGAACTTCCCGTTCATCTTGAACTATGAAATTTGGAAAGTATCTTTTAATACAAGTACAGGAAAAAATATGAAAACTATACATTTGTGATTAAATCATAAAAAAATATTGTCTTTAGTTTTGGAAAGTGAATTTCGGGAAAAATTCGGCAAAAATACGAGACTCGATTCCTGAACTATTTATTATATTGTGTAGGTACCTACAAATTTGTGCGAAAGCCTCGGAGGGCAAGACTCGCACTTGTCTGGTTTTATTATTAATAGAGGAATTATTTGTTTTGATCTTGTTTTTGTTTCTACAGGATTGTTTCGATTTTTTTTGTTCTAAATAAACACGTTGCCTTGTTGTGCTTAGGTAGTTTTTCATTTAACTGGCAAATGCTTCGACTTTATCCCACCTGATCATTAACCACCGAGGAACTGACTATCTTATCTCTAACTACCTCGACATGTGGACTTAGACCAACTTCTAGCAGGCGTAGCATGCGCACCGCGACTCGCTGTCGACGCTTATCTCGCGATGTCTGTCCCGCTCATATCAGTACGGCGTGTGCGGGACAGACAATACGCTCGCACGAGAAAAGTGTCGAGAGAGCTTTGTCGAAGTGCTCATGCTACGCATGTAGGTACTACAAACCAGATGGATACATAATTTGTTAGAAAGAAATGTGAATCAATCCCGGGACCTTTGAATCTGAAAATTGTCCTCAATTTCAATTAATTCATAAGCAAATAGCAAACACAAACATATATCCAATTTCTCAAAACAAACCAAACAATCAAAGCTAACTTGAAAAGTTGTTGTGTATTTCAACAAAAGCAACTTACGCTATAAGTACTTTTAAACGCTCATAGTTTCATCATAATAACGACAAATAAATATATCGAGTGGACTTCGCGTGGTAGAATGCTTGTTAAACAAACAATTGAAACAAACAAACGATAGCATGTTTGTACTTTCAGTTGTTTCAAACGGAAATACTCGATGTTTAAGCAATAAGTAGATGGAAGTGGATAACGGTAGTTTGTGATCGACAAAGGGTCTTGAATTTTTTTATATGGAGACTGGCCGCGTCCCAGTCCTCAGTATGACACGACATTTTGATTTTTTTCTTTTCAAAATGGCGTCCCACGGTAAAACCTATATAAATGGAAAGGAAACACTCAGAGGACCAAAAAATGTTGTTATTTATAATGCCCGAAAGTGTTACGTTAGCCAGAGTTAAAAATGAATAATGCCGACCCAAAATACCACCTTTGTATCTTTAACTCCAGTTATCTTACTAACCTGACACTTTTGGGCATTATGTTGTCTGATATTTTATGTTGCTGTTTACGTCCTTACCCAATTAAATAGGAATACTTATGATAAATTTTAAATAGAAAAATATTGGAAAAAATAAACTCGGCCACAAGTGAATTCTCAGATGGGACTCGACCTTTGGAAATCCGGTCCAATGCTCTAACCACTGAGCTACCGAGCATTGAAAAATGCAAAAATTAAAAAGTCCTAAATAAGTTTAACCATGCGACGCCATTTTGAAAAAAAAATGGCGGATCGTGGTATGACTTATAGTTATTTTAATTTATGTTTTCTCATATTTACGATTATATTCATTTATTAATTTACTTAGGATGTTTAATATTTTTTAAAATACGACTTTGCAAAACAGTGACACACCTTGCACCTTCACCGACTACTCAACACGATTTCAATGAATGATTCGGTGCTTGGTCTAAGGACTCCTTTTTTAGGGTGAACGCGTATAGAGTAATGTAATATCATACGTACATCTTATGTTTTGGCGCGCACTGTAAATTGAATTGTAAATTTTTTTTTTTTTGTAAATATATAATAAATAAATATTTCCATACAATCACACCAATTATCTAGCCCACGTTAAGTATCATGAAAAACTTGTGTTCTGGATACTAGATAACGGATAAACATACTTATATACTTTTTTTTTGTAAATACATACATAATATACATATTAAACACCCAGACCAAGACAAAATAGACATGTTCATGCACACAAATATTTGTCTTGTCCGGGGATCGAACCCGGGACCTCTGGCGCAGAAGGTGGGGTTAGTACCCCTGCGCCAAACAGGTCGTCAAAACTTTTACGGATATTAAACGCGCTATTTTTCACGAACCAAGTTGTAATTGTCCGTATTTATAGGTTTTTAGTTGTTTTTTGATTTTCCCGACGTTTCGGCACCTTTTCACCTGCCGTGGTGGATGA
Source organism: Chrysoteuchia culmella (assembly GCA_910589605.1). Lineage (NCBI taxonomy): Eukaryota > Metazoa > Arthropoda > Insecta > Lepidoptera > Crambidae > Chrysoteuchia > Chrysoteuchia culmella. The sequence continues at coordinate 1,704,888 of OU342651.1, forward strand.
CGTGAAATATAGCTTGATTTTGATATCCGTAATTGGTTTTATTTCAGTGTGTTATATCACTTCTCGCCCAAGATAAGTTTATTTCTTACGGGTCATTGCATTGGTCCTAACGTAAAGAATTAAACAAGAAAATATACTAGAAGAAAGCAACTAGTCTCATGTCGCCCTGACGGGATTGGAACCCGCATCCTTGGGAATCCGGCCCAATGCACGAACCAATTATGCTACAGAGACCTACGAGGACACGTCAAATTTTTCTAGTATATTCACGAGACTAGTTGTTTTTTTCTAGATTTTCTTGTTTAATATTTATCACATAAAAATAGCATTGTAAAATGCAAAATTAAAAAGTTAGAATTAACTTTTGTTTTATTTGTATATTACATTTAATTTGGTTTGTTGTCTTAAAAGAAAGTATTAAATAAGATCTAAATATTTAGAGTTTAATTTCGGACGAAATCTTTCCTAATCATTATTTCTACCTTATTATAAACACCAACACCTAATCGAATTGGCATGTATCATCACTATCACCATTATACGATTAATTTCACTTTAAGGTCACTTTTCAATTTGACGACTCTGTATGAAATAAAACAGGGAGAAAAAAATAGCCCTTGACGAGTTTCTTGCGGTTCTTCTCGTTACGCGGTCTCCCGCCGTAGGGTTTGTGAACCGATGGCGTAGCTTCTTTGACGTTCATAAGTGCTTGTAACAGCCTAGACTGATTAAATGATAATGAATTTTGTGTTTTTTTATATTTTATCTTTCCACGAGCCGATCACGAATCACTTCTAATTAAAGCAACTATGATAACTAGTGACGTATTTGATAAATGACATTGCACCATTTCGAAAATACCTGAAGTGGTAAATGGAAACTTGATTCCAAGATTATCCAATATCTCGATATTCCAAGTATAAAAACATGGTCTTGTGTCGCCTTTCTGATAATTGGTTGATAAATTATATTGGTTTAACTGAATTCTTTCTTGAGAAAATTGGTTGCACAGGTGCCAATCGCGGTCGGTTTATATCGTGGCGGTTATTAAAATAACTTTTTTTACCTCACACGCTCGAAAAAGGAGGTTCTGTCAATCAATTTCTGCGTGGAAAATTGCATTTTGCGGCCTAGCGTCGTAAAGTACTTTTTAATTTAAAACCTAAAAATATGTCCTAATGCGTTCCGAATCGCACTATTGACATTTATGTTACAATTTATTTTTATTTAAATAACTTTGAATTATGTATAATACTCCGTTTTGGTTCTATTATATTTTTTTAGTTTCTTATCATAAAATCAATAACAATAACATTAAACTATAATACTCCTTTTTTTAGTTTTTATATAATTAAAACTACAAGAATAAGGTATATTTAGATTAAATTATTTATTAAAATAATGTTTTACCGCAGAAGAAACCCAAAAAACTTAATGGAAAAAAAACTCTCGCTACGCTCAGGATTCAATAACGGTAATTCGCCGCGAAATCCAACTTTCTAGCCTTGCATAACATATAACTATTGCAATGGTCAGTCATGGCCAAAAAAGTGACCTTCAGTGTTTCGGAAAGGACATATGATGGGTTGCCCCAAACTTTATTTTCTCGAGCACCTCCATGTTTCGTATACATTGAGACCTGGGTTCTCATAATATTAATAATTGTATACAATCATGTATCTATCCCACGTTAAGTTTCATAAAGAATTAGCTGTTGCATCTTAATCGATCGTTAAACACCGAAAAAAATGTTTCTTTCGAAATAATTTTCGAATGCATGTAATGATATTTCTCGCATTGATGCAACAACGCTGGCCTGCAGCGTATTAGCCATATAAACGTATTGGAGAATTTCGTGCAGTGGGCCGGATTTCCAAAGGTCGCTCGATTCCCATCTGAGAATTTACTTGTGGCCGAGTTGTTTTTCCAATAATTTTCTATTTAAAACTACAACAACTATTACACTTACTATTAACTATTACTTACTTACTATAACGGATAATTATACTTTATCCTTTTTTGTGAATACTTTTTTTTTTAATGAAGTACGGGGAGTCTCTTAGCCTTCAACATACCTGATGTTAAGTATTGATAAGGCTGAAGATGGGAGCGAGCCTCTCCCGGAATCCCCAATAACTGAGGAACTGGCTATCTTATCTTTAACTGCCGGAACACAACAATGCTGAAAACATTGTTGTTATGGCGTCAGACTTAGATAAGATGGTGGTAGCTAGCCAGGCGGACATACAACAAGTCCTAACACCAACCAAACCGAATACAATATCGACCCCCGCTGAGAATCGAACCTCGGACCCCTGGGTCTGATACCGGTGGTGGTACCACTAGACCACAGAGGCGTACTTAATATACATATTAAACACCCAGACCAAGACAAATAGACATGTTCATGCACACAAATATTTGTCTTGTCCGGGAATCGAACCCGACTGCTACCAATTTTATGGATCTAGTATTTAAATTACTCAGACTAGGAAATATTAGTTAACACACAATAACACTTAATTTAAGCATTTATTATAATTTTATAATATCTACAAACATAATTCAGGTACTGCTTACAATTATTACTTCTAAAAATAAAATTTTCATCAGCATTTTTTCTCGTTCCTTGCTTCCATTTCTGTGAAAAAAGAAAAGTATATATTATTTCAAGGTTATCGACATCGTACACGATCGAAAAACAAAGCTATGAAACAAAAGCAACAAAATATTATTTTAATACTTTCTTTTACTCAAAATAAAAATACATTATAACTTTTTAATTTTGCATTTTACAATGCTATTTTTATGTGATAAATATTAAACAAGAAAATATACTAGAAAAAAGCAACTTGTCTCCATGTCGCCCTGACGGGACTCGAACCCGCATCCTTGGGAGTCCGGCCCAATGCACTAACCAATTGAACAATTAACCAAAAGATGAAGCAATCTTAATCGATAGTCAAACATCTGTAAAGATGTTTCTTTCGAATGCGAGGATATTTCTCTCATTGATGAAGCGACGGTGGCCAACACCGTAGAACGGTGAATATACTAGAAAAATTCGACGTGTCCTCATAGGTCTCTGTAGCATAATTGGTTAGTGCATTGGGCCGGACTCCCAAGGATGCGGGTTCGAGTCCCGTCAGGGCGACATGAGACAAGTTGCTTTTTTCTAGTATATTTTCTTGTTTAATATTTATCATAAAAATAAATTTTGTGAATCTCGTCTCATGTAATTTTTCCTTATAAAATGGTAAGTACTTATTTGAGTTCTAGAAATAGTATTGAGATTTTGAGTAAACATAAAAATCAAGTTGTATAGATGTCGAAGGCGGATTGTAAAACTCGCCGTTTTACAAAATGCCTAGGCAGGTTGTAAACATGATTTTTAAAAGCCTGATTGAGGCGAGCTCTTTGCACCAGCTCGCTCTATTGTAGCAACAGGTATCCTAACAATAATGTAACCTCTATTTTAACTCAAATTGGGAATCATAATAATCGTCGTCGTCGTCTCAGCCACATAACACCCACAGCTGGGTATAGGCCTCCCCCAAAATACCCCAAAAACCGATTACAATATGTACCCCCGCTGGGAATCGAACCCAGGACCCCTGGGTCTGATACCGGTGGTTGTACCCCTAGACCACAGAGGCGGTTAAAAGGTTAGGTAATTTAAAATAGATTTATCGACATTTAAATGACATTCAAATTCAATATCATTCTTGTGTTACAAGCACTTTTGAACGTCAAATTCTATATTTTTGCATGATTTCGAGTGTAAGGCGAACATTTGTACTTTATCTTTTATTAACATTTCACCTTTTTATACTGTAAAATAGTGTTCTGGCAAATAAATAAATAAATAATTAATAAATTTCATACAATCACACCAATTATCTAGCCCACGTTAAGTTTCATAAAGAACTTGTGTTATGTATACTAGATAACGGATAAACATACTTATACACTATTTTTTGTAAAAACATACATAATCATATTAAACACCCAGACCAAGACATATAAACATGTTCATGCACACAAAAATTTGTCTTGCCCGGGAATCGAACCCGGGACCTCTGGCGTAGAAGGCGGGTTTAGTACCCCTGCGCCAAACAGGTCCTGAATAAATGATTCGATTTGATTTGTGGGTCTCATTCTGCAATATGCTTTCGACATAGACAAAGAAGGTTTTATCTGTATTTTAAGTATAGTACAGTCGGGGAACTTCTCGATTGACCAGTAGAGTTTTTATGGTTAAAGAAACAATTTATTATTTAAATGAAATACCTGTTAAGGTTCTATTATCTATACTATATAATTTTATAAAGCTGAAGAGTTTGTTTGTTTGAACGCGCTAATCTCAGGAACTACTGGACCGATTTAGAAAATTCTTAGACCATTAGAAAGCTACATTTCTCCCGAGTGACATAGGCTATATTTTATCCCGACATTCCCACGGGAACGGGCACCACGCGGGTAAAACCGCTAGGATCCGCTAGTTTGTGATATAAACGTTATCTAAGCTTTTACTTTTTTTAAATAAAGCTTCCTAATAAAACTCTATCGTTGTGCCGTGTGGTGATGGCCTAAGAATACAAGTGTCACCACTCCCTCACATGCCTGGGATGTCGTAAGAGTCGACTAAGAGGCTCGACGCATTGAACACCTGTGCGAGAGAAGGAAAACTTGAAACAAACCCTTTACCAACCCGTCTGGCCAACGTGGTAGCAGTAGGCTAATAGTCTCCTATGAACGCCATAATAGGCGTGAGCTAGGAGAGGCCTATGTCCAGCAGTGGACGTCCACAGGCTGATGATGGATGATGGAATAAAACTCTACTGGTCAGCCGGGAAGTTCACCGACTGTACCTTTAATATATTTATCTAAGCATTCGTGTTTCTACGGTATCGTGACATATACTTTCAATCACAAAGCTTTGACTCGTGGAATGCGAGGATGAAGAATTTCTCATTTTCAATTCTTTTGACCCATTGTCCTTCTGCTGCTATTTGAGGTATGTTGTGTTCTGTAAAACCGATTGTGTATTGAAAGGTTTACAGAAAAGGTCGTCGGATCGGAGAAAAACGAACTAGGCTATTTTATATCGCTAAAAATGGTTCAATTCCAAGAAGAGACACTGCGATTTTTAATTTTGAATACAAAATGCTAATTTAATTCTCGTGTCACAGTTTTCGTTCCAATACTCCTCCGAAACGGCTTGACCGATTCTCATGAAATTTTGTGAGCGTATTGAGTAGGTCTGAGAATCGGCTACTTACTTATTTTTATCCTGAAATTCCACGGGAGCACAGCCCCGGGGCACAGCTAGTATTTTTATATAAGTATAAAGAGAAGCTTGAGTTTTTCTATTCCAAATTTCATTGAAGTTTTAAATATTTTTTTTATTTTAGGAGGTACAAGAGCAAATCAATACCTAGTGCTAATGAACTTCATAAAGCGCAGTAGATAGAGTCCAGAGAGCCCTAGTGCAATATTGTTTCAATCTTACCACTTCATACTACGAATCTCAGCAAGTTTGTTTTTTGACGGAAGTTCTGTGACGTCTTCGCTCAATCATCGCCGCCAAAGTGTGAAGTGTGTCAAAATGTGACAACTTCTTCAACTTCAAACAAAACGCAAACATAACATTCTTATGACATTATGGTTTTTAAGAAACGAATTATGTGCCAAAATAAACAAATTCGTCTATGCCCTTAGACGTGTCAGAAACGTAACCGATAAAAAAACTGCCATAGTGTCCTATCGTGCATATATAGAGTCGATTCTGCGCTACGGTATCATATTATGGGGAAACAGCACGGAAAAAAATAGAGCTTTTATTGCTCAAAAAAAGTGCATTAGGGCTATTTGTGGCGTATTACCTGACGTCTCTTGCAAGGGACTATTTAAAAGTCTAGGATTATTGCCACTTCCTTCGCTTTACGTTTATGAAGTTGCCGTTTTTGTTCACAAAAATACTAATTTGTTTAAAAAGCTAAATAATTATAGATTGAGAGATCCACATAGGATGATTTTTGATAATATTCCGAAGTCGGATAAGTATGCAAAAAGTTGCCTTTGTATGTGTGTAAGGGTCTATAACAAGATTCCTAAAGAGTTAAAAATGCTCAATATATATATGTTCAAACAAAAATTGTACGAATGGATTAACCAAAATAATTTTTATGACATAAATTCTTTCTTTAACAAAAATAATTAATTATCAAATTTGTATTGACATTTCTTATTTGTACTGACATTCATATTGTTATTATTTCCGTATTAATTTTTGACATGAATTGTATTATTAATATTTGCATGCTATATTCGTTATTAGCGAAACATGTGGACTATAATTTATTGTATCAACTTGTAATACCGTGTTTTAAGCAAATAAACAAATTTATTATTTATTATTTATTTATTTTAAGATGATGATAGGCCCACAGGCCCCAACTTCATCAAACATTGCACCTAAACTAACTTGATGACTTTTTCCTGAGATGGTAATATTATTTTTTTGAAGTGAAAATTTCTTTAGCGGCATTGTGCACATCAGTGTTAAATTTTTTTGGGATAGGTAACGCTTTCCGTTATAATTATAAATTAAGAGAAACTGGTCAACGCGACATTTATTATATCGTCGTCGTCTCAGCTACAAGACACCCACTGCAGGGTATAGGCCTCCCCCAAGGATCTCCACAACGATCGGTCCCGCGCAGTCCGCATACAGCGGCTTCCCGCGACCTTCACCAGATCGTCGGTCCACCTTGTCGGGGGCCTACCCACGGAGCGTCGTCCTGTGCGCGGTCGCCATTCCAGAACCTTTCCGCCCCATCGGCCATCGGTTCTTCTCGCTATGTGTCCCGCCCACTGCCACTTCAGCTGAGCAATACTTCGAGCGATGTCAGTTACTTTAGTTCTCCTACGGATCTCCTCATTTCTGATTCGACCACGTAGCGAAACGCCGAGCATAGCCCTCTCCATTGCACGCTGGGTGACCTTGAGCTTTCTTATCAGACCCATAGTTAGTGACCACGTTTTACTACCGTAAGTCATCACTGGCAACACACGCTGGTCATAGACTTTCGTCTTGAGACATTGCGGTAAGCTGGACGCGAAGATTTTACGGAGCTTCCCGAATGCTGCCCAACCGAGTTGGATTCGACGGGAGATCTCTTTCTCGAAGTTGGACTTACCTAACTGGATTGTCTGTCCAAGGTAAACGTAGTGGTCATCAACATCACATCATCAGCCTGTGGACGTCCACTGCTGGACATAGGCATCTCCTAGCTCACGTCTATTGTGGCGTTCATAGGAGGCTATCAGCCTACTGCTACCACGCTGGCCAGACGGGTTGGTAGAGGGTTTGTTTCAAGTTTTCCTTCTCTCGCACAGGTGTTCAATGCGTCGAGCCTCTTAGTCGACTCTTACGATATCCCAGGCATGTAAGGGACAACAACATATTATATATTTATTATATAGTACATATTAATGTACTTACAGCTTGACGTTCTGGCTGTGTTGCCCGCCCGAACAGACTACTCCGTGCACCGTCATCGCCAGTTTGCTTGTGACCACGGCTGTTGCAACACAGCCGAAGCGTCAAGATATAAGCACTTATGTAATACGTAATAAATATCACGTTGAGTCCCTTTACTATAAAATAGCAACTAAATTGTGTCAAGAATATAGTTGTGTCAAGTTTCTTTTTCTTACTTTTATATTTCCTACAAAAGTCTTTGAAAAAACTAATCAAATGCTCAATACATACCGACTTCAGTCTGTTCCGGTTCATTCCAGGGCTGCCTTTCCGATGTAGAAAATATTATGAAGAACAAGTTACAGAAAAAGTACAAGCCCGAAGCGACAAAGAAGACCTTACGCCACTCAGCAGGATCTTTCTGAAATTTTAATTATGAAATATTTATTTAATTAGAACTTTTTAGTTTAGCATTTTACAATGTTATTTTAATATTAAAATATAAAATTTAATAAGAAAATATACTAGAAAAAGAACTCCGCTGGCCAACAGCGTGGAAAAGGGGAATATACTAGAAAAAATCGACAGGTCCTCATAAGTCTCGGTAGCATATTGGTAGTGCAATGGGTCAGTAGATTTAGCACATCGAATTAGTATCGAGAAAGTATCGAGCACGTAATGTCAAAAAATGTATAGGAAAGTGTAGTTCCGTTTACGTCCGGTAGGAACGCTGGTCAATACCTCATAAATTTTTTTTCATTACTGCCTCGATACTTACTCGAAAGTTTTTCGTGCTAGGGCTACAGATTCCTAAGGGTGCGACAAGACCCGTCTGAGCAACATGTATGAGACCAGTGGTTTTTTTCTAGTGTAATATTTTCTTATATAATATTTATTTATTTTTACCAAAAATGTTTTACATTATGATTGTTGGTCCAGTAGTGTGACATCATGATTATCTTCTCTAATAGTTCGTCTTAACTACAGTGGCATACTGGTTTGATTGCTTTGACTGATAACGATCTTATTATTTTTAAGAGAACGGTTTTTCATATTGGTTTCTTAATACAAACGCTTCAATTCTTTGCTTTAACACTGTCATTCAGGACTTAGCTTAAATGGCTAGTTTAATTCTTTCTTAAAGCATAGAAAAACTAGGAGTGATTACAATTTTTCTTAATATAAGAAGGATCGAAAATTTGATTTGGACGATAAAAACTCACTTGTTTTAATTTATGAGGTTATGTTTGGAAAATAAGTTGAAACAAACTTTTATTATACGTACATCTTATGTTTTGGCGCGCACTGTTCATTGAAATAAAACAACTTTTACGGATATCAAACGCGCTATATTTCCACGAACTAAGTTGTAATTGTCCGTAATTTTTAGGTTATTTTTAGGTAGGACACGGCAGATGTCATCCCGTGACCACGGCAGCTGTAAAGGTGCCGAAACGTCGGGAAAATCAAAAAACCCCTAAAAAACCTAAAAATTACGGACAATTACAACTTAGTTCGTGGAAATATAGCGCGTTTGATATCCGTAAAAGTTGTTTTATTTCAAACTTTTATTAACTTTTTAGTTTCCGTACCAAAATGATAAAAAGGATGGTGCGACCCAGTCTGTCTGTCTGTCACAGCTGAATATATCAAGAACTACTAATGCTATAAACTTGAAATTTGGAATAGTTTTAGATGACGTTTGCCCAACTATGTTGCAAATAAGAGAGAAATAAAAAAAATTGCAACAGGGACTTAAAGTAGGTCTTAAAAATTCAAAGTGGGGCTAGGCCATGTGGTATCATTATGAAAGAGCGCTGCTTGCACATTCTTAAACATTTTTTTTGTCTCCGAAGTTTGCATGGAGAAAAAAATGTGATTACTCTATGTGACAGACGTTTATGTAAAGATTACAGGAAAAATAAAACGATGCCTCTTATAATATAAAACTTTTTAGAAATCTAAAAAAGTTATTTTATACTTATTAGCTTTTGGTAAACTGCACCTCGACGCATGTCGATGGGACAATATGATGGTATGTAACCCTCGATGCGCGAGCCCGACTCGCTCTTGACCGTTTTCTTTTTAAATTATGACACATATATGCGTTGTGCAACCAAGCAGACACCCTGCATACGGCATTATGTTGGTGGCGTAACCCTTGTTGGGCAACTCGGGCTCTTAGGGTGGATTGCACCATCTAACTTAAGCGATAACTATAACATTAACCGGCGAAAACTGTATTGTATTTGACAGCTTTGACAACCAAGAGTCTGATAAATATTAAACTAGAAAATATACAAGAAAAAATCCAGTAGTCTCATGTCGCCCTGACGGGGATTCGGATTCGAACCCGCATCCTCGAGAATCCTGCCTAATGCACTAACCAATTTATATTCACCTTTCTACGGTGATGGCCACCGTCGTTTCATCAATGAGAGAATTAATATCCTCGCATTCGAAATAATTATTTTTCCAAATGTTTGACTATCGTTAAAGATGAAACAGCCATCTAATTATAACTTTTTAATTTTTAATTTTTAACTAGTTTTATGTGATAATTATTAAACTAGAAATTATACTAGAAAAAACCACTTGTCTCATGTCGTCCTGGCGGGATCCGAACCCGCATTTCTAGCATTTTTCTAGTAAATTATTAAAAATTATAATCAAAATTCTGTTAAACTGGTGCAAGAAAATAAATGTATATAGAGAAAAAAGCTAGGAAAATACTTTTCTCTGCCTCTTTAAGAGTAGCTTACCTCATCAGTGACGATGAACCCACACACGAGTGGAGCGATGATGGAAATAATGTTGGCCAAGAAGTTGGTGATGCCCATCAGGATTCCGCTGAAGTTGGGAGCCAAATCGATGTGAACCAACTGAAAATTGGTAAATACTGTTAATAATTTCCGATTCCTCTTTACTCTGACGTGAAAATAAGTAAGAATATGTTTCTTAGTAGTGTAAAGTCTTAAAATCAATTTTAAGTTTATTTTAGTCTCAAAAGTCTTTTTCGCAAATCAAAGAGACCAGCCCCTTATTGTCTAATTTCAAAATCTATCACAATCCCTTTCAAGGGAATTGTGATTGTGATAGTGATTTATGGAACTGTCTAACTTAACAATCCCTTTCGGAACGAATGAAACGCTTTAAATTACACTTTATTTGACACTTCTCCATACTTATGATAAATTTTAAATAGAAAAATATTGGAAAAAAATCAACTAACCTACGACCTTTGGAAATCCGGTCCAATGCTCTAACCACTGAGCTACCGAGACTTGCGGACCACCCGTCAAAATTCTCCAATACTTTAATATTTTTATACGCTGTTAGGCCAGCGTTGTCACATCAATACTAGGAACATTCGAAAGAAACTTCTTTTCAGATGTTTAACGATCGATTAAGATGCAACAGCCAATAATTTAGGATTTTTGAATTTTTGCAATTATTAAATACAAAAATCCTAAAATTTATCATAAGTATAATAATAGCATTGAAAAATGCAATAAATCCAAAAATCCTAAACTTCTCCATACATTTGAAAGATATTTTCGTCTGTCACTTTGCTTAGACAGTTCAATTTCGTTCATTCAATACCTTTCAAAACGTATCCCGATTAAAATTCCTATCGAATGTCAAATAGTGACGGTCTGAAGTATGTAAATATCTTTCAAATGAACGAATTAAAAGCGATTGCGATAAATTTTAGAATTAGACAGGTAGCCCCCTGAATATTAACGATATTCATGATATTTTCTAAATATTTTTTTTTTTAATTGGTTCAAAGCATTTTACATTTTTAATATCGCAACAAAGGCTTTTTACAATTTATAGTCTCTCAGTAAATCGTAACAAACAGTTTGAAATGTTACTAAAGAAATGTTACAGTAATACTTCATTAAGTAAGGACTGAAAGCATCTCTGTGAGCTACAAAACATTTTCTTATCACTGCACAGAGAATAAACGGCTCATTTATATTTATAACGCACATTGAATGCTTTGTACAGTGCAGTAACCAATCCGAGAATTTATTTATTTTATTTAACTGTAATTTATACTGTAACCTACAGCTTTTTCTTATTCTTATCGTATGAGGATTGGTGGCAACCTCTGGTGTCAGAGTTTATCAAGCCGCCTATAAGGCTTCTGATTTACAGCTAATTCGCCACGATGAAATATACAAAAAAAGAACCTATTTATGATAAATTTTAAATAGAAAAATATTGGAAAAAAATAACTCGGCCACAAGTGAATTATCAGATGGGAATCGAACCCATGATCTTTGGAAATCCGGTCCAATGCTCTAACCGCTGAGCTACCGAGACTTGCGAACCACCGTCGAAATTCTCCAATACTTTAATATTTTTAATACGCTGTAGGCCAGCGTTGTCACATCATGGGTCATGGGTTCGATTCCCATATGAGAATTCACTTGTGGCCGAGTTAATTCTTTCCAATATTTTTTTAATTAAAATTTATCATAAATATAAAAATAGCATTGAAAAATGCAAAAATTCAAAAATCATAAAAAAAAGAACCTATTCGGTTAAAATCATCAAAATAAACAATCTAATCTTTGCCTACGAATACCTAAATATTACCTAGGTACTTTTTTTTTTATTTTTGCTCATAAATATCGTATTGAAGCCTGCCCCTCTTCCATTCCTCACAATCCTCACAGTTCTGACAACAGTATTGTACCAAAGTCTGGAAAGTTCCATCTTTCTATCATAGACATTCTTCGGTTGGACCGCGTCTGCGAAGTTTAGTGATTTATTGCTCTAACTTTTCTGCAAGGAAGCCAAGTCGGTCACAATTTTGTTCGTCTGAACTTTTTGTTGACATTAAATTTAGAAAAAAGTCAAACTAAGTACCATCTGGCCTACCGCCATCTCTTAGCGCAATATTGTTTTCTGTCAAACATTATCGGCGCATTATTTTTATATGTCACTTCGTACCGCGAACCTCATAAAACAAAAAAAAAATGTTGACGGAGGTTTTGTGTGTAGTGTGTCAAAATATGACAACTTTAATTCGTTCGTTGGCAGGAACAATGAATAAGATGTACGATAGTTGTATAGAAAGTTAACATTATTCAAATATATCATGAGTATTATAAAAAAAAAAATTTTGCATTTTTTGCAATGCTATTTTTGTGTGATAAATATTAAACAACAAAATATACTAGAAATAAAAACATTTTATAAAAAAAATCAAACCGACTTCAAAAAGTAAAAAATAAAACTTTTGGAGTCGGTGCCATCCAAGGCATTCTACATTGCACTTTTATTAACTATATATATTTTTTGGCCTTAGCTAGCTAGCACCGACTCCAAAAGTTTAATTTTTTACTTTTTGAAGTCGGTTTGATTTTTTTTTATAAAATGTTTTTATTTCAGATTTTTTAGTTACATCATGTGCCGTTACTTACACATAAAATCAGCCCATACACAACAATGATGTCATCTAGGTAAACAACTACTTGCCAAAAGGTGATTGATATTTTTCAGAATTATGAAAAAACTACTAGCTAGATCTTCGTAAAATTTATATGGGACCACACATAAACCATTTTCTTTCAGATAAAAAAAGAATTATAAAAATCTGTTAACAACTGGCGAAGTTATGGTAAACATACATAAAAAAAAAGAACCGTCGACTTGAGAACCTCCTCCTTTTTTTGAAGTCGGTTAAAAACTAGTTGCTTTTTTCTAGTATATTTTCATGTCTAATAATTATATCATGAGTATTTGGATGTCGATATTTTTCTTGCGAATGGAGGAGGAAGGAGCTGCCTAGTCAAGTCCGTCATTACAAAGTAACATCAAGTGCAGGTAGGCACGTCCTTTTTTGTAATATTTAATCAATGGTCGTGTCATTGGGCAAGAATGAAAAAAAAATACTTTATGAAGTTCGCGGTACGTATTTAAACACTATTGAATCAAAAGGAAAACAAAACGTTCTTACGACATGATGGTCTCTAAAAATAGAGGTAGGCTCCCATTTTCTTTTTAAGTCGGTTACAAAATAGCTATTAGTAGTATCTAAAAAAGTAAAAAAAAAACTGCGTTAAAAAAAACCGACTTCAAAAACTAAAAAGCAAAAACTAAGCCTTTTGGAGTCGGTGGCAGCCAAGACATTCTACTTTAAGCTCCTATTCTTTTATTTTTCTTGCCTTGTCTGGCACCGACTCCAAAAGGTTTATTTTTTGCTTTTTAGTTTTTGAAGTCGTTTTTTTTTAACGCAGTTTTTTTTTTTACTTTTTAGTGTCTGTAATAGGCTGTTTTGTAAACTACAGCAGGGTTTTACTAGATTAGATAAGGTTTCATGTACATTATAAACACAATTATTGTAAATACTACATCGTCCAAGTCAACAATGAAATGAAATATATAAAAATGCTCATAACATAAAAAGTACTGGGTCAAACGAAACCAAATTTTTATGGGACCAATTGGCAACTATTCTGCATCGAACAAAAAAAGAATCATATGCATTTATAAGAACAAGTTTATACATAGGAAAATATTGATATTGTAATGAATTTTTTTACGGATTTAAACGCTATCTTTGTTAGCACATTTAGTTTATAATCCATAGAAATGTAAATATTATTTAATACATTAAGTACGAAGCTAAATTTTAAGTTGTGCTTACGTTTAAATATTATTAATATTTTTATTATTTAAAGTAGGGTTCCTTTATAACAATTACTGACCTCATTTTGCTGAAGACTAGGTACCGCGTCAATATAGGTAGGATATTAAAATGAAATGACTTACAGTATTTAGTTAATTCTAGATATAACAAACAGAATTAGGGCACAAAAAGTTATCTTTATATGCCCTAATTCTGTTTGTTATAACTAGAATAATATATATTCTTGAAACACCCTATCTATTATTTTAAATCTTATTGTTTCATAACTTTCACAAACATATATACAGCCCCTCAGATCCACCGCAGTGGTAGACAGAGACTATTGACGACCTGTTTGGCGCAGGGGTACTAAACCCACCTTTTGCGCCGGGTTCGATCCCCGGACAAGACAAATATTTGTGTGCATGAACTTGTCTATTTGTCTTGGTCTGGGTGTTTAATATGTATATTATGTATGTATTTAAAAATATATATACGTAGGTTTATCCGTTATCTAGTATCCATAACACAAGATCTTCATGAAACTTAACGTGTTCTAGATAATTGGTGTGATTGTATACAATTATTTATTTATTTATTTATTATTATTTATAGTTTAAACATGCACTCGGCCGATATGACGCGATCACACACACCCACACTGTTTCTGCGGCGCGTATCTGTGTGAGTGCATAATTTCAGCTGTTTGTAGGCAGTGTAACGACTCTGCAGAGACACAATGCTACGAGTCGTAACGGTACACTAACCGTAGCTGTAGTATTCGTAGCGGACTGTCGTAATCCCATATAAACCGGTCGACCTTGCCACCGGCGGCGGGGGCACCCGTTCGTCGCAAGACGGTCGCTCAAGAGCGGCACCCAACACCATGGGGCAGTGACCCCATGAGATGATGCCCGAGGAAGGAGACAAGACTCGAACCCGTACCAGCCACTAGGCTGAAGATCCCGATGCATTTAGAGTTAGTCACTGTTTACATAGTCGCTCTTGAGCTGTCGTTCGTAAAGTCATCCCTGTCAGTCGGTAACGAATTCTTTGTGTAGTTGAAATATTCGGAGTTAGTAAGCGGCAATCGTCTTTTGAATAAATTCCTTCTGATAGTAACTAACTAGGGCGGTTACAA
Source organism: Chrysoteuchia culmella (assembly GCA_910589605.1). Taxonomy (NCBI): domain Eukaryota; kingdom Metazoa; phylum Arthropoda; class Insecta; order Lepidoptera; family Crambidae; genus Chrysoteuchia; species Chrysoteuchia culmella. The sequence goes on from OU342651.1 coordinate 1,720,161, forward strand.
CCCGATACTCGGGTTCGTCGATCGACGAAAAATTCCAAATTATGCGAAAATAATGACACTTTTTAATTGCAGTTTGTGATCATCACGTTTAACATTTTGTATATTTTATAGTTTTCGGAACAAACAGACTCGAGTACCTTTAATTTGATACCTTACTCGGCCGCGTACTACGCGCCAAAGTCCCTATCGAGTCGTCACAAATTTTGCGAACCTGAATTAAGTATATAGATTAGGGTTAATACTATTTTATTCATTAAACCTCAAGTTAACCTTTATTATAAACCCTAATAGAGACTGTGATATGGATCGTCACTTTGTTTTATCCTGGCACAGCACTTAACTTCATTAATTCTGGAAGTACTAAACTGATTTTGATTTCAGAATTCTTTAAATAGAAAACATTATCCCTGCGTAACATAGGCTATAATTGATTCATCACAAGTAAATAGTTTACAGCTGTGTAGTGTCGGCTTAGAATAGCACTACCCTCTCTCATCCCGTGGGTGTCGTAAAAGGCGACTTACGGACTCGGCCTTCAGGAGACGGATAGCAGCGTCTCCTACAAACTTGGCCATACTGCGATAGCCAACCCGCCTGCCAAGCGTGGCGATTATGGCAAACCCGCCCTTTTGGGGGAGGCCTATACCCAGCAGTGGGTGTTATGTGGCTGAGACGACGACGACGACGACGAAAATAGTTTACGCTCAGCGAAGTGGGCACGGGTGGGCTAGTGTGTGATAAATGGTAAAAAACAATTAGCATCCATTGCCGGTTTACTTACCATGTATCCAGCGAATTGCCCAGCGTTAACGCCAACTGATACAATCAGCATAATGACAGCGAGCACTATGTTGTTAGATGAGGTATACGAGAGGCCAATGAGGGCGAGTGCAGGTCCAAAAAGTCCTGTGAAAATAGTTTAATAGTTTCTTCATTGAAACATATTTTCAGGTGTTTAGATGCAACAGCCAATAATTTAAGATTTTTTGATTTTTGCATTTTTCAGTGCTATTTTTATACTTAATTTAAATTTTTAATAGAAAAATATTGGAAAAAATTATCTCGCCCACAAGTGAATTCTCAGGTGGGACTCGAACCCACTAAAATTGAAAACCCGGTCAAATGCTCTAACCAATAAGCTACCGAGACTTGTACGCTGTAGACCAGCGTTATTTATCATAAGTATAAGAATAGCATTGAAAAATGCAAAAATTTAAAAATCATAAAATACGATTTTTTGTTAGGACTTTGTTCAACCTGTCTATTACACCTATTACTAGTTATGGCAGCCGCACTCAGTATAGTTAAATTATTTCATTGAAATTTATGAATTATACATTAATATTTATAATTCATAAATTTCTAAATAACAATTTATATTATAACTTTTTAATTTTGCATTTTTCAGCCCTATTTTTATACCCAAGATAAATTTTTAATAGAAAAATATTGGAAAAAATTATCTCGCCCACAAGTGAATTCTCAGGTGGGACTCGAACCCACTAAAATTGAAAATCCGGTCTAATGCTCTAACCAATAAGCTACCGAGACTTGTACGCTGTAGACCAGCGTTATTTATCATAAGTATAAGAATAGCATTGAAAAATGCAAAAATTTAAAAATCATAAAATACGATTTTTTGTTAGGACTTTGTTCAACCTGTCTATTACACCTATTACTAGTTATGGCAGCCGCACTCAGTAAAGTTAAATTATTTCATTGAAATTTATAATTTATACATTAATATTTATAATTCATAAATTTCTAAATAACAATTTATATTATAACTTTTAAATTTTGCATTTTACAATGCTATTTTTATGTGATAAATATTAAACAAGAAAATATACTAGAAAAAAACAACTAGCCTCATGCACTAACCAATTATGCTACAGAGACCTACTATTGGCATTGGGCCGGAATTCCAAGGATGCGGGTTCGAATCCCGTCAGGGCGACATGAGACTAGTTGCTTTTTTCTAGTATATTTTCTTGTTTAATATTTAACAATTTATATATTGCGGATAATGATCGGACCAGTAATTATTTTAGCAAACATGTATATTCACTACAGAGTCCTATGCCACTCTAGTACAGAATATATATTAGTACCTTACGGTACAGAAATTTCACTCCCGAGTTTAGGTATGATAAACGCAAGCGTCCGGTCACCGGACTAGTCTCAACAGGCTGGCACTCGCTCGACTATTCACACGGCAGACAGTTATTGTACTATGAACGCTATAAACAATGCAAAAGGTTGAAATTAGGTTGTTTTCCAGAATAGTTGGTAAATATCTCGGGGATTTTGCGCCGCTTGTATGGAAGTGAGACAGGCCTGACTCTAGTTACGTGAATGATCAAGCCAATTTTGTGTTCCAGAGAGTCCCCAGAGTCAATACCCAGTTTTTCTATGTCTGCACACAACCACTGTTGTTCATTACCGAATGACAAAAGTTCGGCCCTAAACTGTCTCCCCGGGTGTGCATTAAAGTCACCCAAGACATAGACAGTTTCCTCTACGATACTCTCAACAAGAGCATTAATCGCAGTCTTACAGTCTGCAAAAAGCACGTGGTAAAAAGTACAAAGTTATCAGAGCAATCCGTCGGTAAATGCGCACTTATTATCATGAAAGATAGACTATTCACCCTCACTGTTATAGCACAAATCCTTTCGTGATTACACTGCACTACCTTGGCGTTACCCTGGTAATCAGAAATGAGGAGATCCGTAGGAGAACTAAAGTAACTGACATCGCTCGAAGGATTGCTCAGCTGAAGTGGCAGTGGGCGGGACGCATAGCCGTTGGGGCGGAAAGGTTCTGGAAAGGCGACCGCGCACAAGGCGTCGCTCCGTGGGTAGGCCCGCGACCAGGTGGGCCGACGCTACGATCTGGTGAAGGTCGCGGGAAGCCGCTGGACGCGGACAGCGCAGGACCGATCGTTGTGGAGATCCTTGGGGGAGGCCTATAGCCAGCAGTGGGTGTTATGTAGCTGAAACGACAATGACGACGACGACCTTGACGTTGGCAGGCGCTCGTGTCTACCGCTGATACGCCGGTCACACTGAACTCGGAGTCGCCCAGCAGTGGAATGTCATGGGGAAGTAGCCATGTCTCTTGCAGAATCCTCGAAAGCATTCTATAGACTTTTTTGTATCCTTACAATTGAAACCAAAAGTCTTTTGTTTGATTTATTTTGTCATAAAATACGAGGCGACAATTTTATCACTAACGAATTCCCTAATAAAAATTAACAAACCGATTATTTTGAAAAAAAAAACACACAATTCCGTCCTAAAAAAGAAAATGGAATTTACGACAGAGTCTTCGCTCCTATTGTAAGTGCATATTGCATTTACGATGTCCTTTGGTTAGAACTACTGCATAAAGGTACAATGCACTGACAGGGTTTATCAACAACGTGTGAAAGTGTCGTCTATGTATGCACAACGAATGAGTAATGATAAATAAAACATATTACAATGTGCTGAGTAACAGAAACACATGAATCTCTTGCAGGGTTATAAGCATCAAAGGTGTGAATGAAATGTGTAAACATCACTCACAGGGAATATGTAATGATTGGTTATAAAAAATATTCTACAGACCTATGGAGTTAAACAGCTTCCTGGTGTTAGAGATACTGAGCCAGTCCTTCTTGAGTATCAGATCAGTCATGGACCCCATCGGGAAACTTAGCAGGTACATAGCGAGGTACGGGAGCGAAGATAGCACACCATTCTAAAATAGAAAAGACTACTATTAATATCTCAAACTCGTCAAATGTCAAAAGATAAGGAAGGAGACAGCAGTGGTTGGAGCTCGGCCTGCGATTGTAGCTGTTAAGCAACTTTAGCAATGGTCTTTCACAGGACGGGCGATCAAAAATTCAATATGCGCTTCTACGAGCTTCGGTAGGCGCGTTTTATTTGTAGCCGTTAAAACCTACTACCAATCCTCATTGTGCCCGTATGGTGGGTTGCTTATCCTCCTTATCCATCCAAAAAGAAGGCAAGGGCCCCAACAGTGGGGACAATTAAATGGATGATGATAAAGAATATCTCCAACTCAGTTTTAATTAATTTCTCAAAGGATATATTGCGGTTGCGGTGCGCTGGGGCGGTTAAACTCAGAAGCATTCCATACCTTTTCCATGCCTTGGTATTTATATTTCCCTTTCCACAATTTTGAATTTACTTGTCACAACATAACTGTTTTCGAGGTGACACTTCTTTCGTCACTAAATGCTTAACCTACTTTTTCAAACTCTATCTTGTGTAATTTTTTTATTTTGCATTTTACAATGCTATTTTTATGTGATAAATATTAAACAAGAAAATATACTAGAAAAAAGCAACTAGTCTCATGTCGTCCTGACGGGATTCTAACCCGCATTCTTGGGATTCCGGCCCAATGCCAATAGTAGGTCTCTGTAGCATAATTGGTTAGTGCATTAGGCCGGAATCCCAAGAATGCGGGTTCGAATCCCGTCAGGACGACATGAGATTAGTTGCTTTTTTCTAGTATATTTTCTTGTTTAATATCTTGTGTTCTGCGTTATATCAAGTTATTATGTAAGAAAATATGGGCAGAATACAGTCTTCAAAAATCAACTCAGCTTTTTTGTAGCTGGAAACTGATTTGCCACTGCTTCTCTGCTCGAAAGTGAAAGAATTGTAGACACACCAATTTTGGCCGATACAACGAAGAGTCAGCGTTTTTGTTTTAATTTATATAGATCTGATGGACGTGATAATTGGTGGTAACAGGTATTATCTCGTTTGTGATGTGGGTTAGGTTACAGATTTTCAATGTCTGGTATTTTAGCAGATTTAAAAATAATTTCTCATTTATAATCACAAAAAGTATGCAGAAACATGAATGAAACAGTATGATTATGTTTATAATTATGCGCTTTTGGTTATAAGACAACTTTCACAAATGTCGTTCATAGGATGGGTGACCAAATCTTGATGAATCAAGTCCTTAGTGCTTTGAAAGCCAAGTTAAAGGGTGGTCCTAACGTCTAATGTCCGTTGTTAGATTGGAAGGGTCTAGAATAAAGTTTTAGGCAGATGTAAGCTTTTTTAGATTAACAATTAAGGCTGTACAGTTTTTGGTTTGTTTCGTAAGTGGTAGTAAAATTTTCACAAATAATATTTTGTACTTACGCTCTTCAGCTCGAAACCCAGGACTTTGCTCATGTATGAAGGCATCTCAGTCATGAGGGTGAAGAATCCCCAATTCTGGCCACAGTGAGCCACTATCACAGCCCAAAATGGAACGCACGTGATTATCTTCTTCCATGGCACGGGATAGTGCTGAAAAAAAATGTGATATGTTAATTTTTTACAAATCAAAAGCTTAGAAATGCCAATTAAAAGTAAAAGGTTGGGCTGTAATGCACCAAATAATTAAATGCCGATATAGTTGTAAACAGCTGTGTAGTGTCGGCTTAGAATAGCACTACCCCCTCTCATCCCGTGGGGGTCGTAAAAGGCGACTAAGGGACTCAGCCTTCAGGAGACGGGCAGCAGCGTCTCCTACAAACTTGGCCATACTGCGATCGCCAACCCGCCTGCCAAGTGTGGCGATTATGGTAAACCCCCCCTTTTGGGGGAGGCCAATACCCAGCAGTGGGTGTTATGTGGCTGAAACGAATGGTTGTAAAACTTTCATCTATATCTATACTAATATATAAAGAGGAAAGATTTGTTTATTTGTTTGTTAGTTTGCATCGAATAAACTCAAAAACTTCTGAACGGATTTGGATGAAATTTGGGACACAGATAGTAGAGAGCCTGGCTATGAACATCGGATACTTTTTATCCCGATATTCCCACGGGAACGGCAACCACGCGGGTGAAACCGGGAGCGGCCGCTAGTATCCTATAAACCAATCTTTGAAGTTCAGTTATCGCTAAAATAGTGATTTAAATTTTCTTTGCCAAAAATGAGATGGCGAAGTTAGTGTATTACCAATATGAAAACTTTAATTTAAAGTATGGATATGAAAACAACACTTATTAAAATCTGTTCTCACCTTTTGTTCCCCAACTCTTCCTAAAGACCTTTGTATATAAGTCAACTCCGCCTCTGAAATGATTTTGGATTGTTCTGGTGACGCCGACCCGAAGGTAAGATAGGCCACCGTCCATATTGTGCCCAAAGTGCCGTTTGTGTAGAAGATGGCTGGCCATCCCCAGGCAGATGCTACTAAACCTCCCAGCATTAACTGCAAGGCGATTCCTAATTGGCCACCTAGAAGAAAAGATGAGGTTCATAAATAACGCATGACAAGATTTGAAAGTACTATAGTTCTAGAGGTCACTTCTGGACATTTCTTAATAGATCGTATTCTGTCGTTGTCGTTTGAAATAGAGTAAAAAAGAATTTAGTGGGTCAAATGGTTAAGTTTCAACTTTAAAAACATTAAAGGATATTCTAGTAGTCATTTTTTTATAAACAAAATACAGCCTTTATTATGTACAGTCAGGGAAAAAGTAATAGATATATAGATAACGTTTACATCACAAATAATAGGCCATTAACATTGATATCATTTAAATAATAAATTATTTCCTTAACCTCAGTACTTTCCGAGAAAACGACATCAAGAGCGCGGATTCCATGCTGTGAATTTCTAAAGGAGTTCCCAAGGTGCAAAGAACCTCGTGTTAAAATAAGTTTTTTTCCTTTTTTTATACTATATTTTAAATGACAGGAAGAGCGGTTGCAAAAAACTTATCTGCTATAGCAATTTTTTGACCGACCATAGCATAGAAAACAAAAATATATGAGCCTGCAAATAAATGCAGATGCCACACAGTGACCTTGCACCTTCACACCGACTCCTCTACACGTGTTTCGCCCATACACGGAGCATCCTCAGCAGTTGTGAGAATTCCGGTGTAAACGAAGGCGCACGGTGTGTCACTGTGTTGCATCTGCCTTTATTTGCGGGCGGGCGGGCGGTGCATCTTGCATGTAAGTTTTCTTGCGGAATTAAGCTACATATTTTTCATTTTCTACTATTCTCATAAAAAAAGGTTTCATAGTACCTGTTTACAATTGCATTGACAGTGAGGTTACGCATACCTGCATAAATAATAGTGCTTAGAAGTCCCTTCTCCTCTAAAGGCACCCATTGACTGATGAGATGGTGCATGCAAGGGTATACAAAGGCCTGGGTCAGACCCTGAAGGATACGGCCAGCGCAGACCAGTTGCCAACCACCCTGGAAGAGATACCTTCGTGAATTCAAAATAATCCAATAGGCATGAGGACAGATCAATATTAATTGAATTCAGATTACTACAGATAATGTTAACTTTGCCTTATCAGCTTATAGAATACCCACAGCTATATAACCTCTCTTCTCTATACTATGATCAAACATGGGTGACACGGGTCAATATATATATATGTATATTATGTCGCTAAAGTCCGTCATTAATGAATTGGCGGACTCTACGATATCACACTACGAGAGCTGTCCACGCAAGCGGAGTTACCGGTAGCTCGAGATAATAAATTGTTGGTCACCCATCCCATGATCGCCCATTGCGCAAGTTGCTTAACCGTTTTAATAGCAGGTCTAACACGCTAGCCACTACACCAGTAAGTGTATCTATCTTTAACCGAACTCCTCGCAAAGAAGCAACCTTTTATAAGCTACTGGTAAAGAATAAAAATGTATTCGTGCTCAGCAACAAAAAAGACCTTTTGATAATCTCGTCAGCCTTTATGAATCATTAATCTCATAATCTGATATGAATACCATGTACCGCTGAAAGAAAATCTTACTAATTAATTTCTTTCACAAAACAAATTTACTTCGGGCCTCTATGTTGTTCAGACTTTTTTATTAAGATCTTATCTCTTGTGTTATTAATTAATTTCCTTGGGTTAACAATTTTATTAACAGTAATGATTAATTTATTGGTTGAAATACTGTTCTTTATCTCACTTGAATCATTATTACATAAAAATAAAAATGTTCTATATTTGGAGTTGGTGCCCGCAAAGGCATTCTAAATAGCCCTTTCATTATATAATTTTTCTTGCCTTGGCTGGTGTTAGTAATAAGTGGGTAGTTTAAGATACGGCGCCGATTATACGGCACTCAGCCGATGTTTGGTCAGTCGGTAATAGATTGCTACCAAGTGAACTTGCGTTTTGATTCTCTCCTTAATTCCCGAAATAACAGCTGGCAACAACTAGATCGCGTCATCGCATTGCATCAGGCGAGATGAAGCGCTGACCTATTTTAAAAAGACTGACATGCTGTTGAATATTATCATCAGCCCATTATCATCCACTGCTGGACATATGCCTCTCTAAGTGCACGTCACCGATCATGATCCGCAGCTACTGTCATGCAGCTCTTGTAGGCCACCTTGTGAAGATCGTCGCTACACCTAGTCTGAGGGCGTCCTACAATGTTCGCCGATATGCGGTCTCCACTCAAGAACTTATTTACCCTTTACCAGGCCTGTCTCACTTCCATACAAGCGGCGCAAAATCCCCTAGATATTTACCTACTATTCTGGAAAACAACCTAATTTCAACCTATTGCATTGCGTATAACGTTCACAGTACAATAACTGTCTGCCGTCTCGCTTCAATCTGAGCTGCCAGCCTATTGAGACTAGTCCGGTGACCGGACGCTTGCGTTTATCATACCTAAACTCGGGAGTGAAATTTCTGTACCGTAAGGTACTAATATAAACTGTGATAAGAAATAAAAATACAGTAGGCTAACTCACGTAGTTGGCAGCGACAGGCAAGAAGAACGATATAAACGAGTTGACTATCAGGGAGATGGTGATCAGGACTTTGCCCCCGAACCTCCTAGCTAGGGCTCCTGCTGGGATCTGTAGGATTACGTATCCCCAGAAAAAAGAAGATAATATCACTGACTGCACACTGTGTGACCAATCGAATGTGGTGTAATCCTGAAAAGAAAAAATAAAATCATATAATTCGCCATGAAACGCATCAAGCGTATCCCTGATGTTCATAAAAAAGTAAAACGCCTGGGAAAAGAAAGTATTATTTCGCCGTCGTCGTCTCAGCCACATAACACCCACTGCTGGGTATAGGCCTCCCCCAAAAGAGGGGTTTGCCATAATCACCACGCTTGGCAGGCGGGTTGGCGATCGCAGTATGGCCAAGTTTGTAGGAGACGCTGTTGCCCGTTTCCTGAAGGCTGAGTCCCTTAGTCGCCTTTTACGACACCCACGGGATGAGAGGGGGTAGTGCTATTGTAAGCACTACACAGCTGTTTTATTTAAGTAGTATTTCGAAAAACGAGTGATTACCTAATTTGATTTTGCTGTTAAGTCACCATCATGCAAAGCTACATCGAAATATGAGGGACTCGACAGCTAATGTAAAAAGTTTTCAATTGACTGTTATTTTTTAATGTTGTTTCAATACTTAATTGAGATAGTTTTTAAAGTACTCAAAATTTTTAATTCCGTTTTTCGGAATTCATGAAAGTTGCAAATAATATATTTATTTATGGCCTTTATCATCACCCAAACCCTTGTGTAAAAATCTTTTTTTTATGAACAACGGGAAGACTCTTAGCCTTCATCATACCTGATGTTAAGTACTGTTAAGGCAGGGTGGAAGCGAGCCTCTCCCGGGATTGTCAATTGCTGAGGAACTGGCTATCTTATCTATAACTGCCGGAGCACAACAATGCTGATAACATTGTTGTTATGGCGTCAGACTTAGATAAAGATGGTGGTAGCTAGTCAGGCGGACTAACAAGAAGACTTACCTATCACCAACCAAATCCCTAGATGAGCAACAACAACAAACAAATTTCTCTATTTTGTTGAGACGAGGAATCCTAAAAATATTGTACCAGACAAATACAATTATCATTACTAATAATTCGTATATTCAAAAGCAATTTAATAATGCCTATCCATAGGATTATTCCTCATTTCAATTAATTAATCTTCTAATTTGAATTCTCCTGAAGACCGATATCGCCGCTCCTTGCTTAAGGGAGTAATTAACATTTTTATTAATATATATTTAAATCGTAATTGGACTTTCATTCTTTGTTATCTCTGGCTGTGGTTTTGAGACGAAGCTTTGCATTTTGATTGGAATTATAAATGTTTCTTTATTTACTACCAGCTTCCGCCCGCGGTTTCACCCGCGTGGAACCCGTTCCCGTGGATATATCGGAATAAAAAGTAGCCTATGTTTTAACTCAGGCTATCTTCTATTTGCGTGCCAAATTTCATCCAAATCCGTTCAGTAGTTATTGCATGAAAGTGTAACAAACATCCAAACATCCTAACAAACTCACATTTATAATATTAAAATTAATAATTAGAGCTAGCGCAGACGACGGATAACGGAAGACTTTTTGTCCGCGACACGTCTTTATTGTTAACCAAATAAGATTCAACTTAGACCGCGTATATCCGCGAAAAGTACGCGATAGTCCTCGTTATTTATTCAACTTTATGTTCTTAGTAATAAGGTCGTGTCGCGGACAAAAAGTCCTTCAATGTCCGTCGTCTGCGCAGGCCATTAAAGTAGGAGGACAGGGTTAGTAAGATAAGATACGATCTAAGATAAGATTTCTCTCAGTGTTTGAATTTTCTACAAGCTAATTATTGGTAGCTGTCGAATAGATAATCTTGTTTTAAATAGATAATAGAAATAGAAAATCTATAAAAAATATAGACCTTTAGAAAACTTTCAACGAAAATTAGTTTGAACGAAATATATTTAGCAGTTTCAGAGCTATAGCACATTTCGCAAAATAATAACAATAGAAACTTTATTGCACACGATACAAAAACAAACACATGAAGAGAAAATGACAAAAAAGAGGAACACACAATAGGCGGCCTTATTGCTACATAGCAATCTCTTCCAGATAACCTTGGGTGACAGACGCAACTCTTCATGTGCGAGTTGGACTCGCACTTGGCCAATTTTTTAAAATTTAAGTTCACTGACCTTCTATTGGCGAATTACTAAGTAGATTTTTTTACCATTTCGTTTAATACCTTTGACCTTTTCTCTTCAGTTTACGATTAGCTTCTTTGATAACGATGCTAATTAAATGTCGTTTTATTACCGGTCGCAACCCTGATAGGTTGATAACAAAACCAGTGAACTTGTAACTCAATGGAATTTTTTAAATATAATAACAAGTGTAAGAAAAGATTGTTGCAAAAATAACTGCGAAATAATTAATTAATGTTGTCTTCTTAAATTTTAATCCATTGTATAAAAACCACAAGATTAGGGAAAGTATAAGAATAATAGTAGATTATTAACCAAGGGGATAAAGCAGTGTCTTCTGTCGCGGGTGACGATTTAAATCGCGAGCGTAACGAAGGACTCGAGTTTTACTCCCGAGCGTAGCGAGGGTGTTTAAAACTTAAATCACGAGCGAAGCGAGGGATTTAAGACGAGTCCTGAGTGTAGCGAGGGATTTAAGTTCACCCAAGACTAAGACAGCTTTATCACCTAGGAAAATACTCTACTTTTCGTACCATTTGCGAAAATATTAACACAATAATAATATGAGATGTATTTGAAGAAAACAAAAACGCGGCAAATTCCTAGACTAATATTTTTTGTCGGAAAAGCAAAGGCATCAAGCTCATACGGCCTCGTCGGTTTTTGTAATTTTATTTAATAATCATAACTGCATAATAAATGCGTATTCCTTTTTCAAAAAGATGTGTAATGATTTATATACAAACTCAATGGTGTAAACACAGATGTAGTTCAGTATAAATTTCGGTAAGTATTCCAAATTTAAATCACATTCTCCCTCTAGAGGATGAATGAAATTCAGTACAATTTTCTTTCCCTGTTTTAACAGATTAAAAATGACTATTGTTATGTTCGCTTTTTGTGGCATATAATGTGGCACTTTTTTGAGCAAATGGTAAGAAAAATCTATTTTGAATGAATTAATCCTCAAAAATTATTTCAATGGTGTTTTGGGTGCGGACTGCGGTCGCTTATTTAATAATATTCTGTCACCGGTTTTCCATATTCTGTTTTTTCTTTAATTTGTTTTAATAGATAGCTAGCTTTTCACCCGCACAGTTCCCGTTCCCGTGGGAATATCGGGATAAAAGTAGCCTTTATTACTCTCCGTCTTTTCAACTAATTCAATGTCAAAAATCAATTCGTTTGATTTAAAGTTAGGGCGTGAAGGAACAACAAACATACTCATACTCATACACACAACATTTATTTAGTACAGACGAAGGAAATAGAAGTGATATTAACTTAATACAATTAAAAGGAGACATAACAAAAAAAAGTACTTTATATAAAGTTACTGTACTGAGAAAAAATTTAACCGCCTCTGTCGTCTAGTGGTACAACCACCTATATCAGAACCAGGGGTCCCGGGTTCGATTCCCAGCGGGGGTACATATTGTATTCGGTTTGGTTGGTGGTAGGACTTTTTGTAAGTCCGCCTGGCTAGCTACCACCATCTTTTCTAAGCCTGACGCCATAACACGGTATCCATGTTCAAACCAAAGTTGCGCGCAACGTCTACTCTATCAATAGATTCACTTAATAAAGCAACATCTAAAGTATTTGGTAGAAGATTTTTCATCTTTTTAGTTCCAAATACCGTGTACTTTGTCTTGGAGAGGTTAAGGACCAAACAATAATTTTCTGTCCACATAGCAACAGCACTCAGCCTTCATTCAAAATTTTGATAGCACTTTCGTAGTCCTCAGGAGGGAATTAGATGTAGACCTGCATATTATCGGCAAAGATGTGATATCCACACTTTTGGAAGCAATTTACAATGTCAGCACAATAAAGTATAAAAAGTATAGGGCCCAATATTGACCCCTGCGATACCCCACGTGTCACAGGTTCGAGTGCTGAGGTTTTATGGTTCCCACTATTTTGAGTCAATTTTTCAAACTGTTTGGAAGACAAATACATTTGTAAAAATGTTTCTTTCGAATGCGAGGATGATTCTCTCATTGATAAAACTAATTGGCATGTAAAATGCAAAATTAAAAAAGTTATAATTAGATGTCTGTTTCATCTTTATCGATAGTCAAACATTTGTAAAAAAATACTTTCGAATGCGAGGATGTTTCTCTCATTGATGACCGACGGTGGCCAACACCACAAAGGTGAATATACTAGAAAAATTGTAAAATTCAAAATTTGAAAAGCATTGTAAAATGCAAAATTAAAAAGTTATAATAATAGTGCTTTACAATCCTCGACATGTTGAGAGGGTCAAAATATTCCAAAATTAAAATTTATATTTTACCACTCAAAATACCCAGTAGGATAATAAATAAACTAACTGCCCATTATATTTCTTGTAGCGAGTCAGTACGTACAAATCTTTTACTCCTGATAAAATATGGGGTTGATTGGTAAAAAAAAAAGCTATACCTATTTTTCGTTGAAAGCATTGCATCATGTAGAAAAACATTTTGATTTGAATAAAAATAAATAAATAAATATTTCCATACAATCACACCAATTATCTAGCCCACGAAGAACTTGTGTTTTGGATACTAGATAACGGATAAACATACTTATATACTTTTTTTTGTAAATACATACATAATATACATATTAAACATCCAGACCAAGACAAATAGATATGTTCATGCACACAAATATTTGTCTTGTCCGGGGATCGAACCCGAGACCTCTGGCGCAGAAGGTGGGGTTAGTACCCCTGTGCCAAACAGTTCGTCAAATATAATATTATTAACCAGACCATTCTGAGAATAGTTGAATTCTTTTAGTGAAAATCCTATAACAAACCACATAAAAATCGGACTTTTGGTTTAGGAACTACCGTGCCTCAGACAAACAGACACACACACGCGGCAAATAACACAATTTTTTGTGTCGGGAGCTAAAATTAGCGTCGAAATTAAAAATGTTTGAAAACGTAAAAAAAACTAAATATTTCTATTTAATTGCTAGAAAACTACCATCTTACCGAGAAAAGTTAGATTATTTCTAGTCAATGAATAAGTAAGTTTTATCACTTTATCTCGGCACGTGATGCCAATCATATTCATATATTAACGTTAACACGTGGTTCTATTTATAAAATACAGTGGTAGTCACATAAATAACGACACTAACCGATTTTCATACAATCGAGGTAACTTTGGAGCCTTGGTTCTCTGCCAAGGATTTACCGAGCTGTGATCTGATAATGGCCATACAGGGAGTGAATGAAGTAGATCCAGATTGCTATACATACCCAACTGATCGTAAAACATACCCAATAAAATAAAAACCCAATAGCTCATGACGAGTTTCTTGCCGGTTCTTCTCGTTACAAGGTTTCCCGCCGTAGGGTTTGTGAACCGATGGCGTAGCGACGTTCATAAGTGCTTGTAACAGCCTAGACTGAATAAATGATATTGATTTGATTTGATCTGATCAACATTCTAAAAGATGTAAGGATTTGAGTTTTCAGTTTCAGAAATTCCATACATTTTTATGTTATTTTCGCGTTTTTTTAAAACATACATCTCTTAGAATGTTGATCAGATCAGTTGGAAGTTTACAGCAATTTGGATCTCCTCCATTCACTCCCTAGATGGCTATTATCAGATCACAAAAAATACTATAGGTAGGTAAATAAATCTTGTTGGATACTGAACGCAACATTTTCTTTATAGTTATGTCATGTTGGTAACGCTAGCTGTCATTCTCTGTGTCATTTTTGCCGCTAAAATATATCAGTCGTTCGTCCCATATTTAAATCTTTTATTTACTAAAGTTATCGTAATTCTACATGGTAGCAGAGCGTAGTTAACTTAATTACAGTGGTTAGCAGTAGTTAATAATCATTACTCCGTATAGTAAAGTGAAAATACCGAAAAGAGTATAAAAATTTTACCGTACCGGTTTTGAGGTTATTTTAAAATAGAAAAGTGAAAAATGTCTGCAAATACAGCATTTAACATTGATAAGCTCACTGGACGGGATAATTACGCCAATTGGAAGTTTGCCGTGAAGGCATACCTTGAGCATGAGGACCTCTGGCAGTGTATAGTAGGCGAAAAAATGGATCCCGCCAAAGACGTAAAAGCCAAATCAAAACTCATTTTGTTGGTTGATGCCATTAATTATGTGCATATACAAGATGCGAAAACTTCAAAGGAAGTCTGGTCAAATCTCGAACGAGCATTCGATGATAACGGATTGTCAAGAAAAGTTGCACTGTTAAAAGATCTCATCACAACAACTTTGGATTCCTCAAACAGTGTCGAAGATTATGTTAACAAAATCATGACGTCGGCGCATAAGTTACGAAATATTGGTTTTACTGTAGACGACGAATGGCTCGGCACCTTAATGTTAGCTGGTTTGCCGGACATGTACAAACCCATGATTATGGCCATAGAGAGCTCCGGAGTTAAAATCTGTGCAGATAACATTAAAACTAAACTTTTGCAAGAAGTTCAGAGTTCCGAGAATACTGCATTTTACTCATTTAAGAAGAAGACTTATGGGTCAAAATCACAGAATAATAACAAACCAAAGGGCCCACGGTGTTTCAACTGCAACAAATATGGTCACTTAAGTAAGAATTGTCGTTCCCAAAAGGTTTCCAATAAACATGAAGATAAAGGTTTTGTAGCAGCTTTTACAGCTTCATGTAGTAATACAACACAGGATAAATGGTATGTGGATTCCGGTGCCTCGATGCACATGACCAACCGTTTCTACCATTACTGTTGCAAATAATACTCCACTTTCTGTAAGAGGAATAGGAAAAATTAATATAATATTACCTGGTAATACTGACAACCGAATACAGGTAAGAAATGTTTTATACATTCCTGAGCTTGCTGGAAATTTATTGTCTGTCAGTGCAATGGTAAACAGTGGCTGTAAAATTAATTTCAATAAAAATAATTGTGTAATATTTAACAAAAATGGAGATGTTGTCTGTTCAGCCCTACTAGAAAACAACCTGTACACATTAAATGTTCAAAGAGAAATAAATGCTAACCTAAGTATTTCTGATATTTCAAATGATGTTGTCCTGTGGCATCGACGCATGGGACATTTGAATTTTGCAGATGTAAATAGATTACCAGCCTGCACAGAAGGGGTGAGCTTGTCTTCAGGAAAAACAAAGTTACCGGTGACCTGCACTACCTGCCTAGAAGGAAAGCAATCAAGATTACCTTTTAACCATGCTGGATCCAGAAGTACAGAGCTACTAGAGTTGATTCATTCCGACTTATGTGGTCCGATGGAGACTCTGTCCCTAGGAGGTATGAAATATTTTATAACTTTCGTAGATGATTACTCAAGATCAGTTCATGTTTACTTCCTTAAAGATAAGCTCAGCACCCTAAATGCGTTTAAAGATTTTCCTAAGAAAGTACAGAATGAATGTGATAAGAAAATTAAAGTCATACGCACAGATAATGGCTTAGAGTACTGTAATAAAGAGTTTTCTAGTTATTTAAGTCAGCATGGTATTAAGCACCAAACAAGCACACCATACTCACCACAGCAAAACGGCGTCGCAGAGCGCATGAACCGCACTTTAGTGGAGAGAGCGAAGTGTATGCTTTCCGATGCTAAATTACCTAAACCATTCTGGGCTGAGGCAACTGCTACTGCGGCATATATTATTAACCGCTCGCCTACTACATCTATAAATAAAAGGACACCATATGAATTATGGTCAGGTAAGGTACCTGATTTATCCAATATTAAGATATTTGGTTCGGAAGTCATGATGCAAGTTCCAAAGGAAAAACGTAAGAAGTGGGACCCGAAAGCGCGAAAAATGATCTTCGTAGGCTATTGTGACAACACCAAAGGATACCGCCTTGCTGAACCTGAAACTCACAGAATTTTTAAGAGTAGAGATGTTGAATTTTTGGAGAATGTTACAAATAATAACAATATATACTTACCATGTGATGTTAACAGCTCCACCGATGTGCAGTCAACACCGACAGCAGCAGCGGCTCCACCTGAACCTGAAACAGAAAAATCCATTTTTGAATCTCCATCTTCTGTATCAACACAAAGCAAAGTAAATGAAAGCTCTGATGAATATGAGACAGATGCAGGTGAGGATGAAGTTTATGTTCCACCTAAATTAAGGAGAGACTCACCACAGAGCAGGATGGTCTTGCGTCCCAGGTACAAGCATGAAAAAGATGATACTAGTTCACCTAGCTATTTTTGTCCTGTTAAAAATATAAGAGATCCGGAAACACTTCAAGAAGCATTATCCTCAGTAAATGCTGAAAAGTGGAAAATTGCGATGGATGAAGAATTTCAATCACTCTTAAGAAACAATACCTGGACACTTACAGATTTACCTTTAGAAAAGAAAGCTCTTCCATGTAAATGGGTCTTTAAGACCAAGAGTGATGAAACCGGGACTGTGAAAAGGTATAAAGCCAGACTTGTGGTGAAGGGCTATGCACAGAAAAAGGGAGTAGATTATGATGAAATATACTCACCAGTAGTACGGTACACATCCATCAGATATTTAATTGCATTGGCTGCTAAACATGATTTAGATATAGACCAAATGGATGCAGTAACAGCATTTTTACAAGGAGACCTTGAAAATGAAATTTATATGTTACAGCCCGAGTCATATGAAGAAGGAGACAAAGTATGCTTGTTAAATAAATCTATTTATGGTCTGAAGCAAGCCAGCCGGCAGTGGAATGTCAAATTGGATAATATATTACAGAAAATTGGCCTCACCAGATCAAAAATTGATCCATGCATTTACTACTGTATTAATGAACAAACAATGATATTTGTTGCTGTGTGGGTCGATGACCTTATTATATTTTCAAACAACAATAATTTGAAAACAGAAATTAAAGAAAATTTAAAAGGTGAATTTCATATGCCAAACAGTTTATAGGATTAAATATTACAAGAAATAGAAAAGAAGGAATAATAATGCTTGACCAAGAAAATTATATCAAGGATACATTAAAATGCTTTGGCATGTCAGATTCGAAGCCTGTGAAAACACCAATAGAAGTGAATGCAAAATTTTGTAAAGATACAGACACTGATGAAAACATTCCATGTCGACAAGCAGTGGGATGTCTACTTTATCTAGCACAAGCAACAAGACCAGATATAGGGTTTGCTGTGAACAAACTGAGTCGATATGTCAGTAAACCTGGACGAGAACACTGGCTTGGTGTCAAGAGAATAATGAGATACTTACAGGGCACTAAGGAATTAAAATTATGTTTCACCAAAGATAACTCTAATGAGATAAGAAGCTATTGTGATTCAGACTGGGCTAGCAGTCCAGAGGACAGAAGGTCCTGCACCGGTTACATTTTTATGTTTCAGAATGGCGCGATAGCCTGGAACTCTTGCAAGCAGTCTACAGTTGCCCTGTCTACCGCAGAGGCAGAGTATATGGCCATGGCTGCGGCGACACAGGAGGCGTTGTGGCTCCGCCAGCTGCAAATTGAACTCGGCCTGCGAGAAGACTGTCCCCTCCCTATACATTGTGATAGTCAAAGTGCAATTCGTCTAGCTTCAACTGATTGTTATAAACCTAAGACTAAACATATTGATATAAGATACCATTTTTTAAGAGATAATGTTAGTAACAAGAATATTTGTTTTGTATACACTAAGGGTAGTGAAATGGTAGCTGACATTTTAACTAAGGGGACTACATTTAACAAACATTATTATTGTATAGGAAAAATGGGTTTGCATTCAAGAGGGGGTGTTGGATACTGAACGCAACATTTTCTTTATAGTTATGTCATGTTGGTAACGCTAGCTGTCATTCTCTGTGTCATTTTTGCCGCTAAAATATATCAGTCGTTCGTCCCATATTTAAATCTTTTATTTACTAAAGTTATCGTAATTCTACAAATCTGCACTAGCCGAATATTCGAACAGAATTTTGGAAAACAATCTAGTTTTTTTTGGTTTTAAATACAAACTCTATACCATTAAAATACTACTATCTGTGTACCAAATTTCATCCCAATCCGTCCAGTAGTTTCGGAGCCTATTCAATACAAACAAACAATCAAATATTTCCTCTTTATAATATTAGTATAAATATAGATGACATTCATATGATTATAGTGACGGAATGTTTTATGCGTTTAATTTTTATTATACGAGCGATAAGCTATATTTACAAACATTATAAAAACTATTCGTCAATTTAATGAATTTCATAGTATATTTCGTGCCCAAATTAAAATTATCAGCGCACGTTTTATAACAATATTTATTTATACATTGTCAAAACACGTTTAACATACTTATGTTTCAAGGAACACTTAAAAATGACAGTAGAAGGACTCACAAAAGGTACCCACTTACCTACAACGGATCGGAGACGGTATATACGTTTGGGGTGAGAGGATGTTTGTTTGTTTGTTTGTGCGAACCAATGTTGCCAATTATCTCCGAAACTACTAGTCTGATTTTGATGCGGTTTTCAGTGATGGGTTCGGGTTTGATTGGTGTATGTTCTTAGATAGGTGTTACGGTGACAACTCACCACGGGGCGCTGCAGTAAACATTTGTTTTGCAAACTTATGTTACCATTTATCTTCAAAACTACTAGTCCGATTTTGATGCGGTTTTTAGTAATGGGTTTTAATTTGATTGGTTAATATTCTTAGATAAGTGTTACGGTGACAACTCACCACGGGGCGCTGCAGTAAACATTTGTTTAGACAAAACCAAAACTACTAGTCCGATTTCGATGCGGTTATCAGTAATGGGTTTTATGTTGTACAATGTACATAATATCTATGATCTCTAAAATGTTTGAAAAAAGCAAAAAGCAAAAAACGGAATTGAAAAAGTATAAAATAATTTAAAACCCCCAACTTCATTATCCATCGGGGGCTTCAGCACATCACGCCATAAACCATGTGATGTAGTGTGTGTGTGTGTGTGTCTGTGTGTGTGTGTGTGTGTATCAATGAAAATATATATAAAAGTAGCGGCCGCTCGCGGTTTCACCCGCGTGGTGTCCGTTCCCGTGGGAATATCAAGATACAAAGTATCCTATGTTCATAACTAGGCCATCTACTATCTCTGTACCAAATTTCATCCAAATCCATTCAGTAGTAGCCTATTCAAAGCAAACAAACAAATCTTTCCTCTTTATAATATTAGTATACATATAGTTATATACTCGTAGTATAGATAACTTACCAATTCTGTTCCATTCAAGTTTCCCGTTGTATTTCCAGTCATCGCTACTATGGCTATGCTCATGTTTACTCGCATTGTGAAAGCCAAAAGCATAGCAAGGAACAGGAAAAATGTCTGTAGATGACGAATGCCAAGACCAACTGAAAAAAAAGTTAACATAAAAGAAACTACGATATTGTGATGATTCTCAAACATTTTAATGTACCGAAAACAACTGTTTGTTATGTTTTTCTGGAAAATTAATCATTTGGCAAATCCCGGGATAAATTTTCCTTAGCGAAAGAATAGTAACGCTTTTGAAGTCTAAATAAATAATGTAAAGCGTTAGTAGCATCAGCAGAGTTCAAGCGATCTACTACGAAAACCAAACATGACAATTAAACGAAGGTTAGTATATTCGACACTTTATCATCATAAAAATAAGGTTCAATATTTTTGTATCGTATGGCGAAAATTGTACGGCTATCGAGATCTGTATTATGTAGTAGGTCTCCTGATTTATTCTGCGTCTGTTCATACATTTGTTTACATCACTTAATGGCAATAACAAACTTAAAAGTAGCTTATGAAATTATTTTTTTTCCTTAACATTAAAACTAAATTTGCCTAAGCCAAGATACAATTTATTGTAGAAAATCTTGTCTGCAACTGCTCTGACGGAACGTTTCACAACTGTCAAGAAAAATGGTTTCAAGAAACTTGTCAACTTTATCTGAAGAGACGGCATTTGAACAATACTGCACTTGTCTTGCAACTTTTTCTACCGGGGAAAAGTAAATGGCATTCTGAAAATCTATTGTATAATTGAGCTTACTCTAGAAGAACCTACTTAGTAGGTACTTAATAAGACAGGGAAAGAAAAACAGCCCTGGCCTTGACGAATTACTTGCCGGGTCTTCTCGTTACAAGGTCTCCTGCCGTAGGGTTTGTGAACCGATGGCTTCGCTTCTTTGACGTTCACATGTGCTTGTAACAGTCCAGACCACAGATCTACATTGAGATACTAGACGTACAAAGCGAAAAGAGCGCTTCAAACTGTATGAGAACCTAGCGTGTCGAATTTTTGGTACCTACGATGAGGTCACGACCGAGTTTTAAGTGATGGGAAATGTTACCGAAGAGCTCTCGCAAGGAAGCGCAGCACAATGAACTATTTTCGTTTCTGAGTGACGCGTGTTTTCATGGCAATGGTCTCAAGCGGACTGACTTAGGTTGGAAAACTTTGACCGTGGATCAAACTTTTTACACGCAAGGTAGGTCAACTTTTACCATCTATCTCGACTGATGCCTGTGGGCTAGACTGAATAAATGATATTGAATTTTAAATGAAAAAATGTTTATTGCAACAAATATCCAAGTATTACAAATACGTTAAAGCCCTGACTTCTAAGGTTTTAGAAGTCAGTGCCTTACCAAGTCGACACAGTAAATTAGTTATTATCAAAACATACAAGTTGTAATCAGGAAAAAAAAAGAGTTAGAATCACTGAAAAAGTTTTTTTTTTAATAAAACACTATTAATTATTTAAGTATGTGTGTGTGTGTGTGTGCGCGTGTGTGTGTATGTGTGTGTGTGTGTGTGATGTGAGTGTGTGCTGTGAGTGTGTGGTGTGCACACATACGCATATGTGTGTGTGTGTGTAAATGCGTGACACTGAGGAAGTTGATATGAACTTAAGTGACCGTGTTATTTTGTTGATTGTGACTCAAGCAAGATGTACTTGATGTTATTCCCCTCAATTATGACCCAGAACCGACAACCGCTGGGGTTAACGAGTTGTAGGCCACCTTCAGACTAGGTGCAGCGACGATCTTCGCAAGGTGGCTGGCAAGAGCTGGATGAGAGTAGCCGCGGATAGTAATCGGTGGCGTGGTGCACATACTTACATCACACTCGTATTTGAACCAAAGTGTCGTATAACTCAATAGGTATATACTCGTATTTAAAGGTAGGTAGGTATCGATGTACAAAGTCATGGCTTGGCAGTTTACTCTGCATTCGTCATACGTTGTAAGAGTGTCCAAAGACGGAGTGGAGTAGTTGAGTGGAAAAACCTGCCGCGCCGTTTACCATTGATATTTATGTCTTTATTTCAACTTTTTTATTTATCACTTTTAAAACTACATAAATAATAACACACTTGTTATATGATTTGATAATTGTAGTATTTTTTCCGTTACCAAAATACGTACTTGGTCTAACATTTTCAACTTTTTCCATGGCACTCATTTTATTTTCGATCTTCTACAGAAGCTTCACTCGCAGTGATCTTCTCTTACTGAAGAATCGATTACAATTGCCGAGCGACTTTGCACTATCGTAGAAAATCCACAGGAATAATAAATGTATAGAGTCGCTTTGTTATTTTACTAAAGATTTTTTTTATACTAATTAACTTTATTTTTAAGATGCGACCAGCCCCGCAGCCTCTGACAATTTAGCCGTATATAAACGCTTTAAATACATATTTCCTCATGTTAATGAATAGTGCGAGTTTCAATCCGTCAAAAGCCATATTATTATAGACACCATTTTCATTTCCAAAAAGTAATAATTTATAGTTTGTACCTACGTATTTGTTTTATTTTTAGACTAATTAAAAACAAATAAGTGGGGTAATCATGATGTTTTTAAATAATTATTTAAACTAAAATCCTAATTCACTTGTAATCATGTTGCTAGTTCTAGCATATCTCTGACTCCCATTTTCCATAATTCATTTCTGTGTCAGTATGGAAAAATGCTATTAGCCACAAACAAAGCATTAATTAGTATTTCGTAAACTAATCACTCAATGTTTGATGAACACACACACCTTTATCTTATCGATTAAGCCTTAGAGTACTGAAGTTAAATCGAATCTGTTACTAAAAACTAAAAATGCAAGACTAGGAAATCTAGGCTACAGGTAGAAAAAAATAAATAAACGATGGAACGAAACCGAAACAATGTTATACTTATGGTAAATTTTAAATAGAAAAATATTGGAAAAAATTAACTCGGCCACAAGTGAATTCTCAGACGGGAGAATATTTTTCTATTTAAAATTTACCATAAGTATAAAAATAGCATTGAAAAATGCAAAAATTACAAAATCACGAAACAATGTTATTTTGGTAATAACAAGAGGAATAATTTTCGTAAATATTTTAAAATTGAAAGCCCATTATTATTTAGCTTCTGCTTAGACCTGCTGACAAAATAGCTACTAAATTAAAATTACCAAGATACTGAGGCGCTTTTGAATCATAGGCATTATTAATATCAGATCATATAGTAATATACGATTATTCAATTTAAATATATGCCATATTATATTATTGTTATATATTTTATTTCCATTCACTTTAAATATGTAAATATATACTTATGTTTATTTTTATTATGTTTGTACTATCTCTCTCACACACATACATACAATTAGGTTTAAAGAAATTTTGTACGATATTAAATAACTTCAAATACTTTTAGATACTTTTATAACTTAGGACTTAAGTATCTGTAACACAGAAAAACCTATCACGCCTAAGTACAAAAAACGTTATAACTTTAACCGTTGTGACTTTGCAAACGTTTGAACAGAATTAAACAGTGTGAACTGGGAGGAACTGATTTCTTCAGATGATGTTAACGAATGTGTCGATGTATTTTATAATAAGTTGTTTGACATAATATCGAGAAATACACCGCTTGCTAAAAACACCACATCAAACAGGTACCCCATTTGGTATAGCCAAGCCTTGATCCGTTGTATAAAAGAAAAAATTAAATACCACACACGTTACAAAAAATTTGGTAACCCTCGAGACTATGACTCATTCTCTCTATTGAGGGAAAGATCTAAGAGGCTCATATCAAGTTGTTATAAAACACATTTGTCTTCAGTTGAGGAGTCTTTGAGGGATGATCCAAAAATGTTCTGGCGGTACATTAATGGAAAACAGGGCTGCTCCACCTTACCCTGCACTATGACCTACGATAGTGAAACTTGCTTGGAAGGTACAGATATTTGCGAGCTATTCTCTAAATATTTTGGGTCAGTTTACGACTCACCGTCAATCGTCCAACCTTGTGAGTTAACCAATTTGCCTCCAGCTAGTAACCTGTCGTTGCATAGGATTCACATTAGTCCTTGTGATGTTCTATCGAAACTGAAACACTTAGACATACGAAAGGGTCCTGTACCTGATGAAATCCCCCCAAAGTTTTTAAAGCATTGTTGTGAGGAGCTTTCTGTCCCTCTTGCTATAATTTTTAATAAATCCCTATTCCTCAGGAGTTTTTCCGACACGTTGGAAGGTGGCTCATATAATACCGATATATAAGTCTGGAGATCGGGGTTTGTGTCGCAACTATCGGCCTATAAGTATTTTATCTTGTATGCCAAAGGTATTTGAATCCTTAACATATGAGGCTCTTTATTATCACCTGATTAAGTTTGTTTCAGATAGACAGCATGGCTTTGTAAAAAAGAGATCGACTTTAAGCAATCTTTTAGAATTCAAAAATTACCTTTGTAAAGTATTCGCTTCAGGCGGTCAAGTTGATGCTGTTTATCTAGAATTTAGCAAGGCATTTGATAAGGTCGACCATTCTTTACTTGCTGTCAAGCTTCAACATTATGGAATACACGGATGTCTGCTTCGGTAAGTTATTTCGTACCTGAGTAACCGAACTCAACTTGTAACTGTGAAGGGTTATTCATCGTCTCCAATCGGGACCACATCAGGTGTTCCGCAAGGATCGCATCTCGGCCCACTTTTATTTATTGTTTTTATAAACGACTTAATTTGTCGTTTATCCTGTCCCTCTCTCTTGTACGCCGATAATCTCAAAATTTTTACTGATGTCAAAAATACGGAGCAGCGCATAGCACTTCAACACGACCTTAGGGTTATATCTGACTGGTGCTTGTCCAACCGGATGTACCTAAACGTGAGTAAGTGTTGTGTTATCTCTTTTACAAAAAAGAAAAATAAAATAATAACCGAATATCGTCTGCAGGATAAGGTATTAAATAGAAAAGATATTGTTAAGGATTTGGGTGTGCTTTTTGACGAACAATTAAGCTTTCGTCCTCATTATTCGCATATCACGAAGAGGGCCAATAGACTCTTAGGATTTATTGTTAGATCAACAAAAGGTTTCAAGAAGCCTAGCAGCTTGTTGTTCCTTTTCGGTAGCTTAATAAGAAGTGGTTTGGAATATTGCTGTCCGATTTAGTCCCCCTATTATAAAGTTCATGTAGATGATATAGAAAGGGTCCAAAGATGCTGTGTAAAACACTTGTCTCGGAGGTACAATGTAAAGAGGTCATTACGTAGTTACAGTGACAGATTGTCTAAGTTTGGCATGATCCCGTTACATACTCGCCGGAAAAGATATGATCTACTTTGCTTACATACAATTTTACACTCGACTATCGATTCAGTAGATTTGCTGTCTTCGGTTGAGCTTAACACCAGGCACCGGTCACGTTGCCCGAATTCTTTTTCGATTCAGGTGTACAAAAATAATACATCTTATTACAACCCTGTCGTTAGAATGTGTCGTACATATAATGAAATAAGCCGTGGTAATAGACATCTTGATGTCTTTAATAACAAATTCTCGCTTTATAAGAAAACTGTGTCCGAGCTTCTTGAAGCAGAAACATCTTAAATTGAAATTGTATAGATTGAAAGTAAAAAAAAAAAAAAAAAAAAAGTTAGTTTTGTAATCCAATTATTATTGTTTTGGTTCGCATAAGTTTCAAATAATTGTGCATGCTGTGTACGCTATTATTGGATTAAAGTCTTGGCTCATATATTTAGCATAGATTATAAGTTTTGTAATGACTTTAATCTGTAAGTGTACCTATAACAAATAAATAAATAAATAAATAACCGCCTCTGTACTTACATACTTACATATTACTACTTAAATATTGTATTCGGTTTGGTTAGTGGTAGGACTTGTTGTAAGTCCGCCTGACTAGCTTCCACCATCTTATCCAAGTCTGACGCCATAACAACAATGTTTTCAGCATTGTTGTGTTCCGGCAGTTAGAGATAAGATAGCCAGTTCCTTCATGATTGGGGATTCCGGGAGAGACTCGCTTCCACCTTCAGCCTTATCAATACTTAACATCAGGTATGATCAGGGCTATGAGTTTCCCCGTATTACAAAAAAAAGATACTTTTAAACCTCGTCTATCGTATGTTATATAATTATATTATGGAAGAGCGGGAACTCCTGACACAGGCATCTCAGAATGCTTACTTAGTCGGTCCCAATCACTGTATATGGTTTAACTTTTTGATAGACTGAAATAAAACTGTTTTGGTTTTGATTAAATATTTTGGTTCTGCTTAATTTTCTAGTTTATTGAGTTCCTGAGACCACCTACAGCGGTGAAGATTTTATTATTGGAGATTATAATTCAGATTCTACTGTGTGGTCCTACTATTTTATTTTTCTTGCCTTGTCTTGCACCGACTCCAAAAGGTTTATTTTTTGCTTTTTAGTGTTTTGAAGTCGTTTTTTTTTTATAAAAAGTTTTTTTCTCCCTGTTTTATTTCATACAGAGTCGTCAAATTGAAAAGTGACCTTAACATATCAGTAAGGTCAATTTCCATCACAAAAAGAAAATACTAATTAAAATATTACATTTTATGGTTATTGTAACCGTAAACAATTTTCAACTGGCAAAGAAATACTTATCTATAATACATTATAACATTTCTCACATTACAAGTTTACTGTACTGCATTATTGTGTTGGATTTAAAATACTGTATAAGAAAGAAGAGTGACAAGTTGCCATTAAAACGCCTAAGTTAGTTATTAGCCTATATTCGTGATTGACGACCTATTTGGCGCAGGGGTCCCGGGTTCGATCCCCGGACAAGACAAATATTTGTGTGCATGAACGTGTCTATTTGTCTTGGTCTGGATGTTTAATATGCATATTATGTTTGTATTTACAAAAAAAAAGTATAAAGGTAAGTATGTTTATCCGTTATCTAGTATCCATAACACAAGTTCTTCATGATACTTAACGTGGGCTAGATAATTGGTGTGATTGTATGGAAATATTTATTTATTATTCATTTTTGAATCTGCCTTGTCAATTTATAATTAATTTCTCTATAATATTAGTAAGATATAATAAAACAACATTTCCGGATAATTAACGCGCTATTTTTCACGAACTATAATATCTAATTAAATAATATTGTTAGTTTTTTTTGGGTTTTTTTGATTTTTATACTTGTGATAAAATTTTAAATAGAAAAATATTGGAAAAAAAATCAATTTGGCCACAAGTGAATTCTCAGTGGGAATTCACTTGTGGAGTTAAAAATATGCAAATAATAAAAAAAATATAAGTTTTTTGATTTTCCCGACGTTTCGGCAACTTTTCAGCTGACAAAAACCCAAAAAATACGCACAATTAGATTTTAGATCGTGAAATATAACGCGTTTAATATCAATAAAGTTGTTTTATTTCAATGAACTGTGCGCGCCAAAACTTAAGATGTACGTAAGATAAAATAACTTTGAACAAGTATCTATTAAGGTGGTACGACTTCCATACAAACAAACATTGCACATTAATTGGTTCATCATACATTAATAATTCATAAATACATGTGCAACTAACTCGTTTCAGTTATTTGTTTGCGCGAAATTATAAAAAATGTACTTTCATACATGAGGTATATAAATGCGAAGAGTCACACACACATGCGTAGAATTATTGAAATTACAAGATATAAGTTTATTCGTGATTTATGTATGAAAGTACATTTTTTTGAATTATTTTTCGAAAACAAATAACTGAAACGAGTAAGTTGCGCATGTACTTATTAATAATTAAGGTATGATGAACCAATAATTGTGCAATGTTTGTTAGTATGGAAGTCGTACCACCTTAATGTCAAAACTAGGAGTCCAATCCAATACCACATTACCCCAATTGCTTATATAAAAAAGCACTAATTTCCCATTGATTCATGTAACATTAAGTAGCTCCTAATACTCGCTGTTCCAACGTGACTAAATACAAATTGAGATAAAATTTATTGTAAACAAATAGGCTATCTGGACTGTACGGGTCGCCAATCTATCTCAGAACAAGTCCATTCTCCATTGCCTTATCTGTCATTTTTACGCAAATATAACCCTTATCAACAAAGCCATAAGAGCCAGCTAACCCGTAAGCATAAAGTTGCTTAGTTAATTATGCCTTGAACTCTATTGGGTTCCACAGTTTTGGTAAAAACGCTCCTCTAATTATTTAAGATAATATTGTTTTATTTTTGTTCCTTTGTGATGTAAGCGACTCTTGCACTGATAAGGGAATTAAATGGAGTCATGCTTTTTAAACAATATAAAGGTCAATGGAAAAGATGTCATTGTATTCTTTAACGATTTAGGCCCAGCGCAAACGAAAGTTAAAGTGGCCCTAAAGTAGATTTTTATTCAAATAGACTTATAGATAAGTACTTTC
This sequence comes from Chrysoteuchia culmella, assembly GCA_910589605.1. Classification (NCBI taxonomy): domain Eukaryota; kingdom Metazoa; phylum Arthropoda; class Insecta; order Lepidoptera; family Crambidae; genus Chrysoteuchia; species Chrysoteuchia culmella. The sequence continues at coordinate 1,748,881 of OU342651.1, forward strand.
GAATAGTCCAACAATGTTTTTCCCTACCAGCCATTCAGGACATCGTTTAACTGATAAGAAGAATAAAGAAGAATAAAATCCGTTGAGTTGTAGACCACTAACACTATAACAACAACGCTGACGCCATAACAACAATGTTTTCAGCATTGTTGTGTTCCGGCATTAGAGTTAAGATAGCCAGTTCCTCAGTGATGAGGATTCCGGGAGAGGCTAGCTTCCATCTTCAGCCTTATCAATACTTAACATCAGGTATGATGAAGGCTAACCCCCATATTCTAAGTCGTTCCTCCAAAACTTTTTACACTCCACTCAACCTCGTCGTGGGTAAAAATGGTAGTGTGTGCTAGGCCTAACACGGAGTGGCTACGTAATCTTTGGCTCCTTCAGGTCCTTACGGAGTTATGACTTACAATACCGATTTCGAGGAGTATTTCGAAGAGGTTTTCAATGAGGTTTCGTTAAGTCGAGGTCGAGTAAGTTTTGCAGGAACGACTTAGAATATGGGTGTAAAAGTCTCACCGTTGTTCATAAAAAAACAGCTATTTTGCATGATAATGATACCTATATGTTGAATTTTATTTACACGATTTTAAATCTTCATCATGATGGATTCTAACAGATGACGGTAGGTCCCATCACGGGGAGAAAAACTACAAAGACACGCGCTCTCCGAGCTCTAACCTCACCTGTGCATATTTTTACCAACGACGCGACGATACGGAGACGGTGTATGCGTTTGGGGTGAGAGGTTGTTTGTTTGTTTGTTTGATTGTGCAAACCAATGTTACCATTTATCTTCAAAACTTCTAGTCCGATTTTGATGCGGTTTTCAGTCACGGGTTCGGATTTGATTAGTGCATGATCTTATATAGGTGTTACTGTGACAACTCACCAGGGGGCGCTGCAGTAAACATTTGTTTGAGCAAAACCCAAATTAATTTATGCCAACAAACAACAACGAAACCATCTATAGTCTACTTGATCTAATCTAGAAAAATCGTACTGTAGTTTATAAATCAACCTACTAAAGACAATAAAAAATAAAAAAGCTCGTCTTAATTATACGTCGAGGGCTACCATTAAATGAACTATAGTTTTGCAGTTCTATACTAACGTGAATAATTGGATTTATTAATTATTCATGCTGAAATTTATAATAGTGATGGCAGACCCGACGGATAATTAAGTCGGGTGTTTTTAAATTATTTGATCCTTTTTCAACTACGTTTGAACCGTCGTAGGTGTTTAAAAAAATCCCTACAGCGGCTAACTTGGGTCCGCAACCTATTTAAAGACTTCCAGGTTGCCCAGGGTACATCACGATTAGCGCCCCGACCGTCGATCTCGAGCTTGTGCTATCGCTATAGCTATCAAACTTCAAACTCTCATAAAACCCTTCAACGATAGGGTTTTTGTCTAATTTCTACATATTGCTATTAATTAATTGGCTTCACTATAGAATTTTTTGTATGAAAGTAATAGAGTCAGAGAGAGCCCTTAAGATTAAGCCTAAATGTTTCACCTTTGAAGAAATCGTCGTCGTCGTCTCAGCCATATAACACCCACTGCTGGGTATAGGCCTCCCCCAAAAAAGGGGGATTTGCCATAATCGCCACGCTTGGCAGGCGGGTTGGCGATCGCAGTATGGCCAAGTTTGTAGGAGGCGCTGCTGCCCGTCTCCTGAAGGCTGAGTCCCTTAGTCGCCTTTTACGACACCCACGGGATGAGAGGGGGTAGTGCTATTCTAATCCGACACTACACAGATAAAAAAGATTGAAGAAATAACCCTTACCAAATGATGGTTTTGGTATTACTTGCTCCACATATCAAAAATTCAGAAAGAATAGTTCTCAAGTTGCGACCACGAACAAGACGACGCGTAAGAAGGCCCCAGACAAGGTGGACCAATAACCTGATGAAGGTTTCGGGGAGCCGATGGCTGCAAGTCGTTCACAGCCGCTCTGTGTGGCGCTCTAAAAAGGGAAGCCTATGTCCAGCAGTGGACTTATAAAGACGATGATAATATCCAAATTATTGCTGGTGGTCTTCTTGTGGTCTTGCAAGAGAGTTAGTTCTATTCTAGGCCGCACTGACATGAAAAACTCTCGCTAACGATGTGTAATTCATCACATCAGTATGCGGGTTTCATTGTTGGGACACAAACAGCATACAAAAGCAAAAGACAGTTTCCACATCAAAAGAAAACAGTTCGATTGAGTGAACACAATATAGAGTTATGTTACTAATATAAAAATTAAGTTTAATAATAAAAAAAAAATACCTCGTTGAGCTCGGAGTAAAGGCGTTGTTTCATCTGGAGCAATCATCTTCCTTTAACCCAAAAATTTGGCCTTATATTTTAAAAACAAAACACAACCAACCTTCAAATTATAAACTTAAAACTGTATAGCATTAGTACACTAATTGATTTGAGATAAGCTAGCTTGACTTTGATTCCTCTGTCAATGCAATGATAAGTAATATAAATAAATAAATTAAATATTTATTCGCACGAATATGGTTACAATATTGATCTTAAATAAGTTATTAATATATTCAATCGTCAATCGATGTGCAAATCATTAACAATTATATTACTTGTTTTGTGGCTAAAACATTCGAAATACTTATTTATGTATATTTAATAGTAAAAAATCAAATTTAATATTAAAGTCATTTAAAAATAATAATATATATAAATATAAAAAATACATGTCTTTATAATTCAAATGATAATAACTCAAGTATGTGGTGCAGTCAATATATACTTGAGTTATTATTAACATTGGTATCTAAAATATCTATTGCCATTCTCTTACCACAACTCTTCGAGACATGAGAAAACATAAATAAACAATAGTTTAAGAAATAATTAGATTGTCAAACAAAAAACCAGATAGTCGGACGACCGGTTTACTTTCGTTTACTTTTAACTTAATCGTTATAAAAGTAAGGTTCCATATTTGTTAATATTGCAGTCTTTTAAATAATACGCAACATATCTAATATCTAATATGGATGTGGCGGCACCTACCTGACGCCGCACACACTACTACACACGGAACTTACCTACCGTGACAACAGATGGCGCTGACAGCAACTCAGAATGGGATACGAGGAACATGTATGGAAACCTACATCTCGCTAGCAAAGTTACAACAGCTACCTAGCGTCACAGATTACTATATTGCTAACGTATATACATTACATCCTTTCCATTTCCATATTCCATAGCTCCATGGCCTTTCGAGGGTCATTTAGATACGCTGCTTCACGGTGTTGGAATGATCTCCCGCCGCCGATGCGTGAACTAAAATAGAAAGAAACACTGAAAAAGCACTTAAAAAAGCATCTCTTAGCATTGCAAAATACAGAATTGTCACGCATATCTTAGGTGTTTTCACTTCGCACTTGGCGTTACGGTGATCGCACCCGATGAGGCCGCAATACTTTTTCCTGAGCATGGGGCATATCTTTACGAACTGGATGAACATTTGCTCAGTACAAAAAACGCTGGACATAAACGCTTTGGTATTGCAACAACCACATGTTCAGTATATTAAAAAGTATTAAAGTACTCTGTGCACATGGCATTATTTATATTTTTACTTTTATACAAAACGTGGCGCATTTGACGTGGAAGGAAGTGAGGTGGAGGCGATGACATTGACATATTATAAGTCTGTCAATCTGTCCCGTCTGCCAACCAATCACCGACTGTCGTTTCTCCGAGTCATCGGCAAACAACAGTGCACATAATGCCATAATATTATATTTTTATTTATCTACCTGTATGACTTTTTATATTTATACATTTTATTGCTTTATATTTTTGAAGTGAAAACTTCTTTAGCGGCGTTGAGCACTTTTTCTGTAATGGGTATAAAATCTTAAACTCGCGTCAGGACACGTGACCTGATCGAAAAAGCGTAGGACGGATGGAGAATGTTGAGGTGACAGGTTGACTAATGGTCTCGGTTGCTTAGCGACAGACTGTTGATAATGTCTTTTACTTGTCTCTTGTTTTATTGTCAATATATATTTTTCGATTCTCTATAATAACTAATGTTTTCTTATATCTTATTACCTAACTTAACGTTCACTTTAATATGGTTTGTCATGTTTGTGTACGATAGCGCAATAAATGAATATTGTATTCTACCACATAAATGATAGTACTTTTATACTGATAAAGCAATTGGTGCAAAATTATTCCCTAACCATTCCAAAATATCAAACATGCTCAACGTTAATAATCAAGTTTTCACTTCTGCCGGCACTCCCGGAGTGCAACCCGTCTTTTTTATTTATAATTTTTTTTATTTATCTAATACTATTTTACTTGTTTTTCACTGTCTGTGTCCTTTGTTATAACCCCGTCCGGAGAAACAGCTCAACATTCGACCTTCCTACTAGTGGCTAACCATCTACCACCCTTTTCCTTACTACCACCATACATCTCTACATGTACAATAATATGTTGCTGTCATCAGGAGGCTAATTGTCTAATTTTAAAATCTATCGCAATCCCTTTCAATTCGTCATTTGAAAGATATTTACATTCTTCACGCCGTCACTATTTGTATTTCATAGAGATTGTGATCGGGACGCGTTTTGAAAGGTATTGAATTAACGAAATTGAACTGTCTAAGCAAAGTGACACACGAAAATATCTTTCAAAGTCAAAGATTTTTATTCAAATAGACTTATAAATAAGTGCTTTCGAGCAGCCTAATTTTCCTTTACCATCAAATGTAATGTAATGTATCAAATGTATGGTGAAGTGTCAAAACATCATTCGTTCCGAAAAGGATTGCGACTATAAGATACACAATACCTTTGAAAGGGATTGTGATAGATTTTGAAATAAGAAAATTAGGATTACATTAGCCGTTTGATTGAAAGACTAGCGGTGAAATGAACCTTTAAACATGACTCTCATGGCCACACCTAGACAACGGACGCCACATTTGGTACCCATTCGATGGTTCTAGATGTTTTCCAGAAACAATAGTAATTGCCAGCTCATCGCCTTAATACAATAGATTTCCAATATGCCCTGAGGGCCTACTATCGTCTATTAGGAACCAGCATGTCATAAGAACGAATTGTTTGCGTTTTTGTTTAATTGAAGTTGTCACAATTTGAAACTTTTCACACTTTGGAGGCGATGATTGAGCAAAGACGTCACAAAACTTCCGTCCAAAAACAAGATTATTTTAAGAGATTCGTAGTACGAAATAGTATGGTAAGATTGAAACAATACTGCGCTATGAGATGGCAGTTTGTTTCTGAATTTGCTCTTTAATGGGCTTCTTCTAACTGCAGTGAAAAGCTAGCTAGCATGATCGTAATCTATGTTTTTATTGCACTCCCTGTCCAGCATGGGACAATAAAATTACATTAAAATAAAACAACTTTTACGGATCAGTTGCCGTGGTCAGCTGAAAAGGTGCCGAAACGTCGGGAAAATCAAAAAACCTCTAAAAAACCTAAAAATACGGACAATTACAACTTAGTTCGTGAAATATAGAGCGTTTCGGTTATCAAAAGTTGTTTTATTTCAATGAACAGTGCGCGCCAAAACATAAGATGTATGTATAAAATTTTTAAATTACTCATAAAGTGGCTATAAATTTCACTGCAATTAGGCATTTTCATTACTATTATTCACAAGTGAGTTATAGATTTTTTTTTATTTTATTGGTTGAGTTCACAGACAAGTTGCTTTGTTCTTAAAAAAGTTTCGATACCAAAAAGATCGTGTTCAATAGTACAAATTAATTAATATACCTATTGCTTGCTCATTTCATGCACTTCGTATTTCAATAGATAATGTTTAATGAATAAAACTTTCACTCAAATATCTGTAAAAACTTTAAACTCCCCATTTTGTATGTGTATATTCCCCAATCCGCGACAAACAAAAAAAAACCTCATAATTTTAGTCTATGGCCGTTGATGCGCGCGCATAGGAAAACTAACTAATTTTTCCCTCCATTGCGAAAAAAAATTCACTACTTGTTTTCACTGTTGAAATTTGTTATTTTCTTCACAAGTGTGTTGAAAAACGTCGTATGATACACGTGTGTATTGATGATTACCGTCCTCGGCTCTCTTAAGCGGTAATCACCAATATTACACACTTTTACCATAATGTACTATTATTCAAAATGAACTTGAACGTAACTGCAGCTCTAAGTCGTTATTTACAATTAATAGACTCACTTTGTCCCAAATGTGTATTTAATTCGAAAACGTTTATTAGACAATAGTTTTAGAAACATTCTGCATTATCACGCCATTAGTGCTAAAATTATAGCAAAACTTTTACACTGCTATTTAATTATATAGAGTGTCGGGTAATGGATCTTTAACCTCATACATTTATAGTGACTTATGTAACACAAAGGCTGGTCCTGCTAATGGATATAAATCACCTAAAATGATGTCATATGTATATTCCAAATGGGAATTGTACTTTTTATTACTATAAAAAAATACCGTCGATACTGCGCTAAATTAACAATACGGAACCCTAAAAAGCATAAACCTACTACCAGCTAAGTACCACTCTCATCAAATAAAGTACCTAATAATCTGCCTACGTTAATTCGAATAAACAAATCATGGGAGAGTGAAATCGTTGATTGTATCATTAATTTAATGACCATCGGCTTATGTGTCAGAGGGAATGACATGAGCAAACATTAGCATCCGAGACACGGGGTGGCTATAGTCATCCAACGGATTCTAATTATCGAAAATGTGGGGTGTTAGTGTGAGCGGGAACAGAGGGGAAATTGAATTTTTTGTTGTTTTGAAATGATTGAAAGGAAACTAACACCCATATTCTAAATCGTTCCTCCAAAACTTACTCGTCCTCGACTTAACGAAACCTCATTGAAAACCTCTTCGAAATACTCCTCGAAATCGGTATTCTAAGTCATAACTCCGTAAGGACCTGGAGGAGCCGAAGAGTACGTAGCCACTCCGTGTAGGCCTAGCGCACACTACCATTTTTAGCCACGACGAGGTTGAGTGGAGTGTAAAAAGTTTTGGAGGTATGACTTAGAATATGGGGGTGAGGAGCTGTTTCACCACTGACAGGTAAAGACACTGACTGGATCGCTTCTTCTTCTCCTTTCTTAATGAATGGCTTGCTCGCGATAAAATTCGCGAATTTGGCCAATCTCAAGTAAATATATTTTGTAATAAATTGAAATCGTACGGTAGATTGAGTTAAAAATGGAGCCTCACAACACGTGTTATTACGAAAAGCACTCGGGTAAAACTCCATTCTGGATAGCTTATCTGGCAGTTGCAATATGAAAAATATATCAAATCATCTGCCAAATTCGCTAAAAGCTATCCAAACCTCATCTGTAGGTGGTGGAACAGGCACATAATGATTTTTTGGTCATATCATAATAATAACAATTATAAATAATAACAATAATTTTTTTTTTTATTTCTGTTCTGTGAACAGTCTCTTGAATTGAAAGGGCAAAGAATCCAGCCATTCAGCCTAGCATTAGTAGTATAGTTAGTTTACAATGTTTTATTTTTATGATCACACTCTGTGTTGATGAGTTGTGACCGTTTTTTTTATTTATTATTTTTTCTTCTGTTTTAACCGTAGTTGGGTATGTTTTTGTTGTTATTAAGCGGAACGTCATCAAACTGGTCACAACGAAAGACCAGCGCTGGTCGTAAGACCATGCATTATCCTGAGTCGTGACCGTTTTGAGACAAATCTTAATTCTTTGTGTGTGTACTGGCTTTCGTAACTGTCTGTGTTTTTTGTCTCAAATAAATCGATTTTTTTTTCTTTCTTTCTTAATAAGGAATTAATCAAATTAATCAATTATTCAAAGTACGCGGATAAGATTCAAAATTATTTTAGTTATAACTACTGTTAATAGCTGAATAGGTGTTTATAATTTGTGTGTAGCAGAACGCGTATTATTCGCGCGTACTTTCGAAGTTGTATGTAAAGAAATGTTTTGATAACATCGAAATCTAGTAGTAGTATCTAGTCGTAGTAGTATCTAGTCTAGTAGTAGTAATCTAGTAGTAGTATTTTATGTGTACAAAACATATGTTAATGAAACCAGCAGATAACAAGTTTTGCAGCGGCCATGGTCAGAAGAAGGCTGAGATAGGTATCACAAACCAAATGAAAATCAAACTAGGTACAGTCGGTTGAAGAGTAGAGTTTTTTTAGAAACGATATTTCGGAAAGTATAAGGTAAAAGAAACAATTTATTTATAAAATGAAAAGCTATTAAAGCTCTATTATTTGTGATATAAACGTTTTCTATAAGTCATACTTTTTGAGATAACTTTCTTAAAAAAAAAACTTTACTGATTAACCGGGAAGTTCCCTGATTATACATAGTACAACATCTTCAAAACTTATTAAACGACTATTAAACAATACCTGTTGTTATGAATATACAAAAATCTTATGGTGTTAGGTATTATTTGTTAGGTTTTATTATATTATTTTTGAACATCTTATTATAATAAAACATACACTTTTAACTATAACTTTTTAATTTTGCATTTTACAATGCTATTTTTATTTGATAAATATTAAACAAGAAAATATACTAGGAAAAAAGCAAAGTATATTTACTTGTTTAATATTTATCATACACTTTTAATTTTTTTTTAGCAAATTTTAAAGTATTTTTTGTTCGATATTATTTCTCTAATTTAGAAATACAATTAAATGACGTTCTAGAAGATGTGATAGATAATTTAAAATATACCCAAACCGAGCCCGCTGCCACAAGGGCTCCACCTAAAAGCTTTATCAAGGAATAGGTGGATTTGATCAAAGGCCATATAGACGCGAGATCGTTCCCTGCTTCGAATTAGAGTTTCCTGAACGGGATTGCTCTGCCAATAAACAAAGGGTCTTGTGTCATGATTGCTTTCATCATAATTTATGGTGATGTGTTGGGAATTGAAGAAATTCACGCCATCTATAAAGGAAATTCTTAACAAATCACGCTGTTTGACTAACGTAAGGGAATGCAATCTCATTGCCGTGAGATCTCGATCTCTCGAGATCATCGAAATTACACGGAAGCATTGATCGACTTTGACAGTGACACATTAGATAATATACAGGGTGTTCAAAGCCCCTAAACAAAAACGAAAACCACGTATCCTTCCCATCGTTACTATCATTTTCTTGTATGGGGCCAAATCTCGGAACCTGATAATTAAAGATATTTTGAGGATCAAAGTCAATATTATTTTTTAAAGGTTATCGTTTAAAGCTACAAAACCGTAATGAATGTCAAAACCAATCAAAGAAACTGGACCCCGGCTCTACTAGACACATGCAGGCGTTGTTGCACGCGTTTTTTGGCGTGTAAAGTTATCACCCATTTTTGTAAAACGAAAAATAAACGTCGTTTCCTAGCAATTGTTATTAGTTATTCTTATTTAGTTTGATGTACGCTACCCATATATTACGGCTTCGGTATGGGTCTTTGAACACCCTGTATGCTTCTTACGTAGCTAATTTCGTAATAATAACTAATATTATTTCAAGTTATTAATTACTAGCTTCCGCCCGCGGTTTCACCCGCGTGGTTCCCGTTCCTGTGGGAATATCGGGATAAAAAGTAGCCTATGTTACTGTCCGTCCTTTAAACGAACCAAAAGTTGATTGCTTACTTAGTAAGGACGTGAAGGAATGACAAACAAGCAAACACACTTTCGCATTTATAATATTAGTTTTGGATTTAATTTTCGTCCGAAAAAAACAACGGGTTGCACTCCGGGAGTGCCGGCAGAAGTGAAAACCGCTCAAATGAAACAGCAGGAGCAGGCATACATTTTCGCCGCGCGGTAGAAAGAGAGGGGGATATTGCTTCCTCTCCTACGCCGCGCCGGGCGCTCTGCTCTCCCTCCGTCTTATGAATTTTCGATCAGGTCACGTGTCCTGACGCGACTTTAACATTTTTACTTATCCTAAAAATTTAAAACTTTGATGTGCACAACGCCGCTAAAGAAGTTTTTACTTCAAAGTCAAAGTCAAAGTCAAAGTCAATATCATTTATTCAGTCTAGGCTGTTACAAGCACTTATGAACGTCAAAGAAGCTACGCCATCGGTTCACAAACCCTACGGCGGGAGACCTTGTAACGAGAAGAACCGGCAAGAAACTCGTCAAGGGCTGTTTTTTTCTCCCTGTTTTATTTCATACAGAGTCGTCAAATTGAAAAGTGACCTTAACATAACAGTAAGGTCAATTTCCATCACAAAAGGAAAATACTAATTAAAATATTACATTTTATGGTTATTGTAACCGTAAAAAAATTTTAACTGGCAAAGAAAGACTTGTCTATCATACATTACAACATTTCTCGCATTACAAGATTACTATACTGCAAGTTGTGAGTTACATACAGGTTAGTATCAATTTTTTTTAGATAAAAATATTAAGGCTTTAAGCACAGCATTAAGATAAGCAGACTAAGGTAGACCCATTTCCGCTGGCGGCACCCGTTCACGAGCATGACGCATGAACCAGCCATCCATACCAACCATATTTTAGGGAACGTAACGACCCGCCTCACACGACACCGCCGAAGAAAAACCTATTTGATTACGATATTATCGTCTCCACGGGCAGCATCTACACCTGCATCGTCTGCCTTCAACCACCTCGGCATCTACCTGCCGAGCGCTCGCCTGTTCCGGCCTACCCCGGAGCAACTCCTCTACGTGACTACGCGCGCACCACCACTCCGAACCTACCCTCCGTGCTACCGAGGCTCAACACCGTGCTCCCCAGGCGAACGTAGTCTGTTACGTCGGACTTTCGCTTCTGCCTCCTGTAGGCAAAGCTAAAGTTAAGTCCCCTTCTTACCCCCGGCGGGACCCACCAATCGAAGATCCCGTCAAACCCACACCTGTGCTCTTGTAATATTTTATAACCTTTAATTATACTTGTTATACAGTATTTTTTAGTAAACACCATACGATTTTATGTGTCACAGACTCTCCATAAGGATCCACAAACTAGATTCCACAAACCATTTTCGGTAGAGCACTCGCAAGCTAATAAAAAGTTATGGCGGATTCCTGTTTGGAAAATTACATTAGTTTCATTGTTACACGCAATTAGAACATAACCACTGTAGTTGGTTTGGATATGCACTTAAAAGTAATGTTTAAATGTCTTATTGTAGTTATTATAATGTTTTTCTCCATGTAATAAATGAGTAGGAAGATGATAAAAAAATAAATAAAAAATATATTTCTTACACTCACACCAATTAACCTAGCCACAAAGTAAGCACTGTGAGACTTGTGTTATGGGATACTATGGTAACGGATATAAATACATATAATTATACATATATAAGTATTTATGTGTAGAAATATATATAAACCGTCCATGACTCAGGTACAAATGCTCGTATTCATCATAAATAAACATTTGCCCCTACCGGGATTAGAACCCGGGATTTCAGAGTAGGCGACACCTTGAAACCGGTGTACGTACCACTCTACCACGGAGGTCGTCGAATATGGCGGCTTATCCTTAACTTCAAAGCAATACTTACGGATTGCCGTAAGTGCAACGTCGGAGCGATGAGTTAGAGCGTTATCGTGGTGAAACAAGACACCAAAGTATTTATGAGAATGGATTAGACACTACCGTATGGAATTGTTAAGGTCTCTGCAAGTTATTTTAAAGAGTCATCAATAAAAAAAAAACCGCTTTTTTGTAATTTCTTTCGTTTACAGAATTGTACGACGAGGCAACTTTTTTTTTCATGACTAGGAGACTCTTAGCCTTCATCATACCTGATGTTAAGTATTGATAAGACTGAAGATGGAAGCGAGCCTCTCCCGGAATCCTCAATCACTGAGGAACTGGCTATCTTATCTCGAACTGCCGGAATGCTGAAAACATTGTTGTTATGGCGTCAGGCTTAGATAAGATGGTGGTAGCTAGCCAGGCGGGCTTACAACAAGCCCTACTACCAACCAAACCGAATACAATATGTACCCCCGCTGGGAATCGAACCCGGGACCCCTGGGTCTTATACCGGTGGTTGTACCACTAGACCACAGAGGCGGTGAAACTGACTGTGGAATAAGGTGTAGCATCAGTTCCTAATGTCTGCTAAAATCGTAAATACGCTCGTAAATACTTTACAATTATTGTCGCACTACAGTTCTTGGTAATGCCCCAGGTCTTCAAAGTATTCAACTTCTATACAACCAGGCCTGTCTCACTTCCATACAAGCGGCGCAAAATCCCCGAGATCTTTACCTACTATTCTGGAAAACAACCTAATTTCAACCTTTTGCATTGCGTATAGCGTTCATAGTGCAATAACTGTCTGCCGTCTCGCTTCAATCTGCTAGGGCTGTCAAAGGTACATACAATAGTACTTTACGGTATTAACAGTTTACTTTTGTTTCGCGGATGCGTGCGCTGCGTGTGCGACTAGTCGAGCGAGTGCCAGCCTATTGAGACTAGTCCGGTGACCGGACGCTTGCGTTTATCATACCTAAACTCGGGAGTGAAATTTCTGTACCGTAAGGTACTAATATATATTCTGTGATACAACTTCGTATCGTAGATACTTACATTATCTCTGAGCTTGGAACTAGTATAGTATTATGTAATCTGTGGTGGAACTAACGATACGTTAAGTTATCTGTTAGTTCGATGCGTGACGGGGAACTTTGAGAACTTGATACATATTTTGTTAAGAACTAGCTTTCAACCAGTGACTTCAGCAACGGAACTTGCTTAGCCTTTATCATACCTGATGGTAATAATGATAAGGCTAAATACGGAATTACACTATTCCCGGAACTACTGCTAAAGAGCTGGCTATCGTAACACCTCATTTAGTCTAGTAGTAACACCACCGGCATCAAACCTAGAGGTCCCGGGTTCGTTTCCCAAAGAGGGTACTATTGAATTCTTTTTGGTTGGTGCTAGGACTTGTTAGATGTCCTTCTGGCTAGCTACCACCATCTTATCCAAGTCTGACGCCACAACTACAACTTTTTCAGTATTGTTGTGTTCCGGCAGTAATAGAGGAATTGCGCAAGACCCGGAATCCTTACTGCTGAAGAGCTGACTATCTTATCTCATACCTGATAGCTAGCCCTTGACGAGTTTCTTGCCGGTTCTTCTCGTTAAGGTCTTCCGCCGTAGGGTTTGTGAACCGATGGCGTAGCTTTTTTGACGTTCATAAGTGCTTGTAACAGCCTAGACTGAATAAATGCTATTGACTTTGAATGATTTCCTTGATTCTCCCCTGAAAGTCTCTAGCGTAGCTTTTGTGGCTAAAGCCAGCTTCTTTGCGTTTCCATGCATGTTTTTCAACAGCCCATTGACTACTCTTTTTATTGCATTCACAATGCTTTTATTTTTTATAAATTTCCTAGAGTCCATCTGTTTATGTCTATCTTGTTCTGTGGTTTCACCCGATGAATCAGAGTAAAATATTTATACTATCGGCAAAAAACATTATTACGCTTTTATTTTGTACCAAAAAGTGTCGTAAAGCGGCTTTTTATGTTAAATTCTGGATGTCATCAATGTTTGCTTTAAGCAGGCAATAAGTTTTTATAAGAAAAGCTTTATAAAAATAAAAAAATACTACATAACTTAGATTAGACGATTTTCGCACTAAAATACAATCAGTAGCAAAGAAATCGAATCATTGCCTTATTTTTTATACAAAATACTCACTTAACAGTCTCATTATTCAAAAAGTATTAATAGTTATGTAAACTTTCTTTCCTTGATGTATGAGTCGAATACTTTTATTCAAGAAAACTTTGAGTTTTGTGCAAAGTAAGGAAAACAAATTCACTCTATCTGATTTCCTACAACTTTATGTGGAATGAAAGTTAAACATTTGTTTCACTGAAATTTTAGGAAATCAAGAAATGTTTTCAGTTGTTTTAAGTGCTTATTGGTTAGTTGAACATTTGACCTCGCCATCTACACCCAATTCTTTGCAAAAATACAAATGCTTTTTTATTTTTTAGACCGTGAAGTGAGCATTTTTGTATGAAAATAACGCAGTGGTTCAATTTCTTTACATCATCATCGGCCTGTGGACGTCCACTGCTGGACATAGGCCTCTCCTAGCTCACGTTTATTATAGCGTTCATAGGAGGATATTAGCCTACTGCTACAACGCTGGTCAGACGGGTTGGTAGAGGGTTTGTTTCAAATTTTCGTTCTCTTGCACAGGTGTTCAATGCGTCGAGCCTCTTAGTCGACTTACGACATCCCAGGCATGTAAGGCAGTGGTGACACTTGTATTCTTAGGCCGTCACCACATGGCAAAATTTATTTACAGCCGAGTGTATATCCTATGATACAAAAGATCTTTACCGCCATCTAAAACTTTGTTAACTTAGTAAGTCAGGTATTTATTAACCAAACATGTTTTTACATCATCATCGGCCTGTGGACGTCCACTGCTGGACATAGGCCTCTCCTAGCTCACGTCTATTGTAGCGTTCATAGGAGGATATTGGCCTACTGCTACAACGCTGGTCAGACGGGTTGATAGAGGGTTTCTTTCAAATTTTCGTTCTCTTGCACAGGTGTTCAATGCGTCGAGCCTCTTAGCCGACTTACGACATCCCAGGCATGTAAGGGAGTGGTGACACTTGTATTCTTAGGCCGTCACCACACGGCAAAAATTATTTACAGCCGAGTGTATATCCTATGATACAGAAGATCTTTACCGCCATCTAAAACTTTGTTAACTTAGTAAGTCATGTATTTATTAACCAAACATGTTTCACACTAAAAAGTTTAAGGGACGGTTTCACCACCGACATATAAATACCTGGATAACTTATCTAGCAGATAATTTGACATTTGCAATATTAACCTTCCTATACCCGCGCGTTGGTCTGTGAGACCGACGAAACACATTTTCGTGATTATTTTTAAGTACGGAAGTCCTGAGGAGTCGAGTCCCTTGCCAGCTGCCGGATCTGTGCCTAACTTCATTTTAGTGCACACCGCGCGTTCGTGCGAAGTGCACGTTTTGTGGCATTTGGCGCCAATCGTTCCGTGAAACCGACGCGAGTATGGGTGCAACTTTTTGTGTACGTAATAATGTTATATAGCATTGCTATGTAGAGGCTGAAAACTAAGCCAAACATGTCCATACATGTCCTTTGATATGTTTTTTATTACTATTTAGAAGTTTATTTCAAAAGAAGTTCAGATTTTATTTTTGTTTTCCTAGTATTTAAGAAAATTATCTCTAATTCGAAGATTGATTTGTGATAGACCGAAAGTCAGTAAAATAATAAATATATTAAATATTATTCCCACTGTTTTGTTTCATTATATCCTAAACATTGGAATAATAAAATCGTTTTTTTTCATCTAAGTAAAAAAAAATTTTTGAAGGGGTACGAACTATCGGTTGTGACACCGTGCGCCAGTATAGGTGTTGCAATTATTGGCGCGGGGAAAAAGGTTAAAAATTAAGGTTAAAAAGGAATATAATACCGAATCGACTAAAAATTACTACATTGAGCGATTAAAAATATAGGTTGTAATGCGGAAAAAATATGTTTAAGTTAGTTTACATTGGCGACTAAGTCCCTCACCTAGTATTTCGTCGCTCAAAAAATTTTTTTAGGCGATTAAATAAATATTTCCATACAATCACACTAATTATCTAGCCCACGTTAAGTATCATGAAGAACTTGTGTTATGGATACTAGATAACGGATAAACATGCTTATATACTTTATTTTTTCGTAAATACATACATAATATACATATTAAACATCCAGACCAAGACAAATAGACATGTTCATGCACACAAATCTTTGTCTTGTCCGGGGATCAAACCCGGGACCTCTGGCGCAGAAGTTGGGGTTAGTACCCCTGCGCCAAACAGGTCGCTTCATTAATTGCTACTATATAAAAATATGACAAATTATCTTCCAGGCAGGCTATCTAGAACTTATCAGTAGGTTGTGATAGCGGCCGTTAATATCTTAAAATAAAAAGAGGTCTAAATCTTTGTGTTTATCAAAAAAATGCTCTCCATTTTGTAGGCTGTTCTTTATTTACTGTGAGACTTAAAAATGAGTTTGTTTAGGCGTTTGTGAGTTATGTGGAGGCTCATTCACAATGAATGCTTGTAAGGACCGGGTTCATTTCACCAGAATAACCTCTTCCTTTTTTGATGTCGGTTAAAAAGACTGCCATACCAACAATTTATAAAGTGTGAACGGAAAAATGTTTGGAATCTCACGCGAACAAAGTTGCGGGCAAAGCTAGTTCATAATAAATTAGACAACAAAAATAAAATGAAATACTCAGACACAGAAAATAAATGTTTGTCCCGGGTCGGGGTCGAACCTATGACCTCTTGCTCAGTAGGTAGGTTTTTAAATTTTTGTTTATGAACGTAGGGGAGACTCTTAGCCTTTGCCATACCTAATGTTATTTATTGATAATGTTGAAGATAGAAGCGAGCCTCTCCCGGAACCCTCAATCATTGAGGAACTGGCTACCTTATCTCTGACTGCCGGAACACAACAATGCTGAAAACATTGTTGTTATGGCGTCAGACAGGTGAGATGGTAGCTAGCCAGACGGACTTACAACAAGTCCCACCACCAACCTTTTTTTTTTTTTTTTTAACTGAATGCAATATGTACCCCCGCTGGGAATCGAACCCGGGACCCCTGGGTCTGATATCGGTGGTTATACCACTAGACCACAGAGGCAGTTAAAATATAATGATAAGTACCAGGGTGTACCATAAATAATCCTAGTCGTCGTCGTCTCAGCCACATGACACCCACTGCAGGGTATAGGCCTCCCCCAAGGATCTCCACAACGATCGGTCCTGCGCAGTCCGCATCCAGCGGCTTCCCGCGATCTTCACCAGATCGTCGGTCCACCTTGTGGGGGGCCTACCCACGGAGCGTCGTCCTGTGCGCGGTCGCCATTCCAGAACCTTTCCGCCCCAACGGCCATCGGTTCTTCTCGCTATGTGTCCCGCCCACTGCCACTTCAGCTGAGCAATCCTTCGAGCGATGTCAGTTACTTTAGTTCTCCTACGAATCTCCTCATTTCTGATTCTATCACGTAGGGAAACGCCGAGCATAGCCCTCTCCATTGCACGCTGGGTGACCTTGAGCTTTCTTATCAGACCCATAGTTAGCGACCACGTTTCACTACCATAAGTCATCACTGGCAACACACACTGGTCATAGACTTTCGTCTTGAGACACTGCGGTATGTTGGTCGCGAAGATTTTACGGAGCTTCCCGAATGCTGCCCAACCGAGTTGGATTCGACGGGAGTAGGAATAATCCTAATCCTATGACACGCTCCGATCGTGTTAAGCACGACCGGTGTGTAGAAAAGATAGAAAAGAAACACTATAAGTGGTTAATAAGTATAATTATAAAATAAAAGATGTTACAAGCTCAGGTGTAGGTGCATGGGAATCTTCGATTGGTGGTTCTCGCGAGGGTAAGAATGGGGACTTAGCTTTAGAACTGCCTAGAGGAGGCAGAAGCGAAGGTCCAGCGTCACGGACTACGTTTGCAGCGGAGCGGTATGTTCAGCCTCGGAAGCACGGAGGGTGGGCTCGGTGTGGTGATGCGCACGTAGACACGGAGTGGAGTTGCTCCGGGGTAGGCCGGAACAGGCGAGCGCTCGGCAGGTAGGTGCCGAGGTGGTTGAAGGCCACGAAGCAGGTGTAGATGTAGCAGCTGCCCGTGGACCCCTAGTACGGGGATCGCGATTTCACAAAATAGAGATTAGGTAAGTAAAACAAAATAACTGTAAGGCAGTAGTATGAAGAAAAAGAGGCAGATTTCGCTGGAGTTGCGAAATATATACTCAATTCTTTCCAGAACGTTCTTTAGTAAAAAATTAAAGTGGGAGATGATTCTCCAATTCTGTAGGCGAATAATGTTTAGTCATTAGCATAGACAACATAAGGATTGTAAGTCCGATCGACACACGGTGTTTTGTCTATGGCCAAAGAATTAAGGAATATTAAAAATTGCAAAAACATAATAGATATACATAGAAAATTATGTAGATTTTTTCTATATATAAATAGTTAAATAGAAATAAGTTAATTTTTGTAGTCTAATTTACTTGGCCGAAATACGAAATCTCCCGGCCGTGAAGTTAGCAATATCGAGGGTACGCAGGAATATTTTGTCAATTAACTACCATCGTGAAGTTTTATCAAAACAAAATAAAGTAAACAAACAAGTTAGAATGGTGAAGTGAATGGTTATTGATTTAATTTGGTTGAAAGTAAGTAATAGATTAAGATTTAGGAGTGTGCGGTTTTTAGAACCGTTACACCTAACTAATATTATAAATGCGAAAGTGTGTTTGTTTGTCTGCATAGAGTTAGTTGAAACGACTGAGAGTAACATTTATCCCGATATTCCCACGGGAACGGGAACCACGTGGGTGAAACCGCGGGCGGAAGCTAGTAATAAATATTGCTCACTGAGCTACCGAGACTTGGTTAGAGCATTGGACCGGATTTCCAAAGGTCGTGGGTTCGAACCCCATCTGAGAATTCACTTGTGGCCGAGTTGTTTTTTTCCAATATTTTTCTATTTAAAACGTATCATATGTATAAAAATAGCATTGAAAAATGCAATAATTCAAAATCATAAAAAAATAGACATGTTCATGCAAACAAATACTTGTCTTGTCCGGGGATCGAATCCGGGACCATTGGCGCAGTAGGCGGGTTTAGTACCCCTGCGCCAAACAGGTCGTCGAATACCAATTGCATTTACTTTTAAGACACAAGATGAATTTTCTTAATAGAAAGGATTAAAAAGGCTAATTTAGAATAAACTTTAAAGAAAATTAAACCAAAAAGCAAATAAATATTTCTTTTAACCCGACGTTTTACGACGACTTAAGTTATCACGACGAAAGTAAATTGGCCACGAATTTAAAAGATTTAAGTCTAGTAATAGTAAGTAAAATAAACGATCACATTATCATACTAGCCTCCACCCTCGGTTTCACCCGCGTCATTAAATATTGGGATAAAAAGTGTCCTATGTCACTCCCCTTTAACTAACTCTGTGTTAAGGCGGTACCCTGACTGAAAGTGGCGCCGCGTTGAATTTTATTTAATATTATAATTCTTATTCACAATTTTAATAAAACTTTACGTGGAATTTTTAGAGCCCATAGTCTAGTATTTTTAGACGGTATCATTACATTCCCTCGTAGTCACTGCTAGAAGTAGATAGCAAAACTGCTAAAAGTTGCCGTTTTTGACACATTTGCTATCTACTTCTACGAATGACTATGACGAGATGTAGCGATACCTTCTAAAAATACAAGACAATGGGCTCTAAAAATTCCACGTTTAGTTTTATTAAAATTGTGAATTAGAATTACGATATAAAATAAAATTCAACGCGGCGCCACTTTCGGTGGGGGTACCGCCTTAACCCGACGTTTTACGACGACTTAAGTTATCACGACGAAAGTAAATTTCCACGAATTTAGAAGATTTAAGCCTAGTAATAGTAAGTAAAATTGTTGGAATGCAGCCATAAACCGTGTAATACTGAACGCATCCATAACAATGTACCTTCTTCTTGCTTGTCATCTCGCGAACCGATAACGTGCTTTTGTAATTTGTTCTCATAAAATAAAACCTTTTTACTGTTAAAGTGCAATTACTTTTATTTCCCAGAGGTTATGGGCCGCTAAAAGTAATCCGTTCGTACTATAGTGAAAAAGTTCCGCGAAGATATTTTTTTTTTCAGCAACAAAACTTGAATTTGCATTGGAACAAAAAAAAAGATGGCGATGTCAAATGTCCAAATTGACAAATTATTGGGAAGAGAAAATTATAGCACATGGAAATTCGCAGTACAAACTTATTTGGAGCATGAAGACCTTTGGAGTTGTGTCGAGCATGACGAGAAACATACAGTTAACCCAAAACTTGATGTCAAAGCGAAGTCGAAGATAATTTTACTCGTAGATCCGATAAATTACATTCATGTACAAGATGCTAAGACCTCGGCGGAGGTATGGCAAAATCTACGAAATGCCTTCGAAGACTCCGGTCTAACAAGAAAAGTAGGATTACTCCGTGATTTAGTAAATACTACGTTAGACAATTGTTCAACCATTGAGGAATATGTAAACAAAATAGTAACTACAGCTCATAAATTACGAAACATTGGATTTAATGTTGATGACGAATGGTTGGGAACTTTAATGTTGGCTGGTTTGCCGGAACAATACAAACCAATGATCATCGGTCTAGAGAGTTCTGGGGTGAAGATAAGTACGGACTCGATAAAAACCAAGCTTCTACAGGAGATCAAAGAGTCCAGTAACGCCTCGGTTCTCTATACAAAACATCACAGTAATAGTACTCCCAAGAATAAATATAAAAGTAATAAGTCAACAGGTCCCCGTTGCTTCAACTGTAATAAATATGGACATTTAAGCAAATTTTGCAACAATAAGAAAAAACCAAATGATAAAGGTTTTGCTGCTGTTTTCTCAGCTTCTCATAAACAAGCAGATAGAATGGAATGGTATGTTGATTCCGGAGCATCTTCACACATGACTAATGTTTCTGATTGGATGTATGATATCAGGGCAGCTCCGATTGATAATATAACAGTTGCCAATAATACAGCAGTCGCCGTACAGCAGATGGGTAATGTAAATTTGAACATAATTAGTGAAGATGGTAAAATAAATCACATACAGGTGAGAGATATTCTATTTATTCCACAATTGAGTACTAACCTGTTATCTGTTAGTCAACTAGCAAAGAATGGCTGTCAAGTATTTTTTAATAAAACTGGATGTGATATTTATAATAAGGAAAATCAATTAGTTGCAACAGCCAAGCTAACAAATAACATGTATAAGCTAAACACTTTCAAGGGGAATGCATTCATGTCATCATCAGAAACTCAAAGTATTGATCTGTGGCATCGGAGAATGGGGCATCTCAACTATAATGATGTGAGCCGGCTACCATTATACACAGAAGGTGTAAAATTTATGAATACTAAAGATACAGAAAATCATTGCATTCCATGCTTGAAAGGCAAACAAACCAGATTTCCATTCTACAATAATGGCTCTAGGGCGAGCGCACCACTAGAAGTTATCCATTCTGATCTTTGCGGCCCTATGGAGACACCTTCAATCGGTGGAGCCAAGTATTTTATCACCTTTATAGATGATTATTCTCGCAATGTCAATGTTTATTTTTTGAAATCTAAAACAAATGTAAAGGAAGTTTTTGAAATGTATAAAAATGAAATGGAAACTCAATTTGACAGAAAGATAAAAGTTCTAAGAACGGATAATGGCTTGGAGTATATGAATAACATTTTTGAACATTATTTAACAGGTTTGGGTATTAAGCATCAGACGACTGCTCCATACACACCAGAGCAGAACGGGCTGGCGGAGCTCATGAACCGCACCCTTGCAGAACGTGCTAGATGCATGTTATTCGATGCTGGACTACCAAAGGTGTACTGGGCAGAAGCAGTGGAGACAGCTGCTCATATTATTAATCGTTCTCCGACTCGAGTCCTTAACTATGTGACACCACTGGAAAAACTTACAGGTATGAAACCAAAAATTTCGCATCTGAGAGTATTTGGTTGTAAAGCTATGGTGCACGTGCCGAAGGAGAAGAGACTAAAGTGGGACCCAAAAGCAAAAGAAATGATTTTTCTGGGTTATTGTCAAAATACAAAAGGATACAGATTGATGGACCCACATACTAAGAAGATTACTAAAAGCAGAAATGTGATTTTTCAAGAATATTGCCCAAGCAATGAAAATGTAGCTTTGCTAAAATTACACACCGCATCACCTGTTCCATTAAGTGAAAATATTGAAACCGCTATAGAAAATCAGAACTCTAACAATGATTTGGCTACAACAGAAGACAGCTCAATGAGAGATTCCTCAGATCATGATCCGAACTATGAACCAAACACAGACTGCATTAATGATCCTCCTAAGCATTTCATGAACCTGAGACCCCGAAAAGGACAGAGAAATTTCAGAGATGAAGATAATTACAACTATTATGCTTGGTTGGCTCTAAATACCGATCCCGCTACTTTGGAGGAAGCTCTGTCTAGTTCAGAATCCAGTCATTGGCTGAAAGCCATGGAAGAAGAATACATATCATTGCAGAATAATAAAACTTGGATATTATGTGATTTACCAGCTGGAAAGAAAGTCATAGCTTGTAAATGGGTTTTTAAAACAAAAAGGGATGAAAAAGGCGATATATCCAGATACAAAGTGAGGTTAGTAATAAAAGGTTGTGCACAAAGAAAAGGATATGATTACAATGAAGTTTACTCACCGGTAATCCGATATTCATCACTTCGATATTTGTTCTCTTTGGCTGTGAAATATAACCTAAACATTGACCAAATGGATGCTGTATCTGCCTTTCTTCAAGGTGATATTGAAGAAGATATATACATGAGTCAACCTCCAAACTTTGAAGAAAATAAAGCACAAGTTTGCTTATTAAAGAAATCCTTATATGGATTAAAGCAAGCCAGCAGGCAATGGAATAGAAAACTCGATAGTAAATTAAAATAAATTGGTTTAACACAGTCTCTACTGGATCCCTGCATTTACTACAAAATTCAAGATAAAGATATAACATTTTTAGCTGTATATGTAGACGATCTCATTTTATTTACAAGTTGTACTGAAACAAAGGAGTATATAAAGGCTGAATTATTTACAAAATTTGAAATGAAGGATTTGGGTGAACTGAAATATTGCCTTGGTTTACATGTGTATAGAGACAGAAATAATGGAATTTTAAGTGTTGGTCAACAAAATTATATACATGACATATTAGAAAAGTATGGAATGTCCAACTGTAAACCTGTGAAAACACCCATTGATCCAAAAACAAAGTTTATTACAAATGAGAAAGAAGATTCAATTGCAGATATTTATCCATATCAAGAAATTATTGGATGTTTACTGTATCTATCACAGGGGACACGCCCTGATATCTCATACGCTGTAAACACACTCAGTAGATATAATTCTAAACCTGAAATGCAACACAGGGTTGCACTGAAACGTATACTACGATATTTAAAGTTTACAGAAGATTATGTTTTAACATTTAAAAGGGATGAAGATACATCTCTAATTGGCTATTGCGATGCTGACTGGGCCAGCGATGAAGGCGATAGAAGATCATGCACTGGTTATGTATTTATACATCAAGGTGGTGCAATTACGTGGAACTCACGCCGGCAGCCAACGGTTGCACTTTCTACTACTGAGGCAGAGTACATGTCTTTGTCAAGTTGTACTCAAGAAGCTATGTGGCTTAGACAAATGCAAGACGAGTTTTGGCCTCATTTATCTATTGTTCCTATAACCATTATGTGTGATAATCAAAGCGCTATTAAACTTGCAGGTTCAGAAAATTATCATTCCAGGTCTAAGCATATCGACATACGCCACCATTTTGTCCGCGATAAGCTGCAACTCAAGAAGATTTCCATTAAATATATCCAAACAAATGAGATGGTGGCTGATGCTTTGACAAAGGGCACTCCACAGTCGAAGCTTGATTATTGCTCTATGAAGATGGGTTTACGGCCAAGGGAGGATGTTGGAATGCAGCCATAAACCGTGTAATACTGAACGCATCCATAACAATGTACCTTCTTCTTGCTTGTCATCTCGCGAACCGATAACGTGCTTTTGTAATTTGTTCTCATAAAATAAAACCTTTTTACTGTTAAAGTGCAATTACTTTTATTTCCCAGAAAAATAAACGATCACATTATCATACTAGCCTCCACCCGCGGTTTCACGCGCGTCATTCAATATTGGGATAAAAAGTAACCTACGTCACTCCCCTTTAACTAACTCTCTGTTAAGGCGGTACCCTGACTGAAAGTGGCGCCGCGTTAAATTTTATTTAATATCGTAATTCTAATTCACAAT
Source organism: Chrysoteuchia culmella (assembly GCA_910589605.1). Lineage (NCBI taxonomy): Eukaryota > Metazoa > Arthropoda > Insecta > Lepidoptera > Crambidae > Chrysoteuchia > Chrysoteuchia culmella. The sequence continues at coordinate 1,772,929 of OU342651.1, forward strand.
TTTAATAAAACTATACGTGGAATTTTTAGAGCCCATTGTCTTGTATTTTTAGAAGGTATCTCGTCATCTCGTCATAGTCATTCGTAGAAGTAGATAGCAAATGTGTCAAAAACCGCCACTTTTAGCAGTTTTGCTATCTACTTCTAGCAGTGAATTATTGAATTATTCAACGCGGCGCCACTTTCGGTCAGGGTACCGCCTTAAAAATCAAGTCGATTGGTTGCATAGGAAAGGCATCAAGGAAGAACAAAAAAACCCACGTTCCCATTTATAATATTCAGTTAGGATTTTTTTTTTAAACTGCAGTTTTAATTTTGATCAGCAAAGCACAACTTGAGCATGTTTTCTCAAGGCTGTGCTCTTTCAGTCGGATTTAACTGTTCCCAGCGGAGTGCTGCTATTCCAGACTTTGGATAAAACGGAATACAACATTTTCCTCAATTATAGCTTAATCTTATCCCCCGTACTGGCAAGCAGACATCTTAATATATATAAATCTCCTGTCACGATGTTTGTCCGCGATGGACTCCTAAACTACTTAACCGATTTTAAATTAAATTGGCACACCGTGAGCAGTCTGGTCCAACTTAAGAGATAGGATAGCTTTGATCCCAAAATTCCCACGGGAACGGGAACCACGCGGGTGAAACCGCGCCCGGCCTCTAGTATTATATAAAACAACTTTTACGGATATCAAACGCGCAATATTTCACGAACTAAGTTGGATGAGTGACCATCCCTTTCCAGCAGCTGAAAAGGTGCCGAAACGTCGAGAAAATCAAAAAACCCCTAAAAACCTTAAAATACGGACAATTACAACTTAGTTCGTGAAATATAGCGCGTTTGATATCCGTAAAAGTTGTTTTATTTCAATGAACAGTGCGCGCCAAAACATTAGATGTACGTAGACATATTACTAATAACAATAAAAATTATATTGTGTCTCGTTAATTGCCAGCGAAAGGTGCATTCTAAATGCTATTTGCATGAACAAACAATACTAGTACTTACCTAAGTGAACCCAAAAGAAACTAAAATATTTCTTTAGAATGTTAAGGGCATTTAATGTAGGTACTGTGATTATACATTTTATCCCGATAAATTTATTCACGGGAACCACGCGTTTGAAACCGCGGTTGGCTACTATAGTCGAATTGTTAATTCAGTAGACTATTTGACAGGTGCCAATGTTACTTTGTTAAAAAATCCTGCTTTAAACTGTTTTCTGCAAAGATTTGTTGCGCAGATCCAGTTCAGTAAGTATTGATACCATTCACGCACTCAAATTCAATATTATCATTATAGCTACATTTTAACCAGGGGCCCAATTCTGCTAATGCTTAGTCACAATCGTATTCCAGTGGTGTTTCAATGGTAGTGCTGTTTTACACAGTTCTTGTTATAACAGTGTAAATAAACACTACTATTGAAACACCATTGAGAGACGATTATAACATAAATTTGGCAGAATTGATTACTTTACTCTTTGATTTTAACTCAGCATTATTTTTACAATGTTTTTTTTTATTTATTTTTTTATGAACGACGGGAAGACTCTTAGCCTTAATCATACCTGATGTAAAGTATTGATAAGGCTGAAGATGGAAGCGAGCCTCTCCTGGAATCCTCAATCCTCAACTGAGGAACTGGCTATCTTATCTCTAACTGCCGGAAAACAACAATGCTGAAAACATTGTTATTATGGCGTCTTAGATAAGATGGTGGTAGCTAGCCAGGCGGACTTACATCGAGTCCTTCCACCAACCAAACCGAATACAATATGTACCCCCGCTGGGAGGCGGTTAATTTGACATTGACAAACTGTCAAATCACTCTACTGGATTTCAAATCTTTATAATAAATGAATACTGAACAAACCAAAAGGCCTCTAACTTTCTAAACAGGGCACAGAATCCCAACAGGATAAATTAAGTGATTCAAAATCATTCATGCAAAAACAGGCAACGCATTCAATACTAATCGAGGATCGATGTATGTATGTTCGACGTATGATGTATGTATTTTGTAAATGATTTATTCTGATTGCGTCCAGTTTAGGTTAAATTGGTTTCGGTTCCGATCCGATAGTAATTTGTAGATTAGATTAGGATAATGATATTCTTACTTTATAAAACATCGGACGACGACTAGATATCGTAATATGATGATTCCGTAACTTTTTGAAGTGAAAACTTCTTTAGCGGCGTTGAGCACTTTTTCTGTAATGGGTATAAAATCTTAAACTCGCGTCAGGACACGTGACCTGATCGAAAAAGCGTAGGACGGATGGAGAATGTTGAGGTGACAGGTTGACTATGGTCTCGGTTGCTTAGCGACAGACTGTTGATAATGTCTTTTACTTGTCTCTTGTTTTATTGTCAATATATATTTTTCGATTCTCTATAATAACTAATGTTTTCTTATATCTTATTACCTAACTTAACGTTCACTTTAATATGGTTTGTCATGTTTGTGTACGATAGCGCAATAAATGAATATTGTATTCTACCACATAAATGATAGTACTTTTATACTGATAAAGCAATTGGTGCAAAATTATTCCCTAACCATTCCAAAATATCAAACATGCTCAACGTTAATAATCAAGTTTTCACTTCTGCCGGCACTCCCGGAGTGCAACCCGTCTTTTTTTTTAATCCTTTACATTCGGAGTGCATAAAACTAAAACAACTTATTGAATGAGAAAATGTACGCACACACATACACACACACTAACACACACATATACAAACACACACACACACACATACTAGCTTTGTTAATTTAATATTATATCCCTTTATGGTCTCTCAAATATAAATAATAATCATTGTATAACAACACATGGTTATGTTATCTCAAATGTTGACTTCATCGAGGGATGGGAGGCCTGAAGTTGTTAAAATACAGGCAGTATTCTGCCAAGTTTAGACTCCAGTCTCTCACAAATAGTTGATAAGAGACGTTACTGTGAAACTATACTAATAATGTCATGTTTTATATTTGTGAAGAGAACTTTAGATTTTTATTATTATTATTAATGGTTGACAAACATTAGCTTTAATATTTCTTTAGTATCAAAAAGTCTGAAGTTAATACATTAGTACTAGTAGGTTTTTTGAGTACGTTGGAGGAATAATGTTATTTATTATATATTTGCCTTGTTGCATAAACGTGCTTTTGTTTATTTGTTATCTTTCACTTATGTTTATCGTATGCCTGATGTCACCGCTATGCACTGCGCAAGTAATCACTACGTTTGTGCTCAGCAGAGTGTCAGTGCAGTAGGCCTACCCGTCTGTTGCGTAAATTGAGCTGAGCACAGTTTTGACGCTGCACCTCTTTGATGTACATTGATGTTTTTATTATGGATATTGTCAATGCTCGTGCAGTGTCAAAATACATGATGTTTCCTTATGGTAAATTTAAATAGAAAAATATTGGAAAAAATTAACTCGGCCACAAGTGAATTCTCAGACGGGAATCCAACCCGCGACCTTTGGAAATCCGGTCCAATGCTCTAACCGCTGAGCTACCGAGACTTGCGAACCACCGTCGAAATTCTCCAATACTTTTATATTTTTAATACGCTGTAGGCCAGCGTAGTTAAATCAATGCTAGGAATATCCTTGCATTCGAAAGAAACATCTTTTCAGGTGTTTAACAATCGATTAAGATGCAACTGCCAATAATTTATGATTTTGTAATTTTTGCATTTTTCAATGCTATTTTTCAGATTATTATTATTATTACAGACGGGAATCGAACCCGATTCCCGTCTGAGAATTCACTTGTGGCCGAGTTAATTTTTTCCAATATTTTTCTATTTAAAATTTACCATAAGTATAAAAATAGCATTGAAAAATGCAAAAATTACAAAATCATAAATGATGTTTCCTTTTTGAATGATTTTTCTTTCTTTCTTTTCTTTACTATTTGTTTATTCTGTGCCTGTAGGTAGAATTATCTGAGATCTGAGTTATAATAGCCCTAACTGGTTGATAGTTCTGTATGCTCAATACGAGTTTGGCGAACTTGAAAATATTGCATAAATTGAAAATACATGTTAAAAAGTCGCTCTTATGCAAAGGTTATTACAAGGTAGATGATTATTTAAAAGACCACAATACATGGATGCGATGCTAATATAACAACATAATATTGTAAATGTATATAAGGAAAATATTCTAATAACTGAGTATGTGAAAAATTTTCCTCATAAATTTATATATCAAGACTGTAGATTTCTCTGGCAACATGTTTCGTTGCAAATGTTGTTGTTTCTGTTAAAGCTGATATGTTTCTTGCGGCCGTTCTTCTTGTCAGTTAAAAGATATCCTGAATGGCTGGTAGGAAAAAAAAATTGGACGATTTGAAAGCACTTATCTATAAGTCTATTTAAATAAAAATATTTTGACTTTGACGTTACAGTCAAACGTTAACGTAGAAGGGAGCTCTGTCTCATTCATATTTAGCGACTGTTTTACCGATCCGATAGTCTACGCTAACGTGTCTTGTAAATATCATGTAAGGCAACTTATATATATATATGTTTGTTAGTTACATTTTAGTTAAGTTTAAAATTAAAAGTAAATTGTAGTTTTTATAAGTTGACTTAGGTAGTCATCATTTTGTTTGTTTTTCTAAGCATGCTGTGCTTACTTCGAGTACGGTAAATCCTAGTAAGTTAGTTTTTCATAACTTATTATTTGCCTAGATTATTGTGGATTGTACCCAGTTTAGTAAGCCAAATAAAAAAAAAACTCGTAATATCGGTACTGATCTCTAATGCAGGTTTAGATAAGAAGGTGGTAGCTTATCAGACGAAATTAGAATAAGTCCTTTATCACCAAGCAGCAGACTGATTATCTAATAAAAATCTTCTTCTTCTTGTTTTTGTTCTTTCTTCTTAATGTCAAATAAATATATTTTGTAATATATAGAAATTGAACGGTAGATTGAGTTAAAAATGGAGCCTCACAACACGTGTTATTGCGAAAAGAACTCGGGTGAAACTCTCCTAAAAAAATTACCTAACAACTAGTTTCGCGCTGTCATTAATGTCACATTTTTATACTGTATGGCAGCCAAAATAGCGACGAAACGGAAACTGGGGCCTTACCATCAACTGTAATGCAATTCATTGTAGGTTGTGAGACAGGGATGCTGCCATATGGCGTGTCTAGCGGCGTCCCGTACTTACTACCTGAAAGTAACCTAAAATGAATCGCATTACATTTGATGGTAGGCCTCCTGTACTGAGTTTTCGATAGATCATCAGCCCTCAGATCGAATACAACTATGAAACTGGGAATCTAATCCAGAGCCTCTGGATTTGCTGACGATTGTACGATGAAGATAAAATATTTTTTTCATTGTTGCAAGAATTAATTGAATCAAAATAAAATACGCACCAAAGTAATATAAGCAAAACAATTAAAGTCATAAATAATGATAACACAATGTTTCGCATTCCTATTTAAAATTTGCCACAATTCCAATGTAATAAATAAATAAATAACAATACTGTTTGTTTGTCGTCGTGTGACAGATTTACGAGCGAAACTTTACAAAGCAACATTCAGATTAAAAGCATTAGGTATTTCAATAATTTAAATTGTTGCTTTACATCCATTTTCATTCAAGGCACCTTTTAAATGTGAATATAACGTGTGTTCTCATCGCATGGTAGAAAATATTCAAAGGTTGTTAGTTCGATCTTCATTGTATCGAACTCGGTGTATCGCAATGGTCGGCCACAGGATGGGTGACCAAAAATGTAATGTCTCGAGCTTCTCCGTGCTTCGGACGGCACGTTAAACCGTTGGTCCCGGTTGTATTTGCAGTCAATAAAACCCATCAATTCGTTAGATTATGTTTACAAAGTAAATGTTTATATTTATTTATTTATTTATTGGCACCTTTCAAACTACTCTACTGAATAAAGCATTATTCATAATCATTTATTCAGATGACATTAAAATATAGATCAGCCCAATCAGAAATTTACAATAGCATGCATCTCCACTCTAGCTTCATGCATGAAGCGCTCATGGCCGAGCTTGACAAACTGGTCGTATTCGATCATGTTCGTTTAGCAAAGTTTGGCTCGGTCAGGTGTCGGGCGGGTGACCGTACATTGGCATTACAACTGAGCGGTTCCGTGCTTCGGAGGGCACGTTAAAAAATCCGTCGGTCACGGCTGTTGTCATTTGATTACAGTCGTTAAGCCAAAACGAGGTCTTATAGGCGGCTTGATAAACTCTGACACCAGAGGTGGCCACTAATCCTCGAGTGAGGATTAGTGGCCACCTCTGGTGTCAGAGTTTAAGAAGAAGAAGAATAGCATGCAAATCTTATAGGTACATAATTGAATTAGATTTATAGAATATTGATTCATTCTAAATTTTACGTATAAGAGATCCATATAAACTGCAGGTCCCGTCATGGAATACAAGCTTTTATAGGTATAATTGTGATGTGATGCCAATACGTATATATAATAGGATTCCTATCGAAATCAGACAATTACCCACTACACATTTTTACATAACTCGAGGGTCTGGTTGATTGACAAAAGTTTTTATGACCTGAATGAATATTTTGACATCCACTGACATGACACTTTTATAATTTATAATCTTTAAGTAATCTATTTTATTTCATTATTTCACTTAGATATCTTAGTTGGCATACATACTTTAATTTATTATTTAATGGGTCCTTATAATTGACTGTTGCAATCTTGGCATTTATTTGACTTTATGCCTTATACGAATTTTAGGAATCTGAAACTTTATGATGTTATCGTTAGTATTAAATTATAATTAAAAACTTTTTACATGTCAAAACTTAACAAAATGCGCTTGACCTTTATATTTTGTAACAACTTGTATATCGTGTTTTTTTAGCAAATAAATGAATTTCACTTTAAAAAAAAAAAACAATTTCCATAGACACAACACCAACATGTCAGTATCGAGGGAAATTAAGATAAATATAATGTCAGAGAAACAATAAAAATCACAAATTACAAATACAATTTCCAGACGATTCCAAAGTCTATAAGTCAACAAATAATAACAATTGCATTCAAGGATTAATTCTAATGTCAGTAATAATAATGGTCACCATCAACACGACACGAAACTGTCAAAAATTATAAGTGTCAAAAATGTCAAACGTGTATAGTCAATATGTCAACTTTAGTTGACACATTGCAGTACACGCTGTGCATGTACAGCAATGTGATTTGCACCTTACATGTGCCTTCATTACCCACTTGCTACTATCGTCGTTTTAAAACAACACATAATTTATAAAAATATTGATGAAAATGTGGGTATTTTAGCGTTGCTTGTAAACAACTAAAATATTCCGAATTTCCACTAGAAAAGTACTAATTTTTATTTTATATTTATTAACCCACGTTCAAAAATCATTAAGTTCAAATGAAATCTTTTATGTCACTTACATCAGCTAGTTGATTATCTAACTCTGTTGCTAACAGCTTTTGATTGAAATTGATTGAAAGTGCAGTTACATTGCTGCTATAGTAAGATAGTTGTCACATATTTTTTTACTAAAGCAGCAATGTGGCTACACTTTCAATCAAACGTTGATAGAAACAAGATACATAACCAGGGGGCTGGGTTAAAGTAATTGTCCCATTTACATTGGTCCTTATCACTAGTAAATTAGCAACTTTATAACGTCGCCAACAATTAATCACAAATAACACTAATTCATGAAGTAAAACAATTTAATTAATTACCTACCACATAATAATTCTACTTGGCGTTGGACGACTTTAGTTTTTGCTGCGGCCATGATTCATAGCTGCTGCCCCGTTTTACCACAGTATAAAGAAACATACAGTATTTTGTCTTAGACTCCTTATTGATAAAAGTTAATCATAGCTAAAGCTACGCTTTGACGGTCATAGTTGACTCGTAAGAGTGGACTCTGACAGAGTAGTCTCAATCACAGTGCACATGATAGGGGTTTACTCGTTCATAGTTACTTTCATGTTTAGTCTCTTAATTTTAGAAGAATTATGCTTGCATTTTTTGTATGGTTGAAACAAATATTATTTAATTATTATAAAAGTACAATTTCGTATTTTATTTAATAAAGCATAAAAATATTGTTTATTTATTTAAATAGTAGTTATTATTCAATTTTCATACCAGTAAGTTTCATTTTCATTTATCAAATAAATATCACTTGAGGTATTAAGTGAAATTATCAATTTAATATTACAAAAATATCACAAAGTTATGAAATAATAATAAATAAGACCTAAAAACGTAAGATATTATGACACTCTCATCAGAATCCACTGTCAAAATTTGAGCACGGTCCTTGAAAGAAATAAAGAAAGAAATAAATAGTTTTATTGCCTAAATCTGTGTACAATTTTTGCGGTTGGCATTACAATGTTATATTATGTCACAACATTGTGCCCACAACGATGCAATTTATGCAATGTTAAAAATAACTTAAAACTATCTTAACTTATCAAAAATTTTAATTTTGTTGGTTACATTTTATTCAGTTTTACAAGTAAATATTCATCAAGACTATAGAAAACATTATTCAGTAACCATCTTTTTAACTGTAACTTAAAAAGTGGCAAATTTAGTGCTTTAATTTCTGAACGCTAATTTATTTATTTATTTAGACACAATAACAGTACACAAACTTAGATTTACACATACAATCCACTAATACTAAAAATAAATGTTAGTTTGGAACCAATATCAATTGTGCACAACATTGAGAAATTATTGAAGATCTTTATGCTAGTACTATGATGGCCTAGCTAACTGTGACGGCTAATTTTTATAAGAGTGCACTCGGATACACGGTTCACACGCTCATAGTAACGGATTCGAACAGAGTAAAACGATAAAGGCCACTCTTACGGGTCAACTATGATCGTCAAAACTCGGCTTTAGCTTAGATATTACCACACGCTTACTACGTACAAAACTTTCACAGTATGCGTTCCTCAACGCAGCGCATTCGAGACTTAGACGCTTGCCGAGCTCTCACAGAGACGAGGCGCGACGGGTATTACTCGCGAACGGACCTTTTGTAGGAAGATAAAATACTGTATGTTTTGGATACTGTGGTTTTACCTACCATCTTATGCATTTTAATTAATGACCTCAACAGCATGAATTAATTGCACACAAACAAACAGAATTTACTGAGAAAACGCCAGCTAATGGCCGACGCCCGAAAATATGTATTGTTTGTAGCCGCCTGCCGTGAAGAATACTTTAAATTTATTTAATGAAGATGGGGCACCGCACACATGAAATGGTCCAAGTAAAGTAAAAAAAAAACTGAGAACTTAATGAATTTCACAGATGACGAAATTTTTGTACGCTCAAGAAGGTGACATGATTTTTATTACATATACTTAGCAGAGAAGGTTTAGGAGAGATATGTTTAACTTACTAGCTTTTCGTCTACTTCAGCTTGGGTATTCGAGACAATCTTAAGGGAACCTTATCGCAAGATGAAAAGTAATCTCTGTTTTAATTTCACCGAAATCTGATCAGCCGTTGTTAAATGAATTCCACGACTCTCGCGAGACAGCGTCTTTTGGGCTCCACCAATTAATTTATTCTGATCATTATATTCGAAGCGCAAACTTTGAAACCAAAGTTCAGGTAAAACAGAATCTCAATTGAAACTTGAATCTGGATTGGCACAGATCAGTCGCTGGGTCAACTGCATACAATTCAAATTAACTATGTTTAGAGCGACTTTCACCAACTGCCAATAAATACGTTTAATGCTAAAAATATTTAAAACAAAGCTCTGTCACGTTTCACTTCAAACGAATGACTGAAATGCGATGTTATTTTAAATAGGTATGTTTAGCAATAAATGTCTTTCCTTAATGCAGTTACAATAAGGTTCAAAATTATTTCATCTCTTTTTACTCAAAATTGACCTTTTGCACTCTCACAAACGTTTTGGTTTTTTTTCTACCCATCTTCAACTCATTTTCACCGGTTTGCTATTTTTACCCCGCAAGTTATTGAAGTTCCCGCCGACTCGTATTTGACAACTAATCAAAATGGCCGCCGACTTCCGGAGCACCGACAGCTGTCGGTACATCGACGAGTCCCGGAAGAGTCGTCAATATCCGGTGGTGACGTAACATTGCCTAGGGTGTAGGCCAGGTTTTTTGTATATTTTCATAAAGGTACAGAAAAAATAAATGTTCGTGTGCTCTTCGGTTATAGATTTTAACACTATTATTTTTGGTGGTTAAAATACTAGTTTCCGCCTGCGATTTCATCCATTTGGGCATTTGGAAAGTCTCTTGGGAACTTTTGACCGGGATAAATACAATCTTAAGGGTTATTCCAGGTTAGTGACTATCGTGACAAGTATCCAAATTCGTTCAGCCGTTTTTTGATATTGAGTAAACCCAAAACATTCAAAATTTCACAGTAAGAGATTTTAATTTGTTACTTTTCAAAGCTATACCTTTTATATTATAGTTTATTGCAACGTGTGGGTTACACAAGTTCTATTATTTTCTTTTTTGTCATGAAAATTGACCTTACTGATGTGTCTAAGGTCACTTTTTAATTTGACGACTGGTATAAAATAAAACAGGGAGAAAAAAACAGCCATTGACAAGTTTCTTGCCAGTTCCTCTCGTTACAAGGTCGAGATCAAGGTCCCGCCGTAGGGTTTGTGAACCGATGGCGTAGCTTCTTTGACGTTCATAAGTGCTTGTAACAGCCTAGACTTCATAAATGATATTGAATTTTGAATTTATTGAACTTTGAATTACTAAGAAAAAGCATAATACGAATAAAATTGGAGCATACTAAACGGAGACCACATTTTTATCTGTGTTAATTTCAAAATAATTCTAATTGTAATAAAATATTTTAACCTGTACCTACAAAAATGACGACCTGTTTGGCGCAGGGGTTCTAACCTTCTGCGCCAAAGGTCCCGGGTTCGATCCCCGGACAAGACAAATATTTGTGGGCATGAACATGTCTATTTGTCTTGGTCTGGGTGTTTAATATGTATATTACGTATGTATTTACAAAAAAAAATGTATATAAGTATGTTTATCCGTTATCTAGTATCCATAACACAAGTTCTTCATGAAACGTAACGTGGGCTAGATAACTGGTGTGTTTGTATGCAATTATTTATTTATTATTATTATTATTAAAAATACTGATTTATTTATAACTGGCTTCCGCCCGCGGTTTCATGGTTTCGCGGTGGGAATATCGGCTTAAAAAGTATAGAGCCTATGTCACTCTTCGTCCTATGCTAAAGGAACTCTAACTAACTCTATGCCAAATATCAAGTCGATTGGTTGCTTAGTTAGGACGTGAAGGAAGGACAAACAAACACACTTCCGCATTTATAATATTATTATTAAATTATATATTATTAATTATAACCCTTTTTTGTAACCTGAACAGTCGCGTGGGGTCTTCAGAGGCCCCAATTTTAAGAAGCATAATCAATTAGTTTAACGTACATTTTTAACTATATTTGGCATATCGTAGTTAGATAGGACTGTATTATCTATATCGATGTATCGATAACTTCGAAAACTTGCAAACATAGGTATAAGAGGTACCTACTGCCTTGAACCTTTTTGAAGATTACTTGAAAGACAGAACGCAAAGGTGAACATTGGTGATGTAATAAGTGATAAAAGTGATATTACTTATGGCGTCGGCAGGGAAGTGTCCTTGGCCCAACCTTAAACGTATTTTAAAAGTACATAGTTTACAATTTTCTAGAACCTGAAAAAAGACCCCACGCGACTGTTCAAGGGTAAATTATTTTATTATAGTCAGAGTTAATACAGGTTAGGATATAGTTTTTTGGTCAATTTAAATTTACCTAAATGTTGGCTTTTGTATTTATTTATTTGAAAACCAACAGCGTTACAAATTGTTTAATTAAATAGGTCTACATCGTATTCTAGTAAAGCCAATTACAAGTTTTCCTAAAAAGTACCTTTTTTCTAAAAAAATAAAAACAAGTTTAAAAAAAAAATAGTACAAGAAATCAGTTTCAAGGTTTCATAACAATCAACACCCATTAAATATTCTCAGTTATTGTTAAAATTTAGAGGTTACTATAATAATTATTATACTTAATTATCCTGTCTTAGCCTTTCGAGATTTAATCTTTGACCATGTAGTAGCCTGCTACGCACTAACCCTATCGCACAAGTTTTATAGTAAGAGAAAGAAAATAACTGTCTCTTTCTCTCATTACCCCCGACTACCGGCCGGCATCGACCTCATTCTTGTCCGTGCGCGCGCGGCGTTCGCACAAGTCCCAGCGAGTTGTTTAATAATTATATACGTTTTTTTAAATATTTCATATTAAAGTTTTTTTTGAACATGCCCAAACGGTCGCGAGACGAAACCGAGGAAGATCGGTGGTTAAGAAAAATGAAGAAATATGAGCAAAAACTCAACGCTAAACGAGGCAGTGCAAGTCGAAGTTGGGAACTATACTCGGAAGACGACGAAAATGCAACTAGAAGGTGCATACTTATTTCATAAATTATTTATTTTAAAATTCCCGTTGCATTCATCGGGATATTTTTTTTTTATCCGTTGTATTCTTCGGATATTATTATTATCTCGTTGCATTCAGCGAGTAGCACCTAATTAAGTAAAAACATACTTTCATTACATTTTATGTTACTTTTATTCTCATATTTCCGTCGCATTCATCGAAAAGCTATGGGTATTAATTTTACATATAAGTTATCTGCAACTACCCTAATTTAAAGTCTGCGTATTCGCCGATACCCAGTTACAAATTATCATGATAATATTCATGAATTTGCTAAAATGAAAGTATTAAAAAGGTCATTTTTTAATGTACCCTGCATTTTGTATAATTCGTTCTGTTTCCAGAACATCACAAATCCGACATGAGTCCATATGTCGAAACCCCGGCACGTCCGCAGGACAGCCTTGAATACGATATTCCGAATATTTCAAACCCGGTCGCCGACGACACCGCCGCCACTGTTGCCGCCGCCGCCGCCGCCGACGCCGCCGACTCCGCTGACGCACAGTGCTCAAAAGCGATCGAAGATGATTCGACCGCCGATATTTTTGACCCAGATTTATTACGAGAGCTCGGTGAGGTGCAGCAAGAACCTGTTGAGTTTGGTGAAGACTTGCAAATCGATGTAGCGGCTAGATTCCAGTCAATTTTGCTAAACGGTCTCAAAAAAGAGAACAAAGAGAGGAACTTCATAAAAAGTACTTATTTCCAAAAAATTTACCTATGGCAAAGGGACCTACTCTAAACCGGGAGGTAGGGGCTATGCTAGTGGAAAACTGCAGAGTGAGAGACCAACGACTACTAACTAAACAAGATCAGCTCGGAAAAGCACTTTCAGCCCTAGGGAAAGCGTTATCAAATCTTTTGAAAAAAAGTCCGGATATACCAGAAGTTATCCGCACCTTAAACGATGCAGGAAAGTTATTAGCCGATTCTCACTACACTGAAACAGACACTCGTCGCTCTGTGATCCTCCCTTTAATAGATAAATCTTTATCAGACTCCTTCAAAAACAGGAAAAGAGATAATTTATTATTTGGTGAGAAACTTGGCGAATTGGTAAAAGATTCGAGAAGTATTAAAAAAACCAGTCAGTTAATACAAGCACCAACTTCATCAAGAAACCATTTAAACTTGAAAGGCTCATCGTCCCGAATGCGACAACAACGCAGTGGCCAAACTTACCATCATCGAGCCGGTGGGCCGAAACAAACGACGACATCATACCAATATTCGAACCGCCGCCGGGCGCCTGCTTTCGCGCCGTCGGCGCAGTTGCCAGCTCGCCGCCCGCCCGGCCCACCGCAGCCACCACCGCCGCCGCCGAGGCGCCAGCCGGCCGCGTCGCAGCGGGCGCCGAACAATCGAGCCATTTAGACACAAGGCTACAGGTACATGCTGGTCGATTAAAACATTTTCTTAATGAATGGCGAACTATCACTACCGATAGTTTTATATTAGACACTGTGTCGGGTTACAAGATTCCCTTTATTGAGGAACCATATCAAAATCCTATGCACTATCCAAAACGATCCTTTTCACACGACGAATCATTAGCTATATCGTCTGAATTAGATCATTTGTTGCAAATAAATGCTATTAGAAAATGTAAACCGACTGCAGGTCAATTTGTTTCTGATATCTTCGTTATTCCAAAGACTAACGGAAAAATGCGCTTTATTTTAAATTTGAAAATATTAAATTATTTTGTAGATGTATCTCATTTTAAGATGGAAGATATCAGAACAGCTACAAACCTTATGACTAAAGATTGTTATATGATAAATATCGACATTAAGGAAGCATATTTTTTATTGCCAATTCATGAATCACAAACTAAATATTTACGCTTTTATTTTAAGGAACATTTGTACGAATTTTTGGTTCTCCCGTTTGGTCTTTGTTCCGCGCCGTATATTTTTACTAAAATACTGCAACCCGTCATAGCTCACTTAAGATCTTGTGGTCTTCTATCGGTTAGATACTTGGACGATATACTGTGTTTATCAATTTCCGCTAAAGAGTGCCTAGAGAACGCCCACAGAACAATTCAATGTCTGACACGATTAGGTTTCGTTGTAAATTTTGAAAAAACTTGTCTATTACCTCAAAGAATCTGTAAGTTTTTAGGTTTTATTTTAAATTCAATTACGATGACTTTACAATTACCAGATTTAAAAAGACAAAAAATACTTCTCCAAGTTGAACGTTTACTAAAAAGTAATAGAATTCGAATCAGAGAATTCGCTCGTTTTTTAGGTTCTCTTACTGCGGCATGCCCAGCCATAGCATATGGGTGGTTACATACAAAGTCCCTGGAGCGAGCTAAGTATTTAGCCCTTCTTAAAAAAAATGATAATTACGACGCTTACATGTCAATTACAGATAGTTTATATGAAGACCTACTATGGTGGCAGAACAATATTTTAGTTGCAGTAAACCCAATCAAAAAACATAGATATGATATCGAAATTTTTACAGATGCCTCGACAACAGGTTGGGGCGCAGCTTGTGGCAATGAACGAACCGGTGGTCATTGGACTGCAGTTGAAAGCTCCAATCATATAAACTATCTGGAATTACTCGCTGTATATTTCGGACTTATTTCATTCGGTAGAGATAAAACTAACTGCGATATACTTCTTCGTGTCGACAACACAACTGCCATTTCTTATATAAACCGTATGGGAGGAGTGCAATACCCACATTTAAATAAAGTATCCAAGATGATATGGGTTTGGTGTGAAAGTAGAAACATATTTATTTTCGCGTCTTACATACGTTCCTCGCTAAATGTTGAAGCTGACAGTGAATCTAGAAAGATGAACATTGACACAGAATGGCAGTTGGGTTGTCTACAATTTCTACAAACCGACCATAGACCTTTTTGCATCTCGAGTAAATGCAAAATGTTCAGCATATATATCATGGAAAAGAGATCCTTTTGCTTATGATATCGACGCTTTTACAGTAGATTGGTCACAATTCTTTTTTTATGCTTTCCCACCTTTTGCCTTGATTTTAAAAACACTGCACAAAATCGTTTCTGATCAAGCCACGGGAATCGTGGTTGTCCCGTTATGGCCATCCCAGCCATGGTATCCATTCTTCATGTCCCTTCGTATATCGGATATCGTAACATTTCTTCCTTCTGAATATCTCGTTACATCTCCTTTCAGGACGAAACACCCGCTGCGCCATCACCTTTCCCTGGCAGCGTGTGTGTTATCAGGGAAGGCTTCCGTAGACAGAACGTGCCAGAAACAGCCTTAGAAGTTATGTTATCGTCGTTATCGCATAACACAACATCTCAATATTCATCTAGTCTTAAAAAATGGTGGGAATTTTGTATTCATAATAAAACTGATTTCTTTAACGTGGATGTAACATCGCTTTTAAGTTTTTTGTCAATGAGTTTTGAAAATGGATCGTCTTATGGTACAATCAATAATCATAGATCAGCCATTTCTTTAATTTCATCCAATGACCTGAGCAATGATTGGAGACTAAAACGTTTTTTTAAAGGTATTTTTAAGTTAAAACCTGTATTTCCCCGTTACAATGTCACATGGAACCCTAGTTGTGTTTTAGATTATTTAGAACAGTTGAATAATGATTCAATTAATTTGCAAACGTTGAGTAAAAAACTAGTTATGCTTTTGGCACTAGCGACTGGACAAAGGACACAAACTTTATCCTTTATTAGATTGTCAAATATAAAAACATACGATGATCGTATAGTTATAACTATCACAAATTTAATAAAGACTTCAGCAGTTGGTAAAGCTCAGCCAGTGTTAACTCTGCCATTCTTTCGTCAACGTCCCGGTATTTGTCCAGCGTTAGGAATATTAAAGTATATTGCTATTTCATCTTCAATACGTTCAGAATCAGAGGATTTTCTAATTCTTACTTATAAAAAACCTCACCGACCGGCTTCATCCCAGACGATAGGACGCTGGATAAAGCAGGTCATGTGTGATAGTGGTATTGACACGTCGATTTTCGGGGCTCATAGCACGAGGCACGCTTCGACATCGGCAGCATCTCGAGCGGGCCTCAGTATTGAAGCGATTAGGAAAACCGCTGGTTGGTCGGCACAATCAGCAGTCTTTGCCAACTTTTATAACAGACCTCTGATTGATTTAGAAATAAATTTCATTGAATCATTGTCTCAAACATAAAATTTTAAGAAATTTACAACATATATTTCTAATGATTTGTCATTTTTTTTATTGTTAAGTTTGCTGGCTTTAGAAATGACTACTTTGTTGTTGTTTTATTTGTTATCTTAAAGATAATTAATAAAAGTTTTGTTTTTTGATTTACAAAACAGAGTTGTTTATTTTTGCAACATTGAATTTTACTCTCTGAACATCTACATGGTCAAAGATTAAATCTCGAAAGGCGAAGACAGGATAATTAGATGATCAAACGAACTTACCTGAAGTGAAGTTCGATCCTAATTATCCTGTCTTCGCCGGAGAGATTTAAAAACCCTCCCTTCCCGATTTTATTTAACCCTTAATATCAATGTTGCTTTATGTCTCTGAAAAGAATGAGGTCGATGCCGGCCGGTAGTCGGGGGTAATGAGAGAAAGAGACAGTTATTTTCTTTCTCTTACTATAAAACTTGTGCGATAGGGTTAGTGCGTAGCAGGCTACTACATGGTCAAAGATTAAATCTCTCCGGCGAAGACAGGATAATTAGGATCGAACTTCACTTCAGGTAAGTTCGTTTGATCATCTAAGTATACATTTTTCTTCCGTGCACCACTGAATCATCTATTTAACATTACAAAGTAAGTTTTAGGTATATCAAAACTAACTAAATGCTAACGATTAGTTAGATTAATCGATTGTGAGTCGTTCAATCTAAGCCAATCCCACACATTAACGCATGGAAAAGAAATTCTGTATAATAATAATAATAATAATTTATTTAGTGACACATTTTTATTACAAAAATATAGATCAATTTTCTAATCTTAAGTACACCTTAGATCTAGAAATTGATATCTGCACAACTAGTTTACACTGTATCTCAGGTGCAGCGCTCTTTTTTGGATACCAAAATATAGATGTAAACAAAGCATTTCAACCTCTAAAAAATATAAAGTAAAATAATAATATATGTTTATGTATATTTTTTATATATTTGTTTGTTTGTTTATTTGTTGGTAGGATATTCGTTTCACACCTGAATCTGTTTAAATGTTCTCGATAATTTTACAGTAAGCTACTATTTGGACTTGTACGTGTATCGCAACAGATTCATTTTCATCCATCAATGCATTGGACAGCGCACCCAGAGGCCCGGGGCGGCAATGTACAACATTCATTACAAATGACTCTTGACCGGAAAAAAGGTTTCGTACACATTTGTAAAACATTCTGGAATGGGACTGAAAAAAGTGAGAAATACTGGTCTTCAAATGGAATTGTACTAAACTACAGAAGGTACAGTTTTGAAATATGTAAACAACGTTTTTATTCGTCATTTGCTGGCAGTTCTATTTGATATATACCGTTTCACCTTTTAATAATTGATTATCCGCCATAGTAATATTTTAGTTCCTAGGTTAATGAATAGATGTCGCTGATCGTTTTTGAATCACGATTTCGTATACTGCACGTAATTTTCTTTAGTATTGTGAATATTTAGTTACGAATTCAAGTGTAGTACAAGTTATTATTTAGTAATAGTACCCAAAGTTCCAGTTCAGTTTTGTTAGGTAGTCCTAGGTCTTAAACAGTAATTCCTAATTCGGGGCCTGAAAGCCTGAGAGGTTAATGTACAGTAATTACGTATATCAGAATCAAGTTACTAGGAATATTTATTTATTTATTTGGACCACCAGGGAAAATTACAATAAAGCTTACAAATACTATAAATTATGGAGATCACTATCAAAATGTAAAATTCTTTCAAAGGTAGCCACATCATGCATTAGAAGTCACTCTCAACAGTAAAAATACAATTAGAGAAAAAATAAAATAAAAAATTTGTTAAAATAAAAATACAACTGAATTACTTAAGATAAAAATTAAATTTGAAAATTTTAAAGTAAAATTAAAAAATTAAAAATTAAATTGAAATTAAAAAACCTGTTTTTTTTTACACCTCTCTTAACAACTCCACAACTTTAACGCGAAATTGTCGAAAGGGATTATCAAATATATCGACAGAAGCTAATTTGTTGTAAGCGTCAGGTAAACGGTACAATGCAGAATGTGATCGAATGTTTGTACGAGCACGCGGCTTACTGAACAGCGGAACCGGGTAACGAGGTGGTTTGCGTGGAATCGATTTTGTTCCTAACAATTTTATAGAGAAACGTCAAGTCTAGAATGTTTCTTCTAGTGTTAAGACTGTCCATTCCAAAATGGCGTAGTCTTTCGTTGTAGCTTTTGATCCTTTTACTCAACCCACAGCAAAAGGAGAGGTGTCGTATAAATCGCTTCTGGAGACGTTCGATTCGAAGCTGGTGTATAGAATATTGAGGAGACCAGACCACCGAACAATATTCAAGTATACTCCTGACGAAGCTGTTATATAAAATTATTTTAGTGGAAGGATCCTTGAAAACCTTGCCGTTCCGAATGATGAACCCGAGTGCTTTAGAGGCTTTAGATATAATATTGTCTATGTGTGGGAGAAAAGTTAATTTTGAGTCAATGATCACTCCTAGATCGCGGATGGTATCCACTTCTTTCAATATCACTCCAGCAACTTTGTAATTTGTACTACGAACATGTGACCTGCGTGTCAGCTTAATGTGAAAACATTTGTCTATATTAAGTGACATTTTATTCTCTCAACACCACTTTACCAAGTTATCCAAATCCAACTGCAGCAACTCAGCATCTTTCTCATAGTGAATAGCCTTCGCAAGCTTGAGGTCGTCTGCATACAGGTACACTTTGCTGTGTTTGATTACTTCAACTATGTCATTTATGAAAACATTGAAAAGCAGGGGTCCAATATGGGAGCCCTGTGGAATGCCTGATGTGGGAAAAAATGGATCAGATTTGAAGCCCTTCACAACGACGTACTGAGAGCGATTATTAAGATAAGATTGCAACCAGGAAAGCAAAGGACCGCCGAATCCATAGTTAGATAGCTTGTTTGTTAATGTACTAAGGCAGATCTTATCGAATGCTTTCGAGAAGTCTGTGTAAATTACGTCAGTTTGCAGCTGGGAGTCCATATTTTCAGTAACATCATTTGTGAAGGCAACAAGGTTTGTATTTGTCGACCTTGCTCTCACAAATCCATGTTGATTATCAGTGATTAGCTGTTTTAGTTGAGCGTGCAGATGTGGACATAAGAGGGCCTCAAAAACCTTAGGGAAAACTGACAGAATGGAAATAGGTCTGTAATTTAAAATATTAGCTCTGTCTCCACTTTTGTGAATTGGCACAATTTTTGATACTTTCCAGATATTTGGAAAACAGCCAGAGCAGAGAGACTCATTAAAGATTATGTGCAACGGGACAGCAAGAGAATTGGCGCATTGAGTGATAAAGTAAGGCGGAATCTCGTCTGGACCAGTACCCTTCGACACATCGAGTCTTTTTAATTGCGCGAGTATAGACGCAAAGGATAAATTAACGCTGGAAATCGTACTAGGAGTTATACTGTTGTCTGGGACAGAGCTGCTGCATGCTGAATCAGAGTAGACAGATGAGAAGGTTTTTGCAAAGTAGTTGCATATATCAGCGCCATTTGTAGCAGTTCTGGTTTCATAAACCATTTCTGTAGGGTAATGAGAGTCGGATTTTTTATTTTTGCTTTTTATGAAAGTCCAGAAATATCTAGGGTTCTTTTCAATACTTTCTTCAATTTTGGAAATGTAGTTTTTATAGCAACGCGTTGTTAACGCGGCACAATGTTTACTCAGTATTAATAGAGACACTTGATCTAAAGGATTCTTATGGATTCGATATTTGGACAGCAATTTATGTTTCCTTTTCAACAATTGTATTAAACTTTTTGAAAACCAATTAGGGTATTTACTGTTACTTTTCATGGTTCTGGGAACATATTTATTAATTATACAATATAAATGATTGTAGAATACATCTGTCATGGCATTGACGTCTGCGCAGTTGTGAAGCTCCTTTATCCAGTCTATTCTATCAAGATCCTGCTTTATCGATTCATAGTCCGCTTTATAAAAGTTATGTTTGAGAGAGTTGTTAGTTTTAAGATATCTATTTCGCGTCGATATTGGAATGTTAATAGTAATTGGGGGATGGTAAGGGTCAATTTTTACGAGAGTGTCAACAGCTTGTTTAACTTCAACCCCGTCAGCGTTACCAAAGACTAAGTCAAGTATGTTATTTCGAGAATTAATTACATTATTGAATTGAGTGAAGTTGTTAAGAGATGCAAAGTCAATCAGTATTTGAGCAAGAGAAGAGCCTTTATGCTGTGGATGTGGAACATCGCCTGTTTGTAAGGGTACATTAGGCCAAGTAATACAACTTAAATTAAAATCGCCAATTAAGAATACATTGTCCAAATATTCGGTAACTGTCAATGATACGACGATGATACTGATGATAATCGTTTAATGCAGATCACTCGTATGACATCTGATTATAAAATATATGAAAAATTTGAAAATTAATGTTTACGGCGCTGTGTCGCTGAGCCAAGTAGTCCTCTTCCTCCGTGCCCCACCAACGACGACCCTTCCGCCTTCCCTCAGTCCCCGCGCTGGCCCGAGCTGCCATCGCGTACATCCTCCCCCCCCTTGAAAGCTCTGGTTTCAAGAGGCTCTTGGGAATCTGCTGGTTCCAGAGCGCAGACTTTAGTAAGCGCTCTCCTGACGACGCCCTTCGTGGTATTAATATCGGCGACTCGAGATACGCCGTCTGGTCCAGGGTATAGCGTCTGGATTCGGCCCATTAGCCACTTTAATGGTGGTAAGGATTCGTCTCTGATGATGACGAGGTCTCCCGGCTTCACTGTTGCACCTTTTTTCCGCCATTTGACGCGTTGCTGTAGTTCGGTTAAGAATTCGTTGGTCCATCGACGCCAGAAATGGTGCCGCAGTCGCTCGATGAGTTGGTAGCGGTTGACGTTGATCTTTTCGGTGGTCGGTGAAGGAAGCGCTGTCAACGGACGACCGATCAAAAAGTGCCCAGGAGTTAATGGTCTGAGATCCGAAGGATCAACAGACAGTGCTGTCAGTGGCCGTGAATTTAAAATTGCCTCAATTTGTGCGAACAATGTGGAGAGTTCCTCAAACGTTAATTTACTATTGCCGGCAACGCGTTTCAAGTGAAACTTAGCCGCTTTAACACCCGCTTCCCAAATTCCACCGAAGTTCGGCGAGTAGGCCGGTGAAAATTTAAAAACTATTCCCTCACTGCCCGCAAAGTCATCTACTGTGGCTTCAGATGATTTAATTAATCTCGCTATTTCGTTACATGCCCCAACAAAATTTCGGCCATTGTCGCAGTAGATGGTACGGGGTTTGCCACGACGAGCTATAAATCGACGTAAACATAACATAAATGCATTTGTGCTTAGTTCGCTAACGACTTCTAGGTGCACAGCCTTTGTGCACAAGCAAACAAAAATGCATAGATAGCACTTTGTGGTTCTTGCTCCGCGACCCTTGCGATTGGAAATAAAAAATGGACCTGCAAAGTCGGTGCCACAATTTTCAAAGGGAGGAGCTGGAGTAACTCTAGGCGTCGGTAAGTTTCCCATGATTGGTTGGAGCGTCTGAGCTTTAAACCGTCTACACTTAACACATTTGTTCACTGTTCCAGCACTAAGACGTCGTCCTCCGACCGCCCAAAAGCGATCTCTAATAGAACTGAGTAACTGTTGAGGACCGCAATGAAGCAAACGAAGATGTTCTGCTTGGAACAATAATTTGGTGAACGTATGTTTAGAATCAACTAGAATTGGATGAATTTTATCATATGAGCAATGAGCATTTTGGATTCGCCCGCCCACTCGTAAAACGTTACTATTATCAAGAAAGGGACTTAAAGGTAAGATATTTGATTTTGGATGTAAGCATTTTAGTGTTGACAAAGCGTGAATATCTTTATCAAAAGACTCTTTTTGTGACTGTTTAGCGAGAAGTATCAATGAATTTTCCAATTCAACAGCCTTAAGCTGACCATTAACTTTAATATTGGTATTCTTACAGTTTGATAGAAATCTAAGGACATAAGCAAAAATTCTTTGTAATTTTGATAATTTTGAGTAATTTTCAAATGGAATGATGTTATCGCTATAATATTGTATTTGTAAATTCATACACCTTTTTGTTTCAGGTAGATCGTGACAACTAGGATGGGTAGCAGGCCATTCAGCAGTGGACTGAAGAAGAAAAGACGGACCATGCCACCACAAGGAATTGTCGATCAATTGATGCGAAGCTACACCCCTTGACGCCATGTCTGCAGGATTGCTATGGGTAGGTACATGACGCCAGGCTAACACATCGGTTAACGCACGTATTTCTTCAATTCTGTTACATACGAAAGTTTTAAGGGTTTTAGGTTCAGTTTTTAACCAACTTAACACAATGGTGGAATCACACCAAAATATACATCTAGATATGGAAACCCTAAGTGATTTTCTTACTTTTTCATATAAACGAGCACCAAGGAGCGCACCCATCAATTCAAGTCTGGGAATTGTTAATTCTGGTTTGATAGGAGCCACTCTGGCTTTAGCAGCCAATAAATTAACTTGAACAGTTTTAGTAGCAATGTCTATTGACTTAACATAAATGCAAGCTCCATACGCTTTCTCAGAGGCGTCAGTAAAACAATGTATTTCTATTTCAGTTGGATTATGTGACAGAACATATCGAGGAACATTAAGATTAACGAGACAAGAAATATTATTAACAAAAAGTTCCCATCTGCATTTGATTTCGTGTGGCACCAAATCATCCCAATCACATTTCAGACGCCACAAATCTTGTAGTAAAATCTTAGGAATGATGGTACATGCAGATAACAGACCCAAAGGATCAAAAACCTTACAAGCTGTCGAAAGAATGCTGCGCTTAGTAGCTTCAGAACAAAGTTCAAGTTCTGTAGAAAACTGAAGAGTATCAGACGTGGGAGACCACTTCAAACCGAGGACATTGGAATCTTTACAAAAATCTTGAGACTGATCCACAACAGACATGTCCTGAAAGATTTCAGGGATATTTGTGCGAAACTTTCGTAAAGGGAAACAGCCTTCCTCTAATTTTTTTATCACTTTGTTTACTACTATTTTAAGATTTTCCTTAGATGAACACCCTGTATTTAAATCATCAACATAGAAATCGTGTTTTATTACTTTAGCTACATCGTCATCAGTACACTCACTAGCTAGTTCTAACAAGCACCGGGTACTCAAAAATGGAGCTGACGCGGTTCCATACGTAACTGTATTTAGCTGATAGATTTTAATCGGTAAATCTGGTTCTGGCCTCCACAATATTAACTGTAAATGACGTTGAGTTTCATCGACTACGATTTGACGATACATTTTCTCGATGTCAGCAGTGACTACAAAAGCATTTTGGCGAAATCTCAATAAAATTGACAACAAATCATCTTGCACTACGGGTCCAACTGGAGTGACGTCATTTAATGATTTACCCGAAGAAGTTTTTTGAGACGCGTTAAAGACGACTCTTAATTTTGTTGTCTCACTTTGTTCGCGTAGCACTGCGTGGTGAGGTATATAATAACCGAAATTAGGACGTGAGACTTCAGATAAATGACCCAAATCCTCATATTCTTTTAAAAACTCATTATATTTCTCTATGAGACCAGACTTTTTATTCCTTTTTTCTAAGTTTATAAATAACTTCTGCGCAATGTAAAAGTTGTCTGCCAATGCCTCTTCAGGGGATTCCCGAAACGGTAACTTAACACAAAATCTCCCATTAGGAAGTCGCTTAGTATTATTCACAAAATGACTTTCACAATATTCTTCGTCTTTTGTTAAGAGTTTGGAAGCCGATGTGGGGAGCTCTTCAATCTCCCAAAACCTAGCCAACGACTCACGGATTTCGAAAGAAAAATTGCATATTCTAATTTTTGATGATGGTGACAACGTGCTGACTGGTCCAGTTACTAGCCAACCAAATTTGGACTCCTGCAATACAGGTTTATTGGGTCCTAATTTTATCTGATTCGAGGCTAAGATTTCCCAAAACACATCAGCGCCTAACAAAACATGTATTTCGGAAGGTGAGGAGAAAGTAGTGTCTGCCAAACTAAGGTGTGAAGGTAAGTTAAGCTTAGTCACATCTATAGGTACACTAGGAAGACGTCCAGTTATTTTAGGTATTACGAGAAATGACACATCAATATTAAAATTATTTAATCGCGATCTTACTTTTAAATCACAAGTCTTGACTACACTGGACACCACAGTATCATTTACACCGCATATCGAAACAGGTTTAGTTTCTGTACATGAGATATTCATAATTTCTTTTATTTTTTCAGAGAGAAAAGACGATTGACTACCATTGTCAAGAAGCGCTTTTACTGGGTAAGATTTTTTGGTAACACTATCAACAATTTCAACTTCAGCTGTACACAATAACACATGCCCCGGAACAACAGCCGACAACGATACACTAGGAACTGCCAACGGTGACTCATCTGAGTGTGTATTTGCAACATTGGAGCTCGTTGAAGGACTGTAAGTATTAGTGTTCCCTTGATAATTATGTGTGTCTTTATGTAATAATGAATTGTGACGTTTTTTGCAGACCTTGCAAGGACCTAATCGACAGCGCGGTACAGAATGACCCGAACGAAGACAGTTATGGCATAAATTATTTTTCTTAACTATGTCCCATCTATCAGACAATGTTAATAATTTAAATTTGTCACAGGTGTAAACAAAATGATCTTGGTGACAGTACACACAACTTACGTTTGACGTGGGTGTATTTGATGCGATAAAGGATTTAGTTAACCTCTGATCTCTGTTTACATTTTTATCTGATTTAATTGGATCTACTCTGCCATACTGAATAGTTTCTAACACATCCGCCCGGTTGCGCAAGAATTCAAAGAAGTCAGCAAGAGAGGGAGATAGTTGTAATGTGTTCCTATGTTCCTCCCATTTACGACAAGTAGCACCATCCAACTTGGAGGTCATGATATAAATAATTAAAGTGTCCCAAAACTGAACTGGCTCATTTAGTTCTTCCAATGATCGCAAATTTTTAGAATAATAATCCACCATGTATCTTATAGATTTATGAGACTCCTTTGACATTACATCAAAGTTAAATAAAGATTTGATATGGTTATTTATTAAAATCCTTTTATTGTTAAATCGTTCACACAGTAAATTCCATGCCATTTCATAATTTGAAGACGTAAAATTGATCGATTTTATTACTACAGACGCACTTCCTTCTAAAGAATTGCGCAAATAGTGAAATTTACTTATTTGGGGGATACTATTATTATTATGAATTAAGGACTCAAAAGTATCCCGGAATTCTAACCATTTCAAGTGGTTGCCATCAAATGTTGGTAATTTAACAGTAGGTAGTTTTACATGAACGTTAGGCCGATCACAAGAATGCGAACAAGAACCACAACAGTCACTATGACGTGAATTATCTGGACTTTCAGGATGTTTGCCGTAATTACGTTTTGCACTGAACGACTCGAGTAAATTTTGTGCCATAGAAATATAACGACAAAACGAACTTTCAATATTATCGCGTTCCGTAATTTGTAAATCAATGTTATCAGTACTAAATTTTTCTATTTTACCTTGCACGTCATCAAATAACGGCAACATTTCCTGAACTCGATTTAACTTAAATTGTAATTCACCCACCTGTACGGTATCGATTTGACCAGGCTCGATTTGCTTAACTATATCGAGGTATTTCGAAAATACAGTTAACCTTGCTTTAATTGTACCTCTCTGGTGAATGAAATCCTTTGAATCTTCTGCCATGATTTAAATTTGTAAGGGCACGTAACACATACACAAATAAAAAAAATACGAAACAACAGTTAAAATAAACAAAATTCCAAACCTCACCGGCCGCTTGCAATATGAATGCAAAACGGCTAAGCGACGACGACGACGAGCAGTGACGAAATAATTACGTAGTTGCACTGAGCTGATAACGAACCGGTTTATCAAATCTACTCGCACTCCAGTGGATTGGGAATCGGACGGGGTGCGTACCTGTAATTGTTTTGTTTATTTTTAGAACAACGTAATTGTTTGTTGCGATTGATTTAAATGAAAAGGCTTAGTGATTTATGAATGGTTCTATAATGAACAAATAGCTATATAACTGATGATAAAATAGTTTATCAAAAATTATACAAAATACAAATAAACCAAGTTTTTTTTAAATGTAAAATAACTAACAAAAATGACAAATAAGACGTAATGAACGTTTCCGTTTTTAAATTAATAGTAGGTAAGTAGGTACTGGAAGGCAATATGCAGGACTACTTGCTTTTGAAGCTTTTCTAAAAATAGGTAGCCAATATATATACATACGTTGCCCCAGTACTTTCTTTGTAAAATGATGAAAATAGATAGAAATGACTCGAATAAATAGGCAACACAACGGTTTTACGTGAAAATAAAAAAACTCACCTGACTTTTTTGGAACAAAGTGGGTAAGCGATTTGAAAATGGTCGGCGGCGTCGCGCGTCGGCTTAGGAAAAAAAGGATGAAAGGAAGAACACTGTGCACTTATTCGACAACTTGAGGCAATCTTATAAACACTGACACTGGAAAACTTAAGATTATACTCAAACTGGGCTTACTTCCCTTTCGGATCCGCGTCGAACACGGCCAACACTTACACCTTGCGTTCTTTGCGAGTTTAATCACGTCGGGGTCACCAATTATGTCAATGATACGACGATGATACTGATGATAATCGTTTAATGCAGATCACTCGTATGACATCTGATTATAAAATATATGAAAAATTTGAAAATTAATGTTTACGGCGCTGTGTCGCTGAGCCAAGTAGTCCTCTTCCTCCGTGCCCCACCAACGACGACCCTTCCGCCTTCCCTCAGTCCCCGCGCTGGCCCGAGCTGCCATCGCGTACAGTAACTATATTATAATTATTGATGAAAGAGACAAGATTTTCTCTCCTGACTGGAGTTGGAAGGTACACTGCGCAAATGGTATAACATTTGTTGTTTATATTTATGATGATCCATAAATCTTCATTATCGCTTTCATACATTGTTAATCGACTGCTGCTGTATCTTTTAGAAACAGCGATAAGTACTCCACCTCCATTCTTTACCTTGCCTCCCTTACCAATAACAAATCTATCGCGTCTATAAACTACGTAGCGGCCATCAAATAATTCTGAGTCGAGAACACTGTCATTTAGCCATGTCTCAGTGATTACAATGACATCATAATCAAAGCATAATAAACTACAGTAAAAATCATGTGTTTTCATTCGTAATCCTCTTACATTCTGGTAATAGATGTTTAAATAATTATTATATTTTATTGCGGTACACACCAGAACATGTACACAAGAACGATATTGTGACTTACTTATAAAACAGAAAACTTATTATAATGTTTCTAAAAAGTCAGTATTTTTTATAAGAATGTGATCAGTGGACTCGTCTTTGCGCATAAATATTTTACCCTGTTTCACCCACACATACTTGTATCCTTTTTCTTTAGACTTCCGGCGGGCTGCAGCGTGAAGAGCTCTATTCGCAGGGGAGAGGTGTTCCGCCACAAAGATGGGTTTCTTGTCTCCCCCGATACCAATATGGCTGGAGTTCAGTTTGTCTTTCGGGTTACTCTTGTTAAAGGTTTGACGCTTACCAGAAACTTGTCACGTAGTCGAGGTGTTGACAGTTTGACTATAATCGATCTCGGTCTTGTGTCATTTTTGTTACTCTTGGCAATGCGAGTGTAATAATGTATATCAGTGTCATTTAGATCGCAGGATACTGTTTTGGAGAGTTGCTTTATAATGGTGGGTAAGTTTTCATTTCTATGCTCTGGCACACATTGTATTTCCAAATTACATGATCTATTGTGTTGTTCCATACTTTCCAATCTCATATTAATGTTATGTATAGTTTCAATTAATTTTCTGTTCTCAGCTTGCAATATAAAATTCATCACCAGATATCGGTGTTTCTTTTCATTGGTATTGTAGATAGGTTAGTTACAGTACCAATATACCAATATAGTTTGCGCATAAAATTGTTTGACATGCCTCTCGAAGGACGGAGGAGCTCGACATTAAATTTACACACACACACACACACACACACACACATAAATTTAAATATTTTTTAATCACATCAAATATTTTTTTTAGTTTTTCTTTGCACTTTTATAATTGTTCTCCTTTTAGTGATATCTTTTTTGGCACAATTTTGTATTGTATAACTCTGGAAGAGGGCGCTGATTTTCTGAGATACAGGTATTTTTATACCTAGTTCAGGATAAAATGATGATATGATTGTAACCACTTTTTTGTCAATAAAGTTATTATTATTATATATTATTAAATATATTAACAATATTTTGTTCAACATAATACAATGGTTTCTAATAAATGTTGAAAGGCCCCGCAGGTCAGTTTGGGAGATGATTCAACAAAAAAATAATTAGTCACCACGTCTATACTAGCCAACAGACTGCAAAGTAATATTCAATTCCTTACCCCCAAGTCTGTCGGACTCGCTCCTTCAAATGCAGTAGTTCGAAACTAGCTTAGTTTGTTTACTTGTGAGATAACTTTATCAAATTCTGACTTAGAATTTGAATAAGGTTTGCATGATTAAGTCGATTTCCTTGTGAGATATAGTTTAGATTAGAGTAATATTATTTAATCTATAGTTATAACTCTTACATGCTATTCTTACGTATAATTAATAATTTTCGCTTTCGGTTTATTTTTGCCTTTAAACAGAGTGTTTTCACAATATAATTCACTGTCAAAGTCTACTAAATTCGATATATATGCTGATCCTTTAAGCAAATTAAATTTTTAAATCTATTTGTCTGGGCAAAGGATAACTTAGTCATTGTGACATTTTAACTTGCATAGTTTTAATTTTAACATAATTTTCTTATATATTTTTTTGTAAAGCTGTTGGTTTGTTGTCTTTAATGCATGCCGTTGTCACCTATAATTAAGGTTTCACTTTCTTCTGAAGGCTGTTTTGTGTGAGTCTTCTTCTTCTTTTTGTTTTGTGTAATATCTAAAATCTGAAATAAACTCATTTTATAAAAAAAAATTCAAACCGACTTCAAAAAGTAAAAAATAAAACTTTTGGAGTCGGTGCCAGCCAGGGTATTCTACATTGCACTTCTATTAACTATATATTTTTTTGGCCTTAGCTAGCTAGCACCAACTCCAAAAGTTTTATTTTTTACTTTTTGAAGTCGGTTTGAATTTTTTTTTATAAAATGAGTTTATTTCAGATTTTTTAGTTACATCATGTGCCGTTACTTACACTAAAAATCAGCCCATACACAACAATGTCATCTAGGTAAACGACTACTTGCCAAAAGGTGATTGATATTTTTCAAGATTATGAAAAAAACTACTAGCCAGATCTTCGTAAAAATTATGTGGGACCACACATAAACCATTTTCTTTCAGATAAAAAAAGAATTATAAAAATCTGTTAACAACTGGCGAAGTTATGGTAGAACTAAATATACATAAAAAAAAAAAAAAATACAGTCGACTTGAGAACCTCCTCCTTTTTTTGAAGTCGGTTAAAAATAAAATAAATAACAATGTAAAGTTTCATTAATATTTGTTTAGTAGGTTTTCTTTGATTGAGTAACAAAGAAATATTGTCACGAACTTTCGCGATTTAAAAATGAATAGGTTTTCTTATTATTAAAGTAGTGCGGTTTTACCCGCGTGGCTCCCGTTCCCGTGGGAATATTGGGATAAAAAGTATCCTATGTTACTCTCCGTGCTTTCAACTAACTTTCTGCCAAATATCAAGTCGATTGGTTGCTCAGTTAGGGCGTGAAGGAAGGACAAACAAACACACTTTCGCATTTATAATAATACTAGAGGCCGGGCGCGGTTTCGCGCGGTAGGAATTTTGGGATCATTTATAGCCTATGTTACTACTTGGGGTCTAAGGATTCTCTATACTAAATTTCGTCAAAATCGGTCCAGTAGTTTTTGAGTTTATTCGTTACATACAAAAATACAAATCTTTCCTCTTTATAATATTAGTATAGATATGTAGGTCTTGATTTTTTCTTCCACTTCTAGAGAACCTCACAACTTCTGCGATTAAAAGCTAAATCTATTGCTTGATTTTATATTCAATTCATTTATCAAACCCGACCGGATACCGGTGGAATATCGTAATGATCAAGAATAATTAATTTTAAGATTATAATTTGCGTTTCTTAGGTATACGATAAAAAATACCTCGAAATGTACTTCTATTTTTGTTCGCAAATTTGACTACTATATTTAATATAAATTATTCATAATTTTTAAAATAAAAATATAGCATTAGATTGCTTCTTCCTGTCTCTGGTTGGTATCGGTAACTGTACATCCAAGATATTAAGGTATTAGATAGACCAGTCGTCGTCGTCGTCTCAGCCACATGGCACCCACTGCTGGGTATAGGCCTCCCCCAAGGATCTCCACAACGATCGGTCCTGCGCAGTCCGCATCCAGCGGCTTCCCGCGACCTTCACCAGATCGTCGGTCCACCTTGTCGGGGGCCTACCCACGGAGCGTCGTCCTGTGTGCGGTCGCCATTCCAGAACCTTTCCGCCCCAACGGCCATCGGTTCTTCTCGCTAGATAGACCAAAGACAGGAGGAAATCGATATCCGCGTCCAAAGCGCGGATAAGTGGCTCAGCAGCCCTTTATAAAATATGAACGTCCAAGATCATCAGCAGAAGAACCGAGATTCGAGTCTACAAGACAGTAATAAGACCAATCCTGATGTATGGATGCGAGGCGTGGACGTTAACGCAGAAGGAAGAAAACAAGCTCTTAGTGGCTGAAAGGAAAATCCTGCGGAAGATTGCGGGACCCACCAGGACAAAGGATAGTACCTGGAGGATACTCAAAAACAAGGAGATAGAAGACCTTGTGTCTGAGCCTTACATCAGTGGAGAGATTAAAGCTGCCCGGCATCGCTGGCTCGGCCACGTTGAGAGAATGGGAGAGGATCGTGCTGCCAAATGTGCATATTTGGGGCGATCGAGTGGCAAACGCTCGGTTGGACGACCCATGTAGCGATGGATCGATGAAGTCCGTAAGGATCTGAGCGATCTTCAAATAACCAACAGCTAGGAACAAGTCGCTCAGGCTTGTGTAAACTTGATCGAGTTTTTTTCTTTTTTCTAGGCATTGAGTGAACTTTTATCTTCCAAACACACTATGCTAACGCGCACCATCGCATGCATATAGCAACACAAATACAAAAATACGCACATACTTACGCACACATACACGCACATATACACAAAACCTAGGATAATGTTTGTCTTTGTTAATAAAATAAATTGTTAAATATGTTCAGACTAGCACTAGTTAATCTTAATACCTAACTAGCTGTATTCATATTAAGTAAGATTTGCTTTACCTTAATGCTAGCTAATATATAAAATGTGACCAGCAGGCCTACCGCCATCTTTTAGAAACCGTCATGTCGTAAGAACGTTTTGTTTTCCTTTTGTTTCAATACTGTTTAAATTACAAGCTTGACTTTATTTGACACAAGACGTCGTAGTAGGTTTGATTGAAAAAAATCTTGTTTGAGTGAATGATTGAGCGATGACGCCACAAAACTTCCGTCAAAAGACAATTGTTTTAAGAGGTTCGCGGTACGATATGACATATAAAAACATTGCGCCGATACAAACTGACATTAAACAATATTGCGTTAAGAGATGGCGGTAGGCCCCCAGCACTGTTGGATTCATAACGATTGTATCTGAATACTTAAGTATACTTAGTTTTATAATTGATTTATTATGAATCTGTTTGTGGTCCTTTAAATAAATAAAAAACATAAATAGGGACAAGTGGCGCAGCTTAGTGATGGAGGCCAAGATCCACTTCGGGTCGCTGAGCCAGCGAAGTAAGTAATTATTAGTATTAGATTGCTCTGTCTTCAAACAATGCTGGTACATAAAAAAAATGTGGCATTACCACTTGCGGTAGTTACTATACCAAAAATTGTTAGTATGGAAAACGAACTTTCTTTGAAAATCTTTATTCAAATCGGCAATTTCATAGGTCCCCTCATCAGCCTGTGGACGTCCACTGCTGGACATAGGCCTCTCTTAGCTCACGCCTATTGTGGCGCTCATAGTAGAGGGTTTGTTTCAAGTTTTCCTTCTCTCCCACTGGTGTTCAATGCGTCGAGCCTCTTAGTCGACTCTTACGACATCCCAGGCATGTAAGGGAGTGGTGATACTTGTATTCTAAGGCCGTCACCACACGGCTGATATTTCATAGGTAAAGACCTAATATTAGTTAGAATTTGGATTAAGAAGTGATACGAGTAAAAAAATTCAGGGTCCTTGGTGTCTTAGTTCATTGTTCTAGGGAAATCATATTTATTGAAAAATATGCTTTCAATCATGAACAAATTTTTTAACCGCCTCTGTTGTCTAGTGGTACAACCACCGGTATCAGACCCAGGAGTCCCGGGTTCGATTCCCAGCGGGCGTACATATTGTATTCGGGTTGGTTGGTGGTAGGTCTTGTTCTAAGTCCGCCTGGCTAGCTACCTCCATCTTATCTAAGTCTGACGCCATAACAACAATGTTTTCAGCATTGTTGTATTCCGGCAGTTAGAGTTAAGATAGCCAGTTCCTCAGTGACTGAGGATTCTGGGAGAGGCTCGCTTCCATCTTCAGCCTTATCAATACTTTACATCAGGTATAATGAAGGCTAAGTGTCACCGTCGTTCATTAAAAAAAAGGGAGCCATTTTATTATGTGATTTTCTTTGAATGTTTGGTGAAACTTTGCATGTTGACAATATTTGACTAATCTAGTTTGATATACGCCGCTTCGAGTCTAAACAATTCTTTAATAATTACTGCTAATAGAATTTTACAACAAAGCTGGTTTGTGTCATTTTTTCCTTTAAATAAATTAGACTTAAACCTATTTAATTAAAAGACCGTGTTCACCATTATCTGCATCTAAACTCAACTGCAAGGCACCGCTGCAGTAGCTCCATAAATATTTCAAATGAAACACTGCGACCGCACGCTGCATAGCACCCAGCCAACCGGCACGTGCCACAGCATATAAAATATATGGTAAAGCAGTAACTCAACACAGAATCGTCTCGAGGGAACATTCGTATTCCAGTTGACGAATAACTATTAATAATAATAAATAAAATCTTTATTTCTCGTCACAAACAAAGAACTTGGTAGTGCCTTAAGACTATCTATAAACCTAGTTTGTGTGAGACTGATGCCTGAAGTAGGTAAATTAATACCTGTAAGTACAGGTAACCAGGCTCCCACCACCTCGGACAGATGTGGCAATGAGCTGAAACTTAGTTACAAAGCTGTGATACTACTCTGATTAATAATAAAAAGATACAGATCTAGCTGTACGGATAAGGTAATTATTAAAACTAGAAAGAAAAACAAAAACATTAAAATAAAATAAAGATTATCTGCAGATCACAGGTGTGCGTGCGTGAATGTAAGCGTGCATGTGTGTATGTGTGTTTGTGTGTATTAGTAAAAGAGAAAAAAAACTCGAAGTTCCTGGCTTATTAGTGTGGGGTATGTATAGGTTGTATTGCAGTTAACGCGAGCAATGCGTATACGATAATAAAATTGGTCACTACTGTAAACACCTAAATATTCGCGCGTTCTATTCACCTGATTTTATATGGATCCACTTGCATATCAACTTGCAAGCTAAGTTCACTCGCCATTGTACGATCGTTTAAATCACTGTACTTACTTACTGCAGTTTAGTTACATGAAAATACTCAAAGCTGTTACTCTGAAATGCAATTTTATTTATTTTGAAACTTTTGAAGTATAGAAAAAGATGAAATTGCTTACTTAAATTTAGATTTTTGTGACAATAATGAAAATAAAGGTACGATATTGTACAGTATTTATTTTCAATAATATTAGATCTTAACTTTTACTGATATATTGGATAGAATGAACCAGATGAAAAACAATATGATTTCTTTCTGAATCTTGATTAAGACTTAAAAAAGTTTTTAAAGTCAGCTGATTAAAAGAGTGGCGTAAAATTATTATGACACCGATTCTCTAGTAAGGTTTTTTCATACTAGCTGTGCCCGCAACTTCCCGACTAAATTGTTGGTAAGGCGGTCATTTTAACCAACTTCAAAAAAGGGAGAGGCTTTTGAGTCGCCTATATTCTTTACTTTTAAAAGAGAATACTTAACACATGATACCATTTAATAGCAGTCGTTACTATCACTAAGACTCCTTAGTCAAACCCAGAGATTATATCAGTTCTTAAATATATCTGTAAAAAAATTAGATAAATGATTAGAAAAAAGACATCTGTAAAATAGATATAAATAAAAACTATCAGTAATTATTCACTAAATCCTTCTATTATGAAGGTAAAGGTTCGGAGACAACTTGGGTGAAAACATTAAAAATACTAAATCTTTTGAAAGGAAATGTGTCTTAACTACACAGTCACCCATGTCAGGAAGACTGGTCGTCCACGACTTGGAAAAGCACGCGCGCCTCCACACAGCATGCTACTCTCCGCCACAATACACTACGCCGGTCACTGCCGCCACCGCCACCACCACACCGGCTGCGGCCCGTCTCCGCCGAGTCCGCGCCCCTTCCTGTAAGCGGCCTGTCCACAAGATCTGTGCAATCACCGCTAGTGGTACCGCCTGCTGGACGCATTTAAGTATTTTGTTCATAACTGGTTAAACTGTTAAAAGTTATGACACTTCATATATTAAAAATAATCTATACTAATAATATTATAAAGCTGTAGAGTTTGTTTGTTTGAACGCGCTAATCTCTGGAACTACTGGTCCGATTTGAATGATTCTTTCAGTGTTGGGTAGTCCATTTATCGAGGAAGGCTATAGGCTAAATTTTTTTTTTCAAAATTAGGGATCCGTAATAAAATTGCTATTTTGTAACACAAGGTGTAAAATCGAAAACCTATTTTTGCGTGCGCTGCAAAAACTATTGACAATAGAACAAAATGATGTACTACGGGTTTGTAGATCCCATTAAGACCTACAAAAAAGTACGCAAGAACATATATCTAGCTATCATGGTTTAATCACAATAACCGATTTTGTATTCAAAATAATTATTAAATCGTCTGAAGAAAAAAAAACTACGTTAAATATGTATCGTAATATTAATCTTTATCGAAATTAAGCATTACGTTATCTAGAGTATTTATGTAGAAGTAAAATACTTTTTGTTTCATCTCAATCGGATATTTCGTTTAAAAGTTATCACGTGTGTAAGATGCTAAGAGTTGGTACCTGTTCGTAATTCTTATGTGTCTGGCTGAATGTCGAACAGATAGACAGCTATTGCCTGCGACTTATACAATTTAACTTAATCTATATTTTTCTTAATATTATAAAGCTGAAAAGTTTGGTTGTTTGTTATGAACGCGGTAATCTCGGGAAATACTGATCTGATATGAAAACTGTTTAAATATGCAATAGTTCATTTATTGATGGAGGCTATAATATAGGCAATATTTTATCTCGGTATTTCCACGGAAACGAGAAAAACGCGGGTGAAACCGCGGGGCACGGCTAGTTAATGGATAAAAACTAAAAATTATACAAACTTTTGAACCTGTTAAAATATTCTATCCACATATTGAAATAATTACTGCTATAGAAAACCTAAAGCAATTAGGATATACAGACACGTTGAACTTTGATTCTTATTATAAGTATAGATTACGCTTTTGCACTTATATGGATACCACCATCAGCCATCCGTCCATCCACCCTCACAAACTTTCACATTTTCAACATAAGTAGGATTTTTGGTTGTTGTAAGTGTACATGTCACGCTGCAACAAATATGTGAGAACACGCTAGTAGCCGATGGCTAGTGCTAAGGCAGGTCGCACACCGCCGCCACACGCATTACGCGCGCTACATTTTGCATCGTCACCAAACGGCGCCCCGCCTCCGCTTGCAACAAATGCATCGTGGTATGCGAACACCGGACGCACAGTTGTAACGTGGAAATATCGACATCATCGGCATAATTTACCTGTTTATTTATTGTGACTATTAATGAGGAAATAAAGACGTCATTTGGTTCCCTTGTTTAATCAAGATACCGCAATAACTGACGATTTCAAAAATGTTGGCCGAGCTTTGTCCATTATACGAATATATCCGTTTTTCATCGGTTGCTATATTCAGTGAGTCCACTGATGTTTAAAATTTTTACGCGCTTTAGAATGTAACTTATATTATAACGTAACAAATATTGCGTGAACGACAAATGTCGGCAGTGTGCGGCCTCTCCAACTTCTTGCAAACCATGTGTTTAACTTTTGTAAACGCAATTCATGCATGCGAACAGTATGATTATGAGCACTGCAAAAATATTATTTTCTACCCGCGTAGTTGCGAAAATACGCCGAGTCCTTAATTTCTTGAGGTCGATGAACTACAAATCTAAAATGTAAACTTATGTCCTAGTCTTCAATTACTTTGTTTATGTCTGCGCCCTAGAATACCCAGTATTTACGCATGAATTCTACAAAATTTACAAATGCAAATGGATTTATTTAACCTCTATGTGGCCGTAGTAATTATCTTTAAGCCAGACAAGGCACTTTTAGTAGCAAATTTACGCAACTTTTTGATGAATTTTGTAAACAGCAGTGAGGTTAGATTTTTCCATTTAATGAAAATCGATGGATTGATTTTTTTATTAGGTACCTATAAAGTAATTTTATGTAATGGTTATTTTTTTATTGTAATTGTGGCGGCACCTACTTGACGCCGCACATACATACTACACACGGAACTTACCTACCGTGTCAACAGATGGCGCTGACAATAACTCAGTATGGGATACGAAGTACGGGTATGGAAAACCTACATCACGCAAGCAAAGTTTCACCGAGCCACTCACATATATACAACATCCGACGTTCATCTGTCGGTCCATGGTACCCGGACTACCAACACCCAGTTAGGAGGAAGAGCTCGCTATTCGACCTTCCTTCGGCTCACCATCAACCATCTTTTCCATACTTCCACAATCATCCCTACATAATTATTTATTTATTTATTTATCAAAGTAGGGACACAATACAGTTTACAATCCAAAACATAAACATATTATGGTACTAACAAAACATTCTAGGAGCTAGATTGCAAACCAAAACTTGGGACCTGATCATGTCAATTCTGTTTTGAATGCATTCAAAAATACACTGTTTAAATCTACCCGTTTATTCTGTCTTTTTGTTTATGACAAAAAGGTTCCTACTGTTGTTAAATTCAACATTATTAAAATTTGTTTCAGTTTACTTAGAGTTACCGACGGTATTTAATAAAATACAAACTGAGTAACTTTGTGTAATTGTAAACAATTTCAAAATTTTCTACAAAAGTTGCTAATTCTGAGCGATTAAAGTAGCAAGTCTGCCGACCCCCTGACCGGCTCGTGTAATAACTATTAGCTAGAAATGTGAAAGTTTATTATTAGTTAGTTACTAAATAACTAAGTTAAATTTTCATTTGAATTATTAGCACTTTAGTTCGGTTTAGATCGTGATAAAGTTTCTCGTATGAGAGGAGGCTCGTATTTGCATTCTCATTGGTAATGTTTTTACATTAATTAAAATAACAATGTCCATTTGGAATTCGACCGTATTATTTGTGAGCTGTCTGGAATAGTTGAAACCAACTCTTAACACTTATTAGACTGAAAATTACTAGTTTTCAGTCCGAATCGCTATTGTGGTTTCTATTTGAGAATATCATTGAAACTGAAACCTAGAAATAGGAGTATAAAAATGACGAGAGCATCAAGGATCAATATAACAAGCTTATCATTCCTACGTCTCGACTTAAACTACACTCTGCAAGCACACTAGCTATGGCTATAAAAATATATAATAAAATACCGGAACATATAAAAGACATAGATATAGATAAAGAATTCAACGATAAACTTAAACAATTTCTTATCACCAAAACTTATTATACAGTTAGTGAGTATTTGACCGATACGTCTTTAAAATAATATTTGAAATTAGCAACATACACTCTAGCAATATTATGTTATGTTTTTTATAATAAATAATTTTATTTTGTAACAAAAATGAGTATAGTGCCCACTACTTATACTTATATTTGTCATGTCCAATCCGGACCCATAATGTTCTCATCTATTTTTAAGACCTTGTATACTTATGGAGTGCAATAAACTGATTGAATTGAGTTTAATTGAACTATTTCGTAGTCGATTTTATTGTATTAGCTGAAATAGCAATGAGACCGATATTGCAGATTAGGCGAAATAACCACGAAATCACTTCGTAGTAAATAACTATAGCCATTAAAGACAAAATGAAACTATACCATCGTGTGCTGACAGAAGTGAAAACCGCTTAAACGAAACAGCAGGAGCAGACATACATTTTCGCCGCGCGGTAGAAAGACAGGAGGATATTACTTCCTCTCCTACGCCGCGTCGGCGCTCTACTCTCCCTACATATATAAATATACAAAGGACTAAAATGATACAATTTCAGACACATAAACAAAAAGAAATGAAACTAGACATAACTTACAATAACAAACACATTTATGCAGTACCGAATACTGACTTTTTAGGCATCACGATTGACCAATACTGTAACTGGAAGGCACATATTGAGAAAGTGTGCACAAAATTAAATAGATTTGTATTTGCTTTAAGACGCCTAAGACAAACAGTATCCATAGAAGCAGCTACTAGCGCGTACTATGGATACGTCTCTTCAGTACTGAGCTATGGTTTGCTGTTATGGGGTAACTCGGTTGACATTATACTAGCTTTTCGACTACAAAAGAAATGTGTAAGGGCTATATGTAACGCATGGAGTACTGACAGCTGTAAACCATTGTTTAAGGATCTAAGAATACTTCCACTCGCCTGTATGTACATTAAAGCGATCTGCATATTTGTAAGACAAAACGCGCACTATCTTTTTAAACGTAATGTCAAGCTATATTCATATTTAATAAACTGCCTTATGATATTAAGCAATTGCCATTTAAAATATTTAAGCGAAAGCTATCGGTGTGGCTGTTAGAACATTGCTTCTATAGCGTTAAAGAATATTTGGAATGGAAAATTTAAGAAAAGTTGTTTTAAATAATTATGACATGAATCCTTATGACATTTAATAGATTTTTTTTTTTTTTATTGTATGTCCGTTTTTGTTTATTATTAATTTATATTGATAATTAATAGAATATTTTAGAATTTGTAAATTGACATGACTGTAATAATTATTTTTGACATTAATACTATTTTGACATTAATATTAAGTGTTTTGTTTTGATTATTATAAATTTGTTCAAACCATAATACAATTATATAAGTATAGCCATTACATGCATAGTTAGATATTTAATATTTTATTAGAAATCAGCAAGTAGGTAGTTTAATTTTATTTATTTTTTCCTTGTGTTGTTTTGTTTGTATAACTTGTAAGTTGTAAGCAATACTTGCATGCCTGTGATATGGGACAAATATGTGAAACTATAATGAATTATGACATCAATTGTACCATGTTTGTGGCAAATGAGTGATTTCTATTTCTACGTCTTACGAATTTTCGATCAGGTCACGTGTCCTGACGCGACTTTAACATTTTTTACCCATCCCAAAAATTTGAAACTCTGATGTGCACAACGCCGCTAAAGCAGTTTTCACTTCAAAAATGTTGGTGCCCACTAATTTATCCAATTTCCAATAGTATATTATGTTACCCCTAATGAGAATAATCTTGAAATTTCGTATTTTTAGGGGTCTTTTCAAAACGAAAAAGTGTCGAGGCAAAAACATAAATTCGTGTTTCTGAAACTTTACAATCTAGATAAAGTTATGAAGACATATAATTATATATTATTACCAGATTTGTAACATCTCTAACCATCCTGTAGTTTTATAACAAAAAGTACGTGCTTTTTCGTAATAAAATGTAAGTTTATTTCTAGCCTAGATCAAGAACTTAAGTTAGAAAAGCTACTCAATATCGCAAAGACAACTTCGTAACGAAAAATGTTTAAAACTATTTTTCACAAACTATCATGTTAAAATATTAGAAAAAACCAGTAAATGTTGTATTATCGACAGTTCATCATCATCATCATCAGCCTGTGGACGTCCACTGCTGGACATGAGCCTCTCCTAGCTCACGTCTATTGTGGCGTTCATAGGAGGCTATTAACCTACTGCTACCACGCTGGCCAGATGAAAAAAAACAAAAAAACCTTGAATAAAAGTGCTTTATCCATCCCATTGAGTTTACAAGTTGAATTTTCATTTCTTTCCTTTAATTTAATTTACTATGTTTGTTAGAGAGAGTTGATCCTTTTGATTGACCCTATCGATTGATGGTATAATAGTACAGAATGTTATTTTTTACAAATTTTAGCTGGTTCTAATCCTGGGTGAGGAAAGCGTATTTTTTTGTGTTTCTTTAAAAAAATAAAGAAATTTTTCCATTCAGTAAAATGAGCTAACTAAAGGATTTAAGGTAGTCCACCCTGTATATATACACACATATATATATATATATATATATATGCCGTGTAGTGACGGCCTATAGAATACACGTGTCACCACTCTCTTACATGCCTGGGATGTCGTAAGAGGCTCGACGCATCATGATCAACTGTGCGAGAAAGGAAAACTTGAAACAAACCCTCTACCAACCCGTCTGGCCAGCGTGGTAACAGTAAGCTAATAGCCTCCTATGAATGCCACAATAGGCGTGAGCTAGGAGAGGCCTATGTCCAGCAGTGGACGTCCACAGGCTGATCATGATGATGATGATGATATTATATATATATCACAGTCTTGATCACAGTTAAATAATCAATGACAACGTTGAGATAAGTCCAATACGAAACAGTGCCCTTAGCCATTAGTTTAGTCAAAGTCCCAGTATTATCAAATAATCCACAAATTAATCAAGAAAATATTATTACGACCCAACAATACCCCAAACTCTGATAAACTTTTGTAATATCCA
Source organism: Chrysoteuchia culmella (assembly GCA_910589605.1). Classification (NCBI taxonomy): domain Eukaryota; kingdom Metazoa; phylum Arthropoda; class Insecta; order Lepidoptera; family Crambidae; genus Chrysoteuchia; species Chrysoteuchia culmella. Next base: position 1,814,811 of record OU342651.1, read on the forward strand.
AAATATTTCTTTAATAACGATTAGAGCTTTGCTAAAAGCCTGTTCCAGCCGAGACGAAATTACTTAAGGCACCTTTAAGCCGCGTTTTGACGATCATAGTTGACTCGTAAGAGTAAACTCTGACAGAATAGTCTCAATCACAGTGCACATGATAGGGGTTTACACATTCATAGTTACATTGATTTTTAATCTCCTAATTTTGGGAGAATTAGGTTAAGGGTAAGGTGGGGTTCAGTGGAACGAAAAACGCATTTAGATTTTAGAAAAATCAACTTTTATTCAATCCTAATGCGATCACTTAAATCTAAAGCAGTCTTTGTTTTATCACTTTACAACAAAAAAAAGGTTGTTATAAAATCAGAAATAACAGAGATCAGAATTTTGTTACGCTGTGCCCCAGGTCTGGGTTGAGTGGAACATCCCTAGGAACAGTAGAACATACGCACTAAATCTTAAAATTTATAAATTTACCTGTCGTTTAATTGATGTTTGCCTTAGCCGTGACAATAATTTGAGGACTATAACTAAATTTAACTTTCTTCTGCAGTTTCTAACTGTTTCAGGATGTTTTCTGAAATAAAACACAATAATAACTATCTATTATTCTTTACACCGTTCATTGGTGAACTGCTGGGCAAAAACCTCCCTTACAATACTATTCCAAGTAAAAAAATATGAAAAGGGGCAAAGTAGAACATGTAAAGAAAGAAAGAAAGAAAGAAAGAAAGAAAGAAAGAAAAAATTATTAAGTGTCACAAGAAATCACATGTATACAATAATGAGATAATTGACACATAAAATAATAGTGACACTTAAAAGGTAGTCCACTCAGCGTGTTTTGGATGTCGCAGACAGTCCAACGCTGGTCTTCCGTGGCTACCTACCTATGTCGATGAGAGAGCACTACCGGCTACACCATATTATTACAAACATAAATAATAATAGATAAATTAGCTACTTAAATAAAATATTTCACAAGTATAAATTAACAACAATATAATACAAATAAATCGAAACATAATTATACATCATAACACAGCGAGAGTAACTTACACACCAATTGAACTTTTTTGTAAATCAAGTAGATACATTTTAAAATTACGTTTAAAAGCCGCAACACTACAGCACTTTTTAAAAGGAGTTGGTATGTTGTTCCAACATTTCGTAGCAGAATAACGGAAGCTGCCACGAAATGCTGCTGTGTTGTGAGCTGGGCATACTAAGCGTTGGGTTCTAACATTACGATGGGAAAATGAAAGTTTATTAAACAAGTAATGAGGGCTATGAGTTTTTACAATGCCAAATAGCAGGGACGCAAAATGGTAGGAACGTCTAGATTTCATATTCATAAGATTCATTCATGTGCTACTGTACCCCGTTCCACTGTGCCCCTCACCCGATTTCATTAAAAAAATCGTAAAAAAAATTAAGTAACCTATTGGTTACTTAAATATAAGTTATGTTTTGCTCTTTAATATATCACCAATCACATTCCTAATATACAGTATAAAATGTTAGTTAGCAGTAGATACTGTTTTGCTTAAATCGGAAAACACTACACGAACATTTTAAATAAATGAATGTCAAAAAACCGTCTTTCCAAAATATTTAACGCGCTTCCCACACATTTTCAATTTGCTAACTGAATTTGATTTGATGCGCTTGCGCGTTTGAGTCTGCTGTCAATAAAAACAATCGAAATGTTATAAAAGGACAGAGTTATTGAGGGTGTTTCACTCTGGAGCTCTATTTTTGATTCACTCGTCTCGAGGATTCTACTGATTTTCGTGCGACGTTTGAGTTTCCGTATTCAGTAAAAGCGACCTTACCCGTATATACATAGCTTAGCTTTTCGCCTGTAGTACCGCCTCCCAACACGACGCGCGAGGGGCAAAGCGAAAAGCGTGCTATGTCCACGCATGCAAGGTCGCTAATCGCCTGATCGCCTCCTCGTTCGCATCGCCACTCGCGCGACGAGTGATTCAAAAAAAGAGGTCCTGCCCCGTGTTCAACTGTGCCCTACATATTTTTTTATGGTTAAAACAAATACTGTTTGATCATTTAACATGTAAAATTTCGTATTTTATTTAAATTGCGTATTTAAAAAAAAAATTAAATAGCAATAATTATTTAAATATATCGAATAAATACTGCATTAGGGATCTCAAACATCTTTATGGTGTTTCGTCTTCTCAGCCACATAACACCCACTGCTTGGTATAGGCCTCTTGGTATAGGGTTTGCCATAATCGCCACGCTTGGCAGGCGGGTTGGCGATCGCAGTATGGCCAAGTTTTTAGGAGATGCTGCTGCCCGTCTCCTGAAGGCCGCGTCCTCAAAAGGTACCCAGGGGAGAAGAGGGGGTAGTGCTATTGTAAGCCGTCACTACACAGCTAAGATGTTTAGGTACTCTAAAAAACGTAAGATAATACACTTTTAAAATCCATCTTAAAAATTAAGCCCCGTCCTAGGCAACAATGATGGTAAAATATCGTCAGAGTGCACTCGGGTGAATCCGAGTGCACTCTGACGATATTTTAGGTCAGTATTCTTATTCATTATTTCAGGTCACACACGATCATAGAGCCATCAAAGTTACGTCATAGTCCACTCTTACGAGTCAACTATGATCGTGAAAACGCTCCTTTACACTTACGTCTAAATTTTAAACTTTAACATGCCAGTGTTAATAAGACCCTTGGCTTATGATTAAATTTAAAGGGCAGACACGCATTTTGTGTGCGGTTTCGGCGGTTTTTGATGTGGCCGGGAACATTTTGTCGAAATATGTTTTTACTTCATAATTTTCAGGTATGGGATTATCAAAGAGTTTGCTACTCTTTGTACCCTGTTTGGGTTGTGGTTTCAGGATTTCATGTTTTATGAAGGTTATTATGGTAATCATTTTAGGAAGCTGAATTTTTACTCAAAATGTCTTGAAAATATTGTATCATTTTTCACGTTATATTTTATGCCATTTTTTATTTGAAGTTATGTAAATAAGCTATGTAAATAAAAGTACAAACTTAAAAAGTTGTGGTAATCAACACTTACTTTTTTTCTTGCAAAGTATTTTCCTGGTTCTTCTACAAACGAGAAAATAGTATACCGATAACTTATTTACTTCTGACATCACAGAACATAAGTCACATAATATATTATTGGTTTCTTTCAAATGCCTCGCTCGTTAAGTTTCAAAGCTCCGTATATTTTTTTATCTGCGAAATGGACAAAAAACCTAACTGATTTTGTGCAAAGTAAGGCGATTTTGACATTTAACATTCTTTGGAAGCCCAGAGTAAGATTAGATTAGAAAAACGCCAATCACAAGAACCTCAGTCTCGACTAAAGAATTCGGACGTTGATTTTACACTAAATAGCGTTTAAATCCCCTAATCACAGACTAGATTAGATGCAGAAGTGTAGAAATAAGAATCTAGAAATCAAGAAAAACAATGCTAACCAATATATAACGACCTGTTTGGCGCAAGGGTACTAACGCCGCCTTCTGCGCCAGAGGTCCCGGGTTCGATCCCCGAACAAGACAAATGTTTGTGTGCATGCACATGTCTATTTGTCTTAGTCTGGTTGGTTAATATGTATATTATGTATGTATTTACAAAAAAAGTATATAAGTATTGTTTATCCGTTATCTAGTATCCATAACACAAGTTCTACATGATACTTAATGTGGGCTAGATACAATTATCTCACACCAATGTGTGATTGTATGAAAATATTTATTATTTATTATTATTATTATTCGGAATAGCATAATTTTGAGGACAGAACTGTAAGTACGTTTAACGGTATCGATACAATTTAATTTTACATATAATTACCTATGTAACTTCAGAACGATTACACAAAATTTCCTAATTTTTGTTGTGTTCGTTATTTTCAGGATAAGACTTTTATTTTAATCCCACGCAGACGAAGTCGCGGTCGAAAGCTAGTAAAAAACTCACCGTAGAGTCAGGGGATTTATTAAAAAAATGTTTCTTATCACAAGTTAGAGATTGTGTGAGCTAAACTTATCTTTGTACGTCTATTTATAGTACGTTGCCTTCAAATAGATCAGACAAGACTCGAACCCACAACTTTTATAATATTTCCGGTTCACTGCTCTCCTTAACAATACATGCAGATATTGTAATAACATACCTAACTTCCGTTCTGTGCTCTTAGTTCTCTCTATATAGTTCTAAATGTTCGGCAGGTACGAATCCACTGCCAAGTGGGATAAAAAAAAACATTGAATGCAGAATTTAAATCCAAATAGAATTATCTAATTTCTATTCTATACGTTATTTATCTTTGCCAGGTAATCTACTGCCATTGAGCTCTAGGCAAGTGGAAGCGATTTAATCACAGTCAAGTATGGCCTCGGTGGCCTTATTCCGCTAAAGTTTGGTCAGAATTGTATTTCAATTACCAATGCTCTAATACGTAATTCTTATTACTAGTTTCTCTCTTTCTCTTAGAGTATGAGGATTAGTGGCCACCTCTGGTGTCAGAGTTCATCAAGCCGCCTATAAGGCCTCTGACTTGGCTTAACGACTGTTATCAGATGATAACAGTCGGGACTGACGACGGTTTAAAATCGGCCAAGTGCTTGTCGGGTCACGCACAGAATAGGGTTTCATAGTCAACATACACACTTTTTTGTCTGCAAAAATAACTTTGACTTTCATTGTGTTTGTTATATTTGCGGTCACGGAAAATGTGCTATATCTCTAAAACTGCTCACTATATTTCTTCCGAACCAATTTTCGTCAAATTTTTTTATTAAGATCTACATATATTTTTTTGGATATTTATTCTCTTAGTTTAAAGTGAGAGGGAAGAACACACATTTTACCACTTTGGAAGTGAACATATTATTATTATTTCGAACAGTTGACTTTGAGAAAAAAACGTTTTTGGGAACCTCAATGTCATTTTTTATATCGTATCTATAGGTTTGACGAAAAAAATTATTCATAAAGTGGTTTACAGAATACATCTAACTACCAAGTTTAAACTGTGTCATCTTAATAGTTTTGGAATAAAGTGACTATGACAAACGGACGAACGGACAGAAAGACAGACAGACATGACGATTCTATAAGGGTTCCGTTTTTTGCCATTAAGCTACGGAACCCTAAAGAGGACTACAATTGAAACACGATTGAGATACAATTATGTCATAACGTCAGCAGAATTGACTCTCAGTTCGAACAGCTCCATATTACCGTTACAGCCACTATCTTCAAGTAACCACGTCTTGGATATAGATTATATTTTCAGAGAATTTTTAAGATTTTATGGGCAAGCTTCCACTGTTCAAGAATATCGAGGACTTTAAAGTTAGGTTTTTAGGTGGAGATTAGAGTCAGTTTTAAGAAGGATTTTAGTAACGTGACGTTGGTGGTGTCGTGGATAGAACACAAAGCAGATCAGTAAAGAAGAAGAAATAGATCGTTTCTGATGGAACATTTGACAGGTTTATGATTATTTTGAATTGTCTGTAGGGCGCAACTTCGTCGTAAGCAGTTAGTTTGTTTTTAACGTGAAAATCGGAGAAGTAAACAGACATTTAATTTGTGATTAATAATTCTTGGGTAATTTGGTTGAAAACAGACCAGTTTAGCATTTTGGACCGAAAAGTTATTTAAATAATCAGATGGTAATATTTGAAATACTGTCTTGCAATTATTTGATAGAATCAGGCGTTACTTGGCGGAAATCCATATCTTAGTAGAAAACGAAAAATATGTCGCGTAATTCCGCAAGAAAAAATGCACCAAGCATCTCGGTGCTGAGATTGGCACGGTCTAACAACTCCTGAGGATGCTCCGTGTGTGGGCGAAACACGTGTAGAGTAGTCGGTGAAGGTGCAAGGTGTGTCACTGGGCTGCATCTGCAATTTTTCTTGCGGAATTACGCGACATATTTTTCGTTTTCTACTAATAATGTCTTGCAATTGTCATACTTTTTCTCACGTCCTTTAATAATGCCGAAATCATAGAGAAATTACTTACCCTGTCAGGTATCGGAAAATTATACAGAATACTTAGATATTTCATTGTTGTGACACTTGTAATGCTTTATGAATTTAAAAAGCAAAAAACAACCCTTCTGATATTATGCGAAGTTCAGACGGCCTACCGCCATCTTTTAGCGCATTATTGTTTCAATCTTACCATATTATTTCCTACTACGAATCTCTTAAATTAAGCCTGTTTTGTGACGGAAGTTTTGTTACGACTTCGCTCGATCATCGCCTCCAGTGTGAAATGTGTCAATATGTGACAACTTCAACAAAAATAAAACGCAAACAAATCGTTCTTATGACATGACGGTTTCTAATAGATGGTAAGCCCGCAGTATTCAGTATAATCACTTCCACAATAAAAAAACTTTTCAGAGCCTCCAGCTAAAGACCTGTGACTCGCATAAATCTCTCCAGCAAGTGTAAACGTGACTTAACGCAATTTTTGCAGTCGGCTCGTGACGTCACGGCAGACAGCATGCAGCGTCTGTGGCTGATGTCACACTGGAAGAAAGACGTTTCTTTTACAATAGATAGGTCAGGGAATTCACTTTGTTTTTAACACTTTAATTTTTTGATGTACCGAGGTTTGTACTTTTTAGGGTTCCGTAGCCTAATGGCAAAAAACGGAACCCTTATTGATTCGTCATGTCTGTCTGTCTGATGTATGTCACAGCCACTTTATTCAAAACTATGAGGATTATACAGTTGAAACTTGGCAGGTAGATGTATTCTGTAAACCACTGTACGATTTTTCAACAAAAATAAAAAAAATATATATATTAAGCCCCTCTTAATATATATATTTTCCCCATATATGGAACTGAAACTGAATTTTTTTTTTTAGTTAAACCTATACGTGTGGGGTATCGATATATAGATCTTTAAAAATTACATTGAGGTTCCAAAACTATTTTTTTTTTCAAAGTTAACCGTTTAAAAGATACACATTTCCAAAGTGGTAAAATGTGTGCCCCCCCCCCACTAACTTTTAAAATACGTGAATAAAGTGAAAAATCTAAAAAATAATATGCTGTAGATCTTAATAAAAACTTTCTACGAAAATTGGGTTCAACGAAATATGGTTGGCAGTTTTAGAAAATTTTCCAAAACCGCAAATATATTTTCATTAATTGTATTGTATTGTATCATATAATTGTTATTCATACAAACACTATGAAAGACAAAGTTATTTTTGCAGACGAAAAATTAAAGTGGCGTTTTGGGTGGGTGTATTTAATATAATGATAATTATATTAATAGAAACTATATTGCACACGATACAAAAACAAACACATACAGAGAAAATGACAAAAAAGAGGAACACACAATAGGCGGACTTATTGCTACATAGCAATCTTTTCCAGGCAACAAGGGTGAGAGAAGAACCCTTCATTGTAATTATTGAAATTTATTTATTATATTATTATCATTTATAAATTTAAAATATTGAAATTGTTTAAATGTTTTTTTTTTATTCCTGGAATAGACAACTATTATAATTCTCTCTTTTATTATTGTAATTTCAAAACTATAAATGTAATTTAATTTAAATATCATTAAGTATTGTAATAGTTTAAAACCCTCTAGTCTAGTGGTATTGCTATGCCCTTGCAGGGCGTCACATGTTTACCTACTAAAATATTACTGTATCATCTCGTTATGTAATGTGACTTGCAATAAATATATTATGAATTATGAATTCATGTGCGAGTTCCTTTTAGCCGGATAGAAATGATCGGCAGCCTCCGTGTAGCAACACAGCCCTTGACCACTATCTTGCCTAATGCGGTCTTGGATGATACGCGATTTCCTAAAAGATACCTATTATCTCGTTACTTAAAAACAGAGACTCCAGCTAAAGACCTGTGACTCGCATAAATCTCTCCAGCACATTACTGTAAAAGTGACTAAACGCTGTTTTTGCAGTCAGTTCGTGACGTCACGGCAGACTGTGTGCAGCGTCTGAGGGTAAAGACTGTTGCCACACTGGAAGATAGCGATGAAGGGAGGTGAAAACGCTATATAGTAGTCAAATGTACAAGAAAGCCAAAGCATTTCGTGCAAAGTAAGACTATTTTTTTTTACAAAAGATATGTCAGCATTTGTTTTACTTTTAACTGTTGATGTAGCAAGGCTGACAATCAGGGCGCCTACTATCATCTTTTAGAATCCATCATGTCATAAAAACGTTTTGTTTGCGTTTTGTTTTCAATGCTCTTCAAATTCGTACCATGACCCTTCACATAGTATTTTTTTTATATCTGCCCATTGAGATATATCTATAGAAATAGGCACCTGCAAGAAAAATATCGATATCGGAATACTTCTGATATTATTTTGTATAATTTAAGTTTTCACATCAACTCTCTCAGTTTCATGTTCTTCTATGATCATTATTCCCGACAACGAACAAATAAAATTGAATTAGTCAAATTTTCGGAATCGGAAAATAAGCGTATTTCAAGAGGGTCGTATTACGGAATAGCATTAATATGAGTGAAACAATACTGAGCTCAAAGATGGCGGTAAGCCGGCAGTACTTTAGGCATGGACAGGATTGGTCCTTCGAGCCGGATAGAAATAATCGACAGCCTCACTGTATCAACACAGCGCTTGACTAAATGTAGTTTTGTGTGATTTTCTTTCCCGATGTTACGTCAATCTTGGGTAGTCGTTCAAATTGTCGTGTATATTATTTGATAAAAAATAGAAAAGAAATCAGAAAATCAAATAAAAAAAATATTTTGCGATTTTTTTTTTGATAAAGTGTCACAGAACTCATCGTAGTTGAAAAATACCGACATTTATTTGATTCTGGTGTTGAAAATATAGCATAAAAAAATGAAGTGACAAAACCTCCAAACTCGCTTCGCTTCGCTGTGATAAACAACCTTTACAGAAAACATAGACGCGGAGTTTCTTTGCTTGAAATATTTTCATATCCAACCTGAACAAACTTATAAGTTCGTGAGCACTTTTAAAGGAACCATTGACATAACAATTTTCCTGCAGTTTACCTTTATACGGAGAAACACAAAGACCAAGTCACTTACTACGTAAAAATAGGTTCAAAGATAACAATGGGACTGAAAAATGTAAAATATCATGTATACCTAATCATAATTATATTGATAAATATTAAACAAGAAAATATCCTAGAAAAAAACAACTAGTCTCATATCGCCCTCGGATGGCCGTTTCATCTTAATCGATAGTCAAACATCTGCAAAGATGTTTCTTTCGAATGCGAGGATATTTCTCTCATCGATGAAACGACGGTGGCCAACACCGTAGAACTGTGAATATACTAGAAAAATTCGACGTGTTCTCATAGGTCTCTGTAGCATAATTGGTTAGTGCATTGGGCCGGATTTCCAAGGATGTGGGTTCGAATCCCGTCAGGGCGACATGCGACTAGTTGTTTTTTTCTAGTATATTTTCTTGTTTAATATTTATCACATAAAAATAGCATTGTAAAATGCAAAATTAAAAAGATATAATTAGATGGCTGTTTCATCTTAATCGATAGTCAAACATCTGCAAAGATGTTTCTTTCGAATGTGAGGATATTTCTCTCATTGATGAAACGACGGTGGCCAACACCGTAGAACGGTGAATATACTAGAAAAATTCGACGTGTCCTCATAGGTCTCTGTAGCATAATTGGTTAGTGCATTGGGCCGGATTCCAAAGGATGCGGGTTCGAATCCCGTCAGGGCGACATGAGACTAGTTGTTTTTTTCTAGTATATTTTCTTGTTTAATATTTATCACATAAAAATAGGATTGTAAAATGAAAAATTAAAAAGTTATAAACATAATTATTCTGTTACATCATTCATGATGAAGGTACTAGTAGTAGTGGGTATACTAGTAGGTGTGTCAAATGGTAGAAGACATATGAAGAATATGGTATAGGAAGTAAGAAAGATATGGAAGGATCGTAGCAAGTGGAAAAAGAGAAGGAGGTAATATCTTCATACCTCAAAAGCGAGAAAGATTATACAGGGTCTTTCAGAAGGGACTTCAAACTTTAATAGTTGATAGAGGCCATATCGTTGAATCTAAATCGGTCAAATCAACTGTCATTTTTTATTCAGACTGCTTTGCCAAATCACCATGGACGGATATAGAGTCCAACGACATGTGCAAATGATAAAATTTTGGGCTAGCGTGGTGGCGTCATCGATCCATATTACTTCGAGAATGACTTTGGCCAGACCTACCGCCATCTCCTAGCGCAGTATTATTTCAATCTAACCATGCTATTTTGTACTACGAATCTCTTAAAGTAAGCTTGTTTTTTGACGGAAGTTTTGTGACGTTTTGTGTCACTCTATCGTCGCCTCCAAAGTGTGAAGTGTGTCAAAATGTGACAACTGCAATAAAAACAAAACGCAAACAAAACGTTCTTATGACATGATGGTTTCTAATAGATGGTGGTAGGCCTGCAAGCCAGTTGAGTGCTTTAAGATTTCCAACTTCTTTTGGCCTGAATTATATGATATGGTCACCAACCGATATGTGTTGCCAACAGGACGGCGATACGTCCCACATAGCTCTTGCCACATGGGAGATTCCCAGACAAGGCCCTTAATGAAGGACCCTGTAGAATCTTTAAGTAAATTAAAACAACTTCAGTAAAAATTGATAATTCGCATCTCAAATAACGAAAATGGACATAAATAGAAAAGCAATTAAGTTTGGTTAGGCGAAAAGCTTTATTCGAGAAATATTGCTGTATATAGAAAAGCAATTAAGTTTTGATAGACAAGGCAATAACAAAAGTATATCTCCGACCACTGAAAACAAAAATAAAAAAGCAGAACAGAACAATAGTTACAATATCCCATTCCGCATCCCTGATAGTAGATACTTAGCGACCATCAGTCAGTCCGCACAGAAAACTGAATGGGTAGAAGATTACTTGTCGGAAACAATGGCTTTTGTTCCGAAAGTCGCTGCACAAAGTACGTAAGACGGCGATAAAGCAGAGAGAACAGAACTACATTTTCCCATACATTTTTTCACAGTACGTGCTCGATACGTACTGGATACGAAGATGCAAGTTGTTCGTCCTAGAGGTACAGAACACAGTGCCATTTTGAAATAAAACCACTTTTACGGATATCAAACGCGCTATATTTCCACGAACTAAGTTGTAATTGTCCGTATTTTTAGGTTTTTTAGGGGTTTTTTGATTTTCCCGACGTTTCGGCACCTTTACAGCTGCCGTGGTCACGGGATGACTCGTGGTTATCGCGTGATTGTGTAAAACATCCAAACTCCGAAACTTTTACATTATAGGATTCTTTGCGTAGGAACAGAAATCTTTTTTTTTAATTGAAGGGTCTACTAAACACAATACTTACCTTTTTTAGACAATGTGCTTGGTCGTTTTATACCTGACATACTTGGCTAATTACTCTAGTCCATTTTTAACAGAAAAAAGCAAAAATACAAAAAAAAAAACATTTTGTATAGAATGCCCAGTAATCAAGCACATTACTCAAGTATTTTGAAGATGACGACACAATTACCTGCATCTACACTAGTTTTGCCACTAATAATAAAGGAACTGAGCAGCTCAGTGCCTGGGGGCGTGAGGAAGTGACTGATTTATGAGATTCTTACATAGGAAAGAGCCTGTGAGACTCCACGTCCATACTAAAGGTTAATAGTAACTTGATTGATTCCGGAGCGGTCCGTCGTTACATTAGTAGGTATAGCTAAAGGGATTTTCTGGTAACTTTTTATCTTGTGGTCGCTGGGAAGGGTACAATTAATAGCTCAACGTAAAACATCGTATTTAATTCCTCGTAAAAGGTTATCATAAAAGGGATTTCACCTTGTTTAGTGAAGTGATTTGGGTTGTTCTATTTCAGTTATTTTAGGCCGGTTTGATAATATTTGGAGGAACCTTTACTTATTTAGCGTGAAGTTGGACAATAATCCTATTACCGATGGATTGTGATGTCTTTATATGTCAATGGTTACATTTGCAATGTTTCAGAATTACAGACATTTTCTTTAATAATGGCTGGTTGTGATCCGCAACTGCGTATTTGCGAGTCATAAATTTGGCCTCATTTTTTTTATAGGATTACCTTATAAAGCATACTAAATAATATAAAAAAAAACAACGGGGTGGACTCTGGGAGTGCCGGCCGAAGTGAAAACCGCTTAAGCGAAAATAACGATCAAAATCCACTATATCTTGACCACAGCTTCAAAAAAGTTGATGAAAACGGATACCAACTTGCTTTGGCAGGTAAATCCATTAAAACTGACCTGGTATCAATATGAAAGTTGGTAGTAATTAGAGATTTTTATTAATGGTTGTTATAAACTAATATACGTAGATCTTTAAAGTGTGAGACTTTATATAATTTGAAATAGGTCAACGGTAAATGGTCTTACGAATTTTCGATCAGGGCCACGTGTCCTGACGCGAATTTAACATTTTTTACCCATCCCAAAAATTTAAAAGTCTGATGTGCACAACGCCGCTAAAGAAGTTTTCACTTTAAAAACTAATAGTGTAAGTAAAAAACGTGTTATAATTTATTGAATTTCAAGGCATTTCTATTCTAAAAAATATGTTGATCCGTTATTTGCTGTGTGATCATTTAGAGCTGTAAACTTAAGAGCTGTAAATTGTGACAAGACAAAAAAATATTTTGATAAAATTCGTCCAGGCGTCTTACTACGACCTGCTACAGCAATTTTATTATTGACATTATAAATGAGATGTCGCTATACACAGAATAAATAAATAATTGCATACAATCACACCAATTATCTAGCCCACGTAAGGTTTCATGAAGAACATGTATTATGGATATTAGATAACGGATAAACATACTTATAAACTTTTTTTGTAAATAATACATAATTAAACCCCCAGACCAAGACAAATAAACATGTTCATGCACACAAATATTTGTCTTGTCCGGGGATCGAACTCCTCAGTCATCTGTTGTCGTCGCCGGGTCGTCAAATGTTATTAATGTTTAAATGTTTGACGGTCTGTTTGGCGCAGGGGTACTAAACCGGTCTTCTGCGCCAGAGGTGAATATATCTATTTGTGTTGGTCTGTATGTATTTACAAAAAGTTATTTAGTATCCATATAACAAGTTCTTCATGAAACTTAACTTGGGCCAAATGTTGTGATTGTATGCAATTATTTATTTAATACGCAGCAATGATTGTAAGATTTCATGTACAAATTTGCGATTTGGGCGTTTTCCAAAAAAGTTGTCGGTAACGTATTCCACTAAAATAATTATTTTCAATTATATATATTTATTAAATTATTCGTAAGTAGTTTTTTTTATTGTTATTATTTCATTTTTATCGCGCACTAAGTGCACCAACAGGCCCTGATAGAATCCCAGCGTTGCCGTGATACATTATAGTGTCATGGGTTAAATTTACCCTAAGGCCATATTACATAATGTATCATGTGTATATTATTGTGTAACATTTTCTATAATGTCTGTATTCGTACCAATGTTTTATTATCTATGTTTTGTTATTGTTTTGTTATCTTTGCTGTATGTATTGGTGTGGTCTTATTTTTTATGAACGACGGGGAGACTCTTAGCCTTCATCATACCTGATGTTAAGTAATGATTACTTGACTCCTTTGTTTTGTTACATACAGATTATGACGAAGAAAATAACATCTTGAATAACTTAAAATTAAATAGCGCTCCTGGGTGGGATAACATTCGAACTGCTTTTCTTAAACATGCAAAAACTGAAGTCATTCCCATCATTACCCATCTTGCAAACCTCTGCTTTGATACACGAATATTTCCAGGTTCCTTGAAACAAGCTATTATTACACCGGTTTATAAGGCTGGGGACAGAGACGATGTGAACAACTACAGACCTATACCTGTACTACCAGCGATCTCCAAGATACTTGAAAAGCTATTAAACTCAAGGCTAATTAAGTATCTTTCCAAATTTGATATCCTGTCCTCGTCTCAGTATGGATTTAGGCAGGGGAAATCAACCGAGGATGCAATAGCTGCACTTAGTTCGCTGGTGATCGAGGAAATGGATAAGCACAATAAATGTATGGCAGTATTTCTAGACCTAACAAAGGCATTTGACACGGTCTCTCTCCCCATCCTTATACACAAGTTGGAAGTCATCGGTATCAGAGGAGTCCCTTTAAAACTTTTTATAGACTATCTGACAGATAGGAAACAGGTGGTCAAGTTGGGAACCTATACCAGTGAGAGCATGAAAGTGTCCTTTGGGTTCCGCAGGGGAGTGTTCTTGGCCCTACGCCTTAATCTATTATTTATTTGAATGATCTGTGCAGCATGTCTATAAAAAATGCCAAGATTTTCTCCTATGTGGATGACACTGCTATTGTCTTTACTGGAAAAAGCTGGGAGGAGGTTAGAAAAGACGCAGAGAGTGGATTTGAACAAATAGGTATTTGGCACCGCAATAACCTCCTTACACTGAACGCTGCAAAAAGTAATTATATATGTTTTGGCATTTACGACAACGCTCAGCCTGACACAAACTTTGAGGTAAAGATACATTAGTGTAGCTCTTCTAGGGAAAAACCAACCTGCCCATGCCCCACCATTGAAAAAGTAGAACAAACTAAATACCTCGGAATTCTGGTAGACCAAAGACTCTCTTGGTATCCGTACCTTAAACATATCACTCAAAGAATTCACAAGTTACGAGATGGATTTTTAAGACATTAAGACACGTAGTACCAAGAGCAAATAATGATCCTGGGGGTAATGAGAGATACCTTAGATACCTTAAGAGATACCTTAAGACATATACATATCTCTTGTTCAATCGATCCTCAGATACAGTATATCCATCTGGGGAGGTGCTGCCAAGACACGTTTTCTTGAGGTCGAACGGGCACAACGTAGGCTCATAAAAATAATGTATTTTAAGAAGCAACGGTTTGGAACTGATTTATTGTATGAAATTTGTGGACTGCTTTCTGTAAGAAAATTATACACATTTCATACAGTTCTTAGAAAGCATAAGACTCTTACTTATGATTCACAATTGCTAAAAAAAGAAGACCGAAATTAGAGGTCCCAACACATAATACCACTTTTGCTTCCAGGCAATACAGTGTTTTTTCGATATTTATTTACAATAACAAACTTGACATATATAGTAAAAATTAACGTGAATGTACGAAATTGTTACAGAAATGGTTAGATAATATAAATTATGAGGAAATTGAGGCATTTCTTTTAAAAATGATATAGCTGAGATTACAAAAGCTGAATAATAATAATATAAAAAATATATATATTAAAAAGTATATATTTATCTTTGAACATATATCATATGTACACACACAACACACACACACACACACACACACACACACACACACACACACAAACACACACACACACACACACTCACACACACACACACGCGCGCGCGCACACACACACACACGCTTTGGATTGTTCAATATATTTAAAGATTTTACCTACTTACATTAATTTAGTATCATCTTAGTGTAAACTGTTTATCCTAGAGAATTCATTGTTAAGGAAGAGCGGTGCCCCCTGACACAGGCAATTGAGCTTAAAAGGGGAATCCGGTAACTTATGTTATGTACATTTAAACAGTTAATAAAAGTTTATTATTATTATATTTATTACTTATGATAAGGCTGAAGATGGCAGCGAGCCTCTCCCGGAATCCTCAATCACTGAGGAACTGGCTATCTTATCTCTAACCGCTGGAACACAACAATGCTGAAAACATTGTTGTTATAGCGTCAGACTTAGATAAGATGGTCCGGCCTTGCTGGCGTCCCCTCTCCAGAAATAATAATAATAAATAATAGATAAGATGGTGGTAGCTAGCCAGACGGACTTAGAACAAGTCCTACCACCAACCAAACCGAATACAATATGTACCCCCGCTGGGAATCGAAACCGGGACCCCTGGGTCTGATACTGGTGTTGTACCACTAGACCACAGAGGCGGTCTTTTGTGTAATAAAAAAAAATCTCTCTCTCTCAAATTGTATTTAGATACTACGGAAATACACAAAGACGATTACATCCTTTTTACTTCATTTTACGATAAAGAAACCGCTAATAAAATACCCTTATTTCAGGTTAATTTAGCCAGCGGCTGCAGTTCAGTTAATTTTAAACCACAAAAACTTGCTGGAGACTTACTTTAGTTAACTTATTGGTCGTACCAAAGAATACATTTTCATAAAAGGAGTTGAGCAATTTTATCTCAAAAGCTTGTTTCGGCTCTGAGTATTAAAATTTTGCATTACAAAAGTGTAGTTTTGCGGAATACGGTTCGGAACGAATGAAACTGGCGCTGGCGTTGCAATTTGTACTTCAAAAATAACAGTACAAAAAGAGAAATTAAAGCCGAAAACTACGGCATTCATTTCCCTTTTTGTGCTGTTATTTTTAAATGTTATGTTGATTTTGTTGAATTTGATAACTTACTAGCGGATCCTCGCGGTTTTAATTGGGAATATCGGGATAAAATATAGCCTATGTCACTCGGGAGAAATGTAGCTTTCTAAAATGGTCTAAGAATTTTCTAAATCGATCTAGTAGTTTCTGAGATTAGCGCGTTCAAACAAACAAACTCTTCAGCTTTATAATATTATAATATAGTATAGATTGTAACATTGACTTATAAATTATAACACACAAGTGTTTTAACTATTTTCTTACAAGTATCATTATCTCAGCCACATGACACCTACTGCTGGGTATAGGTACGTTATTAATAGTTAAGTAGTATTCTTTGGTATAGGCCTCCTTCCTATACAAGATATAAATTTGCCCAAAAATGTCGTTCAAAATATGAACAAACTAATTCGTATCATCTCGAATAAAAATTTGCTTGATTGTTGAGAATGCCGCCTCCTTTAACCGCCTCTGTGGTCTAGTGGTACAACCACCGGTATCAGACCCAGGGGTCCCGGGTTCAATTCCCAGCGGGGGTACATATTGTATTCGGTTTGGTTGGTGGTAGGACTTTTGTGAGTCCGCCGGCTAGCTGCCACCATCTTATCTAAGCCCGACGCCATAACAACAATGTTATCAGCATTGTTGTATTCGGGCAGTTTGAGATAAGTTAGCCAGTTCCTCAGGGGCTGAGGATTCCGGGAGAGGCTCGCTTCCATCTTTAGCCTTATCAATACTTAACTTCAGGTATGATGAAGGCTAAGAATCTCACCGTCGTTCATAAAAAAAGAATGCTATTGTAATTACGTTAATTTTTTTTATTACAACGTTGGTTACCATAAAGTGTATGGTTAGTGTATAAGAGTCGATTTTTTTATTTATAATATGATTATTTTTCGAATGCAACTAAAGAATTAAAACGATGACATGAAATTTTGAACTTTTTCATATGCATTATAAAATGTAAAACCTTCACTGATATGAATGAGTTACGTTCTATGGAATTTGCATATCAGCAATTTTAGTGCTGTAATTTTTTACTCTTTATTTCGCGATGGAAGTTTTAACCGCCTCTGTGGTCTAGTGGTTCAACCACCTGTATCAGACCCAGGGGTCCCGGGTTCTAATCCCAGCGGGGCTACATATTGTATTCGGTTTGGTTGGTGGTAGGACTTTTGTGAGTCCGCCGGCTAGCTACCACCATCTTATCTAAGCCTGACGCCATAACAACAATGTTTTCATTATTGTTGTGTTCCGGCAATTTGAGATAAGATAGCCAGTTCCTCCTGCTGAGGATTCCGGGAGAGGCTCGCTTCCATCTTCAGCCTGATCAATACTTAACATCAGGTATGATGAAGGCTAAGAGTCTCACCGTGTCGTTCATAAAAAAAAAGCTAATTAGACTGTTAGGAGCATTTGCACCCGTAAAAAGTTATGCCACTAATGAGTTTCAGAAACATATGTGTAATTATTTTGTAGTAGGTTCTATAAGTAGAAGGACTAGTCCACAAATTTAAAGTGCTCAGCGAGCTATAGAGAGGGCTATGCTCGGAGATTCTCTGAAAGATAAAATCAGAAATGTATTAATCCGACAGAGAAGCAAGGTGACTGACATAGCTCATAGGATAAGCAGGCTGAAGTTGCAATGGGCTGGTCACATCGCATGCAGAACCGACAGCCGTTGGGGCAAACGAATTCTGGAGTGAAGACTGCGATTCATATATATGATAGTGCAACAAACAAATCTATATAGTACCCAGGTAAAAGCCACATCTATTATTGTTACAGAGGAAGATATTTAAGATTTCTTAGCAATCAATATTTTAATGGGGATCGTGCAAATACCAGCGTATACTGACTTTTGGTCTAGCAAGTTTCGTTACGAAAAAGTTGCTAATATCATGACTTTGAAAAGGTTTCAAATGATCAGAAGATATTTACATTTTAATATTACCCTACATGATAATCGTGATCGTTATTATAAAATTCTAAACTTATTCAAAAAGTAAAAATTCAAGAAGGAACACATTTCAGCGTAGATGAAATGATGGTTCCCTTTAAAGGGCTAGCAAGCACCCACTAGCAAGCGCAGCGTAGAGCGCCCTGCAACCAGATGGCGTGACGACCCGCGAAAGATGGCAGGCGAAAGAACTGGATGCAAAGCTGAGGCGTGAGCTAGGAGAGGCCAATGTCCAGCAGTCATCAGCAGTGGACGTCTACAGGTTGATGTTTTGAGGTACATTAGGTTCTACTTAATTAATATTTGAATTCGTGCATACGTTTCGATAATAAATAAAGGTTCGTTAATTATATGATTAGTCGTGTAATAAATCGAGATTAATCTAAAAGAGATGACTCAACTTGCTTACTGATCATTTAGAGCAACTGGCTGAAGAAAATTGCGGTCAAGCGTCATCACACTTTAGCTCAAAACACATAAGTGGAATTTCTTTTCTAAATGCCCTTTATAAAATTTTGAATTTCCTTACGAAAATCACTTAAAACTTTTCCATCATTTCAAAAATTTAACTTAAAATATTTTATAACTTTAAATTGAACTTTTCAGTTCTTGCCACTTAGTGTAAAGTGTTAAAGGTGTTGTTAAGTCATTATTTAGGAGGTTTTAAGCTTCACCAGTTTACGGTCTCAATGGCGCAATCACGTCATTAACACTTTAAAAGCTAGAAACAGGGCAATTCGAATCAGGAAATAAACTGGCATTTCTTTTACACAGGCAAAGTAATGAAAATTTTCCGTATGTTATTCAAGTATGTCAGTCTCTATGATTATTTATAATTAATATTAAATATAATATTTAATAATTTATAATTAATTATATAATTTAATAGTCCGCCTGGCTAGCTACCACCATCTTATCTAAGTCTGACGCCATAACAACAATGTTTTCAGCATTGTTGTGTTCCGGCAGTTAAAGATAAGATAGCCAGTTCCTCAGTAATTGGGGATTCCGGGAGAGGCTCGCTTCCATCTTCAGCCTTATCAATACTTAACATCAGGTATGATGAAGGCTAAGAGGAACCCCGTACTTCATAAAAAAAAAAAAAATTAAAGAAAATTATGTATGGCAGAAATTACCAGAACTTGGCACCTTGACAGAAAAACAAAATGCTCTTTATGATTGTAATTGTAACGGGTGAATGGGTGCCGCCAGCGGAAATGGGTCTACCTCGGTCTGCTTATCTTAATGCTGTGCTTAAAGCCTAAATATTTTTATCTAAAATAAATTGATACTGACCTGTATGTACCTCACAACTTGCAGTATAGTAATCTTGTAATGCGAGAAATGTTGTAATGTATGATAGACAAGTCTTTCTTTGCCAGTTAAAAATTGTTTACGGTTACAATAACCATAAAATGTAATATTTTAATAAGTATTTTCCTTTTGTGATGGAAATTGACCTTACTGATACGTTAAGGTCACTTTTTAATTTGACGACTCTGTATGAAATAAAAACAGGGAGAAAAAAACAGCCCTTGACGAGTTCTTGCCGGTTCTTCTCGTTACGCGGTCTACCGCCGTAGGGTTTGTGAACCGATGGCGTAGCTTCTTTGACGTTCATAAGTGCTTGTAACAGCCTAGACTGAATAAATGATATTGACTTTGACTTAGACTTTGACTTTGACTTTGACTTTAACAAAGAAATACTAAGGGACTATTACACTGCTGCACGCGGTGAGAGGAGAGGTTTTTAATGAAAATTATGCTTTGCCGCGTGTGAACATGTATTTTACGCACTAGCCCCCGCCCGCAACTTTGTGCGCGAGGAATTAGGATACAATACAATCACGTTTTTTATCACCACCGATCCCGTGGGAATATGATTGTATAAAAAAATATTTCTTAGTGCTCGCCTACATCGTTAAAAGGGATCCTGTAAACAAATCGCTTTAGCCGTTTGGGCTGTGCGTTGTCTGTTAGTCAGTCACGGTATTGTTTTTTTATTCATGTTATACAAAGTGATACTGATACGATAATTTTGTATTAAATGTAAAAATTTTTTCGACTCTCCATACATAATGATCAACTGAGCGATCACTTTTGTATGGGGAGTCGAGATTTTTTTTTTATTTCCGATATATAGTTTCTTTGGAAAAGTTGCTCAGAATAATGGTCTGAGTCTGTGGTTTCAGTTTTCGCGACGACGCCCCTTACACCCTGTATACAAAAACAACCTAGTGACTAAAACCCAATTAGGTTTGTCCAAATTGTTGTTTTATTAGTATATAATACATAGATACTAAGAAGAACCACCCCCTAATAAAAACTCATTGAAATGCAAGTGGTCGATGACGTCATGGTACACGCATGTAGCACATACGCTTACACGGGAACAATTATCGAGCTCAGATAATGTCGAATTTGCCAATATTCTATACAATACAAATACAAATATTTTTATTTGCTCTAAATGGGGTTACAGTAATGTTGTTTAGTACAATTGTGAAAACAAAATGGAGCTTAACCTATTTAGCCATTTTACATAGCATGCAAATATACAATACAATGATTTAAATTAGATTAACATTAAGAAACTGATCGAAATGTCATAAAATAAAATCGAGAAATAAATTAATAAATAAAAATGTATGATAATAAATGTCAAATAAGAAATAAAATAAATTAATTTCAATATACAATTAAAATCTCATGTCAGTCTACAATTACAACAATGTCAATACAAATACATTTTGTGCATTTGAAAGTCTCGAAACCTTTGTCAATATAATTGTGATATAGATCTTTAACTTCACATTAAAAATGTACTAAAATCTATACTTCTGACAAAGCCTTTATTTTCAATGATCTTTGACTCTCGTATATTGTCAAAGATTGTTTTCAGTGAGTATTTAATACAGGTTTTTAGCTCGAGATGTCGATCGCGAGAATCGGCCCCCACGTGTTCTTCTTCTTTGTGTGTAGATCTCATTATCATCACCAAATACTCCTTGTCAGCTATGCGATCCTAGTACTTTCAGTTAATAATTATTATAATTTAATCGGTCGAGTGGATTTAAGTGTACCACAGCCCATAGAGGTTTGAAATCGGCATATTTGGCATCCTTTTGTCAAAAAGAATGTCCAGGGGTCAATTGAAAATCAGCGCCAGGCTCTTTGGGTCCGGCAAAATGCTGAATTGACTTCCTTCTTGGCTGCAGCCGTGAGACATCCACTTCAGACAATGAAACTGTACCTTTTGGTTTAAGTTAGTTTTTAATTTTTCTTTTTTTGCTATAAAATTGTAATTGTCTCATGTATGTATCCAAATAAACTCCTATTCATTCATTCAAATAAAACAGTCATAAACAATGAAGAAAAGTTCCCGTGGTCAAGGTGAACCAAACAGGTATACGCAGTCAGGTGGATAACACAAACTTCAACCGTTCGATTACAAAGTCTTTATTGTTATTGAAAGTAATTTCACAAACTACAAGCAACTCAACACATGTATTCACTTTAAAAGTCAAAGACGGAATAATTGACTGGCGCCATAATCAATCGTAGGAAAAAACGAATACTGAAAGTGGTGGGAAAATGAAGTCAAATCAGCTACGATTAATTATGAAGCCAATACACTTACTCGTTAATAACTAAAATAACTATGAAGACAAAACACTTACTCATTAATAACGGTAAAATAGATTTAGATAATTATGAATGCTAACAGTCGGCCTTTCCTGATAACTATTTCACGTCTCGTGAAAACAAAAAAATGAAAATAATAAAAATAACAATTGTATTTGAAAGGTAAACTGTTAATTATTGTACATTTTACTTAATTTAATTAATTAATTAATTATTATACAAGGTTTGTATGTAATGAAATAGTCCCTAGATAAATATTGTATAACAAACGTAAAAATAAAAATACTATTTGAAAACCAAAATCACTTTTCATCATACTTCCTTAGAAAATAACAAATAGGTAAATAATGGATTATATTGTGTGATAATTCATACTAGATATTTTACTTAAACCCATATTAATCATAACTTTTACATTAACTTTAATTCAATTTTCTTTATCATATTACTATTATTGTACATTTAGAATCACATAGAAGCTCCTTACATGTCTTCATGTGTTTTTAATCTTATCTTTTTTTGTGTTTAATCGCTGTAGTAGCCCCCTCCATGTCTACCACACCCTCACACCTAATTGCACATTGGAGCCTCCTACATATCTCCAAGGTGACACAATAGGCACTGAGTAACCTCACATCATGAATACAGGTATTTATTGCTGCGGCCCCCTGCACGTCCACAGCAATATTACCCCTATATCACTTTAGAGCCTCCTGCTTATCTCCAAAGTGATACAATTCTGTTCAATGGAATTTATATTTTACTTTATAATAATTATAACTAAAAAATAAACTCTGAATAATCCTTTAACAATAACAATTCATAATTTTAAAACAACAATATTCTACATAATTTTTACTAAATTGAATTCAATAATTTTATAAATTTGAAAAATATAATGTAATGTATAATTTTATAAAAACGATCTTGTAACCAATAACAGACCCAACTACTCGTCACTATCAGTATCTGAATAATTGACATCACTGGTTCTATCAAAAACAAGCCAGGGATGTATTTTATCGACTGAAAAGATACCGCTAAAATTTTTGTTACCTTTGCGAGATAATGGAGTATCTGTTATTACATACCTATCTTTATCTAATATTTCTGTAATGCGATATGGACCTCTAAGTTTGGGCACTAACTTGCGACTTTTACCACTAGACGGAATTTCTCTTTCTACACGTACAAGATCCCCGACATTAAAAGTAACATTTTTACGTTTTTTATCAAAATTATGCTTCTGTATCGTTTGACTATTAGTTATATGTTCAGATATTTCATTCCTAATAACATCTATATCTGATTGTAACATGTCGGTTTCGCCATGCGTGTTTAGACTGATTAGGGAATCTGACGGACCCCTGGTGTTCATGCCAAATAGTGCTTGAGCAGGGGTTTTTCCTATACCTTTATTGTGAGTGTTATTTAGACCCCACTGAACTTCGGAAATACATTCATCCCAGAAATTTTCAGGTTTTCCATGGTTACTTGCCGTTAACGCAGCTAGAACAGTGCGGTTATATCGCTCGATTTGCCCGTTTGCGCGAGGCGTCGCTACCGCATTCATTACGTGCTTAATACCTAATGATTCTAAATACTTTTGAAACTTTTTGGCAGTGAATGACGTACCTCTGTCAGAAATAAGACGGTTTGGTACACTGAAAGTATGGAAGTAATGTTTCATATCTCTTAGTGAATGGATGCTTTTAGTGCTTTTAACTGGAATGAGAACAATAAACTTAGTAAATGCATCTATTATAAGGAGCAGATATGAATTCTTCTTTTTGCTACAAACAAAGGGACCTAGGTGGTCGATATGAATTGTATGAAAAGGTCGCTCAACTTTCTCTATAGGATGAAGTTGGCCTGCCTTCTTACCTGAAGGTACTTTGGCATACGCGCATTCTAAGCAGGAATTTACATACTTTTTTTATAAAACTTCTCATTTTGGGAAACCAATAATCGTTTTTAATTTTATGGTAAGTTTTATCAAACCCAAAATGTCCTATATCATCGTGGTTAGCTTTTAACACATGCCACCTAACTCCTTTTGGTACCACCCATCGATCGCCCTCAGTCGTCTTCCTGTAGAGTAACCCACGTTTTAGAATAAAATTGTTTTTTATGTCTATGATTGTGTCAGTATCTTTGTCATTTAATATTTCAACAATTCTTTGTAACTCTGAGTCGTTTTGCTGGACTGTACTTATCCAATTTACGTCTATACTTCGTACTTCAAGGAAATACGAATGGGACTCCACCGGATTACGACTGAGAGCGTCGACATGTGACATGGTTGCACCCGGCTTATACACAATGTTAAAATTATATTCTTGCATGGCACTCCACCATCTGGCAATTCTTGGCAGTATATCGCGTTTTTCAAAAGTAGCTCGGAGAGAATTACAGTCAGTGACAATAGTGAAGGAAATACCTAGTAAGTATACTCTAAATCTTTGTAAGGAAGTCACAACGGCTAAGGTTTCTAGGTCATACGAGCTAAAGCGGGATTCTTCAGGTGACGTTTGTCGACTATAGTACGCGATTGCACTAAAAGGAGCATCCTTGTTAGGTCTCTGCATAAGTATACCGGCTACCCCCATTTTAGACGCATCAGTATGTAACTGAGTTTCATAAGATGGATTGTAAAAAGCAAGAATGGGACGTGCAAGCAGATAGCCCTTTAAAGTATTAAATGCATCTGTCTCTGTTTCACCCCAATGCCACTTCGAATTTTTCTTTAATAATTGAGTTAAAGGCCTAGCAATATTTGAAAAACCTCTGATGAACCGGCGGAAGAAACTCGCCAATCCCACAAACTGTCTTACCTTATGTTGATCTGTGGGTATTGGAAAGTTTTCTACCGCTTGTATCTTCTTTTTGCCAGGTCTAATTCCATCCTCACAAATTTCAAAGCCTAGGTAATCTATTGATTGCATGAAAAAGTTACATTTTGGTAATTTTAGAGTTAAACCAGAATTACGAAATAGTACGAGGATATCGCGAAGTTTCTGAAAACCTTCATCTACTGTTTTTGAAGGGATAATCACGTCATCCATATAGGCAAATGCGTCTTTAAATCTAGCATTACCAAGGATATTATTAATGGTTCTTTGAAAAGTCGAAGGGGCATTGGCTAACCCAAATGGCATACGAGTGAACTCGTAATGCCCATCTGGCGTCACGAAAGCAGTAAGTGGTTTCGAGGATTCAGCTAATGGAATCTGGTAATAGCCTGATGCCAGGTCTAAGGATGTGTAAAATTTATAACCAGACAAATTATCTAGTTGATCATCTATTCTTGGTAATGGGTAATGTTCTTTAACAGTCTTTTTATTTAGTGACCGAAAATCTACGCATAGTCGGTAATCACCTGTTTTCTTACGCACTAGTAAAACAGGATGTGCATATTCAGATGTAGATTGCCTAACTATACCCGATTCTTCTAATTCGCTCACTATATCACGGACCACCTGGCGCTCACAGTGAGGAAGACGGTAATTGTTTTCCATAAACTGTTGTTTTTACAGATTATTTTAACAGACCTAATTCTTATTCAAATAACATGCTTTACGTACCTTTTTGGGCGTTAAATCCTTCACCAAGCTGATAATCAACACTCGGTTTGATCCCACTTCTGATCTATACGCAGTCAGGTGGATAACACAAACTTCAACCGTTCGATTACAAAGTCTTTATTGTTATTGAAAGTAATTTCACAAACTACAAGCAACTCAACACATGTATTCACTTTAAAAGTCAAAGACGGAATAATTGACTGGCGCCATAATCAATCGTAGGAAAAAACGAATACTGAAAGTGGTGGGAAAATGAAGTCAAATCAGCTACGATTAATTATGAAGCCAATACACTTACTCGTTAATAACTAAAATAACTATGAAGACAAAACACTTACTCATTAATAACGGTAAAATAGATTTAGATAATTATGAATGCTAACACAGGTGTACCGACCCATGACTGGTCATTTTAATATCACCACTGCTTGGACACAGGTCTTTCTTGTGAATACATAAAGAGAAGAGAAAGAGATAATATTATCTGCTTTGATGTGATTCCGACTAAAGTCGACGTGTATAGCCACGCTATGCACGCGACGAACGTATAAAAGAGTATTTTTTATGCTTTGATAGTAATGATAGATTTAAAAACACCATAATAACAATGTTTCTTTCAAGACACAATCAAAAAGGTTTATTTCTTTCCACCATAATAATAAATATGTTGAAATAAAACAACTTTTACGGATATCAAACGCGCTATATTTCCACGAACTAAGTTGTAATTGTCCGTATTTTTAGGTTTTTTAGGGGTTTTTTTTAGGGGTCACGGGATGACTAGTCACGGGATGACTCCCCTAAAAAACCTAAAAATACGGACAATTACAACTTAGTTCGTGGAAATACACACACAATCAAAAAGGTTTATTTTCTTTCCACCATAATAATAAATATGTTGAAATAAAACTACTTTTACGGATATCAAACGCGCTATATTTCCACGAACTAAGTTGTAATTGTCCGTATTTTTAGGTTTTTTAGGGGTTTTTTTTTAGGGGTCACGGGATGACTAGTCACGGGTTGACTCCCCTAAAAAACCTAAAAATACGGACAATTACAACTTAGTTCGTGGAAATACACACACAATCAAAAAGGTTTATTTTCTTTCCACCATAATAATAAATATGTTGAAATAAAACAACTTTTACGGATATCAAACGCGCTATATTTCCACGAACTAAGTTGTAATTGTCCGTATTTTTTGGTTTTTAGGGGTTTTTTTTAGGGGTCACGGGATGACTAGTCACCGGATGACTCCCCTAAAAAACCTAAAAATACGACTTAGTTCCAACAACAGGACAATTACAACTTAGTTCGTGGAAATATAGCGCGTTTGATATACGTAAAAGTTGTTTTATTTCAATTAACAGTGCGCGCCAGAACATAAGATGTACGTAATAAATATGTTCGTACGAAACAAAGAAAAGTTGCGTTCAGCAGTTCATCGCATTAAAATGTAATGCAATCTTTTCAAATGCGTCTCAACATGATTTACTAACAGCGAACTTCGAATAGAAACCTGCACTTAATTCTAGTTATTTATGCCAACTGCTTGTTTCTTTTAAAAGCCATTATTAAAAAGCAAAGGAATTTACTGTAGCTATTGCATTAGTCGAGGAATTACTGCGCTCATGATTGCTTTCGTGTTTCTTTTTACTGTTGCAATGTAAGGTTTTATTCGTTTGTTACGTTTTCGGGCTTATTTCTGGGCTTTAAATAGTTTCAACAGAGCTTTTGCGTTTGGAAAAAAATCAGCTTCATCTGGAAATCGCAAAACTTATTAGGTATATTAGGTTTAAGGTACAGTCAACAACACGTCAAGGTTTACACTTGCACTACGAAAATCGCCGCTATTACAAGCGACATAAAGTCAAAGTCAATATCATTTATTCAGTCTAGGCTGTTACAAGCACTTATGAACGTCACAGAAGCTACGCCATCGGTTCACAAACCCTACTGCGGGAGACCTTGTAACGAGAAGAACCGGCAAGAAACTCGTCAAGGGCTGTTTTTTTTAATAAGGGCGCTCTTAAGGTCGAACTGACACGATGTTGACTGTTTAATTAACAGCTCATTAAAATTATTAGGAGCACAATAAAAAGTGTTCTAATAAGGTGCGCTCAAAATCAACGTGTAGAGCCGCCTATATCAAACCGCCTCTGAGGTCTAGTGGTAACAACCACCGGTATCAGATCCAGGGGTCTCGGGTTCGATTCCCAGCGGGGGTATTGTATTCGGTTTGGTTGGTGGTAGGACTTGTTGTAAGTCCGACTGGCTAGCTACCACCATCTTATCTAAGTCTGACGCCATAACAACAATGTTTTCAGCATTGTTGTGTTCCGACAGTTAGAGATAAGATAGCCAGTTCCTCAGTAACTGAGGATTCCGGGAGAGGCTCGCTTCCATCTTCAGCCTTATCAATACTTAACATCAGGTATGATCAAGACTAAGAGTCTCCCCGTTGTTCATAAAAAAGCACTATCGGTCATCGGTGGTAGTACCATCGGTATAAAAGGTATAAGATTAATAGGTTTCGGGTTCAAATTATTTATTTATTTAACACCACCAAGATTTACATTGAAATGAATACAATATATAACGATATGAGGGATCCGAGCTAAATGCAATCTTAATTATTTGCTACACGAGAACGAACAATAATTGAGTAAACAGTGTTATGGAAAATAAAAATTGATAAGAGTGAATTACGAGCACACATGCATGTTAATCATTCAATTGAAAATTAAGTATAAAAATTATAAATAGTAGAGTAATTAATGCAATACAATTATTAAAAATCGGCCAAGTGCAAGTCGAACTCGCACATGAAGGGTTTCGTCTCTCACCCAAGGTTGCCTGGAACAGATTGCTATGTAGCAATAAGACCGCCTATTGTGTGTTTTCTCTGTATGTGTTTGTTTTTGTAATGTGTGATGTGTGCAATAAAGTTTCTATTATTATATTAAATACACCTACCTACCCAAAATGCCACTATAATTTTTCGCCTGCAAAAATAAATTTGTTTTATATAGTGTCTATATGAATGACAAAGTTATATATATATGCGGTTTTGGCAAATGTGCTATAGCTCTGAAACTGCATAATTTTCGTTAAAAGTTTTTATAAAGGTCATGTATGGGGAGCCCCCCCTTAATTTATATATTTTTTTATTTTTGTGTAAAAACCGTAAAGCGGTTTACAGAATACATCTAACGACCAAGTTTCAACTGCGTAATCCTCATAGTTTTGGAATAAAGTGGCTGTGACATTTTACCACTTTGAATGAGTATATCTTTCAAACGGTTGATTTTGAGAAAAAACTGTAATAGGAACTTCAATGTAATTTTTTAAGACCTATCTATAGATACGCCTCAAGTATAGGTTTGATAAAAAAATTAAAAAAATGTTTCACATCCCTTCGGGAAAAACGCTATATTTCTAAAACTGACAACCCTATTTCGTTCAAACCAATTTTCATTGAAAGTTTTTATTAAGATCTACAGCATATATATTTTTTTTAAATTTTCACTCTCTTATTTCAAAAGTTAGAGGTGGGGGGGACACACATTTTACCACTTTGGAAGTGTACATCTTTCAAACGGTTGACTTTGAGAAAAAATCGTTTTAGAAACCTCAATGCAATTTTTAAAGACCTATCTATAGATACACGTATAAGTTTGATGAAAAAAAATTTTTCAGTGTCAGTTCCATGTATGGGGAGCCCCCCTTTATTCATATATTTTTTTATTTTTGTGTAAAAACCGTAAAGCGGTTTACAGAATACATCTACCTACCAAGTTTCAACTCTGTAATCCTCATGGTTTTGGAATAAAGTGGCTGTGACATACATCGATTTGGCCGAATCGATAAGGGTTTCATTTTTTGCCTTTAGGCTACGAAACCCCTTAAAAGGTTAAATTTAAATGTCAAAATGTAAAATAAAATAAAATAATTTGATCGGAAACTGACAATTGTGAATTATAATAAATTAACTTCAATTAACATTAAAATAAAAAATGTACACATATCAAAAATACAACAGGTCTTAGCTTATTGTACTAGTTTCTTTGATGGTAGTTAGGACATTTTTTTAAGTCCAACTGGTTAGCTTGCACGATCATATCCACTTCTGTCGTTAAAACAAAAAAAAAATCAGTATTGAATTTGGTTGAGCATTAGTTGGAGATTACGGGAGGAGAAGCATTGCCTGATGTGTAAACTCTTCATATTAAACACGTTTCGTATCCTCCTATATTTGGTTCGTCATACTAAAGAAGGGACCATACAAAAGAAAATTCTTTTCGTAAATACGAAAGATACATAATGATTATTACAAGCAAAATTATGCGACATAACTTTTGGCAAATTAATATGGGAGGGCCGGAACTTCGAGACAATATGAGCCGGAAGACAAATACAGACTTGGGATATGGAGGGACGAAGGCGGAATATTATCCCCGAAGTGATCACGTAAGTTTGCTGGTTCAGGGAGCCCCATGGTATGTGTGCTATCAGTCTTGCATTTATGGTTAAATTTTCTGAAGACTTATCTGCATCAATTTGTTTACTATGACTAACAGTAGGTTGCATTGAACCATGATTCTTTAACAATTACTATTACGGCATAAAAATGTATGAAGGAATTTGATACTATCCCTACCTGGTTGATATACCACGTCAGCGTTCAAAGCGCTTCTCCTCATCTTTTATTATGCGCACAGCCAGGGAGTGGAATTCCCTGCCTGCGTCTGTATTCTCGAGTGCCTACAACCCTCGTATATTTAAAGCTCGGGTGAATTGGCTTTTTCTAGGCAAGTTTTCTCTATCTTTGGCCACTTCTTAATAGAACGATTCTGAATGAGGCCAAGAGTAAGCCTATTTAATGTAAAAAAAACCGTAGCAAGTAGTTATTGTAAAGGCAACATGGTGCATGGTGTTGCAATGTTTTTACAAGATAATGTAAAAATATATATAGGCAGATATATATTTCAAACTATATATTTCTATGCCAGAAACAGTGACGGAACATGAAAATGACATTAATAATACTATAAAAAAAAATATTGAATTTATTGACAAGCATAAAAATAAACTTCACGTAATCAATAAACAAAGTACTTGCAATTTAATAAATATAAAACTTGACATTAAATATAATGAAATAAATATTGACGAAGTAAATGAGATCAAATTTTTGGGAATAACAATAGATAATGACATAAATTGGAAAATACATAATGTCTGTTCCCGAATTAATAAGTTTGTGTACGCATTGAAGTGAAGTGTGTCAGAGCTGTAACAAATTTAAATACTGCGATAGCGGCTTATCACGCTTATGTTGTGGCCATCTTGCGCTATGGGCTGTTGACGTTGAAAATGTTTAAGAGCTTCATGTGGGGTTTAACCATTTACTTCTTGCCGTTCTCTATTTGGCCAATGCAGTTATTGACTCTGACATCTCTTTATATTTTCGATGTATACGTATTTGTAATGCAGAATAAGCATTTATTTAAAAGGGCAAGGGATATCTACCCAAGCAATACTTGAGATCCGAATAGGTTAGTACTTCAGATAACGCCAAAAACAATGCAGTATAACAAAAACTGTATGGCCATGTGTATATTAATCTTTAATAAAATACTCAAGGAATTTAGAACTCTAAATATTATTCAATTTAAAAGACAATTGGGGACATGGCTAGGCTTGCATACTTTCTATGACCTAAAATATTTTTTTGACATTAAAGATTAAATTATTATGTGAATACTATTTAAAGTAATTCAATTATTAATATTAATTATTGTTATAATATTTTAAGTGAACTATTTAATAAATTGTATATCTTGCATGCTAATTAATTTTGGCTAAACATGTTTTAGTGGTTATTATTATGTGTCATCTGTTATATACCATGTTTAATTGCAAATAAAGATTATGATTATTATAGTAAGCCAAAGAGGCCTAACCCCCATATTCTAAGTCGTTCCTCCAAAACTTTTTACACTCCACTCAACATCGTCGTGGGTAAAAATGGTAGTGTGCGCTAGGCCTCACACGAAGTGGCTACGTACTCTTTGGCTCATCAAGGTCCTTACGGAGTATTTCGAAGAGGTTTTCAATGAGGTTTCGTTAAGTCGAGGACGAGTAAGTTTTGGAGGAACGACTTAGAATATGGATGTAAGAGGCACAGGAACTTTAAAATAGCTAAAGTTGTTAGAAAACAAAACTTCTATAAATCTGGAACAGTATACCGTTCAGAAAAGCTTTAGGGGGCGGCAGTATCCTTAATACAAACAACTTTTATATTAAAGCCAACAACGAAATCGCGCAAGAAAATCGGCGCTGTTCCATAATATAAGTTGTTTTTTTTTATTTTTTATGAAGTACGGGGAGACTCTTAGCCTTCATCATACCTGATGTTAAGTATTGATAAGGCTGAAGATGGAAGCGAGCCTCTCCCGGAATCTCCAATCACTGAGGAACTGGCTATCTTATCTTTAACTGCCGGAACACAACAATGCTGAAAGCATTGTTGTTATGGCGTCAGACTTAGATAAGATGGTGGTAGCTAGCCAGACGGACTTACAACAAGTCCTACCACCAACCAAACCGAATACAATATGTACCCCCGCTGGGAATCGAACCCGGGGCCCCTGGGTCTTATACCGGTGGTTGTACCACTAGACCACAGAGGCGGTTGAATTTTATATAATTTTATATTTTGCTATTTGTAATTTTATATAATTACATAATTTCAATATCCCTCAATTCAATAATTCTCAATCATTTATTCTAACAAACGGTCTGACTGAATGGTCCACGACTTATGTTTACAAACAAATGCCTTTTGCTCCAAAAACCTTTAATTACTAAATTTTTCTTCCCACGAATTCTTTCGCTGCCGTTGGCGGTTCATTATTTAACCTCCCTCGCTAACAGGGGTTAATTTATAATGATTTTTTGTTTTGTTTCGACGAACACTGGTCGGTCTCGGTGGACTCTGGGATTCTTCGCCTCATTATTTGCAGCTATTTTTCATCCGTCGCAAATTCGCAATGTTTCGGTTGAATGATTGTGCTGTTTCATGTGTTGTAAATAGGGTTTTTAATTGTGATGAATCCTCAACCTTTGAATATCCACTTCCTTCCTAATTGACAACACTTTGTGAGTCAATTGATATTTTTGTACTTTTCTTTAATACTGGCTTCTTCTTTAACACCATTCATTAATACCATTTTTTTATAGTTCGAAAGTAGATTTTACGTTACATTAGTAGAATTGACACCCATGTTACTTATACTTTGCCAAGTGATGTATTTTTATGCAAAAATATTAATATATTTCGTACACCCAGAAACGCACCCACCCAAGCAAAAGAAACACATGTAAATCACATGAATGCCCCGAGTGGAAATTGAACCTATTACCTACGGAGCTATCATAACTTTCATCGTCGTCAGCATCCTCAACCACTTTAACGCTGCTGAGGCAGTGTATGGATTGATAAGGGGAATGGGCCATGACCCACCTCTCGCGGACCTGATGCGGCTTAGTGGCTTTTACCGACTACTGATACAGCCGGGGCACTGAGAATCCCGATAATAAATTTTCACCCAGCCCGTGACCGATCATTGCAAAAGTTGCTTAACCGCTTCAATCGCACCGAGCTCCTCAGGTTTTGCTCACATTAGACCGAGCTAATACATTTAGTAACCACTACCAAAGCTGACCACAAGGTCGTATGACCTCGTCCTAAGCCTGTGGTAAGTTTGGTCACCCATCCCGTGCCCGACCATTGTGAAATTAGCTGAACTACTACAATCGCACTGAGCTCCTCAAGTTTCGTTCACATAAGACCGATCTAATACATTTAGTAACCACAACTAAGGATGACCACAAGGTCGTATGACCCTCTATTCCTAAGCTTGTGGTAAGATTAAGCTGGGAAGTCAAAACACTTAGAGCAGTCTGACTTTCCTTGGGGCCTATGTAAGGCTTAAATTATATGTTTAGGATAACATTGTACAGATTAGAGCGCTTAAGATTATATAGCTCAAAATACGAATATTTGTTTGATAAACATGATTATAAATACGTATATAATATAGCAAGAAATAATATTTTTGTAAACTTAACTGGAAGATTTCCATGATAACGAAGTCACAGGCAGAACTCTTGTTTGTTTTTATAATACGTACTTATCCATTATTTAACCTTTTTTTATGAACGACGGTGTGACTCTTAGCCTTCATTATACCTGATGTTAAGTATTGATATGGCTGAAGATGGAAGCGAGCCTCTCACAGAATCCTCAGCCACTGAGGAACTGGCAATCTTATCTCAAGCCGGAACACAACAATGCTGAAAACATTGTTGTTATGGTGTCAGGCTTAGATAAGATGGTGGTAGCTAGCCAGGCGGTCTTACAACAAGTCCTACCACCAACCAAACCGTATACAACATAATTACCCCCGGAATCGAACCCGGAACCCCTGAGTCTGAAACCGGTGGTTGTACAACAACTTCTATAATCGATTTTTTTATTTATAAGAGTAATCGGAGAGGTGCCAAAGTCAGATTTTAAAAATAATCCTGCTTTAAACTGTTTCTCGTAACGATTTGCTCAGATCCAGTTCCAGTTTAGTATATATTGATTCCAACTCAATATTATCATTAAAGCTACACTTTAAGGCAGCATTAATTTTTACAAAATTAAATTATGTTTATCATTAAAAATCCGCCTATAGTACACTAACCTTACGCCATTTTGATTTTTTTTCAAAGTGACGTCGCACGATAATGTTGATATAAATGAACAGGGGACACACAGTGGAACAAAACATGTTACGAATATAATGCCTTATAGTGTCACGTTAGCCAGATAATTAGAGTTAAAAATTAATAATGCCGACCCAAAGTGTCACCTCTCCACCATCTTTAACTCCAATTATCGCAGTAACCTGACACTTCAGGGCATTATGTTGTTTAATATTTTTTGCTCATCTTTACGTTCCCTATCCATTTATATTGGTATTCTAGTGCGATGCAATTTTGAAAATTTTTCAAAATGGCAGACCAGTGATGAGGCCAAAAGGATCTGACCCCTTTGTAAGTGATCGGATTGGTTGGAATAATTTCGCCCGAAAAACTGAAAAAATAACTTTGAAACTAAACGTCTTAGCTAGAACTATGATCAGCAAAAAACTACAAATATTGGTCGGTTTTGAAATGGGCAATATGTACCTGCAGGCCTACCATCATCTATTAGAAACCATCATGTCATAAAAACGTTTTGAATCCGTTTTGTTTTTAACCGACTTCAAAAAAGGAGGAGGTTCTCAATTCGACTGTTTTTTTTATATTTTTTTTTATGTATGTTCTACCATAACTTCGCCAGCTGTTAACAGATTTTTATAATTCTTTTTTTATCTGAAAGAAAATGGTTTATGTGTGGTCCCATATAATTTTTACGAAGATCTGGCTAATAGTTTTTTCATAATCTTGAAAAATATCAATTACCTTTTGGCAAGTTGTCGTTTACCTAGATGACATTGTTGTGTATGGGCTGATTTTTAGTGTAAGTAACGGCACATGATGTAACTAAAAAATCTGAAATAAAAACATTTTATAAAAAAAATTCAAACCGACTTCAAAAAGTAAAAAATAAAACTTAAGGAGTCGGTGCTAGCTAGCTAAGGCCAAAAAATATATAGTTAATAGAAGTGCAATGTAGAATGCCCTGGCTGGCACCGACTCCAAAAGTTTTATTTTTTACTTTTTGAAGTCGGTTTGAATTTTTTTATAAAATGTTTTTATTATTGAAGTTGTCACATTTTGACACACTTCACATTGTGTGCGATGATTTAGCGAAGACGTCACAAAACTTCCGTCAAAAAACAAGCCTTAAAAAGCTTTTTAGAGATTTGTAGTATGAAATAGCATGATAAGATTGAAACAATACTGTGCTAACAGATGGCGGTAGGCTCCTAGATCGGAAAGGTTGATATCATTTTGCCCGAAAACCTGAAAAAAAAACTTTGACATTAAACTAATCATGATCAGCAAAAAAATTAAATTTTTGTATATTGGTCGGGTGTTGAAATGGTCAACATGAATCTTAATTGTACGCTAACTTAGCTAGTATTCCTCTGGCTCGAATCATAAAAGAATACACATTATAAGTTTATTCGCAAATCATTAAATAAACGAATAAAATTCAGAATTGGCCAACACCACATAAGCAACTTCTCTTCATCACTAAAAGACCAACAAAACCTTATATAGCTCAGCCAAATAAATTCACATGATTGATGTTATATTTCACTTTACAAGAAGAACGCAAGAAGAAACATTAACGTGAAATATTTAAAGAACATCTCGACAGAGGCCTCTTAAGGCGAAACGAGCTAAAACATTCTCAACTTCATTTATAACGCGATACACATAAGGCTCAGGAATTATGAAGACGAATTTAAGAATGACAAACAGCGTCCAATTATGGCGTAGGTAGTGTTTAGTGTTGGGACACGACCGACGTGGAGTTTCTTGACGATGAGTTTGGTGTTTCCTGCTTATTACAGCAATCTATCGTACACATTTATCTATTTTGTCGTTTGAGTCATGTCTGGGTATTTGTTTCGTTGAGCACCCGAGTTGTCCATTGACCACTCTCACTATTATTTGGTTAATCGGTTTATAAGTTTTGGAACGCTAATCCTTCTCGGTCTTGAATAAATGGTGTATCTAGTTAGGCTATCAAACAGAGCATTAACATGGAGTTGTTAATTTTTGTTGATACTTTAAGACTTCACGCAGCGGTTTCTTGTTTTATAGTGTAGAGCCTCAGATTGTGCAGAACATATTTGTTATGAATGCATGTCGGAACGTTGAACATAGATCTAATATCTTGAGTCTGAAACTTTTCCAGGATTTTTATGTTGCTGTCGCTCTATTCCATAGGGTCAAACTGGCTTATGAATAGTTTTGTAGACTACTATTTTGGTTTCGTAAAATTCCGTTAAATATCAGATCGATTAAAAACAATAACAAGTTTTACGATCTTTTTTTGATGACAAAATATAATTACGTATGCTATGTTAAACAATGTTAAAAATAATTACTTCAATACTGACATCTACTTGCCTCTTTATTATTTTATATATATTTATATTTTTTTTTAAGAAATGACTAATTTAATTTATTGAATCTACTAAGTTAAAATAATAATTAAAATTTTAATGTTCATCAATGTTCATTATACCATACATCATGGCTGTACCTTTTTTTTATATGTAACATCTTGTAATACCCATGCCAATGAACTAATAAATGATTGATTGATTGATTATTTAACTGAAATTGTTTACCAATTAGCCAATTCATAGATCGAAGCGATGACTTTGGTGTAGTGTTTATACCGTTCAATTGTTGGACTGCCGATCATTTTTTTACTATGAATGGGTTTGCTCTTGAGCCCAAGGCAAACACAGGATCTAGAAGTATGTATTTACGGACAAATTATAATTATTAACCATCGTCTAGTAGAAACTTTGCTTATGGGACTAAATGATGATGTTAGACAGAATTTTGAAAACACTAACTACGCATACGTACATCTTAAGTTTTGGCGCGCACTGTTCATTGAAATAAAACAACTTTTACGGATATCAAACGCGCTATATTTTATGCGAGATGACCCCCGTCATCCGGTGACCACGGTAGCTAAAAAAGTGCCGAAACGTCGGGAAAACCAAAAAACCACTAAAAAAAACTAAAAATACGGACAGTTACTACTTAGTTCGTGAAATATAGCGCGTTTGATATCCGTAAAAGTTCTATTATTTCACTAACTACGCATTTTGTTCATTATTTCTTACCGTAATCTTTTTAATTCACTTATGTCCACGCAAGGTAAGTCTTAGGCGGCCGCTATAGTCAGCAATAACATGATTGTGATCTAGAGCGGTGTGAACAAATAGCATTAAAAAAAATTATACCGATAATGCTACTTTGAGTACGCTACCTACCATCACATCACTATTCTATAACAATACTGTACGAACTGACACGGGGTGAGATGGCAAATATTTTCTCGAATCATTTATGTCACCCTTGTGTTATTATTCTGAAGGTTTGTTTCGTATTTGTTGCTTTAGCAATGATGTTTGAAAGATTTAGGGTTTTTTGAGCATTTTGTACTTTCTGAGCGAATCGGTGGAGAAATGCATGAATTATCTTTAGGGTTACATATATTATACAGGGTCAATGGATAATTAAAACTACCTCAATGATCCAAATGGTCTAAACACTAAACCAACTATAGATCTAAAACAACAATAATACTGTCAACACCAGCGTTAAATGAAGTGCTCGTGGCGGCGCTTGACAGACAGAACGTTTTCCATCACGTCTTTTAAACAACGCTCGGTCCGCCCAGGTGTCGGATGGGTGACCGTAAAGTGGCATTACAACTGAGCACTGCCGTGCTGCGGAAGGCTCGTTAAAGCGTCGGTCCTGGCTGATAACTGTTGTTAAGCTAAGTCAGAGGAATAATAGGGGGCTTGATAATCTGTGACACCAGGTATGGTCACTAATCCTTATACGATAAGAGAGAAAGAGTAACCCGACAGGCTACGGTTTCCTTAATTC
Organism: Chrysoteuchia culmella; assembly: GCA_910589605.1. Lineage (NCBI taxonomy): Eukaryota > Metazoa > Arthropoda > Insecta > Lepidoptera > Crambidae > Chrysoteuchia > Chrysoteuchia culmella. Next base: position 1,853,151 of record OU342651.1, read on the forward strand.
AAGTGAAAAGTCTGACGCGCTGTTGACTTTTTTTTTATGAACGACGGTGAGACTCTTAAGCTTTCATCATACCTGATTAAAAGTTTGATAAGACTGAAGATGGAAGCGAGCCTCTCCCGGAATCCTCAATCACTGAGGAACTAGCTATCTTATCTTTAACTGCCGGAACACAACAATGCTGAAAACATTGTTGGTATGGCGTCACACTTAGATAAGATTGTGGTAGCTAGCCAGGCGGACTCACAACAAGTCCTACCACCAACCAAACCGAATACAATATGTACCTCCGCTGGGAGTCTAACCCGGGACCTCTAGGTCTGTACCGGTGGTTGTACCACTAGACCACAGAGGCGGTGAAAGACTGTACAAAACCCGAAACCTTATATCGAACTCGCAACTCCCTGATCAAAATATATTTTAATCTTATTCCCGACAAAAATACCACACTTGAACAATAATTCTGATAAGATAAGAAATCCAAACGGAAAAGATGAAACGAAAAGAAATGACGAGGATCAAACAAGCTGGGGCCTTATTCTGCGAACAGTCATAAAAATATTACAATCGTATAGTTATCAATTGTAGAATTGTTCGTAACAGATTCTGAGTCAGTCTGCTGGTCTTAACGTTGTGCTTAGAGCTTAAATATTAACATCTAAAATAAATTACTATTTACCTGTATGTACGTCACAATTTGCAGTACAGTAATCTTGTAATGCAAGAAATGTTATAATGTAAGTCCTTCCTTGCGAGTTGAAAATTGTTTACTGTTAGGATAACCATAAAATGTACTTTTATTTTAGTATTTTTTTTTGTGATGAAAATTGATCTTACCCAATTTGACGACTCTGTATGAAATAAAACAGGGAGAAAAAATAGCCCTTGACGAGTTTTTTGTCTGTCCTTCTCGTTACAAGGTCTCCCGCTGTAGGGTTTATGAACCGATGGCGTAGCTTCTTTGACGTTCAATAGTGCTTGTAACAGCCTAGACTGAATAATGATATTGAATTTAAATTTGAGTAGTAATTAATTTGTGGTTTTCGGAACTTTACTTTGCTATTTTATGGTACTTTTATTCCGAAGACCGTTTTCAAGAAAATAAGCGCTTTTGTATCTTCTAAATTTTCCTACCATCATCCGATTGAGACTTTCATTCATTTCGATTCTACAAACTACTATTTCACGATTGATATGGTTTTTTCTCTGTCTCTTCAGGTGTATTTTTTTTGTGTTATTGAATTTTTTGCATTTTTCAATAGAAAAATATTGGGAAAATCAACTCGGAGTTGCTTTATTCCAATATTTTTTTCTATTTATAATTTACCATAAGTAAAATTTATTGTTACTACAGTGTAAAAAATCGCTTAAATTTAAACACGATTGTGGTACGATTATACTTAGTACAAGCGGAATTGACCACTTGGCTGGCTGTGACAGCGAACGTGCTCCATAGCGGTTACTTCGAGGAAATAATGATCAGGTTCCTCTCGGATATTGTTGGAAAGACATTTTTTGCTTAATATTTAATCGAGTACCTACTGTTACCTGCGGTTTTGCAGTGTTTGCGTTCCCTAGAGAATAGTGGGATAAAAAAACCCTTTGCCTAATTATAGGTTGGTCTATCAATATGCAAAATTCACCTGAATCCACCAAGCCATATACTCGAGATTTTATTTTTATTGCAAATTAATAATAGAGCAAATGGAGAACTTTATAGCACCGGTAGCAGTGGTATTGCTCTAACAACTCCTGAGGATGCTCCGTGTGTGGGCGAAACACGTGTAGAGTAGTCGGTGAAGGTGCAAGGTGTCTGTTTTGCGGACGGGCGTTTTGCACATTTTTTTTTCTTGCGGAATAAAGCTAAGTATATATTTTTAGTTATCTGTTTATGGATTTCCGCCAAGTAACGCCTGATTCGAAGTCAAAGTCAAAGATTTTTATTCAAATAGACTCATAGATAAGTACTTTCGAATAGTCCAACATTTCTTTTCCCTACTATCCATTCAGGACATCTTTTAACTGATAAGAAGAACGGCCGCTTCTTGCGGCCGTTCTTCTTATCAGTTTTAACTTATCAGCTTTAACAGAAACAACAACATTTACAATGGAACATGTTGTTGCCAAACACAAATTTACAATTTTGCAATATATTTAATATAAGAGGAAAATTTTCCCATATTCAATCATTAGAATATTTTCCTTTTATCCAATTTATAATAGTTATGTTTTATGTTAGTATCACATCCATGCATTTTGGTATTTTAAATAATCATCTACCTTTGCTTAAGAGTGACTTTTTAACATATATTTTAAATTTATGCAAAGGCAGCTCAATCACATGTTGTGGAACTTTATAAAAAAAAACTTTACCTTTAAGTCGAAATCTTGGAAAGCAAGCTTATTCTTATTTCTAGTATTAAAATTATGGACATCGCTATGCTTAATAAATAAATCATTCTATCAAATACGAAACAAAAAAAATAAATCCCGTTTAAATTACAATCGCTCCACCCGTGATTGGTTGGTTTGGTTACATCGTCGTGTTTTTGTGAACACCTCGGAGACGCTTTGCCTTCATTATACCTGATGTTCTGTTCCTGATGTAAGGCTGAAGGTGGAAGCGCGCCTCTCCCGGAATCCTCAACCATTGAGGAACTGGCTATCTTATCTCTAACTGCTGGAGTCTCACCTATATCCTTCTCCAATGTCTAGTCTATCTATAATAAAATAAATAAATAAATGGTTATACATTTTTTTTTATCTTAGATGTAAGTAGAGAGACTTGGCTGAGAGACTGCAAATACTGCTGCTATCTCTTTGCAAAACCTAAATAATTTATTCAATGTTCTTGGCGTTCAAACAAAATACCTCTATTTTAAGAAATCATCAACAGGCGAAGAAAACCGAGCAAACTTTAAAGTTTCAACTTATTCACTGTTTGCAAAACCTAAATAATTTGTTCAATGTTCTGGGCGTTCAAACAAAATACCTCTATTTTAAGAAATCATCAACAGGTGAAGAAAACCGAGCAAACTTTAAAGTTTCAACTTATTCACTGTTTGCAAAACCTAAATAATTTGTTCAATGTTCTGGGCATTCAAACAAAATACCTCTATTTTAAGAAATCATCAACAGGTGAAGAAAACTGTTACCGCTCGAAACAACTGGCAACTTCCACTTTCGGTACAACTTGAACATTATTTAATATTCATGGAAACTTACAAAACATGAAGTTTGTGAACAGTATCTTTTCAGCAATTTACGGGGAAAGTTCGCGCTTCGTAAACACTGATGTAACAACAAGAAATAAATATAACGGCGAGTCCCCATGCCGGTACATACTTCTTGTTATAAAACTATAGGGCGGTTAGAGATATTACAAATCTGGTAATAAGATATACATTTCTTCATACCTTTACAAAACTACTAGAATTGTAAAGTTTCAAAAAGACGATTTGGACGTATTTATCATCATATAGTTTCATTTTTAAGAACAGTAGCTAAAATTTTATTTCTTAATAACTATTCTATAATAATTAATAAAATAAATATATCCTAGAACAATGACCCTAAAACTAAAATCCTTAAAAAATAAAATATTATAACTAAAATATATTATTAAAAGGAGTCCCTTTAGGATGATACTGGCAGTGTTCCCCCTTTGAATAACTAGACTAAATCTTTGTCCGAGGTAGCTGACAGCTCTTCGGTCTCCTGTGATGTCGACTAACCTTTATGCTATTTCCTTAAAAAGCCCTATAGCGCTAGGACCCCACGGACCAAGGGTCTCGACACCGAATGGGACAAAATCATATTCGGAGCCTAGACCCCTGTATTTGCATGCTTTAGCTTTTTCACCCGCTTCACAAGTGGCACCAGCTCTGTTGTTGGTTTCATTTTTACATTATTTACTACGAAGTGCTTATGTGGTTTTTTTAGCCTAATCAGCAAAATCAGTCTCGCTCCCGCCTTTTAACCGATGTCCAAAAAGGAGGAGGTTCTCAATTATTACTCGCCCGGTAAATTTTTTGTCTATATACACCTTCATTCCTTTTTCCCAATGAGGTATACTTGCCATTTGGTCTCATAAAAAATTTATTCGTTATTTTAAATTAAATTTAAAAGTTTGGCCCAGTAGTTTTTATTTTATGAGAATTTAGGTCAACAAATAAATAATTCTTTACAATCACACCAATTATCTAGCCCACGTTAAGTTTCATGAAGAACTTGTGTTATGGATACTAGATAACGGATAAACATACTTATATACTTTTTTTGTAAATACATACATAATATACATATTAAACACTCAGACCAAGATAAATAGTCATGTTCATGCACACTAATATTTGTCTTGTCCGGGGATTGAACCTGGGACCTCTGGCGCAGAAGGCAGGTTTAGTACCCCTGCGCCAAACAGGTCGTCAAACTAACAAACATCTAACATTCTCGAGTCTTGAATTTGCATTGAGCTAGACAACAAAATAAAAGAAATCGACTTTCGGACGAGTCGAATATTGCTCTTATATTCTTAAAAGCCTATTTTCCAAGACTGAAGTAAGTTTCCTAATTATTTAATAGGTCAACTCATCTTCTAGACTGGTCTAGTCTAGGAATAGCCAACTTTAAATTGAACTGAATTGATTTGGAAGTAATAAATTCAGTTTAGTCGGAAACTATCAATAAATACACCTATTCCATAATATTTTTGATACTTATACTGATTTAATGGCTGAAAAAATTGTTTTATGTTTGTTAGGTATTAATAACTTCGTCAGTAGAGTATTTATTGAATAGGGATTATTGATGAAAGTCGTTCTTAAAAACAGATTTAATATGATATTCACGTAAAGTAAGTTCTTTCCCCATTCACGAAGATAAGAACAATTCTACGACCCCAAACTGTAAACTCAACAGTTTTAATTCAAAGACTCGAGACCCGAGAAGACTCGAGGATTTAGCCTCGAGAACACCCGAAACTCGAGAAAAAAATTAGGTCGAGAAATCAGAAACCCTATAAGCAACCAAACGACTTGATTTTTAGCATAGAGTAAGTTGAAAGAGCAGAGACTAACATAGGCTACCTTTTTATCCTGATATTCCCACGGGAACGGAACCAGGCAGGTGAAACCGGGAGCGGCCGCTAGTATGACAATAAAGAAGAACGAAACCTACTATAGTCTACTTGATATAATCTAGAAAAATCCTACGGTAGTTTATAAAACAACCCACTACAGACACTAAAAAGTAAAAATAAAAAAATCCTTAAAAACCGACTTCAAAAACTAAATAGCAAAAAATATGCCTTTTTGAGTCGGTGCCAGCCAAGGCAAGAAAAATAAGAGAATAAGAGCACAACTTAAAATAACCTTGGTTGGCACCGACTCCAAAAGGCTTATTTTTACTTTTAAGTTTTGAAGTCGTTTTTTTTAATCTCATTACTATCTTGCATCAGTCGTACAGCACCTTGATAAAAAATAACCGTAATCAATATTTCCATATCTAGCCCCGTTAAGTTTCATGATAAACTTGTGTTATGGATACTAGATAACGGATAAACATACTTTTTTTTGTAAATACATCCATAATATACATATTAAACACCCAGACCAAGACAAATAGACATGTTCATCCACACAAATATTTGTGTTGTCCGGGGATCGAACCCGGGACCTCTGGCGTAATACCCTTGCGCCAAACAGGTCGTCAAACCTTTAGCTTATAATAAACGTCTTTAGTCTGTATGTAGACCTCATTGTTCAACACAAAGTTAATTTAGCTGTCGGTGTTTGGGGTCATGGGTTCCCTGCCAGGGACAAATACATAATTAAGAATTAATTTTCATTTTACGAGAGCTGATTGATAAGTTTCCGAAACGACAAAGAAAATCTTTATTCTCCATTTTATTCTCCATTTATTCTCCATTTATTCTCCATTTATTCTCCATTTAAAATAAATTTATTTTTCAACATAGTATCCTTCTACCTCAATGCATTTAGTCCTAACGCTCTAATTAAAGCAATGTCTCATTTTGCTCCGGGTGCGCAAGCAATTTCTAAATTATAACTAATAAAATTATAATAATATAACAGTGTTAAAAAACATCCCAAACTTCGCAGACGTATTGTAAAGTAGGCCCCATAGACCTTTACCGAGATATGGTAAATGTGTATTTACCTTGCGTGTAAAAATTTGGTCAACGGTCAAAAATTTTACGATCTAAGTCACTCCGTTTGAGACCATTACCATTAAAACACGCGTCACTCAGAATCGAAAATGGTTAATTATGAAGTGCTTTCTTGCAAGAGCTTGTCAATAACATTTACACATCACTAAATCTCGCTCGTGACGTCATCGTAGGTACGAAAAATTCGACACGCTAGGTTCTACAGTTAGAAGCGCTGTTTTCGTCTATCTCGATTTAGATCTGTGGTGGGTCCTCTGACTTCTTATTAATTGTTAGAATAATATCATAACAATGTTTAGTAATAGTTAGTATTTTTTGATAATGCTATGAACGAGATAGCACTATAGACAGTGTATATATCCGTCTATTCATCAACATTACTTCAACATTGTAATTCGGTCTAAAGAATCACAAACAGAATGATGGTAATACAATAAAAGTCGGGAGTATTGAACAAAAGTAATACTCGAAGGCAATATGTTTAGGAGTTCTTAATAAAAGAAGGGATAACTAACACAGTTTGGTCAGCAAGATAATGACATGATGACTTTTACACCGTCCGACTTATATTATTTTATTAGGTAGATACTTACACGGTGGAATATATAATCATAGCTTGCTTCTCATGCTTGCGTTTCTAAGTTACCCCAATTATTGCCAATATAAAAACTAATAACAAATCTATAAGCATTATTTTCACTTTAATAAAAAAAAAAGATTTTTATGAAATCACCTTTCAAACAAAAGAATTTACATAATAACATTTTAAATTTCCGTGATTTAATCACTATAATTAACTATTGCTAAAAAAGGGTTTTTACTTTTGAAATAAAACAACTCTTCCGGATATTAAACGCGCTATATTTTAGTTTATTATCCGGAAAGGTCAATTTAAAAAAAAAACAGTGCGCGCCAGAATTCAAGATGTACGTAGGTTTTTAATAGGTTTGTATGTTATCGAGTCCCTGAAAATTAATAAGTTGGGTTAGGTCTGTATAAATACAGTATTTTTTCTCAAACATGCTTGGAAATTTTGAGCATTATTTTGATAACCTTCTTCGAGATAAATCGAAATTGCTGCCCTGGCCAAAGACATGCGAGCAGCGGCCGGCAAAAGTTGTATGAAAATCCATATCTGTCGTGTTTTATCGGCCAATAAATTACATAGTGATCTCATATCTGTTGTGTAATTTAAAAATGGAACGATCTTTTACTTTGAAACACATATACTTTCAAACTGGCTTGCAAATAGAAAGCTGTTTAACAAAAATCAAATGAATATTTTAACGCGGGAATGTACTATTTAAATAAAAAGTTCTGCCTAGATACTACTTACTTTAAATAACCGGGCATTATTGGAGCTGCCTTTCCGGTTCCTATTCCCGTGTGGCAATATCGAGATAAAAAGTATAAAAATCGAGATATCCTATGTTCATAACCAGGGGGCCTACCGCCATCTCTTAACGCAATATTGTTTAATGTCAGTTTGTATCGGCGCAATGTTGTTATATGTCATATCGTACCGCGAACCTCTTAAAACAAGCTTGTCTTTTGACGGAAGTTTTGTGGCGTCATCGCTCAACCATTCGCTCAAACAAGATTTTTATCAATCAAACCTACTACGACGTCTTAGGTCAAATAAAGTCAAGTTTGCAATTTAAACAGTATTAAGACAAAAGGAAAACAAAACGTTCTTACGACATGACGGTTTCTAAAAGATGACGGTAGGCCGGCAGGCTATCTACTATCTATGTACCAAATTTCATCCGAATCCGTTCAGTAGCTTCGGAGCCTATTCAATCAAACAAACAAACAAATAATCAAATCTTTCCTGTTTGAAATATGAGTATAGAAAAAGTTCTATACAAGCCTTGGTCACAACTAGGGATTGATGGCCTTACGTATATGTGACCTCGGCTTCGCTTCGGCCCACATTTACACGTTCGTCCATCAATGCCTCTTTTGATGGCCCCTGCAGTAATGTACTATAATGATTGTTTTACTAATTCCAGCTACTAATTAACTCTTTGAAGGGCAGTAAATGGCTATAGCTTAAATAAAAATAAAATTCTATTGTGTCTCGTTTACTGTCTGCCAAAGTGATAAGATCTTTCCACGATAATTGAGAAGTTAGTCTGACACCAAAGAATTGTTGTGATCCTGCAGTTAGATATAAAATAGCCAGTTCCTCAGTGATTGAGCATTTCGGGAAAGGCTCGCTTCCATCTTCAGCCTTTGAATACTTAACATCAGGTATGATGAAGGCCAACAGTCTCCTTGTCGTTAAAAAAAAAGGTATTTAATCACCCGAACGCTGTCATATGGTTGGCACAATTTTATTTTCCACTTCTAAAGATTGCCTTAAATTTTTATTTAATACTCTAAAGACTGACTTAATGCTCACTCAGTATTTTGCTATTCGTACAATAATGACAAGCGAAATTGCTTTCTCAATCCTCGGATAAAATATAATTAATAATAATAATTCAAAACCAACGAAAATAAATGGCAAACACAAGCTTGAATTAGTAAATGATAATTTTCAATCGGAGGAATATTTTTTTAGAACATTGTAAAATCGGCCTTAAATTATGAAGCCATAATAGTCGTAAGGTATAAACAACTTTTGTCCTTATTAGCCATACAATGGGACGAGAATACGTGGGTAATTGGGCACCCGAAGACCCCTAAATTGGGCACACTGAGCTATTGGCGTGGGCTTGTGCCCGCAATATGTGGGACTAGCTATTGAAAGTTGATGATCATTGTAAATAGGTAGGTTAAGTGTACTCGCCTAGAGTACCTATTTTAAATCCTACATGATATGGTTCAAATATATTTTGAACCATATCTCTAAATCCTACATCGGAATGAAATTCTACTTATATTTTATCAACCCAATTTGCTGACAATTGACCCAAATTTATTTTATATGAAGAAAGAAAAATATGTCAATTAAGTGTCTGTTTCACAACGTCCGATTAGGAGATACTTTCCAGTTTAATTGACAGTTTTGTATGGACTATCTGTCAAGTAACAGCTAATGAGAACTTATTTAGACATTGTGAAACAGGCCCTATGTGTCACAAAGAGAAACACGTACATTAATGGTCTGACTCCAAGCTCCAAGCTTAAAGGCATTTGTGTTATGGAAATCAGATCCATCAGAGGTTTTTTTTCTGATACTTAGTAGGTAATACCTACTAAGTATCAGAAAAAAACCTATTATCATCATCATCAACAGTTCATCACCGTCCAGCTACACAGGCATATGTAAGTGCACACCACACTGAGAACGATCCGCGGCTATTCTCATCCAGGTCATATAAAATATGAAAATTGTATGTACGAGGGCTGATTGATAAGTATACGAACGACGAACTTAAAAAAAAAGATATTACATTACATTCTGGCATCTGTTCGAAAATACAAATCCAAATTTGTATTTGATCGAACTTATGGAATTTGTATGAACTTTTTGGATCGTGAATTTTCTTAACAAGGGAAAGAACGCACCTTTACACTCGTCAATAGTTGCAGTCGCCAAACTCCTGAATGAATTGCGGTTCGAATTGCTACTGCATCCACCCTATTCCCCAGATCGCCCCATGCGACTTCCACTTATTACCAAACTTGAAGAAAGGGTAAGGTGACCAGAGATTTTCAACAAATGATGAAGTCATTGTTGCTGTAGATGAGTATGTTGAGGGGTTGGAGAAAACATTTTATCAAACTAGTGTAACGGCATTGGAGAAGCGCTAGACTAATGCATTGAGGAAGAAGGATACTAGGTTGAGAAACAAATTTATTTTAAATGGATTATTAAAGATCTTCTTTGTCGTTTCGGAAACTTATCAATCAGCCCTCGTAAAATGTAAATTAATTCTTAATTATATATTTGTCCCTGGAAGGGAATTAACCCATGACCCCAAACACCGACTGCTAAATTAACTTTGTGTTAAACAATGAGGTCTACATACAGACTAAAGTCGCAGTTTATTATAAGCTAAAGGTTTGACGACGTGTTTGGCGCAGGGGTACTGAGCCTGCCTTGTGCGCCAGAGGTCCCGGGTCCGATCCCCGGACAACACAAATATTTGTGTACATGAACATGTCTATTTGTCTTGGTGTGGGTGTTTAATATGTATATTATGTATGTATTTACGAAAAATAGGTATAAACTATGATTATCCGTTATCTAGTAACCAAAACACGACCGACTGGTCGTGTTTTGGTTACAAGATAACAGATAGTCATACTTATATGCCGTGACCACGGCAGCTGAAACGGTGCCGAAACGTCGGGAAAATCAAAAAACCCCTAAAAACCTAAAAATACGGACAATAACAACTTAGTTCGTGAAATATAGCGCCCTTGACACCCGTAAAAGTTGTTTTATTTTAATGAACAGTGCGCGCCAGAACATAAGATGTACGTACACGAGTTCTTCATGAAACTTAACGTGGGCTATATAATTGGTGTATTTGTATGCAATTATTTATTTATTTATATTATGCTACTTTTCCAGCCAAAAATTAATGCATGTATCTAATGGTGACTTTGTAATAAAACAACTTATACGGATCTTAGTGGTATGATATTTCACCGTTAGTACATTACATTTGGATATGTGTTTTTTTTGTAATTTTTGGTTTCCTAACGATTTGACACCTTTTCAGCTGCAGGAGCTGGTCACGGGATGACTGCCCGAAGAAACTTTTTTTTTTTTTTATGAATGACGAGGAGACTCTTAGCTTTCATCATACCTGATGTTAATTATTGATAAGGCTGAAGATGGCAGCGAGCCTCTCCCGGAATCCTCAGCTACTGAGGAACTGGCTATATCTTATCTTGAACTGCCGGAACACAACAATGCTGAAAACATTGTTGTTATGGCGTCAGACTTAGATAAGATGGTGGTAGCTAGCCAGGCAGACTTACAAAAAGTCCTACCACCAACCAAACCGAATACAATATTTATCCCCGCTGGGAATCGAACCCGGGACCCCTGGGTCTGATACCGGTGGTTGTACCACTATACCACAGAGGCGGTTAAAACTTAAGATGTACTTAATGATGACTTGTTACATTTTTTTATGCAGGCATGATCTTATTTATATATTTGGGGGGCTTACAGCTAACATTACAAAGTAGAAACATAAATTGTATTACTATGAGTCATTTACAAGTCTCCACAGATAGCAATATGTTAAATACCTGTTTTACGCTTACTTTCGGCATACAGCTAATTAATCCATATTAATTTTTTTATTAAAATAGACACTATACAGAACTACTGAAAACTCTATTAACAGCTGACAAGTTATCACAAAATAGGTCAAGAGCATTAATATCTCGCTTGTTAATAATGTTTAACAAATTACTGGTACGAACATAAAACACATTTCTGTAGTGAATCGTGCGGACGAGTGGGGCATGGAGCAGATTTCTTTGACGACATTGACGAAATGGTACATTTAATTTTAATTTGGAAACAAGTTCAGGGCAATTGACTTTATTTTGAGCTATTTTCATTAGATGACGAAGATCAGGATTTTTTCTTCAGGTCTCGAGTGAAAGATGATGGAAACGCGAACAACGATCCTCATACGCCATGGCAGGAATTTTGAACTTAACACATAGAAATATTGTCAATTTCCTCTGGATTCTCTCCAGTCTTGAGGCATGTATTGCATAATTAGGGTTCAAAATTTGACTGGCATATTCCAAATGACTCCTGACAAAAGCACAATAGAGCACTTATGGGTATACCATGAAAGATCGATAAACTCTATAACAAAGTACATTTTCTACACTAAATTCAATATCGATTTGAAAATATATGTAATGTTCGTTCAAATTGGAACCTCTCATAAGCTTCGTATTCTGCCGATCCTGTCAGGACAAGGTCTCCCGTAAAATTGCGAATTGAAGACAGCCATTTTCCCACAACTTACACGAATAAATGAGTTTTGAATTTTAAATAAAACGGCTGCATTTCAAACTCTTTATGCTTTACAAATTATTCTGATGCAAGGAAAGTCAATATCGAAACATTTTTATATTACTTATTAATTTATTTTTCACCTTACACGCTCTGAAAAGTAGGTTTTGTCATTCAGCTTCTGCGTAGAAAATGCGCTTTTTGCGGCCTAGCGATTATAATACTCCGTTTTGGTTTTATTATTTTTGTTCATTGAATCATAAAAACAATAACAATAAGATTAATATTTTAAGTTGGGGTGGGTGAAAAGTTTTTGCGTCTTGTACCTTTGAAATCTTCGCTTCGCTCAGGATTCAATCTTTGAACCAATCCTTCACTTGCTCGGGTTTCAATAGAGGTAACTCTCCTCTAATAACCTACTTTCCAGCCTTGCATAACAAATAACTATTTAACGATTAGTTAGTAAGTACTTGTACCTACAATAATGACCAATGTCTGTTAAAAAAATATTAACCTCTCAATAAAATTATCATTTTAATCATACTATTTACAATAAATATGAAAGTTTGGATTTTGTCACTGAATCAAGCAGAAACGGCTGAAATTATTTGGATGAAATTTGGCACATATTGGATTGAAACTTAGAATACTTTTATTCCAATATTCCCACAGGCACGGGAACCACTCGGGTTAAAATTCGGGCGGTCAATAGTAAATAGTAAAAAGTAAATACAAATATTAATCTTGTGAGGTAAGGAGTCCGCTACATTATTTAAACCGAGAAAATCAATTGTAAACTAATGTCCCGGCTACACGCAATGTCTTACCTGAACGCATGTCTGCACAAACCGGTAAGTGTAGCCGGCAAGACGGTGTCCCGTCCAGATCCAAAAACGTGACTTGTTAATCATTGAAAAGCTAAATATTGGACTGCGCAAACTTGGACTGCATGGTTTTGTCTGAGTGTGTGGCCAGTCGTTCAGTCTGCGCTTCAGTCCGCGCCTCAGTCCGTCAAAAATGTTTTCTATGACATACGTAATAAATGTATGAAATGAGGGATATAGAGGTTATTCAAAGGAGGTTATAACAGAATCATAGATTCACAGATTCACTTGTGGCCGAGTTGTATTTTTCCAATATTTTTTCTATTTAAAATTTATGATAAGATTCATAAAACTCTCTCTCGACTCAGTCGGACTGTGCGTGCTTACCCGCACGTGTCGCTCGGTATTTCGTCTTTTGCTCTGTCATACCTGTGCAGTTATGAAGGAGCATGTAGCCGGTACATAAGGGCGACTAAGTACCACCAACTGTCAGTAAACACATTAATTTTTAAGCGCTAAACATTTTTAAAATGACGTTTGAACTAAAAGGTGACAGTGCGATGTTTTTAATATATTCAGGGTGGAAAAAAAATACGGTCATTGGAGGGAAAGTACCCTTAATATTGATGACAGCAAATTTTACTTAAAGGGAACATTCCTTAATTTTTTTTTAATAAATTAAATTGCAATTAATAATTTTTTAAAAATTTTTTACTCCCACTGGGAAGCAAACCGGCGGAATTCATAAAGACTAACTTAGTGTGACTAGAATAGCATCTAAAATTAAAAACAATTCTTATAAACCTATTTAAAAAACACACGTCGCGTTTAGTATGAAATTATGGTGAATATTAGTCAAAAAAGTCAATAACTTATAATTAAAATCAGTGTGTTGCTGCATACGGTTAATATTTCGAGCTACTAAGTTAAATTAAACTTCATTTTTTTTTTAATTAGTGTGTTTAATAATGTATTGAGCTTTGTAATATTTTATCTTTCCTGGCTTTGTCTTTGATTTAAGACATTAAGTTACTTAAGCTAAATTGATCTTTATACTTAACACTATCGAATAGTACCATAAAAGACAAGCCGTTTTGATTCCCGGTGCAGGTATGTAATTTTTCAAAAATCTTCGAATGCAGTTTAACTTATTTTTCGAAAATGAAGGAATGTTTCCTTTGGGTAAAATTTGCTTACATCAATATTAAGGGTAGTTTCCGTCAAGCGAACGTATTTTTTCCATCTTGTATCGTTAAACGTATTTAATTTCAGTTGGTGAAAATTCGCCTATATTTATTAAAGTGGCTGTGACATACGGACGGACAGACAGACATGACGAATCTTTAAGGGTTTCGTTTTTGCCATTAGGCTACGGAACCCTAAAAATGTATAAAACTCAATCCCCTTGAAAGTAAACAAAAACAAAATTTCCGCCGCCTAGAGGCGGGATTCTTCTCGGAGAGTTGTTGATCTGGGGCGCAATTCTGCCAAATTTGAGTCACAATCATTTTTCTTTCATGTCTCAATTGTTGTGCTTTTTACAAAGTTTTTGAAATTTCAATAACTTAAAACACAATCTCATTTATTCAGTCTAAGCTGTTACAAGCACTAAAGAACATCATAGAAGCTACTCCATCGGTTCACAAACCCTACGGCGGGAGACCTTGTACGAGAAGAACTGGCAAGAAACTTGAAAAGTACAGTTATTGAACTCTAGCTTCTATTTTTGAAGTACTGTTTAATTCGTCATATGCTAGCTGTGGATATCGATGACCATCGGTATCCAGAGAGCAATAAAATACATTTTGTGTCTCTTAACTCGAGGCCTGAGAGGTTAAAAAACTGTAACACGATTGTGATACCATTATGGCAAAAAATTGCAGAATTGACCCCCTTGTGCTCCATAAACTCCACTTACCACTATTAAAAAAGTAAAAAACTTAATGGACGAAATTCATGTTGTATTTTAATAGCTTCACGTTTCATTTGAGCAGTGTTTTTTTTTCAGAATCTGCCTGCGGCTATGTTCAGACTGCGATTGTATTCGGTTTGGTTGGTGGTAGGACTTGTTGTAAGTCCGCCTGGCTAGCCACCACCATCTTGACTAAGTCTGACGTTATAACAGCAATGTTTACAGCATTGTTGTGTTCTGGCAGTTCGAGTTAAGATATCTAGTTCCTCAGTGATTGAGGGTACCGTGCGAGGTGCGCATCCCTCTTCAGCCTTATTGTTAATTAGCATCAAGTATGATGAAGGCTAACCCCCATATTCTAAGTCGTTCGTCCAAAACTTTTACACTCCACTCAACCTCGTCGTGGGTATAAATGGTAGTGTGCGCTAGGCCTAACACGGAGTGGCTACGTACTCTTTGGCTCCTCCAGGTCCTTACGGAGTTATGACTTAGAAAGCCGATTTCGAGGAGTATTTCGAAGAGGTTTTCAATGAGGTTTCGTTAAGTCGAGGATGAGTAAGTTTTGGAGGAACGACTTAGAATATGGGTGTAAGTATCTCCCTGTTCTTTATAAAAAAACCTTTTATATAAATATTAAAACCGACTTCAGAAGTAAAAAAAAAACGAGTGGGTCCTTGGCTGGCACCGACTCCGAAAACTTAATTTTTTACTTTTTGAAGTCGGTTTAAATTAACACGTCTTAAGTTGCTTCGCGCACTATTGAAATAAATCAACTTTTGCGGAATATTTAGTGCGATTTATTTACCCCAAATATATACCTGTCAACCCGTGACCACGGCAACTGAAAAGGTGCCGAAACGTCGGGAAACCAAAACCTCAAATAAACCGAAAAATTATAGTACTGAACATATATTTCGGATAAATAAATCGCACTAAATATTCCGCAAAATTTGTTTTATTTCGGTATTTTTTTTTATTTTTTTTGTTGCATTCTGTCCCGGTAGTTACACAAAACATCAGCCCATACAAAACACAGTAGACCACTTGCCAAAACGTAATTGATATTTTTCAGGATTTGAAAAAAAAAGGTAATAGCCAGATCTTCGTAAAAAAATATGGGACCAATAAACTATGTATGTTCTCTCAGATAAAAAAAAAATGGTTAATTAGTGACGAAGTATGTATAAAATTCAAAATTCAATATCATTTATTCAGACTAGACTGTTACAAGCACTTATGAACGTCAAAGAAGCTACGCCATCGGTTCACAAACCCTACGGCGGGAGACCTTGTAACGAGAAGAACCGGCAAGAAACTCGTCAAGGGCTATTTTTTTCTCCCTGTTTTAATTAATACAGAGTCGTTTAATTGAAAAGTGAGCTTAACATATCAGTTAGGTCAATTTCCATTACAAAAGAAAATACTAATTATAATATTACATTTTATGGTTATCCTAACCGTAAACAATTTTCAACATTTCTCGCATTACAAGGTTAATGTACTGCAAGTTGTGACGTACATACAGGTCGATAGCAATTTATTTTAGATGAAAAGATTTAAGCTCTAAGCACAACGTTAAGACAAGCAGACTGAAGTAGACCCGCTGGCGGCACCCGTTCACGAGCATGACGCATGAACCAGCCATCGCTTCGCTCAATCATATTTTAGGGAACGTTACGACCTGCCTCACACGACGCCGCCGAAGAAACGTTTGAGTGAGCATGACGTACTTCAGGTACTTATGTTAAAGTGTATAAATATAAGAAATACAATGGCAAAAACAAAAAAAAAGAAAGATAAAAGTGCATTAATGTAAGACGCAACTTACAATGTTACTGGAAGACGCATCAGCTGGGTCATAATCATAAAGCGTGTTTAAAGTAAATTAAAAATAATAACAATAATGGCTTTCATATACTTACTTAATAACAATAATTGGAGAACATTATTATTTTTATTTATTCTGATCAAGCAGTGCCACGTTCTCAATTCAAAACATCATAAATAACATAGAATTTATAAAATTGAACAAAAATATAAATATCTCAACACATTTTAACACAATCAGACATGAGCAGACCCATACCACTGGCAGCACCCGTTCACGAGTATGACGCATAAACCAGCCATCATATAAAGCATACATAAAAAAATACATTCGACTTGAGAACCTCCTCTTTTTTGAAGTCAGTTAAAAGAATGCGCTTTAGGAATTAGGTAATAAGAGGTATTTGTATAATTTATAAAAATCGCGTATTGCATATTTAAAGATCTAACAAAGGCCCAAATGGAAGTTATATTCTGCATATTTTTGCAAAGTTGTCAGTAAGCCTCTTACAAAAATGGACTAAACATTCAGAAGGTTACGACAGCGGCTCATATCGCGGATGGCGGCCCTTTAAAGTTTCAGCCTGCTTTACATAAGCGACTGCTATCAAAGGTGAATCTCGTAGGGTTGTCACCGAACAGAAATAAATACTGAAAAAAAAACCGACTCCGAACCGACTGTAACGAGAAGAACCGGCAAGAAACTTATCAAGGTCTGTGTTTATCAAATAAATGCTTGTCCCCAGAGTATCGGATCTAATCCATGATCCCAGGGGACTGATTATGTTGTCGTTTGAAATCCTATCTGAAAGCCTCAACAAATCTTTGGCATGATTAGGAGCAAATGGAGACGTCATTGTTTTTTTTGAGAAAGCTTACAAATTTTTTTGAAACTGAACAAGTCTAATGAATGAACGTTAATGTTTTTCTTGATATTTTTTTTTATTGTCAAGTTTTGACAGCCCTATAGGCATGTAACTTTTTCGTAATAAAAATCCTATTATACTCATTAAGGTCTCCAGGGAGCCAATTCGAGGATCAACTTTTTAGGGCTGTAAAAAGCGAATGAGTTTAAATTAGTGACGTGACCATTGTGCTGTCACGCGATATTAGAAAAAGGTTACGGCGACAATAATTCATTATTTTTTTATTTTTTATGTTTGACATTATCACCATTTTAGTGATGCTAACTTTTTTGTATTTTAATTACTACACTGGATGTTAGAACGAAACCAATTCAGTTAGGCAACGTGCAGGCGACGTGTCTTGAATTGAGTTTTGTAGCTAAATATATTTTTGTTTTCATTTTGGCGCAGGGGTACTAACGCCGCCTTCTGCGCCGGAGGTCCCGGGTTCGATCCCCGGACAAGACAAATATGTGTGTGCATGAACATGTCTATTTGTCTTGGTCTGGGTGTTTAATATGTATATTAAGTATGTATTTACAAAAAAAAAGTATATTAGTATGTTTATCCGTTATCTAGTATCCATAACACAAGTTCTTAATGAAACTTAACGTGGGCTAGATTATTGGTGTGATTGTATGCAAATATTTATTTATTTATTTTATCAATATCATTAGTCACTGACAAAAATTCATATACTACGGCAATATTCACAGTTTATTGCTTTAAACTAATGGAAATAAATTAATAGGTAAATAAAAACTGTTAATAGTAACTAATATATCTATTACGTCCTTGTTACCACCAATGAATCGTTACTATTACTAAATTATTATTTATATTGCAACAAAAAAGCTCATAAAACAATAAATTAAAAGGTGCCACTCAACTCAATTAAGCCTGCATTATTGTGACATCACCACCTGATTGATGACCGAACAATCGCGTACAAAATCACAGTGATTTACGCGAGTATCATTTGTCACTCGATACCGATCTCGTCGCGGCCTGATCCGTACGGCATCTGTAATTTCACTAATGTGGTGTTAAAAAATATGTCAAAGGACTACCTTATCGGAGACTCTCTGGATTGTCTGCTTTTGCGACTTTTTTACTGAAATGTTTTTTTCCCGACTCTATTCGGAGATTTTTAGAGGACAGTGGATTTTGTGATGCAAATTTCATTTGGTGGAACTATTATTTGTTTGATGGTTTTTGAGAACAGGGGGCTAATCGCAATCCCTTTCAATTCGTCTTATGATGTGAAATGATGACATTTGCCCCCCTGGTGTAAAACCTCAACGCATCAGGTCTTTTAGGGTTCCGTACCCAAAGGGTAAAACGGGCCCCTATAACTAAGACTCCGCTGTCAGTCCCTCTGTCCGTATGTCACCAGGCTGGATCGCATGAACAGTGATAGTTAGACAGTGGAAATTTTCACAAATGATGTATTTCTGTTTCCGCTATAACAACAAATACTAAAAAACAGAATAAAATAAATATTCCTCCCTCTCCCATACAACAGACACGATTTTTGCAGCTTTATTGATAATGGTAGGGAACCCTTAATGCGCGAGTCCGACTCGCACTTAGCCGGTTTTTAATGTTTTGAAGGAGTCATAGTAAACGAGTTATTATTTTTAAGTATTCCCTTTGAGCTCACTTTATGTCATTTTATTTTTATTTTTAAGTTTTATTCCCTTTGAGCTCACTATATGTCATTTTCCGATAACGGAAGTTAATTTGCGGATATCGGATGATACGGAATTTCCGTTTTGAACGTTAGTTTAAGCCCGGATTATCTTGTAAAGTTCGTGGCTTTTGGTTCCATATATAATGTTTTAAAACTATTTATTTGGGTAAATTTTATTTAAGCATTTATGTATATGCGTACTTCAACGAAATAAAATACTTTTTTGACGATGCATTCGGTGTAGTGCCGATCATCTCGTCACGGGTTCGATTCCCAAAGGACACAGATATTTAATATTATGCATATGTATAAACTTATGGCTGTGGAATTATAATTTTGTTGTTGATAATGACAATATAAACAGTATATAAATGCAAATTAAAATATCAAAATACTAATGACAAATATTTCAGATATCAATTTAAAAAGACATTAAACGTCTAACTATAGTTAATTTATACTTTTAAAATTAAGACTTTAATAAAAGAACACTGTTATTTACAAACATATTTAATAATTATATCAGTTCTTAAAATCGCACAGACGGTCCGCTACATTATACGTGAGTGTTCAGTGTTTCTTTGATATTGTTACTATATTTTAATAGCCGCCAAAGTTTTTTAAAACAGTAAGGTCAAACTTGAAACTTCGAGATTTGCCACAACAATACTTAATTCTCAAGTGTAACTTAAAAGTAAAAACGTATAAAAGTACATTATTGCGAAGTCCGTGAAATAGGCTATTGCAGGTCGAGTATGAGTTTGAAGGCCGAGCCGTAGGCGAGGACTTCATAATACGAGACAGGCAATTGCCATTTCCGCCGAGGCATATATAGTGCTTTTCTCAAAAGAATGCAGGGAAATAAAACATACTTTTTATATTATAAATTTAATAATTATTAAAAGAAAATCAAATTCCAAATTAAAAAAGACGCTCCTGCAATGGATTTGATTTTCTTTGTCCGTAAATTCGATACTTCGCGTGTTCTATTTTCGATAATAATGACAACATTTCCATGAATGTTTGAGAAAATTATTTTACTATAACATTACATAGTAAATTTTTGTGACTATTTAATTTGAATAAATTTAAACTAGAAATTGAAATTGTAACAAGTAGTGAAAACAAATCTTAGACTTAACCACGATCTAAGTTAACTTGACAGGTGCAATCGGGAAACTTCTCGGTAACCAGTAGAGTTTTTTTAACATCGTTATTTCAAAAAGTAATAGATTTATAGCAAACGATTAAAAGTACATTTACCTTTTCATTTCAATAAAAAAAAATATTGAATTAACTTTACATTTCGAAAAAGCTTTCCCCAATCACTCCAGCAGCCATACGACTTGACGACCTGTTTGCCGCAGGGGTACTAACCCCAACTTCTGCGCCAGAGGTCCCGGGTTCGATCCTGGACGAGACAATTATTTGTGTGCAAGAATATGTCTTGATCTGGGTGTTTATTATGTATATTATGTATGTATTTAAAAAAATAAAGTATATAGGTATTGTTTATCCGTTATCTAGTATCCATAACACAAGTTCTTCATGATACTTAACGTGGGCTAAATAATTAGTGTGATTGTATGGAAATATGTATTTATTTATACCGGTACTCTGAACACTACAAAGGTTTCCATATACGCGGTGACGGTTGATGTAGTACCTACTTTTACAAATCGTGATATTCCCAGATGAAAAATTGCGTTGAAAAAATAACACCGGAAATCTATCCCAACAGAAAAAGAAGATCTGACTCCAAAACAAATTATACATTTGAACATTTTCTTAAAATTTGAATCTCTTATTAATTAGGCATGTATTTGTAAATTCAAACTGGAACTGATTTGCATTATGCTAATAAAGCAATTGTACAATCTGTGGGTTCAAGAGGGTTCATCAATCGCCCAGCGGACCCCTAAAACGGCATTAATGCCCGACCGTTGCAGAAATAAAAAAAAAACTAAATTTTATCGCTTACTGCCGAAGTTGAACTATGCTGTTGTAATATTTAATGCTGTTATTGAAACGTAGTTGTTGTTGTAAGATTGTGATAAGTTATTTTTTTTATGAAGTACGGGGAGACTCTTAGCCTTCATCATACCTGATGTTAAGTATTGATAAGACTGAAGATGGAAGCGAGGCTCTTCAGGAATCCCCAATCACTGAGGAACTGGCTATTTTATCTTTTAACTGCCGGAACACAACAATGCTGAAAACATTGTTGTTATGGCGTCAGGCTTAGATAAGATGGTGGTAGCTAGCCAGGCGGACTTACAACAAGTCTTACCACCAACCAAACCGAATACAATATGTACCCCCGCCGGGAATCGAACCCGGCACCCCTGGGGCTGATACCTGTAGTTGTACCACTAGACCACGGAGGCGGTTAAATGGTTTACGGAGATGGACCTGATGGAGGAGTGGTTAAGGTTCTATCCCCACCAAAGACAAATAATTATTTGTTTGATATTTGGTTTTGCCCTGTGGAAAGGTGTTGTTTGTAGATAACTTCTCCATGTTGTAACTCAACTGCAAGCTTCCTATTTTGGAATTAGAGGGCGCAATCCCTTTCAATTCGTAATTTGAAAGATATTTACATACTTCAGGCTGTCTCTATTTGACTTATGATAGGTCTTGTGATCGGGACGCGTTTTGAAAGGTATTGAATGAACGAAATTGAACTGTCTAACAAATGGAGAAATATTTCAAACAAATGGAGAAGTTCCAAATGAAGTGTCATTTAAAACATCATTCGTTCCGAAAGGGATTCCGACTATAAGTTACCCAATTCCATAAATAACTATCACAATCACAATACCTTTGAAAAGTATTGTGATAGATTTTGAAATTAGACAATTAGGTGGCTGATCAATATGTAGATGTTGTCTGGTTTATAGAGTATCCCGTATATATTTTTTACATCCTTTAATAAGCAATGACATTGGTTTATTACTTTTATTATGTGGTATAAAAGATCTTCTTAATATTATAATCTTTTTCTAAATAGTCTTCTTTGAATATTGAAAATTGAAACGGGTATTAAACGCATAGAAACGTGATAGATATTTCACCTACCTAATTTTCCCGACGTTTCGGCCAAGTTACATCGGCCGTGGTCACGGGCTGACTTAAATCAATATTTATAATGCAACGCGAAAGTTTAAAAGTGTATATAGTCTTCTTTGCGTGTATTTTGTAAGGTCTTTATTGTACACTCACATGGACATAACGATGTGACACAAAACAGGCAGAAGAGATGTGGATTTCAGCACACTGTGTATAGCGTGGATAAGAACTTTTTGTAAATAATTAGCTTTTTAGTAAAAAACTAAAAATATGTCGGTGCCAGCCAAGGCAAGAAAAATAAAAATATAGTTAATAGAAGTGCAATGTAATGCAACTTTTATCTATACTTCTTCTTTCTTCTTTAGCCGTCGTCAACCAGTGATTTGGTGTAGGCCTCCTTCAAATACTTCCTCCAGAACCAGTGTAAAAAGTTTAGGCGATAGAGTATCTCCTTGCCTTACTCCTCTTTTTATATTGATGAAGTTTGTGAGTTGTGGAAGGGACACTTTCAATACCTTTCTCTGTTTTGGGCAGTTAGAGTCCAGTTGCTGCCCGCCACCTTTTTGATGTCATCCTTCCATCGCATTTGTGGCCTCCCTCGTGGTCGTTTTTGGTCCAACGGCCTCCAGTCTAGGAGTCGTTTGCACCAGGATTCTTGTTTGCGGGCAATGTGGCCGGCCCATTCCCACTTGAGTCTCGCCACTCTAAGGCCTATGTCAGTGACTTTACTCTGCTTTCTGAGCCATTTGTTTGTTTTTCGGTCCCTCAGAATGACACCTACCAACTTTCTCTCCATTGCCCTTTGCGCCACCCTCAGTTTATATATAGTATCCTGGGTGGTAACCCAGGTTTCCGCTCCGTATGAAAGAACGGGGAGGACGCATTGATCGAATATCTGCGCTTTCTGGTGGGCTGTTAGTTTTATTTGGAAGACAAAGTCCAATTTTGAGAATGCTGCCCAACCAAGTCGTATTCTTCTGTCGATCTCGTTACACTGGTTTGCTTTCCCCAATTTCACCTCCTGGCCTAGGTACACATATTTTTGAACCCGCTCTATTTCCACTCCCCGTACCTCGATAGGTGTTGTGTTGTCAGTGTCAGTGGACATAATCTTTGTTTTGTCCAGGTTCATCTCGAGTCCAACTTTCAGGGATGCTGCTTCCAGTTCTTCGATCATCACCTGTAGTTCCGTCGGGGTGTGTGAAAACAAAACTATGTCATCTGCGTATCTCAGGTTTGAGAAATATGCCCCTGAAATCGAAATCCCTCTTTTCTGCCGTGTAGTTCCTTAAACACATCCTCCAGAACCAGTGTAAAAAGTTTAGGCGATAGAGTATCTCCTTGCCTTACTCCTCTTTTTATATTGATGAAGTTTGTGAGTTGTGGAAGGGACACTTTCATTTTGGCGTTTTGGTAGATTCTACTTATCAATGCGTTGTACCGGAAGTCTATTCGTGCATTTTTTTATGATTTTTTGACGGCCCAGGTTTCCACACTGTCGAAAGCCTTCTTGTAATCTATAAACGCCAGCCACAACGGCATTTGGTATTCGGTAGCCTTTTCTATTAGGACTCGGACTGTTAGGATATGCTCTACAGTACTGTAACCTTTTCGAAACCCTGCCTGTTCTATTGGTTGGTAAAAATCTAATCTAGTAGTTAGCCGGGTTGTGATGATTTTCGAAAAAAGTTTGTACGTCTGTGATAGCAAACTAATAGGTCTGTAATTATTTAGATCAGTCTTACATCCTTTCTTGAACAGTATGATGATAACAGCACTATCCCAGTCCTCTGGTATTTGCCCTGAGTGGAGACACTAGTTAAAAAGTGTAGCTAAGGCTTCCAGTAGCGTGTCGTCACACTCCTTCAACATCTCGGGGAGTATCCCATCCTCGCCACCTGCTTTTCCGTTTTTTGTCCTAGAGATAGCCCAGATTTCATTAACAAACTTCGACGTAGAGATTCTCTTAAGGATTTGTTTAAAGAGATTAATATACTAACTTTGGCGGGACAATACATCTATGATAATTTAGTATATGTAAGGAAACATCATGATTTATTTATAAAGCATAGCGATGTTCATAATTTTAATACTAGAAACAAGAATAAGCTTGCCGTTCCAAAATTTCGGCTTGAAAAATGTAGACGCTCGTTTTTGGGGAAAGGCATAACCTTTTTTAATAAAGTTCCACAACAAGTGATTGAGCTGCCTTTGCATAAATTTAAAATATATGTTAAAAAAACGCTCTTAAGCAAAGGTTATTACAAGTTAGATGACTATTTAAAAGACCAAAATGCATGGATGTGATACCAACATTAAACATAACTATTGTAAATAGTGTAAGACGAAAATATTCTAATATGAGTATGAGAAAATTTTCTTCTTTTATTAACTATATTTCAAGATTGTAGATTTGTGTTTAACAAAAACATGTTCCATTGTAAATGTTGTTGTTTCTGCTAAGACTGATAAGTTTCTTGCGGCCGTTCTTCTTATCAGTTAAAAGATGTCCTGAATGGCTGGTAGGGAAAAAAATGTTGGACTATTCGAAAGTACTTATCTATAAGTCTATTTGAATAAAAATCTTTGACTTTGACTTTGACATTAGCTCCTCTTTTGTGATATCGGGTATATCTTCCGAGCCCACATTCTGGATTTGGGAACATTGGTTGTTGCCTGCTTCCCCTATTCTTTTCGTGTAAAGGGCCGAATAGTATTCTTCTACCACTTTCTGCATTTGTGCTCTCTCCATGACCAAGTTTATACAGTAACATCTTTAATGATGTACTTATGACTGCTAAAAATATAGTCTATTACATTTTTGTATTTGCCTCCAGGTGACAACCAGGTCCATTTCCTTTCCGGTCTTTTTTGGTAAAACGAACTCATGTGGTATAACTTGTGACATTGGATATAGTTTACGAGCATTGTACCTCTGACATTTCTTTCCCCGTATCCAAACGATCCCATAAAGGTTTCAGATGGTTCCTCCTGTTTCCCAATTTTCGCATTAAAGTCCCCCACTAGAAAAGAGTATGTCGTTTTTCTGGTTTGGAAAGCTTTTTCAGTGTCTTCGTAGAGAGTATCAACTGCAGCATCTGTTTCAGTACTAGTTGGGGCATAAGCTTGCACAACTTTAATTGTAATATTCTTGGTTATACTTAAGATGACGTACAGACGTAGACCCAACTGACATTATTTGATGTTCTAGGTTTTTATGTATTAGAATTCCGACCCCATGCTCTTTCTTACCATCATCTCGCCCTCGATAATATAGAGAATGACTATTATTTAACTTAAGGCACTCTTCGCCAGGTTGCCTAACCTCTGACAGACCCAAGATATGCCATTTTATGTCCTGGAGCTCGTGGTGCAATTCCTCCAGCCTGTCCTCCGTGCTCAATGATCTTGCATTATAGGAACCAACGAATAATTGAGTACCTCCTGTGTAGCTTTTTTGGCAGTTTTTATAGTCCCAGGGATTCTTAGCACCCCTGGACTCGCCAGAACTCATGCTCCTGCCATTGCTGAGTGTCGCTTGTCAGCTGGGAACTCGGGGCCGTTGTATCTTTTTGTGTTTCATAATATTTGAAGGGTTTAGGCAGTTTAACTCACCCGCGTGCCCAGTGCGTCTTGGTGAGTGAGAAGTAATCCTCCTAACTGGGACTGTGGGCGCTACCGTTGGCTTCCATAAAGTATGAAAGCTCTTCCGCTACCTACCCTAAGTGACATTTCCTTCTCTGAAAGTCACTAGATCGTTAGGCCAATATTTCGCCCTAATGACCCCTCCGATCTCTCTCAGTTCGTTGACCCTGTTCCCCACTGGGGTTGAAACCCAATCTTCTACAGGGTTGCTCAACTTAACGGGGTACACCGCGAGAAGGTGAGAGTGGAGTTGAGGTGTCAGAGGCTGGAGCTATCTCTTGAAGAAAGCTTATATTGCGCTTAACAAACCCTTGTCTATACTATATATAATATTATAAAGAGGAAAGATTTGTATTTTTGTATGTAACGAATAAACTCAAAAACTACTGGACCGATTTTTGACAAAATTTGGTATAGAGAATCCTTAAACCCCAAGTAGTAACATGGGCTATAAATGATCCCAAAATTTCCACGGGAACGGGAATCACGCGGGTGAAACCGCGCCCGGCCTCTAGCTAACTATATTTTTATTTTTCTTGCCTTGGCTGGCACGGACTCCAAAAGTTATATTTTTAACTTTTTTAAATGTCAATTTTTTTTCATTTTACAATGCTTTTTTTATGTGATAAATATTAAACAAGAAAATATACTAGAAAAAAGCAACTAGTCTCATCTCATGACTGAGACAAGTTACTTTTTTCTAGTATATTTTCTTGTTTAATATTTATTTGAAGTCAGTTATTTTTTTTTATAAAAAGCTATTTATTTGATAGAATCAGGCGTTACTTGGCGGAAATCCATATCTTAGTAGAAAACGAATTATTATACTACACATATTTTACGTTTTCTACTATGTACGGGTTTTTATTCCACAATTTTTTGCTACATCATGTGCTGTTACTTACGCTAAAAATCAGCCCATACACAACAATGATGTCATCTAGGTAAACGACTACTTGCCAGAACATTAATAATATTTTTCAGGATTATGAATAAACTACTAGCCAGATCCTCGTAAAAAATATATGGGACAACACTTGAACTATGTTCTTTCAGATAAAACAAGATTTTTCAAACTCAGTTGTTATCTGACGACGTTATATTAAAACATACATTAAATAAAACATACAGTCGACTTGCGAACCTCCTACTCATTTTTACAAAAGTCAACCCCTAAAACAGTAATAAATGGAACAACAAAATATGTCTCGACTTGTATAGAAATCATTTCGGGCATTTCGAAAGCCATTTTTGGTAATAGAAAGTGCGACAAAATCTTTTTCGCTGCTGCCTTTGTGGTGTGACGTAATTACTAACATTCAACAAATCACTCTTGTATTGTACGATCGGGAACCGGTCGACCAGGAGAGCTTTTTCAGGAACAGGACGTGTTTTCGAAAAGTGTTAAGGTTAAAGCAATAATTTATTATTATAATGTTTTTTTTTTTTTTTATTAACGACGGGGAGACTCTTAGCCTTCATCATACCTAATGTTAAGTATTGATAAGGCTGAAGATGGAAGCGAGCCTCTCCCGGAATCTTCAACCACTGAGGAACTGGCTATCTTATCTCTAACTGCCGGAACACAACAATGCTGAAAACATTGTTGTTATGGCGTCAGACTTAGATAAGATGGTGGGTAGCTAGCCAGGCGGACTCACAACAAGTCCTACCACCAACCAAACCGAATACAAATTGTACCCCCGCTGGGAATCGAACCCGGGACCCCTGGGTCTGATACCGGTGGTTGTTACCACTAGATCACAGAGGCGGTTAAATCTCACATGAATAATGAATGCACAATGAATAATTTATTATTTTAATTTAGATTTTTTTGTAATAATGACTTGACATTTAAATAATTTTGTAATATCCTTAATAATAGTCAATTGTATTTTTTAATGTATGTACTAATTCCTACGCTTTTTTAATGGCAGAAAATGTTTTCTTAATTGTATGATTTTATTTATTACCATTTTCTAAGGAATAAATGATTCTGATTCTGAAATTATTAGGGTTTTACATTCTTTAAATATTTATGACTTTCAAAAGTTACGAAACTTATTAAATTTTTTTAAATATTGAAAAAAATTAAAAACTAGTGAGAACTCACTTGTGGCCGAGTGGTTTTTCTTCCAATATTTTTATATTTAAAATTTATCATAATATATGTATAAAAATCGCATTGAAAATGCAGAAAATAATAATAATAATAATAAAATAAATTTATTTTCTCTCCACAAGAGACTTAAGTAGGTACTCTTAACTAGATGTTACAATATTATCAGACCTGCATTGTGAGAGACTGGTGCCTGATATAGGTATCAAAAAGAACCTGTGCCACAGGTCACCAGAAAATAAAAAATCATTAACAATATTTGTTTAATTTTTTTTATGATTTATCTAAGTATACACTTGTCATTTGAATAATTGTATAAATTTCTGCTATGTTTGTATTCCAATTATTTTTATTGCTGCCTAGTTTCTTTCACACAGACTCCGATGGCTTGGTCACGTCGAAAGAATGGGATTGGAGAGGAGCGCCAAAAGAGCCTATCTCGGTCAAGCAACTGGCCGACGCCCGGCCGGACGCCCCCGCTCTCGATGGAGAGACGTGGTGGAGGCCGATCTACGTGAGCTCGATGCTGGGGACTGGCGCGAAACAGCAAAAGATCGAGATAGATGGCGAGCTCTAATATCGGAGGCCAAGACACACTTTGGGGCGCTGAGCCACCGGAGTAAGTAAGTAAGTGGTTTCTTTCCTTTAACATCTTTTCCAACGATTAATTAGTAGAAAAAACTCGTAGTTAGAAGCTAAAAATCTCAGTGAAGCCTGCTGTTTGATGTTCATGAAGATTATTAATAAGAAATTGATAAAAAGAATAGACGTTTGACTAATTTTTGTAACTACAGTAAAAAAATTCCAAGAAAAGAAAATACTCTGTTCG
This sequence comes from Chrysoteuchia culmella, assembly GCA_910589605.1. Taxonomy (NCBI): domain Eukaryota; kingdom Metazoa; phylum Arthropoda; class Insecta; order Lepidoptera; family Crambidae; genus Chrysoteuchia; species Chrysoteuchia culmella. Next base: position 1,882,105 of record OU342651.1, read on the forward strand.
ATAATTCGGTTAACTTTAAACTGAAAAACCACCATATCGTGTTCAACACGTCAAAATAAAAGTGTTGACTACCGAAGTGTTACCCTTTTAAATCAGATAAAAGTGTATTTGTTTAACTTCCAGTAATATTTTATGTTAAGTAAATAACTTTATAATTTTGGGGTTTGTAGGGAAAAAATAATGTTAGTTGACAAATATTAAACAAGAAAATATACTAGAAAAAAGCAACTAGTCTCATGTCGCCCTGAAAGGATTCGAACCCGCTTCCTTGGGAATCCGGCCCAATGCACCAACCAATTATGCCAATGCCGTGGTCACTTATAACTTAGTTCGTGAAATATAGCGCGTTTGATGTCCGTAAAAGTTGTTTTATTTCAGTAAGTAATGGTGTTTATAAAAAATAAACCATATTACTAAATACACATCAATCAAAGTGTTATTTGATTTGACTGATGAGTTACAATAGTAGACAGTATGTTTATTATCAGTTCCATGCATTACATCAGTCGTTTTATTTCAATGAACAGTGCGCGCCAGAACTTAAGATGTACGTACCATTACTTACATTTGATAAAGCTGGTAAGTTTTTTGCGCTTATTTTTCTTGTCAGTCAGACTAAAAGAGTCTGAAACGGATGGTAGGGCAAATGAATAAATTCAAAAAATTGAATGATTAATATTTTCATTTTCATAACAACCAACTAAACAAAACACGACACCCGTTTATTTCATAATACATCTCTTGCTTCCATCATACTATGTCAAAAACGTGTTGAATATTGACAGTATTGTAACCATAAGGCCTGCCGATTTTCAGCCGATTTCCACCCTTCAGGGCTCAGAAGGCTTACAGACTTCAGTACCGTGTCGTCCTCCTTACCGAGCGGTCGTGAACATCGCTCCTGAAAACCGTGAAAACTTTTAGTCGAGAGTGTAGTTATATCTGTGAGATTTTTTAGTGTTGTGCTTTATATAGAAATGCTAGTTTTTTCGGGTGAGTTTATTTTTCTTTTTTGGTTATAGGCTTTGTTATTTGGGAGTGTGAAGATAGGAATTTGACTTTTGAGGATTGTATTTTCATTTGTAGTTGGAAGGGGTTCCGGTAACTCAATTTAAAGTTTTAAGTTGAAAAGTTGAGATTTGAAACTTTCAAAGTTAATTTGAATTAAGTCTTAATAAATAGTCTGTTTAGATGTTGTTAATTAGTAGAAGTGATTTTAAGCGTTAGTTTTGGGAAAAGGTTGTAAACAGATTTAATTTAATTAATTACTTACTTTAATTATTCTTTGTTTTTTAATCTGCTACATTTTGCATTATTTTAGGATGGCGTGGGTAATAATATGTAGTTTTATCAAAAGCGAGTAGAAACGAATCAGTTTTTTTTTTCTAAACATATAAAAAGGTTTACCTGACAAAGTTACATTTATTCTTACTTAATATGATTCATATCGTAAACTTATTTTGAGACTTTTAAATTTAGCACTTTCAATGCTTTTTTTGATAAATTTTAATAGAAAAATACTAGAAAAAATCAACTGGGATACTTGTGAGCTAAGCCGTTTTTTCTGGTATTTTTCTATAAAATTTCATTCATCATAAAACTTTAAAAAATCATAGACATTATTTTTTTATGAGAAAACAAAAACATTGACGCAGCCCACAAATATTGTTCCTAGGCGGGTTGCTTCTGTGGTTTAAATTGAATCTCCTATTTTTAATAAATAATCTAACATATGATTTTTAAGATTTTGAATTTTCAATGCTATTCCTATACTTAAGATAACATTTTAATGAACACTGATACCCAAAGGTCGCAAGTTCGATTCCCGTCTAAGAATAACTTGTGGCCGAGTCGATTTTTTCCAATATTTTGCTATTAAAAAATGATTATAAATAAATAATCTATTCAATTCAATTCAATTCAATTTTATTGCAATTTACAAATGGTAACAAGATGGTAACATAAAGATGGTAAGTACATTGTGGACCCTGATAGGGCACAGCAAATAGGTTTTTTTTTTTATAGAGGACGACTTATTTTTTTTACAATTAAAATTTTAAATCCTTATCATTTAATATTCTGAAACACTATAATAGCACTTTTCTAAGAGCAGTGTTTTTACCTTTTTTATATATATATTGTAACTATTTTCTGTAGCTATTTCTTTTGGAAGTTTATTATATATTAATAATTAACAAAATTAAATGGTACCTAAGTTATTACATTTTGAAAACACGTACAGGTATCCAAATTAATTTGATTCGTTTGTTCGGCTACCCTTGTTAGTAGGTATTGAAATAAAAATTTAAACTGGTTTGTTACATGTTCTCTTTTTTGGGGGTTCAATTTGTCTGACACGCTATGTAATTTATATGAAATACTAGCTTCCGCCCGCGGTTTCACCCAAGTGGCTCCTGTTCCCGTGGGATTATCGGGATAAAAAGTAGCTTTTGCTATTCTCTGACATTTCAACTAACTGTATGCCAAAAATCAAATCGATTGGTCTCTTAGTTTGGGCGTGAAGGAAGGACAAACAAACACACTTGAGCATTTTTAATATTAGTTAGGATTAGGGGTTAAATTTTTGTCAAATGATTATAAATGTATAAATATAAATAAATAAATATTTCTTACACTCACACCAATTAACCTAGGCCCAAAGTAAGCACTGTAAGGCTTGTGTTATGAGATACTAGGGTAACGGATATAAATACATACATAATTATCTTAATATATATAAACCTCCTGTCACGATGTTTGTCCGCGATGGACTCCTAAACTACTTAACCGATTTTAAATAAAATTGGCACACCGTGAGCAGTCTGGTCCAACTTAAGAGATAGGATAGCTTTGATCCCAAAATTCCCACGGGAACGGGAACCACGCGGGTGAAACCGCGCCCGGCCTCTAGTACATATATAATCATTTATGTGTAGATATATATAAACGTCCATGACTCAGGTACAAATGCTCGTATTCATCATACTAACATTTGCCCCTACCGGGATTCGAACCCAGGACCTCAGATTAGGCTACACCTTGAAACCGGCATACGTACCACTCTACCACGGATGTCGTCAAATATACTCCTATATGTATACTAATAAACATTACTAATCAGAACTATTGCGCCAGGGGTAGTTTGATCCTGTACCCAGGACAAATAGAAAGAAAGAAAGAAAGAAAATTAATTTTATTAGACAACAAAAACAAGGACAATTAAACATATTATTAACAATTAACACTAAAACATTGTCTCAAAACGGTCCCGGCTCAGCATAATGCATGGTCTACGACCAGCGCTGATCTTCCGCCGGAACCGGTTTGTTGACTCCGCTACACGTAATCACACAGATACACAAACAAAGTAACACAAAAAAGAACAATAAATACAACGATTATAAAAATGAGAAAGGAAAGAAAAAAAACTAATTAAAACCAAACCGACAAGGAGGTATGTGTATAAGCACCATAATGTGAGGCCAGAGCCGGGGAATGTATTTAAAAGATGATTATTATTCTGTCCTGTGTCTAGGTATAACTTTTTAATTTTTCATTTTACAATTCTAAGTTATGCTGGTTAGTGCATTGGGCGGGAATCCCTGCGGGTTCGAATCCCGTCAGGGCGACATGAGACAAGTTGCTTTTTTCTAGTATATTTTCTTATTAATATTTACTGTGTCTAGGTGTTAAATATTTGTATTTGTAATACTTCCATTGATTTATATCTATCTTCCTCTATACTAATAAAACAATGTCGTAACTGACTGACAGATAACGCACAGCCCAAACGGCTGAACCCATTAACCCTACAGTGGTCGCGTGGATTACATATGTCAACCACATCGACTAAATTGGCTAATTCTCAAAAACTACAAATGTAAATTACGAGCGCTTCGAGATACTCTAAATTGAATAGTTTAAGAATTAGCTCCAATAATGCAAAACCGCCGGTCATGTATGGTAGTGTCACAGGAGCTCCGCGAAATTAGTGGACTACGAGTGTATGCCACGCGACCAATTACGGGAGTATTTTGATAACTTACATGTATTCATGTCTTTTTGAAGTCAATTCTAACCAAGCTCTTGTATACATTTTTGTTTTGGAATAAAATCATAAGATCGGTGGACCGCTTTCATTAACGCGTGGCTGATCTCTATCACACCAAGCCAAGAACTTTTTAGTGTCATTTAGAAATATTTTATATTTTTAGTTAATATTCATAAACACAGGTTGTTATGTTTTTGTTGATTATATTCATTAAATAATACTTTGATTATAAGATTTAAACACGAATAAAATTAAAATAAAGCTCAGATTTTTTGTATTTTCATTTTTCATTGGCTCATCTGTACTCCACGCGACTAATCACGTAACTTTTTACTGCGTGACCACTCCAGGGTTAAGCTGAAATTTTGCATACAGGATCCTTTAACGATGAAGGCGAGTGGTTATAAATGCGAAAACCATAAATATATATGTATATGTGTATATATATATATATATATATATATTACGCGGAAACATAATGCGATCTCTACAGTACTATGCCACATATTTTTTTTATAGTGATGTGATGACCGAACATCCACATTCTAACCGTCTCTGTGGTCTAAAGGTAACAATGGTAACCGGTATCAGACCCAGGGGTCCCGAGTTCGATTCCCAGCGGGGGGTATAAATTGTATTCGGTTTGGTTGGTGGAAGGACTTCTGGTCCGCCTGGCTAGCTACCACCATCTTATCTAAGTCTGACGCCATAACAACAATGTTTTCAGCATTGTTGTGTTCCGGCAGTTAGAGATAATATAGCCAGTTCCTCAGTGGTTGAGGATTCCGAGAGAGGCTCGCTTCCATCTTCAGCCTTATCAATACTTCACATCAGGTATGATGAAGGCCAAGAGTCTCGCCATCTTGAATAAAAAAAAATGTTAATATTTATTTCGTTCACTTTGTATTTGGTTCATATTATTAATTTAAAGATAATGGTTTGTGAACGTCACATTTTTCGTATGAAACAGCATAGAAGGAAGGAAGACACTAGGCTAATTCAGTACCATTGTACCATCGGAACCGAGACGTTATAATATTAATATGAATGCTTTATAATACCTAAATATTACCTATACTACGCTAAAATACAAATAGAATTCCTAAATATATTCATAAGAATAAAATAGCATTGAAAATTGCAAAAATCATAAATTATTGGCTGTTGCAGATGCAACATGCAATCGATCGTTAAACACCTGAAAAGATGTTTCTTTCGAATGCAAGAATATTCCTAGCACTGATGTGACAACGCTGGCCTACAGCGTATAAAATATATAAAAGTATTGGAGAATTTCGACGGTGGTTCGCAAGTCTCGGTAGCTCAGTGGTTAGAACATTGGACCGGATTGCCAAAGGCCATGGGTTCGTGTCCCATCTGAGAATTCACTTGTGACCGAGTTATTTTTACCGACTTCAACAAAAAAGGAGGGAGGTACTCAATTCAACACGTTTTTTTTTTTTTTTTTTGTCTGATGTATGTATACCGATTACTCCGGTGTTGGTGATCCGATTTTAATAGTTGTTTTGTTGTTCGATCGGGTACACTGTCAATTTGGTCCCATATAATTTTTACGAAGATCTGGCTAGTAGTTTTTTCATAATCTTGAAAAATATCAATCACCTTTTGGCAAGTAGTCGTTTACCTAGATGACATTGTTGTGTATGGGCTGATTTTTAGTGTAAGTAACGGCACATGATGTAACTAAAAAATCTGAAATAAAAACCTTTTATAAAAAAAAATCAAACCGACTTCAAAAAGTAAAAAATAAAACTTTTGGAGTCGGTGCTAGTTAGCTAAGGCAAAAAAAATATATAGTTAATAGAAGTGCAATGTAGAATGCCCTGGCTGGCACCGACTCCAAAAGTTTTATTTTTTACTTTTTGAGGTCGGTTTGATTTTTTTTTTATAAAATGTTTTTTTTTCCAATATTTTTCTATTTAAAATTTATCATAAGTTTAAATTCCTAACCCCAAACATTCTGATAATGCTAAGAGTCAAAATAAAACATGAAAGGTGCCAACTCCTTGTCATCTTCCTTAATATCCTCGAAGGGTGGTTTAGTATCTTGTTGACAGCCTGTCACTTTTCCCAACACTAATTGACGAAAAAAACGGTAAGTACTTTTTTGTCGAAGACCAAAATATTCGTCCTTTGTATCGTTTATTTACTAACCGACTTCAAAAAAAGGAGGAGGTTCTCAAGTCGACGGTTTTTTTTTATGTGTGTTTTACCATAACTTCGCCAGTTGATAACAGAATTTTATATTTTTTTTTTATCTGAAAAAAAATGGTTTATGTGTGGTCCCATATAATTTTTACAAAGATTTGGCCAGTAGTTTTTTCAGAATCCTGAAAAATATCAATCAAGTAGTCGTTTACCTAGATGACATCATTGTTGTGTATGGGATGATTTTTAGTGTAAGTAACGGCACATGATGTAACTAAAAAATCTGAAATATAAACATTTTACACAAAAAATTCAAACCGACTTCAAAAAGTAAAAAATAAAACTTTTGGAGTCGGTGCTAGCTAGATAAGGCAAAATATATATATAGTTAATAGAAGTGCAATGTAGAATGCCTTGGCTGGCACTCCAAAAGTTTAATTTTTTACTTTTTGAAGTCGGTTTGAATTTTTTTTATAAAATGTTTTTTTACGTATAAAGAATAGAAAAAAAAGATGACTGACGACGATATTTTTTACGATTTTCATCAAAAGGTGAAAACTATGCGGACTAAAAAAAAAATAATTCGAGAATATGCAAGCAGCGTTCTTTAATATGATACCCCACATGCCATAGCAGCCCCACATTGAATTTTTGAAAAAGACCCCCTTTTATATGTTGCAAAAAATATGTTTTTTTCTATTTCTCTCATATTTGCAAAATAGTTGGGCAAACTGCATCTAAAACTATTCAAAAGGAGATCATTCTTTTTGGGCTTTTTTCAGACAGTGCCGGCAAACAAAAAAATTGTACTTATGGTAAATTTTTTAAATAGAAAAATATTGGAAAAAATTAACTCGGCCACAAGTGAATTATCAGACGGGAGACTTAGTCTCGGTAGCTCAGCGGTTAGAGCATTGGACCGGATTTCCAAAGGTCGCGGGTTCGATTCCCGTCTGAGAATTCACTTGTGGCCGAGTTAATTTTTTCCAATATTTTTCTATTTAAAAAATTTACCATAAGTATAAAAAATAGCATTGAAAAATGCAAAAAATACAAAATCATAAAAAAGGTACCTATTGTTAAACAGTGGCGTTGGCATCGAAATCGGCTTCATTTGACAGAAAGGTGTGTGACACATTGCTTTTCTGCAAAAAAAATTTGTTGCCCGGCACTTTCAGAAAACGCCCAAAATTTATGGAGCCTGAACGATCTCCTTTCATGTTGAGAGCATTATTTGTTCTTGATTTATCCAGCTGTGACAGACAGACAGACAGACTGAGTACAGATAGAGAGATAGATGAGACACCGTAAGGGTTCCTTTTTACCATTTTGGTACGGAACCCTTTTTTCCCTACGGAACCCTTAAAAAAAAGATAGCATGCAAAATGCAAAGAACTTCTATCCGTCAAGCCCTTATTGTGCTTGTTTAACAATTTTAAAGTCTACAGACTAAAACTTTCACAGAATAATAAAAACATTGCGTTCCCTGTAATTCCACATAATTACCGTCGTACTAAATTAAAAGCAGTTACATAATGATGCTGAAAGCATTATTTAAAGTACCTTCAACAGCATACAGACCTTACACGTTGGTTTTAACCCTTACTTCGCTCGAAATAGAGGTGTTTTTCGCATAGCAAGTGTTAAGTTAGGCTTTAAGTTGGCTGTACTTAATGCATTCACATGCAAGGATATATAATAACTTGCATGTATCGCACTAATCACATCTAATGCTCAAATTTCAAGCAACTTGCTGCCTTAATTCAATAGAGTAGATTTTTCCTCTTCGTTCGTGTTCGTCGGTTGTTAATTTGTTGCGCTTTTATTAATTATTAAACCGATATTTTAATCCTGAGTACTGAGTTTATTGTGCCGTGTGGTGACGGCCTAATAATACAAGTGTAACCACTCCCTTACATGCCTGGGATGTCGTAAGAGTCGACTAAGAGCAATGAAAACCTGTGCGAGAGAAGGAAAACTTGGAACAAACCCTCTACCAACCCGTCTGGCCAGCGTGGTAGCAGTAGGCTAATAGCCTCCTATGAACGCCACAATATGCGTGAGCTAGGAGAGGCCTATGTCCAGCAGTGGACGTCCACAGGCTGATGATGGATGACTGAGTTTATTAACGCCGGGTTTCTATAGCTTAATAACGGATTGTTTTGGCTGCGGAAAGTTAAATTTTGTAATTTCTTCTATGGAAAGTTATGTCAAAATATAACTGCCCGTAGCCAAAACAATATGCTAGTAAAGTCAATGTCAAATAATAATAATAATAATAATAAATTTGTAAAATTTAAACAAAGATTTTCATTATGTGCTTTCGAATAGCCAAATTTTTTTTCCCTACCAGCCATTCAGGACATCGTTTAACTGATAAGAAGAACGGCCGCAAGAAACTTATCCGCTTTAATAGAAACAACAACATTTACAATGGAACATGTTGTTGCCAAACACATCTACAATCTTGAAATATATTTAGTATGAGAGGAAAATTTTCTCATACTCAGTTATTAGAATATTTTCCTTTTATACAATTGAGTCATGCATTTGAGTCTTTTAAATAATCATCTACCCTGTAATTTCCTTTGCTTAATCTAGTTGTTAGTCCTGTTAGTTTTTCGTGATTTGGTCCCCTTTTAGGGTAAAAGCCTCCTCCAGCCTTTTCCATTTGTCTCTGTCTTAGCCAGCCTCCATCCACTTCTTCCCTGTGACCTTGACAATGTCATCAGCCCATCTTTTCTTTGGCCTGCCAACTCTTCTTTTGCCAAACGGCCCGTTCCATCTCGTCACCTGTAGTGTCCATCTTTTGTCTTGGTGTCTAGAAATGTGGCCTGCCCATTGCCATTTTAGTCTCAGAGCATGCTCGAGAGCATCTGTTAGTTTAGTTCGCTTCCTGATATCTGTACTCCTCTTTTTCTGGATTTTCCTGAGTTTCAGCATACTTCTCTCCATTGCTCTTTGGCAGCATTTAATTTTATTTGTTACGTTGTTTGTGTAGACCCACGTTTGGCAGCCATATGTTAAACTCGGTAATATGCATGTTTCCATAACTATCTTTTTGAGCTCTAAGTTGTAATCTGCTTTTAGAATTTCTTTTTGTGACCAGAATTTGTTCCATGCACAGGTTATTCTTCTATTGATTTCGTCATCATTGTTGGAGTTCTTGAAGGAAATGAGCTTTCCGAGGTAGATGTATTCATTAACATGCTCTATTTGGTTATTGTCCACCCAAATTGGCTTGGGGTCGCTGTTTGTCATTATTTTTGTTTTAGTTGCATTCATTTCTAATCCGACTTTCTTGCTTTCTCTGTCCAGGTCCTTTAACATTTGTTCCAGTTTATTAGCTGTTTCTGAGAAGAGGACAATGTCATCTGCGAACCTAAGGTGTGTCAGTTTGCTGTTCATTATTTTTATCCCAGAATCTTTCCATTGGATCTTGCTATATACATTTTCCAGCACGGCTATAAAAAGTTTGGGTGATAAGGGGTCACCTTGTCTTACTCCTTTGTTTATTTTAAACTCTTCTCCCTTTCTCTCCAACTTTACTCTGCTGGTGCTTTTAGAATACAGGTTTTTTAGAATGTTGATATATTTCTGATTGACATTGCATGTGTTCAGCGCTTCCCATATTGAGCAATGAGTAATGCTGTCCAATGCTTTAGAATAATCCACAAATGCTAGATAGAGTGGCCTTTAAAGAGGTCAGTGTTTCCATTGAAGCTGCGCAAAGATGAGTGGTGCATAGCTGAGCCGTGTAGCTGGTTGAAGTTAAGCCGAGCGCCCGAGAGCCCGCAAAGCCCCACTCAGCCCCGCCCGGCCCAATTTCACCTAGCACAGCTACTTAGCTCAACATCGCATCTCTGTGCCTCGCTCAGCATGACAAAGCTCCGCTCTGCACAGCACGCTATACATTTTAATATAATTCCTCTCAACTCAGCTAATACTGTTTCCACTGAAGCGAAGCAGAGATGAGATGTATGATTTGAGCAATATCATTGGTAAATTTTTGTAAAAGGTAAAAGTCTCAGCTCAGCTCCGCGCAGCTCCGCTTCTATGGAAACGCAGCCTTACCAGTAAAACCAGTGAGATCGAGGGGCGCGAGTGTGTGTGAGCGCGTCATAACGGCCGAGTGCAACGATTGTTTATGTTTAAACTGTCAAGGTCAAGGTCATTAGTATTCTTTTCTATGTCCCCACTTCTGGGGCACTGGCCTTCCTTATGAATGGATAAGGAGAACGGGCCATGAAAAGAAAGAAAGAAAGAAAGAAAGAAAATTGACCATGACCAATGCGGATTGGTTTTTCTTCTTCTTCTTCGTACAATACGGGCAACTCGACGACTCTTATGGGCCTATTTTGCGTCCGGAGGGTTTGGTGGAGTTTGGAGGCTTTTATAGAGTTTTTACCGACTGCAAATGCAGCCGGGACCAACGGCTTATGCCTTCCGAAGCACGGAGCTTGCTTGAGAGAGTAAATTTTTTGGTCCGACCATTGCGAAAGTTGCTTAGCCTCAACAATCGCAGGCCAAGCGCGCGAACCACTGCGCCAAAGGCTCCTCTAGTTAGTTTAGACTGTGCCTATGTGTCTCCCCAGTCAATGGCACATCTTTTCTCCTACCCTGCGTGTCCCAAAACCTGTATACGCGAGGATTTACAACGCTATTGATAGTGCTGTGTTGTTGAAAAAGTTCTGGTCCTCACATATATAAAAGCCTGAGTCGACACGGTAAGAAGAAGACCACTAGATCACAGATCTCAGAGGTGCTTATGATAAGTGATCACGCTCAATAATCGTTCCAACTCTGAAAACAAATCTACAAGCAGTTATCTTATTTACAACACTATATTGAACCAGTTAATAATGTTTTTATCTTCACTGAACCGTTCCCTTTAACTTCGATAATTAAGAAACTTCCACCTGGTAGATAATGGTGGAGTTTATCGGCAACTGCTGATTAGGGCTACACGCGTACTACCTTGTTTGCGATGCTAGGGAAAGTTGATTATCGAGAACTATTAGATACTAGTAGTTTTAGGAGTCCAGTCGAGGAGCCCGTGGCGCAGTGGTTCGCGAGCTCGGACTGCGATTGTTAAAGTTAAGCAACTTTCGCAATGGTCGGTCACGGGATGGGTGACCATAAATTTACTATCTCGAGCTCCTCCGTGCTTCGGAAGGCACGTTAAGCCGTTGGTCCCGGCTGCATTTGCAGTCGTTAAAACCCACCAATCCACATTGGGCCCGCGTGGTGGGTCATGGCCCGTTCTCCTTATCCATCGATAAGGAAGGCCATTGCCCCAGCAGTAGGAATATTAAAAGTTACTGATGACGATGAGTCCAGTAGCGGACGCCCGAACTTTCACCCGCTTGGTTCCCGTGGGAATATCGGGATAAAAGAAACCTATATAACTCTCCGTTCTTTCATCTAACTCTATGCCAAAAATCAAGTCGATTGGTTGCTTAGATAGAGCGTGAAGAAATGACAAACAAACACACTTTCACATAATATAAAATCAGGATAATGTCTGTGGTTGATTACCATGCGATACCTAAGTATTTCCTCCTCAAGTATCCGCTCCTCGTCCTCAATCTGCACCTTACGTTCTTCATCCTTACCCTAGAAATGCCTCGACACTCTTCCGACTTATTTTTCTTATTCATTTGCTGTGCACGCCGTTCGTTTGTGGAAAGCGCTTCCAGAGGGTATCAGAAAGGCTCAGACTCTGGAATCATTAGGCCATCAAGTCAGAAGTCATTTCCTTTCTCTTTCATAATCTTAATATATATAAATCTCCTGTCACGATGTTTGTCCGCGATGGACTCCTAAACTACTTAACCGATTTTAAATTAAATTGGCACACCGTGAGCAGTCTGGTCCAACTTAAGAGATAGGATAGCTTTGATCCCAAAATTCCCACGGGAACGGGAACCACGCGGGTGAAACCGCGCCCGGCCTCTTGTTATTATATAAAGAATTATCAAATATTTCCACTATCGGTATCTGTTAATTTATTTGTAGTATATAAGTATCTGTTTCTCCATTCTCTTATGCACCCAACCTATTACCCTATTAATTATTTATCTCTTTCACCCAAGGTTGCCTGGAAGAGATTGCTATGTAGCAAGAAGGCCGCCTGTTGTATGTTCCTCTCTTGTAATTTTCCCTTTGTGTTCGCTTTTGTATTGTGTGCAATAAAGTCTTTATTATTATTGTTAAAATTATTTATTAGCAGCTTCTTATTGAAAGGAAGGTGAAAAGCTCATCATCAGAAATAAGATAATTGAAACAACGAAAAACCATTGCCATTAAATTAAAAAAAAAAATTGTCTGAAAGCACATGTTTGTACGAATATATTTCGCTGATTAGTTAAGTGTTCTAAAAAGAAATAAAGAACATTCCAGATTTCGACGAACCGTGCTCATTTCAAACTAAGTTTATTCAGGTAACGATAATTTGAACTAATATTTTCTTAATTTTATGTTTTAAAAAGAGAACGGTTGGTATATAAACTTATAACTTCGAGAAATTCGAGGTGTACTGTCGACTTTAAATTATTAAAGGCAGTAGAATACTTATATCTATTCAAGCTAATATAATAAATTCTAAAGTCTAATCTTAATCCTAACTTCTTCTTCTTTCTTATTATTTATTTATTTACTTATTTATTTAAACTTTATTGCACATATACAGCAAATAGCGGACTTAATGCCCTTAATCATTCTCTACCAGTCAACCGGAAAAGTCAGTCAGTCAAAAGGATTAGTGGCCACCTCTAGTGTCAGAGTTTATCAGGCCGCCTTAAGGCCTCTGACTTGGCTTAACGACTAACAATAGCCGGGCCAGACGGCTTAGCGTGCCCTCCGAAGCACTGAAGCGCTTAGTTATAATTCCACTTTACAGTCACCCATCCGACAACTGACCGGGCCAAACGTTTCTTAACGAACGTGATCGAATACGAGTCGAATACGATTAGTCTATCAAGCGCGGCCATAAGCGCTACTATCTTTACTAATATTATAGAAAGTGTGTTTGTTTGTCCTTCCTTCACGGCCTAACTAAGCGACCAATCGACTTGATTTTTGGCATAGAGTTAGTTGAAAGGACGGAGAGTAACACTGGCTACTTTTTATCCCGATATTCCCACGGGAACAGGAAACTGTGGGTGGGAGCTTACTTACTTACTTACTCCGGTGGCTCAGCGACCCAAAGTGTGTCTTGGCCTCCGATATTAGAGCTCGCCATCTATCTCGATCTTTTGCTGTTTCGCGCCAGTCCCCAGCATCGAGCTCACGTAGATCGGCCTCCACCACGTCTCTCCATCGATAGCGAGGGCGTCCGACCGGGCGTCGGCCAGTTGCTTGACCGAGATAGGCTCTTTTGGCGCTCCTCTCCAATCCCATTCTTTCGACGTGACCAAGCCATCGGAGTCGTTTCTCCAATGATATTAGGCCCAGCCAGGAGATGTTCTACTTCTGCGTTTTTAATTATTAATTTATAATAATTATTTGGCACAATAGTAAAAGAAGAGTCATTAAAATGGTGATTTTGTTAAAACAATTTATTATTTTTACATTGCAGCATCAGATTTTAAATTAAACTTTTCCATCCGGGAAACACGGATTTCGACTGGTAACAAAGGTTTTTAATTCAGCGTTCGGAAAAATTAAATCTCTTCAAATCAAATTGATTTATGAAACGACCCAAATTATTTTCCCTATATTGAATTAAGCGAAAACGCAAAAAAATCTTTAGTTAACATTTTTAATTTTAAAAATGATTTTGAGCTTTTCTAGCTTTTAACTACCTATGACACAACTGCTTACATTGCAAATCATTTGCCTGTAGTTTCGCAGATATGAGAGGTACGCGGACGGGCAAAATATCCGTCTGCAGGAGGGATTCAAAATGAAATTTGAATTTCCGAAATCGATTGGTAGCTTTAAAGATTGTTTAAACTTGACAAAATTTCCATTTTTTTTTCACTGACTTGGATCGAGACTTTCCAAATATTTTTTTGAGCTCGCTACTCAAGAGAATAAAGAAAATCGGCATTAAATTAGGCTACAGTTTTAGCCATATTAGGAGGATAAAACAGGGGGGTTAATTCTGCTATTTTTTTGTTAAAATCGTCTGTCAATGGTGTTTCAAGAGTAGTGTTTATTTACACTGTTGTAACAAGAACTGTGTAAACAGGACTACCATTGAAACACTATTGAAATACGATTGTGACTAAGCATTAACAGAATTGGGCCCCTGTAGGCAGGAGCGGGTCTCTTACGCGGAGGCAAGTCTGTACTCCATTTAGTATATCATCAAAATTCAATATCATTTATTCAGACTAGGCTGTTACAAGCACTTATGACCTTAAAAAGCTACGCCATCGGTTCACAAACGCTACGGCGGGAGACCTTGTAACGAGAAGAACCGGCAAGAAACTCGTTAAGGGCTATTTTTTTTTGCCCGTTTTATTTCAAACAGAGTCGTCAAATTGAAAAGTGACACATGCGTCAATATCAATTTTCATCACAAAAGTACATTTTATGGTTATCCTAACCTTAAACAATTTTCAACTCGCAAGGAAGGACTTACATTATAACATTTCTCGCATTACAAGGTACTGCAAGTTGTGACGTACATATAAAGTCAATAGTAATAATATTAGTCAGTCTGCTTGTCTTAACGCTGTGCTTAGAGCTTAAATATATTCACCTAATATTTTAGGTGAATATATTTAAGCTCTAAGCACAGCGTTAAGACAAGCAGACTGAAGTAGACCCATTTCCGCTGGCGGTGATCATCATTATGATAAATAATAAATTTCTATTAACTATGTATGGAGCCTATCCGCCATTAATATAATTCCGCCACCACAAATTTAAAAAAAAAAACGTGGGCTTTATTTCTAAATTACTTATAGTTATTAGATAGTTGCGAGATCCGTAGATTTTTTTAATGAAAAACATTTTTTTATGAACATAGTTTTTTTTTATGACACTCCCGCAATCCTCAACCACTGATGAACTGGCAAGTTAATCTCCAACTGCCGGAACACAAAGCATTGTTGTTATTGCATCAGACTTAGACGGTGGTAGCTAGCCGGGCAGACTTACAACAAGTCCTACCACCAACCAAAATCAGTATTCTACATAAATGCTTAAATTCTGTCTGTCTTTTGCATTTTCACTCATAAAATACGGAACAATATGGATAAGTTAAAAAAAACTATTTTTATAATTTAGTTTTTTACTATCTAGTCTCGGTAAGGATTAACGGAAGAAAAAGCGGTTAACAAAGAGACACAGTAATTTTTTGTATCATTACGCGGACAAAATCGCGGGCGGGCGCTAGATTAAAATGAAAATGGTATTAATTTTTCAACATACCTTGTAATTTATTACTTTGTGATTTGCGTGACCATATTTTGTCGTTGTTTACTTCACAAACATTAAACAGTGGAAAAATAAATACCTATGTACCATTACGTTTTGTGAAACAAATAGGCTTCTTTACTATCTATTTACCTACTTTTAACCCTTAAACCGCCTCTGTGGTCTAGTGGTACAACCACCGGTATCAGACACAGGGGTCCCGGGTTCGATTCCCAGCGGGGGTACATAATGTATTCGGTTTGGTTGGTGGTAGGACTTGTTGTAAGATGTTGGTAGCTAGTACCAACATCTTATCTGAGCCTGACGCCATAACGACAATGTTTTCAGCATAGCCAGTTCCTTAGTGGCTAAGGATTCCGGGAGAGGCTCGCTGCCATCTTCAGCCTTATCAATACTTAACATCAGGTATGATGATGGCTAAGAGTCTCCTTGATATTCATAAAAAAAACCTTGTTGAAAATCGTACCTGTAATAAAGACTTTTGAATGAAATAAAGAAAAAAAAACATTTTGTTAAAAAAATAAAACTGACTTAAAATTTTTTGCTTTTTAGTTTGTGAGGCGGTTTTTATATTTTTTATAAAATATAAAACAAATATTAAAGGCAGAAGAGGTCCCGTGCCTACCCTAATAACCTTATGTCAACTGCTCATCTTTCTTCTTCTTCTTCTTCATTCAATACGGGCGGTTTCCGCAACTCGACGACTTTTTTGCGCCTATTTTGCGTCCGGAGGGTGTCAGGCCGGATCACTCCAGCCATCCCAGCTCAACCAGGAATGCTCCCAGCGCCTTCACGTCAGAGACGGCTTCCCGGAGACTGCCTGGTGAGCCGAGGTACTTCGCCCGGTAAGGGGCTACTCCGTCACAATCCATTAGGACGTGAGCAGCTGTCTCTTCTTCCTCCATGCAACCTCTGCATAGTGGGCTGTCAGTGACACCTAAATTGAAAAGGTGCTTGTTAAAATTACCGTGGCCAGTGATGGCCCCTGTTATCAAACGTAACAGCGGTCTATTGAGTTTAAGGAGAGCTCTGGAGAGACGAGCGTCTGCGCGCGGTAGTGCTTGTTTCGCTTGTCTGCACGTCTCCAGTGAGTCCCAGTAGTTTTGATGCAATTTAGCTGTGTGCTCACGGATCTTACCATCATACCAGCTAGCCGGGATGGGAGCAAAAGGTTCCGGTCCGAGAGGGGTAGAATCTGAACCCCGCTTCGCTAACTCATCTGCCATGTCATTACCTCGTGCGCCGCTGTGGCCTTTAATCCACTGGACAGTGAGATTATTGGAAGCACCTACTTTGTTTAGGGTGTTGTAACATTCTTGTATTAGGCCCGATGTGCTACGACTACTATTCAGGGCCTGTAGTACCGACTTGCTGTCAGAGAGTATATAAATGTCGCAGTTTGTTACCTCTCTGGATATAATTGCCTGTGCTGCCAGTGTAATACCAACACATTCCGCTTGAAAAACGGTATTGTATGGACTAAGTGGAGAGGCAATTTGTATGTTAAGGTCCTCTGAATATACCCCCGAACCTACTCCCGATGATGTCTTGGAACCGTCAGTGAATATTAGGAGGGCCTTGTGCTGCTGTCTGGAGTCAAGTTCGTCCTCCAGGTGTACCCTGTATTTTTTGTCGAAGATGAAAGATGGCGTGACTTTGTCACACGCTGCCTCTATCAGAGGGGTGTCAAGCCATTCCTCCAGTAAGCCGTTAAGATGCTTTACCTTCTGATACCGCAGTGTACCCAAGTGTTTAAGCCCCAGTGTACCCAAGTATTTGTAAACATAACCAGTTCAGTTTTTGACGGGTTAACTTTCAGGTCTTGTTCTCTGCACCAGTTCTCCACCTTTTTCAGGGCAGCTTGCATGACATCACAAGTCAGACTGGCCTGATTGCCAAAGGTAAGTATGGTGATGTCATCCGCATATCCTACAGTGTAGAAATAGTTGGAGTTTAGATGGGCGATCAGGTCGTCAACCACCAGGTTCCACAGTAGAGGAGAAAGTACCCCCCCCTGTGGGCAGCCCCTAGCAACAAGGGCTCTTTGACTAACCTCTCCCTCCACCTGTACCGTTCTGTTGCGTAGCATGCTAACTACCCAGTTGATGATTTGCTCTTCCACCCCTCGCTTCCTCAGTGAGGCCTCGATGCTGTTAAAGGTGGTCTTGTCGAAGGCTCCCTCTATGTCTAGAAAGGCCCCAAGACAGATGAGTTTGTTCTGAAATGCTGCCTCTATCTTACCGACTATTTGGTGAAGTGCAGATTCTGTAGATTTGCCAGGGCTGTATGCGTGTTGATGTTTGTGTAGCGGGTTTCTAATTAGAGCTCCGTTCCTTATGTACCATTCATAGAGCCTTTCCATTGTCTTCAATAGAAAGGATGACAAGCTAATTGGTCGGAAAGCCTTCGGATTGGTGTAGTCGGATTTCCCTGGTTTAGGTATGAACACCACCCTGACTTCCCTCCACTTGTGTGGTATGTATCCATATGCTAGGCACGCTCGTAGCAGTTTTGTGAGTGCAATGACAACTGGTTCTCCACCCGATTGTAATAGGGCAGGGAAGATGCCATCTGTACCTGCAGACTTGAAAGGGGAGAAGCTCTTAATGGCAACTGCTCATCACCTTTTCCAAAATGCTGCTTTTCCCGGTGCAGGGACGTTACTTATTGAGAAGTTCTACCGGTACTTCATCACTTTATCACTTGGATTGAGTCGAACATAAATTGCCTTAAAACCACATTAAAGTAATCGTATCGCTTCCGTGAAATACTAAGTATTTAATAGTTCCGATGACCATTTGTGGTCTTCGTCATCAGTTCCACTTCATCAAATGATGCTTTCCGGAAGCATATACTTGAGTTCCTATAGAAAACACCAACACTGCTATAGGAGTGCCTATAATATTTGAAGAGTTCCCTAGATTTCTTCAGGATTCCATCATCAGATCCTGACATGATGACAATGGGACGACATGTTAAGTATACTCTTTCGAACAAAAATAATTACTCAAATCAGTTCAGCCAGTAACTTCTTAGTAACATCCTGAAAAAAATAAACATTATAAGCCTAACTCGGTGGTGCGCCTTCACCACGCTGACAAGCACCGGACACTGGCGAAACCGGCGAGTTAGCAAGGCAATGTTGATGGCCTTGGGCGGCAGTTGAGGTCACAAGTGACTGCCGGCCTGATACTGCATACTCTCCGCCAGTCGTAGCGGATTCCGTTCCACTGGGTTAGGGGGGAAAGGACGAGAGAGGGCATCTGCGGTTGCGCGTCCACTTACGCACTAAAAATATTCCTGCACAGATGACTGCTTCCGAACAACAACAACACCTGGGCCTTATTTCATAAAGATTGCAATTGTCAGTGACAGGTGACAGGTGACAATTTGACAGTTGTACGTTTCATATAACATTGGTGCTTTATGAAAAGCCGACATAATTGTCAAATTGTCGCACATTTTTGATAGGCATCCTTGGTCTGTGTCAGGATGAGGAGTGACAGATATTTTTCTTTTATAAATTCTCACATGATCGAAAGAGTTTGTAATAGGATTTTGATAAAGAGTATTTTAAAATGTATGATTGCATGAAAACCTACCTTCTGCAATGTTGACAAAGGTCAAAATTGCGTAGATCAGTGACAAAAAAAGAATGTTCGAGCATAGTTGTCACATTGTCGACTTGTCAAGCTTTATGAAACAGGGCCCTGGGGGCCTACCGCCATTTTTTAAGAGACCATCATGGCAAAAGAACGTTTTGTTTTCCTTTTGTTTCAATAGTGTTTGAATTCGTACCGCGAACTTCATAAAGTTTTTTTTATTCCTGCCCAATGACACAACCATTGATAAATATCTAGGGAGATGAAATATTATAAAAAAGAAGGTGCCCACCTGCACTTGATGGTTGATATCGACATCCAAATACTCATGATATAATTTTGAATAATGTATGTGTCTATAAACAAGTAGGTATCTCAGATCCATGTACATCTTTATGAATTTTTCCTGTCAACGAACGAATTAAGGTTGTCATATTTTGACACACTTCACACAGAACCTCCGTCAAAAAAATATTTTGTTTTGTGAGGTTCGCGGTACGAAGTGGCATATAAAAATAATGCGCCGATAATGTTTGACAAAAAACAATATTGCGCTAAAGATGGCGGTAGGCGAGCAGGACAGGGAAACAAAAGACAGCGCCCGATTTTATATGGATCCACTGTCAAATGTCAAGATGACACGCCACCGTCCGATCGTACTTACTCTTTGGCCTTACCAAGTCCGCTAAAGAATTGACCCGTGTAAAACGAGCATCAATGATGCGAATAATTTTAATGAATTGAGAGTTTAATTTGCAATTCGCTATAGTTATTTACTACGACGATTGTGCAATGTTGAGACGGCCAAAGAATACAAGTGTTACCACTCCCTTACCTTGCCTGCGATGTCGTAAAAGTCGACTAAGAGGTTCGACACACTGAACACCTGTGCGAGAGAAGGAAAACTTGTAATAAACCCTCTACTAACCCGTCTGGCCAGCGTGGTAGCGGTAGGCTAATAGCCTCGTATGAACGCCACAATAGGCGTGAGCTATAGGAGAGGCCTATGTCCAGGAGAGGACTTCCACAGGCTGATGATGATGATGATGATGATTTACTATGAATCGATTTCGTGGTTTTTTCGCCAAATATGAAAAATCGGTCTCGCTCCCGCGTGACTCGATTTCTCATTGCTATCTCGCTTCCATCCTTTAGCGCCAACAAGTTTCTTGCGCCTTCTTATCAGGAACATTTTGACGGTTTAAAATTACTCTATTTGAATAAAATAATTATAAGAGACTGATGATGATGAACTAACTACTGTCAGTTACCTCCTTTTTATTTTATTATGTATACGCCTGATGGTAAGCGATGATGCGATCTAGGATGAAACGCGCTTGCCCAGAAGATACCTATTCACACGCGACTTGAAGGCCCCCAAATTGTAAGTATCAGGAAACACAGACTCAGTCAAAACATTCCACTCTCTGGCAGTACGGATGATACAATTTGACGCAAAACCTTTAGTGCGAATCTTTGGAATCTCAACCATAAAGCGGTGGCGCATATTTGTATGTCTGGTTGTCCGATGGAAAAAGAGAGATGGTGGACTTAGGCTGTGCAATTCAGCCACACACTTACCGAAATGTATCCGATAGACCTCCTGACTTTAAAATGAAAGTCCCATTGGCAAAAACGAATGGCTAATGATCCTGATTTATGTTTTTGTAATCCTAATAACTTAGAATTGCTTTTAAAACCCCAAAACAACAAGACACGCCACATGATAAATAAACCTAAGTTTTCCAATCTGAACAAGTTGGAAAGTCAATTTAAAATACGGAAATTTAAATCCAAATGATTATTGGATCAGCGCCATTTCGATATATTATTATTCAAGGGGAGTACTCGCTTCTAGAAGGTTTGATTGTTACGTCTGACATTGAAAAGTGACAATGTAACGAGACTCTTGACGTTAAAGTGTGACTTTAATGTATTTTTAACCGACTTCAAAAAAAAGAGGAGGTTCTCAGGTCGACTGTATTTTTTTTTTTAAATTTTTTTTTATGTATGTTCCACCATAACTTCGCCAGTTGTTAACAGATATTTAAATTTCTTTTTTTATCTGAAAGAAAATGGTTTATGTGTGGTCCCATATAATTTTTACGAAGATCTGGCTAGTAGTTTTTTCATAATCCTGAAAAATATTAATCACCTTTTGGCAAGTAGTCGTATACCTAGATGACATCATTGTTGTGTATGAGCTGATTTTTAGTGTAAGTAACGGCACATAATGTAACAAAAAAATCTGAAATAAAAACATTTTATAAAAAAAAATCAAACCGACTCCAAAAAGTAAAAAATAAAACTTTTGGAGTCGGTGCTAGTTAGCTAAGGCCAAAAAAAATATAGTAAATAGAAATGCAATGTAGAATGCTTTGGCTGGCACCGACTCCAAAAGTTTTTTTTTTTACTTTTTGGAGTCGGTTTGATTTTTTTTTATAAAATGTTTTTATCTTGATATTTTAACTTATTACATATAGTACTAGCGGCCCTGCGGTTTTCACTCGCGCGATTCCCGTTCCCGTGGGAATACCGGGATAAAAAGAATCCTATGTTTTAATCAAGGCTTACTTCTATCTCTGTACCAAATTTCATCCAAATCCGTTCCATAGTTTTAGCGTGAAAGAGTAACAAACAAACAATAAACAAACAAACTGACATAATCTGCATTTTTGGTGATAGTAGTAGGATATGTTTCTTGTAACTAAATCGTTACAATAAATATATAATAAAATTAAATAAAAAAAAATATCAAATATAATTTGATTGGATTCCGAGACAAAAAGTCCGAACAATCATGTAAAACCAAAAAAGTTATTAAACTACGTAAAGTAGGTATTTACAAGGTATTTACATACATACAGTGGTGGTCACATAATTAACGACACTAGCTGATTTTCATACAATCGAGGTAACTTTGGAGCCTTGGGTTACTGTCAAGGATTGACTGAGCTGTGATCTGACATTGGCCATCCAGGGAGTGAATGCAGGAGATCAAGATTGCTATGCACACCCAACTGATCTGATCAACATAGTAAAAGTTGTAAGGATCAGAGTTTTCAGGTTCAGAAATTCCATATATTTTTATGCTATTTTTAACCGACTTCAAAAAAGGAGGAGGTTATCAATTCGACGGTATTTTTTTACTTATGGTAAATTTTAAATAGAAAAATATTGGAAAAAATTAACTCGGCCACATGTGAATTCTCAGGCTGGAATCGAACCAGCGACCTTTGGAAATCCGGTCCAATGCTCTAACCGCTGAGCTACCGAGACTTGCGAACCACCGTCGAAATTCTCCAATACTTTTATATTTTTAATACGCTGTAGGCCAGCGTTGTTACATCAATGCTAGGAAATATCCTTGCATTCGAAAGAAACATCTTTTCAGGTGTTTAACGATCGATTAAGATGCAACTGCCAATAATTTATGATTTTGTAATTTTTGCATTTTTCAATGCTATTTTTATACTTATGGTAAATTTTAAATAGAAAAATATTGGAAAAAATTAACTCGGCCACAAGTGAATTCTCAGGCTGGAATCGAACCAGCTACCTTTGGAAATCCGGTCCAATGCTCTAACCGCTGAGCTACCGAGACTTGCGAACCACCGTCGAAATTCTCCAATACTTTTATATTTTTAATACGCTGTAGGCCAGCGTTGTTACATCAATGCTAGGAAATATCCTTGCATTCGAAAGAAACATCTTTTCAGGTGTTTAACGATCCATTAAGATGCAACTGCCAATAATTTATGATTTTGTAATTTTTGCATTTTTCAATGCTATTTTTATACTTATGGTAAATTTTAAATAGAAAAATATTGGAAAAAATTAACTCGGCCACAAGTGAATTCTCAGGCTGGAATCGAACCAGCGACCTTTGAAATCCGGTCCAATGCTCTAACCGCTGAGCTACCGAGACTTGCGAACCACCGTCGAAATTCTCCAATACTTTTATATTTTTAATACGCTGTAGGCCAGCGTTGTTACATCAATGCTAGGAAATATCCTTGCATTCGAAAGAAACATCTTTTCAGGTGTTTAACGATCGATTAAGATGCAACTGCCAATAATTTATGATTTTGTAATTTTTGCATTTTTCAATGCTATTTTTATACTTATGGTAAATTTTAAATAGAAAAATATTGGAAAAAATTAACTCGGCCACAAGTGAATTCTCAGGCTGGAATCGAACCAGATACCTTTGGAAATCCGGTCCAATGCTCTAACCGCTGAGCTACCGAGACTTGCGAACCACCGTCGAAATTCTCCAATACTTTTTTATTTTTAATACGCTGTAGGCCAGCGTTGTTACATCAATGCTAGGAAATATCCTTGCATTCGAAAGAAAAATCTTTTCAGGTGTTTAACGATCGATTAAGATGCAACTGCCAATAATTTATGATTTTGTAATTTTTGCATTTTTCAATGCTATTTTTATACTTATGGTAAATTTTAAATAGAAAAATATTGGAAAAAATTAACTCGGCAACAAGTGAATTCTCAGGCTGGAATCGAACCAGCGACTTTTGGAAATCCGGTCCAATGCTCTAACCGCTGAGCTACCGAGACTTGCGAACCACCGTCGAAATTCTCCAATACTTTTATATTTTTAATACGCTGTAGGCCAGCGTTGTTACATCAATGCTAGGAAATATCCTTGCATTCGAAAGAAACATCTTTTCAGGTGTTTAACGATCGATTAAGATGCAACAGTTAAGATTAACGGCACATGATGTAACTAAAAACTCTGAAATAAAAACATTTTATAAAAAAAGTCGGTGCTAGCTAGCTAAGGCCAAAAAAATATATAGTTAATAGAAGTGCAATGTAGAATTGCCCTGGCTGGCACCGACTCCAAAAGTTTTATTTTTTACTTTTTGAAGTCGGTTTGAATTTTTTTTATAAAATGTTTTTTATGTGTTGTCTACATATACATCTCTTAGAATGATAGTTGATAAGCAATCTGGATTTCCTCCATTCACTCCCTGGATGGCCATTATCAGATCGCAGCTCGGTCAATTGGCAGAGACCCAAGGCCCCAAAGTTGCCTCGATTGTATGAAAATCGACTAGTGTCGTTATTTATGTGACCACCACTATATATACACTCACGCCATTAAGTATTACTCCCACAGCTGTATCTCAACGAGGCCACATTTGGCACTGGTGGTTTTAAGATGTATGGAAATAATAGTGACAGGATGCTAGCTTATCGCAAGTTTTTCTTTTTGATGAACAACGGGAAACTCATAACCTTCATCATACCTGATGTTAAGTATTGATAAGGCTGAAGATGGTAGCGAGCCTGTCCCGGAATCCTCATCTTATCTCTAACTGCCGGATCACAACAATGCTGAAAACATTGTTGTTATGGCGTAAGGCTTAGATAAGATGGTGGTAGCCAGGCAAACTTACAACAAGTCCTACCACCAACCAAACCGAATACAATATGTAACCCCGCTGGGAATCGAACCTGGGACCCCTGGGTCTGATACCGGTGGTTAATACCACTAGACCACAGAGGCGGTTATGAGTAAGAGTAGGTACTTTCTTTGTTTCTTTTACATTAGTTTTCTAATATGTATAAACTGTCCATTGATAGATGGATGAGAAGCTGGCACATTCCATTTCGAATAAATATCGATTTTTTGAGATATACTTAAAGACCATGGCCCATAGAACATATAAAGACTCATACGTACATCTTATATTTTGGCGCGCACTGTTCATTGAAATAAAACAGCTTTTACGGATATCAAACGCGCTATATTTCCACGAACTAAGTTGTAATTGTCCGTATTTTTAGGTTTTTTAGGGGTTTTTTTATTTTCCCGACGTTTCGGCACCTTTACAGCTGCCGTGGTCACGGGATGACTACTTATAAGTCTACCCTCGAAAAGTTAATTTATTTTCGTTCGGATACGGTTAGACATTTACTATGGCACAAATTATTATTGATTTGATATTTGATTTAATTGTTATTTTAATTCTTTATTATTAAGAAAAGAGAAAACTAAAGACTCTACTGGCAGTTCACAAATTGGGAGGACCTTCGAAGAAAGAAGCTGCCAAGAAAAGTAGTTCGTGGAAATATAGCGCGTTTGATATCCGTAAAAGTTGTTTTATTTCATATTAAGACTCTTTAACCCGATATTTGCCATAGAGTCGTGGTGGAAAGATCGGCTAGTCTGCGTTATCCACTTGTCTCCTCAAACCATTGCACAGACCTATATCGAGATAGACGTAAAGAGCGCTTCAAACTGTATGAGAACCTTGCGTGTCGAATTTTTCGTACCTACGATGACGTCACGAGCGAGATTTAGTGAGGTGTTAATGTTATTTATGAGCTCTTGCAAGAAAGCACTGCGCAATTAAGCATTTTCGTTTCTGAGTGACGCGTGTTTTCATGGCAATGGTCTCTAGCGGACTGACTTAGGTCGTAAAACTTTGACCGTGGATCAAACTTTTGGCACGCAAGGTAGGTACACTTTTACCGTCTATCTCGATATATGCGCCGGACGAATACTTTTCTTGCTGCCCCACACGGGGAGGGTCCTATCATGCAACCCAAATGCACCCCACCATGACCACTCATGCACCTGACTGAATATAGCCGGAGTCGACACGCGAACAAGAAGACCCGGTATTCCCACGACAAACGCGAGTTAAACACAGAGCAGCAGGCATATTCATACAGAGCAGCAGGCCATCATCTATTAGAAACCATCATGACATAAAAAAATTTTTTTTGAAGTTGACATATTTTGACACACTTCACGCTTTGGAGAAGATGATTAAGGTGGTAGACTTCCATACAAACAAACATTGGACAATTTTTGACAATAAATACATGCTCAACTAACTCGTTTCAGTTATTTGTTTGCGCGAAATAATAAAAAATATACTTTCATACATAAATCACGAATAGACTAATATCTTATTATTTCAATAATTCTACGTATGTGTGTGTGACTCATCGCATTTATATACCTCATGTATGAAAGTACATTTTTTTTATAATTTCGCGCAAACTAATAACTAAAACGAGTTAGTTGCACATGTATTTATGAATTATTAAGGTATGATGAACCAATAATTGTGTAATGTTTGTTTGTATAGAAGTCGTACCACCTTAAGTGAAGATATCGCAAGACTTCCGTCAAAAACAAGCTTACTTTAAGAGATTCGTGGTACGAAATAGCATGGTAAGATTGAAACAATACTGTGTAAGAGATGGCGGTAGGCCCGCAGAAGTTGTTTATCAATTACCTATTACAATACTTAAACGGTGCGATTGGGAGACAACATTGTGGTGTTTGTACACAGCGATCAATAGTGGTCTGCGTTGGATTGTTTGCCGCCCATCAGCGTCAGGAACAGACCTGACGCTAATATATTTGTTAATTAATATTGGTATTGTATGGACAATTCATTAAATAAAGTTTTCGCTATTTTGATGAGAATAACCCAGAGTATAAATTGGCCTGCCAATTATTACTGAAACTATAACATGTGCAGGTTATTTTTTTTTTCATTTAGCTTTCACTAGCGGCTGCCCCGGTTTCACCTGCGTGGTTCCCGTTCCCGTGAGAATATTAGGATAAATAGTATCCTATGTTCTGATACAGGCTATCTTCTATCTCTGTATCAAATTTCATCCAAATAGGTTCAGTAGTTTTTGTGTGAAAGAGTAACAAACAAACGACATACTTTCGCATGTATAATCTAATATATAAAATTCTTGTGTCACAGTTTTCGTTCCCATACTCCTCAGAAACGGCTTGACCAATTCTCATGAAATTTTGTGAGCGTATTGAGTAGGTCTGAGAATCGGCTACTATCTATTTTTTATCCCGAAATTCCACGGGAGCGAAGCCCCGGGGCACAGCTAGTATTATATATATATATAGTAGGAAGTAGGATATAAAATATGTAGTGTATCTAATTAAAAAATTGTAATTACAAGTGTTGTAACCGCCTCTGTGGTGTAGTGGTAACAACCACCGGTATCAGACCCAGAGGTCCCGGGTTCGATTCCCAGCGGGGGTACGATTTGTATTCGGTTTGGTTGGTGGTAGGACTTGTTGTGAGTCCGCCTGGCTAGCTACCATCATCTTATCTAAGTCTGACGCCATAATAACAATTTTTTCAGCATTGTTGTGTTCCGGTAGTTAGAGATAAGATAGCCAGTTCCTCGGTGGTTGATGATTCCGGGAGAGGCTCGCTTCCATCTTCAGCTTTATGTCTCACCGTCGTTATTAAAAAAAAATACGATAAAGAAAAAGAGGGTGAGATCAGTGAGATAGATGATATTTATCAATAAATTCACGTAAGTTGTCATTTATCACATGCTAATGTACATTTCAAAGTCATTTTTCTAAGTAACTATGAACATCCATCCTTTCAAGTTGGTAATCCAAGTAAGATAAAAAAAATGAGCATACTTATTTTCTGTGTTCGAAATTTATACAAAATAATGTAAGTTGCGAAAAATACGTACGGCACCCGTACTTCTGGTTACCTAATACCACAACTTACAAATAAACTAGAACCTGAGTTTCGTGATTCTCTCAACAAAAAAAATATAAAGAAAAAACTAAAGATGTTACTTTTGAGCAAATTGGATGGCAGCGATCGCATTATACTGTAATTGTTTAATAAATCGTGTTATATGTGTTAAATGTACTTATGAAATTATAAATTGTTAAATGTAAAAGCGAACGAAGCACATGCATTAAACCTAAGTGGTTTCTATGTGCTGTTTATGTAATTTTTTATTGTAAATTTATTTGTTAATAAATAAAAAAAAAAAAAAAAAAAAAAAGTACCTAATGTTTTGCTGACTTCAAACTTATTTTTATTTTGTCGTTTTTTAACAGTAATTTCCCTATAAACACTGTCAGTAGTAAAATTCCTAGCTATATAATATCTACTTATTCCGTAGCCTTCTCGCTTCACGTATCAAAGTTTTTGAATTTTACTTTTTAAAACATCGTAACTTACTTTTACAGTTGAATGTATTTTTGAATCACTCGATTCACTATTCGCATACGGAATCGTAAAATTCGCTTGCGAATACTAAAGACCGTATTTTTGCAATTCAAATCTGTAACGAGTGGTTCCGACTACTCTTTTTTACTTCTTCTTCTTTCTTAATTAATGGCGTGCTCGCGTTAAATACGCGAATTTTGCCAATGTCAAGAAAATATAATTTTAATTATACAGAAATTGTACGGTAGATTAAGTTAAAAATGGAGCCTCACAACACGTGTTATTACGAAAAGAACTCGGGTGAAACTCCCACTCTTTTTTTATTTGAGCTATAAAAGTCTGACGTTTAGCACTTTATGTCATTTGTAAATTGACATTGACATGACGGATAGTTTGACAACTTAAAAACGTTTCGTTTCACGTGACGAAAGTTTAATTCATTACCAGTTTTTTTAAACCTATGGAGAGTTAAAGTTTCCGGTTTTTCAATATTCTGGGTTAAATAAAATTATGTCAAAAGAGTTTAAAGAAAACGACAACACCGTATTCTATTGATTCAAAAATGTGACAAAATGGAAGTATATATAGTATGGCATAAGAATTTCGAATGAATCAAAAATACATCTCGGACTTAAGATGACCATCACTTGAATTGTTCTAGAACTTTCTGCATTTTTGCATACATTCGCCTAGAAGATTGTTGGTGGCAGTTCCGTAAAAGTTAGAGATATTATTTAACGTGTAAAATTGTAGTAGGTAACTAGAATAATTTCATACTTTTGTAGTTTTTTTTATTTATTTAAATCTATGGGTTTTTAAATGTGTTTCATCAAGATCAGCTATTTTTTATAAACCCTGTGGTGGGGCACAGGCGTTTCTTATTAAATACTAGCTCTCTCTTCTCTTATCGTATGAGGATTAGTGGCCACCTCTAATAACAGAGTTTATCAATGTGTCTGGCTGTTGGCTAACCGACTGTTAACAACCCTGACCGACGGTTTTACGTGCCCTCCAAAGCACGGAAGCTCTCAGTTGTAATGTCACTTTACGGTCACCCATCCGACACCTGCCCAGACGGAACGTTGCTTAACAATCGAAATTGAATACAAGCCAAACAAACAATAAGTTCTATAAAATTAGTGAAGCCAAAGTGCCAAACAAAACAAAATCAGACTTGGTGTAACCAAAAAAGAAAGTACAGTAGATGCAAAACAAAACAACAACATACCACCACGAGAGAAGAAAAAAAAATACAATTTTCGTACCACTTGCTCAAAAAAGTAACATTCTATGCCACAAAAAGCGAACACAACAATAGTAATTTTTAATCTGTTAAAAACAGGGAAAGAAAATTGTACTGAATTTTATTCATCCTCTAGGCGGAGAATGTGATTTAAATTTGGAATACTTACCGAAATTTATACTGAACTACATCTGTGTTTACACCATTGAGTTTGTATATAAAGCATTACACCTCTTTTTGAAAAAGGAGTACGCATTTATTAAGCAGTTATGATTATTAAATAAAATTACGAAAACCGACGAGGCCGTATGAGCTTGATGCCTTTGCTTTTCCGACAAAAAATATTAGTCTAATACATCTCATATTATTATTGTGTTAATTTTTTCGCAAATGGTACGAAAAGTAGAGTATTTTCCTAGGTGATAAAGCTGTCTTAGTCTTGGGTGAACTTAAATCCCTCGCTACACTCAGGACTCGTCTTAAATCCCTCGCTTCGCTCGTGATTTACGTTTTTAACACCCTCGCTACGCTCGGGAGTAAACCTCGAGTCCTTCGTTACGCTTGCGATTTAAATCGTCACCCGCGACAGAAGACACTGCTTTATCCCCTTGGTTAATAATCTACTATTTTCAAATAACTTACATACAAACTAATAACAAAAGTGACTGAAAACAGAAAAACTGTGTCAGACAAGATCACAATCTGATAAAGCAACAGCAAAGTTGCAGAAAACTAGCCATTACAGTAGAAGGTACGTCCTTACAGTGAGTAACAAAACATCATCGTACTTTGGATACTTACAACCAATAATGCAACAAACATTCTTAACGTAACATTTTTTTTTCTTTATTTACAGGGCTCTCCCATTAAATGTATGTTCTGTTACTGACATTGATGTAAACCCTTGTCAGTCTACGTAACAATACAACAAATAATACGAATAATACATACGTGGACGTGTATCGAAACAAGTTACCGATTGTTCTGTAAAAATAATGTTATTGTGAATTGAAAATAAGTTTGTTTATTTGTAAGAAAAAACCCCGTGTATTCAGTCTCGTGGATATTTTTCCCTTTACAAAATTCAATTTCCTTTGATAAAAAAAGCATTTCATCTGTACCAAAACTCATCTCTTCAACAGGTAGTTAAAAGAATGAAATTACCAAACCTATTTATTTTTATTGCTTTATGTTATAATTATACATTTTGTTCTTTAACTATTAAGTATTATTTAACTTGTTTTTGACTGTCTATGTTCTTTGTTGTAACCCCGTCAGAATAACAGCGCTACTGGGTCACTTTGCACATCTATTAGTGGCTCAGTAGCATTATGGGGTATTTATTGGCCCCGCACACATTAATTTGTTTTTGTGTAAGTACACTAACATTAGTGTAACTTCTAAATTGTAGCTTCTTGTATAATTGTGTGTGTATCTTATCTCCTATGTGTATGTGGCTATTAAATGTTTTTTCTTTTATAATAATAATTTATACGTTATTGCACAATTAAAGAATAAGTAACACAGGACAATTTACAAATAGAGAATAAACAACAGGCGGCCTTATTGCTACATAGCAATCTCTTCCAGGCTTGGTGAAAGAAAAAAAAAAAAAAGAGGAACAATAGGGGAATGAGTGCAGAAAAATATATTAACAGATAAATATCTAAAGAGAAATAATTGATAATATTAGATATCTTTCTTTCTTTTCATTTCGTTAGTATAAATAAAATTGGAAATTTTTCCAAATTTCTTCAAATGGGAGTATCTTGGGAACATAAGGTTGGGTGGAAGCGCGCCTTTCCCAGAATCCTAGACCATTGAGAATTTACTCTCATCAGAAGTCTTTGAAAAAATAACTACTTTAAATGATAGTACAGGGCGGGAAACGAAAGCTGACACATTTACTGTACTCACACTTATGCAATTTCAAAAATCGACTGAACAAATACAATAAAGTTCCTTTTGTAGTAGCAAAAGCAAAATAATACTGATTCCATCATACTCATAAGTTTAACCGCGCGCGAGAGAGACAATCATACGTCTTGATGCCCATGCAGTGCAACGTCACGCCGCGCGCTTATTCACAGACACTACGTGTAAATGTGTTGAATGTGCCAGCTTTAGGCGTTTCCACCAGAGATGTGCGATGGAAATGTGTCGTACGAGGATGTCTAGCTGTGCTGTGAAAATGTGTGGGTGTTTCCACCAAAGCTGTGCGATGAAAATGTGCCTACGAGAATGTGTAGCGGAGCTGTGAAAATGCGCATTAATGTGTGGTGCGAGGATGCGTTGCGAAGCTATGAAATGTGTCGACGGGGGTGCGGTGTAGTGGGAGCGGAGTAACGCGAACGTCTGCCTGCCGCTCACGTCTCACTTTGCTGTCGATAGCGATTCGATATCCATATCTATTTTGCGCACTTCTACTTCCAACAAACTCCGTCTATTATACATACATTCCTCGCAACACATCCCTCGCACCCATCCCTCGTACACATCCCTCGCACATATCCCTCGCACACATCCCTCGCTTGTTTTGTATGCGCAAAAATCTAGCTCCGCTGAGCCGTTTCCACCAGAGCTGTGCTGACCGAGGCAAGGTAAATGAAGCGATTCTATTGGTTCTTTACAAACACATCTCTCGCTACGCATCCTCTCACATCTCTGGTGGAAAAGCAGCCTTAGTTAACCAACCGACCTGTAGTGAGTGATGTACCAGAATTGCACGCAACCCTACTTCTTCAGATACCATAAAATACGAAAAATGATGACGTATCAGTCTCTTGATTGGCTGAATGGCTAGTCAATTCCTTTTATGCGTCGTAAAAGCATACGACTCGCTTGGCCCTCCGTAAACAGGGGTTTGCTCTTAAATGGGACATTTATGACGTGAATCAATGATAATTGACTACAAGCTTTAAGTTTGATGCAATCAATTTTATGTGTGAGAAAGAGAGAGAGAGAAATTAAAATATATAGTGGGGATATTTTTTTCACCTTACTTAGTACATTATGTTATAAGAAGTGGGCAATACAACTGCAAAAGAAATATGGAAGATAATATCGAATAAACTTGACGGTGTAATCGGGGAATTTCCCGGTTGACCGGGACCGGGACCTTTGAGAAACCTTTTCTTAAAGGTTAAAGAAATAAATTATTATTCAAATGATATACCTCTTACGATCGGTTTCAATAACCTATCCTCAGTAAGAGATAGGCTTACTAGAGCTTTGTTGCCTTGATATTTTTGTTAATCAGCCTAAAATAATCTAAAATAACAGCGTTTGCAAAGTAACGTAACCAAGATAGGCCTACCTCTTGTTATGGATAGATTATTGGCCGTTAATCTTTTCTTATTTGGATATAAACTTTTCTATTTGTATTTAAATCATAAGAATATTGTCTTTAGTTTTGGAACCTGAATTTCGGGAAAAACTTGGGAACGCGTGGAAGGATCAAGCTAAAAGTTAAACCATATATTCTCGTGATACAGTCTCGTGAAGCTGTGAAAAAATCAAACTTGTAAATTAACCTAAAAAAAGGCAAGGCCGTTTATGTCACAAAAACGTATATTTTGTTTCTCTCAAGGAAATCAAAATTCTTAGGGTACTTGCCTTTGACCTAGAACTATGAAATTTGGCATGTATTATCGTGTTTTACTACAAGTACAGGAGAAAGTCTAAAAACTATTTTTTAAAATTAAATTATAAAAAAATAGTCTTTAGTTTTGGAAACTGAATTTCGGGAAAACTCGGGAACGCGTAGAGCTATCGAGCTGTAATTAAAATCATATATTCAAAGCAAAAGTCTCTTGAAGCTGCGAAAAAATGAAACTTGTAAAATATCGAAAGGAAACGGCATAAAACCGCTAAAACGTATAATTCGACTCTCTTAAGGGAATCAAAATTCAGAAGACGCTTCCCGTTGACCTAGAACTATGAAATTTGGCAAGTAATATCGTCCGTTACTTTAAAAACAGGAACATATCTAAAAACTACACATTATAGTAATGAAATAAA
Source organism: Chrysoteuchia culmella (assembly GCA_910589605.1). Taxonomy (NCBI): domain Eukaryota; kingdom Metazoa; phylum Arthropoda; class Insecta; order Lepidoptera; family Crambidae; genus Chrysoteuchia; species Chrysoteuchia culmella. The sequence continues at coordinate 1,915,579 of OU342651.1, forward strand.
AAAATATAGTCATTACGTACATCATATGTTTTGGCGCGCACTGTTCATTGAAATAAAACAACTTTTACGGATATCAAACGCTCTATATTTCACGAACTAAGTTGTAATTGTCCGTATTTTTAGGGTTTTTAGGGGTTTTTTGATTTTCCCGACGTTTCGGCACCGTTTCAGCTACCGTGGTCACGGGATGAAAAGCCCAAAAAACCTAAAAAACCTAAAAATACGGACAATTACAACTTAGTTTGTGAAATATTGCGCGTTTGATATCCGTAAAAATTGTTTTATTTCAATATAGTCATTAGTTTTAGAAACTGAAGTTCGGGAATAATTGAAAAAAAAACCGCGAGACTCGATTCCTGCACTATTTATAATATTATTTAACTACATTGGTACCTACAAATTTGTGCGGAACCCTCGGTGGGCGAGTCTGACTCACACTTGTCCGGTTTCTTTCTATAACAAGGAACAATTTGGTTCTTACGTTATTTTAAAACTTATCTTATAAGATTAGCTTGTGTTCATGCGTAAACGCACAAACGTCACATCACTAACTGAGCGGCGAGCTGGGAATTCCGCCGCCCGCTCCGCACTTCTCAATCGACCGGCCACGCAAACGTCGCGTCCATTGTACCGTTTTGCTAACAATTATTTTAGAACTTTATCATTATACAACCTATTTAATACAGTCCGCTATACGTTTCATTTCGCACCAAAACAGCTTGCTTTAGGCTATATACACCAGCCTAAACACAAGGTTCATTATTGCATCGAGTCACAGAACATAAGTGCACAGGTTCGACATTATAACCTAACTTATTCTGTAACTACCTTCTGCCCGCGGTTTTTTATTAGCTCTTAGCCTTCATCATACCTGATGTTAAGTATTGATAAGGCTGAAGATGGAAGCGAGCCTCTCCCGGAATCCTCAATCACTGAGGAACTGACTATCTTATCTCTAACTGCCAGAACACAACAATGCTGAAAACATTGTTGTTATGGCGTCAGACTTAGATAAGGTTTTACACGCGTGGTTCCCGTTTCCGTGGGAATATCGAGATAAAAATTAGTTTAATTAAATCTATGCTAGTTGCTAAGTTAGGGCGTGAAGGGAGGACAAACAAACACACTTGCGCATTTATAAAATTATATTAGTTCCTGCCGGACGTAAACGGAACTCAATTTTCCTTTAATTTTTTTGACGTGACGATTCAAATACTTTCTTGATACTTTTACGAGAGTTCAGGCACCGACTCAAAAAAGTTTGAAGTCGGTTTTTTTTTTGTAGCGATGTGATGTGCGGTGTTGGGAGACGAAATATCACAAGGAAAGTCGAGTTTTAACTGAATATTTATTGAAAGAAAAACAGGATTTTTTATAGTATTTTTAAGTAGGTCAATACGGTAATGTCTTACAATGACATTTAGCTTGGTTAGAAAAGTATCCGATTACATGTTGCATGTTTACCTTAAAGAAAATAGAATATTAATTTATAATAAAAACAATACTCATTTCTATACGTCATCGACATGACGTGTGCACCACACTACAGCGATACTGTTTACCATAAACTCCCGTAAAAGTATCGAGAAAGTATTTGAATCGTAACGTCAAAAAAATATAGGAAATAAACTTGGTTTTTATTTTCCATAAAAAGTTTTTTATTGAAATAAAAAAACTTTTACGAATATCAAACGCACTATATTTCACGAACTAAGTTGTAATTGTCTGTATTTTTAGGTTTGTCCCGACGTTTCGGCACCTTTTCAGCTGCCGTGGTCACGGGATGACAGTTTTATTTCAATGAACAGTGCGCGCCAAAAGATGTGCGTAAGTTTTTTATTTCACAAATTGTTAAAGTTAGAATACGTTTCGAACTTACCTACACTAAAAATCGGAACAATGAACTTGTCATCTTAGTGACGAAAACGAGACTATTTTCAAGACATCCATATTTGCTTTCTAAATATCTTTCTATAAGTATTTTGTAAATCACCCTACTAATAATACAAATGCCAGGATGTCAGTTTGTTTGTTTGTTACTCCTTCACACAAAAACTACTAAACTTATTTTGATGAAATTTGGTATGTAACTACTTCAATAAGTGGACTAAATCATATGTTACTTTTTATCCCGTTGTTTCCACGGAAACGGGAACCACGGAGGTGAAACTGCTGGCGGCCGCTAGTTGTACCTAAATAACTAAAATCTGTAACAAGATCACACAAATTATTGGTGCAAATTCTCATATTTATCGAATTGCAATCAAATGGTTTATGTCGGACTTAAAAAAGGTTCTTTATGTACATACTCGTTTTACTGACCCTTTTTCTGTACAGTCAGCAGAAACGACCGTAGAAATGGGGTCGGGACTATATTTTGGGTGAATAGTCTTCCTATTTCCGTCAACAGATGGAGTTGTTTTTTTTTATTTAAGTTAAAGCATTTGTTTGTTTTAACTGGTATAAAAAGGAGGTTTTACAGTTTACTTGTAAGTATGTTTACTATTACAAATTGTTAAAAAATAAAAACCGACTTCAAAAATCAAAAAGTAAAGAATAACAATAGTTTAAAAGTTTTTATTTCACTTTTTTTTAAATTACAATAAGTCCCGCACTTTAGTTGTAATGTGGTTTTCCAATTTTCAATAATAATATGAACTTACTTAATAGACTTACCTTTTTCGGCTAGGACAACAACGGGGAAATGAGACAAAACATTATCCAGTGACAAGTAAATTGATCTTTATTATTCTCCTGACTCTATATAAACCAAAACTAAAAAGGTGTCCTGTAATCAACACATAAAAACATAAAAAATAGGTACACTGTTAAAACAATTAATTTAAAGTTACTGTTTTAGTGATATCTTAAATAAAATTGAAGGTTCATGAATGCCTGCCCAAGGATATCAGAAATGGAACTTAATTGAATGTGATGAGAAATTGATGATGATGCTACACTATGGGTGAACTCCTAAGCTTGCTGATGTGAATGAATGGTGGTTGTTGATATGGATATATTTAATTATAAAACTAAATGTTAGTTTTTTGGGTTAATTTAATAGAGGAATGGGGTCACCGCTCTATGTGTGATCCTCTGATTATATTTTCACTGCTTGATACTAGCAGGATAGTAAAACAGCCGGAGGCGACTCCCGGGCTTCCCTGATCTGTCCTCTAACGCCGAGCGTACTGAATTTTCTGCTTCGCGGGCGGAGTGGTGTTTCGGAGGGGCGCCGTATGCGTCTCGTCACCTGCGAGAGTGGATTATGAACGGAGGTGATTTCAGATATTATTGTAACCGGTGAATTCTCACAAAGGGGGCCTTACTGTAATGTCTTTACAACGAAGCCTGAAGGGCCCTATTTCATCTAAAAAGCATCAGAGCAAGGGGAAGGTTGATACCCCAGACTTAACCTCTAAAGTGGCCACTTGCATACCGATTATGATGCTGTGACTTATTTTTAATATTTCTTATTTGTAAGTAAATGTTTAATTTGTGAATAAATTATGTTTCCCAGTATGATGCCTTTCTGTTTATATTACAGGGAAGCTCTGGCTACAGAGATTAGCCCAAATTATGCTTACATGAGGGCTTCCATGCCACATGGTGTGCACTCATGAAAGCATACTTGAAGTGACTTATTTATGAAAGTTTACTAATAAAAAGAGAAAGTAACACCCTTAGGGGGTCCCTTTGTATCAATTACAAGGCTTAACTTGATAATTTAGGTGGATTAGGCAAGTATAATGGTAAGATCAAGTAGGGACACTGATTATGAAATTCTGATGTGAAGTGCACTGACACTAACCTGCGGCTTCAGCTATTCGTTCATCATCATTACATATTCCTTCTAATTGTTTATATTATTATACTGTTTATACTGGTATCAATAAAATTTTAATTAATCAATAAGAGTTTAATTAAAGTAACCTTCAAAAGCAAGGACCTTCTGTCATATATCAATCGCAGACCATCTGACAATCTCCTGTCAGTGTCATACCTGTCACTGTCGATCTGACAGATGGGGCGTTACGTGCGTTCGCACTGAATTAAAAACGTAAATCAGTGAAGATAATATTCCAGGTGTACTATGGCCAAAATTAAAAGCCAAGGCTGATGCTACCTCTGAACAATGAAAACCTGTAAAGTTAACAAGGTTCGAAGAGCCGTTTCGGCCACCACAACAAAACATTTAAATACAGTCTTTCACCGAATTAAGCATCTCTTTTCCTTTACATTTTTTTTCTACTAGCTCTCACCCATCGTACCTACCCATCCACCTCACCTACTATATATTTATATATATATATATATATATATATATATATATATATATATATATATATATATATATATATATATATCTTAATGAAAGGAAATTTTAAAATGACCGAAGTCTGCAGACATACTGCCTTATACAAGAACCGACATTACATAGTTTGACTCAAACTAGTAGTGTAGGCAACCATTAGTTTGAGTCAAATGGTTTATGTCAAACCGCTTGACCAAATAACGTCAGTTTTATCAATACTTCTTGACCTTGGACCAATTTCGAAATTAAAAAAAATGGGACACACAACAAACTCGATGTTATAACGTTTGAATCATTTCGATCGGTTTTGGTGTTCTCGAGTAATCGATGAACATACATAAAAAATATATATATCCCCGACGAATTAATAACCTCCTTCCTTTTTAAAGTCGGTTAAAAACGGGATTTGTTGACAAGTACCCAATATTTTATTTATTTGTGTGGTATTTGTAAGAAAAGTATAAGCTAGTTTTTTTAACAATCAATACTAACTATATTTTAAAGATGTTTATGCTAAAAAAAGAGAAAAAAAAAATGAAAATATAAAAACTAAAAGAAAACCAAATGATAAAACCCCATAATTACAACAGAAACCGTCTCCAAAATATACTTTTTGGAGTCGGTGTCAGCTAGAACGAAAAAAACTGAACGTAGGCACTTTAAGTACAAGTGCAATGTAGAATGCACCACTGATGTCCTAGCTGGCACCGACTCCAAAAAGTATATTTTGAAGACGGTTTCTGTTGTAACTAAGGGGTTTTATTATTAAACAAATAATATTATTTAACAAAATATTTTTTTTTTCTCTGTGAAGCCTTTGTGATTTTTTTTAGTTTTATGTTTTTTGTCTTAGATAAGCTCTTAATGTTTAATAGTTCCGATGAACATGTGTGGTCTTCATCATCCGTTCCACTACACCAAATGGTGCTTTATGGAAGCAACTGCATGAGTTACTAAAGAAAACACCGAAATCGATGAAGGTGTACCTATATCATTTGTGTTGTGTCTTACATTAAGGCACTTTTATCTTTCTTTTTTTGCTGTTGCCATTGTATTTTTTATATTTATACAGCTTAACATAAGTACCTGAAGTACGTCATGCTCACTCAAACGTTTCTTCGGCGGTGTCGTGTGAGGCGGGTCGTTACGTTCCCTAAAATATGGTTGAGCGAAGCGATGGCTGGTTCATGCGTCATGCTCGTGAACGGGTGCCGCCAGCGGAAATGGGTCTACCTCAGTCTGCTTATCTTAATGCTGTGCTTAAAGCCTAAATATTTTTATCTAAAATAAATTGATATTGACCTGTATGTACCTCACAACTTGCAGTGTAGTAGTCTTGTGGTGCGGGAAATGTTGTAATGTATGATAGACAAGTCTTTCTTTGCCAGTTAAAAATTGTTTACGTTTACAATAACCATAAAATGTAACATTTTAATTAGTATTTTCCTTTTGTGATGGAAATTGACCTTACTGATATGTTAAGGTCACTTTTCAATTTGACGACTCTGTATGAAATAAAACAGGGAGAAAAAAACAGCCCTTGACGAGTTTCTTGCCGGTTCTTCTCGTTACAAGGACTCCCGCCGTAGGGTTTGTGAACCGATGGCGTAGCTTCTTTGACGTTCATAAGTGCTTGTAACAGCCTAGACTGAATAAATGATATGATGGGATCATCAGATCATGACATGATAACAATGGGACCAACGTGAAAGTACCCCTTTTAAACAAAAAAGAATCATTCAAATCGGTTCATAAATGGCCAAGTACAGAGGTAACAAACATTAAAAAAACCACACACGAATTGATAACCTCCTCATTTTTTTTAAGTTTGTTAAAAATGTGAATTCCATACATGATACGTTCAACGTTGTACAAAGCACCAAATTCTAAATACAATTAATTTCCATTGTCATTAATGAAGTAACGGAAGTCCCTTCCCCTCACGTAAACAACCAAAGAAACGGAGAAAGCTACTCTGTTTCTAATTAAATAGAACATACATGATAAGCACGTCACAAGTCCTCACAAGGGGTAATTCCTCCATTCGTCCCACGAGACTACGGCCCGCTTGGGCCGAGTTGAGGAAAATCAAAATAAATGCTATTTCCATTCTACAAATCATCCAATATTTTTTGGTATAGAAACTAAACTTTAGGGAATCTAAATACTGACGTTGAGTAGTTATATTAAGCCGCACACGTGTTGAAATTAATAAAATATATATTTCAGACTCTTAATATTGAAGAGGAATAAAATTAAAGTACCAGGCTAACATGACTAACCAAGAGTTATTTAGAATTACGTAGATCTTAAGTTTTGGCGCGCACTGTTCATTCGCGGATATCAAACGCGCTATATTTCAGGAACTAAGTTGTAATTGTCCGTATTTTTTGGTTTTTTAGGGGTTTTTAGATTTTCCCGACGTTGCGGCACCTTTCCAGCTGCCGTGCTGGGATGACTCAGTCATCTCGTGACCAAATTACAACTTAGTTCGTGAAATATAGTTTGATATCCGTAAAAGATGTTTTATTTTATTATTTAGAATTGTTGGAGAGCGAATTTTAAAAAAATATATAACTAGCGGATCCTCGCGGTTTTACCCGCGTGGTGCACGTTCCCGTGGGAATATCGGGATAAAATATAGCCTTTGTCACTCGGGAGAAATGTAGCTTTCTAATGGTCTAACAATTTTCTAAATAGGTCCAGTAGTTCCTGAGATTAGCGCGTTCAAACAAACAAACTCTTCAGCTTTATAATATTAGTATAGATTAGTATAGATAAGCACATCTTAAGTTTCTTCGCGGCCTCATAATTGAAATAAAACAACTTTTGATTTTTTAGATTATTTATTGCACTGTATTTACCCGAAACATATATTTGGGAGTGGCAAAGGCTCATACATTTATCATTTGACATATGGAACTATTATTTTGAATTTCTGTCACTATAAACAATTATTATTATTGCATATCACATTGCAATACCTTCTGTCTAATTAAAATTTTTCTGTTTCCAATCAATTTTAATTTTGTTGATTTAAATTCATTGCATCCGTATTATGTGACAATTGTTTTTAAATAATCTTAATATATTTATTGTAATTTTTAATTAATTTAATTGTAATATTGTTAGTTTAAGCTTAATTTGAATTGAATTTTCTGTAAGCCTGTGAGTATTTTTTTTTATAAATAAATAAATAAAATACACACCGATTCCCATCGGCTTTTAGGAATCCGACCTCAGCGATCTACCATACACAAAATAATAACTAAGTCACTAAAAATAAGTTTTTATTAATTATTATTTCGTGCATTTGAAGACTCTGTATGAAATAAAACAAGTGTCTTGCCGGATCTTCTCGTTCCAAGGTCTCCCGCCCTAGGGTTTGTGAACCGATGGCGTAGCTTCTTTGACATTCATAAGTGATTGTAACTTGCCTAGACTGAATAAACGATATTGACTTTGACTTTGGCAACAAACTTACTTCGTTTCGCTTCCATTGCTGACCTACAGACCAACCCTCAGACCAACTAGTTCACGAAGTATGAAAGTCGGACTTAGAACAAGTCCTACCACCAATCAAAGGATATATATAAATACATATAATACATATATAAGTATTATTAAATATATATAATATAGTTGCAAAGTGAACAAAACCTTTGCTTCATAATTAGCCTTTAGTCAATCTCTGATTGTGCTTTTTCCACGCTCATAGTAAGTGGGACGAGTTGTGGACTAGAAAATAATGTTTATTCTGGTGTTCCGCAATTTGGCCCAAAAGGGCCATAGGCTCATGGGACGAGTTGAGGAATAACCCGTCACAAGTAATTTTCATTAATTTTAATTTGTCCTCTTCACGTGTCACCTCGACGTCTTGATATATTGTCGTGGGAATGATGAATATCTCGTACATTGACGTCACATGTTAATTCATCATAGTCGTTTCATGTTACTCCTAATTCCAATGGAAGCGGAAATAAAAAATATCGGTTTTTTATTTACGAAATTGAAATACGTCAAAAGGTTATATAAAACCGCCTCTGTGGTCTAGTGGTACAACCACCGGTATCAGACCCAGGGGTCCCGGGTTCGATTCCCAGCGGGGGTACATATTGTATTCGGTTTGGTTGGTGGTAGGACTCGTTGTAAGTCCGCCTGGCTAGCTACCACCATCTTATCTAAGTCTGACGCCATAACAACAATGTATTCAGCATTGTTGTGTTCCGGCAGAGAGATAAGTTAGGCAGTTCCTCAGCGATTGAGGATTCCGGGAGAGGCTCGCTTCCATCTTCAGCCTTATCAATACTTAACATCAGGTATGATGAAGGCTAAGAATCTCCCCATCATTCATAAAAAAAAATTAAAAAAAATAACTATTGCGGTATGAGGACTTCGGTGGCGCAAGGTTTTGTGCGTTTGACTTGCGATTGTGTTGATAAGCAACTTTTGCAGTAGATGGTCATAGTATATGTTTCCAATTTTGAAGTGAAAACTTCTTTAGCGGCGTTGTGCACATCAGAGTTTAAAATTTTTGGGATGGGTAAAAATGTTAAAGTCGCGTCAGGACACGTAATCGAAACTTCGTAAGACGGAGGGAGAGTAGACCGCTGGCGCGGCGTAGAACAGGAAGTAATACCTCCTCTCTTTTTACCGCGCGGCGAAAATTAATGCCTGCTCCTGCTGTTTCGTTTAAGCGGTTTTTACTTCTGCCGGCACTCCCGGAGTGAAACCCGTTGTTTTTTTTTGAGCTCCTCTGTGCTTTCTATCCATCTTCTTCCCGAGTCAGCATGGCCTATTCTTGTTATCCATCCATAAGATGGAAGGAAAATAATAAGAAAGATAAGATGAGCCCCAGCAAAAATGACATTAAAATGGCAAAAAATTTCATCAATGATTAATAGTCCTATATAATATCACTTCTTGCCAAGTTTCAAGGTTTTATATGTAAGCTAAAACATTTTATAAAAAAAAATCAAACCGACTTCAAAAAGTAAAAAATAAAACTTTTGGAGTCGGTGCCAGCCAGGGCATTCTACATTGCACTTCTATTAACTATATATTTTTTTGGCCTTAGCTAGCTAGCACCGACTCCAAAAGTTTTATTTTTTACTTTTTGAAGTCGGTTTGATTTTTTTTTATAAAATGTTTTTATTTCAGATTTTTTAGTTACATCATGTGCCGTTACTTACACTAAAAATCAGCCCATACACAACAATGTCATCTAGGTAAACGACTACTTGCCAAAAGGTGATTGATATTTTTCAAGATTATGAAAAAACTACTAGCCAGATCTTCGTAAAAATTATATGGGACCAAATTGACAGTGTACCCGATCGAACAAAAAAACAATTATTAAAATCGGATCACCAACACCGGAGTAATCGGTATACATACATCAGACAAAAAAAAAAAAAAAAAAAAAATACGCGTTGAATTGAGTACCTCCCTCCTTTTTGTTGAAGTCGGTAAAAATAACCTTTAACACAAATTGAAAACTTTTGAATTTCATACTTCGTGAACTAGTTGGTCTGACGGTTGGTCTGTTGGGTCAGCAATGGAAGCGAAGCGAAATAAGTTTTGTTGTCAAAGTCAAAGTCAATATCATTTTATTCAGTCTAGGCTGTTACTAGCACTTATGAACGTCAAAGAAGCTACGCCATCAGTTCACAAGCCCTACGGCGGGAGACCTTGTAACGAGAAGAACCGGCAAAAAACTCGTCAAGGGCTGCTTTTTATCCCTATTTTATTTTATACAGAGTCGTCAAATTGAAAAGTGACCTTAACAAATCAGTAAGGTTATTTTCCATCACAAAAAGAAAATACTTATTATAATATTACATTTTATGGTTATTGTAACCGTAAACAAATTTCAACCGGCAAAGAAAGACTTATTTAACATACATTACAACTTCTCGCATTACAAGATTACTGTACTGCAAGTTGTGAGGTACAATCAGGTCAGTATCAATTTATTTTAGATGAAAATATGTTATTTTACATAAAAATATTTAAGCTTTAAACACAACATTAAGATAAGCAGACTGAAGTAGACCCATTTCCGCTGGCGGTACCCGTTCACGAGCATGACGCATGAACCAGCCATCGCTTCGGTTAACCATATTTTAGGGAACGTAGAGACCCGCCTCACACGACACCGCCGCAGAAATGTTTAAAAAGAGCAATATTTTACCTTTTCACTCTTTTCCGATCCGATGGAAACGCAACCTAAATTGTATAGCTCCAAATAATAATACAAAAGGCTTTAAGAAACTACAAAATTGTGTCTTCTGATGAGTCAACAGCAGCTACGGATTTACATTTGCACTACGAAAACCGCCGCTATTACGAGCGACGTAAGGGCGCTCTCATGGTCAAAGTGAAAAAGCGTGGCTGCTGTTGACTGTACAAGCTTTAGGTGAAAGATTGCACTAAATAATGTTGATGATACATCTACTTGGACGGTGGAGACCGTGTTGAATTTTTATTCCTTTAATTTTTTCAAACAGAAAAGTCACGGAACCCTAAAAAGTAATACAAAACAAAACATACAAGAAAGTACCACGTATTAGCTTTATAATATACGATTCATATTCATGGCACGAATACAAAAGTATAGGCATATAAAGTACGTTCTTGTTTTAGTACTTTCTCAGAAATTCTTCGGTGCGAAATTACGACTTTCCTTCTTACCTGTTGCCTCGAGAATTTAAATATATTTCTTCATCATATCAGCACTTTTTTATATACAAAGGTTTGTAAAGTACTCAAAGCATTTGTAGATCTCGTCATTATGAAAAACTTTTTGTATGGCAGCACCCTGAAATTCATAAGAAAAATCTCAGATATAATGATTTTAAAAGATTTAACGACGACATCCCGTGACCACGGCAGCTGTAAAGGTGCCGAAATGTCAGGAAAATAAAAAAAATCCCTTAAAACCTAAAAATACGGACAATTACAACTTAGTTCGTGAAACTATAGCGCGTTTGATATCCGTATAAGTTGTTTTATTTCGACGAGGATACTCGTCATACCCGATGTTAAGTATTGATAAGGCTAAAGATGGAAGCGAGCCTCTCCTGGAATCCTCAACCAAACTGTGGAACTGGCTTTCTTAGCTATCTCTAACTGCCGGAACACAACAATGCTGAAATCATTGTTGTTATGGCGTCAGAATTAAATAAGATGGTGGTAGCTAGCCAGGCAGGCGTACAACATGTCTTACCACCAACCAAACTTAATACAATATGTACCCCCACTAGGAATCGAACCCGGGACCCCTGGGTATGATTCCGAAGGTTGTTTAAACACAGAGGCGGTACAGTATTGCCAATGAACCGTTAGATTGCGGGTGAAATCGAGGGCGGCTGCTATTATTTCCTGTTCTTTAATCGATCATCCATTAAATTTTGCAGCCTGTTTACCTTAAAATCAAACGTTATTATTATTTATAAATAATCTCTCATAATCATCACCAACAAACATTTGTAATCTCCCCAATTCTGGGGGTAGCCCTTCGATCCATCATAGGCTCAATGTGGATTGGTGAGCTTTAACGACTGCAAATACAGTCCCTCAACGTGCTTTTCAAAGCTCGGAGTAGCTTGAAATATTAAATTTATGGTCACCCATCCCGTGACCGACCATTACGAAAGTTGTTTAACCGCAACAATTGCAGATCAAGCGCGCGTTCCACCGCGCCACCCATTAAACTGTATTACACTAATAGATGTAGTTATCGCGTAGAAACACATCAATTAGGTATCTACTTTAGCCTTCCGCTTTCCTAAACTACGTGTTTACGCCTTTCTGATCCTTTGCCAAACAAACCGCTAATGTATCTTTCAAATACGATAAACCACGGCATTGTTCTTAGCGGGACGTGTCCGGAATACCAGAAGGTTTTATTCTGTGCTGAAGCGTGTCCCAAATAAAGATACATCCCTATGGAATTTAATAACTTGCCTTTGATAGAGAGGTTGTTAAAGGAACAGAGACAAATTCAGGAAGGGCACGGTCCTAAATGAGTTGAATGAATGAGTTGACTTTGACTTTGACTTTATTAAATATAAATTTCATACAACCACACCAAATATCTAGACCAAGGTAAGTTTCATAAGAAGTTGTGTTATGGATACTAGACAACGGATAAACATACCTACTTTTAAACTTTTTTTTATAAATACATACTTTATACATATTAAACACCCAGACCAAGACAAATAGACATGTTCATGCACACAAATATTTATCTTGTCCGGGGATCGAACCCGAGTCCCTCTGAGTAGAAGGCAGGCTAAACCTCTACGCCAGACAGGTCGTCAAACACCCTACCTGAAACACTTCGACTCTTTAAAGGACACGTGAATCCTGCTCTAACCCCTTCCAGGCCCCCTGAATGAACACCGCTATAACGCGCGATATGAAATGACGCATGATGCTGTCTTGCTTACCCCGCTAAGGTGTGAGTGGCATAGTGACACGTTATTGAGCTACGTCAATAAAAACCGCAAATGTTAGGGCTCAGCTCAAAGAGAGTCATCTTCCATATACAACTTTGAAGGCCAGAGCGCTTCAACAGATGGAGCGGAACGGACGGAGTCGGCGCGCAGCGCAGTGCATTTTAAACTTGCTACAGGAAATTGAAACATCCGTGAAGAAGTTAAGTTCCCAATTTGAATGCAATTTACGTAGCCTTGAAGGTGAGGGTTTTTTACTACACCCTGGCACGGCGACATATTTATAATTAATAAATACCCGCTGGCGGGCGCCGCGTTAGCTCGACACGACTTTGAACTGTTCTGGTCAAAAAATCTTTATTATTCTATTATAATTATTATTATCTCCTTTTTCCTTGGAACTGCCATAATACCACGTCCCAATTCTATATTTTTTGGTTGTCATATACATTGTTAAGTTACGATACTATTGATAACTCTAAAACAACGAACTGACTACGACGTGGAAGCACTGCCCGCGCGTGCTCGAGCCTCCGCTGCCCTGCGCACCGACTCCATCCGTTCGGTGTGTATCATACATTAGATTTAATAATCTACTAGTTTAAAGGATAGAAGCTTACGCACCAGCTTTCACGTTATCACCACCTCTGAAGTCGTAGGTTTGATTCCTATAAGAAATATTGTTGTTATGAACAGTCGTTTTTGTGTTGTGTATGTGTATTATGTAAACGAAAATTTGTGATTATTTCCAGTGAGCTTTTATTTTAAAGTTCTGAAAAGTATTAAGGATAACAGAATTATCCTTAACACAAGTGCAAGCTATTTGTTGTGGAATTAGATAAGGTTTTTTTTTATGTTACACTATGAAATACCCCTTTTTTGTATTCAACTTGTTGCCTCTGTTCGATTCTTCACTCAAGGCACAAGCCCTCTAGTTTCAGTGTATTATGAATATGGGACTCGATGTTATGCCGATATACGAATATACTCCGTATTTTAGTCAAATAATTATATATTTTTTTCATTAGGAGGGGCGAAAGTCGTTTCTATATTCTTACCAATTTTTTCGTACTCCTAAGAGCATGATGTTTAAATCTTTTGGTGATTTTCTAAGAAGTCATTTCCTTTCTCTCTTCCTTAATTTTTAAACATCGTCATCGTTTTTTTCTTAATCGTTACAGTACTGTTATTTATCTATTATAGCTGTGTAGTGTCGGCTTAGAATAGCACTACCCCCTCTCATCCCGTGGGTGTCGTAAAAGGCGACTAAGGGACTCAGCCTTCAGGAGACGGGCAGCAACGTCTCCTACAAACTTGGCCATACTGCGATCGCCAACCCGCCTTTTGGGAGATGGGTTCTATACCCAGCAGTGGGTGTCATGTGGCTGAGACGACGACGACGATTTATTTATTAGCAATTTTTTCACCCTTGTAGGCCTATTTTTTGGCCAAATTAGCCTGTAAAGGATTGCTATTTGGCAATAAGACCGCCTATTGATTGTGCTCTATTTTAAAAATTGTCTCAATTATTATTTCTTATTTTCCTTAAAAAGGTCCAATAAGTCTTGTGTTTTATTTTTAACATTTTATAACATTTATTTTCAATGTCGGTTTTGGATAGTTACAGCTATCCACATTGTTAATTAAGTTCTTCAAGGTGAGTCCTTATTTAAAGCCCTGAATACACATTTGTTTTGTTACAAACTAACTGCCCGGCGTCACCACTAACTTCTGTGCTTGACACGTAAATTAGTTTCTTTTATTTTATTTCAGGGCGATGAAAATAGTAGCATTTATTTTATGAACGACGGGGAGACTCTTAGCTTTCAACATACCTTATGTTAAGTATTGATAAGGCTGAAGATGGAAGCGAGCCTCTCCTGAATCCCTCAACCACTGAGAGACTATCTATCTTATCTCTAACAGCCGGAACACAACAATGCTCAAAACAGATTTAGATAAGAAGGTGGTAGCTAGCCAGGCGGACTTAAAACAAGTCCAACCACCAACCAAACCGAAAATAATATGTACCCCGCTGGGAATCGAACCCAGGACCCCTGGATCTGACACCGGTGGTTGTTACCACTAGACCACAGAGGCGGTTTTTTCATGACAATTACAATGAATGTAATATTAAATATAAATAGCATTGCATTATGTTGCTCTCATAAAAAAAACAAGTAGCATTTGGCAAAAATTGTGTAACAGAAGAAAAAACGAAGTAAAAAATGCACTTTAAAAATATTAACCACAGACAACATTGGAAAATATTTTTTTCACCACACACGCTCGGAATCGCACTATTGAATTTTTAAATTACATTTTGTTCTTATAACTTTGAATTAATTATAATACTCCGTTTTGGTTTTATTATTTTATTATATCCTAGAATCCTTCGCTTGCTCAGGTTGCAATAGAGGTAACTCGCCGCGAAATCGAACTTTCCAGCCTTGCATAACAAATAAATATTTCCAACCACGCTTAATATATACAAGGTGGAAAAAATCAATGGGCCCTGGAGGGGAACCTTTAACCCTTTAGTTAGCTCATTTTACTGAAAGGGAATATTTATTTATTTTTTAAAACGAGCAAAACTGCATTCAAAGATTTTTGTAAAAACGCTTCGCACACCCAGGAATCGAATCAGCTAAAATCTATAAAAAAAAACATCCTGTATTTTTTGCCCTCAATCGATAGGGTAAATCAAAAGGATCAACTTTCTCTAACAAACATAGTAAACTTAATTAAGGGAAATACAAGAAAACTCAATTTATAAACTCAATGATACGGATAATGCACTATAATCATGGCTCTTTTGAAAAATTTACAAAAATCTTTTAATGCAGTTTTGTTTCTTTTAGAAAATAAAAGAATGTTTCCTTTCAGTAAAATGAGCTACCAAAAGGATTTAAGGTAGTTTTTTCCACCTTGTATACACAAGTTTATAATAAAAAAGTTGTTTCGTGGAAACTTTCGATGTTTCGTTATATTAAGACTTAATTAAATTTACAGAACTTTAAAATAAAAGTGTTAAAGTGGCCGGCGATTCTTTCTTATTAATTAAAATTGCACTTTGCCGCTACGTAATTTTTTTTTTTAAATTCTTTAAAATCTTTCGCTGTAAAATACACTATTTTCTACAAAGAAATTGAACATAAGAAGCTTTTCTTGTTATACATTTTTAACGAAGGACAAAGTTCGTTGTCTGGACATTGAATTAAATTGAGACAAATGTCATTATAATAGGTTTCTAAATAAAAGTTTGATTGATTGTGCGAAGTGGATCTTTATTCTATTGTGAATATGTTTAGGTTTATTTTTATCAAACTCAACTAGTGGATATAAATTAAATCGAGTCACTGCTTCATTTTCTTATGAATACTTACTTCACAATTTCATACTATCAACAATTAGGAGCAGTTTCGTAACGATTTTGGTATTGACTTTTATTAATATTGAAATTTGAAACGGGTATTAAACGTGTAGAAACGTGATAGGTATTTCACCTATCTGATTTTCCCGACGTTTCGGCCAAGAAGCCGTAGAGTCAGCCCGTGACCACGGCCGATGTAACTTGGCCGAAACGTCGGGAAAATTAGATAGGTGAAGTATTTACGCTTGAATTAAATAAAGATACTTATTATTTTAAGAAACAAAATTCTAATTATGGTTTTGTCATGTCATGGTTTTAAAATTCGCGAGATATTTGCAGTTGCTTCGAATGCTAATAGTTAGTTAAACATTTTTGCTTAAACATTTTTGCCAAGACACTTACACAAAATTCATAATCATTTATTCAGTCTAAGCTGTTTATGATCAGCACCTATGAACGTCAAAGACACAAACGTTCTTAATTTCTACCAATAACCGATGGATCAGAACAGTAATGCGTTTTAGGTTACATGTCGTTTGTTTGTTTATGTTCAACTTATAGAAACAAATAAATATCATATTTGGGAACGGCTATTTCAAATCATTGGCAAATATTTTTCTCTAAACGCGATTACTCACCATTACCACAGAATATATAATAGTACCTAACAGAAGTTGTATTCGTTTGATCTCGAAGAAAGCCGACATTTTAATAGCTTACAAAATTTCCAACGCATCTTGTGCATACGTACATCTGCTGTTTTGGCGCACACTGTTCATTGAAATAAAACAACTTATACGGATATCAAACGAACTAAGTTGTAATTGTCCGTACTTTTTAGGGTTTTAGGGGTTTTTTGATGTTCCCGACGTTTCGGCACCTTTACAGCTGCCGTGATCACGTGGATGACAGTCATCCCGTGACCACGGCAGCTGTTTGATATCCGTAAAAGTTGCATCTTGTGCATTCAAAATTGCACATTACAACAACGCTCACAAGAGCTCAGAATTCAATTCCTTTGTGTTCAGAATTTACCTACGCCACAGCGTCAGGGTTGTACAAGCGAAGTGAAATAAATAATGCCTTTACTCTTAACACCCTGCATAGAAGGAGTTACAAACGCCACCAACATTAAACTTCATTCGAGTTGAATTATAGCCAAAATGTATTTGAATATCAAACTTTGCCAACCATCGCTTTCTAACATTTAGCACAACTATAGAGAATGTAGTAACTAATTACCAATTCTGGAAGTTTCAGAAAGCCATCTATCTCAAGTGCACAACAAACAACAGATGCAGTGACGTAAGTTGCAAACTCGCATTTGCTAGATGCAACTGTGTCTTGTGGTCTATTGTTGTATGAATTTGCTATTATAAACTAGATTTATCTTTAGGCCCCGGATTATGAAACACAATAGATATTACTTTGTTCTCTGGACACAGGTGTTCTGCTATCAATTATAAAATGAAATGCATTTATTGAGCAAGCATGCTCCATATTAGGCCAGTTTTAGGTCACTAATTATCAAATAGTTGCCTATAATAAAATAAAAAACTGACTTTAAGGTGGGTGAATTGATAGAGTATCAATAAGTACTAAGATGAGGTGTGGTAGAGTATGTTATTGAGAAACTACCACATAAACTTACAAACTTTCTCAATTATTTTTCCAAGACGGTAAAAAGAAACCAAATGCACATGTAATAGACAGTGTAATTTTGTGTTAAATTGAGAACTTAGTCCTATCTTATGAGAAGTAAAAAAATAATGCCTGGACGACGTAGAAAAACCACTGAGTGTGTATTTTCATTTACTTAGGCTCAAAGCCAGAAGATGTGAGGCTCAAGTTATGTGTTATTTTACTGTTATTAATTGGCTTAACCGTGTTATCTTTCGCCTGTGCTTTCGCTTAACTTCCGGAACGGAAGCAAAATGCAAAATCTTACTTTGGACAAATTAATATTGACCAAATATTAGGGCTCTTTATTATTTATATTTCTTATTCAGAACGTCATCTAACTACAATAGTTACATACACTGCCCGTTATAACACTTTTTTTTTATTTTATTTTTTTATTCAATAATAATCAAAACATTACAGTGTGAAAAACTTATAGCCTAGAATTTTTAATTTTAATCATATAATTATCCTGAACTAGGAATACCCTGTGTTTCAGTCAAAAAGGACTTACATTATACTTAAATTAAACAATCAAATACAATATCATTAATTAACAAGATCGTGACAAACAAACATAATACTATATAAATAATACACCTAACTTATTAAAATAAATATCATAGGTACGTACTGCCTGTTAATCGCCTGGTAACACTGCCTGTTAATCGGTTGAAATAATTACTGATTGAGTGTAATTAATAAAAGTGTCACATTTATTTTTTGACCTATTAATTAATCAACAAAATAGGCCCTAATAAGCCACCCTGAAACACACTTATAACATCATTACTAGTGATTTTGATTACCAAAGGAAATACCTAGTTATTCGATGTTTAATAGGTAGGTAGAGAATATTACCACTCAGAAATTATTTCGTAATCAACTTATTCCTTTCATCGTTATAATTTATTGTAATTTCACTTAATATCTTTTCTACAAATTAATCTACGCCATAGTTTCTTGAATATTCATCAAAAATATTAATTAAGACCTCAATCTCTATGCATTTTATCTTCGTTCTCTATAATTTATATGAATACTTATTTCATTTTATTATGCATGCTTGAAACGCTTATCCACATAAACGTGGTCAAACTGCAGCCAAAAAGCTAAGCTAAGCCTTAATAAGATCAAGCGATATTTCACGCCTGGACAGCTTTCATCTCTCTATAAAGCTCAACTCTAATCTTGCAAGGAATATTGCAGTCACCTCTGGGACGGCTCAGCGAAATACCAACTAGCCTGCACTTGACACGATCCAACCAGCTGAGAGGTGACAAAGAACTGGTGAAGACCCTTGCTCACCGCCGCAAAGTTGACTGTCTGTCGGTCTTTTACAGACTATGCTTCGGAGAGTGTGCTCAGGAACTGCATGAGCTCATATCGCCATTCCCCTTCTTCCATCGGACATCCAGACGTAGTGCAGACTACCAGCCTTTCTTGGGTGATATTCCTAAATGACGCACCAAGCGCTTCTCAAATTTTTTTATATTGCGTACAGCAAAGGAGTGGTATTTCCTTTGCTGCGTCTGTATTTCCGAGTACTTTTAACCCGACCACCGTCGAAGCAAGGGTGTATAGGCCTCTCATCATATAGCTCGCTCCACCGTGGATTCTGTCTTAGCCTCTGGGCTTGATCTAGCTGGGATCAAGAGCAAACCCATGCAAAATAAAAAAAGACGATAAAACTTATTATTGGTACTAGATACGGTTTATTCATTCCAGTCAACATATTAAAAAATCATACCTAATCGGACATCTAACGGTCATTTAGGTTATTTTTGAAGTAGTTCTTTTCATTTTAGTCACAACGACGGGCTTCTTAAATTATTGATATTTAGTACATTACTGAATCCAAACCAATATTATCTTAATTTGATAAGCTTCAGGGTTTAATAAAATGTTCTGCTAATTAAAACAAATAAACTATACCAGCATCTATCCCTCTAACTACAATCAGCCGCAAATCAAGCGTAAAAGCTTGAACTTGAGAGCGCCCTTATGTCACTCGTAATAGAGATGATTTTCGTAGTGTAAGTGTGAAGCCTGACATGCTATTGACTGTTGTACACACAGTGCTGGAATAGAATACCAATAAGGCTGGGCCTGACCGCAGATCCGGTTTCGGACCGACCCGGGACGAAATTGACAGTGTTGCTACTAAATAAACGGATTTGCCAGAATTTAGTAGAAACCTATTGGTGGTTGGGGATTATTGTAAAGTGGGAAACATGGGATATGAATATCTCGATGTACGATTGTAAGTTGATACACGATAAGCTAAAATAATAAATAGTAAATCAGCTGTCACGCGTCGCCATTTTTTTGCTCTGAACATAATTATAAGACTAGCATAGTATTATGTTATTTGTATTATAAGCAATCTACATACGACGACCTATTTGGAGTAGGGGTACCAAGCCCGCCTTCTACGCCAGTGGTCCCGGGTTTGATCCCCGGACAAAACATATATTTGTGTGCATGAACATGTCTATTTGTCTTGGCAATTTATTAATCTGTGGTCTTGGTTTGGTTTAATATGTATATTATGTATGCATTTACAAAAAATAAAATATATTTTATGTATGTTTATCCGTTATCTAGTATCCACAACACAAGTTTTTCATGAAACTTAACGTGGGCTAAATAATTGGTGGGGTTGTATGGGATTTATTTATTTATATGTGTACGATTTTTTTATTTATCATGGTAGGTGACGCGACTTATGAGCCGCCATTTCTCGCGGTAGGTTTCTTTCTGTGTATTATGCAGGTATCAATCAAAATGATAAAAAAAACTAGAAAGTAAATGTTATTAGAAACTAGTCAGATATACAACTTAAGCAAGAAACTTACGTCAGTCAACTTTAATTATGTGTTTAAGAAATAGAAATACAAAATATAATGTTATTGTTGTGTTATAACAACTATTAAACAAAAGATAAGTTTTTTCTGTGATAATTACTGAGAAGTCATTAAAAGAAATATTTTTGGAAAACTGTAACGTTCTTTCAACGTTACATTTATTTTCTTTGGATAATAAATAACAAGGCGATAATTGCTATTTCCGGTGCTATAGAAAAAAAACTGATTTTCAACGACAAAACTAGGAAAAAACATTTTTGGCTTTTTATTTGAACATTTGAAGAATTTGTACCTATTTGTATTTCAAAACCTCTATGCCAAGAAAATTTCACTAACTATCGAGTTTATCTTTGAAGTCACAACCTCACGTTGACCTGATCGGCAGTCCAAAACTTGAACAGCTCCACCAAAGTCGTCGTTAAATATATATTTGGATTGTAAGTGTACCAAGTTTGGTTGATTCCTATTCAATAGCGCAGAAAATTCAGCACTACACCAATCTTCAAATCTTTGTTTAATTTAAACCTAGACCGATGATAGTATGACTATCTCGAACCCAGCAGCCTAATAGGCAATAAGCATCACCCACCAAATAGTCGTATTCTACTTCTTAGCGTGTGGTCTCTGGCTATATTTGTGAAGACTAAAATTTAACCATCGAAACGGCACTGTTAGTGTCTTTGTAAAGGTCGCGTGTACAGGTGCATGGACACGCAGGGCAGGACAAAAGATGTACCATGGTCTTTAAAGAAATACCACATATACACGCGCTGTCCGAGCTGTGACCCCACCTGCGCATAATTTCCCTACTTCGGACAACTTGGGCCCGCAACCTTTTTAAGGACTTCCAAGTTGCCCAGGGTTCATCATGACCAGGTGGGAGTCGCTCAGGCTGCTCAGTAAATGAGTCTATGGAATAGTGAATAGTAGAATACAATTAATAGTATAGAATACTCTATATAGTCGTATTGCTCAGGACCTGTGCAATGTTCCGTGATTTACTGACGCGTACGTTTCCGCTACATTTTACGGGCGAGTCTGTCGGCTTTGGTTGCTGACAGCTAATGTATGGTCGTCGCTTTTTGTGGATCACGGCACGGGACGTTCGAGCATGTTTGTAAGTTATTGATTGATTACAGTGATTACCGCAACAGTAGGTAACGGTCGATTATGTCAGGTACATTTTTACCGTCTATCTCGATATAGATCTGTGGTACCAACCACCAATAGAAATCTATTCTTCTTCACGCACACATGCTCGCATATTTGCAATTGTTTTTTATGGCGTGTGCCTATTCACATTGCAAGCCTAGCTCACGAGCGAATTTTGAAATTGCCGTTTGCGAGTATTGCTCGGCTTACAGTTGGGTGGCGGTGCTGAAAGGGAGCTCAGGCGACGATATGTATATTGCTTCGCTCGCTCGCGACATGGAAGACCATGCAGAACTATGGATTTCAAACGTATACTGACTGACGTCGGCTTGCAATGTGGATACACGGTCTTAGAAACACACACACACTCACCCCCAAACAGAAATAAGCTAGACTTAGTAATTTAGAAAAGAAAAGAAAAGACTTGAAAAGAGAAGAAAGAAAGAGAAAAGACTTAGAAAAAGGTTGTCATATGTGGGGATTTTAATGTTGACATTTTAGACTCAAAGTTGTCGAAGCTCGCAAGTAGATTATTAAATTTATTCACATCGTTTAATTTATCTCATACCTTTAATGAGCCTACTCGAATAACACCCACATCTGCCACCTGTTTAGACAACATTTTTTCAAACTGTGTAGTCACTGAGAAATCTATAATAAATGTTATTAAATCGGACCATAGTGGACAACAAGCCTCTATAGAGCACCATCATGTCTGTCCTAAGCGGAAAATTGTATGCAGGCCAATAACTAAAAAGGGCATAGATGAATTCAGAAACAATGTGATTAATAAAATTAAGTCTTTACCAGTTCCTATTATGGAATCTAATTATCTTTATAATGATTTATTTCATGTGGTTGAACACGAATTTAGTAAAAAGTTTAAGCAAAAAGTGATCAATTGTAATTCGGATAGAGTAAAGTTTAGTGATTGGGCCACGCCGGGAATTTACACAAGTAGAAGAAAACTATATGACCTCTATGCGTCAAAGCATACTTCCTGTGACCCAATTTTTATTGGATATGTCAGGAAGTATTCTCAAATGTTTAGAAATGTTTGTGTAGCTGCTAAGGCGATGTTCTTTTCAAATAAAATCAAATTAGCGGATAATAAAATAAAGGCTACTTGGAATATTATTAATCAAACAACTGGTAAAACTAAAAATAATGTCAACCACTTCTGTCTTAAAGTAGGTGATAAATTAATTGAATCTGACGTTGAGGTTGCCCGTGTTTTTGAAGATTTCTTCTCTCGGGTACCCTTAGAAACTACCAGTAAATTAAATTCCTGTCCAAACGTTGCTGCTGCCCTCTTGGAGTCGTGTGTTGATAAGTGTAATAAAGTTTTCAATTTTAAGCATATTAATAGTGAAGACATTTTAAAAGCTTTCAAGTCTATAAATATTAAAAAGACTGAAGAGCTATGGGGCATATCAACCAACATTATTAAATCAATTATTGATACAATAGCTCCATATTTAGCTTTCATTTTTAATCAATGCATAGATGAAGGTACTTTTCCCGATTTAATGAAATGTAGTAAGCTTATTCCTCTTTTTAAATCGGGTGACAAAAGTGACCCCACAAATTTTAGGCCGATATCTATACTACCGGCACTTAGTAAAATTTTTGAAAAAATTATATACTCGCAATTATTAGACTATTTAACAATAAATCAAATCCTTCATAACAATCAGTTCGGCTTTTCTAAAGGTAAAAATACTACTGATGCTGGCATTGCACTCCTTAAACATATTTTTGAGGCTTGCGAGGGCAAGCAAGACGTATTGGTATATTCTGTGACCTGTCTAAAGCTTTCGATTGCGTTGATCACTTTACACTTTTAAAGAAGCTAGAACATTATGGTGTCTCTAAAAAATCGGTTAGCCTTTTGCAGTCATACTTGCATAATAGAAATCAAAAAGTAATTGTCAATAATACTGCTTCTACTGGAGCCCCCATTATTATGGGCGTGCCCCAAGGTTCAATATTGGGCCCTTTGCTGTTTTTAATTTATATTAACGATCTCCCTTACTACACGAGTAAATTATGTGAGACAGTACTATTTGCAGATGATACATCTTTAATTTTTAAAATTGATAGAGGAAAAAATTGTTCTGACGGCTTGAGAGAGAGCACTATTTGCTCTCTCTCAAGCCGCACACTGGTTCAACATTGATAATTTGTCTCTTAACCCTACTAAAACCAAGTTTGTTAAATTCTCATTACCTAATGTAGTGCAGGTCGATATGCTTATCAATTTGAATGGGGATGTAGTAGAGTTAGTTGAGAGTACAAAATTTCTTGGTATTACATTGGATTCAAAACTACAATGGGATCCACATATTGAAGCCTTGTCGAGTAGACTTAGTTCTGCGGCTTTCGCAATAAGGAAAATAAGGCTCTTAACTGATATTGAAACGGCAAGACTGGTTTACTTTAGTTATTTTCATAGTGTAATGTCTTATGGCGTGTTGTTGTGGGGCTCAGCAGCTAATATAGAAAATGTTTTTATACTTCAAAAAAGAGCTGTGCGCGCCATTTACACACTTCGACGTAGAGATTCTCTTAAGGATTTGTTTAAAGAGATTAATATACTAACTTTGGCGGGACAATACATCTATGATAATTTAGTATATGTAAGGAAACATCATGATTCATTTATAAAGCATAGCGATGTTCATAATTTTAATACTAGAAACAAGAATAAGCTTGCCGTTCCAAAATTTCGGCTTGAAAAATGTAGACGCTCGTTTTTGGGGAAAGGCATAGCCTTTTTTAATAAAGTTCCACAACAAGTTATTGAGCTGCCTTTGCATAAATTTAAAATGTATGTTAAAAAAACGCTCTTAAGCAAAGGTTATTACAAGGTAGATGACTATTTAAAAGACCAAAATGCATGGATGTGATACCAACATTGATCATACTATTGTAAATAGTGTAAGAGGAAAATATTCTAATATGAGTATGAGAAAATTTTCTTCTTTCATTAAATATATTTCAAGATTGTAGATTTGTGTTTGGCAACAACATGTTCCATTGTAAATGTTGTTGTTTCTGCTAAGGCTGATAAGTTTCTTGCGGCCGTTCTTCTTATCAGTTAAAAGATGTCCTGAATGGCTGGTAGGGAAAAAAATGTTGGACTATTCGAAAGTACTTATCTATAAGTCTATTTGAATAAAAATCTTTGACTTTGACTTTGACTTTGAATTTTTCTATCAATTTAGCAACGTCAAAAACCCGAGATTAAACTGTAACGAAATCCATTTGTAAACATAGTTATCATGTTAGTGCGCCGTTTGTGAGGGGATTATGAGTAATTTGTCAGTCTAATCCTCGGGTTGGATGGGTTTCGTTTTCACTGAAACTGCTATTAATAACAGACCTACGCCTGAACGCGAGCAAGGGTATGTATGAATAAAGATTAGGTTTTACTTGAGCCTTGTTATACATGCTGCTATTTTTCACGTCATATAAATCACGTTTGTTGTATGGGAACCCCACTAAAATATTTCTTTTATTCGGTTCTAAGTATTTGTTCTTATATCGGCAACAGAAATACATCTGTGAAATTTTCAACTGTCTACCTATTTATTTTTTATTTATTTATTCTCAGGACTTACAGTTTTACCCAAGACGTCCTGGCTTAACGGCTAGCTAACGTCCTAACGTCCTAGGTATAACGGTTCATGAGATACAGCCTGCTGACGACCTGTTTTGCGCAGGGATACTAACCCCACCTTCTGCGCTAGAGGCCCCGGGTTCGATCCTCGGACAAGACAAATATTTGTGTGCATGAACATGCCTATTTGTCTTGGTCTGGATGTTTAATATGTATATTATGTAAGTATTTACAAAAAAAAAAGTATATAAGTGTTTTATCCGTTATCTAGTATCCATAACACAAGTTCTTTATGATACTTAACGTGGGCTAGATAATTGGTGTGATTGTATGGAAATATTTATTATTATTTATTATAAAGACGGACAGTGGAGTCTTAGTGATAGGGTCCCGTTTTCCCCCTATGGGTACGGACCCTAAAAATGAGGTAACGACAGAAATTCACATATGTGTTTCGGACTGGCAAATTTCTATTCGTAGCTGTCGCCAGTGACTTTGTAGATGACGACAGGAATTTGCACGAGATGACAAGGTTAATACATACTGCTGTTTTTGACCTGGCTTTATTCGGGGCTGCCACCTGTGACTTTAGAGACAACGATTACGGAACTGAAATGGTTATTGCAATACGATTGAATACTGAATAGTTTAAACATTAAAATAATAACAGAGTGGCTAATTTTCTTTATAGACAAAGAAAGTGAAAAATCGCGCACACGAGGTGTTTTTACTATTTCCTAACAAAGCAACGAATCTTTTCATTTAGAAAAACCAGTGGGCATCACCTATTAATAAAAACATTTTATAAAAAAAATTCAAACCGACTTCAAAAAGTAAAAAAATAAATCTTTTGGTGGCGGTGCCAAGGCATTCTACATTGCACTTCTATTAACTATTTATTATTTTTTTGGCCTTAGCTAGCTAGCACCGACTCCAAAAGTTTAATTTTTTACTTTTTGAAGTCGGTTTGAATTTTTTTTATAAAATGTTTTTATTTGAGATTTTTTAGTTTTATCATGTGCCGTTACTTACACTAAAAATCAGCCCATACACAACAATTATGTCATCTAGGTAAACGACTACTTGCCATAACGTGATTGATATTTTTCAGGATTATGAAAAAACTCCTAGCCAGATCTTCGTAAAAAATATATGGGACCACAAATAAACCATTTTCTTTCAAATAAAAAAATAATTATAAAAATCTGTTAACAACTGCCGAAGTTATGGTAAAATATACAAAAAAAAAACTTGAGAACTTCCTCCTTTTTTTGAAGTCGGTTAAAAACCATAATGTCATAAGAACGTTTTGTTTGCGTTTTGTTTTTATTAAAGTTGTCACATTTTGACACACTTCATACTTTGGAGGCGAAGATTGAACGAAGACGACACAAAACTTCAAAAACAAGCTTACTTTAAGAAATAGCATGGTAAGATTGAAACATTACTGCGCCAAGTGATGGCGTTAGGCCTCCAGTAGAAAACTTAACACATTCATAAAACTGATAGGTACATCTTATGTTTTGGCGCGCACTGTTGTAATTGTCCGTATTTTTAGGTTTTTTTAGGGGTTTTTTGATTCCGTGGTCACGGGATGACTGGTGACCATCATCTGGTCATCCCGTGACCACGGCAGTTGTAAAGGTGCCGAAACGTCGGGAAAATAAAAAAACCCCTAAAAAGAACCTAAAAATACGGACAATTACAACTTAGTTCGTGGAAATATAGCGCGATTGATATCCGTAAAAGTTGTTTTATTTCAACATTCATAAAATTTCAAAGTTGAAGATAAAATTATGTAATTCAATTTATAGATTTCCTAAACCGATTAATTAATTTTGGAGTTAAAATTTCAATTATCTCACCTTAATTAAGTTAGCTCTGTATTAGGTTACGAGGACTTACTACTAAAATAAATTAATGTTTACATACTAAGTACGTTGTTATTACCAAACAATAATTTAATCAAACTATACGTAGTGGAAACAGTCCCAATGTTGTCACCCCTCCATTCATTAAAGCAAAGCAATGAAACATTAGGAAATTATACAATCAACAGTGAGAAATCTTATACTAGGAAAATAAAAATCGCCCAAGTGCAAGTCGAACTCGCACATGAAGGGGTTCGTCTCTCACCCAAGGTTGCCTGTAAGAGATTGCTATGTAGCAATAAGACCGCCTATTTTTTTTTTTTTACACCTACCTACCCAAAATGCCACTATATTTTTTCGCCTGCAAAAATAACTTTGTTTATCATAGTGTCTGTATGAATGACAAAGTTATATTTGCGGTTTTGGCAAATGTGCTATAGCTCTGAAACTGCATAATATATTTTGTTCAAACCAATTTTCGTTGAAAGAACCTCTTTATTTTTTTTATTTTTAAATAAATAAATAGATCTTTATTTTCTCATCACAAACTCTTAGTTTATTAATGTTAGGAAACTAACCTTAGCTAAGTTTGTGTGCGACTGATGCCCAAAATAGGTGAAAAATAAACCCGTAAGCACAGTTCATCAGGCTCCCACCAACTCGGACATTTAAGGCAGTCGAGATCAAAAGATGTGATGGTATAATTAGTAGACTTAAAATTAATCTTTGCATTTCTGTTTCTACTACTCTTCCAATATTTAGCTACTGAGCCCTAATGGGGACACCTCTAAATTTATTAGTACTAAACGCTGTAGGCTATCGTTGTTTCATCAATGTGAGGTATTCAATTATTTTTAAAACAAGTTTTACATGGAACCCATACACATAAGCCGGCGTGGCTATTATCAATCTTTGTAACAACAACGCGACAGCAACGCGACCGCAACGCGACAACAACGCGACAGCGATAAGTCAACTGTCACCATAGAAACCGCACGTATAACCATAGCATCCGTGCGGTTACTATGGTGATACGTGACATATAGCTGTCGCGTTGGCAAATATAGGTTATAGCCCCGGCGGTAAGAGCTTTGCAAAAATTAGTTTAACAATTTACACTAAGTTATACTGCTTTCGTAAGGTCATTAATCCTTTGACGCTCCCTCTCGCTTTCCTCAGCCTCCCTCCTTAGCTTGAAGAGCCCTCAACATGTGTGCCAGTTTAATGATGGTAATCATGTCTCATCAATCAGCGGTTGTTACACCAGAACTCTGAACTTCCATTAGTATCCACTTAGATGGATTGTCGTGTTAGTGGTGCAGTTTCTGTGCTCTATACAGGTTGAGTCAACGGCAACAGTTAAGGCTCTATACGACTGAAGTGAGATAGCAATGAGAAAACGACGTGGGCAGGAGCGAGACAGGTTTCGCAAATATGGCGAAAAAACCACGAAATCGCTTCGTCGTAAACTACACGATGCTAAATATTATCGGTGTCTACTAATAAAACCAATTTCCAATAGTATAATCCATCCAATTTACAATTTCCATTTGAGAATAATTCAGAATTTTCGTATTTTTCGTATATTCGAAAAAAAAAGTGTCTAGGCAAAATTAAATAATCGTATTTCTAAAACTTCACAAATCTAGATAAAGGTATGAAGAAATATATCTCTTATTACCAGTTTTGTAACATCTCGAACGGTCCTATTGTTTTTTAACAAAAAGTACGTACTTTTTCCGTATAGCATCTTAATAAATATGTATTTTTGAGATATTTCTTAAAGTTCAAAGTCTATAAGAGAAATTTAATAGTTTTTAAAGCTTGCTGTTAACAGCTCGTGTCGGGTGCTGACGGCCTAAGAATACAAGTGTCACCACTCCCTTACATGCCTGGGATGTCGTAAGAGGCTCGACGCATTGAAAACCTGCGCAAGAGAAAGAAAACTTGAAACAAACCCTCTAACACCAAGACCTACCCGTCTGGCCAGCGTGATAGCAGTAGGCTAATAGCCTCCTATGAACGCCACAACAGGCCTATGTCCACAGGACGTCCACAGGCTGATGATGGAAACTTGCTTAAAGAGTTTCCATATGTTGCATGGTACCTCATTTGCTTTGGGACCTCGGCGGTCGTACCTGGGGTGCAGGGACACTTGGACTAACTAAGCAACGCTGGCCGCAGCCTGCACGGTCTTGCGGAAGGTCGTAGGCCGTTGGAGACACTTGGCGACGTAGGCGTCGTGTATCAATGAACAATAACTCATCGGGCTATCGCATCAAAAGTGGGGCAGATTTACAGCATTGTTGTGTTCCGGCAATGAGAGATAAGATAACCAGTTCCTCACTGGTCGAGGATTCCGGGAGAGGCTCGCTTGCATCTTCAGCCATATCAATACTTAACATCAGGTATGATCAAAGAGTCTCCCCGTCGTTCATAAAAAAAACGATAACTAATATAGGCCATAGATTACCAACCTTTCAATTTTGTAACATCTTGGACAATCAAACTGACCTTTGATGTTCAGTCTACGTGTAAACAGTTAAGGTGATTTTGGTTAGCTTGGTTAAAAATACTGGTTTAACCAACTGGGATAACTGCACGCCAAGTCCCTTACTCGCTACTCGCTAAAACGAACTGCAGAACTTCTAGAGCTCAGCTGGACGAACATTCGTGCGATTGTCAGAGTAGGCTCTGACAATCGCACAGATGTTCGCCCAGCTTTATTATTTCCAGCCTTATTATTTATTATTTATTTTATTATGTCCAGCCTTATTATTTATTATTTATAATGATCGTTACTATTATATATTTTTTCCTTTTTTTTAATAACATTTTTTTTTTGCTGATAAACATATTCATATTTTATGTTCACACCCTTAAAACATACAAACACGCACACAAACACACACCCACCTACACAATATGTCCCGACCTAATAGAACGGCGCAGTTGCTGGTTTCATCTGAGGGTGACGGCTGAAAATCGGTGATTTTGCTGACCGGCAAAAGCCACACACCGAGCCTGGACCCTACTTGCTGCTGTACACACGTGCATTCCCTTTTTTCTGTTTGTCTTCTGTTTTTGTTAATATTGTTAATGTTAATTTCATTTGTTTTTTTAATTTTAATTTAAATATAAAAATAAATTAAACACTGTACCTATTTAAGATTTTGCTAGTTTTAAGTATTTATCTGTGTGAGAGAACAAATAAAGATTTTTGTATTTGTATTTGTATTTGTATTTGTAATTTTCTTTGTCTTTTTAATTTTTTTTTCTATTTGTGTAATAATGTTATGAATGTATGTGTGTGTCTAAGCAAATAAAACTTTTTATCTATATATCTACCTTAATAGGACACTGCAAATTAAACAGGCACCAATTTCACATGAAGTTGAGTGATACTGATATTTGCCGCTACTGTAAACAGGAGTGGTAGACACCAAAACACCTTCTGTGTGACTCCGGACCATTTATGCACAAACGCAGTATTCACCTAGGTCGACACATCATCGACCCAGAGGAACTAAAATCTCTAAAAACTAGGAAAATTCTTGACTTTCTGGAAACAACCGGGATAAAAGAGGTACTATAAATAGGTGGCGAGTTACAATAGATCTCTTAGTCGCAGTGACTACAGCCCTCAACAGGGTTGCAAAGCCCCTACATCCTCAAATATTAATTAGCTTGGTTGTCGTCAGTAGAGTTTTTTTTTTTTAATTATTTCTTAATTAAAAATATACAAAAAAATACGAAACTTAATTTTCACCAAACTGCGTAACAGTTTGTCTGCGAAATATAAATAGTTACGCTCTATTACTTAATGAATAATAACACATCTCACATAGTTGTAATAGTTACACTAGAAGATAGAAAAAAACCTACTTCTAAAAATATTACTTACGCCACCTGTTGCAATGTAGTGTATTTTCCCGGTGAGAATAGGAATTTTTACCGGACAAAAAGTAGGCTATGTTCCTCTCGAGGCTATAAGGTATCTGTGTCCCGAATTTCATCCAAACCCTATCAGCCATTGAAATAAAACAACTTTTACGGATATCAAACGCTGCTGAAAAACTTTACAGCTGCCGTGGTCACGGGATGACATCCCGTGACCACGGCAGCTGCAAGCGGCAAGGTGCCGAAACGTCGGGAAAATCAAAAAAACCCCAAAAAAAACCAAAAAATACTGACAATTACAAATATAGCGGGTTTGATATCCGTAAAAATTGTTTTATTTCAATGAACAGTGCGCGCCAAAACATAAGATGTACCTATCAGCCATTGTTGCGTGATTGATGATGCGTGAACAAACATACAAACATCTAAACTTTCACATTTTTATGTTATAAGTGGGAAGTGGGAAGGTAAACTTTCTAAGATGATATTGATTTCTGTATTGATTGTTGTACTTTCCAGTAGGAATGAAGGCTTTTAACGCGACAAAAGTTTCATTTGTTCCTCTTCAGGCTATAAAGTGTTTGTGTCCCGAATTTCATTCAAATATGTTTAGCCGTTTTCCAAGATTAAGTACCATTCCCGTAAGACTACTGGGATAAAAAGAAGCCTGGGTTTTAAACCAGGCTATGTTCCATCTGTGTGCTAAATTTAATCGAAATCGGTTCAGTAGTTTTTGCGTGAAAGATTAACAAATATCCATCAATCCAAACATCCTCGCATTCTTCCGCATTTATTATAATAGGATAGGATAGAATTATTTATTGCTCAAATGCAACAAATGACGAACTTTAATGCCGTTACATCCTCGAGGAATAAGGTTATCGCGCGCACTGAGAATGTCGCGTGGTGGTGCCATTTATCAGAATAAAAAGTATTCTGTGTCCATCTCCACGGTTCTAGTTATGTTCATACCAAATTTCACTAAAATCTATTCAGCGGTTTACTCGAGAAAGGGAACAGCCAGACAGACAACAATCACTTTCACATTTATAATATTAGCACGGATAAGTATGAATGGAAAAGTATTTGATGTCACGAAGTATTGTAAAAAATATACCAAAGCGTAAAAAGTCGCAATGTCTATTTTGCATATTTTTTCTAAACAAAATTTAAAGTCCTGTTTTAGGTTTGAATTATGTCTACCGCGTCGGACTTCAAAATCGATGCCATTTTTGTAATCAGTGTCCCATAAAACCTCAATAACGACACCCATATCGATTTCAATATCCCCCTTTTTACCCCTTTTAGGGGTTTATTTCCATAAATCACAAAATTTTGGTTTGTTTATTTGTATTTA
This sequence comes from Chrysoteuchia culmella, assembly GCA_910589605.1. Classification (NCBI taxonomy): domain Eukaryota; kingdom Metazoa; phylum Arthropoda; class Insecta; order Lepidoptera; family Crambidae; genus Chrysoteuchia; species Chrysoteuchia culmella. The sequence goes on from OU342651.1 coordinate 1,948,178, forward strand.
ATTTCCAACCATAATCCTTATAAAAGTGATTCACTTTTACTTTGAAAATAATGGGCATTTTTATTCAACTTCATCCCCTTTTTCAGCCCTTTGGGGGTGAAATTTTCAAAAACGCCGAAACAGGTAAATGTTTATATTTAATTATCAATTTAAACACAAAGTTTGGAGATCCTAACACTTACTTTTTTTGAAATTAAAGGACTTTTCTTACACAACTTCGTCCCCCTTTTCACACTTTTGGGGGTGAAACTTAAAAATACAGGGACAGGTTAATATTTATTTTCAATCGCCAACCTAAATACAATATTTGAAGAACATAACTTCACCCTCGATGTTGGGCTAATTCAAGGTATTTTGTCGGAACCAACCTCAGATATTGCTAAAGGACTTTGTCGCTTAGTTACGGTTTTACAATAGCTGCCTCTCATTTGAGCAGAATAGGATAAGGTTACGATGGGGTTGGCATGTCTGAAAGACAAAAACCCCGGTCTCTTCATAAAGAATTAAAAAAAAGAACATAACTTCAAAGTTTGTATAAAACAAACTTTAATTCCCTGTTTCACCCTAAATATTAGGGGTACAATTTCGAAGTAATTTTTTTTTAATGACAATAACTTTCTTTATATAAACTATTTGTACTAACTATAATATAAATATTATTAACATTATTTATACCTTAATTTTACAAGATACAATACATGTTCAATATTTGTATTACAAAAATGATTAAGGAAAATAACAGAAAGTAAACGGAAACATGACCATTTGTCAATCGTCTGGTCAAAACATCAAAAAGATGTTTTGACCAGACGATTGACAAATGGTCAGGTTTCCGTTTACTTCCTGTTATTTTCCTTATTTTACTGATATTAACTATCGATTTTAATATTTTGATAAACCAATATCGATAAGCTTCAATAATATAATGAATTGAATACTAAATTTACATAATAATTTTAAATTTAATATCTACTAAACAGGAAATAACTAATTTAAGAATAGTCGTCTTTGTCAGATAATCAAATCACATTTTTTAACAGAATTTGGTTAAATGAGTATGTATTCTAATATTAATTTAATGACTTTATAAGCATTAATTGACAAATAAATTTAAATTAAAAATTGCATATTCTAACACGTGTAAGCAAGCCTTTTGTTCAAACTTTTCGGACATGCTTTCCACTCCCGATTCAACTCATCCTTACGTATTTACTTATTACTTAATTCTTTTGTTGTTTTTGTTTTTACACACTTTACATTTCTCGTAAATACCATTGAAAAAATTTAAATATTTCTGAATAAAGTTTTTAATTAATCTTTAACAAATCTGACCAATTAATTTTTAACAAATACACTCGACTGAACACAAAAATAAGGGATACTCGTCCCTATTACGTAATGATCTGAGATCGTACTTGTGAACTGGAAGCGCACGGTTCATATTGCTGGGGCACTCGCAGCCACAGCCACACATGATCGATGTTCGACAACTCTACGCCCGTTAACTATCGCCGAGTTCACACAGCATGCTTTTATAACGAACTGAGGTTGAGTTATTCGAGCAATCATTTTGTACATACACATCAATATTCGTAGGTACCTCCTATGTTTATAAGATCTTTGTTCTCATCTTTGATTTGACATTGGATGTCACCCTTGACTCTTTCATGATCACAAGAATAAAGTAAACTAATTTCTATGAACATTTAGATTCAAAGGTAGTCACCAGTCTTCAGATATATTTTTTTACACCGATCTATCTAGCCCACGTTAAGTTTCATTAAGAACTTGTGTTATGGATACTAGATAACGGATAAACATACTTACTACTTATGGTAAATTTTGAATAGAAAAATATTGGAAAAAATTAACTCGGCCACAAGTGAATTCTCAGACGGGAATCGAACCCGCGACCTTTGGAAATCCGGTCCAATGCTCTAACCGCTGAGCTACCGAGACTTGGACATTGGAGAGCATTGGACCGGATTTCCAAAGGTCGCGGGTTCGATTCCCGTCTGAGAATTCACTTGTGGCCGAGTTAATTTTTTTCCAATATTTTTCTATTTAAAATTTACCATAAAAATAGCATTCAAAAATGCAAAAATTACAAAATCATAAAATACTTACTACTTTTTTGGATCAAGTAAAAAACTTGGAACTAAACAACTGTATCTTAAGAACCCCTAAAATTGAAACTACCATTCTAAAGAATAATAAACCTGCAACATTGAACTAAAAATGCAACCAACGAGATATTATCACTATAAAAAAACCTAACAACGCAAAAGACCATGAAACTGCCACACGATTGTTTCCAGATGGCGAGTTCTGTCATTCTAAAATGAGCCTTGGTGCAATAGCTTAAAGTGCAGTAAGATGCAGGTGTGTTCACCAACTTGAATTGGAGTTGAATGCTTGTTGGATGCATGCCAAAGTCATTTGCAAGTATTGGGACAATATATTCTGGAGCTAAATGACTAGGTGACGTCAAAGATAGGGTTTTGGCGTTTTCGTGTAACTTTACCACAATACGAGAACGAGATTCTGTTAATTATCGTCCTACTAATTTCATTGTGATTCTATGTGTGTTATATTAAGGCGCTACTCGGAACAAGTATGGACTTCTTGATATAAAACTGTAGCATGGTTACAGTTGATACAAATCTGGTAATCTATACTTAATATTATAAAGCTGAAGAGTTTGTTTGTTTGAACGCGCTAATCTCAGAAACTACTAGACCGATTTAGAAAATTCTTAGACCATTAGAAAGCTACATTTCTCCCGAGTGATATAAGCTATATTTTATCCCGATATTCCCACGGGAACGATAAAGGTATTTCTTCATACCTTTATCTAGATTCGTATAGTTTCAATACACGATTTTATGATTTTGCTTTGACATTTTTTGTTTTCGAAAAAACCTCTTAAAATACGAAAATTCAAGATTATTCTTAAATGGGGTTACTTACACTATTGGAAATTGGTTTAATAGGACACCAATAATATTAAGGATCGTATAGAAGATTTTTTTTAAATCGCTGTAGTTTTTTAGTACGAAGTGATTTTGTGTTTTTTTTTAATAATCTGCAAAATCGGTCTCGCTCCCGTGCGCGTCGTTTTCTCATTGCTATCTTCGGCATATTTGTTTCGAGTATCCCCTTAAGTGTTATTTATACTTTTCTCATTAGCTAACAATAGCTTCGACGTCCAACTGTAGATTTTTTTGGTTTCACGTGCTTCCAGTTTCAAGTATTGTTTTCTACTCTTTAAAACTTTCTTGTACATTTCGTAACCTTCATTATTTCTTTTCCCATGGTTCATTCTGTCGTCCTTTTCATTTACCCACTTGCTCCTGCTGTGTCTTTAACGACACACCAACTTAAAAAATAAAACTGTTGTACGAGGGTACTTTATTTTTTTGTTTTATATTGCTACTAGCTGTTGACGCCTTAGTGAGTCATAGTTAAGTGGTAACCGTGATATGCAGTTTATTGTTTTTGTCCAAAATGAGGTTAAATTACGTGCTTATTAAAATTATAAATACAGGGCAATTTGAAATTTTGTTTTATGCTGTTTTTAATTTATTTGTTATCTAATTATCATTAGTCGGTTCCTAATAATCTCAAACATAAAAAATACGGTATATTTATAAGATATTCATCAAGTATTTTCGTTTTACTTTGTCTGATTCGTGAAAGACACAGTAGGAGAATGTACTACTATCAGTAGTACTTATATTTATTACAGGGCTTTACGACAACCTTTCACTCTGAACGAGATTACTGAGAAATAAGAGCAAAATGATGAAAAAATAGTTCCAAACTCTATAACTATCATCATCACATTCATATCAGCGGCATGATAACGACTGCTGGGTATGGTTAGCCATCGAACAATCGTTGTAATGATCCTCTAGGGCTTAAGGATTTTCACGTTGATCGGTCGTTGGCGGGCTGCCCTCATCCAGGAGCTTTCCGCGATCTTCACCAGATCATTGGTCCACCTTCAGAGCCATTCTAGAACCACCCCGCCTCATCCGCTAACGGTTCTTCTCGTTATGTGTACCGCTTACTGCCACTTCACCTGAACAATTCTTCGAGGGATGAAGGTTTACTTTTGTTTTCCTGCGGAACTCCTCATTTCTGATTCGATCAAGCAGGGAAACGGCAAGCATGTCTTTCTACATTGCACGCTGGGTGACGTTACCTTACATCATGCCTCCGCAAAATTGTAAGTAACGGATGAAGACTCTGGAGACAACATTTTGTTTTTCTTTAAAATGTCCGTGGGCCTTTACTCGGAGCACTTGCTGAATTTGTAACATGAATGACTTCTTTGATGAATGTAAGTTGAGTCATTTTATTATTTCCCATGCTGGACTGAGCGTGAAAGAAAGTATAAATAATTATTTTTTATCTGTTTTATGTTTCCGTTCTGTGAAGTACATGAAATTTCAAATCAATTGTGCAAAAAAAGTTAATTCAGGAACAAGTGGGTTAGTTGCAATCTGATAGATATTCCGGTGGTCAGCAGATTCGAGTTATCATAAAGTAATCGAATATCTTTTAGTCAAATGCAAATCGATGTTAATTTATCGAATACATTTCTGTAGGTAGGTATATTTATTCCCGAGTATACTGGCATTTAAACGGTTAAAATGCAACACATTCGTTACGTTTTTAGGGTTTCGTAGCCTAAAGGCAAAAAACGAAACCCTTATAGATTCGGCCAAATCGATGTATGTTACAACCACTTTATTCCAAAACTATGAAAACTACACAGTTGAAACTTGGTCGGTAGATTTATTCTGTAAACCGCTTTACGGTTTTTACACAAAAATAAAAAAATATATGAATTAAAAAAAATCATCAAAACTATACGTTTGGGGTATCAATAGATAGGTCTTTAAAAATTACATTGAGGTTCCTAAAACAGTTTTTTCTCAAAGCCAACCGTTTGAATGATATACACTTTCAAAGTGAAATAATTAGTGTCCCCTCTAACTTTTAAAATAAGAAAGTGAAAAATCTAAAAAAATATATGCTGTTTATAAAAATATAACCTTTATAAAAACTTTCAACGAAAATTAGTTTGAACGAAATATATTATGCAGTTTCAATGTGCTATAGACATTTGCCAAAACCGCAAATATAACATACAGACACTATGAAAAACAAAGTTATTTTAGCAGGCGAAAAATTATAGTGGCATTTTGGGTAGGTAGATATTTAATATAATATAATAGAAACTTAATTGCACACGATACAAAAACAAATACATACAGAGAAAACACACAATAAGCGGTCTTATTGCTACATAGCAATCTCTTCCAGGCAACCTTGGGTGAGAGACGAAACCCTTCATGTGCGAGTTCGACTTGCACTTGGCCGATTTTTAGCATTTCATTCTTGACATAACAAGTTCATGATTTTGTAATTTTTACATTTTTCGATGCTATTTTTATACTTATGGTAAATTTTAAATAGAAAAATATTGGAAAAAATTTACTCGGCCACAAGTGAATTCTCAGACGGGAATCGAACCCGCGACCTTTGGAAATCTGGTCCAGTGCTCTAACCGCTGAGCTACCGAGACTTGTGAACCACCGTCGAAATTCTCCAATACTTTTATATTTTTAATACGCTGTAGGCCAGCGTTGTTACATCAATGCTAGGAATATCCTTGCATTCGAAAGAAACATCTTTTCAGGTGTTTAACGATCGATTAAGATGCAACTGCCAATAATTTATGATTTTGTATTTTTTACATTTTTCAATGCTATTTTTATACTTATGGTAAATTTTAAATAGAAAAATATTGGAAAAAATTTACTCGGCCACGAGTGAATTCTCATAATGGAATCGAATAACAAGTTCATTTCATAGAATCTTATTTCCATTTCAGGTACAGGACTATATAGTTACATCACAGCGAAAAGGTGAGTTAAAAATTGTCATAATAACTGGTGAAGGATGAACCTAAAATTTTGGAAAAACCCAAGCCGTATGAAAAAGCGCCATAGATAAAAATAAAAAGCGTTAAATAATTTTACAAGAATCTCTCGAACAAAAATGATGTAGGTACTAAACATAATTTGTCCACCTATTCATAAATTACAAACGCAAGAAAAATCCATCGGGTGTTAATTTTAATCTTTTTGGAGAACTCGCAGCAGAATACTGCAGCGCCCACTGGTGGTTTACAGTTACAAAACATGGTTAAGTTACAAGCTCTGAAATATCACTTAATCAATGAAAAAACGGCATCGAAATCGGTTGAGTAGTTTCTGAGAACCCCTTAAGCACCAGCATCCTGGCTGCTGCAGTGGCACCTGGTGATCTGTACTTAAATGATGCCTGTTGAATGCACAAAGCCGCATTGAAATCTGGTGGTCTACCATTATAAAACATGTCTAAGAACCTACTCTGAAATGACACCTTTCCAATGCAATAAACAGCTACGAAATCAGCCCGGTAGTTACCAAGAAAAAATGTTAACAGACATACACACAAACACACAAACAACCTCTAACCCCAAACGCATCTACCGCCTCCGTTCCGTTCCGTCCGTTGTGGGTAAAAACATGTAAGTATGTAAGTAAGTCAAATGGTAGCCCTTTTCTAAAAGCATACATTATGTCACAGAATATTTCAATATCAGTAGTAGACAGGTCCACAAAAGACGTGAAACGAGGGTCTAAAACAGCCCATGTCCGACCAAAAATTCACGTTCCCGTAATGGCCCATAAGTCAAACCGAGTCGAAGGTCAAATACCGGTCCAGTTGATCTATTACTGCGGTAGTGCATATCTGCTATTGTTGTGTTGTATAATGGGAGCCATAGCATATTTAGCTAGGCTGTAATAGAGGTATTATTAGAAATTTATTATACCGAGGTTAGTGAGATGAATCCAATTGCGCTTTGTATTTTGTAACTAACGGTCGTTTGCGTGGACATGTCCCTAAAAACTTTATTTATAATCGCCAAATTAAAAATAAAATTGACTTTGTTATGTTTTGGCAGTGACCGGCAACCCGGCGAGAATGTGAAGGGGTCAATTTGATTATTTTGAATGTCTCAGTAGCTGTTTCTTAGGGACCCGCCAGCACGCCGAACACCGCTAAACAAGCACACGCCGCCTGTGACGCGAATAACACGTGCGCGAAGTCAAAAGATGCCAAAAGTATGCTGCATTAAGAGACGACTAAGTTGGTTAGTTTTTAAAACTGATGAATGATTAAATTGTAAATGAAACTTATTTATTAATCAAATGTATAACAAATAATCCTATTTGAAATAAAAAAAAAAAAATTGTCTTATTCAACTTCTCTTCTATTGAAGTAAAACAAAGCGGAATATTTAGTGCAATTTATTTGTCTGAAATTTATATTTGGTACTATAATTTTTCGGTTTATTTGAGGGTTTTTGGTTTCCCGACGTTTCGGCACCTTTTCAGTTGCCGTGGTCACGGTTTGACTAGCTACTTATAAGTCTACCTTCACAAAATTCTTTTCGAGTCTTGCTAAAATTGATAGTTTTTAGGCCTTTGCTAAAAAAATTTAATAAATATATGTTGTACTATGAAGTATTTTTTATCAAAATTCATAAAATGTAATCCAAATAATATAAACATCTCCAATGTTTTGTATAAAAATGTAGATTTAATCGTCTAAAATACAATAGAAACACAGAGTCAAATATACCCTCCACAACCTCCACGTAACTATTTATTACTACATCCTCGCCGGGTTAAAATCAGGGGGTAAATTTTGGTAACGTTGACAACGTTATAATCATAGCTCAGTCATTGAAGTCCTTTCTTACACTGCAGTAACGAGAAAGATGTATAAAAGCACTACGGTTTAAGCACAATAGAAATAATTATGATTTATCATTATTAGGCCCCTGCTAGCGTTACCCCGTCGAAATACAAAGAAATAAAGTGCCTATGTTCATAAAATTTTCCTCATTATTTAAATAACACTAAATCATTACTGTAACTGTTTCGTTTTTGTTGTTTTTTCATTGACATTATGAGCAGTAATTTATTTAATTTATTTAGACACAATAACAGTTCACAAACTTTGATTTATACATACAATCCATTAATACTAAAAATAAGTGTTAGTTTGGAACCAATAACAATTGTGTACAGCAAGCAACTATGAATTTATGTAAGTTATAACAACAAACAAATTTTTTTTTTTTTACCATACATCAAACCTTGATTTTAAAAACAGTTACAATGAATACAAAAATAATAATAATAACGGGACCTAGTTGGAAGACTTCAAATAAGCAGTAAGTGAAAAGAAAGTATTTTTCTTCGAAATATGCACCCTTTTAGGTTTTTATTGCCATACGACATGCCATACTTGTGACGAGTAGAAGCGGCATGAATCTAGTTAAGGGTTTTAATTTTTATTTCATTTTATTTTTTCGCTAGAAAAAGCAACACAATTTTTATTGTTTTAGGTTAGGCGCTGTTACATTATTGAATTAATATTTTTTGCCTTTTGTTTATTCCACATAATGTTAACATATTCACAAATATAATTTTACCTGTAATAAGACAACAAGAACATTGTCCTCGATACTATTGCAAAGAGATAGAGCTCTCTTGGTCAAACACATCCCAAAATATAATCCGCGATCAGCTCACACGTACAGGCTATATATCCCGGTTGGGGACTCTCAGACTTTTTTGTATGCTATAAGGAGAAAATACTACGATATAGCTTCGGAAAACTTAAGAGGAAAGCTCTCTTGCTTGAATACAAACTTCCTTCGAATGTCATTCGATTGATTTTTGTTGTTTTGAGGTGGCTATGTATATTATGGCTGGATGTATGATAGCGATTAATTATTAGATTAGATTAACCATGAAATACTAATGACTACTACTAACAGACAGTAAATAAATGTATGTAAAATGCCACCCACAGCCATATGACACCTACTACTGGGTATAGGCCTCCCCCAAGGATCTCCACGACGATCGGTCCTGCGCTGTCCGCATCCAGCGGCTTCCCGCGACCTTCACCAGATTGTCGGTCCACCTTTTCGGGGGCCTATCCATGAAGCGCAAGCCGGGGATTCCAGGCACCCCTTGCCGTATCGTATCGTAGCTAGGAATAGCAGGGCTGTTCTGTGGAGGTCGTATATGTCTCCGCACTACAAGGAGGCCGCTACATCGCCGTTGCTGGCTGGTCCTGTTTAAAATAAAATTAAAAAAGGAGAGGCCCGTCGTGCTTAGATATGGACGCTCGCCTTGTCAGATAAAAAATAAATTGTAAATTGTAAAATTACCGTAGCAACTGCGCGGTTGCTATGGTGATTCGCGACGTAAAGTAATTATCGCTCAATTTTTGCTGTCGCATTGCTGTTGAAAAGAACCCCGCGGACCATTTCATGCTAAGGCCGGCTGGTACCAATGCGTCTGTTAACTAACAAACTGTGACCTACATTGAAAGGGCAAGAAAGCTCGTTTGCTGTTCACGTCAACTTTTTATCTCTCCTTCTACACTACATGCTGAGGAAGCTTCGTTGTAACAAAATGTTAAACAATAATCTACTCTAAATGGATACCAGTGTAAGAAATTGTAAAGAAACTTGAAGACGAGGCCAACCATGTTCACAATGAGAAGTTTCTCGAATGAGAAGTTAATTTGCCAACAACGTTTGCGGAGCTAATCGAAACTAATTCGATGCTCTCTTAATGACCAATAGGGTCACAGAGAACCACTTTGCCACTTTCAATTTTACCCAATATTTTTTAACAAGTATAGGCAAACATTTTGACAAGAAAATACAATGCAATAATCACAAATTTCTTTAAAAAGTGCGCGTTTGAATCTGTAAGTAATTCAACTGAATTGAAATTAGCGACCAAGCCAAAATTTACCTTATAATCTTTCTTTTTAAGGCATAAATCAATCTGATTTGATCTCTTGTCATTGTGTTGGCAACAACATCTAATTATAGATGTTTATCGAGAACGATTGAGCAACTTTCACACACAATAACTTTAATGGAGCGGTGACAAAGGAAAAATAATAAAACCTTATTCATTGAAGGAAATTGGTAACTACGTTGCCTATCTGATTAAAAAACAATCATAATGATTTAATCAATAACGCGACTTTTACCAGTTTTATCAAGAGCATCATGACTACCTTGTAGATGCAGTAGTTTTTAATATGCCTGCCTATAAAGCTAAGGTTTTTGAGTTTGAACACAACAAGCTTCGTCGTCGTCGTCGTTTCAGCCACATAGCACCCACTGCTGGGTAAACTGCACCCAGGCAGGCGGGTTGGTCGCAGTATGGCCAAGTTTATAGGAGACGCTGCTACCCGTCTCATGAAGGCTGAGTCCCTTAGTCGCCTTTTACGACACTCACGGGATGAGAGGGGGTAGTGCTATTCTAAGCCGATGGGTCCAGCCAAGAAGCTTAATGGGTCCTAATCCTGAAGTATTCTAACTAAGGAAAAGAAGAAGATCGTAACTTATTTGATTAAGAACATTGACCATGGCCACTGATATAAAAAATACTATAAAATAAATAGCGCGTTTCCATCTGTTAAAGTTTGTTTCATTTTAAACTAGCCTCCTGCCCGCGACTCCGTCCGCGAGGAATTAGGTTACAATACAATCCTGTTTTATTCCCAATATTAAAAAAACCTTTCGTAGTGCTCGCCTACATCGTTAAAGAATCCTGTATGCAAAATTCAGCTGTTTGGGCTATGCGTTGTCTGTCAGTCAGTCACAGTATTGTTTTATGGGTCAAGGTAATAAAAATAATGGTTTCAGATGTTGAAATAATTCTCTCGTTAATTTTCCAGAATAATAATATCATGTCATGTCATGTTTTAAATAATAGGTAGTATTAGGTAAGTCGTCGTCGTCGTCATCGTCTCAGCCACATAACACCCACTGCTGGGTATAGGCTTCCCCCATGGATCTCCACAACGATCGGTCCTGCGATGCCCGCATCGAGCGGTTTCCCGCAACCTTCACTAGGGCCCTTAATCACTATGATGAGTTCAATATGATTCCTTGCTCAAACTACGCCAATATCGTACTTGGTTTTGACATTTCCAAAATTCGTTTTCTCCATGATACTTACAAATTATAGAGTTATTGTACAAGTACACGACAGTCACAAATTGTATAGTTATTAAACAAATAAAATAACTTTAAAATTTGGAAGTGTCATAGAGAAAAACGAATTTTGAAAATGTTCAAACCAAATACGACATTGGCGTGGTTTGAGCAAGGAATCAGTAAGTGGTCATAGTGAATACGGGCCTTGATCATCGGTCCACCTTGTTGGGGGCCTACCCACAGAGCGTCGTACTGTGCGTGGTCGCCATTAGGTAAGTAAGGTATTTTAATAATAATCACTTTAACCATCCTTCCTATAAATAAAATAAATACCATTACTCAATAACAACATAATATTTTGTCATGTTTACCGTGAAAACAAATCCGACGAGCTATTAACACATTTTCTGAGGGCGAGCAATCTCTACGTGTTTCCTACAACAATAAAAAAATCTCAGTTTTTCCGTGAGAACAAAATCGTTTGTTCCGCCACTCTATAACAAAAGGCTTTTGGGATTTCTTTTTCACTTGACGTTTGTGCCCAGAGAGGCTTTCTACGAAGATTTTCTCTTACTTTATACCGTAATACAAACTATATACCTAACAATTCTTTCCATTTCGTATCTAATGAAAGATCATTTTTGATGTATCGTTGGAGATTCAGCTATCGTAGAAACTATAATGACCGTCAAGATGACGGGACCCCGCCAGGTTTTTCGAATACCATTTACTTAGAATTTAAAACAGTATTTCTAATAATTTATATTTTCATCGAAAAATTCTACTCTCATAAAATATCAAAAAATTCTACAAAGAAAGTGATGTCAAAATCAATATTGAAAATTTGATATTGAAAAACTCATGTCGTGATCTTAAGCTGCACACACCAAATTTTAATACGATATAGTACCTACGACTATGTTTGGATCGTTATTATACTTTTAAATAAATCATAATTTAGTGAGTACATCTTAAACTTTCGTGTGTACTTTAAACTGAGAGTGTCGACAACATCCGCTTATGCTAGGGGTATAGCATGGAAAATGTCTTATCTATATACTTAATTCAGGTTCGCAAAATTTGTGACGACTCGATAGGGACTTTGGCGCGTAATAGGCGGCCGATTAAGGTATCAAATTAAAGGTACTCGAGTCTATTTGTTCCGAAAACTATAAAATATACAAAATGTTAAACGTGATGATCACAAACTGCAATTAAAGATTTTCGCATAATTTGGAATTTTTCGTCGATCGACGAACCCGAGTATAGGGTTGTAACCGCCCTAGTTTAATTAATAATTAAGGAACAACAGACAGCCTACTTATACTACTTATACATTTATGAGTAACACTAAAATAATTTTGGTCAAAAGAATTATTCACAACTAGGACAATTTCGAAATAACCAACAGTTAAATATACAGTACAATTATGAACAGAATATTAGCTTAATACAATAAACTCAATACTAATATGGAAGATAAGAAAATACATTGTAACAATCATCACATTATTTTATATTATTCTAGAAAAAAATTGTAAAAAAGAAAAAATATATTAACAATTATTTGATAGAATCAGGCGTTACTTGGCGGAAATTCATCATTTAGTAGAAAACGAAAAATATGTATCGTGCAATACTCGTGCACCGAGTATCTGTGCTGGTATTGCACGGTCTAACAACTCCTGAGGATGCTCCGTGTGTGGGCGAACCACGTGTAGAGTAGTCGGTGAAGGTGCAAGGTGTGTCACTGTGTTGCATCTGCATTTATTTGAGGGCGGGCGGTGCATCTTGCATGTAAGTTTTTAAGTTTTTCTTGGAATTATGCTACATATTTTTCGTTTTCTACTAAAGTATTAACAATTAAAGCCTCGTACTGAGATAACAAAATTACTACAATTACAAAAGATGCAAAACAGTCCAAAATGAAATTAAACAATAATTTCTTACCATCTTAAGTTCCAAGACATAAATATTGGCACTAATTAAATGAGGTGTCGTTTATCACTTTGGAAGGACCATAAATCGCACCCTCATCATCATTCGATAATGCTTCGATAAATTATTCGATAATATCGACGACCCATCGGCCGATATCATTAGATTTGTGGCCTCCGAGGATTCAGGTGTCGAATACAATTGGCTATTTCATCAATATCAGAACACACTTTGTCTTAATTATTTTCTTGGATACCTTGCGTGAAAAGCAAGAACGTATTTTTGACCTCAAGGCTTTAGTCCTTTTGGTGTCCTTTTGGTTGTTTCTCTAATAAGATTTCTATTGCGCTTGTTGTTAGGGTTCCGTACCAAAATGGTAAAAAGGAACCCTTATGGTGCGACTCTGTCTATCTGTCACAGCTGGATATATCAAGAACTAGTAATGCCATAAACTTGAAATTTGGAATAGTTTTAGATAACGTTTGCCCAACTATTTTGCAAATAATAGAGAAATTAAAAAAAAATCGCAAGTTACTGAAAGTGTCTCGCAAGTGTCTTAATTTGTTTTGCATTTACAATAATATTTTTTAAGAAAAAAATTACTGAAGCAATTCTTATGAAATTATAGGAAATCTTGAAGAATAGCACCATATTTTTTCACGTAAAAACTAAAACTAGAGCTAAAACCTGTACCAAAATAATAATAAAAATTGAAAATGTTTTTTTAAGATATGAAATTATAGGTGTTCCAATAACTCAAGTTCTAAATTTAGTTTCTTAGAAAAAAAGAAAAAAAACAACGGGTTGAGGGAGTGCCGGCAGAAGTGAAAACCGCTTAAACGAAACAGCAGGAGCAGGCATACATTTTCGCCGCGCAGTAGAATGAGAGGGGGATATTACTTACTCTCCTACGCCGCGCCTGTCTACTCTCCCTCTGTCTTACGAATTTTCGATCAGGTCACGTGTCCTTTACATTTTTAACCCATCAGAAAAATTTTAAACTCTGATGTGCACAACGCCGCTAAAGAAGTTTTCACTTTATTAACTGCCTTTGAATACGCGTCAAAAAATAGACTGTTGTCTATAACATTGCTACGAGTACACCCAAATAAAAACACGCATTCATTTATATCCTCAATAACACCCGATAACGTTTCATATTTTCTAATAATTTTTACTCAAAGATATTTCATACGTCAGAGATGAAACACATTGGAGATCTGAATAACAAGACGCGCAATAACATGCTTATTACTTCGTAAATTTGGTAGGTATACTTTCAGTTCGACAATCGGAAGTTAATTTGTATACCAATGTTTTTTTACAGGAAAACGGGAAAAATAATCAATTGTAAAAAAAAAATGCCTTTAAATATTTCTTTGGTATGCATGTAAAAACAAGGCATAGGCGTTTCTATATTCGTTTGTAGAAATAAATAATACTAATGTAGCGGTCATGGCCACGCTTGATAGACTGATCGTATTCGATCACAAATTGTTATGCAACGTTTGGCTCGGTCAAGTGTTGGATGGGTGACCGTAAAGTGGCATTATAACTGAGCGCTTCCGTGCTTCGGAGGGCACGATAAACCGTCGGTCCCGGCTATTGGCTGGCGGCCTGATAAACTCTGGCACTAGAGGTGGCCACTAATCCTCATACGATAAAAAAGAAGAAGAAAGAATAATACAAAAGTAAATCTATCTGTAAACTTCAAACTCAACTCAAAGGCAAATGTTCAAATAGTCGGTTTCTGAATCAAGAATTTCGAGTTAGTATATTTTTGAAGTGAAAACTTCGTTAGCAGCGTTGTGCACATCAGAGTTAATTTTTTTTGGGATAGGTAAAAAAAGGTAAAGTCGCGTCAGGACAGGTGACCTAATCGAAAATTCGTAAGACGGAGAGAGAGAAGAGCGCCGGCGCGGCGTAGTAGAAGAAATAATATCCCCCTCACTTTCTACCGCGCGGCGAAAATGTATTTCTGCTCCTGCTATTTCATTTAGGCGGTTTTCACTTCTGCCGGCACTCTCGGAGTGCAAACCGTTGTTTTTTTGTTTACTAGATTCCGCCCGAGGGATAAAAAAGTAGCCAATGTTACTTTTCGTCCTTTCAACTAACTCTATGCCAAAAATCAAGTAGATTAATTGCTTAGTTAGGGCGCGAAGGAAGGACAAACAAACACACATTCGCATTTATAATATTAGTTCGGATAAGGTTGAATTTAAGACGTTTTCAACTTTAAATTCTAAATATCGAAACCGACTACAATGTTAATGTAATACAAAGGAACTCGATAGTGTGAGTGACATAATATAGATGATATTGGTTACATAATATAGATATATTGGTTGAGTGGAATAGCACTAGTATATGGTTGGATCTACATGTCACGCGTCGCCACCCTTTTGAGCAAAATACAAAAGTAGTCGATACCTTTCCCGTTGTACGATTTACCACAGACCTATATCGAGATAGACGGTAAAAGTGTACCTAAAATCGATCGGGTTATTGTAAACTCGCCATGAAAGTTAATTCGTCATCAGAAAAAGGGTTTTATTTTATTTTTTACTTTTTGAAGTCGGTTTGATTTTTTTTATATAAAATGTTTTTATTTCAGATTTTTTAGTTACATCTTGTGCCGTTACTTACACTAAAAATCAGCCCATACACAACAATGATTGATATTTTTCAGGATTATGAAAAAACTACTAGCCAGATCTTCGTAAAAATTATATGGGACCACACATAAACCATTTTTTTTCAGACAAAAAATAGTTATAAAAATCTGTTAACAACTGGCGAAGTTATGGTAAACCATACATAAAAAAAAAACCGTCGACTTGAGAACCTCCTCCTTTTTCTTTGAGGTCGGTTAAAAAATAAATAATACGGCAGTGAAGCCGCTTCTCCTCCTAAACTAAAAGTCGCACAATCAAATGCAATACACCGTTAGAAAGGTATTTGTCTGAAGTGGTCGGATAAGTCGAGAAATTTAGCAAAAACTCAAATCTAGAGCGATTTAAACCGGATTTAATGGATTTTTAAATTGAATATAAAAAATGTGTTTTTTGCGCATTATGCGCACACGGGTTGCTCGTTTACACATAAATTCCATAGTAGTGGCGAATTTACTTTCAATGTACAGTACCGCCTGTGTGGTCTAGTGATACAACCACTGGTGTCAGATCCAGGGGTCCCGGGTTCGATTCCCAGCGGGGGTACATATTGTATTGGTTTGGTTGGTGGTAGGACTTGTTGTAAGTCTGCCTGGCTAGCTACCACCATCTTATCTAAGCCATAACAACAATGTTTTCAGCATTGATGTGTTCCGGCAGTTCGAGATAAGATAGACAGTTCCTCAGTGGCAGGGTATTCCGGGAGAGGCTCGCTTCCATCTTCAGCCTTATCAATACTTAACATCAGGTATGATGAAGGCTAAAAGAATTATGGTACTTTTCAAAAGCTGCTTCTTCTTCTTTTCGGTCGATACTCGTAGCAAATCTAAACTGTATCAGCCTAAAAATCAGCTACAAGACTGCAGCATCAGTAGCCTCCAAAAGTTCCTCCTGCATGCAGTTGTACGGACACGCAGAATACGACATCAAGCGCGCCATCGTTTGGGGGACGTTGTCGCTGTCGTTGAACGCCATCGTTCAAAGCTGACGAGTTTACTAAAACCCATTTGAGCATAATATATGGGGTACTTTACCACATCTTCTCGGCATTCCTTTGAATCGCATGCCATCGTTAGCGCTTGTTAATAATATATTACTCAAGCCCGTCAGAAGTCTCGTCTTACAAACGCGATAAGCGGATTAGATTTGGTTGAACCAAGCCTGATAATATCTTCTGTACGTAATTTTTGTAATAACACTATAGGACGGGTAGAGGTGTTAATTTCTTCAAAGCGTTTCTAGATTGTTAATGTACCAGAAACACGATTTTATGATTTTGCCTCGAAACTTTTTCTTTTCGAAAATACCCCTAAAATAAAAAAAAAAACAAGATTATTCTCAAAAAGGGTTACGTCTGTGAACATAATATGTACGCAGGGTTACTTAAACTATTGGAAATTGTTTTAATTAGTTTACACCAATACTGGGGTGTCCCAGAAGTAGAGACGAAATAATATTAATAATATTTTATTAAAAATATCGAATGTGAATTTGAAATTGAAATGAAAGTGAAACTTCTTAATAATAAAGAATTAAAATAACAATTAAATCTAAATATTAAATCAATAATAGTTTGTGCCATAGTAAATGTCTAACCGTATCCGAACGAAAATAAATTAACTTTTCGAGGGTAGACTTATAAGTAGCCAGTCATCCCGTGACCACGGCAGCTGTAAAGGTGCCGAAACGTCGGGAAAATCAAAAAACCCCTAAAAACCTAAAAATACGGACAATTACAACTTAGTTCGTGGAAATATAGCGCGTTTGATATCCGTAAAAGTTGTTTTATTTCAATGAACAGTGCGCGCCAAAACATAAGATGTACGTAAAGTGAAACTAATTTATTTTTTATATCTATATCAAATTTGCTCCAGCGATGCCTTTGTACTCAATATTTCTCAAATTAACCGCAGCACGCTTCATGATCGCTTTTCCAGATGTAGCTGCCACTCTTTTGGCCAATCTAATCCATCGGTGTTTGAAAGACGTCAACGTTTTTTGGTATATCTGTGTACTTTTTATACTCTTTTTACACAGGGCCCAAAACATTTCAATACCTCGAGCTTGAGGAACGTTCGGGGCATTGTTTTGTCTAGTTATAAACTCAACACCCGCAGTCTGTAAATGTTGAGTAACTTTAAACTCGTAATGGCATGAAGCCAAATCCGCCCAAAACAAAACATCTTCTCTCTGATATTGCTTATCTATAAAAGATATTAAACGTTTGATAATGCACTCTCTAAGGTAAATCTGGGAGTTCATAGAGCCTGTACGATAAAAGGGTTCGGAAACATTACCGTACTCATCCATAGCTTGCCAAACAAGGTATTTTTTTAAAAACTTAGCTTTTGGTTTGATTTTATCCCTATAATCAGCAACGTTACGACTGGTTGCGTGAAAATATTGTTTCCCATTAACATCACTCGGGTCAACCGGTACTTATGTCCCATCATTGATTTTAAGATTTTTTTTCAAAGTTTTTTCATAAACTTTACGACAACCTCGCTTGGCACGCGCCTCCTGGTCTTTAACATATTTGGGGGCGGCTAATTTAACAAAAGCTTTCAAGGCTAGATCTTGACATTTTATTCTAGATACACTGGACTTAGATATTTTTAGTTTATCCGACGCAATTCTCACCGATGTTGAAGATGCCTTTTCAAAAACCTCTTTAACTCGGTTTATATTTCTATATGTAGATACCGTACGTTGTCTTCCCGGAATCTTTTAAAATCAGTCTCTTCCGTTTCTTCGTAACGTTTTATTATTCTCTACAGACTAGTTCTTCTTGCTCCCTCTTGAATAAAATGATGTACTGTCTCAGATTTCCCATGACACAAATAGTATTGAACAACTCGTTAAAACAATTCTTGTTCAGCTCGTTTCATTTTCAAAAAGTGCAAGTCAATTTTAAATCCAGCGTGTTTCGACAGATATAATATGGTAACCATAGCAACCATTTATTTTTAACTTGAAAACTTTTTCTGTGGCCAGTATGATTTTTTAAAATGTCTCTTTATTTCTGGGACACCCATTATTATTTAGAATGGTATAATTTAATTTTTGAAGTGAAAACTTCTTTAGCGGCGTTGTGCACGTTGTTGAGCTTTAAATGTTTGCTATGGGTAAAAAATGTTAAAGTCGCTTCAGGACACGTGACGCTGATCAAAAATTCGTAAGACCATTTACCGTTGACCTATTTCAAATTACATAAAGTCTCACACTTGAAAGATCTACGTGTATTAATTAAAAAAACCATTATATAAAGATCTCTCATTACTACCAACTTACATATTGATGCCAGGTCAGTTTTAATGGATTTACCTGCCAAATCAAGTTGGTCTCAGTTTCCATCAACTTTTTATGAAGTTGTGGTCAATTATTTAGTTGATTTTGATTTTCACTTCTGCCGGCACTCCCAGAGTGCAACCCGTTGTTTATTTTATCAATATTGTTATTTACTACAAATTAATTCGCTCCTAAGCGTACCATCTACGTGTCGTAGGATAATTATATAAAACGAATTGTCACGAAAATCCTAGGGATATTGCGAAAACACGGATCCTTAATTAGATAAAGGTGAGTAAGTTGGCTTTTTTGCTTTCTTGCTTGCTAATAAAAATTGAGGTATAATATCATAGACAAACTAATAAGAAAAAGAGTTGGCCAGCAAGCAAAAGTCAAGCCAATCGGAGTGAAGTATATTCAATGTTACTAACGCAATTAGTATTTTCGCGAAAACCTTATCTTTTTTCAGTAAGATTGAGAAATGTCGTCACATTTGTCTTATTATATTGCCTTTGTTTTCGCAATGCCCCTAGGATTTTCGCAAAAAAACGATTTATCTAATTAACCAAATACTGAAGACTAAGACCAAATACTGAAAGTTACGCAAACCGCACATAATCCGAAATGCTGAGTTCAACTATGAGATAAAGAAATTCGATTATCTTACCTTTATTTTAGTACGCATAATATAATGCTCGTGCTAGTTCTTATGATGGTGCCGTAGAAATAAAGTTTATTATTCTTGATATCCATTCAATCACATTTAAAATACAGAAAAAAAATCATTTCTTTTCCTGTCTTTTTACCGCAAATTATAATTATGTCTCTTTTGTATTTGTTTTCTGTTACAATGGTCTGTGTGACGGTACAAAAAAAGTAATAAACTTATGATAAATTTTAATTAGAAAAATATTGGAAAAAAATCATCTCTAAAGTTAAGCCTCGATAGCTCAGTGGTTAGAGCATTGGACTGGATTTCCAAAGGTCGTGGTTTCGAGTCCCATCCCAGAATTCACTTGTGACCGAGTTGATTTTTTATATATTTTTCTATTTAAAATTTATCTTAAGTCATATCAAAATCAAAAAAGTAATAAGCATGTCGTGACCTAGTCAATCCTGTGTTTCAGGACAAAACAGCCTGCTATTTGCAAGCAACCAAGTTTATTATCTCAAGAATCGCAAGCGGAGCCCAAGTGGCCCAGAATTCCGAACGTTCGGAGTGCCTTTTTGCTATGCAATTGTTGACGACAACGTATTTGCTTCGTTTTTGCTCCGGAATAAGAATGAGGCGATCACGTTCAGCGCTTGTTTCTGATTGTGTATTCGATTCTCATAAAAGGCAGAAGCCAACTTATATTTTTGCCATGTCTATATACTTACGTAGGTACAGTGGTGGCCACATAATTAACTGACACTTGACGATTTTCATACAAACGAGGCTTTTTGAACTTTGGAGCCTTTGTTCTTTACCAAGGATTGACCGAGCAGTGATCTGATAAGGTCCATCCAGGGAGTGAATGGAGAAGATCCAATATTTTTTTTTATCTGAATCTCCTCCATTCGCTTACCCTATTATACACAGACAACTGATCTGATCTATGTTCTTCAAGATGTAAGGGTCAAAAAAATTTAGTTTCAGGAATTCCATACATTTTTATGCTACTTACGCGACTTTTTTAAACATATCCTTAGATAATGGCAGTAAACTACCCTTATCTTAAAGTGCATAAATGTGAACATCAACAAAAGATGCTCGCGCGTTCTTAAGACGAATCGAGTACCTTTGCTTGAGTCTTTTGCCTCTCGGTCTGAACAGACCCCTATTATTCTCGATATAAAAACCTTCAACTAACTTCAAGGAAGATAGGAAAAATTGTTGAACTGGTTCAGCCGTTTTCAAAATTTGCGCTTGCCAATTTTTATTTACAAAGACAGATTTATTTCTCGATTCCAATTTATAGTATCAAGAATCAGCACGCCGCCAAAAACAAACACTAAAACTCTATAATAATAATAAAAATAATAGCCATATTACATATCGATTCAGTTATCATCAAAGGCTCGTTCCATGATAGCACTCTCTCGCATACGGGAAGTTAAGGGAGGAAAGTGTTTAGAAGGGGAACATTTCTTCGTGGTTATAAATATTTATAGCTAAACCATTAACCAAGTAAGGAAACCAGGACAGGTTATACTCGCCACAGAAAACTTTGATTACAAACAAAACCCGAAATCAAACTCGGTCTAATATTCAAATTTTAAAAACTAGTTAGTTATAATTTATATCTTAAAATATCTTAATTTTACTCGTATACCAAACAAATCGCGCGCTCAGCCTGCGATTGTTGAGGTTAAGCAACTTTCGCAATGGTCGGTCACGGGATGGGTGACCCAAAATTTACTATCGTGGGCTCCTCCGTGCTTCGGAAGGCACGTTAAGCCGTTGGTCCCGGCTGCATTTGCAGTAGTTAAAACACACCAATCCGCATTGGGCCCGCGTGGTGGGTCATGTGCAATTCTCCTTATCCATCCATAAGGAAGGCCAGTGCCCCAGTAGTGGGGACATTAAAAATGGCAAATGACGACAAAACAAATCACTAAAAAGGTTAGATAATGTTAGGAATTAATGCAGGAAAAACATACATAACATGTGTATACAACTATATAACACTCTTCCAGACAGCATTAAATCGATACCTGCTATAAACCAATTAAAAAGCAAATTAACTATGTGGCTACATGAAAGAGGCTTTTACAGCATGAAAGAGTACATGGAGTTCGAACACTAGTGCCGTAGACAACTTGACTTTAGATTTATAAATTTTGACATGATAATTAATTATTTATTTGAAATTTGACATTAAGTATCTTTATCTTATTTTGTTTGCAGTAATTTGTAATTCAATAATTTTGACATGTTAAATATAAAAATAAGATTTTGCACGCTTGCACGCAGGCTGACTACATCCAATTATATTTAAGACCATGTATATTGATGTTTTCATGCAAATAAATGATTGATTGATTGACTGATTAATTAGATTTCGGTTGGTGGTAGGACTCGTTTGTAAGTCCGCCTGGCAAGCTACCACCATCTTCTCTAAGTCTGACGCCATAACAACAACGTTTTCAGCATTGTTGTGTTCCGGCAGTTAGAGATAAGTTAGCTAGTTCTTCAGTGATTGAGGAATCCGGGAGAGGCTCGCTTCCATCTTCAGCCTTATCAATATTTAACATCAGGTATGATGAAGGCTGTACTGGTCCTTAAAAGATATCATGAAAAATGCCCACTACACCATATCAGTGAAAAGAAAACTCTTCGACACATGTATCTTGCCAATACTAACATATGGATGCCAGACATGGGCCATAACACAAGCACTGCAAAACAAAATAAGAACGTGTCAGAGAGGCATGGAGAGAAGTATTCTAGGATACAGAAGGAGTGACAAGAAGAGAGCCACCGACATCAGAAAATTTACAAAACTTGTGGATGTCATTCGAAAAAGTAGACAACTCAAATGGAAGTGGGCAGGTCATGTCACAAGAGATGAAATAGGGAAGTGGGCAAAGAAGACCACCGAATGGATCCCCAGACCAAACACTTTTCTCAAGCGTGGACGACAGCTGAAAAGATGGTCGGATGATATAAGAAGGGTAGCTGGCCCACTGTGGCTGAGGTTGGCCAGGGATAGATCGGGGTGGAAAAGGCTGGAGGAGGCCTATGTGTCTGCAGGACACGCTGAATTATAAATGAAAAAAATGTTATTGGTGTGTTTTTTATGTATACTTCAGCAATAAAGGCTTTTGTATTTGTATTTGTATATGATGAAGGCTAAGAGTCTTCCCGTCGTTCATAAAAAAAGAAGATCTATGACCAGCAAAGAATATTTTTTAGAAAAAAAAAAACTATTGGTAGACCAATATACAATAGCACAAGTATAGTTTAATGCGAATTTATTAATTGTTGACTGCTGTTTTAGACCTATAATTTTTTTTTTATATTAAATAAACGTACATACATACACTCACACTATAAATCCGTTCCGGTGTTAGCACATCATCTAAGGAAATAAAGAAACAAAATTGAACTTATTTGAAACAAATCACACAAAAAACAAATACATACCTAAAAATAGAAACAATGAAATTTGTCTCAAAACGCACACGACTCAGCATAATACGTGGTCTACGACCAGCGCTGATCTTCCGTCGTATCCGGTTTGACGATCCGATACGGACACAAAAAAACACAAAGTAAAACCGTTTGCTGTTTTAACCGCCTCTGTGGTCTAATGGTATCGATTCCCAGCGGGGGTACATATTGTATTCGGTTTGGTTGGTGGTAGGACTTGTTGTAAGACCGTCTGGCTAGCTACTACCATCTTACCTAACCCTGACGCCATAACAACAATGTTTTCAGCATTGTTATGTTCCGGCAGTTAGAGATAAGATAGCCAGTTCCTCAGGATTCCGGGAGAGGCTTGCTTTCATCTTCCGCCTTATCAGTACTTAACATCAGGTATGATGAAGGCTAAGAGTCTCCCCGTTGTTCATAAAAAAAAATGGTAAAATAAAAAATAAGGTAAAACTTAATAGTAAAATTATATAAATGAAATGAAAGCTCCAGCCTAAAATTTGTTTTTTCATACGACCTACGTCTTCGATCATATCAGCTCCCTTCCTCTGGTCGGAATCGAGTTCACATTAGAATCGAATCTAAGTAAAAAATATGTTATTTTGGTAATTTTAAAATAGTTGCTATGGTTTGCATAGTACCATTTTGACATCTATTCGATCTTAAAGGCCTAAGTTACTGACGTTTCCTTCTCTGTATCACCTAAGAACAGCTTATTAGTTCGGAGACCCGAACTAAGAATAGATAAGAATACGTTTTGACATTGTCCCTACTCCCAATGTATTTGTGCCGTTTATCTAAAACTAGTACATCCAAAATCAAATAGAGAGTAGGCTTCATCCGTAGTTTCGGGAAGCGTCGGTTACGTCTTAGTTGACGGGCTTAGAGAGTAGGCCTCCTAATTTGAACTCGATTCCCTCCAGAATAAGAAGGCAGATACCAAAGATTAGACGTGATCTTGAAAGAGTGCCGTTGGCCGTTGGGGCGGAAAGGTTCTGGAATGGCGACCGCGCACAGGACGACGCTCCGTGGGTAGGCCCCCCACAAGGTGGACCGACGATCTGGTGAAGGTCGCGGGAAGCCGCTGGATTTGGACAGCGCAGGACCGATCGTTGTGGAGATCCTTGGAGGAGGCCTTAGACCCAGCAGCGGGTGTTATGTGGCTGAGACGACGATCTTGAAAGAGTTTAAAGTGCGTCCGAAAAGATTCTTGCTTCTAAATATTTTAACCAGAAAAAGTTACGATTTTGAACCGTTTACTCTATTTTGACCTTTAACGTGATCAATTATTAATTCAGTATTTCGTTTGTCTGACTCTTTATCTTTTGAAATATTTTTCCCAAGAATTCCAATTAATTATCTTTATTAATATTAAAAAACTTGCCATTCCTGTAAAGCTAGCCGTTGTCGGTCTTACCTACTTATTAAAAAGAAACTCTAAAATAACCCCCTTTTCCTCCTTTTCTGCTCTTCCTCTTATTTCTTTACCACTCAAGGTTGCCTGGAAGAAATTGCTACCTAGCAATAAGGCCGCCTTTTGTGTATTTACTTTTACTGTCTGTTTTTTATTTTTCTTTGTGTTCTTATTATGTGCAATAAAGTGTTTTATTATTATTTATTATTATTATTAATAGCACCGTTTTAGTCACCTTTTAATCTAAGAGTAATAAATTAGAGCTTTAATCACCAGCTCTTAGCCTAAGACCTGAAATTAATTAAGGGTGTCTCCACACCGCAACAATAATTACATTTTCCACGGCTTCGGACTAAAAATAATGAGGTTCCACATAATCTTCTTCTCAACATCTAAAGGCCCATATGTTATGAATAATCATGTCGCGACATGCTCCCAGAGGCAGTAAATTAGGCACGTTCACATATATGAATATTAAAATGGGACCTAGATTATCTTATTTGGGAATCGTTTCTATAAGCCGTAATAAGAACAAACAAACTTTTGACAAATATCGGGAACGTTAAGGTGAACGCACACGTAATTGTCTGTGCCACTTAAAATACCTCACCATCTCAGCCGCATGAAACCCTTTGCTTGGTATATGCCTGTACTCCCTTCTAGAATTCTGTATCGAAGTCTTTGTTTCCTAATCTTCAAGTTGCGTGAGAATAGGTATCTTCTAGGCAAGCGCGGCGTTACTGCGCGGTTTTTCTTCTTTTATTAAATTTATTTCAAGATTGTAGATTTGTGATAAATATTAAACAAGAAAATATACTAGAAAAAAGCAACTAGTCTCATGTCGCCCTGACGGACTAGTTGCTTTTTTCTAGTATATTTTCTTGTTTAATATTTATCACATAAAAATAGCATTGTAAAATGCAAAATTAAAAAGTTATAATTGTAGATTTGTGTTTGGCAACAACATGTTCCATTGTAAATGTTGTTGTTTCTGTTATGGCTGATAAGTTTCTTGCGGCCGTTCTTCTTATCAGTTAAAAGATATCCTGAATGGCTGGTGGGGAAGAAAAAAGTTGGACTATTCGAAAGTACTTTGACTTTGACTTTACATCCTAGATTGCATCATCGCTTAACATCAGGCGAGATAACGGTCAACCGCTAGTCTATACACTATAAAAAAATAGGCATCCCCCAAGGATCTACACGAGGATCGGTCCTGCGCTGCCCACATCTATAGGCCCCCGCGACCGTCACCAGATCTACGATCTACCATGGCGGAAGCCAACTCACGGAGCGTCGTCCGGTCCTTTCGAACGGCTAATTATAGGTACTTGATTTTATTTATTTAACAAAATATAAGACTGCACTCGGAGCTGATGTAATAAAGCCTTGCATGAACAGAATTACGAAATTTTGGCTTAGGAAGTAATTTGTCCCGATGTTACTCGTTTTATATACCCACGATCATCCGACGTGTGCCATGTGGTGACGGCCTAAGAATACAAGTGTCACCACTCCCTTACATGCCTGGGATGTCGTAAGAGTCGACTAAGAGACTCGACGCATTTAAAACCTGTGGGAGAGAAGGAAAACTTGAAACAAACCCTCTACGAACCCGTCTGGCCAGCGTGGTAGCAGTAGGCTAATAGCCTCCTATGAATGCCACAATAGGCGTGAGCTAGGAGAGGCCTATGTCCAGCAGTGCACGTCCACAGGCTGATGATGGATCATCCTACGATGATGTTCCACGAATAAATATAACATAAAACAAAATGCAATTTCTAAACCAAATGTGAAAATAAAATGTGTATTTAAATACGCAAGAGTTTGTTGTATTTCATCAACTGCGCTTGTATGTGTTGGATTGAAGTGAGTACAGTAAAGATCCCACTTTTTGGGACGAGTGAAAACGGTAGGACCTGGGGGCTAATTGTCTAATATTAAAATCTATCGCAATCCCTTTCAATTCGTAATTTGAAAGATATTTTGTAATGTGGTTTTCCAATTTTCAATAATAATAGGAACTTACTTAATAGACTTACCTTTTTCGGCTAGGACAACAACGGGGAAATGAGACAAAACATTATCCAGTGACAAGTAAATTGATCTTTATTATTATCCTGACTCTATACAAACCAAAACTAAAAAGGTGTCCTGTAATCCACACATAAAAAACATAAAAAATAGGTACACTGTTAAAACAATTAATTTAAAGTTACTGTTTTAGTGATATCTTAAATAAAATTGAAGGTTCATGAATGCCTGCCCAAGGATATCAGAAATGGAACTTAATTGAATGTGATGAGAAATTGATGATGATGCTACACTATGGGTGAACTCCTAAGCTTGCTGATGTGAATGAATGGTGGTTGTTGATATGGATATATTTAATTATAAAACTAAATGTTAGTTTTTTGGGTTAATTTAATAGAGGAATGGGGTCACCGCTCTATGTGTGATCCTCTGATTATATTTTCACTGCTTGATACTAGCAGGATAGTAAAACAGCCGGAGGCGACTCCCGGGCTTCCCTGATCTGTCCTCTAACGCCGAGCGTACTGAATTTTCTGCTTCGCGGGCGGAGTGGTGTTTCGGAGGGGCGCCGTATGCGTCTCGTCACCTGCGAGAGTGGATTATGAACGGAGGTGATTTCAGATATTATTGTAACCGGTGAATTCTCACAAAGGGGCCCAACTGTAATGTCTTTACAAGGGCCCTATTTCATCTAAAAAGCATAAGAGCAAGGGGAAGGTTGATACCCCAGACTTAACCTCTAAAGTGGCCACTTGCATACCGAGTATGATGCTGTGACTTATTTTTAATATTTCTTATTTGTAAGTAAATGTTTAATTTGTAAATAAATTATGTTTCACAGTATGATGCCTTTCTGTTTATATTACAGGGAAGCTCTGGCTACAGAGATTAGCCCAAATTATGCTTACATGAGGGCTTCCATGCCACATTGTGTGCACTCATGAAAGCATTCTTGAAGTGACTTATTTATGAAAGTTTACTAATAAAAAGAGAAAGTAACACCCTTAGGGGGTCCCTTTGTATCAATTACAAGGCTTAACTTGATAATTTAGGTGGATTAGGCAAGTATAATGGTAAGATCAAGTAGGGACACTGATTATGAAATTCTGATGTGAAGTGCACTGACACTAACCTGCGGCTTCAGCTATTCGTTCATCATCATTACATATTCCTTCTAATTGTTTATATTCTTATACTGTTTATACTGGTATCAATAAAATTTTAATTAATCAATAAGAGTTTAATTAAAGTAACCTTAAAAAGCAAGGACCTTCTGTCATATATCAATCGCAGACCATCTGACAATCTCCTGTCAGTGTCATACCTGTCACTGTCGATCTGACAGATGGGGCGTTACGTGCGTTCGCACTGAATTAAAAACGTAAATCAGTGAAGATAATATTCCAGGTGTACTATGGCCAAAATTAAAAGCCAAGGCTGATGCTACCTCTGAACAATGAAAACCTGTAAAGTTAACAAGGTTCGAAGAGCCGTTTCGGCCACCACAACAAAACATTTAAATACAGTCTTTCACCGAATTAAGCATCTCTTTTCCTTTACATTTTTTTTTCTACTAGCTCTCACCCATCGTACCTTTTTTTTTTTTTTTTTTTTTTTTAAATTGCCCTCTCGCCGCCATACGTCCTGGGGGACCCTTGTGGTACTCACCCCTATGACTGGTGGCCCGCCCGGCTACCCAGGCCTCGTCGCGGCGGAGAGATGGCCGAGCAAGTGTGGCCATCTCTCCAGACGGTGGGGATCACCTACCTCCTTCCATCTGATCCCACTACAGCGGAATGAGGTGCGCATAGCGCTGCCTCCTTCTGCCTACCCGCCTGCGTCGGATCCGATCCGCGTGAGCATCCTGCTCGCGGATCCGCTCTGATGCCTCCTTTTGTGACATGACATATTCACAAAAGGAGACAGCCGCCTCCCAGCATCTCTCGGTGGCCAGCATGGCGCGTGCCATACCGGGCAGCGAGAGATCCCACCCTGTCGCAGCGACCAGAGCACTGCGCTGCGGAGCCCAGGCAGGGCACACCGTAATAGTGTGCTCCGTACTGTCCTCCGCAGCGCCGCACTTCACCCATCGGACCTACCCATCCACCTCACCTACTATATATTGATATCTATATATATATATATATATATATATATATATATATATATATATATATATCTTAATGAAAGGAAATTTTAAAATGACCGAAGTCTGCAGACATACTGCCTTATACAAGAACCGACATTACAGTAGTCCCTCCCCCACGTAAGAATTCACGTAGGGAATTCGTTGGACGCCCTCGTCCAAAGGTCCAAACACCCCTCCGCCGCACCACTTAGGCAGCTATAACGTATTTTCTACTACAATATGAAATTAAATCGATGGTTACATAATATGTATTTGATATTATCGAACCGTGCTAACAAATAATAATAATAATAATAATATATATTTATTTCACCAAAGAAAAAATACATTGATTGGCAAGTAACAATAAGACAACTGTAAACATAACTTAGTTCTTATATGTAATAAACCATTGATTGAAACAAGCCAATGGTAAACATCTGCACCCGAACTAGGAAACCTGTATCTCAGGTGCAGTGCTCTTACTCTCACTATTTACAATACAAGGTTTAACCAGAGAGGCAAAATGGTATAAACTAAAACTAATAAAAAATGCCAGAATCAAAACTAAACCTTAAAGTTAGATTATATGTAGTGAACCTCTCACGGTGAGTAAAATGAATATGAGTGAGTGTGTGTCGAGAGGGTGTGTATATTGTTGAGTCATAATGAAATGGAATTATTTGAATTTATTAAATAGTGTCTAACAACAATATGTGGCCGTTATTATGGCCGACCAGCCTGAAGTGTTATAAAAAAAAGGTAAAAAAATATATATATATATATAAACATAAGTACTATGAAAACTGATAAGTACCTAATAAAAAAAATTATACAAAAATACCTACTCTTCTAACTAATGTTGTATAAAAAGTAAAATATGACATTAATAATAATGTAAATAAGTGGGTCGTGCTGGGGTTGTTCCCAAAAATTGCAAAAATACTCCTCGCGCCCTGACAAAATGGAACGTCTGTATGACGGCCATTTGTTGTATACACGTTGTAATTGTGTAAACAACAACCAAATATTTTACCAAGGCAACGCAAGGAAAAAGGAGCAACCCAAAGCCGAAAACTAAAAGATTTTAAAAAGTAAACAGCCACGACGGCCTAGTACGCCCCAAAGATGGTAGATGGCGCTGATAATAGTGCGTTTTAGTAAATGTCTCCCCTGGGAGATGGCGCTCGAGTCGCTTTTAACATTTTTATATTAATGAGCTCTATTATAGTAGAACACAAGCAGACCAGCCCAAATTTCCCGAAATATAAAATAGGGAGAAATTTTCCAAAACGCACTATGCCTCCGTAAGTCGTCTCTTACGACACGCAAAGAAGCATAGACCTGCGGTGTGAGTATTCTTTGCCACCGCCCACACACGGTGGCACTTAAAAGAAAAAAAAAATATCGTCTTTTAAACCAAAGACAATTAGTGTTGACAGTAAAAAATATTCCGTCTATTTAGTGCATACCTTGATGATTATCTAGGTATGTACGTATGCTTAATTTAAATAGTAATAATATTTTTGTAAACAAATAAAACGCTACCTACACGGACCTCGCCCTGGCGCTGCAAAATTGTTTACTACAGCTAATCCTTGGCTGCATCTACGGTTTTGAAATCTTTTATATGCCATTTTCCAATCGATTTCCCTCTTTCGTCCTCGAGCTCGTAAACAAGAGGGGAAAGCTTCCGAATTACTTGACAACGTTCATATTTAGGTGCTAATTTGGCAGTAAAATATCTATTTGCAGCGCTCTGCTTATAGGTTCGTTTCCAAACGTAATCCCCCACGTCGAAAGAAACGTCTCGTCTTTTTTTATTATAATATTTTATGTTACGATTATGAGCCTTAAAAAGTGATTCTTTTACATTTTTATATATATCTTTGAGGTAACCTAATCTGGAAGCGTATGCATCCCTAGGAGCACAGATTAACTCGTTAATATCCTTATAGTCATTATAGATGTTTCCATCTGCAACCGCTTCCCTCCCATGGACTAACATAAATGGTGTGAACGATGTTGACTCGTTTACTGACGTGTTCATAGCAAACTGTATTTTATGAACGTTAACGTCCCAAGTTCTATGGTCGTTCTCCACAAAAGATGATATTGCCGTAATCACGGTTCTATTGTAACGTTCCACTGTATTTACTTGAGGACAATATACCGGACCTAAATGCACCTGCGGTATATTGTATTTAGCATAAAGAGCTTGTACCTCATGACTTATAAACTGTGAGCCGTTGTCCGAGATTATCGTTTGTGGGATGCCATGTATCAAAAATACGTGGTCTTCGAGACGCTGAGCAATGACTTTTCCGGTTGCCCTACGCAACGGAAACAATAAGACGTATTTCGAAAAGCAACACACAACTACCAGTAAATATGTGTTTTGCTGCCGGGACAGGGGCAGTGGACCAACTAAATCTATACTGATGCACTGGAATGGCCGACAACAAATTTTCGGTTCTCCCATAAAACCGGGAGTTGCCTGGGAGCTATGTTTATAAGCGTTACAGATGGAGCACTTTTTAATAAAATCGACTGTATCCTGGTACATACCAGGCCAAAAGTAACGTAGTTTCAGACGTTTGTAAGTCTTAGCGACGCCAAGGTGAGCCGCGGTAGGTTTAGAATGATGTTCCTGAATGGTATCCTCTCTAAGGGTAATCCAAGGGTCCAGGGTTCATGTCCCTGTTCGGGCGCCAAATGTAATGTGGTTTTCCAATTTTCAATAATAATAGGAACTTACTTAATAGACTTACCTTTTTCGGCTAGGACAACAACGGGGAAATGAGACAAAACATTATCCAGTGACAAGTAAATTGATCTTTATTATTATCCTGACTCTATACAAACCAAAACTAAAAAGGTGTCCTGTAATCCACACATAAAAAACATAAAAAATAGGTACACTGTTAAAACAATTAATTTAAAGTTACTGTTTTAGTGATATCTTAAATAAAATTGAAGGTTCATGAATGCCTGCCCAAGGATATCAGAAATGGAACTTAATTGAATGTGATGAGAAATTGATGATGATGCTACACTATGGGTGAACTCCTAAGCTTGCTATGTGAATGAATGGTGGTTGTTGATATGGATATATTTAATTATAAAACTAAATGTTAGTTTTTTGGGTTAATTTAATAGAGGAATGGGGTCACCGCTCTATGTGTGATCCTCTGATTATATTTTCACTGCTTGATACTAGCAGGATAGTAAAACAGCCGGAGGCGACTCCCGGGCTTCCCTGATCTGTCCTCTAACGCCGAGCGTACTGAATTTTCTGCTTCGCGGGCGGAGTGGTGTTTCGGAGGGGCGCCGTATGCGTCTCGTCACCTGCGAGAGTGGATTATGAACGGAGGTGATTTCAGATATTATTGTAACCGGTGAATTCTCACAAAGGGGCCCAACTGTAATGTCTTTACAACGAAGCCTGAAGGGCCCTATTTCATCTAAAAAGCATCAGAGCAAGGGGAAGGTTGATACCCCAGACTTAACATCTAAAGTGGCCACTTGCATACCGAGTATGATGCTGTGACTTATTTTTAATATTTCTTATTTGTAAGTAAATGTTTAATTTGTAAATAAATTATGTTTCACAGTATGATGCCTTTCTGTTTATATTACAGGGAAGCTCTGGCTACAGAGATTAGCCCAAATTATGCTTACATGAGGGCTTCCATGCCACATGGTGTGCACTCATGAAAGCATTCTTGAAGTGACTTATTTATGAAAGTTTACTAATAAAAAGAGAAAGTAACACCCTTAGGGGGTCCCTTTGTATCAATTACAAGGCTTAACTTGATAATTTAGGTGGATTAGGCAAGTATAATGGTAAGATCAAGTAGGGACACTGATTATGAAATTCTGATGTGAAGTGCACTGACACTAACCTGCGGCTTCAGCTATTCGTTCATCATCATTACATATTCCTTCTAATTGTTTATATTCTTATACTGTTTATACTGGTATCAATAAAATTTTAATTAATCAATAAGAGTTTAATTAAAGTAACCTTAAAAAGCAAGGACCTTCTGTCATATATCAATCGCAGACCATCTGACAATCTCCTGTCAGTGTCATACCTGTCACTGTCGATCTGACAGATGGGGCGTTACGTGCGTTCGCACTGAATTAAAAACGTAAATCAGTGAAGATAATATTCCAGGTGTACTATGGCCAAAATTAAAAGCCAAGGCTGATGCTACCTCTGAACAATGAAAACCTGTAAAGTTAACAAGGTTCGAAGAGCCGTTTCGGCCACCACAACAAAACATTTAAATACAGTCTTTCACCGAATTAAGCATCTCTTTTCCTTTACATTTTTTTTCTACTAGCTCTCACCCATCGTACCTACCCATCCACCTCACCTACTATATATTGATATCTATATATATATATATATATATATATATCTTAATGAAAGGAAACTTTAAAATGACCGAAGTCTGCAGACATACTGCCTTATACAAGAACCGACATTACAATTTACATAAGTACTTCAAACCGTCACTATTTGACATTTGATAGGAATTGTGAAAGGTATTGAATGAACGAAATTGAACTGTTTAAGCAAAGTGACACTCGTAAACATCTTTCGGATGGAGAAGTGTCAAATGAAGTGTCATTTAAAACATCATTCGTTCCGAAATGGATTGCGACTATAAATTACACAATTACATAAATCACTATCACAATCACAATACCTTTGAAAGGGATTGTGATAGATATTGAAATTAGACAATTAGGGGGCAGTTTCTTGGGGATGAATTCTAAACTCAAAATTAATGTTTTCACATCTCATCCGCGAAATATTGCTGTCACGTACCAAGCAAGCAGCAGGCATGTGTGCGCTCACCTTTATAGACGATGCTCATTGAGAATTCAATACTGGTGTCGTCACACGTCTCATATCGGGTGATTGGATGCCGCTTCACCCCCCGTTACCTGCGACGTGGGAACACACCCGTATTTTGCTAAGCAGAAAATCTGATTATTCACCACGGTTGATCCGCACCACGCGGTTGTTAGTTAAATTATTTTCGACGGAAGGTTTTGTATGCAAAGTCTGTGTTAGTAATCTAGACTATAATGGTATATAATTACCATATGGTCATATGGTATGCTCTAGTCATGAGTAATGTTTTTTTGACTGATAGGCATTTTCATTTGATTTGTAAATGTTATACAATAATTGTTGAGTGAGCTTATTTTTTTTTTTCTTGTTTTTGATTTGGTTTGTTTATACTCTGTCTTAGTTATACTGATTATGATTTGTGTGCTGGAATGCGCACCTACCTATTAATTGCTTATTATTTACTTTAAAAACTGTCTTTCTTGGTGAAGACCTGTGATTGGCCCTCAATAGTTATGTTCATAACATGCTGTATGTAATTTATTTAACTTTTGGTCTTCCGAAATAAAATAAAAAGTTGGAAATGCACTCGTGGTTTCCAAAATATGAAATGAAGTAATTATTTTGCTTTAAAACAATATTGGTAAGCAACAGGTAATGTACTTTTGATATATCGTTCAGCATGTTTTGACAGAAGCCAGACATGAAATTTAATAAGTTAATTAAGATAGCAGTATCAAAATGTCCATTCGAGATTAATCTTAAAGTTTTCATAATTACCTACGTATACTGTCACATACACTCGCGGAAAAATAAAACGGGTGACTGCGTTATCTTCATAGAGACATGCTCAATTTGTGGTCCAATAAATAAAAAAGTATGTGTATTTCTGAAAAGGTTTTAATGTCGATAGCAAGTTGATATGCTCAACTAAGCAATCAGCATGTAAAATAACTGAAAACATTTCTTGATTTCCTATACTTTTAGTGAAACGAATGTTAATTTTGCTTTTTACCGACTTCAACAAAAAAGGAGGGAGGTACTCAATTCAACCCGTATATTTTTTTTTTGTCCGATGTATGTATACCGATTACTCCGTTGTTGGTGATCCGATTTTAATAGTTGTTTTTTTGTTCGATCGGGTACACTGGCAATTTGGTCCCATATAAGTCTCATGGAGATCCGATGATAATCTTCGGAGATATGGGGCCTAATGTCATGGAAGTCATGAATCAATTATATCATCCAGGTAATTGTTAGATTCTTGTTCGAGCTGAAGTTTCACGCAAAAACTACCGAGCGGATTTTGATGAAACTTTTTTGTTAAATAGCTATCGGTCCTCGCCAACATACCTATAGGCTATAACCCCTCAATAAGTAACGTCCCTGCACCGGGAAAAGCAGCTGTGTAAAAGGTAATGAGGAGTTGACATAAGGTTATTAGCGTAGGTACGGGACCTGTTCTACCTTTAAAAATTGTGAAATAAAAAACTTTTTATAAAAAAATTAAAACCGACTTCAAAAAACTAAAAAGCATAAAATAAACCTTTTGGAGTCGGTGCCAGCCAAGACAAGAAAAATAAAATAGTAGGACCGCAAAGTAGAATGCCTTGGCTGGCACCGACTAAAAAAGGTTTATTTTTTGCTTTTTAGATTTTTGAAGTCGGTTTTAATTTTTTTATAAAAAGTTTTTTTATATAAAGTTGTATGAAAGTGGATTAGTGAATTTGTTTTTCTACATAAAAAAATATTGGAAAAAATTAACTCGGCCACAAGTGAATTCTCAGACGGGAATCGAACCCGCGACCTTTGGAAATCCGGTCCAATGCTCTTCAGCTCTCTTAATTCAATGGATTTGCAAAGGTCGCGGGTTCGATTCCCGTCTGAGAATTCACTTGTGGCCGAGTTAATTTTTTCCAATATTTTTCTATTTAAAATTTACCATAAGTATAAAAAAAACATTGAAAAATGCAAAAATTACAAAATCATAAGTTGTTATTGTCCGTATTTTTAGGTTTTTTAGGGGTTTTTGATTTTCCCGACGTTTCGACACCTATTCAGCTGCCGTGGTCACTGGATGGCTCGTGTGACCAGTCCAGTTTTATTTTAATTAAGATTACTTCCGGATTGGCTTTTTCCTTGTTACATGCTTAAAAAATAATAAATTTATAGTGAATGCTAAAATAAAAGATAATAATAGAGTTAGTTGTTCTTTAGCTGATTGGACGATTCGAAAGCACTTATCTATAAGTCTATTTGAATAAAAATCTATGACTTTGACTTTGACTTTATTACAATAAAAAACCCGTTGCTATCACACGGATTTGTGATTTTAGTACCAGTAATCCTATATTGATTTAAAATCCCAATAGCCCTGTCAGAAATATAATTCCCAGAAGAGTACTTAATGGAATCCCTCAGAATAATCCCACCATGGAACTGGGACTACTGGGAACAGACGAGACGGTCTCTCCTGAACCAATAAAGGTATCGGTGCTTTGAAAACCGACCCTCATATTTTTTTCAATACTAATCTTAGTTTATGTTTTTTTTTTAATTTTTGCATTTTTCAATGCTATTTTTATACTTATGATAAATTTTAAATATAAAAATATTGGAAAAAATTAACTCGGCCACAAGTGACCCAACTAGCAAAAATATGTTGTACAAGTGTTCTACAAACGTTTTTGATAAAACGTAATGGTATGCATTTAAGGTATATAAACGTTTATAAAATACGATTTTGGCGCAGTTTTTAAGACAAAATAGTCGTACAGTGATCATACAATGGTCATAAGCAAACACATTTAGTCACACGGCTGTCATAAAATAGATATTAAACAACTATTTCGTCAGAAAAGTATCGTAAGTTCTCGCTTCCTAAGAGCAATTGGTTGTAGAGTTATCATAACGCAGACGTTTGTATGACAAATAAGTCTGTTAAATGCAACAGCGAAGCGGTTTTAATTATAACAACATGCAACGTTTGTGAGTGATATTATTATCGTGCAAATAATTTCTGAAAACAGTAAGTATTACACTTCAATATATTTACTTTACCGTTTTAAGTAACAGACTCGACATCAGATCTACAAGTATGAATGAAATGCGAAAATTACTTTATCGATCAATTTGCAAGGTTATTGAGTATATTTTAAAAGCCCCCTTTCAATATTGTTGATTTCATTATATTTTAGTTAATTAAAATAATTTAGGTTTTAGTCTCTGTGTAAATATGACTTGTTAAAACTTATTGTACTTAAAAACGCTGCCTTATGACTTAGAATAACACTTTGCCGACGCCATCACTACCTAGTTAGGGTTCCCTACTGCTGGGGCCTAAACCTTGTGGGACGCAGTCATGTACTTGTGATATTATGTACTTGAATAATAGTAATAAGACATTTTGACTTTGACGCTGCCATATTAATTACCTCTGTGGTGACATAATTTATTATTCATTATTATTAATTTTAGTTTTCACTAATCTTTTCCAAACGTTCCTTTAGAGGACGTATTACTCCATTGTGCCAATAATTTCCGGAATCCACAACTGTAATATTACTCACACCGTTTCTGTTTGTCATTAGAAGTGTTCTCGGGTCTTTTGGTAATACGTGCGGCAGTCTTTTATTTAAAATACAAGATAAATCCTTTAAAGCAATATGTGAGATATTGTGCTCTAAAGCCCATTTAGCCACTTCTGCGCGGAGTTCGGAATCTTTGAAAATATTCTGACTATCGTTTTCGTTACTGTCATTGTCATTACTACGAATATCATCGCTTACAATACTCTCTATTTCATGGGGATCCTCGTCACACCGATTTTCTATAAAAAAAATATCTACGGAACCTTCCCTCTCTGGCATGTTTATTTCTCTTGGCTGTTTTGCACTTATACCAGGTGAAACTAACTGAACTGATGCTGGCATGTGTGTATTAGGAAGTAAAGAAGAATAATTGTGACGAACTTTTCGTCTATAGGTACCGCTCCTTTTGTATTGCTTCCATTTTTTATAATTTAATTTCAACATTTTGCGATTTAATTTTAAGTCACTGTCCGAGTTGAAGATGTTATGAAACATTTAAGTCGTAAGATCTATCTTTTTATCATAAGACGGCTGTGTATATGACTGTCATATGTCATTTTAACAGTATTAAAGTTGTAAAAAGTTAAAATTATGATTAGTCGTACAGTAGTCAATCTAAAAGCTTTTATATGAACAATCTGCTGTAAAATGTCATATTAATGTTGTAAAACCGGGGAAATGTCACGGCTAAAACTTTTGTACGACAAAGATTAAAATTGCTGTAGTACTATGTCATACAAACGTGTGTACAACTGTGTTTTATGAACAAATTGCTTTTAAACTAAAATGCTGTATAAATGACAGTTTCATATCGTCACGTTTTAAAACTTGCTTATTTACGACGTATCTACGATGAAATAGTCATATAATGTTGAGATTTTATAACTATTTTGTTAGTTGGGGAATTCTCAGATGGGAATCGAAGCCATGACCTTTGGAAATCCGGTCCAATGCTCTAACCGCTGAGCTACAGAGACTTGCCAAAGGTCATGGGTTCGATTCCCATCTAAGAATTCACTTGTGGCCGAGTTAATTTTTTCCAATATTTTTCTATTTAAAACGAATCTTAGTCTTAACTAATAATCTGAATTATAAATGTGAAAGTGTGTTTGTTCGTCCTTCATTCACGTACTAACTAAGCAAGCAATCGACTTGATTTTTGGCATAGAGTTAGTTGAAAGGGCGGAGAGTAACATAGGCTACTTTTTATCCCGATATTCCCACGGGAACGGGAACCACGCGGGCAAAACCACGGGCGGAAGCTAGAATTATAAATCACTTATCTTCGTGACGAGTGAATTATTGATTTGTTTGCTAGATAAGAACCAGAAAAACTTCCCATTTTCTCCACAGGCGCGGTATAATCCGTCAATATTAATATCTGTCGGAGCAATCACCCTTCGAACGCGATGCTTTCAGAAATAATGAAAATCTTGTACAGTCAACAGATTTCTGCGTGACCTTATACAGAATTATGTTATAGTCCTTAATCATTTCTCAACACATTTTTTTGATAGGCTGTATGACTTTGTGTTAAAAAATGTCATACACACCAAGTTTTTTTTATGAACAAAGGGGAGACTCTAAGCCTTCATAAACGCGATGTTAAGTATTTAAATGGCTGAAGATGGAAGCGAACCTGTCTCTGAATCCTCAACCAATGAGGAACTGGCTATCTTATCTCAAACTGTCGAAACACAACAATGCGGAACACATTTTTGTTGTGGCAATATACTTAGATAAGATGGTGGTAGCTAGCCAGACGGACTTAGAACGAACTTTTGCACCAACCGTACCGTAAAAAACAGAGATATTTTGGCTTGTATCCGTTGAAGCTTGTAATTAGCTTATAGCTGCTTAATTTGTAAATGATGATGTAAGCTCTCTAAAGAAAATAAAATAAAATAAACAAAAAAGTTACATTTACAATAAAAACAGTAAAAAAAACGTTATACCTACACAAGAAGTAGAACCACCTACCTTCAAATAAGATTAAAAATAATAACATTAATAAATGTGGCCAACACCGTAGAAAAGGGTGAATATACTAGAGAATTTCAACGTGTTCTCGTAGGTCTGTGTAGCATAACTGGTCAGTGCATTGGGCCGGATTCCTAAAGATGCGGGTTCGAGTCCCGTCAGGGCGACATGAGACAAGTGGCTTGTTCTAGTATGTTTACTTGTTTAAAAATTATCACATAAATAATAAATGTAATTATTTTTCTGGCTATAAGGCATTTTTCTCTTACTTAATAGTAATAATCGATAGTTACAGACTTTAAATTCTTTCTGTTTAATATTGTGCCACTCGTCTTATTAAATACTAGCGGCCGTTCAGTACTTTTAGCGTGAAACAGTAACAGAAATTAATATTTTTCATGTAAAACCACAGCTATATTAAAGTGTAATGTTTTAAAAGTGTTCCTTAATTGTTATTTAATAAGTACAAGTGTTATCCAATAAATCCATAAAGTATTATTTAAACATAGTGAAAAAAATAATTATAACGACCAAACGTCATTCTGACGTAGCATCAAGATTCAAGAAAAGCCGATAAATTAAAGGATGAATGCATAAATCGATAATAAACTACACTTAAACCGGGGAAGTACCTTTATTCCATAATTTAGTTAATAAGTATTATACCCATCAAGTAGTTTAAACATTAGAGTGACTTATTTTTTATGGAAGATTTTGTGTTAAGTTGGCTTCTCATTTACTGTACACCAATTCTCACTACTGGTACCGGGTTCACTTTTAGTGAACAACGTCACAATTCATTACGATTTGGCATTGTTAACAACCTCTCTTTACTTGACAAATAGTGGAAGTAAAGCTGACGGTGACTACTATTGTCACAGACATTCACCATACTGCTACTCTTACCAATCACTACTGACATCAACTCAGAGACATCCAAATCACTTTTTATCAAAGATTGTGAAGCCAATTTATCAGCAAATATATAAATATATTATCAATTACTTAAATGTAATGAAATTAGGGCTAATGAATATTGAATATTCTATTATACTTCAACTTTTTCAAGTTATACTTATGATTCTTTTTAATTGTTATAGCTCATATTGATAAAGGTTTATATAAGTAAATTACAGAGTAATTAATTGCTTAAAGGCTTAACCTCTCTTCACTTTATTAAAAGTTAATTTGACGGTGACACCTGTATGCCACTTATATATAGATTTACCATATTAACTTTAAGTTTATTACATTAAGCAGATAAGCAGTAACTCAACAACATACTTACACTACCATAGTCGGAGTTACCTCGCTTCTCTTTACACAAAGTAAAGTTGATGGTGATACTTGTTGATTTATTAAACGTTACATAATTTACATACCATCACCTGACATTTTTGACTATTTTTTTTTTTTCTCTCTATTGTTATAAATAATATATTTCAGTTCATAAAAATAAAACCTGTAGTAGATACTTATTTGATTAATTATTATATAGTAATCACTTTTTTATATTTTAGTGATAGCTGCATTGAACGTCACATCCACCCTTCATTCGCAATTATGATGACCCGAAGGATATCGGCAAAGGATATGGAGCTTAAACTCAAGAACACTCTGGAGGACCTCAAGGCAGCAAAAGAACTGAATGATACATTACTACAGGAAAGAGAGGACAGCGAGCATGAGATTCTCAAGACCATTACTCGTAACTCTGAACTTAAGAATGAACTTGCTGAGTTTCATGTTAAATATGCGGAAGTGGTGGACAAGTGTAACCAAATGGAAGACTTTATTCTGTCATTTAGGGCTTGTTCTGACACTCATGAACAGGCATTGAGTCGCATAACGGAACTAGAAATAAGTTTGTCTATTTCTCAAAAGAGAGTTCTAAACTTAGAAAATAAAATTAAATGTATAACAGAAGAAAAGCATTCTCAGAGCCTTTTTAATGAGTTAATGCAATGTTCTGCAACACATGACAATTCAACTTTGGAATGTGTTAACTATGGTAGTAAACCATCTCAAAACAATAATAGTATTTTTCAGTTTAGTAGCGGTAAGAAATTAAAAAAATATATTAAAATTAATAGATACATAAGGAAAACACAGAAATTAATCAAAAGACAAAATTATTATAAAAAATATGGTAACTTAAAGAAAGAACGTACACTATTGTTAGAACAATTAAAAGTGATTACCAAAGAAACATGTAATAAGAATAAAGATAGTAAAATTGTAGGTATTGAATTAAGTGACAAAATTGATAATTTGGAACTTTCACTTCGGGAAATGAACACTAACTTTAGTGAATTCTCCCGCAAGCAGCTAAATTATCAAAAATTGGCTGCAAATGACATGATCGACCTTTGTAATTTTAATACCGACCGATTTGAGTCCCTAGGTAAGAAATGCAGATGTAGTTGTATGATTGACAGCAATCATTTAAGCCATAATCAGTCACTAAGCCAGGCTGCTCCGGAGGTTTGTTTGCCTGCCAGCCCTTCAGGGCTGCTAGGTAAACAGGCCTCCTTGACCTTGAGTGGTGCGCGGTCGGAGATGTTGGAGACTTCAGTCTCTAATATTTCTGATTGTGTATTACTCAATAATTTAAATGAATCCCCTTCTAAAAAAAGGATGACTAAAACAATTATTTTCTGTGATGAGATTGGAAAAAACTTAGGCCAATTGTTCCAGAAACAATGTAAGGAAAATGTTATTAACTATTGTATGCCTGGATGTACTATAAATAGTATAATGAAATCAATAGTTAAGAAGTCGTATGATGACCATACAAATTTGGTAATTTTGATTGGGGATAGGG
Organism: Chrysoteuchia culmella; assembly: GCA_910589605.1. Taxonomy (NCBI): domain Eukaryota; kingdom Metazoa; phylum Arthropoda; class Insecta; order Lepidoptera; family Crambidae; genus Chrysoteuchia; species Chrysoteuchia culmella. The sequence continues at coordinate 1,990,155 of OU342651.1, forward strand.
GTGATATTAATAAAAACCAATTAATATCATACTATAACTCAATATGCTCCTTAAATGTTAGGAAAGTAGTTATGTTTACATTTCCCTATAGTCAAGGTTTCTCTCAATTGGAAAATAAAGTAAGATACAATTTAAATTTAACGTTAAGTACAATAGCTTATCATAATAGTAAACAACTACATTTGATTGACATAAATACATTGTTTAAGGATTTAAACTTGACCAAGGATAAATATTATCTGCCTATTTATTTTATGAGACAAATAGCGCTTTCGCTATCTTTTTATTTTAAACAATTAGCCAATAATCTGGCTAGTAGAACCTCTGCTTTTATTGAGCAGTTAAATTCAGACTTTTCTAATACAACCTTGGAATCTTTTCCAAGTAATTTGATTCTATTGAATCCCAATACTGACTTGGTTAATTTAAATTACCAATAGAGACAACAGAGGCGCCCTCTAGCCCAGTGTTGACAACAGGAAAACCTAATTGTTTAAGAGTTGTACACCAAAATATACAAGGCTTTTCTGATAAAGATCTAGAAGTTAGTTTATTTATAAACAGTGAAAATGTTGATGTGTTGTGTATCACTGAGCATTGGTTAAAATGTCACGAATTAATTTTAAATATCGATAATTATAGTATTGTAAGTTCATTTAGTAGGCAATCTATTATTAGAGGAGGGTCTCTTATAATTTTACATAATAATTTTCAATACAAAGAGCGCAAAGATATAATATCCCTCTCAATTGAACGAATAATTGAATTGTCTTGTGTGGAACTAGACCAAATAATTATAATATGTGTTTATAGACCCCCTCAGAGTAATTACCTAGAGTTTGAGTCCACTATGGAGGAAGTTTTAAGAATAACTAGTAAAAGTAATAAAAAGGTTGTCATATGTGGGGATTTTAATGTTGACATTTTAGACCCAAAGTTGTCAAAGCTCTCAAGCAGATTTTTAAATTTATTTAAATCGTATAATTTATCACATACCTTTAATGAGCCTACACGAATAACACCCACATCTGCCACCTGCTTAGACAACATTTTTTCAAACTGTGTAGTCACTGAAAAATCTATAATAAATGTTATTAAATCTGACCATAGTGGACAACTAGCCTCTATAGAGCACCATCATGTCTGTCCTAAGCGGAAAATTGTATGTAGGCCAATAACTAAAAAGGGCATAGATGTATTTAGAAACAATGTGATTAATAAAATTGAGTCTTTACCAGTTCCCATTATGGAATCTAATTACCTTTATAATGATTTATTTCATGTGGTTGAAGGCGAATTTAGTAAAACGTTTAAGAAAAAAGTGATCAATGGTAATTCGGATAAAGTAAAGTTTAGTGATTGGGCCACACCGGGAATTTATACAAGTAGAAGGAAACTATATGACCTTTATGCGTCAAAGCATACTTCCTGTGACCCAAATTTTATTGAATATGTCAGGAAGTATTCTCAAATGTTTAGAAATGTATGTGTAGCTGCTAAGGCGATGTTCTTTTCAAATAAAATAAAATTAGCGGATAATAAAATAAAGGCTACTTGGAATATTATTAACCAAACAACTGGGAAAACTAAACATAATGTAAACTCCTTCTCCCTTAAAGTAGATAATAAATTAATTGAATCTGACGTTGAGGTTGCCCGTGTTTTTGAAGATTTCTTCTCTCGGGTACCCTTAGAAACTACCAGTAATTTAAATTCCTGTCCAAACGTTGCTGCTGCCCTCTTAGAGTCATGTGTTGATAAGTGTTATAAAGTTTTCAATTTTAAACATATTAATAGTGAAGACATTTTAAAAGCTTTCAAGTCTATAAATATTAAAAAGACTGAAGATTTATGGGGCATATCAACCAGCGTTATTAAATCTATAATTGAAATAATAGCTCCATATTTAGCTTTCATTTTTAATCAATGCATAGATGAAGGTACTTTTCCCGATTTAATGAAATATAGTAAGCTTATTCCTCTTTTTAAATCAGGTGACAAAAGTGACCCCACAAATTTTAGGCCGATATCAGTCTTACCGGCACTTAGTAAAATTTTTGAAAAAATTATATACTCTCAATTATTAGACTATTTAACAGTAAATCAAATCCTTCATAATAATCAGTTCGGCTTTTCTAAAGGTAAAAATACTACAGATGCTGGAATAGCACTCCTCAAACATATTTTTGAGGCTTGGGAGGGCAAGCAAGACGTAATTGGTATATTTTGTGACCTGTCTAAAGCTTTCGATTGCGTTGATCACGTTACACTTTTAAAGAAGCTAGAACATTATGGTGTCTCTAAAAAATCAGTTAGCCTTTTGCAGTCATACTTGCACAATAGATATCAAAAAGTAATTGTAAATAATACTGCTTCTACTGGAGCCCCCATTATTATGGGCGTGCCCCAAGGTTCAATATTGGGCCCTCTGCTGTTCTTAATATATATTAACGATCTCCCTAACTACGCGAGTAATTTATGTGAGACAGTACTATTTGCAGATGATACATCTTTAATTTTTAAAATTGATAGAGGAAACAATTGTTCTGACGAAGTAAATAGTGCTCTCTCTCAAGTCGCACACTGGTTCAACAGTAATAATTTGTCTCTTAACCCTACCAAAACGAAATTTGTTAAATTCACATTACCTAATGTAGGGCAGGTCGACTTGCACATCAATTTGAATGGGGATGTAGTAGAGTTAGTTGAGAGTACTAAATTTCTTGGTATTACATTAGATTCAAAACTACAATGGGATCCACATATTGAAACCTTGTCGAGTAGACTTAGTTCTGCGGCTTTCGCAATAAGGAAAATAAGGCTCCTAACTGATATTGAAACGGCAAGACTAGTTTACTTTAGTTATTTTCATAGTGTAATGTCCTATGGCCTGTTGTTGTGGGGCTCAGCAGCCAATATAGAAAATGTTTTTATACTTCAAAAAAGAGCTGTGCGCGCCATTTACAACCTTCGACAGAGAGATTCTCTTAAAGAATTGTTTAAAGAGATTAATATACTAACTTTGGCGGGACAATACATTTATGATTATATAGTATATGTAAGGAAACATCACGATTTATTTATTAAGCATAGCGATGTTCATAATTTTAATACTAGAAACAAGAATAAGCTTGCCGTTCCAAGATTTCGACTTGAAAAATGCAGTCGCTCGTTTTTGGGGAAAGGCATAGCCTTTTTGAATAAAGTTCCACAACAATTGATTGAGCTGCCTTTGCATAAATTTAAAATACATGTTAAAAAAACGCTCTTAAGCAAAGGTTATTACAAGGTAGAAGATTATTTGAAAGACAAAAATGCATGGAAGTGATACTAACATAAAACATGACTATTGTAATTGTATAAAAGGAAAATATTCTAATAACTGAGTATAAGAAAATTTTCCTCTTATATTAAATATGTTTCAAGATTGTAGATTTGTGTTTGGCAACGACATGTTCCTTTGTAAATGTTGTTGCTTTTGTTAAAGCTGATAAGTTTCTTGCGGCCGTTCTTCTTATCAGTTAAAAGATGTCCTGAATGGCTGGTAGGAAAAAAAAAAATTGGACGATTCGAAAGCACTTATCTATAAGTCTATTTGAATAAAAATCTTTGACTTTGACTTTGACTTTGAAAAACAAGTAAACAAACAAACTGACATAGTGAAATCTCGGTAGCTCAGTGGTTAAAGCATTGGACCGGATTTCCAAAGGTCGTGGGTTCGAGTCCCATCTGAGAATTCACTTGTGCCCGAGTTGATATTTTTAATTTTTTTTCTATTTAAAATTTATTATAAGTATAAGCTTAAATACTTTTGCATTTATTAGTAGAATTTAATTTAATTACCTGTCTTGTATGGGTGATAAAGTAAATATACATTATATATACATATTAAAATATCATTGCATTTCAGTAATTTGTTTGATTTGTGTGTGTTGCCAGTGATGACTTACGGTTGTGATACGTGATCGCTAACTATGGGTCTGATAAGAAAGCTCAAGGTCACCCAGCGTGCAATGGAGAGGGCTATGCTCGGAGTTTCCCTTCGTGATCGAATCAGAAATGAGGAGATCCGTAGGAGAACTAAAATAACTGACATCGCTCGAAGGATTGCTTAGCTGAAGTGGCAGTGGGCGGGTCACATAGCGAGAAGAACCGATGGCCGTTGGGGCGGAAAGGTTCTGGAATGGCGAACGCGCACAGGACGACGCTCCGTGGGTAGCCCCGACAAGGTGGACCGACGATCTGGTGAAGGTCGCGGGAAGCCGCTGGATGCGGACAGCGCAGAACCGATCGTTGTGAAGATCCTTGGGGGAGGTCTATACCCAGCAGTGGGTGTTAAGTGGCTGAGACGACGAATTTGTTTGAAGCGAAAAATGAGAAAACTTTTTATTTATATAATAAATTTTGCGCTAAACTTACCCCCATATTCTAAGTCGTTCCTTCAAAACTTTTTACACTCCACTCAACCTCGTCGTGGGTAAAAATGGTAGTGTGCGCTAGGCCTAACACGGAGTGGCTACGTACTCTTTGGCACCTCCAGGTCCTTACGGAGTTATGACTTAGAATGCCGATTTCAAGGAGTTTTTTGAAGAGGTTTTCAATGAGGTTTCGTTAAGTCGAGGACGAGTAAGTTTTTGAGGAACGACTTAGAATATGGGTGTTAGTAGCAGTTAGTGAAAGTCGCCCTAAAAATGCTAATTTAAAGTTTACTAGAATAAGATAATAAAATTTTACTACTTATCTGACGCGTTACGTTTTCCAATCATTATTGAATCTGAACAGTTCCTTATCGGATATCCAATCACTCGTTTTTTAAATGTTTTGCTTTTGACTGTACATTGAAATGCTCGTTTCATATCACACATTACATTACGGCCTGTCACCCACTAATGTGTTATGTAGATTTAAATGTTTTTCCCTTTTATCCAAATCTGTTTATGCTATTTCGTTTCTTTCCATTACATAATACAACGGTGATTATTATACCAAAATTCCTCTAAATTAGTGGTGGAATTTAAAAGATAAGTATCGCATCCTTCCACCCGATTCCGAGAAATATTTAAATAAGCACTAGCGCATATCAGAACTAAAAAAGGTGTCACAAATTTAAAAATAAAAACAACCAGTCTACTTCCAGCCGTAAGCGCAGTATTGTTTCAATCTTACCATGCCATTTCGCTTGTTTTTGACGGAAGTTTTTTAACGTCTTTGCTCGATCATCGAAGTGTGAAATGTTTCAAAATGTGACAACTTCAATAAAAACATAACGCTAACAAAACGTTCAATCTTATGACGTCATGATAATAAATAATAAATAAATAAATTATTAATTTACTCTTCCACAATCTTTATACAATATAATGGCGGTTTCTTAACATAAATATATAAATCAGTTAACAAAGATTGTGAGAGACTGGTGTCTAAACAAAGCGTTAAGCCTGTATCTCAGGACACCAGTACAGGGGGGACCCTGAAGGTGATGAATGATGGTTTCTGATAGATGATGGTAGGCCAGCTGATAAGTTTTCACACATAAAAGTTTATCCCTGGTGGGTATTGACCCCACGATCCTAAGCTCAATAGACATTCTCAGTACCACTGCGCTAGATTCCGCTCAGGAGTGTATAGTGCTTTTATTCCTATATCTATAAATTATAGATTACATTGATTCATATATTATTCCCTCTATTGATATTTTTCTCTCATTATTTATTAACCCGTTAATTTCCGATACGTTCCCTCCAATTCCCTAAAGTGGTATCTACAAAAATGAAGGGTCGTTTCCAAAATATTGAGTGAAAAAGATCCGATTAAGATTGGACGGGACACCTGCGTCTCAGACGGTGTCTTCTGGGATTTAACGTCGTGTAGGGTTTACTTATGGGTAAATGAAGAATTCCCCCTCCCTTACATGCCTGGGATGTTGTAAGAGTCGACTAAGAGGCTCGACGCATTGAACACCTGTGCGAGAGACGGAAAACTTGAAACAAACTCTCTACCAACCCGTCTGGCCAGCGTGGTAGCAGTAGGCTAATAGCCTCCTATGAACGCCACAATAGGCGTGAGCTAGGAGAAGCCTATGTCCAGCAGTGGGCGTCCACAGGCTGATGATGTGAAATGAAGAATGGGACTCAGATTCGGAAATTAAGTCTCGGATAGAAATTGCACGTGGATCCTTTAACGGTATGAGAAAACTTCTTTGTAACAACCAACTCAACATAGGGCTCCGAGTGAAAATGCTGAACCTGGAATAGTCGTCGTCGTCGTCTCAGCCACATAACCCACTGCTGGGTATAGGCCTCCCTCAAAAGGGGGAGTTTGCCATAATCGCTTGGCAGGCGGGTTGGCGATCGCAGTATGACCAAGTCTGTAGTAGACGCTGCTGCCCGTCTCCTGAAGCCTGCGTCCCTTAGTCGCCTTTTACGACACCCACGGGATGAGAGGGGGTAGTGCTATTATAGGCCGACACTACACAGCTTAACCTGGAATAAAAACAATAAAACTTTCATTTTAAAATTGTAACAATATAATAAATACAGATGTAAAAGGTTTCTGGCCACTGTTAGAAGAAAACTCAGTTTATAAATATAGTTTTCCAAATTACCCTGTTCATTGATAGGCTTGTGCTTTTACTTTTACTGAAAAGTTCATCAGCAGGCTCATTCTATTTCACTTCCAGTCCAACTTACACCAGTTGTTACCAGACAAAACTCAGATATAAAAGCTGAAATAAACAAACAACTGGTAGTATACACTCAATCAGTACGAAAACTGTTAGTGACGCGTGGATTTCTGTATAAACATCTATTATGTACGTTGACGACCCATCAGGCTAATATCAAGGAAAAATGCCAGTCGCCACATCAGCGATGTTTGGCCGCCACAGTGGAATGTTGCCAGTAAATTCATAGGATTGAGATTTATGAGGCTAGGGGTAATGGGAATGGGGGAATGTCAGTAGTAGTGAAATAACTTTTAAAATTTTCTTCTTATATTTTCACGCGTGCTTTAGTAACTAAACAGTATCGAGATATGTTAGACATTAACCGAGCAATGTTTTTAGTATGAACTGTATTTATTTATTTAACACACAATACATCTATCTTAACACGTAAGTTCCTAATTCAATAGTGTAGTCAGCTTTTACCAATATCTACATACTATATTAGTTAATTATAATGCACTTAAAAATAATAATCAATTATAATCTTAAAACTATATAATTTAATGTCTTGTTTGAAACAATTTATACAATATTCCAGTATATTTTGATTAATTTCATCAGTTCTTAATAATTAAAAAAAATATTACAATTCATTACACTCATTTAAATTTAAATTAAAGTAGCTTTTATTATATATTTCATTATAATTAATTATTAATTTACCATTTTCGTAAAATAATCTTAATTATAAAATATCTACTTTATTTATTCATTTAAAAATGAAACATAATGTTAATGTACATTTAATGCAAAGAAAAGACGGTGATTTACATTTAATATTAATAATTTATTGCTTCTTGCAGCATTTGCAGATATAGATTTTATGAAATCTAGATCAAGCTCTACAAAACGGTTGTTTTTAGCTTGATTAAATATTTTGTAATTTTTGCTGCGTGTGGACCCGTTACCCATTGGTTTACCATACATAACACAAAAAATACTGTTACGTATTTACTTCTCAACGAGGTCCAATATTAAGTAGGTACCTTCATAAGACGACAATCGTCCAGCTATCGCGATTTGTGTTTCCTAGTAGACTTCTATGCCCACGACCAAGTTACTGACTAGTGTATAGCTGCTGTGACATCTTAAAGTATTCAGCTACGCCAACAATACCTGAATGCTAAAAGAAATTTCGATTCCCACTTTTGACTTCATTTACTGTCCATCCCCTTTACTATACGTCGTTCCGTCCATTCTCCAATGATTAATGATATTCATTAGTTTTGTGCCGCATCATGTAGGCAATAAGGTTGCTAATAGCGCGAATAATGCCACCTTTGATTTTCCCGCCGTTTTGTGATTGGAGGTAAATAGATCCTTAAAGATTGAGCCCATATTTTCTTCTATTCAGGTTAGAAGTCTTCTATCCCTTTCTTACTCGTGTTAACTGAAAGGGAGGTTGTTGAGGAAGATAGCTTTATCTCTGGATTTAGGTAATCCGCTTATCTTGAAGACAAAGATAGGTTTATATATTTAATTAAAGGAAATGTCGATGAAAGCGCTTTATTGTCCTTTAGATTGAAGTTGATGAAATTTTCGTATTATTACTGGGGATCAAATATCTTTAAGTTATTAGGAAAAACTAATTAGATTTTTTTTTATACTTAATAAAAACAATAAACTTTATGGTCATCTGAAAAGGAAGTTATTTTTTTTTTATAAAAGTGGTTCTGTATAGCTAGGTACAGTCGGGAAACATCCGGGTTGATCAGTAGAGTTTTTTTGAGAAACTATATTTCGGAAAGTATTAAGGTCCAAGTAATAATTTATTAATAAAATGAAATACCTATTAAAGCTCTTATATTTGTGTAATAAACGTTTTCTATAAGTGTATTACTTTTTGAGATAACGTCCTTCAAAAATCTCTACTGATCAACTGGAAAATTCCCCGATTCTATTATTGAGACCAGTCCCAAGTTCAGTAGATTTGTGTTTGGCAACGACATGTTCCTTTGTAAATGTTGTTGCTTCTGGTAAAGCTGATAAGTTTCTTGCGGCCGTTCTTCTTGTCAGTTAAAAGACATCTTTTAACTGATAAGAAGAACGGCCACTCTAAGAAACTTAATGATGTAACTAAAAATTTACAGTTTTCGCAATTTATCTGTACTAAAAGACGTTACTTCGAAACGACTGTATCTTTTGATTGCTTTGGCTTAGAAGTTTGATTTTTTTACAGCTCCAAGGGACAGTAGACCTGAGTATTAGATATATAATTTCAGTTTGATACCTCCACGCGTTCGTGAGAAAAACGGTCTTGACAGAGGGACGGACAACGAAGTGATCCTATAAGGGTTCCGTTTTTTCCTTTTGAGGTACGGAACCTTACCTATAAGTCTATTTGAATAAAAAACTTTGACTTTGACTTTGAGATAAAGTTGGCGGTAAGTAACTAGTTAAACAAAAGTGACATCATATCTATTAATACAAGTATTCAAAAGATAAAATATTAATTTTGAATTCTGAAACTTGTTACTTTTGTGTTAGGTCGAAAGTTATTTTTAACCTTCTGCGAGGTAAAGATAAACATTAAACAAATAAATAAAAAGACTGAGCCGTTGAAATACGAACGACATTTATTTTCATTTCTATCCTAAAGTTATTGTGGATTTTAAAGTTTATATTTTAGCTGTGTTTATATTGTTACTTTTAAATTTTACAAGATACAATTTATATTTGATGAAAACAACGTCCTAATAATGCCTATCAATTTCTAGCAATTCGATAATCCACTATAATCTAAGACGATACTAAGACTATCAGAAACCTTAACCAATTACCAGCCTTAGCCTAAATTCGATATTTCAGTGGGAAATTCATCGAAACTCGCATTAAACTGATAGATAACGCGGTAATAGTAACTACAGCATAAATAAACATACAGTATTTTGTCTTAGACCCTTTCTTGATTAAAGTTAGATATTATTTATTGCAGCCGCGCGGTAAGCAATACGCGATAGGGCTGCCCGCCAATATAGATTAGCCATTACCAAACGCTTACTGCATACAAAACTTTTACAGCGTACGGTCGTCGAGACTGAGACGCTTGCCGAGCTCTCAACGAAACGAGGCGCGTCGCATATTACATGCGAACGGACTTTTTGTAGGAAGGTAAAATACTGTTTGTGCCTTTATACTGTGGTAATAGTCAGGCAGATTAATTACTCGGTATCAAAAGTCGTCTACATTATTGAAATTGTTCTGCGTTGAGTACTTACTTTAACGCGTTTTGTTACATTTGACTCTGAGAAATGGTGATCTGTCTTGTTGCCTCTCCATTACCACAGACAAAACGGTCTTAATTTTCTTGACAACCTGTCTGGCGAAGAGGAACAAAGTCTGCCTTTTATGCAGAGACGACTTTTATGCTTTTACAAGATAAATATTTGTGTGCATAAACATGTCTATTTTGTCTTGGTCTGGGTGTTTATTATGTATATTATATATGTACTTACAAAATAGTATATAAGTATGTATGTATTTAAAAAATGTTACTTTTAAATAGCTTTACATTTCTTTATAATAGTTTTTGTTAACAAATGTTATATTAAGTTGCAAGGGCATTGAGGGAAGCGCCCCAACACAAGTATTTTAGAATTACTACTAGGGCTGTTTCATTAATGTTAATAATAAATGATTTATATTAATAAATACATTTATTTATTAATTTTAAAACCTCTGCAAACGGCTAACTTTCACCAACTGACATTAAGTACGATTAGTGCTAGACATATTTAAAATATGTTGTATTTAATTTCAGTTGGTGAAATTCCTCCTTAATGTAAAGATTATTTTAAAAACATTTGGACTCAAGAATTATCCCGTTTGCTAATCCAACAATTATGAAGCACAACTTCAGCTTTTCCGTAAGTAGCTGACTTCGTGCCTTTTAACCCGTAGTCGCTGACTTGTCAGTCAGACACGATGTTTACTTTATCTGCCAGACGCGAGGGTTAACGGATTTAACCCTTTGCAGAAAGGATTTTTGGCTATCGCAAAAAAAGGTATCCCTTTTTTTGAGATCTTGTAAGCATGACCGTGAATTAATATCAAATGATGCTTGATGCGGTATAGAAACAAAAAAGAACCGAATTTAAGAAGTAAAAAAATAAAACTTTTTGAGTCGGGCTAGCCAAGGCATTCTACATTGCACTTATTTATTTTTATTTTTCTTGCCTTGGCTGGCACCGACTCAATAAGGTTTATATTTTACTATTTGATGTCGATTTTTATGTAGTTTTAAAAAAAGTTATTTTTTTATTTTTTAAGTTTAATGACACTAAAAATCGTAACTATTAACTTAATTGTCATCTATAATGATGTTATCTAGTAAATAGTTACGAAAACAATAATATTTTCAAGATTTCCTGAAAACTGCTGAACCGATTTCAGAATAAAACATACATATTTGGCAGTAAGCCTCATGTAATAGCGTTTGAATCAGTCCAATCGGTCCATCATCATTGATTAATCGGTGAACATAAATAAAAAAAAACAAACGTGACGCTTCCTTCTTTTTTGAATTCGGTTTAAAAAGTATAATAAAAGAACAAAGTCAACTTTCTTGGCATTATTTTTACATTAATAAAATTATACTTTCGAACGAGTTTTGAAGTTTGGTTTACAAGGTAAAACTGTTAATATTATCAGGCGTTTTGAACATTTCTACTGCTGGTGAAGTTACGGCACAGTCCTTTTTTTATATTAAATAGGCTTACTCTTGGCCTCATTAAGGATAAAAAAACTAAGAAGAGGCTGAAGATGGAGCGAGGTTGCTTAGAAAATGCTTATTCACTCGAGCTTTAAATATTCCAGGAGTGTCGGCTGCCGGTAATACAGACACAGGCAGAGAATTTCATTCCCTGGCTGTGCGCATAATAAAGGATGAAGAAAATCGCTTTATGGCTTACATAGATGGGTAACATATACCAGGTAGGGGTGAAAGCCTGCAGTAGGTCTGGAAGTCCAGACCTACTGCAGGCTTTCAAAAAAGAGGCTGGCGGGATGAGCTCATGCAGCTCAATAGCACATTCTCCGAAGGGCAATCTGTAGAACACGTAGTGTGTGTATTGTATGTTTGTCTTGTTCTGGACGTCACCCATGTGTCCAGCAGAGTACCAGTGCAGCAAGCTCAGTTTGCTGCTTATACTGAGCTGGACACAGTTTTGGCATCACGCGACGATGCACAATATTTGGTTTTAGCTATGTGTATGTGTATGTAATTTTGTAATGTTGTGTTGTCGTTGTGTGGTTCTAAAATAAATGTATTTTTTTTGACACTCTTCGATGATGAGGGAGACTGTGGAGCTTGCTATTTACCAGTTTCTTATCCAAAACGTTTTCTGGCTCTGTGTTCCACCTCCTTCCGTATAAAATGAGCCCAACACGGATGGAATAGTGTTAATGCTAATTTACGGTCCACCGCCTGCGCGAGCGTTCCAAACCACTGAAGATCTTCATATCCTATTACATTTTTGGTAACCCATCCCACTATCAACCAAAGGGAAAGTTGCTTTACCACCACGATCGCATAGAAATCGTGCTTACTTCAACAATAAAGATAAATTGCCAATTAACAGATTATCAGACAAACGGATTTTGGGCAATTTCATAGTTAAATGCAATTTCATATTTCATTTTAGTGAAAATGTCAACATTACATGTTCGTAATTTAGTCTTTCGTTTTAGTACTAATTAGCGCTAATTACCTGGATTTCACGAACAATCGCCTGAAATAATTTATACACAAAATGTCGACGAGTAAATGAGGGTCTCAGTCACTTTAATTTTACTTCTAGTTTAGTTATTTTAGGATCATGCTTTTCTGACGATGTAATTATAAATACCCTTATTTTTTCTTCAAGTCGAACCCAGCTCCGGGGGGGTTACTCCCGACGGAATCAAGTTGCAGTCAAAGTTGAATAAACGTCAAAATTAAGTATGTTTTTACGAAAAAAAAATCTAGTTATCTAGTATCCATAATAAGAGTTCTCGAGAAAATAAGTTGTGCAAGATAAATGGTTTGATTGTATCATTATTTATTATGGTATAATACATATCCCTATGTATTATACCATAATAATACATAGGCTCCCGCCAAATGTTAGAAATTAAGGGTGTTTGGGCTTCCCATTCTTTCCCACATCCTCAATTCCGAACACCTAGCGCCATCTGTGGCGTTTTGACGTAAACTTAGGCGCGATAGTCGCGCCATCACCGAAAAAAAAAAAAAAAAGTGTCTTGGACCAGCCGCGGCACGCGCCACTCATCTGCGCGTTGAAAAATGTAATTTTAGAAGAAAAACTGCAAAATTGTGGGAGCCGGCTCCAAAGAAAGTGTTCATGAACATTAATTAAAGTGAAAGCAAGTACCAGTTTATCAAGAGTTGCCCAAGAAGCGGCCGTTGGGATCTTCACGGTAGTTCGGCTTCGGCTGATGTAAGCCAAGTCAGCCACACACGTGAGTCCTTGTAAACCCTTTTTTCCATAACCGCCTTTTACTTATCCCTTCGTGTAGGTGCTGGGTGGAGAAATCAAGGAGAGAATCGCTCAATTCAACCTCTTACATTTGTTGGTCCATACGAGCGCAGATGCCCATGTGGTACCGGTTTTAACCAGCTTAAAAGTTATACAGTCCATTAAAAATTAATTGTACTAAAGCTAAGGGTTCAATTTAAACAATAGTTAACGTTGCATTCCTATCGTAAATACGTATAAAAAGTTTGTTTATAACACAACTCAAGCGCTGTGTTCCGTGGCGTTGTAGCTGCGTCGGCCGGCCATTTTTTTTTTTCGATCATTCACGTAAAATTAAAATAAATCTCATTACATCTCATTCGTAATTGCGTATTACCGCTTAAAATTACTTGTTTCTTAACAGTTTTTAACGTAAATATAATGTTTTTAATTTAATTTCATAAATATCTTGTCGTATTTTAACTTTGTTAAATACCTTTGTAAAATTAGGTAGGTACCTACGTATTTGGTACCGAGATATATCAATATCATTTAACCAGTATTTTAACGTTCGTACGTTTAACTTATCTAACAGTTACGTATAACGTAAACTTACGTGTACAATTATAAATCGTGTCATACGTAGGTACTTTGTTTACAGTTTTGTTGGTTATACAAAATGTCTAAAGATTCACAGCTAGCTAGTAAAAGTGCTAATAGTGCAATTGCGAACGAAAACGAAAGACAAATAAAATTGGTTCAAACGCAGCGAGAATATACGTTCCATGATATGCAAATTTTGATGGATTTATCTAATAATATTCACTCGGATAAATCAGCATTGACTAAATTCAAAGCTAGGTTCAAACGGATTGAGAAATTACGTAGCGAATTCTTCGAGTACACTACTCAGATAAACGAATTAAAGTTAATCTTAAACCCGAGTGAAAACATTGATTTAAAGGCGGTCCAAGCATTTGACGATTTATACTATGGTGTTATCGGCGCCGCGGATAGCATTCTACCGAACGAAAGCGTAGGTATCGACACGGCTCACGCTGCTCGCGCTTCGACAACCATCGGTGCGTGCGGTAGTTTCGATAACCATAGCACGAAACCATTCTCGCAAGTGCGTTTACCTAAACTTGAATTGCCGAAGTTTGATGGTAACATTGAACATTGGCAAACATTCTTTGGCACATTTTCGTCACTTGTGCATAATAATAATAGCAATAGATTGAAAAATTCCATTATTTGTTATCGTGTCTTTCTGGTCAAGCGCTGTCACTTGCCAAGGGCATTCCGGTTACAAGTGAAAATTATCCAATTGTTTTCGACACTCTTATCGATCGATTCGAAAATAAACGCGTTTTAGCCTATAATTATTTAGATAAAATTAGTAATTTTTCTCCTTTAAAAAATGGTAATTTTTTCGAACTTAGGAATTTAACTAACATTTTAAACGAAACGGTTAACGCCCTTAGGGCTATGAAAATAAAACAATTGGATGAGTTTATACTTTTTTATTTAGCTTCGCGGGTTCTAGATAACGATACTCGTAAACGTTTCGAAATTCAGAATAGCGAACAAATACCTACTTTTTCTGATTTATTATCCTTTTTACAAAGTTACGTGAAAGTATTGGAGGTCAGTCAATCCGGCACGATATCCGGTTCTGGTACTCAATTAAATCAGTTAAATAAAATAACTAAGCTTCCCTTAGAGGTTCGAACTAAAAACAATTATAAATCAAATTCGTTGCCGTCCAGTGTCGCCAATGCTTCGATACCTAATCAGTATTCGGTTACCTGTATACGCTGCGGTGAACAGCATAATATTTTCAAATGTTCTAAGTTTCAAACACTTAGCATTCCTGAAAAGAATAAAATCGTGTTTAAACAAAAGTTGTGTAAAAATTGTTTACGTCCAAATCATAATGTTAATCAGTGTTTTTCTAAATCTTCTTGCTCGGTCTGTGGCAAGCGTCATCACAGTTTGTTGCATGACGGTGGCGGGTCCGCTGTCGCGGTACCTAGTGTTTCCTGCGAAGTGACTGACGGTTCGGATGGGTCTAGCGTGATTGAACCACCTTTTGTAAAGGAAACGTCAGTAACTTCTAATACGCACCTCGGACATAGTCGCGCTATGGTTCTTCTCGGAACGTGTATTGTACGCGTACGCGGTTACGACCCGGGATGCTCTACTCAACCGATTTTGGCTCGCGCGCTCATCGATAGCGGTGCACAAGACTGCTTTATGACTTCATCGCTCGCCCAACGTTTGTGCTTACCTCTACGTCGTTGTAAACTAACCGTAGCCGGTCTAGGTAAAAGCGTAGTGCATCAAATAAAGGGGGAAACATCCTGTACGGTACAGCCTCGCAATTTAGATGATCCTAAATTTGATATTAATGTCATTGTTTTGGACAAAATTACTAGTAAAATGCCTTCAGTTCCAGTCCCGCCTGTTGTACGTAACAACTTTAAACATTTAGTACTTGCTGATACGGAATTTGACAGACCGACAGACATCGACTTATTATTGGGCGCGGAGCAGTTTCACGCGATTTATGACGGTCAACGCCTCGATCTGGGCAACGGTCTACCGGTTGCTTTACACAGCGTTTTCGGGTGGGTTCTCACTGGCAGGGTCGATCCCGTTAGCCGTCCCCCATCCACAATCTCTTCCCTCGTGGCTTCCACTCGTGAATTAGATGACGTGGTCAAGCGTTTCTGGGAGGTCGAAGAGCCACCAAAAACAGAATTAGCGAATCCGGAGGACGTTAAGTGCGAGGAGCTATTTACCAGTCTAGTTTCCCGCAAGCCGGACGGGCGATACGTGGTGCCGTTACTGTTGAAGGATCCGTGCGAAACCTTAGGCAATTCTTTAACTAACGCAAAGTCGCGCTTAAGTAAGCTCGAAAAACGACTAGTACATTCCGAATTAAGAAAAGATTACGGCGATTTTATGGATGAGTATCAGAACTTAGGTCACATGCAACCTTCAAGTCTCGGCTCAGGTAAATTCGTCATCCCACATCATTGTGTAGTCCGCCCAGATAGTGCGACCACAAAACTCCGGGTTGTTTTTGACGCCAGCTCCAAAACAACTAATGGAAAATCTTTAAATGACATTGTTTATACTGGACCCAAGCTCCAGAATGATATCGTAGATATACTTACCAAATTTCGTTTGCAACCAATAGTGTTCACAGCGGATATAACAAAGATGTATCGCAACATTGATTTGCGTCCTGAAGATAGGGTGTGGCAACATGTACTCTGGCGATCATCACCTTCGGATCCTGTCTCGGAATACGAGCTAAATACGGTTACCTATGGCGTGAAAAGTTCCCCATATCTGGCAATTCGTACATTGCATCAGCTCGCAGCCGAACATGGCTCAGAATATCCTAAAGCTGCCGAAGTGGTTCGTCAAGACACATTTATGGACGATATAACGGCAGGGGCACCAACCGTAGCCCAAGCACTTCAACTAAAGGACCAGTTAATTAACCTTTTGTCGTGCGCTCAGTTTGAACTCCGCAAGTGGAGCAGCAATTCACCTGAATTTAATGCGTCTCTCCCTGTCGAACACTGTCAGATTCCAAAATCATTTTGTGATGAAAATCATCAACATATTATCAAAATATTAGGTGTCCAGTGGGACCCTCTTAAAGACTTTTTTACTTATTCAATTTCAGCATTGAATTCAAGTTTCACTAAGCGTGCTATTCTGTCAGGCATCGCTCGCATCTACGATCCCGTTGGATGGCTTGCACCTGTTGTGCTCATCGCAAAATTTCTCTTGCAAGAGCTTTGGCGTCTTAATTTAGGCTGGGACGACACTGTTCCTCCAGATATCGCAAACAAATGGCGAAATTTTCTCCTTGAATTGGATTATGTTAAAAACATTACGGTTCCTCGTAAGGTTACAGCTGATCGTGCTGTTCAACATCAACTAATTGGATTTTGTGATGGGTCCTCAAAAGCATACGGCTGCTGTGTTTATTTGCGCAGTGTAGGTCCTGAGGAATGTCAAGCGCATCTTTTGATTGCCAAGTCAAAACTGGCTCCCATAAAGCCATTAACAGTAAACCGCCTTGAACTCTGTGGCGCTGTTTTACTTGCACGCGTTCTCAAGCATATGCATAACTTGTTAAAAAACAAAATCCCAATAAATCAAACCATTGCTTTTACTGATAGTAGCACTGTGCTTTCCTGGCTACACATTGAACCTCATAAGCTGAAGACGTTCGTTGCGCATCGGGTTGTTAAGATAACGGAAGATGTTCCCCTCGAATACTGGCAACACGTCTCCACTCGGGACAATCCCGCAGACCACTGCAGTCGAGGCTTAAGCTCGGGAAAACTCGCTGAATGTGCCTCCTGGTGGGTGGGTCCGGACTGGCTGGCTAAAGATATTTCCTGTTGGCCAGGTAATTCTCGTTTCGAATTTTCTGATGATATTCCAGAGCTGCGTCCCAACGCGTGTTTAGCTCAGGCTACAATTGTACCAAATGAGCCTAGTCTCATATTCACCTTATTAGAACGCTATTCTTCTCTAACGCGTGTACAGCGTATTCTTGCGTGGTGTTTGCGGTTTATATCGGCGTCTTCACGCCATACCGAAACCAGTAAAACACTTACCGTAAAGGAATTAGACCATTCCCTTCAGCGTTTAATTAAACATGAACAGCAGGCTTACCTTACTGAGGATGTGCAGAGTTCTAAGGCCATCCAGAAACTCCGTCCATTTGTAGACGACTCGGGTCTCCTTCGAGTGGGGGGACGATTAAAACATTCAAATTTACCAATATCTGCTAAACATCCAGTTTTATTGCCCAAGACTTCACGTCTATCCTTACTGATAGTAGATTGTTTCTATATAACTTACTTGCATTGTGGTCCTCGTACTCTGCAATCGATTATTCAGCGTAAATTTTGGATTCTGGGGATTCGTAATTTGATTCGCTCCAGATTATCAAAATGCGTTCAATGCTTTAAAGCAAAACCTATTCAGTGTCAACCTTTAATGGGAGATCTTCCATCTTCCAGAGTTCAACAAACGCGTTGCTTCCAGAAAGTTGGTATAGATTTTACTGGACCCTGTCTCGTAAAAGAAAGTCATAGACGAAAGGCGAAAACTTACAAAGTATACGTATGCATTTTTGTATGTCTCGCCGTAAAGGCAATTCACATCGAAGTAGTCACCGAACTATCTACGGCTGCATTTATTGCGGCTTTAGACCGTTTTGTTTCCCGTCGCGGGCTTTGTACGTTTATAGTTACCGATAACGGTACCAATTTTATCGGCGCGAAACGCTATCTTAACGAATTATATAAACTCATATGTGAAAATCGTGATCCCGTATCATCTAATCTCGCAGAGCGGGGAATCACATGGCAATTAAATCCTCCAACCGGTAGTCACTTTGGTGGAATTTTTGAAAGTGGAGTTAAATCCATGAAATATCATCTCAAACGGGTAATCGGATCGCAGATTCTAACTCTCGAAGAATTGATAACTGTACTTGCTAAGGTCGAAGCGGTACTGAACTCGCGACCGTTATGCAACATATCCTCGGATCCTGACGAAGTAGACATTCTAACACCGGGGCATTTCTTAGTTACGGGTCCTCTAGTCGCATTACCCGAACCAGAACTGACAGATCAATACGTGTCCCCTAGAGAACGTTGGCAGATGCTGCAAAAACTTACCCAATCATTCTGGCGTATCTGGCAGCGTGATTACCTGCATACGTTACAACAGCGTGCGAAATGGTTTCACGGTCGAGCTAACGTGCGGTGCGGTGATATCGTATTGCTCGTTGATAACAATCTGCCTCCATTAGAGTGGCGCTCAGGACAAGTTACTAACGTGCACCCTGGCGCTGACGGTGTGGTCCGTGTCGTTACCCTCCGTACTACCCGTGGCTTCCTTCGGAGACCAGTTACTAAACTTTGTCCGTTACCTATAGAACATTAACTGTATCAATTTTATTGGTACACTTTCGTAGTTTAAGTATTTATTTGGATTATTAATCAAACTTAAAATCATTAGATTGCACTTGGAAATTGTTAGTAGAAAGGAATGCAACTTTAGCAATTTTGATATTTTTGGTATGGTTTTCCTTGATTTCTTACTTTCGTACTTTTGAAATCTAGACGATTTCAAGTGGGGGGATTATGTTTGGGCTTCCCATTCTTTCCCACATCCTCAATTCCGAACACCTAGCGCCATCTGTGGCGTTTTGACGTAAACTTAGGCGCGATAGTCGCGCCATCACCGAAAAAAAAAAAAAAAAGTGTCTTGGACCAGCCGCGGCACGCGCCACTCATCTGCGCGTTGAAAAATGTAATTTTAGAAGAAAAACTGCAAAATTGTGGGAGCCGGCTCCAAAGAAAGTGTTCATGAACATTAATTAAAGTGAAAGCAAGTACCAGTTTATCAAGAGTTGCCCAAGAAGCGGCCGTTGGGATCTTCACGGTAGTTCGGCTTCGGCTGATGTAAGCCAAGTCAGCCACACACGTGAGTCCTTGTAAACCCTTTTTTCCATAACCGC
Source organism: Chrysoteuchia culmella (assembly GCA_910589605.1). Classification (NCBI taxonomy): domain Eukaryota; kingdom Metazoa; phylum Arthropoda; class Insecta; order Lepidoptera; family Crambidae; genus Chrysoteuchia; species Chrysoteuchia culmella. The sequence goes on from OU342651.1 coordinate 2,009,899, forward strand.
CTTTTACTTATCCCTTCGTGTAGGTGCTGGGTGGAGAAATCAAGGAGAGAATCGCTCAATTCAACCTCTTACAAAGGGGCTTAGCGAGATAGTGCTTAAAAGAGCCACTCTTTTAAACGCACATTTGCTGGGAGCTTTCCAAACATAATGTCTGCCATTCTTGCCTTCTCAGCCACATGACACCAACTGCTGGGTATAGGCCTCCCCCAAGGATCCTGCCCTGCCCGCATCCTGCGGCCACTAGATCGTCAGTCCACGTTGTCGCATATCGCGTTGTGCTCGTTTACCATTCCAGAACTGCCCCGCTCCAACGGCCGTCAGTTCTCCTCGCTATGTGTCCCACCCACTGCCACTTCAGCTGAGCAATCCTTCGAGCAATGTCAGTAACTTTAGTTCTCCTGCGGATCTCCACATTTCTGATTCGATCACGCTTGGAAACGTCAAGAATAGCTTTCTGAATTGCACGCTGGGTCACCTTGAGCCTTTCTATCAGACCCATAGTTAGTGACCACGTTTCACTGCCGTAAGTCATCACTGGCAACACACACTGATCGTAGACTTTTGTCTTGAGATACTGAGGTAAGTTGGAGTCTTGAGACACTGAGTAAGCCGCCTATCTTAAATATCTTTAAAGTTGTCTCGAAAGTTAGTCAATGTTATTTAATTAAAAGTATCATCGTTACATAAATAGGTTTACTAAAAATAAACAATTCCATTGCTAATCCAAATAATTGGTGGTAGCCCAAGTTTTAAATAATACTAAGTAAGCAACTATGTAATTAAAACATTTAATTAATTTCAAGCTTAAACAACTAATAAACTGACGGTGAACTTCCATTCATCAAAACAAAATGCCAACTGTTCATAATGTTGAGTAAAAGTGTTAAGACAAGGCGGCAAAATCGAAGGACCAACTTTTTTCATTTAAAAATAGCACAAGCGTCGTCATGTAACCGGTTGACATTCCATCAATCAAAAGAGGTGACATGACTGATAGACGTCGCTCGCTCGGTTGAAAAGATAATTTGCTCTGTATCGACGCATAAAACTCGCGCCACAAAACGAGACGACCATGCCTGTAAAGGCTGATTTACATATATAGAATACAGTCTCTTTCTCTTTCGTCATGTCCTTATGGATGGATAAGTAGATTGGGCCATGACCCACCACGCGGTTGGTGGTTTTCAACGATTGAAATTGCACTTACCGTGCACAGGCTTAACGTGCCTTTCGACGCACGGAGGAGCTCGAGATAGTAAACTACTGGTCACCCACCCCGTGGCTGACCATTGCGAAAGTTGCTGAATCTCAGCAGTCGCACGCCGTGAGTGCGAACCACTGTGCCACGGGCTCCTCAATCATATGAGGACCACCTCTGGTGTCAGGGACTGACGGATGGTTTAACGTGCCCTCCGAAGCACGGAAGTGCTTAGTTGTAATGCCACTTTACGGTCACCCATCCGACACCTGGACAGACCGAGCGTTGCTTAACAAACGTGATCGAATACGATAAGTCTGTCAAGCGCCGCCGCCACGAGCGCTTCCTCGAGCGTTCTAGAATAGAAAATTCAAAATTCAATATCATTTATTCAGTCAAGGCTGTTACAAGTAATGAACGTCAAAAAAGCTACGCCATCGGTTCACAATCCCTACGGCGGGAGACCATGAAACCGAGATAACGAGAAGAACCGGCAAGAAACTCGCCAAGAGCTATTTACAGTAGCAAGTGATGAGTAGTAGCTACCTACCGAAAGAGTAATAAGTTTCCGGACAATATTTAAGATCCAACCAATCCTAACGTGGCGTTAATGACGTGTGGATATGAGATGTTTACATTCTAGAATAAGTATACTACTAGTACATATAGACCCGATTAATTTACTAATAAATCGATAAGTAGAAATCGATATTTCCGGAAAATATTTTAGACCCAACCAATGACAAACTTCGCGTTAATGAGGTGTGGATATTAGAGTGATGTTGATACCATGTTAACTGTCAATCTTATACTCTGCCAACTACGCAAGAGATACATATAGTAAAGGCATGGATTAAGCACCGTCTTAGCGAGAAGTTCAATTATCGATTGTAGTAAGTTCGGTTCGTTCGTACAACCACTACCTATCAAATTGTATGTACTTATCAATTAGCTCGTCGAGCTTGTGCCATAAGTTTGGCGAGTTAACATGAGAAAATAGATTTTGACCAACGACGCGACGGTTCGGAGACGGTATATGCGTTTGGGGTGAGAGGTTGTTTGTTTGTTTGTGTGTTTGTGCAAAACAATGTTACCATTTTTCTCCGAAACTACTAGTCCGATTTTGATGCGGTTTGCAGTGATGGGTACGGGTTTGATTGGTGCATGTTCTTAGATAGGTGTTACGGTGACAACTCACCGGGGGGCGCTGCAGTAAACATTTGTTTTGCAAACTAATGTTACCATTTATCTCCAAAACTACTAGTGCGATTTTGATGCGGTATTCAGTAGTGGTTTTTTTTTATATATATTCTTGTTTTTTATATATTCTAAACTACTATAATAGGTCCTTAAAGTAGTTTTACCCTAGTACATTTAACGAAACGGCTAAATATGACGTTTAGCCAAGTCGTTAGACGTTTCATTCAACATCTTGGCTAGTTGTTCTTTAGCCATTTAATTGAATGCCGGCGTTCAATGAACGGGCTAGCCGTTCAATTAAACGGCTAATTTAAACAGATGGCTGCGATATATATATGATCAACATGCTGTTTTCGTATAAACGTGCTAGTTGCTTACTACTAAGTAGCACATGCTCGAAACTAGCATGCTTATGTGCTACTATGTAGCATGTGTATTCCGCACTTCAGTTTAGTGCAAATGGGTGTCAGTCTTGAATGCGCCGCGGTGACGAATGTACGCTTTGAGAGTTTTGTACACAGTAAGCATGTTGTAATGGCTAATCTATGTTGGCGGGCAGCCTTTTCGCGTATTTTGTACTAAATAAACAATTACAGTATGTACTTACTTATATTTAAACTGTGGCCGTAAGCGACGCGCAACGCTCTGCTTCTTCCTGTAGGTACTAGCCTTTACACATCACATCATCACATCATCAGCCTGTGGACGTCCACTGCTGGACATAGGCCTCTCCTAGCTCACGCCTATTGTGGCGTTCATAGGAGGCTATTAGCCTACTGCTACCACGCTGGCCAGACGGGTTGGTAGAGGGTTTGCTTCAAGTTATCCTTCTCTCGCACAGGTGTCAATGCGTCGAGCCTCTTAGTCGACTCTTACGACATCCCAGGCATGTAAGGGAGTGGTGACACTTGTATTCTTAGGCCGTCACCACACGGCCACTAGCCTTTACGATGGTTCAATGTAAATTGGTCTTTTCATTGAAATATAGTACTAAATATGATGACGTAATATTTCTCGCGTTCGTACATTTGAGTATGACATGAAAAGAGAAACAAGTAAAAAATAGCTCAAATATTATGGAAAGTTAGTTAACGAATTGTACAGGCGGCCTCAAAGAAAATAATATCTTAAAGATATCAGAAAAACAAAGGTATACATTGATCTGATTCCGAAATAAGTAACTTGATTTCATTTGCCACGACTATGATTATCATGTAAGTATCAATTATATTATTTATAAATTGATGATCTAAATGTTCATATCTTTATGTGGATAATGAATTTTACTAAAATGTTTATCAACTTCACAATTTGTTTTTATTTGTTTGAACATCACCTTTCTTGAAACTACATCAGGACCTCTATTTTTGAATCACTCGTCGCGCGAGTGGCGAGGCGAACGAGGAGGCGATCACGCGATTAGCGATCTTGCAAGCGTAGACATAGCACGCTATTCGCTTTGCCCCTCGCGCGCTCGCGTTGAAAGGCGGTACTACAGGCGAAAAAAACTGCGTTAAAAAAACCGACTTCAAAAACTAAAAAGCAAAAAATAAGCCTTTTGGAGTCGGTGGCAGCCAAGACATTCTACTTTAAGCTCCTATTCTTTTATTTTTCTTGCCTTAGCTGGCACCGACTCCAAAAGGCTTATTTTTTGCTTTTTAGTTTTTGAAGTCGGTTTTTTTAACACAGTTTTTTTTTTTACTTTTTAGTGTCTGTAATAAGCTGTTTTGTAAACTACAGCAGGGTTTTTCTAGATTAGATAAGGTTTCATGTACATTATAAACAAAATTATCGTAAATACTACATCGTCCAAGTCAACAATGAATGAAATATATAAAAATGATCATAACATAAAAAGTACTGGGTCAAACGAAACCAAATTTTTATGGGACCAATTGGCAACTATTCTGCATCGAACAAAAAAAGAATCATGGAAATCGGTTCAGAAATCTCGGCGTAATCGGTGTACATACATAAAAAAAAAATAAAAAAAAAATATACCAACCGAATTGAGAACCTCGTCCTTTTTTGAAGTCGGTTAAAAAGCGAAGCTATGACCTGCAAGGTCGCTTTTACGGAATACGGAAACTCAAACGTCGCACGAAAATCAGTAGAATCCTCGAGACGAGTGAATCAAAAATAGACCTCCTGCTAACTACCTAGTAATATTTACGACCTATCACGTCCGTGACTGCGCTCATTAGATATGACACCAGCCACAAATTAATCGCCATGACTGCAAAATGATGTGTTGCATGGCTAATGCATGCAAACATGTCTATTTGTCTTGGTCTAGGTGTTAAATATGTATATTAAGTATGCATTTACAAAAAAAGTTGATAAATAGGTTTATCCGTTATCTAGTATCCATAACATAAGTTCTTATAAAACCTTAGGCTAGATAAATTGTGAATAGATAGATAATAGTGATTCTATGAAAGGAGATGTCCACTGATAAGTTTCTTGCGGTCGTTCTTCTTATTACCAACGAACGGTGGTGTGGTTTCTTCGGCGTCGTGTGAGGCGGGTCGTTACTTTCCCTAAAATATGGTTGAGCGAAACTATGGATGGTTCATGCGTCATGCTCGTGAAGTCGCCAGCGTTTGGAGTGAGAGGTTGTTTGTTTGTTTGTTTGTGCAAACCAATGTTACCTTTATCTCCAAAACTACTAGTCCGATTTTGATACGGTTTGGTGAATGTTCTTAGATAAGTGTTACGGTGACAACTCACCAAAGGGTACTGCAGTAAACATTTGTTTGAGCATAACCCAAGTTAATAGTTAATAGTCCGATTTTGATGAGGTTTACAGTAATTTGAATTTTTAATAATGAGTTTTAAATCGAATAGCTTTATTTTTTTTATATAATATTTTGTTATATTTTCAATCAAATCATGGTGATATTGTGTAAAAATTATTATCATTACTGTTATTTAAACTAATTATGGGTATAAGCCTGAAATAAATGATTTTTTATTTATTTATTATTTATAAAGTTACAAATAAAAAGCAAAGTATTTTTTTTTGAAAAAACCCACGACGGTTAAAATGTAATTGAAAAAGGATAAAATAATATAAAAATCTCCGACTTAATTATCCGTCGGGGGCTGCCATCACTATTATAAATTGCAGCATGAATATAATTAAATTAAATTATCCGACGGTTGGTTAATTAACGGTTGGTTTCAATAACCTATCCTCAGTAAGAGATAGGCTTACTAGAGCTTTGTTGCCTAGATATTTTTGTTAATCAGCCCAAAATAACTAAAATAACAATGGTTGCTAAGTAACGTAACCAAGATATCTCTCGTTAGGAATATATTATTAAAACCGGCCGTTAGTCGGAGGTTCTTATATTATTCTATCCTTTTCAATTACGTTTTAACCGTCGTGGTTGGAAAAGATGTCCTGATTGGGTGGTAGGGAAAAAATATACAATTCGAAAGCACTTATCTATAAGTCTATTTGAATAAAAGTCTTTTACTTTAACTTTTTACTTGTTGAAAAGGTGCCGAAACGTCGGGAAACCAAAAACCCTCAAATAAACCGAAAAAATATAGTACCAAATATATATTTCGGGTAAATAACTCGCACTAAATACTCCGCAAAAGTTGTTTTATTTCAATTATGAGTGCGCAAAGTTAGAAACTTAAGATTTGCTTTTTACTTGTCAATAGTCGGTTTTATTTGGTGTTTTTACGCGTCGCTTTGAGGATTAATGCGCCGCAGTTTTCAATAAAAAATAGTACCCAAACATGTATTTTTGTCCTTTTAAAAGCTCGTCAAATCATCAATTTCATTTGCAGTAGTTAATATTTTCCAATGCGCATTGGTTGTACGCGGTGGGTGGCTTATTACCATTTTTGTTTGTGTCAATTCTATTTTGTCGTTCTCCTACAATAATAATGACTGAATGAACATTATTTTGTGACTGTTTCTTTGTATTGGTGTTGCATGACAACCTCACTAATGTTTGTCTGAAAAAATATTATGCAAAAAGTCAGTGATTGAGGATTCCGGGAGAGGCTCGCTTCCATCTTCAGCCTTATCAATACTTAACATCAGTTAGATGGAGGCTAAGAGACCCCCGTGCGTCGTACATAAAAAATAAAAAATAAAATGCAAAAAAAACCTGTCATCATAACTTTAGAGGCACGCCCTTGTCTGTGTAGCTTTCTCCATTGGTTTCTGTCCAAAGCCAGCTCTTTGGCTTCGTGATATGACACGACGTTTACCTTCTGTTTGATCTGTTCCATGTAGGCTATTCCTGGTCTTCCTCTTCCTCTCTTACCCTTTATTTTTCCTTCTATGTTTATAATAAATTTGTCATGTCTTATCAAGTGGCCGATCATTCTTCATCTGTCTTCTTTGATTTTTAATATTTGTCGTTTTTAATTCACCCTATCCAATACCTTTTCTTGTAATCATCTCAGTCCAGCTTATAATTTCCATCCTTCTCCAGCTCCACATCTCGAATGCTTCCAATCTTCTCTGTCTGTCTGCGTCATTGTCCAGGTTTCACATCCATAGAGGGCTATACTCCATACAAAGGTTTTGATGCAGCGTCTTCTTATGTGTGGAAAAAACATAATAAAAGTTAATTTTAGCCTAGCTTCCGCCTAAGGTTTTGCATGGTTCCCGTTCCCGTGGGAATATCGGAATAAGAAGTATGTTGCTCCCCGTCCTATTAACTAAGTCCAAGCCAAAAATCAAGTCGATTGGATCCTTAGTTAAGGCGTGAAGCAAGGACAACCAAACACACTTTCGCATATAAAGCGTAACGGGCTAAAACGTGTGCGGGATGTAATAAAAATTCAAACAAATGCGTTGTACGAATAAAAGTGGCAAATTTTTTATGCTATAAGCTTGTCGGCAGCTTGTCGGACATTCGCGGTTATGGCGTCGTTAAAATGTTATTTGGCCCACCTAAATCCACCCTGAATGATGTTACAAAATACAAAAAAAGCACTTGTAACTTTTTGATGTTGAAAGAAGGTAATTGCGGATGTCTTGTTCTTATCATCATCATTATCAGCCTGTGGACGTCCACTGCTGGACATAGGCCTCTCCTAGCTCACGCCTATTGTGGCGTTCATAGGAGGCTATTAGCCTACTGCTACCACGCTGGCCAGTCGGGTTGGTAGGGGGTTTGTTTCAAGTTTTCCTTCACTCGCACAGGTGTTTAATGCGTCGAGCCTCTTAGTCGACTCTTACGACATCCCAGGCATGTAAGATAGTGCTGACACTTGTATTCTTAGGCCGTCACCAGATGACAAGTTATTGTTCAAGTGTCTTGTTCTATGTGTTATTTTTTTCTGTCAAGCATTTTATGCCTGGGGGCTTACCGCCATCTCATAGCGCAGTATTGTATTAAGCATACCAATGCTATTTCTCTTACCACAGCCAAAATAAGCTTTTTTTTCCGACAGAAGTTTCGTGCCTTCAAAATGTGTGAAGTGTGTCAAAATTTGTTCGTTGGCAGGAACAATAGTTATAGAAATACATGGAACTAAAAAAGTTGACTTTACAAACTTAAAATTATACAAAGAAATCATAAGTATTTCCATATCGGTATTTCTCTTGCGAGTGTTTAGTAGCTGCCTTGTTAATTGCGCCATTACAAAGAATCGCCGAGTGAAGATAGGTATGTTTTTTTGTAGGTTTCTGATAACTATAGACTTATCTCAATGGACGGAATAACAAAGGACAATGTTCCGCGCCCATACATTGTTAGCCTAAAAACCAACAGAGAGGAAAATTAGTTTTCTAGTGATAGACGGCACGTATTAGTCCATAAGAACGAAGTTTTTCACGGACACTGCTGACAACATTATTATTTAATAACGGATCACATTTTGAGATTATGTTTTATAAAATTCCATATTTATTTCCACCAATTAAAACGCGGCTTGACGCCGTTACGACCCCCCGTGAAGTTAAAACGGCCAATCAGAGCGAAGAAGTCTCGCGCGTCACGCCGAGTGTCATCGTCGAAACGCCATCTTTTTTCCACGTACTTTCGTCGACAATTCGCCGCAGTTCCGGCTCCGTACTAAAATATACTAAAGTTGGCACAAAAAACTTAAATCTTGGGCAGCATCAATGTTTTCTGTGTAATATTAATCTATTACACGATATGTAATTGACGACAATATCGATATTTTCATGTTTAAAATCAATAAATAACTGAACTGACTATCGATGCCAATGACAATTTGTCATTTATGATGGCGGTTACATGGCATTAAAAATTAAAGTACTTTTAAAAGTGTATTAAATATTAAGCAGTGTCTTCGGACAATTATTCATTATCAGCCAAAACAAAAAAATACAATGTGACACATCATTTTAGAAATCCTGCTATCCTACTAATATTATAAATGGACAAGTGTATGTATAGATGTTTGGATATTTGTTATTCAATCACGCAAAAATGGCTGAATGGGTTCGGATGAAATTCGGGACACAGGTACTTAATTGCCTGGAGAGGAACATTGGATACTTTTTATCGGGTAAAAATCCAAATTCCTTCGGTAAAATGCAAAAATCGATACGGGCTTAAATAGATAGCGCCACATATTTTTGAAATCTTCATATCCTACTTCCTACTAATGTTATTAATGTGAAAGTTTGGATGTTTAGGTGTTTGGATGTTTTGATTACTCAATCACGCAAAAAACGGCTGAACGGATTTAGATGGAATTCGAGACAAATATTCTTAATAGCCTGGAGAGGGACACATATATAAAGGTCAGCATCCACCAACGGCTTCATCTGTTTAGAAAAGCTTAGCTTTAAGTACTTACAAAATTATAGTTTTTTTTTAAGAACGACGGGGAGACTCTTTATCTTTCATCATACCTGTTGTTAAGTATTGATAAGGCAAGATGAAAGCGAGAGCCTCTCCCGGAACCCTCAACCACTGAGGGACTAGCTATCTTATCTCTAACTTACGCGGGTATACGAAAGTTGAAGAATAAATGTATTTTTAGACTAGTAAATAGCGTTGCCTTTCGTATTTGTAATATTTAGGTTAAATTGTCTACAACATTAGGTCTCGCCTACGCCGGTTTAATTGCTATATCCATTAAGAATGAATTTGGAGGCTTTGGTGTAGTATTTCAAGGGCGGTTTTGGGCAAAAGAATAATAGCTTTAGCTGGTAATGTTATACTACTACTACTTATCGAGTGAGGGTTAGTGGCCACCTCTGGTGTCAGAGTTTATCAAGCCGCCTATAAGGCCTCTGACTTGGCTTAACGACTGTAATCAAATGACAACAGCCGGGACCGACGGTTTAACGTACCCTCCGAAGCACGGAAGCGCTCAGTTATAATGCCACTTTACGGTCACCCATCCAACACCTGACCGGGCCGAACTTTGCTTAACAAACGTGATCGAATACGATCAGTCTGTCTAGCGCGGCCATGAGCGCTTCTTAATGTTATACTTAATTCAGCACTGTCATTTGAATAAATTTATTAAAAATGCGATTTATTTATTTCATTTTACTAATAATGAAAAACTTGTAACATTCACTATACGTGTCCATTGTCCTTTCTTGACGCCCTAACTAAGCGACCAATCGACTTGATTTTTGGCATAGAGTTAGTTGAATGGACGGAGAGTAACATAGGCTACTTTTTATCCCGATATTCCCATGGGAACGGGTATCAAGCGGGTAAATCCGCGGTCGGCCGCTTGTATTTTATAAAATTATCAGACAACATAACGCAAACGCACATTGAACAGAGGTGTTACAATTAACAACATCCATACACAGGACAAATAATGATTCGTCACGCAATTATTATTCTGTGTCGCAAGTGAACCAACGAAAGATTGTACCACTGCGCCATCAGCGAGCCTCACTCATCAGCCTGTGGACGTCCACTGCTGGACAGGCCTCTCCTAGCTCACGCCTATTGTGGCGTTCAAAGGAAGTTATTAGCCTACTGCTACCACGCTGGCCAGACGGGTAGGTTTGGCTTGTTTCAAGTTTTCCTTCTCTTGCACATGTGTTCAATGCGTCGAGCCTCTTAGTCGACTCTTACGACATCCCTGGCATGTAAGGGAATGGTGACACTTGTATTCTTAGGCCGTCACAACACGGCACTGAGCACGGCACGTCAGCGAGCCTACCATCTTCTATTTGAAACCATCATGTCATTAGAACGTTTTGCTTGCGTTATGTTTTTAAAAGTTGTCACATTTTAACACACTTCACACTTTGGAGGTTGAGCGAAGACGTCACTAAACTTCCGTCAAAAAACAAGCTTACTTTAAGAGATTCGTGGTTTTTGGTAAGATTGAAACAATACTGCGCTAAGAAATGGCGGTAGGTCCCCAGGACTGACATGTAAATGAGATTTTTAATCATGGATAGGTCCCACACTTTCCTATAGTAGCAGCTTCCTACAAAGGAACTTCGCACAAAGGGGCGTACAACCAAGACGCTTTCAGCATTTTCCTCTTGATAAGTAACTTTGCGAGCGCGGCAAGATGGTGGCGTAATATTCTATGGCACAGTGAATATATGAGCAGTAATGTAACAACATACAAAGTTCCTAAATGAGCGCACTCACACAGACTCGCATCGCAACAAGACTTTGAAGGGCCTAACCTAGGGTGTCGAATTTTTCGTACCTACGATGTCGTCACGAGCGAGATTTTCTCGTCCAACTGCTTTTGACGAGCTCTTGCAAGAAAGTACTGCACAATTAACCATTTTCCTTTCTGAGTGACACATATTTTCAAGGCAATGGTCTCAGGCGGACTGACTTAGGTTGAACAAAACTTTGACCGTGGATCAAACTTTTTACACGCAGGGTAGGTTAACTTTTTCTGTCTATCTCGATATATGTATGTGTGTGGGCAGGGCCCACCAGCAGCTTCCAGCTGACGGGCTGGTTAAACTATGAGAGCTGAGCTAAGCTTCTGGGAGCAAAACATGTAACTATACACCGACACACACCTGGTACACACCGAAAATTACGTTTTCAAATCACCTGTTCATACGACAAACTACCGAGCAAAGCCAGGCTAGCGTCATGAACGAGTTAGCTAGCGACTACAATGGGGTGAACGGGGTAAAATTGTTTAGCTAGGTATTGTTTGTAGGATGAACAGAGGTGAGAGCAATATCGCTCGGCCGTCCTTTGCCGGGTGTGGTCTGCGCTTACGAGACGCTAAAAACTTTGTTGGCGAGTAAAACACACAATTTTTCACCTCGCAATAGCGAAGAAAATGTTTCGAAGTTTTTTTTTACTAGTAACTGGTCAGGCATTCGACCACCATCGTGCTTAATAAAGAAGTTGCGGTCTAAGGTGTAACATGCTGCTCCGAAATGCCTATTCACTCTCGCCTTGAAGAGACTAAGGTTGTTGGAATCGGGGAACACATGAGCAGGCAGCGCATACCCTTCTTTAGCGATTCGCATAAGAAATGTGCGAACAAAGCACTTGGTACGGACTGATGGAATGTCAACGACGTACGGGTGATAAGCTAACCTGCGTCTGGTACCCTGATGGTGGAAAGGGGCTGGAGGAACAAGGTCGTGCAGTTCTCTTGCACACTCTCCAAAGTGTATCCTATAAAAAACCGATAAACATTATGCAACTTTGCACAGTGCAGCCGCGTTAAAGAGTTGTCTGTGTGAGTGCGCTCGTTTCGAAAGTTTGTATGAAGTTATAGTACTGCTTCAGCTTACGTACTGTGCCTGTGCCATTACCCCCTTAATAATAAGTTATGATGAGTTTTGCATCAAATATAATAAGTTTTTTTGTGTGGACTTGTTGTCTCATTACACATCACTGCTCGTAGGAGTATGTGAATTTAATTTGTAAAGAGACGTCATTTCTAACGGTCGATAAAAAATATCTGGTGATATGAAAAATATCTTTCAACTTTATTAAATTGTACGACATGTTCATTTGTAAATGTCGTTGCTTCTGATAAAAGCTGATGAGTTTCTTGCACCTGTTGTTCTTGTTACTTATTTATAGGTCTATTTGAATAATAAAATTTGACTTGTTGTAGTTTTTGATTAAATATTAAGTTAGGGTGGTGTTGTTAATTCTGTTCATTTAGTATATGCATGTAAATTAATTTATAGGTAAAACTCAGCGAGTTTTGTTTATTACTACGAATTGATGCAGGTAACTATGAAATTGCGATTTTTATTTTACACACAGATAGAACCTCACATTAAGATAATAAAGAAAAAACGTTACTTCATATTATTATATTGATATCCAATTTTATGTTCATCAGAAGTCAGAATCAGTGTGTCAGCAGAAATGACCACTTTATTCCTTGTGATATAAAAGATACTTTTCTTCAGTCGTGTACATTACAAAACAAAATATTACATCCTACCTATGGATCCGTTCTCAAAGTCGATTATGAAATTCCACTTTGTTATTTATTTATTAATTCTGTACCACTCAAAGTGGGTACCGGAATCCTTCAGGCGAAATCGCGTAATGGTAAAAGTTTCACGTTGATAATCCTAAGGAAGCGTGCATAGTGAACTAGCGGGAGCAGGTGCCATCGCGATCGCCGTCTCAGCCACATTACATCCACTCCTGGGTACAGGCATCCCGTAAGGACCTCCACGACGATCGGTCTTGCGCTGCCCGCATCCAGCGGCTTCCCACGCCCTTCACCAGATCGTCGGTCCACCTTGACGGGGGCCTACCCACGGAGCGTTCTCCGGTGCGCACTCGCCATTTCAGAACCATTCCGCCCCAACGGCCATAGGTTCTTCTCGCTATGTGTCCCGCCTAATGTCACTTTAGCTAGCATCCTTCGAGCGATATCGGTTACTTTAGTTCTCCTACGGATTTCTTTATATCTGATTCGGTTACGTAGGAAAACCCCGAGCATAGCTCTCTCCATTGCACGCTGTGTGACCTTGAGCCTTCATAACAGACCCATAGTTATCGACCACGTCGTACGTAAAGTCTATAACCAGTGTGTATTGCCAGTGATGACTTGGCAGCGAAACGTGGCAGTAAGGATGCGTAGCATAACTTAAAATTACCTTGCAGTCAGTTAACGGCACTGTCATGGCTGTCTTTCAGTATGACAATATGACAGCCATGAAAGCGACGATAAAACTGGTTGCTAGGGGATTTTAGATAGATAATCAGTCTGCTGCACAAGTTGTTGTATCAATCAAATCAAAATCATTAGGTACAATAATTCAGTCTTGTAAATCAAGCACTTGTTCGTAACGCCATCGATTCACAAAGCCCTATAGTGGAAGACATCGTAACGAGAAAAACCAGCAAGAATTTTTTTGGTTGAAGAAGAAAATGTATGATTTTTTAATTTTTGCATTTTTCAATGCTATTTTTATAGTAATGATAAATTTTACATAGAAAAATATTGGAAAAAATTAACTCGGCCACAAGTGAATTCTGAGATGGGAATCGACCCCACGACCTTTGGAAATCCAACTTTTTACTTGCTTTACTTGCTCTTGCTCTCACTAGCAAAGCCTAGTGTGGATACGGTATGTGGAAGAAACGTAAAAAACTGCGCACAACGCACGTTCCCAACTATCGTAGGTACTACTACGATCACTGTTTTTATGTTACTACAGCGGTTTTTTGCATTTTAAAATAGCTTCCGAGCGCGAGTATATCCGCGTGGACATTCGAAAAAATTCTAGTGACTTTTTTTCCTTTGTATGGGATTGGTCTTGATCTCAATCAAGCCCAGGAGCTAAGACAGGATCCACGATGGAGACTAACTAGCTAACCCAGCGAGCGAGCTAACCCAGAAGGTGCCTATTCACCCTTGCTTTGAAGATGGACGAGTTTAAGTACTCGGAAATACAGACGCATGGAGGGAATTCCACTCCTTTGCTGTGCGCAATATCAGGGGGGCAATTCTCGCGCCTTCGACATCTCGAATTCGACATTTTTGGAACCAGCAGGCCTACCGCCATCTTTTAGAAACAGTCATGTCGTAAGAACGTTTTGTTTTCCTTTTGTTTCAATACTGTTTAAATTGCAAACTTGACTTTATTTGACCTAAGACGTCGTAGTAGGTTTGATTGATAAAAATCTTGTTTGAGTGAATGATTGACCGATGACGCCACAAAACTTCCGTCAAAAGACAAGCTTGTTTTAAGAGGTTCGCGGTACGATGTGACATATAACAACATTGCGCCGATACAAACTGACATTAAACAATATTGCGTTAAGAGATGGCGGTAGGCCCCCAGAATCTATATATAAAACTCACAGAAAACAATCTTCAACATTATATGATTGTCAAAGATCATTGAAACTAAAGTAATAATGACCCTAGTAAAGATTTTACTTACATTTTTAATAACGAAATTATGGTTTGAAAAATGTCGAATTCGACATATCTCAGCGCGAGAATTGCCCCCCAGGCCTGTCTCACTTCCATACAAGCGGCGCAAAATCCCCGAGATATTTACCTACTATTCTGGAAAACAACCTAATTTCAACCATTTGCATTGCGTATAGCGTTCATAGTACAATCACTGTCTGCCGTCTCGCTTCAATCTGCTAGGGCTGTTGATTGAGACTAGTCAGGGTGATCGGACGCTTGCGTTTATCACACCTAAACTTGGGAGTGAAATTTCTGTACCGTAATATATATTCTGTGGCAATATAAAAGATGTTTAGTAGCGCTTGGTGTGACATTCAGGAATATCAACCAAGAATGTATGCAGTGAAAATTTGACCGGGATATTTTTGAATAAATCCCTGTTATATTAGCTGTCTGTCAAATTTTATTCAAATACGTGGAGCCATTTTTCGTGATTATATTAATGAACTTTACACCCATATTCTAAGTCGTTCCTCCAAAACTTACTCGTCCTCGACTTAACGAAACCTTATGAAAACCTCTTCAAAATACTCCTCGAAATCGGTATTCTAAATCATAACTCCGTAAGGACCTGGAGGAGCCAAAGAGTACGTAGCCACTCCGTGTTGGCCGACTACCATTTTTACCCACGACGAGGTTGAGTGAAGTGTAAAAAGTTTTGGAGGAACGACTTAGAATATGGGGGTTAGTGAACAAAGTTAATGAAACTTTAACATTTTAGTAGGATTTCGCGCACGCCTCCGCTACCGCGCTAATCTCCACTCAGATCGCAGCCTAAAGGGATATCTCCTATTTTATTTCAGGGCAAGTTTAAATTCACTTATTTCGCGGTTAAGAGTTTCATATCTTTTTGAGGAGGTATTCCTGGTGGGTCAAATTAATCGGTTTAGGGGATATATAACTTTGTTTTGGATTACATAACCTATGTTTTGTGAGGGTCCAAACTAATACAATAGAGTTTAGTTAATCTATTAAACATTTTGAACGTGGGTTGCGGTCCGCATCGACGCGATACTAATACAGCTAATTATTTAAGTTTTTAACGGTAGAGGTTAACATGTTTGTGGATTCGAGGGGTTTGGTGTTTAAAAGGCAGTAGGGCTGCATAAATAGTAAAATTGTGAGCAATAAGAATGGACTCTCATCTCTCTCTTCAATTTTTGTGGAAAAATACTAGTTTCTAATTCTAATAATAAAATCAGAAAAAATATGATAATTTTATAGTGCGTAGAATGTTGATATTAATTTGTTTGAATTTTCAAATAACTACATACTTACATACTTTTCTTCTTTTCTTTTTTTTTTATTTGTTGCTGGCACGATACCAACATGGAACGCACAGACGCAGTATCATCATCAGACTCGTATTTTGAAATCTCTAATTTGGTTCGCATATACATTTCTTCTGAAGCGCTCATGGCTGCGCTTGACAGACTGATGGTATTCGATCATGTTTATTAAGCAAAGTTCGGCCCGGTTAGGTGTCGGATGGGTGACCGTAAAGTTGCATTATAACTGAGCGCTTCCGTGAATCGGAAGGCACTTTAAAACATCGGTCCCGGCTGTTGTCTATTGATCACAGTCATTTAGCCAAGTGAGAGGCCTTATAGGCGGCTTGATGAACCAGAGGTGGCCACTAATCCTCACTCGATAAGAAGAAGAAGAAGAACATAAAAATCAAATCCGGCGTACTTGTACTATGCATAAAACCAGTAAACAACCTGATAGAGACTTCATGTTACGAACTGATTTATCAAATCTTGAATTTAGACGTAAGTCATTCAAGATATTTACATGAGATTTCGATATTTCCATTTAACGATTATTATTTACGATCAATGACATAACACTTCAACCATTGAACGGGCCTACCGCCATCTCTTAGGGCAGTATTGTTTCAATGTTACCATGCTATTTCGTACTAAGAACCTCATGAAGTAAGCTTGTTTTTTGACGGAAGTTTTGTGACGTCTTCGCTCAATCATCGCCTCGAAACTGAGAAGTGTGCCAAAATGTGACAACTTCCATAAAAACAAAACGTTCTTGACATGATGGTTTCTTGTTAGGTCGGCAGAAAACTAATTTAAACACCAGCTATATTTGCAAACACTTTTAAAACAGGTTCGTCTACTTTAATATTGTACAGACTCGCTCAACTTCCATCTAAGTAGAAAGTAAACAACTTCCCTTAAAGCAACACATAAACATAAGATCATGCCGTTTTAAAAGGTCGGCGCTTGAGACTGCTTATCCGGGAGGCTTCATCTCGGAGCTTAACAAAGGCTTCTAATAATCTGCGCCTATCGACGAATAAAAGACTGATTAAGTGAACAACCAGCCAAATTGACCTTGGATGAGATTGGCTTCGAGCTGAGTTACATTGTGCTTTATCTTTTGCTCAGTTACAACTACATTATATATTATACTCTTTATTGCACATAAAAATACATTCAAAATAGTGTTATAGATACATATTTGCAAAGGTGGACTTATCTCTAAAAGAGATCTCTTCCAGCCAACCTAGTACGTGTTAGAGATAGAAACGTAAGCAGGCGATGTAAAGTGCAAAAGTAAATATATATACATATACATAAAACATACATACAAATATATTTTAATAATTATATACATAGACTACATAAAATATACATACATAAATACATTATACATAGCATATCAAGAGATAGGTAAATATAAAATATCCGATGATCTAGGAATTGGACAGCTGTGCGAGAAAGTGCGCTTTAAGTTTTGATTTGAAGGAATGTATACTCGGACTGCTTTGAATGTTTGATGGAAGTTTGTTCCAGAGCAGTGCAGCTCTGACGGAGAAGGAGTTAAGAAGGAAGTTGGTGTTGCCTCTAGGCAGCTCAAGCATCTTAGTGAAACAAGGCCGTCCAGGGCGAGTGGAAGGTGGAAGGATTTGTATATATACAGGGTGGAAAAAGGGCCCTGGAGAGGAAATACCTTAACTTCTTTAGTTAGCTCATTTTACTGAAAGGAAACATTACATCACAAAACGAGCAAAACTGCATTCAAACATTTTTGTAAATACACTTCCCACTCCCAGGAATCGAACCAGGTAAAATCTGTAAAAAAATAACATCCTGTACTTTTATGCCACCAATCGATAGGGTCAATCAAAACGACCAACTCTCTCTAACAAACATAGTAAATTAAATTAAAGGAAACACATGAAAACTCAACTTATAAATTCAATGATCCGGATAAAGACTCTTTTGAAAATTTTACAAAAATCTTTGAATGCAGTTTTGTTTCTTTAAAAAAATTTAAGGAATGTTTATTGAAATAAAAACAACTTTAACGGATATCAAACGCGCTATATTTACAGCTTTACAGCTGCCGTGGTCACGGGATGACTGTCATCCCGTGACCACGGCAGCTGTAAAAGTGCCGAAACGTCGGGAAAATCAAAAAACCCCTAAAAAACCTAAAAATACGGACAATTACAACTTAGTTCGTGGAAATATAGCGCGTTTGATATCCGTAAAAGTTGTTTTATTTCAATCAACAGTGCGCGCCAAAACATAAGAGGAATGTTTCCTTTCAGAAAAATTAGCTAACTAAAGGATTTAAGGTAGTTCGCCACCAGGGCCCATAGATTTCTTCCACCCTGTATAGTTACTAGCTTCCGCCCGCGGTTTCACCCGCCTGGTTCCCGGTCCCGTGGGAAGATCGGGATAAAAAATAGCCCGTGTTATCTCCGTCCTTTCAACTAACTCTATGCCAAAAATCAATACAATTGGTTGCTTGGTTTGGGCGTGAAGGAAGGACAAACAAACACACTTTCGCATTTAGAATTTTAGTTAGGAAGGATTAGGATCTATACTAGTTTGTAAACGATGGCGTAGCTCCTTTGACATTCACTAGTCAAAGTCAAAGTCAAAGTCAAAGATTTTTATTCAAATAGACTTATAGATAAATGCTTTCGAATCGTCCAATTTTTTTTTTCCTACCGCCATTCAGGACATCTTTTAACTGATAAGAAGAACGGCCGCAAGAAACTTATCAGCTTTAACAGAAGCAACAACATTTACAAAGGAACATGTCGTTGCCAAACACAAATCTACAATCTTGAAACTCATCATCATCATCATCATCAGCCTGTCGCAGTCCACTGCTGGACATAGGCCCCTCCAAGTGCACGCCACTGAGATCTGTTTTCGGCTTCTCTCATCCAGCTCCTACCAGCCGTCTTGCGCAAATCATAGTCATAGTCATAGTCATAACATTTATTGCAACATGTTGGTTATTACAGATGGTAAATACATAAAAAATGACCCATAAACATGACCCTGCAAGGGTATGGCAATTTAAATATTTTATTATATATCATCTCTCCACCGTGCCTGAGGACGTCCTATACTACGTTTGCCGAGACGCGGTCTCCACTCTAGAACTCGTTTACCCCAACGGTTATCGGTTGCCCATCTTGAAACATATTTAATATAAAAGGAAAGAATAATATAGTGCTTGTAACAGCCTAGAATGATCCTTAATAATAATGAGTTTGACTGAGTGGCCGGCCGCCCGCGATTTCAACCGTTTCCGTGAGAATATCGGTAAAAATGTATCCTATGTTTCAATTCAGGCTTTATTACACTAACTTAGTGCTAAATTACAAGTCTAACGGTGTCTACAAAAAAACTGTCTAAACAATCTTTGCACTGCCTACAAACCCCGCCTCTTTGGTCTAGTGGTACAACCACCGGTATCAGACCCAGGGGTCCCGGGATTCGGTTTGATTGGTGGTAGGACTTGTTGTAAGTCCATCTAGCTAGCTACGACCATCTTTAAAAAAATAAACCTTTTGGAGTCGGTGCCAGCCAAAGCATTCTACTTTGCGGTCCTACTATTTTATTTTTCTTGCCTTGGCTTGCACCGACTCCAAAAGGTTTATTTTTCGCTTTTTAATGTTTTGAAGTCGGTTTTCATTTTTTTTATAACAAGTTTTTTTATTAATCTGTTTCCACAGTTTGCGTATTGCTTATCTAGATGTAAGTTTTAGTCGAAAAGTGCGTAAAACTAAATTACTACTTCGTTTGGTACCAGCACAGAATTCTCGCATATAATGTTCGCAACGAGAGTTTCTCTACTGGTGTCGAATGAAACAAATAACAGACGATTGTTGAGATTGTATTCCCGCGGGAAATCTACGGGATCGCCGCCATCCGGTTTGAAGTGAGAAAATACATTATAGACAGTCGAGTTTGAATAGTAATAATATTATAAATGGAAAAGTTTTAATGTTTGTTACTCAATCAGTGTTTTCAAAATGATAAGCGCGGACAAAGTTGTAGGTGGAAGCAAGTTATTCATAGTCATGGTCATCAGCCATTTGACCACCACTGACCTTCCCTATAGATGGATAAGGATAACATGTAACTAAACTGCAAAAGTTCAGTTATTAAAGTTAATAGTTTATTTAATAAACTGCTAATGATTCCCATATCCACTAATATAGGTATAGACTGAATAGACAGTTAAGATGTCATGACTGAAACAAAATATTTTAAAAATTCATTATACATTTCATTTATAAGGGGTAATAATGAGTGTTTCATATGTTTCGTATATTTCTTCTGCATGACCAATAAAAATAAAAATAATAGCCTTTTTTCGTTTCTTAATTAGGGTTCCGTACCTCAAAAGGAAAAAACGGAACCCTTATAGGATCACTTCGTTGTCCGTCCGTCAAGACCGTTTTTCTCAGGAACGCGTGGAGGTATCAAACTGAAATTTATATCTAATACTCAGGTCTACTGTCCCTTGGAGCTGTGAAAAAATCAAACTTCTAAGCCAAAGCAGCAATCAAAAGATGCAGCCGTTAATGCCGCAAATTTCCGCAAATTTTCGAAACTCGCACGGGAACCAAAACCTACAGGGTACTTCCCGTGAACTTAGAATCTTGAAATTTAGTACGAAGTAACGTCTTATAGTACAGACAAAGGAAAAATTGCGAAAACCGTAAATTTTTTGTAACATCATATAATAAAAAATATTTTTTGAATATTTTAAACGGAACCCTCGGTGCGCGAGTCCGACTCGCACTTGGCCGGTTTATTTTTACCGGCCAAGTGCGAGTCGGACTTACTAAACAAACTTAGCTGTCTCCAAAATTTATTGAGTTAGATATTATGTTTCTAATATAAAACAAATATCAGACACATATTTGTCAATATGGTTTCTTCCACAGAACACAGAAAGTCTTTCTTAAGGATTCTTCCCATAAAGTAATAGCAATACTACAAAAGTGTTTCTCAAAAGGAAGAACGGAATACACATTGTGCAAAAGTCTGAATGTTGACCAAAGTTGGAAGGAACAGCTGAGACAGGCTAACAATGAGAATACAATACTGCTGCCATTTTGGCGCTTTTCAAAAGACATTTTAAGGGATTTAAGTTTAAAAAATTTATGCGATTAACTCGTTAGTAGGATTTAGTCTAAAGTGAAACGAGTAAGTTAGAAAGACATTTAAAAAAATCTAAAAGCTGCTGTTTTGGCTTCTTTTCATATTTATAGTACACAACAATTGCTTTTTTTTTAAATAAATCAAATGTTAATTATCTTTCTTACAATTTTATTATATGCATATCTCGTAGGATAATTTGATTAATAGAATTTTCGCAAAAATCCTAGGGATATTGCAAAAACACGGATAATTAGACAATAGTGTTGACATTTCTCAATCTTACTGAAAAAAGATAGGGTTTTTGCAAAAATACGGGTTGCTTTAGTAACATTGGATATTCTTTATTCTGATTGGCTTAATTTTTTCTTGCTTACTAACTCTTATTCTGATTGGTTCACAGAAAGTTTACTACACGTGAGAGAATGGATTGACATTTGAAACGTCAAGTCGTCAACCAATCAGAGAAGACGTTGTTTTGGACGATCCGACCAGCCAATCAGTGTTCTTATTTCATAAAAGCCAGCGATTCTTTTCGCAATCTTACTAAGGCAACCAGTTTTTTTTGCAAAAATCCTATCTTTTTTCAGTAGGATTGAGAAATTACAACACCACTGTCTAATTTTCCGTGTTTTCGCAATATCCCTAGGATTTTCGCAAAAAAACTATTTATCTAATTATCCTGCAACATATACATTAATAAGTACTATTTTATTAACGACGAGGAGACAATTGGCCTTCTAGGAGCGAGCCTCTCCTGGATTCGTCAACCTCTGAGGAACTGACTATCTTATCTCCTTATTGATGGATAAGGAGAATGTGCCATGAGTGCCATGACGGCTGCGGATGATGCGGACCAACTGCAAATACAGCCGGGACCAACGGCGTAACATAACTTTTAAAGCAGGGAGGAGCTCAAGATACATTTTTGGTCACCCATCCCGTGGCCGACCATTGCGAAAGTAGCTTAACCACTATAATCGAGCTTCTCATTAATTAATTCGATAACTGAATCACTGAATTATAAACCATCGACCTCACCTGAACCGCACGGTGCTAAATTCGAGTTATAATTAACAGATAACTAAAATGGTTGCAGATTATCGAACGAATGTCGTTAATATTTGAATAGTTCTCGGTTAGTTTGATTGTGTAATTAATTGGAAATTTATATCAACGTTTGGTATTTACTGTGCATTTGCGTGAAGTAAATTATATGATTATAATTATTTATTATGTCGGATGGGTGACCGTAAAATGGCATTATAACTGAGCGCTTCTGTGCTTCGGAGGGCACGTTTTAAACCGTCGGTCCCGGCTGTTGTCATTTGATTACAGTCGTTAAGCCAAGTCAGAGGCCTTATAGGCGGCCTGATAAACTCTGACACCAGAGGTGGCCACTAATCCTCACTCGATACCTAAGAATAAGATTTATTACATGTTTTACAATATTAACACATTTTAATATTACATGAAAACAGTGTCACAAAAACCTGTTTAGGTAATTTATTTTTTTAACACTCCATTCTCAGATTATTGTAATTAAATAGCATTTACAAATTATTATAATCCTATTTATTTATAATACGACGGCCTGAATTAACATACCTACCCTGTTAAAACCTAACTCACTATAGCTTTCCATTTCCAAATAACTAAATAAATATATATATTTCTTACACTCACACCAATTAACCTAGCCCCATAGTAAGCATTGTAAGGCTTGTACGGATATAAATATATACTTACAAGTATGTGTAGTTTATGTGTAGACATGTATAAACGTCCATGACTCAGGTACAAATGCTCGTATTCATCATACAAAATTGAGCCCCTAACGGAATTTCGAACCCGGGACTTCAAGAGTAGGCGACAGCTTGAAACCGGTGTACGTACCACTCTACGGAGGGCGTCAACTCGAGCTGATATAAAAATTCTAACAAGTCCAACCACCAACCAAATATAGATAACAGAAGTGCAAAGTAGAATGCCTTTTCTGGCACCGACTCCAAAAGTTTCATTTTTACTTTTTAAAGTCAGTTTTAATTTTATGAAGCAGTATTTTCCGTTGTGTGTAGCAAATATATAATATGTTATAATGTAAAAAAAGGAATAGAAACTTACTGGGCCGGCGTCGATCTAAATCTTTACCAGATAAATCATACATTCGCCTCGCTGAAATAGTTTCAAAGAACTTTCATATTTGCCTATAAAACTATCTGCGAGTTTCTAAGCCGTCTTGCGTACTAGATTTATAAAACTTTTACATACTACGCTTCGAGTTTCTTTTAGTTGGCACTTTGCCAATACTTATGTGATGTAAATTTTAGATGTGTTTGATGTAAGGCTTTAGATTTGATTTACGAAATCTGACGCTATTACGAGCGATATAAGGTTGCTTTTAAGGTCTAACTGTTATGTCTGACAGCTGTCTTGTATACATATAAAAAACCGGTCAAGAGCGAATCGGGCTCGCGCACCGAGGGTTCCGTACCATCATAATATATTGTCTTTATAAATGGACATACCAAACCAAAAGCAAATAAGTAAAAAAACACTTTTTTAAGATTTCTAAAAAAGAATGCAATTTAGAGATATTGTTTTATTTTTCCTGTAATTTTTACATAAATTTCTATCACTTATCATAAATTCAGCTTTTATAAGGGAGGGGCATGGTATTTTTTTTACAATTTTCATCTAAAATCGAAAACTATGCGTCGAAAAATATACTATTAAAAAATGCTTTTTGAGAATGTTCAAGAAGCGCTGTTTCGTATTATTATGATATCCCACATGCCCTAGTAGCCACAGTATAATTTTTTAAGACCCCCGTCAGCATATTTTAAAATAAATTTAAGTATATTAATATCTTTCCTAATTGCAAAATAGTTGGCTAAACGTCATCTTAAACTATTCCAAATTTCAAGTTCATAGCATTAGTAGTTCTTGAGATATCCATCTGTGACAGACAGACAGAAGAAGGACACGCAGACTGAGTCGCACCATAAGGGTTTCTTTTTACCATTTTGGTACGGAACCCTAATAGTGTAAAGACAAAGTTGTATAGTAAATTGAAATAAAACAACTTTAACGGATATCAAACGCGCTATATTTCCACGAACTAAGATGTAATTGTCCGTATTTTTAGGTTTTTAGGGGTTTTTTGATTTTCCCGACGTTTCGGCACCTTTACAGCTGCCGTGGTCACGGGATGACAACACAAATATAGCGCGTTTGATATCCGTAAAAGTTGTTTTATTTCAATGAACAGTGCGCGCCAAAACATAAAATGTACGTTTGTATATTAAATGTCTAAATAAAGTTGTCTGTGTTATTGGTTCTTAGGTTTTACATTTAATTTTTTGGTTTTACGACGCGCAGGGGTACTAAGCCTGCCTTCTGCGCCAGAGGTCCCTGGTTCGATCCCCGGACAAGACAAATATTTGTGTGCATAAACATGTCTATTTTTGTCTTGGTCTGGGTGTTTAATATGTATATTATGTATGTATTTACAAAAAAAAAAGTATATAAGTATGTTTATCCGTTATCTAGTAACCATAACACAATGAAACTTAACGTGGGCTAGATAATTGGTGTGTTTGTATGCAATTATTTATTTATTTATTTTATTTATTTAATTTTTGTTGCGATATTTTGTTTTATGTACCTGAGTTTTAACATTAATAATTTCTAATTCTATGACATTACTAGCTTCCGCCCGCGGTTTCACCCACGTGGTTCCCGTTCCCGTGGGAATATCAGGATGAAAGTAGCCATGATACTGTCCGTCCTTTCAACTAACTCTATGCCAAAAATCAAGTCGATTGGTCGCTTAGTTAGGGCGTCAAGAAAGGACAAATAAACACACTTACACATTTATAATATTATTAGTTTGGATTTGGATAAATGTTAAAATACAGACACAAATACGAAATTACAATATCACCCTGTCTACGCGAGAAGAAGACACTGAAACTCGAAAGATATATATTATTCTTTTCCATCTGAGCGACTTGAAGACTATCTGTTTTTACTGATAGGAATAAATTGTAGAATGATACATTATTCTCAAAAAATAACATTATAAATGCAAGAATAAAACTAAATGTATTTTCTTTCTTTCTTCAAAACTATCTGTTATATTTGAATGATTATTTTTGCGTTTGATAAACACATTTTCAACTTAAAAAACGATGCTTTGCTTTTAAATTTTATATTTTCTAATGGAATTTTGTTGATATTTTAAAAGCTTTAAACAATCAGCAGCTGAAAGTACGATTAAAATTAAGCTGATTAATTGTTTTTTAATCTATTCAGCTAAGGGTAAAAATAGAAACAACATTTTTATATAATTTTCACATCTTAATCTAATATTCTTTTACAAAACTATTCTCATAACGCTGAGACTCCATTTATTTTGAAATTCAACATTTATTAAAATGCATGGAAATTTATGAGTGTCTCTACAGAAACAGGGCTGATATTAAAAAACATTCGTCAAGTAATGCATTTGACGTTGCACTTTATATTTAAAAGTTCTGTTTCCACTGTGAGCTACGCAAGGCGAAAAGACATTCGCTTAGCTCTGCATTTCTTATATAGAGAACTTTATTATTTTTTGTGTCAATAGATACATATCACTCTACCACGGAGGTCGCCAACTACTATTGTACTACGATTATTTATTTGAAGTGACGATACTCGTAAGTGGCCACCTCTGGTGTCAGAGTTTATCAAGACGCCTATAAGGCCTCTGACTTGGCTTAACGACTGTAATCAAATGACAACAGCCGGGACCGACGGTTTATCGTGCCCCCGACGCACGGAAGCGATCAGTTATAATGCCACTTTACGGTCACCCATCCGACATCTGACCGGGCCGAACGTTGCTTAACAAACGTGAGCGAATACGATCAGTCTGCCAAGCGCGGTCATGAGCGCTTAATTTGAATATTTAGGTTTATATCACTATCATTTAAGTGATTCATGGTAATTCTACTTATTAGCTCGAAATTATAGTTTGTATCAAAAATAAAAAATTAAGTCCCGAGATTAGATATAATAAAATTTATAGACACTCTATATAGCTTTCTTTTTCTTGCATATTTCAATGCTGTTTTTATACATATGATAAATACCAAAGGTCGTGGGTTCGAGTCGCATCTGAGAATTCAATTGTGGCCGAGTTAATTTTTTTCCAATATTTTTCTAGTTTAAAATCTATACTTATATATAATATTATAAAGCTGAAGAGTTTGTTTGTTTGAACGCGCTAATCTCAGGAACTACTACTACTAATGCCGTGTTGTGAGGGCCTAAGAATACAAGTGTCACCATTCCCTTACAGGCCTGGGATGTCGTAAGAGTCGACTAAGAGGCTGGACGCATTGAAAACCTTTGCGAGAGAAGGAAAACTTGAAACAAACCCTCTACCAACCCGTCTGGCCAGCATGATAGCAGTAGGCTAATAACCTCCTATGAACACCATAATAGGCGTGAGCTAGGAGATTCCTATGTCCAGCAGTGGACGTCCACAGGCTGTTAATGGAATCTCAAGAACTACTGGACCGATTTAGAATATTCTTATACCACTAGAAAGCTACATTTCTCCCGAGTGACATACGCTATATTTTATCCCGATATTCCCACGGGAACGGGCACCACGCGAGTTAAGCCGCGAGGATCCGCTAGTTTATCATAAATATGAAAATAGTATTGAAAAATGCAAAAATTCAAAAAATCATAAACATCTGTACTTCCTTTACCACCGTAATTTATATTCGAAAAAGAAATCACTATAAAAGTAATAATACGAAAAGATTCCACTTAAATACCAACCTTTCCCAATCTTCGATAAACACCTTCAAGTTTTCCAAAACATCCTTTACGAAATAAATTGTGTTTGTTACAATAATAGGGTCCGACCGACATTTTGTTGACTTATTTATTTCAAAATGGCGGACTTGAGACCCGAGTCAACGCGAAAGGTCTGGCGTTCTATTTTTGAATCGCTCGTATCATTTAAGTCAAACGCATGCGACTTAAGTCACCCGTCGCACGCTTGTTTCGCTCGACTGCAAAGAGCGGGACCTCTATTTTTGAATCACTCGTCGCGCAAGTGGCGAGGCGAACACGCGATTAGCGATCTTGCATGCGTAGACATAGCACGCTTTTCGCTTTGCCCCTCGCGCGCTCGCGTTGGTAGGCGGTACTACAGGCGAAAAGCGAAGCTATGTCCTGAAGCTCCATTTTCGATTCACTCGTCTCGAGGTTTCTACTGATTTTCGTGCGACGTTTGAGTTTCCGTAATCCTTAAAAGCAACCTTAACCGTATATACATAGCTAGTATATACATAGCTAACGAGGGGCAAAGCAAAAAGCGTGCTGTGGCCACGCACGCAAGGTCGCTAATCGCGTGATCGCCACCTCGTTCGCCTCGCCACGACGATTGATTCAAAAATAGGGGTTCATATGTGCGTTATGATATGGAATGGAAGATCAAAGTTTCTATTCGATATGTCGATGTCGTGTGCGTTTGTTCGTCATAAAGAGATTTGGGAGCGAAAGGGTTTTATGTGGTACTAGAGACTTTATTAGCTGAAGAAATATTGCTTCATATTCTTCAGGAATATTTGAGGATATCGTCGTTTTCAATCATGTGAATATCGTGGATGTTTGTGCTATCTGTATAAATGTTTGCCTGTATATTTGTGTACCGTTTACATTTACATGACATGAATTGTGAGATCTCATAATGTCGTTTATCTGCCGCAGGGTTGGACAGATATAATTTCTTTCTACTAGCTACAATAATATGTTACAATAATTAACGAAACCGGTACTACATTTTATGTATTACGCTCTTTTATATATTAATTAGCTTATATTATTTACGATTGCAAGGTATTTAGATGTATTAAATTATTCTCATTTCTATTAATACATTTTTTAGAAGCCTTTAAAGTATGCTGTCCCATACTACCATACGATGTCCGTAAACGAACTTTAAACAAATATATTAAACTAAGTAATTGGTAAATATATTTGACTTTTAAATTCAAAACAAGACTTTTAGATTCAAGAAAGGAAGTCAAAACTTCATAATTATGAAATTAATGATGTTCATGACTTTGTAAAATGAAATGTGTCCGATACTATACTACCTTCTCCTACATAAATAAATAAATAATTTAAATAAATAATTGCATACAAACACACCAATTATCTAGCCCACGTTAAGTATCGTAAAGAACTTGTGTTATGGATACTAGATAACGGATAAACATACTTATATTTTTTTTTGTAAATACATACATAATATACATATTAAACACCCAGACCAACACAAATATTTGTCTTGTCCGGGGATCGAACCCGGGACCTCTGGCGCAGAAGGCAGGCTTAGTACCCCTGCGCCAAACAGGTCGTCAAAATAAATAAATATCAATAAAGTGCCTGTCGAGAGAGGAGGTCATTAAATATTTTTCTTAAATGTCTTTTATTTGTGACGACGAGTGACGATCTCCGTGATAGAGTGGTTCATACACCCGTTTCAAGGTGTCGTTTTCTCTGAGGTCCAGGGTTGAATCCCAGTAGGGGCAAATGTTTGTATGATGAGTACGTTGACGACCAGTTTGGCGAAGGGGTACTAACCCCACCTTCTGCGCCAGAGGTCCCGGGTTCGATCCCCGGACAAGACAAATATGTGTGTGCATGAACATGTCTATTTGTCTTGGTCTGGATATTTAATATGTATAGTAAGTATGTATTTACAAAAAAATATATATAAGTATGTTTATCCGTTATCTAGTATCCATAACACAAGTTCTTCACGATATTTAACGTGGGCTAGATAATTGGTGTGATTGCATGGAAATATTTATTTATTTATTTGTACCTGAGTCATGGACGTTTACAATTATTTCTACACAAATAATTATATGTATTTACCATAGTATTAGTTACCATAGTATCCTCTAACACAAGCCTTACTTTAGGGCTAGGTTGATTGGTGTGAGTGTAAGTTTAAGTTTTTTTAAATATTATTTGAAACTATGAGGGCTGATTGATAAGTATCTAAAACGACGAATGAAAAAAAAGATACGCAAATAAGAATATGAATACCCAAATTTGAATTTAATCGAAATGCTGGAATTTGTATGACAGGACCTAGAACTTTCTTCGACACCAAAAGACACCATTCCTTCCGGTCCTGTGCTGTTTCTTGCCAGTCAGCCACGCCCATCTCAGACAGGTCCTTGTGCACCACGTCCCTCCCTGGACGACCTACCGGCCGCTTACCACCCGGTCGTCCAAGAAATGTATATCGTTTAAATAGGTTATTATAGATTTACTTTGTCGTTCCGGAAACTTATCAATCAGCTCTCGTATTTATTTTCCATGAAGAATGGCCGCAAGGAACTTAACTGCTTTAATTGAAGGAACGACATTTACGTACCATTAGTAATTATTCGTTACCTTTGACATATTTAATATCCTACGGAAAAAGCAATGCGGACAGCGCAGGACCGGTTGTTGTGGAGATCCTTGTGGGAAGCCTTTACCCCTTTAAGCCTTTTGGGTATTATGTGGCTAAGACGACGACGACTACAAAAAAGAATTTAAATCTGATGCGCAGTTGAAGTGAGAAAAGAACAACCGGTTGCACTCCGGGAGTGCCGGCAGAAGTGAAAACCGCTTAAGGCGGTACCCCCACCGAAAGTGGCGCCGCATTGAATTTTATTTAATATCGTAATTCTAATACACAATTTTAATAAAACTAAACGTGGAATTTTTAGAGCCCATAGTCTAGTATTTTTAGACGGTATCATTACATTCCCTCGTAGTCACTGCTAGAAGTAGATAGCAAAACTGCTAAAAGTAGCCGTTTTTGACACATTTGCTATCTACTTCTACGAATGACAATGACGAGATGTAGCGATACCTTCTAAAAATAGAAGACAATAGGCTCTAAAAATTCCACGTTTAGTTTTATTAAAATTGTGAATTAGAATTACGATATTAAATAAAATTCAACGCGGCGCCACTTTCGGTGGGGGTACCGCCTTAAACGAAACAGCAGGAGCAGGCATACGTTTTAGCCGCGCGGTAGAAAAAGAGGGGGATATTTCTTCCTCTCCTACGCCGCGCCGGCGCTCTACTCTCCCTCCGTCTTACGAATTTTCGATCAGGTCACGTGTCCTGATGCGACTTTAACATATTTTACCCATCCCACAAATTTAAAACTCTGATGTGCACAACGCCTCTAAAGAAGTTTTCACTTCAAAACAGGACTACCTACAAACTTCTTTGCTATTAATTAATTTATTTTTCTCAGGGGTTATTTTAAATTCCAATTATCATGGTAAAGTCGATAATCACGTCCACCTTTGGATGAAAAATCCGACGGAAGCGAGTAAATTTAACTCCGCTGTGTAAAGGTCATCCATCATACTGAGTTTGCTGAGTCAGCTCATGTAATTGGTACTGAGATTAAATCACACAGTCCAATCCAGTCGTATCGAGTTACGAAAGAGTCAACAAAATTTTTAAACGGTTTTTTTTTATTTGTTTTAATTTATTTACTTACTTCATTTTAGTTTTTTAGTTTTACTCAATCACGCCTGCTGAACGGATTTAGATAACTTAGGATTAGGCTTAAAAAAACTTCGGATGCTTTTTATCCCGATTTTGGAAAAAAACGCAACCGGTTCGGTGCGAGACGACGCGCGCCTGCGCAGCGCATAGCCAGTTCGATTCTCTCGCCCAGATCGAATGCATGTTGTATGCGCTCCGGCAAAACGTCTTCGCTTGTTTTTGTTCATCTTAGTTACGTAGTTAAAGTAGTAGTTGTTTAGTGTTGTGTTAGTGTTTGTCTAGCATACCTAAGCTTCGTCAGTGTGTGTAACTGTTGTCGTCTACTCCTTCTGTATTGTACTGTTTCGTGTGTGGCATAAACTGTGTGTAAAGGAATACCTTCTTTAATTTACCACAAACCCACTTCAGGCCACTAGAAGTTATTTATTAATACCATGATAAACCTAAGACCTAAGACATTCGTAAAAATCCGAAAGAAGATTCGCAAATATTTTATTGTGAGATCGATTGTAAAGAAAATTATTTTACACTAGCGGCTGGTCGCGGTTTCACCCGCGTGGTTCCCGTTCCCGTGGGAATATTGGGATAAAAATTATTCTATGTTCATAACCAGGCTATCTACTATCTGTGCACTAAATTATATCCAAATCCGTTAAGTAGTTTAAAGTTTATTCGTTGCAAACAAACAAACAAATCTTTCCTCTTTATAATATTAGTATAGAAAAGAAAACTTTCATCGGAATGACACAAAAGCTAAGGCAGTCAAGTATAATCTAGATCTTTACATTTCTTCGCAATTTTTTTGTATAGACATGTTCTTTTTCACAATTTCTACGAACATGACAAGGGATCTGTTCAAAGGGAGACCATTTTCAACCCACTGGTTAGTGAATAATAATAAAAGGTACTGAAGGAAGTTATAGATAAAGATCAGTGAACATTTACCAATAGACAGTTTGACAGAAGATCATTCAAGTGACTCGTGGCTTAAAAGGCTATACGGAATATGATAGGAAAATAAAGCGCTTGACGAGTTTCTTGCTGATCTTTCTCGTTACGTGAAAAACGTGCGGCCTTCATCGTACCAGGGATCTTTAACCTCTGAGAAACTGACTCTTATCTCAACTGCCAGAGCATACTAATGCTGATAAAAAACTTATTATAAAAAAATTAAAACCGACTTCAAAAAACTAAAAAGCAAAAAATAATCCTTTTGGAGTCGGTGCCAGCCAAGGCATTCACTGCGGCATACTTTGCGGTCCTACTATTTTATTTTTCTTGCCTTGGCTGGCACCGACTCCAAAAGGATTATTTTTTGCTTTTTAGTTTTTTGAAGTCGGTTTTATTTTTTTTATAAAAAGTTTTTATTTCACAATTTTTAAAGGTAGAACAGGTCTCGTACCTACGCTAATAACCTTATATCAACTCCTCATTACCTTTTACAAAGCTGCTTTTCCCGGTGCAGGGACGTTACTTATTGAGGGGTTATAGCCTATAGGTATGTTGGCGAGGACCGATAGCTATTTAACAAAAAAGTTTCATCAAAATCCGCTCGGTAGTTATTGCGTGAAATTTCAGCTCGAACAATAATCTAACAATTACCTGGATGATATAATTGTTTCATGACTTCCATGACATTAGGCCCCATATCTCCGAGGATTATCATCGGATCTCATTGAGACTTATATGGGACCAAACTGACAGTGTACCCGATCGAACAAAAAAACAACTATTAAAATCGGATCACCAACAACGGAGTAATCGGTATACATACATCGGACAAAAAAAATAAAAATACGGGTTGAATTGAGTACCTCCCTCCTTTTTTGTTGAAGTCGGTAAAAAAACAAAAACAACGGGTTGCACTCCGGGAGTGCCGGCAGAAGTGTAAACCGCTTAAATGAACCAGCAGGAGCAGGCATGAATTTTTGCCGTGCGGTAGAAAGAGAGGGGGATATTACTTTAGCTACTTAAAAACACTTAAAACACTTGCCGAATTTAAAACAGCACTCAAAAAATTCACACACTTTTTTGTATTTTTTTGTGTCCTTCTTCATATAGTTATGATGATCGAAATGGAACTAAACCCTGTGTAAATGCTGACTACAGTTTTAAGCCTCCTGTTGACCTTGACATTGGCAATAACGATCAAAATCCACTATATCTTGTTGAGTTGACCTGGCATCAATATGAAAGTTGGTAGTAATAAGAGATTTTTATATAATGCTTTATTTTGGCTGAAGTCCTTAGATACTAGGTTCCTCACATAAGTTTGACGTCACTTCGGACTATGTTTTTCCCTGTTGATACAAATAATAAATACTGTACATAAAGTTAAATAAATCTTTGTGCCGTGTAGTGACGGCCTAAGAATACAAGTGTCACCACTCCCTTACATGCCTGGGATGTCGTAAGAGTCGACTAAGAGGCTCGACGCATTGAACACCTGTGCGAGAGAAGGAAAACTTGAAACAAATCCTCTACCAACCCGTCTGGCCAGCGTGGTAGCGGTAGGCTAATAACCTCCTATGAATGCCACAAAAGGCGTGAGCTAGGATAGGCCTATGTCCAGCAGTGGAAGTCCACAGGCTGATGATGATGATACATAAAGTAAATGTAATAAAATATTTGTATAACTTTTCAACTTTGCCGTTTCAATGTAATAAAATCTGTTTTTTTTTTCAGGTAATACTCGTCTACATCATCAGTAACTGGTAATATTAACTCCCCTAAAGCAAAACCGTTTATATTTATATCCAACTCAACTCTTTGAATAAGCTAGGTATACTTTATGATATATGACCAAACCAAATGTTACTTTAATAGCTTTGCTTTTGGATACATAATCCAATGAAACCCATTGGCAGTTACAATATTTTCTGACTTGTTTTCTGCCATGTAAATTCGACGTAGTCGTGAAATATTTATTTTCTCTTTCCGCTGATATTTACAGAAACAAAATAAGCCCGAAATCCTGGAACGTTCCCATTTTTTAAGATAAACATTGATGGGAGGTCGAAGAGGAACAAATGTATCATATTCGTGACGTCTACCCGCCATTTTGTTAACGATTCTGTTACATAAAATGGCTGACTGGGATACATTGTATTTTATGTTTGTCTTTATTTCCGATTGTAAAGAAAAGGGTGAGTTTTCAATAATATAAAACCCATTTTTACTCTTATGGTAAATTTTAAATAGAAAAATATTGGAAAAAATTAACTCGGTCACAAGTGAATTCTCAGACGGGAATCGAACCCGCGACCTTTGGAAATCCGGTCTAATGCTCTGGTTTTTACCCCTTTGCCCACCAACAAGGGCGATAAAGACCGCTATTTTTGTGTCGCCTGAAATTCACGTTTCACGGCGTGTTGTACGTCGGCAAGGCGTTATTAGTAAGCAAATAGGTTTCTACAGAGACCTACATATGAGATCAAACCACTTATTTGTGTAATTTCTTAAGTATGCCTGTTTGTCATAGCGACGCCGATGCAAATAGACAAAAGCTCAGCGTACATTTTTGCCCCGATAGAACAAAACACTGATTTTCAGCTTTTATCTATAGAAAAACGCGAGAGACGAATTAACAAAATCGGACGCCCTGTAGGCTTACTCTTGAATCCAATACCGATCGATCGACATTGGTATTATATGTGTTTCTAAAACACACAGCGCTGGATGAAGAAGAAGCGCGTTCTAGATTACCGAATAAATACCTAGTTTATCTTCATATAAACATTTTCTTTCACTTACCACTAGGCTGAATGATCTGCCATACCTTTGTCATGAAGCTCTCATTCGACGAACGTCAATGTCACTTGTCATAGCGTTTTTTAGATTTTACCGGTAACGTGCAAAATTTTTCATTTACCAAAAAAATTGTGTAAAATACAGTTTTTTCACCTATTGTGAAGTTAAAACTAAGAATATTTACTGCGAAACAGACCGGTGGGTAAGTTTTTACCTATAAGTTGACGAAAACGGCGAGATGGTGAATCGCTAGAAGTGCGCGTTTCGCGCACTATCGTCGATTTTTTCTTCCTCATCAGGTGATGAAGAAGGATTCACAGCTCCTTAGTCAAACAAACGATAGTAATGGAACTGAAACAGAGCACCCTCACATCTCGCCATTTAGTCAAAAGCATCAGACTTTTTGTGAATATTCTAAACAGAGTGATAGCATCACTTTATCAAAACCGACATACGGTTTTCCATAAATTCCAAGTTCGGAATCACAATTATTGTTCAATCCAGATAGTTCAAAAGACAGTTTTGAAGGAAAGTAACAGACCAAGTTAAACAAGTTGTCCAGAAACTTATGGTGAGGTTGTAAAAGGTACTTAAATTAATGTATTAATGATTTGTAAACAATCTTTGCAAGGAATCAAAATAGTTTGAGACTTTATTCTGGTACCTCGAGCTTCAAGGCCTTTAAAAAGCAAAACAGTTGTCATTTAAGAATACCTATGTTGGCTCAGTTGACTGGTATAATAAGTAACTATTGCTAAATTAGAGCATTGCGAGCAGTTAAAATAATCTTGTACTCAGTTAGCCGGTAGCTTAGGTAATTGAGTTAACTAAAGCCTAATTAAACCACTAACAGTTTTAACTGTTTTAACTATTTGGTTATCGCCCTCTTTGAGAAAGACTGAAAACATGCCTCATAGTTCCACAGGAATTTGTTTGGTGACTAAAAGCCACACAGAACACAAAGTCTGAATGCATCTCTTGGTAACAGTTGGACTGCATTGTTTATTGAAAAAGGAAGTTGCCTTTCAGGGAAATGATCCGCATAAAGAGATATTGAATTAATACATATTTGTGGCTTGTGAATCTCAAAGGGCTTGCAGTGTACACTACTAACCAAAACAGGCTTGAATCTGCAGTATGCGCTCGAACTCATCCAGTTGGATAACCAAATTGTTCCAGGCCCACCTCCGGAACGAGGGTGGTATTCGGTCAATCGCCTTTACTCAAACTAATAGTAGAGCTTATCAGAACATCCAAACAGCTCATTATCACGCTATTGGCAGCGTACCTCTCGGGGGGGTACTACGGCACTGCTGACCGCCTATCAATAAGAAAGCCCGTGCCGGAATGGCACTGTCGCCCCAGGCCTCGGAGGCTATAATCAAAATAGGGGTGTCCCAAAGGTGGACGTATTAGCGTGATCGCATCATAAGAAACCGCCATTGTTTTCCAAAAGCCTTTGCCTGACATGGCTCAGTATTATTCCAAGATACTAACAAAGTTCTAAGATACCTAAACATGGCTTGGTGCACATTTGTAGTAGTAGCAGCACAGTATTTTTGGCTGGCGAGGCGATGACCCTAAAAGAACGGATTGATAGTGATACAGGATCTTCAGACCAACTTGATAAATGTCACAATGGGCGTTAACCCACCTGTAATAGAACTTTTTCCATAAAAAGTTAGGGGGGGGGGTAATAAAATAGCCCATTGATCTAAACATGAGAAAGACCTTCTGTGAGTCCCAGCATGACTCAAAATTGACAATAACTTGTTAAATGGTTATTATGCAATTATAAATTTGTGTGCAGGCATTTATAAATAATCTGTTAGAGCTCCCATCATGAGATGGATCAATGTAAGAACCACAAAGCAATAACATATTATTAAGAGATAAGTGATAGCAAGGTGTCTTGCAGAAGTTTATTTATGTATCGGAAACAAACAATATTTTGTGTATGTATACACTTAAGAAACAAATGACTAAGCTCAATCAAGTCTGCAAAGAATACTAATTATAAATGGCAAACAAAGTATTTGTATTTCTAACGGTTGTAGTTATTGATAACTTAAGTAAACAAGAAATAGAAACAAAAAATCAAATCACCTTCAATTTTATTGACCAATAGTTTCAAATAATTATGAGAATCATTAAACTTAACAGAATTCAAGTATTTAGACATAAAAATAGAACAAAAATAATAATAACATTTTGATAATCATTTCAATAGATTGAGTTGACCTATTTTCTCTAAGGAAAGATATAAACTTTGATCAAATTGTCCAAGAATTTGATTGTCTTATTATACAATGTTACATACTCTATTTACAATTGAGTCAGCAGCATCGTTTTAGTATACAAAATAATTTATTTCTAGAACTAATTCAGAAACAATGAATTGAAAGAAGAACAATTCTATTGTACAATTAACAATCATGTATAAATGTATATATATATATATAACAATATTTTTTATTAACTATCTGGTCAGTGTGTGCTCTATATAGAGAACACTTTGGCGGCGTACCTCTCGGGGGGGTACTACGGTACTGCCGACCGCCTATCATTAAGACAGCCCGTGCCGGGATGGCAGGGCTGTCGGCTCAAACCTCAACAATTGACGTATAGGTAGGTACTCCAAAATGTACCTGACAAAATAATTTAAAAAGGGGTAAGTAAGTTCAATAGGGTTAAAAAGTTTGTATCGATTCTCATAATAAATCCTAGCAGGTAGGTAAGCTTTTGTGGCTCATATACCTACATTCGATATGATTATTAAGTGATAAATTGTATTGAGAATTAAACCAAATCTCTCATTCCAGTAAAATGAGATAAAGGTTATTTTCTAAGATAAAAACTGTAAAGGAATAAATTATAACACAATACTTTTTCACCCTCAAATAAAAGGGATTGTTTACTTACACAATAAGTGTCAAAAATTGCTTCTAAATGGAGTAATGCAGTATTTTGAGATTCAGAAGATAGTTTGACTTTCGCACAAATCTTTTACATAAATATGCAATTTCCAGGATTGCATAGCAGATTACAGTCAATTAATGTTCTGTTTCTGTAATTAATGAGGTATATCAAAAATCTTTTTTATACATACTTCTCCCTATAGCCCTAGCACGAGTGACTTTTATCGAAGCTCGTAGCTAGGTAACGTGTCACTGGCACGCTCAGCTTAGCAGGGTAAGCAAGACAAATCAGATCATATTGTCACGTGATATATCAGTGTTCATGCTAGTGGGCCTGACGCCAGATATGCTCTTGTGGGTTTGGCGGAGCATCAAAGGGTGCAGCTTGAGAGTTCAAAGTGTACCTATAAACTTCAGTGTTATAGCCTCACATAAACAACGCAACATTTGCTACTAAGTGGGGTATATAATGTATTTTTTTTATTTATTGAATTAAAAGAAACATACAGCTCTTATAATACATTTAGAGTTATTATAACTATAAGTTATTCATTAGCCAAAACAGTTTCCAACGATGACAATTGTATAGCGAAGACTATAATGAATAAAAATTTAAAAGATAACAATAAAATAAAAGTAAAAAGAAAACCTATGTAGTAACTATAGTGACAGTTTGTCACCACATCACCTACAATAGTTTCATAAGATGCCTTTTCCATTTACAGGCTTCTGTTCTGGTTTCTGGCTATTAGCTGCACTGGAAGGCAGAAGCTGGCACTTGCTGTCTTTATCGTTTTGCTCCCCGTCTAGCATATGGGAAAAACACTTTTTCATACATCAAGGGTTAAAATAAGAAGCTACCTCCTCGAAAGCCCAACAAAACCTGTTAAATTATCTTTCTGAACTACAGAACTTTCAAACCAATTACCAATTTCAGACCTATTGTTTGAAAGGAGAACAGCAATAATACAACTGTTGGCCTCTGGAAGGAGAGTATGATCTCACCTTAATAAAACTTAAGATATATATAATATATATATAGTGATGTGCAGAAGGTGCTTTACTTTTATCTAGTTTTGGGTGTAAGATGGATAAATCTAGAAGAAGTTGTTGGTTAAAAGAACATCTAGAGAGTTCATAAGTCCAGTTCTGTATAGAAAAATAATAATAATAAGTACTGTTATTTCACTTCTGCGGTGGACAACCCAGCTACAGGCACCATGATTGGATGGATAAGATCAGTTTTTGAGAAGGAATAATAAGTCTTTAATGGAGTTTTCAATGGAGAATACATTATGTTCAGCTATAGCATAAGAAAGTTGGACCGAAAACCCTTCTACTGAGAATATGAGTAAACAGGTTCTGATTCAGATACAGGTAGTAGAAACCTTTTATTAAGTCAATAATTTTTGGAATGTTAAATTTCAAGTAAGTAAATAGTTTACCGCAAGGTCTAACTGATCTGAAGTGTTTTGATCTAACG
Organism: Chrysoteuchia culmella; assembly: GCA_910589605.1. Lineage (NCBI taxonomy): Eukaryota > Metazoa > Arthropoda > Insecta > Lepidoptera > Crambidae > Chrysoteuchia > Chrysoteuchia culmella. The sequence continues at coordinate 2,048,845 of OU342651.1, forward strand.
ATTATTAATTTTATTTTACAAAGGTACAATTCCAGGTTAATTGGAAGAAAATACCTACAAGGGGATTTTTGTTATTTAAGTTATTATTCTGTAGAAAGTTTAGATATGCTGATACCTTTTATATTGAATAAATAACAATTTTGAAATTCATTATCTTGGTTGTATATATTATCACTGAGAATAATTTTAATCACATAGCGTTTATCTTTCTTTCACCAGCAGATATCAAGCAGGTCTTCATCCAGCGCTGTGTGTTTTAGAAACACATATAATATTACTGTTTTGCATTCCAACAAAACAGATATTATGTGTGTGAGAAAACACACAGCGCTGAGCAAGTTGCTTGCTGGTGAAGACACTATGACAAGTGACATTGACGTTCGTCGAATGAGAGCTTCATGACAAAGGTATGGCAGATCATTCAGCCTAGTGGTAAGTGAAAGAAAATGTTTATATGAAGATAAACTAGGTATTTATTCGGTAATCTAGAACGCGCTTCTTCTTCATCCAGCGCTGTGTGTTTTCTCACACACATAATATCTGTTTTGTTGGAATGCAAAACAGTAATATTGTGACGTTTCGTACTCTTGAGTCGCGACACTAGCGCCAAACTGGATTCTGCAGGCCTACCGCCATCTTTTAGAAACCGTCATGTCGTAAGAACGTTTTGTTTTCCTTTTGTTTCAATACTGTTTAAATTACAAGCTTGACTTTATTTGACACAAGGCGTCGTAGTAGGTTTGATTGATAAAAATCTTGTTTGAGTGAATGATTGAGCGATGACGCCACAAAACTTCCGTCAAAAGACAAGCTTGTTTTAAGCGGTTCGCGGTACGATATGACATAATATAACAACATTGCGCCGATACAAACTGACATAAAACAATATTGCGTTAAGAGATGGCGGTAGGCCCCCATATTGCGCGGCTATTGAGTGAAATAAACGACATTGAGTTTTGCTCAAATCGGTATTCTGGACGTTACTTTGACAGCTAAACTTGGGATTGTATTGTGTTGAAATTGGTTTACGATCGAGATCGTCACAATAACTAAAGTGTAACTTTTATTATATTGAATTAGCATATTTTTCGGAAAAAATATACAAAATGTGTTTAATTATATAGATATTAGTTCATTAATATAATAAATCATTATTATTTATTATGTTGAGTACATATTCTCAGTAAAAATAAAAAATAAAACAAACTTACTTAAGTATTTATTTTTAATTAATTCTTGTTTCTTTGATGAAAGGTAATTTAAATCAATCAATATTCATTATAAAGTGTAGGTACTTAAATAAGTACCTATTTCAACATTATTAACTAGCTTCTGCCCGCTGTTTCACCCGCTTGGTTCTCGTTCCCTTGATAAAAAGTAGCCTATGTTTATTAAATGATAAAATAGAGAAATACTAGACTTGTGAGCCAAGTTGATTGTTTCTATTATTTTTCTATTTAAATTGATCTCAGGAATCGGGAAGAAAACCGATCGTCGCGTCGTAATGAATTTCAAACGCATCTGTTGTGAGCTGATAGCCCCCTACTGAATGAGTTTTCGTACGGAGAATGCGTTTACACAATAACCTCTTTAGTACAATGATGGAGTTTCGCACGAAGCTGCGAAATGATTTTCATATAATATCTTAAAAACTAGAGTAGAGCGAGACACAATCCGAATTCCCAATGATTTTGTTGTAGAATTTAATAATTTTGGAACTCATAATTAGGTATCGTTGTCAAGACTTTGTTAAAATTTATAACTAAAACTTTACACTTGCGCATCAGTAGTGTACGGCATTGCACCTTACCCGAAACTTCGCAAACGGATATCGGGAGTAGGCCGTCATAGTCATAGTTATCCTGTAACCACGGCAGCTTAAAAGGTGCCGAAACGTCGGGAAAACCAAAAATCCCTTAAAAACCTAAAAATACGGACAATTACACCTTAATTCGTGAAATAATAGCGCGTTTGATATCCGTAAAAGTTGTTTTAATTAAATGAAAAGTGCGCGCCAAAACTTAAGATGTACGAATGCATTTCAAACTGGTTGCAACCTGCGAACTAAAACAGACAGAACATATAAAAAAGACTTTTGAAATTCATTTGATTCGTCTTAAAAATATAGCATAAAAAAATATTAAAGTGACGAAACCTCCAAACTCGCCTCGCTTCGTCGCTGGAAAACCACCCTAACAGAAAACGTAGACGCGGAGTTCCTATGCTTGAAATATTTTCATATCCAGCCAGAACAAACTTGGAAGTTCGTGAGCACTTTAAAGGAACCTTTGAAAGCAAATTCCATGCACTTTACCTCTATACGATAGAAACACAAAGACTAAGTCACTGACTACGTAAATATAGGTTTAAAGATGAGAATGGGACTTCAAAAATATAATATATTGGGTACACTATCACACTTAATAAATTTCGTTACATCCTAATCCTAACTTATAATAAAATATAAACGCGAAAGTGTGTTTGTTTGTCCATTCTTGACGCCCTAACTAAGCAACTAATCAACTTGATTTATGGCATAGATATTTGATAGAATCAGGCGTTACTTGGCGGAAATCCATATCTTAGTAGAAAACGCAAAATATGTAGCAAATTCCGCAAGAAAAACTTACATGCAAGATGCACATAAAAACCGCAAATAAATGCAGATGCAGCACAGTGACACACCTTGCACCTTCACTTTCTACTCTATACGTGTTTCGCCCACACACGGGCCTTGCAATACCAGCACCGAGTGACCAACTCGGTGCAATAGACCGTGCAATAGGTCTAACAACTCCTGAGGCTGCTCCGTGTGTGGGCGAAACACGTGTAGAGTAGTGTCGTAGTAGTCGGTGAAGGTGCAAGGTTTGTCACTGTGCTGCATCTGCATTTATTTGCGGGCGGGTGGGCGGTGCATCTTGTATGTTAGTTTTTCTTGCGGAATTTGCTACATATTTTTCGTTTTCTACTAAGTTATGGCATAGAGTCTGGCAACAAACATTGGCACTCAATCGGTGCTAACGAAAATGATCAAAGTGAATCAATCTCGTACGCATCTGTTGTGAGCTGATAGCCCCCCACCAAATGAGTTTCCGAACGGAGAACGCGTTCTAAGAAGATGAGATCGTTTACAAGCATCCAATGTATACGCGTTAGTATTTTGCCGCAGTAACTGATTTCGGGGACGTTTGTTTCTTTTAAGCTTAGAGAAATTCAGTTTGGTCCAATGATATTTTTTAATAGATATATTACCTTTATAGTAAAGTGCGTTGAAATCTGTGACTCACAATTGTCAATTTGGACAAAAGACCCGGAAAAGAGATTGCAAGTTGAATCGGACCCCATATATAGGGTCTTCCTAATGTTTCACAAGCGAGCTTATGTCATACGTCATATCCGCAAGTACACACTGTCTTATAATATCATTGGTTTGGTGCGTGTGAGAAATTTGCCCTAGAGTTTTTGAGTGCTAGCACAGAATTATATGTCCGAGATTTTTTTTTACGTTAAAAGGCTTAAGTACTCTTGGCCTCATTTTAAATCGTTAGATTAAGAAGAGGCTGCTTAATAGGTCATATATATTTTGGCGCTCGATTTTTTGATACTATCGATACTTACTCGAAATTTTTTCGTAAATTCGACCACCAGATTTAACCAATATTTCACTGTCAACTCTGCAGTCACCCATATTTCAGTGTCAATGCGATCTATTTCATCGGTGTTTGTTAAATAAAGCGATTTTGAATGCAGATCGTTGGATGCACAATAAGGTAAAAACACTGCTCTTAGAAAAGTGCTATTATAGTGTTTTAGAATATTTAAATGATAAGGATTTAAAATTTTAAGAAATACATACTTAATTGTTAAAAAAAATAAGTTGTCCTCTATAGAAAAAAAAATTAAAAAAAAACTATTTGCTGTGCCCTATCAGGGTCCACAATGTACTTACCCTCTTTATGTTACCATCTTGTTACCATTTGTGGATTGCAATAAAATTGAATTGAATTGAATCTTAAATCACCATTATACAGCCATATAAGCTCATGGTTGACCACCTTTAGGCGATATTCGCGTGCGCTTGTTTTTTTATGAACATCGGGGACCCTCTCATCCGATCATCAGTCTTCATCAAACATTCAAAAAATTATATATTTTTTTTAGTCTAGGCTAATTACAAGCACTTATGAACGTCAAGAAGCTACGCCATCGGTTCACAAACCCTACGGAGAGAGACCTTGTAACGTGAGGAACCAGCAAGAAAATCATCAAGGGCTGTTTTTTTTTCTCTCCCTGTTTTATTTCATGCAGAGTCGTCAAATTGAAAACAGACCATAATATATCGGTAAGGTCAATTTCCATCACAAAAAAAAACTAAAATAAAAGTACATTTTATATTTAACTTAACCGTAAACAATTTTCAACTTGCAAAGATAAGGACTTATCATTCAAATTCAAAATTTTCAAAATTTATTCAAAATTCAAAATTTCAAAAATTCAAAATTTATTTATTTCGGTACCAATAATTGTCACAGCATGGTGATTGACTCCCTCTATTAAGTGCATAGTGTACCTGTGCCAGATGGAGTCGTTATCATATCAGACTCCCCCAAGGATCTCCACGACGATCGGTCCTGCGCTGTCCGCATCCAGCGGCTTCCCGCGACCTTCGCCAGATCGTCGGTCCACCATGTCGGGGGCCTACTCACGGAGCGTCGTCCGGGCGCGTTCGCCATTCCAGAACCTTTCCTCCCGAACGGCAATCGGTTCTTCTCGCTATGTGTCCCGCCCACTGCCACAACAGCTGAGCAATTCTTATGTACTTAGTAATCCTAACTAATTTTATAAATGCGGAAGTGTGTTTATTTGTCCTTTCTTGACGCCCTAATTATGCCCAAATTGTCTTGATTTTTGGCATAGAGTTAGTTGAAAGGACGGAGACTGAGCTGACTTTTTATGCGTATATTCCCACGGGAAAAAAACCACGCGGGTAAAGCCGTGGCCGGAAGCTAGTAGGCTTTAGATGTACTGTGTATCTATAAATACTATCGAAAATTTCCCTAAAAGAGTTTATCTATAAAGGAAAACTTATTTACTGTATTTCATTGTATTGAAAGGTCTGTGAAAGGTCTATTACTGTAACAAATAATTTGAAATACCGTATGCGTAGGCAACACGTGGTTCATACAAACCTTTTTGTCTGACTAGAAAGAGGTAAGGAAGGAATATTTTACCTACATAAAAAAACCTTTTACAATTATAAATTTTTAATTTTGCATTTAACAATGCTATTTTTATGTGAGAAATGTTAAACAAGAAAATATACTAGAAAAAAAGCAACTAGTCTCATGTAGCCCTGACGGGATCCCGTTTTTAGCATTGTTACATGCAAAATTAAAAAGTTATAATTAGATGGCTGTTTCATCTTAATCGATAGTCAAACATTTGTAAAGATGTTTCTTTTGAATGCGAGGATATTTCTCTCATTGATGAAACGACGGTGGCCAACACCGTAGAAAGGTACTAGAAATATTCGACTTTTAGCATCTTTGGAACCTTGCTCACTTTTACTAAGACTCCAGCATAACTGTCTGGTCAAAGCGGTCAAATGACAAATTTTTAACACTTACTCCGATGGCTCAGCGACCCGAAGTGAGTCTGGCATCCAAACACAAGGTGGCGCCACAAGACAGGGAGTCTTGCGCAATTTCTTGCCAGTCACTAGTTTCCAGGAGTTTAACAATTTAATTTTTAACAATAAAATATTTATTGATCAGAATTAGCGACAAGGTTACAGCAATAATGGGGCCAATCCTATCAATTAAATATTTGTTGAAAAATAAACAAATGTCGCTATTATATTATAAAAAAGATTATAGCAATTGAACTCCGCGTATTTAAGTAAGTAAATCAATTAGATAAACTACCAAGTACACTTTATGCATTACATTCATTCATTTTGACGACTGTTTGGCGCAGGAGTACTAAGCCCGCCCGTACAAGAGAAATATTTGTGTGCATGAACATGCATTTGTCTTGGTCTGGGTGTTTAATATGTATATTATGTACGTATTTACAAAAAAAAAGTATATAAGTATGTTTATCCGGTATCTAGTATCCATAACTTGTACTATTTTATTCTGTGCCATAACACAAGTTCTTCATGAAACTTTACGTGGGCTAGATAATAGTTGTGTTGTTTGCAATTATTTATTATTATTGCTTATACGGACATAGAACGATCTATGGTGCATTAACTTAGATACATCCTTCTTGCTGGCTGAATAGAACAAGACGACCCACCTCGAGAAGAGAATTAGAAAAAGTTTTATAGAACTCCAGGGGAACAATAATTATTTCTAAACAATTTTTAGAATAGCTATGATGCCGTCCTCTTTTCTTTGTTTAATAAAGCCAAAGAGATGCAGTGATAGAAATTCAAAAACAGCCTGGAATTAAAAGTTTTCAGTTTTGTAAATGGTTATCTATGAGTCTCTTTTTACAAAAGAGACACTTTGATAGCCATTCAGGTAGTTATTACACTACCTGGGGGCCTACCGCCATTTTTAGAAACCATCATGTCTAAGAACGTTTTGTTTTCCTTTTGTTTCAATAGTGTTTAAATTCGTACCGCGAACTTCATGAAGTACTTTTGACGTGACAACGTTTTCTAATTCGATGAAGCTGGCTGCACGCACGAAAAAACATGACTCATGATGCGGCGTTACCTCGCTCTGAGGCGTTCCATTTAAGGCTTGAAGTGCAAGCAAGATCGCGGAACGAGCGACAATGAGGCACAATCGGCCTCCGCGTTCGGCAACGTTCGACATTTGTCTCTGTCCTACTTGAGTGAGCGATGCGTCCGAATGTCATCAGTATTTTCTTATGACGTTGTCATGTTCAACTATCGTCAGTAAACAGACTTTACAGACAACCGATTTTTGACGTGACAACGTCTTCTAATTCGATGAAGCTGGCTGCACGCACGAAAAAATGCGGCGTTACCTCGCTCTGAGGCGTTCCATTTAAGGCTTGAAGTGCAAGCGAGATCGCGGAACGAGCTACAATGAGGCACAATCGGCCTCCGCGTTCGGCAGCGTTCGACATTTGTCTCTCTCCTACTTGAGTGAGCGATACGTCCGCGTGTCATCAGTATTTTCTTATGACGTTGTCATGTTCAACTATCGTCAGTAAACAGACTTTACAGACCACCGATTTTTTGACGTGACAACGTCTTCTAATTCGATGAAGCTGGCTGCACGCACGAAAAAAAGCGGCGTTACCTCGCTCTGAGGCGTTCCATTTAAGGCTTGAAGTGCAAGCGAGAGCGCGGAACGAGCGACAAAGAGGCACAATCGGCCTCCGCGTTCGGCAGCGTTCGACATTCTTATGACGTTGTCACGTTACTATCGTCAGTAAACCGACTTTACAGACAACCGATTTTTTTTTCATTCTTGCCCAATGACACAACCATTGAGATATACCTATTGAGATGAAATATTACAAAAAAGAACGTGCCTACCTGCACTTGATGGTGCTTTGGCAGCTCCTAAACATTGGCAAGAAAAATATCGACATCCAAATATATTTGATATATTTTAATAATGTAAATTTCTATAAACAACTATCTCAGATCCATGTACATCTTTATTCATTGTTCCTGCCAATGAACGCATTGAAGTTGTCATATTTTGACACATTTCACACAAAACCTCCGTCAAAAAAATATTTTGCTTTATGAGGTTCGCGGTACGAAGTGACATATAACAATAATGCGCCGATAATGTTTGACAGAAAACAATATTGCGCTAAGAGATGGCGGTAGGCCAACTGGTTTATTTGAAATAAAACAACTTTTACGGATATCAAATGCGCTATATTTCCACGAACTAAGTTGTAATTGTCCGTATTTTTAGGTTTTTTAGGGGTTTTTTTGATTTTCCCGACGTTTCGGCACCTTTACAGCTGCCGTGGTCACGGGATGAATGGTTTATTTGCCCGTAATCTAGAGCTAAAAATGCGCACAATCTCTTTCCTAACCCTGCGTTTAAACTCTTTCACTTGAACGTGTCGTAACCATAGCAACAACCTACCTTCCAAGTACTGAAAAGTCCTAAAACTTTTGTCCCTAATCTGGGTCCGGGACCTCCTTTAAAAAGTTTATTAATCGAGGTGTTCCATCATTGTCTTTGCCATCCTCTGCAGCCTTTGTTGCAAAAGGCTTCTCATCAAGTATTCAGGAGTTGGGTAATTGGTTGACACAGATGTGACTCGGGAGCCATCGGGTGTTGGAACAGTCGTTGTTAATTAAAAAATATCGTCCGGAAAAACTTTTCTTGCAGCACAGCATAAAGAAACATACAGTATTTTAACGTTTTAATTTTGCATTTTACTATGCTATTTTTATGTGATAAATATTAAACTTAATTAAATTTAATTAAACTTAATTTATTTTTAATATACTTTTAAATATTATTAAATTGCATTCAAAGTCAAAGTCAAAGTTCCCAAGGATGCGGGTTCGAGCCCCGTCAGGGCGACATGAGACTAGTTGTTTTTTTTTCTAGTATATTTCCTTGTTTTAAATTTATCACATAAAAATAGCACTGTAAAATGCAAAATTAAAAAGTTATAATTAGATGGCTGTTTCATCATAATCGATACTCAAACATTTGTAAAAGTGTTTCTTTCTAATGCGTGGATGTTTCTCTCATTGATGAAACGACGGTGGCAGAGGGGTGAATATGCTGGAAAAATTCGACGTCCTCATGGGTCCTCATGGGTCTCTGTAGCATAATTGGTTAGTGCATTGGGCCGGATTCCCAAGGATGCGGGTTCCAGTCCCGTCAGGACGACATAAGACAAGTTGTTTTTTTCTAGTATATTTTCTTGTTTAATATTTATACAGTATTTTGTCTTGGACTCTTTCTTGATTAAAGCTAATTATTATTAATACGCGATACGCAATACGCGATAGGGCTGGCCGCCAATATAGATTATTGGAGCGAAGCGAGCTGAAGTCGAGCGAAGCTCCATTCTTCCCCGATTCGGATTTTCGCTTTGTCATTGAACTCCACCCGCGCTATAAGAGCTATGGCCACGAAAATTGGCATGTAACTCCGTGTTCAGCCGAAGATGGCTTTGAAAAAATAAAATAAAACCTACCACGGAAGAATAATCACCGAAAAAAAAAGACATCGAAAAAAAATCGTTCCATGTAGGCTTACAGGGACTAAGGGGTGCATACTATCCTGGTCCCCCGTGGCCTGTGGCAGTGAGAAGGCAAGCAAAAAAAAAAAAAAGGCTTACCGAGGACGGCAAGTGCACCTAGTCCTTTTACCACACGCTTCTGCGTACAAAACTTTCACGGCATGCATTCGTCACCGCGGCGCATTCGAGACTGAGACGCTTGCCGAGCTCTCACCGAGACGAGACGCGTCGGGTACCTATTACTCGCGGATGGACCTTTAGTAGGAAGATAAAATACTGTATGTATCTTTAAACTTTCCTTGTAGCTTTTGGGATTGAGAAAGTAATCTGAGTTTTGTAAACGATACTTGAGCTTCATATCCGGCTCGGAGGACCATGTTTAGAAAGAAAGAATGAAAGAATCCGTTTATTTGCATAAATCGCTATTTTTTAAAATATTGTTTATAAATAATAAATAATAATAAATAAATATTCGCATACAATCACACCAATTATCTAGTCCCACGTTAAGTTTCATGAAGAACTTGTGTTATGGATACTAGATAACGGATAAACATACTTATATACTTTTTTTTTGTAAATACATACTTAATATACATACTAAACACCCAGACCAATACAAATAGACATGTTCATGCACACAAATATTTGTCTTGTCCGGGGATCGAACCCGGGACGGCGGGACGGCGGGACGCAGAAGGCGAGTACCCCTGCGCCAAACAGGTCATCAAATGTCGTTATATGTTGTTAATACGCTTTTGAAGTTTTGTGTGACTGATTTATAGTTCTATTTGTTCTAGTTCTAATTTAATAAATCAAACAGAACAAGAACATATCATAATTGAAAAAGGTTATAGGTTAATTTGAGCCATTAGTTATTTCATCATAAAATACCCAAAATATTTTCTATGCCTAGAGAAATATATACTTACCGATAAATTGAAAGCTCATTTTTGTGATGAAAATTGATCTTACCCATGTGTTTAAGGTCACTTTTCAATTTGACGACTCTGTATGAAATAAAACAGGGAGAAAAAAATAGCCCTTGACGAGTTTCTTGCCGGTTCTTTTCGTTACAAGGTCTCCCGCCGCAGGGTTTGTGAACCGATGGCGTAGCTTCTTTGACGTTCGGGTTAAACAACGGGTTGCAATCCGGGAGTGCCGGCAGAAGTGAAAAATGCTTAAACGAAACAGCAGGTGCAGGCATACATTTTCGCCGCGTGGTAGAAGGAGAGGCGGTCTACACGTGACCTGATCGAAAATTCGTAAGACGGAGCTTACGAATTTTCGATCAGGTCACGTGTCCTGACGCGACTTTAAGATTTTTTACCCATCCCAAATATTTTAAACTCTGATGTGCACAACGCCGCTAAAGAAGTTTTCACTTCAAACACTTTATTGCTCGTACCTGTACTCAATTCCTTCGTAACTTACCCGCTTTCACCACTATTGTTTTACAAAATATATTTTCTGAAATACATCAGCAAGAAGCGCTCAAACACTATTATCATTTCAACCATCAACGTTTACCGAAGAGACGAACCAAAATGAGTTTTACGCCACCGAGACAAGGTCGTTAAACGTGATTCTATAATCCCTGGCTTTAAACAAAATTATATTCCATAAAGCGGGGCTTTTGTTTCAAATACCTCAGCGATATTTAGAGGGGAAGACGATAACAATCTGCTGTTTTGAGAGGCTTTGTCATGATCTTATGCTTCCTAGAGTGCTGGATGAGACACAGTAAATGATGATATCACTGCGGCGCACGCTATGCACGACACACACGTTAGCTGCGTGGGCCCGAGTTTTAGATATCCGTATGCGAAACGTTGAAAGTTTCCATTGATTAACAACAATATTCGTGGATACACACAGCCAGCTGCTTGCCGTTTTCTGCGTGCATATAGCATAACGTACAGTAGTTGAACAATCACGTGAGAAATTCTAAACTTCAAAAAGTGAAATCGAAGATGCGTAGCATGTGTGTGCACAGCCTATAATCGCGTGTGTAGTGGACGCAAGTTACAGTTTATAACAGGCCGGTACATTTCCGGCAGTTAGAGATAAGACAGCCAGTTTCTTTCAGTGATTGAGGATTCCGGGAGAGGCTTGCTTCTATCTCCAGCCTTATCAATACTTACCATCAGGTATGATGAAGGCTAAGAGTATCCCTATTTTACAAAATCAAAAATTATCTCGTATGGCGTTGAGCTATTAGCGACATATTTACAGATAGGGTATTCTACAAAAGACAGCGATAGCGGCTGATTTTCATCTTAAGAATTTGACTTTATTTTAATACGAAGTCTCGGAACTAAACAAACTTTCAACCACGCGTGTATTAAGACTCTATATCGAATAAGTACGTACTATTTGGTATTAAACTATAGGGCGGTTAGACATGTTACAAATCTGGTAATAGGGTATGGATTTCTTTCTTTTATCTAGATTTATATAGTTTCAGACAAAAGATTTTATGATTTTGCCTCAGCACTTTTTCTTTTCGAAATGACCCCTTAAAAATACGTTATTTCAAGATTATCCTTAAATCGTGTTACATATACTATTAAAAAATAGGTTTTATTAGTGGACAGGTGGTATAGGTGGTAGTATTTAGGATCGCTATAGTTATTGACCTTACCTATATGTTAAGGTCACTTTTCAATTTGACGACTCTTTATGAAATCAAACAGGGAGAAAAAACAGCCCTTGACGAGTTTCTTGCCGGTTCTTCTCGTTACAAGGTCTCCCGCCGTAGGGTTTGAGAACCGATGGCGTAGCTTCTTTGCCGTTCATAAGTAACAGCCTGGACTGAATAAATGATATTGAATTTGAATTTGACTTCGAAGTGATTTAGTGGTTTTTGCCCCTAATCTGCAAAATCGGTCTCGCTCTCGCGAGCGTCCTTTTCTCATTACTATCTCGCTCAGTCAATTAGCCCCTTAACTACCATAAACCTCCCGTATACGTGAGATGCAGTGTATCACTTCTATTTTCATTTAATGCAAGCATCGACTTTGTTCTCTCCGTGCCCATCAGTAGGTCAGAGCCATTACTCCCAAATAAGATAAACATCTCGGGTTCGGTCGGATCGTTCTTTTGTTTCGTTGTTTGTTTCTGAAAACCAAAGACCCTATTAATAAAACAGCAAAGTAGTCAAATATTTGAAGAGCCTTCCATTAATCAGTGGCATCGACAGACGGAAATGGGGAGCCCGAGTTGCGCCCTGGAGACGTATTTTTGAATCATTCGAAATTTTCAATTCTTTTCAAATTCTTTTCAATTTTCAGAAATCGAAAAGAATTGAAAATCACAAACTTCTATTTTGTCGCATTTTTTTATTATTCAAATACGGCGTTGCCGTTTTCTTAAACTCCCTTGACATTAAGTATTTCATTTTACGCAGAATATTAAAAAACCGGAAACTAACTCTCCATAGATTTTCATAAACCAATAAGTAATTCACTCATCAGCCTGTGGACGTCCACTGCTGGACATAGGCCTCTCCTAGCTCACGCCTATTGTTTCGTTCATAGGAGGCTATTAGCCTACTGCTACCACGCTGGCGCTGACCAGACGGGTTTGTAGAGGGTTTGTTTCAAGTTTTCCTTCTATCGCGCAGGTGTTCAATGCGGCGAGCCTCTTAGTCGACTCTTACGACATCCCAGGCATGTAAGGGAGTGGTGACAATTGTATTCTTAGGCCGTCACCACACGGCCAATAAGTAATAAATAAAATAAGTAGTTAATTAAGTAATTAGTAATAAAATAAGTAATTAGTCGGACGTGAAACGAAACATTTTTAAGTTGTCAAACTATCCGTCATGTCAATGTCAATTTGTAAATGACATTAAACACTAAACGTCAAACTTGCTATCGCTCGAATCAAAAAAGAGTGGCCACTCGTTTAAGATTCTTATGCGAATTGGAATTTAAAAAAAATACGGTTTTTAGCATTCGCATTCGAATCTTGAGATTCCGTATGCGAAAAGTAATTCGAATGATTCAGAAATACGTTTTCTGTTCATTCGTTCTTGATTTTCTTTAGCAGCTCTTTGTAAAACGTTATTAATTGATAATCAAAGGCGCAATACGCTTTTGTTTGACGGAGTTTTGGGAACTTTGAAATGTTTGTTTGCATTGGATTCATAATTTATTGTCAATTGTTTCGAAGGACGCGAAAATGTTTAAAACCGTTTTGCTACGGCAAGGCGGTATGTTCATAAGAGTTTTACTACGCTTCTTATGCCGCAGACGGTCATATGACAGAAAAATGACAGGAAATTTGATCATAATTATGATCAATTTGTCCAACTTTTTTCCAAGTGCTCCGTACGTATGATATAGTAGGTAATACATACGGGGCGCTTGGAAAGAAAGTTCGAAAGTTTTCTTTCGAATGCGAGAATATTTCTCTCATTGATGAAACGACGGTGGCTAACACCGTAAAAAGGTGAATATACTAGAAAAAAACGACTCATAGGACTCTGTAGCATAATTGGTTAGTGCATTGGGCCGGATTTCCAAGGAAGCGGGTTCGAATCCCGACAGGGCGACCGGAAACAAGTTCCTTTTTTTTCTAATATATTTTTCTTGTTTAAAATATTTATCAAATAAAAATAGTATTGTAAAATCCAAATTTAAAAAAGTTATAAAGTTCTATAAATTCGTAACTTCTGCAATCGGAAACCGTCGGGTTCCCAATTGCAGGATTCACGAATTTGTCCTCAATAAATTTTTTATTAATGCAGTTAAAAGGCAGGTAAAAAAACCTTTACAGTCTTCACAGACAATATCATATTTGAAAACTTTATCTCAGAATCTATACAGGTACACCAAATACACCACCACCAATTTTATTAACCTAGCCCCAAAGTAAGCACTGTAAGGCTTGTGTTATGGAATACTAGGGGTCACACTAGTATCCCCATAACACCACTGGTAACCGTTAGGTCATAAATACATCATCATAAGCTTGTGGACGTCCACTGCTGGACATAAGCCCCTCCTTGCTCACGCCTATTGTAGCGTTCATAGGAGGCTACTAGCCTACTGCTACCACGCTGGCCAGACGGGTTGGTAGAGGGTTTGTTTCAAGTTTTCCTTCTCTCGCACAGGTGTTAAATGCGTCGAGGCTCTTAGTCAACTCTTACGACATCCCAGGCATGTAAGGGAGTGGTGACACTTGTATTTTTAGGCCGTCACCACACGGCACATATAAATACATATTATAATACATATATAAGTATTTATGTGTAGAAATATATATAAACGTCCATGACTCAGGTACTAATGCTCGTATTCATCATACAAACATTTGCCTCTACCGGGATTTGAACCAAGGACCTCAGAGTAGCCGACACCTTGAAACCGGTGTACGTACCACGCTACCACGGAAGTCGTCAATCGTCAGTACTTCTAGCAAGAACAACTTATCGACTCATCGTATTGAGTACGTTCTGTCAAAAAATGTATACGAAAATCTAGTTACGTTGACGTCCGATAGGAACGCTGCTGTTCAATATATCATAGTTTTTTGAAGATCCATCCTCGATAGTTTTTCGTAGTAGGAGTACCTGGAGGTCTACTCACTAAGCACGAAACCCGTAGTTTCGGCCTAAGTTACGGACGTTTCCTACTCCGTATCACCTACGGACAGCTTATTAGTTCGGAGACCCGAACTAAGATTATTAATGAGAATACGCTTTAACATTGTACCTACTCCCAATGTGTTTGTGCCGTTTGTCATAACTAGTACATCCGAAATCAATAGAAAGTAGGCTCCAATCGTAGTTTCGGGAAACTTACGGACGGAGGACCGTATCTTAGTTGACGGGCTTAGAGAGTAGCCCTCCAGTTCACATCACAAATAATTTGATCAAGCGTTCATTGAAACCAGCAACCTGATTATGTAACTTGTTTCTATCAACGTTTGATTGAAAGTGCAGTCACATTTCTGCTTTAGTAAAAATCAATGTGACAACTATCTTACTAAAGCAGTAATGGGACTGCACTTTCAATAAATTTCAATCAAAACCTGTTAGCAACAGAGTTAGATAATCAACTAGCAGACCAATTCACAATAACATTATTGTCTAATCTAATAAACTGGCAATCGTCTTCCAAATTCCTTATCCCAGATAAATAAAGACATAACTTTGGAATAGAATTCGTCAAACGTTAAGCGCGAAATACCGCGTTTGTCGCTGTATTGAGTGGCCATAAAATAAACCGGTATTCACACACAGCGTGTACGATATGGGTTTATGCGATCTTATATCATCCCTTTGAGTTGTAAAATGGGGCGTCGCTTTTAATGTTGACTGAATAGGCGAATGTCTGAGGCATGTACAGACAACGACAACTACAAACGACGTTAAAAACTATTTTCCGAAGGAGACTAAGCAAAGTATAGAAGGTATAGGTGGAACAGCATTTAGTAAGGCGTATAAAGAATATTTGATTATTGTACAAAAGCGTTTCTAATCGTATATGAATTTACTTACCTACTGAACTGTTTGCTGTGTTTTGGAGCCTCGTTGGGTCAGTTTGTTCTATGCACCTGCACATTTTGTGTTTGTTTTTGTGACACAAGTTTTGTTCTGCAATTGTTCCGCGAACGGTCCCACACTGTTCTTTATTATGTACATGTTGTATTTGTGTCTTTTTACAATTATAAACTGTAAAAGTCTGTTTTTTAAAAAGTCTGTTAAAGTGTCTGTAAAAGTCTGTTAAGTGTGTAAAAGTCTGATTTTTCGCTAAGCACATGCTTGCCACGTAAATATAAAGTATTTAAATATGGCGATTGATGACGTTGGTTTTGATGACGTGCATGACCATGACATGTGTGTCTGTCATGTCGTGCTTTATTTTACTCTTTTTAATGTATCTGTTAGCTATGTAGGGCTAACGTTTTTAAACGTACAGCCACATTGAAATAAGTTTAAATGTTTTGTATTTGTGATCTGTCTGTAATGTTTTTAATTTGTATCTGTTAGTCTCGTTCTTGATGTCACCCATGTGTCTAGCAGAATACCAGTGCAGCAAGCTCTGCTTGCTGCTTACACTGAGCTGGACACAGTTATGGCATCACGCGACGATGGTTTGAGTAAATTGTAATTTTGTAATGTTGTTTTGTGTAGTCGTTGTGTGATGCTAAAATAAGTGTATTTTTCTTTCTTTCTTTCTTTCTTTCATATGAACCAATAGCGATACTGTTGTAGTATTTGTGTTAGAGCTAGCACAGACGACGGATAACGGAGGACTTTTTGTCCGCGACACGTCTTTATTGTTAACCAAATAAGATTCAACTTAGACCGCGTATATCCGCGAAAAGTACGCGATAGTCCTCGTTATTTATTCAACTTTATGTTCTTAGTAATAAGGTCGTGTCGCGGACAAAAAGTCCTTCAAAGTCCGTCGTCTGCGCAGGCCATTAAAGACACTTCAAATATGCCCTTGGGCAAAATTAATAATCTGTCCGTAGGTGATACGGAGTAGGAAACGTCTGTAACTTAGGCCGAAACTTCGGGTTTCGTGATTAGAGAGTAGACCTCCAGGTACTCCAACTACGAAAACTATCGAGGATGGATCTTCAAAAAAATATAATATATATTGAACAGATACTTAGAAATACCGGGATTTTGCTATATTTTTACTTATCTATGAACTCCATGAGCTCCATTGTAGCAATTCGTATGTAGGGAATCCTCAAATACCTATATCCTTCACACAAGGGTATAGTTTACGTATATCACAAAAAAAACACATCATCATCAATGGCCTTTGCGTCTATTGCTGACGATTTATAGCAGTGCCACGGACTTTTTACGTGGCTTAACAAACCGATGCGAGAGCGGCATACTCTCCCACAAGCTTGGCAGGGGAAGTTTGCGGCTGGTGTGTTAGTGCCGCTATGGTGGCGCTTTTCCCTTTTGTCCGCTAGTGCTCTGAACCAGGTCTCATCGCATGACCTCTGACCCTCCGCGACACACTTTCGCCACGTGGACCGCTTGGTTCCTAGAGCACTTTTGGAGGAGAGACTAGTCTCCTTTCTTGAGATAATCCTGAACTTTTTTTTATGAGTGACGGGGAAACTCTTAGCCTTCATCATAGCTGATGTTAAGTATTGATAAAGCTGAAGATGGAAACGAGCCTCTTTCGGAATCCTCAATCACTGAGGAACTGGCTATCTAATCTTTAACTGCCGGAACACAACAATGCTGAAAACATTTTTGTTATGGCGTCAGACTTAGATAAGATGGTGGTAGCTAGCCAGGCGGATTTACAACAAGTCCTACCACCAATCAAACTTACGTCAGACTTGCGTCAGTTCAAAGCCAATTGTATAAAATTGTCAGTATTGTAAAGGCTGATCTACAGGTTTGTACGGAACCCTCGGTGCGCGAGTCCGACTCGCACTTGACTTGTTTTTATTATTGTACATGACTTTTATCCATAGTTTGACATCCATAATGTTTTGATAATTTTTTATTATTCGCCATTTGAAATGTTATGAATTGTATAGTCCCCTTTTAAATAAATGTGTATTTTTTTATTTAATTATAATTTGCATGAATGGAAGGAGCCTTAATTATAAAAAAAATCGGCCAAGTGGAGTCGAACTCGCACATGAAGGGTTTCGTCTCTCACCCAAGGTTGCCTGGAAGAGACTGCTACGTAGCTATAAGGCCTCCTATTGTGTGTTCCTCTTTTTTGTCATTTTCACTGTATGTGTTTCTTTTTGTATCGTGTCGTGTGCAATAAAGTTTCTATCATTATTATTGCCAAAATGCCACTATATTTTTTTGTCTGCAAAAATAACTTTGTTTTTCATAGTGTTTTTTATGAATGGCAAAGTTATATTTGCGGTTTTGGAAAATGTGCTATAGCTCTGAAACTACTAGATTATATTTCGTTCAAACCAATTTTCGTTGAAAGTTTTTATAAAGATCTACATCATATTTTTTTTTTGAGTTTTCACTTTTTTATTTTAAAAGTTAGAGGGTCGTTCTTCATAGGGGGTCTTCATAGTTTTGGAATAAAGTGGCTGTGACATCTTACCACTTTGGAAGTGTATATCTTTCAAACGGTTGATTTTGAGCAAAAACTGTAAAAGAAACTTCAATGTAATTTTTAAAGACCTATCTATAGATATGCCTCAAGTATAAGTTTGGTAAAAAATTTTTTTTTTAAATCCCCTTGGGAAAAATGCTATATTTCTAAAACTGACAACCATATTTCGTTCAAACCAATTTTCGTTGAAAGGTTTTATTTAGATCTACAGCATATATTTTTTTTTAAATTTTCACTTTCTTGTTTCAAAAGTTAGAGGGGGGACACACATTTTACCACTTTGGAAGTGTACAACTTTCAAACGGTTGACTTTGAGAAAAAATTGTTTTAGAAACCTCAATGCAATTTTTAAAGACCTATCTATAGATACCCCACACGTATAGGTTTGATGAAAAAATTTGTTTCAGTGTCAGTTCCATGTATGGGGAGCCCCCCCTTAATTCATATATTTTTTTATTTTTGTGTAAAAACCGTAAAGCGGTTTACAGAATACATCTACCTACCAAGTTTCAACTGTGTAATCCTCATAGTTTTGGAATAAAAAGGGTGTGACATACATCGGTTTGGCCGAATCTATAAGGGTTACGTTTTATGCCTTTAGGCTACGAAACCCTAAAAAAACAACTGTAATGTAGCTCAGTCAAATGCAAATAAAAGTATTCTATTATATTCTATTACGATAGAAATGTGTATCATAACCCGGAGACAAAGAGGTTAAAATAGCCACTGTAAATAAAAAAAAACATTTACAGTTTTGAGAGTAGTACTAATAACTTTTAAGTACGTCAATTAGACTTCAATTTCATCTTTATCAGTGGGAGTAGCACATTCAAAATTATAACTTAGGTACTTCAACTGACTAAGCTAGAAAGTCTCAACCAAGATCCGCACTTTGCATAATGAAACAGTTTTAATACTTACTTAAGATGATCTAAGCGGTTGGTCCGTTTTAAATATCTGAGTAAACTCTTATAAAGACCACTTTGATATATTTTTTTCTTTGATACCTATTTTTTTTTTAAACTTCTTAGTGGCGTTGTGCACATCGAATTTTAAAATTTTTGGGATGGGTAAAAAAAATTAAAGTCGCGTCAGGACACGTGACCTGATCGAAAATTCGTAAGACGGAGGGAGAGTAGACCGCCGCGCCGGCGCGGCGTAGGAGAGGAAGTAATACCCCCTCTCTTTCTACCGCAGGGCGAAAATGTATGCCTGCTCCTGCTGTTTCGTTTAAGCGGTTTTCACTTCTGCCGGCACTCCCGGTGTGCAACCCGTTGTTTTTTTTTTATTGAAAACTTCGGCGGCGTTGTGCACATCAGAATTTTTAATTTTTGGGATGGGTAAAAAATGTTAAAGTTGCGTCAATACACGTGACCCTGATCGAATATCCGGAGACCATTTACCGTTGACCTATTTCAAATTACATAAAGTCTCACACTTGAAAGATCTACGTATATTCGTTAATATCAACCATTATACAAAAAAAAAAAAACTCTCATTACTACCAACTTTCATATTGATGCCAGGTCAGTTTTAATGGATTTATCAAAAATCTGCCAAATCAAGCTCCGTTTTCATCAACTTTTTATGAAGTTGTGGCCAAGATATAGTGGATTTTGATCGTTATTTTCGTTTAAGCTGTTTTTCTTCTGCCGGCACTCTCAGAGTGCAACCCGTTGTTCTTTTTTAAAAAGAGTACTATGTTCTTGTTTTGCAAGTGTTAGTGCTAATGAAGGTGTCACAGGAC
This sequence comes from Chrysoteuchia culmella, assembly GCA_910589605.1. Classification (NCBI taxonomy): domain Eukaryota; kingdom Metazoa; phylum Arthropoda; class Insecta; order Lepidoptera; family Crambidae; genus Chrysoteuchia; species Chrysoteuchia culmella. The sequence continues at coordinate 2,068,876 of OU342651.1, forward strand.
AAGGTGTCTTAGATATTAAAAGAACGGGACTAAAACGCGACATTTGTAATTTATTACAAAAATGTACTTTCAGTTTGACGTTTCGGCTTTGTTTGCAATAGCCGTGGTCACAAGAAGACTGGCGCATGGCGGTGCGCGGTCGTCTGTTCGGGCAGGCTTGGAGATCTTCCCGTTGTCGCGTCGCGTGTTAGTCGCGTTTTGGTCACGCGAAAGTTGAAAATCTTCTAAGGTGTCTTAAGCATTGACATCTGAAAACATATATTATTTATTACGCCCGCGACTTCGTCAGCGCTCAAACTAAAGTGCCGATCGACGTGGTTCTAAAGAACGTCGGTTTCACTCGCGGCTCATTAGTATGTATGAAAAAGTCGTATCGTAGTCGAATTGAGGTTAACATGTCTTGTTCAGAGTCTATAGCTTTGTGTAATCTTGATATTATAGCAATTAAGAATAAAAAAAGCGAAAATGCCCGAAGGTTTGGGTTAAAATTTTAGTTTGGTCCATATTTTTTGCAATCTTCACGAGTTTTTTATACTCTGCAAGCCGCATTTGTTTTTATACTAGCTTGATTTAGTTTGCCATAAACAAGGACACTCTCGGAAGTCATTAATGAATTCTGTTATGAAATCGCGACTTCATTCGTTCACAAATCCATTATTAAAATGTGACGTGGAGCGCGTCCGTCCTCTAGCGCTGTCGCCGACAACTGGCGACTTGGCTCGCCCCAGCTGTGAAACGAAACGAAACGCGGTTTTGAACGACGAGCCGAGTAAAAATGAGGCAAACATGACGTGTCACGAGCCAGGCTCGTCAACTCACAAAACCGCCGTATAGCAATAATACACCGGCGAGTATTACCGACGAGCCATAAGACCGCGGTTTTACTTGCTTGTCGATCAGGGCCATAATGGTATCCCGTCAGAGCGACATGAGACTAGTTGCTTTTTTCTAGTATATTTTCTTGTTTAATATTTATCACACAAAAATAGCATTGTAAAATGCAAAATTAACAATTTCTAATTCTATATTTATTTGATGCTCAGTCAATCCCGCAGTGTTGATTTGCGTGAGAGTACGTTGTATGTAGATAAGGGTTTTATTTGTATGAACATAAAAATTACAGTATTGTCAACAGCTGCCTCAAATCACAAGCAGTTGCCAATCGATTCGTTATAATAATCGAACTTTACAGAACCGATCGCAGCCAACACGCGACGGTTATAAAAAGATATGACCTCCATTTTCGAGATTTATCTTTCAGTTAACTTTCGGGTGCCGATAAAAAGGTGAATCGATTTGTCTTAAAGAGGGGATGATAATGTGTAAAAAAGTCAGATCTCGCAATGACGGGAACGATTTCGTAAATTGCTCACTTTTGTCTTTGACCGTCCACGGTATGAACAGTCATCGTAATTATTGAAGAGGTATTTGACTTTGAATGCTTACAGGTAATGGAGGTTGATTGATTTATTTGTATATAATAGGTAGTCGAGTTTTTGTAGTGAAAATAATAAAGTATTTTTTCAGTTACATGAAATATTTATTGTATGAAGTAATATCCATTTAATTTGTCACTCTCTCGCCTTCTTTCCCTTCGCTATAAATTTTTTGGGGTTTATGAGCGAAAAGCTGATTTAATCGATTTATACTTACTTTTAACTAAATTAAATCAAAAGCCATTCACTTCACCATTCTACTTGTTTGTTTACTTTATTTTGATAAAACTTCACGATGGTAGTTAATTCACAAAATATTCCTGCGTACCCTCGATATTGCTAACTTCACGGCCGGGAGATTTCCTATTTCGGCCAAGCGAATTAGACTACAAAAAGTTATTTATTTCTATTTAACTATTTATATATAGAAAAAATCTACATATTTTTCTATGTATATCTATTATGTTTTAGTAAACTTTAATATTCCTTAATTTTTGGCCATAGACAAAGCACCGTGTGTCGATCGGTCTTACAATCCTTATGTTGTCTATGCTAATGACTAAACATTATTCGCCTATAGAATTGGAGAATCATCTCCCACTTTAATTTTTTACTAAAGAACGTTCTGGATAGATTTGAGTATATATTTCGCAACTCCAGCGAAATCTGCCTCTATTTCTTCATACTACTGCCTTAAAGTTATTCTGTTTTACTCTCAATTTGTGGATTCGTGATCCCCGTACTAGGGTGAGTGTGTGTTTAAATCTAATCGTTTTGCATTTTACTTTAATTATATATAATTATACTTGTTAACCACTTATAGTGTTTACTTTCATTCTTTCAGAATAAATGATAATCCGATGGTGCTATGTCTGGTCTGTATGGAGGATACAGTAAAACTTCCCAGCTTGGTTGGGACTAAGGTCCATACATTTTTTTAATCGACAAAGATGTATGCGGTCGAGCATTGACCTGGTGGAAGACACACCTTTTCTATTCATTAATTCTGGGCGTTTTTCTTTAAGAGTTTGTTTCATATTTTCTAATTGCTGACAGTAGATATCAGAATTAATCGTTTGGTCATGCGGCAGATGCTCATAATGCCTTTCCAGTCCCACCATACACACAACATGACTGTTCGGAATGAGGCCAGACTGTCAAAAAAAAATCGAAACAAATGTTTGTGTTGGCTCTGTTTTTTTTACACCAACTATCTAGCCCACGTTAAGTTTCATGAAGAACTATAACTAGATAACGGATAAACATACTTATATACTTTTTATTGTAAATACATACATAATATACGTATTAAACACCCAGATCAAGACAAATAGATATGTTCATGCATACAAATATTTGTCTTGTCGGGGATCGAACCCGGGACCTCTGGCACAGAAGGCGGGTTTAGTACCCCTGCGTCAAACAGGTCGTGTTTTATGTATGCATACTTGCAATTTGGAATAGCGATACCTAACTTAGTCTTGACATAAAATCTCCATGGTTCAAGTTATTCTCTACATCTCCGTGCTATACCTCAAATGCCAGATTTGGCATTGGTTTAGTCTAAAAAAAAAAGATTCCGTCGAATTGAGAACCTCCTCCCTTTTTTTTGAAGTCGGTTAAAAACACACTACGGGAATTTCTGTGGAAAACGGAAGAAGCAAAAACTTAAAAAAAAAAATAGTCTAAAATATTATTCGGAAACAATAGTGCCAGGTTGCCAGCCATTATATAAATTAGTTTTCCAAATATCCTGTCTATTGGTTGGCTTTTACTATCTGCACTGAAACGCTAGGAGCAGGCATATTCTATCTATGGTTTTCTTTCACTACTAGTCCAAAAGTCGATTGCAGAAAGGTGATGTCCAAAAATGTATGAAGTCTGGGCCACGTCTGTGTACAGTATACCAAAAGATAGTTAATTACACTATAAACAGTTTCTAATTACTTAATTTCTTCTAAATAACTTTGTTTTCTGGAAGGAACAATAAATGTAATGCAAGCACAGATTAAACATACATCATGGCGGAAAATGTCATTTTGTCACTGTCCCTGACAGTCAATAGAATTACAGTTGAACACAGAGTAGAACTCAATAACAGTGACACTGACAGTTGTTTTTGATGTCAAGTTGTCTTAATTGAGAGTTTTTACCCGAGTTCTTTTCGTAATAACACGTGTTGTAAGGCTCCATTTTTAACTCAATCTACCGCACAATTTCTATATATTGCAAAATATATTTACTCGACATTGGCAAACGAGCACGCCATTAATTAAGAAAGAAGATGAATAAGAAGTCGTATTTGGCTACTTATTTCGAGTAACAAAATTAGATTTATTTTTATTAATAACCACTTAACCGTGCATTATATAAAATTAGTAGTATTTTTCTCAGAATCAGTAAATTTTTATCTATCTTTGGAGGTGGTGTACATACGTGGCCCAAATTGGGACATGTCCTTTAACAGTTTTGTAAAGTATTACCTACCTTCTGTGGACTCGTTCACACGACAGTTAGGAGCACCCTTAAAATAGCGTCGTTTTTCGTAAAGCCATGGTACAGTCTGAGGTGCTGTTGTTGTACATGAAAATATACGTGATGAAAAGGCTTATCTGTTAATTATTCATTCAGAAACCAGTTTTATGTGCATTAAGCTGCTACTTGGAACTATATAAAATCGTTAAAATACTTGGAACTAGGTGTAGTGTTGCCATAATTAAGGTTTTTGTCGCACGCAAATATAGATGTTAAACTGTAATATAATGCTTTTTTATTTTAATAATAAAAAACGAAAGCAAAAATTCTAAAATATTACTGATACAAGCACATTTTAAATTTTCGAGCTCACTGCTCATTGATATAAAACAACAATAAGGACATAATATAGCGCATAGTTTATTCACACGAGGTGTAGATTTATTATTCCGTGTATTTTATGGTTTTTTGGTTCCTGAAAATGTACCGAAACGTATTTAATCCAAACTTGTATCAATAAACTGTGCGCTCTACATCCATACCATAAAAGTTGTTTTATATCAATAAACAGCACGTTACAAAAATTTAAAATGTGCTTACAATAGTAATGTTTCAAAATTTTTGCTAAATTGTTTTATTTCAAACATTTTTTTCAATTCAATTCAATTAAATTTTATTGCAATCCACAAATGGTAACAAGATGGTAACATAAAGAGGGTAAGTACATTGTGGACCCTGATAGGGCACAGCAAATAGTTTTTTTTTTGTTTATCGAAAACGAAATTGAACATCTTCCGCGCACTAAAACCGCAAGGAAAAATGTATGTATATATTTTATCATGAAACAAAGCTTTATTATAGGTTGTTCAAAGGAAAGAAAAACGGAGGACCACTTACGACCAAATATGTGTACACGGAAAACGAATTTATATTACGCACCCTTGGTTTTGGCGTTCGGGAGAAATATCGGTAGTTCCGTAGGGTTAGCACAAAAATCTAACGAAATAGTATCGAGAACCTAATGTCAATAAATGTATAGGAAAATACAGTGAGTGGCCAAGAACCGGGGATGATATTGAAAATAGAGACTCAATTCAATTCAATTCAATTTTATTGCAATTCACAAATGGTAACAAGATGGTAACATAAAAATGGTACATTGTGGACCCTGATAGGGCACAGCAAATAGGTTTTTTTTTAAAGAGGCGACTTATTTTTTTAACATATAAGTTTTTTTTTTTTAATTTTAAATCCTTATCATTTAAATATTCTGAAACACTATAATAGCACTTTTCTAAGAGCAGTGTTTTTACCTTTTATATATATATATATATATATATTGTAACTATTTTCTGTAGATATTTCTTTTGGAAGTTTATTAAATATTTTTACCGACATGTCTAATGGACTAGAGGAGTTCATTCGGAGCCTATTAACGGGTATCATTAACTTGTGGCCGTGTCGTGAGGTATATCGTGATAGAATATCCTGCCTTTTTGTAAAATATGTTGGGTTCTTATGTATAAATTTACAAATTTCTAATATATAAATACAGGGTAAAGGTAAAATAAAACTCTCTAGAGTATTAGTATTTATTCCGAAAAGATTCCAGTTAATCAAAACCCATGCATTACTCACATTATGAATTTAAAGTTACGATTCATAATCGGTGTATTACTGCAAAACGATATCTTCGCTAACATTTTGTGAACTTATCGTGGTACAGGGTATCAAACATTAACTTACCACAAAACATCATGATATCACTATCCATTAGAGTTACCTTTAACTCTTTGAATAGAACCGGCCCCACTACTTCCCACAATATAAAATCTCTGTTTCAAATTAATAAAAATCTGTAGTACGTTATTAAATATCGCAATGCCAGTTATCTCATCTATTTACAATTGTATCCATCATGAATGACATGACATGTCAACCATACCAAGTATTATCTTTGTACCAAGTAGATTTAACCATGGAATTATTAAGTACTAGTACGTAGTACCTGTTAATTCCATGGATTCAACGCTTTTAACATTATGATCTTAATAAAAAGAAGATCATAGTGTAAAAAGTGTGTAAAAGAATAATTTTGATTAGTTAAGTCAAAACATTTTCATGGGAATTACTTTGGTTTCAGATTATATTAATTTTAATTTAATATTTGAATTGGATTTATTTACACAATTTGTAATTTGAAATTGGCTTTGAGTGCAAAATTCAGAAAAAAAAAACAATACCTACTTGGACTCACAGAGTACGATAGAAAGACAGTATTATTTTCTATCAGCACACATACATTGTCAAAAAATCGTTCCGAGTAGCTCCGAAAGAGTTGTGCGGAACTGTTGTTTGCATTACATTGAATTTACGATTAAGTTTGTTAGAAAAAATAAAAAAGTAAAGATTTGATTTTAATTAATTGGGACTATAATGATACAATTACTTGTGACTTATAGAGCCTACGATTTTAATATTATCTCCGGCTCTAGGCCCCCACGCTGTAAAGTTCGGTTTACGTCCGGAAGGTACGCTCTGCTTATTTTTTTTTCTAACGACTCTTATGCCTTAGTTATACCTGATGTTAGTATTGATACGGCTGAAGATGGAAGCGAGCCTCTCCCGGAATCCTCAATCACTGAGGAACTGGCTATCTTATCTCTGACCGGAACACAACAATGCTGAAAACATTGTTGTTATGGCGTCAGACTTAGATAAGACGGTGGTAGCTAGCCAGGCGCACTTACAACGAGGCCTTTCACCAACCAAACCGAATACAATATGTACCTACTGGGAATCGAACCGGGGACCCTTGGCTCTGATACCGGTGGACGTACTACTAGACCACAGAGGCGGTAAAAATATGTCATAATTTTTTTTACTAAACTTTCTCGATTACTCGCTAATTTTTCGTCCTAGTACTGACCAATGCCGAGTATTGGTAGGATGCTGTCAGGAAAGCGAAGACTTTTTTTATTGATTGTAATAACAATAATATATATTTGATGTTGTAGAAACATAAATGTTTGTACTGCTTAAGTTTTTTCCCAGTGTGGCCGATCTGAAGTAAATCCACTATAGTTTTACGTCAGTAGCAAGATAAGCTCGCTTAAAAATTAAACCACAATATAAAAAAATAATAAAAAAAGACATATTTGGTGTAGGTAGTCTGTCATAATCATTAAAAGAACCTCCTCAAAAAGAAGTAACTTATTTAACTAAAGAAATATCCTAAAAATATTAAACACCAAACTCTTATAAAAAGATAATCAAATTCACTTAGAAGTAATACAAAGAACAATAATTAAAATTCAATAGAAAGTACTTTAAAACTTCTAATTATACTTTCCGTACTAAAAACTCTCTGAAAACACTTTACTTAAACAACCCCAGCTTACATAACTCAAGTATTATACTGTCAATTATGTTTATTACAAGTCAACATCGGCTTTAAGCATGTATAAACAAGGTTAATTTTCCTTTGCATACTTGACCTATATATTTTAGTTCGACTTGTTTATCTTGATCCTGGCACACCTTGTCGTCGGTATAGACATTGCTATTCTGGCGGCAAACGTTTGATTACGTTTAGAAGTGTTTGTATGGGACTTCAATCCCATTTTGCAGTAGGAAATTATAATGAAACGCTTAGAGCTACCGTTTGATCTTGATACTTTCTAGGTTGCATAAAGTTTTATTGTCAATGTCAGATTTCGATGTTGATAAAGAAAGTAGGTACGTTTTTTTAAGATACAAAAACGTTACTTAATAAATGTTATCACGCCTTTATTCCATTGGTGCAGGCAGAGATCACTTCTTTCCATTTTTACCCGACTACGGCAAAACAAAAAAAAGGAGGGCTATGATTTTGACCGCTATGTATGTATGTATGTTCATCTGTACCCACATAACTTTTAAACTGCTGATTATATATTCACAATTGAGGTATCGTTCGAAGCGTCTCGATTGCCTGCTGGTTATAAGCTATCACGTCACATGAAATTGAATATGGCGCCCTCTAGACGACATAAAGCTGTGAACTAAAAAACTTTTTTTTATTTATAGAATATCGTGTTTGGTGTCATATGAAAGCTCTTGGTAAGCACGTTTCAAAAACATTTTTTTTTTTAATTTTTGCTCGCGGCTTTGCTTGCAGAAATCGAATTTTTGGTAATAATTTCCATACGGTATCATACCCAGGGTCCCGGGTTCGATTCCCAGCGGGGTACATATTGTATTCGGTTTAGTTGGTGGTAGGACTTGTTGTAAGCCCGCCTGGCTAGCTACCACCATCTTATCTAAGCCTGACGCCATAACAACAATGTTTTCAGCATTGTTGTGTTCCGGCAGTATGAGATAAGATAGCCAGTTCCTCAGTGGTTGAGGATTCCGGGATAGCTGGATAGCTCGCTTCCATCTTCAGCCTTATCAATACTTAACATCATGCATGATTAAGGCTAAGAGTCTCCCCGTCATTCATAAAAAAAAACCTTACAACTCCAAAAGAATTTAAAAAAAATTGTTCAAAAACTAAAACCCGACTACTGAAAAATCACGCTCTAAAAAGTATGAAACAAGAAAATATTCTCATCTGAAATATCCGTGGTCGTATGCCACTTACTCTAACAAAACAATACATTCTAGGGAAAAGAAAACTTATTTTTCTATGATGGAATTTATATTGAAACGCTTATAGCGACCGTTTGGTGTTGATACTTTACTTGTGACGGACGTTCACTCTAATGCGATACATCGCTTCTATCGTCTGTCATACTCCATTTTTTGGATAAGGGCTATAACTGTATAAGTGTTCTAGAATAGGGTCTATATTTAGCAGGGAGACTAGTAATGGCTGATTCATATCATAATATCACTGATGATAAAAGTGTCTGCCCACATAGCATGGCGTTTTATCGACACTCAACTGTCAAACTCCATTGACTTTTGACAGGTAAACGCTATTTATTTATTTAACATCTAACATTTACATCGAAATGAATACAAGATAAACAGTATTATGGAAAATTAAAATTGATAAAAGTGAATCATTGAATTGAAAATTAAGTATAAAAATTATAAGTAATAGAATAAATTATACAATACAAATTATTAAAAAGGTTAAATTTAAATGTCAAAAGTAATATAATAAAATAATTTGATCAAAAACTGACAAATGGTTAATTAAAATAAATTAAAAATAATTAAAATTAAATAAATCGTTATATCGAGTATTAATGGTCATGCTCGAGGTGATGCGAATACTTTTTAAGTCTTGTGATTTTATTTACTTTGTTATTGATAAAACATGTTAATTTAAAAGTACACTAATAACTTTATCACAACCATTAACACCCTCGCCGCTAAGCTATAAATGCCAATACCACCATTATTTTACAAAAAAAAATAATATAAGTGTGTATCGAAAAAGATACACAAGTGGTTTGACAACTGTGTATCGTAAATGATACACTTGGCGCCGAAGGTGTATACCAACGTAAAATATCTTCTACCTCTATTGTACTTCCTGAGTTGTTTCCACCCTTATTAATAGAAGTGACATCGCCCTCAAGACTAGGCGCACCTATTTCCAATAAGTTGACTTCCGGCACGCCCTAGCCCGTAATGACTGCGGTATAGGGTCGTACATCGCTTGACATATTGAGTATTTCCAAACACGTCACGGCGCAAATAAGGTGCTTTTTGTATACACATAAACGTTTAGATAGAACGTGACTCGGCAGTTACGATGAAGGAAATTGTAAGTACCTATCAGGTACTTTATAAACATACCACCAGTCTTTCAATATATTTGGTTGGTGGTAGGACTTGTTGTAAGTCTGTCTGGCTAGCTACCACCATCTTATCTAACCCTGACGCCATAACAACAATGTTTTCAGCATTGTTGTGTTCCAGCAGTTAGAGATAAGATAGCCAGTTTCTCAGTGATGAGGATTCCGGGAGAGGCTCGCTTCCATCTTCGGCCTTATCAATGCTTAACATCAGGTATGATGAAGGCTAAGAGTCTCACCGTTGTTAATAAAAATAAAATAAAAACAAAATATTTGTGTCTGTAGGATAATTGGTTAGTGCATTGGGCCGAATTCCCAAGGATGCGGGTTCGAATCCCGTCAGAGCGACATGACACAAGTTGCTTTTTTCTAGTATATTTTCTTGTTTAATATTTATCACATAAAAATAGCATTGTAAAATGCTAAATTAAAAAAAGTTAAAAGTAACGGTTTTGTTTGTCGGGCGTTCCATAAAACTTTAGCTACACCGGTTTCCTGAAACCAACAACAATTTCAGAAATTTAGTAGGTATATTCCGTAGGAAACTATTTAAATTAGGTGCAAATTGGAACGAACAACGTATGTACTGTGTCTAACTTACAACTACAAGTTGTAACATGCTCGGGGTTATTATGAAAAGAAAGTTAGAAATGTTTACCATATCACTAAGGGGCGTATAAAAACTTATGAGGTTTTTTAAGTAACATAACCGTTTTTTTTATCGTCTCAGGAATACTAATCAATGTCACATATTTTTATTGAATGGAGAATGACCAATGGAGTATGGAGTTTGGTTTCAATTTGTTTGGCATTGTGCTCGAATGAAACTCACATCATTTTGTAGTGTTTTGAACTTAGAGTCAGAAAAAACACCATTACTCTAATTCGACGGATTCGTGAGAAATATGCTTATGAAGTTCATCAATTTATAGGTTACTAGCTGTGCCCCGGGGCTTCGCTCCCGTGGAATTTCGGGATAAAAAATAGATAGTAGCCGATTCGCAGACCTACTCAATACGCTCACAAAATTTCATCGGTCAAGCCGTTTCGGAGGAGTATGGGAACGAAAAATGTGACACGAGAATTTTATATACAAGATTTTATTAAAAACTGCCTACATGATTTGATTTGGCTTTGTTATATAGTACTTACTAGACTTAAGTGCGTGCTACGCACGTGTGCATTCCGTCAGATATTTCAAGTTTTTCTGACCTTTGACCTTGTTAAGGTCAATTAAAAAAAAAATATTTTTCCGGTCGTCTATATTTTTTTTGTGATTTTTGAAGTTATTAGTGAAGGCTGTAAGTGTTATACTCATGGCGATGTGAACATTAGAATGGATAACACGGGCCTTATATATAGAGATGTATATTTAAGTTAGACATAATTATTAGTTTCTGTAGTAGGTAGGGACTTATTGAAGGCAAATGCCCTGACTAAATAGTCAATATAATAAACTTACTTTTTTCATAAGACAACTTTTACGGATATCAAACGCGCTATATTTCACTAACTAAGTTGTAATTGTCCGTATTTCTAGGTATTTTTAGAGTCTTTTGATTTTTCGACGTTTCGGCACCTTTTCTGCTGTCGTGGTCACGGGATGACTGGCTACTTATAAATCTTTTTTCGTTTGGATACTGTTATACATATACTATGGCAACTATTATTATTGATTTTTGATTTATTTATTTTTTAAATATTTATTATGAACAAAAGAGAAAACTAATGACTCTACTGGCAGTTCACAAATTGGGAGCCTACTCCTCCTCCCAGCTTGTTCGGGAAGTTAGAGTCATTAATACTGAGAGCGAGACGTGAGAAGTGAGATAGATCAGTAGTTTTTCAAGAGGGTCTTATCACCCTTTATACAGAACAGAATCACCATCAAATATGTCTCATGCATTTGGTGTTTTGCTCTCGACGATGACGGATTTGAAAACCTTCTGGAAGACTTTGAGTCGATATTCAAAGTCTTAGGTAAGCCGATGCGTACCGCCTCTCTCGGTCCCGCGGTCTCAGAATTTCTTTACTGATACTGTCGTTCGTTACCCGCCGCCTTGTGGTTCTTCAGGTGTTTGAGAGCCATAATAATCTCGTACAAGCTGAAGTACGGGATATCTTTTGTATAGTGTAAGGTGAGCTTGGCTCTGGGTTTTAAGCCTTGCTTGCACTGCGCACACAAACTCTCAATCTCCATCTCAGGCTTCGATGAAATGGTGTGACAGTCGTCAGCTAAACTTCGTCATTCGCTCGTTCTGGCTTTGCTCTATAGAGCCAAAGCTCGAAGATGACAAAGCTAAGCTGACATAAAATTCTTTAAAAGTCTTTCTCTGTCTGTTTCTTGCCATGTGTTTTCTTTTTATTGCCTCTCTTATCTGTTATAGGTTCATTGGCGTAACTTAAACAATTATAACATATAATGTTACAAGTTGCTAAGTTAATATTATTTCTAATCTAAGACATTCATAATCTAATTTCATTTATATTAACTAAAATTAGTTCTACTTAACTTTTCAAAACGACTCCAGACAAGCCACTTCAAATATATCACACTCAACTGTCGCGAAGTGAAGTGACTGAAACAGCACCTGTAGGCTCAACTCCGCGCAAGCGCATGTTTCAATGACGGTAACTCGGTGTGATCATAATTCGACAGCTGTACATAAAAGGGGTGTAAATGAACCAAGAACCTTTGACTGTTTAAATGAATGTAACTGATAATTGTCTATTATTACTTACTACATGTGAATTGCGATAAACTACGTCGACGGCTAGTTCCTTGTCTAATAAATGCAGTAATCGTCGCTCGTTACTAAATTCTTATAATCTAACCCCATATTCTAAGTCGTTCCTCCAAAACTTTTTACACTCTACTCAACCACGTCATGGGTAAAAATGGTAGTGTGCGCTAGGCCTAACACGAAGTGGCTACGTACTCTTTGGCTCCTCCAGGTCCTTACGGAGTTATGACTTAGAATACCGATTTCGAGGAGTATTTCGAAGAGGTTTTCAATGAGGTTTCGTTAAGTCGAGGACGAGTAAGTTTTGGAGGAACGACTTAGAATATGGGTGTAAAACGCTGTAACACGCACAGCTCACATTATTTGCAAGATATGAAAATGGTGTTCGTTCAAAATGATAGAAGAATGCAGCAAATAAGCATAATATTTTATATTAAAAATAGGGAAAATTTTAATGCTGTATAGAATTTTCTATTGGTCGTAGAGTTATGGTAGTTAGACCATTCGACGCAGAAAAAAAACTAATACCTAATCCGCAATAAAAAAAAAAACTGGGGTGTGTGTAAAGGAGGGGAGAGGAAATAACGTGGACTGTAATTTTAAAGTGCAGAGTAAAGCGTGTATTGATAAAATATAATAAAAACAGGAAATAATAAGATAATTAAACATACCAACCAAGACGAAAAACAGAACAGACAGACCTTCTGTCATGAACAGCAAAGATCTTTCACATTGAAAAAGGGTATAAAATTACAAAAAAGTATTTGCTCCGCAACAGTGTGGGTTACAGCAGTTTCGCTTTTTACTCCATCAGCTTGTGGACGTCCACTGCTGGACATAAGCCTCTCCTAGTTCACGCCTATTGTGGCGGTCATAGGAGGCTATTAGCCTACTGCTACCACGCTGGCCAGACGGGTTGGTAGAGGGTTTGTTTCAAGTTTTCCTTCTCTCGCACAGGCGTTCAATGCGTCGAGCCTCTTAGTCGACTCTTACGACATCCCAGGCATGTGGTGACACTTGTATTCTTAGGCCGTCACCACACGGCCAACCACGGTCTTTAGTTTCGCTTTTTACCGTCGATATATTTGCTACTACACTACTTATATATGTATTTATATCCGTTGCCCTAGTTCCAATTCTTAATCAATATTAAAACGTGTGAATTAGAAGATAAACATGGTCCACCTAGTTTCAAACTTACAAAACGCCCGACCTCAACCGGTTCACGAAGTTTCCATGTCGAGCCGACTCCAAACCTAAAGTGCCACGAAAAGTTTTCAATTGCAAACTTGGTTTTCTTTTAAACTTCGTGCTCTTTTTGTTTTGGTTAAGACTCAGCTCAGGGGCCTACCGCCATTTCTTAGAAAGAAATAATATTGGAATAGCATCAACTTGGCCACAAGTGAATTCTCAGATGGGAATCGAACCCACGACCTTAGGGAATCTAGCCCAAATCCGCTTTGGTCCGCAATTCTCGGTATCTCAGCGGTTAGAGCAGTGGGCCTGATTTACAAAAGTCGTGATTTCGATTCCCCTCTGAACTTCACTTGTGGCCAAGTTGATTTCTTCCAATATTTTTCTATTTATAATTTATCATAAGTATAAAAATAGTATTGAAAAACGCAAAAAATCATAAAAAATTAAATAAATTAAAATTATATATTCACTCAGCCTTATGCTACTTACGTAAATCGTCGTTTACGGGATGGGTGACCAAACATTTACTATCTTGCGCTCCAACTTCAGTTGGCTTGTCAGTCTTTGGTCTCGGGTCGTTAATACCGACCAATCTGTATTGGGTTCACGTCGTAAATAATTTATTTTTATTTATATATTATTGCGATAGTAACATTCAAACAAACAATTTTTTACTTAAAAATTGTAGGCCAATTACGACTAACCAGCGGTTTACTAGTCGGCTGTTATTTATTACAAAAAAATACAATCCTTTAAATAATGCCCCTTCCTCCTTAGAGCTTATGCTCCTGGGACATTAAATGCCTGATGATGATTGCCACGGTGGATCTCTAGAGCGTCAGTCACAGTCGCAAAGTTGCATATTTATTGGTATTTTATACAATACACTTTGGAGAGTGTGCGAGGGAACTGCACGACCCTGTTCCTTACGGCCCTTTCCACCATCAGGGTACCAGACGCAGGTAAGCCTATCATACGTTTGTAGACATTACAACGGTCCGTATCAAGCCCTTTGCTGACACATTTTTTATGCGAACCGCTAAAGAATGGAATACGCTGCCTGCTCATGTGTTCCTCGATTCGTACAACCTTGGTCTCTTCAAGGCGAGAGTGAATAGACATTTCCTGGGCAAGCATGTAACATCTTAGACCACATCCTGTTTATTCAGCACGATGGTGGTCAAATGCCTGCCCAATTATAAGTAAAAAAAAAATATGCTGGGTCTTGCAGCATATTATACCGCGTGGGGCCTATAACCGGGGAAAATATTGAAATAGAGACTCTCTAGTCTGGAGTATTAGTATTTATTCTGAAAAGATTCCATTTAATCAAACCTATGCATTACTCACAATAAGTATTTAAAGTTACGATTCATAATCAGTGTATTATTACAGAACGATATTATCGCTACAATAAAAAAACCTTACCGCAAAACATCATGATATCACTATCCATTAGAAAATTTACCTTTAACTCTTTGAATAGCAACAACCCCCGCTACTTCCCACAGCTTAAAATCTCTGTTTCAAATGACTTAAAATCTATAGTTTATTATTAATTTCCGCAATTACAGTTAACTGTTTACAATTTTATCCATCATGCATGACATATCATGTCAATCAATACATAGTATACTCTTTGTACCTATTAGATTCAGCCATGGAATTATGAAGTACTAGTACGTAGTACCTATTAATTCCGTTGATTCTATTCTATTTACATTATGATCTTTTTATAAAGAAGATCATAGTGTATATTCAAAAGAATAATTTTGATTAGTAAAGTCAGAATATTGCCATGCGATTTTTTTTGGTTTCAGTTTAAATTGCTTTAATTTTAATAATTGAATTGGATTTATTTACACAATTTGTAATTAAATGTGAAAATGGCTTTGAGTGCAAAAAACACTACAGAAAGAAAACAATACCTACGTGGAATCATGAGATATGATAGTAAGTAAGACAGTATTAAGTATTTTTTACCAGCCGACACATACATTGTCAAAAAGACAATGTTGAGCGGTACTGTTGTTTGCATTACATTGAATTTAGGATTAAGTTTGTTAGAAAAAATAAAGAAGTAAAGTTTTAATTTTATTTAGTTGGGACCATAATGATTCAATCACTAGTGGCCTATAGAGCCTCCGTTTTTAATATTATCCCAGGTTCTAGGCCCCACACTGTATACCGCGATTTTTTTGTACAAATAAAACCTGTGTCATTAAAAGCCGCCCAATCAAACCTGTTGTATCTCGATTTTGATGTGCAAACAAGGAGTACTGTTGTGGGTGATTAGTAAATCGGATGAACAAATAGTCGAGAAGCTGGCTCCAGAACAAATATTTGTTTTGTTAACAAACCGATAACTACTGGGATGAAATATTTTGTAACTAATAAAGAATGTGAACACTTTATTGGGTACGTTTACAAATAAAAATGGGTAAATACTGAATGAAATTACAATCGCATACCAGCGTTACCACAGACGACGACTTGTAGGGATGGCGTAGGTGTAGGGACCTGCTTTCTGCTCCAAGTTAGCAGGTGTGGTTCCCAAACAAAAAAAAATGTCAAGTTCGTTTTTCTTGGTCTTAATGTTTTCAATGGATTTCTTTGAACACTCCTAGCAGAGTCATCGTTGCCATGTGTAGTTTTTCATGTCTCTGGAGATTCTTCTCCATTTATATCGTTGCATGCATATCCGTGAACACTCTGATGGTCACCTCTTTCTCTCTCTGTTTCTTTACTCTCGCGGCAGACCTTAAAATGTCACACCAGCATCTTGTTGAAGACCGACCATGATACTATGCCTGACAAAACTTATAGAACTTTTAAGTCCTATAAGTTTTGTCAGACGGACTCGATGGCGTAATGGTACTAATAATGCCTGACAGCTATAAATTGGGGCTCACCTCACGTCACATCCCAGGGCAAACATTTATTTATTTGTTGTAACTTAAAATCTATCCTAAATATACGAGACAAGTCACATTTATGTGATGATGTGTTGTATTTGTACAACTTAAGAAGCACCTGAGTTCTTCCCCTATACATAAAGTACGGATACTTTTTCTCATCTACAAATTATCATCATCTCACAAATTATGGGGGTGTTTGAAGACCATTTATCGATTCATGTATCTAATAGCGAAATAATGAATTTTCAAACTACTCAATTGTGAGCGTCAAACATTCTAAAAACGCGTAGCAAATTCGGAACCCTACTCTCGACGTTAATATCACGCACTTTTGCCAATCTAAATCAGTTCCTAACCAAACATATTCTTCACTGACAAACTAAACCTTTCTACCAACAAATGATGACTTCGATTGATAACCGTCGTATCCTATTCTTATCGTTGACAAGCAGATTTTCTCACGCAAGCCTGTCGCATGATATATTGCGATACCCGTCAGTGCTGCCATGTCGTGTCAAACTCAGATAACCGGATAAATATAAAAAAGAACTTGTGGCAACCATCGCCCCGGCAGACAGGCGCGCAGCCGACCTAATAGATTCTGACGTTGAAAAATAAATCAACAAAATACGAAGTGTGCTTTGACATGATCCATCGACGTTTGGCTGTGCTGCTGGTCGTACTAGTTTACATATTTACAAAACCAGAGAAAGGAACAATGTTTTTCTTTTAAAGATAAAGATAAAGATATATTGATTTGTAAAAACACGGGTCCACAATACAAGCACAAGCACAGTACAAGTAAAGTGTGATGACAAAAATTATAAATGTCCCTTACATGTTTTGCCGAAAAAACGGCGTAAAAATTTCAAGTTATTTATTTAATACAAAAATTCTTTGATATCATAAAAACATTTGGTTACGAGATTTTTTTTCAAGTGTATTTTAAATAATATTAAGGGTAATTGTTTTATGGATTTGGGTAGTTTGTTATATATAACAGGGGCTAAACAGAAAACACTTTTGTGCATTAGTGTCGTAATGGTACAATGCACAATTTATCATTTTTACAGAAAATTACACCAAATCTTAGGATCGAATGAACTGTACCATGATTATAAGCTGTGATGAGTGCATCAACGTCTATAACAGCGGATAATTTATAAAGGGCATATGCAGAGGAACTAATTCTATTAATTAATGCCTCCGTATGTGGTTTCCAATTTAAACTTTTATCAATAACAATACCGAGAAATTTAGTTGTGTCAGCTGTACTTAGTAATGTGCCTTGATAATTAATGCTAAAATTTGGAGTAGCTATGCGTTGAGTAAAATACATTAGTTTTGTTTTGGTTAAATTTATCTTAAGATTGTTGTCATTCATGCACTGTATTAGTGATTCGATAGATTTATTGATGTCGTCCTCATAAGAAGTGTTTTTTTAGAGTCTATGGTAACTGTGCTATCATCGGCAAAAAGCGTTATTGGATATTTTGTGACTAACGGTAAATCATTAATGTATATGATAAAAAGCAATGGTCCTAATACGCTGCCCTGAGGAACACCAAACATTACAGTACGATTGTTAGATTTATAAATTTCCTCACGTTTTTTATTTATATTTATTTTAGCAATCTCTGTGTATTGAATTCTATTTTTTAGATACGATTCCATTAATTGAAGTATATTGCCCCTAATACCATAAGCCTCCAATTTATTTAGCAGTATGTTATGACTAACATAGTCAAAGGCTTGCTTGAGTTATATCACAGTATATTGCACATATAGGCATTTTCATATCAACTTTTTTTTCCGAAAACCTTTCTGCTCACTGACAAGTATCTCATGTTTTTGTAGATAGTTATAAATTTGTTCATATAAATATTTCTTAAATATCTTAGAAAATATAGAAAGCAGGGAAATCTATCTATAGCAACTCATTGATTCTTTGTCATCTTTTTTAAATAAAGATTTAATAACGGAAATTTTTAATTTATCTGGATAGGTACCAGTTGAAATGCATGTGTTTATTATATAACTCAAATGACCACAGATGGGTGCTGCAACATATTTTATAATTTTTGTTGAAACTTTATCGTGACCGGCAGTTATAGTATTTTTTAATGATTTTATAATATTGAAAATATCTTGCAGAGTGCTAGGGGCCATAAACATTGAGTTATTACGTTTATTAATTTTTAAGTTTGTTTTATTTATAGAGCAATGTATAGGTTTGGTTTTATCGACGAAAAAGTTGTTGAATGAATCAGCTATTTCTTGAAGTTATATATTTATTATCAATTTTCACTGAATCAATAATGTCCTTCGGCACATTTGTTTTGGTTTTGTTAATTATCCCCCATGTTGCTTTAGATTGATTTGTTGAAGTTTTAATTTTGTAATTGTTTTGTGCTCGTTGTGTAAGCTTTATAATTTTTAGTATATTTTTTTAAATTATATTTATTTGTATCATCACGGTTTCGTCTATAGTTCCACAAAAGTTTTCTTTTTATTTTACTGCATTTTTTTATACCACGAGACAACCATTGTGGTTTTTTGAAAACCGGAATGGTTATTTTTTTATAGGGAAAACATAGATTATAGAGCAACATAAAATAATCCATAAATGAATTGTAGGCTTCATTTGTATCATTAGTGTTATACATTTCAGTAAAGGATAGACTTTTTAAGTGATTGTTGAATTTTACAATATTGTCCAGGTCATAATCTCGCCAAGTTATCTGCCAATTTTTAACAATGTAAATTTTATCAACTGGACATTTTAATATTTGTGCAGTGTGATTAGACAAACTAAACTCAATCACATCTGATTTACATTTTTTTCCAATACTATGTGCGAAGTTATCTAAACACGTTCTACTCGCAAGTCTGGTCGGTTGATTTAACTGTAATTTTAAATTATAGTTCAAAAGTAAGCATTCTAAAGAAATTAAGACGGTCTATATTAAAGTCACCTGCAATTATGACATTTCGTATTTGTTTTATTTTATTTACAACATTTAACATTTTTTCAAATTGTTCGAAAAATATGTTTAGGTTATTTTTCTTTGGTATTCTGTAAAAACATACAACAAATGTTTCATAGTCAATCAATTATATAAATTCATACATTCTGCGATATCTAATATTTCTTTATATTTATAACCTTTCTTTACCAGTATTACATGATCCTCCCCTTTTAGAGTTTATTCTACTGAAACATGTGGCTAACATATAATTAGGAACTAATAAAAATTGTTCGTGTCCTTCCATCATGAAGTGTTCAGAGATGCAGATGACATCAATATCGTTGTTTTTTTCTCTCAGTTCTTCCAGACAGACAATCAGCTCATCCGACTTATTTATTAGGCCAGCAATGTTTTGGTGTAGTATGTTTAGGTATTTATTGAAGAAAAAACTGCGTCTCCTTCTTCTGATTCGGTTCGATCGGCTCTATCTCTTCATCTTCTGTTGTTATACATGTGCTGTTTATTAATATTAAAACATCCTTCAATATTGTCTGAATGCCATAATTATTGATGCGTCTAGTAGTGTGGCTGATCATTTTATAATCACATGTGAGATTTTTATTTGAGTCGATAAGATATGCATATTGGTGAGATTTTATGTCCATGCCGAGGAGAGTATTAAATGTTTCCACTCGCCAATCGTACATAGTAGCATAATATGAGTATTTATATGTTGGAAGTTGGAACACATAGTATTACGTTCGTATGAGTTATTTTTATTAAGTTTTCTCTTATATTTTCTACCAAAGAACAGTAGTTCTTGGTCTTTTCAAAATCTGTTGCTCCAAGCAGAATAACACAATAATCACTTAAAGTAAATTCTTTCAATATATTTGCTAAGCCACTTAACATATTATTTATTCCACAGTTTGGCATTACATAGTGACGTATATCATATTCAGTCGTGTTCGTATTTAGTATATCCTCCGCTATTGAGCGTATTTTATTTATTCTATCTTCACTTATTATACATATTTTATTGTTTTTTATAATGGACTCACTATTTTTTCTTTCTCTTCGACCATTTGAATATCTAGGATAACTCATTATTGTAGTTTGATTATTTTGTGTTTCTGTTTCACTCCCATATTCTGAATCAGTTGGAAAGCTAGATTGAATGGACTTTGCTGGCGACGATGTAGTTAGAAGAATATTTTTAATTCCATTTCTTTTTTGATTTTTTTGCTTTATGAACAGGTTTTTTAGATGAAAAGGTATGTTCATTATGCGAACTTTTCCTGTAGAAATCATTCAATACCCCTTCGTACTTTTGCAATTCTTCTTTTAGGTGGTTTATTTCATCATACATGGTGTCTATTTTATTATTAGCGGTCGACAATTTTAATGTTAGTTGCCGTACTTCTTCACTTAATTTTTCGCAACAGCCGTTAGCGCTGCCTATCGATGTTTAATTATATAAATAATATTAATTCATCAATCCCGAACCAGACACCAGTGTCCAGAGAACAATGGAAAATCTATAGTGTCTCATAATTTGGGGCCTGAACAAATGTATTTCCTTTCTCTTTCTTTATATAGATGTCGAAAACCAGGTTAGTGATGTGGTTAAGGAGTGATCTCCTCCCATATCCTTCCATCTAGACCTGAGTGGAGGATCCAATAGTGATAGACTGTCTCAACGCTTGACGCACACAGGATTCGGCTAGGTGAATACAACATAATTATTTATAAAAGTAATAAATCATTACATCCACATTTGAAACAAAAGCAAAAAAAATAAAACATAAATGCCTGTGTCGAGTAGATGAGAATCATGAAAATATTCTATTAATATCATTGACAATAATTATATTTTTGATCAAACGAAAACTCTCGACCAATAAGCGGCACGCTACGAAAATACAGTTACTTTGAATAATTTGACAACATTTTCAAACTGAAAATTACTTCTTCTGTATCAAGTCTACTTCAAAGGGAAGAATCTAGTTAAAGAAACATGAAGCGACTTGCTCAAGAAACCGATTTCCTAATGTAAACAGTAGTTACTGTGAGAAAGAATTATTTATTACCAGAAATAAGGAATAAGGTTAGATTTATGTTTGTTTGCTAAAAATAGAATGTAATATTCAGAGGCCTCTTCTTAAGGTTTTGGCACCAAGTACAAAAACAAATACAAACCTTGTAAGAAGCAAGAGTACATATGTGATGATACTCGTACCTATACGATATTTTTAACCGACTTCAAAAAAAGAAGGAAGAAGGAGGTTATCTATTAGTCGCGTATTTTTTAATGTATCATCGATTACTCGAAGACGGCTGGACCGATTGTAATGATTCAAACGTTATTAGATCAGTGTCTTCCCAAGTGGGTCCCATTTTCTAAAATTTTGACATCTGTTTAGTATTTTTCAGGAAATCTCAAAAATACTGTTGTAAAAACCGCAAGATGCCAATAAAGTTCATTAGATGCCTTTGTATTTTAAAATTGTGAAATATAAAACATTATTTACAAAAAATAAAACCCACGAGTTTATTTTGAAAGAAATCACAAATAGGTTCAGCTTCTGCTTTTGACTTTAAAGAATGTGAAATATAAAATCCGACGGTTTTCTTTTTTTAAGTTGTTTATTTCACAACTTTTAAAGTTAGAATAAGTCCCGCACTTCGGTTTGACTCCAACTTGTAGTGTAGGATACTACTAGTTTGAGTCAAACCTTTTGAGTCAAACCGTTTGAGTCAAACCGCTTGTAACAATATAAATCTGGATGAAAGGTGTAAAATGCAAATTTTTTATTAAAAACTCATACTTCATCTTTCTCCAATTTCCTATGTCCCAGAATTTTGCATTTTCAACTCTATTTACTCTTTGATTCTAAGTGTTCACAAGTTATCATCATCACCAGCCATTTTTAATGTCCCCATTGCTTTGGCATTGGCCTTCCGTATGGAAGGATAAGAAGAATAGGCCATGACCCACTAGTCCCTCCACCCGAGAATAATACGAGCTCATGGGGATTAACGACTGCAAATACAGCCGGGACCGACCGAGCGACAGCTCAACGTTCCTTCCACAGCTTGGAGGAGCTCGAGATAATAATATATTTTTGGTCACCCATCCCGTGACTGACCATCGCAGGCAGAGCGCTTGAACCACTGCGCCACAGCTCGTAAGTGCTCAGCCAAATTTGAATAAATCAATTTAATATGATTTTTCAATTTCTAACGTTCCTAAATAAACAATTTGTCAGCTTTCTCAGAAATATACTGTTAACAATTAAAAGACAATTTTGTTTTTAATATTATTATTTTTTCCAAATATTTACAACACAATGATATAGTTCCTACTAAACACAATAACGACAGTCTTCTCTTCCAGTTTATTTATATTATTCATTCAATACCCGGGATTCTGGATCAATAGAAGTCAATAAATCTGCCCAGTATATCTTGTCTTAGTAACCTTAAAATACGACTCGTTGCGTACTAAGGTGGTCCGACGTTTTTATAGTCCCGGGACATGAGACGGTTCGGGCTACCCACCGGCTGTTTTTATAGCTTGCTAATATTGATTGTCAATAGCAAGTTCCGCTAATTTGAATAATTCTTTGTAGTAAGGTAGATTTTATTACTAAAAAAACATTTTATAAAAAAAATCAAACCAACTTCAAAAAGTTAAAAATAAAACTTTTGGAGTTAAAGGAGACTTTTGGAATATATATTGAATATCTTTACATTGATTTACAAACATTCACGGTTAAGCAACACACACACACACACACTTAAATCCATCTAAAAAGAAAGAAAGAAAAAAACATGGCAAAAACACACACAACAAAAAATATAAGACGCAGATAGTTTATAGCCTGGATTAAAGTGTAGGCAAGTTTTTATGCCATCTCATTCCAAATGTTCCCCAGCGATTGTCCAAATGTCCACGCCGACTAAGTCGCTACAGAAACTAGTAATAATAATAAAATCTTACAAATAATACTTTTTTTAGGCTCAAAGATTGGTACCTACTTTTCTCGGTTCAATCTCCTGTGAATTGAGACTACGTGGCGACCCTACCCCGATTGCGAACACACACGTCCCTTGTCAAGAGTTGTCGTTCGTTTATTGCTCATTCCTCCTCATTTTCCGTCGAATGTCTGCGGGGTGACTTATTTGACAGCCGGAATTACCTGCTGGGACTTCTGGGCTGCTGGGAGACAGCATAAGTGGAATTTATTGTGAGGTGGAATCGATGGGTGACCTTGCTCGTGTTTTAAGTGATTGAAATTAATCGCAACCGCCTTTGTGGTAAAATAGTAACACCATTGGTGTCAGAAATATTTTTTTAGATTTTCCACAACTCGGTGGATCCAAACCAAATGGATCGTAGGAAAGTCGTAGGCTCCTGGGACGAGATGTGGAATAACCCAGACCCAGAGTCCGCCAGTTCCTCGGTGATTGAGGATTGTGGTGGCATATTAACTTTGTAACTTTGTTACAGTAATAACGTCTACTAATTTATCTCTGCACACCGCATGGCGACCATGCCAGGATCGGGAATCGCAGCGTAATCAGTTTCGCGAGTAACTAACGAAGTAATAGTAGCCATGGCCGAGAACATTCCGCAACAGGACCGTCTCCTGACAATCCATGAAATGACGCGATTTTAGTGTAAAATAGGAATGTCTTAATCGAAACAGGAAGAAAAGGAAGTGGTGATTGATTACACAAAATGCGGTCGGCGAAAATAGTGCGAGTGCACACTAATAATATTTTGCTAGCGGTGATGTTGGCAGTGGCCGGCGGCGGCGTGGCGATCATTTTCGTTATATACAACAATTATAAAAAATGTCACCACATTTATCTCTGCACACCGCAGGATTCTGGGAGAGGCGCTCTTCCAACTTCAACCTTATCAGCCAAATTGTACAGAATGTGACTTAGTAGAGGACGTTCATCACATTATTGCAGAATGTGCCCGGAACGAGGCTACCAGGAAAGATTTTAGAGCCAAATTTAACATTGGCGTTATAGATATTGGATGGTATAATAGCATTCTGGCCTCCCCGCTGTCGGAGCAGGCTAGAATGTTATACTCTGTTGTGCAGGCGGGTCAAAGAAACCGCATATTATAACTCTCGTTAAATTTAACGTACAAGAAAATAGTTGTAATTTCCTTATACGGTTAACATGTTCTGAGTCGAATAAACCCCTTCAATAAAAGGAAAAAAGAAAGAAATTAAAAAACCTTATCAGTACTTCAAATCAAGTATGCTAAGTGTTACCCCGTCGTATATAAAAAGTGTTTTGTCACTGCATAGTATAAAGCAAAGTCGCTTCCCGCTGTCTGTCCCTATGTATGCTTAGATCTTTAAAACTACGCAACGGATTTTGATTTTTAAATAGAGTGATTCAAGAGGAAGGTTTATATGTATAATAACCTTCAATATAGAGCAGAGAAATACTGTAATTTTTGAGGTTTCTAATGTGATGTCGTAAATGATTACATTTTTCCGCTTACATTGCAAACGCAGGCTGAACCCTACGAGATTTATCAAAATAATGTACTAAGTATTTGTACACCTTGAAAAGGTCTACAGAAAACTCCGCGGTGGTATATGTTTATTTCTTATGGATAACCCACAATAGCATAAGTCGTGTAGTCCACGCGGGCGAAGCCGCGGGCGGGAAGCTAGTAAGTTATAAAATGTTTAATCAAAAAGTACACCAGTGGCGAAGGATCGAATGTGACGAAGGAAAGCACGCCCAAAAATTTCTTAAAAATTCTCTAATTGTATGGTATATAGGTGGGGTGGGTATTTCAAAATGGAAGCCGATGGGAATCGGTTTGTGTGGACCCTTCGCCACCGGTGTACACTCGCATATACATTTTAAATCACAAACTCAAACCAACAGTGGTTAAAAAGCCATTCCGCCAACAACATTTCCTAATTGAATCACTTTGAACGAGAAATTTCGTTAAAACAAATTAACTAAGGTACACTGAAATATACGAAAATACTTATTCAATGTTTATTTCAATAACGAAGCCACTTATAATTAACGTGTGGTATCAGATGTAATTAAACACTAAAAGGTAGTAATTAAGTCCTGCCTAATGCCTGTGCCTAGAAACACCGACAACTATTTAATTCAGCTAGCATCATAAGAGCCAGAAAATTAAATGATATAATTAACTTTATAATTAGTTTATTAAATAAGGAGTTCAGTGGTTTTAATTAATTTGAGGGTATCGAGAAGATTTATTTTGATAAATATTAAATAAGAAAATAGACTACAAAAAAGCAACTTGTCTCATTTCGCCCTGACGGGATTCGAACCCGCATCCACAACCGGTCCAATGCACTAACCAATTATGTTACAGAGACCTATCAGGACACGTCGTTTTTTTTTAGTATATTCACCTTTCTACGGTGTTGGCCACCGTCGTTTCATCAATGAGAGAAATATCCTCGCATTCGAAACAAACATTTTTACAAATGTTTGACTGTCGATCAAGATGAAACAGCTATCTAATTCTAATTTTGCATTTCACAATGCTATTTTTATGTAATAAATATTAAATAAGAAATTATCCTGGAAAAAACCAACTGTCTCCACGGGATTCGAACCCGCAGACAGGGGGGTTATGTGGGACTCGAACCCACTAAAACCCCCTGGGTGTTCCAACCGCGCGAGTGGACGGAGATTGCTAGGATAAGGGTAGCATTCTACCGGGTCCCTGCCCCGCGTGTGCCCCCTTGGGCCTTTTTCTCCGGGTCCGTGGAGTGACCCAGACTACCACTACTGGTTGGGCGCGCGGAAACACATGGCGCCTCCATCCACCACGGGGGTCCTAGATGGACGACGGGATTCGCCTAGCCTACCCTAGGCGATAGACTAGCTACTTCCAACACCAAAAGTTTTTACTGGGTGCACAAAGAAGACAGAGACGTAAACCTATACCTATATTTGTAGTATTATGAGAGCATGACTGTTATTCAAAATGGAAGTTGCCTTCATCATCAGTTACCATTATAATGTCTCTACTAATGGGACACTTGGCTTCTTGATGGGCCATGACCCACCTCGAGGGCCAAAAACGGATTGTGGGTTTTTAGAGACTGCAAATACAACAGTCAAAGGAGTGGAATGCCCTGATCCTTAAATAACTGAAGATGATGATGATAAAAATTTCCTCTATTCCGAATGGTTCCACTGTTGGTTCTGCTAAACGTTCTGAAGAAATCTTCCACTAGCAGAACCTCGTCGAAGTTTTCTTCCAAGATATTCTACTGCAAGGTGAAGTTGAACTTTCTGAAATAGATTGAAAAATACACGTCCGAGTAGTTCAACCATAGTTCTTTCGTCGTGTCAGCCACATGACACCCACTGCTGGGTATAGGCCTCCCCCAAGGATCTCCACGACGATCGGTCCTGTGCTGCCCGCATCCAGTGGCTTCTCGCGACCTTCACCAGATCGTCGGTCCATAGTTCTTTCATAAGAACTTTAATCTGTTCGGAAACGAGACGAGACGGAGTACTGAGAGAATTGGTTCGCTCGTGATGGCTAAAGATAACAAGCGATTCGGGTTAGATCACATGTGATTGGTTAAGTTAAAGCCCATAGGCGCACATCTTCAGCCAACCACGAGGGAGCAAATTCTCCCAGTACTGGCTCGTCTCCGTGAATTGACTATAGTTACCTTATTGTGGTATAAATTTATCTCTGTCCCTGTCTTCTACACCACCGATAGCCAGTTGTCCCGCGTCAAGTTCCGAGGGCTCGCGAGAAAGTCATTACGGGAAACTACTCCCTGATGGAGTTATTTGCACAGTTGGATTATCGTTATAATAACGTTTTCACGCCATTAGGCTCAGTTCCGTATCAAATTTATCGTATCGTTATGCCCTCGTTAGCAGTTGCTACGACATTATAATTTTCAGTTACATTGTCAACAAGTTTGTTGAAACTGTCTCAGTGAAGTTGAAATTGTAGAGCTCAAGAAAGTGGTTAAAAGAAGCATGTTAAGTATGATAAATATCTTTTTCCAATTCGATTTTTTCCAATATTTTTCTATTTAAAATATAAAACAAAGCATTGAAAAATGCATATATTCAAAAATCATAAAGCATGTTACGTATTTAGTACTGTACGCTTAGCACGAATAACTTTCGAATAAGTATCGAGGAAGTGAGGTAAAAAAATATATGACATATTGAGCAGAGTTCCTACCGGACGTAAACGGAACTTCATTTTCCTAATATACATTTTGTCATTACGTGCTCGATACTATTTCGATAGTTTTTCGACTGAAAGAAATTTTGCATTTAGGCCCTTCGTACACGTGGATACCCAAATCTTCGATAGCCGACGATTTTGGTCACCAAGTGACTTCCGCAATACAAATTCATCGAGTATTTGATATAATCAGGCGTCATACATACATACATACATACATCATCAGCCTGTGGACGTCCACTACTGGACATAGGCCTCTCCTAGCTCACGCCTATTGTGGCGTTCATAGTAGGCTGTTAGCCTACTGCTACCACGCTGGCCAGACGGGTTGGTAGAGGGTTTGTTTCAAGTGTTCCTTCTCTCGCACAGGTGTTGAATGCGTCGAGCCTCTTAGTCGACTCTTACGACATCCCAGGCATGTAAGGGAGTGGTGACACTTGTATTATTAGGCCGTCACCACACGGTACAAGGCAATCAGGCGTCACTTGGCGGAAATCCATATCTTAGTAGAAAACAAAAAACATGTAGCTTAAAAATGCAAGAAAACTTACATGCAAGATCCGCCCACCCGCAAATGCAAACCGCATGCAGATACAAAACAGTGACACATCTTTCACCTTCACCGACTACTCCACATGTGTTTCGCCAACACAAGGATTATTGCACTGTCTAACAACGGGCGGTGCATCTTCGGCTGAGAGAGGTTGTATGGAGGGAACACATGCGCAGGCCAGGCGGCCTATCGATTTCATTTTACCATAATCCTCATAAAGTAAGCTTGAATTTTGATGAAAGTTTTGTGACGTCTTCACTCTATCATCTCCTTCAAAGTGTGGAGTGTGTCAAAATTTGACAACTTCAATTCAAATTCAATATCATTTATTCAGTCTAGGCTGTTACAAGCACTTATGAACGTCAAAGAAGCTACGCCATCGGTTCACAAACCCTACGGCGGGTGACCGCGTAACGAGAAGAACCGGCAAGAAGCTCGTCAAGGGCTATTTGTTTCTCCCTGTTTTATTTCATACAGAGTCGTCAAATTGAAAAGTGACCTTAACATATCAGTAAGGTCAATTTCCATCACAAAAAGAAAATACTAATTATGATATTACATTTCATGGTTATGTTAACAGTAAACAATTTTCAACTCACAAGGAAGGACTTACATTATAACATTTCTGGCATTACAAGGTTACTGTACTAAAAGTTGTGACGTACATACAGGTCTATAAAAACAAAACGCAAGCAAAACGTTCTTATGACAATGGTTTCTCAAAGATGATGGTAGGCCCACAAGAATCACCAAAAAGTCACAAAATTTCTTTGTTCGCATTGGACTCACTGTCCTATGATGGAAAGGAGAAGGTGGGTGTGACAGTAGCCGACTTACGTTTTCTACCTCATTTATATGTTCTGTGCTTTAGCAGTGCATTTTGTCTGTCGTATTTATTACTCAAGCTGTTACCAATACATTTTTATTTAGCTCACAAGCTCTCACTCTGCACTGACGTCAGTAATATGCACCAAATTGTCGCACTAGATACGATCTAGGTACAATTTCTATATTACAAAACAAATTTACTTGACATTGGCAAAATTCGCGAATTTATTGAGAGCACGCCATTAATTAAAAAAGAAGAAGATGTAACTATAATGATAATATTGAAATTGTGCGCGTGAATGGAATCAAAGCTTACTGAACCGGTACTGGATCTACGCAAATCATTACGAAAAACAGTTTAAAGGAGGATTATTTTTACGAAGTGACAATGGCATCTCTCAAATCAAATCAAATCAAAAATAAGACCATAGCAACCAGTTTCTTCGCTGTCATTACTGTCACATTTTCATACTGTATCACAGCCAAAATAGCAACGAAACTGGAGGCCTACTCTCTAAGCCCGTCAGCTAAGCCGTGCGATTCTGTAATAAAATCCGCGATCACTTCGACACCAAACTCACGTCTAGCTTGCAAACGAATTCGCCTCTACTGCACAATGTTAAAGTCGATTGTTATTTGCACCTCTTGAGTGAGTTCAGTGTCGAAGTGATCGCCGATTTTGTTACAGAATCGCACGGCAGATATGAGCCCCCGTCCGTAAGTTTCCCGAAACAACGGATGGAGCCTACTGTCTATTGATTTCGGTTGTACTACTTTTGGACAAACGGCACAAACACATTGGGAGTAGGGACAATGTCAAAAAGAATTCTCATTCATTCTTAGTTCGGGTCTCCGAATTGATAAGCTGTCCGTAGGTGATACGGAGTAGGAAACGTCCGTAACTTAGGCCGAAACTACGGGTTTCGTGCTTAGAGAGTAGACCTCCTGGAACTGAATCGAGTTTTCGTTAGATAAACAGCTCTTCGTCCGGTGAAATTTGCACCTGCACCTAGCACCTGGGGTGGTAGACTCGCTTCCCACGTGGGACAAACAACGGATACCTATGTGGCGATTTATCCTATTTGTATTTCTTACAGTTTTTATGAGCCCTTCCACGGTTTAAATACATAAAAAACCAATTTCTTCTATCGCGCACGTAAAGTAAAAAATATATTGAGCATTAAGAACCAACAATTGTTTTTGCATTAAGTATTTCCATTCCCCTCATATTCCATCATCATTGGATTTAGAAGAGGAAATAATATGTTCTCGATTTAATAAAACCGATTGCCGTTGGGAATGTCAAGGACCTCTCGTCAATTCCCTTTTAAAAGGAAATTTCTCGAAAGTACAGTTAACAGCACATCACGTCTGAAAGTTGCTCTACAAAAACCACCTTTAATACCAGGGACATAGAGGCGTTTTTAAGGTCAAACTTTAACCTCTGACGTGCCGCCGTGAATCTACTCCACACGAAGATTTCGTACAAATTGGATCGTAATTTTTTACATGTTAAATATTGGTTCCACGGCTTGTAGCGACCGGATTTCCTGCTTAAGGGATTAGCTACTTGAAAAGAAATTAAGTTGGTAAATGTAATCCTACTGATATTAGAAATTAGTAGAAGAAATTACATGAAGAGCGCGGTGGCGCAGTGGTGGTAGCAGTTACATAAAAATAAAAAACGACTTCTAAGTAAAAAAATAACTTTTTTCAGTCGGTGCCAGCCAAGGCATTCTACACTGCACTTATATACTTTTATTTTTCCTGCCTTGACTGTCACCGACTACTCGAAAAAGATTTTTTTTTTGAAGTCGGTTTATACTTTTTAATTTTTCAAAATTTCAAAATTAGGACCAATGTAATAGCGTTTGAACCATCCTAATCGGTCCAGCCATCTTCGAATAATCGGTGAACATACCTACATAAAATATATACGCGACGAATTGATCTTCTTCTTTTTTTGAAGTCGGATAAAAATCCAAAAAATAAAAGTGGCATAGAAACTTTAAACGCAAATTTTACCTTGAATTACAAAAAAAGGTAAAATGGTTTCATTCGGATGTTTTTCAAGCCTCTTGCAAATAGCCTATGTTGTAAAGATCTTTACATTTAAAAGATGTCAAATACTACCTCTTTTGCAAGTTAACAGAAATCTCCTCCAAATATTTATATTGTTAAAATGAAAGAGTAGGCACTTTAACATAATCCCTCAAGTAGAGTAAATAAATGAAGAAATTTAGAAAAAAGTTTCTCTATACTCGTATACCTAGTGAAATAGTTATTTGTTCTGCAAGGCTGGAAAGATAAATAAATAAATAAATATTTCCATACAATCACACCAATTATCTAGCCCACGTTAAGTATCATGAAGAACTTGTGTTATGGATACTAGTTAACGGATAAACATACTTATATACTTTTTTTTGTAAATACATACATAATATACATATTAAACATCCAGACAAAGATAAATAGACATGTTCATGCACACAAATATTTGTCTTGTCCGGGGATCGACCCCGGGACCTCTGGCGCAGAAGGTGGGGTTAGTACCTCTGCGCCAAACAGGTCGTCATGGCCGGAAGTCGACCGCGGAAACAACCATAAAATGTTCCTCGCTGTTGTGAGGTGAAAAATTGTGTGTTGCGCTCGGCAGAAAAGTTTTTAGCGTCTTGTACCTTTGAAATCCTCGCTTCGCTCAGGTTTCAATCCTAGATTCCTTCACTTGCTCAGCTTTCAATAGAGGTAACTCGCCGCTAATAACCAACTTTCCAGCCTTGCATAACAAATAACTATTGTTCTCTAGTATCCATAACACAAGTTCTTCATGAAACTTAACGTGGGCTATATAATTGGTGTGATTGTATGAAAATTTATTATTTATTTATTTCGATCGTTTGAAGGCAGTGCAAAGACTCTATAAATTGTGACGTATAAGGGCGCTCTCAAGGTCAAGTAAAACCATGCCGTTCGGTTGACTCCATGTTAAGTTTGTTCGGTATCTGGGTGTATTACTAATGTATGTAAGATTTCTGAAAGTATGCTATAATTTATTTTTCTGTGATCTTTCCTGAAAACATTTTTTTTTTTATTATTCTCTATTTGCAAAATAGTTGGGCAAAAGTCATCTATTACAAATTTTAAGTTGATAGCATTAGTAGTTTTTAATATATCCAGTTGTGTAACAGACAGTCAGACTGAGTCTCACCATAAGGGTTCCTTTTTACCATGTTGGTACGGAACCCTAATAACGAACACAAATTAAACTCCAATAATTATTATGGAGTAGCTTTTACCAACAAAAATACACCAAAGTATTTAACTCGTAAAAACAACATGTCCAAACATCCTCGTTTCCAACATACATTAGGTCGCGACCCGGCATAAAATAACACAAACATTTAGCTGTTTTGTTGGAAAAACAAACAAAATTAACTAAACTTATTTGTCTGTAACAAACTGCCGGACAATGAAAAATCGAACCGTGCGTTATTAACCGACTTCATAAAAAGGAGGAAGTTCTCAATTCGTCGGAATAATTTTTTTTGTATGTTACTCGATTAATCGAATGTGGCTGAACCGATTTGAGTAATCGGTCCTTTTTGTTTTTTCAAACAAATATATATAGGTATACTTACAAATGATATATACGTATACTTCCCATGTGGTCCCATTGTCATCATGTCAGGATCTGATGATGGGATCCTGGAGAAATCCAGGGAACTCTTCAATATATAGGAACTCCTAAAGCGATTTCGGTGTTTTCTAATGTATATCATGCATATGCTTCCAAAAAGCACCATTTGGTGTAGTGGAGCTGATGATGAAGATCACAAATAGTCACCGGAACTATTCAATACATAGATAATGTCGTTCAAAAGCTTGCTTGACTCTCGAGAGAACTTCTAAATAAGTAACGTCCCTGCACTTTGTAAATGGTTATGAGGAGTTCACATAATGGTTATTAACGTTTAAAAATTGTGATAAAAAAAAAATTCAAAAAACTAAAAAGCAAAAAATAAACCATTTGGAGTCGGTGCCAGCCAAGGCAAGAAAAATAAAAGAATAGGACTGCAAAGTGGAATGCCTTGGCTGGCATTGACTCCAAATGGATTATTTTTGCTTTTTAGTTTATTGAAGTCGGTTTTTTTTTCATACAAACATACCTACTAATAAACTTTACTTTCATGAAAGATAAAAAAAAAACTATATGTCGATGTATGAGCAGGCTGGATACTTGAATGACGTATGAAAGTTCCGAAAATTCAAGAAAACTTATAGTATGCAAAACGAATGTAATGTAGTAATGTTTATATGAATATAACGCCTCTGTCGTCTGGTGGTCCAACCACCGGTATCATAACCAGGGGTCCCGGGTTCGATTCCTAGTGGGGGTACATATTGTATTCGGTTTGTATTGGTGGTAGGACTCGCTGTAAGTCCGCCTGGGTAGCTACCACCATCTTATGTAAGTCTGACTCCATAACTACAATGTTTTCAGTATTGTTGTGTTCCGGCAGTTAGAGATAAGATAGCCAGTTCCTCAGTAATTGATGATTCCGGGAGAGGCTCGCTTCCATCTTCAGCCTTATCAATACTTAACATCAGGTATGATGAAGGCTAAGAGTCTCCCTGTCGTTCATAAAAAGAAAAACGCCGTGGCTCGATTTCCTTGTTCGGAAGTATAAAAGTATTCAGTTCTTTGATTAGGCATGTCTAAAATTAGGTAGGTACTTACTATAAATGTATGACTAGTTATCACTTATACAGGGTGTTACAAAAATACCCGTAAACCCAAAAGAGGGTTAAATGGTGACTTAAGACAAGTCCATTAACAATGTTTGAGAACCGTACTATCACTGTATGACTTACCGCCAAAAAAATAAAACCATTTTATTTTTCATTGATATGCAAACCCTATTGCATAATAACATCATAGTATTGAACCTTGCTATGCTATGACAACTTTACATGACAGCATACTAGGGTTGACAATATTTTTGGCTTTGATAATTTATTATATTTTTTAACCGACTTCAAAGAAGTAGGAGGTTCTCAACTCGACGGTTTTTTGTTATGTATGTTTTACCATAACTTCGCCAGTTATTAACAGATTTTTATAATTCCTTTTTTATCTGAAAGAAAATGGTTTATGTGTGGTCCCATATAATTTTAACGAAGATCTGGCTAGTAGCTTTTTCATAATCTTGAAAAATATCAATCACCTTTTGGCAAGTAGTCGTTTACCTAGATGACATTGTTGTGTATGGGCTGATTTTTGTGCAAGTAACGGCACATGATGTAACTAAAAAATCTGAAATAAAAACATTTTATAAAAAAAATTCAAACCGACTTCAAAAAGTAAAAAATAAAACTTTTGGAGTCGGTGCTAGCTAGCTACTTACGTTTTTTACGAGGTATTTTGTAACACCTTGTATAGTCACTTGTACTATTAATTAAAATGATTGATTTTTACATTTACATGCAATTTTTTTACATAAATTTATAAGCAATTCTGCTGATTTTTTGTCATAACAAGAACTGTGTAAAACGGCACTACCATTGAAACGCGATTGGAATACGATTGTGACTAAGCATTCCGAGAATTGGGCCCCTGGACAATAGCAAAGAAAATATTTCCCACAGTAAACATTATCCCAGATTTTTCTCTGAAAATAGAGATATATTTACAGTTTAAAGTACACATAATATAAACGCCAGTGTTCATGTTGCCAAGTGCAGACGACGGTTGGCAACTTGCCATCCGTTGGCCACTAAGTTACTTCCAATCATTATGAAATAAAAAAAAAATACACTAACTTTAACATCGTAAGCGCTGTTTTCGGGCATCGATATTGACGTTTAAGTCCCTAAATTAATTTAGAATAAAAAAAGAAAAAAGCGCCGTTTAATAATTTATGTCTATTATTAAGTAGTTATAAAGTACAATCTGTTTTAATCCAGGCTTTTTATTATCTGTTTCCCGAATTTCATCTAAATCCGTTCAGTAGTTTTTGAGTTTATTTGTTACCAATATACAAAAATACAATACGTGCCGTGTGGTGACGGCCTAAGAATACAAGTGTCACCACTCCCTTACATGCCTGGGATGTCGTAAGAGTCGACTAAGTGGCTCGCATTGAACACCTGTGCGAGAAAAGGAAAACTTGAAACAAACCCTCTACCAACCCGTCTGGCCAGCGTGGTAGCAGTAGGCTAATAGCCTCATATGAACGCCACAATTAGCTAGGAGAGGCCTATGTCCAGCAGTGGACGTCCACAGGCTGATGATGATGATGATGATACAAAAATACAAATATCTCCTTTTTAACCCACTTAAAAAGGAGGTTATCATTATAATCATTAGTTTAGATTTAATTAAATAAAGAAGTAACTTATTTCAATACTAGCGGCCGCGTGGATCCCGTTCCCGTGGGAATATCAGAATAAAAAGTATCCTATGTTCATAACCACGCTTTCTACTATCTGTGTACTAAATTTCATCCAAATCCGTTAAGTAGTTTTTTAGTTTATTCGTTGCAAGCAAACAAACAATCAAATATTTCCTCTTTATAATATTAGTATAAATAAGTTTAATTTCATAATTACTTAACACGAATAACTTTCGAGTAAGTATCGAGGAAATAAAGTTAAAAAAATGTATGAGATATTGCGCAGCGTTCCTACCGGACGTTAACGGAACTACATTTTCCTATACATTTTTTGACATTACGTGCTCGATAATATTTCGATACTTTTTCGTGCTAATCCTAAGTCTATTAATTCATCATCGTCATTATCATTCAGCCTCTAAGTGGTTCTTCGTTTTAAGGTTTTATCCAATTTTATCCAAAGCAAATTCCCAAGCCGTCTCGATAATAAAGATTCTCGTTAAAACTCATCAATCTACCTACAGACGGCGGATTTAGGGTTAAGCCTTCAATTCTAAATAAGTGCGTACAACATATCAATATTGTACAAAACTGTCAATATCCAATCGATTTAATCAATCACTGTAATTATCTAGTAATTAATTTAATTATCTGGCGGTTGGTAAATTACTCCAGCTGTAAAACATGAACAGCAATAAAAAGAAAAACTACCGCTTCTTCATCCTACAATGCAGATTAAAAAATTGTTTAAGCAGTGGTTGCCGCGATATTGTAACGCGTCAAGGATGTTTGCGATAGATGATTTTGCCTATGATAGCACAGAGGGTGGAAGGACCAACGCTGAAACATTGGGTTTCGGCTCATGTCATGGCGCTGGGACGTGCCGCCAAATATTTTTTTTGTAATCAATCATATAATAATGATATATTACTAACATAGTTGTGTTTTGTTACTAACAAAATATGGATGTACATTTGAAGTCCGAAATAAATAAATAAATAATAATTAAATATAAATAGGCAGTAAAATGACGGAACGGAAAGTAAAAATTACGGAATGGGCAGTTCGATAAATAGTTCGGCAGTTCACGATGAGCAGTAACACTCGAACATTACTTCAGTTGCAGAAAGCGATACGCTGTTACTTAGTAGGCTAATTAGAAGTGCCACATTAATTCATTTGGTTTATATGGCGATCACTGACTATGGGAGTGCGTAGGTAGCAATAATTTATTATGCTATAAATTGTCCTGGTTTCTTACTATTATAGAGGAGAACATCGATATTGACTGTTGATCAATCGCTCCATCGAAAATAAATCAATCTTTGATGCCGTTGTTTTATTTGACTCCCACGACAAATAAGTAAATCAAAGTGAGAGCTATCATAACTTCCATATCTATATTTTTACTTTACACGCTGAAATAAACAAGAAACCCGGTACCTCTGGGTCTGATAACTGTAGTTATTACCACTAGACCACAGAGGCGGTTAAATACAATTTACTGTCAATTTTTTAAAGAACTGGTTATAATGAGATTTTTTACAGACTAATTCCGTTTTTTTAGTGCCCACTTGTAACTGCCCATTCAGTCATATTACTGCCCAATATTTATTTAACTGCCATTTTATTACTTGTTACGAATCATTTCTATTTAGTTCACTGCTCAGTTTTTACTGCTGAACTAGTTATTGAATTGCGTTTGGTAATATTTAACTTATCAAAACTACAATAAACAACTGCCGCTTTAAATCATAGCCATAGCAATTTGCGTTGAAATCTGGGACTCGGACTGCACACATTGTCAATTTACAAGTGGGACGAAAGACACGAAGAAGCACGGAAATAAAAGAGATAGCTAATGGCATCGGACCCCATGTAGGGTCTTCCCAATGTTTCACAATGCGAGCTCGTAGGACATATCTGATTCAAGTACACACTTATATTATTAGATTTAATCCTTTACCGTCTTGTTCATGATCGATTGAAGATATTCTTCCATCATCAGCCTGTGGACATAAGCCATAAGCCTCTCCTAACTCACGCCTATTGTGGCGTTCATAGGAGGCTGTTAGCCTACTGCTACCACGCTGGCCAGACGGGTTGGTAGAGGGTTTGTTTCAAGTTTTCCTTCTCTCGCACAGGTTTTCAATGCGTCGAGCCTCTTAGTCGACTCTTACGACATCCCAGGCATGTGAGGGAGTGGTGACACTTGTATTCTTAGGCCGTCACCACACGGCATAACACCAAGATATTCTTATTTTTTATAAAATAATTTGTATGTATCTCTGATATAATTATGTATTTGCTAAAACTCAGTAAAGTTTTGGAATTGAAAGGATGGCTGATGGAATACCAGAAGAGAAATAACAACTTGGCTGTCGAAACACAGAAGCAGTCCATAGCTTTCTTGGTCGATTTTGAACTTGTTTCATAGTTTTTTATTTTGTTTTTTTTTTATGAATGACGGGGAGACGCTTAGCCTTCATCATACCTGATGTTAAGTATTGATAAGGTTGAAGATGGGAGAATCCTCTATCACTGAGGAACTGGCTATCTTATCTCTAACTGCCGGAACACAATGCTGAAAACATTGTTATTATGGCGTCAGACTTAGACAAGATGGTGGTAGCTAGCCAGGCGGACTGAAACCAAATACAATATGTACTCCCGCTGGGAATCGAACCCGGGACCCCTGGGTCTCATACCGGTGGTTGTACCACTAGACCACCGAGGCGGTTAAAACTTCTTCACATTATCATGATAATTGTCACTGTTTTCAAAGAAGTGTTTGAAATTTCAAAGTGCATTCTTCATAAGGTGTAAAGTTGAATAATAAAAAGCTTTTTTTAGATTATAGAGACTTCTACTCCGGTGAAAACTTTATCCAATATTTTAGTTCTACCAACCTTTTGGATTCATTTTCCCGACAATAGCTGATTCTCGTGGGACTACTCTAACAGACAGACGGAGTTAATTACTTCTCCATTTAAAAAATAGTAGAAATCTTAACTACTATATGAAAGTATTACTAGAGTAATACTTAAAATTGTTTAAATATAGGTTTAACTATAGCAGAAAACATCCGTAGTAGAAATGTTAAAAGTAGTATTATAGTTTATGATTTTTGAATTTTTGCATTTTTCAATGCTATTTTTATACCCACGACCTTTGGAAATCCCGTCCAATGCTCTTGACCGGAGAGCATCGGACCGGATTTCCAAAGGTCGTGGATTCAATTCCCATCTGAGAATTCACTTGTGGCCGAGTTAATTTTTTCCAATATTTTTATATTTAAATCATTAGTATTTAATTATTATAGTAATAAATACTTCTTTTTTTTTTCAGATAAGCGAACAACACTTGAAAGGTAAGCAATAAAATGATTCTTTATAAGTCAGCTGTAAAAAAAACCTTCGAATTAGGGATCCATTTTATTCTACGATGCCACCGACACAGGCAGAAGAACAGACATGTCAAATTCATTACACCAACAAGTCATTTGTATCGGGGTTTTTAAAATTATAGTCTCCGACTTTGAAGTATAATTTGCAAACTTGTTTAAAACCCACTCGTAATTCTTTTACCTTTCTTTGGTCAGTAGGCAACCACAAACTTTACAAGTATTCATGAAAATTACGAAACCCTTTTAATAAATAAACTCCACAAACGGAACTCCTACCTGCGCCTCATCTGGACAAGCTGTTTCAGTAGTCAAGACCGATACTATCTACATTATTTAGTAGTAAATATCCTTCGACACTACAAAAAACATTCCATTTCACAAACTCGAGACGCGGAAAGAAATAATAGGGGGAGCACAGTAAATATTAAATGAAACAGTACCCCAAGGCCACAGCCTAAACAATCTTTGCACTGCTTTTATTT
Organism: Chrysoteuchia culmella; assembly: GCA_910589605.1. Taxonomy (NCBI): domain Eukaryota; kingdom Metazoa; phylum Arthropoda; class Insecta; order Lepidoptera; family Crambidae; genus Chrysoteuchia; species Chrysoteuchia culmella. Next base: position 2,108,325 of record OU342651.1, read on the forward strand.
ATACTAGGAGAAATACTTTTACGCATCCCTCGCCCCCAGGTGCAGGGGCGATTCGAAATGTTGGACTCACCTGGGCGGGTACTACCAACTTAAACTCCTAGTACTTGCCCTCCAAGCCGCACTTGGTCACGGGGGGTAGAGTTCCCAATCACCCCTAAAGACCAAGCGGAATCTTTGCAATGCCTACAAGCGTCCGAAATGTACTCATATAGTTACGCGCCGAAACACGCGCGCTTGCTACTGTTTTACCAGTGAAACCCAGTGAACTCGAGGGGCCGGACGTGTAGCGATAGAGAGCGGCGTGTGTGTGTGTGTGTGTGAGCGCGTCATGTCGTCCGAGTGCACCGACTGTTTGTGTCTAGACTGTGCCAAGGCGCCCTCAATTCGATAAGTACTGACGTTATTGGAGTATTAAGGATCCGTTCCGAACTATAGCCGTACCGCGCAACCGCGCGTCGGCTTTGAAATCGGCTTCATTTGACAGATGGATGTGACATATTGCTCTTGGTCTTTGGTTAGTTTTCATTTGTGTCAAAAAGAATCAGCAATGTGTCACATCTAACTAATTAATATGCCATATATATTGCTATGCCCAGAAGTGACTGCGATACTCCATGCAAGATCAGACAACCACCACCACCTACCACGAAATAAATTAAGTATATTAGTATATAATATTATCGCGGAAGTTCCCGGTCGACCACCTTTAGGCGATATTCACGTTTGGGAATTTGGGATCTGCAGTCACACAGGAGGATGTTTGAGTGTTTCTCTCTCTAGTTTGCAATAACGGCAAAGGTCACTGCAGATGAGTTACTGCTTCCGATTATACATTATCTGTGCAATAGCGGCGGTCTGCTCACTTGCCATTATTTCAGTGGCTCATATTTCAGCCGCAGAGAACTAATGTTGGCACAAATTGCTCCCGTTGTATCACGAAAACTATTAGAGAATATAATACAAGATACTTGTATCCCGTGAAATATAAAGACAATGGTGTTTTATGGAGCTTTTCCACATTAGTTTTTATTGCTTAATAATTTTCTGGTGCCTCTTGTTATAGCTGGAGTTTTCACGTAAGAACAGGGGTTATTACTAACCTAGTCCTCGACTGACCGTCATAATAATAATGTAACAGTAAAACTAACTTCGTATGCGTGGACTTTTTTATATAAGTAACTTCATTGTCATGCGTCATATCTGGAAGTTTTGCATTGAAATAAGAGGTTTTGCAATAAAATGTTCCTTAACGGTACCTACTACTTAAGTACACTAATTTATACACCCATGTATAATATTTTAAATCTGGAGATGTATTTTTGAATTATTCTAATTTCTTTTGCGAATTCAATTCGCATGCGAAAATGCATGATGCAAGGAAAATCGCATTCGCATGAAATTCACCGAGTTCCATTGTATCACACTGTTGTCGTTTTCTTAAACTCCATTGACAAAATTTCATTTTACGCAGAATATTTAAAAACCCGGACACATACTCTCCAAAAAAAAAGAATCAGAATCAGAATTCAGAAAAGCTTTGAAGCAATAGCTCTTACAAAAAAAGTGGTAGGTCCTTCAGGCCTACCGCCATCTTTTAGAAACCGTCATGTTGTAAGAACGTTTTGTTTTCCTTTGTTTCAATACTGTTTAAATTACTTTATTTGACACAAGACGTCGTAGTAGGTTTGATTGATAAAAATCTTGTTTGAGTGAATGATTGAGCGATGACGCCACAAAATGTCCGTCAAAAGACAAGCTTGTTTTAAGAGGTTCGCGGTACGATATGACATATAACAACATTGCGCCGATACAAAGTGACATTAAACAATATTGCGTTAAGAGATGGCGGTAGGCCCCCTGACCACTTTATTTCAAGAATGTGATACTCGTTGTAGATTCGGATGCGAATAGGAATGTCAAAAATAGCAATTCGAATGATTAAAAAAAAAGTCTCCAGATTAGTTCACTTTTTCCGTACAAATCAAGTCATCAGCCATCAGCGTGTTGGAGCACTGGCTTTCCTTGTAAATAGATAAGGAGAATGGACCGTGATGACCCACCACGCGGGCCCAATGCGGATTATTGCGTTTTTGACTGCAAATGCAGCTGGGAGCAACGACTTCACGTGACTTTCAAAACACGGAGGAGCTTGAGATAATAAATTTTTTGATCACCCATCTTGTGACCTACCATTACGAAAGTTGCTTAGCGGCTACAATCCCATATGCTTTTGCTATAAATTCATATGGATCGTATTCGTTTAAAAGATTCACGAAAAGCGACACAGTTTTTTTTTATTATTTGGCTTACAAAACTCGTTTACAATGTTCTCATTTTACTTGTAAACAAAATCTAAAAACCTACTAGATGGAAGCACAACGTAATACAACGTAATGAATGCGTAATGTAATATTACAATTTATTTTTGATATTACGGTTCGTATTTCTGTTTCAACTTTTTTTTATGAGCGACGTGGAGATTCTTAGCCTTCATCATACATGCTGTTAAGTATTGATAAGGCTGAAGATGAAAGCGAGCCTCTCCCGGAATCCTCAACTATTGAGGAGCTGGCTATCTTATCTTTAACTGCCGGAACACAACAATGCTGAAAACATTGTTGTTATGGCGTCAGACTTAGATAAGATGGTGGTAGCTAGCCAGGCGATTTTACAACTAGTCATACCACCAACCAAAGAGATTATCAATACTTAACATCAGAGGGCCGACCGCCTAACGGTATAGCTTGATGATGAAGGCTAAGAGTCTCCCCGTCGTTTATAAAAAATATATATTTATATATATATATATGATTTTGATTAACTATTGACTATAAGTGATGTTAATAATAATACATTTTTAATAATAATAAATTTTATTTCAATAAAAAGTTTTGAGTTACAGTTATTAGTGGCCGGAGTCCCCTTTTAAGCATACAATGCCTGTAACAAGAGACTCCGCTCTTCCATGACATTATTTTATGTATTTATCATTACATTAAGTAGTATAGAACAACTTATCATAATTATTTTTAAATTTATAATAAACAAGGATAGATTATTTTGCGCGCGCGAGTGTGAGTGTGTGTGTGAGTGCATGCATGAGTAAATATAGGTATATATTATTATATGTATTATATATGTATGATAGAAAAACAATGTGAATGATGCGTTAATAAGAGGGTTTTTTTTTTTTTTTTTCTTTTTAATGGTATTATTTTATGTCTTGTAAGAACAGCTCTGTCATGTCATAGTCAAGTGATTCCAACCATGTTAGTACCGACTTTTTGCATTCTTTATAAGGTTTGGAGTAAATGTCTAGTTCCTTATTAATTTCATTATAAATTTTGGCCGAAATACTATTATATTGTGCTCCAGCAAACTTTGTTTTAGTTGAAGGAATTATAGCCACATTATATTTTCTTCTACTTTTTTTATTATTTTTAATATACGGTAAATTCTTGTGCTTTTTCTAAAGTACATGTTTTATATATAGTTTCCTAACTGAAAGCAACCCACAATCAAGATAAAGTTGTTTAGTAGGGTACCTAAAGCGTTTAAAATACATTGTTTTTATCAGAGCACGCTGCGAAAGCTCAACCTCTATAAACTTAGTTTTTGACGCACCACCCCAAATAGGAATGCAGTAAGCCAAGATGGACTCAACCAGGGCAATGTATATTCTATTCAAGAGATTGTTTTTTGGATCTCGATCTATAACAGGTTTCTCATCCCTTGGGATCACATGTCATACTGAGCGGAAGATCCATGTTAATTTCCTCACTCTTCCAGCAAGTTGGTCAAGATGAGGATACCAGGATAGCCTCTGATCCAGGATAACGCCCAAATACTTATAATTGGTGACTTTGTCAATAAGTGGACAGTTACAGTTATTCATAGAATCATTGCAGTTGTGAACCTTCAGACTGTAGTTGTCAGCAGGCTGATTATTGTCATAAATACTATAACAGATGTATTTGGTTTTAGATATATTCAGTGACAGTAAATTATTCTTCAACCAAGTCGATATTTGAGTCATTCCTATTTCAGCATTATTTCTCACAGCTTCCCAGGAGTTTCCAGAGAAGACAACAGCTGTATCATCGGCGTACGAGAAAATATTGGCATTATTGATTTTTAAATTACACAAGTCATTGATGTATATTAAGAACAAGGTAGGTCCTAATACACTGCCCTGCGGTACGCCATATGTTACTTCTGCGTCTTCACTGGAATACTGTTCCAATTTGACTCTTTGCTTTCTCTCAGAAAGGTAATTTTTAAAAAGAGCTAATGGCATACCCCGTATTCCAATATTTTGGAGCTTGTTCACAAGGATAGGGACAGACACAGTGTCAAAAGCTTTTTTGATATCCAAAAACACAGTTAAACATTTATTATTTTTATCAATATGTACTGTTACTAATGTACTTAATGCAGTTACAGCATCCTCTGTAGATATACCTTTCCTAAAGCCATATTGTGACGGAGACAGAAAGTTATATTTATTTAGAAACTGAAGAAGGCGATTGTTTAATAATTTTTCCAAAATTTTTGATATACTAGGTAAGATGGATATAGGCCTGTAATTATTAACATCTGTTCCATCCCCACCCTTGTGAACTGGAGTGATAATGGATTGTTTGAGTGGGGCAGGGAAAACTCCCTTGCTGAAGCAGAGGTTGGCAAGGTGGGTTATAATAGGAACTAGATCATTTCTCATGTATTTTAAAAACTTGGTAGGGATCTCATCCCAACCAGGTGCACTGTTTGATTTAAGATTCATCAAAATATTATCTACTTCATCACAGTCTGCATCTAGAAGAACAAATGAGTTTAACTGTGTTGGTTGTGTAATAGATGGATAACTGGAAGTACACGATTGACTGGGTTGAATTTGTTGAGCAAGTTGTATACCAATGTTTGCAAAGAACTCATTCACAAAGTTTGCTGATTCAGATGGGGAATTTTTAGCATTCAATAAATCTGTGTTCTTGGTTTTAGATCGATTTGAATATGTAATTTTTTTTATATTGTGCCAAAGTAATTTATTATCAGAGACTGATTTTGAAAGTAACTCTCTTTCATATTTTCTTTTCAATTTTTTTATTAAGTTATTAAAATAATTCCTATATCTAGTATAAGTTATTTTCAAAACTTCATTATGAGGATCTTTTTTTAAATTTTTTTGTAACTTATTTCTATTATTTATGCATCTAAGAATACCAGTGGTAATCCACGGTTTTATAATACGTTTGCTCTTTGGTATTTTAACAGTAGTTGTATTAAAATTAATGGTATCTGTTAGTCTTTGCAATAGAAGATCAGTTAACACGTTAGGATCATTGCAGTAAAGTAACTCGGCTAATTTTAATTTTTGTAAATATTTTTGAGCTTTTTCATAGTCTATTGAAGTTGAAGTCTTATTTGATCTATGAGAGTATTTTATTTTAGATAAACATAAGAATGTTGTAAGGTGGTCAGTGGTACTTGTATTTAATATTGCAATAAATGCCGAAACTTTTTTAATATCAATTTTCAACATGAAGTGGTCCAAACATGCGAGTTCCCTTATAGGTAATGTGTGACCAGGAAGAATACTAAATTCTGAAAGCATGTTAAGATAATTAACTCTATTCCTGTATTCCTGAGCAGGCTCTGGATTTTTTTGCTTTAGGTTAATATTTATGTCTCCAGTTATTATAATATTCTTGAGTGTCCTAATAGTTTCAAGATGTGCGCCAAGAGAATTTAAGAATATTTCAGCATTTGTGTTTGAAGGAGAGCGATATATACACAATAGTATATTATTTAAAATATCTACTTGAATGCAAGAGGCATGTGACATTTTTATCTCCTTTAATTTAGCATTTGATGAAGACTTGACATAAACAATAACTCCGTCATCTTGATTTAATTGATTACTAGTAAAATATGAGTCGTAATTAGATATTTGTGGTATGGGCTTGTTACTATCAAGTCTACATTCGGTTAGAACTAATACATCTGGTTTAAAATTGAGGCTCGACACGGTTAGTAAAAAGTCATCAATATTACAATAGACACTTCTTATATTTTGAGAGATGATAGTAAGATCATTCTGCTTTACTTGTATATGATTACCTAAATCAACAGTATCACATTCAAGAGCACGAGCTATTTCTAGTTTGTCTAATTCTTGAATATTTTGAAAAGACTCACCCATTAAATAATATATATGTATATAAGTAGATTATTATGTATGACATAAAACTATATGTGTTATTCATAACAGCTATTGAAGAAAGCTTGTAATAGTGAGAGAAAGTTAACTTATGATAATACGAGTATTTATAATAAAAAATATTTAGGCAACTTTTAATATACTTGCCTTTTGGTAGTATATATATTTTGTATTGTTTGTATGTATTATTGCTATTTAAGTATGTGTAAATACAGCAAAAGTGAGCGTGCGCAAAACTACAATTCATGAGCTTTGTCAAACTAAGGTACTGATAGGACATAATTAAGTGAGCAAAATAGATAATTAAAGCATGCAAAGACAGACTATATAAACTCGGCATAGGCTTTAGAAACTGGTATTGTATACAAGTATTAACTACAATTAGTCATTTTTTCAAGAGAAGCTGGTGTACCTGATCTTCGCTCCTGATGATGATAATCGGCGAATGTTCATCTTTTCTTATGTAAACTTTGCCGTAGGAAGTCCAGCAGAACTTATAGGCATTGGACTTGGCAAGGTCTCTGGCGAGAAAGTAAAGACGAGAGCCTTTCGGAGTAAGATGTTCTGATAGAAATATAGGTGTATCTTCCTGCACCATAAAACCTAAATGTTTAGCACACAATTTAGTCTTATGTCTTATGTTGAATTCCTTTGCCTTTTTCAAAAATTCAGCCTTAAGAAGCGTAGATCCCGTTTCTATAATAATTGGAGTGTTTTGTTTTTCAGTGTTCTTCCCACGTACTCTATAAATATCTTTAACATCCAATCTATCAACCTTACAGTCTATATTCTGTGATAATTTCATAACCATTTCAACCAGGTCTTCTTTCGTTTCTTTATTTTTTCTTGGTACATTTTTAATTCTAAGTTACTTTTTCGGTTTCCTTGTTGCATGTCCTCAATTTTATTTTCCAATAGTAGAATATACTTCTTGTCTTCTTTTACTTGGTTCTCCAATAGATCTATTTTCTTTCTAAACTCTTCTTGCTGAGCTGCTAAGAATGAAACTGAGCTCTCTATGTTGCTATTTGAAAGTTGAATTTCTTTCAGAGTTGAGTTAATTTGCTGAAATTCATTTTCTTGTTTTGTTGCGAAGAGTGTCATCATTTTTTTCATTTCTGCTTTAAAAGTAGATAACTGAGAGGTGATAGAATCATCCATATCTTCCCTATTCCTTTTGGTACGTTGGTATATATAGTTAGGTGGAGTCTTGTTACTATTGCCTAGCACATTTATATCTGTATCTGATACAGATTTATCCATCATTGGGTAAAAACTTTTATTTATTTCTAAGTTGAAAATATGCTTTTCACTTGGGCCAACACCTTATATAGAAACCGCGAACGCTACCGCCTATGGATTGTGGCGAGCAACAGATGAGTGACGTACGTGCCTGAATGTGACGCGTGCGCTACGTAGCTTGCAGACTGATGTTGTCGCAGTTGAGCTGTCTCGTTCTTACGTCGACCGACTATTTCTCGCGTTCTATGAGCGCCTGGTACTTGGCGAATTTTAAACAGACTTTTTAAATAAATTAAAGTGATTTTAAATAATTACTTAAATTTTTTGCACGGAAACACACGTCTAAACGCTTGCGCGGTCCGAGGGGAAGAGGAATGAGGATGTTAGTAAACCAACATTTACTTACTCGTTATAACTAATTAAATTGTGCCGAAACATATAGTTAAGTATTTTTTTATTTAATTCCATTTCGTCCGACCATTTCGTCTGTTCATCTAGCATTTTTTTTAAATTCAAGCGACATTGACATTCAAAGCTGCTTTTTACGTCGCGTATTCGTTGTAAGTGAAATAGGTTTTCACTTGGTGTATCTGTTACATGTCAAAGTGGTGGTGAATAGGAAACCTATAAGCTGACTTAGAATCAAACAGTTTAGCAGACACCTTAGAATCCTAAAAGTGCTAAATTTTTTTAGCCGAATATGGCTATAAAATCGAAAATAATCGTCGACCACCGCGCAAGTCAAAATCTGGTGATTTTTTCATATTATTTATTGCACAGCGGCCGCCCGCGGTTTCGACCGCGTGGTTCCCGTTCCCGTGGGAATATCATGATAAAAAGTATTCTGTATTCATAACCAGGCTATCTACTATCTGTGTACATTTAAATTTCATCCAAATCCGTTCAGTAGTTTCGGAGCCTATTCTATGCAAACAATCAAGTCTTACCTCTTTAAACAATTATATATTAAAACAACGGGACTAAAACGCGACTTTATTATGTAGTACAGCTATGTACTTACAGCTGACGTTTCGGCTATGTTGCAATAGCCGTGGTCACAAGCAGACTGATGTTTGTGACCACGGCTATTGTGACCAGTCCCGTTGTTTTAATATCGATACCTTGGGGCTCAAAGGGCGTAACCACCAAAACACGACTTTTCAGGACAGCCAAAAAACTGAAATTTAAATTTTGTATTTATCACAACTTTGTTGATATTGATCCTATAAATATGATTCTTACACCAAAAGTCGTTAATTTTTGATGTGCATAATGTTAAAACATAACATTTTAAGAAATATTTGTAATTTAAAAGTTAGCTGGTGAATACGCCCCACAAAGTCCAACATGAATGTCTTTTATGCCCCATAAAATGACTGCTGCGTTAGTAACGCTGTCTTTTATCGATATATAATTATAATGGAACGCGAAAGTTTAAAATCTTATATCTTATATTTATAAAATTTATATAGATTAATCTCTCTGTCGCTCTTTTTCTCTCGTTAAAACATGAATACAATCTGGTACTCGTATTTAAATTTTGATTAACTAACTCAGACATCAATAAATAGGTACCATAGCATTAAATATTTACGAATAAATCGGTTCGGTAATCCATTACGGGCTCCTTGAGACCGGGGCCCTAATTTATTTATTTATTGGCCATGTTTCAGTGTCACTTTTACATAATTTATAAGACGTAATTTACAAGCATTTCGAGAATACGAGACATTAATCGTGTAACGTCTCTTATGAAAACGTAAGAAACGTTGTGGCAATCACAGAGAGACCATGAAGGTAAGTGAAAACTTCTTTAGCGGCGTTGTACACATCAGAGTTTTAAATTTTTGGAATGGGTAAAATTTTTTAATGTTGCGTCAGGACCCTTGACCTGATCGAAAATTCATAAGACGGAGGGAGAGTAGACCGCCGGTGCGGCGTAGTAGTGGAAGTAATATCCCCCTATCTTTCTACCGCGCGGCGAAAATGTATGCCTGCTCCTGCTGTTTCGTTTGAGCGGTTTTCACTTCTGCCAACACTCCCGGAGTGCAACCCGTGGTTTTTTCATTTTGGAGCTTACAGCTTCATTTACGAATTAAGTAAATAGACAAACTTATGATCAAAATTGAAGTACCTCCCAAATATAAATACATCGCACTAAATACTCTGCAAAAGTTGTTTTATTTTAATTAAGAGTGCGCGAAGAAATTTAGAACTGTCCTCGGACAATTTTGTATTAAATTCTTTGGTCCTTATATCTGTAACACAATGCTTAATGGTGGCGTATTCTGTCAGAAGTAGGCATCAAATATCATATCAGTCTTTGCGTAAAACAGTGTCTCGTGAGCGGACGTTAGTCATCCCGCCAACGTCACAGTATAAGAAACATGCACCAGTAACATGCACTATGCAGCAGACAACCAAATTGAACATTAATAATAAAAAAAATGTGATTATACGTAAACAAGTGGGTGTTTGATGAAAAACTAGTTTAGCAAAAAAGATGAAAAACTAATTATCTATCTATTTAACAAGGGCGCAAATCATCAAGAACGACTTTCAACTACAACTATCGCCATCGAGGATAACATAAATTCAAAAACATTTAAATGAAGAATAAAATTTTTAGCAACTTTTTAATTTAAGAACTGACTTCATAACGAAGTTGGGCTCGTGATGATTGGTTCACAAAAATGATACTTAAATATGAATATGACCATGCAAATTGAAATGCTATTTTTAACATCGTCAAGAGATACGTAACGTAGAATTATTGTTTTGAATCACAGAAAAAACAGCAGTCTTGTGATAGCTGCTCGAAAGCTATTCCTATTTTGTTATATTTTATTTTTGGTATTTCTGTGTACAGAACCTTTGGATTGCAATACAGACTATAATCATCATGTAATTTCATATTCTATCTTTGTAATAATTGTAATCTTTCTTGTGTAACTAAATAAAAAATAAAGCAAAACAAATTAAAGTGGCTTCCACATGATACAATTTTTCGTCCAATTTGATTAGATTGACAATCGAATTGTGTCGCGTGGAAGGAAATATTAAATTCAAGGTTTCATTCATTGGGTGGTCGGTATCGCCCGATTCGGGATTGCCCAATCAAATTGGGTGGTGTGGACGCTAATTGGCCAATTTTTTGACGTAGACACAGCGCATCGTCGCCTGTCGCCAAACTGTGCCAAGCTCAGTATAAGCAGCAAGCTGGGCCTGCTGTACTTATATTCTGCTTGACACAGCAGTGACAACCATAACGACAGGTAAAAGTATTCAATAAAAAAAAAACAAAACAAAACTAAAAAATAAAATACACTTACACAAAACAAAGGAGATGGTCAGATTTTCTATAAGAGGTGGGGTGTGACCACCGACAGAGAAGTAATTCATATTCGTTATTGTGCGTATATTTTCTAATATATTAATCACAAAAAATATTTAAAAGCATCCTCCATTTATTTCAAATAATTTATTTTATTAATCGTGTGCGATGAATTACTTGCAACACTTTTAATATTTTTTATAAAAATGGCAGGCAAATCGAAATGTCAAATCTATCCACATGGCTAATAATAAGTAATTAATGTAATTTCGTGCCTCCTAAAACTGAATTCAAATAAGGAGGTGGTGGTGGTTGGAGTTCTCAGCCTAATGTATGAACCATTTTTTTGTAGTCGATCATTGGTGTTGTATGAAGGTATGATGTCTTATGTTTCAAACACATAAAATATCAACGATTTCTTTCTATCCAATTTGGGTATTTCTATGTATCATGCCGTGTTTTGGGCTTCTAATTTCAAATGTATTCTATCGAAATATCTAAAGGAAGTAGGTAACCTCTCTGGCTGCTTGACATGACTTTGACACTTTGATGACAGCTAACGTCAACGTCAAGCTGTGGTAAGCATTCGTTCTGAAACATAAACTGAAACTAATAACATTTTTTACAAATTACAAGAGAATGGCGGATTTTTTTAATATAATAATTATATGACCTTATAGCATAAACCCAAAGCTTCAAATGGTATAAATATCATGTCAGTCGGAAGAGGCACCCCACTTCTGTCCGTCTCCTTTAAACACGCAACCAACACAACATATCTATGGACTAAAAGCACAACTCTAATTAAACTAGTCTGTGACACTGACATACAACTGACAGTGACAGTTTGTGTCACAAACAAAGTAAAAAACTTAGTTGCTTTCTTTTTAACAACCATTGTTTTGTCCATAGTCTTCTTTTTTCTTTTTTTCTCATCTACATTTGTAGTTAGAGCCAAGATCAATCCAAATGTTTTGCTTCTTGTTAAGGGGCATTGATACGAACAAGTCCGTTCAGTAGAGGCAACAAAAGAAAACTAAAATTGGCGATCTTGTTGTGTACGTGTGGACGGACGATCAGATTGCACCCAATTTAATCGGCAATCAAATTGTATCGTGTGGAAGCCACTTAATACAATTGAGACAGGCGAGAAACGTGGGTAAAAAATTCACTGCAATTTTTTTCTCGTGTGGGTAAAATTTACGTGATTCCACTTTGGACTGCGTTCTTACTATTTTACAATGTTTATGGCCTCACAGAATTTATGCTTTTGTATTTGCCATTTTTAGAGAAGAATTTCGTTGCGGAGAGAACTGACGTAGGTCTGTAGTCTGAGAGCGCAAGCGCGACACTGACAGGACTCAGAAAATGGCGTTTTTTGCTTATTTTACAGGTTTTTCGATAAAGGAATTTGAAAAAAATGCTATCATGTAAAACTATCCGTGTGGAAGACTAGGCCGTAACTTAGGTGGCAACGGCCTAAGAATACAAGTGTCTCCACTCCCTTACACGCCTGGGATGTCGTAAGAGTCGACTAAGAGGCTCGACGCATCGTACACCTGCGCGAGAGTAGGAAAACTTGAAACAAACCCTCTACCAACCCGTCTGGCCAGCGTGGTAGCTGTAGGCTAATAGCCTCCTATGAATGCCAAAATAGGCTTGAGCTAGGAGAGGCCTATGTCCAGCAGTGGACGTCCACAGGCTGATGATGGAAAACTATCCATACGGTACTAGATAATTATTATCTCTACTACTGAGTATACAAATTATGTCAATAATAGTAGTTCTATAAAATATTTTGGAAATTGTATTTACAATAGCATCTTTGGTTTTTTTTCTATTGAGTAAAGTTTATCTAATCTTGTTACTATATCCAAACTTCGCTCTGTTGTTTCCTCAACTAAAACATATATTTCTTTCACATTTTTACAACTGCTTAATGCTGAATGGTTAGGGGTTTGCAACTAACCGGCGCAGTACTTTCCGGTAAAACCCGCCCTAAGCTACTTATCTTGGTTTCAATTCCAATTATGCGATGTCTTCAAATATTTATTAATAGGTATGTTAAGTAAGAATTAAGCGTTACACAGATTATTGTGATTGTAAAATTTTTAAATCTTTAAAGAATAGTTTGTATGGAAGTAAATATTTTGGTATACCCATTACATTTTCTTTTAAGAAAAAGGAATAGATCGTAGAAAAGAAGTTCAGATAATATAACTGTATTAAATAATATTTTCTTATAACATTTTCATTTTGCTTTTTACAATGCTATTTTGATGTGATAATTTTTAAACAAGTAAATATACTAGAAAAAAGCAACTTGTCTCATGTGTACTAGAGAATTTCAACGTGTTCTCATAGGTCTCTGTAGCATAATTGATCAGTGCATTGGGCCGGATTCCCAAGGATGCGGGAGGGCAACAGAGACAATTTGCCTTTTCTAGTATATTAACTGATATTTTCTTTATTTCATTTTCCACTTTGTCGCTATGCCAGTGCCAGACAGACGCAATTGATATCTTAAGAGCGGAACAATACAATGCCATATAATTTCAGTTTTGTCGGTTAAATAATATTTTCTTTATTTCATTTTCCACTTTGTCGCTGTGCCAGACACAGTGGCATCGAATTGAAATCTTAAGAGCGGAACAATAAAATGCCACAAAATTCAGTTTCGTCGACTGTGGGATTTAAACTTAAAATGAGTTTCTTCGCTGGCAGCGCCACATCTGCGCCCTCTTAACGCTCTTAATTGTTTTAAATATCATCGGTTCTTTAGTGCCTTTTTTCGTTAATCGTTTGCTAAGTACAAATTAGTAAGTCTTTAGCAGCTCCTCTTTTTGTAAGTGGAAGGTTTAATTTGGCTTAAGTACTTATTTAAACTTACTATAAATTCTAGCTGTTGGCTTGGCAAAGTTTAATTAACTACATTTTTAGATGTTTGGTTTTGAAATACCCTTATAAACTTTGTGAACTTTTTTTACAAATTAGGTATACAAGAAAGGGATTATTACAATCATTCTAAAACTCATGCCCAGTAACTTGTAAAAACAATTTCCATTTTTCATGACAAGTTGTATCAAAAAGAGATAATTGCTAAATTCCAATTTCTAGTAAAATTCGACGCTACGTAAATATCAACAAGTTATTACAATACTGATAAAATAGTTCGGATGGTTTGCTTTAATAATTCATGAATATTGATCGCCAGCTTTAAAACGAATTGAATTGGAAATGGAAAATTAAAATTTTGAGATGTAAGTAATTGAAAATAAGAGCAAGGCGGGTTTAATCGAAAGTCAATATTTGATTAACTATCCGAAATTCGATTTGGAGGTGAACTCCTAGATAATGTCTGGAGCTGTGCAAATCCAGTGCAAATTAAATCGAGACACAGATCACGAACTTCTTAGTACAAAATTCACGTGCGTTTCGAGACCTGAGGCCGTACCGCACAAGTGGCGTCGTGATCGAAATCGGCTTCATTTGACAGATGGATGTGACACATTGCTGCTTCTTTTTGACACAAATGAAAACTTACCAAAGACTAAGAGCAATATGTCACATCCAGCTGTCAAATGAAGTCGATGTCGATGCCGATGACACTTGCGCGGTAGGGCCTCTGGCTGTTGAGCTGGCTGTTAAGGACGCGTTTACAATAAGTCATGAAATTTGCTGTTTCCCCGGTTCATTTTTCGACAAATTCATTGAACTTTGTGACGGGGCTCCTAGTCCGGCAGCACTACAGTCGCCGGGACGTCGGAACCGCCGCACTCGTTTAATGAATTGGAAACGAAATAAAAGAATCGTTCACAGGAGACTTGTTCTTTTTATTTTGTATTAATGGTAATAACTAACTGTAACAATACGAAAATACAAAGATATAGCAAAAGTCCTTGTTATAAATACTTAATCTAAATAATGAGTAAAAAAGTAGGTAGTTATGCTTACCCCGTGTATCGGGTTCCTGATGCATATGAAAAATATATTATTTACAAAACTTTAGATAAGAAATGTAGTAGTTAGATAAAAAAATTTAATGCAGTAGCGTTTAGCTTGCTGGTTTCTGTAAGATTACGTCAAAATGAGCTGAACAGGAATCGTGGAACGGAGAAAATTTTAATTTAGACAGAACAGACAAAAATATAATTTGATTACCATAGAGTGAAACTACGGAGTTTCCAGCCATTATAGAGGTTTCATCCATCCATGAGGCTAGAACGAAATGGCATCGTTACAATACCGGGGCGGCCGGCGCAAAGATTTTTTTGTAAAAGAAACAATATGGCAATGTTAACGATGTCGTTTCTGCACTTAACTTAATTTAGAAAATAAATAGGTAGTAACAAACAAGTCTATTTTATAAAAAATACAATATAAGTAATAAAATATTAACTAATTTAATGGATGTGCATGATAGAATTTTGAGTACCTATGTGAATGGTTTTTACAGTGAGAAATTTACACTAGGTTGGTTCCGGTTCCATATAAATACTAACATCCGTCTTGATAAAACTTGATAAAATGTTAAGGGTATTTTAAGGAACAGAAGATTATTAAAAATATTTTGTGTAATTATGAAAAAATAAAACGAAATATTTAGACCAAGCTGTTTTGTCATTCAAATAGTCTTTTCAAGTATAATATCTTTTTTGGAGAAAACAATTTGTTACATTAATCTTAAACTTTTCGAAAGGCAAATCCAATATACTACTTATCTGTAATATTATTATAGATCTTTAATCGGTACCGAGGCATAATAAGTTTATTTCTAGTATTACGATCGTGCAAATCACCATGTTTGGTATACAGGTTGATATTACGCCGTACAAAAAGAATACAATTTAAAATAAATTTGAGAAGAAGCTGTCAGTATACCAATTTCTATAAATTTTTCCCGAAGAGATGTTCTGGAACCCAGTTGATAAATGGCCTTTATAGCTCGTTTTTATAGTATAAATATTGTATTAATGTCAGCTGCTACTGCCCACAAATGAATACCATTCAGACCTCAAGAACGACAACCATAAATTTTTACCTCTATTTCAACCCTCTAGCGGTTAAATCATGTCCATTGCGTCTGGAATAATAAAAAAAAAATAATGAAGTTTTTTTTTTAATGGCGGACCGGGACGAGGCCAAAAGGTTTAAACTCCTTTAGGTATATCAATATTACCTCTTTAGTACTGAAAGCAGTAATACAGTAATTTTACTAATTGAAATAAAACAACTTTTAGGGATATCAAACGCGCTATATTTCCACGAACTAAGTTGTAATTGTCCGTATTTTTTGGTTTTTTAGGGGTTTTTTGATTTTCCCGACGTTTCGGCACCTTTACAGCTGCCGTGGTCACGGGATGTGTGTTTCTTCTTTTCGACATGTCTTCATAAATCGGTAGCTGTAGTTGGTCGGTAGCCTAATGGTTAGAGCTTTGGGTGGGTCGGATTCCCAAACGTTTCAGGTTCATGTCCCGTCTGAGCTATATGGATACTTAGTTATTTTTATCTAGTTTTTATATTATCTAGTGTGGCGGCACCTACCTGACGCCGCACATACTACAACACACGGTGCTAGAAACTTGCATCCACCGTACAGCAAATAGATGGAGCTGATAACAATTCCATATGAGATCGAACAACATGTATGGAAACCTACATCACGCAAGCGAAGTTTCATCGAGCCACTCACATTATATACAACATCAGACGATCATCTGCCGAACCGCGGTCCCCGGACTACCAACACCCAACACGAATTTAGATAGAATTCCATATAAAGCGTAAAAAGGACCGAGGCGAATTTAATATTTTCCAGGATGTATCAGATAACAAATTTACAAGCTATTTCCGAATCCCACGATAAAATATAAAACTATTATGTACAATAACTTAATCTAAACAAAAGTACAACAACTAAAACTGTTGCCATACACCAGTTCATCATCATGAGATGATGATCTTTGTTGTGAATTTTGTTTCCTTTGAAAACATAATTTAAATATAAGTTGAATGAGCAAGTTTGGGCACGTGCTTATAGTCTAGTATTGTAGTATAGCCAATATTGATGCTCAAAATTTTGAAAGCGGGAAATTTGAGAATTGGCTACAAGAGCTCATGAAAGGTATCGTACGTACAAAAGAAAAAAACAAAACAAAAATCTAACCTAAATATTGATTTTAAAGAAATACCTTGAGATGATTGGTCACTAGGACCAGAACATCCGGAGGAAGAGCTCGCTGTTCGACCTTCCTACAAGTGGCTTACCATCTACCACCCTTATCCATACCTCCACCATCACATCTCTACACTAGTATAAAATTCGTACCTTCATTCAAGTAACAGACATCAGTTAGCTTTTAGTACAAAAAAACTGTGTCATATCCGTCCGTTCATTACCAGCAAATCCCCTCGCAAATCGTAATCTCGCGTGAGCAGTCAACATAAATACAATTAAATGTATTTTTAAATGTAGGAGAGTTTCAAATGTAATAAATATTTCTAGTTCTTTCTGACCTCGCTCCTTTAATTAAGACCTATTAGGCAGTATATCAAAGGTGTATTTGAATTTTGCCCCAGTTATAATTTCACGGAACTTGTATTTCACTTTACATTTAAATTATGTTGTAGAGCTAAAATATAACAACAGGAAAGGTACCGTAATCATTTAAAAAATTAGTTAGGTATTTTATGTTTTTTTTTTCTTGCATTTTCAATGCTATCATTATCTTTATACTTACGATACTTTTTTATAGAAAAATATTACAAAAAATTGACTCAGAACACAAGTTATCCTAATCCTAACTTATATAATAAATACGAAAGTGTGATTGTTTGTAATTTTTTGACGTTTGCAAGAAATGCTCGAAGCACTAACTAAACTAACTAAGCAACTTTTGCTTAGAGTTAGTTGAAAGAACGGAAAGTAACATAGCCTACTTTTGAACACGATATTCCCATAGGAACGGTAACCACGCGGGCAGAAACTAGTTACTTCTAGTTAGTTATAAGTCCCGCCTGAGAATAACTTGTGATGCGAGTCGATATTTTCAAATATTTTTCTAATTTATCAGTTATGTTTTTTATGAATATGGTAAATATTTTTTTATGATTTTAGAATTTTTGCGTTTTTCAATGCTTTTTTTATATGTACTTAAGATAAATTTTAAATAGAAAAATATTGGAAAAAATCAACCATTCCCATGAACCCACACCTGAGCTTGTAACATCTTTTATCTTATAATTATACTTATTAACCACTTATAGTGCTTCTTTTCTATCTTTTCTGCACCCGGTCGTGCTTAACACGACCGGAGCGTGTCAAGGCCACAAATGAATTCTCAGATGGGACTCGAACCCTTGACCTTGGAAATCCAGTCCAATGCCTTGGAACGGAGCATTGGCCCGGATTTCCGAAGGTCGTGGGTAAAAAAATTGGTAAATCAGTTCGAAAATCACCTCAAAATCACTTCGAAAGTCACAATCGCATTTGAATCACATCTCACTTGTTATTATTTTAATATCCTCATGATAAAACTAAGGACAACAATTTATAGGTGGCGCTAGTACACTATTCACTAACTTTAATAATACAGAACTACATCCCATTGAATCTGATGTCCCGATATCCTTATCCATCTAAAAAGATCCAGTACTGGGGATAATAAATTATATAGCTGGCTATGATGAGGATTCCAAGATCTGAAGCTTTTAGTAGCTAAAAACCATGTAGTAGACAGAACTACTACTAAATGCACGCCCGGACCCATCCGAACATTATTTTTTTTGCAAAAATTTAAAATTTCTGTATATTTTCCTTTACTTTTCCTAATTTTTATTTGTAACTAGCGGCCACCTGTTTCCTCCACGTGACTGCGTTCCGCGTTTATGCAAAGATGGTCAAAAATCAGTAATCTAAAGTTTCTAATTAAACTTAAGATTACTGATTTTTGACCATTATGATCTTAATTTAATGTAAAATCAAGCAATTCACGTATATTCTAAAAATACAAGAGTAAGTTCAATATTAAAATTATTCATCGGTTCACAAAGCGATGGTATAACGTGAAACGAGAAATACCGCATGAAACTCGTCAATGACTGTTCTTTCTTCCTTTTTCTTGTCAACCTTAAAATTGACTTCCGCGTTATTATCCCTTCGCCTTTCCACTTTCTTAAATCTAGATAATAAAAAAGAATCTTTAGTTCAAATCCAGGTGGTGTAAAGACAAATTAACAGGAAAGCTTTTCAAATATCGTGTACCAGGAAAATATTTAAATTTCACCCTGTTACGGCAGGAGCAAAGTAAACAAAACAGAGCAGCCATTTTTCATTTCTAATCAGCTTGAGGGCACGCGCGTGATTCGTTTTATGAGGTGTGGTGTCATTCGGTGGCGAAGTGTACAAACTGTGTCACTGGAGCTTCTTAAAATATCGTCCACATAACAAGGGTAAAAGAATCATTTTTAGACGCGGAAGTCTGACACTTATCTATCCAAGGAGGTGTGAATATCGAATGTTATTGTTGATGCAGGTTCTTGTTATTGATACTTTGTAACAAGTTTGTAAGGTTTGAAATTTTGAACAATGGATTTTATACTTATGGTAAATTTTAAATAGAAAAATATTGGAAAAAATTAACTCCTAACCGCTGAGCTACCGAGACTTTAAGTAAGTCTCGGTAGCTCAGCGGTTAGAGCATTGGACCGGATTTCCAAAGGTCGCGGGTTCGATTCCCGTCTGAGAATTCACTTGTGGCCGAGTTAATTTTTTCCAATATTTTTCTATTTAAAATTTACGATAAGTATAAAAATAGCATTGAAAAATGAAAAAAATTCAAAATCATAAACGATGGATTTTATTCACACATCTTGTAATTTAAATTATCATAAAAAAAATTCTTTCCAACTTTCTTCTCTTCAAAGTGTCTCTCGGTCTAGTGAAGGTTAGAGAATGTAAGATTTTTTGACGCTCTGGATGCCCATCCATTCCCTTATGTTGCGAAATAAGGAGTTTCTCTACGGCCACGTTTTCTTTTCCCGTCAATTACAAGTTATAAAAGCTAGTTATAGGAGTTATAATGTCTAATCACAAGTACAATCGGGGAACTTCCCGGTTGATCAGAAGATTTTGTTTTAAGTAAGCTGTACAACCCTGGTGGAGGTCGAATACGAGGGATGCAACAAAGGGATCAGTGTGACCATCTCAGAAACGGCGAATCTGGCAAACCACGAGCAAAAATCTGCCAAATCTGCCAAACCACCAGAAAACCAATATTCCACTTCAAATGACCAAAAAAAAAAGCTACTTCATAAGGAATTTGAAGTTCTACTACAATTTACTTATTAAGAAACTAATGATCAGTTACATTAATAACAAAATAAACCTTATTATAGATTAATTGCCATACATAGTCATAAATTTAAATCATACAGTGAAAAAAATTGGCAAAATTGAAGAAATTCTTAATTAATTTTAAGTATTTTAAAGATTTCTTATAAATCTGCCACTTTTCAAAATCGTCGGCATAATCTGCCACACTTAAAATTCAGGTGCTAAATCTGCCCAAATGGCAGAAATCTGCCACAAATGGTCACACTGAAAGGGATGCCAAATAAAACAACCTTTGAACATCAGCGGTGTATTCAAAATTGGTTACAAATATAAACAAATCATTACACCTTATAAAAATAGAACAATCACTCGTAAGCGCGATTCTAAATGCTACAGCGCCATCTATCGAGCTAAAAGGTAATTATAAATTGGTTCGAGTCAGTGTCTGTACATTTACCGCCCACCAAGGACAACTGAGACTTGTCCTTAAATATGGCGACCCCGCCCACCTCAAAAAGTAATAGACTTATAGAAAATGTTTTTTATCACAAATAATAGAGCTCTAATAGTTAATTGATTTTATAAATAAATTATTTTTTTAACCTTAAAACTTTCCGAAATATCGTTTCTCAAAAAAACTCTGCTGATCAACCGGGAGTTCCCCGACTGTACAGTCATGTAGGCATACACTTTACAACCTTACCGCATTGGGGCACATTGAAACAAAGCTCTCTCTGTCCACAGACATCATTCAATATTGTAATGTGACAAGGTTGTTTAGTATTTCTTTGTCATTGCACGTAATTGAACGTCCGAAATTTGAAGCTTTTTGTTGTTTTATGTGCTGTAAAGACTTTAGACTTCAGACAAGGGCAAGCCCGAATCTCTATCATATCTATTAAAAAACAAAAAAAATATATACAATCACACCAATTATCTAGCCCACTTTAAGTTTCATGAAGAACTTGTGTTATGGATACTATATAACGGATAAACATACTTACATACTTTTTTTATTTAAATTAAATACATACATAATATACATATTAAACACCCAGACCAAGACAAATAGACATGTTCATGCACACAAATATTTGTCTTGTCCGGGGATCGAACCCGGGACCTCTGGCGTTGAAGGTGGGTTTAGTACCCCTGCGCCAAACAGGTCGTCAAATTTATGTATGTAATGCTGTCTGGCCACTAACTTTTTTTGGACCAGAATGCCCTAGGACTTCTTTATTATTTTGTAACATCACTATCGTCATAATCTTTTATTTTCACTATACCACAGCTGGATCACATGCTGTCCCTATGGACAGAGATACTCAGAGAAAAACTATAAAACAAAAAGTTACAAAAGTATATAATTGCTTTTCCTTCATCACGAATTCCAGTGAAATTCAAATTAATTTGCTTGACAAATATAGAAATTCATTTTCATTTATACCATAAATTAGTGCCCAGAAAATGAAACAGATGCATAAATAATGAACCTACAAATAAATATTAGAAGACAATTCTATTCCTTGAGGCATCTTTCAGAATTTTCAGGCGTAGAACAATACTAATGAGATTACATTGTAAGGAATTTACTGAAAATATTATAGCCCAGTCAAATAAGACTTTGAAGGTTACAATAATTCCCATAGAGCTGAAAATTGGTATGAATGTTCAGAATACCATTATAAATGAATTGTGAAAAGTCCCCATCAATCCCCCTTGTGCAAAAAATTTTATTGATGGTGAAAGTTTGCAAAAATAGGTTTTTCGCGTTTTTCAGCTAAACGGTGAGTTTTACAGCAAAAATAGTTCAGACAAAAATTGTAGATCATCCGATTCTCTACAAAAAATGTATCTACACTTTTTTTCATAAGTATTGCCATTTCCGTGATATAGCGGTTGAAAGAATTGAAAAAAATATTTTATTCGTAATATGCACACGTTTCCACACCACCTATGAGGTAGTGTGCTTAACGCTTTTTTTTTAACGTGGTTTCCCCGGTAGGCCTATTGTAATTTGGACTTGAAAGACCTAGGCCGAACAGCACTCATAATACTATGGCTAATATTCGTGCATACTAATTGTAAATGTTCTAAATTGGAGCGTTTATTTTTTAAATGACCTTCTCTAAGAAATAAGTCAGTGACTTTGGAATGTCTGTATCAATATCTTCAAACATACGACCTGGTGGAGGATAATTAGAATTATCTAACACTGCACATTGAATATCCTCTCGAATAATTGCTGCTGCAGCTTCTAAGATGCGAAATCGCTCTTCTTTTTTATCGGTTTTTTTTTTCGTACCAAGCTTGATTTAAAATATCATGGTGACTATCAATAAAACATACGAATGTTGAGGATCCTGATTTTTCTGTAATAATAATTCTATCACCATACTCCAACTTCAATCGCATTTTAATGGTTCTGTTATCTATTGTTGATTTTTTACAAATACTTTTCAATTCGTCTAATGTGAATTGACAATCATCGCTATTTTCAATATACTTAAATATTTCTCTCATCGCAATATTTGTAGCTTCATCTTTAGGACGACCGACTTTACCCCCAGTGGTCGGTTTCAGAAAAGAATTGTAGCAATCGTTATGATACTTAGCCTCGGCAGCGACTAAATCATATTCAAATTCAATTCGAGCAGCAACAGCTTTGGCTACATCATCACAACGAGTTTTAGCTATAGTTAGAATACTGTCTTTGAACGAAAGTGTAGTCACTTTAAAAATCTTACGTCGGTACTGCAGTGCTTTTTTCTTCTCCAACTCTTCATTTAATTCATTGCCGCAAAATAAACAACACTGGTTGAAGCAAAATGTAGTTTCACTTACTCGTGCTCTAGTACGAGGAGGACTTATTTTTGATGAACCAGCTTCTTCTTCTTGGCGCCGTCTTTTCACGGCATCAATGCTACTTTTTCGAGTATAATTTTTTCGACACTGCACATGAATTTTTACAGATGTCTGGTCTTTCAGGTACTCCGAAAACTCATCACCTCTTTCAATACTTGCATCAATTAATGCTTTCATGCCGCGATCAACAGTAACAACTCCACTTTCAGTCAAAGGTTGACTACAAATAAAGCAGAATTGCGACATTTTTTTTTCAAAACAGTAAAATGCACAAACTTTGTTACAAAATATAAGCGATAGCCACGAGTTGTCACTAACAGTATTTTGTTGAGTATGAGACCTTCGAAACGGAGCAGGTATACGAGCATCGCCACGCTGACAATTGAATGGAAGACAGATGTTACTCAAGGCCATGCGACTAAATGAAAATAGGGGAGGAGTTTTTGACGTTCATTTATATTCTAAGAATTTTATAATTTGTATGTATAAGACATAGGGACTCATGTATTTACTCATATAACGGTTCAAAAATGAATATAAAAGAACATTAACGTGCATATTACGAATAAAATATTTTTTTCAATTCTTTCAACCGGTATATCACGGAAATGGCAATACTTATGAAAAAAAGTGTAGATACATTTTTTGTAGAGAATCGGATGATCTACAATTTTTGTCTGAACTATTTTTGCTGTAAAACTCACCGTTTAGCTGAAAAACGCGAAAAACCAATTTTTGCAAACTTTCACCATCAATAAAAATTTTTGCACAAGGGGGATTGATGGGGACTTTTCACAATTCATTTATAATGGTATTCTGAACATTCATACCAATTTTTAGCTCTATGGGAATTATTGTAACCTTACCTCTATTTTAAGGACTAATTTGACTGGACTATTACTCTACATATTTTATTTGTATCAAGCCTCCATTTCGGTTACAAGATATGAAATAAATTAACGAATCTTTCTCAGCTACGGGTCTAAACGAACTGCAAGTAAAAAATATACCATTTCTAGCCATACCGGGATTTTAAATATAAATTAATATTGGGCTCAATACACAATTATTATTTCGGAACATACTGGGAGTTGAAGAGGAACGCATGTTCAATCCAAAGAAGTTAAATTATTCAGCTACTAGTACAAAAAGCTCTTATAACTAATTTAGTTCTCCAATGTTGACTCGGGTAATGAGCTGTTCACCATAACAAATACAAGTGATCATGTGATCAACTTATTCAGCTTCAGCTTGAGTATGTCATGCTCTCTTTAAACATTTCTGCGGTGGTGTCGTGTGAGGCGGGTCGCTACGTTCCCTAAAATATGGTTGAGCGAAGCGATGGCTGGTTCATGCGTCATGCTCGTGAACGGGTGCTGCCAGCGGGATGGGTCTACTTCAGTCTGCTTATCTTAATCTTGTGCTTAAAGGTTAAATATTTTTTTTCTAAAATAAATTGATACTGACCTGTATGTTCCTCACAACTTACAGTACAGTAATCTTGTAATGCGAGAAATGTTGTAATGTATGATAGATAAGTCTTTCTTTGCCAGTTGAAAATTGTTTACGGTTACAATAACCATAAAATTTAATATTATAATTAGTATTTATTTTTGTGATAGAAATTGACCTTACTGATATGTTAAGGTCATTTTTCAATTTGACGACTCTGTATGAAATAAAACAGGGAGAAAAAAACAGCCCTTGACGAGTTTCTTGCCGGTTCTTCTCGTTACAAGGTCTCCCGCCGTAGGGTTTGTGAACCGATGGCATAGCTTCTTTGATGTTCATAAGTGCTTGTAACAGCCTAGACTGAATAAATGATATTGACTTTGACTTTGACTTTATTCCACTAAATTCCAAGAAAACTTCCACTCATCATCAGCAATTCTAATGTTTCCTAATTGGCGGCAAACTTTCGCCCGTCCGCCCAAGTTGTTCGGTTGACGGGTACCGTCAGCAGGGCTTAGTATCAATCCCTGTCGAAGTGTCATCAATCTCGGCCGACACTCGACCGTGAAACGGCCGAGTTTCGTCGCTCCTCCCCGGTCGTGTCACAGTTTTGCCAACCCTATGCCAGTAACTACACGTCATTTGGGAAAAAGGCTACGAATCTTTTTCTTATATTGACTGTCAAAAGAATGGGTTTTCAATTTGAGGCATTATCTATAATGTTTTCTATAATGCTCCTTATTACTTTTTGAAAAAAAACGTAATAAGGAGCATTGTACAGAAACAAAAATCATGATAAACTGAAAAAATCAAATATCTCTACATCATTTCCTTTTCTTCTGCCTGGTCAAGGAGTTTTAGGATACGTCAAAGTTTACTGGTATGTTCACCTTTCTACGCCGTTGGCCATCATCGTTGGAAGAGGGGAATATCCTCGCATTCAAAAGAAACATTTTATTTACACAAGATTTGTTTTACCTTGGTGCCGGAACACAATTTCCAAACGTTTTTTTATTGTGAACAAAAAAAACTTTTACTAAAAAAGTCTTAAAATAACCAATCACAAGTCAATAAACGAAATCAAAATCTAAATATCTCAAAGGTTTTCTTGATCCTCTTCGACAAATCGCATTACGAAATCGATACTGTTCTTCCCTAATTGAATTGTAAAATGGGTGTTTTACAGCATCGTTACGTTGATACTTATAAACCTGTTATAATGGGTCTTATTGATCAAAAGGTTATTAGAAACATAATCTACATTAATGAGCGAACAGGAATTCAAAGTATGAATTTAGAAATTGGTATCTTTTCCCTTAATAGTCCTTACGTATTCATTTTAAATTGTGTTAGGGCTATTTTTGAACGTTTTGTTTTTCTTCTGTTTTAATAGATATGGAAGGATGATTAGGTTACAGAAATGATAAAAATGCGTGAAGCTTTTAAAGAACTAATTCAAATTATCATCATAATTTATTCAGTTTAGGATGTAATAGTCAATTGTGGCACTGACCTCAAGTATTCAAAAGAAATTATCTTTTCTGCATTTGGTATAGAATTTTGCCTTTCAGTATTGATCAGGCCCGCTGGTACAATGATTAGTGACCCTGCTTATTAAGCCAGGGGTGGTGAACGTCAAGATGAAAATAAGCCGATCTTTCCGATCACTCTTCTTACTTCTAGCGATTTAGTTCTCCTGTTGTCTATTTTGTTGTTTTGTCTTGTGGAACAGCTTCATCTTTTAAAGTGACTGGCTGCATATTAACTATTAACACGATTGCGAACAACTATGTTATAGCATGCGATTTTGCACCATTCCCAGTGAGGCGGATGTTAGTGCCGTCAAACTTTCCGTACCAAAAATGAGTGTCCAACAGGGGTGAGTGATCGTCCGCGAAAGTTTTAATAATATTTATAACTATTTCGTATCATGATGTATTAATCAATCAAATCTCTAAGTTTCTCGCGCGTATATTTACAGTATTGATTCATTAACGGTATTCACTTTACGTCTGTACTGACGGAATGAAATGTGAGGCTTCGGTGATTTCTTTCACGAATTTCGGCATTCGGCGTGGGTTGCCGATTGATTCAGAGGCTCTTTATCTGAGCTGGCGACCGCAAATATCCGCGTTGGCAAACCCGCAAATCAGCTGTGGGTTGCGATATACGAATGGCAAAGTATTAATCGATATAACGCAATGTAATGTTGACGTTACATTATAACAACATAAGCATACTTTCACGCCATGTCCTTTGGGTGTTGGCAGAGCATCAAAGGCGATTGAAAATTAAAAAATATATAACCATCACTCTCACACCCAAACGACTTAAAATTTAGAATTAGTTGCTACAATCGTTTTTAAATAATGATATCTCCATTGATAGGCTTTTCATATCTACATTGCAAAGCTAGCACCTGCAGACCTCCGTCACTTGCCTACCTGCCGCAATAAGCACCTGCCAAACGTGACAACTTAAAGTTGCAAAGCAGTCGGCGGGGCAAAGATAGACTAATAAGTCTATCTTTGCAACTGCAACGCGACAGCAGAAATTCCGCCAAAATTTATTTACGTCACGTGTCAATAGTGCGGCCTCTATAAAACAAACGATGAACTACAATGTGCATTCATTTAGTTCCTGTTATTGCCACCAAATTGTTTTTGGCGCTAGCGTCATAGCAACACGTGGCGTCTCACTTTCGCACCTAGGTAGGAGCGTGTTATGTCTCAGCCAAGTACTCGCTGCAATGGAATGTGCTGATGCTGCGTCTGGACCGAGGAGCTGGCGATACGATGCCCGCCGAGAAGGGCAGATTCGATCAGGAACTCTCACCATTCACTTGTCTCTTATTTTTGATTTAATAAATACAACGTTGTAAAAGTTGGATAAAATATTCTTTTTAAAAATATAAAGTTGTCACTTAATTACATAATTAGCGCGTGATAGTAAGATGCCGCTATACGAACCATCAGCGAGCGATGAGCCAGCAATCACATACGTAATACCATTTTTATTTTGACGTTCCGCAGCGATCGCGCGATAACTTTATGCGCGATAATTTTTAGGTAATAGCCCCGCCGAGCCGCCGCCTTGCTTTTGAGTTTGTTTGTTCGGTTTCGAATTGTCGCAAAACTGAAGTTTATAATAGGTACTTTAGAGATGGTAAGAAATACAATCAACACTACATTAAAGTTAAACAATTATAAACACAATAAATACTTCAATAAGATATGTAATTTTTTTTTATAATGTCAACAACAGCCATACATTACATAAAAAACCATTCTTAAACTAAGACTAAGTATTACATTTTCGGCCAAAAAGTTGCCCACAGTGAAAAGTGATTATTAGTGTTAAATTACAATAGAAATAGAAAAAACAAAAGACAAGTGTTTATATTAAAGTGCTATTACTTATAAGTAGTTAAGTAATTGAATTAAAGTTAGGTATTGACACCAGCAGCATTTAGATAAATAAGTAACAAATATAAACAAATAAATAATTTTACTTCGCTTGTACAACCCGACCTAACGCTTGAGCTGGTGTAGGTAAATTATAAACACAAAGGAATTGCGCTCTTGTGAGCGTAGTAGTAAGGAGCGATTTCGAATGCACCAGAGGCATTGGAAATTTGGTAGGCTATTAAAATAGCTGCTTTCTTCGAGAAAGGAGTGCAACGTCTGTACGAATAGTACTATTATATCTGTGGCAACTGGCACAATTCTAGATTTTTTCGCTGCAGTATGGGAGCAACTGACATAAGGATGGAAAATGAGGAGATGATATTATTGTAACAATTAATATAATAATTAATAATAATTTTTGTAATCATAATCATATGTTGTGTGCTATAAAATGTACCTACCTATGGACTCCTTGGTCTGAAAATAAATGATTTTTATTTTTTTATTTTTTAATATAGATGAGAATATCGATTTCGGGTCATGACCATTTCAAAAGATGTTTAAAATAAAAAAAATTAAAACTAAATTCAATATCATTTATTCAGTCTAGGCTTTTACTTATGAATGTCAAAGAAGCTACACGATCGGTTTACAAACCCTCCCAAGTGGGAGACCTTGTGACGAAAAGAACCGGCAAGAAACTCGTCAAGGGCTGTTTCTTATTACGACCAGAGTAGTCGTTTAACCGCCACAATCGTAGACCGAACTCGCTAAAATTGGCTCCAAATAATAAGGTATACATACATTAATACAATTAATATTATCTTCTATAATAAATAAAAGTATTATCTGAGTCTGAATCATGAGTCACTTACTTTACCCCGTCTCTTTTAGTATTTATTTGTATGTATGTATATTTTATATTTATGAGTATGTGTGTATATTTATGTATAGGATAGGTAAATTATGAAGGTATTATATCTATTTATGTGTATATGATGTAGATATTAGTTTCACCATTTTCTTATTTAGTTTTGCATTTAGAATCACCCGCTTAATATTATCATCTCTTACGCGTCTCAGGTTGGCTGGAAGAGATCTCTTTTAGAGATAAGTCCACCTTTGTACATATGTCTCAAATTTATTCTGTAAATGTATTTTCTAGTGCAATAAAGAGTATAATAAAGATAATTAATAACAGATAGACAAAAACAAATCATGACTCAATATCTGATGGAACTTCCAATTTGGTAACCAAAACAACGACCCCTTACACCATCTGGTCCTTTGTTCCTTTCGACTTCACTTGTCGACACAATCTGATTATTATATTTATTTGTCAATAATATTTATTATAGTAATTCCATAATCAAATAGGAGTATCTCCCTAACTACATACGAGCACTAAAGACTGATTTAATAACGACTACCGATAACTCAATGAGAGTCCCTCTGAATCCCAGAGCGTCAACGTAAAATTCCAGCTGCCCTGGAAATTTAATCAGACGGGAATAATGTGTAAACTGATAACGTGAGGCGATCGCTCAATTCCGAACCTTACGGCTATAGAAATAAAATCTTTACAGATCATAATCCGATAGGCATTGGCTTGATATTCAAGGAACCCCGTCTGGTTATTGGAAAGGACAGTTATTTTAATCTAGGGGAAGAAATCCAATGCAAATGAAATGAATAGACCACAATCAGGATATCGATTTTGAATGAGTTGTATTCCATTGAATGCTTTAATATTATTGATTGTTATATTTAAATCGTGATTATTCACTTTTTCAGCTTTTATTAACGTCCATTGTTGTAAAATATCATATATTTTTTTATTTAAAATTGTGGCTGCTGGTATAAATTTATTACCTATAGATTTAATCATTCATCGTGTTTAAAACAGATGTTTTTCAATACTCAATTACTCAATTATTTATTGCATTCCATAATGTACACAAAAGATGGTGAACATTAATAAAAGATCATCATGGACCCTGACGGGCACGCAATAAGGTTTAGAAGAGAGATGTTCTGGTACAACTCAAACATTTTTCAAAATATTTTGGTTTGTCTTTTCGTA
Source organism: Chrysoteuchia culmella (assembly GCA_910589605.1). NCBI lineage: Eukaryota > Metazoa > Arthropoda > Insecta > Lepidoptera > Crambidae > Chrysoteuchia > Chrysoteuchia culmella. The sequence goes on from OU342651.1 coordinate 2,138,262, forward strand.
TTCCTTGGCATTGACTTATATATTTTCTTTGTCTTTATATCGAATCGTGATCATCTCCTTGCTTAATTTATTTGTGGCCGGCGTAGTGTACTTATGTTTTTCTTTTTCAGTTTTCTCTGTCACTCGTCCCTTCTACATATTCTTATCATTCTATTTATCTATCTATCTACCTTTTCCTTGATCATCAACTACGTACATCAAAGGTGGTACCATATTACTTGATAGGTTTTAATATTGTTTTTTTTTATATATTTTCTTTCTCAGCGACGACGTGTTTGGCTCGAGACGTGTTATCTAGTATCCATAACACAAGTTCTTCATGAAACTTAATGTGGGCTAGATGATTGGGATTGTATGCAATTATTTATTTATTTATTATTAAATATTTAAATGAGGTATCAGTATCACTGCTATCAATCACCCACACGTATTGCTCTAAAATCTTTTCATACTTGATTTTCAGAATCTAATTCCCGGCAAACTAAACTTTTATTGTTAGAAGTACTACGCGAAGTAATACTGATCGATCAAACTGTAATAACTCAAGCCCGGGTCACTTCACTAAGAGCCTTATCTGCACAAAACATAACGACCCCTGGTGGGACCATTTTAAAGGGAAATCTTAATGCGAGAATAATGTACAAGTGGTAACTTAGTCTGGTGAAATATACTTATTAGGAAAGGATTTTGCTTCCATTACGAACTGATTTATTGAAGCCTTCCTCAACATTTTATTCAAATACGTAATCCTGGTTAGTCGTAGCTTATGATTAATTGAAATGATGAATTTTTTATTTGTGATATTTTGTGTTACTGTTATAATTACTATAATCACTACTCTATAATCATCATCATTTTCAGCCATACAATTACACCCATAGCTGGATATTGGTATCGCCCAAAACCGATCAGGCTTTATTTTTTTTAACTATCCATCATCAGCATGTGGAAGTCCACTGCTGGAGATAAGCCTCTCGTAGCTCACGCCTATTGTGGCGTTCGTAGGAGGCTATTACAGCGTGGTAGCCTACTGCTACCACGCTGTAATGGTAATGTAAATACCACGCAGTCGGGTTGGTAGAGGGTTTGTTTCAGGTTTTCCTTCTCTCGCACAGGTATTCAATGCGTCGAGCCTCTTAGCCGACTCTTACGACATCCCAGGCGTGTAAGAGAGTGGTGACACTTGTATTCTTAGGCCGTCACCACACGGCACTTTAAACTATGTTAGGGTTCATTCTTCGCGGCTCGGTTCACTATCACTAATCGCTAAACGACTACGATTTTGGCATCTGCAAGATCATCAATTTCTTTCCAACTTTCATCTGATCATCAGTCCACCTTGCAGCTGACCAGACTCAGGGTACGTCGTCATTTAGAATAGTTCGCTATTCCAGAACTTTCATCTCGACGACAATCAATGAGGCGAGTGACACTATAGAACAGAATAGAATTGCACCATAACTTCAGTATCGAAACGTTTTTCGACGTTCATCGCCGCTCCAGTATGAGTTCTTCAAATAAAATTCAATCTAATTCTTGGAAATGTAATAAAGACACATAATTTAAAACCGAAATCATTTTAGAGATAGCTGAGCAGCATACCGATGGTTTGTTCGACTAAAGCAAACTGCCACTTTGTCTCGTGCCAAATTTTTAACACACCAATAAACGCCAGACATTTTGTGGGATTTTTGGTTATGTTGCAGATATATATTTTATTATAAATAGTTTCACTATTTATAATAGTTACGAGGTATTTATTTTTGATATACATTAAGAACATTGGAGGGGCAAATTCTGCTTCATAAATACATCAAATTTTTGTATTGGATGGGACCAATAATAAGATCTTAAAGAATTCAAGATATTCAACAACTACGAACTATTATCCTGCAGAATCGAAAAGAGATTCGCAGGCTATGATATGCATTGAAAACATTAAGTTTTGGTGAATTTAAGCAAATTTCTAAATCATACATCATGGGACAAATCGTTGGCAAGACACCACAGAACCGGACTGTATTCTCTCCTAAATGGATTAGTATTGATAACGAAATATTGAACTGTACTGTTTGTTGCCAACGTTCTAACATACCAATACCACAGCCTCCGCAGCCAATATTATTTAAAGTGTCCTTTATCACTGTGTACGTTAGTAATAGTTAGTATTTTTTATTGTAGGTAGATTGTGGGTAGTACTAAGCCAGAGGTCGTGGATTTGTGATTGTGACGTATCTAACGTATTATGTTATCATATGTATAAATGACTTCTACTTCTTCTTTAGCCATCGTCAACTTATGATATATGTCAAGGTTCATCTGCGCGTGAGATAATTTATAGTGAGTAGACAGTTGCGCTGGTGCAAACTCACTCCCTCGTCCTATACTGCCAGGACCCGATGGACCAGAGGCCTAGTACGACCGGTGGCAGAGAGGATGCAGTGGATTGGCCGCGAGCTATGCTAGATCCTAGCAAGCGCCCTTTAAGGCATACCACATCACCTTGCTGTATCACCGCAGACCCCGGTAGCAGTTGCCTATGAATCTGCCGTGAAATTGGTTTGGTATTCTTAAAACGAGTGATTTCAACACTAGGACTCCGGGCGAGTATTGTGCCGCCGCCGTTAAGATGATTTTCGAAGTGATTTAGCGTTTTCACATAGCTACTATGCTCTGCCACTATGTTGTATACGTTACGGTAAATATATATATACGGTAATATTAAATCATTTGGTTAATATTTTTTTATTATTACTTAATAATTACCAACACATTTTTTTTGTATGAACGGCAGTTAGACTTTTAGCCTTCATCATAACCTGATGTTAAGTATTGATAAGGCTGAAGATGGAAGCGAGCCTCTACCGGAATCCTCAGCCACTGAGGAACTGACTATTTTATCTCGAACTGCCGGAACACAACAATGCTAAAAACATTGTTGTTATGGCGTCAGGCTTAGATAAGATGGTGGTAGCTAGCCAGGCGGGTTTACAACATGCCCTACTACCAACCAAACCGAATACAATATGTATCGCCGCTGGGAATCGAACCCGGGACCCCTGGGTCTGATACTGGTGGTTGTACCACTAGACTACAGAGGCCGATAAAAGTGAAAGTGAAACCACGATTAAAGGTGAAAGTGATTAATTATCTACTTTGAGCGCACATCCTAACTAATATTATAAATGCAAAAGTGTGTTTGTTTGTCCTTCATTCCTACCCTGACTAAGCAACCAATTGACTTGATTGTTGGCAGATCCGTCCTTTCAACTAACTCTATGCCAACAATTACTCTCAACATACTCTCCAGAGTAACATAGGCTATTTTTTGCCCCAATATTCCCACGGGAACGGGAACCATCATTTGGTGAAGTGCAACTGATGATAAAGACCAGAAATGGTCATCGGAACTATTAATTTATTTGCATTTCACAGAGACAAAACGATTACTTTAATGTGGTTCATAAGCAATTTATGCTCGTCCCAATGCATGTGATGAAGTGGAACTGATGATGAAGTAACAGGAGAAAAATGAAAGCCGACTTCAAAAACTTTGGAACTTTAAGCTTTTTAGGCACATATGTTTCAGAGAACTAAAATAGGATATTTAGGTGCTTATGTACCCATAACTATTTTTCGATTACAAAAACTTCATCTTTCCATTCTACTTTGCGGTCCTACTCTTTTATTTTTTTACCTTGGCTGGCACTGACTCCAACAGGCTTTCTTTTGCGTTTTAGTTTTTGAAGTCGGTTTGGTTTACATTTAATTTTAAAAAGTTTTTATAATCGAAAAATAGTTATGGGTAAATAAAGTACCTATTTAAGTTCTCTGAAACATTTGTGCCTAAAAAGCTTAAAGTTCCCACGGCATTACAAATAAAACCTGAAATCCCATTTCGCACCGTTATGGAATATTGCACTCGAAGCTGCCACCCGCAAACTCGTCCAATTTACGTGCTCGTCCTTTGACCTGCGAATTATACGGATGCTGAGCTAGTGTTAAAAATTCTCAGTGTGTGGTTCCGTTCTGTAGTGTAAAATTCTGTAGTGTAGAAAAGTTATTTTTGAACTTACCAATTTATTATCGTGTCGTCATTTTGTCTTCTTCGCTCTCTTGTCTTCTCGCCCAAGGTTACATGTCCTATGCAAACTAATTATACTTCCTTATTTAGTTCTTTTATCACCCATAGTGTGTGATTATCAAAATCATATACAGTCAAGAAGCTACGCCCCATCGGTTCCTAAAACATTTCCTATGAAGAACCGGCAAGATACTCGTCACGACCTTCCTATTTTATTTTGTTTAGAGGCGTCAAATTGAAAATGACTGCATTAGATGTTGGCAGTCAACTGCGATTGCGAAAAACGTCTTTTTTCCATACGCAATAAGACGCGCCTTGTCAAATATAGGTTAGGTTGGATATTGTAGATGTACCGTCTAATAGCGACATCTTGAATTTCTGTATAAAACGTTTTTTAAAGTTATGACCCCATTAAAGAAATGCTAAATATTTGGAACGACAACACGATGATGTCAAACTAAGTGAGAAAACATTAAGGAAACACAAACATTTTCAACGTGGATCTTGCGAAAACATTACAAGCAACCAACAATTTCTCAGACAAGGAAATTCTATTAGTAACGTGCCAAATAATATTGTCTTACACAGACCCCTAAAATATCTTATAACTTATAAAAACCAGCAAGAATTGGTAAGAAAAATTTTGGCATTACTTTTTAGATATTGCGAGCATATTTTCTTGACGGTGTTAATGGTCGATATTATATTACATTTTCGTACATAAGCAGCAGATGCTGTGAATGGCGTGTCGAGAGATAGTTGGTTACGCAAATACTCGGTTAGGGGTCAGTATTCAACGTTATTGTGTTTATACACAACCTTTATCCGACCACTAGCGGTCGGACTACGAGATGGTAGCTAATGAAGAAGACTTTGGATATTGCATAGAGAGTTAAATAGACTGTAGTATAAAGGAATGACATTATAATGTGTATACTTGAAGTAGATTGGAAATTGGGAACGCTTTATATGGGGTCCGATCCAATTTGCTATCTCTTTCATTTCCGTGCTTTTTGGTGTCTGTTGGCCTACTTGTGAAATGTTAATGTGTGCAGTCTTCGTCACAGATTTCAACGCCAATTACTATGAAGATATGTAATAAAACATCATTATCAATAGGTATTTCTTCAATAAGTATGTGAGAAAGATTTATTGCAACTCTCTACAGGATAAAATTTCTTCCTTCAACTTGACAATTTATGTTTTTTTAATTTTGCATTTTTCAATGCTATTTTTATACTTATGATAAATTTTAAATAGAAAAATATTGGGAAAAAGTCAACTCGTCAAGTGAATTCTCAGATGGGAATGAGAACTCTCGAACCCATGACGTTTGGAGAGCATTGAATCGGATTTCCAAAGGTCATGGGTTGCAGTCCCAACTGAGAATTAGCTTGTGGCCGAGTTGATTTTTTCCAATATTTTTCTATTTAAAAATTATCATAACTTGACATTTGCAAAATACACTTAAAAATACTTATCATAAAATTAGTATAACCATATCACTTAATAATTTTCATTACTAAACATAGTCGCCTGAGTAAAACTACAAACGTCTAAAGGGTTAAAATAAAGTTTTAAAAAGACCTTTGGTACACAAAAGTCTCCATAATTTGCTTTATACTTTCATTTGAGTGACAAACGTCCTAACTTCGTATTATAATAATATTAAGATCTTTCCTATTCAGTGGAATATCTCGAATCATAACGAACACCATTGTTTGAGGAGAATTTCCTTAAATCCGAACCCAAATATGGTTTCCTCAATTCCCAGCTATATTAACTGTGGAGCTTTTATTAAGGATATCACATAAAGGACTGATAACTAGAGATTGCAAGGGACTTTGTCCCTATGGATATTCTTCCAAATCTCTGAAAATACTTTGTGCTCGTATTTCACACACCACTATAATTTAGAATTTATTTACATGACGCCTTACCTCAGACATCACTGGGAGGGATCAGATCCAGAGGTCCTAGTTTCAATATCTCAATGGGGTTACTTAACTGTATTCGATTTGAAATAAAACAACTTTTCTGGGTATTAAACGCGCTATATTTCACGAACTAAGATCTAATTCTCCGTATGTATTCGGTTTGGTGACGGCCTAAGAATACAAGTGTCACCACTCCCTTACATGCCTGGGATGTCTTAAGAGTTGACTAAGAGGCTCGACGCATTGAACACCTATGCGAGAAAAGGAAAACTTGAAACAAACACTCTACCAACCCGTCTGGCCAGCGTGGTAGCAGTAGGTTAATAGCCTCCTATGAACGCTACAATAGGCGTAAGCTAGGAGAGGCCTATGTCCAGCAGTGGACGTCCACGGGCTGGTGATGGATGGATGATGGTTTCGGTTTGGTGGGTAAAAGTATTTGTTCTAAGTCCGCTTTGCTAGCACAACCGTTTTTAGAAATGTTTTTAAGATTGATGTGTTCCGGCAGTTTAAAGACAGTCTGAGATGTTCAGATTCCGGAAGAAACGCGATTCTGCCTTCAGCTTTATTATTATGTAAAGTCAGGTTTTTTTTATGAACGAACGGGGAGTCTCCCCGTTAGTCTTCATCATATCTGATGTTAAGTATTGATAAGGCTGAAGATGGAAGCGAGCCTCTCCTGGAATCCTCAATCACTGAGGAACTTGCTATCTTATCTCTAACTGCCGTAACAAAACAATGCTGAAAACATTGTTGTTATGGCGTCAGACTTAGATAAGATGGTGGTAGCTAGCCAGGCGGACTTACAACGAGTCCTTCCACCAACCAAACCGAATACAATATGTACCCCCGCTGGGAATCGAACCCGGGACCCCTGGGTCTGATACCGGTGGTTGTACCACTAGACCACAGAGGCGGTTAATAGGTTTAGTGTTTCACTGTTAAAAAATAATACGTTTAATACTATTTAATGGATTTTAACAAAATTGATTTTATGTCAATGGAAGTGCTCATCTATTCACTTGATTTATATTTGAATTCCCTGTGAGAAAACGCAGTCCGCAATCCACGAAAAGCTTAACACTATAAACTTTCACGGTCACTATCACTATCATTATTAGGAAGCAGGCTGGTCGTATTCGATCACATTTGTTAAGCAACGTTCGGCCCGGTCAGCTGTTGGATGGGTGACCATAAAGTGGCATTACAGCTACACGCTCGCTTCCGTGCTTTGGAGGGCACGTTAAACCGTCGGTCCCGACTGTCGTCATTTGATTACAGTCGTTAAGCCAAGTCAGAGGCCTTATAGGCGGCTTGATAAACTCTGACACCAGAGGCCACTCGATAGGAAGAAGAAGATTATTAGGAAAAACGGGATTTTAGTAACTCCGTAATCATGGCGCATGCAACTGCGCCGAAATATCGGGGGCTAAGCAAATACAAATACGGTAAAAATACCGTTTTTTCTAATCCACGAAAAGTTGTAAGCGACAACCAGCTTGTCCCAAAAAAATATTTATATCTCCTTTAATTTTTATCTTACCAAAACATCCTCCTGTATTCATTGACCCTTACTTAGGGTTACCATACGTCCGGATTAGTCCGGACATATCCGGACACTTAGACTTCCGTCCGGACTTTGTCCGGCTTTTTAATTTGTCCGGATTTTATGGATTTAAATGGAATATGAGTAATAAAACTTACATAAGTAATCAAATCAGTCTTTATTAACTTTCCACTCATCTTAAAACAAAATCAACCAAACTCAACCTCCCTATCCGCCCGAGCGAGCGTATGTTCTTTACTTCATCACTTAATGTTTGCATTTACGTCCCTTTCTAACTGTTCTCAAGTATAGATCACTGCTTGAATTGCGTTCTGTAATACCGGCCTTAGTGACTAAAATGTCCGGACTTTTTTGAGCTGTCCGGCTTTTTGTCAGGACTTTTCAAATTCCTAATTGGCAACCCTACCCTTACTCGAAACTCCCGAACTGTTATCGAAGCACGCAACACACATTTGACAATAACTCGGTGTTGATCCAACTAACTTGCCGGAGGTCACGTTTGGAGTCGGCAAGTTAAAGACTGGACCATCCGGGGCTCGGTTGGCCCAAAAGGACTTATTTGAAGCAACAGGTAACAAATGATTTTCTCTTTTCTTTTTTTGAAGTGTTAGTTTTGGGTTGGAACTTCCTTATTGGGTAAAATTTTGTTCCCATTTCTTACAATACAAATAAATTTTGATCAAGACAACCAAACTCTTTCGTTCAAACTTTCTGTTAACTAATATCATTATCAAATGTGACATAGAATGGAATTATAATAAGGCTATGATATTATAAGATTTTAAACTTTCGCGTTCCATTATAATTATATATATATATATAGCCGTGGTCACAAGCAGACTGCCTCCAGTCTGCTTGTGACCACGGCTATTGCAACATAGCCGAGACGTCAAGCTGTAAGTACATAGTTGTACTACATAATAACTGTCGCGTTTTAATCCCGTTGTTTTAATATATGGCTATGATATTCTCAGAAATTATCATATCTGAGAATAAAATATCTTTACAGAGAGGCACGATATGACGTAAACCTATAAGGTACCCACCCTTTCTAGACCTAAAATACTTTGGATTAAAGCAGACAATGTCATGCAGCATACATATAAGCGTAATGAGTTCCTTTGTTCCTTAAAGATACCTAATTACTCTGGTTTTCATTCTATTGTTTACTATTCATATGTTTGATTAATTGAACGGTATGAATATAAAATATGGGAGGAACACCATTTACGTACATCTTATGTTTTGGCGCGCACTGTTCATTGAAATAAAACAACTTTTACGGATATCAAACGCGCTATATTTCCACGAACTAAGTTGTAATTGTCCGTAATTTTTAGGTTTTTTAGGGGTTTTTTGATTTTCCCGACGTTTCGGCACCTTTACAGCTGCCGTGGTCACGGGATGACTAACTACTTATAAGTCTACCCTCGAAAAGTTAATTTATTTTCGTTCGGATACGGTTAGACATTTACTATGGCACAAATTATTATTGATTTGATATTTTTATTTAATTGTTATTTTAATTCTTTATTATTAAGAAAAGAGAAAACTAAAGACTCTACTGGCAGTTCACAAATTGGGAGGACCTTCGAAGAAAGAAAACTGCCAAGAAAACTTCGAAAGCGGGCCGACCTCCATCTTTATAAAAATATTAAAAAATTAGGATATGTTGTCTCCACCTTTACTTTTTTATATTTATTTATCTACAAAAAGAGCTAACCGTATCTTTGGGTCTTGCAGTGCGTGATTTGGGTTGAGACTTTAATTTATGGATAATAGGGTCCCAAGCTGGTGGAATCTTCCACCCATCATCTCTATTGAAGTTTGGGTATTTGGTAATTTCAATAGCCTCACGCAGCATTCTGGGGACAAATTTTTGTTCCTTGGCGAGGATCTGTGGCTTATCAAACCTGATGTAGTGGGTGGGTCCCTCAAAAGCATGTTCACACACTGCAGACTTGTTATCGCGCCTATTTTTCACGTCAGCTACATGTTCTCTAACGCGGGTCCCTATGCTTCTCTTTGTCTGCCCGATGTAGGAGAGCCCACAGTCACAATCCAGTTTGTAGACACCTGCGACTTTGCGACTTGAAAGGGTATGTTGCACTTGACTGGTGGTAGGAATTGGTTGATCTTCTTGGGCGGCTTGAAGTAAGTATTAATAGAAGCACGCTTTAGAATTCTCCCAATCTTGTCTGTGACACCTTTCACAAATGGTAAAATGGCAGGTTGACGTTCTACTGTGACTGGTTTGGCGCGGTTTCTGTGACGTCTGCGTGTCAAAAAACCCCTAAAAAACCTAAAAATTACGGACAATTACAACTTAGTTCGTGGAAATATAGCGCGTTTGATATCCGTAAAAGTTGTTTTATTTCAGGAACACCATTGTTCAGTAATACGAGTAATACATGTAAACAACTTTTTTGTTATGCATAACGGGGAGACTCTTAACCTTCATCATACCTGATGTTAAGCATTGATAAGGCTGAAGATGGAAGCGAGCCTCTCCCGGAATCCTCAGCCACTGAGGAACTGGCTGTCTTATCTCGAACTGCCGGAACACAACAATGCTGAAAACATTGTTGTTATAGCGTTAGGCTTAGATAAGATGGTGGTAGCTAGGCAGGTGGACTTACAACAAGTCCTACCACCAACCAAACCGAATACAATATGTGAATCGAACCCGGGACCTCTGGGTCTGATACCGGTGGTTGTGCCACTAGGCCACAGAGGCGGTTATTGACTTCGCCCAAGCACTGTCAGGTGAGAGACTGCGTTTTTTATAATTTTTCTGATTTATATTTGTGAGAAGGAGAAGTTGACCTACTAGTTTCTCACTAGTTCAATCGTTGGAAAAGTAATAGTATTTTTACGAAAAATCTTACGAAACTCTTTAACTAAAATGTATAGATTGGGTGGCTACAGGGTTGCCGACGCGTGACTACGGTCTTATTACTTCTAACTTCTTTCTCGTGCTTATGATATTTTTTGAAGTGAAAACGGAAAAAATCTTTAGCGGCGTTGTGCACATCAGAGTTTTAAATTTTTGGGATAGGTAAAAAATGTTAAAGTCGCGTCAGGACACGACCTGATCGAAAATTTGTAAGACGAAGGGAGAGTAGAGTTATGGTGATAAATAAGTTACCAAAAATATAAACTATTAAATTTACTACCTAACTTGAGTGATCAATGTAAGTGTGATGTTTATTAATATTATCTGCCAGTTCAGCTTTTATATATTTATTTGCAACTTTGCATCTAAAAAGCAATTCGAATGAACTGCCATTGGCCTAGATGTGTCTTCTTTGTCTTCATCACTATGAGTTGAAAATGTATTATTTTTTCTTTCAACTAAGGACTATAAAGCAACACTTATTATACGTTTCAGTGCATTCCCGTTCCATACTAAGTGCAATCACAAAAGAAAATGGAGGGCACCAACGCAACGCAAGTACTTTTAATATCGTGATTATGAAAATATGCTGGGGAATCTAATTTCTTCGTGGGAAAGGTTCGCAGGTTGTATGGGTTTAATATTGAAATGTTGATTATATTTTAGTGTTTGATTGTATTATAAATGCTCCAATTCACTACATATATTTTTTAACTTCATTAATAATATTCAAAAGACCTTTATTGTTTAATAACTTATTTCAATAAAATTTATGTCTCTGATCACTGTATAAATTATTTTTTTCCTATAATTCTATAATGTAATCTAATAATCATAGGTAATCACTGTATGTTAATTTATTTTTACCTTCATTAATAATATTCAAAAGACCTTTATTATTTAATAACTTATTTCAATTAAATGTATGTCTCTGATCACTGTATAAATTCATTTTTTCCTATAATTCTATAATGTAATCTAATAATCATAGGTAATCACTGTATGTTAATTTATTTTTACCGTAATTGTATAATATTATGTTATTTCATTAATGCAAATTCTACTGCACTTATACGTAATTTATAGTCAATGATTATTTATGTCAACGTTTATTGTAGTTATGTTTTTTTTATGTTTTCGCATCGCATGAATTTCTGTGTGTACACGTATTTGGATGTCAGTTTTGTTCGAAACTTGCGTTGCTCTCATTTCATGCTGTTATTGACTATCATCTAATGTGTATAACATAAATAAATTCATCATCAGCCTATCATCGTCCACTACTGGTCATAGTCCTCTCTAAATGCACGCTATAGCACTATCCGCGCTGCTCCATCCAGCTTTTGCCAGCCAACTTGCGAAGACCGTCTGTCGATGATCGAGGAGCGTTGGGTGTCCCACTGCATTTGCCGATACGCGGTTTTTACTCGTAGAACTCTTCTTTTTATGTGAAACTTCGAATAAATTATTACTTTACTTTACTTTACCCCGGTTTCGCTTTCGCAGCTTATATGGTCGGCCCACTGCCATTTCAGTTTGCTAATCCTGTGTTCTTTGTTGGATCACCCAGTTCCAGATTCGATTCCCCAGAGAAAATCCAAGGAAGGACTTTCTATAATCTGCCGAGTGTCTCCACGTTTTGGTTCCGTATGTCATAACGGGTACATAATTGAAGAATTTTGTTATTAAACTCTGTAGAATAAGCATCAGCTCTTCCAATGGTTAGATAATCTAAAATAACAGATTATATAATCAAAAAATATGTAATTACTAAATTATTTTAAATGCCTTCATTAATATTACCTTAAGTCCGCGACTTTGTCCGCGTAGAATTCGATTAAACAAATCGCGACGAAAAGTGTATTTCCTTATCTAAGGTCGCTATCTAAAATCATAATTACATGGAGAAACAAAGCTACTTTCGCATTTATAATATAAATTCTAAAACTATTCCATAAATCAATTTCACATACCCAAACATGTACACATGTAAAATCAAATTAATCAAATGGTTGTCAGCCGCAATGTACGCCATTTCTATTAATTGGACTGGTACTTCTTGCGTACATTCCAGTATTCAATGGACCCTAACTAAAACTGGCCCCTAATAAGGCACCCTCCACTCTTAGTAGTGATATAGCTAATGGCACAGTATACATATAAGTACGAGTACATACAGTAAGTTGTCTTAGATATATTCTTGATAAAAGTTAATTATAATTAATATTGAAGCCGCGATTACGTGATAGGGCTGCCCGGACATGGATTATCCATTACCACACACTTACGTACAAAACTCTCACAGCTTGCGTTCGTCACTGCGGCGCATTCGAGACTGAGACGCTTGCCGAGCTCTCCAAGACGAAGCGCGTCGGGTATTACTCGCAAACGGACCTTTTACAGAAAGATAAAATATTGTATTTATCTATATACTGTGGTAGTGATATAGCTAATGGGGTCACCGCTAACTGGCATCGCGACGTGAGTCCCTGATTAATTGAACCACACGAAATGTCGTCGATACATCTCGCCACATTAATATTCAGAACTCGACCTTTCTGCAAGAAATAGTTGAGCTTAGCGAAGCGAAAACGATCAATTGGAACCAAAGAGTATACGATACGCCCAAATAAGACTGGGTGGACGACAACGAAAATCTAAAATTACAAAAGTTTGCTTTTCGTTTTTTATTCATTGGATATTGTCACAGATCTATATTGAGATGAACGATAAGAGCGCTTCAAACTGTAAGAGAACCTAGCGAGTCGGTTTCCGTACCTACGATGACGTCACGAGCGAGATTTAGTGATGTGTAAATATTATTGACGAGCTCTTGCAAAAAACACTGCACAATAACCATTTTCGTTTCTGAGTGACGCGTGTTTTCATAGCAATGGTCTCCAGCGGACTGACTTAGGTCGTAAAACTTTGACCGTGGATCAAACTTTTGGCACGCAAGGTAGGTACACTTTTACCGTCTATCTCGATATAAGTCTGTGGTTATTGTTAATTTTAAATCGTTGAAATTAAAACGGCAGTATAATGAAAATATCTTAAAAAAGCTAGGGTCAGATGTGGCAAGAATAAAAGAAGAGTTAGGCAGAAAATTGGCGACGTATGTGAGGTCAAAGAGTTATGTCAATATAAAGCAAAGTTGCGGTCCACAGTCTCTGCCTACCAGTGGCAAAGGGTCCTTATAAACCGATTCCCATCGGCTTTCGTTTTAGAAATCCCACTCCACCGAACCAACATACAATTAAGAAAATTTTTGGAGAAGTTTTAGGTCCGGTTTACCATATTTCGACCCCTCACTACTGCTGCCTTATGGTTGTTCATTACGCACATAATCTATCCATCATTTTTCTGGTCTCTCTCTTCTTCTCCATCTATAAACATTCGTGTCCATCACCTTTCATATACGATATTCTGTCATTCCTTCGCATACAGGGGCCGTACCGCGCAAGTGGCGTCGGCATTCGGCGGAATTCGACTTCATTTGACAGATGGATGTGACACATTGCTGTTTCATTTTGACACATATGAAAACTTACCAAAGACTAAGAGTAAGAGTCAAGGATATAAAACACATTTTTTAAAAAAAGAAAAAAATTTTTTTTTTCTGATTTCGACCGCCGCCGACTCAAATAGGTAAATCACCCATTTCCTTGGTTACTTACTTAAAACAAATTTGGTTTTACGTTTGGTTTTGCTTATGCTTAATATTCAATAGGTATCTAATGCTTAAAATATGAAAGTAAAAATAAATTCTAAAATTAAATTAAAAAAATATAATTATTAAATTATTTTTTTTTTTTTTGTATATTTTGTGTTCTATATCGTTGACCTGAGCAGCCCCTGATTGATCGGTACTTACTAAATTAACATCTTATATTTACCAATGGTTGAGGGACCATACATGCCGATTTCCTACGGCTTCCCTTTTAGAAATCCCACCTTTGCCATATTTCAATCCCTCGCTACTGAACCTTCAGTCTCTACCTAAGACTTAGCTTCTTATCTCAATCAGAACAAGAAGGTATGTGATGTTTTCCGATATGTATTTATTATTCTTGTGTTTGGAAATATATTAATGTTTGATTGTACCACATTCGCTCCTCGATATATTTTTCCTCGAGATTACTTATCTTTACTTCCTTTCACGGCTTCTCAGAAACACTAAATGAAAAGAAAATAACTTCCTGTGTCGCTTTTGCAACTTCCAAGTTGGGCTACTTGTAAATAAAAAGCTATAAAGGTGGTCAACTCAGTTGACATTATTAAAATGGAGAAAAGTATTTTCGTTAAGGTGGTACGACTTCTATACAAACAAACATTACACAATTATTGGTTCATCATACCTTAACAATACATAAATACATGCGCAACTAACTCGATTCAGTAATTTGTTTGCGCGAAATAATTAAAAAATTGTACATTCATACATAAAACACGAATATACTAATATCTTATAATTTCAATAATTCTACGTATGTGTGTGTGACCCATCGCATTTATATAGCTCATGTATGAACGTACATTTTTTTAATAATTTCGCGCAAATATTAACTGAAACGAGTTAGTTGGACATTTATTTATGAATTATTAATTGTGTGATGCTGATGAACCAATTAATGTGCAATGTTTGTTTGTATGGAAGTCGTACCACCTTAAGTCAATTAATGAAAGAATTTGAAAACCCAGTAACCGTTTTAATCATGAAGTAACATCATTATAATGTTATTATGTATTTGTTATTATTATTAGGGAGTAAATTTTATTGCAGGTTCAGTTTCTGTATTATTAAGTTTATGTATTTCTGTATTATTAGTAGTACTTACTGATGGAAAGAAATATTATACTAGTTTATAGTTAATTGTTATGCAAGGCTGGAAAATTCGATTGAATCGTGAGCGTAGCGAGGGTTTCAAAGGTACGAGACGATAAAAACTTTCCAGGCGAGCGCAACACACAATTTTTCACCTCACAACAGCGAGGACAATTATTAGGATGATTCTGCGGTCAACTTCCGGCAAAATAATCATTTAACAAAAGTTTAATCTAAATTATAATAATCTTGATGTTTTACAAAAAAATAAAAAGGCAGTATTTATAGTTAATTTAAAGTTAAAATAGGAATAAATTGTTACTTAGAATAACATTAAAAACACAATTATGAGGTACAAGACAAAGACAACTTAAATATAAAGGTTTATGTCACGTTCTGAAATCCAATCATAGGTTGTGAAATCTTACCCAGCCTAAATATTCTGTTAAATTAAATTCATTTAATTCATAAAACAAATAGTTTAATCTTATTGTTATTGTTTTTATGATTCAAGGAACTAAAATAATATAATAAAACCAAAACGAAACGGGGCTACACTGGGGGGCGGTACTGAAAAAGAAGGCTCTCCTTCTTTTGGTTTTGGACTCTGCTTTGAGGCCCATCGCGGTTGGGAGTGTGATTCGTCGGTTGGTGGCCAAGCTTGGATCTGCATCCACATATATTCTCCATATTACACACACATTCATTCATTCACATATATTAGTCAATATGGCGTCCCACCTACAACTTCATCAATTAGGATTTGGGACCCGTTTGGGTTGTGACTGTATCCGAGTAATGCGGGTGGAGTCAAAATTAAACTTGATTTGCAATGCATTTGAATGCATTTAATTCTCTGGAAATGTCATGCTGAGTGAGGTGATGAAGAGTCTGACTATGCTTAACCTTTCCTTCATCAGGTCTACTACAGACCCTCTAACTTGTATTTCGGGTCAGAACTGATTAAATCTCAAGTAGGTGCGCAGCAGGGAGACCCCCTTGGTCCCCTCACCTTCAGTCTCGCCATCCATAAGCCCATAGGCGAACTTAAGGCTCCCCTTAATATGTGGTACCTAGATGATGGTACCATGGGAGGTAGACCGGAAGAAGTACAACATACCTATTAACCCTATTGCCACGCCTGAAGGAGTTAGGACTGGAGGTAAATTCAACCAAGTGTGAGTTTTTCCCTTGTAGCGAAGAGTCTTCTTCTTCTTTTCCTACTTTCACAGGATTTCCTGGCTTCAAGGAGCTTAACAGTGTGTCCTTCTCTCTCCATGGTGCTCCAATTTTTCCAACCGCAATTCCTGAAACCTTGGAATCTCGCAGGGAGACTCTCTTGCTTTCTAGCGAAAGTCTTAAAGACATCACTCCGCACGTTGCTCTCGCTCTAATGTAAAAGTGTTTAGCATCCCAAGAATGGTGTATCTCTTGCGAACGGCTCCGGTTTGGATGTATCCGGGTGCGATGGAATCCTATGATTCCGCAATCAAGAATGCCATGGAGATTATACTAAACGTCTCCCTGGATTACGAAAACTGTACTCAAGCTACATAACCAGTCCGGTATCAAACCTGGGGTGGGGTTGCAAACCTAGTGGCTGATATTTTCTTATAATGGCGACAGGGTTACCATCCCTTACGCGGCTGAAGCCTTGACGACTTGGCTGGGTCTCGTCCCGAATGTAACGACCTCTGCCTACCCGTAATTCCAGCGCTAATGGGATGACGTGGGCTGCAAAGCTGCACTCGACCGTCTTACTAAGGGGGCTGCTATAGTGGGTCTCGCTAGACTTTTGGCGGTACCTCGACCGGAGTCCGGGCGTGGTTAAAGGCCCTACCTTCGCCACTTTACTCGACGCCAGCTCCCTGCGTGTGACATTTGCCCTCCGCTTGGGATGCGATGTATGTGAACCACACATGTACATCTGCGGCACCATGGTCAGGGCTGATGGTCTTCATGCATTGAGCTGTCGTCGATGCACGGGAAGCCGTCCTCGCCACCATGCCCTCAATGATATACCTACTTCAGAGGCTTCTTACGTCGGCTGGCATCCCGTCGGCCCTTGAGCCGCCGGGCCTCACCCGTACTAATGGCAAACGGCCTGATAAGCTGACCCTGGTACCGTGGGAAAGGGGGCGTGCAAGTCGCGCGCGGTCGGGGCGGCCGCCGAGCATCAAACGGCGGCAAAGTGGGTTAAGTATGCCCAACTGGCGCAAGGCTACATTTTTTACCCTTAGCGGTCGAAACTGCGGGTTGTTGGGGGTCGGAGGCCTTACAATTTGTTAGGGATTTAGGTCGGCTCAGAAAAAAACTTGCGACCCCCGTTCAGGGTCGTTCCTTGTGCAGAGGCTGTTCATTGCCATTCAAAGCGGTAACGCTGCCAGTATTATGGGCACTTTTGTGCCAGGGACCACTCGAGGCTACCTTTTCGACTAATGAGCTATTTTTATAGTTGTGTATAAAATTGATTTTTACCGACTTCAACAAACAGGAGGGAGGTACTCAATTCAACGCGTATTTTTTTTTTTTGTCTGATGTATGTATACCGATTACTCCGGTGTTGGTGATCCGATTTTAATAGTTGTTTTTTTGTTCGATCGGGTACACTGTCAATTTGGTCCCATATAAGTCTCATTGAGATCCGATGATAATCTTCGGAGATATGGGGCCTAATGTCATGGAAGACATGAAACAATTATATCATCCAGGTAATTGTTAGATTCTTGTTCGAGCTGAAGTTTCACGCAATAATTATAATAATTTTTTTTATCTGAAAGAAAATGGTTTATGTGTGGTCCCATATAATTTTTACGAAGATCTGGCTAGTAGTTTTTTCATAATCTTGAAAAATATCAATCACCTTTTGGCAAGTAGTCGTTTACCTAGATGACATTGTTGTGTATGGGCTGATTTTTAGTGTAAGTAACGGCACATGATGTAACTAAAAATCTTTAAAAAAAAAACAAACCGACTTCAAAAAGTAAAAAATAAAACTTTTGGAGTCGGTGCTAGCTAGCTAAGGCCAAAAAATATATAGTTAATAGAAGTGCAATGTAGAATGCCCTGGCTGGCACCGACTCCAAAAGTTTTATTTTTTACTTTTTGAAGTCGATTAGAATTTTTTTTTATAAAATGTTTTGTTCTTTATAATGTAAATAAATGTTAGATCATATTCATTTAACAAAGTTATTCAAAATAAGAATAAAAAATTAAAAAAGTACTTTACCACGCTAGGCTTAAAAATGCAAAATTTTCCGCAACGTCTAATGACAAATCCTCCTTTTCCAAGCGTGTGAGGTAAAAAAATACCCCTTGACGAGTTTCTTGCCGGTTCTTCTCGTTACAAGGTCTCCCGCTGTAGAGTTTGTGAACCGATGGCGCAGCTTCTTTGATGTTCACAAGTACTTGTAACATCCTAGACTGAATAAATGATATTGAGTTTGAGGTTACTACGTTGCCGCAGACGACCCAAAGAGTGAATAAGATTTACAGTTCAGCGTCTTTGTATCTTTTTGTATTAGCTATACATAAATCACACCGTCCGGTTTAGAATCGAAGAGATTCATAAAATTATAGTTTAAGATTCAATGAATTCAATACAAATGTTGCATGCTTCAGTATCAGGCTACATGTTTTACGTCCTTAATTATATATTCAATACTCAACATTCAAGAGGCAAACACAAAAAGTATCCAGGGCTCTGGATGAAGAGGGTAGGTTTAGAAAGGCCTTCCAATTTCAAACCTGTCGGTAGCTTCATAAATTTAATTTCTGACGTCAAAAGAGTTTTCTGTTGAATAAACGAATTTGAACGAACGCCTAAATTGATGTTTCGGAGAAGTGCTGTCAAATAGTTATTTCGTCTTTATTTCGTCGGAAAGATTAATTCGAAAGACTCACTCCAATTTTGCTCTTTATAAAACGGTTTAAATAAACTTTTCTATGTAGTTATAAAAATTAAAGAAGATAAACTATAAAACAATAACACCAATAATTTGATCCTTAAAACATTTAACATTAATATCAGATTTATATACCTACTATAAAAAAATCAAACGTGTGTCCATCTTACTTAAATAATAAAGTTACCAATTGTGGAACATTTTGGAAAGTTCTATTACTCAATTAAGACATTTCATAGATTTCAAAACCCAGTTATATTGCTAATAGACAATTAGGTGACTCTGATTGACAATAGAATTTTGTCTGTGTGACGTCACATAAGTGGAAAAGACGTCGGATTGTCTCGTCATCTTTTACTTTAAGATCATTGACCTTCATTGTTCATACTATACTTCAATAACAACACAGACATCTTTGGCTTTTCAGAATAAAGGCTGTTTAATTTGATTCCGTGACTAACCGCCCGCACCTACGAGGAACACGACTCGTTGAAACAAAATAAAAAACAACGGGTTGCACTCTAGTGCCGACAGAAGTGAAAAGTAATGAGAGATCTTTATATTATATAGATCTCTCATTATTGACCAACTTTCATATTGATGCCAGGTCAGTTTTAATTGATTTACCTGCCAAATCAAGTTGCTCTCCGTTTTCATCAATTTTTTATGAAGTTGTGGTCAAGATATAGTGGATTTTAATCGTTATTTTCATTTAAGCGGTTTAACCATTATATTATAATGGTTGTTATTAACTAATATACGTAGATCTTTCAAGTGTAAGACTTTATGAAATTTAAAATAAGTCAACGGTAAAGGGTCTTACGAATTTTCGATCAGGGTCATGGTGTCCTGACAGGACTTTAAATTTTTTTACCTATTCCAAAAATTTAAAACTCTGATGTGCACAACGCCCTAAAGAAGTTTCCACTTCAAAAATAAATTAACTTTAACTTCGTTCACTTTTACATTATTGTAAAAGATACAAGACTTACTTGTAGTTATGTTGAACATTAACGTTTCTGACATTGTGTCATATATTCCGGGATTTCAAAGGTCCGGGCCTGGTCCAGCATATATCCATTTATTAGTTTCACCAGTTGGGATTTATGGTGTAGCTATATAGTATTTCATTTAATCCCAAACCCTTTTCGACTTACAGGATTTCTCTATGAGAGGATTCGGTAAATCATATTTAATTAAGTGGAATCAAAATGATGTTTAATAAAGCACAGACTAGAGCACCGTCAGGTTACAAGTTAGGGTTTCTTCAAATATGACATTGTAGATTCCATTTAAAAGCATTATAAAAACGGAAGTATTGATAGCTAAACCCCAATATGATAAAACAATATAAATCCACATAATAGGCAATCAAATTGTCAAACGAATATACTCCTGGGGTCGTTCCCCATTATTTTCGCAATAACCCGTACGTCTCACAAATATATTCATGGCCCTAATTTACCCATCGGTAACTCGAAGCAATTTTTCCGCTGATCGAAAATCTCTGATGTAGGTCAGACTCCTTTAGCCTATTGTCAAATATTCGTTGCGCATCAGGGAGCATTATTCAAATTTATTCCTGAATCATACAAGAATGAAGATTCACCTGTCAGAAGCACGGTCGCACGAGAGCCTCTTGGCAGAATGTAAATAAAGTGAACTTCTGTCGTTGCATCCATTATTTTGCAATAGAGAATTTCAATTTGTTCCCTTTGAAGATCGCATAATCTGTGAGTCCATCCATGATCCTTGAGTCTTTAGAGGCTCATACGTTTGATTGTAAAACAGTTATTCCCATGGCAAACTGCAACTTTATGTGTATTTTATTAAAATATTTTTTACTAATGACAATATTATAATAAATAATAATGTAAGTAGAACTGTGGTGGATCTGTTCAATAATGCTAGTGAAATTTATCGAAGAACTATATCTTAAAATACAAGACCCATTATGAAGTTTTTAATAGTGGTAGCTTTTGATAGACTCCTTTTTCTTAGCTTAAAAACTTTACTAAAGGGATGGCGGTTTCAACCCTAACACAATCTTGTAACAGTATTTTGTGTCAGGTCTTCTTAGTACTTAGGGTTATTGTGAAAGTTTGTTCTTATCTCAGAGTTTTTAAAGAAATCTGAAGAAAAGGCTCAAAAATATGTGATAAATGGTTCAAGTTGTTCCGAATTGGGCTTAATTGGGATCAATTCAAGTCTTGTATCTTTGGAAAGAATCGCATTAGTACTCGAAGAGTTAGCCAAAGGTCAGTGATGGGTTGATATGATTACGCCAGTTCCGGATACAATCCCCGCCGGAGATAAGATAAATTAATATGGGGAAACTTCTTTGTCCTTACATCAAACTTGATTAACTTGTTCCCTTGAAAAAGATAACTTATAACTTAGTTGCTGTCTCAGTAATTTCACGAAGGAGGGTTTATACTGCTTCCATCACTTTCGGTATTATTAATAAACGTGGCGTAAAGTTACTCTTAGGATTAAATTTTATATTGCCTGTCACTTGCTTTTAAGGAGTAAAAGTGAAAGCATCAGTTGTATCCCTGGTGTGACTTTATAAGACCATTTGTGGATATAATAATAAAGAATAAATTTCTGAGCTAAAAGTTTAGAAGCTAAAAGTAGTCAACATAGCAAAATTTAAAAAACAACGGTGGTAACACTATAGGTCCCGTAGTAGAAATAAATAGAATAAACTCCGTTACAATTAAAACTGTTTATTGCACCTTTTTTACACACATTGCGGACAAACAGGTAGTCTTATCGCTAGCGCGGACGGTCGCAGACTGCCGCGGCGTTTTAAGAGACGTTTCAAGTACAATGTTAATCAGATATTAAACTACCTGCGTAATGACAGAATAAAATCACAAATGAAATATGTGGGCTCTTCGTTAACAAACGGGTTGCACTCCGGGAGTGCCGGCAGAAGTGAAAACCGCTTAAACGAAAAAGCAGGAGCAGGCATACATTTTCGCCGCGCAGTAGAAAGAGAGCGGGATATTACTTCCTCTCCTACGCCGCGCCGGCAGTCTACTCTCCCTCCGTCTTACGAATTTTCGATCAGGGGCCCCACCATTAACTGTAATGCAATTCATTGTAGGTTGTGAGAGTGGGATGCTGCCATATGGCGCGTCTAGCGGCGTCCCGCACTGACTACTTAAAAGTAACCTAAAATGAATCGCATTACAGTTGATGGTAGGCCCCCAGGTCACGTTCTGACGTGACTTTAACATTTTTTACCTATCCCAAATTTTTTTAACTCTTATGTGCACAACACCGCTAAAGAAGTTTTCACTTCAAAAGTTATTCCGTTTAGTCATGTCTATTGATTTTCAAAAATATACCTTCACATGCCACTTGATTTATTTCAAAAGCAATCATTAAGGAATTTCAAAAATCTATGCGATATTGGATTTATTAAAAAACGCGAAAACGCAAACATCATCGTCAAACGTAATAAATAATTTGGGACAGGATTTTTTTTTTTGAATCGGATCCAATTTCCATTATTTATGATGTTCGGGTTGAAAAAAGGGCGCGACGCCGATATATCTGAGAATCACATGGAAAAATGTAAAAAATGGAACTGCTCTTATCATATTCGCAGACACCAGATTCTCTTCAGTTGAAGATGATTTACAGACTCGTTTAGAATACATAATACGAGAATTATGTGTAGATTAACTTAGCTATTTTTAAATTGAATAGATGACATAAAACTTTGACTACCTACAAATTCTTAAACACTTGATTCTGTAGTTAGATAATTAGTAATGCCATCTTTATGATTAATAAAATTATACAAAGCTTTTTGTATTGTATCTGTTTTTGACCTTTTATTCTTTAAAATGATCGGAAAATATTTGCAATGTAAAATTGATATAAGCCGTGCCTAAATATTATTTTACAAGCTGTTTTTTAAGTTACAAAATTTAAGATTTTGTAATTTTTGCATTTTTCAATGCTATTTTTATACTTATGGTAAATTTTTAAATAGAAAAATATTGGAAAAAATTAACTCGGCCACAAGTGAATTCTCAGGCTGGAATCGAACCAGCGACCTTTGGAAATCCGGTCCAATGCTCTAACCGCTGAGCTACCGAGACTTCTCGATAGTCTCGGTAGAGTCGAATCTAAGTAACAACAATGTTTTCAGCATTGATTGTTGTGTTCCAACAGTTAGAGACAAGATAGGCAGTTCCTCAGAGGTTAAGGATTCCGGGAGAGGTCTCAGATCTTCGGTTCTTCAGCCTTATCAATACTTTACATCAGATATGATGAAGGCTAAGAGTGTTCCCGTTGTTTATAAAAAAAGACAGCAACCATGCTTAAGAAGCTGAAGACAACTTGATCCATAAACCGTTGACTTCTATTATTGTTACCACACCGACTGGTGAAGTACATTATAATGCTTTACCAATTTTGGCTTCGGAATAATAAGGCAAAACAGACTGAAAGATTGCAAGGAACTATTAACTAACAAATATCTGAAGAAATGAGCCAGAGATTCAACTAGCCAAGTCGTCGACATGTGACATTATTAGGTATAATATACGAATATACGACATTATGGATTATGCAAATTCTGCAAGAAAAATAAAACGAACGTACGTACATTGTTCCAAATGCAAGCAGAGGTAGTGCTTAGTGGCCAAAAGGAATTGCTTTTCTTATTTCCACAATAAGTAAGTAGGGTAGGGCAATAAAAAAATAAGTGACAGTTGGTACTTATATTACTTGTACTATTAAGTATTCTGTGCTTATATAGATTAAGCTATATTGATATTTTAAAAAAACGGGAAGGCTTATTATTTTTGAATAAAGAAAAATGGTGATTATTATGAAGATTTTATAAGTACTTAATTATTATGTTCAAAACATAAGTGAGTTGTTCGTACTTATAAGTTTTTGGAGTTTAAGCATAAGAAATGGAACTATGAGACTGATTTGCTTTAATATAATTACAATTTTTCTGCGGAATCACTTGTTTCTTTTATTCTTTATCTTTGACAATGGGAAGTATACTGCACGCGGTTGGAGTGCATTAGTTTCTTATGAACTTGATAATGTCCAGTATAGTGGACGTATGTTTTTCAGGAACCTGAAATGGGTAGATTTTTTCAGCTATTTTTTCGCGGGCTCTCTACAAGCTAAGAATCAAAATCTGTAACAATTTTACAAATTTTAATTAAAAAAAAATCCGTCGAATGAAGGGTCATTGATCAAGGTGGAGCTTCCATTTATTTGATTCGCTTTCGAAAATAGACGAACATCCATTGATTACTTATGAATTTCCATTTCAAAATGTTGCAAGCTTCGCCAGTGAATAGTGAATGAATATGGCTCACCATACAAAATGTGGATTGGATGTCAAGAGGCGCCGTTCTGAAGTGGTTAAAACATTGATATGAATAGTAGCGTAACTGGATCGTGGATATTCAATGAATATGAAGCCGGACGAACGGTCAGCAATACCTCGGACAGAAGGATGCTTGAAATTTTAGCTTCATTCGTGTGTATGTTTATCGTATTTGGCAGTTTCAGTAATAGTATTATTGTTCGTTTGTTGTCATACTTACGGCAACCCGCGGTTTCACCCGCGCGGTTCAGGCTCTCGTGAAAATATCAGGCTAAAGAGTAGCCTATGTTTTAATTCGGGCTATCTTCTATTTGTGTACCAAATCTCAACCAAATCGGTTCAGTAGCTTTTGCGTGAAAGAGCAACAAACATTCTCACTAACTTTCTCATTTATAAAACTAGCGGCTACCCGCGGTTTCACCTGCGTGTTTCCCGTTCCCAAGGCAATATCGGGAAAAATAAGCCAATTTGTTCGGTAGTTTTTTCGTGAAAGAGCAAAAGAAAAAAACAAACAGACTAACATACTTTTACATCCTACTACGTGAAAGTATGTCAGTTTGTTTCTTTTCTCAAACATGCTTGGAAATTTGATCATTATTTTGACAATCTTCTTCGAGATAAATCGAAATTGCTGTACTGGCAAAATACATGCGAGCAGCGGCCGGCAAAAGTTGTATGAAAAATCCATATCGGTCGTGGTTTAGCGGCCAAATAAATTACATAGTAAACTCATATCTGTCGTGTCATTTGAAAATGGAACGACCTTTTACTCCGAACCTTGTTCCATTGAAAAATAAAACAAATTGACACTTAAAGGCGGTAAAAATGATTGTTATTCGTCATTTGATTTTGAAAAAGTACTGCTGTAGTAGCTTAGTTTTAATTTCCGCGCATTATTTAAGAAAAAATACTTTACTAATACAAGTCTTGGCCACAAGTAGGCATTGATGGACTTACGTATGTGTGCCAAGGCGAAGTTCGTCCATCAATGCCGCTGCAGTAATGTACTATTGTCTGTGTGTCTTTCACGCAAAAACTACTGGACCACTACTAATGGATTTGAATGAAATCTGGGTATGTACGAACTTCAAATAGTGTACTAACTAATAGATATTTACTTAGTCGGAGGAAAAGGACCCTAAATACTGATGATAGCAAATTATGGTGAAAGGAAACATTCCTTTATTTTTAACCGACTTAAAAAAAAGGAGGAGGTTCTCTATTCAACGGAATTGTTTTTTATGTATGTTACTCGATTACTCGAAGACGGCTGGACCGCTTTGCGTAATTCTTTTTTTGTTTAAAAGCGTATACTTCTCATGTGGTCCCATTGTCACCATGTCAAGATCTGATGATGGGACCCTGGAGAAATACAGGAGAAATACGATTACTTTAATGTGGTTCATAAACAATTTATGCTCGACGCAATCCTACTGAAAAACTGGAGCTGATGATCAAGTACCGGGAGAACTCCTCAATAGGTAACGTCCCTGCACCGGGCAAAGCAGCATTTTGTAAAAGGTGATGAGCAGTTGACATAAGATTATTAGCGTAGGCGCGGGACCTCTTCTACCTTTAAAAATGGTGAAATAAAAAACTTTTTATTAAAAAATTAAAACCGCCTTTAAAAAACTAAAAAGCATAAATTGTACTTTCGCATTCTACTTTGCGGTCCTACTCTTGCCTTGGCTGGCACCGACTCCAAAGGGCTTATTTTTTGCTTTTTAGTTTTTTGAAGTTGGTTTTTAAAAAACAAGTAATCAAAGATTTTGATTTTTTACTTGCCTAAGCCGGGAATAAATCAAAAAAATATTACCTTTACTTTTATGAATACCGATCGATAGTGTTAATCATAAGGATCAGTTTAGTTTAAATAACATATATATATAAAATATTAAATAAATAGTAAAACAAGTAGTTAAAATTCATACGTAGGTAGGTACATACGATAAAGAATGGTGAGCTATAATGTTATCTTAATCTTTCATGCTCTGTTTTTAATTTGAGATACTAAGTAATACTTATTTTACTTAAACTAAATTGATCCTTATGATTAACACTATCGATCGCTATCCATAAAAGTACAAGTGATATTTTTTAATTTAAGTCAGTTCGATTCCCGGTCTTTGAAAATCTTTGAATGCAGATTTACTTAAAAAAAATATTTTACACCATAATTTGCTATAATCAGTTTTTATATATATTTTCCACCCTGTATAATGAAATATCCGATAATCAAAGAACCCGCCCATCCTAGTCTGCATTCAATCAACCATTTAAAAATATTTTCCTTAATATTTCGAATACTGTATTTATATGTAATTTAATAGAAAATGTACGAAGAATTGTCGTTGAATTAAACACACTGTGAAAAATAGTCGCCATAAAAAACCTCATAAAATAGTCAGTTACGATCTCTAACATCTTCTTTGGCCACTAATAAATCGTAAATGTCCTCGATGCCATATGTGGGTATAAATTTTAACAATAAAATGAGAATTTGGCCGATTTGGCTACCAACGATTTACTTTAGATTCTTTTGAGTATTACTATTCCAAAGCCATTGGATATACATATTGTCACATGGTTATATACAGACTACCTTACTTTTTTACTGAAAACCAAAAGAATTACAATAAAATATATAGTTGCTACGCTATATTGCATCTTATAATTGTAATGAAGTTACTCCAGTAACAATAAAGTCGTCAAAGTAAACGCAATTTTAAATTAACATAGCTTATTAATATAAAGTAACACAATCTCTTCTAAAGCTATCTCAAAGGGGCACATAATGGCCCATAAGGCCCAACATCAATGGGTACCGTTGACCCGGAAGCCATTCGTTGAGTTCGTATGACCCGGTCAAGTTGTTTATCTATATTTACATGATATAGCCTTTAGCGCCTACAGCTAGGAAACTGTTTAATTTAACGTTCTGGAAATATTGCATCTGGGTACATTGAAAGAAAGAAAATCATTTACTAACATCACATAACGAGCACATAATTATTATATAAAGACCAAAAAAAAAAACAAAAAGCAGTATGTGAAGCTAACATTTAGTAGAATTTTTAAGATTTTTGAATTTTTGCATTTTTCAATGCTATTTTTATACTTATCATAAATGTTAAATAAAAAAATTAACTCGGCCACAAGTAAATTCTCAGGTAGGACTCGAAGTCTCGGTAGCTCAGTGGTTAGAGCATTGGACCGGATTTCCAAAGGTCGTGGGTTCGAGTCCCATCTGAGAATTAACTTGTGGCCGAGGTTTTATTTTTCCAATATATTTCTATTTAAAATTTATCATAAGTATATTTGTACTACATCTTCAAATAAGTGTGTGATTCTAGTCAGATTGGTTATAGTTAAATTGTAACATAGGTAAAACAGCTTTTCCGGATATTACACGCGCTATATTTCACGTACCATTTTCCACCAATTGTCCATATTTTTAGGGTTTTTTTTTATTTTCTCGTTTCGGCACCTTTGCAGCTGCCGTGGTCTCGGGATGACTGGCTACTTATAAGTCTACCCTTAAAGATAAATAAATAATAAATTTCATACAATCACACCAATTATCTAGTTTCATGAAGAACTTGTGTGATGGACACTAGATAACGGATAAACATACCTATACACTTTTTTTTTGTAAATACATACATAATATACATATTAAACACCCAGACCAAGACAAATAGACATGTCATGCACACAAATATTTGTCTTGTCCGGGGATCGAACCCGGGACCTCTGGCGTAGAAGGCGGGTTTGGTACCCCTGCGCCAAACAGGTCGTCGATATAATAAGTAGCCATTCATCCCGTGACCACGGCAGCTGAAAAGGTCCCGAAACGGGAATGTCGAAAAACCCCTAAAAACCAAAAAATACGGACAATTAGAACTTAGTTAGTGAAATATAGCGCGTTAAATATCCGGAAAAGTTGTTTTATTTCAATGAACAGTGCGCGCCAAAACTTAAGATGTACGCATATTACTTAGGTATCTTACATCCTTTGAGGATGTAGCAGAGCAGCAGAGCAACAACCCTCTCATAGTGACACCTCAACGATGCCATAATTGGCATTGGCAAACAATAGTGAGAGGTAGATAGCCGATTGCCTATTGATAGTTTTTGAATATGACTTGTCTATTGAATAGATAATGATTGTGTATTAATAGAGGTTCAACAGGATATCAAGGGGTAAATTTTGCTAAATTTTTGTCATAATCGTCTCTCAGTGGTGTTTTAATAGTAGTGTTTATTTACACTGTTGTAACAAGAACTGTGTGAAAAAGCACTACCATTGAAACACCACTGGAATACGATTATGACTAAGCATTAGCAGAATTGGGCCCCAACTCTGGTTAATGTAAGGTAAGTGCAAATAAAATCATTTTGTTATTAATATGCTTTTGGCATCGTATAATTAGATTTCCGTTTACGTATATCATTCGTCAGCGTTTTGTGAGCAATATTTGTATGTTTTATTTCGCTCCAATTTTTGTAGTTCCGATCCATCTAAGTTAACACAGGTATGACATCTTGGCAATTGACGTTGTCTACGCGCCTGTCAAACGTTTTATGTCGATCTGCCAACGTTGGCAAGGGCTTTTATTCATCAAAGAGTTCTTACAGGTGGAAATAATTCTTAAAATTGCTGGAATATTTCCAATAATAATTTAATTCTTTATTTAGATAACAGAGATCCATAGGTGTAAGCAATAAATACCTTATAAACTATGTTAGTCGCCTGACTCAAATGCCACATAATGGGGCAGACATCTTGCCTGCTAACAGTAACCTTCAGGATGCTGTTGGGTCTTCTCCTCACTCTGTACAATAGGGATGTCATTTTTTTGCGCAATACTGCTGAAAAACTATCAGTGCGAGCTTCTGTACTGTTAGGTCACAAAATTGGAGAAGAATAATAAAAACCAGTCATAATACAATATCTTTAGATGTAATTGTGTTTTTTTTAATACCATACGGAGAGACGCTTAGCCTTCCTAATACCTGATGTTAAGTATTGATAAGGCTGAAGATGGAAGCGAGCCTCTCCCGGAATCCTCAACTACTGAGAAACTGGCTATGTTAACTCTAACTGCCGGACCAAAAGAATGCTGAAAACATTGATGTTATGGCGTCAGACTTAGATAAGACGGTGGTAGCTAGCCAGGTGGACTTAAACCAAGTCCTACCGCCAATCAAGCCGAATACAAATGTACTAATGAAATAAAGCTACTCAGAAAACTGGTTAAGAACCACAGACAAATTAGCGTTGGCGGAAGTTGCCTCGTAAAAGTAATTAAGACCTATAACTGTGGGATTTTTTTTTTTAATTGTGTCAAACTTTTCAAACCGCAATCAAGAATTGTCACTTTAATTATACGAGTTACAACAACAACCATAATTTTAGTTCATTACTTATTGGACACAAAAAGCTTTTGCTCTGTTGGTTACAAAAAGAGAAGTTAAATTCTTTATGTACAGTGTTTATTTGTCTCTATATGCCGTTGCATCTGTTAAAGCTAAGTTTTCTTTAAGTTCAGGTTTTATTTTTCCATTCTTTCATCAGTTTTAAGATCTCCTAAGTGGGTGATAGTGAAAATATAACTTGCAATAACAATATTAAAAGATATGTTACTTACAGAGCCCAAATAATTGTTAATAACAATTTATCGTAAAACAAGTGTTAGTAAATTACAATAATTTATAAATGTCAATATTTTGAAAAATAATTATTCAATTCAATAAGAAATTTTACATTACCACACGCTCACTGCGTACGAAACGAACTTTCACGGCGTGCGTTCGTTATCGCAGGCGCATTCAAGACTGAGATGCTTGCCGAACTCTCGCCGAGATTAGGCGCTTCGGGTATTAGCCCGTGGACCTTCAGCCTACCCTTTTAAACCACCTCTGTGGTCTAGTGGTACAACCACCACCGGTATCAGACCCAGGGTGTAAGCTACACCCTGGGTCTGATTTAGTTTAGTTAGTGGTAAGACTTGTTGTAAGTCCGCCTGGCTAGCTACCACGATCTTATCTAAGTCTGTCGCCATAACAACAATGTTTTCAGCATAGTTTTGTTCCGGCAGATCACGTGGTCCCCATGGACCAACTGTATATCTTATCTCTATCTGCCGGTGCAATGCGTGCACCGGCAGATAGAGATAAGATATACAGTTCCTCAGTGACTGAGGATTCCGGGAGAGGCTCGCTTCCACCTTCAGCCTTATCAATACTTAATATCAGGTAAGATGAAGCCTAAAAGACTCCCTGTCGTTCATAAAAAAAAGCTTTTGTGGGAAGATAAAATACTGTATGTATCTATAGACTGGCAACCATATTCTAAGTCGTTCCTCCAAAACTTACTCGTCCTCGACATAACGAAACCTCATTGAAAACCTCT
Organism: Chrysoteuchia culmella; assembly: GCA_910589605.1. NCBI lineage: Eukaryota > Metazoa > Arthropoda > Insecta > Lepidoptera > Crambidae > Chrysoteuchia > Chrysoteuchia culmella. The sequence continues at coordinate 2,169,262 of OU342651.1, forward strand.
TCGAAATACTTCTCGAAATCGGTATTCTAAGTCATAATTTCGTAAGGACCTGGAGGAGCCAAAGGGTACGTAGCCACTCCGTGTTAGCCCTAGCGCACACTACCATTTTTACCCACGACGAGGTTGAGTGGAGTGTATAAAGTTTTGGAGGAACGACTTAGACATATTCTAAGTCGTTCCTCCAAAACTTGGAGTGGGACCATTTAAGCTCTGGATTTCCTTACTGATATCCCGTCGACAAATACCGGTACACACTATAAATAGCAGTCTCTAGGAAACTGCACCGCTTTGTTTACTCTGACAACGTTACTGTCATTCAAACTGTGTTATGGCAACTACGTGACGTCAAAGGTAGTTCTAGGATACTGAGGCTTGTATGATGCAGTGACCGGTTTGGCTAGCGTACGAATATTATGAGCCACCTTAATGTTATCAAATAATGTATGTAATTATTCATCACCTTGAGAACGTTTTCTTGGAAAATACTAAGGTAGGAGAAATAATTTATTATTTAAATGAAATACCTGTTAATGTCCTATTATTTGTGATATAAACATTTTCTATATATGTACTACTTTTTTAAACAAAGCTCCTAACTGGTCAACCGGGAAGGTCACCGACTGTATCTACAGATAAAGGCATGACAATATTTTATTGTGACCCCAAAAAAAAAACCTTAAAACTCGTTGAAAGTAAACAAGCAAACAAACAGACAAAAAGTTTAAAAGTTTAACAACACCTATTCTTATGGTAAATTTTAAAAAGAAAAATATTGGAAAAAATTAACTCGGCCACAAGTGAATTCTCAGACGGGAATCGAACCCGCGACCTTTGGAAATCCGGTCCAATGCTCTTCCAAATTTTTTTCCAATATTTTTCTATTTAAAATTTACCATAAGTATAAAAATAGCATTGAAAAATGCAAAAATTACAAAATCATAAACACCTATTCTTTCAGTAACTATGTGTTTTGGCATTCCACTCGCGAGTTTCTCAGCGTGCTATTCAGTTAAATCACGCTCCTTATTGATCACTTAAACTAGTTGCAACAAAAAGCTGCTTTACCTTTTAAAACTTTTAATTGTATGTTACAATAATATGCTTAGCCTCTTGCCAAGGTCGAATAAACCTCTTTATTTTCAAAGTTTATCAAAATTTGGTTCAGTGCTTTAGGCATGAGAAATGACAAACAAACTTACTGATTTATAAAACAAGTACCTACGAGTGTTATTGTGGATAGTTCTGTTAAGTACTTGCTAATACACTAACCCTTTAACAAACCTGGTGTAAACTTGGAATAAGTTTATTTTAATAACAGACATAAAATACGGAATAACTTACATTTGGTTTACAAGAAAGTGGGTGAGAAAAAACTGATACCGCGAAAGTAATTATCTTATGGTAAATTTTAAATAGAAAAATATTGGAAAAAATTAACTCGGCCACAAGTGAAGTGAAAGTCTCGGTAGCTCAGCGGTTAGAGCATTGGACCGGATTTCCAAAGGTCGCGGGTTCGATTCCCGTCTGAGAATTCACTTGTGGCCGAGTAAATTTTTTCCAATATTTTAAAACCGACTTCAAAAAAAGGAGGAGGTTCTCAAGTCGACTGTATTTTTTATTTTATTTTTTTTATGTATGTTCTACCATAACTTCGCCAGTTGTTAACAGATTTTTATAATTCTTTTTTTATCTGAAAGAAAATGGTTTATGTGTGGTCCCATATAATTTTTGTGAAGATCTGGCTAGTAGTTTTTTCATAATCTTGAAAAATATCAATCACCTTTTGGCAAGTAGTCGTTTACCTAGATGACCTAGCACCGACTCCAAAAGTTTTATTTTTTACTTTTTGAAGTCGGTTTGAATTTTTTTTATAAAATGTTTTTATTCTATTTAAAATTTACCATAAGTATAAAAATAGCATTGAAAAATGCAAAAATTACAAAATCTTAACGTAATTATCTTAGTTGACTAGGTACCTATGGCTAGGTAGACATTCCATCCCCACTACCCCCTATTATCAAGGTAACCGAAGCGTGATTTGCATTTAGAACAGATTAAAAGGTCGGATCGCTTGTAATTGAGTTTGAGGGAAGGAAATTTATGCTTCTCCTTAATGCTATTTCACCTTACCTTCGTCTCAAGTTGTGTCGATCAAACCGTTAAGATCTCTCGGTCTATTTCTATCACAGAGAAATCCTGGAAGTAATAATGCGATGGAAGAAAACGAATTGGTAGAAATGTTTCTGTATGTTCTAATTGTTATTGCAAGATTTATTTCATTTCTTTATGAACGACGGTGAGACTCTTAGCCTTCATCATACCTGGTGTTAAGTATTGATAAGGCTGAAGATGGAAGCGAGCCTCTCCCGGAATCCCAACCACTGAGAAACTGGCTTTTTTATCTCAAACTGCCAGAACACAATAATGCTGAAAACATTGTTGCTATGGCGTCAGGCTTAGATAAGATGGTGGTAGCTAGCCAGGCGGACTTACAACAAGTCCTACCACCAACCAAACCGAATACAATATGTACCCCCGCTGGGAATCGAACCCGGGACAACTGAGTCTGATACCGATGGTTGTACCATTAGACCACAGAGGCGGTTAAAACCACAGAGAATAAAAAATAAGACCTCGATTCTGTTTAACCGTTACTAGTATCCATAACACAAGTTTTTAACGAAACTTTACTTGGGCAAGATTGTTGGTGAGAGTACCTATTTAAGACGCTATATGAAGCTAGCTGCGTAGTGTTAGCTTAGAATACTGCCGCATAATTTATAAACGCAGTAAGTACCGCTTACTGCGTTAATGAGTTGACTATCTATTCGAGATCGCAAAATTGAGCTTAATATAAATCAAAGACACGTAATTTTTTTCCTCTTATAGAAGACAAGATAGCATTAAACATATATGCAGTCAAGTCAAAGTCATATTTTTATTCAAATAGACTTATAGATAAGTACTTTCGAAAAGTCCAACAATATATTTTTCCCCTACCAGCCATTCAAGGACATCTTTTAACTGATAAGAAGAACGGCCGCAAGAAACTTATCAGCTTTAACAGAAACAAAAACATTTACAATGGAACATGCTGTTGCCAAACACAAATTTAAAATTTTGTAATATATTTAATATTAGAGGAAATAACATGAAGTAAAAGTCGTCGGCTGTTATTAAGAAAACATAACAAAAGACTATTAAATACCTTACTGCGTTTGTACTAAGTGTTTATTTTAAATACAAAATATTAAGTTTTAAACAAAAAAATGTATACTAAGGTATTGGCCGTGTTTTGCTCTTTTAATTCATATTTGTACATTGGATGGTTAGGTAACGAGAGACGCCTTAAAACTTTTTTTAAACTTTAACCGCCTTTTCCTTAAAACAGTGCTGTTGTTACTTACTGCGTTAATAAATTGTGCGGCAGAATAGCACTACCCCCTCTCATCCCCTTGTCGTAAAAGGCGACTACGGGACTCAGCCTTCAGGACACGGGCAGCAGAATTTGCCATACTGCGAGCGCCAACCCGCCTGCAATTAAGCGTGGCGATTATGGCAAATCCCCCCTTTGGGGTAGGCCTATACCCAGCAGTGGGTGTTATGTGGCTGAGACGACGACGACGACGGAAATAGTACGTACTTATTGTAATAAAACTATAGGACGCTTAGAGATGTTACAAATCTGGTATTAGGATATATATTTCTTCATGCCTACTGCATTTGTAAAGTTGCAGAAACACGATTTAATGACTATGCCTCGACAGTTTTTCTTTTCAAAAAACCCTTTAAAAATAAGAAATTCAAGATTATTCTCAAATGGGGTTTTATTTTATTTTTCATTAGTCATCAGGAGTTTAAAATTTTTGGGATGGGTAAAAAATGTTAAAGTCGCGTCAGGATACGTGACCCTGATCGAAAATTCGTAAGACGGAGGGAGAGTAGACCGCCAGCGCAGCGTAGGAGACGAAGTACTATCCCCCTCTCTTTCTACCGCGCGGCGAAAATGTAAGCGGTTTCACTTCTGCCGGCATTCCCGGAATGCAACCCGTTGTTTTTTTTAATTAAAAATTATGATTTTCGAAAAGGTGTATAATAAAATTATACACCGTCTGGAAAAAAAGGGTTACATATACTATTAGAAATTAGTTTAATTAGTGGACACCAATAACATTTAGCATCGTGATGTTTCATTTCTCTTTAATCGCTAATTTTTGTTTCCTACGAAGTCATTTCGTGGTTTTTTTATGATTTTGTATTTTTTGCATTTTTCAATGCTATTTTTATACTTATTTAAATTATTTTTTATACTTATATACTTACTTAAATTTTAAATAGAAAAATATTGGAAAAAAATCCGGTCCAATGTTCGATTCCCGTCTGAGAATTCACTTGTGGCCGAGTTAATTTTTTCCAATATTTTTCTATTTAAAATTTATCATTTCGTGATATTTAGGCCTAATCTGAAAAATCGGTCTCGCTCCCGTCGTTTTCTCATTACTATATTGCTTCAGTCGTGTAGCGCCTTAATATTTCTTCCTTTACTGAGGTTTTTCTTTAATGATGTCTTATTACACTAGCCCAGTTTTCTGAAACGAGATAACGTCCATACAATACCACCGCACAAAGAAACGGCCCGACTCTTACCTTACATACTGAACAATGGAGCCTAAGGGATATCCTTCTCGAGTCCCGACTATTGTAATTTTTTTATCTGTGTTGAACTATTACCTTCGTCGTGATTTGCAAATTTCCTCCCACAGAGATCCGGAGGGTCTAATACGAAAGAATTGTAGTTGGACGATTTTCGTCGTACTGTTTACTGAATATTGAACCTTGTTTTGATGATGAGAAAGTCTGCAGACTATACGATAGTGTGTCCGATTATTGTGTTTGGTTTTCGGGGTAGACCACCTGATAGGAGTGAACTGACGGCGTCCTCCTATTCATTTAAATTTTAAATTGGAATCGATCTTTCAATCAAAATGCCATTTGCTAGAATGGCCTGACATACGTTTCGTGTTTTGTATTTTGCTTACAAGGCCTAAAAAACACGATTTGATATTAGGTTCGTAGTAACAGAAACTGTGTCAGAAACAATGATATTATTAAGTATGTGTGTATGTATTTGAAAGTCAGAAAGCAATTCCACGAAGGCTCTACGCTTAACAAGAACAAAAAGAGGAATTGCTAAAAATACCTGAATTGAACAAACAAACCATAATTAAATGTAAAGCAGAGGGAAAAAAGTCACTTCCATTAATTCATTCAATTCAGTATTTCTTTTTAGATTAAATTATATTATTTATTCTAAAAATAAAGATCTTTCTAGCATTATTTTTATTAGTTCTTAATAACAGTTAATAAACATCAAGAAAACATATATTTTATTCAACAAAGGAGCGATTTTAACCATGTTGACTACTTTTAACTTCTAAACTTTTAGCTCAGAAATACTAATGATTAAAATAAAAAAAACCTCCAATAGTAATTAAAAACGAAAAGCTTTTGAATATAGGTAGGTCTTGGATATTGGAATGTTGTGATTCCTAAAAATGTAAGTACTTACTTACTTTTGACGTCATCACTAAATTCAAGTACTCTCTAGAGATAAGACTGGGAGAATAGCCCTTGACAAGTTTCTTCTCGTTACAAGGGCTCCCGCTGAGCAATTTAACTTTTTATACATAATATTTTTCAACTAAGGAAATTGAATAACTCAATTTAATTTTCATTAAGGTCGCTACTGTTCCCTCAAAGTTAACAACAAACAAAGACTTGCTGCTTTCCTATTTAAGTAATTCCTTTGAATGATGATATCACCAAATAACAATTCTCATCATATTCCTCCAGTCCATCAATAATTTATTCCTCTTAGCGACAACAAACAGCCTTCCCTCTCGATTATTGCCTTGAATTCACGAAGAGATTAAGGCGTCATTTCAAGTTTGGATATTGCTTCAAGTTGCCGGAGTTGACGCGACAAGAATGCCGATGTAGCGCCTGTTTTTCACTGATGAGAAGAGCTGGAGATATTAATAGGACATGATTTGTTTGGGGCTGAAAGGTCGTTTAATGAGCTCGGTTGAAGACATTATGGGAGTTAGAGTGTTATAAGGCATTGCTATTGTCCCTCTATAAAAGTTTTCACTCTCCGTGTCAGATCTGTCACCTTTGAATAAGTATCTGGTTCAAGTTCTGAGCGTTTATTTTTGTTAATAAAGCTGTAATTACGAGCTTTATTAACAAAAATAAACGCTTATTTAAAAAAATAGAGTTTTTTTTTCCCTTTATTTGTTTAGGGGCTTTTATCCATATGGATACGCCAGCCCCATTGTATCTTCTTACAACACTGTACCAATACTTACAGAAAATTATACTAACAATATTATTAAATATTAACAATATGGTTAAATTCTATGACCTATTTATTAAAGGTAATTACGTTGGAAAAGGAATCCCTATTCACGTTTTTTATTAGGTCACTTAATTTTTTTGCCGCATCTGATTTTGGGTTTGCTAAGATACTTTGAATTAGCCCCACGTCCTCGATGTTCAAATTTAATTCGGTGAATAGTGATTCCCTCTCCACCTGGTTCTTGGCACAATCCAACAGCAAGTGATGTACATCTTTAACCCTATTACACACACTGCAGTTAGGAGAGATACTTTTTACAAAAACCTGTTTTTCATTGATGGGAAGAACTGGAGATAAAAAAATTATAGGATTTAGCCGTCAACTTTTTACTCTATGTTAACCTCAAGTCTGATTTATGATTTTAGAAATTTTGCATTTTTGAATGCTATTTTTATACGTACATCTTATGTTTTGACGCGCACTGTTCATTGAAATAAAATAACTTTTATGGTTATCAAATGCGCTATATTTCACGAACTAAGTTGTAATTGTCCGTATTTTTTGGTTTTTAGGGGTTTTTTTTATTTTCCCGACGTTTCGGCACCTTTTCAGCTGCCGTGATCACGGGATGAGTTGTTTTATGCTATTTTTATACTTATGAATAGAAAAACCACTTGCGGCCGAGTTGATTTTTCCAATATTTTTCTATTTAAAAATTTATCTCAAGTCTGATGTTGCATGGAATATTGCAGCCACATACGACTAAGCAAGATACCAACATCTTCCTTTCCACTACTTGGTTGCTTTTTTCTTTCTTCTCTTTTATGACCAACGGGGAGACTCTTGCCTTCATCATACCTGATGTTAAGTATTGATAAGGCCAAAGCTATTCCTAACTGCCGTACCGAGCCCTACTCAACATATTTTATAACGCATGCGCACAACAAGGAGTGGAACTCCCTCCCTGTGTCTGTATTTACAGGTACTAATAACCCTTCCGTCTTCAAAGGGATGAAGGGGCTACCTTCTGGGTTTAAACTCGCCAATGATGCGAGGAGATGAAAATAGCCTCTGGATTGCATCAGGGATCCTGTCTTCGGCCCCGGTCTTTATTTGAATCAAGATCGAATCCATTCGCAAAGAAACACCCAGACCCAGGTCTGTAGTTATGATAAACCATCATGTCAAAAGAACGTTTTGTTTACGTTATTTTTATTGGAGTTGTCACATTTTGACACACTTCACTTTGGAGCGATGATTAAGCGAAGACGCCACCAATTTCCGTCAGAAAACAAGCTTACTTTAAGAGATTCGTAGTACCAAATAGTATGGTAAGATTGAAACAACACTGCGCCAAGAGATGGCGGTAGGACCCCAGTTCCACGGCGTCATCGATCTCGCATTAATGTCTATATTAGAATTCGTTCAATCTAAATCAAGCTTCGTACAAAACAGGTCAAAGGGTAGTAACTCTGATCAAGGAAGCTATTAATCATCGTGGTACACACGACTGTACAATGGCATTATGAATAAAATGTCACAGGCACTTTCTAATGGTACATAAATTATGCTAGACACTTAACTAGCGGTGTGACATGCAGGAATTCTCGTAAAACGAAACGTGAAGGAACAAGGGGTGAATGAAATGAATGACGGATGGGGGTGATATAAATTAAATAGGTTATGTTGCAGGGAAGGCGTTCGGAAATTGTTACTTAAGTGAAAAGAAATGAAACTCGTTGTGATGTCGTGGAAAAGTAAAGTTTTGGCCCGGGGCTGATCATTAAAAACGCATCAAAAACTTCAAAACATAAGTTTTTTTATGAACAACGGGGAGACTCTTAGCCTTCATCATACCTGCACCCCGACCGCCTAACAGTAACGCTTGTCCTATCGCTATAGCTATCCGTATTTCAAACTCCCTACAAGGTTTCCTGATGAAGCTATCACTTTCATACTAAAAATGCAATAGTGAATCCAATAGATGAATAGAAATATGTAGGAATTAGACAAGAACCCTATCGTTGAAGAGTTTTATGAGTGTTTGAAGTTTGATAGCCATAGCAATAGTATAAGCTATACCGTTAGGCGGTCGGGGTGCTGATGTTAAGTATTGATAAGGCTGAAGATGGAAGCAAACCTCTTGCGGAATCCTCAATCATTGAGGAACTGGCTATCTTATGTCTAACTGCTTTAACAGAACAATGCTGAAAACATTGTTGTTATGGCGTTAGACTTAGATAAGATGGTGGTAGCTAGCCAGGCGGACTTACATCAAGTCCTACCACCAACCAAACCGAATACAATATGTACCCCCGCTAGGAATCGAACCCCGGACCCCTGGATTTGATACCGGTGGTTGTACCACTACACCACAGAGGCGGTTAACAAGCAAGTTACATTTTTGAGCTGTCTAGCTGAGATTAAATTGTCTAGCTGAGTAAGCTGGACCAAACATTTATCTTAACTGTTTATTGGATAGGTGGTGTAGGATTTCTAAATGGGAAGATGGGAATCGGCATGTATGAACACTTTGCCACTGGTGTAGATACGGAGGAGCCAATAAGACTTCACCAACAAGGGCACGGCTCTTAAATTAAAAAAAGAGCTGTAGGTATATAGCTATTAAATTTGCCAAGTGCCAAGATTCTATAAAGTTCTTCCATGAACAAATCATTTCGAATTAGTGAGTGCTATGATTGAAAAATAATATTCTGTACAGAATACCACCAGAGGCAGTAGTGCTCTGCAAACGTGCCAAAACATATTCCAAAAATCCGAAACAAAATAACACAAAATCTTTTGTGATAAAACGCGTTGTAACCCGAAAATAGTTATTTGTTATACAAGAGAGCAAAGTAATTTTTTGCTGCGAGTGCTGACTTTAAATCACGAACTAGTGAAGTAGTCTAAAATTGAATCACGAGCGTAGCGAGTGATTGAAATATAGACTACTGAGCACAGTGAGTGATTTAAAGGCACGAGACATCAGAAAAATTTGCTCTCGTGTTAAACATACAACTTTTCACCTCTACCAGCGAGAAAAGTGTTACAAGTGAGAAAAAGAACATTGAAGGCAACATTTAACAATATTATATTCAATAAAGAGAACATCAAAATTACAAAATTAATAATTACAAGATAATTCGCAATCGATATAAGTCTGCTGGAATGCACCCATTTTATATTTTATTTTGGCATTGCGTTCAGAATACTGCACTGCTTGTAATTTTTATGAAAACCAAAGATGATATTTTAAGTAAGCGATATAATGTTCACTACATATTATTTATTTAAAATATTACGTCTTTAATAAAAAAGCTAAGCAATCGTATTTATCTAATTTGTTGTTAGATGTCATATATTTTTTTTATTTTATATAATTATATCATGCAAGCGACCTCATTTCGTCCATACTCTTTATTTCAAACCTTTGGTATCCGTGTATTTTATTTTTTATGCTTTATAATTCATGTCCAATTACATAAAGCTATCTAACTATCCTTTTTGCACATATAAATTTTAAAAGTCTCTGTCTATAGTTGTTATTCCATTTCTTTTTTCTTAATTATTTTAAAAAGTAGTGTAAGAAATTAATAAAGCACTTTGCCTCACGCTCGCAGCAAAAATCGATTTTGCTGCGAGTTTTTACGCGCCAAAAGCGCCCTTTTGTGCTGGAGAGGTGAAAAAATATTTGTTCCAAGAACTGTATGCAGTATGTTCCAACCATGCCATATTCACCTCAATTCTTTATTTATAAATAGAGGTTTTATGTAATCTAACAGGTTCAGGATCTTAGAATGTTCCGAAAAGATTCTTCCCGATCAGATATTTCAACAATACAGACCGTCTTCTGCATTTCCCATTACTCATCCCGTTTCGCTCCCTTCATTTTTCATTCGCAAATTTCAAGATGTAAAATGATAGGTTCATCTATCATACCGAATTATTTAATTACCAGGAAAAGTATTCCTGAAATGTAAACCAGAATGCGCTTAGCTACTAAAATATACTGTTACAAAAACGTTGGATTCGTTATAGAAAAGTATGCCATTGGATTTTTTACTATTGTGGTTGTCTTTTTAATTTATAAACAATGCTTGCCACTAATATGGAAAAACTGAAGATATAAAAAAAATGTTGCTATCTTTTGTCTGTTCATGTAACTTTACTTCCCAAGCAGCCTAAGTCTAAGTCTGACGCCATAACAACAATGTTTTCAGCTTTGTTGTGTTCCGTCGGTTAGAGATAAGATAGCCAGTTCCTCAGCCACTTCCAGATTGATGATTTCGGGAGAGGCTCGCTTCCATCTTCAGCCTTATCAATACTTAACTTCAGGTATGATGAAGGCACCCGCCCGCCTCCCGCCCTCTATCGAGTCTTGGGACTCGGTGGGGGAGTGGGATGCGGTACTCCAGGTGAGTCCAACATTTCGAATCGAATCGAAATAAAAGGCATGGTGAAGGCAAAGTCTCCCATTGTTTATTAAAAAGTGAATATTTAAGCTACTTTTAAATTTTTTTTTAAATTATTGATACCACTGACCGAATTTTCTCTAACCTATTCTATATTTTTCAGGTAAGCTTTGATGAAACGGCGATTGGGGGCATGACGTGAGTAGTTGTTATCATCATCACCATCTCGTCATCATCAGCCATTTAATGTCCCCACTACTGCTGGGGCATTGGCCTTTTTAGCGTTCCGTAGTCTAATGGCAAAAAACGGAACCCTTATAGATTCGTCATTGTCTGCCTGTCTGTCTGCCTCTCCGACCGTCTGTATGTCACAGCCACTTTATTATTATAATAATTTATATTGAACCAAAAAGATTAGTTATAGTTATAGATATAGTCCTCTCGGTGTGTAACATGTGGGTGACTGGGTGTATGTGAGAGGGTGAGTATGTGTGTTGTGTTAATATTTATTTATTTTTTAAATTACGAAATATGTATAAAAAAAATCTAATTACTGTAATATGACAATGAAATTTTCTGTTTCGTGATAAGACAAGGAAAGCTGATACTGTTTTTTTAACAGCTGTTTTTTTATTCCGAAACTATTAGGATTACACTGTTGAATCTTGGTAAGCTTTAAGATTTTAATACAAAAATAAAAATATGAAGGGGGTTACCCATACACGTAATTAAAATTGAAAAAAAAACATTAAACCTAAACGTGCGGGGTGTCTATAGGTCTTTAAAAATGACATCGAGGCTCTTTAACAATTTTTTTCAAGGTCTACCGTATGAAAGATTCCAACATGGGAAAATGTGTGTCTTTATTTTAAGTTAACTTTCTTATTTAAAATAAGAAAGTGAAAATACTTTAAAAGAATATTTGCTGTAGATTTTAATAAAAACTTTCAACGAAAATTAGTTTGAACGAAATATAGTTAGCAGTTTCAGAGCTATAGCACGTTTTCCGTAACCGCAAATATAACTTTGTCATAAACACTGAAAAACAAAGTAAATTTTGCAGACGAAAAATGTTACCGGTATTTCGACTTCAGAACCCCTATACGCGCCTAGCCCGACACACTTGGGCGATTTCTTTTATTAATAGAAAAGGGATGATGAGCTTTGCTTGACTCACCACGCGGGTCCAAGCAGTTTTGACAACTGCAAATACAGTCAAAACCAACTTAGGGTTAACATGCCTTACATCGCTCATATAATTTCGACATAACAAATTTTTGGTTACCCATCCCCTGACTGACCATTGCGAAAGTTGCTTAACCGACACAAATAAATATAAAAATTTAGTTTGCGCCAAATGGGTTGTTCATTCATACGACAGCATTATCTTGTTTAGCTAGAATGGATCTGACGTTATTATTACACTCGTTCTTTCACACTTTTCGTTAATTAGAAAACTTCCCTAACTTAGAGGCTCATGACGAGTTATCAACTCAAGTAAAGTAATAAATCACAAAAACACATTTTACACCATTAATTCCCAAAGTGGTTCAGTTGGACCCCCAGGGGTCCACGGGAGACTCGACGGGGGTCTACGTAGCCGTGGCAAAAAATGAGGGTTCACAATTCGTAAGGGGGTCCATGAAAAATTATCTGGTTTATACAGTGAAAAACTAAAATGTAGGCAGATAATATTTTTTAAGAAGCTCAGCGACTGTTACATTTAAAAACTTGCATATTTTACTATTTTATTTTACTATTATTAACTTTACAATTTATTGTACACGTAAGTAAACAAAAAATTGTCAAATCACAAAAAGTACGTAGGTACAAAATGTGAGCCTTATTCCTAAAAGAAATCTCTTCCAATCCACCTTTTCTTTAAAAGTTTTAGTGCCGTTACAAAACTTTCTAACGGTTTTCTCGGTTGCGCTCAAAGGTGGTCGCGTGCTCGCTGCTTGCTGAACTCAGGGCTGCTCAACTTGAAATCCGCATCATGTTTACCTGCGCGAAGTGTAACAACGAAGCGTCGGATGTTGCCTTATGTAGTTTGTGCAAGCGACGATACGATTTTGCCTGCGCGTTAATCACCGAGGCGGGGTACCGTAAATTAGGAGATAGAAGAAACACCTGGAGATGCCCTGACTGCAAGAGTGGAACTTCTACACTGTTACCAAAAACATCCCAAGAACCAACATCACCTCTTCAATGGGAAGGTATGCAGTCTAAGCTCAACGATATTATGAAGAAACTCTCTCCGCTTCAAGCACTGTCCGATGACGTCAAAAGCATCAAAGATGATCTTGCGCTGTTACAAAAATCAGTGGAATTTGCACATGAATCAATCAAGGACCTCGCTGTAACTCTAAAATCTTTAGATTCAAGAGTCAAAGTTACAGAGGAACGTATATCTGAAATACCTATCTTGAAGGCAGAAATAGCGAAGTTGGAGCATCAATTGCGAGAAAAAGATCAGTGGGATCGCGCTAACAACATTGAGATTAAGGGAATTCCTCAAAAACATAGTGAAAATCTCTTTGAACTTGTGCTCCGAATTGGTGATTACGTCGGCTATGCAGTCAAGAAAGAAGATATAAACTATATAGCGAGAATACCGTCCAAACAGTCAAGCTCTCCCAAACCTATAATTGTGTCACTCAATAACAGATATAAGAAAGAAGACTTCGTAGCTGCAGCTCGTGCACGAAAGGAACTGTCACTGAAAGAATTAAAACCAGAATTTTCAGAAGGAAACCGATTTTTCGTTAACGATCACCTCACAGTTTTCTACAAAAAAATACTATCTCAAGCAAAATCCTTGGCCAAGGAAAAGAATTTTCAATATATCTGGGTAAAGCATTGCAAGATCATGGCAAGAAAGAGTTCGACATCTGGCATTTTTACTATACGGACAGAAGCAGATCTCAAAAAAATAACATAATTCCCGAACTACTGATAAGTATAAATCTTTATTTCATATTTGCAATCCTAATGCTATTGCGACCCTGTAAGTTGGTCACCACTGCCCGCGTGTCATGCGCTATGCGCGTGCGCAGACAATCGCTCCCCTCCTATCGCTGCTCGACTGCTACGGCTGGCTATTTTGTGCTTACCGCCACTAATCGCGCTCGCTTGGTTTTGTTGTGCACAGTTTTGTTGTTGTTAGATGCTTTTGTTTTACGGATTTCATTTTACGATTGCGTAAGAATTGAATTACAAACTTATAGTTTAAACTTAATTAGTGTATTCGTGCGAATAGCTTTTTGTTTATTTTCTTACAATAATCAATTTATTGAATTGATAGAAGATATATTTTGCTTATTATGGCTATGTTTAATTACGATTGTAACGGTGCTTTCAATTATTTTATTGGGTTGTATTCGACATATTATCCTATGCCTAAAAGGCTACTATTGTTTTATAAATATACTTGGCCTACATGGCTTGCAATATTATGTTTTGATAATAACTTTAAACAATAATTGTATTATGCTCTTTTCATCTGAGTTTAAGGATCATTCAGTTTCTTGGGTTTTGTCGGTAGTTGCGAATTTTTACCCAGTGATTACTTTGTCATATGTTTTAAAATCTCTGAACTGTTTCAACCAATTTTACTTTACTGCTATCTCGTTTCTAAATTTAATTGTTTGTAATAGTGGCTGATAAATTGAATATTTTTTACCAAAACGCAAGGGGGCTGCGCACAAAAACTGATACTTTTAAGAGAAATTTAAGCCTCAATTCCTACGATATCATCACTATAACCGAAACTTGGCTTCTGGATAGTATACATGACGAGGAATTGTTTGATGAGAGGTACGCTGTATGGAGAAGTGACCGCGACTATATATCAACTAATCAGTCATTAGGCGGTGGTGTTCTCCTAGCAGTGCGTCGTGACCTTGCAGCGGTCTATCGCCCGGAGTGGCGCTCCTCTGCCGAGGACATCTGGGCTACGTTAACCTTCAGTCCAACGGGTAGTCGGGAAAAGTTAACTATTCACATTTGCACCCTCTATCTTTGTAAAGAGAATAAGGGCAACTCTTTTAATATGCAAATAGAAAACTTCTCTAATAAACTATTCGATATTATTAGCTCATGTCCGGATGACAAATTTATTATTACGGGAGACTTTAATCTTTCTCATATATCGTGGCACTCTGAGGGTGACCAGCTTATACCGAGTGGTTCCTTAACCAATGCCCAGTTGGATTTCTTTGATACATTAAATCAATGTAACTTATCTCAATATAGCCAAGTTTCAAATGACAATGGAAAGTTTTTGGACTTGGTGTTCTCAAATGACGAGCTCTTAGTACATAGCTGTAATGATCCCCTAGTACCAGAAGACAGGCCTCATCATAAATCTCTTTATCTTGAGGTATCCTTCGCAAATAAGAAGCCGCTAGAAGTAAAAAAAATTACAAAATACTTTTACAACCGAGGCGATTATAATGCAATCTGCAGCGAACTCGATAAGATAGACTGGCAAACAGTTTTAAAAGAAACCTCACTCGAAGAAGCCACTAGGTTTTTCTACAGCAAGCTATACGAACTTAGGGACTCTCATATACCGCACAAAAAAATATTACCTCATTCCTTTCCTCCTTGGTATAATGCTGCACTAAAACGTACTTTAAAAGAAAAAATGAAATATCACCGAAAATATAAGTTATACGGTAATAATGAAGATTATCTTACTTTTTCGCATCTGCGTCAGAGAGCCAAATCACTAGAAAATTCATGTTATATTGAATATATACAAAAAACAGAAGAAGCTATTGTAAAAAATCCTAAGTCCTTTTGGTCTTACTTTAAATACAAAACGAAGTCCTCCAAAATTCCATCTATATTGACATATGAAGGAGTATCAGAAACAAACGGAGAGAAAGTTTGTAACTTATTTGCCAGCTATTTTAAAACAAACTATCTGACACCAAATAACACAAACTGTGCGACATCTAGTAATAATGAGCTCAACATGTGTAATATTGTAAATATAAACATTGATACCGGCGAAGTTCTGAAATTACTGAAAGCAGTGGACCTTAATAAAGGTGCAGGCCCTGACAATGTTTCCCCTATGATTATTGTCAACTGTGCTAAAAGCTTAGTCACACCCATTAGTATACTTTTTACACGGTCTTTGGATGAGGGTATCGTACCATCTATGTGGAAATCTGCCTTTATCACGCCGGTTCACAAAGGAGGTGATAAAGGGAATGTTAAGAATTACAGGCCCATATCTAAACTCTGCATCTTTTCAAAGGTTCTTGAGAGAATTGTATACAATCAAACATATGTCGCATTATCTAATTGGTTTATCCCAGAGCAACATGGTTTTCTGAAAGGCCGATCAACAACCTCCAATCTCCTCCTTTCTAATAACTATGTGACGTCATGTATGGATTCTGGTACACAGGTGGATATGATCTTTACCGACTTCAGTAAGGCTTTTGATCGAATTGATCACTCTATACTTATGCAAAAGCTTTACAGTGCCGGAATTCATGGAAACTTGTTTCGTTGGTTCACGTCATACATTGAAAACCGCACGCAAGCCGTTGCGATTAATGGTTTTATCTCCGATTGGTTTAAAGTACCTTCAGGAGTACCACAAGGTTCCCTAACCGCACCATTACTGTTTGCTATATTTCTCAATGATATCAACTCATGTTTTCAAAATTCCAAATTTTTATTATACGCTGACGATACAAAAATCTTTAGGCAAATTGCTACTCCAGATGACTGCGTGCTACTTCAGACGGATTTAAACAAGTTTCATGATTACTGTATGTGTAACCACTTGGATCTTAATGTTTCTAAGTGTTATTCAATGAATATTACACGTAAGATCAATATAGTTAAGTTTGACTATACTCTGCAGAACCAAATTCTTTCGTCCACTAGCGTTGTGAGGGATCTAGGTGTAATTATCGATTCCAAGTTAATATTTGATAAACACGTTGAGTATATTGTCAACAGAGCATCGAAGGCACTTGGATTTATAATAAGATCGTGCTCCAAATTCAGCAGTATTAAACCCATCAAGCTCCTTTACTGTTCCTTTGTGCGTAGCATCCTTGAATATGCCTCAGTAATCTGGAATCCCCTGTATAAGATTTATACTAACAGAATAGAGAAAATTCAGAAAAAGTTTCTAAGATATCTACAATTTAAAACCAAACAATATCTCCCTAACTACGAGGCCAGGTGTATTAAATTTCACTTTCTACCATTAAACATGCGGAGAGATATTGCTGACGTCACCTTTATTTGTAACATTCTAAATGGTAAAGTCGATTCACCCGAATTATTGGGTGAAATTTCCGTCAACGTGCCGACAAAACAACTGAGGAACTTACGCCCTTTGCGTGTGCCTATATGCAAGACCAATTATCGGCGGAATTCCTATTTTTGTAGAGCTTCTAGTACTATAAATGATCTTATAAGTAGAAATCCATCACTTGACTTATTTAATCTAAAGCCTACGATTGTCAGGCGATTGATGGCAAGAGCATTTTTTTCCTAAATGTTTTTTTTTTATTTTTTTTTATAATAAGGTATTTATGTTTGTTAATTTTCTTCTTTTTAACTTAACTTAGGTATATACATTTACTTTTTATTGCTGGAACAAAGCAAAGTTATATTTTAAGCACTTTTGTTATTTCGTAAAAAAAAAAACATAATTTTGGCGTTTACTTCGCTCTATAATTTTAAACTGCGAAAACTTGTTAATGGCTATGATGTATCTATTTTTAGTTGTTATTTTGTTATCTTAGCTGTAAGTTTTCCAAACAAATAAAATAAAATAAAATAAAATAAAACCGGCCAATTGCGAGTCGGACTCGCGCACCGAGAGTTCCGTACAAACCTGTAGGTATATAAGTAAAGTTCACCCATCACGACATATCTAACTACCTAATAAATCTGAGTTATGTTGAGACAGAATCACTCTTTACCACTCTTTGTTAAATTCTTTAAACCACTCAAACAATACCACACACAACAGTAACAGTTATATACAGCCCCGCATCCCTACAATACGCACTCACACACCCACCCACACACACACAGGCGCACACACACGCGCGCGCGCGCGCGCACACACACACACACACACACACACACACACGCACACTCGTTTACTGTATTTTATTTTAGTTTTTTTTTTCCTTATAAATATTTCAGTTCTGTATCCTTTCCACTACATAACTGCCCTTATATAGTTTAAACATATATACCGTTCCGCTCCGTTCCTAATTCCCTTCTTGTTTCTCACTATGGGTGAGAGACCTGGAGTCCTGAAATACAGGAATATCCTTGCTTAGGCTCCAGTCCATCCAAGTACTTAATACAAATTGTTTTCGTGTCAAATATTGTACTTTCTTTGTATTTTGGTGGAAATAAATTTATTTTTATTTTAAATTTATTTTATATCACGACACATCGAGTCATAGTTATGGTATTTTTTATTTGCAAAAAGGAAATTTTAAATTTTCATTTTTTTTTTTATTATTTGATGTAACTAAAAATTTACGGTTTTCGCAATTTTTCCTTTATCTGTACTGTACGTTACTTCGTACCAAATTTCAAGATTTTAAGTTCACGGGAAGTACCCTGTAGGTTATGATTCCCGTGCGAGTTTCGAAAAATTGCGGAAATTAGCGGCATAAACCGCTGTATCTTTTGAGTGCTTTGGCTTAGAAGTTTTATTATTTCATAGGTCCAAGGGACAGTAGACCTGAGTATTAGATATAAATTTCAATTTGATACCTCCACGCGTTCCTGAGAAGAACGGTCTTGACAGACGGACGGACAGACGGACGGACGGACTAAAAAGTGATCCTATAAGGGTTCCGTTTTTTCCTTTTGATGTACGGAACCCTAAAAACGAGCAGATTTAATATCACAGAACGGGGAGTTTTGTGGTTATTCCATATAGAACTAAAGCCATATATTGATAATTTGATGTCCATCCATCTTTATATTTGTGATTGACATGATAGAAGTTACGTTACGTTAATAATATTTAATTGTAATTAAATGACGACTGTTATCATAATACAATGTAATAAAGATAACGATAGTAACACATATTTGAACAAATACAGTGAGTTCGACTCGCACTTGGCCGATTTTTTAACATCATGATTCGATTTTTTATAAGTCATAACATTTATTGCAACATGTTGGTTATTACAGATGGTAAATACATAAAAAATGACCCATAAACATAACCCTGCAAGGGTATGGCAATTTAAATATTTTAAAAGTAAAGGTACATAATTTTAAAAGTATAAAATAATTTTTTGATGTTACTTAAAATGTTTATGTTTAAGAAACATAAACATTTTAAGTAACATCAAAAAATTATTTCAAGGTATAATAAAACTTTTGTATTAAATATTCCTTCAGTTTTGAGCAAAATATTTTTTCTGTTCGGATTTCCTGGAATTCCTTTGGAATTTTATTAAATATTTTAATTTACATATGGTAAGTCCCTGAGCTCACCGTTATGTAGTTTTGTGAAAGGTAAAGCCAGCTTGTGAATACAAATGTATGTTCTGTTTGACAAATTTACTGAAACTGTTAATTCGTGGTTGAAACTCAGTCACAACGCAAATTTATATCTTTAGATCTAATCTTCACATTTTTGTCGAGTTTTGGGATTATTATAGAAATGTAGCACCGGAACCAGTAAAATTTTGAAAGTGGTGTAAGAGTAATAAAAGTTTGAGAACCTCTGTTTTACACAAACACTCACATACGAAGCTCCTCATTTTCGAGTCAGTTCGGACTTATTCGAATATTTTTAATGATTTAGTGTGATAAAAACGACATAATATCAACTACATTTACCACACAAATACAATTCAAAAAATATATAAATGATTAGATAGTGTCAATAAAACAATAATAAAAAAACAATACACTAATCACTATTTTCATCGTCATCCCCCCTAGCATGACCGCCGAAACGCGATATGATATAGCGTTTTATCCACACTCAAACGTCAAAACCCATTGTCTTTTGACGGTTAAACGTGTTAAAGCGCTGTATCATATCGCGTTTTGTTGGTCATGCTAGGCTAGCAGAGTTACATGCACTAGTCTATTGGTCCCGCAAACTTTCACAATAAATCAGTAATGCCCGTCTGATAGTTGACCAGTTGTCAAAGGAGAAATCAAAATCAGCGTTGGCGTCACGAAGTGCATTGAGGTGGCGCAGAGGTCGAACCAACGGAGAATTCGCTCGAGATACAATGTGGCCCTGGTTGACTTGAAAGATATTATATTGCTGTGGAGGACCGCGTCGGCGTGCCGGGGGTGGCTCAGGGCTGTCAGGGACGAAAAGGACGCACAATAAGTATGAGGATACAATCAATTGATCCTTTTAACGATTTGAGGCAGTTGGTCAGCTGGTCGAAAATTCTTCCTACTTCCAAAGAGTTGAAGCCAAGGTGCCCTAGTAAAAAATTGGTCATGTATCGGAATAGGTAATAACCATAGACTTTTTTGTAAAGAGCTCTTAGGTAAGCCTTTTGTACTTTCTCCAGCATACGTGCGTATATGATGCATGATGTGAAAGATGTTTTTAAAATTAGCCTTTAAGGTTAATATACGAAAAGGTTCTTAAAAGCTTTCATTTTCATTATCTCATCGGGCACCTGTTTTGGTTTTTATTTAATTTTTGTGGCTTCCGAGAGATTTCCCCTAGGTGTGGTCAAGTTCAGCAAACATTTTTCCCTTATTTCTTGTTTCCCCTAATAATATTCTTCTTTGCGTAACGTAATGGAAATGAAACCAATTAGCTTTCCGTATTTAAGAAGTAGGGTCTATGTTAATTGGTGTTACGTTTTAAGGGCTCTTCGTAAATTATTTGCGAGCGTAAGTGATATTATTCTTGAGAGTAGTAAAAGTGAAGGTAGGAAGATTGCAAGATTAAGTATGTGGTACTTACTTGTACAAAATTTTTTTGGTTTTTTTAAGTATGCATGTTCAATGCTATCTTATGCGATAAATGATAATAGTTTCCTATAAGAAAAAAATGATTTTACTATATTTTTTACACAAGAAACACACACACGCACACACACACACACACACACACCGCTCATATAGTTTGTATAATTAAACCAGTAAATAAAATATTAAAGCATGATTAATTGATACATAATACCTAAATCTAGAAAATTTAGTTATAACTAAGTTTAACTAGAACATAAGATGTTTAACCTTAGCTTATAAATGAACTTACCATGTAAATATGTTATGGAAGAGTGGTTCCTTCTGGTACAGGTGTTTAACACTTAAAAGAAGGATCCCACCCATGCTCATCAATTGTAATTGTTTGGTAATGAAATAAACATTTTTCATTTTTTAATTTTTTTTCACTCACAAGTTTTTCTCAGGCGGGACTCGAACCGGCGACCTTTGGATATCTACCTTTGGTTCCACTGCTTTAACTACAGCTAGCGAGTACTTTATGTTGGGAAACAACCATGAATCGCGAATAAAGTTGACATTTTATCGCGATTGTCAGATCGATAGGCATTGAGTAAAGTGATCGCACTTTGAAAGTACTTAGTGTATGTCAATCATGACAAATTCCATACAAATTGCAGCCGATCACATGCGATATGAACAGTCAAATGAGTACGATGATTTAACTTACACAATTGCACCCTCGATCATCAGGAATAGTATAGAATAGAAATTGTTTATGCGCAGAAAATGTGTCAATCAGGCCAATGTGTATGATATCTATCTAATATATAAAATTCTCGTGTCACAGTTTTCGTTCCCATACTCCTCCGAAACGGCTTGACCGATTCTCATGAAATTTTGTGAGCGTATTGAGTAGGTCTGAGAATCGGCTACTATCTATTTTTTATCCCGAAATTCCACGGGAGCGAAGCCCCGGGGCACAGCTAGTTTATATAAAAAAAATAACTATCACTACTTCCCCAGCCTCTGTGGTCTAGTGGTACAACCACCGGTATCAGACCCAGGGGTCCCGGGTTTGATTCCCAGCGGGGGTACATATTGTATTCGTTTTGGTTGGTGGTAGGACTTGTTGTAAGCCCGCCTGGCTAGCTACCACCATCTTATCTAAGCCTGACGCCATAACAACAATGTTTTCAGCATTGTTGTGTTCCGGCAGTTCGAGATAAGATAGCCAGTTCCTCAGTGGTTGAGGATTCCGGGAGAGGCTCGCTTCTACCTTCAGCCTTATCAATACTTAACATCATGTATGATGAAGGCTAAGAGACTCCAAGTATTAATCTGTGCTTTTGCAATATGTATAAAATTTAACGGCGAAGTTCTAGTAATGTCTTAAACAAATTCCTACAAACAAGAGGGTTCCGTACTGAGTTGGTCCACTATTTAATTAGTCCAATCACAACTTCGCTTATCTCAATCATTGGGATCCAGCGACTGAGCCATTAGGGCAAGAACACAGAAAGGGAAAACCAAACAGAGACAAAAATTATCACTAATTACTGTATTACTATATTACTACAGCCTAGGAAACAGGTTATCGCATTTTAGAAGTCTATTAGGTACATTGTCGGATTGAAGGTTTACTTGCAGTTTTATTATAATTTGTGTTTCTCGTCCCGGAATTTATATTTATTTATTTAATAAGGAATAACAGAAAGCCTACTTAAACTACTTATACATTCATGAGTAACACTAAAATAATTTTGGCCAAAAGAGTTATTCACAACTAGCACAATTTCGAAATAACCAACAGTTAAATACAATTTAGTTACAAAAATAAAATACAAACAGAAAAACGCAGTACAGTACTTAAAAGCTGAATATTAGCTTAGAACTAATACAGTAACCTCATTACATAAACATACTAATAAGAAAATACATTGCAACAATCATCACATTATTATATAACATTGTAGAAAAATTTGGTAGGAAATAAAAAAAAAATAACAATAAACAAATAATAAATAAAGCCTCGTAGTGAGTTTTGTAGTTAGTTTCGTAGTTAGTTTGTTTGAAATACAAAAATCTATCTTTTGTTTTGATACTAGAACTGCAGGCCTTATGCCAAATTTAGCATAGCAGCGACCGTTGAGGTTAGTTATGCACCGCAATACGAACCAAAATGAACTTCAACTTCGACTACGCTGCCAGCGTACAATTCGACTGCTAGAAGTAGCGCAGTAGGCCTCCTGCTAACGTCGTAACTTCTTAATGGTCGAACGATGCGCCATATCTATCACCTTCCAGAAAAATAAATTCGCACATTTTATCGTCGTCTTAGGCACATAACACCCACTGCTGGGCATTGGCCATCCTGCGGCTTCCTGCGACCTTCACCAGATCGTCGCGTCGGTCCACCTTGTCGGGGGATATTATACTGTTTGTCAAAAATTTCCATCATACAAAAAGTAAAAGTATGCCAATTAAACCACTTTATATCTGTCCGATAATGACTCCTATGACCATAGGTTGTGAACGTCCAAATTAAGTAAACAAAGACGGTAATATTAATATTTAAACGAGATTTAATTTAACCCCCGGGTCGAGAGTTCATTAAGTCAGTTTTCTTAACAATTAAACTAAT
The DNA here is from genome assembly GCA_910589605.1 of Chrysoteuchia culmella. Classification (NCBI taxonomy): domain Eukaryota; kingdom Metazoa; phylum Arthropoda; class Insecta; order Lepidoptera; family Crambidae; genus Chrysoteuchia; species Chrysoteuchia culmella. The sequence continues at coordinate 2,192,627 of OU342651.1, forward strand.
TGATTGATTCCAACAAATTCCAGTTCAATTTGTTGGAATGCTAATAATTGCGTACTTGACAAACGATTTCGTTGTTATCAAGAGCTGGGTTTGGTGAAGTGATGTTTTTATAATAGACTAGAGGCCGGGCGCGGTTTCACCCGCGTGGTTCCCGTTCCCGTGGGAATTTTGGGATCAAAGCTATCCTATCTCTTAAGTTGGACCAGACTGCACACGGTGTGCCAATTTAATTTAAAATCGGTTAAGTAGTTTAGGAGTCCATCGCGGACAAACATCGTGACAGGAGATTTATATATATTAAGATATGTTACCTTCATAATAAACAAAATGTTTAATTGTTTACTAAAAGCACTTTATAAATGCTTAAATAAAATAAAAAATAGGACCATACCAATGATAATTATTATAAGTGTGTACTTGACACATTATGTCATACGTGCTCGCATTGTAAAATATTGGGAAGACCCTTTTTTATGTACGACGGGGAGACTCTTAGCCTTCATCATACCTGATGTTAAGTATTGATAAGGCTGAAGATGGAAGCGAGCCTCTCCCGGAATCCTCAATCACTGATGAACTGGCTATCTTATCATTAACGGCCGGGACACAACAATGCTGAAAACATTTTTGTTATGGCGTCAGACTTAAATAAGATGATAACTAGCCAAGCGGACTTACAACAAGTCCTACCACCAACCAAACCGAACACAATATGTACCCCCGCTGGGAATCGAACCCGGGACCCCTGGGTCTGATACCGGTGGTTGTTCCACTAGACCACGGAGGCGGTTAAAAGTTTATTTATTTATTTAGAAACTCAACAGCTTTTTTTACAAAATCAATTAATGTAACTTATAATTATTAGACTCTTAAGCCAATTACAGAGTTTCGTGGCATTTTTAGAGGCTTTACAGAATAAAATAAAGAAAACTAACAGTAAAAATCTAATTTATCTAATAGTGACAAATTGCAAATGATTCAATTTTTTCTTTAATTTGACTTGCATGCTTATACAATTTATGATCATTATAACTTGATCATAAACATATCTAAAATTAACTTAAAGTTAATAAATTACCTATATTCCAATTTTTATTCGAAAGCTACAAACAGCCCGACAAATTAACTAATACAGACTTCACAGTTTTTTTTTTTAAGTTTTTATCGTTAGCAAAATCAATAATAATAAGTGTCTTATTAAGTAGTAGAATTACAATGGCAGGTCATCAATAATGCCCCCCCCCCCCTATTTATTAGAAGACAAGCACAAATCTCTGTTTACGGTAACTTTTCTTAACAAAGAACTCGGGGCGAGTCTCGTAAAGTCCGCTCGCTAATTGTTAATAATTTTCTCTTAAAATGTATTCAAATTGGTATTTACCGGGATTAGTTTGGTAAGGGGTTTGCGAGGGAATTATGCAAATTTATGAATAGAAAAGTTTCTTGCAGCGGTGTCTTGTTGTTCCTTGTAATTTAGATTGGATCTAAATCGAAATGTTATTAGTAATATTTAAGTAAATACTGTTTGATTTATATTTTTGTATTATTAACTATATTGTTAGGTCATGTAAGTTAATTTTAAAATAATGAGGATATTGAGGAACCCGTGGCGTCCTTAGAGGCAGAACAATGACTGCTTCATAAGCATTAATATTTTATTTTTTTATAAGCACATCTTAATTTTTCCGGATTTAAGTGCCCTGTATAATAAGGCACTGAATGATGCACTTAAATCTGTAATTTGTTATGGCCATAAAATATCTCGTTCCGTTCCCGTTTCCAAACCTGCGCATAAGCAAAGCATTAACTGAAGGTTTGGAAACGTGAAGAGACTTTTAAAACTGTTTAAAGTGCTCATTGGATAGTCAAATGCTTAACCTAAACATTAGCATTCAGATCTTTGCAGAAATATAACGGAGTGGTCGGTTAGATGTGCCGGTGAGTGTATTTAGTAAATATTAATGGTGAGTCGTAAAGAAAATACACCTTTTTAAAGCTTTACGGCATTATCTTTTACAGGGCAAGAATAAAACTAAGAAAAATCCGTAGCACACAACATTTCCGTAGTCGTCTGTAGCACTCAAAAGTGTCGTAGTCACTTGTAGCACTTCTATGAAAACCTACAAAGTTGCTCGTTCATTTCTTATATAAAATTGCGGTATTTTTTTCTAACATTTGAATTTCTAAACAATTTTGCTCATGAATACAGGCGTACATGAGTGACGGGGGTATCGTTACTGGCTGTTATTTCTTCGCTACGTTAATTACAAAAAAACAACAATTCGTGACGTGCCCGACAGGTGTCAAGTGACATAATTACGTTACAGTATTTTTAAAGTAAATACGGAAACATTTCTCTATTTTTGTTTCTTTTTTGCTTGAAATTGAAGCACTGTGGAAGTTTTAGTGAAAGGAAATTGTTTGATTAAGTCGTACTAAAATGTACTAATAACTGTAAAACAGTGCTGAAATAAAACAACTTCGAAATATTTAGTGCGATTTATTTACCCGAAATATATATTTGGTACTATAATTTTTCGGTTTATTTGAGGTTTTTTGGTTTCCCGACGTTTCGGCACCTTTTCAGTTGCCGTGGTCACGGGTTGACTAGCTACAGCAGGTTAATGAGATTTTGCCTGCAATTTACGAAGTATTAAAAATTATAATATACTAAATTAATTCAAACTACAAGGCCTCTATAGCCGACACTCTTCCAGAAAATTAGAAACTGAGATATTTGATGTAAGGCGTCGTCGTCGTCGTCTCAGCCACATGACACCCACTGCTGGGTATAGGCCTCCCCCAAGAATCTCCACAACGATCGGTCCTGCGCTGCCCGCATGCAGCGGCTTCCCGCGACGTTCACCAGATCGTCGGTCCACCTTCACGGAGCGTCGTCCGGTACGCGGTCGCAATTCCAGAACCTTTTTGGCCCAACGGCCATCGGTTCTTCTCGCTATGTGTCCCGGCCACTGCCACTTCAGCTGAGCAATCCTTCGAGCGATGTCAGTAACTTTGGTTCTGCGGATCTCCTCATTTCTGATTCGATCACGCAGGGATACGCCGAGCATAGCTCTCTCCATTGCACGCTGAGTTACCTTGAGCCTCCTTATCAGACCCATAGTTAGCGACCACGTTTTTGTTATTTGATGTAAGTATCCAGATGTAATTCGACATAACGTTTGAGGCAGGTGAAATGACACATTTTTTGAGAAAGACCCGCATGATACATAACTGTCTCATTTAGTACGATTGTGTCTTTTTAATTTTGTATATTAAAAATCGTAACACTTTGATAATTTATTCCATTGTCTATTGTCCAAAATACGCTTTTGACCATTGTTTAGGATTATTTATTTTATTGTGACTGGTATAGCTGATAATAAGTATATTTGCCTTTTTATTGTATCCCTGTCTTTTTTATTTTTTATTCCAATCTTTATAAAATGCTTTGTTGTTCAGAATTATTAATTACTGCTGTTAGATAGCGTCAGTTTATCGTGTAATGATGACTTGACAAAAAAATGTGAAAGTTAAATGAAAACAAATTATACTCCGCTATATTACGTTCAAGTCCCTTTTAAAAATACAAATGCAAAAGAACTCGCACGCAAAGCTAAACGATGACAAAGGGTTGCTTTCAAATTTATCCACCAAGTAGAAATTGTTTAAAATTATTATCACTATGGGGTTTAGAAGCCTCCGCCTATGCATACATTATCTACAAATATTTTAACACAGACCTATATTGAGATAGACGTAAAGAGCGCTTCAAACTGTACGAGAACCTAGCATGACGAGTTTTTCGTACCTACGATGACGTCAAGAGCGAGATTTAGTGATGTGGAAATAGCAAGACAAGCACTGCACAATTAACCATTTTCGTTTCCGAGTGACGCGTGTTTTCACGACAATGGTCTCAAGCGGACTGACAGGTCGTAAACACTTTTACCGTGGATCAAACTTTTGGCACGCAAGGTAGGTAAACTTGTACCGTCTATTTCGATATAGGTCTGTGTATGTTAACGTTATTTTTGATTAAAAAAAAAACTTATACTAAACCTGTGGAGTTTTGTGTGCTTCATAAATATGAATGGCTTCTAACAAAGCCTTTGTGTGAAACCCGAACTGGTGAATTTGTGCAACTTCGTTAGTTGGTGAAAAATCTTCCGTGTCGCGCCTGTCACCGAAATAGTGAAATAGCTTTATTCCAAAATTCCGAACTATGGTACGAGTATATAAGAGTGTTTCTGGTATTTTTTTATATTTCACTAGGAATTTGACGATCTGTTTGGCGCACGGGTACCGGTGGTTTTATCGGATAATACAAATAATTGTGTCCATGAGCATGTCTTTTTGTCATGATGTACCGTCATGTGCCTGCTATTGATAATCGGTAAGATTGCATGAAAATAATTTATTAATTATTGGATACAATTGTGAAACAGAATATTTATTGATAATGCTTATAAAATAAATAAAAAATGCATTATGTAAAAACTTTGCCTTATTTGGTGGTTCGAGCCTCCGTTTAGGCAAGTATAAACATAATATTTCGTCGTCGTCTTCGTCTCAGCCACATAGCACCCACTGCTGGGTATAGGCCTCCCCCAAGTTAATAATATTTATTCAAAATATTTACCAAACCGGTAACACAAAAGTTCCATCTCTCTAAGAGAAACCGGGACCGTCTGTAAAAGGCTCAAGTTTGCAAAGACTCAATCAGTGGCACCCGGCGTGATGCGACGACCATTAGCAGTACAAACAAACAGAATTAGAAACTTCTCGGCAAAAGTGTTTAGAGCTGTTTAAAAGTTTGGCTGTTCCTTCCTGTACCAACTCAGTGAGAGAAACAAATGGATTTTGGCTGATTTTGCAAATCGAATCGTGACTCCCTAACATGACCACCGCTATAAAAAGCGATATCCTGCTAAGATGTTGCTCGTTATCTAGCTACGAGTTTCGATAAAAGCTGCTTATGCCCGCCATGATGTCATCATTCCCATTAAAAGTGCAGCTTCAGAGTGAAATGTGTGAACATCACTGTTCGCGAGAATACCTTCGAATACCCACGAGCGTGCGTGCAATAATGGAGAGGGCTATGCTCGGCGTTTCCCTAAGTGATCGAATCAGAAATGAGGAGATCCGTAGGAGAACTAAAGTAACTGATATCCCTCGAAGGATTGCTCAGCTGTGGCAGTGGGCGGGACACATAGCTAGAAGAATCGATGGCCGTTGGGGTGGAAACGTTTTGGAATGACGACCGCGTACCGGACCACGCTCCGTGGTAGGCCCCCGACAAGCTGGACCGACGATCTGGTGAAGGTCGCGGGAAGCCGCTGGATGCGGACAGCGCAGGACCGATCGTTGTGGAGAGGCCTGTACCCAGCAATGGGTGTTATGGGGCTGTGACGACGACGACGAGATATAGCATTTCCCATTAAGAAGAAAACCATTCACCTTGACACCACAGCTTGGACTGATAGAGGAACTGAATGTCACCACGTGCTCTGCTAGCCTGCATCCGATGCTATACCGAGTTCACACACTCCAATAGTTTTAAAACTACACAAATATCACCAATGTCTGATATGAATGATAGTAACACCATAAATTGTATAATTATGGAGAGAAATCCAGTGTTTCAAACTGAACACCGATTCCAAACACCTCATGCGTTAGATCGCACCGCTGACAGAGGAATGGAGAGAGCGTCTGTCGTGCCCGTCACCGTTCGGTCGCGGGTTTGCAGTTTACCCACATAATGAAGAAAAACTATGCCTGAATAATCACTCTCACAATCACACCTCGGCGACGCCAGATTTGGCATTGCGTCTAAGATGCTGTTCGGAAAAACTAGTGAAAGAGCCACCACTGCACTGGAAAGCATCTGCGACTGCATCTGGTACCTTATACAGGGTGTTAAAAGACCCATAACGAAAACGAAAACCATGTATTCTCCCCATCGTTGCAATTTTTTTCTTGTATGGGGCCAAATCTGGGAACTTGACAGTTAAGGAGTTATTGAGGATTAAAGTCAATATTTATTTGATAAATATTAAACAAGAAAATATACTAGAAAAAAAGCAACTAGTCTCATGTCGCCCTGACGGAATTCGAACCCGCATCCTTGGAAATCCGGCCCAATGCACTAACCAATTATGCTACAGAGACCTATGAGGACACGTCGATTTTTTCTAGTATATTCACCGTTCTACGGTGTTGGCCACCGTCGTTTCATCAATGAGAGAAATATCCTCGCATTCGAAAGAAACATCTTTACAAATGTTTGACTATCGATTTAGATGAAACAGCCATCTAATTATAACTTTTTAATTTTGCATTTTACAATGCTATTTTTTATGTGATAAATATTAAACAAGAAAATATACTAGAAAAAAGCAACTAAGCGATTTATTAAATATTTATTTTTAAAGATTATCGTTTAACGATACAAAACCGCAATGAATATCAAAACCAATCAATTATACTGGGTCCAGGGTCCGTAGACAAAGTAACATCGTTATGTAGCGAAACGATAATTCGATTCGTTATTGTCTATATTCGCCAATTAACTTGCGGTAAGACCACGTGATTTAGCGCGGCCTATGCCAATCCGCCAATCACATACATTTAATATTTCTCGAACTTCGTTATCGTTTATGAATTGTTACTTTGGCTAAGAGCCCAGGTCGCTTACTCGTACCCTCTAGACATACGCACACATTGTTTCACGTGTTTCATTGCATGTAAAAATAACACCTATTTTTTTTAACCAAAACTAAAAGTCGTTTCCAAGCAATTATTTTTACATACTCTTATTTAGCTTGATGCACTCTACGCATATATTACGGCTTCCGCATGGGTTTATTAACACTCTGTATGTGTTTCTTTCGCTGCCAGAACAATATGGAGTCGTAATATTATCAATTATGGATGATAAATTGAAAAGTAACTAGCGAAAAACCAAGTACGAAATCTTCAATAAAAGAGCGAAGCAGCCTTATTAAGAGAGACTGTTGGTTTAGCTGCTGGTATTGGTTTATCTCATTAAGAACATGAAGCAAGCCAGTCCTCTAATGAGACCATAGTTCCTAGTTACTTTGCACGGAAAAGAATAAGTTGCATTTTCTTTAGTTTCAATAAAAGGCATTTTCTAATAGATTTTTGTACAAGAAACAACAGTTATAGACTTTGAAGAGGTTGCATTTTCAATGCAGCGAAATAAAATAAACAACGAAAAAAAATTGTGGGTTACGCTGGCTGTCCGAATAGTAACGGAATTTTTTACCGACATATATCATTTCTACTGTCTATATAATTTCTAATATTTCCTGAGTATTTCGCTGTAGAACATTTTATTTCGATAAAATACAGTTTTTTTTTAACATAATAGTGTTAAGGGGCTACTCGACTGAAGCGAGATGGTAATGAAAAAAGGACGCGCGAGAGCGAGACCCGATTTTGCATTTGTCAAAAAAATCACGAAATCACTTCGTACTAAATAACTATAGCGATTAAAGAGAAAATGAAACTATACAATCCTAAATATATATTACTAGACTTAAGCGCGTGCTACGCACGCGTGCAATCCGTCAGATTTTTCAAGTTTCTCTGACCTTTGACCTTGATAAGGTCAATTTAAAAAATAATTATATTTGTCCGGCCACCTAAATTTTTTTTGTGGTTTTCGAAGCTATTAGTGAAGGTTGTAGATGTTATACTCATGGCGCTAATGGATAACACGGCCTTATATATAGAAGATTGGTGTCGACTAATTAAACCAATTTCGTTATTTGAGAATAATCTTGCAAAAATGTATTTTCATGGGTCATTTTGAAAAGAAAACGTGTCGAGGCAAAATAAAAAAATCGTGTTTCTGAAACTATACAAATGTAGATAAAGATATGAAGAAATATATATCTTTTTTAACATCTCTAACCGTCCTATAGTTTTGTACCAAAAAGTACGTACTTTTTCGATACCTAAGTATAGCGTCTTAATAATCATTCAAGTTTAAACTCTTATGTTTTTTTTTCATTTGGCTTTCACTAGTCAAAAATATCCATGACACTTAAAAACTCAATCTATACTATAATAATATTATAAAGAGGAAAGTGTGATTGTTTGTTTGTTTGTCTATACTAATATTATAAAGAGGAAAGATTTGATTGTTTGTTTGTATTGAATAGGCTCCGAAACTACTGAACGGATTCGGATGAAATTTGGTACACAGATAGTAGATAGCCTGGTTATGAACATAGGATACTTTTTATCCCAATATTCCCACGGGAACGGGAACCACGCGGGTGTAACCGTGAGCGGGCGCATGTAACGAATAAACTGAAAAACTGCCGAACATATTTGGTTGCTTGGAACACAGATGCTTATGAACATAGGATACTTTCATAGTCAAAGTCAAAGATTTTTATTCAAATAGACTTATAGATAAGTGCTAAAATAAATTGCTATCGACCTTGCACGTCACAACTTGCAGTACAGTAACCTTGTAATGCGAGAAATGTTAAATGTAAGTCCTTCCTTACGAGTTGAAAATTGTTTACGGTTAGGATAATCATAAAATGTAATATTTTAATTAGTATTTTCTTTTGTGATGGAAATTGACCTTACTGATATGTTAAGCTCACTTTTCAATTTGACGACTCTGTATGAAATAAAACAGGGAGAAAAAAATAGCCCTTGACGAGTTTCTTGCCGGTTCTTCTCGTTACAAGGTCTCCCGCCGTAGGGTTTGTGAACCGATGGCGTAGCTTCTTTGACGTTCATAAGTGCTTGTAACAGCCTAGACTGAATAAATGATATTGATTTGAATTTTGATTTGCTTTCGAATCGTCCAATTTTTTTTCCTACCAGCCATTCAGGACATCTTTTAACTGATAAGAAGAACGGCCGCAAGAAACTTATCAGCTTTAACAGAAGCAACAACATTTACAAAGGAGCATGTCGTTGCCAAACACAAATCTACAATCTTGAAACATATTTAATATAAGAGGAAAATTTTCGTATACTCAGTTATTAGAATATTTTCCTTTTATACAATTACAATAGTCATGTTAGTATCACTTCCATGCATTTTGGTCTTTCAAATAATCATCTACCTTGTAATAACCTTTGGTTAAGAGCGTTTTTTTAACATATATTTTAAATTTATGCAAAGGCAGCTCCATCACTTGTTGTGCAACTTTATTAAAAAGGCTATGCCTTTCCCCAAAAACGAGAGACTGCATTTTTCAAGCCGAAATCTTGGAACGGAAAGCTTATTTTGTTTCTAGTACTAAATTTATGAACATCGCTATGCTTAATAAATAAATCGTGATGTTTCCTTACATATACTATATTATCATAAATGTATTGTCCCGCCAAAGTTAGTATATTAATCTCTTTAAACAATTCTTTAAGAGAATCTCTCTGTCGAAGGTTGTAAATTAGCACAGCTCTTTTTTGAAGTATAAAAACATTTTCTATATTGGCTGCTGAGCCCCACAACAACAGGCCATAGGACATTACACTATGAAAATAACCGAAAATGACATATATAGGATTATATATTATTCCCACGGGAACTAGAATCATGCGGGTGAAATCACGAGCGTAGCGTCCGCATTAATTGTTTTGAGTTAAGTGAGTTCATTTCTTTGCCGTAATTTCCTTATCTAACTACGTAAATATGTTTCAAATCTCGACAATTTTAAAGGACAAAATATACGACTTTCGTGACGTCGCATAGTATCTATGATGGTAGGTACGCGCTTCGCTTTTCGAAAAAAATTACGGTGAACCCGTACTCGTAAATACATTTTTAAATTAAAATGTAACCTAACATAAATTTGGCGCAACATTAATTAAACCAGTTGGCAACCCCGCAAATCCGTTCGGCGGTAACTTGGGAATGTTTTGGGATTCCCTTGGTAGGCAGAGGTGGCGAACCTTTTCACAAAATGTGGTATTTTAATAAGAGGTTTTTTTTCTCCGTATTTTATTCAAATTTAATTGTGAGTTGAGCCAAGCATGTTATGATAAAATAGCAACGAAGTTGAATCAGTCCATAAAATAACTCAAAAAGAGTTCTGAACCGACCATGTATCACGAGCGTCTTTTATCGACTAGTAACTTGATAACATGGCACTGTCGCACTCATATTTTAGCGGAGTAAGGAAAACAACATCATGCGCCCTATCATATCGCGTGATATAACGGTGTTCATGGTGACCTTGACTTTTCTTTCCTTGAATATTATTATAGTTGTGTGTGTGTGATAAATATTAAACAAGAAAATAAACTAGAAAAAAGCAACTAGTCTCATGTCGCCCTGACGGGATTCGAACCCGCATCCTTGGGAGTCCGGCCCAATACACTAACCAATTATGCTACAGAGACCTATGAGGACACGTAGAATTAAAAAAAAGTTATAATCTCCAATGTGCTCTGCATTTCAGAGAGATAATTATAACTGCAAAGCTAATATTTAAGATCAATATCAAATATTTCATTATATAGGAGCCTTCCGCTCGACGCTTCGTCCACTAGGAATTAGGTTACTTATAATCCCGTTTTATTCTCTATCCTGTGGGAATATCAAAAAATCCTTTCTTAGTGCTCGCCTACATCGTTAAAGGGTCCTGTATGCAAAATTTCAGCTTAATCGGTTCAGCTGTTTGAGCTGTGCGTTGCCTGCCAGTCAGTCACGGTATTGTCTTATTAGTATAAATTTAATAACATTACCCAGTTTGTTTGTTCAGCTTATCTCTGGGACTACCAGCCACATTAAGGAAAGAATCTTTTGGCTTTTGATAGCCCATTCTGGGCAAGGTTAAAGGTTGGTTGTCACGCTACCCGTATGCTCTGAGGGCTCACTTTCCTCGTCGGTTTGCAAAGTTTCAAATAGTTATTACACCATATTAAAATGAATAATATAATAAAAATAATAACCGCCTCAGTGATCTAATAAGCGTCTAGCGCTTTACAGACTACGCTATAATATAATAGCATATAGCTTATAGCTCATAGCACAACGATATCGCTCACCATACATTTACTTAGACACACACAGTTCACACTTAGCTATCCATCATCAACATGTGGACGACCCCTGCTACACATAGGCCTTTCCTAGCTCACGCCTATTGTGGCGTTCATAGGAGGCTATTAGCCTACTGCTATCACGCTGGCCAGACGGGTTGGTAGAGGGTTTGTTTCGAGTTTTCCTTCTCTCGCACAGGTGTTCAATGCGTCGAGCCTCTTAGTCGACTCTTACGACATCCCAGGCATGTAAGGGAGTGGTGACACTTGTATTCTTAGGCCGTCACCACACGGCACTTAGCTATAATATATATATATATATATCTAAGTAAATGTATGGTGAGCGATATCGTTGTGCTATGAGCTATAAGCTATATGCTATATTATAGCGTAGTCTAAAAATCGCTTCTCTAGCGGTAACACCACTGGTATCATACCCAGGGTTCCCGGGTTCGATTTCCAGCGGGGGGTACATATTGTATACGGTTTCGTTGGTGGTAGGACTTGTTGTGAGTCCGCCTGGCTAGCTACCACCATCTCTGTTTTCAGCATTGTTGTGTTCCGGCAGTTAGAGATAAGATAGCCAGTTCCTCAGTTTTTTAGGATTCCGGGAATGGTGCGCTTCCACTTTCAGCCTTATCATTACTAATTATTATCAGATATGATGAAGGCTGAGCGTCTCCACGTTGTTCATAAAAATATACGCAATAAAATCTTAGTAACTATAATAATAATAAAACGTTCAGAAACAAACGGACATCGTTAGTAGGGCTCTTATTAGGGTTTCCTTGCTCAAATACGCCACTCTCGTACTTGGTTACGACATTTTCAAAATTCGTTTTCTGATAATTACAAATTTCAAAGTTATTGATCTTGTACAATAGGTAACCATATGATTTGTGAGAGTCATTTACTAGTACAATTACTTTAAAATTTGTAAGTATCATAGAGAAAATGAATTTTGAAAATGTCGTAACCACTGTCTTACGAGATTGGCGTGGTTTGAGCGAGAAATCGCTAAGTGGTCATAGTGAATATGGGCCTAGGTTTTTGAGGGCTGCAATCGGTTGTTACCTATGCATCGCCATTCTTTTGCGCGATACGCAGAAGCAGTTCATACATTTTCCTACGTGCGATTTTGAATTTCTTCACGTTGTCACGGCAACCTGATTTCGACGCTTCTGTCATACTAAATGCGTAATTCTCTCCTTACCAATTTCTTTGTCCCATCTCCTAATCCTCTCTCTCTCTCTCTATTTCTTCTCCTGCTCTCTATACTCTCCTCTTATGTTCATTGATTTAATGCGTCGCAAGCCACTTCTAGCTTCTTAATAATAATGATTGACCAACATTTCTATCAAATTATTATTTCCGAGCTCAACAAAGTTAGGATACCTACGACATTATAGTACATTCGACACAGCTCAACCTTGACACTTGTTCTGCAAAAGTCACTCTTATATCTTACTCCATAAAGGTGCTAACAGATTCAACATGTTACTCTTTTTTTGCTGTGAAGTGTACACAAAGAAGATTGCGTCCCAAGTTAAAAGTATCCCAACTGTCAGTTCAGCGCAAACGAACATTTTGTTTTGAACAGTCACAAAGTTGTCAAGCGCAAGTTTGCACAAGAGTCTTGTGTTCTGAATATCGTGAAGATTGTAAAATATAAAAAAGTTAAAATTCCTTTTCTGTTTTACAACCGAAGTTATTAAAAAATGCTAAAGACAGTCTGTGTATTTGTAATCTTTTGTCTCATAGGTATTTTGGCGACCTGTTTGGCGCAGGGGTATTAAACCCGCCTCCTGCGCCAGTGGTCTACTCTAAAGTCCAGGGGGTCTAAAAAGAGCGCTTAAGCAATATTGCTAAGTGAATTCCCTGACAATTCATTTATTTGTTTATTTCCTATAAAATTATTATATTATTACAAGAATTTTATGTGCAATTTCGAAGAAGTAAAAATAAAATGAGAAATTTTTTCGCGCTATTTTCATTGTCTAGCCTCCGAAACGATTCTGATTGGTCGCCGCGCGCACACGCGCAACCAATGAGCGCTCAACATCACCAAGTGACATCAAAATTTATAGACAATAATCATATTTTGTTTGTTATGTTGAAATATTGCGATTAATCCTAGATAATTTATGGCGAGGAATATCCGAATTGAAATACGCTGTTGACTTTCGTGATACTTAGCTCAAATGGACTTAAGTTAAGTATTAAGATAAGGTGCCATTGAAATACCGGCCCTTAGATGTGATGAACAATAGTGTCAGGTTGCCAGTCCACCGCCTTTAAAAGTTTTCGACTATATCCTGCCATCCTAATCACAACGAATATCTAGACAAATGCGAAACTGTATTTCTTTGTCCTTCCGTCATGTCCTACCTAAATAAATAACTGGACAACTGACTGGATTTTTGGCATGGAGTTAGTTGAAAAGACGGAGAGTAAGATAGGCTACTTTTTATCCCGATATTTCTACGGGAACGGGAGCCACACGGGTGAAACCGCTGGCGGAAACTAGGTGAGAAATATTTATTACTATTATAGTAATAGGACTTTGAGCAAAGATCACACAGCTATGTCACGGCATTCTAACGTCGTTTCCCAGCAATATCTCGAGACCTAAGGTATGTGCTATTCCAATTACGTGGCTAAGTGAAATCTTAGTCGGAGAGGTATTTAGCGAACATTGACGGGGAATGCATTTATTGAAAAAAACTGCGTTAAAAAAAACCGACTTCAAAACTAAAAAGCAAAAAATAAGCCTTTTGGAGTCGGTGGCAGCCAAGACATTCTACTTTAAGCTCCTATTCTTTTATTTTTCTTGCCGTAGTGTCTGTAATAGGCTGTTTTGTAAACTACAGCAGGGTTTTTCTAGATTAGATAAGGTTTCATGTACATTATAAACAAAATTATCGTAAATACTACATCATCCAAGTCAACAATGAAATGAAATATATAAAAATGCTCATAACATAAAAAGTACTGGGTCAAACGAAACCAAATTTTTATGGGACCAATTGGCAACTATTCTGCATCGACAAAAAAAGAATCATGGAAATCGGTTCAGAAATCTCGGCGTAATCGGTGTACATACATAAAAAAATAAAAAAAAAAAATTATACCAACCGAATTGAGAACCTCCTCCTTTTTTGAAGTCGGTTAAAAATGCGGTTTGTTTGTGCATTTATGAATGCAAGGATCATTTACTTTAAGCTTTACTCTGCTTTATTAATAAATAGCGGATCCTCGCGGTTTTACCCGCGTGGTGCCCGTTCCCGTGGGAATATCGGGATAAAATATAGCCTATGTCACTCGGGAGAAATGTAGCTTTCTAATAGTCTAACCCCCATATTCTAAGTCGTTCCTCCAAAACTTTTTACACTCCACTCAACCTCGTCGTGGGTATAAATGGTAGTGTGCGCTAGGCCTAACACGGAGTGGCTACGTACTCTTTGGCTCCTCCAGGTCCTTACGGAGTTATGACTTAGAATACCGATTTCGAGGAGTATTTTGTAGAGGTTTTCAATGAGGTTTCGTTAAGTCGAAGACGAGTAAGTTTTGGAGGAACGACTTAGAATATGGGTATAAGAATTTTCTAAATCGGTCCAGTAGTTCCTGAGATTAGCGCGTTCAAACAAACAAACTCTTCAGCTTTATAATATTAGTATAAATAAAAGAAAGCTGAAGAATTTGTTACAGTCTGATATAAGACTTAAATAGCCATCAGATAGAATAATGATGTAATTAAAATGCTAAATATCTATATAGAATCAGCGTCACTAGTGTAAATCTCAGTAGCGAGGGGGAGAAATTCGGCAAAGGTAGTTAGACCAAAAATTTCTCCAATAATTCTCAAAACTGTATGGTGGATCGGTGGGTTGGGATTGCTATAAGGGAAGCCGATGGGAATCGGTTGCTATGAACCCTTTGCCACTGGTAAATCCAAATCTTATTATTAAAACAAACAATATTCAATCCAATAAAGAAGATATACAACATAAGACATCTAATTGGAAAAAAATGGCTGTAATAATACAGGCCAAATCGGTAACCCAAACAGTATTATTTAATCTATCTGTTAAAAAAACAGATAATACATGCGATAATACTAACGTATTTCGTGACGTTGAACCATTAATCGAAACGATTTTACTTCTGTTTGTGACTCTAATTAATCAGTCGTTGCGTGACAGCTGACATAAAGATAAATCAAGAAAAGATCAAATTGATCGGATATTAATTAATCATCGTACCTTTACGTCGAAAAGGCAAATGTTTTATTAGTAACCCCTTATATTATGAATACGTGAATTATATTTATCGATTTTGAGGTCACTAGTCAATTTTGATAGATAAATGTAAGACTAGTTCACATAGGTACGTGGCTTTGATTCCTACGTAAATAAATAAGAAGCTACAAAGAAACCACAAAGATAATAAAAAAACCCAATGTAAAATTTTACATTGAGGTCTGGGTTGGAGAACCACAGAGCATACTCATAACAAATTTTTCTGTTTTGGCTTCTTACGTTTTCCACAGAAATTCACTTACACAAGTATTTACGCTTTTGTCATGTCAGACATCATGCCAATGTCAGATCATACTGATGGTTTATGGAGAAAAACCATAGATTTAGAATGAGCGAACATTTTTAAATCTATGAGAAAAATATTATTAACCATTTTGAATCAAATGGCAGTAAAGTAGTTATACTCATCATTATCATATCAGACTTTACTTGGACGTCAAAGTTGCAACAGCTATCAAAGCCGAGGTGACGGTAACCGCAGTGCTCGCTCTGCTCGCTCGAGAATCTTGAGATCCGACACCTGGGGCCAATAACTATGAACCATAAAGTTATATTGCAGTCATTCGGTGAGCTAGCCTGTACAACCGGAAGCATATAAAGTTTAACATGTATACCTTCTGCGTTATTATCTCGTATTTGAAACCTTCGACTGTTCATTTTAATAGAAGAGGTAGTAACAAAGCTAAAGTACTTGAAATATTTTCTAGTGCTGCTTATTGTCTGTTGGATATCATCTTGATCTTAAATTCTCTTGCAAAATATCGTGACTGGCGTCAAAGAAATCACTGGCACTCAGGTTGCCTACATACATACCCACACGCCATAAATCCCTTGGCGTTGGGTTTGTGGTTGGCGACAATCTAATACATATGCAATGTTTCGACCCATTTTAAGCAATAATAAGTAAAAAAAAAAATATGAATTAAAAATATTAATCTTGAAGTAATGGAACTACAGATCCAATAGTATCAAGAACAACAATCACATCCAAGATTGTAACTTAAAATCCAAACAAAGTTTACAAAGAATCTTTTCCCAGTTCATTTCGTACCATTTTCTAATACTGCATTCCCATTTGTACTTTCTTTCCTTGGTGTAATTAGAATTCTGATAGCACTAGCTGCGTAACTAGTTGAATTTCAACGGTGTTCTACAACCGGCACCGCTGTTAACCTCCCCGGAGCTCTAGGATCGTTTGGTCTCGGAAGTAAATTCAGTGTAAGGTCTGCCACTGACCGCTGACACCCGCGTTCGAACACGTTTAACTTAGATTTAAAGTGAATAAGCCACTATTTAGCTAGATTGAACATACTTTTGGAATTTCAGACGAAGAGCCAATTTATCCACCTGTCGATTACATACGTGGCTGAAAACATCGTTTTGTCTAATATTTTCAAATAACGACTGAGAAATGCAATGAGTTTTAACGTTAAGGGCCCGCTATTGGCCAACGAAAATCAGATTGCTTTACATGATCGTCTGTAATATCAATATTAATGAAAAACTGAATTTCAAATTAAGATGCAGCAAACTACAGGACTAACACTAGTGACTATGTTACTCAAAAACACGATTGCATAAAATTTTCTCGATAGAAAAAAATTGCGAAGTTTCCTCGTGGCTCTCAGCCCCACCAATACGGTACCGACGGAAGATCAGCGCTGGCCAAAAAGCCAAGCATTATGCTGAGTCGGTACCGTTTTGGGACAAACCTGTGCCTTTTTTGTGTTATTTTTATGTACATTATCGTGTTTGTCTCAAATAAATATAATTTTCTTTCTTTTCTTTCTTTCTTTCCTCCAAATCACTATAATTAACACGATAAACTGCTAGTATTCAAGTAATACATTAAAATAAAGCTTGGCACTTTGTAGTATAATTACACTATAGATAAGGCAGAGCTTATGTTATGTATTTTTTGTAAATATCCTTTAAATATCCTTTAAAAAAAGAATTTCCTTCATTTCTTCATTCCGGACCGGCCGAATGGGGCCGGAGAATTATATAGTAAATGCTGCCATATTTCTCATAGAAATAAGTCAGCATTTACTTTGCAGTTCGCCGTTGCAGTTATTACTTTTGCTTTTGGCCTAGAGCGCACCCTTAAGCAGTTGGTAAAAATAGGTTTCAAGAATCTGAAATTTGGAACAGTTAGTAGTGGGTTTACCTTGCACTTGTTGTGCTTGTTTTCGTCTATCACAAGCCATGAAATATTTATAGTGTCTCAATTTCCTATACTTGACGAGTTATGGAACTTTCGCAATGGTCATTCACGGGATAAGTGACCGAAAATTATCTCGATCTCCTACGTATGATATAAGTCCCAACTACATATGCAGCTTCGTTACCCGCTTATCCACATTGGGCCTACGTGGTAGGTCATGGGAGGCCTATTCCCCCATCCATCGATGGCCTTTGCTCCAGCAGTGGGGACAACTATGACTAAAGATGTTTAGTTCATAAAAAAGTTGTATTAAGCGGGGCAACAGCGCCAGTGTTCGCGGTACTATGCCACGAGACTTGGAGTTGGATGGCGTCTTTTTTGTTATAATATAAGATGGACATATAACGATTTGATAAATAGGTAGGTACTATAGCAACGTTACACGCAACGCTGCAATATATTAGTTTTTTTATTAAATTGGTCCTTGGAGAAGAACTTAGGCTAACGTCCGCTAAATTGTTCGAAATAAGATAAGCTGTTGAATGCACTATCTTTTATTACTGATCAATAACAAGTAAGATTTTAAGGTAGACTCAAATATATTCGATCTCGAAGCTCAAACTTCCCAATTTGTTTCAGATTAACATGAACGCGGTCCGTTGGTGGAGGGCGGGGCGTCCGGCGGAGGCATGAACATCCAGCACTATGCACTGGCTGGTCACCGCGACGCTGCTCCTCCTCATCCAGCTCACGGAAATGAGACCAGGCCAAGAGCACCACAAACAACAACACCCAAACATCAGACACCACCACAGGCACAAGCATAAACACGCGCAGATCATGTCCGACCACCCTTTTGAAGACACCTTCTTTGACCCTTTCAAAGAAATGGTAATAGACAAGGATATGATGGAGCTTTCCTCTTTCAGAAGTGTAAAGAACGATTGGGTTAACATGTCCAATGACCAGGTTGGGGAGTTGAAAGACAAGAAACATCATCCTCATTGGCCTATAAAGAGGGAAGCGGTGATTGAGGGAGATCTGGTGCTGGGAGGCCTGATGATGGTACACGAGAGGTCGGACAGTATGACTTGTGGCCCGGTGATGCCTCAAGGGGGAGTCCAAGCTCTGGAGACGATGCTGTATACGCTTGATATCGTGAATAATGAACTGCAGCTTATTCCTGGTGTAACGATTGGTGCTCATGTACTAGATGACTGCGATAAAGACACTTATGGATTGGAAATGGCGGTGGATTTCATAAAAGGTTAGCAAGTCTAGTTATTATTTGTTTTTGTAAAAGGTACCAAAGCGTCTCCAACTTACTGGACGGGACCAGAACCTGTAACCGGTGGTTATCCGGGCTAATGTTTTTCATTTGAGCTAAGTAGACTTAAGAATAGTCATGGAAATTTTCCGTTTAATCCCATAGTAAGAATGAAAGTCCTAGAAGTTCTAATAACCAAGCACAGAGTCAGAACATTAAAAAGATGTCACGTTTTAAGACTCTTAGCTTTCATCATACCTGATGTTAAGTATACATAAGGCCGAAGATGGAAGCGAGCCTTTCCCGGAATCCTCATCACTAAGGAACTGGCTATTTTATCTCGAACTACAGGAACACAACAAAGCTGATAACATTGTTGTTATGGCGTCTGGCTTAAGATGGTGGTAGCTAGCCAGACGGACTTACAACAAGTCCTACCACCAATCAAACCGAATACAATACTCCCGGTGGGAATCGAACCCGGGACCCCTGGGTCTGATACCGGTGGTTGTTACCACTAGAGCACCGAGGTGGTTAAAATTTTCGCTTTGCCACATTTGACTTCAAATGAACGACTGACAATTTCATTTTAAATATGTCAAGCCCTAAATGTCTTAATTGAGGTTGGTGAAAAAGTCGCCCTTAATCATAATCTGTCAGCAAAAAATAACGTTTTTCGTACAGTGTTAATTTGTAAATGTTTATGTTGTATAAAAAAGTTGTTTCATTAACTGCCAATTGAGTTAATGAAAGTTTTCCCTTCAAGTTGTTACATCACGATGAAGTTTCAAATTTGTTCAAAGCAATTACATTTAAGTGATGACGATGGAATGCTCATAATTAACAACGATTCCCTGATCTGAAGATAAACTTCAAAAAGTAATACTCTTGATTGCGTTTCATAACTTTACTGTATACTTACGATTCTGACGAATAGCGGAATGTAATTTCGAAACAAACATCTGCTTGTGAATTTCCTAAAATCAAAATGAGAAATAGGGGGCCGTCTATTTTATCATAGCCAAGCGTTTTTCCAGTCGGTTGTTATCTGTTCATATTTCTTTCGTTCACATCATACTCAATACTCAATATCTTTATTGCATTCCATAATGGTGATAAAGGTGTTACATAAATTTATTGTACAATTATGGGCCCTGTCACGCACAGCAATTGAGAGAGGGAAGACCTTTCTTATTCTTATTTATATATCTATGTTATTAATAATTTTTAACTTACTATTTTCTAATTGCCGTTATAATTATTATAAATTTTTATCTTCTAAATATTCTGATATGTTATAATAGCACTTTTTTGTAAGTAATTGTTTTATGTTTTTAGTAAAGTGTTTGTCATTTTTAATATATTGTGAATCCGGCAGCCTATTGAAATTTTTTATGGACATAGCTAATGGGCTAGAATCATCATCATCAGCCGTTTGCTGGGGCACTGGTTTCCCTTATGGATAAGCAGAATGGCCCATGACCCACCACGCGGGCCTAATGCGGATTGGTGGGTTTTAACGACTGCAAATACAGCCGAGACCAACGGCTTAACGAGCCTTCCGAGGAGTTCGAGATACAAAAATTTTGGTCATCCATCCCATGACCGAAACTTGCTTTACCTCTACGATCGGAGGCCTGGCGCGTGAACCACTGCACCACAAAGCTCCTTTCCTTCACAACCCTTCATAATTTGCGTAGGTTATAGAACTGAAATCAGAACACAAATCGAACAGTAATAAAAAAACCTTAGGCAATACAGTAGTATTTATTTATTTAGGTACACCAACAGCCTAACATGTACATACATTGTTATAATAAATTATAGCTAGTGGTACAATTCTTACATGCATGCCAATAATAGGTTTAAACAGCATTGATTGAATATGTGTTTAAAATAAATTATAATACTCAACTAAAGGTTCTTAAGAATTACGTTATAAGCAAACATAATTAATACGTATACAATACTTAATAACGTCTTCCAAAACTATGATTTTATCAAACATGTTTCAGCAGTTTTACCTTAAAAGAATTGTAACTATCACTAAATATGTCAATGCCAGATACTCTTCTGTTTCCATTATTGTAAGCGGAGCATATCCTAGATATAGGCAGGTGTCGACCAAGATTAGTCCTACACCTTGGTACCTATATGAAATATATTACCACACCTATGATTACAAAGGTAAGCAGCTTTAGCTTTTTATTGCCACGGTCACACTAATGGGACATCTCTCCTCCGCTTTTGTTATATTGTGTTTCACTAATTGAAAATCATTTACTGGATTTTCATGTGTGAAAGGAACATTGGTAATGTACTGCCGACCATTATCTATTAGAAACCATCATGTCTTAGGGACGTTTTGTTTGCGTTTTGTACTTGTTGAAGTTGTCACATATTGACACACTTAACACTTTGGAGGCGATGATTGAGGCACATCAGACAACATCACAGATTTGATTCCGAGATTAGCTCAAGCACTTTTGGTTACATATATCGACACCAGCGAAGATATTTTAAATATATAAATTGATAAATATTATTAAAAATGCAGACACTGAACTAATATTAAGGTCCATTATGGACTTCTTTCACTAATGGCCTGCGCAGACGACGGACATTGAAGAACTTTTTGTCCACGACACGACCTTATTACTAAGAACATAAAGTTGAATAAATAACGAGGACTATCGCGTACTTTTCATGGATATACTCGGTCTAAGTTGAATCTTATTTGGTTAACAATAAAGACGTGTCGCGGACAAAAAGTCCTCCGTTATCCGTCGTCTGCGCTAGCTCTAATGCAGCTGTACAGTGACATGTCATAACACTCTCATAACAGTCACACGTAAACCCAAAACGCATAGACATAGGTAATAGTGTAATTATATCTGGCATAGGTTGTTCAGTTCTTCAGTTATTTTCACGTTAAAATGGGTGAAAGAAACAAAACGATAGTTGGTCAACAACTTTTCCCCAGTCTCAATTAAATCTTCGAACACAAACAAAATAATATTCATTCCTTTGTACAAATATACTATTTCAATAGGACACAAAAGAACTATCACAGCAATTAAGAACGAGCCAACTGGGAAATGCTGAATTGAAAGGGACCAATTGGGACCGCTATTAAGCAATTTGCTTCGTATTCTGGGCTAGGGAACGGTGTACTTTAAAAATGAATTAAAAATTAACCGTGCTACAAATAGACTAGCATTGTTTTTTGTTATTTGACTATAAAAGCGTTCGTTGATTGTTAGTTTTGATTGGTTGATCAATCGTCAAATTATTCTTGTCGACACCTGGCACATTAATAAGTGTATGAAGACGAACGTACTTTTGTAAATCACGAATACTCTTACTCTGTATCACGCTTGAAAGTGCGTGTTTCCAGCCCCCTTATTATGTTACTTGTTTCTATCAACGTTTGATTAAAAGTGCAGTCACATTTTTTTTTTTATGATTTTGTAATTTTTGCATTTTTCAATGCTATTTTTATACTTATGGTAAATTTTAAATAGAAAAATATTGGAAAAAATTAACTCGGCCACAAGTGAATTCTCAGACGGGAATCGAACCCGCGACCTTTGGAAATCCGGTCCAATGCTCTTGTGGCCGAGTTAATTTTTTCCAATATTTTTCTATTTAAAATTTACCATCAGTCACATTGCTGCTTTTCAATCAAGATATGTTAGCAACAGAGTTAGATGATCAACTAGCAGGACTGCCTACTAGCGTATACGTCCAGAAAATTAAACTGAAAGCACCATTAGGATACAGAACAATTGCAACCAGTTTTTTTTGCTTTATTGATCAAAAGTATTATAAGAAACCATGTAATATTAAATTATCCACCGCTACAAAAGCCGTTTCAGCTTTAACTGTGGCGGAAGAGTTCAGTTAAAAGCAAAGAAGCGATAGTAAATTGTTGGAAAGAAAAATTTCTTTAAAATATTGAAATAAAACAACTTTTACAGATATCAAACGCAATATATTTCACGAACTAAGTTCTGCCGTGGTAACGGGAGCGCCAACAAAACGGGTGCTCACAGGAATTAAATAAATTATAATATGGCTAAGCCATCCATGGTGGTATGTTGTAATTTCTTTATTTTTTTTAATTAACGACGGGAAGACTCTTAGCCTTCATCATACCTGATGTTAAGTATTGATAAGGCTGAAGATGGAAGCGAGCCTCTCCCGGAATCCTCAGCCAGTGAGGAACTGGCTATCTTATCTCGAATTGCCGGAACACAACAATGCTGAAAACATTGTTTTTATGGCGTCAGGCTTAGATGGTAGCTAGCCAGGTGGATTTACAACAAGTCCTACCACCAACAAACCGAATACAATATGTACCCCCGCTGGGAATCGAACCCGAGACCCCTGGGTCTGATACCGGTGGTTGTACCACTAGACCACAGAGGCGGTTGGTTTATTTTTTTCTTAACCTTTAAAATATATAACAATGTAAGTAACTATATAAACACATATTTTTATTGCTAACTCTATAAACTTAAAAAAAAGAAAAACTATGAAGTCTGCATGCTGTTTGTGTTAATTATTGAATTTTTCAGTCAGTTTGTACCTTTCGAATCAAAATTGGAATATAAGTAAATCATTAACTATAAGTTTATTATAGATAGGTTTATGATTTAAGTTATCATGATCATAAAAATTAATTAATTTGCAATTTATCACTATTTAGATAACTTAGATTTTTACTATAGTTTTCTTTATTTTATTTTGTATAGCCTCTTAAAATGCCACGGACCTCTATAATTGGCATACGAGTCTAATAATGATAAGTTACATCCCGTAATTGATTTCTTAAAAAAAAGCTGTTGAGATTCTGAGAACACGCTAACAACCTCACCTCTACATATTATAAGGAAGCCATGAGTCTCTGATAGATAAAAGATGTGATAAAACAAATCAATTATCTGTTTTTTAAACCTCCCTAATCTTCCAGGTTCGATCAGCAATATCGACGACGCGGAATACGCGTGCAACGCAACAGCTGTTCGCAAGGTCATATCTGGAGTTGTTGGCGCCGCCTCCAGCGTCACCTCCGTGCAGGTCGCCAACCTGCTTCGACTCTTTAAGATCCCCCAGGTAATGTAACAGTCTAACGACATTTTGCCAGATACCTGGCTTTTATCCTTATTCACTTCCTCATTTACTCACTAGACAAATTACCTGGTAGGTGCCTGCGCAAACGTTCTGAATCAGCTTATAGTAGATTGTTTACCAAGGGCTGTATGACACCCATAACAGTCGAGTGTTTTGGCGCCTGAACGAAGTGAGGGCGCCGATAGTTCGAGACTGTTATGGGTCCATACACCCGAAGTAAACACTCTACTTTTCATTTTGAATATGAGGAAAGTAAAAACAAACAGAATATTCTAAAAAAAAAAATGTAAGGTTTCTACGATTTTAATTATTTTATAATGTAGCAAAATAAGCTGTATAGGCTTCTGTGCCTTTGCCTACATACCTTTGGTAAATAAAAGTCCAAAGAGATTACAGATATTGATTTGACATGACACCCCCTATTCTTTTCAAATTTATTACAGCCCTAGGGCCGCCACATATCACTTTCAACCCGCATTTTAGGCAAGTTATGAGTTACTTTCAGAATATGAGACATGAAAAAGATATTTTAAAGAAAAGCCAGAGAACCTATTATGGCTCTGCGATATCACAATATGCCGTGTGGTTACGGCCTAAGAATACAAGTGTCACCACTCCCTTACATGTCTGGGATGTCGTAAGAGTCGACTAGAACTAAGAAGCTCGACGCATTGAACATCTGTGCGAGAGAAGGAAAACATGAAACAAACCCTCTACCAACCCGTCTGGCCAGCGTGGTAGCAGTAGGCTAACAGCCTCCTATGAACGCCATAATAGGCGTAAGCTAGGAGAGGCTTATGTCCAGCAGTGGACGTCCACAGGCTGATGATGGATGCATGGATATCTAAATATCAACATTTTTCTAATGATATTTCTATGTGAGAGGAAAATAATCTCTAAGTATACTGTTAAAATATTTTAGACTCAACGATGTTCGGGAAACCTATAATATTGACGAACATTGTACAAGAGATTTTTTTAAACAGATTTCTGGCTCAAGAAAATGTTGAATTTGAGACGTTTTCGGGTGATTCAAGTATTCGTTACAGCAAAACAGAAGAATCGTAGCGAGTGGGCAGAGTAATCTCTGCCTTCATAAAGTCTATCTTATGAAGGCAGAGATCTCTATCTAATCAGTATGTAATGTGATGAATTTCGACAAAGAGTAAAACTGAAGCAGAGAAAAGTTTTCCCTTTATTTTGTCATGAAAGTAAACCTTATAAGAAAATATGTTGGAAATATAAGCGGGAAACCGCTGTTCGTCAAAGTTACCAGAATATTAATCACTACGATCTTCTCTTGTTTTTCATATATCATTTAACAAGTATCTTACGAAGTGTATCAAAACATATAATTGAAATGGGTAACAGCTTAACAACAATATTTTTCCACTCCATACAAAATTTTCAACTTAAGATCAACTAATTAAACTTGTTTCTAAAGAATACTTAACAAGATCATTTATCAAAACTTTTCATTTGATAATTTCGCACAAAACGTGACCCTAACAAATCGAAAGCTAGGAAACGATTAAGGTTGTCAATCTAAAATGATCTTTGTCTCATAAGCATTAAGGTTTCAAGTGCCTCACATTTAATTAAACTCTGAAATTTGGTTCACTCTACTGAGTAATTAAAGTTTGTCGGGATTCAGTTATTCAATATACGAAAGCAACGGAGATATCACAAAAGTACCTCAAAAGTTGTCAATATCAGACGTAATAAGTTTTCCTTGATGATAATCCGTTTTAGTTAAGTGACGAAGTTTCTAATCTCATGAACAGTGCCATAGGCGCTAGCTCCAAAAGCAGAAAGTAAGAAACAAACTCTTACGGATATCAAACGCGCTATATTTCCACGAACTAAGTTGTAATTGTCCGTATTTTTAGGTTTTTTAGGGGTTTTTTTGATTTTCCCGACGTTTCGGCACCTTTACAGCTGCCGTGGTCACGGGATGACTGGATGACGGGATGACGGGATGACATCCCGTGACCACGGCAGCTGTAAAGGTGCCGAAACGTCGGGAAAATCAAAAAAACCCCTAAAAACCAAATAAAAAACCTAAAAATACGGACAATTACAACTTAGTTCGTGGAAATATAGCGCGTTTGATATCCGTAAAAGTTGTTTTATATCAATGAACAGTGCACGCCAAAACATAAGATGTACCTACGTAAACAAACTCTATTTTTAATATATTTTAGGAAAGAAATCTAGGCACTCAAGGTAAATGGAATGGCTAAGATTTATTACTGAACTAGACGCGTATTTTCCGTTTCCGTGGGATCTCCCGTCCTTTCAGTTAACTCCATGCCAAAAATCAAGTTGATTGGTTGCTTAGTTAGGGCTTGAAGGAAGAACAAACAAACACACTTTCGCACTTATAATATTAGGTAGCATTGAGAGTTCGATTGCCATTAACTAGTAACTATCGTCGTCTCAGCCACATAACACCCACTGCTGGGTATAGGCCTCCCCCAAAGGGAGGGTTTGCCATAATCGCCACGCTTGGCAGGCGGGTTGGCGATCGCAGTATGGCCAAGTTTGTAGGAGACGCTGCTGCCCATCTCCTGAAGACTGAGTCCCTTAGTCGCCTTTTACGACACCCACGGGATGAAAGGGGGTAGTGCTATTCTAAGCCGACACTACACAGCTAGTAACAATATTTTGTAATAATTCCGACCGATTATTTTTTATTTTATTACCTCATCGTTTTGTATAGAAAACTCACCCAGAGGCCCGATCAGTATAATGATGAACTTTTCAAAATGAATTATTCTCCAGTTAATTAATTTTAATTTCATTATAACTCCTTTGTTTAAAAAGCAACAGACATGGTTCTATAGGTAGACCAATATTAAACGACGGCATAATTATGCCATCAGAAAGCTACTTCTTCTTCTTCGTTGTACTTTTATAAGTACATACTAGTTCAAAATTAAATAAATGAGAGAAAACGGTTACAACTCTTTTAAAATAGACTCGAAATGATTTGAGAAAGGTATGCGTTTTAAAGTTGTCGTAACTTTCTAATGATGATTCCCATCCCCCAGGTTTCGTTCTTCTCCACATCTCCTGAGCTGTCCAACAAGGCCAGGTTCGAATATTTCACTCGGACGATACCTTCAGACCTGCACCAGGTCAGGGCCATGGTCGAGATCGTGAAGAAACTTGGCTGGAGCTACGTGTCCATCATCTATGAGGAATCAAGCTACGGAATAAAGGTGGGGAGTTAAAGCAATGTCTTATTGAAGGTTCCAAAATGTCTTCGTGGTGTATTATGTCCATCATCATCATCAGTTATTTTAATGTCCCCAATGCTGGGGCACTAGCCATCCATACGGATCCACTAGGCCACAATGCAGATTGGTGACCTTAACGACGGCAGATAAAGCCGGGACGGTGATGACGGTGTAACGTGCCTTCCAAAACACGAGAAAATATTTTTTTGCATACTCATCCCGTGAGCAACTTTCGCAATGGTCGGCGTTGCGAAAGTTGCTTAACCGCTACAATCGCAAGCCGAGCGCTTGAACTACTGCGCCATCCAGCTATTCCGAATAATCGACACCTTATAGGTACATCAATGATTTTAGCTAAAATTACATACTCACAAAGTAAACTAACGGATGTAACTTTATTGCACGCAAAATTCATAAGACAAGTAGTATTTTAACTACGAATGTTAACTTCGTTATCCATCTAGTTCATGCATACTAATTAGCTTAGTAAAACAGCCGACTCGTCAAATACAGAGCTCTCCCGAGATTTGAATCCATGTATGGCAAATTAGATAATAAAACAGATTATGCAACCGATCCCATGAATATTTATAACACCAAGATAGACAATGTAACATGTATTCTGTACGGTAGCCCCAAGACTTAAATTCAAATGTGACCATCCCAAAATAGATAGGGTATTTTGCCAACCGCGTTATTACGTTTGCACCGACTGCCACTAATTTCAATTAGGAAATTGTAAATTGGTGATATGCGCTAACGGTAATGGTATCGCTTAATCAAAATGATTTCATTACAGTTACAATTCGATCATAAAATATGCCGACGGTTAATCCGAACTTTGGTTGGCATTAATTAAATCTCGCAGAATATTTCCCATTTCATCAGTGTTCCCAACAGATGTTGCGAGCGATACACAAGTCCATTTTGGCCCGTCTCGAATTCCGTTATTATCGGAACTCGACAGAAGTTCTCAGTTAAACTTGTATTGGAAGGTTTTATTGAAAGTATTTGAATCTTAAATAATACTTTTGTCAAATTACCTTAATAAGCAAATTATATAATATTTATATATGTGTATATAGTTATAGTATTTTTAATAGTTTCACCCTAGCTACGTCTGATAAAAGTTGATCAATGGCTGAAGTTACTACCATAGCCGGACTTCGTGACATTTGCAAACTTGTCTGGAAACAGAATGTAACATCAAAAGTTGAAAGGATTAATTTCACCAATTATGTGAAATTAAATTTTGATTAGTACTTCATACCATTGCCATCTCCCTCAAACAGTTAACAAAGATTCAGTTACGTTTATGCCTATTTTAGTTAAGAACTGTTCTAAATGGACCCCTGGACCTCTAATTTTCATGCAGTTTTCTGAAGTGTTACTACAATGCCAACTCTTTCTCTTTATCTAATGATTGAAAGAGATGCACTGATAGCAATTCCGAAAACTGTTTTTTTACGAATAACGGGGACATTTTTGTTGATGGAAGCGAGCCTCACTCGGAATCCTCATAACGGAGTTAAGAGGCCAAACAGGTCATAATGATAAGTCTGAGTCAGAGGAGCCCGTGTCGCAGTGGTTCGCACGATCGGCCTGCGATTGTTGAGGTTAAACAACTTTCGCAACGGTCGGCAAATAGGTTAAGCCGTTGATTCCGGCACATTTGCGGCGCGTGGTGGGTCAGAATGTCCCATTCTCCTTATTCCATCCATATTATCATACAAATAATTATAGGGTCAGTGCCCCAGCAGGTGGGATATTAAAAAGGGCTGATAGCGAATAAGCGATAAGTCTACAAAATAAAAACTTTCTCAACAGGCATTCGAAGAATTGGAAGATTTGCTAGCTCGCAACGGGATCTGCATAGCGGTGAAGGAGAAGCTGGTCAAAGACTCAGGAGTGGCAGACGAGAGAGCATACGACGACATCGTCCAGAAGTTGCTGACTAAGCCCCGGGCGAGAGGTGAGTGAGATTCATTCTCTTTTTACATAAAATAGTCTTACTCTTGACCTCATTCAGATCCGTTAGATTAAGAAAAGGCCCAAGATGGAGCGAGCTGGCCTAGAAAAAGCCTATTCAATAAGTATACCAGGGCTACAGCACTGTCGTAGAACTCGGCGGATATGACGTGTTCAGTTCACTCACACAGCGCGTGAGTGAGTGAACTGAGTGAACATCGCTTGCTATCGCTACACGGTCGGCACCTCGATCTCACTGGTTTTCACTATTGGACTGAGTTTGCTTTTACTGAGTTTAAAACAGTAGTAAGCGGCCGTGTAGCGGCGCGTATCTGTGTGAGTGCGTCAATTCGGCCGTTTGTAGGCAGTGGAATGACTGTATACAGGGTAATGTAAATTAAAAACGGGGCACGAAGGGCAGGTACCTTAACCGTTGTAGCTACATGAAAACGTTCTTAGGAAACCATCCTTAATTTTCTGAGAAATATTTAACTGCATTCACAAAAAAAAATACAGTCGGCATTTTTTTTTTTTTTTAACTTTTTTGATGCCAATCGATCCTGTTTCTTATGAGGATCAAAACGTTCTAAGACACCAACTGGGGTATAAGTACTAGAAAAGTCAGAAATCGCGAGCAAACAGGATCGATTGGCATATTTTTTTTTGTGAACTGACTATTTTCCTGCTAACTTTAAATGTTTTGTCAAAATCCGTGAATGCAGTTCAATATTTCAAAAAAAAATTAGGATGGTTTTCATGTAGCAACAACGGTTAGGGTACCTACCCTTACTGTCCCGTCTTAAATTTCCACCCTGTATACTGTGGTTATAGGCTCCCGGGAGTACAGAAGCAGGATGAGAATTCCACTCCCTAGCTGTGTGCATAAAAAAAAAAGAGGAAATATTCCTGAGAGTGGTCTCTTTTGTTTTTTTTTGCCACAATTAAGTATTAAGACTCGCCATAATTGGTAGAAATTTATAGTACGTTACGTTTAATCAGACGTTAAGAACTGGGCTATTCCTCTTTCAAAGATTTTAATAGAATGGGGTCGAGTAGACTATGGGTAAATAAAACTGAAATATATGGCTAGCAATAAATACCTATTTCGTAAATTTAAACACAATTTGGCTGAAATATGACTCCGAGCAATAAATCAAGACCTAAATACTTAAGTAAATTTAGGCTTCGCGTATGAGCAGAGTAAACTTAAGAAAGAATATTTATGGAATACTTGTTTTATCAAGGGACCTTAAGACGGCAAACGGAAAAAGTACTGGTAATATTTCTTCATACCTTTATGTAGATTTGTATAGTTTCAGAAACATGATTTTTTTACATGTATGTACATCCGCGCACTGTTCATTGAAATAAAATAACTTTTCGGATATCAAATGCGCTATATTTCACGAACTTTTATTTTCCGGGGTATCCGTTCTACCATCTAGCCTCGAAAAGTAAAAAAAAAACTTTTTGAGCGTAGACTTATAAGTAGCCAGTCATCCCGTGATCCCTGAAACGTCCGGAAAATCAAAAAAACCCTTAAAAAACCAAAAAATACGGATATTAGAACTTAGTTCGTTAAATATAGCGTAGAGTCGTAGAGCGCCTTTTCTAAGTGTTTTTTTTTTGCTTCAGTGGTCTGATGAAAACAAGGAGTTTGACTTTAGAAATTACCAAAATCCGGCCACTGAGAGAATGCATTTATTTGTGACAGGTCGTTTCAGTTCTCTATAAATCAAGTACCTAAATAAAGCTTATTTTATTAAAATTATCAAAGTATCTTACTTTTCCGGAAAACCGAAAATGAACATTATTTGTAGATTAGGGGCCAATTTCACCACCGACAGATAAGTTCTGGCAGCAGTTTTAACGAAAGTTTCAAACGCATGATAAATTAAAAAAAAAATACATGTTTGAAATAATCAACTCGGCTACAAATGAATTCTCAGATAAGACTGGAACCCACGACCTTTGGAAATACGGTCCAATGCTCTAACAACTGAGCTACCGAGACTTGCGAGAATTAAATATTTCTTACACTCACACCAATTAACCTAGCCCCAAAGTAAGCACTGTAAGGCTTGTGTTATGGGATACTTGGGTAACGGATATAAATACATATAATTATACATATATAAGTATTAATGTGTAGAAATATTCATCATACAAACATTTGCCCCTACCGGGATTCGAACCCGGGACCTCAGAGTAAGCGACACCTTGAAACCGGTGTACGTACCACTCTACCACGGAGGTCGTCCAATACTTTAATTAATCTAATTCTCCAATACTTTAATATTTTTGAGTCCCATCTGAGAATTCACTGGTGCCCGAGTTGATTTTTTCCAATATTTTTGTACTTAAAATTTATCATAAGTATAATAGTGTCGGCTTAGTCGTCCTTTTGGGGGAGGCCTATATCCAGCAGTTGGTGTTATATGGCTGAGACGACGACGACAAAAATAGTATTGAAAACTGCAAAAAATAAAAAATCATAAAAAAAATTATATGCGTATTACAACTGTCAAATTATCTGCCAGATAATCAATTCAGAACTTATCGGTAGGTGGTGATACCGGCTCTTAACGTACTGACAGGAATCCGACAGAAATACCATTTCTCAACAGCCGGAATTTAGTTTTTTTTTTAAGTCAAGCTCATGGAACAACTTGTTAAGCAATTCTTGTGGTTGAACTCCTTGTTTTCACCAGACGATTGAAGTCAAAGTTGCGAACATAATTGCTTCTATGAAACATCCAACAATAGCAGTGTAAGCCGGCTCTGCGTCTGAGCCGTCCGTTATCTCAATGGAAGCAGGAGTTATCTCGGCGAGTGCCAGTTGCGGAATCCCTGGAGATATATTACTGCAATCCAATCAAGCCGTTGATCCGAACATTTATTCTGCAGAGTTTGTTTTAGAAATAAAATATACGAGTATTGTTTGTGGTGATGATACCAAATGTTACTCATAATCACACACACAGTTCATATGATTGTTGGTATAGGTTCCTACAAGACTGCCTCTTTAGGCAAGTACAGTAAAAACATGCGAAAACATCTTTATTATTTGAGAATCTTCAAACCTGTGTAGTTTTTTTCTGACACGGAATTCAGCTTCACTGACATACAATTAATTATTTTACTATACAATACCTTTCTATTGATAAGTACTTACAACTCAAAGTGTTACAACACTTGGACCATTCGCCCATTCTAATGTCTTAGAATAAGTAGAATTGGCTTCTTATCTCTGTCACTATGTTGTGTCAGCAGCCTGTAGACTTTTGTATACTTAAGCGTATGAAGAAAGTCAATAGATTCAAATAACTTAAGGACGATAATTCTTTAAGTGAAAAAAGTTAAAAAACTTTGAATGACTTCCGACATTCCATCCAATTAGTTTAAAAAATAAATACCATTGAATAGTCCATAAAACTTAAAATAAACTTGGCTAAGAAACACATAATTGGCATTTTGATAATCACTACACTCTACATATTTTTCACAACAAGGCTGTCGCTTTTATGTGATGGCGTAGGCAATGTCGAAATACCCTTCGTAATTGAAAATTTGCGATTACTAAATATAGCACAACATCTAATCTCGAAAACGCCAAAAAGTGCTCATGTAACCGTACAAACATGAAATCGCGAGGCGAAAAATCAAAGTCACAAAGCGTTTTTTTCCTGTCCCTAAATTGTGGGCAAAAACTAGGCAAAGAAAAAAAAAGTACTTTTCCACTCATAGGAGAACAAAGAGTTTTCATTCCGTGCTTGAATACAAGAATATTTGTACAAAGCTTACAGAAGCTTATTGTAGCTTAATAAACATTTGTTTTATTAAAATCTTTCTCACCGCGATTCTTGCGTCAAGTTTGTTTGTTGAATTTAATAAGTGACGGTGAAAGCTTCATTTCCTTTTGTTTTGTTTCAATTTTATTGAGGTTTTAATAATGTTACCAATATTATAACATGTAATATTTTATACATCGTTTCTGTACCCAACTGATAAAATATAACATCTTTATTAAATGTTTTTTATTTATTAATGGAATAACCCAATTTTGTGAGTGATTGCAACCACACGTGGATGAACTTATTATTATGTGATTTTTGCAAGCAATTCTAGTTTTAAAATTTAACGCTATTGAATACAAAATATTTAATATGTTTTCAAGTCAGTATTGTTTTATTTATGTCATAACTAACGGGTTAAACCGGAACATCATATTTTTAGAGCTAATTATTAGTAGGAAAGTTACTAAAATAGTTTCCAAACTTGTCATACAACTGCGAACATTTCCCAATTCGTCAATCATAAACAAAGTCGGAAATCGTTCGAGTTATCGTCGTGTGTTACCGTTTAATCCACCATAAAAGAATATTAGGGTATAACCCGTAACCTTGTGTATCAGTGTCACCACATTGGCTATATGTGTCGGATAAATTACGTCACTGCGGGCCCTGATAGCCAGCTGCGCTGCGAGACAATTTTTCGCTAAGTTGGTTTCTGAAATTGGTTCCTAAGGGTTATCGGTTTACTGTTTAACACGCTACGGCTGCTTATCAGAGCCCTCTCGCTTCTCGCTTCTGGTAATTAACTGGTGTTTAGTTCAGTAAGATTGCTGAATAAGATACAGAGATAAATTGGAACTTGGAAAAGTGTTGAGGGTGTTGTAATTATTGATTTAAGTGTTTCTGATTGGCTATAATGTTTTCTTGTAAGGATTGCAATGAAGATTATTGATGTTTGAATGTAATCTAGAAGTTTAAAATTCGTGTGAAACGATTTACGAAACGTTTAGTACGTTTTTCAATTCGTTTATGTTTTATTTCATTGAATAGTATGCACCTCAATCTGCGATGTGATTGGTTGATGATTGAATAAAAGTAATGACAATTGCTGGACTTCAATTAAATAAAATAAACATATTTTTTCTACTATGTAGTTAAACAAATTAAGTTGGTTGCAAAATGTATAAAAGAAGTTAACAATAGGTATTGAAGAAAAATCTCACATGAATTTAACGTTAAAAAAATATTCTCAGGCGCTATAATAGGTATTGAATAAAGACTTCACATGAATTTAACTTAAAAAAATTGATTCTCAGGCGCAATAATCTTCGGGTCGGACCAAGAAGTAGCTGGAGTCATGAGGGCGGTTGAGCGAGGCAACGCAACGAGCCTGTTCAGCTGGGTGGGCTCCGATGGTTGGAGCGCCCGCTCCCTCGTCTCTGACGGGAATGAGAAGGCTGTGGAAGGCACCATCAGCGTCCAGCCTCAAGCGAATGACGTCAAAGGCTTTACCGAGTACTTCCTGGGACTTAACGTCAAAAACAACAAGAGGAACCCTTGGTTTATTGGTGAGTTTGTCAGACGATAAGCACATCTTCAGCTAAGTTGGCTCCGAGCGACGGTTGAAGCGCCCGCGCCCTCGTCTCCAACGAAAACGAGAAGGCTGTTGAAGGCACCATCAGCGTCCAGCTGCAGGCCAATAACGTCAAAGGTTTCACCGAGTAAATGTCAAGGACTTCAAGAGGTTGTTGGTAGGTTAAGGAAGCCTTGGTTTGTTGGTAAGTATTGTTGCATTTTCAAGAGGTCTTTGACTTTAACTTTAACTAGGGCTTTAACTTTAACTTCATAATCTTAGACGGTAACAAGAGAACTGTGGTAGGCACCACCAGCGTCCAGCCTTAAGCGAATGACGACCTGGGGCTGAATGTCAAGAACAACAAGAGGAACCAGGTTTTGGTAAGTATGGTTGCATGTTCAAGACGTTTTTAGCTTGAATGCGAATTTCCTGGTTGTTGACTGGAATGAGAAGGCTGTGGAAGGCACCATCGCGTCCAGCCTCAAGCGAATGACGTCAAAGGCTGAGTTGAATGTCAAGAATAACAAGAGGAACCCCTGGCTTATTGGTGAGTTTTTCAGAAGATAAGCACTTTTTCAGCTGTGTCGGCTCCGATGACTCAAGCGCAAGCTCCCTCTTCTCTGACGGGAATGAGAAGACTGTGGAAGGCACCATTAGCCTTCAGCCTCAAGCGAATTACGTCAAAGGCTTTACTAAGTACTCCCTTGAGCTGAATGTCACGAACAATAAGAGGAACCTCTGGTTTGTTGGATATATTGTAGTAGTATTGTTGCATGTTAAAAAAAAATCTGTGGGTCGGCTTCGACGATTGAAGCGCTCATTTAGATAGCTTTATTTTTTTATGTTCGTTTAGGTAGCTAAATTAATCGAAGGAAGTAAGTAGCCAGTTATTCCGTAACCACAGCCACTGGCAAGGTGTCGAAACGTCGGGAAATAAAAGAAAAACAAAATAACACGCAAATTGATCCAGGGCCGGATCTGAAGGGGCGGGTGCACTTGCCCCAGGCGGCGAATATAGAGGGCGGCCGCCGGCCGCGAGGCCCTCGCTGTCTGTCTGTACCCTGTCGGTGTAACACCGTCTTCAGCGTACACATACTGTCGCGAAAGCGAAATAAGTACAAGATAAACTGTAAAACGGAACGTATTCTGAGAGGCGAGGGAGGAGGAGGTAGGAAGGAGAGAGGGGGACACGGGTTAGGTTGACAATATTGACAAGATGAAGTCGGTGAAACGGTACGAGGGAAAACCGAAAGACGGAGAATTTTAGTAGTGAGGAATTGGAAAGGGACATCGTTCGGTAAGATTAGTGCTAGAAGGATTTCGGTAGGTGTTTTACCATTTTATAGCACAACACGATCGATGTTCGTATGAATGAGAATGAAAGGCGACCAGGACAGAATGGTAGACCAGGCAGGGCAGGTAGCAGAAATGGATGTAAGGGGCAGAGTTGGAGGCCGTTGGGGACAAGGAGTCCCGACTAACACCACAAGAAGTTGGTGTGATTGTATAAAGATCGTTCAGAAAGAATCTTTGATGAATTTCATTACTTTGTTGTTTACAAACTTGTTGTTACGTACGATGTGGACTGTAGGTTAATGGGATGGGTGAATGGAAAGCAGATGTAGGTATTATCTAAGTTTTAATTGAATATTATAGTAGAAAAACAGGACAACAACCGAATGGAAACAAAACTTCACAACTTTTCGTCTTAAAGTCTTAATGACAAATTCATCAATCAAAACATTAAAAAGACTATAAAAAATCATAAAAGTGCAAGGAGTCTGCAACATCCCAGGCCCTTGTGCAGAAAAGCACAAAATTGACAAGGCTACCCAGGGTAAGAAGGCCCCTTGATGTCAAGCTTTACGAGCTTTCTAGAGGGACGTCGTAGCAAGCCCCCTGCAGTGGCTACATCCACCACTCTCACTACACCGTCTTTGCCAGGGTATAAAGTAGCAACGCGACCACGCGGCCATGTTCCTCGAGGTAAATTCTCGTCGACGATGATGACCACATCCCCAGTTTCCAGATTGCGCTCTCTATTGCTATTTTGGCGTGGCTGCATAGTAGGCAAAATTTCTCGGATCCACCGCTTCCAGAAATGGTCACTTAATCTGAGCGCCTTTTTCCAGCTAGCTCTGCGGACTAGATCTCCATCATCCAGGGGCGTCGATGGAAGCTGTTGAATCGACGAGCTTCCGAGTAAAAAATGGAACGGAGTCAACGTTTCATCGTCATCTGCCTCTATAGAAACGTGGCTGAGAGGCCGTGAGTTTACAATAGCCTCTGCTTCCAGTAACAGGGTTAACAAAACTTCCTCTTTAGGAGCTCTTTCATGGAGGGTGGAGCTCAGAGCAACTTTGATGCTTCTAATGAGTCGCTCCCAACAACCTCCAAAAAACGGTGCAGCAGCTGGGATGAAGCTCCACTTTATGCCTTTGTTAGCGGCAAAATCTTGGACTTCAGGTTTATAAAACTCCTTAAGTAACCGATTGGCACCGACAAAACACGTGCCATTATCGGAATATATCGTGTCGGGGGTACCCCTTCTGGCCATAAAACGGCGTAGGCTCATTATGGCCGAATCTGCCGAGAGCGTGTGTACGACTTCTAGGTGGACTGCCCTTGAAGTCATACAGGTGTAAAGGGCCACCCACCTCTTTTCCTGTCTTCGTCCAATCATGGTTTTTTGTGGCCCAAAATAGTCCAAACCGGTAAAGGTGAATGGGCGTTTATGGTAGGCAAGTCGCTGAGGTGGTAGATCACCGGTCATAGGGTTCAGTGGTTTGGTTTTGCGTATGCGACAAATCAAGCAATCTTTGGCGACACTACGAACTGTGTTTCTTAATCGTAAAATCCAGTATTTTTGTCTGATCTCATTGATGACCATTTCATGGTTTGCGTGGCCTGCCTTTCGATGGAAAAATTGCACCAACATACGGACTATTGGGTAGCGACCATCTAAGAGAATCGGGAACTTGACATCTATGCCCACATCTTGGACAACTCTTATCCTGCCAGCCAAGCGCAACAAACCGTCTTTCCCCATCGTTGGTGATAATTTTAAGAGGCGGCTTGACCTTGGGATGGGCTTCGAATTCTTGACACAATCGATCTCTTCTTGAAAGCATTGTTCCTGGACGCGCTGCAGTACATGCCTTTCAGCGGCGTTAATCAGTTCCGCTGACAAGGGAGGGAGCGTGGTGGATGTAGAAGAGGTCGCAACTCGGCGGTCTGGAAAGGTAGTGTTAGAGTTAATGCTTCGAAAACGACTCAAAACCGAACAAAATTTATTAGCAAATTGCAAAACGCGGGCGGTTGCTCTAAGTAAACGCAACCAATCACTAAACCGATTGAAATCTGGGGTAACAACCAGATGGACAGGCACAGGTCGGGAAGACTGTTTGCGCTCTTCTGAAACCACAGCCGGACCAGCTGGTTCAACGGGCCAGTGCTCTGGAGAATCGAGCAGAAATGGAGGGCCCTTGAACCAACGGTGGTTAGTATTTAAGTTAAGAGAATTCGTGCGAGTTGCGTCATCGGCGACGTTCAAGCTAGTTGGGACCCACCTCCAACTATTTATACTTGTATTTTCGGTGATCTCACCGACTCTGTGAGCCACAAATGGCTTGAACGTCCGCGCGTCGCTTCTAAGCCAACCTAAAACGGTCCTTGAGTCCGTCCATAGGAAACTACGAACAGGTTTTTTCTTATGGTATTCTTTGACGCTTACAGCAAGGCGAGAGGCGATTAGAGCAGCTTGTAACTCTAAACGCGGAATAGAGGTCGGTTTTAAGGGTGACACTCTCGCCTTACTAGTGATGAGAGCGAGCTTGCTGATGCCATCAGGGTATAAAAAACGCCAATAGGCTACACAGGCATAAGCAAGCTCACTTGCATCCGCAAAAATATGCAATTCTCTATTTAGAGGCTCGCCATTTTGTTTGGCATACCATCGCGGAATCCTAATGTGGGACACATCTGTCAGCTCTTTATACCATTCAGTCCACTTGTTAACCTCGGACGGTGGAAAAGGTGTATCCCAATCAATTTTGGATCTCCATGTCTCTTGAAGCAAGATACGGCCTTTAATTACAATTGGTCCTAAGAAACCTAATGGGTCGTACACTTTCATAAGATGAGAAAGGACCTTGCGTTTGTTAAGATTCCCTTTAAAGAAAGCACTATCAAGACCCGTTCTAAAACCCAGTGTGTCTGAAGAAGGATCCCATGAGACACCTAGAACTCTGACATTTGAAGAGTTGTTACCAAGTTGCACTTCCGTGGATGGTATAGCACGCAACTCATCTGGTATCAGGCGTAGTGACTCATAATCGTTCGTTATCCAACCGCGCATTTCAAAGCAACCAGCAGCATGAACCTTTACTATGTCTGACGCCAGCTGAGCTGCGTCGTTGACGTCATCCAAGCTTCCTAAGTAGTCATCCATATAATGATCTCGGATAATCGCATTGGCTGCTTTTGGATGTGAATTATGATGGGCCTCAGCATTTTTATTCTTTATGTAAAGCGCCGTGCACGGACTAGATGAAGCACCAAAAATTACCGACGTCATTCTGTACTCTTTTATGGGCTCGGTAGTTTTTGATTGAATGTTTCGCCACAGAAACCGTAGGGCATCCCTGTCCTGCTCGCGGATGCAAACCTGAAGAAACATCTCTTTGATGTCCGCTGTCATGGCAATGCGACCTTCTCTAAACCTAAAGAGAATACCTAAGAGATTTTCTAATAGGTCAGGTCCCGGTAGAAGCAAAGAATTCAATGACACACCTTGGTTCTTTGCTGCCGCATCATGAACGACACGAATTTTTTGTTTTTGGGGGTGGTAGACACCAAAATGAGGTAAATATAATCTTATTTTGTGTGTGTTTATTAAACATTCAGAAGTAGAAATGGAACTGTCAGATAATTTTGAACAACTGTAATATGTACTGGGATCACATTTTTCTGCATATCCCTTGTCGACCATGTTGTCTAAGAATTTCTTGTACGCATCAGCAAAAATAGAATCGCGAATCATTTGTCTCTCCAAGCTGTAAAAGCGGGATAAAGCTTGAGGGTAACTATCGGGCACAACCCCAATGTCGTCACGCCATGGAAGCCCTACCTCATACCTCCCTGACGGAAGTCGCCTAGTGGTAGAGTCTAAAATCTCTATAGCGCGTAAATCTTGCTTACTATGAAATGTGTCGCGTTTACAGATGCCTAGAGAGTCGAGTTTATACTGTTCTTTCACTAAATTCTCTAAACTTTCGTTTTCTGCCGATTTGCTTGAACCTACAAAACAGTGGTTGATAAACTCGGTGGGTTTAGTCTTACTTGAAACTTCCCCGTATAACGTCCAGCCCAATGACGTATAGCAGGCTACTGGCTCGTTAGTCGTGCCACTGCGAATTGCTCGTGTTATAGAAAGATGCCAATGTTGAGCACCAATGAGAATAGTGGGCGTGGCGCT
Organism: Chrysoteuchia culmella; assembly: GCA_910589605.1. Lineage (NCBI taxonomy): Eukaryota > Metazoa > Arthropoda > Insecta > Lepidoptera > Crambidae > Chrysoteuchia > Chrysoteuchia culmella. The sequence goes on from OU342651.1 coordinate 2,232,609, forward strand.
AGTGTAACACAAAACTTCGCTCAATTCGCTTAAGTGGCTATATGAGACCAGTTTTTCTTTTGAAATTGTTTGCGCATGTAAGTTGAGCGACTTCATCGCCCTAGCATGCTTTACAGGATAGATTTCAGTTGAATGTTTGCCTTTTATATGAAAATCTACAAGTGTGACTTTAGTATGTTTTTGTAGGCCACCTACACCTTCAACTAAGATATGTTTTTCAGGCCCTGATAAACCAACACGAGTAGCCACATTTAAATCAATTATCGTTGCAGAACTGCCATCATCAAGTAGTGCGTAAGTATCATACGAACCTGCGGGACCATAAACAGTAACTGGCACCACCTTTAATAGCGTGCTGCTCTCGACGGATGACTCGAAAGTTGATTCGAGCTGAAGTCCTGTATTGGAGACGACGAGCTTCTCTTCAATAGGAGCGGCAGATGACGACGTGACAGGAACATCATTGTGAATAGCAGCAGCACACACTGTATTGTTAAAAAGATGTGTATCGTGTGACTGCGTTGACGTTAACGTGTCCTGCCTACCATGCATAAGAGGGTGGTGGCGTAGTGAGCAGCCATCGATCCCACAAGGATTCACCTTGCATGTTTTCCATTGATGCGAGTATCGACGTAAACATTTGTAACATACTTTATTTTCCCGCAACCAGCGCCATCTGTCGTCAACAGATAAAGTTTTAAAATTGTCACACGACTTAATTCCGTGATCCTTTCTACAATACGCGCATTCCGAGGACTTATTATTTGGTTTATTTTTGGTAACAGTCACAGAATGTACGTTTTCGCGCTTAAAAGGTTTATAAAGATTATGTTGCACAGGTGGAGCGGTTTGTAAATATTGCGTAGCATGTAAAAGTTCTGTTGACAAACCGTATTTTGCATGACGTTCATGTTCGCGAGTCAAAAAATTTGACATAACTTCCAGTTTAGAGCCTGGAAAACGTGTATAATCATAATCAGCGGCGAAGTCTGACCAACGTTGTCTCGTATTATAATTCAACTTTCCTAAAATGGTATAAAAGAGTGCCGGTGAGGTTACATACTCACCTTGGCTTAATAACTTCATGATAGAAAGAGAGTTGCGTACCTTGTTAGCTATTGTACCTATCTCTTTAAGATCGTTGCCCAGACGTGGCAATGAACGTATCTCTTGAACCTCGGCGAGGACGATCATCTCAGGGCACGCGAAGCTTCGCTCGAGAGCGTGCATGATTTCCTCGGGATCCTCCGCAGAGATTAGAAGCGACGCGACGGCCTCCCGCGCGTGTCCTCGAAGCGCGTTTTGTAAACGCGCAACGTTCTCTACAGGGGAAAATGCAGGTTTAGTACTATCAAACGACCTTTTAAAATGAAGCCATTGCGACGCACTACCAGAATAAGTAAGTAGATCGATCTTAGGTTTATCCATCCTTGGCTGTTTGCATTGGATAGCCAACGCTTTGGTTGCCGCTGCAGTATCAGCGATGGCTTGTAAGACCAATGAAGAGGACAATTCGTTGCGATCATTCGTTGGAACGCGTTGTGGTTTAAACCCCACGGGAGAGAAGTGCGACGCAGCGGCCGCCAACCCGGGCGTTTGAGAAGCGATGTGTGGCTTGGCTGGATACGAGAGGTGTGCTGCTGAATATGGAGCAGCAGCCTGAAGAGGCAGCAGTGGCGAGATCGCCGACTGGCCAGGCTGCGAGACCTCGAGTTCGTTATCCGCTTTGTGACAATGAAGTAAGTTAGAAGTAGAAACATTTTGTACCCACTGTTGTGTCCTGCTCATGCGTGTAGAGCTACGCCTACTTCGATGGCTACCTTCATCCTGTGAATCTCTTTCAATTTGTGCAAGCTCTGCACGATACTCTGCTTCATCGACCTCCGCGAGTTGCCGGGCGAGATGCTCGGCACGCTCGTACTGACGTCGCTTGAATGCGGCCTCTGCAGTGGCTTTTCGGGCTTTCACTGTTGCAGAAGTGTGTGAGGAGTACGTTCCGCCGTGAGTACTGCCGGCGTGGGCACCGTTATCACCATCGCCTGTACAGACTATAGCTGCTACTTCCGTTGGCACTACGTGAGCATCAGACGATGATTCGACATGAGGTGCGGTAGAGATGGGGATGTTTTTGGATGCCATGGTTTTGCTCTTACTACGCGTAATCATATGAGGCGAAAATTGAAATACAAACCTAAAATATTTGCAAATAAATACTACGTGAAAAACTACGATTACAAATGATGACAACTATAAACGTGCTGTGAAAATCTATTTACGGGAGAAGGACCAAAATGTTACGTACGATGTGGACTGTAGGTTAATGGGATGAGTGAATGGAAAGCAGATGTAGGTATTATCTAAGTTTTAATTGAATATTATAGTAGAAAAACAGGACAACAACCGAATGGAAACAAAACTTCACAACTTTTCGTCTTAAAGTCTTAATGACAAATTCATCAATCAAAACATTAAAAAGACTATAAAAAATCATAAAAGTGCAAGGAGTCTGCAACACTTGTCTTACACCCACACATCTTCTGCTTTTTTTTATGTACGACGGTGAGACTCTTAGCCTTCATCATACCTGATGTTAAGTATTGATAAGGCTGAAGATGGAAGCGAGCCTCTCCCGGAATCCTCAATCACTGAGGAGCTGGCTATCTTATCTCTAACTGCCGGAACACAATAATGCTGAAAACATTGTTGTTATGGCGTCAGACTTAGATAAGATGGTGGTAGCTAGCCAGGCGGACTTGCTTCTTGTGAAAGAGCTTTAGCAAAATGAAAAACATCAAAAATTATTTACGTTTCAGAATGTCCCAAGAGCGGTTGACGGGGTTGGCAATATTGAGAGTGAAACAGTTAACAATCTCAATTTGACAGTTTAAATGAAGACTTCGCTGAAACAAAAACAAGGAAAATAAACCTATAGATTTTTTTTTGTTATTGTAATAAGTAATGGCAAGTATTTAACTGTACATCATACTAACCACCAAAATAGCTAAATGCTCACCAAATGATAGTCAAATCGACACTTTGGTGAGCAAAGTAATATATATATCTGGGTTCTACATTATTACTTTTTGGAGCTCGATCAATTATAATCCATAAGTAATTTTGTTAAAACTGAATATTTTATTTCTTGAAAAATGTTTCCTAGAGGGCGGCCAATTGCTTAATGCACCCCATTTTGAAAACGTAGATCCGGGGCTGAATGTAAGTACTAAATGTTATTCAGAAAAAGCTTGTTTTGTTCAGGTGAAATGATAACCTTGCCACTTTATCAACTGTAGACAATGAAGCTATTGACATTCAGGTAAACCTGACTGACGTAGGTTTATTTGCGACGAAAATATTTTTTTTTCTATGAAGAACCTTTAAGGTGCCTAACTACGTTATCAAAGGCAACCAATGCAATCACCGTGTGTCACCAACATCTTCCAATTTTAGATTCAAAACTAATGTTAATAATGGAGTTCCCCCTAATTTTCTTTCAACAAAAGATCCTACTTTTCATTTAAAAAAAAAAACAAAAGTCAGACAATTCCGGTCAAATCGGTCAACTTGTTTTCATGTGTTAGTCATTTTTGCGCGCCGGTTAATATTTATTTCGGTATGAAAAAGATAATGTCAACCTTGTACATTTATCTAGATCAAAATAATGCGAAACTGATTCAGACAATGTGTATCCAAATAGAGGTTAATGTCTACGACGAGTCTGAACATGCTTGTTTAATCAAAACGCAGCAATCGCCTTCAAATCTCTATCATGGATTTATCAAATAATGGAATTGGCTTCTAGAACTATTCCCGAACACGCAAACAAATGAATGATATTGGACTGAAGCCGTTAACTCGGAACACTGTTGAGTAATAAAGGCATTGGATGAATTATCAATAGGATAATAAAATATAATAATATGCAGGAAATATAAAACAAATTGATCTGATTCTGAAATACTGATGTATTATTTATTTCTTTAGTTTATTAGGAAAACAAACAGCAATTTTACAATACATGTAGGTTTCACAAATAAATAACACATTTGCCAATACAGTTTCCACAAATAGATTTTAAACATTGGTGTCTAAAGTTGAATAAAGTTGAATCTAGCAAAAACAACAGGTAGTTAAAAACATATTCAAAAAATCCAGTGATACATGATTACAAAGTTATAATAATAATTTAAAGACTATTGAGTAAGTAACAAAATTTTGTATTTTTTAGGTTTAGTGCAGAAAATTTCGATGTGACAATACTTCAAATTGTATAATTTCATGGATCTAAGTATGAAACGATTTCTCGTATAGTTTGTACGAGAATTGGATATAAAAAATGTACCGCATGATCTTGTGTTGAACCTCGGACATCTGAGCAAAATTTTACTTAGGTACATAAAGTTGATGATTCCCTTGCTTTCGTCCTTGTTAATTGTTCCAAATCCATCAAAACTTTCATCCACTATCATCCACACCCTTCAAGATTTAGGGTAAGCGTATGCTGGCGCGCAGACATTTCTGCGCAACGTAGATCTGTGCGGCGCGCATGCGTACAATCAGGGAACTTCCCGGTCGACCAGTAGAGTTTTTTTGGGAAACGTTTATTCGATAAGTAATAAGGTTAAAAAAATAATATATAATTGAAATGAAACAACTAATAATGTTCTATTATTTGTGATATTTATGTTTTCTATAAGTCTATAAGTTTTTTAAATAACACTTCTTTAACTAACTCTTCTGGTCAATCGGGGAGTTCCCCGACTGTACCTAAGGGTCAGCGTAGGCTGGCGCGCATACATGTCTGTACGTTGAGCATGTGTATGCTGCACGGACGGGGCGCCTGTCCTTTTTTTGTAAAGGGTTTTACCGGCACTGACTTCTATGGTCTTCGCCGGGAAGGGACGCCTGTCCAGACCGCGCGCCGCACAGATCTGCATCGCGTAGATTTACATAATGCTAATGCTGCTCGGAGGGCAACGGTTCACACATATCTGGACAATACAAAATAAAGATCTACCGCGCGCAGAAATGTCTGCTCGCCAGCACACGCTCCGGTTATTTCTGAGCGTTTGATACCCGTTTTGTTTCAAAATATTTATAATGCAAAAGATTAAAAGTTAAGAATTTCTAGTTGAAAACGGCTCAAATATCAATAATGATGATATTTTTTGTATGAACTTTTTACTTAGAGTTCAGTTTGAGAACTGAAAACATTCTTCTCCGGGGTCCAATCTATAGACCGGATTCCGGCCTCAAAGATAAGTAACAGACAGATTAACTTTTTTATCAATATTAGTATTGATTTGCCAATAATCCAGAGCTGCTTGAATGCTTGAGTGACAGAATAATCCGCTGCGGATGATTCTGTTTTGTTTTTAGTAAAGTTGTCACATTGTGAAACACCTCACACTTTAAAGGCAATGATTAAGCGAAGACGTCGCAAAACTTCCGTCAAAACACAAGCTTACTTTCAGAGATTTGTAAAACATAATAGCATGGTAAATTGAAACAATATTGCGCTTAGAAATGGCGATAGGCCCTCTGTTCGGTGGCGCAGTATGTAGTATGTTCGGCTTACGTTTGTGGCGACTAAAAAAATAACTTTCGCCAATGTCGGTCATGACCGGTTATGCCGGTAATGGCCAAGAATTAATTATCAGGGGCTCTGTCATGCTTCGGAAGGCACGTTAAGTCGCTAGTCTTGCTGTACTAGCAGTCGTTATACCCACTAATCCGCATTGGGCCCCCGTGGATAAGGAAGACCAGTACGCCAGCAGTGGGGACGTTAAAATGGTTGATGAAAATGACAAGAAACTAATACCAACATAAGGCCTGAGCTATTCCTATTGTTTATTAACCACATAACTGCTAGTCACTTAATTCGATTAGCTAAAATTCCTTAGAAGCTAACAATGTCAGATGGCCTAAGGAAAGAAAAAACATCCTTAATACATAAAGCCTTTTGCAAGAGCTATCATAAATTATAGGAATGTCCTTATCTAAAACGGATCCCATAAAGGTTCCCACGACGCTCCCTTTAAAGGCTATAGCACAAAGGTTCTGAACTTGTAATCGCAATAATTTTTCAAGCCGCGACTTTGCACAAGCCTAAAGACGCACAAATTGTTATCCTCAACTTACACCATTACTTCGTCTTAAGATTTCCTTTTGGTATTATTAAAATTCTTTTTAACGTTCGCGCGCTTAGAAGTATCCCAGTAGAGCTTGTTATTATGAATTTTACAATTTTATCCTCTTTTCTAATCCAGACAAATCACTGTAATTATTCAGTCCTGCAATGAGCATAGATTGGAGGTACCTGCTAGACAATCGTCACAGAAGTTAACTACCAGTGTTAAGAATTCTCTTATGTTAAGGACTAACACGATATAGCAGTGGTTCCTCCTTCCTACGCATTTAGAGGTCGCGGGTTTGACCCCCATTCAGGAGTTTCCTAATTAAGTTTGTTTTATTTTATCTACATACTCTTATTTTGTTTTCTCTTATTTTATTTTGTTATTTGTCAGCTATGTTATCATTTGTTTCCTTGATTTCTATTAGGTATAAGTATTCTTATTTATGTCTATATTTCTAATATAAGTATTCTTATTGTGACTAACTTGCCAATTCAGAAATTTATTTTGATCTCTAATTTTTTTAAACGATTAAGTTGTGTCAAACGAACTAATGCTTTGCAACCTTTTTTTTTATTTATTTTTACTAGTTATATCTTACTTACCTCTTTGTAAAGTCAAACTATCCATTTGACGACCTCCGTGGTAGAGTGTACGTACACCGGTTTTAAGGTGTCGCTTAATCTGAGGTCCCGGGTTTGAATCCCGGTAGGGGCAAATGTTTATATGATGAATACGAGCATTTGTACTTGAGTCATGGACGTTTATATATATATTTCTACACATAAGTACTTATATATGTATAATTATATGTATTTATATCCGTTACCCTAGTATCCCAAAACCAAGCCTTACAGTGCTTACTTTGGGGCTAGGTTAATTGGTGTGAGTGTAAGAAATATTTATTATTTTATTATTTATCTACGAGTATAAATTTCAAAAATGCAGACAGACGGAACAGAATTGCAGAAGCTAGCGCAATACCTATCTTGCTACGTGTATTCCTTAACTAGGTATTTCATCTAATAGTTTATTTACTGTGTCAGTTTCAGTGTAGCAGAATTTGCTTTTAATTTTTTGAAGGCAAGAAAACCTACTAAAAGCAAATTCCATAGGAATTAAACAAATTAACATTAAAAAAATAACGTGTGAAACGACCTATTACGCTGTTGCCGATTACGCGACGTAGCGTGATGGTACCTTACAATCATGTATGGGCTAATAGAACAGCGGCCACAGCGTATCGGGTTTTTTTAGTATTTGTTTTGGCCACTAGGGAAGGAAATGACCTTTTGAATAGTGTGCGTGGCCCGCGGGTCGCCATCTTGTTATTGTTTTACTCTACTAAATTAAACATTGTTTTAATTCTGGCCATCTATGTAAGTCCCAACATTTTGGCTTGGCAATGAACGTGTTAATGAATTGTCAGGGAATTCACTTAATTAGGAGTTATGCTTTAGCGCCCTTTTTAGACTCTCAGGTTTTTCAAACTCCCAAATCTCTTAAATACTTGTACTTCCCCATAGACATATAAAGAGATATACGAAAACAGCGCTTCAAACTGTATGAGAACCTAGCGTGTCGAATTTTTCGTACCTACGATGACATCACGAGCGAGGTTTAGGGATGTGTAACTGCTATTGACAAGCTCTTGCAAGAAAGCACTGCACAATTAACCATAATCGTTTCTGAGTGTCTCGTGTTTTCATGGCAATGGTCTCAAGCGGACTGACTTAGGTCGTAAAACTTTTGACACGCAAGGAAAGTACACTTTTGCCGTCTATCTCGATATAGGTCTGTGTACTTCCGAAATTCGTTAATCTTTACCGTAAGATTGTATTTCCCACTAGCTACCACCACAAATGTTTCAATTAGGCGCATTCTTGCCCCCAAGTCGTCGTTTCCTCGGCCATTGCAATGTACAAACCAGAATTTAATTATGATGGCATCTTGAACCCCCGTTAAGGTATTAAACAGATATCTTAAAGACGGTGCGCTTTCCCGTAAAAGATTTTTGAGTGAACCTGGATGTTGTGTATATTATTTTCCTGATTGCTGCACAGAATTTTGTGGTATTTGTATCGACCGACGGTGGGACGATAATGACTTATCCGAGTGTTTGCTTTTCCTTAAGGAAAGCGTAGAGCAAATCGAGACCGATGCGGAATGATTTTTCTTGCTACTTATCGACGTCGTTCATACCATACCATTATTATATGATTTTTATGTCAATTGATTATGAATTTTTCTTAGGTCCTGTAGGCGTTCAGATTTTAAGAAATTTAGACAGTTTCGATTTGGTTAGTCTACATTTCATAAAACTTTATTTTGATCAGTAGTTAGTATCAGCGCCTTGATATGCAGTAAAGCAATAATCTTGATGTAGATACTGTCTTAGGTTTGGAGTAAACATAACATAACGTTCTAATTTTTGTTTTTCTAATTGTTTAATTTTTGTTGTGTGCGGAAAGTTCTTTATGATGGCGCCTGCTCCGGGTTTTCATACGAATTTCAACCTTATTTTCTCCTTCACAGAGTTCTGGGACCCTGGCAGCCCGCGGACGCCCTACAAGAGCCACTTTGCCTCATTGAAAAAATATGATCATCAACAAAGAATAATACAAAATTCTGTTATGTCCGGAACGTTCATAGTGATGACACCTGCCCCAGGCTTTATACGAATTTCAACCTCAACGTTTCCTCCACAGAGTTCTGGGAGGCCCACTTTCAATGCCGGTACCCTGGCAGCCCTCGGACCCCCTACAACGGCCACTTCGAGCGCGCCTGCTCCGGCCTCGAGCGACTCACCATCGACAACACCGAGTTTGAGAGGCAGCTGCAGTTCGTCTCCGATGCCGTCATGGCCTTCGCCTATGCTATACGGTAAGTTTGATTCTGCATCTTCATCAGCTATTTTAGTTTAAATTTTTTATTTAGTCAAATCAATTATTTCAAAATCAGGTTTTAGAGCGGTAATAGTAACAATGCAACGAATTAATACTTATGCGGATGCCGCCCACTATTATTCAAGATATTTATTTAGTTTAAAGACAAACAGTAACAGTTACAAAAATACATGCAAAAAATACATAAAACACAATATATAAATGGTAAGAGCACTGTTTTCAGATGCCACAACATGCGTTTAAATAATAATTACGAACACTCGACAACCATATGATTTATTTTATTTTTATAATTTGGGACATTAAACGGTTATGATGGCAGTCATGATATGAGAGGTTGCCTGCTATTTTGGGCATAATGGCATAAAAGTCATCGACGACTGCAAATTCAGCCTAGACTAACTAATATGCTCTAGAATTTTGGGTCATCTATATTCTATGATAGCATAAACTAGATTCTAGGGACTCTGCATTTTCTAAGCGTAAATCGAAAATAAAATCTCACACAATAATACGCTCCTATCACAGACAGAGCTTCAAACAGTATGAGAACCTAACGTGTCAAGTTTTTCTTACCTACGATGACGTCACGATTGAGATTTAGTGATGTGTAAAATGTTATTGACGAGTTCTTGCAAGAGAGCACTGCGCAATTAACCATATTCGTTTCTGTTTGACGCGTATTTTCATGGCAAAATGGTCTTGAGTTAGGTCGTAAAACTTTGACCGTGGATCAAACTTTTGACACGCAAGGTAGGTACACTTTTACCGTCTATCTCAATATAGGTCTGAGGCTCCTATACTTCATTTGAATCTTTTATCACAGTTTCATCCGACTTCTGTTTACTCGAAGAATCTATTACTTAGAACGAAGAGCTATGGAATTCACTGCGAGAAATCCCTTAATCCTTTATCCATCTCTTTCTCAGCCGCTTCTTAACACGAGGTCTAAAAGAGACAGAAACATGAATGACGTGCGTGAGTCCAACATAAAAAGGGGGTTAATTTATCCTTTGGGCTCAGGGTTGTGTGATTAATAAATTATGGGGTGCGATTAAAGTCTCTGGCGAAATTATATTACAGCAAATATAAATTTTCATTTTCTTCGAGTTAGGGTAAATAAAATAGGGTGATGTTCTCTTCATAATGCGGATGTTTCTATCATTTATCATTGTTACTGTCGTTGTTCATTAAATAAAAAAAGAAAGTTTGTTGAAATGGACTGATATGTTTTAACTTAATAAATGTAGAAGTTTAGATGATTGTAACTTAATTTAATAACGGAAAAAAAAAGATTAGGATAAAAATTAGGGTACAGATAGTTTTAATTCCGTTGTTCAAATCCCGCAACGAAACCACGCACGTAGTTTTATTCAAATGTTTTTGACAAATTTCATTTAGAACTGGTGTTATGTTAATTCATCAGCTAAAAATTCTGACCTAACCTAACCTACAATTGCTTGATCAGCAAAAAAAACTTGTTTTGTCAGCAAGTACTAGGCCAGCTATAGAAAGTGGCTGGCCAAATCCTACTAATATTATAAATGCGAAATTATGTCAGTTTGTTTGTTTGTTTGTTTATTTGTTTGTTACTCGTTTACACAAAAACTTCAAATAATTCAAATAATGGACAAACACATAAGCTACTTAAACATTTTTAATTTTGCATTTTACAATGCTATTTTTGTGTAATAAATATTAAACAAGAAAACATACCAGAAAAAAGCAACTAGTCCTATGTAATTGGTTAGTGCATTGGGCCGGATTCCCAAGGATGCGGGTTCGAGTCCCGTCAGGGCGACATGAGACTATACTAGAGCCATTACAAACGTGCGAACTGAGTCATAAATCATTTTTATCAGACCTCTTGCTCACACTTATAGGCATATCGGAACTCGCGCCCGCACTCCTAGTGTTGTGTGTAACAATAAAAAAGGGATTTGTCGATAGTCAATACCAGTAAATCTTAAATTAATATAGATATACAATACAAAGCAAAATTACTTACAGATTATAATATAATAAATTTTAAACAATGATCACCTTAGAATATTAATCTCAATCAACTAACTTTCTAATTGCATTAGTCATCAACGACCTTGGCGTCCTAGCTACCTGCGTCCGACCGAGCGGCATCCCTTTATCGATAACGATTGACGCGGCATTGTCACATTCCTATGACGTAATGATTTATGACTCAGTTCGCACGTTTGTAATGGCTCTAGTATAGTTGCTTTTTTCTGGTATGTTTTCTTGTTTAATATTTATCACTTAAGCTACTTTTTATCCTGGAGCTCTATTTCTGATTCACTCGTCGTGCGTCGAGCGCTTAGCTTCTACTGATTTTCGTTCGACATACATATTCTTTCTGTATTTTTGAATCGATCGACTGCAACTAGTGCCTTCACCCACTCGTTACAGTCGAGCGAAACAAGCGTGAGACGCGTGACTTAAGTCGCATGCGTGTGACTTAAGTCATACGAGCGATTCAAAAATAGTGCTCCTGATATTCAAACGGGAACGGGACCAACGCGGGTTAAACAGAGGGCGACCGCTAGTAGATTTAAAAATAAAATTAGAACTTTTTGATTTTGCATTTTACAATTCTATTTTTATGCGACATGAACCCGTGTTTATTTTCAAGTACCTATTACTTATATTTATTACATAAATAACACCTTTATTTGACACTACAGACAAAAAACTGTAGTAATAAAACCAGTGAAAGTTATGTCCTTAACTTAATTTTATCATGCAATAGCTACAAGATATGTGTGTATGTGCTGTAGCAGTTCGCGTAAGTGTATTATATTCTTTGGTAGTAGTACAAAAAGGTCACTGCTTATCGATGTATTTGCTGTAAAGTAAATGGCTGATGTTCAGCTGCAACCCTGAAGGGCAAAAAAAGTAAATAATCAAAAGATATCTGCTGATAAAAATATTTATTTCCCCATTCAAACTACGCTCATTTTCTCACTAGTACGTTCTCTTCGCATCAAGAGACGCCATTTTAAAATCTCAGCCTAGGTACTCCACTTCACATAAGATCCGCTGAATGGAAGCTTTCATACTGAGCAAGGAATGGGGGTGAAAGCTCCAACTGTTTTGCAAGCTGAGTTTCTTAACGTCATATTCCATACTAATATTATTAATCGACAGTAACTCTGTCTATTACCTTTTCATGTGTAAATCGCTCAACCAATTTCATTGAATTATAACTTTTTAATGTTGCTTTTTACAAAGCTATTTTTATGTGATAAATATTAACGATATAACGACTGTGCCCAACATCGTAGAAAGGTGAATATACTAGAAAAATTCGACGTGTCCTCAAAGGTCTCTGTAGCATAATTGGTTAGTGCATTGGGCCGGATTCCCAAGGATGCGGGTTGGAATCCCGTCAGGGTGACATGAGACTAGTTGCTCTTTTCTAGTATTTTTTTCTATTTTATTGAAGTTTGGTATGGAGATAATTTAAACCTTGGAGGTTTACTTAAGATACTTTTTATTCGGATAGATGGCTCCACCACGGGATATCGATCTCGCCCTCGGTCACAAGCTACCTTGGCTGACCTCTAAATCCTTAAACAGGTTGAGAACACAGATCGGCCGGTGTAAGTGTATGGAGAACTTGTGCCGGTGAGGCTACAACAACGACCAATGTGAGTGCGGTGTCCCCACAGACCTGGCCCATCTTCTATATTGCCCCGCGTGTCCTTAAAGCTGTGAGCCTGACGAGCTGTGGACCACTACCGAGTCTGCGACATGTGTAGCCGAGTTCTGGGCGGAAAAAACAAATAATCACGCTTTTTACCATCGACTCGAAACAAGAAGAAGACCACGGCATAGACTAGGTCATCGCGACGACCTAGTTACGCGTGAACGAAGTCGTGGGGGAATCCCGTCTTATCAAAACTTACTTACTGTACCTACTATCTTTAGATAAAGTACGGATGGTTTATTACCGACTCCATTATCGTGGCAACAATTTTATTAGATGGCAGGTGGTGTTTTGCGTTTGTGAAATATCCATCATCAGCCTGTGGACGTCCACTACTGGACGTAGGCCTCTTCTAGCTCACGCCTATTGTGGCGTTCATAGGCGGCTATTAGCCTACTGCAACCACGCTGGCCAGACGGGTTGGTAGGGTTTGTTTCAAGTTTTCCTTCTCTCGCACAGGTGTTCAATGCGTCGAGCCTCTTAGTCGACTCTTACGACATCCCAGGCATGTAAGGGAGTGGTAACACTTGTATTCTGAAGCCGTCACCACACAGCGGACATACGTGGAATATACGTTGTTGGAATTTTACGTAATTATTTCTAGAAATTATTAAAAGATCACAAAATCTCTAGTTGGTGTTTGCGTCCAAGGGTTGCGCTCGGAACTGGCGGAAGGCTTTTAAATTCCATTTCATGAAAAATTAGCTTACGCCCGCGTTTTCACCAGCGTGGTTCCCGTTCCCGTGGGAATATCGAGATAAAAAGTAGCCTATGTATCTCTCCGTCCTTTTAACTAAATCTATGCCAAAAATCAAGTCGATTGGTTGCTTTATCAGGGCGTCAAGAAAGGACAAACAAACATACTTTCGCATTTATAATATTCGTTAGGTTTAGGATAGTAAAGGTAACAGTGGAAGCCACGGAACCACAAAATGTATAATAATATGGTAGAACATGGAAAGTCTGTGGAAGCCATGAATGGCATTTATTGCATATATCAGTCGTCAGGGACTTTGTCTGATTAGAATTTGGGTCATAGCGTTTTACATGCGTCAATTTTAGAATAAATAAGTAAATACTTGCATACAATCACACCAATTATCTAGCCCACGTTAAATTTCATGAAGAACTTGTGTTATGGATACTAGATAACGGATAAACATATTTATATACTTTTTTTTGTAAATACATACATAATATACATATTAAACACCCAGACCAAGACAAAGAGGCATGTTCACACAAATATTTGTTTTGTCCGGGGATCGAACCCGGGACCTCTGGCGCAGAAATCGGGGTTAGTAGGTACCCCTGCGCCAAACAGGTCGTCAAAAGAATCATTTAAATGAAATGAAAAATTTGATTGTGATAAAAACATTTCCAACGTTGACCCGGAGAAGGAAGTCTTACAGAATTTGTTCGTATTTGGTCCGAAAAATTACAGAAAATAGAAGCGAACGGACGGACAGAAAGACGTTGATTTTTCGTTGATTCGATGTCCTAACCTACCCACAACCTGGGGCCCTATTCTGCTAATGCTTAGTCACAATCGTCTCTCAATAGTGTTTCAATAGTAGTGTTTATTTACACTGTTGTAATAAGAACTGTGTAAATCATCACTACTTTTGAAACGCCATTGAGAAACGATAGTGAGTAAGCATTTAGAATAGAATAGAAGAATAGAATTTATTTGCATAAAATATGGTTGTACATGATGGGAAAACTTATCAATAATGTTGCTTAACATACCTTGCTTATTTAGCATGCAAAATGTTATTATAATATTAATTACATAACCAGTCTCTAAATTTCATTAAAATTAGTATATTAAGAATGGAGTATGATTTCGTCTTTGAGAAAGTAATTTGTCGCATAATACGAGTAGCATTTTTCAGTTAACCTCGTCATTAGTTTGTGTTTGAAAATGTTAATCGGATTTTGTTTGAATTCATTAGGCAATTTATTAAATATTCTTATTATCATGGGGTAACAGTTATTTGAGAATAAAGCTGTTTTAATCTTAGGACCTAGTAGTCTATCAGTGTTCTTTGTGTTAAAATTAGCATTAGCAGAATTGACCCCTTGTTCATACAAGCCACAGTCTATAGAAGTTCTCTTCCCATACGTTGCTTTGCACTGCGAGACATATATAGGTACTTAGTGGAATTTTTAATTCATTACAGTAATTTGACAGGTGTCAATGTCACTTAGTAAAAATAATGCTGCCCTAAAATGTAACTAAAAAGATAATATTGATGATAGATTTTAAATAGAAAAATATATGAAAAAAACAACGCGGCCACAAGTGAATTCTCAGATGGGACTCGAACCCACGATCTTTGGAAATCCGGTTTAACCACTGAGCTACCGAGACTTGCGAACCACCGTCGAAATTTTCCTATACTTTTTATATTTTTAATACGCTGTAGGCCAGCGTTGTCACATCAATACTAGGAAAATCTTTGCATTCGAAAGAAACATCTTTTCAGGTGTTTAACGATCGATTAAGATGCAACAGCCAATAATTTTTGATTTTTCGCATTTTTCGCTGCGTATTTTTATACTTATGATAAATTTTAAATAGAAAAATATTTTTAAAAGAGAGAGAACTGAGAATTCACTTGTGGCCGAGTTGTGTTTTCCCAACATTTTTCTATTTAAAATTTGTCATAAGTATAAAAATCACATTGAAAAATGCAAAAATTCAAAAATCATAAAAGATAATATTGAATTTGTGTGCGTGAATGAAATCAATACTTATTGAACTGGAACTGGATCTGCGCAAATTATAACGAAAAACAGTTTAAAGCAGAATTATTTCTACTAATTGACATTATCGTCTCAGCCATATAACACCCACTGCTGGGTATAGGCGTCCCCCAAAAGGGGGGGTTTGCCATAATCGCCACGCTTGCCAGGCGGGTTGGCGTTCGCAGTATGGCCAAGTTTGTAGGAGACGCTGCTGCCCGTCTCCTGAAGGCTGAGTCCCTTAGTCGCCATTTACGACACCCACAGGATGAGACTACACAGCTGACACACAAATTGACATTGACACCTGTGAAATTACTCGGATGAATTAAAAATTCGATTAAACATGTATAAATGTAACTGAATGTATAATGCGAGCTTTGAGATACTGCATTAGACAGGTCCTATTAAGTGTGATTGGACATCCTCTCGGAGGCCGCATTATATGGTCTTTACCACAGACATAGATCTAAAGTACTGCCATTTTTTTTTATGTACAGGCATTGTATTAAGACTAGCAATCTGATGCTATATTTTTATTTAAAAAATAATGAGTATCTTAGAAATTGTACTAAATAAATTGACAATTTTTTGCTTAAATACTTATTTTTTTTACAGTGCAAACGCACAGAGTAAACAACACATATCTGCAGACAAATTCGTTTCGTATCTATTATCGTGTATGCATGTGTATGAATATATCCTAGATTCTTTGGACTTCGATTTCATTTACAATGAAGATAAAATAAATGAATGAATGAAGAATTTAAGTTGTACAATTAGAAAATATATATTATTGTCATTAAATTTCGCCTTCGATCTTATTCCGTCGTAAGACGATTAGTATCTCACCCCCATATTCTAAGTCGTTCCTCCAAAACTTTTTACACTCCACTCAACCTCGTTGTGGGTAAAAATGGTAGTGTGCGCTAGGCGTAACACGGAGTGGCCTACGTACTCTTTGGCTCCTCCAGGTCCTTACGGAGTTATGACTTAGAATACCGATTTCGAGGAGTATTTTGAAGAGGTTTTCAATGAGGTTTCGTTAAGTCGAGGACGAGAAAGTTTTGGAGGAACGACTTAGAATATGGGTGTCAGAGTTAGGACTGATTGCGATGGATTAAGGAGAGGCTGTAATGCGACTCTCATTCACCGGATCAATTATAGATTCGAGGAGATCAGTCGATGATCCCCGTTTTTCAAAAGCGCTTCTGGGTTGCTGGAAAGATCAGTTGCAAATCTTCGTTTTTCAAAGCTGTCAAATAGTATTGAACATTGGGAAATCTCCGCTGTTTCAGCCGTCGATATTTAAGGATGTTTGCTGAGAAAATAACCTATTTGTATACAATCCGCAATGACTTTTGAGGAAAATTAAAAATTAAAAGGTTAGGTCAAGTGAAATTTTCAAAATTCAGTACTTAAATCTTGTTTTGGCGCGCACTGTTCATTGAAATAAAAAAACTAAGTTGTAATTGTAAGTTTTTTTAGGTTTTCGGGGTTTTTTGATTTGTTGCCATAGTAAATGTCTACCGAACGAAAAAATAAACTTTTCCAGGGTAGACTTATAAGTAGCCAGTCTTCGCTTGACCACGGCAGCTGAAAAGGTGCCGAAACGTCGGGAAAATCAAAAAATACGGACAATTACAACTTAGTTCGTGAAATATAGCGCGTTTGTTAACCGTAAAAGTTGTTTTATTTCAAGATAAAAACGTATTTATTTACAAAAGTAGACATAATAAATGAACCTAATTAGTCAACTAAGCATCTACTTATCTTGCCGGTTCTTCTCGTTACAAGGTCTCCCGGAGTAGGGTTTGTGAACCGATGGCGTAGCTTCTTTGACGTTCGTAAGTGCTTGTAACAGCCTAGACTGAATAAATGTTATTGACTTTTGACTTTTGACTGCCCCAGATTATTATGCCTATTTTAATATTCTTTCTCAAACCTACTCAGCATTGAATCTTGCTCGTGATCGTGAATTATGCTTTTTTCAGCTCTCATCATTATGATTGACAGATGTTTAGTTTTCGATTTTGTGGACCGAAAAGTAACCCCGGAAGAAAAATATTTTTTTATCTTACTAGGTAATAACTGTTTTTTTTTGTAATCGTGAACAGACAAAATAGAGAAGATTTTTTAACTAAAAATGTAGCAATCAATGTCATACTTCCTGTTTCCACTAGCAAAACATTTACAAGAAAACGTTTAGTAAAATATAATGCGGCCGCTGAGAGTATGTCCAATAGCTCTTTGAAGAAGCTGTCAAATAATGCATTCTCTCAGTGGCCGCATTAAAAGTTTACAACATGTTTTCTTGTAAATGTTTCGCCAGTGGAAACGGGGGGTTAAAAATATTTCATGTACCTATCGATTTGACTTCTATTGTACTATTATTCACTAGTGGCCGCTCGTGGTTTCACCCGCATGGTTCCTGTTTCCGTGAGAATATCGGGATAAAAAGTATCCTATGTACATAACCAGGCTATCCACTATCTGTGTACCAAATTTGATCCAAATCCGTTCAGTAGCTTTTGTGTTTATTCGTTGCAAACAAACAATCAAATGTTTCCTCTAAATATTAGTATTAAGTATTATATATGTAGGCGACACGAGGTCTTGCATGTCCTTTTATTTTTTAACCGACTTCAAAAAAGGAAGGAGGTTATCAATACGTCGCGTTTAAATATTTTTTTTATGTATGTTCAACGACCGACTCGAAGACGGTTGAACCGATTTCAATGATTCAAACTTTATAACATCAGGTTTGTTCACAAGAAGGTGTTTTTTAATTTGTAATCACTTAAGTATTTTTCAAGAAGTCTTGATGAATTCTTTTTTTACAATAAGTTTTTTATCTATTTGTACCGAATTTGCTTACAAATAAATAATTAGGTATTCTAATCTATACAGGGTATTTTATAAAACACTATACAAATTTATAAGTTCAACTCTGAATCTGTAAGTGAAGATCAAAATATGATAAACTAGAGGCCGGGCGCGGTTTCACCCGCGTGGTTCCCGTTCCCGTGGGAATTTTGGGATCATTTATAGCCTATGTTACTACTTGGGGTCTAAGGATTCTCTATACCAAATTTCGTCAAAATTGGTCCAGTAGTTTTTGAGTTTATTCGTTACATACAAAAATACAAATCTTTCCTCTTTATAATATTAGTATAGATAAATTGACTCTTCAACTCTTCATACATATTACACTGATCACGGAATCGATTTAGTATGGGAAGTCCAAAAATTGTTCTCGTATTTCGAGGAGAAAGTTGTTCACTTACCAATAGGCTATTGGACAATGCGAAAAATAAAGTTTCAATTACTGTTATCAGTATAAATTATGAGTTTAAAAATGGTTTTTTATTAACGTAAGTTGAAAATAATTATAAATTTATTTAAAAATCCGTAAATAAAAATTCATTTTTAAACGTTTTGTCACGTGACACAAAACGCTCCTGATTTGTCGAGTTTATAATGACGTCACCTGCTTGTAAACCTCGTTTGCCTACGTATGTGGATGATATGCAGAATACAGGCAAGTGACGTCACCGAACCCATTGCAGCGCCATATTGTCAAAGTAGCGTTTTGGCGCGCTATTTAAATTTTTAATTTTTAATTTGATATTTTTCAGCAAATATGTACTAGCATTAAAAAAAACAACTTTTACTGGGTTCCTTAAACTCCACTACATAATATAAAATAGATTTTCAAAACCTGTCAAATAGCCTGTACTACATTTTTATTTATTATTTAGAAATAACATATAACAATAGGAGTTACGTATTTTTTCTTTTTGCATTTTTTTTATTTTAAGACATCATTAAACTAAACAGGACAAATCAGGGTTTCTTCCTAATATTTCGTTAAATAATTGATTATACAATCCGAAAAAATATGTACCGTGTTAGAAATTGAAAAATCTGTAAATGGTTTTCGATTTAAGGTACCTTGTTATAAATGAAATCATGTTAATTCTCAGTCGAACTTAAAAAATAGGATAGTGTTTAAAAAATTACCCTGTACAAGTTGTTTGTAGCTATGTTGCTACTTGGTAGTGTGTTAAATACCAACCACAAATATGTTGCTACTTGGTAGTGTGTTAAATACCAACCACAAAATAGTTTTCTACATACAAGTGCGTAGTACTAAAGTATGCGACCCCGATGCTTTCAGTCGCATACCCTCATTTTGTATCCTTGTTATAAATGAAATCATGTCAGTCAAACTTAAAAATTGGGATAGTGTTTAAAAAATTACCCTGTACAAGTTGTTTGTAGCTATGTTGCTACTTGGTAGTGTGTTAAATACCAACCACAAAATAGTTTTCTACATACAAGTGCGTAGTACTAAAGTATGCGACCCCGATGCTTTCAGTCGCATGCCCTCATTTTGTACTTCATAATGCTGAATCCCTCAGATGCCTCTTTCACGAAACGTTTCGGGAAGGAGGCAGTTTCGGTCAAATTACACAGAAAATCCTACAAAGGTGTAACCTCTAAAGCGAATTGGACCCGTGATGTAACGAAAAACAAGAATGTTGCTGTTACGCGCTTTCAGAGCAAAAGCCAGATTTGCCGTTTACGTTTTATGTTACAAAGCTTCTGTCGTCCTATTCTCATTTAAGATGTACAATTAAAACTTCCATTTATTAGTTTATGTTTATTATTTTAGGCTAAAAACCGTAAAGCGGTTTACAGAATACATCTACCTACCAAGTTTCAACTGTGTAATCCTCATAGTTTTGGAATAAAGTGGCTGTGACATACATCGGATTGGACGAATCTATAAAGGTTTCGTTTTTTGCCTTTAGGATCCGAAACCCTAAAAAGGTCCTAAAAAGAATCCCGGTAGGGACAAATGTATGTATGATGAATACGAGCATATGTACCTGAGTCATGCACGTTTATATATATTTCTATGTATATTACCCTAGTATCCCATAACATAAGCTTTACATTGCGTACTTTGGGGCTAGGTTAATTGGTGTGAGTGTAAGAAATATTTATTTATTTATTGTTTGTATAAATTGGCCCCAGACAATAAGTGTATAATTATTCTTTGTCCAGATACAGGAAAGACACAAATGTTCTTCAGTGGGTGCAGTATGAACGAATTGTACCTGTAAAAACATATTTAAAATCATTTTATTAGTTGCAAAATAGCAAAGGTTTTTAAGCCACTTTACGAACTATCGCAAGTTGCACTTAAACACAAAAGATAAGAAGCGTACCAGACGAAAGGAAACTAGAAGAAAGAACTTTAAAAGGCATTAATGTTGATACTATCTTCGTTCCAATTACCGGACTTTTCAGAAAATAAACTGAGAATCGTTGGTACTATTTTCAGTTACGATCAGTGAAGATGCTTCCGAATAATATTTTTATACATACACCCGACAATTAAAATCACTTTAAATCTTCATCATCTTATCATTTTAGCCTTATGACGCCCACTTATGGTCTCCACCTTTAAATCTTACTCAATCGAAATTCAAATAATCTTTAAGTAAGTAATACATTTAATAAATTATTGTAGTCAACCGTGATGTTTAGTGATTACATTGTCATTACGAGTGCGGTAAGTCTGTCATTGCAAAGAGTTCCGACAAATGTCTACCCGAGCCGAGGCGCAGCCGAAGGTGAGGGTTGACAGTCTGAACAGTACTGAACAACTATGTTTAATACAGTTGCGAATAAATGAAGCAATTTAATAAAGAACATGTTTGGAAAATGGCGCCAACCGTAAAAGAATATAAGCAGAGATTTATTTTTGTTTTCTTCACCCATTCTGGGTAGGCAAAGGGAACTATGCCCATACAGCCAAGTCTTCAGTAGATTTTTTTTATTGATATGAAATGAAAATGAAATTTAATGAGATGAAATGAAATGAAACCTAACCTAACTCATTGAATCTGATATTGAAACAAATTAGTACCTTCTTTTTAGAAATATTTGCATGAATCATAAAAACTTCTATGATATTTTTTTTTTGTAAAAACTTCGTGGTTGGTTTTTTCTTTTTAATAGACATTATTTTGACAGTTGGGAAAGAAAACGCACAAGTTCGGAAAAGGTAAAGAAAAAGCTCGAGTATGTAATAGCCCACATCCCGAACGCTATACGTCCCTGCAATACGCCACTTTTTGAGCAACTGTATTAAAAAAAACATTAGAGAGCCGCGGTGGCTAGAACAGCCTATGATTTTGTTGGTAATAATAATCTATGAAAGACCGACTATTGCGTTATGGGTGATTAAAAATGTTGGTATTTCGAGCTTCTACTTTTTTTTTATAACATCGGGGAGACGGGGAGACTCTTAGCCTTCACCATAACTGATGTTAAGTATTGATAAGGCCTGAAGATGGAAGCGAGCCTCTCCCGGAATCTAAATCACTGAGGAACTGGCTATCTTATGTCTAACTCGTCGGACTTAGATAAGATGGTGGTAGCTAGCCAGGTGGACTTACAACAAGTCCTACCACCAACCAACTACGTGTTTTAAACAGGAACATTAACCATTTGCAATCGTGAATACTATTCTGCATGGGGCCCGCGTTCTTTATATTAGTATTTACATTGCAGTAATCACGTACATAAGCAATATATAAAAAGAAAGGCCCCTTCGCGGCGGTTCATTCCACATAATCACTCCCACCGGGCCACTTCTGAATGTAACGCCAAATTAGATAACTTTACGACGGTCCGAATTCCAAATATTACGAGTTTGTCTCAAACCCTAGCCATTAGAGACCCAATCAAACTTTCATTGCCTCTCAAAAATTATGAAGCTATCACACTGTTTAGTGGCTGTTACTCTTAACTTTCTGCAATTCTATGTTGTATCTGGAAACGAGATTGCGGTCTCTGAAGTTGGTTAGACCAGACCTATGAAAAAATGAAAAATTAAAAAATGAAAAAAATATTTATTCAGTATCTTTTAAGTACATTACATAACATATGGCTGAGGCCCCTTTTAAGTATAAAACCTGTGTTAAGAGCCCCGCTCCTTCTAAGATTACAAAAGATACATTTGTTGTTTCAATTTTATATGTTTTAAGTAACTGCTAAACTAAAAATATATATATATATATATTTATTTTTTTTTTTTAAGTTTTAAATGTATTTCAATGTGCGTTTATAAAAAAGATAATATATAGTTATATTAGCTAAAGATAATATAGGTTTTTTATATGAACGACGGGAAGACTCTTAGCCTTCCTTCATATTAGCACCCCGACCGCCTAACGGTAGATTGTGCTATTGCTATAGCTATCGATTTTTCAAACACCCTACAAGGGCTTTCGCTCACGCTATCACTTTCGTACTAAAATGCAATAGTGAATCCAATATATGAATAGAAATACGTAGGAATTAGACAAAAACCCTGTTGTTGAAGGGTTTTATGAGAGTTTGAAGTTTGACAGCTTTAGCGATAACACACGCTATACCGATAGGCGGTCGGGGTGCTGGTCTTAAGTACTGCTACCGCTGAAGGCGTGACGGCAAATAGTGGCGGTTGTCGAAGCGGAAGAAGATTGCAACTTTGGCGCTATAGTCGCGACGAATCACGATGCACTGCACTTGCTTGACTTCTTCTCTCACTCGGCGCAAGATGGTGTGAGTGGGAAAGGGATAGGAAAGTAAACCACATCATGAAGCGCGCGAATTTAAAACAGGGAAGCCGGAAATGGCGTAAACAGATCTCACCGATCGAAGTTTAGACCTTTCAGTTATATTTCCGTAACGGTACCTAGATTAGCTCTGAGCAAGATAGATTCATGTTTATTGTTAACTTCATCTAAAGTCATATTCAACACAACACATGTCAACACTTATATCTAATGATATTATAAGTGTGTACTTTAAGCAGATCATTGTCATACGAGCTCGCATTGAATTTTAATAGCCTATCTCTTTCATTTCCGTGCTTTTTCGTATATTTTGTCCTATTTATCAATTGTCAATGTGTGCAGTCTGCGTTACAGATTTCAACGCAAATTACTATGCAGGTAGCATAACTATTATAAAACATTATAGCCTAAATCCATGCAAATATGGAATTCCTTTATTTTCATGCTTTTTTTTTATTTTTTTTTATTTATTTATTTGTCATCAGGCTACAATGGCCCATAGATATATACCTTAAAACTAGACATACATAATATATAAAAAGACTATTCTTTGTGTTAGTTTTATTATTTTATTTTTTATTTATTTTATTTATTAATTTTTGAAGTGAAAACTTCTTTAGCGGCGTTGAGCACTTTTTCTGTAATGGGTATAAAATCTTAAACTCGCGTCAGGACACGTGACCTGATCGAAAAAGCGTAGGACGGATGGAGAATGTTGAGGTGACAGGTTGACTATGGTCTCGGTTGCTTAGCGACAGACTGTTGATAATGTCTTTTACTTGTCTCTTGTTTTATTGTCAATATATATTTTTCGATTCTCTATAATAACTAATGTTTTCTTATATCTTATTACCTAACTTAACGTTCACTTTAATATGGTTTGTCATGTTTGTGTACGATAGCGCAATAAATGAATATTGTATTCTACCACATAAATGATAGTACTTTTATACTGATAAAGCAATTGGTGCAAAATTATTCCCTAACCATTCCAAAATATCAAACATGCTCAACGTTAATAATCAAGTTTTCACTTCTGCCGGCACTCCCGGAGTGCAACCCGTCTTTTTTTTTTTTATAGATTAGCTTGAAGATTTACGATCCACGGGATTCAGAAATATGATACCGTTTTTATTACTTGCGTAGCTCTATTTAGTTTAGCTTTTTCGCGTAAATGGTGGCAAAAATAAATATAAATAATAAAATAATTTAAATAAATCAGAGGATATACAGCTCATCTGGTTATAACATTCAATGCATAAAGAAAGTGCAATAAATTAAGAAAGAAGGTTTCTCGAAGAAGAACTTGGCTAATTTGTATGACGCATGACGTGTGGACAAAATAAAAAAATGGCTCTTTTAATCGGCAAGGTAGGATTCATTTCATAACTAGTTCATAAAAGACTGGAAGAAAGAAAAAGCATAAGACATTATTCCCGGGCTGATTGCAGTAGTTATTGAAGTTTGACATGTTTTCTACAAAAATCATAGCTCAGACAGAACTCAAGTTTCTGTATGTTTTATCAAAATACGAACATACTAAAGGTCGTCAAAATGTGCACAGATCAAATAGAATTACATGACAAAGGGGTAATGCGGGTGTGCCAAGGTCGTCCCCTTTCTCGGTTGACCGCTGACGGTCCTACGGGTTGACCTCAAACAGTGTATAGGAATTCAAATATCAGAAAACACAAGTAGCTTTATGATAATGGCAAATGCGATGATCATGACTAAGCAACTTTTGAAATTGTTAGTTGACTACATTAATTTTATGTTCAGTGATCCCTCAAAACGTGGCTTGATTGAGGGTCAACTACGAATCGTGGTAGCCGGACGATTGTCGTTATAGTAGATTGGACCTAACTTTGATGATTTTAAAGTCTTTAGAGACTCGAAAGTTTGAGTCTTGCGAAAGTAAAGGAAGTTTCGTTCGATTGTCGAGTTTAGTTTTAGGAGTAAACACCTTGACGCAGTGATAGTTGTCTACTAGTGGAATGGTGGTGGGTTGGATCAGACCCGGCACCCCGACCGCCTAACGGTACAGCTTGTGGTATAGCTAAAGTTCAAACTTTAAAAAATTTTCAAACCCCCTACAAAGGCTCTCGCTGACGCTATCACTTTCATACTAAGAATGCAATAGTGACTCCAATAGATTAATAGAAATATGGAGGAATCAGACCAAAACAAGGGTTTTATGAGACTTTGAAGTTTGATAGCTATAGCGATAGCACAAGCTAATCCGTAAGGCGGACGGGCTGCGGGTCAAATATTCACGCATAAATAAAATGTTTTTACCTCCAACTTATTGTTTATTTATATATTGACCTTCCTGATTCATTTTGACATTAACGAAATACTTTCAAAGTTACGTAAAACTTCAATTCCTAAATAAGGTCTTAAAAAGTGTGAAAGAAAATGGCTCTTGAAATCTAAGCTGGTATTTCCGAAATCCAAAGCTTAACCTTTAGGGTCTTCTTATATTGAGTTCCTCATCCTAATCCTCCGCCCTTGCCTGTCTTTGACTCAGCAGACTATAATAGCGGAGTGATACTGGCCATGTCTCAGCCTAATGGAGAATGTGGGATCGTTATCGGAAAATTTCGACGGTCGGTCGCAAGGCTCGGCAGTCAGTGGTTAGAGTGGGCCGGACACCCAAAGGTCAAAGTAAAAAGTCAAAGTCAAAAGTAAAAATTTATCATCTTAACTATAATTATAATTAACTATAATCTTAAATATAACCCACAAAATGCCGACAAACACCTTAATATTCCTAAGACATAGAACTTAGCTTCATAAAATAAAAAGGATATGTTTTTAGTTGGTAATATTCTGATGCGCTGTTAAATGTACTTCAATATTGCAGACGCTAGCCTTTCCCGTTTAGGAGTAATTTGGTGCTATGTCACTGGAACTTTTTTATTGCTCGCGAGTGTATTTACATAATTTATAAACAATTGGTTCAGTAGTATCTCGGTAATCGAATTTTAACCCTAGAGTTATTAATGTGGTATTTTTTGTTTACGTCTAGGCCGTTTAGGCTTATTGTGTAAAAAAAAAAGTATGGGGGGTTTATTTATTATTGTGTAGTATGATGAACTTATCTAAATAAAACAAAAACATGTATAATAACAGGTTTTGTAAAAAAAATCACTTTTTGAATTAAAAGCCCAAAAAAAACGCTTTGTCAACTTTACCTAGTAATTACAACTCGGTTATTGCAAGTATCGCAAATAATTATACATCGAAATATTGCTTATTTCATAACAATTCTAAAAATATATCTATACTAATATTATAAAGAGGAAAGATTTGTATTTTTGTATGTAACGAATAAACTCAAAAACTACTGGACCGATTTTGACGAAATTTGGTATAGAGAATCCTTAGACCCCAAGTAGTAACATACGCTATAAATGATCCCAAAATTCCCACGGGAAAGGGAACCACGCGGGTGAAACCGCGCCCGGCCTCTAGTAATTTATATAATAGTCTTTAAACAAGTTTCTCAAGAAATCGCAGTTGTAATGCCGCGCGGCATGAAATTCTGCGATCTTCTGTTCTCTTCTGCTCTCGGCTGGATAATATCATAAATGCGAAAGTGTGTTTGTTCGTCCTTCCTTCACGCCCTAACCAAGCAACCAATCGACTTTATTTTTGGCATAGAGTTAGTTGAAAAGACTGAGAGTAACATAGGCAAATTTTCATCCCGATATTCCCACGGGAACGGGAACCACGCGGGTGAAACCGTGGGCGGGAGCTATTAAGTATATCAATAACGTTGAAAATGCAAAAACTTAAAAAACAATCCAATTGTTTATAACGATTCCCCATCCATAACGAGTTTGGTTGATATTCACGAAATATATAAGTTACTTATCCCGGTAAATTTAAAGTAGTTTGATATTTCTTTCATTAATATTTTATTATACTTACTTGTCAACAGTGATATGCATGCAGCAGTTTGTAGCGGCAGGCCAGGTCTTTGCGACGCCATGAGACCAGCCAGCGGCTCCGATCTGCTGAGATACCTCAGAAAGGTTAACTTTACAGGTAGGGTGAAAAGTTAAAATTAAATATATTAGTTAAATCCTTGATTAGGTTCAAGCTAAAGAGACAGTTAAATAAAAAAAATGTACATACCTGGTACCATGTACTTTTTAGGTTATGGGTCAATTCAATCACATTTTATTAAAATAATTTGTTCTTATATTAAAATGAACAATCGCAGTTGCTGGTCGCAAAATCCTTCGAACGGCTATCATTGGGATACTTTGTAGGATCATACGACTGTCCATATCGAGAGCTCGCAAATGTGGCCGTGCTCACTTTGGACGCATTTTTCGTGCGAATTTTACTCGTACTCGTTTAAACACGCACGAACAATCCCAACCTTCCGAGTACTATGGGAGCGCACACACTGGATGCGAAAGTTGTACGTATACCTACGTACGTGTAGTTCTAACGTCTGAAAACAATCCGAACTTGTTGGGATTTTAAAATACGTTCGTGCGTTAAACGCGATATCACCGGAACCCTACTTACCTATTTGACGGAGAAAAGCAAATTAGTGTGCGCACTCGATTCGTACGTTTTGTGTTCGACCCATTATGTAGTAGCCACTTTAAGCTCTAGGCAAAAATCAAATGTAGTCAAATTGTGTTCTAGATAGTCCAAGACCAACCCGTACGAACCACGATCAATACGTATACGTACGAACAATTCGTGTCCAAAGTGAGCGCTTTTTCGTGGCTGTACATACAACGATTGGTCACAAAATCTTTGATGACAAATCAACAATCATGAAATGGTAAATGGTATGTTAACACTATCTTGTCTTTCCAGGGTTGAGCGGTGATGAGTTCCACTTTGACAGCAACGGTGACGGCCCGGCGCGGTACAACATCTTGCACTTCAAGCAGGTGCAGCAGGGGGTCTACAGATGGGTCAACGTGGGCCAATATCTGGATGGAGAACTGCAGTTAGATTTAGATGGTAATTTTCCTTGCTTTCCGAATCACAAAGTCGAGAGACTTTAGTTGATATAAGAAGAAATAGTGGGACAAATAGAAAACTTTAAATCAATATGCTTGGAGGACCACCAGACCCTGTAATTTACTAGACCCGTAATTATTTGGTAAAGGTTTAACCTTTACTAAAGATAATTATTAACGTTTGTTGTAACCCCTATGTAAATTATGGCGTCACTTTTTAGTTCCTAATATTAAAGCCAATAATGGCGAACAATTTTATTAAAAACGTGTCACTATAAAGTCGAGTACCTATACTATAGATATAGGTCGTTCCACGTAACTCGGCGTAGTTATTACGCATCTATTGTTCGGGTTCGCCGCACTTCAAATTACGTGGCGCGATCTATGAGAAGGATTCCTTTAACCTTTATCTTCACCACTTTGTTTCTCGCTCAGACATCCAGTTTAAGTGGTATGAGCGTCGACCGCCGGAGTCGGTGTGCAGCGCGGAGTGTGAGCTGGGGCAGGCCAAGCAGTACGTCGAGGGTGAGAGCTGCTGCTGGCACTGTTTCAACTGCACACAGTACGAGGTAAACATACTTATACTTTCAAGGGATGTAGCGTGTCATAACGGGGCTGGCGCAACGTCAAATGTGCAGCTTGACAGTAAAAAATGTATAAACATCAGGTGTTGATATGAGAGTTCATAGCCGCAAGACCGACGGCGCCACATTCGGCAGTGGTTGGATCTAAGTTGTCCGGAAATAATAGCACAGTGACAAGTTGCAAGCCCACATCCCCCACAATAGTTTTGAATATGCACTGTCTATTGATAAACTTCTAGCAGCTAGGGCATTCTACAGTTACAAAAAAAAAACGTTTGTCGTCCGTCCAAATCTTGTCTACTTAATAATATTTTAAATTCTTATCACTTGGTTAATTCTTCCAAGTTATCACTCCTACTTTTCTATGCCTTAAAAAAGGTTTAAAACTATTTATTTCTGTTCAGATTCGTTCGCCGTACGTGGAGACTGCGTGCATGGTGTGCCCGAGGGGCACCCTGCCAGACCCCACGAGAACGCACTGCCGGCCCATCCCGGAGGCCTACCTGCGGCCGGACTCCGCCTGGGCCATCGGGGCCATGTCCTTCTCCTCCGTAGGGATACTGCTCACAGCGTAAGCATCGTACTTTTGCTGACTCATATATTAGCCCCCAGCATGCGGCCTCCTCGGAAGTCGAGAGAATTAGTAGGGTTGACCTCGTCGGAAAGGCTAATGTCTGGTTGACACGATGCGAGTGCGAGAAGCATTTCTCGTGCGTGAACTCTCGTCGTGTAGACGGTTCTCGAAACCTCGCATGCTTGCTAACATATTGAGAACGACCGCTAATTTTCCCGTTCGAGAAAGCGGCATGCTCCAGCGCATGAAATCTCGCAACTTGTCAACCACAGAACAGAAAAAACTGGTGTCAACTAGACATAAGAGCTACTCGTATTTTTTATTTTTTTTATTATGAGTTATTTCATAAAGATAAAAGACCTCACTTGGATGTACTGGCAGCCCTTCCAACTCGTATATTAATAAATACCGTTCCTCATTCTAGATTCGTGTGTGGTGTTTGGTTTCGCCACAGCTCGACACCAGTGGTGCGTGCGAGCGGGAGAGAGCTATCTTACGTCTTGCTAGCCGGGATCCTCATGTGCTACCTGGTGACCTTCGCCCTTGTATTCAGACCGACTGATATACTTTGCTCAATACAAAGGTAAGTTCTAGGTTGGTACTTCTTCTTCTTATCGTATGAGGAATAGTGGCCACCTCTGGTGTCAGAGTTTATCAAGCCGCCTGTAAGGCCTCTGACTTGGCTTAACGACTGTTATTAGATGAAAACAGCCGGACCGACAATTTTACGTGCCCTCTGAAGCACGGAAGCGCTCAGTTGTAATGCCAATTTAGGGTCACCCATTCGACACCTGACCGGACCAAATATTGCTTAACAAACTTGAATGAATGCGATCAGTCTGAGAAGCGCGGCCACGAGCGCTTCAGGTTGATACTATACTTCCAATTGATTACTTAGGTACCTAATTCATTAAATGTCTTGGTCATGGGAGAGCTAAAAATTCCAGTAAATTTCCTCGTCATCAGGCATTTTTTATGTCTCCACTGATGGGGCACTGGACTTTCTTATGGACGGATAAGGAGTATGGGCCATTAATGACCCACCACGCGGCACCGATGCAGCCGGCTTAACGTGCTTTACGAAGCACAGAGGAGCTCGAGATATTTAAGATATATTTACATCCCGTGACCGACCATTGCGAAAGTTGCTTAACCTCAACAATCTCAATAAATCAATCCTCAACCACTGCGCCACCGAGCTCTTATCCTACGTCCCTCAAAAATTTCCTCAAAAAATGCTAAGTAATGCATTGCTAGATTGAATTTAAGAAGAGGAATAAAATTAAAAGTGGTACAGACGGTACAGGTGATGCAAAAAGGTACTTAGGTCCATGAAGTAATTACAACAATATCGTCAGTGGAGGATAAATAAGAACAACTGCCTCGGTGGTCTAGTGGTAACAACCACCGGTATCAAACCCAGCGGATACAATATGTACCCCAGCGGAGGTACAATTGTATTTATTTAAGGATCTCCAACAGAGAATACATCAAACATACTTAAACACTAGATTTATAGGCACAGTTTAGCGTGCTTCTCCGACTTGGAGTCCAAGTTCTCCGATTATAAAACACCACAGCATGCATCTGGATTTCTTTACTTATGAATAATGACACGGTCCTAATCCACGGTTTTAGGTGCCAATTCATCCATTCCTCGTCTATCCCGAATGTTAAACAAATATTCCGATTTATTTGACGTCTTTCATGACTCTCCTAATAGGATACGCAAAATGTTGTAGGTACTGCAATTTGAATGATATAAACCGCCATTAACCTGTTTCAACTTAAATAAGAAAATACATAGATAATAATTTGTTGTACCTACATTAGTAAACAAGAGGTGCCTAATTGTAGTTAGTTTAAGTACTTAGTTAAGATAAAATAATTAAGGAAGAATGAATGTAATAGTACTTAAACTGTAAGTAGGCCTAAATAAATATATAAACCTAAAAATAAACAATTATATAAATAAATAAATAAATATAAATATTTCCATACAAACACTAATTATCTAGCCCACGTTAAGTATCATGAAGAACTTGTGTTATGGATACTAGGGAACGGATAAACATACTTTTATACTTTTTTTTGTAAATACATACATAATATACATATTAACAATTAACAAGATATTAACAACTTTGAGGGAGTTTTAAATAGGGAATCATGTAGGTTACTAAATTAAATTAAACTAAAAGAAATTAATAAAAAACGCAAAAAGCAACAAAAGCCCGAAACAAACAGAGATCTTTTATCTATCTATCTAGTATCTTTTATAGACTATACAACATAGAGTATCTCTGTCAGATATTTTAAAAAGGGAAGGCTAATATCTAGACCGTTTGGTTTGACAATGCATGCATTCGGTTTGGTTGGTGGTAGGACTTGTTGTAAGTCCGCCTGGCTAGCTACCACTAAATCTAAATCTAAATCTGACGCCATAACAAATATGTTTTCAGCATTGTTGTGTTCCGGCAGTTAAGATAGCCAGTTCCTCAGTGATTGTGGATTCCGGGAGAGGCTCGCTTCCATCTTCAGCCTTATCAATACTTAACTACAGGTATGATGAAGGCTTAGTAGAGTCTCCCATTTGTTCATAAAAAAAATATCATAAAACAGTAAAAGAGTCCTTTATCGAGTTTCCTGTCGATTCTTCTTGTTACAAGGTCTCCCACCGTAGGATTTTGCGAACCGATGGCGTAAGTTCTTTGTATGTAGGTTCATGAATCAACCTAAATTGAATAAATCCTTTTTATTTCCATCGTAGCAAATTAAAAAAAGTAAAGGGCGAAAGGTGTGATTACAATATATAGGTACAGGTGTTAAAAGACGCATAACAAAAACGAAAACCACGTATTCTCCCCATTGTTACTATCATTTTCTTGTATGGGGCCAAATCTGTGAACCCGATATTTAAGGAGCTCTCGCGGATCAAATTCACTATTTATTTTTAAAGATTATCGTTTATTTAAAGTCACAAAATCGCAATGAATATCGTCGTCTTAGCCACTAACACCCACTGCTGGGTACAGGCCTCCCCAAAAGGGGATGTTTGCCATGATCGCCACGCTTGGCAGGCGGGTCGGCGATCGCAGTAGGGCCGAGTTTGAAGGAGACTCTGCTGCCTGTCTCCTGAAGGCTGAGTTCCACGGGATGAGAGGGGGTAGTGCTATTCTAAGCCGACTCTATGAATAAATGATAGGATTTTATTGACCCCACACAATTGTTATGTTCTTAGTTATATTTTGTTGTATTTTTGTTTATTACCATGTTGTGTTTTTAAGTGTTTCTTATGGTTATTGTATTTATACTTTTTTTTCTCCTCCTTTCTATTCTCATTGTCTGTATCGTATTTGTGTGTGTCAATAAATGTGTTTTCTTTCTTTCTTTAACACCCTGAATATATGTCATAATTCCGCCACCATTTTACGAGTTCCTGATTTAAACTGAAGTATGCACTTCTTGTGCCGTGTGGTGACGGCCTAAGAATACAAGACTAAGTGTCACCACTCCCTTACATGCCTTTTTTTTTGTTTTGAGTGAGGGGAACCTAGTCTTTACAGATTCCTGCCTTGTGGATATGCTGGGGTCACCTAGCATACCCGTCCTGGTAAAGACCTACGAACAAACACACTATCTCTCGCCACCCCCGTTACCCCGTCGAGCCTACTCCCTTACATGCCTGAGATGTCGTAAGAGTCGACTAAGAGGCTCGACGCATTGTTTATTTATATGCATAATTATGTTTTACAAATATCGCCGTTATCTAATACTTGTGTAGGTATCTTATGCTTTGTTTTTTAATTGAATTTCATTTTAAATATTCAAGGCCAAATTGCGAACTGGACTTGAATTCTCTCTATCAGAATGATGGTCATCAAAAGTTGTCGTTATCTGATAAAATATTTTATTTTAATGAATATTTTGCAGACTAACAAGTGATTCAGTCAAATATACCTACTTAAGACAAGAATGGCAAACCCTTCGATGCAAATGTCAACGTAAGCAGAATAAGACCAATCTTAACCCTCTGCGACTGACGTGGCTCAATTTTTACAATTGTACTGACGTGGTAGTCCACGAGACACCATTTCCACAGCAAATGTTTTTAAAGAATTAAATTATGCAGCTATTTTATTTGTGTTTATTAAAGCTTTAGCCTTTATTTTATGTAAAATTAACTTTATATTAAAAAAGCAATTTGTATTTTCATAATTAAACAGTGTTTATAGACTTTACACAAATCACTCTTTGAATCAAGGTTTAAACACGAATGACATAGAAAAAAAACCAACTGTTTTTTATTTGTCAGACATTAAAAAAAATATAATTACAATAATCATTATAGAAAACATGAGATAGATTCATTGGTTGACTTCAAAACTAGACCGTTTCAAAATCACAGCTTTGTTTCACAATTTATCACATAGTGGCTTGAACACTGAGGTCAAATTGACTTCAAAAAATCATAACATCATCAATCAATCAGAACATAGTTTCATGCCACTTGGAGGAACAGATCAAACTACTGGTGGTGGATATCTTTACCAAAACCCTAGTGATAGTAATGCGCAGCTCCCTAAGATATCTTTCACTGTTTACCTACTCGGTTTTTCACATGATTCATCACCTAATTTCTTATCATATTCAATTAAAAAGTTCTTATTCATTACAAACAAAAATACAAAAATCCAAAAATCCAAAAAAACAAATCTATCCATTGTATGTTTATAATATAAGTATAGCTATATCAGTAAATTGTTTAAAGAAAATATAATTAAAAAATAACGCGAAATAATACAAAATTACTTATTTATGATGTGGTTGTTCAGGAGACACTATGAAAATAAAATCATTTTACTGAGGTGTTAATCTAGTTGACACTTACCTCAACACTGAGGTGGTAGTCCATGTGGTAGTCTCGTGGATACTTTTCTCCCGCTACGCACACCTGTGGTCACTATGACCGTCTGCAGCTCGTTGACCGACGCGCGAGGTCACTACAATAAGTAAGGTACTAAGAGCGGCACTTAAATTCGAAAATTGACAGTAATAAACCGAATTATATATTTCGCGGTGTCTTTTGGACTACCACTTCAGTAGCAGAGGGTTAAAATAAAATTTTTATTTGGTACCTATATGGAAAGCCGCAGTCCAATTACGATTATTTGGTAAAATACGAGAAGGTACAAAAACAAAAGAAACGTCAATACATTAAGTAGCAGCAGTAGCGGTTTCGTTATAAGGAAATCTCTTATGAGTGAAACTCGTAAAAAAGAAATAAATCTGCCTCAGTAATCGGGGTGAGATAAAGCAGTAATAAAATCTTAGGGAAGGAACAAAGCCTGGGAAAAGATTGAGGCTTTTATTTGGAAAGGGTTTGGCATAAAGCTGATTGGTCATCATTACAATGACTCGTTTGAGTAACCCAGTTTTTGGTGATAAAATTCGTGATAAAGAGACAAGAACAATGCAAAGAATTTAAAAGGCAAAATAAGGATTTTGACAATTCATTTGTTTACATGATTTTGATCTTATCGATAAGTGCGAGGTAGTCTGTCTGTTCTATTATCATTTATCGATGTCAATGTCTATAAAAATACTTAAATTTTGCATTCGTAATTGTTTAGACTAGACCGTGTCAATTTGTCCCCAACTGTCGTCTCACCCACCCCGTCTGCAAACAAACAAAATAGACATGTCAGATCGAGTATTCATAACAGACTATTGATTCATACACCATTTTTTCTGTGTTCTGATTGTTTATTGTGATTGAAGCACAATACCTTCGCAATGGTCATACACATATCGGAAGATATTGCAATGATAAGATAATTATAGTTTTTGTACATTACGCGATAACATAACATAAACAACAATTCCAGACATGGCAAAAAAACATTATGCAAGCTGAGTCATTTAAATACAACAAAACAAATTATCTATTACGGTAGTTGATTGGTATTGATGTGTCATCAGTCCTTGTATGGTTATTTATGAATAATATTTTTACTGCTTATGCATATTTATGTATTATACCTGTCTTCTGGGGTATTTTCTCGTTCATCTGGCTCTGCAAAACGACAGTAAATATGAAGAGTGTCTAAAGCCTGTAGGCTACACATACCTTTTACAGACGACAACATAGTCTATTAAAGTCTAAAAGGATAGCCTCATTTCCTTACCTAAATCCTAAACACTATCCTAAACACAAACTTAACATAAGTAAATTTGCCATCATCACTTTCCCTCCAACTTCTGTCTTTAAATTCCACCCTGTATAGCAGTATACCATATCTGTATGTATAGCAAGACTTGTCTTCTTCTTTCAGGTTTGGGACAGGCTTCTGCTTCACTGTTGTGTATGCTGCCCTGCTGACGAAGACCAACAGGATATCCCGCATCTTCAACGCTAGCAAACATTCTGCGAAAAGACCAATCCTCATATCTCCAAGTTCCCAACTAGCCATCTGTGCAGCGCTGGTGTCTATTCAGGTTTCAAATAATTCAATACTGACTAATAAAGTCACCACGTTAGCAAACAGCAGTCGCAAATCGTACATATATTATATAACCTTCTCATTACTTAAGTTCTTTAGCCATGAAATCCCCAGGACAAGAGGCGTAGGTAGTACTGAAATTCGTCATCATCATCATCATAATATCAGCCGTACGAAACCCGCCTGGTATAGGATCTCCACGACGATCGGTTCTGCGCCAAAATTTAACCACTAAAAGAGCACTGTCATGTCAGTGGCCTTGTAAAGGGTGCTGTACTGGTGTAGGGGCACGCAGGGCAGGACAAAAAATGTGGCTTTGTCTGGAAAAAACCACATAGACCTACGTTGCGTTGACGCAGCGCACCGCACCGTGTGTACTCTATGTAAAATGACGCGGATGATCTATTTGTATGTAAAATGATGCGGCAACAGCGCTGCGTTGACGCAACGCTAACGCAACGCGCCGTATAGATGTAGTCACACTTACATGGCATTTTGTTTGATAAAATTGTACTTTTCAGGTGCTAATTGTGGTAGTATGGATGATAGTAGCTCCCGCTCGTGCCATGTTCCACTATCCTACGAGGGAAGACAACATGCTGGTGTGCGATTCGTACGTGGACGCTTCCTACATGATCGCCTTCTTCTACCCCATCGTCCTGATCCTCGTCTGCACCGTGTACGCCGTCCTCACACGAAAAATACCCGAAGCTTTCAATGAGAGCAAACATATTGGTGAGTAAATTCACATAAACTTTACTTTCAAATCTTGTCGTGAGTATATAGTCGCACATAGCGTTAAAAACTTCTAGAAACATTATGAAATCTTAGTCTTTTATAAAAGCCACATGGGACTCCTATAATATCATTTTTAATCACCTAATACCAGCCTAATACAGGTCTCGACATAAAGGGCTTATGACGTCGTCCACATGATGATCTTGTTGGCTCATATTAATATAGACAGATTCAAAGAATTTACACTTTTATAACTTCCTTTTCGACCGGTCGATGGCGCACATATATGCGAAGAAACGTTTGTGTTTATTTGCGTGTCTGCGTCGAAGGAGTACTTAACTACGAGGAAGGAATCCGTACTTTATCTGGTTAAGGATTCCGTCACTTTCAGCCTTATTAATATTAACATTAGGTACCTATGTATGATAAAGGCGAACGCTGTTAATTTGGTGTAAGATTATAGTAGTAACATAGTGTTTTGTCTTATTGGCTCGAGTTGAAAATGACATTTAAATGGCAGAGGCAAAACATGGTATAACTATTCCTTGTTACAACAAGTTTATGAATGAGAGGGTAGTAGTTCCCCTTTTAAACCTAGATATTTCTGAATCAAATCTTTAACTGTTTTACTGCGCAGGGTTCACGATGTACACGACGTGCGTGATCTGGCTGGCGTTCGTGCCGCTGTACTTCGGCACGGCGAGCCACGTGCCGCTGCGCGTCACCAGCATGGCCGTCACCATCTCGCTCAGCGCCAGCGTCACGCTCGTCTGCCTCTTCTCTCCTAAGGTATGTCCCAAACAACGTATAAGGAGATTATCTACCCAGAAGGAAACTGTACGTGCTTCTTCTTCTTGTGCTGCGATTCCGCGTCTACCTCTTCTCTCGTAAGGTACGTTGCCTTTTTAGTTCATATCATCATCCACTATTTGAATGTACACATACCTGAGCCACCTTCCTTACATCTGGAGAACCAGATATACCTCGCGGGTCAAATGAGGGCCCAATATGAATTGGGAAGGGTTTACGACATCAAATGCAGCCGGTAGCAACAACTTCAAGGCTTCCAAAGCAATTCGAGTTAATAATTGACGGAAAGGCGCTGGATGTTACAGCATGGCCTACACCATCTCGCTCAGCGCCAGCGTCACGCTCGTCTGCCTCTTCTCCCCTAAGGTACCTTGCCTTTTGAGTAATCATTATCAGCCGTTTCAACGTCCACATAGGTACCTGAGGCACCTTCCTTAGCAGTCCAACCAGTCATATCACTCATATCTTGCAAGCTAAACGTGTGACATGTGAATTGGTTAGGGTAAGCGACGGTGATTCCGGTCGGAACAATCGGTTAAACCGAAACATGGAAGTGTGAATTTTACCACCACCACCCATCCAGTGATCGTCCACAGCAAAAAAAAACTTTTTACCCATTAAAATTGCAGGCAGATCGCGATACCAACTGTACCATCAAGCTCATGATGAATTGTCCTAAACTCCGGCCAAATTCAACTTTTTCGATTATCACCTTTCGAATAAAAAAAAAAAATAGCAATAAAAAGAGGAAGTCTTTCTATTGTTTTAGTTTTTTGATAGGTAATTTTGTTTTTTTCTGTTTTTGCAGCTATACATAATCCTTATACGACCTGAAAGGAACGTACGACAGAGCATCATGCCAGTTCGCTACAGCCGAAAGCCTCCACATCAGCATGCCCTACCGGCTGCGCAGACTAAAAGTAAGTCGGTAGGCCTAGCACGAAAAACTATCGAGGAAGTGAAGTAAAGCATGTATGACATTGAGCAGCGTTCCTACCAGATGTAAACGGAACTACATTTTCCGATACATTTTTTGACAATAGTTCTTAGATACCCAAATCGATATTTGGGTTATCTAGGAACCCGTCCCCGTCGATCCCGTCCCCGTCCCGACCTCGATATTATTTCGATACTTTTTCGTGCTAGCCCAACAGTGGTCACAACTTTCGACAAACCCGCTGGTGCAGTGGTACTAATCGTACCTTCCGTGCCAGGTTTGGTGGGTTCGATTCCAACCCGGGACAAATAGTTATGTGACGATTTGAAATCGTTAAAAAAAATCTCTTCTTTGTTCTGCAATTTCACCACATTTCGACAACTTAAGTTTATTTGTGTAACCGTATCATTATTTTTATAAGTACTGTAGTAGCTAACAACCCGTGACAATGCCTAATTGTTACATTTCAGAAGCTCCTTGTGCTGACAAAGAAACCCAGACGGAAGCAGCTGATTTCAACAAACTTACTAATGGGCAGACAATTCATCGACTGCAGGAAACCAACGATAGTGGTGATATTGATACTAATGTAAAAGAAGAAAAAGAATCCAGTCAATGTAATAACATCACGCCTATCATCAACAACCCCAACGATAAAATAAAACTAGTTAATATTCAAAGTGATAACATTAATAACGTCAACATAACCAATGAAAGGGCAGGCACTTTATAGCAACGACATTCTTCCAAATCCTTTAACGGAGTATGCAGAAACGCCAGAAATAATAATAATCTGAAAAAGAAAAGCTGTTCTTGCAAACTGAAGGAAAGAAAACCAGTTATAGTATAACTTTGAGTGATATAGATAATATCGATAGTAAAACTAAAAATTTAGACCAATAAGAAATGTCTTACAGTCGAATTAAATTCAATGAAAATATATTTCTTCTTACGCCGAATGTATTAGCCATCGCTTTGTATGAAATAGCTTTGACAATCTTCCATTTTTTTTATTAGCACTGTAAATACGGAAACCATTTTTGCACAAGAAAATACGAATTCGAACTTTATCTTATCCGTTTTGTACAGGAAATTTGTAAATAAACTGCAAAAGACAGATAGTGATGTGTTTTGTAAATAGTATTGTATTCGATTGTAATAAGGTTAAGTTTGATATATCCAAATATCATTAGATTTTAGTAGCTATAAGTGATTTTATTGTGATTGACTTCCTAAACATAGACAGGGCGAAGCGTTGAGCCAGGACAGTGGTGACAGAAACTTGATAGCTTATAAGTATTCGATATTCCAAACTACCCTTGTATAGTATAATAAAATTATTTATAGGAACAGTTCATGATATAATATTTTCAGTGTTGTTTTTGCTTTATCATTATTGTAAAATTAGGCTTTAGGAAAGCGAGTTGTTAATTTTGTTGAAAATTGCCATAATTTTCAATTATAGTAACTCAAGACGGCTTTTGTCAAATTAAACCCCTTGATTGTTCTTTTCTTATGAACAACGGGAAGACGCTTGACCTTCATCATACGATGTATTGATTGGCTGAAGATGGAAGTGCGTCTCTCACAGAATCTTAAAGAACTGAGGAACTGACTATCTTATCTCTCTTAATTCCGTACCATAACAATGTTGAAAACATTGTTGTTATAGCGTCAGACTTAGATGAGATGGTTGTAGCTAGCTAAGCGTATTTACTACAAGTCGTACCACCAAACGATGGAAATCAAAATGGATGCAGCAACCACCCAGAACTTTATTGTTCATAGCCGATTAGACAAGGCATGATAGAATAAACACATAATAATATTAATACTTTTATACCTGAGATCACCCGGCCATAACGTCGTTCGTCCATATCATGATTTGTGAAAACCCTCATACAAATTTTATCTTCCTATTTTACCAAATTTATGAATAATTTAGCGATCCATTATTACTCTATGCTAAATTTCATGCCTAAAGAAAATACAGTTCTAAAAAGCCAAAAAATTGAAAATATAATTTAATTTGTATACCATTTAGGTACATGTACCATACCTATGAATAAGTAATACTTAAATAGGTACCTAGGTGCCAATTTTAAATGTATTACGTGTCTAAGTGAGAGGTTCTGCCTGTTCTTCTGACAAAATTGATGTAGAAAGGCAGACTTATTTCTTACTTTACTGTGGCGTTGAGGTTCATTTTCCAACTTCGGTTTTTTGGCATATGGATGGGCCGAAAATTTATAGATTTGCCACTGAAATTCGTAGATCTACGGATAAATTCGTAAGTCTGGCATTTGCTACGACGACATGCGCGGGCGCTGCCCTCGTTTATTTTTTTCCCCACCTTTCTCTTCGGGGTCATGGTACAGTCAGTCAGAGGGGTCCCTCTCATCTCCTCTTCGAAGGGCACGTAAAATCTATCCAAGTTACACCACAATACCACTCGTCCGTCGGGTTTGACGCAGAATGTTTGGGAACTCGACTCAAAATGCACATTTTGCAGAAGGTGCATTTCTCATAAGGGGCACTTCAAGCATTTCGCAAATTGAGTGAATGGCTTAATGTGCTGCGTCACAAAGGCTAGTCTCAAAATTAAAAAGAAATTGTTCTGTATGGGTATTTAAAAAAAATATTTTTTTTTATCCTAGAAAATATCGCATTTTGCGAAGTGCACATTTCCCAAGACACGACCCATCTCGTCATCCGGTGCTACCTCGGTGCCGTCATCTCATCTCGTTTGCGTCGACGTCCCGGCAATGGCGGCGGTGGCGAAACGGCCTTAGGTTGAACTTGGAAAGTTGAACCTCGAACAAAACAATCGAAAGATTATTTCAGCCATGTAATGGCGATAGCATATCATATATCAAGCTTTACATGTTGACCTTGATCTTGCTTTTATCGCATGCCCAATGAGATTGGTTTTCGTACTACTGTTAACCTTGTTTTTGCTAAGTGGTCCTGGTCATCAACCTTGTATATTCATACTTTATCTTTATGACTGTGACTTATTGTGACGTGATATAAAACTCATACACAACTAATTTTAACCTCTGAGGGCCAAATTGTCTAATTTTTAAATGTATAGAAATCCCTTTCTTTTTGTCATTTGGAACGTATTTAAGAGCTTCGCGCCACAACTATTTGTCATGTGATAGAGGATAGTAATCGGGACGCGTTTTGAAACGTAGGGATTGAATGAACCAAATGAACTGTCTAAGCAAAGTGACCCTCGAAAATATCACAAGTATCACATGGTGTCATCTTAATATAATTCAAAACATCATTCGTTCTAAAAGTGATTGCGACTCCAAATTGCACTATTCCATAAATCGCTATGACAATTACCTACTAAACCTTTGAAAGGGATTGTGATAGATATTAAAATAAGACAATGCCCCCAGGCTGCGGGTTATGAGACACAATCCTATGAACGCGGCTTCCGTGCCGGAAAGGAAGCCGCGTTGCTCTATGGACACAATAGTTATTCAATCGTTCTCTGGACTCCGTCTTGCTAGCAAAATGTCAATGTAAATGTATTGTCATATTTTTAAATTTTTATATTATTATTATTCTAATTTAGTTTTAGTAATGAATTGTTATTTCAAATATGTTTATTTTGGTCTATTTTGAATTTTTAATAATGAATTGTAAATTGAATAGCTTTTATGCATAATGAACTAATTTTATATATTTTCAATCAAATCATGGTGATATTGTGTAAAAAAAAAAAAAAAAACATTATTGTTATTCAAACCAATTATGGGTGCAAGCCTGAAATAAATGAATTTTATTTTATTTTATTTTTATTTTATTTTATTTTATTTTATTTTATTTTATTTTATTTATTTTATAATGTATAGATTGTACAGTCAGCAGGATTAGAGCCACAGTCAACAGCAAATCATTTATTAACATATTTTGAACCCAACTTAAATAAATTGAAGTTGAAAATTTATTGGAGAAATTAGAATTTTTTTAAAGCCTGACCTAGATGTTAACGTAGGTACTACGAAGGTACTAAGCCTGCCTTCTGCGCCAGAGGGGTTCGATCCCCGGACAAGACAAATATTTGTGTGCATTAACATGTCTATTTGTCTTGGTCTGGGTGTTTAATATGTATATTATGTATGTATTTACAAAAAAAAGTATATAAGTATGTTTATCCGTTATCTAGTAACCATAACACAAGTTCTTAATGAAACTTAACGTGGGCTAGATAATTGGTGTGTTTGTATGCAATTATTTATTTATTCAATGTCAAAGAGTAAAACTGCCGGCGATTGCACCTTTTTTACGTTAAATAGGCTTGGTCTTGGCCTCATTGTGAATCCATAGATTTAGGAAGAGGCCGAAGATGGAGCGAGCTTGCCTAGAAGAAGACTATTCACTCGAACTTTAAATATACCAGGATTATTAGCCCTCAGGAATACAGACGCAGGCAGGGAATTCCACTCCTTAGCTGGACGAGGAATATCAACCAGGTAGGGGTGATAGCCCGATGATAACACAGAGCTGGCGGATATGAGCTCATGTAGCTCAATAGTTAACTGATATTATGACACTATAGTAGTCTTCCTATATATAGTTTTATATTAAATTTGCTGTAAATAATTTTATCTAGTATCTAACCTAATCTAACCTAACCTGTAACCAAAGCACACGTTTTAAGGAAGTTCTAGTAAATAGTATGTATCGTTGAATAAAGTATCAAAATTATTGTAAATATCATAATTATGTATTATCTTGGTAACTTAAAATAATTGTCACCGCTGTCTTTTGCTCGCCCTGTCGATGTTTTCAAATGATATTGATTATAATAAATATTTATGAGAATAAACGGTTTTGATGTTTCAAGTTCTTTAATTGTTATTTTTTTTATTTATTTATTTGGCCAACCAACAAGATCATACACCTTAAATGCTAGGAGTTACAGCCAGTGGTTACAAGAATTGGTGCTGTCCTTATTAAAGGTTGCCACGGAAAGCAAGAATAACAGTTAAATAATAAGTAAGTTCTAATATGAACTAGCTTCCGTCCGCGGTTTTACCCGCGTGGTTCCCGTTCCCGTGGGAATATCGGGATAAAAATTAGCCTATGTTACTCTCCGCCCTTTCAACTAACTCTATGCCAAAAAATAAGTCGATTGGTCACATAGTTAGGACGTGAAGAAAGTATAAACAAACTTACTTTCGAATTTATAATACTACCTGCCCTGCTGTTTCGCCCACGTGGTTCCTGTTCCCGTGAGAATGTCGAGATAAAAAGTATCCCATGTTTAATCCAGGCTGTCGACTACCTTTGTGCCAAATTTCATCCAAATTCGTTCAGTAGTTTTAGCGTGAAAGAGTAATAAAAAACAAACTAGTTGGATTATAACTTTTTAATTTTGCATTTTATTTTTATGTGATAAATATTAAACAAGAAAATATACTAGAAATAAACAACTTGTCTCATGTCACCCTGACGGGATTCGAACGGGATCGTCGAATGTTTCCAGTATATTCGCGTTTCTACGGTGTTGGCCACCATCGCTTCATCAATGAGAGAAATATCCTCGCCCTCGATAGAAACACTTTTACAAATGTTTGACTATCGATTAAAATGAAACAGCCATCTAATTATAACTTTTTAATTTTGCATTTTACAATGTAATTGTTATGTGTTGAATATCTTTTTGTCTAGTAAGTAGGATTAGTTAGGATAATTAGCATTTTCACAAAACCACTTCAATGATTTCTCCACAGTGGTGACTGGTGATTGAAATTCTCGTTAAACATAATCTTCACTGGCCTTCTTTTAAAATTACAATAACTTATGATAAATTTTAAATAGAAAAATATTGGAAAGAACAACTCGGCACAAGTGAATTCTCGGATGGGACTCGAACCCACGACCTTTGGAAATCCGGTCCAATGCTATAACCACTAAGCTACCGAGACTTAGTAATAATAACTAATTAATAGCAATAACTTTTAAAACAATAAATTTTTTCCAAATCATAAGAGTGAAAAATATTTATCTTAATCCTAACTAACTCCAAAGGTCGCGGGTTCGTTTCCCGTCTGAGAATTCACTTGTGGCCGAGTTTATTTTTTCCAATATTTTTCTATTTAAAATTTACCATAAGTATAAAAATAGCATTGAAAAATGCAAAAATTACAAAATCATAAATTATTGGCAGTTGCATCTTAATCGATCGTTAAACACCTGAAAAGATGTTTTTTTTTAATGCAAGGATATTTCTAGCATTGATGTGACAACGCTGGCCTACAGCGTATTAAAAATATAAAAGTATTGGAGAATTTCGACGATGGTTCGCAAGTCTCG
This sequence comes from Chrysoteuchia culmella, assembly GCA_910589605.1. Classification (NCBI taxonomy): domain Eukaryota; kingdom Metazoa; phylum Arthropoda; class Insecta; order Lepidoptera; family Crambidae; genus Chrysoteuchia; species Chrysoteuchia culmella. The sequence continues at coordinate 2,277,228 of OU342651.1, forward strand.
GTAGCTCAGCGGTTAGAGCATTGGACCGGATTTCCAAAGGTCGCGGGTTCGATTCCCGTCTGAGAATTCACTTGTGGCCGAGTCAATTTTTTCCAATATTTTTCTATTTAAAAATTTACCATAACCAAACTAAAAACATTATAAATGCGAAAGTGTGTTTGTTTGTCCTTTCTTGACGCCCTAACTAAGCAACCAATCGACATAAGTTTTGGCATAGAGTTAGTTGAAAGGCCGCAGAGTAATATAGGCTACTTTTTATCCCGATATTCCCACGGGAACGGGAACCACGCTGGTAAAACAGCGGGCGGAAACTAGTTTTCAATAAATGTTGATGAGCTACAGCTCGTTTATTACACTTGGCAGCAAATAAATAGAGCCACTGCGTTATTTTCATACAAGCATGCTCACTTTACAGTCTTATTATTCAAAACGTAATAAACAGTTATGTAAACATTTGTACCTCGAAGTATGAGTCGAATACTCGACTTGCGAATAAAAGTACCAAAACTCAAGAAAACTTTCAGTTTAGTGCAAAGTAAGGAAAACAAATTCACTCAATCCTGCCCCCTAATTGTCTAATTTCAAAATCTATCACAATCCCTTTCAAAGGTATCGTAATTGTGATAGTGATTTATAAAAATTGTGTAACATAGAGTGGCAACGCAACCCTTATGGAACGAATGATAACGATATTTTAAATGACACCTCATTTGACACTTCTTCATACATTTGACAGATATTTTCGCTGTCACTTTGCTTAGACAGTTCAATTTCGTTCATTCGATACTTTCAAAACGTGTCCCGATCACAATCCCTTTCAAATATCAAATAGTGACGGCCTGAAGTATGTAAATATATTTCAAATGACGAATTTAAAGGGATTGCGATAGATGTTAAAATTAGACAATTAGCCCCCGGTTTCCTACAACTTTATGGGAATACAAATATTATACTACGGCAAAGATAATCAATAAATAGGTAGTTAAAAAGAGGGTCCAAAAACGTAAATGAGTTAACTAATAAATTTAAAAAGAATATAAAATAACGGTTATATAAACTACATATACTACAGTACTCAGCAATAGACTGGCATACCCCAGACCCACTATTAAATGTGAGATTTGTCCAAATTTATGTTTCCTACCTCCCGCTGTGCATTCAAGAGATATCTACGCAAATGAAGCTTGAAGGTGCCAATAGTACCGATATTCTTGAAGGGAGGAGGAATGTTGTTCAAAATCTTAGATGCGGCGTAACGGAATGAAAATTAAACATTTGTTTCACTTAAATGTTTTCAGTTGTTTTAAATGCTAATTGATTAGTTGATCAGTTGACTTCGCCATCAACACCCAAATCCTTGCAAAAATATACATATTTATTTTATTTATTTATTTATTTATACTTTATTGTACACACAGAACATAGAATGATAAAATAACAAACAAAGAGAAACATACAATTGGCGGCCTTATCACTAAAAGCGATTTCTTCCAGGCAACCTTAGGATGGACAGGATAAGAGAATAGAGTATGATGAGGGTAGCTACAGGTGTACAGGGCGTAATAAAAACCAATATACTAAATCCAAATACATAAACAAATACATTTAAAAGCATAAATACTATATACCTAACAATAAACTTACATAATACTTAGTACTTTTTTATTTATTAGACCATGAAGTGAGCATGTCTGTATGAAAATAACGCAGTGGCTCGATTTATTTGTTGCCGAGTGTATTTCAAATCGTAAAGAATTGCTATTTAAAAGCAGTAGGTACTACATTTTAAATGCCAGTGTATTTTCTACAAAAAACAAAAAAATCTTAATCAAATAACTAGATTATTTTTGGTGGGGTTTTTATAGTTGGTTATTAAAATAATTTCATAATTTTTATTGTTATATTTTCATTTTATTTTAATACTATTATCGTTTTTTTTTTGTAATTGCATGTTTTATCTAATGTTTTTGTGTTGAATTGAATAATGAACGTCCATTAATTAATTATTTATTTTTAGTTATCGCATACGTCTGTGACGTGGATTCGCGCTTACTCTAGGCATAATGAAAATCAGTGCTTTGCTGTCAAGTAAAGGTATCACTGAGTTCTTGCCTCTTTGATCAGATTGAGATGATGTATCTTATTTGTTCCTAAGTTTTTGTGTTTTATTCTTGTTTGCATGAATGTGTGTGCTGTATATGAGAGAAATAAACATTTATCTTAAAATAGGAAAAATCCAAAAATCCCCTTTTGTTCCAATTAACACCGATACGATCTACTTAGGGCACTAGGAAAGTTTTGCGATACAACAAATATTTATGTACTGCAGGTTCTCCTATTTTTAACCAACTTCAAAAAAGGTGGTTATCAATTACTCGAAGATACTCGAAGACGGCTGAGCCGATTGAAATGATTTTTAATTTTATAACATATTCCCAAGTTGGTTCCATTTTTTTTTATTTTGAAATGGGTTTAGTAATTTTCAGGAAATCTTGAAAAATCTGTCGTTTTCGTAACTAATTGTCGGTTTCGTTACCTAGATGACAGAATACTAACAGTCCGATTTTTAGTGTAGGTAAGTACGGGACTTATGTGCCGTGTGGTGACGGCCTAAGAATACAAGTGTCACCACTCCCTTACATGCCTGGGATGTCGTAAGAGTCGACTAAGAGGCTCGACGCATTGAACACCTGTGCGAGAGAAGGAAAACTTGAAACAAACCCTCTACCAACCCGTCTGGCCAGCGTGGTAGCAGACGGCTAATAGCCTCCTATGAACGCCACAATAGGCGTGAGCTAGGAGAGGCCTATGTCCAGCAGTGGACGTCCACAGGCTGATGATGGATGATTATTTTAACTAAAAAAATTGAGAAATAAAAAATAAAAACTGACATCAAAAAGTAGAAATAGGCGTTCACACTCTGACATGCTTATTTTTAGTATTATGTCATATAGTTATGACAAGTAAAGAAACCGACAATTACCTTTAAAGTGTTACGACTTCCATACAAGCGAACATTACACATTAATTGGTTCATCATACATTAATAATTCATAAATACATGTGCAACTAACTTGTTTCAGTTATTTGTTTGCGCGAAATTATAAAAAAAATGTACTTTCATACATGATGTTTAAACATGCGATGAGTGTGACTCATACGTAGAATTATTGAAATTATATAATATTAGTTTATTCATGATTTATGTATAAAAGTATTTTTTTTTATTATTTTGCGCAAACAAATAACTGAAACGATTTAGTTGCGCATGTATTTATGAATTATTAAGATGAACCAATTAATGTGCAATGTTTGTTTGTATGAAAGTCGTACCACCTTAAAAGGAAAAATCGGAATCCTTATGAGATTACCTCGTTGTCCATATGTCCGTCCGTCCGACTCCCATTATCTTGGAAACGCGTGGAGGTATCGAGTTGAAATTAAAACCATATAATCAATAGTCTCTCGAAGCTGTAAAAAAATCAAACTTAGAAAATACCGTGAGAAATAAATAGGGCCGATTATGCCGCAAAGAATGTATACTAATTACTTATTTCGACACTGTCAGGGGTATATAATTATGCTGCTCAAAACAAATTAATGGGCCACACGGTTATTTAGATATCTGAGCCGATTTATCAACTTTAGCGTATCAAACAGCTAATTCCTTGCTTTAGATATTTACAAACTTTTTAAAAAGTATGACAGTGGCTGCAATCGTTATCAAAGTGGATAGAATTGGATTTTTTGTCACCACTTGATTTTTACCATTTTATAGGTGAAATTTGTTTTCGCTCTAAATGAGAATTTTGTAGTGAACAAAACAGTTGAATTGCTGTCAAATAGTTGTAAATTAACATAACAAAAAAGTGGCTGTGACATACATCGGACAGACAGACATGACGAATCTATAGAGGTTCCGTTTTTGCTATAAAATGGAACCCTAAAAAGATATGAAAAGGTTTAGAAGATGTATGGACTTACAAACCGTAACTATAGGGCCATAACATCAGAACAAGATGACTTTTCGCAGCGTTTAGTCGCTCTACAGCTTGTTTTTTTACGAGCAATCTAGAACTCTAGGCATTAAGGTCGTACGACTTCCATACAAACAAACATTGCACATTCATTGGTTCATCATACATTAATAATTCATAAATACATGTGCAACTAACTCGTTTCAGTTATTTGTTTGCGCGAAATTATTAAAAAATGTACTTTCACACACATACGTAGAATTATTGAAATTTTAAGATATTAGTATATTCGTGTTTTATGTACAATTTTTTTTTTATTCGTCAGTCGTAAGTTGTAAGTCGTACCACCTTAATATCAAAAGAATGGGAGGTCATACAGAAGACGGAGCTCAACCAGAGAGAGTAACCAGCGCACAGTAAGACCACTATCCACGCTTGACTACGCGCAGAGAGCGCTTAATTCTCGCCCGATCCTTACAAAACCGCTTGCATTCGGCCACGCAAACTCATGTTAGTGACCAAACTGCCTGGAATTGGTTGCACGAAGATCAGCCATTCTCCAGAAGACCTGGTCTGGAATTCGCTGACAACTGCTCATCGTGCAACCGGTTAACGTTCGTATCAACACTTTGATTGAGGCATGTGTTATTGAAGGACAGAACCATCCACAGACGAGTGCAAATTATTATAATTATTAACTTTACAGTGTTAATCAGCGCATTAGAATGTAGAGAAGAGACAAGAAGGTGAGCGATTTTCAGATGCTAATTTTATTATTTATCAACGTGCGACCTCTTCAGTTAGCCTAAACTCCCTTATTTTGTTTTGATTAGTATTACATACTAACCTATAACTATGTTATTTGGCAAGTAAATCATATTTTACTACAAGTACAGGGAAAAAGCTCAAAAAAAAAAAAAAAAAAAACTACATTGTAATTAAATTATAAAAAATATAGTTTTTAGTTTTGGAAACTGAATTTCGGGATGAAGTCGGAAAAAATGCGAGACTCGATTCCTGAACTATTTATTGACTAGGGCGGTTACAACCCGATACTCGGGTTCGTCGATCGACGAAAAATTCCAAATTATGCGAAAATCTTTAATTGCAGTTTGTGATCATCACGTTTAACATTTTGTATATTTTATAGTTTTCGGAGCAAATAGACTCGAGTACCTTTAATTTGATACCTTACTCGGCCGCGTACTACGCGCCAAAGTCCCTATCGAGTCGTCACAAATTTTGCGAACCTGAATTAAGTATATAGATAATATATACATTTTGGAGACCCTTACCACCTTGGAGAGTGTGAGAGAGAACTGCACCTGCTTGTTCCTCCAGTCCGTTTCCACCATCGGGGTACCTGGGCCCCTACCGCGCAAGTGTCGTCGTCATCGACATCGACTTCATTTGACAGATGGATGTGACATATTGCTCTTAGTCTTTAGTAAGTTTTCATTTGTGTCCAAAAAGAAGCAGCAATGTATCACACCCATCTGTCAAATGAAGTCGATGTCGATGCCGACAACACTTGCGCGGTACGGCTCCAGACGCAGGTTAGCTTATCACCCGTACGTCGGCGTCGGCGTCGTTGACATTCCAACGGTTATTATTTATTTATGTACCTGTATGACCTTGTGGTATAATCAGGCTAACCGGCATCAGTAGGCTTAGCACGAATAACTTTCGAGTAAGTATCGAGGAATTAGTAAAGTAGGTAAAGAAATGTATGCGATATTGAGAAGCATTTCTACAGGACGTAACCGGAACTAAATTTTCATATACATTTTATCACATTACGTGCTCGATACTATTTCGATAGTGCTAACCATAAATTTTTTTAACGTATCATACTATGTAATTCAGCACATTACTTATAATAATAAATTTAATAAATAATATTATAAAGAGGAAAGATTTGTATTTTTGTATGTAACGAATAAACTCAAAAACTACTGGACCGATTTTGACGAAATTTGGTATAGAGAATCCTTAGTCCCCAAGTAGTAACATAGGCTATAAATGATCCCAAAATTCCCACGGGAACGGGAACCACGCGGGTGAAACCGCGCCCGGCCTCTAGTTACTTATAATTTATAGTGTGACTTAAAAGTACGTAAATTTTCCAAATTCTGTTCCCGGCATGAGTTGCATGCCACGTAAAGTATAAAAAATTAAATATATTCTCTGGGTCAGGAAACCTTGAAGCCTAGCGGGCGGCCCAGAACACCCCATTAAAGTTTCATCTCAAACTAAACAGTGGTGAAACGCATAGAAGAAAAACAAACGAAATTGTTTTTTATTTACATAGGTACTTAGATTAGACTTAGATTAAATACCGCCATGACGCTTATAAGAATTCTTCAAATATAAGGTAATCGCACATTTTGTCAGCATCATACGCAAAGTACTTACCTACTTATAGTACCTTAACTATGTATGTATCTATCTAATAAAAAAAAAGGTTGCGCGTGAGTGAAAGTTACCGTGCTTTTCAATAGTTATTCGTTATACAAGGCTGGAAAAATGGTTATTAGCGGCGAGTTACCTCTATTGAAACCTGAGTAAGTGAACGATTCTAGGATTCTAGAAGTAAGCGAGGATTTCAAAGGTACAAGACGCTAAAAACTTTTCTGCCGAGCGCAACACACAATTTTTCACCTCACAACAGCGAGGAACATATTTTTATTGTTGTTTCCGCGGTCAACTTCCGGTAAAAAATTCTTTAAACAAAAAGTTTAATCTAATTTTAGGCTTATTGTCGTTGTTTTAATGATATAAAAAACTAAAATAATAAATATTTTAGTTAATTCAAAGCTATTTAAAGTAGGCATAAATTGTTACATAAAAACAATAAAGTATATGTTGACACTGACATGAGGTACAAGACAAAGACAATTTAAAAATAAAGGTTTAAGCCATGTTCCGAAACCCAATCCAATAGGTTGTGAAATCTCATCCAGTCTTATATACAATAATATTATTAAACTATTATAACAAATAGTTTAATATTATTGTTATTGTTTTTATGATTCAATGAACTAAAATAATATAATAAAACCAAAACGGAGTATTATAATTAATTCAAAGCTATTTAAAATAAGAATAAAATGTAACAAAAAATTGTGCGATTCGGAACGCATTAAGACATATTTTTAGGTAAAGTACTTTACCGCGCTAGCCCGCAAAAAGCGATTTTCTACGCCGAAACTGAATGACAAAACCTCCTTTACTGAGCGTGTGAGGTGAAATGACTTTGCCGCTTTGAAACATCATTCCAAAACCAATTTTCTTTTAACGCTTTCAAACGTTTTGGGCTTAGGTAATTTTCAACACAGAATCCAGAACTTTAAAAATCTGCAGAGGATGTTGAGTATATCTGATATTAACCTTCTGTTAAATATGCAACATCCACATACAAATTGGTAACAATTAATGACATAACTATTTTGGGTCGCTGTGGTGCGATTTCTAAAAGGGAAGCTTAAGGTAATCGGCATGTATGTGTCGCAGCAATATCGTATAACATGTCGTATTACGAAATGGCGCGGCGGATTGAAAAACGTCGCCATTATGTAATGGGCTTCCCCACGTTAGGCCGGATCAAAGCGGCGCGGCGTTGTAACGTGACGCCCTTATACAAAACGGCGCATCGTCAATTTATTTATTTAAGTATTTAGAAACTCAACAGCTTTTTTTACAAAATCAATTAATGTAACTTATAATTATTAGACTCTTAAGCCAATTACAGAGTTTCGTGGCATTTTTGGCTATACAGAATAAAGAAAACTAACAGTAAAAGATACGCCGCAAAACGATAATTTTAGTTTCAAATATCGCCGCAAGAGCTGCATGATCATGACATCAAAAATGGTGTCACAGTTGGCAAAGCTATTACAACAAAGTGAAAAAAATATTTAAATTAGATTTTTGTTACCGCCTCTGTGGTCTAGTGGTAACAACCACCGGTACACCACCCAGGGGTCCCGGGTTCGATTCCCAGCTGGGGGTACATATTGTATTCGGTTTGGTTGGCGGTAGGACTCGTTGTGAGTCCGCCTGGCCAGCTACCACCATCTTATCTAAGACTGACGCCATAACAACAATGTTTTCAGCATTGTTGTGTTCAGGCAGTTAGAGATAAGATAAGTTGAGGGTTCCGGGAGAGGTTCGCTTCCATCTTCAGCCTTATCACTACTATTAGGGTATGATACAAGCTAAGAGTATCCCCGTCGTGAATTAACAAAATGCAAACGGTGATAAAACGGTGAAAATTAGTTGAAATATAATTTTAATTGTGTGTTTATTAAGCTTTATAGTCAAAATGGGGAAGGTGGCCAAAGTTTCTAAAATTGTCCCGACACCCGTACAATATAATTGGGGTACAAAATATGATTATAATAAATATCAGTAAAGAAGAATAGGTATCTCATTTTATAGAACGCATCCCGACTACAATCCGACTGAACGTGAGGTAGCCGTATTACATTCGTAACGGCGATGTTTTTCAATCCGGCGCGCCGTTTTGTAATACGGCGTGTTATGCGATCCCTGCGATGGACCCTTCGCCACTGAGGCACAGTCTAATCATAAATAGTCTTTGCAATCAAATCAAATGCCTCGTGTGAGGCGGGTCGTTACGTTCCCTAAAATATGGTTGAGCGAAGCGATGGCTGGTTCATGCGTCATGCTCGTGAACGGGTGCCGCCAGCGGAAATGGGTCTACTTTAGTCTGCTTTTCTTAATGTTGTGCTTAAAGCTTAATATTTTTTTTTTATAAATTAATACTGACCTTCCTCACAACTTGCAGTACAGTAATCTTGTTATGCGAGAAATGTAATGTATGATAAATAAGTCTTTATTTGCCAGTTGAAATTTTTTTACGGTTACAATAACCATACATTGTAATTAGTATTTTCTTTTTGTGATGGAAATTTACCTTACTGATATGTTAAGGTCACTTTTCAATTTGTGACTCTGTATGAAATAAAACAGGGAGATAAAAACAGCCCTTGACGAGTTTCTTGCCGGTTCTTCTCGTTACGCGGTCTCCCGCCGTAGGGTTTGTGAACCGATGGCGTAGCTTCTTTGACGTTCATAAGTGCTTGTAACAGCCTAGACTGAATAAATGATATTGAATTTGAATTTGATTCGTCCGATATGACGCACAATCACACACCAGCCGCTTGCTATCGCTAGTCGCTACACGGCCGGCGCGCCCCCTCGAACTCACTGGTATTCACTTGGTAAAACAGTTGCGAGCGCGTGGAGGCGCGCGTGTAGCGGTGTGTATCGGTGTGAGTGCGTTATTTCGGCCGTTTTTAGGCAGAGCAAATACTGTTTAGACTGTGTCTGAGGTATATCAATATAGCGAAAAACATATTATTCTTTGAAACGCACCTTGCGGCTAATGTGAAAGAAAGCGCACGTCAAGCGCGCGCTTTCTTTCTTTAACTCTTGCGTCACACTCGCAGAAGTCCCTGTTGTGACCAGTTTGAACCTTGTCATCAGCCATTTTTAATGTCTCTACTGCTGGGGCACAGGCCCTCCTCATGGCCTTAGATATCCAGTTGCTCAGTGGTTGAGGATTCAGATCATCTTCAGCCTTATCAATACTTAACATAAGGGAAGATGAAGGCTAAGAGTCCCCGTTCGTTCATAAAAATGGATGGATAAGGAGAATAGGCCATGACCAACCACGCGGCCCCAATGCTTATTGGTGGGTTTTGGGGCCTGTGATTTTTTTATTCAAGACTGGGCAAGTATTTGCCGACCATCTTGTGGTTATATATGGGACTCAAATCCCCTAAAACCCCCAGGGTATTAATCCTCGCACGGACGGAGACTATCGGAATCAGGTTGGCCATCGTCGGGTCCCTGTCCCACGTCTGCTCCTAGGACTTTGGTCGCTTAGATGTGTCCGACGGATGTAATCCAGCCCCACAACACAACAGAGGTGACCTTATTTGTTCCCATCCATCTAGATGGTAAATGAAATCCAAATCTGAAACAAAATTCGACGATAAAAATCAAGCTCCCATCAAAGTCACCCTTATTGGGAGGCTGGATTACATCCGTCTGGAACATAATTTTTATTCGTCATTTGCTAGCAGGACACCTGTATCCAGAATACAATGGAACAGATATCTATTGTGTCTCATAACCCAGAGTATGAGAGGTTAAAAGACACTATTACCTACCTACCACCGGCTAGTGCGTCAGAACACTTGGCGCGCCCTCCGCCTCGAGGATCCTAAAATGGACGACGAAATCATTGAGATAATATTATTGTACCTACTAACAAAATACCCCGTAGCGCCGCTCTACCCCTATACCCTGCCCCACATCGAATGTTTATTTATACTTAAGGGAAATGCTCTGCAAGTGACCGTGCGTTTTCAGATGATCACCATCATACGGTATCTTAAGCAGCTCGTACGGCGCATATTACCGGTAGGTACGATTCTATCAAATGTGCGATATTCCTATTAAGGATGCATGAATCAACACTATATGAACTAGGTTATACATATCTATCAGTGCCGATGAATATATATTGAACTGATATGAACACTGATAGCCTCAATCGATTCGCAAATGCAATACCTACGACTGATTCCAGGGGCCAGTCTTTTTGTTTTACTTGAGGCAGAATCATGGCTCTTAACTTAGAAGTAAACGTTGTCGAAAATTTAAATAACTGTGCAATTTCATATAAAGACGAGTTAGTGAATGTGCAAAGTAACGTGAACTCCGATGTGGATTCTGGGGAAATGATATCGTTGGCATCCAGAAGGCAGGAGAGGCGGCGGTCTAGTTCTACTGGAGCCTCACCGACCATTGGAACAACGGCGAGAATTTCTTACACCCTGGACATGTATGTTGGCATTTCTTTATCTTTTTATCTTAACGTCACTTTTCAATTTGATGAACATAGTAAAATAGTGATAAAAACAGCCTTCAACGAGTTTATTTGCTGATTCTTCTCGTTAGTTATCTTCTTTGTCGTTTATTTGTGCTTGTGCTCTAATCAATTCCATTCAACCATCTTTCACTTCAACACTTCTAATAACTTTGTTTAAATCGTTAGTTTTAATTAATTACATTTTTGGATTAACTATTAGGAGTTTGAATATTTTTCTGTGGAAGCTGACATATTAATGCGCTGCATTTTTTTTTAGTTTCTGAGGAAAGTTTCCCTACAAACAAATGTTCAGTTATATTATGGTACCTACCCTAAAGTGTGACGTTCCCGAGATATTTGGTGATAAAGATGCCAATTAGAGAATAAATGAAAATAATAAGAAAATGCAGTAATTACGTGTGTCTACGCATTCCATTGCATTAAATTATTACAGTGCTAGATTTTTTGGAAATATTTAAAAGGAAAGATTCGATTGATAAGTTAGTCGACCTTGAAAATTCGTTTGCGTCTCTTTAGCGGCTATTTCACGTTGAATATTGTCAGTGGTATGATATCGTAGACTTTAAACTTCTAAACGTTCATAAAAAAGTCCATAGTGTCCAGTCAAGAGACCAACATTCTTACAGCGTAACAAGGCGATTTCCAAGCTGTGGAGGCTATTACTTTGCCAGCATGGCTCCATAAGAGCATGCAGGAGCTCGAGATAAATCTTTATCTTCTCCTCCACGGCCACCCCACTCTGTAACCCGTCATTCCGTCATTTCCTCATTCATTCTCTTCTCTTTCATACCATTATGCACACAATCTATCCATATTATTATTTTTTTGGTCTTTCCCTTCCTTTACATCTATCAACGTTCCTAACTATCACATTTCTAACTACATTGCTATCATTTGCTATAACCTTCTTATAACAACTGCGTATGTACCAGACAAGACGGTTTCTTTTCATCTTTCATCTTTTCACAAGTGTGGTGCCTTTGTGGTGCCTATTTCAAACATCATATTAAAAATAACCCCCTTACACATAAGTAATAACTGGATTCGGTATATTATAATTTAATTATTTATTTCAGGTTTAATAAGAACGCCATGTTGATCATTCACAATAATTATTACAAGGGCAGTGATGAGACCGCTGGTAAAGTGAAAACTACTTTCGAGAAGTATCGATTTGAAGTTGAAGTTCTTAGTAACAGGAATGGAGAAGAAATAAAGCATGCATTAGACCGATGTAAGTAAGATGGAGCCATACTAATTCCTTTCACAATTAAGTATATTCCGATCATCATAAAGCTAGGCAGAGAGAGAGTATGTTTATGTACAGTGGGGAACTTCCTGGCTGACCAGTAGAGGTTTTTCAGAGAGCATTAAAAGGTATTTCATTTGAATAATAAATTATTTCTTTAACCTTGGTACTTTCCGAGAAAACGTTTCTCAAAAAAACTCTACTGGTCAACCGGGAAGTTCCCTGAAAAAGATAATCATGATAAGTAATATAATTCACTACTATTAGGGGGAAAGGACGGAGTAATAATAAGAAAAGAAATACAGACATATAGAAAAGAAAGGAAAATGAAAAGAAGAGATAGAAAAGTTTGTATCAGGGGGGGAGAGCTTTGTGAGGACGCTGAATCTCACAAGACCACCGCTCAATCCGCTGGACCATAGTCCACCCGATCCTTGATGCGCCTGGACATAACTCGCATGCGGGGACAAGATAAGGAGTCCACCCGGTAATTGTTGGCGTCTTGGACCTTCCTTCGGTCATAGTGGGTTTCGGCAGTTAATGCAGCACATCTTGGTTTTCTTGCCTTTGTTCGGGCACACGCTGATGGCGTGGTTTTCGGAGCAGTGGCAAACCTCCGCTGTACTCGTGCACTTGCTGTGCTTGTGCCCGAACTTCATGCAGCGATAACACTGCAAGAAAGGCGAGGCGAATTGAACTTTTGGGCCTTTACGATTGCCTTGAAGACTCGAGACGAAGTAAGCAGGACCGCATTGTATAGAGCCGAATTCCTATTTTTGCGCTCAAACTTATAATCAATCTCTTCAGGGGTGGTGGCTTCAGAGATGCTGAAATTCTGAGTTCGGATAAGTATTGCCAGATCTTCGCGGTTTATATCCTTTGGTATACTCTTGAGAATGACCATCGATGGTCATCGAAGCCGATTGACTTCAAACGTCTCGCGGGTTCTGCGGTGATGTTGTTCGCGGAGGCGGATGGAGAGCCAAGCTTCTTCAGCGCGGTGTCTAGTTGTTCGGCCTTGTCGAACTCGACATGGATCTTGCCACCGGAGATTCGTAGGATTTTCGCCGGGGCAAAGTCGAGGCTCTTGAAACCCGTCGACTTGCTGTAACCGGTGATAGTTTATTCAGGTGTGGTGTATTCTGTCTTTCCCGCAAGGATGATTACCGGCTTGGTCTTAGCCGTTTGCGGAGCAGATTTTGGTTTCAGGACAGATGGTATAGTTCGACGTGGTGCACTGTTTCTTCCAACGACAGCAGCTGCGTCTTCATACTGTTCATTTTGGACGTGAGGGTGAGGGCTTTGGTGATGGAGCCTGTCTTGTCAGCAGGAGCGGTGGTAGGCAGAGCAATGGTACTATCAAGAGGGACCTTTGGTCCGTTTTTGCACGTGGAGATGGTCAGTTCGCAAAGAGTGATGATGCGGACCTTTTGGGCCATGTTGAGGCTCGCCCCTTTGCCCTTTGAGCTTCTTGATCTCCTCGGCAGACTGGATCTACTTCGTCCTCATAGTCCGACAAAATGTTGTCATCGCACGGCCGATTCGGCCGCCGGACATGTAGTCCATGAAATTGTTTTGTCACTTTATGTCCTCGTAGTCCGACATGGTGATTCACTTGCTTATACGTTGGCTCGCAAGGGTATGGTTTTGGCCGGCACTAGACACTGCGTTACCGTGTCTAGTCCGTTTCCAGGGCACGCCGTGAGAGGCTACCATCCAACGACCCAACATCTTTTGTACCTTAGCAAAAAAAAGTTTTGGAGATAGCCTGTCTAAAATAATTATGATTCCAGTGCGCATATCGGTTTAAAGATAAGCATGTTCCAGACGGATGTAATCCAGTCTCCCAACAGAGGTGACTTTGATGGGAACTTGGTTTCTAGATGGATGGCAAAAAGCAAGGCACCTCTACTGGGAAGCTGGAACATGCTTTAGTATACCTACAACCTTTTGTAAGTAATTATTTTTATTTTAGTTTTCGATCGTGACTTCACCGAGTATGGCAGTGTGGGGATAGTTGTTATAAGCCCCACCGTTGCCAACGGAACCTATAAAGCTAAAAAAAAATGCTTTACTAATTATGATATACTAAGGTATTTTCAAAAAGGAGAAGTGCCTACTCTGAAGGGAAAACCTAAGATTTTAATTTCCGAGGTTAGTTTTCTTAGGTATATTATAAATAAATAAATGAAATAAGTAACAGAATTATATCATGATTTTTGAGATATTTATCAAATATGGGGCTAATTGTCTAATTTTAAAATCCATCGCAATCCCTTTCAATTCGTCATTTGAAAGATATTTACATACTCCAGTCCGTCACTGTTTGACATTTGATGGGGATTGTGATCGGGACGCGTTTTGAGGTATTGAATGAACGAAATTGAACTGTCTAAGCAGTGACACACGAAACTATCTTTCAAATGTATGGAGAAGTGTCAAATGAAGTGTCATTTAAAACATCATTCATTCCGTGGATTGCCACTATAAGTTACACAATTCCATAAATCACTATCACAATCACAATATCTTTGAAAGGGATTGTGATAGATTTTGAAATTAGACAATTAGGGGCAGCTCTTTCAATGGATGAAGAGTTCTTAGAACTGCCTTACCCTCAACTTTATGCGATTCTTTTGTGCTGGTTACAAAATAATAAAATTAACATTTAATACTTTTCAGGCAAATAAACTATTTAAATATAGTTATATTAAAAGTTATTCGAAGACAAGAGACGTTGTAGACATACGTTTGTTAAAGCGCACTGATCGTACAAAAACCTATCGACGAAGTGGAATAACGTAAGTTTTAGAAATAATACTGACATTTATTCAAATAAAATAAAATCTGACTTTAAAACTGAGCAAAAATTAAAAATAAAATAATTTTGGCGTCGGTGCCAGTCAACGCATTCTACATTACGCGTCTAACCCCATATTCTATGTCCTTCCTCCAAAACTTTTTACACTCCACTCAACCTCGTCGTGGGTAAAAATGGTAGTGTGCGCTAGGCCTAACACGGAGTGGCTACGTACTCTTTGGCTCCTCCAGGTCCTTACGGAGTTTTTTTCTTCCCCAGCGGTTGTTGGTTCAACTTTGCAACTCTGAGAGCTATGTCGGTCACCTTGATTTTTTTTGCTGATGTCTTCGTTTCAAATTTTATCACGCAAGGAAATACTGAGCATAACTCTCTCCATGGCTCGTTGAGTGACTTTGAGCTTGTTTAAGAGGCCAACTGTTAAAGACCACTGTCATACAAATTCAAAATTACTTGGTATCATTTAGAGCTAGCGCAGACGACGGATAACGGAGGACTTTTTGTCCGCGACACGTCTTTATTGTTAACCAAATTAGATTCAACTTAGACCGCGTATATCCGCGAAAAGTACGCGATAGTCCTCGTTATTTATTCAACTTTATGTTCTTAGTAATAAGGTCGTGTCGCGGACAAAAAGTCCTTCAATGTCCATCGTCTGCGCAGGCCATTATTGAGTTTAGGTTGTTACAAGTACCTACTTGTGAACGACAAAGAAGCTAGGCTGTCGGTTCACAAACCCTACGGCGGGAGACCTTATAACCAGCCTTAGCAGTAGCAATATTAGCTTATTTAAAGTTAACCATGGCACGATTTTTACGGATTTTCGGGCATAACTTATTTGTTTTTAAACTGACTTGTTGTAAATTAATCTACTGTTATTTTTCAGAAATCCACACCTTCTGAGGGAGTTTTGCGATAAATTGGAACAGAATACGGAATCCTACGATTTTTTAAATATTGCACATATGATTGGGAAGCGAACGACATACATCGGCGATCGTAGTAGTCCTAACGATAAACCTGCGCATACGATAATGACCTCACTTACAAAAGAATTATGGCTCTGGAAAACTGGGGGCTAATAATTGTCTAATTTTAAAATCTATCGCAATCTCTTTCAATTAGATAGAGAGATTTACATACTTCAGGCCGTCACTATTTGACATTTGATAGGGATTGTGATTGAGACGCGTTTTGAAAGGAATTGAATGAACGAAATTGAACTTTCTAAGCAAAGTGACACAAGAAAATATCTTATTCACCTCACACGCTCTGAAACGGAGGTATTGTCATCAGTTAAGGCGTAGAAAATCGCTTTTCGCGCGGCAAAGTACTTTTTTAATTTAATACCGAAAAATATGTCTTAATGCGTTCCGAATCGCACTATTGACTTTTTGGTTATATTTGATTCTTATTTTAAATAGCTTTAAATTAATTAAAATACTCCGTTTTGGTTTAATTATATTATTTTTTATATAATATAATTATATATTATATCATAAAAACATAACAATAAAAATTACAAAAATCATAAATTATTGGCAGTTGCATCTTAATCGATCGTTAAACACCTGAAAAAATGTTTCTTTCGAATGCAAGGATATTCCTAGCATTGATGTGACAACGCTGGCCTACAGCGTATTAAAAATATAAAAGTATTGGAGAATTTCGACGGTGGTTCGCAAGTCTCGGTAGCTCAGCAGTTAGAGCATTGGACCGGATTTCCAAAGGTCGCGGGTTAGATTCCCGTCTGAGAATTCACTTGTGGCCGAGTTAATTTTGTCCAATATTTTTCTATTTAAAAATTTACCATAAATAACAATAAGATTAGGTAAACTATTTGCTATAAGAATTTTATATTAGGCTGGGTGAGATATCACAACCTATAATTGGATTTCGGACTGTGACAAATCTTTATTTCTAAATTGTCTTTGTCTTGTACCTCATGTCAGTGTCAACATTTACGGAGGAGTTTCACCCGAGTTCTTTTCGTAATAACACGTGTTGTGAGGCTCCATTTTTAACTCAATCTACCGTACAATTTCTGTATAATAAAAAATATATTTACTTGACATTGGCAAAATTCGCGTATTAAACGCGAGCACGCCATTTATTAAGAAAGAAGAAGAAGAACATTTACGGAATCGTTTTTATTCTTATTAATAAGTAACAATATATTCCTACTTTAAATAACTTTGAATTAACTATAATACTCCCTTTTTTATTATATAAGTTTTTATATCATTCAAACAACGAGAATAAGGTATATTTAGATTAAACTTTATGTTTAAAGAATTTTTTACCGGAAGTTGACCGCGGAAACAACCATAAATGTTCCTCGCTGTTGTGAGGTGAAAAATTTTTAGCGTCTTGTACCTACCTTTGAAATCCTCGCTTCGCTCAGGATTAAATCTTTCCTAGTCCTAGATACAATACCTCTGAAAGGGATTGTGATAGATTTTAAATTAGACAATTAGGGGGCTGGTCGACCGACATCTTGTATCGTCATTTTGTTTGGAACTATTAGGGTAGATGTGGTATTTCCAAATCGTTCAGAGGGTTGGGTATAGGGAGGGTAATATGATACTTATCTTTTCGGCCGAGGTGCTTCGTATAATTATGATAGAACTTCACTTGGTAAGTACGTTTAATCATTAATTTTATTATACTTGTCCCTCGTCGTCCATAAGTATCCTGAAATTAAATATTAATATGCATTTTACAATGTAGACGTTGAGAGTTATTGTGATTTGGGAATGCCATAGTCAGTTTTATTTTATTGTTTATGGTAAACTTGATGTTAAAATAATAAAATAAATATTTTAATAAACTCAGCATTGTTTTATTGATCAACGTTATAGTCTTTTAGACTCCTCTCTTAATAAAATTATATTTAAAATAATCAGAAGAATATACTTTAAGTAAAATCAATATCATTGTAAATTTTAAATAGAAAAATATTGGAAAACATTAACTCGGCCACAAGTGAATTCTCAGACGGGAATCGAGAGCATTGGACCGGATTTCCTAAGGTCGCGGGTTCGATTCCCGTCTGAGAATTCAATTGTGGCCGAGTTAATTTTTTCCAATATTTTTCTATTTAAAATTTACCATAAGTATAAAAATAGCATTGATAAATGCAAAAATTACAAAATCATAAATCAATCATTGCATTGATAAATGAAATAAACTAAATTGAAGTTTAATGTTGATTAAACACTGCACTAGCTAAACTAATCTGGGGGGCTATCGCGTAAAAATTCTGGGTGTGGATATGGGCTTCATTTGACAGTTGAAGCTCATAAAATTACCATTTAAGGTCATTTAACTGTCAAATGAAGCCCATGTCCATATCCATACTTTTTACACGATAGCCCTGCTGATCGTTGGGATTATTTACTACCCTATTATAGAATTTCCCAAACGTCGTGGAGCTACCACTTTTCCGGAGGACATCAATATTGACACCTTTTTGATATGCCTTAGAGGTTGAGGCATGACGCGTGCTATCCGCCGTGAATATGTAGACATCAATTCTACAATTCCTAATGGCCTGCGCAGACGACGGACATTGGAGGACTTTTTGTCCGTGACACGACCTTATAACTAAGAACATAAAGTTGTATAAATAACGAGGACTATCAAGTGGTCTCCGGTTCTGGGCCACCTGCGCTTTCACGTTTAAATAATTAGCTTTAGATGTCGACAGTGGTGGCCTTTTTTCCTTCCCAATATAACTTTGTTTTATTAACTATTGCGAAAGTAATAATCAAATCATCATGCATTCTTTTATTTTAATTTTCTTTTATTTTTCTTTTTGAGATGTACCATTTTTGTATGGGGGCTGGGCCCCCTAATTATTACAGTCATGAAATTATATTTTATGAAAAGAGCACAAAATAAGGAACCTTTCCATGTATTAATATATTTTTTTAAAATACCCAAACATTGTTATTCGTAATACATAGCTAAAAATATTAAAATCTGCATAGAACATGTGACAGCAATGACAAATGACTGACAGTGACACAACTGACACACCAAATGACAGCTTGTACGTTTTAAAAAAATATAACTTACTTTTTAAATTAGTAATGCAATGGTACTATCCATTACAGCCAGAAACCGCATGGTTTCATTTTCAGGAAATTGCATTGAAACCTTAAAATACCTTAGAGAATGTTTAAATAGTTCAGCAATATATAATAAACACTTAAAACTATCATTAGAACTCATTAATCATAAGAAAAGCTTCATGAAGAAAACAAGATATCAAGTATTTAAATATTTTTTAAATTATGTTGGGGTGTTTTTATATTTTTTTTCTTTTTGGAAACATCATCTCGGAAGACAGATCTATCAGAAAAACATCACTTCATAACTGTAATAAAATAGGGGCCCACAAAGGAACATCTCCTTTCGAAAGGCCGAACCAAGGAGGGTTTTTCCCCCATAATTTTTTTTCTGTACTTAGATAGTTTTAGAGTTATGATGAATGTTATAAAATATCCCTAGACAGTATTGATGTGTTTATTTATTTATGGCACACTTACAGGCAACAGATAGAAAACATTAAAGAAAATTGTCTAAGGTTGATATAGCTTATATCTATGCCCAATTACAAAAATGCACAGCATTGACCATAGTCACTACATAATTGGTAATAGACTAAATATAACAAAAAATATGACAGTAAAAAAGACGAAAAAATACAAAAAAAATTAGAGATTAGCTAACAACATTTTTTTGAAAACAGGGACACTACATTTAAAGAGATCGTAATCCTGACAAATTGCATTAAAATAACTAAAGCATCTCCAATAAGTCACTGCCCGATAACCCTTTTGCAATTTTATGAAGGGTACGCAAATCGTTGGACCACCTCCGCTTCTCCAAGCTGGTCATGTTAAAATGCCTAAGACGATCAGAATACTCACAAATCTTACGGCGGAGACTACATCTTGTGAATAAAACTCGCAAGAACTTACGTTGAATAGCCTCTATCCTATCGGTGTGGACCTGATAAACAGGCGACCAGACAGAAGAACAGTACTCGAGGATACTTCTGACCAGGGCTCCATATGAAATTATCCATGAATTAGCGTTATTGAATGGCTTGGCATGACGCAAAACAAAAAATTGCATTTGATTGGCTTTGTTGCAGATATTATAGTCTTAAAAAACTCTACTGGTCAACCGGGAAGTCCCCGATTGACCTACCTACTATATGCCAAGTAGGGGGAAGTAGTCCTTTTCCCTAACTCTTACAATGGTGATTTTTTTGTTACTATACTACTTACTCGTTTAGCAGTTACTGTACTACTACCTTAAGTCAAACTCGCTCGGTTATTACATGGTTTATTAAATTATAGCTAAGTAGTGGTAGTGGCGACCTGCAATTTCAACCGCGTGGGATTTGATAAATTACCTAATAAAAATTTACCAAATAACCTTGGTTTCAATATAAGCTATTAAACTATGATATCTATAATACCTATCCAAATCTGTACAATGATTGCGTTATGTGACTGAGTACGTATCATCCTAACAAACATCCAAACTTTTACATTTTTACTATTACATAGTTGGATTGCTTCGTATCGGTCTTGTCTTTCAACAAGTTGAAGTTAGTTTACTACCTAATACTACTGCGTAGTTTCATTTATGAGACACATACATTAATAGGTAATATTAACGACTGGGCAGTATAGTTTCCGACTTTAGCCTGTTCTTTTGGGAGCGGCCCAAAAACAAAAAGAAATGTCACTGTCAACAAATAGTCAAATGTCTGAATGTCATTGTCATTCAATGACAATGTCACTGTCAACAAACTGTCAAATGTCTGAATGTCATTGTCAATCAATGACAACCCATGTAAAAAAAAGTAAACAAAGCAAATTAAATCGACTCGAAGAAAAAGTGATTATATTATTATACTCTTTGCCGACGAGACGGAGACCGTCAGTCAAATAAAAATAAAATTAGTAACAACACTGTATGTAGAACTATCGTGTCGTGCTCGTGTCCAATCTAAGTGCTCTTTATTTACCTATCATGGAAGACGAACCTGTTCATTTAATTCGAGAATCATCTCGTACTTTATTAAAATTGAATAGACAAATTATTAGAGACAAACAAACCGATTTTGGTCGGAATATTGAAGAAACACGGTAAGAATTATCATAACTTAAATTATCGACTGTGTATAAACTTGATAAAACTAATGACTATGCTTACGCTGAAAACCTAGAAGTACATTTTAGATAAGATAGCCACTTTCTCGGTCAGCTCAGTGATGGAGGATTCCGGGAAAGGCTCGCTACCATCAATTCAATGCAATTCATTTATGTCAAGTAACATTAATTGACTCATTATTTGTTAGTAACAACTGACATAGGTGACAATTAATTTACTTAACCTATGTCAGTAGTCCATCGACCCATCTGCGTTATCAATACTTAAAATCAAGTATGATGAAGGCTGTGTCCCCATTGTTCATAAAAAAGAAATAGAAAATTGGTTATTTATTTAATTTTACTACATATTACCTTACAGACACAATATTAATTAGGTAATTTTTCTAAACACAGAATCTCTGACCAATCTTTCATTGAACTATCATCTCTATTTCACTTTTAGAATTTGTTTTTTTTCCTCAAGTTCATATCTTAAAATTCTAAGATATTTGCAAAATTATAGTCTGTAATTAAAATGTACAGATTCATAAAATACACAAGCAAGCAAGAGAAATATACAAGCAGTATAAGTTACAATAATCATTTTAGTTAGCTGTAATAATAATTATAAATGTACTTTTAAAACAAATTACAGAGTAACTGAAGAAAGTATAACAGACATAGTTAAGAAATTGAAGACCAAATCTATAACCGTTGTGGAGTTAAATGTACTAAAAAATTCAATAATAAATGATCCAAATTGCACTGCAAAGGTATTGGGCGTGCAAGGCTCTTTGAGAGGGCTAGTTCGGGAAATATCAGGTCAGTGAACTAATTTCAATTTAACACCTTTTAGTCGTTTTTCCAGCACGGCACCGGTTGCCTGACAAGCAAATGATAATAATGATAATTGTATACAATCACACCAATTATCGGCCCTCATTAAGTTTCATGATGAACTTGTGTTATTAATACGAGATAACAGATAAACATACTTATATACAGAAATACAGATAGTCTGGTATCTGAATTTTGTCCTAAGAGCACGCAGTTCAAAAAGAACTGATATTGGATGTGCATAACTTTGTACAACAAAATACCGAAATCAGTACAGGAACTACCTCTCAATAGATTTAAAGTAGCATTGTATAGATGGTTAAATGAAAAAGCATTCTATAGTGTCACTGAATATTTAAATTATGAGGAACTCTTAAATTTATGAAATTTGATTATGTTAACAAATAAGTACCTAATAATTTGTATGTTTTTTTTTTGTATTTTCTTTTATTCATTTGACATTGTAATATTGTAAAAAATAATAATTTTGATTTGACATGTATAATTTTGACATCCTATAATAATTTTATTTCAAACGTTAGTTGATTAATTTTAAAATTTATCTTTGTGATTATGGTGCCCAAAAACAATTAAATGACAATTAATGTTACTACATTGTTAATCATAATTATTAATTAAATATGTATATTTGCATGCTATTGCGGATGGCGAAATGAGCTGAGCCTACTAGTATTAAAGATCTGCAGTGTACCTCATTTAAAGGCAAATAAATTATTTCTATTTCTATTTCTATTTCTATACTTTTTTCTTTTAATACATACATAATATACATATTAAACACCCAGACTAAAGAAATATACATATTAATGCACACAAATATTTGACTTGTCCAGGGATCGAACCCGGGACCCCTGGCGCAAACATGTCGCCAAACTTATTATATTGGGCATTCCACTTGCCGGCGTCAGTGACCGCCCGGCGTGTATTCATTCTGTCTAGTCAGATCCCATCACCGTGCCGTGCCAATGTAATGGAAAAATGCTCATTGGGTGAAGGGGTTTGTACTGTTTGCAAAGGTCTACCACAAATTATTTTGATGTTGAAGCAGTGGGTTCTTGGGAGTAGAACCCATGGTAGTACCCAACCAGGTGGTCTTGGAACAAGCCCACTAACCAAACCAAATACAATTTGTGTCACCAGTATTGGCTTGGTATTTGGATATTCGAATATTCGTTTTATTTGGATATTCGCCTCATTTACTATTCGGATATTATTGAGAGTAGTAATTGATGTTTTCGAATTTTTCGAATACTACTCAATAATAAATGTAAACTAGTCTGTGAATAGAAGAAAAAAACGACAGATTTAATAATCACTACTGGCAACACTAGCAACAGACTATCATGCATTAACTCGGTCATGTGCATGCATAGAAGTGGGCGACCGCGATGAGCATTACTTTTGAGGTTAAATAGGTCTAATAATAATAACAGAGAGGGCATTAGACTGAGCGATGAAGTTTGGTCTGGTCTACAGAAGCGGTGGAAGGGAGAACAGTGGTCTTACCAGATAGAAGGGGCTCTGATCTGGAGTTGCACGCGGAGATGGTACGTTCGCAAAGGGTGACGATGCGGATCTTTTGGGCCTTATTAAGGCTCGCCCCTATGCCCTTCTGGGAGCTCTCCACGAGGGTCTTAATCTCCTCGGCATTCTAATAGAGGCGAAGAACCCACGTCCCGTAAGGCACGTTTCAACCGCGTAAGTCACATGGGGTCCAAACTATCACCCTACCCTCCTGGTAGTAAGCAGTTTTGTTCCTGTCCAAGTCGGTCGAACCTAACTTCTGCCGTCCCACTTTAGCGTCGCAATGTTGCAATCAGCGACCCGTCTGATTGCAACATGGGAGGTAATCCCATGTTGCAATCAGACGGGTCGCTGGCTCACTCCGCATCAGACAAAGCAAATTTAATTGCGTCCTTGTTCGCGAGCAATTCTCATCTAGATGCAGGCACAGCAATTCCACCGTCACAAACTTACTGCGGCAGTTCTATGCCGCAGCTTTCTATACACTGTAACGAGGTAAAACAAGCAGTGCTGAGTTTAAATGTGAATAAGGTTAGTGATCCTGATGGGATTCCAGCAAGAGTGCTTAGGCTTCGCGTGCCTGAATTGTCTCCTGTATTAACTAGCACGCCCGTACCGCCTTTCTCTATCCAAGAAAAACCGTTCCCAAGTAGTGGAAGGTTGCTAATGTACAGTGGTTGCTAATACCAGTGCCTAAAAAGGTGACCGTGCCGACCCTATCAACAACCGTCCAATTGCAATTAGCTCCTTATTATGCAAGGTTATGGAAAAGGTTCTAAGTCGCAAGCTGCTATCGTACCTAGAAAATCACGACCTAATATGTGAATAAGCGAAAGCCGTATTGACACGGCTTTCGCCAAGGTAGCTCAATTGGAGATCTTCAGGTGGACGTTACGCATTGCTGGGGTGAGGCTACCGAAAAACATGGCGAAGCTGTCACCGTGTCACTCGACATCTCGAAAGCCTTGGACTGGGTCTGGCACGCTTGATTGATAAGTAAACTTCCTTCGAACACACATTTTGCCACTTTGGAAGTGTACATCTTTCAAACGGTTCACTTTAAAAAAAATGGTTTAAGAACTTCAATGTAATTTTTAAAGACCTATCTATAGATAACCCGCACGTATAGGTTTGATGAAAAAAAAATTTTTTCTTCTGCTTTAGTTCCAGCCCCCCCTTAATATATATATATTTATATATATATATATTTTTTCTTTTTTTTTTTGTGTAAAAACCGTAAAGCGGTTTACAGAATACATCTACGGGCATGACGAATCTATAAGGGTTTCGTTTTTTAGTATTCAAAGTATTCGAAAAATATCGTAAAATCCGAATAATAGATATTAAAGGATCCCGTCAGGGCGACATGAGACTAGTTGCTTTTTTCTAGTATATTTTCTTGTTTAATATTTATCACACAAAAATAGCATTTTAAAATGCAAAATTAAAAATGTATAATCCGAATAATAGATTTGGAAGTATTCAAAGTATTCGAATAGTTAAAATTTACGAATATTACAAGCCCTAATCACCACTGGGAAGAGAACCCGGGATCTCTGGATCTGATTCCAGTAGTGCTACCGCTAGACCACAGAATAGAATGTTTTTGTTTGGTAAAACCATGATATAACTTGCGTTATGTAAAAATAACGCTAAGAAATATAAATAACTAGCGGCCGCTCGCAGATTCACCCGCGTGGTTCCCGTTCCCGTAGGAATATCGATATATAAAAAAAGGATCCTATGTTCATAACCAGGCTATCTACTATCTGTGTACCAAATTTCATCCAAATCCGTCCAGTAGTTTCGGAGCCTTTTCAATGCAAACAAACAAACAATCAAATCTGTTTTCTTTATAATATTCGTATAGATGACCAAAACGCATAGATAGCAGGATACACGCGCTATCAGTTGTAACAAATGCTACCCTGTTTTGTATTTGTTTTGAGTTATGGGAATGCATTTACGCATACCAAACGGTTATGCTGGGCTTGCCTAGAATAGCGGACTCGCGAGTCCGGCATCCTAACAAATGCTACCCTTTTTTGTTTTTGTTTTGAATTATGGGAATGCACTTACGCATACCAAACGGTTATGCTGGGCTCGCCTAGAATAGCGGACTCGCGAGTCCGGCACCCTAACAAATGCTACCCTTTTTTGTTTTTGTTTTGAATTATGGGAATGCATTTACGCATACCAAACGGTTATGCTGGGCTCGCCTAGAATACCGGACTCGCAAGTCCGGCATCCTAACAAATGCTACCCTTTTTTGTTTTTGTTTTGAGTTATGGGAATGCATTTACGCATACCAAACGGTTATGCTGGGCTCGCCTAGAATAGCGGACTCGCGAGTCCGGCATCCTAACAAATGCTACCCTTTTTTGTTTTTGTTTTGAATTATGGGAATGCATTTACGCATACCAAACGGTTATGCTGGGCTCGCCTAGAATAGCGGACTCGCGAGTCCGGCACCCTAACAAATGCTACCCTGTTCATGATAATAACAATAAAAAAATAGAGACAGAGGATGTGTTCTCACGTTAAAACCAAGTGAAACATATTGTCTATCGCTATCGCTTCGCGTTCTTTTACATAGTACATGATGCAAAGTACATACAATGGACAAAGGCTGTATATTAATTTCAAGTTAAATTATTTCAGGGACAGATGTAAAACGACAATTGGCTGCTATTGGATGTTGCTGCAATTTGGCTCTTGGTGATGAAAAAACCTGCATGACTATTGTTAAAGCCGCAGGGTCTTATTTAACTACTGCTTTAGATAACCAAAGCACAGAAATTGCTGTAAGTATTGTTTATAATCCGATCCAAGTGCGACAAATAGGCTATTTGACATGTTTTTAAAATCCATTTTATATTATGTAGTAGAGTTTAACGAACCCAGTAAAAGTTGTTTTTTTTTTATTCTGGTACACTAATATTGAGCAGTCTAGAAAAAAAAATGATTCTTGCTTTTCGAGAGTCGCCTCAACAACCTGTTTCACTTGTAGTGTTTTGAATGCGTGTCTAATTGCTTCAAAGATAACGGCCGCCTGGGCCGTGGGCAACTTAGCGGGGTCGGGGGCGAGGCCCTGCGACGCGCTGACGGCGCAAGGCGCATTGCCGAAGCTCACCGCCATGCTGACCTCTCCACACGAGGAAATAGCTGAAGCCGCTCTGTATGCGTTGACTCACTTCGCGTATCAGATAAAAGACGTGCTTAGGTAAGTCCGCTAATGCCCGGCTATACGCTCTGTCTTGCCTGAGGACATGCCTGCACAATCCGGCTATACTTCTGCCATTTTATGGAAAGAATGTTTGTAAACAAGCCGGCCATATTTAACCTCAAAAGTGCTTATTTTTTACACGTTTTAGAGATATGAGCACTTCATAAATAGCTTACTTATGCTGTCCAAGTTTGATATTTGGTATTAGTTTACTGAAATATAAGGTATTTTTTTAATAATTACGAAAAATACTCAAATGTTTCTTTACAAACATTCTTTCCGTAAGATGGCTGGAGTGTGGTAAATATATAAAATTCGTGATATTTGTCAAATACTGCAGCGGCCAGCAAAAGAGGCGTTGATGGACGAACGTGTTCATGTAGGCCGAGGCGAGGCACACATACGTAAGTGCATTAATATCTAGTTGTGGTCAAGGCTTGTATAGTACTTTTTTCAATAATGCACGGAAATTAAAACTAAATAGTACCTTTATACTTTTCAAAATCAATAACGAACAACAATGAGGCTGAGCGTATGCTCTGTGCAGCGCGCATGCGTATGCGCTCGGACGGCGCTGTGCGGACCGCGCGCCGCACAGACCTACGTCGCGCAGAAATGTCTGCGCGCCAGCATACGCTAATTTTTCTAATTTTTCCCGCGTTAAAGTGTTCATTTGTGTTTTTTTTTACAATAAACAGCTTTTTTATTTGCAAGCCAGTTCGAAATTTAAATAAAACCTTTCATAAGTTACCTACTTGGTTGGGATATTTCCGATGAAAGGTCGTTCCATTTTTAATTTACACGACAGAAATGAGTTTATCATATGTAATTTATTTGGCCATTTAAACCACGGCAGATATGGATTTTCATACAACTTCGTTGTCAAATTTTTCCAAGATTGTTTGAGAAAAAAAAAGTTGAAAGGATGTCTTGGACTGCGCATGCAAGACGGAGCGTGTAGGCAGTAGGTACATTATAGTCATTGTGTTTTTTTTAATTATTGACATTGCCTCCCATTCTTGCGTTGCACCACAGATAGCAGACTATAGTACAGCACCCCTAGTACGAGTTGATATTTTCTATCAATGATATCGAAAACTATCTGATGCACTACACATGTCGGTAAAACATTCGATCAGTATCCGGCTCGAAGGACCACTAATGTTCGAGATAGGATATATTTTGTATTGTAACGAGTCAAATATCACAGTCTAAACATAAATAGTCTTTACACTCGGCCGATATGACGCACCCACACAGACCGCCCGCTCGCTATCGGTACACGGGACGGCCTCTCGATGGTTTTCAACGGTAAAACAATTGCGAGCGCGCGTGTAACGGCGCGTGGCTGTGTGAGTGTCGGCCGTTTGTAGGCAGTGCCAAGACTAATATGCTTTCAAAATTTAATCTAATTATTTTCTTTATTTTTCAGCAAAAAGTATCTGGATAAATTGGTACAAGTCATCCTTAAATGCAAATTAAGTAAAGTTTCTGCACGGCTACTGTTCATCCTTTCGTGCCATTCAGACTTCGATTTATCACAAGAAGAACTATTAGAACTCTTAAATTTCACATCGGTAAGTCTTGAGAAACATTGCAAAGACTGCGTAGAAACCCAAGTGTGCTGCGAATTTGTGTTTCTTATAAGAACATTAGCTAATTCAAATGTTAATAAATCTGGTGTAGTAATTTTAAACTATTTTGAGACAAATCTAAATGTATATGTTGACAATTTTAAGTTTATACTAAAATCAAGTAATTCTGTAGCCAAGTCTTTAACTTGGTTGTTAGGTAACCTTTATAACTGCTGTGGTGATAGCAAACTTATAAATATGTTAGTTAACGAATAATATAAGTATTAATAAGACAGTAATAATAATAATTTGTAAGACAATAACACAAAAAAAATTGTTATTAAACATTTGTATTTTTGGAAATTTGTATGTCAAAATAAAACCAGAATAAATTCGCAATAAATATTTTATTATATCAATAATAATAATTAATTATAATAATAATATTTAGATTATCATGGATAAGGCTAATATAATTTTAAAAGTTTACATCACTCTCACAAATGTAGCGTAAAGGCCTATCCACACTAGATAGTTATTAATTGCTACAAACGGCCAAGTTCAATAATTAAACAAATTTTTATTTTTTTATAAAATGCTCTATATAAGAAAGTAACGAAATGGTCCGAAGGTCTAGTGCTGGTATCTACTCATGTATAACTATCTCTCTCGCACAATGTTTATATTATTATCTAATATATAAAATTCTCGTGTCACAGTTTTCGTTCCCATACTCCTCCGAAACGGCTTGACCGATTCTCATGAAATTTTGTGAGCGTATTGAGTAGGTCTGAGAATCGGCTACTATCTATTCTTTATCCCGAAATTCCACGGGAGCGAAGCCCCGGGGCACAGCTAGTATTATATATATTATACTTATATAGTATTCACGCAAGAACGTGATTGTTGTTTTTTAAATGTATAAGTAAAACGTCTTTATCCTTACTTTACATAAGAAATAAAATAGGAAAAAATAATTATTACTTATAATAACGATATTCTTATTATCGTAATCCGTTCAGCCGTTTTAAAGATAAGAGGTAACAGGATAAAGAATATTATACATACAAGATACGCGCTAAAAACATAAGCCATTCATTGCAGTCTGGTAAAACCATGCAGGTTTTATTATTACTTGACTCGTTTTAAGTTATTTTTAAAATTATTTTTGGCAGCAGAAAATACAGATGGGTTGATTTTGAATACACAAAATGCTAATAAAGTAGCATTCATAACTTAATAAGTAAGGTACACAGTCGAGGAACTTGCCGATGGACCAGCAGAGCTTTTTGAGGGTACTTTATTTAAAAAAGTAATATATATATAAGAAACGTTTATATCACAAATAATAGTTAATTAACAGGTATATATTTTATTCAATAAAGTTAGTAGGTACTTTTCGAGAAAATGTTTTCAAAAAACTACTGGTCAACCGGGAAGTTCCCCGATTATACTTCAAAAATCGCTCTTATTGTCTACGCTTTAAGAGCGCACTTACGGTCAACATGAAAACTTTGTTACTTAGACACATTTTATATGTCAGTATTACCCCCGTACTTGTTGTAAAATATAATGCGGCCGCTGAGAGGATGACCGATGACTCTCGATAGGAGCTGTCAAATAAAGCATTCTCTCAGTGGCCGCATTATACTTTTACAATATTTTGTTGTTTCTTGTAAATGTTTCGCCAGTAGAAACGGGGGGTAAGAGCGAGAGAGATATTATAATTCATTTTCAAAGTCTGAGGGCCTACTCTGGATGACCGTTTATAATCATTAACTTAGATTCTTATGTTGTATCAATGCAATTACTTACACTGCTCCCGACGCATATGTAAAGTTTCAGTTATTAATTTTAATAGTCTTGAGAACGAAACTTCGCAAACGGACTTGTAGAGTAGGTCCTCTGATATTCACAATCGAATCAATGATGGCTGAGCAGTTTCCACGTTTGCTCATTTATTTTTATCGTGGCGTCCTACGTGAGCGACTGGATGTAAACGTGAAGCGGCGCGTTTCGGTGTGAAAACAATACCGGCAAACATCTTGCTGAGTGGAGTGACTACTTTTTGTAGGTACTGCGCATCTTTAGTTTCTCCACGCGAGTGACAAGTTATCTGCCAAGAACTCTGCGTTTGGTCACATAGAACACTTCAATAATAAATAAATAATTGCATACAAACACACCAATTATCTAGCCCACGTTAAATTTCATGAAGAACTTGTTATGGATACTAGATAACGGATAAACATACTTGTATACTTTTTTTTGTAAATACATACATAATATATAATAACATATTAAACATCCAGATCAAGACAAACCGACATGTTCATGCACACAAATATTTGTCTTGTCCTGGGATCGAACCCGGGAACTCTGGCGCAGAAGGCGGGCTTAGTACCCTTGCGCCAAACAGGTCGTTCAATAGGTACCAACTCTTTGTTTACGCGCCGCACCTTGCCGCTTTGCGTTCGCATCCAGATCGCTCACGTAGGATGACGCTTATGACTTTACAATTTTTAACTCCTCGCGTAGCAATTTTTCTAAAGAAATAGCTATTAAAACTTGTATCCTTCAAAGTTTCGCTACATTTCAAATATTTAGATTTAAAAAGTATCGCTATTGCTATTTTGTATCTAATTTCCGAATCGCGCCCTTTTTGTCGCATCTTTTCAACCGGAGTCCGGTATTTCCCGATATTTCCGGTATCCGGTGATGCCGGATTCCGGAGTTATCTTGAACAACATACAGTTATCGAATAAAATTAAGACTTCAAACTTGAATAAAGCACTTAATACGGATTTACAAAAAGGTATACCAAAGTAATTTAAAGAAAAAACACAGCTTTTCATCTTTTGACATTTACGGATGCCGCTTCCATTCGAAATATACCGAACGCGAAACAAACGGTTTGATTCCGAGTCGAGCATAAGTACGGAGCAGCAAGCACAGACCTATATCGAGATAGACGGTAAAGTTTGATCTACGGTCAGAGTTTTCCGACCTAAGTCAGTCCGCTTGAGACCATTGCCATGAAAATACGCGTCACTCAGAAATTGTGCAGTGCTTTCTTGCAAGAGCTCGTCAATAACATTTCTACATCATTAAATCTCGCTCGTGAAGACATCGTAAATACGTAATATTCGACACGCTTGGTTCTCATACAGTTTGAAGCGCTCTTTTCGTCTATCTCGATATAGGTCTGTGGCAACGAGTCCGGCTTTACAAAACTGACAAATTTCTCCAATCGACTTTCAACTTAAAGACGGTGAACCGTTTAGTTTAGAATTGGCTGAAGAAATATGATGTCCTTATCGTATTGAATAAGCCGAAGTTGCTATTGACTGTACTGGATACTAGATTACCATCGATTTGATTCGGCCTGAATCTGCACTTAGGGCGTTTTAAGCTGCACTCGGGAGACGCATATCGGGTGCGCTAGGGAGAGGAACGAGCGAGAAAATCAGTCTATGAGCTTGTCCAGATGAACGTGCGATTGAGATAGTTTCCTCATACATTTAAGTTTCACTATAAATTCAGCGAAAAGGAAAGTACTTTCTCCGAGCTAGGTCTGCGCTCGGGGCCTGACTGTTCGGTGTTGGAACTTGTATTTCTTATATTTACAGCGAGCTGTGAAACTTCTATAGTGTGATTCACGTTTTCAATAAATATCCTCGCTGTTTTCTTGACGTGCGTGCGACTTCAGACCCGCGCGCCGTATTTACAGTCGTACTTTTCGCTGAACCTACATACATTTCGCTATTCAACGTATTCTTTTAAGTAACGACACTAAGTATCTACACATCGTTCGCTCTGTATTAAAACGTATCAATTTGCGCGAAAAACGCGTCATCTGGACAAGACGGTCTCGCCATTCGCTCACTCCTGTAGCCTTTGCTTGAGCGGCTTTCGACACTCGGAGCTCGATGTCACTGTCCCGTTTACACCTTAGCGGGGTAAGCGAGACTTGATGCGCTATATTATATCGCGTGATATAGCGGTATTCTAGAGGGCTCGATGTCACTGTTCCACTTACACCTTTGCGGGGTAAGCGAGACAGCATGCGCCTTATTATATCGCGTGATATAGCGGTGTTAGAATGAGCGGCTTTCGACACTCGGAGCTCGATGTCACTGTCCCGTTTGCACCTTAGCGGCGTGACCGAGACGTAATGCGCTATATTATATCGCGTGATATAACAGTGTTAGAATGAGCGGCGTTCGACACTCGGAGCTCGATGTCACTGTCCCGTTTACACCTTAGCGGGGCGACCGAGACATGATGCGCTATATTATATCGCGTGATATAACAGTGTTAGAATGAGCGGCGTTCGACACTCGGAGCTCGATGTCACTGTCCCGTTTACACCTTAGCGGGGCTCGCGAGACTTGATGTGCTATATTATATCGCGTGATATAACAGTGTTAGAATGAGCGGCGTTCGACACTCAGAGCTCGATGTCACTGCCCCGTTGACACCTTAGCGGGGCTCGCGAGACATGATGCGCTATGTTATATCGCGTTATATAACAGTGTTAGAATGAGCGGCTTTCGACACTCGGAGCTCGATGTCACTGCCCCGTTGACACCTTAGCGGGTCTCGCGAGACATGATGCGCTATGTTATATCGCGTTATATAACAGTGTTAGAATGAGCGGCTTTCGACACTCGGAGCTCGATGTCACTGCCCCGTTGACACCTTAGCGGCGCTCGCGAGACTTGATGCGCTATATAATATCGCGTGATACAGCGGACAGACGCTAGCACGTCCTACGTGTGGTCGGGGGGCGGGCGCCGCGCCGCGCCGCGACGACTTCGCCGTTCGGAGGTGGACGCTTGTTGCGCTGGAACAAACGATAATACAGTGGTGGTCACGTAATTAACCGCCTCTGTGGTTCTGCCGTGTGGTGACGGCCTAAGAATACAAGTGTCACCACTCCCTTACATGCCTGGGATGTCGTTAGACTAAGAGGCTCGACGCATTGAACACCTGTGCGAGAGAAGGAAAACTTGAAACAAACCAACTCGCCTGGCCAGCGTGGTAGCAGTAGGCTAATAGCCTCCTATGAACGCCACAATAGGCGTAGCTAGGAGAGGCCTATGTCCAGCAGTGGACGTCCACAGGCTGATAATGGATGGATGGTGGTCTAGTGGTACAATTCAATTCAATTCATTTATTCCATACAATTGTGTTGAATATTATAAAAAAAATTAAATTAAAAAAATAATGACAATATTGGCTGTTACAACATCATGTCATTCTTCTAGTTAGTCTCTTGAGGTAGTGGGAGCCTGATGACCTGTAACACAGATATTTTATATCTAGCTCAGGCATCAGTCTCACACAAACTAAATATGCAACAGCAATAATGTTTTGTAAATTTACTTAAGTTTGATATGATATTTTTTTTTATTTTATTTATTATTATTACTGTTATTTATTATTAATAAAATATGAGAAACAATGAGAGAAATATACTCGCATTCGAAAGATCTCTCATTGATGAAACGACGAGCGGGTTCGAATCCCGTCGGGGCGACATGAGACTAGTTGCTTTTTTTCTAGTATATGTTCTTGTTTAATATTTTTCACATAAAAATAGCATTGTAAAATGCAACATTTAAAAAGTTATAAGCACAAAGTAATTCGCATTTCGAGTTTCAAACACGTTATTTAGTTTAATTATGACACTTTTTATCTTGTATATGTAGTGACGTTATAAATAATTTAACATGCAAGCATAAATTAGTTAACTATGGGTTTATTTGTGTTAAATAACAATGTTATTTAAGCTTATAAACATGCACATCAAATAAAATTGTTAAAATTCAGAAATAAATGATGATCTAAATCTTCGTACATAATCGTAACTTAGACTTTTGTGTAAGTAAGTATTATTTTATGATATAATTTACAATTACTCAAAAAAATATTTTCCTCACCCTCGCAGAGTGGTATCAGTTTGGTAACCACGATTTTCAACTCTGGATACTGGGCTACAGAGTCCTTAATCGTTAAATCGGATGATTTTGTCAATTCGTTCGTGCATTTATGTACAAGTCGGTGCGTTTCTGAAATTCAACCAAAACAAAAAGAAATAAAAACAAAGCTGGCTGTGCAGTTTTTGACAAAATATAAATAAAAAAGAAATAGAAATGAATGCCGTTGAAATTTACTTGCTGCATGCACCCGTTACCCACTTGTACTTTTAGATTTTCAATTCAATTATATTGCAATAAAAAATTTTCGGATTATCTAACGTTCTATGAATTTGATACCGACTACCGAACTTTTTTTATAATCAATAATTGTCACATAGATAAATAAGTTATTAGCTTATGGGACTTTAGTCCCCATCCTATCCTGGCCATACATACAGGGCGTTAAAAGACCCATAGCGAAGCTGTGATATATGCGTAGTGTACATCAAACTAAATAAGAATATGTCAAAATTTACTGGGATTTACTGGGAATTACTGGGAATTATTTTTATTTTTAGTAATAACAATTGATTTTATTTTTTAAACACAATGGTACGCGTGTAACAAAACGTTTACATGTGTCTATAGAGTACAAGTAGGTGAAGGGGGCCCCGTATCATTGAGTGGTTTTGATATTCATTGCGTTTTTGTTACTTAAAACGATAATCTTTAAAAAAAATAATGACTTTAATCCTCAATAACTCCTGAACTTTTTATGATTTTGTAATTATTGCATTTTTCAATGCTATTTTTATACTTATGGCAAGTGAATTCTCAGACGGGAATCGAAATCGGATTTCGATTCCCGTCTGAGAATTCACTTGTGGCCGAGTTAATTTTTTCCAATATTTTTCTATTTAAAATTTACCATAACTCCTGAACTATCAGTTTCCTAGGTTTGGCTCCATACAAGAAACTGATAGTAACGATGGGGAGAATACATGGTCTTCGTTTTCATTTTGGGTCTTTTAACACCCTGTATATCAGGGTTACAGGGTCGAGCGATTCAAAAATATGGAAATGCGTATGTCGAACGAACGTCAGTAGAAATGAAGCGCTCGACGCGCGACGAGTGAATCAAAATAGAACGCCAGGGGGGCTATTCTCGCGCCTTCGACATATCGAATTCGAAATTTTTTGGACCCAAAAATCTGTATTATAAACTAACTGAAAACAATCTTCGACATTATAGGATTGTTACTTACATTTTCATCATAGAAATTATGTTTTGAAAAATGTCGAATTCGACATATCTGAATTGCCCCCCAGGTGCCCAATTCTCGCGCCTTCGACATTTCGAATTCGACATTTTTAGAGTCAAAAATCTATACTAAAAGCTCACTGAAAGCAATCTTCGACATTATAGGATTATCAAAGATAGATAGATTGAAACTAAAGGATTTTGACAGTAGTAAAGATTTTACTAACATTTTTACTAAAGAAATTAAGCATATAAAAATGTCGAATTCGACATTTTTCAAACCATAATTTCTTTATTAAAAATGTAAGTAAAATCTTTACTACGGACATAATACTTTAGTTTCAATGATCTTTGACAATCCTATAATGTTGAAGATTGTTTTCTGTGAGTTTTAAATATATATTTATGGCTCCGAAAATGTCGAATTCAAGATGTCGAAGGCGCGAGAATTGCCCCCCTGGCCTCTTCAAGACATTGCCATTGCAAGTATGTAACATCCTAGGCCACATCCTGTTTCCAAACAAGATGGTGGTCAAATACTTGCAATGTCTCGAATAAAAAAAATGTTTAGGGTATGATGGGAGTTTCCCAACTAATACCTACCGTCTTACTAATACCATAATACTTTAAACTATGCTAGATTCAACCTTATTCCCTACGTGATAAAGATCATAGCACAATAGTTACCTGTCTGCTCTTCTGGACTCTTGTCTTCCCCACTCGTGCCTGGCCCTTTCTTGCTCTTCTGCTCGTAACCGTTGGGCCGTGACCGTGTATGATCTGCAAAACAATAGAAACAGATTTTATTTTATGATATATGAATTTTTGCATTCTTCAACGCTATTTTTATAGTTATAATAAATTTTTAAATAGAAAATTTTTGGAAAGAGCTTTGGACCGGATTTCCAAAGGTCGTGGATTCGAGTCCCATCTGAGAATTCACTTGTGGCCGAGTTGATTTTTCCAATATTATTTATTAAAAAAATTATCAATAGTAAAACCGTTCAGTTTCTCAGTGGCTAAGGATCGCGGGAAAAGCGCAAATTATTACTTAGGATCAGTGGCCCTACCGCGTATCTGCCGTCGGCATCGCTGTCGACTTCATTTTGACAGGCGACGGCGTTTTCGTACGGCGCAACTTCAACGTTATCTCCCTAACGATAAGATTCCTTTTCCACAGTCAGTTGATACTCGACTCTGTGTGCGACCGAGACAGCGCTATTAGCATCGGCGCTCGCGTGTGAAGAGTTGCGCCCATATTAGACGCATCGACGACGTCGACAACACATACGTATGGCCACAAGTACCTATGATGAAAGCTAGTGTATCCCCGTAGTTCATAAAAAAATAAATACGCCATAAATTTTAAACACCCTGTCTCTCATAATCACATCTCAATAACGCCATATTTGGCTTTTGTTGGATCTAATGGCGTGTATCGTTATTGCGAGGCTGCCTCGCGCGGCATCATCAAATCTCACGAGAAAACGAAGTTCTTAGACATGTCGCGACTGTTCTTCTTTGTCCTCGCCTTTTCCCGTTACACGGGATCGTCTTTCATTATCATGCGGCGCCATGTAGTCCGCTTGCTGGTATCCTCTTCTTTAAGTCCTAGACTCTTTATATCTCTCTGGACATTAGTCAACCACGTAGTTTGAGGTCTTCCCCTTCCTCTTTTCTTTGTAGCCATAGAAAAGCACTTTTTCACAACATAATCATCATCAGGTCTTCTCATCACGTGACCGTACCATCTGAGCCTGCTCCCTAAGTGTCTCATTTCAAAATCTATCACAATCCCTTTCAAAGGTATTGTGATTGTGATTTATGAAGTCGCAATCCTTTTCGGAACGAATGATGTTTTAAATGACACTTCATTTGACACTTCTCCATACATTTGAAAGATATTTTCGTCTGTCACTTCATTCGTTCATTCAATATCTTTCAAAACACGTCCCGATCACAATCCATATCAAATGTCAAATAGTGACGGCCTGAAGTATGTAAATATCTTTCAAATGACAAAATTAGACAATTAGCCCCCCTGGTATCACATATTGTCACTTATGTGTGCAACCATAAAGCTTCCTCTAATGTGTTCGTTGCGTCACTCTACCTGCCCATCTCAGCATACGCATTTCGGTGGTGTGCAGCTTCTGCTCGTGTCTCCTTATATTTTATATATTTTCCTCTTATATTAAATATATTTCAAAATTGTAAATTTGTGCTTGGCAACAACATGTTCCATTGTAAATGTTGTTGTTTCTGTTAAAGCTGATAAGTTTCTTGCGGCCGTTCTTCTTATCAGTTAAAAGATGTCCTGAATGGCTGGTAGGGAAACAAAAAATTGGACTATTCGAAAGTACTTATCTATAAGTCTATTTGAATAAAAATCTTTGACTTTGACTTTGTCCCCTGAGCGTCATCCAGCAGCGCCACCCGACAGCGAGCCGAGCGGCGCTTGTCCCATTTACCACAAGGCGGTCGCAGGTTACCGCACTTGACTTTACTCGCTACGCGACTCTAAACTCTATTTTATGAAGTTAAGACGATTTTAGTTAAGTTAACGTTGGAAGATTTCATGTGTTACTTGTTCGTGACAACTTTAAAATAG
Organism: Chrysoteuchia culmella; assembly: GCA_910589605.1. Taxonomy (NCBI): domain Eukaryota; kingdom Metazoa; phylum Arthropoda; class Insecta; order Lepidoptera; family Crambidae; genus Chrysoteuchia; species Chrysoteuchia culmella. The sequence continues at coordinate 2,315,351 of OU342651.1, forward strand.
GCTCGCGAGGTCGATACACGTCATAAGATGTGCTCGGAAACAAAGATATTGTTTATCTCACTATTGGCGTAGACGGTAGAGCAGTGTATCTGTTGTCCTGTCAACTCGGGCAGTAAATAACATTTTGGTCACCCATCTCGGGGCAAACCGTTTGGAAACATGCTTAACATTGTTTATCTCTTACTATTGGCGTAGACAGTGGAGCGGTGTATCTGTTGCCCTGACAGTTCGGGCAGTGTTAGGGGCCGCCTCGTGCTGCGACCCCGAGACCCCACTATGTTAAAGTCTCTGTAAAAGAAAGTAAAATATGTAAAAAAAAACATTTTCACCTCACACGCTCTGAAAAGGAGGTTTTGTCAATCAGTTTAGGCGTAGAATACCGCTTTTTGCGGCCTAGCGAAAGTACTTTTTTAATTTAATACCTAAAAATACTTATGTCATAATGCGTTCCGAATCGGACTACTGACTTTTTTGTTATATTTTATTCTTATTTTAAATAGCTTTAAATTATTTATAATACTCCGTTTTGGTTTTATTATATTATTTTAGTTCATTGAATCATAAAAACAATAACAATAAGATTAAACTATTTGTTATAAGAATTTTATATTAGGCTGGGTAAGATTTCACAACCTATAATTGGATTTCGGACTGTTACATAAATATTTATTTTTAAATTGTCTTTGTCTTGTACCTCATGTCAGTGTCAACATTTAACAGAATCGTTTTTATTCTTATTAATAAGTAACAATATATTCCTACTTTAAATCACTTTGAATTAACTATAATACTCAATTTTTTATTATTTTACTTTTTTTATATCATTAAAACAACGAGAATAAGGTATATTTAGATTAAACTTTATGTTTAAAGATTTTTTTACGGGAAGTTGACCGCGGAAACAACCATAAATGTTCCTCGCTGTTGTGAGGTGAAAAATTGTGTGTTGCGCTCGGCAGAAAAGTTTTTAGCGTATTTGTACCTTTGAAATAGAGGTAACTCGCCGTTAAATAACCAACTTTTCAGCCTTGCATAACAAATAACTATTTCTCAAACATGCATGGAAATATTGTCATTATTTTCGAAAAAAGAACACGCGAAGTATCGAATTTACGGACAAAGAAAATCAAATCCATTGGAGGACCGTTTTTTGAAGAGTGAAAAAAAAATATGCTGTAGGTAGATCTTAATAAAAACTATCAACGAAAATTTGTTTGAACGAAATTAATTTAGCAGTTTCAGAGCTATAGCACATTTTCCAAAGCAAATATAACTATGTCATTATACAAACACTATGATAAACAAAGTTGTTTTTGCAGACGAAAAATTATAGTAGCATTTTGGGTAGGTGTACTTAGGTAATCGGTAGTCAAGTGAATACCTAATTTAATATAATAATAATAATATTTATTATAATAACTTTATTGCACACTATACAAAAACAAACACAACAGAGAAAATGACAAAAAAGAGGAACACAAAATAAACGGCCATTGCTACAGAGCAATCTTTTCCAGGGAACCTTGGGTGAGAGACGGAACCCTTCATGTGCGAGTTCGACTCGCACTTGGCCGATTTTTATTTACTTACTCTCTGACTGGTTCCCGCCAAAACTCCGGCGTGTGGACCGGCGGGAAGTGGTAGTTGTTCTGGTAGCCGTAGCTGTCGATCCCGCTGGCGCGCAAACTCGCGTGCAGCGTGTTCTTCATACACTGCAACTGGGCGTGATGATTATTAAACGGTGTTGTTAGTTTTTGTATTGAAAATACCACAAAAATACAGGTACAATCGGGGAACTTCCCGGTTGACCAGTAGAGTTTTTGACTTCTAATTCGATGAAGCTGGCTGCACGCACGAAAAAATGCGGCTTTACCTCGCTCTGAGGCGTTCCATTTAAGGCTTGAAGTGCAAGCGAGAGCGCGGAACGAGCGATAAAGAGGCACAATCGGCCTCCGCGTTCGGCCGCGTTCGACATTCTTATGACGTCGCTTCCATCTTCATCAAAACTTAACATCAGGTATGATGAAGGCTAAGAGTATTCCCGTGTCGTTAATAAAAAAAAGGTATTTCATTTGAATCATAAATTATTTCTTTAATCTTATTAATTTTCGAACAAACGTTTCCCAAAAAAATCGTTTGTTTGTAAAGCCGGTACTGACGATAGTTGAACGTGACAACGCGTTGTCACGATCAACTATCAATTTATGATTCAAATTAAATATATTTTTTTATTAACGACACGGGATTCTTAGCCTTCATCATACCTGATGTTAAGTTTTGATGAAGATGGAAGCGAGCCTCTCCCGGAATCCTCAATCACTGAGGAACTGGCTATCTTATCTCTAGCTGCCGGAACACAACAATGCTGAAAACATTGTTGTTATGGCGTCAGACTTAGATAAGATGGTGGTAGCTTAGGCAGGCGGACTTACAACGAGTCCTACCACCAACCAAACCGAATACAATATGTACCCCCGCTGGGAATCGAACCCGGGGCCCCTGGGTCTGATACCGGTGGTTGTACCACTTGACCACAAAGGCGGTTAAACCTAATAAACGCTTCCTAAAAAACTACTGGTCAACCGCGAAGTTCCCCGACTGTACCACAATAATCTACCGCCTAACGGTCTAGCAATCGCTGTCGGTATTTCAAGCCTCCTATAAGGGCTCTCGCTAACGCTATCACTTTCATACTAAAAATGCAATACTGAATCGAACAGATGCATTGAGATATGTAGGAATTGGGCAAACCTTCCGTTTTTAAGGGTTTTACGAGAGTTTTAAGTTTGGTTACTATTACGATAACGTTAGTTATTGAACTTTGTGGAGTAACCTTTCCTAACATAAGCGGGTTAAAATATTTTATCTATAGGTACTAATAAAACAATACCGTGACTGACAACGCATAGCCCAAACGGCTGAATCGATTGGCGAGCACTAAGAAAGCATATTTTTTTTATATTCCTACGGTAACGGGCACAACGCGGGTAGAGTTGCCACCTGCCTTTTCGTAAGGGCTGTCAACGTCTAAAATACGGGCTTTTGTTTTTTTTACGGGAGACAATTAAAACTGTAGTTAGTGCTTTTACGGATATCAAACGCGCTATATTTCCACGAACTAAGTTGTAATTGTCCGTATTTTTAGGTTTTTTAGGGGTTTTTTGATTTTCCGACGTTTCGGCACCTTTACAGCTGCCGTGGTCACGGGATGACTGGCTACTTATAAATCTACCCTCGAAAAGTACTTATTGTTTAAATATGCAGCTTTTAAACAGTTTTCTTTTAAAAAGCAAATGTAAAAAAAAATTGCATGTTAAAAAAAATATGGCGATTTTAAACCACCAAGTCAAAAACCCTCATTTTGCGCCAGCCATCCTGACAAAACATCAGCATTTGGTTTCGCCAGCCAGCTCTTGGGTGAATTAGTAAAAATACGGGAGCTTTACTTACGCCGTATCTTATTTTCTCAATTACGGGTTTCTGTATTATAAATGCCTGAAAAACGTGATAACCCGTAAAATACGGGGCATCTGGCAACCCTACACGTGGGTGAAACTGCGGGCGGCCACTAGTAGGAAAAAAGTTCCAAGTGGTCGTATAAGAGTTAAAATTATCAGTGTTGTGTACTTGTGTACTCTGTTACAAAACATTGCTCCACAAAAAGTAATTTCGGTTTAATCACTGACAGAAAATAAACATTACTGTCATAATATGAAAAACAAAATGTTCAAAAATGTATTAAGTCTGGGCCACGTCTGTGTACAGTACCTATACCAAAAATAGACAAAACCACGATAAATAGTTTGGTTAATTTTTTTTTTTCATAATAACTTTGTTTTCTGGAAGGAACAATAAATATACTATCTGACTAAGACAATTAGGCACATGACAGCTGAGAGAAACTAAAAAAAACTAAGAAAAAACCAAATGTTCAAAACGCGGTAATCAATCAATCACTGTAGCGCTAATTAATCACATAATAACATAAGTGCGGGGATAGAAGTAGGCTGCAGGTGCAAAAGGTGCAAAACCGCATTCCTGTCATGCGCCTAATTGTCTTGGTCGTGTAGTAATGCAAAACACTTCCAAATACATCATGGCGGAAGATGTAATTTGGTCACTGTCACTGTCATTCAATAGAATTACAAAGTCGAACACATATTAGAACTCAATGACAGTGACACTGACAGTATTTTACGTGGAGTTGTCATATTTGACGCCTTATTTCGGGTAAAAAATATTGATTTATTTTTATTAATAACCACATAATTGTGCATTATATATACTTAATTAATTGTATTTTTCTCAGAATCAGTAATTTTTTCTCCATCTTTGGGGGTGGTGTACGTAGCCGTGGCCCATATTGGGACATGTTCTTTAAGTGATATAAGGTTACGTTTTTTATATGTACCTATCAATTCATATTAATAGCTGTATATGTTTTCCAGCTATAGGTACAACTTTACACAGCGTCATTGTTAAAAGTACTTAAGTACTTCTAAGATACTACAGCAACATATTAACACGGGTGCGAAAATAAATCTAGATGTTTCAAGTGAATATAAGACAAATGTAGTCACGTCACGACGAGAAATCCATTGTTGAATACGGAACGAGCGTGTTATTTGTATGACGTATTGTTTTATATTGAGCGTGTAAAATATGAAGTTCCATAGTCTGTTCACCAAAACGAGCTAGTGAGAGAATCTCGTGATTGGGTACTGCTGCGCGGTCAATGCGTCTCATCTTCACTTCTCTAATAGCTCGTTTCGGTGAACAAACTATAAAAAGCCGCGGGGTTATAACCTATCTTTGCAAAAACAATGCGATAGCAAAAACTGCGCGATAATTGCTTAACGTCACGTATCACCATAGCAACCGCACTGTTTTTACAATGCGGTTGCGTTCATTTAGTTCCTGTTATTGCTACCAAATTGTTTTTGGCGCTAGTGTCAAAGCAACACGCTCGCTTTAGTTACGAGCGTGAGAGAGTGAGACGCCGCTATAAGAACCACCAGATCACATACGTAGTACCATTTTTATTTTGACGATCCGCGTCGATCGCGTTGATCAGATATGGATATGGGCTTCATTTGACAGTTGAAGCTCATAAAAATACCTTATATGGTCATTTAACAGATTCCCAGATTTAGGGCCCCAGATCAGTTGGGTATGTACAGCAATCTGTATCTCCTCCATTCACTCCTGGGATGACCATTATCAGATCACAGCTCGGTCTATCCTTGGCAGAGAAACAAGGCTCCAAAGTAACCTCGATTGTATGAAAATCGGCTAGTGTTTTTAATTATGTGGCCACCACTGTACGTGTGCGTGTCTGGCAACGTAAAACAACAGCCCCCTGATTATGTCAGTTGTTTCTATCAACGTTTGATTGAAAGTGCACTCAGAGGCGGCGTAGCATGGGTTGACACCCGGGGCGCTCAATAGAGCACCCCCAAAATAAAACAACAAATAAATAAGCTAATCGTGCTTACGTGACTTTATTTGGCTAAAATTTTCAATAACATGGTCAAAATTTACTTTCCTGTCCTTTTCAATTGACAATATGGCAAGATTAGTAAGTCGCGCTTGGCTCATTTTGGATATTAAGTAACTTTTTAATAACTTTAATTTTGAGAAACTTCTTTCACAAGAAGCCAGTAATACACAAATAGTTATCACTATTTGTGTATTAGTGGTAAAAATCTTATACACAGCGCTAAACTTGGAACAGACTCAGAATAGTCCCATTTTACTATGAATTTCTGAAGCTCCAAGGTAGTCCACTGGACCGCTTCTCGGCAGGCGGCTTCCAAGTGGCGCTGTTGAGGACGTGCAGGCTCGCTCCGACTAATACCTGAAAAATAAATGAATTAATATAATAATATCATAGATAAACTAGAAATAACTTATGTACTAGAATTAACTGATTAAATTAAGCACTTACCCTTCTTATTAAAACCTTAAGTTAACTTATTAAGCATATATTTGTGTATGAGTGCTGCATAATTAAGAAAGTATGTTAATAATTGTTTTGTAACGGTACTTACCTTTTTAAATAAATAAAATGTACAATTTGTGCGAAGGTGCAAAAATAAATATTAAAATACCTATAAAATCATAACTTTATCGCAGTCGGCTAACAATGAAAACCGCTTTGCTCAATGCAAAAAATGCATTTAGAAAGAGACAGAGCGATCTCTGTCAGTTGAACGTTCGTTCGTTCCATTTTAATTTTTAGTTGCTTTCACGAGATGACGAGAGACGCGCGCGCGCCATTACAACATTTTTGCACCCTCGTCCGAACGTACTTTTTTTCCAGTTATTCGGTTTTTTCTTCCACGGACCTTGTTAGCACCTTCACCATCCCCAACAAAGCTGGTCATTCGAGCCAAGATCGTGAGGAAAAAGCCACAAAACCTGTGTGTCAGGGATGGCGTTGTTTCAAACCCCGCCGGCACGCGGCATTAAAACGCGTGCACAAGCGAAACTCGAAGCGATGCCTAACGAAGAGAAGCTGGAAATTAAATCGGATGTGCAGTGTAAGCGTAAAAACAAGGAAAAAGTAGCTGCAATGGTGAAATCAGACATAATTTCGCCGTGCCCACGCGTGAGTTGTGCGATAAAACAAAATGGCGGATCGGCCACCAAAAAATGCGTCACACAAAATTCGGCATCCACCGCTAAACAAAAGCTATTAGAATATGAAGCAGCTCAAGCTAAAGCAAAATTAGAATTGGAAGAAGCTGAAGCTCAAATGAAGATGAGAAAAGTCCAAATCGAAAAAGACTTAATCGAGAAAAAGTTGGCCGCGGACTTGGCGGACATCGAAAGTGCCAGAGGAAGATTGTCCTCAGCCAGTTCGTACACAAGCAGAGTGGAAGATTGGCTCGAGAAATCCGTCGCTGCTCCAGGTCCGTCCTATGACATCGACACCAATACCCGTGCTACGTCGGTGCAGCACCACGCAGCAGACACCCACATTGCCATCGACCACTTGGCCAGTGCAGTGCGAGACGCCATTGCCGAAGGCGTCAGCGCCAAGTTTGACCAACACCAGGAGATGCTGTCCAGGATGGCCACTTCGAAAGACTTACCACCATATTTTGGAGATCCAGTGGAATGGCTTCACTTCAAGGAAGCCTTCCACCAGTCTACACAGCTGTGTAACTATACAGACAGTGAGAATTTATGGCGCCTCAGAAAGTCCTTACGAGGGGACGCCAAAGAAGCGATATCTTCTTTGTTAATGACTGGATCTTCGCCTCAGGACATAATGGATACCCTAGAGTTGCGCTTCGGCAGACCTGAAAACATCATGAGGCGAGTTACAACACAAATAAAAAAGTTACAACCGCTGCCGCAAGCCTATCATACAGAAATTGTCAACTTTGCCATAAAAATCAAGAACTTCGTGACGGCAACCTGTGCTGTAAAACAAGATGATTTTCTAAGAAGCCCCGAACTCGTTACAATTGTTGTGGCAAAACTACCGACCGCCCTTGTAAACAAATGGGCCGATTATCTATATGAAAACGAGGACCGCGATACACCAAGACTGGTATCACTTTCCAATTTCCTTTATTCCGAAGCGAAGAAGACTGCAACAGCAGGTGTGTCTCATATCCATTTGCAGCAGAATGATTATACTAGAAGGAAGATACCTGAAAATACCATTAAGAACGTGCTGGTATGTACTGAAAAACAAAACTTGAAGTGTAAATTCTGTAAAAGAAATAATCACAAGATAACCGAATGCACTAAATTTAAACGAGCATTAAGAAGAGACAGATGGCAATTTGTTAGATCAAACAGGCTGTGTCACAAGTGCCTGACTCCTAGACATGAAGACCAGTCGACGTGCACCGCCGAGAACTGCGACATCGAAGCCTGTGGTGGGCCCCACCACCGGTTACTGCACTGGCAGAAACCGGCGCCGGCGCCGCCCGCGGAGCCCGACTCCGCGCCGCCGCCGCCCGACGACAGCGAGTGCGTCAATCACGCATCAGTGTCTAGTGCTAGTGTAAATATAGCTAAAGTATCGGACAGCTCTAAAGTGCCTAAAGTCATGTTAAAAGTAGTGCCGGTTACTATTCACGGACCCAAACAAAGTGTTAACACCTACGCGTTGTTAGATGACGGCGCGACGGTAAGCCTTATGTCTGCTGACATAGCAGATAAGGCCGGTCTACACGGTGAGCGCATGGAAATGCGCGCGAGTAGTGCTTGGGACTCCGGCGAGTTGGTATGTACCACTGAAATAATAAACTTTGAACTTTCCAACAGAAACGGTCATAGATTTAATTTACGTGTTCGTAAAATAAAAGAACTTAACTTACCAGTGCAATTTTCCTGTAATATAGATTTAAGTAATTTTGAAGATTTGTCTAGAGTTAATTTAGATACCTGTCAGTCTGCTATAAAACCTACTTTGTTAATTGGTCAAGATAATTATAATTTAATTGCACCTATTGTTTGTAAAAGGTATAGTCTGAGCGGGCCATTTATTACAAAGACATTATTAGGGTGGTGTATGCACGGGCCTTTATATCGAACGTATAACAAGCAAAGCAGGGAAACCCCAGTTGTCGGCGCCTTCCTTGTGTCGGGTAAGCAGTCACCGCTAAGCAAATCGAGCTATCTTTCTTACGACGCCGACGCTCCCGCAGCCGCCGACGCTCCCGCAGCCTCCGGCGCGCCGCCACCAATCCTGCTTACCGCAGCTCCAGCTGTAAGCGACGCGGACAGTTCATCGTGCCAGCAAACCGCCATTACACTTACTCGTATGCCTGTAAGTAGCGCAGACCCGCAAGAAGACGATATTTTACACGACTTAGTACGACGTTCATTTTCACTGGACTCGATCGGTATTTGTAACAAACCTCGTCAAAACTTAGATGAGTTAAGAGCCGTGACTATACTAGACAAATCAGCCGAGTTGATTGACGGCCAGTGGTCAGTAAATCTGCCCTGGAAGCGCGATAATTTTATTATGCCAAATTCTTATCCAGTAGCTCTTAAACGATTTAATTCAGTCGAAAGAAAAATGATACTTAATACGGAGTTCGAAACACGATATCGCGAACGAATGAAACATTTATTTGATAATAATTACGCTAGAATACTTAGCGACACAGAGTGTAGGGAATCAGCTGATGCGCGTTGTTGGTACCTGCCTCACTTCGGGGTCGATAACCCGAACAAGAACAAACTGCGATTAGTTTTCGATGCCGCCGCCAAGTGCAATAATAATTCATTAAACGACTATTTACTTCAGGGGCCTGATTTATTAAATTCCTTATATGGCATAATGTTTAGATTTCGAGAAAATCCTATTGGTATAATTGGCGATATTAAAGATATGTTCTTAAGAATAAAAATTAAAGTTAACGATCAGAACGCATTAAGATTTCTTTGGAAGGAAAAGGGTAGTAATTTAATATTAAAGTGCGGAATGACGTCACTTATTTTTGGGGCGAATTGCTCGCCATTTGTGGCACAGTACATTAACGCTAATAAAAACGCTTCCCGTTTTGAAAAAGATATGCCGGAAGCTGTAAACGCAATAAAACAAAATCAATATATGGATGATTATATAGACAGTTTTTCTGACATAATTAAATGTAACCAAACTATAAAAGAAATTACATACATACATCGGCAAGGGGGGTTCGAGATGCGAAATTGGTTAAGTAACGAACCTACGGCACTTAGTGATTTTCCGAAAAATGTCCTTAACGACAAAGCGATAAGGTTCGATATCGATAAGCAACCTGAACGAGCATTAGGGCTACTTTGGTTCCCACAGACCGACATGTTAGGTTTCGACTTATCATTTAAACGTATTCCACAAGATATTTTACTTTTGAATAGAATACCTACGAAACGTGAAGTGTTACGTCTTGTAATGTCTATTTTCGACATTCACGGTTATTTGACACTATATACAATTAAAGGGAAAATTTTGATGAGGGAAATTTGGAAAATTAAAATTCAGTGGGATGAAAAGATAGATGAAAAACTTTATATAATATTTTCTAGTTGGATAGAACAAGCACTTGAAATAAATAGTATTAGAATACCGCGTTGGTATTTTCGTAATAATTTTATTGAAACCAGTGAGAGCGAGGCAATTTTCGAACTTCATGTGTTCTGTGACGCTGCGCCCAGTGCGTACGCAGCAGTCGCGTACTGGAGAAGGGTACGCAGCAGCGACGGGCAGGTCGCGGTTTCATTCATAGCGGCTAAGTCCAGAGTAGCACCCGTGTCGTACACTTCCGTGCCGCGACTCGAACGGCAGGCCGCTGTTTTAGCGTGTCGGCTCGCGCACACTATAAAAAATGAACACAGAATTAAGCCTATCTCGATAACTTACTGGACCGATTCTACAACAGTTTTGTGGTGGATAAAAGATAAATGTAGAACTTATAAAACTTTCGTCGCTAATCGATTAGGCGAGATAGACGAACTAAGTTCGAGTAGCGACTGGCGTTACGTACCTACTGATTTAAACATAGCCGATATAGGTACCAAAAATAATGATTTTAGACTGGTTAGTGACTCGAAGTGGTTTACCGGGCCACCGTTCTTGTATCAACCGCGCGGTAGTTGGCCCGAGCATTCTGTAACAAAATATATTAGTGATGAGACATTAGAAAAGGTAAATATAGTATGTGAGAATAATAAAGTTTGTGACTTACCTATACCGAATCCGGAACGATTTTCGAGTTGGTTGCGATTGTTACGCGCCACAGCTGCGGTTCTATTATTTATAGAAAAATGTAAGAAAAGTTCTGTTTCGTGTATTAATCAAGATTTAATTAATCAAGCAGAAATATTGTTGATACGTTATTCGCAATCTCAATCTTTTCAAAATGAAATAATTTCTTTAAAGTTAAATAAAGATATAAAACGTGACAGCCGACTTCGCACACTTACTCCTATGTTGGATAAAAATAATATACTACGTGTCGATGGACGTATAGGTAACGTAAAGGGCATAGAACAGATGACAAAATTTCCTATAATATTAGACGGCAAAAACTATATAACGCGTCTTTTAGTGATGTACTTCCATGTTAACGCGGCTCATTCTTGTAACGAAATGGTTATCAATGAAATTCGACAGAAATATTGGCTCGTAGGATTGAGACCTGCAGTTCGCACCGTAGCCAAACAATGCCTAGTCTGTCGCTTTAGAAAAGCTATACCTAACCCGCCGCGCCTTGGTGACTTACCTGAGTGTAGGCTCACACATCATCAAAGACCGTTTACTATGTGCGGGGTAGACCTGTTCGGGCCTATTGAGGTAACAGTCGGTCGCTCGAGGGCTCGTAGGTACGGTGTTTTATTTACGTGTCTGACTGTACGTGCAGTTCATGTCGAGTTGGTTTCGTCGCTCACAACCGACTCCATGATGATGGCATTAAGGCGTATGGCCGCGCGCAGGGGTTGGCCGCACACAGTATTTTCTGATAACGGTACCAATCTACGCGGTACCGATACCGAGTTGAAAAAGGCGTATCAGGAAGTTATTAATAGCCAGCAAAATTTAGTAACAGACGCCCTAAATAAAGGCGTCCAGTGGAAATTCATACCACCAGCTAGCCCCCACATGGGGGGAGCGTGGGAACGCCTCATCCGGAGTGTTAAGACAGCCCTTAAGGTAGTTCTAAAGGAAAGAGCCCCTCGCGAGGAAACTCTAGCAACATTTATGTGTGAGGTGGAGAACATGATTAATAGCCGGCCCTTAACTCATGTTTCGGTCGATCCCAGAGATCCAGAGTCGTTAACACCCAACCATTTCTTATTAGGGTCATCCTCTAACTTACCCCAAACCGGCGTTTTTGACGATGGCGACTTATATTTAAGAAAGCAGTGGCGAATTGCACAACGTCTGGCGGATTTGTTTTGGTCCAGATGGCTGAAAGAAGTTTTGCCTACTTTAGCCCCTCGTAGCAAGTGGAGCCGTGAAGGAGCCCAGTTAAAGGTAGGAGATCTAGTAGTAGTAGTAGATCCTGCTTCTCAGCGGAACGTGTGGCCGAAAGGCACAGTCCAGAAGGTTTATCCTGGCCCCGACGGACGGGTAAGAGTCGTGGATATCAAAACCGCAACTGGAGTAACCAAACGCCCGGCAACCCGGGTAGCTTTGCTTCTTGGAAATGTTAGTGAATAAAGTGTAGTCGCATGTATTAAGTGTCGTGTCACGACACTGGGGGGAGGATGTTGAGGACGTGCAGGCTCGCTCCGACTAATACCTGAAAAATAAATGAATTAATATAATAATATCATAGATAAACTAGAAATAACTTATGTACTAGAATTAACTGATTAAATTAAGCACTTACCCTTCTTATTAAAACCTTAAGTTAACTTATTAAGCATATATTTGTGTATGAGTGCTGCATAATTAAGAAAGTATGTTAATAATTGTTTTGTAACGGTACTTACCTTTTTAAATAAATAAAATGTACAATTTGTGCGAAGGTGCAAAAATAAATATTAAAATACCTATAAAATCATAACTTTATCGCAGTCGGCTAACAATGAAAACCGCTTTGCTCAATGCAAAAAATGCATTTAGAAAGAGACAGAGCGATCTCTGTCAGTTGAACGTTCGTTCGTTCCATTTTAATTTTTAGTTGCTTTCACGAGATGACGAGAGACGCGCGCGCGCCATTACAACATTTTTGCACCCTCGTCCGAACGTACTTTTTTTCCAGTTATTCGGTTTTTTCTTCCACGGACCTTGTTAGCACCTTCACCATCCCCAACAGGCGCCTCAGTCGTAAAATTTCCAAAATCATTTCCTCCGCAGTAAATTCATCATAAACGTTTGTTAGATTTGGAACTATACCACGAAGTTCTTCTGTAGATGTAAGCAGAGTTTTAGGTTGAACAACGGCAAATTTTATGAAAATGTCATCCATTGCCCTGTAACGATGGTCTAGTTTCCCCGTAAAATCTATCAAGACATTCTAACATAGCTCTTCTGGCAATGTTAGCGGGCGCGGGTGAAGGGAGGTGAGTTGGGGCGTTCCGCCCGCGCCGCGCTGTCCTCGTCGGGCAGATGAGTGAGATGCGCCAGACCGCGAGAGATCGCGAGTGAGTTGTCATGTCACGCACGCTGTCACCCCTTGGCGCTTGGCACCCGGGGCGGACCGCCCCCGCCGCCCCCTTACGCCGCTAGTGAGTGCACTCACATTGCTGCTTTATTAAAAATCAATGTGACAACTATCTAACTAAAGCAGCAATGTAACTGTACTTTCAATCAATATCAATCAAAATCTGGTAGCAACAGAGTTAGATAATCAACTAGCAGGTTAGTGACAGCGCGATTGAAACACAATTGAGATGCGATCATAAGTAAACGTTAGTAAAATTTACCCCCTGGTCGACCGGGAAGCGGGAAGTACCTCGAATATAGGTATGTGTGTCGGTATGTACGTTAGACGCCCGATCCGTATTCAATCCTAGCACCGTGCGCCGCCGCACCCATAGCTGCTGTAAGAGCCTGTACTACCAGAACGGATAAAGAATAGGATTGAAAATGGCCGCACGTCTATATACATCTCGCTCGCACACTGTCGCTGTCTATACTCGCACATGCACGTACTGTTAGCAAAAAAAATAGTAAGAAAAATTATGTTCATTTTCCATTATAATAACGCTTTTTTCATAAAAATATATTTGTGATATAAAATAATAACAAATTTAAAAAATACCATTTCTAAAATTTGTCAAATACTTAACTAAAATAAATAAATTAATTAATTTGGAGGTTCTTCATATGCATGATTTAAAAAAAAACAATATCAAATTAAGTTATTACTCGTATTTAAGTACCTATGTATTTGATAATCACGTTGTGTGTAATTAAAATTAATATTTTTATTAACTTTTAACCGCCTCTGTGGACTAGTGGTACAACCACCGGTATCAGACAGGGGTCCCGCGTTCGATTCCTAGCGGGGGTACATATTATATTCGGTTTGTTTGGTGGTAGGACTTTTTGTAAGACCGTCTGGCTAGCTACTACCATCATACTAAATCTGACGCCATAACAACAATGTTTTCAGCATTGTTGTGTTCCGGCACTTAAGATAGCCAGTTCCTCAGTGATTGAGGATTCCGGGAGAGGCTCGCTTCCATCTTCAGCCTTATCAATACTTAACATCAGGTATGATGAAGGCTAAGAATCTCCCCGTCGTTCATACAAAAAAAAACTTGCTATAAAATGCCCAAATATGTCATAATAATCAAAATCTTAAAACTTTTTTTGTTGACGGTACAGACTTAGAGAGCCGCCATTTTCAATCCCTTTCTTTGCCCGCCCGGGTATATTAGGCGTACTATACATATTAGGCGTTGGGCGCGTGTTAGCCGCGTTGAGCCAAATTCCCTACTAAGGCTTGCATAATTCCTCAACGCGGCTTTGACGCGCCCATCTCGCCAGCGCCCATCATGTACAGGGTCTAACTCGTGACACTCGTGAAGTCGTGACATACGTGTGCGTGTCTGGCGGCCGCGCCGTCAAACAACAGGTTAGTGACGGCGCCCCCCGCCGCCGCCGCGAGTACCTCTCTGCGCTGCCGGTCCGCGTCCGCGCGGAGTCGACGTACTAGGCGCTCGGCTTCGGAAAGACGGGCGCGAAGCTCTGCTCGGGATTCCGCGCCCGGGCTTAACGGCTCGTTGGTACCACATGTGCACGCACTCGTGCGAGATTCGAGCTCGCGCACTTTTCTATAAAATTCAAAATCCAATATCATTTATTTAGTTGTTAGGCTGTTACAAGCACTTATGCACGTCAAAGAAGCTACGCCATCGGTTCACAAACCCTACGACGGGAGACCTTGTAACGAGAACAACCGGCAAAAAACTCGTCAAGGGCTATTGTTTTCTCTCCGTTTTATTTCATACAGACTCGTCAAATTTAAAAGTGACCTTAAACACATGGGTAAGGTCAATTTAAAAAATATAGGAAAATTGATGCCATAATCAGCAGTGGCACATTAACCTAGGCTTTACGAGTCAGCCGCGCCCGAGCACAGATGCTCGCGTGCGTGCGCACGCGCGAGTCTCTAGGTCACGCACTTCTCTTCACAGATGATCAAAATCAACACTAAGGCTTTACAGGTTTACGAGAAAGTTGAACCTAGACTCAATGACCCGTCTAGTCTCTATAGCTTGTCCACTTTTCTAATCACAGACACTCATAATCAGAACAGCCATGTATGTCTTTCGTTTTAGGTGCTTTCTATAAGACAATCAAAATCAGCAGTGCCGTCAATCTAGGCTATAAAGCTTAAGGGCAATAGTTGTAATAGTTAACCCTCGCGTAGTCGCCGCTAGACGTTTTGCTTCAACAAGTCGCCTGCGAAGCTCTGGTTATGTCATGATTCAGCGCCCGGGCTCAGTGGTTCTCGAACATTGCACGAGCATGCACAGGATTCTAATTTGCTCACTTTTTTAATGACAAACGTTCAATAATTGCTTGAGATCAAATCTTTCCCAGGAAAACAGCTAAGAAAAAGTACAGTAGTCACACATCATGAGCCATGACTCTAGCTCAGGCTCTTCTCTGATCAAAAGTTCCTTTACCACTAAAGTTAGTTTTAACGGAATGTTACTTCTGCAGGAACTAAAGGTTAATGAAACTGGCACCAAACTAAAGACTAAAGTTCGTTCTTATTCGTTCTAGTCTATAAACACTTGCAACTTACTCAGCTTGCGCATCAAAGAGCCTTTGCAGCTGCAGCGCTCTGGCTTCAGCCGCCCGCGCCTCGCTGCGGGCCGCGGCTGCCTCGCGCTCCAATCGGGTCACTTCTCGTTTCAAGTTCGCCTCCTGCAACAAGTACACAAGAAGATCAAGACAATATAGATCCACTTTTATGCAGGGGGTCTAACTCTGTGCTTAGACTCATATTAGCCCCTCAGCTCGTGGCCTACTCGGAAGGCCATCGCACAAAGAAATCAGTAGGACTGTCGTCGTTGGAAAGGGTAACAACTATGCGTTAGTCTATGCACATTTCAACCGGGATGTTCCCTACAACAAAGAACAATAGAAGACCAAGACAACCAAGATAGCCTCCTACAACATAGCACAGAGTAGATCAAAAAAAAGAAGATCCAAGTTTATGCGAATCTTACATTTCTGAATGGCCTCCTACAACAGTACAATGGAAGATCTAGACGAGAAAGATCTACGATCAGGTGAGTCCTGCGTTTCAAGCGGGATGACCTCTTACAACATAGCGCAATACAATATCAAGCTTTAAGGAGTGAAATCTTCCTTAAATCTTGATATTTTGTTGTGCTTTATATTGTGCTCAGGTGAGTCCCACATTTCAACCGGGATGGCCTTCTACATCATAGCACAGTAGGATAAAAATAAGGAAAATCCACAAACAGGTAAGTCCCATATTTTAACTGAGATGGCCTCTTGCAAAATTGCACAATAGCAGATCAAACAATGATCGTGGATGATCTGGTGAGTCCCACATCTTAAACCATCCGGAAATTCGTCAATACCTTTGTTAGATTGATACAGCAACACAATGAAATTAAATCTCAAAGTTTACGTGCTTTATTGGGAGAAAAGAACTCAACCCTTAAGAACTCATCTTAAGAATATCACACATACTTTTATAGAAACAGGTATCACTTGTCTCAGTATTTCTTATCTTAATGTCTTTAAAGTCATAAAAATTATACATTACATAGATTACTTAGATTGAAGTAGCTTACCTCACTATTCTCGTTTGTATCTTCCTGAGAAGGCGTCGTTGATTTCGGCGATGACTCCTTGTTGAATATTAATTGGAATTGCAAGTCTGTAAAGAGAGATTCTATTAGTTTTTCTATTAAATGAAAACTTTTACATACGGACGGACGCATAGAAAGATGTTCCAATTAACCTTCTGAATGTTGAAGGTATCTGATGAAGATGAGACCACTCGAGTCAATCACGTCAATCTGATCCCTCTATTCTCTTAAGAGATAACCGTAAAAACAATTTCAATTTGAAATTTCAACCTTTTTTTGCAATCCGAAGTCACGACAAAATAGTGGCTGTAGTTTCTTAAGTAGTGGGTTTAAGATATTCTACTTGCAGCGTCTAGGCCTACCTCTAGTATAGGGGTGATTACCACAAAGGGTCTCACAGGACGTATGGGGGCGTGAGGGCAAGTAGTGAAAATATTCAAATAAAATAAGGCCTACCTCTGTTCCTCTCCCTCAACGCTTCGATCTCAGCGGGTAGCCCGCTGAGCATCTGCCGGTGCTGCTCCTGCAGGAACCGCACGCTGTGCTCCAGGTGAGCGACCCTGGCCGTGGCATTGCCGCTGCCGATCACGAACCCGCTACCAGTTATCCAGTTAAGTAGTGGGTTTTAAAACCCCTAGCTCCTAAGCATGAACACCACTATATCGCGCGATATTACATGGCGCGTGATGCTGTCTTGCTTACCTCACTAGGATGTGAGAGGAAAGATAGTGATGATGACTTGTAGTGCCTAGGCCTACCTCTGTTCCTCTCCCTCAACGCTTCGATCTCAGCGTGTAGCCCGCTGAGCATCTGCCGGTGCTGCTCCTGCAGGAACCGCACGCTGTGCTCTAGGTGACCGACCCTGGCCGTGGCATTGCCGCTGCCGATCACGAACCCGCTACCAGTTATCCAGTTAAATAGTGGGTTTTAAAACCCCTAGCTCCTAAGCATGAACACCACTATATCGTGCGATATTACATGGCGCGTGATGCTGTCTTGCTTACCTCACTAGAATGTGAGAGGAAGGATAGTGATGATGACTTGTAGTGCCTAGGCCTACCTCTGTTCCTCTCCCTCAACGCTTCGATCTCAGCGTGTAGCCCGCTGAGCATCTGCCGGTGCTGCTCCTGCAGGAACCGCACGCTGTGCTCCAGGTGAGCGACCCTGGCCGTGGCATCGCCGCTGCCGATCACGAAGCCGCTGCCACTCGGTTCGGGCGGCGATTTCTTTATCTGGAACGAAGATTTTTTAAGAACTTCGTAAGTCCGAGATTGCTTGATGAAATATAGTGGATGTTTGAGAACGACATGCATTATAGACTTTGATATTGGAAGATTTAGAAGGAAATCGTTATATACGGAAATAAGCAGGGAATGACAATGATTCATAATAAAAATAACTGCATAGTATCAAGCTATATGTACATATAGAGGAAAACCGTATTTTTTGTACTACGGGTATAAGAGTGTAATGATGAATGAATATGGATTCGCGTTTCTCCCGGAATCTTCTGTGAGGAACTGGCTGTTAAGAAAGAGTGCTCACTAAAAGTTCATGTGAACAAAGAATTACAATCACCAAAAGGGAATATAAATAACGGGGGCATATCTAATATATGCGTCCTCCATGGTGAGTTGGCTTGGCTTGGATGACCCATTAGTGGGCTACCCGTCACCCGTCACGTGAAAATGTGATTAGCCTTCAGCCTTTTTATTTTCAAGTTTAAGTACCTACATTGTTTTTTCCGACTATCAAAACAAAGTATTCATACACATCTTGCGATTAGAATGATGCCTTTCGTAGTACAAGTTGATACAAAAAAGTTCATAAATTGTCTATTTGAATATTCCGATTTAGGTTTCACCGTTGGTGTTTTCTATTAAGTAGACAAGAGGTTTTTTTTATGAACGACGGGAGACTCTTAGCCTTCATCATATCTACTGTTAAGAGCCTCTCCCGGAATCCTCAATCACTGAGGAACTGGCTATCTTATCTATAACTGCCGGAACACAATAATGCTGTTGTTATTATGGCGTCAGGCTTAGATAAGATGGTGGTAGATAGCCAGGCGGACTTACAACAGATCCTACCACCAATCAAACCGAATACAATATGTACCCCCGCTGGGAATCGAACCCGGGACCCCTGGGTCTGATAGCGGTGGATCTTGGACGTATTCGTCCAAGCGGTGGATGTAGGTACCACTAGACCACAGATATGGTATATAGGTTTATGTCTCTTGTGAATTTATTCTCGCCTTTTTTTCTTGTTTATTCTGTTAAAGAAACGATATCATTGACGGTCCCTTATCTGGAAGTGTTGAGAAAGGCCCATATACATACATGAAATACATGAATATAATTATTGTTTTGTTTATCTTTATGCATAATGTTTGTTCTATGATTTTGTATGTGTGAATTTATGAAAAATAAAACAATATTATTATTATTATTCGAGGAAGGCGATTAACCGAATTTCCCGATGAGTCGATGACCTTTAACTGTGTCTTTGTTTCCTTTTGCACTGAACCGGTTAAGTTGTATAGTTAATTTTAACCACTTAAGGATAAATAAATATCAAAAGGTTTGCAAAACTATTGAGTTATTTAAATATGATTTTCTTTGTGTTTGACGCGTAATGTAGAGAAGAAAGAATAATATCATTAATTGCTCTACATTACGCATGACATTACGGACTTTTAATAAACTGTAGGTAAGTACCTACATAAATAAGTATAAAGTCTTTGAAACAAACACAAAACAAAGGAAAACATCTAAGTAGTTACATGTTAGAAAAATATTTGTGACTTTAAATTTTAATTACTTAAAGAAAATACTTAACTACTTACACGTTTTTGCAAACAAAGGGAAAAGGTACTTACTTGCAATTTAGCAAATGGAGCCGTAGGCACAAGCACTTTTGATGCCATAGTTGTAATCACTGCACTTATCGACAGAATAGGTGCAGCCGAGGTGAGTCAATTAGCGGCCTCCTTTGTGACGAGACTGCCCCCGCCAACGCGCGCATTTGCAATGGTAAAGATCCAACATTCGCACAACACAAACCGACCTTGCTCACCACGCGTAATAATTAAAAATAAAACTCTTCAATTTATTACAAACACCGGTAATAGGTACTATGAGGTAGATAGTAGAGGTCGATGACCGCCGAGACCTTGGTTTAGTAACTTCGAATTGATGGCGGGGTTGGTGATGCACTAGCCTAGCATTTGTTTTTTGTTGGTGTTTGTTGTATTTTTGGTTTTCTTTAGTTTTGTGTAGCGGACGGCGAGGCGGGCGGCGTTGGCCGGGTGCAAGCAAATGGCGCGGGGCGGGGTGCACTCTCTATCGATCGCGCAGCCGCACAACTTCCTAGTACTGCTGAGTCACGGGCTTCGCTCCTGTTGTCACTCCTCACAGCTGTGGCAACCAGCCAACACGTCTAAACTCTAAAGTGATGTCAACCTTTTTCGATGACTCAATTTCAAAACATGCTCTCTTCTAGGTTGAACAGGCAATGAAATTGGCATCTAAGATTAATTTGAAAGCTAATATGAGCTCATAATTTAATTTATTTTAAAGCTTTCGGAAATATATAAGATACCTTATGCCTGTAAGTAAGTGAATAACAATCAAAATATAACAAAGAAGTGCAAAGCAAGCACTTATAAAGTTGATTTTACAAATGTTTGCTTCGCACTAGTAAGCCTTGTTATTTTAATGACTGTTGGACCACCCACCTACGTCGTTTATTTTTTTCAAATACACATTACCTAAATACCTACTTATCTCAAGTAAAGGTACGTAGAGTACCAGAGTACCTAAATTAATTATATAATACTGGGATAGGCAAATAAAATGCTCAAATGGAAGTTAAGAAAAATTTGTAATTCAGTTATTAGATAAATCATCAGCGTTATAATTTTTAAGAGTGATTAGTACTTTAAGGCTTTGTAATAAGTCTCACATTTCTATAGCATCTGTTATTATTTAATTAAATTAATCTAATGTGCACAAGGCGTTGTCTTATGAATCTTGAATGTGATATGAATGAGAAAGTTATGAAATCATAGTTTCATAATACACTGTGAACAAAATTAATGCTTTGAAACATTATCTAAGAATATTGCTTCTTTGTTACTCCGTAGGTACTATTGATAGTACTACTTCACCACGAAATGCTGTGCCGGCCGGCACTATTGATTGATTTTTGAACGTGTGCATCAGAATGGTGGGTGAAGGTAGGTATGTCTACAAATCACGACGATGTATGAGACCTTAGTCCAAGCAAGGTAAGGTACCCAACGTACGTAAACTTTGAAGCATTGTACTGTATGTACCATTTGAATCAATAGCATATTCTCAGAAACGCATGTGGACAGATACCTGAGCATTTCGCCATTTATCAAGATAGACTCGCAACTTGTCAGAAACGTAACTCGACAGACACGCATTTTAGGCAGCACGCAACTAGATAGATACTTACGCATTTCGTCAATTTTTTTAAACCATCATCCACTCAGATCAATCTAAAGAAAGGATGTGGTGAAATAAAAGGGGTCAATAATAATCAGTCTTTGTTGTACATACCAAAGCAATAAAAATTAAAATATTTTTAGCTAAAGTAGGTACCAGGATCGCATAACTAACCACGAGTTATTTTAGATGTTTTGAGAAGTTCTTATTCTGACTAAGTTAAATAATAAAACAATTTTATATTTAGGCAGTTTTTCGAGTATAACTCCTGGGTGGTTATACTACCCTGGTATTTTACGTTCAATATTAATCTATATTTAGTATTGTACTACGAGTAGGTACCATTTGTTTGCTTCTGTACTATATACTACGAGACGTAGACTATTTAATCTTTTTTTTTTCTCATACTTCTATGTAATATGTTTGTGTTAATGTGTACCTTTGTGTGATGTCAAAATAAATATTTTTCTATTTCTATTTCTATTTCTACATGGGAGTGTGAATGAAGGGTCTTCCACGGGTATGTCGAATTACCTTGGACGAAGTGGTTAATTCGTCCAAGCGCGAGAGTCGCGGGGACAGACCCGCCAGTCGCTTACGGAACACCGCCTCGCTAGGTTATTTTAATTATTATTGTAGATAAACTTTTTGTATGAACTTATGTTATATTTCGTGTATCGTGTTGTATTCAATAGATACAGTGAATCTCATAAACTCTTTAATTTATCTCCCTAGAACTTTATTAAAGGCAATCACCTAAAAGTTAAACCGTTTAATTAAGCGTATCTGTATACTTAGCTGCGTCTTTGACAAGTTGCGTTTCTGTCAACAGGCGTTTTCTGACGAAATGCGTATTTGTCCACTTGCGTTTTGACAATATGCTATTAATCCTACCATTTTCTGCGAAGGTTATGATTTAAATTAACGTACTTACATTTTAACGCTTGTCTATTTTTACTAGCAATTACGAAAATAAGTATGTAACTAACAAGGATTTCGTAATTGCTAGTAAAACTAGGAAGGCGTTTTAACGCATGATGGATTTTTATTTTGCAAAACATTCGTTAGATACCTAGCCATTGTTTCAGATTCAGAGTTAGGTACTACGCCCGCCATCCTGACTTCGAAGAGTCGCTCGTTACAGCGGCCTCCCATGCTGGACTAAGAGTGAAAAATAATGTGCCTATGCTTTCCAGTGTAGATAGTAAAAGTGTATCAAAGGGCAGGGTATTTTCGAAAACTAACACAGGCGAACATCCTAGACCCAACCACAGACCTAGAACGATAGACGGTAAAAGAACCTACCTTGCGTGTCAAAAGTTTGATCCACGAACAGTTTTACGACCTAAGTCTGTCCGCTTGAGACCATTGCCATGAAAATACGCGGCCACTTAGAAACGAAAACGGTTAATTGTGCAGTGCTTTTTGCAAGAGTTCGTGAATAACATTTACACCACTAAATCTAGCGCTGACGTCATCGTAGATACACATCGTAGGTTCGACACGCTAGATTCTCATACAATTTGAAGCGCTCTTTTCTTCTATCTCGATATAGGTCTGTGACCCGACCATTGCCAAAAGTCGATGAGGTGTGGTAATGTGAGTGCAGATGTTTGTGCATTACGCTCTCTCTCTCTCTGCCAACCCCGGAAGCGCTTAATAGCGTGTGTGTATGTAATAGCGGCGACTGTATTTAAATAAGCTGAAAGCTCACCGTGACATCATCTTCAGTTCCAGCTATAGTAAGTATGGCAGTTCTGCTCCACTGAGGAAAATGCCTTGAACTGTACAGCTGTTTGGCGCCCATATTGTCTAACGAACGGGCACTGAATAACATTGTGTAACAACAAGTACACACGGTAAATAGTTAAATTGATTAGAACGTAGTCCACTAATGATACCTAATGCTACCACTATCTGACAATCTATCGCAAACATCCTTGGACGAATTCGTCCAAGCAAACATCAAATACCACTTTGAAGGTAGGTATAATATCGATCTTTCGTGTCGCACATTTAAATGACTTCAAAGTTAACAAACTAAAACGGATCTCACTCACATCACATGTGATTTTGCAAAGTTGTTGTGATATCAATGTTATTTTCCAAGCATTCTAATGAATGACGTTTTAATAGCTGTTGACGTTTCTTATCTTTGATTGGAATTTAGGAATATCGAATCGCAAACGCGTTATGCCCTATTTACACGGGTCAAGTCTTTAAGTTAGTATTCTTCTTCTTTATAGTCTAGTAAAGGAAAATTATTTTGTTCTAGAAAATGACATTATTTCCTACACGCAAATTTATTTTAATTTTTGATTTTACTCGAGTACCTGCAATAAAAAAATTGTTTACGTAAAAATTTGATTGAGATTATTTTTAAAAGGCTGTTTAACATTTATAGATTAAATGTTTTTAAGATAGAAGTATTATCTTAAAAACATTTAAATCTACACGAGTGAATTTTTATGTAAGGGCTCTTTACTACCTACTTAATTATATTTGTTTTTAGAAACCAATTAATTTTATGTTTTTTATATTGACATAGTTACCTAGTTAACCAAACATTTTTTCTTACATAAAGACAACTTGTAATTCCTTACCAATTTATAAATGCTTAAATATTTGAATAATTGACAACTGTTTATGCTGTTTTTTTATTATTTTCATACTAAAATATTGGCAGAATGTACAGGAACCAAAAACTTTTTTTACCATTGTATGTACTTACCTACCTACATTCTTTGCAAATAATGAAGGTACCTAGGTAAAGTAAACACGATGCCTATCTAAAAAAAGTCACCCCAATAATGCCCAAGGATTTGCAAAAAATACGTAGAAAGGTGAAAAAAATATATAACACCTAAACAATAAATAAACAAAGGGTGATTTTACATCATAATCATAATGTGACTTAAGGCGATACTCGAAAAAAATATGCTGAAGCGAGATAGCAATGAGAAAACGACGCGCACGGGAGCGAGACCGATTTTGCAGATTAGGCAAAAAAAAAACACAAAATCACTTCGTATTAAAAAACTACAGCGATTTTATAAAAATGCTTCTATACGATCCTAAATATTATTGGTGTCCACTTATTAAACCAATTTCCAATAGCATAAGTAACCCCATTTAAGAATAATCTTGAATTTTCGAATGTTTTAGAGGTCTTTTCGAAAAGAAAAAGTGTCGAGGCAAAATCATAAAATCGTGTTTTTGAAACTATACAAATCTAGATAAAGGTATGAAGAAATATATATGTTATTACCAGATTTGTAACAACTGTAACCGTGCTATAGTTTTATATCAAAAAGTCCATACTTTTTCCGAGTAGCGCCTTATGCGACTATAATCGACTAGCGACTTCGTTCGCGTGAAAGTCGAGAAAATCCTTAGGGAACCTTTCATCAGGTTAGTAGGTAATTGTTAAAATAATTAGGAGATGGTTATATTTTTATATAACCGCCTTTGTGGTCTAGTGGTAAGTAGCATCCGTCAGTATCAGGTACAGAGGTCCCGATTTCGATTCCCAAGGGGTGTAGGTATTCGGTTTGGCTAGTGGTAGGACTTGTTCTAAGTCCGCCTGGCTTGCTACCATCATCTTATCTAAGTCTATCGCCATAACAACAATGCTTTCAGCGTTGTTGTGTTCCTGAAGTTAATAGATAAGATAGCCAGTTCCTCAGTGGTTGAGAATTGCGGAAGAAGTGCTGCACTCAGCACTTTCAGCTTTATCATTAGTTATGCTCGGGATGGGTGCCAAAAAAAACTTTCTTGAGCTCCTCTGCATTTCCAAAAGCACTATAAGTAAAACGTCGATCTCGGCTGACACACGACATAAATCCCTTTTGAATTTAGAATAATACTTTCGAAAAATTACGAAAACTGTGATTGTTTGTTTGTATTTAATTTCCAACCATAAGCCTAATAAAAAAATAAGTGAAATTACTTTGAAAATTAAAATACTTTTCTTACGAAACTTAATCTCCGTTTTCACTCCCTTGGAGGTGGAATTATCATAAACACCGAGACAGGTAAATTTATTTGCAATCGTCAACCAAAATACAAAATTTGTAACTTCGAAATTGACGGACATTCATGCAATCTTTCATCCCTTGTTTTACCCCTTAAGGGGTGGAATTTCCATGTCCTTCCTTAGTGGATCCTTACACTGTTTGAGGTATCTTCGTGCAAAATTTCAAGTTTCTAGGTTCAGCCGTATGAGCTGTGCGTTGGTAGATCAGTCAGTCACCTTTAAATTTTATATAGGTAATATGTATAGATAGGGGAACACCGTTTAGGGGTGGAATTTTGAAAATTACGAAAAAAAAAATTTCTTTTACTTTAAAATTAGACTTTTCTTACAAAAAATCATCCTCGTTTTCACCCCTTTGGGGGTGGAATTATCAAAAACGCCGAGACAGGTACCTAAATGTTTATTTACAATTGTCAGGCATAATTACAAAATTTGAAGATCCTAACACCTTTACGTGGGAAATAAAGGACATTTTTACGCAACTTCATCCCTCTTTTCACCCCTTTGTGGGTGGAGTTTTTAAAAAGGCCGAGATACGTAAATGTTTATTTTCAGTTGTCAACCTGAATACAAAATTTGAAGATCCTAACTTTAAAATTGACAGACTTTCATAGAATCTTTCATTCCTTCTTTTACCCCTTTAGGGGTGGAATTTCCAAAAGTCCTTCCTTATTGCAGGGGCATTAATTCTAGATTCCATTTTTGTTTTTTAAATGTATTGTCTTAATTTATTAAATTTAAAAATATGAAAAAACCCTTAATATTAGGTAATAATTAATACAGAATTTTCTGTAAAAAAAATCTTATTTCCGAAACCTCCCAAAATAAATAAGTGATTTTTGGGTCTAAAGGATAAGTAGGATGTTCAAACAAATAAAATCCTACTCAAATCTCTATTGTAGATTTTTATCAGCAGGAGTCATAGGATCGAAAATTTCGTGTCCGTTTTCTCAAAACGCTCAATAAGATGAGGGGGGGAAACTGCAAGGTGGGTTTCCAATTTTCAATAACCGCAAATAAGGTTGAGTAAAAGAAATTAACAATGTAGGATTTAGTGAATTTTAATTTATTTTGACTAGACGGAGTTGGTAAGTGCAGTGAGTAAGTACGATCGGACAGTGGTGAGTCGATTTGACACTTGACAGTGGATCCATATAAAATCGGGCGCTGTCTTTTGTTCCACTGTCCAGGCACTTGCGCTTTACTTGACCCGTGTAAATCGGGCATTAGAAACAACATTTCAAAACCATTTTTCCTTCACCGCGTTCTACCGTTATGGGAATGATATATATAATACAGAATCCAAAACCTAAATATCTGCAATTCTTATCTTAATAATAACTTAACCTTTTGACAGATCGACAGGGACACCAATATAGCAGCAAAGGAAATATACTTATACCTACGATGAAACGTACACAATAGACACTGTGTAAGTAATAAAATAGGAAGAATTCAAGAAAATACACGTTAAGCTTTTTATTAGCTAAGGTTAAAAAAACAACACAAAGTCAATTTGAGACTTTTAATAAAAATCCCAATAAAACTACCTTCACGAAACTGAGACTGAGCATTACTTGCGCTCCGGCTGAGACGTACGAAAAGCTTTATTGTTAAATTTAATTGTATAAAAAATCCGCATTCGGATAAAAAATTTAATTAAAAATACTTGCGGGAAACATGGACAAGGAGGAGTAAAAGGAATGTCTTTCACTTGGTTATAGATACTTGCAGCTACTTTACAATTGATATTCTTCGTTTTAAATGACGTCCGGAATATTTCTTCCATTGTTTCTACATATTCCACGAAATCATCACTGGGTACGATTAAAAAAGTTTCAGATTTATGCTTACCATAGTCCCGGTACTTTAAATACCGGCTGTCTGTGCTGAAATCGTGGTTACCTTGATGGGGTTTCACATACGACTTAAAGGCCGGACAATCACTATGTTCTTCAAAACAACGCTTAAGAAGAAACCTACAAATATAAAAAAGCGAATTTATTTCTGGCGTGTCTAGCTGATTATAATCGGAACTAGTAATTTGAACGTTGGTGAAATCTTCATTATCTCTATTTGATATTTCACGAGTCGTTTGAACCAGAAGTTTTCCGAAATCGTCTGCACAATTTCCTCTTTTTGGGGGTTTTATGATGTTGCAGAAATATAAGTTTCTAAATTCTAATGCAAACTGTCTAGACGTTGGTAGAGTCGTGTCATTTTTTGTTCGTATCTGTCCAAATAAATTTTCAAGAGCGTCTCGATTGCATCTTCTTGTCATAAGAAAATTATGTCCTTCCATTTGCAAGTCATCAAACAAGAGCATTAAGGATGTGATAGTTATTTGGAAACCTTCAATGAATCTAACATTTGATGTGTGGTCATGGCCATTGTTAGGGTTTATTAACTTTAACTCTTGAAAAAAGCATAACATCTTTTTGAAAAATGCCTTTTGTGATTTATCGCCTTTATATGCTCTTTTATATTCATAACTATGTCTCAAATTAGATGAATTAATAGAATCGAACAAATCATTCATCATCATTATAAAGTTAGCCGTGTCTCGGCCGGATTCCTCAATTTCATCATTATCTATATACGTACAAATACCATTTGCAACCGACCTACTAAAAAGTTGTGTTGCAAAGCAAATCTTCATCTTTTCAAAGTTTTTGGGTTTGATATGACTGTTGGTTAGTTTAGGCGCAAGCCTGAAACTCTGTTCTATATCATGATTATAAAACTGTATAATATGATCGTATTTTGCTATAAATCTTCCGAACTGAAAATCATATTGCATCAGGTTCTTTTGAATGTCTTTGATTAGATTCGGTGCATCAAAAACGTAATATATTTTTCTATCATTTATAAAAAAATAAGGTGTTTCAATAGAAATTGATATATTTTGGGAAGCTTTCCATAAATCAGATCCTATGTCCGACACAAAAATACGAATGTCTAGACCTATTTCGAATAACTTTTGTAGTACTTTATGAATCCATTTATTTATTTCATAATAGTTTTGACATTCTGAGAGTAATGCGTATGCTACAGGCTGTTTCCAGTTCACAAATATACCACGAACCATTATTACTAACGCATTTTTAGCTGGTTTAGGAGATTGCAATCCATCGATTTCGTGGAATCCGTAAATTTTGTCTTCTTTAATATTATAAAATAGATTTGCTTTTAATGACATAGAATCGATCATAACTGAACATTTTTTTTCTGCTTCTGTCATTTGTGCAACTTTCGTTTCAAGAACAAACAAAGCTCTTTTATTCATTTCAGTTGTGATTGAGAAACAACGTTTGTACAATGTTAAAGGACAGGGGAGACATAAATCACTTTGCAAAAACCGGTAAGCTTGTGGGTTGATGTAATATAAATTTAAGCAGTACATGATATAGTCCTGGTCGTATCGATTGCCTTGTTTTAGGTCACTTTGTGCCTTTATTAGGAGAGCTAGTTTATTGGTCAAAAATGTATCGCAAAGTTGAAGGAAAGTACTTTCTTCAGCACTTAGTGTTTTGTTTTCAGAGTCACGTTGTTTTAATTTCTTTCTGGATTGGAGGAGCTTAGCCTTCAATTTTCTTTTTCTTGAAATGCAGCAAGAGTCACTCGTTGAGGCTTGAGCATAACTTTCATTTGCTGTATTTTCAGTCTGTGTATAATTATCAACTCTTTGAGTTTGTTTGTCTTCTTTTCGAGAACCTCCTGGTAAGTTTGGCAACATCAATAATGGAAGGGCATTAGGTTTTAAAAGTTTTCGATTTGATGTTAGTCGTATGTCCTGCACATAAAAATGTTTTTCACAAACCCGGTACGTAGCAACGTTAGGTTTATTTTCTAATTCTTCTCGACGGATGAGTTGCAGCCATTCAAGGCGTCTGAAAAGAAATATTTTGCATTATAAAAAAACTGCTGTCGCCAAAGGTTAGGTTAAGGTCTACCTACAGCAATCAAAACCTTTAACTACCTGTTAAAATGTTTACAACCTTTCAGACCCCGATCAATGGTATAAACATGATGTTTGGAAGATGGGTGCAAAGCCTTAGGGGGACGTTTGTATGGTATGGACCATCTAGAATATTTTGCCAGCTGCCAGAAGTAACGACACTTTCCATTTAACTATAACTAAGGGATTAAAGACAAGTGGAACAAAGCATTAATGTACTGGCACCCAAGAAACGCTAAAAGAAAGCGCGGGAGGCCACATAAAAGGTGGGTTGACGAGATAAAGACGGTAGCCGGTTCAACCTGGACCAGAGAGGCTATGGACAGGGTATCGTGGCGTCAAATGGAGGAGGCCTTTGTCGGCAGACACAGGGACTATCAATAACATAATACTCAAATTTAAGCAATTAATGTAAAACTATAAAAAGTCTGAATAAAGGTTTATTATTATTATTATTATAAGGGATTATTTACTAAGAAAGTGCCGACAAATGGGGTCAAGAAAATAATTGATTTCTTTAATAGGTATGATGCAACAAGAAGCTTTGTTTACATTATTATATAAAGAATATAATAACAAGAACGCCTTATGGGCTTCTCGGTGGGGCTGATAAAACCATCAAATAAACTTCGTAAAAGCACTGAAAAAAATACATACTTAGGTACAATAAATATTATTTTCATAGGAAATAATAATTACCTACTAAAGCATTACATTATAAGGATTTTTCGATTTATTTTTGTATGTAATTATTATTTTATCTTTAACTAAATAAAAAAAAATTTGCTGCGTGTTGTGGTGAGTTGACACAGACACAGCCCAGATAATGTATTAAGATGTTTGCTCTACGCCCCGCCACCCGCGCTCGTCCCCCGCACACGCACACACAGCTACGGGCGATTTTACGAGCACACATGTTCAAGTGTCGCTTCTTTTCGTGTATGTACGTGTAAAATATATTCTTTGCCCAAGGTAAGAAGGAATAATAATTTAATGAAGAGAAGAACTAGTTTTTGAAGTAAAACTTCTTTAGCGGCGTTGTGCACATCAGAGTTTTAAATTTTTGGGATGGATAAAAAAAGGTTGAAAGTCGCGTCACACTGGACCCTAATGGTCGAAAATTCGTACGACCATTTACCGTTGACCTATTTAAAATTACATAAAGTCTCACACTTGAAAGATCTACGTATATTAGTAAGTAACAACCGTTATATAAAGATCTCTCATTACTACAATCTTTCATATTGATGCCAGGTCAGTTTAATGGATTTACCTGCCAAATCAAGTTGGTCTCCGTTTTCATCAACTTCTTATGAAGTTGTGGTCAAGTTATGGTGGATTTTGATCGTTATTTTCGTTTAAGGTGGAACGATTAAGTTACAAAAAGCTGAACGGTCGTTAGATGGCGCTACTTTCGCTATTTAGTAGTTTTTATTTATTTGTTAATTGTTCTTTGTATCTTTTTAACTCAAAATACTATAAGCGCATTCTATAAATAAATATTGAATTTTCGAAACCAACATTTATCTTTTTGTAGTACATAAATCATCCAAATATCTCGAGAGAGTGTTTCTGTCTCCCAATTTTACTAATCACTCACACATGCATACCTTATTTCTGAGTTTCTTGTAGTAGAATATTTCGACCCAGCTGAAAATTATAAAGTAGCCCAGCGGTCTACGTACTCGGCTTAGATATCAAAGAGTTAAGGTTCGAGACTTCTGATGGTAGATTTTTTTTTATTATTTATTTTATATTATTGTTTATTTAAATAACATCACAATATTAATTTTGATGTATAAATTGCAACAAATGCAATTGCAACTTTTTTAAATTGCACAAGTGACCAGAATGTAATTGATACTCTAAATTTTAAGATTTCTTAGTGTGTTTGCCCATTATAATATCTTTTTTTTAAACCACTGCTGAACAGATTTTGATTAAAATTGCAGTGTTTCCTCAATCAAAAAAAAAGTGGTGGTGGTTGTTGGATCATCATGTTACCGTTTTCTATACTTCTATACTATATAATATTACTAGCTTCCCGCCCGCGGCTTCGCCCGCGTGGACTACACGACTTATGCTATTGTGGGTTAAACATAAACCACCGCGGAGTTTTCTGTAGACATTTTCAAGGTGTACAAATACTTATTACCTTATATTGATAAATCTCGTAGGGTTCAGCCTGCGTTTGCAATGTAAGCGGAAAAAATGTAATCATTTACGACATCACATTAGAAACCTTAAAAATTACAGTATTTCTCTACTATATATTGAAGGTTATTTTACCTTCCTCTTGAATCACTCTATCTATTAAAAAAACCGCATCAAAATCCGTTGCGTAGTTTTAAAGATCTAAGCATACATAGGGACAGACAGCGGGAAGCGACTTTGCTTTATACTATGTAGTGATAAAGAGGAAAGATGTGTATGTATGTATGTAATGAATAAACTCAAAAACTACTGGACTGATTTCAAAAATTCTTTTAGGATGCTACACTATCCCTGATTAACATAGGCTATATTTTATCCCGATATTCCCACGGGAACAGGTACCACGCGTGTAAAACCGCGAGGATCCGCTAGTACAATACTACAATACTATTATATTAGTTTTATTTAAAATCAATACATTTAGCTCCTTTCGGTATATTGGCGCGTATATAAATTTGCGCAAATGATCATATTTTGTCTACTTGTTTGTTAGTTACAATCTCCATTTTATATTATAATAGTTTTGGAATCAAGCTCGAGACGCCATTTTTATACTTACTCTTTTTGTTTACTTATGTGGTGAAATTCATAAATCTTGTTAAATTCTACCTTTAAAGCTTTAATTTACTGCGATAATTTATTATGGTGATGTAAAAACTTAGAAGCTTGATTTTTACAGTTCGGGGAACCATAGACTTTAATCTTTATTAATATCAATTTGATACTTCACGTGTTTCTGAGCATTGAGTCTTTAAAGGTACTTATGTGCATATAACTAATTTCGTGTTTTAATTTATAAAGATACTGATATTATAAAATATTAATACATAAAACATGTAAGTAAGCAAAAATTCCCCAAAAAAAATTACTATTAAGTACTTACCTCAAAATGAAATTGTATTATTCAACAAATACTTAATTCGTAAAGCAGCGCAGCGAACACCGGGGTTGGAAACAATTAAATATCTATTGTGTTTCGTTTTCCGATGCCTGAGAGGTTATAAAATAAAAAGTGCTAACCTCTTGTGTATCTTAAATATGTATTATGTAATGTTAAGTACAATCTAGAAAAAAAAGTGCTGAGATAGCGCTAACATTCATTCATGCGCTATACGGTGAAAATGTTTTTGAAGGCTAACTGACCAATAATTGAGTCAAATTTAATTACATTTGTGCACTATTCGCGCAAATGTTTATTCGAGCAAACGGCTTTTCGTTTATGAGTCTTTCGCGTTATTAGCTTTTCGCGCAAATGTCCTGATTCATAGTCGAAACAACAATAGTCAAGTGATATGTGACGTCAAATTCATGTTTTGTATTTGGCTTAGTCTATGTTTATCTCTATGCTATCATCATTCTTATGATGTTTTGAATAGCTAAGTGAACATTTAATACGTTAAAATTGTAAAATTAAAAATAAAATAAATCATTAAGATCGTTAAATCATTAAGATTTACGTAAAATAAATCATTTCTAGTCAGAAAATAAATTTCACTCAAAACTGAAATATTTCCACCCGTTTTGAAAGATTTCATAAATTTCGTTTATATTTAATTTTCATTTCAGTGAAATTTTTACTGGACCCATTCCCTAGTCACAATGAAAAAACACTACAAACAAATGACAAATACGGAACGGTGTTGTCAGTACGTAGATGTGATTGCGGACAATTTAATATTTGAAAAGGGACCACATGACATTTGTCTAAATAAAATAAAAAAATAATATTAAGTAAGTACGTTACATAATACAAGTAAATTTTATTTGCACGAAGCAGATACAATTTTCGTTTTTTTTTTTTTCCTTTATAAAATCTTATTTTCTATTTTTTTACAGTGATGAGAGAAAAAAAGATTTACGCATAAAAAACAAAATATAAGTCGTGTTTAGCATTTTTTAAAATCGGAGTCAAGATAAATCCTACAAATCACAACTTTATATCATAATCCCAAAGTAAATTATTACTGAAGAAACTCATCTCTTTTGGGACGCAACGGCAACACAGCTGAAAAATCTAGTAAAGAGAAATTTAAACAATTATTAAATCGAGACAAACGTAAGAGCGGCAACTTCGCGCGTTGCGCGTCTTAGCCGCATGGAATGGCAACGTCGCGATTTTTGTATACGTACACGACATTTGTCACATACACAGTCGTAATTTTTGCAATAATTTAGTGTTCATTTATAGGTGATTTCTGAATGAAACAATGTTTGTTTATTAATTAAGCGCAAATGAATACCCGAGAATAAATAGTTGCACATATATTTAAGTATTAATTCTGTTAATCTACCAAGATTATCTCGACTGTTTTTTGTATGAAAATCGTTCCACCTTAAGCGGTTTTCACTTCTGCCGGCACTCCCAGAGTGCAACCTTTTTTTTAAATAGATATGTAGTAGGCAGCTATACGTACCACTACGCCAGACAGGTCATCAAATACTTACTTAGACCTTTAACCACAATCTAGCTACCACCATCTTATCTAAGTCTGACGCCATAACAACAATGTTTTGAGCATTGTTGTGTTCTAACAGTTAAGAATAAAAAAAGACCGAACCAGACTAGCATTTGCAACTGTGATGTTGCTTGCAAATTAATTATTAAAACATAAACTATAATAATAAAAATAACAAACCCACAAGGCAGCTTGTGACGAGCTAGCTGTTGGCAAGTGGCGACACCACAGGTAAACCGATAGCTCCAGAGAGCCGGACGCGGCCCTCGCCTCTGGCTTGCCAGAGTGGATTCCAAGAGGGCCCGAACTCTCACTCCTGGCTGGCCTTCATTGACTGATCAGGGTGGAGTCGCAAGAGCTATACGCTCGCAAGGTGGAAGTGAAAGATGCGTAAGACGTGAGTTGGCACACTGTCCCTTGGGTGGGTAGAAAGCGGTGCACACCTCTCTACACCCTTCAGTTGCTGGGGTGCCTTCCGTCGACGGTTCGAGTAGTGAGATGTTGGAAAATATCCACTCACACACAATATCATTTTATATCCATTTATTCTCACACTCAAAATAGTCTATGTAATTGCCGGTGTCTGCTTCCATCTGTACACCTCTGCGTGTAGTGGGGAGCAGATACCGGCATGTGCATCACATAATGCACATTATATTAAATCTGTCTCAAAGGGCCTCTACAAGTTGGACCCATGTCCCCACGCAAGCCTGGCAAAGGAACCGGGCTTTGCCCATGATACAATGCCGAGATATATAATAATAATTTACTTGGCTTGGCCCGTAGATGAAATAAAATCCAAGTGTAAGCTGAGAAGTTAAAACATAGAAATAATAAGAATAGACTTAAAACTCAAATAAAAGGCTTCAACTCAACAGGTACTGTAAGCGCACAGGTAGGTTCGAGGGTCCGACGCCGGTGGGGTGACCGATAACCTCCTTGTTTTTCAGGGGACTTTTTCTTCAGGGAACTGGGTGAAATGGTACCCACTAGGGAGACTGATCACCCATCCGGACTTGCTGGAGTCCCCTCTCCAAAAAAAATTATATTATTAAGCCTTTTATTTAGAAATTTCACGCACTACTGATTTACATTTATATTTTTTTTTTTTTTTTTTTAGGCCACTTCCAACTCTTTCCATTGCCATCTATCTTCTGGAACTCTTGTCCAGTATGATCAGTTAGGACTATAGCATATACTATTACAGTATAGGTGTTTAGTGACAAAGGTTTATCTATTAGAGTTTGACCCGTAACTGAAATGGTATAGCTTTCGTTAATTCGCTTCCAGGAACTGCAAATTTCATGTGCTTTATTGTTGGGACCTCAAAGGTTGTAAACATGTACCTAGCTATCCTACTATTCGGTCAAGTTAACATGCAATGATTTTTGTGCCAAACAATGTGCCTTGAAGTTTTGACAGCGGCCAGGCCAGTAATTTCTTAAGAGTAGGGACTTCTTTTACAGTCTAAATAAAAACTATTGACAATGATTGATCAAAACTGTTAGATTGAAACTAGGCTAGCGGAGTAGCGAGTTCAGTGCCAAGTTAACTTGACCAAATAATACCTAGGTATTGGTTTTTTTTTATGTGCATTTGCTAGCAATAAAATATCAGTTTGTGTCTAACTCGGGGCTTAAGATGTTACGTACTTATTAGTAACACAATTATGGCTTACCTTTCGGTGTTTGGCGGTAATCTAAAAAATGATATTCCAGGGTGAGTTCTTGAATTATTTAAACAACCGAAAACAGCACAATATAGGCTACAATTACCGGTTGTCATCTTGAATGATAATGTATTTATATTTTTTCTCTTCGTCATATTAATTATGTAGGTACTTGTCTATAGTTCACACACACAAATTACAAGCTTACTGCTTCCTATACTGTGAAAAGAAAAAACACAATGATTGTGTTCTTGATCTTGAAATATGTACCACAACACAAAATAAATACAGAAAAATCACAAACACAACAAACGATTTGTTTGTCGATTAATTGTCAATGTCAATCAATTGTCATTGTCAGGCTAGGGCACAGAATACTTACTTCTTCTACTTCCATTATTAATGGCGTGCTCGCGTTAAATACGCGAATTTTGCCAATGTCAAGTAAATATATATGTAATATATAGAAATTGTACGGTAGATCGAGCCAAAAATGGAGCCCCACAGCACGTGCCATCACTCCTAGCACTTGTACTATTAAGTATTCTGTATGAGTTTCACCCGAGTTCTTTTCATAATAACACGTGTTGTTGTGAGGCTCCATTTTTAACTCAATTTACCGTACAATTTCTGTAGGTATATTACAAAATATATTTACTTGACATAGGCAAAATTCGCGTATTAGCACGCCATTATTTAAGAAAGAAGAAGGCTAGGGCTAAAAAACGTTTTTTTCTGTTCGATAGACCGATATTTTAGGATCGGATTTCGATATTGAATATTTTGTATCAATATATCGGATCAAAATATATGTGCTAAAATAATTTTTGTTTGTTAGATCAATATCAATTTTAATTATATACCTATTGATATTGATATATCAAACAAAAAATATCGATATTTTTTAACAAGCCTAGTCTAGGTTTACACTGACAATTGATTGACATTGACATAAAGGAAATAAGTCGTTTGTTTGTTGTGTTTGTGATTTCTCATTCACAATCATTGTGTTCTCTCTTTTCATAGTTTAGGAAGTAGCAAGCTTGTGATTTGTGTGGTTGAAATAAAGACAAGTACATAATTAATACGACGAAGAGAAAAATTTAAAATCAATTAGGTATCATTCAAGATGACAACGATTTTGTTACCGTCTCGGGTGCCGGCACTTTTAGCTAACGACGTTGAAAAGCGTGACCGTCTTCACTCTTTTTTGATATTTCATAAACTTTTCATCCGATTTTGACGATTTATATATTTGTAGAAACCTAGGAATATTTTTTAAAGACTAAAAGTAGTAAAGAAAAATACCCTCTTACTGCATCCTAATCCTAACCCTAACTTATTGTAATAACTATATAGAATATAATATTAAATATTACAAAATGTTAGTATCATTTAATATTATATTTATGTATTTTAATAATAATTTATAAATATATTATAAAATATGCGATAAAGTGATAGTTTGTCCTTTCTTAACATCCGAACTTACCAACCAATCAACTTGATTTTTAGCGTAGAGTTATTGAAAGAGGGGAGAGTAACATAAGCTTTTTATCCCGATATTCCCACGGGAACGGGAAACACGGGAGGAAACTGCGGGTGAAAGCTAGTCGTCTATTAATTTCATTTTATCAACGTTTGATAATTATTTTTCTAAACGCGAACTTTGCCGTCACAGTAATCATATAAAATTCCCAGCGGCGCCCAACGGTTCTTTTTGGGGGTTCGGGGGCTCCCACTGACTCCCCAGGGATTAAAGTAACGTCCAAAAACCCTTTTGGTATTAATGGGCTAGGCTGAACTAAATATTATGTTAAAACAACAAATTAACACTTTCGCCGACAGTGAACGAGACACAATAAATGTTTTATTTAGCGAATGTGTTAATATGCTCTGAATATATCAATATATTTTCAATATAACGGGGGCGATATTGATATTTTTGTAAATATCGATATTTTTTTACCTTCGACATCCCTACGTCAATTAAAGTCACATTGACTTTCACTGGCTGACAATAACATTTGAAAGTCAATGTTACCAGAACCAAAAAAATGAGTTTCTACTACTCGCAATTATTATAAGATCGAAAAAATGGAATTGAGATTCTAAGTTATTATTACTTTACTCTTTGATTCTAAGAATTGATATGATACACTAATAATGAAAATCTTCCATTTATCCATATCAAAGAAAAGTGGGTAAACATTATCCAATACTTTTAATTAATTGAATAGATAGGTCAAAAGAGTTTGTTTTCATGGCTTAAAGGACTTTGTATCCAAGCCAAAAACCATACAAAAAAAAAATACATTTCGAATAATTATTGTGACTTGTGTTGTGTTTGTGTGTGGTTAAGCCGTTGCCTAGCAACGCCCTTTTTTAAGAAGTAGGCACCTATGGATGGATTATTTATTATAACATCAGCTTTAAGGATATCCGGCTATTGACAAGATGTTAGTATTTTGAATCCAATCACGTGGCTTTCTCGAAATGGGGCTTTCTGATTCGCCAAGATTTAGTTACCATAGAAGCGACATCTAGCAAGAGTCACCTAAAACTGATTTGAATGTTTTGAAATTTTAATGTCAAACGGTTGAGATATTTTTCATTTGTGGTGACCTTTATAAAAGTTTCTGAATTTTACAGTTTGGTATAAGTGTTTTGAGTTAAAATGTCTGAAACTACGGTGACCACTGGTGTTAGAGGATTCTCCTTCATACCCGAAAATAAAGTGGAGGTGACTAATTTACAGGTAAGTGAAAGAACATTTTTTTTTCATACACAATCTTCGAAAGAGTCATGTTGCTATAAAGTCCAAGCTTTAGCGTGGCCACACATCTACCGCATGCCGGTTTGAATTCTTCTCTTTTCTTTCTAGAACTGAACAGAAGAGAATTTTAACCGCCTCTATGGTCTAGTGGTAACAAAACAACCACCTGTAGATGGAAGGGAGCCTCTCCCGGAATCCTCAATTATTGAGGAAGTGGCTATCTTATCTCTAACTGCCGGAAGACAACAATGCTGAAAACATTGTTGTTATGGCGTCAGACTTAGATAAGATGGTGGTAGCTACCCAGGCGGACTTACAACAAGTCCTATCACCAACCAAACCGAATACAATATGTGCCCCCTCTGGGAATCGAACCCGGGACCCCTGGGTCTCATACCGGTGGTTTTACCACTAGACCACAGAGGCGGTTAAAACTTCTGTCCCCTACTCTTTGCCTCGTAGAAACGCATCCTTACTCCGTCACGTCACCACATACAAATTACTAAGAGCTCAACCAAATGCAGCGCTGCACAGCACATAACAGCGCAATAAGTATAAGAAATGACGTACCAAACGGCGCGTTGCTGCAACGTGCGTTAGGTGTGTCATTTCCCATAATATTCCATACATTAAAACGTCATAAGCTGCACTGTGATGTACTTTGCAGCGCTGCATTTGGTTTGACCCGCGCTTATTTCTACCAGTACGTCGAAGACGAAGACTTGGAGCGGACTTGGAAAAGCAGCCGACGACAGCGCCTAAAACAGCAGGAGCAGAGAATCTGGGAGGATTTCGTCAAGGAGCAGGATGTTTTAAATACCGTTGTCAAAGGTCTGACCTTGCTTGCTACCTTGCTTTGTGTTCTTATAAGATTGATTCCTAAACTCTATCTTATAAGATTTAGGTATTTCTAACTTATATCCTTCGTCAAGGTCCATTCTATCTTTTACATGGCGGTTTTGGAGCAATATGACAGAAATCACCAAAATGGTGGCATTATTATTTTTTTTCATTTTTTTTCCACATAAAAAGTACACAAATTAAAAAATCACATCTGCCAAACTACGTAACAGTTTGTCGGCAGCAGCTCTTGTGGATACAGTTTATGTACTTATTTACTAACATAATATACCCTATACCCATAACCTCAGACACTACGTAACTATACAGACACAATTTTTATGAACACATAATATAATTTAACGCACACAGTCATACAGAACATAAATCACCATCACCATCACCAATACACAGATACACTACCGGGATACGATACGTCATTTGGTAATTTGACTTACCAAATGTCGTAGCGTATTTTAATAATAACCTTTTACACATATACTCAAAACACTCACTCACTCAGCCATAACATAAACTTTGACAATCTGATCGATTACCTGTACTGTATTACTTACATACCAAACTACTACAATAATTTTATTTAAACTAAGTCAAAAATTATAATAATCTGTGGCAAAAGTTAGCATGAATGAGCTTGTCTAAAAGCTTATAATTATGTATTATATCTATGGGCTTCCGTCCGCGGTTTCACCCGCGTCGTTCCCGTTCCCGTGGGTACATCGGGATATAAAGTTACTCATACTCCCTCCTTTCAACTAAGCATAGAGTTAGTTGAAAGGAACAGGAAAAAAAAAGCAAGTCAGTTGGTTGCTTAGTTAGGGCGTGCAGGAAGGACAGACAAACACACTTTTTTAGGATAATAGAGGCTAAGAAAAAAATCGCCGTCAAAAATTCCAGTTCCAGCAATTTAATTTGTGCCTAAACAATTGGATCATCTATCATAATTAATCATTCCTGATGGTTGTTCTTTAATAACAGATGACCCGTATCAGTTCTTGGAGCAGTTACCCGAATCCTGCCTGAAAGAGCTCATGGAAATCGAGCTAGAGAAGATGAAACAGCAACATTTGACCGAAAGTAAAATAGAGGTAAGTAGAACTTCGACCATGGAGATAAACATTTACATATACATGTCCTAGTTCTAAGTTGGTTATTTGTAACACTAATAACTTTTTTGGTCAATAAAACATTGTTTTTATTATTGTTATTTAGTGACATTTTTATTCTTAAGAGAAGGAGGCAATAGAAGAGCTCGGTGGCAAAGTGATTCGAGCGCTCGGCCAGCGATTGTGGCGGTTAAGCAACTTTCGTAACGGTCGATATGGGATGGGTTACCAAAAATTTATTATCTCGAGCTTTATCGTGCTTCAGAAGGCACGTTAAGCCGTTGGGCTCGACTGTATTTGCACTCATTAAAATCCACATTGTTCCCGCATGGTGGGTC
Source organism: Chrysoteuchia culmella (assembly GCA_910589605.1). Classification (NCBI taxonomy): domain Eukaryota; kingdom Metazoa; phylum Arthropoda; class Insecta; order Lepidoptera; family Crambidae; genus Chrysoteuchia; species Chrysoteuchia culmella. The sequence continues at coordinate 2,356,004 of OU342651.1, forward strand.
ATGGGCCATGGCTGAGTCTCCTTGTGGAGAATGGCTGATGAAGAAGAAGAACATTTGCTGTCTTTACCCTTATGCACATTAGGATAAGACGTTGGTCTTGGTTGTGCATAAAACGTGCAGTCGCTAATACCATACTTCCATCCAGTTGTGTTTTTTTTTCGATATTATTGATTAGCCTTTTTTCTTGTGGTGATTGTACCACAGAGTTCAGAGTTAATTAATTTTACAGGATCAAAAGCCCGAAGGTGATGGTGATATATCCCGTGGGAAATATCGTCCTGAGGAATTGGTTACAGTTACGTTTTCTGATGAAGTGGAAGCGAAAGACGAAAAGTGTAACATATTCCACATATTCGATGACGAGAAAGATGATGACAAAGAAGATGAAATTGAAGGACCTTCAGGTGATGGAAGCCTCCTTGAAATATTAAGTAACTTATAAATATCTCATAACATTGATTGATTCCGAAATATAAACTAAATCTGATGGTAACTTGTGTCACTGATGGGAACGAAGGGCGAGGGCTTTTTTAACATCAATCTGCCGCTTTAAATGTAAAAGGTATGAAAATGACGCCGTGATGTTTAAGAGCTTCCTAAAGTTGAGTAGCGTTTGTATTCGGCCATTAGATATTACCTGTACGGCGTTGTAGACCACCAGCTCGGAAGTTGCAGTCTGATTCCGACACTACGCAAATATTTGTGTGTGTTTATGTAGGAACGTTTGTGTTTGTCTTGGTGTTTTTTTATGGATCACCTACTCCATCAAGTTATTCACGTCATTCCATATCTATGTTCACAATTTTATGAACCGAATTTGTTCCATTAATCGATCCAGGAGCTGAAGAAGCTCTGAATGAGTCATCGAGTCCATGCACCGTGCGTGAGATGCAGCCCTTGTCGCCTCCGCAGTCGCCGCCCTCGCTCAGCCCTGAACGCCGTCATAGCAGTAAGCAATCAAAACATTATAAAGATTGATGAATGTCGAAAATATTATAATTGTCCTTATATATCATGAAGCTAGTGAGGTAAACGAGTTTCAAGCTTTGACTGACTACACATACCTACCAATCTAAATGACATCGAGGTAGCCGTTCTTTGCAATATCTGATTACTTTCGCGGCACCATTTTAATATTGACAAAATTATTCTTTTTTACGTAAAATTATTCCTAATAAAAATAAATTATCTGTAGGTAAATCTCCGGAAAATGTTAGTCACATGATTGAAAGCAGCATATACTGCGCCAAAGTCAGGGACCTCAGGCCGAAAATCAGTGAGGAAATGGTCTCCATCATGTAAGTACTGAACTTGAAAGTAATTAATGTCCTGTACAATACCATGGTATAATAAACCTATGAAGTATATATAATCTGTGCCTATAGTTTAGTTTTGGGCTAGATGGCGCTGTGTAGAAATATCTCAAAAAAAAATTCTTTTATGATAGTGAATGAAATTAGACGCGGATACTGCTCAGTGACGTACGCTTGGAGAAGCCTATGTCCAGCAGTGGAGGATGATGGACTCATGATGATTCTGGTAGTGAAGTTAATTTGCTCTCATGTTTGTCTTAGAGACTCTCTGGAGCAGCGCAACATCCACGGCATCGACCCTGAGGAGCTGGCAAAGATGTGCCGCCGCTCCACGGAGTTCTGTGCTCGGTTCAACCGCATTTACATGTACCAACTACACAGGCAGGTCGGTTCAAGAGCTAAGTCATCACTTCTAAATTTTGGCATTGCTGCTACTGCTATCTTCCTATGATGAACTGACAGTGATAGAAAAACATATAATGCGCATAGTGCAGATAGTACAAAGTACACAGTTAGCTTTCTATCAGTTCAGTTCTTGGCCAAATGCCAGCCAAACGAATTACCTATGTCAAGAAAAAACAAAGAAATGAAGCGATGACTCCACTGAAATTCTAGACTAGCCCGAACATGTCGTCACTAAAGATCTAGCATTCTAGCTTCTGCGTCCTCTATGACCAATTGCTGCCCGTGTACGCGTTGCGTTCGAGCGCGGGCAGTGAACAAGCATACGGGCAGTCGTCATTGGCTACAGGGAACGCATGCGGTCAGTTCGCATCGTCAGATCGTATCGGCGGCACATATCGGGCTCTGTTGGTTAAGGCCTTCCCGAACAAGTCTAGAGTTACTGTTTACTGACTACTGTTTACAGTTATGTTACTGATATGATTAATAGTTTAATAGATAGAAGAATTGTTTCTCAGCCAGATGTTAGAATGTGCCAGTGAATGTGTTACACATTTCACTCTCAAGCTTGATGCTCTCACAAATTTAAGGCGTGGGGTTTTGCATTGTATGTATTTTGTTTTCAGCTCCACGACATCAAACGCAACAGCAGCGTGTCCTTGCCGTTCGCGCGCCACACGCAGTTCCAGTCGCAGATGGTCAGGATCGTCTCCCTGCATCAGAACCTGCTCCAGTCTCTTCAGGTATTATCAGTCATCATTATAATCATCAATCACACACACTATACCCATTACTGGGGATTATTAAAATAATATAAAATTATGAACAAATATAGTTTGAAGTGCTCGTGGCGGCGATTGACAGACTGATCGTAATCGATCACGTTTGTTAAGCAACGTTCGGGCTGGTCAGGTGTCGGATGATTGGCCGTAAAGTGACATTACAACTGAGCGTTTCCGTACAACCGAGACCGACGGTTTCATGTGCCCTCCGAAGGCACATGAAACCGTCGGTCTCGGTTGTTGTCATCTGATAACAGTTGTTAAGCCAAGTAAAAAAGCCAAGGTTAAGGCATTAATCCTCATACGATAAGAAGAAGAAGAATATAGTTTAAGGCGTAGTGTTGAAACGCCTAAGTGATCCTCGCAAGCATACACTGACTGGCCTTCAGCTGCTAAATAAATAACTACATAATTTTGCTGTGGATTAGTTGCAATAAAAACTGAAAACCGACTTCAAACCGTTTTTTGAAGGCGGTTTTTTTTTTATAAAAAGTTTTTTTATTTTACAATTTTTTAAGGTAGAAGTCCCGAACCTACATTAATAACTTTATGTCAACCGCTCATCACCTTTACAAAATGCTGCTTTTCCCAGTGCAGAGACGTTAATTATTGAGGAGTTCTCCTGGTACTTCATCATCAGCTCACTTGCATTGAGACGAATCTTGACTGATTGCAACGCATTAGACTATAGTTTATTCGTCAGTAACAACTGTGGTAAAACTGACAGCAAAACGTACCGACTAATGGACGTCTTACAGGTGTTCCACCGCTCGCTGGGGCAGACGGCGATGACGGGCGAAGGAGCAACCTTACTCCGCGCGCTGCTGGCGCTAGTCGCCGCCGCCGCGCCCGCCGCTCGCGCACTACCACCACCCGCGCGTCTGCTGGCCGCTGCTGGCCTCTACGACGATGTAGGTTTACTAACACTGACACCATGGGGCCTACCATCAACTCTATGCGATTCTTTTAGGTTATTTCAGGTTGTGAGGCTGTCATACGGCGCATGCAGCGGTGTCTCGCTCTTACTAAAAGTCTGGCCCCCACACTCCGCCACTATACGTACTACCCGCAACCTCGGCAAGCACCGAAATCGGTCAGGATTACCGCGTTCTCAAAGCTATTTCGATTCCCGCGCACTACTGGCGCTGGCGACAGCCGCCCGCACACTACCACCACCCCCGGTTCTGCTGGCCGCTTCTGGCCTCTACGACGATGTATGAGTACAATAGAGGAAGTTGCTGGTATACCAGTTTTAAGGAGCGCATTTTGGTTTGAAAAATAAGTTAATAAGTACCAAAAAAAACAAACAGGAAAAGCAACAGCCTCAAATGTCAGACCTGTGGGAGAGTATGCCGCTATCGCATCGGTTTGCTAAGCCCTGTAAAAAAGTTTCCTCCGTGGCACTGCTGTAAATTGTCTGCAATAGACTCAACGGCCATTGATTGATTAAATCAGTACTTCATTTTAATAATAAAATATTAATTTATCCGTTGTCATCAGCCATTTTTTAATGTCCCCGCTGCTGTGGCACTGGCCTTTTTACTTCCCTATTTGAATAAATAAGGAGAATAAACCATAACCGCAGATCTAATTTTTTTACCGGAAATGCACTATTTTCTCAAACTCAAATGTTAGAGACCATAAGCTTCTGAGTTCTGATCCTCACTCAGCTATTAATACAGAATTTTCGCTGTGTACTATGTTATGATTTTTTCGTGATGTCACATGACTTAGGCAACCCGGAGTGGGCTCACGGACTATCTTGTGATCGTCTTCATTCGTGTATCTGTATATTTACCCCTAAAATATATTTCAGGACATACACACGATCTGCGACAAGCTGGATCACGTGGTCACGGAGTACACGTCCCGCATGGCTGACTACATGACAAGCACCAATAATACTGTTGTGAGTTTTGAACGTGTTTAGACCTCTCCCGGAATCCTTAACCACGGGGGAACTGGCTATCTATCTGTAGCAGCTGCCGGAATAAATGCTGAAAAGGTGTTATGGGGCCACACTTTGACAAAATGGTGGCGGCTATAGCCAAGCTGACTAACAAAAAGTCCTACCACCAACCAAGCCGAATAAAATATATACCCCCACTGGGAATCGAACCCGGGATCTCTGGGTCGAATACCGGCCCAATCCCGATTCCTACTCAAATCATATTTGTCCTCTCAGCCACATAACACCCACTGCTGGGTGTAGGCCTCCCCCAAAGGGGTTGCCATAATCGTCACGCTTGGCAGGCGGGTTGGCGATCGCAGTATGGCCAAGTTTGTAGGAGACGCTGCTGCCCGTCTCCTGAAGGCTGAGTCTCTTAGTCGCCTTTTACGACACCCATGGGATGAGAGGGAGTAGTGCTATTCTTTGCCGACACTACACAGCTTGAATCATATTAAACTCCACAATTTATTTCAAATATGTCTTGAACCAAAATACTATTACTTTCTAAGCAATATCGAGATAACTGTGATAAAGACATTTCGCTCTCAGCCTGGTCACGGCGGCGAACGTAACTGCCCGTGGCGACAGTCTAAACAGTCTTTGCACTGCCTACAAACGGCCGACATGACGATGACACATACAATACAAGCGCGCTCGGCGGGGCTATTACCTAAAAATTTGCATTTATCGCGCAGATATCGCGCGACCGCTGCGGAACGTCAATAAAAAATTGGTATTACGTATGTGATTGCTGGCTAATCGCTCGCAGATGGTTCGTATAGCGGCGTCTCACTCTCTCGGGCTCCAACCTAGGTGCGAGAGTGAGACGTCGCGTGTTGCTATGACTCTAGCGCAAAAAACAATTCGGTAGCAATAACAGAAACTAAATGAATGCACATTGTATTTCATCGATTGTCCGGTAGAGACCGCGATGTTGATACACGTAAAGCAATTATCGTGCAAATAGCCTCGCAACTGTTTTACTAGTGAAACCAGTGAGATCGAGGGGCCGGTTGTTTATGTTTAGACTGCCGTGGCCCTCAATCCGTGCCACGCGAATTGTCGTCCCGCCCGCCGCTTTGCCGTTCGTGCCGCCCGTCCCCGTGGCCTGGCTGTAGAGCACCATTACACAAATCAGTAAAATATATTTGGGACATGTATTTTCAGAATTCATCGCGCTCGAAAAGATCAAATTCTAAGAAGAAATCAAATGGGTCCTGGTCAAAGTGCGGTTCAAAAAAAAGTAAGTTTTACTTTCTTTAGACTACTTGCATGTCAACAGCATGAATTGCACTACGAAAACAACTATTATTATTAGCTCAGTACTCAGATCATCATATTTCTTCTTTATAGAAACGGACGCCGATTCTCGCCTCTCCATGTATTCCCTGGAAACCCTACGTATAAATTTGCATCCAAAGTCATCTAGCTCGAGGGACAATCAGTCAAGGTATGTAACCAATATTGGTAGGTATAAACATTTCTACACATTAAATCGCCAATATTTTGTTGCTTCTGTTAAAACTGATAAGTTTCTTGCGCCCGTTCATCTTGTCAGTAAAAAGATATCCCGAATACTAGTGTTTATTTAAATATCAAGGTTAGGACTTTGCCTTTTGGCTTTGAACAATCTTACGCCCGAAGCTCAAATTTTACTTAGTTTAAGGTATTATTAAACATAATAGCGTCTTTTTCATCGGTGGAGTTAGGATGATGTTCAAGATGCCCTTAAGATAGTTAAAAAACGTTTGTGTATTCTGCAGATGACTTTTTAAAGGCATAGGCCTTCTGCTGGATGGATGATGAGGATAAGTCATACACCCCAAGGTGCAACATAGCAGAACCTCCCACCCTTTTCATCCAGCCACTGCCTGCCACCTTTCTCGGGTTGTCAGTCCATCTAGCGTCTGTATACTGCCTCTGACGCGCAATAAAAATCTAAGTTGATACTTTTATCAAAGTAGAAAGATAAACTTCGCATACGGTCAACGAGATAAGATCCTCAGTCATGAAATACATTTGCAGTGCCACTTCTAAGGTGCGTGGCGGGCTGAGCTGCAACGGGCGCAAGAGTGACGCTGCCTCTGCCACCCAGCAACCACCCAAAAGCAGTAGGAAGTCGCCCAGGTAATATTACTCAACGTCACTGTAGGTATATATTTTTGGAAATGCGTACAAATGATTTAATATGATTGAGACTAACTTAAACAAGGAAAAAAACATTTCTTTTGGATAACAATGTGGCAGAAAAAATAAATTGTTTTCCAAAATTGGTGTCGACGTGTGATTTCTAAAAAAAAATATATTTTGAAAAAGCAAGAGACTGGTGCACTGTATAGCATCAATAATGTGATCAGTGTAGATCAAAAATAGAAGTGGCCCTAAGTTTGAGCCTTGTGAGACCGGTGAGTGTGGGACAAAAGGAACTAAATCATAGCCGTACAACGTCACAAACTGAGAACATTTTTTAAAGTATACGAAAAGCTTACCCAATATCACTCCCATGGATACTTACCCATGTGGAACGCCGTGGTCAAGAGTACGTCATGATTAGCACGGTCAAATGCTTTTGCGAAGTCAAAAGCTTTAAAGTTTTAATCTAGACCAAATCCGATGGGCCTTGTTCGATTCAGTAACAACATCCAAACTTTCATATTTATAGTACTACTAGTGGCTGCTCGCGGTTTCACCCGATGGAAATATCGGGATAAATATATGTAGCCTATTATGCTACATTTAATCCCGATATTTCCATGGGAAAGGGAACCATGCTTGAAAATATACTATGATTGAAACAATATAACATTATATTATATTGTTTCTGTGTACCAAATTTATTCAAATCCGCTCAGTCGTTTTGCGTGATTGAGTAACAAACATCTAAACTTTCTCACATTTTAAGTAGTTTAAGATATAGAACCCTTACACATTTTAGGCAAGTTATGAGTTACTTTCAGAATATGAGACATGAAAATGATATTGAAATGCGGTCATGTTGTGGCAGGAGCCGCCGGCCGCTGATGCGCGCGCCGGGCGCGGGGCGGGGGCGCGGGCGCGGGCGCGCGCCGCGGGACGCCGACGTGCGCACGCTCGTGGAGACCGTCGGCCCTGTTAGTACCTACACTGCGACACAAAAATGTAGAAAAAAATTGGGCCCCTAGTGAATAATTGTAATATAATATCGTCATCGTCGTCGTCGTCTCAGCCATATAACTGCAGGGTATAGTCCTCCCACAAAAGGGGGGGTTTGCCGTAATCACAACGCTTGGCAGGCGGGTTGGCGATCGCAGTATGGCCGAGTATGTAGGAAACGGTGCTGCCCGTCTCCTGAAGACCGAGTCCCTTACGTAAAAGGCGTTACGACACCCACGGGATGAGAGAGGGTAGTGCTGTTCTAAGCCGACCACTACACAGCTTACACACATCACGACCATACACACATAATATAATATAGAATAATAATAAAATTTTATTGTGCATCAAGTTTAGTAGTACCTAGGTAAGTAGGTACTAACCACAGACATAGATTAGATATATGTCTGTGGTACTAACGGAGAACTTCCCGGGTTGTAGGTACAGTAGAGTTTTTTTTTGGGAAACGTTTTCTCGGAAAGTACTAAGGTTTAAGAAATAATTTATTATTCAAATGAAAAACCTGTTAATATTTTATCTATTATTTGTGATATACCTAAATGTTTTCTATATATATATATATGACTTTATTAAATAAAGCTCCCTAAAAAATCTCTACTGGTCGACCGGGAAGTTCCCCGACTGTACTTACTCAAAAAATACATTAATACAGTTCATTATACCTATCTTTAATGTAGTACGTACAAAAACAGAAAAACGTTATCCCGTATATCTTATATCTCACGTATATCTTACGTATATCTTAGTGTAACACTGTGTGACAGCAAGGTAATGATTCCCATCCCATATCACCACATTAAAAAACTTAAATTTAACCGCTAAGGTAAAAGCCATTTACTACAAAACTAATAGTACAATTAATTCATTAAAAACGTAATTAGCAAATATTTCACTATTTTCACTTCTTAGGCTCAATTTACACCGCCGCGGAATGGAATGGAAGCGACTTTTTGCAACGAAACTGCACATAGCATAATGAATTTTATATCAACTGTATAACGCACAAAATAGATACGAGCCTAAAAATTGGACGCGCGTCTTCCGCGGAATCCTCGCGCATTCTCGAGAATTCTGTGCTATGTGCAGTTTCGTTGCAAAAAGTCGCTTCCATTCCATTCCGCGGCGGTGTAAATTTTTGCGAAAATAACTATTTATTATAAAGACACTAAAGGTTTGACAGCAGATGTTCATCTTGACAGTCGTCATATTGCTTTACATTGAAGTTGGTAATTAGAATCCGTTTCCTACCATGAAACGGCACTCGCCACCGTCATTCCCCCATCGAGCCTTGCAATGCGATGGTTTGCACAACCCATCCCACCCCAGCCACCCGCCCGAAAACAAAACAGAATATAAGTACTTAAATCTGGTATGCATTTACCACAGATTTTTTAGTCTGTTCTCAAATACCCACATCTGTTTCATGACGTCTCGATTCACTAAATACGAAGTTATAGTCCTGAAAACCTCTCAGCCAGACTAATTTTACACCACAAATTTCATTTCAGTGCACTTCAAACTACATGAGCCGAGAAGTCAGTCCTCGTCCTTCAGACAAGAATACCAAAACGAACACTCCTCGGAGCAGGAACCCCACTCCTCGCATAGCTAAAGAGAGCCCTCGGAAACGCTCCCCCGAAACCCCCAAATCCAAAAGATCTTTCAGCCCGAAAAAGCCTATAAACCCAAAGTACCTGCGTCCAGCACTGAACATCATCCAATCGGTGACAGACAGTCAGTCTATCGAGTCTATGCCTAGGATATTCTCCAAAGAGAAAAGTGATATTTCTCAGGGGCTGAAGAAGGCGAATACTCCAAAGCAATCCCCTAGGCCAGTTGAGGAAGTCATCGAGATGGCAGAAAAAGAGAGAAGCGAGGTAAGTGAGATAACTGTTTTATGCAATTCATTTATTCAGTCTTAGCTGTTAAAGCACTTGTTAGAGAAGACGCCATCGGTTCGGAAAGCCTTGCGACGGGAGATCCTGTAATAAAAAGAACCGGCACACATCTCAACAAGGCCTGTTATTTTTCGTACATAGTATCAAATGGTCCTTACTCCTACTCAAGTCTAGGTCACATTATTATCATTGAATAATATTCAGGTAGTAATTAAAATTTTCATTTAGGTAAAAATTGACATAGGTAACTATAAAAAATCATTTCGTTCTTTTCTTTTTCTTCGGAGGTGCGGAAAGAAACAAAATATAACGAAAATAATAATTTATTAAAAATGTTACAGTAAAGCAATACAAAAAATAAATCTAGCTTTTTTAAAAGTTTTAATGATAATACATAATAATGAATAAATAGTTCTTTGAATGCAAGCTCATAACGACGCATTTAAATATTACAATATTTACAACAAAATGTCTTTATGCACTTAACGCTTTAGAAATATCTTAAAAATACTGAAGTTAATGTTCTTACAATCCAATAAAGTACCACAAATATTATTAAATAGATTTAGATAATTAAAACTTAATTTGTGTACGTGTTACGTACGGTTCATTTTCATTTGGTTCTGTTTTGTTGTATGACTTTGTGACCTTACATTAGATAGCAATACTGAAAATATCATACCCTTTCTAACTAATTTTATGTCTTCACTGTCAGTACTTGCGTGTGTTTTTATGGTTTTTGTTACATAAATAATAAGATTTAACTCTTTGCGCGTTTTCAACTTTACCTCCGTTAATAAAGGTCCACGCGAACCTACAATATTTAAGGCATAATCAGAATGTCTAATCTCTCTCATAAAAAATTATATTTGTATTTAATTTGTATGTATGTATCTCTTGGTTTTGTTGGTAAGTGCACTTGTTTCTTAGGGTTATGGATAAATAAATTAAAATTTGTGTGTGGGTGTTTAGGCGCATTTTCCGCAAAGCGGTTTGTTGTCCATTACGGAGAAGGTGGCGTCTGTCACTGGGTTACGGCATTTCTGTATTGAGAAGAGAAGGATACATTTATTAAAATCGTTTATTAAAGTTGTGCAAAGTTTTGGAATAAACATAAAAATAGTCACATTGCACTACTTAAATACCAAAATAGTACACTTATTGAGGGTGGAGGTATACATAACGGTCAATGCAATTAAAGATTCAATCAAATTGGTGGCAGTGACTGGAAAATTAAGTTCTAGTGATATAAAACTGAGCTCTTCGAGAATCCACCAATGTTCTTCATTTATAGGTTTGAGCTTATGAAATTACTCGTAGTTATATTGAAATCCCTAGATTCCCAGGTCCCAATAAAAACGAAATCTTTGATACTAAATAAATAATGGCATGCAATCTAATTATAGCCCTCGTTAATTTTGAAGAAAAACTTGTGATGGTTACTAGATAACAGATAAACATACATACTTATTTACTTTTTTGTAAATACATACATAATATACATATAAAACACCCCAGACCAACATGTTCATGCTCACAAATATTTGTCTTGTCCGGGATCGAACCCAGGACCTCTGGCGCAGAAGGTGGGTATAACTCACATTCATTTTCTTCTTTTTATCGAGTGAGGATTAGTGGATATTCTGGTGTCAGAGTTTATCAATCTCCCTATAATTATTCTGACTCGGCTTAACGAATGTTATCAGATGACAAAAGCCGGGACCGGCGGTTTAACGCGGGCAAAGCACGGAAAGCTCAGTTGTAATGCCACTTTACGGTCACCCATCCGACACCTGACTGGGCTGAACTTTGCTTAACAAGCTTGATCGAATATGGTCGGTCTGTCAAGCGCGGCCATGAGCGCTTCATACTCACGTTGCATGTGAAGCACTCGCGATGCCATTTGGCGTCGAGGGCGATGATGGCCTTGTCGACGATAGGGTTGGCGCAGCCGTTGCAGCGGGCCGCGAACTTGTCAGCGTAGCACCCCGAGCAGTATGGCCGACCAGCCTGGAAGATGTTGAAACCATGTGCATTAGAACGTTCATCATTTATTCAGTCTAAGCTGTTCCAAGCACTTATGAACGGTAAAGAATGTATGCTATCGGTTCACAACCCTACGGCGGGAGACCTTGTAACTTGAAGAACCGGCAAGAAACTCGTCAAGGGCTGTTTTTTCTCTCCTTGTTTTATTTCATACGGAGTCGTAAATTAAATTTGAATTAGATGTACTGGCAGTTGATTTTAGCGTCTCAATGACCGACGCTAGAATGTTGTGCCCAGAACTTAGATAGGTTGCTTTTCGTCAAGTTGACATGCTTTAAGTTTCTTACCAAATATATATAGCTTGTGAAGCTTATGCGAAAAACAGTGAATGCGCTACAAAACCTGAACCACTATTATTAGTCTACTATCTGTAAGTTCAGGAATAAGGTCCAATAATCAATAATAGTCAATCGTATTAACAACATCGTCCTTTAACGCGGATAAGCTTTTTAAACAAGAAAGAATTCGTCTTCATCTCACTCATCAATAGAATACAATTTGTATCAACTCATGTACCATTCATCGTCATCATCATTTATCAGACTCACTATACAAAATAAACAGGTCCGTAGAGCCCTACTTAGTCTGGATATGAATAAGGTCAGTGATTTGGCACGCAAGTCTGCTGTGCAAGATTCCTGCGTATGATAGTCCTGCGGACTTTTGTAGTTGGATAGCTGATTTCCAAACTGAACGACGATGGCTGCTCCTCTGACTCAGTGGCTATTGACGCCGAAGTTCCTCAGGGGTCTGTTCTCTCTGTGACGCTTTTCCTGCTGCACATTAACGACCTGTTGATACCAAGACGTGACGACGTGATATTGCTGAGAGAGGCCATGGTAGAGCGAACGAAACTGACGTTAAATCACGTTTCCCAGTGGGGTGATAGTAACCTCGTCAATTTCAACGCCACCAAAATGCAAGCAGGTCTATTCACTGCTAAAAGGAGTCCCTTCAACCTGACTCCTACTTTCCGGGGTGTATCTGTACCTGTTACCGACAGTCTCACGCTTCTTGGCATGGAGTTGTCTTCTGACCTTAACTTAACGATACCACCATCGAGTCCAAAGCTCAAACTGCAGCCAAAAAGCTGGGCGTCTTAAATAAGGTCAAGCGATATTTCACGCCGGGACAGCTTTCAACTCTCTATAGAGCTTAAGTCCGATCTTGCATGGAGTATTGCAATCACCTCTGGGACGGTGTAGCAAAATACCAACTAGCAGCAGTGGTCACGATCCAATGCAGAGCTGAGAGGCTAACTGACGACAAAGAACTTGTGAAGAGAACGTTTCACACTCTAGCTCACCGCCGCAAAGTTGCGTGTCTGTCGGTCTTTTACAAACTATACTTCGGAGAGTGTGCTCAGGAGCTGCATGAGCTCATACCGCCATCCCCCTTCTTCCATCGGACATCCAGGCGCACTGCGGGCTACCACCCTTTCTTGGTTGATATTCCCAAATGTCGCACAAAGCGCTACTCATCATCTTTTATATTGCGCACAGCAAAGGAGTGGAACTCCCTCCCTGCGTCTGTATTTCCGAGTACTTATAACCCGTCCATCTTCAAAGCAAGGGTGAATAGGCACCTTCTGTGCTAGCTCGCTCCATTGTAGATTCTATCTTAGCCCCTGAGCTTGATTAGGATCAAGAGCGATCACATTCAATAAAAAAAAAAAAAAAAACAGAATGTGCCAGCTGCTTGCTTGGTTCGTGTATTCGAAACTAATGTTGGCGATGGCCTCTAACAACCTATCACTATTAATCGATCGTTAAACACCTGAAAAGATGTTTCTTTCGAATGCAAGGATATTCCTAGCATTGATGTGACAACACTGGCCTACAGCGTATTAAAAATATAAAAATATTGGAGAATTCCGACGGCGGTTAGCATATCTCGGTAGCTCAGTGGTTAGAGCATTGGACCGGATTTCCAAAGGTCGTGAGTTTTAGTCCCATCTGAGAATTCACTTTCCAATATTTTTCTGTTTAAAATTTATCATAAACCTATCACTATTGTTGACCTTACCAATGTCAAATGTGGCGTCGTCTTTGAGTTGTGACTATGAGAGTGATATTTATACATTTCACTCTCATACCTTTGATGCTCAGCCAATGCCATCCCCGCTAGGGATATATGGCGTGAGTGGATGTATGTTTGTATGTCATCATCATCGTCAAGTCTTACTTGTTCCATGAAGCCACCACCACCGAGCTCCTTCCTGCACCCGCCGCAGACGAAGTGGTGAGCGTGCCAGGACACTCCCAATGCTTGGATCACCCTCTGGAAAATAAGACAAAATATCATTAAGCAATTGTTTCTGTCTATGAAAATTAACAAGACAATTATTATTAGGCAATTATCGTCTGGATTCCTCATATGTTTCGGGTGTTTCTTGACCAAAATATTCCTAGGTTTTGTATAAACACCTATATTGTTTTGATAATAAACGTGGTTTAAGTCAGAAACTGTAGTAAATAAGGCACAGCATCAGCTATTTTCCTGTAAAAGAAGCTTCATCAACACCATTTGATTATAGTCATGTCTATTTCACAAAAAAATCAGTTTCTCAAATCAAAACTAGTATTTAACAGTTTTTTTGTTGCAATATCCTCTTATATTTTGTTTGAACCCTAGTCAGCTGTGTTGCAATCTTGTTTTCTGACAGCTTTTTGATTATTCTATTTCGCAATTCAATCAAACGTTTTGAGATCATAATATTTATTTTGTGATTTCGGATCAAACTTACTGTACTGACCAAAGTTACTGTTAAAAGCGACAATATTCGATTGGGTTTGATGGACACCCTCTATTGGCTTGACTAATATATATTTTACAATCATTTATATCAATTTGGGTTTCTCTTGTGGTGTCAAATGATTACCAATTGTAGGTCATCATCCATTTTAGTTCGTCGGTTAAAAATAGTGTACAAGAAAATTATGATTGTACTTTGCAAATATGGGTTCCTACCCACATCCCACACCTATCCATCTGGATAGTATGGGTACTATCAAGTTGATGTCTCCTACAGTTACTAGACAATCTCGGATTAGATGTGTGAACTTGAAACTTGCCATTTTCTAAATTACTTACTTATGTGACGCAACAAAAGTTATTATTTTGTAAGTAAAGATTACTTTGAAACGGCGTGTGGTATGAATCAACCTATCATTGTAACCGATGACGAGGCTTCCGTAGGCAATATTTATATTTATTTATAACCAAAATCAATAGCACAATCATGTGTAAATAGTGTGTAATAGTGATTTGATTGATCAGTTCATAAGCCAAACTGTAATATTTGATGGTTAAAAGGAAACAATACTGTTGACTGTTTCCCGACTTGTTTTGTTGTAGTAGTAACTCACAAATTATTTAAAAGTCAAGGAAGAGTCCTGTTCATAAGATGATCAACTTCCACAAATAAATATGTCGTCGACATAAATGAAATATGCCTAACTATCTCATCTGGATTCACTTTATTTTTATCATCACTCCATGTGAATGATAAGAATGGAAATTGTTCCTTCCTTCAATTTGACCGTATTTGAATTATTTTAATTTTATACTTGCATTTTTTTCTCTATTACGTAGGTACTTTACATATGAAAATTAATTCATGAGACTAAAATGTTCTTTAACGTTAATTGACGTGTCTAAGAACGATAATAAGACATGGGTATGGTAGGTAGTCATTATTTTATATTAAGTTCCTATGTAAATATAAGTGATTCTTTTCCTTATTCACTTTCCTATGTTGACTGGATGATTCAGAGCCAGCCTTCTGCTCGTCAAACCCGCAGGACGGTAGTCAAAGATGTTTTTCTCGCGCCCATGATGTCATCGCCATCGTAGAAACAATGGGCACCGTTGAGCCATGCCTGCTTCCATTTGCGGAATGGTTTTTATACCAATGCCATTATTTATAAGTATTTAATTAAGTTTTGTTTTGTTTTTGATGAAAGGGTGTTTTGATGGTATACCTTCTAGCGATTGTTTTGATATATCTTAATAAATCTTACAAATTATAAATGCGAAAGTTTGGATGGATGATTTGCCAGAACATTTTAACGAATCTGCATGAAATATGACACAGCTAAATTGGATCGGGAATAACACATAGATACATCTTATACTGATTTTCCCAGGAGAACCGCATACCGCGACTAGCTTCGGCTCATCATCGCAATCATACAAATAAAAATCTGATTTTTTCAATTTGAATTTACATGTATTTTAGCAATAATTTGCTTTGTTAGGCCGCAAATTACGGACAAATTCGAGGTAATCCTACGTTTCTTTGGTCACCAATCCCATGACAGTCCCTAGCGAACGCCACTACGCCAACAGACACTTCTGGCATACATTTAGTCATCACATTTCCTCTTTTAAATATTTTTCAAAATTGTAAAATTGTGCTTGGCAACAACATGTTCCATTGTAAATGTTGTTGTTTCTGTTAAAGCTGATAAGTTTCTTGCGGCCGTTCTTCTTATCAGTTAAAAGATGTCCTGAATGGCTGGTAGGGGAAAAAAAATTTTTGTACTATTCGAAAGTACTTATCTATAAGTCTATTTGAATAAAAATCTTTGACTTTGACTTTGACTTTGACATAATTTCTACTACCTATATCTTTGGGAACCAGACTAAAGGCGAGCCAAAAGCTATAAACTTTTGCACTTGACGATCATCGTTTAGCACTGACCTTGCATGCACATCTTTATGCACTCGCTAATGAGAGTGCCAACACCGGCACAATGTATTGTAAACAAATGTGACATGCAATGGAGACTGCATGCTGATTAATAGTAACTTTGCCATTTTACTGGAGAAAAATCCAGACAAACTGAAAATGCAAATGTACTGTCTGTAACCTTTTTACACCTAAAATATTGGACCAATTTGAACATCTAAATTGAATTTTGAAATACTTTGTTGTTTAGTTACACAAGCGAGTTATGGTTGTCAAAGCTGTCAAATCCTTTACATTTTTCATCGTTAAAGTTATAATTATCGTTAAAGTTAGATGGTCCACCCTTAGAAATAGGTTAGAGTGAGACCTTGGTAAAAAATACTTTTAAAAAATTGAATTATTATAAGACGAGCATGATGACAAGACAGGTAGGTATATAACTCTATGGTACGTCATATTTGTTGATTGTTGTATTTTTTTGACGTATTTACGGGCATCAGGTTTGGCATAAATTTTTCTATCCAGTTAGAATTGTTAATTTTTTAAAAGTATTTCTGACAATTACTTAAGTATCTAACTTTTATATCAAACCACCTATCACTATTTGTATATACACGATTTATTAATTATTTCAAAATGTACAGTTAGGTCCTTTTTAAGCATGTTTTTTTTGATGATTCATTTTATGTGAGAGTAACTTATGCCTTCGGGGATACACCCACAACAAATTATTTTATATTAGTCAGTAGGATCTCCGATATGTGCGGCGTTAGGCCGTACCATATTAGGCCTACTTCCGTGTGGTTATGAGTCAAAATCGGTTAATGTTGTCTGGCCACGTTCCATCATGTCTAGGCATCAAATTGGAGATCAATATGTCACAAAAATCGTAAAAAAATATTGAATTTTTATGATGGTTGGTTAGGTGGTAGGACTTGTTGTAAGTCCGCCTCGCTAGCTACCACTATCTTAACTAAGTCTGACGCCGGCGCCCGCCGTAACAGCAATGTTTGGAGCATTGTTGTGTTCCGGCAGTTTGAGATAAGATCTATAGCCAGTTCCTCTCAGTGGTTGAGGTTGCCGGGAGAGGCTCACTTCCATCTTCAGCCTTATCAATACTTAAAATCAGGTATAATGAAGGCTAAGAGTCTCCCCTTCGCGTTCATTATTTTGAAACTAACAAAATTACATGAAACTTTTTACTTGGTAAATAGCGTTTAATATTATTTTAATTGTTAACTTTTAATTTAAAATTATCTACGTACATCTTATGTTTTGGCGCGCACTGTTCATTGAAATAAAACAACTTTTACGAATATCAAACGCGCTATATTTCATCCCGTGACCACGGCAGCTGTAAAGGTGCCGAAACGTCGGGAAAATCAAAAAACCCCTAAAAAACCTAAAAATACGGACAATTACAACTTAGTTCGTGGAAATATAGCGCGTTTGATATCCGTAAAAGTTGTTTTATTTAAAATTATCTCTTTTAAACAAAAAAAGGAAGGAAAGGAAGGAACATTGATTGATCACTATTTTATTTTTATTTAACAACGCCGTACGACACCTACAATACTTTTCTTTATTCATTTAAAATGTTATAATCTTTCCTTGTTCTGTGGTTATAACTTATGTATGACCCTTGCTTGACCAATACAGAAAAATGTGTTCCCCGATTCCTACAACCTTGGCCTCTTCAAGGCGAGAGTGAATAGGCATTTCCTGGGCAAGCATGCAACACCTTAGACCACATCCTGTTTATTAAGCACGATGGTGGTCAAATGCCTCCCCAGTTATTATTTAAAAAAAATAGAGAAAGGTAGTTTTTTTAAGTTTCTCTCAGCTGCCATTCGCCTAATTGTTTTGGTCGGATTGGTATACTAATACTTGTACACTTGCCGTGTGGTGACGGCTTAAGAATACAAGTGTCACCACTCTTTACGTGCCTGGGATGTCGTATGAGTCGACTAAGAGGCTCGACGCATTGAACACCTGTGCGAGAGAAGGAAAACTTGAAATAAACCCTCTACCAACCCGTCTGGCCAGCGTGGTAGCAGTAGGCTAATAGCTTCCTATGAACGCCACAAAAGGCGTGAGCTACGAGAGGCCTATGTCCAGCAGTGGGCGTCCACAGGCTGGTGATGAGTATACTAATATAGCATTCAGAAAACGCGCTGCAGTTTCCTTATATCTTGTTAATTTACACTAATTATAGTGTTTACATAATAGGTACTTACCTACCAATGTATCTACAGTGACTAGATACGATAGTTGACATTTCAACTACTGTGTATTTATTATAGTGTGGTCATTAAAAGCTATTATCACGTTTCGTTTTCTTATTTTATAGTATAAAAGTTTTATTTAATTGCTTAGTTTTTTTACATACTATTAACTCTCCCGCCCGCCCGCGACATTAATTCCCGTCAATATTCGGAAAATGCCTAAGGAAAACTTAATCAGAAAAAATTTGCTACCCTATGTTTGTTTTTAAACATAAATCTAAAGCAACATAATCTGACCAAATTTAAACTTAACCTGACCCTAATAAATTATTACAAAATATCATGTGCAAAGTGTACACCGAAAGCACTGCGTACCTACATGATAAGGGAAAGATAAATATCTACGATAAATATCTAGATAAATATTGACGACTTGTTTGGCGCAGGAGTATTAAACCCGCCTTCTACGCCGGAGGTCCCGGGTTCGATTCCCGGACAAGACAAATATTTGTGTGGCATGAACATGTCTATTTGTCTTGGTATGGGTGTTTAAAAAATAATACAAAATGATTTATTTCGTTAACAAACCAGATTACAAAAATTGAGATGACATTCCTAGCAAGTATAAAAATACCTGTATCAGGAAGCCATCGCTCTTCCACTTTCATTGTCTGTCAGGTAAGTTTAATTAAAACAACGCTATGGAAAAAAGTAAATTAATAGAGTCATAGCAATATAAAATGAAAAATATTGATACTTTTTTTTATATTTAGGGATTTAACTATATTCATAAAAAACCTAACCTAATCTAACAAACATCTTGACATTCAAATTCTCATTTATTATTCTTATTATAGTAGAATTTAAATATTGAAATAGCAACTTATAGGTATTTTAATTTCTAGATTTGTGTAGTTGATCCTGCTTATCATTAACGGAGGTACTTTTTATGAACTATCAAAATGCAAAGTAAAATTAGCAAATTTTTCGCTAAGCATAATAATTGTTTGGAGGGGGGGCGCCAGCGAAGCCGGACGGGTGATCAGATCAGTCTCCATAGCCGGAACCATTTCACCCAGTTCCCCAAATCCCCTTAAAGCAGGGGGAGGCGGGTTATCACCAGCCTGTGGACCCTCGAACCTACCAGTTAAGTTTACTTATCGTTAACTACGCTAAATATTATTGTCCATCACTCTTTTAACATGCCTTTATTATTTTTGACATACCTCATATTCCACAGAGTCATTAATTAAAAATAAGTGGTAGTAGGTACACCATTTTTTACCTGTCATAGTTTTTTGGACGAATTATCTTTCAATTTCGCCCATGGTTTTCCCCACGGCTTCCGGGAAATTAACTGTATACCATATAGAATCATAGGATCGACTGTGGTTTTGACTTTGATATTGTTTGCGACAAATTTTTAACGTGTATTTAATTAAGTACGTACAGACATTAACCATGTGATGTTTTCCGATAAAATAAAAGAAAATGGAATTAAATAAGTAGTACTTACTTTTTGTAAATGGCCTAAAATCTTCTTTTTCAAATTGCGATACCCGACAGGGTCCATAATTTATACTTTTTTCATGTAACATCTTTATAACATTATGGATGCAATAAATGTATTGAGTACTAGAGGCCGGGCGCGGTTTTACCCGCGTGGTTCCTGTTCCCGTGGGAATTTTGGGATCATTTATAGCCTATGTTACTACTTGGGGTCTAAGGATTCTCTATACCAAATTTCGTCAAAATCGGTCCAGTAGTTTTTGAGTTTATTCGTTACATACAAAAATACAAATCTTTCCTCTTTATAATGTTGATTTTGACCGCGTCCTTATACCCTACGTAAAAGAGGTGATTTTCGTGGTCCTATACCTAAAGTTTTTTTTAAGTTTAAGCTTATTAGTATTGCCTTACTAGCGAGCAGCGGCAACACGCGGTTTCCCCCGCGTGGTTAAAAGTGGATAAATTGTAGCATATATGTTATTCTGATGTATTTTATACTAGCGGATCCTCGCGGTTTTACTCGCGTGATGCCCGTTCCCGTGGGAATATCGGGATATGATATAGCCTATGTCACTCGGGAGAAATGTAGCTTTCTAATGGTCTAAGAATTTTCTAAATCGGTCCAGTAGTTCCTGAGATTAGCGCGTTCAAACAAACAAACTCTTCAGCTTTATAATATTAGTATAGATATAATAATAGTATAGATATAACAGTGAAGTTTCATCTTAGTCCGTTCAGTAGTTTTTGCGTGAAAGAGTAACAAAGAAACCTCACAAATTTTCGCGTATACTTAATACTTAGTAGGATAGGATAAATGAATCAGTATGAAGATTTGAATCAGATTTAAGGTAGGCGTACAATAATTATCTAAATATAGTCCAACTAATACTTATAAGCATTCAAATGAATAAAAAAATCGATATCACATAATGTAGTACGATACCGAGATGTTTCCTTATATGTAAAATGATTCATACTTTGTTAATTTGTTTTTTCTCTGACACACAAGTTCAAGGCTGCCATCATAATTATTCAACATCTGGTTATGTTTTGTTAACCTTTATGCAGCATTAAACACTGTCAATAATGCAAGATTGATTTCGCAACATGCTGTGAATGAATTATTAGTTGCTATTAATAAGCTTTTGTAAAATAAATATACTTAATGACATTTGTCCTGTTCAGAAGTTTGTTTCTGCTTTCAAACTGAATATTATAGCATTTCTGATACGAAAACCAAAAATAAAGACTAAAACACACGTAAAAAACTCTTCAAAAGCAGCATAATTGATCCGATTCAAATTGACCGCGCAAATAGCAGTAATAAAGCAGAAACTAGAATCAACAAACACCAATCTAAACGAAGACAGATAAAGAAATTAACGAATTCCGTACATAACCAAATATGGGTTTGCTGATTAATCTGTAGTGCCGTGTGCTTTCAACAAAACGTGTAGGCGACTCAATACAATATTAGTCAGAGAAAGAAAAAAAAATTTAGATAACTTATACGAATACGCAAGACTTAAAATCATTGGTAATCAATTCTTTTACAGTTAGCGATTACCATCATTTGGCAGTATGATTGAAAACCTCCATTTTATTTTTAAATCGAAAAATAATGCGACTGAAAAATGTAAATTCCTTTACTTTTTTCATTTACTTTTCCTTTTTCAAAGTATTGTTTTAAATAACATTTTCAAACCAGAAACTTTTTGTTATGAGGGTTTTTTGAAGATTTTGTTTTCACTCTTCATGCAGATTGTTTATAAAACCAATCTTACCTAATCTGCATTGGAGAAATATAAATTTCATGAGGTTGTAAAGTAAGAACTTAGAATTGATACTGATGATGTGATGATAAGTACTGATAAGTCTTGTAAAAATCCTAGAGTTAATGTAACAGGTGAATCGTTCACACTATTTTTAGGAAGCAATAAAATGTAATGTTATTGACAAGATCGCTCAACAAGATAATGTTGTTGATGTTCATAAAGTATTACAAAGGTTAATACATCATATCGATACTGTTACTAAAAAGGATTAAGATAAAACATAGCTACATCCTATTCTATAAAATTATCAGATAGTTGGACAGTAAAAATAAGGCGTAATTCCAGTTTAGATATAACAACTGTTTATAAACTGACAAACTATTGCTAAAGAAGCAAATAATCTTTAAATCCTGTTTGTTTTATTATAATTACCTAACGATAGGTACTGATAAACTATTTAAATATACTGAATTAGGAATTGTAGTTTACATAATGTGGTCATGTTGGTAGAATACGAGGCAATAAATTCGAATTCATTTTTCTTTTCTTATTTTTCATGATATATTTCTTTAGCTTCTGCCTGGTTTGGTTTCATCCATAAGACATTGAAATTCCCGTGAACCTGAGTGGGGGTTGAATGCACTAAAACCCTTCCTCTTTCTTAGATAAAATAAAAATAGGTTTTTTGTTCTATGAACATGCATCTCAAATCAAAGTACAGAAAGTATATACTCCCTTATAAATTTATTTTCGTTTATACCATTCCAGTTTTTTTTTGTGACAAAAAAATGAATTATAAATGAGATGTGAAAAAAAGAGTGAGAAAAAAGACTGACAACAGTCACTTGCATTGAATAAATAAAATTCAAAACTCAAATTACATTATGTATAATATTTCATCCATTATCATAAAAAATATTAGTTTACTTTTTTATTATTGCTAATACGAGGGTGAATCAAAAAGTTCTTAGAATTGCCAATAAAGGATCAGTTAAATGTCGAAAGAAATATTTATGTTTCTACGTTATCTCCTTCTAACTCTATACATTTGGTATAATGCTTCTTCAACTTTTTTATTCGCTCCGAAAAAAATTATTTCATTGACTCTCAAATATTCCTCCTGTTCCATGAACATGCTCTTTCAATAAGTGAAAATCACTAGGAGTTAAGTCTGGTAAATATGGCGGGTTATCTTAAATTTTAAAGCAATACTGACGGATTGCCGTGAGTGCAACGTCGGGAGCGATGAGCTGAAGTGTTACCATGGTGAAACAAAATGTATTGGAAACTAACAAATGAAAACGTTCGGGTCTCTGCAGGTTAATTTTTTTTGGAATTTTCTTCGTATAAAGAGGTGAACGTTGGACCAGAACGAGAATCATCTTCATAGCTCGATTTGCCTCTTTTAAACTCGGCTACCCAGCAAGCGACCATGATATAAGGTACAGCATCGGTTCCTAATGACTGGTGAATATCTGAATAAATATTAGTTGAAAAAATTTGCTTGAAATAGCAAAAAAATATTGAAGCCAAAACTAGCCATGTACGTAAGCTTTCCATCACTCAATTGGCTAATTTTGTACGTGGGTGGGTGACATAAAAAATTTACCGCTTTTCGTGTGACAAACTCTTGGGTCACCTTACGTCATCTAATGACACTTTTAATCAAGCTCAACGCATTAGCGATGTTTGTGAAGCGGTGTGTAGAGTGTGTGTTAGAGTTAATGAATCAATTTAATTAGTCACTGGTGTTGCTTAAGGTCAACCTCAGGAGTAAGCGTTAAGTTTCACGTTTTTTTTACTATTAACTCTGGGTACTCGCGTTTCGTTTATTATAACTTCGATTATTATCTTTTTGTGTCCTTTTGGCACCACGTTTATTTTCGTCTACAGAATACAAAAATCGGGATAGAGCATGTCACGCATTTAGCACTGAAAGAAATTCCGCCTAGAATACAGATCGCCATGACAACGAGAATATCATGCCTGCTATAACACGTGCCAGCCCTTATTACTTTTTATTTCCAAGCAGTTATTTGAATTGTTATAATGCCATCCCTCTTTCTTTGCATGACGAGTAAAAAAGATGTCTTAGTCTTATCCAATTATAAGGAAGGCATGTGCCCCAGTAGTGGGGTTGAGGATATTAAAATGGCTGATGATGGATGATTAGATGATGATAATCACATCAGTAATAGGCTCCCCGCAGCCGTGGCAGCGTGGGATGTGGTGCTGGGCGAGGCACGGTACCCAGTGCACGCCACCATCGTGCTGGTGGAACTTGGCGCAATGGGCTTCCGGCAGGTGCGGCACGTGAAGCGCTCGGGATACCATCATTACAATGGCTGAAGATGAATGGATGGATGATGACACTCACGTCAGTGATAGGCTCCCCGCAGCCGTGGCAGCGTGGGCTGTGGTGCTGGGAGAAGCACGGCACGCAGTGCACGCCGCCATCGTGCTGGTGGAACTTGGCGCCGTCGATGGGCTTCCGGCACGTGTGGCACGTGAAGTGCTCGGGGTGCCACTTTTTGTCCAGCGCCTTGACAATCTGATGGCAAGAGAACGGTAGATTCAGCTATAAGTCATTAAGAATATCTACGTAAGCATGTGATTGTTGTAATAATAAACTGTATTGCACACGAGATGAAATTAAACAAATTCAGAGAAATTACAATAAAATTACGTATCCCAAAGAACTGAGAAGCTACTTTATTCTTACAGTCCGTTAAAAAATAAATAAAATTTGAACCAATTCATGTTAGGCAACCTGGGTTGAAAGACTATTATATTTTGTTAAACAATAAATACTCGTAGTTTATAGAGATCCACTCTGTATATGAAATGAGAGTCAAAATTTTGATCACTTTATGTCATAGATGAGAAGTTTATAATGATTTAGTATTAACCGACCATTTTTTTTGAGTTATTATTTATTTCATACAATGCAAGTTTACAGACATAATCTCCAAAGCACATGCAAGTCACACAAAATTATGCCAGAAAGGTAAAAGAATCTTTCAAATCCGAGCTCCGACAATAAAATAAACTTTAGAGAATGTGGAAAATAGACTAACGGCCGGTTTCAATAATCTATCCCTTACAACAGATAGGTCTATCTTGGTTACGTTACTAAGCAACCGCTGTTATTTTGGGTTGTTTTGGACTGATTAACAAAAATATCTAGGCAACAAAGCTCTAGTAAGCCTATCTCTTACAGCAGTTAGGTTATTGAAACCGACCGTAAATGACTCAAGCAAATGTGTTGTTTATTGTACGTACATAAAAGCAATGCCTTGAAATGTAGAACATACTATCCTTATTGACACATCAGCTATAGTGTCCATAAATAAAATAACGACAGCATCATCAACATCGTAGTGAATCCTTAACTCGGTATAGACCAATTGTTTACAAGTATTTATCAGCGATATGTAAGTAATTGGTGGTAAATATATCACTAAAGTATGTGTAGGTACTTGTACCGAGTCACGTTGACATTGTTATAGAAAATCAAAATATTTTCCACAGATAACTTTATAACAAATATTTTTGGTTTCCTTTTGATTTTGAAAAATAAGTGATTTATTAATTTCGCTTTGATTAGCAAATTACCAAAGTGAGCAATAAAATATTTCAGCACGTTCCTTAACAATGTCATAAATTGATGGCTTGGAGGCATGCATATGTGAAATCAAAAATAGAGTACTGTATGGAGTATAAAGACTGTATAAGGTATGAGTAACCTTAAGCCGAGCTAGTAGGCTCGGTTCGTCTACACCGAGCATGTGTCCAAATGCCCATTTGAGGCCAACCTCTGCATGCTTGCAATGCCCATCGCTATTCAACGCCCCACTAAGTATTCTTTATAGCTCACTTATTTTTATACGAGGCAATGATGGTCTTGCAAGATTTCTTCAATTAATGGTAAATTTTAAATAGAACAATATTGGAAAAAATTAACTCGGCCACAAGTCTTTCTTTCTCAATTTCTCAATGCGTCTTTCTTCAATTTGTTTGTTTATGGTTTTCTAATTCATTGCTTGCGGTTTTGTGTCAAAAAGTTAATTAAAAAGATGCTTTTATATTTTCTTCATAACAACAAATGCTAAAAAACGGAATCCATAATACAAAGGGCGCAATTATAAATAGATTTTAATGTTGCACCAAAACAAGAAGGTAATTTACAAAAACAAATTGTTTTCAGAAACTAAGGTCAAGGCGTATCACTTCGCAAGTCGGTTGGCATCTTGAGGACGAAGTTGATATAAAGTCACTTCTTTAGTCTATTACTGAAGTAAAATCTAAAAGTGATGATGATGCATCAGCGATGAAAGCTTTTAATAATGCAGACGGTGACAGTGTAGGTACTGAAGAGTGCAGTGCAGGGTCGGAGCACAGAGGATTCCTTGATTAAAATTGGCTCAAGATCTTCGTCGGTCATACTTTAGATTGTTCGTTTAATTAGGCAATAAAAAAGCATCCACTTTTGTTTCGTGAAATAGGTCAGTGCTTGTCATTGTTCCAAATACATTCAAAAGGACTAATGATTTTTACTGGACGTAAACGCGTTATTTAAAGACATTTGCCATTAAGGCTGTAATATATTTGTGTGATATTATGAGTGAATTGCTATTATCATAAATTCTTCAGTTACACCATCTATTTGTGTATACATGTTTATGAACCAATTATTTTATACTGCGTTTTGTGATGACTAATATTGTCACATTACGAATGTGAGCAAATAAATTAGTAAATATTGATAAGAACTAGATAAATTTGTGCACTCGGCACTTGGAAACGACGAAATTGAAAGATACCACATGGATACACATATCTATTCGATAAGTGATGCGATTGTAGATATTGCCAAATGTGTCGATGACGATTGCGTGTTATCAGCTCCTGTTAAATTGTTTGTTTGCTTGCAATCTGTACTAGCGCGTTGACCCGGTTTCGGTCGAGATATATAGTATTAAACACATGGTCGAGGTCGGGGGTAACGTCCTTCTCGGTTTCGGACCATTTGTGGTAACGTTTTGGTTTCTTTCGATTTCTGTCATATAAAAATGTTTTTTTAATGCCGTGTGTCACATCAGTTTTGGAATCATATCATATAACCTATTTATTTAGTCGATTGCACTTTAACTGGTTTGATGTTTATTGAAATAAAACAACTTTTACGGATATCAAACGCGCTATATTTCCACGAACTAAGTTGTAATTGTCCGTATTTTCAGATTTTTTAGGGGTTTTTTTGGGGCACCTTTACAGCTTTACGAAACGTCGGGAAAATCAAAAAACCCCTAAATAACCTAAAAATACGGACAATTACAACTTAGTTCGTGGAAATATAGCGCGTTTGATATCCGTAAAAGTTGTTTTATTTCAATGAACAGTGCGCGCCAAAACATAAGATGTACGTATGGTTTGATGTTGTTGGTATTATTACACTTTCTTTCATTATACAAGTAGTTATGGAGTGGAATTCAATGCCTGCCCATATGTTTCTCAAAAATCTTGTCGTTGAGATATTAAAACGTTGAGTGGTGAGACAGTTTCTACTGCACACCATATAATTGCTTAATGTCGTGTGACCACAAATTTACAATCGCAGTATTTAATTATAGACAAGAGAGTAACGGGACTCAACGCGACATTTAATATGTAGTACACACTTAAGTACAACCAGCCCTCTAATTGTCTAATTTCATAATCTATCACAATCCCTTTCAAAAGTATTGTGATTGTGATTTATGGAATTGTTTAACTTATAATCGCAATCCCTTTCATAACGAATGATGTTTTAAATGACACTACATTTGACACTTCTCCATACATTTGAAAGATATTTTCGTCTGTCACTTTGCTTAGACAGTTAAATTTCGTTCATTCAATACCTTTCAAAATGCATCCCGATCTCAAATGTCAAATAGTGACGGTCTGAAGTATGTTAATATCATTCAAATGACGAATTGAAAGGGATTGCGATAGATTTAAAAATTAGACAATCCGCCCCCTGCTTCATATTTCGGATGTATAAAATATTTAACTTACCCTGCCATTGATAACTGCGTTGCAGCTATTGCATACTGCCGGCCCTTCCACTTGAGTTGACTGAAACAACCAAAAATATCTGTTAGTTATATTAGAATAAACAATGTATATCATAAACATCCAAAATGAGCTTTACAGTAAAGATGCATAATGTCGTAGGAGGATTTGATGAATAGAATTCTCGCAAAAATCCTAGAGATATTGCAAAAACACGGATAAATAGATAATGGTGTTGACATTTCTCAATCTTATTGAAAAAAGATAGGGTTTTTGCAAAAAATACTTTTTTGCTTTAGTAACATTGGTTATTCTTTACTCTGATTGGTTTAATTTTTGGTTGCTTGCTAACTCTTATTCTGATTGGTTCATAGAAAGTTTACTACACGTGAGAGAATAGATTGACATTTAAAACGTCAAGTCGTCAACCAATCAGAGAAGATGTTGTTTTGGACGGTCGAACCTGCCAATCAGTATTCTTATTTCATAATAGCCAGGGATTATTTTCGTAATCTTACTAAAGCAACCAGTTTTCTTTTTTCAGTAGTATTGAGAAATGACAACACATTGTCCAATTATCCGTGTTTTCGCTATATCCCTAGGATTTTCGCAAAAAATCGATTTATCTAATTATCCTGCGGCACATATAAACCAGATATAATAACAACTTCATTGCCTAAAACATCATTGCTATTTATAGGTGCTACTGCGATAATACATCTTATATTTTAGCACCTACTATGTAGTAAATGGATCACAACTCATTTTGTTTATTATTTTATCGATAAAATTTCCAAAACGTTTGACAAAAAAAAAACTAAAGATCAAATAATCTTTAGCCTATACGAACATACAAAAATATTTGATTAAAGCTCTCGATACTGTGACTGTTTTGTAATAATAGATTATCGGTAATAATCGTTTATCGCTAAAGATACAAAATTCTTTTCCCATTCATATTCTCTCTTTCGCCCTCTCTATCCTAATCAATTATTAATTATATCTGATGGTAGGCCGTGTGGTGACGGCCTAAGAATACAAGTGTCACCACTCCTTTACATGCCTGGGATGTCGTAAGAGTCGAATAAGGGGCTCGACGCATTGGACACCTGTGCGAGAGAAGGAAAACTTGAAACAAACCCTCTACCAACCCGTCTGGCCAGCGTGGTAGCAGTAGGCTAATAGCTTCCTATTAACGCCACAATAGGCGTGAGCTAGGAGAGGCCTATGTCCAACAGTGGACGTCTACAGGCTGATGATGGTATGGATGGTAGGGGTCCACAATAGTCAGCTTAACTAGCAATTAGTCAATGTTTACGGCTAGTTGATTACTCCGTTGCTAACAGATTTTGATTGAAATTGATTGAAAGTGCAGATACATAGCTGCTTTAGTAAGATGGTTGTCACATTTATTTTTACTTAAGCAGCAATGTGGCTGCACTTTCAATCAAACGTTGATAGAAACAAGTTACATAATCAGGGGGCTGGTCATGTATTATTTAACCATTTCTTATTCTCGTCAGATTTCGGTTCATGTATTGTTAGCCTGGTTATTTCGGTCTGAATACTGAAGGTGAAGGTTGAATAACTAGATAACAGCGTTAGACACAGTCTTACATTTATTAAATCGACTCCCACGCAGATTTGAGCGCCCACCTCTTCCTGCCATTCCAGATGGCACAGGTAAGTATGAGTATAGCATCAGTTTCGGTAGTATGATAAATGAGATTCAACACTTCATCAGTCAAATCTACACCATGCTTCGTGGCAAAGAAATTATACAGATATTTTTTTATTTCATTTGCGTTCACATCTGTGTCGTCACAGGCGACCACGCGTTTTCTCTGTGCAAAAACAAAAAATCAGTGCATTGCTTTAACTGTTAAATTATTATTTTGTTAATTGTTTCGGCTGTAATCTATGTTCGGCTGAGTAATGGAAATAAAGTAGTTTTCTTATACTTTGATAAATTTTAAATTATTAAAGATAAAAAAAGTATTTACTTTTTATGATTTTTAAATTTTTGCATTTTTCAATGCTATTTTTATATTTTGATAAATTTTAAATAGAAAAATATTGGAAAAAATGAACTCGGCCACAAGTGAATTCTCAGATGGGAATCGAACCCATGACCTTTGGAAATCTGGTCCAATGCTCTCCGGTCCAAGCATTGTACCGGATTTCCAAAGGTCATGGGTCATTTAAAATTTATCAAAGTATAAAAATAGCATTGAAAAATGCAAAAATAAAAAAATCATAAAGAAGAAAGAAACTTTTCTTATCTTTAATTATTATCTAAAAATTATAGCGGTAGGGTCTGAACTAACTTTTAGACCAGTTACTTGATATGAGCATAACATTTATTTATATTTCTAAAAACTATGTAATATTATTATCTTTCAGCAACGACGTTGTGAATCTTTTTTTTATATTATTTAGTTTCTTAGATTTGGTACCTATTTATTAATACACCTTATCTTCAACATGCTCATGCGGAAATGCGACTGAAATCAGTATGCGCTCTGATGTAAGCACGCTATAGCGAGCCGAACACCTGGGCCTCTACCGCGCAAGTGTCGTCGGCATCGACATCATTTGACAGATGGACATATTGCTCTTAGTCTTTGGTAAGTTTTCATTTGTGTCATAAAGATGCAGCAATGTGTCACATCCATCTGTCTAATGAAGCCGATTTCGATGCCGACGCCACTTGGGCGGTACTGCCCCTGGGCCACTACCGCGCAAGTGTAGTAGCATAGACGTCGATTTCATTTGACAGATAGGTGACATGTTGCTCTTAGTCTTTCGTAAGTTTTCATTTGTGTCAAAAAGAAGCAGCAATGTGTCACATGCATCTGTCAAATGAAGCTGATTTCGATGCCGACGCCACTTGCGCGGTACGGCCTCTGGCAATAAACGAACAAATTCTCGATGCGAATATTCAGATCGAGCAAATGCTCATGTCAGTCGGCACCATAAAAAGATAATTGTTAATTAGTTTTTTCTTCTACTTATTAATATCTGACTTCATACGTTTGGATAGGAACCATACAAGCGATATATCGGCATATTTGCATGCAAGTGAAGGTCAATGGCGAATCGATTAGATTACGATTTACGATACTTTTGGCTCATAGTTTGTTATTCACTTCACGCTTTCTTGGAACAATAGTTACTATGGCTAAATATAAGACGGTCGAATTGGTTTTTGTTATGGTTCGTAATTCAGGTGTTATATGGCATTACTGTAAATAAGATATAGGTAAATTCAAGGTCAATAGCCAAAATGCGCACGAACCTGTTGATGTAATATACCTCGACTATGAAAAAGCTTTCGATAAAGTACCAATCGGCAGACTTCTTCAAAAACTGGAATTTGTTGGAATTCGGGGTAAAACATTAAAATGGATCGAAGCTTTTCTGAGAAAAAAAAAACATTCCGAGTGAGAATTGGCGAAACATTGTCAGATGAAAGAGAGATACAAAGTGATGTACCTCAAGGGTCCGTACTTGGGCCATTGTTGTACATAATCTTCACTTTCGACTTACCAAAAAACTTGAATTGCAATGTTAGCATGTTTGCGGATGATACCAAAATATTTGCAAATCCTCTTGTAAACTCAGAATGACTTCAGAATGATTTGACGCGACTGGCAGATTGGTCAAGGGAGTGGCTGATTAGTCTAAATATAGACAATTGCACTGTTCTTCATATTGGGTATCGAAATCCCCGCAAAGTCTACGAAATCAATGGTGTCCCATTACGACAAGTAGAGAAGCAGGTAGATTTAGGAGTACATGTTTCCAATAATCTTAAATGGGAACATCATATCGCCTCTGTGACCAAAAAAGCCAACAATTTTATTTACCTTATTCGAAAAGCTTTTGCGTACCTAACTCCTGAAATTATGCTGAAAATATACAAAAACTATGTAAGGCCGATTCTAGAATACGCCTTCCAAATCTGGAGCCCATACTTCAAGAAAGACATTGAATTTGAACTCAAAGACCCCGAAAGCCTTGAAGAATAAACCATACGAGGAAAGACTGAAATCGCTGAAACTCACAACTTTAAAGGAACGCAGAGAAAGAGGAGACTTAATAGAAACATATAAAATCTTGCATGGACACTATGACATCGAAAATTTGGATAATCAACTGTTCAGTACTCACGAAACACAACCCTAAGAGGCCATCATCTAAAGTTATCGCAGGCGCTATCACGAAACAATCCACACAAACATTTTCTAAGTAATAGAGCAGTAAAAGCTTGGAACTAGTTGTCGGAAGAAATAATATCTGCACAAAATGTAAATCAGTTTAATAATAGATTGGATAAATATTTAAAAACTCAAGAAAGATAAAAAAAATATATATTCAGGCCTTTATCAGTTGTCTCAACTGCTTGCCTGTCAACTAATAATAATAAAATTATTTTTAAATATACCGGGGTTCTAATGCCTCTCTTTTTACTTATTCTTTTAAAGTGAAAACTTCTTTAGCGGCGTTGTGCACACCAGAGTTTAAAATTTTTGGGATGGGTAAAAATTGTTAAAGTCGCGTCAGGATACGTGACCCTGATCGAAAATTCGTAAGACCATTTCAAATTACATAAAGTCTCGCACTTGAAAGATCTACGTATATTAGAAAATAACAACCATTATATAAAGATCTCTCATTACTACCAACTTTCATATTGATGCCAGGTCCAACCTGCCAAATCAAGTTGGGCTCCGTTTTCATCAACTTTTTATGAAGTTGTGGTCAAGATATAGTGGGTTTTGATCGTTATTTTCGTATATTAGTTAATAACAACCATTATATAAAGATCTCTTATTACTACCAACTTTCATATTGATGCCAGGTCCAACCTGCCAAATCAAGTTGGTCTCCGTTTTCATCAAATTTTTATGAAGTTGTGGTCAAGATATAGTGGATATTGATCGTTATTTTCGTTTAAGCGGTTTTCACTTCACGTTGTTTTTTTTTAAATCGCGTTTGATGATTTTGGCCCCCTGTTGCCAAACAAAAACTCTAAGCAAATTTTCTTTCCTACATTGCACCAAAATGTGATATTACCTATTGTCACAAGACAAACAATAACCTTTCCTGAACCTTAGAGCCAATCAGTCGGTACAAAAAACAGGTCGTTGCCAGTCTGCAGCAACAACAATCGCTGCACTTGCTATAATCGGTGAGGAAAGTCGCCCAATCGCTGTCACGTCCGGGTATCACTTACTCTTATTCGGAACTATAGTATGTATGGATGAAGCGACGCGTGCGCTGGTTGTAAACTTAGATTGCATGTCATAAGCGAAAAGCGATAGAATGATAAGAAGTTTTTAATTCGTAAATATGCACAATATTTACGAATTAAAAACTTCTTATCATTCTATCGCACAGCCTGAGAGTGGAATTCCCTGCCCGCGTCTGTATTCCCGGCAACCTACAGCCCTGGTATATTTAAAGCTCGAGTGGAGTCGAATAGGCTTCTTCTAGACTAATTCGCTCCATCTTCGGCCTCTTCTTATTATAATCTTTGATCCAGAATGAGGCCAAGAGTAAGCCTATTTTAAATAAAAAAACAAAAAGCCTAAATTCAGCTGCAAAGCATTTATATAAAAATATTTGTAGAGTTGGTTAGCAATTTTTTAAATACTTATTATTACCTACATTTAATGCAAGACATAGTTTATTTACATCTGTTCCTAAAAACCATACAAATATGATTCTACTATAAATAAAAGTTTTCTGTTTGTGTTTGTTTGTGAGATAATTAGAGGAGTTAATTCCAAACTCAGTATCTATCTCATGTCTTGGAAAACTTATTTGCATTATGCTAAAAATACCCAAAACAGTATTTAGAGCTCTTTCAATGCCGGAGATACTTACACCCATATTCTAAGTCGTTCCTCCAAAACTTACTTGTCCTCGACTTAACGAAACCTCATTGAAAACCTCTTCAAAATACTCCTCGAAATCGGTATTCTAAGTCATAACTCCGTAAGGACCTGGAGGAGCCAAAGAGTACGTAGCCACTCCCTGTTAGGCCTAGCGCACACTACCATTTTTACCCACGACGAGGTTGAGTGGAGTGTAAAAAGTTTTGGAGGAACGACTTAGAATATGGGGGTTAATCCTTTAAATCTGTAACTTAGACAAAAAAAATTACACGATGTTACTATACTGTCTTTTTTTCATACAAATTATATTCGCTTCAGTTTTTTTTATTTACTGCATTTTCTTGCATTTCTCGCTCTCCGCTTATGACTTTTATTAATGCTGCTTGTGGGATGTAGGGCGCGGCGCAAGGTCAAGGCTGGTATTCATAATGTTTGGTTATCTTTCGTTTGATGACTTCTTTAGTCAGTATGTCAATAATACACAGACATAATTAATTATATTGATAGGTATAAAACTGTATGATTGAAAACTTTTGATTTATCATAGCAATTATGATTTCACTATTATTGTTTTTGTTAAAAAAATACGGTATTACTATTGCGACATCACTTCTGTATTGTTTTTTTTTATGAACGACGGGGAGACTCTTAGCCTTAATCATACCTGATGTCTAGTATTGATAAAGCTGAAGATGGAAGCGAGCCTCTCCCGTAATACTCAACAACTGAAGACCTGGCTATCTTATCTCTAACTGCCGGAACACAACAATGCTGAAAACATTGTTGTTATGGCGTCAGACTTAGATAAAATGGTGGTAGCTAGCCAGGCGGACTTACAACAAGTCCTACCACCAACCAAACCGAATACAATATGTACCCCCGCTGGGAA
Source organism: Chrysoteuchia culmella (assembly GCA_910589605.1). Lineage (NCBI taxonomy): Eukaryota > Metazoa > Arthropoda > Insecta > Lepidoptera > Crambidae > Chrysoteuchia > Chrysoteuchia culmella. The sequence goes on from OU342651.1 coordinate 2,390,600, forward strand.
TCGAACCCCGGACCCCTGGGTCTGATACCGGTAGATAGGCAATAGAGACGGTTGCACAAACATGTAAAAGAACACCTGCAATAGAAGATCTCATAACATATGGCAATACACAGCTGTTTAATTTTCAATTTAATTGTTATTAATCGATCATTACATAAAAGCTTGACAGACAATTACTCACACATGCATGTACACTTTAATGAAATTTTCGCACGTACAAAATCGCACAGGTGTCCAATTGATAATTTTATTATTATTTATAAACTTCTTTTTGAAAAACGGGAAGAAACATAGCCTTAATCATACCTGATGTTAAGTATTGATAAGGCTGAAGATGGAAGCAAGCCTCTCCCGGAGCCCTCAACCACTGAGGGACTGGCTATCTTATCTCTAGCTGCCGGAACACAACAATGCTGAAAACATTGTTGTTATGGCGTCAGACTTAGATAAGATGGTGGTAGCTAGCCATGCGGACTTGCAACAAGTCCTACCAAAAGCGAATACAATATGTACCCCCGCTGGGAGTCGAACCCGGGACCCCTGGTAAATGTAGTACTAGACCACAGAGGCGGTAAAAACTTCAGTAAAAACAAAAAAATACAGCTTTTTTACCGTTAATTATGTCTGCCTGTGTGGATTTAAACCGGCGATGGATGTCTGACTGATGATTATTGCGATAATGATTGATGTCTGAAAAATAACTTTGAATAATTAGTTGACTACCCTACTTTAAAAATTGTCAACCAATCCTGAACTTTGACATCGTCTATAGCTATATGCTGTATTTGACAATGGTATAAAGTGATGTTAATCAATTCATAAGCATCAGTATTTTCAATTGAAATGATATCATACATTTGAATATTATTTCGATTACTATGAATTAATTTTGAACCAATCAAAAACTACAATTTGAGGGCTTTTTTCAATTTGTCAAAGCGGAATATAGTTAAAATGATGTAGGTACATACTAAATTAATATCATAATTATCATCTCATAAAATGCTTTGTGAATGAAAATTTACTAACTAAAGTTTTGACCTTTTCTTTGCTTTTGCCTGTATTTCGATAGTAGTTATATATTCAATACCTATTATCGACAAAATATTAGAACTTCCTCGTATTCGCACACAAAACCGAAAATTCTTCTCAATATCGTCAAACATGTGCATTTTTGTGCTTACAAAACATAAAATTTCTACTGGATAACGTAAATATCCAAGTAACAAATAAGTATAATGAGAATAGACATCAAACATATAGAGTCGGCGACGAAAGAATAACTCCGTAGTGTTTATAAATAGCAGGATTCTTTATCTCTAACCTCAAGCTGCCACGATGTATACATTTTCATTTTTGTCCTCTTCATTGATGAGTAATTTGAGCTAAATATAAATTTATGTTTAATGTTTTGGTGGTTCACACTAGTGGGCAATTGAATTATTTTAGTTGTAAAATAATTTTATGTAATTTTTTTTATCTACTTTACGCACATCCTATTGTATCTAATAGTGATAAATAAAGTAACAGTAAATCATCAACATTAGACAGTCCTTTAATATTTAATATATTTACTGAAAAGTTTCATTTCTTAAACAATCTTTAAAGACCCTTACATAGAAATAAAAAAAGAAATTGAAATCATAAAAAATATCATATACATAGCTAGGACAGCTAAAGATCATACACGACGAATGAAGACCAAGATTACATCCTCATATCTCATTCCATCTGCCTACCTTCGCTGTCAGTTTGGACTTCATTATAACGCCGGTGCATCATTTGATCTGTAGCCTTGCAGCCCTGCACCACGGCCTCGATCCCAACCGAAATAGTAGGTTGTGGGCGGCATTGTGATACTCCAGACACAGACACAGTTTTAGCTTCGACGCTTACAATCTTGCGAAGTGATGACAACACTAAAGCAGAAGGTAATATTGCATCGATTATCTACTGGGTTCATTTTGTTTCTGGTTATTTATATCCTAATATAAAATTAATATACAACTAAAACAGAAAAGGGCCTAAAATGAAGCCTTGGGGCACGCTTACTTATATATTAAAGTCGGGTGGTAGTTTTATTAGTAGTACAAAAATAGAAGTTTGTTATGATTCGTTGCATTTTGTTTTGTGTATGATTTTGGTCAGGGTCTGACAGTAGGTTTCATACTACCTATCTGAAAGTTTAGGTAACCAGATAGGTCGTATGACACCTAATGTATTGAGATGCACTGGTTATTATTATTCTAAATGAAACTTATTTTCATATTTATTAGTTCTGGTAAATGTTGTATCTTTCTCCTCTGATCCTAGGTACAGATTTAATACGAATGCATATATTTATAAATCACAAAAAATAATTGTCAAGAGTAGTAAAACTGCAGTACCTATTCAATGCTCCAGACTCCAGATTCATAATAAATCTACTCTTCTTATAAATCAGCGTCCACCCACTTGCCACACTGTCTTAAAAACTGGATTAATAGAATGGAATACACGACCATGAGATGGTAGTAACGAATATTGTATTAGTACCAGTTTTCAAATGGTACCTATTTATATGGTAGAGATATTCAAAATAATTATAGTTAAAATTTGCTACCTTAGGATTGACCGGCGAAATGGACCACAAATAATAAACATTATGAGAGATTCAATAACAATGCAATTCCGGCGTTCTAATGCAAGCAATGATGTTATTGATCTGTCAAAGACCTTCAAAAAGGTCATTGATCTGTTCAAAATACTAATTGGCTATTATGCTGAAAATCACTTCTCACTCCTCACTTAAAAACATACATTTAAAAAAATTCAAATCGAACAAAATTACAGTCTTCACAAAAACTACCAATATTGAATAATGGCTTTGTTTACTATTAGACATTGACCCTTCAAGGTATTCTAAAACAATCGTATATTCCGTCATACCTAATTCTGTAGTCTCACCTTCAAGGCTAGCGAAATTTATTTCACCAATATCTTCATTTATTTATCCCCTGTGACTAAGCACGTGAGTAACAATAAGATTTTTCACTCGGAGCTGTTACGTTATGGATAATTCTGGCGATATTAGGGTCGTGTGTATCTGTTAGTCTGGTGTTTCCGAAATAGACGCCGCTTTATGCGACATTATAATAGCTTTATTGCTTGTACACGATCTACGAGAGGTGGATGCTCAATATATTTGATTTTCAATACTTATTATACGATTTCCAATGTTTCATTTCTACCCATTCATGATAAATTTTATATAGTTTAAGAGTCTATCATCATGATATTCATGATAGTTATTCGTTCAAATTGGAATTTACTAATTATTCTATAATCACGGCTTCTGAAAAAGTGCTGAAACGTCGGAAAAATAAAAACAAACAAAAAATTTAACAACTAAAGTTACAATAAAAACATTTTATAAAAAAAAAAACCGACTTCAAAAAGTAAAAAATAAAACTTTTGGAGTCGGTGCTAGCCAAAGCATTCTACATTGCACTTCTATTAACTATATTTTTTTTGGCCTTAGCTAACTAGCACCGACTCCAAAAGTTTTATTTTTTACTTTTTGAAGTCGGTTTGTTTTTTTTTATAAAATGTTTTTATTTCAGATTTTTTTGTTACATTATGTGCCGTTACTTACACTAAAAATCAGCCCATACACAACAATGATGTCATCTAGGTATACGACTATTTGCCAAAAGGTGATTGATATTTTTCAGGATTATGAAAAAACTACTAGCCAGATCTTCGTAAAAATTATATGGGACCACACATAAACCATTTTCTTCCAGATAAAAAAAGATTTTTAAAAATCTGTTAACAACTGGCGAAGTTATGGTGGAACATACATAAAAAAAAATAAAAAACTAAAAAATACAGTCGACTTGAGAACCTCCTCCTTTTTTTGAAGTCGGTTAAAAAGTAAATAAAAACAGTAGACGTAACAAAAAATCTTATCAAAATACATGTAAATAAACAATACCCGTTTTAATCAATGGATTGTACGCGCGAAACTTGAAGAAGTAATATCAAAGTTCGTCTGACATCTAACATTCAAATAACGATCATATAAAATTGACAATATATCAGTTATGTTTCCGTTAAGAATAAAAAAAGGCAAGATTTTATCACCAAATGACCACATTCTACTTAAATTACAATTTAAGAATGTTTTACAAGGTATGTCGAGAACGAGTTTAAAATATTTGACCTTAAGTATTGGCCAGTCAGCAGCAAGTGCAGTATTATTACGAAATTCTGATGTTTTGGTTTGGGATCACCCATTACTTGGCGAAGATCCAGAATTCTAATTGACGATGCACGGTGGCTTTACCTCTCAAACCAATTTTACTTTTAAGAATGTTTTTAAAATTACTTTAAAACCAATTTTGTTTTTGTGTGAATTTTAAAATCAGCGTGTCATTCAATTAGCTTTTAAAACTACTTCAGCTTTAACTTGTCTCAGTTCAAAAATACCTTTTCTCTTAAAGAATTTGCTACCAATCTGGGCAGTCCCATGGTTTTTTAAGAGAAAGACAACATAACATTGTTACAATGTGTAATAACACGTAATGCTCTTTTCAAAGACTGCTACATAGACGAATAATATATGCCCTACGAGTGGGTAGCTATGTGGGAATTTTATCGGCAACTCGATAGCTTCCAGATGCAACTACAGCCATGGCTCGATGACTGCGTACACACATTCTTGCTTCCAAACTAATTCATCTTTATTTAAAGGCGATAAGTATCGATGATAAATGGTAATTTGCGGGTGGTATCAGGTAAACAGGTCATCAGGAATTTCGTATTGGCTTCTGTTCCAATACGGATTTTTTAGGGATTAGTAGAACAAAATAACGACGTTTATTTACCTACTATTAAATATTTGTGTCGTATAGTGGCATGATTAGGGATCGTTTAAAACAAGATGACAAATTAGTAAGTCTTGTAATTTTGCTTCAAACGCGTGATAATCCAAGCCGTTTGGCGGACATTATTTGAAAACTATCTTTTACTTAATTCTTGTAAAAGTGTCAAAGTATTTGATGATTTTGCTACTGGATCAAAAGGCTATATTTGACGACGCATATTATGATTTTTTATGTACGCATTTTTGAGTTATTTGGTTGATTTATCTGTGATTTAGTTACTTTAGATGCCTAGAGGTTCAGAGATGACTGTTTTACAACTCAATATATTAATGTGATAAATATTAAAGATGAAAATATACTAGAAAAAAGCAACTTGTCTCATGTCCCGTCCCATCCCTTGTTTAATTTTTATCACATTATTCAGTATTGTAAAATGAGAAATCAAAAAGTTATAATCAACATATAAATTTATCTTTAAAGCTAATTTTAGTTAACAGTTAAAAAATAAAGTTAAACTGGTGTTATCGTTTAACTACGTTGATTATCTATTTCACTAATGGTGCTAACCTATTTTCATCAAGGTTATCCAATTATATTGTTTGTTCATTTACAACGGTATCGGATTGTGATAAAATAGTTATTTATCAGTTTTATGATTAAGGGATTATCCTCATAACACCTTGAACGTCAAAATCATTAAATCGAAAATAGGTGACACGGTAATAAAAAGTTCCCTTTGGCAACGCTGTTGAACGAACGAAAAATGAACAAACTTTTCGTTACCATCGTCGTCTCAGCCACATAACACCCGCTGCTGGGTATAGGCCTTACCCAAAGGAGGGGCTTGCCATAATCGCCACGCTTGGCAGGTGGGTTGGCGATCGCAGTATGGCCAAGTTTGTAGAAGACGCTGCTGCCCGTCTCCTGAAGGCTGAGTCCCTTAGTCGCCTTTTACGACACCTACGGGATGAGAGGGGGTAGTGCTATTCTAAGCCGACACTACACAGCTCGCTATCATATAATAACTCTATGTGTTTGCATATTCAACAAACAATCACGCCTTTCCCCCGTCAGGGGTAAGAATATATCACTTTTTCCACTTGCTATGACAACATTATCTCTCTTCATTAATCCTTACTAAAATTATGAATGCGAACGTGTGTTGTGCGAAGCTGCGTAGTCGGCTTAGAATAGCACTACCCCCTCTGATCTCGTGGGTGTCGTAAAAGGCGACTAAGGGACTCAGCCTTCAGACGGGCAGCAGCGTTTTCTACAAACTTGGCCATACTGCGATCGCCAACCCGCCTGCCAAGCGTGGCGATTATGGCAAACCGTCCCCTTTGGGGGAGGCCCATACCCAGCAGTGGGTGTTGTGTGGCTGAGACGACGACGACGACGACGAAAGTGTGTTTGTTTGTCCTTTCTTCACGATCTAACTATGCAACCAATTGACTTAATTTTTGGCATAGAGTTCATTGAAAGGACGGAGGTAACATAGGTTTACATATCTCGTCAGGGCGACATGAGACTAGTTGCTTTTTTCTAGTATATTTTTTTGTTTAATATTTACAACATAGGTTACTTTTTATCCAGATATTCCTACGGGAACCACGCGAATGAAACCGCGGGCGGAAGCTAGTCCTATAAAACCATGTCTTCTATCGATTGACCAAATTTTTCTGCTCTAAAATAAATTCTTTTATTTCGTTCTAAATCAATTTTATATTATATCTTGACACAGGTGCTTGTGAAGTTCTTTTCTACCTGACACAGTAGTATACCCAATATAACTTGTGGCATGACGACTGTAAGATGAAAAATGACCTTTTGGCACTATAAAGCGATGACACACAGCCATGTGCTTAGAAACATGTGCTATCTGCGCCTGAGTCGTGCCAAACAACACTTGAATCTCGTTGTTGACTTAGGCCTGAAGCAATCACATTTGCTGCATAATTACAGAAAACGTACGACTTACATTACTCGGAAACGACAATATAAAAGACGACGTTCACATTATGCGAAACCTAATTATGGCTGAAAGTATAACGAAGATTATCATATCATGTCCATCTCTATCTTTTTACCGAGAATTCAGCAAAGTCGGAATTTAGAAAAATTGTGCAGAAGCTTTTATTTCAGGAATGCCATGGCTCTCTAATTCGTCATCAGCCATTTTTAATGTCCCCACTGATGGGGCACAGGCCTTCCTTATGGATGGATAAGGAGAACAGGCCATGACCCACCACGCGGGCCCAATGCGGATTGGTGGGTTTTAACGACTGCAAATGCAGCCGGGACCAACGGCTTAACGTGCCTTCCGAAGCACGGAGAAGCTCGAGATTTAAATTTTTGGTCACCCATCCCGTGACCGACCATTGCGAAAGTTGCTTAGCCTCAACAATCGCAGGCTGAGTGCGCGAACCACTGCGCCACGGGCTCTCTAATCCTATTCAATAATTACTTAAATAATCTCCCATATGAAACATAAACGAAATTATGACAGTACGGCGACCAATTACCCACTATTCCTAATTTGGTTATTAATTAACCTGTTGTTTTAATGGATATTTCTGTCGAACCAGCTTATCGTTATGTGCCAGTAATAATGTAATAGTCTATACTTAGTTACCTATTACATCCTTAATTATGTAAATGTGGATGTAATAACGACACCATATTTGTACATTATCTGGTATATCACATACAATCGATAGCTTATGGTCTCTATGAATACTAATATTGTTTATGTGCTAGAGAGTGAATTAGTATTATATTATTATTAATAATAATCGATTCAAACATAAACAGTACCGTTGCTTTTATAGAGATCATCCAAAAATATAAACAGGAAAAAAGGTCTTCTACTTTTTAACCGATTTCGAAAAAGGAGGAGATTCTCAATTCAGTTGGTATGTTTTTTATGTATGTGTGTCGTAGGAGGATTATATACGTAGAATTTTCGCAAAATCCTAGAGATATTGCGAAAACACGGATAATTAGACAATGGTGTTGACATAGTTTACAGTGTTGAAGAAATTGGTAATCCCGAGGTTTTGTAAAAAAAAAAAGTCTGGCGACTCAGAAATTAAGACCAAGTTACCTAAAAAAGCTACAGACTAACAAAAGAACTTTTATGTAGTTTTTCTTAAGAGGAAATCTCGCGGGCGATAAAATGTGAAACTCCTATAAAATGTAGACACAAAATCAACGTTTCCTAGTCCCGTTTTTTTGTTTTTTTTCAAAAAAACTGGAACTATAGTACAACTTTTTTCATCAAAATTTTGCTTGCTTTGATAGCAGTACCTAGGCAGATTATGTAAAGTTAGCTGGCACATTTCTTGTTTTCCTTTTACTTCAGTCATGTTTTTTTATAATAGACTAGCGGCCGCTCGCTGTTTTACCCGCGTGGTTCCCATTCCCGTGTGGTATCGGGATAAAAAGTATCCTATGTTCATAACCAGGCTATCTACTACCTGTGTACCAAATTTCATCCAAATCCGTTCAGTAGTTTCGGAGCCTACTCAATTCAAACAAACAAACAATTAAATCTTCCTGTTTATAATACTTCATAGAATTTTTGTTGAAATCTGTTACGCAGAATGCACACTTTGACAATTGACAAGTAGGACAAAACACACGAAAAAGCACGCAAATGAAAGAGGTAGTAAATTGAATCGGACCCCATATAGGGTCTTGCCAATGTTTCACAATGCGAGTTTGTATGACATATTTGCTTCAAGTCGTCGTCATCGTCGTCTCAGCCACATGACGCCCACTGCTGGGTATAGGCCTCCCCCAAGGATCCCCACGACGATCGGTCCTGCGCTGCACAACACAAGCACACACACACGCACACACACACACTTATAATATCATTGTTTGACTCCCAGTCCAGCATGGGATAACTATACCTATAAATTATAACACCGTCATTACTATTAATACCAACATTGGCAATAAAAAATCTATAAAATTAATTTATTCCGTTAATGATGCCTTTCTGTTTTTGGTAATGGCAATATTATATCCTTGCGTATCGTCACCTGATCCGACGTTTTTTGCGTGGGACCCAGTCAAGTGGAGGTGCCATGACAGTTAGTTTGACAGCTGACATGACAGTAATCCACGACTTTAAACGTTTGCCATATCAAATTATAGCCTAAAATCTGACTAAAGCTGTCTCCAGCGAAAGATTTTTAAAAACGACTAGGCTGGAGCGTGTTAAATAAATAAATAACGAATACAGTCGGGGAACGTCGCCGTCGGGGTAGACCGGTAGGATTTTTTAGGAAATTTATTTAAAACCGTAATAGATTAATAAAAAGTCTTTTATATCACAAAAATGCAACAATATTACTAATAGGTATTATATTTGATTTTTAAATTATTTCTTCAACCGTTTTGCTTTTCGAAAAAGCGTTTCCGAAAAAATCTACCGGGAAGTTCCTCGACTGTTCCCAAAATGACTCGATTAGTTTTGACATATAATTTTTCATTAAAATATTATTTTGGTTCTTTTAAACAAGAGTTAATCACACTCATTCCTAGCTTACAATAAAAAAAAACAATTAGATTTTCAGGTTACTTGCCCTATTGCCTGTCTTGGCAAACGGAATGTTTTCATAAATCTTTGCTTTGCTTTTGTAATACGGCAATAGATATATTTAAACTGGTCGTAGCCTAGATTCTAGGCCACAACTCTGTTCACCAGTGATAATTTATAATTCTGGAGAATACTAGACAGTTGGTACCGGGCAGAAAAATGGGGCACAGGTGTGTCATATATAATTATGTTTTTATTTTGATCTCTGATGCGTTTGGTTCGTGGAAGGACTTGTTGTACGTTCGCCTGACTAGCTACCACCACCTTATCTAAGTCTGACGCCATACTAACAATGTTTTCAGTATTGTTGTGTTCCGGCAGTTACAGGTAAGATAGCCAGTTCCTCAGTGGTTCAGTATTCTGGGAGAGGCTCGCTTCTATTTTCACCTTCAGCAATCAATACTTAACATTAGATATGATGAAGTCTAAGAGTATTTTTTTTTATAAACAACGGAGAGACCGTTTTTTATAAAAAAATATCAGTTTTGAAAGAATATGCGGCATATATATGTCGTGTGGTGACGGCCTAAGAATACAAGTGTCACCACTCCCTTACATGCGTGAGATACCGTAAGAGTCGACTAAGAGGCTCGACGCATTGAACACCTGTGCGAGAGAAGGAAAACTTGAAACAAACCCTCTACCAACCCGTCTGGCCAGGGTGGTAGCAGTAGGCTAGGTTAGTGCCACAATAGGCGTGAGGTAGGAGAGGCCTATGTCCAGCAGTGGACGTCCACAGGCTGATGATGATGATGATGATGATGATGATGATGATGATGATTTTTATTATTATTATTATTATTTTGGTTAGTGATAGGACTTGTAAGTTCGCCTGACTAGCTACCACCATCTTATCTAAGTCTGACGACATAATAACAATGTTTTCAGTATTGTTGTGTTCCGGCAGTTAGAGATAAAATAGCCAGTTCCTCAGTGGTTCAGAACTCCGGGAAAGGCTCACTTCTATTTTCACCTTTAGCAATTAATACTTAACATCAGGTTGATGAAGTCTAAGAGTAATTTTTTTTATAATCAACGGGGAGACCGTTTTTCATTAAAAAAAAATCAGTTTTGAAAGAATATGCGTCGTATTGTTTTGTTTGTTAAGTAGAGGTAATTTTTGTTGATTAGTTTTCTCCATTAGTTATTAGCTTGAAAACTGAAAACAAATGAGGCATTTCGTTATTTGCCAGACAAACTTTTCTTTTAGTTGATTGTATTTGTAACTTGACTGAACTTTATTTTTATTTCTTCTTGGATTCTTTTCCTTTGTTTTTTGCTTTAACTAGCTCTATTTATAGTTCTGTTTTAATCAAATATAAGTTTACAACTATCTATTAGGTACTTATATCAATTTATGATAGGTAACTTTGGGTTTCTTATTATTGTAATTTGCAAATTGTTTTATGGTAAAGAATTTTACGTGTCATTAATTTCCTGTTGAATTATCAATCGCGCCACAAGTTTTCCTAAGAAAAATTATTATCAATTGTATCGTCATCATCATCATCATCAGCCTGTGGACGTCCACTACTGAACATAAGCCTCTCCTAACTCGCGCCTATTGTGGCGTTCATAGGAGGCTATTAGCCTACTGCTACCACGCTGGCCAGACGGGTTGGTAGAGGGTTTGTTTCAAGTTTTCCTTCTCGCGCACAGGTGTTCAATGCGTCGAGCCTCTTAGACAACTCTTACGATATCCCAGGCATCTAAGAGAGTGGTGACACTTGTATTCTTAGGCCGTCACCACACATCAATTGTATACCTACTAGAAAATCAAAATCGTTTCCAAGCTCAGATGGGATCTCGAAAATCTGGGTTTTATTAATTATATCTAAGTATTTTGTTACCCAATATGTATAATGAACAAAGACAAAACAACATGCATATTTTTTTTTCAATATTAAAGTCGACAACGGCTTTATGATAAGGTGTCCATCAGATTTCTTAGGTATGACTTTGTTCCTACTATCCACTTCTTTCGAGTGTTTGTTCTGTTTCATGATTCCCATACAAACTTTCATCTTTTATTTCATATCCATAAACATACACTTTTATATATCTTCGTTTTTTCATAGTCCAATACAACAAAATTTTAATATTATTTTATTACATTTGAAATAAGTGGCTGTACAAAGTTTCTTCTAGAAACATATTTTACGAGAAGCTATTATGTTCTTAGTGTACTGTAGTCTTATCTATTTCAACTTAATCAAAATTAGGTTATTACTATCCGACCAACACAATTAGGCGCATGACAGTTATGAAAAACATAAAATAACTTACTGAAATCTAAAACTTCAAGATGCGAATTTCTGCCAGTTAATCACTGGAGTGCTCAATCAGTGATTGCATTTATGCAATGAAAGACGCTGGGTGCGGGCGTTAAAAATACGAAACCGCACTCCTGTCATGCGCCTAATTGTGTTGGTCATATAGTACCTTCGCACTTTAAATGTTCTTGGAAATATCTCTTGAAATCAGACTTGAATAAACGACCGCAGAATACCTACTCTGCTTTTCGCAAGCACTGGTTTATAAATAGTGTGTATTCTAGTGTTTATTGTTATTGTCCAAATTTACAACACGCTTGAGCAAATAAACGCGAACAGAACTATCAAATGAACCTTCAGAATCCTAACTTTATCTTCTTAAACACTTCAAAGTCGATCTTGGTAAAGAAAGCAATAAACCTAATTCAAACAAGAATTGTAGCAAGTTTATCGTTTTTTTTTTACTAACACAAATAGAAAACGACTTTTAAGAAAAGTCCAAAAATCCAATTCGTGGAAGTAAGTGTGTAGAATCAACAGGAGTTTTGGCAAACAAGATCAATTAAAGTGTTTTATTATTGAATTTCCAAAACAAAAAACAATAGTTTGCTATGAAAGCTCGAATTAATCCATAGATCCAACCATCTCTACGTGCACTTTCTTTGAAAAATAAACGTGTTAAAAGTACTAGAGGTAAAGCATCAAACGAATGAGGTAAAGGACTTCAAAACTTAATTTTGTTACTACAAATTTATTTCCTCCAGTAATCGCGTCTGCAGAAATACTCACAAGGAAGAATTGTGGTCGTTAAAATATCGTATTTTTTCTCTCTACATGATTCAAATAACGATAAACGTAATCGGTAATCAATAAACCGTACTTACGAAAATCTGAAAGAAAATAAACCAAGTCCACACAACAATGTTGAAAACGCTCGAGATAATCAAATTCCTGAACTTCAACGATGTGCTAAATTAAAAACTAATCCGAGAAGATCTAAAAATACCAGTGCAGGAAAGTTTATAAACACTCACCATGGTTTCGCGGAGTGTGGCGTGAACAAGCGAGGAGTGAGTGACGCGTACGCACTGACCAGTGTCACAGAGGCGACTGACGGTTGAAACACGGATGAACCGAGTTGCCAGCAACGGTTTGAGATTATCAAGCCTACGAATTTTCACATAAACTCTTGGAAAATCGTCTTTTGGATTTTTGGTTTGTGAAGTTGGTTGTTAGGCTACAGAAAACTTTTTAGATGTTTGTAACGTAGATACGAGATGTACTGAATTTTACTAAATTTTTATTATCTCGCATTGGATAGCTCTCAAGTAACAGTTATAGAATATAACTAATATCTACATTAACCTGAATTTCATTTACAAGAAAAACATCAATGATTTAGGGCCGGTATTTCAATGTCACCTTATCTTATGACTTAAGTTAAGTCCAACATTTGAGCTAAGTATCACTTGTGAAATACAATAGCGTATTTCAATCCGGATATTCCTCGCCTTAGCAAATCTAGGATTCGTCGCAATATTGCAACATAACAAACAAAATATGATAATTGTCTATGAATTTTGTAGTCATTTGCTGACATTGAGCGCTCATTGGCTGCGCTTGTACGCTCAGCGACCAATGAGAATCGTTGTGGAGGCTCCACAATGAAAAAGAGCGCCAATAAATGTTTCACTTTTGAATTTCTTCTCACTTCGAAATTTTTACATTACATTACGCATCATCTTCAAAATTTCGCATAATATTCTTGTAATTTGCCATTATTTCTACACTATAATATTTTTTATGCTACAACTGCATTTTATTTACTGATAATAAATACCTAAATGTAAAACTAGAATATCTTTTTGCCAGTCAAAAATGTTACCATAGCAACGAATCCCGGATCGGCACTTAAGTCTCTGAATTCCTTAGCTCAAATATTGGCTAGTTAGGATGGACTTTAAGCGTCACTTAACTTTAATCGTTTATTGAAATACACATAAGTGGAACAGATCTTCAATCCTGGATCAATTCAAGATAAGTCGATATTGAAATACCGGCCCTTAAAATAACATTGTTGATCCTAGGATAAGGCAACCTTGAAGCAAAAAAGTTAAAGTTGTTTGAAAAGTTTAATTGACAAATAATAAAAAGTGTTCCTCCTACTATAATATTATAAATGTAAGTATGTCAGTTTGTTTGTTTGTTTGTTACTCTTTAACGCAAAAACTACTGAACCGTTTCGGATGAAATTTCGCACACAGATAAGAGATAACCTAGTTCAAAACAAGGGGTACTTTTTATCCCGACATTCCCACGGGAAGAACCACACGGGTGAAACCGCGGGCAGCCGCTAGTAGAAAAATATAAGTAAAACCAAAAGGTACCTAATTCATATCTGGGTAGTCCTAAGTTTGCTCTTCTTCAACAAGAACTTGAACACAAGAATCAATCTCGGACTTATCTACAAAGTTAGATACTAATTATTTTAGGTAAAAAAATATCATCATCACCAGCCACCCCCACTGCTGGGGCACATCAGATATATAAGAAGAAATTGGAATGTAAAAATAGCAATGTGATACATATTACAACCTACAATACACACATTTTTACGGAGAATCAAAACGTTTTATCTGGCAACACAGTTGATATTGTCCGGTGACGTAATCCTTGCATTTGCCGGCTATGGGACTTCGTTTATGGGCCCTGGAGGCTCCCCTGCGGCGCCCGACCTTGAGAAGGTCATGCTATGTACTTGTACTATTGAGTATTCAAAACGGTACCGACGGAAGACCAGCGCTGGCCAAAAAGTCAAGCATTATGCTGAGTCGGTACCGTTTTGGGACAAACCTGTGCCTTATTTGTGTTATTTTTATGTATGATTACCGTGTTTGCCTCAAATAAATATAATTTTCTTTCTTTCTATTCTGTGGCTATGTTTTCGTTAAAGCTTGGAAGGGCAAATGATTGTTTTGATATTGGTAGGAGAACTGTTACTTTCGTTAGAGGATAATAAGTACCTAAGCTTTAGCCAAATAGTTAAGTCAAGTAATGCTTTGAGTAAAAGTCGTTATTAAAAATTGACATTTCATACAATACAAAGGAATAACTAAAGATGTGCTTATACAAAGAAATACGTGCCCAAGTATTCTTACTTTTGAAAGTTCTTATTTCATTTAAATTCTTGTTTATTGTATAAAGACGACAATTTTAAATAATGACTTTTGCTCAACACATTGCTTGACTTGACTTTAGATACGAGTGGACGGCAATAATTATGATATAAATTATAAAAAATATTCTGATTTTAGAGAGAGATAAAAACTAAAAATAGTCACAACATAATAATTTATAGTAATAAAATTAGTAAGCAATCCATGACATTCAATATTTTGGTGAAAAAGTGATTGCTACGGATCGTGGTTCACTGACATACGTAGTTACTGACATATATTATGTATCTATTGTCGAATCTGTTGGCTTTTCAAGCAAAAGTAACTAAGTGGAAATTCACGCAACTATTGGTAGTGATAACTTACTAGCTAGTTTAATATTAAGAATGATTTATTGCGGCAAAATCACTTAGTCCCATGGGATAATGGAGTCCGTAGTATAGTTAGTTGAGAGTACTAAATTTCTTGGTATTACATTAGATTCAAAACTACAATGGGATCCACATATTGAAAACTTGTCGAGTAGACTTAGTTCTGCGGCTTTCGCAATAAGGAAAATAAGGCTCCTAACTGATATTGAAACGGCAAGACTAGTTTACTTTAGTTATTTTCATAGTGTAATGTCCTATGGCCTGTTGTTGTGGGGCTCAGCAGCCAATATAGAAAATGTTTTTATACTTCAAAAAAGAGCTGTGCGCGCCATTTACAACCTTTGACAGAGAGATTCTCTTAAATAATTGTTTAAAGAGATTAATATACTAACTTTGGCGGGACAATACATTTATGATAATATAGTATATGTAAGGAAACATCACGATTTATTTATTAAGCATAGCGATGTTCATAATTTTAATACTAGAAACAAGAATAAGCTTGCCGTTCCAAGATTTCGACTTGAAAAATGCAGTCGCTCGTTTTTGGGGAAAGGCATAGCCTTTTTTAATAAAGTTCCACAACAAGTGATTGAGCTGCCTTTGCATAAATTTAAAATACATGTTAAAAAAACGCTCTTAAGCAAAGGTGATTACAAGGTAGAAGATTATTTGAAAGACCAAAATGCATGGAAGTGATACTAACATAAAACATGACTATTGTAATTGTATAAAAGGAAAATATTCTAATAACTGAGTATAAGAAAATTTTCCTCTTATATTAAATATGTTTCAAGATTGTAGATTTGTGTTTGGCAACGACATGTTCCTTTGTAAATGTTGTTGCTTCTGTTAAAGCTGATAAGTTTCTTGCGGCCGTTCTTCTTATCAGTTAAAATATGTCCTGAATGGCTGGTAGGAAAAAAAAATTGGACGATTCGAAAGCACTTATCTATAAGTCTATTTGAATAAAAATCTTTGACTTTGACTTAGTAATCCGAGTAAGTTCGTCCGACATCACACATCGAAGCTTTCGTCAACACAAAATCTCGGATATCATAAGAAAAAAATCTTTTTATAAAAAAACCCGAAACAAAAAGTAAAAAAAAAAAACGATTTAAAAAATCAAAAAGTTAAAAATAAGCCTTTTGGATTCGATGCCAGCCAAAGAATTCTACATTGCACTTCTATTACTTACTTTTGTTTTTCATTAAAAGCTTATTTGTAACATTTTGATTTTTAAAGTTAGTTTTTATTTTTACCCGCCTACGGCAAAACAAAAAAAAGGAGGGTTATGATTTTGACAGGTATGTTCATCTTTACCCACATAACTTTTAAACTGCTGATTACATATTCACAATTCAGGTATCGTTGGAAGCGTCTCGATTGTCCGCTGGTTATAGGCTATGTCACGTCACATGAAATTGAATATGGCGCCCTAAAGCTAGACGACATAAAGCTTGAAGGAATTTTTTGATTATACTTAAAATGTTTATGTTTAAGAACACATACTTTTAAAATATTTAAATTGCCATACCCTTGCCGGGTCATGTTTATGGGTCATTTTTTATGTATTTACCATCTGTAATAACCAACATGTTGCAATAAATGTTATGACTATGACTATGACTGTGAACTAAAAAACTTTATTTTTTAAATAATATCATGTTTGGTGTCATATGAAAGCTCTTGGTAAGCACGTTTCAAAAACATATATTTTATTAGTTTTTGCTCGCGGCTTTGCTTGCATAAATCGAATTTTGGTAATAATTTCCATAAGATTACATCTTAGAAGGGAGTTAAACATAAAACGCTTCTTAATCTACATACTTTACAACTCCAAAGGAATTTTATTAAAAAATAAGTTCAAAACTAACACCCGACTACTAGCGTGATTTTTCAGTAGTCGGGTTTTTTGAGCTTTGTTTATTATTAAAAGTTTTTTTATATCTCACAATTGTTAAAGTTACAATAAGTTCCGCACTTCGGTTTGACTCAAACTAGTAGTGTATGCAAGTACTATTTGAGTCAAACCGTTAGTGTCAAACCGCTTGACCAAAAAAACGAAATTGTTTTCAAGATTTCCTCCAAACTACTGAACCGATTTAAAAAATTCAAAAAATAGGACCAACCTGAGAAATAACTCGATGTTATAACGTTCAAATCATTTCGATCGGTCTAAGCGTTCTCGAGTAATCGGTGAACATACATAAAAAATATAACCTCATACTTTTTTGAAGTCGGTTAAAAAATAGAATGCATTGTGTTAAACATAAGTATATATTATGTTTGAGGAAATGCTAATAAACCGCTATGGAGAAAAATGAAGCATTGTATCTTTTTCATACTTGTTTATTATCTAACCAGTTTTTTGCTAAATCTCCAAAGTATCTTGGTTTTCGATGGCTTTACGACCGATGATGGCATGGTTTACCTTACCAAAACATTAGTGATTTTAACAGCCTGCCCCCCTAGCATGAACACCGCTATATCACGCGATATGATATAGCGCATCATGCTGTCTTGCTTACTCCGCTACGATGTGAGCGGGACAGTGACACGTTATCGAGCTATCGAGTCGATAAAACTCGCTCGTGCTAGGCCTACTGGAATGGATAAGCTATTTCTTAGTCAAACTGTCAAAGAAATGAGAATGTATCTTGTCTGCCCCCAGGTCCAGTACATGGAACCTGCCAGGTGCGTGGTCACCAGGATCGTGAGGCAGCTGTGCGGCGGCGACGCGGGAGGGTAAGTGGCACAGACCTATATAGACGGTGAAAGTGTACCTACCTTGCGTGTCAAAAGTTTGATCAACGGTCAAAGCTTTCCGACCTAAGTCTGTCCGCTTGAGACTATTGCCATGCAGAAACGAAAATGGTTAATTGTGCAGTGTTTTCTTGCAAGAGCTCGTCAATAACATTTCCACATCACTAAATCTCGCTCGTGAAGTCATCTTAGGTACGAAAAATTCGACGCGCTAGGTTCTCATACAGTTTGAAGCGATCTTTTCGTCTATCCCAATATAGGTCTGTGGTAAGTGGTTTCAATTGCAGATTATTTCTTTGTCAAGAAAAGGAGCCCACTTTAAAGGAACAAAGGGGATAATACGCTTAGCCTTCATCATACCTGATGTTAAGTAATGATAAGGCTGAAGGTGGATGCGCCTCTCCCGGAACTCTCCACCACTGAGGAACTGGGGACTAATTGTCTAATTTTAAATCTACCGCAATCCCTTTCAATTCGTAATTTGAAAGATATTCATGCCGTCACTATTTGACATTTGAAAGGAATTGTGATCGGGACGCGTTTTAAAAGGTATGGAATAAACGAAATTGAACTGTCTAAGCAATATGACAGACGAAAATATCACAATCACAATACTTCTGAAAGGGATTGTGATAGATTTTAAATTAGACAATTAGGGGCTGGTTTCTTATCTCTAACTGCCGAACAACAACAATGATGAAAACGTTGTTGTTATGGCGACATACTTAAATAAGATGGTGGTAGCTAGCCAGGCGGACTTACAACAAGTCCTACCACCAACCAAACCGAATTTAATATGTACCACTGCGAATCGAACCTGGGACTTCTGGGTTTAATACCACGGTTGATACTATTAGACCCCAGCGGCGATTACGTTGATAGAAGTCTATTGATAATTTTTTTTAACCTGATTAAACATTTAAAGGACATAACGAAGTCAACAGATAAGGTAAATATTATTTTTCTACGATATAATCTTAACAACTTAATCCTTCGATAAAGTGATAAATAACTGAAAAATAGTTGCGTTTATTACGAGTTGTTTTGTTGCTAAATGCGACTCCATAAACCTTCAACTTGAACATGTTTTTATATCAAATCGTTTTTTATCGCTCATTTGCAGTATTTTTTTCAAATATGATAATAAAGTCATCAATCAATAATTTCTTCAATTAAAAGATCCCTCCGTATCAGAAGGACAATTTAGTAAAAGGTCCTTGTGGGATAAACGACCTACTATCAAAACGTCTGAAATTCAAAATCGTCATAATACTAGAACGTTTGAAATAAAAAAACGGCATGTTGGGCAAAATTACTGGTACACTGACGCTGAAAATAAATCAAAGATAAATGGGTACTTTAATTTTATGATTTTTTAAATTTTGCCTTTTTCAATGCGATTTTATACTTATGATCCGGTCCAATGCTCAAACCACTGAGCTAGGTCTCGGTAGCTCAGTATTTAGATTATTGGACCGGATTTCCAAAGGTCGTGGATTCGAGTCCCATCTGAGAACTCTCTTGTGACCGAGTTGTTTTTTTTTCCAATATTTTTCTATTTAAAATTTAGCATAGGTAGTTTTATATTAAAGGCCGTATTTGGCATCGCCCAGGAGAACTCCCAACTGTTTTCCATTAAATTTTTATTTCTCATATTTAACATAAAGCAAAATCAATGCTTATCAAATTACATGAGTTAAACCGTTTTTTTTCATGTTTTATTTATTTATTTACGATGATTCTTTGACATATTTCCTAACTGACTTTCGCAATAGTTGGTCATAAGATAAAACCCAAAAATTAGGCAACTATCTCAAATAGCCCTATCCATATCTACAGATAGGTTATTAATTTCGGTCGTTAGTTACGCCACTGGGGTTAATACTTATATATATATTTTATACAAACACCAATTATCTAGCCCACGTTAAGTTTCATGAAGAACTTGTGTTATGGATACTAGATAACGGATAAACATACTTAAATAGTTTTTTTTTGTAAATACATACATAATATACATATTAAACACCCAGACCAAGACAAATAGACATGCCCATGCACACAAATATTTGTCTTGTCCGGGGATCGAACCCGGGACCTGTGGCGCAGAAGGCAGGCTTAGTACCCCTACGCCAAACAGGTCGTCGATATGATGGCATGGTGATAACACTGATAACATCTGAGTTATAATTATAATAATTTCGATATCCATAGTTATAGTGGGCATCCCTGCACCACAATTAAACGCACAACAGTTATCATATCAATGATGAATCGTCGCCTGAGTTTCTGGAAAATACCTATTGTCTTATCTTTATCGATTATTTCTATGAAATCATAAACCTTCTCTACCCAATTGTAAATATTTTAAAACTTTGTCCTCTAAATTCTTTTATTAATACAAACCGGATATGCAATAAAAACATTGGGCTTGATGTTATTATTGACTAGACTTAAGCGCCTGCTACGCACGTGTCACTTGAGAAAAAAGTTTTTCTGACCTTTGACCTTGATAAGGTCAATTTAAATAAAATTATTATATTTTCCGGCCGTCTACTTTTTTTTTGTGATTTTTGAAGCTATTAGTGAAGGCTGTACTTAGGTGTTTTACTCATGGCGCTGGAGGGAACATTATAATGGATAACACGGGCTCTATATATTAGATATTGGAATTCTGAAATGCTTATTACGAACGTATATAGCCGACAAAGTTTGGTACCTATACCTATACCTACCCAAAGAAAGCTTTTTATTTTTCAATATAATTCGGTAAAACCGGCCTAGTTATGTCACCGGAGATCGTGGGATTCGATTACAACTTAATCATCGTCATCAATAATTTTTTGTGTCCCCACTGCTGGGACACTGGCCTTCCTTATAGATGGATAAGGAGAACGCGCTGTGACCCACCACGCGAGCACAATTCGGTTTTAACCACTGAAAATGCAGCCGAGACCAACAGCTTAGGGCCTTCCGAAGCACGGAGGAGCTCAAAATAGTAAATTTTTGGTCACCCATCCCGTGACCGACCATTGCGAACGTTGCTTAACCTCAACAATCGTAGGCCGAGCGCGCGAACCACTGCGCTACGGGCTCCTCAACAACTTAATAATACTAGTGATTACCTTCTCACCGGATCGATTTTTACCAAAGTCAATATATCTTATATGTTTTCTCAGATATCTAGTAGCACAATTGCTTTTAAGTTACTTGCATCGTAATCAAATCAATGGAAGTATTGCTGTCTGATAGTTATTTTATACGTACATCTTAAGTTTTGGCGCGCACTGTTCATTGAAATAAAACAACTCTACTCTCAACTTTAACCGCCTCTGTGGTCTAGTGGTTACAACTACCGGTATCAGACCCAGGGGTCCCGGGTTCGATTCCCAGCGGGGGTACATATTGTATTCGGTTTGGTTGGTGGTAGGAGTTTGAGATAAGATAGCCAGTTCCTCAGTGACTGAGGATTCCGGGAGAGGCTCGCTTCCATCTTCAGCCTTATCAATACTTAACATCAGGTATGATGAAGGCTAAGAGTCTCACCGTCGTTCATAAAAAAATAAAAACTTCCGGATATTAAACGCGTTAGATTTCAACTAACTAAGATCTAATTGTCCGTATTATTAGGTTTTTAGGGGTTTTTTGATTTTCCCGACGTTTCGACAGTTTTCAGCTGCCGAGGTCACGGGATGACTGGCTACTTATAAAGTCTTCCATCGAAAAGTTAATTTATTTTTTCGTTCGGATACGGTTAGACATTTACTATGGCATCAGTTACTATTGATTTGATATTTTGATTTGTTTATAATTTTAAATATTTATTATTAACAAAAGAGAAAAATCATCTCGTAACCATGGCAGCAGAAAAAGTGCCGAAACGTTGGAAAAATCAAAAAATACCGACAATAAAATATTATATAGTTCGTTGAAATATAGCGCGTTTAATATCCGGAAAAGATGTTTTATTTCAGTTATTTTATATTTAAGCGTTCCCAAACATGGAGTTTCTACTATTATGACTTCCCAACTATTGCGGATATGTGCTTATACCATTTATTTTTATTTGCTACCTATACCTAATCTGTGACCTAATGTAATATCAACTCCTACAATAACATCATAGCAATTTCATAACATCACGAGTCACATCACGTATTCTGAATTTAGAAAAACCTGGGGGTCAATTCTGCTAAATTTTTGTCAAAATCGTCTCTCAGTGGTGTTTATTTACACTGTTGTAACAAGAACTGTGTAAAACAGGACTACCATTGAAACACCATTGGAATACGATTGTGACTACGTATTAGCAGAATTGAGCCCCTGGTGGCCTACCATCAACTGTATTGCGATTCAATTTAGGTAGTAAGATTGAGACGCCGCTGTACGCGCCGTATGACAGCATACCGCGCTAAAATGAATCGCATTACAGTTGATGGTAAGGCCCCTGATGCAGCGAGCTTGCTCAGCAGCCCAATCAATTCACTAGATTTCATATAAGTATTCCAGGCTTGGACGAAGATTCCAGGATTATAGGTTCCTAGGAATACAGTCGCGGGAAGGTACCTTAATAAAACATGAGAAATTTTATTAAACTATGGCTATATGAAATAGACAGTGAAAATATAGACTAAATTAATATTCTAGACTACTGAGTTTATTATTGAATTAATCGTTTTATTACTTCCATTTTTAATAAACTGTTACGTGACGAATCTAATCACGTAGTATTACGTTATCAATCGATAGAACCTCTTTAGTGCTGGTCTCTTTATTGTCCAATTGGTGAAGGAACTCACGCGCATTGAAGTCATCGATGACAGTTCATCATAAACATAGTAAATATAACAGCGAAATCAGTACAGCTAAAGGCGAGTCCAGTAACCCTGCCGGCCTAGCATGAGCGGCTTTTATCGACTATTGACGCATGATAAAGATCCTATATCTTGCTTACACCTTAGTGGGGTAAGCAAGAAAGCATGACGTATCATATCATATCGCGTGATATAATGATGGTCATGCTAGGCAGGCTGGTATGACTCAATAACGTGTCCGTCTTGCTCACATTTTGACGGAGTAAGCAAGACAGTATCATACGCCCTGTTATATCGCGTGATATAGCGGTGTTCATGCTAGGGGGGCAGAGGATCAATTTTGCTAAAACTGGGTTCGAGCCCCGGCTGTGAATTAATTGTGAGCCGAGTAGATTTTTTCTAATATCAGATAGCATTGAAAATGCATAACTTAAAAATCATAAATCTTAATTCAAATAGTTAAATTTACAGAAAATAATTATTAACAATCTAAATAATTTACTCTCTAAAACGTACATGCCTACACATTTTTGATATGTATACTTTTAACAAGAACGGTGTAAAAGGACACAATTATTGTTTTAATATGCATTTTATGCTATGATAATACGTGGTAACGTTTTGACGACCTGTTTGGCGCAGGGGTACTAACCCCACCTTCTGCGCCAGAGGTCCCGGGTTCGATCACCGGCCAAGACAAATATTTGTGTACATGAACATGTCTATTTGTCTTGGTCTGGGTGTTTAATATGTATATTATGTATGTATTTACAAAAAAAAGTATATAAGTATGTTTATCCGTTATCTAGTATCCATAACACAAGTTCTTCATGATACTTAACGTGGGCTAGATAATTGGTGTGATTGTATGGAAATATTTATTTATTTAAAATAAGACAGTCAATATAGTCCAGCACGCGTAGCATGACGACGTCGAGAAAAGCTATATCTACTCCCAAATGTCATTTGAGTCGGGTTGAGAGTGAGATTCGCGAGGCATGAGCACGACGTACTCGAGAAACAATCGCGGTCTCAAGGTAACGTCAGGAGCCGACAATAATCTTTTGCTGCGAGCACGACGACCATTTATTATCTTCACTTGACATATAATATGTCAGTTGAGTCCCAGATATTGTCTACTACCCACTGAGTAGTCGAGAAAGAAAACAAGTTGATTAATTGTTTGCTTTGTTCATGAAATACGAATTCCATCACTAGAATTATTAAGATAGGATCTTTCTCAACCTCTTCCACTCCTTTTCATGGAAAAGACCATAAATAAACTTACTGTAAAACTTGTTTAGCAATACGAATTTCACGCAAAAAACGTGAACATAACTTAACACATTGGGCAAAATTCTATGCCATCCTTATAATAATAATTCTAAGACCCAGTGGGTCAGACGGTAAGTAAAGACGGTAAGTTTATTAGGTAGGTAACTAGCGGCACCGCAGCCCACGGTATCACCCGCGTGGTTCCCGTTCCCGTGGGAATATCGGGATACAAGGTATCCTACGTTTTTTTAATCTACTACGTGTTAAATTTTATCCAAATCCAAAATAGAGTAACAAATCAACAAACAAACTGACATACTTTCGCATTTATAATATTCGTAAGATTAACTCTGGACTTCTAGAAACTTTGGACAAAATCTTATTTTTTCAGATATGTTTATGCTTAGATAGGTATCCCATAAAATTTATGAAAAAACAGGAAATTGGTCAAATCTCTAAGAAATTTGATGAAGTTACTACTAAAATCACAACTTCATTCCCCTAATAGAAATCAGTGATTTGATCAAAAATCTAAACCGTTACAGTGAAATTAAATAGATAAGTTGTAACTTGCATTAAATCTTTTTCCCACCCCTGCCCGGCTGCTGAGACAATTTATTTAACCTAAAACAATATTTTTCATTTAATTATTTGAGTACGATTGGTACTTATATTTGTTTCCAGTGATTTTATAATAAAAGACAATATAATAAAGAAGATAATTAAATAATAGCATTTCATGAATAGGTATTGTTGTAGAATATAATGATAAAAAAATATATATTATAATAATGAACTTTTTACATCGCTTAACTACAATTCTAAAGAGTATCTACAAATACTACTTTAACTTTGTTTCAGACACCAAATTAATATTACATAAAGTAAATTTTGATTTCGCAGTTTTTGTTTCATCATTTAGCTGAAATGGTTTAGAGATTTTATGAAATCACTGATTTCGGGTTGGTAAATGACCCCATGGAGTTGTGATTTTATTATCTTCCACCATTACACCAAATCCTTTATAGATTTAATCCAATCCCTGTTTTTATCATTTCCCTGCGACATAGATGCAGACAACTAATCAACTTGTTCATCACAATTATCTTAATATGGTTTGATAATAAGTGATCTACATATAATAGTACCTAATGAGATAGATTAGGTACTTTCCTGTGCAAGAAGGGGAGTAAATGTAGGTTCCTACACTCAATTAAATTTAAATCCTAAGCCACTATGAAACTGAAAATATGAAAAGGTGGTGGTTTTTTATTATACTACTGACCCTACTGTAAAGTAGTTTTGAACTAAATAACATAACTTTTTATAATTTTATTGTTTAATATTAATATTAATATTAAGTTTGCATTTTCAGAGTTTTCATACAAGTATGACAAGATGACGGTTTCTTCTTCTTAGACTGCTTGTTGTAATATTATGTGTGCTTCATAAATCTTTGCAGACTGCTGAGCTGTGCAGTCTCTTCCATAAGAAAAAGAATAGATGAAATAGCTTTCTAGCAGAATAAAATGCTAAAATATAATGAGAAAACACTTGAGTGAGATACGAATCTAGTTCATGTATTGGAATGAACAAGATACACAATTCTCTTTATTGTCCGCCAACTACACATCCAAATCTGCCCAATATCATTCCTTTTCTTGTTTATATATATATTTTTTCGTATTTAAAAGATAGTTTTATAGTTACGTTGTAAATTCACCTAAAACAAAACAATCAACAAATAATATGTCATGTCAATATCAACTTTTTTTTTCTTTATCGCCTTGGTTAAATCACAGATTAAAATATAGCCAAACATGACAGGAACAAGTCATCCATTGCGTAGAATGTATGATTTTTTTTTATCGGCAAATTACCGGTTCGGTGTTACTATATTTAAATAATAATCAGTATTTAAAAATGGCAATTATTTCACTCTCGCGGTAGAAAAGGCATTCTCTACCCTATAAAACGAGTCCCGCTGTCAAACTGTGCTCGCTAAATCGACACGGGACTTAGACAAGACAGCTGTTGTCGAGCTACTCCCAAGTCGAGTCCCGTGCGCTCATGCTACGCGTGCAGGGGAGGCGTCTTCTACGAGAGAAAGAATGACAAATGACAGCGAAACTAGTTTGTATAATATTATGTAGTTGAGTTACTGATAACCTTTATATGTACTGTGTCATAAACAAACAACTGTAGGTCAAATAACAATGATAGTGGTGGCAAACTTTTACTAATTAACGTCATTTGCATATGGTTTGGCATGACTACTGTTTGTTTATAGTAATGTTGCAAGTTTTCTTTACAAACTTTCCGTCATAATCTAAACAAAGATCAATTAAGATTTATAAAAAAAAATGAGCAAAATATCAATCTGGTCAGCAACTCTTTTTGTTTGACCTAGTATTTGCTGACAAATAGGTTTTTTGATGATCTATCAGTTATGTATTGGTTAGGTTAGAGTTTTGCTGACTGAGAATACCCTTAAAATTATAGTAAGAGCGCCTGAAGTTCTTTTATAATCATAGCCTTCTAGAAAGGATGTAAAAAAAGTTTTTATTGTATATACTAATATAATACGAATAGCACATGATGTCATTCACAACGGAAATAGATTCAATGCAACGACGCTTTAAGGTTCGTTGACTATGATCAAGTTTATTTGCCACTTCAATATGTGTTATGATATGAAATGAAACTACCATGACGTAGGACTTGATTCTTCCTTTTAGATTTTTCTACTAAACTTTGTAAGAATTCTTTCATAACGAATATATTGTTTTTTTATAATTTTAAATTTTGCATTTTTCAATGCGATTTTTATACTTATGATAAATTTTAAATTGAAAAATATTGGAAAAAAACAACTCGGCCACAAGTGAATTCTCAGATGGGACTCGAACCCACGACCTTTGGAAATCCGGTCCAATGCTCTAACTACTGAGCTACAAAATTTTTTTTTGGACTTTGCTAAAATGTATGAAACAGCTGAAGTTTTAAGGGCTATTAGGATGGCTAGGTTTTAAAATTCCATTTCATTTGCATGTCGTACAGTGGATGAACAGAACTGCAGAATGTCGCAATTTCGCCTAGTATCCTAGACCGTGGAGATCATATGGACAAATCACTTTTTTTCCCAATTGTCCCGGGGGCCAAGACGAGGGGGGGGGGGGGGGACATGTTGTTTTTATGGGTCGTCTTAAAGATAGATACAACAACACACATACATATAACTTTACATTTACATATAACACATACACATACATATAACTCTACATTTATAAAAAGAACAGACAAACAAATAAATAATTTGACGGACATTACTTACATTACGAATGAACAATTGACAAATGAAAGAAGAATGAAGAGAATGCACGTGTGTGCAGCAGCAGAAAGGGCCAGGATTCGATGTGTCAAATTTTGCCTATCGGAAACAACCGATTTTCAGCCTTACCCAGGTCCTAGACTAAATGAATAAAGAATAAATTTTCCTCTTATATTAAATATGTTTCAAGATTGTAGATTTGTGTTTGGCAACGACATGTTCCTTTGTAAATGTTGTTGCTTCTGTTAAAGCTGATAAGTTTCTTGCGGCCGTTCTTCTTATCAGTTAAAAGATGTCCTGAATGGCTGGTAGGAAAAAAAGAATTGGACGATTCGAAAGCAGTTATCTATAAGTCTATTTGAATAAAAATCCTTGACTTTGACTTTGACTTTGAATGACTTTAACTATCTCTTTACTCGCTCGATGTAAACGAGCATTTAAGCGTGGGCACACGCGGCGTAGGGTCCGTGCCACCCTCTGCCGTCTCGTCGGTAGCATGCTTATGTCTACCCTTCCTTATGTGTTTCAGTCCAAGGTCATAACTGTTTCCTAATTACGTGTATTTTAAGTTTCTATTGCCATCGCTTTCGCGTCGAAACCTACACACTGTACATTTGTCAGTCACCAGATTTAGTAGATTTCTCACTATGACAACATGACTGAAGATGCAGCTTTAAAATATATATAATAATATCGTATTTGGATGTTTCCATTGCACTAATCTTCCAGTTTTTTTCCTAAATATAGAATCGGATCAATAAGTGATATTGTTTATTTATAATTTTGTCCTTATCCCAATTCAATAATTTCTGATTAATTGACGTCGCCTTCGTCTATTCTCTCCGATCCGGTTTGTCAACCTTCTTCTCTTTTTCTTGTTGTTATTCGTATTATTCGCCATACTAAGGCTCCTCCGGCCACCAAAGTCGTTGTCCATCACCCTTTCTCTAACATGCCTGTCAAATAAATTTTAAAAAGAAAAATATTAGAAAAAAAATTTATACTTATGATAAATTTTTAATAGAAAAATATTGGAAAAAAACGACTCTGCCACAAGTGAATTCTCAGATGGGACTCGAACCCACGACCTTTGGAAATCCGGTCCAATGCTCTAACCACTGAGCTATCGAGACTTGCGAACCATCGTTGAAATTCTCCAATACTTTCGAATCCCATCTGAGAATTCACTTGTGGCAGAGTCGTTTTTTTCCAATATTTTTCTATTAAAAAATTATCATAAGTATAAAAATAGCATTGAAAAATTACAAAAATTACAAAAAAAAAACAAAAAATGACTATCAAACTTTCTCAACATGCGAGAAACCAAGCTGCCAAATTACAAATGAATTGAATCCCTGTCTTTACAAGCCATCGGTAGTCGTCAATGTTGAATGCAATTTCGATAGATATTAAGTTACATAATTAGGTCCCGAACATCAATAGTCCGGAACCTTCCAAACAAACATTTCGTGACTGGTCCCAGTTTATATCCGTTAACTTTTCGTTAAAGATCCTACCGATATAGAGCGCGATTTTGCGAAGATACTCTGACATTGCTATTTCGGTTGTTTGGTAAGGCATTCGGCCCTACAGACTTTGAAATTGAAGTACACTTTGAAAGATTTGAAATTGAATCCCACCAAATACATTTTCATGTAAAATAAAAAAAAATAGTTTATTCATTCTCATTGGATGCAAAGTAAATTCAGTGGATAGAACCATCCCAGGAGGCATGTGAACAGGCCTGTGTTGGGTTGTTCTGCTCTTCCTTATACCAGAATACAATAAATTTTAAACTTCTATGGTAAACTATTTTATCTTATGCTAATTAAAATTTTGCCAATACGAGATCTTATGGCTCACATTGTCAAAATGTTATCAGATCTCATGTAAATCCTAACTTCTAAGGCTCAATTTACACCGCCGCGGAATGGAATGGAAGCGACTTTTTGCAACGAAACTGCACATAGCACAGAATTCTCGAGAATGCGCGAGGATTCCGCGGAAGACGCGCGTCCAATTTTTAGGCTCGTATTTATTTTGTGCGTTACACAGTTGATATAAAATTCATAATGCTATGTGCAGTTTCGTTGCAAAAAGTCGCTTCCATTCCATTCCGCGGCGGTGTAAATTGAGCCTAACTCTACACGCCCTAACTCTAGAAGCCCTAACATCAGAAACTCTATTCCTTACTCAAAACATGTGGCTTGACCGTTTCCTTACCGTCACATGGGAGTAGGTGAAAAGTTTATGATTTAGGGAGCACTCAGATATAGGGCTTTACTTTACAGGTTCTCCGGAAAAAGTTTTTTTTAAATTTATTTTTTATTAACCACGGGGAGACTCTTAGCCTTCATCATACTTGATGATAAGTATTGATAAGGCTGAAGATGGAAGCGAGCCTCTCCCGGAATCCTCCCCCACTAAAGAACTGGCTATCTTATCTGTAACTTCCGGAATATAACAATGCTGAAGACATTTTTGTTATGGAGTCAGACTTAGATAACATGGTGGTAGCTAGCCAGGCGGACTCACAACAAGTCCAACCACCAACCAAACCGAATACAATATCTCCCCCCCCGCTGGGAATCGATCTCTGGACACCTGGGTCTGATACCGGTGGTTGTTACCACTACACCACAGAGGCGGTTAAAAGTGGAAGCAAATGTCTGTAATGACGAGCAGCAGCGTCTCCTACAAACTTGGCCATACTGCGATCGCCAACCTGCCTGCCAAGCGTTGCGGTTATGGCAACCCCCCCTTGGGGAGGCCTATACCCAGCTGTGGGTGTTATGTGGCTGAGACGACGACAGTACACACCAGTGGCGAATGGTGCATAATACATACCGATTCCCATCGGCTTCCATCCCACTGACCCGCCATACAGTAAAGAGAATTTTTGGGTCCGGCTAACTTTCGCCATATTTTGACCCATCGCCACTAATACGGGTGTGTATTAGTGGCCGGACCCAAAAAATTCTCTTAACTAGAAACATATGATGCAAGGAGGAAGTACAATCAGGGAACTTCCCGGTTGATCAGTAGAGTTTTCTTTTTTCGGAAAGTACTAAGGTTTAAAGAAATAATTTATTATTCAAAAAAAAAAAGATTCCGTCGAATTGAGAACCTCCTCCTTTTTTTGAAGTCGGTTAATGAAATACCTGTTAATGTTCTCTTCACCTCACACGCTCGGAAGAGGAGGTTTTGTCATTCAGTTTCTCCGTAGAAAATCGATTTTTGCGGCCTAGCGCGGTAAAGTACTTTTTAATTTAATACCTAAAAATATGTCATAATGCGTTCCGAATCGCACTATTGACTTTTTTGTTACATTTTATTCTTATTTTAAATAGCTTTGTATTAATTATAATACTCCGTTTTGGTTTTAATAAATTATTTTAGTTCATTGAATCATAAAAACAATAACTATAAAATTAAACAATTAGTTATAAGAAATTTCTATTAGGCTGGGTGCGATTTCACAACCTATGATTGGATTTCCTCCACTTGCTCAGCTTTCAATAGAGGTAACTCGCCGCTAAATAACCAACTTTCCAGCCTTGCATAACAACTATTTATTTGTGATATAAACGTTATATCTATTACTTTTTAAATAAAGCTCCCTATAAAAACTGGTCTACTGGTCCACCGGGAAGTTGTCGACTGTACAAGGTTTATTAAAAGTTGACATTACTAATGTCAAATTTATTAGAGCAAGTAAACTTGTTAGAAGATAATCTACGTGGTTTATTTGTGCAATGCTTTTTAGATTGAGACGGCCTCGAGTACCTAAATGCTTCTGGAGTTGATGTCACGCCGTCAATAATTTTATAGCGCATTGTCATGGAAAAAATATTTAATTAATAAATACTAAACAATTTGAGATTATTATTACAATGATTGTGATTTTATTGATTTTCAATTTGTAGGTTGGAATATTAAGTTAGTTTGGTGATCAGTCAATTATGTAACCCAAATTTTTAGTGATATTTTTATTATTTCAAAATCTTCGGCTTCCACATTCATTATTCGTGATTTACTCTATTGCAGTAGAGCCCCTGTCCAGTCTCTTTAAACTGCAAATAAACCACTAAAATGGAATGACATTTTAATCAGGTTCAAAACATGACATGTGTAACAAAAATGACAGTTGATAAAATTGGCTGTTAGACAGGTTAAGACGATTAGTACCTAGTAGTTTGTAGACTTCCATTTATACTTTCATGGTCAATTTCACCCCCAAATCTTCTCTGTGCGAAAATTTATCACAAACCGGTATTTTCAGAGAAAAGCGCCGTATTTAAAATAACAAAGGACTTCATGGTTATTTTTAAACAGCATTCAAAAATTTAAATTTTGACTTAGAATCTGTAACTAAACAACTTTCTCCTAGAAACTCGAACTTCAAATTTTTAAATACCGTTTAATAATAGCCGTGTATTTAATATCTTCAGCCTTCAGCCAATATAATAAATATAGATTTTACTGGAGAATGCGCTTTACCATAGGTCATTTGCTTTGCCCGTCGTTTGTCTAGACGTCGCGCCCTAGGGTGTCACCCCGAGTCACCCATGATGCTCTTATTTTGACATTGTCACGTAAGTACTGCAGCATTTAGGGCGCAGTATGCAGCTGGCGGCTAACGTCCGGTTTCAATAATCTATACCTAACAATAGACAGGCCGATCTGGGTTACGTTACTTAGCAACCGCTGTTATTTTGGGTTGAATAACAAAAATATCTAAGCAACAAAGCTCTAGTAAGTCTATCTTTTACTGTGGATAGATTATTGAAACCGACACATATGTGTACGATACATTGTAGGTCTTACTTCAGATAACTAATGAAAGTCAACTATAGCCCGTTTAGTGAAACGAGCTAGTAATAAGAGAATTTCCTCACTGCCTTTGCGACTTGATTTCAGCCAATCAGAAGCGAGCCGATTTCCTATGAGCCTAATTTTCAGCCAATTATGTAGGAAATTTTCTCAGTACTATATAGCTCGTTTCCCTGATCGGACTATAGATGGCACTGCATTTCCAAACGAATTATTAAGTACACAAGTAGTTAATTTTTGCAACTTTACGTTGTAGATTTTTGTTACGGTTTGTTTTTTTTTTCGGTTACTGGTCAGTTTGGACAAAGTGGTCCTGCGAGCCGGATGGAATAGGCACGCGCTATTGATAGAGTATTGATAAATGTTTATGTTTCGTTTCGCTATTGGATGCTACTCATTGATATACTAGAATTAGTAGTCGCAGCGGCTAACTGCTAAGTGTGGAGATAGCCTTCTATATAATGTATTACTTACTTGATAATATTATTAATTAAATGTTCGTGTCTGGCATTTCATACTTATTTATTTTTGCTAATGAATGTTTTAAAATTCACATTCCACAAGCTTTTTAACTTTTGTAATATAAAATTTCAACAGTCCAAAATTTTTCAACTTGTAACTTTAAAAAAAATGTTATTTAGTTTTTTTTATTGTTAAATAATACACTCTGCTGCAAATAAATCGAACCACTGCGTTATTTTCATACAAACATACTCACTTTACAGTCTCATCATTCAAAAAGTATTACTAAACAGTTGTGTAAAAATTTGTACGTCGACTTTTATGTCAAATACTCGATTTACGAATAAAAGTCCCAAAAATTCAAGAAACTTTCAGTATTGATCAAAGTAAGGAAAAGAAATTGAGTCAATTCGGTTTCCTACAACTTTATATGGAATCCTAATATATTTATTTTTTTACTGAAATTTTAGGAAACCAAGATTTCTTTTAGTTGTTTTAAATGCCAATAATTGGTTATTTGACTTTGCCATCAACACCCAAATATTTGCAGAAATTTGCATACTTTTTTATTAATTAGACCGTGAAGTAAACATGTTTACATGAAAATAACGCAGTGGTTCGATTTCTTTGCAGCGGAGTGTAGATAGGTATTAATGTTTTGATTTGATAAGAACAGAACAGTTAAGATTTCTATTACAAAGGCATCTTATCCGCTCAGGGGTCGCCATGAACGCGTGACAGGGTCGAAGAACGCCCAGCTGCACTGCGTCACGGGCAGCAGTCCACGACAGCCGAGCACGCCGCAGTTGTTACGGGTAATTTAATATTACATACCTAAGTACTATACTAAAAGTTATTATTAACTACGTAATTGATAACTACATCGTTAACTATGTTGGCTCGAAACCTCAAAACCATTTGTAGAACACATAAATTTAGATTAACTATTATATGAAAGCAGCCCTGAAATCGCCTGAAACAGCTGTTTTATGCAAAATTTTAAATGATGTATGAAACAGCTTGCTTTAACCGACTTCCAAAAAGGAGGAGGTTCTCAATTCGGTTGGTATGTTTTTTTATGTATATCCACCGATTACACCGAGATTCTAGGATCTGATTTACGTGTTTTTTTTTTTCAATGCGGAATAGTTGCCCTTTGGTCCCATTTAAAATTTGGTTCAGTTTGGTCCCGTAGCTTTTATTTTATGAACATTTTTGGTAACTTGGGCGATATATTTTTCTCGACTCTTTGTTTAAATAAAAAACTATTAATAACTAATAAGTTTAATATAATCTAGAAAATTTCTACTGTAGTTTACATTAAAAATAACCTATTACAGACACTAAACAGTCCAAATAACTACGTTATAAAACTAAAATAATAAATAATTTCAAAAACTAGAAAGCAAAAAATAAACCTTTTGGAGTCGGTGGCTGCCAAGAAAAAAAAATAGGAGCTCAAATTAGAATGCCTTAGCTGGCACCGACTTCAAAAGGCTTATTTTATGTTTTTTAGTTTTTTAAATATTATGATTATAATTGTAAGTATATGTGTGCCGTAGCAAATAAACCCTTTAATCTATTTATCTTTATGATAAATTTTAAAAAGAAAAATATTGGAAATAATCAACTCGGCCACAAGATCAACTCAGATGGGACTCAAACTTAGACTTAAGTCTCGGTAGCTCAGTGGTGAGAGCATTGGACCGGATTTCCAAAGGTCGTGGGTTCGAGTCCTATCTGAGAATTCACTTGTGGCCTAGTTATTATTTTCCAATATTATTCTATTTAAAATTTATCGTAAATATGGCATGGCTATGTATCACCTCCGAAAATTTCAGCTTTCTAGCTATAGTAGTTCTCGAGATTGAATTATACGCACACACGGACAGGGTCAGCACATAAGACTTCTACTATCGTATGCATAGCATAGTTTAGAAGTCTAAAATAGCATTGAAAAATGCAAAAATTCAAAAATCCTAAACTATCTTTCTTTTCGCGATTTCAGTATTATTTCCACATAAAAAGGATTGATCGCAATGATGAATTCTACAAATAATTTTGAGTAAACTTAAAATAATTTCGCGTATGCAAGTATGTATAAGATAAGATAAGATAAGATAAGATAAGATAAGATAAGATAAGATAAGATAAGATAAGATAAGATAAGATAAGATAAGATCTAATGTCATGAATTCATGATGCTAGCTCTGTACTCTTTGTTAAAGTTCTTATATTTGGGATCACTCTATTTCTTTTAGTTTGATAACTTCTAAAGTATTTGATGCTGACTGTACTAACCTGCCAAGTTACTACCGTTGACTGTTATTTCAATAAAGTCGAATGAAAATACTGAGTTATATCTGGGTCAATATTACTTTGACATTCCTATAGCAGTAGGCTTATTACGAGTTTGGCAAACTTGACGTTACAGTAAACGTTAACGTAAAATGTAGCTCTGTCTCTTTCATATTTAGCGACTGTTTTACCGACATGAGCAGTGTATCCGATAGTCTACGCTAACGAATCCTGTAAATGTCATGTTAAGCAAACTCGTAATAGGGGTACAGTATAGCTCATGGTAGAAATTTTGCGTGTGCAGATTCTCGAGGAAACAATACAGAAGAAAGTCCCAAAGACGCTTTTCCACAAGTCTGTGACCGCTAACAAGATCGACCGATTTCGACTAGCTTTCAACGTCCCAGAACGCACCGCCGAGCGCGTGTTCCATTACAGGACCAAGTTCGTACAGCACATGCTCGCTAGTCCCATGTACGCCAACTGCGCCATCGGCAAACCCTGGGAGATTATTGGCAGGTACGTCATCTATAAACAGTCCATCTATTCTACAAAAGCTAGCGTCAATACTATTGGACCATGATCGAACGGTACCGGCTACAGGACCTATTACCGGACCAAGTTTGTGTAGCACTTGCTCGCCAGTCCCATGTACGCCAACTGTGCGATCGGCACACCCTGGGAGATTATTGGCAGGTACGTCATCTATACACAGTCCTTCTATTCTACAAAAGCTAGAGTCAATACTATTGGACCATGATCGAACGGTACCGGCTACAGGACCTATTACCGGACCAAGTTTGTGTAGCACATGCTCGCCAGTCCCATGTACGCCAACTGTGCGATCGGCACACCCTGGAAGATTATTGGCAGGTACGTTATCTTTATAAAGTTTTTCGAGGGTCAACGCTATTAGAACAATATCAACCGATACCGACCGCCAAGCGCGTGTTCCATTACAGGACCAAATTTGTTCAGCACATGCTCGCCAGTCCCATGTACGCCAACTGCGCCATTGGCAAACCCTGGGAGATTATTGGCAGGCACGTCATCTATAAACAGTCCTTCTATTCTATAAAAGCTAGCGTCAATACTATTGGACCATGATCGAACGGTACCGGCTACAGGACCTATTACCGGATCAAGTTTGTGTAGCACATGCTCGCCAGTCCCATGTACGCCAACTGTGCGATCGGCACACCCTGGGAGATTATTGGCAGGTACGTTATATTTATAAAGTTTTTCGAGGGTCAACGCTGTTAGAACAATATCAACCGATACCGACCGCCAAGCGCGTGTTCCATTACAGGACCAAATTCGTTCAGCACATGCTCGCCAGTCCCATGTACGCCAACTGCGCCATCGGCAAACCCTGGGAGATTATTGGCAGGTACGTCATATATAAACAGCCCTTCTATCTTATAAAAGTTAGCGTCAATGCTATTGGACCAAGATCGAACGGTACCGGCTACATGACCTATTATAGGACCTAGTTTGTGTAGCACGCCAGCCCCATGTGCCCCAAATGTGCGATCAGAAAACCCTGGGAGATTACTAATTATCGGAGATTACGTTATCTTTTTTAAAATTCTTCCTTACGAAGGCTAGCGTCAATGCTAATATACTACGCAATAAAATATTAATTATAAATTTCATGAAACTAAGTTTATTTGATATTTGAAGCTAGTTTGCTCGTAATAACAATTCCTAGGTGGTTTATCCTAGGGATATCTCCACGAAACTCAGCAAAGCAGCATAAACTATCAAAATTGGGACAGTAAATCAAAATAAACTTTTAAGATCGAAACCCATTACGCGATAGACCCTAGTCAGGATGATACACAATGCGTGATGTCCAGTGTTTGATACACTCAAGTTCACTTTGGAATCTAACGCGCATCATTTATTCATTCTTGAGATTTTACAAATCTTAACTGATTGATCGTGAACCTTAAAAAAAATATTGATTTCAGCATTTCGGAGCAATTGATTGACGACTTACTAGTGCAATGCGCCAAAGAAATGGAAATCCAAGACGTTTTACAAGAACTTTGCAAAGTGGAGACTCGTTAATGTTTTATATTTATTGTTCTTTTCTCAAATAAAAAATGTTTGTTTATTGCATTCATTTTATTTTATTAAATATTTTTATACTCAATGTATAATATTATTTATTATCTATAGTAACAATATAGCCTGTCCAAAATGGTTGTTTCCTTAAAATCAGTCTATCGGAACTTTGCATTAATTTTTATAGTCTTCAACAACTTAACAGTAAACAAATTACCAGGAACTATACAATATCTACATTATTATTATCAAACATAATTTCTTGTTCGACATATTGATGCAGTTGTGGTACACTATTATTATAAATATTAAAATTCTTAATTAAGACTAGGTACACATACCCGAAATAATTATCAACGTTTATTGCACTATTTTTAATACTTTATCATCTCATCTCATACGACATCGTCTTTATTCATACTTAATCTAATAGAGTTCAACACTTCACCAAACTTATCTTTTTGTCTCTTAAGTGTATCGTTTTTATCCATTTTAGGTAGTTTTATTATGCTTTCTGTGCTAGAATTATTTTCGGTTTGTATTGATTCCTCTGGCGTTAGTGGATTCGACTTCATGAGTCTCGGTTTTAAAAGTTGTGTTCCACCAGCAGCAAAAATATTTTCTAACTTAGATTTTAAGTCATCTCTGCTCAAACTCATGTCTTCTTCTTCGACAGTTTCACCAGCGACATCGGAATTTACTTTCTCTTCTTTGTTCACTGGTCGCAAATTCTGCACCGCTTCGTTTGAAGTTATTTCTTTCTTTAAATCTAAAAACAGAGTTGGCCTTACATGTTGTAGATGATGAGAGTTTTCAACAACATTTCCAGTAGAATTAGACCTCTTCCTCTGGTCATCAACTTCGTCTGGCCCCTCTGACTGAATCTTACTCTGAAAAATTCCATTAAGTTTTGATAAAAAGTTCATTTGTCGGTCACTACCAAATACCAAATTTCCATCTCCCTGAGAGTTATTAGAGTTTATGCTTTCTCTGGGTTTATTTTCCTCTTCTTGTGTCTCGACAACCTTGGATTTTGAAGGTCGCTTAGGAACTGTATAAGATTTCTTAAAATACGGACTTGCAAAGTAATTCTCGTCAAATGGCGGAGGTGTTGGTATGTACGGAACGTCTTCTTTTACGTCTTCTGTTGAGTCATTCGAAGCTGTTTTATCAATTGTATCTGAGTACCCAGATTCTCCTGTACCAGAGTTGGTTTCGCTGTCGTTGAATGCAGTGACCAATTCTTGTTCTTCTGTTTCATTGTTATCGAGGACATCTCCTTCTTCTGTGTCAGGTTTTTCTTCAATTACTTTCGGCAAATCTTCCCTGTGCACTTGCGCCACTACATCATATTTAGATAACACGTTATTACCTAAGGATGCGTCCGACCCAGCATCTGAGAGTTCACTTAATGATTTCCGATGAATCACTCCATCTTGTTTTGTACAAACAACTTCATCTTCTTTTGGTTCTTTCCAACTTAATATTTCACCGTATGAATCTTCTTCGTCTTGCAGTACCTTGTCTAACAAATCTATTATCTTTGCTTCTTTTTCTTCATTATTTTCAATTACTGCTGCGTGTTGTATGATTATTTCTTCAGTTTCATAAGGCATTATTTCATTGCTTATCGTTCTCTCCCTCATTTCTAAATTTATTGCTTTGGGTTCAAGTTTTCTGCTATCAGGTGACTCCCCTCCGGTGTTACTACTACTTCGGTTCATAGTATCAGGAGGTGTAGGAGACTCTACGACTATTTGAATAGCTGGCTTTCCATTTTTATTCGTATTTGAAAATGCTTTGACATTTTGTTCCAAATTGCTTCTTTTTTGTCTTTGGCAACAACAGATGTTCACAATATAAACTATTATTCCTGAAATAAAATAAAAATTCAATGTAGCAAAAGGCTCAACAAAACAATTATCATAGAGAATAGTTTTGACTTACCGATTAATAGCCAAACAAGAACTCGTAGCCACGTATGAACGCTGATAAATATCATCAAATGCACGTTGGCATATATGCTGAGACAAGGAATGACTGGAACGAATGGAGTCTGGAAGTAAGAAAAGAATACAAATAGTACTTTTTCTGGAAAATATATAAAGTGAACCTATCAGGCCCCTAACATAAATAAAACAATTATTTATTCAATCTAGGCTGTTACAAGCACTTATGAACGTCAAAGAAGCAACGCCATAGGATTCACAAACCCTAGTTATGAGATACAATAGATATTCCATTGTTCTCTGGACACCGGTGTCCTCGGTGTTGGGCCTCGGTCCATTCTCCTTTCCATCCATGAGGTTAAGGAAGACCAGTGTTCCAGCAGGGAGATGTTAAAATGACTAAAGACAAAGTAAACAGATGAAGACTGCAAGCGGTCGAAGCCTGCTTTATCGACAGAGATTATACATAGGTAATTTAAAATTCAAGACCTTCGGTTAGAAAACATGGAAACGTCTGAGTAACTTCGCGAGTAATTTATTAGCCGTGACGACTGATCTGCTCGCATACTACGTGCCGCCGCTGCGCGGCTTATAGGTCATACATACGATAGGCCCGTTCTCGCATGGAACGTAAAGGGTAACCCCTTCCAACGCGTGGTTTATTCGGTTGCATCGTCTATGGCAGAGACGCATTGCCTCAATAAGCTAGGAGTCAAGTCACCTTGAAAGGCAGGTCCACGGGCACCCGTGGCTGCAGGCACAGCAGCAGCAGCAGCAGCGCGGCGACGGCGTTGGTGACGGCCAGCGGCGCCGCGCGCGCCGGCGCCGCCGCCAGCCGCCACACCAGCGCCGATGATAGGCAGCTGCATACTGTGGGCAGAACATTTACCCTCTTATTAACCTAGATGTTACAGTTACGGAGTGGGAGATTTGAGTGTTCTACCCATCATGTAGTACCTAGTCACTCTAAGCTCTAGGCAAAAATCAAATGTAATCAAATTGTGTTCTAGACAGTCCAAGACCAACCCATGTTACGGACGATATTGCATTTGAATTTAATGATATTTGTATACCTACCTACGGCTCAATGCTAAATGAAAAATGACGTAGGAAAAAAAAAAAAGAAAAAATTTTATAATAGTGGAAATATCTGTTGTTTATAAGCAGCGCTAGTAAAATCTAAAATACTCACATTTTATTAAATATTTCTAAAAATTATGTGTTGTTCTTTTATGTTGTTTTAAAACGACGGTAGTAACGAGTGGGTTGATAAACAAGGAGTTTACACTTAGGTATAATAGGATGATGCACTTTTACTTGCTAAAAGAAAGTGAAAATGAGAGTGAGATGAAAGTTGAACTGGTTGACACGGTGCGAGTTCAAGCACGAGAAATGCTTCTAGATCAGTCTCGAAAACTCGCATGTGTGCACGAACATAACGAAAATAAACGCAGCTCGGGCGCTTCAAGATGCTAGTTGTGTCGTGCGTGAAATCTCGCATTGTCAACCTGACATTAGTCTTTTACTAACCTAGGCACTACATAACCTAGAGTGGTAATACTACAAGACGAAAGTTAGACTTGATTTTATACGAAACTGCCGGTATTATTCGGTTATAGGAATACGGGGAAATTGTAAAAAATATTTTGTGAACCAGAATAAACAACTACAATATTTTTTGGAAGAAGATAAAGAAAACTGTACTCAATCATTTCTCATTTGCCAAATTCCATCCTAACCCGGAAATAAAATAATTTGGAAAATGTAGGTAAGTTGCTCGTTTCAAATGAGACAGAAGCCAAATCGCACTTACCAAACAACAAGAGCACAATCAGGGCAATTGTGGAGGTGGTCTTCGTGGGCGTCCTGTCCCCGCAGCCCAGGATCCGCTTGATGGTCATCGATTCCGTATCCGGTGCCCCGCTCGATCTATACCTGTTTAATAGGAAATAAACGTTAGACAACTTATACTTCGACACATATTTCGAGATTTATAACTTGAGCACTTGTGCACAGTTAGCAGAACCATGTACCTAAGCTAGACGTAGTTTAGGTGCCGTTCCGAAAATTGGACGATTCGAAAGCACTTATCTATAGGTCTATTTGAATAAAAATATTTTGACTTTGAAGAAATATCGCATCAGAATGTTTTTCGATATAAATAATAAAGAGATAAAATATATCATATAATTATAACTTATGTATGTATCGTCCATACTCGCTCACGGACAAAACCCACCGTACTCCCGAATCCCCCCGATTACTCTACTTTCCTAATCTCCCGACTTCAACTTCAATATTTACCTCAATATTACGACGCAAGAAGCGACTATCGTGTAGGAGAACAGCGTGCCGATGCACATCATCATAACTAGCTGCTCAAGCTCCAGAAAACCGGCGATGATTCCTGCAATCAGTATACGTGGAAATTTAAGTTTTGCGAGAATAATTTCATGCTATGATTTTCTAAGATTAAAAACGAATTAATCTTCAAGAACTCTCACGAAAATTAACAAGCAGTTATAGGGCAGACTGTTTCGGCATAAGCATCACAGTTAGTTTTTGGTTTCGTGAATTTAAACCTGAAGAAACTAAACATTCACCACAGACCTAGCCGTTCACCAATTACAGTAGCTCCTGAAATATGTATGAGGGTTGTCTATTGCAGGAGGATAGGCAAATTGCACATCAGAGGCTTCAGCTACAACAACTGCGGGGTTACAAATATTATCCCATCTTCCTTAAAGTCCAGATTTAGCACCTCAGGACTTTTTCATTTCTCACAAATTATTGGTTATTTCTCAAACCCCCGCAAGAAGAGAGCATAAGAATTGGAGGAAAATAATGTGAAAAGTTATTTATAAATCTTACGGACTAAAAGCAGTTTAACATTACTAACCAATAATGGTAGCCGGCAGCAACGTCGCAATGACGGGCGTCTGTCGCCGGGCGGAGATGCGCGAGAGCCAGCGGCACAGCAGGCGGTCCGACGACATGGAGTACAGCAGTCGCGGCAGCGGGAATAAACCGCCGAACATACTGCCAATGAAAAGGAAATTAATGCGATTTTTTATGAAATAGGTGGGCTGACATTTGACCTAATTCTAGCGGGCAATTCTCACGCTGCGGGACGTATTGAATGCGACATTTTCTTGAGCCACAAATCTGAATAGAAATTAGCTGCATGCAATGTGAATCTTGAATGAACGAGAATAGTCCCGAAATCATAAATTAGAAGAGGCCAAACATGGAGCGAACTAGCCCATAAAAAGCTAATACACACGAGCTTTACTACTCTTTTTTATGAAAAAGAAGAAGCGAGCCACTACCGGGATCCCCAATCACTGAGGAACTGGCTATCTTATCTTTAACTGCCGCAACACAACAATGCTCAAAACATTGTTGTTATGGCGTCAGACTTACATAAGATGGTGGTAGCTAGCCAGGCGGACTTACAACAAATCCTACCACGAACCAAACCGAATACAATATGTACCCCCGCTGAGAATCGAACCCGGGACCCCTGGGTCTGATACCGGTGGTTGTACCACTAGACCACAGAGGCGGTTTCTCTACTATTACTACTAGGTACATCTACTATTTACTACTCCGTATTATCGAAAAAATCATAAATCATCACAAAAAAATCTTAAGACAAATTATGGACTTTATTAAGAAGAAAAACTGTTTATGAATTAAATATAAGATGAAAGCATAATAGACAGTAGGTAAATTGATTAAAGTTTGTATACCTAGCTGATATACCAAACAGTGCGCCGATCGTGACAATCCATCTCGCCCAGT
Source organism: Chrysoteuchia culmella (assembly GCA_910589605.1). Lineage (NCBI taxonomy): Eukaryota > Metazoa > Arthropoda > Insecta > Lepidoptera > Crambidae > Chrysoteuchia > Chrysoteuchia culmella. Next base: position 2,433,496 of record OU342651.1, read on the forward strand.
CCCACCCGACGATTGTGAACGCGGTCGCCACTGACGCTGTTGTGTCCTGCAAATTCACAAATCTTATTAAAACTCTACCTATATTTTTACTACTGCTATAATCTTAGTAAACACTATCTATAAACTAGCTTGAATTCGGGGTTCTGAATCTCGCGACGACCAAAATATGCAAGTGTTCATATAAACTTTTCATCCATAAATCAATAAATAAATAAATAATTTATACACTCACACCAATTAACCTAGCCTCAAAGTAAGCACTGTAAGGCATGTGTGATACTAGGGTAACGGATATAAATACATATAATAATACATATATAAGTATTTCCGTGTAGTATTATACGAGTATATACAAACATCAATGACTCAGGTACAAATGCTCGCATTTATCAGACAAACATTTGCCCCTACGGGGACTTGAACCCGGGACCTCAGAGTAGGCGACACCTTGAAACTGGTGTACGTACCACTCTACCACGAAGGTCGTAAAGTCAAATCATCTCAAATTCCATGCCATGTAGGCTTGCGTTTTAATTAAGTAATCAAGACGTTACTGTCCGATTCCTTGGGCTGAACATCATATCAGCTCAAATATCTAAGACAATAGAAATCCAAAAGTGAATGAGGAACTCGTTGGCGTAGTGGTTCCTGCTATTGCGGAGGCTGAGCTTCTTCCATAATGGTCGGTCACGGGATGGGTGAACATAAGTTTATTGTTGGGAGCTCCTCCGTGATTTGAAAGGGCACCCACTAATTTGCATTAGACTCGTTGGGTGGGTCATGGTCCATTCTCCTTATCCGGGCCTATATCCAAGGCTAGCGCTGGACCACGGTGAACATCAGAATGGCTGATGATGAGTGCCAATAGCACGGCGCTAGGACTTATCTAGCTAATAATTCAAATTAAAAAGCTGACCTGTGCGTAGTAAGGAACCATCATGGTGACGACTATAGCAATTCCGGAGTACGCCAGGAAGACTATCGTGAGCACCGCAACTATGGCAACGGGAATATTTCTTCGCGGCTCCTTCACCTGGAAAAAGGAAAAAACTGATCTTAATATTTTTTTCCTACAAACTTGGGTCGAAATAACTATACCAAACTAACAACGATTCTTCATTCGAGGAGGTATGTAATGTACTAATCAGATCAGTATGGGAATTCCAAAAATATTATTATACTTTTCGAATCTTGCTACCTCTTGCTTCTTCCTATATCACTCTTAAAAGCAAGCGCATGTTCGGTTATTCTATTCTGTATATGTACATACATTACATATGTGTAGTGGCCTAAGAGCTGGCTACGGAAATACCTTTGCAATTTATAGAGCAAAGAAAGCCCTCTGGTTAGTATGCCATAGTATCACTATCAATGAATCCGGGCGCCTGGCAGCTGTTCAGCGGTGGCTGTCACAGTAGTTGGTAGTAGTACAAAGGGGTTATATCAATTGAAGGTGTTCAAGTTATGGAGCTCTGCGATTGATGTGATATCATAGCTAATTATGAATTTTATTCGAATATAACATTGCCAGGCGTTTTAATTGGGGAAAAGTAGTGCCAGGTGACGTCCAAGATGCGCGAAAAAGTGACAAAATCGTCTCTTTTATAGAGGTCTGGGCATAGTCAATGGAAATGTATAGACATTTCCATTGATTTGACTAATCTATACTGTTACATGATTTGGCCGATTATTTCATGATGTGCCCAATAAAAAGTTGTGCAGAACAATGATAGCAACCTATTTGGCGATATGCCCTACTAGTCACTTGGCCACATCGAGATATGGCGTGGCGTGGCCTTAGCTGGGCACATCGTGACTTGACTGGGCGGATCGTAATTTAGTCCAATCCACGACGCTTGTTGAGCTGCGTGCGCGCTGTCAGTTGATATTCACGTAAGAGGAAGATGGCGGCGTCACAACAGCCGTTTTATTTTTTTGATACTAAGATTTTATTTAGAGCTTCATTACACATTTGCGTAAGTACTGTTTTAGATTTTAAGATTTTGAAAGGAATAATTACTTATATTTATTTAAAATTATATTTTATTTGTTATATAATTTGGTCACACACACGGAAATCTATTTGACCTAACGTGGCTGGGCGATCGTCAAACTTTATGATTTGGCGGGCTTATGACCGGTAAATTAAGATATGATTAAGTATCGTAATTTGCCCAGGGCCCCAGGCAGATCGCGATCAGCCCAATTTACCGATCGGCCGATGAAAAATACATGATAGCGTGGTATTCGGTATTTTGACTGCTCTTGCGGAGTATTTTGGTGTTGTTATTAATAGGAAATGGAAGACAATAAGTAAGTATTGATTGATTCGTCCTTTTAATTAAAGTCATGTTACAAAGTGACTTATGAAGCATTCTCATTTTTTTTATTCTTCAGAGTCCTTTTTCACCTTTAATGTTTAAATCGAAAAGAATCTCATAAAGTTAAAGAGTGTTCAGGCCTTCCATTAAAAGATGTCTCCAAGTACGGCAGTAGATAAACCTTTCACTGGCAATGAACGAGACACAATATAATTATTATCGTTATAAATTAAAATATGTCTGCTTGCTAGGACAGGGGTTGAGTAGGTAACCTTATTATCCAATCTTGCTCACCTCTTCTCCTGATGCGCTGATAACGTCAAACCCGACGAAGCCATAGAAGCAAATGGCCGCTCCCTTGAAGGTTCCTATCACGCCGTACGGGAAGAACCCGCCAGTGCCGTACCCTTCGGGAACCTGTTCCGCTGGGATCCTCCAGTTGTCACTGTTTGCTGGATAAAGCAATTTCAGTAGTGGTTTGAGTAACTTAATTACTTACTTTAGAACACAGTTAAAAGTAGAAAATGTTCTAAAACTATTTTCGGAAAATGTATGTATTAATTATAACACCATGGTTGTGTAATCATGGTGTTTTGATGAAATAGGTTTCCTTAAGTTTCACTTGCATTCAATCCTAATAAGAGCTGCTATCATATGGCACTATAAAAAAAATCAGTTGGTAATATCTCATAAATTCACTTCACAAATGTTGAGCTGTCTCTAACTTTGATTTCTAAAAAGCGTCAAATAGTAGTGCTGTCATAAAATTTATGAGTTTCGATTTACTATTTAATGATACAGATACTAATCTTGACATTCGTGATACAAACTTACAATTTCCAGATCAGTATGAAAAAAAGGTATTTATTTTTCTTGCACTCTCGTAGTCTTCTTACCTTTAAATGCGCCCGCGATGATTACGAACAAAATAACAAGTGTGTTGGTCAAAGCGAATGCGTTGTTCACCATCGAAGACTCCCGCACTCCGAACGCCAAGAGCACTGCAACAGGAACATACATACATACATACATCATCAGCCTGTGGACGTCCACTGCTGGACATAGGCTTCTCCTAGCTCACGCATATTGTGGCATTCATAGGAGGCTATTAGCCTACTGCTACCACGCTGGCCAGACGGGTTGATAGAGGGTTTGTTTCAAGTTTTCCTTCTCTCGCACAGGTTTTCAAAGCGTCGAACCTCTTAGTCGACTCTTACGATATCCCAGGCATGTAAGGGAGTGGTGACACTTGTATTCTTAGGCCGTCACCACACGGCCTACAGGGACAATAGGAACACCGTCATTTTATTTAATGCAGTAGTAGTAGCGAGTTGTTAAGAGTTGCCCCCGTCCGTGGCATTGCTGTAAATCGTCTGCAAGACGCAAAGTCTATTGATTAGTAGATAGATAGATTGATATTCATTTATTTGCATCAGCATGCACACATAAAAATACACAATCAGGATTAGAAAGTTAGGAAATACATAATGATTTCTAGACATTAAGTGACTTAGTAGCGAGTTGCCTTGAAAATTACTATCGTAATTGATGAAATATGGACAGTAGACCTAGCACGAATAAGTTTCGAGTAAGTATCGAGAAAGAAAACTGAAAAAGATATGAGATATTAAGCAGCTTTCCTACCGGACGTAAACGGAACTATATTTTCCTATACATTTTTGACATAACGTACTCGATACTATTTCAATAGTTATCGTGCTCATCCTGCTGTTACTAAGCACTTTTGAACGTTAAAGAAGGTGCGCCATCATCGATTTGCAAAAGCTGCGGCAGGAGATCTTCTAACGAGAAGAACTGGCATGAATGAAACTCATCAATATCTTTTTTTTTTTGTTTTTACTTTACAAGTTACTAGGCAGGCATTTGACCACCATCGTGCTTAGTAAACAGGATGTGGTCTAAGGTGTAACATGCTTGCCCAGGAATGCCTATTCACTCTCGCCTTGTATGTTTTTCATCCCTGTTTTATTTCATACAGAGTCGTCGGTTTGGAAAGCATTTCATCGCTTTGCTTTACTATACACTGCCATATAATATTACCTCCCAAAAGTAGAACCACGAGAAACGCGAAGAGATCGAAGTACGGAGATAAGTCAGTGATACCCACTGGAAGCGCGGTTGCAAACCAAGCCGACATTGAGTTGTTGTACGTCATCGAGTCTACATACAAGCTGAGACCGCGTGCTACACTTGCCGTACCTGTGAATACACAAAGGACGAATAAGTAAAGATTGCACCTACAGATTTTCAGATCTGCTTGGACTGTAATGGAAATGATCATTGTGGCAGTAATAATAGATGAAAACAATAATAGATATACGGTTCTATTCAGTAAAATCTGAGTTGCCATTATGGTGATCTCTTGTCTCGATTTTCTAAGGTAATTAACAAATTTAATAGGATGAAAAAGAGACGACAGATAAACGTCCATAATCCAATTTCAAACTCACCGAAGGTAGCCTCAAAGATGTTGTTCCAGCCGACTATGAAAGCCAACCCCTCGCAGATAGTGACATAAGCGTAGATGTAAGCTGAGCCCGCCCTGGGCACACGAGCGCCGAACTCGGCGTAACACAACCCTGAAATGATGAAATTATTTCCTTATTATTTGATAGCTAACACTTTTGATAAATTTTAAATAAAAAAATATTGGGAAAAATCAAGTGAATTCTCAGATGGGATTCCAACCCACGACCATTAGAAATCCGGTCCAATGCTCTAACCACTGAGCTACCGAGACTTGCGGACCACCGTCAAAATTCTCAAATATATACTGAAGAGTTTGTTTGTTTGAACGCGCTAATCTCAGGATCTACTGGACCGATTTAGAAAATTCTTAGACCATTAAAATGCTACATTTCTCCCGAGTGACATAGGCTATATTTTATCCCGATATTCCCACGGGAACGGGCACCACGCGGGTAAAACCGCGAGGATCCGCTAGTACGCTTTTATATTCTTAATACGCTGTAGGCCAGCGTTGTTACATCAATGCTAGGAATATCCTTGCCTTCGAAAGAAACTTCTTTTCACATTTTTTTTTATGATTTTGTAATTTTTGCATTTTTCAATGCTATTTTTATACTTATGGTAAATTTTAAATAGAAAAATATTGGAAAAAATTAACTCGGCCACAAGTGAATTCTCAGACGGGAATCGAACCCGCGACCTTTGGAAATCCGGTCCAATGCTCTAACCGCTGAGCTACCGAGACTTACCGAGGCTTCTTTTCACATGTTTAACTATATACAAAAACTTTATAAATAATTTTTAAATAGAAAAATATTGGAAAATTCTCAACTCGGCCACAAGTTAATTCTCAGATGGGACTCGAATCGAAGCTTTCTTTACATTGTAGCACTGCACCAATGATTCCAACCACTAAAACATGCGTGGTATTCAATGCAAACTTATTGAATACTAGCGGCCGTGCGCGGTTTCACCCGCGTGGTTCCCGTTCCCGTGGGAATTTTGGGATCATTTATAGCCTATGTTACTACTGGGGGTCTAAGGATTCTCTATACCAAATTTCGTCAAAATCGGTCCAGTAGTTTTTGAGTTTATTCGTTACATACAAAAATACAAATCTTTCCTCTTTATAATATTAGTATACTACTACTAACATCCGCCCGCGATTTCAACCGCGTGGTTCCCTGAGGGCTAATTGTCTTATTTTAATATCTATCGCAATCCCTTTGAATTCGTCATTTGAAAGATATTAACATACTTCAAACCGTCATTTGACATTTGAAAGGGATTGTGATCGGGACGCGTTTTGTAAGGTATTGAATGAACGAAATGGAACTGTTTTGACGGACTGAAATATCTCTCAAATGTATGGAGAAGTATCAAATGCAGTGTCATTTCAAAGATCATTCGGAAAGAGATTGCGAATAGAGGTTACACAATTCCATAAATCACTATCACAATCACAATACCTCTGAAAGGGATTGTGATAGATTTTGAAATTAGACAGGGGGCCGTTCCAGTGGAAATATCTGGATAAAAAGTAGCCTATGTTACTGTACTTGTAAAAAATCAAGTCGATTTTTTACAAGTACACTTTCGCATTTTTAATATTAGTTTGGATTAGGATTCTTCTTCTTCTTCTCAATAATTAATAGGATACCCTACAGGCCTACACCTAAGTTTAATAGGATAAACACTATTGCATAATGGTTTAACCTTAAAATTTAAGAGAGGCAGCTTATTTTCATCATTCATAATCATAATCATAATCATCCTTATTTGCCATAAATAGGATACTTACATCAAAATTGGTAATAATAATGGTAATAAAACAATGTCGCTTAAATACCTATTTAGCCGTAACTACAGCATGCAAATATTTATCATCCTTATGTACTAGTTATTGACTCAACAAAAATTATGATACAATGAAATTAGTGAAATGTAAGACCATGCATCAAACCACATTCCTATTTCCGCTTTGACTTCAAAAATTCATCTACAGAGTAAAACGTGTTTTCGAGTAGCCACTGCCGCAAAACTTTTTTAAATTTTCTCTGTGGCAAACATTTTATGTCTTCAGCCCCCCTACGCGATATGATATAGCGCATCATGCTGTCTTGCTTACTCCGCTAAGATGTAAGCGGGACAGCGGCTCGTTATCGAGTTATCGAGTCGATAAAAGCCGCTCATGCTAGGCCTACTAGTTACACATCCTACAGCCTAGTTCTAATCTGTTTGGGTTTCATTTCAAGATTTATACCAACGACATGTTGTCTTTTTGTTTTTTCACTCCGATACCTAATCTAAAACCAAAATTTAGTTCAATGATTCAGGCGTGATAAGGTAATCAGGAAAGTAAATGGACAATGCTTTGAGGAAGCCTTTCAGATGACGCGCTAATGTGGACTTTTAAATGCAATGTTTAAAATAATGAAAAAAAACATTATTTCAAATACATAAAGGTTAAAATTATTACCATATAGAAACACTTGATAATAATAATCTCAAAGATAATCAAGGTAATCGTTATAAATTCCTGGTTGATGATCAATTATATGACCGATAATGCAAATCAGCGTACCTAATCTAAACTGCAAAAAAATCATAGAGGTCCGCTGTGCAACTATTCGCTCAATCTTATCTGAAGTCATATAAAGATTGTTTTAAGCGATAACAGCTCTATTAGTTTCAGGAAAATAGTTTCAAGAAAGTAGGCGCTTACGTATTTCTAATTTATTATCAGTATTAGTCAACACTTCGAAGAAAAATTGTTTGTTGATAGTCAGGAATAATTGCAGCTTTAGGTGTATTATTGCCTAACAATTCATCATTTACATGATTGTCATATTTATTTTTCAGTTTAAGGTTTTATGAGGGTGTTCCTAATTTAACGCGAGGTTTGATTAAAACGAGGAAATTTCTGGTCGACAAGTAGAGTTTTGTTCGGTTTCAAAAAATAATGTATTATTCAAATAATTAACTTATTCTTTAAATTTATTGAGTAATTTTCGAAACAATGCTCCGTAAAAACCCTTACGTTTATGGTCCCTACTCTCCACCGATTTGTTCGCAACTTCCTCTATTGTGCTTAGGCACCTATATTTAATAAGTAGGAAGTGAAAAAACGTAGATATTCATTATATGAGTCTTTGTTTTGGATTGGGCTTGAACCCATAACCCCTGGCTGGACCCTGACCGAAAGAACTTAAGATCATGAACAAGGACTCTAGGAGTTACCTGCGAACATAGACGCCACAGCAGCTATCAAGAAGGAGAGCACGATGGAAGGGCCGGCGTGCCGCATAGCCACGGAGCCCACCAGCACGTACACGCCCACGCCCAGCGTGCTGCCCAGACCCAGCGCCGTCAGGTCCCAGCCCGTCAGGCATCTGCAAACAACGTGGTTAATCAGTTTAATGCATGAGGGCGTAGCAACCTCTTATAGAGATTCTGTTAATTTTCAGGTTTTTTCCGGTTGTGAGAATAACCCGCACCTGAAACTTACCTGAAAATACTACTATGGTACAATCGAGGAATTCCCGGTCGACCAATAGAGATTTCCCTTTCCCTTTTTAGCAAAATTGTCTGTGTCATCATAAAGCTTATTTGTCTCTACAACTTCTTCCGTAAGACGTTGCGTTATATCATGTGTATTGGCTTATATATTACCTTTTCAATCTGCTATGTTCCAACTGGTCGGGCTCAAAGATCCGTCGTCGTTGCACCGCCTGCTTGAAGTCCCGCCACTTGCCGCTCGCCATTGGTCGCCGTTGTGTCGTCGCCTATACCGCATCTGGCCAGCTTCCTGCGATGATCTGGAAACAACACTATGAAATAATATAAAATCCCGACAAAATCAGTCCATTAGTTAAGGAGCTACGTTGCCTCTGACAGACAGACAGATACGCACACACGTCAAACTTATACTTATCACCCCACTTTTTGTGTGAGTAGAAACACTACAAAATAAATATATCGTGAGGAATAAGAATATATAAGAATAAGTCTGTCACTCCTGTTATGTGAGTGTAGGTAGATGCCTACGATGGAGAATGGAAGATTTTTCTGTAGGTAGGTACCGAACAACATAATAACAATGATAGGTATGGGCAACCTTTGACATGTTGAGGGCCAAACTTTAGCGAGCAAATACGTTCGCGGGCCGCGTTTAAAAGTACCTACTAAGTGCGTAGTGATAATATTTTTTGCGATAGATATTAGACATGAAATAGTACGACAATGTTATTATAGTAAAATGTATTAAAATAACAAAATGCAATTGAATAAATGGTACATTATAATTAAATGGTTAAATTTGCAATTGTTACAAACTACGAAAGTTAAATACACCGAAATCAATGAGACACTTGAGCTTGAATTTGGGAAATTAATCTATCGATATTTGGATTAATTCCACTGATACAAAGACGTAAAGAATTTTCCAAATTATCGTCAGTCAGTCTTGTACGATGTGTTGATTTATTAACTTTCATCAATGAAAAGATCTGTTCGCATTTATAAGTACTGCCAAACGCACAAATCAATCTTCTTGCGAATCTTCTTGCGAATTTTCTAAGCTGCGGAAAATTTTCTTCTAGGTATTTTTTGTAGAAATCGCACAACTCTACGTCTTCAAATTTGATTTTAGGAGTGAGTTTTCTTGAATCTCAATCAACTCCATTTGTAAGTGTATTGGAGGATTTTGTACATTACATTTTGTAGGAGTAGCAAATAAAACTGAAACAGTCTTCCATGTTTTTGAAGTCGCTAAATCTGTTCGGTTTTGTTCCGACTTCAGCATATTGAGCATAATCAATATTTTCATACACAGAGAGCGTAATGAAATGGTAACTGTTACCAGACAGCATCTGTGACTCCCACAAGCGTAGTTTGATCTGAAACTCTTTCAAATGGCTGTACAAATCATTTACTAACTGTCCTTGTTTTTGAAGTTTCAAATTTAAATCATTCAAATAGCCTGTAAGATCGGCCAGAAATGCTAAGTCACATATCCATTTTGGGTCACCTAATTCAGATAGTGGTTTATCTTATATTTTTATAAAGTCTGCTATCTTATTTCTAAGCTCGTAAAACCGTTTCAATACTTTTCCTTTGTTCAGCCATCTGACTTCACAATAATATGTTACGTCGTCATATTCAGCTGGTATTTCATCCAAAAACGCTTTGAACTGACGATGGTTAAGCCCTTAATAAAGTTGATGGTTTATACTACCACATTCATAACATTCTGGAGTCGAGTAGACTTAGAACACAAGTTCTGTTGGTGGATAATGCAATGAAGTCAAAGTCAAAGTCAAAGATTTTTATTCAAATAGACTTATAGATAAGTGCTTTCGAATCGACAATTTTTTTCCTACCAGCCATTCAGGACATCTTTTAACTGATAAGAAGAACGGCCGCAAGAAAATTATCAGCTTTAACAGAAGCAACAACATCTACAAAGGAACATGTCGGAAGGACAATCAAATCATCTTTTTGCACATTTAATTCTGTTGCTTTTTCATTCAAAATTCCGATGAAACCTTTACGTAAGCCGACCATAGTAGATGCACCATCAGTGCATACTCCAATTAATTTTGACCATGGCAAGCCAAAGCCCATATAGGATTTATAGTGCCTCCCCAAATCAAACTCTTCGAAAATGGTTCCAGACCATGTTTAACAAATTTGGTCATTTCTGAGTCGTAAATGTCTAAACTGCCACCTCCGTTGTACCTATGTATAATTTAGTGGCTGAAAAAAAACGGGGGTCAGATTCAGATTCAGATGCAAATATTTATTGCAAGTCACAGGTACAGCAAGGCGATACAAAATATAAATATGTACAAGTGACGCCCTGCAAGGGCACAACAAGCATGAGGGACAGATATTGCCGTTTTACTTACTATTAATTAAATTCATAGACTATAAAACTTCGTTAAATTAATTTTATATTATTTTAAAATATCTCTTAATTTAGCATTACAATTAATAATAATAATAAATAAGAACTATTATAATATTTAATGATTATTTACGTAATACACTTTTATAAGTAATTAAATACACACGATACAATAAAATTACAGAAAAAAACCATTTATAATAATTAATTACACAATTACCCAACTTTAGTTATTTTATTACACTGTCAAAAATTGCATGTAATCTATCTACATAGCACATTTTGTAGGAACTAACGAAACAAACAAATCAAAGTACCAAGCCTTCTATGATATCATAAATATGAATAAGCGGGTTATGAATAATTCCTAAGAATCCTAACATCCCCGTTTTTTTCAGCCAACATTCACTACTTTACTCGATGAGATGTTATTATTTTTGCGAAACAAGCTTTATTCGATTGATCCTGATAAGTCCAACATTTCGAATCCCTAGTAACCCAAGTCGAAATAAAAAATAAAAAAATAAATTATATGATGATGTGTAAGTATCTAAATTGTATGTAGATTACACATACACGCGAAGACATGGATCAGATATGCATGTCTTAAAACTCTGAGACTGTTTCTTCTTCCAGAAACATTAGGTTATCTGGTACTTACTTCATTTCCTTGACATTTTTAACATACATTCTGTACAGCCTTCACCATAATATCTACTTACATACCTATATTCTTCCTTTGATTTCATTGACAATAAGTATAGAAAAGCTGATAATAGTAGTCAGATAAATGCATTATAAAGCTAATAACTGCAAACAGCTGGTTGCTGACAGATTTTTCTAAATTGTTTTGACTTAGTTTTGACAAGTCGTAGACGTAACACTTCTCGTAGACTTTTTTTTATATAAAAGAGTTTTGAAATGAAGCATTCACAGACCTATGTATATCGAGATGACGGTAAAAGTGTACCTACCTTGCGTGTCAAAAGTTTGATCCGTGGTCAAAGTTTTCCGACCTAAGTCCTCTTGAGACCATTGCCATGAAAACACGCGTCACTCAGAAACGAAAATGGTTAATTGTGCCGTGTTTTCTTGCAAGAGCTGGTTAATAACATTTCCACATCACTAAATCTCGCTTGTGAAGTCATCGTAGGTACGAAAAATTCGACACATACATACGTTCTCATACAGTTTGAAGCGCTCTTTTCGTCTATCTCGATATAGGTACGTTGTAGCATTCTGCATGCAACGCACGTTGCCATATGATTATCTCATCTAGTTTGTGATTTAAAAATGCACTTTTATCTGCACTATTATCTCATCTAGTTTGTGATTTAAAAATGGTCTTGTATACAAAATTACTAATAACTAGGTTGATTCAAAGTCTACTAATGGTTTTATAAAATCTCAAAAAAACCTTAGGTACCAACTATTTAAACACCCAGAAAATCCATACTGCAAGAATGGTAAGTTAAGAATTTGTATGAAATTGAAACAGCTATTGTTAGATTTTCCTTGTCTAAGATAAAACTATGTTTTTAACATTATGTCTATAAAGTTGTTCAGTTACAATCAGTTCTTCGTAGTTACAAATTCCAATTGTTTAGGTACCTTTTAAAGACTCATCATGATGACAGTTACATGATAGCAGTTTGAAGCACTGTAAGTGAAGTAAATTGCCGAAATCTTAAGCAATAGTTAAATACCAGATGCTGCGAGTTTTAGTAGCTCGGTGTATGCTTCCACGAGTGCTGATAAACCGCGATTTCTTCTGCAAGTTTAATCTGAGTATCTTATCGCTAACCTCGCGTTCCTTACCGTTACACAATACCTTTAGATCGTTAACTACTTTCAATAACTCACGGTTTAATTTACTATTATGGAAGTATTTGCCGCTCATCTTACTTACATATTAAAATAACTTATTGAATACTTACCACAGTAGGTATTATAAGTGCGAAAGAAATCAATCTGGCTTTCTGTTGCATTTTTACGTCTAAGCCAGCGCACCGGACGAATTTTAATGCATTTCAGCAAAACTTGATGTTACGAAAATTAGGAGTGATTTAGAAGTTTAATGAGGGACAAGCAAGATTCCTCGTTACCATCATCATCCATTATTGATAGTCATGACCCACCACGCGATGTGGAGTTATGCTATATATTGCTGCGTGTATGTATACCTACAGAGGTGGTCACATTATTAACGACACTAGCCGATTTTTATACAGTCGAGGTAACTTTATAGCCTTGGTTCTCTACCAAGAATTGACCGCGCTGCGATCTAATTATGGCCGTCCAGGGAGTGAATGGGGGAGATCCAGATTACTATACATACCCAACTGATCTGATCAACATTCTAAAAGATGTAGGGATCAGAGTTTGTAGTTTCAGAAATTCCATGCATTTTTATGCTATTTTCGCGTTTTTCAAACTTATCCATTCATTTCTTACAATGTTGATCAGATCAGTTGGGTATGTATAGCAATCTGGATCTCCTCCGTTCACTCCCTGGATGGTCATAATCAGATCATTGCTCGGTCAATCCTTGGCAGAGAAACAAGGCTCCAAAGTTACCTCGTTTGTATGAAAATCGACTATGTGACCACCACTGTATACACGCCCACAGTATACCCTTTAATAAAGTCTTAGGGGTTGAGTACAATAGACTTCGATATTACCACTAGACCACAGAGGTGAGCTTGAGTTAATCACATAAGTATTTGCTAGAAAAACCCACCACTCATGCCCATTAAATTGGTTGCAGTCAGCTGTTGCAAGCGCAGCCGAACTACTGAAGCACAGGAAAGCTCGAGGTAATCAATCATCATGCATTGGCTGGTCATACCATGATTACTTAACCTAAAAGCTTCTGCCCCATCAATTTAGAAGCATGTCAAACCGTCGGTTCCGTTGTCTCCAATTTAGAAGCATGTCAAACTGGTGGTTGGTAACTTGCATTTACAGTCGATAAGTGGTGTATCATGGCTAATTTTCCTTAGCTATCCTTAAGGAAGGTCTGTGTCCCAGCAGTGGGGACATAAAATCTTGGATAAAAAAACTGAAAATCAAATAAATTCAGACTTTCAAGAATGTTATATTTATTAATGTATCTAAATTATCTTTAATCTAAATAGGCAGGAGATAAGAAATTTTAATTTTCAGTCCAATTGGATAATATGTTGTTGTGGAATTTTGATAAGAAATGAGGATCGCCCTTATTTAGACTTTCAATAATTTATTAACAAACTCTTGATCTAAACACTCGTAAAACATTTAAATTAAATACTAATTCACAGTGACCTACTAAACATGAATTGAGCTTAAGAAGCGAGAAGGACCATTACGTGTAAACCATGGCATTATTTTACAGAAGCTTTTCTATTTCTATAGTATCATTTTTTTTGTTTACTTATTTGGACAACTAAGAAGATCACACACTTTAAATGCTAGGAGTTACAGCCAGTGGTTTCAAGATTTGGTGCTGTCTTAATTAAAGGTTGCCACGGAAAGCAAATCTGTTTAAAGAACAGTTGGGAGAATAAGCGTCCCTTAACTTGAAAAAAAAAAACTAGTAAATACAAGAATATTCCAAGATAAAAACTTAAATAGAATTATATAGAAAGCTGTGCCGAAATCAGCTAGGCAAACTATAAATTAAAATACTAATACATAGCTTGTTAAGGACAATTTCTTTTTAAATGTAGGCAAACTTAGACTAAAAATATCAATATCCTTATTTTTTACTAACATCATTATAATAAGCTTGGAGTCTATTATAGGAGAGAATAATCCTAGATTCGTTTTGGAGCGTTTTGGTGTAAACAAGTAATATCTAGAAAGCCGTGGAAGATTGATGAGTGAGTCATCATCATTAAAACTATTGTCCGCTGCTGGATGAACATGAGTGTCTCCAAGTGTACGTGTATCATATGAAATGCTCCCCATGCAGGACTGGAAGTGCCAGCCAAAAGAGAATGTGGCAGCTGTTATCTTTCTAGTGCAGATAGTAAAAGCAAAGAATACTAACTAATACTACTGTCTTTCCTTGCCAGTTGAAAATTGTTTTCGGTTAAAATAACCATAAAATGTAATATTATAATTAGTATTTTCTTTTTGTGATGGAAATTGACCTTACTGATATGTTAAGCTCACTTTTCAATTTGACGACTCTGTATGAAATAAAACAGGGAGAAAGAAACAGCCCTTGACGAGTTTCTTGCCGGTTCTTCTCGTTACAAGGTTTCCCGCCGTAGGGTTTGTGAACCGATGGCGTAGCTTCTTTGACGTTCATAAGTGCTTGTAACAGCCTAGACTGAATAAATGATATTGACTTTGTCTTTGACTTGAGTAAAGGCTTATCATTGGGCAGCATAAGTTAGAAAAGTAAATTGGCGATAGGTAACTGTACAAACGGGGAACTTCCCGGTTGACCAGTAGCGTTTTAGAGAGCTTTATTTAAAGCTTTAAAGTAATAGATATATAGAAAACATGTATATAACAAATAATAGAACATCAACAGTTGATTCATTTGAACAATAAATTATTTCTTTAATCTAAGTACTTTCCGAGAAAACGCTTCCCAAAAAAACACTACTGGTCAACCGGGAAGTACCACGATTGTACCTATGTATAAATTCTAAAGCCTATAACCGTTATATTAAAACGAAATAGAATGATCCTTATCCTAATATACCTCTATGTGACAAGCCGGAGCCACCAAGTACTTTCAGAAAGACCGAAAAGACTGATCAATGGCCTCTTTGCCGCATTCACTGTTGATTAACAATCTCTAAAACGTTGGTGATCTTTTGATAGTAAAGACCGAAGCACAGATTAATAAAGAGTTACTACGTAAACGGAAGGATAATACAACGGCAAACTTTAATCAATCCAATTAAATGACTCATACCGACACCATTATTGTGACAACAAAAAATTACAAAGATACTTTTGAGACAGACCTAACATTACAAAAGAGGTTATGAAATTATAAAGTTGGAATGAGTCTGCAATATTATCGTAGAATGATATAATAGGCACAACTCTAATGTCTAGAAGATAAAGACTTATGTGAGAATTAGAATATTGGCACGATACTTACGAAGGAAACGTTTTTAGAAATCCAATAGTAATAAGTTCACAATCACATGGCACCGTATTTGAAAGTAATTGCAAAACAGTACTAATGACAGAGCCCGGCGAGAACGCTTGAGAAACTAAAAGACTTGATAACGCTGGTTTCTTTGATAAGATAAAAATAATAATCGAAAGATCTTTTCAGTTCTGTAGCTAGATAGCCTTAGAGCTCCTCTTTAGCAGAATCTATTTCATTCAGCAGTATTTTTTCTGGATTTAGATAAATTACAATTTTCAATACCTGTCAGTTGAAGATTAAAATATACTACTTAATAAGACAATAAATATGTCTCACTACTTTATTGGAATGAGCAAAAGCGACTCAAATTCAATTTCAATTAAATTTTTACCAAATAAATCGTCATTCCCTTTATATCTACATAATCAGTGTATAATCTTCGAATGTCTTATTTGTAAATGGATAAGGTATAAAATAGCTTAATGTAATATTCAAAGTTATGCTAAGTACTTGTAGTAGATTTTACTACCAAGAATTTTCAGAAACAATGAGTACTTTTGCGATTCAATATTTACAGACATCCTTATCTGATAGTGAAACAAATTCTACATACGACAATAGATCAGATTTTACAGTTTGAACTAGAAATCACCTTATGTCGCTCGTAATAGCAGCGGTTTCGAGTTCAAATGTCAAGACTGACGTGCTGTTGACTGTACTATGATGAATAATGTTATTGTAAAATTGACTACTTACTACTTATGCGGGTGCCACACTAATGAGAAATGACGTTAACCATCGCGAAGATGAACTATTGTTGCTTGTAGGTGTAGCGTTCATTACATTAGTGTTATTAGTAGTAGCTATACTAGTAATAACACTAATGTAATGAAGAACTGAACTCTATCTATACTTCTATACTAATATTAAAAAGAGGAAAGATTCGATTGTTCGTTTGAAAGAAAGAAAAGTAAGTTTATTTGGGACAAACAAAAGGCAGTTCATCCGACTAAAAATAAAAACACTTACTTAAAAGAAGAAGAACCGTTTGTCCCAAAAATCTTCCGTCGGACTGCGAGCCAAATTAACAGGTTCGTATAAAAAACAAATACAAATATTTATGATAAATAAAAAAATATGTTTGTTTGCTTGCATTGAATAGGCTCCGAAACTACTGAACGGATTTGTATGAAATTTGGTACACAGATAGTAGATAGCCTGGTTATGAACATAGGATACTTTTTATCCCAATATTCCCACGGGAATGGGAACCACGCGGGTGAAACCGTGAGTGGCTGCTAGTATATTGTAAGATGCAAGACTTGATTATTTGTTTGTTTGTTTGCAAGGAATAAACTCAAAAACTACTGATACTGATTTAGACGAAATTTGGTACACAGATAGTAGATAGCCTGGTAATGAACCTAGGATACTTTTCATCCCGATATTCCCACGGGAACGGGAACTACGCGGGTGAAACCGCGAGCGGCCGCTAGTTTTTAATAAAGAGATCATTCTTTTTGGGCATTTTTCTGTAAGTGCCGGCCAATAATAAAAAAATTATACGTATGGTTAGAACTGGAGGGTAACTTGACGGGATCGCGTTGAGATCGACATTAATTGTCAACAATTATTACTGACTTTCGACGTTGACTCGATTTTATTTGGCGCTCAAATCGATTTCTAGAGTACAAAATTATTTTATTTACTAATTTCAAGTGTTCGTTTTTAGTTTAACGACATATTATCTGTACATATAATAAAACTGTAAAATTATAATTTCTGTACATTGAATATATTTACCAAAAACCAATTGGGGACGACGTAAAAACAGTAAGAGAATGCGTTAAGACGATTTTTAAAATTTTTATCTGTCTGTTTGTATGTACACGCTAATCTTCGAAAGTACTGAACGGATTAGAATAAAAAAAAATGTGATATGTAGCTAATAGGTAGGGTCACAACATAGGCTATTTTTTTCTTGAAATCTATAACACATGATGTAGGAGATTAAGAGATCAGCTAAACTATGAGAGTTATAGAAATGTCACAAAAGCAAAAGTTGTTAAGCGTGGTGAGCATTTTCTGATGACATATTAAAATCCAGAATATTTGAACCCAATTAAAGACAATGGAATGCCAGAAAAATAATAGACCTGCTACTATTAGAGATATGAAAATGACCCCTTAGCAAAAGTTGTTAAGCGTGATGAGCATTTTCTGTTGGCATATTAAAATCAAGAATATTTGATCCTGATGTAGGAAAGAAATGGCAGAAAGAAAAGACCAGCCAAACTATTAGAGATATGGGAATGACTCCTTAGCAAAAGTTGTTTAACGTGACGGGTATTTTCTGTTGAAATTAGAATCAATGGTATTATAACCCAATGTAGGAGATTGGAAATGGCGCCTAGCCTAGCAAATTTGTTTGGGCATTGTCTGTTGAAATATAAAAATCAAGGACATGTTTTCTTAATTACACAAAAAAAATAATTAAAAAAAAAATTAAGAATGCTAATTATTGTACCAATACATGGTACACCTGTTGCTCCATATTATTCGAGGAACGACTTCTTTTAGTTTTTTAAAGACAGTTGATGCTGTAGACCTTCCTGAGTTTCAAGCAACCTGTAGGGCACTTCATCTTCATGACGATGATGATCACTAGGACAAGACTCTCGAGGAGGCCTGTGTCAGTGACAGCCCCCGCTGCTTACGACATTTGTTCCCAATTATGTTAGTGTTTTGTGGTCTATTGGATACTTTAGTATTGTGGAAAAAATATAAAACTTTTCTCTCTGAAGACTTTGAGATAACAGACCCATTGGGTAACGACATATTCCTTTTCTCGGAAGATTTTAGACAGACCTTTCTTATTATAAGTCGGAGGACAAGAGCAGATGAGATTAACGCCTCATTAAAATATTCTAAGGTCATATACCAAGAAGCCTCGGATACATAAGCTGGGATTGACAACCGATATGAAAGCGCAGCTTGGCGGTTATTCACATGCCCAAGATTTTTAGCATATTATCAAAAAATAGAGAAGGACTCCTCCCTGTAGATCATGGCCAGGTAAGTCTTCCCCAAATACTGAGAAAAGTCGTTGCCTCAGAAGAGGAACTTATACACCCAATATTCGGGGACCTCCAGTGTATCTCAAGTTAGGAGAGCTCTTGGTTTTGTGAACGCGCCATTCACACCCAAAAATGACCAAGCAAATGCAAAATTTTAAAAAATAGCTAAAATTGTTGCGGAGTGTTGTTGAAGTGGTTTACACTTGCTTTAACAAAGTAGTTGATCAGGACGACGTCACAAATTACCCAATTGAATTTTTAAATTCACTTCCAGCGTGGTCTCCCTGCTCACAAGATCAATCTTAAAGTCGGTGTTCCGATAATGATTTTGCGAAATTTTACTAAGCCAAAATTATGCAACGGGACCCGACTTAAAGTAAGTGCTTTGCAAAGAAATATTGTTTAAGCTGAGATCCTGACTGAGTGTCCTGCCGGTGAAACTGAGTTTATATCGCGTATACCGCTCATCCCTAACAATTTTCCGTTCGACTTCAAGCTCACACAGTTCCCTGGGTGACCCCGTGCTTTGCAATGTCTATAAATAAGTAGCAGTGACAAACGCTGAAATCCGCTGGTGTCGCACTAATGTCTGATTGTTTATCCCACGGCCAGCTCTGTTGCGTTTTCGCGGGTCATTAGAGCTGCGGGTCTATTTATATTGGCTCAAAACGGAAAACCACCAATGTAGTTCATAAAGAAAAACTCTAAGCACCTTACAGCTACATTAGTAAAATAAATTTCCTTTTAGCATACGGCATTTAATAATACTTTTTTGTTGTAAATACCACGATTTAATGGTCGATCTTTAACGTCAAATTAAAAAATGTAAGTACTACCATACTATTAAGTATTCTGTGGTACTACGTAAAAGTCCACGCGTACGAAGTCGCGGGCACCAGCTAGTAAGTCATAATTACCGACTTTTGACATTAATTCAATCGCGATCGCGTCAATAGTAAGGGGGCTAAGCGTTTGGAGCAATAGTTGATATGGCACAAAAGTTGTACGATTACTCCAACTCAAGGTATACATACTCAATACGCAATAGTTTATTGCTAAACCATAACGTTCATGTAGATACACGTTCAAAGGTTCGTAATTTTCACTTCGACTTTGAGTAATCCTACAACTTTTGTGCCATATCAACTATTGCTCCAAACGACTAGTTCTAACCATACGTACCATTATTTTTGTTGGTCGGCGGCTCTTTCATAAAATGCCCAAAAATGTATGGAGCCTGAATGATCTCCTTTCTCAGAATCAGTCTTTGTGACAAGGTGGTCTGACGATCTGGTGAAGTTCGCGAGAAGTCACCAGATGAGGGCAGCGCAGGACCGATCGCCTAGCAGAGGGTTGTCATATAAGTGAGATGATGAGTCAGTAAGTTCATATTTCGAGGATCTCGGTGGCGCAGTGATTAGCGCGTTCGACCTGTGAATCTTATATCTATCCACTATCTAAGATAACTAGATTGTCCAGTACCCAGCTGCGGCGACATTAAAAGATGGTAATGATCCAAATACATATTTGGAACAAACCAAAGACCTAAATGATGCTTCTGATATCTATAGGTATACTTTACAATCAATTCATGAAATCGTAAATTCCACTCGACACCATCAGGGCCCTATTACGAACTCTTCCGATCATATGAGAATTTATAAAAGAAAAATAACTGTCACTCCTCATCCTGACACAGACCAAGAATGCCTATCAAAAATGTAAGACAATTTGACAAATATGTCTGATTTTCCGATTAATATGTCGGACCAAATGTTTTATGAAACGTTAAATTGTAGAATTGTCACGGCACATTGATAATAATGTCGGCTTTTCATATAGCACCAATGTTTTATGAAACGTACAATAGCATTTACTAGCATTACTAGCACCTGTCACTGACAATTCTATTCTTTATTAAACAGGGCCCAGAACGACACCCCCGGTGGTGTCATTTGTAATCACTTTTCCGTTTGATACTACCGACTATTAGTGATGTCCTGCAAATTATCATACGAGTATTTTCTCTATTCTCAATGTCTCAGTAGTTCAATGAACAGTGATTCCATATGTTTACAAATTGTTGGGAAACATTATTTTCCCGGCCAACCAATTAAAAAGAATAAATCATAAAAGCATATTTAAGTCCATGACGACAATTATTGACTTGTTAGACTAAGGGCCTATTTCTCAATTTAAAACTAAGTTCTGAGTAGCTTACTTGGCAAATGATTTGACATATTTTTCATATCACAGCTGTCAAATTATTTGCGAAGTGAGCTAATCAGAACTTACTTTGAGATTGTAAAACAGGCTTAATAGGTAAAAGCATTTTAATTAAATAATACCATCAAATTGTCTTCTTTGTTTTTGGCAGTATCACAGACTAGGTACTTATTAGTGGTAACTACGTAAGTAGATTGCTATTCAATACATCACTAGGAGGGTGTCGAACGGAATAGTGATTCCAAACAACACCATCGGGGGTGTCGTTCTGGTGGTGTCAATACAAGTGGAATGACCGCATGAAATCATTTTAAGTTATGATTGTAGTTTAGAATTTATTATGGTTGTACCATAACTTAATTCTGTTATTATTTTTAATGTTTTGCGTTCCTCCTCCACATCTTCAAACATTGGTTGAGAATCATATTGATTTTGGTCACAATAACGACGGAATTATTCTTCCGTATCTATCTCTGTCTCCGGTACATATTTACTTTTCGTGGTCATTTTTAATAATAGATAATTAATATCAAATCAGCCGTAGGACTGCAAAATGTGCTTAATGTGATCGTTTGAGATCGTAGAGCGCACTGCTCTCCAACGGTGTTTTGTGTGTGAAGTATTTCGTTTCTCCTATCCCTTTCATTCGGATTAATCAGCTATATTTTTATGTGATAAATATTAAACAAGAAAATATACTAGAAAAAAACCACTAGTCTCATGTCGCCCTGACGGCCCTGACGGCCCTGACATGAGACTAGTTGTTTTTTTCTAGTATATTTTCATGTTTAATATTTATCACATAAAAATAGCATTGTAAAATGCAAAATTAAAAAGTTATAATTATTTTTATGGTTAATCCATATTGTATAAGGGTATTAACCCTGGGTAGGTATAAGGGTTAATCGGTATAAGGGTTAATCAAATAATAAGGTCCTTAGTACCTGAGTGTTGCTGGTTGTATTTTGGCTCCTTATCATAAGTTTAAAGCAAACTTATATTTAGTTGTCTTCGAGAACTAATTTCGGAGAACGCCTCCTGAAACTAAACTAGCACATAGTTTATAGTGTGAAATGGATTTTTATGAAGGCGTTTTTATCATAGACGTTAATTTATTGAGTTTTGTTGAATATTTACAGTCACGTGCAATGACATAGAAACGCTAAGCAACCTTGTCACATCATAATATTGAATGACAATTGTGGAGAGAGAGAGCTTTGTTGTTGTGTGCGTCAATGCGATAAGGCTGCGACGTATACATGACATTGCACACGACTGTATCTAACTTCCACCCGTGACTTTGTCATCGAGGATATTCGGAAAATGTCTAAGGAACATTTATCTGGGATAAATACTTTCCTTATCGTAGTTTTTTATTCAGTCTATCAACTATATTCTGTGTCACCTCAGCGCCACATTGCTTATGCTCTAAACGAAGCCAAACGGTCCTAATCTTCCTGAATGGGCTGAAACGCACTCCTTGATTATACGCAAATCATGATGGTAAAACTATTTTCTAAAGTGCGCCATTTTTTTTTATCCTCAGGAAATTTTATAATTTGTAAATCGTATGTTATATGTATTATACTCGCCATATAATGCCGGTTCAGAAAAGCACTACCTCTACTCGTCCCGTTTGGTTGGGTGTCGTAAAAGGCGACTGTGGGGACACAAGCTTAAGGAGACTTTTAAAAGTCAAAGTCTAAGATTTTTATTCAAATAGACTTATAGATAAGTACTTTCGAATAGTCAAAAAATTTTTTTTTCCCTACCAGCCATTCAGGACATCTTTTAACTGATAAGAAGAACGGCCGCAAGAAAGTTATCAGCTTTAACAGAAACAACAACATTTACAATGGAACATGTTGTTGCCAAGCACAAATTTTGATATATGTTTAATATAAGAGGAAAATTTTCCCATATTCAATTATTAAAATATTTTCCTTTTATCCAATTTATAATAGTTATGTTTTATGTTAGTATCACATCCATGCATTTTGGTCTTTTAAATAATCATCTACCTTAAAATAAACCTTTGCTTAAGAGTGACTTTTTAACATATATTTTAAATTTATGCAAAGGCAGCTCAATCAATTGTTGTGGAACTTTATTAAAGAAAGCTATACCTTTCCCCAAAAACGAGCGTCTATATTTTTCAAGTCGAAATTTTGGAACGGCAAGCTTATTCTTATTTCTAGTATTAAAATTATGGAAAACTTGGCCTTACTGTAAAGGTACTGCGTGGCGATGATGACAAACGAAGTCGAAGTGAGGGTCTAGAAGGGTGCTAAAACAATAATTGCTAACGGCCGAAATTAATAACCTATCTGTAGATTTGGATGGGGCTATCTGAGATAGTTGCCTAGGATACTGCTTAGGAACCGTGGTTTTTTCGTCATATTAGCAAAAATATCCTAAAGATTTGATTGTTTGTTTGTTAGCATTGAATAGGCTCCGAAACTACTGAACGGATTTGGATGAAATTTGGTACACAAATAGTAGATAGCCTGGTTATGAACATAGGATACTTTTAATCACGATCTTCCCACGGGAACGGGAACCACGCGGGTGAAACCGTGAGCGGCCGCTAGTTTATCATGAATATTAAAATAGCATTAAAAAATGCAAAAATTAAAAAATCATAGAAAAAGCCCTACCGATAGGTTATTAATTTGGGGGGTAAATTTATTGTTAGTGAATTCACTCAGCATTATTGCGTTAGCACCCTTTTAAGGCCCTCTGGAGCTCTATTTTTGAATCGCTCGTATGACTTACGTCACACGCATGCGACTTAAGTCACGCGTCGCAAAGAAGAAAGAAATAATTTATTTGCTGAAAAACCATGTATGTACATTGCGATAGTCTACAATATTAATTTGATCCAATAGTTTTCTGCCGTATACAGGTTGGCATGCAAATATTAGTTTAAGTAGTCGTAATCAAACATAATAATTAATGACCAATTCTATACCTACTTTTACAAATTTGAATTCTATATCAGTTAGTTATATTTCATGTCAGTCCGATAACACTAGTTACATTGATACAACAGTCAAATATAAATTTTAATTTAAATAATAAATTACACATGTGACATTCGATTTTCAATGACTTTCTTTATGTTCCAGATATTCTTGAACAGAGTAAAAGTTTTTTTCTATAAGCCAGAGATATAATGACTTTTTGAATATGTTTCGCTCAATAGGCAAATCTACGAGACTCATTGGTAACTTATTAAATATTTTAATGGCCATGTAAAATAAATTTTTCTAAAATAATGTCAGATAACATTTTGGTATGACAATTTTGTTTCGTCTGGTGTTTCGTACATTTGTTTTTAGATCCTTATTTTTAATGAAGTACTCTGGGTTCCTTTTGACAAACAAGCATAACTCTAATATGTACAAACAGGGCATAGGCAAAATGTTAATTTTTTTTAACTCGGGTTTACATGACTCTCTTATGCCGATTCCGCATAATGCCCGAATGCACTTTTTTGGGCTATAAAAGCTCGCTTGTTTCGTTCGACTGCAACTAGTGGGTGAGGGCACTCGTTGCGGTCGAGCGATCCAAAAATACGGAAATTCGTATGTCGAACGAAAATCGGTAGAAACGAAGCGCTCGACGCGAGACGAGTGAATCAAAAATAGAGCGCCTGTTCCGCATTGTCGTAGGTTAGTAGGCTGAATTCGCTTAACGCATTCACTGCCGGCAACGCATAAATGCGTTTTCGTTACTTTCACCCAGTACCTTAAACGCGTCTGTGAGTTCATATATTTTGCGAGCATCGCCCAGTGCCGTCAACGCACATGTGAGTTCTATTAACGCACCTGTAGGTTAAACGCACCTGTGCGTTTGCGACACACAGAAAAGTGCGGCACCTGGCGAAGGCAAGAAAAATAAAATAGTAGGACCGCAACGTAGAATGTCTAGACTGGCACCGACTCCAAAAGGTTTATTTTTTGCTTTTTAGTTTTTTGAAGTCGGTTTTCATTTTGTTTATAAAAAGTTTTTATTTCACAATTTTTAAAGGTAGATAATATCATGTCATCCAAGTAACAAATATGAAATGAAATATATAAAAATGCTCAAAACATGCAAAGTACTGGGTCAAACTAAACCAAATTTTTATTGGACCAATTAGTATCTATTCTGCATCGAACAAAAAAAGAATCACCGAAATCTGTTCAGAAATCTCGGCGTAAGCGGTGTACATACATAAAAAAATATTAAAAAAAAATATATACCAACCGAATTGAGAAGCTCCTTCTTTTTTGAAGTCGGTTAAAAAGATTGCAATGTGAGCTAAAAGGGAGATGTATTGGTCGCTTTGATTCAATACCATTAACGCAGTCACTGCCGGGCCTTTTCCCTGTACCTACATTCTACAAAATGACTATCCCTATATGAATGAGTGAAATGTTAAATATAATAGTAGTTTGTTACACAAGGGACGTAAGCGAGCTATTACAGAACAAGATCCGATTTGGCGCCCGTGCGAGCGCAGCGAGCTAGTGCGAATATAGTTCGAGGGTGTAATAGCTACTTACAACAACCGAGGTAAGCATTCTACTTTACATCATTCATGCGAGGTAAATAAAACCTTTATATTGGTACTAGCTTCCGGCCGCAACTTCGTCCGCGTGGTCTTTAGAACTTGGTCCAGAAAGAAAGAAAAGAATATCTCTCTTTTTCCTAACCTAATTCCATAATTCATCTTTAAAAAAATACTACTTTATACCACCGATTGCGATGTTGTGTATTTTCCCGTAGAAAATAGGGATTTTTACGCGACAAAAAGTAGGTTATGTTCCTTTCAAGGCTATAAATTATCTGGTTGCTGAATTTCATCTAAACCCGTTCAGCCATTTTCACGTGATTGAGTTACAGAAATCCGAACATCTAAACTTTCAAATTTTTATTATATATGTAGGAAGTAGGATAGTAAATTTTCCAAGAATAAGTGGCGACATATATTTTAGCCCGCATTGATTTTTGTACTCCCCTTAGGAAAGAGGGATTTTAACGCGACTAAAAGTATCCAATGTCTCTCTCCCATTTTTGCTCCATTGAGTTACAAACATCCACACTTTCAAATGTTAATGATATATGCAAGCAACTAGCAAAGACTTGTAATTATGTACTTATTAAATTTTAATACAGTCGCAGTCGTCGCAAGTGAACAAACAAAATGCCGCCATTTTCATTGTTTTTTGCAGTAAAAAGTTTTCTTATCATTTTATTTAAAAAAAATTTTTGACCAAGGAGTTTTACATAGCTTGAATGGTAAAGTGTACTTTACAATTAAAGCATTCACCTATGCTTGAATTGTAAAGTGATTTGAAAATGGAACGTTCTATCTAAACAATGCACTGTGTTGAACATGCCAACTTGCACATGCCAACTTACACAGCCTCTTACCATACTAGTAAATCCTAGTTACCGAGCAGTATGGTGTAAACATATTCACTTTACGCACCTACTAAATCAATAAAGCGTAAACAAAATATCTATTAAAGAAGGAATGTGTCCAACTTGTAAAACCGGATAGCCTTACCGAATTGAATGAAATTAATATTCGCTCGTGGCTTTGGGCATTTTAACTGGCGAAAGGTAAATCTACCAAAATACAGTTTTAATATGCGCAAATAATTAATACACATCGCAGATCAGATACATTATACATAGGCGAAGTAAGGTGTACCACAGGCAAGAAAAAGTACCCGTGGTACACCTAGGTGAATCACAGAGGTGTACCACGACGTCCACGACCCTTGACTGATATTAATATTATAAATACCAAATTCATTCTGTCTGTATGTAACTTTTCATGCCTAAACACGGGAGAACTATTTTATATTTTTTAATTTTTGCATTTTTCATTGCTACTTTTATTTTTAAAGCCAATAATTTGTTTTTTTTTTAATTTTTATACAATTCGTCATCAGCCATTTTAATGGCCCCACTGCTGGGGCACTGGCTTTCCTTATGGATGGATAAGGAGAACGGGCCATGACCCACCACGCGGGCCCAATGCGGATTGGTGGATTTTAACGACTGCAAATGCAGCCGGGACCAACGGCTTAACGTGCCTTCCGAAGCACGGAGGAGCTCGAGATAGAAAATTTTTGGTCACCCATCCCTTGACCGACCATTGCGAAAGTTGCTTAACCTCAACAATCGGAGGCCGAGCGCGTGAACCACTGCGCCACGGACTCCTCTGCGCCTATATACAAAAATTAAAATAATATAAATTATTAGCTGTTGCATCTTAATCAATCTTAATGAAAAAAATATTCTTTCGATTGCAAGGATATTCTTAGCATTGATGTAACAACGCTGGCCTACAGCGTAATAAAAATATAAAAGTATTGGAAAATTTCGACGGTGGTCCGCAACCGAAAGACTCGGTAGCTCAGTACTTAGAGCAATTGGCCAGAATCCCAAAGGTCGTTGGTTCGAGTCTCATCTGAGAATTCAATTGTGGCCGAGTTGATTTTTCCAATATTTTTGTATTTAAAATTTATCACGGGAGGATTTTTTGGAGATCGGCTCGAGATACAGAAGCTAGTTTTTCGTAGTACTTCCAGAGATCTAACTTCATAAACCACCCAAGAAATAAAACAAATTCTATTTACCCGAAGTCATTTTACTATGTAGCTTCCTAACCTGCTATCACTTGCTTGAGAAAAAAAACCGGCTCCGTTGATTTTAGACCTTGAAGAACACATTGGCTAATCTGTAACGCCAAAATTGGAAATGATCCCTAGGAAGTCTCAGCGCGGAATCAATTTCTAAGACTACAATAATAAGTAGTGTCAGTCATCAGCCATTTTAATGTCCCCACTGCTGGGGCACTGGCCTTCCTTATGGATGGATAAGGAGAACGGGCCATGACCCACCACGCGGGCCCAATGCGGATTGGTGGGTTTTAACGACTGCAAATTCAGCCGGGACCACCGGGACCAACGGCTTAACGTGCCTTCCGAAGGAGCTCGAGATAGTAAATTTTGGTCACCAATTCCGTGGCCGACCATTGTGAAAGATGCTTAACCTCAACAATCGCAGGCCGAGCGCGCGAACCATTGCGCCACGGGCTCCTCAGTGTCAGTCGTTCTACTAATATTATAAATGTGAAAGTTTGTCAGTTGTTTCTTTGCTTTTTTTAACGCAGAAACTACCAAACGGATTTAGGTAAAATTAAAACATAGGATACTTTTTATCCCGATATTCCTACGGGAACGGGAACAACGCTGGTGAACCCGCGGGCAGCAACTAATTGTGTACAAGACAGTATTTTTCTAAGATTTCTGAGTTAATTCCAAACCACTTTTTAAACCAAACAGCAACAACAACTCTATTTTGAGTACCATAATAGTACATTATGATATAAGTGCGGTAAGTTGAAAATTACAACCGAGGCGATATTGCTAGCCCGAGCCGCAGGCGAAGGCTACAGGAAAGCAGAGGCTGTAATTATCAAAGCGCACGTATGTCATACGACGTTTTATAACATATTTGCAAAGAAATAAATAAAACTTGGACTATCTAAAACGAATAAAATTTTAATCACTTGTTAAAGCAGTTATAAAAATTTGTACAATTTGTAAAATTGATTATTACGTTGCCAGTTGACATTTTTAATGTTGTCAAGATGTCAAGTTATTGTTAATATCTCTCAAAGTTAATTTTATTCATAAAATGTTGACCTCTTTTCTACATAAAAACTCTTTGCTAAAGATAAAAAAAAAATCGGCCAAGTGCAAGTCGAACTCGCACATGAAGGGTTTCGTCTCTCACCCAAAGTTGCCTGGAAGAGATTGCTATGTAGCAATAAGACCGCCGATTGTGTGTTCCTCTTTTTTGTCATTTTCTCTGTATGTGTTTGTTTTTGTATCGTGTGCAATAAAGTTTGTATTATTATATTAAATACACCTACCCAAAATGCCACTATAATTTATCGCTGTATAATATGAATGACAAAGTTATATTTGCGGTTTTGGCAAATGTGCTATAGCTCTGAAACTGCATAATATATTTCGTTCAAACCAATTTTCTTTGAAAGTTTTTATAAAGGTCTACAGCATAATTTTTATTAGATTTTTCACCTTCTTTCAATAGCGTAATCCTCATAGTTTTGGAATAAAGTGGCTATGACATACATCGGACATGACGAATCTATAAGGGTTTCGTTTTTGCCATTAGGCTACGAAACCCTAAAAAAGTACCGTTCGTTTTAGACGGAGCATCTTGATAAACCGTGCTTTTTACAACGCACAAGTACGTAATGAGATACAATGCGATATTGAAATTGGTGTAATAAGAGACCCTTTACGAGCAAATATGTTATAAAGGGAATTACGTAAACATTCAGGACTCAAAGCATTTTCCTTCATTGTTCAACAAAAGTAATGATGTCACGAGAGCGATCATACAATAATGTGTAACCAATGTAAATCAGTCAGTCAACGTATAATAACCATAAACAGGTAAAATATGCAGTGTCCATTACGTTTTTGTTATAATGACAGGCACAGAATTACTGACGTTATGAATGAGGATGACAGCATTGGGGAATCACTGGTGCATTGACATATATTAATTTTGGGAACGACAACAAGTTTACCTGCTATACGATTTTTTTATGGCATGAAATACTTCAGGGTTTTATCATTAGTGGCGAGTCACAAATGATTTGTTTCCTTAATTTTGTTTTTTTAAATAATTTTGTAATTTCCCTATTAATAATGAATTGTATTTTTCATGTATGTACTAATTCCTACGCTTTTTTAATGGCAGAAAATGTTTGCACTTTATTAATTGTACCATCTTATACTTATAATACCATTTTCTAAGGAATAAATGATTCTGATTCTGATTCTGAGGTTGCATTGCATTTTTCTGGAACAGCAGATTTTTGAGGCTTTCGCAGCCCGTAGATTTATTTAGTAATATTGGTATTGTTCAGTAATTTTGTCTGATTTTTCTATCCCTGTTTGAGCTTTTTGATCGTGATGACTAGCTAATTTATGAGGCTTGTGGTTTTAAGGCGGTACCCTGACCGAAAGTGGCGCCGCGTTGAATTTTATTTAATATCGTAATTCTAATTCACAATTTTAATAAAACTAAACGTGGAATTTTTAGAGCCCATGGTCTTGTATTTTTAGAAGGTATCGCTACATCTCGTCATAGTCATTCGTAGAAGTAGATAGCAAATGTGTCAAAAACGGCCACTTTTAGCAGTTTTGCTATCTACTTTTAGCAGTGACTACGAGGGAATGTAATGATACCGTCTAAAAATACTAGACTATGGGCTCTAAAAATTCCACGTTTAGTTTTATTAAAATTGTGAATTAGAATTACGATATTAAATAAAATTCAACGCGGCGCCACTTTCGGTGGGGGTTCCGCCTTAAGAGGCACGGCGAATGCAGCGTGTCTTCTAGTAGAAGCATTTTGTTTATCTCGCAGCTGAGGGGCCTCTACAGCCGCGCCGCTGACTGATTGAATGATTCGACTCTACTGCATTTCGGTTGCGCTATCTCATTAAACAGTAAAGAGCTTACTTTGAATGTCAGAAAATGTATAGGATTCAACAGCTTTAACAACTTTAAGCGCCTTGGTACACAAGGATTATCAAGTCTCCGATACCCGGCTATTTTGGTATCCAACGACGCGTGCCCGTGTACGAATCTCTATGGGTTGGTATTGCGGTAACCGCTTGGATACCGAAATAGCCGGGTATCGAAGAATCTTGTTTTTTTTAACGAGACGGGTAGACTCAACGTTCATCATTACTGATTTTAAGTATTGGTAACGCTGAAGGTGGAAGCGAGCCTCTCTCGGAACCCTCAACCACTGAAGGACACTAACTGCCAATGGGATAGGTCAGACTTAGATAAGATGGTGGTAGCTATAGTCAGGCGGACTTACAACAAAGTCTACCACCAACCAAACCGATCACAATTTGTACCCCCCCTGGGTCTGATACCGGTGGTTGTTACCACTAGACCTCAGAGACGGTTAAATATATACTTGGGTATGTATATCTTGGTGTACCTTCGTATACGAAGGGGCATAATCTGTCAAAGTTTTGGTGCAACACAGACAATAAAATGCGGGGCAGATAACGGAAAAATCCACGCGCCCCTTTTTTTTTGTCGTTGACAAATTAACCTTAATTCGAAGTACAAAATAAAAGTACCACTGAATGAAGCGGAGACAAGTGGAGCCGAGCACTATTTTCATACGTTTAGCAGTAAAGCTTCTCAAAAATCTACTTATGAAATCCAGTCTCAGTGGAACCACACTCTAAAAAGATAGATTTATGGTGTGTTTCCATTTGGACTGATTTTTGTACAGCTTTATATAATTTTATACAATTTAGTAAATCTTAAACTAACTACTTAATAAACTTTTAACAACGCGACAAAATGCAAAGTGCGTCTGGAAACTGGAAAAGTGCGTCGTCAAAACGACAAATGGCGTTGTCGTCCTCGTGCCAGTTGCGATGACCGCCGACTACTCTCGTAAAAACGATGTCTGGGGCCAATTCTGCTAGAATTTTGTGATAATCGTATTAATTCGATTTTTTTTTTATGAACGACACGGGGAGACTCTTTGCCTTCATCATACCTGATGTTAAGTATTGATAAGGCTGAAGATGGAAGCGAGCCTCTCCCGGAATCCTCAATCACTGAAGAACTGGCTATCTTATCTGTGCTCTCTCTCAAGTCGGGTATCACGGAGACGGTATATGCGTTTGGGGTGAGAGGTTGTTTGTTTGTTTGTTTGTGCAAACCAATGTTACCATTTATATCCAAAACTACTAGTCCGATTTTGATGGGGTTTGCAGTTATGGGTTCGGGTTTGATTGGTGCATGTTCTTAGATAAGTGTTACGGTGCCAACTCACCAGGGGGCGCTGCAGTAAACATTTGTTTAGGTAAAACCAAATTAATAGTCTGATTTTGATGCGTTTTACAGTAATGGGTTTGGGTTTGATTAGTGAATGTACTTGAATAAATGTTACGGTGACAACTCACCAGGGGGCGCTGCAGTAAACATTTGTTTGAGCAAAACCAAAACTACTAGTCCGATTTTGATGCGGTTTTCAGTAATGGGTTTTCTGTAGTACAATATCTATGCTCTACCCACGACGGTTAAAACGTAATTAAACAAGGATGAAATAATACAACCTCCGGCTTAATTATCCGTCGGGGGCTGCCATCACTATTATAAATTTCAGCTTGAATATTAATAACTAGCGGATCCTCGCGGTTTTACCCGCGTGGTGCCCGTTCCCGTGGAAATATCGGGATAAAATATAGCCTATGTCACTCGGGAGAAATTACGCATTCTAATGGTCTAAGAATTTTCTAAATCGGTCCAGTAGTTTCTAAGATTAGCGCGTTCAAACAAACAAACTCTTCAGCTTTATAATATTAGTATAGATTCTAATTATTCACGTTACTATAAAACTGCAAAAGTATAGTTCATTTAATGGCAGCCCCCGACGGATAAATAATTAACTCGGAGGTTTTATATTATTTCATCCTTTTTCAATTTCGTTTTAACCGTCGTGGGTTTTACAAAATTTTTAATTTTTGAAACTGTCTACCTACCGCGTAACGGTATGTATGTTAGCGATTTCAGAGTTGGGTTGCACTTAAAACCTTCATAACATAGGTAAGGTACTACAGTTTTGAATAACTACCTAAAGTGGAAATGTTAGATTTTATTCCCCTCCGTATCATTATCATACTAATGTCTGTTGTGTCAAAATAAAGAGAAAAAAAGAGAAAAAATCATTCTGGATAGGTACGTGACATTGTTGTTTTGTTTCAATTTCAAATCCAGGCTAATAATTATCTAACAAAAATCACCTAGCAACCAGTTTCTTCGCTGTCATTATTGTCACATTTTCATAATATATGACAGCCAGTAGGCCTAGCATGAGAGGCTTTTATCGACTCGATAACTCGATAACGTGTCACTGTCCCGCTCACATCGTAGCGGAGTAAGCAAGACAGCATGACGCGCTATATCATATCGCATGATATAGCAGTGTTCATGCTAGAGGGGCATAAGAGCTACGAAACACAAACCTATATCAAGATAGATGCTAAAAGCTTACCTGCTTTGCGTGTAAAAAGTTTGATCAAAGGTCAAACTTTTCCGAGCTAAGGTAGTCCGCTCGAGACCATTTCCATGAAAACACGCGTCACTCAGAAACGTAAATGGTTAATGAGGAATTTTCCAAGGTAAATTTTTTAAAAATCTCATAGATGGCGCTGTCCATCTCCTTTGACCTTTGCTAAGACAAAAACAATAAAAAGTTAAAATATGCATGTCATGCACATCGCACATTTGTGCATAACATGCTTATTTTTTACTTTTTTAAATATACAAAAGGATCAACGCACCGAAAAAAATATTAACGAATTCAGCGAAATGACCATGCCATAGAGAAATGACATTGAACATGACATTACTAGTCTACATAGAATTTATATATGGTGCCAGTGTTGCCAGATGGCCAGATCGATATGTCGCAGAAAAACGATCCTCAGGTAGCCCAAAATCGCGCAGAAACAATGATCACAAACTTCCCTTATTTTAGGTGCTGACCAAATAGCTTTTTAAAGTTGATGTTTATTGATAATAATAATTGAATTGAATAGTTTTATGACCGGTGGACACTAGTCTTTATTGAATTAAAATTTAGCAGTCAGAAAATTATATAACTTATAATCAATATTTTGAGTGCGAGCTTATAGTAAACGATGCTAAATAGGGATTTACTTTACTCGAGCGTCATAGTGACCTATTGGGTTGCAAAGCCTAGATGATACGAAGAAACAAAATCTATTTAATGTATTACCATATTCATCGGTGGGGGGGAGCGGCTTTAGATTTTCAAATATGTAAAAAAATACTGTTGCATGGACATACTCGAGCGCGTCAGATATTGATAGCATCAATGTCCTACATATTTTTAATAATATACGTATGTTAATCTGATCCTTTGCATGATGCGTGTGGACGTACTTAAGGGTTGAAAATGAAAAAAAATATCGAGCGCGTCTGTATTTCTAAGGGGATGTTAAGTGAACCTAAAAAGCTCTCATTCAATAATCTGACGATTTCGATGTGCTGTGCTGTCTCATAATCTGACGATTATCTAGAGGGTTTCGCCTTATCTGAAAAAATAATAATAATAAATCATTGAACTTAATTAATTGAAAAGCTCAGGAAATAGCGTACAAATAAAAGAGTGTATATTTTTTATGTAGAATACTTGTATTTATAAGAAAATAATAAAAAAATCATTAAAATATTTAAGTTTTTTTTATGAATAACGTGTATATTTAATTATTTGAGAAGGTATACCTGATTCTGGAGTATCCTCAAGAATATCCGGTTTTACGACTACATCTTCATACGCTTTGAGCAAATATTAAACAAGAAAATATACTAGAAAAAAGCAACTAATCTCATGTCGCCCTGACGGGATTCGAACCTGCATCTTGGGAATCTGGCCCAATGCACTAAGCAATAATGCTACAGAGACCTATGAGGACACGTCGAATTTTTCTAGTATATTCACCTTTCTACGGTGATGGCCACCATATTTTTCATTATCCTTGAATTATTTCCTTCAAAATTAAAAATAAATTAGCCACGCTCGATAATGTCGAGATGACGTTTTTCTTACAACTTTGTAGCCCACCCATTTCTTGACACTGACACTCTCAAATAGTCAAATTAGTGGAATATACACTTTTTAGCATGTAATTAACTCACTCTACCTTAATCTGACGCGCTCGAGAATTTCTGATGATCATTTTTTTCTTACTAATCTAATCCTATATCCTCGACGGGCGGCCTCATATATGGGGCTCATATTTGGTGGAGGTACTTAACCGGGTACAAGTTTTCCCCCTGTATATTAATCTGCCGCGCTTTAGTAAATCCCGAAATCCCCGCTTGGGCTCCCTATATAACTAATACAGAAACGCAACAACTTTCAATTAACTGTCTTTTATAATTTTGTTGTTACCAGTGAAGTCAAGTAGCCCAAAAATCGCGAAAAAAATTGTCCAACTAGCCCAAATTGCGACCATCGCAAAAAACGTAAAACTGGTCGCAATTTCGGTCGCTAGGTAGCCCAAAATACGACATATCGCCCAATCTGGCAACCCTGATCACAACAAACAAGAAGCAATGTTGTAGCTTTTCTCTTTTTTTCTGTCAGAACAGAACAAAGGGCTATGCACATGCAGCCCGTAAGTAAATAATTTAGTTAAAATTACAGGAGATGGACAGCGCCATCTATGAGATTTTAAAAGAACGTACCTTGGAAAATTCCTCATTGCGCAGTGCTTTCTTGCAAGAGCTCGTCAATAACATTTACACTTCACTAAATCTCGCTTGTGACGTCATCGTAGGTACGAAAAATTCGACACGCTAGGTTCTCATACAGTTTGAAGCGCTCTTTACGTCTATCTCAATATAGGTCTGTGGACGAAACCGAGTTTTCGTTAGATAATCGGCCCTCAGAGTACATAATACAATTATGAGGAATTATATTATATTTTATTTTCAAATTCATATTATCATTTGTTAGCTTTTACTGAATATCATTTATTCAGTCTAGACTTACAAGCACTAGTGAATCTCAAAGAAGCAACGTTCTCGGTTTACCAACCTTTGTTTCATTTATTGCATACTAGCGGCCGAATGCGGTTTCACCCGCGTGGTTCCCGTTCCCGTAGGAATATCGGGATAAAAAGTACTTGTGTTTTAAATCAGCATATCTTTAAGCTGTGTGTCAAATTTCATTCAAATCATTGTAGTAGTTTTTGCGTGAAAGAGTAACAAACATAATATCATAATAGTAGTGTAATCCAAACATACTTTCGCATAGGATAGGATTCAATTAACAATTTTATTCGTATATCAGATTTAAAATATTATAATTATAGTTCGAGCAGCCGTCCGGCTGTGCACGCTCGATACTTCCTTATTTTTAGTATTTTTTATTGTTAGTTGGTTATAAACTGGCTGGTTTTTAGCGGGTTTTTGGAAAGTTACGCTCGTTAAGTCAGGGTCACCGCTTTTGTGTCGCACCAGTTACCTTTGATGATATCGATTTATACGATATAGAATCCCTACAATATTTTGAATAATTCCTCAGTACTTATGATAAACTTTATAAAGAAAAAAAGTGGTCCAAGCATTGGATCGGATTTCCAAAGATCGTGGTTTCGAGTCCCATCTGAGAATTCACCTGTGGCCGAGTTGATTTTTTCCAGAATTCTTCTATTTTAAATTTATCATAAGTATAAAAATAGCATTGAAAAATGTAAAAAATAAAAAGTTACAAGTTCCTCAGTATTTGAGGATTCCGGGAGAGGCTAACTTCAGCCTTATCAATACTATGATCAAGGCCAAGAGCCTCACCAATGTTGATAAAAAAAACATTTTATATAAAAAATTCTAACCGACTTCAAAAAGTAAAAAATAAAACTTTTGGAGTCGGTGCCAGCCAAGGCATTCTACATTGCACTTCTATTAACTTTTTTTTTTTGTCTTTAGCTACCTAGCACCGACTCCAAAAGTTTTATTTTTTTACTTTTTGAAGTCGGTTAGATTTTTTTTATATTTTTTTTTATTTCAGATTTTTTAGTTACATCATGTGCCGTTACTTACTCTAAAAATCAGCCCATACACAACAATGATGTCATCTACGTAAACGACTACTTGCTAAAAGGTGATTGATATTTTTCAAGTTTATGAAAAAACTACTAGCCAGATCTTCGTAAAAATTATATGGGACCACACATAAACCATTTTCTTTCATATAAAAAAAGAGTTATAAAAATCTGTTAACAACTGGCGAAGTTATGGTAAAACATACATAAAAAAAAACCGTCGAATTGAGAACCTCCTCCTTTTTTGAAGTCGGTTAAAAAACCCGTTAACAGCCTCATTAACTTACTTATATAAGTACTTACATAAGGAAATTTTGAAGATCCAAAAGCACTGTCAATAACTTTGAGTTTATTTTATTTATTATTTACCTAGTTTATTTTATATTATTATTGTTATATTATTTACCATAGTTTATTTATTTACCTAAATGTGTTTTTTGACCTTTAACGAACTACTTACAACCAATTTTGATAACTATTGATTGTAAATAGACGTTTTTAGTCTCATAAAAAAACTAAAGGGATTGAAATAGGGGTAGATAGTTTCTTTGGGAAAGCGGAAAATAATTTAACATGGCCAATGTCTAGGGTGGCATCTAGTGGTGTGCCTATGGTCGTCGTCGTCGTCGTCTCAGCCACATAACACCCACTGGTGGGTATAGGCCTCCCCCGAAGGGAGGGTTTGCCATAATCGCCACGCTTGGCAGGCGGGTTGGCGATCGCAGTATGGCCAAGTTTGTAGGAGACGCTGCTGCCCGTCTCCTGAAGGCTGAGTCCCTTAGTCGCCTTTTACGACACCCACGGGATGAGAGGAGGCAGTGCTATTCTAAGCCGACACTACACAGCTATGGTAGGTATGTGTATTTTATTATTATCGCAATTTACATAAAAAATCTCCGCACAAAAATCCGTGGGTATTTTTTATTATTACAATTTATGCTAAAAGGAAATCCTGAGTAAACTTTCAAAAATGTATATCGAAGCTCGACTTTCTAAAAATAGTAGTCGAATTCTGTAAGGACATTCGATAAACTCGTTCCAAAATGAGTTTGTTATTTGATATAGCTTTGCCTTACTCGAATTTCGCGGTGTAAGGTTCTACATTTGTTACCAATATTCGTGTAAGCTTTAAGGCGTTATACGACTGAAGCGAGATAGTAATGAGAAAAGGAAACGCGGGAGCGAGACCGATTTTGCAGATTAGATGAAAAAATCACGAAATCACTTCGTAGTAAATAACTATAGCGATTAAAGAGAAATGAAACTACGCGATCCTAAAAACTATTGGTGTCCACTAATTAAACCAAATTCCAATAGTATATGTAACCGATATGAGAATAAACTGAATTGTCATATTTTTGCCCACGACGACGGTACAGAGACGGTATATGCGTATGAGGTGAGAGGATGTTTGTTTGTTAGTGCAAACTATTGTTACCAATTATCTCCAAAACTACTAGTTCGATTTTGATGCGGTTTTCAGTGATGGGTTTGGGTTTGATTAGTGAATGTTTTTAGATAGATGTTACAGTGACAACTCACCAGGGGGCGCTGCAGTAAACATTTGTTTAAGCAAAACCCAAAACTACTAGTCCGATTTTGATGCGGTTTTCAGTCATGGGTTTGGGTTTGATTGGTGAATGTGCTTAGATAAGTGTCACGGTGACAACTCACCAGGGGCAGTAAACATTTGTTTGAGCAAAACCCAAAACCACTAGGATTTATGTAGTACAATGTACATATTATCTACGAGTATGCTCTCTAAAAAGTTTGATATAAAAAGTATTTTTTTGCGTCGGCGACTGTAGCATGTCTCATATATTTTCGGGTATTTACCTACTGTTTATTTAACACACATTAATTAAGATTGTGATTACTGTTACAATTTGTATGACTATGACTATGACTTACAAAATGTCGTTCGTACAACTGTTCGAAGTATCGAGTTTGCATGTTACAGAATACCTACTTGTGACGGAACGTTCAAAACAAAATAAATAATTGCCAAACAAATATCATCGATCGGTCGGTTCGGTTAGTTTCGGAGAGACCTGCGCATACGCAAGACGTCGCGCTAGCTCCGACTTCGGCTCGTGACTTCGGGGTTTATGTGTTTTTAAAGTGATTTTTTTAGTGTTTCTTACGATGGAATGGATGTCGGTGAAAATGCAGCGGATGAAGGTGCGTGAATTGTGTTTTTTTTTAAGTGATCGCAAAGGTTTTTTTTACTTAATTTTAACTTGACTTTTAAACATATTACCAGTTGTAATTACCTTACATCAAATATTTACCAGGAGGATGAAGATACGCACTGAAACTTACCGCTCCCGTCAGCTTAAAACTGTTTTTTTAAACAATAAATAAAAC
This sequence comes from Chrysoteuchia culmella, assembly GCA_910589605.1. Classification (NCBI taxonomy): domain Eukaryota; kingdom Metazoa; phylum Arthropoda; class Insecta; order Lepidoptera; family Crambidae; genus Chrysoteuchia; species Chrysoteuchia culmella. The sequence continues at coordinate 2,472,698 of OU342651.1, forward strand.
TTTATCGCGCATTCTTTACACATTTGTACACTCACAAAAAATAACCACAAAAAACATATGCAGGCAAATTCGTACTTATTTAACTTTTCTGCGTTTAAATAAGTGATAGAAACAATGACATTAATAATGCTTTTTTACGGTTATTTGGATAAAGTATCCTGGAAAAGGAAAACAGAACTTCACTTGGTGAACTTTTTTCAATTTGATTGCGGAAGTGTTTTCTGGCTACTAAACTAGATTAGAAAAGATCAATCAGGCGAGGTATTAAATACTAACTTAAAAAATCGAGCCACAAAGCTGAAAAAAACACAGTTGCAACAAACAATAAAAATCGCAGCTGATCGTAATAAAAATGCAATTCTGAATTTTATTAAAGTAGTCTTTCCATAATAATAAAACGGGTTCTGCTTCTTTTCGTTTTCTAATATTATCTTTGAGACAATTGGTTTATAATTTATAAACTTAACATTTGATATTACAAAGAACCTTCTAAACGCACGTGAAGCACCAAAACGTATTTGAATTCTTATTGAAAAAAACAAACAATTTATTACCTCCAGTAACATTTTTTGTGAAGGTAGAATTTTTTTAATATTAGTTAGTATTTTTAGGCGAAGTCATGCGCTGTTGCTTGTTCAGTTCCCAGAATTCTTGATTAAAATAACAAGAATAGTTTTAAAATTCTATCACCAATTTGTCCAACACCATGAAATCAAGATGGACACAGTGACTAAATCAATTTCACAGTATGTTCTGAACAAAACTGATATCCTATTTAAACGCAAACTGAATATATTTTGTCTGTTGTTTTTTTATATTACCTAGGTACTCGTACTAACTATTAATTACTAAGAGCGACTGACCATAGGAAATATTCCCAATATTATTCCTGTTATTCTTGGCATGTGCCATCCAAATGTATACAAACATTTATTTATACGCATGTTAATTTTGTAACAACAAGATGCAATGAATGAATATGAATATTAAAGTTTTAACGTAAATGAAGAATTCGTGAGAAAATTACAAGTTAATTATTTTAATCAATGTTGATTGTAAAATCTGTAATTACTTATATAGAAGAGAAGAGATCGCTATGTTACAGCAAAAACTTACAGTAAAAAATGATGAAACTGGTTATTGATTACATCCGACATGACCGCTGAATATCAAGGTTACAAGAGGCATTATTTCAAACATTCCTAAACTATTATTTAATTTTTCATTGCCTCTTCGTCATTATGAGAACCGCATGATGCTCACTGCTGTTTAAAATTGTATTGTTTCTGATCTTTTTGCTTGGGTTTCGAGAATTTTCTAGGTTGACATTTTGAGTTTTGTCGGGTCTCGAGCAATTTTCGAGAAAACCGCAAAAAATTTACCACAACTGTACTTGTCATAATATTTTCTTTTTGTAAAGGTAGTGGTTCTCTTGTTTAGGAATGGAAAGAAATAATCATTAATCAAAACCATTAATCTAAACTAATAGGAACAAAGGACAATAATATTAACCTTCTATAAGAACATCTTTTCCTACTTCACAGCTGCCCGTGACCGTCTTGGAGGGGGCTTACCCACAACTTGTCTGCATAGTCCGTAAAAAGTCGGATGTTTAATTCATTGTAGTAATCTGACAGGTGCCAATGTCACTTAGTAAAAAAAATATTCTGCTTTAAACTGTTTTTCGTAATGATTTGCCCAGATCCAGTTCCAGTTCAGTAAGTATTGATTCCAATTACATACACAAATTCAATATTAAAATTATAGCTACATTAATAAGCAGTATTATTTCTACAAAATTACATTTGGCTGACTAATGAATGACTTCGGTTGGTGGTAGGACTTGTTATAAATCTGCCTGGCTAGCTACCACCATCTAAGTCTGACGCCATAACGACATTGTTCTCAGCATTGTTGTGTTCCGGCAGTGATTGCGGATGCCGGGAGAGGCTCGCTTCCATCTTCAGCCTTATCAATACTAACATCAGGTATGATGAAGGCTAAGAGTTTCCCCGACGCTCATCAGAAAAAAACATGGCACCTTTTAATTGCCCTACTGAATAAAATATCCGGGTATTGGTAATTAATAGTCCAATGCGTGGCAGAACTCACGAGTCATTCTACCCCAACGGCCATCGGTTCTTCTTGTACCCCTTACATTGCTATTAGCAAGCGTGATTTTTTTAAGATGATTTTTTTTTGCTTTAGACGATTATTTCATTGCAAAATGAGTAACCTTGTGGTCTAACATAATACCCCCATTGTCTCTGTACCTGACTGATAGTTTCAAATATTATGTACCTAGACTGATATTCAAACAAAGAAAATCTTCAGAATATAGATTATTTCAAGTTTTTAAACTAATTTCTTTTCTCTAGCTATCAAGAACCAAACGGTAGTATTACAAGGATAAAAACAACTAGCTACAGTGATGCCAGAGTTACTTTTATTATTGACTAACTTCCGCCTGCGGTTTCACCCGCGTGGTTCCCGTTCCCGTGGGAATATCGGGATAAAAAGTAGCCTATGTTACTCTCCGCCCTTTCAACTAACTCTATGCCAAAAATCAAGTCGATTGATTGCTTAGTTAGGGCATGAAGGAAGGACAAACAAACACACTTCCGCATTTTTACCGACTTCAACAAAAAAGGAGAGAGGTACTCAATTCAACGCGTATTTTTTTTTTTTTTTTTGTCTGATGTATGTATACCGATTACTCCGGTGTTGGTGATCCGATTTTAATAGTTGTTTTTTTGTTCGATCGGGTACACTGTCAATTTGGTCCCATATAATTTTTACGAAGATCTGGCTAGATATGGGCTGATTTTTATTGTAAGTAACGGCACATGATGTAACTAAAAAATCTTAAATAAAAACATTTTATAAAAAAAAAACCAAACCGACTTCAAAAAGTAAAAAATAAAACTTTTGGAGTCGGTGCTAGCAAGCTAAGGCCAAAAAAATATATAGTTAATAGAAGTGCAATGTAGAATGCCCTGGCTGGCACCGACTCCAAAAGTTTTATTTTTTACTTTTTGAAGTCGGTTTGATTTTTTTTTATATAATGTTTTTATTTCAGATTTTTTATAATATTAGTTAGGATACAGATTTAATTTTGTGCGTTATGTTGAACAGTAACTTCTTTGCGTTGTTTGGTTCCTACTATAAATTGTTGGGCCCTGGCTTCGATATTATTTTAATAATTATGATTCTAATCACTATGTCCTCACATACGAAACACAGTAATGATTATTTGACCTCCATTAAAAGGAAGGTTGTTTTCCTCGTGTTTCGTTTGTGTTTTTGTTTCCTTGAGGCCCTTATTTTGTGCTAAAATAAGGAAGTGAAGCGTAGCTATAAACGAAGAGAGATTTGAATACGCGGCTTTCATTACTACCCTGAGAACAGGCACGTCGCCATGACAACGTGAAGAAAACTAACTCTTACCTACCTACAAGCTCAGACATTTTAAATGGTGTGTGTCGTTTTGTGAAAAGTCTTACAGGCAGATCATTGGGTCCTAATGACTTATAGCGCTTAAGATGGTCAGGTTTGAATGACAATGGTAAATTAGTCCTAGTGGTAGTACAGTGCTGCCGTGCTTATTTAAAACGCAGTAAGGAAGGTTAGACAAATTTCAAGAAAATGGTAGTTGATTTTAAAAATTAATAAAAATATACATAATACATTTACTCAATATTAAAGTATAACGTTCCGTATAGCTATAGAAATGAGAATCAAAGTGCTCAGCTCTTCGCGAGGATTCCGAATCCATATGTAAATCTATACTTGAAAAATATTCCTTACTGCGTTTTTAAATAGCACGGCAGAGTGAGCCTATCGAGATTGAGGAGAAGTGCTTCTGTGTTTTGCACAAAAGGCTAACGGACGATGCGTGACAACAAACTAACGACTTCCACAGTCTTTTGTTATGTGGAGTAAACCATCCACATATTATAAACTAGCTTCCGCCCGCAGTTCCCACGTGGTTCCCGTTCCCGTAGGAATATTGAGATATAAAGTATGCCTATGTTTTTTTATGAACAACGGGGAGACTCTTGGCCTTCATCATACCTGATGTTAGTATTGATAAGGCTGAAAATGGTAGCGAGCCTCTCCCGGAATCCTCAATCACTGAGGAACTGGCTATCATATATCTAACTGCCGGAACACAACAATGCTGAAAATATTGTTGTTATCGCGTCAGACTTAGATAAGAAGGTGATAGCTAGCCAGACGGACTTAGAACAAGTCTTACCACCAACCAAACCGAATACAATATGTACCCCCGCTGGGAATCGAACCCGGTACCCCTGGGTCTGATACAGGTGGTTGTACCACTAGACCACAGAGATGATATTACTATTATGATGTTTCTCACCGTCTTTTCAACTAACTCTATGCCAAAAATCAAGTCGATTTCTTGCTTAATTAGGTCGTGAATGAAGGACAAACAAACACACCATCGCATTCAATATATTAGTTAAGGTTAGGATGTAAATGTTTTGCACATTTAGCAATTTTATTAGCATAGCAAACATCCGTCAAACAGGCTAATCAAACAACAGAATAAAGAATTCTTGTTCGGACTCGAATAGAAAGTGGTTATGCTAATAGACACCTTTGGATGAATTTATTCAATCCTCGAGCCTTCAAAGTCCAAAGAAAGGACAATAATATAAATAAGTACCTACTTAGTTAGGTTCAAAGTTGGTGCGTAGAATGATTTTTATATATTTAGCGCAATTAATAGTGCATGTGGTGTTTTTCTATAAGTAACTAGGATAGAAATTTCTTTAAAAATAAAAAATAAAATTGTATCAGTGTACACCACAGAACATTAAAACCTCTATTCCTTGTTATGTGGTGTACACATTGTTGAAGAGCCAAATGAATAAGTAAGTGTGGCGGCTTGTTTGGCGCAGAGGTACTGTCGTCCGCTTTCTGCGCAGTAGAGGTTCGATTGCCCGGGTTCGATTACCGGATAAGACAAATATATTTTCACTCACACTCTCTGAAAAGGAGGTTTTGTCAATCAGTTTAGGCGTAGAAAATCGTTTTTTGCGGCCTAGCGCGGCAATGTACTTTCTTAATTTAATACCTAAAAATATGTCTTAATGCGTTCCGAATCGCACTATTGACTTTTTTGTTATATTTGATTCTTATTTTAAATGGCTATTAATTATAATACTCCGCTTTGGTTTATTTATATTATTTTAGTTCATTGAATCATAAAAACAATAACAATAAGATTAAACTATTTGTTATAAGAATTTTATATTAGGCTGGGTGAGATTTCACAACCTATATTTGGATTTCGGACTGTGACATTAATCTTTATTTTTAAATTGTCTTTGTCTTGTACCTCATGTTAGTGTCAATATTTACGGAATCGTTTTTATTCTTAATAATAAGTAACAATATATTCCTACTTTAAATAACTTTGAATTAACTATAATACTCCCTTTTTTATTATTTTAGTTTTTTATATTATTAAAACAACGAGAATAAGGTATATTTAGATTAAACTTTAGGTTTAAAGAATTTCTTACCGGAAGTTGACCGCGGACACAACCATAAAATGTTCCTCGCTGTTGTGAGGTGAAAAATTGTGTGTTTTAGGCTCAATTTACACCGCCGCGGAATGGAATGGAAGCGACTTTTTGCAACGAAACTGCACATAGCATAATGAATTTTATATCAACTGTATAACGCACAAAATAAATACGAGCCTAAAAATTGGACGCGCGTCTTCCGCGGAATCCTCGCGCATTCTCGAGAATTCTGTGCTATGTGCTCGTATTTATTTTGTGCGTTATACAGTTGATATAAAATTCATTATGATATGTGCAGTTTTGTTGCAAAAAGTCGCTTCCATTCCATTCCGCGGCGGTGTAAATTGAGCCTTAAGCGTCTTGTACCTTTGAAATCCTCGCTTCGCTCAGGATTCAATCTTTGAACCTTCAATCCTACAATCCTTCACTTGCACAGATTTCAATAGAGGTAACTCGTTGCTAAATAACCAACTTTCCAGCCTTGCATAACAAATAACTATCATGTGCATGAACATGTCTATTTGTCTTGGTTTGAAAGCAACCGTTTATATCTCAACCCTTTGACTGTCGGAACGTAGATCAACGCGAGACAAAATTGATTTTCTATTGTGTCTGGAATCCCGACAGACGAGAGGTTAATGGAAAGATTATTATTCTGATAGCTTTTCACGCAATAAAATACATTTTAACGATGTGTTAATATAATATACTTAACTAAACTCTGTTCACTGTGAATAACGGGGAGACTCTTAGCTTTTATCATACCTGATGTTAAATATTGATAAGGCTGAAGATGGAAGCGAGCCTCTCCCGGGATCATCGAACACTGAACTATCTTATCTCTGTCTGGAACAAAACAATGCTGAAAACATTGTTGTTATGACGTCAGACTTAGTAAGATGGTGGTAGCTTGCCAGGCGCCTTACAACAAGTCCTACCACCAACCAAACCGAATACAATATGTACCCCCGCTGGGAATGGAAACCGGGACCCATCGGTCTGATACCGTTGGTTGTTACCTAGACCACAGAGGCGGTTTAAATTACGGGCGAAGCGACTATTGGCGTTCTCAAGTTTAATCTTTAAACCCTTACGTGCGGTGTTTGCTGGTAAAAGTAGGTAGGTAATAATAGCTACCTATGTAATTGCCGATTTATTTCTTACATTTCTAGAGCACCTCACTACTTCTATGATAAAAAAAATACGTCAATTGCTTGATTTTATATTAAATTAAGATCATGACGGTCAAGAATCAGTAATCATAAGTATATTGTTTTCGTTTCTTAAACGATAAAAAATACCTCGAAAGGTACTCATTTTTTGTTAGCGAAAATGACCAATTTATTTAATATTATTTCTATGTGAGTACTCTTTATTTTTAGGGTTCCGTACCTCAAAAGGAAAAAACGGAACCCTTATAGTATCACTTCGTTTGCCGTCCGTCCGTCCGTCCGTCTGTCAAGACCATTTTTCTCAGGAACGCGTGGAGGTATCAAACTGAAATTTATATCTAATACTCAGATCTGCTGTCCCTTGGAGCTGTGAAAAAATCAAACTTCTAAGCCTTGCTTTGGCTTAGAAGTTTGATAATAAAATACAGCCGTTTATGCCGCAAATTTCCGCAAATTTTCGAAACTCGCACGGGAATCAAAACCTAAGGGTACTTCCCGTAAACTTAGAATCTTGAAATTAGGTACGAAGTAACGTGTTATAGTACAGATAAATTAAAAATTTCGAAAACCGTAAATTTTTAGTTACATCATATAAAAAAAAACATTTATGAATAAAAATACCAAAACATATACATATATACCTACAGGTTTGTACGGAACCCTCGGTGCGCGAGTCCGACTCGCACTTGACCGTTTTTTTAAATAAAAATATTGCATTAGATTGCCCGGTCTCCATACAGTGCTTGTACATAAAAAAATGAGGTACTTATTAGCATTTGCGATAGTAACTAAAGCAAATTTTCTTTGAAATTCTTCATACAAATCGGCAATTTCGTAGACATAATAGATGTATTTTTATTGAACAGTTGTCACGTTGGGATTGCACAAGTTTGATTTCTCAATTTCGGTCAAATGGATTGTATTATAAAACATACGTTACGACTTTTTGCCAGTCTCATGGCGTTGATCAATATTAGAAAGTTTGATGTATTGGGTTTTTGTAATGCAATCAAATAATGTTTCACACTTATTGGTAACTAGACTTAAGCGCGTGCTACGCACGTGTGCAATCCGTCAGATTTTTCAAGTTTTTCTGACCTTTGACCTTAATAAGGTAAAATTATTATATTTTTCCGGTCGTCTACAATTTTTTGTGATTTTTGAAGCTATTAGTGAAGGCTGTAGGTGTTATACTCATGGAGCTGAAGGGAACATTAGAATGGATAACACTGGCCTTATTTATAGAGATACTTATTTGCGTACAGACGGCTTCATAAAGATATGAAGTGACAAGTTGGTCAAATACATGCTAGGAGCAAAGGTTCAATACTATCTTGGTATTTAATATATAAAAAATCATCCATCATCATCAGCCTGTGGACGTCCACTGCAGGACATAGGCCTCTCCTACATCACGCCTATTGTGGCGTTCATAGGAGGCTATTAGCCTACTGCTACCACGCTGACCAGACGGGTTGGTAGAGGGTTTGTTTCAAGTTTTCCTTCTCTCGCACAGGTTTTCAATGCGTCGAGCCTCTTAGTCGACATCCCAGGCATGTAAGGGAGTGGTGACACTTGTATTCTTAGGCCGTCACCACACGGCACAAAAAATATATATACATAATTAAATAAATATATAATAAATAATAAACCAACCAATAATTGGTCTTCTTAACACATTACATATCATAGAAATTGTGTTTTCTATATAATATTGATCACTCTGGACGGTACAACAATAACATAATCTACCAGCGTATATAAAATTTAATGTGTGTCCCCTAGATAATTTTAATCAGTCTTCACACTACGATCTCTAAGAAGCTGACTGGACGTAGTAATTTTATGTGACCAAGTGACATAACTTTTGACGACCTGTCGCAGGGGTACTATCGCCAGAGGTCCCGGGTTCGATCCCCGGACAAGACAAATATTTATGTGCTTGAACATGTCTATTTATCTTGATCTGGCTCTGGAAGATATATATATCTTATGTATTTACAAAAAAAGGATTTTAGTATGTTTATCCGTTATCTAGTATCCATAACACAAGTTCATCATAATACATAAAGTGGTCTAGATAATTGATGTGATTCTTATTATTATTTTTTAATTATTAACTTTATCCTATTTGGTAGAACTAAGTGGTAATTCTGCATGTCTTTCAGTATTTTTATGAATGAAGTAAAAAAAAATGGTCAAGTGCCGGGCCACGCGCAGTATAGGGTTCCGTAGTTACCCAACTAGCAAAATCAGTACTTATAACTATCTTCAAGACTAGTTCTATACTCTCTTTAAAGATATTGTAGCATGTTATATCCCTGGATTTGGGCGCAGATATAGGAGTTATTATTTCTGTAATTATCTTATAACCGACTTAAAGAATGTTACTAAGCCCTATAACATACTTGGAGAAGTACAATTGCTTCTATAATGTTCTGGGACTACACATTTTAAACACAGGCACTCTTATTAGTAACTAAAATAAGTATCCTACTAAAGCAATCATGTTTATAACGCACTTGTAATGAACTTAGTTATAAGTTATAAGTACGTTTTTGATGCTTCGGCAGGTTGATGCAGTAGTTTTGTAATAAAAAAAAATATTTAAAAAAGGCTAGCATGATTCCTATTAAATAAACATTATAATAATTTGGTATTTGTAGAACATAAGTATGACAAAATATTGTGAATGTAGTGTGTGAAATCGCCGGGGAAATCATTTTTATTGTAAATGTCTACCAAAAGTTGGTTAATTTCACAACGCCCTTTCAAAAATAGCGCATGGTATATTTATGATTAGACACAAGGTTCGACAGTTCTTAGGCACAGTCGCCATGTTTTGTCACTAACCTATAAATGTCTTCTAACCTATAAACTAGCTTTGATATGATTTAATGACGAAATTGATAAATGACTAGCTTACAACTTCTTTCTAACATCTATGACAAAGAAAACTCATATTAAACAATTTTCTCACGTCGAATTAGGCCAATCGAATCAGAAAAAAATGGCTGACATTAACATACTAATAAAGTGATTGATCTAGTAGCTTATACGGTTGTTTGATCTAATATCGCTCTTATTAAGTAGAATTGCATTTATAAGAATCTCAAACAAGACTAATCCTATGCAAAACTTATAAGAATCTCAGCTTAGTGTTATATAATACCTTGTTCTCTTACAAAATACTAATATAGGATCAAAAGATTATTCAAGACTATTTAATCTTTCTGTAAACAATTATAGGATATTTATTCTTATAATAATCGTATAATATAATGTTGTAGCTAACTAGAATACTGTGAAATAAATACAAATGCTCTTTAGAGTATATAAGATTGTGAAATGTTACTATGAGTAAAAATATCCTATAACTGTTCTGTTTGTTAGTTTTGTAGATAACTGTAAGACTGATATATGAAAACTAATGCACTTGAGTATTTTACCGCTTGTAGAATGCTATTATAAGTAAAAAAGTCTACAACAATGCCTGTAAAAGAACGTTATTAGTAGAGATATGCTTATAACCTTTCTTTATAGGATTACTTTGCTTGTTAGGTAGCCATTTAATATTTACATAGTTTTAAATGGTTATACTTATAGTAATTACTCTCGAAAAGTGGTCTTCTTAAACCTATAATATTTTTAAAACACCTATCCAGCGACATCTCACACTATGAGATGAATGAGAAAAAATATTTTAATCTCCAACATATAAAAATATTTTTTTATGGAACCCTAAAATATACATATTCAAATAGATCTAACTAAGAACTAAGTAATAAATACCAAAGTAAGTTCCGAGAAAATTAAGTAGATTTGCACTGTGGAAACAGTTTTATACATCTTTATCTGCGTAAAATAAACTTTAATTGAAGGAAACAATGAATTACCATTATTCATTTCATTACATAATATTATATTATATAAATACAAAAATTATATAATATTTCCATTAAAGTGAAATATTACCACCGCAATAAAATGAAATAACCGATGTAGTAAGTCTTAACACAATATTTTATAAAATCTTTTTGGTCAATGATCTTTAAGCTAATGAAATGAAGTACTATCTCACAAAGCTTGTTGAGCACACTGTTTGAAACCGAAAAGTTGAAAAAAAGTTGAGAACAAAGATCTACGATTCTTGAAAGGGATTCAAATTAACATATACTTAAAAGAATCACTTTAAAAAGCAATGTTATTAAAACTTAATTGCCTTTGCTTTTTTTCTCAAAGGTGTCAAATTGATAGCTTTCGCTATTGAATTAGCGAATTGAACTAGCTATTGAATACTGGTTCTGTCAACTATTAAACATACTACTTTTATTTATTTTTATGATTAATTTGTCGCTGCCGCTGGATGCTGGCAGCGCAGGACCGATCGTTGTGGAGATCCTTGGAGGAGGCCTATACCCAGCAGTGGGTGTTATGTGGCTGAGACGCCGACGACGATTATTTTGTCACTTGCAACATATTTTAATATGTATTATGATAAAGTAGCCAGTGGCTCTGTGGTCATTAAATAACTATATCTGTGTAAAAAACAAATAAAGAAATACTTAACTTCTGACAATTTTATTGCATATCATTCTGTTTTAACAATTATTACAATTTTATTACTTAAGCAATTAAACAATCGTTTTTTTAATATCCCGTATTACTAATACCTATACTTCGTCCGCGTGTAGTTGGTTATAATAACCAATAATATTACAAGTGTATACTTAAAGCAGATACCTATGTCCTACGAGCTTGCATTGTGAAACATTGGGAAGACCAGAGTGATATTTTTGAAAATACTACTATTTAAAATGCAAAATACTATTTACAAAAACCTATTTCCATTTTGAATTCAAATGTTTTTTAAGAAAAGCATTTTGTATTTTATTTTAAAAAAAATTTGGGCATATTTTGTATTTGCAAAATGCAAAATACTTTTCAAGAAGTTGTGTCGTTGCTGTGTGTTCTAACTAAATTTGTAGCTACTGAACTGAACTGTTAGTTTGCAAGTTGCTTATCTGCGCGATTACCGGAGTAACCGGTGATTTAACCTAAATAATTATTTATTGGTTTTCCGTTTTTAGTGCAAGTTCGAATGTTATTTAATTGACGATATCATATTTTTTGAAGGATGGTGATGTCTGCTCTGCCTACATATATAAAAGTAACGACCATCAGACTGTCTTCTTAAAATATAAGAGCGGTCGGCCTAGCACTGCAACGGTAGAAAGGCTTTTTCTGATTATGAGGCCCTTGAAGGAACATGAACGACAGTGCCTTTGAATAAATTTATGAACACCGGGAAGACACTGACCGCAGGTTGCACCAAAAAATATTTTCTACGAATTCGTCTAAAGTAACTGTAATTTGCTTGACCATAACCAAAACCCCGTAAAAACCCTGTAAAATTAAAAATATAATGTAAAAAAAAACTTGGTGCATCCGAGCGCGGCGGTCAGCTTTCATCATACGTGTTGTTAAGTAACAATAAGGCTGAAGGTGGATGCGCGCCTCTCCCGGAATCCTCAATCAATGAGTAATTCGCTGTTGCTGCGATCATGTTGTTATGGTGTCAGACTTAGATACAATGGTGATAGCTAGCCAGGCGAACTTACAACAAGTCCTACCACCAACTAAACCGAATACAGTATTCGACCTCTGGGTATGATACCGCTGCTGGTAATTACCACTTGATTACAGAGGCGGTTAAAATCTCGGTAACTATTTAAAAAAGTCGGTATTTAGTTCATAAGATGCCCGCGCCGCAGTTGTTCGCGTGTACGACCTGCAATTGTTGAGATTAAACAACTTTGGCAATGTTCGGTCACTGGATGGTCCTCCGTGCTCCGAAAGGCACGTTAAGCAGTTGGTCCCGGCTGCATTGCAGTCGTTAAAAAACCCACCAACCCACATTGGGCCCACGTGGTGGGTGATGGCCCATTCTCCTTGTCCATTCATAAGGAAGGCCAGTGACCCAGCAGTGTGGACATTTAAAATGGCGACTTCATAATGAGGAGTTCATAAAACATGTCATCATAAACTCGTTTAATTTATTAGAACTTTACGTAAAGAGAGTCGATAAAAGTATTTTATTTTTACAATAGTATTTTGAAAATACATATTTTGCATTTAGTATTTCAAATACAAAATGAAAAACTATTTTATATTTTGTATTTGAAATATAAAAATCAAAAAATATTTGCATTTTTTATTCAAATACATTTTAGAAAGCATTTTGTACATCTTTGTATATTGGGTCCGATTCAATTTGCTATCTCTTTCATTTCCGTGCTATTTTGTGTTTTTTTGTCCTCGTTGGAGAGTGAAAGTCCTGGCTGGCAAGAACTGGTGTTGGCCAGCAAGTGTCATGCTTGTGCATGACGAATATAATCTGTCACTAGATTATTGTTTTGAATTGTTTGTTTAAACTTCACTCGAACAAGTCAAATAAAAGTGTCTGGTTTACGTTAATAATTTAGTAGCAAATCAAGTCCACTGCGTGCTAATAACGTTAAAATATTATAATATGTTTTATATATCTCACTAAATTGTCTTTATTATTTTAGTTCAATGGCTTTTCCCATTTTAAGATTTTAGACTAATTAGTTGAATTTAAATATTTTCGTTGTGGAATAGTAAAGAAATGTGTGATCCAGAACTCAGGGCTGCAAACTTTAATTGTCAAAAAGTTTTTGACCACCTCTGTGGCTTAGTGGTACAACCACCAGTATCAGACCCAGGGGTCCCGGGTTCGATACCCAGCGGGGGTACATATTGTATTCGGTTTCGTTGGTGGCAGGACTTGTAGTAAGTCCGCCTGGCTAGCTACCACCATCTTATCTAAATCTGACGCCAACACTGCAATGCTGAAAACAACAATGTTTTCAGCATTGCAGTGTTCCGGCAGTTAGAGATAAGATAGCCAGTTTCTAAGTGATTGAGGATTCAAGAAGAGGCTCGCTTCCATCTTCAGCCTTATCAATACTTAACTTGAAATTAGAAGAAAGAAAGAAAGAAAGAAAGAAAATACATTTTTATAATATTTTTTAAATTTTGCATTTAACAATGCTATTTCATTATGATAATTTTTAAACAAGTAAATATACTAGAAAAAAGCTACTTGTCTCATGTGGTCGAGTCCCGTTAGGGCGTCATGAGACAAGTTGCTTTTTTCTAGTATATTTACTTGTTTAAAAATTATTATATTAATTATTTTTTTGAACAATTCTATTACATTACAACAATAATTGAATAGGGCCCATTGCCTGTAGTTCATTTGAAACATTACGTAGTGGCATTTATCACTAACACGTGCGCAAGAGTCGACCGCGCGCCGCCTAGGGCGATTGTTTGAAAAAATAATAGAAAAACGTCCTCTAGTTTTCAAAACAAGTTGCGATTGATCGCTAAGAATGCAAGAATTAATAAACACATGCGTTATTATGCTTATTGCCCTTTTCGATGATTGTGAATTTATTTAAAAAAACATGGCGTCAACTAGATTATGGGAAATTATGTAGTATGTTACAACCACAGACTGTCCGTGGTTACAATTTTACAACATTAACCTTCCTATACTCGCGCGATGGTCTGTGAGACCGACGAAACGCATTTTCGGGATTATTTTTAAGCACGAAAGTCCTGAGTGAGGAGTCGAGTTCCTTGCTAGCTGCCGGATCTGTGCCTAACTTCGTTTTAGTGCACACCGCGCGTTCGTGCGAAGTGCACGTGTTGTAGCATTTGGCGCCAATCGGTCCATGAGACCGACGCGAGTATAGGTGGAACATTTTATGTACGTAATAATGTAATATAGGATTGTTATGTAGAGGCTGAAAACTAAGCCAAAGATAAATAAATATTTTTTTTATATGTTTTATTACTATATAGAAGTTAATTTTGTTTATCAAAAGAAGTTCAAATTTCATTTTTATTTCCTAGTTCTTAAGAAAATGATCTCTAATTCGAAGACTGGTTTGTGATAGACCGTAAGTCATTAAATAGTATTCATACTATTTTGTTTAATTATATCATATCCTAAACATTGGAATAATAGTAATATTTTTTGGGCTTCTGAGTAAAAAAAAAATTTTGAAGGGGTACGAACTATCGGTCTGTGACACCGTGCGCGAGTATAGATGTTACAAATATTGGCACGAGTAAGTATAAGAAGGTTAAGGGGAGTTTCACCCGAGTTCTTTACGTAATAAACACGTGTTGTGAGGCTCCATTTTTAACTCAATCTACCGTACAATTTCTATATATTACAAAATATATTTACTTGACATTGGCAAAATTCGCGTATTTAACGCGAGCACGCCATTAATTAAGGAAAGAAGAAGATAGGAAGGTTAAGGGTGGATTGCACCATCTAACTTTAACGATAACTATAACTTTAACAGTGGTATCGCATACTGATTCGTCAGATGAAAACTGATAATTTTCATAATTTACTTTTAGTTTATTTTCGAATTTTAACAAAAGTTAAAGCGAAGGATCCATACGATTCCCATCGGCCTCCCTTAGAGAAAGTGGTCAAATGCTTGCCCAGTTATTACAAAAAAAAACTTCCGTATTTTTCGTTCATTGGTCAAATTCACATTCCAATATGGTGGTTAACTGCAGCATTATTTTTTGCTTGTTATTCGTATGTTAAATTGCCGTTCGCCTTGTAGGCAGTGCCTTTGTTCCGGTTCTGTGCCAGATTGGTGACAAATATCTGAATGGTAACTGTTCCGTCTTGGTCGTAATTCAATAACCTGGTATATGTCACAGCCAATGTACAGTCAACAGCATGTCAGACTTTTTCAATTTATTGACCTAATTTATGTCTTTCGAAAACTCTAAGAACGACTCATCACCAATCGTCTAAAGCATTAATTACATGCATAAAAACAACATGTGTGCACTAAGAATCAAAATGGCTTCAAATCCCAAACATTCACAACCAACGCCATCCACCTAGCATAAAATATCACGATAGTTTATCTTATCTTAGGTACTTGAAATTATTGTATTCTGTCTGATTAATGGATTGCTTACCCATAATTGAGTTTCATCTAAGGGACTGTTGGTTCGAAAAATAATGTTTATTATACAATTAGATACTTTGCTTGTGATAGTTGCCTAAGGATATGAATTGATTCTGATATTGAGTGAATTGACTTTGAGAGCGCCTTGAGAGACCCTAATGTTGTTCGGAATAACGGTGGTTTTTAAAGTTAAAACTTCTTTTAAATTTTTGGGATGGGTGACAAATGTTAAAGTCGCGTCAGGACACAACATCGAAAATTCGTAAGACCATTTACCGTTGACCTATTTCAAATTACATAAAGTGTCACACTTGTGTCACACAAAGATCTACGTATATTAGTTAATAACAACCGTTATATAAAAATCTCTCATTACTACCAAATTTCATATTGATGTCAGGTCAGTTTTAATGGACCTTACAAATCAAGTTGGTCTCCGTTTTCATCAACTTTTTATGAAGTTGTGGTCAAGATATAGTGTATTTTGATCGTTATTTTCGTTTAAGCGGTTTTCACTTCTGCCGGCACTCCCAGAATGCAACCCGTTGTTTTTCTTTTGTAAACCTGACGTGTTGTTAACTGTACTAGGTATCTGGTCCAAATTTTGTAACAGTAATGCCAAAGCGTGTATAGATAACGAATCAAGGACAAAAACGTCCTATTGTACTCTTACCTACAACAAAAACATTTAAATGTCGTTGACTTGTTTGACCCATGCATTGGGGCTATTCTCACATTGAGACATCTCGAATTTGACATGATCTGGGGCCCCATTCTGCTAGTGCTTAATCACAAATGTCTCTCAATGGTGTTTCAATGTAGTGTTTATTTACACTGTTGTAACAAGAACTGTGTAAATCAGCATTGCTATTGAAACACCATTGATTGTGACTAAGCATTAGCAGAATTGACCCCCTGGAAACACAAATTGCAATAAAATGTTCGACGACATTCTCACAAATGATTGCAAACGTACGCTAGCAATACGCCTTGTGGACAGAGTTGAGTACGCTGGGCTGCACAAGCTGCACGGCGTATTTTGAAGCGTCTATGAAGCTACGTCTCCGTCCGTGGATAGTAACGCTAATACTTACATATAAATACTTCTTACCCATATTTTTTTTGTTACAAAGAGAAATGTAAATAGATAGGTTCCTATGTTTATTCGTTATCTAGTATCCATATCCATACCACAAGTTCTTAATTATACTTGCCTTGGCCTAGATTAATAATGTCTGCTTTACATGAAATTTCCATCAGTTTTCTTGCGAATAGAAGAAAAACCTTCAGCAGAAATATAAGTACTTATAGCCTATCAGTCGTTTACAGTTTCTCAAGTGACTACTCGATGTCATTCATAATCATAAGACAATAGGCACTTACGTTACCACAAATGTATTGTTTCTTCGATTAGTTTCTCGAGATGAATTCCTTCTAGCTTCTATGGTCAAGTGTTTAGATTACGTCTTCTGTAAATCAAATCAAATCAAATCAATATCATTTATTCAGTCTAGGCTGTTATAAGCACTTATGAACGTCAAAGAAGCTACGCCATCGGTTCACAAACCCTACGGCGGGAGACCTTGTAACGAGAAGAACCGGCAAGAAACTCGTCAAGGGCTATTTTTTCTCCCTGTTTTATTTCATACAGAGTCGTCAAATTGAAAAGTGAGCTTAACATATCAGTAAGGTCAATTTCCATCACAAAAGCAAATACTAATTATAATATTACATTTTATGGTTATCCTAACCGTAAACAATTTTCAACTCGCTAGGAAGGACTTACATTTAAGATTTCTCGCATTACTAGGTTACTGTACTGTAAGTTGTGACGTACATACAGGTCGATAGCAATTTATTTTAAATGATTTTAAATGTAGGCCTAAGATGAGCACCGCGACAAAAGTTTCTCGACGCTTATGTCGCGTAAGCGCACTGTCTGTCCCTCTTGAGCGTGCCAGACATAGCGAGATAAATTTCGACAGATAGCCGCGGCGCTCATCTTAGCTCTACTGGATTGGGTAATATCCGTTAACAGAGGGTCTTCTGAAAAGTTTCTTTGTCTAAAAGTGGGCATCACGTTATTTTATCTTTACTCAAAAACTTTCTACAAATAGTTTTGCGGTTTTGAGTACAAACATTTATTTAAATGTTATTGGAACTCTACTAAAATGTATAAAACAACTGGGTTTTCCAGGGCTCATACAAAAAAATCGTAAAAAGTTTTACAATTGGTTTTAACTAACGTAAAAATGACGTTGTATTCAGTTAAGTATAGTATATCTTTAATATATATAAATCTCCTGTCACGATGTTTGTCCGCGATGGACTCCTAAACTACTTAACCGATTTTAAATTAAATTGGCACACCGTGAGCAGTCTGGTCCAACTTAAGAGATAGGATAGCTTTGATCCCAAAATTCCCACGGGAACGGGAACCACGCGGGTGAAACCGCGCCCGGCCTCTAGTAGTATATAGTTTTTTGATGTTTCTTAGTCAATCACGCAAAAATGTGGCTTTACCTACTAAAGCAGTTTAATGTGAGTTTCTTCGCGCACTCATCATTGAAATAAAACAATGCCGAAACGTCGGGAAACAAAAAACCTTAAAAGACCCATAAAATATAAGTACCACTAAATATATCTGCTAATAAACAATGTGAGCTGAAATCGGTAAAAGTTGATTTATTTCAGTTTAATGTGATTTACAGATTTTCGAATGTTCACTCGGATGAAGTCGCTGGCGGTGTTTGGATGCCTATACCCAGTAGTGGGTATGAAGAGGCTGTATATCAATCCCACTATAGATAGATAGATAAACATTTTATTGCACACACACATTACAGAAAACAATCACAATATTGTAAATAATAAATTAAATCTTTCATTTTCCTGTACCTGATCGAGGTTTGAACCCTTAATGATGACCCTAAGATCTCGTGTTAAAGAACCTAAATGCATATAAATAGGTATTAAACTGTTACGATGCTTGAATAAATAAATAAATATATAAAACGAGAGCAGCAATTACCGTCAATCGACACATATAGTCTAAGTAATAGATAATAACTTGATTAAGCGGAGTTACTCTCTGGCTCGATATTCTTTAGCAGCCTTGAAGTCAAGGCGCTGTCGCGTGTCGGTAATAACAGCACTTATCAAGACGAACTATAGTTCAAGTAATATATTTAAGACAATATTAGTGGTAATAACTTTTTAATTTTGCATGTTACAATGCTATTTTCATGTGATAAATATTAAACAAGAAAATATACTAGAAGAAAGCAACTTGTCCCAATCCCGTCAGAGCGACAGGAGGCAAGTTGCTTTTATCTAGTACATTTTCTTGTTTAATATTAGTGGTGTCATTTGGTGGTGAGTTATATTGATTGCCTGTTTTGTGGTGTTTTGACAGGGAGTTAACAGGGTTATGTCCTTTTTATTATGACTGTCTATGGTTTTGTTGGTTTAGGTGTTCTTTGCGTGTATTATTAGAAAGAAAGAAACACAAGTTGGGAAGTACAAGTCACATTTTCATAATGTATGACAGCCACAACAGAGACGAAACTGACTCATTGTTTGTCAAGCTTTGCTTAATTTGGGTTCAGATTTTGTTGTGTAAGATGTCCAAAATATGTTTTTATTATAAGTAATTGTTTTAACAAAACCGACTTCAGGGAAATAGTGAAATTGTCAAAATAAATGAACAGACTTAATATTTGGCAATAGATATTTACTATTGCTGCACTCTTAATTGTAAATTTTTCAAAACATGATGTTTTTCATACTTTTGATAAATTTTAAATAGAAAAATATTGGAAAAAATCCACCCGGCCACAAGTGAATTCTCAGATGGGACTCGAACCCACGACCTTTGGAAATCCGGTCCAATGCTCTAACCACTGAGCTACTGAGACTGTTTCGGTCAGTATAAAAATAGCATTGAAAAATGCAAAAGTAAATAATATAAATAGTAAGTACCAATAAAAGATTGTAATATGAATTTGAATTAACAAAGTATTGGATCGTATATCATATCTAAAATTGCCAATAGGTATAATAACACAAGAACATTATTGAAACACGTGTAAATTACAATGTTCACTTAAAAATATTACTTACGTTACGATGCCTACATTTATGCATGCGAAAATTACTCATACTTATAATACATATGTATACTGTTGTGACTTTACACACGTAAACCAACAAAACTTTAAAATGGAACCCACATGACTAACGGTCGGTTTCAATAACTTATCTACAGTAAGAGGTCGGCTTAGTTGAGCTTTGTTGCCTAGATATTTTTGTTATTCAGCCCAAAATAACAGCGGTTGCTAAGTAACGTAACCAATATACGCCTACCTCTTGTTAGGGATAGATTATTGAAAGCGGCCGTAAGTTAATAAACTATAGATAGACCACTCGCACGCCCGGTAAGAAGTAGGTAGGGGGCGGGCATCAACACGCTCGTGGTTACAAGTTCCGAGATAAATCTCAAGATAAATTCGTCGAAAATAAGGGATGTGTATAAAAACATTGCAAACAATAAGGGATGTGACAAAAAAACACTTCTTTCTGCGCGTGCGATCCGCCAGTTAAGTGGTCGGTCTACAATAAAACAATACCGTGACTGACTGACAGACAACGCACAGCCCAAACGGCTGAACCGATTAAGCTGAAATTTTGCATACAGTATCCTTTGACGATGTAGGTGAGCACTAAGAAAAGGTTTTTTGATATTCCCACGGGATAGGAAATAAAACGGGATTGTATTGTAACCTAATTCCTCGCGGACGAAGTCGCTAGTAAATTCTAGTCTAAATTATATAACAATGCCTGGGATGCCACAGGGTACATCGTCTCAGACCGATTCTCTTTCATAGAAGGGTTAATTTTGTGTAACTTGTAGAAAATTCCAGATATTACTGATGTAGGTAACCATTTACTTTTTTATTAGCCTAAAGCATTTTCAGTATCACCTAAACTTTATTACATCCATTAAAACAATGGAAACTTAATAATCTGTTTTACATAGATGTTAATATGGTCTAGACTTTTTACAACTTTCAATATCCCATCTGAGAATTCACTTCTGGCCGAGTAAATTTTTTCCAATATTTTTTATATTTAATAATTTATCATAAACTTTTAATATGTAAAAAACTATTTGAACACCTTTTGTTTAAGGTAAATATAAATAAAGGATAACAAATGTTTCACTAAATATTCCAACAGATGGCTGATAGATAACGGGTCGCTATAGGCTTTCCTTTATATTTAGATTTGTGAGACTTCTAAGCCTATTGTACATATAAACATAGGTGAATAACCGGATATAATATTTATAGAAGTAAGTATTTAACATATTTTCCAATAGTCGTGAGTGTTGTGTTAGGAATATTTTTAGACTTGAAGGTTTACTTTAGTAATAAGAGTGATGTGTGTACATTATGATATACCTAAGTGCGGTAAGTTGCAAATTACAGCCGAGGCGATATTGCTAGCCCGAGCCGTAGACGAAGGCTACAAGAAAGCAGAGGCTGTAATTATCAAAGCGCACGTATGTCATACGACGTTTTATAACACATTTGCGAGGAAATAAATTAATCTCGGACTTTCTTAAACGAATATTTTTGTTGTAATTTATTGTCAAAATTAATTAAATTAAAGAATTAAATGTTTATTCATTATTATTTTTATCTCCAAAAGTCTGCGAACATATAAAACACCCAAAGTTTTATTTAATTCATAAAATGATGACCTCTTTTCTGACATAAAAACTCTTTGCTAAGATTTAAAAAAAGTACCGTTCATTTTAGACGGAGCATCTTGATAAACCGTGCGTTTTACATTACAATAACGCACAAGTACGTAATGAGATACAATACGATATTGAAATTGGTGTAATAAGAGACGCTTTACGAGCAAATATGTAATAAAAAATATAATTTAAATGTTACAAGACTTTTTTGCAAAGCCAATTGTCTCACTGACTTTTACTCAAATTGCGAATGATCGCTTTAAACAGTTAATATAACTATAAAATGATGTTTCCTACCAATCCGCATTGGGACGTATCAATAGTTTTTGCCAAGTAAATTGCTTCTCTCTTTGCAAAGTAAATTGCTTCTCTCTCATCCTTTTGTATGGTTAATTAATTTAATATAATCTTTTCCACCAATCCGCATCGGACCCGTGTGATGGATCATGTCATGGCCTAATCTCCTTATCATCCACAAGGAAGGCCACATGGACTGCCCCAGCAGTGAGGCAATATTCAAGTTTTTTTTTACTTTGATTGATTATGTTTTGCTCAACTAAATACCATCTCAACCGTAGCATATCGAATGGAAAATCCATATATTATCCAAAACAAAACCTTTATTCGTTACGCAAAACTATTATAGTATTTTTTGCAATTCTATTTCATTTTTAACGTTACGATATTATTCTTGTGTAATAGTGAAGTCTAACCGCCCGTTTCCACTGACAAACATTTACAAGAAATCATGTTTAATAATATAGTGCGGCCGCTTAGAGGATGACCAATGACGCTTGATAGGAACTGTCAAACAATGCATTCCCTCAGTGGCCGCATTATATAGGCTAACAACATATTTTCTAGTAATAATTGTTCCAGCAGTGGAAACGGGGAGGTAAGACGTAGGTACCAACTTAAACTTCAACGTCGATTAGAGAAATTTTACAGCGTTGTAAAGTTTAGCCTGATGTTGACTGTACTTTACATTTTGTTGTTTACTTTAATGAGACAGGTTCTTGATGATGATGATTTCTTGATTCTTGATGACTGTACTTTAGTTTTGGTTGTTTACTTTAATGAGACAGGTTCTTAATGAGATACGCACTTCATAAGTTCCAGTTAACTTTACTTTGCAGATTTCAGAAATTACCTGATTTAATTTTGTATCGATCTCTATTTAAACAACCGGTTTAAACACCTAGTTTGTATCTCGTAGTCAGTTTACTTGTATACCTCTAACAAATTAATGAGGAATACCAAAAAATACTGTACAATTATAGTCCTGTGCCAAATATGTTATCAAAATAAACACGCCCTATGATGACTTCATACACTCACCATCAGAAAAATCGCACCTTTTTAAAACCCCAATTTTAAACTTAGACCTTATTTAGAATCAATTTATGCGAGAAATGTTGTATATCAATCGAAAGGAAATGAAATGGAGTACCTAAAACAATTTAACTTTTTTATTTTTATGTGAATAGAACAAACAAAAGATACAAGTTTACAAAACAATAACACTCCTTAATCATGCTTTTTGTATTAAAACAACTTACTTAATACTTATTTTAATCGGTTAGATAACGCATCACCCCCTATTGAACCTGTATTGACCCTTTAACATCAACAAATTGTAGCACAATTGCCCAACCGGGCGCGGCCCTTATAAGGAACAAAGTTGCATATTTTTTTAAATGTCACATTTGTGTTATTATTCATTTTTTTATGCAACGAAATGTTGTTTGTATAGTTTATTTATTGGGCTTTCAAACGAGGTCACTACTGGTGGCGGTACATGTTATTTATGCATTTGTAAAGTGTTAATAACGTTTAAGAAAAAATTAAATAGGTGCGATTTTTTTGACTTTGAGTGTATTATTTTTATAAGTAGGTACTTTCCATACATGGAAGTATTGAAGAATATTTATGGATTTTGTTTTGTTAAAAATCGCAGAGATTGGGTTAAGGACACCGACTTTGTTTTCGAAGTGTACAGTCAACAGCAAGTCATTACTTACTCTTGTACTACGAAAACCACGCTATTACGAGCGAGATAAGGTTGCTCTCAAAGTCAAGTTGTTTAGTCTGACTTGTTGTCGTGTGTACAGAGAATATAAATCACGTGCCTTTTTAAGGAAAATTGCATCCGACGAGGTCAACCGCCTCCAACTCTAAATGCCTTTATTAAAACATTTGATGTTGTATCATTAAAACACGTTTTGGTACATGTTTTCTATGATTGAGTAGGTGCCACCAGACAATAAGCAATCACAATGTTTTATATGGGAGTGACAACTTAGGTAATTCTATTTGTTGAATCTTAGGTAATTCAAAACAACAAAAAGTTAAATTATTTTTTTCGGATCTTCCGAACTGCACACTTTTTAGCAAAGTGATCATTAAAATCATGGTTTTAATTTATGGAATAATAAAATACATTATTCAGTGCTTTTTTTTTAAATTTTGGGGTTTTTCTAACAAGAGAGTATTATCTGGAATCATTTCGATTCGTCATTTGATATACCTAGTGGAATATTCGAGAATACTGTGAAATAAAGGGCCACAGAGACGACCTTTGTTTTTATAAACCAAAATAAATAAATACTGTGATTGTCTGATAGCTTGGTAGAACTAATGTGAAGGTTGCAGACTATGTCTTTATGACGATCATGAGCAAACAACTGACAAAATTATATGGCAAATACTTAGCACATATAAATGCTATGTTTTGGTACATTTTTGTGGTATACCTTGAGCCTGCTGCTTTTCTTACGAAAAAAACATTCTTACAAATAAAAAAGATATGTAATAAAGCAACTTTTCCGGATATTAAAAGCGCTATAAGATCTAATTGTCATCCCGTGACCACGGCAGCAGAAAAGGCGCCGAAACGTCGGGAAAATCAAAAACCCCTAATAACCTAAAAATACGGACCATTAGATGTTAGTTCGTGAAATATAGCCCGTTTAATATCTGGAAACGTTGTTTTATTTCAATGAACAGTGCGCGCAAAAACTTAAAATGTATGTTAAAATATGTAAGTTAGTAAATTACTATATGTAGGTATCGTAGAGGTTAAAGATATACTTGGATCAAAGGGTTTCATACATTATAGAAATGTTCATACTGTGTTGAGTTATTCAAGAAAATAAAGAACTGATTAAGTATGTAAAAACTAAAAAGTTAAAAATATTTTTTGCTTTTTAGTTCTTGAAGTCGGTTTTTTTAAAGCAGTTTTTCATATTTTACTTTTCAGTATCTGTAGGTAATAGGTTGTTTTGTTAACAGCTACAGAATGTTTTTTCTAGATTAGATAAGGTTTCATGTACATTATAAATAAAAGTATCGTGAAAATTACATCGTTCAAGTTACTAGAAATGCTCATAAAATAAAAACTACTTTGCCAAACTGAACTAAAACGCAAATATTCCGCATCGAACAAAAAAGAATCACGTGAATCGGATCAGAAATCTCGGCGTAATCGGTGTACATACATAAAAAACATACCAACCGAATTGAGAACCTCCTCCTTTTTGGAAGTCGGTTAAAAATTTTTTTTTTTACTTTTCCAGTTTGGTAGGTAGATACTTAACTTAGTTAGAAATTTGATAATTAAAATTCCCAAAAATCGACAGCCATTCTCACTTGTTATGATTTCCATTAGCTTTTCATCTCCACCATAGGTACCTATACCTAGAAAACAGTAACACCAGAAACGTTAACAAAGGTTTCAACTCAATCAAATCAGACAGATACACAGACAGACAATGCTAAATATAATCATCGAGTTACAGTTGTTTGCACTAGGATTATGACCATAAAGATACTGCGCGCGCAATCTCAGGTGATGTTACAAGTCACTGTGGCTTCTACCAGTCACTGTTTGGAGCGCAGTCATCCAGTGATTCTGTGTTTTTCATTCAGAAGTATAATATAAATTGTAATAACGGTGAGTTTGTGATATTTTACTATTAGTTACTATGTTATGTTTAGTGCTGTCTTGTGGCAATGTTGTGCGGTCATCGGTTGTTGAACAACCAATACCTACGGTTGTCTTATTGTGGTAGTGAATGATTATTGTTGCATCATTCTCTGGTGTATTCACGGTTGCAATATCAGAAGGAATACAGTCTAAGATCCGTGTTACATACGTACATCTTTAGTCACCCCGTGACCACGGCAGCTGAAAAGGTGCCGAAACGTCGCGTCGGGAAAACCAAAAAACACCTAAAAACCTAAAAATACGTTCAACTAAGATCTAATCTTAGTTCGTGAAATAAAGCGCGTTTAATATCCGGAAAAATTGTTATATTTCAATCCGTGTTAACATTATTAAGGACAAGATTCTTAAAAGAATGAATGATGACAAACTAATATCTTGTTACTACAAAACGCGTTAGTTAGACTTGGTTCAAATTAAACTGACATTTTCATTCTGCACCCCGACCGCCTAACGGTATCGCTTGTGCTATTGCTATAGTTATCGATTTTTCAAACCTCCTACAAGGGCTCTCGCTGACGCTATCACTTTCATACTAAAAACGCAATAGTGAATCCAATAGATGAATAGAAATATGTAGGAATTAGCCAAAAATACAATCTTTGAAGGGTTTTATGAGAGTTTGAAGTTTGATTGCCATAGCAATACCACACGCTATACCGTTAGGCGGTCGGGCCTCGGATAGGAAAACAATCAGAGGCTCTAAAAAGGGGGCTTAATCAATATTGCTACGTGAATTCTCTGACAAATTATTTATTCGTGTATTTCCTGTGGGATTTGCTTTTAGTAATAAGTATAAATTTAAATATTTGTTTAAGCATTTTACAAAGCTATTTTTATGTGATAAATATTAAACAAGAAACTATACTAGAAAAAAGCAACCTGTCTCAAGTCTTGTGTCATCCCGTCAGAGCGACATGAGACAAGTTGCTTTTTTTCTAGTATATTTTCTTGTTTAATATTTATCACATAAAAATAGCATTGTAAAATGCAAATTTAAAAAGTTATGAGTATAACATACATACATCTTAAGTTTTGGCGCGCACTGTTCTTTGAAGTAAAACAACTTGTACGGATATCAAACGCACTGTATTTCACGAATTAAGTTGTAATTTTCCGTATTTTTAGGTTTTAGGGGTTTTTTGATTTTCCCGACGTTTCGGCACCATTTCAGCTGCCGTGGTCACGAAATGACGTTTCGGCACCTTTTCAGCTGCCGTGGTCACGGGATGACCTCATGATGGCGGTAATTTCTGTGAAAAACGGAAGAAGCCATAAGTAAAAAAAAACTCTAGAACACGTTTTGTGCGTTAGCGCCCTTTTTAGACACTCTGTTATAAGTAAAGAAATTAAATTAAATGTAAAGAAAATTTTAAAAATACAAACGAAGAAAAGCAACACTATTATAATCGTTAGAGGAAAAATATTTTCTTTGATAAGTGCTTTAATTACGTTTTTCTTGAGGCGGAAAATCGATTTACTTGATAAGAAAATCGTCAATCGCCTCTAAGAACAATATGACCAATAAAAAGATGAGATTTTTCTTTCAAACGCAAAAGAAGATTTCAGTAAGTACTGATCTTTTTTGCATCGGGATAAAAATTAAAAGCCACGTAATAATAATAATCTAAGACTTTATCAGTATGAAAGTCTATTGTTGTGAGATAACAGCTGAATGGCTGACATTCTCTAAGTCCTGGATTAAACCACTTCATTGATAAAGATAACTACATCGTCCAACTAAGAAATGGATATGATCTGAGGGTCTCAAAAGTATCTTGTCAATCAAATATTGCTACGTGAACTCCCTAACATTTCATTTAATTGTTTAATTTCTATGGAGTTATATCTGTGTTAGTGTCACTTTGGCAGAAAATGCTTTTAATTTTTGAAGGCAAGAAAAGTTACTAAAATCATAATTTATTTAATTCCATCCATTTATTTCATTTATAAGCATTTATCGCTTTTAGCGATAAGGTCGTCCTTTGTATGTCTCCTTTATGTTTGTTTGTGAAAATATGTTCTGTGTGCACAATAAAGTGTAAATAAATAAATAAATAAAATAAAATCATATTCCATAGGAATTAAATTAATTGTCAGGATATTCACTAATCAATACTCTTTAGCGCTTTTTAGACCTTTCCGCTTTAACAGATATATTTATTAAACCAGTCGTTTGCAAACACTCATTGACAAATCAACGTAGGTCATTCTTAATAAGTAGTGAGTTTGAAAAAATTTACGAGCATCAAGACCGCAAATACATTTCGAGTATTCAAAAGCAGAGTTTATTGGATACAAATAAAACTTATTTCACAAAATGGAAAAAAATCTAAATTAAAAATAACTTCATAAGACCCGGGTAATTTAAATTCTTAATATATAATTACTACTAAATTCGCGCGCTCGACCTGCGATTGTTGAGGTAAAGCAACTTTCGCAATGGTTGGTCACGGGATGGGTGACCAAAAATTTTCTATCTCGAACTCCTCCGTGCTTCGGAAGGCACGTTAAGCCGTTGGTCCCGGCTGAATTTGCAGCCGTTAAAACCCACCAATCCGCATTATGCCCGCGTGTGGGGTCATGGCCCGTTCTCCTTATCCATCCATAAGGAAGGCCAGTGCCCCAGCAGTGGGGACATTAAAAATGGCTGAAGACATTATAGAATTACTTACCAAGGATGTTTTCAAAATATTAACTGAAATGATTAACATTTAAATTGAACTTAAAGTCATAGATTAGTATGCCAGTGATAGTGACTGGCTAATTAACCATCGTTTGAATGTGTCAAATGTTCAGTTCAGGGAAAGCCAACTGATGCGGTAATTTCCCTTATACGACCTTACAAGAACGACGGGAAAATACCTAGGTAATTTTTACCTTCACGTGACGTGACTAAAAATACGTTGAAAAACACATCAGGCTATACAAAATATCTCGACCTCAATATTAGACTGGTAATAGTTTTAATGTTTACTCCACCAAATACAGTAATTCTTCCCCAATTAATTCTTCCCCATATTCAGGCCTAAGTAGCTAGCACGAAAATCTTTCTCTTTTGTGTGTATCGCGAACAGGCCCCAATTTCACATGTAGTTGAGTGAAACTGATATTTGCTGTTACTGTAAACATGAGTGGGAAACAGCAAAGCACCTGTGCGACTGTGGACTACTTACTTATGCACAAACGCAGTGTCCACCTGGGTCAGCACATCATCGACCCGGAGGAACTAAAATCTTCAAAAGCTAGGAAAATTCTTGACTTTCTGGAAGCCATCACCGGCCTAAAAGAGGCATGCCTCTTTTAGGCCGGTGGCAGCTTCCAGAAAACTACAGAACTACAAACAGCTACAAACAGCAGGGCTATCGCGTAAAAAATCTGGGTATGGATATGGGCTTCATTTGACAGTTGAAGCTCATAAAATTACCATATATGGTCATTTAACTGTCAAATGAAGCCCATGTCCATATCCATATTTTTTACGCGATAGCCCCCCTGGACCTCTATTTTTTAATCACTCGTCGCGCGAGTGGCGAGGCGAACGAGGAGGCGATCAGGCGATTAGCGACCTTGCAATCGTAGAAATAGCACGCTTTTCGCTTTGCCCCTTGCGCGCTCGCGTTGGGAGGCGGTACAACAGGTGAAAAGCGAAGTTAAGTGCAAGGTCGCTTTTACGGAATACGGAAACTCAAACTTCGCACGAAAATCAGTAGAATCCTCGAGACGAGTGAATCAAAAATAGAGCTCCTGATATCTATACTAATATTATAAAGAGGAAAGATTTGATTGTTTGTTTGCAACAAATAACCTCAAAAACTACTGAACGGATTTGGATGAAATTTTGATACACAGATAGTAGATAGCCTGGTTATAAACATATGCAACTTTTATCCTTATATTCCCACGGGAACGGCAACCACGCGGGTGAAACCGCGAGCGGCCGCTCATACACAACAATGTCATCTAGGGAAACGACTACTTGCCTAAAATGATATTTTTCAGGATTATAAAAAAACTACTAGCCAGATCTTCGTAAAGATTTTATGGGACCACACTTGAACTATGTTCTTTCAGATAAAAAAGAATTATAAAAATCGGTTGACAACTTACGACGTTTTATTAAATATATAAAATATAAACAATAATAATACACAGTCGACTTAACCTCCTCCTTTTTTTTAAGTCGATTAGCTAGCTCGACTGTAAGTTTCATAAGAACTTGTGTTATGGATACTAGATAACGGATAAACATACTTACTTATTATATACTTTTTTGTAAATACATAGGTACTTTAAATTATACAGAGTGGGAAAAAAGACGGTGGGTCGGAGGGAAAGTACTCTAAATATTTATGTAACCAAATTTTAATCAAATAGGCAGGGTGTTATTTTTTCTCATTTAAGCCGGTTCGATTCCCGGTGCCGGTAATTGATTTATCAAAAATCTGTGCGGACTGCGCAGGACCGATCGTTGTGGAGATCCTTGGGGGAGGCCTATACCCAGCAGTGGGTGTCATGTGGCTGAGACGATATTAAACACCCAGACCAAGTTCATGTCATGTCATGTTCATGAAACAATTATTTGTCTTGTCCAGGGATCAAACCGGGGACACTGCGTAGAAGGCTACGAAACCCTACGCCAGACAGGTCGTCAAAAAATTAAAATCATACAAAGACGAACTGCTTCTGTACTTAGAAGCCAAGGTTGGCGACGCGTGATTCTTATTGCTGAGCTCTTTCTTGTTTTATGTGTTTTACTGCATCAGTGTCAGATGTGAGATGTAGCCCACCCATTAACGACTTCTAAACGAAGTAACATTTACTAATCAGTGCCTCTAACCTTCTCTTGGGTGATTCGCCTATCGAATTTTATACAGATTTTTTATGAAAGTATTTCTGTAGTATTTTCCTCTATTTCTTACCTACTCATTACTATTTCAAAAAGTAACCGAGCCATTAGAATTTAGATAGGTAGCATACCAATTTAGATACCTAAGCATTTATACTTATTTATTGTATATTATTTTATAAGTAATAATATTTTTTTCAAGTATCAATAGTAATAATATTTTTAACGCTTTATTTTCCTTAGAGCAAACTATCAATACCTTTTGTCTCGCTTTTGTTTATGTGAACCCTTTGCGTGGGAATGAGACAAAAGACCGGAAACCGATCATATTGTTCTCATACAAACTATATTAACAACAATAGCATACGCTATATTGTAGCTGCAAAAGAGCTGTTTCTTACGGCCACAACTGATTGATGAGTTCCTTCAATTAGATGTAAGGTACTGACCACACCAATAGGAGTAGTCCAAGAGCGCTTACGCACTGCGTCCGAAGCCGTAAAAAAACGGATCCAGAAAACTCGGACAGAATTCGGAATTTCGGATATCGCTTACGCACTGTGATCCAAATCTGATACGTAACTTCCTATTTTTACCCGGCGACGGTACGGAGACAGTATATGCGTTTGGAGTGAGAGGATGTTTGTTTGTTTGTGCAAATCAATGTTGCCATTTATCTCATAAACTACTAGTCCGATTTGATACGGTTTTTGTGATGGGTTCGAGTTTGTTTGGTGCATGTTCTTAGATAGGTGTTATGGTGACAACTCACCAGGGGGCGCTGATGTAAACATTTGTTTGTGAAAAACCAAAACTACTAGTCCAAATTTGATGCGGTTTTCAGTAATGGAATTTATGTAGTACCTACCTATCTATGCTCTCTTAAAAGTTTGAAATAAAAAGCAAAATTTAACAATTTAAAAAATAACTCACAACGGGTAAAACGTAAATTGAAAAAGCATAAAATAATAATAAAAACGCCTGCCATCACTTTTTTAAATTTCAACATAAATATGTAAGTATAGCAATAAATACCTCCAATTATTCATGATACTATAATACTACAAAACTAAGTATTTAGTTCATTTGATGGCAGCCCCCGACGGTCGAGGTTTTCGAAATTATTTTATTATTTTTCAATTTACGTGTTAACCTCGGGGGTTTCTAACACTATCAGTGAAGGGAAAAGTTAGGATCTTAGCCTCCATTTACTTCCACCACCACGTAAAACAAATTTATACACAATTTTTATTGATATCAGTACACAAATTTCTTAAAAACACAAACAAAATTGCGAGTCGAGACACTTAAGTTTATGTCACGCGACACGCGATTTTGATTCTATTTAAAAAAAAAAGATACAATGTTAAAAGACCCATAACGAAAACGAAAGCAACGTATTCTCCCCATCGCTACTACCATTTTCTTGTATGGGGCCAAACCTGGGAAATTGATAGTTAAGGAGCTATTGAGAATCAAAGTCAACATTTATTTTTAAAGTAACAGAACCGCAATAAATGTCAAAACCACTCAATGATACGGGGCCCCAGTCGCCTACTCGCTCTCTATAGACATACGCAAACGTTGATGCACGCGTTCCATTGCGTGTAAAAAATAACACCATTTTTTTTTACTAAAAATAAAAGTCGTTTCCCAGCAATTATTTTTACATATTCTTAATTGGTTTGATGTACACTACGCATATATCACGGCTTCGGTATGGGTCTTTTAACACCCTGTATATAACAATGATGCATACAAAATATATATTCTCCGTGATGGTGAAAATAAGTAGAATCCAGAATGCAAACTGATCCTTTCACGTATATAAACAGTTTGTTCATACGGTCCGTCATGGAGATTCACAGATGACGGATAGAGGAAACGGATGTAATGCGTAAGCTACCATACGAATAGTCCTACGGCTATGACGAAACGTAAGCGTCCTTATTCTTACAAAACTACTTAGGTACGAACATCCTATTCAGAAAAAAAAATGCATTCAGAACGATGTGAAGAAAAACGTGGTGTTTGTGTTACGTATGTACCACACCAAATTTATGTAGCTGTTATTATATTACTTAATCTTAATGATACTAATATTTATGCCTTTCTAAGCGACATCAATAAACACAAAAGTGAATGGAATAACACCGTGATTACTGATTACAAAACTAGGCTGACCATTCATAAAATTACGAAATCATTTCGTTAAGCAATAAATCTATTCATTAAACCCACCTTATCAAATTATTCGTCTAACTAACGGTATCTCGATAACACTCCAAGCTAATAATTTCTTTGATTTACAAAATGGATTAGGTACGACTTTTGAAAAAAAAATTTTAACGACAGGGAGACTTAGCCTTTATCATGCCTGGGGCCCAAATTCTGCTAATGCTTAGTGACAGTCGTATTCCAATCGTGTTTCAATGGTAGTGCTGTTTAGCACAGTTGTTGTCACAACAGTGTTAATAAACACTACTATTGAAACACGACTGAGAGACGATTCTGACAAAAATTTAGCAGGATTGACCCTGAAGATGGAAGCGAGCCTCTCCCGGCATCCTCAATCGCTGAGAAACTGGGTATCTTATCTCTAACTGCCGGAACACAACAATGCTGAAAACATTGTTGTTCTGGCGTCAGACTTAGATAAGATTATGGTAGCTAGCCAGGCGGACTTAAAATAAGTCGTACCACCAACCAAACCGAATACAATATGTACCTCTGCTGGGAATCGAACGGTTCGGATTGTTTTCAGACGTCAGAACTACACGTACGTAGGTATACATACCCAGTGTGTGCGCTCCCATAGGACTTAGAAGTTGAGATCGTTCGTGCGTGTTACAATATGTGCCTGCGTACGAGTAAAATTCGCACTAAAACGCGTTCAAAGTGATCACGGCCTTTAGACTAATTGACTATAGTGTCTGTCTACCTTCCTCCCGCCGCGCGACATTCGGAAAATCCCTAAGATGTTTGCCCGGGATAAAAATCTATGTTTTACCCGGTCTGTAAACTATACCGTACTGTATGCGTCATTGACTTACAAATATCCAAGCATCGAACTAAGTGTTTCATTATTTACACTAAATTCAGAGACACAAAACTTATGCGCCGGTTCTGGTTTTTTTTAAAGGGATTTGAGATATCTTCTTTTTCCTATTTATTAAATTATTATTATATACATACACCGAGCTCACGAATATGTAAGATCTTTAAACAGCTGTTTATTCATTAAAAACCAATATTATAAAGAGGAAAGATTTGAATATTTGTTTGTTTGAATCGAATAGGCTCCAAAACTACTGAACCGATTAGAAAAATTCTTTCACCGTTGGGAAGCTGCACTATCCCCGAGTAACATAGGCTATATTTTATCCCGATTTTCCCACGGGAACGGGAACCACGCCTGTGAAACCGCGAGCGGTTTTTAATTAACGTTCAGTGATTTTGATTTGTGTCCGCCCTTGACTTACACGGTGTGACTGCGCATGCGACAATGATCTCGCATCATTAATGTTAGGTATTCACACAATAATGATTCTCAGCCTCAATCAGACTCATACAGAGGTGAATATGAACCAAACAAAATTAGGGTGTAATGAGTGTGTGACATTGATAATACTTGATCGTTTTAATTCAGATTTTACGAATAACAACGCGTTTAATTTTTTTTATCGCATTAGTACATGGTTCTGATTTGAAGATTTTCTGTTATTATACTATACTTAGGTTCTATTTTTTTCGCTACGTTATAAAGGAAAATTTTAAAATTTATATGAATATATCTGAAACGAAGCTACTGTACCTACCTACTTACAAAAAATAAATGTTTATTATTTCAGAAAATAAAAATAGATTAAGCAACTTCTTTTTCTTAGTAATAAAATATGCATTATTATAAGTTGTACCTAAGCGACAAATGATGAAATAAAAACTTATTTTTGCGTTAATTAAATCGACTTACATTATAATCTACGCAATAATTACTTTTCCAATTTAGGAATTTGTATTTTACATTAAACAATAAAGCTATTTTAACAGCAGAGTTTATTCAAAAGTGTACCAAAATCTTAACCATCTAATAAAAAGTACCGTTTTCTAACAGACGAAGTATGAAGACTCGCAATGAAGAAAATCATTGTGCATTGTGAGATCCTTGACACGGTCATATTATTGACCACGAGTGATTCTTGATAATAAATGCAGATATAACAACGTGTAATTTACATGATACTTAGTCAAAAATATAATATTATACGAGATCAACTAGTCATCACTGTTTCAATCATCGTTTTTAATAACCAAACAGGTTTTTTGTGCAAACTGATTAAAAATCGTTTAGAGAGGCAGGTGGTATAACCCTTATTTTAGTATGTTAGCCTTAATTACAAGTAGGTATAGAGTAGGAGTATTGTATATTTATGTGCCTCAATAAATTAAATTCTATATCTTGTCCACCAGATGGGATGTCAAAACCTCTTCAACGCATTCCGTCGCTGCAAACAGCTGAACGACAGTGAATCAACCCAGCTGGCGCGGTGTCTCGGTCTGCTAGACCTGACGGCGCTGGGGGTCGGCAGTACCCTCGGGCTGGGGGTCTACGTGCTGGCTGGAGCGGTCGCCAAGACCGTCGCTGGGCCGGCAGTGACGCTGAGCTTTCTAGTCGCCGCGATAGCTTCAGCTTTTGCTGGTATGTTCTTTCATCAGATATCATCATCATATTTGTTTTCCATATTTCACGATATCCTATCAATCTCTTGAATTCAAGTACTTGAATACATAAATGACAAAAGAAAAATTAACAACGTGCGATCTGTTAGAGGGATCTTCTGGTATCTGGTAGCGTTATCGACTGCAAACAGCTGAACATCACAGTGAGTTAACCCAACTGTTGACAGTAACGAAACCCATTTGTAAAACTTAACTAGATATCACGTTCGAGTACCTATCTAAGCAAACTGAGATCGCATGGAAGTGGTTTCATCCAAATAAAATATTTTAAAAAAGCAAACTATATAATAAAGATTAAAATAACTTTGTAGGTATTACATTTCATCCACTTTTAACTTGGCTAATGAGCCACCGCCTATGTTACTACAAAACACGTTGTCACATACCTAACTATGAAAAAAAACATTTTATAAAAAAAAATCAAACCGACTTCAAAAAGTAAAAAATAAAACTTTTGGAGTCGGTGCCAGCCAGGGCATTCTACATTGCACTTCTATTAACTATATATTTTTTTGGCCTTAGCTAGCTAGCACCGACTCCAAAAGTTTTATTTTTTACTTTTTGAAGTCGGTTTGATTTTTTTTTATAAAATGTTTTTATTTCAGATTTTTTAGTTACATCATGTGCCGTTACTTACACTAAAAATCAGCCCATACACAACAATGTCATCTAGGTAAACGACTACTTGCCAAAAGGTGATTGTTATTTACAAGATTATGAAAAAACTACTAGCCAGATCTTCGTAAAAATTATATGGGACCAAATTGACAGTGTACCCGATCGAACAAAAAAACAATTATTAAAATCGGATCACCAACACCGGAGTAATCGGTATACATACATCAGACAAAAAAAAATAAAAAAATAAAAAATACGCGTTGAATTGAGTACCTCCCTCCTTTTTGTTGAAGTCGGTAAAAAATAAGGAAAACATTCACAATATCTTTAAAAGCAATTATAAATTAAATTAATATCTTATTGATTAACTTGTAGGCACAACGGCACGGCTGTTACAACATTGAAATCATAATAGTACCTAAGTATAACAATATTGTGTACTAAGGTAAGCAATCTACATATATTCGTATCGCATAGTCCCCTTCAAGATATCCATCGACTGCTTTACCGATAGAAGCAGGCATCCGATAGTATTCGAGACGATAACTAACGATCCGATATTTTTTGCTAAGGGTAGGTACAGTGGGGAGGACAAAAAGTTTTCGAATCCTCATTTAGATATGAATGTCGATAAGGAAATTTAGTTCCGTTTAAGTCCAGTAGTAACGCTGCGCTGCTCAATACAATACCTCATACATTTATTATCGCAGTTTTTCACTCTGGCCTCTCAGGTCTGACGACCTGTTTGGCGCAGCGGTACTAACCCCGCCTTCTGCACCAGAGGTCCCGGGTTCGATCCCCGGACAAGACAAATATTTGTGTGCATGAACATGTCTATTTGTCTTGGCATGGGTGTTTAATATGTGTATTATGTATGTATTTACAAAAAAAAAGTATATAAGTATGTTTATCCGTTATCTAGTATCCATAACACAAGTTCTTCATGATACTTAACGTGGGCTAGATAATTGGTGTGATTGTATGGAAATATTTATTTAATAAATATTAAGTGTACGTTTCGACTGCTCGGCCACAGTGTCCCAGAAAAAAAACGACTACGTCAACATTACGAAGTAATTTGTAGAAAACTAATAAAGAAAACCGCAAATTTGCAGAACCGATATTCAGAAAGTTATAAGGGCTTAACCATGGCCGCGCAGTCGAAACGTGGAGAACTGCGCGGCCACGGAGATCTCAGATACGGGAGCTACATAGACATCTCATTCTTTTTGCTAATCACTGATATGATTTCGCAGAAATTGTA
This sequence comes from Chrysoteuchia culmella, assembly GCA_910589605.1. Classification (NCBI taxonomy): domain Eukaryota; kingdom Metazoa; phylum Arthropoda; class Insecta; order Lepidoptera; family Crambidae; genus Chrysoteuchia; species Chrysoteuchia culmella. The sequence continues at coordinate 2,509,698 of OU342651.1, forward strand.
GAAAGTCTTAATAGAGCCTTGAAGTATGTACTTTACGAGCTATAGTTCTTTAAAGTCGTGGCCGCGCAGTTGAAACGGTGACAGCCGAGCGAACATACGGATCTCAGAAACGGAGCTTCTCAGAGGTCCCATTCTTTTTGCTAATCAGAGATACGATTTCGCAGAATTTATAGAAAGTTAGAGTAAAGCCCTAAAGTTTGTAGTTCACGACCTGTAGATCTTAAAAGCCATGGCCGCGCAGTCGAAACGGTTAGAACCGCGCGCCCACTCAGATCTTAGAAACGGAGCGTCGTAGAGGTTCCATTCTTTTTGCTAATCACTGATACGAATGTTGATAGTATATAAATGGCTGGCATAAGGACCTGCATGATATTTAAATAAACCCCTGCGTGTTTCAAGAAAACGCCTATAATTTTTGAATAGTTATTTCATGATTCAGAGATTGCTAAGGTACTGAGTACTTACTTTTGCAACTACTATAGGTACGTGCCTCGTACCTAAGATCTTTAAATCTCAATTAAATTAGATATTGCGTGTAATTGATTAAATATTATTCCGCCGAAGCGTCAAAACGTTTTGTGAGAAAAATTACCTATAAAGTTAGAAGTAGGGTGACCATGATTTGTATTGCGTCAAACAGACATTTCCAAAGGCGTCGCCGCCATTTTAATCACGTAGGTATTACTTATCATAATGAGGTATACGTATGGTTAGTTGGATGAGGAAAGTATAGGTACAGATACGAAAATATTTATACCGTTTTCGTATACATACTAACAATAACATATTGACAAAGAAAACACTTATTTAATCGGACACTCATTTATATTTCCTTGAAATAGGTATACCAATTCTTCACACCTCTATAACATTAATATTACAGAAATACCTATTTACCTAATATTTATTATTATTGATAGGCAGTCTCTAAGTAATAAATAAATTAGTAAATACTACTGTCTCTAGTAGGGCCAACTCTCACATTATCAAAAAAGCTCAATCATTATTATTAATAAGACCATAAGTTATGCTATGCAGTGTAATAGGCTGCGCTGAGCTTTCGTGGATTTTGTTTTTATTGTCATCATAACAAACCCACTTATCGTCGATCAAGCAGTGACTTTTGTAGTGACCGATATTACCTACACACGGAGGTACATACTCTATCGTACCTATTAACTTAAATGTTTTTTGTCCCGTCCTTATGTGTCGTGGTATTTCACAAACTTTTATATTTTGAGTTCCATTTAAATCAAATAAAACAATATCAGTTACTTCATATTGGTATTGAATGCTTTTATTTTTGCATTCTGGACAAGGTTTTAATTCAGAATTATCTGAAACGATGTCGTCTTCCAAGCTTTTGATCCCAAACATGTTAATAATATCTAAATTGAGCGATAAAAACACAATGAATCTACTTATTTTTTTTTCCATAATAGGCACATAAAGACGTTATACATTCCCTAGTTTAAACTTTTTAATTTTGCATTTTACAATGCCATTTTTATGTAATAAATATTAAACAAGAAAATATACTAGAAAAAAGCAATTATGGTTTTAGGTCTCTGTAGCATAATTGGTTAGTGCATTGGACCGGACTCCCAAGGATGGGGGTTCGAATCCCGTCAGGGCGACACGAGACTGGTTGATTTTTTCTAGTATAATTTTCTTGTTTAATATTTATTCCCTAGTTCGTTTGACGCTATACAAGAAATCGCAAAGAATGTGCTCAAACACAAAAGTCATATTACCTTTCACTTCATCTCTGATACCAATGCTAAAAAGAAACAAAGTATACAAACTTATGACGTTGCATACTTAATTCTTTGGAAATGTCTGTTTGAGGCAATACAAATCATGGTCACCCTACTTCTAGCTTTACAGGTAATTTTTCTCACAAAATGTTTCGACGCCTTCGTCGGAATATTTAATCAATTACATGACGCAATATCTAATTTAATTGAGATTTAAAGATCTTAGGTACGAGGCACGTACCTATAGTAGTTGCAAAAGTAAGTACTCAGTACCTTAGCAATATCTGAATCATGAAATAACTATTCAAAAATTATAGGCGTTTTCATGAAACACGCAGGGGTTTATTTAAATATCATGCAGGTCCTTATGCCAGCCATTTATATACTATCAGCATTCGTATCAGTGATTAGCAAAAATAATGGAACCTCTACGACGCTCCGTTTCTAAGATCTGAGTGGGCGCGCGGTTCTAACCGTTTCGACTGCGCGGCCATGGCTTTTAAGATCTACAGGTCGTGAACTACAAACTTTAGGGCTTTACTCTAACTTTCTATAAATTCTGCGAAATCGTTTCTCTGATTAGCAAAAAGAATGGAACCTCTGAGAAGCTCCGTTTCTGAGATCCCTATGTTCGCTCGGCTGTCACCGTTTCAACTGCGCGGCCACGACTTTAAAGAACTATAGCTCGTAAAGTACATACTTCAAGGCTCTATTAAGATTTTCTACAATTTCTGCGAATTCATATCAGTGATTAGCAAAAAGAATGAGATGTCTATGTAGCTCCCGTATCTGAGATCTCCGTGGCCGCGCAGTTCTCCACGTTTCGACTGCGCGGCCATGGTTAAGCCCTTATAACTATCTGAATATCGGTTCTGCAAATTTGCGGTTTTCTTTATTAGTTTTCTACAAATTACTTCGTAATGTTGACGTAGTCGTTTTTTTTCTGGGACACTGTGGCCGAGCAGTCGAAACGGACACAATATTAAACAAGAAAATACACCAGAAAAAAGGAACTAGTCTCATGTCGCCCTGACGGGATTCGAACCCGCATCCTTGGGAGTCCGGCCCAATGCACTAACCAGTTATGCTACAGAGACCTATGAGGGCACGTCGAATCTTTCTAGTATATTCACCGTTCTACGGTGTTGGCCACCGTCGCTTCATCAATGAGAGAAATATCCTCGCATTCGAAAGAAACATCTTTACAGATGTTTGACTATCGATTAAGATGAAGCAGCCATCTAATTATAACTTTTTAATTTTGCATTTTACAATGCTATTTTTATGTGATAAATATTAAACAAGAAAATACACCAGAAATTTTCTTGTTTAATATTTATCACATAAAAATAGCATTGTAAAATGCAAAATTAAAAAGTTATAATATTTATTTATTTAGCCCCACAGGTCATCAAAAGCATTATAATCCGTAAATCCAATGTTTTATTATTAAGTATCAGCATTTCAATACCACCCGTTCCTTTCCCCAGGCCTATGCTACGCGGAATTCGCATCGAGGGTGCCCAAAGCTGGCTCAGCTTACGTGTACAGCTACGTCAGCGTTGGAGAGTTCGTCGCCTTCACCATCGGCTGGAACCTCATTCTGGAGTACGTCATCGGTACGGCCAGTGTCGCCAAAGGCATGGCCAACTACATCGACAGCCTCTGCAACAATACCATGGCGAAGACTATGACGGAGCTCGCGCCAATCAACGTATCTTTCTTGGCCGAGTATCCGGATTTCTTCGCTTTCGTCTTGGTGTTTTTAATTACGAGTGAGTGTTGGTTTTTATGTTTTTTCGTTTCTTTTCACAATCTTGTGATTTAGATATAAGAGTAACGTTGTCTCTTCGCTACAGTTTCATAGGAACCCTTAATATTCACTGGTTTTTGGATTAGATTTTAAAAGAGAGAAATAAATCTCGTAAAATTAATTGATAAATCTTGAAGCTCTAAAAAGGGGATGAACCTTGTATGGACAAACCTACCTATTTCAAGTAATTGAGGATTTTAAATTTAAGAGATGTAATGAATTTAACATTAGATTTTTGGTTGTAATCCTCGTTTGCGAAGTCGCGAACGACAGCTAGTTGATATTACAAAGATACCTTGTTTTTAACATTGTGTAACGGAGAATTAGTTCTTAGCTGAAGATTATGGCTCGGTAAACATTGTAAATTCTTTATTGATTTGAAATCTGAAGCAGTTATTGGATGGATCTTGAGAATAATAGATAATACTTTATCAGTATTGTCGTAAAACGATATGCTATAGGTAAACGTGACTGGCGACACAATAGACGGTTTCTTCATGTAACAAACCAAACTATAATATTGCCTTATTTCTATAGTTTATAAGGAAAACAGCATATATTTGTATATTATCCATTACAACAATTCCAAAGTTCATGAAAAACGACATTAAGTTACTTAGATAGGTTGCTAGGTATGCTATTCGACCATAGATGGGAAATGTGACGCTATGATATAAATGTTGTAAAAATATTCAAGTTTCAATGTAAATCACTACTTGCACTGACCAATGTTTTAAGGGTTTCGTAAATTATAAAAAAAACGTTGACACGTGTTATCGATATGTTTGGTCTTCAACAAAAGGAGCAGCAGTTAAAATAACAAAATGTGGCCATAGTAAAGCAATAATAAATAACAGAATTCGTGACACTAACGGCTTTCCAAGGGCTTTTCTTAAATTACGAGTGAATAGGATAGTTTCAAGGACCCAAACTTGACATGTGCAAACTACTTATAAACTTACAAAAAAATTCTTGGAATTCGGTAAAGTACGGTGGAGAAACAAAGATTCATAAGAAACAAATAAGGAACGAAGGCGGAGAGGCGAGCGGGCTCGGGATTCGGAGTGTTGACACCGTCCTGAACGGTCATAATATTCTTGAGAATAATTATATTTGAATTAACCGCGGAAGTCAGTGGTTTAGTACTTAAGTATACTGTGAAAGTGAGTAGGTAGTGACAAAGTTCTGGGTTGAGTAAGCTGCTCCCAATAGTTCGGTGAGTTTTATTTACAAATTTTACTATATTATGCAAATGACTGACAGACATAACATGAATTGGATTGAATATGTTTTAATGGTTTGCCTGTTGTTAATACTGGCTTCACTAGGACGGACTCTGCTAACAGATGTTGACCAAGATTAGGCAGTTAGGGTTAGCTAGGTACTACACAATATCATAGACACTGATTCAAAATACATGGCGCTATAAAAGAATAAAAAGAAAATACAGGGAACAGTGAAAATTCAATTTATTTTCTCCTCGTTGGATAATAGGCTTAAAGCTTAACTAATAACACTAGTGGTCTAACGTACAAGCAAAAGCATAGAAGTTTAACTTGAAATATTAATAAAAAAGGGGTCTCATAACCAGATATCATTCAGACACGTCACACTTCTTCAAAAATCCTATTAAATCCTTAGTTAATCCGGTTTTAAAAAAAAAAAAAAAAAAAAAAAAAAAAAAAAAAAAAAAAAAAAAAAAAATTACACAACGTAGGAATCCTAACCATTCTAGACGATCACTACTTAAATTTGGCCAAATAAAATAATACTTCCATAATTATAGTTCCAACTTATAATATTATAAGGAAGGTATTTAATTTAAATATTTCAGTATTTAGATTATAAAAGTATTTCCTAAAGCATTGTTTTAAAGATTTTAACAGACTTGCAAGGGAAATATAAAAAGTCTCCAGAAGGAACTTTTACCTTGGTGTGTAAAGGATCACCACCAATAATTATTATTTAAATAATAATTTTATAAAAATAGAGAGTAAAGTAAGTTTAACAAAAAGGGGGGGGGATGTTACAATTGGTGCCATGACAGCAGGATGTGGTTTTACAAATGTCTGAGGTGAGCATATGTGTTCAGGGGCGTTTACTGTGTGTTATTTGCAAACAGAGGTATTTTATTTCTATAAAAAATAAAAACAAACTATTTTCTATCTATTTTCAAAAGGTTGACTGGTAGAGATTGCTTTTAGTATTAAGTCCGCCTTGTAACTTACCTTGTGTATTTTGTACAATAAAGTTCAATTAATAAAAAATCAAAAAATACCTTTGTTTGTTGAAAATGTTAGCATGGACTAGGAATATTTAAACGCCTAGGGGCGCACATACCTATCCTATTTTATTCATTTATGATCACTTAGATACACTCACACACTATATTTTTATAAATTTGGTTGCACTTTTATAAAAAGACAGGGAAATATGCAAATAAATAAACATTGTATGATTAGGTTATTTGCTGCGCTTTTATTTAATTTCAATCCTAAGATTTACCTTTCTTTTGATTACACTAGCGCTGTGGTTAGTATATTCGGTTATCACTTAGCGTTTTCAATAGTTCAAATAGATTAGTTTTGCGTTTTATTGAGTAGCTTCTTCTTGCTTTATCTTCTATTGTGTTTGGCAAAATGCAGTAATATTTCAACCCATGCGTTGTTATAAATTGTCATGAACATGCTGGCGGAGTAGGCTGAAAAGAAATAAAACAAAATAGTAGCGTATAAGCGTGCAGACAAACAAAAAATGCGGTGTCAACAATCGTTACGACCTTGTTCGAAATATGTACAGAAGTGTGCAGGAAAATCAGTAGTAGAGAAACAAACATAGATATATGCAAACTTATTGCATTGCATAGTATTTTACCTTTAGAGAATCCAATTTCCAACAATAAATTACAATTTGCTGTGATTAAAGTAAACTCAAACGACAAACTCGCGTATTTACGTTAATTATGTAGTTGTTATCGTTTCAATCGTAGGTATCCGGTTGATAGAATCGAATTGTCGTGAAATACTATTGTTACATCATAACATTGAGAAATTGAAAAATAAACGACGTAATTAATCACTCTTCGATTTAATTAATCACCCTTCGATTTATGACCAATATTATTATGCTTTGGTGTTACCAGTAGTAAAGTGAGATAAGCCGTAGAAATTTTGAAATTCAGTTAAATTTATTTTACTTTTAGTAATGAAGAATTCGTTGTACGTTGTATTATTATTGATGTTGTGATAAATATAATTCTGACTCAATTTACTTTAAAGTGATTTAATTTTACGAAAGGTCTACATTTGTAAAATGTTTACATGGAAAATAACATTTTGTGATCAGGGTTTAAGCATTATTTATTTGTTGGTTATACTAGTGTTTGTAGGCTCTAGGTAACTAAATTCATATTGATGCATTCGTTCTTATGTATACGTAAAATTACCGAAATTATCCGAAATTGACATTAGGCTGGCCACAATATGAACGTAATGTCAAGCGTGTACTGTTTTTTGTTGTTGTAATCATAATAGCTCTGGCTACAAGCGGCATGCTTTACAATACCACGTCAAGTTAAAATAGATTTTGACCAGGAATTCTCACGGGGGCGTCCCGGAGTATTCTATCTGAGTGTCATCATCATCACAGACTGATTTATGGTTTCTGAGTGTGAGTACATAGGGTACATATGGTTTCTGAGTGTGAGTACATTTTGTGAAATAGGAAAATCGAATCTATTAACCTGTTTATAGTTTTTCTTATCTTTCAATTGTAATACATACAAAATGCAAGTCGGAATTTGCCCGCGACGCGACATAGGTAGGTCTGTGTATCTTGTGGCTTCGTTCAAACCGATTTATTTGAATTTTGAAGCGTTCTCAGTTTAAATAGGAATGTTAGGGGATGTTTAAAAAAAAAAAAAAAAAAAAAAAAAAAATTAACCAAAATCCACCATTAACCTATATTATGTAAACCAATTTCGAGCAGTGCTTTGTAAAAAATAATAATAATAGTATTTTCTTTTCCACGCCTGGCTCACCATAGTAGTTCAGAATCGATACCCGGAATCCATCAGGCTTTCGCGTTTTAATTAGAAAAAAATCGACTCGGGATTTTTTTTAAGGTACTTAGCTAATGGTTTGTAAAATCTAGTTTGAAGTGAATCTAGTTCTATAGGGTTTCTTATATTATAATGTTTAGGTTGTGTAAAAATGTGTCTCGAACGATCTAGCGGAATTATAAAGAACTACATAACTTATCATTTAAGCACTTGCAATCGCTAACTCGATATGATGCGCGAAAATAGATTAATTAATTACCGAATCATTTCACAGATGGCATTCTAGTAACTAAATCGAAATTAACATGGAAAAAAGGGGTGAATTTATCTTTAGGGGTATATCTTTTTTATTTTATTTATTTACTTATTTAGTCTATTGAATAGGTGGTTGTGCATGCGTGTAGGATGTATGTGTGGGTGCGAGCTTGTGATGAGAATCATGTAATTTAATTAAAAAGTTTGACAATGTGATACTTAGATGTTATTTAATAATGTTGGTGTGAATGGTTCGCTCACGTTCGTGGGTCACTCAAGTATAGTAGGGGCGCGGAGTTATAATATAGCTTTATGTAGTTTCATTCTGTATTAGATATCTAGGTAAAATGCGCCGGTATTAAAAAAAATAATATTCAAAGTTCTTATTTTAACTAATAAAATGTTTAAATTACGTCAAAAAAATAAAAATAAAGGGTTAATAACTAGGTTCCCCAATAATCTCATCTATCAGAATAGATTATTATATAGTAAAAGTGTGATAAATAGTATGAAAGTATTATGTACTATTATTATTCTACTATTCGTGCTATTTTATGATTACACATAGGTAGGTCAGTCATTTCTGGGGGTAGAAGGATAGGTAAATAGGAGATAAAAAAGCATGAGAATAATAAAAAAAAAAAAAAAAAAAAAAAAAATGTATACGGCAATAATTATATTTTGATTTTTCTTGTTAGTAATTTATAAATACGGTAAACTTCTTTATAAATTAAGGGGCGATTGTAACAAACCAAACTATAATATTGCCTTATTTCTATAGTTTATAAGGAAAACAGCATATATTTGTATATTATCCATTACAACAATTCCAAAGTTCATGAAAAACGACATTAAGTTACTTAGATAGGTTGCTAGGTATGCTATTCGACCATAGATGGGAAATGTGACGCTATGATATAAATGTTGTAAAAATATTCAAGTTTCAATGTAAATCACTACTTGCACTGACCAATGTTTTAAGGGTTTCGTAAATTATAAAAAAAACGTTGACACGTGTTATCGATATGTTTGGTCTTCAACAAAAGGAGCAGCAGTTAAAATAACAAAATGTGGCCATAGTAAAGCAATAATAAATAACAGAATTCGTGACACTAACGGCTTTCCAAGGGCTTTTCTTAAATTACGAGTGAATAGGATAGTTTCAAGGACCCAAACTTGACATGTGCAAACTACTTATAAACTTACAAAAAAATTCTTGGAATTCGGTAAAGTACGGTGGAGAAACAAAGATTCATAAGAAACAAATAAGGAACGAAGGCGGAGAGGCGAGCGGGCTCGGGATTCGGAGTGTTGACACCGTCCTGAACGGTCATAATATTCTTGAGAATAATTATATTTGAATTAACCGCGGAAGTCAGTGGTTTAGTACTTAAGTATACTGTGAAAGTGAGTAGGTAGTGACAAAGTTCTGGGTTGAGTAAGCTGCTCCCAATAGTTCGGTGAGTTTTATTTACAAATTTTACTATATTATGCAAATGACTGACAGACATAACATGAATTGGATTGAATATGTTTTAATGGTTTGCCTGTTGTTAATACTGGCTTCACTAGGACGGACTCTGCTAACAGATGTTGACCAAGATTAGGCAGTTAGGGTTAGCTAGGTACTACACAATATCATAGACACTGATTCAAAATACATGGCGCTATAAAAGAATAAAAAGAAAATACAGGGAACAGTGAAAATTCAATTTATTTTCTCCTCGTTGGATAATAGGCTTAAAGCTTAACTAATAACACTAGTGGTCTAACGTACAAGCAAAAGCATAGAAGTTTAACTTGAAATATTAATAAAAAAGGGGTCTCATAACCAGATATCATTCAGACACGTCACACTTCTTCAAAAATCCTATTAAATCCTTAGTTAATCCGGTTTTCCTTCTCTTCTATGATTTTAGTAATAAGGTAGACAATTTTGATCATTATTTGTTTAGCATCCACAGTGTAGGATTGGAACTCTTCTGAAATAGATTATATCATCTGTTAATGTATTGAAATATTACAATCTGTATCCTTGTTAAAATTACAACCTGGAATTGTGTGCCTGTGATAGAATCTCATCATAATTAATGACTCTTATATAGCTACATTAGAATTAACTAGATCCACAACTGAATCTTTTATGAGTACTGTAGGAAAATTTTCTACATACTTAATAATTTTATAAATAAGGCCTTGTAAGTTGTTCTTGCTATAATTATGGCAATATTTACAGTGCTCCCACTATAGTTATAGATAATTGATTCAATTTAACTGAATACATTGATAGTAGAGTTAATAATTGGAAAATGATCAATGTGGGAAAATTTGCTTTGAGTTTAATGTTACTAGATTATCATGAAAAAGGCAAAAACATTATCAAACTCTTACCTAGGAGCAGTGTGGACAATTTTAGAAGTAGGTATTGTAACCAGGAAACAAGTTATAATTATATTTTGAGTATTAGTGTTATCATATGTTCAATGGATACCTATAGGTAATTAGGTTAACTTCAGCCACTTAGGGTACCTGAAACATAATAAGATGTTTTACCTATTAACGGTGTCTAGGTTATACACAAGAAGGACACGGTTCTTGAAAAGTTAACTTTTAATCCGAGGAATATAAAATTTAAAATATAGGTACAATTATTAGTGGAATGCATTGATTATAATTACCTTGACATAAGTATTGTTGATTGAATTATATTAATAATAGGTTGTATTTGTGCTTGTTATTCTCAAGTTGCTCCAAAATACAACTTTGTATCTCACGTGCGATTGTTTTGGATAACAGTTTTATAGAACATAATGTCAAGTGACTTTTGTTTTCTTTACTTATCTAACGAGAACAGAGTGGGTGAATCTATGGTTTATAGGTACCATTTTCACCGTTCCTTGCTAAATCGTTAAATCAAATAAACTAATATTTGATGAGATAAGATTTCGTTGTGGCTACCAATTTTTAAGCTGTATTATTTATACGGCTCGTATCGTAATGTGCGTATAATAATAAGTGTGTCGTTATTTTTCTTTTCAGAGATATATTTTTTTCTTTTGTTAGTTAGGCTGTATAAACAAATTCCAAGACAAATTTCTACATAAATAGAAAACTAAAATTTAAATTTCCTTTCATTAAGATAGGTTATTCTAATTTAATCAAACAGTTAGTCGTCAAGAGGCGACTTAGACAGATCATGACGACGACTATAAAAAAAATACGAATGCGATAGGACAGCCACTCGTAATTCTGTTAATAGTGTGGATTACTGTGGATAAAATTGTAGGAACGATAGGACGTAGCTGGTCGAAGTATATACCTAGTCGTAGTATAGGTTAGGAGGACACTGTCTAGGAGATGTCTAGGTTTTACACTAGGTACTTACCTACCTACCTATTATTCTAGAGAAAATTGTGCACTGCATACAAAAATTCGTTTAAATATTATTTTATGTGTTATGTGAATGGCGTAGTGTTTTGCTCCATTGAATAAGACTCTACAACAGTAGTACTTGTTGTGCACTATTTGTTAAAGTAACTATTAAGCTGGGAGAGAGGAGTTCAATGTGTCCAATTGAGCATGACATTGTCCATTCAATCAATATTTAGCAGTCACATGTAACTTACCATACTCATTATATTTATTATTATAAATTATTTGTATTTAAGCATTATTGTTCTTCGCACTTCATATACACTCATTACAAACATTTACAATACCCAATATACCTACAGATTATTGTGTAGTTCTGAATGGACTCAGAGTAAGCTTTCCAGCGAGTTGAGGAAGTTCAGAGCGAGGTAATTTTGTGAGGAATGGTAGTTTCTGTAAGGTAATGTCTGGCCTTAGTTCTGGTTGGCATTAGTTTGCAGGAATGAGGTAATGCTGAGCTTCCAAAATTTTATAATAATTGTAATAATTACTTACCTATCTATAACTTTCAATGTTCAATGATTGTACTTATCTGGGTCTATGGTCCAGTATATGATTGCAAACAAATTGTGTTTTATTATAGGATTTACCCCTCTCGTGGTAGTACCGAGTCAGCCAGTGGAAGTATTTCCGGCTAATATTATGATAGGCAAAATGTTTATCTTAATGTTTTCTGGATACGTGCCATACTTACTCCATTGCTTTTGAACGATAATCAAACCTGATTATTTGTCAACAGTGATTTATGTTTGTGGCGACTTGTTAAGTAGTGGCTGATGGATGGTGTGAACCATGGCTTTTTACACTTGAGCAGTCTTGTGTAAACCGACATGCTCATATCCGTTTAGGTCAATGCTATCCAGGGACTTTGACTAGATGGATCCTTGTGAGCATCTAGTGTTCGTACTCACCCGGCCTAAAATTCGTATTTTGTAATGCCAATAATTCAGAATTCGTGGTAGAACAAGATATGATAAGTGTCCTCTTGTGTTTCAAAATATTGCAACCATATATTCGACAGATATACCTATGATTTTTGATACATTGTATGATTTGAGAAACTCTAGCAGCGGTAATGATTAATGGTTTTGACTAGCCTTTTCATAAACCTTACCCTGTCCTTGTGAGTATACCTGATTGATTACATTAATATTTAACATATTGATAAAGTTCAATGTTATTGCAACTTGATCTATTCATCCGGTTTCACCGATGCTTACTCAAAATATTGTGTTCTATGTGTCTACGCATAGATTTCATATAATACATCACTCTACATCATTTTTCTCATCTTGGATGACTAAACTATGTGAGACTGGTTCTTCCTAGTTTGTAGCGGTTCGCATTTCGAAGTACTTATGTTTAGTTTGTGAGGCTCACTATATGAGAAGAGACTACATAATGGAAAAGATTGTGGATTTGTTACCCAGTCATTCAAGTGGGAGCTTATACATTATACCTGCCTTGTCTGCTTGCAGCTAGGCAATTTCATTATAATATTAATTTGCTAGTATGTCCTCTATATGGCTTACTAGTGAATACTTCACTTTTGATCTGTGCGTGTTACATGGAGACGTAGTGTTTGGGCGAGCATCGTTGGGATAGGAAGAATTTCTTCCAAACTTACTTACATATGGAATCAGGTTTTACTCTCTCCATCATTATCCTGTCCTTGCTTGGTGTGGTTTTAGGACGGGTCTGAAGGGGTGGTTGGAGCGGACCCCCGGGGCCCGTTAGGGCCCCGGTTACTTCCTTCCTTTATCCTGTCCCTATCCTATTCCTATAAGTAATCCCAGTTGCACACTTTACAACATACACATACACGTATAAACTATAGTTTTATGGTTAGGTATAAAATATATATTTCAATTGCAGATAATTCTTAGGTTAAACACAGTATTCACCTTGTTAGACTTATAGCTGCGCCTCAGACATACCACATCTTAAAGAAGTTTGGATTACTAAAACAAAAAAAAATTACACAACGTAGGAATCCTAACCATTCTAGACGATCACTACTTAAATTTGGCCAAATAAAATAATACTTCCATAATTATAGTTCCAACTTATAATATTATAAGGAAGGTATTTAATTTAAATATTTCAGTATTTAGATTATAAAAGTATTTCCTAAAGCATTGTTTTAAAGATTTTAACAGACTTGCAAGGGAAATATAAAAAGTCTCCAGAAGGAACTTTTACCTTGGTGTGTAAAGGATCACCACCAATAATTATTATTTAAATAATAATTTTATAAAAATAGAGAGTAAAGTAAGTTTAACAAAAAGGGGGGGGGATGTTACATTCACAATTATTTTCCCTTTTCATAAGATGATAATAACTCATGCGGTTTTTATACTATACTTAGACGTATAGGATCATGAGTAAAAATTGCATAAGGACCATACCAATAAATAGGCATTTCCATCATCAGCCTGTGGACGTCACTGCTGGACATAAACCTCTCCACCTATTGTGGCGTTCATAGGAGGTTATTAGCCTACTGCTACCACGCTGGCCAGACGGGTTGGTAGAGGGTTTGTTTCAAGTTTTCCTTCTCTCGCACAGGTTTTCAATGCGTCGAGCCTCTTAGTCGGCTCTTACGACATCCCAGGCATGTAAGGGAGTGGTGACACTTGTATTCTTAGGCCGTCACCACACGGCTAATAGGCATTTACTTACTAATAATAATAATAGCAATGGCAACATAAGAAAAAAAAAACTTAGTTGAACAGGAAAAAAATAGGAAGCTTTATTGATCCGTTGAGCCTAAAATAATGTCAAAACAAAAAGATGACATGATTTTTGAATGTTTGCCTTTTTCGGTGCTTTTTTATACATAAGATAATTTTTTAAATACAAATATATTAGAAAAAATCAAGCCACAAGTGTATCCCGTCTGAGAATCACTTGTGGCCGAGTTGATTATTTCCAATATTTTTTTATTTTTAAATGTATCATTTCGTGAAGATTATGAACATCATATACTTTAGCATTTTATGGATAAAAAGGTAAAGGCGATGTTTACTGTATAATTATATCTAACGATAGTGTTTTGTCGATAGTTCTACTAGGAGTGGGCGTGAAGGAGTCTACCAAGCTGAACAACGTGTTCACCGCCCTGAACATAGCCACTGTCATCATCGTGGTCATCGCGGGCGCCGTCAAAAGTAAGTTATTTTAATCGACTTCCAAAAAAAGAAGCAGGTTATCATATCAATTCGTCGCGTATATACCTATATTTTTTATGTACACCATTGACTTATATATTTTGATGTTCACCGATTATTCGAAGACGGCTGGACCGATTGGAATGATTCAAACGCTATTACCTAAAATTTTTTCCCAGAGATTTGATCCCAAGTTAGATTTTTAAATCGGTTCAGTAGTTTATCAGGAAATCTTGAAAATAGTGTCGTTCTTATTATAAAAAATATATTTTTTACTTTTTGAAGTCGGTTTTTTATTAAGAAAAAGAAGCTTAGCCTTCATCATAACTGATGTTAAGTGATGATAAGGCTGAAGGTGAAATTGCGCTTCTCCCGGAATCTCTCACTGAGGAACTGGCCATCACAATCTTATAACTCTGGAACACAATGCTGAAAACATTGTTGTTATGTCTACAGATTTAGATAAGATGGTGGTAGCTAACCGACACAATATGTATACCCACCCGCCACTGGGAATCCAACCCGGGACCTCTGGATCTGATATGGGCTGTGTTAGGATACCACCAGACTGGTCCATACCACGACAGCGGTCTACCATACAGATAATAATAATTAGTTTTTTTTTATGAACGTGACGGTGAGACTCTTATCTTATCTTAGCGTTCATCATACCTGATGTTAAGTATTGATAAGGCTGAAAGATGGAAGCGAGCCTCTCCCGGAATCCTCAGCCACTGAGGAACTGGCTATCTTATCTCGAACTGCCGGAATACAATAATGCTGAAAACATTGCTGTTATGGTGTCAGACTTAGATAAGATGGTGGTAGCTAGCCAGGCAGACTTACAAGTCCTACCACCAACCAAACCGAATATAGTATAGTACCCCCGCTGGGAATCGAACCCGGGACCCCTGGGTCTGATACCGGTGGTTGTACCACTAGACCACAGAGGCGGTTAAGTAAAGTTAAGTATTGTCATAAGGTATTACTTAAATAAACGAAGTTGCCAGGTAGGTACTTGTCAAGTGAATTTTTTTTTATTATTTTCAATGTATATTATTGTCTAGTTTGTGGATTTTTATTGGGCCAGCTTACTTTCGCCATATTCCATATTTTGACGTCCTGTTTGGCGCAGGGTTACAAACCCCGCCTTCTGCACCAGAGGTCCCGGGTTCGAACCCCGGACTAGACAAATACTGAACATGTCTATTTTTCTTGGTCTGGGAGTTTAATATGTATATTATGTATGTATTTACAAAAAAAAGTATATAAGTAGGTAGGTATGTTTATCCGTTATCTAGTATCCATAACAGTTTATTTATGATACTTAACGTGAACTAGATAATTGGTGTGATTGTATGCAAATATTTATTTATTTATTATTTATTTATTTCGACCCCTCACCACTTACCGAAGTACCATACATTCTCACCTATTTTACTTAACATAAGGGATCTTCTCATGCCATCATTTACCATCGTACAATACAAGAGTTAGTCATTGTTGCCGCAAAATTTGGCATTTGCAATGATAAGACAGTTATTCAAATTAAGTTCTTAATCCTTTTAATACTATTGAGTTGTATGAATGATAAAATGTTAAGCAAGTCATTATTATTGTGTTTAACCACTTAAGCGGTTAATACGAATTTTTCCACGAGTAGATAATGTGACATATTTTAAGGTTGTTAGGTTCAGTTTTATTATGTTACTTTGTTTTATCTTTAAGAAAATTTATTTGTAAAAACTGTGTGCTCAACGCAAGACTTTATTGCATATCTACAGGCTTCATGAAATTATTACCCCCGCTGGGAATCGAACCCAGGACCCCTGCGTCGTCTGATACCGGTGGTTGTTACCAACCACTAGATACACAGATATCAAGGGGCACCTTCGACGCCCCATTATGTTGCCTTCGGCGCCCTGGGCGGTCGCCCAACAGCGTCCTACCCTAACACAGCTACTCCTGCTGCGCCTATCACATTCCTCATTAGTAATTATCATACTTCTATCCATTATTTAACGTATACCTTCCAGTCCGCCCTTAACATTTTAGGGTTAAAAACTAAAATAAATGCGTTCTACAAGGAAAAAATATTTGTCTAGTCTAGGCCATTTCTCGATTGCCTTTTTCAAAATTACCTATTCTCGAAATGATCTTACTCAGAAAAATAAACCAAACTCTCTTTACCTCTCAGGTGACCCTGCCAACTGGAAGATCAAGCTAGAAGACATTCCTCCTGAGTACCAAGCAAGTGCTGGCGAAGGAGGATTTATGCCGTGGGGAGTCGCTGGCGTGATGGCGGGCGCTGCCAAGTGCTTCTTCGGCTTCGTGGGCTTCGACTGCGTAGCCACCACGGGGGAGGAGGCGAAGAACCCAAAGAGGGACATTCCGCTGTCCATCGTGCTGTCTCTGGTCATCATCTTCGTCTCTTACTTCAGTATTGCTACGGTGCTCACTATGATGTGGCCGTACTACTTGCAGGTGTGTGTTTTTTTTTTTATTTACAGAAATTACCTAATTTCAATATGAGGTGTGTTAGGTTAAGTTAGGTTAGGTACTGAAATTCTCAGGCTGAAGCTAAATTTGACAAAATAGACACAATATTGCTTTATAAAATGCCTGGTTGGTAAGTACAGTGGTGTAACGATCGGATAGTGGCTAGTCAACTTGGCTTGCTGTCAGCTGTCAAGCTGCCTTCCATATAAAATCAGGCGCTGTCTTTCGTTTCACTGTCCAGGCGGTCGCCATTCGCCAATATACTTGACCCGTTGCCCCTGTAAATCGGGCATAAGTAATATGAGACTACTAACCGATCACAGACCAGAAGAAAAACCACCTTGATATCACTTGACATTTAAGTAAGAAGAGTCAAATACTTTTTGGCGGTTATATAGAAAACATTTCAATAAGTACCTCCATCAAAGACAACATTTTCAAAACTTACTTCTTTCCTCATCCAGGATGCCGACGCGCCCTTCCCGCACGTATTTACTGAAGCCGGGATGCCAGTTATCAAGTGGATCGTGACCATCGGCGCGATCTTCGCGCTCTGCACCAGCTTGCTCGGCGCCATGTTTCCACTGCCCCGCGTGTTGTACGCCATGGGATCTGACGGGGTGCTCTTCAGACGGCTTTCCGTGATCCACAAAAAAACGAAGACCCCGCTTCTTGCGACTTTCTTCAGTGGATTGCTATCAGGTACTTCTGTCAGGATGAAAATCATAAAACAGATCATGACTATAAAATATCAGCGTATCTCCTGATGAATGATCGCTAACTCATGTTTCTTTTCTATTATTGAGGGGACTCAAAATGAAGACCATAGTGAGTTGCTGCTTTCTCGCTAGTTGCTCTTCCCTTCTAAGAAATACTCTTACTGATATAGTTTTTAAGAGCCCTATCACAAATTTGCATTCTGCGTATCAGTACTGAGCTCAGACGGCCGATGCGTCGCATTTTGTAGTAATTTTGCAGTTATATTTATCGTAGACAGGAGAAATTCACAATTAACTTAAAGCGATTTTAGAATAAGATTTTATTCTATATTAAATCAATGATAGGTATTCCAAAATTCCGAGGCCGCTAGCAACTATACGAGTATATAAAAGATATCTATAGATATATTTTTTTTTTATTTGTTTAAAACAGTAGTTCGATCCAGGTGCTCAAAAAAGTGCATTCGCGCATTTTATAAAAATCTTTCTCTGCAATTTTGGGTTTAATCAAAAAGTTTACCAAAATTTACAAAAGCGAGGCCGCTACGAACTATGCCAAATTTTTTTTTTTTTTGAGATCAAGAACGCCAAAATTAGCCATTTTATATCACAGTCGAGATGTAATATGGCTCTTAACATATATTTTATGTGTTTTAGCAATAATGGCGGCGATGTTCAACTTGAACCAGTTGATCGAGATGATGTCCATCGGAACTCTTTTGGCTTACACCATCGTCGCTACCAGCGTCTTAATTTTGAGGTAATTTTCTGGACCTGTTCTAATACCCAAGAGCCGCACTAAGCGTTTTGCCCTTGGACGAATCCAAGGTTTTGCCTCGACATTTATCATCCACACTGCCAAAGAATGGAACTCCTTGCCTGAGTCTGTTTTTCCTGACACTTGGGGGTCTTCAAGTGACGAGTGAATAAGTATCTTCTAGGCAAGCGCGTTACATCCTAGATCGCATCTTTGCTTTCCATCAGGCAAGATAGCGGTCAGGCGCTTTACCTATCTAATAATAATTAAAAAAAAAAGTTATAAGGTATTCGAATCTTCAAGTGCATTTAACACCATCACTTTGAATAATAATACTTAAGGAAAAAAGGCGGTAATAAAATAATGGGAAAATTTAAAAGATGCAAACTTTAAGGCTGCTTTCTAGAGCTCTTTGAAATAGCTATGAAGGTATTTAATATATTGTACCGACTTCGAATCCCTGAACCTGAAATGTATCTGCCCTCTTCCAGATACGAGGAGGAACCAACACCTCCACACAGCAGCAAGCCCATCCCAGAGACGCCTTACACGGTGGCCCGCCAGGCTTTCAACCTGCTGGGGCTCAAGGAAACCACGGTCCTCTCCGCCAATATTGCTAAAATTACCATTTGCGTTTTCTGTAAGTATTTTATACTTCTAGAATAGTCCAAAAATAAAAATTACAATAGAGTACACGTAGTACATAGTAAAGACCATTGTCCCGGTTGTAATCTCTTTGAACCTTCATACTATGTGAATAAGTAGGTATTATATTATATTAAAATTAAATGACTGTGGTTACAAACGGGGCTAAGATTGGCCGCAACTCTGATGATACCCTTATAACTATTGGGGCAAACTGAAAAACATGGATTGTCAAAACCAAAACGCGTTCAATAGCTTCTACCAATTACAATTTAATTTTAACCAATCAGAGTCAATTGATAACCGAAGTTCTTAACAAAACCCTGGGCAAGATAGGTCATTCAAAGTCAAAGTCAAAGTCAAAGTCAATATCATTTATTCAGTCAAGGCTGTTACAAGCACTTATGAACGTCAAAGAAGTTACGCCATCGGTTCACAAACCCTACGGCGGGAGACCTTGTAACGAGAAGAACCGGCAAGAAACTCGTCAAGGGCTGTTTTTTTCTCCCTGTTTTATTTCATACAGAGTCGTCAAATTGAAAAGTGACCTTAACATATCAGTAAGGTCAATTTCCATCACAAAAGGAAAATACTAATTAAAATATTACATTTTATGGTTATTGTAAACGTAAACAATTTTTAACTGGCAAAGAAAGACTTGTCTATCATACATTACAACATTTCCCGCACCACAAGACTACTACACTGCAAGTTGTGAGGTACATACAGGTCAGTATCAATTTATTTTAGATAAAAATATTTAGGCTTTAAGCACAGCATTAAGATAAGCAGGCTGAGGTAGACCCATTTCCGCTGGCGGTACCCGTTCACGAGCATTGGTGCGATTGTATAAAAATGGTTTATTCTTTGAAGTAACACAACTTTTACGGATATCAAACGCGCTATATTTCACTAACTTAGTTGTAATTTTCCGTATTTTTTGGTTTTTTAGGGGTTTGTTTGATTTTCCCGACGTTGCGGCACCTTTTCAGCTGCCGTGGTCATGGCAACAGTGCGCGTCAAAACTAAAGATGGTTGTTTATTCATATTCCAGTCGTGCTGGCGCTAGCGACGTGTGCGTTACTGCGGTGGGAGACTAGTAGCGGCGCAGGAGTGGCCACCGCGCTGGGCGTGCTCGGCGCGGCGCTGATAGTGCTGCTCGTGGTGCTGTACCGGCAGCCCTCGCGCGACGTGCAGCATCTAAGTTTCACGGTAAGGCATAGTCATAATGACACTGCATCAGAGCGTTGTTGCGGTGAGAGACAAGTAGCGGCGAGGAGTGGCTCATGTGCTGCTCGTGGTGCCTAGATATATAGATGGGCCATTTACTGCACCACAGAGACAGTCTGAGGAACCACCAAGAAAATCCCGAAAAATTACCAGATCTGGCAAGTTTCTTGAGACTGTTCTCTTGTACTTAAGTTAAAAAGGTGAAGGAAAATGTTGACGATACAAAAGCGCTTTATTACCAATCTAAGAGCATTGGACCAAATTTCCAAAGGTCGTTGGTGTAGTGTTTGTATCTGTGGAATAAGATATAACATACGCCGTCTCACCCACACAAGAGGGCAACACTGGTAGCTGTCAAGAAGGTGACAGAGCGGGAATCGGTATCGATGCTGGATGCTAGCTGGTTTCCTAATCCTATATAAAGTGTGAAGTGCAGAGCAGGAGATAGAGAATCCAATTGTGTACCTGTCTTGGTGTGGTGGTGAGCCGGTGCACCGTTCTTAGGGATCATATCGTAGATCCTACAGTTGGGTTCGTGTCAAATTTTTCCAATATTTTTCTATTTTGTTTTTTGTTTTTGTTTTTCTTATTATGATTATTCTTATTATCTACTACGATTGTTCATGAACGTGTTGCATTACTCCAGGTGCCGCTCGTCCCTCTGGTGCCGTATCTTAGCGTGTGCATGAACCTGTACTTGATGGTGCAGCTGGACTACATGACCTGGGTCCGGTTCATCATATGGCTCGTCATTGGTAAGTACTACAACTTCACGCGAATTAAGTTCAGTGTTCAAACTTTCATCGCTAATTTCCCTCTCTACTTACCTGCTATTTACTTCGTTTTTTAGGGTTCCGAACCTCTAAAGAACAAAAAAGAACTCTTATAGGATCACTTTGTCGTCCGTCTGTTCGTCCGTCCGTCCGAGTGAGTTTATTTCGAAAACGCTTGGGAGTATCATAGTTGAAATTCTTCTTATCGAGTGAGGATTAGTGGCCACCTCTGGTGTCAGAGTTTATCAAGCCGCCTATAAGGCGTCTGACTTGGCTTAACGACTGTATTTAAATGACAACAGCCGGGACCGACGGTTTAACGTGCCCTCCGAAGCACGGAAGCGCTCAGCTGTAATGCCACTTTACGGTCACCCATCCGATACCTGACCGGGCCGAACTTTGCTTAACGAACGTGATCGAATACGACCCGTCTGTCAAGCGCGGCCATGAGCGCTTAGTTGAAATATAAACCATATATTCAGATCAACAGTCTGTTGAAGGCGTAAAAAATCAAACTTCTAAATAAACGTCAAAAAATATAGGGCCGTTTATACCCCAATAAAACGTATATTTAGACACTCGAGGGAATCAAAATTCATAAGGTACTTTCCGTTGACCTAGCTAGAACTATGAAATCTGGCAAGTAATATCGTCTTACAGGAAAAAATCTGAAAACTGAACTTTTGTAATTAAATCATGAAAAATTTTGTCTTAAGTTTTGGAAACAGGTTAACAGACTTATTTGGATTACTTATAGACTTATCAATGGGTTCTTTGTTATAATCATTGGAACCATTGGATCATTGGAAGTTTTTTATTTATTTATTTATTTATTTATTTATTTATTTATTTATTTATTTATTTATAAGGTACACCAGCAGTGCATGCATTAACACAGACAATATTAAAAAAAAAAAAAAAACAACAAAGCATAATTCTGATGCATACACCTTTACAGGTGACACGACATTTACCATACAAAAGAAATCAAAGTAATTAAAATACAGCACAAAAAAGACCCGCTAGTTGGAAAAAAGAAATATCACAATAAAATCACAATAAACACATTACTTAAAGATTATGTACTATTAAAATATCAATAAAATTTATTCAAATTCCATTACAAAAATAATTAAGTAAATAATTAAGTTGTGGCTCTAGTTGCCTACTTAAGCTCAACTTAGTAACGTTGCTAAGGATGTTTCATGTCGGAACAAAACAAAATCGTCGGCCGACACCTTTTACTGATTTGGCCCAACAATGTATGAAAGGTTCCCCTTTAGATGTTATGCACCAATATATACAGTTCATTTTTCTTTTCACAGGATACGTCATATACTTCTGGTACGGCTTGAGGAATAGCTCTTTGAATGAGAAGAATATGACACCAACGACTAATGGAAAAGCAGATGATAAGAACCACATTACAACAAAATTTTGACCATCTCATATGACCAGGGTGAAAAATTGTCTAGAATAATAATATTATAAGATCGGGAGTGCCTCCGCTGCCGGGGCGGCTCCCAAAAATATCACCATTGGGAACCGGCGGTGATACGCTGCCGGCAGCCGACATGTTAAACAGCCGCTGCCGGCGCCGGCACTCGAAATAGCAACCGGAAAAACAGAAATGGATACGTGAGTCACAAAGGTGTGCACCTAAAAATTAGTAGTAACTTTTTTTTAAAAATCGTCTCTGGCGCTTTGCCGGCCGATTCCCCGGCACGCTCGCTCCGCTCGCTCGGCTCGCGCGTTTTTTGGACACAGTTCTAACCTTTCATACTTTCTTCATGGCGGGCCATGCCCCCCTTAAAGGGAGTTGCGCACCCTCGTTCCCCCCGCTATTAAAAGCAGTGTCTTTCGTTATTTTGTCAAAAAAAAGTTAAGTGATTTTTGCTCGAAAATTTTCTTAGTCCTGCACCCGCTAGCGCTGGCTCCCAAATTAGAGACTGGCGCCGGCAGCGGAGGTACTTCCTATAAGACTTGGATCAAAGTGTTTGACACTTTGAGGGTGTTGAAAACGAATTTAATACCTCGTATGTTAATTTTGTTCAGTTTGTATAACTAAGTTAATGTTTATTTTAAGAGATTATCATCTAGTAGGGTGGTTATATCATTTCCTCAGTTTGCAGTTCTTATTACGAAGACTTTAAAGATTAAATTCGGATAAAAAGCAGGGTCAAAGTTACATTGGAAATCTAAAGTTCTGCCAGCCCTAGCTTTGGCCATGCACAAAATCGTAATTGAAAAAATACGTCATAATATTCTTGCCATTTAAGCAAATTTCCTTATAATCGAATAATAAAGCAAGGAGGTATATAATGTTATTTATATTTGTGTAAATACAGCTATTTTTAATTGTAACTAATGAGATGTGAAAAAACTTAAGCGAATTGATTTAAAATTTTATTCTATACTAAGGTTAGAAGAAAATAGGACTTGCAAATGCGACAATAATTAGGCTCAATCAACTGAGTTTTCTTTTATAACAACACAAGTTTTTAATGAAATAATATCATAAGATGACAATATATTATGTGTTGTCATCATGTTTCGCATTCAGGTTTTATGGTAATGAGAATTGGAATACATAATTTTAAGAGATCCACTATTTGTAATTCATATATTTGTAAATATTGTGTCATTCGTCATACGTACTTAATAATTTATTCGTGTTGCTCATATAGTTGTTAAATATATTGTAAAATAAATTGTTCCAATATTTTCATGTAAACTATTCCTTACTGGCATATCCATTTCGATCATGTTTTGGTACTATCTCTTCGATAAATCTCTCTTTTACATTTGTCTAATTATGTTATTGTCGTGAATTGATAAATTAGACAACCTTCACGAGATCAAAATACAAAATAATACCTTATCGCAAGTTATATAAGGTATTATTTTGTATTTAGACACTGAATTGTAATTAGGTAGAGCACTATACAAACAGGACATTTAAAAGGAAAGGTCCTTGGTTGGATGATCCGAGTGTCGTCGGCATCGACATAGACTTCATTTGACAGATGGATGTGACATATTGCTCTTAGTCTTTGGTAAGTTTTCATTTGTGCCAAAAAGAAGCAGCAATGTGTAACATCCATCTGTCAAATGAAGCCGATTTCGACGGCACTTGCGCGGTACGACCCCTGAATTGAAGTGCTTCCAATTTTATTGCGCTCCAGAACAGTGACGCAAGTAAAAATAGTTTGTCAAACAATAAACAATATTATTATTCTATTAGGAAACTTATTCTTGTAAGACTATAAAATTCCTATGCCAGCGAAAAAGCAGGTTATTTAGTAGAACATAAGGTTGAAATTGTATTATCGAAGAGGAGGTTTTCCAATAATTTTATTGCATTTCTTATGAGATGGTACAAAATATGGTTTTCTGTAAAACCATATCCTAGCCATGATTTTATTTATAATTATTGTTGATGATTGTGATAATCGTGTGATGGTTATAGATAATAAATGTCGCTAAATGTGATGAATAAATATAGTTTACGTTTTTAGGTTAAGTTTGACACACTGTGATTTTTATTGAATGTCTAATTATGTATCGTAACAAGAAATAAAAATTATGACGATAATATGACTTTTTATTGCTTCTATGTAAAATGAAATTTGACACACTAAGGAATAACTGATAATAAATCAAATAACAAAAAAATTAAAAGCAATAATTTTATTCAAATAATAAGCTTTAAAAATACTTACATGTTTAAGTATGCAATGATCACATAATAGTTATAACAGTTTTTATAACAAGTTCGTTGAATTTTAAATGACTTAACTAAACATACAGGAAACTTGGTACACCAATGTTTCTCATGCGTATTTTCAACAAAGAATCAATTTACTATCCGACCAAGACAATTAGGCGCATGACAGCTAAGAGAAACTTACAAAAACTAACAAAAAACCCAAAATTTCAAGAAGCGGTAATCAATCAGTTAATCAATGTATAGCTAATCAATCAGATAATAGGAGAATGCGGTGATAGAAGTGGGCTGCAGGTGCCAAAAATGCAAAACTGCATCCTATCATGCGCCTCATTGTCTTGGTCGGATAGTATACAGGGTGGAAAAAATCTATGGGCCCTGGAGGGGAACTACTTGACTTGTCTCGGTAGCTCAGCGGTTAGAGCATTGGACCGGATTTCCAAAGGTCGCGGGTTCGATTCCCGTCTGAATTCACTTGTGGCCGAGTTATTTTTTTCCAATATTTTTCTATTTAAAATTTACCATAAGTATAAAAATAGCATTGAAATGTGCAAAAATTACAAAATCATAAAATACCTTAAATCCTTTAGTTAGCTCATTTTACTCAAAGGAAACATTCCATAATTTTTTTTAAAGAAACACAACTGCATTGAAACATTTAAAAAAATACGCTTCCCACACCCAGGAATCGAACCAGCAAAAATCTGTAAAAAGTTACATTCTGTACTTTTATACCATCAATCGATAGGGTCAATCAAAAGGATCAACTCTCTCTAACAAACATAGTAAATTAAATTAAAGGAAACACATGAACACTCAACTAATAAACTCAATGGGACGGATAAAGCACTTATATTCATAGCTCTTTTAAAAAAAATACTAAAATCTTTAAATGCAGTCTTTCTTTAAAAAAATAAAGGAATGTTTTCTTTCAGTAAAATGTGCTAACTAAAGGATTTAAGGTAGTTCCCCCCCTCCAGAGCCCATTGATTTTTTCCACCCTGTATAAAGAATACATAATTTTAATCTAGTTATCGTGCGTCGTAAATAACTACAGTAGCTCAAGTAATCTTAATAACATTTTCAGATTTAGATGTCTACTTCAACAGCCAGATTTAGTAACTCCAATTTTACATAACAGCTGTAAGTGATTGTAAATACGTACGAACAAACTATGTTTGAATCCCACGAAATCGTTCATAAAATTATAACAAAATAATATTACATGCTTAACTTTAAGTACGTTACAATAAAAACTATGGTCAATTATAAAATTACTTTACTACCTTAAAAGCATTTGTTTTTGCATTTCGTAATATCCGTTTTAGCGTACAAGACAAATTTTCATCATACTTGTGATAAGTCAACTATATATCGTCAACTATCCTCAACTATTATATAGATAAAATTTAATAAGACAAAGAAATTTTCATATAAATATTCAATTACTTACACCAAAAATATTATTAACGTAAAACACAAACAAAATACTTAGGAACTGAAGAACAGGTTAACACAATACACAATACTAATTTCTATTATTTTAATCATAATTGACGAAAGAGGACAGATTTGATTATTTGTTTGTTTGCACTGAATAGGCTCCGAAACTACCGAATCGATTTGGATTAAATTTGGTACACAGATAGTAGATAGCCTGGTTATGAACATAGGATACTGTTTATCCCGATATTCCCACGGGAACGGGAAACACGCGTTTGAAATAGCAAGCGGCCGCTAGTATAACATAAAACACTAATATAATAAAAGCTTACCTTAGAAGCCACAGCCGGTAATTTAAAAAAGCTAACTAAATGTTCACACGTTGCCAAACATCTTCTATTTAATTTATGTACTCCATTCATGAAATCAAAACTTTTGCAATAGATATGTCGTAGGCCGATCGTTGAATTGGGTCTATCGCGATCTACCTGGGCACATCACGGTACGCTGGCATTTATTGATTTGCCTGGCTGAAACCCGCCATACTGTTTATTTATTTATTTATTTGGATCACCAACAAGATTACACCAACAAAAAGAAAAAAGAAGACTCACACATATTAACATTGAGAACAAAGTGAAACCTTAATTAAAGGTGACAACGGCATGCATTAAATACAACAAACCAACAGCTTTACAAAAAAAAAATATAAGAAAATTATGTTAAAATTAAAACTATGCAAGTTAAAATGTCACAATGGCTAAGTTATACTTTGCCCAGACAAATAGATTTTAATTTGCTTAAAGGATCAGCATATATGTCGTAGTTGGTAGACTTTGACAGTGAATTATATTGTGAAAACATTCTGTTTAAAGGCGAAAATAAACCTAGATTAGGTTTTGAACTTTTGGTTACGAACAAATTATACCTTGATTTTCTGTTAAAAGCATAACGTTTGACGATTCGCTTAGCCACGTTTGGGCAAATCGATTCCCATGTATAATCAAATTATAAGCAAATACAATATAATTGGCACTTGAGTAACGAAAATTTGTAATAAAACCCAAAATAAAATCTCAGTATCATAAAAATATAACAGCTGTTGTGACGCCGCCATCTTTGTCTCACGTAAACGTACAACTGACAATACGTACGCAGCGCCACAAGCGTCGTCGATTGAAACTAAATTACGATTCGCCCAATCATATCACGACGTGCTTAGCCAAGGCCCGGCCATATCTCGATGTGGCCAAGTGGACATATCGACAGATAGGTTGCTCTCATCGATCTGCCTAACTTTATATTGGGCACATCATAAAACAATTGGCCAAATCACGATATCGTAATGTGCCCAGGCAGATCTCGATCGGCCCAATTTCATTATTAGCCCACGACAGATATACAAAGCTCCATCTAAAGGTGGTCTTATTGTGAGACACATGCGTCCAAAATCTTAAACTGAAATTCCTTCAATAGGTTTTAATTTTATTTTCGATTATCCTTGAGATTGTGGATAATTTTGCTTTAATAACATTCAACGTTCACAAGTAAAAGTATAGCCTAAACAGCTTAATTCTTAACCTTACTTTTCTAAAAGCACGTAACATAATCGTATTTGAAAATGTAATTTTCTTTCAATTCCTACGTTTTGTTTATCAATGGTTACATTAACAAAACGCTGTTTCACAGCCACGCAATACTAAAGTTTGCTTTTCTTTACTTATTTCGTAAATACGCTCAATAGAAATGTATTTTTAAAACAACACCATACATGCCAAACTATGCAAACTTGTACCAACATAGAATACTAAATATTACTAAAGTACAGCCAACAGAATGACATGATTTACAGTAGCAATAAAAAAATCACCGCTGTAACAAGCAGCATGAGGGTTTTCTCAAGGTCAAACGATATCGAGATTAGACGAAAAGAGCGCTTCAAACTGTATGAGAACCTACCGTGTCAAATTTTTCGTATGCACCATGACGTCACGAGCGAGATTTTGTGATGTGGAAATGTTATCGACCAGCTTTTGCAAGAAAGCACTGCACCATTAACCATTTTCGTTCTGAGTGACTCGTGTTTTCATAGCAATATGGTCTCAAGCGGACTAACTTAGATCGTAAAACTTTGACCCTGGATCAAACTTTTTACACGCAAGGTAAACGTTAACTTTTTATACGTTAACCGTCTATCTCGATATAGGTCTGTGACTATGGGTATTAGAAAATGGACATAAATATTTATTTTTATGTTAATAAATACTCACACACTTTATTGTCACAAATAGTTAACTGCTATGGTGCTAAATGCAATTTCATGCACTATTCGCCTGCTTTAAATTGATGCAAATGCAGAGTCTTGCCGTATGAAACATTATTGGGCATATAACCAAAATAAGTGGTAGTTCCTCCATAAGTAAAGAAAAACGAATACTGAATTAATATTAACAAAGTATTAAATAACAGGAAATAACTAAAACCACAACGACAAAATAAAGTTCAAATAGAAACTACGTACTTATACAAAAACATTTAAATTAAAATATTATTTTAAATGTATATGTTGTTTTCATGACTTTTATTTCATTGACGTAAGGAACATTTTGCTTTGCACAAGTGAGGTGCCAAAACAGTCACATGCTGCTACTATTAGTTTAGTAAAATTATCACTGTTGGGAAATATGAAAGAAAGAAAGAAAGAAACAAAATTTCAACATAGCCTCGGGACACAGTGAATATACTAAATTAATTATAAAGTAAATAATAACAAAAATAGAACTTAAATTAAATACTAGTATGGTATTATATAATCTGTAATTAAAACTAAATTAAAAAAAAAACATAAATCGTAGTGTCTCACAGCTGTGCCAAAACAGGTTTCCAATTAAGCAAAATGTCAGATTTGCGAGATCTAATGCTGATTTTAAATTGGCACCTTGGTGTTATTGACAGATAGATACCACCAAAGAATCAATATAAAAAAAAAATATGTATGTATGTATGTAAAGAATGTTTATTGTAATAAATAGTAGATGTAGTAAAAAAAATATAAGCTATTCTTATGTATTCAAAACAAGGTAACTACTAAGTATTCTAGTCATCAATTTGATTGAATTTTAGTTATTTGACGCCAGATGACGCGTTTACTACAAAAGCGTTTACAAGCTGTGTAATGTCAGTTAGAATAGCACTACCCCCTCTCATCCCGTGGGTGTCATAAAAGGCGACTAAAGGACTCAGCCTTCAGGAGACGGGCAACAGCGTCTCCTACAAACTTGGCCATACTGCGATCGCCAACCCGCCTGCCAAGCGTGGCGATTATGGCAAACCCTCCCTTTGGGGGAGGCCTATACCCAGCAGTGGGAGTTATGTGGCTAAGACGACGACGCGTTTACTAGGTAGGTCGTTAGCCCACTTCCACATACCCATAATAGGCGGGACGGGATGGCAAAAAAAAACAATGTTTAATTCGTACATAAACAATCGAAATTATACTTGTTACGATAAAGACTTCAAGCTTAAGTCTTATTCCGAATTTAGCTTCGGACTTGTTTCCGAATTCGGATAAACGACCTAGCTAGTGCAATTACACCATAATAAACCTAAAAATCTACGCCTTAACGACTACTTTTACATGGATCTAAATACTTTGGTCGAGTACGAAGGAACAGGGGTACTAAGAGATTCGTTAGTATTCAAACAATATAAAACTATATTCAGTGGTCTTACCACGAGTTGTTGAGCAATATTAAAACAATATTGTAAGTGAGATGGTGCTTTACGTAGTGTATAGCTCCGTCGTTTAATCAACATCATTTGAGTATTGCGATGTCAGTTAATGGTATTTAACGATATGATTCATAAATATTAATATCTTACTAAATTAACTCATTTTAAGTACTTTGAATACTTAATCACTTTTAGCTTAATTTTACAAACAAATATATATTTTTTTATAATTTTTTTATTTTTGCATTTTTCAATGCTATTTTTATGCTTATGATAAATAAATAGAAAAATATTGGCAAAAACGCTGGCCACTTCAGCGTATTAAAAAAATATACAAGTATTGGAGAATTTCGATTAGAGCATTGGACCGGATTTCCAAAGGTCGAGGGTTCGAATCCCATCTGAGAATGCACTTGTGGCTGAGTTGATTTTTTCCAATATTTTTCTATTTAAAATTTATCTTAAGTAAATAAAATTTTGTTTCCCTGACATTTATTCTCCCAGAAATTAATTATTTCAAAATTGATGATCAAGCAATGGTTTTACTTTAATTAATCAAGTAACTGCTGCAAAACTGCCGGGTCTGATTTTAATGCCTCCTTGTACATGTAGCTGAGATGTCCCCTCCCCACACAAATTCCACAACAGTATCGTTATTGGTGCATCATAGACCACTTTCCAAAAAAAGTTTCCAGTTTCCTTTCTTCAATAAATTTTCAACAGTATGAGTGCAGCTGAGGGAGCAATTTGTTTCGCAAATTTCTTCTATCAATTTTGGTCGTTTGTTTTTCTTTCATTATATAGGCAACTATGTTTTGCATGCCAGATACAGTGGTGGTCACATAATTAACGACACTAGCCGATTTTCATACAATCTGGACGGTAACTCTGGAGTCTTATATATAACTCTGGAGTATATTGCTACCCAACTGATCTGATCAACATTCTAAAAGATGTAAGGATCAAAATATTCAATTAACATATCCATACAGCTTCTTGAATGATGATCAGATCAGTTGGGTGTGTATAGCAATCTGGATCTCCTACATTTACTCCCTGGTTGGCCATTATAAGATCGCAGCTCGGTCAATGCTTGGCAGAGAACCAAGGCTCCAGAATTACCTCGATTGTATGAAAATCGACTAATGTCGTTAATTATATGATCACCACTGTATAAACGACACGGCAGTATTAGTCGTGCTGGGTTGCCCTTTCAGCTGATGGTATGAGCGAGACCGGGAATGACTGAGGGAGCATTTTTGTATTCCCAAGGTTACAGTACAAGAAATATAGTTTCTTCTATCAATTTTGAAGTTTCAAGTCAGTGGCCTGTCCTAAATGCTAGATATAAACGACACGACAGTACTAGTGGGACTGACCGGATTCTCCTGTCAGCCGATGGTATGGGCCAGACTGTTGTGGTGCAGCAGAGCGGTGTGACTATCGCTGTGGAGTTCGGCTAGCGGCACAGAGTCCGGGGTTCGACGTCGTTCTGAGCTATTCCACGCCCCGTAGGTCGCGTAGATTATTAGGCCTGCGGATATTTTATTTATAAGCATGCGAAATAGTTCACTATTAGTACCCTTAGTAAGAGTTGACATTAATTATTAACGCTAACGGATCGGATATCGGATGCACATGTCGGTGAAGCAATCGACGGATGTGACAGAGCGATGGTTTTCTATAACGAATATAGTCCGGCACACGCATACTAGGGGTACCAAATACACTGTTATATTTAATAGGTTATTGTATATATCTAGATCAAACTCCACAAATCATGTACCGCTTAAAAGAACAAAAAGTCACAAACAAACATTATAGCTTAAGTTTCATTTCGTTTCGCGCACTCATAATTGAAATAAAACAGCTTTTGCGGAATATTTAGTGCGATTTATTTACACGAAATATATATTTGGTACAGTCAGCAACGAAACTTGCCGAACAAAATAACGTTACAAAAGACACTAGACACATGAATTGTACATAAGTTACCGAACATAGTTACAAACAAAATTCCATTTACATTATAAATTTCCAAAAGTAGCTATACAGTATATTTCCAAAAGTAGCCGGGCATTATATTTTCAAAAGTGGCTGGACAGTAGACTTCCAAAAGTGGCTGGACAGTAAACTTCCAAAAGTTGCTGGACAGTACATTTCCAAAAGTGGCTGGATAGTAGACATCCAAAAGTTGCCGGATGTAGTATCGTGTAAATGTGAGTTGTTAGATCATGACCGGACCAATTTTCGAATTTAGACTAAGACAATCACCGAAAAAAGTACAGCGCTGTTATATAATACATTTATCTCTTTCATTTTGATCGTGACATCATTGACATGTCATTTGTTTATGCCATTTTATTATTTTTTACTATTTTAAATTTTAACCGACTTCAAAAAGCCTCCTCAATTCAATTGTGTTTCACGACATTTATGAATAGATTTTACAATTTATTTTCTTTAATGGATAAGTTACACTCCAAGGAGTGGTGGTGGCTTTATTCAGGATTGTAGAAGACAGTTTTATAAATTTTCAATTTAATAGTTTTACTTTTTCGCGGTGTTACTTGTGGATCTAACCTATAGCTCCAATTTATACCCACTGAAATATTTGATAATAACATGACTGAATTCAATTATTAATATCTATAACATAATTTCAAAACTTTTTTTTTATTTTATTTCCTAGATAATTATACTTGTTCTCAGAAATGCGTATCGATCGGACTGTAAGATCGAAAATATTGTTCTACCTGTCGACTTTTATGATGATTGTACATATATTTATGACCTTGACTGTACTAAAATGTTCAGCGACTTTTGAAGATGACTGTATCAAACGTGATATTTAAATGATTTACCTTATTGCCTTAGTTATAATCACATAGTTGACATAGTTGACAGTCGGGCATATCAAAATCGATATTTCGATCATATCAGATTCTTATTTTCATTAAAAAAGAGTTTTCATATTCCTAATCTTCCTAGCCTTCTAGTTTATTACAAGAGATTTTTCCGTTGAACTGTTTGTATTCTATTAAAAAGAATTATTTACAAGTAGCTATTCTTCTTTTTGAATTGCACATTCCACGAACATTCTTTCTATCTTTTGTTTTTAATTCTGTCAATATAAGTGGTTTACATCTGCCTACAGGTACTGTACTGCAATCGCCACTTAGAGATTATTGTAAAAAATATGTTCAGCAAGTTTTGAGTAGTATACATATCAGTGGATTTGTATAGTCAGATTTGTTCAGCACATTTTGATATTTTACAGATCAAGCTAATTATGTTATTAAACATATTCAGCTATTTTTGTAAAAATAATGTACATCGACCTTTGGTATTCCCAAATATCCACAGAGATTTGTACAACAACCTGTTCAGTTACATATGAACCTTTATAGTGGCAGGTGTTTTGAAAATTTGGATATGTTCATGGACTTTTGTTGCTGACTGTACTATAATTTTTCGGTTTATTTGAGGTTTTTCAACCCGTGACCACGGCAACTGAAAAGGTGCCGAAACGTCGGGAAACCATAAAACCTCAAATAAACCGAAAAATTATAGTACCAAATATATATTTCGGGTAAATAAATTGCACTAAATATTCCGCAAAAGTTGTTTTATTTCAAACATTGCAGACAAAAGTAGTAAGTAAATCCCAGAGAACATAAAAAGAGGTAAAAAGAAACAAATGGCCAGGACAGCTACTGAACGAAACCTTTCATCGTCCCTTTTAGAGCCAAGTTCACCAACTGTCGATTAGGTAGAAGTCGTTTAAAATACGTTCTATCTTTTTCAACTTCAAGCAAACGACTGATAATATTATGCAAAGACGTTAGCGTTCATAGTTTAGTTAAGTAGATGGTGAACTCGGGCCTTTTTTTAATGAGAATCTAGTAAAAAAATATAAAAAATAAATAAATAAACCAGGACCGCAATCTTCAGCAAGTTTTTCCCTTCGGAGATTTCGTTCTTACATTAAAACTAATGAACACATTATAAGCAGTATACTGACCAGCAGCGATCCACACGGCGAACCTCAGCCAGGTCATATAGTCGAGGTTGAGCATCAGGTACACGTTGATAAGGATGCTGAGTCCCGGGACCCACGGGACGAATGGCACCTGGGGACAACATCAAGGAACATCACATCCATTGTCCAGAGATAAAGGTTGGTATATGCCATAGACATGTAATATTTTTTTATTGGCCCTAGCTTCTAAGGCCGATATAAATATTTTATTTGAGTATTTGAAGTAGATGGGAGCAAATAACACAACTGTTTAGTTCACGCGTACGTTTATTACTGAAGAAGAGGGGGGCGCGCGCGCAGGCGACACCGGTAGGTAGGTAAGTACAGCTAGCTACACATCATTCTCTCCACCATTATTTTGAACCCTAGTAACAAAACAAACTATAATTAAAACATAAAAATTGTTATCTTACGGACTATGCGTTTACAAAAATTAGAACTTATAACTAACTTTCTTTTTGGGTCTTAACTGGCGCGTGAATGGCGCTTGGGGTTGAACAGGCGCTAATGGTTCAGGAGGCGCCGCTGACGGCGGACCGACATCCGCGGACGTGGTGGTTTCGCTCGACGAACGAGCGCCCAGTCCCTCGCACTCCAGGTTTCGGACACCATTACTCTCCCCACTATTATTGTTGTTGCTCGCTTCAGTTGGCAGTGGCAGTTGTATCTCATTAGCATCATCCCCTCCAATTATACTTTCATCGTTACCGTTAGTGTCAGCTGAACTACGCGGCTGAGACTGTACATTATTACTTGAACTGATCACGATTGAAGGAGGTTGAGAAGACAATGTTTTTGATATTTGCTGTTCAAAATTTGCAAAATTACCCTTATATTCTATGATTTGATCTATGTGTCTAATGCAAATAATGTCCGTCTCTTTCATGCGTACTTTAAACATTCTATTCCCAACCAAACTTTCAATAATTGCCAATTGCCAAACTTCCTTTCTGCCATTAAACCAACGAGCCCATACAATATCGCCTACAGACATTTTTCTACATTTTGATATATTTTTGCTTACATTATCATTATCATCATTTTTTGAAGGTAATGCTATATCTAAACGAGATCTTAAATTTCTCCCGAACATCAATTTAGCAGGCGTTTCACCTGTTGCACAATGAACTGTATTTCTGTAATCGAACAAATATCCTAACAATTTTTCCTGTATGGTGTGCGTGCTAGCATAATCACTTAATATACATTTTAACATTTTTTTACATATTCGAACAGCATTCTCAGCCTGACCATTGCTACAAGGATGATAAATCGGAGATGTCATGTGCTTAATCCCATTGTTGGAACAAAATTCATCGAACTCACTTGAATTTATTTTGACATCGTTGTCAGACACTATAGTTCTAGGGATACCGAATACAGAAAACAGATACTTTAATTTCGTTATTAAAGCTCGCGTGGTAGTGCCGTCTGACATATACAAGCATTCTAACCATTTGCTATACGCGTCAATCACTACCAAATACATCTTCTGTCCTATCGTCATATAATCGATGTGTACGCGATGCCACGGCGCGGCCGGCGCGGGCCACGGCGCGGGCGGGGCGCGCGGGGGCGCCGCCCTCGTTCGAATGCACACGTCGCACGCGCCTATACATTGTTCTATGTCCCTGTCGATGCCAGGCCACCAGAACCTAGCGCGCGCGTTACACTTAGTTTTAATAACTCCTAAGTGAGAACTGTGCAACTCGCGCAAAATATACTGGGTGAGCTCACCCGGAATTACAACCTTATGCCCCCTCAATAAGAGGCCTTCCTCATATTGTAAATCATTTTTACATTGGAAATAGGGCGAAACCGACTTACATGTCATTTTACGTGGCCAACCATTATTCATATATTTAATAACCATTTGAATAGTCATATCGTCTGCGGTAGCTCGTTTGACATCCATCATAGTTATGGCCGGAAAACCAGTATCTAAAAACTTTAACATGCAAGTACTGTCCGTACTTTCGTCTACCACAGCATCTACATCTAAAGGAGCACGAGAAAAGAAATCTGCTACCAAATTATTTTTACAAGGCGTGTATTGGACTATATAGTTATATGCCGATAATATTATGGCATATCTTTGAAGTCTTGACGCGGTAGTGACTGTTATGCCCGATCCACTATTAAATATAGAAACTAAGGGGCGATGATCTGTTTTTAATATGAAAGGTTCACTTTGGCCGTATAGATACTGGTGAAAACGTTTTACTCCGAATATAATGGCAGTCGCTTCTTTTTGTATTTGGCTATAGTTTCGCTCACTGGCAGTAAGCGAGCGCGAACCGTAAGCGATAGGCCTCTCACAGCCGTCCGGCGCCGTTCGCTGCGACAATACCGCGCCCAGTCCGGCCGGCCCGGCATCTACGGCTAACACTAGTTGTGCAGACGGCTCGAAGTGAGCGAGTACTCGTTCCGAAGCAAGTTCTTTTTTTACCAACTGCACCGCGCGTCTCTGAGGTGGACCCCAACGCCACTCCGCTCCGTTACGGAGAAGTTCGTGAAGCGGACACATCAATGATGAAGCGTTAGGAATAAAATTCCTGTAATAATTAATGACACCTAAAAATCGCTTTAAGTCCGTGACGTTTGTAGGTTCCGGTGCTTCCAAAATAGCACGTACCTTATCTGGGCTGGTGTGCAGTCCATTTTTATCGATTACATAGCCTAAATAAGTCACGCTGTCCTTAAAAAATTCACACTTCTCTTTTTGTAACCTCAAACCGGCGTCTTTTAATCTTTTAAACACTTCGCGCAGCCTTTCTAAATGTAGAGTAGTGTTAGGTGCAGTTAAACATACATCATCGAGCCAACAGCTGACTCCCTCTATGCCCGATAGAAGAGATTCCATTGATCTTTGAAAAATAGCTGGCGCGTTAGCTAATCCGTACACCAAACGCGTATATTTGAATAACCCTTTTGAAGTTGTGATGGTAGTAAGCTCCTGACACTCCTCACTAATAACAAATTGATTGTAGGCGTTTTTTAAATCTATTTTAGTGTAACGATCGCCTCCACCGATCGTGGCGAAGACCTCCTCAATACGAGGGAGAGGGTACTTGTCAATCACAAGATCTTTATTCAAGGTAACCGAAAAATCCCCAGCTATTCTAACTGTGCCGTTTTGTTTTAAAACCGGAACAATCGGTGTAGCGTACTTAGAATGGTTGACGGGAACTAAAATTCCTAATTTCACTAGCCTGTCAAGTTCCTCTTCTACTTTACTTTTTAATGCAAACGGCACAGGACGCGGCTTAAAAAATTTAGGTGATGAATTATCTTTTAAATGTAGTTGCACTTTAAAATTAAACGTACCTAATTCGTCGCGCCATAAGTCTGAATATTGTTCCAACAACGTACCTATACCATCATCACTTTCTAATTTATTTACTCTGGTAGTTATTATCAATTGAAAACAAGACATGAAATCGCGGCCCAATAATGGCGGACCTCCATTTTGAACAACAAAAACTTTTATATCTTTTTTTGTTTCATTAAAAATGGCCTCAGCCCTAAAATATCCCAATGGTGAGATTTTATGTCCATTATATAAACACATTTTCATATTGCATTTTTGTAATTTATAATTAGAAAACTTTTCTTTGTAAAGAGTATCCGATATTACACTTCTACCCGAACCAGAATCTAATTCCATATTTATTTTCTTATTACCTAGTATTAAACTAATTTCAATAGGTCTATCAGTAACATACCTTATATTATAATTTTGACATTCCTCACAAGGGTCCTTAGAATTGTCCGCACCGCAATCCTCTTCTGCATTTACGTGGTAAACACACGATTTCCTATTATTATTGCACACTTTTTTTAAATGGCCTTTTAGACCGCACGTTGAGCACTTGTAGCTTTTAAAACGACACTTGTCACTATGGTGATTTTTCATCCCGCATACCGAGCATCGGGGTGTATCCGCAGAACTGCTCGCGCCGAACCTCCGCGTGCCTCCACCGCCGCGGCTAGATTGCCCCTGGAACTTCACTCTGTAAACGGGTTCTTCCTTTACTGTAGTGACTTCGCCGGTGTTTAACATATGCTTAGCCTGTTTCGCACAGGCTGCCTGCTCCGCCAATTCGATAGCCCGCGTCAACGTTAACGTAGACGGACTCTGCTCGAACAACTTGTCGCGCTCCGGGCCTGGGCCCAGGCCTAGGACGAAACGATCTCTCAAGTTCGTTTCCAGAGCGGTACCGAAGTCACAGTAACTAGCCAGACCTCTTAATCGCGCCGCCCAGTCTCCTAATGATTCGCCTGGACTCCTGATCGCACCAAAAAACTTCGCCTTATCCACAAATGAGCATTCTTTCGGCTTGAAATGGCTGTCGAGTAAATTAACAAGCTGCATGAAACTCAATGACTCCACTTCATTAGGGTACGCTAGGTTTCGAACCAAGCGATACGTTTCATCCGAAAGATACGTAAGCAGGATTCCACTTTTGATTTCCTCTTTGACGGAATTTATTTTCAAAAACTGCGTCAACCTGCCTTTGAAAATAGACCATTCTCCTGTTTTATGGTCGAAATTCGTCAAATTCCCGAGGTGAGCCATTTTTATTTTGCGGTTGTGGGTAATCCGTCCTCGTCGCCACTGAAGTAGATGGGAGCAAATAACACAACTGTTTAGTTCACGCGTACGTTTATTACTGAAGAAGAGGGGGGCGCGCGCGCAGGCGACACCGGTAGGTAGGTAAGTACAGCTAGCTACACATCAGTATTACTTTATAATTTTCATAATAAATAATACTAGGGCGGTTACAACCCGATACTCGGGTTCGTCGATCGACGAAAAATTCCAAATTATGCGAAAATAATGACACTTTTTAATTGCAGTTTGTGATCATCACGTTTAACATTTTGTATATTTTATAGTTTTCGGAACAAATAGACTCGAGTACCTTTAATTTGATACCTTACTCGGCCGCGTACTACGCGCCAAAGTCCCTATCGAGTCGTCACAAATTTTGCGAACCTGAATTAAGTATATAGATTGTAAATTAATTTCAATATGTATGTAAATGTGAATTATTTTAATTTTTAATTTAGCATGCTACTTTTTCTAGCTGAAGAGGAGAGTCAATATAATTTAAAAGATCATAAAATGTTACCCTGTTCATTTCATTGCTCTTTGGTTGCTACCGATGTGCAAAAGTTGCCACTTTTGCACATTGATGACACTTTTCTTGACATAATTTTACACCTTCACCCTGCTAACAGGCCGTCGACGCGCGTTTGCAGCGATACAGACGAGAAACACACGCGTGTCAAGACTGCTTTTTATGAAAAAAGCACAGAAAAAACAGCGACGTCAACGGCGCGTTTAAAAAAAACGTGGCGTGCGTGAGCCATTTATGACATAATTTGCAACTTTGTTGCACTTTTTTGCTCGTTCGTGGCAACTTGTGCATCTTAATGTCATCTTTCTACCTATGTCAGCCCCTATTTACTACTTTGTGACACTTTTTTGACATCTTAGTGTCACGACACTGCTAACATTTTATGCCTTGATGACCTTTTTGCACTTGACGAACTTTGACCTTTGACTTGAAGACCTTGATGACCTTTTTAATCTTGATAACACGTTGTCACCTTGGTGACACTTTTAGCACCTTGGTGAAATGGTGCCAGGAAATGCCTATTCACTCTCGCCTTGAAGAGGCCAAGGTTGTAGGAATCGGGGAACACAAGAGCAGGCAGCGCATTCCATTCTTTAGCGGTTCGCATTAGAAATGTGTCAGCGCAGCGCTTGGTACGGATTGCTGGAATGTCAACGACGTATGAGTGGTAAGCTAACCTGCGACTGGTACCCCGATGGTGGAAAGGGGCTGGAGGAACAAGGTCGTGCAGTTCTCTCCCACATTCTCCAAAGTATATCCTATAAAAGACCGATAAACATGCAACTTTGCGACGGTGACTGAGGCTCTGAAGTTCCGCCGTGGCCAGTGGTGAGTTTCCAATGAGTTTCCTGGCACGGTTTTCGACCGATTCCATAAGCTCTAGCTGATACTTAGCAGAACCATCCCATAGGTGACAGTAGTACTCCATAGACGGCCGAATCTGCGCTTTGTATAAAAGGACCACATTTTATCTCATTGGTTTCATCTAACTGCATCTATAAAGTGTCATCTTACACCTCGATGCCACCTTATAGCAATTTTATCACACCTTATTATCAGCTGTACTTGACGACACTTTGACAATTTATTACTTTTTTACAAATTGCAGTCAACAAACTTACCGAAAACGCCAACTTCTTCTCAGACACGGGTTGTCTCGATATAGCGTACAAGGTAGTTAGCACTAGCATTCCGCCGACCGCTAGCAACGCTATAGCGCTAGCACTGCCGGTCAGAGCAGAAACGCCGTGGGTTTGGACACTGCCCATCAGAAGGAAACACCAGATACCTGCAG
The DNA here is from genome assembly GCA_910589605.1 of Chrysoteuchia culmella. NCBI lineage: Eukaryota > Metazoa > Arthropoda > Insecta > Lepidoptera > Crambidae > Chrysoteuchia > Chrysoteuchia culmella. The sequence continues at coordinate 2,550,190 of OU342651.1, forward strand.
ACAACAGGTTGTTATAAAATATACGTTTGAGCAGTTCGAGTTAATTTTGCTTTTGTGTAGTTAGTTTTATTGTTTTCGGATAATATCTTAGGCCCAACAAATGCCAAATGTGGCATCATTGCGGTTTGGCTATGAGAGGAATGATTTTACATTTTTAACTTTAACCGCCTCTGTAGTCCAGTGGTACAACCACCGGTATCAGACCCAGGGGTCTCGGGTTCGTTTCCCAGCGGGGGTACATATTGTGCATAGTGTATGTTCGGTTCGGTTGGTGGTAGGACTTGTAGGTCCGGCTAGATACCACAATCTTATTTAAGTCTAACAACAATGTTTTCAGCATTGTTGTGTTCCGGCAGTTAGAGATAAGATAGCCAGTTCCTCACTGATTGAGGATTCCGGAAGAGGCTCGCATCCATCTTCAGCCTTATAAATACTTAACATCAGGTACTATGAAGCCTAAGAGTGTCCAGTAGCTACGGCTTTACACTTTGACCTTGAGAACGCTCTTACGTCGGTCGTAATAGCGGCGGTTTTCGTAGTGCAAATGTAAAGCCGTAGCTGCTGTTGACTTCACCTATTATAACACAAATAAAAGAGATACCCGCGAGCGTGGAATTGAGTTACAGCACTTTCATTAGGTACCATTAAAAAAATTGCGATTAATTTTGCGTATTTTTTAATAATGCGGGCGTGAAAAGGTAGATCACAAAAGACAGACGTCAACAACTTCGACAACGAAAGAGTGAGATGAGTTCTACAGGACATAAAATAACGTTGAAAAACTAGTCTACAATTAAGGATAAAAATGTTGTATGTTTTTTTAAACAAATTGTTTAAAATTACTTAACTACAAATACAAACTCACTTACCATACAATGACACCAGTACAGTGACCAACACAGAGCTGAGTCTAGTAGGCGTGGCGTGGTTGTCGGCGTTCACCAGTTGGCGTACGACTCCTCGGACGGACAGTTCCAAAGGTTCCACAGCTTTGTGAGGAGATAGGCTGCGCTCGTATCTAGAATAGGGTAAAAAGGACTTTGAAACAAACGGAATAAAGTTGATTTAGTTTTTTTTTTGTTTTTTATTGGGAAACGGGTAAGCTCTTCGCCTTCATCATACCTGATGTTAAGTATTGATAAGGCTGAAGATGGAAGCCGGACTCCTCAATCACTGAGGAACTGGCTATCTAATCTTTAACTGCCGGAACACAACAATGCTGTAAACATTGTTGTTATAACATCAGACTTAGATAAGATGGTGGTAGCTAGCCAGGCGGACTTACAACAAGTCTTACCATCAACCAAACCGAATACAATATGTACCCCCGCTGGGAATCGAACCCGGGACCCCTGGGTCTGATACTGGTGGTTGTACCACTAGACCACAGAGGCAGTTAAAATTGATTGGCGGATTGATGATGTACTGTTTACTTGTTTATCTTATTGCTAAGTCTTAAGGAGCCCATGACGCCATAGCGTCATAGCGCCATAGCGCAGGCTGAGCGTGCGAACCATAGTTCGCACGCTCAGCCTGCGATTGTTGAGATTAAGTAACTTTCGGAATGGTCGGCCACGGGATGGGTGACCAAAAGTTAACTATCTCGAGCTCCTCCGTGCTTCGGAAGGCACGTTAAGCCGATCGTCCCAACTGCATTTACAGGTTAAACCCACCAATCCGCATTGGGCCCACATGGTGGGTCATCGCCCATTCTCCTTATCCACCCATAAGGAAGGCCGGTGCCCCAGCTGTGGGGACATTAAAAACGGCTGATGACGATGTTAACTCTTCACCAATCACATTGACGAATTATTATTATTATTATTTTTTTTTTTAAGAAAAGGACAGTTTACGAGCCTCACATTTATACATAAGTGAAAAACATGATCGGGTACAAGACACGTAGTGTGGCCTTAGTTACAAACTGCCACGGCATGTTAGCTTCACAAAAAGCAGTATATGAAACAGTTCATGAAAATCAAAAAGTTATATAAACAAGTTATGCAAACAAAAAAAAGTTATATAAACAAGTTATATAAACAAAATTACTATCAAGGGACTTATTAAATGAAACGGGCTATCACATACCTCAGCAACAACACACAAGAGGCAACCATAGAGTACGCTAGCAGGGTTCCGATGGACATCATGTGGATTAGTTGTTCCAGTTCGAATACCATCGCCAAAGTACCTGAAAATAAACTAGGTTTTAAACCGACTTCAAAAAAAGGAGGAGGTTCTCAAGTCGACTGTATTTTTTTTTTTTGTATGTTCCACCATAACTTCGCCAGTTGTTAACAGATTTTTAAATTTCTTTTTTTATCTGGAAGAAAATGGTTTATGTGTGGTCCCATATAATTTTTAAGAAGATCTGGCTAGTAGTTTTTTCATAATCCTGAAAAATATCAATCACCTTTTGGCAAGTAGTCGTATACCTAGATGACATCATTGTTGTGTATGGGCTGATTTTTAGTGTAAGTAACGGCACATAATGTAACAAAAAAATCTGAAATAAAAACATTTTATAAAAAGAAATCAAACCGACTTCAAAAAGTAAAAAATAAAACTTTTGGAGTCGGTGCTAGTTAGCTAAGGCCAAAAAAAATATAGTTAATAGAAGTGCAATGTAGAATGCTTTGGCTGGCACCGACTCCAAAAGTTTTATTTTTTACTTTTTGAAGTCGGTTTGATTTCTTTTTATAAAATGTTTTTTGAATGACGATTCATGACTTATACTTAATTATCAACTGTCGTTAAATGAAGTTTATCAGCCGGTTAATCATGGGTAATCAGTAGGTAGTGTAACCAGATAATCGTGTCTTAACAAAAACCGCGTTTAGATCCGTAATTATTTTAGTTTCAACAATGTGTTATTTAAGAACAAGTTAATGGTAAATCAATCGAAAAGCTTCAGTTTTGTTAAAAATAGCAAATGATTGGATTGCAAGTTATTTGGGAAAAAGAGATTTCGATGAAGTAATGTGTGAAAAGTCCCCAAAAGGTGATGTCCAAAAATGTATGAAGTTTGGGCCACGTCTGTGTACAGTGCACCAAAAGATAGATAAAGACGCGATAAACAGTTTTTAAGTATTCATTTTCTTCTAAATCGCTTCTTTTTCTGAAAGGAACAAAGAATATGTCACTGTGAGTCAATCTTCTTCTTCTTTCTTAATTAATGGCGTGCTCGCGTTAAATACGCGAATTTTGCCAATGTCAAGTAAATAAATTTGTAATATGTAGAAATTGTACGGTAGATTGAGTTAAAGATGGAGCCTCACAACACGTGTTATTACGAAAAGAACTCGGGTGAAACTCCCTGTGAGTCAATAGAATTACAAAGTCACAGAGACAGAGTTTACAACACAGAGTAGAACTCAATCACAGAGACACTGACAGTTTTTTTACGTAGAGTTGCCATATTTGAGGTCTTAGTTCTAGTAAAAAAATATTTGTTTTAATTAATAAACACATAACCGTGCATTAAATTAATTTAATTTTAATTGATTCAGCATCACTAAGTTTTTCTCCATCTTTGGGGGTGGTGTACATAGACGTGGCCCATATCGGGACATGTCCTTTCTAGTCCAAACAATTGTAGTAATAAGTATGAGTATTGACGTATACTTTACCAGTGAAGAGTCCAGCGAGTACTGTTCCATACAGCGGCGTGTGGAACCGCTCGTTGACGCGCCCCAGAAACCGGAACAGCAGCCCGTCCGATGCCATCGCGTAGATTATACGGGGGAGGGGGAAAACCGCGCCGAGTAAACTGACGACAATCGATTATCGGCTTTAAATCGACGTAATACAGGCGAAAATACTTTAAATCAATAAGAACTATAGTCTGAAATTAGTAAATTTTAAGATGCGTTCGTGAAGATGTCCAACATTTGTTGGTGGAGTGTGACAGCAATCGAGCATTGCATGAGGAGTTAGTTGCGAAGCTGAAAGTCAACCGGCTTGATATTGGTATGTTCCTGAGTGTTCTGTCAAACCCTACATCCAAAGTAGCAGTGTTGACTTACAGGTTCGCAGCACAAAGCAAAAAAAAGATGCGTTCGCGTAGATTGTACGCAGTAAGGGTAACATGGCGCGCCACCGTCGAGCAGGCAAGCAAAGTAGACCAGACATAAAAAAAAACTAGTTTGTATGTAATTAACAATAAAGGTGGAATTTCACAAAAATATTAAGGCCAGAAGTTTGCTAGACAATTTTCGACTTTATGTGGTAGTGAATAAAAGCGGACCGGCTGAGGAACCGCTCGTTGATGCGCTCCAGGAACCGGAACAGGAGCCCGTCCTTTCCTATCACATAGATCATTATATAGCGAGACATTTTGAAATTTCGTATGAAAACAGGGTACGCGCGCTGTAACTACTTGATTATTCGAAAAATCTTTGTCAATGTGATTTCCCTTTCACACTTAACGATATTCACGCAAGAAGAAGTTTACGCGCTCTAATAGACAGCCAATCAAATTGAATTTGCCATATTTTCATTTTCTGTTATGGCCCGCGACTGTATTAATATAGACAATCTGGCATGCAACTTGCCAAACGTTGCCCATACATAGATTATACGGGGGAGGGGGAACGCCGCGCCCAAGAGACTAGTGACAATGACAATTTGTTAACCGATTATTGACTTTAAAGTGTAGTAATACAGAACTCTTTAAGAAAATTAGGACGTTCATTGCGTGGACTATACGGGAGAGGGGAATATGGCACCGAGTTTTTTTTTTACCAATTACAGACTTTATTAGCTGGTCATAAGAATGGGGATTCTTTCAGTTGTTAAGAACAAAAGCCGCGCCCATCAAACTGATAACAATTTGTTAGACGATTATCGACTTTATGTGGTAGTCAATAAAGACTGGGCGGCAGGAACCGAGCAGACTGGTAAAGTAAATGGGGGAAATTTGTTATGGGATTATAGACTTGAAATGAAGACGAAGACGAGAATTGCCTGACCACACACATATACACACACACACTATCTAACATCAACTACATCTGACATCAACTACATCTCCGTCTCCGTAAACCTCGTATCTTCTAGTTCCTTAACTTTTTATCTTTTGTAAGTTTTGTAACAATAAAGTACATCTTTATAATCGACCGTCATCCACTAGGGAAGAAGCGGGTCATTCCCAATACAAGTATCTTTTGATAACTTACAGGGAAGTCTCAGCAATGTACTGTAACATAATTACTGAAATAAATGCATTTTTATTTTTATTTTATTATACCGTTGTGGTTAGGAATTGTCTCGGGATAGACCAAAGTCTATCGCATATCCTCTCTGCCTATGCCTCCTGTGGGACTTAGGCGTGTGTTTGTACGGAGATACTTAAGTTGTAAAGAAAAATTCTGATTATTGATATATGGTGTGGTGTGGAGTGGAAAAAGTAAGACAGATGTGTGATGGTCGCAATAAGAGGAAAGTCGTGATCTTTGCCACTTACGGAACAAAGACGTGATTATTTGTATGACGTATACATGTATCTGTGCTGTGTAGTGTAGCTGTGTAGTGTCGGCTTAGAATAGCACTACCCCCTCTCATCCCGTGGGGGTCGTAAAAGGCGACTAAGGGACTCAGCCTTCAGGAGACGGGCAGCAGCGTCTCCTACAAACTTGGCCATACTGCGATCGCCAACCCGCCTGCCAAGCGTGGCGATTATGGCAAACTCTCCCTTGGGGGAGGCCTATACCCAGCAGTGGGTGTAATATGGCTGAGACGACGATGTATGTATTTAATCTACGTAAGTTATCCAGGATACTGACCTGGAACAAAGCGCACAGATAGCGCCCACGCTGACGGCGTACTTGGCCCAGGGCCAGCCCAGCTGGTCGTAGACGAATGGAAACGGTGCTTTCTCGTCCTGCAAATAAAGGGTATACAGTCCGCGAGGTCTAAGCTGAGCTTTGCATTTGTGTGAGTGCACATATCTAGTATGTAGGTATCGTGTTAAAAAACAAAAAGCAACAGAGGGCCTACCATGAGTTTTTCTTTCGGTTTACTGTACAGTAAGGCCCTGCGCAGACGACGTACATTGGAGGACTTTTTGTCCGCGACACGACCTTATAACTAAGAACATAAAGTTGAATATATAACGAGGACTATCGCGTACTTTTAATGGATATACGCGATCTAAGTTCAATCTTATTTGGTTAACAATAAAGACGTGTCGCGGACAAAAAGTCCTCCGTTATCCGTCTGCGCTAGCTATAAACGGGAGACATTATGTATGCGAATCTGAACAGCAGAAGTAGCAGAACTACAGATTCTCATCTCTCTCAAACGTAGCGGATAACTCTTGGTAGGCCACACAGGCCCACAGGTGGCCCACCAGCGATAGGGTATCCATAAGGCGCATTTCCCCCTCGAAAAAAAAAAACGGCTCACATGTGTCACTACTAACTAGTACATCTATGTGCACTCACACAAATTCAAAGTACAGCTTAGACCTCGCGGACTGTACCTCTATTTTACATATTGAGGGAGGAAGCAAATGAGCCTGGATACGTATATTTGAATCATTCGAAATTCTTAATTGAATTTAAATACACCGATCTCCATTTTGTTACATTTTTTAATCATTCGAATACGGTGTTGCCGTTTTCGTTAACTACTTTGACATTGGTAAATTTTTTAAATAGAAAAATATTGGAAAAAATTAACTCGGCCACAAGTGAATTCTCAGACGGGAATCGAACCCGCGACCTTTGGAAATCCGGTCTAATGCTCTAACCGCTGAGCTACCGAGACTTAAGGCTAAGTCTAAAAATTTACCATAAGTATAAAAATAGCATTGAAAAATGCAAAAATTACAAAAATCATAAAACTTTGACATTATTTTATTTTACGCATATTTAAAAAAAATACTACTGGTCTCCAAAAAATTTGCAGAAAAAAAATAGCCCTTGACGAGTTTCTTGCCGGTTCTTCTCGTTACGCGGTCTCCCGCCGTAGGGTTTGTGAACCGATGGCGTAGCTTCTTTGACGTTCATAAGTGCTTGTAACAGCCTAGACTGAATAAATGATATTGATTTGATTTGATTTGATTTGAAAGTGTTTGGTAACTCAATTGGGAGAGATTTGGACCAGACTTCCAAAAGTTGCAGGTTCGAATACTGTTAGAAAACAGCTTAAACTTTTCTTTTTTGTAAACATTATCAAGTTAGCATTGTAAATGCAAAATTTTGAAATAAATTCAAATACAAAAGAAACTAACAATGCCGTGTGAATTTAAATTACTTGTCTGACCAACCTGCATGTAGTACGGCAGCATGAGAGTGAGCACTGAAGACACGCCACAATAAGCCAGGAATACCACCAGTAATGATGCTACTACTGCGAACGGTATCGTCTTCTGTGGCCGCCGAGCTTCCTCACCTGCTGTAGCCACGCAGTCGAAACCTAAGACAAGATAAGTGGCATTTAGGCTTCTGTACAGCGGATACTGGGTTACACATGAGGCAAAAAAGTCCTAACTATAATATTATTTATTTATTAACATCAACAAGATTAACATTATATCATGCGTAATTAAATATTAGCTTAAACTTAAACTAAATGCAATCTTAATTATAGATGTTACACATAAGCAATATAAAAATTAAAAATATTGTTTTAACATGAACGAGACAAACAATGACGATAATATTTATAAGATTAAGATTCGAGGCAATAGAAAATAGATTTATTACATATTAAAAAAAATGAATAGCTAAACATTTAAATAGATTTGTCATTTAAAGCTATGTAATTTTTTTAAAATCAAAATAATTAATAATATTGTAAAGAGGAAAGATTTGTATTTTTGTATGTAACGAATAAACTCAACAACTACTGGACCGATTTGGCGAAATTTGGTATAGAGAATCCTTAGACCCGAAGTAGTAACATAGGCTATAAATGATCCCAAAATTCCCACGGGAACGGGAACCACACGGGTGAAACCGCGCACGGCCGCTACTAATATTATAAATATGAAAGTGTGTTTGATTGTCCATCCTTCACGACAAAACTAAGCAACAGATCGACTTGGTTTTTGCCATTGAATTTGTTGAAAAAACGGAGAGTAACATAAGCTACTTTTTAACCGACTTCAAAAGGAGGAGGTTCTCATTTCGGTTGGTATAATTTTTTTTTAACCTGATACTCCCAGGGAACGGGAACCACGCGAGTGAAACCGTGGGCGGAAGCTAGTTATATATAAAACTAGAGGCCGGGCGCGGTTTCACCCGCGTGATTCCCGTTCCCGTGGGAATTTTGGGATCAAAGCTATCCTATCTCTTAAGTTGGACCAGACTGCTCACGGTGTGCCAATTTAATTTAAAATCGGTTAAGTAGTTTAGGAGTCCATCGCGGACAAACATCGTGACAGGAGATTTATATATATTAAGATTACTTTATGAAACTTGCTTTGACAGACGACAGAGGCATTCTGGAGAAGGGCCGTTGGCGCGGAGTTTTTGCCATTGAGTCGAGGTAGAAGGATCGGCTAATCTGCGTTATGACAGCCACTCACGATCATGTCAAACTGACCGTGATTTGTCAAGCCGCTTAAACGTTAGCACACACATCCTGCCACACCGTTACTTTTTCTAGAAGGCGATGAAATCGGATGAGAAAAATATTGATAACTAGTGCTAGATAGGTGGTAGGAAAATATGGACAATTTAAAGAGCTTTAAGTCGAATTGAATAAAGATGATTTTTATTTTCACTTACCAATAAACCCGTAGAAGCAGACAGCAGCCCCTTTGATAATCCCAGCGAGTCCGTACGGAGCAAACCCGCCCGTACCGAAGTCCTTCTTGTCACTCTTTGGCACTTCAGATGCTGGGATGCGCCAGTTCTTCGTGTCGGCTGAGATACAATATTTTGATTAGTGTTTTCGATTTTTTTTTCTTTAAGAAATAAGAGATTCAACCTTTCACCAGATTCTCATTCGCTTTAAACACATCGTCATTTGATTTTTTACCGACTTCCAAAAAGGAGGAGGATCTCAATTCGGTTGGTATGTTTTTTTTATCTACATACACCGAATACACCGACTTGATTCTTTTTTGTTCGACGCGAAATAGTTGCCATTTGATCCCATAAAAATTTTGTTCAGTTTGGCCCCGTAGTTTTTGTTTTATAAGCATTTTCGTTAACTTGGACGATGTAATTTTCACTATAATTTTGTTTATAATGTACATGAAATATAATCTTATATACATCCTATTTCATACACTAAAAAGTAAAAAACTGCATTTAAAAAACCGACTCCAATACGCCAAGGCAAGAAAAATAAAAGAAAACGAGCTCAAGGTAGAATAGAAAAGTAGAACAACTCGTCTCACAAGTTACTCTCAAACAGGACATTTTTTTTAAATGTATCTTATAAAATAGTTGTAAATTCAACATAAAAAAATAATGAATTACAAGCATTTTTCTGTTCGTTATCTGTGCGTACGGATTACAGATTTCCAGGAGACGTATTTTTGAAACATTCGAATTACAATTCGCATACGGAATCTTAAGATTCGCATGCGAATGCTAAGAACCGTATTTTTTTAAGCTCTATTTTTCCCCGATTCTGATTTTCGCTTTGTCATTGAACTCCTCCCGCACTATAAGAGCTATGGCCACGAAAATTGGCATGGAACTCCGTGTTCAGCCGAAGATGGTTTAGAAAAAATAAAATTAAAAATCGGACGTACCACGGAGGAATAATCACCGAAATAAAAAAGACATCAACAAAATGCGCTCCATGTAGGCTTACCGGGGACGGCAAGTGCACCTAGTGATATTCCATTCGCATTCGAATCTGCAAGGAGTGGTCCCGACCGCTCTTTTTTGATTCGAGCGGTAGAAAGTTTGACGTTTAGCACTTAATGTCATTTTGACATTGACATGACGGATAGTTTGACAACTTCAAAACGTTTCGTTTCACGTGATTCAAGTCCGATTTTAAAAATCTATGGATTGTTAGCTTCCGGTTTTTGAATATTCTGCGTAAAATAAAATAATGTAAAGGGAGTTTAAGAAACGGCAACACCGTTCGAGTGATAAAAAAAATGTGAGAAAATGGAAGTCGCCTGAGAAATTCGCATGAGAATTTTGAATGATTCAAAAATACGTCACTGGGCTCTCAAACAAGTTTCGACCGTGTATAGATTTTTAGATTACGTATTTTCTACTAAGTATACTACTAGTTTATGAGATCCAATAGCGTCATCGATTTCCATATTATTTATTATACTACAGATGTTAATAACCCAAGAACACTACAGTTTAACTCCCTGATGTAAAAAGGTCGCAAGTCTACGCAATTGGAAGTCGTCATTGTCGTCATGAGCCATTTTTTTTATGTCACCACTGCTGGGGCACTGGCCTTCCTTATGGATGGATAAGGAGAACGGGCCATGACCCACCACGCGGGCCCAATGCGGATTGGTGGATTTTGACGATTGTTTTAACGACTTTTGAAATGCAGCCGGGACCAACGGCTTAACGTGCCTTCCGAAGCACGGAAGAGCTTGAGATAGTAATTTTTTGGTCAACGATCCCGTGACAGACAAATGCGAAAGTGACTTAACCTCAACAATAGCAGGCCGAACACGCGAACCACTGCGTCACGGACTCGTCAATTGCATAGGCTATTTGACAATGCGAAAAATAAAGTTTCAATTACTGTTATCAGTATAAATTAAGACCTTAAAAATGGTAATTTATTAACGTACGTTGAAAATAAAAAAAAACTTTATTTAAAAATCCGAAAATAAAAAGGCATTTTTTAAACATTTGTCACATGACACAGAACGCTCCTGATTCGTCGAGTTTATGATGACGTCACCTGCTTGTAGGTTTACAACATACATCAACAACATAATCATTTACGACATAATCATCCACATAGGGTGTAGTACTTACCTTTGAAAGAGCCGGAGATAATAACAAACAGGACGACGCACAAGTTGACTCCGGTGCAAAAATTGTTGAATTTCGTCGACTCTTTGACGCCAAATGCAAGGGCCACTGTTAAACAAATAAAGATCACTTGGTGTAACAAGAACCTTAATTAAAAACGAAAGCCACGTATTCACCCCATCGTTATTACTATTTTCTTCAATAGGGCCAAATATGGAAACTTGATGCACAGTTCTTTTTATTTATAAATATGTATTACCGGCCCTGGCATAACACTTGTCAAATATTTTTGTATATCAATAATTATTTGATTTGTTTGTGTTTTTTTTTAAATATATATTATATTGTCTTCGTATTTTTGTGTGTCCGCGTCAACCAAGCACCACTAGGTCCTGTCAGAATACCAGCGTTGCTGTGACACATTTAGTGCCATGGCAACACAAAGCTGAGGCAGGACCTAATTATTGACCATTGATGTAATGTTTTGTATTTTTTTTTTTCATTTTCGTATTTTTGTTATGTTTGTAATAATTGTGTTGTCTTTGGTCAATAAAATGTTTCTCTCTCACACACACACAGTCTAAACAGTCCGTGCTCTGCCTATAAACGGCAGAAATGACGCACGCACACAGATACGCGCCGCTACACGCGCGCTCGCAACTGTTTTAGGCTCGGACTACAGTGACAACCAGTGAGATCGAGGGGCCAGCCGTGTAGCGATTGCGAGCGGCGCGTGTGTGTGTGTGTGAGCGGGTTATATCGGCCGAGGGCAACGATCTCTATATATAAGGTGTTATCCGTGTTATCTATTCTAACGTTCCCTCCAGCTCCAAGAGTATAACACCTACAGCCTTCACTAATAGCTTCAAAAATCACAAAAAAAATGTAAAGGGCCTGAAAAAATACTTATTTTTTTAAATTGACCTTATCAAGGTCAAAGGTCAAAAACTTTTTTCTCGTGACCCCAGTGAGTACACGAGCGTAGCACGCGCTTAAGTCTAGCTGTTCATGTTTGTACTGTGCCAGATGGTTAAGGAGTTATTGAAGTCATTTCAAGAATCAAATAAACATAATGTTTGTAGAATGTTTAAGTACAATAAGCGTTTGAAGTTATGCGTTACCCCGTTGTTCATAAAAAAATCGAATAAATTTATTTATTTACATATTCTTTATTGCAAAATAATAAAAAATACAGCAAATGGCGGACTTAATGCCATCAGGCATTCTCTACCAGTCAACATAATTCAGAATATTGAAATAAAAGTGGGAATAGCTATTTACGGGTATTTAATTAACAAAAAATACATAATATAAATGTTTAATATATATACAAAATATATAAGGACTCATTATGTCAGAGATGAAGGGGATCAGCGTAGGGATTTAAGATAGTGTTCACGGACCAGTTTCCTTAACACAAACTTGCTGGGGGCTTTTCGAATGTCCAAGGGGAGGGCGTTCCAGAGTCGAATTGCAGTAAGATAAATCGAGAATAAGTTGAAGAACCTTACCAGAGAAGACCATGATGACGGCGAACGCGAACAGATCCGGATACCGCGCTAAATGCGGCGTGTCCAGCGGCATCACGGCCTGCAGGTGCGTCGACATGGCCTTGTCGAGCAGCGAGTCCAGGTACTCGCTCAGAGCCTTCACCACTGACGCCGCTCCTAATAATAATCATAATCGAAATCAATCATCATCATCATAAACCATTTTAGCGTTCCCATAGCTGGGGCACTGCACTGGCCTTCTATATATATGCTATTGAGCTACATGAGCTCATCCCGCCAGCTCCGTTCTACCACCTGCAATGGTAGGCTTGTGCTATCGCTATAGCTATTGATTTTTCAAACCCCCTACGAGGGCTCTCGCTGACGCTATCACTTTCATACTAAAAATGTAATAGTGGATCGAATAAAAGAATAGATGAATAGAAATATCTAGGAATTAGACAAAAACCCTATCATTGAAGGGTTTCATGAGAGTTTGAAGTTTGATAGCTATAGCGATAGCACAAGCTATACCGTTAGGCGGTCGGGGTGCCGGAGTCCAAACGCAAAAAAAATGATTTATCTAATTATCCTGCGACATGGATAATTATATGTGTGTGTGTGTGTGTGTGTGTGTGTGTGTACGTGAGTGAGTTTTTGTGTAATTGCGTGAAGCTGAAGATGTGGTGTAACAAGCAAGTCTCATAAGAATCATATTATTTAGACTGATAAATGAATACGTATGTGTTACACAAATTATTTAGTCCACGATAAGTAAAAACTTGTGCTACAATACGACATTAAGTTTACGTTTAGATTTTTAGTTTTTATTTACGAAAGAATTAAAAAACCTTTACCTTTACCTCAAAGGCCTATATTGAATCTTCTATAAAAGTAAAGTAATATTAGCTCAAATTTACAAATACTCCATAAATAACTGACAGATAACCCAATTTCATATCAGTATTTCCCCTGTACAACCTTGAGGACACTCTGTTGATAAAGTCAAGGTACTTTCGAGGTCGAACACGATAAAAAATATACCACTTTTTCGGCAACCCAACCTAGATTTTTAGTCGCTCAATTTAGTAATTTTTAATCTTATAAATATTTTAAATAGGAAAGATTTGATTGTTTGTTTGTTTGCATTGAATAGGTAGGCTCCGAAACTACTGAACGGATTTGGATGAAAATTTGGTACGCAGATAGTAGATAGCCTGGTTATGAACATAGGATACTGTTTATCTGAATATTCCCACGGGAACGGGAACCACGCGTGTGAAACCGCGAGCTGCCGCTAGTTTATTATATTCCAAATAATAATAGGAGATTCATGTAGACCGCAATAAAATCAAAGTCATTAGGATAGGATATAGTCTAGACTCAAAGTGTTTTTTTAGATCATCAAATTTTATAATATACTAGGTGGTGCCCGCGACTTCGTCTGCCTGGATAATAAATAAAATAAATAAATAAATTTCATACAACCACACCAATTATCTAGCCCACGTTAAGTTTCATTAAGAACTTGTGTTATGGATACTGGATAACGGATAAACATACATCTATATTTTTTTTTGTAAAGACATACGTAATATACATATAAACACGCATTATCTTATGTTTTCCATAATTAAAAAGGTTGTCTGGAAGAGATCGCTTTCAGCGATAAGGCCGCCCTTGCTCATCATAGTTTTAAGTTCTATGTGATTGCTATTTCTATGTGTGTGCAATAAAGAGTCTATCTATCTAAACACCCAGACCAAGACATATAGACATGTTCATGTACACAAATATTTTTCTTCTCCGGGGATCAAACCCGGGACCTCTGGCGTAGAAGGCGGGTTTATTACCGCTGCGACAAACAGGTCGTCAAAACAAACAGACACTAATGTATCATTTACACCTGACGAAGCGCGTCGGCGCACAGCGCAGCGCATTTTACAATTTGTTGAAGGAAATTGAAACATCCGTAAAGAAGTCAAGTTCCCTATTTGCATGCAATTAACGTAGCCTTGAACCGGTTGCCGACGTCGGTTCCGTCCGGCTATGTCTCGTGCGCAGATGGCGTTTGCATGGGGATGACTGATATTCATCGACTAGCGGCCGGCCGCGGTTTTACTCGCGTGGTTGCCGTTTCCGTGGAAATATCAAAAAGCCTTTCTAAGTGCTCGCCTTCATCGTTGAAGGATCCTGTATGCAAAATTTCAGCACAATCGGCTCAGCCGTTTGAGCTGTGCGTTGCCTGGCAGTCAGTCACGGTATTTTTTTATTAGTAAAGATAGATAGTAGACTGACCTATAATGTATTCAAGTATGAGGTTCCATCCGATGATGAACGCGATGAACTCGCCGACGCACACGTAGCTGTACACGTAAGCCGAGCCGGCTTTGGGTACGCGGGCGCCGAATTCAGCGTAGCAGAGCCCTGAAAGAGATTTATTTTAACCATATAAAAACAGTAAATCGCTACATACTACGGCCACAAATTACACTACGGGGTATACTCTGGTATACGGATACAACCAGAGACACAGATTAATAAATGTTACTTCACCAGAGGTATCTACCCGTCTTCTTTAATAAAGAATCGGTTGAGAAAAAACATACAGATAATTTGGAAGGTCAACTGCAACTGATCAATGATTAAACAGTTTATTTATTAGTAAATGACAAAAAAAAATACTTTGATGATACGTTAACAGATCGTGCAGTCGGGTATCCATTAAATCTTTATTGCAAACATTTAACGCCAAGTCCACTCTAGGTAGACTTTTACCGATACAAATCATTTAGCACAATGTATTCTAAATTGGCAATTACCTATTCCGAATTCGGGACCCGTTGCATATAGGATAGAGACCAGTGAATGAAACTTTCAACCAAAAATCGTACCACCGCTGATGGCGCTATAAAGAACAGTAAGAACAACAATAATAAATAATTGCATACAATCACACCAATTATCCAGTCAAAACGTTAAGTTTCATGAAGAACTTTTGTTGGGGATACTAGTGTAGTATGTGCATACGCATGTACCTAACGGAAATGTAATTAGGTCATGTCGCAAATGACGTATGTAAAGTTAGCGAGTAAGCACTTTAGTTTACTTCAATTATATTGTATTTTAAAAACACTTAATAAATGGACTTCGACGAGTAACGATGGTTTTATCTACCGCCTGCTCCCTATATTATCTTATGGCGACCTAGCCATTGGAACCGCCTTAAAAACTACCAAATTTTTTTAACATCAAGATTGAAGAAAAAAAAAAAAAAAACGAGAAAGAAAATTTTCAAGATCTCAAGCAAGAAGATTCCAAGAAAAAAAGATTTCAAGCAAGAAAAAAAAAAGAAGATTTCAATAACGAAGATTCAAGATAAAAAAAAATCAAGAAAGAAGAATATTAAGAAGACCAAAATTTTCAAAAAGAAGAATCATGGGCAAACCTTATTCAAAAGAGCAAGTTATCGTTGCACAGAATGCAAATGGAGAAGCATCTTCCACAGCGACTCAGTACCATAACGAGAAACTGGCCTTGATGGAAATTTTGATCGCCGTGACTGTCGTCATACTAGTACTCGGTGTCTTATACTTTATCTTCAAGAAGTGTAACAAGAACTTTGTTCGTACCATGCAACGAGAGCTGAACAGAAATAACATCGCCACTATCTCGCGCGCTGACCTGACCTCTAGTGCAGTTTAAGAAGAAAGAAAATAATCAAGAAGAGTCCAGGAAAGGAGCCACCACCACCAGAAGCAGAAGCCAACACCACCAGGAGCCAGGAGTGTAGCAGCCAACGCAGCCGGAGTCACCCCGCAACAGCAACGTCACGCCGCGCGTGCCAGCACGTTGCTAAGCCCCAGCCCTGCCTCGGCCCTCTCAACAGCTCGATACGTATTTCTTCTAAGCAACGCTTAATTATTCGGTATGAAGGTACTTACTTATTATTTCTTATTTTACTTTATTATTATATTTACAATAAATAATTTTGAAAATTAATATTAGTTACGAGTTTAAACATTATGGTATTTTTTTTTGTCACTTTAACTATTTAATTACTTACCTAAGTTAGATTATGTCGAATATTATTTTAAAGTTAAATGAGCTTCTTAAATCATTGAATTATATTAGAGAATATTTAGTGAAGTTAGGTCCTGAAAGAAGGCAGCAGGAAATTGGTTTAAATAAAGTTAAAGAAGCTAAGCATTTACATTCGACCTTGGAGAGTATTTTGCCTGTGTTGCACTCTCAGATTGAAAGTGAACAAATAAGTTCTAAAGATATAACATCAGTTCATAAAATAATTAGTGACATAAATATTATATACGCTAAAATAATAGATTTATCGATTCCTAAGTCGAAAAGTTTTGAATCATCAAAAATGGCTACCAATAGTGAGTTTGATATAAAAACAGCTATTGCTTTGTTACCGGTAATGACGGGACAAGAATCAGTGACTAATTCTCTTATTAATAGTATCGAATTGTACAGTAAGATGATCTCGGACGCGTCTCAAAAACAATTGATTGAATTCGTTGTTAAAACTCGCCTTTCGCCAAGTGCACAATTACGTTTGAAATCAACTTACGATACAATTGATAACCTTTTGTCAGATATGCGTAACCATCTTATTCAGAAAAAATCAGGAGTAGCTTTACAATGGAAATTACACCAGTGCAAACAAGGTAATCGATCTATCGAATCATTTGGTTCAGAATTAGAAAACTTATTCGTCAATTTGACTATCGCTCAATCGGATGGTGATTCCAAATCTTATGATGTTCTAAAGCCGATTAATGAAAAAATTGCAGTTAAACGCTTCGCTGATGGGTTAAGCGATCGTAGGTTAAGTACGATTATAGCAGCTAGGCAGTTCGAATCCCTGCCTGAAGCCATCAGAACTGCTATGGATGAGCAGTCCTTGTCTTCATCATTCGAGGTAATGAATATTAGACGTCATAATAATTTTTATCGTGGTCGAAATTATATGAACAATTATTATCGCGGAAATAATTACAATGTAAGATCGCGTAATAATTATTCAAATAACTTCTATCGTCGCAATACGAAACCCTTGCCGGGTTCCCCACGTGGTCAGTACAATGTACCACGAGGTGGACCTTATCACCAAGGCCGCGCCCGCGCATCGTATAGCGCAAGGCCGCTGCCGCAGCGCAAATCAGCTGTACCTGTACGTCACACGGTACAAGAGGTAACATCTACTGAATCGCACTCTAGTGCAAACCAAAACGCTACATATGACGTTTCTAATGATTTTTTTCGTTAATTGTGAAAATTTTGTTTTTAATTTTAATAATAGTAGTACGGTAAAATTTTATGTAGGTAATGGAAAAGTTGATCTTTTAGTTGACAGTGGAGCAAGTCTCTGTGTATTAAGGTATGAATGGCTTAGAAATTATCCTCAGTTATTAAATCAATTATGTTACGATAGAATAACTATAAAAGGAGTAAGCGGTAGGTTAGAGTCCGAAGGTTATATCTTCTTAAATTTAGTTTACGATAACGTAGTTTTTACGGAAAAGTTTTACGTTTATCTATATCTTACTAGATAACGGATAAACATACTTTTAAACTTTTTTTTGCTTACATACAAAATATACATTATAAAACACCCAGTCCAAGACATGCACACAAATATTTGTCTTGTCCGGGGATCGTGCAGAAGGCAGGTTTAGTACCCATGCGCCAAACAAGTCGTCAAATCAGCTAATCAGTCGTAATGCAGCAGATCCGTTTAATTGTTGGCGAAGTTTCCAGCTAGCGAAGCAAAATCTTACTTACCGCCTTGCCAACTCCATAGAGCTGTCAGGTTGAAAACCAGCATCACCCTGACCAACAATTAATATCTACTGATAAACCAGTGATAAAAACTTACCAGCGAAGACGCTAGCCACAACTGCCAGTAGAAACGACAGCACCACAGCTGGTCCGGTGTAGTTCTTGGCCCCACCCTGGGCGCGGTCAGATCGAGCGCAGACAGCACCCCGACCAGACATATTAGTGTCTTCTAGTGTCTTTAAAGTAAAAGTGATCGAGATACTACCAGACCTTATGTTAGTTAACTGCAGACGAAAGGAAAGACAGCACCGCAGCAGGCCTGGTATAGTTCTTGCCAATGTTGCTCGCTAGCTTGCGCAGCAACCTTCGCTCATGCTATATTGCTAATTCCTAAGTGATCAAAGAAACAATGATAACGTACTAGTGAAGACGCTAGCCACAGCTGCTGTAGTTATTGGCCACATCCCTCGCCAGCACGTACACCCCCACTCCAAGCGTGCTCCCCATCCCAAGCGCAGTCAGATCGAACTCAGACAGCACCCTTACTAGACGTGCTATATATCTTCTAGTTTCTTAAAATAACGTATGATCGATATCTTAACAGAGCTGATGCTACCTGCATATAGCAATAGGAAAGACCTAATCGCATGCAGTAGACCTGGTAGTTCTTGGCGACGTTTCTAGCTTACACAGAAACCTTCGTCCTTGCCGTACTACTAGTCCTTATGCTTCAAAAAAGTGATAAAAATCGATAACGTACCGGCGAAGACACTAGCCACAGCTGCGAGAAGAAACGACAGCACCACAGCTGGCCCGGCGTAATTCTTGGCCACATCCCCCGCCAGCACGTACACCCCCACTCCGAGCGTGCTCCCCACCCCGAGCGCAGTCAGATCGAGCGCAGACAGCACCCTGGCTAGACGTGCTGCGCCCTCCTCTGCAGCCTTGCGCCGAGATAGGACGCTGTACGTTATGCTTGCCAATCGGGAGGCGCCAGCCTTGATACCTCCTGCAAATAAAAAAATCCTTTTGTAAAGCCTGTACATCGCATGAGATCTATTATAGAACATATTTTCTTTCAATAAAACAATATTACCGGTTAATCGCGCGTTTATCTTAGCACAATGATCTGAAATGTTGCGTTATTTTTTTTATTTTCCGACGTTTTAGCGCCTTCTCGGGAGCCGTGGTCACGGCACGGGATGATTAGATACTTATAAGTCTACCTTCGAACAGTTAATTTTATTTTTTGTTCAGATACGGTTAGACATAATTGTACTATTTCAAAGTTAATAATGTATACTATGGCAATAGTTATAGTATAAACTAGCGGATCCTCGTGGTTTTACCCGCGCCGTGCCCGTTCCCGTGGGAATATCGGGATAAAATATAGCCTATGTCACTCGGGAGAAATGTAGCTTTCTAATGGTCTAAGAATTTTCTAAATCGGTCCAGTAGTTCCTGAGATTAGCGCGTTCAAACAAACAAACTCTTTAGCTTTATAATATTAGTATAGATTATGAAATGTGTTGTAGTAAAGGGCTCTAACAGTTTGCTATTATTATGTTCTCTAGAGTTTTACAGAAATACTTAATACGACTGCGAAACACAGTTGAAAAAATGATTTACGGGATTGGCTCGCTTCCATCTTCAGCCTTATCAATACTTAACATCCAGTATGATGAAGGCTAAGAGTCTCCCCCTTGTTCATAAAAAAACAGACTGTTAGTTTCATAAAACAATGCGTTACGCCATACGCAGCCAATCGATCTGCGTGTGTTCGGTGATAAATGTTAATTAAAAAATATCATTATCGGGAACAATCGTAATTCTAATGGACCAACTTATAGTTCCAGAAAATAAAAGTAAAATTACTAAACTTAAAATCTGCAGATACATTATTGTTTTTACCATCTTATTCGCTTTCGTATCTTGTCAGTTAAAAAAAACTACGTTAAAAAACCGACTTCAAAAACTAGAAAGCAAAAAAATAAGCCTATAGAAGTCGGTGTCAGTCAAGGCATTCCAAATTGAGCTTCTATTCTTTTATTTTTCTTGCACTGGCTAGCAACCAAATTTTATGGGACCAAACGGCAACTATTCCGCATCGAAAAAAAAAAGAATCACATAAATCGGTTCAGAAATCTCGGCATAATCGGTGTACACATACTAACATAAATCATGTGATTTACCAAATGAATTGAGAACCTCCTTCTTTTTGAAAGTCGGTTAAAAACGAGTGGGCGCTCGAAATGTCGTCAACGGTAATGTTAAAATGAAAAAAAAATGGCATGTGGCAATGTTCGCTTTTTACACTAACCTAAAATGGTACCTATCACTTTCGACAAGCAAGAATTTGCTAACCAACACTTTCTATTTATGGAAGTCCTCATTCGTGAAAAGTAGGTATCGTCTATTAAGTAAAGATTGTTTAATTATTTACTGCCTAATTTGATCTAGTTAACGAACAAAACTAGATTTTTTTTAAGTTACACTAGACTTAAGCGCGTGCTACGCACGTGTACTCACTAGGGTCACTTAAGAAAAAAGTTTTTCTGAAAAGTAGGTATCGTCTATTAAGCAAAGATTGTTTAATTATTCACTGCCTAATTTGATCTAGTTCAACGAACAAAACTAGATTTATTTAAGTTATACTAGACTTAAGCGCGTGCTACGCACGTGTTTTCACTGGGGTCACTTGAGAAAAAAGTTTTTCTGACCTTTACCTTTGACCTTAATAAGGTCAATTTAAAAAAAATAATTATATTTTTTCGGCTGTCTAAATTTTTTTTTGGATTTTTGAACCTATTAGTGAAGGCTGTAGGTGTTATACTCATGGCGCTGGAGGGAACAATAGAATGGATAACACGGGCCTTATATATACAGATAATCTGTACTAATAACCCATAAAATACTAAAACTAAGTGCCGCCGCAGTTTTACCCGCGCCCGCTGTTCCACTTGTGCGAGTTCTAAATCTAACTTATATTATAAATGATAAGAGTGTTTTAACCGACTTAAAAAAATGAAGGAGGTTATCTATCCGTCGCGGACATGTATAATATACTTTTTTTATGTATGTACGTCGATTACTCAAGACGGCTGGACCGATTGTAATGATTCAAACGTTATTAGATCATGATACATTTTAAATAGAAAAATATTGGAATAAAACAACTCGGCAACAAGTGAATTCTCAGATGGGACTCGAACCCACGACCTTTGGAAATCCGGTCCAATGCTATCAATGTTATTAGACCAGTTGAGTTCCCAAGTGGGTCCCATTTTATGAAATCTTATTATCTCGACGTTATTTTCACGGGAACAAGAACCACGCGGAGTATCGTAATAAAACGGGTTATAATAGTCTAATTATTCGATCAGAGGGCCGGCGGTTTTACTCGTGGTTCCAATATTGGCACAAAAGTACTTATCTTACGTATTAATCCAGGCTATATGTAAGCCAAATTTCATCCAAATCCATTCAGTAGTTTTCGCGTGATTGGGTAACAAACATCTACACATCCAAACTTTCACATTTAAAAAATCAGTAGGAAGTAGGAAAAGTCATACTTACTTATTGTAAAAGTTACAAGTAGACAAAAATAACAATGGTTGCTACGCAACGAAGGCAGTATCCTAGGCAACTATCTCAGATTGCTTTATCTATATCATAATCATAATCATTTTTATTTGCAATTTTTATCTATTAATTTCGGGCGTTAATGTGATACATGAGACTCACTCCCTTTTGAATTGACATTTACGTCGCACATTTAGACTCAGTAAATCGAAACCTTATAAAATTTACAGGAGGTATATTATATCAGCACTAGTAAAGAAAATAAAACACAATAATTTAAACTAACACATATAAAAAAATAGCCAGTAATGGTATACCATTTAAATATCTCAAATCACTTATCTTAATTTTCCGTCAAGCTCCCTAGTGTGATGATTTAAAAAATAATACTTACTGATAATCACCCACATTTTTGTCCGCCAGAAGTGTCTTGCCAAGTTGCCAGCACGTTACTGTACAAGTAACTGAGTGAATTGATCAGTCAATTGACTACAATTCGTCAGGACACTCAACTCAATTGATTACCTCTAAACTATAGTAAGTCATAATAATAATAAATAAATTTTTGATTGTTGGGTTAATACAAAAGAGTTACTAACTTTTACAGTGGGAACTAGATGACTCAATTAATATTATTAGTCTTTTGATGATCATTATCCAATCATATCTATTATTAATAGGCAATTAGGCACTGCAAAGAAGCAAGTCAAAGCTTATGACACCAGAATATTTTCAATCGAACATTAATGTTAAAACAAGTACTTACCTGTACGTTAAGTCATAAATAATTATTTTTATATTTCCCACCTGGGGAGTCATTGTAAAGAGTTACAATGTCTTTAGGATGCGTGGGACTCCTTACCAATATCTTGAGACAAAACCCTCATATAATTGTGACAGAACTTCACGTAAGTTAGTTTTAATCATCATTTATACTTCAGCACCCTGACCGGCTACGGTATAGCTTGTGGTATTGCTTTAGCTATCAAACTTTAATCTCTTATAAAACCCTTCAACGAAAGGGGTTTTGTATAATTCCTACATATTTCTATATTATCTATTCACTATTGCATTTTTAGTATGAAAGTGATAGCGTTAGCGAGAGCCCTTGTAGGGGGGTTTGAAAAATCAATAGCTATAGCATAAGCACAAGATATTGATTATTATAGATTCTGTGACTTTTTTAATTTATATTTTTTGACATAAAAATATTGACATATATAAATGAAAAATTATGACATATAAATAACTGTAAATTTTTTATTACTTAATTTAAATAATGCATAATTTTAATCATGTATTGTATAATTTTAATAGTTTAATTGAACTGTATAATTTTAATTATTATTATTACGAGTATTGTAGAATATTGTAATTGCTACGCCCTTGCAGGGTGTCACACGTTCTGTCCTAAAAATGTAACATCTTTATTCATTGTGACATGCAATAAATAAATACCGTTAGGCAGTCGGGGTGCAGGTTTTGTCTACGACAGTAGTATAAATCACACTTTGTAATTGTTTAGAGTTAAATTCAGGAAGGGTAAATATCAATAGTAATAAATTTATACCGTTTCCATATTATAATGTCATTTATAAATTCTTTTAATTTACAATCATCATCAATTTATCATAAATAAAAATAGTATTAAAAGATACAAAAATTCAAAAATCATAAATATTAGAAATTAATTATGTATTTGTTTAGAAAATCGCCTATATTTCATTTCTACTTCTAAATTTTTTTTAAATTAATTTTTAATTTATATACTTAAATAAATAAGCTCTATTAAAAAATAAATGAAATGTGTGCACTCCTGGCGAAAGCATAGAAAGCGAAATGAAGGCCTGGCAGGTGCGCCGGAAAGGGCGCGCGGTGACATGGTGGGGAAACAGAACGGAAACACCGACCGTTGGCGATATTGGGAATGAAATTGTATAACCGGAATTGAGCTCAAAGTGGTAACAGGTACAGGCGATACTACAAAGTGTGGATTATACTAATTTCAAAGATGACACCCAAAGTATAATTTAAGTAACTCAGAAAATATTACAACTAAGTACTTGATTGAAAACAAATTATAAGCTTAAATTAAAGAGGGATCTAATGTAATATTTATATAATCTATGCAATAAGGTAAGGTGAGTATTTGTAGAAATGAAGATGTGGCAATTTCAAAATACAGTACCTAATATAAATATCAAGTTTTATTTATTCTTACCATCCGCATATGCTTGCTTCACTGTTGGTTTTCTGCTGCTAATATTATCACGACCACCTTCATAAATACATTCATTTTCCACCGGCAGAGTCATAACTGAAATCGACACCTAACCTATTACGGTTAAGCAAAACGAGTTTAATTAAAACAACGAGTAACACTACTCAAAGAAAAGAAAAGAAAAATAGTTTCACTCAATTTCATGCATAATTTAATTTATTTTTTTTGATATTTATTTAAACACTTTTCACGTTTGCTATGACGTTTTTCTGACAATTTGACATTTTGAACTGAACATGACAATTGACAATGACAGATAGAAAGAAACAGTGCAGTGGAGTGCGCAGTACTAAATCGATATCGATAAAGGTATTATTCCGCCTGTGAATTATTTATAATTATATAATATCATAGTTATTTTGCATAACAGTTTCATCGCAAATATGATATGAGTTAGTACGAAAACCACCATACATAGAAAATTGGTTAGTGATTAATATTTTACCAGAGCCCCGAGGGCCCTTTTTATACTAGGAGAAATGCTTTTACGCTATGCAGGGCCCAGGGGCCCTACCCCTATCGCGTAAAAAATATAAATATGGATAATGTGCTTCATTTGACAGTTGAAGAGCATAAAGTTACCATTTAAGGTCATTTAACTGTCAAATGAAGGCCATGTTCATTTCCATATTTTTTACGAAGTGATAGTGTTTAAACATGCGCAAAACATAAAAAAATATTAAAACAAAATATACAGGGACTAAAACGCGACATTTATTATATAGTACAACTATGTACTTACAGCTTGACGTTTCGGCTATGTTGCAATAGCCGTGGTCACAAAAAGACGGCGGTGCGCGGCGTCGTCTGTTCGGGCGGACTTGGAGAGTCCCGTTGTTTTAATATTTAATTATAATGGAACGCGAAAGTTCAAAATCTTATAAAAAAAAAGATTATAAAAGTTCTTTGCCAAGTATTGTAGACGGTCAAAATGATAAGAAAAGTATTGCCAACCTATTTCTTAGCCATTTTAATATTGATAAACCGTTTGATGTAAACAAATTAGATACGCAAGAGGTTAGTCGTGGACCGGGGACTTGCTCTGCTACAATCTTTCCGAGACAGATAGCGGATGTTTTGAAAAATATGAAGCGTGGCTGGCATATCTCCGGGATAAGAAGGCCCTCAGCCAGCATAGAGCACTTGCTTTATGCAGGCTAGTATATATAACTGCATTTTAGTAGATTGGTTTTTCACCCTCTGTGTCAGACAAAGGCACGGGACCTCTTCTACCTTTAAAGATTGTGAAATATATTTTATTAGAAAAAAATTAAAACCGACTTCAAAAAGCAAAAAAAAACCTTTTCTAGTCGGTGCCAGCCAAGGCAAGAAAAATAAAATAGTAGGACCGCAAAGTAAAATGCAATTGTGTAATTGTATTTACATGGATCTGGGTTCTGCACTAAATATTTTATTACTATTATATTTTCTTTGTATTTTAATTTTCTCAGATATTTGGTATGTTAAGTATGGAACTGTGAGTCAAAACAAAGAGGCTGTAACGTTAGGTAGTTAAGAATCGATTGTATTTTCGGGAATATCTAAAAACTTTCTAACTATTCCGCATGTATGAAGGATGGCGGCTTTTTGCAGATTAATTAACGTGGTTGGTCTGCGGCCAAGTATTTGAAGCGATTTGTGTAGATGTTTCGGTATGACTCTGGTCAAAGGAATAATTGGGACTATGTACACTCTGTCTGGTCTCCAGACTCGGGTTACTTCATCTTTTAGGTCAATGTACTTGTTGTTTTTGCGGTGATAGTTTTTGTAATGTTATGTGTGTTTGGTACTGCGACGTATATTAAGTATGTGGTTCTGTTTTGTTTATCCTGCAAAACTGGTGTATGTATCGTTTTCTGTCGGTAAGGACACTTCGATCATAGTATAGTTATTATTATTAATACAGTACGTCAATATGTATTGTAATATCACTTATCACGTCATATCATAATAATAAAATTCTATGCTTTAGGTAAGTTGATCTCCGACGTGAACGTGATGTGTGTTGTTTGTTGATTTTGCCTCACATTTCGAGGTATTGTTTTGCGTTCGTCCACTCGAGGCACTAACACTCGAGCGCACGGGTCGCGTATCACGCAGCATGTACATCGGTCTCACTCTATCGCAGCGAGAACCTAGCCTACCGAGTAGAAGTAATGTGTGATGGTTAATTGGTGCATTATGTCTCCGAGTGATATTACCTTTGTGATATTATACGCATTACTTACCCATGATGTCTAATATTGTTGAAGAAATCAAATCCTACAACATTCTGATTCTTCTACATATTGTAGTTAAATTATAATAATATGTATTTTGTCGCTTAGTATACAATAAAACATGACTGTGACGTGACTGTGGAGGAATCAAACTATTTTTTACGGAAACTTGTGCAAGTTACCTGACTTTTAAAATAAAAGTAAAATCTCACGATGTTGTCGGTGCGTGGTATACGGGTAAGTATATTAGGTAAATATTCCTTTTTGGCATTATCATGCCATAAATTGAAATAAGAAAATATACTGTCTAATATATTAACATTATTACGCTTATAAAGACAAATATTGGCTTTCAATCTGTTATAATAACTGATGCGTCGTCTCAGCAACATGACACTCACTGCTGGGTATAGACCTCCTCCATGGATCTATACGACGATCGGTCCTCCGTTGCCCCCATCCAGCGACTTCCCGTGACCTTCACCAGATCGTCGGTCCACCCTGTGAGGGGTCTACCCACAGAGTGTCTTTCAGTGCGCGGACGTCTTTCAAGAACCTATCCGCTCCTAACAGCCATCGGTTCTTCTCGGTATGTGTACCAGCCACTCACTACCACTTCAGCTCAGCAATGCTTCGAGTGATGTCGGTTACTTTAGTTCTCCTATGGATCTCCTCGTTTCTGATTCGACCACGTAAGTAAACGCCAAGAATAGCTCTCTCCATTGCACGCTGGGTGACCTTGAGCGTTCTTGTCATAAGTTCATAACTGATTAAACTGCATATTTTCATGAAGAAAGTCGATATCGACAAATTATAGGCAGCTGTACGTCCCTACCATAGAGTAACTGATTGTTCCATAAGTTATAACGTCACTATTTGGCTTAGTTGCGTCATTCGACACGTTCAAAAACCTTAACATTTTTAATTTATAGATTCAAAACCATAATCCGTCTGCAAAATCAAAAAGTTTTATTTTTATAAGCTACTATTATTTCCAAAAAAAAGTGTAGCTTGAAGTCGTAACTGTAGGTACTACAGCAACTTCAAGTACGGCTTTATACAAAATATCTAATTTCTTCAGACAACTCTGTACTTAACCACTATATTTTAAAGTTCAGAATCGATTGGAGAAACTTGACAGTTTGTATTGTACAATCTAATTTGTGGCCGGCCGGGCGGTTGGTCGTCTTTTTCAGAGTGATTATATTTATACTCTTTGGTCTTTTTACCAACGACGGGACGGTACTACGTATATTATGGTATTTTGTTTTTTGGTAGGTTGTTTGTTTGTTTGTTTGTGCAAACCAATGTTACCATTTATCTCCAAAACTACTAGTCCGATTTTGATGCGGTTTTCAGTATTTGACAAAGTATCCCATTCCATACTAGGTACTTCTAAGTTCTCAGCATTAGGCGTTCGCAAAAAGCATATGAATGGATCAAATCATACCTAAAAAATAGGCAACAGCTGGTTCAAATTGAACAGTTTGATGAAGAGAATGGCGACCTGCGTAATATATACTCAACTTTAACAACCATCAACTGGTCCATTCCTCAAGGAAGCGTGATAAGATGCATCCTTTTCCTAGCTGAATTTAACTTGCTAGCTCTAACACCGGACCGGCGCTGTTTGCCGTAATACGGCTTATGCCTAGCTCGGCAGCAGATACATATTCATATTACCTTGTAAGTACTAGCTTATGTTAAAATATGAATTGTCAAATTACTTATTTTTGGAAACAATAAAGAATTTATTTATTTACTATTTATTAAACAATTGACACAAATCTAAATTGGAATTTACGGCTTAAGTGTGCTTAAATTAAATACAGGCACTAAATGCGCTCTATCCACTTATTGTGCATATGCTTATGCTTGGCTTAAATATATTTAAACCAAGCATATAATATATAAACTTAAATATTTCATAATTTTAATACTAGAAACAAGAATAAGCTTGCCGTTCCAAGATTTCCAAGATCGGCTTGAAAAATGCAGTGTCACAACTTCAGATTCAAGTTCAAGTAGTTCCAACTCTATAGCTTCTAATTTTATTCGCGCCATCTTAAGTTTGGCTTCAGCGGCTTCCATTTCCCTTCTGGCCACCAAAATCCTTGCGTTGACCTCTGCTCTTTTCTTGGAGATGGCATCGGAACGTATGCCGACACTACTCCCCCGCAACGACCCTTCGTCATTTAGAAGTTGCGGTATGAGTTCACCCTCAACTCTCGATAATTGAGCAGTGTCTTCAATGCACCGCATTTCGTCACTTTTTAGTTGGAGGTCGATCTTCTCTTCAGGTGTTGATGAAGAAGTATCCTCTTCACGATGCTGTATAACTTCGTGACATAAAATTAGAACATAGTAAATAGTAAAATTAGTACATAGGTAAGTAAGTACAATAGGGGAACTTCCCGGTTGATAAGTAGTTTTTTAAGAAAGTTATACTTATAGAAAACGTTTTAATCACAAATAATAATAGAGCTTTAATAATGTATTTCATTTTATAAATAAATTATTTCTTTAACCTTTAAACTTTTCGAAATATTGTTTCTTAAAAAAACTACTAATCAACCAGAACGTTCCTCGACTGTACCTATTATATTTGATTAATAAATTATTCTCATTACTCTTTGATATTATCCTTATTACTCTTTGAAAAAACGCTGCCTAAGAAAACTAGGTAGGTACTGGTCCACCAAGAAGCTCTTTAATTGTAGGTCGCTTCATTGAATTGTAGTAACTTACACATCCGGATGATAATTAATCACCTGTTGGGATTGGGACAGAAAATGTAGCCGACATGAAGGCGAGAAACTACACACTATTTTGAGACCTAAACATTAGGTTTGACAAACTCTAAATCATTGCTAGGGAATATAAATTTATTTCTAGAATGCTCCGGTTATTGAAATCAATCTATATACTTAATTCAGGTTCGCAAAATTTGTGACGACTCGATAGGGACTTTGGCGCGTAGTAGGTACGCGGCCGAGTAAGGTATCAAATTAAAGGTACTCGAGTCTATTTGTTCCGAAAACTATAAAATATACAAAATGTTAAACGTGATGATCACAAACTACAAAGATTTTCGCATAATTTGGAATTTTTCGTCGCCGCCCTAGTAAATATTAAATACCCTAATTTCAACAAATATAATATCAATCACACCATTTAAAAAATGTTTCATAAGATATGCTAAGAAAATTCGACCCATTTAGGACCCCTAATAAAATTCACAAGTTACAACCTCACAGGATTTTTTTATTATGTGATAAATATGGAGGTCAACATCCCAAGTTTTCTTTCGCCATTTCTTGGTGAGGCCTCCCACTTTGTGAAATGGTGGTAGATTCAGTAGTTTTTTTCTTTTAATAATTTCGGGATATATAAAAAATCCAAACTAATCCAAAGCACTTTCAACAAAACCATGCTAATGCATAAAAAAAATACCAAATCCAGACCTCCAAACCACTTTCAATAAAAATACTCTATGTCTGATAAAAGTGTTTTATTTCAATATAAGTATAATCCTTAATTCAGTCTACTAGTTTACAAGTGCATCTAGATAGGCACTTGTAAATGTCAAAGAAGATACGCCGACGGTGGGAGACATTGTAACGACCGGCAAGAAACTCGTCACGGGCTGCATTGATTATATTATTATCATTACACCCTATCTCTTATTACACCCTCTGCCATTGCTTCCAGTCCCTTTCCCACTGCAGTCACAGCTTCAGCCAACAGCCTTTCCCTTTCCGCACTCGTCTCCAAAAAGGACTGCAGGATTCGTGCGTTGGATCTTTGTATTTCCAACTGCTGTTCTTCCACCCTTAGGAATCTCTCGGTTAACGTTGAAAATTCCGTTCGCCGTTGAGATGGTGGAAGAGCTACAGCTGAAGATGTTTGACGTGATGCTGAAAAACACGGATATTAATATATATTTTTTAACTAGAAAAAGTACTAGAAATCAACTTGTTTACATATCGCTCCGATGGGACTGAATAGTAATCCTATTCAGTCCCATCGGAGGGATATGTAAACAAGTATCCCTCCGATGGGACTGAATAGGATTACTATACCTAGATATATACCTAGATATCTACTGTAAAAAAGAAAGACGCGTGTTGACGAGAAACCGTGCTTCAACATGTAATGCCTAAGTGTGTTCAAGAAAATGAAGCTTTAGTAAGTAGTTTTTGTATAGGTACTTACATACAGACCCAACGCCTCGATTAGCACGAACCATATTCGTTCTGGGGCGGCGGGAAGGGTAAGCTATTGGCGTTGCGTGACGCGAAGCTAAAACAACAAATATTTACATAAATAAGATTCTTTAGTCTCTAGTTTTTGCTCAAATCCAGTATTAAAAGCACAAATGTACCTTTAATTGATTTATGAACAGTGAAATTTGTACATTATTGGTCACTTACATGATGAAACAGCAGTTCGACGCCGAAACGCAGGAGAGGCCACTTGGGTGCAGCCGCGGCGGGAAGGAGAAGTGAAGTTGGTGTGTGTGACACGGATAAGGGTGGTGGGGACAGGCTAGGACGATAGGTATGAGGATTTGGAGGAGTTTGTGCTAACTGGAAACTCTGAAACATTAATAGATACCATAATTTTAAGTAAATATTGCCTATATATATAAGTAACTAGATGTACTAGCCGTGCCGCGGGGCTTCGCTCCCGTGGAATTTCGGGATAAAAAATAGATAGTAGCCGATTCTGAGACCTACTCAATACGCTCACAAAATTTCATGAGAATCGGTCAAGCCGTTTCGGAGGAGTATGGGAACGAAAACTGTGACACGAGAATTTTCTATATAAGATTTTAAAGTTCTAGATTTAAAATAAATGTTATATTATGTTCTTTAATAATATCAAATTAGACTAGGTTAGTTGCTACATTGTAAAACTACAACTTGAGATCTAATTTTAATATAAATCTGTACCCAGACACATACTTGCAAAATGTTTTGGCTTGTTCCAACGGATGAGCTGGATGAAGAGCCAAACAGCCTCCTGGCAAAAGGTCTAGGATCTATTAGTTGCCGTTGGCTGTCAATCTGCTCAGAGCCCTGAATGGTATTGTACAAGTATAACTTAACCTTTCTTAATCTTTGGTGTAGAATAGAACTAGACAAAAAAATATATATGAAAAAGATAAATTAGTATTCAAATTATATAAGTAATAAATAAAGTCTATGTAAGTACTACTACATAATTATGATATTTAGTAAATTATTAAGAAACTCATAATTGTTTATAATTAAAGTTTGAAAAACATTCCACATTCTTCTACACTACAGAAAAAGTCAAACAAAGACACGTAAGATTTATAAATTTGTTAGTACAATATATAACTTACTAAAATCACATTAGCTGCTGTTTCTTCGGCAATAGGAAGGTCCAGAACTTGAGTGTGATAAACCTACAAATATAAAGTAAAATATGAGTATATTTCAATCAATCAAATATAATTTTAAATTAAATATCAATATCATACATTGTCAGTGCCAGCATCTTGTCTCTGTTGCCTTTGATGTGGTGGTGATGGAGTGCTATCCTGAAACAGTAAATAATATTATAAACATTGCCAACAAATCTTAATAATAATTCACTTTAAATTATATGTATTTTTGTACATGCAGATAGTAATAGCAGGTTGTTATAGGTAATAAATAACAAATAGTGGCCAAAGATTGTTTTGATTTGCA
The DNA here is from genome assembly GCA_910589605.1 of Chrysoteuchia culmella. NCBI lineage: Eukaryota > Metazoa > Arthropoda > Insecta > Lepidoptera > Crambidae > Chrysoteuchia > Chrysoteuchia culmella. Next base: position 2,582,206 of record OU342651.1, read on the forward strand.
AAAAAGCTTCTTACATTTAAATTTCTTACCGGGAATGATGCTATGCCTAAATGTCCATCTCCTATGGAAAAGCTTTCACCACCACACAAAGCAACAATTCTTTCTTCCAGCTCTGACAACTCCACCACATCCTCCACCCCACCACCAGTCCAACGCCTTGCAGTAGGAGCTCTATTTTTAATTCACTCGTCTCAAGGATTCTACTGATTTTCGTGCGACGTTCGAGTTTTCGTATTCCGTAAAAGCGACCTTACCCGTATATACATAGCTTTGCTTTTCGCCTGTAGTACCGCCTCCCAACGCGAGCGCGCGAGGGGCAAAGCGAAAAGCGTGCTATGTCCACGCAAGCAAGGTCGCTAATCGCCTGATCGCTTCCTCGTTCGCCTCGCCACTCGCGCGACGAGTGATTCAAAAATAGAGGACCAGAGCGCGAAGCTGCTTTCTTTTTGATCGCACTTTTTTTATCGGACCTATACTAAAATCAGATAAAATTAAAGAAATTATACAAATGTTTAATGTCATATTTTTTTATTTAATAAGATGCATTATTTTAGTAGTATTAAACTTAAGAGCACGTTTACATCAACATTCCTCACACATGTTCAAGTGGTCTGCTTTGAAGAATGTTAAGTGGTTCTAACGAACATGTAATGAAAAAACGCGATACTAACCTTGGTCCACTGTTTGTAATTTTTTATAGTGCCACCTAAACTGTTTAGTTAGGTGCACGGCTAATTCCTCCCACTGTCGTCGACTTCGCTCCCTGGCATTTTGAGTTCTGAGGAAACCCTTTGCCAAGCCAGGGTTTCCTTCCATAAACTCTACCAGAGCCTCTAGTTGAGCCGACGATGGGTGAGAGGAACTTATTTCATTTGTACTGTAACATTTTAGTTGGACGAGAAAACAAATAAATACTTCCGAGCTTCAATTAATATCGATTTTAAACTCCATAACGATAAGTTTATACTTACTTCATGATTTCTCAATTGTTTTCGGCACGCAAACACAGAAAGACAGCAGCAAGCAACAACAACAAACTTTAATCAAAACAAAACAACGTTCAAAGAAAGATTGTCAAACTTTTCTTTTATTGAAACGCATAGATTTCAATCATGTTACAAATTAGAGCCTTCTGTAAATTTAACATTATTATGTGGCTCAAAGTCCTTAAACTAATAAAGTTTTGTTACTAATTACAAAATTACTAATTTGCCATAGCAAAAACTCAATAATTGTGTCTAAAAACAGGAGTCGTTATAACTCGACTAACAATTTGAGGTGTATGGTAATCACTTAGCGCAACGATACTCGCTTCGAAGCTCACTTCACTTCGCAAGTGACTGGGTGATGCTTACAGAATGCAAAATCAAGGTCATTTAGAACCTAATGCGAAGTGTGAGTGAGGATCGATTTGAGCTGCGAGTTGTCTGAATTTTACAGAATCGACGTCCTGAGCTGTGCCAAAGTAACAGCGTAGCTGGTGGTCGTCGGAGCCACTCGGTGTGGGGGTTTTGACCTGGGTCGGTCGTGGTTGCTTTTGCAGTTGGCTTTTTGCACGATGAGTTTTCTCTCGATAGAGTAAATAATAGTGTGATAAATAAAACAGATTTAAGTCTACGCTGCGCGATAGGATCGACAAATGAACACTCGGTTGGCTTAAACGAAACTGAAAAACAAAAAGACCAAAGAGAGATGGAGATCATTATAGGGATCAGAGTACCGCCAAATTGAGTGAATGAGTCTTTGGAAGGACTTATCCACTCCATAAGAGCCTTATTAGAAAAAGGGTGGGGTTTACTGATTCTCTTTTCACCATCTGTAGGTATAGAAAAATGGTCAAACAGTGAGGCCTTGCTTGGAGTTTTGTACTGCGTCAATCCTAAACATAAGATCCTGTAGAAAGTTCATTTAGGTTAATATCAATTCATTTATAGTACCACACTGGAAAAGGCCGTGCCGTGATACGTAAGCAGTCTATAATACTACCATTTTCTTAACTTATAAAATAACCATAGTCATCATCATATCATAATAATCATAGATCATAGCAGTTCCTTCGTAGCATAACATCAGTTTAGGCATTGAAGGTCGTCGCTTGGCAGGCGGGTTGGCGATCGCAGTATGGCCAAGTTTGTAGGAGACGCTGCTGCTCGTCTTCTGAAGGCTGAGTCCCTTAGTCGTCTTTTACGACACCCACGGGATGAGAGGGGGTAGTGCTATTCTAAGCCGACACTACACAGCTAGGCATTGAAGGTAACAGATAAAATGACATAATGTCGATCCTACTATTTGTGTATTTCTGCAAAGATTTGTATGTCGATGTCAAATTTTAAGTAATTATCAATTAAAATAACTGAAAAAAGTATGACTAACTAAACTTACAGTAAAAGAAATATTTCATTTGACTCCATATAAAGTTGTAGGAAACCGGATTGAATGAAATTTGTTTCTCAAATTGTACTTTGTTACTGAAGGTTTTCTTAAATCTTTGGGACTTTTATTTATTAATTCGACTAATATAACGACATATTTTTTATACAACTGTATATATATAATTTTAAAATAATATAAGACTGTAAATAGAATAGTTGTATGAAAATAACGCAGTGGCTCGATTTATTTGCACATGAGTTTATTATTCAAAAAGTAACTTTCCAAACGACTATTTTCAATCAAATAATGATAAACTTTAATTATACCATTCTTGGACGAGTTAATTCGTCCAAGATACCATTGATATATTACAGTGTATATGCATGACGTATCTACAAACAAGAGAACAACCAACCATAAAGCTAGAAGTAATTTACGTGGGCAATTGCCACAAAAATGATGCCACGAAAGTTACGATATTTAACATATTTGAAGATGTTTAATGTGTTTATCGACTTATCCACAAGTAAGTTATATATAAACATTCTCCATGAGCAACGTTATCGATAGAGTATTTTGGAAATTTATTATCTCTTTTCTTTATATTGTATAATGGGACCACGAAAGTTAGTTGCTCTTGTTGACAAAAAATGTTTGTTGATTTATATGCCTATATTTAATAGGGGCAGGATGTGCATCCTCCAGGGATGCACAACATAACACAGTATCGAATGAACTAAAACTTGTATCTAAAAGTCAACACTGTTCAAAGATGTGAGCCGTTATGTCGCGCGCTCGACAATATGCTAAAACGTGTGACTGCGACAAAATGTTTTCTAACTTATTTTGTTTTTATCGGGGATTTTTTTACTTTTGGCAGGACGAAACGTGGATTAGATACGCTTTTTTTGAAATATAAAACAAACATACAACTTCTCAGACAAAGTAGTTCTGAAACGTTGCTCTAAGCGCGAACGGAGTGTGACACGCAGAGAACAGCCTTTTTACACCCGTTTTATTGTAAATTTGTATTGTAAATTATTGTAAATTTTAACATAATACATATAGCAATTTTTTTAATGTAATTGTATATAGGTATAATCATAGAATCATTTAGTATATGTAACTAAGCTGTATAAACAATAGTTTACGAATAAAGAGCGTGTGACCTCTAAGAAGGGGTGCTCGTAGAATTATCCACCCATGACCCGATAGAACATGATTTGAAGAAGCAGACTTTAGCGGGATCTGTGGGAAGAAGAGAAAGGTTAGTTTAGTTAAGGTTCCGTTTTGAAACTGAGTAGTTTTTTATGAAGTACCTACGGGGAGACTCTTAGCCTGCATCATACATGATGTTAAGTATTGATAAGGCTGAAGATGGAAGCGAGCCTCTCCCAGAATCCCCAATCACTGAGGAACTGGCTATCTTATCTTTAACTGCCGGAACACAACAATGTTGTAAACATGGTTGTTATGGCGTCAGACTTAGATAAGATAGTGGTAGCTAGCCAGGCGGACTTACAACAAGTCCTACCACCAACCAAACCGAATACAATATGTACCCCCGCTGGGAACCGAAGCCGGGACCCCTGGGTCTGATACCGTAGGTTGCATGTACCTCTAGACCACAGAGGCGGTTAAAAGCTTAGTGCGAGTAGGGAAGTAGGTACCTTTGTAAGTTTGTCTGCGCTTGGCGCGGTAGAACAACAAATCTCGGTGACGATCGACGACATGATCGACGACGATCTCTTTTCGAAGTGCTTAGTGCGAATTTTTGTCTACTCACGGTCGGTCGTGGAAGTGACGATTTTTGTATGAAGTCAGTGGCCCGCCATCTAGCGCATTACGCCACGGACAACAACAACGCCATACAAAAACCTAACGCGTTCACTATCGATCGTGAGTTGAAAAAACTTGCACTACGCACATAGATAACCACCTCTGTGGTCTAGTGGTAATTCCCAGCGGGGGTACATATTGTATTCGGTTTAATTGGTGGTAGGACTTGTTTTAAGTCCGTCTGGATAGCTACCACCATCTTAGCTAAGTCTGACGCCATAATAACAATGTTTACAACATTGTTGTGTTCGGGCAGTAGAGATAAAATAGCCAGTGATTGAGGATCCCGTGAGAGGCTCGCTTCCATCTTCAGCCTTATCAATACTTAACATCAGGTATGATGAAGGCTAAGAGTCTCCGCGTCGTTCATAAAAAATAAAACATTTTCACCTTCGAATACTCTTACAGCGAACTTGTAAGTACATCTCTTACCTCTTGTGTTTTATGTGTTCCCTCTTAGGCATTACTTTGCCAGAGCTCATAGGTTTGATTCCCACCTGGGAATAACGAATATCTATCTACCTAACTATATCAGTTTACACCAATTCATGTAATAAGTATTGCTCTCAGACATTTATAAAAAAAATAGTTACAACTTGCAATTATGACTTAAATCGTCAATCAAGATTCTTCACATCATAATATCACATTCTGTTGAATCTTTTTAAATATGTTTGTATGAAAATAACGCATGTACGAGTAGCTTGATTTCTTTGCCCGATAGTGATATTTCCTTGTAACTTACCCCATACTTTTTCCTGCGCATTTCGACTAGCGAAGTACGGGTGATGGTTCTTCATCATCAGGCCATCCGAGGGGTCGTGGTGGGCTGGTCGCTCGTCACCTTCCTCAAGTCGGTTCGAGCTTGAAAGTCAAAGTCAAAGATTTTTATTCAAATAGACTTATAGATAAGTGCTTTCGAATCGTCCAAATTTGTTTCCCTACCAGCCATTCAGGACATCTTTTAACTGAAAAGAAGAACGGCCGCAAGAAACTTATCAGCTTTAACAGAAGCAAATACATTTACAAAGGAACATGTCGTTGCCATACACAAATCTACCATCTTGAAACATACTTATTCAATAAAAGAGGAAAATTTTGTCATACTCAGCTATTAGAATATTTTCTTTTTATACAAACAATAGTTATGTTTTGTGTAAGTATCACTTCCATTCATTTTAGTATTTTAAATAATCATCTACCTTGTAATAACCTTTGCTTGAGAGCGTTTTTTTAACATATATTTTAAATGTATGCAAAGGCAGCTCAATCACTTGTTGTGGAACTTTATTACAAATGGCTATGGCTTTCCCCAAAGACGAGCGTCTACATTTTTCAAGCCGAAATCTTGGAACGGCAAGCTTATTCTTGTTTCTAGTATCAAAATTATGAACATCGCTATGCTTAAAAACTAAATCGCGATGTTTCCTAACATATACTATATTACCATAGATGTATTGTCCCGCCAAAGTAAAAAATTGGAGGTACAAAAAACATGATTTGATACAGAAAGTAAAATCACATCAAAACATGTCTGAGTTTTTACTATCCGAGTGCGATTCTCGGTTAGGAAAATGTAGAAATATTGGAAGAGCATTAAGTATGGATCGGACATCGGAAGGTTTCGGATTACATAATATACATTTTCCCCACCTCAGTTCTGGTGAATTCCTGGATGCCATCTTGTGTGGAAACAGCATGTCCGAGTTTATATCGTTATCGCTCTGAAAATTTGAATGAATTTGTAAGGTTTGTAGATGTATTATCCATCGCCAAAAGGGCAAAAGTATTTTGATTGTGTACAAACGCAATCACACCACCTACATATTAAATCGATGAATAATGAAGAAGAAAAGAAAACCCCTAAAAAAACACAATTACAACTTATTAACTTATAGCGCGTTTGTAATACTTTTACGGATTACAAACGCCCTATATTTCACGAACTAAGTTGTAATTGTGTTTTTTAGGGGTTTTTTTTTTATTTTCCCGACGTTTCGGCACCTTTTCAGCTGCCGTGGTCACGGGAGCTGAAAAGACGCCGAAAGATTTAAAATATAGCTCGTTTGATATCCGTAAAAGTTGTTTTATTACGTTTACGCGTTCGTGGTTATATAATTTCAAGATCTCTTCGTTGATTCCTCTTTTCTTCTTCATTATTCATCGATTTAATATGTAGGTGGTGTGATTGCGTTTGTACGTATGTTTATCCGTTATCTAGTGTCCATAACACAAGTTCTTGATCAAACTTAACGTGGGTAAGATAACAGGTGTGTAAAAAAATACAATTGAACCTTATAGAATTCGTGGAAATGCTATTGTAAGTAAAACAAAGTGTACACCTAATCTTAAAAAACTTCATCTTAAAGCTGTATAGATATATGCACTAGCCCTTAATGTATGAGCTCAAGAGACCGCCTCCACATTCATGGTGCCCGTGCACGGTAATGAGACAGACTTGGCGTTTCAAAAACCAAGTGTTGCTGCTGGAATTGACCTCAGTCTCCTGATCAAGCTTGCCCCCTTACTCTTGACACGATCGATATTGAATTAACGTCAAAAGTCAGTAATTATGACTTACAAGAAGTAACATATATAATTACAAGTAGTATGTAAATTATATATAGGAATAATGACTTACAAGATATTTAATTACTTCTTATAAGTCATAATTAATTACTGACTTTTGACGTCATGTTTATCACGTCAAAAGTAACGCCCCAGGATTGTGCACCCCCTCCACAAACCTGGTAAACAGCATCTTTTCCTGCATGCAGTTCGTCGAACAGCTCGATGTCAGCTGCTGCGACCACCACCAGAATACCCACTAGGCCTCTGCACCACGCTCCAACCATCCTGAAATAGATCATGCACCGCTTCGTAAAAAGTTACTACGGAGAGTAGTTAGATGGGTTTCCTATATGTTTTTTCCCGTTCCAGTTGGAATATCGGAATTAATTTATCATTTGATAGCAGGACACCGGTATTATTTAAGTATTAGGTCTTTAACTATGAAATTGCCGATTTGTATGAAGATTTTCAAAGAAAGTTCGTTTTCCATACTAACAATTTTTGTTATAGCTACTACCACAATTGCTAATGCCACAATTTTTTTATGAACAATAATTGTTTGAAGAACTAGCAATCTAATGCTATAATTTTATTAAAAAAATATGAATAATTTATAAATTATATTAAATAAACTAGTAAATTTTGCTAACAAAAAAAAGGAGAACCTTTGGAGGTATTTTTTATCTAATCTCTTTTATCGTATAACAAACAAAAATAATAAACATGAGATTAATTATACTTGATCATTATGATCTTAATTTAATATAAAATCAACGGCAAAAAAAAAACGGCAATTTCATATTTTAACCCCTATTATGTATCATCATGAACGCCTCAATAGGCGTGAGCTAGGAGAGGCCCATGTGCATATATGTATGTATGGAGTGGATGTCCACAGGCTGATGATGAATCTATCATAATCCGGGGCCTAAGAGGTTAAAAATAATCAACCTTTTAATACAGAAGGCTTATTGTCTAATTTTGAAATCTATCGCAATCCCTTTCAATTCGTCATTTGAAAGATATTTACTTACATTCTGGCCGTCACGATTTGACATTTGATAGGGATTGTGATTGGGACTCGTTTTGAAAGGTAACGAAATTGAACTGTCTAAGCAAAGTGAAATATCTTTGAAATGTATGGAGAAGTGTCAAATAAAGTGTCATATATAACATCATTTATTCCGAAAGGGATTGCAACTATAAGTTACATAATTCTATAAATCACAATCACATTCGCTTTAAAAGAGATTGTGATAGATTTTGAAATTAGACAATTAGGGCGCAGGCTAATTAAATTAGACTACCGATTGATAGGGCCGCTACCATATCTTATTTTATGAAAAAATTATCTTAGCATATCGTCATTCTAGAGAGATTATATTATGAATGTAATAAATTTGGTGTTCAGTGAATGTTTGACCAAACACGTAATGAAATCTGAATGGAGTGACCGCGGAATTTCAATTTAATGTAAAATACAATTCATGAGTCGTGACTAGATGTCTCTCAGACAGAGCTGTTCTACGGGCTTGAAGAATTACGTAAAGGGCCTTTTTTATGAACAACGGGCAGATGCTTAACCTTCATACTATAACCAACGAAATTTTAGTACAAAGTCTAAAATAAATGATACATCAAAAGTTAAAGGATAATAATGAGTCACTAATAAACCAGATACAAAACACGATTCAATCAGAAATAAACAAGGCGGTTATGTCATATAAAGAAGATGTAATGCAATACACAGAAACTCTAAAATGCCAAAACAAGTTAAGAAAAGAAGAAATATGTGAATTGAATTAAAAATTGAATCATTAATAAAAGAAAACGATAGAAGATATACTATTATTAAATAAAAAAATAACACAATGCATACCATACATCGTCGGAAATGGGTGATAAAAAAATAGTTCTATATAGACTCACTGAACATCACAAAGAAAATGAATATTATGTATGCGAAAGAATTATAAACATATTTAGAGATATTATGAATGTGGATTTGTCGGGCTATATCGAAGATACATACAGACTTGGCAAATGCAAAAATACTACTAGGCCACTTGTCATCGAATTGATAAGTAAGAAGATGACAAAGTATCTCATAGAAATCAAATCATTTTTTGTAGCTTAGAAATAAGTAATAGTACCTAGTTAATTAATAAAAATTAAATGTCATTTAAGCTGAAAACTTCAAACAAATATTTGTGGATAACAGCGTTGACTGTACAAATACTTAAAAGAATCGATTAACATTGTGTATGTAGTTTCTTAGTTGTTAGTTGTCCTGAATAAATAAAAAAAAATATATAGAAAATAAGCACCTATTCCAAGAAACTGGTCTAGCCATCTCCAAGTACCACGACGAACCCACCAGGAAACAAAATAAAATACTGCGTGAGGAACTGATTAAAGCAAGACAAAAGGGATTATTAACAATAGCTTATATGTAGTACAATTAACTACTGTTTTAAATTATATAATTTGAAATTTTCCAATTATAAAATGGAGATTATAACACTGATATGCTTCCAAAAAAACCGGCCAAGTGCGAGTCGGACTCGCGCACCGAGGGTTCCGTAAAATAGTTTTTATTATATGATGTAACTAAAAATGTACGATTTTCGCAATTTTTCCTTTATCTGTACTATAAGACGTTATTTCGTATCAAATTTCAAGATTCTAAGTTCACGGGAAGTACCCTGTAGGTTTAATTCCCGTGCGAGTTTCGAAAATTTGTGGAAATTTGCGGCATAAACGGCTGTATCTTTTGATTGCTTTGGCTTAGAAGTTTGATTTTTTCAAAGCTCCAAGGGACTGTAGACTTGAGTAGTAGATATAAATTTCAGTTTGATACCTCCACGCGTTCCTGAGAAAAACGGTCTTGACGGACGGACGGACAACCAAGTGATCCTATAAGGGTTCTGTTTTTTCCTTTTGAGGTACGGAACCCTAAAAACACAAAGCACAATACAACAAAAAGAAACAAAAAAACATCGCTGGCAGTGGGGACTGTCCGCTGCTCCAGCATATGATTAATATTACGAAATCCCTAGTAGTTATTAAATACTAACATTAGATATTAAGTTTCTATGGATCCTCATGTATAAGAGTTCAAGTAGAGACAAAACTATTTTGTGAAAAATTAAAATTAATATTATTAAATAAAAACTATAGTTTAGATGATTTTTTAACGATAAGAAAGTAGGTTAAATATAGAATAAGTCAGTGTTAATTTTTGTCATTAGTCATAGTTACTTTCTTTTATGACACACCAACGACTCGGAAGGCCTAGTGTGAGTATGCAAATGTCCAAACGTCACTTGCTTAGTGTGCGTTTTCTCACCTTACTCACTAACCGAAGTCGCCTTATCAATACTTAGCATCAGATATGGTGAAGGCTAAGAGACACCCGTCGTTCATTAAAAAAAAGACGGGTTGCACTCCGGGAGTGCCGGCAGAAGTGAAAACTTGATTATTAACGTTGAGCATGTTTGATATTTTGGAATGGTTAGGGAATAATTTTGCACCAATTGCTTTATCAGTATAAAAGTACTATCATTTATGTGGTAGAATACAATATTCATTTATTGCGCTATCGTACACAAACATGACAAACCATATTAAAGTGAACGTTAAGTTAGGTAATAAGATATAAGAAAACATTAGTTATTATAGAGAATCGAAAAATATATATTGACAATAAAACAAGAGACAAGTAAAAGACATTATCAACAGTCTGTCGCTAAGCAACCGAGACCATAGTCAACCTGTCACCTCAACATTCTCCATCCGTCCTACGCTTTTTCGATCAGGTCACGTGTCCTGACGCGAGTTTAAGATTTTATACCCATTACAGAAAAAGTGCTCAACGCCGCTAAAGAAGTTTTCACTTCAAAAAAATCTGTCAAAATTTTACTCTCACGCTATGGTAACGTTTGGAAATTTGCAAACTCCACTAGGCTCTGAATCCAATGCCGGTACTTCGTCGTTGCCGATAATTAAGAATCAAACGAACTTACCTTGCGAAGTTTGATTCTAATTATACGAGCATCGCGTAGAAGATGATTACCATACTCACGTCCCAGTTCAGACACCACCTTTAAAAAAAATTAAAAACAGACTTTTTTTCCTACAGTTAGCCAGTATTTTTTATAATTGTTTTTAATTTTTACTCGTATTTTTGGTATACAACAATTTAAAATTTTAAGTAGGTAAAGTTTGATGAAATTTAGTATAATTATTGTTAATGTTATTATTTTCGCATATACATACATTTGCCCCCTAAATTGATTGTAGTTCTAACCTAAACTTCTCTAAATTATTTTTATTGAAATGTCTTTTTTTAGTGTACCATATTTTTGGTTTGTTTTGTTTTGGTAAGTCTAAATTAATTATTGTGGCCCTATGGTCTGATAAGCCCAATTCCTTTACAGTTGCTTGGATATTTGAGTCGCTAAAGTTAAAATAAATTAAATCTATACAAGTTGAAGTATTTGAAGTAACACGCGTAGGACTTTTTATTTGTTGGTAGAGATGTATTGTAGCATTAAATCACAAAGTTTAATTTTTTTGTTTCTTTTTGTTTTATTGTGCTTTGTGTTTTTAGGGTTCCGTACCTCAAAAGGAAAAAACAGAACCCTTATAGGATCACTTGGTTGTCCGTCCGTCCGTCCGTCTGTCAAGACTGTTTTTTTCAGGAACGCGTGGAAGTATCAAACTGAAATTTATATCTAATACTCAAGTCTACTGTCCCTTGGAGCTGTGAAAAATCAAACTTCTAAGCCAAAGCAATAAGAAGATACAGCCGTTTATGCCGCAAATTTCCACAAATTTTCGAAGCTCGCACGGGAATCAAAACCTACAGGGTACTTCCCGTCAACTTAGAATCTTGAAATTTGGTACGAAGTAACGTCTTATAGTACAGATAAAGGAAAAATTGCGAAAATCGTAAATTTTTAGTTACATCATATAATAAAAACTATTTTACGGAACCCTCGGTGCGCGAGTCCGACTCGCACTTGGCCGGTTTTTTTTTGGAAGCATATCAGTGTTATAATCTCCGCCTACAATTATTTTATAATTGGAAAATTTCAAATTATATAATTTAAAACAGTAGTTAATTGTACACATATAAGCTATTGTTTCTAATCACAGCATATAATCCCTTTTGTCTTGCTTTAATCAGTTCCTCACGCAGTATTTTATTTTGTTTCCTGGTGGCTTAGTCGTGGTATTTGGAGATGGCTAGACCAGTTTCTTGGAATAGGTGCTTATTTTCTATGAGATACTTTGTCATCTTCTTACTTATCAATTCGATGACAAGTGGCCTAGTAGTATTTTTGTATTTGCCGAGTATGTATGTATCTTCGATATAGCCCGACAAATCCACATTCATAATATCTCTTAATATGTTTATAATTCTTTCACATACATAATATTCATTTTCTTTGTGATGTTCAGTGAGTCTATATAGAAAAAAAATGTTATCACTCATTTCCGACGATGTATGCATTGTGTTATTTTTTATTTAATAATAGTATATCCTCTGACAATCTTTCTTTTTTTTTAATGATTCAATTTTTGTATTTAATTCACATATTTCTTCTTTTCTTAACTTGTTTTGGCATTTTAGAGTTTCTGTGTATTATATTTATTATATTTATATTTATTTATTTAGCACCAACAAGATATACATCAGTAAATACAATAATATAACTAAAATACAAAGTTACAGAGCTAAATGCTATCTCAGTTAAAGGTACTACACAAATGCATAATGAGAGTAGCCGCTATTTATTTAATACCTATGATAAAAGTGTAATGTAAGATTATGATTTTACAGTAGTACATAAATTTTATTATTGAAAATTAGAAAAACAAAAATGAATGTCAGAAGGATTAAAAAAAATATATATCAAATAGTCAATGTCAAAAAAAAATAACAATGTCAATTATAATAAAAAAACAGCAAAATATCAATGTCTAAATTACGATGTCAGATTTATGGATTACATATAAAAAGTTACAACAATAATAATAAAAGCGAAATAAGTTTACCATTAAATTATTTGAAAACAATTACCTATACTTAGGTGAAAATAATAAAAATAAAAAAGAGAGAAAGAGAAGTAAATAAAATAATAATAATTTAATCTATGTCATTGATGTGTATTGTGTATTTATATGACATAATCGCCTTGTTTATTTCTGATTGAATCGTATTTTGTATCTGGTTTATTTAGTGACTCATTATTATCCTTTAACTTTTGATGTATCATTTAGCTTAGACTTTGTACTAAAATTTCGTTGGTTATAGTATGAAGGTTAAGCATCTGCCCGTTGTTCATAAAAAGGCCCTTTACGTAATTCTTCAAGCCCGTAGAGCAGCAGTATGCGGACTTGAAATAGTCTAATTGCATACTGTTTCACCGAGCAGGGGGCCTACCATCAACTGTATTGCGATTCATTGTAGGTAGTAAGAGTGAGACGCCGCTATACGCGCCGTATGACAGCATCCCGCGCTCTCAACCTAAAAATAACCTAAAATGAATCGCATTACAGTTGATGGTAAGGCCCCAGATCAATGTCTTAGTGGTGTCGTTGTGTGCACTGGTATAAGTTTTTCTTATTGTTATATTATTTTGATCCATCAGTAGGCCTAGCATGAGCGGCTTTTATCGACGCGATAACTCGATAACGTTTCACTGTCCCGCTCACATCGTAACGGAGTAAGCAAGACAACATGATGCGCTATATTATATCGCGTGATATAGCAGTGTTCATGCTAGGGGGGCTTGGAGATATCTATTAGAGACAAGTATTTCTTCTTTTCTTAACTTGTTTTGACAATTTAGAGTTTCTGTTTTTTGCATTACATCTTCTTTGAATGACTTAATCGCCTTGTTTATTTCTGATTGAATCGTGTTTTGTATCTGGTTTATTAGTGACTCATTATTATCCTTTAACTTTTGATGTATCATTTCGCTTTGACTTTGTACTAATATTTCGTTGGTTATAGTATGAAGGTTAAGCATCTGCCCGTTGTTCATAAAAAAGGCCCTTTACGTAATTCTTCAAGCCCGTAGAGCAGCTCTGTCTGAGAGACATCTAGTCACGACTCACGAATTGTATTTTACATTAAATTGATATTCCGCGGTCACTCCATTCAGATTTCATTACGTGTTTGGTCAAACATTCACTGAATACCAAATTTATTACGTTCATAATATAATCTCTCTAGAAGTCTAGAATGACGATATGCTAAGATTATTTTTTCATAAAATAAGATATGCTAGCGGCCCTATCAATCGGTAGTCTAATTTAATTAGCCTGCCCCCTAATTGTCTAATTTCAAAATCTATTACAATCTCTTTTAAAGCGAATATGATTGTGATTTATAGAATTATGTAACTTATAGTCGCAATCCCTTTCGGAATTAATGATGTTTTAAATGACACTTTATTTCACACTTCTCCATACATTTCAAAGATATTTTCGAGTGTCACTTTGCTTAGACAGTTCAATTTCGTTACCTTTCAAAACGAGTCCCAATCACAATCCCTATCAAATTTCAAATCGTGACGGCCAATATCTTTCAAATGACTAATTGAAAGGGATTGCGATAGATTTCAAAATTAGACAATAAGCCTGTATTAAAAGGTTGATTATTTTTAACCTCTTAGGCCCCGGATTATGATAGATTCATCATCAGCCTGTGGACATCCACTGCATACATACATATACACTCATTTGCAAAAAAACCGGGCGGTTTTGATTTTCATTCATCTTTAAAAAGATACAATACCAAAAAGGTTTCAATCGTTTGTACACGTTACTGGCCGGTTTTAAAAATGCTGTGGTATTTAAAAAAGCACGTTCTAAATTCAAATTTTCATTTGATGCTAATTTTTACAGAAAACCCCTTTTTATCCTACATTATTGGCGCGAAGTTCCAGAAGTTAACATCGACTTTCATAACTTTTATTCAATTTTTATCGATTAATTTCATATCCTTGACTGTCAAAGCTTTATTTATTGCTGTTTGGCTGTATCAAAAATGGTAGATAAAGTGGTAAAAGCTACCAAAATTATCGCGCTGCTTTAAGAGGGTTGCAGCCAATGTTTCGTGGCTAGGAGGCTAAATGTTAGTCGCTCGACAGTCCAAAGGACCTGGCAGCGATATCAGGAGACTGGTTCCGTCGAGATAAGGCCTGGTTCTGGAAGAAAACCATGTACCCAACCACGGGATGATCGTTTTCTTGTGAGTCGCGCATTGACAAATCGCAAATCTTCGTATGTGGATCTTAAGAACAACCTCCAAGAAGTAAGAAATGTGCGTATTAGTCTATGGACGGTCAGGAGGAGGCTTCTCGCTGCCAATATACGCAGTCACCGCCCGGCCCGCGGCCCCAAATTACTCCGTGAGCACAGAGTTCACAGGCTTAGTTTCGCTAGAAATTGTGAATCATGGACTCAAGAAGATTGGAATAGGGTTTTGTTCTCTGATGAAGCCAGGATATCTCTGTTCGGTGGAGATCGACGTCGGCGAGTGCTAAGAAGACAAGGAGAACGCTTTACAGAGGCATGTTTCGAAGAAATCACACCTTATGGTGGGCAGGGCTCTGTTATGTTTTGGGCAGGAATAAATTCAATGGATCGTACAGAGTTAGTCTTCATTGAAAACGGCTCACTGACTGGGCATCGATACATTACGGAAGTTCTAATTCCTCATGCACAACCCGCATTGGCCGCTCTAGGTGAAGACTCGATTTTTATGGTCGACAATGCTCGCGCCCACCGATCCCGCGATGTTAATGCGTATGTGCAAGAGGTCGGCATTCGTCGTTTGGATTAGCCAGCTCGAAGTCCCGACCTCAATCCCATAGAGCATGTCTGGGACGTTCTGAAACGGCGTGTGAGATCAGTACACCCGGATCCGCAGACCATCAGAGAGCTGAAGAATGTGATTACTGCGGAGTGGGAACGTGGGATACTTGCTAGCATGCCCAGACGAATTCAAGCTGTGATTTTAGCTAGAGGGGGTCACACTCGATACTATACATTTATCTGCTTTTACTTTATTAAAGAAAAACAAATAAAAAAGGCTGTTCGACGAACTGCCTGCAGGAGAAGATGCTGTTTACCAGGTTTGTGGAGGGGGGTGCACAATCCTGGGGCGTTACTCTTGACGTGATAAACATGAGGTCAAAAGTCAGTAATTAATTATGACTTATAAGAAGTTATTAAATATCTTGTAAGTCATGATTCCTATATAATTTACATACTACTTTTAAATATATATATTACTTCTTGTAAGTCATAATTACTGACTTTTGACGTTAATTCAATATCGATCGCGTCAAGAGTAAGGGGGCAAGCTTGATCACGAGACTGAGGTCAATTCCAGCACAACACTTGGTTTTTAAAACGCCAAGTCTGTCTCGTAACCGTGCACGGGCACCATGAATGTGGAGGCGGTCTCTGGAGGTCATACATTAAGGGCTAGTGCATATATCTATACAGCTTTTCTATCGACTAAACTGTTTTTTCGAGTTGTGTAGGTACTTTTCGCGAATTCCACACAACTTAACAGTTCAGTCGATGGAACAGCCTATGTCGACTTATTTGTCTAACAACTATCGAATTGATATTATGCGCGCTTCAATATATCCCATAAACATATCATTATAATTCACTACAAAATAGTTGTTCAACTAAAAAATTTAAACAGGTTGTTTTGAAAAAAAAAACAGCCCTTGACGAGTTTCTTGCCGGTTCTTCTCGTTACGCGGTCTCCCGCCGTAGGGTTTGTAAACTGATGGCGTAGCTTCTTTGACGTTCATAAGTGCTTGTTCCTAGACAGATTAAATGATATTAAATTTGAATTTAAATTTGAAAAAATATTTTATGTGAACAAAGTTAAGGTATCTGTTTGAAACAAAAACTGCGTTAAAAAAAACGATTCTTTTTTTGTTCGATGCAGAATAGTTGCCAATTGGTCCCATAAAAATTTCAAGCCAAGGCAAGAAAAATAAAAGAATAGGAGCTTAAAGTAGAATGTCTTGGCTGCCACCGACTCCAAAAGGCTTAATTTTTGCTTTTTAGTTTTTGGAGTCGGTTTTTTAACGCAGTTTTTTTTACTTTTTAGTGTCTGTAATAGGCTGTTTTGTAAACTACAGCAGGGTTTTTCTAGATTAGATAAGGTTTCATGTACATTATAAACAAAATTATCGTAAATACTACATCGTCCAAGTTAACAATGAAATGAAATAAACTCATTTGCAAAAAAAACGGGCACCTAAGCAATGAACCATTTCAAATGTTAATATTGCTTTGTTTGATAATTATAGGTAGTTTTATCCTCACAATTTGGTAAATTAATAGGAAAATAATCGTTTTCATCATTATTTCATAAAATTTAGATACAATTTATGGGAAATAATGCTAAACCTCGCTAGTAGTGTATGGTCGCTAGTAGTGCATATACTCATGAAGTAAAAATAAAAAAGTTTTTTTGTTTGTTTTTCTTTAATAAAGTAAAAGCAGATAAATGTTTAGTATCGAGTGTGACCCCCTCTAGCTAAAATCACAGCTTGAATTCGTCTGGGCATGCTAGCGAGTATATCCCGGATACTTGCTTGCGGAATACGTTCCCACTCCGCAGTAATCACATTCTTCAGCTCTCTGATGGTCTGCGGAGCCGGGTGTACTGATCTCACACGCCGTTTCAGAACGTCCCAGACATGCTCTATGGGATTGATGTCGGGACTTCGAGCTGGCCAATCCAAACGACGAATGCCGACCTCTTGCACATACGCATTAACATCGCGGGATCGGTGGGCGCGAGCATTGTCGTCCATAAAAATCGAGTCTTCACCTAGAGCGGCCAATGCGGGTTGTGCATGAGGAATTAGAACTTACGTTATATATCGATGCCCAGTCAGTGAGCCGCTTTCAATGAAGACTAACTCTGTACGATCCATTGAATTTATTCCTGCCCAAAACATAACAGAGCCCCCACCATAAGGTGTGATTTCTTCGAAACATGCCTCTGTAAAGCGTTCTCCTTGTCTTCTTAGCACTCGCCGACGTCGATCTTCACCGAACAGAGATATCCTGGCTTCATCAGAGAACAAAACCCTATTCCAATCTTCTTGAGTCCATGATTCACAATTTCTAGCGATTTTTATAAAATCAATTTAGCTAGGGCCAAGGTGTAGATTTTAATCGATAAATTCTTCCGTGTGGGAAGGATAGCAATTGCTATGTCGTCCATACTTCGTTATTTATAGGCTGACAGCCTATTTTGTTCTGACAGGTTAATTTAGCACTACCTTACCTATCCTCATCTCGAACCCTTATTTTTTTATATTTTACTCATTATATCTAAAGGGGAGAGCATCAATATCTTTTTTAAGATGAAGTTTTTTAAGATTAGGTGTTCACTTTGTTTTATTTACAATAGCATTTCCACGAATTCTATAAGGTACAATTGTTTTTTTTACACACCTGTTATCTTACCCACGTTAAGTTTGATCAAGAACTTGTGTTATGGATACTAGATAACGGATAAACATACTTATAATAGATTATCTGATTACAATCGTTTCTGTATACTTCGGAGGGAATTCAAATTAATACAAGATCTTAGTTATGATTCTTTCTTATTAAAATCGGAAGCTAGTATTAAAGAAAATAGTAAAAATTTTTGGACATTCGTAAAATAAAAAAAAAATGATAATTCTATCCCGGATACTTTGTACCTGGATAATTTTTCTGGGTCTGATGGCTCCTCCATTGCTAATCTCTTTAATACATATTTTCAGTCTGTTTTCGAAAAGGAGTGTGACGCGGTGCCCGTTTTCAAGCCAGCTGGTGAATCAGATTCTTGCGTAAAGGGATCGGTGCATATTACATCTGATTTGGTGGAGAAATACCTTTCACGAATTGATACCAGCAAGGGCTCGGGGCCTGATGGCTTGCTGAAACGATGTTGCAAGCAGTTGGCCGAACCGCTAGCTTATTTGTTTCGGTTATCCCTATCTAGTGGAACTATGCCGACTGTTTGGAAACAGTCATTTATAGTGCCAATTTTCAAGGGGGGTGACAAACATAATGTTCGAAATTATCGAGGTATTTCAAAACTTTCGGTTATCCCTAAACTGTTTGAAAAGATAATATATGATGAGTTATATGTTGCGTTGAGACCTTTTTTACCGACTTCAACAAAAAAGGAGGGAGGTACTCAATTCAACGCGTATTTTTTTTTTTTTTTTTTTTGCCTGATGTATGTATACCGATTACTCCGGTGTTGGTGATCCGATTTTAATAGTTGTTTTTTTGTTCGATCGGGTACATTGTCAATTTGGTCCCATATAATTTTTACGAAGATCTGGCTAGTAGTTTTTTCATAATCTTGAAAAATATCAATCACCTTTTGGCAAGTTGTCGTTTACCTAGATGACATTGTTGTGTATGGGCTGATTTTTAGTGTAAGTAACGGCACATGATGTAACTAAAAAATCTGAAATAAAAACATTTTATAAAAAAAAATCAAACCGACTTCAAAAAGTAAAAAATAAAACTTTTGGAGTCGGTGCTAGCTAGCTAAGGCCAAAAAAATATATAGTTAATAGAAGTGCAATGTAGAATGCCCTGGCTGGCACCGACTCCAAAAGTTTTATTTTTTACTTTTTGAAGTCGGTTTGATTTTTTTTTATAAAATGTTTTTTTTATATCCCAGCAACACGGCTTCTTTTGATTGATAAGCGGTCTACGGAGATCAATTTATGCGAATTTGTTGATGAGGTACTTGTGGGAATGGAAGAGGGATTTTTAATATTTTCATTAACGATGTTGCACATTGTTTTAAAAATTCAAAATTTCTTTTATTTGCTGACGATACAAAAGTATTTAAGGTTGTAAGGACCATCGATGACTGCATTAAGTTGCAAGAGGATCTTGATAGACTTTGCAACTTTTGTAATGACAACAAGCTTTTCTTAAATGTTAACAAATGCTGTACCATAACCTATAGCCGAGAAAAGAATGAAATAAAATAAAATAAAATAAAAAATAAAATTTGATTATCAGCTTCTAAACAAACAAGTCAACAGGGTGTCTGAGGTTAGAGACCTGGGAGTTAAACTCGATTGTGAACTTTTGCTTGATTTACATGTCAATGAAATAACAAGTAAAGCGTATAAAATGTTGGGCTTTATCTTTCGCCAAAGTGTTGATTTCAAGGAGGCTAAAACTTAAATTTTATTATATAACTGTTTTGTTAGATCTCAGCTTGAATATGCATCCACTGTGTGGAATTGTCAATATGATGTTTATATTAATTCAATCCAAAAAATTCAGAATAAATTTGTTAAGCGTCTTAAACATACATTTTAATTCCTGCAGTCATTATATTTTAATTCCTATTTTATATATTTAAATAAATTAATAATAAACATACTACACTACCTTATACTAACTATAACAAGAAAACGCCGTCCAACTCGCAGCCGCGTGGCATAGTACCGAGAACACTGGCGTTGTCGCCCCGCTGAGTACATAGACTCAGCCGCTGGGCAAGATAGGCACCAGCTCTCGGGTCTCCTGAGGCGTGGACCAGTCTTGTGGAGATATCTTTCATAAACTTTTTTGTGTCCGACGACCAAGGGCCCATTGTCTCTACGGCAAGCGCCGCAAACTCGTTGCTTACTGAGAGCGACGCATACTTGCGGCGCTTGAGGAATTGAGCTTGAGCGTCTTAAATATAAATATAAATATGAACATTTTAAACCAGATGAAATTATGATTCCCTTAAGTGTAAGAAGAGAACATAGAGATATAACTTTACTGTATAAAATCTTAAATAATTATGTTGATTCATCTTACCTTATAAGTAAAATTTCGCTTAAATGCACAAGGTCATTGCGTTCTTGCAATACTTTTTCGGTTCCTTGGTGTCGTACCAATTATGCAAAGAATCGTTTTATTCCAAGAGCTTTGGATACTTATAATAAAAAATATAGTAGCATTGATATCTTCAATATTAAGCTTTTGAAATTGAAATCAGAACTAAAAATTGTGTAAAAGTCTTTTCCTGGTTTATACTTGTAATGCTATTACCTAGTAACTGTATACTATTCACTTTAGTTTGTACTTAACGGCTATAATATAAATTATTATAAGTGGTAACTCTTTTGGCAAATGTGTCACCCTAATGTAAGTTATAAATTATGTAATATGTAAGGCTGTTTGTTTCCCAATACAAAAAAAAAAAAAAAAAAAAAAACTTTTTTCCCGACGTTTCGGCACCTTTTCAGCTGTGGTCACGGGAGCTGAATAGATGCCGAAAGAATTAAAATATAGCGCGTTTGATATCCGTAAAAGTTGTTTTATTACGTTTCAAGTGCTCTTCGTTGATTCCTCTTTTCTTCTTCATTATTCATCGATTTAATATGGTGTGATTGCGTTTGTACACAATCAAAATACTTTTACCCTTTTGGCAATGGTTAATACATCTACAAACCTTACAAATTCATTCAAATTTTCAGAGCGATAACGATATAAACTCGGACATGCTGTTTCCACAAAAGATGGCATCCAGGAATTCACCAGAACTGAGGTGGGGAAAATGTATATTGTTCTCAGTCTTCTCAGACGGGACTCTATCGAATCCGAAACCTTTCGATGTCCGATCCATACTTAATGCTCTTCCAATCTTTCTACATTTTCCTAACCGAGAATCGCACTCGGACAGTAAAAACTCACACATGTTTTGATGTGATTTTACTTTCTGTATCAAATCATGTTTTTTGTACCTCCAATTTTTTACTTTGGCGGGACAATACATCTATGATAATATAGTATATGTTAGGAAACATCGCGATTTAGTTTTTAAGCATAGCGATGTTCATAATTTTAATACTAGAAACAAGAATAAGCTTGCCATTCCAAGATTTCGGCTTGAAAAATGTAGACGCTCGTCTTTGGGGAAAGCCATAGCCATTTTTAATAAAGTTCCACAACAAGTGATTGAGCTGCCTTTGCATAAATTTAAAATATATGTTAAAAAAACGCTCTTAAGCAAAGGTTATTACAGGGTAGATGATTATTTAAAATACTAAAATGAATGGAAGTGATAGGTACTTACACAAAACATAACTATTGTTTGTATAAAAAGAAAATATTCTAATAGCTGAGTATGACAAAATTTTCCTCTTTTATTAAATAAGTATGTTTCAAGATGGTAGATTTGTGTTTGGCAACGACATGTTCCTTTGTAAATGTTGTTGCTTCTGTTAAAGCTGATAAGTTTCTTGCGGCCGTTCTTCTTTTCAGTTAAAAGATGTCCTGAATGGCTGGTAGGGAAACAAATTTGGACGATTCGAAAGCACTTATCTATAAGTCTATTTGAATAAAAATCTTTGACTTTGACTTTCTAGCTCGAACCGACTTGAGGAAGGTGACGAGATGGCCTGATGATGAAGAACCATCACCCGTACTTCGCTAGTCGAAAAAGTATGGGGTAAGTTACAAGGAAATATCACTATCGGGCAAAGAAATCGAGCTACTCGTACATGCGTTATTTTCATACAAACATATTTAAAAAGATTCAACAGTAATGTGATATTATGATGTGAAGAATCTTGATTGACAATTTAAGTCATAATTGCAAGTTGTAACTATTTTTTTTATAAATGTCTGAGAGCAATAACTATTACATGAATTGGTGTAAACTGATATAGTTAGGTAGAAAGATATTCGGTATTCCCAGGTGGGAATCAAACCTATGAGCTCTGGCATAGTAATACCTAAGAGGGAACACATAAAACACAAGAGGTAAGAGATTGTAAGTACTTACAAGTTCGCTGTAAGAGCACTCGAAGGTGAAAATGTTTTATTTTTTATGAACGAGGCGGAGACTCTTAGCCTTCATCATACCTGATGTTAAGTATTGATAAGGCTGAAGATGGAAGCGAGCCTCTCACGGGATCCTCAATCAATGGCTATCTTATCTCTACTGCCCGAACACAACAATATTGTAAACATTGTTGTTATGGCGTCAGACTTAGCTAAGATGGTGGTAGCTAGCCAGACGGACTTAAAACAAGTCCTACCACCAATCAAACCGAATACACTTCGAAAAGAGATCGTCGTCGATCATGTCGTCGATCGTCACCGAGATTTGTTGTTCTACCGCGCCGAGCGCAGACAAACTTACAAAGGTACCTACTTCCCTACTCGCACTAAGCTTTTAACCGCCTCTGTGGTCTAGAGGTACATGCAACCTACGGTATCAGACCCAGGGGTCCCGGCTTCGGTTCCCAGCGGGGGTACATATTGTATTCGGTTTGGTTGGTGGTAGGTCTTGTTGTAAGTCCGCCTGGCTAGCTACCACTATCTTATCTGAGTCTGACGCTATAACAACCACGTTTACAACATTGTTGAGTTCCGGCAGTTAAAGTTAAGATAGCCAGTTCCTCAGTGATTGGGGATTCCGGGAGAGGCTCGCTTCCATCTTCAGCCTTATCATATAGGGTGTAATGATAATAATATAATCAATGCAGCCCGTGAAGAGTTTCTTGCCGGTTCTTCTCGTTAAAATGTCTCCCGCCGTTAGGCTTTGTGAACCGTCGGCGTAACTTCTTTGACATTTACAAGTATGTGTCTGGGTACAGATTTATATTAAAATTAGATCTCAAGTTGTAGTTTTACAATCTACCTAAGAGTTCACTTGTGGCGGAGTTAAATTTTTCGAATATTTTTCTATTTAAAATTTATCATTTTTATTTTTCTATTAAGGGTAGATTTTGTTAATCCTATTGTTCCCGAAGATGTTGAAAGTAATGACCATAATGAAATTAATTTCAATCCAGAACTTGGAGATAGAAAGTGACGGGGGTCAAAGAAATTACCTATGTATGTGAATGGTTCGTGAAAAAATTTCTAAAAATATATTTTCATAGCAACATGTCATACGGCATTTTTTTGTGGAGATTAGCAGCTAACATTAATACAAACTAGGCTCCAGAACGTCCAAGGAAATAGGCATCTGACAGCTGCATCTCAATTTATATTAAATTGTATTCTATTCGTACGTCGCAATATTGATATGTATACCAAACATGGCGATTTGCACGATCTCAATAGGACCATTAAACTTTAATGCCTCGGCTCTGTTTAGAGAGGGTATTTTATAGGTCAAGGTATACACATTTTTAATAAAATTTCAAGTGATATCTTGGATTTGCCTATTGAAAACTTTAAGAATCACATAAAAAATAATTTGTATACTGTTAGTATACTGTTATAATTTATAGTTTGTGTAGAAGTGTTAACAAAATTTTAGACGGTAAAATTACCTATGTTGGAAAGGACGATTAAAAAATTGCCGCCCTAAAATATTATAATAAATATAAATAGTTATTTGTTATGCAAGGCTGGAAAGTTCATTATTTAGCGGCGAGTTACCTCTATTGAAAGCTGAGCAAGTGAAGTATTCTAGTATTGAACCACGAGCGTAGCGAGTGGTTCAAAGATCTAATCCTGAGCGAAGCGAGGATTTCAAAGGTACAAGACGCTAAAAACTATTTTGCCGAGCGCAACACACAATTTTGCACCTCACAACAGCGAAGAACATTTTATGGTTGTTTCCGCGGTCAACTTCCGGTAAAAAATTCTTTAAACATAAAGTTTAATCTAAATATACCTTATTCTCGTTGTTTTAATGATATAAAAAATTAAAATAATGAAAAAGGGAGTATTATAGTTAATTCAAAGTTATTTAAAGTAGGAATATATTGTTTCTTATTAATAAGAATAAAAACGATTCCGTAAATGTTGACACTGACATGAGGTACAAGACAAAGACAATTTTAAGATAAAGATTTATGTCACAGTCCGAAATCCAATTATAGGTTGTGAAATCTCACCCAGCCTAATATAAAATTCTTATAACAAATAGTGTAATCTTATTGTTATTGTTTTTATGATTCAATGAACTAAAATAATATAATTAAAACCAAAACGGAGAATTATAATTAATTTAAAGCTATTTTCTAATCTAATCGAATATAACAAAAAAGTCAATAGTGCGATTCGGAACGCATTATGACATATTTTTAGGTATTAAATTAAAAAAGTACTTTACCGCGCTAGGCCGCAAAAAGCGATTTTCTACGCCTAAACTTATTGACAAAACCTCCTTTTCAGAGCGTGTGAGGTGAAAAATAAATTAAACACGATATTGTTGTTTCATTATTTAATTAAGTTCGTTTTCATTAAGTATTAATTTTAATTTGATGGAGCGTATTTTATTGTACCGTTTATATATTACAGTGCGTATTATTCCCAGACATAAACTATTTTGTTAAGCATGCTCGTTTTTTTATATTATGACTAATATTACATGGATCATGTAATATTAGTCATAATATTAAAAAACCACGCTTGCTTAGCAAAATAGTTCATAACTATACTACGGAATACTACGCACTGTAATATGTATACGATACAAAGTAGGCACCTACCTATAGCTACGTACGTACGTACAAACGATTAGTGCCCGCACTGTATTCCAGAGGCGCTGACGGCCTGTCTATTCGTGTTTCAAAAAACTGAAAAGAGTGGGCGCTCTTTTCCTTTATAATTACCTTACTCTTCCTTTATGATTACTTTACTCTTTGGTAATGGCGGCGGCGCTCACGGGCCGGTCGACCGGGCAGGCGGCGGTAGTGACAGTTTTTTTTTTAAAGTTATTTTAAACAGTGTGGCAAGGACGGCACCATACTACGTACTGCTGCATGTAAATCGGTAATCATCTTCGGAGAGATGCAAAGTATAATAATTATTATAAGTGGTTCTTGCTGCATGTGTTCATTTTGTTCGAACTTAAGCGGCATCCTACTACATCCAAAATGGCCAAAGCTGGCACTATGCTAAAATATCCAGCCCCCATTGTGGCCAATTGCTGTTTAACTTCTTCTTGTTCTGAAAATGACAGCAGTTGAAGAAAATATTATGTTGTTACGTGATATTGAATATAAGTACATTTCAATAAAATACCAACCAACCCGTCTGGCCAGCGTGGTAGCAGTAGCCTAATAGCCTCCTATGAACGCCACAATAGGTGATAGCTAGGAGAAGCCTATGTTCAGCAGTGGACGCCCACAGGCTGATGATGTATGATGTTAATAATCCTAAAAATACAACTCTCAAAGTAACATACACTCGCTATAGGAATTTCGTAAATAACCTTATCAAAAAAGTTAGAAGAGAATATGAACGCGCAGAATTCCTCAAAACAAATAAAAATCCGAAGGCTACTTGGGACCTTGTCAAGAAGATAGGAAATATTAGACAATCACGTACGTCTGCTAACCAACTTATATCTTCTGATGATCCTATTTCAGCAGTTAATGCAGTGAACCAATATTTTGCCAGCATTGGCAAAAACTTAGCTCTCAAAATTAGTACCTCTCAAAACATTGTAACCCCGCATAGTCCTCTTCCATTAAACTCCATGTCAATGTATACAACTGACTGCGAAGAAATAGTAAGCTTAATAAATGGCCTCAAAAAAACCTCTGCAACTGGTTGGGATGGGATTCCTACAACGATCATTAAAGCAGCTAAACTCGTGCTGGCTCCTTTACTTCAGCATGTATTTAACTTGTGTATTACCTCTGGTGTTTTCCCAAAGGCTTTCAAAAAGGCTGTCGTACATACTATTTTCAAGAATGGGGACAGAGGCAATGTCGCAAACTACAGACCCATATCGGTGCTAAGTGGTTTCTCTAAACTTTTGGAAAAGATCCTAAATAAAAGACTCACCAACTATCTAGATGCAAATGACATCATTGCACACAATCAATACGGCTTCAGAAAAGGTAAGTCTACCGAAGACGCTGTTCTTGAATTAACCAAAGCCGTAGTCACTAGCCTTGAACGTAAGCAAAAGTGTGATTTTTGGACCTCTCCAAGGCTTTTGACACTGTTTCTGTGCCCATCCTGATAAATAGGCTATCACATTGTGGTATACGTGGAATTGCTCTAGATATCTTCACAAGCTATCTACATGATCGCTCACAATGCGTTACCATAAACAGCATTGAAAGTCTTTATGAAAACATCTGCTACGGTGTCCCGCAGGGGAGTGTACTAGGACCCACCCTCTTTAACATCTATATAAACGAGCTCTGTAAACTAACCCTTCCAAACTGTGATATCATAGTTTACGCTGATGATACTGTTTTGCTCATCGACGGTAACGATTGGGACGAAGTAACCTCAAATGCCGAGCACGCTTTTAATGTTGTCACGGAATGGTTAGCAGCAAACTTGTTAACCCTCAATCTGGATAAAACAAAATTTATGCCTTTCACTGCTAATGCATCCACACTTCCCTCTGACGCTTTTTCTATCCGCGCTCATACACAACCGTTTCACAACTGGACAAATTGTAACTGTCTGCAAATTCAGCGCGTCCCCCACTTTAAGTACCTTGGCGTTTGGATTGATTCTTCACTTTCCTGGAAAGAACACATTAAAACTACTGCATCTCAAGTCAGAAAACTTATATATACTTTTAAAAAACTCAGAAACATTATTGACTTTGAAACTTTGAAAACTATTTACTACGCTTTAGGTCAATCCATTTTATCATACTGTATTACGGTTTGGGGATGTTCAAGTAAAACCAATTTAATACGCTTGGAAAGAGCTCAAAGAGCCATTCTCAAAGTAATCGCTTTCAAGCCTATTATTTTTCCGACTATTGAATTATTTTCAATTTTCAAACTTTTAACCGTAAGACAGCTCTATGTTCTTCAAGTCATCTTGCGCAAGCATATGCAGACTGTATATGACGACTCTCTTATTTTAAATAGACGTAGACACTATGCAGTTTGTAAAACTCCTCGTTTTAGGCTGAAATTAGCTAGACGTCATTTTCATTTTATTTCCTCTCCTATGTACAATGAAGTAAATAAAATCATAGATATTTTTCCTTTAACTTTAAGAAACTGTAAAATTAAAACCATGCATGCTCGAAAACTTGTCGTACTCTGACACAGAGGAATTTATCAGCACTTTAGTGGGGATTTAGATGATAATGTTATACGAAACCATTCATAAAATAATACTCACACACGCACGCACACACACACACCCGCACCCACCCACACACTCACACACACTCACCCACACTCACACACACACACACACACACACACACACACACACACACACACACACACACATGCAAAAATACACACCCAAACTTGCATGCCCTTTATATAACTATTAAACTACTATTATTAGATATAAAACCTATCTATGGTAATAATGTGTTCTGGAGGTGGGCGCTAGTGACTGCGACACAGTTTATAACTAATGCGGTCACTACCGATCACTACCTGCTCTTATCTCATAAGTCTCCTGTAAGCAATAAAAAATTTCGTTTCAAATTTCGTTTCAATAAAATAACCACATAGAACCGCCTCTGTGATCTAGTGGTACAACCACCGGTATCAGACCCAGGGGTTCTGATTCCCACGGGGGTACATATTGTATTCGGTTTGGTTGGTGGTAGAACTTGTTGTAAGTCCGCCTGGCTAGCTACCACCATCTCATCCAAGTCTGACGAAATAACAACAATGTTTTCAGCATTGTTGTGTTCCGCCAGTTAAAGATAAGATAACCAGTTCCTCAGTGATTGAGGATTCCGGGAGAGGCTCGCTTCCATCTTCAGCCTTATCAATACTTTACATCAGGTATGATGAAGGCTAAGAGACTTCCAGTTGCTCATAAAAAAAGAAGTCTTACTTACCTTACCTATTTATTTATGGGATGGGACTCATTAAAACTATAGAAATCAGTATCAGTATTGAATTTTATTTCCTACTTAAATATTTAAAAAATATAGACATTCAGTATTTTAAAATATTCAGTTTTAATTTTAGTCACCTTAAGTTGCTTTTTTTCAGTTGAAGAATATAAAAAATTAAATAATAAATACTTACCTATAAAAATCCAAATGGCGTACTAGGTAAGGTTTGGCTGCGATCGGCGCGGCAGAAAATAAATGTCGGTGACGAACGACGACACGGATGATTTCTTTTCCGAGTGCTTAGTGAGCGTTTTTGCTACTCTTCACACACTTTCACACTTTTTTTGTGTGAAATTAGCAGCCTGCCATCTAGCGGAATACGCCACGGACTACACCAACACCATACAAAAATGTAACGGATCAACTGTGATGTGGTAGAAAAAACCCGCACGAAGCACACAGATTATTTTCAGAGTGAAACCTATACGATTTATTTAGCGATAAAAAGTAACCTAAGATCACCTCCTCAACAGACTGGATCCATTGTCCATTGGGGAAGACCTCGTAGTCCAGTCTATCAAAATTCATCGCAATACGTCTAGTAGGTAAACGTCATTCCAGAGATTACTTCTTTTGAAATATCTACAAACAATTTAAACTGTTTTAAATAAATTTTCTGTGATTAATTCGTCCTAGTTTATTTTTAATAGGTCCCAATTTCAAAGAATAAGTACGACCTAACGAATATTAGGTAGATAGTAAATTAGACGAAAGCACCGATTTTAACTAATAATTGGACGAGACTCTTGCGAATTAAGTAGTCTCGCCTTTCACTTAGATCTTTTTTCTTAATTACTAATTTATCTTCAAGAAATTTTACCTTTGAAATATAATGCTTTTACGGGTTAATAATATAGAATAGAAAAGAACGTGCTTCCGAATACTAAGCCCACTTGTTACTCGCGTCGTTTTAAAAACGCCTAAGTACAACTAAAATAATAGATTTCGTCCCACGGTTTCACCCGCGTGGTTCCCGTTCCCGTGGGAATATCGGGATAAAATAAATACTTATTACTCTCTGTCCTTTCAACTAACTCTATGCCAAAAATCAAGTCGATTGGTTGCTTAGTTTAGGCGTGAAGGAAGGATAAACAAACACACTATCGCGTTTATTTCATAATAACAGTTTGGATTAGGATTGAAGAAAATTTGAGTATTTCTTTATTTTACTAGCGTTATTTATAAACAACACCAATTTGGACTTTTTTTTATTTATATTGTTTTCAATTGACTGCAATTCAATTGATCTGCGCCAAACAGGTCGTCATTTTCAATTGACGACCTGTTTGGCGCAGGGGTACTAACCCCACCTTCTGCGCCAGAGGTCCCGGGTTCGATCCCCGGACAAGACAAATATTTGTGTGCATGAACATGTCTATTTGTCTTGGTCTGGATGTTTAATATGTATATTATGTATGTATTCACAAAAAAAAGTATATAAGTATGTTTATCCGTTATCTAGTATCCATAACACAAGTTCTTCATGATACTTAACGTGGGCTAGATAATTGGTGTGATTGTATGGAAATATTTATTTATTTATTTCAATGGTTATTAAACCGCATACAAATAAGTTCGAATGCAATATTATGTGTCAGTATCAGAGTGCTTAGTGCAAGATTTTCTAGTCACGGTCGATCGTGAACACGTCGATTTTTGTTTGAAATCAGCGGTCCTATTTAGCAGAAAAATCGCACTAAGCTAAGCACACAGTAGCATCTGGTTTATGGCCTGCGCAGACGACGGACATTGAAGGACTTTTTGTCCGCGACAAGACCTTATTACTAAGAACATAAAGTTGAATAAATAACGAGGACTATCGCGTACATTTCGCGGATATACGCGGTCTAAGTTGAATCTTATTTGGTTAACAATAAAGACGTGTCGCGGACAAAAAGTCCTCCGTTATCCGTCGTCTGCGCTAGCTCTTAGTGCGAGTTTAAGTTTTTCTATTGGCTACAATATACATTATTTTCCACTTTTCTTTTTATTAATAAATATTTGCATGCCTTCATATTAAAGGCAAATACTGTATTGTAGATATAAAAAAACTGAACAACATGTAAACCCAGTATTAGCAAATAATGACTATTCTATTCTACGTCGCGTATCGTGAGCGCGTTTTAGTGTAAGTAGTGTTAGTGTGTAGTAATGACCGATTTAAAGAAAAACTCTCATTTTAGGTAAATACTTTCGTTTGTATTCAATTTTTTCTACAGTATTATTAAAGTAATAATATAGGGCTTAATAAGAACGATACATTAAGTACTAAATCGAAGTTATCTCTTAAATTCAAACAATGATATCAGTAGTAACCACTACAAAAACATAATACATATTATGAGTCAATAATATTTCTTATTATTATTAATAATTTATTGCTAAATTAACCCTCTACGCGTATCTTATGACCAAATGATATGGTAATCTACTCACATTTTTTGCTCTTACAATGACACCGAAGAAAAGTCTGGAGTTCCGGACTCTTCAAAGAATAGCAACCACAGATATTGATAGATTAAGAACCGACTTTTTAACTCCTACACTTTCTTTTTACATCGGAGTCCCGAAAGAACATAGCTTGAAGTAGCAGATTTGATGGGATCCTGTGGGAAGAAGAGAAAGGTTAGTTTAGTTAAGGTTCTGTTATGAAACGGAGTAGTTTTTTTATGAAGTACGGGGAGGCTCTTAGCCTTCATCATACCTGATGTTAAGTATCAGTATCAGACCCAGGGGTCCCGGGTTCGATTCCCAGCGGGGGTACACGTATTCGGTTTGGTTGGTGGTAAGACTTGTTGTAAGTCCGTCTGGCTAGCTACCACCATCTTAGCTAAGTCTGACGCCATAACAATAATGTTTACAACATTGTTGTGTCCCGGCAGTTAAAGATAGATAGATCCTAGATAGATAAGATAGCTAGTTCCTCAGTGATTGGGGATTCCGGGAGAGGCTCACTTCCATCTTCAGCCTTATCAATACTTAACATCAGGTATGATGAAGGCTAAAAGTCTCCCCGTACTTCATAAAAAATAACATTTTCACCTCTTACAGCGAACTTCTAAGTACCTACATACATCTCTTACCTCTTGTGTTTTATGGTATTCCCTGTTAGGTATTACTACGCCAGAGCTCATAGGTTTGATTCCCACCTGGGAATAACGAATATCTGTCTACCTAACTATATGAGTTTACACCATTTCATGTAATAGGTATTGCTCTCAGACTTTTATAAAAAAGGATAGTTACAACTTGCAATTATGACTTAAATCGTCAATCAAGATTCTTCACATCATAATATCACATTACTGATGAATCTTTTTAAATATGTTTGTATGAAAAGAACGCATGTACGAGTAGCTTGATTTCTTTGCCCGGTAGTAAATATTTCTTTGTAACTTACCCTTTTTTTTCTCCGCCCTTCGACTGGCGAAGTACGGGTGATGGTTCTTCAGCTTGGCGGAGCCAGTCAGGAAGCCGGCATACCTCTTCATCATCAGGCCATCCGAGGGGTCGTGGTGGGCTGGTCGCTCGTCACCTTCCTCAAGTCGGTTCGAGCTGGAGGTACAAAATAAATGAATTATACAGAAAGTAAAATCACATCAAATCATGTCTGAGTGTTTGCTGTCCGAGTGCGATTCTCGGTTAGGAAAATGTAGAAAATTGGAAGAAAGAGCATTATGGATCGGACATTGAATGGTTTCGGATTCGATAGAGTCCGACCGTCTGAGAAGTACTGAGAACAACTTTCGGAACGATTTTTCAAGTATTTTTCGAGTAAAAAATTATGTTGTCCGTTATAGGTGCAAATAACGAAATCGAAAACAACTATAGTTCAAAAGTTCAACGAATATACGACTTAGTATTTTATAATCTTTCCCCACCTCAGTTCTGGAGAATTCCTGGATGCCATCTGCAGTGCCTTCAGGATCCTGTACAGCATCACGTCCTGTTCTGATACGTCGTGAGTATTCTGTGTCTTTTGTGGAAACAGCATGTCCGAGTTTATATCGTTATCGCTCTGAAAATTTGAATGAATTTGTAAGGTTTGTAGATGTATTAACCATAGTCAAAAGTGCAAACTAATTTTAATATTTTGATTGTGTAGAAACGCAATCACACCACCTACATATTATATCGATGAATAATGAAGAAGAAAAGAGGAATCAACGAAGAGCACTTGAAATTATATAACCACGAACCTCTCCTCTGTGGACGAGTCGTTCGTACACCTGTTTCAAGGTGTCGCCCTACTCTGGGTTCGAATCCCGGTAGGGGCAAATGTTTGTATGATGAATACGAGCATTTGTAACTGAGCCATGGACGTTTACATATATTTCTACACATAAATACTTATATATGTATAATTATATGTATATATATCCGTTACCCTAGTATCTCATAATACAAGCCTTACATTGCTTACTTTGGGGCTAGGTTAATTGGTGTGAGTGTAAGAAATATTTATTTATTTATTTATTTACGAACGCGTAAACGTAATTTTGCATCTACGTTAAACAAAATGCTAGGTAAGTATAGTTACAATCAACTCATTTTCGATCAAAAGTATTTTTGATTCTTGTATCTATTATATCTATTATGGTTCTATTATAATCCTAAATATATAAAGCAGGGGGCTAATTGTCTAATTTTTTAATCTATCGCAATCCCTTTCAATTCGTCATTTAATAGTTATTTGTTATGCAAGGCTGTAACGTCGGTTATTAGCGGCGAGTTACCTATATTGAAAGCTGAGCAAGTGAAGGATTCCAGGGTTGTTCATAGATTGAATCATGAACGAAGCGAGGATTTCAAAGGTACAAGAGGCTAAAAACTTTTCTGTCGAGCGCAACACACAATTTTTCACCTCACACCAGCGAGGAACACTTTATGGTTGTTTCCGCGGTCAACTTCCAGTATATTTATTTATTATATTTAAACAAAAAGTTTAATCTAAATATACCTTATTCTTGTTTTAATGATAAAAAAAACTAAAATAATAAAAAAGGGAGTATTATAGTAAATTCAAAGTTATTTAAAGTAGGAATATATTATTACTTATAAATAACAATAAAACAATTCGGTAAATTTAAACATAACTATTGTAAATTGTGTAAGAGGAAAATATTCTAATATGAGTATGAGAAAATTTTCTTCTTATCAGTTAAAAGATGTCCTGAATGGCTGGTAAGGAAAAAAAATGTTGGACTATTCGAAAGTACTTATTTATAAGTCTATTTGAATAAAAATCTTTGATTTTGACTTTGACTTTGACTTTAGATTAAACTTTATGTTTAAAGTATTTTGAACCTTTGAAAAATTGTGTGTTGTGCTCGGCAGAAAAGTTTTTAGCGTCTTGTATCTTTGAAATCCTCGCTTCGCTCAGGGTTCAATCTTTGAACTGGATCTTTA
Organism: Chrysoteuchia culmella; assembly: GCA_910589605.1. NCBI lineage: Eukaryota > Metazoa > Arthropoda > Insecta > Lepidoptera > Crambidae > Chrysoteuchia > Chrysoteuchia culmella. The sequence goes on from OU342651.1 coordinate 2,616,290, forward strand.
CGACAAAGTAATAATGATACCCAGTAAAAGAGTAAACTAAAACAAAGTGTACACCTAATCGCCTAACCGCCTCCGTGGTCTAGTGGTACAACCACCGGTATCAGACCCAGGGGTCCCGGGTTCGATTCCCAGCGGGGGTATATATTGTATTCGGTTTGGTTGGTGGTAGGACTTGTTATAAGCCCGCCTGGCTAGCTACCACCGTCTTATCTAAGCCTGACGCCATAACAACAATGTTTTCAGCATTGTTGTGTTCCGGCAGTTCGAGATAAGATAGCCAGTTCCTCAGTGGTTGAGGATTCCGGGAGAGGCTCGCTTCCATCTTCAGCCTTATCAATAATTAACATCATGTATGATGAAGGCTAAGAGTCTCCCCGTCATTCATAAAAAAATAACTAAAGTTAGAGTAACCGAACCGGAACTAAGTACAACAACAAAGTGTACCTACACCTAATCTTAAGAAACTTCATCTTGAAAAAGATATTGATATGATGCTCTTCCTTTTAGATATAATGAGTAAAATACTGGTAAAATATAAAAAAGTAAGGGTTCGAGGTGAGGATTAGGTAGTGCTAAATTAACCTGTCAGAACAAAATAGGCTGTCAGCCTATAAATAACGAAGTATGGACGACATAGCAATTGCTATCCTTCCCACACGGAAGAATTTATCGATTAAACTCTACACCTGGCCCTAGCTCAATTGATTTTATAAAAATCCAAAAGTATATTTACCTTTAGATTAAAAAAAAAAATCGACGTGTTATGATATAGTTACGTTAGTTGGGCTAAATTAAGTTTGCCAAAGGAATGAAAAGGAATCCGAAAACTCGTAAAATTCTTCTTATCTGAAATTAGTGGCGGCCCGCGGTTTCTCCCTAGTGGTTTACATTCCCACGGGAATATCAGGATGAAATGTTAAGTTATAACCTAACTCCTTTCCTTTCATTCAAATCCGTTCAGCCGTTTTGCTTGATTGAGCAACAAACATCTGAAGTGCTTTGTCGGCTCGGCGATATCAGCTGATCGCGGCGCCACGATAATTAAAAAAAAAAAGTTATTTTATTGTGCCTTATTTTGTTCTAAACAGATACCTTTCCAGATACCTTTCCCGTCTGAGAATTCACTTGTGGCCGAGTTAATTTTTTCCAATATTTTTCTATTTAAAATTTACCCTAAGTTTAAAAATAGCATTGAAAAATGCAAAAATTACAAAATCATAAATTATTGGCAGTTGCATCTTAATCGATCGTTAAACACCTCAAAAGATGTTTCTTTCGAATGCAAGGATATTCCTAGCATTGATGTAACAACGCTGGCCTACAGCGTATTAAAAAATATAAAAGTATTGGAGAATTTCGACGGTGGGTCGCAAGTCTCGGTAGCTCAGCGGTTAGAGCATTGGACCGGATTTCCAAAGGTCGCGGGTTCGTTTCCCGTCTGAGAATTCACTTGTGGCCGAATTAATTTTTTCCAATATTTTTCTATTTAAAATTTACCCTAAGATACCTTAACTTTGGTCACATAAACGGCATTTTTGACGGCTTCCACGCTATCAGGCGCAAAAGAGCTGCCTCGATGGCGCAGCGGATACGGGCCAGCCGAAACAGTCTCTTGGCAGATCGTGAGGATGGTCCTTTTTTGAGGCACTGGCAGTGACTACATATGCCAGTGCCACAAAACGTACGATCTTTTTAAAATCTTTTTCAAATCTAGTCTCACTAACATCGTTCTTAGGTTATTACTAACACTATAATTTTAAAAAATAATAATTAAAATTTTAATAATATCAAATGTATGGATTAATTTATCTGAAATAAATGTTTAATAAATATATATTTTTTTTCAAATTCAAATTCAAATTCAATATCATTTATGAAGTCTAGGCTGTTACAAGCACTTATGAACGTCAAAGAAGCTACGCCATCGGTTCACAAGTCCTACGGCGGGAGACCTTGTAACGAGAAGAACCGGCAAGAAACTCGTCAAGGGCTGTTTTAAGCTATTGCATTGCTTTTATTGCGAGCTTTGAGCGCGTCGACCGAATCAAGAAATTCCGTAACGAAAAAACCTAACACCCCCCACTCCGTGTCATAGATTTTGGTTGCTTAGTTACGATTGGGAATAATAAAATTTGTGTGAAAATATAATTTCTTTTTAAAATCTGGTACCGCATTTTTTCCGCGACAACTGGAAAAAATGCGGTACCAGGGCCCGTAGACAAAGTAACATCGTTATATAGCGAAACGATAATTCGATTCGTTATTGTCTATATTCGCCAATTAACTTGCGGTAAAACCACGTGATTTAGCGCGGCTTAAGCCAATCCGCCAATCCCATACGTTTAATTCTTTTCGAACTTCGTTATCGTTTTTGAATTGTTACTTTGGCTAAGGTCACTTATTTTAAAAAGAAATTATATTTTCACACTTTTTTTTTCATTATTGACAATTATGTTATTCACAATCGTAACTAAGCAGCCAAAATCTATGATAAAAAATGCTATGTAATAGCTTTACCGCGGCAGTCCCCGAGTGCCAAACATTTTTTTTTTCAAAACACCCTGTATACAATTTTAGTTGAACAACTATTTTGTAGTGGATTATAATGATATGTTTATAGGATATATTGAAGCGCGCATAATATCAATTTGATAGTTGTTCGACAAATAAGTCGACATAGGCTATTCCATCGACTAAACTGTTAAGTTGTGTGGAAATCGCAAGAAGGACACAACTCGACAAAAAAGTTTAGTCAAAAGCTGTGTATATGCACTAGCCCTTAATGTATGAGCTCCATAGACAGTCTCCACATTCATGGTGCCCGTGCACGGTCACAAGACCGACTTGGCATTTCAAAAACCAAGCGTTGCTGTTGGAATTGACCTCAGTCTCCTGATCAAGCTTGCCCCCTTACTCGTTTGAATTAACGTCAAAAGTCAGTAAATATGACTTAAAAGAAGTAATATATATATATTTACAAGTAGTAAAATATATAGGAATTATGACTTACAAGATATTTAATTACTTCTTATAAGTCATAATTAATTTATGGTAAATTTTAAATAGAAAAATATTGGAAAAAATTTACTCGGCCACAAGTGAATTCTCAGACGGGAATCGAAATCGAAAATCGAAAAGAATTCACTTGTGGCCGAGTAAATTTTTTCCAATATTTTTCTATTTAAAATGTACCATAAGTATAAAAAATTGCATTGAAAAATGCAAAAATTACAAAATCATAAAATAATTAATTACTGACTTTTGATGTTAATTCAATTTTGATCTCAACGCGTTCACGTATCACGTCAAGAGTAACGCCCCAGGATTGTGCACCCCCTCCACAAACCTGGTAAACAGCATCTTCTCCTGCAGGCAGTTCGTCGAACAGCTCGATGGCAGCTGCTGCGACCACCACCAGAACGCCCACCAGGCCTCTGCACCACGCTCCAACCATCCTGAAATAGATCATGCACCGGTTCGTGAAATGTCACAACGGAGAGTAGTTAGATGGGTTGCCTGTATGTTTTTTTCCCATTCCCGTTGGAATATCAGGATTAATTTATCATTTCATAGCAGGACACCGGTGTGCAGGCACAAATAGAATATCTGTTAAGTATGTATCATAATCCGGAGCCTAAGAGGTTAAAAAAATAATCAACCTTTTAATACAGAAGGCTTATTGTCTAATTTTGAAATCTATCGCAATCCCTTTCAATTCGTCATTGGAAAGAACATACTTCAGGCCGTCACGATTTGACATTTGATAGGGATTGTGATTGGGACTCGTTTGAAAGGTAAACGAAATTGAATTGTCGCAAAGTGACACTCGAAAATATATTTGAAATGTACGAAGAAGTATCAAATAAACTGTCATTTAAAAAATCATTCATTCCGAAAGGGATTGCGACTTGAAGTTACATAATTCCTTTTAAACAAGAAAATACTCGTTTACTAGAAAAAACCAACTAGTCTCACGTCATCACATGAGACTAGTTGCTTTTTTCTAGTATATTTTCTTGTTTAGTATTTATCACACAAAAATAGCATTGTAAAATGAAAAATTAAAAATGTATAATTACATAATTCCATAAATCATTATCACAATTACAATCGCTTTAAAAGGGATTGTGATAGATTTGAAATTAGACAATTAGGGGTATTAAATTAGACTGCCGATTAATAGGGCAGCATATCTTATTTTATGAAAAAATAATAATTAGCATATCGTCATTCTAGAGCAGGGGTTCCCAACCTTTATTCCTTTGCGCCTCACCCAACCTTTTGCAAAAATACTAGGGTCAGAATGAAGAACTAATAGTACATTATTGCAAAGGCCGTGAAATAGGCAATTGCAGGTCGAGTATGAGTTTGAAGGCCGAGCCGTGGGCGAGGACTTCACTAATACGAGACAGGCAATTGCCATTTCCGCCGAGGCATATATAGTGCTTTTCTCAAAAGAATGCAGGGAAATAAAACATACTTTTTATATTATACATTTAATAATTACTAAAAGAAAATCAAATTAATTGCAGGACTGAGCGTCTTTTTTAATTTGGAACATTACAGCGCTCCAGCAATGTTGTATGAAACGGCGTGCTGGGGTTGTTAAATACTCTTTGTAATGTTCCAAATTCAAAAAACGCTCCTGCAATGGATTTGATTTTCTTTGTCCGTAAATTCGATACTTCGCGTGTTCTTTTTTCGAAAATAATGACAACATTTCCATGCATGTTTGAGAAAACCATTTTAATTAAAATTACAGATAAGTAAATTACGAGTGTAAAAAGTAACAAACAGCTGAAGTCGCCGCGCCCCCCCTTAAATCATTCTACACTGGTTCTACCCTACCCCCTAAATCTACCCCCACTGGTTGGGAATCCCTGTTCTAGAGAGATTATATTTGGAACGTAATAAATTTGGTATTCAGTGAATGTTTGAACAAACACTTAATGAAATCTTAACGGAGTGACCGCGGAATATCAATTTAATGTAAAATACAATTCGTGAGTCGTAACGTCTCTCAGACAGAGCTGCTCTACGGGCTTGAAGAATTATATAAAGGGCCTTTTTTATGAACAACGGGCAGATGCTTAGCCTTCATCGTACCTGATGTAAAGTATTGATAAGGCTGAAGATGGAAGCGAGCCTCTCCCGGAATCGTCAACCACTTATGAAATGGCTATCTTATCTTTAACTGCCGGAACACAACAATGATGAAAACATTCTTGTTACGGCAGATTTAGATAAAATGGTGGTAGCTAGCGAAGTGAACTTACAATAAGTTCTACCACCAACCAAACCGAATACAATATGTACCCCCACTGGGAATTGAACTCGGGTCTGATACCGGTGGTTGTTACCACTAGACCACAGAGGCGAGTGAGACTTGTTTCACGCTCATTAGTCATTATATTACTTTACTTAGTGAGTTCACTCGATATTATTTTATTTAAAAGAGGAACAAACTTGTTTCTTGATCTTCTACTCAGACTATTAATTAATTAAATAATTGTTTTAACTCAAATAATTTATACCAGAATTGTTAAATTAATTCAAAGTTAGGGTCTGTCAGTCACGTGTCGCATTAAAAAAGTTCATAATTTTGTCTCACCTCAGCAGACTCAGCTCAGATTGTACTAACTTTTGATGACGTAATATTATAAAGAGGAAATATTTAATTGTTTGTTTGCATTGAAACTACTGAACGGATTTTGATGAAATTTGGTACACATATAGTAGATATCCTGGTTATGAACATAGGATTTTTATTCTAATATTTCCACGAGAACGGGAACCACGAGAGTGAAACCACGAGCGACCGCTAGTAAAAAGTAAACGGTTCTCCCACGTTGGACTGACTGAAAGAAAAACAGGAATGGACCAGCCAGCTGCTAGATTTTCCAGAGCAGAGAGTTTGCTTAGTGTGAGTTTTCTCACATTACTCGCTTACGCCGCTGTTTGAGAATGGAGTTTAATTTTCAACCTTATTCCTATTGCGTTAAGGCTATCTGGCAAAATTTTACTCTTACGCGATGGTAACGTTTGCGTATATGCAAACTCACCCTCTGATAGTTTTCCTATGACTACTACCTTTCCTAGACATGATATATTAGAAAAGCTGGCACCGGCTGCAAAAGTTTTTACTTTACTTCTTAAAGTCAGTTTTTTTTGTTTTTGTAAAGAGTTTTTATTCCACAATTTTTAGGGTTCCGAACCTCTAAAGAAAAAAAGGAATCCTTATAGGATCACTTTGTGGTCCGTCTGTCCGAGTGAGTTTAACTCGAGAACGCACGGAGGTAACGAGTTGAAATTAAAACCATATATTCAAGTCAACATTCTGTTGTAGAACTTTCAAATAAACTACTCCAAGAAAACGTTTATTTCGACACTCTCAAGGGAATTAAAATTCATAGGGTACTTTCCGTTGACCTAGAACTATTAAATTTAGCAAGTTTTGGAAAGTGTGTTTCGGGAAACTTCGGAATAAACTGCGAGACGCTACTCCTGAACTATTTATAATATTATGTAGGTACCTATTAGGTACCTATTAAATATGTACGGAACCCACGGTGGGCGAGTCCGACTCGCACTTTTCCGGTTTTTTAGTTAGTTACTTGCTTACACTAAAAATCAAGCTATAAACGTATTCATTTAGGTAAGGAAACCGAGAAATTACGAAAACGACAGTTCCTGAGAACTACTGAACCAATTCCAAAATTTAAAAATCTTGAAATATCGTTCATATTGTCATACTTATCATATGTATTTTTTAAATTTTCGTATACGCTCTTTGGACTAGAAAAATAATGAGAGATCCAAGAAACAAATGGACTAAGAAGCTTGTCGAATGGACCCCTCGAGAAAAAACAAATAGAAAAAGAGGAAGGCCAATACGAAGATGGTCAGATTAATATCGTAACCTGATAGACCCACTCTGGCCAACACTGGCTAGAGATAGGGTGAATTGGGACAGACTGGAGGAGGCCTTTGTGACCGGAAGGGGCAGACTTGCAAAGGATGCTGCTGCAAAATCAAAAGATCAAAACCCAAATTAGCTGTAACTTTATATAACTAACAAAATTTTAAATATTTTTTTTTTTTTATAATTTTTGAAGTGAAAACTTCTTTAGCGGCGTTGAGCACTTTTTCTGTAATGGGTATAAAATCTTAAACTCGCGTCAGGACACGTGACCTGATCGAAAAAGCGTAGGACGGATGGAGAATGTTGAGGTGACAGGTTGACTATGGTCTCGGTTGCTTAGCGACAGACTGTTGATAATGTCTTTTACTTGTCTCTTGTTTTATTGTCAATATATATTTTTCGATTCTCTATAATAACTAATGTTTTCTTATATCTTATTACTATTGAATAATACTCACTTTTACCACACAATACAATTTATTTCTGTTTAAACAATAAATAATGACTAACTTGTTATTTAGGTATATCTAAAAGAAAAACCAAACTAAACATTCGACGATATTATTTTTTCTCCTCTTTTAAATCATCCGCCTTTTTGTTCCTAATCCTCCTTCTTCTTTTTATTTTCCCGCGCCGGCATTGCCATGCGCGCTCATTCAGCCATACATTAAAGTGAATATTCCAAACAATTATTTACTACTTAAAAATATTTTAAAAATAAATAACAAATAAAATCCTTCACAATAACATAACAGGGTTACGCTAACAAACGGCCTTCCTGCTTTTGGAATGTCCCTATTCCAACCCGGCCATTCGAATAGGTAAAAATAATGTTAATCGATCCTAACAACTATATTTAAAATCGAAATTAGTTTGTTGGTTACACATTATAATATAGACACTTAGTAATACCAATTATTAATTAACCAGATAACTTAGACTAAATAAGATTTCGTAAATCTTACAGTGAATTAAGGTAATTTTTTATTTTAATACAATTATTGTAATTACATGAAATTAAAATAAAAAAATATATTCCATTAAGTTAAAAAATAATAATAATAAAATTATATAATAAAACGAATTGTAGGTTACAAATTTATGAATTAAAAATATGCAATAAATGAAGTTTTGTTATTTTGCTATTAGTAAGTACTCTCATACTTAGGCGATTTACTAGAAAACATCATTGTAATTAATTAAGCTTCCTCAATTTTCAATGTTAGCATTATCAATCTAATTACTCTATCCATCGGTTGCATGCATCAGGTTGGTCGCCGTTGCAGTTTGCGTTTGTCTGTTTTCCTTCATGGGATGCCTGTAACATATAAAATATCTTGTTAATACGACTTGAAATTGAAACCTTTTCTATTGAAATAATGTATTCAAATGCACATTTCTAATCATCATAACATAGCACAAATGTAAATTTAAACATAAAGTGAGCACTACACTGAGTAGCATATTTCACACGAAATATATGGAGCACTACAATAAGTAGCATATTTCCTGTATACACAGAGTGATCACTACACCGAGTAGCATATTTCACATCAAATAGATGGAGCACTACAATATGTAGCATATTTCCTGTATACGCAAAGTGAGCACTACACAAAGTAGCATATTTCACATCCAATAGTTGGAGCACTACAATAAGTAGCATATTTCCTGTATACACAGAGTGAGCACTACACCGAGTAGCATATTTCACATCAAATAGATAAAGCACTACAATAAATAGCATATTTCCTGTATACACAGAGTGAGCACTACACCGAGAAGCATATTTCACATCAAATAGATGGAGCACTACAATATGTAGCATATTTCCTGTATACGCAAAGTGAGCACTACACACAGTAGCATTTTTCACATCAAATTGATGGAGCATTACAATAAGTAGTATATTCCTGTATACACAGAGCGAGCTAACGCCAAGTAGCATATTTCACACCGAAAGATGGAGCACTACAATAAGTAATAAATTTCCAGTTAGAATGAGACCTCTTATAGTAAATCTGATTGAATTTAAAGATGGCAATTATGTCTCAATCTCACTATAAGCCTAATAAGAACACAAACATAGTACTAATACTTACTTTGATTTATTCCCATCATAGCAACAGGCTTAGTCAACATTTTTCAACAGACGGCCAATCTGAATTATTTTCGCAACAGTTAGTTATATGGATCGAGATCTCCGACTGTACTAACAAGGAGAAAGACGGATGAGGATACATAATAATGGGAAATTCTACTGGTCTAATCATTGTCAGTCTGAGTGCTATCGTCACTAGATTCATATGTCTTTAAATTGTCGTCAGTCTCGTCGTCATTTATAAAGGTGATCCATCTTTTCAATGAGTCAGCGGGATACGTGCTTTTATATTTACGTTTTGAATGTCCATCTATGCTTGAAACCTCGTATCGATCGTTATCGAAGATGGCAGTTATCCTGAATGGACCTCTAAATTTTGGGTAAAGTTTTTTACTTTTACCATTCGCTGGAATATGATAGTTCGGTATCATTACAAGATCACCAACTGCAAAGAACTTAGTAGGTGCCTTTTTACTGTCGTAATGTTCTTTCATCAATTTTTGTTTCTGTTCAATATTATTTTTGGCCAGGTCACGAATTTGATGTCTTGCCGTATCCTTTTCGTGTACGTTACTGTTTGAACTTGGATCGTCTTTGGCGATCACTTCTTCATCATTATCCTGAATAGAATTCAGTATAGGGCCCTCAGTAGGATTAATAGTGTTCCTCCCAAAAATTATTTCCGATGGGGTTACACCAGTACTCCTATTTCGAGTATTATTTAAACTCCATTGAACCTTGTTAATGTGAGTGTCCCAATCCCTTTCATCTAAATCATGATTAGAGGCTGCTAGCGACTCCAGGATTGTGCGATTGTATCTTTCGATTTGTCCATTCGCACGAGGAGTAGCGACTGCATTCAAAATATGCCTCACGCCAATAGATTTTACATAACTTTTGAAAGCAGTGGATGTAAAGCTCGTTCCTCTATCAGATATTATTACTTTTGGACTACCTATAACACTAAAAATGTCTGATAATATTTTAATTGTGGTCTTACTCTTTAAATCCTTAACTGCTTTAACGAAAATGAACTTACTGAACCCATCGATAATGCCCAGAATGTAAGAATTTCCATGTTTACTCCTGATAAACGGTCCAAGGTGATCCATATGCAACGTATTAAATGGAACATTTCCCTTCGGTATAGGATGAAGATATCCAGTACTTTTAGAAGTCGAAGCTTTATTATATTGACAATTAAGACAGGCTGTGACATATTTGCGTACAAATCGGTTCATTTTTGGGAACCAATAATCCTGCTTCATTTTACTTAAAGTTTTGTCAGTCGAGAAATGACCAGCCTCGTCATGACATATTTGACATATACGCCACCTCGCATTACTTGGTACTACCCATTTTAATTCCCCTTTGACTTTCCTGTATATTTTATCATCTTTTAATATGTAATTATCTATTATATCTTTTATATCCTTACTGTTGTTATTCAAAATAGTCTTTACTAATTTGAGTTTCGGGTCTGTTAGCTGCACTGTTTGCAACCATTCCGTAGTTGTAGTAATATTCATAATTTTAAAGCTTTCGTCATCATCTATGTCATTCGTAGAGGCTGTGTTGGGAATAGGATTTCGACTTAAAGCATCCACGTGTCGCATACTGTCACCTGGTCGATACTCAATACTGAAATTGTATTCCTGAAGTAATAGCCACCATCTGGCTATACGTGGAATCAAGTCTCTTTTGGTAAGGGTTGTGCGCAGAGCGTTGCAATCGGTGTATACCTTAAATTGAATCCCTATAAGATATGTCCGGAACTTCTTTAAAGATAAAACGACTGCGAGTGTTTCTAACTCGTAGGAGTGAAGATGCTCTTCATCCTTAGTCGTTTGTTTGCTGAAGTACGCAACTGGTCTAAGTGGTGTTTTCTCGTCCTGTCTTTGTAATATTATACCGCCAACGCCTAGTTTACTTGCGTCACAATGAACCTCTGTTATATAATGGGGGTTATAAAGAGCTAGTATCGGTCTCTCCACGAGTTTAGATTTTATTGTTTGAAAAGCAACTTCCTGATCCTGTGTCCATTTCCAGGCTATATTAGATTTAGTGAGCATCGTTAGTGGTTTTGCGATAGTAGCGAATCCAGGAATAAATCTTCTGAAAAAGCTGGCTAGTCCAACAAACTGCCTCACCTGGTGTACATTTAAAGGAGTTGGAAATGCTGCTACAGCCTCCGATTTTTTCGTCCCCGGTCGAAGCCCATTACTGGACACCTCATATCCTAAATACTCTAGCTCCTTTTTAAAAAAGTAGCATTTCGTTATATTTAGGGTAAGACCAGAATTACGTAGTGACGCGAGGATTTTTCGAAGTTTACCTAGTCCTTCGTCAATTGAGGATGATGGAGAGAGAAGGTCATCCATATAAGGAATTGCTAATTCGTATCTGTCCTTACCGAGAGCTTTATTTATCATATGCTGAAAAACGGCTGGGGCATTGACTAGTCCGAATGGCATACGCGTATATTCGTAATGCCCATCAGGCGTTACAAACGCTGTAAGGTGTTTAGACCGCTCGGCCATCGGGATTTGATAGTACCCTGATTTAAGATCCAGACTAGTAAAATATTGCATGCCACTAAGACGATCTAATTGATCATCAATGACTGGCATAGGGTATGAATCTTTTATAGTCTTTTTATTTAGAGCTCGATAGTCGACGCATAACCGATTATCACCATTTTTCTTTTTGACTAAAACTATCGGGCTTGCGTAAGACGAATTAGACTCTTGGATTATTTTGGAGTCTAATAGCTCATTCACTATGTCGCGTACAACTAGTCTTTCACTATACGGTAGTCGGTAGGGTTTGTAAGAAACTGGAATATTGTCATTTAATTGTATGTGCATTTCTGTTATATTTGTCACACCTAATTCATTCAAGTCTAAAGCAAAGCAATCCCTGTATTCATTAAGTAATGTCAAAAGTTCTTGTTCCTGTATTGTGGTCAAGTTGCTGCCTAAATTCAACATTTCTAAAGTTATATCCTTTGTTTTAGTAAAATTGTCTTTAGTCATAGCGGTTATTTCGTTTACCTGAAATTCTGCAGCCAGTTGCAGAGGTAACGAATCAGTCTGTAAAGGTAATAACGAAGCTCGGACCAATAGTTTATCCTTTGCAAGAAATATATTTCCATTACTTAGGCTTATAACAGGTATATCGCAGTGATTATTATTAATAGGGTATATTCCGGGTAAGGTCATGACTTCGGCATTGTTCTTAAAACAAATGTTGCCCGGTAGATAAATGTGTCCACTACAGTCCACATCACATCGAACTTTTACGATCTGCATACCGTGTATAGAGACGTCTTTGGTTACAAATAATTTTATCTTATCCACCGATGACTTGTCAGAGTAAAGGATTAAATTGGACTTAGTTTTAAAGACAACTACATCAGGTAACTCTGTAACATTTTGTCCTAGAAGTACGTCTGTATTCAAAAACTCATCTGGTACTACAAGCGCTTCAATAGTGGTTTTGATAAAGTCTATTTGTATATCTACTGTTACTTTTCCTATTGGTCTTAACGTGCCATTGGCAAAGCCTTTTAGTACCGGTAGGTTCTCATTGCTTATGTTCAGATTTAAATCTTCAGCCACGCATTTCTTAATAACTGTACACTGACTTCCAAAATCAATAAAAGCAAATTTTACTGTATCGTTGACTTTAATATATTTGTTATAAATATGTCCGCTAGATTCATTTTGGGATACAATTTGATGAACTTTATTGGACGTGCTGTTATTATTGTTTGTATTATGATTGTCCGTAATTGTCCCCTGTTTACAGAACTCTGCCAGATGACCTAAGCGATTACATTTTGGGCATTTTTGCGCTTCTTTTCGACATTTAGGTGCAATGTGTCCAGGTTCAGCACAGTTATAACATTGACGATTTATAACGCGATTTCTGTTATAACTTTTATTGTCGTTACTATTGTATGGGTAAGTATATATTTTTGTGGACAGGTTTGGCTTTTTATTGTCTTTGTTGATACTTTTCATTGAAATACAACGTAAATATTTGAGGAGTTTTTCCGGTGTTTTGAAATTAGATCCTTGTGCATTCAATTTTATATTATTGTCAAAAATCCCATGAATTATACAATCAACTGCATCTTTTCCTTTTATATTACAGTGATTTACAAGTCTAGCTTTGTCATAAAAATATTCTTCAAGGCTTTCCTCTCTTCGACTTCTTCGTGATAACATTTCCGATAACCTGTCGGCGTAATTGCGATTATCCGGGAACTCTCGTAACAGTTTTCTTTGCCATTGTATCCATGTTAAATTAATAGACGGTAAGCTTTCATACCACTGACGCGCCAAACCGGTCAATTTTGGTAACGCATGAAAAATGATTTGCTTGTCACTCCACTGATATATGGCAGCAGTCTCGTTGACCTTTTTGAGCCAAAATTTCGTGGATTGTGATTTTTGGTAAGGGTCAAATGTTGGGATGACGTCTTGAGCTCCAACCAGTGAATTACGACCATGATTACTTAGAGCATTTATGAAACGGCTCATTATGTCTGTACTCCTATCATTATTATGATCAGATCGCTGGGATCGTCGTTTTGTCTTTGGATGCCTTTTCCTTGATCGGGAGCGATCCGAGCTTGAGAATGAAGGGACAGACTCACTGGTTGATTTTAAAAAAGTGCTGCAAGTTGAACTGTATCCGTGCGATCCCTTCATGCTTGAGCTTGAGGACCTAGCTGATTTATCTATATACCTACGTCGACGGTATGAAAGTACAGAGCGCACAGGGTTTCTACTAATGCGTTTGGTTTTGCGACGGTCAGGTCGTATAGAATCACTACGCCGCCTGTATCTGCGTAACGTCTTACGATCCCGCGATATACATCTGGACCTAGATCGTCCTCTTGATTCAGCTGATCGGTTTCGCCGTCGTTTCCGGGTCGGCGTAACATCCTGACTGTTTGACCTCTTCTTTCGCGTGACCTCAGGTGTATGTGTGCTACAATCCGAGTCCGACATAGTAGGTTATAGTTTGACAGTCCTAAAATAAAAGGTGAACTGTAGTTATTGTACAACTTTATGTCATAGGATATTGGGGCAAGGCTTAGACAGGTACATTTTGTGAGTGATTAATTCAATACCACCTCTTACAGAAACTATCAGTACGATATACAGTACATTATAAATAGTAGGTCAAACTTTCATTGTTTGTCTGGCAATAACATAATTAGCATTAAGCCCCACTTTAATACCGCTATATCGTACAGTTAAGAAAATTCAATTAATTAAATGTGTAAAGAAGATCAACAACACAACCAATGCCTATAAAAAGGACCATCTCCACAAGTATAGTATTAATCTGTTTTATTTGTATTTTGCTATAGGTACAAATTCACCCAAATTAAGTGTATATAATATGTTCTTTTTTTTCCAAAGTATCCTAGATTAATGTAGTGTCACCCTCCACCATCAAACCAAGTTAATGAGTTATTTTTTTTATATGTCAAACTCAAGATAAATAAGTACTTATAAAAAAATGTTAGGTAAGTACCTACCTGGTCCTTATTATTAGTCACCAGTATGAATATGAAATTAAAATCATATTTATTAAGAATAATACCATTATGAAAATCATTTTACAACCTTTTACAATTATTGAAGATTCCTTTGAAGTTGTGTTAAGGTAAAATTAAAATAAGAAAAAAAAACTGTATATACTATGATTAGTAAAACTTACTGTTGGGGACAACCAGTCAGTAGGTTTGTACTAGGTAAATAATAAAATAGTATCTTAGTTCTTACATATTGACAATATACTGATGTTAATATAATGTCAATATATTGACTAGTGTGTAGTCCGCTTTACAGATGCACCTTAGGATTGTTTGTTTCGCCAGCCTTACAAGATTCATAAAAAATGTGTTATTTAATACTTTTAAAAATTTATAAATTAATCAGAATAGTAAGAAGGTATTACAACTTTTATTTATGTACAATTATATTTTATTTATAATGCATACACAATTACACAGTCTTGCTTTAGATGTCATACAAAACTAAGTATTGCATTTTAAAACCAATAAAATAATAAGTTCTATAAACAACTTATTGATTTCTGAATGCAATGGGTTGTGTACATGTTTAAAAAGAAATGATTTTGTGTTTGTTTATTTGTATTAAAAAAACATACCTGTGGGTCAAATTGTTTTATCCCTCTTCTGAAATATTGAATAATACTCACTTTTACCACACAATACAATTTATTTCTGTTTAAACAATAAATAATGACTAACTTGTTATTTAGGTATATCTAAAAGAAAAACCAAACTAAACATTCGACGATATTATTTTTTCTCCTCTTTTAAATCATCCGCCTTTTTGTTCCTAATCCTCCTTCTTCTTTTTATTTTCCCGCGCCGGCATTGCCATGCGCGCTCATTCAGCCATACATTAAAGTGAATATTCCAAACAATTATTTACTACTTAAAAATATTTTAAAAATAAATAACAAATAAAATCCTTCACAATAACATAACAGGGTTACGCTAACATTACCTAACTTAACGTTCACTTTAATATGGTTTGTCATGTTTGTGTACGATAGCGCAATAAATGAATATTGTATTCTACCACATAAATGATAGTACTTTTATACTGATAAAGCAATTGGTGCAAAATTATTTCCTAACCATTCCAAAATATCAAACATGCTCAACGTTAATAATCAAGTTTTCACTTCTGCCGGCACTCCCGGAGTGCAACCCGTCTTTTTTTTTTTATTTTACCTTCAAGTAAATAAAGGCTTAATAAATAATAAAATACGCTCTTGGTGTTCCCTCTTACCGCGAGCCGCCTACGTACTTTAAAGCAACTTATTATTGCGTCCACTCCACGACATAAAATCGATCGCGAGCGATGCAATTTCATCGTGCGATGAAGCAACAGTGAAGCAAGCGATAGGTTTTTGATTAACTCAAAAATTCTCTCAAAAAATAAGATCCACGGTAATAAAGCTTTGTATTATACCGTGGTCGTCGGTCGTCTTATTTTTTACGAAATCACTGTCAAATCTCATCAACATCCATTTTAATGTCCCTATTAAGGCCTAAGATAAGGAAGTCCGGTGCCACTTTTGGTTGGTTTAGTGTTAGCGACAATTTCGAAGCAATAAAATTTTGATCACCCATCCCGAGACCGACCATTGCTAAAAGTTGCTTAACCGCTACAAACGCAAGCCGAGCGCGTGAAACACCACCGAGCTTTTTTCTAGTATATTTTCTTGTTTAATATTATCACATAAAAATAGCATTGTAAAATGCAAAATTAAAAATTATAACCACCGAGCTCCTCTGGATGCTCTTCAAGCTTTTTCGTTAATCCGTTCATACTAATTGAACAAAGTTAGACCGATTTTCACAGGTTTTCAGACTTCTCAAATTGTTTCAAGACATCAGTCAATCACCGACCGGTGATTAGGTCAAAAGTTTCAGCATTCAACAACAATTTTCAAGTCAACAGCGGATGCTTTATATAGAAGACATTTGTTTTAAATTCCGTATGCTCAGCCGCATTTCGACAACTTCGTAGTAGACAGTTAGGTACAATGTCGCAAAATGATTGATGCTTATAAAGCTCTTTGTATATATTACGGTGTATTTGTAGCATTTTGCAGAGTATTACTACAATCATTTGGTGGTAGTAATACTCTGCCAGACATGTAATCCTTCCTCTAAAATATGAATAGCTTATCTCCAGAATAATAAGAGCTCATTTTCAAAAGTTGGAGAGGCTACTGCATCACCCCAGGGTTTGGCGAAGCAAAGCAAAACGCTACTATAGCAACGCAGCTTCCTAGGAAGCCGCGTAGCGTTGCTCTATGATTACAACAAATAAATACAGTCTAAAAAACTTTAAAAACCTGCATATATTTCATTTTCTATATTCCAGTATAATAATACAAAAAGTCATAAAATATTTGACAAAAATGGTAATGAGCCTGTGCCTAGCACTAGGTAACATATACTTTTTTAATAAAAAAAAATGAGATCATAATTAACTTATTTAATAACTCAACTGCTTCTTTATTTGCGAGATGGTCATCATTAGATTTCGCTAGATAACTAGCTGCTAATTTTAGATAGTATTTAGCTTGGTCTTCTTTCTTCAATTTAAAAAAAAAACCAGGCCAAGTGCGAGTTGGTCTCGCGCACCGCCCGAGGGTTCCGTAAAATATTTTTTATTATATAATGTAACTAAAAATTTACGGTTTTCGCAATTTTTCTATTTTTCGCAAACCTAATTTCGAATAAATAAAATAAGATAAAAATTACATTATAATAATATGTCATTTTTATCTTTTTTTTAATAATAATTTGTAGTATTTATTTTCTTTTTGGATAACTAGGCTACGGCGCACTTTAAAAAATAAAACAACGGGTTGCACTTGCACTCCGGGAGCGCCGGCAGAAGTGAAAACCGCTTAAATGAAACAGCAGATGCAGGCATACATTTTCGCCGCGCGGTAGAAAGAGAGGGGGATATTAATTCCTCTCCTACGTTGCGCCGGCGCGGTCTACTCTCCCTCCGTCTTACGAATTTTCGATCAGGTCACGTGTCCTTAAAAAAAATTTAAAACTCTGATGTGCACAACGCCGCTTAAGAAGTTTTCACTTCAAAAATGAAAGCAATTTCCTTTCAGTTCGCCACCTTTATACTTTTACTACGCACTGCTCAGAGCTTATGATCTTGAAAAATATGAGCTCAAGATGAAACAATGTTCATGCATATTTAAGCAATCTATTTCTTTTTTGTCTAAACCCTTTGTGGGTTCATCTCGCGGGCATTTTCATTACATTCTCGAAACATCTGTTACGACCGCTCAAGGTCCTCACAAAAAGTCTCATTAATGTAAGCTTACTTTAGCTAATGAAATTGAGATAAACCCTTTCGTAATGCGGTAATATTGTTCATTTTGAGTTTAGTGTGGCGACTCTGACCTTTCGCGTTTTGGTAACTATGCATAACTTGTTCCTCCAGCCTCTTCCATCATCCAGGTACCAGACGCAGGTTAGCTTATCACCCGTACGTCGTAGACATTCCAGCGATACGTACTAAGCGCTTTGCTGACACATTTGTTATGCGAACCGCTAAAGAATGGAATGCGCTGCCTGCTCATGTGTTCCCCGATTCCTACAACCTTGGCCTCTTCAAAGCGAGAGTGAATAGGCATTTCCTGGGCAAGCATGCAACACTTAAGACCACATCCTCTTTGTGAAGCACGATGGCGGTTAAATTAAATTTTTTTTTTAGTAAAACTGGGCGGGCGCCCAGTTTTACTAAAAAAAAAAGTTTCCTTGATCAGGAGGAGCGAGGGTACCCAAAATACTTATGCGATAGCAGTCTCTTAACTCTTAAACCATGTTGAAACATATTGGTATGTGATCTGTAAGTATTTCAGGACAATAAGTAATACATCCTACTAGGATACATCTCACTATCAGGAAGATCTAGCCGCCTATGTGGTCTAGTGGGAACAACCACCGGTATCAGACCCAGGGGTCCCGGGTTCGATTCCCAGCGGGAGATACATATTGTATTCGGTTTAGTAGGACTTGTTGTGAGTCCGCCTGGCTAGCTACCACCATCTTATCTAAGTCTGACGCCATAACAACAATGTTTACAAAACTTTTGTGTTGCTGCAGTTAGAGATAAGATAGCCAATTCCTCAGTGATTGAGGATTACGGGAGAGGCTCGCTTCCATCTTCAGCCTTATCAATACTTAACATCAGGTATGATGAAGGGTAAGAGTAACCTCGTCGTGAATAAAAAAAAATCCTCACGTGATGTTCAGATGATTCATACTGTCTCACTAAAAAAAATGTTCTAAAATGTTTTGTTTACCTATTTATTTCACACCAGCGACTTCACGAGAATTTCATCAAAACATTCACAACATCGTTCTGCGTTAAGGCGGTACCCCCACCGAAAGTGGCGCCGCGTTGAATTTTATTTAATATCGTAATTATAATACACAATTTTAATAAAACTTTACGTGGAATTTTTAGAGCCCATTGTCTTGTATTTTTAGAAGGTATCGCTACATCTCGTCATAGTCATTCGTAGAAGTAAATGCAAATGATAGGATAGCAAATGTGTCAAAAACGGCCACTTTTAGCAGTTTTGCTATCTATCTATTGTACATAACAGTCACAAATTGTATAGTTATTATACAAGTAAAATTTTTTTTTTGTGAAAAGTCGAAACCAAGTAGGATTTCGGCGTGGTTTGAGCAAGTAATCGGCAAGTGGTCATAGTGAATAAGGACCCTGAAGTCCTACCGCTATATTATTTTAGTATTCCTGTTTTTCACGAAGGCGCGAACGAGCATCCATTATTTCTAGTGTGGAAATTTAAGACGGGGTAGTAAGGGTGATATTCAACCTGCTACATGAAAACGTTCTTAGGAAACAATTCTTAATTTTTTTGAGAAATATTGAACTGCATTCACGGATTTTGAGAAAAAAAAATTACAGTCAGCAGGAAAATAGTATTTTTTTATGCCAATCGATCCTGTTTCTTATGAGTCAGAAATCGCGAAAAATGCTTGCTTGTATGTTTGCTTACGTGCATGATTTCATGTTGGCTTTGCATGCTTGCTTGCTTGCTTACTTGCTTTCATGCTTGCTTTGCATTTGCATGCAATGCATGTATGCATTGTATTCTTTTAACATTAAAGTATAAATAAAAGTAGAATATATTTTGTGATTAAGTTTGATATGCCAATAAATGTTATGATTAGTAATCGTTATGGTAAAAACATTTATGCATTAAAAAAACACTGAAATACCATTATTACAAAAGGTTATGGGGAAAAAAGTATACGTTATAATTTATTCTGTATGAATGTTATGCGAAATGATAAGTATGCCAAAAACCGTTATGCAGGTGTAAAATATGCCTTTCTGTTTTATGCAACCGAATAGACCCGTAAAATATGGCACATCGCATCCATAGTAAGGTATAGAGAATTTGGAGCGCATTTTTAATAAATTTATATTAAATCGTTTAGACTTTAAATACAAAATGTAAGACGCAAAACTTGTACATTACTTAATATAAATTAAGTAAAATAGTATTCACATAATATTTAAAAGGAAAAAATAGGAAATCTTGTAAACGCCAACACACGTTTTTGAAGATATTGTGCAAATTTAGATGAGTTCCATAAAAAAACCTTGTACCTTTTTAAAAATTTAGCCACACAAACAGTGTAAACATATTATCCGTGGTAATAACTGTGTAAACTTTGACTGTGTAAATAGACAATTTTCATTAATATCATGTAAATCGTAACCACAGAATACAGTAACTGTCCATTTTCGCTATTCCATCATAAAATAATTACCAAAAAAGATTTTTTTGAGTAGGTACATATTGTACAAAATGTTGACCGTCTGTCGACCGTTAGTCGCCATGAGTAGAACAGGGGGCTACCGCCATCTCTTAACGCAATATTGTTTAATGTCAGTTTGTATCGGCGCAATGTTGTTATATGTCATATCGTACCGCGAACCTCTTAAAACAAGCTTGTCTTTTGACGGAAGTTTTGTGGCGTCATCGCTCAATCATTCACTCAAACAAGATTTCTTTCAATCAAACCTACTACGACGTCTTGTGTCAAATAAAGTCAAGCTTGTAATTTAAATTTAAACAGTATTGAAACAAAAGGAAAACAAAACGTTCTTACGACATGACGGTTTCTAAAAGATGGCGGTAGGCCTGCTGCTCTGACGCTGACAAACAAAGCCGAAACCTCGAAAATATCGACCATAAAAAGCACACACCACATTATCACTCGACCATTCCGTTATTAAGTAAATAAGTATTTGGTAAGTCCTTAATTCTTAGGTACCTACGTCACTTAACTTCCACAACCTACGCGACATAAATATCTTTTTAGATGTCCAAGACGCTGAAACTGTTTTATTATTCTTGTTATTCCCAATAGTTTGACAGACAAGGGTCACAGAAACACGTCATTTCGTTAATATTGTTTATCACAACTCGTAGCACGTACGTATTCACGTCAAAATGTACGTATTTCTTGACGTAAAGTGAACGCAACGTAAGGACACAAAATAGAAAAGTTGACAGAGGGTCTGCTCGCCGCCATAGTCGATATATAAAATTTTAAAATTTCGCTTTACATTATAATTATAAATTAAAACGACGTGACTCAAACGCTACATGTGGTATGTAATACCTAAGTATTACAGCTAGACGTTTCCTGTGTATCCTTTTAATGTCGCGCTTGAGTCCTGTTGTTTTAATTTATAATCGTCGAAAATAGTTAGGTAAATATTATACATTATATATACATGGAGACAATTTGCTTTTTTGTAGTATATTTTCATACTACAAAAAAGCAATTGTCTCCATGTCGCCCTGACCGAATTCGAATGTTTTCTAGTATATTTTCTTGTTTAATATTTATCACATAAGTATTAATATATTTAACCGCCTCTGCGGTCTAGTGGTACAACCACCGGTATAAGACCTAGGGGTCCCTGCTTCGATTCCCAGCGGGGGTACATATTGTATTCGGTTTGGTTGGTGGTAGGACTTGTTTTAAGTACGCCTGGCTAGCTACCACCATCTTATCTAAGTCTGACGCAATAACAACAATGTTTTCAGCATTGTTGTGTTCCGGCAGAGAGATAAGATAGCCAGTTCCTCAGCGATTGAGGATTCCGGGAGAGGCTCGCTTCCATCTTCGGCCTTATCAATACTTAACATCAGGTATGATGAAGACTAAGAGTCTCCCTCGTTCATAAATAACAAAGAACATAATAAGAGCATTGTGAAATGCAAAATTAAAAAGTTATAAATAGTTAGGTACTAAATTCTCGTCAGCCAATAACTTGGGGTAGGCCTCCTATAAATGCTTCCATCTCTTCCTGTTTCTGGCAGTTACAGTTTAGGTGCTGGAGTTAAAGTCGAAGTGTTCCAGATTGTATCAATGCATTTATATTCAGTACATGGAATCGACGAATAAGTTCAGAAATGGAGGTATTCATAATTGTTATTTTTTTTAATAGTGATGGGTACTAACTGAAAATAACAATTAACAAGTAATCCACGTTATTTTTTAGAACTTGCAAAGTTATGAGTTAGACTTTGGTTAAAATTAATTTGGTTAAATTTACACTCAGCAGGAAAATGGGCAGCTCACAAAAAAAAATTTTTTTCCTGACATTCGATCCTGTTTCCCGTGAGGATTAAAACACTAAGAGACCAACGGAGGTTTGAGTATTAGAAACGTCAGAAATTGCGAAAAACGCGAAAAACACGCACCCCGCGCTCGCGCTACACGCAGTCGTAAAATCTTTAAATTTCCATTTATTTACATTTCTTATTTAAACATATAAAAATCCCTTAAAAATAATGGAAGCATTTTCTGTAAAAAAATAAAACAGCAGGAGTCATAGGATCGAGAGTTTCGTGTTCGTTTGCTTAATACGCTCAATAGGGAGAGGAGGGAAAACTGCCAGGTGGGATTCCAATAACCGCAAATAATGTTTACTCCCTGCCCCACTGTAGGATATAATGTGGATTTTAATTTATTTTGACTGGACTACATAATCTTCCCTATGGGTGCGCTTCGAGGAATACCTCCAAAAATGCAGTATCAGCGTAATGTGCTAATGTTAAAACAAGAACATGCGTTGGTAGGGATCCGCCCCCTTATTACTTATCTCCGCAAAAGCAAAAAATGCAATAGCAATAATTGCGCGATGATTGCCAGAAGATTGACAGAAGTTTTGCACCTTTTGCGTAACAAGTTTCAAGATTGCAAGACGTGACGCTCTTCTCTAATTCCATACACAACAGAGCGTAAAAAATATTAAGGAAATTTCATATTTATGATAAATTTTAAATAGAAAAAAATTAGAAAAAAATCAATTCGGCCACAAGTGAATTCTAAGATGGGACTCGTACCTTTGGAAATCTGGTCCACTGCTCTAACCACTGAGCTACCGCGACTTGCGGACAACTGTCGAATTCTCCAATACTTTTACATTTTTAATATGCTGTAGGCCAGCGTTGTCACATCAATGTTAGGAATAGTCAAGAAAGAAATATCTTTCCAGATGTTTAACGATCGATTAAGATGCAACAGCCAATAATTTGTGATTTTATAAAGTCAAAGTCAAAGATTTTTATTCTAATAGACTTATAGATAAGTACTTTCGAATAGTCCAACAATTTTTTTTCGCTGCCAGCCATTCAGGACATCTTTTAACTGATAAGAAGAACGGCCGCAAGAAACTTATCAGCTTTAACAGAAACAACAACATTTACAATGGAACATGTTGTTTTCAAACACAAATTTACAATTTTTAAATATATTTAATATAAGAGGAAAATTTAATTTAGGAAAATTAAATTTGATTTTATTAATAATATAAGAGAAAAATTTAGTTTAAATAAGAGGAAAATATAATTTTTGCATGAGAATTCACATGTGACTTGATTTTGTCCAATATTTTTCTATTAAAAATTTATTATAAGTTAAAAGCATTGAAAAATGCAAAAACAAAAAATCTAAAATTTCATTTTCCTATTTTTTTATTTTTACAATACAATACAATTATTTATTATTATTGGTCACCAATGTAAAATAAATATTCAGTACCTAACCAAAGAACTACTGAGAAATAAAAGAAAAATTTATCAAGTGCGTGTCAGCTGTAGCATTTGTTCGAGCTTATCTCTGAAAATAAAGTGCGGATTGGCGGCCGCTGAGAAAATGCTTTCCCGTCAGTTTATTAAGGGTTGACTTGTGAATGATACTAATAAAATCTTTCCTGATATTTTATTGTATCAACGATTTGAAAATTAATTATCATTCATAATTAGAGTTTCCTGAGAAGCGTCGAGCCCACCGGAGAGCCATCCCAGGCCAGACTTCGACTCTGAGTAACATGATCATAATCATAATCATAATATTTTATTTGCAAAGAATGTAGGTAAGTACATACAGGGGGGCTACCGGCAAAAAAATATGGATACGGATATGGGCTTCATCTGTCATTTAAATTCCTTATTTTGATAGATTTTTGCTGCTTTGTTTTGTTGAACGTTGCTATCTAGCTATTGTTAAACCTGACGTCACTAAACGGGGATCTGATAGCGGCAATTTTTTTTACAATATTGACTTAAAGTTCCGCAAAACGTATGATGTTCATATCCATAAAGTTACGCGGTAGCCCCCCTGTGGTAAAAAAAAGATTTTGGTTCCTGTACATTCTGCCAATATTTTAGCATGCAAATAATAAAAAACAACATAAACAGTTGTCAATTAGGCACATATTTAAGCATTTATAAATTGGTAAGAAATTACAAGTTGTCTTTATGTAAAAAAAAAAAATGTTTGGTTATGTCAATATATATTTAAAAAAAAATGGCACCAAAACATGGCACCGAGCTCACCTATCACCCCATCAGAAATCTCGCTCCCGGTCACAAGCTACCTTGGCCGACATGGAAATCCTTCAACAGTGGGCCTATCATGAGTTTTTCTTTCCGTATACTGTACAGTAAACGGGAGACATTTTGTATGCGAATCTGTACAGCGCCTCTAGTAGGCAGTAGCAGAACTACAGATTCTCATACAAAATGTCCCCCGTTTACTGTACAGTAAACGGGGGACATTTTGTATGCGAATCTGTACAGCGCCTCTAGTAGGCAGTAGCAGAACTACAGATTCTCATACAAAATGTCCCCCGTTTACTGTACAGTAAACGGAAAGAAAAACTCGTGGTAGGCCCACAGGGCCCCTAGCCAAAGTAACAATTCAAAAACGATAACGAAGTTCGAAAAGAATTAAACGTATGGGATTGGCGCATTGGCATAAGCCGCGCTAAATCACGTGGTCTTTCCGCAAGTTAATTGGCGAATATAGACAATAACGAATCGAATTGTCGTTTCGTAACGATGTTACTTTGTCTACGGGCCCAGGTCCTTCAACACAGATCGGACGGTGTAAGGAGAACTTGTGCCGCTGGGGCTACAGTACCGACGGCCAATGGGAGTGCGGTGCCTCCCAACTGACCATGGCTTACCTTCTATGTTGCCCCGCGCGCCCTTACAGCAGTAAGCCTGACGAGCTGTGGACCGCTTCTGAGTCTGCGACCCGTGTAGCCGAGTTCTGGGCAGAAAAAATATTAATCACGACTTTACCATCGACTCGAAAGAAGAAGAAGTCATCATAAATTATAATATCTCTTTTAAATTGAGATTGTAATTTTTAAGTTGTTTAAAAATGAAAGTTAACTTTTATTCGTGGTTCAAAATATCAGCCCGCCTACCAAATGAAGCATTTTCGATTATCCGGATAAGTAAGATAATTTATTTTTCACCTCACACGAAAGGGATGTTTTGTCAATCAGTTTAGGCGTAGAAAATCACTTTTTGCGGCCTAGCGCGGCAAAGTACTTTTTTAATTGAATACCTAAAAATATGTCATAATGCTTTCCGAATCGCACTATTGTTTTTTTTGTTACATTTTATTCTTATTTTAAATAGCTTTAAATTATTATAATACTCCGTTTTGGTTTTATTATATTATTTTACTTCATTGAATCATAAAAACAATAACAATAACAATATGATTAAACTATTTGTTATAAGAATTTTATATTAAGCTAGGTGAGATTTCACAACCTATGATTGGATTTCAGAACGTGACATAAATCTTTATTTTTAAATTGTCTTTGTCTTATACCTCATGTCAGTGTCAACATTTACGGAATCGTTTTTATTCTTATTAATAAGTAACAATATATTCCTACTTTAAATAACTTTGAATTAACTATAATACTCCCTTTTTTATTATTTTAGTTTTTTATATCATTAAAACAACGAGAATAATGCATATTTAGATTAAACTTTATGTTTAAGGAATTTTTTAGCGGAAGTTGACCGCGGTAACAACCATAAAATGTTCCTCGCTGTTGTGAGGTGAAAAATTGTGTGTTGCGCTCGGCAGAAAAGTTTTTAGCGTCTTGTACCTTTGAAATCCTCGCTTCGCTCAGGATTCAATCTTTGAACCACTCTCTACGCTCGCGTTTCAATCCTAGAATCCTTCACTTGCTCAGCTTTCAATAGAGGTAACTCGCCGCTAAATAACCCTTTCCAGCCTTGCATAACAAATAACTATTAAACTTAATTGTACAAAACGGCTCTGGTACACTTGCGCGAATGGACATTTACTAAGTAGTAAGTAGCTTGTTGGTTAGTTAGGTAGGATCTTAATTTTTAACCAACTTGAAAAAACGAAGGTGGAGGTTTTCAAGTTCAGTGCCTTGGCTTTTCCAGGGTGACACGTGCGTGCAGTAAGACCTCATTTAGCTGCGACAAGAATATACTAGACTAGAACATGCCAAGAAATTAAATCCTACTTCCTACTTATATTACAAATGGGAAAGGGTGTGAGGATGCTTGGCTGGAAATTCAGATTTTTGGATGTTAGTTTGTTTGATGTTAGTTTCATGGATGAGTGTAGTGTCTACGGTTACAATAACCATAAAATGTAATTAGTATTTTCTTTTTGTGATGAAAATGGACCTTACTGATATGTAAAGGTCACTTTTCAATTTGACTGCTTACTCTGTATGAAATAAAAAACAGGGAGAAAAAAAAAACAACGGGTTGCACTCTGGGAGTGCCGGCAGAAGTGAAAACCTCTTAAACGAAAAAAACGATCAAAATCCACTATATCTAGACCACAACTTCATAAAAAGTTGATAAAAACGGAGACCAACTTGATTTGGCAGGTAAATCCATTAAAACTGACCTGGCATCAATATGAAAGTTGGTAGTAATGAGAGATCTTAATATAATAGTGTCTACTCTCCATCCGTCCTACGCTTTTTGTCCTGACGCGAGTTTAAGATTTTATACCCATTACAGAAAAAGTGCTCAACGCCGCTAAAGAAGTTTTCACTTCAAAAACAGCCCTTGACGAGTTTCTTGCCGGTTCTTCTCGTTACAAGGTCTCCCGCCGTAGGGTTTGTGAACCGATGGCGTAGCTTCTTTGACGTTCATGTGCTTGTAACAGCTTAGACTGAATAAATGATATTGAATTTGTATTTGAGTTACTCTTTCACGCAAAAACTACCGAACCGATTTTGATGAAACTTGGCACATAGATAGAGGAAAGCTGTGATTAAAACCTAGCCGACTTTTTATCCTGATATTCCCGCGAAAACGGGAACCACGCGGGTGATACCGCAGGTACTAGTACTATTAAATATGCCGCTGGTATTACTTCTAAATTCGAAATTTTGTCAGATTGTTTGTTTGTTTCTTTGTTACTCTCACGCTAAAACTACTGAACGATTTTTTTATTTTTTTTTTTTCTCTTTATTTTGACACATACAGTCAGTAGTACAAATTACTATTAAATTAAAACTTACATTATAGACAATGAGTGTCCACCATTACTATTAATGTTAAGTAGGTACTTGCTAGAATTTACAGATATTTTTTGCAAACTTAAAAAATATACTTAATAATAAAATACTTGATACAGTTTTTTTGCTAAAACTTAGAAAAACAAACATATATTGTGTGGTAGAAGATAACTTTACTATTTTAGATATGTATTCAATTAATTTAATGAGAAGTGATAACGAAACATATAGAAATTATTACATAAGTTGATTTATCAGATCTTTTTTCAACGTGTTCAATGAGCTCTTGAAAAGATCCATATTATGAAATTCTTTATTGTACATGCGAAGACAACGTGGAAAATAACTATTGGAGGTATAGTTTTTCTTGGTTCGAGGTGTAACAAAGGCATGAATAGTGCGTGAGGAGCGTGCGGGAAGTCGGACTTTTGTTATGAAATTGACTTTTGATAAGAGTGCAGGGCAACTAATGAGATCATTTAACAATTTAAAAAGAAAGGCTATGTCAAACTGCTTACGACGATTTTCTAAAGTCAGAATTTTGTATTTATTTAAAGCTTCTTCGTATGTTAAAAATTAGGATGATGTTTGGCACAAAGAAGTAGATAGCCTGGATTAAAGCATAGGGTTGGGATAAAAATAGGACTTTTTATGTCGATATTCTCACGGCAACTGGAACTGGAACCGACGGGTGAAAATGTGAGTGGGTGGCCGCTTGTATATAGGTAAGTATTTCTCATCATCATCAATTAGCCTAATCCCAAATTTGACGACCTGTTTGGCGCAGGGGTACTAACCCCACCTTCTGCGCCAGAGGTCCCGGGTTCGATCCCCGGACACGACAAATATTTGTGTGCATGAACATGTCTATTTGTCTTGGTCTGGGTGTTTAATATGTATATTATGTATGTATTTACAAAAAAAAAAAGTATATAAGTATGTTTATCCGTTATCTAGTATCCATAACACAAGTTCTTCATGATACTTAACATGGGCTAGATAATTGGTTTTAAAAAAAAAATAAAAAAAAATCAATGAGGCTTATGTTATGAGGATCAAGGCTTGAAAACGTTATTTAAATAACGTGTTTCGAACGTTTCGGACAGTTCTATGTATTGTGTTCTTTGCATTGCGTTCGGAACGAGAACGAAAACGAAATGGGAACGCTTTCAAAACCGTTTAATCCGCAGGCGGACGGACGGACGTCGGGTCGTGCGGTGACAAGATAAGTATAGACTTGTTTTATTTATTTCACTATTTTATCTCAAGGTTCTTGTTGTAGGTATTTAGTATTAAAAAGTATTTTAGTCGGTCGATTAATTACTTACTATCCATTTACATTTAAAGATACATAATAAGTTTATCAATCTCATGTTCGCTAAGCCAGTATTAAGTAATGGAAACTAAAGGTATTCGTTTTTTACTTAAAATTATGTGAAAGGTCGGATCAAAGAACATAAGCGAAGAACCTAGCTGGGTCTGTGTAAGACTAATTTTTTTATTCTCTGCATTTCACATCTCAATGCTATTTAATTACGCAATTTTTTAGTTTAATTGATAGTATAAATGCTGCTAGATGTTACTGCACTTAGTGCAGTAACGGGCCCTTTTCTAGTTATTTTATATTTCAATATCATCGTGCGCGTGCGGCATGTGTCTATGCTTATTTTTGTGTATTAGCTTTAAGGGCGCGCTCTAGGCCAAAAGCAAAAGTAATAACTGCAACGGCGAACTGCAAAGTAAATGCTGCCTTATTTCTCATAGAAATCATTTACTATATAATTCTCCGGCCCCATTCGGCCGGTCCGGAATGAAGAAATGAAGGTTTTTTTTTAAAGGATATTTAAAGGTTATTTACAAAAAATATATAACATAAGCCCTGCCTTATCTATAGTGTAATTATACTAAAAAGTTCCAAACCTTATTTTAATGTATTACTTGAATACTAGCAGTTTATCGTGTTAGTTATAGTGATTTGAAGGCAACTTCGCAATTCTTTTCTATCGAGAAAATTTTATGCAATCGTGTTTTTGAGTAACATAGTCACTAATTTTAGAAGAATATAAGAATTTTTTATTTAGGCTGGGTAGAAAGATACCTATAATTTATAGCTTTATGTTGTAAAATCTCACCCAGCCTAAATAGAAAATCCTTATAACGAAAAGTTTAATCTTATTGTTATTTTTTTTATATTTTTATTTTTTAATTAAAAAAGTACCTTACCAAGCTAGGCAGCAAAATGCGATTTTCCACGCAGAAATTGAATGACAAAACCTCCTTTTCCGAGCGTGTGAGGTGAAAACGTTGTTGTTTATGGTGTAAGCTATCTTGCCCTGACAAGTTGTTGGTGGTTTACAAATAACCTTCTATATTACAATTTATTATTATATTCCCAAACCACAGAGTAGCCTAGCCATCCGTCGAGTAGGTACACATAATAAAAGTAATATGCATTATGGAGCCATGTTTTCGGATTCAGCAGTCATAATCATAAACTATGAATAAGTCCTAATATAATAACGCTAATGGAGTAGGTAGCTTATCTGTTAATCTGTTAATTTACGTGGGTGGTGTGTCATAAAAAATACTAACTACAAAAAAAACTTCTTAAAAGTACAGTTGCAGTTCTACTTGTGTGACCAATCAAGAGAGTTCCTTGTAGACCATAGAGATTGTTAGGGAGCGTTATTTTAAAACGTTACGTATTCATAGAAAAAGTTTATAAGACAAATAAAATAATTCAATGATATTATAAGTGTGTACACTTGAATAATAAATTATTGCCTTTCAATAACACGTTTCCCTAACTAAACTCTACTGGTTGACCTTGCACTTACTCGATCGACTGTTGTATTTCTATCTAAGTAACTCGTGCAGCTGTGTAGTGTCGGCTAAGAATAGCACTACCCCCTCTCATCCCGTGGGTGTCGTAAAAGGCGACTAAGGGATTCAGCCTTCAGGAGACGGGCAGCAGCGTCTCCTACAAACTTGGCCATACTGCGATCGCCAACCCGCCCGCCAATCGGGAGATCCTTGGGGGAGGCCTATACCCAGCAGTGGGTGTTATGTGGCTAAGACGTTACCATCGTGCAACTAAAACTCACCGTCAGAAAAGACGCACCTTTAAAAAATCTGACTTTTAAACTTAGTTTAACCTTATTTGGAATCGATTTATGAGGGAAATGTTGCAATATCATTTGAAAGGCAACGAAAAGGAGTACCCAAAATAATTAAACTTTTTATTTTTTATTGGAATAGAACAAAAAAAGATAACTTTCCAAACAATACCACTCCTTATTAATGCTTCTTGAACAACTTAGAAAATACGTTCTTTTTATGGGTTAGATTAAACCCACAAATTGTAGCGTAATTGCTCAACCAGCGGCCCTTATAGAGGAACAAAATTGCATTTTTTTTAATGTCACATATTTGTTATGCTTATATAATGCAATGAAATCTTGTTTATTAAGCTCATTTATTGAGCTTTCAAACGAAGCTCATATTGGTGGGGGTACCAGCCGTACACGCATTAAATTTGAAAGTGTTAAAAAAGCTTACGAAAATTTTAAAAAGGTGCGATTTTTTTGACGTTGAGTGTATAAGCCCATAGTCTTGGAAATAAGGCGTAATTATTTAAAAGTTAGCTAAAAGTTCCTTTCCCGGTAAACGATAAATAAAGTGAGCCAATTACGTACTAATTTTATTAACAACCGGAAAACGAGTTCTTGTTATTTTAAACTCATTCTTTTTTTCAGAAGTTAATTGACTTTTTCACTTTACGATCTTTTCTAGTATCCGAGGCCATTATGCAAACAGTTGTAAGTACCGATTGTGCAACTAATTTCTACAAGAATAACTAAATTAACCGCCTCTGTGGTCTAGTGGTACAACCACCGCTATCAGACCCAGGGGTCCCGGGTTCGATTCCCAGCGGGGGTATATATTGTATTCGGTTTGGTTGGTGGTAGGACTTGTTGTAAGTCCGCCTGGCTAGCTACCACCATCTTATCTAAGTCTGACGCCATAATAACAATGTTTTCAGCATTGTTGTGTTCCGGCAGTTAAAGATAAGATAGCCAGTTCCTCAGTGATTGGGGATTCCGGGAGAGGCTCGCTTCCATCTTCAGCCTTATCAATACTTAACATCAGGTATGATGAAGGCTAAGAGTCTCCCCAAACTTCATAAAAAAAATGGCACCTGCACTGCAGTTTTCGTCCTTAAAACTTACTTCAATTTATTATTCAACTTTATAAAGTTTGAGCGCTCTTTGATGTTCCAAAACAGTTGATTTTATTGTAACTACTGTTTTAGTAATTGATAATAATAATTGGTTATTTTTCTAATTTCTTCACATTTTTTTAATAACTACTAACCCCTTAAGTACCAAACTGAAGCAATTGGTTTTGTAAGAATAGTTGACCTCGCCCAAAAATAATTTGCGCGACATAAAATTATATACCTACTTCTTCTAGTTATGTACAATATCTCTGCTCTAGAACTAATCAAAATTGCTTCAGAACGTAATAAGGTACAGTTATGGAACTTGTTGGAAATAGCTGTCAAGTACAAGCTCAGTAAACTATTTGAAATAAAGTTATCGGTATGTGTATTTTCTACTGTTTTGAGATTTTTCCGTAGACAAAGTAGGGTTTTAGAGAATAGAACAAATGATTATTCTAAGTTTGTGATAACTTTTGAAACAAGAAAATGATTTGTATTCGAAAGGTTTCTGCAAGTATGGTATCATTATTTATTTATGTTATTACTTCTAGCTACTTCTTTGCATTCGTGAACGAACGACGGGTGACAAGCGAGCCTCTCCTCCTCGGCCACTAAGGAACTGGTTATCTTATCTCGAACTGCCGGAACACAACAATGCTGAAAACATTGTTGTTATAGCGTCAGGCTTAGATAAGATAGTGGTAGCTAGCCAGGCGGGCTTACAACAAATCTTAACACCAACCAAACCGAATACAATATGTACCCCCGCTGGGAATTGAACCCGGGACCCCTGGGTCTGATACCGGTGGTTGTAAAGTAAGCGACAGACGTAGATACTATCGTAATAAAATTATAATATAGGTTTACTATTATTAATCTTTCGCCTGGACGAATCTGAATATTTTAATAATTAACATCTCAATAATTTAATCTCGACAACCTTTTTCGTTATGAAATAAATTATTTTGTTTCATGAAGGTGATGAAAGTACGACCTTTTACATATTCCGTTTTGATTTCAATTAAGATTAGTACATTAACCGGAACTTCACTTAAGATATATTAGCTGGGCTTTAACCGATTATTGAGACATACTTGGATCATATTATGGCACCTATTTTATTAATATGAATTTTAGTCCCAAAATAACTAGGGACGGGATACACCCACAAGTTATTTTTATACAATCTTGATATGGGAATAGTAAATAAATTGAGTAAATCGGGTCACTATTTGTTTTACTGGATACTGAAAACTAGTGACGCGCCGAGGCTTTGTAATAAACAAAATAAAATAAATTATTTTTCTTTAAACTACTGTGAAAAATGGGAGAGTACCTATAGTAAATACAATAAGGAAATACAATTACCACTATTACTATTATTTAGTGACTTAAGTTTTCTTTCTTTAAAATAAATAATAAACACAATCATTATTTGCCGATCGAGTCAAGACTACCTGTAGGTAGTTACTTAATGATATATTTTTTTCTTTTTACTACAAGGTATTGAGAATAAAGCTTTATGAATGAAATCCATTTCGAGCTCCTCAATGCTTTTTAAAATTGAAACTGCATTAAGCCCTTTATCAGACCGGCGTGGTTGGATATGACATCTCCTTCTTTTCAACTTATAAGCAAAGCTTAACTTATCTGAATTTTAATCATTAATAAGATTAAAAATTACTTGCTATCATACATCAGCCACTTTTATGTCTCAACTTTTTGAATACAAACATAATTATGGACTTCTTACCTAGACGGTTTTTAAATTATGAGAAATAGGTCGGTCATTCTCACAAGGTGTTTTTAACAACCGACGGAGCGCAAAGAGGGGTGTTATAAGTTTGAAGCCTATGTCTGTCTGTCTGTCTGTCTGTACGCCTGAGCCTAAACGAATCAAGCGATTTCAATGCGGATTTTTTTAAATTGAAAGCTAAATTAATCGAGATGGTTCTTAGCCACGTTTGATGAAAATCCATCCGGCCATTTATGGAGATGGTCAACTGCCTGCCGAAACGGTAAAAGATACAAAGGTGGCGCTTTGACTAAGATAATGTACACCCTGGGCAAATTTAAGTACAGAAAAAACCCCATAATATAGCATTGTCATCCAGTTCTAAGCTTTAGACAAAGTTTCAAATCTCTAGCTCTTCGGGAAGTTAGTATAAAAATCGATTGCAAAATTTGTACCGAACAGACAAGATAGCGACCTCATAAAAACGTGGCAATATCATAGCTGTTCTGCAACTATTAAAGGTAGAATGTGTGATTCTGGGTTCTGGGCAGCGAATGGAAATTAGGAGAACAATTTTGAAAAAAATATTTTAGAAGATGTTTTACCAAATTCAGAGTATATAATTTCCATTTGTTATCAAATAATTACTAGAACTAATCCCAAAAACAATCGGCTCCGAAAAATTTATAGACATAGATGTTTGTACGGACGCTCATTAATCAGGGCAGCTGAGAATGGCCGAAGTATATTGGATAAAATATAAAAATAAAATTGGATAGTTAGGCCTCCTCCTAAAGTAATATTTATCGAATTATATACTAGAATTTATTCAAGAATAATGAATCAATATTTTTTTTATAATGTTGAATAAATAATCTTGGAAGATAAGTACTTCTTTATTATGTCAGCAAAATTGAAATTGTATTCGTAGGAAACCTAACTTACCATTACTAAACTATTATTCCAAATTAATCACATGAATTTTTTATATAGAGCTTATAAACTGTATTGTACGATCGGGGAACTTCCCGGCTGACCAGTAGAGGTTTTTTAGGAAACGCTTATTCTTAAAGTAATAAAGTAATAGTAATTATTTATTATTCAAATGAAATATCTATAATTGAATTATTATTTGTGATATAAACATGTTTCGATTAATCAATTACTTTTGCAAAAAAACCTTTCTAAAAAAAAACTACTGGTCAATCCCGACTGTACTAACAACATACGTTGAACAGCGTATCTGCTGTTCACCGTTAGTAGTATAGGATTTACATTTGCACTACGGAAACCGCGCTATCACGAGCGATGCGACGTAAGGGCGCTCTCAAGGTCAAAGTGAAAAGCGGCAGCTGCTGTTGCCTGTACTATACGCAACTTTGTGTAGCTAGAGGTCGCGGGTTCGGCCCCCACCCGCGACAATCGTTATTGTTTTTATGATTCAAGGAACTAAAATAATATAGAAGTTGTAGCTGTCACTTTTAAAATTGTCAATAATGTGTTATATTTTTCTGAAATATCATTAGAATATTAGGAAACTTTAATGTAAGATATGTACATCAATTTGTAAAGAATTTATGATTATGATTATAATCAAACCAAAACGGAATAATTATAATAAATTTAAAGTTATATTCTTTTTCTAAAACATGCTTGGAGCATTATTTTGACAACCTTCTTCGAGATAAATCGATTTTGCTGTACTGGCCACATACATGCAGCGCGGCCCGCAAAAGTTGTATGAAAATCCATATCTGTCGTGTTTAGCGGCCAAATATAAATATATATTACATAGTAAAGTTATATCTGTCGTGTAATTTAAAATTAGAACGATCTTTTACTCCGAAATATGGCAACCAAAGAGGTAAATTATCGAAGGTTTTATTTAAATATTCTGTTTTAAAAAAAAACAACAAATGAACACTTTAACGCGGGAAAACATATTGTTGTTCGTTGTTCGTCTGATTTCAAAAACTAGTTTTAATTTCTGCGCATTATTTGAGAAAAGTACTATACAAGCCTTGGCCACAACTAGGCATTGATGGACTTACGTATGTGAGCCTCGGCTTCGCCTCGGCCCACATTTACACGTTCCTCCACCAATGCCTCTTTTGCTAGCCGCTGCAGTAATGTACTATTTCTTATACTCGTTTAATACATAATAAAAAAAAAATGCATTTATTGTCTGTTTAAGTCTTAAATAATTCCATGAGCTTTTTTTAATAAGTTTTGTAAGTTAGTAGAAAACGAAAAATATGTCGCGTAATTCCGCAAGAAAAAATGCAGATGCAGATGCACTCGGTGCTGAGATTGGCACGGTCTAACAACTCCTGAGGATGCTCCGTGTGTGGGCGAAACACGTGTAGAGTAGTCGGTGAAGGTGCAAGGTGTGTCACTGGGCTGCATCTGCATTTTTTCTTGCGGAATTACGCGACATATTTTTCGTTTTCTACTAAGATATGGATTTCCGCCAAGTAACGCCTGATTCTATCAAATATTTTGTAAGTTAGTTAAGTTTTGTCAAGTTCTTTTTTGTTTACAAATAAACTCACTGCGGAAGAGTAACAAATATTACTTTTAAAAGATAATATTTCAACATTTGTATTTTTCTTGAAAATCATAATCCATCGTCCAAATATGATTTGACAACCTCCGTGGTAGAGTACGTACACCGGTTTCAAGATGTCGCCTACTCTGAGGTCCTGGGTTCGAATTCCGGTAGGGGCAAATGTTTGCATGATGAATACGAGCAATTGTACCTGAGTCATGGACGTTTATATATATTTCTACACATAAATATTTATATATGTATAATTAAAGTGTATATATATCCGTTACCCTAGTATCCCATAACACAAGCCTTACAGTGCTTACTTTGGGGCTAGGTTAATTGGTGTGAGTGTAAGAAATATTTATTATTTATTTAAATACACAGATAATGTTTTTCGTTTTTAAAGTCGAAGAAATCTTAACCAAAACCTAATCACAAAAAAAGTGCCAGTGTCCAAAAAGTGTCGTAACTTACCTTAAAGTCCTGTAAGTGCCGATGTCATGCAGTAGCGCGGATGTCTGGATGAAGACTGCACCCGCAAGCGAGCCGAACACGTTTTATATCGCTGTAAGATCCGTGGGTTGAAAGGGAACGCTAGATACACTGGAAGTGACAATTTAAAACGAAAAAGTTTTTGATTTTTTTCCAGTTTATATAAGATTTTAAACTTTTTCGTTCCATTATAATCATAAATTACTAGCGACCGC
This sequence comes from Chrysoteuchia culmella, assembly GCA_910589605.1. Lineage (NCBI taxonomy): Eukaryota > Metazoa > Arthropoda > Insecta > Lepidoptera > Crambidae > Chrysoteuchia > Chrysoteuchia culmella. Next base: position 2,653,007 of record OU342651.1, read on the forward strand.
TCGCGGTTTCACCCGCGTGGTATCCGTTCCCGTGGGAATATCGGGATAAAAGTAGCCTATGTTTATAACCCGACTATCTACTGTCTATCTACGATCTATGATCACACTACTATCTGTGATCAAATTTTTTTCAAATCCGTCAAGTAGTTTTTGAGTTTAATCGTTGTAAACAAACAAACAAACAATAAAATAAATAATAATAATAAAAATAAATTTTATTTACTCATCACAAACTTAGCATTGAAATAAAGTTATTTACAAAACAGGAATAAGGAATCTAAGTTTGTGAGAGGCTGATGCCTGAGCTAGGTACAAAATACCTGTGTTACAGGTCACCAGGCTCCCACCACCTCGAACCACATTATCACTGATAAAAACGTTATCAAATCTTTCTTCTTTATAATATTAGTATAGAAAACAACGGGACTAAAACGCAGCAGCTTGACGTTTTACTCAGTTTACTCAGTCTGCTTGTGTTGTGATTGTGACCACGGATATTGCAAGATAGCCGAAACGTCAAGCTGTAAGAACACAGTTGTACTACATAACTAACCTCTTCCACTACGGGACGTTGAAAGAATTTCGTAAAAAACGGAAGAAGCCCTAACCAAATATATTTATTTTAAGGAGTATCAAACGGACAGATTTTGATCAATCAAAAAGAAACCTTCCTCACTTAAACAATTTCACACTACAACTTTTAATTCCTGTGGAAAAGGCACGTACGACTGCTAATAATACGAACTGTGGTAACGTAAGTTATGCCGCGTATGCTGTGTAGTGTCAGCTTAGAATAGCTCTATGAGAGGGGTCTCATCCCGTGGGTGTCGTAAAAGGCGACTAAGGGACTCGGCCTTCAAGAGACGGGCAGCAGCGTTTCCTACAAACTTGGCCGTACTGCGATCGCCAACTCGCCTGCCAAGCGTGGCGATTATGGTATTATGTGGCTGAGTCGACGAAACGTAAGTTACACAGGTTCAGTCGGGGAACTTCCAGGTTGACTTACCATTAATGGTTTTTTGGGAGCTTTATTTATAAAAGTATTAGATTATAGAAAACGTTTCTATCTCAATCATAGTATATTAAGTACCCACTGTAACAACAACGGCTTGTATGTTATTTACGTTAGTTTCACACACCAATCCGCATGGGGCTCGCTTAGTAGTTCTTGCATGGCCCATTCTCCTTTATCCAGCATCTATAAGGAAGGTCAGTACCCCGGCAGTGGCACAGAATATATAATTGGTGATGATTAAATTAAGTAGGGTTTTGTTCCATTAAGTTTCGACGTCGAGCTAACATCACTACGACCTCTCTTCAAGCTCTAGGAAAAAGGTCCGCGACACTCCAAACCTGACTGAGGCCAGACCCACGCCCGCCTTGTGTGTGTTTGTGGTGGAGTTAGCTTTGTATGAACGCACGCTTATCCTTATTTTGGAGTCGATAGCAGACCTAAATTGAATGGTTTGCCATAGTGGTACAATACTCAGAAACATTCATTTTCACACACACATTCACCCTACACACACAATACATTCCAATTACCACACTACACAACCACAACACATGTTACGCATACTAATACATGTCATTTTTAAGCTTATATTATTATATTGCATTAATAGGTAAGTTTAACTTAAAATCAAAATTAGCGATAAGAATAGCATAAACACATTTATATACTAGTTAAGTTATGCAGAGCGTTGTCTCCTGGCACAGGCGATAACAAGCCTAAAAGGAGGCTCCGTTGAATAAAAAAATTATGTAAGTTTTTATAAAGAAATAAATAATTTTTGATTTTTTTTGAGTGGTGTACAGTAATTGGTTACGCAGCTATTTGCCACTCACGGGGACGGCCCGAGCGAGGTTGGTGCTTTTCAAGGAAGCTTCAATTCATCCCCGGCATAACAACGCTTGATACTTCAAGCAAGCAAGAAACTTGATCACAAATTATTTATATTCAACAAAGGTTGAATATAAATAATTTGTGAAAAAGTATATAAGTATAACTTTGTACAACATCGTTGTACAAACTATGTAAATCTAGGTAGTGGAGATCAGCTGAAAGCATTTTTTTTAAGTCAAAGTTAAGCACACCTTCACTTAAAAAAATGTCACTTTAGAATCGATTTTGAAAAAGTATTTTATGTCAATGGATAGGGAATTTAATAAACTTTTATAAAGTGTAATCGCATTTAGCAAAAAGCTTGTAAAGCTTACTATTATTTACAAATGACAAAACTTGTCAAAAAACCGCTTTGCTTGTGGTCAGCCAAAATATAGACTTAGACTTACATAGTGTTGTTACAAAAAGTGGTGTAAACTTAGAATAGGGTTAACTTTATCCGTCACTTTCATATGCTAATAGAAAAACAAAGACAGCATCAGTTTTAAACCACCTTTTGTAGTAGGTAACACCCCCAATATTTTGCAAAATTCCATGTACGGGCGCTTCTAGTTTCTCTAAATCTATGCGATGGTTTGCGAGACAGTTATACAGCTCTTTCAGAGAAAATCTGTAATGTTTTTTTTAGCTGTGTCAAAGCATTTTCCGATACACGCGACATTGAAAAAGACTTTTATGTGTCATGTAACGGGATGCTTTTAAACTTTCTTCTTTAACGAATGTGAAACTAAAAGTTTTGCGCACAGACCTACGAGTATATCGACATAGACGAAAAGGGCGCTTCAAACTGTATAAGAACCTAGCGTGTCGTTAAGTTAGGTACAGCTACGGAGAGGCTTCTTTTTTTTCTTAGACAAAAACTAGCAGCCGCCCGCGGTTTCACTCTCATGGTTCCCGTTCCCGAGAGAATATCAAGATGTTTTGTTCATCCAAGCTATCTTCGACCTTTGTACCAAATTTCATCCAAATCAGTTCAGCAGTTTTAGCATGAAAAAGTAATAAACAAACGAATAAACAAACTGACATATTTTCGCATTTATAATGAGATTCATGGCCATTTAGTTATTAGGATGAGCTTTCTATGCAAAATGTTGGTAAATATTATGAGAGAAGAGGGAACAAAATTAATAATATTTTCATAATTATGAAAGGATCATAAAAAGAAGTGATCTCTTACCCCTACAGGTGATGTATGATTATTCAAATGTTGGCAGAATAATATTACATTCGTAGATTTGTACGTGATTTTAATTGTGGAGTCTTGAAATTGAGATTTTGTGACGATAAGCATAGCTTTTCGGCTTGATGGCTTAGATGGTTGGTAGCAAAATATTAACGATTCCAAATTGCCAAAATTACTGTCTATATAAAAAAAACAATTTTTTTATTGATTTTTATTATTATTTCGCACTATCTGACATTTAAATTTTATTTTTTATATGTATAATTAGCTTGACATTACATATTATTGCATTTTGACAAGGAAATAACTTACCCCCATATTCTAAGTCGTTCCTCCAAAAATTTTTACACTCCACTCAACCTGGTCGTAGGTAAAAATGGTAGTATGCGCTAGGCCTAACACGGAGTGGCTACGTACTCTTTGGCTCCTCCAGGTCCTTACGGAGTTATGACTTAGAATACCGATTTCGAGGAGTATTTCGAAGAGGTTTTCAATAAGGTTTCGTTAAGTTGAGGACGAGTAAGTTTTGGAGGAACAACTTAGAATATGGGTGTAAATCACCAACATGTTTTACCTCGAAATTTAGTTTTTAAGAGGCGTAGTAAAGAGACACATTTTGACATCATTATTTAATTTTATTTAATTTTTTTATTAGAGTGATAATTAATGTAATTGACTAGGTATTGTAATTTTTATATGCCTCACCAGGCCAAACATGTATGAACAACGTAAAACCCTGAAACCTGCATTTAATGTACACTCATGTTTGGCAAAATAAATGATTATGATTATTGATATAAATTGTAACTGTGAATGTCCGATATTAGTGAAAACGGTAACTCACCAGGAATCTTGGTGGATGTTAACAGGTACCAGTGTATCCTGCACTTCGGACATTCACATCCTAATCCCGACTTCTATTATAAATGCGAAAGTGTGTTTGTTTTTCCTTCCTTCACGCCCTTACTAAACAACCAATTGACTTGATTGTTGGCATAGAGTTAGAAGGACGGAAAGTAACAATGGCTTTTTATCCCGATATTCCCACGGGAACCACGTGGGTGAAACCGCGGGCGGAAGCTAGTATAAACATAAAATGCAAATGAAATAACGCTACAATCATTAGTCCACCCAGAAGTAGCGCTTGGTAACTAGTTGTTAAAAAATACGAGACTACAAATAATTTACTACAATAATGAAGGCCCATCAGTTGCTTCGGAAAGCTCATTTTTATCAAAGCCTACAATTTATATTTTATATAAGTACAACTTTATATCAGTAATGACAAGAATATGTCACTTCCTTTAGACTTAGGGCGACTTTTAGGAAACTCACTAAGCACATTTAGGCCTATAATTAAAAAAAATGACATTGTCAGTCATTCCTTTTAAACCAAAAGTGACAAAGCGAAAATATGTTTAGCGATGTAAAGTTGCCCTTATTACATACTGATAAATATTAGTAGTTAGAAAAAACACTCGGCTCACAGGTTATTCTCAGCCGGGACTTGCGAGACTACTAAAACTAATATATATTTTAATAATATTTTTATTTAAATCTGTTAGCCTTTTGCAGTCATACTTGCACAATAGAAATCAAAAAGTAATTGTCAATAATAAGGCTTCTACTGGAGTCCCCATTATTATGGGCGTGCCACAAGGTTCAATATTGGGCCCTTTGCTGTTTTTAATTTATATTAAGTCTTTAATTTATGTTTAAAGAGATTAATATACTAACTTTGGCGGGACAATACATCTATGATAATATTGTATATGTAAGGAAACATCTTGATTTATTTATTAAGCATAGCGATGTCCATAATTTTAAAACTAGTAATAAGAATAAGCTTGCCGTTCCAAGATTTCGACTTGAAAAATGTAGACGCTCGTTTTTGGGGAAAGGTATAGCCTTTTTTAATAAAGTTCCACAACAAGTGATTGAGCTGCCTTTGCATAAATTTAAAATATATGTTAAAAAGTCACTCTTAAGCAAAGGTTATTACAAGGTAGATGATTATTTAAAAGACCAAAATGCATGGATGTGATACTAACATAAAATATAACTATTATAAATTGGATAAAAGGTAAATATTCTAATAATTGAATATGGGAAAATTTTCCTCTTATATCAAATATATTTCAAAATTGTAAATTTGTGTTTGGCAACAACATGTTCCATTGTAAATGTTGTTGTTTCTGTTAAAGCTGATAAGTTTCTTGCGGCCGTTCTTCTTATCAGTTAAAAGATGTCCTGAATGGCTGGTAGGGAAAAAAAATGTTGGACTATTCGAAAGTACTTATTTATAAGTCTTTTTGAATCTTTGACTTTGACTTTGAATACATCATAATCTACATAGTAGTAAAAATACCCAGACCAAGAAAAAAACTCAAACAGGTCGTCCTAATACAAATACTATAACCATCACATTAAAAATAATGTTTTTGTAACATGGCTTCCTTTTCATTTCATAACCGCCTCTGTGATCTAGTGGTACAACCACCGGTATCAGGCCCAAGGGTCCCGGGTTGGATTCCCAGCGGGGGTACATATTGTATTCAGTTTGGTTGGTGTAAGTCCGCCTGGCTAGCTACCACCATCTTATCTAAGTCTAACGCCAAAACAACAATGTTTTCAGCATTGTTGTGTCCGGTAATTAAAGATTAGATAGCCAGTTCCTCAGTGGTTGAGGATTCCGGAAGTGGCTCGCTTCCATCTTCAGCCTTATCAATACTTAACATCAGGCATGATGAAGGCTAAGAGTTTCACCGTCGCTCATTGAAAAAAATCTAACTATTTTTAAAAGAGACCTTTATTCTCCATAATACTTATTTGAAAGATATTAAAATTAAAGGGATTGCGGTAGAATTTTAAATTAGCCAATTAGCGCCCTAGTTTGATGATAGTCTACAAATATATATTTTTTTTCAAACGACGTTAAGAAAATTTTACAAATGGTGTAATATCTCTGGCTCAGTGGCACAACGCTTATGCCTCTCGAGTCATGAGGAGGAGGCTTCACATACATTGCTTTACAAAGTGTTATTATGTTTTAATATAAAATTCAATAAATATTCCCTAAATTTCAGTTTCACTAAAATTTTTCATACTAATAACGAAGTACCGAACCTATGTTTTGTCCATGAGACAGTCATTTGTGCACAAATGGTTGTACATGTTGGAAAACTCATCATTAGTTTGTGTTTGCAAATGTTGATCATAATAATATATTGTTTGAATTCGTCTGTGTTTCGCGCAAAAGGGTGATGACACATTAACCAACTCACTGATTTTTACATATTCTTGTGTTGTGCTGTATAGAATGTAGTAACTTATCCAATATTAGCCTTAAAACCATCCCCGTGACAGTCGCTTCACGCTTTTATCCTTTTAAATATTTTTTAGGATAACACACGCACAACGATTCCCTAAACACTCCGTAAACACGCATTGGATTTTAGGAGATCCCATAATATCTTAATATATATATCTTATATATAAAATTCTCGTGTCTCGTGTTTTCATTCCCATACTCCTCCGAAACGGCTTGACCGATATTTTTTATCCCGAAATTCCACGGGAGCGAAGCCCCGGGGCACAGCTAGTATATATATATATATATATATATATATATATATATATATATATATATATATATTCAGCAGAGTAATTTGACATGGTAACAATGTAATTTTGTAAAAATAATGCTGCCTTAAAATGTAGCTATAATGATATAAGTAATATTGAATTTAACCGCCTCTGTGGTCTAGTGGTACAACCACCGGTATCAGAACCAGGGCTTGGGAATCGAACGGGACGGGGCGGGTTCGATTCCAAGCGGGGGTACATATTGTATTCTGTTTGGTTGGTGGCAGGACTGTTGTAAGTCCGCCTGGCTAGCTACCACCATCTTATCTAAGTCTGACGCCCTACATAGGGGGTTGTCTGTCGCATTCATGATGAATAGTTGTCGGTCTAAAGCCGATTGCGATGCCAATGCCACTTGCGCGGTACGGGCCCTGGTCGGCGCTGTCGAACATTCGACGCGCCAGACGGCCCACGATGTCCTGCGCGGGCTCCACATTGAGGTACCATGCGATCACTTCGTTGCGGACGTAGCGCCTGCTTGGGTGGTGAAGCGGAGCACTACATTCTGCTGCTGTTGCAGACGCTGCCGCTGCGTCTGCGAATAGAAAGCATACCACGCCGGTGCAGCATAGGTGAGCCGCGACCGGACGTGGGTTTTAAATATCGCGGTCTTCGCCCTCGGAGAATGGCCCGTGCTGTGCGGGCCGAGGTCGTAGCATGATCAACCTGGGCGGCCATGCTGAGGTTGCGATCTATATGGGAGCCGTGGTACACGCCATCTAGTATTGACAGATTGGAGCAAATGCGACATACCGCCCACCAAGGACATGGTCCTTAAAATCCGCCCACCATGAAAGTACATACAAGATTAAATGGTGGCTAATACGTTAACAACAATTTCAGAAAAAAAAATAGACAACTGATATAACTTGACATACAATTATTGGCAGTTGCATCTTAATCGATCGTTAAACACCTGAAAAGATGTTTCTTTCGAATGCAAGGATATTCCTAGCATTGACATACATATTAGGATATCCAAGTGACATAACAATAACAGCTACACTTCAAAAAACATAGCAAACAAAACTGATAAATAACTCTGAAATAGATCACATTGAAAATTAAATAAATAATAATAATAATAAATATTTCCATACAATCACACCAATTATCTAGCCCACGTTAAGTATCATGAAGAACTTGTGTTATGGATACTAGATAACGGATAAACATACTTATATACTTTTTTTTTTGTAAATACATACATAATATACATATTAAACATCCAGACCAAGACAAATAGACATGTTCATTCACACAAATATTTGTCTTGTCCGGGGATCGAACCCGGGACCTCCGGCGCAGAAGGTGGGGTTAGTACCCCTGCGCCAAACAGGTCGTAAAATTAAAATTTATTTTGTAAACGCCTGTCTAAATTTAATGTAACATCTAAGACACTTTTAATGTATGATTTTTAATTTTTTGCATTTTTCAATGCTATTTTTATACTTATGATAAATTTTAAATAGAAAAATATTGGAAAAAATTAACTCGGCCACAAGTGAATTCTCAGATGGAAATCGAATCCACGACCTTTGGAAATCCGGCCCAATGCTCTAACCGCTGAGTAAGTGAGTAAAGTCTTGGTAGCTCAGCGGTTAGAGCATTGCCATTGGACCGGATTTCCAAAGGTCGTGGGTCCAAATTTTTCTATTTAAAATTTACACTTTTAATGTATTATTTAATGTGAGAGAAAATAAATACATTTTTATTATTATTATGTATTATTATTATCATGTGCCATGTAAGATGGGCTTTACCCTTTCGAGTCGATTGTAGCCGTAGCTTATTCGTAGTCTTTCGTAGCATCCGTAGCAATGTAAAGCAAAATGTTTTTGCTATTTTGTGTTTTTGTTTGTTTATTAGCATTTAATGCTGGTATTGTCATATTTTTAACACAACATATATTTCCGGACAACCTTTAGAATCCAATCACCTAATGCCAAAAGCCGGTGTGAGATTGAGAGTGAAGTTTATACATTTTCTTATAATCAAGCTGCAGCAGCTTTGTAGCTGTGCCAATCCCGCTATTTGCAAACAAACCGTAGTGTTCATTAAAATTATAACCTGAATGATATCTTTTAAATGTTCAAATATAGAAAGTGTGCGTTACTCGCTTGTTTTTTTCTGGTTTTGCTGAATCTATATACTTAATTCAGGTTCGCAAAATTTGTGACGACTCGATAGGGACTTTGGCGCGTAGTACGCGGCCGAGTAAGGTATCAAATTAAAGGTACTCGAGTCTATTTGTTCCGAAAACTATAAAATATACAAAATGTTAAACGTGATGATCACAAACTGCAATTAAAAAGTGTCATTATTTTCGCATAATTTGGAATTTTTCGTCGATCGACGAACCCGAGTATCGGGTTGTAACCGACCTAGTTTTAAGATATTTTAGGAACTTTACCTACTAGAATCACCAAAACTACTTATAGACAAAAACACAGGTTAACTAACCCATTGGTTATAAAAGCTAACCTGTGTAGTCGGATTTTTATTTTTAGGTCCGGTTGCTCGTTTATTATAGTAAAGTTAAAGTTAAAATTTAACTGTTGTCAATTTTGACTTCGGTAAAAAAAGAATACGTCGATTATATTCGCATTCAGTTGCCCAAAAATATTTTACGCGGCGGTGAAATTAAACAAGCGTTAAAAGTGTATTTTAAATAAATTACCTAAAAACGGTAGGTAAGCAATAACTGCAAATTCTTATAATGCCAAATTTTAAAACACCCCACCTTGTCGGTTATTTTGACTGCCGTTAAATCTGTAATTTGACTGCTCGTTAAAGTAACCGCTGCTTCAACAACGCTTTAAAATTTGTCCGCCGGTCAATTTTACTTGAACCATATTTTACACCTAAAGTTAGCGTAACCGAGCTACGAGCAACCGGACCTAAGTAAAGTAATTTAACAGGGTACCAAAATCATTATGTAACAATAATGCTGCTGTAAACGTTTTTCGTATGATCCAGTAACAGTTCCATTCGCGTAAACAAATTCATTTTTTTTATGAAGTAATGGGAGACTCTTAGCCTTCATCATACCTGAGTTTAAGTATTGATAATGCTGAAGATGGAAGCGAGCCTCTCCAGGAATCCCCAATCACTGAGGAACTGGCTATCTTATCTTTAACTGCCGGAACACAACAATGCTGAAAATATTGTTGTTATGGCGTCAGACTTAGATAAGATGGTGGTAGCTAGCCAGGCTACATTTTAAATATATATATATATATATATATATATATTCAGCAGAGTAATTTGACATGGTAACAATGTAATTTTGTAAAAATAATGCTGCCTTAAAATGTAGCTATAATGATATAAGTAATATTGAATTTAACCGCCTCTGTGGTCTAGTGGTACAACCACCGGTATCAGAACCAGGGCTTGGGAATCGAACGGGACGGGACGGGTTCGATTCCAAGCGGGGGTACATATTGTATTCTGTTTGGTTGGTGGCAGGACTTATTGTAAGTCCGCCTGGCTAGCTTCCACCATCTTATCTAAGTCTGACGCCATTACAACAATGTTTTCAGCATTGTTGTGTTCCGGCAGTTAAAGATAAGATAGCCAGTTCCTCAGTGATTGGGGATTCCTGGAGAGGCTCGCTTCCATCTTCAGCCTTATCAATACTTAAACTCAGGTATGATGAAGGCTAAGAGTCTCCCCGTACTTCATAAAAAAATTAATTTGTTTACGCGAATAAAACTGTTACTGGATCATACGAAAAACGTTTAAAGCAGCATTATTGTTACATAATGATTTTGGTACCCTGTTAAATTACTTTACTTAGGTCCGGTTGCTCGTAGCTCGGTTACGCTAACTTAGGGTTAAAATATGGTTCAAGTAAAATTAACCGGCGGAAAATTTTTAAAGCGTTGTTGAAGCAGCGGTTACTTTAACGAGCAGTCAAATTACAGATTTAACGGCAGTCAAAATAACCGCCAAGGTGGGGGTGTTTTAAAATTTGGCATTATTAGAATTTGTAGTTATCGCTTACCTACCGTTTCTAGGTTATTTATTTAAAATACACTTTTAACGCTTGTTTAATTTCACCGCCGCGTAAAATATTTTTGGGCAACTGAATGCGAAGATAATCGACGTATTCTTTTTCTACCGAAGTCAAAATTGACAACAGTTAAATTTTAACTTTAACTTTACTATAATATATACGAGCAACCGGACCTAAAATTAAAAATCCGACTACACATGTTAGCTTTTATTACCAATGGGTTAGTTAACCTGTGTTTTTGTCTATAAGTGGTTTTGGTGATTCTAGTAGGTAAAGTTCCTAAAATATCTTAAAATTCAGAAAAACCAAAAAAAACAAGCGAGTAACGCACACTTTTTATATTTACAAGACATCATTCGGTAATAATTTTAATGAACACTAAGATTTGTTTGCAAATAGCGGGATTGGCACAGCTACAAAGCTGCTGCAGCTTGATTATAAGAAAATGTATAAACTTCACTCTCAATCTCACACCGGCTTTTGGCATTAGGTGATTGGATTCTAAAGGTTGTCCGGAAATATATGTTGTGTTAAAAATATGACAATACCAGCATTAAATGCTAATAAACAAACAAAAACACAAAATAGCAAAAACATTTTGCTTTACATTGCTACGGATGCTACGAAAGACTACGAATAAGCTACGGCTACAATCGACTCGAAAGGGTAAAGCCCATCTTACATGGCACATGATAATAATAATACATAATAATAATAAAAATGTATTTATTTTCTCTCACATTAAATAATACATTAAAAGTGTAAATTTTAAATAGAAAAAATTGGACCCACGACCTTTGGAAATCCGGTCCAATGGCAATGCTCTAACCGCTGAGCTACCAAGACTTTACTCACTTACTCAGCGGTTAGAGCATTGGGCCGGATTTCCAAAGGTCGTGGATTCGATTTCCATCTGAGAATTCACTTGTGGCCGAGTTAATTTTTTCCAATATTTTTCTATTTAAAATTTATCATAAGTATAAAAATAGCATTAAAAAAGCAAAAATTAAAAAATCATACATTAAAAGTGTCTTAGATGCTACATTAAATTTAGACAGGCGTTTACAAAATAAATTTTAATTTTACGACCTGTTTGGCGCAGGGATACTAACCCCACCTTCTGCGCCAGAGGTCCCGGGTTCGATCCCCGGACAAGACAAATATTTGTGTGAATGAACATGTCTATTTGTCTTGGTCTGGATGTTTAATATGTATATTATGTATGTATTTACAAAAAAAAAAGTATATAAGTATGTTTATCCGTTATCTAGTATCCATAACACAAGTTCTTCATGATACTTAACGTGGGCTAGATAATTGGTGTGATTGTATGGAAATATTTATTATTATTATTATTTATTTAATTTTCAATGTGATCTATTTCAGAGTTATTTATCAGTTTTGTTTGCTATGTTTTTTAAAGTGTAGCTGTTATTGTTATGTCACTTGGATATCCTAATATGTATGTCAATGCTAGGAATATCCTTGCATTCGAAAGAAACATCTTTTCAGGTGTTTAACGATCGATTAAGATGCAACTGCCAATAATTGTATGTCAAGTTATATCAGTTGTCTATTTATTTTTTTCTGAAATTGTTGTTAACATATCAGCCACCATTTAATCTTGTATGTACTTTCATGGTGGGCGGATTTTAAGGACCATGTCCTTGGTGGGCGGTATGTCGCATTTGCTCCCATCTGTCAATACTAGATGGCGTGTACCACGGCTCCCATATAGATCGCAACCTCAGCATGCCCGCCCAGGTTTATCATGCCACGACCTCGGCCCGCACAGCACGGGCCATTCTCCGAGGGCGAAGACCGCGATATTTAAAACCCACGTCCGGTCGCGGCTCACCTATGCTGCACCGGCGTGGTATGCTTTCTATTCGCAGACGCAGCGGCAGCGTCTGCAACAGCAGCAGAATGTAGTGCTCCGCTTCACCACCCAAGCAGGCGCTACGTCCGCAACGAAGTGATCGCATGGTACCTCAATGTGGAGCCCGCGCAGGACATCGTGGGCCGTCTGGCGCGTCGAATGTTCGACAGCGCCGACCAGGGCCCGTACCGCGCAAGTGGCATTGGCATCGCAATCGGCTTTAGACCGACAACTATTCATCATGAATGCGACAGACAGCCCCCTATGTAGGGGATGCCTGAACGCAGAGGAAACAGCCGCCCACGTGATCCTGGAGTGCGTGGGTTTGGCCGCACAACTGGCAGAAATCCTCAACGACGTGAGGTCGCTCCTAGAAGCCTGTGAACGCCCCAGGAGGCTTCTGCGCTTCTGGAAGGAGCTGGGATGGCTTGACTAGCCATACCGATGCTATGTTCACGCATAACGGACCAAATGGGAGCCTAAATGCGGAGAAAAGAGCCCATCACCAATACCAAAAAATACCAATCGCAATCGGCTTCATTTGACAGATGGATTTGACACATTGCTGCTTCTTTTTGACACAATTAAAAACTTACCAAAGACTAAGAGCAATATGTCACATCCATCTGTCAAACGAAGCCGATGCCACTTGCGCGGTAAGGCCCCAGAGCCCCCAACAGCACCTGCAGGGCATAGCTCCCATGCCGCCACCACCGCCAGCTCCAACATCACCATCATCATCAACAGCGGGAAGAGCTCCTTCCTCCACCACCACCAAGACGAAGGCGCTGATCCGTCATATTGTGCCCCCGCCATCTCCCCAGCCCAACCCACCCAATCCTGCCCTCCCCCCCCTACCACCATCTAATTATAGCCCACACCCCGTTTGCGTAAGCCGTGGCCCGTTCGCAGGCTCGCTGGGCCTCCTCCACTATGGGGGTCTCACCCGGTGCGGCTGACTGATTGGGAAGGATAAGGGGGGATCCAAGGAATGTATTTAGAGGAGGTGGGGGTGGGTGGGTTTGGAAGAGGGAAGGGTGTGTTTAGGGGGTGTTGGGGCAACTTTGGGCTCATCCCTTGGTGAGGCTTGTTGTCCTGGCTGACCCGGTTGGGGCACATCACACGTCTAAGGACGGCCACATAAGCGGCACCAAACACCGTGGGGCGTAGCCTCACGAGATGAAGCCCCGGAAAGGAGCAGAAACTCGAAAGGGCCCTAGGGCGGAAAATCCTTAGAGAGAATAAAAATGTATTCGCGTAGAGATGTGACCAGGAAAGCTCGGAGTTCGGTTACAATTTTGTGTTCTGGGGTTTCGTGTAGGTACTAAAGGACAATGGGTAATATTGGGCTGTGGTGGTGCCGTATAGTATAGTACGAATCTTTGTCACTAATCAGCCCCCTAATTGTGTAATTTCAAAATCTATCACAATCCCTTTCAAAGGTATTGTGATTGTGATTGTGATAGTGATTTATGGAATTGTGTAACATATACTCGCAATCCCTTTCGGGTCGAATGATGTTTTAAATGACACTTCATTTGACACTTCTCCATACATTTGAAAGATATTGTCGTGTGTCCCTTGCTTAGACAGTTCAATTTCGTTCATTCAATACCTTTCAAAACGCGTCCCGATCACAATCCCTATCAAATGTCAAATAGTGACGGCCTGAAGTATGTATGTAAATGGCGAGTTGAAAGGGATTGTGTTAGATCTTAAACTTACGCAACTGACCTTCAGTTTTGAGCAGCGCGTGTAAGAAGGGGCTAAATCGTAGCCGTAGCTTACTCGTAGTATTTCGTAGCACTCGTAGCAAATCGTTGAATGATTTTAATGTTATTTTTGTTACAGGAGGACAGCGGGCGTATTGTGCCAAATTTTGACTTTTTTTTTTTTTTTTTTTAAACTTATGTCTAATACATACATTTACCTCGCAAAACCATTTCCATGGTTTGTCTGCGAGTGAAGAGTTCACTTACATCAAAATATATTACATTGATACTTAACAATTACAATGACTTATAGGTATTAAGTCTTAAGTACAATGGAGTGTACGTTCCGAGAGTGAGTGCCATATGCACTAAACTTAAGAATCGCTATTCCTATCTATTTTAAAACATGAATATAAAGAACTAGAGGCCGGGCGCGGTTTCACCCGCGTGGTTCCCGTTCCCGTGGGAATTTTGGGATAATTTATAGCCTATGTTACTACTTGGGGTCTAAGGATACTCTATACCAAATTTCGTCAAAATCGGTCTAGTAGTTTTTGAGTTTATTCGTTACATACAAAAATACAAATCTTTCCTCTTTATAATATTAGTAAAGTTAGCTTTAGATTTAGGCGCTTGATATTGAGCCCGTAATAGCCTTGGTGGATTTTAAGAACGTCATGTGGTTACTGCAAAGCAATTTTTTATTAATATTAAGAAGAAGGAAGATAACAAAAGCCTTTATTAATTGCAGGATATAGGGGCTATGCAGCTCCAGTTGGAACTGTAGTCACTGCGACCTATAAGATCTATTGTAACTCGCCACCTTGTTATAGTATCTCTTTTAGCCTGGCGGCCTCCAGGAAGTCTAAAATCTTCCTAGCTCTAAGAGATTTTAGTTCCTCTGGCCGAATTATATGCCGGCCGAGGTGGATACTGCGTTTGTGAATTAGGGGTCCGCAGTCACATAGGAGATGTTTGGGTGTTTCTCTCTCTAATCCGCAGTAACGGCAAACGTCAGTGTCACTTAATTTCATGTGAAATTGGTGTCTTTTTAGTTTACAGTGTCCAGTTAAGGCTCTTGCTATCGCACTTATATTTGCTCTGCTGAGTTCTAGGAGTTCAGCAGTTTGCTTTTGCGAATAGCCTTCGATAAGGGATTTGGCGTGTACTAATCCTGGTTGATTTAGCCAGTATTTTTTTGACTCGCCAAGTAGGTTGCCCTTGAGAAGTTGCATGGCCTGTTCCTTTGAGATACCACAGAAAGGCTCTGGACCTAGCTGGTGGCCCTGAGCTCCAGACCTTGCAAGTTCATCAGCTTTTTCATTGCCAATGATTCCTGAATGACCTGGTACCCATTTCAGAATAATTTTATTCCGTTGTCCCAGCTCATTCAGCTTATCGACGCAGTCCTTCACCAATCTTGAATGTATGACATTTGAATTGATAGCGTTAAGGGCTGCCTGACTATCTGAGAAGATAAGAATAGTTTGATTTATGTAGTTTCGTTGGCGGTTGGCCTCCGCGCATTCTATGATGGCGTATACCTCTGCTTGGAATATGGTAGCGTGTTTGCCTAGATTCACACTCTTACTGAATCGAGGGTTGTCGCCGTATATTCCGCATCCTACATTTTCATTCATTTTGGAGCCGTCTGTGAACCAAACTAAGCTTCCAGCCTTACAGGTAAGGTGATTTGCAGACCACTCTTCCCTGCGAGGTATCTCCACTGAGTAATATCTGGTGAAGTTACACAGTGGGAGCATGACATCCGTTGTCATTGCCAAAAGATCATGTTCAAGTACTGATCCATGTAGAGATCTTAGTGCTTGAGAGTGCCAGTTTACTTTTCCATTGATGCTGGCTCTATACATGCCGGCTTTCGCCTCTTTTGCAATAAAAAGGTGAAGAGGTGGTAAGTTCAGCAGAGCATTCAGTGCAGCTCCTGGAGTCGTAGACATGGCACCTGTTGCCATGAGGCTTTCCAACCTTTGCAAGCTTTTGAGCTTGTTGATGACTGTCACTTGGGATGCTTTTTTCCACCATGCTACACAGGCGTATGTTATTGTCGGCCTTACAATAGTGGTGTACATCCACAGGGCGATCTTGGGGTTAAGACCCCATCTCGTCCCTGCTAAGCGACAGCATATTCCTAAGGCTATTTTAGCCTTTTGGATCACATTACTAATATGTGTATTCCAAGTCAATTTTTGCTCAAAAGTAACGCCTAAGTATTTGACTTCTTTGGAAAATGGGATTGGAGTCCCTTTAATAGTAGGCGTAACAAGTTTCTCTAGCTTGCGCCTTCTAGTGAAGGGGACTATTGTGGTTTTGCTCGGGTTTACCGATAGACTGTTAACCATACACCATTTATTGATGAAGTTTAGAGATTTCTGGAGTATAGATGATATAGTGCTTTGACAGGGGCCGATAACGCAAGCCACCACGTCGTCCGCATAGCCTTGTATATCTAAGTCTCTTTCTGAGGCTTCAACCAGCAACTGGTCAATAACTAGCGACCATAGTAGCGGCGATAGGACACCCCCCTGTGGACAGCCTTTCGTTATTCTAAAGCCTTTTGTGGTTCCATGTAAATTAACACTGACCGTTCTGTTAAGGAGCATTGATTCGATCCATCGGGTGGTAGTTGTATCAATCCCTTTAGCCTTCATTCCCTTGGAAAGGGCCTCTATGGTAACGTTATCAAATGCTCCTTCAATGTCAAGGAAAGCACAGAGGGCTATCTGTCTGTCGTCTAGAGCCCTTTCTAGCCTATCTGTTAGTTCTAACAGAGCAGTTTCTGTGGATTTTCCTTTTTGGTAGGCATGCTGTCTGGGATGCAGAGGATGTTCCCGTAGCGGTCCATCTCTAATGCACCCTTCTATGACCTTTTCCATACTTTTGAGTAGGAAAGAAGTAAGGCTTATTGGTCTGAAGGACTTTGGCTGCGAAAAGTCCTTTTTGCCAGCCTTAGGGATGAAACGGACGGAACAAAAGCCTTAGGCGATTCATAAGTTTGGCGCATGGGTACTAACCCCACCTTCTGCGCCAGAGGTCCCGGGTTCGATCCCCGGACAAGACAAATATTTGTGTGCATGAACATGTCTATTTGTCTTGGTCTGGATGTTTAATATGTATATTATGTATGTATATAAATTTTAAAAAAGTATATAAGTATGTTTATCCTTTATCTAGTATCCATAACACAAGTTCTTCATGATACTTAACGTGGGCTAGATAATTGGTGTGATTGTATGGAAATATTTATTTATAAGTTATTTATAAGTTTATTTATTTATATTTATAAGTGTAAATAGGTGTGAGACGCCGCATTTGCGTGTATAGCGGCGTCTCTCTCTCTCTCGCTCTAGGACCGAGGAAATTCAACTACTAAACGCTGCTATATAGTACCCCAGGTAAACATAAATAATGTTATTCTTTGTTAAATAGTTAAAAAACATACAATATAATTGTTTATGATTATACTTATGATAAATTTTAAATAGATAAATATTGGAAAAAACAAGTTGGACACAAGTGAATTCTCAGATTTGACACCAACCCACGATCTTTGGAAATCCGGTCCGATGCTCTAACCACTGAGCTACCGAGACGTGCGAACCACCGTCGAAATTCTCCAATACTTTTATATTTTGAATACGTTGTAGGCCAGCGTTGTGACATCAATGCTAGGAATATCCTTGCATTCGAAAGAAACAACTTTTCAGGTCTTTAACGATCGATTAAGATGCAACAGCCAATAATTTATGATTTTAGAATTTTTGCATTTTTCAATGCTATTTAACTTATGATAAATTTTAAATAGAAAAATATTGCAAAAAAATTCAACTCGGCCACAAGTGTATACTCAAATGGAACTCGAACCCACGGCCTTTGGAAATCCGGTCCAATGCTCTAACCACTGAAGTCTCGGTAGCTCAGTGGTGTTTTGTTGTAAAATGGCTGGCAAGATAATAAACCCGTAGCAAAGTTCGTTACAATGAAGTCACATTTAACTTATTCAAATAAGTTAGGGAATGGTTTTCTCGGTTATTTTGTTGCATAAATTAAAAATCTGTTTTGAATAAATATAAAGTAAGCTGTTTATTATTATGTAAAAGGTAATAAAAAGTACTTACATGTTAAGTTATTTTCGTTGAAAAGGAAATTAGGAAATGTTTAAATATAATATAAATGGTATAACAAGCTATTTAGTTTAGAATAGAATAAAAGAATAAATTTTATCCGCAGCAATTATGGTACATTTTATATTTTATAATTTAATTATATTTTATATTATGGTTTATAAAATTAATTCCCTGATCCTTAACCACCTTATTTTCTTTAATATTTTTATGTATTTGAATAAAATTATATTTCTTTGACCTTTACCTGTAACTTTTTTACGGTGATATAAAATCAGGTTTCCTTATTTTAATTTGAATGCTATTATTATATACAATCTTTAACCTACGAGGGCTGATTGATAAGTATCCGAAACGACAAACTTAAAAAAAGATACGCAAAAAAAAGAAAACATTATATTCTGGCATCTTTTCGAAAATAAAACGCCAAATTTGGATTTGATCGAACTTATGGAATTTGTATGACAGGACCTTGAACTTTCTGTGTCGTGAGCTTTGTTAACAATGGAAAGAACGCGCCTCAACACTCGTCTATGGAGTCGCCAAACTCCTGAATGAATTGCGGTTCGAATTGCTCCTGCATCTACCCTATTCTCCAGATCGCCACATGCTACTTCCACTTATTCCCAAACTTGAAGAAAGGGTACGGTGGCCAGAGATTTTCAACAAAGGATGAAGTCATTGTTGCCGTAGATGAGTATGTTGAGGGGTTGGAGAAAACATTTTATCAAACTGGTGTAACGGCATTGGAGAAGCGCTGGACTAAATGCATTGAGGTAGAAGGGTACTAGGTTGAGAAATAAATTTATTTTTCACCCCACACGCTCTGAAAAGGACGTTTTGTCAACCAGTTTAGGCGTAGAAAATCGTTCGTAGGCGTTCGGAACGCATTATGTCATAATGCGTTCCGAATCACACTATTGACTTTTTTGTTACATTTTATTCATATTTTAAATAGCTTTGTATTAATTATAATACTCCGTTTTGGTTTTATTATATTATTTTAGTTCAGTGAATAGTAAAAACAGTAACAATAAGATTAAACTATTTGTTATAAGAATTTTATATTAGGCTGGGTGAGATTTCACAACCTATGATTGGTTATTAGGATTTCGGAACGTGACATAAATCTTTATTTTTAAATTGTCTTTGTCTTGTACCTCATGTCAGTGTCAACATTTACGGAATCGTTTTTATTCTTATTAATAAGTAACAATATATTCCTACTTTAAATAACTTTGAAATAACTATAATACTGCCTTTTTAATTATTTTAGTTTTTTATATAATTAAAACAACGAGAATAATGTATATTTAGATTAAACTTTATGTTTAAAGATTTTTTTACCGGAAGTTGACCGCGGTAACAACCATAAAATGTTCCTCGCTGTTGTGAGGTGAAAAATTGTGTGTTGCGCTCGGCAGAAAAGTTTTTAGCGTCTTGTACCTTTGAAATCCTTGCTTCGCTCAAGATTCAATCTTAATCCTAGGATCCTTCACTTGCTCAGCTTTCAATAGAGGTAACTCGCCGTTAAATAACCAACTTTCCAACCTTACATAATAAATAACTATTAAATGGGTTATTAAAGATTTTCTTTGTCGTTTCGAAAACTTATCAATCAGCCCTCGTACCTACTACCCTTATGCTACCTTTACAATCCTTAAGCCCGTATTACAGAACGTGACTCAAGCAGTGATCTATACTTTAGAACAGTTAGCAATGGAGGCGCTTATACATCGCATGTAGCGACGTCCCTTTCTCACTGCTCTCAAGTACACAACACTGCTCGAGTAACGTTCTGTAATACAAGCTTAAGGATTGTAAAGGCAGCATAAGGGTAGTAGGTACGAAGGCTGATTGATAAGTTGTATACGGACCTTCAACTAAAAACCGCTACAATTTTAAAATGAAGCAACTGATCGCAATAGTTGTTCCCGGAATGTGTGGCTAAAGAATATATAGAGAAAAAGAAAATATCTCGAGCTCCTCCGTACATCAAGAAAGAAAGAAAAATCATTTATTTTGACACTGCACGACAATCGACAACATACTTATTAACAGCAATGTACATAAAACAAAGACGTGCAGCGTCGAAACTGTGCTCAGCTCAGTAAACACAGCAGACGGTTAGTCCAGCTATTCTGATATTCTGCCGAGCACAGTGGTGACATCGGGCAAACGATAAACATAAAACAAACAAAGAAAGCAGGCACATTGAGTCGTTATTCCCGATTGCTTTTACAGTCGTTAGTCATTAAAACCCACCATTCTCCATTGGGTCCGCGTGGTAGGTCGTCAGTTCATTGCTACTCATACATTCTTATGGAAGACCCATCATGTAGTGCCCTAGCAATGACGTCATTAAAATCCCTAATGATGATGATGAAATAAGGATGTGTCCGAAAATCAGATGGAAAAAGCAGACGTACATATATACATGGACGTACATATATAATGGAAATTTAAAACAGGGCACGAAGGGCCTTAACCGATGTAGATGCATGAAAACGTCCTTAGGAAACTATCCTGATTTTTTTTGAGAAATTTGAACTGCGTTCACCGATTTTGAAAAAATGTACAGTCAGCAGAAAAATTATGAGTTTTCAAAAGTATATTTTTTATGCCGACCGATTCTGTTTTTCATGATAATCAAAACACTTTATGACACCAACTGAAGTATGAGCACTAGGAAGGTCAGAAATCGCTTAAAACTAATTCCATACATCTGTGTTTTGATCCTCATAAGGAACAGGATCGCTTGCCACAAAAAAATATATTTTTGATAACGCATAATTAACAGTTTTTTTTTCAAAATCGGTTAATGCAGTTCAAATTTTCTCAAAAAAATAATAACGGTTTCCTAAGAACGTTTTCATGTAGCTACATCGGTTAAGCTACCAGCCCTTCGTACCCAGATCAGATACTTAGATTGAATTTACAACGAGGAAACGATACGCAAACTTTACACATTATCGCGTTAGAAACTGAAGCGATCATTCAAGTTTTATCGTGGAATTCGTTGACATGCAGTCACGCGGCTTCTTCACTTGAGAATGGTTTTGACAAAAAAGGTTTTGTTTGGTCAAACTTTGTTTTATTGTTCTTTTCAGTTTGGACGCGTCTTGTACACTAGGTTCCGCCTATGGCTTCAGCTTCATTTGAATGGATTGTACATTTTAAACTTTGACAACAATATAATTTTTCTTTATAATTCAGGGAAAGTTGAGCAATAAACTTATGCTGATTTTCAAATGAACAATAAATAATTTCCAGGAATTAATTCAATAGAGAGTAAGGATTAAAATAAGAACAAAGGGAAATAATTTTTAACTGTTGCGGAATGCTGCGAAACCAATCTACAAACTACTGTGTGCTTATGGTAAATTTTAAATAGAAAAATATTGGACAAAATTAACTCGGCCACAAGTGAATTCTCAGACGGGAATCGAAATGCAAAAATTACAAAATCATAAATTATTGGCAGTTGCATCTTAATCGATCGTTAAACACCTGAAAAGATGTTTCTTTCGAATGCAAGGATTTCCTAGCATTGATGTAACAACGCTGGCCTACAGCGTATTAAAAATATAATAGTATTGGAAAATTTCGACGGTGGTTCGCAAGTCTCGGTAGCTCAGCGGTTAGAGCATTGGACCGGATTTCCAAAGGTCGCGGGCTCGATTCCCGTCTGAGAATTCACTTGTGGCCGAGTTAATTTTTTTCAATATTTTTCTGTTTAAAATTTACTATAAGTATAAAAATAGCAATGAAAAATTCAAAAATTACAAAATCATAAAAAAATACTGTGTGCTTACTTAGTGCCAGTTTTTCTACTCACAGTCGACAGTGAGCGAGCGCGTTAGGTTTTTGTATGGCGTTGGTGTAGTCCGTGGCAGAATCCGGTAGATGGCGGGCCGCTAATTTCATACAAAAAGCGACGCGTTCACGATCGATCGTGAGTATAAAAAAAAATAACGCTTAAACGAAAATAACGATCTAAATTCACTATATCTTGACCACTACTTCATAAAATGATGAAAACGGAGACCAACTTGATTTGTAGGCCATTAAAACTGACCTGGCATCAAGATGAAAGTTGGTAGTAATGAGAGATCTTTATATAATGGTTGTTATTAACTATTATACGTAGATCTTTCTAGTGTGAGACTTTATGTAATTTGAAATAGGTCAACGGTGAATGGTCTTACGAATTTTCGATCAGGGTCACGTATCCTGAAGCGACTTTAACACTTTTTCCCATCCCAAAAATTTAAAACTCTCATGTGCACAACGCCGCTACAGAAGTTTTCACTTCAAAAAACTCGCATTAAGCACTCTGAGCTAATTTATGCTAGCAACTGAGTGACCAACTTATCCGTAAAACGAGCTAATGCTGGGAGAATTTGCTCGCTCTTGATAGGCTGAATATACTAAGTCTCGCAATCCGATCACTCGTCATTTGGCTGAAGATATCGCGCATAGGAAATGCGCCTTCGCCATCAGCTATTTTTAATGTCCCAACTGCTGGGGCATATGAATGGATAAGGCGAACGGGCCATGACCCACCACGCGGGCCCAATGCGGTTTGGTTTGTTTCAACGACTGCAAATGCAGCTAGGACCAACGGCTTAACGTGCCTTCCAAAGCACGGAGGAGCTCGAGGTAGTAAATTTTTGGTCTCCCATCCTGTGACCGACCATTGCGAAAATTGCTTAACCTCAACAATTGCAGGCCGAGCGCGCGAACCACTGCGCCACGGGCTACTCATGCGCCTTATCTTCAGCCAAACCCGAGAGATCGACCGAATTTATCTCAATTCCGTGAACGGACTAAAACGGCTTTTTGTTGGAGAATGTGGAAACTCTCTAGCAACGACAACCGCCTTAGTGGTCTAGCCACCAGTATCAGACCCAGAGATTCCGCAGGTTCGATTCCCAGCGCGGGTACATATAGTATTCGGTTTGGTTGGTGGTAGGACTTCTTGTAAGTCCGCCTGGCTAGCTATCAGCATCTTACCTAAGTCTGACACCATAACAACAGTGTTCCAGCATTGTTATGTTCCGGCAGTTAGTGATAAGTAAGATAGTCAAGTTCCTTAGTGATTGAGGATTCCGGGAGAGGCTCGCTTCCATCTTCAGCCTTATCAATACTTAACATCAGGGCATTAGCGTGGTTTGAGCATGGAATCGCTAAGTGGTCACAGTGAATAAGGGCCAAGGTATGGTGAAGGCTAAGACTCCCCGTTGTTCATAAAAAAATGCGCCTGCGGGGCAACCCCGTTTGGGTTGCAGCACGCAGCATGCAGCACGTGCTTTCTTGCCCAAACTTCCCCACTGCCTGCACTCAACGCGACCTTAGCCAGCCCGAAAGCCGTTGATGTAGCACACTAATACTGGCGAAATTTAATTTAGGCAAAATTTTATCTATTTACTTAGATTTATTTTTATAATTTGTGACATTAAACAGTTATATGCTAAGCAATATTAACTAAAATTGAACTACAACATTGTTATACCAGCATATAACCCACACCAATGTCCACGAAATAAGAACGTCGGCATCGACATTGACTTCATTTGACAGATGGATGTGACATATTGCTCTTAGTCTTTGGTTAGTTTTCATTTGTGTCAAAAAGAAGCAGCAATGGTTCACATCCATCTGTCAGATTGCCGACACCACTTGCGCGGTACGGCCCCTGTAACAACTAATAATAAATAACGGGCGTAGAAACGAACAGTTAACTAGGTTCTAGATATAAATATATTAGAGTGGAAGTGGAACTGTTAATACGAGAAGAAGAAGAAATGTCAGCACATTTGATGTGTCCACTGCTGGGGCTCGAGAGAGTAAATTTTTGTCACCAATCTCGTAATCAGCATTATGCAAAAGTTTCAAACAGCCTCGATTGCAGGCCAAATGCATTAAATACTGCGCCACCGAGCTCTTCAGACCTAACGGAATCGTATCGTAAATTAAAACTAAGAATTGAATGACTTTCCTTACTAATTCTAACTTAAGCAGTCTCCAAACTTACTTCAGCAGTGAAGTATTGCAAAAGTAC
The DNA here is from genome assembly GCA_910589605.1 of Chrysoteuchia culmella. Taxonomy (NCBI): domain Eukaryota; kingdom Metazoa; phylum Arthropoda; class Insecta; order Lepidoptera; family Crambidae; genus Chrysoteuchia; species Chrysoteuchia culmella. Next base: position 2,677,559 of record OU342651.1, read on the forward strand.
TTCTTTCACAATAAATAAGTATGTACTTAACTACTTAGCCGGTCTCAATGGCCGAAATTGGACAAGTTTCAGCTAAAAGGGTTCGACGAATACGTCTCCGATGCCGTAGTTAATTCTCTAATAAGTCGGTACTTCAAATATATATAACTTCATTGTTGTATATTTTCAATTTTTTCTCCATTCATACGATACGCAAATTCTAATGATATACGAGGGGAGGTCCAAAAGTCCGCGGAATGGGAGGGATGGATAAGGAGGTCCATTTGTCCAGGTAGGTATTGATTGAGCACCTCATCATAAGTAGATATTCCAATTTTGAACATAATCGGGTCATATATATTTTAGTTATTTATCGTGTAAGCAAGTCGGTAGGGAAGACAAAACAAATCAAGATTTTTTCGAATTTTTCGTCGGCCTATGAAGCTCTGTGGCGTGATATAGAATGGAGCTACAGTCCGAATTAATACTGATAATGAAAGTTATATAATTGAGAAAAGCTTTGCTCTTTTGGCATGAAAATGCACCTGCGCATGCCGACAAGAGCCACGTTGCAACGTCGTTTATTCACCGATGAGGCTTTGAACAACTTCATCAATCTTTTTATATACTATAGTTCCAAGCAAACATTTAAAATTTACTGCAGTGAAAAACCAAGGTACATGGAAAAAATATACTGCGACATAGAGGTCAAGTCTGTAATTTCTACTCAAGTTACAAATAATCAGTAATCAATTTATATGAGCAATTTCAGAAATGTATTTGGGGTAATAAAGAAATATACTTGAAGGGAAAAAATATTGTGTTTAACTTTAACCGCCTCTGTGGTCTAGTGGTAGAACCACCGGTATCAGAGTCCCGGGTTCGATTCCCAGCGGGGGTACATATTGTATTCGGTTTGGTTGGTGGTAGGACTTGTTGTAAATTCGCCTGGCTAGCTATCACCATCTTGTCTAAGCCTGACGCCATAACAACAATGTTTTCAGCATTGTTGTGTTCCGGCAGTTAAAGATTAGATTGCCAGTTCCTCAGTAATTGGGGATTCCGAGAGAGGCTCGCTTCCATCTTCAGCCTTATCAATAGTTAACATCAGGTATGATGGATGAAGGCTCCCCTCGTACTTGGATATTATTTACCTTTTCAACTAACTAATTTAGTTGGTTGAGGGTTCCGGGAGAATTCAATAATCAATAGGCATAGAATAGGTTAAGGAAATATTTGGTAACATATGACTATTTCTACATTTTTCCTATCCCCATCTCCCATTACCATTTTCTACTTGTCGACTGGGAAGGTCTCCGATTGCCTATCCTATCCTTCCTATACTATTGATTTATTATAAATCCGAAAGTCTGTGAGGATATTTGGATATTTGTTACTTATGATTTTGTAATTTTTGCATTTTTCAATGCTATTTTTATACTTATGGTAAATTTTAAATAGAAAAATATTGGAAAAAATTAACTCGGCCACAAGTGAAATCTCAGACGGGAATCGAACCCGCGACCTTTGGAAATCCGGTCCAATGCTCTAACCGCTGAGCTACCGAGACTTAGTCTTAAGTCTAAAGTAGACTTAGTCTGAGATTTCACTTGTGGCCGAGTTAATTTTTTCCAATATTTTTCTATTTAAAATTTACCATAAGTATTTGTTACTTTTTCACGCAAAACTACTGAACGGATTTCGTTGCAATTTGGCATACAGTTAGCAGATAGCCTGAATTAAAACATAGGATACTTTTTATCCCGATATTCCCACGGGAATGGGAACTGCGGGCAGCCGCTAGTACAGATAGACAAACAAACGTATGGGCATCTCTTTGCGTAAAACGAGCAAGATAAGGGGCCTTACCATCAACTGTAATGCAATTCATTGTAGGTTGTGAGAGTGGGATGCTGCCATATGGCGCGTCTAGCGGCGTCCCGCACTTACTACCTGAAAGTAGCCTAAAATGAATCGCATTACAGTTGATGGTACAGTTGGTGGTCTTCTAAACGGGCCATATTTCCCAACAATTCGTGGGCAGCAACTATTGCTGTCTTACCCGACTTTATACGCTAGAGTAAGATACATATAGTTGCCGGCCACACATTTGAGCAAAAATATGGCACGTAAGGCGCTATACGACTGAAGCAAGATGGTAATGAGAAAAAGACGCGCGCGGGAGCGAGACCGAAAAAAACATGATAATAACGATGCTAAATATCATTGTTGTCCACTAATTAAACCAATTTCCTATATAATATGTGACCCATTTGGGAATAAACTTGAATTTTCGTATTTTTAAAGGGTCTTTTCGAAAAGAAAAAGTATCGAGGCAAAATCATTAAATCGTCTAATCTAGATAAAGGCATGAAGAAATATACGTGTTTATCTTATTACCAGATTTGTAACAACTCTAATCGTCCTATAGTTTTTTTCATAACAAAAAGTTCCTAAGTTCTTTTCCGTATAGAGTCTTAGGGACCACTGTAGGCCCTGAGTAACGTAATCGTCGTTTCGTCTCTTGGTTCCGGGATTTCGACGGAATAAACGCCGGTACTTCCTTCACCCTAATTGAACGCGATCGTCAAGTTTGAAATAACAATTTTAAGCGTAAACAACGTGACTGAAATAGCAGGGTCGCCCGTAGGCGATGTTGATGAGCAGATGTTGGGTTGGGAACTCCGCAGATTAAGGAAAAGTACATTTTAGTTCGCGTTCCTGTGTCGAAAAAAGTCAAAGATTGGGTATAGGTACTTAGACGCTATACCTACGAGAAAGTACCTACGTATTTTTTTATAAAATTATAAGACGGTTAGAGATTTTACAAATTTGGTAATCTATACTTATAATCCGCCTCTGTGGTCTAGTGGTAACAACCACCGGTATCAGACCCGGGGGTCCCGGGTTCGATTCCCAGCGGGGGTACAATTTGTATTCGGTTTGGTTGGTGGTAGGACTTGTTGTAAGTCCGCCTGGCTAGCTACCACCATCTTGTCTAAGTCTGACGCCATAATAACAATGTTTTCAGCATTGTTGTGTTCCGACAGTTAGAGATAAGATAGCCAGTTACTCAGTGATTGAGGATTCCGGAAGAGGCTCACTTCCATCTTCAGCCTTATCAATACTTAACATCAGGTATGACGAAGGCTAAGAGTCTCCCCGTCGTTCATAGAGTTCATCGTGTCTGTACATTGCTTGGATTTGCAAAAAAAATAGATAATGCGACTCAGAATAAGCAGGAGAACCAATTTCTATTGTTTTTAGAATTAATGTCTGTCCGTCTGTCTGTATGTCTGTGTGTTTGAATGAGCATCACACCTAAACCACTGATCTAATAAGTTGCGGGCACAGCTAGTAAGATATACTTATATTTTTCTTCTTACCTTTATCTAGATAATAATAATAATAATAAGTTTATTTCATAAGATTTGCAGTACATGTACAAATACAAATATTTTACAGTTAAAGACAAAATTTAAAATAAAACTTCCTGAACTAGGTTTTTAACCTGGTACTTCAGGTGATTTAGACCTTACATACTTATATAACACGTAAGTAGATTAACAATGCACTAACTAAGCAATTTATCTAGATGGGTAAACATAATATGCAATGAATAGATAAATCATAGATTTCTAGTTTCAGAAACACGATTTTATAATTATAACTTTTTAATTTTGCATTTTACAATGCTACTTTTTTGTGATAAATATTAAACAAGAAAATATACTAGAAAAAAGCAACTAGTCTCATGTCGCCCTGACGGGATTCGAACCCGCATTCTTGGGAGTCCGGCCCAGTGCACTAACTAAAATTAAAAAGTTATAATTAGATAGCTGTTTCATCTTAATCGATAGTCAAACATCTGTAAAGATGTTTCTTTCGAATGCGAGGATATTTCTCTCATTGATGAAGCGACGGTGGCCAACACCGTAGAACGGTGAATATACTGGAAAAATTCGACGTGTCCTCATAGGTCTCTGTAGCATAATTGGTTAGTGCACTGGGCCGGACTCCCAACGATGCGGGTTCGAATCCCGTCAGGGCGACATGAGACTAGTTGCTTTTTTCTAGTATATTTTCTTGTTTAATATTTATCACAAAAAAGTAGCATTGTAAAATGCAAAATTAAAAAGTTATAATTAGATAGCTGTTTCATCTTAATCGATAGTCAAACATCTGTAAAGATGTTTCTTTCGAATGCGAGGATATTTCTCTCATTGATGAAGCGACGGTGGCCAACACCGTAGAACGGTGAATATACTGGAAAAATTCGACGTGTCCTCATAGGTCTCTGTAGCATAATTGGTTAGTGCACTGGGCCGGACTCCCAAGGATGCGGGTTCGAATCCCGTCAGGGCGACATGAGACTAGTTGCTTTTTTCTAGTATATTTTCTTGTTTAATATTTATCACGATTTTATAATTTTGCTTTGACACTTTTTCTTTTCGAAAAAACCTTTGAAATTCGAAAATTCAAGATGATTCTCGAATGGGGTTACATATATACTATTGGAAATAATATTAAGGTGGTACGACTTCCATACAAACAAACGTTGCACATTAATTGGTTCATCATACATTAATAATTCATAAATACATGTGCAACTATCTCGTTTCAGTTATTTGTTTGCGCGAAATTATAAAAAAAATGTACTTTCATTTATGGGGTATATAAATGCGATTGGTCACACACACATACGTAGAATTATTGAAATGATAAGTTATTAGTATATTCGTGTTTTATGTATGAAAGTGCAATTTTATAATTATTTCGCGCAAACAACTAACTGAAGCGAGTTAGTTGCGCATGTATTTATGTATTGTTAAGGTATGATGAACCAATAATTGTGTAATGTTTGTTTGTATAGAAGTCGTACCACCTTAAGCACCGTGTAGTTTCCTTTTCTCTTTAGGTAATCGCTATAGTTATTTACTACGAAGTGATTTCATGGCTATTTCGCCTAATCTGCAAGAGGTCTCGCTCCCGCTCGCGTCTATTTGTCATCTCGGTTCAGTCGTACAGCGCCTTAACTATCGGTTGAGTGATACCTACTCTGCGTGGACATTTTGCGAGGCGTCATCCATCTTCCTATATTTTATCACCTTTTTATTTATTTTCACGGAAAAAGCTAGTCTTTTTTCTAGTTTTCGTAGTTCAATTCGTTTCTGTAATATATCAAAATGAATTGAAATTAGTCAGTTGCAGAGATTATTGTGTCATATCATGTTATCAACCGACTTTAAAAAAGAAGGCGGTTCTCAAGTCGACTGTATATATTTTTTATGTATGTTTAATATAGCGTCGTCAGTTGTCAACCAATTTTAATAATTCTTTTTTATCTGAAAGAACATAGTTCGTGTTGTGAGACTCCATTTTTAACTCGCTCTACCGTACTATTTCTATTTACTTAATAAAAATATTCACTCGACATTGGCTTAATGCGTAATATTTTATCGCGAAAAAGACATTAATTAAGGAAAAAAAACAATTGGTATTTATAGTAACAATATATTCCTACTTTGAATTAACTATAATACTCCCTTTTTATTATTTTAGTTTTTTATATCATTAAAACAACGAGAATAAGGTATATTTAGTGAAAAATTGTGTGTTGCGCTCGGCAGAAAAGTTTTTAGCGTCTTGTACCTTTGAAATCCTCGCTACGCTCAGGATTCAATCCTAGAATCCTTCACTTGCTCAGCTTTCAATAGAGGTAACTCGCCGTTAAATAACCAACTTTCCAGCCTTGCATAACAAATTACGTTTTGGCAAGTAGTCGTTTACCTAGGTGACATCATTTTTGTGTATGGGCTCATTTTTAATTTAAGTAACGGCACATGTTGTAACTAAAAATTGTGAAATAAAAAACTTTTTATAAAAAAAAAATCCGACTTCAAAAAGTAAAAAATAAAACTATTGGAGTTGGTGCCAGCCGAGGCAAGAAAAATAAAAAAATAAAAATTAAACAAGAAAATATACTAGAAAAAAAGCAACTGGTCTCGTGTCTGCAAGTTGCTTTTTTCTAGTATATTTTCTGTTTTAATATTTAAAACATAAACATAGCATTGTAAAATGCAAAATTAAAATGTTATAATAAAAATATAGTTATTAGAAGTGCAATGTAAAATGCCTTTTCGTACCACTTGCTCAAAAAAGTGACATTCTATGCCACAAAAAGCGAACATAACAATAGTCATTTTTAATCTGTTAAAAACAGGGAAAGAAAATTGTACTGAATTTCATTCATCCTCTAGGGGGAGAATCTGATTTAAATTTTGAATACTTACCGAAATTTATACTGAACTACATCTGTGTTTACACCATTGAGTTTGTATATAAAGCATTACACATCTTTTTGAAAAAGGAATACGCATTTATTATGCAGTTATGATTATTAAATAAAATTACGAAAACCGACGAGGCCGTATGAGCTTGATGCCTTTGCTTTTCCGACAAAAAATATTAGTCTAGGAATTTGCCGCGTCTTTGTTTTCTTCAAATACATCTCATATTATTATTGTGTTAAATTTTTTTTACGCAAATGGTACGAAAAGTAGAGTATTTTCCTAAGTGATAAAGCTGTCTTAGTCTTGGGTGAACTTAAATCCCTCGCTACACTCAGGACTCGTCTTAACACCCTCGCTACGCTCGGGAGTAAATTTCGAGTCCTTCGTTACGCTCGCGATTTAAATCGTCACCCGCGACAGAAGACACTGCTTTATTCCCGTGGTTAATAATCTACTATTGCTGGCACCGACTCCAAAAGTTTATTTTTATACTTTATAAAGTCGGTTTTAATTGTTTTTATAAAAAGCCTTATTATAACTACTTTACAATAATTAATACTGTTTTACATAAATACGAAATAGTCTATTGAAATTTAAAATGTCTATAGTGTGCTGTTGAAATTTAAAATGTCCAAGTAAGACAATATTTTTCAATCCCCGTTGAAGTTTTCTTAATAAACTGCCTTCAAAAAGATGTGGTTAAATCTTCTGCACCAAGTTGATATTTTGATAACATTTTCAGCATCTAAGTACCCCACATGTTTTTATTAACAGAAACAGATCGATTAATATTAGTTTCGTGTTTTCAACCGAAACGTAAGCAGTAACCTCAGCCTCCGTGTAGCTAAGTTGCTTTCAAACAAACGGCTTTTCATCCATCAAATTGAATTAGATTAGACGAACTGAATGCAAGCTCCGGCGTGAAATACTTTTATGATGTCCGCCGATACGAAGAGGTTATTTAGGGTAAAGTATTAAATAATAAATAATATCAATCAATCATACAACTTTATTTTTTTTTATGATTATTTAATTTTTGCATTTTTCAATGCTATTTTTATACTTATGGTAAATTTTAAATAGAAAAATACTGGAAAAAATTAACTCGGCCACAAGTGAATTCTCAGACGGGAATCGAACCCGCGACCTTTGGAAATCCGGTCCAATGCTCTAACCGCTGAGCTACCGAGACTTGCGAACCACCGTCGAAATTCTCCAATACTTTTATATTTTTAATACGCTGTAGGCCAGCGTTGTCACATCAATGCTAGGAATATCCTTGCATTCGAAAGAAACATCTTTTCAGGTGTTTAACGATCGATTAAGATGCCACTGCCAATAATTTATGATTTTGTAATTTTTGCATTTTTCAATGCTATTTTTATACTTATGGTAAATTTTAAATAGAAAAATACTGGAAAAAATTAACAAGGCCACAAGTGAATTCTCAGACGGGAATCGAACCCGCGACCTTTGGAAATAGACATCGAACCCGGGACCCGGGTATTAGGTAGGGCGTAGGTAGGTACGCCAAACAGGTATTAAACTCTAAATTCAGCAACTGGTAAAATACAATCTCATCAATAAAATTAAATTAGTTATGAAAAGCTTCAATCATACGTTAGCAGACTTATTCCGATCAAAATTGGTTTGATTAGTCACTGATTAAACCCTTTATCATAGCTTTTAGTAGCTTTGTGAGCTTAAATCATGAAATGTAACATTAATTAATTTAATCAATATTTTACGTAAGCTTAATTTTAATTAAACTGAACCTGATCGGTAGAGTAATTTCTATCTTTCGTTTCCAAGACAGCCGTTGACGTCAGGAAATGGGGGCGAAAATTAATTGACGACTAAATTAGACGACTGCGATTTTAACTTCGATTTTTATTTGTTTGCTTAATTTCTTAGAATTCGGAAACATCATTTGAGGAGTCCCCAGTTGCACTGCAACTTTAATATAATATTTAACGACCTATTTGGCGTATGGGTATGGGACACCTGCTGCTGGCCGTTGGCCAATTCAAACATTTGTCTAACCACTTCGATTTTTGCACTAGAGAAAATAATTTTATCATTATACATAATTTTATTATAAATTATAATTCATACAAAGGGTTCTAATTATAACAGTTCTAACCGAACCTAACCTAAAAATGTATGAAAAAATATATATGCGTTTTTGGCGTTTAATGCTTTGGTGAGGGGATGGGGGGATACCACCTCCTTCCCCCTCACATCAAATCCCCCAAGTTCAGACTCAACTAACGTAAATACTTTGCATGCTTGCTTTGCATGCATGCTTGCTTGCATGCTTGCTTGTATATTTGCTTGCATGCTTGATTCCATGCTTGCTTTGCATGCTTGCATGCTTGCATGCTTGCTTGCTTACTTGCTTGCTTTCAAGCTTGCTTTGCATTTGCATGCATGGCATGTTTGTATACTTTTAACATTAAAGTATTTGAAATACCTATATTTTGTGATAAAGATTGATATGAAAATAAATGTTATGATTAAATGGCATGTTTGCATTGTATACTTTTAACATTAAAGTATTTGAAATACCTATATTTTGTGATAAAGATTCATATGAAAATAAATGTTATGATTAACTAATCATATAACTATCATTATAGTGAAAACATTTATTCAAAAAAAAATATATACTGAAATACCATTTTTACAAAAGAGGTTATTAGGAAAAAAGGATGCGTTATGATTTATTCTGTATGAACGTTATGCGAAATGATGAGTATGCCAAAAAACGTTATGCAGCTCTAAAATATGCCTTTCTGTTTTATGAAACCGAATAGACCCGTTATTTCAACCATTAGCCGCCTTCGTCTCGGTCATGTTTGCACCCCGGTGTTTCTCCACAAAATCCACATATTGGACAAATCCATATGTGAATGCGGTCTTGAAGAAGGTACTTCCGATCATATTATCTTCAACTGTCAGCAATTTCCTTCGCTATACGATCAACTCCCTGTCTCTACTCCCCGCCCCACTAACCCTAATACCCTTTTAACTCTCTCTGACAAACCGGCTTTTTTTCGTTTACTGAAATATTTAACACATCATAACATCAAACTATATTGTATCTCCTTATATTTATTTGTCCTTCTAAAGAAAGAGAACGCCCAAGGCAGAATAATTTTAAGTAAAAATCTAAATTAATCAGTGTATCTTTCATTACGGGACGTTGGCGGAATTTCTGTGAGGAACAGAAGAAAGCCATTATAAATAAAAAATAAAAAATAAAAAAAAACTCTCATTGCGATATTTATTAATAAACTACAGATTTCAATTAATTTGAAACAGAGATTTTAAGCTGTGGGTAGTAGCGGGGGTTGTTGCTATAAAATGTTGGAGATAAAGGTAAATTTTCTAACGGATAGTGATATCATGATGTTTTGCGGTAAGTTTTTTTATTGTCCCCTGTACCACGATTAGTTCGCAACGTTAGTGATAATATCGTTTTGCAATTATAAACTGATTATGAATCGTAACTTAAAATTCTTATTGTAAGTAATGCATGGGTTTTGATGAACTGGAATCTTTTCAGAATAAATACTAATACTTTAGAGTCTCTATTTTCATTTTTTTCCCCGGTTCTAGGCCCCAGACGGTGAGACGGTATAGTATTTTGCAGAGATCTGCAAAATAGTTTTGAAAATGTATTTGAATAGAAAAAAATACTTTTCGATTTTTCCATTTCAAATACAAAATAGTTTTTCATTTAGTATTTGAAATACTAAATGCAAAATACGTATTTTCAAAATAATTTTTAAAATAAAATACTTTTATCAAGTCTCATTCTCATATCGTAAATTCCTCTGTGATCTAGTGATAACACCACCGGCATCATACCCAGAGATCCTGGGTTCTATTCCCAGTGGGAGTACAAAATTTGTATTTGGTTTAGTTGGTGGAAGGACTTGTTGTTAGTCCGCCTGGCTAGATACCAGCATCTTATCTAAGTCTGACACCATAACATTCATGTTATCAACATTAGCCAATTCCTTAGTGGTTGTGGATTCCGGGAGAGGCGCGCTAAGTGCCACCTTATCATTAAGTTCAGCCTTATCATTACTTAACAATACGTATGATGAAAATTTAAAGCTAAGCGTCTTCCGAGTGTTCATAAATTTGTTCAAAGGCACTGTCGTTCATGTTGCTTCAAGGGGTATCAGAAAAAGCCTTTCTACCCTTGCAGTGCAAGGCAAACCGTTCTTATATTTTAAGACGGTCCTTATTTTTGTAAATGCAGGCAGACAACATCATCATCCTTCAAAGGTTGAAATGATACCAATATTGGTGTTTGCACTTGCACTTAAAACGAAAATTCAAAAATTAATTAGGTAATCATTGGTTAAATAATTTTTGAATTACAGTTCTGTACCTACGACATCATAACAATTCAGTTTCACGTAAATGTTTTGATTTTGTTTGACAAAACTTTTCGAAAAGTATTTTGTATTTGCAAAATGCAAAATACTTTTCGAAAAGTTTTGTCAAAAAAAAAAATGTCCAAAAAAGTATATCAAATAAAATACAAAATGCTTTTCTAAAAAAGCATTTAAATACAAAGTGGAAATAGGTATTTTGCATTTTAAATAGAAGTATTTTCAAAATGTCACTTCTCTGGTATTTTGTATAAATCTAGCAAGGTTCCGTCAAGGTTGCAGAACCAATAAAAAAATTAGAGAAACTAAAGGGCGGCAAGTTCAAGCATAAAGCAACCACTAAATGCGTGTTTTTACAACTACCGACACTTTTACGATGATAGCTTTGGCCAATATAGCGCGGCACATAAAACGATCTACCCGCGATGTGTCGTTCCATTTTACGTGGCATTGGCAGTGAAAAGTGCGAAAATTATTGCTTTATAAACAAGCCTGTTATGGCGACAGAGAATATAGCCATAAGTGGAGTTTATTGTCGGTCTTACTTTGGAGAATTCGTTACAAATATCTACTGACAGTAAAACAGAGGCGAAAAAGACAAGTTAACAGTTTCTTTTTATTCAAAGACAGGTCGTCAAAAAAAATTAAATTTAAAATTTAAAAAACCTCCGACACAGAAAACATAAGCTACCTTTAAAAAGTAAAAAATAATAAAAGAAAATTAATCCTAAAGTACCATTATGTATAAGTATGTATTAATATTAAAAAAAAAAATTCGCGTTCGGGGACCGCTCCTAATTAATTAGTGTCACATGCTTACTTATCTCATCTTTTATCTAGACTTATTATTATTTTGTACAATACGCGGGTGGCGGCGGTCGAGCGAGCAGACACGCGAGGGCAGACGTCGTGGACGGTTGTATCTAAAACGCAATATTTCGGAGTAATTTTATTAAAGTTTTTTCTTAATTCTGTTTATATTAAATTCATGTTTGTTGCTTAGATAAGTAATTTAGTTTTGGAGCGGTCCCCCAACGCGATTTTTTTTTTAAATATTAATACATACTTATACATAATGGTACTTTAGGATTAATTTTCTTTTATTATTTTTTACTTTTTAAAGGTAGCTTATGTTTTCTGTGTCGGGGGTTTTTAAATTTTTTAATTTATTTTTTTATTTTATACTTTTTAAAGGTAAACATTCTTATTGATACTTGTTGATTTTTATCATCAAACATGTCTAAGAACACTCGCACGTAAGTAACCTTTAATAGAAAAAAAAACTTAATTGAAATGATGCCACAGACACACAGACACACACACAGACAGACAGACAAACACGTTAAACTTATAAAAGTTGTTGTTTTTTGTGATGTACAAGTCATAACCTTTCATTTGATACCCCACTTGAGCATATTTGCAGACATTCAGTTTTTCTTCCCCACTTTAACCCCCCATAACTTTTAAACGGCTCAATCGATTTTCATCAAACATGTCTAAGAACACTCGCCCATAAAACACCTGTAATACAAAAAAAACTAAATTGAAATCGGTTCATTCGTTCGGGAGCTATGATGCCACAGACAGACAGACAGACAGACAGACAGACACGTCAAACTTATAACACCCCTCTTTTTGCGTCGGGGGTTAAAAACATAAGCCGGCCTTCTATGCCAGAGGTCCCGGGTTCGTCAAAATTACACAAATATTGGTTCATCATACCTTAATAATTCATAAATACATGCGCAACTAACTCGTTTCAGTTAGTTGTTTGCGCGAAATAATAAAAAAATTGTACATTCATACATAAAACACGAATATACTAATATCTTATAATTTCAATAATTCTACGTACGTGTGTGAGACCAATCGCATTTATATAGCTCATTTATGAAAGTAATTTTTTTTTATAATTTCGCGCAAACAAATAACTGAAACGAGTTAGTTGCGCATGTATTTATGAATTATTAAGGTATGATGAACCAATATTTGTGTAATTTTGGATCAAACTTTTAACACGCAAGGTAGGTAGGTACAGGTTATGGCTAAAAGCTCAGACACGACCGAAATATTTTTATAATAGGGGAAATTATGAAGTTTTGAACAATGATCTCAATGAGCAGGATTGGCGCAGAGTTCTATCGTGCAGGACGGTGAACGATGCAGTGGAAACATTTGATAGTATTTTATGTTCTTTAAGAGACAAACACATATCTTTTAAACATGTAAACCCGAGTCACTACCCAGTATGGTACTCACCCGCTCTGAAAAAGATTTTGAAGGAAAAAAATAAGGTGCATAGAAAATTTAAAATTTACGGTAACAAGGCTGACTATGAATCTTTTAAAATCTTACGTCTGCGAGCTAGAATGGTTGAGTAGGAGTGCTTTGATAATTATATTCAAAGTACCGAAAGCGCAATATGCGATAATCCTAGAGCTTTCTGGTCATATACTCATGCTTATAAACCACACAACGTATATCCATCTTCTATGAATTACAATAATATTCCTCTGTCGTCTGGTGATTCTATTTGTAACGCATTTGCTGAATACTTTCAAACAAACTTCCAGGATCAAAACGCTCGACAAACAAAACACGGACAAATATACGATGCTCTTAAACATAACTTCATGCCAGAACAACATGGTTTTTTAAAGGGTAGGTCGACAACAAGCAATCTCATAGTCTTTACCGAGGATGTTTCTTCGGGAATGGAGTCGGGGGGACAGGTAGATGCCATATATATGTACCGACTACACGAAGGCGTTTGATCGGATTGATCACGTAATCTTACTAAAAAAAGCTACAGGTAGCCGGTATACATGGAGATCTCTTGAGGTGGTTAAATTCATATGTCACAGATAGATGTCAAACTGTTGTTTTAAATGGTTTCTCATCGCATTCACGTTTCTGTGCTGTTCCGTCCGGCGTCCCGCAGGGCTCAATTTTGGGTCCTCCTCTTCTGTTCCTTCTGTTCATAAATGACATACATAAGTGCTTCTATAACTCACGATATCTACTGTTTGCAGATGATATGAAGGTTTATAAGAAAATCAACTCATTGGATGATTGTTTGCTCTTACAACAGGATCTCGAATCTCGACAGACTACAAAACTATTGTCACGTTAATAAACTCAGTTTAAACGTATCAAAATGCAACTCTCTTACATTTAGTAGATCCCAAACTTCACTATCTTTCAACTACACATTAAACGAACAATCTCTTAAGTGTGTTGAGCATATAAGGGATTTGGGTGTCTTGCTTGACTCAAAGCTTCTGTTAGACTTGCATATTGAAAGTATCAAATCCAAAGCAGCAAAAACCTTAGGATTCATCATGAGAAGCACTAAAAATTTTCGCACTGTAAAATCATTAAAAGTTTTGTATTGTTCACTAGTCAGAAGTCATTTAGAATATGCGAGTCAGATATGGAATCCGCAATACAAAATATATATAAATAAAATAGAAAAAATACAGAAAAAGTTCTTAAGATTTCTTAACTTTAAACATAAAATAAACCTGAATTCAAATTACATTGAAATCTGCCAACATTACCATCTATTACCGCTTTGTATGAGGAGAGAAGCGGCAGATCTCAAATTTTTACATAAAATATTCACTGGTAAGGTTGATAGTAGTGAGATTCTCTCAAAAATTAATATAGAACTACCAATTCGCACCAATTCTAGGAGAAACTACTTCAAACTTCAAATTGATGCACATACTAACTATAGACGGAATTGACAACATTTCATAAAATTTGTCCTACGTTTTTATTTTTTATTTAGAAATTACATATAAAAATAGACACGTATTTATTCATTTTGCAATTTTTTTACTTTAACTCATCATAAAATTAATTTGAAAAATTACTCATTCTAAAAGAGCTTAAGTCCAGTCGTACGGATTTCTGGCGGACATACCTTGGCAAATTAATTTAAAAAATACACTATGACGTTGTCAAGTCAACATGACACTTAAATGAAGTTTGTTTGTTTTGTTTACGTTTGTATTTCTTGTATGGTTTTCGCCTGCAAGATTGTTTTGTTGTTGTTTAATTACAGTCTTGCTATTTTAACTTGAAGATAGACCAAGACGTTTATGGTAAATGTGAATTTTGTGGCGTTATGAGAGTAAAAATGTACTTAAAACATATTCTTAGCCAGATTTTCATTGGAGCCTTACAGGTAACTAAATAGGTCAGTTTATCTAAGATACTAAATATTGAAACATCATAATCGATATTTTCGGCGATTGATTTCTATGCTATGGTGTTTATAATATTATACTGTTTTTGTTGTTGCAGCCTCCAAAGGGAGTGAAATTCGAGGCATACTAAAATAGAGCAGTTTTTCCAGCAACGTATTTTCATAAAAATAGATTTATTTGAACTCGCTGCTTAATAAATAACTTGATTCCTTGTCCTTTTGTAATTCAAAAAAGTAAGCGATAATCCATCCACCACGTCATCATCAGGAAAAAAAAATCCAGATTATTTTTAGACAAATATGTTTTCGTTTAATGTTGACAATTGTTTTGAATAAATTTGTTTTTGCTAGCATGTGTGTTGAGATTTATCGCCTGATTATAGTTCCAAAGTATAAAATATATAATATTTGAGATAAATGAGTTATTTATTAATATTTTTATCGATATCATGCCCAAGTTGTTAAGATACTTCACTATTCTTTTGATTTTTCAGTTTATGTTGGTAGTACGATTTTATTTATTAGGGTGGTAGAATCTTACTTACTCTTTGGAGTGTTTAATATAGATGGGTAAATTTCAAGAAAAAAAAATATTTAGTAAAATATTTAGAATTTTCATTTTGGAAATATATTAGTTTCGAGTGTTTATTTTTGCAGTTTTATTTGGCATTGAACCCTATCAAGGCTTATATATATTTGCAGCAAAATTACGAATAGTCATAACTAGTCTATCTCTATCCTACAATTTGTGAGTGTTTGGATGTTTAGTTTGAGTACTTAGATCTTTGTTACAAAATCACGCAAAAACGGCTGAACGAATTGATTTGGATAAAAATTGTCACTCAAAACTGAAATATTTCAATCCGTTTTGAAAATTTTTATCGTTTATTTTTTATTTTCATTTCATTGAAATGCACCGTTACATACTCTTTGACTATATTGACAGCAATTTTTTTTTATTGATTTTTAATAAGAGAACTTTTATAAGCAAATGAATGTCATGATTATTCCGTGATCACGACAAATCGGGGTTTATTCCAAATATTTCATTAAATAATTGAATAAACAATCCGAAAAAATACGTACGGTGTTAGAAATTGAAAAATCTCGAAATGGTTTTCGATTTAAGGTACCTTGTTAAAAATGAAATCATGTCAATTGTTACTTAAACCGAGTTTCAAATAATTTCAATCGTAACCAATCTATGCATGTTGATCTTTTTAATGCAAGTTGTAATTATTTTCACAATAAAATAAATACTGATTTCTTTGAAAAGTAAGTTGCAATGTTATACATATGGCGTATCATTATATTTTATTGTATACCTACATCATCTTTTTTTTTAAATAACTGTTTTTTTTGTGCATGTAAATTAAACTTTATTGCGAAATTCGAATCTTAAGATTTAGTATGAATATTTTTGATGCTATAATAATATGTGAAAACTGTTAAAGGCATGTTTGGAGTACATCAATTATGTTCTATTTGTTTGTAATGTATGCTGTTTGTTTTCCATGAAAATAAAAAAAAAATAAAAATAAAAATAACCTCCATTGAATACAGCTAAAACTAACTTTATATGTTTCAGTATATATAATAGTACTGAACCAAAATACGATTACATTATAAAAATACATAGCTGTAATGGCTTATCGACTGATACATGGGACTGTCCTTCTATAAAAAAGTGGAACAAAGACTATCCTGGTATCCACAAATAGAACTAATATCGTCTAAAATTAGGAAATTTAATTGGATGTTTAGTCTCTGAAACACGTTATTCCAAAGAACATAGGAAATGAAAGCAACTCTTCAAGAAATGTTTTAAACGAAATATACATAGCTCTAGTAGAGTTCTATATATGTATATGGGGTGGAGCTCATAAAACACGATTTATTGAAGTTGAAAGAGCCCAAAGAGCTCGATTCTCAAAGTAATGTACTTTAAACAACAGCGTTGCTGCACTGAACATCTTTATGAAATTAGCAGTTTACTTTCAGATCGAAAACTATATGTAATCAACATAATATTAAAAAAAATATAAAACCCTAGTATATGACCCAAGTATAGCAAATAAATGAAGACAGCATAAAGTTATACAGATTCCTACCACAAAAACGATCTTTGCAAGTATACAATACGAGACACAAGCAGCCTATATTTATAACAAATCTAACAAGGTTGCACCAATTTACGATAAAACTTACCACGAGTGTAAAATAATTGCGAATAAATGGATTAAAATATTAAATTATAATGAAACCGAAGTACTCTTAGCTACAAACTGATAATGTAATTAGATAACATTCACACAACAAAATTGTAAAGTTTTATTTTAAATGTTAAATAAATCTTTTTCATTTTCTTTTTTTTTCAAGTTAGTCCAATTGAGACTATTACCATGAAAACACGGGTCACTCAGAAACGAAAATGGTTAAAATTGTGCGGTGCTTTCTCGCAAGAGCTCGTCAATAACATTTACACATCACTAAATCTCGCTCGTGACGTCATCGTAGGTACGAAAAATTCGACACGCTAGGTTCTCATACAGTATGAAGCACTCTTTTCGTCTATCTCGATATATAGGTCTGTGATTACGTTACGATAGTAAAATGTAATGCAGGCACATAAAATAAAAATCGGCCAAGTGCGAGTCAAACTCGCACATGAAGGGTTTCGTCTCTCACCCAAGGCACAAAATACTTAATAGTACACCAAGGTTGCCTGAAAGAGATTGCTATGTAGCAATAAGGCCGCCTATTGTGTGTTCCTCTTTTTTATCATTTTCTCTGTATGTGTTTGTTTTTGTATCGTGTACAATAAAGTTTCTACTATTATTATTATTATTAGGTATATAATACACTATTATGTATTAATTAATTATTATTATTATTATATGAAATAAAAGGATTTTTATTTTTATTTATTTATTATTAAATACCCAAAATGCCACTATAATTTTTCGTCTGCAAAAATAACTTTGTTTGTCATAGTGTTTGTATGAATGACAAAGTTATATTTGGGGTTTTGGAAAATGTGCTATAGCTCTGAAACTGCCGACTATATTTCGTTCAAACCAATTTTCGTTAAAAGTTTTAATTAAGATCTACAGCATATATTTTTTTTAATTTTTCACTCTCTTATTTCAATAGTTAGAGGGTGGAGGACACACATTTTGCCACTTTTCAATTGGTTGACTTTGAACAAAAATTATTTTAGAAACCTCAATGTAATTTTTAAAGACCTATCTATAGATACCCCACGTGTACAGACTTTGTGTAAAATTCTACAGACTTGTGGGGCATATCTGTAAATATAGTCAAAGAAATTGTTTATACTATTGCTCCTTATCTTACTGACATTTTTAATCTGTGTATTAATCAAGGAATTTTTCCTGATCTTATGAAATTAAGTAAAGTAATACCATTATTTAAATCTGGAGATAAAGAAGACCCTAGTAATTATAGACCAATTTCAATATTACCCGTCTTAAGTAAAATATTTGAAAAAATAATACTCGAACAGTTATTAACGCACTTTAATATGAATCATCTCTTGCATAATAAACAATTTGGTTTTACAAAGGGTCGGTCTACAACTGATGCTGGGGTCGCGCTATTAAAGCACGTCTTTAAGGCCTGGGAGGGGTCGCAGAATGCTCTAGGCATTTTTTGCGACTTATCCAAAGCTTTCGATTGCGTAGATCATCAGACGCTGCTGTTGAAGCTTAACCACTACGGTGTAAAGGACAATGCTGAGAAGTTGTTACTGTCGTATCTCAGTTCGAGGACACAAACCGTTGATATTAATGGCGTAAGTCTTGTAAAGATGGGCGTGCCTCAAGGCTCTATCTTAGGTCCGTTCCTATTTTTAATTTACATAAATGATTTACCATTCTTCGCAGAGAAGTTTTGTGAGATTGTCTTGTTTGCGGATGATACTTCCCTTATTTTTAACATTGACAGAAATCAAACTCATTTTGACGATGTAAACATGGCACTCTCTCAAATTCTTACTTGGTTTGATGCAAATAACTTACAACTTAATGCAAGGAAAACCAAATGTATCCAATTTTCTTTGCCTAATGTAAAAGTCCTGCCAATAGATGTTGAAATTAAAAAAGAAAAATTAGATTTAGTCGATTCAACTGTTTTCTTGGGTGTAACTCTAGACACTAAACTCCGATGGGCCCCACATATCGCGGCATAAGCTGGTAGACTTAGCTCGGCTGCATATGCTATTAGAAAAATTAGACAGTTAACAGATGTTGAAACTGCTAGGATTGTATGTTTTAGTTATTTCCATAGCATCATGTCTTATGGTATTCTTTTGAGGGGGACAGCAGCTGATATAAACACTATATTCATTTTACAAAAAAGAGCAATAAGAGCCATTTATCAGCTAGGGTCTAAAACATCTCTTAGGGATAAGTTCAAAGAGATAGGTATATTAACAGCTGCATGTCAATTTATTTTGAACTGTATAATTTTTGTTCGTCGCAATCTATCAGAATATACCAAACATAGTGATGTGCACAATCTTAATACGAGAAATAAAAATAAACTTGTAATGCCTCGATACAGGCTAAAAAAGGTTCACGGATCTTTCTTGGGTCTAGGTGTAAATTTTTTACACCTAGACCCAAGTATTAGATTAAACTTTTAACGCAGGTAGCTTGAGTATGTCATGCTCTCTTTAAACATTTCTACGGTGGTGTCGTGTGAAGCGGGTCGATACGTTCCCTAAAATATGGTTGAGCGAAGCGATGGCTGGTTCATGCGTCATGCTCGTGAACGGGTGCTGCCAGTGGGATGGGTCTGCTCTTGTCTGATTGTGTTAAAATGTTTTGAGATATTTATATTTTTGTTTCAATTTTATAAATTCTATGTTATTTATGATGTTTTGAATTGAGAACGTGGCACTGCTTGATCAGAATAAATAAAAATAAGTAATGTTCTCCAATTATTGTAATTAAGTATATGAAAGCCATTATTATTATTATTTTTAATTTACTTTAAATACGCTTTATGATTATGACCCAGCTGATGCGTCTTCCAGTAACATTGTAAGTTGCGTCTTATATTAATGCACTTTTATCCTTCTTTTTTTTGTTCTTGCCCTTGTATTTTTTATATTTATACACTTTAACATAAGTACCTGAAGTACGTCATGCTCACTCAAACGTTTCTTCGGCGGTGTCGTGTGAGGCGGGTCGTTACGTTCCCTAAAATATGGTTGAGCGAAGCGATGGCTGGTTCATGCGTCATGCTCGTGAACGGGTGCCGCCAGCGGAAATGGGTCTACTTCAGTCTGCTTGTCTTAACGTTGTGCTTAGAGATTAAATATTTTCATCTAAAATAAATTACTATCGACCTGTATGATGTACGTCACAACTTGCAGTACAGTAACCTTGTAATGCGAGAAATGTTAAATGTAAGTCCTTCCTTACGAGTTGAAAATTGTTTGCGGTTAGGATAACCATAAAATGTAATATTATAATTAGTATTTTCTTTTGTGATGGAAATTGACCTTACTGATATGTTAAGCTCACTTTTCAATTTGACGACTCTGTATGAAATAAAACAGGGAGAAAAAAATTGCCCTTGACGAGTTTCTTGCCGGTTCTTCTCGTTACAAGGTCTCCCGCCGTAGGGTTTGTGAACCGATGGCGTAGCTTCTTTGACGTTCATAAGTGCTTGTAACAGCCTAGACTGAATAAATGATATTGAATTTGAATTTGAATTTTGTATAGGTTTGATGAAAAAAATATTTTAGTTTCCGTTCCATGTATGGGGAACCCCCCATTTATATATATATATTTTTTATTTTTGTGTAAAAATCGTAAAGCGGTTCACAGAATACATCTACCTACCAAGTTTCAACTGTGTAATCCTCATAGTTTTGGAATAAAGTGGCTGTGTCACTTACATGCATCGGACATGACGAATCCATAAGGGTTTCGTTTTTTGCTATTACAGGCTACGAAACCCTAAAAAGTGCGTGTTCAATTCTGTAGAATGAATTATTATTTCAAAGTGAGAGGCATTTTCGAAAAGGCGCTAAAACTAGGCATTTCATTAGGTTTAGCGTGAAAGAGTAACTAACAAACAAACTTATAAAAAAACTGACATACTTTCGCATTTATAATATTAGTGTTAGGTTTCTTTTAATTAAGAGTTAACGGTTTATTACGGTCTTATAATAATTATATTTTGTAAAAGTTAATTTATTAAGAATTCATTAAAAAAATGTGAAAAGAACATTCTTGTGACAAATAGCTTCTTTCTACTTCCGGCGGGCGTGTAGCGCTAAAACATGCTAAAAGTTGTAAAACAAACATTTATAATTTTACTTCCGGTTCCGGTTGGCGTTTGGTGCCACAACATTTTAAAAGTTACGAAACAAACACTTACTTCCGATTGGTCGCGTCAAAATTTGTTAAAAGTAGTGAAACGATAACGAACATTCTTTTCACAAAAAGTTTTACTTCCGGTTGGCACGTGGCGCCACTGGGTTCTTTGCAATGGAGGCAAAGAATACTAACTATATACCACAGAATTACTAAATAGTACAAGTACTACATATTACTAACGTAATGCCAGCGCCACACTTTGGACCCAACATTGGCAAATTCATAGTACATTAACACTTTTGAAAGAACCACTTAGACATGCTTTCTACCAAAACCCGTATACTGCGATGCATTGGCGGATGTTGAGTCCAACGTATGGCGCCGGCGTCCAATGTAGGACAGGCACTGCGAGGCAGTTCTGTTCGGACAGCCATCGACATCGACGAAAGTTCTTTATACACTTAGGCGTTATTATTCTAAGTTTATATAGTAGTATACATCCGAGAATGCAGTTCATATAATTTATAATATAATACCAGAGGCCGGGCGCGGTTTCACCCGCGTGGTTTTCGTTCCCGTGGGAATTTTGGGATCATTTATAGCCTATGGTACTACTTGGGGTCTAAGGATTCTCTATACCAAATTTCGTCAAAATAGGTCCAGTAGTTTTTGAGTTTATTCGTTACATACAAAAATACAAATCTTTCCTCTTTTTAATATTAGTATAGAAGTATAGATAGTGTTGGGGATGGTGAAGGTGCTAACAAGGTCCGTGGAAGAAAAAACCGAATAACTGGAAAAAAAGTACGTTCGGACGAGGGTGCAAAAATGTTGTAATGGCGCGCGCGCGTCTCTCGTCATCTCGTGAAAGCAACTAAAAATTAAAATGGAACGAACGAACGTTCAACTGACAGAGATCGCTCTGTCTCTTTCTAAATGCATTTTTTGCATTGAGCAAAGCGGTTTTCATTGTTAGCCGACTGCGATAAAGTTATGATTTTATAGGTATTTTAATATTTATTTTTGCACCTTCGCACAAATTGTACATTTTATTTATTTAAAAAGGTAAGTACCGTTACAAAACAATTATTAACATACTTTCTTAATTATGCAGCACTCATACACAAATATATGCTTAATAAGTTAACTTAAGGTTTTAATAAGAAGGGTAAGTGCTTAATTTAATCAGTTAATTCTAGTACATAAGTTATTTCTAGTTTATCTATGATATTATTATATTAATTCATTTATTTTTCAGGTATTAGTCGGAGCGAGCCTGCACGTCCTCAACATCCTCCCCCCAGTGTCGTAACACGACACTTAATACATGCGACTATACTTTATTCACTAACATTTCCAAGAAGCAAAGCTACCCGGGTTGCCGGGCGTTTGGTTACTCCAGTTGCGGTTTTGATATCCACGACTCTTACCCGTCCGTCGGGGCCAGGATAAACCTTCTGGACTGTGCCTTTCGGCCACACGTTCCGCTGAGAAGCAGGATCTACTACTACTACTAGATCTCCTACCTTTAACTGGGCTCCTTCACGGCTCCACTTGCTACGAGGGGCTAAAGTAGGCAAAACTTCTTTCAGCCATCTGGACCAAAACAAATCCGCCAGACGTTGTGCAATTCGCCACTGCTTTCTTAAATATAAGTCGCCATCGTCAAAAACGCCGGTTTGGGGTAAGTTAGAGGATGACCCTAATAAGAAATGGTTGGGATCGACCGAAACATGAGTTAAGGGCCGGCTATTAATCATGTTCTCCACCTCAAACATAAATGTTGCTAGAGTTTCCTCGCGAGGAGCTCGTTCCTTTAGAACTACCCTAAGAGCTGTCTTAACACTCCGGATGAGGCGTTCCCACGCTCCCCCCATGTGGGGGCTAGCTGGTGGTATGAATTTCCACTGGACGCCTTTATTTAGGGCGTCTGTTACTAAATTTTGCTGGCTATTAATAACTTCCTGATACGCCTTTTTCAACTCGGTATCTGTACCGCGTAGATTGGTACCGTTATCAGAAAATACTGTGTGCGGCCAACCCCTGCGCGCGGCCATACGCCTTAATGCCATCATCATGGAGTCGGTTGTGAGCGACGAAACCAACTCGACATGAACTGCACGTACAGTCAGACAAGTAAATAAAACACCGTACCTACGAGCCTTCGAGCGACCGACTGTTACCTCAATAGGCCCGAACAGGTCTACCCCGCACATAATAAACGGTCTTTGATGATGTGTGAGTCTACACTCAGGTAAGTCACCAAGGCGCGGCGGGTTAGGTATAGCTTTTCTAAAGCGACAGACTAGGCATTGTTTGGCTACGGTGCGAACTGTAGGTCTCAATCCTACGAGCCAGTATTTCTGTCGAATTTCATTGATAACCATTTCATTACAAGAATGAGCCGCGTTAACATGGTAGTACATCACTAAAAGACGCGTTATATAGTTTTTGCCGTCTAATATTATAGGAAATTTTGTCATCTGTTCTATGCCCTTTACGTTGCCTATACGTCCATCGACACGTAGTATATTATTTTTATCCAACATAGGAGTAAGTGTACGAAGTCGGCTGTTACGTTTTATATCTTTATTTAACTTTAAAGAAATTATTTCATTTTGAAAAGATTGAGATTGCGAATAACGTATCAACAATATTTCTGCTTGATTAATTAAATCTTGATTAATACACGAAATAGAACTTTTCTTAAATTTTTCTATAAATAATAGAACCGCAGCTGTGGCGCGTAACAATCGCAACCAACTCGAAAATCGTTCCGGATTCGGTATAGGTAAGTCATAAACTTTATTATTCTCACATACTATATTTACCTTTTCTAATGTCTCATCACTAATATATTTTGTTACAGAATGCTCGGGCCAACTACCGCGCGGTTGATACAAGAACGGTGGCCCGGTAAACCACTTCGAGTCACTAACCAGTCTAAAATCATTATTTTTGGTACCTATATCGGCTATGTTTAAATCAGTAGGTACGTAACGCCAGTCGCTACTCGAACTTAGTTCGTCTATCTCGCCTAATCGATTAGCGACGAAAGTTTTATAAGTTCTACATTTATCTTTTATCCACCACAAAACTGTTGTAGAATCGGTCCAGTAAGTTATCGAGATAGGCTTAATTCTGTGTTCATTTTTTATAGTGTGCGCGAGCCGACACGCTAAAACAGCGGCCTGCAGTTCGAGTCGCGGCACGGAAGTGTACGACACGGGTGCTACTCTGGACTTAGCCGCTATGAATGAAACCGCGACCTGCCCGTCGCTGCTGCGTACCCTTCTCCAGTACGCGACTGCTGCGTACGCACTGGGCGCAGCGTCACAGAACACATGAAGTTCGAAAATTGCCTCGCTCTCACTGGTTTCAATAAAATTATTACGAAAATACCAACGCGGTATTCTAATACTATTTATTTCAAGTGCTTGTTCTATCCAACTAGAAAATATTATATAAAGTTTTTCATCTATCTTTTCATCCCAATGAATTTTAATTTTCCAAATTTCCCTCATCAAAATTTTCCCTTTAATTGTATATGGTGTCAAATAACCGTGAATGTCGAAAATAGACATTACAAGACGTAACACTTCACGTTTCGTAGGTATTCTATTCAAAAGTAAAATATCTTGTGGAATACGTTTAAATGATAAGTCGAAACCTAACATGTCGGTCTGTGGGAACCAAAGTAGCCCTAATGCCCGTTCAGGTTGCTTATCGATATCGAACCTTATCGCTTTGTCGTTAAGGACATTTTTCGGAAAATCACTAAGTGCCGTAGGTTCGTTACTTAACCAATTTCGCATCTCGAAACCCCCTTGCCGATGTATGTATGTAATTTCTTTTATAGTTTGGTTACATTTATTCATGTCAGAAAAACTGTCTATATAATCATCCATATATTGATTTTGTTTTATTGCTTTTACAGCTTCCGGCATATCTTTTTCAAAGCGGGAAGCGTTTTTATTAGCGTTAATGTACTGTGCCACAAATGGCGAGCAATTCGCCCCAAAAATAAGTGACGTCATTCCGCACTTTAATATTAAATTACTACCCTTTTCTTTCCAAAGAAATCTTAATGCGTTCTGATCGTTAACTTTAATTTTTATTCTTAAGAACATATCTTTAATATCGCCAATTATACCAATAGGATTTTCTCGAAATCTAAACATTATGCCATATAAGGAATTTAATAAATCAGGCCCCTGAAGTAAATAGTCGTTTAATGAATTATTATTGCACTTGGCGGCGGCATCGAAAACTAATCGCAGTTTGTTCTTGTTCGGGTTATCGACCCCGAAGTGAGGCAGGTACCAACAACGCGCATCAGCTGATTCCCTACACTCTGTGTCGCTAAGTATTCTAGCGTAATTATTATCAAATAAATGTTTCATTCGTTCGCGATATCGTGTTTCGAACTCCGTATTAAGTATCATTTTTCTTTCGACTGAATTAAATCGTTTAAGAGCTACTGGATAAGAATTTGGCATAATAAAATTATCGCGCTTCCAGGGCAGATTTACTGACCACTGGCCGTCAATCAACTCGG
This sequence comes from Chrysoteuchia culmella, assembly GCA_910589605.1. Taxonomy (NCBI): domain Eukaryota; kingdom Metazoa; phylum Arthropoda; class Insecta; order Lepidoptera; family Crambidae; genus Chrysoteuchia; species Chrysoteuchia culmella. The sequence continues at coordinate 2,703,364 of OU342651.1, forward strand.
CTGATTTGTCTAGTATAGTCACGGCTCTTAACTCATCTAAGTTTTGACGAGGTTTGTTACAAATACCGATCGAGTCCAGTGAAAATGAACGTCGTACTAAGTCGTGTAAAATATCGTCTTCTTGCGGGTCTGCGCTACTTACAGGCATACGAGTAAGTGTAATGGCGGTTTGCTGGCACGATGAACTGTCCGCGTCGCTTACAGCTGGAGCTGCGGTAAGCAGGATTGGTGGCGGCGCGCCGGAGGCTGCGGGAGCGTCGGCGGCTGCGGGAGCGTCGGCGTCGTAAGAAAGATAGCACGATTTGCTTAGCGGTGACTGCTTACCCGACACAAGGAGGGCGCCGACAACTGGGGTTTCCCTGCTTTGCTTGTTATACGTTCGGTATAAAGGCCCGTGCATACACCACCCTAATAATGTCTTTGTAATAAATGGCCCGCTCAGACTATACCTTTTACAAACAATAGGTGCAATTAAATTATAATTATCTTGACCAATTAACAAAGTAGGTTTTATTGCAGACTGACAGGTATCTAAATTAACTCTAGACAAATCTTCAAAATTACTTAAATCTATATTACAGGAAAATTGCACTGGTAAGTTAAGTTCTTTAATTTTACGAACACGTAAATTAAATCTATGACCGTTTCTGTTGGAAAGTTTAAAGTTTATTATTTCAGTGGTACATACCAACTCGCCGGAGTCCCAAGCACTACTCGCGCGCATTTCCATGCGCTCACCGTGTAGACCGGCCTTATCTGCTATGTCAGCAGACATAAGGCTTACCGTCGCGCCGTCATCTAACAACGCGTAGGTGTTAACACTTTGTTTGGGTCCGTGAATAGTAACCGGCACTACTTTTAACATGACTTTAGGCACTTTAGAGCTGTCCGATACTTTAGCTATATTTACACTAGCACTAGACACTGATGCGTGATTGACGCACTCGCTGTCGTCGGGCTGCGGCGGCGCGGAGTCGGGCTCCGCGCGCTCGGAGCCGGTTTCTGCCAGTGCAGTAACCGGTGGTGGGGCCCACCACAGGCCTCGATGTCGCAGTTCTCGGCGGTGCACGTCGACTGGTCTTCATGTCTAGGAGTCAGGCACTTGTAACACAGCCTGTTTGATCTAACAAATTGCCATCTGTCTCTTCTTAATGCTCGTTTAAATTTAGTGCATTCGGTTATCTTGTGATTATTTCTTTTACAGAATTTACACTTCAAGTTTTGTTTTTCAGTACATACCAGCACGTTCTTAATGGTATTTTCAGGTATCTTCCTTCTAGTATAATCATTCTGCTGCAAATGGATATGAGACACACCTGCTGTTGCAGTCTTCTTCGCTTCCGAATAAAGGAAATTGGAAAGTGATACCAGTCTTGGTGTATCGCGGTCCTCGTTTTCATATAGATAATCGGCCCATTTGTTTACAAGTGCGGTCGGTAGTTTTGCCACAACAATTGTAACGAGTTCGGGGCTTCTTAGAAAATCATCTTGTTTTACAGCACAGGTTGCCGTCACGAAGTTCTTGATTTTTATGGCAAAGTTGACAATTTCTGTATGATAGGCTTGCGGCAGCGGTTGTAACTTTTTTATTTGTGTTGTAACTCGCCTCATGATGTTTTCAGGTCTGCCGAAGCGCAACTCTAGGGTATCCATTATGTCCTGAGGCGAAGATCCAGTCATTAACAAAGAAGATATCGCTTCTTTGGCGTCCCCTCGTAAGGACTTTCTGAGGCGCCATAAATTCTCACTGTCTGTATAGTTACACAGCTGTGTAGACTGGTGGAAGGCTTCCTTGAAGTGAAGCCATTCCACTGGATCTCCAAAATATGGTGGTAAGTCTTTCGAAGTGGCCATCCTGGACAGCATCTCCTGGTGTTGGTCAAACTTGGCGCTGACGCCTTCGGCAATGGCGTCTCGCACTGCACTGGCCAAGTGGTCGATGGCAATGTAGGTGTCTGCTGCATGGTGCTGCACCGGCCGAGCACGGGTATGGGTGTCGATGTCATAGGACGGACCTGGAGCAGCGACGGATTTCTCGAGCCAATCTTCCACTCTGCTTGTGTACGAACTGGCTGAGGACAATCTTCCTCTGGTACTTTCGATGTCCGCCAAGTCCGCGGCCAACTTTTTCTCGATTAAGTCTTTTTCGATTTGGACTTTTCTCATCTTCATTTGAGCTTCAGCTTCTTCCAATTCTAATTTTGCTTTAGCTTGAGCTGCTTCATATTCTAATAGCTTTTGTTTAGCGGTGGATGCCGAATTTTGTGTGACGCATTTTTTGGTGGCCGATCCGCCATTTTGTTTTATCGCACAACTCACGCGTGGGCACGGCGAAATTATGTCTGATTTCACCATTGCAGCTACTTTTTCCGTGTTTTTACGCTTACACTGCACATCCGATTTAATTTCCAGCTTCTCTTCGTTAGGCATCGCTTCGAGTTTCGCTTGTGCACGCGTTTTAATGCCGCGTGCCGGCGGGGTTTGAAACAACGCCATCCCTGACACACAGGTTTTGTGGCTTTTTCCTCACGATCCGGCTCGAAGGACCAGCTTTGTTGGGGATGGTGAAGGTGCTAACAAGGTCCGTGGAAGAAAAAACCGAATAACTGGAAAAAAAGTACGTTCGGACGAGGGTGCAAAAATGTTGTAATGGCGCGCGCGCGTCTCTCGTCATCTCGTGAAAGCAACTAAAAATTAAAATGGAACGAACGAACGTTCAACTGACAGAGATCGCTCTGTCTCTTTCTAAATGCATTTTTTGCATTGAGCAAAGCGGTTTTCATTGTTAGCCGACTGCGATAAAGTTATGATTTTATAGGTATTTTAATATTTATTTTTGCACCTTCGCACAAATTGTACATTTTATTTATTTAAAAAGGTAAGTACCGTTACAAAACAATTATTAACATACTTTCTTAATTATGCAGCACTCATACACAAATATATGCTTAATAAGTTAACTTAAGGTTTTAATAAGAAGGGTAAGTGCTTAATTTAATCAGTTAATTCTAGTACATAAGTTATTTCTAGTTTATCTATGATATTATTATATTAATTCATTTATTTTTCAGGTATTAGTCGGAGCGAGCCTGCACGTCCTCAACAGATAGTATAGATAGTATAGTCTCGGTAGCTCAGCGGTTAGAGCATTGGACCGGATTTCCAAAGGTCGTGGGTTCGATTCCCATCTGAGAATTCACTTGTGGCCGAGTTAATTTTTTCCAATATTTTTCTATTTAAAATTTATCATAAGTATAGAAATAATTTCTCAAAAAATTAAGGATGGTTTCCTAAGAATGCTTTCATGTAACAAGCAACAACAATAATGGTACCTGCCCATACACTACTCCATCTTATATTTCCGCCCTCTATTTCTGTAGAACAAGAAAATAAAACATTTTCTTTATTTTACTTATACATTGTTTGCTTTATCTTCGCCGATTTTTATATTAGTAGGATAATATGTAAGTCCTACGCAGTCTTCATACAAATGTTTCCAGGAAGCAAGTGTCCTAATAAAAAATTTAACAGTTAACAAAAACATGTTTTTCTGTTTTCCCATTGTTTCCATAATTACTTCCAGGTCCTATTCAGATTTTCTTTCAAAGTTTTCTTTATAAAAGTTACACTAGGTTTTCTTCTCAGTTGGACTTTTGTAACTGTTGGAAGAGCAAAGATACTTAAGTACTTGTTATCCATCCATACATCAGCCTGTGGACGTCCACTGCTGGACATAGCCTCTCCTAGCTCACACCTATTGTGGCGTTCATAGGAGGCTATTAGCCTACTGCACCACGCTGGCCAGACGGGTTGGTAGAGGGTTTGTTTCAAGTTTGCCTTTTCTAGCACAGGTGTTTAATGCGTCGAGCCTCTTAGTCGACTCTTACGACATCCCAGGCATGTAAGAGAGTGGTGACATTTGTATTCTTAGGCCGTCACCACACAGCACGGTACTTGTTATAAAATCGGGTTATTACACACGTTTATCGAATAAAGATTAATATTATATAAAAAATGGAACGTCATACTGGGTGTTAAGACCCAAAACGAAAACCACGTATCTCCCCATCGCTCCTATAATTTTTCCTGTATGGGCCAAATCTGGAAATCTCGGAACCCGATAGCAAAGTGAAGAAATTATGATGGCAGGGTATAGAAAAAGTGGTAGTTCTTTTATAAAGTTTATCGTTTGCAGTTACAAAACTCCATGAATATCAAAACCACTCAATGATACCTGCGCCCGTCGCGCCCCAGCCGCCTACTTCTACCTTATAAACACACGCACACTTTGTTGCAATAAGATAACACCCATTTTTAGGGTTCCGTAGTAAAACCATCAAGGAACCCTTATAGTTTCGCCATGTCCGTATGTCTTTTAACACCCAGTATGAACAACAAGTGACAAATATTTGTCTCGACGACGAGTAAATCAGTACCTACTTCGAGAAACGAATCAAATAACAAGGCCGTATTAAAATAACACTCCTAATTCCAATTTCCAAATCAACTTCACGCTTTTATTTATTAACAAATTCGATTTCAAACAAGACTAATCTACGTCTAAGGTGATCCAATTAATCCTAAATAACAGATCGCAGTTAATTAAATTCCTCTACAAAATTAATACGATACTGAAAATAAGGTTTCAACTCGATTGAAGAGGCAATTTAGTCTGCTTTTTCAGTTAAAGGTCCTACTCACAGAACTTTGGTTATATAGTGGTAAGACCTGTTGAGTCCGGCTTTTTTTTTTTAGGTGTACTATGAGAATTTTTTTTACGCTACCCTCTCCCTCAAGTGCAGGGGCGATTCGAAATGTTGGACTCACTAAACGGTTTTAATTTCAACTCGATACATCCACGCGTACTCGAGATAAACGAGGACAGACGAACAACAAAATGATCCTTTATAGGCACAGAATACTAATGATAAAGAATTTACTCGGCCACAAGTGAATTCTCAGATGGGAATCGAACCCATGAACTTTGGAAATCCGGTCCAATGCTCTACCGCTGAGCTACCGAGACTTACGAACCGCCGTCGAAATTCTCCAATACTTTTATATTTTAAGTACGCTGTAGGCCAGCGTTGTCACATCAATATCCTTGCATTCGAAAGAAACATATATTTTTTTAAATTGTTCACTCTCATTTGAGAATAAATCGTTTTAGAAACAACGTAATTTTTAAAGACCTATCTATAGATACCCCACGCGTATAGGTTTGATAAAAAAAAAAAACAGTTTCAGTTCTATGTATGGGGAGCCCCCTTAATGTATATATTTATTTATTTTTGTGTAAAAACCGTAAAGCGGTTTACATTCTGTAAAACATCTACCTACCAAGTTTCAACTGTGTATAATCCTCATAGTTTTGGAATGAAGTGGTTGTGACATACATCGGACAGACAGACATGACGAATCTATAAGGGTTCCGTTTTTAGCCATTAGGCTACGGAACCCTAAAAAGGTAAAGCCATTTATGCCGCAAAACGTATACTTCGACACTCTTAAGGGAAAAAAATCATAGGGTACTTTCCGTTGAACTATGAAATTTGCCAAGTAATATCGTATTTTCCTACAAGTACGACCTTTTACTTTGACAACCTGTTTGGCGCAGGGGTACTAAGCCCACCTTCTGCGCCTGAGGTCCCGGGTTCGATCCCCGGACAAGACAAATATGTGTGCATGAACATGTCTACTTGTCTTAGTCTGGGTGTTTAATATGTATATTATATATGTATTTACAAAAAAATAAATGTATGTTTATCCGTTATCTAGTATCCATAACACAAGTTCTTCATGTAACTTAACGTGGGCTAGAAATTTGGTGTGTTTGAGTATCAAATTTATCATAAGTACAAAAATAGCATTAGAAAATGCAAAAATTAAAAAATCAGAAATTTGTAATTAAATCATGTTAAATTTTGTAAACTGAATTTCGTAAAAACTTCGGGAACACTGCAAAACTCGATTCCTAAACTATTTATAATATTATGTAAACATATAGTTGCGGTTCCAAATTTGTGCGGAACCCTCGGTGGGCGAGTCCGACTCGCACTTGTTTTTTTTAACGATTTAAATTTTGGTTCACTCGTTCAATATTAGCGTGATGACCGCTGAGCTGCAGTTGGTTGTACAATCGGGGAACTTCCCAATTGAGCAGTAGAGTTTTTGTGGGAAACGTTTTCTCGAAAAGAACTAAGGTATGAAGTAACTGTTTATTAATCTGTGCTAACGTTAAAGAAATAATTAATTAAGGACTCTTTTACGGCGAAGTCAATCAGCCTCTGGAATAACCTCCCGTATGAGATCCGTCATTCGAAGTCACTTGCCATTTTCAAAAACAAACTGCATTCACATTGTTACGCACTTGGGGACAGCCGTGTTTATTCAACACCCACTGCCTCCAAGATGCGGTCTGCTCAGCTAGCTCAGATGGGCACGAGACTCATGGGAGTGTGCGTGGGTTCTACCTTGATGGCTGTTACACTCGGAAAGAAAATATTGAGATTAGTTCACTAAAAGGTTCTAATTCTTACTTCTAAAGAGGGCGCCACCAACACGGGAGTGTTGGAATAAATCAAACAAAGTGATACATTTAAACCACTGTCATTATTTAAAATTACAAACAATTCTTTCTAAACATTATTAGCAGAAAACATGGGCACTGTTAATAAAACTCATTAAAAGTTAAAGAATAAAAGTTACAAGTGGGTACTCAAAAACACATGGTAAATTATTTGGTCATGACCTGTGGAAACAAGAATCAGTGGAAGCGTCCTTCCATGAATCTATTCTGAAGCTAAATGTAAAATCCTAAGTTACTTCTATATTAAAATTACATTAATACAACTGTTTTACATGTCGATGAAATTCTCAAACAAAAAGTACACAAAAACATACGGAGTTCGTTGTTAGCTTACGCAGCCATCCTCCAAGGTGTTGGTGCACTCACTCTCCCATGCATCAGAGGAGAACACTTCTACATTCTGTGGCCTGAGACGAGACACACTGCATCAGGGGGACATGTGCATCAGCCCGGGGAAAGTTGTCAGAAATGCAAATAAAATAACTTAATTTCTGGCTTAAAACAAAGGAGCGGCTCTCTGAAACAAAATAAGAGAGCACACGATAATTCTCAAGAAGTTCCACCATGAAGCGTGGGACTCCAACCAAGACGAAACGGTATGAAAAACTCACCTGCCGCTCCATATTAAAATTCTTGATTCATATAAAAAATATATATTGGCACTATGCCATATCTTGGATCACCACCTCATCTCCAACAACGGATCGGACACGATCCCAATATAAATTTCTGCTTCCAATATTTTATGTCGTATCGACCGACACCGAGGATCGAAAAGAAAGGCAAGTCACCGTCACCGGCGACCATAGACGAGCCGAACCAAAGACAATGATATTGTTCCAGAATTTTCCACAAAAAGAATTTAGATTTTTTATTCTACAACTAATTGAAATGTATTTTAATAAATACAGAAGACATACTGAAAGTAAATTAAACCATTACAATATTAAAAAACATTAGACAATAGCAATAAATATGCAATGAGTAACTTTCACAAAGACAGCAAGTTGTGATTTATAACATTAAGTTATTGCCTGTTACGAAACGTAAAACGTCAGATGTCATGTCATTCGCTGTCAATGTCAAAGTCACTCAAAACAATAACACTGGTAGTTGTTATTGTGAAAATATTGAAAACAACAAAATATTACGGAATGAACGCTAAAACTTTGGTAAATACGTGTAAAGAATGATTCTGCAATGAAATAGCTCGGTGCGCAAGGAACCTACGGTTAGTAACACTAAAATCAGTGCCACAAAAGAATGGTAAACAAAACACTATCGTGTCTGGGGTGACGGTGTATCCCGTGGTCTGTTCTTGGCGTCGTTGATGGTGAATTCAACACAGGGCCTGAGCCCAGTCCTGCGAATAGACCACCAGACACACCCTCACTCCAGTCTCGAGAGTGAAAATACCACGGTTGCGTATTATACACGCAACATACCCCCCTCACAAGAGCGAAGACGGGCGTGTGAAACAAAGGCCTATTCGCTGAAACAAGAAAAAGTTAACAATGTACAACAACAACTAAACAACAACACCAACAGCATACACCATTTTAATGATCCTAGTGGCTGTCGATCACTAGCGACCCAAGTGGAATGTTCTCTGAATTCTTTACAAATATTCTTGTCTCCAAAGACTATAAAGCTATCACTTCTATTAAATGTTTTTTTTTTTTTTATTTATTTAAATCCTATTAAAATAAAGGAATAAAACCTTAAAAATATTTCTTAAATTCCTAAGCATGCATCTAGCATCCTACTTAAGTGAGGATAATACCCTAAATCCTTAGTGTGTTTAAACATATTCTATTCTGTAAGTGAACACCATAGTGCACTTATTCTAAACACGATGTTAATAAACATCATTAAACTCTCATAAAGAGTGTTGAAATTAAATTCTCTATTTCTTACAGTTTGTTGATTCACAATACTGTTTTGGAATACATAACGTGAGAAACGTTGTTAACTCATTACGAGTGTTGAAAAGTTTATATACTACTACTGTACTAATCCTAACTAATAAGTGTGGAGCGAGATACGGGTCAAGAACAAAGTAACATTACATCTATCGAACATACCAAAGTTCATAAAATTTGTCGACTAATAATTTTGAAATATGCACACTCACTTTCACTCACTCTTCTTTCACACCCTAGTCAGCTTGTTCTCACCCCCCATCCCACTGCGCAGCTTATTTTCCTATCCTAGCTTACCTATACCTGACTTATAACTAAGGGCAGACATGTATGATGTCCTTAATGTGAGTTAAACCTAACTTTTTGCCATTTAAGGCGCGTAAGCGATAAACAAGAGGGCTCACTCTCTCTTCCACTACGCATTTAATATTTCTAGGGGCTAGTTTACTAGCGAAGTCGTCACTTGCTTTGGATAAAACGTAGTCCCTTTTCCAAACAATTTGGCCTACCTTGAGACCTAAATTTCTTTTTCTCTTATCATAAATTCTTTTGCCTTTTTCATAGGCTACCCCTAACTTTTCTTTGACTTTATTAAAAATAGTTTGCAGTTCCTTAAGGGAATCTGCATACTCCTTACGTTCTGGGAAGCTTATTTTTTCTTGAACGTCTGTAGACCCAAGTCTATAGTGTTCGGTGTCCAGGATAATTTCTCTACCATGAACGAGAAAGTACGGAGTGAAGCTAGTGGCCTCATGTACGCTGTTGTTCATGGCGGACTGGATATGTGGCAAGTGCACGTCCCACTCTTTGTGACTACCCTTAAGGAAGGACGAGATGGCGTCCCCAAGGACTCTGTTAACTCGTTCGACAGGGTTCACTTGAGGGGTGTACACAGTGGTGTAAAATAGGTTGGGTACCTTGTACCTATCAATTAGGTCCCTAAACTCTCTAGACGTGAACACCGTGCCATTGTCACATATCACTGTCCGAGGTACACCGTGCACCAGGAGAACATTCTCTTCTAATTTCTGTATGATTGTCGAGGCGGTTGCCTTTCTTATGGGGAAAAGGAACACATACTTGGAAAAGTAGTCGGCCACAACCATGACATAGACATTGCCTTTCTTGGAACGTGGTAAAGGTCCATGTAGGTCCACTGACAAGGTCTCGAATGGTCTATGTACTTTCTTGGGCTGCCCCATTAATCCGGGTCTAGCCTGGTTGGTCGACTTATTTGCCAAGCAGGTGTCACAACTCCTAATATAATTCTTGACTTCTTTTAAAAGTTTAGGCCAATAATATCTAAGCGCTATCCTTTTAACCGTTTTGTTAATACCGAAATGACCAGCAGTAGGCTTGTCATGGTTCTCCGATATAATTTCTGTTCGGTTGCATGAAGGCACCACAAGTTTAAACGAGGTATCCTGTTCTAGGGCATATTTACTTTTAATAAGTTTATATAGCCTACCATCTATGATTCGGAACTTAGGGTAACGGTGTGGGGTCTTCGCGCAACTTTCATACATTTTATCATACCACGGATCTTTCGACGGGTAATAAATTTCTGCAAGGTTGTCCACGTTAAGTCTACTCAGTGCGTCTGGTACGACATGTAAGTGTCCCTTTCTGTGTTTAATTTGAAACTGGAATTGCATCAGCCGCATTGCCCACCTAGCTAATCTGCCACTCGGCGACTTAAGGCTTAGTATCCACTGCAGTGATGCGTGATCCGTGATGATAGTGAAAGGGTGGCCTTCTACGTAACACCTAAACTTTTCTACGCTGTATAGAGCGGCTAAACATTCCTTTTCGGTCACAGAATAGTTCTTCTCTGCTCCGGTCAGACTTCTGGAAGCGTAGGCTATGACCTTTTCTGTGCCGTCAATTTCCTGCGTTAGCACGCTGCCGATACCCTTATCACTAGCGTCACATTGGATGCAAAATTCTTTGCTAAAGTCGGGACAAGAAAGCACTGGGGACGTAACGAGACATCCTTTGAGTTTCTCAAAAGCTTCCTGAGCATCGCCATTCCACTCAAACTTCTTCAGCTTTTTACTCGTTAGACGATTCAAAGGAGCTGCTATTGTCGAGAAGTTTGGGATGAAACGGCGGTACCACCCTACCATTCCGAGGAAACTTTTGACTTCTTTTGTCGACTTAGGAGTTGATAAACCAACAATAGCTTTCGTCTTTTCTGGATTGGTCCTTAGTCCATCTCGGTCCACCTTGTATCCGAGATAATCAAGTTCATTTCTACAAAAATGAGACTTTTCAATATTTACTGTTAATTTAGCCTCTTCTAATTTCTTATATACGCGGTCCAGTAGTTCCAGGTGTTGAGCGAAATCACCCCTATTTACCACGACTATGTCATCTAAGTAAGTAAAAACTGATAAGGTCAAATCAGAGTTCTGAAATTCAGCGGTGAACAGTCGGTCCATCAATCTTTGTAAAGTTTGAGCCGCTGTACTTAAACCAAAACACATTCTCTTAAATTGGAACAGTCCTCGACCAGGTACACTAAAAGCTGTCTTCTCTTTCGAAGACTCATCCAGCTCTACCTGCCAGTAAGCAGATTTTAAGTCTATAGATGTCATATACTTAGCTCCTCGCAGACTATTGAGAATGAAATCTATATTAGGTAAAGGATAACTATCAAACTTAGTAACCGAGTTCAATTTTCTACTGTCGAGGCAGACTCTAGGTTCTCCATTGGCCTTCTTTACAATAACCAACGGGCTATTCCATGGAGAGTTAGATGGCTCTATTACCCCCATTTTCAGCATGTGATCAACTTCTTTATGTACAACCTGAAGCATCGCAGGTGAAAACTGGTGACATTTCTGCCTCACAGGTGGATGGTCTCCTGTGTTGATCACATGTTGAACAAGACCTGTCTTTTCTAAAGTGTTACCTAATGTTAATTTTTTAAAACTCTCTATTCTCAAATTAAGCTGTTTTAACTGTTGAGGCGTTAAGTCTGCACTAGTTTGAAGAGTACCTGATTCTACAAAATTCTGATTAGTTAAACTATTTACTTCAATTAATTTTAAAATTTCTGTTCCAATATTAAAAATTTTCCAAAATTCTATACCAAAAATAATAGGTGTTTTGACTTCTTCTATTACTAAAAATTTTATTCTATGAGTTAAGTTGTTGTATTCTACAAGCAAGCGTGCATAACCAACAGCTGTGCTTTGCGAACCGTTTGCCGTGATTATTGTGGGTGCTGGTTCATAGGTATCGAGCACAGCCCCATACACGGCTAGGGTACGAAAAGCAGAGCCATTGATTACACTACACATTGCACCGGAGTCCAAGAGACCCCTACATTCTCTACCGAGGATCGACACAGTCAAGTATGGTCTGGCATCACCAGGCATGGGGTTGAAATACGCTTCGTTTACGCTTAGTGTATTTATTGCCTCTGGTTCCACCTGAACATCCCTGACTCTGCCTTCCCTAGTTTCTGAAAATTTAACTTTCTTATTCTGATTTCTAAAAATTTTACTATTACGTTTTTTAATTGGACCGCTGCTCTGGCTCTGGGTTAAGTTTCTCCGGGTCGTGAGGCTTCCCCGCAGTTTAAATTAGGGCGTGCTCTACAGGAGTCGCATTGAGGTCGCGTCACCCCAACTTTCCCACAGCCATAGCAGTGTATCGTTCTATTAAATTTACAATTTTGTTCAATGTGACCTTTCCTTTGGCACTTCTTACAAATTAAATTTTTACTATCAATTTCTGAAACTGAGTTCTTGGTTGAAAAATAATTCTTTGTCTTGTAACACAAGTCCGGATGTAGCGAACTAGACGCGGGAGTGGAGGGATTGACGTGAGCGGAGCACTCAGCCTTTAAGTCCTCCAGGACTTTGCACCGCGCACGTAGCTCTGCTACACTCGCAAAAGTGTCACAAAATACTTTGGCTTTATAATAAGGCGCAAGGTTATCTTTAATAATGCCTACTTGTTCCGATTCCGGTAGTGGATTATCGAGACGTTTAAAATATGTTCTCATTACATATATGTAGGAGACAACACTCTCTGATGGGTGTTGTGTCCTATTGTAAATTTCTTTAAGTGTTTTCCGGTGATAAGAAGCCGGCAAAAACTCTTCTTTGAGAAGGTAGGCAAACTCTTCCCAGTTGGCACAATCTCTACCGTAGAAACGGTACCACTCTAGGGCTTCGCCCTCTAAAAGTTGCGAGACACCCCTAAATAGTTCGTTAATTGAAACGTTCTTAGCTATCCTAAGCTCTTCTAGTCTCTCTAGGAAAGCATGCAGAGTTATCTTACTGTCCCTACCAGAGAACCTAATATTCCACTTAGAGACGTTACGAGTTGGGTCGATAGTGATCTGCAGCTCACCTGTTTGTATGGCTGTTGCTGCTGCTGTGTGACCAGCCGGAACCGACGACTGCGGACGCGGCTCATCACTACTGGGCACGCTGCTATCCTCAGCGAAGCAAACTCCCATCTCCCCTGTCACATCAACATTCAAAAGTTTAAATGTGTTATCACATTCTTTTATTAATGAGGAAATCCTTTCCGAAACTTTGTCATCCTTAGATGTGAGGCGACACAATCTAAGTTTGACATGTGTTAGTCGAGAAATAATTCTATCTCGACAAGAAGGGGTCAACGGCTCAGCAGTTGTTAACTGTACAAGGTCGCTGATTTTATTCTCACAAATTTCTAATTCTGATTCCAGCCTTAAATCTGCAGGATTAATAGTCACTGCAAGACGACCAGTTCTTGTTAATGAGGAGAGCTTAGCTCGCATCTCATCCACTTTTCTCAAATTCTTATGACCTCTGACTAAGAGTTCATATTTTAATTCATCACTCAACAAGTGATAAAAATTCATTTTCACTGAAGCCATTTCTAACAATGAAAGATTCTCAAACAAAAAAAAAACAAAGATAAGTGAAGACTAACCTCGATATCCGAGATACCAAATGATGAACAACGACGGACGGAGTAACCCTCCAACAATGTGTCTCATCACCGGGCCTCACGTTGGGTACGCCAATTATGTTACGCACTTGGGGACAGCCGTGTTTATTCAACACCCACTGCCTCCAAGATGCGGTCTGCTCAGCTAGCTCAGATGGGCACGAGACTCATGGGAGTGTGCGTGGGTTCTACCTTGATGGCTGTTACACTCGGAAAGAAAATATTGAGATTAGTTCACTAAAAGGTTCTAATTCTTACTTCTAAAGAGGGCGCCACCAACACGGGAGTGTTGGAATAAATCAAACAAAGTGATACATTTAAACCACTGTCATTATTTAAAATTACAAACAATTCTTTCTAAACATTATTAGCAGAAAACATGGGCACTGTTAATAAAACTCATTAAAAGTTAAAGAATAAAAGTTACATGTGGGTACTCAAAAACACATGGTAAATTATTTGGTCATGACCTGTGGAAACAAGAATCAGTGGAAGCGTCCTTCCATGAATCTATTCTGAAGCTAAATGTAAAATCCTAAGTTACTTCTATATTAAAATTACATTAATACAACTGTTTTACATGTCGATGAAATTCTCAAACAAAAAGTACACAAAAACATACGGAGTTCGTTGTTAGCTTACGCAGCCATCCTCCAAGGTGTTGGTGCACTCACTCTCCCATGCATCAGAGGAGAACACTTCTACATTCTGTGGCCTGAGACGAGACACACTGCATCAGGGGGACATGTGCATCAGCCCGGGGAAAGTTGTCAGAAATGCAAATAAAATAACTTAATTTCTGGCTTAAAACAAAGGAGCGGCTCTCTGAAACAAAATAAGAGAGCACACGATAATTCTCAAGAAGTTCCACCATGAAGCGTGGGACTCCAACCAAGACGAAACGGTATGAAAAACTCACCTGCCGCTCTATATTAAAATTCTTGATTCATATAAAAAATATATATTGGCACTATGCCATATCTTGGATCACCACCTCATCTCCAACAACGGATCGGACACGATCCCAATATAAATTTCTGCTTCCAATATTTTATGTCGTATCGACCGACACCGAGGATCGAAAAGAAAGGCAAGTCACCGTCACCGGCGACCATAGACGAGCCGAACCAAAGACAATGATATTGTTCCAGAATTTTCCACAAAAAGAATTTAGATTTTTTATTCTACAACTAATTGAAATGTATTTTAATAAATACAGAAGACATACTGAAAGTAAATTAAACCATTACAATATTAAAAAACATTAGACAATAGCAATAAATATGCAATGAGTAACTTTCACAAAGACAGCAAGTTGTGATTTATAACATTAAGTTATTGCCTGTTACGAAACGTAAAACGTCAGATGTCATGTCATTCGCTGTCAATGTCAAAGTCACTCAAAACAATAACACTGGTAGTTGTTATTGTGAAAATATTGAAAACAACAAAATATTACGGAATGAACGCTAAAACTTTGGTAAATACGTGTAAAGAATGATTCTGCAATGAAATAGCTCGGTGCGCAAGGAACCTACGGTTAGTAACACTAAAATCAGTGCCACAAAAGAATGGTAAACAAAACACTATCGTGTCTGGGGTGACGGTGTATCCCGTGGTCTGTTCTTGGCGTCGTTGATGGTGAATTCAACACAGGGCCTGAGCCCAGTCCTGCGAATAGACCACCAGACACACCCTCACTCCAGTCTCGAGAGTGAAAATACCACGGTTGCGTATTATACACGCAACAACATCTTCTCACTAAGTCCTAGTTTGCAACTACCTTTTTTTTATCAAGTATATATTATTATAATGTATATATATATATATATATTTAGTTGTTATTTGTTTAAATATTTTATATTTATTTATGATTATTTATTTAGTAGTTTATGTAGGTAGATTTATTTATATGTTCAGTAATATTATTAAGTAAATTTTGTAATTCTTGCTTGTTGCTGGTGTACTACCTCTCGCTCTCTCTCTATTTTTCCTATGCCTCAAAGGTTGTCTGGAAGAGATCGCTCTTAGCAAAAAGGCCGCCTTTGCCCACATTTATGTCAACTCTTTCCTGTGTTTCTGTCTGTATTTTTGTGTGTGCAATAAAGTGTTTTATCTATCTATCTATCTAATTATTCAAATAAAATATCTATTGATGTTCCATTATTTGTGATATAAACGTTTTCTGTATCTGTAACTTTTTTTAAATGAAGCTCCCTAAAAAACTCTTACTGGTCAACCGGGAATTGCCCAGACTGTACATACATACAGTTCTTTATAACTAAGAAAATAAAGTTGAAATTGTATGCTCATAAAAATCATTCGCATGTAAAAGAGACCAATTTATTTCAATCATACATCTTACATTTCAAATATTCACCAATTTGATTCAATATGGATGGGTTCGGTTTTAGGAGTTGGTAAAGATAAAATAAGAAACGCAGATATAAAATAAAAAATAATATATTAAATAGTTTACAAGTCTCATGGCACCGCAGCAAGGCACGTACGTTCGAATCACTCAAGAATACTATTTACAAAGGATGCAGGGAAAGTACTCCATTTCATACTTTAGACACGTATAGATAAGTCATTAATTTGCTCAGCAATTTTGGGGCTCATACCTTTGAATCATTATGACTAGAATTTCGACTTACAAACCAATTCAAAATTGAATTATTAATTGCAATTACTCTGTTGAACTAGTAAGGACAACCGCACATTATCAGAAACTGGTACATACAGTACATGGTCACATAATTAAATACACTAGACGATTTAAATACAAACGAGGTAACTTTGGAGCCGGTTCTGTGCCAACCAAGAGGACCTTGGACTCGGACCGACCTGTGATCTGATAATGGCCATCCAGGGAGTGAATGGAGGAGATCCAGATTGCTTTACCTACACTCTCAACTGATCTTGGGTGCGATTGCGTAAAGTCAATCGTATTAATTTGACAGTTCATATCGTATTCGATCGCCTGCAATTTGTATGGAATTGGACACTAATGAACTGTCAAATGAATACGATTAGCTTACGCAATACCATAGCTGATCTGCATTCTTAAATATGTAAGTATCAGAGTTTTCAGTTTCAGAAATTCCATAAATTTTTATGTTATTTTAGCTTTTTTTAAAAACATATCTATACATCTCTTAGAATGTTGATCAGATCAGTTGGGTGTGTATAGCAATCTGGATCTCCTCTATTCACTCCCTGGATGGCCATTATCAGATTACAGCTAGGTCGATCCTTGGCAAAGAACCAAGGTTCCAAAGTTACCTCGATTGTATGAAAATCGGCTAGTGTGTAGTGGCCACCACTGTATATACAATTGAGTTTGAATCTTAATCCATTGAAAATAAGGAAGTTTAACACGTTGCTAAGCGTGTAGTACATACAATCCCTGCTACCAATTCTATAAATCTACTAACATTCATTTGTTCCAGACACATTGTTATTATTAAGTATGTTAATATTATCATGCCAGTACAACCGAGTTCATACAAAATTTAAAGTACCAATGATATTTTAATAACATTTCAATTAATGATATTATTATAAACTTTATTTACTTTCAATTTGAATTTACATTCTGAAAATTATTTTCTATAATAGATATTGGAATGGTATAAAACGTATAATACAACAACCCCAATGACTTTTCTATCTCATCCCAATATACTTACAATATCCTGCAAGAAGCCTCCATATAACCATTACTCAAAGTAATAGTACATTCAACAGTACTTCAGGCCTTACATTTGCACTTCGAAAACCACCACTAGTACGAATGAAACTTTATTTATTTATTTATTTATTAAGACATAATAAGCTATACGGAACGGACATAATTAAGACAAAACGCTATAAGGAAATACTTTTTGATATAAACTATAGGATCTTTAGATGTTACAAATCTGGTAATAAGATATACATTTCTTCATACCTTTATCTAGATTCCTAATTTACCAGAAACACAATTTTATGACTTTGCTTCAACACTTTTTCTTTTCGAAATGACGCCTTAAAAATACCAAAATTCAAGATTATCCTCAAATGGGGTTACATATACTATTGGAAATTGGTCTAATTAGTGGACATCTATGATATTTAGCATCGCGTAGTATCATCTTCTCTTTAATCGCTTGATTTTAACTAATATCTTCATAATCTGTATGTGCACCAATTTCATCACAATGAACAGTTAAACAGTTGATCGTAAAGAATTTGAATAAACAAAATCTGCAGGACCTATAAGACTTTATATGATACCAAGCTAAGTGATTTCGTGGCTTTTACGCCTTAACTGAAAAATAGGTCTCGCTCCCGCGCGTGTCCTTTTCTCAATACTATCTCGCTTCAGTCGTTTAGGACACTTTTTAGATCAAAGTCGAAAGCCTGACGTGCTATTGACTGTACATATGCAATAAACAACACAACTTGAAACTTTGTTATACTAAAAACTGTAAAATTGTCATTTGTCGAGTGACTATAACTTAATACACAATACACACTATAACTTAATACAAAAGGACTCAATAACAAAAAATAGCGGCCTTAATGCTAAAATTGCAATTTCTTCTAGGTAATCTTCTTAATTTTTACTAGGTATTAACTGTAAAAAAAAAGCCTTTCCCAATTCAATTAATGGTACTCTTGATTTTATTTTTGCTTCATTTTCTCCTCCAGTTAGTTATTAAGTTGTGTTGTTTATTGGAATTTATATACTTAACAATTTCGTTGTCTACCAACAAAACCTAATACTGACCTAAATTATACATAAATTAGCATTATATAATACACATAATACAATAATTGTAATATTTGTACGTTGTAAATCACATATATAACGGTTTTATCTATTTCATTTCGGTGGATAATTAAATATTTAATTCTTTAAACTGCATATAAATATAATTTCAAGGTACTTCTCAGAATTACATTGTGCGTTATTTCATACTATTATATTTTAATTCTACATTAAAAAGTAATTATTTTACACACAACTTTTGTTCCATTAAAAAAACGTATTAATTAATATATTAATAATGTTATTAATACGTATTGTTTAAAAAAACATAATTATTGCGTTAGGGCTCTGTCACATCAGTTAAAACATACAAAAATAAAAATCAAATTTTATTTAAAACTAAAATCCATTACGGACAACACTCTAAAGAGAAATCCTAAACAATAAATTAACAATTATTCCTAATTTTAATTATTATATCCATAAAACTAATCACTCGAATAAATTAATATTTAGTAAGTATAGTAATCACAATAACAAATATTTGTAAAAACGCGACAACATCGCAAATTAACATTATATCATCAAAATGGAATCGAAAAATAAAAAAAATTACCACATTATCATTTATAGGCATTATTTTTAATAAAACATAACTTTAATTTAATTCATGCTTATGGAATTAAAAGATTTTCGGTACAACATAGTTACGGCTTTCTATCTACCTCTGGTGTTTAAGGGCGCTTACAGACAAGCGTTTACATATGATTAGATACATTTCATGCTTCATAAAACCAAACGTGTGTATACGCCTATTTCAGCGCGTTAACGCTCGTTTGAATAAAGCGAGCTTAACTGCGCTCGAAAAACGATAGTCTTTAAACGCCCTAAGACAAAACCTTTATTATAGAAAAGGCTATACTTCATCCACCCATAAACTTTGAATTTATTAATGTACACAGGCACATGGGTTTATAATTCGATATCGATATCTTCTATCTTTACACACAAAATAATTACTGTATGTATTTTTAAAGTAACGCAATTTGCACAGTTTTTTTTGTAGAGAATACGAAAAGCTAAAATCAAAATGTCAATACCATTTATTTTGTTAATGTTCAAAGAAAGTTTGATTACATCCGCGCGGAGACGGAATGGTGCCAGAAGGTGGTGACGAAGCTGCAGCGCAACTTCAACGTTCGCTCTTATACTTATAGTCACTCATCGATACTATGTGTGAAGGCTGGAGCTCCAGGGGAGTAGGGGAGGGGGAGAGGGTAGCTGCAATGCTTACCGGCGCCCGCCCAGTGTGCAGCGGATTGTCTCGCCGCTCTCTACCTCTACCAGGAGCTCTACGCTTTTTAAACCCATTTTTTATGCTAAAAGAGGATTGTCTACGCTTTCGCAGAGACGTGATGACGTTACCTGCGTGCGCGCCGCAAATTAAATTAAGAATAGTCGCCCGTCAATTGGGCGGGCCTTATTTTTTTTTTTTTTTTTTTTTTTATGTTCAAAGGTTTGTATACGCTCTCGCAGAGGCCGGATGGTACGTGATGACGGTACTGGCATGCGTGCCGCAAATTAAATAAGAAAAGTCGCCCGTCGATTGTGCAGGCATTACGTTATTTTTAATTTTTAATCGTCTTTTTTCTCTTCAAAGGAGAGCTCCTACGCTCTCGCTGAAGCCGGATGATACGTGATGACATTGCTGGCGTGCGTGAAGGCGGGAGCTCCAGAGGGCGTGGGGGAGGGGGGGGAGGGCAGCTGCAGCGCTCGCCGGCGCCCGCCCAGTGTGCAGCGGGTCGTCGCCCCGCTCTCCACCTCTACCAGGAGCTCTACGCCTTTCAACCTGTGGGGATTGTTGAAATTAAAAGATGACTGCGTCTACCGTTCGTTATTACATGTTTATTATTATAAGGTAATGTACAGCTGATCATGAAATGATTTGTGTGCCGTCATTCAATTGACATTGCGACGAATTTAGACGTGATTTTTTAAACTAAATTGGTTTTTGTGGCAATTGTGTTAACGTAGCTGTGTGTTAACCAAAATGTATAAGCGAGGCTTTTTTGGTTTCATTATAATTTAAAGTTCGTAACGTAAGTTCGTTTCGTTTCAAAAATTCGCGTGTAATCCATTCTGTCGCAATGTGAATTGAACATTGACATAGCGTTGACACATGTGACTTAAGTCACGCGTCGCTAGCTTTATTTCGCTCGCCAGCAACGAGTGGGTGGGGGCACCCGTTTCGGTCGAGCGGATCAAAAATATGGAAATGCGTATGTCGAACGAAAATCAGTAGAAACGAAGCGCTCGGCGCGCGACGAGTGAATCAAAAATACAGCGCCAGACTAGTGGGATCAGTAGGCTTATTACGAGTTTGGCAAACTCGACGATACAGTAAACGTTAATGTAAAATGTAGCTCTGTCTCTTTCATATTTAGCGACTGTTTTACCGACATGAGCAGTGTATCCGATAGTCTACGCTCACGAGTCCTGTAAATGTCATGTTAAGCAAACTCGTAATAGGGGTACAGATCACGTCACATATCAACAACATGATTTAATGTTTCCTGAAAATTTCGAAACCCTTTGTAACACTTGTCGTTTGTACGTTTGAATACGAGTAATCGTATAAACATATGTACAAAAACGTTGGAAATATCGGTGTATACTCACGCGCGATATCTGTTGGCGAGCACGCCGATGAGCTCGCCGGCGAGGTCGCGGGGCGGCTGCGGGGGGCGAAGGCCCACCACCAGGTCGTTGTTGGCGGCGGGCACGCTTATCACCACTAGTTGCGCGTCGTTGCTCATCACGCGGATCGCCCCGATCTGTGCGGGAAACATGTGTGATCAGTGCCGTAACTAGGGCCGGTGCCCTGTATTTATTTTTGTTTGTCTATGAACGGTGATAGAACGAGGCGCTCATTGATCTTTTAAATAGGATTTTTTTCCCATGGCTTTGACGAACAGCAAGTGCTGAAGAATGATTAGAGGAATCATGAATTTCGCACCGGGCGCATAAAATCCTAGTTCCGGCACTGCATGTGATCTATCAAGTACGCAATAAAGCCATCTTTGAGAACTGCGAGATTACGAATCGTGCGGTAGCCCCTTATCGTAACAAATGGTAAGCCGCGCGATTCCGTGTCCGAAAGTGATTAAATTTGGCTAACAATCAATTTGTTTTACAGGGAAGACTCTTAGCCTTCATCATACCTGATGTTAAGTATTGGTACGGCTGAAGATGGAAGCGAACCTCTCCCGGAATCCTCAATCTCTGAGGAACTGGCTATTTTATCTCTAACTGCCGGAACACAACAATGTTGAAAACATTGTTGTTATGGCGTCAGACTTAGATAAAATGGTGGTAGCTAACCAGGCGGACTTACAACAAGTCCTACCACCAACCAAACCGAATACAATATGTCTGATACCGACGGTTGGTATCACTAGACCACAGAGGCGGTTATCAAACAGAGCACTTTCGTCGGTCAAATATCAAGCACTGTCGACCATACCCGAATAATAGATAAAGCAACTCACCTCAGCAATAGGCGTAGGTTTCTTCAAGGGCTTGAAGGTATTAGCATCCAGCTTGCATATTAACGTCTCAGTGATGAGCAAGCAGCGCTCAGCCAGCTTGTTGTGCCGGTTGAACTTGTGAACCCGGCACGAGAACAACGGCTTGCCGATCTGCTGGGACTTCTGGAGGGTCACCACGGAGGACTTGTAGAGGGCTGGAGGGGATGAAACAAAATACATTATGAGTAATTTATCTTGTAACAAAACGCTACTTAATAACTTAAAAACGTTTGTGATATTTTTGAACTTGTGCAGGGTCATCACTGATTGTAGAGGCTAAGAAAAATATTATATGACTTGAGTTTCTTTGTGTGATTGTAAGGTTTCTTAGAAGACCTATTCTCACTATGCGACATGTCAATATAATATTTTTTTTAAACATACAATTCCTTCATTAAAAATGTAAGTGAAATCTCTAGAACTGGTAAAATTGTCGAGTCTCAATGGTCTTCGAGAATCCTGTAATGTCGAAGATTGTTACGAGTAAATTTTAAGAGAATTGCCCCCAGGTTGGAAGCATTGGCGTCCAGCTTGCACATGAGCGTCTCAGTGATGGATGAGCAAGCATCGCTTAGCCAGTTTGTTGTGCCGATTGAATTTGTGAACCCTGCACGAGAACAAAGGCTTGCCTATCTGCTGTGAATTCTATATGGTTACCACTGAGGAATTGTAGAGAACTGCTGAAAGAAATTCGCTCTACGAAATCGTATTTTGTCTAGACATGTTCCTTTATTATAATTCTAAGTGGAATTTATACTACTGTCAAATACAACCTGGGATTGTATTTGTCGTTGGCTTAAATAACTCCCCAGCATCTGCCAGGCTGACCTTACTCCATTCGTTCTATTCTCAGTCTCTTTAAAGTGCTGACAACATCCTCAGTTAGATGCTATCCTGTAGATATTCTGTAGGGTCTGATACCTAAATTCTACTCACCAAACTTGGGATTGTAGTTGTCCTCTGCCAAGTAATCTCCCAGCCAGGGCCAGCCAGCGCCCCACTTCGGTCTCCGTCCTTTCAGAGCGCTAGCGGCGCATATCTTCATCTTGAGCTGCGGTCACTGTGCCTTAGGTATCGACTTCAACACTAGATACGTGCGCCAACGGCGATAGGCGTAGTGAAGTAAGGCTATTGTATTCTGTCTCTTCAAAGCGTCGATGCTCGTATAGTCATTATCAGTGTGACACTATACTGAAGATATGGATTAGCCTCCTAGGAGTACCAGCAATATATCACGCGATAAAATATGAAGCACGATGCTGTCTTGCTTACCCCGTTTAGATGTGATCGGGACAGTGACATGAGCTAGTGTCGATAAAAGCAGCTCAAGTCTCTCACTAGATTGTCTCCCAGCCACTAACAGACTGACCTTTTGCATTCTCAGACTCTTCAAGCCGCCGGATGTATATGAAAAGGTGGCTAAAAAACACTCACCAAATTTAGGATTATAGTTGTCCTCTGCCAAGTAATCTCCCAGCCAGGGCCAGCCAGCGCCCCACTCCGGTCGCCGTCCTTTTAGAGCGCTAGCGGCGCATATCTTCATCTTGAGATGCGGTCACTGTGCCTTAGGTATGGGCTTCAACACTAGATACGTGCGCCAACGGCGATAGGCGTAGTGGAGTAAGGCTATTGTATTCTGTCTCTTCAAAGTGTCGATGCTCGTATAGTCATTATCAGTATGACACTATACTGAAGATATGGATTAGCCTCCTAGGAGCAATATATCACGCGATAAAATATGAAGCACGATGCTGTCTTCCTTACCCCGTTTAGATGTGATCGGGACAGTGACATGAGCTAGTGTTGATAAAACCAGCTCAAGTCTCTCACTAGATTGTCTCCCAGCCACTAACAGACTAACCTTTTGCAGTCTCAGACTCTTCAAACCGCAGAAGCTCATATATTCATTCTCAGCGAGACAGTATGCTATAGATGGATGTATCTGAAAAGGTACCTAAAGAACACTCACCAAATTTAGGATTATAGTTGTCCTCTGCCAAGTAATCTCCCAGCCAGGGCCAGCCAGCGCCCCACTCCGGTCTTCGTCCTTTCAGCGCGCTAGCGGCGCATATCTTCATCTTGAGCTGCGGCCACTGCGCCTTAGGTATGGGCTTCAACACTAGATACGCGCGCCAACGGCGATAGGCGTAGTGGAGTAAGGCTATTGTATTCTGTCTCTTCAAAGCGTCGATGCTCATAATATAGTCATTATCAGTGTCACACTATACTGAAGATATGGATCAGCCCTCCTAGGAGTAACAGCAATATATCACGCGATAAGATATGAAGCACGATGCTGTCTTGCTTACCCCGTTAAGATGTGATCGGGACAGTGACATGAGCTAGTGTCGATAAAACCAGCTCAAGTCTCTCACTAGATTGTCTCCCAGCCACTAACAGACTGATCTTTTGCATTCTCAGACTCTTCAAGCCGCCGGATGTATATGAAAAGGTGGCTAAAAAACACTCACCAAATTTTGGATTATAGTTGTCCTCTGCCAAGTAATCTCCCAGCCAGGGCCAGCCAGCGCCCCACTCCGGTCGCCGTCCTTTCAGAGCGCTAGCGGCGCATATCTTCATCTTGAGCTGCGGCCACTGCGCCTTCGGGATCGGCTTGAGCAGCAGGTAGGCGCGCCAGCGGCGATAGGCGTAGTGAAGTAAGGCTATTGTATTCTGTCTCTTCAAAGCGTCGATGCTCATAATATAGTCATTATCAGTGTCACACTATACTGAAGATATGGATCAGCCCTCCTAGGAGTAACAGCAATATATCACGCGATAAGATATGAAGCACGATGCTGTCTTGCTTACCCCGTTAAGATGTGACCGGGACAGTGACATGAGCTAGTGTCGATAAAACCAGCTCAAGTCTCTCACTACATTGTCTCTCACTCACTAACAGACTGACCTTTTGCACTCTCAGACTCTTCAAACCGCTGAAGCTCATATATTCATTCTCAGCGAGACAGTATGCTATAGATGGATGTATCTGAAAAAGTACCTAAAAAACACTCACCAAATTTAGGATTATAGTTGTCCTCTGCCAAGTAATCTCCCAGCCAGGGCCAGCCAGCGCCCCACTCCGGTCTTCGTCCTTTCAGCGCGCTAGCGGCGCATATCTTCATCTTGAGCTGCGGCCACTGCGCCTTCGGGATGGGCTTCAGCAGCAGGTAGGCGCGCCAGCGGCGGTAGGCGGCGTGCAGCAGCGCGGCGGGCAGGCGGCGCGGGGCGGGCGGCCACGTGCGGACCACGCCGCGGTTGCGCTGCAGCTCCGCCTGCAGCTGGGATATGTAGCGACGGAGGCGGTACCGCCTGTGGGACGAGTTCAGTTGAGTTTTACACGAGACATTAATAACCTAGGGGCCGTTTAAGTATTACGTAAGCAGATTTTTTGCAATTATTAACCCACCCGTCCCCCTCGTCAGCGAAAGTAAGCAAATCTCTTACCCCTCCCCCCCATGCTTACGTAAACGTTGGTACAATTGATTGAATTATGAGCAGCAGTTGTAAGTCTAGACATAAGGAATAGGTTTGAAATAGAGGACTGTAATCCCCGAAAATGCATTTCTGCATAGACAAAGTGTGGGTTACGATATGTGTAAAAAAAGTAAATAATTACTGCTGACGTAATCACTATCTAAATCTCCCCACCCCCCATGTCTTCAAAAATAAGCAAAGCATAGACCCCCCCGCCCCTCTGTAGTGCTTATGTAATACTTGAACAGCCCCCTATCTGTAGATATGAATAGGACTATCTGAAATAGTTGCCTAAGATATTTCTGTTAATATGACCAAAAAAAAGACGGTGGCTAGGTAACGAAACAAGTATCCTAGGCAACTATCTCAGATAGCCCTGTACATATCTACAGATAAGTTATTCATTTCGGGGGTTACACTACTGTGGAGGTTGGTCAATTTTAATATTGCGGAGTTTCAAATCCAACTAGATTATTGCTGAAGAACTTAGGTTATTATTAAAGAACTATTTGGTCAATCACTAAATGTAGTAAGAGACTCAGTGTACAACGATCACAAGCAAATAGGCATGAAATAAGGCCGATCGTGCGGATTGCATGGAGCCCCCGATTGTAAGGCGAATATGTAGCGACATCAGCGATACCG
This sequence comes from Chrysoteuchia culmella, assembly GCA_910589605.1. NCBI lineage: Eukaryota > Metazoa > Arthropoda > Insecta > Lepidoptera > Crambidae > Chrysoteuchia > Chrysoteuchia culmella. The sequence continues at coordinate 2,729,293 of OU342651.1, forward strand.
TCTGTGAGAGAAAAATATTGGGGCAAAGTCAAGTTGTAAACCTATTTTTTATCTGTTCGATTGTGAATTTGTAACGGTTCTAAAAACCGCACACTCCTTAATCTTAATCTATTACTTACTTTCAACTAAATTAAATCAATAACCATTCACTTCACCATTCTAACTTGTTTGTTTACTTTATTTTGTTTTGATAAAACTTCACGATGGTAGTTAATTGACAAAATATTCCTGCGTACCCTCGATATTGCTAACTTCACGGCCGGGAGATTTTGTATTTCGGCCAAGTAAATTAGACTACAAAAATTAACCTATTTCTATTTAACTATTTATATATAGAAAAAATCTACATATTTTTCTATGTATATCTAATATGTTTTTGCATACTTTAATATTCCTTAATTCTTTGGCCATAGACAAAACACCGTGTGTCGATCGGACTTACAATCCTTATGTTGTCTATGCTAATGACTAAACATTATTCTCCTATAGAATTGGAGAATCATCTCCCACTTTAATTTTTGACTAAAGAACTTTCTAGAAAGAATTAAGTATATATTTCGCAACTCCAGCGAAATCTGCCTCTTTTTCTTCATACTACTGCCTTAAAGTCATTCTGTTTTACTCTGTTTTGTGCATTCGCGATCCCCGTACTAGGGTGAGTGTGTGTTTTAAATCTGATCGTTTTGCATTTTTCTTTAATTTCTTTTAATCACAGTTATTTCTTTTCGTAATATATTTAGTTTAAATCTCGTAATAATTAAGTGTTTTAATTATTCGATACGTTTTACTTATAATTTCTATAAAATATTCCATACAATATTTTTACATAGTGGGTAGTTAAATACTCCAATGCAAAACGATTATTCCTTTTTAATTCTTGTAATTTACAGTATATGTAATTGTATTCAAAGGGAAACGTAATACTATATATTACGTGGAACCAATACAATTCACATTTTATTGTTATTTTTTTAATAATTCTTTGAGTGAGTTATTTTTTTAGACCGCTAAGAAGGATGCGTTCCCTATATTAAAACCGCTATAAATAACTTTGATATTTACTTTAATATTTACTTCTTGAATTTCTTTGGTAGACTAAATACTGATTTGATTCCTTATAAATAACTTTATCCTTACTAATAGGGTAAAGTACCCATGTACCAACCTCTTGTACATGCTTTTACTTTTTTACATAGCGGTTACTTTAACATTTTTTAAAATAGTTTTACATTGTACTTTTGAGACTATTCAATTGTAGCTGTCTGTCCCTTGCATCCTAACCTTAGACGGTCGACTTGTACGAACAGCTTTTGACCCGTTCTTAAAAACATTCCAGGGTCGTATCCACGGGCAGCTGCAGCATCTACACCTGTTCCGTCTACACTTCCACCTCGGCACCTACCTGCCGAGCGCTCACCTGTTCCGGTCTACCCCGGAAACCTCTCCACATCGTGTCTACGTGCGCATCACCACACCGAGCCCCCCCTCCGTGCTACCGAGGCTGAACATACTGCTCAACAAGCGAACGTAGTCCGTGACGCTGGACTTTCGCTTCTGCCTCCTCTAGGCAGTTCTAAAGTTAAGTCCCCATTCTTACCCTCGCGAGAGCCACCCATCGAAGATTCCCTTGAACCCACACCCGAGCTTGTAATATCTTTATTTTATAATTATACTTGTTAACCACTTATAGTGTTTCTTTTCTATCTTTTCTGCACACCGGTCGTGCTTAACACGATCGGAGCGTATCAAATTTGGTATGCTTTGTGAAATGCCACAAACACCTATTTAGGAATTTTAAAGATAAATCAAACAGGAGCTTGAGGTATCCTGAGAGGCTTACATATAGTGTTATTCTCATAACTACTCTGTACATTAAGAACTGTCCAGCAATGTGTGTTAAGGTTTTCAATGCACTAACAAATGATAAAGTTCCGTAGGTCAGTGAAGCTATGGCTACGAGAAAAATGTTTTTATTCTATTGATGATTATTTTAATTACTGCAAACATATTAAGACACGATAAGAGTATTTCGGACTGTGATAATGTATAGTTTTTGTGTATATGACTTTGTTCTATGTAGATAATTTGATTTGATTCCAAGTTGCACTACTATCGTATAACCTACTGTACGGATGGCAGCTCGGGCCAGCGCGGGGACTGAGGGAAGGCGGAAGGGTCGTCGCTGGTGGGGCACGGAGGAAGAGCACTTCTTGGCTCAGCGACACAGCCACAGAATATTTTTATTTTATTAGTACCTTACGGTACAGAATTTCACTCCCTAGTTTAGGTAAGATAAACGCAAGCGTCCGGTCACCGGACTAGTCTCAATAGGCTGAGAGGCGAGACGGCAGACAGTTATTGTACTATGAACGCTATACGCAATACAAAAGGTTGAAATCAGGTTGTTTTCCAGAATAGTAGGTAAATATCTCGGGGATTTTGCGCCGCTTGTATGGAAGTGAGACAGGCCTGACACAGCGCCGTAGGGATTAATTTTCAAATTTTTCATATATCTTATAATCAGATGTCATACTAGTGATCTGCATTAAACGATTATCATCAGTATCATCATCGTATCATTGACACCTACAGTATTCTATAACTGAATTCCTCAACACTTACTTCCACGCGTTGTATATTGTAAGCGCAGCCTTCATCTTCCTATATCGCATGCGCGCGATAGTTCCCCGCCACAACTTCTGCAGCAGGATCACTATCGATGGGATCAGCTCGGCGCGGGCAGCTTCCAAACCATGCAGGGTCTTCGCTGACCTGGATATTGAAGAAAAGAATAGAAAGTGAGTATTTCTGAAATAGGGTTCGAACATTTTTCTATATATGGAAGCTCGCATATACTGGCGTGCTTATATTGAGTGTAAAACCGTGTAAAACTTATGCACAATTTAAACATCTAGTGACGTTGCACAATATTTTTGTGTCAATTTGCATTTTCTTTTTCTCATACTTACCTATTGTTGGGTGGAGTTTTGCCGTCTGAGAGATATTTTTACTTACTTCGCGCGTAGCGACCTGAATTGGATCTTGGTTTCCGACACTTAAGTGAGCCATTCCTTTCTATTTTATGCCAGATCAAACAAGATGGGCACACAAATTATCAAATTAAATACAGATTACAAAAATCATTAAAAAAAAAACGTTAAGCTCTTTTGAATCTTTGGCAGCTTCGTTTCTTCTTCGATACCTCGGGCGACCTACCTTCTTCTAGTAAAAAAAGAAAAAGTTTTTATTTCTGAAACCAACCTGATAAACAGCTTCGTATGTCCAAACTGCACATCATCGAGCCTCAAATCCTTAGCCAGCACAAGGACTGCATCTCTCGCAGAGTCCCCCCGAAAGTTGGGCCACGTGTACTGGCTCAGCATCTTGTAGCGCTTCAGGAAGCGGTCGTAGCGCTGCCGGGAAGCGAACCCGGCGCGACGGACGCGAACGTTTTCTACTAAGCCCAGGTAAGCTACTTGGTGTTGTACCTGGTTGGTGAATATGGTGTAAAAATACAATAAATTAAAAAAAAATAAAAAAAGTAAACACGATTTTAAATCGTAGATATTTTTTTCTACTTGCAACTAGTTTCATGAAGAACTTGATAAGAAAAAATACAAACTTTTTTGAAACATACTTGTCTTAAGCGAGAATCGAACACGCAGAAAGCTGACCCCTACATTACAAGGATATAGGGATAGGTCATTAAAATGAAGTCATTATAAGCAAATCTTATTTCTTTTTTGACATAAAACAATTAAAATGTGTTAGAACCCTTTTTATTAAGCGCGGCCACTGACTTGCCTATCCTAGCCTGTTCTACCTTATGCTCGATTTACAGGGGTCAAGTCTTTAGCGAAGTTGGTATGTAGGAACGGATGTAAATGAACGGATAGTGGCGAGTCAACTTGGCTTGCAAGCTGCCTTGCAAGTGGATCTATATTAAATCGGGCGTTGTCTTTGTTTCACTGTCCAGGTGAAACTGAAAAATCAGGGGGCAACTTGTCTAATTTTGAAATCTATCGCAATCCCTTTCAAAGGTGTTGTGATTGTGATAGTCATAATCATAATCATAAATCATTTATTTGCTAGAATATGGTACAGTATAGATTTTAAGTGCATAGTTTCCGCATATTCTACCGAATGATTCGATGTGCAAATACAATAAAATTGTCCATTGTTCATTGAAAAATTATTAGATCTGACCAAAATAGAATTAAGTCAAAATTATTTCATTAAACTATATAAATCAAAATAAAATTACAATGTCATATCAAATATAAAGAAAATTATCAAAAACATTCAATGGTCAAAAATCTCTAAACAGCTCAAATTATACAAGTCAAATTTAAATAATAAATAAATGTCAAATCGGTAATAAATTAAATTCATTTTAATGTTTTGTCATTTAAATATTCATTAATGGTATAATAATTCTTTTCTTTCAAAACTTTTGAATGGAATTGTGTAACGTATAGTTGCAAACCCTTTCGGAAAGAATGATGTTTTAAATGGCACATCATTTGATACTTCTCCATACATTTGAAAGATATTTTCGTCTGTCACTTTGCTTAGACAGTTCAATTTCGTTCATTCAGTACCTTTCAAAATGAGTCCAATCACAATCCCTTTCAAATGTCAAATAGTGGCGGCTGAAGTATGTAAATATCTTTTTTCTTATTTTTCATTAACGACGGGGAGACTCTTAGCCTTCATCATACCTAATGTTAAGTATTGATAAGGCTGAAGATGGAAGCGAGCCTCTCCCGGAATCCTCAACTACTGAGGAACTGGCTATCTTATCTCTAACTGCCGGAACACAACAATGCTGAAAACATTGTTATTATGGCGTCAGACTTAGATAAGATGGTGGTAGCTCGCCAGGCGGACTCACAACAAGTCCTACCACCAACCAAACCGAATACAAATTGTACCCCCGCTGGGAATCGAACCCGGGACCCCTGGGTCTGATACCGGTGGTTGTTACCACTAGACCACAGAGGCGGCGGGCGGCGGCGGTTTCAAATGACGAATTGAAAGGGATTGCAATAGATTTTAAAATTAGACAATTAGCCCCTGACCAGGGCCTGTATTCACTATGACCACTTACCGATTCCTTGCTCAAACCACGCGAATGTCGTATTTGGTTTCGACATTTTTAAAATTCGTTTTCTCTATGACATTTACAAATTTTAAAGTTATTTTACTCGTTTCATAATTTTACACCTTGTGACTTTCATGTACTTGTACAATCTATATACTTAATTCAGGTTCGCAAAATTTGTGACGACTCGATAGGGACTTTGGCGCGTAGTACGCGGCCGAGTAAGGTATCAAATTAAAGGTACTCGAGTCTATTTGTTCCGAAAACTATAAAATATACAAAATGTTAAACGTGATGATCACAAACTGCAGTTAAAAAGTGTCATTATTTTCGCATAATTTGGAATTTTTCGTCGATCGACGAACCCGAGTATCGGGTTTTTATTTCATAATTTGGGAGTATCATGGAGAAAACGACTTTTGAAAATGTCAAAACCAAGTACGACATTGGCGTGGTTTGAGCAAGGAATCGCTAAGTGGTCATAGTGAATAACGGCCCAGTATCGTCCGGTCAGTGTGTGACACACAGGGGCGTGCATTCCATATAGGCAATTAGGCAGTGCCTACCTCATTCAAAACCTAAATAAATATACAATAAGTGTTAAAGTTATTTTATTTTAGTTTAAACTTCTATGCAACACTCACCCACTAAGATATTCCTTACGCTAAATACTGAATACCTACCGATAGGCAGTCTCGATTTGCCTATTCGGAACAAGCAGCGTTTCATACAAGAATACAACAAATTTAGAAAAAGTATTGCTCAAGTATAAACCGCCCATGGCAAGAAGGGCGCTATTTGTACGTGTAACGTTCTAGCTTAAACTTCCGGAATATATCAGTATAAAGTAAGCATGCCTACCTGACGAATGAATTTGGTCGCGAATTATTTTGTTGAGGAGTTATTTTAAAACTATCATATTTCAAATTTTATGATGTAATTTTATTCAAAATTAAATACTTGTGATGATTAACTTATTTATTTAGATAAGGATAAATATCATGTTTATGAAAACAGCTTCTCAAATAATACATTAGTTTAGAACAAATTTTATTATCTGAAAAATAGTTATAGTGAGTTAACCATAAAACATAGACATATGCTGTCGCGGACTTTTTTTTAGAACTTTTGATGGGGAATAATTTCGTCATACATGATTTTTACATAACTTTAACCGTTTACACACCGTTCGCAACGGAAGCTCCCAAAACTAATATTTTTTTCCCGTTTCTGTAACGTTTTACATTAATGCTCTGCTCTTATTAATCGTAACGTGATATTAAATATCTTATTACCTTCCGAGATAAATGGACTATCCAGCACAAAAATATTTTTTCAATTCGAACTAGTAGTTCCGGAGATTAGCGTGCTCAAATAGTCAAACTCGTCAGCATTTTAATATTCCTACTAAATATTACGAACCTTATCATTTATGACTAGCGGCCGCTCTCGGTTTCACTCGCCGCGTGGTTGCCGTTACCGTGGGAATATCAGGATAATTATAAATATTTGCAATGTGGTTTTCTGATATATAAGCTACATTGCTGTAAAGTTTCATCTTAATCAGTTCAGTAGTTTTTGAGTGAAAGAGTAACAAACATTCCTCCATCCAAATATCCTAACAAACTTTCAAACTTATAATATTCGGTAGCAGGATAGGATAAGTGCAAAGTTACTAGTTAGATCTACAGTGCCTACTACGCTGGAAAACCAATGCACGCCCCTGGTGACACATTACGTAATATATTTAGTATCGGATTCTAAGCAGTAAGGAATAGAATCGTCAAATCTGTGGCGGCGCTACCTACTCACCAGCCTGGCGTCCCAGGTGTGGGGCGCCTGGTGCGGGTTGGGTTTGACGCAGCGCACGTAGAACGGCTCTTTGCTTTGTAAGCCGGTCACCAGCGCCGCCATCGAGTTGCGGAACAACGTTGCTGCAGACGGCGGACGCTTTGAAGTCTAAAGGCAAACAATATTATGAGTTAGCAATAATAATAGGCTATTTGACAGGTTTTTAAAATCCATTTTCGTTCCGCTGCAATGGGGTCGGAGACGTCACTCATCCACATACGTAGGCAAACGATGTTTACAAGCAGGTGACGTCATCATAAACTCGACGAATCTGGAGCGTTTTGTGTCACGTGACAAACGATTAAAAAATGTATTTTTATTTACGGATTTTTAAATAAAGTTTTTATTATTTCCAACGTACGTTAATAAATAACCATTTTTAAGGTCTTAATTTATACTGATAACAGTAATTGAAACTATATTTTTCGCATTGTCAAATAGCCTATTAATGTTATGACAAAACGTGGTCAAAGATAAACTTGGTTGTAACTTTACAACAACGTATTTTACGTTTACCCAAAACTGGGCCTACCGCGTAAGTGCCGTCGGCATCACTGTCAATTTCACTTTGACAGCCGACGGCGTTTTCATACAACGCAACTTCAAGGTTATCGTCGTAATAATAAGATTCCTTTTCCATAGTCAGTTAATACTCGACTCTGTGTGTGACCGAGACAGCGCTACAGCATCAGCGCTCGCGTGTGAAGAGTAATTGACCCATATTCGACAAGTCGACGAAACTTTTTTTTTATGAACTACGGGGAGACTTAGCCTTCATCATACCTGCTGTTAAGTATTGATAAGGCTGAAGATGGAAGCGAACCTCTCCCGGAATCCTCAATTACGGAGGAACTGGCTATCTTATCTCTAACTGCCGGAACACAACAATGCTGAAAACATTGTTATTATGACGCGGTAGGGCCACTGTAGAACTCAACATTACATACAACTTTTTGCATGGAAGCAACTTTAAAATAACAAAAACCGGCTGTTTCATACGCTACTAACTCTGTATTTTGAAACAGCTGTATTTTTCGCGATTACAGGGTTGCATCAACGCAAAAAGTTGTTCGTAATAAGTACACAACATTGAAGAAACATATAATCAATCAAACATGTATGTAAAACTATGACTACACAGATATGGAAGTGGAAACAGCATGAGTAATCAAAATAACAGGCCCAAGCCCCTTGCAACTAATTAAAATTGTTATTTGATATTTTTATTTATACTTATTAGTATCTGACCTTCTGTATATTATCAGCACCTTCAGGCCACATGTTGGCAAGGGACCGGTTTTGCGAAGTCCGAAGTAGCCGCTTCAGGTCTTGCCATAGAGAATCCTTGTTTTTGTCCATGAAGCCCGTGACGGCGTACGTTACGTCGCCCGCGTAGTGGCTAAGGACAAAGAAACCAGAGTTTCACCCGAGTTCTTTTCGTAACAACACGTATTGTGAGACTCCATTTTTAACTAAATCTACCGAACAATTTATATTTATATATAAAAAATATTCACTCGATATTGGCTAAATGTGTAATAATTTATCGCGAAAAAGCCATTAATCAAGGAAAAAAAACAAAGGAACCAAACTCAAGGTACGGATTGTTACAACCAAATATGTGTCGCTTGCGCCCTTTCTTCTTGACAGTTAAAATATGTTTTAGAAGAGCGGCATAAAAAAGGCTTTTTCATGTCTCATATTCTGAAAGTAACTCATAACTTGCCTAAAATGAGGGTTGAAAGTGATATGTGGCGGCCCTAGGGCTGTAATAAAATTGAAAATAGAATAGGGGGTGTCATGTCAAATCGATATCAGTAATCTCTTTGGACTTTTATTTACCAAAGGTATGTAGGCAAAGGCACAGAAGCCTATACAGCTTATTTTGCTACATTATAAAATAATTTTGTAACATTTTTCTTATTAAATATTTTTTTAGAATATTCTGTTTGTTTTTACTTTCCTCATATTCAAAATGAAAAGTAGAGTGTTTACTTCGGGTGTATGGACCCATAACAGTCTCGAACTATCGGCGCCCTCACTTCGTTCGGGCGCCATGTTATGGGTGTCATACAGCCCTTGGTAAACAATCTACTATTACTTTTAAAAAAAATGACAAAATGACAAAACTACATGCCAAATGGTGCTCTAAACAATCCATTTTTTCCTGCAATTTCTGACCTGCAACTATTGCCGTCTCATGCTGACTATTAAGCTAGAGCAAGATGCATATAGTTGCCGGCCACACATTTAAGCAAAAATATGGTCCTCCTAAACGGACCATATTTTTGTCATTACATTTAGATTTAATTGTCGTATTTGCGTGCGATATATATGCAAAGTGTGTGTGTGGCAGACGTAGCAGTATGTGTATACGCAGTGTGTGTGCCTATCTATAGTCAAAGTTTTATTCAGTAGAAGTAATTTGACAGCTGTGCCAAATGTCATTTTGTAGAAATAATGCTGCTTCATAATGCAGCTCTAATGGTAATATTGAATTTGAGTACGAGAATGGAATCAATACTTACTGAACTTGAACTGGATCTGCGCAAACCATTACGAAAAAGGTTTAAATCAGATTTATTTTTACGAAGTGACATTGGCACCTGTCAAATGACTAATGAATTGAAAATCCCACTTTATGCCGGTGTTGTTTTTGAAGTGAAAACTTCTTTAGCGGCGTTGTGCACATCAGTGTTAAAATTTTTTGGGATGGGTAAAAAAATTTGTCGCGTCAGTACACGTGACCCTGATCGAAAATTCGTAAGACCATTTACCGTTGACGTATTTCAAATTACATAAAGTCTCACAATTGAAAGATCTGCGTATATTAGTTAAAGCAACCATTATATAAAGATCTGTCATTACTACCAACTTTTATATTGATGCCAGGTAAGTTTTAATGGAATAACCTGCCAAATCAAGTTGGTTTCCGCTTTCATTAACTTTTTATAAAGTTGTGGTCAAAATATAGTGGATTTTGATTGTTATTTTCGTTTAAGCGGTTTTCACTTCTGCCGGCACTCCCAGAGTGCAACCCGTTTTTTTTTTTTGGATCGATGACGATGATGTGTTTGATGTGGAAAACTTACGTGATGCGGAAGTCGACTCCGTGCTTGAGCTTCTTGTCGGTGGGCGCGAGCTGGCGCGACGTGTAGTGCGCGTGCTTGCCCAGCCGCCGGTCCATCGCCTCCAGCAGCTGCTGGTCCGAGATCTGACCAGCCAGTACGATACACGGTTAGACAACACCTTTTTTTAAAAAACAGGTTGACTCTTAACCTTAATGTTAAGTATTCATAAGGCTGAAGATGGAAACGAGCCTCTCCCAGAATCCTCAATCACTGAGGAACTGGCTATCATATCTCTAACTACCGGAACACAACAATGCTGAAAACATTGTTGTTATGGCGTCAGGCTTAGATAAGATGATGGTAGCTAGCCAGACGGACTTACAACAAGTCCTACAACCAACCAAACCGAATACAATATGTAACCCCGCTTAGAATCGAACCCGGGACCCCTGGGTCTGATACCGGTGGTTGTACCACTAGACCACAGAGGCGATTAAAATAAGACTGTTTCGAGTTAAAAAAAGTTATACAAACTAGTCACCAATAAACAACCGAAGGAGAGACGCATGTTATGTTTATATATATGTGTCGTACACACTTTGGTCGGGTTTACTCGCAGATGACGCGGTTGTTGAAGTACTGGACCGGGATCCAAACATGTTGTATGAGTGTCATACACACCTTGGTCGGGTTTAGTGCCGCCTCGTCCATAACAGCGATGATGCCAGCATGAAGCGCGTCGACCAGCTCGCAGATGACGCGGTTGTTGAAGTACTGGACCGGGGTCCATACATGTTGTATGAGTGTCATACACACCTTGGTCGGGTTTAGTGCCGCCTCGTCCATAATAGCGATGATGCCAGCATGAGGCGCGTCGACCAGCTCGCAGATGACGCGGTTGTTGAAGTACTAGACCGGGGTCCATACATGTTGTATGAGTGTCATACACACCTTGGTCGGGTTTAGTGCCGCTTCGTCCATAATAGCGATGATGCCAGCATGAGGCGCGTCGACCAGCTCGCAGATGACGCGGTTGTTGAAGTACTGGACCGGGGTCCATACATGTTGTATGAGTGTCATACACACCTTGGTCGGGTTTAGTGCCGCCTCGTCCATAATAGCGATGATGCCAGCATGAGGCGCGTCGACCAGCTCGCAGATGACGCGGTTGTTGAAGTACTGGACCGGGGTCCATACATGTTGTATGAGTGTCATACACACCTTGGTCGGGTTTAGTGCCGCCTCGTCCATAATAGCGATGATGCCAGCATGAGGCGCGTCGACCAGCTCGCAGATGACGCGGTTGTTGAAGTACTAGACCGGGGTCCATACATGTTGTATGAGTGTCATACACACCTTGGTCGGGTTTAGTGCCGCCTCGTCCATAATAGCGATGATGCCAGCATGAGGCGCGTCGACCAGCTCGCAGATGACGCGGTTGTTGAAGTACTAGACCGGGGTCCATACATGTTGTATGAGTGTCATACACACCTTGGTCGGGTTTAGTGCCGCCTCGTCCATAATAGCGATGATGCCAGCATGAGGCGCGTCGACCAGCTCGCAGATGACGCGGTTGTTGAAGTACTGGACCGGGGTCCACTGGATCCCTTCCCGCGCGTACTCCTCCTGCTCCTGCTTTAAGACCAGCTCTGTAGAGGGATGAAATGCTTTTTGAGTATTTTTTCACACGTAAACTAAAGCAGTAAAATTTTCTAATTCTTTTACAAATATTTTTTCATTCCTTATATAAACTTTGAAATTAATCTCGTTATATTATACATGAGAAATTCCTGCAAGTTATTCATACAAAAAATCCCTAAATGGCACAAAGTATTCTACTAAAAGTAAAAATATCAGAAATATTACCAATGAAGAGCTGTTGCAGCTTCTCGTTGCAGTAGTTTATGCAGAACTGCTCGAAGCTGTTGGTGTCGAAAATCTCGAACCCGTAGATGTCCAGCACGCCGATCAGAGTGTTTTTATACGTGCCCGTCGGTACGTCTATCGCTTTGTTGATCTGCGTACATACATGAAGTTTCGTTAGTTAAACGAATTTCGACTTTAAGAGCTTTAATACTTTTGAAAGTGCATGAGAATATCTGTGAACGTAACGTCAGTGTGTAGGTGGGAGAAACAACACTTTGTATTGAGCGTTCTATGTACTAGCACCAGCCTTACGTTTCTGTGGTTCTATATTCAATGTTTGATGAACAGTCTCGCTGCAAACTGAACTGACGTCCTATGTGAACAGCGAGTAGGCGCTAAGACTGTGTTCTTTGCTGACCAGCTCACCGCCGCGCCGTCCGAGTACTCGGCCCGCCATCGCCGATCGGAGCGCTTCTTCGGAGATGCCTAGCGCTTGCAGACTTTACTCCTACCGCGATAGCTGATTCTCCTTTCAATGGACACAAATAAAACCTTCGCTGTAAGTATGTACTGACCTGTTCAACGACCCAAGTGAAAAGCCTGTCATAGGCAGCCTTAGCGAGTGCCAGTCGCGTATAGTTTGCATCGCTAAGACTGTGCTCTTTGCTGACCAGCTCACCGCCGGCTGCCAATACTCGGCCCGCCATGGCTGAGCGGAGCGCTTCTTCGGAGATGCCTAACGCTTGCACGCATTGCTTGACGGGCCCGCTCATGCGGAGCTGCCCGTCGGCGGACTCGGTGAACGTTAACTCGCCCTGGGAATAAGCGGTGAGTTCAGGTTAGAAGACTGAATGCGACGCGTGGAACGGCTACGCAAGTGCCAGATGCGTGAACTCGAAAAATCCTTCACCGATCTGCTTTATGTAGAGCTAAAACCTAGCACCCCCGTCCAGTCTTATAATAGGCTAGGCGGGGAGACCAGGTGGTTCTAGCCTTTCCCCGACCTCCCAACTAAATCATATCCTCGATGGGGGATCGGGGAGAAGGAAGGTTCGCCCCACTCGCCTATAACCAGATGGGGGAATCGAGAGGGGGAACGAATCATAGACCTAGTACTTATAAAAATAATACGGATTATCACTTGCAGTAACAAAATTGCGAATACAAAGGCAAAAGTATTTGATATCGCATGCTACTAGTAGAAGCTTAATATCTTGCTGACAAGAAAAAGAAATCTTACCAACAGAATAACGCCAGCGACGATACTCCAAATATCATCAACGACGCTCGACTCAAAGGCGAGCGCGGCGAAGGCGCTATTCGTCTGCGAGTACAGCTTCGAGTCCTGCGCGGTGGCGCGCTCGCTGCCCAGGATTTTGTATACCGCGGAAGAACTGAGGCCGTATTTCTTCGTGTACGCGTTGCTTGTGCTCAGCAACTGTTCAAAATATAAATTTTGTAGGCTTACGTTATGGACTGGAGAAACATCTTATTATATACCGTGCCCTAACGGGTTTGTTTAAAAGCATAAACATTCAATCCAAAGACCTAAAAAGTTTTGCAAATTTTTTACACTACAATAAACTAGGTGCACTAGATAGCAGGTCGGAATTAACATTTTGACTGAGAGCGCCCGGATAGTATAGATATAGTATAGATTATATAATCTGTGGTACTAGCAAATAGTTACACTACGTACCCGATACCTTATTCGGAATGAGAATGATAGAGTATATAACTATTAAAATGATGTGTGTCGGACGGACTTAACTAATTGCTAGACGAAATAATTATAGCCCTAAAAAGTGTTTTGATACAATGATCACTTCGCACGGATATTGAAACAGATTAAGTTGCTGCTTGATCTGGGATGACCCGCTATTTCTACTGTTTGCTAGCCTTAAAAATGTACACACGACAGCAGGTCGCACTTTACAGTTTGACTTTGAAAGCCGTCTTATGTAGCTCGTACTAGCAGCAGTTTTCGTAATGCAAATGTAAAACCCGACATGCTGTTGACTGTACATGGACATGCACAGCAGTTCCAATATAAAAAAGCCACAGAAAAAACCTTAAACGGTATTTACGCAAAAACTATCAAATTTCAACTTTATTAAATCCCTCTTATAAATTTATGATTTTGTAATTTTTGCATTTTTCAATGCTATTTTTATACTTATGGTAAATTTTAAATAGAAAAATATTGGAAAAAATTAACTCGGCCACAAGTGAATTCTCAGACGGGAATCGAACCCGCGACCTTTGGAAATCCGGTCCAATGCTCTAACCGCTGAGCTACCAAGACTTGCGACTCACTTGTGGCCGAGTTAATTTTTTCCAATATTTTTCTATTTAAAATTTACCATAAATCCCTGTTATAAAGTTCAAAATAATTTGCATATCTCATTTTGTCGAAAAACATTTTTTTTTTATAATGCAATATATTACTAGCGCAGTACATTGAACTATTATTTACAGTTTACCTCTCACGTGTGGTGTTTACAAACAATCAAACAGATAGTGTTATTGTGTCTACTGTAACTTGTCTATTAGAAGTGATTATACAATAGTTTATTCGGTACGCATGATTGTTTATCAACAGAAGGCCATTGAAATTGGTCTATTACTGCATTGATTCGGTAGGTTATAAAATAGCAAAGACGTAATTTCAGATAAACAACGTAAGTCGTATCTGTTTACTTTTTATTTTCAATGAAAACCTAAAGAGAATCTTATCAGACCCCCTTGTTATGCCCGGGGTTGAAATTTTAACACAAATACACTTTCTTATCTTTTTGCACTTGGTACATCTGTAGTTCTGTACAGCAAGTTCTACCCGAAAAGAGCGAGCGAACGAGAGGTCAAATTGTTAAGTCTGACTTATTGTTGTATATGTCGTAGGATAATTAGATAAATCGAATTTTTGCGAAAATCCTAGGGCTATTGCGAAAACTTGGCTATGCTATATTGGAGAATGGTAACCACATTTCTCAATCTTACTAGGGGTTTCGGGAAAACACGAATTGCGTTAGTAACATTGATTATACTTAACTTCGATTGGCTTGAGTTTTTGCTTGCTGGTCACCTCTTAGTCTGATTGGTTCCTTGTTTTACTCTGAAGCATTGAGGTGTTATATCATATACATATAAACCAATCAGAATAAGAATTGGCCACTATGCAAAATAATGCCAATCAGAGTGAAGGATAGATACTGACGCAATTCGTGTTTTCGCAAAAATCCTAGTAACATTGAGAAATGTCGTCACCATTGTCTAATAATCCGTGCTTACGCAATATCCCTAGGATTATCGCAAAAATTCGATTTATCAAATTATCCTACGACATATACAGGGTGTTAAAAGACCCATACCGAAGCCGTGATATATGCGTAGTGTACATCAAACTAAATAAGAATATGTGAAAATAATTGCAGGGAAACGACTTTTATTTTTCGTTTTAAAAAAGTGGGTGTTATTTTTATTCGCAAAA
Source organism: Chrysoteuchia culmella (assembly GCA_910589605.1). NCBI lineage: Eukaryota > Metazoa > Arthropoda > Insecta > Lepidoptera > Crambidae > Chrysoteuchia > Chrysoteuchia culmella. The sequence goes on from OU342651.1 coordinate 2,744,675, forward strand.
AAACGCGTGCAACGATTTATGCGTGTGTCTAGAGGGTACGAGTAGGCGACCGGGATCCAGTTACTTTGATTGGTTTTGATACTTATTGCAGTTTTGTAACTTTAAACGATAATCTTTAAAAATTAATGTTGACTTTGATCCTCAATAACTCCTTAACTAGGAGGTTCCCAGATTTGGCCCCATACAAGAAAATGATTATAACGATGGGTAGAATACGTGGTTTTCGTTTTCGTTATGGGTCTTTTAATACCCTGTATAATATATTATGTACAGTCAACAGCAGCTACGGCTTTACACTTTGTCCTTGAGAGCGCCCTTACGTCGCTCGTAATAGCGACGGTTTTCGTAGTGCAAATGTAAAGCCGTACGTGCTGTTCACTGTACATGAAAAACTATATTTTTTTACTAAGGATAAATTTTAAATAGAAAAATATTGGAAAAAGCAACTCGGCCACAAGTGAATTCTCAGATGGGACTAGAATCCACGACCTTTGGAAATCCGGTCCAATGCTCTAACCACTGAGCTACCAAGACTTGCGAACCACCGTCGAAATTCTCCAATACTTTTATATTTTTAATACGCTGTAGGCTAGCGTTGTCACATCAATGCTAGGAATATCCTTGCATTCGAAAGAAACATCTTTTCAGATGTTTAACGGTCGATTAAGATGCAACAGCCAATAATTTATAATTTTAGATTTTTTGCATTTTTCAATGCTATTTTTATACTTATGATAAATTTTAAATAGAAAAATATTGGAAAAAAAACAACTCGGCCAGAAGTGATTTATATTTTTTTATTTAATAGAACAAATTTATGTCAGCTATCGTTATAAAGCCCACAGATCTAAGAGAAACAGTTTTTTTGAACCATTTGAATATTAAACTTAATGATGAATAATGAAAACATTACCGATTAGAAAGGGGTAGGGTTCATATTCACAATCTTTACGACTAGCCATATATAATAATAAAGCTTATAAGTCGGAGGAAATTAGCCTAAAATTCTTCATAACATAGTCGCGTGACAAAGGACAATTTCGATAAAAGTATACATGGAACGACGCCCCGTTTAAAATATCTATGTGTTTTAACCGACTTCCAAAAAGGAGGTTCTTTTATTTAATTTTTTTTAATTTAAGTTGCTTTTTTCTAGTATATTTTCTTGTTTAATATTTATCAGGTTCTTTTATGTTTTTTATGTATATATACAGATTACGCCGAGATTTTCTGATCCGATTTACGCGATTGTTTTTGTTCGATGCGGAATAGTTGCCATTTGGCCCCATAAAAATTTGGTTCAGTTTGGTTCAGTAGTTTTTATTTAACGAGCATTTTTGGTAACTTGAACGATGTAATTCTTACAATACATTGTGTACAATGTACATGAAACCTAATCTAATCTAGAAAAATACTAGAGTAGTTTACAAACAACTTATCACAGACACTAAAAAGTGAAAAAGAATGCGTTAATAATAAAAACCTAATTCTAAAACTTATAAGCAAAAATTAAGCCTTTAGGAGCCGGTGCCAGCCAAGCCAAAAAATATAAATAGTAGAATAGATCAAAGTGAATGCCTTGGCCGGCACCGACTGCAACGCAGTTTTTACCAATTGTGAACGATAAAGAAGCCATGTCATCAGTTTGGGAAGCCCTACAGTAGGAGGCCTTGTACCTTGAAGAACAGGCAAAGAACTCGGCATCGTTATTTTGGCTGTCATACAGTATGAAAATGTGCTAGTAATGCCAGAGACGAAACTGGTTGCTGGGTGACTTTTGTTGGATAATCAAAAACAAACAAACCGAACGTCTATTAGAAGTATTATCATAATTTTAAATAACCTTAAATTAATCATCTCACGCACGCTCTCCCATACTCACGCACGCTCTCCCATACTCAAACACACACACATACACACACACGCACACACACGCACACGCACGCACGCACGCACGCACGCACGCACACACACACACACACACACACACACACACACACACACACACACACACACACACACACACACACACACGCCAGCACATTCACTCGCTCACTCACGTTAGTTATAGATTATTTTCAATATTGTGTGGAATATTGTATTTATTACTTATGAATATATAGTAGCCATATCAAACATTAGACTACTCGCTGTAATGTTAAACCTACTGCACTATTATAAAACTTTAGGGTTCGGGGCTGAATCCCTAAGCACAAGTGATGTCTAACAACCTATTATGGTCAGCTTCGAATAATCTAAAAACCACCCTTGTTCACCAGCACTGTAACTTACCCATTTTAGACATACTCCTTAATCTAAATATAATACCTACTCATAAGTAACCTTTATGTGAAAACTTTGTATATTCTTAGCATGAAACTAAGTAAAAAAATCAGCCACTGGCGATTTTGCCTCACACGCCTGCATTAGTGCGATGTTGGCCGGTTACGGGCGCTCTTGCCGATTCGGGTCTGATAGGTGTGTGATGCGTGGTATATTTGTATTACATTCTGGACCCGGTTTAAATTCTGTACTTACCGATCAGTTCTAGGCAGACAGAATAAAATTGGCAGGTTTAGTCCGCGTACGTGTCCAGAAGTGACCCTTGTCAACATCTTTAATTTTGCCGCAGCGGAGGAGTTTTCATTACTGTTCGTCTTAAGGCACTTACACACCACGTTTTTAGGGTTCCGTAACCTAATGGCAAAAAAACGGAACACTTATAGATTCGTCATGTCTGTCTGTCTGTCCGTCTGATTGTCACAGCCACTTTATTCCAAAACTATTAGGATTACACTGTTGAAACTTGGTAAGTGGAAGTATTCTGTAAACCGCTTCAAGATGTTATACTAAACCAAAATATTTTTGTCAATTTTTTTTTGTCAAACCTATATAGATATACGTGTTTAACCCCCCCCCCCCCCCCCCCTCTAACTTCTGAAATAAGAAAGTGAAAATTCTAAAAAAAAATATGCTGTAGACCTTAATAAAACTTTCAACGAAAATTGGTTTGAACGAAATATAGTTAGCAGATTTAGACAATTATGTATACCTAGCACATTTGCCTTAATCGCAAATATAACTTTTATTATCATACTCTTTATTGCACATAAAATACATACTAAATAATGTTACAAAGAGACATGTTCGCAAAGGTGGACTTATCTCTAAAAAAGATCTCTTCCAGCCAACCTAGGACGTGTAATGATGAATAAGCAGGCGATGTAAATGTTTAACTTTGTCATTTATACAAACACTATTAAAACAAAGTTATTTTTGCAGACGAAAAATGTTAGTGGTATTTTGACTACGGAATACTGCGCGTGGCCCGACACTCACTTGGTCGATATTTTTAAAACCGCCGTCGACGCGCTTTTGTCATACAAAGCAGTCTGACTCGCGTGCGTATCGCACCTGTATTGCTACAAACGCGCGTCGACGGCGCGTTTAAAAAACGTGGTGTGCTTAGGCCCTTAATTACCTGGTAGAAGGAGTGAAAATTCCTCTCCCCTGGCTGGAGAGCGACAACCCTACTCTTCTCGAGGAGGTAGTTGCTGATGTGTCCGCCGACCGGGTCGCCCTTGTAGTCGAAGTGAATGTCCATGTATTTGCCGAATCGCGACGAGTTGTCGTTACGATTTGTCTTCGCGTTGCCAAACGTTTCGAGTATCGAGTTCGACTGGATTAGGACGTTTTTCACCCTGACGGGGGAGAAGGTTGATTAGTTTAGTATTTTTGTAATGAAAGATGAATAATGATGAAGCGTATCTTCATCATTATTCATCTTTAATTGCAAAAAATTCACACAGATTGATCCGATCAAATATAAGTAGCGTATCAAATTCTATGTTCGTCATATGAAAGTTTGTCCTGAGTGGAGATCAAACCCACATACCTTGGCTCAGCAGAAATGATCAGTATTACTGTGTAAGTAAAGGTAAAGGTGCCGAAACGTCGGGAAAATCAAAAAAACCCCTAAAAACCTAAAAATACCGACAATTACAACTTAGTTCGTGGAAATATAGCGCGTTTGATATCCGTAAAAGTTGTTTTATTTCGATACGAATGCTATTAAGCATCTTTTGTAGCTACCACAGAGAAATTAATATTTATTTAAGGTAAGTTCCACTTACCAATCCGCATTGGCACCGCGGGGTGTGTCATGGCTAGGGTTGCCAACCATACCTTAAAATAACGTATCCTACGTTATTTTCCATACCCATACTTTATACATTTGAATAAAAATAAAGTATGGAAAATACTTTATTTTCCACTTACGAGTATTATGCGTGCGTGATTGCGTAGAACGGAATATTCTTGTTGGCATGATTTCATGAAACGAAATAACGAAACCTTGGACGTGGTTAATTCGTCCAAGAACGAAACGCTTGCAAAATTTCTGAACGAACTCTTTCTAAACTGTCACTGCCAAAGAAATTGTCAAGTTCTTGTTGGTAGACGTCGTTTTTTTTGTTTTCTACTACTGTGGAATCGTTTTCTTTCCTGTTCCCGCAACATCAGCCTACACCGAGAGGGTTTTCTCGGTAACACGAACGGTAACGGTAGATAAGCGAGGAAGCACGCAACATAAAATTTTATAAAAATATAGTTAATTATTAATTTATTTCAATCATTGGAGTATCATTATACGGTATAGTTCAATGATTTCAACGTACATTTTGATTGCGGCAAGTCTCATTGCAGATTGCTTTGTCAAAAACGATAATACTTATTAACTAAGTAGTGCAAAAGCACCAAAAACATTTAAAAATTAAACATTTATAAACTGATTCGGAAAATACTTTTTTCTTCAAATACTTTTTTTAATTGACAGAGATAGATTATACTTAATTTTCCAAAAAAATTGTTGGCAACCCTAGTCATGGCCCATCCTCCTCGTCCATCTATAAGGAAGGCCCAGCAGTGGAGACATTAGAATGGCTTATGAGATAGAAATTTGACTACGTTCAAGATAGATGGTTAAGCAGTGTCCTCACCTGTCGATATAATCTCTGTGCACTTGTGTTGTGTTCGCCGCTATGTATTTCATGATGAATTTTGAAGCCTCTGTTTTGCCCGCGCCGGACTCTCCCGATATAAGGACGCACGTGTCTCTACCCTGGAACATGAGAAAACTTTATTGATTTTCTAAAATCTAAACGGAAATAATATTTATGGTAAATTTTAAATAGAAAATATTGGAAAAAAATTACTCGGCCACAAGTGCATTCTCAGACGGGAATCGAACCCGCGACCTTTGGAAATCCGGTCCAATTCCCGTCTGAGAATTCACTTGTGGCCGAGTTAATTTTTTTCCAATATTTTTCTATTTTAAATTTACCATAAGTATAAACATAGCATTGAAAAATGCAAAAATTACAAAATCATAAAAATATTTATAGTAAACTAGCTTTCGCCCGTGGTTTCACCCGCGTGGTTCCCGTTCCCGTGGGAATATCGGGATAAAAGTAGCCTATGTTTTAATCCAGGCTATTTACTATATGTGTGCCAAATTTCATCCAAATCAGTTCAGGAATTTTGGCGTGAAAGAGTAACAAACATACAAACTGACATACTTTCGCATTTATAACACTAGTAGGAGTATTAAATACAAAAATACTAGAAAAAATCGCCTCGACTCAAAAGTTGCTTTCAGGGTGGACTCGTCGTCTCAGCCACATAACACCCACTGCTGGGTATAGGCCTCCCCCAAAATGGGGTGTTTGCCATAATCGCCACGCTTGGCAGGCGGGTTGGCGATCGCAGTATCGCCAAGTTTGTAGGAGACGCTGCTGCCCGGCTCCTGAAGGCTAGGTCCCTTAGTCGCCTTTTACGACACCCACGGGATGAGAGGAGGTAGTGCTATTCTAAGCCGACACTACACAGGTGGACTCATGTTCATAACCAAGCTATCTATCTACTTACCAACTATCTATGTACTTACCAAATCCAAATCCATTCAGTAGTTTCGGAGCCTATTCAATGCAAACAATCAAGTCTTTCCTCTTTAAATATCAGTAGGTATAGACTAAAATTAATCATATAAGATAGCAATGAAAATGCAGAACTAAAAAAAACATAATAGAATATTGAAAGTACTAAAAGCTTGGACGAACGTCCAAGACTAAAATTTAATCTAAAAAGCTAAATGCACACATAGACACATAGGCTTGGAAAAAAGCTGAGTATAATACTACTGATACAGAGCATTTAACTTTGTGGTCATTAGGTTACGATATTACGATGTAATAATAATAATAATAATAATAATTGCATACAAACACACCAATTATCTAGCCCACGTTAAGTTTCATAAAGAACTTGTGTTATGGTTACTAGATAACGGATAAACATACTTGTTTACTTTTTTTTTGTAAATACATACATAACATAATATACATATTAAACACCCAGACCAAGACAAATAGACATGTTCATGCACACAAATATTTGTCTTGTCCGGGGATCGAACCCGGGACCTTTGGCGCAGAAGGCAGGATTCGTCCGGTCCCGGTCGTCAACGTAAGTGCATACAGTCAAAAGCAACCGTTCAGAATAAAAAGTCGTAAATTGCGACGGAAAACTATAAATAAGTGCATTACGACTGCACATCTGCTGGCACTAGGTGCGAGCAGTAAATAGTTTAGGGCCATAGGCGTATAGGGTTAAGTTCACGGTAGTTTGACCGCCCCCCTCGTTATACCAGCGCATTCTCAGGTGGTAAACCAATAACGTTTCTTTATTTGGATATCTTGGAAACCAGGGTCAAAATAGCACTGTTAAGTGCACAAGTTGTAAAGCAGCCTATTATTTATTGACGATACATTATGCTCATGATCCCTAGACTTCGGCCACAGTGTGTAAGAGGTGTAGCGTAGCTCTGCCCTTTAATGCTATGACAGCTCATGGTAGTATCTCAGGCGCAAGAAGAGATATTTCGAGAGGAGGCCGGAAATGCGAGCCAACTCAGACTTAGGCGGACAGGAGGACAAAGGCGGCCGGCGTTTCACACGCCATATCCTTCAATAGTTTTGTTAAAGTCTCGCCTGCTTAAAACGGGCGGATGCGCCTGGCCATCCCCCAAACATGAGGTGAGCCCGGATATGCCGGGAAAGGCCCATGGTTGGAGCGGACCGGAGCAGACTCACAGTCTGCTCCGGTTAACGCAAGATGAGGGTAGCTTTTGAAGGCGCATAGTGAGGGGTTTAGTGGGTATTGCCTCAGGCGAGCCCCATATAAATAGCTATCCGTGCATCATAAGCGGACTAGGTAAGCGTAAAAGCATTTCCCTCACTCTAAAAAAAAAAGACGGGTTGCACTCCGGGAGTGCCGGCAGAAGTGAAAACTTGATTATTAACGTTGAGCATGTTTGATATTTTGGAATGGTTAGGGAATAATTTTGCACCAATTGCTTTATCAGTATAAAAGTACTATCATTTATGTGGTAGAATACAATATTCATTTATTGCGCTATCGTACACAAACATGACAAACCATATTAAAGTGAACGTTAAGTTAGGTAATAAGATATAAGAAAACATTAGTTATTATAGAGAATCGAAAAATATATATTGACAATAAAACAAGAGACAAGTAAAAGACATTATCAACAGTCTGTCGCTAAGCAACCGAGACCATAGTCAACCTGTCACCTCAACATTCTCCATCCGTCCTACGCTTTTTCGATCAGGTCACGTGTCCTGACGCGAGTTTAAGATTTTATACCCATTACAGAAAAAGTGCTCAACGCCGCTAAAGAAGTTTTCACTTCAAAAAGACGCAAGTGACTTATCAGTTTCACCTGTTGCCGAAAGACGCGTTGACAGGCGTCTGCCACCGCGTAGACGTGCGGCGCGACCTCGACCATCTCCCCGTCCACGGTACGGCGACATGTATTGGGTGGGGGCCCATAGATGTCCAGTGTATTGTAGGGGTTCACGGCGACCAACACCACGCCGACGTATGTGCAGATCCTTTTATGACAGCTGATGGTACGATCTCAGGAGTAAGAGACTCGTCAGTTTCACCAGTGCTCGTACCTGTTGCCGTAACAGTTGTTGGCAGGCGTCTGCGACGGCGTAGACGTGCGGCATGACTTCGAACATCTCCCGGTCGCGGTACTGCGCCATGTGCTAGGAACCATAGATGTCCAGCGTTTAGTAGGGGTTCTCGGAGACCAGCACCTCGCCGACGTATGTGCAGTTTTTATAAGGACAGCTGATGGTAGGATCTCAGGCATAATAGGTTTTTCAGTTTCATCAGGGTCGTATCTGTTACCATAAAACGCGTTTCCAGGCGTCTGCCACCGCGTAGACGTGCGGCGTGAACTCGAATATCTCCCAGCCGCGGTACTGCGCCATGTGCCCAGCCCATAGATGTCCAGCGTTTAGTAGGGGTTCTCGGAGAGCAGCACCTCGCCGACGAATGTGCAGATCCTTTTATGACAGATGATGGTAGGATCTCAGGCATAAAAGTCAACAAGTCGTACCTGTTGCCGTAACACGCGTTGGCAGGCGTCTGCCACCGCGTACACGTGCGGCGTGACCTCGAACATCTCCCGGCCGCGGTACTGCGCCATGTGTTGGGGCCCATAGATGTCCAGCGTCTTGTAGGGGTTCACGGAAACGAGCACCTCACCGATGTATGTGTAGATTTTGTTGTGTTGAAACCTGGGGACAAGGAGAGACTTGGGTTTAGACGGTTGTGGTTCCCAATTGCCATACTGTTTTTGGCGGATTGATGACTTTATATTGGTGGGGAATGGCTCAGCTATCAAATCTCATGAAGATCTCACGAAGATCTCATGTACGGTTCTCGCCTGAGTAGGTAGTAGAAGACTTTAACAGTTTTTGTAAAGTACCATTACAAAAGAAGAAACTGTTCTTCATGCAAATGCAACGTTCACTTCCCCGAGAACCCCATTGCAAATTGCAATGTTATGTTACACAGCTCACGTCGTGATTACTAATCATGACATACAACTGGTAATGACGTCAGTATTCTAAACATAAGACGTAAGACTAAACAGTTGCAGTGTTGCAGTAATGGTTGTTACAAATATTACGTCTATCGTGACGAAACCGCAATGCATCTTTTCTTCAATTCTTAGCTTAGTGATCTCAAGTTTTAAAGATTATTTCCCCGAAAACCATCATGATCAACATTCAGCTTTGGCGCAGTCCACTGCTGGGCAACCCTCAAAGGCACGAAATTCTATTCAGCCACTAACTGGTTCTTCTTATAAATGAAGAGATACATGGAGCTGAGAACTAATCGCGCCACCACTCTTGCTCCCAAAATATCTGATTGGTTGTCAATTTAAAACTTGACATAGTTACATTTCATTTTACAAAGTCATTGGCCAATCAGCAGATTTTCGGCTCCAGGCGGAGGTGTGTTGAGTGTGTGACGGCACCTACCTACCTGACGCCGCACATACTACTGCACACGGAACTTACCTACCGCGACAATAGATATGGCGCTGACATCAAGTCAGTAGGGGATGGAACAACACGTATGGGACAACCTACATCGCGCTTACAGAGTTTCACCATCCGCTTCACATATATACCAAGTCCGACGCACATCAGTCGGACCCAGTGTGACCATTTGGGCAGATTTAGCACCTGAATTTTAAGTGTGGCAGATTCAAATTTGCCAAATTTTTTCACTGTATGATTTAAATTTATGACTATGTATGGCAATTAATCTATAATAAGGTTTATTTTGTTATTAATGTAACTGATCATTAGTTTCTTAATAAGTAAATTGTAGTCGGACCGCGGTCCCCCCATCACCCATTCCGGAGGAAGAGCTCACCATTTGACCTTCGTACAAGTGACTTACCATCTACCATCCTATTCCATACCTCCACCATCATCCCTACAAATGTTTCTTCCCAATGTTTTGGATCAAATAGATTTTTTTAATGCTCTCGGATTGTTGAATTAAGTTAGCTCCACGGTTGAACTCGCTCGATTAGAGCTCACCACGGCTCGTTATACAAATCGTTACAACAATCGGTCTATTAGCAGACCTGTCAATCGGTAATAAAATCGTCTTCGTTTAATCGATTTCTTGTTGCTCGTTGGTTTCCGCTTGAGCGAATAAGTTATTTTTTTAACTAGGTAGCTACAGTTGTTTTGAAACTGAGAGTGCAATTAACACTGCACGCATACAAAGTAAAATTAATTACCTAATTAGTCTATGCAATTTGATTACAACCAGTATGTATAATGAATAATATACAATTGTATCATTGTTCTAAATTATTTATAATTTGATAGTGAAGGGCTACTATTGAAATGCAGCCTGCTTTTTATATAACTTTAGTAGGTACCTAATTAGCGCTGTTTCTTTCTAATATGAATGTAGAATTTCTTCATTAAGCGTAATACAATTATTGTTATGCTTTAATAAGCTAGTTAACAAACTAAAAAAATGTGCTCTCGTCTGTACGCTAAAATTACGTTGCTTGCTATATTACTTCACTTGATGTAAGTACAGTAAACAGCAGGTCAGTCTTTACAAATCTATAAATTTTCTTAAGTCGATTCTTAGACCCAAAATTACCTAACGTATTAATTTCAATAAAAAACAATACAGTTGTGTAAAGCCCCAACTTCTGCTGACCATACCATTAGTACCCACTACCCACACGCAATTTATATCTATGAACGACATCATAAAAATTTTAAGGGCCTATTCAAATTGAACAGAACAGCACCCCGACCGCCTAACGATATAGCTTGTGCTATCGCTATAGCTATTAAACTTCAAACTCTCATAAAACCCTTCAACGATTCGCATTTTTAGTATGAAAGTGAAAGCGTCAGCGACAGCCCTTGTAGGGTGTTTAAAAGTCGATAGCTATAGCGATAGTACAAGCTATACCGTTAGGCGGTCGGAGTGCAGAACCAACGAATGCTGGAGTAGACCGGTTGGAATGGAGACCACGTCTCGGCAAACGTAATTTAAATGTAGGACACCTCCCTGCTAGATGGACCGAAAACCTGAGAAAGATAGCAGTGGATGAAAACGCAGGAGATCGTGTCTTATAGCGCACCTTAGGTAGCTTACGTCCACAACCGTTATAGGCTGAATAATGACGATGAAGATAGGTAGATATTGAGAAAGACATGGGATCATACAGCTTCAGAGACAGAGCCAACAGCAGCTAAAACCTTACTAACCGTGAGCACTCTTTGCCTACAATCTGCTAGCTAGCTAGACCTAACACACATACAAGATACCGCCACGACGCGAATTGGGGCCGGGACGCAGCGTCTGTAAATCATATACCTAATAAGTAGTATTAAAACAAAAACATCTAGGTTATATCCTCAAGAAAGAAATTTCATGCGGAAATAAGCTAGATATTTTTGTATTTTGTTAAATATGATTTTCCGCCAGATTCTATTATCAAATGCCTGCAAATCAGCATTAGGGAGACGCGCTTTCTAGTTTCAGCCCCCAAGTCCGTAACGTAACCCAAGGCATCTTTAGCTCGTGTAGACAACTATACGCTGTGCTGATGCTGAATAACGCTCCTGTATGAATAGGCCTCAAAACACTCGCGATCACGTGCCAAAAACAAAACTGCGCACGAGTCGTTGACCCCCGAGCGAGACACCGCGACCATGACGAACGAACTCGAACGAAATCAATCATAAACCCGAAAGAACCACCATAAAAATGGTCGAAAAGCATTGATATTCTTTTGTTTCGATCGCAAATCGCCCCGCAGTTTTCGGTAAGAGCGCAATGACTTTAACCCTGGAGCAATGGAGGAATTATTACTGCCATTTCAAATCTTCATGCATGGCAATGCGAGGCAATAAAGAAAAAAACATAAAAACGAAGACGAGAGCCCCATCCAGCTGCCGAACAAGTCTCGGCAGAATTATGACATCATCGTATACAATCACAAACATTAGTTTGTGTGACTAAGCACATGGTTGCAATTTGCATCGTCTCTTATAAATAGCACGTGAAGAAGAGAAATACGTCACTCAAGACCTTGAAAAAAATATCTGAACCATCTCATGACCCAGATTTTAATTCCAGATCCAGGTAGGTATGAGAAATTGTCCCAGATTGAGATTCCAAAATCAGATAATCGTTTCTTTCAGACTTTTGAAAGCTTGATAAACTCTCGGATCCGATCAAAATGAAATATCAATAATATTTTATGACAATCAATATACCAATTTCGTCGCTGTCATTACTGTCATATTTTCATACTGTAATACAGACACAACTGCGACGAAACTGGATATTGAAGCGATTTTTGTTAAATACTAAATCAGCCCTCGGATTTTTTTTATATGAATGAGAAATACTATACATAAATATCAAATCGCTACACTAAGCGAATAAAAGCTGTAGCGGTTACAGTTTTAATTAAAACGCCGGGTGTTGTCCAAGCCCGCAGGCTCGCACGCTGCGTGACGTCATCGCCGCCCGCGCAGCCGTAGCCGGTTTGTAGTTCAAGATCAGCATCCGAGGTCGGCCCGTGGTCTCGACACTCCATAATCCAAGTTAGATGTCCACAGTCCACACCCATAATACTTAACCTCACCTACAGCCTACAGTTGTTTTAAAAATACAAATAAGTACCTCTAGTTGTAGATAAATACTCATGAACAACTACAATCTATGAATCTTAACGTGATTTCTTTTTCATATTTCGATGAACAGTCCAATCTAAAAAGTGCCGTGGTATCCCGTGAACACAACAGCGAGCGCCAACAAAGTACCCAGACATCGCGAAAATAATAAAGACCTAAATAAAACATTCATGATTATGACTTCAAAAATATAATAATAAAAAAAAAACTAAAGTAGTTGAATTGAAATTAAACATACACAACTTGGCTTTTTAAGAGATTGTTCAGAAATTATACCGCAAAATCAATTTAACCACATCGTTAAACATGTATTTAGGTAAATGCAACTAATAACATCTTTACCTCGGTCAATGTGGAGTATCGATATTGAGCAATAATAAAATAACTAAATGTTTCAACAGGAAAAACAAATCACTTCGCCTAAATTAAATTTATATCCACGTTGTCCCAAAATAAACATAATATTATTACACGTTTTTGTGTCATCAAAATCTTCTATAACTTTTATAGCCAATTCAATATAAATAATGTGACGGATGCATGGTCGGTTTCGTCATACCAAATTAACAGTAACAAAAATATAATATTAATTAAAACTTGTTATTAATTATAACTCCTTTGCTGTGCATTCATGTGGCCTTCTAATTGGTAACCTGTCTTGATAAACAGTTAAGTCTCATCTGCTTATTTATCTTCGTGGACATGGGAAGCTTCTGGGTCTTTGCTACTATGATGATCTGCTATGGGATTGCGTAAGCTAATCGTATTCATTTGACAGTTCATATTGTATGTCATTAGTGTCAAATACCATACAAATTGCAGCCGATCGAATACGATATGAACTGTCAAATGAATACGATTGACTTTACGCAATTGCACCCCTGATGGGGTTTTTTCAGACATCAGCCTATTTGATGATGATTAGTTATGAGTTTGTAACTCATTAGCTGTGCACTTACGCCTACTGTATATTCGGTAACCCATGATTAGTACACTTTGATATATGTATTAACAAGAGACAGTGCCTTTGGGTGGACTGACTGACTGTAATAGGTTCGACTTTGAGTTCTGCCGCACCCGGGCCTAACAATCACATGATGAAGATAATGCAACTGGTTTAGAACTTTAAAACCTGGATCTAGTTGTTTTCTAGATCGACAGATTGGTGCTTACACTCAAATAAATGTTTGTGCTGTATTACTTTAATGTAAATATTTATAGAATCTTCCTGGAATCCTGCTAAAATACTGAAAACGTTTCTGTAGATAAAATATCTATCGACTTACTTAAAATCGAAGAAAGATAGACAATAAAATTAATGTAATACGACAAAGGAATTCCGATAATATTTTGTTAGTCGCGGTCTCTTATTTTAATAATGATGATCTCATTCTGCCGACTTTAACCTATTGTTATAAAGGCATCGCAAATTCACGAAGCTAGTTAGTGTATCAATCATTGCTTTGTAAAATTATATTAATGCCTCTAAAACTTAAAAATACTATAAAATTGGATGGGTAGGACTTGTTCTAAGTCTGCTTGGCTAGCTACCACCATCTACGTCTGTCGCCGTAACAACAATTCTTTCGTTACTGTTGTGTTCTGGGCTTCCGGCTATTGAGAGATAAGAAAGCCTTTTCCTCCGTGGTTGACGATTTCAAAAGGAATCAACCTTCAGCCTTATGATTTAGATCAGGCATGGCATGATGAAGGCTAAGCGTTTCCCCAGTTCGTTGAGACAAAAAATCACCAGTCCTATACGGATACGTCATTTAAAAAAAAAACTTTGTAGACTACACGAGTAGTAGTACCTCTTTTAATGTATTCTATGGTGATTACAATCATCGCGTGTCGAAGGACTAGTGTGACAGCGGATGAGTCATGATAGGACGAGGAGCCTAATAGCTGTGCCCAAGATGATTCATCCGAGTAGCTGTGACGTCACTCGCCATTTGTAACTATTATTTACTTTCGTAGGGTTCTCCAGCGTGGAGCAGAAAGGGTGATAATAGCGAAGCATCATCATCATAGTAAACTTAAAACCGAGAAAAAGCAATCTGTTTCCAAACACAGAGAGGACTCAATCCACGATTATTTCTTTATGGAAATTCAAATAACAAATGCAACGTTAGCATACTGACTGGTATCTAATATTCAGAACAGGCGATTTATTTATGAAAAGTTGACGGTGAAATTTTTAAAGCAACATAATCTATTATGAACATACGACCAAGACAATTAGGCGCATGACAGGAATGCGGTTTTGCACTTCTATCACCTGATTTATAGCGCTTCTTGAAATGTTTGGTTTTTAGTTCTAGATTTTTTTTATTTTTTCTCAGCTGTCATGCGCCTAATTGTCTTGGTCAGATAGGTGACTTGTTTGACGTTTGAGCGCAGTTAGGAGGCTTTTTTGGCAAGCAAACATATTATGATTTATAACAACAAACATACTATTGTGTCTCGTTCATTGCCAACCAAAGGTTTATTGTTAATTTGCATTATTTTGGTATTGTTCGGTTTTCTGAACGTGTCTAGAACGATTATTATGTTTTAATTGACTGACAAACATGTTAGTCTATTAACTAACTAAATCAACATGTTACTTGTACGACTATTTATCAGTTATCACTGTGATATCGATTCTATTGAGTTTTATCAGCTGTTAGATAAGACTGATCGTATCGGCTAGGTATTATTATAACAGAGTAGATAACTTAAAAAATCACCTACTTGCTGGCCTTAATCTTTTCAACTGTAGATTTGGTAATGCCTAGTCAGGTTTTTCACCAACACAATGGCTAACAACAATAGATCTTAGTATTCCATTAGCAGCACTCCCAGAATACAAAAGTACAATAATAATTTGATGACGGACAGAAAGACTAGTATTTTCACTGAGACAATAGTTTTTAACCTGCTTACGTTTGGAAATTTTATTTAGGTACGATATGAATAAGTAGAAAGTAAACATTATTGAAGCCTTTCTTTGAGACTCCTAGGCTAATTAACAAATTATTAATGTTGTACTTAATATTTTGGTAAGTACATTCCCAACAAACAAACTAAACTTATAAAATTAAGTCTATATGGTCTAAACTCTTATACTTGTTATAATAGAGCATTCATTATGTCAATGTTCCTTATAATGGCACATTATTAGAAAATTTGGCTAATATTACCATTATTCTTATAATTTGGGTGGGTAAACGTTAATAATTCCAATTTATACGGCTACAATAAGGGTTCGAAATGTGTTCTTCTTATAGAGGCTAGTTACATTGCTTTTTAGCCGGATAATATTCAAAGTCATATAAAGTATATTATATAGTCAATTATTCTTAGAAAAGTATTGCACAAGGCAACTATGATGCTTTTTAACTTATAGGAGCATTTGATAATACGTCTATACAACAAACGAATTCTTACATTTTATATGATCTTAACAAGGATGAAAGCAATCTATATTCCTATAAACAGTGATTATAAAGATATTATTCTGTTTATGGTTACATTAAAATGCTTTTCATAATTAGATTCGCCATTTAGAAAGTACAGCAGATTGTGTGAATTTCTTACGGAGCGGAATTTACATTTAAAGAATGGATTCAAAACACTGGAAGAAGTTGAAAAGGAGCGGTGGTTACATGGTTGTGAGCATTACATCCACCACCTCTACTCCTATGATGCTACAAAATTACCAAGCCCATACCAACGAATCAGCCAGTAGTTCCGTAGAGGATTATTTTATTGAAAATGGGGATAGAAAGGAAACTAGTGACGAAAAATAAAATTGTAGCTATAGTGATATAGACATATTTTTATTGTATTATTACCAATTAATTAAGGATTACAATATTCGCATTCATCTTTAATAAAATGGTCGTAAATCAAATACTCTTTACAATTTCGGCAGAAAATGAAAGTAAATTGTTTCAAAACCCCTATGTTTTGACGACCTATCACAAAGTGTAAAGGTAAACTAGAAAGGGCCGGATATGTACAATTAAAACATTCCTTTCTCAGAATAAAATGTGTCCACTTCCATGGCCATCGCATATTATGTAAACTAAGATCTTTTCTTTGTAAAAAATTGTCAACATCTGCCATTATGTATACTACCATTGCAATATCTGCGGACAAAAATAATACTTATTTACCAATATTATAAGAAAGTATGTCAGTTTGTTTGTTTGTTCCTCTTTCACGTAAAAACTACTAAACGGATTTGGATGAAATTTGGTATGTAGCGCCTTCAAGTGGTGGACCAACATTTAAGCTCCTTTTTTTCTTGTTTTTCCACAGGAACGGGAACCACGCGGGTGAAACCGTGGGCGGCCGCTAGTCAGTCAAAATCTATCGCAATCCCTTTCAATTCGTCATTTGAAAGATATTCACATATTTCAGACCGTCAATAGTTGACGTTTGATATTGATTGTAATCGGGACTGGTTTTGAAAGGTATTGAATGAACGAAATTGAACTGTCTAAGCAAAGTGACACACGTAAATATCTTTCAAATGTATGGAGAAGTGTCAAATGAAGTGTCATTTAAAGCATCATTCGTTCCGAAAGGGATTGCGACTATAAGTTACACAATTCCATAAATCACTGTCACAATCACAATTTCTTTGAAAGGGATTGTGATAGATATTGAAATTATACAATTAGGCCAGCCGCGTCAGGTACTATTTTGTTTGTGTGAAAGGAACCCTAACGATATGTAAAATGGCGATAGCATATGCAAAAATTGTTGCCATTATAAAGTCTTCACTCTCATAGACTCCTTGTTGACGATATGTAAATCGTTTTGCTCTCATAATAGCACCGTTTATAACATGACTAAATAATAAATAACGTTTGTAGCATAAAAACAGCTTAAATTCAAGGGCGGGTTGATACTACAACACACAGCGTACCACATTTCATCATGAATTTTAATTCCCATACACTTTTCATTATAAACGAGCACATAAATCAGGGAAATAAACTACCTAAAAGAATAACCTACCGTTCACATTTCCGTAAAATGGTTGATGTTTCTCTTTCTTCGCCAAACTGTTGCGAAAATGTTAATCACTAACAAAAAGACTTATAATGGAATCAGAAACAAGTGGCTATGAGAGTCTACGGGTTTTTAAGAGCCTTTGATTTGCCGCAATAAGTTTAACTTCCTTGTTGTTTGCCATAATATAACCCGTATATGGCAAAAAAAGCAGACAATAATGCAACTATAAGGAGGGTATAAGGTTATTGCCCTTATAAATTGTGCCCAAACGCACCCTTATTAGCGATAATGCGGCTCCTATAAGAATATTATTTTTGGCAATATAAGCCACTACATGAGCAATTTTTGTTAGTTGGGTTATACATAAAATATGTATCGTTCGTTATTTTTGCGTATGCCTAAAAATATAAAATACTTGCGGCCGCCCGCGGTTTTACCCGCGTGATTTGTCGTTCCCGTGGAAATATCGGGATAAAAAGTAGCCTATGTATTAATCCACTTGAAGTCCCCCTTACATACCAAATTTCATCCAAATACGTTCAGTCGTTTTTGCGTGAAAGAGTAACAAACAAACTGACCAACTTTCGCATTTATAATATTAGTAGGAAGTAGGATAGATTGGCTCAATTACCTACTTTAAAAAGTGGCATATTTTACAGAAATGTATAATTTTGGCGGAGTCAAGTTTGTTTACAGATAAGATCCATGTGAAATGTGATTTTACAAAGAAATATTTGGTACCTATCGGCAATGATGACAAATATGCTATTATCAATACATAGGTATATACTTCCGTCGACCGAATATAAAGATTGAGAGCGGCAAAGTGTGCCTCGGTTATTGAAATTGTGTGCGCACACGCATCGCGTACAAACGAGGCTTTTAACGAGAAAGCGTGTAGAAATGACATTGACATTGACAAGCAGACGTCCATCGGAAGCTTTGCCCACCCAGTGGTATGTTTACAACCTCGATTCGATTGTAAGTTGAGGCAGTTATCGAACTACGTCCTTGCTTAGTGTTTTTTCCCCTATATCTGCGATACTTGACTTATTTAATCTAAAGCCTAAGATGTCATTCGTCCAAGCTGTCAGGCGATTGATGACAATTTACTTTTATTACTGGAACAAAGGAAAGTTATATTTTAAGCAATTTTGTTCTTTTATAAAAAAAAAAAAATTTTTGGCGTTTACTTCGCTCTATAGTTTTGAACTGTGAAAACTTGTTAATGGCTATGATGTATCTATTTTTAGTTATTATTTTGTTATCTTAGCTGTAAGTTTTAACAACAAATAAAAAAAAATAAAAAAAAAACTTGCGACCTTGTCCACATTTTTAACCATAATCTTTCCTATTTCATTATTCATAAAAAAACACAATTTCCCAACTAGTCCATTATCCAATATTTCTCCATAGCTGTGAAACTACGTCTTCTTGGGATTTCGAGGTAAGCGCGTTGCAGGCATAATAATTGTTTTTCATATACAATTTTTAATGAGTGTTAACAAACTGTTACACCTTTTAGGGAAGTCGCTTATACTTGATAAATATTAAACAAGAAAATATACTAGAAAAAAGCAACTAGTCTCATGTCGCCCTGACATGAGACTAGTTGCTTTTTTCTAGTATATTTTCTTGTTTAATATTTATCACATAAAAATAGCATTGTAAAATGCAAAATTAAAAAGTTATAATCGCTTATACTTACTCTATGAGGGCTAACAGACACCTAGGCAAGCATAAATTTTCAGGTATCCTGAATCCTGAACTTTATATTATACTTACCTACCTGAAATATTTTTAAAGCAAAAAGTTACAATACAAATTTTACACCAAAGACATCGACGATCGTAAGAAATCAGAAATTCTGAATCTGTTGACGAAAATAGTCATTCACCGCAGTTTTACGCAACCCGACTCAGCTATTCTTAGGAAACGGAATGAAATGTCTTCGTGGTAAAGCCACTAAAGGAGAAATTATAACGGCTACAATATTAATAGCGTGCTAAATAATGCTGAAAAAAGTAACATTGCAAGATTTGAAAAACGATAAAAACAAGATTAAATTGGCGTAGAAAACTAGACTTTATAATAAAAAAGCCTTTGGTATGAATTTCTTTTAATTTTCCAAAAATTGGTTAGGTCGAATGCAGATTTCTATACTTAGGTACTTAAGTACTCGTAGTTTACTATTAAGTATTCTGGGGGCCTATTCTCGCGCTGAAATATGTCGAATTCGACATTTTTATATCCTTAATTTCTTTATTAAAAATGTAAGTAAAATCTCTACTACTGTCCAAATCCTTTAATTTCAATTATCTTTAATAATCCTATAATGTCGAAGATTGCTTTTAGTGAGCCTTTAATACAGATTTTTGACTTCAAAAATGTCGAATTCAAGATGTCGAAGGCGCGAGAATCGGGCCCCTGTGGTTTCGTAAAGAATCGCCTATCGAATTTAAGTTTGCTTCGTTATCAAACCCATTGAAATAACTTATGAATTATTGTAATAGAATATGGAGGAACATGGGTTTACTGTTTCGTAGTCTTATATTTGTCAAATTTTCAGACAAAGTTTCCTGTATCATTGTTGAACATGAGCCGAATAAAATTTGACTATTAAACATATCGTCATTGAGGAAAACCTGGAGCCATTGTTAATAAAATAATATGAGAATGATACAATACAATGTACGTGTATTATTGGTCGGTATTGGTCATTTCCTAGGATTGGCATCACATTGTATTGTGCAGCGGATAGTTTTTACAAAATATACCTTGTAGATATATAGTCAGACTGACTAAAGTCAGAGTACATTATAAAACCTTGTCACACCTAAAAGTTTTGAAAGAAAAGTGAGTGTGTAATTCTAGATTCTAGTGTAATGTGAATAAAATAAATATTTCTTACACTCACACCAATTAACCTAGCCCCAAAGTAAGCACTGTAAGGCTTGTGTTATGGGATACTAGGGTAACGGATATAAATACATATATAAGTATTTATGTGTAGAAATACATATAAACGTCCATGACTCAGGTTCACATGCTCGTATTCATCATACAAACATTCGCCCCTACCGGGATTCAAACCCGGGACTTTAGAGTAGGCGACACCTTGAAACCGGTGCACCACTATACCACGGCGGTCGTCAATGTGACACAGTTCTATATTGTATAGGTACCTACTATATGTCGTTATTATTCTTAAGATGTCGTATTGATTGCGGTTGCAATGTCAATGATGATGTTTCGTGCGGCCGTTCTTCTTGTCGGTTAAAAGATGTCCTGAATGGCTGGTAGGGAAAAAAATTGAGGATTCGAAAGCACTTATCTATAAGTCTATTTGAACAAAAATATTTTGGCTTAGACTTTTGATGATGTAATGAATATCAGAAAACCAGTCGGAACCACAGAATATAGGAGGTATGAAGTAATTGGATGTCTGTCACGCGAAGAAACCCTACTTTTTGCCATAAGTAATTACATTTGCATCTCACTTTGTACGAAAGACATATAAAATTTAGGTTGGTATGACTTTTTTTATAAACTCTTAGCCTTCATCATACCTGCTGGTAAGATGCCCTGAATGGCTGGTAGGAAAAAAAAATTGACGATTCGAAAGCATTTATCACTTTTTTTTTATGATTTTTGTAATTTTTGCATTTTTCAATGCTATTTTTATACTTATGGTAAATTTTAAATAGAAAAATATTGGAAAAAATTAACTCGGCCAATAGTGGATTCTCAGACGGGAATCGAACCCGCGACCTTTGGAAATCCGGTCCAATGATCAATGCTCGATTCCCGTCTGAGAATTCACTTGTGGCCGAGTTAATTTTTTCCAATATTTTTCTATTTAACATTTATCACTTTTTTCACTTGGTAGGTTTTTAAGCTCTGTATGAGCAAGAGTTAGGTCGTTTTTACCAACATACGATTTATTTACTTGTATACTAAAGGACGCATCACGAAGGACACGTGGTGACCCAACAAAATAACCCAATCTAACCTAACAAACGAGCGGAAGTGACGATCCTACCGAGACCATTTCCGTAAAGAGGAAAGTCGTTCAGGTACGTTAGGGTTGTCAATTCGTTATCAGAAAATACTATTTTATATCTTATACATCTATTATTTTAATTGTTATTGTATTTTATTTTAGACTTTAGTCAACCACCTAATACTAGTTCAAAACAAACTGCATTGCAGAAAAAACAGAAAGATTACATTTAAATTAACAATCTAAGACTAAATTAGTGTCAAAGTAAATAGTTAAAATACTAGCATTTTTATCAATTTGTCATACTTATCACTCACACTTATGTCAAATGTTTCACTGAGATTTGTATGGGAAAACGGAAAATGGCTGATAAGAAAAAAACATGGACTATTCAAAAGCTCTTTTTCAACTCCTCTTATATTTATTTAAATAAAAATATTTTGACTGACATTGTGGGTTTTAAAGATTTCCTCGCAATTTTTTTAATTTTTTTCTATCTTTAAGAACATTACACACATCAAAAAAGTTTGTGCTCACTTAATGATTTTCATACAAAGGACCTGCTTTAGTAGAGGGATTATTATAGTAAATCTTGATCGATATTTCTTCAATTTGTTTGTTTAAATTTTTCGTGGAACGACTGTTTCTACTTTTGTGCAATCTTGAAAAAAAGTTGCAAATTTTATTGATGTAGTTTAAAAACCCGCATTAGTTCAAACAAAAAAATCACAAACATTCATTTTTTGTGATTTTGTATTTTACATAGTTGAAATATTGTACACTCTAGCTTTGAAAGGTACTTACCAAATTGAAAAAATATCAGTAAAAATAAACTATAGTAATACCTCTACGAAGACGGTCGTTTGTATGAAAATCACTAAGTGATCACAAACTTTCATTGATGTGTGTATGCCTTAACAAAAATTGAAAAAAAATATATACAGCCGAACTAGCGGCCGCCCGCGGTTTAACCGCGTGGTTCCCGTTCCCGTGGGAATACCGGGATAAAAAGTAGCCTATGTTTTAATCCAGGCTATCTACTATCTCTGTGCCAAATTTCAACCAAATCGGTTCAGTAGTTTTTGCGTGAAAGAGTAACAAACATCCAGACATGCTAACAAACTTTCGGATTTATATTATATAAGTAGGATTGGTCGAGCCGTTCTCGAGTTTTGCACTTAACACCACATTTGGCGATTCATTTTTATATTTATAGCTTATAATTTTCCTGTAGGCTTTCAAACCGTTTGTTTCTCTGTCTGCAGATGAAGGCAGCCCTACCTAAAGTCGTAGACAGCATGGTGGCGATGGGCACGCAATTTGCATTTGTGCCAGTGACTCGACAGCCAAGGAAGACCACACGTGGGCATGTAACAATAATAATATAATTAGGCCTATATAGAAGACATCAAAACAGACAGGGTTTTTCATTAGAATTTGTTTGTTGGTTGGCTTTTTGAAAAGTTACCTGTGCGCAATATGGTTACGTATTAAAAAATATAAGAATTTCTTATCGACGTTACTCGCTTTTCGAGTGAATTCGGGATCTAAGATTATGTCTAGACAGAAGGAACTTTGAAAAGACGACGACGACGACGACCGCTAAATAAAACTAAAGTTATGAAATTTTAAATAATTGAAAGAAAGAAAGAAAGAAAAGAAAGAAAAAACATTTATTAGCCACATACACACAGAAGATACACACACACACACACAACAATAAAAGGAGCTACAATTTAGAAGTTACAATATTAACACATAGAAGAAAAACAAATTAATGCGTGCAGGGCCAATAAATACCCCGTCTCAGCATAATGCTACTGAGCCAATAATAGATGTGCAAAGTGGGTCACTTAACTTAAGTAGCGCTGTTATTCTGACGGGGTTACAACAAAGGACACAGACAGTCAAAAACAAGTAAAATAATAATAGATAAATAACAAAATATATAAATAAAATATAAAGCAATAAAAATTTATAAATATAAAAAGTCATACAAGTATATAAATAAAAATATAATATTTTGGCATTATGTGCATTGTTGTTTGCCGATGACTAGGAGAAACGACAGTCGGTGATTGGTTGGCAGACGGGACAGATTGACAGACTTATAAAATGTCAATGTTATCGCCATTCATCCATTTGATGTGGAAGGAAGTGAGGTGACTTCCTTGCACGTCAAATGCGCCACGTTTTGTTTACAAGTAAAAATAAAAATAATGCCATGTGGTTGTTGCAATGCCAAAGCGTTTATGTCCAGCGATTTTTTGTGCTGAGCTGATGTTCATCCAGTTCGTAAAGTTGCTTATGCCCCATGCTCAGGAAAAAGTATTGCGGCTTCATCGGGTGCGATCCCCGTAACGCCAAGTGCGAAGTGAAAACACCTAAAGTATGCGTGACCATTCTGTATTTTGCAATGCTAAGAGATGCTTTTTTAAGTGCTTTTCAGTGTTTCTTTCGATTTTAGTTTACGCATCGGCGGCGGGAGATCATTCCAACACCGTGAAGCAGCGTATCTAAATGACCCTGAGCGATGTTTGGGGGTCAAGAAGGTGAAAGTACAAGCTCTTTTTGGGTAAAGTTTACGCTGAGCCGCCCAGACAAGTTTGTACAGGTACTTCGACTTCTTTGAATTGACTATATCGAACATAAGACCAGCAAGATGAAGCTTTCTGCGAGCCTCCATCTTTTGCAGATTAGCGGTTAATTGTGTTTTTTTTTAAGTTATGCATGTTTGCATTATTATTGAATTTTAAGTAAAAGTTGAACGTACGCAAAATCACATTAGCCTAATCTATGGTAGCTAAGCTAGTGAAATAACTGAGAAGTAGGTACAGTAAGAAAAATAATCTGATATTTTAAATAGAATAAATAATACCAACAGTAATACAGAAAAACATCTTAGAAATCTTTTTGAGACGCCTACTTAAAGTGTTAGCATGAAATCTACGAATGACACTATAAAAATACACTTACGCAGATTGCGTCTATGACTTCATAATCTCGAAGACAATTGAATAGACAAGAAAACATCTAACAATGAGTCATAAAACGATTAAGTCTGGCAACATTGGCTGCAGATTATTATGTCACTCTACCAATAGAATAGAACAAACATTTTTACTAGTCGATGATTTGGAATCAGCTCATTTGTAACAAGAAAATGTTTGATCGAAATCAATTTGCCTAGCCCCAAAGTAAGCACTGCATTCATAAGCCTTGCATTACTTACCCAAGTATCCCATATCATTACGTATAAAACACATATTATGATGATATTTATTCATCTAACCCGAACCAGACACGGTGTCCAGAGAACAATGGAAAATATTGTCTCATAATCCAGGGCATACATAGATAATTTGTAGAAATATAAAAACAGTCCTTCACGCAACTTGATATTAAGGATATGAAATTTCATTAAAAAAAGAACAAAAAAATAATTAATAATAAACATATAACCATACTACACTACCTTATACTGACTATAACAAGAAAACGCCGTCCAACTCGCAGCCGCGTGGCATAGTACCGAGAACACTGGCGTTGTCGCCCCGCTGAATACATAGACTCAGCCGCTGAGCAAGATAGGCACCAGCACCCCGACCGCCTAACGGTATAGCTTCTGCTATTGCTATGGCTATCAAACTTCAAACTCTCATAAAACTCTTCAACGATGGGGTTTTTGTCTAATTCCTACATTATTCATATACTGGATACACAATTGCATTTTTAGTATGAAAGTGATAGTGTCAGCGAGAGCCCTTGTAGGGGGTTTGAAAAATCGATAGCTATAGCGATAGTACAAGCTATACCGTTAGGCGGTCGGGGTGCAGGTCTCCTGAGGCGTGAACCAGTCTTGTGGAAATATGCTTCATAAACTTTTTTATGTCAGACGATCAAGGGCCCATTGACTCTACTGCAAGTGCCGCAAACTCGTGAGAGCGACGCATATTTGCTTTTTATGTCCTTCACGCATGATTCCAGTATAAATTCTCGTATTCAAGTCATACCTCAGTCAAGTGTTTAGTTAGATACCAAATAACAAACTCGGAACAGGCGTTTTAGGTCATTTCTATTCTAAAAGCGAGATGGTAAAGCATTAGTAAGGTGTAGAATACAAACATCACTAATCGAGCTATCATGTACGACTAGTCATCAGTTGCGTTTGCGTCACCTGCCGTGATTCATCTAGTACTTAACCGCAATACACATAAAGGCATTAACAAATCATCTGTTTTAACTAAATGAATATCAACCTCATCACTGAAAACTCGAAAAGACTTAAATATTGAGAACTATTCTTCGTCTCTCTATAAGTCTTTAAAATAGGTTTGATATAGATCTTTGACTTTGTTCCAAAACATACATCTTTACTAACTTCTTCTTCTTCTTAAATTTAAGAGCTGCGCTCTTGTCGCTGGAGTATTTTCCATTCCTCTCTTTTCTCCGCCAATGACTTCACTTCCTGGTGCTACACAACATTAACTTTCTCCTTTATCTGTGAAATCTGTAGATCTACCTCTCCCTCTTCTTCCCTCAATTTTCCCTTCCAGTATGTTTTTAATGGAACTGTCGTGTCGTAACAGGTGACCCAGCAGCTTACCTCGTCTCCCCAATTAAATTTCTTTTCTCCCCAACCATGGTCTTATAATTATATTAGGTACCTATTATAATTGTATATTTACAGATTATAATTTTTATTTATTTTTATTATTTTATTATAATATTATAAATGCGAAAGTGTGTTTGTTTGTCCTTCCTTGACGCCCTAACTAAGCAACCAATCGACTTGATTTTTGGCATAGAGTTAGTTGAAAGGACGGAGAGTAACATAAGCTACTTTTTATCCCGATATTCCCACGGGAACGGGAACCACGCGGGTGAAACCGCGGGCGGAAGGTAGTAGTACATATAGCTAACACCTCACACCTAATGCTTTTTAGGATATAATCAGAAATGTGGCTATTGCTTAGCCAGACTTGTGACATCGGCAAACATTGGCGCTCGGATTGGCACTTTGCTCTATCCTGGGCCCTTATTCACTATGACCAATTAGCGATTCCTTGTTCAAACCACGCCGATGTCGTACTTGGTTTTGACATTTTCAAAAGTCGTTTTCTACATGATACTCCCAAATTATAAAGTTATTGTGCAAGTACATGAAAGTCACTAGTTGTATAATTATCAAACAAGTAAAATAACTTTAAAATTTGTAAGTGTCATAGAGAAAACGAATTTAAAAAATGTCAAAAACAAATACGACATTGGCGTGGTTTGAGCAAGGAATCGGTAAGTGGTCATAGTGAATACGGGCCCTGGAGGTCTATTCTCTAAGCACGAAATTCGTAGTTTCGGCCTAAGTTACGGACGTTTCCTACTCCGTATCACCTACGGGCAGCTTATTAGTTCGGAGACCCGAACTAAGAATGAATGAGAATACGTTTTGACATTGTCTCTACTCCCAATGTGTTTGTGCCGTTTGTACAAAACTAGTACATCCAAAATCAATAGAGAGTAGGCTCCATCCGTAGTTTCAGGAAACTTACGAACGGGGGGGGCGTATCTTAGTTGATGGGCTTAGAGAGTAGGCCTCGATCCTGATATAGCTCCTAAGCCTCAGAAACATCGACAATTCCTATCTCTTGCCATTTCGGATTCGGGCCTCACATTTTGTGAACCTCACTGATTTGAATGTTCTTTGGTTTAAGGATTAAGGCCCGATTTATCTCTGTCGTTATTTTACTTTCATTGTTTCATAAAAACAGTTAACCCATACAGCGAGTATAAAAGCGAAAGTAATAATATTCAATAGATATATCGCATAAACGCCAAGCACGTCGTTAACATTCCACTAACCGATGCACCACTGGTATTTAGGGCAATGGCACGGTACCTTTAACGACGTGTTATCATATGCAGACGTATAAACAAACATCAACTCTAGTAATAAGTATAAAAATATATATAATATCATTGAAAAATGCAAAAAATAAAAATTCTTGTAGTTAAAACAATACAATTTAACATTTTTTTTGTTCATTGTGATAGTGTCATACATAATTCATTATAAGTTATTTTTTTTAATGAACGACGGGGAGACTTAGCCTTCATCATATCTGATGTATATTAGTATTGATAAGGCTGAAGTTGGAAGCGAGCCTCTCCCGGAATCCCTAATCACAGAGGAACTAGCTATCTTTTCTTGTTATGGCGTCAGACTTAGATAAGATGGTGGTAGCTAGCCAGGCGGACTTACAACAAGTCCTACCACCAACCAAACCGAATACAATATGTATGTACGGGCCAGTTTGTCCCATACACTTTAGGATGATGGATAGTTAGTTGTAGCACGCAGATAAAGAAGTCAAATAGTCTTTATTGTAAATATCGAAATACAGTAAATTATAAGTTGTTGGTTGTTGTAGGTAACTCTTTGCTCGACCGGCTAGTGCAAGCGTTATTGCGTACTCCACAGAACAACGAAAAGAGGTTCTGTGGCGTACTCGAATACGATATGAAATCTATACTAAAACTAGCTGTGCCCCGGGGCTTCGCTCCCGTGGAATTTCGGGATAAAAAATAGATAGTAGCCGATTCTCAGACCTACTCAATACGCTCACAAAATTTCATGAGAATCGGTCAAGCCGTTTCGGAGGAGTATGGGAACGAAAACTGTGACACGAGAATTTTATATATCAGATTATAAAGAGGAAAGATTTTTTTTTGTACGTAACGAATAAACTCAAAAACTACTGGACCGATTTTGACGGAATTTGGTATAGAGAATCCTTAGACCCTAAGTAGTAACATAGGCTATAAATGATCCCAAAATTCCCACGGGAACGGGAACCACGCGGGTGAAACCGCGCCCGGCCTCTAGTAGAATAATAAAGTAAACAAATTATGACGCGCGCTAAGTATGTCGTATGTCAGCAAAAAATGTGCGATGTTAAGACCGTACAATGTACCTCCGCTAGGAATCGAACCCGACCGCTGGGTCTGATACCGGTGGTTGTACCACTAGACCACAGAGGGTGTAAAAAGTAGTCAGTTTCAACCATTCCGTTGATAACTTTATGGGATGGTATTTGTTCCTACGATTTAATTTATAAATATATAATCTACTACACGTTGAGCATTTGCCAACATCATCTAAAGATGCTAATTGCTTTTTTGACAAAAACTTAGGAGGCTGCGACATCTTAATCACATATTTAGCTACCTATAGTAGTATCTCAATCGAGTGCAGAAACTTTAGGAGCACAGCGGTGCCGGTGTGAGAAGACCTTGGTTTTGCCACACGTTTGGCTTTTTAGGGTTCCGTACCAAAATGGTAAAAAGGAACCCTTATTGTGCGGCTCAGACTGTCTGTCTGTCACAGCTGGATATCTCAAGAACTACTAATAGAAAGAAAGAAGAAAGAAAATTATATTTATTTGGGACAAACACGACAATAAGACACATCAAAGTGGTACAGAATAAAAAAACACAGTTTGTCCCAAAACTAATGCTATGAAGTTTGAAATTTGGAACATTTTTAGATGATGTTTGCCCAATTTTGCCCAACTAGTTTGCAATTAAGAGAGAAATAAATATACATTTATTTATTTACAACAAGAAATTATGACAACAGGGGGTCTTAAAAATTCAAAATGTGGCTTTAGGGCATGTGGGGTATCATATGAAAGAGCGCTACTTGCACAATCTGAATCATTTTTTCTTTTGTTTGTAGACCGCATAGCTTTCGACTTTTGATATAAATTGTAAAAAAAATGACGTCCCTCCCCATGACTCCGAAGTTTGGTTAGAGAAATTTATGTAAAGATTACTGGAAAAATATAACAATATTTCTAAATAGCATACTTTTTAGAAATCTTAAAAAGTGATTTTATACTTATTTGCTGTTGGTTTGGTATGTCGATGTATAGGGACAATATATTATGATGGTACGGAACCCGAGCTGAACGAGTAGAACAAACTTATTTTCACTTTTGTTCGGTTAAATATGGTCTGACTTTAAAACTATTTAGCTATTCGAATGTTAATGCGAATGGAGGCAACCTTCGCGCACCACACCAACCGAACAAGGTTCATTTCGAGCTATACAAACGATATTGGGCCGCAATCTTTTTACCTTAATCCCAGACGAGATTAGATATCATCTAATCAACGGCCAAGTTATTATATCACAGGAAATTCCGGAGAATGAGATACCTATCGTAGAAGTTGAATCCTCAACAATTTACCAATAGTATCTTTTCTGTGATTTAGCAGTAGCATCAATATGAAGAAGCAGAATATAAATAAGCACGTCTTAAGTTTCTTCGCGCACTCATAATTGAAATAAAACAACTTTTGCGGAAATTCAGTGCGATTTATTTACCCGAAATATATATTTGGTACTATAATTTTTCGGTTTATTTGAGGTTTTTTGGTTTCCCGACGTTTCGGCACCTTTTCAGTTGCCGTGGTCACGGGTTGACTAGCTACTTATAAGTCTACCTTCACAAAGTTGATTTATTATTGCGTTCGGAAACGGTTAGATAATTACTATTTAAAAGTTAATAATTTTTACTATGGCAACAAATATTGAGTTTAATATTTTGATTTGTTTACTATTTAAATTATTTATTATTAACAAAGGAAAAAACTAATGATTCTACTGGCAGTTCACAAATTGGGAGGACTTTCGAAGAAAGATACTGCCAAGAAAACTTCGAAAGCTTCGCAAAAATTCAAAAATCAAAGAATATCAATCTGGTCTGATCTAAAAAATGGGAGTACCAGACCAGCCCTCTGACCACCACCGCTATATCCCGTGATATGATATAGGGCACCATGGTGTCTTGCTTATTCCGCTACGATGCGAGCAAGACAGCGACACGTTATCGAGTCATCGAGTCGATAAAAGCGCATGCCAGGACTCGCTGTCGACGCTTATCTCGCGATGTCTGTCCCGCTCATATCAGTACAGTGTGAGCGGGACAGACAATACGCTCGCGCGAGAAAAGTGTCGAGAAAGCTTTGTCGAGGTCCTCATGCTACGCATGCAGGCCTACAGGTTTGCCGTCAAATGTAAACGTGACGTTGCCGTTAAATACATAAAAGTATACAATCACATACATACCTACCAAAGAAACACCAACTCTAGCGCACAACAAAAAAATTACGTAATAATAAGATTACAACCTGAGTGGGGCGCCTCCAGCCTAGCCTATGCTAAGACACAACCTTACATTTCGTGGCTTTGTGAAGATCATTATCATAGATGTACCGCTCTGCAATATAAAACCGCTGCAGTTTGGTAGAACTGCAGTATTAATAATATAATTTTTAAACTTTCGCGTTGCATTATAAATATTGAAAATTGAAACGGGTATTAAACGCGTAGAAACGTGATAGATATTTCACCTACCTAATTTGAGTCAGCCCGTGACCACGGCCGATATAACTTGGCCGAAACGTCGGGAAAATTAGGTAGGTGAAATATCTATCACGTTTCTACGCGTTTAATACCCGTTTCAATTTTCAATATTAATAATATAATGTTTTATGATTTTTGCATTTTTCAATGCTATTTTTATACTTATGATAAATTTAAAATAGAAAAATATTTGAAAAAATCAACTCAGCCACAAGTGAGTCCCATTTGAGAATTCACTTGTGGCCGAGTTAATTTTTTCCATATATTTATTTTATGAACACCGAGGAGACTCTTAGCCTCCATCATACCTGATGTTAAGTATTGATTAGGCTGAAGATGGTAGCGAGCCTCTCCCGGAATCCTCATCTTTGAGTAACTGGCTATCTTATCTCTAACTGCCGGAACACAACAATGCTGAAAACATTGTTGTTATGACGTCAGGCTTAGATAAGATGGTGGTCGGACTTATTAACAACCAAACCGAATAAAATATGTACCCCTGCTGGGAATCGAACCCGGGACCCATGGGTCTGATACCAGGGTTGTTACCACTAGACCACAGAAGCGGTTAAAATATATTTAAAATTTATCATAACAATCTTATTGCTGACTTATGTTGCGGAGGTCGTAAGAACCGACCTGCCGGTCGCCGACCCCGCTAATGCAACCAGCCACTTATGTTCATTAGGCGCACCGCGACACATCTCGGCTCTAACGGTTCATCAACACGGCTTCTGATGGCTTTGGAGATTTGATGCCAACATTTACTGCTTTTTGATACCATTTATTATCAATTTATTCAGTACTTGCTTAGTATGACTTCTGTCTACACTACCTACTGGAGTTTTTAAGTGATTGAAAGTTATTTGCGGATCAATTACCGGATCTGGGGGCCTACCATCAACTGTAATGCGATTCATTTTAGGTTACTTTCAGGTAGTAAGAGCGGGACGCCGCTAGACGCGCCATATGGCAGCATCCTACTCTCACAACCTACAATGAATTGCATTACAGTTGATGGTAAGGCCCCTGGGGTCCTACCATCAACTGTATTGCGATTCATTTTAGGTAGTAAGAGTGAGACGCGTTTGACAGCATCCCGTGCTCTCAACCCAAGAATAACCTAACGTGAATCGCATTACAGTTGATGGTATGGCCCCTGTACTAAAATGTTTATTGGTTCATTGTGATGGAAATTTAACGAGCCCGCTCGACAAACGAAATTTGAAGGGAGAAAAACAGCCCTTGGCGAGTTTCTTGCCGGTTCTTCTACTTGGTCTCTAGTCGTGGGCTTTGCGAACCGATCGCGTAGCTTCTTTGTCATACACGGGTGCAGCTGCCTGGACCGCATAAATTTTATCTGCATTTCATTTTATTTAAAGCATTGTTTTACTATAAATAATCGCGGCATTGGCAACTAGAGATATCACAGAACAGAAAAAACAGAGATATGATGAAGTGGTTATCCTGTTTTTCAGTACCTATTCGATGGCCAACTCATCGAGAGATTCGTAACAATAGATAAAGTTTTGTTATCTTAACAACACAGGCGATATCTTTACAAGTTTGTGCCAAACAGATACCGAGTAAAAAGGTTTTCTTTGAATCATTAGAAAAACTTGATAGTTTATGATGAAAAAATAGTTTATATGGGACCACACATAAACCATTATCTTTCAGATAAAAAAAGAATTATAAAAATCTGTTAACAACTGACGAAGTTATGGTAAAACATACATAAAAAAAAATAAAAAAAAAAACCGCCGACTTGAGAACCTCCTCCTTTTTTTGAAGTCGGTTAAAAATATTGCAAAAGGTCTACTCGGCTATAAATGAATTCTCAGATTTCGTTACATTGAAGCGCTCGTGGCCACGCTTGACAGACTGATCGTATTCGATTACGTTCGTTAAGCAACGTTCGGCCCGGTCAGGTGTCGGATGGGTGACCGTAAAAGTGGCATTATAACTGAGCGCTTCCGTGCTTCGGAGAGCACGTTAAACCGTCGGTCCCGGCTATTGTCAGTCGTTAAGCCAAGACAGAGGCCTTAAAGGCGGCCTTTTTTTATAAACTCTGACACTAGAGGTGGCCACTAATCCTCATACGATAAGAACAAGAAGTTACATTGACTTGCAGTCCTAAAGTTATCGATTTCAATTGCAACTTCATTTGACTTTAGCAGAAATAAATAAAGTCAGAATTATACTACAGTACGTACCCTAGTAAGGAGCGAATGAAACTGAAATGAGCCGTGTTATGATTGCAACAAGCTGGCACGAGCGTACTGCGATATTGAGCAAGACCATCATAAAACATAAACTAATTATGTCAATTGCAACGAGACTTTTGTAATAGAATAGGATTCTAAACTAGCAGTAACAATGTTCTTGTTTAGATAATTTAACAACTATAATGTTTTGCCTCCTCTGTGGTCTAGTGGTAACAACAACCGGTATCAGAGCCAGGGGTCCCGGGCTCGATTCCTAGTGAGAAATACATATTGTATTCGGTTTGGTTGGTGGTAAGACTTGTTGTGAGTCTGCTTGGCTAGCTACCACAACGCCATAACAACGATGTTTTATGGATTGTTGTGTTTCGGCATCTAAGAGATAAGTTAGCCAGTTCCTCAGTGGTTTAGGATTCCGAGAGAGGCTCGCTTCCATCTTCAGCCTTATCAATACTAAACATCAGGTATGATGAAGGCTAAGAGTCACCCCGTCGTTAATAAAATAAAAAAAAGACTATTAGATCCGACTATCGGAGAGAAAAATCTGACGTGTGATCACGCGATATTATATAGCGCAACATGCTGTCTTGCTTGCTCTGCTACGATGTGAGCGGGACAATGACACGTTATCGAGTCATCGCGTCGACAAAAGCCACTCATGGTAGATCTACAGGACAACTAAAAATCTACTGTCGTTCTTCATCTTCTTCTTATCGAGTGACGATTAGTGGCTCACCTCTGGTGTCGGAGTTTATCAAGCCGGAAGCGCTCATTTGTAATGCCACTTTACGGTCACCCATCCGACACCTGACCGGGCCGAACTCGGATTTTTTGTTCGGTTTTCCGGTCGGTTCGATGATCTCGAGATTTTTGGAACGAAGTTCCTTATCGCGAGTTGCGAAAGGGGGCTAGACGGAAATAATTAAGACTAAAAGTTGTAACGACACTGTTTGCTGTGCGCGTGGACGGACGGATGGACGCGTGGACGGATGGACGGATGGACGGATGGACGGATGGACTGATGGACGGATGGACGGATGGACGGACGGACGGACGGACGGACGGACGGACGGACGGACGGATGGACGGATGGACGGACGTATGGACGGATGGACGGACGGACGGACGGACGGACGGACGGATGGACGGACGGACGGATGGACGGATGGACGGACGTATGGACGGACGGACGGACGGACGGATGGACGGATGGACGGACGTATGGACGGATGGACGGACGGACGGACGGACGGACGGACGGATGGACGGACGGTCGAATGGACTGATGGACGGACGGACGATCGGACGGATGGACGGACGGACGGACGGACGGACGAACGGATGAACGGATGGACGGATGGACGGAGACAGACAGAGGAAAGCGAGAACTTCGTTCCATCCGGGTGTCCCTTGACACCTCTCAAGTTTTTTGTTTTCCTCAAAAAGCAACTTCGCAAGGGATGGTTACACGATTAGAAGTACTGAAACCCTATATGTGTGCGTGTTTTTTTATTTCAATAATTATTTACGAGAGCTGCGTGTCACGCTTGTTCCACAGGTTGATAATAATGATGATAATATGGACAGGTAACAATTATATGGAAATTGTAAATCATACATTTTATCTTCATAATAATTGTCGACTTATCAGTGAAACGTGACCGAGAGTACCTACAATACACACTACGTTGGCAATATAAGGTGCTTCTACACCGGGAGCGTTCGTCTGTAAATAATGTAACGTTACAGATTCGAGGATTTCATCAGAGACGGAGGGAGGTGAAAGATAGAAACAAAGAAAAAAAATTTATTTTGTGAACCAAAAAAGCCTTTTAATTGCATAATTAAGAAAGAACGGAGCCGTACAATGTCTGTAATATTTCATGACACCAACATCGCTTCGTTCTGCTTTTTTTACTCCAAAAACCGATTTCATAAACTTAAAAATAAAACTTTTGGAGTCGGTGCCAGCCAGGGCATTCTACATTGCACGTCTATTAACTATATTTTTACTTTTCTTGCCTTGGCTAGCACCGACTCTAAGTTTTATTTTTTTACTTTTAAGAGTTGGTTTTAATTTTTTTTATAAAAAGTTTTTTATTTTGCAAGCTTTTAGTTACATTATGTCCCGTTACAATCAGCCCATACACAACAATGATGTCGTCTAGGAAACGGCTATTTGCACTATTTGGCAAAATGTAATTGATATTTTTCTGGAATATGAAAAAACAACTAGCCAGATCTTCGTAAAAAATTATGGGACCACACTTGAACTATGTTTTTTCAGATAAAAAAAAGAATTGTTAAAATCGGTTGACAACTGACGACGTTATATTAAAACATACATTATATATGTACAGTCGGCTGGAGAACCTCCACCTTTTTTTGAAGTCGGTTAAAAAGTATGTCCAACTAATATTGCCGTAATATGCAGAACGACAGCCTTGTACTTATTTGCATTTGTGGGCCCTGGTGGATGATGGCCCTTTCTTCTTATCCATCCGTAAGGAAGGCTAGTGTCCCAGTGATGGGGACATAATGGCTGATGATGTGATGATGAATAGCGGATTTCGTAAATAAAATTGAATTAAGATGTGATTTATTAAATGAAATAAGTGGAATAGTACAAATCGTAGCGGCAATTAGAAACAATAAGAGTCGGCCTTGACTCCTATTAGGAGAGCCGAACATTATATTAGTTCTGGGTCATTCCACGTAACGGGTGTTACAGGTCGTATACTTTTAAGAAATAATTAAGCAATGATCTTGAAGGCATACCTATAGTTATGATGCTCATAACACCGAGCTTTTAGAGTATATTTCTATATACTCTAACTCAAGGAAAGGACATCAGACATTCTGGCCAGATCCGGAATTATTTTTAATAGGTACGAGTAGTTCCTATTAAGACCTAAAAAAAAATATATGGACTTAAACCTGTCACCGCATGAACTGAGCTACTTCAATTTGAAAAATCTTGACAAAAAAGTGAGCGGCCAGACCCAAGATTATTGTCAATAGGTAGTTCATGCTAAGGCCTAAAAAAATTGTATGGACTTAACCCTGTCGCCGCATGAACTGAGTAGCTATTTCAAATTGAAAAATCTGGACAAAAAAAAGTGAGCGGCCAGACCCAAGATTATTTCCAATACAAATATGAAAAATCCAGTCTCATAAGATGGTGTAACGGTCGTTATCTAATTTTGCCTATTAGTTCTGAATAGGTTCGCAAAAATGCAAATCTCTCAAATTAACGTTTTAAACTAAAGTTACTATAAATGAATAATATTGAAATGGATCGTCTGTTACGCTAGTTATTCTGAATCTTCGAATTAAGTATTAAATTTTATACCAATTTCAGTGCGTAACGGGCGTTACAAGCTATTGTAACGGGTGTTACTAGTACGAAATGGAAACAATTATATGCGATATATATCCTTATTTTAAGCACTATTATAGAGTTACTTTATATTAATAATATTGAAATAGCTCGTCTGATAAGTTAGTTATTATCAATATATGAAGAACATCAATCTATTACCAATTTTAGTGCGTAAAGAGTATTTAACAAGCCTAGGTATTACAAGCCGTTGTAACGGGTGTTACAAGTACGAATCGATATAATGAAAAAAAATTTTTTTCGACTATTTCATAGGAATTCTTTACCGATCTATTACTTTCTCCGATGCTAGCATGCTTCTAAAATTTTTTTTTTATATTTTTTAATGCGTTGCATAGCTGGGGCATTCAAATATCAAATATCAAATCATTTATTTGCATGACACATGGTATAATATGATGGTAACATTAAACAGTAACAGCGCTCATGTATCACTAATGTAATAGTATGCAAATCATAAAACTTACAATGTCAATCTTAAAGTAAAATAATTTTAAATATTTGTCTAGATATTTATACAGTTAGTCAACAATAATTAAAATTTTAAAATAATTTTACTATAATAGAAAATTGCTTAAAATTGCATTGCGAACTTTAACACAATAACCAAAGCTTAAGCACAGCCAAAAATAATTCCTCATAAATCCAAATGTAATCCCAGATTGGCTATTTTATCTCTAAATGCCGGAACACAACAATCTTTTAAACATTGTTTTAGCGTCAGACTTAGATAAGATGGTGGTAGCTAGCCAGGTGGACTCACAACAAGTCCTACCACCAACCAAACCGAATACAATATGTACCCCACTGGGAATCAAACCCAGGATCCCTGGGTCTGATACCGGTGGTTTTTACCACTAGACTAGTTAAAAATAATGAATTTAAAGTTTAGGTACTATACAGATAGATAGAGCCACTTTACATATTTATTTTGTGTCTCAGTTGCTATGGATTACGTGTGTGCTGTTAAACCATATTAATTAAATAAGGGCGAATTGCCTCTCGTTTATTGTATGAGGATAAGTGGCCACCTCTGGTGTCAGAGTTTATCAAGCCGCCTATAAGGCCTCTGACTTGGTTTAACGACTGTCATCAAATTACAGCAGCCGGGACCGACGGTTTAACGTGCCCAAGCACGGAAACGCTCAGTTGTAATAAGACTTTACGGTCACCCATCCGAAACCTGGCCGTATCGAGCGTTGCTCAACAAACGTAATCGAATACGATCAGTCTGTCAAGCGCCACCACGAGCACTTCAGGGCAAATTAATGTAACCAAAAAATCACAAATATAATGTACCAGCGACCTATATTCGTGGCTAACCATTCTGCAGGTATGCATGGATCGATAACGGGCCATAACCTTTAACAGTGTCTGGGCCATATTCCTATTTAACATTCTCCAAAATAGGAGTCCAGTAACCTTTGACAACCTATTTCGTAAAAATCATGAGTGAAGTGAAGAACCACAGTAAATAGGACTGATAGGTAGTTTGACATTTTGCTAAAAGGCGAATGCCTAGTTTCATACTTTCTTGGTATTTAAGAATATTTCTGTTATGTCATGTTCTGCGCGCCTGGAAAGAACCTCATTTGTCAATATTTTTATTATATCATTGGACAAACCAATATTAGATTGCTTACAAATACAGTTGTAAATATGTTTTCACCTCACACACTCGGAATATGAGGTTTTGTCATTCAAGTTCTGCGCCTAAAATCGCATATTACCGGCAAAGCGTGGTAAAGTATTTGTTTTAATTTAGAAAGAAAAATATCAACTTTTAACAGTTTATTCCATTTTAAATAACTTTGAATTAACTATAAAACTCCCTTTTTTAAATATTTAGTTTTTTATATCATTAAAACAACAAGAATAAGGTAAAAGATTAAACTTTTGGTTAAAAGATTGTTTTACCAAAAAAAATCCTCGCTGTTGTGAGGTGAAATATTGTGTGATGCGTTTTTTTGCGTTTTTAGCGTCTCGTACCTTTGAAACCCTCGCTACGCTCAGGATTCAATATTTGGACCTTTCAATCCTAGAATCCTTCGCTTGCTCAGGTTGCAATAGCCTTGCAAAATGTTATTTAACAACTATTCTTTGGTTCTTTATTTTTCTTATATTTTTGCGTTTCGTTGGAATTTACGGATTACTTACATTTTAACGTCCAGAACAAACGCATGACCCTACGACTATTGTTGAATTTTACTTAAGGCTTCTAATTTTAAAACATTTGCTCCGCCCACAAAATCAACTCTTTGCAAAACTGAACAAAATTAAAGCAATATTTTCTTGACCTATAATATAATCCTCACACTTGATGTAGTTCAAAAATAACTAAGGTGATAATGTGATGGAGTTTTGCATAGGGTTGCCAGATGGTCGGGATTCGTCGGGAGTCTGGAGATCACTTAAAATGTCGGACGACTGAGAATCCAGGTTAATCCCGACCATCTGGTAACCCTTTGCGAGAGTCATCACATTATCACCGCAGTTATTTTTGAGTCTCAAAATCTCTAGACAAACAGCTTCTCCAAAAGTTCTCTAGGAAGACGTTCTCTATGTGTGGCGTCGTGTTAATTGTTATATTTATTTCTCCCGACAACAACCCCAAAACATTTTTTTTTTTTAAATTTCGCCTGATATTTTCGATTTCCGATCTGGCAACCCTATACTCGCAGACGGCACGCGCAGGCGCATATTTACCAGGCGCCACCGCCAGGCGATTTCAATTATTAATTAACTGACGAAAGGTCTTATCTTATGATACTACTTACAGAAATGCAATGCAAGCGAATAAATTTTAACAAACGCTACATCCTAAATCCTAACTAATATTATAAATTCGAAAGTCTGTTTGTTTGTCCTTCCTTCACGCCCTTACTAAGCAACTAAAGCTTGATTTTTGGCATAGAGTCAGTGAAAGGACGAAGAGTAACAAAGGCTACTTTTTATCCCTATGTTCCCACGGGAACGTAAAACCAGGCGGGTAAAACCGCGAGCGGAAGCTTACAGTAATAGTATAATGCGAAAGTGTGTTTGTATGTCCTTTCTTCACGCCCTAATTACGCAAGCAATCGACTTGATTTTTGGCATAGAGTTAGTTAAAAGGACGGAGAGGCTTTTTTTTATCCCGATATTCCTACGGGAACGGGAACCTCGCGGGTGGAACGGGAAACGGAGTTAGAAATAACCCCTGAAATAAAAAGTTTACTAGGGCGGTTACAACCCGATACTCGAGTTCGTCGATCGACGAAAAATTCCAAATTTTTTTTGCAGCTAAATGTTCGTGTAATATTTTATGTATACTCGTCATACTTATGCCCAGAGACGCCTCTATCTCGCGATATATAACATGACGATCTTGCATTATTAGTTGCTGCACAGCAATATTTTGAGGTACAACAACTGATTAAGGGCGAGCTTCTTTCGTCCGTGAGCACAGACCGCCCTCGCGTCTCGGTAAAACTCACTAAACCAGCGATACACGTAGTTTTCGATGGTGCTTCGTCCGCAAAAGTCGAAGTGAGTTAATCGATGCACTGTTTTTGAGTTAGCCCTCGCCGAAAATCGTAGCAATTTTCAAAATGATAAACAAATGACAGCTACATGAAACAAATTGTATTCTTCAGCCAAACAGTTCCATTTTCAAATGTTATAATTACTTTTCAAATATTATCGGATACATAAATAGCTGCCGTCGTATGTCGGCTGTTGTTCTCCTGTATCAAAGCCAGTAATCTAATCAAGTTTTAGCTGCATTTCAGATCGACAATAAACAGCCACTAAACTCCACAGGTATCTTATTTCATTACTCCGAAATATCTATAAACAAACCGCAATGTGCGCCGGGAACTTCACCATACTAAATATTGATAGCTTCATCATCCTGCATATCATATCTTCGCAATATTCGAAGCCGCACTACCGGTACAGCTGCGGTCGGAGTTGCGGTCAGCTATTCTGTTTCCTGGTGAGATTGCGCGATGGCGACTATATCGGGTATGAACTATTTTGAGCGCAATCATCATTTTCTCCCCCTGGCTACTGGCTAGTCCTTCGACGAATGACCGGCATCCTAATTATTGCTGCCAACTAAATCAACTAACAGATATCTGTGTTAAGGTCCTACTTTGGAAACAGTCTTTTAGACAAGTTGGTCTGAAGTTATTTAGTCAATTATTGGTCTGAGTTT
Organism: Chrysoteuchia culmella; assembly: GCA_910589605.1. Classification (NCBI taxonomy): domain Eukaryota; kingdom Metazoa; phylum Arthropoda; class Insecta; order Lepidoptera; family Crambidae; genus Chrysoteuchia; species Chrysoteuchia culmella. The sequence goes on from OU342651.1 coordinate 2,785,561, forward strand.
AGAAAAATAATTATTTCAAAAATATACTTAACTAGCTTCCGCCCTGGGTTTCGCCCGCGTGGTTCCCGTTCCTGTGGTAATAACGGGATAAAAAGTAGCCTACCGTCCTTTCAACTAACTCTATGCCAAAAATCACATTTATAATTTTATTTATTGATTTATTTGGATCACCAACAAGATTACACCAAAATCAAATTAAATCAAATAGAATCAAATTCGGTTATTTGAATGAATTTAATTATTATTGATGTGACATCACTTTCCTTATATTATAAGTTATTGACATCTTTGTAAACTAACATTTTAGTGTTTTTTTTTATTTTATTTTATATGTGTTTAGCTTCCATTTGACTCAAAAAGTATCGAATGACATCATGATATTATTGACAATTGAATTTTAGTGAATGTCTGTCTGTTTATTGTAGTTACCTGTTACTGTTTTGTTTTGTTTACCATTTGACATCTTTACATTTTCTTTTGACTACCTACTTGTACTTATTTAATGACATCGTAATATTATTGACATTTGCAGTTTAAGTATTATGTATGTTTTGTTTACTATTGACATCTTAATTAATATGTTTTTTATTATTATGATCTATTTAATTTTGTTACTTTTAAACTGACCATAATTAATTTGTCTTTATAATAATTATAACATACTGGCGTTTTGAGATTACTGTAAGTCAGCATGTTCACAATTTAATTGATAAATAAATAAATAAAGAAAAAGAAGACTCACACATATTAACATTGAGAACAAAGTGAAACCTTAATTAAAGGTGACAACGGCATGCATTAAATACAACAAACCAACAGCTTTACAAAAAAAAATATAACAAAATTATGTTAAAATTAAAACTTTGCAAGTTAAAATGTCACAATGGCTAAGTTATACTTTGCCCAGACAAATAGATTTTAATTTGCTTAAAGGATCAGCATATATATCGAAGTTGGTAGACTTTGACAGTGATTAGGATTAGGACATTGCTTTGGCCATATCTACTTACATCAAAGTATTAGGTAGATTTGAATTACGTTATTTAATTATATTTACGTTCACTGCATGATAACGACGTGAAGGAAAATAATTATTTGTGGATTTTATCTTGGAACCTGCAGTAATACTTAATGCTAAAACAAATATTATAAATCGAAAGTGTGTTTGTTTGTCTTTTCTTCACGCCCTAACTAAACAACCAATCCACTTGATTTTTGGCATAGAGTTAGTTGAAAGGACGCAGAGTAACATAGGATTTTTTATCCCGATACTCCCGCAGGAACGGGAACCACGCGGGTAAAACCGCGACCTGTCGCTAGTTTAAGGCGGTACCTTGACCGAAAGTGGCGCCGCGTTGAATTTTATTTAATATCGTAATTCTAATTCACAATTTTAATAAAACTTTACGTGGAAGTTTTAGAGCCCATAGTCTAGTATTTTTAGACGGTATCATTACATTCCCTCGTAGTCACTGCTAGAAGTAGAACTGCAAAACTGCTAAAAGTGGCCGTTTTTGACACATTTGCTATCTACTTCTACGAATGACTATGACGAGATGTAGCGATACCTTCTGAAAATACAAGACAATGGGCTCTAAAAATTCCACGTAAAGTTTTATTAAAATTGTGAATTAGAATTACGATATTAAATAAAATTCAACGCGGCGCCACTTTCGGTCAGGGTACCGCCTTAATATAAAACCCATTAATGATATTTTAATTAGACGAATATATCGACGTGGGGAATTTTTCACGCAGCTGAACTTTGCTTTTAAATGATAGCATAGCAATACAATTTTATCAATGTGGTTTTACGATTGGGCGGTGGCGGCGGACGTTTCATGTTTAATCACTTCATTTATTTTTACACCAGCTATTGAATTAATAGCAGAATGGTACACCTCTTAACCATCTGAAATGCTAACCTGTGAAATAAAATAATCGACCTTCGGGATCTGGATCCCTTCAAGATTCCGTATAAATATATATATATTTTTTAATACTCTTGATTATATAGTTGCCTGGAGGAAAACGACCCGATTTCCAGCAGATCCTGGCGCTGATGCGCATTTCATTATTTGGAAAAATGTGCATTGTTTTACAACAATTACTAATAGAAAATTTTAACAAAATTACTAACATAATGAACAAATGGACCGTGCATTTTTCAATTTTAAAGCGTGAATTATACTGTTCTTTATCTATTCATCATAAGTCATCAACTCATACATTTCTTATATTATAACATAACAGACACATTGTCCATACATTCCTGATAACAAAGGCTATAATTGACGATCGTCACTTGTACAATGAGGTATGAGGAAAAAAGTATGAAAGGCCGTCTCAGAGTGCACCTTGGAGGGTGACATCATGGCCGCACTTCCGATGCCTCGAACTGCGCCTGCCAGCGTACATTACGTATACGCTATACGTATAAATATGTAACTACGTAGCTTGCATTCGCGACGTTTGACTGCATAGATCTTTTAGAAAGATGACTCCTTTTGGCCTAGCCAGCACACAATTAGGTAATGATTTCTTGAGATTTAAGTGCGCATTGCATTTTTCAATGCTATTTTTATACTTATGATAAATTTTAAATAGAGAAATATTGGAAAAATCTCGAACCCACAACCTTTGGAAAACCTTCAAAAGGTCGTGGGTTCGAGTCACATCTGAGAATTCACTTGTGGCACAGAATACTTAATGAGTTAATTTATTCCAATATTTTTCTATTTAAAATTTATCATAGGTATTTAGTGCGAGTTTAGTTCTGCTGATATTTTAATGGTTCAGAAATATTGAAACCATGTGGTTATAATAGGTATTAAGCTATTTATTTTAGCAAAGTACAAAGTACACACTATCTGCCTGGGCCGGCACATTATCCACCCGGAGGAAAAATATAAGCTAGGAAGATTCTAGACTTTCTGGAGGCCACTGGAAAAAAATTCGGGAAAACATAAAAAAATATTTTCAGAAAAAGGCTGAATATCTAGCAGAGGAGAAAGTAAGAAATCGGAAAAGAATTTCTACAAAAGTGTTAAAAATTAAAATATTATGCTTAAAAAGCATATTTTGTACTCGTAACACCCGTTGCAACGCCTTTTTATACTCGTTACGCACTTAAATTGGTAATAGATTGAATACCAGACAACCCATTTATAAAAATAAAAGTGTTTAAAATAAGGATATTTCGCATATAATTGTTTCCATTTTGTACTCATAACACCTGATACAGAACTTAGCACACACTGAAATAGGTATAAAATTAAATACATAGTTCGAAGATTCATAATAACTAGCATAATAGACGATCCATTTCAATAAAAGTCATTTGAAGTAACTTTATTTTAAAATTTTAAACCTATTTAGAACTAATAGGCAAAATTAGGTAACTCTTGTTACACCATCTTAGATTGGATTTTTTAATATTTTTAACTGATGTATTGAAATTTCATTAAGTGTTCATAGAAATATAGTCTTGAAAGGTGGGTGTTATCAGCATAAAAAATATATGTATGCCTTCAACATCATTGCTTAATTATTTCTTAAAAGTGTGCTCTGACCTGTAACACCCATTATGTGGAATGACCCGTGCTCAGCAAATTATCATTCAAACAATTTTATTTCAGTCAAGGAAAAAACATATGAACCTCTTCACTTAGTTAAAAATTTTTTAAATGAGTAATGTGTAGGATTCTTTAATTATTTTTATTAACAGTGCTTCTGATTCTGGATATTAAAGGACAAATGGGTTCTTGAACTGATGAAAATTCTTATTCTGATATTCTCATGGGAACGGGAACAACGTGGGTGAAACCGCGGGCAGCAACTAGTTGTAGATAAATTTAAAGCTGTTTTATAATTTTAGTTTGAGTAGTTTGTCAGTCAATAAGATCTTGTTACGTTTTATATTATTATATCAAATTCCTTTTAGGTAGTTCTGTTTACTAGCTGCACAAAGAAATACAATTAATATACATTGTGATTTGAGAATTTTACTTAATAAACTACATCTGGGTTTCCCAAACTATGGGTCGCAACTAGCGATGTGCCGCTGGGAATATTCCCATTTCCAAGTAATTTACTCGTTGTAAACTTACGGGAATATTCCCAATATTCCCGGAAACTTTCCCAAAGTTTCCAAAATATTATATTTTCAAGTATGGTAAAAATTCTGTGCTATTTATATTTTCTTCTTAATCCCACGGTTACGCAACAACAAGTATGTGCATGCGCTTGCTTGAGCCGCGAGGGGAGGGTCCCGCCGCGCCGCCCCCCCCCCTTTCCTCTAGTTTTGCCGCTTTGATTGTCGAGTGTGCTGTGCTAGCTGTGTTAGTCATAATGAGACCAAAAAGTAAAATTTTTGATTACTTTCTACAAACTGTTAACGAACAAACAAATGATATATGTTCATTTTGTAAAATTGTATACAAATATTAAAATAACTACTAGCTTTGCCCGCGACTTCGTCAGCGTGGAATAGTGATTTTCGGCGGGGACGGAACTTTTCGCATAATGTCGATTGTCCTAAAGTCGTTTGTCATACATCAATTGGCATAATCATCAAATAGCATTACATTAATGTCACATATTTTTTCCTTCGCATAAATTTTAAGTAACATAACTGTCTAAAGGCATATTATTATGAAGCATAATAAATGAAATCCCTAATTTCATTTGGCCTAATATTACGCAGTCCTAAAATCCCTTAGCATAATTTTATTTGCCATAACTATAGAAAACTTTTTTTTACCATAAAAAAAGTCCTAAAATTTTTTTATGGTAAAAAAATGATATTATGATATTATACTTTTGGGTTAGGGTGTCGCAAAGGGGGTGCAGGACTTTAAAAAATTTCAACCGATTTTGTATAGATCAGGGACTTGTAAAATTTTCAAGAATGAATTTTATAAAAATGCGAATATCTCGAAAATTTTCGACCCCCCTTTGACACCCCCGGAGATACTAAGGAGGAATCCGACGGACATATATTTGTTTTCCTCTCAAAAATTTTGGAAAAAAACAGAGAAGGGGGACGGGGGTCTGCAGCAACAAACTGTAACAGACGTTTCAGGTTAGGTTAGGTTAGAACTGTGACCAAAACGCCGCGCGAGCCGAGCGAGCGAAGCGAGCGTGCCGCGGCAGCGGCTGGCGAAGCGCCAGAAAAAAATGTTTTTACTTATTAAAAAAAACACTTTTTCAATTTATTTGCATAATAGTCAGTGACAGAAACGAATCGCCTAAAAACCGACTCCACGCAGTCTTGTATGCCCTACCCCTAGAGTGTAATTTAAGCCCGCGTAGGCGCGGAGGGGCGAGGCGGCCCGCGATCTGAGGAGCAGGTGGTGACTGAAAACCATCTGCGACGATAAGCTCGCGTGGGACCGCCAGAGCCCCGCAGCGCCGGAGCCGTGACAGAAATCATGCATGCTGCATGCCTGCTTGCATGCTGCTTGTTTGCTTGCATGCTACTTGCCTGCGCTTGCATGCTGCATGCCTGCTTGCATGCTGCACGCCTGCCTGCATACAGCAATTATGCTATAAATTTATATATTTATATTTATATTATGCTAAAAAGTTTCGACCGAGGGAAAGTGATATTTTAGCTTGTAAACTACCCACATACTACAAAACACGTCAATCCGTTGCTCCGTTTTCACGTGAAAGACGGACATACAAACAAACACACTTTCACATTTATAATATTAGTATAGATTGTATGTCAAAAGAAAATACATATTACGCTGAAAAATGTCTCTTAAGATACTATATTTGTATCTCTTATAGGTTAGCTGGGCTGCTAGGGTTCCACATCAGGTGTACCAGACCTTCGATATTTTTCCGTCAATAGAAAATGTTCATTACGTTAAACAACTTTTCTTAAGACGCTATGTTTGATATAATATAGTTTAACTTGGCTGCTAGGGTTCCACATCAGGTGTACCAGAACTTCAAACATTGTACGTCAATAGAAAATGCTCATCACGCTTAACAATTTTCCTTAAGACCGTATTTGTATATCTCTCATAGTTTGACTGGACTGCTATGGTTCCACATCAGATATTGCGATCTTCAAAATAAATTATAGCCTATATGTTGGCGACGACCAATAGCTGTAAAACAAAAAAGTTTCATTAAAATCTGTTCGGTAGTTTTTGCGTGAAACGCGGACAACAGACAGACAGACAGACAGACAAAAAATTCAAAAACTATATTTTTGGTATCTGTTTCGTTTAAGAAGGGAGGTATTTTTTTCTATTATTTTTTTTCAATGTATAGAATTGGATCGCTTACAGGTTTACTATAAATTAACTGTATGGGTATTGGAAATATTCCCGTAAACATTGGAAATTTACTGGGAATATTCCCAGGAAAATTGGAAATTTTCGCCATAAGTGATAATTAACATTTGGAATATTCATTAAGCCTTGTAATATTGCCAATAGAATGGTTAGCATACAACAAAAAAATACTGTAATAGGTACAACACAAGCAATTTTCCCCTAAATTTCCGCTTTTGGGAATATTGCCGGGAACGCTTCTGGGAATATTCCCAATGTTTCCAATATTCCCGGGAACGGCACATCGCTAGTCGCAACTTACTGGTGGGTCCAAACACCGCATTAAGTTGACAAGACAAGGCCCTACACTAGAGTTTCCGAAAATTATCAATTTTATGCCACCTTTTGCCTAGAGACAGCCTAGAGGTGGGTACCAAGTTTGGAAACTCGTATTAGATGGGTCGTAGCCCAGACAACTGTGGGAACTATATAAATCATAGCTTTCTTGTATGTGTATCTCTCTTACTAACATTTCTGCAATAAAGTTACCAAATCTTCTATTTGTCAACAACTAAATATAGTCAGAATCTCATCAAACTTTACGCAAGTCAAGGCCGCCAGATGTATGACTCATCAGGCAACAAATAATTGTATTATATTTTTTTTATTAAGTCACAAACTTATTTATGTTTGTCACTTTATAAAAAAAATCAACACACAGATAAAAATAGAAACACTGTTTTCACAATTTTACCCCCCAGGTAGCTCCCAACATTGAAATTCTAAAGTTTCTTTGATTAATACACAAAAAGTTGCTTCTAAAATCAGTATACTAACTTAGCATTTGGTGGTATACACTTTTATAGTTTTTTAAACAGCTGTTCTTAAGGTAGTTTCATCAATTAGTTCTATTTATTCAAGTGCAATTTCGTCAAGGCTATTTCATCAATGATGTGACGAAGTGTCTCTGTGATCAGGGTAGCCTCAATAATGAGACTTGGTCTTAAATCACTAATTTAAAGGGATATTTGTATTTAGACATAAAGTAGTATAAAGCCCTGAGTTACAGGCAAAATTTGTTTGTTTGATCAAAAGTACTTCTATATATTTAATACAGTGAGTCCTTGCTTAAGAGTCCTTTTGTATGAAGCTGCATCGTTCCAACGTAAGTAACCCAAATCTACATCATCAAATAACACTTACCTCAATTGCAAATTTTCTATAAACTTCTCAGTCGTGAGATTGTCCAGCAGGACAAAGTCGGACACGCCGACTTCTGGTTGCGATGCCATCGTTACTTCGCCACTTTGTACTTCACAATAATAAATATTAATTCAGTCCACACACAGTAATCACAAAAATGTTTGCGGTATTTTACTATATCAACAAACCGTTAAAAATACTACAACCACGAGCACAACTTCCTTCGGCAAAATCTTATTTCAAACTGACAACTGTTGTTGCCAGTTGTTATCATTTTAAATTACCCGACTCTGGTTTCTTGCCATCCTAAAATGTATATTTCCCATTTTCAAATCTTTATATTCAAAATTCATTTCACTTGGTATTATTTTATTTAGTTATGTTATTAGCAGAGCGATTAATCAAGTTAACAGGTTTTTTAGTAAAACAAATAATTATGAAAGTAGATTTATCGCTCTCAGAGTATTGTAGAAAAATTACTAAAATTAAAAAAACGAACGAGATTCATGTTAGGAACGGAACGTGAATAGTTCATGCGCCGCCATTTTCCTTGTTGTAGGTGCATCAAATGTCATAATAATTTTCAATTTTTCTGAAATTATATTTTCTTTTGGCCTTTACGTTGTAGAAGTATATTTTTTTATCCTTCGTTTATCTATAATTTTAGTGGTTATACAAATATTCAAAATAGATTAACAGAAACGGCAACTGTGACGATTTCTTTGAGGTCGTCGTTTCAAGGATCTCTCATGTTCTTCAAAGAGGATCATCTTCATAAAAGGTAGTGAGCTATACGCCCACTGTCGTGTTGTATCGTAAGAATATAAAGTGCGTCTAGTGATGAGTTTATTTCTCGTTTGCGGTAATGAAACAGTGCAGTGAAGGACCGTGACAGTTTCGGGTGAACGTGTAGTTTAATGGGACAATGAGCGATTCGCCAGGAGTGGAATGGCTCCCGGCGTACAGCCCCGGGCCGCCGCGCCACAGCCCCTTGGGCCCCATTCCGCGGTTTTTATACGAAGATGTTCAGCCATTGTCACTGCAGCAGGAAAATAACAATAAGGAAGGAGACCAAAAGGAGAACTCAAAAATAATACATGCAAAACCAGCCTACAGGTAAAGTCCGATGTTATCCTCAACAAGTAGGTATTTATTAAAAACTATAAACATGTTTAGTGACTCATCTTTGTAGGTCACCTCCTAATGCTGACTAATCATAAAATACTATCAATAGCAAAATAAAAAGAGATTAAATGTTGATACACCTACACACTGCCGTCTGATTAGCATTCTAAAATGCAAATTATTATTATGATGATACAAGCATGACAAAGCTTCATCTAAAGCTTCATCATTTTGTTTGTCTCTTCCAACATGATAGTGCTGGGGAACTGGGTGAAATGGTTCCGAATATGATGACTGATCACCCGTCCGGCTTCGCCGACATCCCCCCTTCCAAATAATAACTTGATAGTTAGTTGTGAAATGATTGGCTGGTAACTGGTGTGGTCAAATGTCTTAATTACTTGCTAATAAGATAACATTTAATCTTGTTGATAGACCAACTACCTATCGATAAGATTTTGTAACTTTATACCTATTTTAATGCTATTGTGAGAATGTTTTATACGAAAACATTTTATATTCACAATTAATGTTGAATGTTGAAAGTAAAATAAGTCAACATGCCTTTTCCCCTTTAAGCATTGGGAGAAATAATTTACTCAGTTTCAGTTGTGGACAGATTACAAGCAGAAAAAGTAACTCGCACAAATGATTACCTGTACTAAGATTTATAGTCTTTTTTCAACTAGGGTGATTCCTGTGACGTTTCAAGTTTGGCAGTTTTAGTGATGTCCCAAAATGAAATCCTATTGACTTATCTATAGATTTTTCGAAGAGTCAATGTACCTACTTTTGGAGAAATTGCAATATATTTTACTACTTTACTGGCGTTTACTTACGTGGAATCCAGCGTAACTTGTATCATCCCACATACACATTATATAGGATAAAAAGTACTGTATGTGGTAAAATAAACATGAAGCTGTCAACATTAATATCAGCAGAAACATTTAATTTATAGCATCAAAAACTTTGCTGAGTTCTGTTTTGTTTAAAATTTCTCTCTTTCTAAATCTTTTTTTTCACTGTTATCAACTAATGAACAGCAGCAGCTGTCAATTCTGTTGTGTCCCATCTCTACCCTGTTACAAATCATTTTTTTTACATAGTATACGCAATTCGGAAAATTTTGAAATGTCACAGGGTCATCCTAGCTGGAAAAGATTATAGTCATAAACTTCATCATAATTTTGATTTCAGCTATGCCAGTATGATCAGATTGGCCATCAGCAGTTCACCAAATGGAAAGATGACACTAAATGAGATTTACAACTATATTTGCAATGCTTTTCCTTACTACAAAGAAGCTGGGAAAGGCTGGATGGTAAGTGAAAAGAATTAGGTGAAAAACTTACATATCAAGCATTTTGGAAAAATAGTGCCCAAAACTAACGCTAAAATGTTATTAATTTAAATAGAAAATGCACAGTTGTAAGTAAAAGTCTCTCCTTTAAAGAAATATATTTCAACTGACTTAGAACTATTGATATGTATAATTTATGATTTTTATTGAACTGCATTCATAATTTATGATTATCTGAATTTTTCAATGCTTTTTTAATACTTATGATAATTTTGTTACTAGAAAAATAATCTGAACTCTCAAATGATGTGGATTCGAGTCCCATCTGAGAATTCAGTTGACATTTTCCAATATTTTTCTATTCAAAAATTTATCAGAAGCATTTATAATGCTTTTTTCTGAGATATAATCTATAGTGATTCTTAGAGTTTAGATTTCGCTATTAAAAATGTTAATATGTTTTCATATCATCAGTTATACTAGTTAGCAGTGTTAAGAAAGTAAATTATTTTTTTCAGAATTCAATAAGGCACAACTTGTCTCTCAATAAGTGCTTCATGAAAGTGGCTCGCAGTAAAGACGACCCTGGAAAGGGCTCCTACTGGGCGATGGACACGAGCCAGAAAATAGCTGAAGTTACTCCACGGCGACGCAGAAGTGTAAGGGTAAGTATTGGTATCAGTACTTGATGCAGAACAATATTTAATTATTAGTTGACAGGCTTTTGAGATAAATAACAGCATACATTGAATGAACAAACTAACGATGAACTGAACTTTACTAATGTATGGTTCATTATGCATGTTCTGTACATTTAAGAGCTTATAATAATTAATGTATATTGAGCTACCAGCAATTGTTGGTAACATAGAGTGTCATCCCTGACATGCATAGCACAATAAAAGCCACAAAAGAGATAGATTAGTGCTTTAAACATAATAATATTGCGGATTAGTATGACTCATCACCTTTACACAAAGGAGAAAGATTCTTTAGCTACATAGTTTGTATATTATTAGGATTAACTAAGTTATTTTAATAGAATCAAATCAAAACTTTTGTGATGCACATGATGATTTAATATATAGAATTTTCGCAAATTCCTAGGGATATTGCGGAAACATGGATAATTAGAATTTTTATTATGTAGTGAGGTAATTATATTTCTAATAACACTTCATAATATCACTGCAACAAATGTAAAAATTTCCTACTTTCGAGGCACTTTCAGAAAAAAACCTTTAAAAGAATAATCGCCTTTGCTCGCGAGCGGATTGCGAGCTGCGCGTTCGTGGCGCATTCGCCTGATGTGGTCGCTCCCCTATAGCCAAAGCCAGCAGTAGTATATAAGTTAGTCGTCGTTCCGGCAGATGGCGCCGTACTCCCCAGAGTGCAGCTCCAACAGCAGCGGGGCGGACGCGGCGCCCACGCCCCCCGCCACGCCCACCACGCCCACGCCGCCCACGCCCACCTCGCCCGCGCCCGCGCCCAACCTCAAGCCCGACCCCGACACAGGTAAGCACGCAGGGTTTAACCAGGCCTAGTTCACTATGTACTTATTACCTACAGGTCGGGGGACATTCGGATGTCCAAATGTATGGTTAAGATTGCTTCAAGGCCATGCGACCGCGCTGATCTGTGATGCGATAGCAAGCTTGCGCCCGAAAAATACGGTATATTTTCGCTCGCGGTATATTTTTGCACTTCGCAAAGTGAGTACTCGACTCAAAATGTAAATTTCGCAGTAGTCACATTTCTCACAAGGGACACTTCTCATAATGTGCATTGCTCAAAATGAGCACGACGCGCACATCGCGAAATGTGCACTTCGCAAAATACGCACTTTTCTAGGATATGGCTAAATGTGCTGTTTAACAAGGTTAGTCTCAAACCAAAAATTAAAAGAAAGACATTTGATATGAAACCTGGAGACCTATTTGTGAATCATTCAAAATTCTCAGCATGCAAATTCAATTCGCATTGGAATTAAAATTCATTGAGATCCATTTTGTTATATTTTTTAATAATTTGAATACGGTGTTGCCGTTTTTTAAAACACTTATGACATTATATCTGGCTGTTGGCATGATAAAAGAGGACTTAAAGCGCTCTGTGCCTCAGTTTGGAATGGCAACTAAGTATGGGTGGTAGCCTGTAGTACGTCTGGTATCCCGATGGAAAAGGAGAGATGGGAAAGAAGGCGGGATGAGGTTATGCAGCTCAAATGCACACTCCTCAAAGTAAAGTCTGTAGAAAACCCACAGACAAGCGACCTTACCGGTGGTGACTCAAACTATGCAGATTTTTAACCAGCTCGTGGTCACCTATAAGTCGCCTGGCTCTGCGTTCTACCGAGTCGAGAGTAGGGAGTTGGTATTTAGCTTTACAATGCACGATCGGACTCGAGCTTTGTAAAGAGTAAGAAGCTGTCCAGGCGTGAAGTATCGTTTGACCCTGTTCAGAATGCCCAGCTTTTTCGCCGTAAGTTGTGCCTTCCTCTCGATGGTAGCGCCGTCGTTAGGGTTGGTAGTCAACTCCATGCCGAGAAGTTCGAGATGGTCAGTGATGTCTACAGACGAGCCGCGGAAAGTCGGAGTCAGGGTGAAATAACTCCTTTTAGCGGATAAGAGACACGCTTGTGTTTTAACGGCGTTGAGTTGGACCAAATTATCGTCGCCTCATTGAGAGACAACACTTAAGGTCGCCTTTGTCCGCTCCACCATGGCCTCTCTTAAAGACTGGACAGTCCTGTCGTCGCTTGCACTGGACTAGTATCTCTCTGTGATTACTGTCGTCTGCATACCCAACAATGCGTGGCTGAAGAAGTTCATTGATATGCGGCAGGAAAAGAGTCGCAGAGAGAACAGGCCCCTGAGGAACTCCGGCAGTAATAGCCGTTGGGTCTGAAGAGCTGCACATCGACGACCACGCTCATATACCGTTCGCTCAGGAAATCGTAGATCCAGTTGCAAAATCCTGTAGAGATGTCGTAAGCTGGAGTTTGCTCAGCAGACTAGCGTGCCACACCCTGTCAAAGGCCTTTGTGATGTCCAGTGACACCGCTAAGGCTTCACCTTGTCTCTCGATGCCCCGCCCTAGCAATGCATGGCGTATACAAGCAGGACCTACAGTTTTGAACCACTCGTCGCGCGAGTGGCGAGGCGATCAGGCGAAAAGCGACCTTGCTTATGTAGACATAGGTTGCTTTTCGCTTTGCCCCTCTTGCGCTCGCATCGGGAGGCGGTATTACAGACGAAAAGCGAAGCTATGTATATACATGCAAGGTCGCTATTACAAAAGTACGGAAAATACGGAAACCCAAACTTCGCACGATAATCAGTAGAAACCTCGAGACGAGTGAATCAAAAATAGAGCTCCTGATCCCCGGTGGATCGACCTTTCCGAAAAAAGCTTTGCAAATCTTGCGATACCGTATGCGAATTGAAATTCCAATGGTTTCAAAATATACCTCTCCTTAATGAAAACCGAATCCCAAAAGTTACGAGTCCCAAAATTACAACACCAATTTTGTCAACTAGTTTTTTCTGTAGTTGTTTCAGATACGAGCCATACAGACGACGCTCTCTCAGAGCTCATGAATGAAGAGCTTATGACAGACGTGGATATAAGCACAGGTAAAATTTTACAATGTACTTCACTGAACTTGTTCAGTCCTCAATGCTCACTCGTTTACTAGTTTTTTAGATTATACCCAAAGGAGATCTCCCAAAATGTATAGAGTTTGAGCCAGGACCATGTTCTTTATGACTTAATTTATTTTTTCTCTAAAACAGCTTTATGTTTTGGAAGGAAAAAAACTGAACTGCAACCACACAACGAAAAATACTTCTTGGCAGAGGAGATTTGATTTTTTTATGGCTGCCATTGGACGTCTCATTTTAAAATATTTGATAGTGACTAACTAGGTTTTGCAAGTACCATTTTTTTCGGATTTGGATCTAGACCAAATTGGGCCATTTTTGGTGTTTACTTTTTCTATTAATAGCGAGTGTTTAAATTAAGGGTAGTATTTAACCGATCGACTAAAATTTTGTTTGGCTGACAAAAATACTAGGTGAGCCACTTACGGCCGGTTTCAATAATCTATCCCTAACAAGAGGTAGGAGTATCTTGGTTACGTTACTTAGCAACCGCTGTTATTTTGGGTTATTTTGGGCTGAATAACAAAAATATCTAGGCAACAAAGCTCTCTTACTGTAGATAAGTTATTGATACCAACCGTAAGTCGCCAATCTAACCTAACCTAAACTTATTTTTTCTGCAACCAAACCTAGTATTTTAGTCGTTTAATTTGGCGGTTGCACTCCCGTAACTAACTTGGAAATAATGAATCTCAGGGGTTCACGATTTTAATGTATGACTTTTTTTAATAAATCAAAATCCGGAAAAGGAATGAAATAAGTGCATATTAATCATTTGCAATGTTCGACAACAATTTTAATACATAGTATGATAGATGCAAGCTAAACTATCTACTTATATATCACAATTACAACAATAATAAAAAAATAATTTTCTTCTTCTTCTTTTTGTGTAGTGGCGGTGCCCCTCTGGAAAAATCATTTTTGTGAAAACTGAAACTGAAATGGTTTTTTTACTGGTGACATTTTACTTTTTTTTTGCGGTGTTGCCAGAACTATACATCAAATCGGTGTTGCCAATGCTACAGCAATTACCATCCACGGCCCACATTTGCAACGGGAGCGTAATTTAAATAACATTTATATCTATTAAACATAATTAAACCTAATAATTATAATAATTTTGCATTTTTACAATGCTATTTTTATGTGATAAATATTAAACAAGAAAAATAATCACGTTATTAAATTTTTTTCTTGTTTAATATTTATCAAAATACAATAAATTACGTTTTATGTTTTAAAATTAGTTTTTTTTATTAAAAAAAAATCATGAAGTCAAAGATTTTTATTAAAATAGACTTGTAAATAAGTGCTTTCGAATAGACCATTTTTTTCTCCCTACCAGCCATTCAGGACATCTTTAAACTGATAAGAAGAACGGCAAGAAACTTATCAGCTTTAACAAAAACAGAACCCTGATTTCCAAGCCTGCTTAATTTAGTAATCTTTAGTCGATCGGTTTATTATATTCCTTTTCTCAAACATGCTTGGAAATATGAGCATTATTTTGACAACCTTCTTCAAGATAAATCGATATTGCTGTACTGGCCACATACATGCGAGCAGCGGCCGGCAAAAGTTGTATGAAAATTCATGTGTGTCGTGTTTAGCGGCCAAATAAATTACATAGTAAACTCATATCTGTCGTGTAATTAAAAATGAAACGATCTTTTACTTCGAAATATGGCAACCAAGAAGGTAACTTATCAAAAGTTTTATTAAAATTTCGAACGGGTTTGCAAATAGAAAGCTGTTTTAGAGAAAAAAATCAACAAATGAACACTTCAACGCGGAAAAAATATAGTTGTTCGTTGTTCGTCTTATTTCGAAAAGTAGTTTTAATTTCCGCGCATTATTTGAGAAAAGCACTATACAAGCCTTGGCCACAACTAGGCATTGATGGACTTGCGTATGTGTGCCTCGGCCCACATTCACACGTTCGTCCATCAATGCCTCTTTTGCTGGCCGCTGCAGTAATGTACTTTAATAGTACATTGTTGCAAAGGCCGTGAAATAGGCAATTGCAGGTCGAGTATGAGTTTTACAGGCAATTGCCATTTCCGCTGAGGCATATATATTGTTTTGCTCAAAAGAATGCAGGGAAATAAAACGTACTTTTTATATTATACATTTAATAATTACTAAAAGAAAATCAAATTCATTGCAGGAGCGTCTTTTTGAATTTGGAACATTACAGCGCTCCAGCAATGTTGTATGAAACGGCGTGCTGGGGTTGATAAATACTCTTTGTAATGTTCCAAATTAAAAAAACGCTCCTACAATGGATTTGATTTTCTTTGTCCGTAAATTTGATACTTTGCGTGTTCTTTTTTCGAAAATAATGACAACATTTTCATGCATGTTTGAGAAAATTAATTTTAATCTTGTTTCGTCAAAGAGCGCCTGTGGAGCGACGGCGGCCGGCGGCACATTTGCGGAGCTTTACGCCACAGTGCTTTGACAGACGACTACGGCAACTTCGTGGTGACCCGCCTCGACGACTGCGACTGCCCCGCGCTGTCGCCGCCCGCGCCCGCCGCCGCCGCCGCCGCCGCCTGTGCGCCCGCTCCCGCCTGTGCGCCCGCCCTCGCCGCGCCCGCGCCCTACTGGCAGCCCGACGTCTTATAACACGTCGCAAGTGAACTTATACACACTGCCATGTTTTGAAATGATCCGAGCCCGCCGGCGTATACGTACAGTCCCGAGCGATACGATATATATGTCGTAGGATTATTGGATAAATAGAATTTTCGCAAAAATAATAGGGATATTGCAAAAACACGGATAATTGGACAATGGTGTTGACATTTCTCAATCTTACTAAAAAAAGATAGGGTTTATGCAAAAATACGGGTTGCTTTAGTAATATTGGACATTCTCTATTGTGATTGGCTTAATTTTTTCTTGCTTGGTAACTCTTATTCTGATTAGTCCACAGAAAGTTTACTACACGTGAGAGAATGGATTGACATTTGAAACGTCAAGTCGTTAACCAATCAGAGAAAATATTGTTTTGGACGGTCCGACCAACCAATCAAGTGTTCTTATTTCATAATAGCCAGCGATTCTTTTCGCAATCTTACTAAGGCAACCAGTTTTTTCGCAAAAATCCTATCTTTTTTCAGTAAGATTGAGAAATGACAACATCGTTGTCTAATTATCCGTGTTTTCGCAATATCCCTAGGATTTTCGCAAAAAATCGATTTATCTAATTATCCTACGACATATACAACCTTCGGCCTTATTCACGAACAGTCGGAAACGTTCTCGACAGCGGAATGTATGCATTGGCACTGTCGATCACAATTCGAATCCGATTCATTTGTGTATCAGCCCGCTTGTCACATTACTATATTTAGGGCTAGTTTCACCCACCGACAGATAAGTTCTGGATAACTTATATGGCAGATCATTAATTGCCAGTTGTAATATGTTTTTTTATTTTATTATCTTCCAAATAAGTTATCCTGGACCTATCAGTTGGAGTGGTAGTTGGACCATAAGAGACAGTTTTATTGTCTTTTGTGGACACAGAAAACTTTGTTTGTGTGTGTTGCAATTTTATAAGGTTGTACGGAGTTAGTACATGAACGCTCGTAACTGTACGCATAGTCGCGGATATTCCCAGTCGACCTATGGCGATATTCGCGGAAGTTCGATTTAGAGAGTAGTATAGGCTTCCAACGTCACCCCCTAATCGCCGTCCAAGGAATTTTGCGCAGCAAATGGACGATAGGGAATTTCCGCGATTGTACAGTCAATAGCAACTAACTACGGCGGGATTATTATCTATCTTTGCAACAGCAACGCGACAGCGATAATTGCTTTACGCGTCACGTATCACCATAGTACCCGCATAGTTACTATAGTGATACGTGCGGTTGCTACGGTGATACTTGACGTAAAGCAATTTTTCGCTGTTGCGTTGCTGTTGCAAAGATGGGCAATAACCCCGCGGCTTATACAAAATGTCAAATTTCTTCGGACAGTGCCGAGAAGTCCAAGTATACTGGAGGTATTTGACAGCTTTGTAAAACCTAACCTGATGTTGACTGTATATCTGAAGAGGGTTCGTTTACGAATGTTTAAAATGTTACGACGACGGCGGACCGGGTGCACCTGTTTGGGTGTTTTGCGATTGTAATTAACTTTTCTACTGCCCAGCGGTAACGATCTTTGTAGCGAGTTAGCGATATTTAGCTCGAACACTGGAAGACGTGGTTTTACGTCTTGTCGAAATTATTGGATGATTTCACAGTTTTCGAGGGTCCGGTATCACTACCGCAGGGTTATTAATTATCTTTGCAACAACAACGCGACAGCGATAAGTCACGTGTCATCATAGCAACCGCACGGTTTCTATGGTTATACGTGCGGTTGTTATGGTGATACGTGTCTTATCGCTGTCGCGTTGCTGTTGCAAAGATAGGTAATAACCCCGCCGGTTAGCTTTATAGTATAAATAAAGCCTATAAATATGTCATATTATGATATGACATGAAAATTCAGTCTACGGACGGTGCAGGTTAGCGGGTCTTTCGAAGAGACGGACGGAATAAACGCGAGGCACTCGCGAAAATGTTGAATTGTTTCACTTTGATATGCATATAATGAAATAATGATAGTTTTGTAACTGTTATAATAAGACTAATGACCGATGTAATTTTTTTATAAAACTTATATAAGCCACGGGAACTATATCAAAGACGGTAACATATCTGCCAACTAAAGTATAGAATAGACGTAGTTACCTTTACGTGGTGGCGATTCTTTTTGGGAAACGCAGTGGACCACAGCGGCACGGGATTGTGGTCGCGGCACGGAGCGAGGGGTGACGAGGAATATGACATCCTCCCAACGGATCTATCGTGTCATCGTGGGGAAATGCCGTATTCTACAGTCATAAATAAATATAGAAAAAGTTGTAACAGTATTGGAGCCAGATTGGTGACGAACAGATCTCAGAATGACCAGTATAATATAATAAAAATAAAAAAATATTAGTATGCTAATATTTTATAATTTTAGCTGTGCATATACACGATTAGTATTCAGTTTTATTAGTTTAAATAATGCTATATAATTATTAAATAAAATATGAATTAGTTGGTACGAATTTATAATTTAAAGAAATTATATAAATATGGAATATAAAGTCGCACTTATATACGTAAATGAATATTGCTTTTAGAGAATAGTGTAACGTGGCCTATTGAAGTGACGTTTCGTTCAGCTCGCCTACAAACGTTTGTCTGTTTTATTTTATCGTTCATTATCGAGTTTAGTTGACAGTTGTGCCATAGGAGAACGGATACGGCAGAGGGTTCGGAATTAGAAGTTGAAATTTGTCCCATATCTTATTGAAAATGTGTTCAGAAATTTTTAGAAGTTGTATCTACGTACATTATGTATAGTAAGTAACTACATTGTAAGGTGTTATAATTTTAATATAACTGGTTTCTGAATATGTCTGCGGTACATTTTTTTACCGATTTTATAAGTGCAGGTTTATATGATATTTGAATGTAATAGAAATAGTTTTTCTACTCGAGATGTACCAACTGCGATGAATATTTGATGCTCTCTTCTATGTATTGTAATGATAGTGCTTGTAATTGTTAGATATTTAGAGTGGCGCGAGATAAGGTGCGGCCGAATACATTGTAAATTGGAATACCGATGTATTGGGAAATACCATCGCATTTCGGGAAACTATGACAATTACTGGACGCTTTAGAACATTAACATTATACATAGAACTTATAGAAGTTGTATAGCGGATATCGTAACGTTTTGTCAAACAACTGACGTTGGATATCAGAAAGACCTTTCTCGGTATATGGAGTACATACGTTGAGGTAGAAACACACAGACGCGTGAACGGTTTGAATTAGTCGGTGCCAGTATATGCTGTTGCAAAATCAGGGGTGCAATTGCGAAAGGCAAACGTATTCATTTGGCAGTTCATATCGTTTTCGATCGGCTGCAATTTGTATGGAATTTGATACTAATGACATACAATATCACCTGTCAAATTAATACGATTAGCTTACGCAATCCCATAGCTGTTCACCTTCACCAAATTCAACGCTTTTTTACATCTTTTGTGCAGATAATATCACGATCTCATTGCTTATGTCGCTCTCGTGTGTTTCTAACCATCATCGCTCCGTGAAATAATGGCAGTACTTAAGTTGCTACTCAGTACAAAACTACAGTTATTAGTAGTGTTAATCATAATTTTATAACTTTAGGTACCACGACGTAAAATATATTGTATAAACCTGTGTTTGAGTTATTCGTAACGACGATAACACAAAACTCGTCCCTATTGCTATTGTTAAGAGATAATATTCTTTAGAGAAAACGTAATATACATATAGATTTCATAATAAAATTATTGGTTCAATCACATTCCTTATTTAATTGAAATTTTATTTTTAGTTAAACGTATTTTTATACAAAAATTATAATAGAAAAAAATCAGTATTTATATTAATGCTTCTATATTTAGTTTCATTTTAACAATTTCGTAATTAGTAGCATTATTTTATTTTACAATAATATGGTGCATAATATGTTGCCATCTTTTGATGTTTGGTAATATTTATTTTTCTGTGATAATCATAATTTTATATACGAAACTTATACACAAGTGCAGGTTTCTTTTTTATGGTTGCTTCAAGCCGTTCCAATTATACGTTCCTGCCTTTTTTGAAGTCTTTTTTGAAATTGTCATTTACGAAAGTAATTGGGTAAATCTACGGGCGGTTTGAACGCCGTCATTGTCCTCGACATATATAAAGTGTCATGCATAAGTGCGAAAAGAATAAAGGTTATGCTGCTAAACGCTACTCGTCTGGGACCTGTATTCGTAACTGGACACGAGGTCAGAATTTTATTACTATAAAAATATGAAAATATGTTGAGGACAGTGACGGGCGTTAAAACCGCCCCCTTAGATTTACGGGGTTAGTTTATTAATTTGGTATTTTGCAGTAATGTTTTCAAATACTTTTTTTCCGATGAGCGACGCAGCATAACTTCAAAGTATATAACTATACCCTACCGTGAGAAAGTTTTTTTATTCTTTTTTTACATGATACCATAGGCTTGAGGCAACTTTGGCAATACAATTTCGTTTGATATTCGTACAATCACGTTAGTTCGGTTACTCACTCCGCCTATAATGATATTAACGCGGCGATCGATACGAAATTAACTATTTTATTAATTAATTATAATCACATTAGCCGTTTAATTTAAGAGTAGGATGTTCTACCTCTAAACAAATCATAGTTGATGTACAATATAAACTTTTAACAAAATGTTCGTTTTTTTCTGTGTACCTTTCCTTAAAACTTACCTAGTTACTATAATTGAACAGTCGGAGAACTGCCCGGTTGACCAGTAGAGTATATTTAGGGAGCTTAATTTAAAAGAGTAATAGATTTATAGAAAAAGTTGATATCACAGCTAATAGGGCATTAATAGGAATTTCATTTGAATACTAAATTATTTCTCTAACCTTAATACTTTCCGAGAAAACGTTTCCAAAAAACTACTGGTCAACCGGGAAGTGTCCCAATTGTACAATGCATTATATCTTTAAATAATCCACTAACAAGTATGATGATGCAAAAGCACGTCAATGATCTACTTTAAAGCGAGTCACACACTACGCAGATGCGATAAGATATCTGTATCAGAGCGAATATCTTTCAATATCGCTCTCTATATATTTCATATGAACTAACACACACACAGCGCAGATAATTTATATTTTATCGTACAGTATCTGTGGGCACCGACATATGTCGACAGATAGTCAGATAATTATCTGCGTATACAAATATACCGGCAGATAACATCTGCAGATAAAAATATAAAATTTTATCTGCATGTAAATACAGGATGTAGGCGCAGGGGCAGGGACTGTTTGCGGTGAGACAGAGGCCAGAGGAGAGGGACCACCCGGTCAAACTCACAGTGGGTCTAAAGTTCTAATTGAGGGTCTGGGACTTTTTCTTCAATTCGTACATCTTTTTTAGATTTATCGATAGATCACTTGATCCTAGTGACCAATCATCTCAAGGTATTTCTTTAAAATCAATTTTAGTTTTTTCTTTTGTATGGAACGATACCTTTCATGAGCTCTTGTAGCCAAGTCTCAAATTTCCCGCTTTCAAATTTTTGAGCATCAATATTGGCTATACTACAATACTAGACTATAGGTACGTGCCCAAACTTGCCCATTCAACTTATATTTAAATTATGTTTTCAAAGGAAACAAAATTCACAACAAAGATCATCTCATGATGATGAACTGGTGTAAGGCAACAGTTTTAGTTGTTGTACTTTTGTTTAGATTAAGTTCTTGTACAGATAGTTTTACATTTTATCTTACGATTCGGAAATAGCTTGTAAATTTGTTATCTGATACATCCTGAAAGGTATTAAATTCGCCTCGGTCCTTTTTACGCTTTATATGGCGTTCTATCCAAATTCTTCGCGTTTTAGAAAGTAAAGCAAGACGTCATAATCAGAATCATCTTCTGACGAGCTGTCAAATCGAGAAGCAACAAACGCGTCTTTTCCGTAAACACACGCGAACTCATTTTCAAACACACTGTATAAACAATCCTTGCCAAAAAAACAAGTCTACTCAGTCTGAAAGATTCCGAGTGAATGTATCATCTCGTATACTCGTATCTGTCTAGTGTGTGATGCTTTTAGATAAATAAGTTTTTTTACGCAGATAAAATATTATCGTAGCCATCTGCGTAATGTGTGACTCGCTTAAGAATTAATGACCATGAATCAGGGTGTATTATCGTACAGAAGTAAGTAATAATAATACACACATTTGAAATATCAACAACTTTAATGATCGGCTATATACATGAACAAATTATAGTTACAAGTGTTAACAAATATTTCTCTGATGGTGCGAGCGTTCGAGAAGTAGCGTACTGAGGTATTAAAATAATACATTGCGTATTGACAATTTACAAACTAAACAAAAACTCATAAATAAATAAAAGTAATCGCTATTGAATATAAACCAAAAATGGATCGTAATGAATACTTATTTACTACATTTTTTCTTTCCTTTACAGTGAAATCCAATTCGTTGTAATAAACATAAAATACAACCTCTTTCATCATCGCTACACGATATAAGTGTCTACAATTAATTTACAAGGTTTCCTCACTAAATCTAAATACTGTACTTCTGAAAAAAAAAAGTAATCAATAAAGGCCACGAAATTGCACACGAAAAATACAAGAACTATGCACCCTTCCACAAAATTGTATCGTCAATATGTATGGACTTGCATTGCGTACTTGTTAATTGGTTATCATCTGATTAAAAAGAATGTACGTTGGCAAGTAATCAAAAGCTTCCGATTAGTCGTACATGAAAAAAAAACAAAATCACATCAAACTTCGATGAAAATAACAACGCATAAACTTGAATTATCTGCCTGATTCAGACGAATTCAAACCATACTTTTACATCGGAAGCTACTACCAGCTAATACAAATGGTTAAATAGCATTTAGCCCATATAAAAATATGAAAAAAATAATAATTTAATATTATAAATCTAAAATTCACGTCGTCAACCGCATAACAGAGAAGTAAATTTACATATTCACAGCCCTAACAACACCCATCTGACTTCTCTAACAATTGACGGTTACAGTATTTACACACGCCACAATAGATATAAAACGCTAAACCGCTAGTTATTTTTATAGAAGTTCTCTCTTCATTCTCATTTAATCCGTTGATTAAATATTTGTATTTCCATACGATTTTAGCGATTACATCTATTGAGATAAGATCGAAATTCAAATCAAAATTCCCATAGAACTGTATTCGATCAATTTTGAAAACGAATATTTTCGCTGACCGGTATGTAACTCGCCGGTGTGAAACGAAAGAAACATCGTAAACAATTTTACATAAGATTGAACAGAAAAAGAACGAGATTATTTATTTTTGTTTCAGTTTGAAACGGTTTCTAAAGAGGCTCTTATAGGCACCGTCCTCTTATTTAGACGAGGCACGTGTGATCCGATTATATTTATGAATGTGGTGTAATATCTGATTACACTACGTGTAATTAACTATGTAATAACGAAAGCTATAAGAAGACGGTGCCTGTTCTAATACTTATAAATTATCATATTATTGTAGACATTATAAACACACTAAATATTTAACAATAATTGGCTGCATTTATCGTTATTCAAGTTGGAATAGTTGCATCTTTTGTTACCTAATTTGAATTTCAAATTATAGAATTTGTGATATAAGTATATGCTTTCTAAATAAACATTTTAAGACGATAATACCGATAAAGTTTTAAATTTATAACAAGTGGTGAATTTGGCTAATCAGTAACAAGATCCAGTTTAAATATTTTTTATCACATATGTATATGCACAGCATGATAATGTAATACCTAATACTTATGATTTTTTGTAGCACTAAATGGTTTTGTTCTGGGCAATGTTAATGAGACAGATAAGGGAGGAAGAAACAACCCATTTCACAAATTAAATCAAGCAAAACTATTCACACGCGATGTGTATCTTATTATTATTCATTAGAGTCGTTCATGAATGAATCCTTCAATTGAACTAGTCCACTTAGCAAGTATATCTCCTTCATAAGTTCATTCGGGTCCCAATTACTTCAGTACTTCATTTAGTTCACACTTCACTGAAGGAGAGTAAAGCGATCGGATAGATTACGAACACCGCGTGCGGAAGCAAGACAGTTGCACGGCCCGCACTCAATTTGACGTTTCAATTCAAGCAAAAAACAACCCCTATTGCGCTTACATAAGGCTAAAATTTACTTGAATATTTACTACGGAACATAACGAAGTAAAAAAATAATGAAATGACGCGATTGAATTTACGATAAGGCGTCAGATGGACTTCTGAAGTACTGAGCCAAGTGAACTAAATGAACCAGTTGGACTATATCATTCTTTACACTTCAGTGTAGCAGTGTAGTATTTTGCGCATCTCTATTATACATGAACAACAAATTATATTACCAACACCGCGATTTTATCTATGAAATGGGTTAAGCCATTATCACAAATTATCAGAACGCGGATTTAATATTTACTAGCGCATCAACAATAGCCTAAACAACTAGCGTATAAAGACGGCTAACAAACAAATTCTTATCAATAAATTACAATTAATTAATGCCACAACGAAGTAATCTAGATAGATACGCGTAGGCTACTCAAAATAAGTCGCAGTTGACAGATAATTTAATCGATTCAATAATTGAGAAGACAAGTGTTCTTATAAATGGCGAATATGGGTCTAAAAATCATTACCGTAGTCGGAATCAGAGTCCAATTTTTTTACCATTAAGAGTATTTTTCGTTAAGCCATTTAAATACATAATTTACAAAGCATTAGAATGTTCCATAATGTAAGACTAGTGGTGAAAAATACTCGTAATAGTGATATCTACAGAAACATAAGTCCATTCAATAATTTTGTGCCAGTTATTCGGGGATACAGACTTTGCGAATTATAATTTCGTTTCTAATGTCAATAATAATCGAGTCCTAAGAAAGTACAGTTCTCCACTCTCAAACTTTATGACCTTTCACTGCAAAAGTCGTTTACACCTTTTAACTAAAGAATAGCAGCATGTAACATTTTATGTTAGCATTGTTTATATGGATTTTGCGCACTAATTTTAACAAATAAATGGTATGGGATATATGCTACCTTGATTCTAATTTTTAAATTTTT
This sequence comes from Chrysoteuchia culmella, assembly GCA_910589605.1. Classification (NCBI taxonomy): domain Eukaryota; kingdom Metazoa; phylum Arthropoda; class Insecta; order Lepidoptera; family Crambidae; genus Chrysoteuchia; species Chrysoteuchia culmella. Next base: position 2,810,945 of record OU342651.1, read on the forward strand.
TCATTGTATTTTTACATATTATATAAAATCTATATAACTTTCGATTTTATTATTATATAATTAGGTGTGAAATGGGCCTGAAATAAATAACGAAATCAAATGTAAACCGAATGCTTTCCCGCTCCCGATCTCCAACAATGTCGGTGACCGGTGGCCGGTGGTGGTGGCCGGTGGCCGGTCCCGCTCAGAGCGAGTCCCGGTGCCAGACCCAGGTGCGCTTGGTGTGGTCGAAGCGGTGAGCCAGCCACTGCGCCTGCAGCAGCTCCAGCCGGTCCTGGCTCAGGTACAGCGGCTTGCCGCGCCTGCACGGAACGAACACGATCATTGTAACATACAAGCGCTCATGGCCGCGCTTGACAGACTTATCGTATTCGATCACGTTTGTTAAGCAAAGTTCGGTTCGGTCAGGTGTCTACCGTAAAGTGACATTACAACTCGGCGCTTTCGTGCTTCGTTGGGATTTGATTACAGTCGTTAAGCCAAGTCAGAGGCTTTATACGCGGCTTGATAAACTCTGACAACAGAGGTGACCACTAATCCTCACTCGATAAGAAGGAGAATTTAACATACCGACTAGCTTCGTTTGATTGCACACACAATCAGTGGGGGGACCGTGTAAGTGCCGTCGGCATAGCTGTCAACTTCACTTTGTCAGCCGAGGGCTTTTTCGTACAACGCAACCTAAACCTTATCGTCCTAATAATAAGATTCCTTTTCCATAGTCAGTTAATACTCGATTCTGTGTGCGATCGACACAGCGCTATAGCATTAGCGCTCGCGTATGAAAAGTTGCGCCCATAATCGATAAGTCGACGACACTTACGCGGTAGGGCCACTGTATAAAATACTAGCGGCCGCTCGCGGTTTCACCCGCGTGGTTCCCGTTCCCGAGGAATATCAGGGTAAAAAGTATCCTATGTTCATAACCAGGCTATCTACTATCTGTGTACCAAATTTCATCCAAATCCGTTTAGTACTTTCGGAGCCTATTCAATGCAAACAAACAAACAAATCTTTCCTCTTTATAATATTAGTATAGAAAACATTAGTTGAATTAGTTACACCATTTGTAAATCAAGAACGCTCTCGCACTCAAATATTTTATGTCGAATTCTACATTTTTATATACTTAATTTCTTTATTAAAAATGTAAGTAAAGTCTCTACTACTGTCAAATGCCTTTAGTTTCAATTATCTTTAATAATCCTATAATGAGGAAGATAACTTTCGATTAGCTTTTAATACAGATTTTTAACTCTAAAAAAAAGTCGTATTCGAGATGTCGAAGGCGCGCGAATCGGGCCCTGGGCCGATATGGCACATATATAGTAGTGGGTGGTCGCATAATTAACGAAACTTATCGATTTTCACACAAACGAAGTAACTATGGAACCTTGGTTCTCTGCCAAGGATTGACCGAGCTGGAATCTGATAACGGCCATCCAGGGAGTGAATGGACATGGAGGAAATCCAGATTGCTATACACTCCCAACTAATCTGATCTACATTCTAAAAGTTGTAAGGTTCAAAGTTTTCCGTTTCAGGAATTCCATTTATGCTATTTTTGCGATTTTTTTAAAGATGATATACATCTCTTAGAATCATATCAGTTGGGTATGTATAGCAATCTGGATCTCTTCCATTCGCTCCCTGGATGGTCAATTTCAGATCACAGCTCGGTCAATTCTTGGCAGACAACCAAGGCTCCATAGTTACCTTGTTTGTATGAAAATCGACTAGTGTCATTATGTGACCCTGTTTAGTTATGCTTGGATTAAAACATTGGATACACTTTATCCCGATATTCACATGAGAATTAGAACTACGCGAGTAAAACCGCGGGCGGCCACTAGTTGTAAATAGAAAAGGAATGGTCTGTAGAAACAGCAGTATTTTTCGTACAGTCAGCAGCGCCTCAGGCTTACATTTTGAATGAATAAATGAAAGTTTATTAGGTACCAAACATTAAACCCTTTCAGCTCATAATGTCAACCGGACAAAAAATGCACATTTCTTATAACGTCAACTTCTTAAAATGTCAACTTCACAAAAAGACAACTTCTCGAAATGTCCACTTCTCACAATGACAACTTCGCATTTGGTCAACTTCTCATAAAGTCGACTCTTAAATGATGTATTCGCAAAATGACAACTCTTCGTAATTTGTACTTTAAATGGCTAATAAAAAAGAAAACCATGGTTTTACATTACTTTCTTACTTATTTTGCCAATAGATTTTCTAATAAATCGTGGTTAAATTCGGGGGATATCATAGTATTATGTGGGTATTATTAATATGTAGGTGATAAAAATAAAATTTTAAAAATTGTTGCGATTTTCATTCTGCAGTTCAATTAAATATTTATTATATTTTCTATCAAAAATTATGTTACGACGTCTTCGACGAAATATTTAATTGAACTGCAGAATGAAAATCTCAACCTTTCATATTTTTTTTAAAAACTTGTATTTTTGCGACTTTTTTTATTTCAATAAAAATAAATATTTATTTAATTGCACTGCAAAATGAAAATCTGCATTTTTCATAGTTTTCATACTTTATGAGAAGTTGACCAAATGCGAAGTTGTCATTGTGAGAAGTGGACATTTCGAGAAGGTGTCTTTTTGCGAAGTTGACATTCTAAGAAGTTGACGTTATAAGAAATGTGCATTTTTTGTCCGGTTGACATTATGAGAAGTTGACATTATGAGCTGAAAGGCATTAAACAAACACATAAGATACTTTGAATTTTAAAGTTCCCGTATGTGCGATGTGCATAGCGATCTGAATTTCCTCCGTTGACCTTGGATTGCTATCATCAGATCACGGCTCGGTCAATCCTTTGAAGACTTTGAATTAAGGCTTCGAAGAAAATCATTAATATGAAAATCGACTGGTGTCCTCAATTATATGGGCATGGCTGTATGTACATACTTGAGGTCGCGGTCCTCCTCGTCGTAGTCGTCCAGGTAGAGGCTGCCCCACAGGCAGGCGCGGCGGCCGCGGATCACGATGATGTACGTGGATGTAACCACCAGGAAGATGCCTGTGCCTCCGCCGCACTCCATTGCATGCTAGAAACGATTAGAATACAATCATTTTTTTTTTAATATAAAACTCGGAAATCTCTCTGAACACGCACGGTCGTAATCGCAGTTATTATAGAGAGAGGGAAGCATTCACTGAGCCTAGCCCCTGAGCCCTTCCCTAGATTATCGGACTCGAAAGATTACGTAAGAAGTACACAGCCTCAAATCACAGATCTATATCGAGATAGACGAAAAGAGCGCCTCACACTGTATGAGAACCTAGCGTGTCGAATTTTTCGGACCTACGATTTCTTCACGAGCGAGATTTAGTGATGTGGAAATGTTATTGACGAGCTCTTGCAAAAAAGCACTGCACAGTTAACAATTTTCGTTTTTGAGAGACGCGTGTTTTTATGGCAATGGTCTCAAGCGGACTGACTTAGGTCTGAAAACTTTGACCGTGGATCAAACTTTTGACACGCAAGGTACGTACACTTTTACCGTCTATCTCGATATAGGTCTGTGCCCCAAACCAAGTCCAGCACTCTATCCCTCGCCGTCCCCTTGCATTCATTTCTAGAATCTGATATATGTCGACTTAACCAAAACAAGGAAGGAAGCAAAAAACATTCATCAGGGACCTAGTCTTACCTGCACCGCCTCAGCCACTTGGTGTTGTCTACAGCAGGCCTGCTTCAAGCACACCAGGGTTCCACACAAGAGACAGACGGACGCTTCCTTAGGAACAGCGCCGCACTGCGCGCAGACTCGCTCGTGGTAGTACGTGAACAGGCGGTCGTAGTCGCGGGGCAATGCTAGTAGTGCTGGAGGTGCCCATTTGACGTGGAGGGAGCGGAGGAGGCGGCGGACCTGGGGATGTAGATAAGAAGGTTTATTAATCTTTCTGTATTCATAGTCATTAACAAGCTGTTTATATAAAGCAAAAGATTTGTTCCGTAACACTTTCATTGTCCTCCACAAAAAATATAAATGTTTCGTGTTCACATTTTGAAGACGAAACATTTATATTTTTTGTGGTGGTGATATGGAACATTCCATATCAATTAAATTAAAAGTAGAATACTATATAACGACCTGTCTGACGTAGAGGTACGAAGCCTGCCTATTTCGCGCTACGCAGAGGGTTCCGGTTTCGAACCCCGGACGAGACAAATATTTTGAACATGTTTATTTTGTCTTGGTCTGGGTGTTTAGTATGTATAATTATGTATATATTTCCAAAAAGTGTATAAGTATGTTATAAATATAAACAAGAATATATACTGGAAAAAAAACCACTGGTCTCATATTGTTCAGATGGGACTCGAATTCGCACCCTCAATAATTCGGCCGGCAGGGGTAGTGCTATGGGAATTTCAATATTGATTGAAAATCAGCTGTTAGAACTGTGTCGTCGAATGGCGCAGTAGAGGGGTTTAACCGTGTCGCATAGATGAGCGGTGGTGGCGACGGGCTGGCATCGTGGATATTGCGGCTGGTATTAGCGATGCTTGAGTGACCGCGACTAGCGGACGCGTGCTGTCGAGCCAACATCTTATCGCGGACGAAAGACGCAACGCGTTAGCGTGGCGCACGACATATTCACACTCGGATCGAGCTGCAGGTCGCACACTCCCCTCCAGAAGCTGCTAAGTGAGGCCGCACACCGGAGATACATTTGTATTACAGTAATTGTGGCGACACATTTATCGCCCCCCCTATATTTGTCTGTAAACCCGCACATCAAGGACACATTTGTAGTAGGTGCAGTTTGTGGCGAGACGTTTGCCGCGCCACACGAATTCAAGATCGAACACCGTTCGATTTATGTGGCGCCAAAATGAAAGACAACATTGAATTTTATGTGGAGTTTATTGCAGAAGTTAAAAAAAAATCCTATTTTATATAATCACAGACTATAGTAACAGACGAATGACAGAAATTATTTGGACTAAGATTAGCGAAAAATTCAATGAAAGGGGTAAGTAAATATACCGTGTAATTATTTTGCCATTCATTAATCGCCACATTAAAAATAAAATTTTAAAATTTAAAAACACCCCGACACAAAAAAAGTATTGTGTCGGGGGGCTGTTTTTAAAATTTTAAAAATTTATTTTATTTCATCTTTTTTGAATTACACACAAAATAAAAAATAAAAAACCGCATTGAAATCGCTTAATTCGTTTAGGCACTACAAATATTTATGTATAGAAAGACAAAAAAAAAATTGCCGCCATTTTGTTTTTTTTTGCTGCACCTTAATTTGCCCAGGGTGTACATTATTTTAGTCAAAGCACTACCTTTGTATCTTCTACAGTTGACCATCTCCATAAATGGCCAGATGGATTTTCATCAAACATGGCTAAGAACCATCTCGATTAATTTAGCTTTCAATTAAAAAAACCGCATTAAAATCGCTTGATTCGTTTAGGCTCTACGAATATACGTACAGACAGACAGACATAGGCTTCAAACTTATAACACCGCTCTTTGCGCTGCGTCGGTGTAGTGTATATAACATACTCACACACTCGCCTCTACCCAAATATATAAGGCACTGCAGACTTCAATAAAGATGCATTATTACTCTGAATTACAGTCTATTATTTAATATCCGTTGCGCCGAACCTTTCCATCATCATTGCAGGGGGTTTAAAAATTGTCGTGGTCGGACGATGATGTCGACATTCTGTTGCTAGTGCCACGCTACAAACTGTGCTTCCGACGTGCGCGTATACGATACATTTGTCGCCGCGTAAATTGTGGCGCAATAATAGTGGTGCCGTAAATGTATGTTGCGTGTAGCGTGTGACGCCAGTGTGCGGCCTCACTTAGCAATTTCTGTCATTCGTCTGTTACTATTAGTCATTGAGTGTATGATTATATAGCTTCTGCAATAAATTCCACATAAAATTCAATGCTGTCTTTCATTTTGGCGCCACATAAAACGAACGTGTTCGATCTTGAATTCGTGTGGCGTGGCAAACGTCTTGCCACAAACTGCACCTACTACAAATGTATCCTTGATGATTGGGTTTACATACAAATATAGGGGGGGCGATTGATGTGTCGCGTTCAAATATGGCGCCACAATTACTGTAATACAAATGTATCTCTCGTGTGCGGCCTCACTAACTGTCCCTCCACTCACCGCCAGCTGCCCCCGGGCCGCGGCGGCCCCCAGGCGGCGCGCGGCGGCGGGCGGCCCCAGGTAGTACAGTGCCCCCCCTCCCCCCACTCACCGCCAGCTGCCCCCGGGCCGCGGCGGCCCCCAGGCGGCGCGCGGCGGCGGGCGGCCCCAGGTAGTACAGTGCCCCCCCTCCCCCCACTCACCGCCAGCTGCCCCCGGGCCGCGGCGGCCCCCAGGCGGCGCGCGGCGGCGGGCGGCCCCAGGTAGTACCGTGCCCCCCCCTCCCCCCACTCACCGCCAGCTGCCCCCGGGCCGCGGCGGCCCCCAGGCGGCGCGCGGCGGCGGGCGGCCCCAGGTAGTACAGTGCCCCCCCTCCCCCCACTCACCGCCAGCTGCCCCCGGGCCGCGGCGGCCCCCAGGCGGCGCGCGGCGGCGGGCGGCCCCAGGTAGTACAGTGCCCCCCCTCCCCCCACTCACCGCCAGCTGCCCCCGGGCCGCGGCGGCCCCCAGGCGGCGCGCGGCGGCGGGCGGCCCCAGGTAGTACAGTGCCCCCCCTCCCCCCACTCACCGCCAGCTGCCCCCGGGCCGCGGCGGCCCCCAGGCGGCGCGCGGCGGCGGGCGGCCCCAGGTAGTACAGTGCCCCCCCTCCCCCCACTCACCGCCAGCTGCCCCCGGGCCGCGGCGGCCCCCAGGCGGCGCGCGGCGGCGGGCGGCCCCAGGTAGTACAGTGCCCCCCCCTCCCCCCACTCACCGCCAGCTGCCCCCGGGCCGCGGCGGCCCCCAGGCGGCGCGCGGCGGCGGGCGGCCCCAGGTAGTACAGTGCCCCCCCTCCCCCCACTCACCGCCAGCTGCCCCCGGGCCGCGGCGGCCCCCAGGCGGCGCGCGGCGGCGGGCGGCCCCAGGTAGTACAGTGCCCCCCCTCCCCCCACTCACCGCCAGCTGCCCCCGGGCCGCGGCGGCCCCCAGGCGGCGCGCGGCGGCGGGCGGCCCCAGGTAGTACAGTGCCCCCCCTCCCCCCACTCACCGCCAGCTGCCCCCGGGCCGCGGCGGCCCCCAGGCGGCGCGCGGCGGCGGGCGGCCCCAGGTAGTACAGTGCCCCCCCTCCCCCCACTCACCGCCAGCAGCCCCCGGGCCGCGGCGGCCCCCAGGCGGCGCGCGGCGGCGGGCGGCCCCAGGTAGTACAGTGCCCCCCCCTCCCCCCCACTCACCGCCAGCTGCCCCCGGGCCGCGGCGGCCCCCAGGCGGCGCGCGGCGGCGGGCGGCCCCAGGTAGTACAGTGCCCCCCCCTCCCCCCACTCACCGCCAGCTGCCCCCGGGCCGCGGCGGCCCCCAGGCGGCGCGCGGCGGCGGGCGGCCCCAGGTAGTACAGTGCCCCCCCTCCCCCCACTCACCGCCAGCTGCCCCCGGGCCGCGGCGGCCCCCAGGCGGCGCGCGGCGGCGGGCGGCCCCAGGTAGTACAGTGCCCCCCCTCCCCCCACTCACCGCCAGCTGCCCCCGGGCCGCGGCGGCCCCCAGGCGGCGCGCGGCGGCGGGCGGCCCCAGGTAGTACAGTGCCCCCCCCTCCCCCCACTCACCGCCAGCTGCCCCCGGGCCGCGGCGGCCCCCAGGCGGCGCGCGGCGGCGGGCGGCCCCAGGTAGTACAGTGCCCCCCCTCCCCCCACTCACCGCCAGCTGCCCCCGGGCCGCGGCGGCCCCCAGGCGGCGCGCGGCGGCGGGCGGCCCCAGGTAGTACAGTGCCCCCCCTCCCCCCACTCACCGCCAGCTGCCCCCGGGCCGCGGCGGCCCCCAGGCGGCGCGCGGCGGCGGGCGGCCCCAGGTAGTACAGTGCCCCCCCCTCCCCCCACTCACCGCCAGCTGCCCCCGGGCCGCGGCGGCCCCCAGGCGGCGCGCGGCGGCGGCGGCGGCGCGCGCGGCGGCGGGCGGCAGGGCGCGCGCGGCGGACCACTCGGCCCACTGCACGCCGTCGGTGGCCAGCTCCAGGTAGTACGCCAGCCGCACGAACTCCTGCCCGCTGTGCGTCACCTCGGGCAGCGCGCACCCGTACAGGTGCTGCCGCAGCAGAGCCGCCACGCGCATGAACGGAAGCAGCAGCTCCTGCGCGAAAACATCACAGTTCAAACTACGCTAGACGAGTCGTCGCAAACGAACGCTCCACGCAACGCACGACACGTGAGTTTTGTTACCGATTTTAAAATGGAGAATCATTAAAAAAAGCAAGTAAACATCATGCAGTATTTAAATTGATTAAACACACATCGCGATTCAAATTTAAATTTACTTATCTTGTTCGCGTTTTTATTTTATTTTATTTTAAAAGGAAAACATACAGAATTTAAATAACTAAGAAACATAACAAACATAAACAATATACACAGTTACTTGTTTTCGCATATAAACAACAATATGCTTATTTGTACTAGGTAAGTAAATGATAATATTTTTGGAGATATTAATTTACGGAAAAACACTTACACTGGTTTCGCAAAGGTCGAAAAAAAAGTAAAGAAAAAGTGATCAAACAATACCCACTCAAAATGGAATCATTAATACTCAAGAAGATACAACAAAGTTAGAGTTAGCAGCAGTTTCACCACCGAGACAGACAAGCTCAAATTACAACTGTCAAGTGATCCGCCAGACAAGCCATGCAGAAGCCATCCGTCGGTGGCATAACCGGCCCTTTGAGTGTTTAGTAATTTAAGAATTTAAGAAACCACATCATACCTGTCGCTGGTTAGCTGCTGATTGAATTTGTTAGGTTTGGAATTAAATATATCGAGCGATGTAGTAAGTAGTTTGCGTCGTAATTACGTCATTCCGATTTAATACGAAACTTACCTACATAAATATATAAAATATTGAATTTCATTAGGTTAAAGAAGTAGGTAGATACTATAGGTACATATGTATGCCAATTTGTTATACTTTTGATAAAAAATTATTAAACCTTACTTATTTTACCTACCCATGTATATTATTTACTTTGCACATATCTACATAAAATCTGCCTTCCGAAGCACGGAAACGCTCCTTTTGTAATACCACTTTACGGTCACCCATCCGACATCTGACCGGATCGAACGTTGTATAACAAACGTGATCGAATACGATCAGTTTATCAAGCGCCCGCCATGAGCGCTTCAATATTATTATTTTTTTGTTCACTTTAGATCTGCAATCGGCTTCCCAGCCATAATCACATAGGTTCCAAAGTAGTCAGATTGTAAATGCCATTTCATTGGCTGGCACTGTAATATTGTAGGATCAACTTCTTTGATCTAGGCCCAGGATTTGCCATCTCTTTAGGCGTTTTATGTTTCCTGTTTCATTTAAGAGTTTTTTGGCCAATTCATTTATATGTGAGTTTAATCTGTGTTTATATCTTTTGCTGCATTTGCTGACTTCCTCTTTAACAGTTGATATCTCCAGGTATTGGTGAATTTCGGTATTTTTAACAAATCAATGTGCTCCAGATAGTGTTCTCAATGCAATGTTCTGGAATCGCTGCAGGATCTCTATATTAGAGGTGCTTGCCGAGCCTCAGAGCTCTATACCATACGTCCAGATGGGTTTTATGATAGTTTTTTATACCAATGTTTGTTACTTAGGGACAATGGTGATTGCCGATTTAACAGCCATTGTAGCGATTGGAACTGAATTTTCTTCTTTTCTTTTTGCTTTAATATGGTTAGCCCAAGTTAATCTTCTATCTAGGTGTAGCCCCAGGTATTTAACACTATTGTTGCTCGGTAGTACACCGTTACCCATATGAACTGGTGGGCAGTCACCTTTTCGCAGTGTGAATGTGACTTGAGTTGATTTGCTAACACTAGGTTTGATTCTCCACTTCTGTACCCAATCATTTATGTTGTTAAGTTGTTTTTGTAGTTTGAGTGATGCTACGTTTGAATCAGTATCGCTAACCAGCCACGCTGTGTCGTCTGCATATGATGCCGTTACAACATCGTCTGTTGTAGGTAGGTCTGCTGTGTATATCGAATATATAGCACAGGTCCAAGAACCGATCCCTGTGGTACTGAAGCATTGATGTTATATAGCTTTGAGTATTCTTCTCCGCATTTAACTTGAAATTGCCTTTGGTTTAAGTAGGATTTCAGTATCATAAAGAAGGGATTTGGTAAAAGAGTCTTTAGCTTGTATAACAGTCCTTTATGCCAGACTTTATCAAAGGCTTGTTGTATGTCAAGGAACTCAGCTGAGCAGTATTCCTTTTTCTCCAGGGATTGTCTGATTTTGTGAACTGAAGTTATTCGCAAATCATTTAAGCGAAATATTTACTATTTCACAAAACCACGTTCCTCCTTTAAGGAAATCCTCTACTGACCCCTGGGCAAGGAGCGAAAATGAAAGGCGGAGTTATTCGCAAATCATTTAAGCGAAATAGTAAATATTTCGCTTAAATGATTTGCGAATATATTTGCTCCTTGCCCAGGGGTCAGTAGAGGATTTCCTTAAGGGAGGAACGTGGTTTTGCGGTCTTTTAAAATTCTTAGTCATTTCCATAAGTGAGCTGCCACACTGGCGGATTGCAAGCGTTTCCAAAGCGGAGCGGCCACACAGCGAACACGCCGCGCGTGCGTGGCGAAGACGTCGCGGCTGCGCGGCGAACACGTTGCGGACGCGCAACGTATGCGTCGCGGATACGCAACGTTTCCGCCTCGAGTGAGCGGTGTACGATTCACTCAGTAGCAGAAGCCATAACGCTACGTCCGCTCACATTCGTCACTTCGTAATAACTAAAGTAGCGCGGAAGCGGGGGCTTCGGTATAAGTATGTAAAAAATGGCGCCCATGCTTCTCTCAGCGGCAAAATCGTTGCCCGTCCGCAACCTGTTCGCCGCGCAGCCGCGACGTCTTCGCCGCGCACGCGCGGCGTGTTCGCTGCGTGGCCGCTCCGCTTTGGAAACGCTTGCAATCCGCCAGTGTGGCATAGCCCTTAGGAAGAATTATCCTTCTTAAAAGATGATAGACTCGATATTTGATGATGAAACGTTGCGTTATTGGTTTCGTTGATAAGGTCTTTTAAATCTCTCGAAATTTTGTTAAATTCTGTTCGGTCTGTACTAGATCTTGTCATGTGAAGTTTTCTTCTTTGCTTACGCTTTTCTTGGAGTTTATTTCGTATTTCCAGTGGAACGTTGTTTTTTCGGTGTTGTAGCTCGACGAAGGAGTGGAGCGTGGAGACATATAAAAATAATAAATAAATCTTATGGATCAACTAGCGGCGTCAGAAGGAATACGAGCGACGCGATAGAAAGAGACGCAAATTATAGGTGAATAAAATTCTAGGTATTGAGCGCAGTGCGACGTGAATTGCACTTTAATGCTTCGTAACAAAAGTAGCTATTTGTTTGATTGGGTTTACAGAGTGAACTTTCTGTACTTAAATTATTTAGTATTCTGTGGTTGTATGTACTAGTAAGTTGATTGTTGTACTAATTTGCATTGAAAATAACATAATATAAAATTACCATGTTCTAAAGAAGACAAAACCAAAAGTGCGACACAGAATAGGATATCGCCATCTTGGGACATATTATTGAACTAACAAATAAGTAACTTAATACTGGTGCGTAAACACCCCGTGTAACCATGATCAGATTAAATTTGGCGGAAATACCGGGGGATCTCAAAAATTTCAAAATAAATAATAATAATATTTCAGTAAATATTCCGAAAACGAGTTGTTATTATTAAGTATATTTATTTTTTATTTTATTTTCATAGGAAAACCTAGTGACAAAGTAACATTTTAGGTAATTAATGTATAAATCTATGCACCATTTATAAGTTATCGCATATAATAACTCATGCTTGCTAAAAAAAAAACTTTACAATAAACGTGCTTGCACACACTAAGCAATTAAAAATAACTAAAGGATCGGTGCCCACAGACCTAAATCAAGATAGAAAAGAGCGCTTCAAACTATATGAGAACCTAGCGTGTCGAATTTTTCGTATCTACGACGGCGTCACGAGCGAGATTTAGTGATAAGGAAATGTTATTGACGAGCTCTTGCAAGAAAGCATTACACAATTAACCATTTTCGTTTCTGATTGACGCGAGTTTTCATGGCAATGGACTCAAGCGGAATGACTTAGGTCGGAAAACTTTAACGTGGATCAAACTTTTGACACGCAAAGTACGTACACTTTAACGTCTATCTCGATATACATATGTCTGTGCCGGTGTCCAATGCTTGCGTAGCGTTTTGTTGCGATATTACAAACCAATCTCTTTCAAAACCAACGAGAATCTACGACATACCTGCAACTGCGGCTCCAGCGAGAGATCAGGCGGCGCTCTTCCCGCGGCCGGTCCGTCTTCAGTGAACAGCTCCGAGCCGGACAACGCGTTAAGCAGCAGCCGAGCAGCCGACCGTAACCCGCTGTTCGCGTCCGCGCCCGTGCTCGCGCCGAGCGTCGCTCGCCCCTCGGCGTTCGTGCTCGCGATGAACTGGCACACTATTTGGTAGTAGGTTAGCGCGTATAGCGCGCGGACTATGCAGGTGAAGTGTTCTGGAAAAGATGTATTTAGTTGAAAAATCGGTTGTCTGTAAAGTCGGTTTACTGATGATAGTTGAACGTGACAACGTCATAAGAAAATACTGATGACACGCGGACGCATCGCTCACTCAAGTAGGAGAGAGACAGATGTCGAACGCTGCCGAACGCGGAGGCCGATTGTGCCTCTTTGTGTCTCGTTCCGCGCTCTCGCTTGCACTTCAAGCCTTAAATGGAACGCCTCAGAGCGAGGTAACGCCGCATGCGTCATGTTTTTTCGTGCGTGCAGCCAGCTTCATCGAATTATAAGACGTTGTCACGTCAAAAAAAAATACAGTTATGTAGTAACTTGTAATGCGGGGTTATCTTTTATTCATATTGTGTAAAATAAAATAAAAAACTATACTAAGAGCCACTGTCTCTAATGAGAAATGACAAAGTTATTAAAATAATAAAAAAACGGTAGTTTTAAAGCGCACGCCATGCACCGAGATTAGAGCTGTTTCAGGAGGACATTACGGATGCTACTCGTGCCGCAGTCTTAGTAACGGATTCTTGACCCGATATAATATAGGAAAAAGAAGCATAAATAGCTTATTAATAGCTACACACACATATTCAGATGCGGTGGATGTGGAGGCGCGAGCAATAATAACTGCAGCAGCAGCGCCACGGGCCCCGCAGCAGCAGCGGCACTGGTTTAGCCACCCCACTACCCGTGGTGACCGTTGTGTAGTAACAGAAATTACAGGAAAATATGGTCCGCTTATAAATCGTCATAATAGGAATCGGTACATACGCATATCCAGATGCGGCGGATGCGAAGGCGCAAGAAGCAGCAGCTGCAGCAGCAGCGCCACCGGGTCCCGCAGCAGCAGCGGCACCGGTCTCGCCGTGGGCGTGACGGTGGCCGTGGCGACGGCGGCGGCGGCGAGGGCGGTGGCGGCAGGGGCGGCGGCGGCGGCGGCGGCGTCGTCGGGCACTAGCGCGGCCCACATGTCGGCGGCGCCGAAGTCTGCGCCGGCCGCTTCGAGAGCGCGAACGTGGGCGCCCGCCACCACCATTAGAGGCACTGTGGACGTTATGTGTCCGTTAAAAACATTATCAAAAACACACAATAGGCCATTTGACAATGCGAAAAATAAAGTGTCAATTACAGTTATCAGTATAAAGTATGAGTTTAAAAATGGTTTTTTATTAACGTAAGTTGAAAATAATTATACATTTATTTTAAAATCCGTAATAAAAATGCATTTTTTAAACGTTTTGTCACGTGACACAAAACGCTTCTGATTCGTCGAGTTTATAATGACGTCACCTGCTTGTAAACCTCGTTTGCCTACGTATGTGAATGATATGCAGAATACAGGCAAGTGACGTCACCGAATCCATTGCAGCGCCATATTGTCAAAGTAGCGTTTTGGCGCGCTATTTAAATATTGAATTTTTAATTTGATATTTTTCAGCAAATATGTACCAGAATTAAAAAAAACAACTTTTACTGGGTTCCTTAAACTCCACTACATAATATAAAATGGATTTTCAAAACCTGTCAAATAGCCTATTATACAACTGTTGTAATTCAAAAAGTGTTTTGTTATAATTTGCTAAAAATAATTATTGTTTATTCATACAATACATTAATCTTATTTTATTCCAATTTAATATATTAGATTGTAATTATTAAAAGCTGATCAACTGACCACTTTTCAATGCTATGCTTTATGTTGTTGCAAACAGCCAATCAGGTTCGAGTGTGGTGGGGCGAACTGAGTGGGGATTGTACCCCGACACAGCTTAGCCTGACACATTCGAGTCAGTTTTCAATTGTAACTCGCAGTGAATAGTGGTCTCTACTTATGCTGCCGAATTTATTGATGAGTGTATGTCGTAAAGTTTAACAAGTGCTTCGTGTAATAAAGGTTGTTATTATAATATCCGAGTGCTTTATTTTTACAAAACAACGTTATGTTTACCCAAAACCACAAAACCATTTTTAGAACTCATCATTACGAACAAATTAACTAAATAAATAAAGTTTCTGTATGGAACCCACCCAGAAATCGCGGGGAAAAAATCAGCTGTTTCATATATACTATCGTGCGTTTTGAGGAATACCTCCATATTACGAGATATTCCTCGAAGCGCCCCTATTTCCAAGCGCACCTAAGCTATTCCTCGAAGCGCACCTTTTAGGAGTAGTTGATTTCGTTAGCATTTACCTAAAAGGTGTGCTTCGACGAACAGTTTGGGTGCGCCTCAAGGAGGTCTCGTAATATGTCATTGCGATTTATTACGCAACCTCCCTACAATAACACATAAATATTGAAATAATATTCAATTTCATAAACAAAGTACATACTAATGTATGCCGTATGCCGTATCGCTATCATTTTAGGTTTAAATAGTAGGTATGTGGTAGGTAGGAAGTGGTTTTTTTTTACCTTTGATATATTATACTATTTTACCTATGCACATGCCTACACAAAGTCTACCTATAAATAAATAAATCACAAAGAGACAACCCTAGCCGCGTCAGAAGGAATATGAGTAACGCAAATTGTAGGTGAATAAAATGCTAGGCATTTAGCGCAGTGCGACGTGAATTGGACTTTATTGCGTCGTGAGCTAGACTAGCTATTTGTTTGATTGCAGTTGCGAAGTCAACATTCTGTACTTGCACACAAAGTATTCTGTGGCTTTACAATAATTTACAAGTTTGTTTTTTTTTACACCTTGAACAGACTGTTGACCTGAATATATGGTTTTAATTTCAACTCGATACTTCCACGCGTTCTCGAGATAAGACAGAGAATATATCGAGATAAGAGAGAAGACAGACGGACAAGAAAGTGATCCTATAAGGGTTCCGTTTTTTTATTATGAGGTAGGGAACCTTAAAAAACGTAAAATGTCTAGCTTTATTCCACAAGAAAAACACACGCAAGATACAACGCCCTCTCCCACCCGCAAATAAATGTAAACGCAAAACCAGTGACACCTTGCACTTTCAGCGAATACTCTACACAAGCCCCCATATGAAATATTCTGCATATTGCATATGTTTTTTCCTACGGAATTAAAACTAGATAATAATATATATTTATTTCACCAAAGAAAAAATACATTGATTGGCAAGTAACAATAAGACAACTGTAAACATAACTTAGTTCTTACATGAAAATAAACCATTGATTGAAACAAGCCAATGGTTATATTTATTGTTTAACGTTAACAACTAACAAACCAGCAAGATATTACATTTTCAAATATTCCAAAAAAAACCTGATTGAATACTTGAAATGGTCATTCAAGAAGACGGATAGCTAGACTGTAATTGGCACTGATCTATGCAACCGTTGCGCGCCTTGTATCTTGGCTGCGGATGTGGCAGCAACGCTTCTCCACGCTACACTAGAAACTCACATTCAGGTTGCTCACCAACGTTGGGTGTGTATAGCAATCTGGGTCTCCTCCATTCATTCCCTGCTTGGCCATTATAAGATCACACCTCGGTCAATCCTTGGAAGAGTACCAAGGCTCAAGGTACCTCGATTGTATGAAAATCGGCTATTGTCGTTAATTATGTGACCACCACTAGTGGTCTAACACTTTAAACTTTCATGCTATCATTATTAGAAAAACGGGATTTTTACGTGATGATCACGAAGTGACTCGAAATATCGGGGAATCGAAAGAAAATACAAACATTCTAGACTTCAAATACGCTAAATTAAAGATTTTAATCTGTACATTTGTACGAAGCCATCTGGAGTATGCGTCGCAGGTCTGGAACCCTCGATACCTTACTTACATAACACGCATCGAAAATATTTAAAGAAAATTCATTAAATATCTCTGCTTCCGTACGAATGAACGCGAGTCCACCCATTATCTCTCTTTTCGTAAGAAACGCCATTTGTTGCCACTGGAAAGACGTCGAGAAATTTCAGATGTGGCTCTCTTATTAAAAATGACTTCTGGGGTCGTCGATGGTCCTGAGCTTCTCTCTTAGAGCTCCAAAGAAACCCCTAAGATCTAACCCCCTTATATGCGTACCCTCTGCATCTTCTTTCGCCATATTTCATACCTTTTGCGTGTGAGCAAGTGCTTTAACGTAATTTCCAAACATTTAGACATTGATCTGTTTAACACTAGCGTTGCATCGATGAGGCGATTAATGAGTAATGAGTTTTTTGACGGATAGGATAGGCTTTTTCAATTGATTTGTAAATCTTGCTTGGGTATATGATAATTATCTGTGAGCTTAATCAACTTTTTGCTTGTTTTTTCATTTGGTTTGTTTATACTCAGTCTTAGTTATTATGAATTTATCTGCTGGAATGCGTACCTACCTATTAAGTGTTTTATATTATCACTAGCTGTGCCCCGGGGCTTCGCTCCCGTGGAATTTCGGGATAAAAAATAGATAGTAGCCGATTCTCAGACCTACTCAATACGCTCACAAAATTTCATGAGAATCGGTCAAGCCGTTTCGGAGGAGTATGGGAACGAAAACTGTGACACGAGAATTTTATATATTAGATTAGAAGATTAACTTTAAAAACTGTATCTATTGGTATCTGTAATTGGCTCTCAATTGTTATGTTAATATCTACTGTAATATATTAAGCTGTTAGTCTTCCGAAATAAAATAAATAAATGGTTAATATCCCGTTTTTCCTAATAGTAGACATATGGTCCTTCGAGCCAGATGACAAGTACAATAGCACTGACCTATACAGTCGTTGCGCGGCTTGTATCGCGGCGGCGGATGCGCCAACAACGCCCCTCCACGCTGCACTAGTTCACACTCCAGGTTTGTCCGCACCAGTGACGCGACGAAGGTAAAGATGGCGGCCGGTGAAGTTCCATAGCGTTGCCGCAACTTGCTGCCCGCCATCGACGTCATGTCCTCCATCGCTTTGCCCATAGCTTCTGAGAGGCGGGTCGGACTCTGTGAAACAAATGTATCTTGTGAATCACCACATTAAATACATAGTTAATTATAAAACAAACACAGTGCAGTTTCTGTTTTTGTAATATTTAATTACTATAATGTACAAAGTACAGGCAAAAACAGAACGGGCTTTAACAATGCCCTGAGGGTGCTACTGGGGCTTCCGTGGCGGTGCAGTGCTTCCAACATGTTTGCGAAAGCTAGAGTAGATGGCTTTACTAATATTATGCGAAAACGGTGTGCCTCTGCGCTGTCACGCCTGCGCAGCAGCTCAGGTGGTATTCTTAGGGTATTCATTGATAGATGGGAATTACCTCTTCTACAGGGTTGGGTGCAGATGCACACAAACTGATTGTGTGTGTGTGTGTGTGTGTGTGTGTGTGTGTGTGTGTGTGTGTGTGTGTGTGTGTGTGTGTGTGTGTGTGTGTGTGTGTGTGTGTGTGTGTGTTATGTTATTATTGTATTTCTGTGTATTTGTATTTTAGGTACTAACCCTAGTTGTAAGGTTATTGTTACTAACATATTTTTATGGGCACTGCCTGAAATAAATTGATTGACTGATTGATTGATTGATTTAGACGGCGAGTGCCGAAGCGAAAATAACATTTGGAATCAAATGTCTCGAACGCACACATTTGCGTTCAAGCAGAACACATCTAGAGACAAGTGTAGGTAACTATTTTCTAGAATATGGGAGTGGTCCTTCTGTTAACTTTATAAGGTGGTAGTACACACTGCAAAGTAGCAAATTAAGTCTATTATCGAGGATAGAGGGAGCTGTCTTTCTAGTGACTTTTGCTGTCACACAAGGGGCAAAAGAACTCGGCTACTATTTCGGTAGTTATAGGAAGTAATGTAGTACTCACGCACGGCGGAGCTCCGTCTCTCAACATATTAGCTATATCCTATTACCTATATTTGCAACAGCAACGCGACAGCAGAAATTGCGTGATGATGGCTTTACGTCACGTATCAACAGTGCGACTTCTACCGAATAAACGATGAACTACAATGGCGCTAGCGTCATAGCAACGCGCAACGTCTCATTCGCACCTAGGTAGGAGCGCTAGCTATACGAACTATCAGCGAGCGATTAGCCAGCAATCACATACGTAATACTATTTAATTTTGACATTCCGCAGCGATCGCGGGATATCTTCGCGATTATTGCAAATTTTTAGGTAATAGCCCCGCCGTATTGGCCAGCTGCCGGCACACGGAACAGAAGAACTTCCCGCGATCGACATGCAGATTGTGTGGTCTCTGTGGTGCTGTTAGCGACCGTAAGTACTACTGTAGTACTCACCGATTATTGGCTATATGTTGTCCTTCGTTGGGGTAGACGGAATGCGTAGGAACACAGTAGCATACTAGTTAGCTGCCGATACACAGGCAGAGGTTCTTATCCATCACTCCGATACATTCTTACATAATTTCAAGCAGAATTTCGTCGCAACTATGTAGTAACAAGTTCAAGTAACTATTTTCGAGGATAGCGGAAGCGGTTCTTCTAGTAAATTTTGCTGCAAACACAGAGATACTAATCTACAACATATAACTGTAGATACAGGTATTCTAAGTACTCACCGGTGGCGGAGCGCGATCTCTCAGCATGTTGGCTATATCCCTCGCCAGCTCGTGATGCGAGGGCGGCGGGCGGTGGGGGTGGGCCGGCCGAGGCACAGGGGGAGGGGGGGCCCGAGGCAGCACCGTATTGGCCAGCTGCCGACACACGGGGCACAGGAACTCCCCACGCTCGACGTGGAGATTGTGTGGTCTCTGTGGTGCTGCTAGCGATCGCAAGTATAACTGGAGGCAGCGTAGGTGGAGGTGGTGGCCGCAGGATTGCACGTGCACGCCGCCTTCCCAGCCCACGTTCACGCTTAGGAGCCATGATTCCTGGACACATAAATAGTCAATATTAGCACCTTGATAGCTCGAGCGTCGCTTGGAGACGACCGTCAAATATAGCAATATAATTTTTTTTACAAAGACGAATTTTATACGTTTCTATTTTATGAGTATTGTCATAAAAACATTAACAAATTGTGAAGAGTAAAACAAGGATATAATACGACACGATTAATGTCAAAAACTAGTCATAAAGCTTAACAAATGTGGCAAAAATCTACATCACCAAGCCAACAATTATCGAACTAAAAACATACCATAAATTTTATTTTTGAATTGAATTTGTTTTATAATTTAAATGTTTGTTTTAAATTGTATTTCGCAGTATATGGATTTTGGCAATAAAATTTTTTTTTATTTATTTATAACATTATTAAAGCACCTAAGTAAAATCTCTACGACTGTGAACATGTTTTAGTGTCGACGATCTTCGACAATCTTATATACTCGACAATTGTTTTCAGTGAATTTCGAATTCAGAATTGTTACTTCAAATAAAGTCGAATTCGAGATGAAGCTGTGCAAGATATAGACAAGATAACCGACAAGACAATGTAGAGCGACGATTCGGTGAAGGTTGCGAGAAACCGCTGATGCAGACAGCGCAGGACCGATTGTCGTGAAGATCCTTGAGGGAGCCCTATACCCAGCAGTGGGTGCCATGTGACTAGACCATTGCCTGATTGAAAAGTGTGCGTAAAGGTCGTTATGCAACCTGTAGTGATGGTTTATGGCGGCGACTTTTTGCACCGCGTCGCGTGTAACTGCCCTCATTCAGCTTCCGACAATGCTATTATAATAGTGAGCCACTGAACAACTTGTATAATACTGTGCTAGAAGAGTACATCACATCTCCACACCATAATCATTCGCAATATTTTTCTTTCGTTGTAAAACATTTTTCGCAAATAATTTCCACAATCTTATTGAATGCTAAACAAATGTCATGTCATGTATAAAATCAATCAAATAAAATGTCAAAGGTCATAGGGTCAGGATCAATTAGCCAATCGAAGTACTGTTTTGGCAAAGGAGTCGTAATTTTTAGTGTTTATAACTTTTTTTAATGTCTTGTTTTAGCTTTTATATAAATAATTGTTGCACGTTATTGTTTTTATTGTTGTTTAATTTATTGTTAGTGCTAGTAATTTATTGTTGTGCTTTTGTTGTGTCTAGTCACTCATTTGGCCTTATCAGAATATCAGAGCTTCTACCCAGAAGCTAATATGCTGAGGCCTATTAGCAGCAAACTTATTGTTCTCTGTTTGTCTCAGTTCGTCATTTTGTTCTGTTGTCTAGTAACCTAATATAATTCTTGTATTTTTGTCTTAATTAAGTACCTACTTGTCTTATTGTATTACAGTTTTTTTTGTGTGTGTTGTTAATAAATGGTTTCTATTCTATTCTATCACCTGATCGAAGTGCGCGTGCAGGTCGTCGTGCAGTCGATAGTGATGTGCTGCTGCGGCGGCTTCCTGCGCCGCGTGTAGTCTCGCTCGTTCGGCCTCCGACAACGCCAGTCGCGCGTCGCCTGTGCCGGCGCGACGACGGTGTCCCAGCACTGATGTCGACTGGAATAATTACATTAGTCAGATACTATGACTCACCAATGCTATGAGATGAAGAAGATATCAGCGGCAAACGTATAGTATACTAAACGCAAAGACTCGCGGCAGACGAGGCCATAAAACGTGTGAATGCGATAGCGCACATCTAATGATGTGCGCGAGATAATTCTCGCTCGCACTTACACTGTTTATGGGTGACGTCACAATGATGTAGAGATGCGCGTCGTTTGGCTTCGAGTGTATGTCGATGGTATTAGGTTTTAAGTGAGGCATATTTAATGTATTTTTTTTATAATTACGAATTTATTCCTAACTACCTTCAAAAGATAATATTTAACAATATAACAATCATTAGTTAATATATATTAAAAATGCTACCTTCAAAAGATAATATTCAACAATATAACAATCATTAGTTAAAAGATATTAAAAATGCTACTTTCAAAATATAATATTTAACAATATAACAATCATTAGTTAATAGTTATTAAAAATGTGGTGATTTATTTGTACACGTGTGTGCAGCGAGGACTCATCCGGTTTCGACATTTCTGGAAGTCTGCGTGTGCGCATCTCTATTACAAAAGTGATTTATGGCCTCATCTGCCGCGAGTCTTTGCGTTTAGTATAATATAGGAATTCTAAAGTGACGGAACGCCGATTTCGGCGCTGATCTACCCCCTAATTGTCTAATTTCAAAATCTATCACAATTTCTTTCAAGGGTATTGTGATTGTGATTTATGGAATTGTGTAACTTATAGTCGCAATCTAATCTAATCGCAATAAATCGTGAAATAGAAAGGTTCTAATTCCGGTAGGGGCAAATGTTTGTATGATGAATAAGCATAAGCCCCAAAGTGAGCAGGTTAATTGGTGTGAGTGTAAGAAATATTTATTTATTACTCATTTATTTATTCTGCCGCAGTAGCAGTCGCAATTGCAGTACTATATGTGCATACCTGCAGCAGCGCCACGAGCCCGATGGGGTCGTGATGGGTGGCGGGCGCGGTGGTGTTGCAGATGACGCAGTCGTAGTGGGTTTCTGGTGCAGCTTCTTCATCCCAATCCATAGGATCAGCTGCGGCGGCTTGCACGTGCGACATGAACTGTTGTTGGCGGCGAGCGAACTCGCGCATTACGGCCGCTTGCCGCTCGCGAGCACGCCGCGAACGCTCCTCTTTCTCTCTTCGCTCTCTGTGTGAATGACCAGAAAAATGACACATTAAATACGACATAAACCATTATTTTTCGATTTATTATATCTTAATTTTTTTGCAGGCGATCATTGAATGAAACGATTTCAATATTGTTTCAAAACAAAACATAAAAAATTATAATTTTGTTGTCACTTTGTAAAAACTGTTTTTTTACCCGTTTCTTAAAATACATTGCAAGTTTACAAAACAAATAAGGAAAAACTACTAAAACAACACAATTTCAAAAGCACGCGCCGCACAGTGGCCGGTAAATCGCGTTTCATACACATTGAGACTTAAGGTTTGATTTTCAAAATAAAAAATATATTACAACTCATGCCAACTTGATATTGATATATTTAGTTATGATACTAACACAGTGATTGAAAATCGTGAAAAAAAAAACCACTGAGGAACTGGCTATCTTATCTCTAACTGCCGGAACACAACAATTCTGTAAACATTGTTATTATGGCGTCAGACTTAGATAAGATGGTGGTAGCTAGCCAGGCGGACTTACGAGTCCTTCCATCAACCAAATCGAATACAATATGTGCCCCCGCTGGGAATCGAACTCGGGACCCCTGTAGGCCTAGCATGACCGGCTTTTATCGACTCGATAACTCGATAACGTGTCACTGTCCCGCTCACATTGTAGCGGAGTAAGCAAGACAGCATGATGCGCTATATCATATCGCATGATATAGCGGTGGTCATGCTAGGGGGGCTGGGTCTGATACCGGTGGTTGTACCACTAGACCACAGCGGCGGTTAAAATATGTATATCGAGATGGGGAGCGCCCCACTGGTTAGGAAACCCTGGTCTATCGGGTCAGCAAGTATTTTTATAAGTTTACCTTGCCCGCTGCTCCGCCTGGCGCTCCCGCTGGTTGGGCCACAGCGACTGGCGGACGTGCTGAATGGCGGCGGCGCAACGGGAATCTAACCGCGCCAACGCTAACAGCACTTGTCCGATGAAGTATGGCCCATCACCTACAAGGAAATATTAACACTCATTTACAGGCGGTTTCAATAATCTATCCCTAACAAGAGGTAGGCCTATCAAGGTTACGTTACTTAGCAACCGCTGTTATTTTGGGTTATTTTGCGTTATTTTGGGCTGAATAACAAAAATATCTAGGCAACAAAGCTCTAGTAAGCCTATCTCTTACTGTAGATAAGTTATTGAAACCGACCATTAAGCACTTAACAGACGCTTAACGACGCTCCGTGGGTAGGCCCCCGACAAGGTGGACCGACGATCTGGTGCGCGGTCGCGGGAAGCCGCTGGATGCGGACTGCGCAGGACCAAGCGTTGTGGAGATCCTTGGGGGAGGCCTATACCCAGCAGTGGGTGTCATGTGACTGACACGACGAAGCACTTAACAGAGGAGACCGTGGCGCATTGGACCGCGCGCTCGGTCTGCGTTCGTTTAGGTTAATAAACTTTCGCATCGGTCGGTCTCGGGATGGGTGGCCAACAATTTACTATCTCGAGCCCCTCCGTGCTTCGGAAGGCACGTTAAGCCGTTGGTCCGCATTGGGCCCGCGTGGTAGGTTATGGCCCATTTTCCTTATCCATCCATAAGGAAGGCCAGTGCTCCAGCAGTGGGGACATTAAAAATGGATGTTGACGAAGCACTTGATTAACGTCCGAAATTAACAACCTATCTGTAGATAAGGATTGGGGTGTCCGAGACAGTTGCCTAGGATATTTTTGTTAATATGACCAAATAACGAAGATTGTTAGACAACGAGACCAGCAATATCCTAGACATCTATCCACAGACCTTTATTGAGATTGTAAATATCTTTCAAATGAGGAATTAAAAGAGATTGCGATAGGTTTTAAAATTAGACAATTAATACCCTGGTCCTTCGAGCCGGAGTTGAACTCACTGATAACCTCGGTGTTTTCCGGCGGCGTGTCTTCTAGTGAGAACGAGTCGAGTTTGCGCGACAGTTGCGAGTGCAGCTTCATCAGCAGCGATATTATTGACTCGTCGCTCTGTGACCTGGTCCTTCGAGCCGGATGCGAACTCACCGATAGCCTCGTTGTTCTCGGGCGGCGTGTCTTCCAGTGAGAACGAGTCGAGTTTGCCTGACAGCTGCGAGTGCAGCTTCATCAGGAGAGATATTATCGACTCGTTCACGGGGATCGACTCGTCGCTCTGTTGGCTCTGTATTTGTGCACTGGTGGATGGTTGGGGTCCGGGTCGCCGAGCGACGACACACCAGTCCGGCGATTCGTCTACAACCAAAACGTACATTTTAAGTTGAAACATCTGCATGAAAAGTTATTTTATTAACCGACTTCAAAAAAGGAGGAGGTTATCAATTCTAACTTTTTAATTTTGCATTTTACAATGCTATTTTTATATGATAAATATTAAACAAGAAAAATATACTAGAAAAAAGCAACTAGTCTTATGTCCCGTCAGGGCGACATGAGACTAGTTGCTTTTTTCTAGTATATTTTCTTGTTTAAGATTTATCAGGTTATCAATTCGATTGGTGTTTTTTTTTTAATGTTCGTTACCTTAGTATTCGTCATTTATGAACTGATTTGGATAATTATTTTTTTATTTACTCAAAACCATGTGTAGAAGTCACCACGAACTACTTTTTTTAGGAAAAAAATTTCATATATTTTATAAGAATTCAAATTACATGTTGTATCAGACAGCCGTTCTGTTTTCGCGAATTCCTAATGATGAATTCAACTATTTTGCATTTTCAAAGCTTTTTTACAAATACAAATTACTTTATTTGCAAAATATGGGTACAAATAAAAAGCTCTTACAACTATGGGAGTGCCATATCTAATCATTAATGGTGTGCAAATATGTAGTAATTAATATTATTGTTAAAATACAGGTAGGTACAGCATCTTACAGAATAAAATTGATTAGTAAAATATTGGAAAAAATCAACTCGGCCTCAAGTGAAATCTCAGATGGGACTCGAATCCACTTTTTATGCTTATAATATATTTTTTTTTTTTAAATATTGGAAAATAAAATATTTTTTTAATAAATAAACGCTCACTTCTACTAGACACTCGGAATGCAATTTTGTGCAAAGTGTGAATTTTATTTAGAAGCTTGTTTAATATAATATATTTTTTTTGTTGACCTTTATTGTTTTGGTCAATAAATAAGTCACACACTATACAGTACCTAGACTGAGTGGCGGCGGCGTGTCGGAAGCGTGCGGCGAGTGCGGCGGCGCCAGGGCAAGTGTTAGCTGAGGCTCCGAGTCCATCATATCTGAGTCCGGCAGGGGCAGCGGCAGCGGCAGCGCCAAAGCCTGAAGCGATGACGCGTCCTGACATACAAAAGTGTAAATTATTGAAACAAATTGGCGGAAACAATAATACAGTTTATACCACAGACCTATATCGACATAGACGGTAAAAGTGTATGTCTACCTTGCGTGTCAAAAGTTTGATCCCACGGTCAAAGTTTTACGACTTAAGACAGTCCTCTTGAGACCTTGAAAACACACGTCACTCATAAACGAAAATGGTTAATTGTGCAGTGCTTTCTTGTAAGAGCTCCTCAATAACATTTACACATCACTAAATCTCGCTCGTGACGTCATCGTAGGTACGAAAAATTCGACACGCTAGGTTCTCAAACAGTTTGAAGTGCTCTTTTCGTCTATCTCGATATAGGTCTGTGGTTTATACAGTGAGCAACTTTTGGTGTATGTCATGTTTGAGTGCGTGAGTGAGATATCGCTATACGCGCGTTACCGAGCTGGTTCTAAAAATTTAATACCACGCTAGAGTCCGTCCGCGGTTACATCCGCGTGGTTCCCGTTCAGATGAGAATATCAATTACAAATTCAAATTTGATATCATTTATTCCGTCTAGGCTGTTACAAGCACTTAAGAACGCCAAAGAAGCTACGCCATCGGTTCACAAACCCTACGGGGCGGGAGACCGAGTAACGAGAACAACCGGCAAGAAACACGTCAAGGGCTGTTTTTTCTCGGGATAAAAAATAGCCTATATGTTTTAATCCAGGCTATCTTCTATCTGTGTGTTAAATTTCATCATACAAATCAGTTCAGTAGTGTTCGCGTGAAAGAATAACAAACAAAAAAACTGACATACTTTTACGTTTGTAGTATTAGTAGGAGTAGGATTAACCGGTGGGAATGAATAAGTATGTCTTAATTCTCATTTTTTTTTTCATGTTGACCAGGAAAACGCTAAGCCTGATATTTGAAGAATTAGATTGAATGGGAATGTCGTTTGTCGCAAAAAGTATGAAAGTTGTCACGAGGAAAAAGTCGCGGATGTCCACTAGCTCATACTCACTCTCACTCACTCATCAGCCTGTGGACATCCACTGCTGGACATAGGCCTCTCCTAGCTCACGCCTATTGTGGCGTTCATAGGAGACTATTAGCCTACTGCTACCACGCTGGCCAGACGGGTTGGTAGAGGGTTTGTTTCAAGTTTTCCTTCTCTCGCACAGGTGTTCAATGCGTCGAGCCTCTTAGTCGACTCTTACGACATACCAGGCGTGTAAGGGAGTGGTGACACCTGTATTCTTAGGCCGTCACCACACGGCACGGTGTGACAGCACTAGCTCATACAATATAAATTAATTCAATGTTATATGCACGTATAAGGCATGCATTTACAGAACACATTCACGTAGAATGTATAATACACATGGCAATAGAGCATGGAGAAGAACAGAATCTTCTTTAGGTATACAACTTACCTCTAAAGCTCTCATCAGCGGGGCGTCGCCCCCTGCGTCTGATTGGTCGTCTGGCACCGAATCTTCTCTTTGCACCATCTACATTAAATTGATAGTCATAATGAATGGATTTCCTCTAGATACAAGACTTAAGATCTACGATGGAGCAATCTATACCTGTACCTATATTACGAGTTTGCCAAACATGACATTTACAGGACACGTTAGCGTAGACTATCAGATATACACAAATAATTAAAAAGAAGGTGCACACTCGCAACAACCTGCTGCAGCGTCTCACCACAAGTTGGGGAGCCTCACCGCATGTTCTGCGAAAATATGGATTGGCGCTTTCCTTTTCGGCAGGCGAATACGCGTGCCCTGTGTGGAATCGCTCTGCCCATGCTAGACTGGTGGATACAGCGCTAAATGAGACCTGCCGGATCATTACGGGCTGCCTTAAGCCGACCCCGGTAAGTTTGCTGTACCCACTAGCTGGTATGGCGCCTCCAGATGTCCGCAGGGCTGTAGCTAGCTCCTCTGAAAGAGCTAAGATGGACAACGATTCACGACACCCTTTGTATGGTCACATTGCGGCGCGTCCGAGGCTGAAAAGCTGACGCAGCTTCGTAAGGTGCGACGAACCATTGTCCATCGGACCCAAACATGCGAGGTGCAACCAATGGCGAGAAAAAATTACCCTACCTACTCCTTACGTCCCCATTACTGAAAGCCTCCCATGGCCATGAAGAAAGATGGTCAGGTGCGGCTTTTCGGCTGGTTCTGCGGAATGCCTTTGCGGTGCAGCCCAAACGATGGCCCACCTTACATCGTACCGTGCGTGTCCTGACATCTGCACGCAGGAGGATCTCATGACACCATCCGACAAAGCTGTCAAAGTGGCTGAGTTCTGGGACTCAAAACTTTAGTGTCTGCCACCGACACGCTAAGAAGATCGGATACACTGCTCATTTCGGTAAAACAGTCGATAAATATGAAAGAGACAGAGCTACATTTTACGTTAACGTTGACAGTAACGTCAAGTTTGCCAAACTGTGACGCTTACAAAAACACACAAATGTCTAAATCATCGGACTTAACGGGTATTTATTTTACAAACTTTAGCTTTGTAAAGTTAAAATAGTACAAATATCAGCGCCTCCAAGTATCAGGACATGTTAAGTTATTCTTAACGTCTGTCATTGTGTATCGTTTATAGCAGTAGTTTGTAATGTAAAATGTACGCTGTCAAATATTAGTTTATATCATGAAATGTTAACTTATCCTTAATAATCGGTTGTGTAACGTTTACAGAAGTGCTGTTCGCAGAGCAAACTTTATTAAATTATCTTTTTTTTCCTAATAACAATGTTAGATATGATGGTCACAATACCTGTAAAGGCGGCGGCACGGCTAACGCTGTGCTCGTGGCGGGCAGGGAGACGGATTTCGTCAATGAAGGCAGTCTTGTGGTCTCTGATTCTGAAGGATCCCATTCTGTGTCACCTAAAAATTATGATTCCTTTAAATTTTTTTACTTTAAATGCTTACTTTCTTACGTTTCTTAAATTCGGAAAATTGTTTAGTTGAGTAAATAAATTCTATAGAAGTGAAAGATTCTTGTTTTAGTGTGAAGAGTGAAGGATGTGAATATTAATAAGTAGAAGATGAAGACTGCCAAAAATATATAAAGAATAGTACGAGAATGTGAATGGTGTGTAAATAAAAAAATGTAAAACAGACAGTTACAAAAAATTCGAATGACAATACAGTCATTTTGAATTTAAGTAAGAGGCGTGTGCGCGTACGCGCGTGTTAGAAAAGGAGAGAGAGAAGAGGTGTGTGCGTGCGTGCCGCATTTGAGTGAGATGTGTACTGAGTTTAAGTGTTCGATCCGTGGTCGTATCATACTGTCAGAGCGCGGGCGAAGTAGCGATGTATGTGGGGGTAACGGGTGTGTATGTCTATAGGCTCTGATCGACGAGCGAGTAAAACCGTGGTCTTGCTCGTGGCTTGTCGGTAAAGTTCGCCGGTGGCTTATAAGTAGTTACAAGTAGCTAGTCAACCCTGACCACGGCAACTGAAAGATGCCGAAAGATCGGGACCAAAAAACCGCAAATACACCGAAAAATTATAGTACCAAATATATATTTCAGCTAAATACATCGCACTAAATACTCCGCAAAAGTCGTTTTATTTCAGGTGTGTATAAATTGGTTATATTTGAGTGTTCTGTTACAATAATAATAAATAATCTCATACAAACACACCAATTATCTAGCCCTCGTTAAGTTTCATGAAGAACTTGTGGATGGATACTAGATAACGGATAAACATACTTATATACTTTTTTTGTAAATGCATACATAATATACATATTAAACACCTAGACCAAGACAAATGACATGTTCATGCACACAAATATTTGTCTTGTCCGAGGATCAAACCCGGGACCTCTGGCGCAGAAGGCGGGCTTAGTACTCCTGCGCTAAACTGCATCCCGATCGTCTAACGGTAAAGCTTGTGCTATCGCTATGGCTAATGATTTTTCAAACAAGAGCTCTCGCTGACTCTATCACTTCAATACTAAAAATGTAATAGTGAAGATGAATAGAAATATATAGGAATTACACAAAAACCCTATCGTATTGATGGATAGGTTTTTCACTTGATTTGTAAATCTTGCTTATATGATAATTCTCTGTGAGCTTTATCAATTTTTTGCTTGTTTTTTGATTTGGTTTGTTTATACTCTGTCTTAGATATTATGAATTTATCTGCTGGAATGCGTGTTTGCCTATTAAGTGCTTATCATTAACGTTAAAACTGTCTCTATTGGTGAAGACCTGTAATTGGCTCTCAATTTTTATGTTAAAATCTATTGTAATATTTTAAGCTGTTGGTCTTCCGAAATAAAATAAATAAATAAAATAGGGTTTTATGAGAGTTTGAAGTTTGATAGCTATTCGGTGCTTAGGCACCAAACACTGTGACGTGCGACTGACGTCACACGACTGTCATCGATGCGCTTGCACCGAATGACATAGTTTTAATTTTAGTATGTATATTTCCGCGGACTGGTGCGGGTCGCGAACATTACTCTCAACATTTATAACATTATGTTGAGGTGCTTGAATATTATCATTCTTTTATTATTATTTAACATTTTTAACACCTAACAACCTTAGCTACATAGCTATAGCGTTAGCACAAGCTATACTGTTCGGCGGTCAGGGTGCTGAACCTCTATTTTTGAATCACTCGTCGCGTAAGTGGCGAGGCGAACAAGGAGGCGATCAGGCGATTAGCGACCTTGCACGCGTAGACATAGCACGCTTTTCGCTTTGTCTCTCGCGCGCTCGCGCTGGGAGGCGGTACTATGCTAAAAGCGAAGCTATGTATATACGGGAAAGGTCGCTTTTATGGAATACGGAAACTCAAACGTCGCACGAAAATCAATTGAATCCTTGAGACGAGTGAATAAAAAGTAAATCTGCAGCACTCCGACCGCCTAACGGTATAGTTTGTGCTATTATGTGTGCACAAACGCACACATAATCACACTCAGAGACAGACACACACACACACTCATACACTCACACACACACACATACACTCACACACATGCCAACTCACGCTTACTAACCCATTTCTAGTTTTATTTGATTTATTAGTGTTTTTAGTTTTTGCTTGAAATCATTTGTATCCGAATGGGAAGTTGCGAGACGTCTCAATACAGGTTTTTATAAAACTTAAAGGGACGTCTCGGCGTAATTATTGTAAGTAAGATTTCAGAAATAAAGAATTTTTAATTTAATTTTCATTGCTATAGCTATCGATTTTTTAAACCCCCTACAAGGGCTCTCGCTGACGTTATGACTTTCATACTAAAAATGCAATAGTGAATCCAATACATGAATAGAAATATGTAAGAATTAGATAAAAACCTATCGTTGAAGAGTTTTATGAGAGTTTGAAGTGTGATAGCTATTGCGATAGCACAAGCTATACCGTTAAGGTGGTACGACTTCCATACAAACAAAAATTGCACAATTATTGGTTCATCTTAGCTTAATTATTCATAAATACATTCGCAACTAACTCGTTACAGTTATTTGTTTGCGCGAAATAATAAAAAAAAATACTTTCATACATGAATCACGAATAAATTAATATCTTATAATTTCAATAATTCTACGTATGTGTGTGTGTGACCAAACGCATTTATATACCTCATGTATGAAAGTACATTTTTTTTATAATTTCGCGCAAACAAACAACTGAAACGAGTTAGTTGCACATGTATTTATGAATTATTAATGTATGATGAACCAATAAATGTGTAATGTTTGTTTATATGGAAGTCGTACCACCTTAAGCGGTCGGGGTGCAGGGCTCGTAGACAAAGTGACATCGTTACGTAGCGAAACGATAATTCGATTCGTTATTGTCTATATTCGCCAATTAACTAGCGGTAAGACCACGTGATTTAGCGCGGCCTATGCCAATCCGCCAATCACATACATTTAATATTTCTCGAACTTCGTTATCGTTTATGAATTGTTACTTTGGCTAAGAGCCCAGGGCCCGTATTCACTATGACTGATTCCTTGCTCAAACCACGCCAATGTCGTATTTGGTTTTAGACATTTTTTAAATTCGTTTTCTCTATGACACTTCCAAATTTTAAAGTTATTTTCCTTGTTTAATAATAATACAATTTGGGACTGTCATGTACTTGTACAATAACTCTATAATTTGTGAGTAATACGGAGAAAATGAATTTTAAAAATGTCAAAACCAAGTAAGACTTGCACAATCTCTTCTCTTACCTCTACTTGACTATGCAGATACATGTTATCCCGATCTTACTTCTGAACTTCTCAATAAACTAGAGCGGCTGCAAAACTTTTCCATACGGTTCATATTTGGTTTACGCAAATATGACCATGTCTCTCAATACCGCCAACAACTTAAGTGGCTTCCTATACGACGTCGCAGAGACATGCACATCCTCTCTCTTCTCTATACTGTGCTGTTCAATCCCAAGACTCCTTTATACCTAAAAGAACGCTTCACATTCCTTTCTTCCACTCACAATCTCCCTCTCCGCTCCTCTGATAGTCTCCGTCTTTATATTCCCCCTACCTCAACCAAATTTTACGGTCATTCCTTTACCTTTAAATCTATTCTGTTATGGAACTCGTTGCCTGAAACAATCAGACGTGCACAAACCTTAAACTCCTTCAAGTCCCAGGTTAAGGAGTTCTTTCTTTATAACCCATGAGACCTACCCTTAGAAGGTCATGATTGTATTTTTCATTTTTTTTATTTGTTTTTTTCTTTTTATTTAGTTTTCTCGCATTACATCAACTTCGCTTAAGCTGTATAAATTATATTTATTTTATGTATTTTTATTACGTTTTTTCTGTTGTGTTTATTACCCATATTGTGTATGTTTATCTTTTTTTTTTATTATTTTTTTTATTGTAGTTCAATAATCTACTTCCTTTTTTATTTTAATTTCTTTTAATTTATTTATTTTTTGCGCACAATCTGCCCTATTTGACTCATCGACCAGTCTCAACAAAAAAAAAGGGTTGTCTGGAAGAGATCGCTGCTAAGCGATAAGGCCGCCCCTTTGTACAACTTATCGTATTATTGTTTCCATGTATGTTTCTGTTCTGTGTGTGCAAATAAAGTGTTATCTAATCTAATCTAATCTAAGACATTGGCGTGGTTTGAGCAAGGAATCGGTAAGTGGTCATAGTGAATAAGGGCCCTGCACCCCGACCGCCTAACGGTATAGCTTGTACTATCGCTATAGCTATCGATTTTTCAAACCCCCCACAAGGGCTCTCGCAAACGCTATCACTTTCATACTAAAAATGCAATAGTGAATCTAATAGGTGAATAGAAATATGTAGGTATTAGTCAAAAACCCTATCGTTGAAGGGCTTTATGAGAGTTTGAAGTTTGATAGCTATAACGATAGCACAAGCAGTATCGTTAGGCGGTCGGGGCCCTGGGGGCTAATTGTCTAATTTTAAAATCTATCGCAATCCCTTTCAATTCGTCATTTGAAAGATATTTACATATTTCAAACCGTCACTATTTGACATTTGATAGGGATTGTGATCGGGAAGTTATTTGAAAGGCATTGAATGAACGAAATTGAACTGACTTAGCTAAGTGACACTCGAAAATATCTTTCAAATATATGAAAAAGAGTCAAATGAAGTGTCATTTAAAACATCATTCGTTTCGAAAGGGATTGCGACTATAAGTTCCACAATTCCATAAATCACTAGCACAATCACAATACCTTTGAAAGGGATTGTGATAGATTTTAAAATTAGACAATAAGGGTGCAGGTCCGTAATCAAGTGGGCATACGCACTGTCGGAGTGGTAGTGCGCGGGCGTGGGCGGCGGCGCGGGCGCGCGCGGCGGGCGCGGCGGCACGCAGGCCACGACGGCGCGCGCGTTGTCGCACAGCGCCGCGCCCGCGAACGCGCCCAGCAGCGGCACGCCGCGCACGCCCCACCCGCCCCACCCGCCCGAGCTCTCCGCCACGCACACGTCGCCCTGGGGGAAGGTTGGAGACATTTTGAATGGACTCAAAATTCAAAATTCTATTTCATCTATTCAGTCTTTTTAATGAACGACGCACATAAAGACAAAAACGTTAATTACGACGACAAAATTAGAAATGTATTTTTCATGTCTTATATTCTGAAAGTAACTCATAACTTGCCTAAAATGCGGGTTGAAAGTAATATGTGGCGGCCCTAGGGCTGTAATAAATTTGAAAGAAGAATAGGGGGTGTCATGTCAAATCGATATCTGTAATCTCTTTGGACTTTTATTTACCAGTATGTAGGCAAAGGCACAGAAGCCTATACAGCTTATTTTGCTACATTATAAAATAATTTTGTAACATTTTTCTTTTTAAATATTTTTTTAGAATATTCTGTTTGTTTTTACTTTCCTCATATTCAAAATGAAAAGTAGAGTGTTTACTTCGGGTGTATGAACCCATAACAGTCTCGAACTATCGGCGCCCTCATTTCGTTCGGGCGCCAAAACACTCGACTGTTATGGGTGTCATACAGCCCTTGATAAACAATCTACTATTACCTAATTGTTGACAAATAACGACTTAAACACACACTCTAATTCCCTGTTTTTTCAATACATTCATATTTTGTTTTGTATCCACAACGCAAAAGATTGTGTGAGTGCACGAATTTGACGATTTTAGAAAGCGTCGCATAGCTGCTCAGTTTCTATTAATTTTACGTTAACGCTCTTATTATGATTGTTACCATGTAAACAGTACCTCCCCATATTCTCCCCTTTTTTAGAAAAACTGGTATCTTTGCAGGTAGTCGTTCTGCACCTATTGCAATAGAAATGAAAATAAAACAAGCAATAACAATAGCAAATAACAATAGCAATAGCATTAATAAAAAATTCTATTTTATGCAATTTATAGTAATATATAATGAATTGAAAACAATATTTACTTTTATTTAATTTCATGTTTGAGTCACAATTTGGGGGGAACAGGAGCAACCGTGAAAAATAACATCAGTAAGGCAGAATCATCATTATAACTCATTTCGTAGCAATAAAATCAATAAAATAATAGTTTTCTAATTTTGTCGTCGTAAAGCACGTTTTTGTCCTTATGTGCGACGGTGAGACTCTTAGCCTTCATATACCTAATGTATTGATAAGGCTGAAGATGGAAGCGAGCCTCTCCCGCAATCCTCAGCCACTGAGGAACTGGCTATCTTATCTCAAACTGCCGGAACACAACAATGCTGAAAACATTGTTGTTATAGCACCAGGCTTAGATAAGATGGTGGTAGCTAGCCTAGCCAGGCGGACTTACAACAAGTCCTACCACCAAACAAACCGAATACAATATGTACCCCCGCTGGGAATCGAACCCGGGACCCCTGGATCTGATACCGATGGTTGTACCACTAGACCACAGAGGCGGTTAAAAGTCATAGTTGTTACAAACACTTATAGACGTCAAAGAAGCTACGCCATCGGTTCACAAACCCTACGGCGGAAGACCTTGTAATGAGAAGAACCGGCAAGAAACTCGTCAAGGGCTGTTTTTTTCTCCCTGTTTTATTTCATACAGAGTCGTCAAATTGAAAAGTGACCTTAACATATCGGTAAAGTAAATTTCCATCAAAAAAAGAAAATACTTATTGTAATACAACATTTTATGGTTATTGTAACCGTAAACAATTTCCAACCGGCAGAGAAAGACTTTTTTTTTTTTTTTCTCTTTATCTTAAAGACTTATCTATCATACATTATAACATTTGTCGCATTATAAGATTACTGTACTGCAAGTTGTGAGTTACATACAGGTCAGTATCAATTTATTTTAAATAAAAATATTTAAGATTTAAGCACAACATTAATATTGCAATTTTGCACTACAAAATGAGACAACAGAATCGACAATTGTCGCTGTTCATTAGTAAATAACAGTGAAAAAGAAAATACTTTAAATTTACAATACAAAAAGTCAGCTAGTTTTTTGATGCTACAAATAAAATGTTTCTGCTGACATTAACACTGACAGTTTAATAAATTGCAATTTCTCCAAAAGTAGGTACATTGACTACAAGAAAAAATCGACACATAAGTCGATAGGATTTCAATATGCGATTAGTATACGAGTAGGCGACAAGAGGTACCAATTGTGGGGGAGGGAGACACCGCAATACGACGCGTATAGCTGCGACTCCCTTGCTATCTGAAAGGTCCTAAAAAGGCCGCACAAGAGGTCATGATACAATCGGGGAATCGTCGTGGAGAGCCTTGGGGAACGTCTATACCCAGCTGTGGTTGTCATTTGGCTGAAATAATAATGATACAAGTACACCGCCTCCAACCGCAGCTGTGGTCTAGTGGTACAACCACCGGTATCAGACCCAGGGGTCCCGGGTTGGATTCCCAGCGGGGGGTACATATTGTATTCGGTTTGGTTGGTAGTAGGACTTGTTGTAAGTCCACCTGACTAGCTACCACCATCTTATCTAAGCCTGGCGCCATAACAACAACGTTTTCAGCATTGTTGTATTCCGGCAGTTTGAGATAAGATAGCCAGTTCCTCAGTGGCTGAGGATTCCGGGAGAGGCTCGCTTCCATCTTCGGCCTTATCAATACTTAACATCAGCACCACGATCGCCTAACGGTATAGCTTGTACTATCGCTATAGCTACGCTATCAGTTTCATACTAAACATGCAATAGTGAATCCAATAGGCGAATAGAAATATACAGGAATTATGATTTTGTAATTTTTGCATTTTTCAAAGCTATTTTTATACTTATGGTAAATTTTAAATAGAAAAATATTGGAAAAAACTAACTTGGCCACAAGTGAATTCTCAGACGGGACTGAGCTACCGAGACTAAGTCTCGGTAGCTCAGCGGTTAGAGCATTGGATCGGATTTCCAAAGGTCGCGGGTTCGATTCCAGTCTGAGAATTCACTTGTGGCCAAGTTAATTTTTCCAATATTTTTCTATTTAAAATTTACCAGATGCAGGAATTAGTCAAAAACCCTATCGTTAAAGGGTTTTATGAGAGTTTGAAGTTTGATAGCTATAGCGATAGCACAAGCTATACCGTTAGGCGGTCGGGCCGCAGGTATGATGAAGGCTATTAGCCTCACCGTCGTTCATTAAGGTGGTACGACTTCCATACAAACAAACATTGCACAATTATTGGTTCATCATACCTAAATAATTAATAAATACATGTGCAACTAACTCGTTTCAGTTATTTGTTTGCGGGAAATAATAAAAAAATTGTACTTTCATACATAAATCACGAATAAACTAATATCTTGTAATTTCAATAATTCTACGTATGTGTGTGTGACTCATCGCATTTATATACCTCATGTATGAAAGTACATTTTCTTTATAATTTCGCGCAAACAAATAACTGAAACGAGTTAGTTGCACATGTATTTATAAATTATGAATGTATGATGAACCAATAATTGTGCAATGTTTGTTTGTATAGAAGTCGTACCACCTTAAAATAAAAAAACACTTACCGGCCGACGAGGCGCGCGCTCCCGTTCCAACTCGGCGCATACTCGCAGCAGGTACACAGCCAGCGCGAGCACGTGGTCGGGCGGCGCGTGCGGTGCGCCGGGAACTTGTTCCGCACCGCCACCGCGCCGGTGCACGCCGCGATGTAAAACGCACAGCAACGCGCCGTGCAGGACGCCTGCAAGAAACAACCCTTTTATAAACGCGTTCGAATACGAATAGTCAATCCAGGAGGAGTTGGCAACCGAGTTGACAACAGTGGCTGGACCCATACCCATTCTGCCACTCCCGTTCAGCCAACTGCGCTCATGGGTAAGACAGCATACTCGTGCTGCACTTAATAAGCGTTGGGTAGATCAAACAAGCTGACAGTCCAAGTTGGCGATGACTGCAGTCTCGCCGCGGTTGACCTGTAGACTGCTCAGCCTTAATCGTCCAGACCTCCGAATAGTTGTAGGCACACTTACAGGTCACCTAACTTTAAACCGACAACTATTAATCATGAATGCGACAGACAGTCCCCTATGTAGGGGATGCCTGGACGCAGAGGAAACAGCCGCCCACGTGATCCTGGAGTGCGTGGGTTTGGCCGCACAACGGGCAGAAATCCTCAAAGACGTGAGGTCGCTCCTAGAAGCCTGTGAACGCCCCAGGAGGCTTCTGCGCTTCTGGAAGGAGCTGGGATGGCTTGACTAGCCATACCGATGCTATGTTCACGCATAACGGACCAAATGGGAGTCTAAATGCGGAGAAAAGAGCCCATCACCAATACCAATAGGAATAGTCAATAGTCTGCAATTGCCTATTTCACGGCCTTTACATTATTGCAAATGCCGTGAAATGGGCAATTGCAAGTCGAGTATAAGTCATTATTGCAACACCGTGAAATAGGCAATTGCAGGTCGAGTATGAGTCATTATTGCAAAGCCGTGAAATAGGCAATTGCAAGTCGAGTATAAGTCATTATTGCAAAGCCGTGAAATAGGCAATTGCAGGTCGAATATAAGTCATTATGGCAAAGGCCGTGAAATAGGCAATTGCAGGTCGAGTATGAGTCATTATTGCAAAGGCCGTGAAATAGGCAATTGCAGGTCGAGTATGAGTTTATACGAGACAGGCAATTGCCACTTTCGCTGAGGCATATACAGGGTGGAATTTTAAAACGTGGCACGAAGGGCAGGTACCTTAACCGTTGTAGCTACATGAAAACGTTCTTAGGAAACCATCCTTAGTTTCTTGAGAAATATTGAAATGCATTCACGAATAATTCTTAAACAAGTAAATATACTAGAAAAAAGCAACTCGTCTCATGTCACCCTGACGAGATTCGAACCCGCATCCTTGGGAATCCGGCCCAATGCACTGACCAATTATGCCACAGAGACCTATGAAAACACATTGAAATTCTCTAGTATATTCACCTTTTCTACGGTGTTGGCCACCGTTATTTCATCAATGAGAGAAATATTCTCGCATTCGAAAGAAACATCTTGACAGATGTTTGACTATCGATAAAGATGAAACAGCCATCTAATTATAACTTTATATTTACTTGTTTAAGAATTATCACCTATAAATAGCATTGTAAAATGCAAAATTAAAAAGTTATAATGCATTCACGGATTAAAAAAAAATGATGCTTATCGATCCTGTTCCTTATGACGACCAAAACACTCTAAGGCACCAACTGAGGTATAAGTACTATAAAACTCAGAAATCGCGAAAAACGATTTCCAGAAAATAAGTTCCTTCAACAAAGGTACTCGTAGGTGAAGCGGATACGGCAACGTGTAGTGCGAGCGCGGAGCGCGTGTTTTTCGCGATTTCCGACTTTTCTAGTTCTCATACCTAGTTGGTGTCTTAGCGTTTTGATCGCCATGAGAAACAGGATCGATTGGCATATAAAAAAATGTTAAAAAGAAACTGCCCATTT
The DNA here is from genome assembly GCA_910589605.1 of Chrysoteuchia culmella. Classification (NCBI taxonomy): domain Eukaryota; kingdom Metazoa; phylum Arthropoda; class Insecta; order Lepidoptera; family Crambidae; genus Chrysoteuchia; species Chrysoteuchia culmella. Next base: position 2,850,017 of record OU342651.1, read on the forward strand.
TCCTACTAACCGTTTTTTTTTTTAATTTGTGATAGTAGTTCAAAATTTCTCAAAAAATTAAGGATTGTGCAATAATCTATATAATAATAATAATCATTTATTTCCCTAAGAACGTTTTCATGTGCTACAACGGTTATGGTACCTGCCCTTACTGCTCCATCTTAACTTTCCACCCTGTATATTGTTCCCATACATCGACACAGGTCAAGGACAGCTTACCCAAAAGCAAATAAGTATAAAGTCATTTTTTTTACGATGTCTGAAAAATTATGCTATTTGGAGACATCGTTTTATTTTTCCTTTATCCTTAATCTATAACTTACTATATAAAATACTTTAACTTCTATCACATAGAATAATTTCAGATTTTTCTCTATGTAAACGTCGGAAAGAAGGAGATAAGATAAGAACTTAAATATTTTGTTTACAGTGTACACCAAAAGCCGATAACTATGCGGCCTAATAAGAACCCCTTTTAGTTAATTTTGCAATAATATATAAATATATATTTTATTTCACTCCTATTTGCAAAATAGTTGGACAAACGTCATTTAAAACTATTCCAAATTTTAAGTTGATAGCATTAGTAGTTCTTGATATATCTAGCTATAACAGACGGACAGAGACAGTCGCACCATAAGGGTTCCTTTTTACCATTTTGGTACGCAACCCTGAAAATCAACCGTACTCTAAGTAAACAAAGAAGGAAATAAGTCTTTCATAAACACTGATCTGTCAAGCATAAAAGCTATTTTATTATTACAAAAAGTTGCTTCAAATCTGTCATAATCTGTCAACTTAATAAGCTGTTTGTATTCCATGAAATAAAAATAAAAATAAAATAAAATAACTTCTATAAATAAAAAACTTGGATAATAATTCAATCGCAGATTGTAACTGTAACATACCTGAGGCACACAGCGCGCGCGGGTCACCGGCGGCTTCCGGCGCGAGCGCGGGCGGGCGCAGCGGGGGCCACAGCGGCCCGCCCCCGCCCGTGGGGCCCGCGCTGGGGGGCGGGGGGCCGCCCGCAGGCGCAGCTTCAGGGGGCGGGGGCGACTGGCCTTCCGTCTTCTGCTTCTCGCGAACGCTGCACAGATTTAACAAAGTTTTGGGAAACTGGCAATAGACTTGACGGACGAAAGTTTGCGAACACCACCCATTACTGAAAACCGCATCAAAATCGGACAAGTAGCTTCGGTTTTGCTCAAACAAATGTTTACTGCAGCGCCCCCTGGCGAGTTGTCACCGTAACACCTATCTAAGAACATTTACCAATCAAACCCAATCCAATTACCGATAACCGCATCAAAATAGGACTAGTTACGGAGATAAATGGTAACATTGCTTTTCAAAACAAATGTTTACTGCAGCGCCCCCTGGTGAGTTAGCACCGTAACACCTATCTAAAAACATGCAACAATCAAACCCGAACCCATCACTGAAAAACGCATCAAAATCGGACTAGTAGTTTTGGAGATATATGGTAACATTGTTTTGCACAAACAAACAAACAACCTCTCACCCCAAACGCATATACCATCTCCGTACCGTCGCGGGTAAAAATCGAATCAAACGTCAATCAGTTATTGAATACTCTGGAAACCGATTGTAGCGATAATTGAGTTGTAGTTGTATAGAGAGATCTATACAGTGAAATAGAAACACGCTACTTACTTTTACAACCGACGTCATCGAGTCGAACTAATGTCACATTAAAACCGAACATATAATGTAACAACTCTCGATCCGCAGGGCGTTTCTTTATTATGATCGAAAAAAATCGGTAAGTTTATTTAATAAAATGTTAAGAAATCCATGAATCTTTCTCCGTAAGTGCCGGAAATGTTTCTAAGTTTGCAGCAGGACTATTATTTCATTACATTTACTGTAAATTAATTAAATTCTTGCAACCGTTCTTCTTGTCGGCTAAAAGATGCCCCGAGTGGTTGGTAGGAACAATTTATACCATTTACCCCCTAAATTAATAACATAATAGATATGGATAGGGTTTTCTGAGATAGTTGGCTCGGATACTGGATTCGTTGCCTAGCAGCTTTCGTTATTTTGATCATATTAACAAAAATACCCTAGGCAACTATCTAGCTAGCCTTATCCATATCTATAGAAAGGTTATTTCGGGCGTCAATATAGTGAACGTTTTAAGCGATGTACTAATTTTCATACAAATGTCCATACAACAGTTGCTAGCACAGACCTATACCGAGATAGACGATAAAAGTGTACCTACCCCTGCAAGTTAAAAGTTTGATCCACGACGAAAATTTTACGACCTAAGTCAGTCCGCTTGAGACCATTCCCATAAAAACACGCGTCACTCAGAAACGAAAATGGTTAATTGTGCAGTGCTTTCTTAAAAGCGCTCGCCAATAACATTTCCACATCACTAAATCTCGCTCGTGACGGCATGGTACAAACGAAAAATTCGACACGCTAGGTTCTCATACAGTTTGAAGCGCGATATAGGTTGCTAGCCTTCTAGACTACAATGTTGAATTTGCGAAGCGCGTACAGTTTTAAACTAGTCATAAAATACGTTACTCACTATGCCGAGAACCGGTCCATGGAGGAGTGGAAGTCCCTCCGGTGCACAGCGCGGCGCAGCACGTGCAGCGGGTCGTAGTACTGCTCCCACACGATGGGCTTGGGCACGAACAGCCCTTGCTCCAGGTTCTCGGAGCCCTTGGGCGGAGGCCGGTATGTCGACACCTGGGGGTATGAACATGGTTAATTTGGCGATTTGTTTCAAACGGCGAAACAAAGAGATACAGTTTTGGTATGACAACCACTCTTAAACACTTTTCAGACTACGCTATAATATAATAACATTAGTTTATAGCTCATAGCACAACGATATCGCTCACCATACATTTACTTGGATAGCGTATAGTAAGCCAATAATATATATTATAGCTAAGTGTGAACGTGTTCTAAGTAAATGTATGGTGAGCGATATCGTTGTGCTATGAGCTTTAAGCTATATGCTATTATATTATAGCATAGTCTGAAAAGCGCTTTATCAAAATCAAACACCGGGGTAACAAACGTCATGCCAATAAAACGATCCTGTAAAATTTTCGTCTTTCACAAAAATCTGATAACTTCCCATACACACCACATTTTTTCAATCTGTGAACTGTATTTGTTGTATGTATATTTTTAATATTTTCAGATACTAACTATTACACCAATAGTGTAATAGTTTTCTGTGGTAAAAACTACCTAATAAAAAAATACAACACCAAAAAATCACGATTATCGAAAGTGTCAAATGTCACTTCAAACCAAAGAATAGATTTTATTTTTATCACAGATTGGAGTATATTTATTATGCTTCGTTCTGTAATCAAGTTGTTCATACAAGATCAAACTATTCGAGAATGTTGGTTTTCGGCCGATGTTCGTAGAGCACACCGATGTCCGCTAGGGGTTTGAGTGATTTAAGTAAAAATTAAAACCGAGACGAGCTAAAGATTGTCTAAAATAGAAGGCACATGGTGCACCCAACGTGCAATGGATAGAGGTATGCTCGGCATTTCCCTGCGTGCTCAAATCACAAATGAGGAGAGCTAAAGTAATGGTCGGTCGAATAATCGGTCGAACATGATCGAACCCGGGCTCCTGGGTCTGATACCGGTGGTTGTTACCACTAGACCACAGAGGCGGTTAGAGTGCGAAGACGATGCGGCCATACCTCCTTGAGCACGGTCTCGAAGTTCCTGGTGTGCGCGTTGCCGGAGCGCTCGGGCATGAGCTCGAGCAGCTGCGAGTGCGTCTTGTCCCCCGCTGCGAGTAGCGTGCTGACTTCTAGGCGGGACTGCGTTAACTCGTCGTTGCCTGGGAAAGGCCAAGTTTTAATTATTCATTCATTTATTTCAATCACAGACCCATATCGATATACGTTCGGTTTCAATTACTTATCTACAGTAAGAGATAGGCTTGCTACAGCTTTGTTGCTTAGATATTTTTGTTATTCAGCCCAAAATAACAGCGGTTGCTAAGTAACGTAACCAAGATAGGCCTACCTCTTGTTATAGATAGATTATTGAAACCGGCCGTTAGACGGTAAAAGTGTACCTATCTTGCGTATCAAAGTTAGATCCACTGTCAAAGTTTTTCGACCTAAGTCAGTCCGCTTGAAACCATTGCCATGAAAACACGCGTCACTCAGACACGAAAATGGTTAATTGTGCAGTGTTTTCTTGGAAGAGCTCGTCAATAACATTTCCATATCAATCTAACTCGTGAAGTCATCGTAGGTACGAAAAATTCGACACGGTAAGGTTCTGATACAGTTTGAAGCGCTCTTTTTGTCTATCTAGATATAGATCTGTAATTTCAATGATGTGGTAGATACAAAATTATCTGAATATATTTTACAAGTAGACTAATCATCACACCAAACGTCACCTAAATTGGTTACCACTCCCAAGAGTATTTATTGAATTTAGCTAATGGAATAATGACTAACGACGAATTTCGTGGCCATTCAAATAGTCTTGTTAGCGAAATATTACACGAAGTAATACCAGCTGACCGCAAGCTCTCAAGCAAGAGGCCTACCGCCTAATCAGATATAACTTTGTAGAATATAGAGTAAAAAGTAATGTAAATGTAAACGATGTTGCGACGAGAAATCGAGTGAGTTATAACTCGACACTTGAGCCCAAGTACGAATGTTTAATCGAACCAAGAAATGAAGACACATATGACACCTCTATGATTCATTCATAGTGACGTCGAACGTCATGTTCCTTTGTAAATGTTGTTGCTTCTGTTAAAGCTGATAAGTTTTTTGCGGCCGTTCTTCTTATCAGTTAAAAGATGTCCTGAATGGCTGGTAGGAAAAAAAAATTGGACGATTCGAAAGCACTTATCTATAAGTCTATTTGAATAAAAATCTTTGACTTTGACTTTGAACCCCTTTCACAGCTATATTTTTTTTGTTTATTTGCATTAACTAGTTAGTTACTAAATTATTTATATTTTATTTAATCTTGTAAGTTATTCATAATCCTACTGGTTTATTAGTCTTCCGCGCAATCCTTCCCCTTCCAATATATATTTTTTAAGACTTTATACTTTTTTTTTATGTGCGTCATTTTCACCATTTCCCGCACACCCATCAATAGGGTGAAGGCTGAAAATAGATGTTTCTCTCATCGCACGAGCGAAAATATTACATCGAGCCTAGTGCCTGTTTTACTGCTGCACATAAAGGCATCCGCACTACGTCTAACGAAGTGATTATAACATTATGTCACGTAATTTATAAAATGTCTACATAAATACCAGATGTACCTATGTGTGTTGCAACAAAAATAAACAATTTTCTATTCTATCACCTTCAATCCAGTCCCTGGCCAAACAATTGCCGTTCGCCACTGGATGTTATTACTCACCAAGATTAGTCCGGGAAGAGACGAGAATGGCGAGGAATGTGAGAAGCCCTTCCACCATAGCGTCCTGCTCGGCAGCCTGCGCGGGACTCATGGGCAGCATGCTCAGCCACTCGCGGACGCCGAACCTGTTGACAGAGATCCATTATTCATTGTACCTTTAGTACAATCGGGGAATTTCCCGGTTGGGACCAGTAGAATTTTTTTGGGAAACGTTTCCTCGGATAGTACTGAGGTTAAAGATTTTTTGAAGTGAAAACTTCTTTAGCGGCGATGTGCACATCAGAGTTTGAAATTTTTGGGATGGGTAAAAAAAGTTAAAGTCGCTTCAGGACACGTGACCTGATCGAAAATTCGTAAGACGGAGGGAGAGTAGAACGCCAGCGCGGCGTAATAGAGCAAGTAAAATATCCCCCTCTCTTTCCACCGCGCGGCGAAAATGCATGCCTGCTCCTGCTGTTTCGTTTAAGCGGTTTTCACTTCTGCCGGCACTCCCGGAGTGCAACCAGTTATTTTTTTTTTTATTCAAATGAAATACCTGTTAATGTTCTATTATTTGTGATACAAACGTTTTCTATATATTTATTACTTTATTAAATAAAGGTCCCTTAAAAACCTTTACTGGTCAACCGGGAAGTTCCCCGACTGTACAAGTTGATAGACTAAAATCGTTTTAAAAAAACTTAAAGCCGGCGGCAAAAAGTAAAAATATATGTATCGATGGTGCATACTTCTATACTTTATTTTTCTTGTATTTAATCACATTGACACATTATTTTCCGTTGGGGATCGAACCGACGACCACTGACTCATCAGTACCACTGGTTTGCGAATACTCAAACCAGTGGTACAATCAGCTTCATAAAGATAAGAGGTGACAAGGTGGTCAAATACATGCTAGAAGCAAAGGTTCAATACTATCTTTTTATTTAAAGTTATCTAAATATTGTTCACAACCAACCAGTCTTATATTTCTTCAAATCATAAGTCTCCGATTACTTATAGTCTATTTCGAGGATCTCTTATATGTACGCTTCCTAACTGCTCATTGGTATCTAAGCATCAAGAGTATTCATAAATATCTTCACTTATATAAATTACAAGATCAATGGGATTTATTTTAGCCTTTACGGACCTAGCATTAGATTGGGGTTTATTGGTGTTGGTTGTTCTTTAAAAAATATAAAAAGGTAACAAAAGCGGAGCCAGAATCCGGATAGCGAAAGGCGTATCTAAGTTTGATTCTCGTCTAAGTAGGGAATTTCAGGTTTTATTTTCTTACATTAGAGCTTTCCCAACTTTTCTATAAGTACCTAAATCTCCAACTACGTTACAATCACGTCCAATTACCTTGAATCTGTGCTGTGATACTTCGCAAAAACTGAATAATGACTCAACGTAATTGGACATGATTGTAACGTAGTTGGAAATTGATGTACCTACTTATGAAAATATTAAATTATTATTTAGTACTTATAAAACGTGATAATAAAACATGAAATTCGCTCATTGGTCGGGAATCGAACTTAGCTAGGCGCCTTTCGCTATCCGGGTTCTGGGCGTTGCCCATCACAATTTGTCTAAGCTTTTGTTACCTTTTTATATTTTTTAAACAACAACGTCAATTCAAAATCGTTTAGGCAAATCCTCTGTCTGCAAATCATCTATTTAAATAACAAAATTAAAACTTAATAAAACAAAAACGCAAAAACACCAATCTAATGATAGTTCCTTATTTCCATTGGTGATGTCTATCCCTCACATCTTGTAATTTAAGTAAATGAAGAAATTTATGAGTACTCTGGATGCTTAGATACCGATTAAAAGTTAGGAAGCGTACATATAAGAGATCCACGTAATCGAGTATAAGTAATTGGAGACTTATGATCTGAAGAATTATAAGACTGGTTGGTTGTGTACAATATTTAGATAACTTTAAATGCAAAGATAGAATTGAACCTTTGCTCCTAGCATGTATTTGACCACCTTGTCATCTCATGTCATCTTTATGAAGCTAACTGTACATGATTAAGCAATAAAGTAATAAGTACCTACACTAAAAGCTACCAAATGTCAATATATGACATACCTTCCTCTTATGAGAGGAAGGTCAATTGTTAATCCTCCTGGAGGATTAACAATTGACTCCACTTTACTCGGAGCGTGATGAATCTCATCGGCATCAATCACGAAACCCAGAAATTCCACCTTGTTTTTTGCAAATTTACATTTGTTTTTGTTGAGCCGTAAACCCATCGGGAGTAGGTTCGGGTGTATTTTCAGAGGACCTAAACATACAAATTGCCTATCCACTTAGTCCATACAACACCGTTTTTCAAGCGGAATGTGTTGGTATTACACTGGCAGCACAGGCAATTATATCCAGAGAGGTAACAAACTGCGACATTTATATACTCTCTGACAGCAAATCGGTACTACAGGCTCTGAATAGTTGTCACAGCACATCGAGCCTAATACAAGAATGTTACAATACCCTAAACAAGGTAGGTGCTTCCAATAATCTCACTGTCCAGTGGATTAAAGGCCACAGCGACACAAGAGGTAATGATATGGCAGATGAGTTAGCGAGGCGGGGTTACCCCTCTTGGATCAGAACCTTTTGCTCCCATCCCGGCTAGCTGGTACGATGGTAAGATCCGTGAGCACACAGCAAACTTGCATCAACACTACTGGGGCTCACTGGAGACGTGCAGGCAAGCTAAATTAGCGCTACCGCGCGCGTACGCTCTTCTCTCCAGAGCTCTCCTTAAACTCAGTAGATCGCTGTTACGTTTAATAACAGGGGCCATCACTGGGCACGGCAACTTTAACAAGCACCTTTTCAATTTAGGTGTCACTGACAGCCCATTATGCAGAGGTTGCATTGAGGAAGAAGAGACAGCTGCTCACGTCCTGCTGGACTGTGACGGAGTAGCCCCCTACCGGGCGAAGCATCTCGGCTCACCAGGCAGTCTCCGGGAAGCCGTCTCTGACGTGAAGGCACTGGGAGCATTCCTGGTTGCGCTGGGATGGCTGGAGTGATCCGCCCCAACACCCTCCGGACGCAAAATAGGCGCAAAAAGTCGTCGAGTTGCGAAAACCGCCCATATTGGATGAAGAAGAAGAAGAGCCGTAAACCTGCTTTTTCAATGCGTTCCAAAGCGGTGTCTATTATTTCCTGCATCTGAAGCATAGTGCATCCGCTGATGATGATATCATCGAATAGAACAGCCACTCCAGGTATATCAGATAATAGAGGAATCATTAAACGCGGATAAGCTTTAACACCAAAGGCTAGTCGATGTACAGTGTATAAACCCTTGCAAGTATTCAAGGTAAGCAGCTTTGCTGTATTATTGTCAACGACCACTTGTGTATACGCACGTTCAAGGTCAAGTGACGTAAAATATTGTCCTCCTGCCACTGTGGCGAAAACTTCGTTAACTGTCGGCATTGGGAACGTATCCGATTCAGTTGCCATGTTTACGGTGCTTCGGTAATCACCGCATAGTCTTATCTCACCAGATTTTTTAATAATGGGTACCACCGGTGTATTGCATTCCGAAAAAGATGTCGGCCGTAGTTCTCTTTCTTGCTGCAACCTGTCTATTTCTGCTTCAACCCTATCTTTTATTGCATAGGTCGAGCTCTTAAAAATCTTGGGGTCACTCCTGGTTTCAAATGTATGGTATTGGTTTGCCTCGGTAGGTACCGATACCGTCCTTGAAAACTTATTTGTGTCGTTGTAATATTTTGTCCGACTCTGGATCCTCGTTTGAAATTAAATTAATATTTATTGTGATATTAAGTGGCGAAAGCCAGTCTGCCAACAAGGTTGGGCCCATTGCCTTTTGCTACAATAACTGTAAGCTGTGTAGTGTCGGCTTAGAATAGCACTACCCCCTCTCATCCTGTGGGTATCGTAAAAGGCGACGAAGGGACACAGCCTTCAGGAGACGGGCAGCAGTGTCTCCTACAAATTTGGCCATACTGCGATCGCCAACCCGCCTGCCAAGCGTGGCGATTATGGCAAACCCCCCCTTTTGGGGGAGGCCTGTATAGCAGCAGTGGGTGTTATGTGGCAGAGACGACGACGACGACGACAATAACTGTAAGGTTTTGTGCCTCCTTCTTATACAACACGGGTAATGTTGCTTGCCCCACCAATCTTACTAGCGTTTCAGTCCATGTGCGTAACGTCAGTGACGCTGGACGTTATACATTGCCTGGCAATTTGTCTCTGAGCTTATTCGAAGTGTACTCATTAATTATTGAAAAACTTGCACCCGTATCCACTTGCATACAAATAGGTATTCCCGCCAAGGATATTATGATCTCATAAGGAGGTACACGACTTCCATTCAATACACAATAAATTCCATTTAATTGATCATCAGTTTCATAAGTATAATTTACGTCCCGGTTTGCACTTTTCTTAACTAAACTAAACGATATTAACGAAACGACAGTCCCCAGGATGACGGTCACCACAATGGTAACAAAACCGGGTGAAAGTGTTTGACTGCACCGCATTAATGTCCACGGCTCTGTGGCACTAACACTGGCGGCTGAGTAGTTGACTCACGCCGGCCCTGGCGCGCAGCTGACGCCCGCCGTCGTTGGCGTCGACGAGCTCGGCGCGGCGGCGGCGGTATCCTGGATCATTCGCACGTCTCGTCCCGCACTTTCAGATGATAACATAACGTCCACGACATGTTGATAACTCAAATTATCACGTTTTAATAGTTCGTATTGTAATTTATCATCCGACATTCCGCAAACTAGTCGATCTCGTAACATTCTTTCTAAATCAGTGAAATTACACCCCGTGCTAATTTTCTAAGTTGCGCGATATAGTCAGATGCCGATTCGCCACGCTTTTGATTACGATTATAGAATTTGAAAGACACTGATATTCCATTAGGTTTCGGGCTATAATGTTTTGTCAGAATAGTCACTATTTCGGTAAATGTCACATCACTAGTATTTTTTGGAGTAATTAATGCAACTAAAGTTTCATATACGTGTGAACCACACACTGTCACAAAATAAGCACGTTTTGCTTGTTCAGATGTAATGCCATTTGCTTCAAAGCAAAAATTTTGTCGATCAAGATAAATGTTCCTATTGTCTGTTTGAGGGTTAAATTCCTCAAACTTCACTAATTTAACGTCATTTCTTATATTTTGCATCATATTTTTCACTTGTCGCCAATATTGTACATAATAATTACAAATAAATGCATTTTTATTATTATTATTATTATTATTATTGTAGCTGAGAATACTAATTAAAACACGAATTAGAATCGCATGCGATGTTTATTTAGCTAGGTAGCCAGAATAGAAGTGTGACAACAGTGTCTGCATACCCTCCACTTACATTAATATTAATCAAAAATTAATAAGTACCTACACTAAAATTAACCAAATGTCAATATATGTCAATAACATAGGAATTGTGTTTTTTAGATAATATTGATCACTCTAGATGGTACAACAATAAGATAATCTACCAGCGTATATAAAATTGAATGTGTGTCCCCTAGATAATTTTGATCAGTCTTCACACTACGATCTTTATGAAGCTGACTATTATTATTATTATTATTAATGTATGCACTTACATGTCTATGCACATATCGATGAACTGGTCAGCGGGCAAGTGCGCCGCGCATATCTGCAGCCAATAGATGTCCATGTCGACCATAGAGTTGCAGAAGTTCGCCTGGATGTAGGTCATGGCCTGACCCTTGATCTGGAGTCCATTGCGAACCCAAACGCCCGCTAGGATCTCGTAGAAAAGACTCTGTATAAAAGAAAGTACATGTGTTACAATTTCCAATTAACAGAATAGTGTAATTTAGTAATACGAATTGTTTTTATTTGTTCCTTAATTTTTGGGGCCGTTTTATGAAAGTGCCGGCCGATAAAAAAAATGTTACGTGTGGTTAGAACTAGTTAGTTGGAGCAATAGTTAGTTAGAGGTATTATTTGATTATCATTGCATTTCAATCGATGTAGGGATAGAACGATGTTTCAAATAAGCATGATGATCTAAATATAAGTTTTGGTAAAATTGTTTTTATTTTTAAGGATCGTAGCAAGTGGAAAGATCTTTGCTAAGTAGGACAACAAAATATTAAGAATAATCCTGTAACACCATTTTGTAATCTACATTAATATAATGAGTTTTTATACAAATCAATCTTTGATCGGTTGTTTAAACAGCACAATTACACCAGTTGGTATCGTAATCACGTGCGTTTTGTGCCAGATAAGTATTATGTATTGCTTGTGGCAAGTCTCAATGCAATTTCCGGTGCATCGGACAATTGCCTACAGTGACAACAATACTTAGTTTATTGCCTTTTACAATTTGGAAAAAAGAACGTACAACAATAATAATAATATACTATTACTAGCGGATCCTCGCGGTTTTACCAGCGTGGTGCCCATTCCCGTGGGAATATCTGGATAAAATATAGCCTATGTCACTCGGGAGAAATGTAGCTTTCTAATGGTCTAAGAATTTTCTAAATCGGTCCAGTAGTTCCTGAGATTAGCGCGTTCAAACAAACAAACTCTTCAGCTTTATAATATTAGTATAGATTATTATTGTATTTTAAAATTTCAAGACTTAAGGGCGCGCTCTAGGCCAAAAGCAAAAGTAATAAGTTCAACGGCGAACTGCAAAGTAAATGCTGCCTTATTTCTATAAGAAATAAGGCAGCATTTACTATATAGTTCTCCGGCCCCATTCGGAAGGTTTCTTTCCTTAATTTCTTCATTCCGGAATGAAGAAATTAAGGAAATTCTTTTTTTAAAGGATATTTAAAGGTTATTTACAAAAAATATATAACATAAGCCCTGCCTTATCTATAGTGTAATTATACTAAAAAGTTCCAAACTTTATTTTAATGTATTACTTGAATACTAGCAGTTAATCGTGTTAATTATAGTGATTTGGAGGCAACTTCGCAATTTTTTTCTAACGAGAAAATTTTATGCAATCGTGTTTTTAAGTAACATAGTCACTAGTGTTAGTCCTGTAGTTTGCTGCATCTTAATTTGAAATTCAGTTTTTCATTAATATTGATATTACAGACGATCATGTAAAGCAATCTGATTTTCGTTGGCCTATAGCGGGCCCTTAACAAAAAAGATATGTCAGATGTGGAATAATATCTTTACAAATGGAGTATATACCTATGTAATGTCAGTTATACAGAATATTATTTGAGTAAATTATAAGAAATTCTTTGAAATCTGTAATGTTATTTACCATAAACAGTACTCGCGTTAAGAAGTGATAAGATCTACAATAATCCACCATAGACAAACACCCTACCGTTTCAATAACGATAGAGATTAAACGTTTGTTTATTGTTTATACTTTTTATCTTTATAATCCTAGCAATCAATGAAACAGAATGAGAATAAACTCTTTTGCTGTCATCAAGTCAACCAATAGAATGATCTAAAAAACCCATAACAAAAACTGGGTACGGATGTAACGAATTCAAAAGCATCCTAACAATAAAAGTGTGGTTTTGTGTAATAAGGGGACGCGTCGAGGGGCTGGCATCAGTGTTGCCAGCACAAAAGTCTTTACCCGTTTGGTGGGAGACGAATGCATTTCAAACGCCTTCTGTTACCTGTGACGTTGCAATACGCATAAAGCATTACAAGTGCAAACTAGTTAAACCAGTCGAGACAGTTATAAGGAATCCCACATATGTCTAGTACTTTGTGCATATGACCTGAACCGGTTCAACCGGGACGATTAAATACGCTATATTGAGCGTAAATTAGGGCGTAATATCATCGTAAAAAGGCCAGATCTAATAACTGAGGAAACTGTTGTCGTAAGTAAGTAGTTAATTTGGCAATAGAAAGTGGTAAGTCCGGCGTGTAGCTAGTCACCCCGCGGCCTCGATCGGCTCGGCAGTGGGTCCGCGACCGCCGCCATGCCCGCCCGACGCCTGCGCGTCCTTGCGCTGCTCGCGCTAGCCGCCACCGCACACGCGCTCATCGACGAAACAATAGACGTCCTGTTCCTCAGCAAGGAGATAGGGGAAAAAATCTTAAGCTCCTGGGATGTCATAGGGAAACCTTTCAACGCGACCGGCGGGGTGGACCTACCGCTTATCAGAAAACGGGAGAAACAGATTTTGGCGCGCCTAGCACAAATTTCGCGGGACATAGACAGATTCGAATTGAACTTGGAGCAGACTAACGCAATGGCTAAGCTGTTGGCTAAGGGTGGATGGGATGCGAGATTGGAGTTACGGCTGGTCGAGATCACAGACTTGCTGAACAGGGTGTCAGCGGCTAACAGACAGATGAGGGAGTATGTGAGGCTTCAAGAGACTCTCGAGCGGAACACGCTGGTGGACTTTGCGGAGTGGTGCGTTTCTCACGACCGCGGTTCGCTGCCGGGGCTGCTGGAGCGCATCAACGCGCTGGTAGTGCCCTCCCACCAACACCTCCTGGGCCGCAGCATATTGCAATTACTATTGAACGACCTTAAGGTTTGTGAGAAATTCATTACTCAATTTCCTTTTTCAGGTGAATAACTTGGACAACCGTAAACATGACGTTCCAAACGCTTTTCGTTTCATTGTCTCGCTGAGCGCGGCAGTAAACAAACGGCGATACATCCGATTTTTTTCTTAAAACATGCGTTTGCCGGCTTCGCGTTTTACATTTCGAACTAGCAGGGTTTGACAAACGAAGAACCGACATTAAGGCTGAGTTGCACCCGCTAACTGTAACAGATTTGTTAATGTCAAAGCTGTCAAATCGTATACATATTTCCACCGTTAAAATTATAGTTATCGTTAAAGTTAGATGGTGCGATCCGCCCTGATCTAACGCTGCGTCAAAAGCTATAAAAGTTGGACATCATCAAGGGTGAGTCGTAAAATAGAGTGGTTTTGGACATCCCGCATATTTTGATTATATGCACTTACAGCGGACGCTATGATAAAGTTTGATGACGTATCGTAGTTTAAAAGCTACAAAACACAATTATTAGTTAAAAGCTGTTATTGTCCTTTGTCCAAGTTGATATCGCCAACGAGACGAACCACATAGTATTTATCACTTCTAATGGATTAATTTATCTGAAATAAATGTTTAATAATAATGAAGTTGGTACACATAATTAGTTAAATCAACAGTATTGTTGTGGTTACATTATATTTATTTACTTTTAATTTAATGAGAACTTAAGTCTTTAGGAAAATTATCGTTAAGTTGAACATAAACAACATTTTTCATTTTTTTTTCTGGATGCGACTTTGATAGCTTTTCAATGATATGTCATTAAACATTTTCTAAGAAAATGATAAAACTATTCATTGTTACTAAAAAACTTAAGTTTCCGGATTTCTAGTGAACTCTTATTAGGTCATTGGCGTCAACTTGTTGCATGCTCCTTGAAAAGCGGTGTAATTCGGATCAAGCCTCGACACACATGCGCCTTACAATAAATATCAGGCAATGTGTTGGCACCGCACAAAAGAATACCTAGGCAGTAATACAATTAAAAGTACAGTTATTGTGAATTAAAGAGTTGAGACTAGTAGGTCACTGTGTAACGCCGGCACCGCCCGGGTCCCACTATAATAATGTTCAATATAACAAGGCAAGGGGTCCATTCTGCTGAGGCTTAGTCATAATCGTATCTCAATCGTGTAACAATTGTATTATAATTTTTCCAAGTGTAAAAGAGCATTACAATCGAAACACAATAATGATAAAAAAATTATAATTTTCTTTCACAAACTTTACAGATCTAATGAATAATGACTGAACGTTTGCAGAAAGACCTCAACTTTAGCTTACTGCTTGGCCAGAATTCTGTGGCAAGGAGCACAGTTAGGTCACCGACACGATCGCGATCACGTTAATTCAAGGCGTCACAATTTATCAACTTCATTGTCCCGCGAAAAGCGGCGAGACTTCGGAGCGGGCCAGAGACGGGGTGACTGCGCATGTGTGATGTACGCGGATGATGCAGTGCAAGGGTCATGCACTTCCCGGGCCGGATGAAGTATCGGTCATATTGATTTGAGGGGCATATAACATCGTATTATTTAATTTAATATTGAAAATACTATGTACTGTATGAAACATCCTCTCTATGTCTATACATATTAAATCAAACAATATATTATAATGAAGTCAGTCTAATTGTATCTTCCATCCAGAAGGTCATTGTCAGTCAATACATAATGACATGGTGATAATAAATGCCTTGAGTTTACAAAAACAGGGTGTCCTTTAAGGAAAATTAAGTTAAAATTAAATTAAATACACAGATATATGAATTTTTACCATCAAAAGTTCATAAAGTTGATACTAGCCGTTTTAAGTACAATGAGCAGCTCGTCAGGCTTAATACTTTGACCTTGAGAGCGCCCCTATGTCTCTGTAAAGCCAGAAGTACTGTAAACTGTACATCAGAAAGCATGTCAAGTTTTACATTTTGACCTTGAGGGCTCTATTGTCTTATCGCGCACGTATTTATAGCTGATTTATTTTATTTTATTAAGAAAAAAAATAAAAGTTACTGTGATATACCGACGCCTGTACAGCACATTCGTCAGTCAATTCAGTTCATTGAAATCGGACGGACAACGTTCTTAACCTTGACATAAATTCTTTATGACAAGACGGACTGAGATTTTTCTACAAGTCTGAAAAATAAAAAACTATTTATTTTATAATCTAGATCAGAAACGCCGTTCTTGCACAAAACATTACAGACGATTTTATATAAATCTTTAGAAAGTGCTGAATAATCAATCAAAGTTACCAACTTTTATTCCGTCAGTCAAAACTGTATAATACACTCGGCAGCAAATAAATAGAACCACTGCATTATTTATACAAACATGCTCACTTTACTGTCTCATTATTAAAAAATCGGCCAAGTTCCGTCTCTCACCCAAGGTTGCCTGGAAGAGATTGCTATGTAGCAATAGCCGCCAATTGTGTGTTCCTCTTTTTTGACAATCTCTCTGTATGTGTTTGTTTTTGTATCGTGTGCAATAAAAATTCTATTATTATTATATTAAATTAGGTAATCACTTGACTACCGATTACATACACCTACCCAAAATGCCACTATAATTTTTCGTCTGCAAAAATAACTTTGTTTTTCATAGTGTTTGTATGAATGACAAAGTTATTCGTTCAAACCAATTTTCGTAGATATTTTTTATTAAGATCTACAGCATATTTTTTTTAGATTTTTCACTCTCTTATTTCAAAAGCTAGAGGGGGGGACACACATTTTACCACTTTGGAAGTGTACATCTTTCAAACGGTTGACTTTGAGAAAAAATCGTTTTAGAAACCTCAATGTAATTTTTAAAGACCTATCTATAGATACCCCATATAGGTTTGATGAAAAAAAAAACAGTTTCAGTTCCATGTATGGGGAACCCTTTATATATATATTTTTATTTTTGTGTAAAAACCGTAAAGCGGTTTACAGAATACCTACCAAGTTGTAACTGTGTAATCCTTACAGTTTTGGAATAAAGTGGATGTGACATACGGACGGTCGGACAGACAAACATGACGAATCTATAAGAGTGCCGTTTTTTGCCATTAGGCTACGGAACCCTAAAAAGTATAAGCAATTTATGTAAACATTTGTACGTCGATGTGCGAGTCGAATACTCGACTTGCGAATTAATGTCCCAAAAATAAACGTTCAGTTTTGTGCAAAGTAACGAAAACGAATTCACTTAATCGGGTTTCCTACAACTCTATTTTGTATGAAAAATAAACATTAAAATTTGTTTCGTTGCAATTTGAGGAAATCAAGAAAGGTTTTAGTTGTTTTAAATGCTAATTGGTTAATTGAACTCGCCATCGATACCCAAATCTTGGCATAAATACACATATACGTATCTTATGTTTTGGCGCGCACTGTTCATTGAAATAAAACAACTTTTACGGATATCAAACGCGCTATATTTTCACGAACTAAGTTGTAATTGGCCGTATTTTTAAGGTTTTAGGGGTTTTTTGATTTTCCCGACGTTTCGGCACCTTTACAGCTATATATAGCGCGTTTGAGTAAAAGTTGTTAGAAATACACATACTTTTTTATTTATTAGACTGTGAACGGAGCATGTTTGTATAAAAATAACGCAGTGGTTCGATTTCTTTGCAGCCGAGTGTATTTCCATATTTTTTTTGCATGATTAATTTGAAGGTTTATATTCCCTAACTTCTTAATATACTTACATGACACCGGAAGTAGGCATGTTAAAAGCCAACTAATTAATAAGCAGTAGTCAAACACAAAGATAAGAAGTCATCAGCATCACGTTCTATAGCGGACATGATACAAATGCTTGCTCATATTACTTCACGGTATGATACGAAGCAAACGCACGATTGCAAGAAGTCAAGTCAGATTCTTCAAAGAATTTGTAACTAGATCTCTTTAGCTTTGTCTTGTATAATAATGAGAATATTCGCATGAGAGTTGGTTTCAAACTGAAGGTGACGCTTTCATTTGCAAATAGGAAGCCAAGATAACATTGGCATTTAAATCCCTTTATGGTAAATTTTAAATAGAAAAATATTGGCACCGTCTAATTCGACGGTGGTTCGCAAGTCTCGGTAGCTCAGCGGTTAGAGCATTGGACCGGATTTCCAAAGGTAGCGGGTTCGATTCCCGTCTGAGAATTCACTTGTGGCCGAGTTAATTTTTTCCAATATTTTTCTATTTAAAATTTACCATAAGTAAAAATGCAAAAATTACAAAATCATAAATTTAAATCCCCTTTAATTTTAGGTCGCGTTTTTAATAAATAAATAAAAATATTTATTCAGTAACATCAAATTTTTACAAAAACATATTAAACTGAGATCTCCTTTTAAGTGTTATTATACTTGTGCCTAGAGACCTCGCTCTTCCACATCCTACATTGCAAATGAATTTAAAGAATCAACACTTTGTTGGCATTTTTAGAGGTAAAAGAATAATTTATGACTATAAAAAAAGCGTTTGCGCGTCCGTGCGTGTGTGTGAGAGTACTTAACACTATGTTTTAATTGTATTTTTAATTAATAATCATATACAGCATAGTTTTTGAAGTGAAAACTTCTTTAGCGGCGTTGAGCACTTTTTCTGTAATGGGTATAAAATCTTAAACTCGCGTCAGGACACGTGACCTGATCGAAAAAGCGTAGGACGGATGGAGAATGTTGAGGTGACAGGTTGACTATGGTCTCGGTTGCTTAGCGACAGACTGTTGATAATGTCTTTTACTTGTCTCTTGTTTTATTGTCAATATATATTTTTCGATTCTCTATAATAACTAATGTTTTCTTATATCTTATTACCTAACTTAACGTTCACTTTAATATGGTTTGTCATGTTTGTGTACGATAGCGCAATAAATGAATATTGTATTCTACCACATAAATGATAGTACTTTTATACTGATAAAGCAATTGGTGCAAAATTATTCCCTAACCATTCCAAAATATCAAACATGCTCAACGTTAATAATCAAGTTTTCACTTCTGCCGGCACTCCCGGAGTGCAACCCGTCTTTTTTTTTTTTAGATTTTTCACTCTCTTATTTCAAAAAGCATTTCTGCTGCATCTTAATGACTCTGGAAATGGTTTGTGCTAATCGATGAGTGAAGATTAGACATAGAAGAAAATTTTTAAAAGTAAAACTGTAAAAACAAAAGCACGTGGGCATGCGAATGGTATCTGTCAGCGGACGGCGACACTCAAAACCAGTTTTAGTGCTGAGATCATTCGCACCGTGAATCACCAAAGACACACGAAACAAAGAGAAAGGCCACAAATATGTTAATTTAACTAGCGTACGTGTGTGAAGATTAATTTAGGCTTAAACTGCGATAATAAAAGAAAATGTTAGTCAAATGGCAAAAAAAGCACGGATTAGGCAAACTAAACGGATTATGCAGTCAAATTCATCACGCGCACGACTCGGCCCTAAAAAGAAGCTGGATGGTCAGAAACACAACAATGCTGAAAACATTGTTATTATGGCGTCAAGCTTAGATAAGATGGTGGTAGCTAGCCAGGCGAACTAACAACAAGTCCTACCACCAACCAAACCGAATACAATATATACCCCCGCTGGGAATCGAACCCGGGACCCCTGGGTCTGATACCGGTGGTGTTTACCACTGGACCACTGAGGCGAGGATAATCTGTAGAACGCAAATACCACGAGAGTTCAAACAGATGAATTGCTATTGACGTCGACAAGGGGCTGATAACTTAACCGGCAGTTAAGCACGTACCACCATCTAGATTGATGAACGTGCAGCTATGGACGTCTAATTACAAGATATCTTTATTCATTAGATATAATATGTCTTCATTCATAGAAATATGACTTATTTGTAGACTATTTTTTGCTTTGTTCAGTTTTAAAACATTATTAGGTTCGACTTATAATAGAAATTTTGCAATTTTTTTCCATACCAAAAATGGCCTGTTAGAATCTATACATAATTCATCATCATCAGCCCATGGACGTCCACTGCTGGACATAAGCCTCTCCTATCTCACGCCTTTTGTGGCGTTCATAGGAGGTTATTAGCCTACTGCTACCACGCTGGCCAGACGGGTTGGTAGAGGGTTTCTTTCAAGTTTTCCTTCTCTCGCACAGTTGATCAATGAGTCGAGCCTCTTAGTCGACTCTTACGACATCCCAGGCATGTAAGGGAGTGGTGACACGTGTATTCTTAGGCCGTCACTATACGGCACATAATATAATAATAAAACTATACATAATAATAAAATAGAAACAAAGCAAAGAAATGAATATTTCATTAAAAGGTAAATTATTGAGTACTAGGGCGGTTACAACCCGATACTCGGGTTTGTCGATCGACCTAAAATTCCAAATTATGCGAAAATCTTTAATTGCAGTTTGTGATCATCACGTTTAACATTTTGTATATTTTATAGTTTTCGGAACAAATAGACTCGAGTACCTTTAATTTAATACCTTACTCGGCCGCGTACTACGCGCCAAGTCGAGTCGTCACAAATTTCGCGAACCTGAATTAAGTATATTGAGTATTATGCGCTAGACAACAAAACAATTGTTTTTGAGTTTTACCCGTTTGTCTGTGTTATTTTGTGTAGTGAAAAGGGTCAAAATTCAAGGCTCGCTATTGTAAAATTGCCATGAAAAATAAATGACGTAGAAAAACAAGTTACGACCCTATGAATTATAACAGAATTCATTATTAAATTTAACTAAGCCACTTGTATCACTGCTCTACTTCTCCCATCAAATGCTCAATGGACTAATTTTGTATGACTCAATAACATTACACGGCATATTTGATACCGTTCACCAAAATAGATTTTTAAAATTTATTTCTGTTTTTGTCTCCAAGTTTGCTACAAAAAGCATTTACGTCGAGACGCAGGGGCGAGGCCGCCGTATTTACATTTTACATTTACGAGAGTACAGACTACTTGTCTCTACAATGGAGGATTTTTTTTGTAGAAATTTAAAGGCTTTGTCTGGCGCGGTTTAGAGAGTAAATAGCGCTGTTACGGTATCTTATCGATAGTTCTGCCTTATTTATTGCGATTGAATGTACTTTCGGTTAGTTCAAATGTATGTTCCAATAAATAAAAAAGACATGGGAAACTTATTTTACTTCTTGCTTCCATAGCAGGTAAAGTTTTGTATGAAAATGCGAGAGAATCAGGGAGTTATTTCTGAACTTAAAAAAATATACTAAAAAGGAAATTAAGAAAAAATATAACCACGTGCAGTAACGTTATATTATAAGAGTTTGTTCAAAATGGTTTAATTATGAAATAGAGTGTACTCTGTGTACTGGCAATTAAGAACAAAGGGCATCAGCGGATGAAGATTAATTGAGAGTGCTGAAAGATAACACTGCGCACTGTAACGCGCTATATTAATAATATTGCGTGTTACATTACATAGCAGCTGTGTGATTGCAATCCACAAGCGTGTACTGAAACTTCTGTAAGAGTTGTTAAATACTATGGCATTTTTCAAATGTTCAGTGTCAAGTGTAAGATCGCTGAAACCAGACTTCATTGTTATTAAAAGTTCTGAGAATCAAACAAAAGATACTTCAAAAACATGTTTTAGTACGCGTCAGAATCGCAGGAGCCGTCAGCTGAGGCGACACCCGAGTTTAATGAGCGAATAATAACAATACGTATTTACAAAGCCACCCAGATGCTGATTCGAATGAATATGTATCTTATAGCGACAAGATAAGAGCCTCGCACTCGCAAAGCAAGTTTGCGTCGAGTTAACAGTATTAACATGCGGGTGCGTAGTGCTGGAACGTTTTAAAGCGGTATAATCAACGTCGATACGGGTCATCAGTCACGGAATTTGGAAAGTTTTCGTTAGCAAATTATATATATATTTTTTTAATTAAATACTTCAATGCATGCCTAGATAAATATTTCAATGACAAACGGGAACTGCAATTAACACCGTGAAGCACAAAATCATCAATCCACCAAAACGACAAACGTTAGTTTCCTTACGGAAACACCGACGCATAAAACAATGTACTTATTTGAGTACGCGACGAAAGGTTGTGACGAGGTCGAGTGAAACAATAAATATTGGAGGATCCCGTCAATGAGTTTCCAGTGAACCGTTCATCGGTGCGAGGAAAGGTTGTCGATAGTAAATACGGCGCGGCGCGTCACTACGCGGCCCCACTCGGCGGTCCCCTCGCCGCCTCGTGCCTTCCCTCAGTGTGGCTCGCGTCGCGCAACAAAGCGTTTCAATTTTGAGCCGCGTCACCATGAGACTCGCGGCGCTTTCTGCGCTATTCGCGTTCGCGTTGGCGCAAGAATTATCGCCGGTGGACCACCTCAGGAACAAGCTGTTTTCGCTCGAGGAGGACTTATGGAGGAACGTATCGGACCCGCTGTGGCGGGAGACGGGGCTGGGAGGTGATGTGGAGCTAACAAAGGCCTTCGTCGTATTGGACGACCAGATCGAAAAGGTGCCGATGCCGCCGCGGCCGCCCCTGCAGTCCTGGTTGTGGCTGAAGGCTTTAGAGAAATTGCAGATTATTGATGGGCTGTACAAGAGCTTCGTGCAGTTCGTGCGGAGGCAGGCGGTGCCCGGGGCGGTGCCGGCGCCCGTCAAAGAGTGGCTGGACCTGGCTGAAAGCGTCCTGATGGACCCGAAAACCTCGGCAGCGCAGGCCGTTAGAAAACTGCATGAGCTACTCGAACACGGGGACATGTTCCGCTCTATAATACAGGTACGCATACACAGGACGTGAGTAATTCATTCTGGGACCGTATGGGAAGCCAGGCACATTTTATTAATGACTCGTGGCGGAGACAGGTATCGATTGGCAATACGCCGCCAGGGGAGCGCGGCTGGCCGCCGTGTTTGGCAATGGAAGCCACTGACCTGCTGTTTACGTTAAGATAATCGTTGTGTATGCTCCGTTTGCAATAATATACGATTCTCAAACAGATATTGAATGTAAACCATGAATGTAAACTGACTGTAACAGTTATAATTAGTTGAGTGTTTAATAATTCATCGCTAATTAAAGATAATTAAGTGAATGTATGAGCGCAAATTAGATTCATACTAAATACTTACGAAATTTCAAATTCAAATCTCACTATTTCCTTCCCGCGATATAAATGTAGGTAATTGATAAATAAAAAAAATATAAAAACTATATTTCCTGTTCCAAAAACTGATCACCTTTTCAAGTGACTCACAAAGATACGTGCATAACGACAATATTATAAATGCCGCATATTTTCGTTAACTTTTCGTCCGTTTTGATGACCGGCAAAAATAAAGTGTCTATATGTGTCATATCCTACAAACAAAAACGATTAGCAGTAGCAAGGGGTCAACGCGCGTTTTATAAAGCGGTCACAAAGTAATGCAAACAATAATGACATCATAGCCACTTTCTTTCCTAAATGGTTTTTTTTTAATATGTTTTAATGTGTTAGTGTTAACTTTGAACAAGCAACGATACAATGATCTTCATTAACCGGAAACACCTGTGATATTATGTCACGCTGTATTCAGTGCGCAAACAAAGCTTTTGATTTTAATAGGAAACGGGAAATTTTACTCGTATAATATATTTTCCTGTTACGATTAAGTCAAATCAAAAAGTGATTTAATATTTAGTTTAAATTATTCGAAGTAAATATAGATTCCTTCCACAGTCATACAAATACCTAACGCCTAAGCAGGAAAATGGAACGTGTTTTTTCATGCTTTCTCTCTACAAACATGTTTGGAATACTAATCAAAATATACACTTAAACTAGTAAAAAGAAACAAAACATCAATAGAAATATCAAGACCTTTATGTCAGTGATACAATTTCTTATGATTCTTATCACTTGCAGCAATTTAGTAGTAACTTTCGTAACTGTACATTTTGGTTAGAATTAAAATTCTGATGCGGTTTCCTTACCCACTCGATTCCGAATTCTGACTCATTTATTTTATTTGGTAAGTCCAATAATATATTTCTAAAAATAACAGCAAGCGAAGTTAAAATGCCTAATATTATCAATTTATGGTAGAAAAATATTTCGAAATGAACCATTCAGAATACAACAACTTATGAAACACATTACTATGTCTAAACTCAAAGTAATTTAGAACTTTCTCAACGTTTGCTAAACAACTCAAATCAAAGTAATTCTGAAGAAAAATAACTGTATTTTTAGGGTTCCGTACCCAAAGGGTAAAAATGGGAGTATATTACTAAGACTCCACTGTCAGTCTGTCTGTCACCAGGCTGTATCTCATGAGCCGGGATAGCTAGACAGTAGAAAAACAAACATTTAATTGGGACTCCCATACAACAAACGTTATTTATTTTGCCGTTTTTTGTTCGATATTCATAATAATGATACGGAACCCTTAGCCCTTACCCCACTTGGCCGGCTTTTTTGTACCAGCTAACTAAAAGTTATCAAAGTGAGAAATGTAAGTTATTAGATACAAAAGTTTTTCAATATTTTTTACAGGATGATCACCCGGATCTGTGTACATTCCAAATGTCGCCGCACCAAATGATCTACGACACCTACAACACCATATCGCTGACGGAGATCAAGGGATACGCCATGATGCAGTTCTCATGGATGCTGCTGAGGATATACGGGAAAGGTAAGCATGTGAGAGTCAACGGCGAATTTCTCTTTTGTATTGTTCTGAGCTGAATTGCCTAAAAGACATCAGGCAAAGATTCATATAAAGATGGGCCAAATTAAAATTTCTTTTTAGGTCAGGATTATTATTTCAAGTAAGTTTATCTTTATTTTATATAAGTTTTTACTTTGCTTGTAATGCTTTATTTTTTTAAACTGAACGTCTACTCAGAAAATGCAGTTACAGGGTTAAGTTCATACATTTTTCTTCAGGTCTTAACAGGTTACATACAACAAATTCTGATTTCATTTCCCATAAGTGACCATGGAAGTTATCGAAAGTTGAGATTAAACTTTGTTTACAAATGTATGTGAATGTCAAATACTATCGGTTTTTTGCTTCAGCGTAGATATAGCAATCTGTTTGCACAAACAAATTGTACAAATACGACGATGGCGAACCGCGTGAATCATTACATAGCAATGGGGTCACATCTTAAGGTGCTACTATATGCATCAATGTTTTTGTTGACGTTAACTGTAAATGGATACCAATTGTGAATATTTGTAAACGTAAATATTATGGATATTTTCATAATTAAAACAGTATTGTCAGAGCTCAATTGTGCTTTATCTCTTCGCAATTGCAATGTAGAATAAAAGGAGAATGTTTCATAGTTGTTTACATTTTAAACGCTAAGTTGATGGTTGTAAGTAAGACAAATTGAGATGTCTTGCTTGGCAATGCAAATAATATGAATTTGCGTTAGGTATAGTGTCAGCAACCTAATTACTACACTTAACGTCAAAGAAATCGCATAAAGCAATTAACACTTTATAAACACCAATATTGGTCTCGTTTGGAAACCCAATAAATAAACTAAATAAACAACATTTCATTACATTAAAAAAAGTCAGTTTTTTTCATTCTAAGGGCCGCTTGTTGAGCAATTGCGCCACAATTTTTGGGTGTAAAAGGGACAATGCAGGTTCAATACGGGGTGATTTGTTATCTAACCGTTAAAAAAAATGTATTTAGTCAGATGTTTTAATACAAAAGCATAAATAAGGAGTGATATTGTTTTGTAAACTTTATCTTTTCTTTTCCAATAAAAAAAAAGTTGAATTGTTTCGGGTACTCCTTTTCGTAACCATTCAAATGATATCCAACATTTCTCTCATAAATTGATTCCAAATACGATTTAACTAAGTTTAAAAGTGGGGTTTTTAAAAGGTGCGATTTTTCTGATGATCTGTGTATGACGCATCTAGTTTACTGTGGTTCAATAAAATAGCATCTAAGAATGTGCATCGCATTTCTTAAAGTATATTATATACTAAGTTAAAAGATTGTACAAAAAGGAAATATGAAAATTAGCTCTTATCATTCATGTGATAAATATTAAACAAGAAAATATACTACTAAAAAGCAACTTGTATCATGTCACCCTGACGGGATTCGAACCCGCATCCTTGGGAATCCGGCCCATTGCACTAACCAAGACAAGACACAAGTTGCTTTTTTCTAGTATATTTTCTTGTTTAATATTTATCAAATGAAATAGTAAAATGCAAACTTAAAAAGTTATAATCTTATCATTCATTTTAATGAACTGATCGATCATTGCATAAGCTGTTAATTGCAGCGTGACATAACATATCATAGTATGATTAAATCATATAACCTCAAGTAGCGTTAAAGGAAAATTATTTCTGTATTGATAAAACACGAAAAAAATAATAACAACGGTGAACCCAAGGCAAATGAGAAACATTTACAACATCAATAACATGTTATCATATGTTCCGCTTAAAAACAACTTTGATCTAAATACGCATGAAGTAAAGCGAGTTAATCAAAGCTGTAAAAATAATAAAAACAGACCTTAATAAAAGTAATTAAACTTAATGCTCAACATATGCTTGAAATCAAGAGCCTAAGCCACAGACCTATATTTGAGATAGAGATAGAGAAAATTTGACCCACGGTCAAAGTCTTTCGACCTTCCCCGCTCGAGACCATTATCATGAAAACACGCGTCACTTAGAAACGAAAATGGTGCAGTGCTTTCTTGCAAGAGCTCGTTAATAACATTTCCACATTACTAAATCTCGCTCGTGACGTCATCGTAGGTACGAAAAATTTTACACGCAAGGTTCTCATACAGTTAGAAGCGCTTTTTTCGTCAATCTCGATATATGTAGCTTAAGCGATGTTTAAAATCAGTTCCGGAACAACATTTATGTCAATTTTGACAGTTGTTTTGACACTTTAGCTGCGCACAAGACGAACGTAAAATGATTTCCGGTAATAATAATCTCTGTAATATTTTCAGGCAACTTCACGCAAGAAGCCAGTCTGACCCGACAGCGGTACGGCGAGCGAACCGCACAGACGGCCGCCGCGGCCCGCTCCGCACTGTCACTGGCCAAGCGAGGCCTGTACAGATGCGACCCTCCCCAGCACCAAGAAGGTAACACTTCCTAAACTATATGTCTCCTTTTCCTAATATCTTAACGAGTTCAACAAACATGATTTAGTACACTCACACTCAAAACGCGTCTAAAAGTACGCCGCAACCTCGCAGTGCATCGTAGATAATTACTGAAGATCGGACAGTCCAGTTCACATGCGTCAGTTGTATCTGATCAAATTGAAATAACGTACTCTGCTTGGGGTAAAAAAAAATATGAAAGCAGGTGGAGGGTTTACTTGACTTTTATCGATACGTGGAATACACCATATATTTTAACGATAGATAAAATGAAGCATAAAATTAAATTGGTGTTTGCAGGCGAGACATACGCGGAGGTGACCCGCTTCCTACAGGGCTACATCGAGAACGAGGTGGACATGAATGCCGATGGAACGTGCCGCGACAACTGCGCCTACTACACGGTCGCCGATAAATACGGCTGCTTTAAGGTATGCAGGGAACATTTCATAGATAGCAGATGAAAAAGTATATCAAATGAACAGGACTACATCGAGAACGAGGTGGACATGAACGCCGACAACACGATCGCCGAGAACCACGGCTGCTTTAACACGTTAACTGCCACATGTACATGTATATGTCAGTCCTGACATGTCAGGTACCGGTGACTGACACTGAAGCATTGAATTCAAACTACTGCAGTAAGTCGCAGCCGCCTGGTGGTGATATTTAATATTAGAAATGATTGACGCAGCCCCAAACCAATCGTGTTCGCCATGGAATGCAACTTTTATGCCTAGAAGATAGTTATTTGTTATGCAAGGCTGGAAAGTTGGTTATTTAGCGGCGAGTTACCTCTATTAAAATCTGAGCAAGTGAAGGATTCTAGGATTCAAAGATTTAATCCTGAGCGAAGCGAAGATTTCAAAGGTACAAGACGCTAAAAACTTTTCTGCCGAGCGCAACACACAATTTTTCACCTCACAACAGCGAGGAACATTTTATGGTTGTTTCCGTGCTCAACTTCCGGTAAAAAATTCTTTAAACATAAAGTTTAATCTAAATATACCTTATTCTCGTTGTTTTAATGATATAAAAAACTAAAATAATAAAAATAGGAATATTATAGTTGATTCGAAGTTATTTAAAGTAGGAATATATTGTTACTTATAATAAGAATAAAAACGATTTCGTAATATTGACACTGACATGAGGTACAAGACAAAGACAATTTAAAAATAAAGATTTATGTCACAGTCCGAAATCCAATTATAGGTTGTGAAATCTCACCCAGCCTAATATAACATTCTTATAGCAAATAGTTTAATCTTATTGTTATTGTTTTTATGATTCAATGAACTAAAATAATATAATTAAACCAAAACGGAGTATTATAATTAATTTAAAGCTATTTAAAATAAGAATCAAATATAACAAAAAAGTCAATAGTGCGATTCGGAACGCATTAAGACATATTTTTAGGTATTAAATTAAAAATAGTAGATTGTTTACCAAGGGCTGTATGACACCCATAACAGTCGAGTGTTTTGGCGCCCGAACGAAGTGAGGGCGCCGATAGTTCGAGACTGTTATGGGTCCATACACCCGAAGTAAACACTCTACTTTTCATTTTAAATATTATGAGGAAAGTAAAAACAAACAGAATATTCAAAAAAAAAAGGTTTCTACGATTTTAATTATTTTATAATGTAGCAAAATAAGCTGTATAGGCTTCTGTGCCTTTGCCTACATACCTTTGGTAAATAAAAGTCCAAAGAGATTACAGATATCGATTTGACATGACACCCCCTATTCTTTTTTCAAATTTACTTATTACAGCCCTAGGGCCGCCACATATCACTTTCAACCCGCATTTTAGGCAAGTTATGAGTTACTTTCAGAATATGAGACATGAAAAGTACTTTGCCGCGCTAGGCCGCAAAAAGCGATTTTCTACGCCTAAACTGATTGACAAAACCTCCTTTTCAGAGCGTGTGAGGTGAAAAAGTTATTGCCTATTTTTATAAAATTAGGAGTAAAACACGATGTATTTTCAAATTACAACTCCGATGCCAGTAAATGGATTAAAACAAACAATAATGATAATTACGAGTATATTGCTCGCTAGGACTGGAATTTATCCCGTTTGGGCCGCGTCATGGATAAATATATAATGATTTCCAGATTGTTTTTTTTTTATTTATACAAATAAATAGTAAATATAACTTTTGATCAATAACTATTAATTTCAAATTAATTACACCAATATCCAAAAGTTCCGTTTGACAACTTAGAAAAATTACCTTGGCAGTTAACGCGCAGGCAGTACTCGTACAATACAAACTTTAAGGAATTTTATTTTATTTTTCCTTGATTTCTTTTTTGCTTACCATACTAAAGTGAAGTTAGTTTGACAGAATGACATCACAAAATGGCGCATATTTCATCCTATTCTTATAGTAATTCAATGGAATAGAAACGGAAAAGTAGATCATAGACTGTGACTTTTCGCTTTTCGCAGGTGAAATGACTACGCTAATAATATGAATTGCATGAAAGTAAAAATATTAAAAGTAAAAGTATAATTTTCTACATCCAGGACAAGTTCTGCTCGAAACAGCGTCCCTGCCATGGTCGGATCCTGGACTGCCAGTACGTCGATTCGGATATGTGGGTCTGCCCTGCGGTGAGTCAATAGTTTGTCTTTTATTCTTATAGCATATTCCGTTAATTATTAATCACTACTTGTTTATTAAGTTTATTTTGATTTTGTTTTATGTTTGAGCAAATAAATTATACTTATACTACATGCTCATGATCATGATGTTTTTTTCATCAATAAATAAATAAATAAATATTTCCATACAATCACACCAATTATCTAGCCCACGTTAAGTATCATGAAGAACTTGAGTTATGGATACTAGATAACGGATAAACATACTTATATACTTTTTTTTTGTAAATACATACATAATATACATATTAAACACCCAGACCAAGACAAATAGACATGTTCATGCACACAAATATTTGTCTTGTCCGGGGATCGAACCCGGGACCTCTGGCGCAGAAGGTGGGGTTAGTACCCCTGCGCCAAACAGGTCGTCAAATCAATAAGTTTTGTTTCGTTTTAATAATGACAGGACCAAAAATATGAGCAACTTCTATTCTTCTATTCTTTTCTAATGTTTCAAAACTACGTTGTTTACTGAATTAACAATGTAATACCTGTAAACGAGCATTACGTGTAAAGAGTAATTATATAGTATATAATCATGACATGATGAAAATCTATACCATTAATAAAAAAAGTTCAGCGTGTCTGTACATTGCTTGAATTTGCAAAAAATATAGTCTGGGAGACTTTGTATAAGCAGCAGAACCAATGTCTATCATTTTTTGAATTTTTGTCTCGTTGTGTATTTGAACGAGCATCAAACCAAAACCACTAATTTGAGTCCACAGAATTGGATATATATTTATAGTCCGTATCTTAACTTAATTAACATTTAGGCTATATTTCATCAAAATCGGTCAACTCTATCAAAAGTTATTACGTTCTAAAATGAGAACGGAGTAATTTTTCTGAAAGATAAGGACGTACAGGCAGAGTTGGAGTTTCCGACGTGCGTGCGTGCATGTGATAGATGGCGATGTTTGTATAATTTGTCGTTATTTCTGAAAGGTTCAGATATTAATGATTTTTTTGCATTTTTCAATGCTATTTTTATACTTATGATAAATTTTAAATAGAAAAATATTGGAAAAAATCACTTGTGGCGGAGTTAATTTTTTCCAATATTTTTCTATTTAAAATTTATCATAGGTTCAGATATTTTATATTTTTTTACCGACTTCAAAAAAGGAGGGGATCATCAATTTGTCGCGTATACAAGAGTATTTTTACGTAGAAAACAGGAAGTCAGGCTTTTTTATACTTTGTGTCTATGTCGGGAAGTATTACACATTTTACGAATCTCACGCGAACGAAGTTGCGGGCACAGCTAGTAAATAATATATTAAGTACCTCATTGCTGATAAGGTGGACATCCTGTTGTGCCTGAGCGAATTTACAAGGGTGGCACTTTTTGTCATAAGTTATAAATAAATATGTAAACAGATTAAGTAATTAGGTTAATAACTTCTCGGTAATACATAAATATATATATAATTGCAGGGTCGAACCAGTAACCGCCGGTACGAATGGATCGAGTACGAAAACGGGCGGACCTTCGGCCAGGTCGGCAAATGCACTATCGGCACCACCAAGGTGAGAACGATTTAATGCGGTACAATCAGCCTGCATTACGCATACTGCGAGCAACAAACGTTGGCTTATTTTACGATCAAGCATATCTTGCGCGTTTATCTGCGTTGTATTTATTTTTCTTTATCTACTGGCCTGACCTTTAGCTCCAGTAACGCACAAAAATACACTCATCAGTCAACTAAAGATTGATGGCAGTCACTGCTGATTCAGATTTGACGAAAACGAGTTTACAGGTGGACTCTTGGTGGCGCTGGTTGTTCTGGCACTGCTCTTATTGCATGTGCCTGTGCGATGATGCGACAGAAGACTCCGACCGATACTTCAGCCTTTGGCCATCGACGTCCGACGTCAAAAATAACAAGTTAGTCCCTATGTACTTAGGGACACCCGCACAAATAATATACTATATAATATGTTTTTCCTTGTAGTACCGGAATCATACAGTAAAATCACCGTATTAATAATGTATTTTCCTTCTAAGGTTGACTCCTGGTGGAAATGGAATCTTCTTCACTGTTCATATTGCTTTTGTCTATGCGAAGCCGATGTGATGGCAGACCGTTACTTCAGCATGAGGGAAGCGTTAGCAGACATTGAGAAAAACAAGTCAGTACTGACAGAGGGTTTAAGGGGCGTTTAGATTTAGGCTAACGGGTATAAATAGTAGCTTTCTAGATATTTTTTCACTAACAATAGTAACAATGGCATGGGTGTGCGGGTGTCCATAATAGGGGTAATTATGGAGGCGCGATATTTTGGACGGTATTTTTATAACACTTGTTGATTGTATTTGCCAGAGTCGTGACTGGTCTGCGCCTGGTGAAGCTCGGTCGAGTGTTCCACCTCCAGATCAGCGAAGGCACACTGGGCGAACGCGGCACGATAACACCTGGAGAATGGATGCCAGTGCAGAAGTTTGACCCAAGCGAAACCGGGACAAAGGCTGGGACAGATTACCACCAGTTGACTTACCAACAGAGAGCGATTGATTTGGACGAATTAGACTCGCCTGCTGGCCATGTCTTAACGGGAGTCAGGTGGGTTCTTCATTACATATTATGATATTAATATATACTTAACTTAGGCTTATATGCTTATTTTTGCTTTTTTTTATATAATTTTACAGGTTTTCGTTGTTGGGTGCACATTTACACTTCGAAATCCGCTCCACTCCGTTCAACTATGCGACGGGACGACTGTCGCCCGAGAGGAGCCAGTGGATTGGCAACGACAACACAGACGGAGCCGAGTTGCCACGGTCAGTATGACGCACAAAGAAGCCAGTTCATGTAATACTATAGCCGTACTTCTATGAATCATTATTTGATTATTTAATACTTCCTAGTGGTTCTTACTGCCTTATAAATAATGTTGCTAGGTTACTATGTTCTTGTAATATAAATAATTGCAAATTATTTCACATCAATTACCGCGACAGTAATTAAATCAATAAACATAACATCTAGGTTACTAAATTATTCATGTTTTTCTTCTTTTCCAATGCAATAAAATTTATTGATCCTGCGAGACCGGATTCGTATATTCTAACAATAATTTTTTTCCTTGACAGTAAGCAGCTGGAACTTTACCGTCCGGATATTCCAACGCGCAGCCACACGCCGCTGCCGGTGGACTCGACCCACGACCAATACGTGGAGTTCACCCATACGGACTTCGAGGCAGACGCGGCTCAAAGCGCGGTGCCTTTCATAGACATACAGCCTGTCGAGCCGTTGAAAGGTAATTTATTCTTGTATTATTTGATCATAACTAAAACGCAGTAAAGATTTGCTATTGCCATGATAAAGACTAGAGTTTTATGATTTAACTATTTGCATTCACTATGCTTTATTGTTTTATAAATTTAATATCTTGAGAGTAGTTGCTTTGTTGTTAAAGTTGAGATGAGAAAATAGATATTTTCTAGTATTAAAACACCTCAGTACCGTTATAATTGATACTTTTATAACTTTATGATGTAAATTTCAATATTCACTCTGTCAGAAACGATGTGATGTGCCTGTATAGCTTCCTCGAACAGAACCGATTTGAATACTTGATGTTTTTTGAAATATAATCTGAACTTGTAAAAAAATACTATTTAGTTACAAGTTATAATAATTAAATACCTAATCAGAAATTCCATCGAGTAATAATTAGAGTTAAGTCGGTATTTTACACTTGATTTTTGTCCGCAGGTGCTGGCCTAATCAGCGGCGCAGGCATCATTCACCGCGGCATGAAGGGCTCAGGAGGGTTCATAGCGGTCAAACTCTTCACCTACAACTACTCTCCACACATCAAAGCAGAGCCGCCTACCAGCGAATTCGACGACGAAGCCGATACGACAGAATTCGCCCCCATGATCAATTAGCGTTATCACATAGTCAATTAATTATATTTACTATATCTAAGTGTAATGTAAACCTTTTGATAAATAAACGTTTAAAATTAGGCCAAATGCCATCATCGATTAATGTAGACTGTAATGTTTAGTTTTGTAAATATATTAAGTAAGGCATGTGCCGTGGATTGGCGTTTTACTTGTAACCCTAAATACTTCGCTAAGATAAGAAGTTAATAATAAACTTTAGATGGTTTGAACTTTAATTTTCATAAAACATTAAGTTAGTATTTTTTCTGGACAGTAAAATAACAAAAAATGTGTACGTACGTACAAAGGGCGTATGTTTGGACCTAAACAAAAGTGTAACAAAAAAATAAAAATCTATTTAGAAAGGTGATGGTATAGTACCACATACAACATTAAAGATAACTGTAAGGCGAAGATACGAACTTTTGTTAAATCACATAGTAGTTTTGATTGCCTACTTTGTATTCACTTTATTACTTGACTAGCGGCTGCACGCGGTTTCACCCGCGTGGTTCCCGTTCCCGTGGGAATTTTGGGATCATTTATAGCCTATGTTACTACTTGGGGTCTAAGGATTCTCTATACCAAATTTCGTCAAAATCGGTCCAGTAGTTCTTGAGTTTATTCGTTACATACAAAAATACAAATCTTTCTTCTTTATAATATTAGTATAGATATGTGATAATAATTGTTATCTTTGAAATGCAATGATTTTGGTAAAGAGAAAGATGAACAATAAGTTATTTTGACGTATAAATTAATTATTAAGGCAGTCGAAATAAAAGAAATAATTTTTGAAAGTTTAAATTAGTTCAAGGTCGCTTGTAAGCAATACATGTTAGAAGTTTGAAATATTCTCTTCGGTTGAAAAGTGTAAAATTTCAAAATTAATTAAGGAATACTATTTTATAATAATAGATTTGTTTTATATTCATTTAAAATTTACTAAAACAAAATAAAAGTGCCTACGAAATATCTATTGCCAAACCTTGTTAAAGGTAAATTCTGAAATAATACATTTTCCATCCGGATAAGCGATTTGCGTGCACTAACCTGTACCCTGAGCGGGTGCACAGCGAGCAGAGCGAGCAGATCCGGCGGCGGGAGGACATCGGCCGCTCGCACGCCCATGCAGCGCACGCCGGCGCACAGGAACGCGGCCAGGTACCGGTGCAGCGGGAAGTGGAACGACGCGTGCATCACCTCCGTCTGCGCCGCGCGACGCTGGCGTTAATGTTATTGTATTGCATACGAATACTGGGCCGCTGAGTGCCGGGCCAGGGCCCTTATTCACTATGACCACATAGCGATTCCTTGCTCAAACCACGCCAATGTCTTACTTGGTTTTGACATTTTCATAATTCATTTTCTCCGTGATACTCACAAATTACTGAGTTATTGTACAAGTACATGACAATCACAAATTGTATAATTATTAAACAAGGAAAATGACTTTAAAATTTGTAAGTGTTAAAGAGAAAACGAATTTTGAAAATGTCGAAACCAAATATGACATTGGCGTGGTTTGAGCAAGGAATCGGTAAGTGGTCATAGTGAATACGGGCCCTGAGCGGGACAAACGGGCCGCCGGCCACGCTGGCGCGATTCAATTATGTTGTTTTGCACGCTCGATCATAGATAGAATACAAAGATTGTTTGCTCGACTGCCACAAATTGGCCTGCTATAGCGGAAAACACGGCCACAAACTCAATTCTATTCTTGATTCTATCTATGGTCGAGCGTGAAAATCTTCATAATTTAATAGATTTTTTTTCAATATTTTTCTATTTAAAATCTATCATGAGTATAAAAATAGCAACGAAAAATCCAAAAAATAAAAAATCATAAAAAATACAAAGACTCCTGCAAAGTTGTTCCAAATACCTACTACAGCGAAACTCGCATACGTTCCAGCGCGGCTAGCAACTTACTTCCACAACACAACAAATAAGTCGCGATATACAGATACTGGCCATGCTTCGGCTCCCGCAGTCATCCCAGCGTGACTATTAACCATATCATAAATAATAAGACATCAAGCACAACAATCATGAGGATTGGTCAACTGAAGTGGCAGTGGGCGGGACACGTAGCGAGAGGAACCGATGTTGGTTGGGGCGGGGCGGTTCTATAATGGCGACTGGACCTATGTCCACCTTGTGTCCACAAGGTGGACCGACGATCTGGTGCGCGGTCGCGGGAAGCCGCTGGATGCGGACAGCGCAGGACCGATCGTCGTGGAGATCCTTGGGGGAGGCCTATACCCAGCAGTGGGTGTCATGTGGCTGAGACGACAAGCACAAGGAAAAGCGGTCATCGGTCACCAATTATAACACTGTCATAATAAATGCAATTGCAAAAATCCTACAGTAGATGAATGAAACGATAGGCGCCGTGTTTGTTTTCCGTTCCCGCCGCGTTCGGTCGCACTCCCCCTCTCTTTCTCGCTTTAGCTCTAATAACTAATAACTGAACGACAGAAAAGGATAGCAGCATTGGAAAGTGCGGTTCCGTGTTACTTACTCGCTCCATATGAAGCGCGGTGAAGTGCACGGCGTCCACCCACTCTTGCAGGTAGGTGAGTGCAGCTGCGACTATTCTTTTAGCCAGTGAGTTGAGGCTCCGTTAGATGGCTGAGCATCGACCACATGGGGTAGTAGCCGTAGACAGTATGAGGCGACGACGCTGTGTATGTATGTATCGCTACATGACATCGTTACTCGCTCTATGAGAAAATACACGCCG
The DNA here is from genome assembly GCA_910589605.1 of Chrysoteuchia culmella. Lineage (NCBI taxonomy): Eukaryota > Metazoa > Arthropoda > Insecta > Lepidoptera > Crambidae > Chrysoteuchia > Chrysoteuchia culmella. Next base: position 2,886,459 of record OU342651.1, read on the forward strand.
CCAAGCCCGTCCAGAGAGAGCAGGTATACGCCCCAAAGGTGTCTCAAAGAGAGCGAGAATGCGCCCCAAAGAGAGCAGGAATACGCCCCAAAGATGTCTCAAAGAGAGCGGGAATGCGCCCCAAAGATGTTTCAAAGAGGCGGGAATGCGCCCCAAAGATGTCTAAAAGAGAGCGGGAATGCGCCCCAAAGAGAGCAAGAATACGCCCCAAAGATGTCTCAAAGAGAGCGGGAATGCGCCCCAAAGAGAGCAAGAATACGCCCCAAAGATGTCTCAAAGAGAGCGGGAATGCGCCCCAAAGAGAGCAAGAATACGCTCCAAAGATGTCTCAAAGAGAGCGGGAATGCGCCCCAAAGAGAGCAAGAATACGCCCAAAGATGTCTCAAAGAGAGCGGGAATGTGCCCCAAAGAGAGCAAGAATACGCCCCAAAGATGTCTCAAAGAGAGCGGGAATGCGCCCCAAAGATAGCAAGAATACGCCCAAAGATGTCTCAAAGAGAGCGGGAATGTGCCCCAAAGAGAGCAAGAATACGCCCCAAAGATGTCTCAAAGAGAGCGGGATGCGCCCCAAAGAGAGCGGGAATACGCCCAAAGATGTCTCAAAGAGAGCGGGAATGCGCCCCAAAGAGAGCAAGAATACGCCCCAAAGATGTCTCAAAGAGAGCGGGAATGCGCCCCAAAGAGAGCAAGAATACGCTCCAAAGATGTCTCAAAGAGAGCGGGAATGCGCCCCAAAGAGAGCAAGAATACGCCCAAAGATGTCTCAAAGAGAGCGGGAATGTGCCCCAAAGAGAGCAAGAATACGCCCCAAAGATGTCTCAAAGAGAGCGGGAATGCGCCCCAAAGATAGCAAGAATACGCCCAAAGATGTCTCAAAGAGAGCGGGAATGTGCCCCAAAGAGAGCAAGAATACGCCCCAAAGATGTCTCAAAGAGAGCGGGATGCGCCCCAAAGAGAGCGGGAATACGCCCAAAGATGTCTCAAAGAGAGCGGGAATGTGCCCCAAAGAGAGCAAGAATACGCCCCAAAGATGTCTCAAAGAGAGCGGGATGCGCCCCAAAGAGAGCGGGAATACGCCCAAAGATGTCTCAAAGAGAGCGGGAATGTGCCCCAAAGAGAGCAAGAATACGCCCCAAAGATGTCTCAAAGAGAGCGGGATGCGCCCCAAAGAGAGCGGGAATACGCCCAAAGATGTCTCAAAGAGAGCGGGAATGTGCCCCAAAGAGAGCGGGAATACGCCCAAAGATGTCTCAAAGAGAGCGGGAATGTGCCCCAAAGAGAGCAAGAATACGCCCCAAAGATGTCTCAAAGAGAGCGGGATGCGCCCCAAAGAGAGCGGGAATACGCCCAAAGATGTCTCAAAGAGAGCGGGAATGTGCCCCAAAGAGAGCAAGAATACGCCCCAAAGATGTCTCAAAGAGAGCGGGATGCGCCCCAAAGAGAGCGGGAATACGCCCAAAGATGTCTCAAAGAGAGCGGGAATGTGCCCCAAAGAGAGCAAGAATACGCCCCAAAGATGTCTCAAAGAGAGCGGGATGCGCCCCAAAGAGAGCGGGAATACGTCCCAAAGACAACCGAGAATGCGTCCGTCCCAAAGACCCCGCCTAAATACAACGAGAATGTGGCGGAATCTTTATTCTAGCTCTAGCATCTAACGGTTCTTAGTGAGATAAGTTTATGTCAACCCTTACTCGCTCCATATGAGGCGCGGTGAAGTGCACGGCGTCCAGCCACTCCTGCAGGTAGGTGAGTGCGGCTGCGACTATTCTTCTGGCCAGTGCAGCATGTTGAGGCTCCGTCAGGTGGCTGAGCACCGACCACATGGGGTAGGCGGCTGCTTCCAGTTCGCAGGAAAACGCCGCGTAGTAGGAGGATGGCTCGAACTCTATGTGCCCGCCTGTTTCACGGACGTTCACATTCATGCCTGGATAGAGAAAAATAAATATTAATAAATTAGAATTTAGCAACTGGCACACCTAGCGAGGAACAATAAACGCTAAGTGAAGACGACTGAAATCGAATGTCGTTATGTTATCGCCAAATGGAGACGTTTTGTAAAGGCCCTATGCACGCATCAGTGCCTTAGTTAGACCATCGAAACATCAATTAATGAACTCTATACGCGTTCACAGTAGGTTTTCTAAAGCACCTATAAATCGAAACATTTCTTTGTAACGTAAATGTTCATGCAAACAATTGCATTGTCAAAACTGTTAGCAGAGTCGCTAACCGCGAGCTTCGTATACATCCACGAAATACAACTCGGAAAGAAAGGCAAATGCGGACGCCTAGTTGCGATAATACTGGATACAGTCCTTCTATATTATAACCGGCAGTTAGAGATAGATAGCCAATTCCTCAGTGGCTGAAGTTTTCGGGAGAGGCTCGATTCGATCGTCAGACTTATCAATACTAAACATCACGTATGATGAAGGCTAAGAGTATCCCCGTCGTTAATAAAAAAAACTATTATATTATATTTTGTGCCAGTGACGACTCCAGCAGACGAAAACTATCAGGACACCAGCTGCCTTGAGCAGATCCTAGCGCAGACGTCAGCTTTGGGTTCTGTTTATATATAGTAAGTATAAGTATCAAGTATAAGTAGTCCTCATTATCATCTGATATGATAGTGACCACACACTCACCCTGCAGCATGGACAGGAACTCGAACCACATGTCGACGAGCGCGTCGTCCTGCAGGAACAGCAGCGCCACGCTCTTGTGCGAGAGCACGTTGTTGAAGTCGGACACCAGGGGCCAGTAGCAGTGCTCCTTCATCACGCGACGGGTGCAGTCGATCACATAATGGAAGTTCTGTTCCGGGTCGTGCAGTGTGTTCTGGAATAAACGTACGTGTTAGTACGCAAATGATGGATCATATATTCTACGCAAATGATGGATCATATATTCTTAGACGTTTGTCGGATTTTACGACAGTTACATCATGTCCAATGTCGCTACACAACATACATCTCCCGACATGAGTAGTGCTCATGGCCGTGCTTGACAGACTGATCGTATTTGATCACGTTCGTTAAGAAACGTTGGGCCCGGTCAGGTGGCTTGACAGACTGATCGTATTGATCACGTTCGTTAAGCAACGTTCGGTCCGGTCAGGTGGCTTGACAGACTGATCGTATTTGATCACGTTCGTTAAGCATCGTTCGGCCCGGCATCATAAAAGTGGCATTATAACTGAGTACTTCCGTGCTTCGGAGTGACCGTTAAGCCGTCGGTCCCGGCTGTTGTCAGTCGTTAAGCCAAGTAAGAGGCCTTAAAGGCGGCCTGATAAACTGACACTAGAGGTGGCCACTAATCCTCATACGATAACAAGAAGAGATCTGCCGACATATTCCCAGGGTAACATAAAAGGGCAATGTACATAAGTTGACCTCGTTTTTTAGGGTTCCGAACCTCTAAAGAAAAAAAGGAACCCTTATAGGATCACTTTATTGTCCGTCTATCCGTCCGTCCGTCCGTCAGTCCTCGTTTATCTCGAGAACGCGTAGAGGTATCGAGTTGAAATTAAAACCATATTTTCAAGTCAACAGCAGACTGTTGAAGGCGTACAATAATCAAACTCTTACTCAGTACCTAAATGTAAATCTTTTTGGTTCAATAAATTATTATTATTATTATTATTAAACTGAGACAAAATTATTATCAAAATTAACGTAGCCAAAAGATAGGATCTTTTATGTCGCAAGAAACCGACACGCGAGGGAATCAAAATTCATAGGGTCCCGTTGACCTATAACTATGAAATTTGGCAAGTCGTATCATCATCTACTACATACTAAAAAAAAATCTAATAACTTTACATTTGTAACGAATATTTTTCTTTATTTAATTTAGGGACTTTTGTACATTTATTCACACGTCAGTCCCATCCTGACTGTTATCTGAAATTAACAATTGTTCATCAAGCTTGCAGCAACCAATTTATAAATCAAGGAAGCTTCCTTAGATACATTTGTTATTAAATCATAAAAATCATAGACTATATTTTTATGTTTCGGAAACTGAATTTCGGAAAAAATGCGGGAACGCGTGGAGGTATCGGGTTGTAATTAAAACTATATATTCACGTTAACACTCTCTTGAAAATGTGAAAAAAATCAAACTTCAAAATTAACGTTTAAAAAAGGCCATTAAATTTACTAAGATAAACAAACAACAATTTACTTCATTAACGATCTTGACAACCTTTTTTCAAACGAAATACAATAAATCTTATTTTATAACATTCCTTAACTTTCATTCCTTCTGTTATGATTTTACAAATCCATCCTGGAAGACTGTAGGACCATACCGAGTGTGTTAGAAGTATTTGGCGAAATTCTTTACTATGCACTGAACATATTCGCTGAAGAGTTTGCATAAACCAGTCGGTTATTTAACGGAAGTAATGGACAGTTACGCCACCCACCTGCACCAGGATCTTGCCCATCATCAGGCGCAGGGACAGCACCATGACGTGCAGCAGATGCAGCTGCTGCACGCAGCGCAGCGCGAGCGCCTCGTTGGAGAACAGCTGCACGGACATGTGCACCACGCGGGTGGTGACCTGCCCAGTATACACCCACCTGCACCAGGATCTTGCCCATCATCAGGCGCAGGGACAGCACCATGACGTGCAGCAGATGCAGCTGCTGCACGCAGCGCAGCGCGAGCGCCTCGTTGGAGAACAGCTGCACGGACATGTGCACCACGCGGTTGGTGACCTGCCCAGTATACACCCACCTGCACCAGGATCTTGCCCATCATCAGGCGCAGGGACAGCACCATGACGTGCAGCAGATGCAGCTGCTGCACGCAGCGCAGCGCGAGCGCCTCGTTGGAGAACAGCTGCACGGACATGTGCACCACGCGGTTGGTGACCTGCCCAGTATACACCCACCTGCACCAGGATCTTGCCCATCATCAGGCGCAGGGACAGCACCATGACGTGCAGCAGATGCAGCTGCTGCACGCAGCGCAGCGCGAGCGCCTCGTTGGAGAACAGCTGCACGGACATGTGCACCACGCGGTTGGTGACCTGCCCAGTATACACCCACCTGCACCAGGATCTTGCCCATCATCAGGCGCAGGGACAGCACCATGACGTGCAGCAGATGCAGCTGCTGCACGCAGCGCAGCGCGAGCGCCTCGTTGGAGAACAGCTGCACGGACATGTGCACCACGCGGTTGGTGACCTGCCCAGTATACACCCACCTGCACCAGGATCTTGCCCATCATCAGGCGCAGGGACAGCACCATGACGTGCAGCAGATGCAGCTGCTGCACGCAGCGCAGCGCGAGCGCCTCGTTGGAGAACAGCTGCACGGACATGTGCACCACGCGGTTGGTGACCTGCCCAGTATACACCCACCTGCACCAGGATCTTGCCCATCATCAGGCGCAGGGACAGCACCATGACGTGCAGCAGATGCAGCTGCTGCACGCAGCGCAGCGCGAGCGCCTCGTTGGAGAACAGCTGCACGGACATGTGCACCACGCGGTTGGTGACCTGCCCAGTATACACCCACCTGCACCAGGATCTTGCCCATCATCAGGCGCAGGGACAGCACCATGACGTGCAGCAGATGCAGCTGCTGCACGCAGCGCAGCGCGAGCGCCTCGTTGGAGAACAGCTGCACGGACATGTGCACCACGCGGTTGGACAGCGTGTCGGGGTCCGCCGCCGCCTCCAGCACCAGCGGGATGCGCGCGTAGTGCATCACGAATGTGCGGGTTAGGTGCTCCTGTGGGATACAGAACCGACGATAAATATAATATGTAGAAAGAAATATTTCGAGACTAGCACCACACATCGCGGTAACTTCATAACAGTTTTAAATGCCTCCTTTTTGCTACCATCAAATACATATCATAATACAGACACAGCTGTTTTAAGAATTGATTTGTATGTCCTTCATTTTATTTTAAACATTGCAAGAAACCTTGCTGGACATTTTCAAAAATAAATCAAAATAAACAATATTATTTTACTAACTAAAATGTAATTACAAATAAGTAACAATATTGCTACGACCTCAAAGGGTGTAATAGAATATAAATAAAATATTTTTAAGATACCGCTTTTAAGATTTTAAAGAGCAGCCTTTCTTCAGATTTTCCACAGCTTTTGACACCATTAAAAGCACAAATGTACATCTTACTTCCTTATTTATTAGATACACATACCTTGTAGTCCTGGTCAGGCAACATGTTGAGGAGGAAGCAGACCACGTTCTGCGGGAACTCATACTTAAACGTCCAGAATATGAACTCGTCCAGGAGGGTGTTGTGTTGGAGCCGAGGCGCGAGCGCCGGCAGGTGGCGGTATCTGGCGTTAAAAAATATTTTATACAGGGTGTAAGGGACGGTGTACCGAAAACTGAAACCATGGACTCAGACCATCATTCTTAACAACTTTCCCAAAGAAACCACATATCAGAAACGAAAAAAAAATTCGATCACTTTTGTATGGGAAGTCGAAAATTATTTTTTCATGAAAGAGAGACATAAAAGAGCGATAGTTTTCTGTAACGAATATACTTTGACAGACTCTAACTAGGAGTATTCAGTGATTTTATTCACCTTTTAAATTATGTATTCGCAATATTTAAAAAAAAGTAAACTAGAAAAAATTGGAGCCCTCTCTCATCTAAGTAATTTAAAGATTTATATCTTGTGAGAGAATCAAGTGCTTTATAGAAACAATACTTTTTTTACACATTTTTATACAATCATTTAAAATACTAAATATTTTGTTATATCTTGAAATCTGTTATAGCTTTAAATCATTACTTAAGTCGAGGGAAATAAAATTAACTACTGAAAAAGTGAAAGAAGTATGTAGATAATTTTGTAAATAAGATTTTTAAAGTACTTACTCGTCAGGCGGTTCTGGCGCTGGGAAATTCTCGATGGCTTTTTCATACATTTTATTGGATTCGGCCATATAGCACCCATACTCAGTCTCTGGGAACGGTGGCTCCACCAAGTTGCGGTACATCTGTTGAATGAAAATATATTAGATTATGGTGTACAAATTAATATTAATTTGTTGTATTTTAAATCATTATCGGGTAGACTCTACCCTGTGACATCTACAACTACAGCAGCTAAACAAAATGTTATGTAGCACTCAATCGGACCTGATGAAACAGAGTAGTTACAATTGGATGCAAGCAGTTTTTTCCCCCATTTATGAATTTATACCAAGCGTAGTATCCCCGCTTCTGACCATCGAAAGGTTGTTGTTCCCTTCTCCCGTCCTTTTGACGTGAGCCTGTCAGGCTCAACAGCAATGGATAAGGTGCCTGCCTCCATTGTTGTCTGAAGGGAGGCCACTAGATGAGCCCATCAGAACCTTGGGCGTAAGTAAACGCATTCTCCTCAGTTTAAAAAAGTCGGCCAAGTGCGAGTCGAACTCGCACATGAAGGGTTTCGTCTCTCACCCAAGGTTGCCTGGAAGAGACTGCTACGTAGCTATAAGGCCGCCTATTGTGTATTCCTCTTTTTTGACATTTTCTCTGTATGTGTTTGTTTTTGTATCGTGTGCAATAAAGTTTCTATTATTATTATTGCCAAAATGCCATTATAATTTTTCGTCGGCAAAAATAAGTTTGTCTTGCATAGTGTTTGTATGAATGACAAAGTAATTATATTTGCGGTTTTGGAAAATGTGCTATAGCTCTGAAACTACTAAATAAATTTCGTTCAAACCAATTTTCGTTAAAAGTTTTTATAAAGATCTACATCATATATATATTTTTTTTTCAATTTCGTATTTTAAATGTTAGAGGGGGGGGGGACACATTTTTCCACTTTGGAAGTGTATAACTTTTAAACGGTTGACTTTGAGAAAATACTGTTTTAGAAGCCTAAATGTAATTTTTAAAGATCTATCTAATAATATCCCACACGTATAAGTTTGATGTAAAAAAAATTTTTCAGTAACAGTTCCATGTATGGGGAGCCCCCCTTTAATATATATTTTTTTAATTTGAGTGTAAAAACCGTAAAGCGGTTTACAGGATACATCTACCGACCAAGTTTCAACTGTGCAATCCTCATAGTTTTGGAATAAAGTGGCTGTGACATACATCGGATTGGCCGAATCTATAAGGGTTTCGTTTTTTGCCTTTAGGCTACCAAACCCTAAAAAAGGTATCTACCTGTGGGTTAATCAGCGCCTTGGTCATGGCGGAGCGCATCAGGTCGCCCATGTTGTTGAACTCCATCAGCATCTGCACGTAGAACTCGCAGTCGTGCACCGCGATCCTATACCCGTCCGACTTCGTCTGCGCGCCTGTTGACGTGCTGAAGTTATCGCTGGGGAGAATACAAACACTTTAAGTATTGGATAGACACGACTGAAGTTATCTGTTAACTTGTTCAGTTCTTTTGAAAAATATACTCCGCACGTGATTGCAATTCTTCAATTGAGTTTTCGTTTTCGCAAACCGAGTTTATCTGCTTGATAACCGACTTCAAAAAAAGAAGGAGGTTATCAATTCATCGCGTATATATATATTTTTTTTTATGAAAGACGGGGAGTCTCTTAGCCTTCATCATAGCTGATGTTAAGTATTGATAAGGCTGAAGATGGAAGCGAGCCTCTCCCGGAATCCTCAATCACTGAGGAACTGGCTATATTATCTCTAACTGCCGGAACACGACAATGCTGAAAACATTGTTGTTATGGCCTCAGACTTAGATAAGATGGTGGTAGCAAGCCAGGCAGACTTACAAGTCCCACCACCAACCAAACCAAATACAATATGTACCCCCGCTGGGAATCGAACCCGGGACCCCTGGGCCTGATACCGGTGGATGTACCACTAGACCACAGAGGCGGTTATGTATGTTCACCGATTACTCGAGAACACCTGAACCGATCGAAATGATTCAAACGAAATAACATTGGGTTCGTTCCCAAGTTGGTCCCATTTTTGGAAATTTTGAAATCGGTCCGGTAGTTCAAGAAATCTTGAAAAAACTGTTGTTTTGTTTTTTTTTGGTCAAGCGGTTTAACACAAACCGTTTGGCTCAAACTAGTAGTTGCCTACACTACTAGTTTGAGTCAAACTAAGTGCGGGACTTATTGTAACTTAAAATTATGTGAAATAAAAAAACACTATTAAAAAAAACCGACTTCAAAAATCAAAAAGTAAAAAAAATACCGATGCCACCAAAGGCAACGAAGGTGCATTCTTTAAATTCTACATTGCGCTTCTACTTCTAGCCTTGGCTGGCACCGACTCCAAAAGGGTTATTCTTCCTTTTTTTTTTAGTTTAGCATTGACAGTGACATCCATTTACCAAGGTTAGGTTTGGGCAGTAGAACTGCATCAGAGTTCTCATTTAATTGGATTAAATGACTGTGATATGATTGAATGATAAAAATTAACCGGCTGAATGCACTGACAGTTTATCCAAGATAATAAGGAAAAGACGAACCAGGCATTAAGTAACAACTTGATTATCATTGTATTTTATTTTATAAGATTACAGTCAGGTTTTATCGCTGGTTGTCGTGACGTGAGTTCAAATCCCACGCTTGACAAACTCGTTCATTACTTTTTACAGTCCAATGAGTACACATAAATTGACAAAAGAGTAAACATCTAAGTACGCTTAGAGCTATTGTGCATTACGTCGCTCGGCGTAACTTTCTTCAAGATCTTAAAATAGAACAAAACACACTGCACTGGCTTATGCACCCTTTGCAAGTCAATTGTATTATTGATAAAACATCTTTGCAAGTCAATTGTCTGTTGAGTGTTCATAACTAACAAAATAGTAATAAAAAAGTCTTTATTTCGTTATCCAACCAGGTGATTACAGACTGAGATGACATTCGTACTTCCTAGTTAGTATCATCATCATCATCATCAGCGATTATAAGTCTACTGTTGGGACATAGGCGGGTGTATCTAGGGGTGTTTAGAACGCTCCCGTCATTGTCCTCAACTTATTTTCATATTTTTAGAATAATAAAATTCTGTCCTAGTGTATAGAGAATATAGGTCCCAGACGAGTAGCGTTTAGCAGCATAACCTTTATTATATTCGCACTTATCATGCATGACACCTTGAGGACAATGACGGCGTTCAAAACGGTCGTAGATTTACCCAGGCCTCTTTAGAGTGCCACACAGAGCTGGCTGTGAGCGTCTTGCAGCCATCGGCTCCCCGCAACCTTCACCAGGTCATCAGTCCACCTATTGGGGAGCCTTCCTATGCTGCGTCGTCCAGTTCGTGGTCGTCACTCGAGGACTTTTCTTCCCTAACAGTTGTCGGTTCTGCGAACGAGATGGCCTGCCCATCGCCACTTCAACTGAGCAACCCTGAGAGCTATGTCGGTACGCTTGGTTTTCTTACGGATATCCTCGTTTCAGACCTTATCACGCAAGGAAATACCAAGCATAGCTCTATCCATGGCTCGTTGGGCGACTTTGAGCTTATTTAGAAGGCCAACTGTTAGAGACCACGTTTCGGTATCATAGATCATCACTGGCAACACACATTGCTCGAACTAGTAAGTGTAGAAAACATTATCAGGAAGCCATCGCTCTTCCATTTTCATTTACTGTATTATCAAACTAAGTAGCTTTAGATCTATTGTGCATTATGTGTGCGTAACTTTCTTGTAGATCTTAAAATAGAACAAAGTTGAACACACTACACTGGCTAATGCACTTACACACCTTTGCAAGTCAATTGAAACCCCGAGGGCACTTATGCGGCATCCTCAATAATAACAGAGGAGAGCGTTATCGAGCAATATCGGTTATGAATAAACATTCAACTAATGTAAAGACTTTTTTTAACAGTTCACATAGGAACTACTAGTTCACAGCCTTAAGGAATTGACAAGTTCACCGTGGAACAAGCTAAGGTCCTATGCTGGTGCATAGGGTGGTCCCTAATAATCATAAACAACCACATACGGAACGGACTTATTTAACCTTTTAGCCAAAATATTGTATGTGGTGATAAGGGTGATTCTACAAAATTTGGGCAACAAGTATGTAGTGTGTAGTGATAACTGATAAAGAATCGTACAGAAACAAAACACGACCTGGAAAATAGTGGTTCATATTTCTCGTACTGTCCCATAATAAGTGTAAATTTTGTCAGTGTCACAGAAAAGTAAACCGCTATAAGTTTTAAAAGTTTTAAGACAGTTTTTGTTGTAAATATTAAACACGAAAATATACTAGAAAAAAAAACAACCAGTCTCATGTCGCCCTGACGCTGGCCCGGGCGACCCTGGGATCCCTGTCGGGGATCCTGGCAGGGCGACATGAGACTGGTTGTTTTTTTCTAGTATATTTTCTTGTTTAATATTTATCACATAAAAATAGTATTATAAAAGGCAAAATTAAAAAGTTTTAACAGGCTTTTTTATTACGATTACTTAAGGTTATTTTTATTTATACTGACAGACGGCACACAATATGCACTTGGTCAGTTTGTAGAGGGCATGAACCTATATTAAGGCTAGCCCCACTGCCCTTCCCCCGACCAATCCACTTAGCTACGTGTTAATAGATTTTATGACTCTGCCATTGAACTGGTTTATAATTCCCATCGCAAATTCATTTACATATTATGTACTTTAATATTTGTCCTTAATGGCTACGAGTATTTGCATAAAGCTTGTTTTTTTTTCTCTTTATTTATTTAGGGGATTTTACCTATATTCAGGTATGTCAGCCCCATCATAACCTTAGCCCAAAATGACTTACACAATAGTTAATAACTGGGAAGGAAAAAAACAATGATGCAAGTATGAAAATGCATAAAACATGAAACACATCTGGACCTCTATTTTTGAATCACTCGTCGGGCGAGTGGTGAGGCGAACGAGGAGGCGATCCCGCGATTAGCAATCTTACATGCGTAGACATAGCACGCTTTTCGCTATGCCCCTCGCGGGCTCGCGTTAGGAGGCGGGATACAGGCGAGAAGCGAAGCTATGTATATACGGGCAAGGTCGCTTTTACGGAATACGGAAACTCAAACGGCGCACGAAAATCAGTAGAATCCTCGAGACGAGTGAATCAAAAATAGAGCTCCAGATCGTGTGTCTACTAGTATGGTCAAGAATACCCCTACATCCAACTGATATAAAGCTACTTTAAGAGTCGCGCTGACCACACGCCGGCCGTCGGCGCCGACAGCCGAAATGTATGCACTTAGCTATCAGTGGTCAGCTAGACCATACATTTCCACTGCGAGCGCCGATGGTCAGCATGCTGTCAGCGCGACTCTAAAACCAGCCTTTGGAATAAGGCAGGTCAAATGTTTTTTTTTACTTTGAATGGGTTTGCTCTTCCTTCTTCTTGATCCCAGTCAATCCCAGTGGCTAAGACAGGATTGACGATGGAACGATCTAACCCAAAAGAACTTACGGGTTATAAGGACTCGGAAATACAGACGCAGGGAGGGAGTTTCGCTCCTTTACGGTAGGTACGCAATATAAAAGATGTTGAGTGCTTGGAGCTACATATAGAATTATTAACCAAGAAAGGGTGGTCTCTCTCACCAATCTCCGCGCTGATAGCTACGCGTTATTGAAAATGCTTCCTAGAAGTTCCTACTTTCCGCTATCAGCGCCAACACGGTCAGAGTGCGGTCAGCGCGGCTCTAAAACCAGTCAAAAATCCATAAAATATGTTTAACTTTATGTGTGGCTAAACAATTTAATGGTCAATTCATACTAAGTGCTAATTTTAACTTAGCAGCTTAACCTTCGCGGTTGAGCGTGGGTTTTTCTCCACGAATCTCAAGTATGGTAATATCTTCCTGTTTGGCTAAAACCGGACAGGAACACTTAATAAGGAATAATAATTATTATATGTGTAATGTCTCTGCTGTTTCGTTTCTGTTGGTAGTTTATTTTAAAAGCAACAAGGATATGACGCCAGAAATCTAGAGTAATGTAAATACTTTTTTAGTAGTTAAGCGATTGTTATGTGGTATAAAAAATTTGAAAGCGTCAAGTAGTCCATAATGACTTTGTCATCACCAGCCTGCTCATGGCTGGGCGGGGCACGAGCCTTCCTTATTTTAAAAATAAATATTTTGAGAACGTCACAACATACACTGATCTTATTACTAGATATTTAAGCTTAAGCACTTCGTTTTTTCTGCTTACCATTTAGATAGAGGGTCCGTGACTGAAATTTGTTGAAACGCAAGGAGCGAACTTATAAATTTTAAACAGCAGGATTAGGACAAATATCATAGAACAGGATTTTGGATTGTCAATAAATTAACTGTAATGGGTCTATCATTACACTTAATTAATTGACAATCCATTTCTAGTTGAGGCATATGCTTACCAATTTTCCATTAACATTACATTTCTAGTAGAGGCATCTCTTCACCTATTTTCCATTGACATTACATTTCTCCTAGAGGCATATCCTCACCTATTTCCCATTGACATTACATTTCTCGTAGAGGCATATCCTCACCTATTTTCCCTGAAGTGCTGCAGCAGCCTGAGGATGAGCCTGGGCATCATGGCTTCCGCCACACACATCAGCTCCGCCGGCGCGGTGCCCGGCCGTGGACACTTGTTGCTATGATTGCTGCAGAACCTGGAATCATATAAGCTATGTTATTAAAGGGAGTATTGTGAAGAATATACATCTGTTAGGTGAATGTGTTGATAACTTTTTAGCCTTCATCATACCTGATGTTAAGTATTGTTAAGGCTGAAGGTGGAAGAGCGTCGTTTCTGGAATCCTAAACCACTGGGGAACCGGCTTACTTATCTCTAGCTACCGGATCACAAGAATGCTTAAAACATTATTGTTGTAAGTTGGCAATGTTCGAAGGTTGCACTGAGTGCATGTTCGGTCTACACAACATAGTATCTTAAAGACAAAGAAATATTTATTGTAATCCTAACTATAATATTATAAATGCAAAGTGTGTTTTTTGACGCTCTAACTTAGCACCCAATCGACCTGATTTTTGGCATAGTTAGTTGGAAGGACGGAGAGTCACATAGACTATTTTTATCCCGATATTCCCACGGGAACGGGAACCACGCGGGTGAAATGAAACCGCGGGCGGAAGCTAGTAAATTATAATGATGACCTTAAACTATTTGCGTAGGTATCTAGCAAGAGAAAATGTAATACTATTGTTTCGAATTTATTACGTATTTACAGATCACGAAATGATTCTTTAATAATCAAGATATTCCAAGATTTATCGCGATAAAAAGACACGCTTATTTAACCCGTTCTCCCTTATCACATATTCTATTAAACGTAAACTTTCTAAGAGTAAACAAACATATCATTATACTTATGATAAATTTTAAATAGAAAAATATTGAAAAAAAAACAACTCGGCCACAAGTGAATTCTCAGATGGGACTCGAACCGACGACCTTTGGAAAACCGGTCCAATGCTCTGTGAATTCACTTGTGGCCGAGTTGTTTTTTTCCAATATTTTTCTATATAAAATTTATCATAAGTATAAAAATAGCATTGAAAAATGCAAAAATTCAAAAATCATAAAACATATCATTAGTTTGAAAGGCTAGCGAGTATATATACAGACTATATACAGACAGCTCATTGGCGATTTCGTCAGCATCTAACCTGGTTTAGCTATGTATGGCATTGGGTGAGACTATGCGGTCACTGCCAAGACCACGCAGCGCCATTAGTATGCCACACAGACGCGATGCATTCGCCTAGTGAAAACTATAAACGCCTACTTTGTGCATATTATTGTGTAGTGCAAGGCGTTAGTTCGATGGATCAAGAAAAAACATCAACGAGAGAAATTCGACGTAATCAGTAAAAACTATAATTATTATTAATATTGTGTCAATAAAGAAGAAAATATACTAGAAAATAGCAAAGCATTTCTTGTTTAATATTTATCACATAACAATAGCATTGTAAAATGCAAAATTAAAAAGTTATAATTGTGTCATTACTTAACTTTAATTTATTTACTTAACTACTTATAAATAATAGCACTTGACTAGTATAAACACTTGTATTTTGTGTTTTCTCTATTTCTACTGTGATTTAACTCTAATCACGTTTAAAGATAATAATTTGCCTTAAGAGTGTATTGTCGATTTTCACTGTGGGCAACCATTTGGCCGAAAATGTTATAGTGTTAGTCTAAGCATGGCTTTTAAAGTAATGTATGGCTGTTGTTGTCACTTGAAATAAATAAATAAATATTAAAAAAATCTAAAAGATGTTTAACTAGCAGATGTCCTAGGAATTTGTTACAAATGAAGATGGTCCTTCGAGCAAATGTCATCAAAGCTTTTAGTCAAGATAAAACATTTTATTTGACTTTCAAAGTCATAAATCAAAACCAAGTTATTTCTGTGCCCCAATCATTAACATTGACACAGATAAGATTATCATTTGCATATCTTAATTGGAGGAAACGGATTAATATATGTTTAAGCAACCTGCTTATTAACCAGAGCATAAAGTTTGGGAGGCGGCGTCTCGCCGGCCGGCGTGACGTCACGGAGTCAAGGGCACATGTAAAGTTCGAATCTCGACCCATTAGGGACGGAACTACCCGTCTCATTCACACAGAGCACACTAGGAGGCATCCTTCTCTAAATTTAGACGCGAGATTTTGGATTAAGATTAGTCATTACCTGTTTTAGCAGTCGTCTTAAGGCTATTGAGGGATCGCTGAGAAAATTCATTGTATCTTTACTAATGTGTTACCAATTTTTGGGCATTACTGTAAATTAAATTAGTGTGATATTTATATTCAAATTCATTTAAGAAATCGTGTTTACTCTCGGTATAATGTTGTTGCCTGTTGTTTAAGTATTGTTTATATGCCCCGGATTTAGAAGAAAATTCAGTTAAGTAAACGTTTATATCGAAACACATCCATCAGCAGATGCTGACAGTAAATACAGACAGTAAATTATGATGTATGAAGATTCATACATCATAATTTACTGTCTGGAGCACATACCAAGTGGTATATTATAGATATTGTACAAAAATTTGTAGTTAATGAGCAACACTAGCTTTAAGAGTTCTTTATCTTTAGTTTCAGTTCTCCATTTTAATTTTCATGTTCACATTGAGTTTTCCATTACATTGAGTTTTCCATTTTCCATTAGAGTTCAGTAGTGTAATGTGTGTGTTAGTCACGCCGAGTCACGCGAGATAAGTCTCCTCTATAAGGTCAACCGGTAAGGTCAAGGTCAAGTTCAAGAAGATATCGGCACAAATGCAAATTAGAAAGAAATGCCTGTCAAGTGGAATACGCTAACGTGTTAAAAGGAGACGAGCTATTATAATAGCTTGTTTTTTGTTAACTTTAATACAGTGGTTCTCAATCATATTTCGTCTATCGCCCACTTTGAAAATCAATTATTTTTAGCGCACCCCAATCTTTTGAAGTGAAAACTTCTTTAACGGCGTTGTGCACATCAGTTTAAATTATTTGGGATGCGTAAAAAATGTTAGTCGCGTCAGGACACGTGACCCTGATCGAAAATAGAAAAAAGACCATTTACCGTTGACCTATTTCAAATTACATAAAGTCTCACACTTTAAAGTTCTACGTATATTAGTTAATAACAATCATTATATAAAGATATAAAGATATTACCAACTTTCATATTGATGCCAGGTCATTTTTAATGGATTTACCTGCCAAATCAAGTTGGTCACCGTTTTCATCAACTTTTTATGAAGTTGTGGTCAAGATATAGTGGATTTTGATCGTTATTTTTGTTTAAGCGGTTTTCATTTCTGCCGGCACTCCCAGAGTGCAACCTGTTGTTTTTTTATACATTACCACATCTAAAAAAAACACAATTTTCTAGGCCCCTCTAGGCCAACAGCACCCACAAGGGGGCGTTATCGCTTTGAGAAAGACTGCTTTAATATAATGCAGTTGAAGCCCAGCGTTTAACGTTGAGTTCTGTCTGTCTGACTTGATTATTTTGTACATTTATAAACGACTCATCATTTAGAGATATAATAATTAAAAACAACAATATATTCTTGTAAAGAAGCCAAGGCAATTAACACCATGAGCATGCCGATGCCAAACAATTATAACTAATTATAACTATTTAATTTTGCATTTTACAATGCTATTTTTATATGATAAATATTAAACAAGAAAATATACCAGAAAAACCAACCAGTCTCATGTCCCATCCCGTCAGGGCGACATGAGACTGGTTGGTTTTTCTGGTATATTTTCTTGTTTAATATTTATCAATTATAACTAACTTGTTTGTATAATACATTATATAATATTATGAGATTTATGATTAGCATTGTAGAAAATATTGTTTACCTATATGCTTTTTAAATGGTTTTATGTAAGAATAAGAGAAAACAAAACATATATCTGTCGCAGGATAATTAGATAAATCGATTTTTTGCGAAAATCCTAGGGATATTGCGAAAACACGGATAATTGGACAATGGTGTTGTCATTTCTCAATACTACTGAAAAAAGATAGGATTTTTGCGAAAAATTTGTTCTTAGTAAGATTACGAAAAGAATCGCTGGCTATTATGAAATAAGTACACTGATTGGCTGGTCGGACCGTCCAAAACAACTTCTTCTCTGATTGGTTGACGACTTGACGTTTCAAATGTCAATCTATTCTCTCACGTGTAGTAAACTTTCTATGAACCAATCAGAATAAGAGTTAGCAAGCAACCAAAAATTAAACCAATCAGAGTAAAGAATATCCAATGTTACTAAAGCAACCAGTATTTTTGCAATCTCTTTTCAGTAAGAATATAAATAAATGTATACGTAAATGTCAGCACCACTATCTAATTATCCGTATTTTTGCAATATCTCTAGGATTTTTGCGAAAATTCTATTTATCAAATCCTCCTACGACATATCCTTATCCTAACTATTTAATATTTATTTTTAATATAATATTATAAATGCGAAAGTGTGTTTGTTTGTCCTTCCTTCACGCCCTAACTAAGCAACCAATCGACTTGATTTATGTCATAGTTAGTTGAAAGGACGGAGAGTAACATAAGCTACTTTTTATCCCGATATTCCCACGGGAACGGGAACCACGCGGATGAAACCGCGGGCGGAAGCTAGTTGTTCAATATATATTTTTAACTTTGTTGATTTTGTTCGGAACTACATAGAAAAGAATAATTTTAAAACAGTTGTTAAGAAATACTTTTCCGATAATATATTGAATGTTTAATTGTACTAAATCACATGGTTGTAACTATTATTTTTAGTGTTTGTAAAAAAATATATCTTTTTAAACAAAATTTCTTTTATAACTACAAAAATTTGTTTCTCATATAAGTTATAATACTTTAAAAAACATGTACTTATATTTTCTTTTATTTTTCCAATAATTTACTAACATTGTTGCTCTGTAACTGAACTCCTCCGCCACAGTTAAAGCCGAAACGGCTTTTGCAGCGGTGAATAAATTAAATATAATGTCTCTTGTAATACTTTTGGTCAATAAATGGGAAAAAAAAACTACAAACTCTGTTCTTAGCTGATGCATCTTTTTGATATCCTATTAAGTACCTTAGCTTCCTGATATATTCTCAAACGTCTACGTCCTCTTTGACAGTAGAAGAAAGGCTTGGATGATCTACAATGAAATCTCAACTTTGAACTTCGTTGGCTCACGCAGCAGGGCCAGTAAGTTGTAATTTTCAGCCAGTAAATAAAAAATATCTCATCAAGAACATAATTAACTTGTCATTAATAGTGATCGTTAAAGATGATAAGTAGTTGTGGATTGGGAACATATGATCGTAAATTAGACAATTACGATAGTGGATGAAGTAGATCATTCATTACTTATTCTTAAGGCGATACTCGAAAACAATATGCTGAAGCGAGGTAGCAATGAGAAAACGACCGGGAGCGAAACCGATTTTGCAGATTAGGCAAAAAAACACAAAATAACTTCGTATTAAAAACTACAGCGATTTAAAAAAAAAAGCTTCTATACGATCCTAAATATTATTGGTGTCCACTTATTAAACCAATTTCCAATAGTGTAAGTAACCCCATTTAAGAATAATCTTGATTTTCGTATTTTTAGAGGTCTTTTCGAAAGGAAAAAGTGTCGAGGCAAAATCATAAAATCGTGTTTTTGAAACTATACTAATCTAGATAAAGGTATAAAGAAATATATATGTTATTACCAGATTTGTAACAACTGTAACCGTGCTATAGTTTTATATCAAAAAGTCCATACTTTTTCCGAGTAGCGCCTTAATAATAAACCAGCAAGCGTCCGAGACTTCGTTGCGTTAATTTAGGTGTTCATGCAGAAGTCTAAGATCCCCACGAATTGGACATTCAGTCAAGAACAATAATGCTAGCTCTCTAGCTAATTGATCTTAGATAGGAAACAAAACTTTATAACTTTAAGATATAAAACTTATAATATAGGTAAGTAACTATAATAAATCTATCATAAACCTTTCTGACTTTGAAACTGGCAAAGACTTCTTTTCTATTTCATAAAACTTTCCATGCAAGTGAAATGTGTGCAACTTGCTAGACAAACATTTACAAATAGAATAAATATACTTAATGCAATTTAAATTCTTAAGATGACTTTGCATTAATGTAGGTTATATGTTTAAAAACCTGTCTGCATATTGTGTTGGATGGAATGGAACCAACAACTGGATTTTCACCAGTACGAACCAACAGATTAAAGATAAAATTGACGACTGAAACAACTTTGGGGTCTAAAATGGCAAGATTGTATGTTTCATACGTTGTTTGAAATTATAGAAAATAATTAAGAGAGTATAGAAGACAAGTATAATATAACACACCTAATGATGATCAAAAATTCTATTGAATGAGGAAAGTTAAATTATTTTTATAGCCATCGTGGTTTATAATATATTAATCATAGTGCTATGCTATTTTCAGAATACATATGTATGTTATATGTGCCATTAGAGTCGTATTTGTGTATTCGTGAAAGTTGCAAACTTTTTCTATAACAAAGATTTTGCAAACAGCAAGAAGCACATGTTCCAACAAACGTGCCAAGACGTTTCGAAAAAACAAATACTTTGTCATACTTCTAGTATTTCGATATTAAAGTAACGTAGGAACTCATATTAAGTCACGAAGGTGCTATTTAGGGTGCGTCTCCACTGAGCGGGACAGATCTGTTTTCTATTTTTGACCCCGCAAAAGCTGACTTAGACTTCGCCTATCGTGTCAAATAAAAACACAGCTCAGCCTCCTTCATAATATGAAACATGTTGAAGTCGTGCGTGGAGTCGCCGCGGTGGAAGCACTCGCGGCAGATGGACATGCACGGCGAGAAGCTGCACGTGTATGACTACGACTAGCAAACCAGTGTGACATACCCGTCCTCCTTCATGACGGACTTGTCGCCGCAGTCGCAGGCGCCGCCGGCCTGCGACAGGAACATGTTGAAGTCGTGCGTGGAGTGGTCGCCGCGGTGGAAGCACTCGCGGCAGATGGACATGCACGGCGAGAAGCTGCACGTGTATGACTACGACTAGCAAACCAGTGTGACATACCCGTCCTCCTTCATGACGGACTTGTCGCCGCAGTCGCAGGCGCCGCCGGCCTGCGACAGAAACATGTTGAAGTCGTGCGTGGAGTGGTCGCCGCGGTGGAAGCACTCGCGGCAGATGGACATGCACGGCGAGATGCCGCACGTGCGGCAGCGGTACGCCACCACACGCGGTATCCACACCAGCCCGCATTTGTCGTGTTTGTCGTAGCTTCGCACTGTGGACAAGAAAACCAGTATTTTGCTTAGCTGTTTGTTATGGAGATATTATGTTGATACCTTTGTATTTTTGTATATGCGACTGCACTTGGGCTGAGCACCTGAGCTAATCTACGTTGCTTAGGATATATGATATGTCTGATTTACACCAGGGTAGCATCAATATATCGCAGATCAATGCTATTGGTGTTAGTCAGACATATCCTTATAATCGTATAAGGATAGTATAAGTAGCAGTGGTAACGCAGCCTTAGAGAGTTGTTAAGGGTATTTTTGTTACACGTTGCATAAATTGTGCTCATGTACTCATTATTGTACTCGTTAAGCAAAACATAATATTCTCAAAAAACAAACTGGCTGGTTAATATAGTTCATAATCATAATATATCATAATAATAATAATAGTTCGCAGTATATTGTACATATCCTTTTATAAATGTGTGTGTACATCCTCTAATTAAATTTTCAGTCTCATTAATTAATGAAATGTAATGAAAGCGATCGTTTCCTACTTTTGTGTCAATCGTGTTTTTAGTTATTCAAAGGTCCATAGTCATTCAACGAGTCCTAAGTTTTAGCAATAATGTCTATACCAACATTCAATCGAATCCACGCAAAATAATATTGTCTAAAAAAAATCGGTAAATGTCTGATTTATACAGCGCATTATTAAGTCGTACAGTGACCTGTGCGCCTGGGTTAGCCGGGCGATGTCGTCGATCCCC
This sequence comes from Chrysoteuchia culmella, assembly GCA_910589605.1. NCBI lineage: Eukaryota > Metazoa > Arthropoda > Insecta > Lepidoptera > Crambidae > Chrysoteuchia > Chrysoteuchia culmella. Next base: position 2,907,969 of record OU342651.1, read on the forward strand.
GTGATCTAGGATTTAGTCCGTAAGAGTGATAGAAATACGAAACTATTTCGATATTGCCTACTGCCTTACAGTTATGATTTATAACAGGATTATTAACTAGAGTAACAAGATGTTTCAATATCAACCGAAAATTGATATGAAAAAATTGTATCTCATTTTAGACTTTTATGTTATTTCTATACTTACAAAAGCTGGGCCATACATAACATCGATTCAACGACCGTATTGACACATCATCAAAATTTCGATTCCTCATATGTCTGAGTCGTGTATCTTAATTCTTAACTGACGCATCATATTGTGTTAATATTTTTATTTCCATTGAAATCTTCTGTAATAGAACCTTAACGCTGAGCCCACATCCGCCATAGCCATTTTATTTTTATAATAAGTGGGCAGGCATTTGACCACCATCGTGCTTAATAAACAGGACGCGGTCTAAGGCGTTGCATGCGCTTGCCCATAAAATGCCTTTTCACTGGTGCCTTGAAGAGACCAAGGTTGTAGGAATCGGGGAACACATGAGCAGGCAGCGCATTCCATTCTTTAGCGGTTCGCAAAAGAAATGTGTCAGCAAAGCGCTTGGTACGGACCGTTGGAATGTCAACGACGTAGGGTGGTAATCTAACCTGCATCTGGTACCCCGATGGTGGAAAGGGGCTGGAGGAACAAGGTCGTGCAGTTCTCTCGCACACACCCCAAAGTGTATTTGTATTTGTTGTTCCATATTTCATAGTTACATAGCTAAAAGGAAGATTACTATGTAATTTATATGATTCGGAACGTGCACATAAAACACCCTACACGATGTTATGGTTAATTGCCATAACCTACCGCACGGGTCGAGCCTTCGGTAATTATTGCTACCAACCGATTAAAACGAAGCTCTAATAATTATTTACTGAACTTTTTATACGAAGCCCTTATTAACTTTTCTGTGCAGATTTACAACTATTATAAGATTTACAGCTGTAAATGTCGGATCACGGTGCGTTAATTTGAGTCAAATTGTAATGGCTGTTCAACAATTTTGCATTATTATTGAAGTGAAAACTTCTTTAGTTGCGTTATGCACATCAGTTTATTTTTTTTTGGGATGGGTAAAAACTGTTAAAGTCGCTTCAGAACACGTGATCCTGGTCGAAAATTCGTAAGACCATTTACCGTTGACCTATTTCAAATAACATAAAGTCTCACACTTGAAACTTCTACGTACCTATATTAGTTAATAACAACCATTATATAAAGATCTCTCATTACTACCAACTTTCATATTGATGCCAGGTCAGTTTTAATGGATTTTTTTTTTTATTTAAGGGGGCAAAAAGGAAATTAAAGATGGTATGTTTCCGTGGGACGAAGTGGCGGGCATCGCTAGTGGTTTGACCATACAAGCGACATAAAAATACAGATAAAATTACTTTATTTTATTAATTAGTTTTTACGGAATAAAAAACACTTTTGCTAAAATATCGAATATGATCTAAAACTCTTGTAAATAATGTATACAGGGTTATTTACATTTATGTTTCTATGAATCATCTATATAAAAGCAAATGATGTCACACAATAGATCTGACATCACGTTATTTTATAAGTTTAGTGATTATGAGGTAAAGATGGGATTTTTAGCAAAGTTTTTTTTTCTTCGTCATCATCAGACATTTTAATGTCACCTGAAACACGGTCAGTCAGAGGCACGGGCCTTCGTCATGGTTGGATAAGGAGAATGGGCCATGGCCTACCACCACCTTATATTTAACCACTGCAAATAATGCCAGGGCAGGAACGAAAATAGCGTAACGTATCTTCCGTATTCCGAAGGACGGAGGAGTTTCACCCACCCCGTGTTCTCAAATATCGCTATTGGGACAGTTATAAAGATAAGTAATAAAGATATTATTTTCGGTCCGTTGAATTGCGGTCTCAGTGGTTAACATAATGCAGATATGTTTGGACTAGGGTTGCAAGACGCCTGAATAATCAATCTTTACATTTGACGAGATACACCATCCCTCATCAATAATACAATTAGCAAACCAAAAACGGGACGGTTTAGTGGCAAAATAATATTTAGGGTAGCACCGTCAATATGGTCAATAAAGAATGCAAAACTTGCAATAAAAGTCAAGAAACAAGAAAGATTGTTATGGATCTTTGCCTTCACAAACGTATGTGTATGTGATATTTGTTATATCGACTAGGCTAGGTGTCTACTATGTATAGCTTCACATCACGTTCATAGGCACCTCGTCTTTAAATAATAGTGTATCTTGATGGCTGCAAGAAGCTGACAAATATTTGTTTAAATATCATAAACATCAATGAAATCATCGGTTTGTATTTGAACAAATTTATATATTTTTTCATTAAAACACTCGATCAATGGCATTGGACAACAAAAACTATTGCCTCTGTCCGCCAAACTTCAGTATGTAGATGTCATAAAATTATGAGTCTCCATTGCCACTATTCTAAAATACATTTATTATTTTATACATACAATGCAACACAACTAAAGTAAGTCAGATTAAACGAAGGCACCTTGGCCACTGACACGTATTGAAAATAGCTGACTCATTGCTTATGATTGCACGCGTATTCCTTTGTGTGGTCAAAAGATGCTCTTTAATTACAACCATAAACTGTGTAAAAGAAAAAAACTGAGTATAGATTTATATTAACCGTTATCACCTACGGACTAATAGAATATACATTGTTTCGTTCTCATAATACTAGAAAATGACACCTACACTTCAGATTTGCTCTCTATGGTACACTTCGGGTGCACCCGGGTCCATCCATAGCCCCCCGTTTCCACTGGCGGCCGTTCCGTTCCCGTTTATAATGCGGCCACTGAGAGAATGCATTTTTTGACAGCTCCTATCGAGTGCTATTGGTCATCCTCTCGGCGGCCGTATTATATTTCATAACATATTTGCCATTGGAAAACAAAGACTCATACATTTTGTACCGAGTGCCAGCTCTGCATTATATTTTACAACATGTTTTGCTATTGGAAAACAAAGACTTATACGTTCTCTACCGAGTACCGGTTCTACGGTTCTGATTGTTCGAAATCAGACTAAACGAAATACCAGTATTATCGGTAATGACAATTAATTATCAAAATAAAAATTACACGTTTATCCAAATATAAAACTATCTATCAATAGTTGACATAAATTGGCACAGATTTTAGCAACATTCTATCTTGAGGGATTTGGCAGGTGATCAAAAAGAGACATAACATCAACAGTATTCTATACATAATATTTCTAGAAAAATCTGTTGCCCCCGAATTTGAACGATTTGAAGTATAATCAACTTCTGTTTAAAGACTAATAAAATGTCCAATGAAAATGCATCCTCGAAGCAACTAAATGCTAGAGGCATTTACTATTTAAAAATAGCTAACATTTAAAATAAACTTTTATTTATAACTTTTTTAATTTTGCATTTTAAAATGCTATTTTTATGTGATAAATATTAAACTAGAAAATATACTAGAAAAAAGCAACTAGTCTCATGTCGCCCTGTCGCCATGACTATCCCGTCAGGGCGACATGAGACTAGTTGCTTTTTTCTAGTATATTTTCTTGTTTAATATTTATCACATAAACTTTTATCTTGAAACTAAGTTAAAGCATCATTAACAAGATAGCTACTACAATTTCACAGAAATGAACCTGATTTTGTTTCATACAAGTCTTCAGAATTTCATGCAATTAGCATATTGATGATTCTATGAAGATAAAATACCACGAACGAGTTAACAAAGTTCTCATTATATACGGAATGGCTTATGATGATAGTGATTAGAGCTGTCTAGGGACTTCGTCATCGTCATCAGCTTTTTTTTTATTCATGACGGGGAGACTCTTACCCTTATCCATACGTAATGTTAAGTATTGATAAGCCTGAAGATGGAAGCGAACCTCTCCCGGAATGCTCAACCACTGAGGAACTGGCTATCTTATCTCTAACTACTGGGCTAACGATGGCCTTCCTTATCGATAGATAAGGAGCGAAGACTTCTAACACAGCCAGGACCAACGGTTTAACGTGCCTTCTGAAGCACGGAGGAGCTCGAGATAATAAATTATTGGACACCCATCTTGTGAGCGAACGTTGCGAGAGTTGCTTAACGGCTACAATAGCGGGAAGAGCGCGCGAACCGCGCCACCAAGCTCCTTGGCTGTCTACGACTGTTTAGGGTTCAGTAAGACAATGCGATGAGGAGTGACATATACCTAAGAATAGCTTGTAAACGTTCTATTAGCAACGCGGCGGCAGCGGAGCGTTAGCGCGACGACAAACGCATTACGCAACATTAGCGGAGTGGTGCGCGCGACGCATCAATAACCCCGTCATAATAACTCATAACTAGCCAGGGTTGCGGCAATGTGTCTGATTCCAACCATTTTATAGGGTGCTATTTATAAAATTAATGCTTCAACCACCAACAGCCTAGCATTAGCTGATATCTCAATGTTGAACCTTTTTAAAAGGTGTTTATACCTATGATAAATTTTTAATATAAAAATATTGGAAAAAAAAAACAACTCGGCCACAAGTAAATTCTCAGATGGGACTCAAACCCATTTGGAAATCCGGTCCAATGCTCTAACCACTGAGCTACCGAGACTTGCGAACCAACGTCGAAATTCTCCAATACTTTTATATTTTTAATACGATGTAGGCAAGCGTTGTCACATCAATGCTAGGAATATCCTTGCGTTCGAAAGAAACATCTTTTCAGGTGTTTAACGATCGATTAATCTCTCTCGTGTTTATACCTCTCTTAAATAATTGTTTTGGCCCACCAGTAGAATACTTGCCCCTATATACTGTACATACCATCAGCTGGTTTCGCAATATAGAAGTAATGTTGATCCAAAAACGAAGCTAGACACTGAGTACTGGGTATTTTGATATTGCTGCTACCCCGGTAAATATTTTCAACTAACCGTCATGAATAACATGTAAATATGAACAGAGTAATAAAATTGCATCTGTTTACGTCTCAACATCTCTTCTCCGAGTTCTATGCCTGACTTACGAAGTAAAACGCTTGATTTTCAAGAAAAATGCCGGGTTACGAGAATAATAAAACAAATGCACAAAACGAAGAAAAAAGACATTACTAAATGAAATTATTTATTTGAAACATCAATTTTCATGTCAAAATTTATGTTCAATGGACGCCTGATCAAGTGCTAAAATGACTGGCAAATCCTATCTAACCCTATCTCCGAGCAGCTGCAACTGCAGCGTCATGCATGACGCATTATAATTTTGATAGACACAGAAAATGTTAATTTTTTTATTCACTAAAACTATATGTCCACATCATCAAAATCTAATCTGCTTTCTGTTGTATTTTCCTTAAAGAACTTAGTTTACTAAAGTACTTTTTGCAGCAGTTACAACGCCTAATAATTTTGTTGTTCAATACTGGTGTCAAGTCTGTTGTTCGATACCACATTGGTCAACCCTATGGTCCGCGCGCAAACCACGTGCAGCTGGACGTGCACGTATCGGTGGTTATTGCCCCGGCGCCCGAGAGCGCCGATTAGTTGACATTTGGTATATAACAATTACTAAGCTATAGTAAGTAGTAAGTAACAAGTAGCCCTAAGTTCTGGTTCGGTAATTTTCACTTGTGGTTGGTTTTTCAATCCTAGTATAAAAGCACAAAAAACAGGATCTGTTGTCTATAGATAGAAAATATCACAGTCAGTTCAATTCATAACAAACCAAAATTCTATTCTTCTTTTTCTTTATGAATGACATGTTTTCTGATCTATTCATAATAGCTTTAACACTTTGAGATGCGAATGGAAAGAAGTTTTATTTTTAATTTACCAAAATAAATGTCAATCACAAACTTCAAGAATAGCATATCTAAAATATATGAACGACAATTAATTTTTACTATTTGAGCATTAAAAAAACACCTCTTACAGGCATAAATAAAACAACACAGTAGAGTAACAGTTGCAAAATAATTATGAAATAGCTAATTACGACAACTGAGATTGTTTCACTGTACGTGATAGCATTCGAATAGCATAACAGAGAATTAGCTGCGACAGCATTACTCCGTCACAGTACAAATGATACTAAAACAAGTTAATGAGTATGCTTGTAAAGAGATCAGGATGTTAACATAATAACAGGTCGACAACCTAAAAGAGATAATCGATACTAATATTATAAAGAGGAAAGATTTGATTGTTTGTTTGCATTCAATGCCTCTGTGGTCTAGTGGTACAACCGCCTCTGTGGTCTAGTGGTACAGCCACCGGTATCAGACCCAGGGGTTCCCGGGTTCGATTCCCAGCGGGGGTACATATTGTATTCGGTTAGGTTAGTGGAAGGACTAGTAGTAAGTCTGCCTCGCTAGCTACCACCATCTTGTCTAAGCCTGACGCCATATAAACATTGTTGTGTTCCGGCAGTTCGAGATAAGATATAGCCAGTTCCTCAGTGGCTGAAGATTCCCGGAGAGGCTCGCTTCCACCTTCAGCCTTATTAATACTTAACATCAGGTATGATAAAGGCTAAGAGTCTCAACGTCGTTCATAAAAAAATACCGGCTATGTGCGAGTCGGACTCGCGCACCGAGGAGGGTTCCGTAAACATTTTTATTATATTATGATGTAACTAAAAATTTACGGTTTTCGAAATGTTTCCTTTATCTGTACTATAAGACGTTACTTCGTACCAAATTTCAAGATTCTTAGTTCACGAGAAGTACCCTGTAGGTTTTGATTTCCGTGCGAGTTTCGAAAATTTGCGGAAATTGCGGCATAAACGGCGGCTGTATCTTTTGATTGCTTTGGTTTAGAAGTTTGATTTTTTCACAGCTCCCAGGGACAGTATTAGACCTGAGTATTAGAAGATATAAATTTCAGTTTGATACCTCCACGCGTTCATGAGATAAACGGTCTTGACAGACGGACGGACGGACGGGCGTACAACAAAGTGATCCTATAAGGTATAATATCAAGTCAATGGCCAGTTAAAACAACAATTAAATGTCTATTTACCCTAGAATCATTGCGGAAGTTTAAATAACTATTAAACTAACAAACTGCAAAACATGACGAATTGCAAAAATAGCAGTCTCTGATAGTGACAATGAGCTTGCTTAATCGAATTCGAAGAACTAAATGGTCTCTGTATTCTTTGAGACCAGTGAATCAACTGAGTGAGCTGTCACCAGTTTAATACCAATAACATTACACTATGGGCCAGTAATTTTAAACCTGTGATTCAAAAGGTAATGATTTAGCAAGATTTTTTAATAAAAAGTGTATGAACTCACAGTTAGAGGTATCATTTTAGACTGTTTCTAAACCCAAGTTATACCCGATTTTAAGGTAAAATTGATGACAGGGAGGGGAGGTCGGCAGATGCCTCTACCCTTAGACTAGAGATTATAAAATGTAGCCAAGTGCAAAGCAACCAATGTCCTTAGACTGTGCTAAATCAATCCCCATAGAGGCAGACTCGCACTACAAGTGTAGCTTCATGCTCTTGGACTGTACCTACAATTCATATTTTATTCATGGGCCATGGGCTAGCGACGCTCTTGTCCCTATAGAAAGCTACGTTTTTCTTTCACTTCCATTCCATTATGGGAGATGAATAATTTAAAAATAGGCACATAAACACCAAAATATGCGAGTTCGCAGGCGCACCAGACGCGGCGCGGCGATCAGCTGTGCGCGGTTCGACGACCGGTCGCTCGGTCGACTCGCGCGAGTCAACGCACCGCGTGAAGACACCTCGTTGCGCTGCCTTGCCAGTGCCACCCCTCCGCGGAAGTCTTCGCAATGTGACTCATTTTGGCCAATGACTGTCTCGATTTCTAAATGCATCGATCGATTTAATGTTCATAACGAGACCCGAAGCAGGTTTAGAGTTAGACGCTCAATGTTGCATATTTGATAGGTTCACCTGTTTAAACCTAACCTAATCTTAAAATATTGTTTACTTCTTAAGTAGTAAGTAAGTATATCTAAGCAAAGTAAAAGTAACTTGCACGCTCTTTAATCGGAAAAGCACTCAAAACTGGTACCATTAATCTAGTGTTTAAGAATGTACTGTGTATTGTCTGGTGTTAAGTATAATGAACATTATAAATGACAAGATAAGGCAAACGATACATTATCACACACCCAAAGTACCCGTTCAAAAGTTACTTAAAGTCTGACGTCGTAAAGATATTTTTTTTTTATATAAACAACGGGGAGACTCTTAGCCTTCATCATACCTGATGTTAAGTATTGATAAGGCTGAAGATGGAAGCGAGCCTCTCCCGGAATCCTCAATCACTGAGGAACTGGCTATCTATCTTAAACTGCCGGAACACAACAATGCTGAAAACAATGTTGTTATGGCGTCAGACTTAAATAAGATGGTGGTAGCTAGCCAGACGGACTTACAACAAGTCCTACCACCAACCAAACCGAATACAACATGTACGCTGGGAATCAAACCCGGGACCCCTGGGTCTGATACCGGTGGTTGTACCACTAGATCACAGAGGCGGTTAAACATAAAATAAACTGCTAATATGTAATTATATTAATAATCGTGATTACTGTAAAGCAGTATATTAGGTTAAGATATAAGCACATTTTAATAATAACAACACATTTGCTATCTACTTCTACGAATGACTATGACGAGATGTAGCGATACCTTCTAAAAATACTAGACTATGGGCTCTAAAAATTCCACGTAAAGTTTTATTAAAATTGTGAATTAGAATTACGATATTAAATAAAATTCAACGCGGCGCCACTTTCGGTCAGGGTACCGCCTTAAAGTAACATGATTCGCATTTTGCTTCAACAAAAAGCTATTGCCATATTTGAAAAAAATATCATCGTTTAATATGAATTTAGCAAAAGGCGCCGTGCGGCACGTAACCCGGCTTCCTAATGTGTAACCAAATGTTTTTATCACGAAATTCCTTGCTTAATAAACTTAAAAGCATCACTATGACAGCTACGCTATTGTGTTGGAATAAAAATTAAAAAACGATCGCGGCCTACAGAGAAAATATATTGAGCTTCAATTGCGGCTAATAAAGGCGAAGCATCACTGTGACAGCTACGCTATTGTGTTGGAATAAAAATTAAAAAACGATCGCGGCCTACAGAGAAAATATATTGAGCTTCAATTGCGGCTAATAAAGGCGAAGCATCACTGTGACAGTTATGCTATTGTGTTGGAATAAAAATTAAAAAACGATCGCGGCCTACTGAGAAAATATATTGAGCTTCAATTGCGGCTAATAAAGGCGAAGCATCACTGTGACAGCTACGCTATTATGTTGGAATAAAAATTAAAAAATGATCGCGGCCTACTGAGAAAATATATTGAGCTTCAATTGCGGCTAATAAAGGCGAAGCTTCACTGTGACAGCTACGCTATTATGTTGGAATAAAAAAAAAACTATTGCGGCCTACAGAGAAAATATATTGAGCTTCAATTGCGCATAATCATTTTATTTATTTCTATTGTAACTTTTTAGCGAACATATCATAGCAAAGACTATCATCGAAATTATCCGTGAACGAAAATTGTAATTATGCAAATCAGGAATAAAACTTACAAGGAAAGAGAACTAAAAAAAAATATTGCATGCGAACTAAGTCTCTGAGTTAGTAATTCGATCGTTTCGTACATTCAGGATTTTAGAACCAATTTTTAAAACTATTTTATTTTTTAACATTTGTTATCTAGTATCCATAACACAAGTTCTTCATGAAACTAAACTTGGGTTAGATAATTAGTGTGTTTGTATGAAATTATTATTATAATTAACTTTAAATCTTGACTAATGACATTGTAGCTGTAGCGAAACCTTTACAGAAGTAACCTTGTCAGTTTTTGTACGTCACAAAAATAGGTGCACATTGTGTTGATTTACTTTGTTCTAGAATAGCAATGCATTTGTGGACGTGACATGTGGCAGGACCATTATTAATTAAGTAGTATCATTATTGAAGTAAAACATGTATGTTGTTATGTAGGTATCAGACGACAACAAATTAATTTCTGGGTGAATTTCAGTTTAACAAACCATATTGGAAGTTGGAAACTTAAACAGAGCTAGCTAGACAGCTTCCCCGTTTAGCTTTGCTGTTAGCGGTGTGAACCTTACCTAAGTACGAAAAGACATAAAGGCAAAAAGATCGAAGTTAAACGAAACTCTTTTACAAACATCAATGGTGAAAATACATAGCAGCGCATAGCACATGAATTCGCTCGCTAAATATAAAATATGTTGTGTAATAAATGGATAAAAAAACAATGGGTTGTACTCCGGGAGTGCCGGCAGAAGTAAAAACCACTTAAGGCGATAGGTAGGGCCATACTGCAAAATAGACCTCTCTTTGAAGGCCTTCTTCTCCTAAACGGATGATCCAAATATTATAAAAAATATATATCATAAATATAATATATTGAACAATAAAATGCAAGTTAATTTTTTTTATAATTACTGTTAGTTTTAACAAAAAAAAAATATTAACTTTTCTATTATTTTACCCATAAAATGTCTTACTGCTTCTAAAAGCCTAAAGCGATTTTAATGATTCTTTCACCAAATGATAGAACATTTAAAGATTTATAAAATGCAAGTTTGTTTTTTTAAAAATAATGATTGACGTTTTATTAAATCAATCATACCCTGGAATTTCCACGCGCGGGCCGCGTGGAGACAGGTGGTCAGTCTCTCCCTAGCGTTCGCACGGGGAGGCTGTGTCGCATTTCGGCCCGCTCCGTTCCTTTCTTTTGACTTTGTTTTTCGTCAAAAACATCATAGCGCAGATGGTACACTCGGTACAGTACGTATAGTTCGCAGTTCGGCTGTTGAAAGTTTGCGCTTCGACGTTGATATTAGTGATAGATAAGTGTTGTAAATATATTGTCTGTAAAGATGTTTCTTTCGAATGCGAGGATATTTCTCTCATTGATGAAGCGACGGTGGCCAACACCGTAGAACGGTAAATATACTAGAAAAATTCGACGTGTCCTCATAGGTCTCTGTAGCATAAATGGTTAGTGCATTGGGCCGGACTCTCAAGGATGCGGGTTCGAATCCCGTCAGGGCGACATGAGACTAGTTGCTTTTTTCTGGTATATTTCTTGTTTAATATTTATCACATAAAAATAGCATTATAAAATGCAAAATTAAAAAGTTATAATATTTTTTTTAGTAAAAAATTATCAATATTAGGATAACCATGTTATGAGGAAGGCAAAAATGTGGTCCATTGTTATGCCGTTGACTGTACAAAATATTTGCAAACCTAATGTAACGCACTTTGATTGATTGTTTTTTGCAACTTTATTGTTTTTTTTATAACCCGAAATCTGTAATAAATATGTTTTATTCATATTTTTTTTATTGTCTCGAGGAACAACAAAAGAAAGGTGTCTTCATTTCGATTCTGAAAAAAAAGTGACTTTCTATACTTCCTTATTCTTAACAAAGCAAGTTCACATAAATAAAATAATAATTAAGGAAATTAAACCAACGTTTAAATTGACTTAAAAGTATGAAATCATTAATTTTCAACTACACGAACTTGTTACTATTAATCTTAAATTAAAATCTACCTACATACCTACACATTTACCAGAGGCTCTGATACCAACATCCAGACTCTGGAGTCTGGACTATCACTGAGAAATTCTAAGCAGAAAAACTCAGGATACATTTTTGATCTGACCCGGGATTTGAACCCAGTACTTCCGCGTTGCCGTCGAAGTGCGACCCGCTATATACCAACTGCACCACGGAGGCAGTTTCTAAGAAATAAGTGCACAGACATACATTTATATACTAGTACATACACTTATAAAACTGTTTAGAAGCCCACTAATACTAACAGGAATATTGTGCAATTCCAACTATTAAATATTGCATACAAACGGATCGAATTCATAAAGACAACCTACTTTTTTGAAGTCGGTTGCCACTTACAAAACAAGCATCGTATTTTTTATCGATTTGCGTTAATTCAGTCAAGTATGTCGGTCGAGGCAAAGTTCGTGTAGGCAGATGAGATAAAATGCGCAGCGCGCCGTATCTGTATTCAGAGCGCTCTTTGGTATCGGAAAGATGCGCGGGCGCGCGGCTGGAGGCGCGTGGCCCCGTCCGATTGCTCAAGGTCGTTCGGCCAAATAATCGCCTTAAAGAAAAAAGTTTGAAATAATTAATTATATATTTCGACGACCTGTTTGGTGCAGGGGTACTAAACCCACCTTCTACGCCAGAGGTCCCGGGTTCGATCCCCGGACATGACAAATATTTGTGTGCATGAACATGTCTGTTTGTCTTGGTCTGGGTGTTTAATATGTATATTATGTACGTATTTACAAAAAAAAAGTATATAAAGTATGTTTATCAGTTATCTAGTATCCATAACTCAAGTTCTTCATGAAACTTAACGTGGGTGGGCTAGATAATTGGTGTGATTGTATGAAATTTATTTATTTATTTTATTTTATTTACAAATACAATAGTTATTTATGAATAAGGAATCTACAATATAAACGGTATGTGGCACCGTAGTATGAAACTCTAATTCTCTCTCAAGGCACCAACTAAATGTCATCAAGTACCAAAAACTTAGCGGTAACTATATCTAGATGGCATTGTAATGATAGAAAAGAATATTCCTCCATGAAATTAAAACTGACCTGGCATCAATATGAAAGTTGGAAGTAATGAGAGATCTTTCTATAATGGTTGTTATTAACTAATATAGGTAGATCTTGTGAGACTTTATGTAATTTGAAATAGTTCAACGGTAAATGGTCTTACGAATTTTCGATCAGGGTCTCGTGTCCTGACGCGACTTAATCATTTTTTACCCATTCCAAAAATTTAGAACTCTGATGTGCACAACGCCGCTAAAGAAGATTTCACTTCAAAAATAAAGCTAACATTAAACACATTTGTTTATGGTCTTTTAAAATTCACTTATTACTGTTAAGATTGCAGTAAATAGTGAACAATAAATGGTAACAAGTAACAATGCTCAAATAAAAATATTCAACAAAAGAAACCAAGTGCTCAACGAAGGAGGAAGGTTTTATATAAAATCCTGGAGGCATCCACGGAGGATTTTAAGCAGGACGTAGCTTTGTTAAGCTTCATTTATAAATACGTGTTGACATTTAGGTCAAGCGCAGCGGGCGGGGCGAGCCCTGGCCAAGACAGGTGGCGAAAAAACCGGCAGACCGTACGAAACAGTCGCGAATTCGCGATGGTCCAATGTTTTGAAACGTGTGTATCATATAATGAATTTAAAAAAAAATTACTTGGACAGTATGGGTTCATTTTACCGGCACTGCACATCGCCAACACAGCACGTGCCAGTGCCAGACACTGCACTGCAATTTCATTCCAGTGGGCCTACCATGAGTTTTTCTTTCCGTTTACTGTGCAGTAAACGGGAGACGGTGCCGTGTGGTGACGGCCTAAGAATACAAGTGTCACTACTCCTTTACATGCCTTTTTTGTTTTTTTTTTTATACTAGGAGAAATGCTTTTACGCATCCGTCGCCCCCAGGTGCAGGGGCGATTCGAAATGTTGGACTCACCTGGAGTACACGGCCTATACAAACATATAGGCCACGCACGCCATGGGATGTCGTAAGAGTCGACTAAGAGGCTCGACTCATTGAACACCTGTGCGAGAGAAGGAAAACTTGAAATAAACCCTCTACCAACCCGTCTGGCTAGCGTGGTAGCAGTAGGCTAATAACCTCCCATGAACGCCACAATAGGCGTGAACTAGGAGAGGCCTATGTCCCGCAGTGGACGTCCACAGGATGATAATGAAACGGGAGACATTTTGTATGAGAATCTGTAGTTCTGCTACTGCCCACTAGAGGCGCTGTACAGATTCGCATACAAAATGACTCCCGTTTACTCTAACGTAAACGAAAAGAAAAACTCACGGTAAGCCCACAGTACTGTATTCTTGTCTATCATGGCGCATTTTGTAGTGATCGCAGAATACGGAAAAAAATTGTTAAATTCCATGTTCTGTGGTTCTGCGGTAGTGATCCTGCCTGCTGCGCCAGGGCTGATATGATAGGTAGTATTCATGCCAACATTTGCATTAGTTCTGTGTTTGGCTGGACATTACACCTTACCAAGGTATAATCATATTTATTTGTTTTTTTTTATACTTTGTGACCCCATACACAAATAATAATAATTAATAAATAAATAATAAATAAATAAATAATAAATAAATCTTTATTTCTCATTCTCTTCAAATAGTTAGTATGCTGTACCCACTGTACAAGAATAAATATAGGTTTTTAAATAACAACACTTTAAAAAATAAACTGCAGCAACCTGTTTCATTCCATATAATTATTATTGCAACCGAACCCTAACCAGCGCAAGTTGGTTCTTTATGCCTTAATAGCTACCAAGATACGTACTAGTTAATCCAAGTTTACTGTAATCGATTCATAATTATAATAGATGTGCAACGCGAGTGCACGCCCCGGGCAGCGCGTGCCATTCCAGTATATTAAGCAGGAGTTTTTATTATAAGACTGTATCTTCGTTTATCTACTTGATATGCGGTTGCACTGAGGCTAAAGATCGATAAGATTGCTGATTTCAAAGCTCGCTGGTTCGATTCGGTTTTAACATTTTCTATAAGACGGGAGAATAGGGTTGTTAAATTATTTTTATAAGAAATATCTGACATCAAGATCGTACTGTTGAATAGAGGTGTAAAATGTATTATAGGTATCTTTACACAGACTCTTTTAGCATGGACAAAAACTTTTCGTCATTTTGATTTAGTTTTAAGTCAATTCACTGAAGAAAATCCGATCAAGAGCGAGTCGGTGAGTAAAATTTTGCCAGATAGCCTTAATGCAATGGGAATAAGGTTGAGAATTAAACTCAATTCGCAAACGGCAGCGTAAGCGAGTAAGGTTAGAAAACTCACACTAAGATTTGATAGGGATTGTGATCGCAACGCGGTTTGAAAGGTATTGAATGAACGAAATTGATCTGTCTTAGCAAAGTGACAGACGAAAATATCTTTCAAATGTATGGAGTAGTGTCAAATTTATTTTTTATTTATTTATTTAGGTACACCAACAGCATAACATGTACAAACATTGTTATTATAAATTATAGCTAGGGATACAATTCTTACATGCATGCCAATAATAGATATACACAACATTGATTAAATATGTTTAAAATAAGTAATATAATAATACTAACCAAAGGTTCTTAATTAAATAATTTAAAACATTTTTCGTTCCGAAAGGGATGGCGTCTATATGTTACACAATTCCATAAATCACTATCACAATTACAATACCTTTGAAAGGGATTGCGATAGATTTTCAAACTAGACAATAGAGGGCAGTTTGGTATGTATCTGTGGGCCTACCGCAGTGCCGTCGGCATCGCTGTCAATGTCATTAATTACCTATGTGTCCACCACTGTATATATAGGATTAGCATAATGGCTAGCGCAGACGACGGATCACGGAGGACTTTTTGTCCGCGACACGTCTTTATTGTTAAGGGCCCGCTATAGGCCAACGAAAATCAGATTGCTTTACATGATCGTCTGTAATATCAATATTAATGAAAAACTGAATTTCAAATTAAGATGCAGCAAACTACAGGACTAACACTAGTGACTATGTTACTCAAAAACACGATTGCATAAAATTTTCTCGATAGAAAAAAATTGCGAAGTTGCCTCCAAATCACTATAATTAACACGATAAACTGCTAGTATTCAAGTAATACATTAAAATAAAGTTTGGAACTTTTTAGTATAATTACACTATAGATAAGGCAGGGCTTATGTTATATATTTTTTGTAAATAACCTTTAACTATCCTTTAAAAAAAGAATTTCCTTAATTTCTTCATTCCGGACCGGCCGAATGGGGCCGGAGAATTATATAGTAAATGCTGCCTTATTTCTTATAGAAATAAGGCAGCATTTACTTTGCAGTTCGCCGTTGCAGTTATTACTTTTGCTTTTGGCCTAGAGCGCGCCCTTAACCAAATAAGATTGAATTTTGATCGCGTATATCCATGAAGAGTACGCGATAGTCTTCGTTATATTTCAACTTTATGTTCTTAGTAATAAGGTCGTGTGGCGGACAAAATGTCCTCCAATATCCGTCGTCTGCGCAGGCCCTAATGCAGGAACTGAAGAGCGGTTAATGACTTCCCTACGGATTAGACCCCCCAGAATGATAAGTAGATAAACTCTAGATCTATATCATTGACGACCTGTGTGGCGCAGGGGTACTAAGCCCGCCTTCTGCGCCAGAGGTCCCGGGTTCGATCCCCGGACAAGACAAATATTTGTGTGCATGAACATTTCTATTTGTCTTGGTCTAGGTGTTTAAATTATGTATGTATTTACAAAAAAAAGTATATAAGTATGTTTATCCGTTATCTAGTATCCATAACACAAGTTCTTCGTGAAACTTAACGTGGGCTAGATAATTGGTGTGATTGTGTGAAATTTATTTATTTATTTATTTATCATTAAAACGAACCCTTGACGATAAAATGGGTATTATTGTAAGGGGTTAAAAGGAAAAGGGGTATCTGTTCTGTTAGTTAAAAAGGAAGAGTAATAAAATTACTTTTTAAAAGGACTGAATTTCGTTAAAATACTGTAACTACTTTTTTTTCAAACTTTATATTCCTGTAATTGCTTTGCAACTAGGTAAGCTTTTGATGTAGATAACCTGTCGTCATCGTCATCAGTAATTTTTAATGTCCCCACTGCTGGGGCACTGGCCTTCCTTATGGATGGATAAGGAGAACGGGCCATGACCCACCACGCGGGCCCAATGCGGATTGGTGGGTTTTAACGACTTTTTTGGTCACCCATTCCGTGACCGACCATTGCGAAAGTTGCTTAACCTCAACAATCGCAGGCCGAGCACGCGAGCCACGGGCTCCTCAACCCTACCCTGTACTATTATGTATTCTGTGGTACAGAATCGAAAACAATAGAAGTGTCTCGACTTGACTCAGTCGACTGGCGGAGACAGCTCTACAAAGGGGTTCTATTCCAATAATAAAGTAGCAAGCAACGTATATCTACGTAAAGCTATTAGTTTTACTTAGATTTGTAGTTTGAGACGACCTGGAGGCTAATTGTCCAATTTTAAATCTATCGCAATCCCTTTCAATTCGTAATTTGAAAGTTATTCAGGCCGTCACTATTTGACATTTGAAAGCGATTTGGATTGTGATCGGGACGCGTTTTAAATTGAACTGCATGCAATATGATAATATGACAGACGAAAATATCACAATCACAATACCTCTGAAAGGGTTTGTTATAGATTTTAAATTAGAAATTAGGGCTGTTTGGCGCAGGGGTGCTATACCCGACTTCTGTGCCAGAGGTCCCGGGTTCGATCCCCGGACAAGACAAATATTTGTGTTCATGTACATGTCTATTTGTCTTGGTCTGGCTGTTTAATATGTATATTATGTATGTATTTAAAAAAAAAGTATATAAGTATATTTATCCGGCATCCATCATCAGCATCCATAACACAAGTTCTTCTTAAAACTTAACGTGGGCTAGATAATTGGTGTGATTGTATGAATTTATTTATTTATTTATCATTAAAACGAACCCTTGACGATAAAATGGGTATTATTTTAAGGGGTTAAAAGGAAACGGGGTATCTGTGATTGTATGAAATTATTATAAAAGGATTATCCCTTTCCGAGATGTAACATCATAGTGGAGATGACATCGGCAATTGGCATGCAGACAGAGTGCCGAAAATGGGGGTCAGTGACCTTATTGACGGGCCTCTCGCGGAAACTACATTGTTGACCGTTACCAGGCCTATGGCATATTTTGAGACGATGCAGAGCCTATCCTGCCCGTTTTGTGTACCTAGTAGCAACGTGGCCAGCCCACAAATAAAAAGTCTCGGTAGCTCAGCGGTTAGAGCATTGGACCGGATTCCCAAAGGTCGCGGGTTCGATTCCCGTCTGAGAATTCACTTGTGGCCGAGTTAATTTTTTCCAATATTTTTCTATTTAAAATTTACCATCAACAAAAAGGCCTTTGAAAATGTAGTACTTTTGTATCTTCCAAGCATAAAAGAAGAATGAAGCCAAACATGCATTACGTACCTACATTTTTTTATTTATAATGTGAGTCAAAGATTTTTATTCAAATAGACTTATAGATAAGTACTTTCGAATAGTCCAACAATTTTTTTTCCCTACCAGCTATTCAGGACATCTTTTTAAGGCGCTCACTTGAATTTTATAACAAAAACTTGACCAACATTGACATATTTTCGATTAGCTTAACAAAATATAAAAGAATGGTTCGCGAGGTGCTATCAACTTAAATTTTACTCAAATGATTCTATTTTTTTAAATATATTATTACTGCAGAAAATTATAAATTAAGTTAAGTTAAGTGTTTAGTAGGTACTCATACATTAATCTGTTTTTGCATTTCTTTATATAGGTTCTGGAAGTTATTGTAACTTGAATATCATTGTTATTAGATGGGTTTCTTCTTTTTACAATGTAATGTTTCTTACGTATTCTCTGAAACATAATATTGCTTGTTTTAAATATTAATGGTCTGTTTGTGTATATTGTTACTTTTCTGTAAGACTGTTTGTTACCTAAATAAATAAAATAAAATAAAATAAAAAGAAGAACGGCCGCAAGAAACTTATCAAGTGGAGGACTGCGCCTACCCACGCCAGTAGTATGTAATATCAAAAGGTTTACAATTCCGATATTAGATCTCAATATCGGAATTCCGATATTAATATCGGAATTGCACATTTTCGTCAAAAATTTATTATTTTCTTTATAAAGTTAAACAGTTTAAGTAGGAGGTTGGATTGAGTTCAGTACAAAAACATAAAATACAATAAAATATCATCATTGATTTATTTAAAGACTAGCGGCCGCTCGCGGTTGCACCCGCGTAGTTCCCGTTCCCGTGGGAATATCGGGATAAAAAGTATCCTATGTTCATAACCAGGCTATCTACTATCCAAGTACCAAATTTGATCCAAATCCGTTCAGTAGTTTCGGAGCCTATTCTATGCAAACATGACAAACAAATATTTCCTCTTTTAATAATTTTTATATTTCAAACAAACAAATTTTCCTCTTTTAATATTAGTATAGATGTGAAGTGGAGGATTGCGTCTACTCCAGCCCGTAGGCCTTGCATGTTCGGCTTTTATCAATACTGGTAGCTCGATAACGTGTCACTGACTGTCCCGCTCACGTCGTAACGGAGTAAGCAAAACAGCATGATGCGCTATATCATATTGCGTGATATAACGGTGTCCATGCTAGGGGTACAGATAGGTGATGATGATGATGATTGCATTGCTACGGATCTCCAAGGATATACTTGTTTATGTAATATTTGATACCAAAACAATAAGATCGTGAAGTTATATCGGCTTCTCTGACGACCCTTTGGCGCAGGGGTACTAAACCCGCTTTCTGCGCCAGAGGTCCCGGGTTCGATCCCCGGACAAGACAAATATTTGTGTGCATGAACATGTCTATTTGTCTTGGTCTGGGTGTTTAATATGTATATTATGGATGTATTACCAAAAAAGTATATAAGTATGTTCATCCGTTATCTAGTATCCATAACACAAGTTCTTCATGATACTTAACGTGGGCTATATAATTGGTGTGATTGTATGCAATTATTTATTTATTTATTATTTATTCTCATAATGATACCGCCTTTGACCACGACCACTGTGCACTGTGGAGTAATACAGCTGAGTAGAGACCAAAAGTCAAAACAATATGCACAAATTACAAACGTATATTATTAAAATATTGAGTAAAGATAGCTCTCTTATTAATCTTACTCTTATAAGCGGAAAAGTTCTCATTTCCATGGAAAGGTAAAGAAAACTGACGAGCTCAAAAGAATATTACGAATATCTGTACAATACATGCCAAGTCGCGGGTAGCTTAGCTAGAACTTACATTGATAAAAAAAAAACCGGTCAAGAGCGAGTCGGGCTCCGAGGGTTTCGTACCATAATTTATTGTCCCCATACACAGATCGAGGTCGACATAAATGTAGGTCGAGGTCAGTTTACCAAAATTAAGCAAATAAGTATAAAATCATTTCACGATCACGATTTCTGAAAAAGTATACTATTTAGAGACATCGTTTTAATTTTCCTGTAATTTTTACATAAACTTCTATTACATAGAATAATTTCAGATTTTTCTCTATGTAAACTTCGAAGATAAGGGTGGGAGAACGGTATTTTTTTAACAATTTTCATCAAAAGTCGAAAACTATGCGGCCTAAAAATGTTTGAAAATGTGCAAGCAGCGCTCTTTGAATTTTTAAGACCGCTTTTTTGTCCCTGTAGCAAAAAAAAATATATATTTTTATTTCTCTCGTTATTTGCAAAATAGTGGGGCAAACGTCATTCTAAAATTGTTCCAAATTTCAAGTTGATACCATTAGCAGTTCTTGATATATTCAGCCGTGACATACAGACAGACTCAGTCGCACCATAAGGGTTCCTTTTTACCATTTGTGTACGGAACCCTAAAAAGGATCCTGCAAAATAGAGAACAAAGAACACTATTTGTTTCCGCGCACATAGCGTCGTACACATACATTCGAGTTAATAAATAAATACAATACTGCCGGACGATAACCTTTACCACTATTAAGTATTCAGTGCCTTTACGTCTAAATTAAGCCGATTTAAAACCCATGCTTTATCTACTAAGGTGCTAAAAACTGGATATAACGTCCTTTTATTTCGCGTTTAGCTTATTTTAAAATGCTTAAACATTACAAACAAGGAATTAATTGATGATAAACTTAATTACATTTAGTGCGAATTCAAACAAGTCATTTAACCTTCATCAATAGGTTCGCGAAGACGACGTTTGTAATCATTTCCGTATCGATTTTGACCATATTAGTTTCAGTTTTTGCCCACGCGCAGGACCTCTATTTTTGAATCACTCGTCGCATGAGTGGCGAGGCGAACGAGGAGACGATCACGCGATTAGCGACCTTGCAAGCGTAGGCATAGCACGCTCTTCGCTTTTCCCCTCGAGCGCTCGCGTTGGGAGGTCGTACTATAGGCGAAAAACGAAGCTATGTATATACGGGCAAGGTCGCTTTTACGGAATACGGAAACTCAAACGTCGCACGAAAATCAGTAGAATCCTCGAGACGAGTGAATCAAAAATTGAGCTTCTGGCCCTGTTTAATTTTCCACTGGCCCACTTCCAGTACGAGGAATACTAATAAAGTAGAAGGTAGCTCCTTCTACTTTATTCTTTATCCACCAGCCGGAGGAGCTTGGTGGTGCAATGGGTCACGCGCGTATGGCCTGCGATTGTAGCGGTTAAGCAACTTTCGCAATGGTCGGTCACGGGATGGGTTTCCAAAATCTTAATATCACAAGTACGGGGGGAGGTGCTTTAGAGAAGGCACGTTAAGATACGTACACAAATGTTGATCCCGGCTGTACTTGCAGTAAAATTAAAGTTACCATACATTACGTACTGCATCGAAATCGGTCAAGTAGTTTTTAAGAAATCTTCAACTGCTGACTTACCATACCATACTTTATTGTGTGGTATGCTACGTATAAATTTTTACTACTATTTTTTTTATAAAGTAATTTATTATTATCATCTTTAATTCGTCATTTGCTGCAATACACATCATACTTGAAAGATAGGATAGGGAACTGGGAATCATATTACATTTTGTCACAAAAAGAAGGTGAGATTTACATGGGGAATTGAACACATTTTTTCAATTGAAAACTGTTCCTGATAAATGACAGTAGAGTTTAGTATTATTTCTTTGTTTGAACAGGAAACATAATTCAAAACAAACAATGACACTTTATTGCTGCCATTTGAAAAAACTAATAAGAAACAATCATTCAAATTTACTACCTGTAACTCTTGATCTGTGTGGATTTTTTTTCAGGTATTGTTAGATAACCCTCCTCCAAAATTAATTTATTCCAAAAATTCACCCGTGTGTTCATGGCCTAATTTAATCTAAATCTTAGTTAAGTTTTTCAATAACAAGTAATTTTTAATTGCATGTATGATGGAATTACTTATTATTTTACATTGGATATTATAAAGCCACAATAAGAGGAATTGTAATGCATGATCAATAGGTAGTTGACTAAATGAAGTTCTTATAGAAACACTACATAGACTCTAAAACACAAAATTCCACACAAAGCCTAATTTCAATATATTATAAAATATAATCCATCATGAAGAGACAATGACTGGTAATTGGTAAATTATTAACAAATAACATTCAACATACAAACACATGAATCATGCACAAGGCTGTGTAACATCTGTGCGACTCAGTAACACCACAGAAATGGGCAAAGGTGGGGGTCAACCGGTGTTGGTAAACAGACTTGTCTGTTATAACTTATTAATTTTGCATTTTGCAATGCTATTTTTATGTGAAACATATGAAACAAGAAAAAATATACTAGAAAAAAGCAACTAGTCTCATGTCGCCCTGACGGGAGACTTGTCTGTGCATGGAATCATACAATGTAACTTAAAATTATTTTTGTACCTACTTATAGCTGTCGTAGGCCAATCGTTGAATGCCGGCCGGCATATCGTGGTTTGGCCAATTATTTTATGATGTGCCCAATAAAAAGTAGGGCAGATCAATGAGAGCAATCTGTTTGTCGATTTGCTTACTTACTAGTCACTTGGCCACATTGTGATATGGCTGGGCACATCGAGATTTGGCTGGGCGAATCGTTATGTAGTTTCAATATGGCGTCGCGTCGGTTGCACTCTGATTGTAAGAAAGATGGCGGCGTCACAACAGCTGTTTTATATTAATGCTAATAATATTATATTTAGAATTTTATTACACATTTACGTATGTAATGTTTTAGATTTTTAATGGAATTCTTATTTATAAGTGTGCTAATTACATTTTTATTTGCTCATAATTTGGTCACCTGTGCGTGGTTCCCATTCCCCTGGGAATATCGGGATAAAAGTATCCTATGTTTTAGTATATTACTTGAAGTCCCTTCATACCAAATTTAATTCAAATCCGTTCAGTAGTTTTTGCGTGAAAGAGTAAAAAACAAAGAAACTGACATACTTACACTTTATAATATTAGTAGGATTCCCATACGGACTTTAGCACACTATCAAAAATCGCAAATCAAAAATTGTGTTATTCATTGCAAGAGCTTTATGATAATAATCAATAGATATCAAATTTATGATAAATTTTAAATAGAAAAATATTGGGAAAAAAAAACAACTCGGCCACAAGTGAATTCTCTGATGGAACTCAGAATTCACTTGTGGCCGCATTGTTTTTTTTTTCAATATTTTTCTATTTAAAATTTATCATTTAAGTATAAAAAATAGCATTGAAAAATGCAAAAATTCAAGAATCATAGATCTCAAATTGTTTTATTTCATTTCATCTAATCTAGTTCAAATAGAATATTGCAACACCGGTGTACGGTTTGATCAATCAACTATGTTCTTAAATTACATTCCTGTTGTATTTTTTTTTAGACATAGGTACTACCTATTTTCATTTCATTATTTTTTCCTGTAACTTATCTGTTTTGTTCATTGTTAATTGTTATTATATTAAGTTTTATACTTCTAAAAATTAAATATTACTAATCTGCAATACCCTCATAGGGTTCATGTTTCATTCTGCTGTTTTTGTAATAACACCTATGTATAGTAACATTTATATTCACTATCTTTCCTCACACCTCAATGTACTCTTTCTTTAAATACTAGCTAAATTAGTATCTATTATCTGTGTACCAAATTTCATCCAAATCCATTCAGTAGTTTTTGAGTTTATTTGTTGCAAACAAACAATCAAATCTTTCCTCATTATAATATTAGTATTGATACTTGTATCAATATTATTTAAATGTCTTTACATCTGTTTTATAACTTTTTTTATCAGTTTTGTTATTTATCCAGACATGATAACATAGGTAACAGTTTAAATAAATTATTTGCTTAAACCTTTTGGTTAATGTAAATTATTAAACTTACTTGTTCCCCCGTCATAATAACTAATAATAATTCTATAAATGATGTTTAGTTTTAGAACTGATACATTGTCTTTCCAACTTTTTGATTAGATATTTAAAAATATGAGTAAAAAGCTTTAAAATTGGGCAATACTGCAACCATTATGAGCTGTTCTACAGCATCAAGAAGGATTTCAGCGCTATAAGCCATAATTAATTGATAATATATCAAAAATATAAGGATGGTATTTAACTGTACCTCAATTTATTCCCGTTTTCTCCTACAAATTTTGCTTTTGTTCCATCAAAAATACTGATTGTGCACCAAAATATTTGCATTTATGATTAAAAAAAACTGGGAGCAGTTACACGAAAAAAGTCTTTCTTGAATTCATCAAACGTTTAATAGCGTCCATTTTGAATATTATTGGCCGTTGAACTTTTGATTAAATAGGTTTTTGCTGCACTGTTGTATTTGCATTTTTTTTCCATTCAATAATTTAGTCAAAATATTCTTTATTCAAATGAGCATATTACACATATTTTTGAATTGTCTGTTTTTCACTATAATTTATTACCATTTAAGAATTTTAGCTGATAAAAAAGAAATTGGTAAGCTAATGTACAATCGTGCAGTTCTAACAAAGGTGTTATATGTTATGGTGTCATATTATTGTTCAAAAAAGCTGCAAATGCGAAAGCGGTTTTGATGTTCAACATGTCCGGCGACATAATTTCAGTAAAGGCATTATTTGTTCTTCAATAATAAATTATTATATGAGTAACTTAAAAGTTGTACAAAACCGTTTTAAATGTGGGTCTCATTCTAAGATGCATATTCTATATTTAGTGTAACAATTTGGGATATTGGTGCACAATCAGTATTTTTTTGTGTAACAATAATATAGCTACTGTTATAATAGATTATTTGTTGCGCAGAATAAAAAGGTAAGTATTAAATCTTGGTGATAATTTTGAACTTGATTGGTGTAACATATCTTGTTGGCGGAGTAGTTTAATTGTAGCAAAATAATTTATAGGGTTTTAGGATAATATTTTAGAGATGCGTACATAGATGTATCTTATTTTTGGTCTTTTTATCCAAAATATAGTTTACTATAGATAAACAAAACATCCTACAGGAATGCATTGCATTTAAACTATTTTATTTCATAGTATGCAATCATATACATAATTTAGAATAAGTGAGTCAGATGAAGGAAATGAAATATTTAAATGATATTAATAATCAAATAAACTAATAATTATTGTGAAATCTCTACATTTGAATAATTTTAATTGTCTAAAAGATAACTCAACTGCAATTCAGTCAATTGCTAGTAAAACCAAACAGCTATTGAGAAGAATGCATAATTAAAAACTTCAGCAGGGTAAACAAAAAATAAGTATGACAAATGTCACTAAGAAGGTCATAACTGTATTATAAATCATACAACCTTAGCTCTTGCACTGAGCAATAAATAACGACGGTTTAACTTAGTCATATCGTTATAACCTAGTAAACTCACTAAATAGATGTGAGGAAGGTACAGTTAGATTGAAATTGAATTGTCACCTATGGTCGCGAACTCGTCGGGTGTTCGCCCCCCGGCGATCAGCCATCGGCACCAGTCCACGGTCTCCCACTCGTCTATAGCTTTGCTAGGGTTCAGCAGCACATCCAGGAGAGGACCCAAGTGCTGTGGAGAACCACTGGCGCAATCCGCGTGTATGTAGGCAGCTGCACCACGTTTACCCTTCTTCATCAACACTTGCGCTGTTGAGTTAGACATTTTACACTTTTCTAACTAGCGTTGTACTTCAATATTCACACTACACATAAGTCACCGTTTATTTCAGTTGCTCACGGAAGAAACACCATTTCGAGTTTTACATAAGGCAATGAACTGTGGTCCACAACGCCTTCGCATTGAAACATGGTCGATCGTCACAAATCAACTTCTACGAAACTATTAACACAACACTGTTTAACCTCTAACAATTTATCCAAACGGTAAGGGGACACTTGAATAATTATTTTTATTTCTACAAGTCGAAAATAATGCAATGCAGAAACAACTCGGCCATTCATTTGGTATTTGCGTCAAAAAAATGCAATTTCTACCAAACAGTCCATACAAAACTACTTTATTATGGTAGTTTAGTAGTTTTTGGTTACATGTCAGACTCTGGTGTAACCAGTGAAAAAATAATGTACAATATTCTGGTAGCCAAACTACTTCGTCAAAATCCAAAAAAGTTGGATTAATTTTTTTTACTTCTGAATATTTACAAGGACATGTTAGCTTCAAGAAAATGGATGACGACTTTCTGTCATCTTTGGATTACTCGAGATATTCAATATTAGCGGGCGTAGCGGCCGCCGCCGGTGTCACCCTTATTCCCGGTTTCCGTTCCTATTGGAATATCTGTATAAAATGATTTAGTTAAGGCTTTATACTATCTGTTTTAAAAAATTCCAAATTTCACCCAAACCTGTTCAGCCGTTTTCGTTTACTTTAAATAAGAAGGTCATCAATTCGGCGCGCATATATATTATTTACCTATATATGTTCACCGATTATTCGAAGATAGCTGGACCGATTGGAATGATTCAGACACTATTACAGTCGTTGCCAAGTTAGTCCCATTTTCAAAATTTTGAAAATGGTACCTACCTATAGTAGTTTTCACGAAATCTTAAAAATAGTGTCGTTTTTGTCACTAATTTACTTATTATATTGATGACTTGACAGTTAACATATCAAAATAATTTGACCTAAAGATATTTACAATCAAAGAAGAAGAATAGACATTATTAATTACTAGGACATTAACTTTTTAGGTTATATTTTATCCATATCTTTTATGTATCTCTTTACTAGGTTGTTTTTTTTCTTTAACCATATTATTGTAATGTTTTACAAAGATTATAAGTAATAAATAACTAATAATCGCTACTATTATTAATCAAATAATAATAATCACATACTTAGTCATAATTCTTTTTTTTGCATATAAATGTCTTTCACATCACAATATGTTTTGTATGGAAAAATAGGTAAGTATGTTTGGCCGTATAAAAAAAATCGGCCAAGTACAAGTCGAACTCGCATATGAAGGGTTCCATCTCTCATCCAAGGTTGTCTGGAAGAGATTGCTATGTAGCAATAAGGTCGCCTATTGTGTGTTCCCCTTTTTTGTCTTTTTTTTGTTTGTTTTTGTATCCGTGTGCAATAAATAATCTTTTAGTTTGCTAAAATAACTTTGTTTTTAATAGTGTTTGTATGAATGACAAAGTTATATTTGCGGTTTTGGAATATGTGCTATAGTTCTGAAACTGCTAAATATATTTCGTTCAAATCAATTTTCGTTGAAAGTTTTTATAAAGATCTACAGCATATATTTTTTAAAGATTTTTCACTTTCCTATTTTAAAAGTTAGAGGACACACACACACACACACACACATTTTACCACTTTGAAAGTGTATATCATTCAAACGGTTGAGAAAAAACTGTTTTAGGATCCTTAGTGTAATTGTTAAAGACCTATCTATAGATACCCCACAGGTATAGATTTGATGAAAAAAAATATTTTCAGTTTCAGTTCCATGTATGGGGAGCCCCCCTAAATATATATTTTTTTATTTGTGTGTAAAAACTGTAAAGCGGTTTACAGAATACATCTACTTACCAAGTTTCTACTGTGTAATCCAGGTAATCCTCATAGTTTTGGAATAAAGTGGCTGTGACATTTTACCACTTTGGAAGTGTATATTTTTCAAACGGTTGACTTTGAGAAAAAACTGTTTTAGACCCAAGTTGCGCCTTGGCCATCGCTTCCTGCAGGTTTTTCTGTTGGGTCAGGAATCAGGAACTTGTTCGAGTGATCAAAGAGGTCCCAGGAAGATGATGGCAAATAAATACTATTGACTTTACGCAATCGCCTACCCTAGCTAAGTCTGAATCAAGTTCATAGTTACAATTTTTGTGAAGGGAAGTGTGGAACTAATTCCAACTTTAAAAATTAAGAAATAAAAATCCTTTTATGTTTTTTACGTGATTGAGTAAGAAACGTCCAAAGTAGTCGCCCACCACACGGTTTTACCCACGTGGTTTCTGTTCCCGGGTGAATATCTGCATAAAATTTATCCTATGTCCAGGCCATAAACTATCTGCGTGCCAAATATTCATATCTCTGCTCTTTTGTGTGATTGATTAACAAACATCCAAACCTCCAATTATACAAACTTTCACATCGTCTTTATAAATAAAACCCAATAAGTCGGTTTATATTTATGACTCAAGAACAGCTACCCGTAAATAGCTATTCCCAGTATTCCCAATTTTCTTTCAATATTCTGAATTATGTTTTATTGTGCTACTTTATTGCCGATACGGTAGATCTAACACCTTTTACTGGTTGACTGGTAGAGATACCTGATAGCATTAAGTCCGCCATTTGCTGTATTTTTTTTATATTCCAATAAAGAATAGTTTATAGCCTGGACTGCAACAAACCATAAATATATCCCGATATTCCCCCGGGAACAAAAACCATGCGGGTGAAACCGTGGGCGATCACTTCAGACGATTCTTACATAACAATGTAAAAACGGCTGCACGGATTTGGATTTCGTCGTCACAGCCACATGACACCTACTGCTGGGTATAGGCGGTCCTGCGCTGCCTGCATCCAGCGGGTTCCCTCGACCTTCACCAAATCATGGGTCCACCTTGTGGGGGTACCTTGCCTACTCACGCACGGAGCGACGTCTGGTGCGCGGTCGCCATTCCAGGTATTGATGGCCGTTGGGGTGCAAAGGTCCAATCCCAATTATGGGATATTTAAAAAGTGGGATACTACCCTTACATGTCCCCCCTTTTGAAGAAAATATGGATTGTGTGGGAAAATAAAAAAATCGCATTTAATAAAAAAGTGTAATTTTCAGGAAATCAAATACCGCGTAAGGGTAAATAAATATCATATTTTCATACAAATAATTGAAATCGTATAGTTTAGAAGCAAAATATAATGTGATCTGGAGATTTATTTTTAAATCTCATCTGGCAACCCTGTCAGCGTTGCCGTTAGCGTACATTTTACACATTTGACGTACGTTTTTAACGGCCCATGTGTAATGTACGTTTTAAGCGTCACATGCAGGTCACATGTGTAATAAAAAAAAAATGCCGCCAAAAAATTTTATGAACTAGAACTAGAAGTTTTTATGAAATAAATAAAGTACACTTTTTTATACTGCGCTAATATTTAAAATAAAAAAGGTACGATCAAGAACAGGTAAGGCTTTACAAAACTGTAAATTTTCTTCAATCAAACTTTGAAGTTTAAGATTCAAGCCATTGAGTTTGGAATTGTCTAAAGAGATTTGACATTCTGTTTAAACCGTGGTTGCCGTTGTCGGATTTTCAATTCAGTAGAGTGATTTGACAGATTCTCAATGTCACTTTGTAAAAATAAAACTGAATTATTGATAATAAGCGTGGCGTGCGTGAATGGAATAGGTACTTAATGAACTGGAACTGGATCTGCGCAAATCATTACGAAAAACAGTTCAAAGCAGGATTATTTTTACCAAGTGACATTGGCACATGTTAAATGACTGTACTAAATTAAAAATCCCACTATGGTGAGCTTTCTCAAGCTAGAAACCTAAAAATAAATATAACAGAATAGAAGCTGTGTGACATAAAAA
Source organism: Chrysoteuchia culmella (assembly GCA_910589605.1). NCBI lineage: Eukaryota > Metazoa > Arthropoda > Insecta > Lepidoptera > Crambidae > Chrysoteuchia > Chrysoteuchia culmella. Next base: position 2,937,836 of record OU342651.1, read on the forward strand.
AACTGACTTCAAAAAGTAAAATGGAATACCAAAAAGTAATAAATAACTAAAACTAAATATATAAAAAAACAACAACAACATTTTAATTTTGCATTTAACAATGCAATTTATATGTGAAAATTTGGACGATTAAGAATTTTTCATCTATTAAAAGATATTTCATCTTAATGGCTGGTCAAACATTTGTAAAAACGTTTCTTCAAATGCGAGAATATTTCTCTTATTGATGAAACGACGACGGTGGCCAACACCGTAGAGAGGTTAATAAGTATATTTTTTGGAGTCGGTGCCAGTCAAGGCAATCAACATCCAGTCTACATTGCACTTCTACTTTATCCTGGTTTATTTTGTCCTGGCTTCCAAAAAGTATATTTTAAAGACTAAAGGTTTCTTATTTCACTCTTTAATTTTTTTTATAATTGTGTTAGAATGTTAGGATAAGTCCAGGCGCTCTATTTTTGATTCATTCGTATGACTTAAGTCAAATGCATGCGACTTATGTCACCCGTCGCACGCTTGTTTCGCTCGATTGCAACGAGTGAGTTATAAACACGGAAATTCGTATGTCGATCGAAAATCAGTAGAAGCTAAACGCTCGATGCGCGATGATTGAATCAAAAATAGAGCTCCAGAGCTTTTCACCAATTGTGAGGAGCAAAAACAATCGTTAGGAACCATTATGAAGTAATCGTATCGCTGCCATAAGATACCTACAGTATTTAATAGTTCCGATGACCATGTGTGATCTTCATCATTAGTTTTATTCCACTAAATTATGCTTTTCGGAAGAAAATATAGTAGTTACCTATAATATTCGAAGAGTTCCCTTGATTTCTCTAGGATCCTATCAATAAAAAATAAAATCGGTTCATATATGACCGAGTTTGACGTTATAAGTATTTAATAGTTCCGATGACCGTACATGGTCTTCATCATCCGTCTGTACCAAATGGTACTTAACGGAAGCAAATGCACGAGATACTTATGAAAACACCGAAATCGATAGAAGTGTGCCTATTATATTCGAAGAGTTCCCTTTAAATAAATTAAATCGACTTCATAAAGTAAAAAATTAAACTTTTGGAGTCGGTGGCAGCCAAGGCAGTGTACATTACATGGCACTTCGATTACCTTTATTATTTCAAGTCGGTGTAAGGTTTTTTAAAGTTTTTTATTCCACTGTTTTTTAGTTACATTCTTTGCCAATGAGTAATTGATATTTTTCAGGATTATGAAAAAACTACTTTTCAGATCTTTGTAAAAAAAATATGGGACCACACATGAAGAATGTTTTTCAAAATAAAAGAAGAATGATTGAAATCCCTTGTCAACTGACGAAGCTCTGGTAAATCAGACATAAAAAGAAACAGACATTTACATAACTTGAGAGCCTCCTCCTTTTTTAGGTCGGTTAATAACATTTTTTTTGCAATTTCAGTCTTTCCTGCCAAAATTCGGCTCTTTTTAACAAAAAAATCAGCTCTTTTAAGTTTTTGTGCTGGCAGCACTGGTTGCATGCGTACTGCGTGTATATACATTACTATCAGTGTGACCGATTTCTGCCATTTGGGCAGATTTAGCACCTGCATTTTAAGTGTGGCAGATTATGCCGACGATTTCGAAAAGGGCAGAATTTGGCAGATTTGAAAGAAATCTTTAAAATACTCAAAATTAATAAAGATTTTCTTCAAATTTGCCAAATTCTTTCACTGTATGATTAAAATGTATGACTATGTATGGCAATTAATCTATAATAAGGTTTATTTTGTTATTAATGTAACTGATCATAAGTTTCTTAATAAGTAAATTGTAGTAGAACTCCTTCAAATTTCTTATGAAGTTTTTTTTTGGTCGTTTGCAGTGGAATATTGGTCTTCTGGTGATTTGGCAGGTTTTTGTCCGTGGTTTGGCAGATTCGCCGTTTCTAAGATGGTCACACTGATTACTATGATAATACAATTTGTGTAATGCGTTCAAACTTCAAAGCATGTGCTGATTTGTTTTTTTTTGTATTGTATTTTAATTAATTAATTGAATAAAAGAAAAGACACACCAATTTATAGTTGGAAGTGTTTATAAAAATAACAGTGATATAAATTTAGAATTTTTTCAAAGCCTGTAAAATTATGAACGAAGACAAAAAGGTTATGTTTCATGAAATGGAGTTAGACGATCGACTTTTGAAGGTAATAATTGAGTTTTCTTTACGTATTATTTAAATAATAATAATTTACATTATTTTATGGCACTTCAAGTAGTTTTTTAAAATAAATGCACCTTACTTGCAGGCAGTTTCGCAGTTAGGATGGCGTGAACCAACGTTGATACAAGAAACCGCTATCCCCCTCTTGCTAGAGGGTAAAGATGTTCTCATCAGGGCCCGAACTGGTTCAGGAAAGACGGCTGCCTTCGCTATACCGGTCATTCAAAAAATTTTGAACTTGAAAAATACAAGCAGACATCAGAGTATAAGAGCCCTTATATTATCACCGAGTAAGGAACTTTGCGGACAGGTAAATAACCACACTCTGACCAAAGTTAGGGTCAGAAAGTCTTAATCACTGAACACAAAATCTATTGTGCCTCGTTCATAGCCAGCAAAAAGTTTATCGGTTCTTGGTTGTAATTTTTTTATTCTTTTAGAAATAAAACATTAAACAGATAATGTTTCCAGATAGCTTCGGTAATTGGAGATTTGACTATTAAATGTGCAAGAGAAGTGCGTTGCATAGACATATCCTCCACTAGTGACACACAGACACAAAAGTCCCAGCTGCAGGACAAGCCTGACATTGTTGTGGCGACTCCGTCAAGGGCTTTGACACACTTGAAAGCAAATAATATGAGGTTAAAAGATGATTTAGCTGTGATGGTTGTAGATGAGGCTGATTTAATATTTTCATTTGGATATGAAGATGAAATCAAAGAGTTATTGAGGTGAGTTATCACAATAACTTTGGCCTATATTCCAGAATGTGACTCAAACAGTTGAGTACAGTTAGACAGAGATGCCACAAGTTGCGATGAATAAGTGCATCCCTTTCTAACTGTTCTTAAGTATAGATCACTGCTTGAGTCACATTCTGGAATACTGGCTTTATTCTCTTAGCGCTTTTCATACTACGCTATAATATTATAGCATATAGCTTACAGCTCATAGCACAACAATATCGCTCACCATACATTTGCTTAGATATGCAATTTTGAGGCAAGGTAAACTAGTATTTCAATAAATATTTTGCAGTTATCTGCCAAAAGTCTACCAAGCAGTACTAGCATCAGCAACACTTTCAGATGACGTACTCAGTCTGAAGAAGATAGTGCTCCGCAACCCGGTCACATTGAAGCTTGAGGAACCGGAACTTGCACCTTCCTCCCAATTGCAGCATTACCACTTGTTCGCAGAAGAAGATGATAAAGCAGCTATTTTATATGCGTTGCTCAAATTGAACCTGATAAGAGGGAAAAGCATAATTTTTGTGAGAACAGTGGACAGATGTTATAAGTAAGTCTTTTATTTTATGTTTTTAGTGTTCCGTAACCAAAGGGTAAAATGGGTCCCTATTACTAAGACTCTGCTGTCCGTCTGTCACCTGGCTGTATCTCATGAACCATGTTAGACTGTTGAAATTTTCGCAGATGATGTATTTCTGTTGCGGCTATAACTGCTTAAGGATACGGCGCGCTTGAACGGCGCTCAGACTATTCAAGTGTTGTTTTTTTAGTTGCTGATGAATGGAACTCGATATTTGAGATAAAGCCGTTTGAATTAATGGTTCCTGTTATTAAATAATGGGCTTTAAAGTCTGCCTAGCGTAAATTATTATGAGTTGGTTCACTAAAAGAAATTTGTTTAAAAATTTAAATTAATGACCTATATGTTTTATAATTTATAAAGCATGGTAAACATATTTTGATGTTTAGTTTTTTTTTTTTTTTTAAGTTTGACGCTCGGCCTGAATATTTAATTTCTCAGAAATACAATACTCACGACAAAAATACTACTATTTTCTAAATGGGTATTAAATACTTAATTATATAAATTAAACTTATAACAGTACTCTGAATAATAATAATAAAGTTGTTTTGTAGACAAAGTGTTTTTGGTGACTGTAGTCACCATGGTCACTTGACAGTAGGATAATCCGTGGTGACTGTAGTCACCAATGTCACTTGAGCAGATAACAACAAATACTAAACTACAGAATAAAACAAATATTTAAAGTCGCTCCCATACAAAAAACGTGTTTTTTTTTGCCGTTTTTGTAAATAATGGTTTGGAACCCTTCATGTGCAAGTCCAACTCCCACTTGGTCGTTTTTTTACCTCATTGTAATTGAAACAGTTTTTATGTGAAAAAAAAACGAAATAAATACTACTGAACCTGTCTTTTTTGTTAACTATTAAGTTCATGATGAAATGTAAAGTATTTATGTTTTTTTAAAGGTTAAAATTATACTTGGAGCAGTTCAAAATTGGGTCATGTGTATTGAACTCGGAGCTGCCAGCAGCAGTCAGGTGTTTGTCGGTTGACCAGTTCAATAGGGGCAGGTACCAGATCATCATAGCTTCAGATGAGAAGGCGCTGGAGAAGCCCGATGGTGGCATACTGCCGATTGAAGAAAGGACTAAAAAGAAAAAGGTATGAAACATTATGTTAAGAAAATCAAAGATATTGATAAGATTTTTTATGTAAGAATAAAAAATCTTATCTGTGATTTTCGCCTCTTTTTAGGGTTTCGTAGCCTAATGGCAAAAAACGAAACCCTTATAGATTCGTCATGTCTGATGTATGTCACAGCCACTTTTTTTTTATTGTACAGTGTCTTTTCAAATCTTGTTTTTGGGTGTAGAAAGCGTTAAAATATAGGACTGACCTTCAGTTCTTAGTAGATACGCACTTCTCTTGCCTTCTGTCTCCAATCCAATCTTAACTATTCACGTAACTTCCACTTGAAACCCTCATTCGAACCCCCTTAAGTTAAGTGCAATGGGGAATCAATAGATACTCATTATTACATTTGAACCCCTTTGGGGGTCCATGGATACTCGGTAACTCCTAACCATAATCGAGTAACTAACAATAGGATACACAAAGTAAATACTTATATCTTATTTACCATGGTAATACCAGTATATACTTAGTGCCTTTTCATACGTCCCGGTTGCCGGGTAGCCGCCGCCGGGTACCCGGCGGCGAAGTGTATGGCCATGTACGTTAGCTTTCATACGTACCGGCGTAATTCACTGGGCAGGCGGTCGCCGGGTGCTCGCCGGATCCACCACTATGCGCCCGGTGGCCGGATATCGGTTAGCCGGCGGCCGGACGCGTATTGCTGTATGGAAGACGCAGCATGCTTTCATACGCACCGGCGCGCAGTCGCCCAGGTACAATCACAGGGAGAGCAAGCGCACGTCGTTTATTCTCACACCCTCGTATCATCCTATCACTTTATGCGAAAATTGTAAAATGGAGATAGATATTGAATTACTAATAACTTTAGTGGAAGCTAGGCCGGTTTTGTAAGATAAAACCTGTTCAGAATATAAAGATAAAAATAAAAAAAAAGACAAAAAAGGCTTGGAGGGAAGTTTGTGTATTATTAAAAAACAACTTTGAAGAAATAGACGACAATTAAAAAAAACGCATTTGGTAAGTCAGTAGGTACTTAATTTTATTTTAATTTCTAGTTTACATAACTGATGTAAACATGTTATATTTTAGATAACTGCCAACTGACTGCTCCGGATTCGGTAAAAAAATAGTCCGCTAAAATATTTCTTACATTATTTGCTGCTAGCCCTCCACGTCGTACTTGCTTAAAATTTAATAAAAAAAAAAAATTTATGCGTACGCGTAGTTACTACGCGACTGTACTGGCGTCGATAGTAAACGGTACTGGATATAAAATCGGCTCGTGTGAAAGCTGAATGTGATACCGGACAGTCGGCGCCGGCTACCCGGCAACCGGGACGTGTGAAAAGGCACTTACACTGGTAATTTTTTGCCTTAGTACAATTTTTTTTAAAATATTGAACGAAAAGTAGAAAAGACAACAGGGGTTCAGGTGGAATTTAAATCTTAAAACTATTCTTAAACCCCCTGGTTGGGGGTTCAAATGAAATAGTGAATACCTGTAGCCCTCGGGCTCAAGTGGAAGTTACGACAACTCATAATACCATTTATAAATAAAATAAATAAATAAATAATTGTATACAATCACACCAATTATCTAGGCCACGTTAAGTTTCACCAAGAACTTGTGTTATGGATACTAGATAACAAATAAACATACTTATATACTTTTTTTTTGTAAATACATACATTATATACATATTAAACACCCAGACCAAGACAAATAGACATGTTCAGGCACACAAATATTTGTCTTGTCCGGGGATCGAACCCGGGACCTCTAGCGCAAAAGGCGGGTTTAGTACCCCTGGGCCAAACAGGTCGTCAATATGTTCATAGCTTTCATCCAATCATTTGAGTGTAATAAGTATAAATAAATATCCATAAATGTTTCTCCAGCAAGCATCCAAACGCAAGCGGGACAAAGAATCCGGCGTATCCCGAGGGATTGACTTCCAGCACGTGTCCAATGTGATCAACTTCGACTTCCCGCTCGACGTCAGCTCGTACGTGCACCGCGCCGGACGGACCGCGCGGGGGAACAACCAGGTCAGTTTCTTTAAATCCAGTCTAGAAATAAAAGCAAAAACAACATTGGCTGAAGACCGTTTGTCGGATGCATATCCCTTTGAGATAGACGAAAAGAGCGCTTCAAACTGTATGAGAACCTAGCGTGTCGAATTTTTTATACCCACGATGACGTCACGAGCGAGATTTAGTGATGTTGAAACGTTATTGATGAGCTCTTGCAAGAAAGCACTGCATAATTAACCATTTGCGTTTCTGAGTGATGCGTGTTTTCATAGCAATGGTCTCAAGCGGACTGACTTAGGTCGTAAAACTTTGACCCTGGATCATACTTTTGTAACGCAAGGTACACTTTTACCGTCTTTCTCGATATGTGGTCAGATGTAAGGAGAATTTACGCAGGTGTCTTTGTGGTATTTCTCCCAAATAATGGCACATCCTATGTCCTGCCCTGAGTGTTTCTACACCTGCACGCGAGGACTTTTACAAACCACTGACAGCGCCGTTTCAGTGGCTGAATAGGCTATTTGACAGGTTTTGAAAATCCATTTTATATTATGTAGTGGAGTTTAAGGAACCCAGTAAAAGTTGTTTTTTTTTTTAAATTCTGGTACATATTTGCTGAAAAATATCAAATTAAAAATTCAATATTTAAATAGCGCGCCAAAACGCTACTTTGACAATATGGCGCTGCAATGGGTTCGGTGACGTCACTTGCCTGTATTCTGCATATCATCCACATACGTAGTCAAACGAGGTTTACAAGCAGGTGACGTCATTATAAACTCGACGAATCAGGAGCGTTTTGTGTCACGTGACAAAACGTTTAAAAAATGCATTTTTATTTACGGATTTTTAAATAAATTTATAATTATTTTCAACCTACGTTAATAAAAAACCATTTATAAACTCATAATGATACTGATAACAGTAATTGACACTATATTTTTCGCATTGTCAAATAGCCTATTTTGGTCCTCACAAATATAAGCCAGAGGCGACTCGCCAAGAAGAAGAAGAAGCTGCTTTTATCGACTCTCGTAGGTCGATAACGTGTTACTGTCCCGCGCATATCTTAACGGAACAAGCGAGACAGCATCATACATAATAAATTTGGTTTTAGTTGTGTCAATTATAATTTTGTAATGTTGTGTAGTCGTTGTGTGATTCTAAAACAAATGTATTCTTTTTATGATTTTTGCACTTTTCAATGCTTTTTTTATAAATGTATTTTTCTATATAGTGATGTGCAGTAAAAAATACTAATTGTGAAAGAAAGTAGCAATAATTTTTTGGTTTGGGTACAAATATGCATACAAACAGGAAATCATGGTTTTATGACCCTCAGTCTAAGAAATCGCGGGTTGGCATTAGTAATTCGCATCCCGAATTAGGAATTGATAAGGGTTGATTTTTGTAGGGGTTGGTTACCCCTTTCAATTGACACCCCCCCCACCCCGCGGAGATGTCTGGTTTTTTTTTTACACGTGTTTGAAGTTACGTGTAACGGAACGTTATTTTACGTTATAGTAATAAATTTTAGGTTGTTTTATCCCTTATTTTTATTATTTAGTATTCATTTATTATTATTTATTATTATTCTTCATAAATATATTGTAAAAACAACAAACAAAATTAAAATAATTATTTTTATGAAAATAATCATGAAACGGAACGCATTTTTCCGCCATCTTGTATGCAGTCTCCACACAAGTAAAGTTGTAGTTTTTTCAACTTGGAATGAATAGTTAAAAATTAGTGACAGAACCGAATTAGTAAACCCCGACCTCACGTGGTACTAGTCTGCCCTACCCCTAGAGTGTATATAAAAGCCCGGAGGCGCGGAGGGAGAGCAGCCCCCGCGCGCTGTAATAAATCGCAGGCACCATGTGAGCCGAAGCGGCTGAGGCTGGTCGCCGCAGGCGACCAAAAAGCCGAAGCTGCGTAGGGGAACATGAAGTGCCTGCGGTTTGTTACGCAGGGGCGGAGGGGCTGCACTTCCCGCAGCGCCGGAGACGTTCGGAAACCTAATATTCAATGAGTCGACTTGTAGGTTATTGACCTTCACAAAAAAAAAAACTACAGGTTTCCGCGCCTAGGGGGTGAGGGGGGAGGGACCCGACCCCTCCCCCCCTCCTTTAATACTAAATCGGGATGCGAATATCTAATGCAACCCCGAAATCGCAAGCGGCCGCTTGTTTTAAGTTATCAACAAAAATAGGTGGAGCTAACACTCCGAATACCTACTTGAAGCCAAAATTCTATGTAGTGTCATCTCACTCTCTAGACAATTCTGTCTCTTTTTTTTTCATTTGGGACAACAAACAATTGTATGAAATAAAACAGGGAGAAAAAAATAGCCCTTGACGAATTTCTTGCCCGTTCTTCTCGTTACAAGGTCTCCCGCCGTAGGGTTTGTGAACCGATGGCGTAGCTTCTTTGACGTTCATAAGTGCTTGTAACAGCCTAGACTGAATACATGATATTGAATTGAATTGAATTTTGTGTGTTACATAATTAAGTGAGAAATAATGTAGAAATTAGAGAGTCAACACCGTTATCCACAGCTTAAACATAAAAGTATATCTGTTTCATAAGCTAGAAATAAACAAGAGGGTCTACTATGCTATGTCTATGAGCCAATTTTTTGATTGATAAAATGGATGTAATAAAAATTAATTTGATTTCCTATTTTAACACTAATAGTGAAAGGATAAGTTGAGAGAGAGAGAGAGAGGGAGAACAATCGTCATTCCGTGACCACGGCAGCTGAAAAGGTGCAAAAAAACCCCTAAAATCCTGAAAATACGGACAATTACAACTTAGTTCGTGAAATATAGCGCGTTTGATATCCGTAAAAGTTGTTTTATTTCAATGAACAGTGGCCTTACCATCAACTGTAATGCAATTTCATTGTAGGTTGTGAGTGTGGGATGCTGTCATATGGCGCGTCTAGCGGCGTCCCGCACTTACTACCTAAAAGTAACCTAAAATGAATCGCGTTTCAGTTGATGGTAGGCCCCTACCATCAACTTTAATGCTATTCATTGTAGGTTGTGAGAGTGGGATGCTGCCATATGACGCGTCTAGCGGCATCCCACACTTACTACCTGAAAGTAGCCTAAAATGAATCGCATTACAGTTGATGGTAGGCCCCCAGAGCGCGCCAAAACATAAGATGTACGTAGAGAGAGAACAATTTTTATTAACCATAGACATAATTACAAACAAAACAAGAAAACGAAATTGAAAATGAAAAGATACAAATTGCAAGTTAGCATCTTCGATTCCAATTAATTCCACCACTATGTAAATAACAAGCTTGAATTTTTCTGGTATTACTTTGTGCAGGGGTCAGTCCTTTCCTTCGTTTCAATACGGGAAAAGCCGCTCATGGACGCCGTTGAAGAGCACCTGGCCAAAGGATTCAACAGCCAGAAAGTTCTGCAGTAAGTTAACATAAAAATTATTATTTCTATCACTATTATGTTTTTTTTACCATGTTTGTATTTGTTGCCAAGTCCCCGATATTTCGGCGCAGTTGCATGCGCCATGATCACGGTCGCGGTGTAGCTGTGTTCAGTTCGTGTTCATGTTCTGTATCAGTTACACAGTGATCATGGCATACATACATACATGGCGTTGTTCATAATTGTGATAGTGATTATTTAATATTTATATTGGTACTCGGAAATAAATATAGCTCTTGTTCAGCTGACTTTATAAACACACATTTCTTAAATATATTTTTTCTTGCCATTTAGACGCTTACTAATTTACAATTGAAATATATTTTTAAATAATTATTTTTAAATTATACTTTAAATAAGCTTTTTGAATTTTTTACCCAAAGACACCAAATACTCTTAACTGACGGGCGCAAGAAATTTATCGGCATTACGATAAGTAACAAGTACAAATATTTATATTGTTACTAACTGTAATGTATGGGTATGGTAAACCATATTCAACCTTATTACAAAAGCTTTGAGCGTCTTTGTTGTTTGACTATAGCCGTAATGATAATTATTGTATGGTGAAGGTATCCGTGTTATTTTTCGTATTGTCCATTGTATGGTACTTATTTCTTCTCAATTAAACCGCTGTTCGAGACTGACGTGTTTTACTTCTGATCCGCAAAATCTACATATATTATACTGGCGACGAGATTAATTATTCGCGTGTGCAAGCATTTGTGTACCAGTGCAAGATGTCAGTCGGAAAATTAGAAACTTTTGACCACCAAGTGGATAATTGGACTTTATACGTCGAAAGATTGGAGCAGTATTTTATTGTCAATAATGTCAAAGAGGAACATAAAGTGCCTACGTTGATCACGGTGATGGGCAGCAGCTGTTACGAGTTATTAGTGACTTTGTGTACTCCCAGTAAACCAGCTAAGAAAACATTTATCGAGTTGGTAACTTTAATGCAAAATTACCTTCAACCGAAACCAAGTATACTAGCAGAGAGATTTAAATTTCGTAAACGGATGCAACACGATAAGGAATCGATCGCGGAATACTTAGCCGAGCTAAAAAAGTTATCGAAATACTGTGAGTTCAACCAGGAAATAGACAATAATTTACGAGATCAGTTTGTGTGTGGATTGCGGGACGAGAACATTAGACAACGGTTGTTCACGGAGGAAGCAGTGTCGTTATCAAAGGCATGTCATATCGCTGTGTCCATGGAAGCGGCTCAGAAGAACGCGGCGGCAGTGCAGTCGCAAGGCGTCACTCACACCAGCAGCGGCAGCGGCGACCCGGCGGGTCGGCCGTCGACGGCGGTGCATCACGTGAGCGCGGGCGGCAGGCAGCGCGGCCGGGCCTTCGATACCGGTCAGCAGTGGAGCGCGGGACAGCGAGACATACGAGGCTACGACACACGGGCAAGACAGACGACGGCGCTGGCGGGAGCCTCGTTGGCACAGAACCGAGGCGCGGCGAGACAGCGCGAGCGATGCAGGGCTTGTGGTTCTAATCATGAAACAGAAGGGTGTAAATTTCGAGTGTACACCTGCAAAGTTTGCAACAAGGAAGGACACTTGAAGAAAGTTTGTCCTCGTGTGAGGGATAAGATATCGGTGTATACTATGGAGGTAAATGAAGATTCCGACATGGAAGGTGCTATGGAGTCGTTGCAGGTACAGATTAATAACTTTAGTAGTACTGATAGTTACGATCGTTATAAGCCCCTAATGAAGTATATTGAAATAGAAAATAAAAAGATTTTGATGGAAATTGATACCGGAAGTGCTATATCCTGTATTAATTACGAGGTCTATAGAAGTCAATTTGATGATTTACCCTTATTGCGAACCAATGTAGTCCTTTGTTTCTATACGGGTCAGAAAATTGTTCCGATGGGCAAAATACGGCCAAGTGTAAAGTTTAGGGATAAATGCATTTCTTTAGATCTGTTTGTGATAGAACAAGGAAAAAACCCATTGTTGGGTCGCCAATGGCTATTCGAGCTTGGATTAAATCTTGCAGATTTAAATTGTAATTTTGTTAAAAGTTTGTCATTAAATGTTGATTCGTTAATTTCCAGATTCAGTGATGTATTCGAGGAGGGCCTAGGTCGGTTCACTGGTGGCGCGGTGCGGCTGCACGTGAGGGAGGGGGCGCGGCCGGTGTTCCGGCGCGCGCGGCCGCTCGCCTACGCGCTGCGCGAGCCCGTGGAGCGCGCGCTCGGCCAGCTGCAGCGCGACGGCGTCATCACGCCGGTCGACACTTCGGACTGGGCCACGCCGATCGTTCCCGTCATGAAAAAAGATGGGACTATACGGATCTGTGGTGACTATAAAATCACTTTAAATAAATGCCTCGAAGTAGACCGTTTTCCTTTACCGAAAGTAGAAGATCTGTTAGCTAAATTGCATGGGGGAGAAAGATTTTCAAAAATAGATTTATCGCAGGCCTATGCGCAATTTGAGCTCGATGAATCTTCTAAATTGTTCACGGTGATCAATACTCACAAGGGTCTATTTAAATATAATAGATTAATCTATGGTTTATCGTCGAGTCCGGGTATTTTCCAACGGAAGTTAGAACAAATGTTTGCAGACATGCCTAGGGTAGGGGTATTTTTGGATGACGTGATCTTAACGGGGGTTGATGATATTGCCCATATGGAAACGCTGTGCAAGGTTTTAGAGCGATTAAAACATTTTGGATTAAAAGTAAAAAAAGAGAAATGTACGTTTTTCGCAGAGTCAGTAACTTATTTAGGGCACGTAATTAGTAAAGAGGGGGTACATACTTGTCCACAAAAGTTAAGTGCGATTGAGAAAGCACCAGTTCCGAAAAATATTTCTGAGCTACGCTCATTTTTAGGGTTAGTAATGTACTATGCTAAGTTTGTAAAAAATATTAGTATGCTGTTATCACCTTTGTATAAGTTATTACAAAAAGATGCTAAGTATATTTGGACCGATCACTGTACCGAAGCTTTTACAAAGGTTAAACAGTTACTAGTTTCGAGTGAGGTGCTGGCGCATTACGACCCCGAGTTACCGATCATCTTGACGACGGACGCGAGCGCGAGCGGGGTGGGCGCGGTCATATCCCACCAGATGCGCGACGGCTGCGAACGTCCGATAGCGTATGCTTCTCGCACTCTCACTTCAGCTGAGGTTAACTACTCGCAAATACAAAGGGAAGCATTAGCTATCATATTTGGTGTTACAAAGTTCCATCAATACCTGTATGGTCGAAAGTTTTTGTTGAAGACGGACCATAAACCACTAGTTAGTATTTTTGGAGAAAAGGCAGGTATACCAACGATGGCAGCCAGTAGGTTACAAAGGTGGGCGGTCATTTTATCAGGGTATCAATTCGATATTGAGTATGTACCGACGTTAAAAAACAGCGCGGATGCATTATCTAGGTTACCGGTCGATACCGGTAGTGTCGATTATAAAGAAGATGAGGTAAAAACTTACGTTAATTTTGTTCAAGATTTTTTACCTATAACACGGAATTTAGTTAGTGAGAAAAGTAACCACTGTAAAACCTTGTCTAGTCTTTGTATATTTTTACGTTCAGGGTGGCCAAACAAATGTCCAGCACCGGACTTAGAGCCATACTTTTTAAGACGGAATGAATTATATTTAGACTCGGGATGTATTATGTGGGGTTATCGTATGGTTATACCATCGGAATTGCGTTTCTACATTTTAAAAGAACTACATACGGGACACATGGGGGTAGTTAAAATGAAAAGCATAGCTCGTAGTTACGTTTGGTGGCCAGGTATCGACGCGGACATCGAGCGAGCTTGCCGCGAGTGCGCGGTGTGCGCGCTGGAGGCGCCGGCCCCGCCGCACGCGCCACCGCAGCCGTGGGTTTATCACCCAGAACCATGGAGTAGGCTACACGTAGATTTTCTGGGGCCCTTTAATGGTCATACCTTTTTTGTAGTGGTGGATTCTACCACAAAATGGATTGAAGCTTATAGGATGACGCGCACGTCAGCGGGGGACGTAATTAAAGTTTTAAGAGAAATTTTTGCTCGTTTTGGTCTTCCGAAAGAGATGGTATCTGATAATGGCCCACCTTTCACTAGCAAGGAGTTGGCTCATTTTATGTCAAATAATGGTATAAATCATACATTTAGTCCAGCATACCATCCTTCTTCTAATGGTGCGGCCGAAAATGCGGTCAAGCTTTGCAAAAGAGCCCTTAAGAAAGCTTTGCATGATAAAATCGAATTGGATATTGCGCTCCAATCTTATCTATTTTCATATAGGAACACAGTTCATAGTTCGACGGGCCAATCGCCGGCCATGTTATTACAACATAGAAATTTACGTTCTAGGTTAGATCTACTCTGTACAGGAAAGAGTGACAATACGGTAGCTAATGTACAAAAAGCGCAGGAGAATCAAGTTAGGAATGCTGGGGGCGTATCACGTAGTTTTGAGGCAGGGGAGGAGGTATGGATTAGAGAATTTGGTACGGGGATGATAGATGGGCTAAGGGTAAAATTGAAAAACATTTAGGATCCCGTAATTATAGTGTGGCGCGGGAAAACGGTCAACTTATTACGAGGCATGTAGACCAGATTCGAAAGAGATCACCGGTTTCAATCATTTCGTGCCCCAGTCCGGAGTCAGCTGATTGTAGCAAAGGGGACGGCGCTTTAACAGTTCCGCCGCCCGCCGCACCACCAGTGAGCGCTCCTAACCGTTCTATGCGGGATAGAAAACCCGTGGAAAGATACGGCAATCCCGTGCTTTATTAGACGTACTTATGTTGTGATTTTTTGTTTGTTATTTATTTTTAAGTAATTTAAATGCTATTACCTAATAATATCTGTAAAATAAGTGGTAGGGTGTAATGTATGGGTATGGTAAACCATATTCAACCTTATTACAAAAGCTTTGAGCGTCTTTGTTGTTTGACTATAGCCGTAATGATAATTATTGTATGGTGAAGGTATCCGTGTTATTTTTCGTATTGTCCATTGTATGGTACTTATTTCTTCTCAATTAAACCGCTGTTCGAGACTGACGTGTTTTACTTCTGATCCGCAAAATCTACATATATTATACTAACTTGAAATGGTTCAGTAACATCAATCTGACCTTTATAATAGTCAAGTACTTTATGCAGGAACAAGTCTTAAATTGTTACAGATAGTGTTATTTTTTTTATTCAATCTCTTTTATTCTTCGTAAGGCATGTTGAACCGTTGGTCCCAAACCCACCAATCCGCATTGGATCCACGTGGTGGGTTATGGCCCATATCCATCCAAAAGGAAGGCCACTGCCTCAGCAGTGGGGCCTTTAAAAAGCTGTTCCTTATATAAGCCGCAGAACCGACAATCGCTAGGGTAAACGAGTTCATGTGTGGAGACCGCGTATCGGCAACGGGCAAACGCAGTGTAGGACACCCTCAGATTACGTGACTCACCGACGATCTTCGCAAGGTGGCTGGCAAGAGCTGGACGAGAGTAGCCGCGGTTCGTACTCGGTGGCGTGCACTTGGATAGGCCCATGTCTGGCAGTGGACGTAATGGGCTGATGATGAGTGATCAAAAGTTTATGCTCTCTTGTTACTTTCCTTGTAGAAAGTACGAGTTCGCTCTAGAAGAGGTGGAAGGGTTCAGGTACCGTTCCCGGGACGCGTGGCGCGCCGTCACCAGGATCGCTGTGAGGGAGGCGCGACTCAAGGAGATCAAACAGGAGCTGCTTAATTGCAAGAAGTTACAGGTTTGTACAGTCTTCAATTGATTTCGAACCTTATTTTAAAGACCTTTTAGTGAAAAATTAACTAGCTTTAATAAATTATCCCTATAGTCTTTTTTGGCTTGGATGATTCCTGTGACACTTCATGTTTTCGAATCGCGTATACTATGTCAGCAAAATGTTTTTGAAAAATCACTTATTTACTGTAACAATTTAGTAAAGAAACTTGGAAATATAAAGTAAAACCTGTGTCTATTAATTACATTTTAATTAAATCGTTAGAGATGTATGAGTTTTTTTTATAGTGCAATGTGCGATTCAGAACAGTGTAGAGATGAGCACAGAATTGACAACTGCCGCTGTTCATTAGCAGATAATAGTGAAAAAGAAGATACTTTGAATACTAATCAAAACAAAACTCATGTTGTAAAATAAAATAAAATATTAAGTGGCCGGAAAAGCAGTAAAATATATGACAATTTCTCCAAAAGTTGAGTCTTAGAAAAAAGGTTGTGTCTTAGAAAAAAAACGATAGATAAGTCGATAGGTCGATAGTCGATACAACATGGGACATCTCTAGAAGTTGCAAACTTGAAACGTCACAGGAATCATCCGGTCTGGAAAAGACTAAAGTATATATAGACAGATAAGTGGTGTTACTGATAACGTTGTCTGAAGTTACACTCTGCTCAGAACCGATGCCGTTTCTTTATTCCTATTAGCGATTGAAAGTGACAGCTTCATTTTTAAATCAACCGAACCTTAACCAAGTCTACCTTTAGAGACAAATACCACTTTTGTTACGTTACATACATAGCTTCTATTATTAATTTGAACTGTTTAACAAAATTAAATAGCTAAGTGTGCTCTAGTAGACCTATCTTTTACTGAACATAGGTTATTAAAACCGATTGAACCTTTAATTTGAGATACTTCGTCTGCGCCAAGCCTGGGTATTTTTCGTCCTTCCCTTTGCTATGATATTCAAATGATGACATCCACAGTACATAACACATTGATGAACGTCTAATCTTCTCTCTGATGAACCTTACACTGAACCAAACCGACTCCAACCGTACCCAACTAGATCTCAATGAGTCCTAAATTTCAGGGTTACTTCGAAGAGAACCCAACAGACTTAGCAGCCTTGAAGAGAGATAAAGCTCTCCACACTGTGAGGCTACAACCACACTTGGCTCACATACCGGAGTACCTGCTACCTGCTGCCTTGAGGAATGAGGAGCCGGCAGAGGCAGAGGAAACAGCAGCAGCAGCACCGCCACCAGCCAAGAAAAAGAAGCATAACAACCAGTATGGGAATGCGAAGAAACTGAAAAACCAGGTTGGTGTCCTGCTTTACTGCATTGTATAACGGGGATTACAAAAGGTTCATAAAATCGCTTGAAACTTTTTCACAGTATAGCTTAAACATATAAAAACAGAACTGTTCTTTTTTTTATTCAAATACGATAAGTAGTTTCGGATTTACAAGTGTTCAAACTTCAAGATTCGCGCGCTTTTTGCGTGACGTCATTGTATACCGTTTCATACAAAGAAGGCGACTCTCTGACCAAATCGGTCAAGCGTGAGCCGCAAGCTGCATTCAAAGTGTAATATAGTGACGTCACAAAATAAAACGCCGACTCGAAGTTAAAAAAATAAATATCTCTAGGAATATACCACATATGGACAAACTAAAAACACAGAACTTTTATATTTTTAATACGCTGTAGGCCAGCGTTGTCACATCAATGCTAGGAATATCCTTGCATTCGAAAGAAACAATTTTTCAGGTGTTTAACGATCGATTGAGATACAACAGCCAATTATTTTTGAATTTTTGCATTTTTCGATGCTGTTTTTATTCTTATGATAGGACTCGAGTCCTATCTAAGAATTTTTCATGTACTGCATGATGACATATAAACCTAAAAGTGCTGTTAGTCCCCATTTGACTGTTCAATGTAATTTACATCATAAAATTATTGTTGTGTTGTAAAGCTCCGTCTATTAGGTGGGCCGAGCCAAGCAGAATCGAATCCCAAAAAGTAGCATCCAATATATATACTAGTAGCGGCCGCCCGCGGTTCCACCCCCGTGGTTCCCGTTCCCGTGAGAAAGTCGGGGAAAAAAGTAGCCTTAGTTTTAATCCAGGCTATCTTCTATTTGTGTGCCAAATTTCATCTAAATCAGTTCAGCAGTTTTTGTGGTAAGAAACGTCCATCAAAAAATCCTCATAAGCTTTCGCATTTATAATTTTAGTACGATAATATTTAATCATATTTAGGCGTTATACACAGGCCGCAATCATCATTCATCATCCTTGGTAAGCGTCTGTATATTACTTTTTCTCAAACATGCTTGGAAATGTGAGCATTATTTTGACAACCTTCTTCGAGATAAATCAAATTTGCTCTACTGGCAAAATACATGCGAGCAGCGGCCGGCAAAAGTTGTATGAAAATCCATATCTGTCGTGTTTAGCCGCCAAATAAATTACATAGTAAACTCATATCTGTCGTGTAATAAAAAAATGGAACGATAATTTACTCCGAAACATGGCATGTAACGTATACCAAGGAGGTAACTTATCAAAGGTTTTATTTAAATTTCGAACTGGCTTGCAAATAGAAAGCTATTTAGTGAAAAAAAAACAAAGAATACTTTGACTCTGGAAAAATTATTGTTGTTCGTTGCTCGTCATTGATTTTGAAAGTTTTTAATTTCCGCGCATTATTTGAGAAAAGTGTTATACAAGCCTTGGCCACAATTAGGCATTGATGGACTTACTTAATACGTATGTATTTACACGTACATCCATCATTGCCTTTGCTGGCCGCTGCAGTAATGTACTATATTATACCTGCGGTGTGTGTTACTTGTTAATCGGCATAATTTTGTTGTAGGCTCGCCAGAAAGACCCGCTCCGCACTCTCCACGTGAAGAGCAAGCCTGTCGCTGACGATACGTAGTGCTTGTTAGTATCTACTACGGACACTTAAACCACAATAACAATACAGCTTTTATATTCACTTCCTGTTAAAGGTTCTCCTACTAGATACTGTAAACAAATTATCTTTTAGATAAGCTATCCACAAATTATCAGTCGGTGGTGAAATCGGTCCTAAGTTAGGTAATTGATACCTTCAATCACTTGATATCATATGCGGAGGTTTTCATTATTGCTCTCAGATTTTGTATGTCAATAACAAACTGTGACGTCAGATATTGCTCTTCAATGCTATTAAAACAATTCAAAATGTACCTATAAAACGCAAACTCGGAATTGTACCTATAAAGTTTTGACACAGATTACTAAATAGTTACTACGTAATAGATACTTCACTCAGTGGAAAATTTCCAATACCTACTGCTATAATTACTACGTAATAGATACTTCACTCGGTGGAAAATTTCCAATACCTACTGCTATAATAGCCTACTCCTTCGCGTCAGCAACCGCTGCATGCTAAAATGTGCCTAAATGCTCAAGCGTACAGTTGTAATTGTTTCGCAGCGCGCGATCCCACAGCAATCGCAGGGCTGCCTCTTCAATAAAATAAAATTAAAATAACTTTTTGTGTTTATGTTATTGAGAACTGTAAATATGTTCTATAAGGTGGTAGTTTAAAATTGTATCGTTTATATATTTTTCTAAATTTGTGCAGACTGTGCAATCTAAATAAAACATAATTATTGAGGTCAGTGTGTAGGTAAAATAAAAAAAACTTTAAAGGAAATGAATCTTAAAATCTACAGCACATAAGGCACCAGACGGCATCGTAGGTACGTGTACGAACGAATGTAACGATTAAAATTGAACAAAGTGCTTGCGCTTCGCTTGCGAAAACCGCACTGAATTTGGTCCGCAAACGGCCCGAGAACGCTCGACCGGGCGGTAGGTAATTAAAGCGCGCAAGTACATGGAGTGACGGAGCCCTGATTTTGAGTGTAAGTCAACAGCACGTCAGAATTTACACTTTGACCACCCTTTGTATTCATCTAAATTGTTTAAGAAAGCACGCCCGTATTATGAAATTTATTTAATTCCGTTATTACCAAAATTATTGAGACGGCTGTAGGTACACTCTAACGCGAGCGGTCTTGTCAAGTCTTGCCTAGAGCTCTCTCGAGCTTATTCGAGCATTTATTTAATGGTTGAAGGTGTCAAATATCCCACTCTATATTATATAGATATTTTTTTAGAGCTTGGAGAACCTAAATTCCACATTGTATTTTTTTTTTAATTATATTATCTGATATTGTATTTTTCTTTTAAACAGTGCACCTGCCGCGTCAGGGTCTAGAGAATAATGGTTAGTTATGATGTCTGGTTAGTACAGTTTGTGTAAAGAATATAAATAAATGTTGAATCTGTTTAATAGCTTGTTTTTCTCTATGCATTTGTGAAAAGTTTGTGAATAGTTGTGTCTACAACAAAAGGTTAGGACAATCAAGTATGTACGATCGCGGGATCGCAGAAGTTTCCAATTTTTTCTATTAATTAAATAGAATCATGAAAATATCTATAAATAAATATAAACTAGGGCGGTTACAATCCGATACTCGGGTTCGTCGATCGACGAAAAATTCCAAATTATGCGAAAATAATGACACTCTTTAATTGCAGTTTGTGATCATCACGTTTAAAATTTTGTATATTTTATAGTTTTCGGAACAAATAGACTCGAGTACCTTTACTTTGATACCTTACTCGGCCGCGTACTACCCGCCAAAGACCCTATCGAGTCGTCACAAATTTTGCGAACCTGAATTAAGTATATAGATATTTCTTACAACCTAGCCCCAAAGTGTATGTAGTATGTTAAGAAACCGCCATTATAATGTATAAAGATTGTGGAAGAGTAATAAAAAAAAAAAGTAAATTACAAATAGAGATGTTATGGGGCCTTAATGTTGCGTTTAACGGCTCAGCCTGTGACGTCACACCACTTTGGCTCGCAGGAAATATGTAGGGCGGTGCGCTGACGTGAGGAAGTGCCGTGATGTCACCGCCATATTAAGGCTAAAGTCAATTCTGCGCGAAATAATGTCATTTAAATGTATTATTTCTCAGCCATTTCTTGACGGATTAAAAAAAAACTGTCTTTTTAGTTTTTATCTATATTTTAATCCCATTATGTGAAATATATAATAATATAAACATAATGTTTTCAATATCAGAAAACTTCTGCATTCCTGGTAGTTCACTTTTAAAGAAAGAAAAAAATGGGTGACGTTTTCTGCCTATCCTACACGACTCTCCAAATCGAGCGCACGCGAATATGGCCCTTGCCCTTGCAGGGTGTCACATGCAACTTGACATATAAGTACTCATGTGATCTGTACTACACATGTGACTTTCAATAAAGAATAAAAAGTCAATATCATTTATTAAGTCTAGGCTGTTACAAGCACTTATGAACGTCAAAGAAGCTACGCCATCGGTTCACAAACCCTACGGTGGAAGACCTTGTAACGAGAAGAACCGGCAAGAAACTCGTCAAGGGCTGTTTTTAACCGACTTCAAAAAAAGGAGGAGGTTCTCAGTTCGACGGAATCTTTTTTTCTCCCTGTTTTATTATAAACAGAGTCGTCAAATTGAAAAATGACCTTAATATATCACCATGGTCAATTTCCATCACAACAAGGAAATACTGATTATAATATGACATTTTATGGGTATTGTACCCGTAATCAATTTTGAACTGGCAAAGAAAGACTTACCTATCTATCATACATTACAACATTTCTCGCATTACAAGATTACTTACCGTACTGCTGTACAAACAAAAAGTTGTGACGTACATACAGGTCAGTATCAATTTATTTTAGATAAAAGTATTTAAGCTTTAAGCATAACATTAAGATAAGCAGACTGAAGTAGACCCATTCCTGCTGGCAACACCCGTTCACGAGCATGACGCATGAACAAGCCATCGCTTCGCTCAACCATATTTTAGGGAACGTAACGACCCGCCTCACACGACACCGCCGAAGAAACGTTTGAGTGAGCATGACGTACTTCAGGTATTTATGATAAGCTGTATAAATATAGAAAATACAATAGCAACAGCAAAAAAAGAAAGATAAAAGTGCATAATGTAAGACACAACTTACAAAGTTACTAGAAAACGCATCAGCTGAGTCATAATCACAAAGCGTAATTAAATTGAGTTTGTTAACCCTTTAACCGCCACGAAATATAAATAATATTAATGAATATCGCCAATAAGTCGACCGGTAACTTCCGCATGCGATAAGCTTGCAGTGTACATTTATCATTGCTTGTCACTGTACGTAGCATTAAAATGTTATATGAAGAGAAAACATTTTAATTTGAAACAGAATTTATTTGATAGTTAGATATAATGATAACTTTTGGCTAAGTAGAGATACTGGGTCAAGGGTCGTGAATTCGATTCCCCACACCCATAACAGAAGGGTACTTCCCCTGTACCCCTTCTTTTAGTATATTTCATAACGATAATTATTTCAAACAACATTCGACATAGGTACTGCTGTGTGTGTATTTCAATATGTGTGGGACAAAACACGTTTCTTTTTATGCATACCATGTGTCTACCGTTTTTAGGACAAAGAAAGGTCCAATAAGGCCGATGAAATGTTGCTTTTGAATAAAATTTGCTTAACAAATAGCTTTCTAAGCAGTCTAAACCTGGCTCTAGCTAAACACTGCGATGATGCAAGAAAACCAACAATCCCCTTTTGTTCCGGGCCTTGGCTCTTGAATCTAATCCCTGAAAAAAAAACATGCTTAAAATTAGACTTGCTCGGTGCTATATAATACAGAACACAGAATACAGAACAGACAGAACAGAACGATCTGGGGGCCTACCATCAACTGTAATGCGATTCATTTTAGGTTACTTTGAGGTAGTCAGTGCGGGACGCCGCTAGACGCGCCATATGGCAGCATCCCACTCTCACAACCTACAATGAATTGCATTACAGTTGATGGTAAGGCCCCTGAATGCACGATTTTCGCGATCAGCGCCTCGTCAATCGTTTAAGATTGGGTTCACACTATATTTGAATAGGTAAGTATGTTTTTTCCGTCACGGTTATTTTATTCATGTTGTGCTTTGTGGTATAGATAACAGACTGCTGTTTTATTTTCTAGCTGGTTGTGAAATATGTTTTTAAATTTATTATAATGAATTTGTGATAAAATGCTTGTTTTGCTGTGGAAAGAAAGATACGTTGTTGAATGTCAAAAGCCTCTTTTGCATGGTTTTGCTTTTGTCGCATTTTATTATAATATCAAGGACTGCGCAGAACGCTAGTCCGACTACCAAAAATTATACGTACGACGTACCCCATTTAGGGATAGTCACAGACTGGCCTGTTCCGGCCTAAGTGCAATGGCCAGGGCCAGCCCGGGGCAACCGCCTTCCTGATCACGGTACACCCTACGCAAGGTTAGTATGTCATCACGACCCTAATTTATCTATATATACTGGTGCGAGAAAATCTTAACACCGTGATTCAAATTTGAATTCGCATCAGTGACATCTGTTGATTCAATTTCGATAATTTTTAAATATATTCAAATTATGTTCTTTGTCTATCGTTCTACAGTGTTGCTGCTCGAAAAATTTGAATTACCTCTTTGGAACTTTTTACGGCTCGGATTGAGTGTTCTTTTTTTTAAAGGGCATAAACGGGCAGTCGTAATTTTAGTTTTTATGGTGTTGGTAAAATGAAACGGCGATCAATGGCATTTGAATTTTTATTTTGGATATTTTTTATACAGATTTGGAGTATCGTCTTTTCTTAGGGGGTTCCTTGAGAACTATTTTGGAGTCACTGAAGGCTTTCCTGAGAGTCAGGGCTTGTTGGCGACTGGTCACATTTGTGCTCGACTGGAGGGAGGTCAGGGGTCTGTTGAGATAGTACCCGTAGGGTCCCATCTCTCGCCGTTGCCAGGGACTCGTTGTTATCCTGAAGAAATTATAAATGATGTTGTGAAAATGGACAACTTTTTTTCAAGTAAGATCACTAAGGATATGATAGTAGAAATAAAAATATTAGGTACAGTCGGGGAACTTTTTTGGGAAACGTTTTCTCGGAAAGTGCTGAGGTTAAAGTAATCTAGATACTAATATTATAAAGCTGAAGAGTTTGTTTGTTTGAACGCGCTAATCTCAGGAACTACTGGACCGATTTAGAAAATTCTTACACCATTAGAAAGCTATATTTTATCCCGATATTTCCACGGAAACGGGCACCACGCGGGTAAAACCGCGAGGATCCGCTAGTTATGTTTTCTATATCTAAAAAACTACTTGTCAACCGGGAAGTTCCCCGAATGTACGTTGAATCGTTATTGTTATAACATCTACTCTTTACGGATCTTAGTAACCTTATCGTACAATCGGCAGCAGAATAATAATTTTTTTTTTAAATAATATAAATATTATTTCTAATAGTAATAGCACTACGTTGATAGATTTTGAAGACCATACCATGTCAACGATGAATCGGTCGGCGCCACTTCAAGTGCCTAATCAGATGACAGACTCGCGGCTCAAGACCGTGCTAGATCTTTTACAATGAAGTAAAGTTGTAATCGCTCGTGCATACAAGAAAGATCGACCTAATAAAAATATTTCGCGGATTTGAGCGGACTAAATAAAAGTCAATCGTCTGCGTAAGCTCGAAAGACCCACTTACAACTATCAATATCAATGTATAACCATATCATGAAGGGTGGCGCCTCGGGCCGCGGCCGCGTGTGCAGGTAGATGGCCAGCGGCGCTACGCCGCACATCCACACGAACCACTGCTGCAGCAGTTTCTTGCTTTCGATGTCCTCTTCTGTTTGACGCATCGTGCCGTCCTGCATTCATATAAGTAAACAGGTTATCAAAGGTGTCCTGATGGTAAGAGCGCGCGAGACGTTGGTCAATTTGGGCATAAACAAAATAGAGGCGCGCGTATTGAAGAAAGTAGTATGCGCGTGTGAGATCTCAACTAAAAGTCGATGGGAAGAATTTCTACGGCCTGTTCCTTAAGTAGCTCTGCGTTTAGCCTCTATGTCATAATTTCGTAAACCTTCCCTAACTAGGGAGATAATCAAAAGACATTCCGGTGCCAGTCGTCTTTTTTGTCTCACTGCAAAGAGGATACAAAAAACACGTCCGTCGTAGAGAAAAATTCGACTATTGAGAATTTCTTTCTATGAGAGGTGAGAGTGTTTGTCTAGGCTTGCACTGGCCTGGAATGACGTAATGATATTTAAAAGGTTGCGTTTATGCACTTGCCTCAATGTAACAGTACTCGACAATCACCTTCACAATACTAACTAACACCGCCCAGAAGTGTAAGCTGTATATCACCATCCAAATGAACAGGAGATTCTGAAAACAAATGTATTTATAAGATTTGTGCATGATCTCCGTTTCATCTCAAGGAAAATACATCAGTAGGTATTAACGATGTTCAGCTTTGATTTTATGGCTATTTTCAGCAGAGACGAGGATTCGTTTTCTAGTCATGCAACTGTTTACTGTACTCTTTCTGGAAATCAAAATCATCTGAAAATCTTGACCGCCTCTGTGGTCTAGTGGTACAACCACCGGTATCAGATCCAGGGGTCGCGGGTTGATTCCCAGCGGGGGTACATATTGTATTCGGTTTGGTTGGTGGTAGGACTTGTTCTAAGTCCGTCTGGCTAATTATCACCTTCTTATCTTAGTCTGACGCAATAACAACAATATTATCAGCATTGTTGTGTTCCGGCAGTTAGAGATAAGATATACAGTTCCGCAGTGATTGACGATTCCGGGAGCTCGCTTCCATCTTCAGCCTTATGAATACTTAACATCAGGTATGATGAAGGCTAAGAGTCTCTGCGTCGTTCATAAAAACAAAAAAAATCGTTGCATGGAACTATTACGAAGAACCTTAGATGTCGCTAGATCAGCCATACTCAACCTTTTTTTAAAAGTGGCTACATACACGTTTCAGTCACGGGATCTCGGGCCGCAAGTAATAAAAAATTAGGTATTAATTAAAATGTAACAATTGCAAGTTAACGAAGTATTTTCTTTAATAATAAAAAAAAATAGTTTTAACACAGTTGATATGTTTTCATGCAATTTTTGATACTGTGATTTTTTTTTTAAAACTTTATCAAGAGGCTTGTCGCTATATGTTAATCTTATTTCATCATCCAGATGAGATTCTGTAAGTGTGTTTCTGTACACATTCTTTGTGTATTTAATTTTTTTAAAGACGATTCACACACATACGTAGACCCAAAGAATGTTAGTAAGATTTGGGCACATCTTTAAACGTTTTAATATTTTCGGGGAACAATGCTATATAATTCCGCTTTAACTCTGTTTTTCCCTTTTTCTTTGAACATTACTTCTAGTTTGGTATCATTTTTAAAACCGATGAATTTATCAAACAACTCGAAGATCTTGGATAGCGCTCAAATTCCTCTATTTACCGTTAAATTACCCGTTCTTCGATGGGCGCGAAATAAAACAACTAAGTTGTAACTTCTATGTGGGCCAATAAAAGGCCCGGGGCGGGCCGCAGGTTGAGTATAGCTGCGCTAGACCGTTAGAGCCGCTTCTGTAGCGTATGTCAAAAAGCGTGACTACTACGAATTGTATTCCAAGTAGGCTCTTGTGAATACTTTTAGAGCAACGCAATAAAGTTGAAATTTGTTTATACTCATGGTCACATGCTCGTGAAATAACAGATCTTTACCTGTAGAATAAGTTCCCACAGCGGAACCCGGCGAAAGAGGAACCTCCTGAACAGCGCGCCCAGCAGCCGATGCGCCAGCGCCGCCGTGCCCACCGCCCACAGCGCTGTTGGAACCGTCGACAGTGTGCTCTCGCCACATTTCGCCCATTCCACTGTCTATAAAAGATTCTTGATAAGGAAAATTATTTTGGTGACGATTACTTTAAGAATCCGAAAGAACGCTGAAGTGGAGGAGCTGTACGCCGAGCCAAATATCCTTGGTGAGGTCAAAGCACAGAGGCTTCGATGGTTAGGCCACGTCGTGCGAATGGAGGACGGTCGCGCAGTCAAACGAGCATACCTGGGCCGGCCAGTAGGGCGCAGGCCAGTCGGTCGACCTAGGTACCGCTGGGCTGACGAAGTGGCCAAAGACCTACGGAAGCTGCTGCTGCCCGACTGGGAGGAGGTCGCGCTATGCAGGGAGCAGTGGCGCCTTTTGTTGTCGGATTCCAAGATCCACTTCGGGGTCATCGCGTCATCGGAGTAAGTAAGTAAGTAATGTAAGAATATGTAAAAATAATTGCTTGGAAACACTTTTAGTTTTAGTTTAAAAAAAAGTGTTATTTTTACACGCAATGAAAGCGTGCAACAACGTGTCCGTGTCTTTTTACTGGATACTCTTAGCCTTTATCATACCTGATGTTAAGTATTGATAAGGCCGAAGATGGAAGCGAGCCTCTCCCGGAATCCGCAATCACTGAGGAGCTGGCTATCTAAGCTTTAACTGCCGGAACACAACAATGCTGAAAACATTGTTTTAACCACATTCTTAACTTAGTTCTTAAAACTACAGGATACCTACTTTATAACTTTCAGTACTTATAAAACTCCATATGTCCCACATTACAACAGTTTTGTGTAATTGTTGACCATAAATCCTTGTAGGCTTTCTATTAATGGACAGTTTTAACGGTTTATTTGTAATATCGTTTTTTACGTTTATGTAAATGTAATGACTGCATAGTGTTTTTATTATGTCAACATTGTCAAGTTAAGGCTTCATTTTGACATTGCCTACTCTGCTCTTTGCTTTGACATTTGACAGGCTAATTGATTGGTAGAGTCCGCGCCACGGAAGAAGTCCCTTGAGAGTAGCGCTGCAGTCGCGTTCAACATTCGAAAATATCATCATAATACTAAAGCGATAATTTTAGTTCCTTGATATTCCGCGGGACTTCTTTTTTGGGTCAAAAAACATTGTTGACACTTTTGTTAGGTATTATGTTCCTGCTTCACGTTCCTTCTAAGCTCATGACTGCACAAACTGGTTTGCGCAGGTAAGACATAGCGGTTTGTCCCGCCTACACGCTTCGTCTTGCCTGCGCAAACTGGCGAGGCTTTTTTTTTATGAACGACGGGGAGTCTCTTAGCCTTCATCATACCTGATGTTAAGTGTTTATATGGCTGAAGATGGAAGCGAGCCTCTTCCAGAATTCTTAATCACTGAGGAACTGGCTATCTTATCTCTAACTGCCGGAACACAACAATGCTGAAAACATTGCTATTACTTATTAGTGATGGGCCGAACATAGATTTCACCGAATACGAACATTCGGCCGAATATTCGGTTAAATTTTCACCGAACCGAATATTCGGCATACCGGAGCAGGTTTATACGTGTTTACGCTAACCGCGCAAAATGACGCGAATTGACGCCGGGCGCACCCGCCCGCTCCCCTCGCTTACCCCGCTACACTTGTCAATACCTGTCATTATTATTGCATCATCCAGTGCGAAACGAAACGGCACCACGTGCGTTTGTTTTTAAGTTTTGAATTTTAAGTTTGATTCATAAGTTTAAATAAATTTTTGTTTGATTCATCTCGCTTTTTCTGAAATGATATTCTTTGATTAAATAAATGTTTGAAACAAATTTTAAGAAATGCTCGCCACAACAATGTTATTTTACTATAATAAATTAAGAAATCGTTGTAATAATGCAACTAATTCTTACCATTTTTTTTTTACAATCACACCTATTTTCTAGCCCACGTTAAGTTTCATGAAGAACTTGTGTTATGGATGCTAGATAACGGATAAACATACTTATATACTCTTTTTTTGTAAATACATACATAATATACATATTAAACACCCAGACCAAGACAAATAAACATGTTCATGCACACAAATATTTGTCTTGTCCGGGGATCGAACCCGGGACCTCTGGCGTAGAAGGCGGGCTTAGTACCCCTGCGCCAAACAGGTCGTCAAAAGTCATAAGCCACCAATAACAATAAACAGTTATTATAATTTCGAATATATATTTTATTTCTTAAACTAAATAAACCCTCTGATTAAATTTTAATAATAAATGAGGTCTCAAATTACTGTATCTAGATATTCTTGTTCAATTATCATATTTTCATCTACTTTTATAAAGAAATACAGCTACGCTATCACAAAAGTATAAAGCTACACAGTGATTTACTTAGGTTAGGTCTACCTACAATATACACATGCATAGTTCAATCAATCATTCTCATTCTAATATAGTTCACAATAGAGTAACTTTTATTAAAATCTTTAAGTACCGCTGTCCCGAATATTCGGCAGGTTTACCGAATATTCGGCCGAATACGAATGTTCGGTAAACCTGCCGAATATACCGAATACCGAACATAAAACGAATATTCGGCCCATCCCTATTACTTATCTTTGCAACAGCAACGTGACAGTAGAAATTGTGCGATAATTGCTTTACGTCATGTATCAACAGTGCAGCCTCTACCGGAAAAACGATAAACTACAATGTGCATTCATTTCGTTCCTGTTATTGCTACCAAATTGTTTTTGGCGCTAGCGTCTTAGCAACACGCGGCGTCTCAGTCTCGCACCTAGGTAGGAGCGCGAGAGAGTGAGACGTTGCTTTACCATATATATATAATATCGACGACCTGTTTGGCCCAGGCGTACTAAACCCGCCTTCTACACCAGAGGTCCTGGGTTCGATTCCCGGACAAGACAAATAGTTGTGTGCATGAACATGTGTATTTGTCTGGGTGTTTAATATGTATATTATGTATGTAATAACAAAAAAAAATGTTTATTCGTATCTAGTATCCATAACACAAGTTCTTCATTAAACTTAACGTGGGCTAGATAATTGCTGTGATCCCATCATCGCATCATCACATCGCATAGCCTTGTGTTAGAAATATTGTACACTTTGTAAAGCCTGACCTTATCTAGTATCCATAACACAAGTTCTTCATTAAACTTAACGTGGGCTAGATAATTGCTGTGATCCCATCATCGCATCATCACATCGCATAGCCTTGTGTTAGAAATATTGTACACTTTGTACCGACTCTCAAGGGTCATAAGCGCCCTTATGTCGCTTGTAATAGCGTTTACAGAGTGCAAGTTGAAAAGCATAGGAACCTACTGCTGGCAGTACCACATATTGTTCATGAAATCACACATTGTCTATTGTTGTCTTCGTTTCAGTATATACATTTCGTAATCTCTACCTGGGACTGGGAGTGAAGTCAGGGACTTTATGTTTGTTTTGATTTCGTTGTCTAACCACCGGGCGTGTCTTGTACAACAAATAAATCTTCTTATCGTATGAGGATTAGTGGCCACCTCTGGTGTCAGAGTTTATCAAACCGCCTAAAAGGCCTCTGACTTGGCTTAACGACTGTTATCAGATAACAACAGCCGGGACCGACGGTTTAACGTACCCTCCGAAGCACGGAAGCGCTCAGTTGCAATGCCACTTTACGGTCACCCATCCGACACCTGACCGGACCGAACGTTGCTTAACAAACGTGATCGATTACGATCAGTCTGTCAAGCGCGGCCACGAGCGCTTCGAAATAAGTTGTAATAAATAGTTACTTCTTGTACACTATGTAGTCGGGGAACTTCGGGGAACTTCCCGGTTGACTAGTAGAATTTTTTTAGGAAGCTTTACTTAAAAAAGAAATAGATATATTGAAAACTACTGTCGCGTTGCTGGAACCCTTGGCGCAGTGGTTCGCGGGCTCGGCCTGCGATTGTTGAGGTTAAGCAACTTTCGCAATGGTCGGTCACGGGATGGGTGATCAAAAATTTACTATTTCGAGCTCCTCCTTGCTTCGGAAGGCACGTTAAGCCGTTGGTCCCGGCTGCATTTGCAGGCGTTAAAACCCGCCAATCCGCATTGGCCCCGCGTGGTGGATTATGGCCCGTTCTCCTTATCCATCCATAAGGAAGGCCAGGCCCCAGCAATGAAAAAATATAGAAACCGTTTAAATCACAACTAATAGGACATTAATAGGTATTTGAAAAAAAAAGAAAAATTAAAAAGCTAGCTTAAACCAAAAGGTGTAGGTACGGTTTCACTGTCTGAAGTGGGTGTCTCACGGCTATAGTCAAAAAGGAAGTCAATTTCATTTGGATACTAAATTTTATCCTTAACCTTAATACTTTCCGAGAAAAGTTTCCCAACAAAACACTACTGGTCAACCGGGGAGTTCCCCGACTGTACATACACTTTCCTTCACGATGCAATGCCAAGACCGAGATAACTAAAACAAAAACCTCGCAATCATTAATAGTATATTTTTATAACATAATTGATTAGTACAGCATGTGAGCGTCAGTCGCGCGGCAGCCTGGCCATCTTCCGCCAGGGGAACACCTCAGGGCGCGGCGTCCGCGCGGGGAGCACCAGCGATGCAGGCGTCCTGTGAACTGTAACACGTGCATCTTGTTGCCTAAAGAAGAAAAAGGATTTATGTTCAAAATTTTTGTATTCACAATGCTGTTTACGTATTTGAGAAAAAAGTCATGAGAGAAAACTTGTCTCAACTCAAGGTTATATTATATAGGTTTGATGAAAAAAAAAACAATATTTTCAGTTTCAGTTCCATGTATAGGGAGCACCCTTAATATTTTTGTGTAAAAACCGTAAAGCGGTTTACAGAATACATCTACCTACCAAGTTTCAACTGTGTAATCCTCATAGTTTTGGAATAAAGTGGCTTTGACATACATCGGACAGACAGACATGACGAATCTATAAGGGTTCCGTTTTTTGCCATTAGGCTAGGGAACCCTAAAAATAACTATTGTAATCGCATTAACAACGAAAGACCTAAGTAGACATAATAAGATTTATTTCATAAAATAAATATTTCATAAAACTTGGAGATGTTGCGTTTTTACTTGTATAAAATTTATCTCGGGAAAAGCTTACCTATAGTAAATTATCCGACAATTGGTTATTTATCGGATAATTATAATTAAGTCGTAGCCATACCCCACAAAAATTAGGCCCTTCTAACTATCTATCTTATTATACTTACGAAAAGATTCAAAGACGACACACACAGACCTTTTGGGGCCTTACCATAAACTTTGTGCGATTCTTTTTAGGATATTTTTAGGTTGTGAGAGTGGGATGCCACCATACGGCGCTTATAGCGGCGTCTCACTCTTATTATCAGGCAAACGAAAAAACTACTGACTGAATAGATAATAACTGATTTTGTTTGTTTTTTTACTTGTAATGGGTTTGCTCTTGATCCCAATCGAGCCCAAGGGCTAAGACAGGATCCACGAGGGGGCCAGCTAACCCAGAAGTTACCTATACATCCTTGCTTTGAAGATGGACGGGTCATAAGTACTCGGAAATAGCAGACGCAGGGAGGGAGTTCTACCCCTTAAATTCAGATTCATAAAAATAATGTCTCAACCACTCGCCGAGATATAGGCTCTGAGCTTTTCAATTGCATCAACAGTCGTCTCGCTCGACTGGCCGGCGAGTCGTACACATAGCTCGCGGGATCGCGGGTCGGAGCAGCCCCGCTCCAGGTGATCGGCGGGCCTGCCGACCGGCCCCGAGGAGGCGTTCTTCGGAAGCACGCTCTCATGGCCTAAAGTAATCATCGTATGGCCAACCATAACCACGTCGTGGTCCCACAGCTCTGTCGGACTGGTGGTGCCACTGGCAGTCACTCGTCATAGTTTACCTAGTTTGGACCGCAAAAGGCAAAACAGATTCATCAAAACAAAATTCACAACCACTCACTGAGATATAGGCTCTAAGTTTTTCAATTGCATCAACGGTCGTCTCGCTTGACTGGCCAACGAGTCGTACGCACAGCTCGCGGGAGCGCGTGTCGGCGCCGGCGCTTGAGCAGCCCCGCACCAGGTGATCGGCGAGCCCGCCGACCGACGCCGACGAGGCGCGCTTCGGCACAGTGCTCTCACTCTAGTTACCAACAGTATGGCCTAAAGCTACCATCGCATGGCTAAGGTATGATTCCGAAGCTCGGCAACAAGCAGCAGTCAAGCCACAGCAGCTCTAGTCTCATACTTTCTCTGTAGGTTTATTGACAACATTTCGAGGTCCACAGCAATGTCGCGGCAGCAATGCATCGTCGCGCCCTGCCACCGCGACAGAACAGTAGTGACATGTTTGCCCAAGTAAATTCGGAACTCAAAGATAAACTTCTCTGATTCAAAGGAAGACCAATTAATTAACTCAATTAAGTAGGTCGATTAAAAGCAGTTGAATGAAATAAACAACAACGGAGTACCACGAATAGCGCGACAGTGCCATCTAGCTCGGAATCAGCGCTTCAGGCAGCACAGCTGTGCAGCACTGCTCTTTGCTTCGGAGTTCGAAATCATACCTTAACCTGGCTTAACCTTCCCACGGAAATTTTTTCCCCCATTATCCCAATAATTCTACAGATAAAATGGCGGCTGTACACTCGCACGAGTTCTTTCGCCACGTCTCGCGGAGAGCTCTCGCCACGTCTCGCCGAGAGCTCTCGCCACGTCTTGCTGAGAGCTCTCGCCACGTCTGGCCGAAAGCTTCCGCCCGGAAGGCTTATAAGCGAACGCTACCTCAAGACAAGGCGAGGCCAGACTCGCCATTACTCGAAGTGTCTCCGAGATTGTACAGCCCTTTGGATGGGTTACTAATACCGTGATTTATAGTAAGAATTGGATAAGAGAAATAGATAGGTACCTAATGTAAATAAGCTAAATAAATCATCTACAATCTTGGACGCGAAAAGTTCTGTGCCCCGATTCACAATCGGTCGACAACGGAATCGGATTCGAATTCTGTGTTTTGTCTTTGTCTATTCTGAAGTGAGTGACAGTGACATTTGCATACATTCCGTTGTCGGGAACGTTTCCAACTGTTTGTGAATAAGGGGCCTGAAATGGAAATCTGTATCAGAATCTGAATCTGAATTATTAGGGTTGAGCTTAAATTGAGTTGAGCATAATAATAATATTATGTATCATCATATAAGACGAAGTTTTAGGTATCCACCGCCATCATCAAGAGGTGATGGTGATCATCGAGTGAATAGTGAGTGGGTGTTTACGTGTGCGCGTCAGTCATCCTGTGCGCGGGCGGCCCGAATCCACGCAGCCGCTGATGGACGGAGCCGACGAAATTGTTCACCTTCTCCATGGTCCGGTGCACCCCGAGCGCGGCTCGCTCGTGAAGCTCGGTTTGCCTGCTCGTCGCAACGGAAATAATGTTACATATTTTGACAGGCATCAGAAAAATACTGATGCTGATGCGACTAGGTACCCCTGAGATCGGGATTAATCTTATCGCCTTCAATTTGGCATTCTAATGACGGAAGCTGACGGGCTGTTGTCTGTACTTCGAAAATGTGACATTAGCATTCACGGTTAGAAGAAATTATAAAATTTTAGTATAGCAAACTTATTTTCTTTGATTTTCTTCATAATCGTTTTAATTGAATACGATTGAAAATTGTTGCTACAAATTAAATGTTTCTGATGATATTAACATTGACGTAAATAAGCACATACAATACTTTTTATCATAGATTATTTTTACGTGGGATGATATAAGATACGTTATATAACCGGATTCCACGTGGCCCGAAAAGTAGTAAAATATATTCAAATTTTTCCAAAAGTAATATTGATTCCTAGAAAAAACCGATAGATAAGTCGATTGGATTTTACTATGGAACATCTCTAAAAGTGTCAAACTTGAAACATCACCGGAAAATCCTAGTTGAAAAAGACTGAACGTAGCTAATTATAACGTAGCGTAGGTAAACAAATTTCGGCGCGCCATTATAAAACGTCAACAGAGACTCTTTGTCGCCACGGGACAAACTCAAAACGTTATGGTCATAACGTTTTGAGTCGGTGGCAGCCAAGACATTCTGCTTTTAGCTCCTATTCTTTTATGTTTCTTGCCTTGGCTGGCACCGACTCCAAAAGGTCTATTTTTTGCTTTTTAGTTTTTGAAGTCGGTTGTTTTAACGCATTTTTTTTTTACTCTTTAGTGTCTGCAATAGGTTGTTTTGTAAACTATAGCAGGGTTTTTTCTAGATTAGATAAGGTTTCATGTACATTATAAACAAAATTATCGTAAAAATTACATCGTCCAAGTTAACAATGAAATGAAATATATAAAAATGCTCATAACATAAAAAGTACTGGGTCACACTAAACCAAATTTTTAAGGGACCAATTGGCAACTATTCTGCATCGAACAAAAAAAATATCACGGAAATCGGTTCAGAAATCTCGGCGTAGGTAATCGGTGTACAAACATAAAAAAATATATATACCAACCGAATTGAGAACCTCCTCCTTTTTGAAGTCGGGTAAAATTACGTTTTATTCACTCAAATTTCACTACAAAGTCTTGTAAAAAACTGAGTGAAACACTCGAACGAACGGCACTTTTTTTTGTAATTTTCTGTATTACACTTGATTTACTTTTTACTTGATTTACACCACTTGATTTGACACCTGTCACAAAACCCTTTTTTTTCTGGCCCCGTCTTAATGGATGGCTTTGTGTAGTTTCACCGTTTCGTAATAACACGTTGTGAGGCTCCATTTTTAACTTAATCTACCGTAAAATTTCTATAAATACTACAAAATATATTTACTTGACATTAGCAAAATTCGCAAATTTTATCGTGAGCACGCCATTAATTAAGAAAGAAGAAGAAGAAGGATGGCTGTGTTGATTTACTTTTAAAATAAAGAATGACAACATGAATTTTAAGACGAGACCGTAAAGAGCCAAAGACCAAATATAGGAACAAATTTGGGTATTCAGGGTACCCACGGCCAATCTAGGGCAGTTTATTCAGTTTTTTGCTTGTGTAGCCTGGGAGCCCATGGCCGTTTGAGCCGTAGGTATCACTTCTAGAACAATCAAAAAAGTTGGTAGCAAACCCAACAGTTCAGTACCAACCACTGTTCCAAGTAGGGCATGTTGAATCGTTGGCAGTAGTGCTTCCTCACGTAGTCCGCGTAGCACAGGGACAGGAACCAGCACACCGTGATGTGGATCTGCGGCTGCTGCTGCCGCAGGAACCGCGTCAGGGGGCCTAGCGGCATCACCTCCGGCCCGCCCAGGAGCCCGGCAGTTGTCATTTCCAGTAACATGTTGGGACTCTGGTAGAGGAAATTTTTGGTGGTAACACAAACATAACCAGATTGATGGACTGAAAAACATTTGTTAGGTTGGAAACCTAGCTGATAGAAAGAGATTATAATTGTAGCTATTGTATTATTGTACGAAACTGAATCCGAATTTCGAGCAATACATCAGGAAAAAAACCGATCACTACAGCGCCGTAGGCAATAGAAAAGCTTGAAACAATAGAAAGCCCGAAGCCTCAAGGGTTGTCGCATTTAGTTTCGCGATATGAGGAGTTTACGTTTAGCGAATACTTCTTAAACAACATCATAAAAAGTAAGTAGGTAGATTATTTCAATATGACAATTAGTTAACCCAATAAAATAATGGTACTTACATCTCTAATCAAGGTATCCAAATAGTATTGGAAGAATCGCATGCTGCAAACCCAGAGGTGTATCATCAGCGCCAGCATTCCGGCCACCATTGTTGACTGAAATCAGGTAAAAACGATCTCTAAACTTGTTGGCACATCGACCTCTCTTGTTACATAGGTAAGTGATATGGACGTGCTTAAGTCAATATTATGTAAAGCTTGATGTGGAACGAGTGCTGTGTTTTCTGTTTGGCTGGTGCGTATAACTTTATCATTTAATAACCGGAATAGAATCACTGTAACTTACAAAAGAGTGATCAGGCTAATCTTTATTGTCAGCTTATTCTGTCTTCACGTGTAGGTACATTCTGTCAGGGCAGGACAAATGGTATTCTATACTAACAATGATATGGTCTTCTCCAGCACAGACACGTGAGCGTGGTACCCCGCGACGAACACTGTTGCCTCTAGTTCGTTGTACTGTACAAGAACACTACGACAGCGCTCGCGAACAATACTGCCGGAAAATCTCAATGTTCTCAGGGCGTGTCGACTCTGGCTTCATTTGTGAGAACCAAAATTCAGTTCAATACTAACAATGAGGGTCTTCTCCAGCACAGACACATGTGCGTGGTCCCCAGCGACGAACACCGTCGCCTCTAGTTCGTTGTACAAGAACAGGGCAGCGGCGCTCGCAAACACCGCCGTAGGGCCCACGCCCCACACCTCGCCGTTGCAGCTCAGCCATTTCGCGATAGCTTCGATATGAGACTCGTACAAGTCCTGCAATCCCCAGGAGGGCATCTCAGGACTTTAATGTGAACATTTGAGGGGATAAATTGTGGTGTTTAGCTGAAATCATGTTTGTAATTTTGATAGTAGTGGTCACTGTGGTCTCTTGACAATCATGGCCAACTAAACGAAATGCCATTGTGTTTATTGAGGGAAGTTTATTTATTTTTTCATGCTGGTAATACATTTACCATCAGAAAAATCGCACCTTTCAAAAAGAAAACACTTTTAAACTAAAACCTTTGAAAGGAGTAAGTACCCAAAACAATTCAACTTTTTATTTTTATTGGCATAGAATAAAAAAAAGATAAAGTTAACAAAACAATAACACTCCATAGTTATGCTTTTTGTATTAAAACAACTTACTTAATATTTTTTTAATGGTTAGATAATTTGCATTGTTGACCCTTGAACACCCAAAAATTGTAGCACAATTGCTCAACCAGAGGCCCTTATAAGGAACAAAATTGCATTATTTTTAAATGTCACATAAAGGACATCAGGCATTCTAGTCCAAAAAAAATAAAGTGAGCGGCCAGACCCGAGATTAACTTCAATAGATAGTTCCTATTAAGGCCTAAAAAAAATTATATGGACTTAACCCTGTCACTGCATGAACTGAGTAGCTATTTCGAGTTAAAAATTCTGGACAAATAAAAGTGAGCGGCCAGACCCAAGATTATTTCCAATAGGTAGTTAATACTAAGGCCTAAAAAAATATATATGGACCTAACCCTGTCACCACTTCAACTGAGTAGCTATTTCAAGTTAAAAATCTGGACAAAAATAAAAAAAAGAGCGGCAAGACCCAAGATTATTTACAAAAGGTAGTTAATACTAAGGCCTAAAAATATATATATGGACGTAACCCTGTTACCACATAAACTAAGTAGATACTTCATGTTAAAAAATCTAGACAAAAAAAAGTGCGCGGCCAGACCCCAGTTTATTTCCAATAGGTAGTTAATACTAAGGCCTAAAAAAATTATATGGACCTAACCCTGTCACCGCATGAACTGAGTAGCTATTTCAAGTTAAGAAATCTAGACTAACAAGTGAGCGGCCAGACCCCAGATTATTTCCAAAAGGTAGTTAATACTAAGGCCTAAAAAAAGTTATATGGACCTAACCCTGTCACCACATGAACTAAGTAGCTATTTCAAGTTAAAAAACCTGGACAAAAAGAAAATGGGCAGCCAGACTCGAGATTATTTTCAATAGGTAGTTTCTATTAAGACCTAAAAAAATTATATGGACTTAACCCTGTCACCGCATGAACTTAGTAGCTATTTCAAGTTAAAAAATCTGGACAAAATAAAAGTGAGCGGCCAGACCCAAGTTTATTTCCAATAGGTAGTTAATACTAAGGCCTAAAAAAAATTAAATGGACCTAACCCTGTCACCACATGAGCTTCTCAGTTCACGCGGTTACAGGGTTAAGTCCATATATTTTTTTTTAGGTCCTAATATGAACTACCTATTAGAAATAATCTTGGGTCTGGCCGCTCACTTTTTTTTTTTGGACCAACTTTGTATGGAGATTGCCTGATGTCCTTTGTGTTTTACTTATTATGATTTTTTTAATGCAATGAAATGTTGTTTATTTAGTTTGTAAATTTAAACAAGAAAAAATCTCGTCAGGGCGACATGAGACAAGTTGCTTTTTTCTAGTATATTTTCTTGTTTAATATTTATCACATAAAATAGTATTGTATTCTTGTCATAATCGTCTCTCAATGGTGTTTCAATAGTAGTATTTATTTACACTGTTGTAACAAGAACTGTGTAAAACAGCACTAGGTACCATTGAAATACCATTGGAATACGATTGTGACTAAGCATTAGCAGAATTGGGTCCCTGAATCCGAGTACAATTGAAATAAAGATCAATAAATCAATATAACACCCACTTTGCGAATACATGAGTCTGTTACAGGTTTACAAAGACTTCATTTATTGTTTCTGATGTTGCGGCCACACTACCGTGATATGCCAATAATGATGGCCATAATTAAAAAAACCCCTAGGTGTGACCACGATTTATGTCCATAATTTTACAATGCCAATCAATATGGCATTTCACGGTAGGCAATAGCTCCGGTCTTTCGTATATCAAGTCAGGAATGTACCGCGGCATATGTAGGTAAACTGTAGTGTAACCACACCATTTACCGCGGTAATATATGCGGTAATTTAATGCCACAATAAGTGCGGTAGACGGACGGTAGGCGGTAAGTGTGGCGGTAATATGAAAGGGCTTAGGTAAGACTTACACTATTAAAATAAACAGTTTTGTCCGCCATGCGAGCCGCTCGGCTGGTGCATCCTACAGCGTGCCCTCCAACGGTGCATCTTCAATCGAGCCTGGCATTAACAAGACTGCTTCACTCACGAATTTTGAGATGAAATTATGGTTGTTTTTTGTGATTTTCCAATGTATTTTGATGGCGATGTTTGACGGCATCTGTCATCGTTTATGCTCTTTGCTTGCCAATTTGTAGTGCGAAGGTTGATAACAAAGAGTTCATGGTTAATTGTCTATTATTGACGAGCGAACGAGCGAAGCGTCTCAGTTTCGGTTTTGGCCCAAAAATGCTTTTGGCTGTCTGTCAGTCTGTTCTCGCGTGGTTCTCGCCTAGAGTTCGCCACCGATTTTCATGAAATTTGGCTCTCATGTTCCTTGATTAATTTAAGAATTATTGACGCAGTTTTTGATTGGGGCCGATAAAGGGGGGGGGGGGGGGGGGGGGAATTGCTGAAGCGCTATTTATCGGACGGACTATTTACGGATTTCAATAAAATTTTAGGGGCACACTAAGGACTTCATTCTATGCTGTGAAAATACAATCCGTGAGTGGAGGGGAGAAGTAAGGGGAAAGTTTGCTGTAGCGTCATATAAATATGGCAAGATTTAATTTTTAATAACTTTCGGAAATTTCATTACGCAATCGTTACCGCCTTCGCGAGACGAGCCCGTAGACTCCAGACTCCCTAAGACCTCCTAGGACTAGGTTAGGACCAAGGGAAAGGGAGTAATCATAAAAACGTTTACCTACCCTTATTTTACTTAAAATTTTACATAGGTATCTAAGCCTTTTATAAAATTAATTCAAGCACGTGAAATTCGATTTACAATTGGACTTTCTTCGTTATTTTTGTTGCGCAAATTACTTTAGATATGTATTAAAATTTGCATTACAATATAGCATATCCGCCCTATGCAACTATGCAAGCGAGGTTTACTGTTCTCACAGAAGTTTATTGTATTATCGAAGGTAAAAATATTATTTTGGTTTGGTAGATCTCATCTAGATACTCATGAAAATCATTGGCATCTTAACGTTAAGACCACATCTTGGCGGCCTTTGGGAGAATGCCATAAAGTCTTCTAAAACATTACTCAAACGTATTATAGGCGAACGTGAATTAACGTTTGAACAACTTAATCCATTGTTCTGGAAAACCGAATCAATTCTTAATTCGCGATCTATCTGTCCCATCAGTAGCGATCCAAATGATTTGGAAGCTCTGACACCGGGTAATTTTTTGATCGGACAACCACTTCTTGCCTTACCGGAGCATGATCCAAAATCTAATTACTACTCATCGCCTGAATCGTTGGCAATTATTGCAGCAAATCACCCAACATTTTTGGAAGCGCTGGCATAGCAAATACTTACACACGCTGCAACAACGCGACCGCTGGCTTAAGCCTGAACGTAACTTACAGACGGGCGATTTAGTGTTGGTGATGGAGCCTAATACACCTCCGCTACTTTGGAAAAAGGCTAGAATTATCAAACTATCCGAGAGATGACGGTATTGTTTGGGTCGTGGTCATTAAAATAGTAAAGGGAGTTCTCAAGGGAGTCAAGGGAGGGATCAAGCGTCCAGTAGCCAAATTATGTCGCTTAATTCCCGAAAACTAGAGTACACTAGACAGTACATTACAATAATTTCAATCTTTTTAGCAAGTAAGTATCAACTTAGTAACTAAACTTTGTATCAATTTAACTGTTTCAATTAAAGAGCTATTATTGCCGGGCGGTATGGTAGATTTAGATTCAATATATTTAACCATATATTTCACATCACTTATCAATCGATTTAGACTTGTACTAATGCTACATCCCTAGTCCAACTTTTACCCTCATATAATTTTTCTCCTTTCCTATTAGGGGTAAACCAATATTTCGTCGTGTCGGCCTTATTCGACCACTTCCAATCCAGCTGCCTAAACGACAAGGCGTTTTGAGTCGAACTCCGTTTTCCTCATAATATTAGGTTTCGGTCAAGTTCTAACCGACCACTTCCAATCCAGCTGCCTACGCGACAGGGCGTTTTGAGTCGAACTCCGTTTTCCTCATAATATTAGGTTTCGGTCAAGTTCTAACTTCTTCAAAGTGATCGCCGCGAGTTTAGCTACAGACTATTGTGATCACGAATTCTTAGCTTACAACCAGCACACGGGAGCAACGTCGAACCAGGGGGGCTAATTGTCTAATTTTAAAATCTAACGCAATCCCTTTCAATTCGACATTTGAAAGATATTTACATACTTCAGGCCGTCACTATTTGACATTTTATAGGGATTGTGATCGGGACGCGTTTTGAAAGGTATTTAATGAACAAAATTGAACGGTCTTAGCAAAGTGACAGACGAAAATATCTTTCAAATGTATGGAGATGTGTCAAATGAAGTGTCATTTAAAACAGCATTCGTTCCAAAAGGGATTTCGTCTATATGTTACGCAATTCCATAAATCACTATCACAATCACAATAACTTTGAAAGGGATTGTGATCTATTTTGAAATTAGACAATTAGGGGGCTGGTTAGCTTCCTCAATTACTTCCTGTTTTTAAACGATCCACCACGTTTAATGGGTTTGCTCTTGGTCTCGATCGAGCCCAAGGGCTATTACAGGATCCACGATGGAGCGAGCTAACCCAGAAGGTGCCTATTCACCCTTGCTTTGAAGATGTACGGGTTATAAGTACTCGGAAATACAGACGCAGGGAGGGAGATCCACTCCTTTGCTGTGCGCAATATAATGTCAAAGTCAAAGATTTTTAGTCAAATGTACTTATAGATAAGTACTTTCGAATAGTCCAAAATTTTTTTCCCTACCAGCCATTCAGGACATCTTTTAACTGATAAGAAGAACGGCCGCAAGAAACTTATCAGCTTTAACAGAAACAACAACATTTACAATGGAACATGTTGTTGCCAAGCACAAATTTACAATTTTGAAATATATTTAATATAAGAGGAAAATAAATAATAATGGATATTTAGTACCGCTTTGTGCAACATTTGGTAATATCAACCAAGAAAGGGTGGTAGCCAGCAGTGCGTCTGGATGTCCGATGGAAGAATGCAGCTCCTGAGCACACTCTCCGAAGTAGAGTAGTAGTAGAAAGTAATAAACAATATGCTGCCTACAGGATTCCAAAAGAAATAAAACAACAGTTTTGAAACTCAAATATCGAGATAGACCTGCAATGGCTGATGTAGGCCCAGTCTCAATATTTGGCGGTCTATTCTAACACTTACAAGAAGTACATGTATACAACAAACAGCCTACAACAACACCGAAACATTTATCGACGAGACAAAACAATAATTACATCAAAATATATTTCCAACAAAAATACGTGATACATCTGTGGGTATATGAACTACAATTATTAAACTTTTTTTTATAAAAACACTTATTGACGACATCTCTACTCACTACTCCTAGCTAGACAAACAGACTAACATTGTTTCCATTACACAGTTGAACAACAAATGCGATAAAAAAAAAATAAATATTGGCCAAAGTTAAGCAATTATTACTATTTGAGCATTATGCTGTATAGGTATATTACTTATTTAATGCTCACTTACACTTAGATCAATACTACCTTCACAATCGCTATAAATTTTATATAGTTTTTTATATTTGAAAATCTAATATTATTTGAAGTATATTTTTTTTAAATATTTCGGGTACGAGGTTAAATACTTGCAATCCTAAAAAAAAACATCGGGTTGCACTCCGGGAGTGCCGGCAGAAGTGAAAACCGCTTAAACGAAACAGCAGGAGCAGGCAAACATTTTCGCCGCGCGGTAGAAAGAGAGCGGAATATTACTTCCTCTTCTACGCCGCGCCGGGGCGGTCTACTCTCCCTCCGTCTTACGAATTTTCGATCAAATCACATGTCCTGACGCGACTTTAACATTTTTTACCCATCCCAAAAATTTTAAACTCTGATGTGCACAACGCCACTAAAGATGTTTTCACTTTAAAAATGCTTGCTAGTATAAACTAATAATACATAATAAAATATTAAGTACTTGTATATCCCATACACAGTCAGCCAAAATAATTTTGATCTCCCTAGTTAACTTGAATTGTCGCTAAATTATTTACAAAAAACGAATAACTACTACAAGTATACTAAAACAATACTTTAAGTTAGTTATGTTTCACAACTCCTAGACAGTTGGATATATTTTTATAAGTATTAATTTTCATCTACAATAATATAATGCACACGACTTAGCGATGACTAGATGCAAATATTTCAATACCTATATGTTTTGACCACGTTTCTAAATATACATTATAAAAGTATTTTAATAAATGTATAATACATATAAAAATGTTTTGTTACACTTCTGTATTCATTGCCCGGGAATATAGAAGTGTTCACAACATATTTTACTTGTTTTTCAACATTAGTTTCTTTACTAAACCACTTTACTAAACCACTTTACTCGTACACATATGGGTTTAGCTTAGGTATATTCCCTCCATCTTATTTATGACAAAAGACAGTAAACGGTTACATAACATCTGTTTCATTATAGTCTGTCCAGCAATATTTTATTATTTACAACATATTTTTTACAATTATTATAGCTATATTCCCGTTATATTTTCGTTGTGTTAATCATACATGTATTTCGTCTCATAGAAATTGTATTTTTGAATACATTTCATGATTTGGCAACATTTATTTACAACATTATTTCTAAAGCTTATAAATATTTGTGCTATAATTTGAAATCTTATTATAATTCTACGATCACATTTAAGTCAAAAATATGCAAGGTTTAAGTAAGAGATTAATATATTTTTCTACAAATAACACTTTTTAACTTCAACGTAAGAGGTGAGTATCGTTGAAGTCATTTGTTTAATAGAATATTAAGATAAATAAATTGAGTAAAACTTTACTAACATTACAACATTA
The DNA here is from genome assembly GCA_910589605.1 of Chrysoteuchia culmella. Classification (NCBI taxonomy): domain Eukaryota; kingdom Metazoa; phylum Arthropoda; class Insecta; order Lepidoptera; family Crambidae; genus Chrysoteuchia; species Chrysoteuchia culmella. The sequence continues at coordinate 2,982,267 of OU342651.1, forward strand.
TAATAGGATTGTTAATAGGTAGTTTTTATATGTTTCGGTTGTTATTGTTATTTAAATAATAGAATAAGTTTTGTTTGTTATAATAAGTTATTACAAGATACTTTTAAATAAAGGTACGACTATTTGATTTTATAGAGATATGATGAGACCTAAAGTAAAGGCTCTTTCACTATAACAAGTTTTTTAAAAATATTTATACGAGTATAATACTTTTGAGTTATTCTAGGATTATAAATCTGAAGCTTTTTAAAAATCATATGATATACTTTTGAATACTTCGCATTTGAAGTTTTTGCTGTTTTACAAATAGGTCGACAAAACGCATATTATTTATTATAACTCTTATAAGTTAATCCTTAAAAAGCTAGTCATATTTTAAAAGATGCCTCTACTTGAAGCGGTTACAATTAGGTGATCCCTAAAGTTTTCTACGGAGCTCAGATTTCCAGCATCAAATTATTATATTTTATAATTTCGAAATGACTAAGACATCTATTTTCACAGTATTCCTATACCTACCTTATAATTCTGTTATAGGTGACCGATACCCCACACAGTGTCTTAAATGGCCGCTATTATTATTATTATTATTTATTTAATTCAGAAAAAATCCATAACTTATATTTCCATAGCTATGGAAAATATCCATAGCTATGGATCGCCCTTTTAATTTTCGTCATCTTCAGTAATTTCCTTATGCTTATACAGCGTGCTAGGGAAAAGGTTTATTTTATTACTTATAGAGATAATATTCCAGAGAATCCATATTCACCAATAAACATTCAACTATATTCAAGTGAGCATTTTTATAATTACATAAAACCATTGATCGTTACAAAGCGATTAAAATATCTAGACCTTCGAGTCGTAAATGAGTGAGTAAATGTTGGTCTAAGTAGTTTCTTTACGCAATTATATTTTTTTAAAGGTGATGACTAACCTGGACCCTTAGACAAAGTAACATCGTTAAGTAGCGAATCGATAATTCGATTCGTTATTGTCTATATATATATGTCTAAGACCACATACCACATTTTACCAATCCCATACATTTAATTATTTTCGAACTTCGTTATCGTTTTTGAATTGTTACTTTAGCTAGCCCTGTAACATTTCGTCGTAACGTTACATTCGAGGCGAGCCTTACGTTACGACTAAATGATACAGGTCAGTAACCACCTTAAAAAAAAATATAAATACTATTTTATCTCTGTAAATGCTCCTAATAAAAAATTGAGGATATCTTCAAATACATCTAATAAAAATGAGGATATCGACCTAAGACCCTACACAAGCCACTCGACGGTGGGTGGTTTGGTGTAAAGTGGCGCGGCGGCGGCGGCGTGAGCGCGGGTGGGCTGCGCCGGCGCCGGTCACAGGCTGTACAGCGTCGCGTCCGCCGGCGGTATCGTGATCACCTCCGGCCGCTGGATCGTTTTGATCCTCTGTAAAATGGGTATGTTATACGTACATATTTAGTTTTGGCGCGCACTGGTCATTGGAATAAAAAAATTTTTACGGGTTATTAAACGCGCTATATTTCACGGACTATGATCTAATTGTCCGTATTTTTTAACCTTAAAAAGGTGCCGAAACGTCTGGAAAACAAAAAATCCCTTGATAAACTCTAAAAAATATTAGATCTTAGTTCGTGAAATACAGCGTTTTTAATAATCCGTAAAAGTTGTTTTATTTCAATGGGGATGTTGTTAAAACCATTTTTTTTTAAATTACCGATAGAGTTTAATGTAATGTAACCCAATTTCAAACTAAAAATTAGGTGCTTTTTAAATAAGTAAAAATCAATTCGTAACCTTCGGGAGTCCAGTTATTGAGCTACATAAACTTATTTTAAATGCAAAAATAAACAAGATCGGCGCCCTTCACTATCGTAGCGAAGGCATCAGACGACTTCTAAACCACTTGACCCTAATGTTCGAAACTCAGTATTTAAACTTTTCTCATTGACATATATAGGTGTACCAAAAATGGTGTCTTTAGCTACTGTAGTTCCTGAGATTCAAACATGCGCACAGACACATAGAGCCAGCACATAAGACTTCTACTATCGTATGCAAAGCATAGTTTAGAAGTCTAAAAACCTTTACTAAGTAAAGTCAATGGACAAAGTTTGCTGTCAATAATATTTTAATATGTATTGATTTTTGGACTTCGTTCGAACCGGATGTTTTTCGGCTTCTAGAGTTTCAGGACTATTTCAACAAAGTACAGTTAAATAAATGTTTAACTTAAAACTTCAGTATTTCACCAAATCAAACGGTTTTAAGTGTCCAGTTTCTCCAGGCACAACACTGACCTCCATAAAGCTGCCGGGCGTGATGATGAACTTGTACACGATGTAGAGCGGGATGCAAGATACTGTCGTCCCGGTCATCACCCATCCCACGGTGATGGACCAATCGGGGTACACGTACTCCCCGCCCAGCATATCCTCGTGTGCCAGCAGGGAGAACACGAAGAGAACCAGCAGGAACACCGGACTGGGGGGTTACATCAGAAACGAGTCAATATTAGAACAACCTGCCCCCTAATTGTCTAAGTTCAAAATCTATCACAATCCCTTTAAAAGGTATTGTGATTGTGATAGTGATTTATGGAATTGTGTAACCTCTAGTCGCAATCCCTTTCAGAACGAATGATGTTTTAAATGACACTTCATTTGACATTTTTTGTAAGGAGAACATTTGAAAAAGTTTTTTGTCTCTCACTTTGCTTAGACAGTTAATTTCGTTCATTCAATACCTTTCAAAACGCGTCCCGATCACAATCCCTTTCTAATGTCAAATAGTGACGGCCTGAAGTATGTGAATATCTTTCAAATTACGAATTGAAAGGGATTGCGATAGATTTTAAAATTAGACAATCAGCCTCCAGGTATGATGAAGGCTAAGAGTCGATTATAAAGAAGTAACGTTAAGTAGATTGTACCCCCTGATCCTAAACGCCCATCGCACCGGAAAAGTCTAGCAGACTAATCCTTTCACCATAATGATGATAATTCTACCATACAAGCATTTCCCCTACCAGAGTTTGTTGTTATGTAGACAATGTATCCATTTGACCAGTATAGTTTTTTGGGATACGTTTATTCGAAAAGTAATAAGGTAGTAGTAATAATTTATTAATCAAATGAAATACATATTAATTCGTCACTTGCTAGCAGGACACCAGTGTCCAGAGAACATTAGATTATCTTGTGTCTCATAAGTCGGAGCCTAAATCTATTACTTTTTGAAATAAAGCTTCCTAAAAAACTAAATAAACCGGGAAGTTGAAAAAGACTGCAACAAACCCAGCAGGCAAACCCATTCAGTACTAAGACATACCTGATGTAGGACCAGCAAGCGCGCCAGAACCACCCAGGCGAGTGGCCCAGCATACTCTTGATGTCAGCGGAGAACTTGTCGACGCCGTACACCCAGCAGACGCCAGCAGCTTCAGCGAATACCACGAACAGAATCGCCAGCCCCGGCCCGTACACGTTGAGGAAGTCAACCAGGTAGACCCCACCCTGCGGAATTTTATATGTTAAGAAACGGAAAAGAATATCGGCCATACAAGCTAACATCGGTCGTCGTCGTCGTATCAGCCACATAACACCCACTGCTGGGTATAGGCCTCCCCCAAGGATCTCCACAACGATCGGTCCTGCGCAGTCCGCATCCAGCGGCTTTCCGCGACCTTCACCAGATCGTCGGTCCACCTTGTCGGGGGCCTACCTACGGAGCGTCGTCCTGTGCGCAGTCGCCATTCCAGAACCTTTCCGCCCTAACGGCCATCGGTTCTTCTCGCTATGTGTCCCGCCTACTGCCACTTCAGCTAAGCAATCCTTCGAGCGATATCAGTTACTTTAGTTCTCCTACGGATCTCCTCATTTCTGATTCGATCACGGAGGGGAACGCCGAGCATAGCCCTTTCCATTGCACGCTGGGTGACCTTGAGTTTTCTTATCAGACCCATAGTTAGCGACCACGTTTCACTACCGTAAGTCATCACTGGCAACACACACTGGTCATAGACTTTCGTCTTGAGACACTGCGGTAAGTTGGACGCCAAGATTTTACGGAGTTTCCCGAATGCTGCCCATCCGAGTTGGATTCGACGGGAGATCTCTTACGGGACTTCCTCTTCGACGCGATATAACTTCTGTATTACTAATAAAATGAATTGTCCTCAACCACAGACCTATATCGAGATAGACGTAAAGAGCGCTTCTAACTGCATGAGAACCTAGCGTGTTCTGCAGTCTATTCTGTGTTTTCAACTCTTGAGACAGGGTCGAACTAGCAACCGCCAGGTTAGTGAGACCTCGAATTTTTTCGCTGTAACTAATGCTATTTCTATTTTTATGTATTTTTTGGTTTCCCGGACGTACCGACACCTTTTCCGTGGTCACGGAATCACTCGTCATACCAAGATTTTTGCTACGCAATACACTTAATTATACCAGTCTGTTATTGAAATCAGCAAGGAATGTAAACTAACCCCCAAATTCTAAGTCGTTCCTCCAAAACTTTTTACACTCCACTCAACCTCGTCGTGGGTAAAAATGGTAGTGTGCGCTAGGTCTAACACGGAGTGGCTACGTACTCTTTGGCGACTCCAGGTCCTTACGGAGTTATGACTTAGAATACCGATTTCAAGGAGTATTTCGAAGAGGTTTTCAATGAGGTTTCGTTAAGTCGAGGACGAGTAAGTTTTGGAGGAACGACTTAGAATATGGGTGTTAGTCTCTAGTTTTTAATAATGTTAAAAATTATGTTGAAGCGAGATATTTTTATTTTAAGACCACATACGAATTGAAATGATATCACAATAAACTACACACTAGAAATAGAAAAAAATTGCTCAGTGGTTAGAGCATTGGACCGGATTTCCAAAGGTCGTGGGTTCGAGTCCCATCTGAGAATTTACTTGCATCAGAGTTGATTTTGTCCAATAATTTTCTAATTAAAATTTATAAGTATGAAAATAGTATTGAAAAATGCAAAATTCAAAAATCATAAAATACACACTAGATGTTCACAACTCTCATGCTGGAAAAGTCATATGCGTTTACTACTCAGCGTATCTTTCGCATCTTCTTACATCGAATACATTTATCAGGTGGATGAGTGTGCTCAAACGGCAAATGAATCACCGCAGAACGCCGGTCGGTCATCGCCGGCGCATGAATTATGTAGCAGCACCGGGTCGCTGATAAGGCTCCTTTATTTATCGGGCGGAGGATTCCACTCCACTTGGATATTAAATCAGGGGTCTTGCAGTCAAGGTGGATAATATTTAACTATAATGTTTATTGTATGTTATTTATCTATTACTGAACTTTGTGTAGTTGTTAAAGCAGTAATTAGTGATTGACCGTTAATTTTCATGTGTTTTCTTGTGTAATTTTTTATAGGTACAGTCAGGAACTTTGCGGTTGACCAGCAGAATTTTTTAGGGAGTTTTATTTTAAAAAACTTAAAAATGAAAATTTCAAACCGACTTCAAAAGTAAAAAATAAAACTTTTGGAGTCGGTGCCAGCTAATGGCTGGTATACACTTTGATTAGCCAAGTGCCAAGTGTTTAGTGTTAAGTGTGTAGAGTGATTAATGTTAAGTGATTAATGATGTCCTATACTGTTTAGTAGGCGGTGTTTAGTACATTTTAAAAAAAAAATTAGACGACATTTTGCCTGAATACTTTGGTAATAAATGTTTGTTATTATATTCAGGACATTTTACATTATATAAATACGCATGTTGAACATACAACTCCACAAATTTGTGGGTTACGGATTCGAACCAATTCGTAGACATTTTTTTTTATATTTTTATCAATCACAACAACAGGAGAAACGAACACGAGACTTTGTTGATATAAACTAAACACTTAACAGTCACGTCCAGACGTGTTCAGTTCCTGTTTAGAGCAAGTGAGGGGTGAAGGCGGGACGCGCGGGAGGTGCTACTCACAGAAAAAATAGAACGCGCTGTAAATACTGTACTTCGCTAAGCACTAGACACTTAACACTAAACAGAAACTGTCCGAACGTGTTTTTTGCTAAACACTTTACACTAAATATGCCACTCGCACTAATCACTAATCAAAGTGTATACCAGCCATAAGGCATTCTACATTGCACTTCTAGTAACTATATTTTAATATTTCTTGCCTTGGCTGGCACCGACTCCAAAAGTTTTATTTTTTACTTTTTGAAGTCGGTTTGAATTTTTTTTATAAAAAGTTTTTTATTTCACCCTTCTTAGTTACATCATGTGCCATTACTTACACAAAAATCAGCCCATACACAACAATGATGTCATCTAGGTAAACGACTACTTCCCAAAACGTAAATTATATTTTTCTTGATTATGAAAAAAACTACTAGCCAGATCTTCGTAAAAATTATATGGGACCACACATAAACCATTTTCTTTCAGATTTTTTTATTTTTATAAAAATCTGTTAACAACTGGCGAAGTTATGGTAAAACATACATTAAAAAAAACCGTCGACATGAGAGCCTCCTTCTTTTTTTTAAATCGGTTAAAAAGTAATTAATAGGTATTTCACTTGAATAATTAATTATTTCTTTGACCTTAGTACTTTCCGAGGAAACGTCTCCCAAAAAACTTTACTGGTCAACCGGGAAGTTTCCCGATTATACCTAGGTACTGTTTTATTGCAAAATTTTATGCAGTTTTTTTTTAGCGAAGTACGGGGAGACTCTTAGCCTTCATCATACCTGATGTTAAGTATTGATAAGGCTGAAGATGGAAGCGAGCCTCTCCCGGAATCCCCAATCACTGAGGAACTGGCTATCTTATCTTTAACTGCCGGAACACAACAATGCTGAAAACATTGTTGTTATGGCGTCGGACTTAGATAAGATGGTGGTAGCTAGCCAGGCGGACTTACAACAAGTCCTACCACCATCCAAACAGAATACAACATGTACCCCGCTGGGAATCGAACCCGGGACCCCTGGGTCTGATACCGGTGGTTGTACCACTAGACCACGGAGGCGGTTAAGTTTGAAGATCTTTAAAACGTCCTTCTTTAGTTGTATTTGTATCGTTTGATTTTGACTTTGACTTTACTTATTAACTTACTAGAAAAGGGCCCGTTACTGCACTAAGTGCACCAAAACTGACTACTGACTGACTGACTGACTGACACTAACTGCACTAAGTGCAGTAACATCTAGCAGCATTTATACTATCAATTAAACTAAAATAATGAAAAAAAAATGAGTCCTACACAGACCCAGCTAGGTTCTTCGCTTATGTTCTTTGATGTAAGTGTATCATTCGTCGCACAGCATTCTGAGGATCTAGTGCGAGTTTGCATATCTCCAAACGTTACCATCGCGTGAGAGTAAAATTTTGACAGATCGACTTAATGCAAAGGGAATAAGGTTGAGAATTAAACTTATTCACAAACTTCAGCGTAAGCGATGAAGGGGAGAAAACTCACAATAAGCAATCTGGTTACTCGTCCATAACGGCACGGTTTCTAGGCCTAGAGCGACAGTAGCTCTCGTATAAGGCAGTGCACAAGTATACAGGTGGAAAAAATTATGGGCCCTAGACCCCTCAAAAACCTGAAACTACCTGAAATCCTTTTGTTAGCTCATTTTACTAGAAGGAAACATTCCTTAATTTTTTAAAAGAAACAAAACTGCTTTAAAGCTTTTTAGTAATACGCTTTCCACACCCAGGAGTCGAACCAGCTAAAATCTGTAAAAAATAAAATCCTGTACTTCGATAGGGTCAATGAAAAGGATCAACTCTCTATAACAACTATAGATAATTAAATTAAAGCAAACACAAGAAAACTCAACTTGTAAACTCAATGGGACGGAGAAAGCACTTTTATTTCTTGGCTTTTTTGAAAAAAAAAATACAAAAATCTTTGAATGTAGTTTTGTTTCTTTAAAAAAATAAAAGGACGTTTCCTCTCAGTAAAATGAGCTAACTGAAGGCCTTAAGGTAGTTTCCCTCCAGGGCCCATAGATTTTTTCCACCCTGTAGATGAGGAGTGACTCACGTATGTAGTAGTGGGCAGTGCACAGATGTAGATGAAGAGGCAGAGCACAGCCACAAAAAGCTCGCGCCGCCGGCCCAGCAACCTCGGGTACTCGTCGCACAGCGCTGTTGTTACGGCTTCCAGTCCTAGCAACACAAAATGTTAATATTTATTTATGACTAGCGGATTCTCGCGGTTTTACCCGCGTGGTGCCCGTTCCCGTGAGAATATCGGGATAAAATATAGCCTCTGTCACTCGGGAGAAATGTAGCTTTCTAATGGTCTAAGAATTTTCTAAATCGGTCCAGTAGTTCCCGAGATTAGCGCGTTCAAACAAACAAACTCTTGAGATTTATAATATTATTATAGATAAGGGTTATAATGAAAACACCCATATTAATAAATGCCATAAAGAAGAAAAAAAGCGAATTAATCAAATTAGAATCAATTAGAAATAATAATTATTAAAATACTGGCTGGATGCTGCTGAAGAAATAGTAATATCGCGTGAGAGCATTATGCAATACCGTGTATTTACTGTTTTTACCGTTCCGTACCAAAATGATAAAAATGTAACCCTTATGGTGCGACTCAGTCTGTCTGTCTGTCTGTCACAGCTGGAAATCTCAAGAACTGACTTGAAATTTTGGAATAGTTTTAGATGACGTTTGCCCAACTATTTTGCAATTAAGAGAGAAATAACTATACTTTTTTTTTTACTACAGGGGAAAAAAATTAAACGGCATGTGGCGTATCATACGAAAAGATGCTGTTTGCACATTCTCATTTTTTTTTTTTTTTTAAGCTGTATAGTTTTTGACTTTTGATGAAAAATCTAAAAAATACTGTTCCCCCCATTTATTTCCGAAGTTTGCATATAGAAAAATCTGAATTTATTCTATATCTAATAGAAATTTATGTTAAGATTACTAGAAAACTAAAACCACGTCTCTAAATAGCATACTTTTTAAGAAATCATAAAAAAGTAATAAAATTAAATATTTATAAATGATGGTACGGAACCTTCGGTGCGCGAGTCCGACTCACTCTTGACCGCTATTTTATAGTTGACTGGTACGTACTCGACCATAAGGAAATTATAATAAATAGAAAATATAAAAAGTTCTTTGATTACGGTCTATTTATCAGAGTAATATAACAAACAAAGATTTGTTTAGATTGCAGCAGTTAAGTTTAGAAAAATTATACAAAAAAATCAGGAGTAGAAAATGGTAAAAAATGGTGAGTCGTATGGTAATAATAACACATCTAAAAATACACCATAACACTTGTAAAGACCATGAACCTTAATAGACCATTCAATATTCACCCCCAAACGTGCTGTCCAGGCCAAGAGTGATGAGCATGAGGAAGAAGATAATGGCCCAAAAGACAGAGCCTGTCATGGTGGCGATGGCCTCCGGGTACACGATGAACACCAGCCCGGGGCCCTCCAGGCCCACGTCTTCAATGCTCTTGTTCTGCACGTGCGCCATGTAGCTGGGCAGAATGAAAATATAAATGAAATTACAGATTATAATTTAGGCTGTTACAAGCACTTGAACGTCCTACAAGCTACTCCATCAATTCTTACGGTGGGACACTTTGTAACAACAAAACGCATAAAATTTTGGTTTTATAAATTTTGTGTCACTCAAATCAATAGTTCGGCTTTATAATACTGACTGACACAAATTTTGGGATGAGGAATAAAGTCCAAAATTAAGTAAATTTGGTTATAAGAAAGCACGATTTATCAAGATCTAATTAAGAATAAAGTTTTTATAAGATTTGATTTTAAATTTAAGCCCACATAATGACAATATAGAATGACAAATATAAGGCACTTACCCTAAAACAGAGAAGATGACGAAGCCAGCCAGGAAGCTGGTGAGACAGTTAATAGAGGAGGTGATGAGAGCGTCCCGGTAGCAGTTGTTGTTGAACTTGTTGTAGCTGGAGAGCGCCAGCAGTGTGCCGAACCCGGGGCCCAGGGAGAAGAAGATTTGTGAGGCCGCGTCGATCCACACCTTGAGGGAGGTAATAATACTTTCAACGTTTGTCGGCAAAGTATGTTTATAAAATGAATTAGCAGATATTGTTGCTTTCGTGAAAGAACTCGGTTGCTTAGGGGCAAAAAGTTAACGAAAAGCAAGACTTGCGATTTGTAATTTTAATCAGCCTCGAAAACTGCGATCAATCTATACTAGTATTACAACGAGGAAAGATTTGATAGTTTGTTTGTTTGTTTGTTTGCAACGAATAAACTCAAAAACTACTGAACGGATTTGGAAGAAATTTGGTACACAGATAGTAGATAGCCTGGTTATGAACAAAGAATACTTTTTATTCCAATATTCCCACGGGAACGGGAACCACGGTGAAACCACGAGCGGCCACTAGTAGTTTTTAAAAACATACCTTAGAATTTAAAAGTTTGTGCCATTCAGGTGTTAGATAGTATCGGATGCCTTCAGTTGCACCAGGTAAAGTAACTCCTCTAGCAAGAAGAATCAGCAGAACTGCATATGGTGCAAGAGCTGTCACCCACACCACCTACACATTATAAAGGGCATTACTTCAATATGCTTTACATCGATCTTCTTCAAACTAAATTATGAGTTAAAATTACTGTCTTCTTACCTTGCCCGTACTTCGAACCCCTTTCCACAATGAGAAGTAGACCAGCATGAAGACGCTAAGGACGCATATGGCGAGCGAAGGTTTGATAGGGCCCATGTCACTCAAGCCATTCGACCGTTGTTGCTCTAGGACATTGCGCCTGAGGGAAACACAGCTGTATTTTAAAGGAGGTAAAAAGATCTGTAGCTACGGGACAGCGCTGCAGGAGATAGATTTCTATGTCAGGAATTCCCGGCAAAATCGGTTTTGGACGATTTTTTTGAAAATTCAAAGAGGATTATGCATGTGACTGCTACCTAAGATCGCATAACTATAACAGTGCTCACTTAGGGGTCCCCTGACGTTAGAGTGGCTAGAATATGAGAACCCAGTCATGTTTCGTGGGTGCTTAAGAACCAACTAAGGGAGCAAAGCCATAAGACGACATCTTCTACGAGAGTCTACTAAAATCTTCGGAGACGGCGGCAATAATTGATTTAATTCAATATTTGATTCACAATATTCTCACGGCTGAAATTGCATGAAGGTTCTTTCAGTCCTGAAAGGAATCAATTACTTACTCAAAGAACTCCTTAGCTGGAGTAGTTGCGTTCGCATGTATCTGCGGCGAGGTGACCGGAGTGCATAAGGGGGTGTTCCACTCGTTGTTGCAGGAGGTCCATGGCAGTTCCGAGTTGATGGAGGCCAGCGACGCCACCAGGTAGTACACCGCCCATCCGATGATCGTGTTGTAGTACATCCCCATGTAGATATCGATCATACATATCGCGTAGCCCACGCCTACAGCATCAAACATCAATATAAAGGTTGTCTACTCATACATACTATTTAAAAAAAATACTCAATGTGTAAACCTTGTATAACTTACAATACCATGGAATATAACTAATGGAGGCAATACGCCTTATAAGGTATTATGGCTAGATGTCCATGGAATGTGAGTTATATAAGTAGGTACTCTTTGTACGCGAAATAATCAAGATAAATGCATTTATAATCAAAACCGTATCTCTGAATAGCTAGTTTCCTCAGCAGTTATGAATGAAATGCATTCATGGATTTCTCACAATAAATCTTCAACCGTTCAAAATTCAATTAATCAAAGCGAGCCTTGCCAATTTGCCGCGTAAACTTGGCGCCAACTTTTGACGTTTGCCGACGCCATATTTGAAATCGAATCAGCGCCATCTGGCGTGTAATCAAATGATATAACATCGCGCTCTAATTAGTTTATATACGACGAGATGGATCGAGTTGTTTGTCGATAACAAGTGTGCGAATGTCACTTTTCCTTTAATGTTATGACGTGATTCCAATATCATGCATTTGAATCTGTTACAATTTTTTTTTCTATTGCCTGTATATCTGGATAGATTGTAATATTTGATGTGGAGATTAACATACTAACAGGTTAGGTAATCTTTAGAACAGGGTGTCCAACACAATTCTGTGGAGGGCCAGGTGTAGTATTTTTGTAACCGCAACGGACCAAATGACTTGCCCAATAGCAAAGGTTTAAGTAAGCACTCTCCTAGCTATTATCCCCGGGCCAGATGAAGGACTTATGCGGGCCACATTGTGGCTCGGGGGCCGTATGTTGGACGCAGGCCCGTCCAACATACGGCCCCCGTAAGGCCCTTTAGAATAACTTTCTTGCTACATACGCTTCAATGCATACAAACCATTTTCAACATCTCTTTGAGAGAAGCATGCAACACATCCGCTAAAAGTTAATGCACTGATTGCAGATATATACATTTAAAAAAAAATATAAAAAAAAACATCTCAAGAAACAGTTGGAATAATATATCTATAAAAGAAAATTTTATCAGTTTTCAAATCGCGTACCGACTTATACGACATTCCCACATAAATTCCTGGAATACAGTGTATCGCGGCAGTTACCCTCGGGAGCATATTCCCCGTGATAAGGACCCTCGGCGGAATCAACGTTGCAAAACGATGGCAAACATCCTGTCACCCTTACTGATTTACTGATTAAACATCAATGGGCCCATAAAAATCAGTACCTAAGGGTCATTATATATGTCAAAATGTGTATATTTTTATTTGTTAAACCATAAAATGTGTATGAGTTGCTGTACGTTAGCTAATACCAGATGTACCTATGTGTGTTGCAACAAAATAAACAATTTTCTATTCTGTTCTATTCTAATAGGTAAATAGTTTTTCGTTGATTTGATTTTGCAGATTACAACATATTTCTTTCATAATCTCACATTTTCGAAAGAATAGGAACTTTTTAGTACCTACTCCCTTATTTGATGACCATATGACTCCATCACGGAGTAACGGGAAAACAAAAAGCAAAACTAATTAATAATAAGACAATATTCCGATGAAATTTTTTGTCGGTATTTTTTTTCAAATTAATCAGGTAAAGATAGCCAGCTCACTGTCCAAATACAAACATCAACAGGAACATAATTTTCCAAAATGCAATATTAGTAGGTAACACAGTCTTACGTACATTATCTATAAGCTTTAGATACTTAGCGACAAAGTGTTGGAACAATATTCCTCCGCCTATTAGGAATTCCAAAACCTTTTTCACTTTTAAAATCTCGTACAAGAAACATTTACTGTATACACAAAAGAATAGCTAAGTGTGAACGTCAGCTCGAAATGCCGTATATTTGGTTACATTAAAAATTATAACATTATTTAAATTTTAACTGTTCTCTTATGTTTATGCTTTATTTATTCTATTTTAATTTGCGTTGCTATTTTATGTTTTAAAGATTTTATATTCAATGACGAAAAATTTTGTTTATATAGTGTATTGCATGTTTCTTTGCTCTCTAAAGGCATCTGCAGAAAACCAGTGCCGTGGTGACAGTAACGTTATCATGGCTTATACTGAGCAGAGGCCTATTTGGTACATAGGTTAATATTATTTTTGTAATTTTTTATAAATATGTTTTTGTGTATGTTTTACCTGTACCAAATAAACTCTTTCTATTCTATTCTATTCTATTCTAAGCACTTGCGAAAGAATAAAAAGTTTCCATAAATTGTTTGCTAGATTCGTTCAACTTTTTCAAGGTAAGTTTTGACTTTCACGGGGGTCCTTGATTGGTCAAATCATGGAGTAAGAACTTCTCACGGTCCCTTCGATTTCGACGAGGCCAATAGATCACGGACAGATATTAGAATCTTCTATGCCTTTTTTGGTTGTTATGTTGGTTATAAATGGTACTGCAGATTTTTTGGCACTGGTATTTCTATAAAATCATTTCTTTGTCTTGGTGCTAAGACAATTTTGCGAGCAAAGTATGGACTTTGTCAAAAATCTTGTATGTCTCCATAGAGAAAAGTTGATATTTACATTTATTTAGAGAGGAGCTATCAGAGTGCTTCGTATGAGTATCCACACCTAACTCGCTTACGCCGAAGTTTGCGAATAGAGTTTAATTCTCAACCTTATTCCCATTGCATTAAGGTTATCTTGATGTATTAAATATTAAACAAGAAAATATACTAGAAAAAAGCAACTTGTCATCAAGGCTATCTGTCAAAATTTTACTCTCACGCGATGGTACCGTTTGACATTTTCAAATTCGCACTAAGCCCTCTGCTTCATCGCAACTTAAATTTTTTAATTTATTGTTCTCTCAAGAATACAGCGCTTACAAATTATACAACGTCTGCCAAACTGTACAACAGTTTGTTCGCAACTTTAATTTTTTAATTTATTGTTCTCTCAAGAATAGTGCTTACAAATTATACAACGACTGCCAAACTGTACAACAGTTTGTCGGCAGTAGTAGCTCTCGTGGAAAGTCGTACATTATTGTATAAGTATGCATTGTAGTTCTGTTAAACTATAAACAAAAATATGTTTTAATTATAAGAAACTTATTTTAACTTAATTTAAGATACATTTTAATAAATGTAACTTGTAGTCTGCTTCATCGCAACTACTTAGGTATTTATCCAGGAACCATACGTGGCATAAATACAACCTTAATAACAGACATATTTCCACTCTCATGGATAACTAAATGTGTAGACCTAAAAATATTCAAAAAAAGCTTGTAGTAGAAGAATAGATAAAATGGTAAGTTATGTGTTACAACTAATCAATTTTAGTTCTATAATGAAAAAATATATTAGCACTGTAACTCAAGAAGACCGAGTGCCAGACTTGCAGTAATCTGGTTTATTCTTTTCTTGACTTAGTTTTAGTTGGAGTCTCACGTCAGCGGCAGGTATCCGTAAGACGGAATAAAACTTTCTATCATTCTGTGCTTCCCACGTTCGTGATTTATGAAGTCCTGTGCCTTCACCTAAGCGAAAATAAATTGCATAAACTAGGTACTTATGGGAGTAAAAATAATTATAAAGTTATTTTGATAACCCTTAAAGATTTTTGAGGTGATGGTGTGTCGTTAGGTTCCTTAAAATAAGTTTGAGCGAAGTAATGGTTGGTTTACCTGAACGAGTGCTGCTAGTGGGGTTGAGTCTACTCTCGTCTATAATAATATTATTTGACGACCTCCGTGGTAGAGTGGTACGTACACCGGTTTCAAGGTGTCGCATACTCTGAGGTCCTGGGTTCAAATCCCGGTAGGGGCAAATGTTTGTATGATGAACTTGACTCATGGCTTATTATATAAGTATATTCCAACAACAAAAAATATATTGATATTATGATAAATGAATATAACAAAAATAGGAAAGTTTTCAATCATGAATGGAAGTAAGCATTAACTTTCGTTCAAAAATACTAACAGTAAATTTCAATTCGCCAATGTGGACGTATGTTTAAAAATAACTAACAAACATCGTCAGATAATCGAAAGATTCATTCAACACTGTCGATGTCATTTAAACTTACGCAGTCTTTAAATTATTAAAGTAATTTTTTCGCCTTTTTTGTCCATTTAATCTTATTTATTGAATAAAAGTCACAAAAGCTTCGAACACAATCAGTAAAACTGCGGTCAAGTGAGTGAAGTACAAAAGGCCCTTATGTATATCGTACGGTCCTTTATAAATATACAGGAGGCAATGCTTTTAGCGGCAAGACAAATGCCGCCGGACGGGGCTTGTTAAAATGTATGAAATGGGCACGATCGCTCTTCACGGTTCCACCACCCCGATGAGGGTTGGAGAAGAACCTGATTACAGGACGTTAATGCTATTGATGATTGTCATACATCAAATAGGGCTGACCTATTTGCACAATCTTTAATGCACTTTATTGCACTTTAGAATAAGCGATTACGTAAAGTGTTATGGGTAAGTATTCATTTGACAGTTTGATAGACAGATAACATCTTAATTTGAAACCACACTACAGGCACATACATTATACTGTACCGCCGCCAGCGACAATGGTTCTACTTCAGTCTGCTTGTCTTTACGTTGTGCTTAGAAATATGATCATCTAAAATAAATTGCTATTGACCTGTATGTACGTCACAACTTGCAGCTACAGTAACCTTGTAATGCGAGAAATGTTATAATGTAAGTCCTTCCTTGCGAGTTTACGGTTAGGATAACCATAAAATGTAATATAATAATTAGTATTTTCTTTTTGTGATGGAAATTGACCTTATGTTAAGCTCACTTTTCAATTTGACGACTCTGTATGAAATAAAACAGGGAGAAAAAAAATAGCCCTTGACGAGTTTCTTGCCGGTTCTTCTCGTTACAAGGTCTCCCGCCGTAGGGTTTGTGAACCGAAGGCGTAGCTTTTTTGACGTTCATAAGTGCTTGTAACAGCCTAGACTGAATAAATGATTTTGAATTGAATTGAATTGTATGTATTAATATAACAAGTTAAAACCTTTGAGCGAAACTTGAAATTCATACTGTAGGTAGGTGTGTAATTCATGTCAAATGCAATACAAATTGCGGCCTAAACTGTAATTGCAGCAACTGTCAAATGAGTACGAATATTTTTACATGATTTTAAGTAGGAGTCGTGGTCACGGAATGACTGACCATCAATGATACGCAATTGCTATAAATCTTGTGCTTTTGGAAATTGATGAAATTGAATATTTACATATGTAACACTCTTAAAGATTTTCTGAACGTACAAAACAATCAAAGAAGGTTTTCTGCATTCAAGATTGTGGCCTTTGCACAAACGTCATAATGCGCCAAGGGCGCACCAGGCGGTCGAGCCGTCGCGCAAATATTTGCAGTCGACTTCATTCACCCGCCGGCGATTTAGTGTTAATACTAGCCTTTAAAACTTGCAGTGATTTCTTAAAAGGACTTTGAGCCTTATTCCTATACAAGTAAGGATTAAATTAAGGTTTTTTATGAACAATTGCGTGACTCTTAGCTTTCATCACACCCGATGTTAAGTCTTGATAAGGCTGAAGGTGGACGCGAGCCTCACCCGGAATCCTCAATCACTGAGGAGTTACTCAGTGCACAGTTGGCTATTTTATCTCTAACGCCGGAACACAACAATGCTGAAAACATTGTGGTAGTAAGCCATGCGGACTTATAACAAGTCCTACCACCAACAAACCGAATACAATATGTATAACTGGGAATCGAACCCGGGACCACTAGACCACAGAGGCAGTTGTGGTCAGGGATTCTGTTGGACAGTTTGAACCGTAACGTTATTTAAATAAGGATTTGATGAAAGTTGTCACAATCGGGGTTTAAAGTGGCCAAAACTGGATTGTTTAGCCCATTGATTCCCAAAGTGTCTAGATGGACCCCCAGGGGTCCACGGGAGACTCTACGGGGGTCTACGCTAGCGTGACAAAAAAATGGGGTTCACAATTTTTCAAGATTTTTTTTCTGGTTCCGATAGTGAAAAACTAAAATAAAAAAAATTAAGGTCAGCGACTGTTACGTGTAAAAACTTGCATATTCCAACTTATAATTACAAGGGGACAGCATCAATTTAATAAAAACAGATATCCTCTGTGATCTAGTGGTAAAAACCGCCGGTATCAGACCCAGGGGTCCAGAGTGCGATTCCCAGCGGGGGGCACATATTTTATTCGGTTTGTTTATGGGTAGAACTTGTTGTAAGTCCGTCTGGCTAGCTATCACCATCTTATCTAAGTCTGACGTCATAACAATAATGTTTTCGGCATTGTTGTGTTTCGGCAGTTAGATATAAGATAGTTCAGTTCCTCAGTGGTTAAGGATTCCGGGAGAGGCTTGCTTCCATCTTTAGCCTTATCAATACTTAACATCAGGTATAAATAAAATGTATGATGAAGGCTAAGAGTCTCCTCGTCGATCATAATAAAACAAAGGATGTTGTTATTTCAGATTTTCTTAGAAGATTTAAAATTATGAAGCAAAGTATTAGGCGGCGCGAATTTTCTCAGTTTTCAAACTTATCACAATGCCTTGATAAGAATATTCAGACAAACGTTCAACACACATAGTTACTTCGGAACATTTAATTGTCTTGATGATGACTTCAAAATTTGAACATATTCTTACGATAGAAATACCACACCATGGATCTTAAATCCATATGATGAAACGGTGTGGAGGACGGAAAGTGGAGAATGTGATATTGTAAGAGGAGCTACTCAAGCTTCAATCGAGGACCTGAAGGTGAAATTTAAAAGGATATCAAAGATTTTGACTGCAGGCAGAAATACCCGAATAATATCCTGGATTGTGGGGAACTTCGAGAAAGTGTTTCCCTAGTCATATATTGTCGACAAAAGTGTCGTTACAAACCTTTAATTTAAACTTACAATAATTAAATTAAACAATAATTATATCACATAACGCGGAGATTTGGGGTTATTCCTATTAAAACTGAAGCCAAATAGTGATAATTTGCTGTCAATCCATCAATTACATCCCACCCATTGAAATTATGACTATTTTGTGATTGTCAATGTAGAAGTTACGTGACGTTATTAACGTTTCATTCTAATTTAAATAAATACAACACAAGAAAATATCCTATTTTTCTTTTTATTTTTGCCACTTCGAACCACAAATTATGTAGGTCTCCGAACGGGGACTTTTCTAAATAAAATAATTAAGAATTAATTGGTTTCTTGTGCTGTGGCTGTGAGTAGATGGCAAAAAAGGAAAGTTGGATGAAATCACCTTTGATTGGCCAACTTTACTTTTTGACATCCACTCACAGCACAATCAATTAATTAATTTAATTAAGTAACCAATCAATTCTCACTTTTTTTTCGAAAACTGATAATTCGTTATTGGAACTCAGCCGCAACCTAAATTTCCATATCCAATTTTCACATTTGTTTGTTGAGTTTTGGGTCCACCGGAACAAGCAAAATTTCGAAAGTGGTCTATGAGAAAAAAAAGTTTGGGAATCTCTGGTTAGCCCTATATAGTAATCCGGACATCAGGGGCCTTACACTAACGCTTTGCGATTCTTTTTAAGTTGTGATTGTGAGAGTGGGATGCTGCCATACGGCGCGTATAGCGGCGTCTTATTCTTACTACCTGAAAATAACCTAAAATGAATAACATCCCAGTTGATGGCAGCCCCCCAGCTCTCATTTCGATCTAAAGTTTTCAGAAAATTTATCTTCTGCAAAACAGCATAATTATTTGCAACCATCTTTCTTTATCAACTTATGTCGTTAATATGCTCAGCCCTCTTTGGAAATTAAGACGATTTTTTTTAGATGGCATTCGTACAGGGGCTCTCGATCCGATCTCAAAGTTTTAGGAAATACCAAGTATTGTAGTGTTGATCTTGTTGAATTTAAATAATGCTTAATGTTTTATGATTTTTTGCATTTTTCAATGCTAATTTTATACTTATGACAAATTTTAAATAAATAATAAATAACGTTAAGTTTCATGAAGAACTTGTGTTATGGATACTAATTCCAAAAATATTGGAAAAAATCAACTCGGCCACAAGTGAATTTATTGGCTGTTGCATCTTAATCGATCGTTAAACATCTGAAAGATGTTTCTTCGATGCAAGGATATTCCTAGCATTGATGACGACGCTGGCCTACAGCGATTTAAAAATATAAAAGTAAGTAGTGGAGAATTTCGATGGTGGTCCGCAAGTCTCGTAACTCAGTGGTTAGACCATTGGACCGGATTTCCAAAGGTCGTGGGTTCGTGTCCCATCTGAAAACTCACTTGTAGCCGAGTTGATGTTTTCCAATATTTTTCTATTTAAAATTTATCATAAATACTAAATGTGCTACGGAACCTGTAGTGATTTCTTATTCAAAAGGTATTTTACTGTATTTTATGATGAAACCGTCATCCGACATTCAGGAAAAATGCTAGCAGCAAAAAATACCTAGCTATACTTGTAGTAGATTTGTTCTGTCATTTACAAT
Source organism: Chrysoteuchia culmella (assembly GCA_910589605.1). NCBI lineage: Eukaryota > Metazoa > Arthropoda > Insecta > Lepidoptera > Crambidae > Chrysoteuchia > Chrysoteuchia culmella. Next base: position 3,002,256 of record OU342651.1, read on the forward strand.
TTATATAATATTCTAACTTAAACGAAAAACGAATTCGTTTTTCAGAAGTTCACTCAAACTTTGTAAGTTTGGTTTAACGGGCTGCTGTTACTTTAGTTTCCAAGATGTCTTAAAAACTGAAAGTTTACTTTTCTGTAAATACAAACTTAATGATGATCTCTAGGTATAGTCTAAGTAGTATCGTTAGCAGAATCCAAGGCAAGTTGTAAAATAAATAAACAAACAGAATACTGAGAGTAAACCTATTTTTACGCGAGTACTCAAAAAAGTAGCGTAATGTGTTTGTTCTGGCTTCGTAAAAAATAATCTGGTAAATCTATTTTTAATATTTACAAATATTTTGAAGTAAATACGACAAGGTATCCGGAAGTATCTATCTATATTGATTGATTGAATCTTCTTATAGAGAAATCAGCATCTCTTTGATCGTACTAAAGTCCGTATCGTTCAAATATCAGAGATTTCCCCGAAGCCGTCGTAGATTCGAGAATAAAAGATGTTAATGGACGACACAGCAGACGAATAAACGTCGAATAGTCGACTTGAATATTCCCTCGGGACCTAAAACAATCACTTAGCGCGATGTTAACGATTTATGTATTTTTGGTTCATTTTCATCATAAATTTTGTTTGCAATCAGAACCTAATCAATTTCTTAAATAGTTATTTCTATTCTGTTTATAATGATAGATAAATTGAAGAAGAATTAAAATTATATTTAAACATTTTGTGACCCGTTTTCTTCATTGTCTTGACTCCATTCTAATAAGTATTATACTTATCTTCCTTTTAAGTTCAGATATATCCATATTCATTAAATTAAACAATTAACGATTACTATGCAGAATATAAGTTACAGAGTGGGTAGAACAATGTTGTTATTATAAGGTAACCCTCACTCACGTTTATCAGCAATAAGGTTGAGAGCATAATACGGATAAAAAAATGAAAAACTGAAAAAATCACGGGATGACGTCATCCCGTGACCACGACAGCTGTAAAGGTGCCGAAACGTCGGGAAAATCAAAAAACCCCTAAAAAACCTAAAAACACGGACAATTACAACTTAGTTCGTGGAAATATAGTTTTATTTCAATGAACAGTGCGCGCCCTAACTAAAAGATGTACGTAAATCCTAACTACTTTTTTTATTATTCTAATCCTAATCCTAAGTTATCCTACTAATAATATTACTAATTATTATTATTAGTTTTTAATTAATATTATAAATGCGAACTAAGCTACTTTGACAAAAAATTTACGCCCCAACTAAGCAACTAATCGATTTGATTTTTAGCATAGAGTCAATTGAAAGGACGGAGAGTTACATAGGCTAATTTTTGATCCCGATATTCCCACGGGAACGGGAACCACGTGGGTGAAACCGCGGGCGGAAGCTAGTACCGAAATAATTACACCCCCTGAAATAAAAAGGTTGGAAAATGCTCTACAATTTGAGGCGTTCGATATCACACATGAATTGGTGAAGTTATTGATGACTTTTACGAAGGTCACAGAAGATTTTTCCGATTGAAAAATCGCCGGCTTTAGAAGAACCACTTCCTGGGAACATAGTGTACTCGTATAATACTGGAGACAAGTGCAATGCGGACGCTCGAATTCGCATTTTGAGTAATAAATTTGTAAAGTTGCTTTTCATTCTGCTTAGATTTTCACTTTTGATGTGTTTTGGTTTAAAGCTGCATTGACTTCGGTTTTTTTTTATTATGAACGACGGTGAGGCTCTTAGCCTTCATCATACCTGATGTTAAGTATTGATAAGGCTGAAGATGGAAGCGAGCCTCTCCCGGAATCCTCAGCCACTGAGGAACTGGCTATCTTATCTCAAACTACCGGAACACAACAATGCTGAAAACATTGTTGTTATGGCGTCAGGCTTAGATAAGATGGTGGTAGCTAGCCAGGCGGACTTACAACAAGTCCTACCACCAACCAAACCGAACACAATATGTATGGAATCGAACCCGGGACCCCTGGGTCTGATACCGGTCGTTGTACCACTAGACCACAGAGGCGGTTGAAAACCTTGGTGAAGAACATGATAGAAAACTGCAAAAAGATCTGCCTCACTATTCTGATAAGTGCTTTTACAAAATCACTTTCGAATTCGCAATCGAATTTAGAATTTTTGTATGTAATAAAAAAATAATCAGTTTGGTTGGCCTAGTAGTTTTTATTTTATGGGCATTTTTGTTAACTTGAACGGTGTCATTTACACGATTCTTTGTTTATATTTACTCCGATTATTTAAAGATATCTTATCCGATTTCCGTGATTTTTAGGGTTCCGTACCTCAAAAGGAAAAAACGGAACCCTTATAGGATCACTTCGTTGTCCGTCCGTCCGTCTGTCAAGACCGTTTTTCTCAGGAACGCGTGGAGGTATCAAACTGAAATGTATATCTAATACTCAGGTCTACTGTCCCTTGGAGCTGTGAAAAAATCGAACGTCTAAGCCAAAGCAATCAAAAGATACAGCCGTTTATGCTGCAAATTTCCGCAAATTTTCGAAACTTGCACGGTTTTCAAAACCTTCAGGGTACTTCCCGTGAACTTAGAATCTCGAAATTTGGTACGATGTAATGTCTTATAGTACAGATAAAGGAAAAATTGCGAAAACCGTAAATTTTTAGTTATAAAAAATATATATATAAAAAATATTTTTGAAAATTTTAAATTTCATTTTGCAATAAAAATACTATAACTATGACTCGATTGTCGTGATGGGTGAACTTTTACTTATATACCTTCAGTTTTACAACACAATACAACAACAAAACCGTAGTAAATTTTAAATAGAAAAATATTGGAAAAAATCAACTCGGCCACAAGTGAATTCTCAGGCTGGAATAAGTATAAAAATAGCATTGAAAGATGCAAAAATTACAAAATCATAAAATAAAACCGTAGTAGTTTATAAAAAGTTTTTGTCTCGTATGGGTTGCCTGGAAGAAATCACTGCAAAGCGATAAGGCCGCCATTTGTACAACAGATTATGTTCAATGTTTTCTATTATACATGTATTTTCTGTCGGTGATAAATAAATAAAATTAAATCAACATCAATCATCAAAGAGTCGTGAAAATTACACCCCGTTCAAGTTTTTTTTTTTCAATTAACTGGGCAGGCATTTATTTTAACATTACAAGATAACAGAAATGCTCATAAAACAAAAACTACTAGGCCAAACTGAATAAAATTTTTATATGGCCAAATGCATTTTATGGCGAACAAAAAAACGTAAATCGGACTAGAAATCTCGGCGCAATCGGTGTACATACATAGAAAAAAAATATACCGGCCGAATTGAGAACCTCCTCCTTTTTGGAGGTCGGTTAAAAACTGACCTTTTACGTGCGAATTCGAAAGTGATTTTGTAAACGTACTTATCAAAATAGCAAGGCAGTACAGAATCGGTAGTAATACTGTATCATTACAAAGGCGTCATAGGATTCAATAGAAGTAGATATGAGCTAGTATTACAAGTAAGTACCTATTAAATCCTTAGGCGTACGCTTCACGTTCAATATTTATCACGAAATAACGATCGCGAATCTCGATCCAGGATCTTGGTATTTATTGATTTTCTAGCCTACGATCAGCCTACGATATTGAAATTAAACAGATCACACGTGTTTTCATAAATATCGAGATAAATAATGAACGTGCAACATGCACCTTACCTTCTTCAAATCGTTCAATGTCATTACGATATCGAATGCCCTGAATCATATCAAGTTTGCAATATTACCTTTAAGAGCTGGACAGATCCTCTTCCAGAGCGTGAGGCAGCCGCAGCGATGGTACTGGCCCAGAGCCAGCTCCATAAAGAACAGTGGCAGACCACCGAACAGCAGCATCACGCAGTAGGGGATCAAGAAGGCACCTAGTGGGGTAAGAATAGAATATAATTATTTGGAAAAGTAGTTGATGAAGAGTGTCTCCAGAGCAGAAGGTCTTAGTTGCAAATCGTACAACCGCGCGAAACGTATAATGAGCAGTAAGCCTACTTAGCAAAATGTTCATGTAGAAAGATGGCCTATATAGCAGAACGTCTAATTTTTTAATGAAGTACGGGGAGACTCTTAGCCTTCACCATACCTGATGTTAAGTATTGATAAGGCTGAAGATGGAAGCGAGCCTCTCCCGGAATCCCCAATCACTGAGGAACTGGCTATCTTATCTTTAACTGCGGATCACAACAATGCTAAAAACATTGTTGTTATGGCGTCAGACTTAGATAAGATGGTGGTAGCTAGCCAGGCGGACTTACAACAAGTCCTACCACCAACCAAACCGAATACAATATGTACCCCCGCTGGGAATCGAACCCGGGACCCCTGGGTCTGATACCGGTGGTTGTACCACTAGACCAAAGAGGCGGTTAAATTTTTTGCTATTTAAGTCTGTTTAGCAAATCGTTATTTTTTTATGTGAATTCATGATAGAAAATGCAAAACAAATAATTTTAAATTATGGTTATATTTTTGACTGACTTCAAAAAAGGAGGAGGCTCAAGTCGACTGTATATTGAATATATACTGTATATTGTATCAGTTTCTGTGTGTTTATACGTCCTTCTAAGGTTTTGAGCTTATATTTTCGTGGCTAGTACCTAAGTTGTTGAAACTATCTTTTAGGGTTCTAAGGGTAACATAGATCTATCTATTAGAGAAATCACTGGTTAAGTAAGCACTTCTTCGCGTTTTATCAGCATAGCTGGTTTGAAAATGTCACTAATTACTTGATTTACCTTTCCGAAATTGCCACACTTTTTTAAATGGTCTTACGATTTCAACATCCAAACTACCAGAGGCACTTGCATTACGGAAATGAGTATTTATAGATGGCGACACTATACAACCAGTTACCTAGAAGTAACCGCGAGATAAAATCCTGCCAGAGTTAATATTTATAGATAAATCCTCTTAGACTCTATATTTATCTCGTCCGCATCACGATGGGGGGTAGCGTATGTCTACCATTGACTGATTGAAAGAGTTGTATAGTAGGTAGACTTACCGCCGCCGTTCTGGTAGCAGATATAGGGGAACCGCCACACGTTGCCCAGGTCGACCGCGAACCCTACCACGGCCAGCAGGAACTCGGCCTTCTTGCCCCAGGTCTCGCGCTCCCGCGGTGGCGTCAGGGAGACCACCATCGACCGGGCCTTTGCTGGTTGCTGATCGAAGAGATAAGCTGTTATAATGCGCAGATTGAAAAGCGAAAATAGTGGAAAAGGTGCTTTTTTATTTCCTCATAGTGGTTTGATGAATCAAGGAACTGTATATATTTGTTGCCAGGTATCAGGATTTAGCGATACGTTTTGGGCATGAATACAAAAGTTGGAGCAGTAGAATACTTAATGTTAGTCATTGCAGCTCGTACTAACGTGTTGGAACATTGCTGGCAGTATCGGCTAGTCTGCGTTGATTTGCCATCCGTAGACTATGACGGTGGAAAACTTGTATATATTCTCATACTTTAACAGTGGTTTTATGAATGAAAAAACTGTAAATATTTTGATATCGATCTCACTAGCAGAGGCATGTGTCTCTGTTGCATGTTTAGAGACGTTCTGCGCGTGAATAGGTACTTGGCTGGACCAGTAGAATAATGCTAGTCTTTGCAGCTCGTACCAACGTGTTGAAACAGTTGTGGAAATATCGGCTTGTCTGACTTGCCGGCACTGACCATTGCCCAGCTAACCAGACACCTACTCTAGAGTACAACATATCAGTAGGTATTCAAACCAGATGATTGTTACAGTTTATACAGTATATGATTGTTACAGATAGTACTTACAGTGGCAGGCACCGGTGCCGCGGGCGGATCGGGCGGCGGCGCGGAGGGCGCGGGCGGTGCCTCCGGCGGCGGCATCTCGCCGGTCGGCTCGCACTCGCCGTTGCGCCGCTCCGGCCCGGGGCTCTCGCCCTGCCAAACAAGTGGATGTTAAGCTAAGTCTCAGGTTCTAGGTGAAATGGTTCCAGCTAGGGATACTGATCCCGCTGACCCGTGGTTACGCAAGTGTCCTCCTTCCAAATAATAAGTCTAAGGTTGGTTCAGGTTGGTTCGTATGCTGGATATGGTTTATGTCGACCTGTTTCATGTTCATGTCATGTATGACTTCGTTCTTCATTGCCTTAGTGGGGACTGCGTGAGGTGATGCAATTTTATCATCTCCCTCTGCTTTCACAATCTACTTATTGTTAAATTCAGCACCGTTGAAAAATGGATCATAATTTATGTAAAATTAGGCAGCCAAGAAGGTCACTTGAGCATCTGTGCTTCGGAAGATTATGCATTTCGCACACCCACAATAACGCATTCGGCCTTATCCATGTTCATTAGTAACATCAGTATCCCAGGAAACGAGGAGCTATTAAAAAAACAATGATACATTGGTATATATTATTGCTTTTTTAAGCTCTTATCTAGGTAGGATCCATTTTAAGATGTGTCTTACTCGTACTAAATGTATAGCTTCCAGTGGCGAGGGGTGAAAATATGACGAAAGTAAGCCTGACCAAAAAAAAACTACAAACCGCAGACACTATTATACATGGAAAATAAAGCATTTTGCTGTCTCTCTGCAACTGCATCCTAGCATCCAACTATGATCTGCATGGGGGATCGCTGGGGGGGATTTCTAAAAGGAAAGCCGATGGGAATCCGTATGTATGGTCCTTTCTTTCTTTTTGCCAGTTCAAAATTGTTTACGGTTACAATAACCATAAAATGTAATATTATAATTAGTACATATTTTCTTTTTGTGATGGAAATTGGCCATACTGATATGTTAAGGTCACTTTTCAATTTGACGATTCTGTATGAAATAAAACTTCTTCATCTTCTCTTACAAGGTCTCTCGCCGTAGGGTTTGTGAACCGATGGCGTAGCTTCTTTGACGTTCATAAGTGCTTGTAACAGCCTAGACTGAATAAATGATATTGAATTTTAATTTGAATTTGAATTCGCCACGGATAGCTTCACTGCTAAATAAAGATGTTTTCGGAAAAAAAAATGTTCCGGTAATCTTTGAAGATGTTTGAAGACGAGTCAACAGGCGCAGTAGGCCCGCCGCACAATAAGTAAACACACGCACAATTTGCGGCGTTTGCTTTCGGTCGGACTCCAAACAGATTGCTTGGCAAATAAACGGTAAACGGCGGCCTTCACTGTTTTTTTACAACTTTTTTAGGTGCATTAAGTGGGAAAAATAGAAAGAGATTAGTTATTTTATACTCAGTAATGTTATTTGCTTGATTTTATGATATTCACTTTAGAATAAAATAAAAAGTTCAGTTACTAATGAGTTGTGTAAGGTTTCAATAACATTAATGAAAAGTCTCGGTGCGTTTCTAAACAGGGTGACAGGCGGCTGTGCGTGTCGAGCGGCCCCGACTATGAGACACAACTTATATTCCATTTGATAGAATCGGGCGTTACTTGGCTAAAATCCATATCTTAGTAGAAAACTAAAAATATGTATAACTTTTTAATTTTGCATTTTACAATGCTATTTTTATTTGATAAATATTAAACAAGAAAATACACTCCCGTCAGGGCGACATGAGACTAGTTGCTTTTTTCTAAATATGTAGCTTAATTCCGCAAGAAAACTTACATGCAAGATGCACCGCCCGCCCGCCCCCAAATAAATGCAGATGCGCATGCGACACATTGACATACCTTGCACCTTTACCGACTACTCTACACGTTTATGATTTTGTAATTTTTGCATTTTTCAATGCTATTTTTATACTTATGGTAAATTTTAAATAGAAAAATATTGGAAAAAATTAACTCGGCCACAAGTGAATTCTCAGACGGGAATCGAACCCGCGATCTTTGGAAATCCGGTCCAATAATCCATTGTTATTATTCAAAATTACGAATTAAACCTTTCGCTAGCAATGAACAACACACAATAGTTTGTTTATTGTTATAAATTAAGTATAATTTTGAATCCCTACATAAATTGAACTAGGTACAATCGGGGAGTTTCCCGGTTGACGAGTAGAGTTTTTTGGGAAACGTTAACGGAAATTTAATCAAATTAAATACCTGTTAATGTTCTATTATTTGTGATATAAAAGTTTTACATATATCTAATAATTATAACTTTTTAATTTTGCATTTTACAATGCTTTTTATGTGATAAATATTTAACAAGAAAATATACTAGAAAAAAGCAACTAGTCTCATGTCGCCCTGACGGGATTTAAAAAAGCTTAAAAAGCAAAAGTAATAGATATATTACTATTTTAAATAAAGCCCGGTAAAAAATTTCTACTGGTGAGCCGAGAAGTTCCCCGACTGTACTTATTTGAACCTCCACGTGTTTTTCAAACCACATATTCGGAATTGGCTTACTAAAGATAATAATTTATTTTAGTTATATAATTTTGTTACAGGTTAACAAACAAATAAAAAATTAAGAACGTTAAATAGAACACACATTCTAGAATGAAATAATAAAATTATAATGCCGAAGATAAACTTCTGGGTAAGTAAGCTAGTCATCCCGTGACTACAGCCCTGCTAAGGTGCCAATTTGGTTATTTTCTATTGTAATTAAGTAATTTTCCTACTCTATGTCCCAACGCAAATAACCAATGAACAGTTGTTGTTTGCAAAATTAGTAAGATTTAATTTAAGTTAGTATATATAATCTCATTTTGTATATGATTGTTATTCCTAATAAAAATAAAAAAGTTTACTATACCTACATGGTGCCAGCGGCGGCACTTGCGCGCTACTGGATTGATGTAAATCCGGCTTAATTATTATCACGTCTCGCGATCACATTCGTCTTCGAGCCGCTTCAAATAAAACGTTTATCCCTCAGTTAGTTTAGCGTATCCTTTATAGCCCGTAACGTGTCTACTTTAGTACGATCCACTAATTGAATCGGTTAGTCAATTATTTAGGGAGATAAAACGTATCGTGCTGAAGACTAATGAATATAGGCAGTAGGGGTTGCAGAGATTCCTTGTATTGACTTCTAAGGGTGAAAACATATTCTAGCGGTGCGGGTGCTGCGCTGGCTAAAGTTTTCACCTCACACGCTCGGAAAAGGAGGTTTTGTTATTCAATTTCTGCGAGGAAAATCGTATTTTGCGGCCTGGTATGGAAAATATGTTTTTATACGTCATAATGCGTTCATAAAAAGTCACTATTGACTTTTTATGTCAAATTTTATACTTATTTGAAATAATTTTGAATTAGTACATTACTAGCTGGTGCCCGCGACTTCGTAAGCGCGGACTTTATGTAGTACTTACATTTTTAATTTTACGTTAAAGATCGACCCTTAAATAGTTGTACTTAAAACAATAAAAGATTGTTAAATGCCGTATGCCTAAGGTAATTTATTCTCTAATGTAGCTGTAAGGTGTAACGTCTTAGAGTATTTCTTTATAAACTCCATTGGTGGTTTTTCCGTTTTGAGCCAATAAGAATAGACCCGCATCGCTGCTGACCCGCGAAAAAACAGCATAGAGCTGTTCGTGGGAAAACAATCAGACCTAAGGGCGACATCAGCGCCTTTCAGCGTCTGTCACTGCGACTTGTTTATAGTAATTGTAAAGCAAGTGGTCACCCAGAGAACAAAGCACTTACTTTAAGTTGGGTTTGGTTGCATAATTTTGGCGGAGTAAGATTTTCGTGCCGTGTGGTGACGGCCTAAGAATACAAGTGTCACCACTCCCTTACATGCCTGGGATGTCGTAAGAGTCGACTAAGAGGCTCGAAGTATTGAAAACCTGTGCGACAGAAGGAAGACTTGAAACAACCCTCTACCAACCCGTCTGGCCAGCGTGGTAGCAGTAGGCCAATAGCCTCCTATGAACGCCACAATAGGCGTGAGCTAGGATAGGTCTATGCCCAGCAGTGGACGTCCACAGGCTGATGATAGAAGATTTCGCAAAAGCATTATCGGAACACCGACTTTAAGTTAGATCTTGTGATAAAAAATTAAATTGGGTAATTTGTGGCGTCATCCTAATCAACTACATTGTTAAAGGAAGTGTAAACCACTTCATTCCTAACAATTTCCGCAATTTTTTACTCTAGTCTACTATAGTTACTCTAGGGACTAATATATTATGATTCGTGTAATGCCCGATTTACACGGGTCAAGTCTTTTGCGAAGTTGGTTAGTACAGTGGTGTAAACGCTCGGGCAGTGGCGAGTCAACTTGGCTTGCAAGCTGCCTGCTGCAAGTAGATCCATATTGAAATCGGGCGCTGTCTTTTGTTTCATTGTCGCTCGTCACTGGCCATTGCACTTGACTCGTGTAAATCGGGCATTAGGGATCTACTACAAAAGACAGATCACGATAGCCGGACAATTTTCGTCGTACGATTAACTAAATATTAGACTTTATATGATGCTCATAAAGTCACAAAACTAACTGTGAACCCTATAGGGTACATTTTTAAGCCGATATAAAAATAACATGGTGCACCGCAGTTAGAGACCTACAATATCCTGGTTTATAACATCCTTCTGTCCCTTTAAACTTGAAACAAATGATTTAAATGCAATGGTTGTTAAGTTGGTGAAATCAGTGGGCCTACCGCGTAAGTGCCGTCGGCATCGCTGTCAACTTCACTTTGACAGCCGACGGCGTTTTCTTACAACGCAACTTCAACGTTATCGTCATAATAATAAAATTCCTTTTCTATAGTCTGTTAATACTCGACTCTGTGTGCGACCGAGACAGCGCTATAGCATCAGCGCTCGCGTGTGAATAGTCGCGCCCATATTCGACAAGCCGACGACGTCGACGACTCTTTTGCGGTAGGGCCACAGGTCTAAACGAGCGTTCGTAGGAGTTTCGATATCTGTTTTCGTAGTAGACCCCTAGCGTTTACGGTAACAAAATGCAAAATGTCCTATGTAAGGGACATTTGGCGAGGCTCTTTGTGTTCGCTTTATGGGACATTCAAACGTTATTGACGATAAAACGGCTGCTATTTAACGTCATTCATTGGACGGTTAAGAGATTACTCTCAGCATAAAGGATAATTTATTACAACAATTTTATAGATCAACTTCAACATAAAACCAAAATAAAACGGAACAGGTTTTGTGAAGGGGATGAGCTAAACAAAAAATAATAATTTATATACTTTTTTATAGGGTTGCGGGTTTGAGTCTCGTCTATGCATTGATGTTTTATAATAGATGTGTTACCTTAATAGTAATGTGCGTTGAAATCTGTGACGCAGACTGCACACATTGACAATTGACAAGTAAACTAGTAAAGATATAGAAAATTTAATCCGACCTCATATAGGCTCTTCCCAATGTTTCACAATGCGAGCTCGTATGACCGATCTGCTTCAAGTACACACTTGTAATATAATTGTTGTGAGTGCAAAATTTAAATCACATGTAATTCAAAATTATTCATTTAAATTAAGTTATCCCACTAACAGTGGCGAGGCGTTGAAATATGGTGAAGGTTAGCCGGACCAGCCCCCGTACCGCGCAAGTGGTGGTGGTGGTGGTCGACATCGAAATCGGCTTCATTTGACAGATGGAAGTGAATAAGTTTGCATTTGTGTCAAAAAGAAGCAGCAATGTGTCACCGCCGATGCCACTTGCGCGGTACGGGCCCAGCCCCCGTACATCGGAAGTGTCGTCGGCATCGAAATCGGCTTCATTTGACAGATGGAAGTGCCATATTGCTCTTAGTCTTTGGTAAGTTTGCATTTGTGTCAAAAAGAAGCAGCAATGTGTCACCGCCGATGCCACTTGCGCGGTACGGGCCCAGGGGCCGTACCTCGGAAGTGGCGTCGGCATCGAAATCGGCTTCATTTAACAGATGAATGTGACACATTGCTGCTGTTGATGTAACAGATTTTATTGTACTGTAGAGTTATTTAAGTACGCCTGAGTTTCATTTAGCGCAGTGGTGCGCGCCCGGTCAGCGATTGTTGAGGTTAAGCAACTTTCGCAATGGTCGGTCACGGGATGGGTGACCAAAAATTTACTATCTAGAGCTCCGTGCTTCGGAAGGCACGTTAAACCGTTGGTCCCGGCTGCATTTGCCGTCTATAAAACCCACCAATCCGCATTGGGCCTGCGTGGTGGGTCATGTCATGGCCCATTCTCCTTATCCACCCATAAGGAAGGACAGTGCCTCTGCAGTGCCTCTACATTAAAAATGGCTGATGACGAGTTTCATTTCACGCTAGCGATAGTGCCACGCCACGTTCAACACTGGTGATTCGCAAGATTTTGTTTACGTAATCCTTAAGTTATGGGATGTAAAAAAACACGTCGTATATTTTTCTATTTAAAATTTACCATAAATATAAAAATAGCATTGCAAAATGCAAAAATTACAAAATCTTAAATTATTGGCAGTTGCATCTTAATGGATCGTTAAACACCTGAAAAAGATGTTTCTTTCGAATGCAAGGATATTCCTAGCATTGATGTAACAACGCTGGCCTACAGCGTATTAAAAATATAAAAGTATTGGAGAATTTCAACGGTGGTTCGCAAGTCTCGGTAGCTCAGCGGTTAGAGCATTGGACCGGATTTCCAAAGGTCGCGGGTTCGATTCCCGTCTGAGAATTCACTTGTGGCCGAGTTAATTTTTTCCATTATTTTTCTATTTAAAATTTACCATAAGTACGTCGTTTAACACTGAAACACAGGAAGAAACACAAAATATACATATGTCATCAAATAAACAATTGGCCCAATCCCACTGCCTATAATGTTAAGTTAAAAATTATTACTTCTGTAGCGACTAAGATTATGAAATTGACTGATGACCGTAGTTAAAAAAGTGGCAGCTTTATTGGACGTCCAAAACAAATTGTTCTGAAGCGGAAAACATTTAGTTCTTAAGTTCTCGAACGAAATGCGTTCGAGAGATTGTTATAAATATCGTTCATCGTTTATTTGGACAATACCCGTCACGTCTAAGAAAGTTGCAAACAAGTTAATTTTCTAGTATTAAGAAAATAGGATGGTTAGATATGTTACAAATCTGGTAATAAGATTTGTAACATACCTAACTTCTTTTTACTTCACACGCTCGGAAGAGGAGGTTTTGTCATTCAGTTTCTGCGTAGCTTTTTGCGGCCTAGCGCGGTAAAGTACTTTTTTAATTTAATACCTAAAAATAAGTCATAATTTATTCCGAATCGCACTATCGACTTTGTTGTTACATTTTATTCTTATTTTAAATAGCTTTGAATTAATTATAATACTCCATTTTGGTTTTAATATATTATTTTAGTTGATTGAATCATAAAAACAATAACAATAAGATTAAACTATTTGTTATAAGAATTTTAAATTAGGCCGGGTGAGATTTCAAAACCTATGATTGGATTGCGGAACGTGAGAATCTTAATTTTTAAATTGTCTTTGTCTTGTACCTCATGTCAGTGTCAACATTTACGGAATCGTTTTCATTGTTATTTATAAGTAATAATATATTCCTACTTAAAATAACTTTGAATTAACTATAGTACTCCCTTTTTTATTATTTTAGTCTTTTATATCATTAAAACAACGAGAATAAGGTATATTTAGATTAAAGTTTATGTTTAAAGATTTTTTTACCGGAAGTTGACCGCGGAAATAACCATAAAATGTTCCTCGCTATGTGAAAAGTTGTGTGTTGCTTTCGGCAGAAAAGTTTTTAGCGACTTGTACCTTTGAAATCCTCGCTTCGCTCTGGATTCAATCCTAGAATCCTTCACTTGCTCAGCTTTCAATAGAGGTAACTCGCCGCTAATAACCAACTTTTCAAATAACTATTATACCTTTATCTAGATTTGTAATGTATACCAGAAACACGATTGATATGACTAGAGGCCGGGCGCGGTTTCACCCGCGTGGTTCCCGTTCCCGTGGGAATTTTGGGATCAAAGCTATCCTATCTCTTAAGTTGGACCAGACTGCTCACGGTGTGCCAATTTAATTTAAAATCGGTTAAGTAGTTTAGGAGTCCATCGCGGACAAACATCGTGACAGGAGATTTATATATATTAAGATTTTGCCTCGACACTTTTTCTTTTCGAATGATCCCTTAAAAATACTAAAATTCAAGATTATTCCCAAATGGGGTTACATACCTACTATTGAAAATTGGTTTTATTACTGGACACCAATTATATTTATCATCGTGTAATTTAATTTTTCTTTAATCACTATAGTTATTTACTATGAAGTGATTTCGTGTGATGACGGCCTAAGAATACAAGTGTCACCACTCCCTTACATGCCTGGGATGTCGTAAGAGTCAACTATGAGGCTCTACGCATTGGAAACCTGTGGAGAGAAGGAAAACTTGAAACAAACCCTAGGCGAAACAATAGGCGTGAGCTAGGTCCAGCAGTGGACGTCCACAGGGTGATGATGATGAAGTGATTTCATGGTTATTTCGGCTTATCTGCAAAATCGGTCTTGCTCCCGTGCGCGTCACAGAGCTATATCGAGATAGACGAAAAGAGCGCTTCATACTATATGAGAACCTAGCGTGTCGAATTTTTCGTACCTACGATGACGTCACCAGCGAAGTTTAGTGATGTGTAAATGTTATTGACGAGTTTTTACAAGAAAGCACTGCACAATTAACCATTTTCGTTTCTGAGTGACGCGTGTTTTCATGGCAATGGTCTCAATCGGACTGACTTAGGTTGTAATACTTTGACCGTGGATCAAACTTTTGACACGCAAGGTAGATACTCTTTTACCGTCTATCTCGATAAAGGTCTGTGGCGCGCGTCCTTTTCTTATTACTAAGTCGCTTCAGTCGTATAGCGCCTTAAAAGCTTGAATTATTTTTTAATGAACGACGGGGAGACTTAGCCTTCATCATACCTGATGTTAAAGTTTTGATAAGGCTGATGATGGAAGCGAGCCTCTCCCGGAATCCTCAATCACTGAGGAACTGGCTATCTTATCTCTAACTGCCGGAACACAACAATGCTGAAAACATTATTGTTATTGCGTCAGACTTAGATAAGATGGCGGTAGCTAGCCAGGCGGACTTACAACGAGTCCTACCACCAATCAAACCAAATACAATATGTACCCCCGCTGGGAATCGAACCCACCTCTGGGTCTGATACCGGTGGTTGTACCACCAGACCACAGAGGCGGTTAAATTTGATCAGACAGAAGTTAGAACTTTCATGAGAATACAATAAGTACTGAAATGTAGTTCTAATTATTGTTATGAAAAGTCAATTAAGTATTTATAATTCTTTCAGTTTGAAATCACACTCTATCACTATTTCTTTTATTTACTTATATACAAAGATATACATTATACTTTAATCTATTTGCATTGTTACAAAAATTTGCATAGATTTTACTGAACACTGTCATTCACCATCTACAACACTTAAGACATTACAAAGTGTAAAATGTAAAAATTAAATAACCTTTTTACTAACTATCTATATAGGTACTTAATTCAGGTTCGCAAAATTTGTGACGACTCGATAGGGACTTTGGCGCGTAGTACGCGGCCGAGTAAGGTATCAAATTAAAGGTACTCGAGTCTATTTGTTCCGAAAACTATAAAATATACAAAATGTTAAACGTGATGATCACAAACTGCAATTAAAAAGTGTCATTAGAAGTGAATTTTTCGTCGATCGACAAACCCGAGTATCGGGTTGTAACCGCCCTAGTCACTATAAATTATGAAAAAACTGACTTAATAACTTAGAGAATAAATAAAAATTTCAAACTTTCTCCTAAATGTAAATCCACAGCATTTTTCAGTTGGGAAAAAATGTGAATTGTCAGATTGACTTTTTCTTTCTTTAGTGTTTATATTTCAAAGTCAATATGATTTGGTAATCGTCTTGTCTTATGAATATTCATTTTACAAAAAGTTGCGATTGAAATGGTATAAGTAAACCACTTGACATAATTAAATGATTTCACTTGTCTTCTGTTAAAAGTAAACCAAAAAATACACATGCAAGCTGCCAACCAAAAATCATACTCCATACCTAGCTATATTTTAGCACAAGTAGCTTTGTCGTTTTATGTTAGATTTTATTGTAGAAGAAAAGGACCAAGGAGTCTCGGTGCTGGTATCGCACGGTCTAACAATTCCTGAGGATGCTCCGTGTGTGGGCGAAACACGCGTAGAGTAGTCGGTGAAGGTGCAAGGTGTGTCACTGTGTCGCATCTGCATTTATTTGGGGGCGGGCGGGCGGTGCATCTTGCATGTAAGTTTTTCTTGCTGAAATTAGGTACATATTTTTTCTACTAAGATATGGATTTCCGCCAAGTAACGCCTGATTCTATCAAATAGCATAATCATGGTCAATTGAAATTATCTATTTAGAAGTGTTATTTCACTCTAGTGAATGCTATTGTAAATAATGCTTCTGACCTACAAAATTAAGAATAGCAAGAGAATCGTTCCAGTTTGTTTATCCACCCCTCCGACTTGTTGCAACTAAGGATGTGCACACAGCACTACCAGTGATAGAAGAAAAACAATTTCCTCTTTATACTAAGCTTTTTAAAGCTCGGATAAGAATGATGTCTGTGATATCTTATTTATTATACGGACGGATATTATAGTGATTGTCATTTATTTTAGTTAGTTGGTTAAGTAAAAACTGATGATCTAGGATTGAAAAGTCGCTCAAACTAAAGGATTTTTTTTAACTCGGCCTGGAACCAAAGAATATTTAATATTAGGTACTAACATAATAAAACTATAGCTATGCTATAAAAAACCGGCCAAGTGCGAGTCGGACTCGCGCACCGAGGGTTCCGTACAAACCTGTAGGTATATAAGTAAAAGTTCACTCATTACGACAATCGAGTCATAGTTATAGTATTTTTATTGCAAAATGAAATTTATAATTTTCAAAAATATTTTTTATTATATAATCTAACTAAAAATTTACGCAATTAAGTTTTCGCAATTTTTCTTTTATCTGTACAATAATACGTTACTTCGTACCAAATTTCAAGATTCTAAGTTCACGGGGTCGGGAAGTACCCTGTAGGTTTTGATTTCCGTGCGAGTTTCGAAAATTTGCGGGAATTTGCGGCATAAACGGCTATATCTTTTGATTGCTTTGGCTTAGAAGTTTGTTTTTTTCACAGCTCCAAGAGACAGTAGACCTGAGTATTAGATATAAATTTCAGTTTGATACCTCCACGCGTTCCTGAGAAAAACGTTCTTGACAGACGGACGGACGGACAACGAAGTGATCCTATAAGGGTTCCGTTTTTTCCTTTTGAGGTACGGAACCCTAAAAATGTGTAAAATGTGAGTGTTTTAGATTAAGGAAATTAATTTTGAAGCTGCGACATATCCGTTAATGTATTTGATTTAAATGGCATAAATTCCAGTAGTCGTTTCATTGCAGATTTTTGACCAAACATCGTGATTATAACTTTAGTAATTACTGCCCTAACGAGGGTTACGCTTTAACTTTAACAGCACTCATTCATAGCAGTAGTCAGCAGCTACATATAGATACATTTAGAGAATTATGAGAGAAAGAAATCATACAGGACATGCTAAAATGTTCATCACATAAATATTCATCGTCGTCGTCGTCGTCTCAGCCACTTAACACCCGCTGCTGGGTATAGGCCACCCCCAAAAGGGGGGGTTTGCCATAATCGCCACGCTTGGCAGGCGGGTTGGCGATCGCAGTATAGCCAGACCCTAATTTGAAGTCAACTTACAGTTTATTTACAACAATCGAGATACAATTTTGTTCATCCAAAAAACCCCCCCCAAGAATCTTATCCCCCAATTGTCCCCATAAGAATTAAGACCCCCCAAATTTGGGGGGATTCCCCCCAATTTGGCATCAGTGATCAAGAAAGACTTTTTGTGTTCTGTAGTTGCGGGTAATAGGCCCGTAGTAGCAATTGAATTTTTCTAGTAAGTATATTTTAGTATAGCTTTTTATCAATGTTTTACATTGTTACCAATAAGTATCGACGTCGTCTCTCGGTCGCAACACTATAGTCGCAGTTTTGGAATTCGCTCGTTAATTGCTTTTTGGTCGGCAAACATCCCGCTTTTTGTGGCGCGATCGGATAGACTTGACATACAATTCGAGAATTCTCGATTATTTCAATTTGGAGTAACTCGACCATAATTACAAGCTTTTACGCCTTTAGACAATTGAGTGATGAAGTAGTATTTTTAATCTAAAACGAGTGAACTCTTGGCCTTCACCATACCTGATTATAAGTGATGATAAGGCTGAAGGTAGTTTAGTTCAATGTTAGGTTTTCCATATAGAAATAATTGTTTAAGATTGGGTACACTGAAGGTCTATAATTAAGTAAATGTTCCGCTATAAAAATAGCATGTAAATTATTATAATATCGCAGTTGGCAATCAACCATTGTAAATGATTATTTTAAGTGTCTACGAATGTAGGATCAAAAGACAATATTTGTAATTTTTAGCAATGAAACCTGTAGTCCGAGAGCCCGTTCCAAAATTACCTACGTCAAATGACAACACGCTAAAATAAATGACTCATAATCGGGAAAAAAACTTGCGCCGAGGATCAGAAAATTAAAGCACCGAAATTAGACCATTCTGCATTACATTTCTGGTCAAAGGACTTCCGGCCAGATGTGGCTTAGCAGACCTATTCTATTCTTAATAACACTATCATTTCGAAAGTTTTGTGACGAGTAATTTTCGTCAAGATATCACTTGACGTAGGAAAATAATCATAAGGTATACAGTGGCCACCTTCAGCACAGTAGGACAGGTATTTCAGGCCATTTTAAACCTGACAGACTTATGTTTTCTCTCGCTATGATGAAAGGACTAAATGATGCCACCACGTAAAAAGAAATTTTTGGTGAAATGAATATTAGGTATTTGCTCAATACAGCGTGTTTCGTTTCAATGTGTGTATACTGTGGTCTACTGTATTCTACCATAAATATTGTAGGCATGCAAAAACGTGGCTCGTACTGATGGTACATGACGTATATGATATGCAGGATTTTCTCAAACTTTTGACCAATTTTAGGTGCTAAATTATTTTGATCCTAGCTCAGCACATTCTTACCATGTGTATTGTCGTGAGACCATAAGACGTTTGTAATAATGGGAGCAGGCTCACTGACTAATCTTGTTTCACACGAACTATTATAGCTATATTTAAGAAATATTGTAAAATTTAAATCGATCGATGAGGCCAAGAGTAAGCCTAAAAAAATTGATAACAGAAGTCATTCCGTGACGGAAAGGTGAGAAAACGTTTGTAAATAAAAACAAAAGAACACGCATTAAAAAACCAAATGTGCTAATAAAATCCTCTAGTGGTGCGATCGAAAAGTGTGCGTTTCGAGAAATACCTCGTTTTTCGATATATAATTATGGTGTGAGCATCGGAGATATAATATTTAATAATATTAAGAAGAAAATGCGTGACCGTGAGGTATTGCTAATGAAAAAAATGTTCTAAATATGTGCATACAAATTTATAGCAAACTATCTGACAATATTAAAATACTGAATGGTAATATGTTCAAAAGATACCTAACAAAACGGCTGAATGAAAAATGTTTACACGTTACATACAGAAAATCAAATTCATTGCAGGAGCGTTTTTTGAATTTGGAACATTACAAAGAGTATTTAACAACTCCAGCACGCCGTTTCATACAACATTGCTGGAGCGCTGTAATGTTCCAAATTCAAAAAGACGCTCCTGCAATGAATTTGATTTTCTTTTAGTAATTATTAAATGTATAATATAAAAAGTATGTTTAATTTCCCTGCATTCTTTTGAGAAAAGCACTATATATGCCTCGGCGGAAATGGCAATTGCCTGTCTCGTATTAGTGAAGTCCTCGCCAACGGCTCGGCCTTCAAACTCATACTCGACCTGCAATTGCCTATTTCACGGCCTTTGCAATAATGTACTATTATGCATGATTTGATTTTCTTTGTCCGTAAATTCGATAGTTCGCGTGTTCTTTTTTCGAAAATAATGACAACATTTCCATGCATGTTTGAGAAAAAATAAATTCTTCATATAAACATGCTTAAGGTAGATGGCTCGCTATAAAAATGAACGAAAAGATGCGCCATCAAAAGAAGGCAGATCTTAAATTATAATTGTTTAAAAACAATTTTGATGTAACAAACAACAAAGGTTTTTCGGATGTGGTCCAATTTAGAAGCTCATACATGATAATGATAAAATTTATTTATTGCACAAAAAAAGAGGATTACATTTAAAACAAATAAAAGGAATTAAAACCATTTGTGCATATTTTAAAAGCTATAAATTCAAATTATTTAAATTTTGCATGGCCATGGTGGGTGAATGTGCCCGTCACTTTTTACGAATTTATGATCATGTTATGTACCACATTCCTGCGAATAAAAATATTCTATTCTATTCCCAAACTAGGCTAAGCCTGTAACTTGGGTAACCAAACAAAAATAATTGAAAATTCAGGAAATATTGCAAAGCAGTTAACATAAATTATTACCTAGATCCATTCCATTAGTACTATTTTATTTGTGAGTTTAATTATACCTAACATGATTTCATCAATAATTATATGATTTCTTCTGTTAAATTATAATCCAAGGTAATTAGTTACAAAGTAACATAGTTTTTCATATTATGGCTCGGTTTAGAAATGAAGATAGGGAAAACAACTTCTTTCTTTACATAATCGTTAGTCACATTCCCAAAACGTAGCGTTACTACAAAGTTTCTGTATAAGATTTTATTAACTTTCACGTTTCATTACAATTATATATTAAAACAACGGGAATAAAAAGCGACATTTGTTATGTAGTACAACTATGAACTTACAGCTTGACGTTTCGGCTATGTTGCAATAGCCGTGGTCAAATTGTGGTGTTAATTTTACTATATACTTTAATGTTTATCCCCTGGCTGGCTGGCAGGGTAACCTTGAAATGTTAATATTTTGGAAAATGGGACTTTTGAATACAAAGACGTGTTACAGGTGGTCCGGTGGAGTCTATATTGAAAAAGGAATATTTATTACAAACTAGCGGATCCTCGCGGTTTTACTCGCGTGGTGCCTGTTCCCGTTTGAATATCGGGATAAAATATAGCCTATGTCACTCGGGAGAAATATAGCTTTCTAATGGTATAAGAATTTTCTAAATCGGTCCAGTAGTTCCTGAGATTAGCGCGTTCAAACAAACTCTTCAGCTTTATAATATTAGTATAGATATTGTTTCCCATGAAAACGCTGCAGTAGTGCAATCTACACGCCGCAGCCGTGGCGACCGTGTATGTACTTAGGTACTCATGAGGTAAGTTATGTTACAGATTGATTGCACATAGTAAGTACAGTAACCCACAGTTCTCAACACGACTATTAGTCTAGCCGTCTCACGGAGAGAATGTTTGCAAACAAACATTTGAGCATTTTTCGTAATTGTATCACAATTATACGTTATATTTACGAAGTGCACATATTTCTAATACGTGGAATAAATAAAACTCACGAGTCGAGCTCACACCGACGGTTCCGTACCGTTATATATTGTCCCCATACATCGACATAGGTCGAGGTCAGATTACCAAAAGCAAATAAGTATAAAATCATTTTTATTTTTCCTGTAATCTTTACACAAACTTAGATAGACTAATTTCAGATTTTTCTCTATGTAAACTTCGGAGATAAGGGGACTTTTTTTTTAATTTCATCTCGCTCGTACAAAGCAAAGGTGTCAGGAGTTGTCAGCCTTCATATTTTATACAAACTTTAGTGTTGCCCGAATCTTGACCGATCGCCTGTGACTTGCACCAGAGGCTGTTGAAATAATTTGAGCAAGGTCAGGGGCGCCGCATGACTCGCGTAGCGTCCAACCCTCGCACAACTAAATCAAGTCAGCTGTTCACGTGAATCATATCTACAGTTTAAAATCTCCGCGGTTAAGTTTTCTAATGCTATTGTTTAATTTGTATTTTCCAAGACAATCATTTGAAAATTATTTGCCACCAGATGCAGCCTACGGTTTCGTTGGCGTGGTTCCCGTTCCCGTGGGAATATTGCGATAAAATGTATCCTCTATGATTTTGTAATTTTTGCATTTTCAATGCTATTTTTATACTTATGGTAAATTTTAAATAGAAACATATTGGAAAAAATTAACTCGGCCACAAGTGAATTTTCAGACGGGAGTCGAACCCGCGACCTTTGGAAATCCGGTCCAATGCTCTAACCGCTGAGTAAGCTCGTAAAGTCTCGGTAGCTCAGCGGTTAGAGCATTGGACCGGATTTCCAAAGGTCGCGGGTAATTATATTTTACTAATTAAAATATTTTACTGTTTAAAATTTACCCTAAGTATCCTCTATTTTAATTCAGACTTTGGACAGAACGTGTGCCAAATTTCAACCAAATCCGTTCAGTAGTTCTTGCGGGATTGAGTAAAAAACATCCACGCATCCAAATATCCCAACATTCACATTTATGACATTAGTAGTATTAAAATAGCAAGTCCTAACAACATTTACGCAAACGGATGTGTTGTAAAGTTTTGTAAGTATTGATAAAGTAGTTTCAATAAGCATTGTGTGTCAGGTGTTTGTTTGGTCTTTTAGCTTCCTATTACTGACCCTATATGCTTATGACGGTAAGCGATATGAATTACTTGTGATATAATTAATGAATTGTTTCTTATTTTGTAGTCCCAATGTCCTTCACTACCTTTTGCCGCGAAAATAATCGTAATGGAAGTGGCCAGAAGATTAATGTTCGCACCAGGCAAAATGTCTACTCGGCCAAAGTCACGGGAAACCTTGTTGTTGTTGTATAACAATAGGCTTTCAGTGCAATAGCGATCACAAGACGGTTAAGACGCTATACGGGAAAAGTATGTACTTTTTAATATAAAACTATAAAAGATGGTTAGAGATGTTAAAAATCTGCCCTTAATTTGTCTAATTTCAAAATCTATCATCCCTTTCAAT
This sequence comes from Chrysoteuchia culmella, assembly GCA_910589605.1. Lineage (NCBI taxonomy): Eukaryota > Metazoa > Arthropoda > Insecta > Lepidoptera > Crambidae > Chrysoteuchia > Chrysoteuchia culmella. The sequence goes on from OU342651.1 coordinate 3,025,250, forward strand.
GGTATTGTGATTGTAATAGTGATTTATGGAATTGTGTAACTTATAGTCGCAATCCTTTTCGGAATGAATGATGTTTTAAATGACACTTCATTTGATATTTTTCCTTACATTTGAAAGATATTTTCGTCTGTCAGTTTGCTTAGACAGTTCAATTTCGTTCATTCAATACCTTTCAAAGGCTCGAAAATTTTTAAAATGTCGTCGCACGCTAAAGAACTAAGAAATGTTAATGTTTTAATTCAATTATTTCTCCAATCGGGTAATAAGCATGCTGTTCAAATAATTTCATTTGAATAAGCTATTTTATAACTTCCTAACATTTTTTGTTTTTTCTTTCCGAACTAATTATTTTCGATGTTTTGTGGAGAAAAAAATAAAGGTCACTTTTAATCACTCTTCATTGTTTCAGGAACACGTCAAGACAAAAGCAATGCCTTTTTAACGGTTCACTCAATGCGTGAATCCGCATAACTTCCGAATGATCTTCTTTTCAGAATAATTTTCAACTTGAAAAGTTCGCATGAAAAAGCATCAAATCTCGTCTTGTATGCTTTTGCGTTCGAACTGCGAGAAACTGTACGAAAAATGAACGCCACCGAAAGGCAGCCTTATGGCTAACACCCAATCTATCTGAAATAAAAAAATATTGACGCAATTCAGTGACCTATTTAATTCACCGTTGGCACCTTACTTTTGGATTTGTTCTCTTTTTGGGTTTGGAGTGGGTTGGGTTTTAATATGTGCTTACCCAAAGTAAAAAAAAATTGAAGACTATACGGATTGTATGTACACATTAAGTTACACATAGTATAGATAACCGTGTTTAAGGTCGATAGACACGGATCGATCGCCTGTAAGGTTGACAATATTTTAAGAAAAATGATTGTCCAGGGGGAATTCTAGTAACTTTTGGTCATAAATCGTACCTCAATATTTTTTTTTATCTACGACGGGGAGACTTAGCTTTCATGATACCCTGATGTTAAGTATTGATAAAGCTGAAGATGGAAGCGAACCTCTCCGCGAATCCTCAATCACTGAGGAATTGACTATCTTATCTTTAATAACGCTCTCTTTTGGAATGCAAATAAATTGAAATTGAAAATTAATTGCCGGAACACAACAACGCTGAAAACGATGTTGTTATAGCGTCAGACTTAGATTAAGATGGTGGTATCTAGCCAGGCGGACTTACAACAAGTCCTACCACCAACAAAACCGAATACAATATGACTACAGAGGCGGTAATCATATTTCAAATGCAGTGTTTTTTTTAACTGTAGTAACAAGAACTATGTTAGGAGCACTAGAATCGAAGCACGAAAGACCCAAGTGGTCACAACTAGTGACCGTAGTGAAAGTGACCTCGTCAAAGTTAAATTCAGTGGGCTAAAGTTTGGATGGACCGTCTCACAACTTGGATGCACCTTCTGTCTTAACGGGTAAGTAAACAACGTTACAAGTTGGATTGTTTCGGATCAAACGAATTGATGTCATTGAAATAAAACTTTTTCGGGATTTACTCCGTGAAAAGTGAACATCTGTGTTTTTTTAAGAACGACGCGGAGACTCTTTTTCTTCATCATACCTGATGTTAAGTATTGATAAGGCTGAAGATGGAAGCGAGCCTCTCTCGGAATCTTCAATCACTGAGGAACTGGCTATCTTATCTCTAACTGCCGGAACACAACAATGCTGAAAACATTGTTGTTATGGCGTCAGACTTAGATAAGATGGTGGTAGCTAGCCAGACGGACTTAGAACAAGTCCTACCACCAACCAAACCATATACAATATGTCCCCCACTGGGAATCGAACCCGGGACCCCTGGGTCTGATACCGGTGGTTGTACCACTAGACCACAGAGGCGGTTAAAGTGCTGAGTGTGAGTTTTCTCACGTTACTCGCTTACGCCGCTGTTTGCGAATTGAGTTTAATTCTCAACCTTTTTGTTTTTCCAACCTTTTTGATTTTCCCGACGTTTCGGCACCTTTTCACCTGCCGTGATCACGGGACGACTCAGTCATCCCGTGACCATGGTGGTGATAGTGCCGTGATGTACGGGAAACATAAGATGTACGTATGTGAACCAGTATGGACTAGTAACAGTCATCCCGTGACCACGGCAGCTGAAAAGGTGCCGAAACGTCGGAAATACAAAAAAACCCCTAAAAAACTTAAAATATCCGTAAAAGTTGTTTTATTTCAAACCATAATTTCTCTAATGAAAATGAAATTTAAACCTCTACTACTGTCAGAATCCGTTACTTTTAATGATCTTTGACAATCCTATAATGTCGAAGATTGTTTTCAGTGAGTTTTTAATACTGATTTCTGTCTCCAACAAATGTCGAATTCGAGATGTCGAATTGTCCCCCTGGAAGTTCCCTGACTTTACCTAGGTACTAAATGGTTTTCGTTTAATTTTGGAATTTATGAATCAAACACGTAATGATAACATTTCATTCTTGTTTGTTCGCGCAAAATAGCTGGGACAAGGTCCGAGCAGTTTTTTTGTAAATTAAAAAGTAAGATGAAAGCTGCGAGCTTTGCCCAAACAAGAATGCTCAGGATTGCGTGCATAGTTGCTCGTCCCTAACATCGCTTTGTTTCTTTTTCCTGACATTTGCAATTTGGAAGAGATTTAACTGTTTATGGTTTTTAAGTTTTTGCATTTAGAATGCTATTTTTCTACCACTGAAACTTGTGTTGTTATGTGAGAATAACTTGTGAGGGTTTTTTCCAATATTTTTGTATTAAAAATTTACCTAAGATTTAACTGTGATTATATTTTGGTTTAACTAATGAGAATAATTCAATGTAGCCTCTTGATTTTGTATGTTTTGATATATACTAAGTTTTTTTACTTTCCGATAACTTTAAACATTCAGGACGCGGTTCTATTTCCGACACTTTTCCATACGCATACGTAAATAAAGAACAGTGAGATTTGTTTTCATTTTATTTGAAAAAAATTTACATTTCGTGCTTTTTAGTCTCGGTAGCTCAATTGGGAGAGCAATAGACTGGAAATCCAAAGGTTGCAGTTCAAGTCCCGTCTGTGTAGGAGGCTATAGTCAGATTTTTAATTCAGTAGGCTATATTAAATATCTCTTACACGTCTCAGGTCGGCTGGAAGAGCTCTTTTAGAGATAGTAGCTATAACCATAATTAAGTTTTTTTTTTTTTATGAACGACGGGGTGACTCTTAGCCTTTATCATACCTGATGTTAAGTATTGATAAGGCTGAAGATGAAAGCGAGCCTCTCCCGCAATACTCAGCCACTGAGGAACTGGTTATCTTATCTCGAACTGCCGAAACACAACAATGCTGAAAACATTGTTGTTATGGCGTCAGGCTTAGATAAGATGGTGGTAGCTAGCCAGGCAGACTTCCAACAACTCCTACCACCAACCAAACCGAATACAACATGTACCCCCGCAGGGAATCGAACCCGGGACACCTGGGTCTGATACCGGTGGTTGGATCACTAGACCACAGAGACGGTTACACAATAGAATCAACATTTTCTGAACTGGAACTGGATCTGAGCAAATCATTAGGTAAAACAGTTTAAATCAGGATTGTTTTACAAAGTGAAATTGTCATCTGTAAATTATCTATATACTTAATTCAGGTTCGCAAAATTTGTGACGACTCGATAGGGACTTTGGCGCGTAGTACGCGGCCGAGAAAGGTATCAAATTAAAGGTACTCGAGTCTATTTGTTCCGAAAACTATAAAATATACAAAATGTTAAACGTGATGATCACAAACTGCAATTAAAGATTTTCGCATAATTTGGAATTTTTCGTCGATCGACGAACCCGAGTATCGGGTTGTAACCGCCCTAGTTCTATTGAATAAAAATCCGACTATCGTTGATTTTTTTCAAGTATAATAAATTAAATCGAAACGCTTCGCATCTAGCGTTACCGAGTTTTCCGTTACTTGAATTGTAATAAAAAAAAAATACGTTGTGTAAAACGAGTAAACAAATTTATGAAAAATGTACAGTGTTTTTTGTATTTCTGTCAAAATAAGTGTTTCAATAATAAATATTTATGCCATACTGTTAAATTATTTACATTCGTAAAAAATAGGAGAAACATTTTTTATGATTTTGTAATTTTTGCATTTTTCAATGCTATTTTTATACTTTTGGTAAATTTTAAATAGAAAAATATTGGAAAAAATTAACTCGGCCACAAGTGAATTCTCAGATGGGAATCGAGCATTGGACCGGATTTCCAAAGGTCGCGGGTTCGATCCCCGATGAGAATTCACTTGTGGCCGAGTTAATTTTTTTTCAATATTTTTCTAATTAAAATTTACCATAAGGAGAAACATTGTTTTAAAAGATGTAGTTTGTATATTAGTAATATTATTATGTTATGTGAACATACATTTTCCTGTAAAGTAATACCTAGCTTAAACTTCGGGGTAGAATCCTTATTTTTGTTCCTTAAATTTTTAATGGATTACTGAACATAATAGGTGAGTACTAGTACTTAAGGCTTTTTTTTGCTATCTTAGGGGATGACATCTTAAGCCAGGGGCTAAGAGCGTCCCGTTAAGTTTCAATCAATTAACGTAATAAGTTATTTTCATAGCTATTAGCTGTTTTAATCTTAATAACTACATATAGTTAGTGATAAACTTGTGAAATAGTGTTTACGACGCGAAATTTCGACTATATTATATTTTAACTAGTTAGTGACTAATTATGACATTTTAATATTGCATTTTACAATGCTATTTTCATGTGAAAAATATTAAACGAGAAAATATATATACTAGAAAAAAGCAACTCGTCTCATGTCGCTCTGACGGTATCAACAACGACATATATTTTCTTGTTTAATATTTTTCACATAGTAACTAAATTTGCTAATGCGGATGGAATTATCTGTTTTTTTTAATAAAATTTCGTCACTTCTATTCACTTATGCTTATAAGCGTTTTATGAGTATTACACTCTTTCTCAACTTTTTAAAGCTCCAAAGAAAGTTCAAAGCAGTTGGAAAGTTGGCGAAAAAAGTTTTGTAGTATTCAGTTTTTTTTTTAACTCCCTAAGTTTCTTAGTACATAAGCAATAAATACCTTATGTTTCAGTAGTCGTCAGCGCTCCGGGGACAGAAGCCGCATGTCGAAGCGAAGCATGTGCGTCATGGTGATCGGTTGGCGGTCGGGTTGCGACTGAGGCAGCAGCAGCGACGCGCGCGGAGGCGTGGCTGGGCACGCCCCCACCAACAAGTGACGAGTAGGGGTGGTCTAGACTAGCCTAGGGTTCCAATACTCACTACAGACTGTGAAATAACATTTTCTTATGATAAAATTTAAATTGAAACATATTGGAAAAAATCAACTCGGCCACAAGTGAATTCTCAGATGGGAATCGAACCCGCGACCTTTAGGAATCCGGCCACTGCTCCAATATTTTTCTAAAATTTATCATAAGTATAAAAAATAGCATTGAAAATAGCAAGAATTCAAAAATCATTGATTATTTTCTTTTTTTTGGATAGCTAGTCAAGCATTTGACTGCCGCCGTCTTGTTTTGTAAACATATTGTGGTCTAAGGTGTTACTTACATGTTTGTTTAAAAGACTTTGAAACATAAAAAGGATTCCAACTGTAATTTCATGAGAACCCGTAATAATTTGATTGAAAAGATCGACGTTCACTGACAGTTAACGGCTACTCGTTAAGACTTTATAACAAGAAAACATCTATTGCGTCTCGTTCACTGTCAGCGAAAGTGTTAACTTATAGCAGTTTATAAGTTATGCCTAGTATTAAATAAATACATCTTCTATACTAAGAAAACAATACCGTGCGTGACTGACAGACAACGCACAGCCCAAATGGCTGAACCGAGGGAATATAAAAAAAAGAAAGGATTTTTTGAGACGGGAACGGGTAACACTCGGAGAAAATGTTGTACGATTTTAATAATAATTGACAGTGTACTTTTCATTACTATTTCTGTTCATAAAAGTTTAAAAATAAGCATTTGACTACCTGTTTGGCGCGGGGGTACTAAGCCCACCTTCTGCGCTAGAGGTCCCGGGTGCGATCCCCGGACAAGACAAATATTTGTGTGCATGAACATGTCTATTTGTCTTGGTCTGGGTGTTTAATATATATATTATGTATGTATTTACAAAAAAAAGTATATAATATGATAAATGTTAAACAAGAAAATATACTAGAAAAAAACAACTAGTCTCATGTCGCCCTGACGGGCTAGTTGCTTTTTTCTAGTATATTTTCTTGTTTAATATTTATCACATGAAAATAGCATTGTAAAATGCAAAATTAAAAAGTTATAAGTATATAATATGTTTATTCGTTATCTAGTATTCATAACACAAGTTCTTGATGAAACTTAACGTGGGCTAGATAATTGGTGAGTTTGTATGCAATTATTTATTTATTTATTATTTATTTAAGCATTAGACTATAACGTTACATGAAATAAGTTTACAATCCATAAAACTAGGTATTGTATGTTTGATTTACATAATAATAATAAACTTGCTTTAAGTGCTTTTTTTTCTTTAAACGTAAATAATACAATAAATTATTCTGATTTTGATTCATAAAAGTTTGCTTTGGCGTTCAAACGAATAGAAAAATTCGTCACGAGTCAATGTGTAGTGAGGCAAGTGCGGAAGCAAAAGTTAAAAAGAAAATCTAGAGTCTAGAGTATACTAATCTAAGTATCTAGGTATCAATAGAAAAATAAAAACCTATAAATATTCCCCATTTCTTAACAGATCTACTAACTATATTATAAGACCTGCAAATGTACCCCACACCAAATGAAAATTAATTTCCGGATTTTTTCCGGATATTAAACGCGCTATATTTCACCAACTAAAATCTAATTGTCCGTATTTTTAAGTTGTACGTATGCAAATTAATTATTCTGATTCTTATTCAGAAAAGAGGCTTTCAGCCATCCTACACCCAGCCTTACCAGCTACAGATAAATAAACATCCGCGTGGCAGCAACCACGCCCCCTCTGTGATCTTCCCAGATTTGACCAATCAACCCTCTCCCGGGAGTCCTGATCAAACTCCAGCTTCGTAAGTGATCTGGAGAAACCACTTGTCGGATTTTATATTAGGAAAAAGGAATCCTGTGTTGTGTTCCGCTCGGTTGGATTCCCACTATTCAACTAAATGGCCTGATTTCTAGTTCTTTATTCAGTGAGAACTTAGTTGTTGATGGAATATGTATAGGTTTATCTGATTTGGAACGGGAGAATGAAAATGCTTTTTAACCGACTTCAAAAAAAAGAGGAGGTTCTCAAGTTATTTATTTTATTATGTTTTACCATAACTTCGCCAGTTGTTGACTGATTTCTATAATTCTTTTTTATCTGAAAGAAAATGGTTTATGTGTGGTCCCATATAATTTTTTCGAAGATCTGGCTAGTAGTTTTTTCATAATCCTGAAAAATATCAATCACCTTTTGGCAAGTAGTCGGTATATACAAACTTCATACGAAAAGTATAAAATCGTGAAAATAATCATGTCTGTGTCACATTTCACTCTTACAACTAAATTAATTTTGTTGATTTTGATAGACGTATGGGATAATATAACTGAATTTCAAGCGAACAAAGTCGCGGATGAAATTCTACTTGCTTGTCATTTTTAGCGACAATCGTGTTCGAATGGGGGGCGGAACTTTTCGCATAATGTCGATTGTCCTAAAGTCGTTTGTCATACATCAATTGGTATAATCATCAAATAGCATAACATTAATGTCACATACTGTTTCCTTCGCATAACTTTTAAGTAGCATAACTGTCTAAAGGCATATTATTATAAAGCATAATAAATTAAATCCCTAATTTCATTTAGCATAATATTAGGCAGTCCTAAAATCCCTTAGCATAATTTGATTTGCCATAACTATAGAAAAATCTAATTTTATTTGGCATATTAAAGGTAGTCCTTAAATTTTTTATGGTAAAAAATGATACATAACAATTGCTATTATAGTTTTGGGTTAGGGTGTCGCAAAGGGGGTGCAGGACTTAAATTTCAACTGATTTTGTATGGATCAGGGACTTGTAAAATTTTCAAGAATGAATTTTATAAAAATGCGAATATCTTGAAAACGGTGCGTCGTAGCTAAAATCTAACAAAATTTTCGACCCCCTTTGATACTCCCGGAGATAATAAGGAGGAATCCGACGGACATATATTTTTTCTCTCAAAAATTTTGAAAAAAAAACAGATAAGGGGGGACGGGGGGCTGCAGCAACAAACTGTAACAGACGTTTCAGGTTAGGTTAGGTAAGAACTGTGACCAAAACGCCGCGCGAGCCGAGCGAGCGAAGCGAGCGTGCCGCGGCAGCGTCCGGCGAAGCGCCAGAAAAAATAGTTTTTATTTATAAAAAAAAAAACACTTTTTTAATTTATTTGCATACTAGTCAGTGACAGAAACGAATCGCCTAAAAACTGACTCCACGCAGTCTTGTATGCCCTACCCCTAGAGTGTAATTTAAGCCCGCGTAGGCGCGGGGGGGCGAGGCGGCCCGCGAGCTGAGGAGCAGGTGGTTTGAAAGGTCGCCGCCGCGGCTGATTCTGGCCGGCGCGCAGGCCAGCAAGCCGAAGCTGCGGTGGTGACTGAAAACCATCTGCGACGATAAGCTCGCATGGGACCGCCAGAGCCCCGCAGCGCCGGAGCCGTGATAGATATCATGCATGCTGCATGCCTGCTTTCATGCTGCTTGCCTGCTTGCATGCTGCACGCCTGCCTGCATACAGCAATTGTGCTTTTAAAAAAAAATCGTTACTCTATTATTCCTTGTGATTATTATGCTATAAATTTATTATGCTTTAGACAAAATATGCGTTAAGATATTATTCGTTGTGATCATTATGCTTTACATTAGTTATGCTTCTAAAAATTATGATTAAAGCTATTCTGCGTTTCGAAATTTATGCCTTTTCATACTTATGACAAACAATTTTAGCCTACACTTTATTAGGAATTATTTTAAAATTCTGCGTCGCGATAATATGCAACATGATGATTATTGGTATTAAAATTATGGAACATGATATTAAGACAATAAACGTTATGCTTAAAATTACGGAGCCGTTCGAATGGCATGTAGACCATCTGGACCAATGTAGGAAAACCGAGTTTCTCTATTCTCGACTTTAGATGCACCATCGTTTTTAGGGTTTCGTAGCCTAAAGGCAAAAAACGAAACGATGTATGTCACACTTTTTTTATTCCAAAACTATGAGGATTACACAGTTGAAACTTGGTAGGTAGATGTATTATGTAAACCGCTTTACGGATTTTACACAAAAATAAAAAAATATATGAATTAGGGGATTTTTTTTTTCATGGAACTGACACTGAAAATTTTTTTTTCATCAAACCTATACGTGTGGGGTATCTATAGATAGGTCTTTAAAAATTGCATTGAGGTTTCTAAACGATTTTTTCTCAAAGTCAACCGTTTGAAAGATGTACACTTCCAAAGTGGTAAAATGTGTGTCCCCCCCCTCTAACTTTTGAAATAAGAGAGTGAAAAATTAAAAAATATATATATGCTGTAGATCTTAATAAAATCTTTTAACAAAAATTGGTTTGAACAAAATATGGTTGTCAGTTTTAGAAATATAGCATTTTTCACGAAAGGGATTTGAAAAAAAAATGTATTTTTTCATCAAACCTATACTTGAGGCGTATCTATAGATAGGTCTTTAAAAATTACATTAAAGTTTCTATTAAAATTATGAACATAGCTATGCTTAATAAATAAATCGTGATATTTCCTTATATATACTATATTATCATAAATGTATTGTCCCCCCAAAGTTAGTATAATAATCTCTTTGACCAATTCTTTAAGAGAATCTCTCTGTCGAAGGTTGTAAATGGCAATATATTAGGGGGGCTCTCCATACATGGAACTGAAACAGATTTTTTTTTCATCAACCCTATAAGTGTAGGGTATCTATAGATAGGTCTTTCAAAATTACATTGAGGTTCCCAAAACAGTTTTTTTCTCAAAGTCAACCGTTTGAATGATATACACTTTCAAAGTGGTAAAATGTGTGTCCCTCTAACTTATAAAACAAGAAAGTGAAAAAAAATAAAAAAGTTTGCTGTAGACCTTTATAAAAACTTTCAACGAAAATTAGTTTGAACGAAATATATTAAGCAGTTTCAGAGCTATAGCACATTTTCAAAAATAACTTTGTAATTCATACAGACACTATGAAAAACAAAATTATTTATGCAGACGAAAAATTATAGTGGCATTTTGGGTAGGTGTATTTAATATAATAATAATAATAATAGAAACTTTATTGCACACGATACAAAAACAAAGACATGCAGAGAAAATGTCAAAAAAGGAGGAACACACAATAGGCGGCCTTATTGCTACATAGCAATCTCTTCCAGGCAACCTTGGGTGAGAGACGGAACCCTTCTGGTGCGAGTTCGACTCGCACTTGGCCGATTTTTTATTGTGATTGTGATAGTGATTTATTGAGTTGTGTAACATATAGTTTTTGTCATATTTTATTAAGAAAGAATAGTTATTTGGTATGCAAGGCTGGAAAGTTGGTTATTTAGCGGCGAGTTACCACTATTGAAAGCTGAGCAAGTGAAGGAATCTAGGATTGAACCAGCACGAGCGTAGCGTGTGGTTCAAAGATTGAATCCTGAGCGAAGCGAGGATTTCAAAGGTATAAGACGCTAAAAACTTTTCTGCCGAGTGATGTCAGTGTCAACATTTACGGAATCGTTTTTATTCTTATTAATAAGTAACAATATATTCCTACTTTAAATAACTTTAAATTAACTATTTTACCCCCTTTTTTATTATTTTAGTTTTTTATATCATTAAAACAACGAGAATAAGTTATATTTAGATTAAACTTTATGTTTAAAGAATTTTTTACCGGAAGTTTCGCGGAAACAACCATAAAATGTTCCTCGCTGTTGTGAGGTGAAAAATTGTGTGTTGCACTCGGCAGAAAAGTTTTTAGCGTCTTGTACGTTTGAAATTCTCGCTTCGCTCAGGATTCAATCTTTGAACCAATCAATCCTAGAATCCTTCACTTGCTCAGATTTCAATAGAGGTAACTCGCCGCTAAATAACCAACTTTCCAGCCTTGCATCACAAATAACTATTATTTGACGCAGACATTAGAACAACAGACATAGGGAATACACAGAATATTAAACATGCTTAACAAATAAAGAAAAAACATTTAATAAAAAAAATTCAAACCGACTTCAAAAAGTACAAAATAAAACTTTTGGAGTCGGTGCCAGCCAGGGCATTCTACATTGCACTTCTATTAACTATATATTTTTTTGGCCTTAGCTAGCTAGCACCGACTCCAAAAGTTTTATTTTTTACTTTTTGAAGTCGGTTTGAATTTTTTTTATAAAATGTTTTTATTTCAGATTTTTTAGTTACATCATGTGCCGTTACATACATTAAAAATCAGCCCATACACAACAATGTCATCTAGGTAAACGACTACTTGCCAAAAGGTGATTGATATTTTTCAAGATTATGAAAATACTACTAGCCAGATCTTCGTAAAAATTATACGGGACCACACATAAACCATCTTCTTTCAGATAAAAAAAGAATTATAAAAATCTGTTAAGAACTGGCGAAGTTATGGTGGAACATACATAAAAAAAAAAAAAACAGTCGAATTGATAACCTCCTCCTTTTTTGAAGTCGGTTAAAAAGAAAGAAATATAACACTCATCTAACGGCTGCGTCAAAATAGGAGACCAATTCAGCATATGTCGGCTTTGCGCGATCAGCGAGACCCGACGCTGATTTTCAATTGGCACCGTTGTTTAGTTTTTTTGACAGCTGATTGTCTAATGGAAACGGCTCACAATCATATGTAAATTTAAGTAAAATATTATTTATATGCTAAACTGTAAACTGTTATGAAAGTATCTAAATATATATAAATATCTAAATATTAATATGTAAAATTATAAATATATGTAAAATTATGTATATTTAGACCAACTAAAATATAAGATTGAAACAATACTGCGTTAAGAGTTGGCGGTAGGCCCACAGACACAAGTAATTAATATACATTCATAATCGGCTAATATTATTCATTTGACACTGACATGCGTGCCTGGGTGAATCTACGAGTGTTTTGAACGCCATCATTGTCCTCAACATATTTTCATATTTTTAGAGTAATGGAATTCTGTGCTCGTATGCAGTTAGGAATAAAGGTCCCAGACGAGTAGCGTTTAGCAGCATAACCTTCATTATACGTACATCTTATGTTTTGACGCGCACTGTTCATTGAAATAAAATAACTTTTACGGATATCAAACGCGCTATATTTCACGAACTAAGTTGTAATTGTTGAAAAGGTGCCGAAATGTGGTGAAAATCAAAAAACCTTTGAAAAACCAAAAAATACGGACAATTACAACTTAGTTTGTGAAATATAGCGAGTTTGATATCCGTAAAAGTTGTTTTATTTCAATGACCTTTATTATTTTCGCACTTATCATGCATGACACTTTATATGGCGACAATGACGGAGTTCAAAACGCCCGTAGATGTACCCGCCTGCTGAACTAAAGGTCGTGGGTTCGAACTTTACCCGGGACAAACGTTTTGTATTATAAACCAGTAGCTTCCACCCGCGGTTTCAACCGCGTGGTTTCCGTTCCCGTGGGAGTATCGGGATAAAAAGCCTAGTTACTCTCCGTCCTTTCAACTATCTCTATACCAAAAATCAAGTCGATTGGTTGATTTTTTTATGAACAACGCGGACACTCTTAGCCTTCATCATACCTGATGTTAAGTATTGATAAGGCTGAAGATGGAAGCGAGCCTCTCCCGGAATCCTCAATAATTGAGGAACTGGCAATCTTATCTCTAACTGCCGGAACACAACAATGCTGGCATTAGACTTAGATAAGATGGTGGTAGCTAGCCGGACGGACTTATAACAAGTCCTACCACCAACCAAACCGAATACAATATGTACCCCTCTGGGAATCGAACCCGGGGTCCGATACGGTGGTTGTACCACTAGACCACAGAGGCGGTTGCTTAGTTGGAGCGTGAAGAAAGGACAAACAAACAAACTTTCGCACTTATAATAGTAGTTAGGATTGTCGGCGCTCAATCCTGTCGTAACAGATTTTACATATTTTTTTAATGAACGACGGGGAGTCTCTTAGCCTTCATCATACCTGCTGATAAGTATTGATAAGGCTGAAGATGAAAACAAGTCTCTCCCGGAATCCTCAATCACTGAGGAACTGGCTATCTTATCTCTAACTGCCGGAACACAACAATACTGAAAACAATGTTGTTATGGCGTCAGAAAATTCTTGAAGAACAACGAAGAACATTCTAGAAGAGGTAATGTTACAATTGATGGACTGCTTCTGTATTTCGCGCAACGAGGTGGCGACACGCGTCCGACAACTTAACTGTAATAACTCGGTGCTGGTGTTGCACGGTCTGGCAGATCCTGGAGCTCCGTGTGTGGGCGAAGAACGTGTGGAGTGGTCGGTGAGAGTGTCATGTGTGAGTGAGGTGAATGTGTCACTGTGTTGCATCTGCATTTATTTGCGGGCGGGCGGGCGGTGCATCTTGCATGTAAGTTTTTCTTGCGGAATTATGCTACATATTTTTCGTTTTCTACTAAGATATGGATTTCCCCCAAGTAACGCCTGATACTATAAAATATTAACTATAATGTGTTAGAATTATTTTAACAAAAGAACTTTTTAATTACTTATCTCGTTTCAAGTGTCTGTGGCTATATGGCTCAGTGACATGAGTCTCGGGCAGACATGCGGGTTTTATCTGGGACGTCCGATGTTACTATAACGAAATGTATAATAGGATATACATATCACGATGGTTATTGGTTACTGCGTTATCAAATAAGGCAAACTATGCGTGATTGCTGTGAACCCTTTTCTTTAATCTTCTTTAATCTATGAATGTGATAAAGGGTAGAAGCCCCGCTTGTAGCCACTGCCCCGGATGTGACCACTGTGAACTTTAAAGCAAAGCTCGTCTCAGCCACATAACACCCACTGCTGGGTATAGGCCTCCCCCAAAGGGGGGGTGGGGGGGTGGGGGTTGCCATAATCGCAACGCTTGGCAGGCGGGTTGGCGATCGCAGTATTGCCTTGTTTGTAGGAGACGCTGCTGCCAATCTCCTGAAGGCGGAGTCCCTTAGTCGCCTTTTACGACACCCACGGGATGAGAGGGGTAGTGCTATTCTAAGCCGACACTACACATTACAAAGCAAGGCTAATATGGATTAATCCATGGAGTCCCGCCGGCTACCGGGGGAGCCAGGGAACAATAGATTTTCTATTAATATTGAAAGGGCCCACAACCGGGGCTTAGAGTGGCCACACCGTGTCGTTTTTTATGTCGTTTAGCTTTTATGTACAAGTGCAATGACTATATGATTTATGAGTGACAGTTATTCCTATTTGTACGAATTTTGAAAATGTCGTAACCAAGTACGAGATTGGTGTCTTTTGAGCAAGGAAGCTCTAACCGCTCATAGAAATTAGTAAAAAAGGTTTTTATATAAAAAAAAAAATCCGACTTCAAAAAGTAAAAAGGAAAAAATAAGCCTTTTGGAGTCGGTGCCAGCCAAGGCATTCTACTTTGAGGTCCTACTCATTTATTTTTCTTGCCTTGGCTGGCACCGAGTCCAAGAGGCTTATATTTTGCATTTTAGTTTTTAAAGTAGGTTTTTATTTTGTAAATAAAAGTTTTTTATTTCACAATTTTTAAAGGTAGAAGAAGTCCCGTACCTACGCTAATAACCTTATGTTAACTGCTCATCACCTTTTACAAAATGCTGCTTTTCCCGGTGCAGGGACGTTACTTATTAAGGAGTTCTACCGATACTTCATCATCAGCTCCACTTTATCACTTGGATTGAGTCGAGTATAAATTGCCTATGAACCACATTAAAGTAATCGTATCGCTTGATGTCAATGACAATGGGACCACATGGGAAGTATACCCAATCGGTCCAGCCGTCTTCGAGTAATCGAGTAACGTACATAAATAAAAATAATGAAAAAAAGATTCCGTCCAATTGAGAACCTCCTCCTTTTTTTGAAGTCGGTTAAAAAGGGCAATCCGAGGGCAATCTCAAACATTAAGGAACTGGCTATTTTATCTTTTCCGGAACAATAGTTGTTTGTTATGCAAGGCTGGAAAGTTGGTTATTTAGCGGTGAGTTACCTCTATTGAAAGCTGAGCAAGTGAAGAATACTAGGATTCAAAGATTTAATCCTGAGCGAAGCGAGGTTTTCAAAGGTACAAGACGCTAAAAACTTTTCTGCCGAGCGCAACACACAATTTTTCACCTCACAACAGCGAGGAACATTTTATGGTTCTTTCCGCGGTCAATTTCCGGTAAAAAAATCTTTAAACATAAACTTTAATCTAAATATACATTATTCTCGTTGTTTTAATGATTAAAAAAAACTAAAATAATAAAAAAAGGAGTATTATAGTTAATTCAAAGTTATTTAAAGTAGGAATATATTGTTACTTATAAATAACAATAAAAATAATTCCGTAAATGTTGACACTGACATGAGGTGCAAGATAAAGACAATTTAAAAATAAAGATTTATGTCATGTTCCGAAATCCAATCATAGGTTGTGAAATTTCACCCAGCCTAATATATTTTTATTATAACAAATAGTTTAATCTTATTGTTATTGTTTTTATGATTCAATGAACTAAAATAATATAATAAAACCAAAACGGAGTATTATAACTAATTTAAAGCTATTTAAAATAAGAATAAAATGTAACAAAAATGTCAATAGTGCGATTCGGAACGCATTATGACATATTTTTAGGTATTAAATAAAAAAAGTACTTTGCCGCGCTAGGCCGCAAAAAGCGATTTTCTACGCCTTAACTGATTGATATAACCTCCTTTTCAGAGCATGTGAGGTGAAAATATATATAAATAAGTCTAGTGCTACAACCACCGGTATCAGACCCAGGGGTCCCGGGTTCGATTCCCAGCGGGGGTACATATTGTATTCGGTTTGGTTGGTGGTAGGACTTGTTGTAAGCCCGCCTGGCTAGCTACCACCCTCTTATCTAAGCCTGACGCCATAACAACAATGTTTTGTTCATTGTTGTGTTCCGGCAGTTCGAGATAAGATAGCCAGTTCCTCAGTGGCTGAGGATTCCGGGAGAGGCTCGCTTCCATCTTTCAGCCTTATCAATACTTAACATCAGGTAAGAAACTGTAAGTTGCCGGCAGTAAAAGATTTTATGAAGGATGCTGTATCACGAGGATCGTACTAGGAACTTGTGGCAGACTATGAAGGTGTGGATATTTCTGTGACTTGTTGGAAGGATAATAAACTTGTGACGTTGGCATCTACTTATGTTGGGTCTGAGCCAGATGAAACTGTCAGCAGATTTGATAAAAAACAAAAAGAAAGTGTCCATTGCCTGCCCAAAAATTGTAAAAGAATAGAATGCCTCCATAGGCGGAGTTGATTTGATGGACTGTTATTTGGGCGTGCACAAATTAGGATCAAAAGTAGAAAGTGGTACATCCGATTATTTTACCACATGAGTGACATGGCAGTGATAAACTTATGGGTGCTTTATAGAAAAAACATTCAAACATATCTCTAGGGGATTTCAGATCAGACCTTGCGGAGACTTTGTGTAATTATAAGAAATATACTGATCCCAAAAGGGGAAGGCCTTCAAGCAGTAATTTAGAGAAGGAGATAGAAGCAAAAAGACACAGAGGGCCAATGAAACCCGTTCCTCCAAAAGACGTGCGGACTGATGGTATAGGCCACGACGAAATACGATGTTCTACAACGAATAGATGCAAACTCCTGGTTGTAAAGGTTTATAGCGGAGTGAGTGCACAAAATGTATGGTTGCATTATGTCATACTAAAGATCGCAATTGTTTTACGGCATTTCATTTAAAATAATTTTATTTGATTTTATAAATAGGTAACCCCCAATAAATGTATACCTTACTTAAGTATTGGGGGTCATATTAATTTTAAGTCTTAACGCATGGTGTAGCCAAATTTCTACAAAATATATATCTATTTTCTTATACCAGATTTTTTAAAATATTTTTTACGTTATCAGTACCAATTTGTCTGGAAACATTTTTCCACTCTGAAATAAAAAAATCATGCATTTAACCCAACCACGAACCTACGCACTCAATCCATCCAAAAGAAAAGCACGAACATTCCTTTTAAAGGAATATTTGCTGGGAGATTTTCTGATAGCGTCAGGGAGACGGTTCCAGAATCGTAAAGCTTGCAGAGTGAAGGAGTCAGACAAATAGCCAGAACGAAAGAGAGGGGCAGTGAGCGCAAGAGTATTAGCAGAGCGAAGATGGCGGTCATGAGAGTCACAGAGATACTGAAAACTGAATTACCTACGTTGTACTCGTATAAACAATGCAAAACGTTATCAATGTCAGCGAAACAATTAATTCTGTTTTCACATAACAGACGATTATGGTAATAACTTAATTTGTGTTTCACGTGTTGAATAACACTAGCAATTATAACAGGAACAACGGAAGCGGTCCACATTTTAACAGTGTACCAGATTTTGTAAGTGAAAAATTCTTTAGCGGCGTTGTGTACATCAGAGTTAAAGTCGCGTGAGGACACGTGACCCTGATCGAAAAATCGTAAGACGGAGGAAGAGTAGACCGCCGCGCGGCGTAGGAGAGGAAGTAATATCTTCTCTATCGTTTCTTTCTTCCGCGCGGCGAAAATGTATGCCTGCTCCTGCTGTTTCGTTTAAGCGGTTTTCACTTCTGCCGGCACTCCCGGAGTGCAACCCGTTTCTTTTTATAATAAACTAGCGCTCGCGGTTTCACCCGCTTGTTTACCGTTCCCGTGGGAATATCGAGATAAAAAATAGGGTATGTAAAAAAAAATAATCTATCACCTGTGTTACGGGTATGTGAAATCAGAATTTAAAGCGGAATAATGATTGAAGAGCCTGTGGCGTAATGGTTCGGCCGCTCGGCCTGCGATTGTTGAGGTTCGCAATGGTCGGTCAACGGATGGGTGTCCAAAAATTTACTATCTCGAGCTCCTCATTGCTTCAGAAGGCACGTTACGGCGTTGGTCCCGCGGGGCTATTAAAATGGTATTACGTATGTAATTGCTGCCTAATCGCTCGCTGATGGTTCGTATGGCGGCGTCTCACTCTCTCGCGCTCCTACCTAGGTGCGACGCCGCGACAATTCGGTAGCAATAACAGGAAACAAATTAATGCACATTGTAGTTCATCGTTTGTTCGTTAGAGGCCGCACTGTTACTACGTGACGTAAAGAATTATCGCGCGATTTCTGCTGTCGCGTTGCTGTTACAAAGATAGGTATTAGCCCCGCCGGCTGCACCACCAATCCGCATTGGGCCTTCGTGGTGGGTCATGGCCCGTTCTCCTTCCATCCATAAGGAAGGTCAGTGCCCTAGCAGTGGGGACATTAAAAATGGCTGATGACGAATGAATATAAAAGCATATCGCAACTTTGCGTAGTGTTTTTTTAACTACTTATGATACTGTCATGGCTTATATTTTATTCCTTTTAGAATTTGGTTTCCTTTAAAAGTGGCTATTGTATTCTTATCAAAGGTTGAATTTTCAATAAGAAAATTGATTCCGTCTTCATCATTACGCTGTTTGTTTTTTATTGTAACGCCATTTGTTCCCGTTTCTATGTTTATCATAATTATTTGTTTTTGTTTTTTATACGAACCTGTTAATTTGGCTCGCAGTCCCACCAAAACGGTACCGACGCAAGATCAGCGTTGGCCAAAAGCCATGCATTATGCTAAGTCGGGACCGTTTTGGGGCAAACGGTTTTTCGTCTTTTATGTGTTTTTATTTTTATTCGGATGTACTGTCTTATGTTTGTCCCAAATAAACTTACTATTCTTTTTTTCTTTCTTTCATTTTAAGAGGAAATAGGATAGATTTATTTTATTTGTTCAATAAAAGGTTTCGAATATCTGAAGGAATAATTGAAGAAATTATATCACAGTCACAATAGCATTGTTCGAGCGCATTTGAGTAACATTCTTCAGATATGACACAGCCTAAAAAGTTTAAAATGTGGATTAAAAACGTCAATCTGTCCATCACTTTGTCTTTAACTTTGTTGCGATTGTTTGGTTTCTGGCCTCCGAAAAACATGGCAGGAAATCAGTTGCTTCTTTATTATTGCTATGGTTTTCTCTGGATTATGTTTTTACTAGGTGAGCGGGGTTGAATATAAGCTTCTTTGATATAACTAAAAAGGGGTTTCCAAGGTCTACAAAAGTCTTTACATAGATTGCTGAGAATTGTGTCTCAATTGTTGGTTCATAATCCCCTCAATTCAGCCAGATATGTTACTATTGTATATAACAGTATGTAAATGAATACCTACAGATAATGTGATTAAAGAAAACAAAGAAAAAGTCTTTAAATATATGCTGATATTTTACCATTAATTGTGGGGATAATAGAAATCAATATAACATTTAAGAATACTCTTATTTCTTCGCAGCCAATCATATCATTTGATATCGGTCGTCAAATATTTTTTTATAATATCAAAAATGTTTTTTTTAATAAATCAAGTTATTTATATAACAGGGACCTTCATCATCTCTCAGATGGTGGAAATGTACCTGGTCTGGGGGAACCTGCCTTTTGTGACAGCTGTATCTTTCGTGCTGTTCACCAACGTGGCTCAAACCATCAAGGTAGCGATCCTGATACGTCGCCGGGAGATCATCCAGAGTCTCATCGATGATGCTGACGAAGCTCTGACGGCTGCTGATACTATGGAAGCGAAGGCTATAGTAAATAGGTTAGTGAAGGTGATTTCAGGTCTGAAGCCCTATTATGACCTCTTATTTCTAGGCAGTTTCTGAATTGCTGACTTCTACTGAGTTACACTTCAGTTACTATACAGAATCGCCCTGTTTAGTTGGTAGGCTCCCGACAAGGTGGACCAACGATCTGGTATGCGATCGCGAGAAGCTGCTGGATGCGAGCAGCCTACCACCGATTTTCGCGGAAATCCTTGGGGGAGGTCTATACCCAGCCGCCATGTGGCTGAGATGATATTGATTATTTATACAGCGCTTTTTACATAATGGACTGAAAAGTTTACTAAGCACATTTGCTGCAATAGTTAAAAGTGAAGAACTCGGTAGCGAAGTGGTTAGAGCTTTCGGCGTCTAATTCTGGTGGGTAAGGTAACTTTTGAAATAGTAGGTCGCGAGATGGATGACTACTTGTGAAAAATTGATTAAGATAAAAAATTGTATTTTATAAAAACTTATAATCATACATTGATGACTTAGTTTATTTTCTACAGCTCTTAGCTTTCAACCGTTGGTCTCGGCTGTATTTGTAGTCGGCGGCCATGACCTATTCTTCTTTTCTAAAAATGGCTGATGACAATGATGGTAAATTAAGAGAAAATTCTTACTAATATACTTATATGCGAAAGTGTGTTTGTTTGTCCTTCCTCCACGTTCTAACTAATCAACCAATCGATTTAATGTATGGTATAGAGTTAGTTGAAAGGACGGAGAGTAAAAACCAAGCGGGTGAAACTGCGGGCGGTCGTTAGTATGTTAATTTTTTTTTTAAAGAATGTAACAATGTTTTACAAAAATTAAATCTGCCAAACTGCTCAGCAGTGTGTTTCAATATCATAAAGCATTTTTTTTATAGGTATACATATAAAATTATGTAAATTATGTTTCCTTGTTTGTCTTTAATATTTATAATATTTCCCCTTGATCATCACATATTTGGGTATTGTTCATGTCATCTGTAAGACACCTAGCCATCATTCACCAAAGCTAGATTTGCCATAAAAACCACGTTTCGAAAGCCAAGAATTTGGTACTTAATTGCTTTTCCCAGTCTGCTTCTATAACCAGCTTTCAGTAGCTATTGTTATTACTATCATATCAGCATTGTTTTTGTTTAGTTGCAACCGTGAGACTTTCGTCCACCAGCTCATATACTGCTTCGTGACCTGTGTGACGCTGGCTGGCTGGGCGTCTAGTGCCGAGAAGGGCCAGCTACCCTTGATGGCTTGGTAAGGATTTTTGCAGTAGTTACGTATGCAAAAAATACAAAATTCAAAATTAGTCATTGCCTAGGCTGCTACAAGCACTTATGAACGTCAAAGAAGCTAGGCCATCGGTTCACAAACCCTACGGCGGGAGACCTTGTTACGAGAAGAACCGGCAAGAAACTCGTCAAGGGCAATTTTATCTCCCTGTTTTATTTCATACAAAGTCGTCAAATTAAAAAGTGACCCTAACAGTTAAGGTCGCTTTTCAATTTGATGACAGTCAGCAGTTTCAGTGTGTGTACCTACTCAAGTTTTTTGGTTAAGTCCCTAAAAGGAAGGCCCTAAATGTGATGTTAGTTTTTAATTCGTAACTATTAACAATGATGCGGAGCTCGGTGGCGTTGTGGTTAGTGCGATTGTATCAATTAAGCCACTTTCATTGATGATCAATCACCAAAAATTTACTCTCGATCGAAGGCACGATAAGTTCGATCCCGATTGCAGTCGTTAAAGACAAAGTCAAAGTCAAAGTCAATATCATTTATTCAGTCTAGGCTGTTTTTTTTTTTTTTTTATTCAAACCAATCGGCAGTGGGCCTACATGGTGATTCATGGTCCAATTTTCTTATCCATCTATAGGGAAATCCTTTACTCCAGAATCACATGACTCAAATAAGAAATTAAGTTTTGGGACGATAGCGTGCTCTAAGTCATCATGATAGACTTGCTGTGCTATTGATTGGACTTCGATGTATCCGAATCTAATAAGATTATTATTTAATGAGTATTTCCTACAGGTATCCCTACGATGTGACCAAGTCTCCATCATACGAGCTCAGTTACGTGTACCAGATTTGTGTCCTAAACGTGGTTGCCTATTTGAACATCGCCAAGGATTGCCTGGTCACTACTTTGATAGCGCAGTGTCGATGCAGACTGCGACTTCTGGGGGAGGCACTGCGGACGCTATGCAGGGGCATACAGGTCACTGAAGTAAGTATCGGCTCTGGAGGCTTACTTAGACAAAGTACCAATTTAAAAACGAGAACGAAATTAGAACAGAAGTAATGACACAAGCCGCGTTAAATCATTGGGTCAATTTTATTTTTAATCGTTATCGCAATTTGTTAGACGGCTCAGAGACGAAAGATGTCTTCTGGAGGGGTCACTGCGGAAACTATGCAGGAAAATACATGTCACTGAGGTAAGTAATGGTTCTAGACATGAAGTCTTGTCAACAGCTGCTGAAGGTTCAGTGCATTGGTGTTGCAGCAGGCTGCGACTGCGAGTCACTGCGGACGCTGTGCAGAGGCATACTGTTTACTTTGGTAAGTAACGGCCCTGCCCCCCTGGCATGAACACCGCTATATCACGCGATATGATATGACGCCACACTGATGACTTGTTTACTCGGCTAAGATGTGAGCGAGACAATAACATGTTATCGAGCTACGAATGTCGATAAGAACTGCTCAAGCTAGTGCTACTCGACCTAGCCTCTTGTCAATTGCTGAAGGTCCAGCGCAGTGTCGCTGCAGACTGCGACTACTGGATCTCACTGCTGACGCTAGGCAGGGTCACTGAGGTAAGTAACGGTTCTAGAAGTGAAACGTCTTGTCAACAGATGAAGGTTCAGTGCAGTGTCGCTGCAGAATGCGACTACCGAAGTCACTGCGGACGCTAAGCTGGGGCGTACAGGTCACTGAGGTAAGTAACGGTTCTAAACGTGAAACGACTTGTCACCAGCTGAAGGTCCAATACAGTGTCGCTGCAGACTACGACTTCTGGGGGAGTCACTGCGGACGCTATGCAGGGGCATACAGGTCAATGAGGCAAGTTCGTTAAATGGTACGGTTCTAGTCATGAAACGTCTTGTCAACAGGGCTCTTAGCCAAAGTAACAATTCATAAACGATAACGAAGTTCGAGAAATATTAAATGTATGTGATTGGCGGATTGGCATAGGCCGCGCTAAATCACGTGGTCTTACCGCAAGTTAATTGGCGAATATAGACAATAACGAATCGAATTATCGTTTCGCTACGTAACGATGTCACTTTGTCTACGGGCCCAGGTGCGTCCAGTGCTGTGTCGCTGCAGAATGCGACTACTGGAAGTCACTGCGGACGCTAGGCAGGGGCGTACAGGTCACTGAGGTAAGTAAAGGTTCTAAACGTGAAACGGCTTGTCAACAGCTGAAGGTCCAGTGCAGTGTCGCTGCAGGCTGCGACTGCTGGGGAACGCTGTGCAGAGGCATACAGTTTACTGAGGTAAGTAACGGCCCTGTCTCATAGCATGAACGATGCCATATCACGCGATATGATATAGGGCATGATGCTGTCTTGCTTACCCGGCTTAGATATGAGCGGGACAGTGACACGTTATCAAGCTAAGAGTGTCGATATAAGCTGCTCGTGATAGGGCTATAGGACCTTGCATCTTGTCAACAGCTGATGCTGCAATGCAGTGTCGCTACAGACTGCGATTGCTGGGGGAGTCACAGCAGTAGTAACCTCTCAGGCCCTTATATACGAGGTGTTAAAAGAGCCATAACGAAAACGGCAACCACGTATTCTCCTTATCGCTACTATCATTTTCTTGTAAGGTGTCAGACCTGAGAATCTGATAGTTAAGGAGTTATTGAGGATCAAAGTCAAGATAAAAAAAAAACCGTTTAAAGTAACAAAACCAGAATAAATATCAAAACCACTCAATGATACGGGGCCCCAGTCACGGTCACCTACTCGTACTCTGTAGACAGACAACGTTGTTGCACGCGTTACATTGCGTGTAAAAAATAACACCGATTTTTTAAACTAAAATATATATAAAGATAAAAGTCGTTTCCCAGCAGTTATTTATTTAGTTTGATGTAAACTACGCATATACCGCGTGGGGCCCATACCCGGGGAAAATATTGAAAATAGAGACTCTGTAGAGTATTAGTATTTATTCTGAAAAGATTCCAGTTAATCAAAACCCATGCATTACTCACAATAAGAATTTAAAGTTACGATTCTTAATCAGCGTATTATTGTAAAACGATATCTTTTTATAAAGAAGATCATAGTGTAAATTCAACATAATAATTTTAATTAGTAAAGTCAGAATATTGTCATGGGATTTTTTTTGGTTTAAGTTAAAATTAATTTTAATTTTAGTAATCAGATTTATTTACACATTTTGTAATTAAATGTGAAAATGGCTTTGAGTGCAAAAAACACTCCAGAAAGAAAACAATACCTACGTGGATTTATGAAGTACGATAGTAAGTACGACAGTATTATTTTTCTATCAGCCGTCACATAAATTGTCAAAATGACGTTCCGAGTAGCTCCGAAAAAGTTGAGCGGTGCAGTTGTTTGCATTACATAGAATTTTATGTTTCAGTTTGTTAGAAAAAATAAAAAGTTAAGAAAAGAAAAATAAAAGAGTAGACGACCTGTTTGGCGCAAGGGTACTAAGCCCGCCTTACGAGGTCCCGGGTTCGATCCTCGGACAAGGCAAATATTTGTGTGCATGAACATGTCTATTTGTCTTGGTCTGGGTGTTTATTATGTATATTATGTATGTATTTACAAAAAAAAGTATATAAGTAGTTTATCTGTTATCTAGTATCCATAACACAAGTTCTTCATGTAACTTAACGTGGGCTAGATAATTGGTGTGATTTTATGCAAAATATTTATTATTATTATTTGGTTTTCATTAGTTGGGAGCATTATGATTCAATAACTAGTGCCCTATAGATCCTCCGTTTTTAATATTATCCCCGGTTCTAGGCCCCACACTGTATAACGGCTTTGGTATGGGTCTTTTAACACCCTGTATGAGACACAATTGATATTCCATTGTTCTCTTGATACCGGTAAAATAAGTTTTTGACGCGTTTTTTACGTTTTATTTTTATTTTTGCGTGCGATGTTAACTTTTATTTACTTTTTCATAGGATACTATGTTCATGGTTGACCTCTTTGGCGATTGGAATTTTTACGACCCTTAGGTACTTCTGCTTACAATTTCCTTATTCCATTTTGAAACAACTTTATACCTAAGGATTAATAAATATTTTAAGTCCGGTTTACGAAGCAAAAACTGACTCTTTTTGAATAAAACAATCTTTTTGAATGGTATAAATGATACAAATGTATAAACTGAATTGTAATATTCATCATTACAAAGTTCATCCTTGCAAAGTTTCAGACAGCACTAGGTATCTTGTAACAAATAAAAACCTCCATACCCGAAAGCAGCTACGAGAAAAGCTGCATCCGTAGCACGTAGTTCGTAGCTGAAACTTCGTAGCACTTTGTAGCCTATTGCGTTACTTGCTGCTTAACATAGATGGCGTTTGATACGTGAAGATTTTACAAATTATTTATTATTTTTACTTAAGTTACAAGTAAAAAAACCGAGAGGTGTGGTGGGACACCAGATAAGAACGAAGTTCCTTATGATAAAAATATTAATTTCAAGTTCTATTCGAGGTATATAGAAAATAATTAATAAATAATAATTATTAATTAATATGACTTTTTTTTAATAATAATAAATTATTATATTAATATAAGTTTCTTTTCAATCGTTTTCCACCAAAGTCTATCGCAAACAGCAAAAGAATACAAAAACACTATACCTACATAAAAATCTTACGCTTTTTTTAAGTTACGGACGTATTTGTCGGCTATCTTACCTCTCCGCAAAGCCAACCATAGGGAACTTCGTTCCAATAAAAATAACTTCAAAAAAATTAAAGGTATCAATAAAAAGGTTGTATAAAATGTTAATGTTGTATGTTTTCTAATTAGTACCTTTTTTATTTATAGCTTCCGCCCGCGACTTGGTCTTGGTCTATAGAACTTGGTCCAGAAAGATTTAGTAAACGAAAGAAAGAAATATCTTTCTTTTTCCTAACCTGATTCCATAATGCATCTTTAAAAAATTACTCCTTACGCCACCTATGGCGATGTAGTGTATTTTCCCGTAGAAAATACTGACGACCTGTGTGGCGCAGGGGTACTAACGACGCCTTCTGCGCCAGGGGTCCCGGGTTCGATCCCAGGACAAGACAAATCGGTTATTTGAATGAATTTAATTATTATTAATGTGACATCACTTTCCTTATATTATAAGTTATTGACATCATTGTAAACTAACATTTTAGTGATTTTTTTTATTTTATTTTATATGTGTTTAGCTTCCATTTGACTCAAAAAGTATCGAATGACATCATGATATTATTGACAATTGAAATTTAGTGAATGTCTGTCTGTTTATTGTAGTTACCTGTTACTGTTTTGTTTTGTTTACCATTTGACATCTTTACATTTTCTTTTGACTGAGTAGTACCTACTTGTACTTATTTAATGACATCGTAATATTATTGACATTTGCAGTTTTAGTATTATGTATGTTTTGTTTACTATTGACATCTTAATTAATATGTTTTTTATTATTATGATCTATTTAATTTTGTTACTTTTAAACTGACCATAATTAATTTGTCTTTATAATAATTATAACATACTGGCGTTTTGGGATTACTGTAAGTTAGCATGTTCACAATTTAATTGATAAATAAATATTTGTGTGCATGAACATGACTATTTGTTTTGGTCTGGGTGTTTAACTGGTGTTTAATATGTATATTATGTATGTATTTACAAAAAAAAGTATGTTTATCCGTTATCTAGTATCCATAACACAAGTTCTTCATGATACTTCATGTGGGCTAGATAATTGGTGTGATTGTATGGAAATATTTATTTATTTATTAAATAGAGATATCTGTGTCCCGTTTAATCCAAACCCGTTC
The DNA here is from genome assembly GCA_910589605.1 of Chrysoteuchia culmella. Classification (NCBI taxonomy): domain Eukaryota; kingdom Metazoa; phylum Arthropoda; class Insecta; order Lepidoptera; family Crambidae; genus Chrysoteuchia; species Chrysoteuchia culmella. Next base: position 3,052,228 of record OU342651.1, read on the forward strand.
AGCCATTTTTGTCTGATTGAGTAACAAATATCGAAACTTACACATTTTTATGATATAAGTAGGAAGTAAGATTAAAACTTTTTAATTTTGCATTTTACAATGCTATTTTTATGTGATAAATATTAAACAAAAAAATATACCAGAAAAAAGCAACTTGCCTCAAGTCGCCCGACGGGATTCGAATCCGCATCCTTGGGAATCCGGCCCAATGCACTAACCAATTATGCTACAGAGACCTATGAGGACACGTCGAATTTTTCTAGTATTTTCACTTTTTTACGGTATTGGATTGGCTACCTTCGTTTCATCAATGAGAGAAATATCCTCGCATTCGAAAGAAACATTTCTATAAATGTTTGACTTTCGATTAGGATGAAACAGCCACCTAATTATAACCTTTTAATTTTGTGTAATCGTAAACGTCAAGTCAATAAAATTTTTTTAGTCTAGGCATCACTTATGCACGTCAAAGAAACTACGCTATCGGTTCACAACAGGTTCACAAAGCCTACGGCGAGAGACCTTGTAACGAGAAGAACCGGCAAGAAACTCGTCAAAGGCTGTTTTTTGTCCCGTCGGAGGACTCGTCAAATTGAAAAGTGACCTTAACATATCAGTTAGGTCAATTTCCATCACAAAAACAAAATACTAATTATAATGTTACATTTTAGGGTTATTGTTTTTTTCTTATTCATAAGGCCAGTACCCCAGCAGTAGGGACAATAAAAATGACTGACAACGTCCTTGTCTTGCTTACCAGCATCGCCTATCACCAGAGCAAGAGGCCACAGTGAAGGTCCGCCTGCGCCTGTGCGTTCTGCAGCACAACAGCACGTTGCAGGCGGCGCAGCAGCTGCAGGACTGCTTCTCCATACCGGTGTTCGTCCAGTTCAACGTGTCGCTCGTAATCATCTGCGTCACCGCCTTCCAGCTCGTCTCGGTATGACATGAATTAAACTGGCAGCAGTGGCTATCTGCACTATCTAACCTTGAAATGAGTTTCTGAAATGTTGAAGCTCCTTTCGGTACTTTCCTCCTACACTTTTCCTTTACTTAGCTTAAACGGTTGACGAATATCGCCGTCCAGAATCGGATCTACGTCATCAGTCATGTCGCCAATACTGGGGTACAGGTTTTACATATGAATGGAAAAAATAAGGGGTATGACTATGGCCCACCACAGAGACACAATACAAATTGGCCGGTGTAAACACTAGAAATATTTAAAGAAGCACAGTGGCGCACGGTGGGCACGTTAAGCGGCTGATCCCGGCTGTACTTGCAGTCGTGCAGTGCAACCCAGCAACCCGCATTGTGCCTGCGGGGTAGGTCATGGCTCATTCTCCTTATCCACCAATAAGGAAGTGCTTGCTGCAGCACAACAGCACCCTGCAGGACTGCTTCTCCATACCGGTGTTCGTGCAGTTCAACGCGTCGCTCGTCATCATCTGCGTCACCGCCTTCCAACTCGTCTCAGTACTTTCTTTACGCGTTGTTTTAGGAGTACCAAATACTATAGAAACTCAAACGAGCTAATTTGTACATCTTCGGAAGAATTCGGTCTTCTATACTTAATGAAAGCTCTACAGGACCATCACACCAGGGGGTCAATTCTGCTAAATTATTGTCATAATCGTCTCTCAGTGGTGTTTCAATAGTAGTGTTTATTTACACTGTTGTAACAAGAACTGTGTAAAACAGCACTACCATTGAAACACCACTGGAATACCATTGTGACTAAGCATTAGCAGAATTGGGCCCCTGATTGTCACGTTATGCCGCTGTTTAAGAGGTTGCCACGCAAATGTATGAGAAACGTTAAGAACTGTGCGTATCAATTAGTTCTAGTGACGAACGTTATCAATATTAAACATAAATACTTCAAAATAAAAATATTTTAGTCCTTTTTAATTTTTCTTTCCTGTTTTTTTAAATAATTCTAAGTAGTTACATCAAATAATTATTTAAAAAAAAGCAATCAAGTTTAAAATTAAGCAACATACTCTTGTAATATTATATTATCTGGCAGAGGATCCACCCGTGTGTACCCACTTTTAGTCCGTAAGCTAACATATTTGTAATCGAGCCAATATGAGAGGTAGTAGAATAAAAAAGTATAGTAGGTACTTACCTTAATTTCAAAATGTGTTAGACAGATGTTCATAAGATTAAACAAGTTTATACTTTTTTAATATTTAGAGCTAACTTGGATGGATACCGGTGCTTGGTAAAACCTAAAAAGGTTTATATAGCACTGTAGAGGTAAGAAAACCAATTAATTGTCCTAATTTAAATGTTTGTAATAAAAAAAAAGGCTCCATACAAGCCGATTCCCATCGGTGTCATTTTTAGAAGTCGCTGATATACCCCACCGATCCAACATGCAGATCACTAGTAAGTTAATAGAAGGTTTTTGGTCCGGTTTACCTTCGCTATATTTGAACTCCTCGCAACTGCTAGTCTATAGATGTTTGAATTGAAGAGCCACTCCAGATTTTTAAATACAGCTATCACCCTTTATTAGTAGCCATGTAGATAATTATGTAGGTAAAATTCTGGAATTTGTAGTAAAATACATGCTGCAAAGGTGTCTCCTCAATCTAAACATCTAGATTAGATAGATAAAACACTTTATTGCACACACAAAAATACAGACAGAAACACAAGAAAAAGTTGACATAAATGTGGGCAAAGGCGGCCCTATCGCTAAGAGCAATCTCTTCCAGACAACTTTTGAGGCATAGGAAAAATAGAGAGAGAGCGAGAGGTAGTGCACCAGCAACAAGCAAGAATAACAAAATTTACTTAACAATATTACTGAACATATAAATAATTCTACCTACATAAACTACTAAATAAATAGTCATAAATAAAAATAAAATATTTAAATAAATAACAACTAAATATATATATCTTGATGGAGGAGCCACCTAGAACTCGTAATATATTGTATGTACTGAAAATTATGTATCATTTTGTATCTATTACGTAGCATATCTACTACAATTTTGAACACATTAGTTCTAAAATTCGAGAAACTACAACACTTTTTTGTGGCTCATAGATTATAATTAAGGGGGGTATTATAAACTAGCGGATCCTCGCGGTTTTACCCGCTTGGTGCCCGTTCCCGTGGGAATATCGGGATAAAATATAGCCTATGTCACTCGGGAGAAACGTAGCTTTCTAATGGTCTAAGAATTTTCTAAATAGGTCCAGTAGTTCTTGAGATTAGCAAGTTCAAACAAACAAACTCTTCAGCTTTATAATATTCGTATAGATAAAAGGTGGATAGCAGTCCTTAAAAATCTGGAGTGGCTCCTCAATCCAAACAGACATGTCTATTATAGTATTTTACGCCAGTAGAAGTTCGAGCAAGAAGCCTAAGTGAAGGCCCGCCTATCTAGCTTTTAAAAATCATCTTCAGCCAGTTTAATAACCCCACCGCTTGAGCACTGACCTTCCTTATGGATGGATTAAGAGAATGAGCCATGACTCCCCACGCGTGCCCAATGCTGATTGGTATTTTTTAATGACAGCTGGGACCAACAGCTTAACGTGCCTTCCGAAGCACGCAGTAGCTCGAGTACCAGTTCCATAAGAAAGCTAATGCCTCAGGAGTGAGGATTATAATGGCTGATAAGCATTGAGCCACAATTGAGTGTTCCATGGCTGAAAATTATGATGACGGAAGCTCGACGTCATTGTCAATGTCGTCATCAATATGGTTGTTGTACGACGTTGATGGAAGTTTGACTGAATGTTACCAGGTTATTATAAATTTTAAATAGAAAACTATTGGAAAAAGTCAACTCGGCCACAAGTGAATTCTCAGATGGGACTCGAACCCACGACCTTTGGAAATCCGGTCCAATGCTCTAACTACTGAGCTACCAAGACTTTAAAAGTCAACTCGGCCACAAGTGAATTCTCAGATGTGTCAAGTCTCGGTAGCTCAGTGGTTAGAGCATTGGACCGGATTTCCAAAGGTCGTGGGTTTGAGTTCCATCTAAGAATTCACTTGTGGCCGAGTTGACTTTTTCACCTTCACCGAGTTGACTTGACTCGGTGCTGAGATTGGCACGGTCTAACAACTCCTGAGGATGCTCCGTGTGTGGGCGAAACACGTGTAGAGTAGTCGGTGAAGGTGCAAGGTGTGTCACTGGGCTGCATCTGCATTTTTTCTTACGGAATTACGCGACATATTTTTCGTTTTCTACTAAGATCTATCATAAGTATAAAAAATAGCATTGAAAAATGCAAAATTCTAAAATTATATATTACCAGGTTACCGGCAATCCTGTCCGCTTCATAGCCATGGGGGCTTATCTCCTCGACATGATGATGCAAGCGTTTTTCTACTGCTACCAAGGGAACCAGCTCACTGAAGAGGTAAAGTTGACGACGATGAGCTCATCAAGATTTATGATTTTTACATTTTCGCATTTTTCAATGCTATTTTTATACTTATGATAAATTTTAAATAGAAAAATATTGGAAAAAATTAACTCGGCCACAAGTGGCCCACAAGTGTCCAATCCCGTCTATGCAAATTGAAGATTAGAACCCTCACTTCATTTTGTTTCTCTGTTCTCATGGCCTTGGTTTTAAACATCACTGTTTTAACCGATTATAAAAAAAGGAGGAGGTTCTCAATTCGACGGAATCTTTTTTTTTAGAGTAGGGAAGTGTCGGAAGCTGCGTACGAGTGCCCATGGTACGCGATGTCGACGCCGCTGCGCCGCTCGCTGCTCATTGTGATGACCAGGACCAGGCGCGTCTCCAAGATCACCGCCGCTGGCTTCACCACGCTGTCACTCGCGTGCTTCACAGCAGTGGGTATCACAGATTCTTTAACTCAGTTTCGTTTGGGCAAGCTTGGTAACATTGCAAAATTTTGAATTGCCCCTAGACTCCCTCAACCTTGGCGTGGTTTGAGCAAGGAATCGCTAAGTGGCCATAGTGAATAAGGGCCCTGGGCCCTTAGCCAAAGTAACAATTCAAAAACGATAACGAAGTTCGAAAAGAATTAAATGTATGGGATTGGCGGATTGGCATTGGCAGCACTAAATAACGTGGTCTTACCGCAAGTTAATTGGAGAATATAGACAATAACGAATCAAATTATCGTTTCGCTACATAACGATGTTACTTTGTCTACGGGCCCTATGCGGTAGTATGAATACCGTTATATCATGCGATATGATATAGCGCATCATGCTGTCTTGCTTACTCTGCTACGATGTGAGCGAGACAGTTACACGTTATCGAGTTACCGAGTCGATAAAAGCCGCTCATGCTAGGCCTACTGGGGTGATAAAAGAAGGAAGTCTAACGAAATCATAGATAAAACGATTGTTTTAACGATAGATAATGACGACGGTTATAGTTTGTGTGCCGAACGACTGATGGAATATTTTATTTTCAGATCATCAAGACTTCTTACTCCCTGTTCACTTTGTTGCAGCAATTGGAGAATAAGGGCTAGGTGGATGGTATCAATGGCATTGAAATGTAGTAATGAAGTAAAAAAGAAAGAAAGAATGAAGGAAAAAAGTTTTTATTGACACGTCACAAGACACCAAACCACAAAATATATATTAAATAATTGCATACAAATAATTCCATACAATCACACCAATTATCTAGCCCACGTTAAGTTTCATGAAGAACTTGTGTTATGGATACTAGATAACGGATATACATACTTATATACTTTTTTTTTTAAATACATACGTAATATACATATTAAACACCCAGACCAAGACAAATAGACATGTTCATGCACACAAATATATGTCTTGTCCGGGGATTGAACCCGGGACCTATGGCGCAGTAGGCGGGTTTAGTACCCCTGCGCCAAACAGGTCGTCTATATTAGTACCTTACGGTACAGAAATTTCACTCCCGAGTTTAGGTATGATAAACGCAAGCATCCGGTCACCGGACTAGTCTCAAAAGGCTGGCACTCGCTCGACTAGTCGCACGGCAGACAGTTATTGTACTATGAACGCTATACGCAATGCAAAAGGTTGAAATTAGGTTGTTTTCCAGAATAGTAGGTAAATATCTCGGGGATTCTGCGCCGCTTGTATGGAAGTGAGACAGGCCTGACTAAACAAAAATATTATGTAATAATAAAAATTTGATGCAGAATTTTCAATTAAACTGCGAAGGTAATTGTTGTATAACCGAGTATTATTTTGCCATGACCTTTGCATTCATCATTTGCCTTGAGTCCCCTTGACACTGGTGGTGTAACGAGGATTTTTTAATCCCCATTAGACCGCAAATAGAGCTGCACCGTCTTGCACCATTACTTCTTCAATTATCACTCTAACTTTGCAGTGCAATTAATGCATTGAAACTTATTGCTAAGTAGATATACATTTCGTTATGAAGATTTCCGATTTTCGGTTGTTTTTAAATATAAATATTTTTAGATGAGAGTCCCAGGGCCCCTAGTCAAAGTAACAATTAAAAAACGATAACGAAGTTTGAAAAGAATCAAATGTATGGGATTGGCGGATTGGCATAAGCCGCGCTAAATCACTTGGTCTTACCGCAAGTTGATTGGCAAATATAGGCGATAACGAATCGAATTATCGTTTCGCTACATAACGATGTTACTTTGTCTAGGGCCCTGGGTCGCATAGCCAACCAGGAGTTATTTAGACATAAAAAGCGGCTGCCTTTTTAAAAAGGGTTTCAATTCAATCAGAATCATAACGTCTCAAAATATCTTAAACAACTCCTGATTAGTTAGGCGACCCTGATAGTTTCAGCTAAAAATATTTTATTTATTTCGTAATAAATACGATTGAACTTTATTTTCAGTCAAAAAGTACCACCGGTGGTATTAGTGGGAAATTTCGTTCTCTATAGTACTACCGTGTCTACTGAATCAAGAATTAAAGTGGATATAAGAGTGCAAAAAGTCCCATCAATGGATCTTTACATTACATCACTATTTTTTAGTGGTGTAATGGGGGATCAAAAAATACCCGCTACACCACTAGTGGGTACAAAAGTCATATTTGCAATAAACCTGACATTATTATGATTATTGTTTTTGTTTAGAATTTACATAATACCAATATAAAAATGGAAATAATAAACTAGCTGTATCCTTACCCGAAGCTACTTAAGAAATAATAAAAAAAAAATAAGGAGATACCGTACATTGTATTTAGGAACAAAAACAAAGAAAGTCTTTAATTTCCGCCTGCAAGGGATATTATGGTGTAGGTTTTGTGTGTTGTGTGTCTTTTTGTTGTCCGTCTGTCTTTTACAATCCATACATACCTACTGTCTTACAATTTGAAACCTCCACATAACTTCAAAAATACAATGATTAATGGACCATGGTTAAGGTCACCTTTCGTTGCGAATACACTTCATCTCGTATTATGTTTATGATGTTTTAACGTGGCATGGGCGATAATTGTATCAAATAAAATAGCAGGAGTAGGTATTTATTTAAGTATAGATTTTGAAATACCATTTAGGAGTTATGAATTCGGTTATTAAAGTTCCGAACGCGATGTTTACGGTAATAACGTAATTATATTTGTGTTCTATATAATGTCTTGTAACAGCACCAATTATAACAATCTAAGGTGCCAGGGACGTCAAACCTTTGAATTGATTATTACAGTTTTGTAATTCTGGTCCTACCATATAATATTAAAACCCTTGCGATTTATCTATGTGTCCTAATAATGTTGTTATACAATAATAGTACATTACGATATTAGTGCGTTAAGATGTTATAACCAATACGCACGTATATCGTACGACGTTTTTTAACACATTTGTGAGGAAACAGAAAAAGATATTCACAATACAAGTACAAAGAAAAGAAAATTTGAGAAAAATGGCGCGAGGATTATTTTCTGCCGTGGCTGCTTGAAAATGTTGGCAAAGACGCTAGAGCATGCAGCCAAGTTTTTAAATTACCGAATAAACTGTTTTTTTTATTTTAAATAAACTCAATCTGTGAATGCACACTGTCTACTGACTGGCGCCGCGCGGCGATTAGTTCGAAATTTGAATAGCAACAGCGCGCTGCTCACTAGCTGGAGTCGTGCGTAATAATACTGTTATGGAATTTGTATGGACTATAACTTAACTATTTGCTTTGGTAACACACGCGTTTTTTATGACCCGCTTTACATATTTAAAACCGGTGGAATTACATCAGCTTTACGAGCAAGGGTGTTAAAATTTAAATTATCTACGTGTACAACGAACCCGAATAAATTAGTTTTTGATGCTGCTAATTAGCCTCCGTGGGAATATTGGAATAAGATTTAGCCTATCCTAGTCATGATGTATCTGTCTTGATTGACAGCACAAGTGTTCTTAGGTAAGTGATGTTAAAAACCAACATAGCGGCTGTGAGATGCTACTCATATCCTTTGTAGTGGAAAAATCATATTTTTTTAGTACTACGATATGGGTATCAAATTAAAGAGCTGGGGGCTAATGTCTAATTTAAAATCTATCGCAATCCCTTTCAATTCGTAATTTGAAAGATACTTAGGCCTCCACTATTTGACATTTGAAAGGGATTGTGATCGGGACGCGTTTTAAAAGGTATGGAATAAACGAAATTGAACTGTCTAAGCAATATGACAGACGAAAATATCACGATCACAATATCTCTGAAAGGGATTGTGATAGATTTTAAATTAGACAATTAGGGGGCAGGTCTTAAGAATTTCAAAAAGGAATATCATGACCGATAAATAAAGATATAAATACAAATATATAAATCAAAAAATAGAATTTAATAATAAGTCGAGTTATTCATCATGTTATGCCTCCGACTGCATGTTATTATGTTGAACAAGATATTTTTATATTTGATCTTGTTTCCATCGCTTCAGTTTTTTTAGATTTTTTAATTTATATACATTTATTACCAATGCTTCTTGATGTCCATACAAAATGTTTTTAATGTTCACTGTTCCTACAAAAAAGATATTTAGAATGTCCAAACAAAATGTTTTGTGACTCCTGCTTAGGTGTAATTAAAAATTTGGAAGCAAGCTTCGACTGTAACGGTCAACACTCAGGTTAAACAGGTAAAATTCATTGAACAGGCATATAGCCACCATGCTCGTAAAGAACGTGACCATGTCCATCCGCCTGTCTCTGACCGGTCTGCGGCTGGTGGGGTTCTGGCCGCCGGAGGGCTTAGGGGGGATCAGGAGAATCCTCTACAGCTGCTATGGTTTCTTTTGGTTTATGTTTTTACTGGGTAAGACATTTTTACTCTATCTGTCTGTGTTTCGCTCGAAATCATTAAAGACTTATTTTAGGTTCGAAACAAATTCGCGTCTGGCAAATTCATTCTATTGGCGGAATTACTGTGGAAAACGGAAAAAGCCAAAACATAAAATTAGCATAAATTAGCGGGATTTCCTAACACAGGTGCTTCGCACTTAACTGGCGATCCCAATATTAATTAAGTTTATGTAATCTCCTGTAACTGAATAAAGAATATTTTCATTTTCATAAAAAAACCACTTCTACGTAGGTACTTGTGTCGGTATACATACATCATTGAACAAGTTTCATATAGTGATCATGCTAGTGGCTTTGGAGAGATCGGGATGGTCCTCTACAGTTGCTACGGATTCGTTTGGTTTGTTTTTATTGCGTAAGAAATTTTTACTTTGTCCGTCGTTCTGTCTCACACGGAATCATTAAAGACTTATTTTGGTTTGAAAAAAAAATGTTGAGTGGGAAGAAACTTTTTTAAGAGCCCTGTAAACGATCATGTTCATCAAATACGCGTCTCTGGCAAATTCATCTCACATTAAACTACTACTTCACTACCACTACGTAGGTACTTTGATACTTTAGTAATTAAAACTTTATAGATAGGTATCTACCTTGATAAATGTAATGTAATGTAATATTATAATTAGTATTTTCTTTTGTGATGGAAATTGACCTTACTGATAAATTAAGCTCACTTTTCAATTTGACGACTCTGTATGAAATAAAACAGGGAGAAAAAAATAGCCCTTGACGAGTTTCTTGCCGGTTCTTCTCGTTACAAGGTCTGCCGCCGTAGGGTTTGTGAACCGATGGCGTAGCTTCTTTGACGTTCATAAGTGCTTGTAACAGCCTAGACTGAATAAATGATATTGATTTGATTTGATTTGATAGAAAAAACATTTATTTATTTAATTTATGGAAGACCAACAGCATGTTATAATTAACAATAGCCAATTACAGCACCTCAACCGCCTAACGGTTTTGCTATTAAGTTAACATATATCGCACAAACAGTATATCGAACTATAACCAAAAACAATCTGTAGAATCTAATTTAATCTAGATAACTTATAACTATGGGTCAAGAAACAGTCTGCTGAAGTGACACTAGTGTTGATTAAATCAAAGTTGTTTCAGCTAGTTAAGTGGTTAAAGTTATTGTTAGCCCGCCAAATGTATTTATTGATTTTGCCTGTAATTTGTTTGAGCTGGAAGTAATAAAAGTGAGTTTCTTAAAGATTTAACCGCCTCCGTGGTCTAGTGGTACAACCACCGGTATAAGACCCAGGGGTCCCGGGTTCGATTCCCAGCGGGGGTACATATTGTATTCGGTTTGGTTGGTGGTAGGACTTGTTGTAAGTCCGCCTGGCTAGCTACCACCATCTTATCTAAGTCTGACGCCATAACAACAATATTTTCAGCATTGTTGTGTTCCGGCAGTTAAAGATAAAATAGCCAGTTCCTCAGTGATTGGGGATTCCGGGAGAGGCTCGATTCCATCTTCAGCCTTATCAATACTTAACATCAGGTATGATGAAGGCTAAGAGACTCCCCGTACTTCATTAAAAAAAAAATACAGGGCACTCTTATTAACTGATCAATCGAACCGGATGTAAGGTTAAGGAGACTCATATTATAGAAGCGGCCACTCGCAGTTTCATCCGCGTGGTTCCTGTTCCCGTAGGGAAATTAGAATAAAAAGTATCCTATGTTTATAACCAGGCTATCTACTATCTGTGTACAAAATTTCATCTAAATCCGTTCAGTAGTTTTTGAGTTTATTCATTTTAAACAAACAAGCAACCAAATCTTTCCACATAAAATATTACATGTTATATTATTTTCATATAATTATTTCACTAAGGCAAAACAGACACAACCTTTATAAAGGCGTCCACGCAGCGACTAAGGAAGCTTGCCTGGGGCGTAAACTAGAGAAAACCGGAATGTTCGTGAAAATTCTGGTAGTATGGTTTTATCGTCGTTTGGGTTGATTTCAATCACCCACAAAATTGTAGTATCTAAGAAGTTATTCTTTGTTCTTAGAAAAAAACCTTCAAAATGTCGTAAGCAAGGATCTTTAAAAAATGCATCCCGCAAAAAGGTCGTATCAGCTATAGTGCATATAAACACAAACTTCTACTTCGTCGTATCTCCAAACGGTTTAAATTCGCTGTTTTATGGGTAGACGCCAAAAAAGATATAGTTTTTAAAAAAGTGCCTGATTTTTTAATTTCATGTCGTCGTAGAGCACCGAGACCCAGACCAATCGACGCAGAAAAAAAAGCTGGTTATCACCTTATACGTAGTGTTGTTACGACCTTTTAAGGGGATACGACTGGTGAAGTTTATGGCCTGCGCAGACGACGGACATTGAAGGACTTTTCGTCCGCGACACGACCTTATTACTAAGACCATAAAGTTGAATAAATAACGAGGACTATCGCGTACTTTTCATGGATATACGCAATCTAAGTTGAATCTTATTTGGTTAACAATAAAGACGTGTCGCGGACAAAAAGTCCTCCGTTATCCGTCGTCTGCGCTAGCTCTTACCATTGCTTGCAGAAGGGACGTCTCTTCGGTTAGACAAAACGCGCACACTTTCTTGTGATTTTTTCCAACCTGCCCACAGGTACATACTTGGTTTCCCAAATGGTAGACTTGTTTGTGATTTGGGGGGACCTTCCCCTGATGACGGGGGTATCGTTCGTGCTGTTTACCAATATAGCACAGCTGGTGAAATTTGCCAATATTGCTTGGCGAAGGGACCTTGTTTGGACTATCGTCAATGATGCTGATGTGGCGTTGAGAGAAGCTGACTCTGATGAAGCAAGGGCCATTGTAAAGAGGTGAGCTAAACAGCGTTAATATTTAATGGTTCTCTTTCATACTTACATTTGATTCTCTTGGTGTGAAGCCATTTATATTTAAGTCAAGTTCACTTAAGCTCTATGAAAAAGTTGTCTTATTCTACATATGATTTTAACGATTAATAAAATATTCAGATGTAATCGAGAGACCATAGTCCAGCAACTCATTTTCTTCTGCCTGACTTTCGTGACAATGCTGGGCTGGGCTACCAGCGCTGAGAAGGGCCAGCTGCCTCTGAGGGCTTGGTAAGAGAGCTATATTTTTTGTGTTAATATTTGGTGGATGGAGATTTGCGAATGATAGTAGAAATGTATTATGAGATACACAATAACTAAAATTTATAATATTATAGTTTCATTATTTTGCCTCGTAAATAAAAAAGCTTAATGCTGACTTTTATTTCTGTCTATATATTAATATGCTCTCGCTCCTAATATGACAATATGATATGACTGAGCACTATCCTGGTGCACATGAGGCGTCATATTTTTTTATGTAAACTTATTTAGGTACGTAAATATCTCATTTTCTAGTAGTCAGAGATCACTTCTTCCTAATTTTTACTATACTTAAAGTATGTAGTTTCCTGTATCCCCTAATCTCATCAAATTCCTCATACGTGCATGCTTTTCAAGCATCTTCTCCGAACAGGTATCCTTATGATGTAACGAGATCTCCGGCGTACGAGCTGAGCTATCTATATCAGATCGGGGCACTGTACGTGGCTGCCTTCCTCAACGTGGGCAAGGACACCCTGGTCACGAGCCTCATCGCGCAGTGCCGCTGCCGGCTGCAACTTCTGGGGCTCTCGCTCAGGACTATATGCAGGGGGATACGCACTACTACCGTAAATGTGTTTTTTTAGTTATATTAAAACTGTATGTCGATGTTGTGCCTTCCAACGTGGGCAAGGACACTTTGGTCTTGAGCTTCATTGCGCAGAGTGCAGGTGCCGCCTGCAACTGCTGAGAATCTCGCTGCGGACTGACTATATGCAGAAAGATGCAGACTAGTACCGTAAATATGTTTTAGTTTTTTTGATTACGCTAAAAGTGCCTCTAGATTTTGTACCTACCTCAACGTAGGTAAAGACCTTGGCCTCTAAACTAGTCGGGTGTTGCTGCTGCTGACTGTAGCTGATGGTGTTTCCTAAGTTTCCCTCCTACCAGAATTGAGGTTTTCCTTCATCAGAAAAATATTCAACTAAAAACTTTTAGAAGCATAGATACAATATCATAAAAATCACCTTTCCCACATCCAGAACCTCTTGACACCAGAAGAGGAGGCTGTAGTGAAGGCTCGTCTCCAGACGTGCGTGAAACAGCACCACACCGCGCTGCAGGCAGCTGCCCTGCTGCAGCATTGCTTCTCTATACCAGTGTTCGTGCAGTTCAACGTATCGCTCGTCATCATTTGCGTCACCGCCTTCCAGCTGGTCTCGGTATGACAAGAATAAAACTGGCAGCAGTGGCAAACAATCTGCACTAACTGGCCCAGAAATGAGTTTGATCCAATATTTCTAGTTGATCTTTAGGAATTCCTTTCCTAGAAATGCTTCCCCTATAATTATTATTGAAAAAATATTTGCCAAAATTTGATTCTCTGATGTTTGTTCTTACTCGTACGTATTGCAGTATTAGAGGTATGATGTTCAAGGCACCATTAAACGAGTACAATAAGATATTACTGAATACATAGAAATTGGGATCCTTTGAATTTTATAATAAGGATAGCTGGTGGATTTCTTAAATTTTATCACTTTATCAGAAAAGACCAATTATGTTTAGTAGAATGCGTGGCATTTATTACAGATTCCTTGAATGATTATGAAAGAGAAAAGAAAGTGTGCGAGTAAATCCTTTTATGCCACAGGTAACTGGTAACCCTGTTCGTCTCGTGGCAATGGGGACTTATCTGGTGAACATGATGTTTCAAGTATTCATATACTGTTACCAAGGAAATCAACTCTCTGTGGAGGTATAACTGCTGCACTAATTATTACAAAATAATATGATTGATAAGTCGAGCATTTCGAGTTGAGAAGCCCGTGGAGCAGTGGTTCGCGCGCTCGGCCTACGATTGTTGAGGTTAAGCAACTTTCGCAATGGTCGGTCACGGGATGGGTGACCAAAAATTTACTATTCGAGTTCCTTCGTGCTTCGGAAGGCACGTTAAGCCATTGGTTCCGGCTGCATGTGCAGTCGTTTAAACCCACCAGTCCGCATTGGGCCCGCGTGGTGGGTCATGGCCTATTCTCCTTATTCATCCACAAGAAGGCCAGTGCCCCATCAGTGGGGACATTATAAATGGCTGATAACGAAGTCGAGCATTTCGGCTTTTATGGAATAACTGCCACAAGAGATCATAAAATTGTTTTTATTTAGAACGGAGAACCGAAAATTTAGCATACTGAGTTTAGCTGAATCTACTTTTCCCAGAATATTTAACCACTGAGGTACTTATGGTAGCTAGCCATGCGTACTTAGAACAAGTCTTACCAGTAATTTAGAGTTGGTTTGTTTGTACCATCCTGGTAATCGGACCTGGGACCTCTAGATCAGATTATGGTGGTCCTCTAGACTGAAATATTCAAAAAGTTTTCTGGTTCTCGTCCCTTTTGATTTAATTAGGCCCTGTTTTAGGATCGACAGATAAGTTCTGGATAGCTTATATTTTACAAGATTAGCAAAAGTTATCTGTCGATCGTGAAACAGGCCCTAAGTGGTGTTTCTTTATTGCAAAGAGTACTGAAGTAGCAGAGGCTGCGTACGAGTGCGAGTGGTACGCGATGTCGACGCCGCTGCGGCGCTCGCTGCTCATCGTGATGACGCGCACGCGCCGTGCTGCCAAGATCACCGCCGCCGGCTTCACCACGCTGTCACTCGCCTCTTTCACTGGAGTGAGAACCTTACTTATAGGGCGACAAGGCTTATAATGAACGTGGCAAAAAATGGAACTTAAATGGAACGTCTCTGCCTGCGTTAATTATAAACCTTGTCGCATATGCATTAAGGTTTAAAATAAATGTGGCAAAAAAGTAACTAAGACCACCATTTTGTGTAATGTCATTGTTAATAGCAAACAGCGCCCCCGTCCACGTTCATTATAAGCCTTGTCGCACTATACTATAGTCCGTGCCCGATAAGTACTGCAAAGCAGGACATTCACCTCTCAGCGGTCAGCTTTTAAATTTATGATTCGCAAAAAGTCGTTTGTTTCGAAGACCTGTTTTACCTGTGTTTAGTGATACGCTTCATAGATTTCTCTCGTTTGCTTTTTAGTAAATAGGTTACATTGGTACAAGAGGGCAATAACCTTCTTTGCACACTTATCTGGCACGGACTACACTTACTCCGATGGCTCACGACCCGAAGTGTATCTTGGACTCCGAGACGTAAGATCTCCATCTCATTAAGCTCACGGAGGTCGGCCTCCACCTCATCCTTCGACCGGTAGTGGGGGCGTCCAACCGGCCGTCGACCAGCCACAATACCAAGATAAGCTCGTTTAGTTCCGCGCTCTGTTTCCATTTTTTCCACGTGATCTAGCCATCGGAGTGAGAACCTTCACACTTAATATCATTTATTCAGTCTAGGCTATTCCAAGCATCTGTAAATGACAAAGAAGCTACGCCATCAATTCGCAAAACTTTAAGGCGATAGGTAGACCTTGTACCTTCTTCAGTTTTTATATTTCCTACCAGAAATAATCAGAGAAAACAGCTCTTGACGACTTTATTGACGATTCTTCTCGCAACAGGGTCTCCTGCCGAAAAGCTTTTCGAAAGGATGGTGGTAATTCTCAATATTATTTATTTAGTCTAGGCTGTTACAAGTACTTGTGAAAGTCACAGAAGCTACGCCATCGGTTCGTAAAACTCTACGGCGGGAGTCCTTGTACCTTCTTCAGTTTTTTTTATTTCCTACCAGGAATAATTAGGGAAAACAGCTCTTGACGACTTTCTTGGCGGTTCTTCTCGCAACAAGGTCTCCTGCCGTAACGCTTTGTGAACCGATGTCGTAGCGTTGACATTCACTGTTGTGCAGTGTAAATATGGGGTCTTTCCAACGTTTCACAATGCGAGCTCGTAGGACATATCTGCTTTAAGTTCACACATAAATATCGTTGGATTCGGTTATACAATCAACGTCAAAAAAATCGCGCCTTTTTCAAATATTCTTAAGCGTTATTAACACTTTATAAATGCGTCTACGGCCTGTACCCCCACCAATATTAGCCTCGTTTGAAAGCCCAATAAATGAACTTGATAAACAAGATTTCATTGCAATAAAAAAGCATAATAAATAACAAAAATGTGACATCTAAAAAAAAATGCAACTGTGTTCCTCTATAAGGGCCGCTGGTTGAGCAATTGCGCTACAATTTGTAGGTTTTAAAGGGTCAATGCAGGTTCAATAGGCAGTAATCCGTAGTCTAACCCTTAAAAAAACGTATTTTCTAAGTTGTTTTTGTACAAAAAGCATTATTAAGGAGTGGTATTGTTTTGTAAACTTTACCTTTTTTTTGTTCCATTCCAATAAAATATTAAAAGTTCTTTTCTTCGTTACCTTTCAAATGATATCCAACATTGCCCTCATAACTTGATTCCAAATAAGGTTAAACTAAGTTTAAAAGTCAGATTTTTTAAAGGTGCGATTTTTCTGACGGCGAGTGTAGTTACATTAAATTTGCTTATTTTATCATTTTTATATTATTTACAGATCATCAAGATGTCATATTCGATGTTCACCTTATTACAACAGCTGGAAGGATGAATGATAAAACCAAAAAATGCGGACAATTAGATCTTAGTGAAATATAGTGCGGTTTATATCCAGAAAAGTTGTTTTATTTCAATGAACAATGCATACATATTTCTACTCTAACATAAATATTTCTTACACTCACACCAATTAACCTGCCCCAAAGTAAGCATTGTAAGGCTTGTGTTATGGGGTGCTAGGGTAACGGATATAAATACATATAATTATACATATACAGAGGCGACCTTACCCATTGCGAGGCTCCGGGCGGCAGGTCTTTGCGAGGCCTTTTATCCTTCGTGAAAAGTATGTGTTGCGAAAGTGGGTCTGGTTGTTTGGTTAACGTATTTGTCATGTTGGACGAGAAATGCTAAAGTTATACAAATAAATATAAATTTGTGTTTTAAAATATTTTTTATTTATTTTTGGCAGGAAGAACCGAAATTCTCAAGTTGACTATAGTTTTATTTATGTACGTTTTACCAAAACTTCGTCAGTTGTCAAAGCATTTCAATAATATATTTTTTTATCTGAAAGGACATACTTCATTGTGTGGTCCCATATTTTTTTTTACAAAGATCTGACGAAATATCAATTACGTATTGGCCAATAGTCATTACATAGATATGAGATCATTGTTGGTGTGTAAGGCTGATTTTTAGTGAAAGTAAGTACCTACCTAAGTACAGGACATAATGAAAATAAAAATCTGTGGTATAAAAAAATACAAATACAAACTTGAAAAAAAATGAACCTTAGAGTCGGTGCCAGCCAAAGCAAAAATAATTAATAAAATATAGGTAAGTGCAATGCAATTAAGAATGCTTGGCGGTCATCGACTCCAAAAGCTTTATTTTTTATTTTTTTGAAGTTGATTTTTTTAGTTACAGTATTAATGATTAAATCAAGATAAGGCGTAGCAATGAAAAATAGTGATTACAATTCACAGCATACCTAGAAAAAAAATCCTGAGAAGGCTTATTAGCCGGTTGTAGTGTCTATAAGAAGACAAGTGCGTCTGTCTGTTTTTATTGTCTAAGATTATTAAAAACTCTCTCTAGCGCTGACTTTGGGACTTCCCGTTACAAGATTTTGCTGGTAATGTTGTTATCTTACTTTATTTTTCCCCAAAACTATAGAAAAGGCTGCGAAACGCCGAAAATAGGCCGATGGCTGCCAAAGGCCGACATAGATTGTAAAGGGCCGATAATCAGCCCCTCGGGGGCCGATCTGGCAACACTGGTGACAAGAGTTGATGAATGAAATGAAACACGGGGAGCGATAGAGGAGCAGGAGCTCTATCGCTCGGGGAGTCCCCGTGAGTACGCATGCGACTTAAGTCACGCCTCGCGCGCTTGTTTCGTTTGACTGCAACGAGTGGGTGAGAGCACTCGTTGCGGTCGAGCGATAAAAAATTCGTATGTCGAACGAAAATCGGTAAAAACGAAGGGCTCGACGCGCGACGAGTGAATCAAATATAGAGCTCCAGATGTCCCGACTCCCGAGCTGACGCGAGTACGATGTGATTAAAAAACCGATCTTCAAATGTTTCGAGACGAGGTATTCAATTACTACAATAAGGTACTATTTATTTATTTATTTATTGATAAAGATTCACCAACGACATATCTTTACACATTTGAATTTAAAAATTAAAACCAGACTAGGTCAAAAGACATGCCATTACAGGTGAATACAGCATTTCTTATTTTTTTATTTATTTACTAGTTAAAATTACAAAGTAGAAATTTGAAACAGAACAGATAACTTATAAGATAAAGATTAATTATTAACCTTATTTTCATTAAATTTTGCCACACACAGTCTTTTAAACACACGTACTACATAATGAATTTTTCAATTATGTTTTGAATTAATGAGTTAGTTAACTAACTTTATGTTAATTTACCGTTATGTTATTTATTACCTTAACAAATAATTAAGGATTCAAAAGGTTTAATAAAAAAAATATAGTAAAAAATCTTTATTTTAAAAATAACTTAATATAAAATAAAATAAATTTGTTTGGGTTCTCAGGTACAAATGTTCATATTCATCATACAAACATTTGCGCCTACCGGGATTCGAACTCAGGACCTCAGAGTAGGCGACATTTTGAAACCGGTGTTCATACCACTCTACTACGGAGGTCATCAACGTTAGTCAACGTTTGTCAAAGTTTTCTACAAAATTGTTTATTCAACATTAACAATAAGACACACATATAATTTATATCAGTAAATGTAGCTTGGTTATCTTCGATCGTGAAGTGAATAATCTCAAAAATATTATAGATCTCAATATCATTTTCTATTGATAGATAAAGATAATCTCCGTTGTTTATTTTCGTGCGTGCACATCGTGTGCTACTGATGTGGTACTGGTAAAATCATTTAGTAATGAATGAGACGTAATATTTCAGAGAAATGACGACATGGAAATAAAATAAAAAACATATTGGCTATGCCTTCTCTATGTAACATTTCATAAGCACTCTAGAAACTAATCATAATCTTGAACGGATATCAAACGCGCTATATTTCACGAACTAAGTTGTAATTGTCCGTATTTTTACGTTTCGAGAAAATCAAAAATACATAAGTATTTATGTGTATAAATACAAATAAACATCCATGACTCAGGTACAAATGCTCGTATTCATCATAGAAACATTTGCCTCTTCCTACCGGGATTTGAACCCGGGACCTCAGAGTAGCGACACTTTGAAACCGGTGTACATACCACGGAGGTCGTCAAAATGGTCGTAAATAAAATGGTTTATAAATTCGATATTGTAACTGTCTGTAGAGCAAGGTATAATTCTTGGAGCTTAATTTGTATTTAGCTTTCTGGATGTTCTCGGCATTATAGAAGAGTCAAGTGGTTCATTAATTTAAAGTAGACTTCAACATAAATGAAAAATTTACTAATAAATGCAATTTTACGAAGATTTTTATACTTAAGATAAATTTTAAATATTAATTGATTATTTTCAATATTAAAAAACAAAAACAATTCGGCTACAAGTGAATTCTCAGATGGGACTCGAACCCACGACATTTGGAAATTGGCCCCATTTCTGCAAAATTTTTGTCAAAATCGTCTCTGAATGGTGTTTCAATAGTAGTGCTTATTTACACGGTAACAAGAACTGTGTAAAACAGGACTACCATTGAAACACCATTGGAATACGATTGTGACTAAGCATTAGCAGAATTGGGCCCCTGGTCCAGTGCTCTAACCACTGAGCTACCGAGACTCAGAATACACTTGTGGCCGAGTTGACTTTTTCCAATATTTTTCAATTTAAACTTATCTTGCAAAAATTCTAAAATCATTAAAAAAACAGATTTTTTTATTTTGATTTTTATGTAATGGTCATTACCTATCGCGTTTATGATCACGGTTTCAATCATCAAAGAATTAACGATACTTTTAACAAATTAAATGCGTACATTAACACTTTCAATTATTTGAGTGTTAAACAAAGGTTTATGTCGTCAGCATTGGGTGAAGTGGGGGGCATACCATTAGTCAAGTCAAGATAAGTTTAGTATCACAGTATGTTTACGTCTGCAGACCACAGAGCACGTGAAAATGGTCTCGCACGCGGTACTCATTGTTTTTGTAACGATCGTGAAGTTAGTTACGAGTCAGCGTTGCTACTGGAGCGATTCGTGTCCATTCCAGTTCTTCTCTTCGAAGACCCCTTACGATACGGTTAGGGGTGATATCAGGGACTACCAAGTACCTCAGAGTAAGTAGTTTCCTTTTAAGGTGGTACGACTTCCATACAAACAAACATTGCACATTAATTGGTTCATCATACATTAATAATTCATAAATACATGTGCAACTATCTCGTTTCAGTTATTTGTTTGCGCGAAATTATAAAAAAAATTACTTTCACACATGAGCTATATAAATGCGATTGGTCACACACACATACGTAGAATTATTGAAATTATAAGATATTAGTATATTCGTGTTTTATGTATGAAAGTGCAATTTTTTTATTATTTCGCGCAAACAACTAACTGAAACGAGTTAGTTGCGCATGTATTTATGAATTATTAAGGTATGATGAACCAATAATTGTGTAATGTTTGTTTGTATAGAAGTCGTACCACCTTAATAAGCACTTCTAAGATTTTTCGACTATTCATACTAAGTCGTTTAATTGTTCTTGAAGTAAATCAACTTTTTTAGCGCACAGTTTATTTAAATGACTTTAGATTTTATATTCCGTGTAGTATATATTTTTTGGGTTTACTGACGTTTTAACACCTTTCGGTTTCGCGATCTCAGGTCTCTCAGTCAGGAAAAGGTCAATGAATAGTGCGTGCCAAAACATAATACTTAAATAATTGCATACAATCATACCAATTACCTAGCCCACGTTAAGTTTCATGAAGAAGTTGTGTTATGACGGGATTCGAAACCGCATCCTTGGCCGGACTCCCAAGGATGCGGGTTCGAATCCCGTCAGGGTGACATGAGACTAGTTGCTTTTTTCTAGTATATTTTCTTGTTTAATATTTATCACATAAAAATAGCATTGTAAAATGCAAAATTAAAAAGTTATAATTAGATGGCTGTTTCATCTTAATCGATAGTCAAACATCTGTAAAGATGTTTCTTTCGAATGCGAGGATATTTTCTCTCATTGATGAAGCGACGGTGGCCAACACCGTAGAACGGTGAATATACTAGAAAAAATCGGCGTGTCCTCATAGGTCTCTGTAGCATAATTGGTTAGTGCATTGGGCCTGACTCCCAAGGATGCGGGTTCGAATCCCGTCAGGGCGGCATGAGACTAGTTGTTTTTTTCTAGTATATTTTCTTGTTTAATATTTATCACATAAAAATAGCATTGTAAAATGCAAAATTAAAAAGTTATAATACATACTTTTTTTGGAAATACATACATAACAATTAAACATATTAAACACTCAGACCAAGACAAATAGACATGTTCATGCATACAAATATTTCTCTTGTCCGGGATCGAACCCGGGACCTCTGGCCAGGCCATCTGGCGCAGAAGGCGGGTTAAGTACCCCTTCGCCAAACAGGTCCTCGAACTTAAGTTGTGCTTAATTGTTTACGGAATACAACGTGAGAGAACACTTAATTTCACGAAAATACAGATCGTGAAGAAAGAAAACAACAAAACAGACCGAAAGCAAATAAAAAGGCGGACTTATTTGCAATGTAATATCTTCCAGGCAGTGTTTTGTCTATTATCAATAGGGCGACTTTCACCAACTGCAAGTATTAACTAAAATGACATTGTGTTTCAGTAGGCAATTTGTTTAATGTTAATCCGTTTAGTTCTAAACGTGGCAGTTGGTGAAAATCGCTATAAGGCTTAAGTTTTTGCGTGAAAACAAACTAAATTTCACAAAGACAGTCATTTCAAAGTTGTCTCCTTTCTTAAATGGAAAAAAAAACTCTGTAAAAAAATTCCTATCAGTGAATTCAAGTTTTACAAAAGTGGGTAAGTTAAGTAAGAAAAAATCAACTCGGCCTCAATTGAATACCCATCTGAGACTCAACTTGTGGCCGAATTGATTTCTTCCAATATTTTTCTATTTAAAATTTACCATAAGTATAAAAATAACATTAAAAAAAGCAAAAATAAAAAAATCATAAAAGAGTGGGATAGTTAAATTGCACTTAAAACTAAGTACTGTTATAGTGAATTGATAAATAATGAACGGCCGACGTTCATACATACATTGCTGCGGTTTTTTACCCCATTCAGAATCTGTTATGGCATCACCGGCCTAATTCTGCTGCATTTTTTTATGAACGACCGACGGGAAGACTCTTTGCCGCCATCATACCTGATTACTGTAACACAGTTCCCGTCTCTATCATTCTTAGAAAGAACGGGATTTTTACCATCTATTAGTTTCCGACTCTCCGATACTTCGTGATATTGGGGACACGGCAACAAATACAAACATGGAACAGTCTCCCTCATCGTCGAATAGTTGGCTCATTGTCGATGTTCTACAGATTGTACTTCGGAGAGTGTGCTAGCTCTTTTTTTACCACCGGGAGTCCAGGCGTACTTCGAGCTATCACACCTTCTGCCCCCGTCTGCGTACAAAGAGATTTTCTTAATTCTTTATTATGCGCACAGCCAGAGTAGAATTCCCTGCCTGCGTTTGTATTTCCGGCAGCCACAGTCCTGGTATATTTGACACGTTTAATGCCTCTTGAATTTGTAGCATTTACTCGTCAGGCCCAAACATTTTTATTGAAGTTATTTCTTTAAATTTGGGCTGAGTTCATCCTGTATGATCACTGATATTTTGAAATCAATGGAAGACTACGTATGTGACCCATAACATGGTATGTGATCCACTAGTGACATAGCATTCTCTGCATATTAGCATAAATGTAATGTAATGAGGATGTTGATGTTGAATGATGATGGAAAATTAACAATTTAAATTTACAAAGGTAATTAATATAATAAGAAAACAGTCCCATTTCTAAATAAATATTGTTACTCTGTAATAACAAGCTATGTAAAAATACTAAGGCTCAGTTTACTAATAAAGAAAAACTTCTACACTACACTACCCCTATTACGAGTTTGCTTAACATGACATTTACAGGACTCGTGAGCGTAGACTATCGGATACACTGCTCATGTCGGGAAAACAGTCGCTAAATATGAAAGAGACAGAGCTACATTTTACATTAACGTTTACTGAAACGTCGAGTTTGCCAAACTCGTAATAAGCCTACACGTCGTCGCCGTGTAGTGGGCCATCCCCGTTTGGTAGTGCCTACACGGCGGCGCCGTGTAATGGGCACTGAACGTCTTAAAGCTCGAGTGAATAGGCTTCTCCTAGGCAAGGTCGCTCCATCTTCGGCCACTTCTTAATCTATGATCCAGAATGAGGCCAAGAGTAAGCCTATTTTCTTGTTAAAAAAAAATGGTAAAAATCCCATTTGAAACCATGATAGTTTCAAGTGTTAGTTCTTGTGTCTCCCACTAGCCTCGTTTGAGCAAAATCAAAATAATATTGAAAACGAGATGACGCCTGATGGCATTTTTGTTTTGCGGTACTTCTCCGGAGCAGACGAGCTTATCAGTCTGATAAACATGATCGGCCAAATCTTTCTAGCTGTTCTTAAGTGTTTACCGTTCATACATGCAGCGGTATTTTTTATTTAGTAACTATAGTGGCCGCCCGTGGTTTGACCTACGTTACGTGGTTCCCGATAGCCCACCCAACAAAATAGTTGAAGAGTGCGTGAGCTGGAGCCTAAGCGATTTCTTTAGAAAGTTGTTCAGGGTGCTTAGGGAGTAAACATATTAAAAATCCCCGATTCTAGGAGATGCGCCGGAGTGGGGGGAGGGGGGGAAAGGTCCCACTTTTCAGTATTTCGCTAATATATTTAAAACGGTGCGTTGTAGAGCAAAATTATCTTCCATGTAATGAAAGCTCTTTAAATTTTCTACATATTTTATAATTTACATTTTTTTGAATTCCTACCCATTCCCAAACTACACGTTCTAGAAAAGTGATAATTTTCGATAAGAAAAAACTATTTTATCAAACACTAGGTTTTGCCTGCTACTTCGTACGCGTTACGCGACCTTACCTTCCCTTCCTCCCCCCACTCCAGCGCACCTAGAAGCGGGGATTTTAGTATGTTTACCCCCTAAGCACCCTGAACAACTTTCTGAAGAAATCGCTTAGGTTCCAGCTCACGCACTCTACACCCCATTTTGAGCTGTACGTTGACTGCACTACGATCCACGGGAATTCCAATTTATAATAAGATTTAATCTTATATAAATAGCATAGAAAAATGTAAAAATAGAATTCACATAAAAAACAAATTTTTCTATTCATAAAAATCTTCCTAGAACTTCAAGGAATATTATTAAACCTTACTTGGTCCGGCCGTTTTCTAGTTGTAATTTATTAACCGACTGCATTTTTATTCAAACTTTGATACAATTTTGACAGACGTTTGCTCACAGTTCAATTTGTGAGTAGTACTTATAGGTGAAGACGAATTCCCTACTCGAGACCTTCTCGAACTTTAATTAGGATTTTTTTTAAATGCCAATACGTAGTATCCGTAGGTTAGGTTAGGAACAAGAAGTTTCCTAAATATAAGTCAAGTAAGAATATCAAAATCTAACGGTTACTTTCGGAACCGCACCTGAATACAAGCAAACTTTCACACCAGTTTAACTGTGGTGATTATGATAAATGCTTAGATAATGATAATATCATAATAATGTTTCAACTAATTTTCGGAACTGTTTTCTAAGCAAAAATAATCTTTAAGGCGAGTTTTAAATATTATTACAAATAGAAAATAAACAAATAATTTTTACCAAAATAAATGTATCTTACTTTGATTTTCACCTATTTCATATTGATTGCCATAAAAAAACCGGCCAGGTGTGAGTCGGACTCGCGCACCGAGGGTTCCGTTTTTTCCTTTTGAGGTACGGAACCCTAAAAATGAAGGGGATTGAACAGGAGGCCTACTCTCTAAGCCCGTCGACTAAGATAAGGGCCGCCGTCCGTAAGTTTCCCGAAACTACGGATGGAGCCTATTCTCTACTATTGATTTCGGATGTACTAGTTTTGGACAAATGGCACAAACACATTGGGAGTCGGGACAATGTCAAAACGTATTCTCATTCATTCTTACATAGTTCGGGTCTCCGAACTAATAAGCTGTCCGTTGGTTATACGGAGTAGGAAACGTCCGTAACTTTGACCGAAACTACGGGTTTCGTGCTTAGAGAGTAGACCTCCAGACTACCAAATATTTGATGTGAACTGCCTGAAAAATCGTAAACACTGCCTTTTTATTATTTCAAGAGGCTTGATTGTTTTCTTTAATTAAAAATAATTTCGTATTTATTGTCTTTGTGTCTACTGCGTTAAGAGAGAAAAAGATTTGTATAGTTGAAAAAAACACCATTAGTTTCAAGACCTGGAACAGCCCTGATACTAAGTTTAAACAGATAAGACTAGCACTAAATTATTAAGCAGTTAGTTTAATATTAGACACGTGGATGCTAATGATTGGTTATTAAACACGTTTTTATCTTCATGTAAACCAAAGTGCAACAATAGTTATAAATAATATTAAAGTCATTAACCGGTTCAAGTTGACCCAAATTTGAAGTTTTAATCCCTTCTACACAAGGATACTCAGCGATTTTGAACCGCCTCTGTGGTGTAGTCGTAACAACCGCGGGTATCAGATCCAGAGGTGTTCAATTCCCAGCGGGGGTACATATTGTATTTGGTGTGGTTGGTGGTAGGACTTGTTGCAAGTTCGGCTCGCTAGCTACCACCATCTTATCTAAGTCTGTCACCATTACAACAACGTTTGCAGCATTGTTATGTTCCGGCAGTTAGAGATAAGATAGCCAGTCCCTCAGTGAGGTTTAATCTTCAGCCTTATCAATACATAACATCAGGAATGACGAAGGTTAAGAGAATCCCCGCTGTTCATAAAAAAGATACATACGCGATGTTGGATACCTAAATCGCTGGGTATCGGAGGCTTGAGTATCCTTGTATACGAAGGGAGGGCAAAGACTAATTAAAACTCGTCCATGGGACTGTGGTGTCCGGAGGCGTTTCTAATGAAAAGAACACTAGCTTTTTCATTGTGATCTAGCGGCCCCCCACGGTTTCACCCGCGTGGTTCCCGTTCCCGTGGGAATATCGGGATAAAAGTAGCCTATGTTACTCTCCGCCCTTTCAACTAACTCTTCAACAAAAATCAAGTCTTTTTTTTATGATTTTGCAATTTTTCTGAGAATTCATTTGTGGCCGAGTTAATTTTTTAAAAATTTACCATAAGTATAAAAATAGCATTGAAAAATGCAAAAAATACAAAATCATAAATTATTGGCAGTTGCATCTTAATCGATTGTTAAACACCTGAAAAGATGTTTCTTTCGAATGCAAGGATATTCCTAGCATTGATGTAACAACGCTGGCCTACAGCGTATTAAAAATATAAAAGTATTGGAGAATTTCGACGGTGGTTCGCAAGTCTCGGTAGCTCAGCGGTTAGAGCATTGGACCGGATTTCCAAAGGTCGCGGGTTCGATTCCCGTCTGAGAATTCACTTGTGGCCGAGTTAATTTTTTCCAATATTATTCTATTTAATAATTTACCAAAAAAAAAGTCAAGTCGATTGGTTTGAAGGAAGGACAAATAAACACACTTTCGCATTTATAATATTAGTTAGGATTAAAGTAACTACCTGATTTTTAAACCAAAAGAAACTTTAGACGCCGTTTTGTAGTAAGACCATCATTTATCACATAAAAATAGCAATTAAAAAGTTATATTTATATGGTCAAACATGTGTAAAGATGTTTCTTTCGAATGCGAGGACATTTCTCTCATTGATGAAACGATGGTGGCCAACACCGTAGAAAGTTTAAAAGAAAAATTCGACGTGTCCTCATAGGTCTCTGTAGCATAATTGGTTATTGCATTGAACCGGATTCCCAAGGATGTGTGTTCGAATCCCGTCAGGGCGACATGAGACTAGTTGCTTTTTTCTAGTATATTTTCTTGTTTAATATTTAAGACCATCATTGTTTAGACTGCAGAGCGGTGAG
The DNA here is from genome assembly GCA_910589605.1 of Chrysoteuchia culmella. Classification (NCBI taxonomy): domain Eukaryota; kingdom Metazoa; phylum Arthropoda; class Insecta; order Lepidoptera; family Crambidae; genus Chrysoteuchia; species Chrysoteuchia culmella. The sequence continues at coordinate 3,079,798 of OU342651.1, forward strand.
CGTGTGGTCGTTGAACCGCCATGGCAACCGCAACCCTGGTGACAGCGACACCGAAGAGATGAAGGTGATCGCTGGCTTCAGGGATGAGATCGTGGAAAACTTCAGGAAAGGGAGAACCGAACTCTGTGCTCAGGTAATGACTCTTGCACACATTGTAAAGTTGACGTACCACACTACTTATCTATCAGTATTTTGTAAGAGTTTGTACAATTGCAAATTTTTACCTTGCCAGTAATGAAAAAAAAAAAAAAAGCTTTATTGCAACAATCACCAAAATTACAATTTAATGTAGCCCTGCCCTTTGAAAAAAGTAAACTTGTGTTACAAAAGGCAAAAATAACTACTACCATACTACAACTACTACAATAACTAATACTCTATTACCATCTTTACTGTATTTACTAGGACGTTGACAATTTAAAAAAATGGAAATGGAACGAGACTCTCGAAGTGTCCCACTCTTTCCTGACGGGAACAGGATACGAAGAGCTCTACGACATCGGCAGGCGAATCAGGGAGAAGTATCCAAACCTTCTGGAGGGGACCGAGGAGGACTTTTACTTTAGGACCACGAAGGAGCAAAGAACCATCACCAGTTCTTTGGCGTTTGTGCACGGTCTGACAGAAGGCACCAGCTTAAATATAAACGTTGATGGACCATTTGATAGAGACGACGTGATCAGGGTATGTTTACCATGTCTTCTTCTTCTTATCGTATGAGGATTATTGGCCACCTTTAAGGCTAACTGACTTGGCTTAACGACTGACAATAGCCGGGACCGACGGTTTGTCGTGCCCTCCGAAGCACGGCAGCGCTCAGTTATAATGCCACTTTACGGTCACCCATCCGACACCTGACCGGGGCGTTGCTTAACGAACGTGATCGAAGACGATCAGTCTGTCAAGCACGGCCATGATCGCCATTTTGATTACATAGTATAAAGCAAAGTCGCTTCCCGCTGTCTGTCCCTATGTAAGCTTAGATCTTTAAAACTACGCAACGGATTTTGATGCGAATTTTTAGAACTTTTCATTATAGGTAGCATACATTAATCATGCAATCTTTAATGATAGTTTCCATTTATATCTTAACCCCTTTAGTACTGCAAAGTCCAATAGCGTGGTATATAATTTTTTCACTTCCAGCCGTATGAGAACTGTGACAGATATCAACAACAAGTAAAGAACGCTCAGGAATTGGAAGACCAGTTGGATGCTTACTACAAGAATCCTGAATTCATTATTGTGAGTCTTAATTTCCTTGCATGAAAATCAAGCCTAGGTAAAAAATTGTTGACGTGCTTGCCCAAAGCCCAAAAGCTTGAAATGTTCTTTCTCAACTAAAGAAGCTCAGATTTTATAAATCAAAGAATAATTATTAGTAAAAGAAAATTCTTGTGATGACGTAAATTAAATTTATGCTTAATGACTGAAATGTAACGCTTACATATATGTATATGTTTATGTCTTATTGTATTAGCAAGTCAGGTTATTGTGGTTCAGAACGGTTTCTTCGTTCTTTAAATAAGTACGGCTACGTTAGCCAATGCTTTAAAGATAAGTAGGCACATTGATTGTGGCGGTTTATTACCTTTTCTGCTTAGATTTTAGTGAAGATGACTGTGATTTCGTCAATCTACTCATAATCTGCCTTTAAATGGAAACATGACATTGACAACCTGTTTGGCGCAGAGGTACTAATGCCGCCTTCTGCGCCAGGGGTCCCGGGTTCGATCCCCGGACAAGACAAATATTTGTGTGCATGATCATGTCTATTTGTCTTGGTCTGGGTGTTTATTATGTATATTATGTATGTATTTACAAAAAAAAAGTATACAAGTATGTTTTCCGTTATCTAGTATCCTTAACACAAGTTCTTCACGATACTTAATGTGGGCTAGATAATTGGTGTGATTGTATGGAAATATTTATTATTATTATTATTATTTATTATTATTATTATTACATGCAATGTGATCAAAGTATCTTTACAAGCAATTGATAGCGTCATAATTTGAAGTTGACATAGTTTTATTACTAGTTCCATTGCTAATAGCTATATTTGATCACTTTACTAAGTAACCAGACTGTGTTTTACGGTTTTTGCAGGTCCAAAATAGTGTCCAGAGGCGCCTGAACCTGACCCTATCCCCCGATGACATCTATTCCTTTTACGAGATCTGCCGCTTCTACCGCTCCTGGGAGCCAAACCTGAAGAACCCTTGGTGCTCTGTATTTACGAACCAAGACTTGGTGGTGCTAGAGTACAAAGATGACATCAGACACTATTACAGGAATGGATATGGTTCATCGGTAGTTAAGTTTTTTTTTTATATACTTACCTACTATTTGATTCTTCACACTTTCAATCGCAGGAGTTTCTGGTTGTCAACTTGCTGTGCAAAATCTCTTCTTCTTCTTCTTCTTATCGTATGAGGATTAGTGGCCACCTCTAGTATCACAATTTATCAGGCCGCCTTTAAGGTCTCTGGCTTGGCGTCGAGACCGACGGTTTAACGTGCCCTCCGAAGCACGGAAGCGCTTATTTATAATGCCACTTTACGGTCATCCGTCCAACACCTGACCGGGCTGAACGTGATGGAACACAAGTGCGGCCATGAGCGCTACCAAAATAATTAAACAGCTATTAGTGGGTCACGTTGTTAGATTATAATTACGATTGTCAACGAGTTCGAACTCATTCGAATATGGTCTGAAGGTGGTAGACCGGAAGCTTCCGCGACTGAACAAAGGCAATCATACTCCTTTCTCAGGAATATCACGAAACCGCGTAAATATCCTATGTTCATAACCAGGCTATCTACTGTCTGTGTACCAAATTTCATCCAAATCTGGTCAGTAGTTCCGGAGCCAATTCAATGCAAACAAACAATCAAATATTTCCTCTTTATAATATTAGTATAGATACACAAAAACACACTCACAAGATAAGATTTTCGACTTGGCTATTTCTTTATAATCTCTCCAATGCTTAATAGTCTAGAGAGCCTATCTTTTATTTGAATAATTATCATTTCAATAATTGCGTGGTTATAATTAACTTCATTTTAAGTAAACCAGTATTATTCATTAATTACTTGAGGAAATCAATAATTAATGTTGAGAGTAACGAATTAAAAGTATTGTTTTAAAACTATTATCGCTCATTATTGTCATTATAATTTTGAATACTTAATGTAAATTACAAAAACGAAATTTAATGTTAATTAAAAAAGACAAACAAAAAATATAGGTGTAGCACTAAAATAGTTATTGACAGCAAATCTTATTATATACGAATATCATCACATAGTTTTAATGATTTGATGGGTATTTCAGGTTTTTTGTCGGTTGAGTTATGTTCTTTATTGATCAGTCAAATACCACCCTAATAAGATAAAACGTGCCGTGTGGTGACGGCCTAAGAATACAAGTGTCACCACTACCTTACACGCCTGGGATGTCGAAGGTGTTGACTAAGGGGCTCGACGCATTGAACACCTGTGCGAGAGAAGGAAAACTTGAAACAAACCCTCTACCAACCCGTCTGGCCAGAGCGTGGTAGCAGTTGGCTAATAGCTTCCTATTAAAGCCACAATAGGCGTGAGCTAGGAGAGGTCTATGTCCAGCAGTGGATGTCTACAGGCTGATGATGTATGTATGTATGTAAGATAAAACAAATTCTCAATCAGTCGTCGTCTGACATTATGTTTTGAACTTGTGTTTCACTGTCATCTCTTTTATAATGAATAGTTTTTTTTTATGAAATCTTATCAACCTTTAAACTTCCAGGTCAACGTTAACCTAGGAGGTCCGGCTGTAAAAGACCTATACGAATCCATGAAAGCAGCCAAATATGGCGTGGGCAAGAACGTCATAGCGTACTTTACCCACGACACCATGATCGAGATGGCGATCTGTGCCATGGGAATGTTCAAGGACGAATACCAGATCCAGGGCGCTACCAGGAACTTCAGCAGGTTGTGGCGAACTAGTTTCATCGCGAGCTTTTCGGCGAATATTCTTGCTGTACTTAATAGGTACGTAAACGATAAGTGGTTTTAAATAGCGTAATGAAAGAGGTGGTAAAATGTTTGTGAAGGGAGCGCGTTTACGCGTACCAAACGGTTATGCTGGGCTCACCTGACGCCTCTCGGCCATTCGGCCTAAAAAGGCTCAATGAAGGGCCGGGAGAAGGTACTACCAGCCAAACCCCTCACTACTTGCCCTCTCGCCACCGTAAGTCATGGGGGCCCATTTTTGGTACACTCTCCTGTGAATGAAAAAGGTCTGGTGGTCTTTCTTTCTTTACTTAAACACCAATACCATTTTTAAACCAATATTTAAGCGATAACACGAATACGAAAATTTTTGTAGATTTCACTACTTACTAAGTTCTGGATAGCTTATCTTGCAGATAATTTGACATATTATTCATATTACAACTGTTACATGATCTGTCAAATAACCTAACCGGAACTTATCTATAGGTGGTGAAACCGGGCCTAAGTATCTACAGTACTTTTTCGTGGCTCATAGCTTCATTGTATGTGTAACTATTGCAGAGTTGCCCTTTTGCTAACGTAATATTGTTGGTTCACATTTTATTTTTGACGATTTTTGTTTTCTATCTCCTTTTGGTCGAGTTTTTTGGGATGCAATCCAATTCATGATTCATTTATTTAAGTATTAGCATCTCTGTCGATCTCATTATCCGGAGCCTGAGAGGGTAACCTCCAATTTAACTTTGGGCACAAGGAAAAAAAACGGTATAACTAGTTAGTGTCTTATCAATCTGCTGCTTTTTATATATACATATGCATCGTGCAACAATAATTTTACAAACCATCAGGGACTTACCCTGTATCGCAATAATTATTTAGGTCACATATTTTTTTATTACATACAGGGTGTTAAAATACCCATACCGAAGCCGTGATATATGCGTAGTGTACATCAAACTAAATAAGATTATGTAAAAATAATTGCTGGGAAACGACTTTTATTTTTAGTAAAAAAGGGGTGTTATTTCTTACACACAATGGAACACGTGCAACAACGTGTGCTATAGAGTACGAGTAAGTGGCTAGGGCCCCATATCATTGAGTGGTTTTGATATTCATTGTGGTTTTGTTACTTTAAAACGATAACCTTTAGAAAAATTCAGGACTTTAATCCTCAATAACTCCTTATCTATCAGTTTCCCAGTTTGGCTCAATACAAGAAAATAATAGTAACGATGGAGAGAATACGTGGTTTTTGTTTTTCTTTATGGGTCTTTTAACACCCTGTATATTTATACGGAGTGAACTAAGTTGTGTCACTGTTGATAACAGTGACTGCATTCACAATGTATTCATATTGTATACGTAAATGCATAATTCAATGGCGGTTTAATAATTTTACATTACTAATTGTTTTTATTTATCGTTGTGTTGTGTTCAATGCAATCACGCACGGTTGTTGGGATTCTCCTATCTATTCGTTATCATCTATTCTACATACACCGGGACCAACCAACTATTATGAAAGCGAAGCCGTGTTATTATAGTTGCTCTAGTACTAGTACGAGTAAAATAATAATTTCAAGGTATCCAATGATGTTTCATAATAGTTATGTTACCTTCTATTAAAGCTAGCGCAGACGACGGATAACGGAGGACTTTTTGTCCGCGACACGTCTTTATTGTTAACCCAATAAGATTGAACTTAGACCGCGTATATCCGTGAAAAGTACGCGATAGTCCTCGTTATATATTCAACTTTATGTTCTTAGTTATAAGGTCGTGTCGCGGACAAAAAGTCCTCCAATGTCCGTCGTCTGCGCAGGCACTTAATTTGCATTGAAATCTGTGACGTAGACTGCATTGACAACTAGGACAAAACACAGCAAAAAGTTTGGTTGGTGGTAGGACTTATTGTGAGTCCGCCTGGCTAGCTACCAACATCTTACCTAAGTCTGACGCTATAACAACAATGTTTTCAGCATTGTTGTGTTCCGGCAGTTAGAGATAAGATAGCCAGTTCCTCAGTGGTTGAGGATTCCGGGAGAGGCTCGCTTCCATCTTCAGCCTTATCTATACTTAACATCAGGTATGATAAAGGCTAAGCGTCTCCCCGCCGTGTATAAAAAAAAGTCCGGAAATGAAAGAGCAAATTGAATCAGACCCTATATAGGGTCTTCTCAAACTTTCACAATTCGAGCTCGTAGGATCATTGACGTGCAATCGCGAAACTTCCCGTTTGACCAGTCAGCGTAGCATGCGCACCGCGACTCGCTGTCGACGCTTATCTCGCGATGTCTGTCCCGCTCATATCAGTATGGTGTGAGCGAGACAGACAATACGCTCGAAGAAAAGTGTCGAGTAAGCTTGGTCGAGGTGCTCATGCTACGTATGCTGGAGAGTCTTTTTGGGAAACGTTTTCTCGGAAAGTACTGAAGTTAAAGATACAATTAATTATTCAAATGAAATACCTGTTTATGTTCTATTATTTGTGATCTAAATGTTTTCTTTAACTGTATAACTTTTTGAAATAAAACTCTCTAAAAAAAACTCTATTGATCTACCGGGAAGTTCCCGGACTGTACCTATAAAGTCAATCGGCTCCAATTCTTACAATGTAACTAGTGTTATTATTATTAATATAAATTTCACTGTACAAAACAAGTACAATCACATGACTTAGAGGAATAGCAAACTCGCATTTTTCTTTGCCGATTAAAGTTAGTGAAATTATAATTTCACTAACGGCTTTGTTAATATCACTGTGACATTTATCTCATTAATAACAACAAAAGGATTTTAGAAAATGAAAAAAAAAACTAAATAATCAGTAACAGGCATTTTTTGAAAACTACTTTTTTATAACTTTTTAATTTTGCATTTTACAATGCTATTTTTATGTGATAAATATTAAACAAGAAAAAATACTAGAAAACACAGAACAAGTAATTTAATGTTTTGTGGGGTTAGCACGAATAACTATCGAGGAAGTAAAGTAAATAAAATGTATGGCATATTGAGCAGAGATCCTACCGGACTTAAACCGAACTACATTTTCCAATACATTTTTTGACATTACGTGCTCGATACTTACTATATCGATAAAACATTCAAACATTTGTAAAAATGTTTCTTTCGAATACGAGGATATTATTCTCTCATTGATGAAACGACGGTGGCCAACATCGTAGAAAGGTGACTATACTAGCAAAATTCGACGTGTCCTCATAGGTCTCTGTAGCATAATTGGTTAGTGCATTGGGCCGGATTCCCAAGGATGAGGGTTCGAATCCTGTCAGGGCGACATGAGACAAGTTACTTTTTTCTAGATATTTTCTTGTTTAATATTTATCAAAAGTACTTTTTTCATTAAAAACCGAGTTTTTAAACATCGGCTCGTTGCCTTTATTCAGCAAATACTTAAGTGGTCGTATATTTTATAAGGTCTATAATACAACTAAAGTTAATATCAGTTTTGGCCAGAAATTTTTCTACTATAGAGGATGCAGACTATATATTATGAACAAACATCTTAATATTGTTAACAATAATTGTATTAATGAATTAAAAAACAAAATCAAGGAATATCTGCTTATACTCAATTATTATTACACTGAATATTTATTAGGTCTGAAATTAAATTCATAACACTTTTATACATAATATACACAATATAAATTATACATACGTTACCTAAGTACATATATTTAATATAAAACAGCTCTAAATATAAGCTTCCCGTCCGAGAATTCACTTGTGGCTGAGTAAATTTTTTCCAATTTTTTCCAATATTTTTCTATTTAAAATTTACCATAAGCTTTAACTACCTTTTACTGTTAATTGTTTTTTAAAATTTCTCAGAAATTAGTTATAAATACTATGTATACAATAAGGATACCAAAATTGTCACGAGGGCGGAGATCCTGGTATCCTATAATACAGGCTTCGGCTTAGCTTAGGAGCCAGTCTCCTTACAATGATGCTTACTTAATTTGTTGGTATTGGATTTACACATAAGACTGTTTGTAAATAGACAATCAAAATTATTTTATTATTTTGTATTAAAAAAAAGAATCATTACGTAAAACGAGACGTAGCCATTTTAGTAGAAAAGTTGAAGTTGAGGATATAAATTTTTATAATATGTCACAGTGCGAAATTATTACCGATTTTATAAAGTTTTTATGTAAACATAAGCAAATCGTGTATTTTTCTTAAAAAGTAAAAAAAAACATAAATACTTAACCAAACCTTTTTATAAGTAGGTATTTTTCGAACTTAGAATAATTGTTCGAACTAGTGCGGTTTTAAGCTCCTGATAACATGACACCGAAAGAAGCGTTTGTTTAATAAAACAACTTTTGCGGACTATTAGTGCGATTTATTCCCGAAATATATATTTGGTACTATAATTTTTCGGTTTATTTGTGGTTTTTTGGGTTTCCCGACGTTTCGGCACCTTTTCAGTTGCCGTGGTCACGGGTTGACGGGGTGAGTCATACCGTGACTACGCCAACACGGTTTTATTTCAATTATGAGTGCGCGAAGAAACTTAAGATGTGCTAATGTTTGTTTAATATTGTATTGGCTCCTAGCATGCGAGATAAAGCCAAACTGCAAGTGTTAGCAAATATTAATTTAAAATAAGCAAAGAATTTCTTCATCACTCAATGATACTTTTTTGTTATAGAGTTTTAGACTTTATGGATCATTTGATAAGATAAAGTTTGAAAAGTGATTTTTTTATTGCTTAGTATAATCTTCATCTCTTGAAATTCTGGTTTAGTGACAGGGTCTTCCTTGTTATCATTTTGTATGCTTGTCTACGGTTTTTGACAAGCCGATAAAATAAACATCTTCCTTTCAAAGTTCCGTGATGTAATAAAATGTATGACTAATACTTTATCGCTTCCACGACATATCGAATTTATATTTAAAACTTTATCACTTTGATATCTATTGTCTATATCAGTATCTTATTTCGATCTTTTTATTCCTTATCTCGCACTTGTATTCGAAGTTCAAGAGCGCAGAATGGGAAATTGGAAACGTTGCTAAGCTTGTGACTGATTTTATAAGCCAGTGGCGGAATCACTGAAATGGCCAAAAATTATCAATCAAATCGTTCTTGCTGTTAAGGAGGAGTTAGGTGACAAACACACGTACAGAAAAATTATATATAACACAAGTTCGTCATGAAACTTAACGTGGGCTAAATATTTGGTGTTTTTACAAAAAAAAATACCACTACAGATGTTGAAACCAATTATGGCTGGCCTTTCTATCCAATATCCAAACTTTTTAGTCTTTTCTTTAGTTTCATCTTGCGAACACGGCTCATAAGCTTGGTTGACAAAAAGTACAAAAACTTAAAATGCCCAAAACGCAAAAGGTTTCCGAAAATTGCAAAGACGATATTTATAACGAAATGACGGGCGCTGAGGTAGCGACATATATTTTTTTTATAGCTGCCTGTCCACCGCAATCTCGCCGCCCGGTGTCGGCAAGCTTGGCGGCGCCGCCGGCGGGGCGGTGGGCAAACGGCGTTAGGGTGGGTCCAGACACAGTTTAAACTTAAATTTGCACTCTTTGTTCAGGAGGCCTACTCTGTAAGCCCGTCAACTAAGATAAGTTTCCCGAAACTACGGATGGAGCCTGCTCTTGATTGATTTCGGATTACTAGTTTTGGACAAACGGCACAAACACATTGGGAGTAGGGACAATGTCAAAACGTATTATAACAGTTGCAAAATAAGTTCCAAAATTCACTAACGTGCTACTTGGGTTTTTATAACCACCTCTCGTTTAACCGCCTCTGTCATCTAGTGGAAGAACCACCGGTATCAGACCCAGGGGTCCCGGGTTCGATTCTCAGCGGGGGTACATATTGTATTCGGTTTGGTTGGTGGTAGGACTTGTTCTAAGTCTGGCTAGCTACCACCATCTTATCTAAGTCTGACGCCATAATAACAATGTTTTCAGTATTGTTGTGTTCCGGCAGTTAGAGATAAGATAGCCAGTTCCTCAGTGATTGAGGATTCCGGCAGAGGCTCGCTTCTATCTTCAGCCTTATCAATACTTAACATCAGGTATTATGAAGGCCAAGAGCCTCACCGTTGTTCATTAAAAAAAAAATAGCGAGCGCGCGTGTAGCGGCGCCTATCTGTGTGAGTGCGTCATTTCGGCCGTTTGTGAGCAGTGAGATCTGTATCAAGACGCCAGCGTACTCGCCGTGCCACCGTACCATACCAAACGGGTGTCCAGACTAGCGTTCTTGCTCGCGACGCTGATACGAAACTGAGGTACGATCCGCATATCTGGACCTACCTTTAGGCGCTTTTAGAGTAAATATCCCGAGGTACCCGAGTGATTCATTTTTTAACGTGTTTCGTATCACCAGGTGCGAATCTTCGGAGGACCAGACGTACCGAGTCCAGCTGTTCGTGAACGAAAAGCCAACAGAGTTGTGTCCTTTAGAAGGCTGCGAGTGGCAGGACTTCCAGGACAAGTTCCAGAGCTTCACTGCCTCTAACCTCGACTTCTGCACTGTAGATCCAAATGAACCTGGGGCAGCTGCAACTTCCGGAATTAGCAGTACGGTTTTTATTACTAGTCTTTTAATGTCTTTTCATGTTACCTATAGAAATCAATAGTATTTGTCCGTCCATAATTTAATAGTAAAATAATTACTTTGATGTATACATATGATAAAGAAATTGCTATTTAGCAATATGGCCGCCTTTTGTATGCTTTCTGTCTGTTTATGTTATTTCTATATTGTTTGTCTTTGTGAGCAATAAAGTGTTTTTTATTATTATTATATGACATGGAGATGTAATACCACCATCAAGACCAAAGAACAAGGAAATTTAATATTAAACCATAGAATAAAAAACAAACTGTTGTATCTAAATAAAAAAATAAGTTTTATATGAAAATAAATATAGGGCATACATACTATTAAAATGGTCCATTATTAGTAAATATTGGCTGACTGGCTTGTGATAAGAATGACAATCAGTCAGGTGGTGACGTGGTGTAACCAATTTAACAGTATTTGTATTCTACGTAATTTAGTTCGGTAACATAATAGGCTACTTGACAGGTTTTTAAAATCCATTTTATATTATGTAGTAGAGTATAAGGAACCCAGTAAAAGTTGTATTTTTTTAATTCTGGTACATATTTGCTGAAAAATATCAAATTACAAATTCAATATTTAAATAGCGCGCCAAAACGCTACATTGACAATATGGCGCTGCAATAATGGGGTCGGTGACGTCACTTGCCTGTATTCTGATTTGTGGGACATAAGTATCCACATACGTAGGCAAACGACGTTTACAAGCAGGTGACGTCATCATAAACTCGACGAATCTGGAGCGTTTTTGTTTACGGATGTTTAAATAAAGTTATTATTATTTTCAACGTACGTTAATAAATAACAATTTTTAAGGTCTTAATTTATACCGATAACAGTAATTGAAACTTTATTTTTCGCATTGTCAAATAGCCTATTTTAATGATAGAAGTTAAATCATCATTACACATAGATCTCTAATATGCATTTTTAAACTGGACAGAGTTAAAATGCAAATAAATAAAAAATTGTGGATAGTTAATAAATATTGTTCTTTAACATCTCCCTCTTGTATTGATTTTTGTGAGTCTCCGTTTTTGCTTCTCTTGAAACATAAGTCTGCCATATAAGGTAGAACCAAAATGACCAAGTGTCTAATTGTCTAATTTTCAAATCTATCGCAATCCCTTTGAATTCGTCAATATATACTTCAGGCCGTCACTATTTGACATTTGAAAGGGATTGTGATCGGGACCAGTTTTGAAAAGTATTGAATGAACGAAATTGAACTGTTTAAGCAAAGTGACAGACGCAAATTTCTTTCAAATGTATGGAGAAGTGTCAAATGAAGTGTCATTTAAAACATCATTCGACCTGAAAGGGATTGCGACTATAAGTTACATAATTCTATAAATCACTATCACAATACCTTTGAAAGGGTAGATAGATTTTGAAATTAGACAATTAGGGGCAGTTTCTTAAGCTCCTTCTAAGAACATGTGCTTTCTTTTATGTTTCTATCATTTTCTTATGACCTTCCTGCTGTGCTTTCTATCAAAGACATCACATGGATAAAGGACCATAGCCCAACACGCGGGCCTTACCTGGTGAAGGTTTAAGCAGAATCCAGTTTCTTCTGTCGCTTTATGTTGGATTATTTCTTTAATAATGAAGATATGTATGTAGATTATTTTATTTTGTTCATGACAGGTCAAAGTCCAGAAATAAGGCAACAGTGATGGGTTGTGGTCATCAAGCGACGAAATTGAAGTAGCATACTTAAGCACAGTAGCAGTTTTCAAAAGCTATCCAGGTTCTCCATTTTATTCTATTAGAGCCTTATCATATCACACTAGCGATTCCACGAGCTACGGACGCTCGCAAATCGCTAGTGTGGATATGGCCCTTATTTTATGATTTTTTAATTTTTGCATTTTTCAATGCTATTTTTATACTTATGATAAATTTTAAATAGAAAAATATTGGAAAAAATCAAGTCGGCCACAAGTGAATTCTCAGATGGGATTCGAATCCACGATCTTTAGAAATCCATTGATTGGAGAGCATTGGACCGGATTTCTAAAGGTCGTGGGTTCGAGTCCTACCTGAGAATTCACTAGTGGCCGAGTTGATTTTTTCCAATATTTTTCTATTCAAAATTTATCATAAGTATGGTCCTTATTCAAAATCAAAAAAATCAAAATCAATATCATTTATTCAGTCTAGGCTGTTACAAGCACTTATGAACGTCAAAGTAGCTACGCCATCGGTTCACAAACCCTACGGCGGGAGACCTTGTAACGAGAAGAACCGGCAAGAAACTCGTCAAGGGCTATTTTTTTCTCCCTGTTTTATTTCATACAGAGTCGTCAAATTGAAAAGTGAGCTTAACATATCAGTAAGGTCAATTTCCATCATATTGTATTCGTCTAGGCACTTTTGGCGTGCTGCTGAATGTAAAAGGTAAACAGCACGTCAGGGTTTAGAAAACTGACATTTCTACAGTCGATTTGAAATGAATTTAAAGATAAGTCGATTTGAGAAAAATCCTCAGTTTTGTAAAACCTGACTCTGTTAACCGTCCGTAGTTTCAAAAGCTATAGTTAAGTATAGTTAATAAATGATTAATAAAAAACAAATCGTTTAAATTTTTTTATTTATTTATTATCATATCTTATTTTAATATTAATCTTTGATAAACGTGTTGTCACTTGTGATTATTTATGTAATTAATTTACTTTAATATAAAGATTTTAATTAAGTATTAATACCAATTTATTCGGGATAAAATGGAATAAACAGTCGGAAATCAGTTGCACGGGGTACTGCAGTAATTTTATCAAAATTGTCTACTACAACAGCTGATACTTACCCAATCCAAAAGTAATGAGCAAAAATCCATTTACTAACTAAGAACTTATTTTATTCTAACGACTCACTGGAGTTCACACACGTCTAGCACGCTTTTTTTTTAAATAAACAGGTACCAAATTTTTTACTATTTTAATAAAAAAAAGTCACCTACTGCCAATTGCATTACATTGCTAAACATCAATAATTATTGTAATAATCATCAATATTGTAATATTTTTTAAACAAGTAAATATATACTAGAAAAAAGTAACTTGTTTCATGTTGCCTGTCGACAGTTGCTTTATTTCTTGTATATTTACTTGTTTAAAAAATACACATAAAAATAGCATTATAAAATGCAAAATTAAAAAGTTATTAATAAATATTGTAATTTATGGAGGAGCGGGGTTTCTCATCTCATCACGAGAAGTTCCTACCTGTAACGCTCTACCTACCTCCTACCTCTCGCGCTGAATTTTATTTAATATCGTAATTCTAATACACAATTTTAATAAAACTTTACGTGGAATTTTTAGAGCCCATAGTCTAGTATTTTATCATTACATTGTATGTTGTATCATTACATTCCCTCGTAGTCACTGCTAGAAGTAGATAGCAAAACTGCTAAAAGTGGCCGTTTTTGACACATTTGCTATCTACTTCTACGAATGACTATGACGAGATGTAGCGATACCTTCTAAAAATACAAGACAATGGGCTCTAAAAATTCCACGTTTAGTTTTATTAAAATTGTGAATTAGAATTACGATATTAAATAAAATTCAACGCGGCGCCACTTTCGGAGGGGGTACCGCCTTAATAAAAAGTGTTAAAAAGCAATAAATTTATTCATATATTTATAAGTAGACCAGTCTTATTAAATTTCATTGTCTTACACTAAGTGCTCTTATTGTTCATGTGTTAGTTCTTCTATCATGTTTCACTGGTCTTCTATCAATGTCACAAATGTCCAAGTTGGTGTCTACGAAATGCCCGAACATTTCATTGAACTGATCCCAACTGCAACTTCTGGCGTTGCAGAGGTGGAACTCTTGCTCGTTCATAAAGAATTGTACTTGGTAGCGAGCTGATTCCTTTCTCATCGGACACCTGCGACAAGGAGTTAAAATCTTATTGGCTTTAACGTAATTGTACATAGGTACACCATCCATCCATCATCAGCCTGTGGACGTCCACTGCTGGACATAGCCTCTCCTAGCTTACGCCTATTGTGGCGTTCATAAAAGACTATTAGCCTACGTCTACCACGCTCTGGCCAGACGGGTTAGTAGAGGGTTTGTTTCAAGTTTTCCTTCTCTCGCACAGGTGTTCAATGCGTCGAGCCTCTTAGTCGACTCTTACGTTACGACATCCCAGGCATGTAAGGCAGTGGTGACACTTCTATTCTTAGGCCGTCACCACACGGCACGGCACGGCACATAGGTACACACGCAGGCCGTAAATCCCTTGCGGTATTATAGGGTTCAGACTGAGAGTGAAATGTGTAATCATCACTATGATATAGGCCCACATTGGTCTCATATTGATTTTAACCCTTGACGCAAAAAGAGAGGGGTGTTTTAAGTTTGACGTGTCTGTCTGTGTATCTGTCTGGGGTATCGTAGCTCCCAATTGGATGAACCGATTTTCGTTTAATTTTTTGGGTCATAGATAGTTTTATCCCGTGTGTTCTAAGATGTGTATTACATATTTATTACGTTTTTAAATTTTCACAGACGGCGGGGACCGATATGTACTTATCGCTAAGCACTTGCACGATACAGCTCAGCTCATAATAGCGGTCCCTCGACGTCTGTGAAACTTATAAACGTATTAATAATAATAAATAAATAAATAATTCATACAATCACACCATTTATTTATCACGTTAAGTTTCATGAAGAACTTGTGTTATGGATACTAGATAACGGATAAACATACATATATACTTTATTTTGTAAAAACATACATAATATACATAATAAACACCCAGACCAAGACAAATAGACATGTTCATGCACACAAATATTTGTCTTGTCCGGGGATCGAACCCGGGACCTCTGGCGCAGAAGGCGGGGTTAGTACTTACAACTGCGCCAAACAGGTCGTCATTAATAAGTATTATATAAGTAATTAAGATAAATCAATATTATTTTTAACTTTTTAGGAGTATTTTTTTGTGTTGGGGGTTTTTAAATTTTAAATTTAATTGAACAACGTCTTAGACCCCACCAATGCCGAATGTAGCGTCATCGTCGAGTTGTGTATAAGACTTAGACCCCACCAATGCCGAATGTAGCGTCATCGTCGAGTTGTGTATAAGACTTAGACCCCACCAATGCCGAATGTAGCGTCATCGTCGAGCTGTGTATAAGACTTAAACCCCACCAATGCCGAATGTAGCGTCATCGTCGAGTTGTGTATAAGACTTAGACCCCACCAATGCCGAATGTAGCGTCATCGTCGAGTTGTGTATAAGACTTAGACCCCACCAATGCCGAATGTAGCGTCATCGTCGAGTTGTGTATAAGACTTAGACCCCACCAATGCCGAATGTAGCGTCATCGTCGAGTTGTGTATAAGACTTAGACCCCACCAATGCCTAATGTAGCGTCATCGTCGAGCTGTGTATAAGACTTAGACCCCACCAATGCCGAATGTAGCGTCATCGTCGAGTTGTGTATAAGACTTAGACCCCACCAATGCCGAATGTAGCGTCATCGTCGAGTTGTGTATAAGACTTAGACCCCACCAATGCCGAATGTAGCGTCATCGTCGAGTTGTGTATAAGACTTAGACCCCACCAATGCCGAATGTAGCGTCATCGTCGAGTTGTGTGTAAGTGAATGATGGTTGCATATTTCACTCTATTAGGTTGCACCTTTGATACTCTACTAACCCCGCAACGCAAGTGAAATGAAAGAAAAATCGTAGTTCTACTTCAATGATATAAAATGCAAAAAGCTTACTCGTGCAAAACAGCCGCGAAGTTCCCAGCGAAGGGGGTCATGAAACTCGTGCGCCACTTTCTGCTCCCGATCCTCTCAAACCCTGATATTCCAGGAATGTCCTGGAACAGTCCCAGCGCCGTGAAGAACATCTGGATTAGGCTGTCGTGGGTGAAGTAGCCCGTGAAGCTGGTGTTGCCTTCAGATACGATGGAGAGGAAATTCTCGAAGAGGTCTTTGAGAGCAGGGCGTCCTAGCTCGAGGTTTATGGAAGAGCCGTAACCATTTCTGCAAAGATATAAAAACAAATAAGTGCCTGTTTCATCATCGACTGATGCGTTCTAGATAGCATATCTGGCAGATAAAATGTCATATTTTTCATATTACAGACGTTACAACTGCCAAATTAAGTATCGGCCAGATAACTATCCAGAACTTATCAAGTGCGTTACCCTCACAACTATAACAGATAATTAGTGTGTCAGGACGAGAAATTTGTTTACTACTAGCAAAAATTGTGTGAATTGTAGTTTCTAAGATATTTGAGAAAAATTGATATTGCTGGAGTAACACTTAAAACATTACCCTGGCAAAAAAAAACGGTTTAATCTCGGAACCAAATACATGAACATAGTAAATGTTAGCAAAGGCAAAATTTATGTGTGTTATGGTTCTCGATTTATTTATGATTTTGCTGCGGTAACGTTTTGGGATTTCCTAGATTTCGAAAACGGTTCAACGCAGAAGTTTGAAGAAGCAAAATTTTAAATAAAACAAGAACCATAACACACACCAAATTTGCTAACTTATACAACGTAACAAAAGCTATCTATTCATGTATTTGGTTCCGAGATCAAGCAATTTTTTTTTGCCAGGGTAACGTTTTAAGCCTTACTCCAGCAAAATCTGTTTATCTCAAATATCTTTTAAACTACAAATCACACAAATTTTGCTATTAGTAAACAAATTTCCCCTCCTGACACACTATCTGTTATAGGCCCACCTCTCTAAAGCACAACATTTTGCGGGGGTAACGCACACGAACTTATCTACCGGTTATAAAACCAGTCTTTTTAGAGTTAGTAGGCTGGTATTGAAACCAAAACTTAATCGTTAACGTTTCGTTTACAGAAATATTTGTTTTCGTGTTGAAAGTATCTCTGAAAATGACGATATCAAGCACATATAACCAATTTCAGCAAATTAAGACCAAGGAAATTTGAAGTAAAAAATTGGCCAAGTGCGAGTCGAACTCGCACATGAAGGGTTCCGCCTCTCACCCAAGGTTACCTGGAAGTGATTGCTATGTAGCAATAAGGCCACCTATTGTGTTTTCTCTTTTTAGGGTTTCGTAGCCTAAAGGCAAAAAACGAAACCCTTATAGATTTGGCCAAACCGATGTATGTCACACCCATTTTATTTGTAATTTTCTCTGTATGTGTTTGTTTTTGTATCGTGTGCAATAGTTTCTATCATTATTAATATAATAAATAAGGTATTCACTTGACTACCGATTATCCACACCTACCCAAAATGCCACTATAATTTTCCGTCTGCAAAAATTACTTTGATTTCATAGTGTTTGTAGGAATGCCTAAGTTATATTTGCGGTTTTGGAAAATGTTCTAAAAATATATATACTAATAAATATATTTCGTTCAAACCAATTTTTTATAAAAGTTCCAACTCCCAACTAATCTAATCCCTTGTATAATAACCTGTAGTAGTGTCGGATATCATTCTGGTATTCCAAGATAGTCAGGTCTTGGTCTGTGAAAAGTGCACACCAAGGCGAGCTCCTGGTGGACGAGAAGGCTCTGCTGTAGCGGCACAGGTCGTACAGACCTGTCACGTTGGCTGAGGTCAGCAGGTCTTTTAAGCCGGATCGTTTCTGAACGCGAGCTAACATCTGAAAGGGCAGATAGTATTTTTTCACTTAAGCTGATAATTTTAATTATATCGGTAAGTCCCAACTAATATTATAAATGCGAAAGTGTGTTTGATTGTCCTTCCTTGACGCCCTTTTTTTTTTTTTTGTATTGTTTCAAAGTCAAAGATTTTTATTCAAATAGACTTATAGATAAGTACTTTCGAATAGTCCAACATTTTTTTCCCTACCAGCCATTCAGGACATCTTTTAACTGATAAGAAGAACGGCCGCAAGAAACTTTTTGGTATGCGTTTACGCATACCAAACGGTTATGCTGGGCTCGCCTAGAATACAGGACTCGTTCCTTGACGCCATAACTAAGCAACCAATGGACTTGATTTTTGGCATAGAGTTAGTTGAAATGACGGATAGTATCATAGGCTATTTTTTATCCCGATACTCCCACGGGAACGGGAACCACGCGCGTGAAACCGCGGGCGGAAGCTACTAATAGATAATATTTTATTTATTTATTAACTCTTTATTGCACATTTACAGCAAATGGCGGACTTAATGCTCTTAGGCATTCTCTTCCAGTTAACCGGAAAGCATGTTAAGGGAGAGATCATGGCGGCAATGGGAAAAAAACAATAAAAGACAGTGATTAACAAAGCTAACAACATTATAGATAAATATACACATACATACATGAATACATACATAACTACGTAACCGAATAATACATAAATATTAATAAATATATAAATATAATATATATATACAACTATACATACTTACATATAACTCATAAAAATACGATAGGTACATAGCGTACACGAGGTTAATAATATATTAGCATAAACACTTTCATTTACATCAATTTCCATTGAAAATGTCTACGGCCAAGATATGTATTTTGACTTAGGATTCGAGCTTGTGAAGTTAGAGCTTGTAGAGTTTAAAGCATGGTTCTACAAGATCTGATAACTTTTTAACAGTGCGAGCTATATGGTCTCGTATTGGCAACATTTGACTTGATTGTTATGGTGCGATATAGTTACAAATAGTTATAACCGCCTCTGTGGTCTAGTGGTCCAACCACCGTATCAGACCCAGGGGTCCCGGGTTCGATTCCCAGCGGGGGTACATATTGTATTCGGTTTGGTTGGTGGTAGGACTCGTTGTAAGTCCGCCTGGCTAGCTAAGTCTGACGCCATAACAACCATGTTTTCAGCATTGTTGTGTTCCGGCAGTTAAGAGATAAGATAGCCAGTTCCTCAGTAATTAAGGATTCCAGTAGAGGCTCGTTCAGATTCCCTAGAAATTAGTACTGTGATGGAACATCATGTTATGTAGTTTTATGTTTACGAATGTATTGTCCATTCCGTGCAGGCATACCGTATGTTATTTAATATCAAGATTAAAAAATAATAATTACTTACCTCTTTAAATTCCGTAGATTCAGCATACCTTTTAACTTCATCGATCAATCTTTGTCCATAATAAACTTCAACATTGTGCCTGGTACAATAGTAGTAAGGCTGAAATAATTAGCAATATGTTATTTTAATATTAGTTATTTATTTCACAGTATATTGACAAAGGTATCGAGACATTCAAATGCACAAAATGTATTTGTATTGACATAATTGTAATTGTAGACTGACATGTGAATTTAATTGTATATTGACATTAATTTATTTTATTTCTTACTTGACATTTATTATCATACATTTTTTTTTAATTAATTTATTGTTGACTTTCTCGATTTTATTTTATGATCTTTGTTTGTATATTTGCGTGCTATGTAAAATGGCTAAATAGGTTAAGCTCCATTTTGTTTGCACAATAATAATTGTACTTAACAACATTACTGTACCCTATTTAAAGCTAATAAAAGCTATTTGTGTTTGTATTTAAGATAACAAAATTAGTGCAAACGAACCGTCCGTCGTGATGACCGATCGTACAGACCGATAGTAGAGACCAATCGTAACGACCGATCTTACATACCAATCGTACAGACCAATCGTACAGACCAATCGTACAGACTAACGTAACGACCGATCGTACAGACCGATCGTACAGAACGATCGTACAGACCGATCGTACAGACCAATCGTACAGACCAATCGTAACGACCGATCGTACAGACCAATCGTACAGACCAATCGTAACGACCGATCGTACAGACTAATCGTACAGACCAATCGTACAGACCAATCGTACAGACCAATCGTACAGACCAATCGTACAGACCAATCGTACAGACCAATCGTACAGACCAATCGTACAGACCAATCGTAACGACCGATCGTACAGACCAATCGGTTACGACCTGTCTGTACGATCGGTCGTTACGATCCATCATTGTATGAATTTCATATCTTCTGCGAAGTAAATCGTGGACTATCCTCACATACACTAACGATAGGTATGAACGATCGGACGACCACCCGGTGTACGATCGGATTTACGATCAACCGTAGTATAATAAAATTGTCTGCGATCAAGTCAATCGTTGACGATCCTCACAATGCCAAATGGAAGACTTTATTCTGTCATTTAGGGCTTGTTCTGACACTCATGAACAGGCATTGAGTCGCATAACGGAACTAGAAATAAGTTTGTCTATTTCTCAAAAGAGAGTTCTAAACTTAGAAAATAAAATTAAATGTATAACAGAAGAAAAGCATTCTCAGAGCCTTTTTAATGAGTTAATGCAATGTTCTGCAACACATGACAATTCAACTTTGGAATGTGTTAACTATGGTAGTAAACCATCTCAAAACAATAATAGTATTTTTCAGTTTAGTAGCGGTATGAAATTAAAAAAATATATTAAAATTAATAGATACATAAGGAAAACACAGAAATTAATCAAAAGACAAAATTATTATAAAAAATATGGTAACTTAAAGAAAGAACGTACACTATTGTTAGAACAATTAAAAGTGATTACCAAAGAAACATGTAATAAGAATAAAGATAGTAAAATTGTAGGTATTGAATTAAGTGACAAAATTGATAATTTGGAACTTTCACTTCGGGAAATGAACACTAACTTTAGTGAATTCTCCCGCAAGCAGCTAAATTATCAAAAATTGGCTGCAAATGACATGATCGACCTTTGTAATTTTAATACCGACCGATTTGAGTCCCTAGGTAAGAAATGCAGATGTAGTTGTATGATTGACAGCAATCATTTAAGCCATAATCAGTCACTAAGCCAGGCTGCTCCGGAGGTTTGTTTGCCTGCCAGCCCTTCAGGGCTGGTAGGTAAACAGGCCTCCTTGACCTTGAGTGGTGCGCGGTCGGAGATGTTGGAGACTTCAGTCTCTAATATTTCTGATTGTGTATTACTCAATAATTTAAATGAATCCCCTTCTAAAAAAAGTGTGACTAAAACAATTATTTTCTGTGATGAGATTGGAAAAAACTTAGGCCAATTGTTCCAGAAACAATGTAAGGAAAATGTTATTAACTATTGTATGCCTGGATGTACTATAAATAGTATAATGAAATCAATAGTTAAGAAGTCGTATGATGACCATACAAATTTGGTAATTTTGATTGGGGATAGGGGTGATATTAATAAAAACCAATTAATATCATACTATAACTCAATATGCTCCTTAAATGTTAGGAAAGTAGTTATGTTTACATTTCCCTATAGTCAAGGTTTTTCTCAATTGGAAAATAAAGTAAGATACAATTTAAATTTAACGTTAAGTACAATAGCTTATCATAATAGTAAACAACTACATTTGATTGACATAAATACATTGTTTAAGGATTTAAACTTGACCAAGGATAAATATTATCTGCCTATTTATTTTATGAGACAAATAGCGCTTTCGCTATCTTTTTATTTTAAACAATTAGCCAATAATCTGGCTAGTAGAACCTCTGCTTTTATTGAGCAGTTAAATTCAGACTATTCTAATACAACCTTGGAATCTTTTCCAAGTAATTTGATTCTATTGAATCCCAATACTGACTTGGTTAATTTAAATTACCATTAGAGACAACAGAGGCGCCCTCTAGCCCAGTGTTGACAACAGGAAAGCCTAATTGTTTAAGAGTTGTACACCAAAATATACAAGGCTTTTCTGATAAAGATCTAGAAGTTAGTTTATTTATAAACTGTGAAAATGTTGATGTGTTGTGTATCACTGAGCATTGGTTAAAATGTCACGAATTAATTTTAAATATCGATAATTATAATATTGTAAGTTCATTTAGTAGGCAATCTGTTATTAGAGGAGGGTCTCTTATAATTTTACATAATAATTTTCAATACAAAGAGCGCAAAGATATAATATCCCTCTCAATTGAACGAATAATTGAATTGTCTTGTGTGGAACTAGACCAAATAATTGTAATATGTGTTTATAGACCCCCTCAGAGTAATTACCTAGAGTTTGAGTCCACTATGGAGGAAGTTTTAAGAATAACTAGTAAAAGTAATAAAAAGGTTGTCATATGTGGGGATTTTAATGTTGACATTTTAGACCCAAAGTTGTCAAAGCTCTCAAGCAGATTTTTAAATTTATTTAAATCGTATAATTTATCACATACCTTTAATGAGCCTACACGAATAACACCCACATCTGCCACCTGCTTAGACAACATTTTTTCAAACTGTGTAGTCACTGAAAAATCTATAATAAATGTTATTAAATCTGACCATAGTGGACAACTAGCCTCTATAGAGCACCATCATGTCTGTCCTAAGCGGAAAATTGTATGTAGGCCAATAACTAAAAAGGGCATAGATGTATTTAGAAACAATGTGATTAATAAAATTGAGTCTTTACCAGTTCCCATTATGGAATCTAATTACCTTTATAATGATTTATTTCATGTGGTTGAAGGCGAATTTAGTAAAACGTTTAAGAAAAAAGTGATCAATGGTAATTCGGATAAAGTAAAGTTTAGTGATTGGGCCACACCGGGAATTTATACAAGTAGAAGGAAACTATATGACCTTTATGCGTCAAAGCATACTTCCTGTGACCCAAATTTTATTGAATATGTCAGGAAGTATTCTCAAATGTTTAGAAATGTATGTGTAGCTGCTAAGGCGATGTTCTTTTCAAATAAAATAAAATTAGCGGATAATAAAATAAAGGCTACTTGGAATATTATTAACCAAACAACTGGGAAAACTAAACATAATGTAAACTCCTTCTCCCTTAAAGTAGATAATAAATTAATTGAATCTGACGTTGAGGTTGCCCGTGTTTTTGAAGATTTCTTCTCTCGGGTACCCTTAGAAACTACCAGTAATTTAAATTCCTGTCCAAACGTTGCTGCTGCCCTCTTAGAGTCATGTGTTGATAAGTGTTATAAAGTTTTCAATTTTAAGCATATTAATAGTGAAGACATTTTAAAAGCTTTCAAGTCTATAAATATTAAAAAGACTGAAGATTTATGGGGCATATCAACCAGCGTTATTAAATCTATAATTGAAATAATAGCTCCATATTTAGCTTTCATTTTTAATCAATGCATAGATGAAGGTACTTTTCCCGATTTAATGAAATATAGTAAGCTTATTCCTCTTTTTAAATCAGGTGACAAAAGTGACCCCACAAATTTTAGGCCGATATCAGTCTTACCGGCACTTAGTAAAATTTTTGAAAAAATTATATACTCTCAATTATTAGACTATTTAACAGTAAATCAAATCCTTCATAATAATCAGTTCGGCTTTTCTAAAGGTAAAAATACTACAGATGCTGGAATAGCACTCCTCAAACATATTTTTGAGGCTTGGGAGGGCAAGCGAGACGTAATTGGTATATTTTGTGACCTGTCTAAAGCTTTCGATTGCGTTGATCACGTTACACTTTTAAAGAAGCTAGAACATTATGGTGTCTCTAAAAAATCAGTTAGCCTTTTGCAGTCATACTTGCACAATAGATATCAAAAAGTAATTGTAAATAATACTGCTTCTACTGGAGCCCCCATTATTATGGGCGTGCCCCAAGGTTCAATATTGGGCCCTCTGCTGTTCTTAATATATATTAACGATCTCCCTAACTACGCGAGTAATTTATGTGAGACAGTACTATTTGCAGATGATACATCTTTAATTTTTAAAATTGATAGAGGAAACAATTGTTCTGACGAAGTAAATAGTGCTCTCTCTCAAGTCGCACACTGGTTCAACAGTAATAATTTGTCTCTTAACCCTACCAAAACGAAATTTGTTAAATTCACATTACCTAATGTAGGGCAGGTCGACATGCACATCAATTTGAATGGGGATGTAGTAGAGTTAGTTGAGAGTACTAAATTTCTTGGTATTACATTAGATTCAAAACTACAATGGGATCCACATATTGAAACCTTGTCGAGTAGACTTAGTTCTGCGGCTTTCGCAATAAGGAAAATAAGGCTCCTAACTGATATTGAAACGGCAAGACTAGTTTACTTTAGTTATTTTCATAGTGTAATGTCCTATGGCCTGTTGTTGTGGGGCTCAGCAGCCAATATAGAAAATGTTTTTATACTTCAAAAAAGAGCTGTGCGCGCCATTTACAACCTTCGACAGAGAGATTCTCTTAAAGAATTGTTTAAAGAGATTAATATACTAACTTTGGCGGGACAATACATTTATGATAATATAGTATATGTAAGGAAACATCACGATTTATTTATTAAGCATAGCGATGTTCATAATTTTAATACTAGAAACAAGAATAAGCTTGCCGTTCCAAGATTTCGACTTGAAAAATGCAGTCGCTCGTTTTTGGGGAAAGGCATAGCCTTTTTTAATAAAGTTCCACAACAAGTGATTGAGCTGCCTTTGCATAAATTTAAAATACATGTTAAAAAAACGCTCTTAAGCAAAGGTTATTACAAGGTAGAAGATTATTTGAAAGACAAAAATGCATGGAAGTGATACTAACATAAAACATGACTATTGTAATTGTATAAAAGGAAAATATTCTAATAACTGAGTATAAGAAAATTTTCCTCTTATATTAAATATGTTTCAAGATTGTAGATTTGTGTTTGGCAACGACATGTTCCTTTGTAAATGTTGTTGCTTTTGTTAAAGCTGATAAGTTTCTTGCGGCCGTTCTTCTTATCAGTTAAAAGATGTCCTGAATGGCTGGTAGGAAAAAAAAATTGGACGATTCGAAAGCACTTATCTATAAGTCTATTTGAATAAAAATCTTTGACTTTGACTTTCACATACACCAACGATTGATCGTTACTATCGGTCTGTTGGGCGAGACGGATCGTAACGTATATGGAGTCCTTAGAAAACGTTTAAAAAATTGAAATGGAAAATCAATACAATACAGTAAGAGCTAGCGCAGACGACGGATAACGGAGGACTTTTTGTCCGCGACACGTCTTTATTGTTAACCAAATAAGATTCAACTTAGATCGCGTATATCCGCGAAAAGTACGCGATAGTCCTCGTTATTTATTCAACTTTATGTTCTTAGTAATAAGGTCGTATCGCGGACAAAAAGTCCTTTCTATTTACCACCACCGATTCTATGCTTACTTGAGGTATAATATTGTGTTTCATGAACTATTTTAAAAATTGATTTTTAACTAATAGCTTATTTAAAAATTTAATGTTATCCTTTATTAGGAACATTCTTTTTCCAAATTGATTTATTAAAAAAATCTGCGAGTAATCCACAGTCACTGTCTGTTGTACCTACATGTTTCATTAACAATAAAAACACTACCTGCTCTTATCTGATAAGTCTCCTGAAAGCAATAAAAAAATTCGTTTCAAAAATTTAGTTTCAATAAAAGTGTTGGAAAGTATTGCATACCCACCAAATACGAAAAACAAACGTTAGTGAGTAATAATAACACGAAGATATAAACAAAACAATAATTTAACAAAGGTATCAAAACACATAAACAATATTGGAATCCACTGGATGGTCCAGGGCGTAATTAAAATAAGCATTGGACTCACTCTTAAAACATCGTCTCTGTCTGTAGCATTGGTATTCTCAAACATCCACTGTTGTTGACGTAGACCATCAACAAAAGCCTCTGCACTTCTAATAGTCCTTTGCTCCAAAGTTGGTCTAAACTGGTACCGCCCAAGGTCTTGCAGGAGAAGGTAGTATTTCTGGTGGAACCTTTGTCCCAGGTCATACATCTCTTTGTACCCATTGGTGGTCAAATGCCCTGGTGTGGTCTCTATGGCGTCATCCCATGTCCATGCTTGGAGGCTGTTGATGTCCTGCAAATCCATTAAGATTACAGCTAAGTACATGTGTATTGAGGGTCAGTATGATTTTTTTATCATCATAGGTACCTAATGTTAAGTAATTATAAGGCTGAGGGTGGATTCTGGCTTTATCGGTTGCCAGCAAGCTAATAGAGCCTATTAATACCTTTTACGAGAATGAAGTTAGAAAATAATAAGATATGTATATAATGACGACCTGTGTGGCGCAGGGGTACTAAGCCCGCCTTCTGCGCCAGAGGTCCCGGGTTAGATCCCCGGACAAGACAAATATTTGTGTGCATGAACATGTCTATTTGTCTTGGTCTGGGTGTTTAATATGTATATTATGTATGTATTTACAAAAAAAAATGTATATTAGTATACTTATCCGTTATCTAAAATCCATAACACAAGTTCTTCATGAAACTTAACGTGGGCTAGGTAATTGGTGTGTTTGTATGCAATTATTTATTTATATATGGGATTGGCGGAGCGTCATAAGTAGCGCTAAATCACGTATGGTAGTCAATTGTCATCGTTAGCGGAAGTTGATTAACAAAATTGGACGACTCGAAAGCACTCAAAGTCAAAGTCAAAGTCAAAGATTTTTATTCAAATAGACTTATAGATAAGTACTTTCGAATAGTCCAACATTTTTTTTCCCTACCAGCCATTCAGGACATCTTTTAACTGATAAGAAGAACGGCCACAAGAAACTTATCAGCCTTAGCAGAAACAACAACATTTACAATGGAACATGTTGTTGCCAAACACAAATCTACAATCTTGAAATATATTTAATAAAAGAAGAAAATTTTCTCAAACTCATATTAGAATATTTTCCTCTTACACTATTTACAATAGTATGTTTAATGTTGGTATCACATCCATGCATTTTGGTCTTTTAAATAGTCATCTACCTTGTAATAACCTTTGCTTAAGAGCGTTTTTTTAACATATATTTTAAATTTATGCAAAGGCAGCTCAATAACTTGTTGTGGAACTTTATTAAAAAAGGCTATGCCTTTCCCCAAAAACGAGCGTCTACATTTTTCAAGCCGAAATTTTGGAACGGCAAGCTTATTCTTGTTTCTAGTATTAAAATTATGAACATCACTATGCTTTATAAATAAATCATGATGTTTCCTTACATATACTAAATTATCATAGATGTATTGTCCCGCCAAAGTAAGTATATTAATCTCTTTAAACAAATCCTTAAGAGAATCTCTACGTCGGAGTTTGTAAATGGCGCGCACAGCTCTTTTTTGAAGTATAAAAACATTTTCTATATTAGCTGCTGAGCCCCACAACAACACGCCATAGGACATTACACTATGAAAATAACTAAAGTAAACCAGTCTTGCCGTTTCAATATCAGTTAAGAGCCTTATTTTCCTTATTGCGAAAGCCGCAGAACTAAGTCTACTCGACAAGGCTTCAATATGTGGATCCCATTGTAGTTTTGAATCCAATGTAATACCAAGAAATTTTGTACTCTCAACTAACTCTACTACATCCCCATTCAAATTGATAAGCATATCGACCTGCACTACATTAGGTAATGAGAATTTAACAAACTTGGTTTTAGCAGGGTTAAGAGACAAATTATTAATGTTGAACCAGTGTGCGGCTTGAGAGAGAGCACTATTTACTTCGTCAGAACAATTGTTTCCTCTATCAATTTTAAAAATTAAAGATGTATCATCTGCAAATAGTACTGTCTCACATAATTTACTCGTGTAGTAAGGGAGATCGTTAATATAAATTAAAAACAGCAAAGGGCCCAATATTGAACCTTGGGGCACGCCCATAATAATGGGGGCTCCAGTAGAAGCATTATTATTGACAATTACTTTTTGATATCTATTATGCAAGTATGACTGCAAAAGGCTAACCGATTTTTTAGAGACACCATAATGTTCTAGCTTCTTTAAAAGTGTAACGTGATCAACGCAATCGAAAGCTTTAGACAGGTCACAGAATATACCAATTACGTCTTGCTTGCCCTCCCAAGCCTCAAAAATATGTTTAAGAAGTGCAATGCCAGCATCAGTAGTATTTTTACCTTTAGAAAAGCCGAACTGATTGTTATGAAGGATTTGATTTATTGTTAAATAGTCTAATAATTGCGAGTATATAATTTTTTCAAAAATTTTACTAAGTGCCGGTAGTATAGATATCGGCCTAAAATTTGTGGGGTCACTTTTGTCACCCGATTTAAAAAGAGGAATAAGCTTACTACATTTCATTAAATCGGGAAAAGTACCTTCATCTATGCATTGATTAAAAATGAAAGCTAAATATGGAGCTATTGTATCAATAATTGATTTAATAATGTTGGTTGATATGCCCCATAGATCTTCAGTCTTTTTAATATTTATAGACTTAAAAGCTTTTAAAATGTCTTCACTATTAATATGCTTAAAATTGAAAACTTTATTACACTTATCAACACACGACTCCAAGAGGGCAGCAGCAACGTTTGGACAGGAATTTAATTTACTGGTAGTTTCTAAGGGTACCCGAGAGAAGAAATCTTCAAAAACACGGGCAACCTCAACGTCAGATTCAATTAATTTATCACCTACTTTAAGACAGAAGTGGTTGACATTATTTTTAGTTTTACCAGTTGTTTGATTAATAATATTCCAAGTAGCCTTTATTTTATTATCCGCTAATTTGATTTTATTTGAAAAGAACATCGCCTTAGCAGCTACACAAACATTTCTAAACATTTGAGAATACTTCCTGACATATCCAATAAAAATTGGGTCACAGGAAGTATGCTTTGACGCATAGAGGTCATATAGTTTTCTTCTACTTATGTAAATTCCCGGCGTGGCCCAATCACTAAACTTTACTTTATCCGAATTACAATTGATCACTTTTTGCTTAAACTTTTTACTAAATTCGTGTTCAACCACATGAAATAAATCATTATAAAGATAATTAGATTCCATAATAGGAACTGGTAAAGACTTAATTTTATTAATCACATTGTTTCTGAATTCATCTATGCCCTTTTTAGTTATTGGCCTGCATACAATTTTCCGCTTAGGACAGACATGATGGTGCTCTATAGAGGCTTGTTGTCCACTATGGTCCGATTTAATAACATTTATTATAGATTTCTCAGTGACTACACAGTTTGAAAAAATGTTGTCTAAACAGGTGGCAGATGTGGGTGTTATTCGAGTAGGCTCATTAAAGGTATGAGATAAATTAAATGATGTGAATAAATTTAATAATCTACTTGCGAGCTTCGACAACTTTGAGTCTAAAATTTCAACATTAAAATCCCCACATATGACAACCTTTTTATTACTTTTACTAGTTATTCTTAAAACTTCCTCCATAGTGGACTCAAACTCTGGGTAATTACTCTGTGGGGGTCTATAAACACATATTACAATAATTTGGTCTAGTTCCACACAAGACAATTCAATTATTCGCTCAATTGAGAGGGATATTATATCTTTGCGCTCTTTGTACTGAAAATTATTATGTAAAATTATAAGAGACCCTCCTCTAATAGCAGATTGCCTACTAAATGAACTTACAATTCTATAATTATCCAGATTTAAAAATAATTCGTGACATTTTAACCAATGCTCAGTGATACACAACACATCAACATTTTCACAGTTTAAAAATAAACTTACTTCTAGGTCTTTGTCAGAAAAGCCTTGTATATTTTGATGAACAATTTTTAAACATTTTGGCTTTCCTCTTGTCAACACTGGGCTAGAGGACACCTCTGTTGTCTCTAAGGGTAATTTAAATTAACCAAGTCAGTGTTGGGATTCAATAGAATCAAATTACTTGGAACAGATTCCAAAGTTATATTACAAATGTCAGAATTTAACTGCTCAATAAAAGCAGAGGTTTTAATTGCCAGATTATTGGCTAAATGTTTAAAATAAAAAGATAGCGTGAGCGCTATTTGTCTCTTAAAAAAGTGAGGCAGATAGTAATTATCTTTTGTCAAGTTAAAATTATTTAACAAAGGATTTATGTCAATTATATGTAGCTTTTCAGGGTTATGAAAGGCTACTGTGCTTAATGTTAAGTTTAAGTTGTATCTTAACTTATTTTCCAGCTCTGTGAAACTTTGACTGTAGGGAAATGTAAACATTACAACTTTCCTAACATTTAAGGAGCATAGGGAGTTAACATAAGATATCAACTTTTGTTTATTGACATTGTCCCTATTCCCCATCAAAATTATGATATTTGTGTTGTCACTATAAGATTTCTTAACAATTGTTTTCATTATATCATTTATACTTGAGCCAGGCATACAATAGTTAACAATATTTTCCTTAGAATTTTTCTGGATTAAATGGCCTAAGTTCTTCCCAATGTCGTCACAAAACATAATTGTATTAGTATCACAAGTTTTAGCAGGGGACATACTTTTATCGTTTTGTAATAAACTATCAGAAACAGAGTTGGTTAGTAAATCACCCACCTGATCAAATTGGCCTGACGACTCATTTTGACCTAAACAAGTGTTGGCAATCATACAACTACAGCTGCGTTTCTTACCTAGTGACTCAAACCGATCTGTATTAAAATTACAAAAGTCTATCATGTCATTTGCAGCCATTTTTTGATAATTTAGCTGCTTGCGAGAGAGCTCACTCAAGTTAGTATACATTTCCCTCAGTGAAAGCTCCAAATTGTCAATTTTGTTACCTAATTGAATATCTAACAATTCACTATTTTTATTGTTATTACATGATTCTGTTTTAATCACATTTAATTTTTCTAACAATTGCCTACGTTCTTTCCTTAAGTCATTATATTGATTATAATAATTTTGTCTTTTAACCAATTTTTGTGTTTTCTTAATATATCTATTAATCTTAATGTATTTTTTTAATTTCTTCCCGCTACTGAATTGACAATTATTGTTATTGTATGAACATGGTCTATTAACATACTTGACACATTCTAAAGGTGAATCGTCACCTGTTGCAAAATTACATTGAGATAACTCATTGAACAGGCTTTGAGAGTGCTTTTCTTCTATAAAACTTTTATTTTCTTTCTCTAAATCAAGTGCTTTCTTTTGAGAAAGAGACAATCTAATTTCAAGGTCAGTAATGCGCCTCAATGCCTGTTCAATTATCAACTTATCTATAAGTCTATTTGAATAAAAATGTTTGACTTTGACTTTGACTTAAAGACGATATCGAGTTTATTTGTTTGGCTACAAAACGATGTAAGTTACTTTGCACAACTAGTGCTGCTTATTATGA
Organism: Chrysoteuchia culmella; assembly: GCA_910589605.1. Lineage (NCBI taxonomy): Eukaryota > Metazoa > Arthropoda > Insecta > Lepidoptera > Crambidae > Chrysoteuchia > Chrysoteuchia culmella. The sequence continues at coordinate 3,111,541 of OU342651.1, forward strand.
CATTACTTACTTAATTTTAAGTTTCAATTAACGTTTTTACCTGAGCACACAGCTCTCCTTGACCTTCAAAAAGGTTGCTGGTAACGATATTGTCCTTCAGCTTAGCAGCATCCTTGATGTTGTACACGTTGGACCCCGTGGGGTGCCGTGTCCCATGCCTCACGAGAGCCCAGACGCCGATAGGTTTACATCCTGAAATTATCCAAATTAAAGTCTTAATTTACGAGGTCTAAATGCGAGGATCCCGGGGCGCAATGGTTCGTGCGCTCGGCCTGCGATTGTTGAGGTTATGCAACTTTTATAATGGTCGGTAACGGGATGGGTGACCAAAATTTACTATCTCGAACTCCTGCGTGCTTCGGAAGGCACGTTAAGCTGTTAAAACCCACCATTTCCGCATTGGGCCCGCGTGGTGGGTCATGGCCCGTTCGCCTTATCCATCCATAATGAAGGTCAGTGCCCCAGCTGTGGGGATATTAAAAATGACTGATGACGATGACGAAAGGCAATGTTTTACTTTATTCAATTAGCTATTATATTAATTAAAGAGTTATTGGATTTGAGTTTTTAAATAAATAACCAATCAAGATCAATAAGTATTTTTATAGTGAAAACTTCTTTAGCGGCGTTGTGCACATCAGAGTTTTAAATTTTTGGGATGGGTAAAAAATGGTAAAGTCGCTTCAGGACACTGATCGAAAATTCGTAAGACAAAGGGAGAGAAGAGCAAAGAGAGATGCCTGCATCTGGCGGTTTTCACTTCTGCCGGCACTCCCGGAGTGCAACTCGTTGTTTTTTTTTATGCAGAGCTATCTCTTCGCAATTCCATTTATCGTAAAATTTACAACTTGCCATACATTGTACACATCTAAAAAGTATGTAAGTATAGTTAAACACAGAACCATAAACAAAACTTTTTTAACAACCGTCTAAAACATTTGGTGTATAATCGTAATTTATTGTAAATAGCGGAAATAAACGATCGACAACAAAACTGGTACTATTCCAATTCATAAGAAGTACGTATGCCTACTAAACAGAACATTACAGTAATTATTAGATTTTGTTCCCATTACATAATTACGTTTTTATCGCAGTAAATTGTAATGATATTCCCACAAGATAATGATTAAATTGGACTTATTTTTATTCTTATTAGAGGTCGTTAAATATCTATAAGCAGACAGATATTTTATCTTCGCTGTTTTAAAAATAAGGTCGAAGCAACTGGTGCGTTTTATTTTTAAAATAGGACAGAATAGAATAGGTTTATTTGCAAATATTGCATAATAGATTAACTAATCAAATATGTACACACAACGGCTTATTAGAAATCAAAGTTTGATTTATGCTTTACGATTTCTTTCATTTTTCAATGCTATTTTTATACTTAAGATAAATAATTTGAATTAGACAAAATTGGTGAAAAATCAACTCGGCCACAAGTGAATGAAAGATGGGAAGTCTCGATTGCTCAGTGGTTAGAGTAATTTTGTACTCTAGTCATCGATTTTAGCGCCAATTATAATCGAGTGAACGTCGAAATATTGTAATAGTTATTGATAACTCAATTTCGATCTTAACAAGATCCCGTCAAAAGTATTCCCCCAGGGGGGACCAATCGCTATAAAAAAACAGTTGGATTGGATTTTTACAACTTTTTTCTTGCTTTGAAGTTGGATTACAACATTTGTTTTAATGCAAAAGTTCAAGCAACGCTATTTTATGTGATAAATATTAAACAAGGAAATATATTAGAAAAAAAGGAACTTGTCTCATGTCGCTCTGACGAGTTTCGAAGCCACGTCCTTGGGATTCCGGCCCAATGCACTAACCAATTATGCTACAGAGACCTATGAGGACACGTTGAATTTTTCTAGCTCATTTACCTTTCTACGATGTTGGCACCGTCGTTATATCCTCGCATTCGAAAGAATCATTTTTAACAAATGTTTGACTATCGATAAAGATGAAACAGCCATCTAATTTTAACTTTTAAATTTTGCATTTTACAATGCTATTTTTATGTGATAAATATTAAACACGAAAATATACAAGAAAAAAAGATTCCGTCAAAATGAGAACCTCCTCCTTTTTTTGAAGTGGGTTAAAAAAGCAACTTGTTGCTGTAAAATGCAAAATTTAAAAGTTATAACGCTATTTTTGTTCGATTGATGTTTAGCTTTTAGCGGAATCGATCGTTTTGAATGAAAAGTCCCACTTTATGGTAAGAGAAAACTCGTTGGTTGTAATTCAAATTCAAGGCTCTTTTCCATATCAGTCTTTAATTCGTCACTTGTTAGCAGGACACCGGTGTCCAGAGAACAGTGGAGTATGTATTGTGCCTCATAGCTTGAGGCCTGGGTCCTTCAGCCAAAGTAACAATTCAATAAAAAATCGGCCAAGTGCGAGTCGAACTCGCACATGAAGGGTTCCGTCTCTCACCCAAGGTTGCCTGGAAGAGATTGCTATGTAGCAATAAAGCCACCTATTGTATGTTCCTCTTTTTTGTCATTTTCTCTGTATGTGTTTGGTTTTGTATCCTACCTTGTTGTTGTAACCTACCCAAAATTCCATTAGAATTTTTGTCTGCAGAAATAACTTTGTTTTTCATAGTGTCTGTATGAATGACGAAGTTATATTTGTGGTTATGGAAAATGTGCTTAGCTCTGAAACTGCTAAATATGTTTCGTTCAAACCAATTTTCGTTGAAAGTTGTTATGAAGATCTACAGCATATATTTTTATTAAATTTTTCACTTTCTTATTTTAAAAGTTAGAGGGGGGGGGGGGGGGGACACATTTTCATTTTACCACTTTGGAAGTGTATATGTTTCAAACGGTTGACTTTGAGAAAAAACTGTTTTAGGAACCTCAATGTAATTTTTGAAGACCTATCTATAGATATCCCACAAGGATAGGTTTGATGAAAAAAAAAATCTGTTTCAGTTCCATGTATGGGGAGCCCCCCGTTCCCTTCCGTTTTTTGCCATTAGACTACGGAACCCTAAAAAACGCTGTGCCCTAGCAGAAGTTTAAAATAATTAAAATTAACAACATCTCATAAATAAGATGGGATATTTATGAGTGTTGTTTATTTTGTGACGAAGGAAAATGAAACTAAACGAAGGGTCAATAAAATAACTAAAATGGAAATACTATTCATAACCGCCTCTGTGGTCTAGTGGTACAACCACCGGTATCAGACCCAGGGGTCCCGGGTTCGATTCCCAGCGGGGGTACATATTGTATTCGGTTTGGTTGGTGGTAGGACTTGTTGTGAGTCTGCCTGGCTAGATACGACCATCTTATCTAAGTCTGACGCCATAACAACAATGTTTTCAGCATTGTTGTGTTCCGGCATTTAAAGATAAGATAGCCAGTTCCTCAGTGATTCGGGATTCCGAGAGAGGCTCGCTTCCATCTCAGCCTTATCAATACTTATCATCAGGTATGATGAAGGCTAACCCCCATATTCTAAGTCGTTCCTCCAAAACTTTTTACACTCCACTCAACCTTGTCGTGGGTAAAAATGGTAGTGTGCGCAAGGCCTAACACGGAGTGGCTACGTACTCTTTGGCTCCTCCAGGTCCTTAGGTACGGAGTTATGACTTAGAATACCGATTTCGAGAAGTATTTTGAAGAGGTTTTCAATGAGGTTTCGTTAAGTCGAGGACGAGTAAGTTTTGGAGGAACGACTTAGAATATGGGTGTAAGTCTCCCCGTACTTCATAAAAAAACTTACCCAATTTTCCCGTTAACTAAATTAATTTCGGTAAACTATGTCTATATTTACTACGAACAAACTTCTACCGACCTTCCAACTCAGGTACATCCCTAATGTCTCCTCTGACGTCATCATACACAGTCTTACTACCGAAGTAGTAGTAAATACACTTATTGTTCCAGTAACACGATCGGCCTAGCACGACAAACACGCACGAAAAAAACACGACACACCGATCATACATGTTTACTTATCAGCGGTCAGATGAGCACTGATGCGCTGTTACTGTGATCCAGTGTGACCATCTTAGAAACGGCGAATCTGCCAAACCACGAGCAAAAATCTGCCAAATCTGCCAAATCACCAGAATACCAATATTCCACTTCAATCGGAAAAAAATAAAAAAAAAGCTACTTCATAAGGAATTTGAAGGAGTTCTACTACAATTTACTTATTAAGAAACTAAAGATCAGTTACATTAATAACAAAATAAACCTTATTATAGATTAATTGCCATACATAGTCATAAATTTAAATCATACAGTGAAAAAAAATGGGCAAAATTTGGAAAATTTGAAGGAATTCTTTATTAATTTTAAGTATTTTAAAGATTTCTTTCAAATCTGCCAAATTCTGCCACTTTTCGAAATCGTCGGCATAATCTGCCACACTTAAAATTCAGGTGCTAAATCTGCCCAATTGGTCACACTGCTGTGATCTCTCGATGACCGTACGGCAACGGGATCATAATCACGTATTAATCTGTAATTAAAATGTTTTGTTTCAATGATTATGCTCTCTCACGCTATAAATCCATTGCGGGAGTGAAATGTTATACTTAATCCTTACTTTCATAGGCACACTTCAAAGACCCCACATTTGGGATTGAGTATGATAAATATAAACAAGAAAATATACTAGAAAAAAGCAACTTGTCTCATATCGCCCTGACGGGATTCGAACCCGCATCCTTGGGCATCCGGCCCAATGCACTAACCAAATATGCAACAGGACCTACGAGGACATGTTAGTGTTCTATTATTTGTGATAAACACGTTACATTAACGTTTAATTACATCACCAAAACCACCGCTATTACAAGCGACACAAGAATGCTGATTCTGAGTCCAAATTAAAAAACCTAGTTGTAGAAGTTTTGGCAGATTTATCAGATTATGTTTATTGTTGTTTAAGTTTTCAGTTATGAAATGTACTGGTTAATTAAAACACTCACATTATTTAAAAAAAATTAATGTATTATAAAAAATATAAAAGTAGTGGAGAATTTCGACGGTGGTTCGCAAGTCTCGGTAGCTCAGCGTTTAGAGCATTAGACCGGATTTCCAAAGGTCGCGGGTTCGATTCCCGTCTGAGAATTCACTTGTGGCCGAGTTAATTTTTTCCAATATTTTTCTATTTAAAATTTACCATAAGTATAAAAATAGCATTGAAAAATGCAAAAATTACAAAATCATGCACGTTTTCTTTTTTAAGTTATTAAGTTAATGGATATCACAAATTAACTCGAGGTTAATGTTGTATAAGTAATGCCTATGTACTATCTTTATTTTTACCTATATTGTGAACAGTTTTTTTATACGTACATCTTAAGTTTTGGCGCGCACTGTTCATTCAAATAAAACAACTTTTATGGATATCAAACGCGATATCAGTCACCCCGTGACCACGGCAGCTGAAAAACCCCTAAAAACCCAAAAAATACGGACAATTACAACTTAGTTCGTGAAATATAGCGCGTTTGATATCCGTAAAGTGGTTTTAGTTCACTGTTTTTTTTAAATAAACGCAAAGGCAAACTGTAGGTAAAGACAATTGACATGCACTTGTTAGAATTTCACAACACACTCGTGTGTACGTGTATGAATATTTTATTAAACAATTTGCTACGTCTATTGTGGACAGGATAGTAACACCAAAACCATACTTTATTGAAATTCTGTCTTTTGCCTGTTCGTTTTTCATGCAATATTTAAGAATATTTAACGCTACTTACTTTCATGGTCAAAGTATTACGTTTTACATTTCCCCGTGGAGTAGGCCTGTCTCACTTCCATACAAGCGGCGCAAAATCCCCGAGATATTTACCTACTATTCTGGAAAACAACCTAATTTCAACCTTTTGCATTGCGTATAGCGCTCATAGTACAATAACTGTCTGCCGGTCTCGCTTCAATCTGCTAGGGCTGTTGATTGAGACTAGTCCGGTGACCGGACGCTTGCGTTTATCATACCTAAACTCGGGAGTGAAATTTCTGTACCGTAAGGTACTAATATATATTCTGTGCGCGGAGTAAGATTTTTTTATAACAAAACGTTTACAATACGATTATACTGCAAGAACGTTTGGAATACGATTTTCTTGACGAAAATGTTTAGAGTACCTACGTTTTGCAGTCAAACTCAATGGAAATGGAAAAACTAACGGAAAAATCTTGCTACAAACTTTACGTAGACGCATTAGTTACTTCTCGTTTTGCTATGACAATATCGGCCTAAATTTGGACGACCTCCGTGGTAGAGCGGTACGTACACCGGTTTCGAGGTGTCGCCTACTCTGAGGTCCTGGGTTCGAATCCCGGTAGGGGCAAATGTTAGTATGATGAATTGGTACGAGCATTTGTACCTGAGTCATGGACGTTTATATATATTTCTACATCTATATACTTATATATGTATAATTATATGTATTTATATCCGTTACCCTAGTATACCATAACACAAGCCTTACAGTGCTTACTTTGGGCTAGGTTAATTGGTGTGAGTGTAAGAAATATTTATTTATTTATAATTATTATTTATTAATTTAGAGTGGGTAAAACATTTATCTCCAGAAAACAATGTGTTATTGCGAATGCAAAAATTACATCACGAATACAATGTTGTGTTAATGATAATATTACTGATCGCGATCGATGTTTATTGAAGTAATGAGTTGTTATTGTTACTCACCAATATTTTGGATACTTTTGCTTTCTGACGGATTATAATTGTTTATATCGAAAGTATGCCAATTACATGTCATTTATTTAATTGCACGCAAATGATTATATTCCATATAATGATGTTGATAATTGTTGCCGCTAAAAACTTTGAAACATAACATAATTATTGATTACTTTTTAATTTTGCATTTTACATTATATTTTCATATTTAATATTTATAACATAATTATTGTTAAAACTATAGTCTTTCTTGTAGACTGTACAACATTCAAGCAAAGAATACTATGACTTATTAGTCACGTACTTTAAACCTAGCACCTACAACCGTTTAAAAACAATAGCTATAAATTATAACTATTGTTTCTTTAGAGGGTTGTAGGTGGTTATAGCCTATAATACGATATTTTATAACACAGTTTTATGGCTAGCTAAGATAAGATAAGTTTTATGGCATCAGTCAGGGTGGGGCGCTGGCGCTGGGGCTGCAAAAGAACACACGCGTTACTCTCCGTTCGACACCAGGTAAGTGCATCTTGGATGTCATGCAGGGTACATGCTGGAGTTTTATAATGACTGAATAATAAAGGTGACAGTTTAAGGTGCCAAAGTTCACTAAAATTATGACAAGGAGGACAACAAAGGATCAGCTGTTCCGTGTGCTGTGTGGGGGGCGTGCAACGAAAAAGTTGCCAACTTACATTATTATTCCAGTGCTGACTTAGGGACGCCCTTTAGCGGACGTCTGAATTAAATAATTGCAGTTTATTAGTATGTTTATTGACTATTGATATGCTAAGATCCAGTCAAAATTCATCCAGAGGGCCTACCCCCATATATAAGCGCAGTATTGTTTCAATCTTACTATGCTATTTTGTACTATGAATCTCTAAAAGTAAGCTTGTTTTTTGACAGAAGTTTTGTAAAGTCTTTGCTCAATCATCGCCTCCAAAATTCTAACACCCATCCATCCATCCATCCATCATCAGCCTGGGGAAGTCCACTGCTGGACATAGGCCTCTCCTAGCTCACGCCTATTGTGGCGTTCATAGTAGGCTATTAGCCTACTCCTACCACGCTGGCCAGACAGGTTGGTAGAGGGTTTCTTTCAAGTTTTTCTTCTATCGCACAGGTGTTCAATGCGTCGAGCCTCTTAGTCGACTCTTACGACATCCCAGGCATGTAAGGGAGTGGTGACACTTGTATTCTTAGGCCGTCACCACACGACACAAACTAACACCCATTTGCAATAAACTTAAGAATCGCCAATGCTATTCTTATCTATCTTTAGACATTAATATTAGGAATAGCTTAAGCCGTAGGCGCTCGATATTGAGCTAGTAAGTCAAGACTAGCCTTAGTGGATTTTAGAACATCTTAAAAGGTTCGTGCAAAGCAATTTTTATTAAAATTAAGGTAGATCAGAATACCTTTAGGCGATTCTTAATGTACCCCCGCTAGGGACCAATCGTGAATTCAATGTATTGAGTTGTGATCGGTAATAATAATTAACTTTTTATTAACTTTATTAAATTGCGATACAAATGTCATGTATATAACAAACGTGATTAAATTTTAACTCATTTTGTATTCAGTATAAACTCTCAAAAGCACTTAGGAATGTCGAAGAAGCTACGCCATCGGTTTGTAAAAGCCCTACGCGGGAGACCTTGTATCGGAATAATCGGAGGAAACTATCACTGCTATACAAGGAGAAAAATTATGACGGAGCAGTAAGGGCAGGTTCCATAAACGTTGCAGCTACATGAAAACGAACAGAAAACGAACAGAAAACGAACATCCTTAATTTTTTGAGAAATTTTGAACTGCCTTCACAGATTTAGGAAAAATAAACAGTTTGCATTTCTGACTTTTCTAGTACTCATACCTCAGTTGGAGGCTTAAAGTGTTTTGATCCTCATGAAAAACAGGATCAAACAAGATTGGCAACAAAAAAAATATTTTTGTAAACTGTAAATTTTTGCTGACTGTATTTTTTTTTAAATCTGTAAAGGTAGTTCAAAATTTCTCAAAAAATTAAGATTGGTTATCTAAGATAGTTTTCATGTAAATTGACAGTTTACCACCAACTGAGGTATGAGTACAAGAAAAGTCATAAATGCAGACTGTTTTTTTTTCAAAATCTGTGAATGCAGTTCAAAATTTCTCAATAAATTAAGGATGGTTCCCTGTTCGTTTTTATGTAGCTACAACGTTTATGGAACCTTTTTTTTTTAACCTGCCCATACTGCCCCGTATTAATTTTCCTCCTTGTATAGCAGTGATAGTTTCCTCCGATTATTCCGATACAAGGTCTCCCGCCGTAGGGCTTTTACAAACCGATGAAATCGCGAAAAACACAAAAAACACACTTCCCGCGCTCGCGCCACACGCTGCCGTATCCGCGTCACCGACGAGTAACTTTGTTGATGGAACTTATTTTCTTAGTGAATGTGTGGAAGTACTTTTTGCGATTTCTGACTTTACTAGTCCTCATAACTCAGTTGGTGTCTTACACCCATATTCTAAGTCGTTCCTCCAAAACTTACTTGTCCTCGACTTACCGAAACCTCACTGAAAACCTCTTCGAAATACTCCTCGAAATCGGTATTCTAAGTCATAACTCCGTCAGGACCTGGAGGAGCCAAAGAGTACGTAGCTACTCCGTGTTAGGCCTAGCGCACACTACTATTTTTACCCACGACGAGGTTGAGTGGAGTGTAAAAAGTTTTGGGAACGACTTAGAATATGACTAGACTTAGATTTAGGGTTAGACTGTTTTGATTGATCCTCATAAGAAACAGGATCGATTGGGATCAAAAAGCTTTTTTTTATTTTTTTTTTTTGCAATTTTTTTTCTTTTTCAAAATCCGTGAATGCAGTTCATTATTTCCCAAAAAAGTAAGGATGGTTTCCTAAGAACGTTTTCATGTAGTGCCCTTCGTGCCGCGTTTTAAATTTCCACCCGGTATATTAACAAAGCGTGTAAATAACTAGTGGTGTGTTAATTTCAATGTAACTATTAGTTCTTGTGTCTTAATTCTACTATCACCAGGGGACTTACTAATATCATTATTTAGACAGATAACAAAGTAATTTGATATATTCAGAAAAATATTGATGTACTCTTTTAGACAGACATGGAAAGCATCAGTCGATGTCAAAATATAATTATTTGCATTAAGTATAAGTTGTTTTTTCTCCATAATAAATATTAGTTTTTCTCAGAATAAGCTTCTAGACAAATAAATGTTCATTTCATGTTCAAACATAAATGTCGGTATATCATTCTTCCACCCTTGAGAAAGTCTAAATGAAAGAAATCATTCTATATCATCATCTGAGAATAGGTACATAAGGGGTTTGGTGTAGATATCAACAAATTAAACTGCAGTTTTAAGTATTTTATGACAACGATATCGCTTTATTAGATATCAAATCAAAGAGAATGCGGGGTCCTGCGGGCGTGGCGCCGGTGGGGGGCTGGGGGGCGTGTCTCTATAGGGCAAGCGGCGCGCGCGCAGAGCCCCGCACCCTCTCCCGATACATACTTCACGGTAATAAATTATATAAATAAATATCAACAAGTTACAAAATAGCCTTTCGTAAAAAGATTAGATCACTAAAGTGTATATTTTTTTGTGGTTTACAAAACATTTTTACAGCTTCTCGTTTTCACGCTTTCGTAACACATATTCAACTGCTATGTATAAAAAAAATTGAGTTACATATCAACGAAAAATCTGTACAGTCCGTTTTTTGTGTAGTGGAACGTTTAGAAATCGCTTTCGGGCGCCAGGTCGAACCTTGGTGGGAAGGTGCCGAAGGCATCAGCCAGGGTGGGGCGCTGGCGCTGGGGCTGCAAAAGAACACACGCGTTACTCTCCGTTCGACACCAGGTAAGTGCATCTTTGATGACATGCAGGGTACATGCCGGAGTTTTATAATGACTGAATAAAAAAGGTGACAGTATAAGGTGCTAAAGTTCACTAAAATTATGACAAGGAGCACAACAAAGGATCAGCACTGTTCCGTGTGCTGTGTGGGGGGCGTGCAACGAATAGTTGCCAACTTACATATTATTCCAGTGCTGACTTAGGGACGCCCTTTAACGGACGCCTGAATAAAATAATTGCAGTTTAGTTTGTTTGTTGACTATTGAAATAAAAGTAATATAGATCGTAGGTGTTCAACTTACCGCCGGACTGAGTCCTCTCGCTGCGGATCCTGCGCGTCCCTTGCCACGGAATTTGCTGATAGCCTGTTCGGCGAGGTCTGCCCTTTCTTCAGCCTCCTCCAACTCCTGCTGTGCCTTGCGAAACTTAGCCAAGTTAAGGGCGGCGATCTCTTCTGCTTCTTCGATCTGCCTCTTGTAGGTCTTGATCTTCTGTTGCAGTTTGTCGACGAGGTCCTGCATACGTTCGTGGTTCTTGCGGTCCTCCTCGGCCTGGAAGGTGAGCTCCTTGATACGTCTCTCAGCCTTGCGCAGGTTCTTCTGTGCGTCGGCGTGCCTCCTCTGTTCGCCGTCAAGCTCGTTTTCGAGCTCTCTGACTCTCTGTTCCAATTTCTGGATAGCCTTCTTGCCTCCCTTGAGCGCGTTAGCCTCGGCCTCGTCCAATCTGATCTGCAGTTCCTTGATCTGTTGTTCGAGAGCCTTGCGCAGTTTTTCCTGTGTCTGTGCGTGTTCCTGCTCGGCGCGGAGCTCGTCAGCCAGGCGGGCGGCGTCAACCATAGCCTTCTTCGCCTTCTCCTCAGAGTTCTTAGCCTCGTTGAGGAGCTCGTCGAGGTCGGAGTGCAGGGTCTGCAGCTCGGATTCGAGTTTCCTCTTGGCAGCGGACAGGGAAGCGTTCTGAGCGGACAGTTCGTTGAGCTGTTCGTGAGCATCGCCAAGTTCCTGTTCGGCCTGGCGGCGGGCACGGTCGGCTTGTTCCAGAAGGGTACGAGATTCTTCGAGCTCGTTCTGGAGGGCGTTGGCACGGCGTTCGGAGATGCCGAGCTGTTCGCGGGCGTCGTCGCGGGCACGTTGTTCCTCTTCGAGAGCGGTCTGGAGGTCCTTGATCTGAGCCTGGTAACGCTTGATGTTCTTTTGGGCCTCAGCATTGGCCTTGTTGGCATGGTCGAGGGCGATCTCAAGTTCGTTGATGTCAGCCTCGAGCTTCTTCTTCATGCGCAGGGCCTCAGCCTTACCCTTGGCCTCGGCTTCGAGGGAAGCCTGCATGGAGTCGAGGGCGCGTTGGTGGTTTTTGCGTGTGTTCTCGAATTCCTCTTCCTTCTCCTGGATACGCCTGTCGATCTCCTGTCTGACCTGGGAAAGCTCGAGCTGGGCGCGGAGGACCTTGTTCTCTTCCTGTTCGAGGGCAGATTCAGCCTCCTCGAGGGCGGCTTGGAGCTCGTCCTTCTCAGCCTCGAGGCGCTTCCTAGCCTTCTCGATTTCGTGGATGTTGCGGCCACCTTCACCGATCTGGTCGAGCAAGTCCTTGACTTCATCAGCGAGGTTCTTGTTCTCGCGGCGGACAGCCTCAAGCTGCTCCTGGCCTTCTTCGTAGGCACCCTTGAGGCGGAACAATTCGGTGGAGTAGTTGCGGCATTCCTTCTGGCTGGCGTCAAGCTCGGCGGCGAGGTCGTCGACCTTGAGCTTCCATTCTCCAATGATCTTGTCGAATGCCTTCTGCTTCTTCTCGGCAGCGTTGGCAATAGCGGTGGCACGGTCGACCTCGAGTTGCAGGTCCTCGACCTCGGTGGCGAGGCGCTGCTTGGTCTTCTCGAGGGCAACAACCTTCTGGTTGAGGGACTCAATGGTCTCCTCGGCTTCGGCGAGGCGGGCCTGGAGCTTGCGCTTGGCCTCCTCAAGCTCCTCAGAGCGGGCGACACCCTCAGACTCGTACTTGGAGCGCCACAGTTGAGATTCGGCGTTAGCCTTGGACAGTTGGCGTTGCAGGTCAGCCTTGCCCTCAGCTTCTTCCTCAACCTGTTCGCGGATGTTGTCCAGGTCGTGCTCGAGGTTGCGGAACTTGCCAAGAAGGGTGGCGCGTTCCTGCGGAAAGAGATGGTTTGGATGTTTTAAAATCATCGAAATGGGCGCCCATTTTTTGTCTGTACGGGCAACTTGATTGAATGAGATCAAAAAAGATTGTAATTTAGTCACAAATTTACGACAATATATGTAATTACATGATGTAATGTGTTTTTGTCACTGATATGACTTGGGGAATATAACTGTTTTCTGAATTACTTAATTGATTTAAATGCTTTGTTTTATTCAACTTACCCTAGCCTCTTCGTCGGCGAGCCTCTTGGTGTCCTCCAGCTGGGTGGTAAGGGAGACCTTGATCTTCGACAGCTGCGACACTTGGGACTCGGCCTCCTCCAATTGGCGGAGCAGGTCGGAGTTCTCGATGGACAGCTTCTTCTTAGCGGCGTCCAAGTCGTTGAGGGTGCGGTTAGCCTCGTCAGACTTGCTCTGGACCTCGTTGAGCTGGTGCTGCAGTTGCTTGACGATCTTCTCTTGGGCAGCCTATTAAAAAAAGATATGTTAATGGAAATGATAAAACCTATTTGCTGGTTATTGCTTACAAACGTGTTTATGTTTGTGATAAAAATGCCATGTTGTAAATATATTTTTGTGTTAAAGAAACAATTAAAGGAAATTTTATTATTAGTAAATCCGTTATTGCTTAAATTAAACTAAAAGTCTGGGGTCGAAAACTGTAAACTAGGAACTTAACTTTTTTTATTAGATAGGAGCACATGTAGTTGTTAAGTTTGATTAGGGTAATCAAAATTAGTATTACATTAATAAGGGATGCTTGATTTAATTATTATTAATAAAATGGTTACATAAGAAAACATTTTAAGCGTTGTTGCTAACATGCCCAATGTTTTGATTGAATAATAAGAAGTTAATAAATTATTAATGGGAGGTATGGGTTATTTTGTTTGATGTGTTTTTTGTTTATTTATTAAGTTATATCCACTAATTGGCGAAAGCTGCGAAGCTATGTTCATCCTGAAATGGTGCCAGCGCATTTCCACGTTATGATTTTGTACCTTTTCGTTGGACAAGTGGTCGACACCGGCACGAAGGTCATTGACTTCGCTAAAGTATTGAGAGCGCTCTTTCTCAGCCCTGAATAGATAAAAGACCAGAATACAATTTAATACACTATATCGTTCGATGATTCTTTTTGGGAAAATAAATGGATAATTATAGATCGGATTGACGTGTACAGTTGGATGTGTATTTGTAAATACAGGGAGGTTCTAAGAGGCTCCATGCAAGGTTCACCCCAGGCGGTAGACATGCCTCTCGGGTGATTACCTTCTCCCTTGCGACTTGATCGACAGCCGCACGCGTGTTGTTAAGCTCGCTGTAGCAAGACGCACGGTCATGCTCGGCCCTGCGTTAGCATTTTAGTTCAATAATCTAAACTTTGTAGATATGTCCGTCTTGTATTGTAAACAATTCTTCATTAACACCTATCATTCATAACAAAGTACTTAGATGTACGAAAAAAATTAGACTAAACTACTATTTTTAGACTCGATAGTAATAACGTAGAAGTAGAAAGATGTATTTATATTACTTACTTGGCCTTAAGCTTGTTGAGCTGGTCTAGCTGCTCGCCCATCTCGGCGACGGCATCGTTGTGCTTCTTGCGGAGGTTGGCGAGGGTGGACTCGTGCTGGATGTTAGCCTCCTCGAGGTCGCGGCGGAGCTTGCTCAGCTCAGCCTCGCGTTTCTTGTTCAGCTCGATCTGAGCAGAGGTGGCACCACCGGCTTCTTCAAGACGCTCACCCAGCTCCTCGAGCTCACGGGCGAGGTCAGCACGCTGCTTCTCGGCCTTGGCGCGAGCTTGGCGTTCAGATTCAACCTCTTCCTCGAGCTCTTCGATGCGGGCTTGCAGTTCCTTGATCTGTTTCTGGAGCTTGCTGACAAGAGACTGCTCATCCTCCAACTTGGCGGTGAGGGATGAGATTTCCTTGTCCTTGCGTTGGATGGTCTGTTCCAGCTCCTTCTTGTTGCGTTCGAGGTCGGCGACGGCCTCCTGGGTAAGCTTGAGGTCGCCCTCAACCTTCCTCCTATTCTTCTCGACGTCAGCGCGCAGTTTCTTCTCGCGCTCCAAGGAGTCCTCAAGCTCATCAAGGGTCTGTTCGAGCTTCTGCTTGACCTTGTTGAGGTGGTTGACCTTGTCCTCGGCAGCCTGGAGCTCCTCACCGGTCTTCTGGTTGCTCTCACCCTGAAGTTTCTTCTCCTTGTTCAACTTGTTGATGAGCTCATCCTGGTGGGCAATCTCATCGTTCAAGTTGCGGATTTGGTGATCCTTGGTGGCCTTGTCCTGTTCGGACTTCTGGACGGACAGTTCGAGGTCTTCGACGTCCTTCTTCAGGCCGGACACTTCCTGTTCCAACTTCTTCTTAGCCTGGAACAGCTGGTTGCGGGCATCCTCCTCCTGAGTAAGGCGGTCTTGGGTGTCCTAAAATAAAAATCATATCATTAGTAAGCTATCTTTATAAGAAAACATCTACGTATTCAAAATGAGTAACATCTGGTATTGCTAAGTCTGCTTTCTATCTCTCGGTACATAAAGGTAGTATTAATGATTTGCAATAAAATCGTGCAGCTTGCAGACGTGTATTTTTAACTCTCAAACTATTTCCCGTATAAACAAACTTTATGTTTATTTAAAGAATCACGCTGAGTAAATCTAGCTTTAATATATTTCGCAAGTAGGTATGTATATTTCTAAATTCATGTTTGGCTTGTAATATTAGAAGATAGTGAATGTTTTTACAACGCGAAGTGGTGCCAAATTGTTCTAATTAATCGTGTTATGACAACCTGTTTAACTAATTAGCTAAGAATTTCACTCCTGTAGGCCCAATGCGTGACCTGAATAACTACTAACTAGTCATATTTATCTTTAAATACTCGTGATTACTTATAATCGCTTGGTAACTAATCAGACCGGGCATTAAATTGGTTGCTAGTTATTGAGTGAACTAATTAAAATTATTGACAGGACGTTCGACTTACCCTGAGTTGGGTCTCTAGGTCACCCTTCTGCGCCTGGAGCTTGGCGGCACGCTCCTGGACTTCAGAGAGGGCGCCCTTCTCACCGGAGAGGTTGGACAGCAGGCTGGTCTTCTCCTCAAGGAGCTTGGCGTTAAGGACCTCCAATTCCTTGCGCAGTTTCTCTTCCTTCTCGAAAGCCTCCTGGGCCTTCTGTGCCTTCTCCTCCAGTTTCTGTAAAACGTCACTTCTTTTATCCACTGTTTCATCCCATTCGGACACGTGAACTGTCGCCATTATTGTTAAGAATTAAACCATCAAGTAAATAAGGACACTAAGGAATGCAATTCGATTCGTTCGTGAGTGCTGGAAGGGGTGCGCGCGCCGCCGACCGTTTAGCAACTGAGTGCCGCTGGAGAATTCCAGCGAGGCGCGCGCGCCCCCGCAGGAACATGGCGTTAAGAAAAACTGCGTCGGCGCGGGAGGGGCGCGGAATCCAGAAATGGCTTCGCAGGTGCTTCGGTGTCACGTAACCGACAGGTGGGCGCGGTCAGATCTATTTGCGTTACACTGATTCACGCGTTCCATATTCCCGCAGATTGGGTCAGAGTGCTTAATCATATTAATCAGGTAGCAAGTAATGAAAGATGCTTACCGCGATCTCATCCTCGATACGGCTGACGTTGAGGAGAGGCTTGACCCTCTGCCACAACTTCCACCAGGGCCAGGTGCGGAGTTGCAGGTACTTGCGCAAGTTGCGCTGGACAACTTGGAGAGCGACTCTTTAAAAAAAAAAATTATAAATTCCAAAATAAAAAAACAACAAAATGTTCGATTGATGTTGAAGACCTACCTCTGTTCCTGCAGCTTCTTGTACTCCTTGCGGGACAAGTAACCACGGATGAAGGCCTGGAGCCAGGAGACGATCTTGGACAGTCTGTCGTCACGCAACTCCTCCATCTGACCCAGGACACCAGCGCGGAAGAACACCTGCTCGCCCAATTTATGTGTTAGTGCAAAGGAAGAGATAATAAGACATATTTGCAATCTACATTTAAGTGTTTTTAAACAGAAACAGGGTAGAATATTTGTGCGACGTGGAAGATAGACAGAATAGAAGTAATGTATAAATGTAAAGAAATATATATACTTTATATAAGGCAGTGCATTGTAAATAATGCTAATAGAGTAATATAAGTGATACTTACCTTCGAAATAATAGAGTTTTGGTTATCATGGATTGTGTGTGTGTGTAATATTAAAACATTCAATCTTATGTCTAAAAAACAATCACATCACATCATAAAACTTTTGATTGAAGTGGGTTAGCTTAATGTTATACTAACATGCAAAACGTTTACAGAAGTTAAGTCAGAGTGTGTGTGTTGGCATGCTGTAGTCTACCTTGGTCTTGCCGAGCCTGAAAGACTCGGCGTCCAAGCCGGTATGTTCGAGAATTTTCTCGGTGGCTTTCTCAGGTGTAATTGGTTCTTTGATCAGGTTCGGGCACAGAATTTTGTATCTGCGTTTGGGAGTACACAAAACATGAAAACAAAGTGTATATTGTATGTGTTGTAAGGAAAAAAGGGTAAGGAAGTACAAACACGAGCCCGCGTATTATGGCTCTAGGGGTAAGCAGCGTAAATTTCCTATGCGACAAATTATGTCACCAGTCGTATATGGTGCTGTAATAAGTCGACAAAGCGTTTGGCAGAATCGCAATCCACTAGTAGTGTGGGATTGCTCGACATCTCAACTCTATCTACCGAGGGATTCAAGACATGCCTTGGTGTGACCGAGACGGTAGGACTCGACATCCAAACCCGTGGCGTCCAGGATGACTTGGGCGATTTTCTTAGGATCGGATTCCTTGTCCACTGCTTGAGGGGCCAGGATCTTGTAGCTACATTATCAAAAGTATGGCACACAATGAAGGAATGTTCTAGTATAAAACAGATACGTTTCTTTAGGTACCTTAAATATTACTGTTCAAAGGGTTAACAATAAGGAGGGGTCTAAAACAAACTACTTAACTCATACAAGTGTTCGTACATGTATTGATGGTCAACTGTAATCAACTGTAACGTTTCTACAGAATAACTACTGTGGAAATCTGGATTGTGGGTGCAAATAAACAATAAAACGAAATGGTAACAAAATATACGGTGGGGTAAAACATCTCTATTTCTTTAGAGATTGATGTAACTATTTTCTATCATGCTAACACCATTCTAGGATGGTATCAGTTTCACATCTTGCCTTAGTATGACCGATACGATAGCTTTCGGGGTCAAGTTCAACAGACTCCAGACACTTCCTAGCTGCTTCTTTGGGATCTTTTTCGGCAGTCATGATGGCCGGTGCAAGAATCATGTAACTGTTTATTAAATATTCAATTATTTATCTAATATGTTTCAAACTAAATACTATTTTTGTCTGACACATTCCTAATCTTTTTGCTAAGTGGCTTGAGGTGTGAATTCTATTTGAGAACATCAAAGTAAATTTAGAAAACGTTAGTCATAACACGAACATAAGGCACGCTGACGTCAGTTGAGTCAGCTGCAATACGAATAAAACTCATCCAGATATTCCAGAATTAACCCACTTGCTCCTACTGTGTCTTTAACGACACACCAATTTAAAAAAAATATTCTGTTGTACGAGGGTACTTTATTTTTTTATTTTATATTGCTACTAGCTGTTGATGCCTTAGTCAGTCATAGTAGAGTGGTAACCGTGATATGCAGTTTATTGTTTTTGTGCAAAATGAGGTTAAATTACGTGCTTATTAAAATGATAAATACAGGGTAATTTGAAATATTGTTTTATGCTGTTTTTAATTTATTTGTTATCTAATTATCAATAGTCGGTTCCTAATGATCTCAAAAATAAAAAAATACGGTATATTTATAAGATATTCATCAAGTATTTTCGTTTTACTTTGTCTGTTCCGTAAAAGACACAGTAGGAGAATGTACTACTATCAGTAGTACTTATATTTGTTACAGGGCTTTACGACAACCTTTCACTCTGAACTAGATTACTGAGAAATAAGAGCAAAATGATGAAAACATAGTTCCAGACTCTATAACTATCATCATCACATTCATATCAGCGGCATGAGAACGACTGCTGGGTATGCGTAGCCATCGAACAATCGTTGTGAAGATCTTCTAAGGCCTAAGGATCTTCACGTTGATCGGTCGTTGGCGGGCTGCCCTCATCCAGGAGCTTTCCGCGATCTTCACCAGATCATTGGTCCACCTTGTTGGGGGTCTACTCACAGAGTCGCCATTCTAGAACCACCCCGCCCCATCCGCTAACGGTTCTTCTCGCTATGTGTCCCGCTTACTACCACTTCACCTGAACAATTCTTCGAGGGATGAAGGTTTACTTTTGTTTTCCTGCGGAACTCCTCATTTCCGATTCGATCAAGCAGGGAAACGGCAAGCATGTCTTTCTACATTGCACGCTGGATGACGTTACCTTACATCATGCCTCCGCAAAATTGTAAGTAACGGATGAAGACTCTGGAGACAACATTTTGTTTTTCTTCAAAATGTCCCTGGGCCTTTACTCGGAGCACTTGCTGAATTTGTAACATGAATGACTTCTTTGATGAATGTAAGTTGAGTCATTTTATTATTTCCCATGCTGGACTGAGCGCAAAAGACAAGTAAAAAATGCGTCTAATGCGGGTACATAGAGTAAAAGTGTCTTCCAACTGTCAGGGCTGATGAATGAAGGATATTCGAAAACTATTGTAAACGATGAGCTGGCAACCTGTCGCTATTGCCTAACGTCTAACCGCCTTCGTGATCTAGTGGTACAACCACCAGTATCAGACCCAGGGGTCCCGGGTTCGATTCCCAGCGGGATACATATTGTATTCGGTTTGGTTGGTGGTAGGTCTTGTTCTAAGACCGCCTGGCTAGCTACCACCATCTTATCTAAGTCTGACAACAATGTTTTCAGCAATGTTGTGTTCCGGTAGTTAGAGATAAGATAGGCGTTCCTCAGTGATTGAG
This sequence comes from Chrysoteuchia culmella, assembly GCA_910589605.1. Taxonomy (NCBI): domain Eukaryota; kingdom Metazoa; phylum Arthropoda; class Insecta; order Lepidoptera; family Crambidae; genus Chrysoteuchia; species Chrysoteuchia culmella. Next base: position 3,131,269 of record OU342651.1, read on the forward strand.
GATTCCGAGAGGGGCTCGCTTCCATCTTCAGCCTTATCACTACATAACATTAGGTATGATGAAGGCTAAGAGTCTTCCCGCCGTTCATAAAAAAAAACGCCTTAATACCTGAGACCCAACCAATGCCAAATATGGCGTCGTCGAGGTGTGGATATGAGAGTGATTCTTTGGGTGTTTTACTTTATTTCTCCTATATATGTCGAAGCCTACTGAAATCGACGTAGTGAAAGATCATAGTAGTAGATTCTCCTACTGTGTCGTTTACGACACGGCATTTTCCAGCTTTTCCTGAACTGAAATATTTTTTTTATTATTTTTTATCAGTTTTATGTTTCCGTTCTGTGAAGTATACGAAATTTCAAGTCAATTGTGCAAAAAAAGTTAATTCAGGAACAAGTGGGTTAAAGATTATATTTTGACTCAGCAACCGAAAATGTAGCTGTGTCAAAATTAGTTCTAATCCTTTCCAGCGAAACTAAAATAAACATTTTATATGAATGGCGACCTCATAAATTCGCTTCAAGATAATTTCAAACATGAAAATAGTCGGAGCTAATTTTGAACTGAATGCTTACCGGAGCTTGAAGTCAGGGTAAACCATCCTGTTGGGGAAACCTTTACGGCAAATACGAATGCCTTCCAACACACCGTTACAGGTCAGCTGGTGCATTACAAGGTGAGAGTCGATGAGACCTAAGATACAAAGAAAACATGTTGTAAGTCCAAAACTTACTGCAAGTAGCAGAGATGGCTGAACATCATCCAGTTACTCACCAGGCTGCTTCAACTCGTTGGGGATGATACAACGTACGAAGTGAGGCTGGGTAGACCTCAGAGTGGTCATCAAGTTGTTGAGTTGTTCCTGTTAATACAATCTAGTTAGTATGAAATAATATAATAGGTTCTTTTAACAATCACTTCATTCAAAGCATCATTTTCATTTTGAGTATCTACAGTACAATTTAATATTCTTAAAATGTAAAATAAGAGTTATTAAATGTACTGATTTAAATGGAATTTAAAGGCAGTAAAAACATGTTTTTATGAGATGAATATAAATAAGTATTTTGATGACAGATCGAGGTTTAGATAAAACACACCAAACTATAGTTAACAAATCAACCACACTAAAACATTTAATAAAGGTTAGCAATCCAGCAGCGAAAATAACGGTAAACTAGTAATATCATACCGAGAGTTTCATGATCTACTTTTGAGTAGGGGTGGTTTTATTAGACACACATCGTAAGTCAAGTGCGTCTAAAGGACAATAAGGTGCAAAAAATTTAATAAATTGTATTAATCAAGGTGATAATGTCTTCAGGACATTTAATCAAGTTCTACGATTTAGTACTTGATATCAAATGTGTCGATAAAATCTACATTCAAGTAGGAGTCTACATCGACAAGGTGAACATAAAAACATCTACTTTATAAAATTCACATAAGTAACCTTGTAAGCGGAGGAGACAGTAGCGAAACCACCGCCCTTCTTACCGCGACCGCCTATGGATATACATTAACAAGCATACAATTAGTAAAGACGAACACAATGACGTCACATGGCATAGCTGAGATATCCCAAATGAACCTGCAATTTGCAACATTCACGACGACACGAACTGAACTGTAAAATACACACGGACGTAGACGAATAAATGTGAGTGCGTGGAAGACTGGCCCCTAGAAGGATAGTGGGCTGATAATGGTGATGATGATAATTGTGGATGTAAAGTTGTACGTATCTTTAGAGGAACCAGTCTCAAGCGTGTGGACAGACGACAATGAAGCGACGTAGAAGGCGCAGAAGCTAATTTAGGTCATGTATTCCAATTAACCTTGTAGAGTGATGATACAGTCTGGAAGGCAGAACCCTTGGCACGCTTGCCACCAGCGCCTAATTTGTTTAAAAGTGCATCACAATATAAATCATATTATTAACAACTTAGACATGTGAAATCAGATGATGTATTTCTGGTACCAAAGGTTGAGAGTAGGTAGGTACTCAGTTTGATTTAATGATGAACAAGAACAATGATATAATGTTGCTCTTAATTCAGGTTCCACGGTGAAAAATGATAGTATATGTATCTAATAGAATGACAATAGTTATATGATGTTGTATAGGTAGATAGTGTATATTCGCAGTAGTATAGGTTTTCAGTTCGTGATACCTGTTTTCTATCCCCGTAGCTAAAAATCCTGGTTTCATTAAATTAAAACATGAATAAAAAATATTGATTTAAAATTGAACTTCAATTATAATTAAATATAAATTCAAATAATAAGTTGGTATATAAATTGTCTTAATCAAATTATTGATAAAATTACGAAACGTACCCTTAGCAGCGGCGGCACCATCACCAGACTGGCTAGGATGGTCAGCGAAGATCTCAATCAACAGTTTGTTTTGACCCTTCTTGAACTGGTCAACGACGGTGTCGTTAAGAGGGTCCTTGTTCTTCTCAAGCCATCCAGTGATGTTGTAGCCGACCTGTTTCACAAGAATGAGCAAGTATTAGAATCTGTGAATGAACCATTGTTGTGGGATGTCAAGTGTCAAACTTTTGTCCTGATACTTACGTTACCAGCGTAGTGACCAATGGCGAAGTGGGCAGCTTGGCAACCAGGCTTGGGGGGCTTGGGCTTCAGGTAAGGAGCAGACTTGCCCAAGTGGTTGTTGTTCAACTTCTCAACGAAAGTGAGATCGGTGGCTTTGGGGAACATAGACTCTTCCTCAAGGATGGAGAGGATACCCATAGGCTGAAATCGGACCGATGAGATTAGAACACGTAAGTCGCGGGTGTTTTCTGAAGTTAAAAATCTTTTATTTGGCTTTACTCGGTAAATGTGATAATCTGGATGTAATTGACAATAAGCATTTATTTTATTTCCCGACAGCACTTTAATTAGTTTTAATTTTATAAGGATCTTTAAATTTTACTTTTTGTAATCGTTATACCAATAAAATGTTCTTTGAAAATATGACTAAATTGATAAATCTAGCATAAGAATTGAAAATACACAGTTTTTTTGAAGTTGTAAAGCAAATTAATCTAATCCAACTAAGTTGATTATTAATAGCTAAAGTTGTAAGTAAGAAATGATAAAAGCAGAAGTCATGCAAAAAGACGAGTGATTAAAATGCGATTGTGTATTGTATATTAATGAAGGCGTTTTGAGAGTTCTTAATAATACAAATAAACTGTTATGGACAAAAAAAAAATAATCGAAGCTGTTAATACTGTAAAACATATTATAGTAATTTTGATTATATTTTTGTATTATTATACTACTTTACTATGTATTACTATTACTTCTTGCATTTTGTGCATTTACGAGTGTGTATTTAGGATCTATCTAACAATTCAAAATAACATGTATATTCTACTTTAATGGAATGTATGCAATGCAATAGCTCTGCTTGCTTATTTGAATATTGCGTGTATTAAGCTATACTGCAAGTTTAATTTTACAGGGAATTCCGCGGCGCAAGGGTCGACAGCCAGCAATAATTTGCATTTACAGGCGTTTACTTTTATTTGTCCAGCCCGAAGCTTCCTCTAATCTCGGCCCGATGCCTGTAAGCTGTATACGATATACGTCTAATACCTTTTCTATCAAATCTATTGTCGCTTGGAGATCCATACCAAAATCTATAAAGGTCCATTGGATCCCTTCTCTCTCATATTCCTCTTGTTCTAGCACGAACATAAAATGATTAAAGTACTGTTGTAATTTTTCGTTGGTAAAGTTAACACAGATCTGATTAAATCCATTCATCTAGACGGTAGTAAACATGAAAAAGAATAAACGAATAAAGTTGTTAATAGACAAAAAAAATACCAATCATTTTTGAACCGTTGAGTAGTGTAGTGTATGAAAAATATTAAAAAGAGATAAAGAAAGAAGGATTCACACAAAACACACAATGAGCAGGGAGCATTGATAAAGCCACTCGAATAATGTTCACGTATGCCAATCAATAAATTTTGTCATAAAATGATTAATAAGAATTTGGTAGCATTTTTCGAGAGCTTTTAGTGGCGTGTTGCAAGCGTTCATTGTTGCGTTGGCGCCAAATACCTTTTCAATAAGGTCAATGCAATTTTGGAGATCCATGCCGAAATCAATGAAAGTCCATTCGATGCCTTCACGGTGGTACTCTTCTTGCTCCAATACGAACATGTGATGGTTAAAGAACTGCTGCAGTTTCTCGTTTGTGAAGTTAATGCAGAGTTGCTCAAAACCGTTAAACTGCAGGGAGATAAGTAATGTGGAAGGTTATGTCAAGGGTAGGTAATATGGCTACGGATTTCGTTCCGTAGTTTAGGTGCCTAATCGAAACCTATGAGTTTTGAAGCCATTGCCAGTCTCTACTCGCATGGCGGAAAGTTTGAAGTTGAGTTATTCCGTCACAGTAGCCCCAGCGGCGACGGGTGCAAGTCGAAGACCCAGCCGACTATTACCTTCTCGATCAAATCGATACAAGCTAGCAAGTCCATTCCGAAATCGATGAAAGTCCAGTTGATGCCCTCCCTCTTGTACTCCTCTTGCTCAAGTACGAACATGTGATGGTTAAAGAACTGCTGCAGCTTCTCATTGGTGAAGTTAATGCAGAGTTGCTCGAAACCGTTGAACTTTTACAACAATAGGAACATAGGAAACCCAAAATAAATCACAGGTAAACACTGTTAGCATATAACTAGACTATATAAAATAACCTCATTAGTCAGCGGGGGCTATAAACTATGATTTCTAGCTAGTGGATGGAACTATGGGGCTCTAGATGCTCTTTCAACCGAGGATGCTGAGCTATCTCTCGGTGTACCTTTTCAATAAGATCTATGCAGGCCAATAAGTCCATCCCAAAGTCAATGAACTCCCAATGAATGCCTTCCCTGGTATACTCCTCTTGTTCCAACACAAACATGTGGTGGTTGAAGAATTGTTGGAGTTTCTCGTTTGTGAAGTTAATGCAAAGTTGCTCAAACCCATTGTACTAATAAAACAAATTGCATTATTATCATGGAAAAAAATTCTAAGTGTCGTATTTTTTTTTACAAAATAGTTTTTTTAAAAGATACAAAAGTAAAAAAAAACATCTTTGTGATCATCAAAAGAGATTCCAAAAATATATATCTTTAGAATTTCTTTTTCCTACTAAGTTCCAATACTCACGTCGAAAATTTCGAAACCAGCAATATCCAGTACACCGATGAAGTGCTGTCTCTTCTGCTTAGTGTCTAGGGTCTCGTTACACTTCTTCACGAGCCACTTGAAGAGACGATCGAACATGCCCTTGCAAAGAGCACCGACGGAGTTGGTGACCTGGTCCTTGTTACGACCCTGGGTGACGAACTCGTTTCCGACCTTGATGCGGGGCTTCAACAAGTTCTTGTACAAGTCCATGCAGTCGACACCGAGGAGCTTAGCGACCTTCTCACCGTCCTGTAAAGATATGTTGAAAAAATAGTGTAATGTTGCTAAAGATATTGGACATTAGGTGTGTAGAGTTACGGGCTATAGGAAACTCTTAAAGCTTTCTGTTCTATGAATTAATGTAGTGGAAAATAATAATGTTGAATTATAACGCGCTGGTTTTGAGTATTGTTGTAGCATTTTGGGAATACTTGCCTCAGTACCGTCGGCCTCAGCCTGTTCCTCACGACCCCTCTGTTTGAACTTCATACAACCCATGTGCATGACCGCGGCGGTGATCTTGTATACGTTGTCCTTCTCTTCTTGGGTGAAGCCCAAAATGTCGAAAGCTTGCTATAATACGAAACATTATTTAGTAAAAATAATTAATGTAGTCAGGGGTGTACAGAAAAATAGATACAAAATTTACTACGTCAAAATACTGTACTTGTTACAGACGAAATTTTTTATCTGAAGACCATTAAAATATAATTAATTTCGTAGCTAACTTAATTTTGAAAATATTTTATGATTTACAAACTTACCTTACACAAAAAAGTTAATACTGTTAGTAGTCTTTTAACTGCGTTAGCTCATTAGTTGCAAGCAATAATTTCGAAAATGTGCACAGGAGAGGGACAATATTACTCGATCCAATATTGAGAATATTTGTTTTCTTTCAACCTACAAAACCGTGCCCACATTTAATTTTAACATCGTGATTTTCTTACAAAAAGTGGAAAACACATCAACATTAAATTTTCCTAGAAAGTATCCCTCCATTTTTTATGGCTTTCATAATACGTTCGATGCACTATTTATAAAAAAAAAATGCCTTACGTGGCAGTTTTTGTGGTTCACTAATCAAGACCATCCATAATGTGACAAAACTTACGTCAGTCAACTGACATTCCTCGCCGTCATCTATATTGGGGATGGTAATCTTACCCTGGGCGACGTTATAGTAATCGTGAATGTCGTTGGACAACAAACACTGTTCTGTAGATGAAATCAAACCGTTCAATTTAATACAAAATTTTGAAGAAAAAGCAACCTAAATAGATTGATTTCCTGATTGACCATTCTATGTGTGTTTCTGTCGTCTCGTACTTATGCGTGTTGTGTCAACACATTTTAGTTGATGTGGGGGTGCTGTGCTGGAGTGGGGAGGGCCCGTGATAAAAACCTGTGCATAAAACTTTTTGAACTCGGGCAGGGAGCGGACATGTGTATGTCAGGAATTTTGAACAGAATCAGACCAATTCACGTATATCCGAATCAACTTCACGCTCCGTGCGCAGTTCGTGACTTACGACAGTCAGATCAAAGTCTTCGGTGTCGTTGACTCCAGGTATACGCGTCTTGCCCTGACTTATGAGAGGATAGTCAGACATCCGGTTGCTTAGCATCAACATTTCTGTGAACACCAATTATGATCTGACATACACATGCGTGACTGAATTACAGTTCAGCCGCAAGCTAAGCAGCAAGCTATCGAAATGACAGAAGAATGGAAGAACATAGAGATGAGAATGAGCCAGTAGTCTTAGTTCTGGACTCACATCTGTGATTCCCATTTCTTCGCCGTCATCGACTCCAGGAATGACGGTTTTGCCTTGCGCCACGATGTTGTAGTCGTTGATGTCGTTTGACAAAAGGCACAAGGCTATAAAACAACACCAATTACAGTCACATGGGATAGTTGGTGCGATTTTTCTAAAACTATACATGCTAAGACTCGGGTTTGTAGGAAAACTAATTCTATTTAATCACATGCCAGTTCCGTGGCGGATTCCCTACAGTCCCCCGGTTTCATGCGGGTAGGCTTGAGGGTCATAACACTTGGAAACTTCCGACAGAAGCCTTCGGTTCAATGAAGGCTGGACTTACGTCGGTCAAAGTACATTCCTCGCCATCATCTACGTTGGGGATAGTGGTCTTTCCTTGCGATACGATGTTATAGTCATAGATGTCGTTTGACAGCAAACACATCTCTAAATATGAAAAACATTTTAATATCAAATTCATCAGTGTTTGTAGCTGTATGTGAAGTGTAGATTCCTTTGTGATAGTGTTTTAGAAACTAAATTAAAATCTTATGTGTATGCCTGATAAAATATAACGAGAAGAAAATAACTACCAAACTACCAATAGGGTAATGTTGTAAAACATATACATAAGCTAACATCATAAACATTTGAAAATAAAAATAAAACATTAAATTACTGAATGAACTTTACAAATTAAGATATGTATTTTATGCAACATTTAAAAAATATATTAAAGTAATTTATAAATGAATTTAAAAATTATGTGATATTAAAATTACATTTTAATCTGTATCTTTTATAGAGTTTCTTTTTTATGTATGTGTACGTACCCTTAAGTCCTTGGACGGAACCAGACATCATCTGGTAGAAGATGTGGTAAGAACGCTCAAGGGCCTGTTGGGAGATGACACGAGCCTTCTCGAGCAGATCTGAAGATAAAAGTCCATATTAACATATCTTTTGATCAGGAACAAAGTTAATGTAGATTAGTACAAGTCCAACTTACAGGTCTCAATATCAGCACCAGCCAGTTTACCAGATGGGCCGAAGTGGATACGGATGAATTTACCCTGGAAGAGGAGAGATAAGTAGATTGTAGTAACTGTATGTATCGGAACCTACAGAAATTGAATAAAGGCAAAGTGGATACTTACGAAACGGGAGGAGTTGTCGTTACGCACAGTCTTGGCGTTACCAAAGGCTTCAAGCACAGGGTTAGTTTGGACGACCTGGTCTTCTAAGGAGCCCTTCTTCTCTGCGTTGGGGTCCTTCTTCTGGGAGGCACCCACGGTGGCGAAGTACGCAATTACCTTCTTCGTGTTCTCAGTCTTTCCGGCACCAGACTCACCGCTGTGGAGTTAAGTAGGAATTTAGTTTAAGCCCTAGACCGTGGATATTTTGATATTACTTCTTGCCTTTTTTTTACTCGATGTTGTAGATATTTTGGTAATAAAGTTGAAAGTTATTGTTCATTGATATTATCGTAACTTCCACTTGAACCTCTGGGGGGTCCATAGATACTCACTATTACATTTGAACCCCCTTGGGGGTCCAGGTCTTGGATGTCTTGGGGTCAAGAGTAGTACCGAGTATTCGTGGACCCTAACTAGCCATAGAACATATTACAATTATTTTAATAGAGTAAAACTGAAAACTTACGTAATCAACATAGATTGATTCTCGTGGTTGGTCAACATGTTGACATAAGCGCCGTCGGAAATGGCGAAAATGTGGGGCGGCACTTCCGAACGACGCTTGCCTCGGTACAGCTTGGCGCATCGGAAGGTGTACACTGGGAACCTCTTGTAAGGGTTGATGGCCACACAGAAGAGACCCGAGTACGTCTGTGTGATGATAAAGAGGTTAGAGCTGATGTTTAGGACAACATAGTTGAGGTGTTTGGGAATGACTTTTTAGGAATGGGAGATAGACATTTTACTTTGTGGGGACACAGTATGTGCATTTTTTTGAGAATTTACTATTTTTATAAATGACAAACGCAGGAACTTTGACGGAGAATAAAAAAGGGGGATTCTGAGAGTAACAATATGAATTTAGTCAATTAAACTACTTTGATAATTAAACACATTGATATTGTAATTTATAAAAAACCGGGGGAGCAATTGCAGGCAATAAAATGGGGAAAACAGTCTTTTTGCTAAAGGAAGTAAACATTTCAAAATAATATACGAAAATTGACACTAAAAATCACACAAGTACGGAGAAAGTATTGTATTGATACCTTATATCCCCGTACTTATTAACAGAATTTCCCCTATATCAATCAGTAATTTTGGTGAAAACAACTTTAGGATCTAAATAGGGAAAATTCTATTAATTTATATAAAACAAATCAGGTGCTGTAAATATAGAGACGTCGATAGTCTCATTCACAATAGAAATGTTTAGTTATAAGCAGGGGTACTGTATTGATACCTTTCTGCCCTTTCGAGAGAGAAAAAGAAATCCTTCTTTACTGAAGAAAACAAATAAATGAAGATCACGACACTTATTCTAAACACAATAAAAACTATTCTATCTTATAGATACTATTCTATTTTGCAGAAACACCAAGAAGATCCTCCCGTAGATCGCCACCGACTTGTCCTGGGTCAGTAGGGTTCAAGTACGGTTGAGGAAGGTCCTTGAATTAGTTACAATTGGAAACGGACAACGTGTAGACACATTTTTTTAACAGAATTGCCATCATATTTTTTGTTTCAATAAATCTTTAAAGTTCTTTGTTATCAACTCTTTCGTATTTGGGACATTTCAAAAAGTTCTGTGTTTAAGATAAATTTCTCGAATGTGACAAAAATAGCACTTCAAGTGCGACCAAAATAGATTCAGCCGGCATATGGATGATACTAAAATTAAAAACAAAACATCAATCCAAGACGAATTGCGTCGTTCAAAGGCGATTAAAGCACTTTAAAACTTGGTTGCTATCCAAATAGAAATGTGTCTACAGCGTTGAAAGATTGGGGAGGTGAGGTGCATGCACACTGCAAGGCTGCAACTCCTGGCCTGGATCCTGACTTACGTAGATAAGCTTATGGTAATATCTCTGCTTCAAGTTATACAAAACTGAAGCGTCGTTAAGGTATGTCAAGTTGGACATATCCTCGCATTTCTCGTACTTAGGTGGGTTGACTTGGCCTACAAGATCCTTCTTGAAGTCTTTGGTCTGTGGGAGAGATATATTTATTAGTTGTGTAGATATGGTAAAGGCGCATTTCGCGCCTACTTACATAGATCAGTTTCGCATAATATCGTTGTCGGAGGTTGTGAAGAACTGCTGCTTCGTTAAGGTAAGTCAAGTCAGCCATGTCCTCGACTTTTTCGAATTTTGGCGGATTTACTTGTCCGACGAGGTCCTTTTTAAATGTCTTTTCCTGCTCATTTAATGCATGTATTAAATAAAGAGTAAACAAAATTAAATATTGATTTCAAACTATTGTAATTAAATTCGCATAAGTTATTTCATTGTTCTAACTTCTAGATTCTAGATTGTTTTTATTATTTTATAAGACTTTCTAGAATAATGTTAAGTATATCGATCTGATAAACTAAGATTTTTTTGTGCGCCTTATGTATAAATTAACAAAAACTATGAAAAGTTGGAGATCCATTCAGAAAGTTAATCTATTTTAGGTGTCAAGAATACAATCTTCTATAGATGATAAATTAATTTCACATCCATCGTCCATCCATTTGTATCATTGAAATGTTTGTATCAATTTTAATCATATAAGTCATTTTGCTCCCCAATCCTAACAAAATCTTTCCAATTACTTGAATTTCGATATAAATTAAATAACAATTGTTTCAACTTGTTAAATTCAACATTTAATTCTGCAATTTACTAAAATAATTAACTTTGATGCAACATTTCGAAATAAACAAAGTGCACCTTGCAATTATGCACTGGACAAGTCTTAATTTAATTTCGTTTATGTCATTAGATTTGAATTTTAGAAGATGATTTACCTCGCCACCGGGGAGGTTGACGGTGACCAGTTCGCCCTTCGTGGCTTTGATCTCTCCCTGCACGAAGCCCTCCTTTTCGTCCGGTACCCAGCACGCCTTCTTGCCATCGTAGGGTTTGCTCTGGTCGATACGCTTCTGCTCGAGAGAAACGAACAGGTATGGGGTCGGATCGGGGTCATCGCCCTCTTGGACGGCTGGCTTCGGCATTTTCGGAGGGCTAACGAGACTTTTGGGCTAGTCGAGACACGAGAACACAGCCCTGGAGCCTTCCTGCGAAACACACACACACTATTAGTTGGTCAGCCGAGTGCTCGGGTCGGGACGGCCGGTGCCGAGTGCGTGCGTCTATTTGTGGCTGTAATCCGAGGAGAGCTGCTTTGGGAGCGGTGCCAGCGCACAGTTTGCGTAATACCGTGTTTTATGCGCGCGCGTTTTTTATTAGCTCCCCCCAACGGCCCTTCGCGGATGTTACGTCACAAGGAATGCGAGTTGGTGGCGTGCCAACCGATTTATCCGATGGATTATTGTTTATTGTCTTTTATGGTGATGGTCTATGGATCAATTTGTCTTTACTTCTCAATGGTTATTTCCGATTGCTATTGTAATCATTTAACTTAAATTTTAATTATTATTGTTTCAACTGTCTTTTCAGAATTGTTTTATCTTGAGTTTAAATTCTATTATTTTTATTCTGATTGATAAATCGCTTAAGCATTCAATAGAAAATCACAATTATCGATTTTTGAAAATTGATCAATAATTGACATCCATTCATAAATAAATCACAAAAAAGTCCAGAGCTTCCTTTTCAAAAATGCGTAAACCATGAACCACCACCACGAAGCGTTACACTTCTCGACCACTTGCACAAATTAAATCCAATCCGATAAATCAGCTGACGCATCCTTCGACGTCACTTTCAATCTTGAAGGTATATGCACTCGCGGAAGGTATTGACGCACTGCACTAAGCGCACGGCATCCGTGCGGAGGTACTCACGTTTGAAGCCGTTCTGACCGGCGGCGGGGAGTGCCGATGCTTTTTATACGCGCAACACGACACCAGCACGCGTGATCACCCCATTTTAGGCGGATGCCTGCCTGGGCCACAGTTACTCTTTCAGACAAGCTTAGCTTTCACTTCAGCGGCAGTTCGGTGCGGGTTTCCGAACGGCACCGGCGTTGTTTAAAAGCGCCTGTCGGCGGCAAGAAGCTCGCAGTCTACCGATGCTTCCAGCGCATGTTTATCAGGAAATCCAGTTCCCAGACGTGTCTTTATCGATACATGTTAACGATTATAACTTTGGTTCTACCATAGTTAATGAAAACCGTATGCCTGCTCTTGGATGTTGAGAGAAATAAAAAACGATCGTTTCCGATTTTATTAGCCTAAATAATTGGATTGATTGAAGTGTAAGTGTACAGAAATGTATTAAAGATGGATTTTTTTAAACAAATGTTAACTTTTATTGAAAACCGGATATATTGGATGAATGAAATAGAACGCCATATCCATTTTATGCAATAATAGAAAATGTGAAAAGGATCTGAATTTATTTGATGGCATATCTTTTCCAAATTATATTTGTGATACAGAGCTTAGAGATAATTTACGACATGATATAATTTTGAAGCTAGTAAAACCTGTATCTCTTGAATTCACTCTGGAAGTGCTTACATACTTGCAGTGTCACCATGTCAAATAAATGTTACTGGAATAGCATAGTTTTTCACTCTGGTCACTTTAATTTTCGCAGAATATTCAGAAGAGTTTATTCAATAAATTAAATTAAGTCACGGGACTTGGTTAATGTCAAAACATGTCAAATGACATGAAATTATGATTTCTGTTTATTAAAACCATTGCTGATATGAGGAGGTTTGGCTATAAAATCGAGCTACTTATGTTTATCCGAACGAAGTTTGACTCTTAAAACCATTGGGATTGTATTATAAAATTTATAGTTTTTCAAATTGTTAACAAAATATTTTTAATCTGAGACTTTCATCTTGTTTGTTATGTATTACAATAATTTCTGTTTATCTTTAAATTATTAAAACTTAATAACATTAAAATTATGAATCTAAAGTTAAATGAAAGTCAGACTTTATAACTCTGAAATAAAGTAACTAGTATTTTGTAGGGTAACGAGAACCCATTTTTATTTTATTTTTGCCACTATTTGGGTACCTACTGATAAATTTCAGTGCGAGTAACATCTTGAGCGCTTTTACGCACAGTATAATTTGGTACCTCAACATCTATTAATCATGTAAACTTACAAATAATAATAAATGAACATTGTGATATTCTAGATTTATATATATATATATATTTATACAGCCGGTGGACTTGGACTAGACGAAGCATTTCTTATTTAAATTGAATAAAATATAATATAGGTAGTTATGGAATGATAATGATTCTAGACTGAGGCATGCAAATGCCGATGTATTTAGGTAATGATACTTTTTATCAACAATTCCAACAAATGTGGTTAGTTGTCAAGCAAAGGCTGTAGGGTAAGGTGTGTGTAGTGTCGGCTTAGAATAGCACTACCCCCTCTCATCCCGTGGGTGTCGTAAAAGGCGACAAAGGGACTCAGCCTTCGGGAGGCCGGCAGCAACGTCTCCTACAAACTTGGCCATACTGCGATCGCCAACCCGCCTGCCAAGCGTGGCGATTATGGTAAACCCCCCATTTTGGGGGAGGCCTATACCCAGCAGTGGGTGTCATGTGGCTGAGACGACAAGCAAAGGCTTTTCCTTTTTTTTGTTTTGATACATTGATGATATTGCTATGGACTCTGCAACTATTGGATGTTCGAACGAAATCCGTATGAAAGATTTAAAATTGAGTACTTAAATTAAATGACGTAAATCTCAAAGTCAAGGGGGGCCTACCACCATCTTTTAGAGACTATCATGTCGTAAGAACGTTTAGTTTTCCTTTTGTTTCAATAGTGTATAAATTCGTACCGCGATAGACTTTTTTTTCATTCCTGCCCATTGAGATATATCTATGGAGATGAAATATTACAAGAAAGAACGCGCCTATTGCACTTGATGGTACTTTGTAATGACGGACTTAACTAGGCAGCTCCTGAACATTCGCAAGAAAAATATCGACATCCAAATACTCAAGATATATTTGCATAATGTAAGTTTCTATAAACAACTATCTTAGATCCATGTACATCTTTATTCATTGTTCCTACCTACCAACGAACGAATTGAAGTTGTCATATTTTGACACACTTCACACAAAACTTCCTTTAAAAAATTATTTTGTTTTAGAAGGTTCGCGGTAGAAAGTGCATATAAAACTAATGCGCTGATAATGTTTGCCAGAAAACAATATTGCGCTAAGAGATGGCGGTAGGCCAGCTTATTAATGCGATATTAACAAAATAAATCGTGACTTAATCAAATTGAACTTGCAAGAGTGCAAATACACACATCAACACTGTCTAGGGATATTATATTACATTCTTCATAACTCAAAACCTATCTATTGTACTAAAAAAGTTTGTATGGCGGGAAAACCCATCTGGGTTCCGTCTTTAGAAATAAAAAACAATTAAAAAATTTAAAAAAAGAATGCATGATAATTTAACTATAACTTTGCAAAAGTTAGTTTTTCATAAAAACAAACCAGCGCAATTTTGAAAATTAAAGGCGTTTATTTTTTTTTATTTTAATTGAAAGTATGTTTTGTTTTTTATCATGCCACGTTGAGATTTAACCAGTTAAGAACAAATTAGAGCTGCAGGCATGTTGAATTATGGATTCAAAAACTTTTAACATGGAGTGACGAGCAGTCGTCATACCATATTTTCTTGTTTTAGGTTCCTTTTAGAGGTGTCTTTGCTGGGTGTGAGTTTTATGTGTGTGTAGTGTTTCTTTTCCCTAGGTGGGGACCACTATTGGGACGCGAGAAGCTTATGGCGTTAGAGGTGGCGGTCCACAAGACCCAGACCTGTGGGGGCCCTCCAGCTGTGGCCAACATTGACGAGGGCGGAGTTTTGATTCCCATGAAGTTTCCTTCCCAATATCAGAAGTCCGAGCTCCTCCTGCAGAAAGCTGTTCTGAGGGATCTGAAGGATGGCGCCATATGGGGAGCCAATAAGGCTGGACGCCCTTGACTCGAAAAAATGCTGACTCTTAAGGAGACCGCAGCGGGTAATCGCGATTCGGTTGATTCTTGGACACAAAACGATCTAATGATGCGAGGTATGTGTGATGGCTGTTATACCCCCGCGGGAGCTTGAGACGCAGGTCCTCAAGAGGGTGTATATACATGGCGGGAAAGGATTCCCACAGACGTGAAGAGGATTTGGCCCCGGAAAAGGCTGCCGCAGTCAGGCAGAGGGCAAAGAAGGAGCTGCTCATGGAGTGGCAACTCAAACTGGAGACTCTGGAGTCAGGCGCGAGGAGGGTTGAGGCGGTGCACCCGTTTTAGATTAGAAGGGTTCCGCCTGTTGCAGTTTCTTACCGATCACGGGTTCTTCGCTAATTTGCTGCATCCCATCCAAAGAGAAAAGTCTTCAAATTGCCACAATTGGTGGATATCTATTCGACTGGTGGATTTAGTGGGTCTGGCCTCAGGAGTGTACGTTCTTCCACCAACCAAACCGAATACAAATATGTACTCCCACTAGGTATCGAACCCGGGAACTCTAGTCTGATACCTGTGGTTGTTACCACTAGACCACACAGGTGGTTATGTGTTTAAGTAAGAAATACATGAAAAATACTTTTTCTGTACATGAAAAAAGTAGTAGAATGTCTATAGAAACAGTTATTATTTATACTTATGATAAATTTTAAATATAAAAATATTGGAAAATATTAACTTGGCCACAAGTGAATTCTCAGATGGGAGTTGAACCCATATACGTAGATAACTAATATACGTAGATCTTTCAAGTGTGAGACTTTATGTAATTTGAAATAGGTCAACGGTAAAAGGTCTTACGAATTTTCGATCAGGGTCACGTGTCCTGACGCGACTTTAACATTTGTTACCCATCCCAAAAATTTAAAACTCTGATGTGCACAACGCCGCTAATGAATTTTTGACTTCAAAACAGGCACCAGTGGTCCATACAAATCCGGCTTTGTCCTATTTGACGTCTGCGGCTATGTTTCACACATTTCACAAACAAACTAGTTACGTGTTTAACATGTTTGATGAAAATTTTAAAAAACGTCGTGTTTGTCAAATAAAGGAGGTGTGCGGAAAAGTTTGTCAAACAGATCTCACTCGTTGTCCAATGTCTACATCACTCACGACATTGCATCTACGGCCCCTCTTTGTCAATCTTTGACAGTCTACGGCGAAGAGCCTACATCACGTTTTCTTTGTTGTAGTTCGTTGTAGTTTTGTTAGTTAGAAGTGTCGTGTTTAGTTTGTCAAATAACTAACTGACAAACTGATCATTAACGTATGCAGCGGTGAAACATTACTTAATATCGTACGTGCAATTGCCATTACTCCAGTGGCATGGCACCCGTAATACCCATCTAATTTTAGCGCTGGAGCAAAATAAACGTGACTCATGCCAACAATATCTTCAGATTTTCACGTTAGATTTTAGTAGGTTATATCGAAACCTTGGATATATTTATCGTTACCCACCATTTTTCACAAAAAGAAGAAAGAAGACCCAAGAAAAGTTTTTCTCTGGACCTACAAAAATGTTACGTAAGATGAAGAACAATCAAAATTTCATCGTCGAAATGAGCTATGTTTTGGGATCAGGGCTTCTCCGTATTCGTAATAAGGAGGATGGGCCATGACCCACCACACCGCTACCAATAGCTTGCAGGCGGAACCAATGGCTGTGCATTCACGTCACGCACGGACGTATTTATATTACTACTCTACGCTTACGACTTCGCCTGCAAGAAAAGGTTAGCATTTTGTAAAAAATCACCCACACTTGTTCAAAAAGACTAGCAAAAATAGTTAATATACACAGAGAGACCCTACTAAATTGAAAACGCAACCATGCCGAGGTTTTATGCATGACAGAAACTGTTACATTAATTCAATAAAAGTGTTTAATAAGATACCCCAAGGTATTCGAGAGATGCCATTTAATCGCTTCAAATCGGAGCTACGCAAATGGTTAATTGAAAAATGTTTTTATTCCTTGCGAGAATTTAAAGGTGTTCAATAAATCTGGTAACTTTTCACATAAATTACATGACATTATAATTAACTGACATTTTGTATTTTTGCATGCTTTTGTGTATAAGGCGAACATTTGTACTTTCTTTTGACATATCACCTGTTTATACAAAATAATGTTCTGGCAAATAAAAATGATTTGATTTTTGATTTGATTTGAACATTTTAACCGCCTCTGTGGTCTAGTGGTACAACCACCGGTATCAGACCCAGAGGTCCCGGGTTCGATTCCCAGCGGGGGTACATATTGTATTCGGTTTGGTTGGTGGAAGAACTTGTTGTAAGTCTGCCTGGCTAGCTACCACCATCTATCTAATCTAAGCCTGACGCCATAATAACAATGTTTTCAGCATTGTTGTGTTCTGGCAGTTCGAGATAAGATAGCCAGTTCCTCAGTGGCTGAGGATTCCGTGAGAGGCTCGCGTCCATCTTTCAGCCTTATCAATTCTTAACATCAGGTATGATGAAGGCTAACACCCATATTCTAAGTCGTTCCTCCAAAACTTACTCGTCCTCGACTTAACGAAACCTCATTAAAAACGTCTTCGAAATACTCCTCGAAATTCTAAGTCATAACTCCATAAGGACCTGGAGGAGCCAAAGAGTACGTAGCCACTCCGTGTTAGGTCTAGCGCATACACCATTTATACCCACGTCGAGGTTGAGTGGACTGTAAAAAGTTTTGGAGGAACGACATAGAATATGGGGGTAAGAGTCTCCCCGTACTTCATAAAAAAAAAGTTTTCCATATACATTTTTGGCTTGACGATTAAAATTCTTTCTCGATACTACTTCGATAGAATTTCGTGCAAGCCCCAATGATCTCGCTTCATTTATCGTCATTTTAAAAACACTATCCAATTTAGGTTCGACTCAAAATCGGCAAGGGGTCGGAATGCGGAGCAATTGTATTAAAAGTATTTTTTTTATATTTTGACCCATGTTTCTAGGAGAAAGTTCAATTACAGATTCTGAGGCTAACTAAAAATTTAGATACAGTTTTAAAACTACACGTTACAAGAAATTTGATCTTGAACGGATGCAGTAACAAGCGCATCGTAAATATTGTGCTACACTTACGCTTTAGCGCTATAAGTAATGAACTGACTCAGTAAGATAAATATTTTCCTTGAGAAGCAGTGGCAGATTTTCATCAGGGTGGACTAAAATAATTTTGTTTTGTTTTTTAAGAAAGACTATCGGTGAATATTCTTTTCCAGATCTACTTTAATAAGCCATTTTACTAACAATCCATATGCTAATTTAAAATACGAAAGTAAAGTATCTCTGTTACCTTTTCGAGCCTAAATCACTGGTCATTGCTGATGAGTTTCGATCTTTTTTTTATGATCGACGGGGAGACCCTTAGCCTCCATTATACCTGATGTTATGTATTGATAAGGCTAAAGATGGAAGCGAGCCTCTCCCGGAATCCTCAATCACTGAAGAACTGGCTATCTTAACTCTAACTGCCGGAACAGAATAATGCTGAAAACACTGTTGTTATGGCGTCAGACTTAGATAAGATGGTGGTAGCTAGCCAGGCGGACTTACAACTAGTCCTACCACCAACCAAACCGAATACAATATGTACCCCCGCTGGGAATCGAACCCAGGACCCCTGGATCTGATACCGGTGGTTGTACCACTAGACCACAGAGGCGGTTAAATTGTTGTCGCGAACTTATGCCGTTTTCAAGACAAGTCTGGCCAAGCAATAGTCACATTTCAGAACACGGACAGAAAGGTGATAATTGCTTGGGGACACTTTTGGTGGATGCCTAAATTCCCAAACACAATAATGCTGTTAACATCGTTGTCATCATCATCATCATCATCAGCCTGTGGACGTCCACTGCTGGAGATTGGCCTCTCCTAGCTCAGGCCTATTGTGGCGTTCAAAAGAGGATATTAGCCTACTGATACCACGCTGGCCAGACTTGTCATATCATCAGTAAATATGTTAGCGGCAGTCAGTCAGGTGGACTTACCGCTAGCCCTACCACTACCCAAACCCAATTCAATATGCCCAGAGGCCCCGAGTTTAATTCCCAGTTGGGGCACATTTGACCACAGAGGGGCGGTCAGTCATCCATATATATCTTATTAAACGCACAACGAAATTTAAACCACGTGCTATAACATACTAAGCTAAAAGTCCTGTAACTGCCACTTCTAATGCCGCATAATTAGTTTAAATGTTACACACCTGATGGATTCTGAACCCACCTAGTTATCGCGGACGCAAACTGAAGAATTATACCTTGTAACATACGTTTGACACAGACTAATAATAATACAGATAGGTGTATTCATTTACATGAGGTTAGTAATCAAATTCAATAGACTTCCAAATGGATAGTTCCACTTCCTTTATTTTGAAAAATGTCTTGAAATTAATTTATACTTTTTAAGGGTTCTGTAATAAAATCCATTTATTATCATTTATTGGGTCTTCTAGGCTTGCGAATGTCAAAGAAGCTACACCATAGATTCGCAAAATCCTACGGGCGGGAGACTTGTTACGAGAATAACTCTTTTTTCGCGCTGTTTTATTTCATACAGAGTCGCCAAGTAGGCGTTGAATGTCCTTGCTATGTTGACCAAAACGCTGGGCATAGTTTTGTACCTACTTTCACTTCTGTTGATCCAGTATTCTGTCTAGTAGATGTCGCGTCCCAGGGTTGGCAGCTTGCCAGTATACCTTCATTAATGGCCGCAGCAGGTAGTTCCAATTTGATATGTTTGCAGGGCTGATGGAGAATCATTGGCCCACGATATTAATTACTGCTGATCCAGTAATTGCTATATTAATGCTCATGAAGATTCACCTACTGATGTTTATTAAAGCGTTCATGTGCGAAATTGGGAAAACCGTTTTGAATTCATGCTAGCTACCTACCTAGTTATTTATTATTTAGAAAAATGTGAAAGGAATAGGTTTGTCTTATAAATGTCTCAAGTAGATCCGACGGGTTACCGTGAGATGCAGTGACCCAAAGTGAGTCTTAGCCTCCGATAATAAGACGATTTGGGTCTGTCGTGTACAAGCTCCTTCCAATCTGAGGCCCTACCGCGCAAGTGTCGTTGGCATCGACCGACATCGACTTCATTTGACAGATGGATGTGACATAATGCTCTTAGTCTTTGGTAAGTTTATATTTGTGTCAAAAAGAAGCAACAATGTGTCACATCTATCTGTCAAATGGAGCCGAATTCGATGCCGAC
Source organism: Chrysoteuchia culmella (assembly GCA_910589605.1). Lineage (NCBI taxonomy): Eukaryota > Metazoa > Arthropoda > Insecta > Lepidoptera > Crambidae > Chrysoteuchia > Chrysoteuchia culmella. The sequence goes on from OU342651.1 coordinate 3,151,653, forward strand.
GCCATTTGCGCGGTACGGCCCCTGGCTCTCCGAGCTCACACAAGTCGCGCAAGACCTAGTCCTTCCAGTGGTATCTCGGCTGGTCAACAGGGCGCCAACCGCTTATATCTCCAGAATAGTTTTACTGCACGAGCGTCCTGCATCCTCTCCAGGTGGCCAAGAGAGAGAAGTTTCTGAGCTTATATTTCGCCTATAAATCATCACATCAGTCAATCATTAATCACATTATATAGTTTGCTTGTAAAGTTGTTTGGCTATCTAGTTTTGGTCTGAATTTGAACCAAGGTCAGGCATAAAAAGACAGAAACGTCTAGAATAAAGAGAAATACAAGTAGAATGCTACAGGTTCTTGCAGTCCCATAATTACATGTTCAATGCTGCATGGCTCAATTTGTACTAAAAATCTTTGAAATGTCACAAAAAAATACACAGGCAGAAAGACGGACAGATTGTCGCAGTTGCTTTGCATTCGTAGAGCATGACTATGGGTAGTTTAACTGGACTAAACAAGAAAACAGGAGTGATGGATTTGTGAGCATTGGTGTTTCCGTTCACGATCTATTATAAGCTTTCTGGGAGAGTTATTCTTAACTAAGTATAATTTGTTCCGCTAATAAGAAAGGAGAAATATGACTTTTCGTGGAAGTCAATTGGAAGGAATTGAACTCATAATGGATAAGGTATTAAATTGTATAGCTTATAACGATCCAACTATGTTCAAAATGAATTATTTGATCATTGATGTTTCTACTTTCTATACTTTCTGGCGTGTTTAACTTTTTACTTTCATGTTCCGTTTATTCGCGTTTTGTTACAACTAGGTATCATCATAATTAGGTATAAATCATATTAAATATTTAGAGTAAGTACACAAAATTTTACGTCTTTGACTCTGACATTTTGCATTTAATTGTCTCAAACCGAGTTGCAAGCAGTTGCTAAGTCGTCAACGTAAACAAAACTCCTAGAAAAAAAATCATCGAATGCGTAAAACTTTTCTTACTGTTATTTTATCGCCGTTTATTTAGCAATGGCTGAGTCTCAGGAATAATGCAAAAATCCCAATCAGTACGGTGCCAAGAATGCCCGATTGTCGAGTTTACCTCGACCGGACTATTTCGGTACCACAAAATAAAATTGTTTGTTCGCTGATTGGTCATTTCATCGGTAAAAACCATTTGTATTAATTTGCTTATAAATTGATTTGAAGCGACGGTCGTTTTGTAATAGTTGCGAAACTGTATGAAAAATTGCGAAATGTCGTATTAAAGGTTTCGTAAAATAGTTTTTATGGCTTTTTGTATTCGGCAATTCTCTTCTCACTTAGAAAAAGAAAAACATTCATGCTATAAGCTGCCTAAGAAAAATCTGACTGCTAGCTTCAGGTTTTGATACGACCGCTTTCTCACTATATCGAAAAAGTACGTACTTTTTCGTATACGTAATCTATAGGACGGTTAGAGATGTTACAAATCTGGTAATACAATATATATTTCTTTATACCTTTATCTAGATTTGTATAATTTCAGAAACACGATTTTATTATTTTGCCTTGACACTTTTTCTTTTCGAAATGACCCCTTAAATAATGAAAACCGACCTCAAAAAACTAAAAAGCAAATAATAAGGTTTTTGGAGTCGGTGGAAGCCAAAGCATTTTACTTTGCGGTCCCACTCTTTTATTTTTCTTGCCTTGGCTGGCACCGACTCCAAAAAGCTTATTTTTTGCTTTTTAGTTATTGAAGTCGGTTTTTTTTTTAAATAAAATAGTTTTTTATTTCGCAACTTTTATAGGTAGAAGTCCCGAGCCTACACTAATAACTTTATGTCAACTGCTCATCACCTTTTACAAAATGCTGCTTTACCCTGTGTAGGGACCGTTAATTATTGAGGAGTTCTCCTGGTACTTCATCATCAGCTCCACTTTATCACATGCATTGAGATGAGCATACATTGCTTATGAACAACATTAAAGTCATCGTATCGCCTCCGTAAAATGCTAAGTATTTAATAGTTCCGATGACCATTTGTGGTCTTCATCATCAGTTCCACTCCACCAAATGGTGCTTCACGGAAGCAAATGCACTAGTTACTTAAGAAAACTTTGAAATCGATATAGGTATACCAATAATATTTTAAGAGTTCCCTCGATTTCACCAAGATCCCATCATCAAATCCTGTCTTGACTTTAATGAGACCAACTGGAAAGCACCGTTTCAAACAAAAAAAAAATTATTCAAATCGGTTCATAAATGACCGAATGACAGAGGTAACAAACATAAAAAAAAAAGTACGAATTGATCGAACCTCCTCCTTTTTTGAAGTCGGTTAAAAATACGTTTTTTGAAGAGTATTATCAAAACATGGTTTGGTGTATAATGTTAAGAAGAGTGAACTCTTGATCTTTCAAGCTAGGGGTCGTAAGCTGACAAGTGTGGCACCTATACTACTTAACGGCGTTGCGCTTAGTAGAGTGAAGGAGTTCAAGTATCTTGGTCATATTGTTACTGAACATTTAAAAGATGACTGTGATATAGAGAGGGAAAGGAGGGCGATGGCGGTTCGCTGTAATATGTTGGCCCGTAGATTTGCTCGTTGTAGCGTGGAGGTAAAGTTAACTCTTTTCAAAGCCTTCTGCCAAACCCTTTATACGTGCAATCTGTGGGTCAACTATACGCAGCGAGCCCTCAATGCCCTACGAGTACAATATAATAATGCCTTCAGGGTGTTGCTGGGGCTGCCCCGCTATTGCAGCGCATCGGCGATGTTTGCGCATGCGCACACGGATGGATTTTATTTTATTTATGTGCATTTTAATTTTAATTTTACTTTTTAACTTTAATTTGATTTAATCTAATCTAATTTAATGTATTAATTTAGGTGAATTTAATTTTTATTTAATCCGATTTAATTTTGTAATTGACATTTGTAAACAACATAATATGGACATTGTCTGAATTAAATGATTTTTTTTTTTTTTTTTTTTTTTTTTAAAACCCTATTAGAATTTGGTTTAATTAGTGGACACCAATCATATTTAGGATCGTATAGTATAATTTTCTCTTTAATCGTAATGGTTATTTACTACGAAGTGCCGATTTTGCAATCTGCAAAATCGGTCTCGCTCTCGAGCGCGTCTTTTCCTCATTACTATCTCGCTTCAATCATAGGCACAAAACTAAAATCGTTCCAGCGTTTTTGGTTATGTCACTATTTTGTCTGCTTTTTAAGTAGGGGACTAGATGTTTACAACTGTTTGCAACATTTTGAAATATTTTCCAACATTAAAAACTCCTAGTCAATTTAGCACATGTATCAAAATGTTTCAAACTGTTGCAAACAGTTGTAAATATTTGTTGTGGGAATACTATTTGACGACCTGTTTGGCGCAGGGGTACTAAACCCGCCTTCTGCGCCAGAGGTCCCGGGTTCGATCCCCGGACAAGACAAATATTTGTGTGCATGAACATGTCTATTTGTCTTGGTCTGGGTGTTTAATATGTATAGTATGTATGTATTTACAAAAAAAGTATATAAGTATGTTTATCCGTTATCTAGTATCCATAACACAAGTTCTTCGTGAAACTTAACGTGGCCTAGATAATTGGTGTGATTGTATGCAATTATTTATTATTTATTTATTTATTATTTATATTACAATATATTAAATGGTGATAGAATAAATTTTCAATTCAAACAGTAGTCAGTGACAAAAAGATCCAATTAAACTGAATTGGATCTTTTTAAAAGTAAATAAGCTATTATTTTGTAAATCATTGCTTGCACCGTATAGACTGGTTGCATCACCGAAGTATTCATGTCTGCATGTTTTTTTCCACTTGCATCCAATATTTATATAAATAGAAGGGAATTGTGTAAACACCTAAATCAAGAAATGAGGCATAAAATATTTTCAAAGAAAACGGAGGTGCTATAAATTTCAAACATTTTTGCCTTGCTTGTTTGAGAAACCAATATCTCGGATAATCATTTTATTATAAAATAGCGGATCCTCGCGGTTTTACCCGCGTGGTGCCCGATCCCGTGGGAATATCGGGATAAAATATAGCCTATGTCACTCGGAAGAAATGTAGCTTTCTAATGGTTTAAGAATTTTCTAAATCGGTCCAGTAGTTCCTGAGATTAGCGCGTTCAAACAAACAAACTCTTCAGCTTTTTAATATTACTAGCAGATCCTCGCGGTTTTACCCGCGTGGTGGCCGATCCCGTGGGGATATCGGGATAAAATATAGCCTATGTCACTCGGAAGAAATGTAGCTTTCTAATGGTTTAAGAATTTTCTAAATCAGTCCAGTAGTTCCTGAGATTAGCGCGTTCAAACAAACACACTCTTCAGCTTTTTAATATTACTAGCAGATCCTCGCGGGTTTACCCGCGTGGTGGCTGATCCCGTGGGAATATCGGGATAAAATATAGCCTATGTCACTCGGAAGAAATGTAGCTTTCTAATGGTTTAAGAATTTTCTAAATCGGTCCAGTAGTTCCTGAGATTAGTGCGTTCAAACAAACAAACTCTTCAGCTTTATAATATTAGTATAGATAACTTGTAACCAATTTCTTTTTATGTATTAATAGGTCAGTCTCATTTTTTCTTACTTTGAGCTGTTCATTGCACTGGTGTGTTTTCCATCACTCTATTAATTCATATTATATATCAAAATTATCAGTTGCTGAGAAACAACTAGAAGTTTCTTAAGTACAATTTCAACAAACTTGTGGATTTTTGGCATCGATTCGCTAATAAGACAAATTGGGTGCATGGTTATTTATGTCATCAGTTTGTCTAATTATGGCGTTGTTTGTCATCACTAATGACCGTGATATGCATTGCTATGCATCTGTGGGATTGCTCGAATTTTCCAAGCGATTGGACGCACGTGGTGATGATTAGTGGATAACTATCGTATTAAACATACTTATAGGTAATATACATGTCGCAGTAAAATAGATGCCGTAATATAATTATATTTCTAGGCATATGATCATATACCGGAACATAGTTAGTGCCCGTGCCCATGGCGCAGTAGTTCGCGCGCTCGGCCCGTGATTGTTGAGGTTAAGCAACATTCGCAATGGTCGGTCACGGGATGGGTGACCAAAATTGTTTTTTTTTTCCATTTACTATCTCAAGCTCCTCCGTGCTTCGGAAGGCACGTTAAGCCGTTGGTCCCGGCTGCATTTGCAGTCGTTAAAACCCACCAAACCAAGCCCGCGTGGTGGGTCATGGCCCGTTATCCTTATCCAACCATATTTAAAATGACTGATAACGATTACCTGATCGCAACCGTGTTATAATTATATTCCAAGGAACTTAGTAATGAAACGCTTAGGTAGAACTATATTTCGGTATATGATCATATGCCTAGGGATATAATTATATTACGGCTACATTTTTTACTACACCTTAAATGTTTATTTATTGATATTGAGGCAATTCGTCTAATCAAACTTTATTGATTGCAGTTTCTGCCTTGATGTTTATATTTGAAAGCTACCACCATCTTGTCTAAGCCTGACGCCATAACAACAATGTTTTCAGCATTGTTGTGTTCCGGCAGTTCAAGATAAGATAGCCAGTTCCTCAATGACTGAGGATTCCGGGAGAGGCTCGCTTCCATCTTCAGCCTTATCAATACTTAACATCAGGTATGATGAAGGCTACGAGACTCCCCGTCGTTCATAAAAAAGGGGGCTAACGCAATATTGCTAAATGAATTCCCTAACAATTAATTTAATTGTTTATTTTCTATGGAGTTTAGAACTGTATCAGTCTCATTGTAGCAGAATATTCTTTTGATTTTTTGAAGGCAAGAAAACTTACTTATATCAAATTCCATTAGAAATAAACAAATAAATGAATTGTCAGGGAACTCTGTCAGGGTCTGGTTTGAACAAAAAGCAAAATTTTTTAAATCTTCTAGTGTAGCAAGAAAATAAAAATAAATTTTAGAATTTGCCTTTATTGGGTACAGATGATACTTCTTTTTCCTTAGACAACTAGAAATAAGTTATTTATTTATCCTTTTCAAAGGCTTTTCTGACAACGGTGTTCCGTTACAGTTTTTATCAAGAGCTGACAAGCGCCACGACAATCGTTGCGGACAAACGGTCTAATTCGGTCGCCGCCCTGCCGACTATTTCGCGGCTATTTTTACATCACCATCGGCCGCCCGATGTGGGTCGAGATTCCTTTTGCTTTTGTGTCCACACGTGTTTGCGTAATGTAGTTTCTAACTTTTTTTGTAGAAAACAGTGTAGGTCAACTTGGCTGTGCGTCCTTGGGATTGTTGGTCCTTCGTATTATTATTCTGGTTTTCTATTAATAAATTGTGCAGCAAACTGCTTTGGTATGCGTCTGTGCTACATCTGTATCTGAATCAGCTGTGTCACTGAAATAAGGGCACGATGATTTAATTTCAATATTATAAGTAAATACCAAAGTAGGTAAGTACAGATATGGAGAATACAAAATGTGCATAATAATATGAATATTTGATTAGTGGGCATAATCGATATTACCCCTGCGATAAAGGCCAGAAGTAGAATAAAAGCTTGAGATTTGTAAGAATCAAAATTCTGAAAAAATACCGTTAAAAGTAGCTAAACTTTGACGGCTTCATGCTCGCTTTGCTCGCTCAAATTTAGTATTGCTTTGAATAAGATTAGGATTATAAAAATATATAATTGAAAGAAACGTAGATACTACTAGTATGAAGAATTGGTGATGATGATAAACAGAAGAATGGAAGTGAAGGGTAATGCTGAATGTAAATAAATGAGGATAGGAAAAGGATGATGATGGCTTGTCATAGTGAAATGCTTAAGGGTTGGACCACATGTTAGCACGCTATCGCGTTTTTCCGTTGCCTTATCCTTTTGCCACATAGCATGCTGCAGCATCGGGCGGCGGTGCGTAAAAAGGCGATAGTTTGCTGACAGATGTGATCCGACCTTAACAGCCCGGCCACGACCTTGCCGCTATCAGCGGCAGCTTAGAGCGGCGCGGCGAGCGGTGGGAACAATTCTTTAAAAATGCACGGAGCACGCCACGAGGCGCCGCTATGAGCGACAATGCTAGCGTTTTTTACCGAGCGGTTCGCTGCAGCGGCGCGCGACGGGAACAAATGTACAGAGAATAAAGTGCGATGCCACGACTAAGAGCGGCGCGGGCAGCGGCGGGCGAGTGACGTACTCAGCGGTGACTTTGTGAACAAAATATTTTTCACAAAGTCACTTTAGATAATGCCATGCCTAATAACGGCCCGGTCACTACTTTTATCTTAGCGTAAATATGTCCACCTCGGTCCCTGCCGCTACCGCTACTGAGCAAGTACGTGGCATGGACAACGCTCTGTCCACCAAAACCGCGCCGCTTGCCGCGCCGCATTTCGCTAAGCCAAAAGTCGTGGCCGGGCCGTAAGACTGCACATGATTTTATAAATTAGGCTAATGAACTCATCAAAAAGCAGAAATATTAAAGTAATTTTTAGTAGCTTACGCCCGCAGTTTCACCTGCGTAGTTCCCGTGGGAATATCGGGATAAAAAGTAGCCAAAAATAAAGTTGACTGGTGTTAGTTAGGGTGTGAGGAAAGGACAAACAAACACACTTTTGCATTTATAATATTAGTTAGGATTCACCAGTCTCTTGTTTCATGCAGAAAGATTTTATGTTTTTGTAACAACTAAATTAATAAAACAGTTAAGTTAGTAGTTTCTGTGAAATATACTCTTCGAGTTTGTCACAAAATCTTAAATAATCAACAAGCTTAGACATTATTTAAGTAATAAGCTCAATATTGTTTTACATACTTGCGATAGCCTTTATCAATATTTTTATAATTATTTTGCGGACACTAATTTGCCATGGTAAATAAAAGATGATGTAAATATTTTTTAATGCCGGTAATATAACTATTACGAAAGTTTTCAGTCTACGTAATATTTATTATTCTTCAAAAGTTCAGGAAAACTAAATTTATATACGTTTTACTGCCGTGTTTCTTTTGATATGATTCGGAGCAAAGATTATTGGGATATATAGACGTCAGAATAGTTTTGGCAGAAAATCAAAAACACTAATAACGCCGCTGACAGGAATGTTTCGTGTAATTGAATTTTTAATAAATATTGAATAATTTAAACAAATTATTTTTACCTTATTTTGTCTTCCTATTTTGGACTTATCCGCCACTAAGAAAAAGTCAGTGCCTAATTTTGGCGTCTTTTTTCGCGCTGCCATCAACCAAACAGACAACTATCTGAGATAGCCCTATCTATATTTAGATATAGGTTACTAATTTCGGCCGTAAACCATCAAACACCATGAATGCATTTCTAGGATAATCTGACAGTCTCCTTGAAGGTATGGTATGACATTTTCTTTAAGTCCTACGTCTCGGTTATACTACGGCCAGACTTGCGCGTTGTCGCGAACTTTTGCTACTTCCACGACAAGTGTCGCTAAGCAATAATCACCTTTCTTTCCGTGTTCTAAAATATGACTATTGCTTGGCCAGACTAGTCTTGAAAATGGCAAAAGTTCGCGACTATGAGCAAGTCTGGCCGTAGCATCAGAAGCATTATTCAAACAAGTGATAATGAGCGTTGTTAATGACGGACGCTCCTCGGATCAACGGCTTCTACGACTTCCGAAACTGTAGGACAAAAATATTTTTAGACAGATTAGAAATGGAATAAGAACTTAACGCTACACGGGCTTCAATGGAGCGTTGATCTCTTAAGTTCCAGGTTCGATCTCAAGCCAGGTCATTGTAAACCTGACTTATTTTTATTGTGTTTAGGTAAGAACTATTATCTGAAGAAATTAATTTTAGAATAGCTTAAGTCTTAGGCACTCGATATCTTGCTTTAGTGGAGTTAAGCCCTTGACGAGTTCCTTGCCAGTTCTTCTCGTTACAAGGTCTCCCGCCGTAGGGTTTGTGAACCGATGGCGTAGCTTCTTTGACGTTCATAAGTGCTTGTAACAGCCTAGACTGAATAAATGTGTGTAATAGTGCAAAGCAATTTTTAAAAAGATTACGATAGATAAGAAATGCCTTAGGCGATTCTTAAGTTTAGTGCAGAGGGTGTTAATGTTATTTGTAGTTGTTTCTGATTTCCATAACACAAGTTCTTTGCCATTATTTTCCAGACGTTAGGATGACTGCAATGTTGCCTTAAAAAGACGATACACCTTAAAACACAAGTCCTTACAATCAATTCACTTTGATACTTTATATTCATCATCCGTCCACATCAGACGGCCACTGCTGGACAAAGGCATCTCCTAACTCACGCCTATTGTGGCGTTCATAGGAGGTTATTAGCCTGCTGCTACCACGCTGGGCAGACGCGTTGGTAGAGGGTTTGTTTCAAGTTTTCCTTCTCTCGCACAGCTGTCGAATGCGTCGAGCTTTATTGTTATAATTGAAATGTTGCTTTAAAAACTGAAGACGATACCTAAACCAATTGTCAGTCACATTACACGACCTAATTATATTTATTTCTATTATCTGATATATTTCACGTCTCAGAAAAGTAACTGTTCTATTTTCGCTGCAGACAGGAGTGGACTTGGTGAAAAATACACGGCCTCAATAAAGTTCGTACCTTCCGCAAGTGACGCATACGGCAGATGTCAGTCAGTCAAATAAAAAACAAACATCCAGAAAACCAAATTAGTTATTGAAGACGTTCGCAAAAGCATGACCCAACACGCGGGCCCAATGCGGATTGGTGGGTTTTGACGACTGCAAATGCAGCTGGGACCAACGGCTTGATGTTTCTTCTTCACGCCGGTTCTTCTCGTTACAAGATCTCCCGCCGTAGGGTTTGCGAACCGATGGCGTTAGCTTCTTTGACGTTCATAAGTGCTTGTAACAGCGTAGACTGAATAAATGATATTGAATTTTAATGAATTTTAACGTGCCTTTCGAAGCACGGATGGGCTTGAGATAGTACATTTTTGGTCACCCATCCCGTGACCGACCGTTGCGAAAGTTGCTTAAGTCCAACAATCGCAGGCCGAGTGCGCGGTCTACTCCCCACGGGCTCCTAAGAAGGTATATGTTTCGCATTAAGTACTGAAAGAAGTTTCATAGAGGATTTTAAACTTTCGCGTCGCTTTCGCATAATTATGAATAACAAAAAAAAAATTTAGTAGTCGGTTTTTTTTATATAAAAAGTTTATTATTTCACAATTTTTAAAGTTAGAATAACTCCCGCACTTCGGTTGGACTGAAACTATAGTGTAGGCAACTACTAGTCTGACTCAAACCGTTTGTGTCAATCCGTTTTACCGAAAAAACGGCAGTTTTTTTAAGAGTTCCTCAAAACTACTGAACCGATTTCAAATTTCAATTTCAAAATGGGACCAACTTATGAACAGACCAGAATGTTATAACGTTTGAATCATTTCGATCGGTGCAGGCGTTCCCGAGTAATCCGTGAACATACATAAAAAATATATATATAAATACGCGACGAATTGATAACTTCCTTCTTTTTTGAAGTCGGTTAAAAACAACGGGACTCAAACCCGATATTTAATATGCGGTACATATTATAATGGCTTGTGACCACGGCTTTAGCTTTAGCTGGAGTTAGCTTCTTTGACGTTCATAAGTGCTTGTAACAGCCTAGACTGAATAAATGATATTGAATTTTAATGAATTTTAACGTCCTTTCGAAGCACGGATGGGCTTGAGATAGTACATTTTTGGTCACCCATCCCGTGACCGACCGTTGCGAAAGTTGCTTAAGCCCAACAATCGCAGGCCGAGTGCGCGGTCTACTCCCCACGGGCTTCTAAGAAGGTATATGTTTCGCATTAAGTACTGAAAGAAGTTTCATAGAGGATTTTAAACTTTCGCGTCGCTTTCGCATAATTATGAATAACAAAAAAAATATTTTGTAGTCGGTTTTAATTTTTTTTATAAAAAGTTTATTATTTCACAATTTTTAAAGTTAGAATAACTCCCGCACTTCGGTTGGACTGAAACTATAGTGTAGGCAACTACTAGTCTGACTCAAACCGTTTGTGTCAATCCGTTTTACCGAAAAAAACGGCAGTTTTTTCAAGAGTTCCTCAAAACTACTGAACCGATTTCAAAATTTCAATTTCAAAATGGGACCAACTTATGAACAGACCAGAATGTTATAACGTTTGAATCATTTCGATCGGTGCAAGCGTTCCCGAGTAATCCGTGAACATACATAAAAAATATATATATAAATACGCGACGAGTTGATAACTTCCTTCTTTTTTGAAGTCGGTTAAAAATAACGGGACTCAAACGCGATATTTAATATGCAGTACATATTATAATGGCTTGTGACCACGGCTTTAGCTTTAGCTGGAGTTAGCTTCTTTGACGTTCATAAGTGCTTGTAACAGCCTAGACTGAATTAATGATATTGAATTTTAATGAATTTTAACGTGCCTTTCGAAGCACGGATGGGCCTGAGGTAGTACATTTTTGGTCACCCATCCCGTGACCGAACTCTGCGAAAGTTGCTTAAGCCCAACAATCGCAGGCCGAGTGCGCGGTCTACTCCCCACGGGCTCCTAAGAAGGTATATGTTTCGCATTAAGTACTGAAAGAAGTTTCATAGAGGATTTTAAACTTTCGCGTCCCATTAGAATAATGAATAACAAAAAAAAAATGTTGTAGTCGGTTTTTATTTTTTTTATAAAAAAGTTTATTAGGTATTTCACAATTTTTTAAGTTAGAATAACTCCCGCACTTCGGTTGAACTGAAACTATAGTGTAGGCAACTACTAGTCTGACTCAAACCGTTTGTGTCAATCCGTTTTACCGAAAAAACGGCAGTTTTTTCAAGAGTTCCTCAAAACTACTGAACCGATTTCAAAATTTCAATTTCAAAATGGGACCAACTTATGAACAGACCAGAATGTTATAACGTTTGAATCATCTCGATCGGTGCAGGCGTTCCCGAGTAATCCGTGAACATACATAAAAAAAAATATATAAATACGCGACGAATTGATAACTTCCTTCTTTTTTTGAAGTCGGTTAAAAACAACGGGACTCAAACGCGATATTTAATATGCAGTACATATTATAATGGCTTGTGACCACGGCTATAGCAACACAGCCGAAACGTCAAGCTGTAAGTACATAATTATATTATGTGCTGCATATCAAATATCGCTTTTTTATTTATAATTGAAAAGAAGTGTCGCTACGAAAATGGAGACTTTGCCATGACAACGTGACGTATACAGTCCATAGACAGTAGACTGCTTCAGTGTATCACGCAAAAAGTCGGCAACGCGTGTCAGCCACCTTACTACTTCTAATCTCTTTCGTGTGTTCTACATTTCTAATAGTATACATGTATGGGGAGCCCATGGCGCTGCGATTGTTGAGGTTAAGCAACTTTCGCATAGGTAGGTCACGCGATGGGGTACCAAAAATTTACTATCTCGAGCTCCTCCGTGCTTCGAAAGGCACGTTAAGTCGTTGGTCCCGGCTGCGTTTGCAGTCGTTAAAACCCACCAATACTCATTGGGCCCGCGTGGTGGGTCATGGCCCTTTCTCCTTATCCATCCATAAGGAAGACCAGTGCCCCAGCAGAGGGGACATTAAAAATGGCTGATGACGACGAAATGTATGTTACAATAAACATTAAAAACACAACATTAGCCTTTACCCCTAAACACAGTGCAATATCCTTATCCTAATCCTTACTAATATTATAAATGCGAAAGTTTGTTTGTTTGTCCTTCCTTCACGCCCTAATTAAGCAACCAATCGACTTGATATTTGGCATAGAGTTAGTTGAAAGGACTTAGAATTACATACTTTTTATCCAGATATTCCCACGGGATCGGGAACCACGCGGGTGAAACCGCTGGCGGAAGCCAGTTATCATATAAAACAGATTTTGTCATCAGTAGCACAATGTTCTTATAGCCCCACAGGCAGATTATTTTTATTTAAGTATTAGGAAGATTATGTGACATCCAAGGCTTAAAAACATACATACATACCCCTTCTCGTGATATGCGTCTAAAGTTTTGTGTTCCCAGTACCTTGGACTTTGAGAGCTGATGCAGAACGTCATCATGTGATTGCACCATATCGAAACGACTGAAACAGACTGAAATTTAGCTAGTCACTTTCGTATCGTAAATAGCAAAACATTGTTCACGCAAAATTTTCGAAGTTCCATGAATACTCTTTCAAATTTCCCTAGTTTAGGCTATGTAGCTATATTCGCAGTAACATTTCGTAATAGTTAACGTATTTTATTACTGTCTCGTCTATCTCATAACAATGAAATATTTATTGTGTCTCATTTTTCTATAGGTACGTGACGAGTTAATAAGAAATTCAGTTGGCCAGTCAAGAAAATAACATGCAAACTATAAGTCCCATTGCATTCTACCTTTAAGATTGTGGTGTTGGTATCAAATGGGCAATTTAGTAGGTAATCAGTAAGCTCTAAATAAATCTAGGCAGGATTGTATAGTGCTTCCTTGTGGAAATAAAATATATCATAGCTGATGATGATAAATTGAATAGTGATCTAAATTGTAAATATTATATAACTTGCAAAGAAAATATTATTTTAGATCTCCTAGTAAAGTGTACGCAGTTTAAGGAAAATGTATCATCCAATGAATAGGTTCTCTTACAAAATGAAACTCGGACTTTCTAAAAAGACCGCATGGTAGCTACCCCGTACCAGTCCTTTCGAGCTGTAGGTAATTTAAAAATCTGTCTTAGAATATTCCATTGTGAAGGCCAGAAACCTTTGGGATCAATATCTAGAGTAAGATCGCTGTAGTTAGCTGACCTGTCAAACGATGACTCAGAGGACCGGGCAACGTCAGGAACCAAATCCACCTCATATCTCGCCTTGCCAAATCTATTCTTGATAACGCTTTTACGCAGTCAAACTATATTCAACTTTATTTCAACCACTAAAGATTCATTACCGAAATCATTCTTAATCTTAAAGACCCCAAATGATTTTGTGTTCTACTGCAAAGACTCATAGTGTGGATTGGCATGATTGATAAGAAGACATGTTTAAATTGAGCTAACTATCGCCGAACGTCACTTTATAATAGTCTGTCGGATGAAATCGAATGTCACAGTGCCTGGAAAGTTCTGGTTACCTGTGAGTATACCTGAAAAATTGTGGACCTCACGTGACCTCAGTACAAGCGGACATAATAGATTTAGGAACCATTTCTATACAGCCAAAAGATTGTAGCTTGCATTAGTAGTATTAAATATTGTAGTCGAAATATTTAAAATTACAATTCCATATTCAGCCGGTATTTGTCAGCATAAAATATAAATAAGCTACTATTTGCCATATATTATTTAGCCTATTTAAGGGCCAAAAATGATATGGAAAATATCGTAAAATTAAAATGCCATTCTTCAAATCCCTACAGCATTGTTCATGAATGACTGTGCTGAGGTAAACACATCTGGAGAGTCTCCAGTTGGCTGGGTAGCGGCACAGTCACACATCTAAATATATTACATAGTAAACATGTTAGGGATTTGGGTAACCAGGTGGGAATCTACCAAGAGTGCCCAAGTGCTTAAGTTATTCCCGGGATAGATCGAATTTTGAACGACTCTGAACTGCAAGAATGTTATTTTGGTTTTAAAGAAAAGACTGCGGATATTTATTTGGGTTTTTCGTATCACTATGAGTACTTACGTTCAATATTGTCATCTATCATTCAAATAATTTATCTTATTATTTTGAAGTCTAAATGAGTTCATAGCCAGATTATTTCACATGTATCTAACCAGAACGAGTTTCAAAAAGATCGAATATCCAGGTCGGAAACAAGACAGAATTTTATTCATAGTGCGATATGAGACTCGCAAGCCAAGATTAATAGAATAGTGAATATTCTTTATATTATTACTTTTTATTATAATATACCGGTCAAAGGAAAGGTGAACGACTCCATTTGATCTCATTTGCCAAACTAAAATCTCATTTTCTGTGGTTCTCTATATCTACAAAAAACCATTAAGTACTTCTAAAAGCATCTATTTTCTAAAGACTATTTTTTATCTAACTATTCAAATTGAGACGTTATTGTCTATGCATAAAGTCATTAACTGCAAATTTATTGTTTTTGGGTGTTCTGAAACGCACTAATTAATATTTTTTTACTAAACAAAACTATGTTAAAGTTTCTTCCTGGTAAAAAAAAATCTCTTTGATAAGTACTTTCTAAAGAATCCTGCCAAATGATTACTTTTGACAAAGACAAACGTCATTTTTTTTCTTAAAACTCACTATCTTAGATATTAGGGACTTAATTTTTTATATCTAATTTTCAGAAATCAAATTCAAGACTTCTTCAAAACTTTTATAGCAAGAAATCATTAACTTTGTTTTTTCTTAGATAGAAAACCTACGTGGTTGAGAAATTATTATTGTTATTTGATTAATAATAGTATAATTATTTTTAAATTCATTTAGTTTTTCCATACACTTTCTATCATATGTTTGTAACACCTAAACGGCTGGATGGATTTGGATGAAATTTGGTTGATAGACAGATTAGGACCTGGATTAACATTAGGCTACTAAAAGTATTTATCCTGGTCATAGGACCCTAGGGTCTTCACGGACAAAGTCACTGGCAGCCTCTAGTTTACAATGTTTATATTTTAGCATGTTTAAAATTGAAAAAGTTCATTAATGATTTCTAATTCAATGGTTTTGGCCACTTTTGATTTTTGCCATAACTAATGATATGATATCTTGCCAAAACCAAGTCTTTAATTCATTGTTATGTCTTATTTAAGAAATCATTGATTGCAGATTACCTATAAAATTATTATGGTAAGAAGTCATTAACTACGTTTTTTTAGCAAGTTTCTAGCTTAAAAAAATGTTTTATGTAAAGAATTTAAGTCTTGCTGATTAAATAAATAACAATATAACACTATCAAAATGCATTAAATTTTTTGTATTCTTATTGTATTTAACATGATATAGCATGTTCAAGATTGAAAAATTTCAATAATTGATTTCTCATAATTCGATTTTGGTCACTTAATGAGTTCTTGCAATGCAATAATCCCTTATTTTTTTGTAAAATGTCTTTCTATTTTGTCTGAATGCATATGCGTTGCATGGATATTGAATTGCACTCAAGCCTAGATGTGCTAAGGGAGGTCCATTACTTGTATCGTTCTACTACCTATTCCAGTTTTTGTCCCATCTGATAGTCCCGTGGAGGACGGAGTCGCGTTCGTTATTAGGGAAACCTCTTTTTCTCTTATTAGAGAATATGAGAACCAATCTGCAGATTTTTTATTATTGCACTATTTAAAGACTTCTTGGTATCGCAAGGTGGCCAGGCATAGAAACCCAAATATAATCTTAATAGAGACTCTATAATTAGGTCGCCACCTAATTATTGTCTAATTTTAAAATATATCGCAATCCCTTTCAAATGTTTAGTGTTTGTTATAGCGATTTATGGAATCGTGTAACTTGGGAGTCTCAATCGATTTTAGAACGAATTATATTAAGACGACACTTCTCCATATATTTGAAAGGTGTTTTCGTGTGTCACTTTGCTTAGACAGTTCTATTTCTTTCATTCAATACCTTTCAAAACGCGTCCCGTTCACAATCCCTATCACATAACAAATAATTGTGGCGCGAAGCTCAATACCCTTTCAAAATTCAAATTTAAAAAGTTTGCGTAAATTTTATAATTAGGCAATTGACTCCGGTCAGGCTCCAGTCCAGTCATATTTTAACTTCGGGTAAATAGCATAACTACCTAAATGTCAATAAATGACGTGTCATGTCACACAGCACAACACACGGAGCGGATGACATGGCATGTATACACAAATTGAATTTTACGTTTTTTTTTTTTTTTTTATGATATTGTAATTTTTGCATTTTTCAATGCTATTTTTATACTTATGGTAAATTTTAAATAGAAAAATATTGGAAAAAATTAACTCGGCCACAAGTGAATTCTCAGACGGGAATCGAACCCGCGACCTTTGGAAATCCGGTCCAATGCTCTAACCGCTGAGCTACCGAGACTTGCGAACCACCGTCGAAATTCTCCAATACTTTTATATTTTCAATACGCTGTAGGCCAGCGTTGTTACATCAATGCTAGGAATATCCTTGCATTCGAAAGAAACATCTTTTCAGGTGTTTAACGATCGATTAAGATGGAACTGCCAATAATTTATGATTTTGTAATTTTTGCATTTTTCAATGCTATTTTTATACTTATGGTAAATTTTAAATAGAAAAATATTGGAAAAAATGAACTCGGCCACAAGTGAATTCTCAGACGGGAATCGAATTGTGGCCGAGTTCATTTTTTCCAATATTTTTCTATTTAAAATTTACCATAAGTATGAATTTTACGTGTTTTAATGTTTTACGTTTTTATTTTTATTTATTATTTTCTTTGTTCGCTCTGTTCGTTTCTGATGTCACTTCTGTGCTCAGCAGAATACCAGTGCAGCAAGCTATCTGATGCTTGCTGCTAATACTGAGCTGAGCACAGTTTTGTCATCACACGACTGTACGCGTTTCTCTTTTATTGTTATTTTGTTTGTTTTCTTTCTTTTTTGTTCAATTTGTACTTTTTCATACTTCTATGTAATATGTTTGTGTTAATGTGTACCTTTGTGTGATGTCAAAATAAATATTTTTCTATTTCTATTTCTATTTCTAAATACTCAACAGCATGTTATAATTAGGCATAATTAAAACAGGTAATACGTACTGGTTGTAAAAATACTTAGTATTATCAGTTACAATGAAGAGTGGCTGCTCGCCAAGTACTGATGGTATCTAGTCAGAGATCGTGACACAAATAAGGATACCTGGTGTAAAATGACACAGATTAGCGAAAGAAATAGATACATTTATTTTTGCTCGCATCGCAGACATTCATTTGCGCTTTTTGCACTTTGCTCTTTATGTATATTTTTCTTCACAAACATGTTTCAACCTTTTTTTTATGATAAACACATTAGTCCTCCTACTCAAATGAAGATTGCGCAAAGGTATAAGTAAAAAAAATACAATTACATGATGAAAACTTTCCGTGCCGTGTGGTGACGGCCTAAGAATACAAGTGTCACCACTCCCTTATATGTCTGGGATGTCGTAAGAGTCAACTAAGAGGCTCGACGCATTGAACCCTCTACCAACTCGTCTGGCCAGCGTGGTAGCAGTAGGTTAGTAGCCTCTTATGAACGCCACAATAGGCGTGATGTAGGAGAGGCCTATGTCCAGCAGTGGACGTCCACAGGCTGATGATGGATGGATGGATGTAAACTTGTCAATATCATACAATACTTAATTTACATAAGATTCTTTTGAATATCATTTGCGAATATTTAAAATTTTAAGTGAGCGTCAGCATTCAAACGAATAGTTATTCTATTCGTTTGAACACTGACGCTCACTTAATATAATATATCACTTAATAT
This sequence comes from Chrysoteuchia culmella, assembly GCA_910589605.1. Taxonomy (NCBI): domain Eukaryota; kingdom Metazoa; phylum Arthropoda; class Insecta; order Lepidoptera; family Crambidae; genus Chrysoteuchia; species Chrysoteuchia culmella. Next base: position 3,170,169 of record OU342651.1, read on the forward strand.
TTCGTGTTTCTGAGGGCACGTTAAACCGTCGGTCCCGGCTGGTGTCATCTGATAACAGTCGTTAAGCCAAGTCAGAGGCCTTTTAGGCGGCTTGATAAACTCTGACACCAGAGGTGGCCACTAATCCTCATACGATAAGAAGAAGATTGCCGACAAAAATATATAACACTAGCGGCAAAAATATATACCACTATAAAAATATTCTATGTTCATAAACAGGCTATCTACTGTCTGTGTACCAAATTTCATCCTATTCAATGTAAATAAACATACAAACAAACAAACAATCTTTCCTCTTTATAATACATATTATTATTAGTATTGCTAATAGTATAGATATTTAAAATAAAATCAAATAAATAAAAAAAAACAAATAATTAAAAGTAATTATTATTAAAAATATAAAACATTGTTACAAAAAATTAATATTGGAAATCATCATCATGCATCAACAGCATCGGGAAAAGTAAAAATGAAATGTAGTTACCTACATTACTCAAGGATTGCTTCTCTCGTGTCAAAAGCTAACATCTTACGTTTGTTTATTGAAAATAAATTACGGCACTTCCATAAAATACTGAAAATAACAGTTCAACATCTTCACGCCTTCACATTTTTTTGGCAAACCGTCGATAAAATATATCACACATGAACTATAAATAACAGACGCACTGTAACACACACCATATTGATGAAATACATCTGCCTATGAAGATGAAAATATTGAAACATTTTGATCTGTAATAAGTTACAGTAAGGTATAGAATTGGCCAAACATCAATAAGCCTATTAATCAAGAATGGCAAGTAGTTCTAGACCTGAATTTATTCAGAACAGATTTTCGCACTGGAATTAGTTCTCTTTGAAGTAGCACTGGATCGTGACTGTTAAAAACCCTCATATACAGGGTGTTAAAACACCCAAACCGAAGCCGTGATATATGTGTAGTATACATCAAACTAAATAAGATTATGTAGAAACAATTGCTCGGAAACGACTTTTATTCTTGATAAAAAAAAATGTGTTATTTTTTGCACGCAATGGAATGCGTGCAACAACTTTTGCGTGTGTCTTTAAGGGCGGGCGGTGCGGGCGGTGCGCGCGGCGGTGACATGCAGTTCTCGTCGAGCGTGTTCCGTCGCCCGCACCGCTGTCGTCGAGAGCAGCTTCATACAAATCTATGGACTTTGATCAAGTCGCGCGTGCCACCGCCCGTACCGCCCGCTTTGGCCGCTGGCGTCCAGGACGCAGCCTGAAGCAGGAGTAGGTGACGGGGGCCCCGTGTCATTGAGTGGTTTTGATATTCATTGCGGGTTTGTTACTATAAACGATAATCTTAAGAAAAAAAATTATGACTCAATCCTCAATAATGTAATAGTAGCTGGTAAGTAACTTTCGCAGTAGTCGGTCGCAGGATGGGTCGCTAAAATGTATTATCTGATGCTCCTCTGTACTTCGAAACGCATGTTATGCTGTTGGTCTTGGCTGCGTTTGCAGTTGTTAAAACCCACCAAACCATAAGTATTGGGTCTGCGTGGTGGATCATGGCTCATTCTCCTTATCTATCGATAAGGGAGGCCAGTTCCTCTGCAGTTAAAATGGGAACTGCTGTTAAGATGATGAATACGTTCGCAATCGGAGCAGGCAGTTCAACCTGGGTAAAGAGTGGGCTCACATGTAGGTAGTCATGGAGTAGGTAGACGCTGTGTGGAATCTCGAGTTGATTGAATCTGGAGGTACGCTGGGTTTAGGGGTGCCTAAGGGTTCCCGTGGAGGAAACTGCTGCCCATAGATACGACCCTAGTTCGTAGAACACGGAATCAGACCGAAAAATATAGTATACAACTTCCCACTGGTTTTACAGTCTCTTAACAGTTTTTCTACTAATGGAGCAAGACAAACCCGGGAAATGTTATGTCCGAACAATGTTTGATAGCTGAACAAAGTATTTGCATATTATAAAATGTAATTGTTGGTACTTTTAGTTTTGCCAATAGCTCTAAAGCTAACTGCTGAAATAAACTTTACATACAAAATCAGTGATTCATTTCATGATGACGTAACAAGAAAATGCTATATATTTGAAGGTATATTTCTTGCTGTATCTCAGTTGACAGAGAGACCGCACGCTGAGCGGTTGTCTCCAGAGCATTTTAATTCTCAAAATAACATAAATTAAAATATACAAAGACTCTTGAATTACATGCACTTCAAAAAATACTGAATGAGTTTTAACTATCTATCTATTAAAATAGGAATCAATCTTTTTAATATTGTGCTCTATGCGCTCTGAAACCATTGATAAGATTGTGATGAAGCTTTGGTAGGGTATTCTGGAAATGCCCGTGAGGGTTCCTGGCCCAATAAATCTATTAATATTTATTTATTACGTAGCATTGCAACGCATGCAGGGTACAGCAAGTTCTTTATAAAAAAACCGGTTACTAAGTCTAAATTACAATGACAAGAATTTTAATTTTAATCGCCCCTGTCTGTGGTCTAGTGGTAACAACCACCACCGGTATCAGACCCAGGGGTCTCGGTTTCGATTACCAGCGGGGTACATATTGTATTCGGTTAGGCTGATGGTAGGACTTGTTGTAACTCCGCCTGGCTAACTACACCATCTTATTTAAGCCTGACGCCATTGCAACAATGTTTTCAGCATTGTTGTGTTCCGGCAGTTAGAGATAAGATAGCCAGTTCCTTAGTGATGATGATTCCGGGAGAGGCTCGTTTCCATCTTCAGCCTTTTCAATACTTAAGATCAGGTATGATGAAGGATAAGAATCTCCCCGTTGTTCATAAAAAAAGACTAGAATTGTGGTTCTAAATTTGACAATAGTGACGTCAAATTTCCGTAGCATGACAAACGCTTGCGCATACATACTTGCCCAATTTTGTACACAGTGACCTATATTTAGCGAAGTGGGAAGGACAAAAGATCGGTGGGTGTGCTTCTGTGCTTTGCCCGGATACGAAAAATAGGCGAGTGTCTTCCGTCTCTCTCGTTCGGTGACGCGATGACAGAGATATAAAGCTCTTTCTAAAATAGCCTGGTGTCTATTTTTAAATGAGTTCGTCTATTCTTTGGTTTATTACTGGCCAGTAACTAAGTCGTTTGCAGTATTCTTGTTGAACTTTGTGCACGCTGCATTTTTTAGGTTCCTGTTAATTATAATTAATCAAATTTTGGTTCTACCCGCGGTTTCACCCGCGTGGTTCCAGTTCCTGTGGGCATATCGGTATAATAAGTAGCTCTTATTACTATCCGTCCTTTCAACTCTGTGGCAAAAATCGAGTCGATTACTTGCTTAGTAAGGGCGTCAAGGAAGGACGAACAAACACACTTTCGCATTTATTATATTAGTTAGGATGAGGAAGTTAGGATTAGGTTTAGCCTAAGATTAAGATTAGATTGGCGATTGTGATTAGCGATTGGCGGGATATGCCGCCCGGTGCTGCTGCAACTACGCCAGGTAAGCACCACAGCCCACCAGTTTTAAGAACCCTTTTTGACGAGCTGAATATTCGTCGTAACTAACAACATAGTCACCAACCTCTACCAAGTTCAGTGCCTCTACTACGAGTTCGACAAACTACATTTATTAACAAAAACGATCGCTTTTTCTCTTTCATATCCATTAGCTGTGTATCCGATAGTTTTCGAAAACATAGTTATAATTAAATCAACTCATACGAGGGCTACAAATGTATTCTTTAACCAAAAATAGGTCACCTATGAAATTGCCGACATTTTTCTTGCAATTCTAGAGAACCTCATTACCTCTGTTAAAAATACCTCGAAAGGCTCCTTTTTTTTGTTAGGAAAATTAACCTACTTTATTTATTGTAATTTATATTTTTTTAATAATTTTTTAAATTAAAATATAGCTTTAGATTGCTTATTTTTCTAACAATGCTTGTACATAAAAAAAATTGTGGCACTATCACTTGCGGTAGTAACTATAACAAAAATTGTTAGTATGAAAAACGAACTTTCTTTGAAATTCTTCATACAAATTGACAATTTCACAGGGAAAGTCCTAACATTTGGTTCAATATATTCTTATTTCTACAGCCGAACGCAAAGCAATGTTTCATGAATCGGTCGAAAGCTCTCCGATAAGCTATTTAAAGTCCGGCCCGGCTGACGTTCGCGTTAACGTAAGTGTATTGTCAGATTCTGCGCTGGCGCAGCGTTTGTATGTACTGTATTAGAGATTTTTGAGAAACGTTTTATTGAAAAGTAATAATGTTGGAGAAGTAAATACGAGTATGTTCTATTATTTGTGATAAAAACGTTTTCTATGAATCTGTAACTGACGACCTGTTTGGCGCAGGGGTACCAACCCCGCCTTCTGCGCCAGAGGTCCCGGGTTCGATCCCCGGACAAGACAAATATTTGTGAGCATGAACATGTCTATTTGTCTTGGTCTGGGTGTTTAATAAGTATATTATGCATGTATTTACAAAAAAATTGTATCTAAGTATGTTTATCCGTTATCTAGTATCCATAACACAAGTTCTTCATGAAACTTAATGTGGGCTAGATAATTGGTCTTATTGTATGCAAATATTTATAACTTAAAAAAAAGCTTCCTAAAAGAAAGTTCCTTGATCATACTATTTAAGACAAAAAATATGAGTATTTAAGTCATAAATGAAATAGTATTGAAAAGTATTCAGGTTGTTTTACTCAACATCATCACGGGATCAACTCTACTGGTCAACCGGGAAGTTCCCCGATTGTACCTACTGGTTCCATCGTTCAAGTGTTTTGTTCAATCTTAGCGTTGCGAGTTCGATACCCACGGGACACAAATAAGTACCACTGGGTTGTTGGTCTGAGTACTTGTTATAAGTCGATTGAATTAAAGGATTTATAACTTTTTTTTATGAGCGACGGAGAAACTCTTAGCCTTCATTGTACCTGATGTTAAGTATTGATAAGGAAGAAGGAAGATGGAAGCGAGCCTCTTCCGGAATCCTCGATCACTGAGGAACTGGCTATCTAATCTTTAACTGCAGAAACATATCAAATGCTGAAAACATTGTTGTTATAGCGTCAGACTTAGATAAGATGGTGGTAGCTAGCTAGGTGGACTTACAACAAGTCCTACCACCAACCAAACCGAATACAATATGTACCCCCGCTGGGAATCGAACCCGGGACCCCTGGGTCTGATACCGGTGGTTGTACCACTAGACCACAGAGGCGGTTGAACTCTGACTGAACATAGCCACTTAAATAAACGATGATATTTCTTTTTTTTTATGGTTTTTGAATTTTTGCATTTTTCAATGCTATTTTAATACTTATGATACATTTTTAATAGAAAAATATTGGAAAAAATTAACTCGGCCACAAGTGAATTCTCAGATGGGAATCGAACCCACGACCTTTGGAAATCCGGTCCAATGCTTTAACCGCTGAGCTACCGAGACTTGCGAACCACCGTCGAAATTCTCCAATACTTTTATATTTTTAATACGCTGTAGGCCAGCGTTGTCACATCAATGCTAGGAATATCCTTGCATTCGAAAGAAACAACTTTTCAGGTGTTTAACGATCGATTAAGATGCAACAGCCAATAATTTATGATTTTTGAATTTTTGCATTTTTCAATGCTATTTTAATACTTAAGATACATTTTTAATAGAAAAATATCGGAAAAAATTAACTCGGCCACAAGTGATTTCTCAGATGGGATTCGAACCCACGACCTTTGGAAATCCGGTCCAATGCTCTAACCGCTGAGCTACCGAGACTTGCGAACCACCGTCGAAATTCTCCAATACTTTTATATTTTTAATACGCTGTTGGCCAGCGTTGTCACATCAATGCTAGGAATATCCTTGCATTCGAAAGAAACATCTTTTCAGGTGTTTAACGATCGATTAAGATGCAACAGCCAATAATTTATGATTTTTGAATTTTTGCATTTTTCAATGCTATTTTAATACTTATGATACATTTTTAATAGAAAAATATTGGAAAAAATTAACTCGGCCACAAGTGAAATCTCAGATGGGAATCGAACCCACGACCTTTGGAAATCCGGTCCAATGCTCTAACCGCTGAGCTACCGAGACTTGCGAACCACCGTCGAAATTCTCCAATACTTTTATATTTTTAATACGCTGTTGGCCAGCGTTGTCACATCAATGCTAGGAATATCCTTGCATTCGAAAGAAACATCTTTTCAGGTGTTTAACGATCGATTAAGATGCAACAGCCAATAATTTATGATTTTTGAATTTTTGCATTTTTCAATGCTATTTTAATACTTAAGATACATTTTTAATAGAAAAATATCGGAAATAATTAACTCGGCCACAAGTGATTTCTCAGATGGGATTCGAACCCACGACCTTTGGAAATCCGGTCCAATGCTCTAACCGCTGAGCTACCGAGACTTGCGAACCACCGTCGAAATTCTCCAATACTTTTATATTTTTAATACGCTGTTGGCCAGCGTTGTCACATCAATGCTAGGAATATCCTTGCATTCGAAAGAAACATCTTTTCAGGTGTTTAACGATCGATTAAGATGCAACAGCCAATAATTTATGATTTTTGAATTTTTGCATTTTTCAATGCTATTTTAATACTTATGATACATTTTTAATAGAAAAATATTGGAAAAAATTAACTCGGCCACAAGTGAAATCTCAGATGGGAATCGAACCCACGACCTTTGGAAATCCGGTCCAATGCTCTAACCGCTGAGCTACCGAGACTTGCGAACCACCGTCGAAATTCTCCAATACTTTTATATTTTTAATACGCTGTTGGCCAGCGTTGTCACATCAATGCTAGGAATATCCTTGAATTCGAAAGAAACATCTTTTCAGGTGTTTAACGATCGATTAAGATGCAACAGCCAATAATTTATGATTTTTGAATTTTTGCATTTTTCAATGCTATTTTAATACTTATGATACATTTTTAATAGAAAAATATTGGAAAAAATTAACTCGGCCACAAGTGAATTCTCAGATGGGAATCGAACCCACGACCTTTGGAAATCCGGTCCAATGCTCTAACCGCTGAGCTACCGAGACTTGCGAACCACCGTCGAAATTTCACTTGTGGCCGAAAAGATGTTTCTTTCGAATGCAAGGATATTCCTAGCATTGATGTGACAACGCTGGCCAACAGCGTATTAAAAATATAAAAGTATTGGAGAATTTCGACGGTGGTTCGCAAGTCTCGGTAGCTCAGCGGTTAGAGCATTCACAGAAATCCAATCATTTTAAGAGCATTGGATCGGATTTCCAAAGGTCGTGGGTTCGAGTCCCATCTTTGAACGATATTTCAATAAGTAGTAATGATAGCTTCGCTAAAAATGTGATACAAAGAGTTTTATTTTTCACCATTCAACTTAATACAATGTTACGTGGCTACATATTATAGGTATTCACAATTATTTGGCCAAAAAAAAACTTATGCATTTCTGTATGTTAAACAAGAAGAACATACTTGATCATTTTTGCTCGCGAGTTAGAAGATAAGAATACTTATAAAACTGAAATTAATAATGAACCAAAGTTTTGTTTTTTCTCATATTGTTTCTAAAATACGTATTTAAACTTTATAGAAAAGTGCAAGTAAAAGGCTTCGAATTAATGTAAATTAATTAATGCCAATTAAATTTAACTAATGTTAATAGCATATTGATCACAGATAGATCTTGATCTTAGATACAAATGAGCTGACGCTAATTCAGGTTATCGACATGGCTCGCGAATGACTAATAAATCAACCGCTATCATGGTGCATAAGAGAGCGCCAGAGCGATTTGGAAAACAGTTAAATTAATGGACTGTTCAAAGAATGTATTAAAGGTAGAAGGAGGAAGAGAAATTACTCTTTTAACTGATTAATACGAATGGCTGCATACGATTTAACCACGTGGTTCCAGTTCCCATGGGATAACAGGCACAAAATGTAACCTATTCAGGCTATTTTAACTGTGTGCTTTATCCAAATCCGTTCATTTACATCTAAACGTCCAAACTTTTAAATTTATAATATTATATCTGAAATAATAAATCTATTTTGGCTCAATGCTTTATAACAAATATCATTCAATTCCAAAAGTCATCAAAAATCATGGCTGATGTACTTTTCTCGAATTTTTCATTATACCATGTTTGTTATTTTTTATGATTTTTGAATGATGCATTGTTCAATGTTATTTTGTATACTTATGATAAATTTTAAATAGAAAAATATTGGAAAAAATTAACTCGGCCACAAGTGAATTCTCAAATGGGAATCGAACCCATGACCTTTGGATATCCATTGGACCTTTGGAAATGAACACGAGAGCATTGGACCGGATTTCCAAGGTCATGGGTTCGATTCCCATTTGAGAATTCCAATATAATTCTATTTAAAATTTATCATAACCATGTTTGTTCTTTTTAAAGTTTTACCGCTCCGCTTGTGAACGCAAGCCAGGCTTTAAGAATATGCGTCAGATGCAATGCAATGCAATGTCTCAATTGCCAAGAGGTGCAATGGTAGTGCATAAATAGATAACAAAATTAATAATGAACTTGCATCATTTTAAATAAATAAATAAATATTTCCATACAATCACACCAATTATCTAGCCCACGTTAAGTATCATGAAGAACTTGTGTTATGGATACTAGATAACGGATAAACATACTTATATACTTTTTTTGTAAATACATACATAATATACATATTAAACATCCAGACCAAGACAAATAGACATGTTCATGCACACAAATATTTGTCTTGTCCGGGGATCGAACCCGGGACCTCTAGCGCAGAAGGTGGGGTTAGTGCGTCAAACAGGTCGTCAAATAATATTGTTACTACGAACAACATTTTAGAAATCATAATAAGCATGTGACACACCATAGAAAATATTACCTTACAGCATGAGAGCCGTTGCCAAAATTCCCTACATCATTGACATCACGATGTACGAGAAACCCTGCATTTCTAGTATAAATTTTAAGGTCTGAGGCTTATGGCTTGGTCTGCCAGAGCTTAGTAAACATTTCTGTCAAAGTCAAAGTCAAAGTCAAAGTCAATATCATTTATTCAGTCTAGGCTGTTACAAGCACTTATGAACGTCAAAGAAGCTACGCCATCGGTTCCCAAACCCTACGGCGGGAGACCTTGTAACGAGAAGAACCGGCAAGAAACTCGTCAAGGGCTGTTTTTTTCTCCCTGTTTTATTTCATACAGAGTCGTCAAATTGAAAAGTGACCTTAACATATCAGTAAGGTCAATTTCCATCACAAAAGGAAAATACTAATTAAAATATTACATTTTATGGTTATTGTAAACGTAAACAGTTTTTAACTGGCAAAGAAAGACTTGTCTATCATACATTACAACATTTCCCGCACCACAAGACTACTACACTGCAAGTTGTGAGGTACATACAGGTCAGTATCAATTTATTTTAGATAAAAATATTTAGGCTTTAAGCACAGCATTAAGATAAGCAGACTGAGGTAGACCCATTTCCGCTGGCGGCACCCGTTCACGAGCATGACGCATGAACCAGCCATCGCTTCGCTCAACCATATTTTAGGGAACGTAACGACCCGCCTCACACGACACCGCCGAAGAAACGTTTGAGTGAGCATGACGTACTTCAGGTACTTATGTTAAGCTGTATAAATATAAAAAAAAATACAATGGCAACAGCAAAAAAAGAAAGATAAAAGTGCCTTAATGTAAGACACAACACAACCTACAATGTCACTAGAAGACGCATCAGCTGGGTCACAATCTCAATCGTAATTAAAGTTAAAAAAATAAATAAAAAAAAGCTTTTATATATTTGGAATAATTGAAAACATTATTTACCTTTGTTTACTCTGATCAAGCAGTGCCACGCATCTCAACTCAAAACATCATAAATAACATAAAATCAAAACAACATATATCTCTACACATTTTAACACAAGCAAACATGAGCAGACCCATCCCGCTGGCAGCACCCGTTCACGAGCATGACGCATGAACCAATGGGTATTGAAAGTAGCTATTGTAAATAAAAATATATTCTTGTGTTGGTAAGATTGATTCTCACAATCGGATAATATTAGACCTTGCCAAATATACTAGAATATCTATGAAATTGGCTTCCATAACTAAACCGAATTCCTCATAGACAGCTCTGACGCAAAACCTACGTCGTAAATACTAGCGATCAATGGAATAGATTCCTGTTCGAAATATACCTCAGGGGGCCTACCGCTATCTTTTAGCGCAGTATTGTTTCAATCTTACCATGCTATTTCGTATTACGTATCTCCTAAAGTAAGCTTGTATTTTGACGGAAGTTTTGTGACTTCTTCGCTCAATCATCGCCTCCAAAGCGTGAAGTGTGACAAAATGTGACAACTTTAATTAAAACAAAACGGTCTTATGACATGATGGTTTGTAATAGATGGTGGTAGGCCCGCTGGATAGCGGTAATGAAAAGATACAGTGTAGTAACAACGTGAAATGGTTACTTAACTGTGTGCCTCGTGCGAGTTTTTCTACTCACAGACGATAGTGAGCGCGTTAGGTTTTTGTATGGCGTTAGTGTAGTCCGTGGCGTAATCCGCTCATTTGTAGTGAGTAGTCATCAACCGTGAGTAGAAAACCTCGCACTTAACACTCTGATATCTATTAAATGTGGAAACTGCGGAAAATCTATGTGCAAATATTGCTTTCTAGTTCATGAGATCACTAATATTAAAGAAACATCTTTTCTTGATTTTATATAGCCAGTCCTCAGTGATTGAGGATTTCGGGAGAGGATCGCATCCATCTTCAGCCTTATCAATACTTAACATCAGGTATGATAAAGGCTAAGAGTCACACCGTCGTTCATAAAAAAAAAAAAAAACGAGTGTGCTTATGACCACACGACTGAAGTGAAACTTCTTTCGCTCCATCTGTATGTATATATATATATATGTATATATATATATATGTGTGTACAATATATACATGTATACACATAGATATACGGAACGTATTTGGCTATGAGAGGAAGAGAGAAAGAAAATGTGCGCGCGCACTGCTGTCTCTTGCTTATATCCCCCACTTAACTTCCGTTCGCCTTGCCCGATCACACTTTTCGTAACGCTTACGTCACGAGTTCGCCAGCTTACTCCCCAAGTCAAGCGTGCGTAAAGAAGTTTCACTTCAATAAAAGTTATAATAAAGGTGTTATATTTCATTAACGATAGTATCTTACATTTGATTAACAAATCGTTAAATCGTCATTTGCTTGCAGGACACCTGTGTCCAGAGAACAATAGAATCTATTCGACCGGATTTCCGAAGGTAGTTTCGAGTCACATCTGAGAATTCACTTGTGACCGAGTTTTTCCAATATTTTTCTACTTATTTAAAATTTATCATAATATCTATGTGTCTCATAACCCGGGCCTGAGAAGTGACCTTTGCGATTAATACAGCAGGCTATTTGTAGTAATACCTGGAAAGGTGAAAGGAATGAAAGGCTTTTATATGAAAAAAACAACGGGTTGCAGTCGATTTGGCATTTCGCTTCCTTATAGATATGGACGGCACTATCTTCGACGACCTCCGTGGTAGAGTGGTTCTCCCAGTTTCAAGTTATCGCCTACTCTGAGGTCCTGGGGGTCAATTCTGCAAATTTTTTGTCAAAATCGTCTCTCAGTGGTGTTTCAATAGTAGTGTTTATTAACACTGTTGTAACAAGAACTGTGTAAAACAAAACTGCCATTGAAACACCATTGGAATACGATTGTGACTATTAGCAGAATTGGGCCCCAGGTTTCGAATCCTGGTAGGGGAAAATGTTTGTATGATGAACACGAGCATTTGTACCTGAGTCATGGACGTTTATATATATTTCTACACATAAATACATATGTATAATTATATGTATTTATATCCGATACCATAGTATCCCATAACACAAGCCTACATTGCTTACTTTGGGGCTTAATTGGTGTGAGTGTAAGGAATATTTATTTATTTATTATTATTACTACGTTAGCCTAATATCGATTTATCATCATCAGCAATTAAAAAAGAACAACGGGTTGCACTCCGGGAGTGGCGGCAGAAGTGAAAACCGCTTAAACGAAACAGCAGGAGCAGGCATACATTTTCGCCGCGCAGTAGAAAGAGAGGGGCATATTACTTTCTCTCCTACGCCGCACCGGCGGTCTACTCTCCCTCCGTCTTACGAATTTTCGATCAGGTCACGTGTCCTGAACGCGACTTTAACATTTTTTACCTATCCCAAAAAATTTAAACTCTCATGTGCATAACGCCCCCTAAAGCTAAGAACTTTTAACTTAAAAAAACACGGAAAATACAAAAACGGAAATTAAAAACTTTGTTTTAATTATGAGAACTTGGTTACTAGTTACAGTACAATAATATTACTTGTCAATAATCTAGTTAGTACTCATTGAATCTTAACATGTTCTTCTCCTTGCAATGGATGCCATTCTCATAGGTCTTCTCGTCGGAAATCTTCGCTTCCCCATCCTTTGACTTGCTGCTGGGCTTGAAGAAAGTAGACCAAAACTTTCCGAAGATAGACATGATGCTGATCACTGATAGGCCCAGTAGAAAACCCTGTACAAATAATTAATTTCGACTACGAGTCGTAGCAGACTACGAGTCAAACATCCAAGAGGCCTGTACTTGCAAGAAAAACTATCGAGGATGTATCGCCAAAAAATGTATGACATATTGAGCAGCGTTCCTACTGGAAGTAACCGGAACTACATTTTCCTATACATTTTTTTGGCAGCACGTGCTCGATACGAAGATGCAAATTGTTCGTGCTAGAGGTACAAGGGCTCTATTTTTGATTCACTCGTCTCGCAACGAGCGCTTAGTTTCTACTGATTTCTGTTTGACATACGAATTTCCATATTTTTTAATCGCCCGACCGCAACGAGTGCTACCTCGTTGCAGGCGATAGGCGTTGCACTCGTTGCAGGTGAGCGAAATAAAGCTAGCGTGTGACTTAAGTCGCATGCGTCAATGCTATGTCATACGAGCGGTTAAAAAATAGGGCTTCTGATGGTTGAACATGCTACGATTATAGGGACCACTATCTAGTATAAATAGCTTACTAGAGAACACAGCTATAGAAATAAGGTAAGCTGACTCTTTTAAAATCTTGGTGACTGCGATCACCAACTCGTTCACTGCTGGGTACAATTCTAAATCCGGAATACGCTGTAAGAGCACTGAATATACTGGTGCAGTTACTGATTACAGTTAAAACAACAGATGACAGCTTCATCTCGTTGTTTCTTATATAAAATAAATAAATAAATAAAATAAATAAATAAATATTCGCATACAATCACACCAATTATCTAGTCCCACGTTAAGTTTCATGAAGAACTTGTGATATGGATACTAGATAACGGATAAACATACTTATATACTTTTTTTTTGTAAATACATACTTAATTTACATATTAAACACCCAGACCAAGACAAATAGACATGTTCATGCACACAAATATTTGTCTTGTCCGGGGATCGAACCCGGGACCTCTGGCGCAGAAGGCGGGGTTAGTACCCCAGCGCCAAGCAGGTCGTCAAATATATATATACTAATATTATAAATGCGAAAGTATGTCAGTTTGTTTGTTTGGTACTTTTTCACGCAAAACTACTTAACGGATTTGGATGAAATTTGGCACAGAGATAGTAGGGACCGATATTCCGACGGGAACGGGAAACACGCGGGTGAAACCACGGACGGCCACTAGTGTGAATAATTTCCAAATCTGTTCTTAAACTGGTAAGCAGTTTATCCTGCAATCGTTTGTATTTATTCAATGCTGCGATCATTGTGTATTGCTAAAAAAAAACTTATCTTTGTTATTAAATAAAGGGGTCCTTGATTATTTTTATATATATCTTAATCTTACTAAATTATAATTACGAAAGTATGTCGGTTTGTTTGTTTGTTTCCATCATCAGCCTGTGGACATCCACTGCTGGACATAAGCCTCTCCTAGCTCACGCCTATTGTGGCGTTCATAGGATCATTGTTGTGTTCCGGCAGTTTGAGATAAGATAGCCAGTTCCTCAGTGGCTGAGGATTCCGGGAGAGGCTCGCTTCCATCTTCAGCCTTATCAATACTTAACATCAGGTATGATGAAGGCTCAAGAGTCTCACCGTCGTTCATGAAAATAAAAATCTTTGTTGCTTCGTTACCAAGACATTTTTTATTATGTCAACGCGTCGCTTTCCCCTTACTTTCCCCATTATTATGAGCTAAGGGCTAATTGTCTAATTTTAAATTCTATCGCAATCCCTTTCAATTCGTCATTTGAAATATATTTACTTACTTCACGTTGTCACTATTTGACATTTGATAGGGATTGTGATCGGTACGCGTTTTGAAATATTATTGAATGAACGAAAAGCAAAGTGACACACGCGAATATCATTCAAAATGTACGTAGAAGTGTCAAATTAAGTGTTAATTAAAACACAATTCATTCCGAAAAGGATCGCGACTATAAGTTACATAATTCCATAAATCACTGTCACAATCACAATACCTTTGAAGGGGATTCCATCCATCCATCATCAGCCTGTGGACGTCCACTGCTGGACATAAGCCTCTCCTAGCTCACGCCTATTGTGGCGTTCATAGGAGGCTATTAGCCTACTGCTACCACGCTGGCCAGACGCGTTGGTAGAGGGTTTGTTTCAAGTTTTCCTTCTCTCGCACAGGTGTTCAATGCGTCGAGCCTCTTAGTCGACTCTTACGACATCCCAGGCATGTAAGGGAGTGGCGACACTTGTATTCTTAGGCCGTCACCACACGGCCAAGAGGTTTGTTTGTTTATTTGTATGTTTCTCTTTCACGCAAAAACTACTGCACCGACTTGGATATAATTTGGCACACAGATATAAGATAGCCTTGATTTAAACATAGGCGATCGATGACGTGTTTGGCGCAGGGGTACTAACCCCACCTTCTGCGCCAGAGGTCCCGGGTTCGATCCCCGGACAAGACAAATATTTGTGTGCATGAACATGTCTATTTGTCTTGGTCTGGATGTTTAATATGTATATCATGTATGTATTTACAAAAAAAAAGTATATAAGTATGTTTATCCGTTATCTAGTATCCATAACACAAGTTCTTCATGATACTTAACGTGGGCTAGATAATTGGTGTGATTGTATGGAAATATTTATTTATTATTTATTTATAGGCTACTTTTTATCCCGATATTCCCACGGGAACCACGTGAGTGAAACCGCGGGCGGTCGCTAGTTAAATATATTTTTTTATCTGATTCTCAGACCTCACATACTCACGGAAAAGCCGCGTTCCTCTGTGTACTCACCACACTTCCGCCAAGATCTGATATAAATATGTTCCAATCATAATTGTAGCGTTCTTCGTATACTGACACCATCATGGTGTTGAAGTAAATGTATAGCTGTAAAGTTTATAAACATAATTAACTATGATAAATTTTAAACAGAAAAATATTGGAAAAAAATTACTAGGCCACAAGTGAATTCTCAGATGGGAAACGAACCCACGACCTTTGGAAATCCCGTCCAATGCTCTAGAAAGAAAGAAAGAAAGAAAAATACATTTATTTTAGCATCACACAACGACTACACAAAACAACATTACCAAATTACAATTTACACAAACCATCGTCGCGTGATGCCAAAACTGTGTCCAGCTCAGTGTAAGCAGCAAGCGGAGCTTGCTGCACTGTTATTCTGCTGGACACATGGGTGACATCAAGAACGAGACTAACAGATACAAATTAAAAACATTACAGACAGATCACAAATACAAAACATTTAAACTTATTTCAATGTGGCTGTACGTTTAAAAACGTTACCCTACATAGCTAACAGATACATTAAAAATATTAAAATAAAGCACGACATGACAGACACATGTCATGGTCATGCACATCATCAAAACCAACGTCATCAATCGCCATATTTAAATACTTTATAATTACGTGGCAAGCATGTGCTTAGCGAAAAAACAGACTTTTACACACTTAACAGACTTTTACAGACACTTTAACAGACTTTAAAAAAAACAGACTTTTACAGTTTATAATTGTAAAGAGACACAAATACAACATGTACATAATAAAGAACAGTGTGGGACCGTTCGCGGAACAATTGCAGAACAAAACTTGTGTCACAAAAACAAACACAAAATGTGCAGGTGCATAGAACAAACTGACCCAGCGAGGCTCCAAAACACAGCAAACAGTTCAGTAGGTAAGTAAATTCATATACGATTAGAAACGCTTTTGTACAATAATCAAATATTCTTTATACGCCTTACTAAATGCTGTTCTTGTTTTTAGTGTACGGATAGGAGGAGGCAAATTGTTCCAGCACTTCGATGCCGAATACCTGAAAGACCCACGGAAAGCGGCAGTCCTATGCACGGGGGTCAGAATCATGTAGGAAGACGCTCTTGTGTGGTATGCTAACCGCTGAGCTACCGAGACTTGCGAACCACCGTCGAAATTCTCCAATACTTTTATATTTTTAATATGCTGTAGGCCAGCGATGTCACATCAATGCTAGGAATATCCTTACATTCGAAAGAAACATCTTTTCAGGTGTTTAACTATCGATTAGGATGCAACAGCCAATAATTTAAGATTTTTGAATTTTTGCCTTTTAAAAAAGCATTAAAAAATGCAAAAACTCAAAAATCTTAAATAATTAACTATGTCAGCTCATTAGCATTAACATTTTCGTCACGGATTCTGAAGCTCTGTTTTTGAATGGCTCGAAAAACTTACGTCACACGCATGCGACTTCTGTCACGCGTCGCACGCTTGTTTTGCTGGACTGCATTGAGTGGGTGAGGGCATTCGTTGCGGTCGAGAGATTAAAAAATACGAAAATTCGTATGTCGAACGAAAATCAGTGCCCTCACCCACTTGGAAGACAGCGCGTGACTCAAGTCGCATGCGTCAATACAATGTCATACGAGTGATTCAAAAATAGAGCTCCGTACTTGACATGCTTAAAATAAATTGAAAATAAGCTTGTCTAATTGCTGCAGAAGTCCCGAATTGAAAATAGCAATATGGAGAAAACCAAGACAATAGAGAAGTATTCAATTATAATATTACTAGGGCGGTTACAACCCGATACTCGGGTTCGTCGATCGACGAAAAATTCCAAATTATGCGAAAATCTTTAATTGCAGTTTGTGATCATCACGTTTAACATTTTGTATATTTTATAGTTTTCGGAACAAATAGACATGAGCACCTTTAATTTGATACCTTACTCGGCCGCGTGCTACGCGCCAAAGTCCCTATCGAGTCGTCACAAATTTTGCGAACCTGAATTAAGTATATAGATTGATTTTTACATTAAATAGGCTTCTCTTGGCCTCATTCGGAATAGTGGCCGAAGATAGAGCGAGCTTGCCTAGAAATAGCGAATAATAACTTCGCTGAGGTCGATAATCATTTTAATTGGGGTCTATTACGAAGGCATATCGCGATAGTCGCACGGATTCGGACCGTATTTTGATGTTGAAAAAACTTGGAACCATGGAATACTTAATAGTTCCATGCTCGTGCTCGGAACTAAACGAACATATTCTGTCCGACTATCGTACTTGGTACTGGTACTTACCTGAGTCTGTAGCGCAGCATCACCTATTTTAGCTGTCCACTGGTGGGTGGCGGAGTCCCAAGCGAACTGGTGGCGATCGTTTATGAAGCCCTTGTAAAGGTAGGAGCGGCAGAACCGAAGGCACCCACTGCTGTTATACTGATAGGTGATATAACTGCGAAAGAAGAAGATTTAAAAGTAAGTACAATCGAGGGCTCCTCGGTCAACCAGTAGAGTTTTTTCCGTTGTCGAAAACTAATAAGGATAAAGAAATTAATACTTTATTTTTCAAATGTGATAATTATTTAAGCGTTGCCTTTATATACAGGGTGGAACAAATCTATGGGCCCAGGAGGGAACTACCATAATTCCTTTAGTTAGCTCATTTTACTGAAAGGAAACATTCCTTCATTTTTTTTAAGAAATAAAACTGCATACAAAGATTTTTGTAAATTTTTCAAAAGGGCCTTGAATAAAAGTGCTTTATCCGTCCCATTGAGTTTATAAGTTGAGTTTTCAAGTGTTTCCTTTAATTTAATTAACTATGTTTGTTAGAGAGAGTTGATCATTTTAATTGACCCTATCGATTGATGACATAAAGTACAGAATGTTATTTTTTATAGTTTTGAACTGGTTCGATTCTTAGGTGTGGGAAGCGTATTTTAAAAATCTTTCAATGCACTTTTGTTTCTTTTAAATAATAAGGCAATGCTTCCTTTCAGTAAAATGAGCCAACTAAAGGATTTAAGGTAGTTAGTAAGTAAGGGCCCCTCCAGGTCCCATATATTTTTTCTATCCTGTATATTACTTTTTGAAATAACGCTCCCTAAAAACTTTACTGGTCTACCCGGAAGTTGGATAGTTGGACGATTGTTTTCAGAGTTCGTATTTAAATTAAGTTCAACCTCTAAATGTAATTTCTTTTTTCTTCTTCTATTCTTTTTGTTCAATGTTATAGGTCTTTTTTTTTTTGTAAATAAAAAATATCGATTATTTTCACGAAATAAATAAAAATAAATCAATTAACAATACCTACCAGAGGGTCTAAAAAGAGCGCTTAAGCAATATTGCTATGTGAAATCCCTGACAATATTTATTTGTTTATTTCTGGAACTCTCTTTTTTCTTGCCTTTAAAATATTAAAAGCAAATTCTTCTAGACTGACGCTGACGCTAAATGATTTGTCAGGGAATTCATTGTGCAATTTTTTTTATTGAAGTGTAAACTAGTTTAGCAGCGTTGTATACATAAATATACATATAGCATATAGCATACATAAATATTTACATAAATCTCATTAAAATAGTCAATTTGACATTTTGTGTGTCGAATCAGTGGCAAACGGCACCGTCCCTCTGAAGCGCCTGTATACCACGCCCTGCGGCCAGAAGTCCTGTGTCATAAAGAGTTCCAGCCTCGATGTCGGGATGCGCATCATAAACGCCTATAAATATTGCTTAAGGGCCATTATTAGACCCTCAGATATTTCTCTATATTGTTGTATATTGCTTCCTGGTTTGCAACAAGAATGAAGAATGAATCTTGACCATCTTAACCTCTTCGTTTCGAGCTCATGGTATTTTAAAAGTTGCCTCTACTCAATCTCAAACTTACTCAATATAAGAAATCATCAATTGATTCATAGAATCGTAGTCACTGCAACGAGGAAGACTGCTGTTCAGCATCCAAGGTCCGGAGCAACCAGCTGATTGTCCTATGTAGTCCCAAACATACCGAGAGGTGCACTGAAAATTAAACCAGTTTTCTATTTACCATATGAAAAAATCCCTTCATCTAGATATGGGAAGTTCCTATTAGGAAGAACCTTTAGCTGACTGTAAGGCACTAGGGTCTATTAGAATCTAGGGCGAGCATCTTTTAACTTCTTTTCATACATAAACTATGTATGAAATGAGGTAAAAAGATGCTACACCGCAAACTATATTGTTCAAGTCACTATATGCTAGCGACTTGAACGAGATAAACGAGTTAGTTAGCGACCTAGCTGCTGACTTGAACGTGGTGAATGGGTTAGCTTCGCTGGAGTCGCTGGTTATTTCAGACACCTTGGCTGAGTTGCACCAGATAACTTTTACCAATTTATGGATGCTCAAAGCTGTCAAATCCTATACAATTTTTCACCTTTAAAGTTATAGTTAATGGTGTAATCCACCCTCAGTTTAAGTCCCTAGCATAGCTTAGCTCGCTAGTTTGCGATGAGAACATATGTATGGAAGGAGGTGAAATGATAATCGTCTAACTCCTCTGTGGTCTAGTGGTACAACCACCGGTATCAGACCCGGGAGTCCCGGGTTTGATTCCCAGCGGGGATACATATTGTATTCGGTTTGGTTGGTAGTAGGACTTGTTGTAAGTCCGCCTGGCTAGCTGCCACCATCTTATCTAAGCCTGACACCGTAGCAGCAGTGTTTTCGGCGTTGATGTGTTCCGGCAGTTTGTGATAAGATAGCCAGTTCCTCAGTGGCTGAGGATTCCGGGAGAGGCTCGCTTCCATCTTCAGCCTTTTCAATACCGAACATCAGGTATGATGAAGGCTAAGAGTCTCAACGTCGTTAAAAAAAACAGGCCACACGCTCCTGGTGTGGCCTGCGCGTAGTAGACGCATCTGAGACACACGCCACATTAAAATTTGGCGTTAGTTGGGTCTAAGATATAGTCCAGAAAGAAATGCATTTGAGGAAAGCATTAACAGAACAGGCGTTCCTCACATCGTTAGCGCTGTAGCCGTCATCGTTGATGCAGGGGTCATCTTCCCTGCTGATCATCAAGTACTGGTTGACGGACAGTTTCACGTCGATGGTATCTCCCACGTTAGAGTATAGGTAGTCCACAAGCCCGCCGTTGTGCACCGGTACTTCTGTTTCAATGAACAAATGTCATTGAATAAAAAAGATATGAGCCATATTCTGAGGGTCACAAAAGATACATCACAATAGCATTTCATTTTCGTCTTAAGATTTACTAAATATTGGACTTTATTTTGATAAGTCTTTGAGGTAAACGAACGTTCGTCCGATTGTCGTGTTTGGAGTTGTCACCGTGAAACATGACAAAAGGAAATATTTCAGGCTCCATACATTTTTGGGCCTTTCTGAAAGTGAGGAAAACAAAATAAATTAGTACGTATGGTTATAACTGGCCGTTTGGAGCGCAATCTATACTTATATAATAATATTATAAAGAGGAAAGATTTGTATTTTTGTATGTATAAAGAGTAAAGATTTGTATTTTTGTATGTAACGAATAAACTCACAAACTACTGGACCGATTTTGACGAAATTTGGTATAGAGAATCCTTAGACCCCAAGTAGTAACAAAGGCTATAAATGATCCCAAAATTCCCACGGGAACGGGAACCACGCGGGTGAAACCGCGAGCGGCCGCTAGTATTTGATATGGCACAAAAGTCGTAGGATTACTCAAAGTCAAGGTATACAAGCATGAAGATTCGTCATTTTCAACGAGAAAACTATAACAAAATTTTAGTATTTCTAAAGTACCGTGTACCGTTTTTCTCAAAACTGCCGGATCAGATTTTGGTGTCATTTTGCACAAGGGTGTATTTAAGGGGTCCTCACATGAATATGACAATAGTATCACTATTCGTTTAAATACCACTTTCGCCCAGTCTCCTTCCTCACCAGTAAAAGGCTCCCTGGTGTAGTGTATGAAGACGTGGTACCCTGGCGGGTGGATGCTGACGCTGGTGGCGATGTCAGCTGCGTTGTGTTGAAGGGTAATGGAGTAGCCGCTGGCCTTGGATGCTCGGGTGCCCTGGATCTTTGGAGAAAGCGTGTAGCAGCGACCGTGCACGTAACCGATGAAGGTCTCGACTTCTACATCTGAAGAAGTTAAGAACGTTTTTAAACAAAGTCTCTGAATAGTTGGAACTTAGAACGACGATTTTCGCATGGTGGCTGGCAAGATAAGATCGCAGATCGTGCTTGGGTGCTTGCACTTGCAATGGCCTATACACAGCAGCGGACAATGATGGGCTAACGATGAAGGTTCTTTATAGGTTTAATGAACTTACTATCCATCGATCCTTCCAGACCGTATTGGGCGAAGAACTCGGTGTAGTTATAAGTTATATCCTGCCACAGCTGGTCTAGCGGGGTTGAAAAATTGTACCGTTGCCAGGCAGACGTGAAATCTGGATGTGCGAATAGACCATAGTCCTGGAATATCAAACAAATGAAGCTATACTGTCACCGAATAGTAGAATATTCTTAACAAATTTTTTTCTTGTATATTTGTAATCTTAATAGTGTCGGGTGCGAAGACGGTTCTAAGCTCTAGAGCTTTCTTTTTTCTTGTCAGCTCAAAGAATCTAAAACCAGGTAGGGCAAAACTGACAATTCAAAAATGCTTGTAATATACTCAATTGAATAAAGATTAATTTCCTTTTCAAAGATTTAAGTATAACTACTTAAGACTAATATTCTGGCAAAACCCCATCTTTTACGACAGTTGTAGCCACTATCATTTAACCTTATAATTTATTTATTAATACACAAGACAGATTACAATTATTACAAAGATAAAATATGAAATTACATGATAAGAGTATGAATTGCAATCCTAAGGTTTGTGTACACAAAGAAACCAAATAAAATTAACCCTTAATCATTTAAGTATTACAAGTTTATAAATAATAAATAAATAAATTCTTTATTGTTTCCAAACAAAAGTAATTTGACAATTCATACTTTAACATAAGCTAGGACTTACAAGGTAATAATTATTATGAATATGTATCTGCTGCCGAGCTAGGCATAATCCTGTATTACGGCAAACAGCGCCGGTCCCCTTGGAGCAAGATCATGTAAGTCCAATTTAGATAAAAATTACGTATAGTTTATGAATCTAACAGTAAGAAATAAATACACAGACCGATATTTAACATGTAACTTAATATTTTTCGGAGTTTGTCGGATAGAGAGTATAGGATCTTTGAGTACTTTGATGTAAGTTGTAGTTTACAATTTTAGAGACAACAATATCAAGATCTATGTTATCTTATTACATATCGTTAGGTTCAAAGTGGTCACAAACGGGGCTTCTACGCTTCTTTGGGCGACTCCATATTTTAAAGATAAATTTTAATTTAATGTCCTCGATTTACGGATAATTATGGATAATAAGTCACACTCTTCACGTGTGAGCCTATTGCAAATTGATGGATTACGGAGATTCAGGGCCGGTTTCACCACCGACTTATAAGTTCTGGATAGCTTATCCGGCAGATAATATGACAATATTTTTTATATTCAAATTTGTCAAATTATCTGCCAGATATGCTAACCAGAACTTATCTGTCGGTAGTGAATCTCCCTTTTAAGGTACCAAACAGGATATACCAGCATTTTATCAAACTTGTACGGCGGCTCTCTGCAGAAGGTGACGCTGGGGTACGCTATGGTCCTGTTGAAGTCAAAGTGAGTGTACGTCGTGATTGGTTTCCTCACCAACTTCCTTATACATGCCGAAATCTGTAAAAGACAGTTACTGTACTAGTCAGAGGTATCAGCAATAGTACATTACTGCAGCGTCCAGCAAAAGAGGCATTGATGGACAAACGTGTAAACGTGTTACACGTAAGTCCATCAATGCCTAGTTGTGGCCAAGGCTTGTATAGTACTTTTCTCAAATAATGCGAGGAAATCGAAACTATGAACTTTTCGAAATTAGATGAACAACCAACAGCAATAATTTTTCCCGCGTTAAAGTGTTCATTTGTTGTTTTTTTTTCTAAAACAGCTTTCTATTTTCAAACCAGTTCGATATTTAAATAAAATCTTTGATAAGTTATGTACCTCCTTGGTTGCCGTATTTCGGAGTAAAAGATCGTTAAATTTTTATAATACACACGACAGATATGTGTTTACTATGTAATTTATTTGGCCGCTAAAACAGACACATATGGATTTTCGTACAACTTTTGCTGGCTGCTGCTCGCATGTATGTGGCCAGTACAGCAATATCGATTTATCTCAAAGAAGGTTGTCAAAATAATGCTCATATTTCCAAGTATAATAGAAAAATAGTACCTACTTAGTATTATGCTCAAACATGCTTGGAATTTTGATCTGGCTTGCAAATAGGAAGCAGCTTCAGAAAATAAAACGTTGTTCCTTGTTCGTCTGATTTCTAAAAGAAGTTTTAATTTCCGCACATTATTTGAGAAAAGTACTATATACAAGCCTTGGCCATAACTAGGCATTGATGGACCCACAGTTACACCCACATTAACACGTTCATCCATCAATGCCTCTTTTGCATGCCGCTGCAGTAATGTACTATGGTTGGTGATAGTCTGGCAACCTGCCACTATTGTTTCTGGACAGTATCTTCGAGCCAACTAAAGCAAAAAGTGGCGTGGTTGAAATGTTGCTGGTGATATTGTACATTTTTCTCGGAAGCTGCTCCTTAGATGCTATACCAACTCCGCAAAGGATAGCTTATGGGGTTGAGACTTGTCAGATACCAGCCCCCTAATTAATTTAATAAAACAGTTAATTCTTTCAAAAATCAACTTGAAAAGCATTTACTTCATTTGCAGAAATCTAACACATAGGTGGCCGTCTCGTACTTTCGTACTTACATCTGTATTTCGTGCATTCGGTATTTTGTACAGCTGTATTTGTTGCGGTTGTAACTAGCAGTTTCTCAAAATGTTTAAAATTTCCTAAAAGGGACACACACAATTGGTGATTTTATGGATATCGTAATAGTGCAACTGTTAACTTCACTAATATGTTGATTTAAGATACGCAATTTTGATGTTTGTTAATACGCATATAACTTTAATATTGTTATTATATATTTACTTTTGATACAGCTTAAATACTAATTTTAGGTATAACTATAGTAATCTTTACGCTATGCATGTGCCGCAAAATTGTCACTGGCACACGTTGGCGCTACGGAAGACCAGAGCTGTGGCCTTGTGTCAGGTCATAGCATACCTGAGTAGCGACCAATTTGGTTATTTTATAGTGTAATGCAATTATGTAATGTTCCTACTGTGTAAAATAACCATTAAACAATTTTTATTTCTTTTTAATTATCTAATTTCAAAATCTATCACAATCCCTTTCAATCCGTTTGCCGTGTGGTGACGGCCTAAGAATACAAGTGTCTCCCTTACATGCCCTTACTCCCTTACATGCCTGGGATGTCGTAAGAGTCGACTAAGAGGCTCGACGCATTGAACACCTGTGTGAGAGAAGGAAAACTTGAAACAAACCCTCTACCAACCCGTCTGGCCAGCGTGGTAGCAGTAGGCGAATAGCTTATTATGAACGCCACAATAGGCGTGAGCTAGGAGAGGCTTATGTCCAGCAGTGGACGTCCACAGGCTGATGATGGATGGGTGGAAAGGTATTGTGATTGTGATAGTGATTTATGGAATTATGTAACTTATAGTCGCGATCCCTTTCGGAACGAATTGTGTTTTAATTAACACTTCATTTGACACTTCTACATACATTTTGAATGATATCCGAGTGTGTCACTATGCTTTTCGTTCATTCAATAATCTTTCTAAACGCGTCCCTATCACAATCCCTATCAAATGTCAAATAGTGACGGCGTGAACTAAGTAAATATCTTTCAAATGACGAATTGAAAGGGATTGCGATAGATTTTAAAATTAGACAATTAGCCGCCAGCTCATAATAATGGGGAAAGTAAGGAGAAAGCGACGCGTTGGCATAATAAAAAATGTCTTGCTAACGAAGCAACGAAGATTTTTTTTTTATGAACGACGGTGAGATTCTTAGCCTTCATCATACCTAACATATGTTAAGTATTGATAAGGCTGAAGATGGAAGCGAGCCTCTCTCGGAATCCTCAGCCACTGAGGAACTGGCTATCTTATCTCAAACTGCCGGAACACAACAATGCTGAAAACATTGTTATTATGGCGTCAGGCTTAGATAAGATGATGGTAGCTAGCCAGGCGGACTTACAACAAGTCCTACAACCAACCAAACTGAATACAATATGTACCCCGCTTAGAATCGAACCTGGGACCCCTGTGTCTGATACCGGTGGTTGTACCACTAGACCACAGAGGCGGTTAGATTGCCAGCGTTGAACAACTGTTTCGCTGGCGCAAGAGAGGGCGACATTCGCTGAGCTGACGGCGAACCCCCGTGGAGATCCAAAATAAGTCGTCGATACCATGTGTGTTAATTACTTACTTGTTGCACCACAAGCACGAAACAGACGATCACCACGATGGTCTTCAGCAGGTTGGGTCCCTTGATGCAGTTCACGCATTTCTCCTTTAAAGTGGCAATCGGTTCTTCCACCTAGGATAAGTGCAACTGAATTACCTTGCAAGTTTTGCACTTAACGACGGAGATGAAGAGGTATATGGATATTATTTATCAGAGTGCTTAGTGCGATTTTTTATATAAAAAAGGGTCGATTGTGAACGCGTAGATTTTTTTATAAATTAGCGACCCGCCATCTAGCGGATTACGCCACCTTGTAGTCCAACACCATTTGAAAACCTAACGCGCTCACGATCGCCCGTGAGTAGGAAAAACTCGTACTAAGCACTGTCCTTTTTATTGAGGTTTAATGATGCTCATTTAGGGCACCCTTGCAATAACACCATAAAAAAAAATTGGTCCTGAACATAGCACTACCCTCTCTCATCCCGTGGCGGTAGTAAAAGGCGACTAAGGGACTCAGTCTTCAGGAGAGCAGCGCCTCCTACAAACTTTGCCATACTGCGATCGCCAACCCGCCTGCCGAGCGTGGCGATTATGGCAACCCCCCCCCCCCCCTTTGGGGGGGCCTAGGTGTTCTAGGTGTTTTATATGGCTGAGACGAGACGAACTAGAAATAGTTTTTTAATATTATTTTAAATGCATTTTTTTTATCTGCACATGTTTCATAATCTTGATATTTCTAATTTTGTTTCTATGAATAGGAAACGAAGTCTGCGTCCCTCGCAATTCAGCCACTAACTTTTAGTACACTTCTCAAAAAATCTAGAACTTTATGTGATGATTTTTTACTTTTTTGACTGTATCTTATTTCCAGTAGGTATCGAAGTTTTTTTATAAGTTGCTTTTCAATTTTACCTTTTCGATAGTTGCCTTGGCCATGTCTCAACTTTATTCACTTGTTTTTCTTGTACACTTGTCTCTCGGTAGACAAAACGTGTGCTATATTGAAGTGCCTGGCACTACCTGTCATTTATGGGATACACGCATCGCACTACAGCCGATATTAATTATGTAATTTACAACCATTTTATATTTGCTTGTGAATAAACTATACAGGGTGGAAATTTAAGACGGGACAGTAAGGGCAGGATCTCTATTTTTGAATCACCCGTCGCGCGAGTGGCGAGGCGAACAAGAGGCGATCACGCGATTTGCGACCTTGCATGCGTGGACATAGCACACTTTTCGCTTTGCCCCTCGCGCGTTCGCGTAGGGAGGCGGTACTACAGGCGAAAAGCGAAGCTATGTATATATCTGCAAGGTCGCTTTTAGGGAATACGGAATCCCAAACGTCGCAAAAAAATCAGTAGAATCCTCGAGACGAGTGAATCAAAAATAGAGCTCCAGGTACCTTAACCGTTGTAGCTACATGAAAACGTTCTTAGGAAACCATCCTTATTATTTTGAGAAATATTTAACTTCATTTACGGATTTTGAAAATATGTACTGTTAGCAGGAAAATAGTCAGTTTTCAAAAATATTTTTTTATGCCAAGCGATCCTGTTTCTCATGAGGATCAAAACACTCTAAGACACCAACTGAGGTATGAGTACTAGAAAAGTCAGAAATCGCGAAGAACGCAAAAAAACAGTTGCCGCGCTCGAGCCACACGCGCGATTAGCACTCGATCGATTAGCATCAAAAACTTAAAAAAAAAAACTGCTGACTATTGTTTTTTCAAAATCCGTGAATGCAGATCATTATTTCTCAAAAAATTATGAGCTAGCGCAGACGACGGATAACGGAGGACTTTTTGTCCGCGACACGTCTTTATTGTTAACCAAATAAGATTCAACTTAGATCGCGTATATCCGCGAAAAGTACGCGATAGTCCTCGTTATTTATTCAACTTTATGTTCTTAGTAATAAGGTCGTGTCGCGGACAAAAAATCCTCCAATGTCCGTCGTCTGCGCAGGCCATTACTTGTATTCACCGATTCTATGCTTACTTGAGTTATAATATTGTGTTTCATGAACTATTTTAAAAATTGATTTTTAACTAATAGCTTATTTAAAAATTTTATGTTATCCTTTATTAGGAACATTCTTTTTCCAAATTGATTTATTAAAAAAATCTGCGAGTAATCCACAGTCACTGTCTGTTGTACCTACATGTTTCATTAACAATAGGCCATAAGGATGGTTTCCTAAGAACGTTTTCATGTAGCTACAATGGTTAAGGTACCTACCTGCCCTTCGTGCCCCGTTATAAATTTCCACCCTGTATATAGGTACTTAAACTATATTTTATTGGGCAGTTATCATTTTATCATGTTATCGGTGCTTTGTGGCGCAGTGATGAGCGTGGCGATCAAGGCGTTCACGGTCACGGGATGGGTGATCAAAATTTACTATCTCGAGCTCAATGATATTTTATAACTGATTTGTTACCTTCATATTAATATGCGTTGAAATCTGTGAGGCAGACTGCACGTACACATTGACAATTTTACAAGTAGGTCAAGAGACGCAAAAAGCTCGGAAATGATAGAGATAGCAAATTGAATCGGACCCCATTATAGGGTCTTCCCAGTTCGTATAGAATAGAATAGAAAAGAATATATCTTATGATATTTTTTTAAAATAGAAAAATATTGGAAAACTCAACTCGGTCACAACTGAATTCTCAGATGGGACTCTAACCCACGATCTTTGGAAATCCGGTCCAATGCTCTAGATATTATATTTAAAAAAAATAGCATAAGATGGGACTCGAACTCACGACCTTTGGATTTCCAAAGGTCGTGGGCACGAGTCCCATCTGAGATTTAAAAAAAAATATCATATGTATAAAAATAGCATTGAAAAATGCAAAAATACAAAAATCATTAAGAATATATCTGCTTCAAATACATTGCTTGAGCTTCTCTATCCCTCAGAATGCAGAATTAGCCGATCACCAATTACCTAAACTATAACCAAACCAATAAGGTATAAATAAAAAAAAAATGCCAGTCGGTTAAGCAACTTTCGCAATGGTCGGTCACAGGATGGGTGACCAAAAATGAATTATCTCGAGCTCCTCCGTGCTTCGGAAGGCACGCTAAGCCGTTGGTCCGGTCTGTATTTGGAATCATTGACACTTATTCATCAATCGGTGAATATAGATTTTTTAAATAGTCTGATAATCTCGTCATCAGCAATTTTTTATATCCCCACTGATGGGGCACTGGCCTTCTTTATAGATGGATAAAGGGAATAGGCCATGAGTCACCACGCGGGCCCCTATGCGAATTGATGGGTTTTAACGACTGCAAATGCAGCCGGGACCAACGGCTTCCACGGTTGAGGTCGAGAGAGTAAATTTTTGGTCACCCATCCCGTGACGGACCATTGCGAAAGATGCTTAACCTCAACAATCGCAGGCCGAGCGCGCAAACTACTGCACCATGGGCTCCTTTGATAATCTGTTTTCTAGCAATCTAAAATCTAGTATATTTCGTACTGAGTAAGATGTTTCAAATATTGATTGTCCATATCCAACTCAGTTAGATTAAATTATGGATAACAATAAAGCTTATCTAGAGAGCCTGGATTATCAGTGTTTTCGTGAACATATTGAAGTGGACAGAAAACACTGTTTTCTATATCAATTTGAGTAAATTTATGATACTGACGAATAATGGTGGAAAAAAAAAAACGGGTTGCACTCTGGGAGTGCCGGCAGAAGTGAAAACCCCTTAAACGAAAATAACAATCAAAATCCACTATATCTTGACCACAACTTCATAAAAAGTTGATGAAAACGGAGACCAACTTGATTTGGCAGGTAAATCCACCGTCCTACGCTTTTTCGATCAGGTCACGTGTCCTGACGCGAGTTTAAGATTTTATACCCATTACAGAAAAAGTGCTCAACGCCGCTAAAGAAGTTTTCACTTCAAAAATACATACTTGTTTTACAAGTTCAGCAACTAACTTACTTGATGTTCTTTCTACTTACGATTGTGGAAATACTGATTGGGACCAATTTAAATTCTAAACTTCCAATACTTGAAATTTAATAATTTTGACAAAAGTAAAAACCTAAGATATTAGAACTTTGGCGCCATCTGACGGCAATATAACAAACCAAAAATGTATGTATAGATTCAGGAATAGGCTGAGGTAGATGCTACGAGTCAAAACCGTCAGCATGCATGGTTCATTAAGTTATCTCTTAGATCCTTTAAAAATCGGTTGTTTGACTAATTGTTTAACTTGTATGGATGTTTAATAGACAACCCTGGAGACGTATTTTGGAATCATTCTAATCACTATTCGCATACGGAATCATAACATTCGCATGCGAATGCTAAAAACCGTATTTTTTTAATTCTAATTCACGTTCGAATCTGTAACGAGTTGTCCCGACCACTCTTTTTTGATTCAAGCGATAGAAAGTTTGAGGTTTTGCACTTAATGTCATTTTCAAATCGAAATTGACAAGACGGATAGTTTGACAACTTAAAAACGTTTCGTTTCACGTGATTTAAGTCAGATTCAGTATCTATCGGTTTTTAAAATCTATGGAGAGTTACACCCATATTCAAAGTCGTTCCTCCAAAACTTACTCGTCCTCGACTTAACGAAACCTCAATGAAAACCTCTTCAAAATACTCCTCGAAATCGGTATTCTAAGTCATAACTCCGTAAGGACCTGGAGGAGCCAAAGAATACGTAGCCACTCCGTGTTAGGCCTAGTGCACACTACCATTTTTACCCACGACGAGGTTGAGTGGAGTGTAAAATGTTTTGGAGGAACGACTTAGAATATGGGGGTTAGTCTCCGGTTTTCAAATATTCTGCATAACATGAAATAATGTCAAGGGAGGTTAAAAAAACGGCAACACCGTATTCGAGTGATTAAAAAAAGGGAGTCGGTGAATTTCAATTCGAATCCGAATTGAAATCGCATGAGAATTTCGAACGATTCAAAAATACGTCTCCTGTAAAAGATATAGAAACGAAAGATGAACTACGAATTAATTTTTTTTTTATTTTTTCAGAATCTTCGGTAAAACCTTGTTCGTTTCTGACAGCATTTGAATTTCAATTTTTGGTGAGGCATCTGTTCTTGATTTTGATGGATTTTATGGGCTGGCTTCATTGTTTCCACCTTCAGAGCTTTGAAGAGGACCGAGCAGAGTCCGCCGATGAAGGACATTATACGTATCACTGAGAGTCCCAGAAGGAAACCCTGGAACAAGGGAAATAATACTCTTTGTGACACAATTACTAAAATCAAACACGTTGACAGCAATGTCATGTTTGCCCAATACGTACTGTGAGTACAAAGTGCTTATTATGAGTTTTTTAACCTTACTCGCTTACGCCGCAGTTTGCGAATAGAGTTTAAGTCTCAACCTTATTCGCAATGCATTAAGGCTATCTGTCAAAATTTTACTCTCACGCGATGGTAACGTTTGGACATTTGCCAACTCTCTCTAAGCCCTTAGTACCCCTAATCTTACAGTCATCATCATCATCTGCCTGTGAACGTCCACTGCTGGACATAGGCCTCTCATAGCTCACGCCTATTGTGGCGTTCATAGGAGGTTTTAACCTACTGTTACCACGCTGGCTAGATGGGTTGGTAGAGGGTTAGTTTCAAGTTTTCCTTCTCTCGCACAGGTGTTCAATGCGTCGAGCCCCTTAGTCGACTCTTACGACATCCCAGGCGTGTAAGGGAGTGGTGAAACTTGTATTCTTAGGCCGTCAGTACTTACACTGCGACAAGGCATATCCAGTCGTCTGTGCAGTGCGCCGATCGGCTCTACAATGAACGTGGACAGGGGTGCTATTAGCAATTGACAGCTAATAGCACCCCCGTAATTTTTGAAAATGTCGTTACGAAAGATGGCGGTGTTAGTTTATTTTTTTGCCACGTTCAATAAAAGCCTTGTCGTACGTGCAACAAGGCTCATAATTAACGCGGGCAGAGGCGCCGCAAAGCTGTCAAAAATGACGTTTCATGTAAGTTCCCCTTCTTTGCCACGTTCATTATAATCATTGTCGCACTGCTTAATGTCTGCTTCGTCTTCTCCGAGTTTTTTACTGTTTTTTATATTTTCTTCTTTTCTGGTTATGTTCTTTGGTCTTTTTATACGCATGTGTTTGTTTTGTTTTACTCACTTAGCTACAGTGGTGAGGGGTCAAAATATAGCGAAGATGAGCCGGACCAAAAAAAAACTACAAATTAGACAATAATAAACAGGAATATAAAATATTTTGTTCACTTTGTAACTACCTGGTATCCCGGTATACTAAAGGAGTTAGTTGGTGACAATATATATATATATCGACGACCTGTTTGGCGAAGGGGTACTAAACTCGCCTTCTACGCCAGAGGTCCCGGGTTCGATCCCCGGACAAGACAAAGATTTCTGTGCATGAACATGTATATTTGGATTTGATAATTGGTGTGACTGTATGAAATTAATTAATTTATTTATTTATTTATATATGATGTACGGGGAGACTTAGCCTTCATCATACCTGATGTTAAGTATTGATAAGGCTGAAGATGGAAGCGAGCCTCTCTCTGGAAGCGAATCACTGAGGAACTGGCTACCTTATCTTTTACTGCCGGAACACAACAATGCTGAAAACATTGTTGTTATGGCATCAGACTAAGATAAGATGGTGGTAGCTAGCCAGGCGGACTTACAACAAGTCCTACTACCAACCAAACCGAATACAATATGTACCACCGCTGGGAATCGAACCCGGGTGGGTCTGATACCGGTGGTTGTACCACTAGACCACAGAGGCGGTTAAAACGGCATAATTATTATGATCTGCATAGTATCGATGGGGTGGAAATACCACCCAAAAGGGAAGTATATATGGACCTTCGCCTCTGCAGCATTGATTTCAATAAATGTAACGCACCACACTACCTCCCAGATCGGACACGAACAGGTTCAGGTCGTAGTTGTACCGTTGCTCATAGACTGACACCACCATGGAGTTGAAGTACACGTTGAGCTGAAAGCAAATGGCATAAAAATATGACAAGTGAAACCTAAAAAGGTCCTAAAAATCACTAATATGAACAGTCGTTTATCGCGACCGAGCTCTCTGGGCAAACGCTGAAAATCAGTGCTTTGCTTATTTGAGCAAAGACATCACTGAGCATTTGCCCTTTTGCATCGCTGCGGCACACGTGTTTGCAAAAGTATTTTACTTATTTCTGTCATTATCGAAAGTATATTATTATCATGTGTGTATGATGATGTGAATAAATATATAAATAAAAATAAGACATCAAAATAATGAAAAAAGGCTGTTTTCGATCGATGATAATAAGCTGTTCAAATTGTGACTTACAAAGACCTAAATAATCTTTATGCAACTTATAAGTAATACCTATTAGGTTTACCTATGAAATTGCCGATTTGTATAAAGAATTTCAAAGAAAGTTCGTTTTCCATACTTACAATTCTTGCTATAGTAACTGCTGCAAATGCCAATGCCACAATTATTTTATGTAAGAGCATTGTATGAAGGCTGAACAATCTAATGCTAATTTTTATTTTAAAAATAATGAGTATCTTAGATATATTAAATACAGTGGTAATTTTTACTAACAAATTTTTTTTTTACATTCGAGGTATTTTTTTTTTATCGTACCTATAAGAAACGAAAAAAATGAACTTATAATGACTGATTCTACGCCGTGTGGTGACGGCCTAAGAATACAAGTGTCACCACTCCCTTACATGCCTGGGATGTCGTAAGAGTCGACTAAGAGGCTCGACGCATTGAACACCTGTGCGAGAGAAAACTTGAAATAAACCCTCTACCAACCCGTCTGGCCAGCGTGGTAGCAGTAGGTTAATAGCCTCCTATGAACGCCACAATAGGCGTGAGCTAGGAGAGGCCTATGTCCAGCAGTGGACGTCCACAGGTCGATGATGATGATGATGACTGATTCTTGACCATTATGATCTTAATTTAATATAAAATCAAGCAATTGATGTATTCTTTAATCATAGAGGTAGTGAGGTTCGCTAGAAGTGTAAGAAAAAAATCAGCAATTTCATACGTAAAGACCTATTATTAATCTCTTTCATCTTTCTTCTTTTTCTCTTTCTTTCTCTTTCTTTCGAAACAGGTAAATCTTGATCTGTTTAACAGTAGCGAGGCGTCGATTAGGCGTATTGTAAGCTGCTTATTTTTCGGTGATCGCTGCTAAATACAATGCGTCACATAGGATATGAGTCATATTTTTAAGTTGTGTGTACGTGTATATTCAATAGTTAGGCTAGGCTAGTTTAAATATTTTAATGTATCTTATCTTACCTGTAAATGGCTTTATGTTTTTATTTAAGTTTTTTAATGTATTAAGTTAAGCAGTTAGTTTTCCAATAAATAAAAAAATAAAAAAATATTATTAAGTGTCAAGTAAATAAAAGTACATTGTACACGAGAAGGACAAGGAAAGGGACAATTTGAAAATTTTATGGCGCTTCATCATGTGTTGAGGCTATACAGGGTGGAAAAAATGTATTTGCCCTGGAGGGGCTCCTTCTACTACTACCTCAAATCGTTTAGTTTGCTCATATTACCAAAAGGAAACATTCCTTTATTTTATAAAACGAGCAAAACTGCATTCAACGATTTTTGTAAATACGCTTCCCACACCCAGGAATCGAACCGGCTAAAATCTGTAAAAAATAACATCCTGTACTTTATGCCATCACTCGATAGGGTCAATCTAAAGGATCAACTCACTGTTACAAATATAGTAAATTAAAATAAAGGAACGCATGAAAACTCAACTTATAAACTCAATGATACGGATATTACGGATAAAGCACTTTATTCAAGACTGTTTTGAAACATTTACAAAAATCTTTGAATGCAGTTTTGTTTCTTATAGGAAATAAAGGAATGTTTCCTTTCAATAAAATAAGCTAATTCAACACCTCGTTATTTATTCAACTTTATGTTCTTAGTAATAAGGTCGTGTCGCGGACAAAAAGTCCTTTAATGTCCGTCGTCTGCGCAGGTCATTAAGGTAGTTCCCCTTCGGGGCGCATAGTTTTTTCCATCCTGTATAAGTAGTTAAATCAATAAAATATTATTTTTTCAGGGTTTGCTTCGGATTTTGATCAATTACCTGTGTACGCAAAGCCTCATCTTCCTGTTTAGCTACCCACTTCCCAACATTAGAATCCCAAGTAAATAAGTGTCGCTCATTTATAGTCCCGCTGTATAGATTGGATTGGCAAGAACGTGGACAGACCGTACAGTTGTGGCGCTCCGACATACTGGCGAAAAGAAAATGTAATTGTAAGTTGCACTGCATCTTTTATATTGCGCACCCATCCCGTGACCGACCATTGCGCAAGTTATCGCAGAGCGAGTGCGCGACCCATTGCGACACTGAACTCCTCTTAAAGCAGAAATCACTTATTTTCAAATATTCCTTACACGTGCTTGACAATTTCGCATGCAAGCCAATAAAGAATAACAAAAGAAACTTCTACTGTAGTTGTTGTCACAGTTATTAATAACCCCCGTTTCCACCGGCGAAACATTTACAAGAAAACATATTGTATAATGCGGCCACTGAGAAAATGCATTATTTGACAGCTCATTATCGAGAGCCGTTGGTCATCCTCTCACGGCCGCACTATGTTTTACAACATGTTTTGCCAGTGGAAACGGGGGTAAGAAGCATGACTTACACCCATATTCTAAGTCGTTCCTCCAAAACTTACTCGTCCTCGACTTAACGAAACCTCATTGAAAACCTCTTTGAAATATTCCTCGAAATCGGTATTCTAAGTCATAACTCCGTAAGGACCTGGAGGAGCCAAAGAGTACGTAGCCACTCCGTGTTAGGCCTAGCGCACACTAGCATTTTTACCCACGACGAGGTTGAGTGGAGTGTAAAAAGTTTTGGAGGTACGACTTAGAATATGGGGGTAAGATGTCACTAACAGCTTTGTTCTTGGAGACCATCATCGTAACCTGGTTAATCGAAGGCTGATACATGTGTGACTATGATGAAAATATAAAGGAAAATAAATTGGAAACAATAAAAAGTCTTTTCTCCATCATAATCACTCTCTCTCTTATCGAATGAGTATTAGTGGCCACCTTTTTGGTGTCAAAGTTTATCAAGTCGCCTATATATAGGTAGCAATTATCACAATGACATGACATCAGGGGCTAAAACTTCTTGTGTGCCTTATTAACATAACAACAATGTTTTCAGCATTGTTGTGTTTGTTGTTTGAAAACACTTCGAGATGAGATAGCCAGTCCATAAGTAGTTGAGGAATCCGGGAGAGGCTCGCTTCCATCTTCAGCCTTATCAATACTTAACATCAGGTATGATGAAGGCTAAGAGTCCGTTTTGTTTATAAAAAAAAATACGGGTTTCAATTGAATTTTACTTCTTGGTTGAGAAAACATCCGATGTATCCCAATAGGTGCTCCCAAGAGGAGCTCGGTGGTGCAGTGGTTTGCGCACTCGGCCTGCGATTTTTGAGGTTAAGCAACTGTCGCAATTGAAGGTCACGCGATGGGGTGACAAAAAATGTACTATCTCGAGCTCCTCTGTGCTTCGGAAGGCACGTTAAGCCGTTGGTCCCGGTTGCATTTGCAGTCGTTAAAACCCACCAATCCGCATTGGGCCCGCGTGGTGGGTCATGGCTCATTCTCCTTGTCCATCCATAAGAAAGGAAAGTGCTCCAGCAGTGGGGACATTAAAAATGGCTGATGACGACGATCCCAATAGGTAACTACGTCGTATAAGCCTCGATCAGCGTCTCCATAGTCGTGTAGTTGCTGCAAGGTGGGAGGTTGTTGTCCTTCATCCAGGGTCCAGAACAACCAGCCAGCTCTCCCACTTTATTCCACACGTATTTAGTGGTGCACTGAAAAAAAGGGAATAAAATGTTGCTATCACTTTTGTCTAATAACTAGTCAAACAATGTAAACTTTCTGGAATTTTATAGTTTGCGATTCTATATTCCATAAAAAGGGAGTTAGGAACCACCTAAACAATGCACACCTATTTTTCATGCGTTCTGTCTGGCTGCATCTATAATTTTGGCCCTAAGAGGTCTATTGATATGTTTTCAGAAGATACTGTAATCAAACCAAATTAATAAAACTTATGCACATAAAACAAAGTTAGTTTATAAGTAGATGGTCGTATACAATATTGACTTCCGTTTTGCCAAACAAAGGGCATGTGAAATCTATACTAATATTATAAAGAGGAAAGATTTGTATTTTTGTATGTAACGAATAAACTCAAAAACTACTGGACCGATTTTGACGAAATTTGGTATAGAGAATCCTTAGACCCCAAGTAGTAACATAGGCTATAAATGATCCCAAACTTCCCACGGGAACGGGAACCACGCGGGTGAAACTGCGCACGGCCTCTAGTGTTAGTATAAAATAATATGTAGAAACACAAACAGAAACTGTGTATCAAATACACCTGTTGTGTTCAAACAAACTGTTTTTATTCTCAAAAACCCTTGAATCAGACACGCGGTTTTTCAGATACTGTTCTTATGGTGGTACTCTTTTAGTCGATTCTCATACCCAAGGTAACTTACACGGTATCGGTTCGAAAAATTAAACTAGGATAGATAGTACTATTAGGTACTATTATTATACACTAGTAAATTACAACCCGATACTCGGGTTCGTCGATCGACGAAAAATTCCAAATTATGCGAAAATAATGACACTTTTTAATTGCAGTTTGTGATCATCACGTTTAACATTTTGTATATTTTATAGTTTTCGGAACAAATAGACTCGAGTACCTTTAATTTGATACCTTACTCGGCCGCGTACTACGCGCCAAAGTCCCTATCGAGTCGTCACAAATTTT
Source organism: Chrysoteuchia culmella (assembly GCA_910589605.1). Lineage (NCBI taxonomy): Eukaryota > Metazoa > Arthropoda > Insecta > Lepidoptera > Crambidae > Chrysoteuchia > Chrysoteuchia culmella. The sequence goes on from OU342651.1 coordinate 3,207,953, forward strand.
GCGAACCTGAATTAAGTATATAGATTAGGTACTTTTACCTGGGATGTTTTCGGCAGTTTTGGTAATTGATAATTTCTAATTGCTCTATCCAAATTTCAACTTTGCCACCTCGTATTTTTGCCGCTCGCGCCGTCACATTGGAAAAAATCAAGGTAGCCCCTTTTTCTTCTTAAAGCAATGCTGTGAACAAGAACACTTACTGTGTTAGCACTGTAGCCATCAGTGCTGTAGCAAGGGTCATCAGTGGTGCTGAGCATGAGGTTCTGGATAACCGACAGCTTCATGTCAATTGTCTCCCCGGCCTTGCAGAATAGGTACTCCACGAGACCACCATTGCGGACGCCAATTTCTGTTTAATGACAGAGGAATGACGGAAACATCTTTAAAAAATATAATTCTTCTAAGATTTTAGTAGGATAAATCTGAATTCGAACTGTTCAAGCCAATATTTGAGACTACATTAGAGTGCCAATAGAAAAAGCTTGCTAACCAATTCGTAATTTTTGTGACAAACGGGGATAAACCCAGCTCATACACCAACTTATGTACAAAAAATACTGAAATACATACGATATTCAGTAACTAAAAGTATGATATTATTTTTGAAAGACTCCAAAACTGTAATCATCACAAGAAGGGTGACCGAAATGTTACCAGTAAAAGGTTCCTTAGTGTAGTGGATATAGACATGATATCCCGGAGGGTTGACATTGGAGCTGACGTCATTAGTATTATGCTGCAAAGTTATGGAGTATCCGCTCTTCTTAGAAGCCCTGGTGGTCAAGATGTTTGGCGTCAGCGTGTAGCAGCGACCGTTCATGAAGCTGACGGTGCTTGACAGGTTTATGTCTGGTGGATATTAGAAAAATTTGTAATTGTCTAATTTTAAAATTGACACGTTTTGAAATGTATTGAATGAACGAAATTGAACTGTCTAAGCAAAGTGACACACGAAAATATCTTTCAAATGTATGGAGAAGTGTCATAAGCGAAGTGTCATTTTAAACCATCATTCGTTCCGAAAGGGATTGCGACTATAAATTACACGATTCACAATACCTTTGAAAGGGGTTGTGATAGATTTTGAAATTAGACAATTACGGGGCAGACTTGGGTATTTTTACGCTACGGTCAACGATCCAAGGGATATTGAATTATTAAGTTTTACTATAGCTTATATACTACTGTTTATAAAGTACTTTAATTACCTAGGTGAAATTATATTTTGATCTCCTTAATATAAAACAAATCAAAAGTAAATTAGGTATCTAAAGCTTTGTTATGTTACGTTTAAAGAGAATTTATTGTGATTATCATTGTTTTTTATTGGTATTGGAATTTTTAAAATATTAAATTCAAACTAAATTACTAATAAATACATACAAACATATCTGTGAATGTGAAGTGAAATTGCAAATCTTCCGCCGCAGGGCTTTGCGAACCAATGCCGATGGCGTGGCTTCTTTCAAATACACAAGTGCTTGTAACCAGCTTGTAACAGCCAAGACTGAATAGTTTTTGATGTTGAATTTGAATTCTACCGAGCCGAGTTTTTTAGAAAGAAGAAAGAAAAACTATTTATTGGCACACATACAGGAAAAAAAATGTAATAATAAAAAAGTGAACTTACTACTAAAAATAAAACTAACTAACTTAGGGTCACTAGCGCCAAGCTGGGTTAGCGCTGGGTTAACCCAACCCAAGAGTTAATTAATACGAGTTAATTACACGTGCAAGTGGCCCTTGAAAATAAAAAAATTATAACAAATAAAAAAAAGAAAGTGCTCGGCCAACTAGGCCCCATCCTCAGCAATGTCACAGTGACATACGGAGCATGCCACTGAGACGCTGGTATTCTGCTGGTATGCAGGTATTCTTTAGGACTTGCTGTCATATAATACCAAGCTGAAATACTGACCCTCCCGCGATCCCCTTAAGTTGTAGCGGGTAAAAATTTCCCATGATTCATACGTGACTTCTTCCCATAACTTATCCAATGGAATTGAAAAGTTGAAGTTTTTCCAATTGGTTGCCAACTGTGGGTGCCCGGAGAGACCATAGTCCTGAAAAAATATGTTAAAGAATAGTTTTTTCTTTCGTCTCAGCCATATAACACCCACTGCTGGGTAGGCCTGCCCCAAAAGGGGGAGGGGGGGGGGACGCTGCTGTCCGTCTCTAAGTCGTTCCTCCAAAACTTACTGAAACCTCATTGAAAACCTCTTCGAAATACTTCTCGAAATCGGTATTCTAAGTCATAACTCCGTAAGGAGGAGGAGGAGCCAAAGAGTACGTAGCCACTCCGTGTTAGGCCTAGCGCATACTACCATTTTTACCCACGACGAGGTTGAGTGGAGTGTAAAAAGTTTTGGAGGAACGACTTGGAATATGGGGGTAAGTCGCCTTTTACGACACCTACGGGATGAGAGGGGCTATTCTAAGCCGAAACTAAACAGCTTTTTCTTTAACTCTTTCGAAATTGCATAGTGGTTGACGTGAATTATTTTCGGTAAAGCTTAGGCAAATTAAAATATTAAAAAAATAATTTTAATAAAAATTAAAATCTGTAGAGTTTGAATAAAAAGCGAGACCCGCCCAATGATTTTGTAACTTGTTTCTTTCAACGTTTGATTGAAATTGCAGTCACATTGCTGCTTTAGTAAATTTCAATGTGACAACTATCTTACTAAAGCACCAATGTCACTGCAACATATGTCAATTTCAATCAAAATGTGTTAGCATAAGAGTTAAATAATTGACTGGTATAGACTTGCGTACTGATAAAGAACAGAAAAAAGTCAACAACTTTTGTTTTTTGTATCTTGTATATAAATATTTCTAGGTAATATTAATTCTTGCGCAACTGAGATGTCGTGCAATACTTCATTATATGTATAAGTCATATTCATCAGGACTTCTGGCGGCAGGGCGTGGTGTAAAGGCGTTTTAGAGGGACGCTAACTAGTTTTAAGTTATTTACTAACAACATTTGATTTTAATGTTTTCTTAAATATTTATGTATGTTAGTCTGTAAGGTATATATTGTTGTATGGGCCTAAAAAGGCATGATTTAAATAAATAAATAAATAAGTATAAATCTACTTAACTGTTGTACTGTACATTTAACAGCTTATGAAATGAGTGCAATGGACGATAAGACTTATTTAACAAAAAAGAAGGAAATCCTTCTGAAATGATTATGGGGAAAGCTTTCAATAGAGTAAAAGCTGATAAAATGGTAATGATAACAGAGGTGAGTGTCTGGGAAAGGCACGTGCTAATACTACACTTGATAAAATCTACCTACACGGGATAAACATGACAATTTCAAATTAAACAAATAAATAAAATTGAGGAGCCCGCAGCGCAGTGGTTCGTGCGCTCAGCGTGCGATTGTTGAGGTTAAGCAACTTTCGAAATGGTCGGTCACGGGATGGGTGACCAAAAATTTACTATCTCGAGCTCCTCCGTGCTTCGGAAGGCACGTTTAGCCGTTGGTCCCGGTGGCACTTGCAGTCGTTCAAACTCGCCAATCCGTATTAGGCCCTCGTGGTGGGTCATGTCATGGCCCATTCTCCTTATCCATCCAAGGAAGGCCAGTGCTCCAGCAGTGGGGACATTAAAAATGACTGATGACGACGATGACGAAATAAAACGAGAATATTGAAAAGGTAGCAGAGTGTCAATAATGAATAACACAAGACAGCAGGTAGCGAGGGGTCGAAATATGGAGAAGGTATGCCAGACCAAAAATTTCTCAAAAAAAAATCTTTGCTGTATGGTGGATTGTCGGCGCTGGATTTCTAAAGGGAATGGACCCTTCGCCCCAGAATTAAGCACATGTAGGCACAAGATTCACCTTATCCATCCATAAGAAGGCCAGTGTAATAAAAAGTAGTAATATAAATATTATCTTAATTCAGGCAGATAGTTAGGTATTAAACTTATTTGAATAGACAAAATGTTCCAAGATTCAAGCCTTTAAAACTGATACAAATAATGGGTAAACATACTTGCACCTACGAGGGGAGGTCAATAAGTTCGCGGAATGGAAGGGATGGAAGACGAAGGTTCATTTGTCCAGCTAGTATTGATTGAGCACCTCATCACAAGTATATATTCCAAATTTGAACGTAATCGGGTCATTAATATTTTAGTAATTTAACGTGCAAGCCAGTCGTTAGGGAAGAGAAAAACAAAGTTTTTTTTTCGCTTTTGTCGCCCTTTGGAGCTCTGTAGCGAGATAATGAATGAAGTTACAGTCCGCAATAATACTGAAAATGAAAGCTACGTTGACCACCGTAATCCTATTCGAAGAAGTAATCGATACATGTGGCAATCCACCGCCCAAGAGGGCCGAGTAGGAAAATAAGGCGGAAAAACATTTGCGACTGATTTTTTTTGTGTATTTTACGCATCGACTATGTAGAATGCGTTGTTAATAGAACCGTACAATACTAAGCTTCATTTCAAGCTACGATTGAAGGGGTCCATAAAAGAAAAATAAGGAGAAAAGGTTTGGTATTTTGTCATGAAAATGCACCTCTGCGCACAAGAGTCACGTTGCAACGGCGTTTATTCACCGATGAAGCTTCGAAAAACTTCATCAACCTTTTTATATTCCTTGCTCAAAATACTCTGAGCAATCCCAACATCTAGCCTATTTATATCAAATTTACTTAGGAAAGAAGCTCTTTGAGTTCGGTTCCGCTCACATTCCATCAACAGGTGATGCACATCCTCAATTCGCTCACATATTTCACAATTAGGTGAATTTACTTTTTTCATCATATGTGCAAACTTCCTTTTTTCCTACTAATTAACCATGGTATACGAGGAGGCTCACTTTGCACAGTTTTGTACCATATCCCTTTCGATCATCAAAATATTCGGACCACTCTTTTTGACAGACTACCTTAAAATTGGAGAAAACTTCTGAACTACTTGGACTAATATCGCAATCTATTCCGATTGATTGTGCAGCTTTTGCAATTTGATCAGCCTCCTCATTACCCCTACTACCACAATGCGCTGGAACCCATTGCATGATGATACTTTGATGCCGCGCGACTCAAACTGTACTATCTGCTCTAGTACACAAAAGACTATCGGTACACCTCTGTATCCAGAGGCCCATCGAGCCAAGTAAAAATATTTAGTGTTTAACTGCAACCGACTTCCCCCCCATTCCGCGAACTTATTGACCTCCCTTCGTATTATATGCGTATACCTCTAATATTTGCTTGTTTATACTATGAACTGGCTGAACAGATTCAATTTTGTACCTTACCTTCAGTTTATCGTACTTGTATGGAGGCTCCCTACAAAACGTGATGCTAGGATATTCCAAGGTTTTGTTAAAATCGAAATGAACATATGTCATAATTGGTCTATTTATTAAGTTCTGTACGCTTGTTGATATCTAAAAGAAAAATTTAAACTTAATTAATATAGCCCATTACTGCAGCGGCCAGCAAAAGAGGCAATGATGGACGAACGTGTAAATGTGAGTCGAGGCGCAGCCGAGGCACACATACGTAAGCCAAGGCTTGTATAGTACCTTTCTCAAATAATACGCGGAAAAAACTACTTTTCGACAACGAACAACAATATTTTTACATTTACATTAGTACAGCAATATCGATTTATCTCGAAGAAGGTTGTCAAAATAATGCTCATATTTCATTATTTCATTAATCATGTTTGAGAACAATACTTATTCAATCATATCATCCCTAATTTCGTAGTGCAATCTTGTCATACTATACTCGTTTATGTTGTTTAGTACCTAATTATTTATCTATTTCTAAAAAATTCAGCCCGTGATTTCACCGCGCCGCGCAGTGAAGAATCACTCTCCATTCCTATTGGGGACGATTGGATAGGATTTCCTTTAGTTTTTTTTTTATCTATTTGTTTAACAATTTACTACGGAAAATCTTTCTAACTAGTGTTTCTATACGACATACTCAAATAGTGTGTCTTATTATCCGAAAACAAGATTCAACTCTGGGCATTGCGCCATCGCAGTAAGTAGGTAAGTAGTAAGGGAAGCAAAGCCTTTGTTTCCATCCAGTCACATCACACCAAACGAGTAACACAGTGACTCATTGGAACAAAAAAAACAATCCCAACCAGTCACACTAAAGTACTTATTTTATTAAATACTAGCGGCCGCCCGCGGTTTCCCTCCCGTGGTCCCCTTTCCCGTCAAAATATCGGGATAAAAAGTAGCCTATGTGTTAGTCCACTACTTGAAGTACCTGCATACCAAATTTCATCCAAATTGGTTCAGAAGTTTTTGCATGAAAGACGAACAAACAAACATACTGACACTTTCGCATTTATAATATTAGTAGGAAGTAGGATGTGCAAGTGGTAAGTAGGAAGCTAATATTGTCCTTTTTATACCCACCTCCTTAACTTTGGAACTAACCTGTTTCACCGCCATCGTCAAACATAGAATTATAACAATCCTTTGTCCCAGAGTAGTATCTCTGATGTATACGCCGCACCAGTCCTTCAAAGTTTGATCTGGCTTTTCCTGCTTGTAATGTATTGAATTGGGTACATTAGTATCATTTACAATAAAAATCATCTCGACTCGTATCATGGCCAGTATCTGACACACCTTCGTTTTGCCGATGATATAGTCCTTATGGCTGAGACCCTGGAGGACCTGAACACAATGCTCGAAGATTTCCGTAGTGCTTCCCAAAAAGTGGGTCTTAGGATGAACATGGATAAGACGAAAATTATGTCGAATTCCCATGTCATACCCACTACAGTTCACGTTGGGAACACTACACTGGAAGTTGTTGACCATTACGTTTACCTTGGACAGACAATCCAGTTAGGTAAGTCCAACTTTGAGAAAGAGATCTCTCGTCGAATCCAACTCGGATGGGCAGCGTTCGGGAAGCTCCGTAAAATCTTCGCGTCCAACTTACCTCAGTGTCTCAAGACGAAAGTCTACGACAGTGTGTGTTGCCAGTGATGACTTACGGCAGTGAAACGTGGTCGCTAACTATGGGTCTGATAAGGAGGCTCAAGGTAACACGGCGTGCTATGGAGAGAGCTATGCTCGGAGTTTCCCTGCGTGATCGACTCAGAAATGAGGAGATCCGCAGGAGAACTAAAGTTACTGACATCGCTCGAAGGATTGCTCAGCTGAAGTGGCAGTGGGCGGGACACGTAGCGAGAAGAACCGATGGCCGTAGGGGCGGAAAGATTCTGGAATGGCAACCGCGTACCGGACGACGCTCCGTGGGTAGGCCCCCCACAAGGTGGACCGACGATCTGGTGAAGGTCTGGGAAGCCGCTGGATGCGGGCAGCGCAGGACCGATCGTCGTGGAGATCCTTGGGGGAGGCCTATACCCAGCAGTGGGTGTCATGTGGCTGAGACGACGACGACGACGACAATAAAAACCACCGCCCGCGGCTTCAAAAACTACTTACTTACTTTATGAAATCAGACGAACAACGAACAACAATATTTTTTCCGCGTAAAGTGTTCTGTTCATTTGTTGTTTCTTTTTTTCTAAAACAGCTTTCTATTTGCTAGCTAGTTCGAAATTTAAATAAAACCTTTGATAAGTTACCTCATTGGTTGGCATATTTCGGAGTAAAAGATCGTTCCATTTTTAAATTACACGCCAGATATGAGTTTTCTATGCAATTTATTTGGCCGCTAATCACTTACTTGAAAATTTCATAAAGATTTTCTTTTTCCACAACCAATGTTTTGACGATTTCCGTTATAATGTAGATAGAGTATGTAAGTACAACGGAACTTAGGTATCAAAATTGCATAGGGCTTCCCACTACCAACTTTAGTACATAAGCAGATAAGAGAGATTTATAAGTCAACGGTTTTAATGAATCTTTTAAATGATAGGGATCATTGGCAGCTAAATTTAACAAGTAGGTACTTTTCCCTGATCCTAAAATAAATATTTAGAATATTAAATCAGATGTGGAACTCTAGGGCAAAGGTGTCTCTAGAAAACTAACTATTTTGACTATATTAGTTATGTGTTAAGATATATAGTCAAGTATAAAATATATTTTAATCAACATCGAAATTATAGATTTTGTCAAATATTTGTTTTATAAGTTACTGAGTTTCAAACACGGAATTCCAAAAATCATAAATGTTTATTTGACACGAAGGATAGCATTGATTAAGTATTTCAATGTTTAATTGTCCTTGTATATATGTTGTATCAATTAAATTAATTTTCTTTCTTTCAATTTATAATTTTCTAATTAAACTTATGCTGTTGACATAGTTGTAGGTAGATATGTTTGCTAATTCCGTATTCTCTAATTTCGTGATATAAATCTAACTTTACGCAAGCTACCCAAAAATCTATCGAATTCAATACAAACATTACCTCTTCTTAAATAAAAGTAACATGAAAATACAAAAGAGCTCTTCGAATTTTCATATTTCTCCTGCCATTTATTCAAACATTTTCAAAGAATAAGGAGAGAGCGTTAGAACTTTGACATCGTTCTACGGCCGGTTTCAATAATATATGCTTTACAAGAGATAGGCCTATCTTGGTTACGTTACTTAGCAACCACTGTTGTTTTAGGTTATTTTGGGCTGATTAACAAAAATATCTAGGCAACAAAGCTCTAGTAAGCCTATCTCTTACTGAGGATAGTTTATTGAAACCGACCACTAGTTGTCGATGACGCCTAATAAAGTACTTACCTACATTATTATACTTAACAACCAATTAACTGACAACTCACACTATATCATTCATCCATACTAATAAGAACCACAAAAGTACAAAATTGAAACTTACTTTATCATCCAAAGTAACAGCCATTGTCCATGTCCAGAGATTAATAAAATAAACTAAGGTAAAATGCCTCCAATCTGTAAATGTGTGATAAGGCGCCTCGCTCACTGTTAAATAAGCCTGATTTGGGAAATCGTTACATTCTGTTGGACTAATCATTATCAATTAAGCATGCGTAGTACAGCATAAGCTTTTTACACTGAGAAGCAAAAAAATCACTCTACCCATTGAAATTTATTAGCATAATTGTTAGCCCAAGGGCTCTAATATTTATCTTTACATGACAAACCCCCAGTTTTTATTTATAATGTGACTATGTAATATATTTTTTTTTAATTAATTTATTGTTGACTTTCTCGATACTCGTGTTGTTTTATGACATTTCGATCAGCTTCATAATAAAATTTAAATAATTGTTATAAATCATTGTTTGTATATTTCCATGATAAGTAAAATGGCTAAATAGGTTAAGCTCCATTTTGTTTTCACAATTGTACCTAACACCATTACTGTAACCCTATTTAGAGCAAATTAAAATATTCGTATTTGTATTTGTATTTGTATTTGATGAAAAACTGTGGGGTGTGGGATATCTGTAATAATTCCTAATTATGCAACTACAAATGAATGTTTAGCTGCTAATTGTAAAGTCAAAGAAAAATCTACAAAATTCTCAAAATTTTATCATTTTAAATCTCGTAAAAAGTTCTATCAGTATGATTGTTTCATTGATTTATCATCTCCTACAAGCTTCTACAAGTAAACAGCGAATTTCCCAGTGTTTTTTGCTATCTACCTTGGTGTCATCAAAAATATTTTGTACACGTGACGCCATCTACTAACACACTAGGTAAACTCAGCTGCTGTTTGTATGATCAAATAACAATACCTACGTTTTTTACCGATAACCCATGAATCATTATATACATTATTTTTAAAACGTTAAAATTTCATCCGACCTAAGTACTCTGCTGTTCTATCTAAAAGCAACGGTTTTCGCCATGAACATAAGACAACAGTCTTAACGATGTGTACTGTTGCCAATAGATGGCGCAAGCACCTGAATTGGAGCAATGTGAACATAAAAATGAGATTACAAGAAAGACAATAAAAGCTTAAAGCCTTTAATTAAACCTAAGTTAGATATTTACAATGTAACTCATAGTACTTAATAGCTTACAATACAATATCACTTTTGAAGGCACACACATAAGTACATTAAAACTCACTATGGTTTTCCATAACAATAAATAAAGCGGTAACGTCTTTTCATCACTTATACCTAATAAAAACTCAATTTTTTAAATACTAGACTTCATTAAACTGGATGCAATAAGCCAGGTACTTAAAAGGATTACAAATGATATAGGCGACACTGAAGAGCCAGAGTTGGGCTTGAATTTTGAGGCGATTTTATTTGTAATGTTCAAGAACTTGTTCTTATATTTGTCAAGGATATCAGACCTCGCTGTTACATCACAAGCGGTGTGGCTGATAGCATCCAAAACGGGGGCGGAAAATACTCTAAAGTTTACATCTTTAGAATCCAATTTCCCGTACATCCAAATAGGCATTCGATTTGACAAGATCCAAAGGTTATCATCGTAATCCACTTTGATATCTGTTGGGTACACCATTGTCTCTTCGTTCATGTAGATTCTGCCTTGATTCTTCATATTGTAATCTTTGTTGGATGTTCTCCAGCAGGCGACAGCGTTAAGGTTTACGAGGGAATAGAAAAGGACACCAGTTTTAGGGTCTAAAAAGGATGCACTCGATTGAGCGTTAGGACCTCGACTGCCTAAGACTTTGAAAGCCTCAAAATTGCTATCAGCGATGGACTGATTCCTAAGATACTCTGTGGAGACAGAGAACTCGTTGTAGCTCGACATCGGGTGGAAATAGAGAGTGCTGAAGTTGTTAGCGTTTGGTGCAGAAATACCGATGCCAAAGATAGCGTCAGTCCAACTGAAGTTGTAACCTTTTACACTGAAGTCGCAAGCTAGAGGGTCTGGGTGGAAGAAGTGGTGAGTGATTCTCCAAGACTCGTTCTTGTCGAAGGAGTAGACGACAATGGCTGGTTTTCCCAAATCACCTGCGTAGGCGTAGGTATTCGCGCAGTCTGTGTCTTCAATGGCTATATTAGCGAAGCCGGAGTCCTCTTTGACTTGGTCATCGGGGAAGACGTATTTCCTGATGAGATTATCTGTCTTCAAATCGTAGATGATGATGGAGGGAGGGTACTTAACGGTGTTGTTCTCCAAGTTGCCCATCTTCCCGTTATCCAGGACCCAAAGGCGGCCGCACCTGTCAGCGCGAATGCGGAAGGGAGAGACAATCTCCGAGGGTTTTCCATCTGAACCAGGAGTGTGAGCAGCCCAACTTGGATACGGGATCAGCTTCGGCGACGTTGTACTATTGTCTGAAAATAAAACAAAATTTGATTAATACAGATTCCGTTTTCCTCATTTCATTTTATTTTGGTTTCTTTGTATACTTTATAGGACAACGTTCTTTGACCTTTCAAAATTACATGAACTATCCATTGACACGATAGACACTTATAAATTTTAATGTTAAGCTTGGTGAATGTTTTTTTTATTACATAAAATATAAGTCTAAATTCCTATGGCCTGCCTATGTCTATAAAAGCAAACAATGTTTTTTTCACTGTTTTGTGAGTTTTTTTTTTAACTCGGTATCAATTAACAAGCTTTTAAAGTCAACATGTGTGAGAATTCTCATAATACGATCAATTGAACTGTTTTCGATGTTCGGATTCACTCCATGAGTCATAGTACGCATTGATTTTCAACAATGATCTCATTGAAATCGTTTTGAGGAAAATTTAGAATAAAAATGTTCATTCCCACCTTAACTCCATGTAAGCAAGTTAGGTTGTTGTTTTGATTGAAAATGTTTAAATGCTTGAAAAACTTGGTTGTTAAAAAATATATGGGTAGGTAAGATTAATATAAATATTATCATGTGAGTCTGGTTTTTTCCTTCCGGGACATGGTTAAATGACAGTATGTTTATAAGGCTTCGAATGTGTAGGTGGTAAAATGTACAAAGTTTAATGGTTAAAATGTTGCAGAGACAAAATGAAAAAGTTAACATTATGTAAGTAGGTACTCCGAATGATGGTGTTGTGTTAAAGTGTTCAGACTTATTAGTTTCAATAATGTATGAAACTATAAAACACTTAATTTTCAAAACATTCATGAATTGTCTTTATAACTATTAACATTATGATAGTCATCAGTTAAGAAAGCTATTCAATTTAAGTTAACATCAGACAGAACACGACAAACGACATAGTCATCCTCTTGTTCTAACGTAACTTCGCCTTTCACTGGTACTTTTGACTATTAAAACGTATTGACTAAAGTGAAATTTTGAGTCTTGTGTGAGATTTAGCCGTTTACTGTTAGGCCGTAAGCGCATTTTCTAGAGAAATGCAATGTTTTGTGTTCAAAGATGGTATAACCAGTGTTTCTTACTTAAAATAGGCTTAATCTTTGGCCTCATTCTGAATAGTTACATTATAAGGATATATTATAAGTGCTTGCCTAGAAAAATCCTATTCACTCGAGCCACCGAGCTTTAAATTTACCATTTACGGGAATACAGACGCAGGCAGGGAATTCCACACCCTGGCTGTGCGCATATTTTTTTCTTTCTGTACGAGTATCTGGGCACGCATTTGAGCGCCATCGTGCTTAGTAAACAGGATGTGGTCTAAGGTGTATCATGCTTGCCCAGGAAATGCCTATTCACTGTCATTGAAGAGGCCAAGGTTGTAGGAATCAGGGAACACATGAGCAGGCAGCGCATTCCATTCTTTAGCGGTTCGCGTTGGAAATGTATCAGCAAAGCGCTTGGTACGGATCGCTGGAATGTCAACGACGCGGACGTACGGGTGGTAAGCTATCTGCGTCGGGGTACCCGATGCGAAGGTGCGATGGTGGAAAGAGGCTGGAGGAACAAGGTCGTGCAGTTCTCTCGCACATTCTCCAAAGTGTATCTTATAAAATACCAATAAACATGCAACTTAGCGGCGGTGACTGAACCTTTGAAGTTCCGCCGTGGCCAATGCTGAGTTTCCAATGAGTTTCCTGGCACGGTTTTCAATCGAACTCTAACTGATTCTTAGCAGAACCATTCCACAGATGACAGCACGGCCGAATCTACGCTTTGTATAAAAGAAACAGCTGATTCGGAGCGAAGCGCCGCCTAGCCTTAGAGAGGACGCCCAGTTTCTTTGCAGCACACAGCAATGGCGTCGATGTACTCGCCAAAGTTCAAGTTGTAAGACAGGTTTAGGCCAAAAAGTTGCAGATTTTCGGTTATCGGTAAATATACCCTGGAAAGTCGAAGTCAGTTAGAAGGGACTCCGTTTTGCGGTAAATAACCAAGCCTGTGTTTTAGTGGCATTGAAACTGACAAGATTTGCGTTGCCTGCAATCGGAGACAGCCTGAAGTGAATAAACGATGAAAGAAGGCGCTTTGTACGAGGACATAGCACCTACATTTATGATTTTATCATCATTTGAATGCCAATTAGCTGTACCCCTAGTACGACTTTGGCTTTGGCAAAAAATATTGGATATCGAAAGCTATTGCTCTGTCTCTTTCAGAAGCATTGACTATTTTACCGACATAAGCAGTGCATCCTGAATAGTTTTCGCTAACGTTGATAGTAAATATCAAAATAATAGGAGCCCATGGCGCAGTGGATCGGCCTGCGATTGTTGAGGTTAAGCAACTTTCGTAATGGTCGGTTACGGGATGGGTGACCAGAAATTTACTATCAAAAGCTCCTCCATGCTTCGGAAGGCACGTTAAGGCTTCGGTCCCTGCTGCATTTGCAATCGTTGAAACCCACCAATCCGCATTGGGCCCGCATGGTTGGTCATGGCCCATTCTCCTTATCATCAAGGCCAATGCTCCAGCAGTGGGGACATTAAAAATGGCTGATGACGACGTTGACGAAATAAAACGAATATAGACAAGGTAACTGAGTGTCAAGTATGAATAACACAAGACAGCAGTTGCGAGAGGTCGAAACACAGACCTATATGTATTGTATGTAGGTCTGTGGGTCGAAATATGGAGAAGGTATGCGACCGAACGTAACTAAACGTACTACCACCGGTACAACCGATATGTTTGAAATAGTAACTACTGAAATTTGACATTTAAAATAAAAAGAAAAGACACCATGTAAAGCATCACTGGAAAACACACACACACACAAAGTATTTACATACAGTCAATATGTACCTTCTACTGCATCTGTTTATCAATTTACATTAGCGATACAACTAAGTACTTAATCAAGGTGTCAACAGTGTTCAGGCTTAATTTTACATTGAAAGAGCCTTATGTCGCTCGCAATAAAGGTCGTTTTTGTTTGGCGCAAGTATAAAGCCAGACTTTCTTCTGTTTTTGTTTACATAAAACAATAATATCGATGTCGCATGTTACGAAAAAAGAATCACTTCATAATATTTTGGTAAAAATGACAGATACTTATTTCCATTGTTTGGTAGCATTTTACTGTATTTATGAAATTTTCCGTAAGCTATTGTTAACAATTAAAATAAAAATAATAATCTGTAAATGAACTTCCTTAAATTCCGCAAAATGACTAATTTAGAGGAAAAAAGTAGAATTACACATGGATCAGAGGGTCTAAAAAGAACTCTAAAGCAATATTGCTTAGTGAATCCCCTGACAATTCATTTTGTTTATTTCATGTGGAATTCGCTTTAAGTAAGTTTTCTTGCCTTCAAAAATTCTTCCATAAAGAATAAACAATTAAATGAATGATGGATGACCCTTAGGATATCGAACCTTCTCAATATGAACAGATACCTAATATTGTGAAACAAAGTTATTTATGTCATTAAAACGTGTCGCTCTCATGACACACGCAATACTTACACCAGGGCCCTGATTCATAAAGCTTGACAAGTCGACAATTTGTCAACTGTGCTCGAACATACCTTTTTTGTCACTGATCTACGCAATTTTGACCTTTGTCATCATTGTAGAAGGTAGGTTTTCTATAAAAAGCAATCATACAGTATAAAGTTATCTTTTTTTTAATCGTATTACGAACTCTTTGGATCATGTGAGAATTTACAAAAGAAAAATAACTCTCACTCTCATCCTGACACAGACCAAGAATACCTATAAAAAATGTGCGACAATTTGACAAATTCAGATTATAAATATGTCGGACCAAATGTTTTATGAAAATTGTCATCTGTCACCTGTCGCTGACAATTGTAATATTTATGAAACAGGGCCCAGGTCGGTGTGTTACAACCTTTTATTAAAATATAATTAGTATTTAAACTTTCACTTTAGCTAGCAACACGTTTTGGCATTGAACTTGGGACCTTCGAGAATGCGGCTCGCAAACAATGCTACGCCACCGGAAGTACACGGCGGATATCGGTACAAGGAATTATTGAAATGTTATTGAGTTGTATTCACTCAGTGAGACATTTAATGTTAGTTACTACAACATAGTCGCATTCCTGAGTGATACACCCAAACGATAAACGGGAAATAATAAGTTTCCCATACTTACCCTAGGGCCTAAAAATGGCGCTAACGCAATATTGCTAAGTGAATATAACGTTAGCGCCATTGTTTATATCTATGAAGTTTCTAACTGTATCAGTGTAGCAGAATTTCTTTTAATTTTTGATGGCAAGAAAATAGGAAATTAACAAATAAATAAACTGTCAGGGAATTCACCTATGGTCGGTTTCAATAACTTATCTACAGTAAGAGATGGGCTTACTAGAGCTTTGTTGGCTAGATATTTTTGTTATTCAGCTCAAAATAACCCGAAATAACAGCGGTTGCTAAATAACGTAACCAAGATATGCCTATCTCTTATTAGGGATAGATTATTGAAACCGGCGGTAAGTATCTATGACAGAAAATAGCCTACGTCCATGATGGTCAGGTGATCTTCTAACTAGCCAATGAAAGAGGCGAAAACCCGAATCATCATTGATTAACAAACCAACGAACTTAGGTACAAACTTCCCTATTTTTTTTTTATTTTTTTTATTTATAACTTTTTAATTTTGCATTTTACAATGCTATTTTTATGTGATAAATATTAAACAAGAAAATATACCAGAAAAAAGCAACTAGTCTCATGTCGCCCTGACGGGATTCGAACCCGCATCCTTGGGAGTCCGGCTCAATGCACTAACCAATTATGCTACAGAGACCTATGAGGACACGTCGAATTTTTCTAGTATATTCACCGTTCAACGGTGTTGGCCACCGTCGCTTCATCAATGAGAGAAATATCCTCGCATTCGAAAGAAACATCTTTACAGACGTTTGACTATCGATAAAGATGAAACAACCATCTAATATTCCCTATTTTTATTTGGTACTAAGTTGTCCACCCAGATAAACAGTACAACAACGTAGGTGGTCCACTGGCAATAGAGCATAATAAACTAGCTACTTTATCACTGAACTTACATGTAAAATTACATTAGTTACATCGAGGAAATGACTAAAGTAAATACATTATGGAATCAAAAAAGGGAAGGTGTTTATTCCAAACTTGTTTTATGGTGAATATTATTAACTTTTAACCGCCTCTGTGGTCTAGTAGTACAACCACCGGTATCAGACCCAGGGGTCCCGGGTTCGATTCCCAGCGGGGGTACATATTGTATTCGGTTTGGTTGGTGGTAGGACTTGTTGTAAGTCAATATATTGTTGTTGGCAGTTTGAGATAAGATAGCCAGTTCCTCAACGGCTGAGGATTCCGGGAGAGGCTCGCTTCCAATTTCAGACTTATCAATACTTAACATCAGGTATGATGAAGGCTAAGAGTCGCACCGTCGTACATACAAAAAAACTTCACTTCGTTTCAACCTGACCCTCAAGCGCTGGTTCATTAGACACAATAGATATCCCATTGTCACTGGACACATGGGTGTCCTGCCAGCAAACGATGAATTACTGCAAAATCAACATTTGGAATCTAAACTCACCTTTCAAATTGACATAATTCAAGCTATACGGCACACCATTCCTCCATCTAGGAACCGTGATGAACAGTCTGTCTCCATACACCTCTAAGCCCATGGGCATATTGTTCTCCGGGATGAAAGCCTTCGACTCCAGGGCTTGCTGCCTCGCCTCCTCGCTGGGAAACTGGAAGTCCAGCTGCTTCCATTCGTAGACTATGTGTAGCTGGTCCATGCAGCTGGTCAGGTAGACCAGGTGGAGAAGAATGAGGGCCTTTAACCCCCCCATTTTTGGACCTGGAAAGATGAGAAACGATTTTGAGGTCTTATCAGTTTGATGAAAACAATTGGTTTTATGGCGCTTTTGAGATGATCCTGTCAAGATAAATGACATCATTTCGCTCAGTAGGCCTAGCACAAAAAACTTTCGAGTAAGTATCGAAGAAGTAAAGGAAACATTTATAAGATCTTATGACATATTGAGCAGCGTTCCTACCAAACGTGATCGGAACTACATTTTCCTATACATTTTTTGACATTACGTGCTCGATACTATTTCGATAGATTTTCGTAGCACGAAACCCTAAAGACCAAAACTCCTTTATGAAGAGTCCTATAATAAGGAAAAATAGACCATGTATCTAAGTAGTAGGACTTCTTTGTTTTATCTATTGGGACTTAGACTTCTGCCCTAATTCGTATGATGTAAATTACCACATACGAATTTTGTCAGAAGTAGGTAAAAGCCCCAAATATTTTCATTATCACTGGAAAAATAATGAATTACTTTCATTCATTTACAAGTTAACGTAGTTGCTACCTTTTTTCTTTAAAAACTCCGTTTCTTCACCCGGAAACCCGCAGTCCCCAATCAATATCAATTTGCGGAAGCAATCGATATGTTACGTTAATTACAGAATCCGTAATACCTTGGACCAGTTTGGTATCGGCGGTGCGGGTGAATGACCTTGAACGCGCGAACCGTGAGGCCGAACGCCATGCGCCAAGAGCGGACGCAGACTTGCGGTCTCCAAGCTTTTGATTTCAACTTTAATACTATTGAGACCAACGATAATATCGAAAGATATCATCATTTAAGTATTATATAAGTAGTTTTGTTTGGCTATTACATAATTTGCTAATTAAGCTTTTCCATCGAAGAAGAAGGAATAAATTACTTTGAGTTTAGAAGCAATTCCAAGCAGGGACTGGATTAACCAGAGAATTGCGGTACTTTTATTTATCGGTATGACGTCATACCGGTTAAAAACTGTTCCTTCATATTTTGATACCATAATTTTTCGGTTGGTAGTAGGTATTTCAAAATATCGGTACCGTAATTTTTCGGTTGGTCATCAAAGCGGTACCGAAATTTTTCATTACCCAACCGAAACCCAAATATAACGGTACCGTTATATTTCGGTTAATTTAACGTCTATTTATAAAGGTTTTCTTTGATATACGCGGGTGAAACCGCGAGCGTCCGCTAGTATTCAATAATGTTCACTGCGGTCGGTTCAGTGCATTTCGGTACTTACCGAAATAAAATTTCGGTTAAGTAGCGGTATCATAAGTAAGGGTTTTCATATTTCGGTACCGATATATTTCGGTTGTTTTATACCGAAATTATTTTTTTCGGTATTTGAAGTAAGGTAAGAATATTTCGGTACCGCTATATTAACCGTAAAAAAAATTAACAACCGCAATCAATCCCTGATTCCAAGTTCCAGGATAACATCCTAATCCTAACTAATATTAAATGCGATAGTGTGTTTGTTTGTCCTTCCTTCACGCCCTAACTAAGCAACCAATCGACTTGATTTTTTGGCCTAAAGTGAGTTGAAAGGACGAGGAGTAATATAGGATACTTTTTATCCCGATATTCCCACGGGAACGGGAACCACGCGGGCAAAAGTGCGGTCGCAATCTAGTTCATTTATAATTAGATAGTTTTATAGTTTCCGTTCCTAGTTTTAACCAGCTAGGTACCTATTAATTTATTTATTTATTTATCGTTTATGGATAGCTAACAGCTTATAAACATACAGATAACAACAAACATATAAAACTAAAAGCTATTGACAAGCTACCACATGTAGTATTCAAAAGAATTTGATCTTAAAGTAAACGTAGCCCAGAAGGGACATATTTTTTGTAAATAACCTTTAAATATCCCTCCTTTAAAAAAAGAATTTCCTTCATTCCGGACCGGCCGAATGGGGCCGGAGAATTATATAGTAAATGCTGCCTTATTTCTCATAGAAATAAAGCAGCATTGACTTTGCAGTTCGCCGTTGCCTAGAGCCTAGCCCTTAATACTTTTCGAGAAAAGGTTTCCCAAAAAAACTCTACTGGTGAACCGGGAAGTTCCCCGATTGTACCTACTTAGCATTTGTAATAAAAAATTATAACCAATTAACTAATTATATATATATATATATATAGCCTGTCAATAAAATGACACTATTAACTTTAAATTAAATGCTGTTTTGCCATCAATAAAATATACCTTTGCCATTGACTGGTCTTATGACTTTATTGAAAATACAATTACGCACTCGAACTGAATATTAAATTGTCATTGTTTCATTACACAGTCGATTTGCAGCTCTATGTTTATGAGCAACCCGATTATAATTGAATGTTGACTGAATGTTTTCATTCGAAGAATACGTTTCGCATTCTGCATACGTGATTATGATTGGATTGAAACGTTCCGGTTAAAACGATGTGATAAAATTGAATTTCTTTACTGCATTTTGAGGGAATGTCAAAATATGTCAAGCACTAGGGTTCGACTTAAAAATTAAAAGAAGATAAATGGTATTTCGTTCGACGAAAATCCAATTTTTCTTCTTGACGTGACGATATCTACATAAAGAGGCAAACATTCATAAACATGTCATGAAATTGATATGAAAGTATCGTTGATTCTGATATACACAATACAACTTCTTTACTTAATTACCCGCTATCTGAGGGTCTAAAAAGATAGGTAATATACTTAGTTCAAAGATATGTATTAAATTGAAAACACAGTTTTAAGCCTTTTATCTGCTATTTTTTAATAAATCATGAAATACATAGCATGCGGTTATTTATGATTTAAGGCCGGGAACAGTCCGGTAAAATATAACATGCAATGTAAACATGCAAAGTATGTAACACGATTAGTATGGAGTATTGCGCGCATTAAGCGCGCAGTGCGCTCGCGAACACCTTTGAAATAACTGTCATTCTGAATTTCGACAGTCAATTATTTCGAGAGGGACTCAACTTCGATAAACAATATAGTTTGACTACTCACTGCTTTGACAGGACATATTTCGACAAGCATTATTCCGACAGAACATATTTCGACAGAATCCTTCTTCGAAATGCACTTGTTCGACGGAACATACCTTCGACAAAATACTCCTATGAAATGTGCCAATAATGACTGAATTCCGCTTTATAAGCGAGATAGCAATGAGAAAACGACGCGCACGGGAGCGAGACCGATTTTGCAGATTAGGCAAAAAAAAACACAAAATCACTTCGCATTAAAAAACTACAGCTATTTAAAAAAAATGCTTCTATACGATCCTAAATATTATTGGTGTCCACTTATTAAACCAATTTCCAATACCCCATTTAAGAACAATCTTGAATTTTCGTATTTTTTAGAGTCTTTTCAAAAAGAAAAAGTGTCTAGGCAAAATCATAAAATCGTGTTTTTGAAACTATACGAATCTAGATAAAGGTATGAAGAAATATATATGTTATTACCAGATTTGTAACAACTGTAACTGTGCTATAGTTTTATATCAAAAAGTCCATACTTTTTGCCTGTCGAAGCAGTGAGTAGTCGAAACAATAGTTTTTCCAAATTTAAACCCTGTCGAAATAATTGACTGTCGAAATTCAGAATGACAGTCCCTTGAAATGCATGAAAATATTGCATTGCATGTCAAAATTCACCGATCTGTACCCGACCTTATTTCATAAATCACCGCATGCTTTAGGTATTATATTTAATAAAAAAATAATAATCAATATAGAATTGTAACTGTGTTTTCTTTTTATTATAAATCTTGCGTTAATTTCGGGACATCTATAAAAGTTCATAACTAGCATTCCGCCCGCGACTTCGAACGCGGAAATTAGGCTTTCGCGCGGACTTGCGTTATCGCTTGGTGGTGTCATCTATCTATCTATAAACAGTATCCAATGTCCATCTCCAGGTTTAAGTTATCTCCATACCAAATTTCATTAAAATCGGTTCTGCGGTTTCAAAGTCAAAGTCAAAGATTTTTATTCAAATAGACTTATAGATAAGTGCTTTCGAATCGTCCAATTTTTTTTTCCTACCAGCCATTCAGGACACCTTTTAACTGATAAAACGGCCGCAAGAAACTTATCAGCTTTAACAGAAGCAACAACATTTACAAAGGAACATGTCGTTGCCAAACACAAATCTACAATCTTGAAACATATTTAATATAAGAGGAAAATTTTCTTATACTTAGTTATTAGAATATTTTCCTTTTATACAATTACAATAGTCATGTTTTATGTTAGTATCACTTCCATGCATTTTGGTCTTTCAAATAACCTTTGCTTAAGAGCGTTTTTTAACATATATTTTAAATTTATGCAAAGGCAGCTCAATCACTTGATGTGGAACTTTATTAAAAAAGGCTATGCCTTTCCCCAAAAAATTTAAGGTTGACGCATAAAAAGTCATACAGAGTTATTTTCTAATTTACAAGTAGTATTAGGGTACACAGGTTCACGAGTATGTGTAAGATCATTAGAAGTTAAGCTCACGACAGCATGTCTTGGCCAATTTTGGGCAAAACCTTTAGAATCAAAGAATAAGAAAAGGAAAATTTAATAACATGTGAGTAAAAACATTGCAAGTTAAATAAAAACTTGAAAAATACCAGTGACTCCTTGTATTGTTTTTTTGGGATATAAATACCTACTACTATCGCAAAAACTCAATACGTACTATTTATTTAATAAATATGAGGAGCTAGATGGAACACGCTCGGCCTGCGATGTTGATGTTAAGCAACTTTCGCATTGGTCTGTCACAGGATGGGTGACCAACAATTTACTATATAGAGCTATTAACGGAACTATTAACGGCCGGCGGTCCCGGCCTAACGGTATAGCTATCAAACTTCAAACTCTCATAAAACCCTTCAACGATAGGGTTTTTGACTAATTCCTGCAAATTTCTATTCACCTATTGGATTCACTATTGCATTTTTAGTATGAAAGTGATAGCGTCAGCGAGAGCCCTTGTAGGGGCTAGTTGAAAATTCGATAGCTATAGCGATAGCACAAACTATACCGTTAGGCGGTCGGGGTGCGGGACCAACGGCTTAACGTGCCTTCCAAAGCACGGAAGGCACTTTAAGGTGGTACGACTTCCATACAAACAAACATTGCACATTAATTGGTTCATTATACGTTAATAATTCATAAATACATGTGCAACTAACTCGTTTCAGTTATTTGTTTGCGCGAAATTATTAAAAAAATGTACTTTCATACATGAGCTATATAAATGCGATGAATCACACACACACACGTAGAACTATTGAAATTATAAGATATTAGTATATTTGTGTTTTATGTATGAATGTACAATTTTTTAATTATTTCGCGCAAACAAATAACTGAAGCGAGTTAGTTGCGCATGTATTTATGAATTATTAAGGTATGATGAACCAATAATTGTGTAATGTTTGTTTGTATAGAAGTCGTACCACCTTAAGCCGTTGGTCCCGGCTGCATTTGCAGTCGTACCCTTCAATCCGCATTGGGCCCGCGTGGTGGGTCATGGCCTATTCTCCATATCCATAATTGTGTAATGTTTGTTTGTATAGAAGTCGTACCACCTTAAGCCGTTGGTCCCGGCTGCATTTGCAGTCGTACCCTTCAATCCGCATTGGGCCCGCGTGGTGGGTCATGGCCTATTCTCCATATCCATAATTGTGTAATGTTTGTTTGTATAGAAGTCGTACCACCTTAAGCCGTTGGTCCCGGCTGCATTTGCAGTCGTACCCTTCAATCCGCATTGGGCCCGCGTGGTGGGTCATGGCCTATTCTCCATATCCATAATTGTGTAATGTTTGTTTGTATAGAAGTCGTACCACCTTAAGCCGTTGGTCCCGGCTGCATTTGCAGTCGTACCCTTCAATCCGCATTGGGCCCGCGTGGTGGGTCATGGCCTGTTCTCCATATCCATTCATAAGGAAGGCCAGTGCTCAACAGTGACATTAAAAATGGCTGAGGACGATTTAATAAATACGTACTAACTTTTTATTAAATGTTGACCGTAATTAACCAAACAACTTATTTATAAGTATTTTTAATGATAGAAAACATACAAAAAATATAACAGAGTTGTTTTAGGAGATCGGAATGGGATAACTCACAACATCTTGTATGTACTTGCACGTAATTCGCTAAAATTAGAATACATGCTAACTTCATAAACAGTAAAAAATATACAGGCGGTACAAGGTGATTCAGTTCATTATGAAGGTGTTTTTGGGTCGGTTTTGTAATTGAAAAAAGACAGGAAGTTATGGATTTCACAAAAAAATATATATAATAAGAAATATATGTTTCCATTTTTTTTTTTATTATTATTTCATTACTGTTATCAAATGAAACTTGTATTACAGCACATTAAACTCTATAATAAAAAAGTATTTTATTATGTACATCTTTAATTTATTTAATGAAACAAACATTATCTGCAATGCATTACCAATTAACAGAGCAATTAATATAGCTAGTGTCAGATGACCTTTACGATTTTCTTTTCATTTGTTCAGCCGCGACTAATTACATTCCTATAATCCCTTTGTGTTGTCAATTGGTCTTATTAAGACCTACTTACGGCCAAGTGACATCACAGTGAATTAATGCATAGTTTAATTGATGTTCAACAATTGTTAAGACTTTAGAGACTAATAGGAATTGGCCACAACAGGTATTCAAGGGCGAAGTCTCGTCTGAGTCATTGTGGAAACGGGGGCTAATTGCCTAATTTTAAAATCTATCGTACATACTTTGGCCCCCTACCATGAACACCGCTATATCATGCGATATGATATAGCACATCATGCTGTCTTGCTTTACTCCGCTACAATGTGAGCGGGACAGTGACACGTTAAATGTATGGAGAAGTGTCAAATGAACTGTCATTTAAAACATCATTCGTTCTGAAAGGGATTGCGACTTGTTACCCAATTCCCTAAATCACTATCACAATCATAATAACTTTGAAAGGGATTGTGAGAGATTTTGAAATTAGACAATTAAGGGTGAACCGACCCTGCCGGTCGTGATGGCGTCGATTTTTGTATGAAATTAACGGCCCGCTATCTAGTGGAATACGGACTACACCAACGCCATATAAAACCTAACCGTGATTAGAAATATCGCACTAACCACACTGTAAGTACTTTTTAAGGTAGAATACGAGTTTGATATTGATATGAAAGTACTTTTTAATTTAGAGTGCGGGTTTGATGATTATCTGTAAGTACATGAACAATGGAGGACTCTTAGCCTTCATCATACCTGATGTTAAGTATTGATAAGGCTGAACATGGAAGCGAGCCTCTCCCGGAATCCGCACTCACTAAGGAACTCGCTAACTTATCTCTAACTGCCGGAAAACAACATTGCTGTAAACATTGTTGTTATGGCGTCAGATTTAGCTAGCCAGCAGGGTTGGATTTCGTAGTATAATTATACTATTTGTACCATATTTTCCTTATTTGTAGTATGTTGTATAGTAATGCAAGTATACTACGCAAATGTACCATAATTTTATCTTCAGGATGGCAACATACTCTTATAGCAAAAGGACTCGCGTCCGGAGCCGTTAAACGTAATAAAAAAAAAGCTGTACAGTTTCTTGTTTTGGGTGAAACTGTTTGGTGTGGTAACATGTCCGAAAACTATCCTTTTAAAGAAATCGCAAAATTTGCTCTCGATCGCTTGGTTTTGCCTCACGCTAATGCTGATTGTGAGAGGGTATTCAGCAAAGTGAATTTGACAAAAACAAAAACTCGTAATAGACTAGCAACTCACTTAATTGATTCCTTGATACTTTTCATGCGATGCTGTTAAAGCAAGTAAATCCTA
Source organism: Chrysoteuchia culmella (assembly GCA_910589605.1). Taxonomy (NCBI): domain Eukaryota; kingdom Metazoa; phylum Arthropoda; class Insecta; order Lepidoptera; family Crambidae; genus Chrysoteuchia; species Chrysoteuchia culmella. The sequence continues at coordinate 3,232,945 of OU342651.1, forward strand.
CAACTGTATCGAATTTACGCCGTCTGACGACATGATTCGTCGTGTAAATGCTAAGGACGAAGTTCCAGTTGACGAATTGGCTGATATAGATGTCCAGTTGCCTCAATTTTATATTTTTTTTTCTTTAATATAACTACATTTTTAATAACAAATGCTATTTTATTTCACTAAAAACCAGAAAACGAAACGTAGTATAATTTTTGACAAGTAGTATATTTTTAATTTCCATAGAGAATAATTTTCCAAAGGTCTGAATCCAACCCTGAGCCAGACGGACTTAGAAAAAGTCCTACCACCAACCAAACCGAATACAATACGTACCCCCACTGGGAATCGAACCCGGGACACGTGGGTCTGATAACGGTGGTTGTACCACTAGACCACAGAGGCGGTTAAAAGCTGACTTCAAGTAAAGGTGAATGAGTCCGTCACTAATTGTAAATGCACTCAATGTGCATTTCATAAATAATTCCATCATCGTTAGTTCTGTTTGTAGATAATAATCCTCGGAGGGTTCACCATTAGTAGCCATTTTAACTCCACAGCCAGGATGCTGGCCTACTTATGAGGTGACTGAGGGCCTAAAAAGGGCGCTAAATCAATATTGCTTAAGTGAATTCCCTGACTATTCATTTAATTGTTTTTTTCCTAAGGAATGTGCTTTTAATAAGTTTTCATGCCTTCAAAAAGTTTTAAGTAAATTTCTGCTACACTGACACCGACGCAGTTCTGAACTCCATAGAATCCAATGAAATATAAATATAAATATTTCCTACACTCACACCAATTAACCTAGCCCCAAAGTAAGCACTGTAAGGCTTGTGTTATGGGCTACTAGGGTAACGGATATAAATACATAATATATAAGTATTTATGTGTAGAAATATATATATATACACATCCATACTCAGGTACAAATTCTCGTATTCATCATATAACATTTGCCCCTACTGGGATTCGAACCTGGGACCTCAGAAGCGACACCTTGAAACCGGTGTACGTACCACTACCACGGAGGATTAAATGAATTGTTAGGGTATTCATTTAGCAATATTGCGTATGCGCCCTTTTTAGACGCGCAGGACGCACGCGGGTACGTTACGGATTGGTGGGTGTTAAAGAATGCATAGAGAACTCGACATTAGTAGATTGTTTACAGCTGTATGACACCCATAACAGTCGAGCGTTTTGGCGCTCGAACGAAGTAAGGGCGCCGATAGTTCGAGACTGTTATGGGTCCATACACCCGAAGTAAACACTCTACTTTTCATTTTGAATAATGGGAAAGAAAAAACAAACAGAATATTCTAAAAAAAATTTTTGTAAGGTTTCTACGATTTTCATTATTTTATAATGTAGCAAAATAAGCTGTATAGGCTTCAGTGCCTTTGCCTACATACCTTTGGTAAATAAAAGTCCAAAGAGATTACAGATATCGATTTGACATGACACCCCCTATTCTTTTTTCAAATTTATTACAGCCCTAGGGCCGCCACATATCACTTTCAACCCGCATTTTAGGCAAGTTATGAGTTACTTTCAGAATATGAGACATGAAAAAAATATTTCTGGTCGCCTTTTCTTATTCCATACCATTGCGAAAGATGTTTAAACGCTACGATCGTAGGCCGAATGCGCTAACGCAGTGGTCATCGAGGTCCTCACAGTATTTCATATGGTCGCAGAAAATGATGATATTTTGCATTAGTTCCTGCAATTTGTTTTAAATTAAAAAGTGCATAGTTCTCTGTTCATTTCTGTTTATTGATATTTTTATATTTCCTTAATCGTTCGACCTGAATCTCTTTTAGTTCGACCAGAATACATTTCGCGGTCTTTTGTTAAATGGCCAAAAAATACAAAAAAAAATCGAAATCGATCTAATAAATTTGAGCCTGCAGTAGTAAACTGATGTTATTTTGAGCATTTATATTGTTTGCCTTTTTTCAATGCCTCGTTTCAGCAGTTTTTTTTTGTAAGGTTTTCTTATTACGCGGTCTAGATTCAGTTAGCTTTATGCCTGCTTTATTAGCCAACAGATAAAATTCGTCGTTTTATGAGTAGTTGGCATTTAGCGAGCTGTTGGCATTTTGCAAAGTTGGCATTATGCGATGAGACGCTTAAACTTATTTTATCATTCTCAGACATTACCTTTGGAAAGGATAATAATCTAGTTACTGCCATTTGCACTCGGAGATGTTTATTAATATTGAAGAACAATTTTATTAAGTCTCTTGTTGCCACTTTCTAATGAATAACGTGCCGTGACGGCCTAAGAATACAAGTGTCACCACTCCCTTACATGCCTGGGATGTCGTAAGAGTCGACTAAGAGGCTCGACGCATTAAAAACCTGTGCGAGAAAAGGAAAACTTGAAACAAACCCTCTACCAACCCGTCTGGCCAGCATGGTAGCAGTAGACTAATAGCCTCCTATGAACGCCACAATAGGCGTGAGTTAGGAGAGGCCTATGTCGAGCAGTGGACGTCCACAGGCTGATGATGATGATGATGATGAATGAATACTCATCAGAGAAAGTATATTTATTTAGTAATAACTTAAAATTGTCAGTAGTCTCTATGTGCGACAGACTTTGAAACAGGAGAAAAAAAATACTGATTTGTTATCTGGAAAATGTGCAGAAATAACAACAAATGTAAAAGCCTGTAATCACAGTGCAGTTAGATGACATTGAAACAGAAAATGTCATGGAAAAGTAAGGAAATAAAATGTAAAAAATAGAATTTAGCAAATTCTGTTCAAAATTTTTCAAAATCGGTTCAGTAGTTCCAGATACCTATTATTTGTTTCAACAAACTGAAAACTAACAAACTTAAACTGTTATTGGTATAAGGTAGATAAACACAGTTATTTATGTCACCAAATAATTAATACTAAGACGGCAAGGTCTGACCCTGCAGTAGGCAAGTATAACCTTTCTGTCACACCCCAGCGAGGCCAGAAAACGCACTTTAATTATCCACTAATCAACAACTAAATAGATGTGAACGATTCATTTGTTATGGTATTATTGAAGACGTTAAGTATGACAAGGTCCTTGAGCAGTATATAAATTACAGTATCTGTAAATAAATAAACAAGACGCATCTTGTTTAACAAATATTATATGAAAGAGAATTTTATGGTTCAAACTCGCGGCCGCTCGCGGTTTCACCCGCGTGGTTCCCGTTCCCGTGGGAATATCGGGCTGAAAAGTATCCTATGTTCATAACCAGGCTATCTACTATCTGTGTACTAAATTTCATCCAAATACGTTCAGTATTTTTTGAGTTTATTCGTTGCAAACAAACAATCAAATCTTTCCTCTTTATAATATTAGTATAGGTATGGCGCGGTCAGGCTTTCATATCCCATAGGTCCCTTCCTCAGTTAATAAATAGAATATAATAAACCGGGCGACTCAAAAATATTAGGTTGGGGTACCAGAAATAATAGGTTGGCAGTGGAAAAAATAGGTTTAGGTTAGGTTAGATTGGCGAAAAAGTCGCCATCCTATTATTTTTACTACACCAAAAATATACATATGACAACATATTTACTCTGACTGTTACCTTTTTTACGCCATGACTAAGCCCATTTCGATGCGTTTTTGGCATAGATAGACCAGCCCCCTGATTATGTAACTTGTTTCTATCAACGCTTGATTGAAACTGCAGTCACATTTCTGCTTTAGTAAACATCAATGTGACAACTGTCTTACTAAAGTAGCAATGTAACTGCACTTTCAATTAATTTCAAACACAATGTGTTACCAACAGAGCTAGATAATCAACTAGCTGGGGGGTTACTCTTGACGGAATAGCGTTGAGATCGAGATTGATTCGATCTTAATTGCCGCTAAAATCGATTACTAGAGTACAGAGAGTAGATTATTAGTCATTTATAGTTTAATTACTTATTTTAAGTCATAATTATTAATTACTGACGTTTAAAATTAATTAAATATCGATCTCAATGCGATTACGTCAAGAGTACTTTGTTTACTTTTCCAATTACTCTAAAACTGTATCTACCGTATTGTTATGCTTTATGGAACTATTAGGTCTATAAGAACATGATATTTTGTTTTTGTCAATATCTCTCTATGACCGTTTGTTTCCTAAAAAAATAAATAAGAGTAAGGTGACAGAAGAAGAATAGCATTGTGCTACTTTTTGTCGAGAAAATTAAAAAGAATACTTGAACGCCAAGGAACGCGACGTGAGACAGATTCTACGCGGACGAAGTCGAAGACGGAACGATATTCCTACTAATTTATAAACGCGAAAGTATATTTGTTTGTTTGTTGCTCTTTCACGCTAATACTACTGAATGAAATTTGGCACAGAGATAGTAGTAACCTGGATTAAAATATAAGATACTTTTTATCCCGATATTACCACGGGAACGGGAACCACGCGGGAGAAACCGCGGCCGCCCCTACTTTTAAAATACGTCTACAATCTGTCTATTGATAATATCATACGAGTAGAACAATTAACTAATATTATAAATACAAAAGTGTGTTTGTTTGTCCTTCATTCACGCCCTAACTAAACAACCAATCGACTTGATTTTAACCGACTTCAAAAAAAGGAGGAGGTTCTCTATTCGACGGAATCTTTTTTTTTTTACAGTTAGTTGAAAGGGTTGAAAGTAACATACATTACTTTTTATCCCGATATTCCCACGGGAACGCGAACCACGCGGGAGAAACCGCGGGCGGAAGCTAATTCTTAAATCTGACTATTGATAATATCATAGAACAATAAATTAGTTATAAACACATTGAAGCGAAAACAACTTTAAGTACCTAAGTTCTAAGTACCTACTTATGTTAAACACTCAATTGTTCTCTACACTAATAAGTAATAATAACGTTTATTTACGATAACCTAATCAACAACTGTACTTAAGTGTTATATAAAAAACAAGTCATTATTCACGCTCGGATACAACAACAGAACATAAATACTTAAGTTAGAGATATAGTTAATTACGATCATGTGGAATAATATATGTTTTCGCGTGACTTTGTTCCCTTGGATCTCCTCGTACCGTACAAAGACGTGTTAATATAACCTTTACCAGGTATCTCATGATAAATTTTAAATAGAAATATATTGAAAAAACAAGCGAATTCTCACATGGGAATCGAACCCACGACCTTTGGGAATCCGGCTCACTGCTCTAACCACTGAGCTACCGAGACATTACCCAGGTATTTATAACTTCTCTCATGAATTGGACTTTTAGATATAAACTAAAAATACTTAATGAAATTGAAAATCTTTCAGCCTTCTTTTCTTTATAGGGGAAATTTTAATCTGTGATTTAAATAAAGTTTACATACCTACTTTTCTTTGTTAAAAATTACATATAAAACAACGTATCTCAAAAAAATTCACTTATTAAGTCATAGTTTTTAAATTATTTAAGAAGTCATACTCTCAACATGTTTATATGTGATTTGTGGTTAACGGTGCTGGTTTCATAATCATTAAGTCTTTGAAAGTATTTAGACACTTTAAGTTATATACATTGTGAAACTGTTTGTTGACCCCAATAAATGAAAAAAAAAAAAAAAAAAAAGTTTCTAAGTTTTAATACTAAAATACTATAAGTAAAAATTTACTTGGCTAATACTTATTAACAGGGAGACGATCTAAGATAGCATTCAAAATGCAACCTTTTATAATGGAAATAATGTTTCTTTTCAGACAAATTCTGGTAGACAAATATTTTATGGGAGACTAACCGCCTTAAGTTAGGTACTCAACGCGCGTTGTTAGGGTTCCGTAGTAAAACCAACAAAGAACCCATAAAGTTTCGCCATGTCCGTCTGTCCGTCTGTCTGTTTGTCTGTCCGTCCGCGGCTTAGCTCAGAGTTGCTTACTTCTAGAGAACTCTTCCCAACTCTAAATTTTAAATGGTAGCTTATGGATACGTGAAAAAATTCAGCAGAGTAGTACATTTCATGAAGTTCAAACGAAAACTATCACTGCTAGAAAGACTTTACAGGTTAACGAGAACTTAATAGTCGATTAACTAAAAAAATACAATTTTGAAAAAGTTGTCATAAGTACAAATTCCATTGAATAGACATATTTATATAGTCGTTAGTAAAAACTATTGCAAAGGCTAACTACGGAACCCTATACTGCATGTGGCTCGACACGCACTTGGCCAATTTTTAATTTCGACATTTTCGCATGGGCGTTAAAGGTGTTAACACTAGGCTGTATAAAGTCTTTTATAATCAGGAGGGGGTTAGGAAATAGTATCGAGTAAGTATCGAGCACGTAATGTCAAAAAATGTATTGGTAAATGTAGTTCCGTTTACGTCCGGTAGGAACGCAGCTCAATATCTCATACATTTTTTTACTTTACTTCCTCGATACTTATTCGAACGTTATTCATGCTAGGCCTACATATAATACTTTTTTCATAAACCTCTTTTTTACGGCCAATTACAGTAGGAGGAAAGATTTCGCTGCGTACGCGCAGGCGCGGCACTGGGCTGCCATGACCCACAATTGGGCCAGTTTACTATCTTTATAGCGCTGTCTACTAGTAATTACAACTTATTAGATTAGTAGAAAAAATATATAAATATAATCTAAAGGTACCATTAATTTATCATGTCATAAAATTATGTCAAATTATTTATCTAACAGATAAGCTACCCAGAACTTATCGGTCGGTATGTCGGTGATCAAACCGACCCTTAAATTTGTAAGCAAAAGTACAAATTCATGAGAGTATTATAAAAAATTCGTCAAATTTATCCTTTTTTTTTTGTTTTCTTAAGTAATTGGCATCGTGTGCTCATTGTGTTTTCAATGATTTTTCTAAAGTAAAAGCAAATATTCTTCTGTATTACATAAAAATAAAATAAATTCGACGTGTCCTCATAGGTCTCTGTAGCATAATTTGTTAATGCATTGGGCCGGATTCCCAAGGATGCGGGTTCGAATCCCGTCAGGGCGACATGAGACTAGTATATTTTCCTGTATAATATTTATCACTTAAAAATAGCATTGTTATATGCAAAATTAAAAAATTATAAAAATAAAAATCTTTAAAAGTTCTCCGTCCATTTTTTTTAAGATTTTCGTATCTTTCATAAGAAAATTCTAAAAACTGAAATGCCTAGAATAGTCTATACACCTAAGTATGTCAAGTAAAACTTACGTTACATACCTAAGTACTTAAAGTAGCGTTAAGAATAACATACCTACATGGCGACCAATAAATTAAATTTATACAAACAATGACTCACTTATATTTATTGTATAAGAACGCATTATGCGAGTAACAGACGCTTGCCTGTATTCAATACACACCTGAATGAATGTTTTAAAGACAATGGAATTATGAGTGATTTATGAATGAACTGAAACATGTTTTAAATGCTATTTTCAGGTTAAAGAATTGTTCTTTTCATGGCTTCAAATGTGAGCTTTGGCGTCACGTTTTGTAGTTGTACGATTGTCAAAACATATAGAAATATTACTGTGCTGGTAGGTACCTCTAAACTATGGTTTCTTTTGTCATACTTACACGTACTTTGTACTTTATTTTAAAGTTTGTAAGTTTGTGAATTTATGATTTTGTAATTTAGCATTTTTCAATGCTATTTTTATACTTATGGTAAATTTTAAATAGAAAAATATTGGAAAAAATTAACTCGGCCACAAGTGAATTCTCAGACGGGAATCGAACCCGCGTCCTTTGGAAATCCGGTCCAATGCTCTTGCCAAGAACATTGGACCGGATTTCCAATTCACTTGTGGCCGAGTTAATTTTTTCCAATATTTTTCTATTTAAAATTTACCATAAGTATAAAAATAGCATTGAAAAATGCAAAAATTTCAAAATCATAAATTATTGGCAGTTGCATCTTAATCGATCGTTAAACACCTGAAAAGATGTTTCTTTCAATTAGTTATGCGAGAATAAAATAGTTTACTTTATCATAGATAGCAGTTTATTAAGCTGTTGTGACATACGAGTATAGGTAAACATGACTGACAAGACAATATTATTTTTATTATTGAATTTAGAATGTACAGGCTGTTCGCATTGTCCAAGAAGGTTTTAACACCCCCCCGCAATGAGAACACCCTGTATCTTTCTGTATATGCTCCAAAGAAATAAATACATGACATATCAAAGACTAGAATACCTTATATACACAAACACAATTAAAAATAACATCATTATGTACACCTTACTTGCTAATTAATAGACATAACAAACTTAACAAATACCAAATACAACATTGTGATAGAAAACGCAAAAACATGAAACAACTAACCTATGCTAAACCTAAAGAATTTGTACATTTACAATGCTTCAGTTTCGGCAAAGGTTTAGTCAATATGTCGGCGATCATATCGTGTGTAGGTATGTATTGAAGTTGTATGTCGTGGTGTGCAAGCGAGTCTCGGATGAAGTGGTGTCTGACGTCGATGTGCTTAGTGCGTGAATGGTATGTATTATTATGAGCTAATTTGATGGAACTTTGATTGTCAGTATGGATGACGATGGGGTGACACGTGACGAACAGTTCACTAATGAGCGACTGAAGGTATATTGCCTCCTTGCAAGCTTCTGCGAGAGCCATATATTCGGCTTCTGTCGTAGAAAGTGCGACGGTCCGCTGCTTGCGAGCTTCCCAAGAGACTGGGGCGCCGCTCATTATGAACGCATATGCAGTGAATGAACGTCGGTCCACAAGATTGTTTCCATGATCCGCATCGACATATCCTTGAGGAAAGAATGGAGCATCAGGACGAAACTGCAGACGGAGGTCTTTGGTACCCTTAAGGTAACGAAGAACACGCTTCGCAGCCTTCCAGTGTTTCACAGCCAAAAACTTTCAAGTGGGACAGGTTGATTTTCTTTTTAGTCCACACTTCTTCAGGAATTTTGTTACTTAGAGCTTGCGTAGGTACATGATTTTTTAAATAAATAGCAGTATTTACTGCTTCTCCCCAGTAAGCTTTCGGTAACTTTGAGTCTTCAAGCATAGATCGGGCTTTTTCAATTATTGTTCTATTTGCGCGTTCGGATACTCCGTTCTGTTGAGGAGTATACGGAACTGTGGTTTGATGCACAATACCGTTCTCTTTTAAAAAGGTAGATAAGTCGTTGTTGATATATTCACGACCGTTATCTGTACGCAGAACTTTAATACGTTCGCCAGTTTGGTTTTCAACCAAATGCTTAAACTCTACAAATTTATTTGAAACTTCAGACTTTGATTTTAAAAGATATCCAAAGGTTTTGCGACTAAAGTCGTCTGTAAAAGTCAATAAATATAGAGCTCCGCCCCACGAGTGTGTACTCATAGGTCCACATAAGTCTGAGTGAATTAACTCTAAGACCTTACTCGATTTATTTTGAGACTTTTGAAACGGTTTTTTCGCTAATTTGCCTTGTAGGCAAGGAATGCAATGTTCAGAGAAAGTTCCGTTATAATCTATGCCTATGCACTTATTTTTTAAAACTTGCATACATTTTGCATTTAAATGACCAAGACGTCTATGCCAAAGTATTGGAGACTCTTTGGTAGGTGTATAAAAAGCATTCGACCTGTCTAGATCTAATCTAAACATTCCTTTATGGTTAGAACCTGTCGCTATTACTTTACCTGTCAGTTGACATCCACCTGACAAAGTGATCGATGCCCCTTGTGATGTAAACAATACATCGTAACCTTTTTTAGTTAAATTACTTACAGATAAAAGATTTGTTGCTAAACCTGGAATATACAAAACGTCACTTATTTTATTTACACTATCGGAAATATTTATATTTACAGTACCTTTCCCATTACTCAGAAGCTGGTCCTTATTTGCTATTGTGACGGGAACGATATGGGAAGTCAAGGACTCGAACCAATCTTTCCTGTTGCTCATATGAGAGCTTGCACCAGAATCTAGGAACCAATCTTGTGAACCTGAGGATGAAGGTGTAGTTAAACAAGATGAAAGTGTAAATTCAGATGTATTGTTTGAATAAACCTTTGTCGAAACTTTCTTGTTTTTATTCCTACATACTGAAACTAGATGGCCTAACTTTTTACAATAAGTACAGAAGGTTTTCTTATTTTTCTTTGTTAGTAGTGCCGCCGTAGTGACAGGTCCATTTCTTTGGGTGGTACTTGGAATGTACGTTCGTGACTCTTCTTGTAATAGAGCCGATACTACTCCGTCCGATGTGATTTTGGCGTTGGAGTGTTCAAGAGCCATGACGAGTGGTTGGTACTTGTCTGGCAATCCTGCCAACATAATGATGGCTAGAAATTTGTCGTCAACGGCAGCTCCGATTTGTTGTAATTCTTGCTGTACAACAAGTGATGCGTTCAGGTAGGTCTGCATATTGCCTTTAAACTCGTTAGTTAGGAGTCTCTTCATCAGTTGTAGTCGTCTTGTTAATCCACTATGAGCATACGTCTTCTTTAGACTGTTAAAGGTCTCAAATGCTGTTTTCCCTGATCGAATGACGGGGTAAACTGATTCGTCGCACATGAGACATAGTTTTGCTCGCGCCTTTGCATCCCTGCGCTTGGCATCTGGATCATCAGTATTGATGGGTTTAATGACTACATCCCATAGGTCGAGGTCTGTCAGTAGGCATTCAAGGGCAAAAGCCCAAGTATTAAAGTTTTTTCCATTGAGTTTGGTGATGGAAATACCTGATGACTGACTCGCAGATGAAGATGATTGTGCCGGCTGGCTTGCCGATGGTAGAAAATTTTCCATAGCACAATAACACTTTTGGCTTGTTTTTGTCACAGTCCTGGGCCCATAACCAATTAGTTATGCGAGAATAAAATAGTTTACTTTATCATAGATAGCAGTTTATTAAGCTGCTGTGACATACGAGTATAGGTAAACATGACTGACAAGACAATATTATTTTTATTATTGAATTTAGAATGTACAGGCTGTTCGCATTGTCCAAGAAGGTTTTAACACTTTCGAATGCAAGGAGATTCCTAGCATTGATGTAACAACGCTGGCCTACAGCGTATTAAAAATATAAAAGTATTTGTGAATTTGTTTGAAGTTTCGAACAGATTAGAAATTTATTTCATCAATATAAAGTTACATTACTTATCTTGTCTTGAATGACATAGATTTGATTGATATACAGGGTGGAAAATTAAGACGGGGGCATGAAGAGCAGGTACCTTAACCGTTGTAGCTACATGAAAATGTTCTTAGGAAACCATCATAAATTTTTTTTAAAATGTTGAACTGCATCACACACAGGTTTTGAAAAAAATTGCACTCAGCACAAAATTTTTCAGTTTCCAAAAATATTTTTTGACGCCAATCGATCCTGTTTCTGATCAGGATCAAAAACTGTAAGACACCAACTGAGGTATGTGTACTAGAAAAGTCTGAAATCGCAAATATCTATTTCCACACATTCGCTAAGAAAATGAGTTCATTCAACAAAGGTAAAGTGGATGCTGCTGTGTGTGGCGCGAAGGCGGGGCGCGTGTTTTCGCATTTTTGCAATTTCTGACGTTTCTGATACTTACTCATACCTGAGTTGGTGTTTTAGAGTGTTTTGGTATGCCCCTTTTCCTTTCTCCTATTTTTCAAAATCTGTGGATGCAGAACAAACTTTCTAGAAAAAAAAAAAATAACGATGGTTTTCTAAGAATGTTTTCATGTAGCTACATCGGTTAAGGTACCTGCTCTTCATGCCCCGTCTTAACTTGCCACCCTGTATATAATTTAAGTTAAGCACTGTCAGTTAGTTTCATACACACATACATTGCGCCATTTATTTAGCTAAGAATTACTGCCTTTTCAGGCATAACCAATTAACGAAATTCGATGACTTTTGGCATGTAAGCAATGTGAAGGAACAATTTAGATAAGGTTCATGTTTTCGGGGAAATTCAAGTGAGCCTTACGGATACCGATATAAATAAATCCCACGTTGGGAACTTTCGAGGGAACCCAGTAAAGTCTATGTTTTGAATGAACCGAATTGAATTAGTCGGAAATGTAAAAAATTAAAAGAGCTTCAATTCCTAGCCAAAAGTAAATTTAAAATGATTATTTCGGGCATGTTTTCTTGCGATTAAATCTGCTGTATTAGTGAAAACTTACTGCTTACTACGAAAATCATAATTATACCTACGTAAAAAAAACTGAGAAAAGTACCAGAATACTGAAATAAATTTTAAGGTGTGAACTACTAAACTGTCCTCGTGCACGACGGTTCACGGTCACACGCACTCCACCTCTTACGAAACAAAACACGCAATGAATAACACACAATCTGTTTAGATTGTTGCACTAACTAGATTAATTCAGCTGTCAATGGCCTTTAATGCTAGGACATTGCAGTACTTTTGTAAGTGTCAACAAATCACAGGTTAAGTGTCGTACAGTCCACATCAGCTGCTCTACGGCCTTAAACACTTTTTATCACTTATGATTTGAATAACACAATACACTTTCAAGATTTTATTTTTTAACCGACCAAAATTCGTGTTCACATTTTTTCAATTCTGACCAGACTGTCTTGACAGCAGTCAAAAGACGATCTCCTGATAATTTTTGAATTTAGAAATAGAATGCCAAAAGAAAAAAGGCAAAAGGGACTGCCATGATTATGATGTAGTTGTATGCCTCGTCACAATATGAACGCCACAATAGGCGTGAGCTAGGGAGAGAGGCCTATGTCCAGCAGTGGACGTCCACAGGCTAATGACGACGGACGCTGTTGACCGTACAAAGGTGTAACGTGTGGAATAATGTGGTATTTTTTTTGAACGACGGGTAGGCTCTTAGCTTTTATCATACCTGATGTTAAGTATTGATAAGGCTACAGATGGAAGCGAGCCTCTCCCGGAATCCCCAATCATTGAGAAACTGGCTATCTTATCTCTAACTGCCGGAACACAACAATGCTGAAAACATTGTTGTTATGGCGTCAGACTCAGATAAGATGGTGGTAGCTAGCCAGACGGACTTACAATAAGTCCTACTGCCAACCAAACCGAATACAATATGTACCCCCGCTGGGAATCGAACCCGGGACCCCTGGGTCTAATACCGGTGGTTGTATCACTAGATCACAGAGGCAGTTAAAGGCGGTATCATGTGGTACAAGCGAGTAAGATTCCGGTTGAACTTTGAAATTAGAGTTTTGTTCGGGAAAAGTGTTTTCGGAAATGAATAATCGTCATCAGTCATTTTTAATGTCCACACTGCTGGGGCACTGGCCTTCCTTATGGATGGATAAGGAGAAATAGTTTGTTTAAAAAGCACCGCATATTAATTTTCGATTGAAATAATATAAACTTTTTCTATATATATTTTTCTTTTAGAAACAAAACTCCCTAAAAACCTCTACTGGGAACTATGACGATTGTACTTACTTCAGGTACCGCGGAAATCCAAAATATTAAGTTGCATTTTCATAAAAAAAAAAATGGTTTTTATACTTATGATAAATTTTAAATAGAAAAATATTGGAAAAAATTAACTCGGCCAGAAGTGAATTCTCAGATGGGAACCGAACCCATGCCCTTTGGAAATCCGGTCCAATGCTTCCAAAGGTCATGGGTTCGATAAAAAGCATTGAAAAATAGCATTGAAAAATTTAAAAATTAAAAGTTATAAAATATATTGGTTTTGTTCATATCTGTAATCATTTTTTTAAATTCAATCCGTGGTCATGGGATGAGTCATCCCGTGAACACGGCAGCTGAAAAGGTGCCGAAACGTCGTCGGGAAAATCAAAAACTTCAAAAAAAACAAAAAATACGGACAATTACAACTTAGTTCGTGAAATATAGCGCGTTTGATATCCGTAAAAGTTGTTTTATTTCAATAAAATGTGCGCGCCAAAACATAAGATGTAATTACATTCTTTATTATAACAAATTATAGAAATTAAGTAAGTAGATATATTGCAATCGTGGTGCAAAGTAAGATCGTTATACCTATTTTAAATGTTTCTACGTAGGTATTAAAGCATTAATTAAGAAATAGACGACTGAAAAACGTTTTCGTAATGTGAATTGTGTATCTATTTTAAATTACATTAATGCATTTCCGATACAGCCTTATCAGTGCCAGACAACGCAAAAAATCATGTAGCCACTTCTTCATGAAAAGTAAGAGGTAATTCAATGTTAAGTGATTCCATTGAAACATTATATAAAGAGTATCCTTCCAAGTTACACTGTATTTCAATTAACTGAGAAATTGTTAAAGAATGCGCCTACGCAGCTCGAGCGTGAAGTCAAAATGCGAACAATACTAACCGCCGAATGTTGGCCTTGGCACAACGCTTATTTACATAACCTGTTTTGAACTTGGTTGAAAACTTCTTGCAACCCTCTGCCTAAATGTGTTGCTTCGGCTGGTATTATACATGTTTCAGCACCTAAAACGACTTTTAGCCATTAATCCAATGCCTAAAAGAGATACCGCTTACCAAAAAGTCAGCTATACATCTGAACCGATTTTGCTACGGAGAATGAATCTTATGGAAGGATGGACATAAGCAAACATTTTGGTGCGAAAACACGTAAATGGTGGTGAAATTTAATAAAGATACGCCACTAGCTTTGCCGTGTGGTGACGGCCTAAGAATACAAGTGTCAACACCTCCTTACATGCCTGGGATGTCGTAAGAGTCGACTAAGAGGCTCGACGTATTGAAAACCTGTGCGAGAGAAGGAAAACTTGAAACGAAAACTTATTAACGACTGCAAATGCAGCCGAGACCAACGGCAACGGCTTAACGTGCCTTCCGAAGCACGGAGGAGCTCGAGATAGTAAATTTTTGGTGACCCCGTGAACGACAATTGCGAAAGTTGCTTAACCTCAACAATCGCAGGCCACTGCGCCACGGGCTTCTAATATTATATCCTATAAAACCAACAATAATGAATGATTGATATTTCTTCTACCTTGCACTCAAACAGGCGCACTCAAGAGACAAGCCGACCCATCAATATGCATAGACTCGCCGTGCGTCGCTGTGCATTAAATACTACATCCTTCTGGTTACGTACACATTCGTCATTATTGATGCTACACAACTTTCCCGACGAGTGAAGAAACTATAACAAACCTACTCGTATTGTTTGCTATGCGTAATCTACAACTTTATGATACGAATTCCAAAAATCTCTTATTTAGGGAGCAGCGTGGGATAGGGTGCCGGACTCACGAGTCCGGTATTCTAGGTGAGCCCAGCATAACCTCAGTGTATGCGTAAAAGCATTCCCCTCACTATAAAAAAAAGGCTAGTTCTTTGGTATAGGTAGGAATAGGTTGTTCTTTGGTCTGGGGCTGGATCTTATTTATAAACTAGGAACGGCTCCAAACTGCACCACCTTCGGTGGCGCTTTGGAGCCCAAGAGAGGCGGAGCGCCGCGAGCTTTTACAACTTTATGTCGGCATAACTCTGTGAGGACATGACGTATTTAGACGCGGTTTGTTGCATTAAACGCAGAATTACATTCTGGTCAAATTTGTAATGTATCGCGATGCACAAAAGTCTATACTTTTCGAGCAAAACCCTAAAAACCGAATTTGGCTCTTCTTTGGCGCCAAAAGCTAAGGTTATGGTGATGGTAGGACATCGAATTTTTGTCACCTCCTAGGTATGGTTTATGTCTAAGTATGTGCCAAGTTTCATTAGAATCGGTTAAACGGTCTGGGCGCTATGACCGGGCGGACAGATTTTCAAAAGAGTCAACATAAGAGAGGCTCCGCTACGCTCCGCCTCAATTACTAGCTTTTCCCCTTGCGACTTCTTCCCCGAGGAAATTTAAAAACTTTTCCATACGTTTTTCTTTTCTATCATGCAAACCTTTTCCTAGCAATAACGGACACAACAAAAACCAATTTATCCAATTTCGTGCAGTCGTTCTGAAGTTATGCGCTTACATACATTTCAGCGATACATTTTTAATTTAAAAGAAGGAGAAAGAAGAATATAATACTTTGATATTTGATGAACTATAAATAGGTACTTAATAATAAATTACCAAACTGAACTTTAGACTTATTTATTTTTATAGATTATTTAGATAATGAAACGAACTTACTTGAAGTTAAACTTATAATCTTCTATTAGTTGAAGAGGATATTCCAACCTAACTTTTAGAAAATAAACATTAATAATAATAATAAATTTCATACAATCACACCAATTATCTAGCCCACCACGTTAAGTTTCATGAAGAACTTGTGTTATGTATCTAGCATACATAACACAAGTTACTTATATACTTTTTTAGTAAATAATTACATAATATACATATTAAACACCCAGACCAAGACAAATAAACATGTTCATGCACACAAATATTTGTCTTGTCCGGGGATCGACCCCGGGACCTCTGGCGTAGAGGGTGGGTTTAGTACCCCTGCGCCATACGGGTCGTCAAAATAAGTAACTATATTATATAGCACAGCAAACTAAATAAATAATTGTAAGCATAACAAAATGAAAGTAACATGATATAAGTATGTTACACTCAATGAGATATTTAATAAAGGCCATAGGAATGATTAATATTAAAGGTCGATCGATACAACTTGTAACTCATATGCAAATATCTTCATATGTATGTGCATGTTTGAGACTCAATACTCAAATCATGTGATACATATTTATTGAAGACGTATACAAGTATAAGTTAGATCACTTAGGTCATATCGGTATGAAATAACATCGTGAAAGATTATTTAGCTTCAATCAAATCAGTAGTGGGAAATCCTGAATGATCTCATTACATTAGTCAAGGTTTTATTGCACTCTGGTCTAGAAACTAGTCTGGTCTCATCTGCAATAGTGTTACATATAAACGCGGTCTAAAGTTAGACATGGTTTAAAACGGAAGCTGTCAATTGAAAAACAAAGACACAAAAACAAAAGCAAGTTCAGTTTTAAACCAAGTCTAATTTAGACTACGATTATATGTGACAGCGAAGCATTAAAAATAGTGCACTTATTAAATTTAAGTGTCAATTTTAAACGGAATTGAATTCGATAATCTAACTTTGTGCCGTGTGGTGACGGCCTAAGAATACAAGTATCACCACTCCCTTACATGTCTGGGATGTCGTAAGAGTCGACTAAGAGGCTCGACGCATTGAAAACCTGTGTGAGAGAAGGAAAACTTGAAACAAACCCTCTACCAACCCGTCTGGCCAGCGTGGTAGCAGTAGGCTAATAGCCTCCTATGAACGTATAACTTTTCAACTAGGTAGGTATGTACCTCAAGAATATTCGTGATGTTTTTTTACAATAATAAACTTAAAACATCTTCAACCAAAAGAGCTAATTATGCTCTCGTCGTTAAGTACTTGAGTTAAAAGTTCCTGTCAAAATGTTTATCGTTATAGTTAACACCTACTTCAATTGTCGACGATTACGAGTAAAACGACGTGCTAAGTTTATCCCTGTACTGGCAAGCAGACCTCTATACTAATATTATGAAGAGGAAAGATTTGATTGTTTGTTTGTTTACAACGAATAAACTCAAAAACTACTGAACCGATTTGAATGAAATTTGGCAAACAGGTAGAAGATAGCCTGGATTAAAACTTGTGCTACTTTTTGTCCCGATATTCCCACGGGAACGGGAACCACGTGGGTGAAACGTTGGCAGCCGTTAGTACTTATAATAACTTTATTAAAATTAAAATTCTATTGTATCTCGTATCTATACTATATATAATATTGATATATTTAATGGTTCCCTCGCCTCAGTCAAGCGCTGTATAACAGTTAGGCGGTCACTGATTGTTGTATAAAAGCGTTTGACAATGCATGCTCTATAAGTTTTACAGCAAAAACGACCTATTAGGAGTTGATGTAAAGGTTTACTTCGCGACTTTGTAGAGCTGTTATAGGCAGGCGTTATGGCAACCTCCAATGAGACTAGTATACAACGATAGAACTTTATAACAGTATTTACTGTCACTCTAATGCGCCTGATTTACTGTAAAGGTTCTGAACGAACTATAAATAATGTGTCTTTCGTTATATTAGAGATGAAAACACAAGAATAGGGCGAAATTGTGATATTGTAGGTTTCTAGATCGTCGTTACAGTACATAGTACTATAGTGGACACAAAAAGTCTACAACAAAGTGATTTAGTGATATAGCTGAGTTTCAAATTACATTTATGTAACTTAAATTATCATATAAAGGTTAATTGATGCTCGTTATAGTCATAGTGATATACTTATCACAATGACACTTTTTTAGAACAGGATTGCTTTTTTATAACTGTTATAGACCCTCTATTATACAATAGTACTATAACGGAGGTGTTTTCTCTTTTAAAACATAATTACTGTATATAAAAGTAGGCTAGCAATGCTTTTAAATGATAATTCAGATTTGTAAAGGAATCTCTATCGCTCTTCTACAACAATATTAACATTTTGATTCAGCGTATAATTAATGCGAACATCAATATTTTTATAAATTACGAAAAATGGATTTAGAAGTTTAGAAAAGATTCAAACGCAGTGAGACTTATAGACGAGAAGTGAAAAGACAATATGAGGAAACAGCAACGTCGTCAAGAAGCATTACGTCACAAATCACGAATGATAGTCAAAACCAAGTTAAAGACCCAATTATAGAAAATGGTTCCGTACAAAATACATTTCATGAAGAAATGGACAATTCAAATACGTACAATGATTCCAGATGTGACAGTGTTACAGATCATTGAAGCTACCTAAAAAAATTATACTGGTCGACCGGGAAGTTCCCCGACTGTAACTAAGTACGTAGTGGTTTTGATCCCATATTCTATTAAGGAAAATCAGCAAAAAAAAACATAAATAATTATTAATTACTACAATTATAATAAAGATAATTAAATAAATATAAGCATGACTCTCACGGCGTAGCTTAGAGTTGATTTTATAAACCCAATTATTGTCTGAATTGGTATATTTATACGGTTAATAAAAAAAAATCATCACATTATAGCACAAGAACTAGCTCAAAAGGAACCCTAATTTCATATAATGGTGGTTGTGATTAGTCATAACGAGTGCTATAATAGAGTTCAAGAAGCTGGATGTCTGTATTTGACTTAAAATTCGTATTTGTTTTAGTAAAAGCTAAATAGTTCGAGGGGGGCATTCAAATATTGTCGTAAACCCGTATATAGTTTATCAGTAAAATTACAGTTCCACGTCATTTTCCCCGTAGGAAACGAGTAATTGAATTACAAAATAATTCACCACGATATCCTCGTATTGTCTTATGATTACCTATCGTTTAATCTTGAAAAAACTGATTAAACTGAGACACTGCAGAGCGAGCGGCGTGAACGAATGTAAAATGATTGAATGATGAATATTAGTGAAGTAACGGAATCATGAACTCTTTTACAGTACAAAAAGGTACTTTAGTAGCGTTGCGGTGGCTTGTATGACACCAAGTAAAGATTGTGTTACTGTTACATCAACTGTAATAGGCCAAAATTGTCATGCCTGATTCCGCTACAGTTGTACTATAGTACTGAATGGAGATATAATTGCGCCACTTTCTTTGTACGTGCACATTCTTTGGCCTTTTATTTGACCACCGATTAGTTTTTACAAAACGTTCTATGGTCTTCTACACAACTAACTTTTGCTGGTTGCACTACTTCTGTGATTAAAAGGTACTTTAAGGTACATCTATTTCTTGATTTTATATTAAATTAAGATCATAATGATCAAGAATAATTAATCTCATGGTTATTATTTTCGTTTCTTATACCTACGATAAAAAATACCTCGAAAGGTTCTCCTTTTTTGTTAGCAAAATTTACTACTTTATTTAATATATTTTATAAATTATTTATATTTTTTAAATTAAAATATAAAATTACATTGCTTAGTCTTCAAACAATGATTGTTCATAAAAAAAATGTGGTATTAGCACTTGCGGTAGTAACTATAACAAAAATTGTTAGTATGGAAAACGAACTTTCTTTGAAAATCTTCATACAACTCGGTAATTTCATAGTTAAAGATCTAATATATAAGTAGGTACTTAAAGAAAAAAAGAAATTTTATTACACTCTAAAAGAGCAAAGTAGATAATAGTCAGAAAACAGCTCTTGACGAGTTTCTTGCCAAGGTGTCCCGCCGTAGGGTTTGTGAACCGATGGCGTAGCTTCTTTGACGTTCATAAGTGCTTGTAACAGCCTTAACTGAATAAATGATATTGAATTTGTATTTGAAAATATATACTTAATTTTGTGATTATAAAATAACAGAAAACATAGCTAGAACCGTAAAATTGGCATTTAACTAAATATGATAGAACTACGAAAACCTTGCAAAAAGTAGACATTTGTATTGTCACGTCACGTCAAAAAAAATGGGATATTGAGCAGAAATTAGAAATAATTTATTTTCTTTTAAATGAGGTACACTGGAGATCCTAAATACTAGTAGGCTCAGCTCATTTAGCCAATAAAAATATATTTAATTAATGGCATGCTTCCCTAGCATGCATTATATGCATTTTATGATGTGACGATTCACACTTAAGATTTTCGTGCTAGCGCCACTGATTTATCTATTTACCTATCGGTTAGTTTTTACAAAGGAGAGTCAAGGTTATCATCATTAATCATGAGGATATTCATATAAAACTCTACAGGTAAAGTAGAGCTTTTCTGAATAGTACTGCTAAGTGCCAAATCCTAGTAAAAAAGTACAATAATCCCGCCAAGATTAGCCAACTTTTTAATTCTTAAGAGGCGAAGTCCGAAACAGTTTTTCCTGAAATAGAAATTAACTGATCTTAATGGTGTTTTCTTGGATAAGATCGAAGTAATATGAGAATTGAAAACAAGTGTTATTTATTAGAAATCTGGTAAAAATTCTTTGGATCATCAACAACCCTTTCCTTAAATGAAACTTTTCATTAATCCAAAGAGTGTCTACTCCAAAAATCCGTCCATTGGTATTCAAAATATTTTTCATAGGCATTATTGATGTTCCAATAATAGTTGAGATACATAATAAGTATCTATGCTTTTTGAATTTTTGCATTTTTCAATGCTATTTTTATACTTTATGATAAATTTTAAATAGACAATATTGGAAAAAATCAACTCGGCCACAAGTGAATTCTCTTCTTAAGTATATATGATTTTAAAATTGTAAAACAAGAAAATATACTTAAAAAAAAGCAATTTATTTCATGTCACTCTGACGGGACACGAACCCGCATCCTTGGGAATCCGGCCCAATGCACTCACCAATTATGCTACAGACACCTATGAGGATTGAATTTTTCTAGTATAGGTATGCACCTTTTCTACGGTGTTGGCCACCATCGTTTTATCAGTAAGAGAAATACTCTCGCATTCGAAAGATTCAAACGATTAAGATGAAACAGCCATTACTAATATCATTTTAATTATGCATTTTACAATGCTATTTTCTTGTTTAACAATTTTCACACAAAAATAGCATTGTAAAATGCAAAATTCAAGTGTTATATATCGATGATTAAGCAGGAAGTTATATATTTTTAGGAAAAATGTAAAAGTAGGTAATCTTATGAAATTATTTAACAGGTAGTGCAAACAACAATCACTTCATTATAGTTATAAACAGTACATATATCAGCTGTATTTTACACCTTTATTTTTTTCATCCTACATAATGCGAGGTTTTTAACATTATGGTGGACATTCATATTAAATCGTAATTTATAAAACCATTTGCTATTTTCTAGGCTATCTTCATTAATATAACTTTAGCCGAAGAAAGATCAAAATTTGCATATGTGACCGACTGTTTTGCTAATCTTACTTCATGGTTTACGCTTACGCATAACAGCAATCCGCCAGTAGCGATAGCAAAAGTAGACCAAAGCATAAAACTAAGCTTTCGATATTAATACGTCGAAGTTTTCCGTAGTAAATAACAACCATTTAATCTTAAAAAGATTACGTAAAGTTACTATAACGCACACAACTTATATAGGTAGGCAAAGAAATAAAAGGCTTATTCTAAGTTTTAACTTTTAAAGTATTTTTCAAAACTAACTTATTTTTTTTATAATAGTTAGATCACCCCTTTAAATCTAAGGTAACTCTACATGGCACGGAAACCACAAATCGAATAAATAAAAAAAAAATATCTTATGAGTATGTATCTTTAGTATTTTGTTAATATTTTAAAAAGGTTAAAAATATTCGTGTCAATAAAAAAATAGTTATTTGGCAATCAGTACTAATTCCTGTGATCGATTCTAGATCAGCATGTACGACACAAACCTCCTTTTCCCTCCGGTTGAAAAAAAAAGTTGGCCAGACCGCGCAAATTTACACAAATAAAAAAAAAACTTTCCAAAAAGTTTTACTGACCTTTTAAACTCTTCTCAAAATGTGTTTGCAGATATTTTGTAACTGAATAAACACCTGTTTAGTATGTAAAGGTTACGGTTACGTAAACGCGCGGGTGGCAAGTTGTGTGGACAAGCCTAAACTGAGGTAACCGGCTTGTTGATTGCATTTCTGATCAACGGTACTACTAAGTGCTAACAGTCACGTATTTCTCACTCGGAGACTACTCCCTCCTTTTCTTAAGTACGGAGGAAGAATGAGAGAGGACATTTCGAGACCTCATGTGAGATGAGTGCCGTGGTAATGCCGCAGGTCGCATACCATTGAGCTCTTGTGACCATGAATCTAAAATTCCTGGCCACCGATGCGATGACGACTAGTATCAAATTTAGTTAGGCCCCTTATAGTGCATGCTGTATCAAATAAGCTTACACGGAACGTTGTTCACAAAAATATACAAAGATTTCGGATTCAAATCTCTACACCAGTTTTGAAAGCAACTCCACATCTTACTCAGTCCTATACAAGCAAAACTTAATACAGTCTCACGATAGTTACGATTTATTATAATAAAAACAAACTGCTTAAAACTAGTTTTCTGTCTAATTAACTAGCTAAATTAGAACACTGACCAGTTGTCAACAAATATATACATAATTAAAGTATTTGTTTAAACAAAGTTCATTGTACCAAGATACTTTACCCTGCCCTATGATTACCAAACCAACATTCTATAACATCGGTCATACCCATTATATCGATTTATTCTATTAGACTCACGGACCAAAAAATATATGTAAGGAGGTACAGTACACTAAACTACTTACTATTCCTCGTGTCAGCCACATGACACCCACTGCTGGGCTTAGGCCGATCTACACGACGATTGGTCTTGCGAAAATTTACGGAGCTACCCTGGCCGAATACGAGTTGGATTCAACAAGAGATCTCTTTTTAGAAGTTGGACTTACCTAACTGGACTGTCTGTCAAAGGTAAACGTAATGGTCAACAACTTCGAGTGTAGTATTCCCAACGTGAGCTGGAGTAGGTACAACATGGGAATTCGATATGATTGTCATCTTAACCATGCTCGTTCTAAGACCCACTTTTTGGGAAGCGCTAAGGAGATCTTCGAGCATTGTGATCAGGTCCTCCAGGGTTTCAGCCAGCCATAAGGACTATATCATCGGCAAAACGAAGGTCTGTTAGATACTAGACATTAATATTGATGCCAAGTCCTTTCCAGTCCAAGAACTTGAAGATGTCCTCCAACGCAGCTGAAAACAGTTTCGCAGAATTGACGTCTCCCTGTCTCACACCTCGCTGCAGTTGGAAAGGATTTGTGTTCTGATTCAACAGAATAAAATCGGACCGACATTATGTGGCTATGTTCGTTTATGTACCTCTGCACTTCGATATAAGTACCTAATAGTCCACCTAAAACCCCTAGAGAGACTGCAGCACCGTCCAGCTCTCAATCGAATCAAAGGCTTTCTCATAGTTCGCGAACGTCAAGCAAAGCAAAGTAGCAGATTATACTTTTCGGTCTTCTGTATAACCTGCCGCAGCGTATGAATGTGGTCTATGATGCTAAACTCCTCGCAGAAGCTTTTTGGAACCCGGCTTGTTCGGGAGGGTGGAAGTCGTCGGACCTGCGAGCGAGACGATTGACATCTTATTTTTATTTTTACACCTGACAATTTAGGTTACAATAAAGATATTTGTATTTGTATTTGTATTTGTAGGTAGTTACAGTACCTTACACCTTTACAGCGTTTGCCTGTTAAAAACAAAATGTTTTTTTTTTCTATACCACAGAGGATGAAAATTTAAGCAAACATATAAGATCGTTATATAAGAACAGTCTACAGCAGGTCGGGCTTGGCACTTTGACCTTTAGTTGACGCAACGCGTATAGACGTAAGTAGGTATTGTTCAATGGTACTTCAAAAACAGGATTGTCCTACAAGTCATTGTCATAGTGGTCACACCGCGATTCGGTCATCTGAATGAGTGGCAGTATGATTGTTGGGCCGCCACCGCCGCTGCACGCACGAGACGGAGGCTGACAGAGGTCACCTCGTCCGTACCACGCACAGGTATCAAATTTGGAATTTGCCGCCAAAACGGGTTGACTGCCATTTCGGGAGGACTTTGTAGGGAAAACCAGCGAGTAGGATAAAATTATGACACGACACCACCTGACACCCAATGAATTTGCATTTGCTGAATAGGTACCTACTACTTAAAAACTGACCCATAGCGATACCTTGGGGCTCAAAGGGCGTAACCACCATTTTGGTCAAAATGAGTTTTAAATGCCATCTTATTCAGTTTTTTCTGCGCTATCGAACTGTATTTTTAAAGTTCTCAAATTCGGAAAACAATGGTGAATACGACCCCAAATTTTAAGGCTGGTAATGCAGATTTTTTTGTATTTTTGGACGTAAAAGCAATAATTATTAGGCATCATCAAAGTACTGGGCGTAAACGACAATCTCAAATGAAAATGTAGGGCGTATATCTGTACGACTTAAAGCCATAAAGAATATATTTGATATATTTCATCATAATTTATTGTTGTATGTTAAGGTTTAGAGGGTGGAAACGTTATCGCCGTTTGTATGGAGACCGTTTGCTACACATTCCTCTTAAAAAGTTTAGTTATAACCCATGTTAAGGCCCTCCAAAACTAGGTTTAATTTTAAAGCCACAATCATTGCTTTAATGTGACTAACATTTGACAAAGCTGTGAAGCTTTGCAAATTTTTTAGCTTAAGGTTAGTTAAACCATACTGGCTATGTAGCAAATTGTTAAAAATAATCATTAAAAATAATTTATAGTTCCAATTAATTTGTCTTAATATTTATTACCTTCGTCAGAACTAGCGAACAATCAAGATTGTTTTGCAATAGTAGCCTTTTACTCTTATCTTCCTTCTAGTAACTAACTATAAAATACTAAATTTATTTTGTCATTCCAAAAGTAAAAAAAAAACTTCCCTACTTATAAATATCAGAATAGAATACAAGCCTCTGATGGACTAAGGGTTGCCAAATTGACCTATTTTACTAAAAACAGTTGTAAGTATTGTAATATAAACCCAAAAAGTTGAATAACTAATAACAGATCGATAAAAACTACAGTTTTCATTTTGAAAGTTGGTGGTTACACTCTGCGTTACTAACGCAGCACTCATTTTATGGGGCATAAAAGACAGCGTTACTAACGCAGCAGTCATTTTATGGGGCATAAAAGACATTCATGTTGGATTTTGTGGGGCGTATTCACCAGCTAACTTTTTAATTACAAATATTTCTTAAAATGTTATGTTTTAACATTATGCACATCAAAAATTGACGACTTTTGGTGTAAGAATCATATTTATAGGATCAATTACAACAAAGTTGTGATAAATACAAAATTTTAATTTTAGTTTTTTGGCTCTCCTGAAAAGTCGTGTTTTGGTGGTTACGCCCTTTGAGCCCCAAGGTATCGATAGCGCAAGTGTGCGCCTTTGTTAACGTGCCTCCTACTGTGCCCATTAAATTCAAACGTTGTTCTTTTATGATTTTTGAGCTTTTGCATTTTCAATGCTCACAAGTTACTCTCAGACGGGACTCGAACCCACGACCTTTGGGTATCCGCCTCTAACTACTAAGCTACCGAGCCTTACGTTGTTCATTTTATGGTTGTTTTGGGCGTTAAACGTTATTTTATTTTGTAAATAATTAAGACATCTAAGGTAAAACTGGTACCATTTAGCAACGTTGAAAATGTCACGCGTAAAAAATTCTGCGATCCCCAAATTATTTACGACTAGCGGCTTCCCGTGGGAATATCGGAAAAAAGTATCCTATGTTCATAACCCGGACTTGGACGTGGTTAATTCGTCCAAGTAACCGGGCTATCTTCTATCTGTGTACCAAATTTCATCCAAATCCGTTCAGTAGTTTCGGAGCCTATTCAATGCAAACAAATAATCAAATGTTTCCTCTTTATAATATTAGCATAGACTACGAAGGGAAGAGACCACAGGACAAGATGTGTCACTCAACCACAGAACACTAACTCTTTCCTTGTTCTGTGGACTCAACCAAAGTAGCCTACGTACTTGGGTTGGGTTGTGTGGTAAAAAAAATAGTTTTCTTTCTATTTTATTTCTTTAAATGATTGAGAGTCGAACCCGTAACTAATATCTGTGTGAAGGTGAGTGCAACAGAATCCAACTCAGAAAGCAAAAAATCCCACGACGGTTAAAAAAACGTAACTGTTAAAGGATAAAATAATTTAAAAACCCCCGATTTAATTATACGTCGGGGCTACCAATAAATAGTACTAGTTTTATAGTAACGTCAATAATTGGAGATATTTTATTGGTATACTTAATGATATTTATGTTGAAATTTAAAGTAGTGATGGCAACCCCGACGGAAAATTAATTCGGGGGTTTTTAAATAATTTTATACTATTTCAATAACTTACGTTTCTTGAAAGGTCGTGTGTTTTTTTTTTAATATTTTGCTTTTTATTTCAAACTTTTTAGAAAGCATAGGTATTATATGTACATTGTAATACATTACTGAAAACCGCATCAAAAGCGGACTAGTAGCTTTCGTTTTGCAACAAATGTTTACTGCAGCGCCCCTAGTGAGTTGTCACGGAAACACTTCTCTAAGATACGAACATTCAACAATCATACCTAAACCCATTACTGAAAACCGCAACAAAATCGGAATAGTAGTTTTGATTTTGCTCAAACAAATGTTTACTGCAGCGCCCCCTGTTGAGTGGTCACCGTAACACATATAAGAACATTCACCAATCAACCTAAACCCGTTACTGAAAACTGCATCAAAATCGGACTAGTAGTTTTGAAGATAAATGGTAACATTGGTTTGCAAAACAACTGTTTACTGCAGCGCCCCCTGGTGAGTTGTTACCGTAAAACCTATCTAAAAATATGCACCGATCAAACTCGAACCCATTACTGAAAATCGTATCAAAATCCTACTAGTAGTTTTTTAGATAAATCTTCTTCTTATCGAGTGAGGTTTAGTGGCCACCTATGGTGTCAGAGTTTATAAAGCCGCCTAGGCCTCTGATTTGGCTTAACGACTGTAATCAAATGACAACAGCCGGGCCCGACGGTTTAACGTACCCTCCGAAGCACGGAAGCGCTCAGTTGTAAATGTTGTAATGCCACCTTACGGTCACCCATCCGACACCTGACCGGGCCGAACTTTGCTTAAGAAACGTGGTCGAATACGATCAGTCAGTCAAGCGCGGAATGGTAACATTGGTTCACACAAACAAACAAACAACCTCTCACCCCAAACGTTTATTATCTCTGATATTGCTGCCGTTGCGTGTTTACTTTGAGTAACTAACTATATCGTAAACCCTCTATGTGCAGTTTATCGTACTCTCTAGTTCTCTACCTATGTTTTAATTTATTTATAAGTGAAATTGTGTTTGACGTAACAAAAAATAATGGTCAATATTATGTCAACCAAATGATCAGTCGTCTCTTTTGTTAGATGAAAATTAATAACATATGTACTAATTAATTAAATTGACATTAAATTATTACTTACAGTTTTGGATTTTGCAACGTATGTACCATACAATATCTTAGACGACTCGTCTTGCTTCCAACTCGTTCGCAGACGTCGTCGCATGCCACAGGATCGCCCGCCAGCGCGCTTCGAAAGAATCATGACGTGTTTAGGATCTTGATCAATATCGTAAATCTCGTGAGATTTTATCCGATTATTAAATACATTTTTTTTTGTAAATACATACATAAAATACATACACCCAGACCAAGACAAATAGACATGTTCATGCACACAAATATTTGTCTTGTCCGGGGATCGAACCCGGGACCTCTGGTGTAGAGGGTGGGATTAGTACCCCTGCGCCAAACAGGTCGTCAAAATAAGTTACTTAAATTTGATTATTAATATTAAGTGTATTACTGGTTAATTACTAATCTGGTATTAGAATTTCGAAATTACTATTAGTAATTTATTCGATTGCCGATGCCAAACTCCGAAAGACAAATCTTTAAAAATGGCGCCGGATATTGCGTTCAGAACTGAAATCGAAAGTTCATCAAGTAGATTAGTGTTTCTTTATAATTATTTATATATTTTTTTTATGGTAAATAAAATAGGTTAGTGGCTTGCAGAACACAAAAAAAACTAAACGGATTGTATCAAAAACTTAAAGAACACTGCTAAACTAGAACTAGACAGAAAACAGCTGTCTGTCACTGTCATTGTCAGCGATGGATGTTATGTCAAATTAGAGGTCAACGACCTTGGGGTTGGGCAAGCAAGGTTCGATCGATTTTACAAAGTTTAGTTTATTTTGCTTGAGCTTGAATATGTTTGGTCATGAATGGAACAGTATCAAAGAACTACTCGAAAATGTAGGACCCGTAAATACTTAAATATTAGTAGCAAAATACTTTCCAGTGCTATCTGCCAGAAGTGATAACGAAACAACCGGTGAAGATGTCGTGCCAATATCCAATATTCATTCTGCTTATGTTGTTATTTTCCAATAATGTTTCGGCTGATGCTTGTAGCTTGGACGTAAAAGTGACCCAAACACTTTTAAACGAAGGATTTCACAGGTAGGTCTATTTAACTTTTTGACAAAATAGCTGCAAGTATGCACCTATCTCATTGCCAATCTATTTGAGACGCTCTTCTGAAGTTATTATTTTGTATTACTAATAGGAAATGATTGCATCTACACAAAACCATTTATTTAATTGCATGAAGTTTTAAATGTCAATGGTTTCCAATGCAAGTACGGTCATCTTTTATTATGCGCACAGCCAGAGAGTGAAATTACCTGCCCGCATCCATTTTCCCGGCAGCCTACAGCCACGGTATATTTAAAGCTCGAGTGAGTCTCTGAGCGCTTTTTAAACTTCGATCCAGAATGACTCCAAGAGTAAGCCTATATTAAATAAAAAAAAAGTCTCTTGAGATCAGTCCGTATTGCTCGGCTAAAACCCTCACAAAATTTTGAAGATCTGTTTATATCATACCATGTTTAAGAGCAAATAAATATTTCTATTTCTATTTCTATTTCTAAAGTTTTTGAAGTGTAAATAAATTATATTGCGCAATAAACTACAATAAACTGTATAAATGGTGATTATAGAAATTAATGATTTCCAGGAACTTGACTTACGGCATTGTATTCAGCAGTGAAGACCAAGATGATGACTGGATTAACCATGACTGTATTATAGCCTTGGACCAAATCTTGCCGCCGGGAGTGTATGTCAACCCGGATCAGTTGGGAGAGTTGAGAAGGACTAATAAGGTAATTAGTTTAGAGATTTTCTCTTACTTATTTTACTTTTTTTTCATCCTGATGACTAACAGTTTATTATGTAATTTAATTTTAGGGATAGAATAACGATGGTAAAACTTTTTTTAAGTCCACCTGGCTAGCTACAACCATCGTATCTAAGTCTGATGCCATAACAATAATGGTAACAGCATTGTGACCATTATTGTATTTCGGCAGTTGGAGATAAGATAGCCGGTTCCTCTGTTTAGGCGTTTTTTCCACCTTCAGCCTTATCCTTACTTAACATTAAGTATGATGAAGATATAAGCATACCTCTGTTGATCATAAAAAGAAAAAGAATGCTATACCAAAGAATAAGTCTTGGTAGCTCAGTGGTTAGAGCATTGGACCGGATTTCCAAAGGTTGTGGGTTCGAGTCCCATCTGAGAATTCACTTGTGGCCATAGCCAGTTTCCTGCATCATCTGGTTTATCAAGTTATTGGACTTTTATGTCGGAAATCTACATCTGACAAACTCCTTTTGACATCTGTACCGCTTGTCTGAGTCTGTCTTTCTTATTATCCAGGATAGTGCAAACGCAGCTTACTTATCGTTTACCATCATACGATAAAGCAGTCAAGCGCTGTCATATCTATTACATAATAATGGGAACATGTACTTTGTAATTTCGACTAGTTTTTTATAAAACTTGTTTTCCAAACGTTTTCATATAAGCAATCTTTCCAAATAGCTCAATATGACAAAAATAGATTATTTTCCTATAGGGGTTTCTCAGTACCGGGAGTACCGATATTCCCGATTCCATCGCCCTTCAGTACCGGTACCGAAAAAACTTGGACCCGACACCGGTTCTGTATGCCCTAGCAATAACCTTTTCAAATTATTATTTCAGTTGAATGCTATTCCAAAGAATAGAGTTAACGTCGAACAACCGTCGGAGCAGTCAGAAGAAAGCAGTGTTTACATCATAGGGCTGGTGTCGGAGAGTAAGGTCTACCTCTGGCTGCCAGTACACGCTAGATACCATGAGGCTGTATCTGGAGGCGGGTTAGTTATTAATTTGATAATATAAATATTTATTTTTTATCAGTACTTACAGTCATAATTTATTATAAATATTTGTTATTTAAATACAAAAGAAAGAAAGCGAGGGCGGCAAATTAGGAGATGGGAGGACGAGATTCATCAAACCGTGGGACCTCTCTGGGCAAGGGTAGCTTTGGATAGAGCCCAGTATGGAGGAGGCCTTTGTCAAAAGGCATACAGAAATTAGAAACATTATTTAAATTATTGTTTTAGTTGTAGGTTCATATATTCTCGGATTACTGTAAATAAAGGCTATTTTATTTTATTTATTTAAACACAAACGTTTAAAAATCTGATTTAAAATAATAACATTACAGAACTGCTAGAAATGAAATACTGCCACCAAAGATGTACCTCCGTTGTCCGGACCAAAGACTGAACCTGTGTGGCAAAGCCGTATCACCGTCTGTAACATTCCTCTGCAACGGTAGCTCCAGGGAGCATTGTAGCTGGAAGGAAATACCTTTTACTATGGTAAGGTTCCTGCAACTGTAATTAATAAATATTTTAAAAATATTGCTGCCACTGCAACTGTTTTTCGTCTGCTAATAGTTTTAATATCCTTTTATCAAACATGCTTGGAAATATGAGCATGATTTTGACAACCTTCTTCGAGATAAATCGATATTGCTGCACTGGCCACATACATGCGAGCAGCGGCCGGCAAAAGTTATATGAAAATCCATATCTGTCGTGTTAAGCGGCCAAATAAATTACATAGTAAACTCATATCTGTCGTGTAATTTAAAATTGGAACGATCTTTTACTCTGAAACATGGCAACTGATAAGTTACCTCCTTGGTTGCCATGTTAAAACCTTTGATAAAAGGTTTTATTTAAATTTCGAACTGGCTTGCAAATAGAAAACTGTTTTAGAAAAAAAAAACAAAAGGACACTTTAGCGCAGGAAAAAACATTGTTGTTCGTTTTCGTCTGATTTCGAAAAGTAGCTTCAATTTCCGCGCATTATTTGAGAAAAGTACTATACAAACCTTGGCCACAACTAGGCGTTGATGGGCTTACGTATGTATTTACACGTTCGTCCATCAATGCCTCATTTGCTGGCCAGTAATGTACTATTTGCCAATGATTTAGTAAACACTAGCGGCCGCCCGCGGTTTCCGCGTTCCCGTTCCCGTGGGAATATCGTGATAAAAAATATGTGTTAGTCCATGTGATAGTTAAGGTCACTTTTCAATTTGACGACTCTGTATGAAATAAAACAGGGAGAAAAAAACAGCCCTTGACGAGTTTCTTGCCGGTTCTTCTCGTTACAAGGTCTCCCGCCGTAGGGTTTGTGAACCGATGGCGTAGCTTGTTTGACGTTCATAAGTGCTTGTAACAGCCTAGACTGAATAAATGATATTGAATTTGAAACAAAATAAAATAATAAAACACCATAATTCCGTAACAAATAAAATACAATTATTTCAAAATATTCGCAGGAGGCTGAAGATGGAAGTGAGCCTCTCGCGGATTCCTCAATCACTGAGGAACTGGCTCTCTTATCTCTAACTGCCGGAACACAACAAAGCTGAAAACATTATTGTTATGGCGTCAGACTTAGATGAGATGGTGGTAGCTAGCCAGGAGGACTTACAACAAGTCCTACCACCAACCAAACCGAATACAATATGTACCCTCGCTTGGAATCGAACCCTTAGGTCTCATACCGGTGGTTGTACCACTAGAACACAGAGGCGGTTAAAATGAAACGAACGCCTGGAAAATTACTGTTAGCAAATACTTATGTCTGGTTCATCTCCCTTGATTTGCGAGTGATTGTTTTGCTTCTCTAACTAAAATATCTTAGGCACTTAGGTATATAAAACAATAAATAGAATTACATAATAAAACACCATCATTCCGTAACAAATAAAATACAATCATTTCAAAATTTTTGTAGGAGCTTTAGTAATTACAAAAAAAAATGTTTTACATATAAATACAAATTAAATTTGATTCACTAAAGGGTATGTAGAAAGTTTTATTTGACCGAGATGATATACGAACAACGATGAATCCAATTTTCGACGAACCCAAAGAAGACTTCTTCGAAAAAAATAGCAACTAATATTAATAAAAGAATTGAACCACATTAAATACACCATTAACTCATCTCACCCTATAATTTACTTGGCCTTGCCCGTAATTGCGAAAAACTATAAAATAATAATAATATAGGTAAACCAGCGGATGCTGAGAAAAAAATATCTATAAAATAATCTTATATATAAAATTCTCGTGTCACAGTTTTCGTTCCCATACTCCTCCGAAACGGCTTGACCGATTCTCATGAAATTTTGTGAGCGTATTGAGTAGGTCTGAGAATCGGCTACTATCTTAAGTCTTTTACGGTTCAAGCTGCCCGTCTGTGGAACGCACTGCCAGATACAATTAAAGGCGCCCAATCCTTACATAGCTTCAAATTACAAGTGAAGGAACACTATCTTTCCCTTAATACCTGAGACAGTATCCTCTATAATATGTATTTATAGTATATTTATTTAAGTATATGTATGTATATTATTTTTATTATATGTGTAGGTATATATTAATATATATATTTTTGTACATAAATTATTTTTAATCCAAAAACACCATGAC
The DNA here is from genome assembly GCA_910589605.1 of Chrysoteuchia culmella. Lineage (NCBI taxonomy): Eukaryota > Metazoa > Arthropoda > Insecta > Lepidoptera > Crambidae > Chrysoteuchia > Chrysoteuchia culmella. The sequence continues at coordinate 3,266,365 of OU342651.1, forward strand.
TGCCCATTTTTTTAAGTGGTTTTTTTTTCATTCTTATAAACACATGGTTGCCTGGAAGAAATTGCTCTTTAGCGATAAGGCCACCATTTGTACCACTCTTGTGTTGTTGGTTTTAATTAATGTACCTATGTTTAATGTATTTTTGGGTGTACAATAAAGAATATTTCATTTATTTCATTCATTCATTTCATTCATTCATTCATTCATTCATTCTATCTATTTTATATCCCGAAATTCCACGGGAGCGAAGCCCCGGGGCACAGCTAGTAATAATATAAAATGCTGTTTTTAGTGATGAAGTTTGGATGTTTGTTATTCTTTCACGCAAATACTACTGAACCGATTTGGATGACATTTGACACAGATAGTACATAGCCTGGATTAGAACAAAGGATACTTTTCATCCCGATATTCCCACGGGAACGGGAACCACGCGGGTGAAACCGCAAGCGGCCGTTAGTCCTACTAATATTATAGATCAAAACTATGTCAGTTTATTTATTTGTTTGTTTGTTACTCTTTCACACAAAAACTACTGAATGTATTTGGATGAAATTTGGCACACAGATAAAAAATTGCTTGGATTAAAATATAAGATACATTTTACACCGCTATTCCCACGGGAACGCGAACCACGCGGGTGAAACCGCGGGCGGCCATTAGTTGTTAATATTTGATTCAGATGACGAACGATATTTTTCCCTTACTATAACTTCACTTATTTCGTTGTTTAGTTTATTTCATATACTCATAGGTTTGGTTTTATTTATTTAAATTATAAATGTACATATTGCTAAGTTTATTTATTTATATCCATTCTCACACATACACACAGATTTTAGCTAACAGCTCTTTTTTTGCGTGTTGTACGGTTGAACGTTTCTCGTACAGGACAGGCCCTGCCAGAATACCAGCGCTGTTGCGGTGTTGAGTTATCGTTCTCATATCGTAGCAGCATTTTAGATGAGGCAGGGTTCTGCAATCACACTTATTGTGCCCGTCACACTTATTGTTTTAACTATAATTGATATTTTGTTTATGTTTAGCTACTAGTTTTTTTACATTATATTTTTGTTTGGTGCCTTGTGACGTGTCAATAAAATCATTTTTCTTTCTTTCTTTCTTTTCGTAGATGACAGATAAGCTCCTGTGGGACGTCCCAATAGGCAACCTGGACCACTACTACCCAGTGGCGTTCGGGACCGTGCTGGCAATCATCTCGGCTTCGATGTACCTGCTCAAAGCAGTGCACGAGTTCAAGATGAGGTGGAAGAGATCATAAGACTTTGAAATAATACTTTATCGATGTATGTGTAGGATGTAGTATTAAAAATATTACGTGTATTCATTGCTGTTTTTTTTAACCGACTTCCAAAAAGGAGGTTTTTATTTATGAAAAATTTTAAATAGAAAAATATTGAAAAAAATCAACTCGACCACAAGGGCATTCTCAGATGGAACTCGAACCCACGACCTTTGGAAATCCGGTCCAATGCTCTAGGAGGTTCTCAATTCGGTTGGTATGTTTTTTCTACGTAGGTATGTGCCCGATAAAACCGAGATTTCGTATCCGATTTACGTGATTCTTTTATTCGATGCGGAACACTGTTTCTTCTGCACATCAACGACCTGCTGGTGTCTGATATCATTGGGTATGCAGATGTTACCACTTACCAGCAGATATCTCTCAACTACAAAAGCTACCAGTGATGAAATCCAGCCTTGTCGAGCATATGAATCTGACACTTCAGGCTGTCTCCGATTGGGGCAACGTCAATCTTGTCAGGTTAAATGCCACTAAAACAGGTTTTTTTTTATCTACCTACCGCAAAACGGAGTCCCCACCAACTGACTCCGACTTTTCATGGTATATCCTTAGCGATAACCGAAAATCTCCAACTTCTTGTCCTAAATCTGCCTTCCAACCTGAACTTTGGCGAGTATATCGACTCCATTGCTAAGTGTGCTGCAAAGAAACTGGGCATCCTCTCGAAGGCTAGGCGGTACTTCTCTCCGAATCAGCTGCTTCTTTTACACAAATCGCAGATTCGGCCGTGCATGAAGTATCTACTGCTGTCACCTGTGGGATGGTTCTGCTAAGTATCAGCTAGAGCTTCTAAAATCGATTGAAAACCGTCCCAGGAAACTCATTGGAAACTCTGCATTGGCCACGGCAGAACTTCAGAGCCTCAGTCACCACCGCAAAGTAGCATGTCTATCGGCCTTTTATAGAAAACACTTTGGAGAGTGTGCGAGAGAACTGCACCATCCCCTTTCCAGCATCGGGGTACCAGACGCAGGTTAGCTTATCACCCGTACGTCATTGATATTCCAGGGTTCCGTTCCAAGCGCTTTGCTGACACTTTCCTATGCAAACCGCTATAGAATGGAATGCGCTGCCTGCTCATGTGTTCCGATTCCTACAACCTTGATCTCTTCAAGGCGAGAGTGAATAGGCATTTCTTGGGAAAGCATGTTACACATTATACCACATGCTGTTTACTAAGCAGAATGGTGGTGAAGGCCAGCCGTTACTCGTAAAAAAAAAATTAACAGTTGCCATTTGGTACCATAAATATATTGCATAAATTTGCCGTGTGGTGACGGCCTAAGAATACAAGTGTCACCACTCCCTTACATGCCTGGGATGTCGTAAGAGTCGACTAAGAGGCTCGACGCATTGAAAATCTGTGCGAGAGAAGGAAAACTTGAAATAAACCCCGTCTGGCAAGCGTGGTAGCAGTAGGCTAATAACCTCCTATGAACGCCACAATAGGCGTGAGCTAGGAAAGGCCTATGTCCAGTCCAGCAGTGGACGTCCACGGGCTGATGATGATGATGATGATGACCATAAATAATTTGATTCAGTTTGGCGCAGTAGTTTTAATTTTATGAAAGAAAAGAAAGAAAGAAAAAACATTTATTGGCACACACACTATAGAATAAAAAAAAAAAATAAAAAAAAAAATAAAAAAAAAAAATGAGTATTTTTGTTAACTTGGACGATGTAATTTTCACGATACTTCGTTTATAAAGTACATTAAGCCTAATCTTATCTAGAAAAGTTCTACTGTAGTAAAAACAACCTATTACAGACACTAAAAAGTAAAAATAAAAATAAGCCTTTTGCAGTCGGTGCCAGCCAAGGAAAGAAAAAAAAAGAAAAGGAGCTCAAAATATAATGCCTTGGCTGGCACCAACTCCGAGGCTTTTTTTGCTTTTAGTTTTTGAAGTCGGTTTTTTTTAACGAAGTTTTTTATTTGTATCGTCGACGGCAACTATCGAATTTCTTGAGATAATTCCAATACTGCTTACAAAGTTCAAAGTCGATTGAAAAGTTTGCCTGTTTTGTAAAGCCTCGACCTGCTGTTGATCGTACCTACCACAGAATATATTATAATTGTTTGATAATTGTCCTTCACAAAATATAGGAAAAAAGGTATTGGTGTTTTGACTCCTTTCCAAGAATAGAATAGAATAACATTTATTCGCAGTAAATATGGTAAATATTATGTCATAGATTAAATAAGTTTTACATATTTGACCTACACATTTGCGGCATGCAAATATTATACATTTTGCAAATTAAAATATAATCAAAACATAAAAAAATTAACCTATACAAACAATAGTTATTTGTTATGCAAGGCTGGAAAGTTGGTTATTTAGCGGCGAGTTACCTCTATTGAAAGCTGAGCAAGTGAAGGATACGCCACGAGCGTAGCGAGGGGTTCAAAGATTGAATCCTGAGCGAAGTGAGGATTTCATAGGTACAAGACGCTAAAAACTTTTCTGCCGAGCGCAACACACAATTTTTCACCACACAACAGCGAGGAACATTTTATAGTTGTTTCTGCCGTCAACTTCCGGTAAAAATTCTTTAAACATAAAGTTTAATCTAAATATACCTTATTCTCGTTGTTTTAATGATATAAAAAACTAAAATAATAAAAAAGGGAGAATTAAAGTTAATTCAAAGTTATTTAAAGTAGGAATATATTGTTACTTAAAAATAACAATAAAAACGATTCCGTAAATGTTGACAATGGCATGAGGTACAAGACAAAGACAATTTAAAAATAAAGATTTATGTCACGTTCCGAAATCCAATCATAGGTTGTGCAATCTCGCTCAGCCTAATATTTTTTTTTTATGATAAATAGTTTAATCTTATTTTTATTGTTTTTATGATTCAATGAACTAAAATAATATAATAAAACCAAAACGGAGTATGATAATTAATTTAAAGCTATTTAAAATAAGAATAAAATGTAACAAAAAGTCAATAGCGCGATTCGGAACGCATTATGACATATTTTTAGGTATTAAATTAAAAAAGTACTTTGCCGCGCTAGGCCGCACAAAGCGGTTTTCTACGCCTAAACTGATTGACAAAACCCCCTTTTCAGAGCGTGTGAGGTGAAAAATATTAATTTAAAACAAAATTAAGTACTACTTACATCATTAATATCAATACTATAGTAATAAATTTTTAATGTCAATTTAGTCCCCTATTTGCAGCTACTTAGTCAAAAATTAAAGATTAGTCATAAATTTACAATAAATTCATCACAAAATGTAATACATTTCAAATGTCAATACTGTCTATACTAGTTCATTCATAAATGTCAAATATTACTAACTTTACTACAATTAAAATGTCAAATACTATGGTTTATAAATGTCAAATAAAATAATACATCGATACAGCTATTAGTTAAAAATTTTAGTTCATAAATTCATTCACTTATTAGAATCTTTCTTGTAAAAGAATTTCAAATATCTTCTTTTTGAATTATGTCAATGGCAATTTTTTTATAGCTTCTGGCCATTTATTATATTTTTTTATGCTCATAAACTCCCAAGGGGGATTATATACCGCCCCGAGCCTAATTATCAAATGGATTTACGTTAAAAATAAAATTCCTAATTTAATAGGTTGATGCTATTCCCATATCCTATATAAGTAAGTCCCGGCAGTTAGAAGTAAGAAAGCCAGTTCCTCAGTGGTTGAGGATTCTGGGAGAGACGCACTTCTAACTTCAGCCTTATTATAACTTAACATCAGGCTTGATGAAGGCGCAGTAAATACGTTTATTACCAAGAAAGCTTATACTTTTTTACTACGCAACGCCCTCTACGCGCAGTACATGCCAACTAAGTAAAAAATAAAGACGCATGGCGCCATCTCTTCATGGTGCTCCGTATTAGTTTGCTCCTGTTTGTGGAGGTTCCGCTTTCAGAGAGTAGTAGCAAATACTTTAAGTAGACGCATTGGTAGTATGCTTTTGAAAACAAAAAGTAAGTATATCGAGATGCCAGCACTGCGTTATTGATCATTAGCGGCCCATCCGTCCGGGTCGAACGTAGTTCCGCCAAGTTATACTTATAGAAACTATTGGAAAGCGGAAAAGCTATGACACGAAAGTGAACCCTGTGCGTATGCATACATCGAGTGAGTTTAATGACTATGGAGGTCTAAACCTCCATTAATCTGTCTCTTTGATCACGTTTCGGCATGTCTGCCTGTACTCTATTAGTGCGAAACGTTCATTCGACCGCAAAGCGCAGACAGGCGACGGCCAGGGGGACCGCGGGCCGATCGCTCGGTCCGTCTCGTCGAACCCGATTAATAACATCGAAAGAGCCCCCGGCGAATCTGACGGGCGACGCGCGAACACGCGGAAGCGAGCCCCGGGGGCGGGCCGGGGCCGCGGGCCCGGCGCCCCGCAGATATGGATTCGAGATTAACGAGGGCGCGGGGCGCGGGCGGGCCGCGCGCGGGGGGCGCGTGTTTACATGCGGGTGCAGGCGGCGGCTGCAGCGGGCGGCGATCGATGCTGGGCGGGGCGCGCGCGCGGGGGCGGGGCGAGCGCCGCGCGCCGCGCCCGCGCCCGGCCTCAGTCCGCCTCGGGGCCGCGTCCGCGCGGTCGTCGCCTGTCCGCGGTGCGGCGCGCCGGAGTGTCTCCGCGACCGCGGGCGCCCGGCGGCGGCGGCGAGCCTCGCGCCGCCCGCCCCCGCGCCCATGCCGCTGCCGCCCGCAGCAGCAGCGCGCCGCCCTGCCCCGCGCCTCCCGCGCCCGCCCGGCGCCGCGCGCGCAGCCTGGCCGCCCGCCGCCCGCCCGAGCCCCCGGCGCCCGCGTCGTTGCCGCGCCTGCGCCCCGTGTTCCTCTGGGCCCGCCAGCTGGACGGCACCGTCCAGGAGGTCCGCTGCGAGGACTACGATCCGCGAAACCGTATTCGTATAGCGCGCACCCCGAGCGGTTGGCGAGTCATCCCGCGCACCGAGATCTACAACTCGATCCGGCTTCCGCCGCCGCCGCCGCGAGTGAGGAGAGACCGCCGCCGTCGGCGCGGGCGCCCGGGCCGGTCGCGCCGGAGACGCGAGCGCTCGGAGCCGGAGGAGCGGTCGGAGCCGGTGCCGGCGTGGCTCGCGCCCGACCTGGAGTCGCACATCCCCTCGCACACGATCGCGGTGCCGCGAACCGCTCAGCTCCAGCGGGAGTCGCCCGAGCCGTCGCCGCCGCACCCGCCGATCGTGCAGCCGACGCACGCGCACTCGGAGCCGACGCCGCTCGACAACTTGTTGGCTGTCGCCGAACTCGAGTTCAACCAGCAGCGCGGCGAGGAGCTCGAGCTGGAGCTGCAGGCGACCGCGGGCGCCTCGTACGCGTTTTTACCGGACGAAGAGGTCGCGCGTGACGTGATGTCCTTCGAACTCGGCGAGCCGAAACAGGACGGGATGTTCTTTGAACGTAAAGCGCACGCAACGGAGCGTGCGCCGGAGGACGACAGCTTTCAAAATGATATGGTTGTGCACACGGATCTGTTCGAAACTATAAGTGAGGCGCATTATCTGCCTGAATTAGGGGGCCCGCATGACGAAGAATTGTTGGAATCGCTCGTAGAAAAGGGTTGCGAAGATAATCAAATACTTGGCCAAGCTCTCGACAAGTTCGCGCATTTAGTGCACTCTTCGAGTGATTATGTTGAAGAAGAAGAAGATATTTTGTTAAGTGGAGCACCAGTCGCTGATATTATCGATAGGTTAGAGCAGTCTCTAGAATCGCCTGGGCGCAGTAGCATTACCGCCGCCCAAGGTCTACTACACCTGCACAATATAGGTGATCACCTCACTGCACCTCACCAACAAACCGAACAACAAACATACATTTCTGATGAGGTATTTGTAACTCAACCACCAACAGAGTGTACGATGGAAACGTTAAATGTGCAATCTGAAATACAGCATTCGAATGAAGCAAACCATTTAGAATATGATCGAAATGCCGAGAAGAGGCTACAAAATGAAGTCGAGCCTAGTCGCGATGTGATGTATACTGAACCTGTACCTGAAAAGCAAGAGACTTACTCAGATAATACTTTTGAACCGCAACAATCACATCATAATTTATTGCCCGATGAGAGTGAAATTATTCTACCCAGCGAAATGGGCAACGAAAATGCAACAAATGAGAATTGCGATAAAGTTGACTTAGACAAACCTCAAATTGAACATTCTGAAGATAATGATGATGACAACGATCACTCATCAATAGTGCCAACAGAGATGGACTATACGAAAGAGCTCGAAGAATCGTCTAATAGTGATGAAATGGTACCAACCGACTTAAGTATAAAACATGTAGATAAGCCCATTACTCCTCTAGTCGTCGCAAGCATTGCTGAAACAACAAATCATACTGAAGATAGTTTGTCAGAAAAAAGTGATGATCAGCCAAAGGATCTAAGTGTTCACCGAAGGCTACCCACACCGCATGCGTCACCGAAAAGGATAGAAATACCGCGAGCACCCTCGAGAGAGTCAGATGCAATGCAGTCGCCCCAACCCAGCGGTATTCCCGCTGTGCCCTCATCACCAGAAATATTTACTATGCCACTTACAAAAAGTAAACAAACGTTATTCTTAGAAACACTTCTTTCATCTCCCTCGCCAAAAATGTATACTTCTGAAGTGACGATTACTAAACAACAATGCGAACCACTCAACTTGGGTAAACACAGAAAGTCAGCGAGCCCCACCGTATCTAGTTGTTCAGATGAAATTAGAAAGTTGAACAAAGAATACGGAGAACCTCATGAGAAGAAAATAAAAAGAGAATCGGCAGAAGAACTCGCTAAACTTGGTAAAGTCTGCAGTGATGATCAGTCTGATATAAAACCGAAAAAGCCAGAAAAAATAGGCACGAAATTGGCAGATGAAGTAAATCCACTCAAACAGTTGAATTCTCTAAAGACAAGTCCTGATTTTAACATTCCAGATCCTCTATTAGTACCAAAAGACAAACTAAATCTAATATTAGCCGCCCCCGCGACAGAAATACCGGCACTTTTGCTACAAAGACCTGAGCTAAGGTTACCAGAAGCATTCGCATTCCCTGCGATATTACAGGATCCAGATATACTTGTTATTTCACTGTCGCAGTTAGAAAGTATTTTAGAAAATGAAAATAAAAAAGAAATGGCTGCTAAAGCTAAAGAACCAAAAATAACAATTCCTAAAACACCTACAAGTACTGAGCAATCAAATTCACAACAAGCAGATCAGACAAGTCAACCCAAACCGATACCATCTATGGATGCCTTGGCTGGCGACATAGACGCTGCCACCTCAGCCGCTCTCAATCAAATGTTATGGTTACCATACCTCAGTCAACTAGAAGCGATGGCTGCTTGTTCACAGAATATGGATTTCTTAAAAGCCTTAAATTCATCGGGCTACACAGGATCGAACTATCCTGATTTGTCTCAAATGTTCGGACCATCAGCAGCTCGATTTATGGGCCCCACTGGCTTCCCAATGATGCCCCCGATGGATTATGATAATCGATTACAATTTGCGATGTGGCAAGAAGCTATGAATCACGCAAATGCAGCGGCGTCTCAGAGACCTAAACCTAGCTCACTGGAATCCCAAATGAAGGAATTAGCATCCAAAACGAGCGATGTCCAAAATCCATATGTGCATTCCACGAAAAATTCCCAGAACAAAACACATACCTCTGCGGCTCGGACCAGTCCTATAGCGCATAGTTACAACAGCAACCAAAGATCGATGCCCCACAATCCGTTCTTGCAAGGCATGTACCCAGGCATGAACACTAACATGCGCCCGAATATGCCTTTACCCGGCTTACAAATACCCTACTTCAACCCGAACCTAATGGGTGGCCAAAGGTCGAGAACTGGCCAGCAGAAAAGTCCGACGTCTCCGTACTACCCGAACAACAATTACCTTCAGTCGGTGAAGCAGCCGGAAGGGGGTCATCAGAGGTCTAGTAGTACGAGTTCTCAGGAGTCGCCTCGTCCAAGGATCAGTGTGAAGTCGCTGCAGAATCTGCTGGAGCCGACGGCGGCTGCTGCGTCGGGCGTGGCGTCGTCGGCGCGGCGGCCGTCCAACCCTCCGGCGCCGTCGCTGAGCCGGCGACGTGACGAGCCCGAGGTTGGCAGCACCACGCCGCTGGGTGAACCACCTCCTCACATGCCGCCGCATCCGCACGACCCTTCATCATTCCACTTGTGGCATCCACTATTTGGCAAGTAAGTTACCTAATTACTTAAACTTAGCGCTTTATAATAACGATGTTCGATATTGCAGCACGCGAAACAATATTACGTCTTCAATTCTGAATTTATTCCCATTCAAATAAATGTAAACAGAGCGTTCTTATCTTGAACTGCATGCATTTACCGTACAGCTGGCTGAAAAAAAATCAAGTCTTAAGTAAGTCCAAAAATAAATTGTGAAAGCATACGGGTATATAGGTACATCTTTCTTTTCACAACGATCTTTTTGACTTAATTTATAAAAAAAGTACTTAGTTTTTATATTGCTTTGTAATTAATTACAATGGACGGCTGGAGAAATGGCTCGTACGTAAATAGTTTGAATAGTTTATTTACGTTCAGTAGTTTATCGGGTCAGTCAGCAGACATCCCCTTTTGGGAAAATCGATTGGTGCGAAAATAACCTTGTGTGGTTTTAGACAGGGTATGGGTTACTGCCTACTGGTCTGCGGAATTGGAATTGGTGTCGCCTGCCCACACATATTTGATTGGTTTACTTGTTAATTTCAAATCAATTCCATTTCCATCAATCATTTAAGTGTCTTACTTCTTACCTAAGATAACATTTTGTCAGCAGTCGGCACCCTTTTCACATTTACAATATTGCTTTTCTACGACTAATTATTACTTACTAGAAAAAGCGACTTGTCTTTTGCTAGGTCTGGACAGTCGTAAAGAAGCTACGTTTCTATTACATTTCATTTCATACCACTACTTTTTCTATTTTTTATTCCTAAATAATTATTATTCTGACAGAGCTGTAGTACTTTTACGAATTTAGCGCTGTTTTAATGGGTACTTAAAGACTAACACATTTCGATATTAGAACAAGTAGCTAACTACCTGTTTATAAACATACCAACATTCCTATTTACCGTTTTCGCCTGCTACGGGACTGTTTAAAAAACAATTTTCGGTATAAGCACTTATTGAGTAACCTTTAAACCATTTCCGTTTTAAACACACTTTAAGAAAACTTCGTATTTTTTTAGTTTAGACGATATTAAAGTCAATAGAATCTTCTCGAAAATTAAAAAAAGAAGGAAACCACATTTTTTCATCTATTATGTACCGACATCGGTAGTTTTGCTTAATACTTTTGTATTGTAACGATTACCTACTGAATCTAATGATAGTTTGTAATTCGTAAGTACAAACTATCATTAGATTAGTTGTTCATTTCAGTTTAATATTTAATAAATAATTACAAATGATTCCATTAAGTACATATTTTTGTAAATAAAACAGAAATTATTCCTTAGCTTTGGCATCAAATTAAAATCAACCGTTAGCGGTGTCTTACCTTGGCCTTTCCGGGTTCAAATCCCGCTCGGACAAATATTAGCATGCGTGCTGCCATTGAACAGCCATAGTCGGTCCGTCTGTCTGTGACTCTGTGTACATAATTGCTTTGTCGCTTCCATTATACTAGACAGTGTTTTCTATAATTTCTTCGAATACCTATTACTTAATTCTAGAAAAACTCTATGGTCTAAGTGGAATTTAAAGTTCAAATATCAAGGTGACCAAAACGCACATTGGCACTGGTTTCTACGCGATTTTTAATCAACAAATTAGAGAAATTACTCAATTTTCCTAAGTAAATATATTAATGGCACCCTAAATATGTAAGCCCATAAAAGCCTTTCCCAAAACTTCGTCCGTCAATATTTTTCAAAAGTCTGTCTAACAAATATTCGCGTTAACTAAATTCGAAATAAATAAATATTTGCATACAATCACACCAATTATCTAGCCCACGTTAAGTTCCATAAAGAACTTGTGTTATGGATACTAGATAATGGATAAATAGGTATACTTATATACTTTTTTTGTAAATACATACTTAGTAGGTATATATATCAAAAACACCCAGACCAAGACAAATAGACATGTTCATGCACACAAATATTTGTCTTGTCCGGGGATCGAACCCGGGACCTCGGGGTTAGTACCCCTGCGCCAAACAGGTCGTCATAAATAACTTACTACTGCTCGTACTTTCGCTCGAACTTCGAAATACAGTATGACAGAGAAGAATAAATAAACACAACCATACACAGTACTATCGGACGAAGCACGAAGGAGCTTTCCTGAACAAATATTTAGACGGTACGAATCCGAAGTAGGGCAGAAGCGCAATTAGACGGCCAGTGGTGCCCTTTGACCGTTCGTCAACGTTCACTGCTGAGCTACAAACTTAATGAAGTTTAGAAGCTTTCTCGAGTAAACACTAATAAATATTCAGGAGATCTTCAGCCAGTGCTACTAAAGCGAGACCCTATTGGAAATGAAGCTAAACGAAGTTCGTTCAGCGTCCTTTGATACCAGAGGTCTTACGTTGGCGTCGGCATCGACATCGACTTCATTTGACAGTTGGATGTGACATATTGCTCTTAGTCTTTGGTAAGTTTTCATTAGTGTCAAAAAGAAGCAGCAATCTTCTCTTCTTAGCGTGTCGATGGCAGACACTAAAGTATCGAGGCCCAGAATTCAGCCACTTTGACAGCCTTGTCGGATGCTGTCATGAGATCCTCCTACATGCAGGTGTCAGGACACGCGGGGCACGATGTTAGGTGGTCCATCGTTTGGATGGACCACCTACATTGATGAAATGATATATCGCCCTATTGGTCACATCCATCTGTCAAATGAATCCGATTTCGATGCAGACGCCACTTGCGCGGTACGGCCCCTGGACTTACAGTAGGTACAGGGTCTACAATTCATGCCGGCACACGTTGGCCCCAATATTGGCAAATTCATCGTACATACTTGTTAGAAAACTAGTATACTATGACGCTTCCTCCAATTAATATTCAGGAGAATTAATATTCTTGAGCCGGGGCTACCCAATCGAGGGCGCTATTAGAAATGAGTGAGTTTTAACATCGTGAGTATAAGTTCATTCCCGTTGTGGCAAGGTCAAATAAGTTTTTTAAAAAACGTTTTTGACATAATATTTGGTTCAAATATAGTAGGTACGATGCTTTAGTGGATGTTCTGGTCAACGTGAGGAGCTCGTGTCTAAATAATGTTCAGATGTAGAGCGAAAAGTATATCTTTGCTCTTGGCTCCCGACTTTTGCTGGATATTTTTCCTTTTTTCCCTTGTTATGTTTACTTCCGAGATAAGGTATCTTTTACCAGCCAGCATTATGATAAATTTTCATTAATTTGGTAATTGTTTCGTGACGCAAAAAATCTTCGCCATCTGATTGGTAGTAGCGTGTTCAAACGTACCTAACTACCAAACAATTTACAAGTTGAAATCCACATACTTTACTATTATATCAAGTATATAACTTGACCATACTTCCTTAAACCTATGCAATATCGCGAAAGTAAAGTAAAAATATTCAAATTGTTGCAATTAGCTACGACAATAGCGAATTATACCTTCGATACAATACCGAACAAAGAAGTTGAACTAAGTTCCGTCATTATTAGAGTAATTTGCCTAGAATATTCTAGAAGCTAGACCTAGATATGGAGTATTACGTGTATGGTACGAATTAGGGACATAGAGAATAAATAATGATGTGAAACCACCCCGTGTTTATACGATAACCCTTTGAATTGCAGATGATGCCCAATCGATAGTAGGAGCAAAATGTCGCTTGTACAATCGGGGAACTCCCGGTCGACCAGTAGAATTTAGTTCTCATACGTTTTTGCGGAAAGTAATAAGGTTAAAGAAATAATTAATTATTTAAATTAAAAACCTATTAAAGTTCAATCATTTGTGATATAAACGTTTTCGATAAATCAATAACTTTTTAAAATAACTCCCTATTAACTCTGCTGGTCGGCCGGGCAGTTCCCTCCCCGACTGTACCAAGAATCATTTACGGATATACTTAATTTGATTCAAACTTTATTGCGAATAAACAAAGCAAGATTTAAATGAAATGCAGTTTAGTTTCGTGGTCAATTTTAAGGTGTGTCAACTGTATAAAACTTCTAGGTGACACTATAGAATTTTCTTTCTCGCCATCGATAAAAGTTTCGTAAAGTCTCTGGTTTTTTATAGCTTCGCACTTATTTTTGCTAACGCTGTCAAATAAAAGTAGTGTCTCTTGATAGCGTTGAAAAAATCGACCATTAAAAATATTAATCTCAAGAGAATAAAAATATTTCGTTTTTCTTCTCACAACACTCGAGTCTCTTTACCAAACTTTTTTACCAGTATACTCTATACAGTTTTCTTTCATGTCAATTATTACTTCTCCAATTATTATTATTGTTTTAGTTCCATTATTGATTGTACTGTTTGTCAAGAAGGCTAGCGTAACACAAACACGCCCCAACATTTCTAGAACAAAATATGTGCCTCGGACTGCCTTCTAAAATATTAATACGACCGACCAACAGACTTGGTTATTGGATAACTAATGATTTATAGACCTAAAAGCATTACTTATAATACAACGACTGAGTCAACACAGAATTTCATATAAATACGTTTGTTTGTAAACTCTTCCCTTAGACAAATTTTAAAGGTACGAAAATAAGTTTCAAATACGTACATCTTATGTTTTGGCTTTTGTCATTGAAATAAAACAACTTTTACGGATATCAAACGCGCTATTTCTTAGGGGTTTTTTTATTTTTCCGACGTTTAACCCCTAAAACCCTAAAAATACGGACAATTACAACTTAGTTCGTGAAAATATAGCGAGTTTCAAATGTTTAATAAAAAACTCTTAATAGAAGGCTCTACTTACAACAAACGAGTATATACAGAATAGATATTTTTTTGTATAATAAATTTTTGTTTTTCATCAATTGACGTGAAGAAAACCCACGTCAATTGATGAAAAACAAAAATTTATTTAAAAAAAAATTATGAGAATTTTTCCTACCTTGTGAGAAACCACAAAACTATACCTAGTGGCGGCAAGGGATGATGATGGAACACGTCTTCAAAAACCATAGATTTAACAGCTCTACTATTTCCTTACATGGGTATGTACAGACACAAAGATAGACTGCAGATATACAGACGCTTTCCTACCCTCTGGCTCTTAAAATAGACGTTAAGGGTGTGGAGGGCATAACTTTGAAATAACTTATCACTATCTAAATCGATAAAGTTGTAATGTTTCTTTGAAGTGTTGTTTAATTTATCTGATGCGAACTTATTCCGATGACGTAAGAGCTCGCGTCGCGTCCTGATTGGTTTGTGGCATCCGGTCTCGCCTCTGATTGGCTGATGAAAGATTGATGTTTAAGCTTTATTTGTGAAATACTTTAGATTAAGTTTAAAGGCCCCGTCCTTAACATAATCTAAAATACTAACAGTAACAACGATAAAATAAAAACTGAAAAATCACATTGATTTCCAAATAAGTAGAGCTTCGGTTTACGTACCAATAATTTACTGATTTCCTTTTGGATTGTAATATGTCATTTTATCTATTTTTTCTTTATAATTTTGAAAATGCACGTCTTTTAAGTAAATCATGTCGAAATAAAAGCAAAGAATACTATTACTGATACAAGTCAAAACTTTTATTGGATGGCTTTTCATTAAAATTATTCATAAAGTAAAATTAACTTAGACGCTGCCGCGCTGTAAGGATTTTGCAATATATGTTACAAGTTCAAGAAATCGTTAAAATGAAATTATTAAGAGAAAATACGTACTATGTTTTGGCGCGCACTGTTCGTTGAAATAAAACAACTTTTACGGATATCAAACGCGCTATATTTCACGAACTAAGTTGTAATTGTCCGTATTTTTAGGTTTTTTAGGGGTTTTTTTATTTTCCCGACGTTTCGGCACCTTTTCAGCTGCTGTGGTCACGGGATGACATTCCCTAAAAAACCAAAAAATACGGACAATTACAACTTAGTTCGTGAAATATAGCGCGTTTGATATCCGTAAAAGTTGTATTATTTATTAAGAGAAAATACTAATGTAAATATATAAATACAAATGCTATTTTCTTTCTAGTATGATTATGTGTAGTGAAATCTTGACTGCTATTTATTGTTACAGACGTTGTAAAATCAATTGCCATTACTTATATTAATACTTATTTGAGTTGATTTGATGGATTTCTCCAACGAAGGAACTCAAATATTACTAAATATAATAATAGATAGAATGATACAGTCATAATTATTGATACACCTTTCAAATACTTTCCTTTTGCGAGAAAATTGTACGATAATAAAATATTACTGACGTGTAATAAATTGTAGTTTTGAGCTGGCGGGAAATGTTTTTTCCATACAAACGTTCTCCTTGATATTTAATACCAAAGAAATGATTTTCATACGTTAAATATGTTTTTTTCCTATTCTATGCTCTTAAGCCTTCGTTTCTTCGAAAACTTGTTTTGCCAAGCAACTAGAAGCACTCAAAAATGACAAAAAAACACTAAATTTTTATCACCGCTAAAGACGTCTAGTGTGGAGATTCAATTCAAAGTACATATTTACAAAAAAAAGCAAAACGTAGTATATAACAACTACATCTTATTCTAAGGGTGAAATTTTCTAATTCTCAAGGAGAAGAACCTCCTCCTTTTTTGAAGTCGGTTAAAAATCGTCGAGAGCCAACGATTTTTCAACTTTTATTCGCAATATTTAGCGGGAGCAGAGTGCTTAGTGTGAGTGGTGTCACTTTACTCGCCTCGATGTTTGCGAATAGAGTTTAATTTTCAACCTTATTCCTATTGAATTAAGGCTATCTGTCAAAATTTTACTCTCCCGTGATGGTAACGTTTGGACATTTTCATACTCACACTAGGTCTTCTGTATAGTCCCTATCGCACGTTATGAAGAGTTAGCCAAAGTGTAACAGCAATAGTGACGAACCATTCAACACACACACCCATGCACACACACACACGCGGACGCACATACACACACACACGCGGACGCACATACACACACTTACGCATGCAAAAATAGTATAAATATATTTTCTTTTAAATTGCTATGACTCTATTTATTTATTTACTTTTTCCATTGCTTTGTTTTAATTAAACTTACTTGACAGATAATGAAAGTGGAAGAGCCATAATAATAATAATAATAATAAACAACAATTTATTTCAGTGTGACCTGCATTGTGAGGAGACTGGTGCCTGAAAAGGTTTCCAATGAAACCTGAGCTACAGGTCACCAGGACCCTCTTGCATTTTAATTATTCTGAAGGATGCTAACGTGAGAGACAATAACGACAAAAAAAGAGCAGAAATCAGTTTGACTTAATACAATTTAAAAAGTAAATAAGAAACCTTTTATGCCTGGTATAGCGATAGCTTCCTGATACAGGTATTTTTATACTTACTAGGAATGTCATCTCAATTTTTAACCGACTTCAAAAAAGGAGGAGGTTCCCAATTCGGTTGGTTTTTTTTTTTATTGTTGTACACCGATTACGCCGAGATTTCTGAACCGATTTTCATGATTCTTTTTTTGTTCGATGCAGAATAGTTTGGTCCCATAAAAATTTGGTTTCGTTTGACCCAGTACTTTTTATGTTATGAGCATTTTTATATATTTCATTTCATTGTTGACTTGGACGATGTAGTATTTACGATAATTTTGTTTATAATGTACATGAAACCTTATCTAATCTAGAAAAACCCTGCTGTAGTTTACAAAACAGCGTTTTACAGACACTAAAAAGTAAAAAAAAACTGCGTTAAAAATTTTTTTTTGTAATCAACTTGTTTGCGAACGAAATCAAGCATTTTGTATTTTGTATATTAGTTGTATCAAATACCTATTTTTCAAACAATAAGCTTTAGAAACGTGGTACATTCATATTAGGTACTTACTTTTTGTTTTAATACCGCCATCGCAAAAAATAGTAAAAATTTCCTTTAGGTTTTAATTGGTTTTCTAGTTTATTTAACGAGTGTTATTTGAAAGGAAACTAAAACTCACGTATACGTGAAGTAATTACTCCATTTTTAATTAAAGAGTTTGGGTGCAACGCCTTAACGAAATTGACGTTTTCTATCCTGCTCTGGTGTAAGGGAAACTGTTTCTGTCCCTGTCGTATCTACGTCACGTATGAAGACACATTGATTTTATTGTTCCAAAGATGGGGTGATGTAATCTGATTCGTTAGCTGTATATGTGTCAGTATACAGTACAAAATTTATTGAATCATTTGTTTTTGTTTTCATTTGCGTGAAAATTGCGGACTTTTTTTTATGAACGACGGTGAGACTCTTAGCCTTCATCATACCTGATGTTAGGTATTGATAAGGCTGAAGATAGAAGCGAGCCTCTCCCGGAATGCTCAATCACTGAGGAACTGGCTATTTATCTCTAACTTCTGGAACACAACAATGCTGAAAACATTGTTGTTATGGCGTCAGACTTAGATAAGATGGTGGTTGCTAGCCAGACGGACTTAGAACAAGCCCTACCACCAACCAAATCGAATACAATATGAACCCCCGCTGGGAATGGAACCCGGAACCCCTGGGTCTGATACCGGTTGTTGTACCACTAGACCACAAAGGCGGTTAAACGAACTTCCTAAAATAACGAAAACCCTTTTCTCTTTTTACTTATATTTATCATATTTCTATTTTATTTGTATAATTAGGGACATTAAACAGTTATATGCTAAGTAATATTAACTAAAATTAAAATACAGCATTGTTATACCAGCATATAACCCACACCAATGTCCACGAAATAAGAACTGTAACAACTAAAAATAAATAACGCGCGTCGCAACGAACAGTAAACTAGGGTCTACATATTAATATATTAGAGTGGGAAAAGTATGATATTCTAGCCCAGTTTGTCGATCATAATCTGATTCGCCATTTTTTTAAATGTCACTATCGAAGACATATAGACTAGGTATTGAAAGAGGAAGGAAAAAATAAGTTTTTGTGTTAAATTAATTAATAAATATAGCTATATTTCCCCTGACAGTAAAAGTTGTCGTCGCTGGACATAATATGCAATTCGGACGTGAATTCGTTCGTATATGAACTATTTCGAGTGACCTGGAATCAGCCCCCCGAAATAGGTCACAGACAGTCCTGTCTGTGTTTTTACTTTCTGCACCTTTTATCCAGATATTTTTAGGGGATCGGAAACCAAGCGGATGAAGCGAGAGCACAGCTTTTATTTCATATAATAACCGCAAGAATTCATAATTGAAAATATATGATCAAATCGATAACTATATCAATGCACGGAGTTTCACCCGAGTTCTTTTCGTAATTACACGTGTTGTGAGGCTCCATTTTTAACTCAATCTATACCGTACAATTTCTTTAGAGGTACTACGAAATATATTTACTCGACATTGGCAAAATTCGCGAATTTTATCGCAAGCAAACAATTAATTAAGAAAGAAGAAGAAGAATCAATGCACATCATAATGATTCTCAAATAGATGCGCAAGCGTTGCATCTTGCGATCATTTGGTGTGGCCACGTCATTAAAGGTATGCACGGCGCCACAATCTGCAGATGTTACGGGGAAATTACTTCCTGCGTTCGAAAGTAACGGACGGATATTATATCGAACTTTTTATTTCCTTAGGTAGAATTTCGTCGTAGGTAGATTGCAGCTTTGTGCATTTTTTCTGTAGTAGGATAATATAGAAACTACTTTAGATATTGGTATACCTCGGAAAAGTCATGGGTACCTTACTAATTAAATAAATAAATAAATTTCATACAATCACACTTATTATCTAGCCCACGTCAAGTTTCATGAAGAACTTGTGTTATGGATACTAGATACGGATAAACATACTTAAATACTTTTTTTTTGTAAATACATACATAATATACATATTAAAGTCAAAGTCAACGTCTAGCAGCGAAAATCGTAAAAAACTAAAAGTTTTAGACAAACTTAAGAATAGAGAAAATTTAAGTAGGTAGGTATTTTTTTTTTTTGTTACAAAATCTTTTAGTGAAAAAATATTACGATTCTGTTTGAAAAACATTTATTGAAATATATTAGTTTTCCTTAAACTTTTAGATTTGGTAAAAAACCTAAACCTAGGTACAACTTATGTTTTTTTTTGCCTACGACTTCCTCGCGAAAGAATTCCTCTCCTCTAGTGCCTACAGAAATTGATAATTATACTTACTTCAGTAAGAACAATACATTAATTTACATGGAAAAGTGAACCACGAAAGTGTTAAAAGTAACTTAATGGCATATTTAATTGAATTTTGATCAAAATCTTATTTTTGTATACTAGCTGTATTCAAAGAACCGTTTGGCTAGCGGTTCTATCTCGCGTCAAATATAGCTCATAAAAGTTATATTTCTTTATTAGCCTTCATATTTTATCACCCGGCATTTTAAAACGCCATAGCAGCAATAGGTTTAATTAAAATTGTTTATTTTTAATCAGTGCGTGGTGCGTGCTGACGGTCATTTTGAATGACGTAGTTAATTAAAAAACATAATGTCACTACGTTTTCCCCTGAAAACTAGCCATAGATGCCAGTTTTACTAGCGCCACGGGACGTTGGCGGAATTTCTGAAAAAAAAAGAAGATTTACGAGATGTCTGTAGAAACAATAAACTAAGCCAAAAACTAGACATCGCATTGGCGAAATCACACTAGGCATTTCTTTTTCTTTTTAACGCATCGGGGTAAAATGTATCCTTTGATTTAATCCTGTTTGTAATGTGTCTGTGTGCTTTAAATCGAAATCCGTTCTACCGTTTCCGCGTGATTAGTTAAGTAACAAACATCGAAAAATACAAACTTTTACATAATATATTCTTATCTGAAAAATTGAAAAATGCGGAAAAACTCCATAATAATAATAGTAATGAAGTTGAGTGCTAAAGTTTCTACGAACATTTGATATGACGCGATAAAAAAAACGTCAGAAAAGCAGGCGTCCGGTAGGCGTCACACTGTCTGCCTATTCCATGTTCCGTTCAGCGTGAGTGACATAAAGACACGCGGACATCTAATCATGCTAGAGATTGCGGCGCATTGTAATGGGCTATTTAAAGAGCGGTATGACAGTATTTGAATAATAAGCTTGCTTTTTTTGGACGAGGATTCGGTCGTGAGTTTTGTTATGGTTATTGAACTCGTTGTGTGTGCTTTTTTCTCCTTTTGCGGTTTGAATGGGATTTTTGACACATATCTCTGATTGTGAAATTGACAGGTTTGAATACTCGTCGAATCTCCTATAAATATTGTAGAATTGTAGAAATACGTGCACACACTTTTAACATATATTTTTGTACAAAAAATACACAAATTGTAAAAGGGGGATTTTTAGTTTTTTTATAAAACTTTTCAAGCACCCATTTGTTACAAAATACTTACACCTTTTATAAAATTAAATCTTTAATGGAATGAAATCTGGAGTAAAATTTACAGTCCTATGCAGAAACTGTTGGAAATAATGCTGCTGTTTGTTGAAATTATTAATGTATATAATAATGTAGTGCTGTTATATGCATTAATGTTCTATTGTTCCTAAATCACGTTATGTGCCTAGTCCTACCTAACCTGATCAGGTTGTTAGACTAATACGCTGGTCTAGACAGGCTAATTAGCGTGTGTGACTGATTCGATTACCGGCTGTGTTGCGTGTAAATTGTGATGGATACGATGCATCGTAATTGGATGTGCAATATGCTTTATGTTATATTATTGACGTTATAGAAAATAACTGGCTGCATATGAATTAGATACTATGAGCGTATAAAATAAAATTTTAAAACACGATTTTTGAAGTGCAAACTTCTTTGGCGACGTTATGCACATCAGTTTAAAAATTTTGGGATGGGTAAAAAATGTTAAAGTCGCGTCAGGACACGTGGCCTGATCGAAAATTCGTAAGACGGGAGAGAAAGTAGAACGCCACCGCGACGTAGGAGAGGAAGTAATATCCCCCTCTCTTTCTACCGCGCGGCAAAAATGTATGCCTGCTCCTGCTGTTTCGTTTAAGCGGTTTTCACTTCTGCCGGCACTCCCGGAGTGCACCCTTTTTTTTATCGATTTTATATCGAAGTTAAGAAAGAAGCAAATACAAACTATAAACGCAAACGCATACATCCTTATTTTAGGAATCCTAATTCTTACTAAAATTATAAATGCGAAAGTGTCTTTGTTTGTCTTTCCTTCTCGCCCTAACTAAGCAACCAATCGAATTGATTTTTGGCATAGAGTTAGTTGAAAAGACGGAAAGTAACATATGCTACTTTTTATCCCGATAGTCCCACGGGAACGGGAACTACGCGGGTGAAACCGCGAGCGGAAGCTAGTAAGGAACAAAAATAAAATATGTTAGGCAAATAGTTATAAAACATTTAAAAAAAAAATTCAATGCTGTAATCAATAGATGCAACTTAATAGTAGATTAGTAGCCAAGGGCTGTAAGGCATCTATTGCAGCCCGAGATATTTAAACGCACGGGCGCAGCGAGGGCGCCTATAGTTCGAGGGTGCAATTGATGCTTACACCAGAGCTAACTATTCTGCTTTATATCTCGATTGTGAGATAAGTAGAAAAAAACCGGCATTACAAGAATAAAACATTTTATTTGTTGAAATTTATTGTGAAATGAGAACAATCCCAAAAACAAACAATATTTAAAGTAAAAGTTTTCTATTCCCGCCTTTTTTCATTAAAAAGAATCAAGTAAAGAACTTTTTAAATTTTTTTTTCAAGATCGAAATTGAGCTTCGCCATTCGATATTTAAAATTGATGACTGATAGCAAAGCGACCTCTTTGGTCATTAGGCTGAATGCATGATGTCTATTGCCAGTATGATGGTTAGATGTAGGTACGCGAACTTTTTGAAAGAAAGAAGTGTTTTTTTTTTAATTACTTACCGCCCTAGGGCTTTTCTAGCTACATTATTACCCTAGAGTGCAAATTAGTCACCTACAAGCCCCATTTGGAGGTAATAAGAACCTACTTACCGAACATGAGAGATGTAAAATATATTACCGTACTACACAAAAATTGAGGAAACTTCGCTGAAGTTATGCGAACATCGCCACACATTTTCGAACACAATTTTTACTCATTAGCTATTTAAAATTTTACTCAAATGAGCTTATTAAAAGTAACCATAAATTCAACTTTCACGTTACATAAATATTGTAAATTTGCGTTACATTTCGTAGATGAGATAAAATTGCGAACTTACAGTGTTCCGAACTCGTTTAAACTAAATTGGGGGCGATAAAATTTATTACAGCAATAATTCTACACCGCATAAAACTCGTAGTACATATGTACAGTAAACAGCAAGTCCATCTCTTCACTTCCACAACGAAACTCGCCTTTATTCCGAGCGACATAAGGACGTTCGCAAACTCGAACTGTAAAGCGATCTGCCGACATTTGTACGTATGTTTATTAAAATATAGCATTTTGGAATACGGGATAAGGTAATTTTCATTTTTTTTATTGCTGGTTCGTGCCATTTACTGGAGGTCGTTACCTATAACATTAAAACTGTATCAATTAATCAGATTAACTGATAGTTACCTATTCGTTTTTAAAAAAACAATTACAAGTACGTTCAACAGAGGTCGACTTTGAACTCCATCTTTGTTGGCGACTTTTGTCACCAACATGTGTTGACAACACAAAAGTAGTTGTTTCCAACTTTCAGCGCAGACGCGGCTTAAGAGACACCTAAGCCGTTGAATTCGGAATTGTCTAAGCCGTTGAGTTCGGAAGTGTCTAACTAAGCCATTGAGTTCAGAATTGTCAAAACCGTTCAGTTCAGAAGTGTCTAACTAAGCCGTTGAGTTCAGATTTGTCTAAGCCGTTGAGTTCGAAAGTATCTAACTAAGCCGTTGAGTTCGGAGTGTCTAAATAAGCCGATGAGTATAGAATTGTCTAAGCCGTTGAGTTCGGAAGTGTCTAACTAAGCCGTTGAGTCCGGAAGTGTCTAACTAAGCCGTTGAGTTCGGAAGTGTCTAGGCCGTTGAGTGCGGAATTGTCTAAAGACCGAAATTAATGACCCATTTTTAGATATGGATAGGGCTAACTGAGATAGTTGCCTAGCAACCGTCTTTATTTTGGTCATATTAACAAAAATATCCTAGGCTACTATCCATATCTACAGATCGGTTATTATGAGTCGTATACCATTAAGAATTAACCGTTTTACGATCCTCTAGTGGCACTGTAGCTACATGTCCATTTTTATACATATCTTCAAAGTGCTTTTTGAACGAAAGAATTTTGTCGGGTTTGGCTCATTTTGGAACACCCAAACCGTTGATTGTTGTTTAGTTTCAGGATCATACACATATATCCATGATTCATCACCTGTGTACATGTTATAGATAGCTTTTGAAGCACCCTGTAACATTTTTTTACGTGCCCGTTTTTGGTTAATTGTCAAGTTGTGTGGAATCCAACGCCACATATTTTTTTCAGTTAAATGTTCGTGGAAGATTTTACGTGAAAGATACTCGTCATACTTATGCCCAGAGGAGCCTCTATCTCGCGATATGTAACATCTTGCATTATTAGTTCCCGCACAGCATCAATATTTTGAGGTATAACAACCGATTTAGGACGACCTTTTTTAAAATCGTCCGTGAGCACAGACCGCCCTCGATTAAACTCACAAAACCAGTGATACACAGTAGTTGTCGATGGTGCTTCGTCCCCAAAAGTCGAAGTGAGTTGATCGATGCACTGTTTTTATGTTAGCTCTCGCTAAAAATCGTAGTAAATCGTAGCACGAAAATTTTCACGACTTAAATTTATAGTGATAAAAACACGCAATTTTCAAAATGACGCCACAATTGATAAACAAATGACAACTACATGAAACAATTTTTATTCTTCAGCCAAAGATTTCCATTTTCAAATGCTTTAATCACTTTTAAAATATTGTTATGTAACTGGCCAGTTCCGGATACATAAACAGCAGCATTCATAATTTCGAGTGTAAGCCGTTAAGTTCGGAACTGTCTGAAGGATTTTTTTTTTTATGAACGACTTTTAGCCTTCATCATACCTGATATTAAGTACGGATTAGGCTGAAGATGGAAGCAAGTATCTCCCGGAATCCTCAAACACTGAGGAATTGGCTATCTTATCTCTAACTGCCGGAACACTACAATGCTAAAAACATTGTTGTTACGGCGTCAGACTTTTATAAGATGGTGGTAGCCAGCCAGGCGGAATTACTACAAGTCCTACCACCAACCGAAATTAGTGTATTATATATTGTATAATAAACCGTAGTTACCGTTCACTGTACCATAAGATTAATTTTCATGTTGTCGATCATGGGTTCGATTCGAAAATATTAATAAATTTGACGAAAGTATTCATAACATTTCTAATTTGATTAAATATCGATAATGTTCTAATATCATGATGTGTTTTTCATTTTAGTTTCAAACTAAATTCACCTTGAAACGTACACGCCGTCACGCCGAACTTTAGACCTATTAGAAGTAATTAGCAGCGGAAAATTTACGATACTAGCCTATTTTCGTCAAACAATCACAAAAAATATTTTTTTACGTGAAATATAAAAACAGAAAATATTTATTTTTCACTTCACACGCTCGAAAAAGGAGGTTTTGTCACTCAATTTCTGAGTGGAAAATCGTAATTTGCGGCCTAGCGTGGTGAAGTAATTTAAAACCTAAAAATATGTACCATTGCGTTCCGAATCGCACTATTGAATTTTTATGTTACATTTTATTCTTATTTACCTTAATAACCGCCTCTGTCGTCTAGTGGTACAACCACACCGGTGTCAGACCCAGGGGTCCCGGATTCGATTCACAGCGGGTGTCCATATTGTATTCGGTTTGGTTGGTGGTAGGACTCGTTGTAAATCCGCCTGGCTTGCTACCGCCATCTTATCTAAGTCTGACGCCATAACAACAACGTTTTCAGCATTGTTGTGTTCCGGCAGTTAAAGATAAGATAGCCAGTTCCTCAGTGATTGAGGATTCTGGGAGAGGCTCGCTTTCATCTTTAGCCTTATCAATACTTAACAGCAGGTATGATGGAGACCAAGAGGCTCCCCGTCGTTCATAAAAAAATATATGTTTTGTTTGAGTAGCTTTGAATTAGTTATAATACCCCGTTTTGTTTTTATAATATTATTTTAGTTTATTGAATCATAAAAACAATAATAATAAGGTGGGGCAGGCTGGTTGAGATTTCACAACCTATGTTTGGATTTCGGAACGTGACTACCTTTATTTTCAAATTGTCTTTGTCTTGTCCCTCATGTCAATGTCAAAATTTACCGACTCGTTTTTATTGTTATTATATGTAACAATTTATTCCTATTTTAAATAACTTTGAATTAACTATAAAACTCCCTTTTTATTATTTTTTATATCCTCAAAACATCAAGACTAAGTTAAATTAAGATTAAACTTTTTGTTAAAAGAATTTTTACCGGAACATGACCGCGGTAACAACCTAAAATTTTCCTCGCTGTTGTGAGGTGAAAAATTGTGTGTTGCGCTCGGCAGAAAAGTTTTTAGCGTCTCGTATCTTTGAAACCCTCGCTACGCTCAGGATTCAATCAAACAACTATTCACATTTCTCGTCACGCATTTAGAACTGAAAGAATCTTGAAAAGAGGCACGATCCCACGACAACGTTCATAAATACAAAAACTTACAAAGGAAAATGTATGGACTGCCTCTGAGTTTACTTATTTACTTAGGTACCTACTACTTCTAACTTTCTTGTGTTTTATGCTTGTGTCGTTAGTGAGCCTAGTTATCACTAAACAGGTTAAACAAGGTTTGTATTATATTGCGAATGCGATCCAACGTATCAAAGTGGCAGAAATGAATGCATTTTCACACCTCTGAACACCAAACCATTACTATTAATTAACTAGAGAGTTAATTAAAAGTTTTTCTTATCGGGTCTCCCCGCCAATACGTTACAATGTTTATTTACTGGCTAACTACGTTTAAGCAAGTTTAAGTTTATTCAGATATAAATAACATGATATAGCAAATATACTAACTTTGTATCAGTCTACCTCTTTACGGGATCGCGTTGAGATCGTGATTCAAAGTCTATAATTATTACTGATTTTCGACGTTGATTCGATTTTTATTGGCGCTACAATCGATTTCTAGACTACAAAATTACTTTTCACCTCTCACGCTCGGAAAAGGAGGATCTGTCATTCAGTTTCCGCGTAGAAACTCGCTTTTTGAGGCCTAGCGCGGTAAAGTACTTTTTTAATTTAATACCTAAAAATATGTCATAATGCGTTCCGAATCGCACTATTGACTTTTTTATTACATTTTATTCTTATTTTAAATAGCTTTGAATTAATTATAATAGTTCGTTTTGGTTTTATTATATTATTTTAGTTTATTGAATCTTATAAACAATAACAATAAGATTAAACTATTTGTTATAAGAATTTTATATTAGGCTGGGTGAGATTTCACAACCTATGATTGGATTTCGGAACGTGACATAAATCTTTATTTTTAAATTATCTTTGTCTTGTACCTCATGTCAGTGTCAACATTTACGGAATCATTTTTAATCGAATTAATAAGTAACAATATATTCTTACTATAAATAACTTTGAATTAACTATAATACTACCTTTTTTATTATGTTAGTTTTTTATATCATTAAAACAACGAGAATAAGGTATATTTAGATTAAACTTTATGTTTCAAGAATTTTTTACCGGAAGCTGACCGCGGAAACAACCGTAAAATGTACCTCGCTGTTGTGAGGTGAAAAATTGTGTGATGCGCTCGGCAGAAAAGTTTTTAGCGTCTTGTACCTTTGAAATCCTCGCTTCGCTCAGGATTCAATCCTAGAATCCTTCACTTTCTCAGCTTTCAATAGAGGTAATTCGCCGTTAAATAACCAACTTTCCAGCCTGGCATAACAAATAACTATTATTTACTTACTAATTTCAAGTATGAATTTTAGTCATAATTGACTTTTATCGTTAATTCAGTCTCGATCTCAATCAATAATGGTCTCAAGCGGACTGACTTAGGTCGAAAAACTTTGACCGTGGATCAAACTTTGACACGCAAGGTAGGTACAATTTTACCATCTATCTCGATATAGGACTGTGTTGACGGAACACAACATTGCATAAAAATGCCGTTTATGTTAGGCTTACTAAGAACCTTTTTCCTCCCAGCGGTGTTTATGCTAGTGAGGCAGAATAGCGGTGGTTTTCATATTACAAGCGTAAAGTCTGACGTGCTTTTGAATGTACATCGATAATGGCAAAAGTGCACTTCGCAATATTACAATATTGGCGAACAACTTCAGTGATTGCTACCGAAGAGCGATGGGTAATGGATGGATTCCGCTCATTGCCAGTAACACGATCGCTCAATAAAAGACGTATAATATCATAAAAGGGTGTACGGTGTTAGCATTTGTCAATTCTTCTATCCTTACATACAAACATACAGGGGTGGTCACATAATTAACGACACTAGTCGATTTTCATACAAACGAGGTAACTTTGGGGCCTTGGTCTGACAAGGATTGGCCGAGCTGTGATCTGATAATGGTGACCCAGGCAGTGAATGGAGGAGATCCAGATTGCTATACACACCTAACTGATCTGATCTACATTCTAAAAGATGTAAGGGTCAGAGTTTTTAGTTTCAGGAATTCATTTTTCTGCTACTTTCGCGGATTTTTTTAAACATATCCTACATCTCTCCCTACATTTCCTAGAAAGATGATCGGATCAGTTGGGTGTGTATAGCAATCTGGATCTCCTCCTCCATTCACTCCCTGGAATAATGATGGCCCTTATCTTCTCGGTAATCCTTGGCAGTGAACCAAGGCTCCAAAGTTTGTTTGAAAATTATGTGACCACCATTATAAATATTAGTATTATATACGGTATATATAGTAGTATTATATATATCACGTCATAAATCCCTTGTAGGGTTCGCAAGACATTAGAAAATTTCCCGAAAATTTTAGCTACCGATGTCCTTTTCCATGTATAATTTAACTCAGAATTCATCAGAACTGCTTTAACGGTTGAGAAAAAGTTACAGACAGACCGACATTAATGGTAATGTCATCTTTCTCCATTTTCTCAATCTCGTCTCTTTACCAAATTAATCAACTGGTTGGTTGGTTTAGATATACCTAAGGTAGTTCATGCAATAAAAATCTTCAATTTTATAAATAATAACGATACAAGTACCTAACCGTAAGATACTAAAATATATACTTGAATACAAGTAACAAAGCAGACATACCGATTAACGGAAAATGTCTCGTCTGCAATAGATGTGTTAACTTAAAATATAATAACACTGCGACAACTTATGATGCCATAATAATTAAAGTAAAAAAAAACTTAATAAAAATTGTAGCAAAATCTTCGTCGTGCATGTCGAGCTTTAGTCTAATTACATTAGTTTTATCACCTCGTCTTCAATTTAATTGTGTATTTTATGGATACTTAACTAAGTTACATTGTTGCGGTTCCTTTTGAGAGGTCGTTGCCATCGAAATCTAACTGAAACAGGAAGTAACGAAAACAAATTATAGTGTTATGAATTGTAATAGATTTATAAAAAATAGTAGAGCGCCAGCGTCTTACTAGAGGTCAGCTGCGAGTTCAAATCATTTAGACCATTTTTTATGCTGCCTATCGGAAAATTATTAACGGCAGACGCCACTGAGACGGAGCAAAGTTAAACGAAAAGATGTGTAGAAACCTTCAGTGACTCCCAATTTAAAAAAACAAATCCTAACTAATTATTTATGTATCTTAATTCCTATATCCTATAACAATATTTGTGTAGTGTCGGCTTAGAATAGCACTACCCCCTCTCATCCCGTGGGTGTCGTAAAAGACTCAGACCTTCAGGAGACGGGCAGCAGCGTCTCCTACAAACTTGGCCATACTGCGATCGCCAACCCGCCTGCCAAGCGTGGCGATTATGGCAAACCCCCCCTTTTGGGGGAGGCCTATACCCAGCAATGGCTGTTATATGGCTGAGACGACGACGACGACGATAACAATATTATAAATGCGAAAGTGTGTTCGTTTGTCCTTCCTTTACGCCCTAACTAAGCACCCAATCGACTTGAATTATGGCTAGTTGTCCCTTAGCCATTTGATTGAATACCGGCGTTTAACTAACGGGCTAGCCCACCAATTGAACGGCTGATTTAACCAGTTGGCTGCTACATATGGACAGCTTGGGGACTACTATGTGCTTAGGTGCGAGATTTTTCTACTCACGTCGATAGTGAGCGCGTAGGTTCTTGTATGGCGTTGGTGTAGTCCGTGGCGTAATCCGCTAGATGGTGGACCGCTCATTTCATACAAAAATCGACGCGTTCACGATCAACTGTGAGTATAAAAAAACTCGCACTCTACATGGCAACAACAGAAATTGCCGCGTAGGTATATTTTATTATATATGAAACTCAATGGTTCTGAAAAGGTTATAAAAAAAAGAGAGCAATGCCGCTTTTAGCAAAAAAGCAGCTCGTTGTGCTGAATTTCTGTCTTCTATTTGTGGCCGAATACAAAAGGCGGTATTTTATACAATTCTATTTCTGTCTGCATTACTCATAAACGCATCCATTGATCATTATTGCCGGTCACAGTAGGGTTGGCAAAATAGTATACGTATGTATAAAAATGAAATAAGTATCTGATAAAAATCAGTCTTTTTGATTTTTTTAGTGTTGTTCATTTACATAAAATAATTAATTTTTTTGGATTTTTTTACGATTTTGTGCCGGTTTGGTTTTCTGTTTTCCCGACATTTCAGTATCGAACAAGGTAAGTATTGTTCGCAAATAAAAACAGACTGACCTAAAACCCAGTTTTTTAAGAAATAGACAACTCTTAAGACAATTCATGAAAACACATTATTATGGTATTCAATAGCGTTTTAAATTATTATATCTAACTGAAATATTTTGGGATATATATTGATATAATGCTCACTAAAAAACCTCTACTGGTTTACCGGGAAGTTATCCGACTGTACGTGATAAGTTTTTAACAAAACAAAATTAACTTTATTTTAAAGGCAGGTGACAACCCTGCTTACTACGTTCTTTGTCACGTGAGGCTAAATTCGTAGTCGTGAGCGTTGAAGCGTAAGTTTGAGGTCGGGGGTTCGAGGGTCGTTCACCTCTTATATAACACTCATTTTGGCCACAGACAAGAAATCGGGAGTCCTTGACTTGTTTATTATTGTTAGAATCGGGTCGGGTCTAACAAAACGGGTTATTGACCAGATGAACCAGGGTTGAGATCGGTTAGATAACTGAGTTACGCAAGGACACAGCTTTATTGTATATAGACTTGATATATGAGTGCGAAATATTAGTAATCTCTTAATAGGTTTTCGGGTATTGTTACATTTTAATCTAATTAGTTCTTTGATTTCTTGACGCTTAGGTACCTTTTCAGTGGCCAGAGTTATATCGGAAATAGTAATATTAGACCTTCCATAATCATCATCTTATTTATAACTATGTTTATAGTAGGTGTCGGGAAACGTTAATATTTTAATCATTCATCATTGCTGGGAATTATTAATTTGGTAGGTATAAAAGAAATGTTTAAATTTTTTCCGTGGCTACGTCAGTCAGTACTACAGACAAAACACGTAAGTTCGGTCAGAAATAACAACTTGCAGCTGAGTAATCAATTCCTTTGTTATTCGTGTTATTATGTGTGTTTAAATACTTCATCATTGATAACAATGGATACTGCGGCTTTTTTTTATTTTATTTACAGAGAGACATGAAACTAATTTATTTTTACAATGAATTGTAAGTCCAATTTCCAATACTATTAACAAAGGTGTTTCTTCTAAAATTTATTATTACAACTAAATTCATATGTTGATGCTAATACTTACTCATAAGTAGGTACTTACTTTAAATACTCGTCTATATAGTACAACTACTCTGTACTGTTTCTACATGTACCTAGGTATAATCTACGAAAACAGCGTAAATAAATTGTTTTAAGTTCGTCGTTGAACGTTCATAATTGTAAACTTATTTAGGTAATTTTATTCTTAAAAATTTGTGAGAGCTCGTATTCAAAGTTATTTAAGTTTGAAGCTGACTATAGCAAAGCAAAGTTTTGTTATTTGAATTTTTAAAGGTCCAACTTTATGAAAAATTAATAATAAAATATCACAATTTGTAGAAACTTGTTTCACAAACACGTGTTTCAGGTGAAAATCTTATGTCTTTTGAAAAAAAATTAAATTCAAAATTTTTCAGTCGTTATAAAGATTTACTAGCTGTAATTGTGCAATCAACATTCCCAAGTTCCTATACAAATACTGATCTTTATTACAAACTAGTATACTTTTGTGCCGTGTGACGGCCTAAGAATACAAGTGTCACCACTCCCTTACACGCCTGGGATGTCGTAAAAGTCGACTAAGAGGCTCGACGCATTGTAAACCTATGCGAGAGAAGGTAACCTTGAAACAAACCCTCTGCCAACCCGTCTGGCCAGCGTCTTGCGACTATGGTTAGATGTTTTAATTATTGTTAAAAGTAATTTTTCTTCATCATATTTAACAGTACATGTCTTTGGCATCAAACTAAACGAAATCGAATGCAGAGATAACTACAACGTCAAAAGTGACGTCGTTGGTCGGAATTGTTTAACTCCAAATGGTCATACACGCCAGTAGGTACTTCATCTAGCGCGGGTTTAACGACCTGCCATCTCGGTACCCGTATGAATGCGTACTGACAGACAAGCACATTCACCATAGTGAATGGACTGCGTTTATGGTGACCCTGTCAACCCGCAAAACTGGTTGTGAATAGTTGGCATCTGATTACTTTATTATCTGCGGTTGGTAGCTCTGATGTTTTATGTACGTACGTACTCTTTGGCAAAAGCATTTTTCTTTTTTTCGGCGGAAGCTCTCCTTTCGCCAGCCAGGACGAGAAAAACCTTACAAATTGACATGTCTTCATTTTTATCAAGGTACTCTCAAATCGAAAACCATTTCGAACTTTTTTCAATTTCTAACACCGTACATATTTTTTCGGAATATTTAATCATTATTTTTTTTTAATTTATAACGGCATCGGCATTGCATACATTGTGTATTACGAAGAGAAGGTATATAAATAGACTGTGGAATTACTATATATTATCAAATTAAGCTTGGTAATACAAATTTTATTTTTATTTTCACTATTGGTTTAGAAACTGTTGTAAGTAATTTCAAAGTCACGTATCCCACTAACGGAACTTTAAGTAACGTAATGGTTTAAAGTCACGTAAGCAAAATATGAGCTCAAATGTGTAGGAACGTCATAATTATACAATGTTGTATAGTTAAAACAAACTAGACATAAGACGAGGAAGTCAAAGTCAAAGTCAAATGTATTTATTGCTCTCATGTGGTTATCGAGATGTACAAAAAATTACCATTGCGGAGGAACTACCGACCTACTTACTGAAACTTCACTTTGACACTTTGGAAGTCAAAATTTCTTCCTTTTTTAGGGTTCCGTACCTCAAAAGGAAAAAACGCAACCCTTATACTTCGTTGTCCGTCCGACTGTCAAGACCGTTTTTCTCAGGAACGCGTAGAGGTAACAAACTGAAATCTATATCTAATACTCAGGTCTACTGTCCCTTGGAGCTGTGAAAAAATCAAACTTCTAAGCCAAAGCGATCGAAAGATACAGCCGTTTATGCCGCAAATTTTTTAAACTCGCACGGGTATCAAAACCTACAGGGTACTTCCCGTGAACTTAAAATCTTGAAATTTGGTACGAAGTAACGTCATATAGTACAGATAAAGGAAAAATTGCGAAAACCGTTAATTTTTAGTTACATCATATAATAAAAAATATTTTTGAAAATTTTAAACGGAACCCTCAGTGTGCGAGTCCGACTCGCACTTGGCCGCTATTTTTCACCTGAATTTGTGATCCTTGCTCTGGATCAAAGTTAACTTTGGCAAAAAAAACATGTTTATTTCGTTAACAAAAAACTTTGATCAAAATGAGCTATCTTATATGTACATAGATAAACATTTTATGTACCTAGGTAGGTAAATAAACTGTATGATAACTTTTCACACCTAATCAACTGAACGAATTGTAAAGAATTTTTGCATATAGTTAGATTATTTTGCGAAAGGATATGGACAACTTTTATTCGCAAAAATTTGAAGTGACCCTACTAGGGCCAAGAACACCAGAAAGTCTAGACCGATGTAACCGAATCCCACTCAGACGAAATCACGGGCAGAATGCTAATCCATGATGTGCCTCTAAATTTAAAACGGGGCAGTAAGCGCAGAATTTTTTTCTGATGACTGTATTTTTTTTCCAAAATCCGAAAATGCAGTTAAAATTTTCTTAAAAAATTAAGGATGGTTTCCTAAGAACGTTTTTTTTTATGAATGACGGGAGACTCTTAGCCTTCATCATACATGATGTTAAGTATTGATAAGGCTGAAGATGGAAGCGAGCCTCTCCCGGAATCCTCAACCACTGAGGAACTGGCTATCTTACCTCGAACTGCCGGAACACAACAATGCTGAGAACATTGTTGTTATGGCGTCAGGCTTAGATAAGATGGTGGTAGCTAGCCAGGCGGGCTTACAACAAGTCCTACCACCAACCAAACCGAATACAATATGTACCCCCGCTGGGAATACCGGCCGATAATACTGATACCGGTGGTTGTACCACTAGACCACAGAGGCGGTTAAAACGTTTTCATGTAGCTTCAAACGTTAAAATGTTTCTTGGAGCTACAACGGTTATGGTACCTGACGTTCATGCCTCTTTTTAAATTTCCACCCTGTATAAGCTAGTGTCACAAAATAAAGCCACCACAAATAAGAACCACGTCTGCAGAACGTGATTACCGGACAGAATATAAATTAAAATTACGAAACATCACACGGCCTCAAGGATCCATCAACAAGGGATTATGTAAACGACCTACGTTTTGTTTGAGGCTTTTTTTTCTGTCGGT
The DNA here is from genome assembly GCA_910589605.1 of Chrysoteuchia culmella. Taxonomy (NCBI): domain Eukaryota; kingdom Metazoa; phylum Arthropoda; class Insecta; order Lepidoptera; family Crambidae; genus Chrysoteuchia; species Chrysoteuchia culmella. Next base: position 3,300,920 of record OU342651.1, read on the forward strand.
CGCTCCTGTTTTGCGAAATTTACATAATAATAGTCGGCCGTCATCTAGACGCCTATATCTAATACGAAGAAACTTAGGGCTGCCTTCTGAGATGTACCAGTTTTTAATTATCAGTAAACGCTCTTATTGACGCGCAATAAAGTTGAAACTCGTTGAACTCAACTTGAATTAAATTATTCAAGTCCCTACGTGAGATAATAAGACTGAAAAAAATAGTCCACAACCTTATTTTGGCTACTTGTTCAACGAACTATTTCCAACCTTTTTACTTGTATTTTTTAAACATAGGTTTAACTTCGGTTGAATATTATGTTATCTTACAAACAAGTGAAAGGTAAAAAAAGTTAATATTCTAATTTCGAAATAATTCAATTCTAAAGCCCAGGCCACACAGCAGGCTACTGGGGTCTATTTCAAAAAATATAAGTTTAATAGCATGCTATTTATTTAAATTTTTTAAAATAATTTTCAATAATTCAAATTTTGAACTTTTTAACAATGTAAACTTTTTTTGAGAATGGAGATTATTATCATTGAGCTTCAGTCAACTTGTTCAATACATTGTATTTTTGTTCCTAAAGCCTGGGTTCTAATACCTACTGGTTACCTAGGAGGTCCTACTATTCTCATATTAGATACTAACCTCTTTATTTTAATTGAAAACGAACAGCGATACAAATTGTTTAATTAAGTAGGTCTATATCATAAACTAGTAAAATCCAATTACAGGTTTACAAGAAATCAGTTTCAAAGTTACATAACAATCAACACCCATTAAATATTCTCAGTTATTGTTAAAATTTAGAGGTTACTATATAATTATTATACTTATACATTTTTTTCCGTGCACCACTAAATCATCTACTTACAGCTCTTAAAAATACTTCAAAGGCTTTCAGCTCCAAGAGCGACGCCAGTTTTGGAAGTTATCCAGCTTACAGTGAACTTTGAACTCTTTGACTATTCCCTACTATAAGGTGCTTAAGATATTAAATTTTCAATTTGTTTTCAATTCAGCGGCTCGGATCTACTGGGAGAATTTGTATGTGAATGGAACATGTTGCATGTAGGTTAGGTAATGTTTTATATGAATCTTGTAACATGTGTGGTAATAAATAAATTATGACATCACTACATAGTATAAAGCAAAGTCGCTTCCCGCTGTCTGTCCCTATGTATGCCTAGATCTTTAAAACTAAGCATACAGATTTTGATGCGGTTTTTTTTAATAGATAGAGTGATCAAAATAATGTACTAAGTATTTGTACACCTTGAAAAGGTCTACAGAAAACTCCGCGGTGGTATATGTTTATCTCTTATGGATAACCCACAATAGCATAAGTCGTGTAGTCCACGCGGGCAAAGCCGCGGGCGGGAAGCTAGTTAATAATAAATAAATTATTTATTTAAAGCGACATCTGTCCGTTCCTTATACATATAGTCGAAAAGGAAATGCAATTCTAAACTGGCTTTTACACAATGAAAACACGGAAATATGTAAGTTAAAAAAATACAAGTATAGTTTTGTAGAATCTAGATATCTTGGCTAGGTATAAAGTTGAAATGAACTTCTTGCTTCTATCAAAATATAAAAGTTTGGGGTCTAATTTATTGTTGCATGTGTCATAATATACTTAAGGTTTTCCAATAAGGACGGGTCGTTGTTGGAATGGAATAACACAAGCTATGTGTGAGATACTAAGAAATTTCTTTTATTTGAAAGACCCATCTATTGCAATTCAGGTATGATAAAGGCTAAAAGCCTCCCCATTGTACATAAAAAAAAATGAATTTATTTTGTCGTTATTAGATAGACTGTGGTATTACTGTACATTATCAAAATACTGCCTTTATTATTTTGTTGTTTTCTCATTGCTTCCCGCTTCAGTCGTATAGCGCTTTAAGGTGTCTATGAGTGACGCTCTGCCAATCCCGCAAGGAATTTAAGGGCGCGCTCTAGGTCAAAAGCAAAAGTAATAACTGCAACGGCGAACTGCAAAGTAAATGCAGAATTGCTGCAAAGTGAATGGAGAATTATATAGTAAATGCTGCCTTATTTTTTATAGAAATAAGGCAGCATTTACTAAATAATTCTCCGGCCCCATTTGGCCGGTCTGGAATGAAGAAATGAAGGAAATTCTTTTTTTAATATTTAAAGGATATTTACAAAAAATATAACTATAACATAAGCCCTGCCTTATCTATAGTGTAATTATACTAAAAAGTTCCAAGCTTTATTTTAATGTATTACTTGAATACTAGCAGTTTATCGTGTTAATTATAGTGATTTGGAGGCAACTTCGCAATTTTTTTCTCTCAAGAAAATTTTATGCAATCGTGTTTTTGAGTAACATAGTCACTAGTGTTAGTCCTGTAGTTTGCTGCATCTTAATTTGAAAATCAGTTTTTCATTAATATTAATATTACAGACGATCATGTAAAGCAATCTGATTTTCGTTGGCCTATAGCGGGCCCTTAAGGCATAGATACAATCGGGTAACTTCCCGATTGATCAGTAGAGCTTTTTTGTAGAAAGTTATCTCAAAAAGTAATAGACTTATAAAAAACGTCATTCATTTCATTTTATAAATAAATTATTTCTTAAACCATAATACTTTCCGAAATATCGTTTCTCAAAAAAAACTCAACTGATCATCCGGGAAGTTACCCAACTGTGTGGGTATGTACAAACAAGAGAATGTCCTCCAAGACACGTCTCATCGCTACGGCAGTTGGCTTCAAAATGAGCGGCACGTGTCACTCATACGAGTGACGTGACACTAATTTATCTGCTACCCTCCGTTATCAAGGGAGGGTTGAGGGGAGGGGATGACGGGAGGTATATGTTCCTCTTAACCCTTATCAGTGTTCCACAGCTCTGGTAATGTTTCTCCGCTAAGATTTATCTCCATGTCAAAATAACAAGGAAATTTCAGAATTCCTAGACTGAAGTTCCTTCAATCGAGTCTATGTTTGTATAGTAAAATGCTCTTCGGTTTACGTATACAAATATTTGAAGAAATTAAGATGAAAGAAAGATATAAGATGATGGGAAGAAAGATACTTATAAGAGAAAAAAAAGATTTTAACGCTTTTTTTCTTCTGGCAGCCCTATCTTTCGTCACATGTGTTTCGGCTTTGTATGTAGATCTGTCTGTCTATAAACGAACTCTATTGTAACAGTGGAAAGTATCTCGTCTGGCCTTTTGTTAGATTCTAATACTTTTATCCGCTTATGAACCAGTGTTTGGTAAGAATATTTGGTGTCTTTCAACTCTAGGAAGTATCAATAACTGAAAGTTTTCCTTAAACATATTGAGACTTTTTAAACAAATACATAAAACATTCTTAGAAATTCATATATATGAACTTAATAAAAATCAATCGGTGTAAGTATAACTAAAAAATTGCATACAAACACCAATTATCCAGCCCACGGTAAGTTTCATTAAGAACTACGAGTATATAACGGATAAACATACGTATATACTTTTTCACATACTTACATGATATACAAATTAAACACCCAGACCAAGACAAATTTACATGCTCATGCACACAAACATTTGTCTTGCCCGGGGATCGAACCCGTAACGCAGAAGGTGTGCTTAGTACCCCTGCGCCAAAAAGGTCGTCAGGTCGTCGTCAGGTGTATGATTGTCCTCTATCATGCATTCTGAAACCATTGATCAGAAGGTGATGAAACTTTGATAGGGTTCTGGGGACCCACGCGAGGGTTCCTGGCCTCAAAAAGCTATATATTTTTTTACTTTACGTGGCAGTGCAATGCAATGCATGCCGGGTACAGGTCTTATAGTAAAGTAAGGAATAAAAATCGTTGCAGAAATAATTAAAAAAAAAATGGAACTGAAGCCGTTATAAAACTTTTTGTTAACGAACTAGTTCGTCGTTATAATGGAAATTAAAATTGTGGTAGCAGACTTTTCGTATGTGGTTAATTTGTCCAAGGTATTTTCATAATAACTTCACTACAATGTAAGTATGCAGAGTATATACATTAATGAAACGACTTGTTAAAATCTTAGATCAAAATAAACTGAACATTAGACATTTAAGTACAATACTTTCAAATTAATTCAATGAGTTTCGAAGAGGTTTTGTAAAATACTTAACAAAAACAATCTATATACTTAATTCAGGTTCGCAAAATTTGTGACGACTCGATAGGGACTTTGGCGCGTAGTACGCGGCCGAGTAAGGTATCAAATTAAAGGTACTCGAGTCTATTTGTTCCGAAAACTATAAAATATACAAAATGTTAAACGTGATGATCAACAACTGCAATTAAAAAGTGTCATTATTTTCGCATAATTTGGAATTTTTCGTCGATCGACGAACCCGAGTATCGGGTTGTAACCGCCCTAGTAAACACTATTTATTGTTGTCAAGTAAAATCTTTATCAAAATGAATACCTATAGGGTACAGCCCCGATTATGGCCTCTGAATATGTTAAGACGAGTGAAATGAACGTGGACAAACGAAGTTAAGACTGGCCAGATCCAAGTTGTCTATCTAAAGGCCGAGGTAAAGGAAAAAAAATCGCCGTTGCAGTGTAGCATTATTTACCAATAACGGCTCGTTAAACACACAGCTGGGCTCAAACCTAACGTTGTTATACTTATCTAGTTAGTTAACACTTGTTATGAATAAAAACGCATGAAAACATGAATAAGAAATTAATTATTCCAAGTGAAAAAACAAACAACCATCATAACCTTTAAATTATTAATTTTTGCTTTTTCTAACCTGTAGCTAGGAGAATAATGGGAAAATAAACTGTAGTTTACTTGTAAACTTTTATTATATTAATAAACTAAGTTAAACTAATTAACACACTATACACGTCCGCGTGTTTAATTTTTTTATGCAATTTTATAAATATATCTCCTAAATTTTTTCTTTTGCGGTTATAATAAAAACCATAATGATGTTTTATAGATAAATGTTTTAGTTGCTAGTTACACAAGTTTTTGAACCTTTTTTTGAAAAGGACTATAATACTAGTCGTACATTCATTATAATCCTTATGAACATAAATATCGCGTACAAATATAGTGTTCTTCCATCGTAAAACATGTCCGTTCCCGGGCACAACCTAAGTAAATATTTTTATGTTTACGTTCAACAAATTACATCGTCCCAGTTGATGTTTCGATCAACATTTTTTTTGTTGATTACTCAATACACGGCCTTTGAAAAGTATGCTTACGGAATTTTATTTTTTCTGGCAATTTTTATGTTTTTAGCAGGTATTAAGCAACAGAATAGAAATCGTAGCTTACGTTAACAACTCATGAAATAATAAATCTTATTAAATTTGCATTCCGATAATAGCTGAACACGACATTTGCTTATTCTAAAGTACATGCTAGAAAATAAAACAAAAATAATTGAAATTACAGCAACACACTTTATACTATCGCGTGGCATTTTAAATATCGAAATTCAAACGGGTATGAAACGCGGGTGATGCGGTCATGGAAATATCGAGTCATCGCTTACGGTTCTACGCGTTTAATATCCGTTTGAATTTTATGATCATTTGACAGTAATTGTAATATGTCAAAAAATCTTCCAAGTAAGCTATCCAGAACTAATCAGATGGTGGTGAAGCCGCTAAAAACCGCTAAAAACGCTACATATTGTGTGCTATTTAATACGCAATAAGTACTATGTTATCTAATGTGCAGTTGACTCTGTAATTATAATTCTGAAATCCGTAGAAGACAGGGCCAGAAAAAAAATGGAAAAATAAGTTTTTCTTTTTTATTATTCTCGCTACGTCGGATTTATTTTGTAGCCAAGCCAGTACAAAAAGGAATATATTCCGCAAAGTTTCACTTTAAAATCCACGTCCATCATTAGCGTTCCGTTGTCAAATCATAGATTGAAATCAGCTTTTCCATTCAAAGGCTTAATTTGCATTGTATCGTGCGACTGAGACAGATAGGATCTCCGAGTCGTTAGAGCGAGACGGACGATAGATCAGCCATAGACTAAAGGCGGGAACGGGAAAGTTAGTTCGAAAGCTCAATCCCCTTAAGGTGCATCCACACCACAGTTACTCTCTGTTGAACAACTTAACAACATCCGATAGGAAAAACTTATTTAGTTACTACATGTTGCCGTGTTAGTGGGGGGGGGGGTTCAAACCGATTGCAATATCGTATTTACACTGAAAATACGCATTTGAACAATCTGACATGATTTATGATTTTGTAATTTTTGCATTTTTCAATGCTATTTTGAGAGAGAATTCCCGTCTGAGAATTCACTTGTGGCCGAGTTAATTTTTTCCAATATTTTTCTATTTAAAATTTACCATAATCTGACATGAGGTTAGAGAATCTCACGATATCTCACTAAGGGAGGAAGGGGGTTAAAATCACACGATTAAATCACACATTAACATTTGGTAAATAGCCAAAATCACATCACGTAGTTAATGGACGCCTTATCTAATTTTACCGTGTTGCACACTGTTGCTTTACAAAAATTGACTGCGATGTGTACGCACCATTACATTGTAGAGAAAAACACTGTGGGAAAGTGTGCGGTTGCAATTTGCGGTTTTATCAGTGATGTAATAAAGATGGAAATCGTTTGGCGAGAGCGGGGGTATGATTCGTGTCAGCCACGGCCGATGCACTCGGCTTCTGAGACTGGGACTAAAAGCAACGACCTACGGTGGGATTGTACTTTTGTACGATGTATTTGGCACGTGGAATTCTAGGTTCGAGCGTTTGCCTTTGGGCCTTTATGGTGTAACTTGTTCAGTAAAGTACACAGTGGTTTAAGCGTAAATAAGAAGGGAATCAGAAGGAATAGTAAATTAAGTCTATGGTTTAGAAAACTTCGGATCATGCTGCACACGGCGACATTTTCTGAAGCCATAAATCTGTATTTAAATTCACTGAAGACCATCTTCGAAACAAATAAATAAATAAATAAATAAATAATAGCATACAAACACACCAATTATCTAACCCACGTTAAGTTTCATTAAGAACTTGTGTTATGATTACTAGATAACGTATAAAAATACTTATATACTTTTTTTTTTGTAAATACATACATATTATACATATTAAACACCCAGACCAAGACAAATAGACATGTTCATGCACATAAATATTTGTCTTATCCGGGGATCGAACCCGGGACCACTGGATAATCGAAGATCGTTGAAACTAAAGCATTTTGACAGTAGATTTCTTGAAAAGAAATATGACCAGAAAAATGTCGATTTTGTGATGCTGCAGAACGAGACTAGGCCGTTTGTAGGTTTGGTTGGTGGTAGGACTTGTTATAAGTCGGCCTGACTAGGTACCACCATCTTATCTAAGTCTGACGCCATAAAAACAATGTTTTCAGCATTGTTACACAACACTGTAACTGCCGGTACACACCGGCAGTTAGAGATAAGATAGCCAGTTCCTCAGTGATTGAGGATTTCGGGAGAGGATCGCTTCGATCTTCAGCCTTATCAATACTTACATCAGCCCCCTGATTATGTAACTTGTTTCTATCAACGTTTGATTGAAATGCATTGCTGCTTTAGTGAAAATCTATGTGACTACTATCTTACTAAAGTAACTGCACTTTCAATCAATTTCAATCAAAATCTGTATATCTAATTCAGAAGTAAAAATCTCCACATTTTGCATTCAGTTACTAAAAAAGGTGAGGTTTTATGGTATCTTTTAATTTAGTTTCTTCAAATTGGTATAAAAATACGAGTATTATTAAAAATCGTATGTAATTTGGAAAGAAAACTGATAAACTAAGCTTTTCTCGTTATCCAAAACATAAGAATAGTCTCTGTAAAACTTAACAAGAATAAAAAAACAGCATTTGACAAGTTTCTTACAGCTTTACACTACAAGGTCTCTAAGACGAACGAAACTTCATTGTGTATTTTCTGGTACTTTCCAACATTTTTCGTAAGCAATTGTAATAAGTAAGTTGGGTAAAGAATATAAAAAAAGTCTCGTACATTATTAACATTTTCAAAGCAGATTTTTGTTTTATACAAATATTTATGCCTGCTGTAGCATCCTTTCAAAATAACAGCGCTTCTGTGTTCATTCCTCCCATCTATGAATGGCACAGAAGCAAAATGCTGAGCCAGGATATTTATTGGCCCCACATCATATTCCCTAAGTTATGTTTTTATTAAGTAAGGTTTAATTTTAGGATTTTCTATTTTTATTATTTTTTTATTATATAGTGTGTGTGTGTGTGTGTATGTGTGTGTGCGAATAAATGTTTTTTCTTTCTTCTTTCTTTCTTTCTTTATTTCAACTCTGCTTAAAGGTATGAACAAGACAAATCTAACGATATCTCAATTATAGAAATCCGTTCAGCCGTTTGAAAGACAAGAGGTACTTAAGAATATTACATATATACATACATACAAGATACGCGCGAAAAACATTACCTTTCCTTGGCAGTCAGGTAAAAAGCTGTTTTTTTTCTCGCGATTCCAGAGTTGCTTTCACATACAAAAAATTGGTCATTATGATTAGTTCTACAAAAATAGTTTTGACGTTTTGAGTACAGACAAACTAACATTGTTTAATTCAATTCAATTCAATATCATTTATTCAGTCTAGGCTGTTACAAGCACTTATGAACGTCAAAAAAGCTACGCCATCGGTTCACAAACACTACGGTGGGAGACCTTGTAACGAGAAGAGGTAGTGAGTTATAAATGCAATATAAGAATTTTCTTCAAAATTAAATAAAAAAAAAGCTACAACATTTCTTTGCTCGAAGTGGCAAATCAAATATAAAGTCGGGAAAACTTCGGGAAAATTGATTTAGTGTGTCCTTGGGGAACAAGTCCAAAGCGCCTGTTCAGGAAATACAGGAAATCCAGGAGAATTCTTTTAACCTTACGATGAAAATAAAATTCAATATTAGGAACAGGTGACACGCTGGCTGCATTTTCATTTTCTTTTAGGTTCTTAAAGTTAAATAAATCCTTCTCGTCCTATAAATACTTAAATTATACATGCGAAATTAACTGTTGTTTGCTTGTAAGCGACTGAATGGATTTAGAAGTTTGGCTTATAGATAGACCATGACTTTTCACTATAAAAATTGTGAACTGGAAAACCAACTTTCCCTAGAACAAAATTTTCCTGTCAAATAGCATTGCAACTATTAAAAATAGTGCTCACTTTTTAATCATAAACATAAATAGCTAATTAAAACAAATGAAAAAGAGGAGAATTTGCTACTTTTCACTATAAAAAACTAAGTATTAAAATCTTAATATCTACGTAAAAACTACTGAGTCAAGTAGAAAAGTTATTTTTGAATAAAAAAGTAACGTGAATGTAACTCGGAATGTAATAACAACGTGCAGTTAAGTAATGCGATTTATAATGTACTAAATAACATCAGAAACATTCTGATCGATCGCGTTTTTGAACGAATTTTCTACCATTATGTAAATTGTATTGAAGTAATGGCAACACGCTACTACACGACAGCCATGTTGGTACAACACGACACAAATGTTGTACCTACCATAAAAATAACCTTCGTAAATAACTTATGAACGTTTAAATAAGCATTAAATAAAGAAAGTTAGAAAATATTATCGAAGAGTAAACTGCGAATATTATTTTCTAATACTTTCATGATTACCTAAAATGCAAATTGTGATGGTCGTTAGTACTTATAATGATTTTAGTTTTAGCACTCAAAATACTTTATTTATATGATAAATATTAAACAAGAAAATATACCAGAAAAAAGCAACTAGTCTCATGTCGCCCTGACGGGATCCGAACCCGCAGCCTTGGGAGTCCGGCCCAATGCACTAACCAATTATGCTACAGAGACCTATGAGGACACGTCGAATTTTTCTAGTATATTCACCGTTCTACGGTGTTGGCCACCGTCGCTTCATCAATAAGAGAAATATCCTCGCATTCGAAAGAAACATCTTTACAGATGTTTGACTATCGATAAAGATGAAACAGCCATCTAATTATAACTTTTTAATTTTGCATTTTACAATGCTATTTTTATGTGATAAATATTAAACAAGAAAATATACCAGAAAAAAACAACTAGTCTAGTCTAGGCAGGGCGACATGAGACTAGTTGCTTTTTTCTGGTATATTTTCTTGTTTAATATTTATCACATAAAAATAGCATTGTAAAATGCAAAATTAAAAAGTTATACTTTATTTATAGTTAAAAAGGGTATAGGTAAAGTTGGCGTAATTAGAAAAAGTTCAAATATGGCGGCCGCTTACGGACCTAGTACATTTTAAAAGAACGTACCAAAATACGCAAATCTTTATCGACATTAATTATCTTATGAAAATGTCTTGATTGACATGTTTTATAACAGCAATAAAAAAAAATAGTGGCTGCAGAAAAAAAATTACGCCGCTGGTCCATACAAAGTTACCCAAACCCCTTTTAATGATACAAAAATAAACATAATTACCTACTGTTCAGGATAATAGGTATTATGCATGTATTAAGCAATATGTTTATTTTATGTAGATATAAGGATGTCTATCTATTAGTAAAAAACTTGAGATCCGGTAAATTTATCTCGGAAAAATTTGTTCTTGTCCTGAAATGTCTATTCTTAAAATTTTCCACGCAAACGCTATGAAAAACTTAACCAACGCGAACTTTTTCAAATATTCACGGCATCACATTTTCAGTTGCAGGAAAATTATTCAACGTACTATGCAATATTTCAGCTGACATTTCCCAATGAACAGAAATTTGACTTATTCGCCTTTTCTATTTTAAAATAACTTTCTACTAACATTATTAAAGTGAGAGGTTATTTGTGAGGATGGATGGATGTTTGTTACTCTTTCACGCAAAAACTACTTAACCGATTTGGATGAAAGTTGGCACACAGATACAGGATAGCCTGGACTAAAACATAGGCTACTTTTTATCCCGGTATTCCTACGGGAACGGCAACCACACGGGTGAAACCGCGTGCGGCCGCTAGTGACATCATATAGATCTTACATTGAGTTCTAGTACATTACACATCACTGAGTTCTTACTGCAAATTTTATTTTTTAAAACCTTGAACACTTGTGCTATGTACAAAGAACATCCCGGTCGACATTAAAAAAGCGTATCCCAAAAATCTTCATAGGTCGATCGGGAAGTTCCTTGCTTGTTTGTCAGTATATTAAAATTGAGAACCAATGAAGATATTACACAAGTACTTATAGCCTTTCGAAAATAGATAGTAACACCCAGACGCAGCACAAATACAACAAACGTTGATCTCTGAGTGGAGTTCGAACCCATAACCGCCGAAACAGGTAGGAACTCCTCAAAATGCGACACCACCAACACCGAGCTAATCAAAAAGCTTCCCTTTACTAATTAGACAAATAGTACTATCGTAGATTTGATCCAAGCCAAACGCTCATTGCACAAAGTGACGAAAACATTCAGCCAACAAAACACTTTCCCAGTGATTCTACCACCGAATTTCGTTCTACGTAACGTTCCTTACCGCATAACCTCGTTTCGTAAAACGAACTCGTCAAAAACGTAACAACATTTTCTACCAAAAAGGGTTTAGGTATACCAACTATTTCAGGAGAACGCTGTACGGAGTTTATAGCACGGGGGGGTTCGGTCGATCGCCTCGAGCCGAGAGCCCGAGACTCGCCGGGCGTTGCACGTAGCGGCAACGTCGCGTGGGCGGGCCGGGGTGGCAACGCCGCCGATCAGCTGTTGAGCCGCTTATAAATTCAAAACAGGCGGCAAAAACGTGACGGTGCGCCTCGCTACTCCTCGGGGACGCGGGATGTGGGCCACCGAAACGAGCCTCCCCGTTTAACGTCGCTCAATAACGTATTACAACCTAAACTCTTTAGTCGGTCCTGCGTGGAGGTCTCGAGTAGGTACACACAAAGTTCAATGACATCTTAAGATTCTGTCTTTAAAACTCCTCGTATTTATGCGCTCCATAGTCTTTAATTCTTTTTTAAAGTTTGAAGGGTTTCTGGAAATTAAACAGAAAAATTGACTTAAACATTGTTATGATCATGAAATAAGTACAAAATAAAATTGGTTTTCATTCATAACCACCATCGAAAACAATAATATTCCAACGCACTGAAATGCAAATGAATTTGAAACTTTGACATTACTTGCATCACAGCATATCAAGGTACGAAAATCAAGAGTTATTCAATTTCGTAATTATGTTAATCATTATTCCTTACCATCATTTGTATAAAACTGATAGGTAATTTAGATAGCATTAGCTGGTCCTCTGTTAACTCCGTAGAAAAAAACATAAATCAAAATATTCTCCATTTCAATAATCGAAAAAAGACAAATTTACAGGCTTTCAGATCCGTACTGAGTTTCCAATCCAGCTCTCCTTGCTAATGGTCTGTAGTACTGATAAAACGAGCAAGCCTAATGGAGTGAATGAAACTTTTTTTTAAATCGTTCGTTTTGGTAGGTACTTCTACCCTTTGTTTTCCACAAATAGAAATAAAGAAACTTTTTGAAATGTATTTTTTTTTAACTAAAAATGTAGAAACAAATCTTTAAAGAAAACACTGCCGTCTGGGCAGTAGTATACTTTGTTTTTTTCTTTTTTAATTCAGAAAATAAATGGATACAAAATAATTATTAAGTATGTTCAATTCAGAATTCTCCTTTTTTCGTAAAAATATAAATCTGATTTGAGGTTTTCTGTCGCCCAAAGATTTTCGTGTCGCCCGTAGATTTGGATGGATGTGACCCGTGGATGGAATGTGTTTTGTTTAGAATCTACCATCTTTCACAATATTCTCTGCCTTTGAGTATTTTATGAAATATTAGCGATCCGCCTGCAAATTGCGTCCGCATGGAACTCGGTATAACCTATCCTCTCCTTATGGGTCTCCGAATTTTGTCATTAAAGTAGCCACGACTTAAAGATCGAATCTATCTCTACCAAATCCTATGCTACTAATATTAGGAATGAGAAAGTATGTTAGTTGGTTTGTTTGTTTGTTACTCTTTCACGCTAAAACTACTGAACGGATTTGAATGAAACTTGGCACAGAAATAGTAGATTGCATGGATTAACACATAGGATATTTATTATCCCGATTTCCTACGGGATCCGGAACCACGGGGGTGACACCGGTAATTGGTGCAGTGGTTTAACCGTAAAAATAAAACACACAAAAACATGTAGACAGACGTAAATACTCTCCATGTGAGTTCTAATTAAGTTACATAAACAGTCCTAAAACCAGAACCAAGAAGTACCATCCATACAGTAATCGTTTTTAAATCCCGAAAGTGAAACCCTACCAATAAGAAATCATAACCTAACGCAATTCTAGTGAAACTGGATTCCCGGGCTCAGCGGGGTCGCGGAAGGAAGTGCACCGGGGCGAAGGGGGCTAAGCGCTCAATAATTTGCGTGCGGGGCGCGGGGGGGCGTACGGTGCAATAGCCTGGCCCAGTCGACTCCACAAGGTCACTGCCGCTGTAGACTGTTCACGCGACTACCATTCATGGGTTATTATGTTCCATTTTTGAATTCGAATTTTGTAAACAGATGATGGGTAGATTACATTTTGGAAACAGCTGATACTCGGAGTGGCTTCCATTTTGAAAAATCAAATTTTGTACTTGTTATTTACTTACCTGTAAGTTCCATTTGCAAAATTAATACTAACGGCTGACAGACAACTTGTAGTTTTTCAAGAAGGCCTTTGAGTCACTCTGTTTTTCGTTTTTGTATAAACAAAATTTTATACTTTACTATATAAACCTTCAAAAACATTAAATTTGCTAGATCAGGGCCTTGATTATGTAACTTATTTCTTTCAACGTTTGATTGAAAGTGCAGTCACATTGCTGCTTTAGTAAAAATCAATGTGACATCTATCTTAGTAAAGCAGCAATGTAACTGCACTTTCAATCTTATAGTTAAGAAAATAAGAAAAACGAAGAAACAAAACCAAGCTTTCCTGAAATTTTCCATGAAAAGTATTTTACTTAGTTATCTAGTTTTGGGGGAGAAAACAGAGGACTACGAAACGTAAATTTTGTCTGCTTTTTCCTTAGGATTTTTTAAATTTTCTCCGCAAAAAGGAAGGTTCCTTAATGTTAAAAGTTGTTTTAACCAAAAACGTTCTTTATCGATTGAAAATCATTTGACATCTGCGGGCCTACCATCATCTATTAGAAACCATCATGTCATAAGAACGTTTGGTTTGCGTTTTGTCTTTATTGAAGTTGTCACATTTTGACACACTTCACACTTTGGAGGCGATGATTGAGCGAAGACGTCACAAAACTTCTGTCAAAAAACAATCTTACTTTAAGAGTTTCGTAGTACGAAATAGCATGTAAGACTGAAACAATACTGCGCTAGAAGATAGCAGGTCCCCTGAAAGTTATTGACCATTCATCTTACGGAATGCTCTAATCGGAAGACCTCCCATATTTACCAATAAGGTATTTCCATACATTCAAAACATGCCGTTGTAATTAAATAATAATCGGGGATCTCTTTATAAGGAAACTTTATGTCCCACATATATTTTAATATACCACTTACTTTTACGAGGATGCAACTCATTACCTTGAAACTCATTTTGCTGTATGTTTTGAGTACCATCAGCTGTCATCGCAATGTTGGAGTAATATTGATTAAAACTGTAACTACACTATAGCGGTATATATAATATAGCGGTATTACCACAGACCTATGTCGATATAGACGGTAAAAGTAAAAGTATACCTTGCGTGTCAAAAGTTTGGTCCACGGTCAAAGTTTTACGACCTAAGTCAGTCCGCTTGAGACCATTGCCATGAAAACACGCGTCACTCAGAAACAAAAATGGTTAATTGTGCAGTGCTTTTTGCAAGAGCTCGTCAAAAACATTTACACATCACTAAAGATGTAGGTACGAAAAATTCGACACGCTAGGTTCTCATACAGTTTGAAGCGCTCTTTTCGTCTATCTCGATATTAGGTCTGGGATTATTTCACTTATAATACTTACTTTACACATTGTTACTTCTCTTTCTCCCATGGTGGACTGGGTGGAAGAATGTGCCAGCAGCAAGCCTTTCAGTGCATATACGAGTAGGTAGGCTTCTTCTTATCGAGTGAGGATTAATGGCCACCCATAATACCTCTTACTTTTCTTAACGACTGTAATCAAATGACAACAGCCGGGACCGACGGTTTAACGTGCCCTCCGAAGCACGGAAGCGCTCAGTTGTAATGCCACTTTACGGTCACCCATCCGACACCTGACCGGGCCGAACGTTGCTTAACAAACGTGATCGAATACGATCAGTCTGTCATGCGCGGCCAAGAGCGCTTCGATCTGAGTACTAAAAGCCTATGAATGGACAGGGTTTTTTCGATAAGTAGTACAGGCGACAAGCTACTAGCAATCTGCTAGTTTTGTTTCCAGAACTCATCTTATCTTATACCCTACCAGTTCCAAATGTGGCGTCTCGTTGAGATGTGACAGAGAGTAATGTTTTATTCAATCGCCTCTGTGGTTTAGTGGCACAACCACCGATATCAGACCCAGGGTTCCCCGGGTTCTATTCAGGATTCAGGGAGGACTTGTTGGAAGTTGTAATTTTGCAATTTAACTTATCTATAATATAGCTTTTTAATTTTGCATTTTACAATGCTATTTTTATGTGATAAATATTAAACAAGAAAATATACTAGAAGAAAGAAACTTGTCTCATGTCGCCCTGACGGGATTCGAACCCGCATCCTTGGGAATCCGGCCCAACGCACTAACCAATTATGCTACAAAGACCTATGAGGACACGTCGAATTTTTTTAGTATCATCACCGTGCTACGGTGTTGGCCACCGTCGTTTCATCAATGAGAGAAATATCCTCGCATTCGAAAGAAACATTTTTACAAATCTTTGACTATCGATTAAGATGAAACAGACATCTAATTATAACTTTTTAATTTTGCATTTTACAATGCTATTTTTATGTGATAAATATTAACCAAGAAAATATACTAGAAGAAAGCAACTTGTCTCATGTCGCCCTGACGTGATTCGAACCCGCATCCTTGGGAATCCAGCCCAATGCACTAAGAAAGGATGCGGGTTCGAATCCCGTCAAGGCGACATGAGACAAGTTGCTTTTTTCTAGTACATTTTCTTGTTTAATATTTACAACTTATCTATAATTTCTATATACAATCTGTATGTATTGAAAGTGATGGAGTGCGGGCAATCGTATCAAATCGCGGTGCCCTGCTTCGTCGCTTACTAGATATGAAACCACATAGTCTGTATTTTGTAAATAGATTTAAACATATTTTGCTAAAAAAATTAAATTAAGCAAAAAATACCTAACCGATTGACGTCGGTCTTTTTCTCAATTTTGCACTGCAAAATATATTTTTTTATGTGAAAACTGCACAAGCGTAGCGTTCCAATGTAAGGCAAACATCGAACTAACTAGTGCTAACTTTCGACTGGCTGATGGAAAACCGATGTCGGACTTTCTATTGCGTCGCTTTTCTGTTCTATATTGTATGTTATCTATTGTATGTACTGTAGTGTTTTACAGTTCCTAACTATACTTCGATATAGATGACATGCATTATTATTTTTAATCCTTTTTTTTAATGAAGTATGGGGAGACCTTCATCATACCTGATGTTAAGTATTGATAAGGCTGAAGATGGAAGCGAGCCTCTCCCGGAATCCCCAATCACTGAGGAACTGGCTATCTTATCTTTAACTGCCGGAACACAACAATGCTGAAAACATTGTTGTTATGGTGTCAGACTTAGATAAGATGGTGGTAGCTAGCCAGGCGGACTCACAACAAGTCCTACCACCAACCAAACCGAATACAATATGTGCCCCGCTGGAAATAGAACCCGGGACCCCTGGGTCTGATACCGGTTGTTGTACCACTAGAACACGGAGGCGGTTAAAGTATATGAAGGAAATGCTTTGTGAGACCTTCCAAACCACCTTATATACCTATATCATAAAATACTTATATAACTACTTGATGATTTGACTAACATGCACTATAAAGATATAAAGAAGATTTGACCTTGCAAACAACACCTTACAATTATATCATAAGATAATCTTCTTTTATACACCGACTGATTGCTACTGTTATTATCAGCTATTGGATTTTATATATAGCATTTTACAAATATAGCTAGATCACAAAAACTAATTCAAACGAAAAGTACTAAATCAACCAAACCAAGTTTCTTGAACCGTGTATTTAATTTTCACTATTTTGCAACAATTTTTATTACTTTTGACTGTTAACAGGGGATAATATTTGTAATCATATCTTTGCGATAAAAATATTCATTTCTACGTACTAATTGGCACATTAACTACATCAACTGATATAGGTACTCATTTTACAAGTAAGTTAATATCTTACTTAACTGCAATCTAAAACGGCATTGTAATACTGATAATTATGTTATTACTTTAAAAGGTAAAGCGATTCGATTTCTGTAATAAAATATGCATTACTCTTCTATTAAGTTTAATGCCTTTACGCGCTTTCATTAAAGTTGATACAGAAAGCTTCGAGCAAAAAGGCAGATCGGAAAAGTTGTAATGACAGGACAGCTACAGGCCATGTCTATAAAAAGATAAAAAAAAGTTTGTAACAAAAAATCAAACAAAAACGAAACGCGGTCAACTAAAAAGAAGGATTAAAAGAAAAAAACAAGCAATTTCAATTCAAAATGTTACACGCAGGTTTTTTATCGTGTCCCCGCAAACCGCTAAACGTCGATAAAGGTACGGAATTGCAAACGACAAACAAAACACAACACTAGCGAGGCGGTTTACCGTTTCAAAAAAAGCAAATGGAAGCGGCGGAGACAAGCGCTTTGCGTGCTTTTTTGTTTTTTTTTCCTCGTTTGCGCGTAGGGAGCAATCTCAATCTGGAGCTGATGACCCATTGATAAACTTTCCCAGTGTCTTTTAAAGAAATTCTATCCTTTAGCAAGAGCTTTTCTTCGGCAGCCATCTTGGATTTTCTTTTAACATTACAGAGAAACTCGGGATAATGAGCGCTTAAAACCAATTAGTAAAAGTTGTTTTGTTTATACAATGTTAATGATTTCTAATTAAAATTATATAACACCGTTTTCTTTAAAAAAAATATCATCCCAATTTAATATTGTTTTCTCTCAGTCAAAATTAATTAAAAAAGCTCTTCTTGCTTATATAAGCTGAAAGACATCTTTGGAACGGGCACTTTACTGTATAGGTACGAGTGCTTTATATTCAACTTTTTTTATTGCATTTGACGGAGCAAATATTTCAGGACCAAAGAAACATAATTCAATGACAGAACATGTTCTAAATCTTGGGAGGGACGATATCACGTTGCATGTCGTCCATCACAATCAGCGACACTCTTCAAAGCGGCCTGGTTTATTTTAAAGTGACGTAACGATCACACTCTAAACTATTTTTGACGTAGAAAAACACAGTTGTAGGGTTAGCACGAAAAACTACCGAAATAGTATCGAGCATGAATTATACCAAATGACCGTTATAGCAAATAAATATCGTGTCATGATCAGATAAATATAGAGGTAAAAATTGCCACTGCATGTTGTATATTGCTTATTATATGGTCAATGCAAGCTTTTTTCCTGGTCGGAACTTTTATATGAACTAGTCCGATTTTGATATAGTTTGCAGTGATGAGTTCGGGTTTGATTGGTACATGTTCTTAGATAGGTGTTAGGGTGACAACTCACCAGGAGGCGCTGGAATAAACATTTGTTTTGCAAACCAATGTTACCATTTATCTCCAAAACTACTAATCCGATTTTGATGCGGTTTGCAGTGATGCGTTCGGGTTTGATTGGTGAATGTTCTGAGATAAGTGTTACGGTGACAACTCACGAGGGGGCGCTGCAGCAAACATTTGTTTGAGCAAAACCCAAATTTTTTACAACATGTTTTCTTGTAAATGTTTTGCCAGTGGGAACGGGGGTAACATAACCATAACAATTGACACATGACATACCACAGTCTAGTAAAGCCCTTTCTGCATTTTGACGACAAACGAGTCAGCGATTGAGGCCCAAACCGCACAGTATTGTTCCTGCTGTGTGCGGTCTACGGTCATTACAACCAGAGGCCGTAACATCAGATGCCGCAATATTAATGTTCATTAATGGATGTTTTTGGTTTGTGGTTGGACTTGTTGTAAGTCCGTCTGGCTAGCAACCACTATTTATCTAAATCTGACGCCATAACAATAATGTTTTCAGCATTGTTGTGTTCCGGCAGTTGAGGATTCCGGGACAGGCGCGCCTTCACCTTCAGCCTTATAATTAGGTACTTAATATCAGGAAGATGAAGGCTAGGAGTCTTTCCGTTGTTCATAAAAAAGAAAAATATAAAAGTAAAATAAAAGTGTATATCTTGCTTACGATATTACATTAATCTTGTTTGAAAGGTAAGGCCCAGGAAACAAGAACATTTTGCGTTTGGTATTTTTTATTTAATGTAAGGAGCGACAAGTAGTAACTAGAAAACTGTTTGTGTTGTTGATACGAATCACTTTTTAACCGACTTCAAAAAAGGAGGAGGTTCTCAATTCGACGGTTTTTTTTTATGTATGTTTTATTTAACATAACTTCGCCAGTTGTTAACAGATTTTTATAATTCGTTTTTCATCTGAAAGAAAATGGTTTATGTGTGGTCCCATATAATTTTTTACGAAGATCTGGCTAGTAGTTTTTTCATAATCTTGAAAAATATCAATCACCTTTTGGCAAGTAGTCGTTTACGTGACATTGTTATGTATGGGCTGATTTTTAGTGTAAGAAACGGCACATGATGTAACTATAAAATCTGAAATAAAAACATTTTATACAAAAAATTCAAACCGACTTCAAAAAGTAAAAAATAAAACTTTTGGAGTCGGTGCTAGCTAGCTAAGGCCAAAAAAATATATAGTTAATAGAAGTGCAATGTAGAATGCCCTTGCTGGCACCGACTCCAAAAGTTTTATTTTTTACTTTTTGAAGACGGTTTGAATTTTTTTTATAAAATGTTTTAAGTAGATGTGATCGAATGTTGGTAGAAAATATATCGAAAAAACATGTTTCTATTCAATTTTGACATTTGGAACATACTCGCCGTTGACGTGTCATAGCGTGGTCCTAGCGTTTATTTTAAATACTTACGTTAAAATTTGTCCTGTAGTTTTTGCGTGAAAGATTAACAAAAGCATCCATTCATCTTACAAGCTTTCGCGATTTTACTATAATTAGGTCCACTTGCGCAAAGCCGGGTTAAATTTTAACACAGAGTTAGTGCACACAAAAGTAGCGATAATTCTGGGTTAAATATATTAACCCGGCTGGCGCAAGTGAACCTAAGAAATCGACAATAATGTTCTCCATACGAGCAGTAAAATATAGACTGCATTGTATTATTTATTCTGTTAGACGTGCGCTTCGTTCGTTTGTCAGTTTGTAAGTAAGTTTCATCGTCGTCGTCGTCGTCGTCTCAGCCACATGACACCCACTGCTGGGGTATAGGCCTCCCCCAAGGATCTCCACGACGATCGGTCCTGCGCTGCCCGCATCCAGCGGCTTCCCGCGACCTTCACCAGATCGTCGGTCCACCTTGTGGGGGGCCTACCCACGGAGCGTCGTCAGGTTCGCGGTCGCCATTCCAGAACCTTTCTGCCCCAACGGCCATCGGTTCTTCTCGCTATGTGTCACGCCCACTGACACTTCAGCTGAGCAATCCTTCGAGCAATGTCAGTAACTTTAGTTCTCCTGCGGATCTCCTCATTTCTGATTCGTACAATTTCTTTCATACAACTTTCATACAATTTTATAATAGTACTTTTCAATTTATTACACAAAGATAATGAACTTGGGTTAGACTACAAACTAAGTGATGCCACGCGGTTTTACATAAAAAACTGTAGTAGCTAATATATTGAAGAAAAACCAAAGAAAATCCATTGAATTTAAAATAAAAGTTTGTGAGAAAAACAAGTACAATACAATTATTAATAAGTTCCACTTGCCCCTAAGAACATTATATAGCCTTAATGAAAATACATTTGTGATGACCATTAAAGTCTCAAGGATTAATTAAACCAGATCTTAAACCAGGTTACAAAGCCAAGAGACTGGTACAGGTTTAAAAAAAGGCTAGTACTTAATTGTTGTAAGTCAATGTCGATAAACTGGGAGGAACCCTAGTTTTTATGAATGACGAATGCTTTAGGGTTGTCTACTAAATAATTTCTAATTCTTTTCTTTCCTGAACAACATACACTTGCGGACAAATAAAGCGGGCCACTGCATTATTTTCGTACAAACATGCTCACTTCGTGGTCTAATAAATAAAAAAAGTAAATATGTGTATTTCTGGAAAGATTTGTGTGTCGATGGCGAGGTCATATTATCAACTAAGCATTTTAGCATAAAATAAAACTGAAAATATTTTTTTATTTCCTAAACTTTCAGTGAAACAAATGTTTTATTTTGCTTTCATATAAAGTTGTATGAAAGCGGATTGATTGAATTTGTTTTTCTTATTTTGTACAAAACTGGATGTTTTCTTGAATTTTTAGGACATTTACTCGTAAGTCGAGTGTTCGACTCATACATTGAAATATAATTTTTTACATAACTGTTTGTATGAAAATAACGTAGTAGCCCGCTTTATTTGTCCGCGAGAGTATTATGTGGTGTCGTTGAAATGTGGCTAATGAGAGCGATGTTTATACATTTCACTCAAGCCATATATGATATGCCATGTGATGCTCTGCCAATCACGCAAAGAATTCATGGCGTGAGTGTATGTCTGTATGAATAACTAGCTTCTGCCCGCGATTTCACCCGCGTGGTTCCCGTTCCCGTGGGAAAATCGGGATAAAAAGTAGCCTGTTACTTTCCGTCCTTTCAACTAACTCTATGCCAAAAATGAACAGTAACCGATCGATCATTCATCGATCGTAGAATGCATTAATCAACGTCGATCGATAGTTTCTACCACACTGATAATCCATTCTATCATTGAACGATGCTATCGATCGACGATCGATCGATTGGTGTGGTTGCACCCTTAATTAGGGCGTGAAGAAAGGACAAACAAACACACTTTCGCATTTATGATATTACAAGTTAGGATTAGGATTATTGTCTGATTGATACTGAGATTACTGAGGCGATCGTTTGCATTATTTTTTAATAAAACCGAGAAGGTATTTTTCATTCTGCTTTACTTTTGGTCGAGGCATAGCATTATTTGGACTTCGCGTCATACAATAACAATTGCCCAGTTACGATATTTTTTTACACACTAATAATAAACTATATGCTGCGAAAGCATAGCACTGAACGCTCTTTTATTAAGCTAAATAAAATTTATTAATTTGAATTTTTACAAAAAATAAGTAGATCAATTAAGCTTAAAATTTCTATATGTTTACACATTTGCTTTTTACTATTTGTTTCTATAAAATGGAAGCCATAACATACCTTCAGAGTGATACCCTAAAGTTTTCTATAAAAAGTTGTAAGTAACTTTATAGTTCTCAGAAAATAAAGGCGTCTCGCTACAATACAGTGAATTGGTTTCGATTTAGTTCCTGTAAAATGAAAAGGCACTCAGGGCACAATGCCGTGAGCACAAGAGAAAAAAAGTGCTTTGGCTTAACGCCATTTTGAGAACAATAGCTAAGCACTTGTTACAGAAAAATTTAGTTAGAGCCAGCGCCATAAACAAAACTTTAAGTCGTCGTAAGTACGTCTTTAATATCATTGAAAACTAAGCTTTATTTCTTTATTGATAGAACTTGTACTGTACAGTGCTTAGTTCAATTGAAATTCCATAGGATTTCAGCTCTGAAATTATTATATACCTACCAGAGGCGAGGAGTCGAAATGTGGCAAAGGTAAGCCAAGTGCGACCAAGAAAAATTCACAAATCAAACAAAAGTATTCTTTTTTTTATGAACGACGCCGACGGGGAGATTCTTACACCCATATTCTAAGTCGTTCCTCCAAAACTTACTCGTCCTCGACTTAACGAAACCTCATTGAAAACCTCTTCAAAATACTCCTCGAAATCGGTATTCTAAGTCATAACTCCGTAAGGACCTGGAGGAGCCAAAGAGTACGTAGCCACTCCGTGTTAGGCCTAGCGCACACTACCTTTTTTACCCACGACGAGGTTGAGTGGAGTGTAAAAAGTTTTGGAGGAACGACTTAGAATATGGGGGTTAGCCTTCATCATACCTGCTGTTAAGTATTGATAAGGCTGAAGATGGAAGCGAGCCTCTCCCGGAATGCGCAGTCACTGAGGAACGGCTATCTTATCTTTAACTGCCGGAACACAACAATGCTGAAAACGTTGATAATTCATGAAAAAAAATTACATTTAGTTATCTGTGCAACTGCCTGGCATCCGCGTATATTCAACTAATTGATGCCAATGATGTAATGTCATAATTCTTATAATCTGCATTATCGATCGCTGGGGTGCGATTTCTAAAATGAAAGCCGCTGAGAATCGGTTTGTATGGACCCTTCGCCACTGATACCTACATACAAATTATGATTGTCTTTCTTCCGTAAGGGTTATTCCAAATCGCACGATCGTAGCAAATCGTAGCAATCGTAGCAAGTGTAAATGCGAGTTATTTACCTATCTAGGTTTGTTATCTTTACATGTCTCTCTCTATATATCTTCCTCATTATTTTACCTTCCATTCCTTCTCTAGCATTCAATGTAACAATGTGGTACTCCCTGAACTGTGGCACTTCCGGGGGCGTGAAAATATCGGACAGTTAAATTAAGTACCAAAGTTAGGAACTTCTGATACCAAGCTATCCAATTTGTTACCGTCTTTTAAAACAGCAACAGTACCGACCGAGAACTGCGAGCAAAATCTACTCTTTAAAAATAAGACAAATCGATAAATTTCCTAAAGCGATATTTGACAGTTACTATTCGACCTTAGCAATTGCTAAAATTGCCACTAAAAGTAATAAACACGCGGAGATTTACAATCTGCCAACCCTACACTCCCTCGAATACCTGTCGAGGCAGCACGCGAGGAATGCGGCTTATTATCCCAATCAATTCTCGGCTCTAACACTATAGAATAAGCTTCATTTTCAACTTTAAGACTTCGTTGTTAGTAATTGATGGTTGTGACAAAGGAATTTGAGTTCTGCAGGGAGGTGTTAAAGGTCAAATTGGTGGTGATTAGGGATAATTCGAGGTGTGTGAATAGGGTTACTGGGCGCGTGTCCATTGTTTGTGAGGAGTGCTGGGGTTCTTTAGGCCTAACTAACCGCATTTTCTTTCCCGTCACGTGTCATCTTGACGTCCCTTTTAGATGACAAAGACATCCTTTTCTACTGATTTTAATTATTGGGGTCCGTACATACTTCATCCAAACAATTATTTTCTATGTACTTTATTATACTATTTTTCCATAGAAGCTTTTTATTATTTGATTTAGATTTACTAGCGTTTTATTACATCACTTCTTACAAAACAATACAATCCACTACAATGCTATAGTTAAATGTAACAAACACTTATAGGTAAATTCAACATGGTTTTGAAAAAAAACTATTATCTTTTAACTTTTTAATTTTGCATTTTACAATGCTATTTTTATGTGATAAATATTAAACAAGAAAATATACCTACTAGAAAAAAGCAACTAGTCTCATGTCGCCCTGACGGGATCCCTTCAAGGCGACATGAGACTGTTGCTTTTTTCTAGTATATTTTCTTGTTTAATATTTATCAAACTATTATCTATCTAAAAGACTAAAGTACAAGGAAAAATATTCATATTATTCAACGAATTATATAGGCCAAAAAACAAAGAGGAAAAACAAAATAAAAACTTAACTTTTGGAGACTATCTTACGGATACTACCGAGCGAATCAAAGTTAAAGTCAACCGTTTCACTGTAGTTATTCACAAGCCTACAGAGTAGGGGGATAGCGATGGAAGCTTTAGGTTATTAGTATTTTTTTATATTTTTTAAAAACTATTTTCTAGTGTAATAAAATGTGATGGTTATGTATAGCTAACTATTCATACCGACCTACAAATAAACATTTTTTTCTTTACTTAGTACTTAGTTGCATACCGGATGATGGTAATTATTTCTCCCGGTGGGGACACCACAGCAGAGCGGTGGGAAAATTATTTTTCCTGTAGATATATATAGTTACTATACTGCTGTCATGTGAGATATTGTCAATTTAACATGATTTATCCATTTATTAATGCAACATGTTGGTATTATAGATATTTTACAATTTACAATATAAAGTCCCATAAATATGACCCTGTTAGGGTATAGCATTTAAACATATTTTACAAAGTTAAATGAGATTAAAAAAAATTAAACCTTAAGAAAAGAAAACATTACTTTAACTTTTACATAGGTACTTATTATTATTTACAATTTCAATTTCAATTATACATACATTAATTACACAAAAAAAAGAAAAACAACACTCTTGAAAAAATTCCTTCATGATATAAAAACAATTCCCAACCAATACTCTTCAGTTTTTTTATAAAAATATTAGTTTTGGTTTCGGCTTGTATGGACTTAGGAAGTTTATTGTAAATGTTGATGGCACTTTTATGTGTCCCTGAACTATGAAGTTTGAGATTCGATGTTGTCAAGGCTAATCGGTTTTTTTCTCTTAAGTTCATAGGTCCAGTGTAGAGGTCTTTTACTTGGGGAAATAAATGAGAATTATTTCTTACGAATTTGCAAATGTCCGGAATATATTGTGACGTCAAAGTTAAAATTAGGTGGTTCCCAAGCACATTTTAAGGTGTAGAAACGTCGGGAAATCGGCAAATCCGAAAAACTATAAAGTAACGCGTTATTAGAAACTAAGACCCGCTTAATAATTGCCTACAATCACACCAATTATCTAGCCCACGTTAGGTTTTATGAAGAACTTAAAGTTAAACGTTATGGATACTAGATAACGGATTTAAACAGGAATAAATACTTTTTTTTGTAAAACATCCATAATATACATATTAAACATCCAGACCAATTTAACAATTAGACATGTTCATGCACACAAATATTTGTCTTGCCCGGGGATCGAACCCGGAACCTCTAGCGCAGAAGGCGGGCTTAGTACCCCTGCGCCAAACAGGTCGTCAAATTTTCGTAAATTTTTTGCATTAAAAAAGCTCAAAGCTTCAGTATGACTTCCATCAAAAACGTACATGTTTATTCAAAATAGGTATTTCTGCATTTTGACACCCACTCACTGCACTCTTCAAGTGCTTTGATAAGAGTAAATAACTAGTAACTACCTTTTTTAGTTTCGCAAGATAAACCGCATTGGATAACCACGGTGTTTTCCTACAACGCCCCGCATCCGGTACTTAATAAAATTGCCGAGTGTGGCCAATCGTGGAACTATGTGGGGTAAAAGAAAGATTTAAACATTAGTTATATTTTATTTATTTTTTAGGTAACAGTAAGAAATAGGCAATTTTCACAGTTCTAATGGCTCTTGTTAGTAACAAAACTGGGTCCAATCGCGATAAAAAAATCAGAATTGGCTTGCAAATTGAACTACAACTTTTACGAAGATTTTTCTTGCATTTCGGATTACAACGTTTGTCAAATGAAAAGTCGTAAGAGTTTTAGTTTAGTTTCAATCCAATTCTTAATTCCCTATCTCGATTTTTAATAATTCAGTCTTATTAAAAAAAATGCTAACAATACTTTAAATATTAAACAAGAAAATATACTAGAAAAAAGCAACTAGTCTCATGTCGCCCTGACGGGATGAGACATGAGACGGGGGGCGACATGAGACTGGTTGCTTTTTTCTAGTATATTTTCTTGTTTAATATTTATTACATAAAAATAGCAAAATGCAAAATTAAAAAGTTATTATTAACAATACTTACTTCAAGCTTTACGAAAACCGCTCCTTTTCCACTTTAACATGCAAAGATTTACGTGCTTATGACTACCTACAGTTTTTATTACATCTTCCGACCTTAGTTTCCCCACTTACTCTAAAAATATATGGATTCTACCACTAACACCAAATAATTTTCCCAAGATTAATCTTTAGGAAAGACAGCTCTACATAGTTCCATTTGGTTCCATTGTAGTTATATTAAAATCTTCACCTTTTGTAAATTAGTATTTGAACATTGACATTGGACAAAAATAGAAAAATTCAAGATTACAGCATCTACAAAAACTTTTTCGACACCATACATCCTAAATCGTTTCGACAAATCACATATTTTGCACATGCATAACGCACATACTTACATACAAAACACTTTGTAATCAGTAAAAAAGTCACGAGTTGTTTTTTTGTTTTTTTTGTTTTTCCGCTACATTGAAAAGTACGTACTTTTTGGTATAAAAATATAGGACGGTTAGAGATGTTACAAATCTGGTAATAAGATAATAATACGTACTTCTATCTAGATTTGTATAGTTTCAGAAATACGATTTTATGATTTTGCAAAATGACCCCTTACAAATACGTTTAATGTTGTGTCGTACCAGGAGGTGAAGTCATTGGCAGGAAAAAGACAGGAATGGAAAATACTCCACCGACAAGAGCGCAGCTCTTAAATTTAAGAAGAAGAACATACATTACATATACTATTGGAATTTGGTTTAATTAGTGGACACCAATAATATTTAGGATCGTATAGTATAATTTTCGCTATACTTAGTTATTTACTACGAAGTGATTTCGCGGATTCTTCACCTAATCTGCAAAATCGGTTTCGCTCTCGCGCGCATCCTTTTCTCAGTAGCTTTAGTCGAGTAGCCCCTTAAATCGTCTAACAGTTAACACTAGAAAACAGCGCGTCGTGCCACGGCGCCGGCGGCGGCGACCGTTTTTTCCGACAGTCATTTGATGATGGAGCGATATATTTTTTTTTAATCTTCTTAATGCTCTCAGCACTGAGAGAAAAGCAGTAAGAACATTGAACTTTTTGGTCTTAATTCGTTTTTGGTTTTAATCTCCGTTAAGTTTTGGCGTGTTAACTTTTTCATTCGTTTTGTACTTTATCTTGTTGTTTTTGATGATTTTGCAATTTCAAGTTTTTTAAAGTTTGAGAGCGTATTGTGATTTTGTTCTTAATTTGTTCGGAAAACTTTGGAGATGGGCTTTGAATATTTCAATGTTTAATACTTAGTAAGGTGATTTCAAATACAAATTCTAAGGTTGATTGAAGCATAAACCTGAAAGCTTTCTGTAGGTTTTCAATCGTTTAGATTTTGGCTGGACATATAGGAAGTGGTAACAACAATATCGTTATTTAAAAAACGAACTAAAAGAATAAAAAGGTCAGCAACTCTGCCAACATCATTCCCGATACAATTTAAACCATTAAAAGAAGAAATTACTCTCTCCCTGAATCGTGACTGCGTCGCATAGTTTCCCCACAAAGCCGCCTATCTCTGATACCTATCAGCTTATTGTAGGTACAAAATTTAACAGCCCACAACCTTATCTATTAGAATTAGCTACGGACAATGATATCAGAATAAATCTGAAATTGTAAATTTGTAGCTGCTCCGAAAGAGGTATTCCTATTTAGTTCAAAACTGTTCGTATAATTAAAGCTCATTTTGAGTAGAAAATCTAAAGAGCTTTAAACTAACACTACTCAATTGGACGCTATTATACGCAATACATAAGGGCGATCTTAAAATCAAAATGTTAAAAGTCTGATGTGTAGCTTTAGATTTTCTACTGAAAATAAGCATGTTAAGTTTATACAACAAATGTTTAGCTAGCTAGCTGTTAATAATTACTTGTGTTAGGTATTTCACAGTCACCTCTAAAAACAAAAAACTTTCTTCAGTTTATTTTACTTTCAACAGGCAAAGAAATTTGCATACAATGCCGAGTCCTAAGTTCTAAGTTCATTACAGTAAAATGAAAATTCATGACCATACTTTGTTGACTAATTATACCTTTTTTTAATGTATACTTACTCAGCATTTTACAATTATGCAAGAATCCGTAAAGAAATGTTGACTGTCACGGCGTTTCATGTGTACAGTTACATGCGTTGCGCCTTTACTTTATAACTCATAATATCTTTTTTAAATTGTATAACGTCACTGAACTAATTACAAAGTAATTTGTGATTGCCAGTATTTTTCCCATGTACAATGTCTGAATTGCAATTGAATAAAAATCGAAACTTGGTTTTCTTAATCGGCAACACCCAGCTCCTTGTAAGCTGCGTGCCATTGTCGGCGTACAGACACATTACATACATATATGTATGAGTCGGTTCAACGGAACACTCAAGGCTGTTGCTAAGTGCTCGCCACTGACCTGGCTTTACGCTTTTTACATTGAGAGCTAGAATTATTTATAGTTCTCTGGAAGATAAAACTTGACCTGATTTATGAAGTAAATTGTTCTGTATTAGTTGTCTTTTATGTTAACTGATCACTAAACACAAAATCTTCTATAATGCGGCATCCAAATATACCATAATGCACATAAATCCATATTTTGTTACGTGACGTCTTATTTTTTCGTTTCTCCATTAAGATTCACAATTCTTATTTCTCACGAATCCTATCCCATCTGATAATTCACTTGTGGCCGAGTGGATTTTTTACATTATTTTTGCTATTTAAAATGTATCATAAGTACAAAAATATCATTACAAAATGCAGAAATTCAAAAATAATAAATTCCTTCTCACGATTTTTTGATACCTAAAGAAAATCTTTACAGCGTTCTAGTCTAGGTGATAAGCTACTAGATCTATAATAACTATTAGAGCTAGCGCACATGACGGATAACGGAGGACTTTTTGTCCGCGACACGTCTTTATTGTTAACCAAATGAGATTCAACTTAGACCGCGTATATCCGCGAAAAGTACGCGATAGTCCTCGTTATTTATTCAACTTTATGTTCTAAGTAAAAAGGTCGTGTCGCGGACAAAAAGTCCTTCAATGTCCGTCGTCTGCGCAGGCCATTATTATATCTCATAAACACGTTATAACACGTAGGCGTTTTATAATATCCATCCTGCATACAGGTTAGATTGAAGGCTGTATGCAATAAGCCTTTGCCATTTCCATCAGCTTTGAATCCTCCTCCTCCTTCTATTTTATAAATGCGAAAAGCGGAAGCGCTCATGGCCGTGCTTGACAGACTGATCGTATTCTATCACGTTTGTTAAGCAATGTTCGGTACGGTCAGGTGTCGGATGGGTGACCCTAAAGTGGAATTACAACTGAGCGCTTCCGTGCTTCGGAGGGCATGTAAAACCGTCGCTCTCGGTTGTTGTCATCTATTGGTTAAGCCAAGTCAGAGGCCTTATAGGCGGCTTGATAAACTCTGACACCCGAGGTGGCCACTAATAGGTACTCATACGATAAGAAAGAAAGAAGAATGCTAAAAGATGCGAAAGTTCGTGAGGATGTTTGGATGGATGGACGGAAGTATGTATGTATGTTGCTCTTTCACGCAAAAACTACTGAACGGATTTAGATGAAACTTCACAGTAATACACTTAGCTTATACACCAGAATAATACATTAGCTACAATAAAATTTATCCTTATATTCCCACGGGAACGGGAACCACGCGGATGAAACCGCGAGTGGCCGGCCGCTAGTATAATATAAATAAATAAAATAATTCTTTATTCAAAAAACGCTTACAGGTAGGTCTTAAGACTAAAATTTCCACACTAGGCGTGGCCTGTATTGTGGGAATCTTAATATAATGACTATCCTAACTAGATTTAGCGGTACCTACAACAACATTGTCAATTTGGTGACAAAAAGATGTACGTAATTAATTTAGTTTACATTTTTTGCGTTATCTAACTAAACAGTTTTTATCTGTACGAAATACTATGAATATGTTATATAATACTTACAAGCTAGCCATTTTCATAATCTATCGCTAAAATCATACAAAGGCATTAATTAGATAATTTGATTTGAACTAATATAATTTGATCTACCTTTCTGAGTTCATTGCTTGACTAGCGACCACCCGCGGTTTCACTTGCGTTATTCCCGTTCCCGTGGGAATATCGGGATAATATGTATCCTATATTTTAATCCAGACTGGTTGGTGGTAGGACTTGTTGTAAGTCCGCCTGGCTAGCTACCACCATCTTATCGAAGCCTGACGCCATAACAACAATGTTTCAGCATTGTCGTGTTCCGGCAGTTCGAGATAAGATAGCCAGTTCCTCAGTGACTGAGGATTCCGTGAGAGGCTCGCTTCTATCTTTCAGCTTTATCAATACTTAACATCAGGTATGATAAAGGCTAAGAGTCCCCCGTCAATCATAAACAAGATCGGCGCCCTTCACTATCGTAGCGATGGCATCAAACGACTTCTAAACTATCGTATTTAGAGGTCTGACATGGCTATGTATCACCTCAGAAAATTACAGCTTTCTAGCTATAGTAGTTCTCGAGATTGAATTATGCGCACACACGGACAGGGTCAGCACATAAGACTTCTACTATCGTATGCATAGCATAGTTTAGAAGTCTAAAAATGACTATCTTCTATCTCTGTGCCAAATTTCATCGAAATCCACTAAGTAGTTTTAGCGTGAAAGTGTATCAAACATCCATACATCCATCCAAACAATCTGACAAACTTTTGCATTTTTAATATTAGTAAGCTAGGTTGATTCACCTTTATACCTTTTTTTCTCTCTTTTTTGAACTCTTACCCTTCATCATACCTGATGATAAGTATTTATAAGGCTGAAGATGGAAGCGAGCCTCTCCCGGAATCCTCAGCCACTGAGGAACTGGCTATCTTATCTTTAACTGCCTGGACACAACAATGCTGAAAACATTGTTGTTATGGCGTCAGGCTTAGCTATGATGGTGGTAGCAAGCCAAGCGGGCTTACAGCAAGTCCTTTCACCAACCAAATCGAATACAATATGTAACCCCGCTGGGAATCGAACCCGGGACCCCTGGGTCTGATACCGGTGGTTGTACCACTAGACCACAGAGGCGGTTGAATCATTATTAAATCTTATTGCTTGATTTGACTCTAATTAATTTAATTGGTTTTGTTAGTTAAGTTAAACGAGATGAGTGCAAGAGCTTGCTTAATACATTCCCACACTTCATTCAATTCGTGTCTGCAGAAATTAATTAATTTGCTTCGTTCATTTAAAGCAATTGCCATTTTAAAGGATAAAGTTCTTTCAGTTTTTAACACTAGGTACACCTTTTATACATAAAAAATGTTGGTTACGGTTTAAAAAACTAACATTATTTAATAAATTAGTAGTGGTCAGATTTTAGTTTTTGGTTTGTAAGAAAAAGATAAAAAGCACTCTTGGTGCAAATTGTTTAAATGGCATTACTTTTTTTATTAAGGAAGTACATATGTATATATACAATTTTTTTATTTAACCTCAAGCCAGCGACTGAAAAGTGAAAATATATATTTTTTACGTAAAATCATCATTGTCATTTTTACGTTGTTTTCACACGCAATAATTTATTTGCCTTGAAATGAGGTACACTGGAGATATTAAATACTAGTAGGCTCAGCTCATTTAGCAATCCGCATAGCATGCAGATATACATATTTAATTAATCAATTAAAGTACTACATAAAATATTATTGAGTAACATTACTTATTGCCATATTCGTTTTCAGTCATCATAATCACAAAGATAAATTTTAAAATTAATCAAATATCGTTTGAAATAATATAATTATAAGATGTCAAAATTACACAACATGTCCAATTAAAATATATTTTTTATATAATATAATATTAGAATATCAAATGATTAAAGGATAATAAAAAAACATACAGATAATTAGGTTCTTATATACCTACGTACATCTTATGTTTTGGCAATCACTGTTCATTGAAATTTCACACCTTTTCAACTGCCGTGGTGTGTCATCCCGTGACCACGGCAGCTGAAAAGTTGCCGAAACGTGCGAACGGAACCCCTAAAAAACCTAAAAATACGGACAATTACAACTTAGTTCGTGAAAGCGCGTTTGATATTCGTAAAAGTTGTTTTATTTCAAGGTACTTATATATGTTATGTATATATGTTATGTATTTTATGATAACATAATCAAATTAAATAAATTTAGGGTTTCTTGTAACTTAAATATTCAGTGACACATTAGAAAGCTTTTTCATTTAACCATCTATACAATGCTACTTAAAATCTAATAAGAGGGAATTCCTGTACTGATTTTGGTATTTTGTTGTACAAAGTTATGCAGTTCATTTTGAACCGCGTGCCCTTAGGAAAAAATTCAGATACCAGTCTATCTGAATTTCTTGTGCTGCGGGAATATATATCTTTAGCTGTCTTAAAGTAATGTCAATTTTGTTTGACAAATACCCTTCCGGGGCTTCCTTAAGAGTAAAATGTATAAACATCACTCTCATAACAATACCTCAACGAGGCCACATTTGGTATTGGTCTAAGATGTTATCCGAAAACAATAGTAACAAATTGCCAGCCTATCACCTACATTCATCATCAGCCTGTGGACGTCCACTGCTGGACATAGGCCTCTCCTACCTCACGCCTATTGTGGCGTTCATAGGAGGCTATTAGCCTACTGCTACCACGCTGGCCAGACGGGTTGGTAGAGGGTTTGTTTCAAGTTTTCCGTCTCTCGCACAGGTGTTCAATGACTCTTACGACATCCCAGGCATGTAAGGGAGTGGTGACACCTACATTAGTTTACGAATTAATACCCTAACCTTTATATAGGGTTTTATTATCAGCATCAGATCAGATGTGACCGAATTTAATTTCAATTACTTTTCATTTAAGGCTTTTTTTGACAACCATTTCAATCTGTTAATTTTATTGAATATTTTTGGTTGCACTCGATTGTAGACTCTTTCTCTTTCGGAATTAGTATTAAATTTAAGTGGTATTGGTAATCGAATAATGATTATCAACAGTTAATTTATTTACGATATTTTTCATCTATTGAATTTTTTGTATTAGTTGTGTAAGTAGTCAGTTGAAGCGTACGTAAGTGTTAAATCTGTTAAAGTGCGAAGGAAAATTCATTGATTCAACGCATTCCTCATAATGTTCGTTTGTTACGTTTAAATTAAAATCCAGGGGGCTAATTGTCTAATTTTAAAATCTATCTCAATCCCTTTCAATTCGTCAATTGAAAGATATTTACTTACTTCAGTAACAGTAACTTATTTACTTACCCCTACCGCGCAAGTGTCATCGGCATCGACATCGACTTCATTTGACAGATGGATGTGACATATTGCTCTTAATCTTTGGTAAGTTTTCATTTGTGTCGAAAAGAAGCAGCAATGTGTCACATCCATCTGTCAAATGAAGCCGACTTCGATGCCGACGCCTCTTGCGCGGTACGGGCCCTGGGGCCGTACCGCGCAAGTGAAAACTTACCAAAGACTAAGAGCAATATGTCACATTCATCTGTCAAATGAAGCCGATGGCGATGCCGACGACGCTTGCGCGGTAGGGGCCCTGGTCACTATTTGACATTTGATAGGGATTGTGATCGGGACGCGTTTTGAAAGGTATTGAATGAACGAAATTGAACTGTCTAAGCAAAGTGGCAGACGTAAATATCTTTCAAATTTATGGAGAAGTGTCAAATGAAGTGTGGAGGATTGCGACTTTAAGTTAGACAATTCCATAAATCACTACCACAATCACAAAACCTTTGAAAAGGATTGTGATAGATTTTGAAATTAGACATATGGGGGCAGTTCATTCAATGATAAGATTGAAAATATCAACTAATATTTTTAACAGATAGGTTAACTGATAAAAATATTTATCGTTTCATTTGTAACAGATAATTTTATTTAAACGGTTAACGTCCAGCATTAGGGACTCCTAGTTTATTTAACTTACTTACTGTGATGGCTCAGTGACCGTCAGTGACTCTTGGCCTCCGGTAATAAGACGCGCCATTTGGGTCCGTCGTGTACTGTTCCTTCCAATCTGCCCCCTAATTGTCTAATTACAAAATCGATCACTATCCCTTTCAAAGTTATTGTGATTGTGATAGTGATTTATAAAATTGTGTAACATATAGTCGCAATCCGTTTTTGGACGAATGATGTTATAAATTACACTTCATTTGACATTTCCTCATACATTTGAAAGATATTTTCGTCTGTCACTTTGCTCAGACAGTTCAATTTCGTTCATTCAATACCTTTCAAAACGCATCCCGATACCAATCCCTATCAAATTCAACTAGTAACGGCCTGAAGTATGTAAATATCTTTCAATTGACGAATTGAAAGGGATTGCGATAGATTTTAAAATTAGACAATTAGCCCCCTGGCTGTCTGACTTATTAACTACTTTTTTTTTAATTTAACTTCTAATTTAAGAAGTTATTTTTGAATAGTATCTATGGAACGGTTAATAATAAAAAAAAAGTTCCATGAAGTCCTTATGATGCCGTGGCAGTCACATTTATTTTTTCTTTTTTTATAAAACAGTTGCAGTGGAAAGAGGTGGAATAAGGTCGCTGCGAATACTTGCAGACATAATATTCGTGCTTGCATAACGTCAAAGGTCCTTGCTTGATCGCTCGTTGATGCTCTGTTTCCATTGTTACACCCGATACGACAGTCTCTATTAAAATAAACATTAATAATAATGAATCGAAGAATTTATATTTTTTTTATTTAATGTATAAATCCTAACTTAATCCTATATTATAAAAGTGTGTTTGTTTGTCCTTTCTTGACGCCCTAATTACGCTACAAATCGAGTTGATTTTTGGCATAGAGTTAGCTAAAAGGGCGGAGAGTAACATAGGGTACTTTTTATCCCGATATTCCCACGAGAACGGGAACCAAGCTGGTGATACCGTGGGCAAAGCTAATTGATAAATAGAAACAGCACATTTTTTCATTTTCGCAGTCATATTAAAATATACTAGATAATGTCATGTAGTCTAGTAGTCGTTTTGCAGAGCTCTTTTTTAATTATAAGAACATCTATATACTAATAAAACAATACCGTGACTGACAGCCAACGCACAGCTGAAACGGCTAAACCAATTAAGCTGAAATTTTGCATACAGGATCCTTAAACGATGTAGGTGAGCACTAATAAAAATACTTTTTTCCCACGGGCACAGGAACCACGCGGGTGAAACCGCAGACGGTCGTTAGTTCATGAATATAAAAAAGATATTTCTACGCCACTTTCTACATTTTATATAAATATTACAGAACCGATTTTCCGATCGTAAACACCTGCCAAAAACTTTTAATATCGTGTTCCCGTGTATGGCAAAATATTTTGTTAACACAATCTCCGTAAAAGGCTCGCCCATCTTTTTGTTAAAATATTAGAGCCAAAATTTCGCATCAAAGACACCATTTACCAAAGTAAGGGATATAGATGTCGCACCTAAACAAGGGACCTTACCTTTGCATCAAATTCTGCAATTTGTGAGAGAGACTGAGCCCGGGCGTCGCTTTTGTTGCAATATTTTAACAAATTCCGTATACCATTATATAGGGAGAATTTATTATTTACTTTTCTGTCTTTTATGGAATTTGTCATTACATTTTACCGAGTTCTTCTTGTGTTGAAAAAAACCGTCACGACTTTATGATATTCTCTTCACTTTTATTTACCTTTTTTGTTTTAAGTTTATTGAAGCCATCTACTTGTAACTTTACAAATAATAAAAACTACATAATCAATCACATTAAGAAACTAACATCGAAATATTTTACCTATTAATAAGTTAAATTCCTATTATCTTTCCTGACCCAACTCGCAAACAGTGGTGCGTTAAGTCCAACAATACTCGATTGTGTTTATTCAAATCAGCTGACAATACAGCCAATAAAAGTGCAATAAAATCAATGTATGATAATACTGAAAACTGCGCTGTGAATAACAATGCATTTTATATTTACTGTGAAATAAACATTCGAGTATTTGGATTTGCATAAATAATGTTAAGTGAACAAATTATGTGTTTTATTGAAGATTATCGGCCACCCGCAGTTTCTCTCGCGTGGTATCCGTTCCCGTGGGAATATCAAAAATCTTTCATTAGTGCTCGCCTACATCGTTAAAAGATCGTGTATACAAAAATTCAGCTCAATCGGTTCAGCCGTTTGGACTGTGCGTTGTCTGTCAATCACTTAAGTTATTGTTTTATTAGTATAGATAGCTTGATGGCTGCTGTGCCATCTACAATTGCGGCGGCTAAGCAAGTTTCGCTATGGTAAATCTTAGAATGGACGACCAATAATTTAAATCAAACGTCATAACATCCGTGCACCGAGTAATTAATCAAATTCAAAGTCAAAGTCAAAGTCAAAGATTTTTATTCAAATAGACTTATAGATAAGTGCTTTCGAATCGTCCAATTTTTTTTTTCCTACCAGCCATTCAGGACATCTTTTAACTGATAAGAAGAACGGCCGCAAGAAACTTATCAGCTTTAACAAAAGCAACAACATTTACAAAGGAACATGTCGTTGCCAAACACAAATCTACAATCTTGAAACATATTTAATATAAGAGGAAAATTTTCTTATACTCAGTTATTAGAATATTTTCCTTTTATACAATTACAATAGTCATGTTTTATGTTAGTATCACTTCCATGCATTTTTGTCTTTCAAATAATCTTCTACGCATTTTGATTAATTATCCGCTTAATCAAAATGCGTTTCGTAATATCGTTCAAAAACTTAATTTAATTTATTGACTGAAACGAACAACGTCTCATGACGCGTACAATTCGTAGTAACTGTAAACCAGTACATGCGTGGTGGAGATGGCGTAGCTCAGCTGACCGCAGATATGGTCGCCAACGGGCAGGGCTGTCTAGTCTATACACTGATTGGAAAAAGATTTTTTTTTTATACAGACTACTTCCTACCTATATTATAAATGTTGTGTTTGTGAGGATGGATTGATGGATGAATGTTTGTTACTCTTTCACAAAAACCTCCGGATCCGGAACGTATTTGGATGAAATTTTGGCAGACTGATAGTAGATTAAAATATAGATACTTTACCCTGATATTCCCACGGGAACGGGAGCCACGTGGTTGAAACCGCCGGTGGCCACTAGTCAAGTCGAGTAATATTTTGTTTTGAGTAGTTTAATGTTTTTACTCTGTTTCGTGGACTCTTGAGTAGGTAAATGAAAGTGAATGATAGATAACATTATTTGAATAATAGCAGTGAAAATGAAATAAGTGCGAGTGAAACACCCAACCCCATGCACATCGCTCTATTATTTCGATATCCTGTCATGAAATCTGTTCTTAGGTTACATAAGCCGGGCTCTATCGTAGCACAATCATTCTTTCTCATTTTTCAATATTGCAACAGTGGTTTGCCAACCCTAAAGGCCCTTAACCACAAATCAGAAGCGGTCGCCATTTGCTGGCGTGTACGAAGTCCCAAAATGACTCCGTTATGAGTCCACTATTAATACAGTGTAGCGTTACGGAAATTCTAAATTATCTACTGCAATGCAACACACTCTTGTCAAAGTATAAATACTTTTATTCTAATATTGTTTGTGCTCTCCTGACATTGGATCCCTGACTGGTATGATGAAGATATGCAAAGTTATGTAAGTTCGCATTATACTATACGTTTATTATTAATTTCCTTTTTTGCATCAAATCAAAGGATTATCATATAAATTTTATTTCCTACAATTTTTTTTTTCTAAAATTAGGCATAACTTTTAACTAGGTTTATTGATCAACTGTTTTTTTTTTATAAAGTAACAATTTCTCTATTTTAATTTTTTGTTATTGCTCGTACTCCTTAAATTGTTCCTATCATAACAAACATAAATACAAGAACGTCCTTAACACCTAATTACAGAAGACCTAGGCACCTTATTAATCACTTCGTACATACATGTTCAGAACAATAAACAAGACTTAAGCTGAATTCGGCGTCTCTTACGGAAACCTCAAACTAATTTTCTGTTTAATTGTATTTTAATGAATTTTCGTAGGTATAATTAATTAAATTATAATAAATTATTCGTGTTACCCACATCGCCGTCACAAATCCGTCGTGGCGCAGTGGACAGGCGCGCGCGGTCGTCGACCCCGGCCGCCGCCCGTCGATCCATCGCGCCGAGAGTTGCCACCCGTGAACATTGTGTGCGGACCTTTACGGACAAAACTCCTTATTTTATACATGGAAAAGTAAAATACTCTTTCGTACAACCTCCTTATTATACGATGTAGGCCTAGCACGAATAACTTTCGCGTAAGTACGGAGGAAGTAAAGTAAAAAAATGTATGAGATATTGAGTAGCGTTCTTACCGGACATAAACTATATATTTTCCTATACATTTTTTGACATTACGTGCTCGATACTATTTCGATAGTTTTTCGTGCTAATCCTACTGTTTACAATAGAAAAAACAAAACGTTTTTAAAGAGTACCTAGTCTGAAGATTCTCTAACTGAATTGCAGCTGAAATTTAATACAAATAAACACCCGTGAACCTTGTGTGCGGGCCTTTACGGACAAAACTCATTATTTTACATGGAAAAGTTACCTACAACCTTCATAATATACATGTATACTTATACAGAATATTTACTAGTAAAATTACTATACGTCCTGCGTTTACTTAGAGAAATGAACCGTTTTTAAATAGAGAAGTCTTTATTTCTATAACTCAATATTAAAAAGCTAATTTTCTTATTTTACATATTTATAAGCGGAAAATGTTTATAATACATAAGTTAAAACTGTCAAAGAAAACTGAAGACGTTAAAAATCCTACACGAACGAAGTCGTTTCCAGTGTCAAATGTGGAGGCAGGATCTCCTCATTATTTATTTACTAAATAAAAATATACGAGGATTTCGACTTATTAAAGTACTTATCTATCTAAGTACTTACTTATCCTGAATCTCAATAAAATAAGATTGACAATCTTAACTCTAAAAGGTACATATCTAAATGCCAACAGCTCAACAAACTGTGGACGTCCACTGCTGGACATAAGCCTCTCCTAGCTCTCGCCTATTGTGGCGTTCATAGGAGGCTATTAGCCTACTGCTACCACGCTGGCCAGACGGGTTGGTAGAGGGTTTGTTTCAAGTTTTCCTTCTCTCGCACAGGTGTTCAATGCGTCGAGCCTCTTAGTCGACTCTTACGACATCCCAGCCATGTAAGGGAGTGGTGACACGTGTATTTTTAGGCCGTCACCACACGGCAAGTTGGTTCCAATCGGTAAAACTAAATTCAGGGTTCGAATTTCTTCGAAAAACCGTTAGACCGTCACTCCGCAGACGAAACTTTTTAAGTACCTACATAACATAAAGAAAAGGAACGTCTTAAAAGAAAAAACTTTAAGGACAGATGTTGTCGGCACAAGAAGCCTTAAATCTAAGGGTCCATAAAGAGGCTTAAAGGAAAATGTATAAAAGCGCTATTTTTACGCTTGGAAACAACAAAGTACTTATATTCATTACGACGTCAAAACTCATTATAATGAAGGCTTTCAACATTAATACCGCTAGGTATATGGAAATAATACCTACCGCGTTTATTTTATAAGAAGTACCTACTTAACCTTTTTTGAGGGCCAGTCATAATTTAGGTATGGAAATTATCGATACGTCATATATTAAGTGCTATCGATAACGACTTAACGTACCTGGTCCCGGGTTCGATTCCTAGTAGAACATTATGTATTCGGTTTGGTTGGTGGTAGGACTTGTTGTAAGTCCGCCTGGCTAGCTACCACCATCATATCTAAGTCTGGCGCTATAACAACAATGTTTTGTTGTGTTCCGGCAGTTAGAGATAAGATTTTGGATTACGGGAGAGGCTTGCTTCCCTCTTCAGCCTTTTCAATACTTTACATCAGGTATGATGAAGGCTAAGAGTCTCCCCGTTGTTAATAAAAAAAATATAAAAATGTTGGTCACCCATCCCGTGACCGACCACTGCGAAAGTTGCTTAACCTATGCGATCGCAGGCCGAGCGCGCGAACCACTGTTTGTTTATCCTTCCTTCACGCCCTAACTAAGCAACCAATCGACTTGATTTTTGGCATAGAGTTAGTTGAAAGGACGCAGAGTAACATAAGCTACTTTTTATCCCGATATTCCCACGGGAACGGGAACCACGCGAATTAAACCGCGGACGGAAGCGAGTCGATGGATAAGAAGAATGAGGCATGACATGACTACGCGAGCCCAATGCGGCCCAAGGCTTTTAACTATTTTTTTTGTTTTGAGTCGGAGGAATGCAACTAACTTGCCTTTCGAAGCACGGAGATTCTCAAGACAATAAATTTTTCGTCGCCCATCCCGTGTCCGACCATTGCGAAAGTTGCTTAACCACTACGGTCACAGGCCGAACGTGTTAACTACTACCTCACGCAAATGATCGTAACAAATAATGTTGGATTACGATGAAACAAAATACATCCCAATTTTTTTAACAATACTAGCGGCTGCCCGCTGTTTCAACCGCGTGGTTCCCGTTCCCTTGGGAATATCGGGATAAAAAGTAATCTACGTTCTAATCCAGGCTATCTACTGTGTGCCAAATTTCATCTAAATCCGTTCAGTAGTTTTTGCGTAAAGAGTAACAAACAAACAAACTGACATAGTTTCGCAATAATAATATTAGTAGGATGGATATGATAGCGATAGACCATGGTGTCTATCCTATCCTTGGCACGTGTATGTATGGGCATACACGTGCCAAAAACTTGGCGAGCTTCGGTAATATTTATAGGAACCTATTGACTTGATGTCAATAATTTCCTTCTAAATAAAATTAATTTCCTTGAACGTTATGTGGCCTCTTTATTACTTTCCTAATAAGATGTTTCTCTCTCGAAACGAAATTCGTGATAAAAAAATTATGCGTATGTTACAAACAAATTAGGACCGACATAATACTAATTATTAAATTTACTAGCGGATCCTAACTTTTTACCCGCGTGGTGCCCGTTTCCATGGGAATATCAGGATAAAATATAGCCTATGTCACTCGGGAGAAATGTAGCTTTCTAATGGTCTAAGAATTTTCTAAATCGGTCCAGTAGTTCCTGAGATTAGCGCGTTCAAACAAACAAACTCTTCAGCTTTATAATATTATAGTACTTATAGATTTACTAAAGTAACGATAACTCCTTTTCTTTTGTATGTAACTTAATGGGTATGGGTAACTTAATATAATGTTAGTACATTATACTTATTTATACTAATGGAGTCAAATTTTTATAAGCATTTGGGGTCCAACGGAAATAGTTTTTGGCTGGTTTTTGGGAATCAACGTAATCAAACGTATTTCTCTTCCATTTTAAAAAATTTGGGAAATATTAAACTGGGATTCAAAAGTGGGTTCCAACGGAAATAAATGGAGTCAAAGCTGTCAGCGAGGTATTATGATGCTCAGTACCTGCTGTGGATTAAGGGAGAAAAGATCCAAATAATTATTATGAATTCGATAGTCTCTTTTTAATTTGTTAGTATTTTTACGAAAACCGCTGAACCAAATTGTTGCCATAATAAACAGATTTTCATTCTTCTTCCTAATAACTCTTTCAATTCTGATGAGTTTGGTTAAGAGATAAACTCGACTTTGGAAAAGGTCCAAGTGTAGTATGTACCTATGTAATACATCTGAGGTGAAACAGGGTGTGAAAAGTGGGAAATCTTATTGAGTTCGAAAATAGTGAAATCTTAAAGGGATGAAATAAGGTTCCTTTAAAAGTAGTGAAATCTTGAAATATATATATTAGAAATATGGTAGCTCAGCGGTTAGAGCATTGGACCGGATTTCCAAAGGTCGCGGGTCGTTTCCCGTCTGAGAATTCACTTGTGGCCGAGTCAATTTTTTCCAATATTTTTCTATTTAAAGTTTACCATAAGTAGAAATATGGTATTAAAGGTGTGGAATCTAGGAAGGATTTAGAGTCCTTTAATGGACCCCACGTTGCGGCTAAAGTCGCATGTGCCACTATAAAAGTCATAGTGCTCATCTCTATATCTTTATGGCAACACATTCTGAACGACAATGAGAAGGGTAGTTAAAAAAGGCGTAACTTTTAACGGGTACGACACACAGGTTTAGTGTCCTCGTAAAATGCAACTGTACGCTTTTACGCCGGTTTTGTGGCTCCTAGCGTGTCTGCAGGTCAAGGCGGAAATTAATGTATGAGAC
Organism: Chrysoteuchia culmella; assembly: GCA_910589605.1. Lineage (NCBI taxonomy): Eukaryota > Metazoa > Arthropoda > Insecta > Lepidoptera > Crambidae > Chrysoteuchia > Chrysoteuchia culmella. The sequence goes on from OU342651.1 coordinate 3,344,225, forward strand.
GTTAGGTAGGTTTTAATATTTAGATAAATTTAGAAGAAAGTTATAGCTAGGGGCAGTACAACGACTCATTGGACCAACGGTCTTTTTTTATCTAAAACTGGCAAACGCGCCTTCGTCATACCAGTAGGCCTAGCATGAGCGGCTTTTATCGACTCGATAACTCGATAACGTGCTGCTGTCCCGCTCACATCTTAGCGGAGTAAGCAAGACAGCATGATACGCTATATCATATCGCGTGATATGGCGGTGTTTATGCTAGGGGGCAGGGAGGTTATTCTCTTAGCAAAATTACTGTCCGTCCTTACAACTAACTCTGTTCCAAAAATCAAGTCGACAAACACATTTTTTTTTATATTAGAAAGGATTTGGATTAGGACCTAACCGACTCTGTGGTCTAGTGGTAACAACCACCGGTATCAGAACCAGGGGTCCCGAGTTCGATTCCCAGCGGAGGATACATATTGTATTCGGTTTGGTTAGTGGTAGGACTTGTTGTGAGTCCGCCTGGCTAGCTACCACCATCTTATCTAAGTCTGACGCCAAAACAACAATGTTTTCAGCATTGTTTGTTTTCCGGCAGTTAGAAATAAGATAGCCAGTTCCTCAGTGGCTAAGGATTCCGGGAGAGGCTCGCTTCCATCATCAGCCTTATCAATACTTAACATCAGGTATTTTGAAGGCTAAGATACTACCCGTCGTGAATAAAAAAAGATTTGGATAATGATAGGATTATGATTTTACCTACGTTATGTTATTTACTTTCGTCGGGATTTAGTAATGTTAGAGAAAACGGTTTAATTATTTCATCAATAGACGTTACTGTGAGATACAGACCTAAGGTTAGAGATATTGCAAAATATCAATTTAACTATTCCTTTAAACATTAATAAATGTAGGTAGAATTTGACATTTCGATCATTACGATTATGACAGGTTTTCTTTTCGAAATGCATGTTCAAATTATTACCGCGATATCTGTAATACGTAATGCAGTAAAAAGCGTAAAAGACGCCATAACATTTCAATTGGCCTTAATTACAACATTTAAATACAAAAAAAAACTATTATATATTTTCATCGCATTTCGCCTTTTTAATTACAAGTCGAATATTTAAATCAAACTGATTACAATCAACGATGGCATTTCAAATATAACAACCTATTCCAGACACATTTAGGAGAGTTATAGCCGTCGCGTGACGGGGCTCGAACCCACTGACCTTATGGGAAAATGTTTATCTACAACTGCACTGCAACGTAATGGTAAATCACACTCGAAAGAAATAAGAAATTGATTAATGCTTGCTTTCAATTGGCTAAGCTAAATACACATAGGTATTCTGTGTTATGTAATGATAGTAACCAGTTTTGTAAATGGAGAGTTAATAAGACCAAAACTTTGTCTCTTCTTCTTTCTTAATTTATGGCGTGCTCGCGTTAAATACGCGAATTTTGCCAATGTCAAGTAAATATATTTTGTAATATATAGAAATTGTACGGTAGATTGAGTTAAAAATGGAGCAACACGTGTTATTACGAAAAGAACACGGGTGAAACTCCCAAAACTTTGTCATTTCAGTTTTATTTTCAATCAAAATGTGTCATTCAGTCTAAATGTTTTTATTAAAGCTTAAAAAGATATGGAACCACAGAACAGACATATCCGTTCTGTAGTTGGAACCATAGACCTATAACGAGATAGCCGATATAAGTGTGCCCTGCGGGCCAAAAGTTTGATCCATAGTCAAAGTTTTCCGACCTAAATCAATCCGCTTAAGACCATTGCCATGGAAACACGCGTCACTCAGAAATGAAAATGGTTAATTGCGCAGTGCTCTCTTGCAAGAGCTCGTCAATAACAATTCCACATCACTAAATCTCGCCCGTGACGTCATCGTAGGTGCGAAAAATGCGACACGCTATATTCTCATACAGTTTCAAGCGCTCTTTTCGTCTATCTCGATATAGGTCTGTGGTTGGAACATTGCAAATGCAACATAAAACGATTTTTTTCTTCAAAACTAGCTATCAGGAGTTTGTACCAAAAATATGTGTAAAATATGTATAAAATTTGCGGTATATCAATACAATCATTTTCATTTCCGTTAATGTTTCATGCGTAACATTTAGTTTTCAAAAAACATGTTTTCAGGGGTCCGTAACTTTTTGTATTGCTTATCAGTTTCAAATTTCAACAAAACCACATGACCTTGAGGAAGGGTCAGGCTTTCCTACATCAGTTCTTTTACTGTAGTAAACCAATTCATCGCATAGTATAGAGTGTCTCTGTGCACAAAATTCTGAAAATTTGCGTATTTCTCACACGAAAATTTTCAGAATAATATGCAGTCCCTTTAAGATTTGCCTAATTAGCTAATAACCGACTGTTTGCTTAGTTAAACACGCGCACTACGTAACTGTATGCACAATCCAGAGTACCTAACTGTACAATACGTAGAGCTACAAGCAAGAACTGGGTTAATTTACCGATGATGGATAACGCTCGGTTCGGCTAGAAAGCCGCTAAATGGAGCTATGAAGATGAATGATATTTAATGAAGAACTAAAGTTATTGCCAACAAATATTCCTTAAGTAATGATTTACAGCCTTAACACAAAACATTTAGACTAGGTTTTATCTACCGTCTAACAAGTATCTAAGAAAATGTCTACCACAAATCCGTGTTTAGCGTTTAGACCACCTGTCTAAGGCTCGAGTTCACCAACTGATTAACCGACCGATTAACGCCAAACGTCATTTAAATGTCATTGCATTTCAGCCATTTGTTTGAAGTTGTAAGGGACAGAACTATGTTTTAAGCCACGGTTATCTAATCGACAGTTGTCGAACTCAGTTCTTTATCACTGTCAAAGTTAAACACCATTCCACTCCTAGTTTAAGTTATGTTTAACCTCAGAAAATATTTCGATTTGAGAGTTTTTTTGAGATCGTCCTTGTGTGTTGTCTTAATTTTTTTGTAATAAATATTCAATAAATGGATGATTTCGGAATAAATTGTTAGACAAAGACGATATGGAGGATCGAGACGATCTACCAGAACCATACGCAACGAATACCTATACAAATATCGCATGAGGATAAATCCATTTATTAAATATACCGAGTGATGATCTGATGATGCAGGTATTTACTTACTTTTCATACAATATAATAACATAACATAATACATAAAATTACGAAAACGAAGCACAAAAACAGTAATTTACAAGTACGACTATACAAAGAACAATACAACAATCTCTGACAGACAAACCAAAACAAAGAGTATGAACCTAATCACTACTTTTTAGTTTAATCTCTTTCCAAACCATATGTCAAAGATTGACTTAAAAATGTATTTTATTCTTTATTTATTGCTTTTTACATTCATTTTTTTTTATATATATATAATTATAACATTCCATTATCTAAATAAAATCGGCAATTAAAAATATTTTTATTTATGATTTTATATGAGTGGTAGAATGCCATCTTCTTAGCAGAAAACTTATTGAATGAACTTGGTAAATGGTGTGAATGTTTGAAACTAAAACAGTATCCAACTAAGCAATGCCTAATTTGAGATCTGTGGTATAAAACTATAAATAATAATAAACAAAATAATAAACTATAAACACTGTTTTAAACCTTGTTTAATTTCTAATACAGTGTCTAAGTAAACACGGCTTAAAACATGGGCTAACTGATTTTTTGTGGTAAAACTGGTAACATTTCAATCATCGTTAAGAATATCACGACTCATGATGTCATTATCTCATGACTGTCTCATGATAACTGAACAAAAATCTTGATTTTCTAAACGTTCAGTGAAACGAATGTTTAATTTTGCTTTCATATAAAGTTGTATGAAAGCGAATTTCATGAGTTGATTTTTCTTATTTTTCACAAAACTGAAGGTTTTCTTGAGCTTTTGGGACTTTTATTCGTAAAATATTGACATTGACATAAAATTTTTTACATACCTGTTGATACTTTTTGAATAATGAGACTGTAAATTGAGCATGTCTTTTATTTCTTTTATGATCAACGAGGAGACTATTATCCTTCATCATACTTCATGTTAAGTATTGATTAGGCCGAAGATGGAAGCGAGCCTCCCCCGGAATCCTCATCACTGAGGAACTGGCTATCTTATCTCTATCTGCCGGAACACAACAATGCTAAAAAACATTGTTGTTATGGCGTCAGGCTTAGATAAGATGGTGGTAGCTAGCCAGACGGACTTACAACAAGTCCTACCACCAACCAAACCGAATACAATATGTACCCCCGCTGGGAATCGAACCCGGGACCCCTGGGTCTGATACCGGTGGTTGTTACCACAGAACATTAAAAGAGGTTTATTGTCCTGTGGTTGTTACCACTAGACCACATGTTTATATGAAAATAACGCAGTGATCCGCTTTATTTGTTTCATCAAAGACGACTTAGATATAACAAACGATATTGGCAAGAAGAACAATTTGAAATGACATACAACCTGATATAAAATGTAGATATAGTAAATGGCACCACATGTCAGTCACCAGTTAGTCAACAATTTAGAATTTAACATCCTACCCAGGCTAATACTCCTCAAAGTCATCTACCAATAGTAAGGTATAGCAGACACCTAGTAACACAATCAAACACTTAAGTGTTTAAGTTACAATTATGACCTACAGTCATAAGTGCAATATGTGTAGATACGCCGTTTAATAGCACTTTGATTTTATTAGAATAATAACTCGTTCGACCTAGATTTTCTCGTAACTAAGATTGTGCTAGATTATGAGGCTCGCTATGGCTCATATTTTATTAAGCTTTGCCACAGTTTATACGAGAGACAGAAATAACCCAAATGGAGTAAAGAATAATACAATAACATAGTTAACCAAAATAAAACCACTTTTATGGATACGTGCAAAAGCACGTATCCATAAAAGTGGTTTTATTTTGGTTCAAATAAATAAATTGTAAAGCAAAAGCTTTACAATTTATTTATTTAAATCTTTATTGTACAATAAACACAAAGTTAGATACAAAAGGCGGACTTTATACTAAAAGTATTATCTACTCTTTAATACATATATAAATATACAAATTCATACATACTATATCCATCATCAGCCTGTGGACGTCCACTGCTGGACATAGGCCTCTCCTAGCTCACGCCTATAATGGCATTCATAGGAGGCTATTAGCCTTCTGCTACCACGCTGGCCAGACGCGTTGGTAGAGGGTTTGTTTCATGTTTTCCTTCTCTCGCACAGGTGTTCAATGCGTCGAGCCTCTTAGTCGACTCTTACGACATCCCAGGCGTGTAAGGGAGGTGGCGCCACTTGTATTCTTAGGCCGTCACCACTCGGCGGACTACTACTACTATATAAATATATAACATACTAACCATACATTTTAACCGCCTCTGTGGTCTAGTGGTACAACTACCGGTATCAGACCCAGGGGTCCCGGGTTCGATTCCCAGCGGGGGTATTGTATTCGGTTTGGTTGTTGTAGGACTTGTTGTAAGTCCGTCTGGCTAGCTACCACCATCTTATCTAAGTCTGTCGCCATAACAATAATGTTTTCAGCATTGTTGTGTTCCGGCAGTTAGAGATAAGATAGCCAGCTCCTCAGTGATTGAGGATTCCGGGAGAGGCTCGCTTCCATATTCAGCCTTATCAATACTTAACATCAGGTATGATGAAGGCTAAGAGTCTCACCGTCGTACATAAAAATAAAAATAAACTATATAAATATATACAATTGGTTTTAGACTGCGTGTTATTTGATTGTTTCTTGGATTTCCTGACGTTTTGACACCTTTCCGGGGGCTCCGGTCACGGGATGACTGGCCTTGCGCGAAAATTTCAGAAATTCTCATAAAAAGTCGCGGGCCAATGTCAGTCCTATTTTCTACTAATATTATCACTGGCTTTCGCCTTCAGTGTCACCCGCATGGTTCCCGTTCCCGTGGGAATATCGGGATAAAAAGTAGCCTATGTTACTCTCCGCCCTTTCAACTAACTCTATGCCAAAAATCAAGTCGATTAGTCGATTGGTCATTCGATTGCCTAATTAGGGCGTCAAGAAGGACAAACAAACACACTTTCGCATTTATGATATTAGTTAGGATGAGGATTAGGATATTGAACTTTGGATGTTTGGACGTTAGTAGGTTTGGATGTTTAAAGGATTGGATGTTTGTTACTAAATCACGCAAAAACAATTGAACTGCCCCCTAATTGTGAGTAGGTTTCCCCCTTTTAAAGGTATTGTGATTGTGGTAGTGATTTATGGAATTGTGTAACTTATAGTCGCAAGCCCTTTCGGAACGAATGATGTTCTTTCTATCTTTCTTTCTTAATTAATGGTTTGCTCGCGATAATATTCGCGAATTCTGCCAATGTCATGTAAATATATTTTGTAGTTTAGAGAAATTGTACGGTAAAAAAAAAAAAAACGAATGATGTTTCAAATGACACTTCATTTGACATTTCTCTATACATTTGAAAGATATTTTCGAGTGTCACTTTGCTTAGACAGTTCTATTTCGTTCATTCAATACCTTTCAAAACGCGTCCCGAACACAAACCCCATCAAATGTCAAATATCCCCAGATTTTAATGTTCACCACACTTTTTATTGCATTATCCCGATATACAGGAACGGGACCCATGCGGGAAAAATCACGGAACGCAGCTAGTCTAATATAAAAAACTCACCTGTCATCCATAAATCCAGTGACTCGTCCACACACGTCCGCCGTGACGCCAGGATCTGTCGGGATGCCGTCATTCCGTGGGATCGATGCGGCCGGGTCCCGCCGCAATTGATGCGATCAGATCAGGGACGCACCTGGATTATACAGGACTAGCTTCCGTCCGCGTGGTTCCCGTTCCCGTGGGAATATCGGGATAAAAAGTAGCCTATGTTATTCTCCGTCATTTCAACTAACTCTATGCCAAAACACAAGCCGATTGGATGCTTAGTTAGGGCGTGCAGGAAGGACAAAAAAACATACTTTCGCATTTATAATATTATGTAAGGATTAGTTAGGATTATGATAAACAGGGTTACATTGTTTGATGAAAGATTACAAATGTATATTACGAAAGATGAAACTGGAGACAAGATATGAAAATTACGAAAAAAGTTTATTAATGACTAGTTGGTAGTACCCACTTCGCTTGGCGTAATTTTTTTTTACTTCCAAATTAACTTACCATCAACTACATCCTTAGATTATACTAAGACTACATCTTAAATTATGTACAGGCTCAGGAGTAAAGTGGCGGTCTACTAGTAAAATAATTTGATTAATGCTTAGTCACAATCGTATTCCAATGGTGTTCCAATGGTATTGCTGTTTTACACAGTTCTTGTTACAACAGTGTAAATAAACACTACTATTGAAACACCATTAAGAGACGATTATGACAAAAAAATAGCAGAATTCCAGAGATTCGGTACTTCAAACAAACAAAACACTTAAACTCAATAGTAAACTTACTGTTAGTGTAGATTGAAAATGAAAATCACGAAAATGGTTAATAATAGAATCTCGAGATCATCTCTGAGGTCTCCAATTCGATCTCCGACCATAGTGTAGTGGGATAGATCAAGATCACGCGACAGGCAGCTACAGTCCCTTATAGGTGATATCAGACGGTTCACTCGATTGAATATTCACTCGAGTGAATTCTTCATTTCAGTTCATTAATGAACATTTGAATGGTTCATTTATGAATTCATTCGGCACTCTTTTTTCATTTTGAGTTCAGACGTATCATTTCGAGTGAATGATGCCGAATGAAAGCCAAAAATGAACCGCCTGATATCACCTTAAAGGTGATATCAGACGGTTCATACCGCACTAGACGCATATTATATAAAAAAAACACATAAAGGAAATGATACACATAATAATAGTTGCTTGGAAACACCTGTGATTTGCACAAGGAACTGTGATACCGCCACGTTTATCATTCGCCGGCCATTATTCTCGACCAACACGTCCTCATAAATTGACTGCAGCATCCTCCGGGAACAATTCCCACGGTATTCATGTCGAAACAAAAATAAATGCCGGTTTCGATACGATAAATAAATATGAAGAAACAAAAAGCGATCGCTAGTGTTGTTATTTGCAGATTGGTGTACGAAATCGGATACGAAATCTTGACAAACCCCTCAGTTTTGAAATTTTCCATGTTTTTATTCCAATGTTATAGTTAGCATTATAAACGGTCTCGCAACTGAACATAAATATTTCTGAGAATCTGAGAATTGAAATGTGACATACATTTCAATTCTCAGATTTCTGTTTCTGCTAAGTTGGTTGTTAATCAATCGAACGGCTATTTAATGTATTATCATTGTCGCGGCGTCCAGCCTCCTTTGACTGACTGACTGGCTGACGATCACTCGTCAGCCAGTCAGTCAGTCAAAGGAGGCAGACAAAGTGGTCCTTTTTGTCTGGTCGTTTGTCTGGTCGTCTTGGAGTCAGGTCGAGGAGCTTGGTAAAACACCGTTCTCGTCTGGTCGTCGATTGTCATCCGTCTGTCATAGGTGTCTGTCATTCGTAATATGTAAGTCTGTCACACGTCAGCCAGTCAGTCAGTCAAAGGAGGCTGGACGCCACGACTTCATCATAACACTTTTGGTATAATCCATATAAGACTGGTACTTTATTCTTTGATACACCTTTATGGCGACTGATCCGTAGTATCATCGTCAGATAGGTACTCTCAGATAAAAAAATAGGTACCTTCGTTGACATTAGTGACTAATACCATTAACAGTTTCATGATGGAACTACGAGTATAAATCATCTAAATCTAATATAAAATAAAATAACGTATAAAGCGACAACATTTATCGACGGAAAGTGCTGGGTTTTTTATTATTTTCTTTTACATATCCTTGAATGTTATAAATTATATTTTGATATAGATTGGGCCGATATAACTTTTATTATTAATTAAGTACTGAATAACCTTCTTCGTACAATGACAGAATGGACTTACTTAATTAATTTCTAGCTGTTAAGTCACTCGGCAGTGTAAGCATGTTCCCAACAAAAATATATATGAGTACATGATATTTTTTATAATAAAATAGTTTTTGCTATCTACTCTGAAGGTGACTTCCAAGTTTTAGATGTGAATTGAATATTTCAACAAAATACTTTGTTTTGAGTAGGTATATGGTTAGTTGAAAGATAAAAAATAATAGTACCAAAGCAGAAACATATTATCTACTTTACGAAGCCATCCGATAATATCCGATTTCGCATCCGAAACCAAATATTTTTGCAGGCTCTAGTGCAAACAGCGCCTGCTGCACAAACAATGCTCATCACTAAGATAACCCCCTACTTCCTCACCCTTATCACAAGAAAACAAAGCTCAAAATCGTATATCAGCATACATATGTACTGTTACAAATGACATCCGTTTCCTTTATATTCTATACATAAAAGATCTATAGTCTGAGAGCCTTATCGATCTTGGAGATATACTATAATGTAATGACGTCAAATGTTACAGACGGACGGTACGTTCAAAAGTAATTCGTATTCCGTTGCCGTACGATTTAATTCGGCTCGTCACATTTTGACCTACAAATGGAGGTCGGATTAATTTGCGCCAGGGACGTATTTGAAGCGCTGAAAAAGTTTCTTTTTAACGACGACTGTAATTTTGCGGTATGTTCTATATGCGAAAGTTCCGGCTGTTGCGCCCACCGCAACTATTTTAAATAATTAAAATGAAAGGTTTTTCGTGTTTTAATTTTTAAAAGGGAAGTATTTTCTTTTTTTTTGGTTTGCTGCTACTTTGGTTACTGTATACCTACATCTTTTCAAGTCAAGCAGTAGTCGCACTCAGCCAGTTTCGGGCGCTAGATGTCTAGAGCGGGTAGGGTTATGTCTCAAAATGTATGTTAAATTGAAAGTTCTTTATTTAAGGAATAGTTATTTATTCTGGCTCAAGGATACTCAAATATTAGATTTATTGTTTATTATAAGGTTTACATTACATTTTTTACTACCGTTTGTAATATTTTTGTTCAGTTACTACCTTTTTCTTTTACCATTTTAATTTGATTGATATAAACTCCATACTCAAATATATTGAATGAATTCATCAGAACCTGAATGCATCAGAGTCAAGACTTAGAAAAACCGTCTTTTTCTATTTCTTTGTAAATGAATGCAGCAATTTTACACTTTATGTGGTCGCTTTTGTTTTAGAACATGATTAATTTCTAAAAATATCACAATATTATAAAAAAAATATTTAACAAACTAACAACTAACGCTCGTCTCGCTACACGCGGCAAGTTCTAGAACGTAGTGATTACATACTCTTTGGCGTCAACCGCAACTGTTTTATCAGCGAAAAACAGCGAGATGCCCTGTAGAGGCGAGTGTCTGTGTGCGTGCGTCATTTCGGCCGTATTGTGTGCAGTGCAAGGACTGCTTATAACTATGATTTAGTTTTGAGAATACCTTTGCTAACAGAATATACTTACTTACTTTAAAAATGAAATGAAACTGTAGCAAGTCCTTCTTTTTCTGCCGTTTTAATAGAAAAATAGAAAGATCAATGTTTGTTTACTGCATCTAACTAAAAACGTTTAAAATTGACAGTTTTTCACTAATTTAGAACCAGTGTTAATACAACTATTTGCTATATACGATATCCCATAGTCGTCAATTGTAGACATTTTTCTGGAACAGAAAGTCATAAGTCATAATGTAATCATAAATAGAAATCGGAAAATCAAGATTTATTACAAGAGAGGTAGAAAAAATTTTTTAAGACAAACGTATAAAAACACTAACTTAACATTTAAGTAGGATACAGGTAGAATAGTCCCTCAGTAAAAGACAGGTCGTAAACATTCAGTCTATCTGGTTCTAGGTACATACTCCTAAACCTAATGGCAGTTCCTCGTCAAATATTTATCTACAACCATACACAAAAATACCTTTTATTTTCTCACCCCCATTTCCACTGGCAAAACATTTACAAGAAACACGTTGTAAACGTAATGCGGCCACTGAGAGAATGCGTTATTTGACAGCTCCTAGCAGGAGCCATGGTCTCCTCTACGCGGCCGCACTATATTTTACAACATTTATTTTTGCAGTGGAAACGGGGGGTTAGGAAACGTTTTATTTTCTTGTGCTGAACAAACTATATTTTAGTGCTGCAAACAGCTTTGATATCAATTTTTGTATTTGAATAATCCTAATACTTACGTGTATTTTTATTAGGGCTCAACCATTAAACCAAAGGAAGTACGCATAAAGTGAAAAACATTGTCTAACGTAACACAGATGAAAATTTACAACAGTACCTATTCCGTATTGAAGGAATCGTATAATCTGAGTTTGTATCTCTTTAAAGTATCTCCATAACTTGGTAAACAATGTAGGAGGCAATCATAAATTTTAAAGCACCCCTTTGAAGATTGAACAATGTCAAACATAAAATTTACAACATATCTAATCTATAGAAACCGTTCCATTCGGTGTGTATGCTATGAATTTGGGACAATTGGAACCAATTATTGAGACCCTCTATCTAATTTAACTCTCAAATTTAACTGAGTTTATGCGATGGTACAGTGTGTTCCACGAAAAAAATGTCAGCTATTACTAATACGCTTAAAGAAGAAAATAATGTTTCGTAAGCAAATACTTCACCGCACAAAAACGATTACTCATTGTTTCTTTTTTTTTCTTTTATTTAGGAACAAACAGTTTTAAATATAATAACATTATATTTTAAATATAATAAGTACATAAAGTTAGATTAAAAGTAAACCTAGAGTCCCATAGATTATAGTTGTTAGTTTCATGGGATCAACTGTAATAGAAATAGATTTTTTTATTGCAAGATTAAGTGTCCAACAGTTGTTCTTATCGTTAAGTACTTATAAACTTAGTCGGATAAATCTACGGGCTTTTGAAAGCAGTCATTGTCCTCGACATATAAAATGTCATGCATGATAAGTGCGACTATGATAAAGGTTATGCTGCTAAACGCTACTCGTCTATTCCTAACTGCACACGAGGACAGAATTATTACTCTAAAAATATGAAAATATGTTGAGGACAATGACGCCGTTCAAAACACCCGTAGATTCACCCAGTCGCCCATTTCGGACACAGCAATTTACTGGAACGCACCCAGTTATAGACAATAACTTAATTTGTAGTAACATGTTACCTACTTAAAATTAAGACAGGAACATAGAAACACATCTCTCCCATTTCAGATACCTACGTATGTATTTATATATTTTTGAAGTGAAAACTTTTTTAACGGCGTTGTGCACATCAAAGTTAACAATTTTTGGGATGGGTAAAAATGTTAAAGTCGCGTCAGGACACGTGACCCTGATCGAAAATTCGTAAGACCATTTACCGTTGACCTATTTCAAATTACATAAAGTCTCACACTTAAAAGATCTACGTATATTAGTTAATAACAACCATTATATAAAGATCTCTCATTACTACCAACTTTCATATTGATGCCAGGTCAGTTTTAATTTCAAGGGAGGAATATTCTTTTCTTTCATTACAACGTCAGCCAGATATAGTTGCCACAAGTTTTTGATACTTGATGACATTGAGTCGGTGCTTTGAGAGAGAATTAGAGATTCATACTACGGTACCAGATGGCGTTTATATAGTAGATTCATTATTCATAAATAACTATTGTATTTGTTAAACTTTGAAATTTATTATTTCAAAGTTTTTATTAAGTATTTGTTATTATTTCAAGCGGTTTTCACTTCTGCCGGCACTCCCGGAATGCAACCCGTTGTTTTTTTTTATATAAGTATATATCTTAATATCTATGCTCCGTGTAAAGAGTTTGCATTCGATGCACTACTGAAATAATTCAAAACTATTTATCTACTTCCGAATTCATATTCATAATAATAAAATATTGGAAATTTTGGTGCCTTTTTTATTATAGTAGAATTGAGTCTTTAATTTCGCAGTTGACTCGAAAAATTACTTCCTAACAAAGTTGCATTTACCACCATTTGCATGAACTTGACAATCATTACCTCCTTTTCGTTTCAATGTGTTGAGAAGCAACGTACAATACCAGCAGTATGTGACATGCTAGTGTAGTTAATACGAATTCCGTGCGTTCCCATGTTGCAGTGATATCTCGCCAGTTCCCAGCCCCATCAGAAGGAAATTATTCGAACTAGAAGCAATACTGGATTCTTAGTAGAAAGCAATGTGCATTCGTATGGTTTAAGATTAAAATTTGCAAAGTTGTTTTAGAAAACTATACATATACGATTCACGATAACTATATAACTAACTCAGATATCGTTTAAGAACCCGGAAAAACAGAAAAAACTATAGTTTTTTTTTTTTTGTATTCATGACGGGGAGACTCTTAGCCTTCATTATACCTGATGTTAAGTATTGATAAGGCTAAAGATGGAAGCGAGCCTCTCCCAGAATCCTCAACCACTGAGGAACTGGCTATCTTATCTCTAACTGCCGAAACACAACAAGGATGAAAACATTGTTGTTATGTCGTCAGCTTAGATAAGATGGTGGTAGCTAGGCCAGGCAGACTTACAACAAGTCCTACCACTAACCAAACCGAATACAATATGTACCCCCGCTGGAAATCGAACCCGGGACCCCTGAGTCTGATACCGGTGCTTGTACCACTAGACCACAGAGGCGGTTAAAATTGAAAAGGAAAGCAATGACAAAAATAAGTAATATAAGTCAATGACGTAGATAAAGAGGGTGTTAACTCATTTAAGCTTACTAGGTAGTTAGTAGTTGTATTAAAATAATATAATAATCTATATAACTAATCTATTTTGACAATGATTTCCGATAGTAGGGCCCGCCGGCCGTATGGTTTGTGAACCGATGGCGTAGCTTCTTTGACGTTCATAAGTGCTTGTAACAGCCTGGACTGAATAACTGATATTGAATTGAATTGAATTGATAGCATAAATGCTAATATTGAGGGTGCCAGTGCTAAAGTGATGATCGTTGCAAACCCTTCTCTGGAACCCGAGGAACTAAAAAATGAGACTTGTTTCGAAAACATTTACTTGACGTGAATTATTTAAACCTATCGCAGGCAATGAACGAGACACAATAGATTTTTTATTTTTATAACTTTATAATAACTTATTAAAACGCTAATAACGCATATTTAAAATACCTAATCCACATACGTACAATTCCCGCCATTAAGCATTATGATGTATGGTAAAACCTCGGCAGCCAAAAAACTTTTATATTGCTAGAATTCATGCGAGTTGTCGGTACTAAAGAGAACCAAAACAAGTGACATAAACTGAGATTTATATTAGTGTTTTGACTGGAACTTATATTAGCACTGAATATACGCTATTTCGCAAAACTAGAACGAATTAGTTCAACAGTTCTATGTCGTATACTAACTCAAACAATATTATAGAAAATATTTTCTGAATTTTCTGAATCTACTTTCAACAAGGAATTAATTTAGGCAACAGTTAATATATGACAAGAAAGCATTCATATTATTTATATCAAAAACGATACTCAATTCTTACTTTTGCTTTAGCTGGTTGTATGCATAAATTTTCGTCTCGTGCGAGAGTCGAACCCACGAGACCGAGTAGAAGATCTAGAATTAGTTCTAGTAATTTTAGTGTTACTTCCCCTTAAAACTCGATTATTAGGTTTGTTTGGTTTATGGCCATTATTAGTCGTTATTGAACAAACTATCCCGCATAAGGATGCACCTCTAGTCTTAAAATGTAGTAACTAAATTTGCTACAACTTTATTTCCCACTTTCCACGGAGATACCTATTATACCTGATATTTTAGTCGAAAATTTTCTATTTGCCATAATTCAGCGCGCTCACATTTTAAAATGCTACAAATCTGGATAAATATATTACTATCTAGGACCTAGATTCTAGGTGAACCCAAACAACATACCTACATAAGATTTCAGCGTTAATTTCCATACGATATTTCTGGCCTAAAATGGTTTTGAGTAAACATAAAATAAGGCTGTATTTCCCTATCTATTTTTGATTTCTCCACGTTTATCATTGAGCGTGCCTATTTTCATTCGAAACTCCATCCAAAACTAATTGTGAAAAATTCTTCATCTGACCTTTCTTTGTGTTCTATGACGCGTCCCTTAAGTCCATCCCTGCATTTGGATGAAGTTATTTATTAAATAATTACAGACAGCACGATGTATCACTGCCGGGTCGCTCTTGACAACGTTATTGCTCCGCACATCCTGTCCTGTGATCATAATTTTGGATTAATAGGAAAAAAAACAATTGATTTTCCATGTAAGAAAATGATGTACTTCCGATAAAGTCTTTTTAGTTGCTGTGAAATTATATTTTTTTTACCAAAACCAAAACTTAAAATGCCATAAAGAACTTAACATATATGAATGATGTAGTGTCCTCACTACCACATCCCGCTTTTTTAATCCGTTACCTACGTTTGGTTTGGTCTATTTAGGTAAATAAGTAGGCACCAAAAGGATATAAAAATGCTAGGTAACTAGGTAATTCACAAGACTTTAAATTGTCAAAGGCACTGATCAAAATTCAATAAAAATGTTTATTATTGTAAGATTCAAATAAAAATTACAATTATTACAGTTATTGAATTTTATTCAAAGGGATATGAATAGTGATTCAGTATTTTAAATTCTATGAATTGATATAGATATGAAAAGAAACAGACACAAAATTGAATTTGCATTTTGATGTCATATTCATTAATATGAAACATGAATAAATTCTTTATAATCAATTTCATTAAAGTTTGTCTCTACTGCTTAATAAAACCTTTTTAAATCATTTTTCATTTTCTTACTTCTTTTATTAACTAAATAATTAAATTTTTGTGTTAACATTGTCACTTTATACGGTCCTCCCTTTTTTTTTTGCGACGACCTGTTTGGCGCAGGGGTTCTAAACCCGCCTTCTGCGCCAGAGGTCCCGGGTTCAATCCCCGGACAAGACAAATATTTGTGTGCATCAACATGTCTATTTGTCTTGGTCTGTTTGGTTGGTCTTGTATGTATTTAAATAAAACAGTATATAAGTATGTTTATTCGTTATCTAGTATCCATAACACGAGTTCTTCATGAAACTTAACGTGGGCTAGATAATTGGTATGATTGTATGCAATTATTATTATTATTCGTTTATTATTATTATTCGTTTCGTTTTATTATTATTCGTTTTTTTTCTTTATCAATGCCGTTGCTAATCTTAAAGCTGATAAATAAATAAATAAGTTTCTTGGGAGTATCTGTGTAAAATTTCGTATTTCCATATGTATATTTATCGTTTAAAAGACTGAACAGCTTCCTAAAACTATAGTGTCTTTGTATTTGCCTCATATAAGCAAGTAGCTATCCTAATATAATAAGTGACTTCAAAAATAACAAAACTTAATGTGCACATAGTAATTTTTTTCTTTAACCTATGTTGTGGCATATCAAAAGGATAAATTTAACATATAGTTACGAAAAAAGCCGGAAAAAATAACTTTGTTAAACTACTGTGAACCAAAACACGGCAAGATGGCTGCATGTGCGTAACGTTGTGCGTGGGGGAGAATTAATTAAACACAGGAGGATTTTATTGGATCACCATGTCTATCAGACTTAAGCTCTTTAGCTTTCATTATGCTTCCTTTTTGTAGCGGAAAAGAAAAAACACACATTCCTTTTCTTTTTTTTGTGTGTTATGTTTTGTCTAATACCAAATCTAATACGTACGAGTGATGAGAACGTTCACTGCCTACTTACTAACATATTAATAACTCTCAAAACATCTTTGCATTTGGTTCTTTTTTTTAATAGTAAGAAATGTGTTTTCATTTGAGTAGTGTTTCACAAGCGTTTCTTTAGTCAAGTGTTCAAAAAAATTTAAACGCTCTATTTATAAAATTTCTGAAACATATACCTATATTTTATGAATTTTGTAATTTTTGCATTTTTCAATGCTATTTTTATACTTATGATAAATTTTAAATAGAAAAATATTGGAAAAAATTAACGCAGCCACAACTGAATTCTCAGACGGGAATCGAACCCGCGACCTTTGGAAATCCGGTCCAAAGCATTGCCGTCTGACAATTCACTTGTGGCAGAGTTAATTTTTTCCAATATTTTTCTAATTAAAATTTACCATAAGTATAAAAATAGCATTGAAAAATGCAAAAATTACGAAATCATAAATAATAATCATCATAAGTTATTTTTAATGACTCCACTGCCGGGGCACTAATCTTCCTTAAGGACAGATAAGGTAGAATGTCATGAAATTTTTCAAACAAAAA
Source organism: Chrysoteuchia culmella (assembly GCA_910589605.1). Lineage (NCBI taxonomy): Eukaryota > Metazoa > Arthropoda > Insecta > Lepidoptera > Crambidae > Chrysoteuchia > Chrysoteuchia culmella. The sequence goes on from OU342651.1 coordinate 3,361,610, forward strand.
TTTTTACGTGGTTTCGTAAACGATTTGGCAACGTTATAATCTTGTTCAACTCCCCTGACTAACTTATTAACAAATACAACACATCGATATCTCGTAAGTACGTTCGTAACGAGTGTGTCATCCTCTCCAGTTGTGTAACAGTGTTATTCTGTAACAATTAATTAATAACAAGATTATAAAACGTACTGTAAGAGGGAGCACTCGTCTCGTCTGTCACGTACAGGATTCGTCGACAATTGTGCAAACCTGCGGGTGTATTCTGTTCTGTAAGCGTCATCTTTACAATACACACAATAGCTATGCTATTCTCTTACTCCTATGGTTTTTATAACGTACTAACCGATTGTTTTGGCTACGGACAGTTATGTTTCGACATTTTTCCATAGAAGACATGTACACAAATTAAAAAATACGCACATAACACTAAATCTAGGATAATGTTTGTCTTTGTTAATAAAATAAATTGCTAAATAAGATAAAACTAGCACTAGTTAATCTTAATACCGAACTAGCTGAAGTCATATTAAGTGAGATTTGCTGTTGGATTCATAATGATTGTATCTGAATACTTAAACTTAGTTTTATAGTTGATATATTATGGATCTGTTTGTGGTCCTTTAAATAAAAATAATAAAAAAATACATAATTTAACTATCCGTAGCCAAAATCATAATTACAGAAACCCGGGGTTAAGTGAAACATCGACGCTGCTGTCATGACAGATGCATCAGCTGTCAAACAATATTGAAATGAGCGCACTCACAGATGATGAATACACCCAAGATCCACCTCTATGTGGCACTTAATAGCGGCGGTTTTCGTACTGCAAGTGACAGGTTTGACGTGCTGTGGACTGCCTGTTGAGCTTTGCAATCGAAATGTTAAAATCATATACCAATGAACACAACCTCTAAAATATTTTTAGCTATTTCGCTTAAGTAGTACTTCTCACTTGTCTATAACTTCTCGCTAATTCAAACTCCTGAACATGCTGTAAACAACGATAAAAAATATCGAAATGTTCCCAAGATGTAAGTGCAATATAAGTATAATTTCTTAATGAAACTTAACGTGGGCTAGATAATTGGTGTGTTTGTATGCAAATATATATTTATTATAATTTTTTAATTGTAAGTATAATATAGGCGTATTGAAAGGCTTATGATAAGTGAAAAAATTCATTTACGAAATGGTCAAAGTGTAAATTCAATTCGATCATGGATGTGAAGGTTACGAGACATGTCATATTCAGTAGCAAACACTCCATAGCTGGGGTCCAGTCGATGTCGATAACGAAAGAAAAAACATCGAAGTCGTTGCAAGCATTTCGAACAAAATATTCGATAAACAATTATGTTTATGTCTAGATTGCGAACGCACGTTGCGCACCCGTCCACTGAGACGTTTAGGCTGAGTTGCCAGTTAACTCTAACCGATTTATGCTAGGCGATTGCGTATCATATTGTATCATATTATAATAATATATGAACTGTCAAATGAAACCCTATACATTTGTCTACCGTTAAAGTTATCGTTAAAGTAAGATGGTGCAATTCACTCTTAATAAACAAATCTGCTCAAAGGACAAATAAGTTTTTTACTTTTGCAAATATTAGCAAAGGAAATTCGTAATCTGCCACCGGACATCATGTATACGAATCTCAAATTTAGATGAAAAACCAACACAGAAACTTATCTAAAATTTAATTTTATTTAATAAGCGCTATTCTGCCAACGAAGAGTTTGAAACTTTCTCCTTTGGAATTCAAATGATTTTATACTTCTCGATACTTTATTTAGTTATAATGATATTATAACTAAATAAAGTATCGTTATCGTTACTGATTTGACAAAGGGGAAATTTTGAACAACCACAAATATTTTCAACAAAGAATACCCAAAACGTAGGTATATGATATATTATGAGGTATAAAATGACGAATATTTCGCATGATTCGGGCTAGCAAGTATTGTGACATGTACACAAAGTCTCGCAAAGTTTTAGAATATTTAAAAAAAAAATATAACACATCTTTATTTACAAATTCGTAGAAAAACAAGAAACCGTTAAATAATAAAATCTTATACTATAATAAAAATACGCCGTCCAACTCACAGCCGCGTAGCATAGTACCGAGAACACTGGCACTGTTGCCCCGCTGAATGCAAAGATTAAAAAAATAAATATATAGGGCTAGATAATTGGTGTGATTGTATGAAACAATCACACCAATTATATAGCCAACGTTAAGTTCCATGACGTACTTGTGTTGTGGATACTAGATAACGGATAAACATACTTATAAATATATACTTATATTTTTTTGTAAATACATACATAATATACATATTAAACACCCAGACCAAGACAAATAGACATGTTCATGCACACAAATATTTGTCTTGTCCGGGGATCGAACCCGGGGCCTCTGGCGTAGAAGGCAGGTTTAGTACCCCTGCGCCAAACAGGTCGTCGAAAAAGTTCCGGCAACTCGAAATAAACTCCAAGTACAGACTGTTTTTAATTAGAGAAGCACCATTCTTGTCACCTGCCAGTTTCCAGTGTTTGAATAAAAAACAAACAGAACCAATACGGAGTGCTTTAAAGTTTTAACAAAGAAAACTTAGGTAATTACGTAAATTAGATTCTAGAAAGTATTCTGTAAATTAAAAGTTACTAACAACCTATCGTTTGACGTTTTCGGTGTTTACAAACAATGATAGAAGATTTTGTTTACGTCACTGAAGTATTTTTCATAGGAATAAAATTATCGAAAAGTTTTCTCAATTTTCGCACATCATTTTCAAAAACATGTAAGAAGTCTCAAAAACGTAAGATTAAAATTAAAGAATTAATGGAAAAAACAGATTTCATTTAAACAATTGCTAAGCTATAGTGTGTTTCGTCGTTTGTTCAAACTCATTTCATAATTTGAAAGAAAATGTCAAATCAGAATAAGTACATCATCTTAGCCACACGACACTACGACACCCATTGCCGGGTTAGAACACTGATTTTAGTTAAATAGTTTTAAAACACGTTTATTGTTTTCATTATATAGACATTACATTAAAAAACCGCCATTTTATTGCATAAATAAACACATGTTATGACACTTGCACTCGCATAGACGTAACAAAAGTATCTTTACGATATCTACAGCGAGATGGCGTCAGAATCAGGCGGTAATGTTTACAACGAGGGGTGGGGGCACGCATGGGGTGTTTCTGGGTCAGTGGGGTGGGGAGACCCACCCCCTGACACCCTTGACACCCCTAAAGCCCCGCGTCCATTAGGCGCGTCTAGCCGAGCCGAATCGAATTAAAAAAAGTCGCCTACTATACAACGTGTATTTTTATATACCATAAGTTTAGGCTTTCAAATTAGACGATATAAAGGTAAAGGTTAACATTTTAAAAAAAATTCGGCATAGCTACGTTTTTTATAAAGAGGAAAGATTTGTATTTTTGTATGTAACGAATAAACTCAACAACTACTGGACCGATTTTGACGAAATTTGGTATAGAGAATCCTTAGACCCCAAGTAGTAACATAGGCTATAAATGATCCCAAAATTACCACGGGAACGGGTACCACGCGGGTGAAACCGCCCACGGCCGCCAGTTTTTGTATAAAATTAGCAATATAAAAATAATTAATATGGCATTTGAATCTTTTACGTTATCTCATATATCATACGAAATATAAAAAAAATAATAATATAGGTAATATTACTATGAAATCACGTTCATTAGCCGAATCGATTCGTGCTCTCTGCCGAATTTCGACCTAGTTTGTTTTTCTTACTTGTCTTAAAATGTAAACAATCTTTACATGTCTTTTTACAGGTTTCCATAGAACATTAAACAAAGAAAGTTAATTTAAAAAAAGTTTACTTGTTACAAAATTATCTTTTTACTCAATAGTTGTTTTGTCATGAAAGGTATAGATTGATATTAACATTTTTCGTTACAATTCAATAATAAGTCTGGTCAAGATTGTTTACATTTTAAGACAAGTAAGAAAAAACCGACTTTATTTTGTTTTGGAAGAGAGTTGCGATTCGTCTGAGATGGACACACGTAGGAAGAATTTATACGATTCGGCTCTGCTGTCACCCCGCCCGAATGCCCCGTGCGTACGAATCAGCGCTTGGTATTTTTTTTAACTGTTTCTCTCCACTAATTAGCCTTTTACAAAAATCCGCCTATTTTTTCCTTTGAGTTTTTTTAATGTTTCGAGCTGAGTTTCGCTGAATGTTCGGTACTGAATAGACAGACGGAAGCTTTGTTTCAGTGGACGTTCGTCTGTAAAAGTACTGAGATAAGATAAAAAGGTTTTTTGTTATAATCCCTAGGTATTTTTAGCCATACGAACGAAAAGATTTGGGGATTTTCTTATCTTTTAGTTTGGTTCTTTGGTAGGTACTAAATTATAATAAAGCATATATATATACCGACTCTTACTTTTTTCCAAAGAAAATAAATATTTATTTAGATTTTGGGGTTTTCTTATCATTTACTTTGATTCTTTAGAGGTATTATGATGATTATATTATCAGGTAGTTGACCAAGCGAGCGAAGTGTCTCAGTTTTTCGATTGGTCAAAAATCGTCGTCAGTCTGTTTTCACATACAGGCCGCATTTATCAAACGATTTTGATGATATTTGGCACACATGTTCCTTGATTTGTAGAACGCGATTTTTTATTGGGGGCAAAATAGGTGGGAAAAGGGGGGAAGTTTGCTGTAAGTATTCCAACCAATACTAGAGGCACACTAAGGACTTCATTCTCCACACGATGCTATGAAAATAAACCAGAGGGGAAAAGTTTGTAGTAGCGTTGTAGCGTATTATATGGCTGGATTTAAATTTTTGGACCTTTTCGGAAATTTCATTAAGCAATCTTTTCCGCCTTCGCTAGATGAACCCGTACGTAGACACCAGAGTCGAGCCCCTAGGACTACGACCAAGGGAACGGGAGTAATCACTAAAACTTTTACCCTTATTTTGCTCAAAAGTCTACAATAGTTTATAGCATTTTGGAAAATTTGAACACGTGAAATTAGATTTCAAATTGATCTTTTTTGTTACTTTTGTTGCGCAAATTACTTTATTAAAATTGAAATTTGAATTAAAATATAGATAACTTTGCAAGTGAGGTTTACTGTTCTCACAGAACCACTAGTAATTAGGTACCTTAATATTTTTCTTAAACATTATACTTACATTAATTAACTTTTTGTTGAGCGCACAGTAATCGAATCGCGTATTTTCGCATGCAACAGTTATGTTTCACGTGCGGTCGACTATATTTTACTATCAATACAGCGCTATGAAAAAATCTAAGCCGCATCTTACAACGCCAAAAAAAACAAAATGGCCGCCCATTTTCAGAAATAATGCTTTAGTTTACGATAAACTGAGAATCTAGATCGATCGCTGTAAAGTTGTTTGTGTAATATAACTGGGTGTTACGACTGACAGCCGACAAAGGCCTTTGAAGTCGAGTTCATTAGCACCCAGCGCTGCTTGTGTAGGTCAGTTCCGATATTCTATTACAGATTTTTACTTAATAAGCTTATGCAGAATTTGTGCAGAATTAAATATGTATACACCTAAGCCATTGGATTTTGTTATCGGTGATATTGACACGTTTTTGTTTGCTTAAATTATTTTCCAGTGAAGTTAGACTGGGGCCCGATTCTCATGCCTTCGACATTTCGAATCCGTCATTTTTTGGAGAAATCTGGTGCCGTACCGCGCATGTGTCGTCGGCGTCGAAACCGGCTTCATTTTATAGATGGATGTGACATATTGCTTCTTCTTTTTGATACAAATGAAAACTTACTAAAGACTAAGAGGAATATGTCACATCCATCTGTCAAATGAAGCCGATGTCGAAACCAACGCCACTTGCGCTGTACGGCCCCTGTATCAAAAGCTTACTGAAAGCAATCTTCGACATTATAGGATTTTGACAGTAGTAGAGATTTTACTTACATTTTTATAGAAATTAAGGATATAAAAATGTCGAAGGCGCGGGAATAGGACCCCTGAAGATTTTCCATATTTTACGCATAATCTCTGAAACTACCAGTCTGAATGCCTTGAAGTTTAGTAGATTTTAAAGATTGGACTAAAGGAGATGTGAAAATGGCTTTTCAAGCTAAAGTAATGTTAAGAACTACCTAGATGTGTTATTAAAAATAGACTTAGCGATTACACCTTTCCGTTACTCGGCACATCTTAAAGCATTTACAACGCTGATCTTCCGTTTCGTTTCCGTTCCCGTGGTTTTTTTTTATGAACGTCGGGGAGACTCTTAGCCTTTATCATACCTGCTGTTAAGTGTTGATAAGGCTGAAGATGGAAGCGAGCCTCTCTCGGAATCCTCAATCACTGAGGTGTGCTATTCCAGGTTATAATATTAGTCGCTCATCCGTCCACTCATACGCATTTTTGATACTTGTGTGAACGGCCAAAAAATCCCTTGGGAACATTTGCCAAAACTGATCATATCCCTATCTTTACCCGTTTTTAAAGAGATTTTTATTTTCGTATTGAGTAAGTAATAAACATCCAAACTTTCACATTTAGGACAAGATTAGTAACAGAACATAATGAAATACTTTTTCTTTATTTTACGTCGCAAACAGTTCCATTCCCATCGACGCAAAATTGCTTACCTCGTAAGCGGGTGTGTAATGACCCCACAGTCGGTCAGACTGTCGGGTCACCTGACCAATTGGAATCAATTGGTGACCACGAGGTCACCACGAGGCCTGGGAGTCCTAGGACCCAACGACGCCGGCACAATTGAGAACTTACTGCGGTACGGAAAAGTCAAAATTTTCTCTTTACATTTCTTTCTCTATACTAGGCCAGTGTTGTTTTATCAATGAGAAGATTCAGACGCATTCGAAAGAAAAATTTTTGAAGTGAAAACTTCTTTAGCGGCGTTGAGCACTTTTTCTGTAATGGGTATAAAATCTTAAACTCGCGTCAGGACACGTGACCTGATCGAAAAAGCGTAGGACGGATGGAGAATGTTGAGGTGACAGGTTGACTATGGTCTCGGTTGCTTAGCGACAGTCTGTTGATAATGTCTTTTACTTGTCTCTTGTTTTATTGTCAATATATATTTTTCGATTCTCTATAATAACTAATGTTTTCTTATATCTTATTACCTAACTTAACGTTCACTTTAATATGGTTTGTCATGTTTGTGTACGATAGCGCAATAAATGAATATTGTATTCTACCACATAAATGATAGTACTTTTATACTGATAAAGCAATTGGTGCAAAATTATTCCCTAACCATTCCAAAATATCAAACATGCTCAACGTTAATAATCAAGTTTTCACTTCTGCCGGCACTCCCGGAGTGCAACCCGTCTTTTTTTTTTTTTTGCCGCCATTTGGAGCAATTGTTGTTATATTTAGTACAGCACTGTGAATGCAAATGACACATAGTATTACAAATTATCTATTAAGTCTGTAATGAAGTCAATCGAACATCGAATGTGGTCTTAGTAAACCCTTGGATCTCAGAACAATTAAATTGTAAACAAAATAATCTGGCTACTGCTAGTTAACCTGATAGGAAATCTCGTAAGTATTTTTTAAAAGGTGAAAAAATAATATGAAATACTAAAAAGAAACATTGTAGATTTAGATTTTCCTTTATTTTATTACGTCGAGAACGTTCTGTAGGTACTCAATAAATAGGTACTGCACTAGATGACAATAATTAAATTAAATCTTCGACTGTAAGCGACTGTGGACGGGCTTCATTGCCGCTGTTACCAAGGGTAATATAAGATACGTACATCTTATGTTTTGGCGCGCTCTGTTCATTGAAATAAAACAACTTTTACGGATATCACACGCGCTATATTTCCACGAACTAAGATGTAATTGTCCGTATTTTTAGGTTTTTTAGGGGTTTACGGGTCATCCCGTGACCACGGCAGCTGTAAAACGTCGGGAAAATCAAAAAACCCCTAAAAAACCTAAAAATACGGACAATTACATCTTAGTTCGTGGAAATATAGCGCGTTTGATATCCGTAAAAGTTGTTTTATTTCAGTAGTATAAGTAGTTATATTACATATTATCACTATATTGTAATTGATACTGACGTGACTTTGTTAGAGCCAACAGTGGAAAGTGGGATTAGGGCAATATTGAAAATTCACAAAACATACGTTATTATTTAGAAGAATTTTATTTGGAATATAATAAACCGATCGACTAAAAATTCTAAATTGAGTGACTGAAAATATAGGTTGGGTTGCGGAAAAAAGGTTTAGGTTAGGTTAGATTAGGTTAGATTGGCGACTGTCGCTCACCTCATATTGTTGTCGCTCACCTCGTATTGTTGCCGCTCAAAATTTGTTTTAGTCGATCTATTAATTTACTATTTATTTATTTATTTAAAGAGTCACCAACATAAGGTACAGCAAATTAAAAATATAAAAAGAAAATAAACAATGGATTGCTTGTGGCTAACTGCACTTACAATTATAGGTAACCACAGCATGCGTTATTATAATTAGAAAAAAAAACACGTTCCTTACATTGAGATTAACATTATATGAAAAAATTCAACTAAATAATTAAGGATGAAGCTAATTATTACAAAAAAAAACAAATAACACCTATTCATAAACAAAAAAGTATGTTATTATTAAATTATTATTAAAAAACTATATTTTATCGCAATAGTTCATGCCATTATTTATTATTAAAAAAAACTCACATCTTCATGGTTTATTTAGGCACCCAATCAAATCAAAGCATAATATTTCCTCTTTTGTTTTTTATTACAATAAATACTTACTAGACTCACAGGAGCTGTTAAAACTCAATTATTTTATTCGGTTACGTATATACGATTTTGTAATTGACATAAAGTAACATACTTAGCTCGTACGAAGTTGCTACAAAATTTCAGCACATTTTTGATGTACTGTCGATAGGAAATTATTCCGTTGCATTCAAGCAACGCGTTGCATTGCAATTGTTGCACAAACAGTGATCTATCCTAGAGGCCTTTGACTTTATTATGACATTAGCGTGAAATGCCACTAGGACTAACGTATTTTATATACAATAGCTGTTATCGTTGTTATTAATTAGTACTATTTGAATAGGTCCTTTGTTGGGGAAGATAAAGATCTTATATATGCTTCGAATATCATTAGGAACCTAGAACAGATGTTAATAAATTATAGAAAAAAATAAAAAGTGTTTCACCGACTAAGCCGTACGTACAGAAAAATTAATTAATTTAGTTAACAGAAGAATGCAGATGAATATAACGAGCAGGTATAGTTGTAGTTTTTGGCACCAACTAGGTATATCGCGTCAGCCTTCACGACATGTTCTGCCAAGTTCTATGTGCTAAAAGTGCGTTTTTCTACTAACTGTCGATCGAGAACGCGTCGATTTTTTTATGAAATCAGCGGCCCGCCATCTACCGGATTACGACATGGACTACACCAACACCAAACAAAAACGCGCTCACTGTCGACCGTGAGTAGAAAAAACTCGCTATAAGCACACTGCTGATATGTGACTTATAAACTAACTACGTAAACAAAAGACGACTAGGTACTTAAGTACTTTGACTTTCTTTTAATTCTTATTTAAATCTCTTACGCAAGAATTCTTTTCGCATTTTTAGTAAGTATTTTAGTTGTGTTGGATATACATTTTTATACTAACTTGCCATGAAATCACAAAAAAGCTAGGTTTACCTAGTTTAGTTAGAAAGAAAAGGTGCCGAAACGTCGGGAAAATGAAAAAACCCGTAAAAACCCTAAAAATACGGACAATAACAACTTAGTTCGTGAAATATAGCGCGTTTGATATCCGTAAAGTTGTTTTGTTACTAGTTAGAAAGAAGTTAAGGAAATTCTTATTGTTAACATTTCAAACGTAGGTAATATAACACGCGAGGTAGGTATTTTACTGTGTCCTTTGAATATGTATTTCAAAGAGTTTTGTAAGATGTTAATTTTCTGCAGTTTTAAAGCTTCTTATTTATTTTTTCTCTTTTCACCTACGTAGTCGGGGAACTTTTTAGGGAGCTTTATTTAAATAAGTAATAGATATATAAAAAAAAACTTTTCTATCTTAAATAATTAAACATTAACATGTTTTTCATTTGAATCATAAATTATTTATCTAACCTTATAACAGGCCTGTCTCACTTCCATACAAGCGGCGCAAAATCCCCGAGATATTTACCTACTAATCTGGAAAACAACCTAATTTCAACCTTTAGCATTGCGTATAGCCTACATAGTACAATAACTGTCTGCCGTGCAACTAGTCGAGCTAGTGCCAGCCTATTGAGACTAGTCCGGTGACCGGACGCTTGCGTTTATCATACCTAAACTCGGGAGTGAAATTTCTGTACCGTATGGTACTAATATATATTCTGTGCTAGTACTTTCCGAGAAAACATTTCCCAAAAAAAACTACTGGTCAACAGGAAAGTTTCCCGATTGTACCATGTATTGAAAACATTGATTTATTTTCTCTCTTTTCAACGAAAGCTTTCAAAACACTTTTCACAAGCAAACAGATAGGTACTTAGTAAAATGTTAAGTGAAAAACAAAATAATCCGTTCGAAACAAACAAAATACAAAGTAGGTACCTAAGTAAATTGTGAAACTCTATCATGAAGTTAATTGGAAAGCTTTCAGTAAGAGCTCGAGTGACCTGACTCAATTCACAGTTTATCTATCAGATATCTGTCTGAGACGTTATTTACGAATTGATCATCGAACCCGACAAACATTGGTCAAACTGCTAAATCAAATCAGCCGTAACGAGTAATTCATTTGAGAGGATTCTCTGTAACAAGATTCTTGAATAAAATTGTTTTAAAAAGCCAGTATTTTTTTTTCTCAGCAATTTATGTTCCGTTGATCTATAGACCTACTTAAAGTGTGCGTAGTACCTACATAAATAATAAAATATTATAACAAGTTGAGATTCAGACAATCCAAATAATATGTAGTACCTACTTATATATCTTTTTTTTTTATTTCGATTAGACGTACCACAGAACAATGATTTAGTTCTATTAGTTCCTGAAGTAATAAGAATAGAGTTCATTTATGGAGCATGCTGTGTTCACCTATGTATAAGTGGTTGTACATTATGTTATGTCTTTGATTAAGTAATTATTACTGATGTATTAATGTATCAACAGTTGGTGATCCTATTAAAGAAAAAAGAAAACATTAAAAGAGGACCTCTTTTCCTAGTTCTGTGAGACGTACCTATGTATGAGGCAATTAAGCAATTGCAACGCCCGAAAGTATTAAACTTAGTTGCATTTTTGATTTGTTTCTCGTAGCAAAAACAAATTCTCAATCCGTGTCGTGACTGCCGAAACGTCGGGAAAACTAACAACCAACTGATAAGAAAAAAGATTTTTCCTTCAATGTATGCGCGAAAACCAAGAAAGTGATTTCATGAACCAGTTTTCACTGTATCAACATATTTTTTTTATGTTTTATTCATATCTTACACCACCACATCCCCCATGCTTGCGGGCGAGTGATAAATCAATCAGTTTGCGTCGTTTCCATAATCAATAGAGCATTTCTTGTGTTTCTACGGCGCGCGTGATTTCTACAACACCGTGCCGTGTGTGTGCGAGCGCGGAGCGGGGCGTTGATAGAACCGTGGTCTCTTTTATAGCGTGCGATTTCAGGGTTATTATGGTGGACCAAAGCCATTCAGATGAAATTTTTCTGGGAGAACTAAATTATTTATGTTAATTGGAATTTGAACCATATTGCATTTCTTCTTGTATTTCTACCCATCGGCATCTCAGCCACATAATACCCACTGGTGGGTATAGGCCTCCCCCTAAATTGAGGGGGGGTTTGCCATAATCGCCACGCTTGGCAGGCGGGTTGTCGATCGCAGTATGGCCAAGTTTGTAGAAGACGCTGCTGCCCATCTCCTGAAGGCTGAGTCCTTTAGTCGCCTTTTACGACACTCACGGGATGAGAGGGGTAGTGCTATTCTAAGCCGACACTACACAGCAGCAGTTGTTTCTTCCCATAGTTACCCATAATTGCTACCTACGGCATGCACCTTGTAGCGCGAAGCGGTGTGCGTTGGTGTAGTCGTGGTCTTACTGAGAACGGGCTATTTCAGGGTTACAACACAAATAACGGACTCTCTCTAAACTTTGTCTGGCTCTTTATTCCAATTCCTACACCAAATTCGTCCTCTTCAACCAGTTCTTGATTTTTTTTATTGTCAATTTAAAATTTTTATTCACTCAGCTTTCCGCTACAAGTGAAGACGCACATTCTCCGCATTGCGTGTAACGTATTACATTCGTTAAATTGATTCCCCAGAATTAGGTCAAGTGCGCGTGAGTCGGCGCGCACACTCGCACGCACCGCAAAAACGATAATGTAGCGAAGACCCGCGCGGTATGCGACTGCGACTGGTTTTTGTCGCGAAAGAGGATAATTGTGTGTAAATAACGGCAAAATTGCATTTTGATCCGACATATGGATAAAAAAAATACAGAAGATCCTTTTTTTACGAGTGGATATTTTTTTTTATTTTCAAATAAACCTTTTAAACTTGCTGTACCATTAGAGTGTAACTGAACTTTTTTCTATTTTCAAATGGGACAATATTTGTTACTCAATCAGTCGGAAACGGCTGAACGAATTTGGATGAAATTTTGCATACAGCTGGACCTCGATCCGGACTAGGACATACTCTTACCCCGGCAAAAGGCTCCTTTAACGTGGGCAGCTACTATTTAATAAGAAATCGATGTGGGATACATGGGGACGGAGGCAGTGGAAGAGCAGAGAGCTGCGGAAAAAGCAAAAAAAAAACAATGTGAAGCGAGTGAATGAACTATATTGGCGACTCATAGGGGAGAAAACATAAAAAAAAACTTGCTACAACGATCCGGAACAAATTGGAATGATGACAGAAAAAAGTTTCTTTGATGCGCGGTTTTTCATTTTTAAACCATACATCTCATCTTCATATCGGAAGGCTGATATCTAACCAAAAATCTTTTCAGTTCCCAGTTTCGTCGCTTTTGTGGCTTTATAGTGTAAAAATGAAAATAACACAATAATGGAAGCGGGTAAATCGGTTGCTAGGTAATTTTAAATTACATCATTAGCCTGCGGGTCTCGTAGAAAGGATAAAAACACTGCGTCCAGTTAATCTTATGAGTACCAATGTACTTTTTTAAACACCGAAATTATAATAAAAATAAGCACCTACAAAATTTTTACAACATTTCCACATATTATTTAATTAAGCAGAACGCCACGGCCGTTGGTTCCGGCAAATGAGATTAATTTCGATTTTTGCGCGTCCACGGTTATTACATTATTGTCCACTGTTATACGTGCAGTGTTGCCAACGCTAATAAAGTTAATTTCAATCATTCATCCCATCAATATGGGCATATTGATGTTAAGAGGTGATGGTTGAATGGATCGTATAGGGATCTACCTTTACGGATATTAATTTTATAGATAGGTACGAACACGATATTGTCCTTTTGATAATTTTTAAATAGAAAAATATCGAATTCTCAGATGGGACTCGAACCCACGACCTCTGGAAATCCGGTCCAGTGCTCTAACCACCGAATTTCGACGGTGGTCAGCAAGTCTCGGTATCTCAGTGGTAGAACATTGGACCGGATTTCCAAAGGTCGTGGGTTCGAGTCCCATCTGAGAATTCACTTGATGCCGAGTTAATTTATTCCAATATTTTCTATTTAAAATTTATCACAAGTATAAAAATAGCATTGAAAAGTGCAAAATTTCAAAAATCATAAAAAACAGCCCTTTTTTATTTTTGAAGACTTATTTTTTATATTGGTGGGGTTTTTTTTTTCAAGAAAAGAGTTCTGCATTATTTTTAGGTACCCAAAAAATTTGGAAAAAGGAGAAAAAAAAAAGAACAAGACAAACTTAAATAATTAATATACCAGGGTCCAAATTAAGGAGGTTAAAAATAAGAACCCGGGACCTAGGACGCCATATGACAACGGAAGGTTATGGTTTAATTAACCATCTTAGAAACTATAGAATAAGGGGTTTTAATAAAATTCGATCCATATGTACCTACTTATTGTCGGAATTGTACATAATAAGCTACGTATATATTCTTAACGAAAAATATTATAATATAAATATAATATAAAATCATTTATTTCGAGCTTCTTGGGCTCAGATGGTTAGTAACAATGATACTTATAGACCTAATGTTAGTATGACAAATTACAATTTACAACACCACAGCACTAAACATTTATATGTACATGGACCATACAGCAATGGTTGATGTACCGGCAGTCTAGCCTGCTCGCGACCATGTTGTAAACATAAATTTTAATAAAAAAATTATTTAAGTACCTAGTATTAATTAAATACAAGCTTTGCCAGCAAATAATTACAGCGGCTACTTGGTATAATAATAAAACGTATCGTTGTATAAATTTACCATTTATTCAGAGCCGATCAATATCAACGACAATTTAATTATAAGAATGCGGAGTAATTACTCCAATGATTGATGGATTAATGTGACGTACAGCAAATAAATTTAATTCATATCAATGTTGTTCCATAACTATATTTTTTCAAAGCACAATTAAATTGCAGCTGTTGGCAAATTGGCAATATTGCATGAACCCGTTATACTTAATAATAGTGACTTTAGGTTATGGTCGTTGCAAAAAGTTTTAGGTGATTAGTTTAATGGATATTCCAGAGGGTTTAGGTCCGGTTGCTCGTATATTATAGTAAAGTTAAAGTTAAAATTTAACTGCTGTCAATTTTGACTTCGGTAAAAAAAAATTACGTTGGTTATCTTCGCATTCAGCTGCCCAAAAACATTTTACGCGGCGGTGAAATTAAACAAAGGTTGAAAGTGTATTTTAAATAAATAACCTAAAAACAATAGGTATCTAAGCGATAACTATAAATTCTACTAATGTCAAAATGTTAAAAGTGTCGGTTATTTTGACTGCCGTTAAATCTGTAATTTGACTGTTCGTTAAAGTAACCGCTGCTTCAACAACGCTTTTAAATTTGTCCCCCGGTTAAATGCTAAAATCATTAGAGCTATAGAAACCTAGATAATCGCGAAAAAATGTTTTTTATGACTTTTGCATTGAATAAATGACGGCGCAGGGTCCGTTTAATGAGACTTTTGAGATAACTTTTAGAACACCAAAATGAAGGTGTAGTATACAGCATGTCCTCTCTCATTCCGAGGTGAAAACCCTGATATGTTTTTTACGTTGTTGTACGGCCTCTGTGGTCTAGAGGTACAACCACCGGTATCAGACCCAGGGGTCCCGGGTTCGATTCCCAGCGGGGGGTACATATTGTATTCGGTATGGTTGGTGGTAGAACTTGTTGTAAGCCCGCCTTCTACCACCATCTTATCTAAGCCTGACGCCATAACAACAATGTTTTCAGCATTGTTGTGTTCCGGCAGTTAGAGATAAGATAGCCAATTCCTCAGTGATTGAGGATTCCGGGAGAGGCTCGCTTCCATCTTCAGCCTTATCAATACTTAACATCAGGTATGATGAAGGCTAAGAATCTCACAGTCATTCATAAAAAAAAAATCACAGCTTCAATAAAAGTCTGTCTTGTCGTTTTAAGATTGTTATTTAGCCTCTTTCATGTAAAAGAAGAGGAAAAAGGAATTAAAAAAGCGATGGACGTACGATAGACGTTAGCAGTCCTACTAGATAATAATATATTAGTTTGTTTGTTAAATCTTTTATGCCAAAACTACTGAACGGATTTTGGTGAAATTTGGTTTAGGACTTACTACCTATAAGGGCTAAGTACTTTTTAGCCTGATATACCCACGGGAAAGGGAACCACGCGGGTAAAAACGCAGGCGTCCGCTAGTACCTACATATGCTAAGCAGAATAATTACAACAGAAACCTTCATTAAAATTTTGTAATACCTACTACAGATTTACTAAGATGAGCTACAAATCCAAATATTTTATTACTTTAACAATGGTGACTGCATCAGTAAAAAAGTTTTTTTCCTAAGTGCAGAACCTTAACTGCTTCCAACTCACACTTCACCATTTCTAATACCTACCATTATTAAAAAAATCCTTTATTAATTTCCATCATGTTTCGTTGGTGCTGTCTACAAATCGCCCGGGGCTGCTCCGATAATCAATTAGGTATATTTTTTTCCCGACTAATAGGGAGGGAGGGGACGGGAGTTTTCCCCTCCCCTTACCCCTCTCCAACATGCGAATAACGAAATTGCGAATTCTTTTTTTCAGTTCGCTACGTCAAAATATATGTTACGTATATGTATGTTAAATCAATTATTGTTTTTTTTAATTAAACAACTTTTACGGATATCAAACGCGCTATATTTTCACGAACTAAGTTGTAATTGTCCGTATTTTCGGGTTTTATGGGTTTTGATTGTCCCGACGTTTCAGCACCTTTACAGCTGCCGTGTTGACGGGATGACTACGGGTTCCAGTCCGTACTGGTTCACATACGTACATCTTATGTTTTGGCGCGCACTGTTCATTGAAATAAAACAAATTTTACGGATATCAAACGCGCTATATTTTCACGAACTAAGTTGTAATTGTCCGTATTTTTGGGTTTTTTGAATTTCCCGACGACGTTTCGGCATCGTCCTTTACAGCTGCCGTGGTCACGGGATGAACGGGATATCCGTACAAGTTGTTTTATTTCAATGAACAGTGCGCGTCAAAATATAAGATGTACGTAGGTATATTGTTTTTTTTGTGCTCTTAATGACTTTCATGTATAAACATAACTGAATTAATTAAGCATTTCAAATAATGAATACCTCATACGCATTTGTTCAGTCGTCAACTCATATTTATTTAAGGTACCGTCGGCGTCGTGCTTGTTTTGACCAACGTTCTTTCAGTACTAATTAAATGCGTTGGTACATGCTCTTTCCGATCGTTCTTGACGACCTCCGTGGTACAGTCAAGAGCTCCACGATTTGTATCCCGGTATGAGCTAATATTTGTATGATAATTTTGTAGGTTTATCTCTACAAAAAATGTATCCTTATTATATTATGTATTTCTATCCGTTACTCGTCTAGTACCCCATAACAAGCCTCACCAGTGCTTACTTTGAGGCTAGGCTTGGTGATCGTGTTAATTTATTCTAGTATTCTGTTGGTGCAACACACCTTTATTGTATCCAACTACTACCTTACTAACATAACTTTTTCTCTTCTTTCCAGTCAAAAAAGCTACAACAGCCCGTGGAGTTGGACGACGGTGACCGCGACGGGCGACTGACCGCGGGCGCCGCGCGGGCCGGCGCCCGCGCACCCGCACTGAGCGCGGGGGACGGGGGAGGGGCGGAAAGGGAACATGATTGGCTAATAAACTGATAAACTTTCTGGGTGGCTCGTAAAACCCTGACAAAACTAAATGCTGGTACCTCAAAATCCAGATAAGACCTTGTTAGTTAGGGCAACTGATAGATTAACTTTTGACTGGCTGGTCCGCCTCCTAACAATACCTAGTCTGTCATGGGTACTAGTAAACAATGAACTAGCTTTACAAACGCAAAGATTAAATCAATGAGTGATGATGAAATTGACAGCCAAATACAAATGCAATAACTAGCTACTAAATGCCCCAAAGTAAAATAGAGATGGTTCTGAGTTTATCGAGTTGTTAATGTCGCTTCAGTTTCTACGGTGTTATTGTGGCGCCATCTAGTGAAATTGGCGAGGTAACAGTAATACCATACGAAAAGCAGATCGATTTTATTATAAAACTCAGAATCAAACGCTATATAAATCTCATAAAGTCTTAAAAACCATTTCTCCTAAAAATAAAATTACAGTTTTGGCCACCCAACTCGTTTCACCCCGAAGGAGAACGAATTGATCCGTCCGAAGTTATTGGCCCCCGCGGCTTGCTGCGAGACCACGTGTGAACTTATCTGTATTACTGCGAAATACTTTGTCAAAATAGTTATACTACTAGTAATATGAAAACATATGTCTATAACAATCATAAAGCGCTTCAAAGAATTTGAATAATAAATTCTATTCAAACATTACAACATTCCATTTACCATATTCTTGAAACAACGTAAGTGGCGCACTCTTAAATAAACTTACGCTAAAGAAAAGAAACGTCATGTTAAGTAAAAACTAATAATAAACTAGAGCAATCAATGTCTGAATAAATGAACAGAATACATAAATTACAACGAACTACTTTATAAAATGCAAATCAATGCTTCTTAATTATTGTTAGTTTAATTGCGTTGGTGTTAGAAAAGACATCTGGTATTTAATAAAAGAAATATTCTATAACTTATTTTTTTCAATCACATTTTATTATAATTCAAGTGGCAACACTACCTCTCAAATACATGGCAATACAAGATGTATACAGATTAGTTCACCGTCAGTCGCTCAAAGGGAATTGCTGTTTCACCTACTTGGAATAGTGGTTTTGAGTCCACAAACAATATAGACGCTGGAATATCATATCCCTAAATTTAAGAATGTGAGTTAGGGTGCAGTGACGGTACTAAGTGCATAGAACATACGTTATCGTTAGTTGTGATAATATTACAATGCTCGCGAGCGGCGAATAGTTCCGAATCAGTGCAATGAAGTTGGAATGTAAATGTATATTATATTGTAGTTAGAAAACTTAAGTGGCAGCGCGATGCATTTAATTTATATGCAGGCCGATGCAGGCGGAATTTGTAATTCAAATAGCACTTTCATTTGCACGTTAAACAACGTTCTTATTACATTAAACTAAGTTTCAATTAAAAAGGTGCGCTAGAACGGGATAATTACGTTTCGTTAAGTTTTCTATGTAAATACTAAGTCTTGTTTTGAATTACTCGACTTGAAATAGTTTAAGTTATATAAATTGTTATAATTGTTGACCTACTTTACCGTTATTTTATTTTTAATTACAAAGTCAGCCTGCATCGCCTTTTAATATTTATAGAGCCAGTTACAGGCCGACAATTTGTAAGCTGCGAAATAACTAGTAGCCGCGGTTGTCGACTGGAGTAACCGCCTGGTTAGAGCGAGGGCGGCGTATGCTCCTGATCTCTTCACTCTGTGTTATATCTTATAGCCACGCATGACATAGGTGGCGCCGCTGTCGCTTTAGCCAGTAATGTCAGTGTTAGAATCATATAGTAAAAATTGGATGGAATTTTTATGATTCTCTTTAAGTTTGCGATTTAAAATTCGATTTAATCTTACTAATACGACTGATCATTTTTAAATATCAAAGAAATACATTAAGTAGAGGTTTTAAAATCGTATTATTACTTCAATAATGGTTCTCTCCATTTTGAAAATATTGCAATTTTATTATTGGTATAATATCATGTAGGATTATTAGTAATAAATTATGAAACTAATTCTTAGCATGGTTACGATTGTAATAAACATAAAAATGTCATCACAGTGGGATCATAAAAATTCCTCGCCGATTAAAATAATTTTTTTATTAATTAAATTGAAAAAAAACTATTTATTTCGTTATTTTTTAAGTTTTCGATGATTTTAATTGTTCTCGTTACTTTCCTTGAGGATCTTTATCGATTTATAGAATTAGTAAGTACATAATCGTTCAGTGCGCGGCGGGGTCGGCCGAGTCGCCATACAATCTATGAATAATTACATTTCTAGTGTACAATTCCATTTTTCTATTCCGATTTAAATAAGTGTTGTAACAGACACACAGACAAGTTAAGAGACGTTTGGATAACTATATTTTTATGAGCATTTAATTTGAAATGTGTGTGTCCAAGCAACACTACCTATATTGATAAGTAAAGAACCTCTTTTTATTTCTCTACTATTAAAATTAAGAGCATTTTGAAAATGTTGTCTATTAAGTATTCTCAATAGAGATGCAATCTCAATAATTTTTACTTTGCGCAAACATGTTTTAAATAAGACAGAAATTATATTATTGTAAGAGTACCTACCTAATTACTAGGTTACTCAAAAATTTTAATTCCACAAAACATGTAAGTATCAAAAACTATTAGCCGAGTAATTTATATTAAGTTTAAAATGAGTAAATAAACTAATAGGCACATATTTTGTCAAATGCATCAGTTAGTACCTAATGTCAACGCAATAAGATTCATATTTGTATAACTATAATTGATAATACCGACTTTAAAAATGCATTGTCTTTGGTAAATTGTACATAAACTCGTATTATAAATAAATAGTGCTATATATACTTATTAACTTGTCTGTGCCAAAACTATGGGCCCGACCTCCGCCGCTAAGTAATATTGTTGGTTATTCATCATATTGTAATTCCAAAAGTTTCCTGATGTAATTTATTGACTCGATAAATGAAATTACGCTTCTAAAGTGTACTATTACATAATGTAAATATAGGACAACTAATACCTACTATAATAGTGAATGTTGTAATTTGTATATAAGTAATGAAAATTAAATTTTAAATACATAGATAATATTGTGCGTTGCAATTTATTTAACCTTCCCATATGCCTATTCTTCCAAACTTTTTTCATAATGGAGAATGGCGATGTACGGTCAAATTTCTCCGATCGACTTTGCACTTTAAGATGTTATTCGGTAAGGTCAGAATTTTATGAAGAAAATCTACATTTTGTATAAGCTGTAGCTACCTTTTGTCTGTACAATCGCCATATTAATTTTAGTCTGTGTCACTCGGGATTATGTACATAATCCCGAGTGACACAGACTTAAATTCAGTACAATCAGGAATTGCCGGTAGTCCACTTACCGCACATCCCTTGATCGGCTTGACGTTGTAAGCCTATACGACTGGCCAAATACAGCACACGCGAATATTACCCAAAAGTGGTCGGGGATCCGGTTCCCGGGAACTCGCAATTGTACATAAGGATTCTGACGATATCCCGTCAAGCATTTAGAAGTTCTGTGAGAAAGAGACTCGCATACAAGAACTCTGAACACAACACACTCATTTTTTCCCGGGAACTCGCAATTGTACATAAGGATTCTGACGATATCCCGTCAAGCATTTAGAAGTTCTGTGAGAAAGAGACTCGCATACAAGAACTCTGAACACAACACACTCATTTTTTCCCGGGAACTCGCAATTGTACATAAGGATTCTGACGATATCCCGTCAAGCATTTAGAAGTTCTGTGAGAAAGAGACTCGCATACAAGAACTCTGAACACAACACACTCATTTTTTAGCAGTCGCAAAAGAAGAATATACAAGTGGTGATACAAGCTACAGTTGGTAACTTTACAACCACTGCACAATCATTACTTTGTAGCATAGCATCAATGGGGGCGTTAGTTGAACATTAAAACAACTATGTAAAAATTCAATATATAGAAATATAATTACAGTAGCTCATTATTTTACACATTTCACTATGGTACGTACATAGGTCGCTAATATGGGCGTAAGAACGGAGTATGTTTCTGTACAATATAGTTATACAATTCATATAAACAAGACTATAGAAGAGGCACGCTAAGATGGTCGTTTTGACACCTCACATTTCCAAAGTAAACTATATTAGGTCCCGGCTACACGCTCCGGCTCCGACATGACACATCCAAGTAATAAAACAGCATTTGTCATTTTTTAAGACGGCTAATACGGCTATATTGAAATTAAGAATTTTCTTTGTTAACTTAACCAACATTTTGGTTTGAAGAAGGGTGTTAAAGCGGTCGTCATAGCGTGCCGCTACTTTAACGTATTAAATACTTTGAGTAAGTTATATTCTCAGTTGGGCATTTGGAAGATGATTTATTGCAAGTAAAAATATTTTTTATGTCTTTCTTATTCATCATAGACTTTACGTCAAAGGTTTAAAGGCCTAAATACACTGCCATTGTCGATATATTAAATATAAAATAAAAAATGGAAGAGATTTGATAATACTTAGTCACAGGGATTTAATAACAAGACCAAAAAAACAACCAGAATAAAACACTTCTCTAACTTCTCATACATCTCGTGATTTTTTTTAAAGATTTAGGCTCTTATTTTTTCTAACAAATGGAGATGTTTTCGTGATGGAGAGAAGATAATGTCAAATTACCTAAAGATTTAAAAAGTTTAGTTTTTGCAATATTTTGGCATAATGCACCTTTTATGGAATATCAATGTAAGGAAAATAAAACCGGGTCGCACTCCCTTTAAGCTCTCCATGGATCTCGCGCATAGCGCATGCGATTCATTCATTCATTCATTTCAAAATTCATTCAGAGTCGATTCATAATTGCTTTTTGTTAATTTTATTTAGATATTATTGTTTTTATAAAATGTTTAATCCTTAGTATTGTACACTGTCAAAATGCAGTATTATTCGCGATGCTGGAATGTGTAAGCACAATATGAATTTTGGGAAGCGAAATCTTTTAATAAGCTACTCAAAGTATTTCACACGGTACTATAATAGAATCACAGCTGGGAGTAGCGCCATACATTAAGTCTGACCTTAGTACTGTGGGCGACATACTTATTAAGCGTACCAGTTTCTTTTTATTTTGAGAATAGTTTGACAATACTGTAAATGAAATGAAATGAAACAAACTATAATATTTTTTTCCCCGACGTTTCGGCACCGTGAACATCGGGAAACCAATAAACCGAAAAATTATAGTACCAAGTATATATTTCGGGTAAATACATCGCACTAAATACTCCGCAAAAGTTGTTTTATTTCAGAGTATACAATCTTTGATTTCAAACGATGGAAATTATAATTCTGCTAATATTTCAACATATCTCAAATACATTATACATTTTTAATTTTGCATTTTACAATGCTATTTTTGTGTGATAAATATACTAGAAAAAAGCAACTAGTCTCATGTCGCCCTGACGACCTGACATGAGTTGCTTTTTTCTAGTATATTTTCTTGTTTAATATTTATCATATCTCAAATACATTTATTTAATCTAAATTAATAAAGATTAATGTCACAGTCCAAACAGCTTTGCTCCGACTACATACGACCGGAATGACGCACTGACACAGATACACGTCGCTTCACGCGCGCTCGCTTCATTCTTAGGCTCGGACTACAGCGAAAACCAGCGAGATCCGTGTAATATCGACCGAATGCACCGACTATTCATTGTGTTTAGACTGTGTAAGTGCTTTATTTACTATCCTTGAATTGAATTTTATACTATCTATATGTCGCCCACAATACAAAGTTAAAAAGGACAATACACCATGTTGGAAAGCACTTAACTTAATTGATTGACCACAGCAATGGGAGCGATCGGTTGCTAATATAAACATTTGGATTTTTCGTTCAAAAGCCAACAAATAAAAGTAATCGCTGGAGTTATCAGAGTGCTTAGTGCGAGTTTTTTCTACTCACGGTCGATCGTGAACGCGTTGATTTTTGTATGAAATCAGCGGCCCGCCATCTAGCGGATTACGCCACGGACTACACTAACGCCATACAAAAACCTAACGCGCTCGTGAGTAGAAAAAAATCGCATTAAGCACACAGGCTGTAAATATCTGTAGAGTTTAGAGCATAATGATTAAGTTATGGGTTTCCATATTATCTCACATTGTGTGTTATAATCTAAAAAAAATATTTTTCAATCCATGAATAGTACAAAGTTAATAAGTGGTCATTGTGATTTGTAAAGCACAGACTATGCAACCAAAAAGACTAATGGCCGGTTGCACCAAAATTCATTTCACAGATTCGAATAAAATAAATCGTAGTTTGCTTGTCAAAGCTGTTTAATTTGACAGCTTTGACAGGCAAATCACATTATACTTTATACGAGTTCGTAAAAATAATTTTGGCGCAACTGGCTGTACGCGTTGGCTAGCATAAGTTCGTCAGGGTTTGGCAGTAATTTAATAAGAGAGGAGTCATCTTCTCCCTCTTTGATATTTACTTTAAATCTTTTTGGTTATAAAGTTCTAAGCATTTACACAACCGTGTAAATTATTCGTTACTATAGACACCACTTTAGGTATCAAGAAATCATTGACGTTCAAACGTGTAAGGTTTTATAAGATTTTTGGTTAAACCATATCACGTTGCACTTATTATCATTTTAGGATTCAAAGTCACTGATCTATCCTGTTTGTTATATTATGCTGTATAATTTAGACAAGCAGTACAAATGTTAGGCATCAGAAAAGACAAAGACAAAAAACTAAAAGTATTGGAATATTGATATTATAAAATAGAGGTCTTTAGGTATACTCGGATAACATATTATTGCACAGTACATTAACCTAAGGTAGACACTTATTGCCGACATTAGTATAATATATTCCTACACTACATAATATAATAGGAAATATTTAAAAACATTTTCGTTAAGAAAAATTTCATGTACAAAATGTCAATTACACTAATTATAATTTATAAAAGAGCGTACTAAGAACAAATGCGCATGTTAAAATTATAAAAATACTTATGGCCAAGTACAATCGACAGGACATAAAATTTTACATTTCCGGTTGATGCTAGAACTGTTTTGCCGCCAGAAATTATCAATAGGTATGTTTTTCTTAAGGTATTTATTGTATGGGCCTTGATGCTTGAAATAAATGGTTAAAAAATAAAATAAAAGAACAATAAAGTTTTCAGCATTGATGTGTTCCGGCAGTTAGAGATAAGATAGCCAGTTCCTCAGTGATTGAGGATTCCGGGAGAGGCTCGCTTCCATCTTCAGCCTTATCAATACTTAACATCAGGTATGATGAAGGCTAAGAGTCTCTCCGTCGTTCATAAAAGAAAAAAAAAGACTGCAGTTGTAGTTAAAAAATTGTTGTTCTACGAAAATAGCTCTTATGAAACACGTAATAAGAGTGCGGTCACAACATGCAATATTTCATGTGCTGTCGACAGTAGTTAGAATTAGAACATAATAAATGGAAAGGGCATTTTGTAAAAGGTATTAACGGCCGGTTCCAATAATCTATCCCTAACAAGAGATAGGCCTATCTTGATAGCGTTACTTAGCAACCGCTGTTATTTAGGTTTATTTTAGGCAAATTAACAAAAATATCTAAGCAACAAAGCTCTAGCAAGCCTATCTCTTACTCAGGATAGGTTATTGAAACCGACCGTAATGGTACAGCAACATAAATAGTTGTATTACAGACGCATGACTTTAAGTACGCGAGTTTTAAGTTTCATCCATTTGTGCGCGTCTTTTTTATCAGCTTGCTTTGCATACTCCATCTACGGGAAGATTACAGAAGAGTTCCATCCAATTAGCAGTCCAAAAAAATAAACTAAACAAGTTCTGAATGAAGTTTTGTTCTTATGGTAAATTTTAAATAGAAACATATATTGGAAAAAATTAACTCGGCCACAAGTGAATTCTCAGACGGGAATCGAACCCGCGACCTTTGGAAATCCGGTCCAATGCTTCCAATGATTTCCAAAGGTCGCGGGTTCGATTCCCGTCTGAGAATTCACTTGTGGCCGAGTAAATTTTTTCCAATATTTTTCTTTTTAAAATTTACCATAAGTATAAAAATAGCATTGAAAAATGCAAAAAAAGTACAAATTCATGAAGTTTTGTTTATTCTAGTTTCTGGTTTGGAGTGTAGTTTGCAGTGGCGAAGGGTCCAATAAATACCGATTCCCCTCGGCTTACCTTTCTAGAACCCCGCCCAGCGATCCACTAACGTATCATAAAAATTATGTCACTTATTTATTGTCAACAATTAGTTTAATATATATAGATGCCTGGCAGTTGCGAAGTGATTAAAATACTTTAATTTCCATGTTTATTATTGTCTGATTTGTGATTTTTCTTGATCTGATTTACCTTCGCCGTATTTCGACCCCTCACCACTGGTAGTTTGCTTTTATTCAATTGAACCGTAGCAACAAAGATGCTCTGTAATAATGTCATCGCACACAAATGATTGAAACTCCAATTTCTGTTTCAATTACAAATAAATTATCCTACACGATGGATAATTAAAATAAACCACAACAAAACTCTCCCAGTACCATGATAAAACAGACAGCAGCTCATAATTTCACAATAAATGTCAAATTTCTTCAATCAAAATAAATAAGCGATTAAAATAAGAATTTGCAATAGGCTATTTGACAGGTTTTTAATATCAAATAAAAAATTATATATTTAAATAGCGCGCCAAAACGCTACTTTGACAATATGGCGCTGCAATGGGGTCGGTGACGTCACTTGCCTGTATTCTGATCTATGGGACATATCATCCACATACGTAGGCAAACGAGGTTTACAAGCAGGTGACGTCATCATAAACTCGACGAATCAATAGCGTATTGTGTCACGTGACAAACGTTTAAAAAACGCATTTTTATTTACGGATTTTAATTTTAAATAAAGTTATAATTATTTTCAACTTACGTTAATAAATAACCATTTATAAATTCTTAATTTATAGTGATAACAAAAATTGACACTTTATTTTTCGCATTGTCAATTAGCTTATTGCGAAAGTAAAACAACTTTGATCTTTTCTTGGGTAAGTTCATGCGCTGCTTGTGTACGTCCACAAATATTGAGAGAGTTCCATTAATCTCAAAAACAATACTATCGATCGATCATTATCATAGTAAAATACAATCAATTAAATAAGAGATCAATTAGGACACTTGTGATGATCATTGGACATTTATTAGACCACATATTTGGTAATACTATGCGAAGAATAGTTCGCAGCTCGTTTAGTAAAAAAAAAATTAAAGCATAATAATAAATATTTTATATCTTTACATTTTAAGTCAATTTAGTTTTAAGGAATTATAAATTGTATTCTTGGTTAAGTAACATCACTTTTTACATTTAATAAAAAAATGTGTATATCTATTCTTCCGACTCTAAACATAGATTTTTAGAAATTTAGTTTTCTAATAAATATTTAACAAGAAAATATACTAGAAAAAAGCAACTAGTCTCATGTCGCCCTACATGAGACTAGTTGCTTTTTTCTAGTATATTTTCTTGTTAAATATTTATTACATAAAAACAGCATTGTAAAATGCAAAATTAAAAAGTTATAATTTAGTTTTCTTCTTATAACCGTCGATATAAATGCATAAAGTCAATCTATCATATCATTAAAAAGCTTAAATAAATACAAAATTGTAATGATCGATCAGTTACATGCGAAATTTTATCACTTCCATTAAAATAAAGTCATTATCACCTAGTTTTAAGGTCTTATTCGCGTTGGAACGCTAACATACAATAGTATAACGAGGAATAAATATTTGTAATGTCACTAAACGTATAAATTTCAACTAATCGTGTATAAAGTAAGATTAGGCATAAGTCTTGTTTTGGTGGACGCATCGATGTGGCGACATGAGATCTGGAAACGCAGAAATTTTTATGTCAATCAAAGTAATGAGTTAGTATGGCTGTTGTGTTTACATTAGAATAATACATCACAAACGTCAACATAAAAAATGCACTAGTATTCTTCAAATTGCTCCAAAGGGATATTGAAGACTATAGTCTGTTTTTTTTTTACCAAACGAGTACCGAAGATATTGACTGCGTTGCTATTGGTCCACGTAATCAAGATAAAGTCCGTTCCATCAACCACGTCCAACCATTAACAAGAACAAAGGCGTTGACCCCACCCCTAACAATGACCCATCTCACTCTGTCAATATCGGAAATGTGCGAGAGACATACTCATTACTGGTTTGTTAAAAAAACAGACTATAGTTGTGCCTTTCTAGTATAAAATTTGTCACATAAAAAAACATTGTTCAAACTTTTATTCATAAATAGTCATCATCATAATTTTAACCTAATCCTAATTCCATTTTTAATAACATTCCTATCATAAACAGTATAAGTAGTATTAAGAGCACGGTTCTATATTAATGATTCCGCAGACTGCTTTCGCGGAGCAGTTCAAACGATGGCCCATATATCATCGTGCCCAGCATATCCTGAGTTCCTGACACCTTCACGCAGGAGGCTGTTAAAGTGGCTAAGTTTTGTGCCACGATGGATTAAAGAAGAAGCACACACCTGTTATTTTCCAGGAGAGACAAACGCAGCACCTCGTCAAGACCAGAGGGATTTGGTCAGCTTTCAGGTTCTCCCCCTAACAGCGTGTTCCAGCGCCGATAGCGCTAACACTCGAGCCAGCTCGTCATCGGCTTTGATATTGATGTCGGGACCAGGTGAACGTCAATTTCGGTAATATTTAGTCACAATCGTATCTCAAACGTTTTTCAATTGTAATATGTTTACACTGTAGAAACAAGAACTATTATGTCTGGAAGAAATTGCTATTTAGCAATAAGGTAGCATTTTGAGCGAGTATCGAGTGGCGCTCGTGGGTTATGCTAAAAGAATTTTATCCGAGGATTGAAAATTCAACCCTAAGAGCACTATAACTTATTATTTTGCATTTATAATGCTATTTTTATGTGATAAATATTAAACAAGAAAATATACTAGAAAAAAGCAACTAGTCTCATGTCACCGTTAGGGCGACAGCGTTATAATTAGATGGCTGTTTCATATTAATCGATAGTCAAACATCTGTAAAGATGTTTCTTTCGAATGCGAGGATATTTCTCTCATTGATGAACCGACGGTGGCCAACACCGTACAACGGTGAATATACTGGAAAAATTCGACGTGTCCTCGTAGGTCTCTGTAGCATAATTGGTTAGTGCATTGGGCCGGATTCCCGAGGATGCGGGTTTGACTCCCGTCAGGGCGATATGAGACTAGTCGCTTTTTTCTAGTATATTTTCTTGTTTAATATTTATCACCTAAGAGCACTATTTTTAAATGGGTAGTATTTAACAGATCGACTTAAAAAACTTTTTGAGCGACAAAAATACTAGGGGAGCGACTTAGTCGCCAACCTAACCTAAACCTATTTTTCCGCAACCCAACCTACGTTTTTAGTTGCTCCATTTAGTAATTTTAAGTCGACCGGTTTATTATGTTCCTTTTTAAATAAATAAAAGAAAAATAAGTATTGACCTGTTATTTCTCAAGGAGAGACAGACGCAGCGCTTCATCGAGCGCCCTCTGCTCAGCTTCCAGCTGCTCGTCCCTCGCCGCGTGCTCCCGCGCCGACAGCGCCAGCGCGCGGGCCAGCTCGTCGTCCGCGTCGGCGTCGGCGTCGGCGTCGGCGGCGGCGTCGGGGGTCGGACCGACTCCCGACGGAGTGGTGACCCCCCCGCCGAGGGCGAGCGACGCGAGCGACGCCTCTATGGCTCTACATACAATCTGGCGAGTTACTACGCTAGCTCATCAATATATGCTAGCTCACGAAAGTATAGATACATTTACGTTGGAGTAATCCAGCAATAAAAATGGTATGAGCACTAAAATAATTGAAATGAAAAAGTGCACAACAAAAGATAGGAGTGAAGAAATATGTGGATACATGTGAGGGAGCATATCCGTTTTAATATTTTGCATATTGATTTAACACACACACACACACACACACACACACACACTAAGGGCCGGCTACACCACCGACGGATAGCTTATATTTCACATCATTTAATTTTGACAGTTCTATTATGAAAAATATGTCTAATTATCTTTCAAGTAAGCTATCCAAAACTTATCAGTTAGTAGTGAAACGAACCCTTAATCGACGTGTGGAAAATTAGGGAGCAAAATATTATAAACTTTCAAAAGTTGCGCAGAGAAAAAACTCAACTTTTAGTATCAAAAGTGAATCCACAGTCAATATCCTTACATACCGTGTGTTAAAAAAATATATTTCTTACAAATTATAAAAACTCATCTAGCCACTATAAAATTATAAGAAATAATAACACACTCTGTAATGAAAACTATAGTATAGCTAAAATATGCTACGTCTGCCGAAAAATGGGGATTTTCTGTAAAAATTTCAATAAGATATAGGTAATTATTGATTTAATTAAGTAAAATTATAGGAATAATGAAATGATCGTGGACCGTCGTCGTGTATGTGAAAGCTGTTTATCGAGCTCATACATTACAGCGGCTGTGTACGGTCGCTGTTTGTTTAGAAAAAAAAAAAACAAAAAATGAATGAATACTTTAACGCGATAAAAAATATTGTTGTTCGTTTGATTTCGAAAAGTAGTATTATTTTCTGCACATTATTTGAGAAAAGTACTATACAAGTCTCGGCCACGACTAGGCATTGATGGATTTACGTATATGTGCCTCGGGCCACATTTATACGTGCGTCCATCAATGCCTCTTTTGCCGCTGCAGTAATGTACTATATTTGTTATTATTATTTATTAATTTAATAGGTAAAGAGCTAGCGGGTAAATCTACGGGCGTTTTGAACGCTGTCATGGCCCTCGACATATAAAGTGTCATGCATGATAAGTGCGAAAATAAAGGTTATGTTGCTGCTACTCGTATGAGACCTATATTCGTAACAGGACACGAGGACAGAATTTTATTACTCTAAAAATATGAAAATATGTTGAGGACAATGACGGCGATTAAAACGCCCGTTGATTGACCTTTAAGCGCTTCTCAGATTACGCTATACATAATAGCATATAGCTCATAGCTCAACGCTATCGCTCACCATACATTTATTTAGTTAGCGTATAGTAAGCCAATAATATATATTATAGCTAAGTGTGAAAGTGTTCTAAGTAAATGTAAAGTCTGCTTTTTCTTACTTGTCTTAAAATGTAAACAATCTTTACATGTCATTTTACAGGTTTCCTTAAAATATAAAACAAAGAAAGATATTACAAAATTATCTTTGTACTTAATAGTACGTATAAGTATGTATAAATAAAATTTTAATTTTTGTTAGTATTTATTTATTTCTTTATTTATGTATGTAGTATGTTTTATCATATACATATATAAGGTTGACTGGTAGAAAATGCCTATGGCATTAAGTCCGCCTATGTACATCCAATTTGTGCATGAAGTATTAAATAAATAAATAGTCGTTTTTTCATGAAAGGTATAGATTGACATTAACATGTAATTTTTTTAGTTACAATTCAATAATAAGTCTTGTCAAGATTGTTTACATTTTAAGACAAGTAAGAACAAATCGGCCAAGTGCGAGTCGAACTCGCACATGAAGGGTTTCGCCTCTCACCCAAGGTTGCCTGGAAGAGACTGCTACGTAGCTATAAGGCCGCCTATTGTGTGTTCCTCTTTTTTGAATTTTTTTCTGTATGTGTTTGTTTTTGTATAGTGTGCAATAAAGTTTCTATTATTATTATTGCCAAAATGCCATTATAATTTTTCGTCTGCAAAAATAAGTTTTGTTTTTCATAGTGTTTGTATGAATGACAAAGTTATATTTGGGATTTTGGAAAATGTGCTATAGCGTTGAAACTACTAAATAAATTTCGTTCAAACTAAATTTCGTCAAAAGTTTTTATAAAGATCTACATCATATATTTTTTTTTTATTTTTCACTTTCTTATTTTAAAAGTTAGAGGGAGGGGGGGACACATATTTTATCACTTTGGAAGTGTACATTTTTCAAACGGTTGACTTTGAGAAAAAACCGTTTTAGAAACCTCAATGCAATTTTCAAAGACCTATCTATTGATACCCCACACGTATAGGTTTGATTATAAAAAAAATTCAGTGTCAGTTCCATGTATGGGGAGCCCCCCCCCCCCCCCCCCCCCTTAATTCAATTTTTTTTTTATTTCTGTGTAAAAAACCGTAAAGCGGTTTACAGAATACATCTGCCTACCAAGTTTCAACTGTGTAATCCTCATAGTTTTGGAATAAAAAGGGTGTGACATACATCGGTTTGGCCGAATCTATAAGGGTTTAATTTTTTGCCTTTAGGCTACGAAACCCTAAAAACCGACTTTATGGTGAGCGATATCGTCGTGCTATAAGTTCTATGCTATTATATTACACAAAAAGACCCGTCCGAAGCCTTCCTACATCTACACTTACAACGCTGACGGCCAGTTGTACTGTGCGCCTTGCAACAGGACATTTAAAACCAAATTTGGCTTTGCACGCCACATCCGTGCACACGATCGAATTTAGTCCAGGGGGGCTAATTGTCTAATTTTAAATCTATCGCAATCCCTTTCAATTCGTAATTTGAAAGATATTCAGGCCGTCACTATTTGACATTTGAAAGGGATTGTGATCGGGACGCGTTTTAAAAGGTATGGAATAAACGAAATTGAACTGTCTAAGCAATATGACAGACGAAAATATCACAATCACAATACCTCTGAAAGGGATTGTGATAGATTTTAAATTAGACAATTAGGGGGCAGAGCCCGTAGACAAAGTAACAACGTTATGTAGCGAAACGATAATTCGATTCGTTATTGTCTATATTCGCCAATCAACCTGCGGTAAGACCACGTGATTTAGCGCGGCTTATGTCAATCCGCCAATCCCATACATTTAATTACTTTCGAACTTCGTTATCGTTTTTGAATTGTAACTTTGGCTAAGGGCCCAGCGGCCCGACCGCCTAACGGTACAGCGTGTGGTATTGCTATAGCCATCAAACTTCAAACTCTCATAAAACCCTTCAATGATAGGGTTTTTGGCTAATTCCTACATATTTTTAATTATCTATTAGATTCACTACTGCATTTTTAATATGAAAGTGATAGCGTAAGCGAGAGCCTTTGTAGGGGGTGTGAAAAATCGATAGCTATAGCAATAGCACAAGCTTTACTGTTAGGCGGTCGGGGTGCAGGTTCGCCATAGACGGATACGTCAAGGAGGACCATATATTATATTATAGTGGAGAGTAGTCTGAAAAGCGCTTTACATGCATTCGTGTCCTTACCGTTGCAGCTGCGAGTCCTCGTGCGCGTAGGGCGCGGGCGGCGGCGCGGGCGACCGCAGCGCCTCCCACACGTCCACCTGGGGCACACACCACTGGGTAAACACACATGTAGAGTTGTTCAAAACGACTATAAATGTATAATCCGCTATACGCTATCTGCTATAAATTTCTAGCGCGCTATTAAATACGCTATAATATAGCGTGTTAGAAAAAAAGCGTATGGGGCCGTCGAATGGCGCGTTAAGTCGTGCAGCCCGCTAGATCTCGCGTAGCACGTTACATAACATTCATTCGTTCGTTTCGTTAGACTTGCCGCGTGCTATACAAACTATTAGTGTAGTGTATATTAGTC
The DNA here is from genome assembly GCA_910589605.1 of Chrysoteuchia culmella. Classification (NCBI taxonomy): domain Eukaryota; kingdom Metazoa; phylum Arthropoda; class Insecta; order Lepidoptera; family Crambidae; genus Chrysoteuchia; species Chrysoteuchia culmella. The sequence continues at coordinate 3,394,833 of OU342651.1, forward strand.
TTAAATAAAACTAGGAACGGCTCCAAACTGCACCACCTTCGGTGGCGCTTTGGAGCCCAAGAGAGGCGGAGCGCCGCGAGCTTTTACAACTTTATGTCGGCATAACTCTGTGAGGACATGACGGATTTAGACGCGGTTTGTTGCATTAAACGCAGAATTACATTCTGGTCGAATTTGTAATGTATCGCGATGCACAAAACCCTTTCGAGCAAAACCCTAAAAACCGAATTTGGCTCTTCTTTGACGCCAAAAGCTAAGGTTATGGTGATGGTAGGACATCGAATTTTTGTCACCTCCTAGGTATGGTTGATGTCTAAGTATGTGCCAAGTTTCATTAGAATCGGTTAAACGGTCTGGGCGCTATGACCGGGCGGACAGATTTTCAAAAGAGTCAACATAAGAGAGGCTCCGCTACGCTCCGCCTCAATAAAGCAGCAAGCGCGCGCGATAATATAACGGGTAGCGAGCGAGACGAGCCTGCTGCGTACGTAACGTAGAGCGCGTTCGATCGCAGTTCGATGACTGGCAGCGCGCTGTGGCCGCTGTGTCTTGCCGCGCGCGATATTTTATAGCGTATAACGGATTTCAAGCTACATACATAACACGCTATAAACGCGATGTACAGACAGCGCGTTAGAATATAGCGCTATGCTTTATATTAACCAACTCTAGACATGTGGCGGCACCTACCTGCGGCCCGACCGCCTAACGGTATAGCTTGTGCTATCGCTATAGCTGTCAAACTTCAAACTCTCATAAAACCCTTCAACGATAAGGTTTTTGTCTATTTCCTACATATTTCTATTCATCTATTGGATTAACTATTGAATTTTTAGTATAAAAGTGATAGCGTCAGCGAGAGCCCTTGTAGGTGGTTTGAAACATCGATAGCTATAGCGATAGCACAAGCTATACCGTTAGGCGGTCGGGGTGCTGAGCCTTTATTCACTATGACCACTAAGCTATTCCTCGCTCGAACCACGCCGATGTCTTACTTGGTTTTGACATTTTCAATACATTTTCTCCGTGATACTCACAAATAAGCTATTTGACAGGTTTTGAAAATCCATTTTATATTATGTAGTAGAGTTTAAGGAACCCAGTTAAAGTTGTTTTTTTTTTAATTCTGGTACATATTAGCTGAAAAATATGAAATTAAAAATTCAATATTTAAATAGCGTGCTAAAACGCTACTTTGACATATATGGCGCTGCAATGGGGTCAATGACGTCACTTGCCTGTATTTTACATATCTTCCACGTACGTAGGCAAACGAGGTTTACAAGCAGGTGACGTCATCATGAACTCGACGAATCAAGAGCGTTTTGTGTCACGTGACAAACATTAAAAAAAATGCATTTTTATTTACGGATTTTTAAATAAATATAATATTATTTTCAACTTACGTTAATAAAATACCATTTTTGAACTCTTTATTTATACTGATAACAGTAATTGACACTTTAATTTTCGCATTGTCAAATAGCCTATTATAGAGTTATTGTACGAGTACATGACGGTCACAAATTGTATAATTATTAAACGAGGAAAATGACTTTAAAATTTGTAAGTGTTAAAAAGAAAACTAATTTTAAAAATGTCGGCGTGGTTTGAACGAGGAATCGGTAAGTGTTCTTAGTGAATACAGGCCCTGACGCCGCACACACGGAACTCACCTACCGTGACAACAGATGGCGCTGACAACAACTCGATATGAGATCGAACGACATGTATGAAAACCTACATCGCGCTTACAGTTTCACCAGCCGATTCACATATATACCGAGTCCGACGCACGTCAGACAGACAGACCATCTCCAACAACAGCGGGAAGAGCTCCTTCCCCCACCACCACAAGAAGCCCGGGGAAGGAGCAGAAGCTCGAACCCGTACCCGCCTAGAGCGGAAGATCCAGATGATCAGACAGACCGCAAACCTCTGACTACCATCACCCAGTCCGGAGGAAAAGCTCGCTATTCGAGCTTCCTACGAGTGGCTTACCATCTACCACCCTTTTCCATACCTCCACCATCACCTAAATGTTATTTACAAAGTAGATTATTGTTTTAAAGACCGAAATGCATGAATGTGATACTAACATAAAACATAACTTTTGTAATTGTATAAAAGGAAAATATTCTAATAACAAATTAAATATATTTCAAGAATGTAGATTTGTGTTTGGCAACAACATCTTCCTTTGAAAATGTTATCGTTTCTGTTAAAGCTGATTAGTTTCTTGCGGCCGTTCTTCTTATCAGTTAAATTATTGTGTACATCTTGAGTGGTTACTAACTTTAGTTTATTATTAAGTTTATTGAACGAAAAGTAAACAAAAATGATGTCTGGTGGAAAGAAACGAAAAGTATATACAGAGGGTCGCCAGTTTCGAGAAAAATGGACTGAAGAATTCTTTTTTATCTTTTTTTTATGAAGTACGGGAAGACTCTTAGCCTTCATCATACCTGATGTTAAGTATTGATAAGGCTGAAGATGGAAGCGAGCCTCTCCCGGAATCCCCATCTTGCACAATGGTAAGCCTATTTGTTTGCTGTGTAATGAATCCATTTCAGTAATGAAAGAATTCAATATAAAGAGGCATTACTGCACTCACTGACAGGACAATTAAGAACAGACAAAACCCAGAAGCTTACCCCAAAATTGGAAAAACAGCAACAAATATTTCATAAACAAAAAATACAACTTGATATTGTAGTATATACTGCTGTATAGCATACTGCAGCAAGCCCTCCTCGTCATCCATACAAGCCAGTCCTACATCTGGAGCAGCAGCATCCCTATATCCCTTCGCTGAAGAAGATATTTACATCCTTACCTGCTCGTCACTAGTCCCAGCCTCCATCAGACTCTGCTGTATAGCATACTGCAGCAGGCTCTCCTCGTCATCCATACAAGCCAGTCCTACATCTGGAGAAACAGCATCCCTATATCCCTTTCAGTAAGAAGATATTTACATCCTTACCTGCTCGTCACTAGTCCCAGCCTCCATCAGACTCTGCTGTATAGCATACTGCAGCAGGCTCTCCTCGTCATCCATACAAGCCAGTCCACCATCTGGAGCAGCAGCATCCCTGTATCCTTTCCCTATGCTGAAGCAAGCGTCGTCTATGACGCAGGATAATCTGTCCCCTTCTTGTATGCACTCGATGTGAGGGACGGGAGATTCCGTTGCGAATATATTACCGAATGTTATGCGAGCGTTTAGCACGTGGAAGAGGGGAATTTCTGGAATAGATAGTAAAAAAAACTTTTGTAAAAAACGTCATGGGAATGAAACTTTTTCTTTATCTTAACACCAATAAAGAAATTAATTAAAATAAAATTAATTTCAACAAGAAGGGAAGATCTATAAAGTTACGTATTTATTCTAAGTAGAAAATAAAATCCAAATGAAGGTTTGATTGAATCAAATAAAAAAAACGTATAATACAAAATAAAATAATGATATTAAAATTTCTTACTTAAGTCAAAATGGTGTTATTCATCGACAATTTCATACTTATGTAATATTATAATGTGTTAATATTGTTCAAATTTTAATAAATAAATAAATATAACTTCAAATAAGTTTGCCATTTTTCGAGATAGTTTGTCACACAAAATATAATGAAAACATAATACCTAGTATATTACATAATACCTATTATAACTCACCTATTTTAACAGGGAAGCCGGCAGGTAGTTGCATCTGGACGAAGTCTTTTAGTTTGACAAAATGTGGTGAAGAAATGGCAGCCATCAAATCCAAGATAGGCATAATTTGTTCTTGTAACTGAAAATGTTTCAAAAAGTTTAACAAATAATTTCTATGAAATGTAATAGCTGTTATCTGTATCTATTGTACCTTGATCACATGTACAGAGTAGAGCGGCGAAACAAGAAATTGGTATTAAATAATAAATAAATAATTGCATACAACACACTAATTATCTAGCCCACGTTAAGTTTCATGAAGAACTTGTGTTATGGATACTAGATAACGGATAAAAATACTTATAATCTTTTCTTTGTAAATACATACATAATATCAGGGGCGTGCATTCCATATAGGCTATTAGGCAGTGCCTACCTCATTCAAAACCTAAATAAATATACAATAAGTGTTAAAGTTATATTATTTTAGTTTAAACTTCTATTCAACACTCACCCACTAAGATATTCCTTACGCTAAATACTGAATACCTACCGATAGGCAGTCTCGAAATTGCCTACTCGAAACAAGCAGCGTTTCATACAAGAATACAACATATTTAGAAAAAGTATTGCTCAAGTATAAACCGCCCATGGCAAGAAGGGCGCTGTTTGTTCGTGTAACGTTCTAGCTTAAACTTCCGGAATATATCAGTATAAAGTAAGCATGCCTACCTGACGAATGAATTTGGTCGCGAATTATTTTGTTGAGGAGTTATTTTAAAACTATCATATTTCCTAAGATATTCATTAAAATTTAATGATGTAAAGGACAATTTTGTTCAAAATTAAATACTTGTGATGATTAACGTATTTATTTAGATAAGGATCATGTTTATGAAAACAGCTTCTCAAATAATACATTAGTTTCGAACTAATTTTATTATCTGAAAAATGGTTATAGTGAGTTAACCATAAAACATAGACATATGCTGTCGCGGACTTTTTTTTAGAACTTTTGATGGGGAATAATTTCGTCATACATGATTTTTTCATAACTTTAACCGTTTACACACCGTCCGCAACGGAAGCTCCCAAAACTAATATTTTTTTCCCGTTTCTGTAACGTTTTACATTAATCGTAACGTGATATTAAATATCTTATTACCTTCCGAGATAAATGGACTATCCAGCACAAAAATAATTTTTCAATTCGAACTAGTAGTTCCGGAGATTAGCGTGTTCAAACAATCAAACTCGTCAGGATTTTAATATTCCTACTAAATATTACGAACCTTATCATTTATGACTAGCGGCCGCGCTCGGTTTTACTCGCCGCGTGGTTGCCGTTACCGTGGGAATATCAGGATAATTATAAATATTTGCATACAGTGTGGTTTTCTGATATATAAGCTACATGTCTGTCAAGTTTCATCTTAATCAGTTCAGTAGTTTTTGAGTGAAATAGTAACAAACATTCCTCCATCCAAATATCCTCACAAACATTCAAACTTATAATATTCGGTAGCAGGATAGGATAAGTGCAAAGTTACTAGTTAGATCTACAGTGCCTAGTACGCTGGAAAACCAATGCACGCCCCTGCATAATATACATATTAAACACCCAGACCAAGACAAATAGACATGTTAATGCACACATATATTTGTCTTGTCCGGGGATCGAACCCGGGACCTCTGGCGCAGAAGGCGGGCTTAGTACCCTTGCGCCAAACAGGGCTCATACCGCGCAAGTGTCATTGGCATCGAGAGATGAGAGGAGATTGCAGTAGTGACACATTGCTGGTTCTTTTTGACACAAATGAAAACTTACCAAAGAATAAGAACAATATGTCACATCCATCTGTCAAATGAAGCCGAAGTCGATGCCGACGCCACTTGCGCGGTACGGCCCCTGGTCGTCAAACAGGTCGTCGGTATTGGAGCTCTATCTTTAATTGATTCACTTGTTTCACGTGGAGCGCTTAGTTTCTACTGATTTTCATTCTACGTTTAAATTTCCCTATTTTTGAATCGATCGACTGCAACGTAACGTGGCCCCACCCACGTTGCAGTCGAGTGAAACAAGCGAGCGACTTAGAAGACGGCGCGTGACTTAAGTCGCATGCGAAAACACAAGCATACGAGCGATTCACAAATAGAGCTCCTGGGCCGTGAGAGTAGAGTTGGCCCGTAGGTGTTTTCTTTTTCGCTCACTCATCGTCGTCGTCGTCTCAGCCACATGACACCCACTGCTGGGTATAGGCCTCCCCCAAGGATCTCCACGACGATCGGTCCTGCGCTGCCCGCATCCAGCGCTTCCCAGACCTTCACCAGATCGTCGGTCCACCTTGTGGGGTCGTCCGGTGCGCGGTCGCCATTCCAGAACCTTTCCGCCCCAACGGCCATCGGTTGTTCTCGCTATGTGTCCCGCCCACTGCCACTTCAGCTGAGCAATCCTTCGAGCGATGTCAGTAACTTTAGTTCTCCTGCGGATCTCCTCATTTCTGAGTCGATCACGCAGGGAAACGCCGAGCATAGCTCTCTCCATTGCACGCCGAGTTACCTTGAGCCTCCTTATCAGACCCATAGTTAGCGACAACGTTTCACTGCCGTAAGTCATCACTGGCAACACCACTGTCGTAGACTTTCGTCTTGAGACACTGAGGTAAGTTGGACGCGAAGATTTTACGGAGCTTCCCGAACGCTGCCCATCCGAGTTGGATTCGACGAGAGATCTCTTTCTCAAAGTTGAACTTACCTGACTGGATTGTCTGTCCAAGGTAAACGTAATGGTCAACAACTTCGAGTGTAGTGTTCCCAACGTGAACTGTAGTGGGTATGACATGGGAATTCGACATGATTTTCGTTGTTTAATTCAAACACTCACCTCTAATGGGTAGTCTTCACACAACCACAGCGTGGCCTTAAACTTCTGTACTTTGGTCTCGATGACTTTGGGCCGGCCCACGTCCCGTTCTGTGGCCTCCCCGCTGAAGTACTCCTCCCATGTGATTGGGTCTATTGTTAGGTCCTCCCGGGATCTACTGCTTTGGGGAGTGTTGAGGGGTTCCTCCTGGAATGATAGAAAAACCAAAGCTAATTGTCCAAAAACCTCCATTAAATAATTAATTAATTACTTAACTGTGACGACATAAGGCATTTGAAAGATGTTAAATAAATACTAGGTTTGGTCACCAACTGTTTCCATCTTTTAGACACTTCACTCTAAAATATATGGTATATTACGATCCGCATTTGCAACTCAGCAGACTGATATTCATTCACTATTTTCTTTGGATACCTAACACTGTTAGTTAGTCTACTTTTCACACCTAACACTGTAGTCAAACACATATTCAGCCAGCAAGCGGCGAGTCGATATGAGTTAAAAAAACCTTATTTAAACCTTAGCATATGCTCATTTCAGTTACTCAGTAAAATGCTTATTCCTCACTACTTTGCACACCTAACATAATACTCATTTCTCGTTTTGGAGAACGGCAGGTCGGCATTAGATAACAGGTCGTAGCCCTATAGTTCCTGACCTCTTCAGCCATTGGCTGTTATTGAGCGGTGGATCTGCTTCAGCCAGCGCCAGCCGCCCCGCTAGCGGCGTCACCACTCGCTTCCCTTATTTCTTATGTCTTATGCTTATGCCTGCTTGGCAGTCGACAGGATAAGAAGGTGCTCGCTCCGAGTCTTGGAGATCAGCTCCAAAATCCACCTAAAACCCTGACTCTTATAGTAAAAACACCACAATTTGCGTCTTGTCAAATTCTCATGCCTCGTTTTGGATACGCTGCAGATGTTGTCTACTATTCTAGGATAATAAATCCACCACCGCCTTAAATCTGTAGCAAATACCATAGTGACCTACCTCTTCAGCCGGGGAAGGTGTGTTGACATCAGCTAAAACCTGCGGGCTGATTTACAAACCCTTGGCCACGGAATCTTATTCGAATTCTTTGCTTTGTCTTTCTCTATTTTGAAGTGAATGACAGTGACAAATGTATAAATTCCGCTCTCGGGAACGTTTACGATGGTTTGTGAATAAGGGGGATGGATTCCTAACCTTATAGTTACTAACCTCTTCAGCCAATGGTGGTGGATCAGTTTCAGCCAGCGCCAGCAGACCAGCTAGCGGCGCACGCGGCGTCACCACTCGCTTCCCCCTCGGGAGATGCTCGCTCCGAGTCTTGGAGACCAGCTCCACGTTGTTGGCGCTGAACACCTTGCACTCGTACCCGTTCACTGTTTCGCACTTGTCCTGTCTCCAACCCCAGATGCCGCTTTTGTTCCTTAAAAAGTTGAATAAATGATATTAATTATTGCATTTATTTGATGTTGTTCTTATACATTTCCTGTACCGGAGTAACAAGTAATTTGTAGACAGTAAATTGATTTAAAGAAACAATTCCATTAGTATTCAAAAGAATAGTCAGAATAAAAAAATCTATAACTTCTTTAAATTAAAGCTAAAAAAAACCAGCCAAGTGCGAGTCGCACTCGCGCACCGAGGGTTCCGTTTAAAATTTTCGGAAACATATTTTATTATATGATGAACTAAAAATTTACGGTATTCGCAATTTTTCCTTTATCTGTACTATAAGACGTTACTTCGTGCCAAACTTCAAGATTCCAAGTTCACGGGAAGTACCCTGTAGGTTTTGATTCCCGTGCGAGTTTCGAAAATTTGCGGAAATTTGCGGCATAAACGGCTGTATCTTTTGATTGCTTTGGCTTTAGAAGTTTCATTTTTTCACAGCTCCAAGGGACAGTAGACCTGTGTATTAGATATAAATTTCAGTTTGATACCTCCACGATTTCCAGAGAAAAACGTTCTAGACAGATGGACGGACGGACTAGTTGTAGCGTATTGAAACACCGGTGTCGGGCGAACAACTGATTTATTTAATAATCACAGTACCCACAAATTATTATTAAATTACCCACATCTCCCCATTTATTTTTTAAAGTTAAATAATACTTAACTTAATGTACATGTTGCTTTAACCTCTAAAAACAAGTACTTAGATAAATATTAAAATATATAGCAGTAGGTATACAAACTAATTAAAACACCTATATCAACCCCCTTAAAAAAAATCAGCTATTAAAGAATGCTGCTTATAAGTAGGCAAGACAAAATATGCTTTTTTACATTTTATTGGTTTTGCTTCTAGTGATAGGCGGAGAATATGCTTCTGCAGAATTTGCGCTTTTTGACGTTAGCGCGTCACTAAGCACAAACTCCTCCTCGGAAATGTCACGATATTCGTCATCACTAGTATGTGCTGAAACCGGTTTGTTACACTCCAATCGAGTATCGGACCTTTCTAACTCGTCAGCCATAGTTTTGATTAGATGTCGGCGATTCCGGCGATAAATGCCTCTCCTATTTTTTATTAAATAAGATCGAGGTGTTGGTGCTATCCCAACAACAGTGCCCCGAATCCTTTCATTATTATTTTCCAATATAATGACGTCATCGCCGACATCCAATTCCGGCAATGGTTTACAATGTTTATCGTAATAATATGAACTTTTTAATTGCTTGTGTAGCAATTTTTCATGTTGCTCTTTACAATCGTGCTGATTAGTTCTCAACAAATCAGGATGAACGGGTAGTCTACACTTTAACCTACGGCCCATCATAAGTTGTGCAGGAGAATCCAAATTATCCCGAGGTGTATTTCTATAACTAAGCAAATTCAAATAGAAATCGGATCCACTTACAACAGATTTCTTTAAAATCTTTTTTACAGTTTGCACAGCCCTTTCGCTTTTACCATTCGACTGGGCATAATAAGGAGACGAAGTGACGTGATCAAATCCCCATTCTGTGGCAAATTTTTTAAATTAACTACATGTATATTGCGGGCCGTTATCGCTCACTACTATTTCTGGTATACCATAACGAGCAAAATTTTCCTTCATGACACTTATGACTGATTTAGCAGTAGAATCGTTTAATTTTGAAACTTCTACAAATCCTGAAAAATAATCTACTAAAATCAAGAAGTATTTCTTTCCAAATTCAAATAAATCTGTACCAATTTTATACCAGGGTAAATCTGGTATTGGAATCGGGATCATGGGTTGTTTTGCAGGCCTTTGCAGGTTTTGTATGGTATTTACCCGGTAAACAACCTAACCCATCAAATAAATCGGAATATTCGGACTGAATATCATGAACTCTTTTGATTAAACCTAGTTCCAAACACGATTGTCGACCTAGCACGCTTTGACAGTCCATTTTTGCGATTGTAAATTTTAAATTATATGTATTATTCTTATACCACCAAGATAAATAACAAATACCTATTATTGGGATCAAATCCCCACTGTAAGATTGCAACTTAATATTGATTTTTGTGTTTATTATGTCGGAATTGTAACCTAGTGACAAAAATTTGCTATACGACAAAACATTAATGTCCGCACCAGTGTCCAATTTAAACTTCTCGTCGCCGCACTCACCTTTCAAAGTCTCATACCATTCCTCCGAGGAGCTGCTCAACTCTGACACATTATACAGCATTGATATATAAAACGAACAATCATCGTCACTTTGATCACTATGCACGGCTATATCATGCATTTTATTAATTTTATCACTCTTTTTCACTTTACACATTCTTGCGAAATGACCGTAATTTTCGCAAACGTAACACTGGACCGCCACAGCTGCACAAGAAGCTGGATCGGTGCACTGGCCGCCACATCTGGCGCAGCGCCCCGATGAGCTATGATATCGCCTCATAGCCCCGCTGGCGCCGAGCCGACCGCGGCGCCCGACGATGCCGCCGCCCCGCCGGCCGCCGCTGCGGGCCCGCGCGCTGCCGCCTCGGGCGCTCACAACATCCACCTGCTGTGCGGGCCCCGCCGCACTCCTCATTTCCAAAAGCCGATTATTGTCGCTTGATATTTCGTCCACCTGGCATATCTTGATGGCTGTATCTAAAGTTAAATCTTCGGTTCTCAATAGCCTGTCGCGTAATACAGTGTTTTTTATGCCACAAACGACACGGTCACGAATCAACTCATCTTCTAATATTTTAAATTCACAACTTTTCGCCAGTAACTTTAAAGCTGTCACATATTGATTAATAGATTCGCCGACTTCCTGATTCCGCGTGAAAAAATTATATCTTGATAAAGTGATATTCGGTTTCACACCGAACAGTCAAATTTTTTCATAAGTACGGTTACGTCATCTTTTTCACTATCTTGCTCGAACGTAAATTTTTGATAAACGTCGAAACCATCCGGCCCAATTAAATTAATCAATAGGCTAACTTGAACATCCGCGTTCTCCTTATGCACCCCCGATGCTTTAAGAAATAATTGAAATTGCGTTTTCCAACGCTTCACATGCGTCAGCCCTGCTGACGGAGCTGCCCTCCAAACTTAACTCCGGTGGTGGCCGTGCGTGCTCCATATCGAACGTATATTATCACTTTATTAATACCACGTAACTCACAATCACAACTAAAAGGTTAACTAATATTTGCAATTCGATTAATGCAAAACCACCTCTGTCACCATGTAGCGTATTGAAACACCGGTGTCGGGCGAACAACTGATTTATTTAATAATCACAGTACCCACAAATTATTATTAAATTACCCACAGTAGTGATCCTATTTCGTTTTTTCCTTTTGAGGTACGGAACCCTAAAACACAGCGAGAGAGCACTTCTTCCCTTTCCCTATACTACCTGTTCATTAAAGCGGAGTTTTCAAACTCAAGTACAAGACAAGAGGATAACGAATTAACAATGTCACTACTATTAATAAAAGGACAGGACCAACAAACAAAATGGTCACCTAATGTTGCTATGAACGCTGACAGATGGCGCTGTTAATTAGGTTGCAAAGTCAATATGTTAAAGCATTAAGAACTCTGTGTATACTTAGTTTGGTAATTCCAAATACTATATATATGGTGCTACTCACCTCTCGAAGTCACTATCTCATTATGTTGTATGTCTCCAGGTAGTTGACAGCGAGCGGCGTGCGATGATGCGCTCGTCCACACGTGGCACAGCCTAAGCGAGCGACGGAACGAGAGCTAGATAACCATACCCCAGAAGTTCGTCCCCACCTGAATAGACAAATCTGTCTCACTATTGTACTCACCTCTCGAAGCATATCTTGTCGGTATCTAAGTAGTTGATAGCTAGAGGCGCGGCCAATCGTCTCGCAAGTAGTCGGGGCGGTGGGGGGCGCTCGTCCGCTCCCTCCCCCTCCCCCTCCCCGTGTAAAGCTTCGCACCACGCTGTGCCCGCGGCGTGGTCTAGCTCCACTAGACTGGCTGACCGACCTGGGATATTTATAAGGTTGAAATAAAAGTATCAAAACTAGCGGCCGCCCGCGGTTTCTCTCGCGTGGTTCCCGTTCCCGTGGGAATATCGGGATAAAAAGTAGCCTATGTTTTAATCCAGGCTATCTTCTATCTATGTGCCAAATTTCATCCAAATCGGTTCAGTTGTTTTTACGTGAAAGCGTAACTAACATCCAAACGTCCAAACAAACTTTCGCATTTATAATATTAGTAAGATAGGGCTATTTGGGGCCACATCAGAAATACTGGACGACCTGTTTGGCGCAGGGGTTCTAAGCCAGAGGTCCCGAGTTCGATCCCCGGACAAGACAAATATTTGTGTGCATGAACATGTCTATTTGTCTTGGTCTAGGTGTATAAAATGTATATTATGTATGTATTTACAACAAAAAAGTATATAAGTATGTTTTGTCGTTATCAAGAATCCATTACACAAGTTCTTCATAAAAACTTAAAGTGATGATGGATGATGAATATAACCACTCACCCTGCCCCTTAAATATGTAGGTCCTATCGCCGCGCTGCCAGCGGTTGTTCTCGAAGCCGACGAGCGTGGTGTCCACGCGCACGTTCCCGCCGCGCTTGTACACCTTGTACGTGTCGAAGGGACACATGCGCGACACTAGGGGGACTGTGGACAAGCACCTTGACATTACCACAGTCTAAATATAATAAGTATCACAAATTAACTCGAGGATAATGTTGTGGGCTTCACTATAAGTAATACTTATGTACTATCCTTAATTTTAAACAAGATCGGCGCCCTTCACTATCGTAGCGAAGGCATCAGACGACTTCTAAACTCCGTATTTAGAGGTTTGACATGGCTATGTATCACCTCAGAAAATTTCAGCTTTCTAGCTATAGTAGTTCTCGAGATTGAATTATGCGCACACACGGACAGGGTCAGCACATAAGACTTCTACTACGTATGCATAGCATAGTTTAGAAGTCTAAAACGGTTGGTGGTAGAACTTGTAGTAAGTCCGCCTGCCTAGCAACCACCATCTTATCTAAGTCTGACGCCATAACAACAATGTTTTCAGCATTGTTGTGTTCCGACAGTTAGAGATAAGATAGCCAGTTCCTCAGTGATTGAGGATTCCGGGTGAGGCTCTCTTCCATCTTCAGCATTATCAATACTTAACATCAGGTATGATACAGGCAAAGAGTCTCCCCGTCATTCATAAAAAAAAACATATATTGTGAACGCTGTTTTTTGTCCCAAATAAATAAATAAACAGTCATAAACACATCTTAAGTTTCTTCGCGCACTCTTAAGGCGGAACCCTGACCGAAAGTGGCGCCGCGTTGAATTTTATTTAATATCGTAATTCTAATTCACATATTAATAAAACTTTACGTGGAATTTTTAGAGCCCATTGTCTTGTATTTTTAGAAGGTATCGCTACATCTTGTCATAGTCATTCGTAGAAGTAGATAGCAAATGTGTCAAAAACAGCCACTTTTAGCAGTTTTGCTATCTACTTCTAGCAGTGACGAGGGAATGTAATGATACCGTCTAAAAATACTAGACTATGGGCTCTAAAAATTCCACGTAAAGTTTTATTAAAATTGTGAATTAGAATTACGATATTAAATAAAATTCAACGCGGCGCCACTTTCGGTCAGGGTACCGCCTTAATTGAAATATTTTGCGGAGTATTTAGTGCGATTTATTTACCAATAATAAACATATATTTGGTACTATAGTTTTCGGTTTATTTGCGGTTTTTCAACCAGTCAAGCCGTGACCACAGCAACTGAAAAGGTGTCGAAACGTCGGGAAACCAAAAAAAAATAACCACCGCAAATAAACCGAAATACTATAGTACCAAATAAACCGCACAAAATTAAATAAAAACATTTATTATCAGAAAAGTGTTACAGCGTGGGGAATTACATATAAATCCCCAAACTAGGGAGTCCTGTATCTCAGGGACTCGAGTGTGTGATTTGCACGTAAACTAGTTCAGTGCCGTTGCAAAGTTTACAAACATTGAAATGTTTTTCTTTTAATGTATAGTAATGAAATACTACGCAAAAGCTATTTTATTTCAATAATAAATAGTCGTTGCACCCGGCTGATATGACGCGCTCACACACACGCGCCGCTCGCTATTTCAACACGGATCTCGCTGGTTTTCACTGTAGTCCGACCCTAAGAACGTAGCGAGCGCGCGTGGAGAGGCGCGTATCTGAGTGCGTCATTTCGCCCGTATGTAAACAGAGCAAAGATGTTTGGACTGTGTTATTATCTTCCTTTTCTTATAACAATAGTACATTACTGCAGCGGCCAGCAAAAGAGGCATTGAATGGACGAACGTGTAAAAACACATACGTAAGTACATCAATGCCTAGTTGCAGCTACTACTAATTTTCATAATGCGCGGAAATTAAAACTATTTTCTTAACTTTTCGAAATTAGACGAACAACGAACAACGATATTTTTTCCCGCATGAAAGTGTTCACTTGTTTTTTTTTTCCTAAAACAGCTTTCTATTTGCAAGCCAGTTCGAAATTTAAACAAAACCTTTGATAAGTTACCTCCTTGGTTGCCTAATTAAAAGATCGTTCCATTTTTATGCTGAAACCAAGCTAAAGCCAAGCATTATGCTGAGTCGGTACCGTTTTGGGACAAACTGTGTTTTTTTTTCTGTACTACTTTGATGTGTCTTATTGTCGTGTTTGTCTCAAATAAACATAATTTTCTTTCTTTCTTTCTTTCTTTTAAATTACACGACATATATGTGTTTACTATGTAATTTATTTGACAGATATGGATTTTCATCCAACTTTTGCCGGCCGCTGCTCGCATGTATGTGACCAGTACAGCAATATCGACTTACCTTGAAGAAGGTTCCAAGCATGTTTGAGAAAATATGTTATTTGCGGTGGACACAGCTTCAATGAACTTCAATACAGAAACAAAATCGCTTGAAGTTCGTGGGGTAAGAGGAGAGGTTGCCTTATTTCGAAGATAGATTATTATACCAACGACTTGATGTCGTTGGTATAATAATCTATCTTTTTTGAGGTCTTCCTCTCTATCGGTCAATTTTAATTACCTTCACCATACTAGTAAAATTACATTACAGTACTCAGTGGCGCGGGGTCGAAATATGACGAAGGTAAAAAAGGCTCTTAATCGTATGGTGGTTCAGTGGGGTAAGATTGGTAAAGGGAAGCCAGTACTGTAAGTACTGTATTATTGTGTTGATATAGCTCAAATTTATAAGAGTACAATATTTTTGTTCTCATCCATAACTAGCTACTTGTCTGTTAATAATAATAGGAATAAGTCCCTATGCCTGGCAAAAGGAACGGGCTCTTCCAGTGAAATAAGTCAGTAAAACAAATTAAAGTGCTCACCCCAACTAGTGAACTCCCACTTCATTTCAACATAGAAGTCCGGAGCCAAACTCAGCCGCCTCAGTAGATCTGGAATACCGCCAGCTCGCAGCACGTGTCGCTGGTAGTCTCGCCGAGATAGGACCAGAGACAACAGCTCTTGGTCCCCCGTCGCGGTCGCTTCTTGTACCGCTACGATAGTAAAAATAGTTCGTATTATATTCGTTGGACTTTGAAAGGGCATTTAAAGCGCAAAAAAAATGTATCCGGGCACTATGTGGAATAAGTAGTAGAGTTTCTTGTAAGCCTTTGTTTAAACAACACAAAATATTGACACTTCCTTGTATTTACATTGCTGAATTATGTTTGTTAGTAAAAAAGTACACTGAATATTTTGTGTACAACTCGGAAATTAAAAGTAATATAAGAAGTTGTAGAAAAAATAAAATAATAATCCCGAAATGCAGACTAACACTATTTAAAAAGAACGTATACTTTATGGCCATACAAATATTTAATAAGCTTCCACAGGACCTTAGAGATTTACCTATGGATAAAAACTCATTTAAAAAATCCCTATTGAGGTGGCTATTAGAAAAAAACTTTTACTCTGTAAAAGAATATTTGAATATGTAGGCTTAAATGGTTATTTTCCTTTATAATGTAATTTTAGCTTTGCTATTTGACTATGTTAAAATGAATAATGAATTTAAATACTATGATATGAATTATTAAGAGATATGTAAAATTAAAACTGAATTGACATTTTAATTACAATTAAATGAATTATTATCTTATACTTTCTAATGTTAATAATGAATTTGACATTTTAATGCTTAATATTGAATGAATTATGATAATATCATGTTCATTTAAAAAAAAAAAAAAAAAAAAAAAACTGGATGAGAACGGCTAGAGAGAGGAAGGAATGGAAGAGTTTGGAGGAGGCCTTTGCCGGAGGGCACACAGGGGAGCAGCAAAACATTTAGATATTAATGAATTATACTGTAAAAACCTGAATAAAGGCTATAAATAAATAAAAATGTTCATTTTAAAATTAATAATTTCACTTTTATTTTGTATTACGACAATTAATTTCAATAATTTTTTGCATGCCTGGCAACTGGCAAAACATGCTGAACAATGTTATACCTATTTAAGATCTGTTTATATCATACCATGTTTAAGAGCAAATAAATATTTCTATTTCTATTTCTATAGGCTTTAAGACTGGAGACAAGTCGAAATTAGTTTTTAACTGAAAACTACTTTCAAGGTACACTTGAGCATGATTTACGCTACACTGGGCCTCGGTAGGGACATGGTCAGACACCTAATAGTATACTTTTTGTATGAAGTGATTCATGCTTGACCGTGTCCGGATCACGGCTGGGGCACTGCCAGGCCACGGTCAAGCATGAATCACTTCATACCAAATGTAAGCCTTCTATAGATTCTGATAGATATAGTTTTAGCATTAGCATAGATCATGCTTTGATTGTATTTAATGATCATTGTAAATGACAAAATGTGACTTGGCATGGAATTTTATTAGAATGCTTACTAGAAAATTTTATCAGTAAGTTGTCACTCAATTATGCGTAAACAGCAACACATACTCACGACCGTACGTTCTTTCAGTTTTTACTGTACAGTAAATGGAAAGAAAAACTCATGGTAGTCAGTGGATCCACTGATATTGCCACGGAAACTGTAACTGGGTACTAGCACGGGCGACCACTAATATTACAATAACATTGTAAGCATGATAGCAAGATGGCGTTGATGCAATCTATGACTAAGTCGTAAATCAACTTTAATATTGCGATTACCCCTCAATGCTTAGTGTGAGTTTAACTCGCTTACCTCGAGACCTTGAGGATCTAAACAGCTGATTTGGAGTCTAATTACAAAAACATTGTAAGCATGATAGCAAGATGGCGTTGATGCAATTTATGACTAAGTCTTAAATCAACTTTAATATTGCGATTACCCCTCAATGCTAAGTGTGAGTTTAACTCGCTTACCTCGAGACCTCGAGGATCTAAACAACTGATTTGGAGTCTAATTCACGTAACAATAAGGTTCAATACCAGTCCAGCCATCCTTCTCGCAGTTTACGTCAGCACCGGCGTCTAACAGCACCCGCACCATGTCTATGTAGCCCAGCGTCACGGCCAATAGCAGCGGAGTGCGACCTCGAGGATCCTTCAACTCTAAGTCTTCAGCAGAGAACTGAAAATTAACATTAATTAGTCAGCGAATGCCAAATTGTAGCTGTGAATAGGAATGGTTAGATACTATCACATTTCCTAATAGCAATTACAGCCTTGTGAAATGTAACATGAAGTCATGAAATTAAACACTTTGCTGTTCTTTGTATGTTTGCTGCAAGTGTAATGAATGGTCATTCTATGGCAGGTTTTACACTTAAAGTGTTTGGCTGCACATTCAAGGTCAAGGTCAAGGTCATTCAAGGTCAAGGATGTGCTGCCAACTGTACATAGAATGTTTTGAGTCATGACATTTTTATTTGGCAATGAAAGTTAATCCGTAGAAACACCATCAAGTTATATGGCTTCCCACAATAATGAGATTATTTTTACTTGTTATAAGAGTACATTGATTGTTTGGCTTCATTGCTCACTCCGGGAAACTTACAACTCACTAATGCGGTAAAAAGTAAGAAAATAAGGACTTACAACTTTACTGCTTGCCATTGCCATGTATGATGGAACACTAATTTTAGAAGTTAACAAAAATGAGACACAATTAATATTTCATTGTTGTCACAACACCACACCTGTGTCTTGTTGGGATTTTATGATTAATGACCATGACCTAGAACTTTTTTTTACAAGACTACACTACATACATAAAAAGACTTATTGATTGTCATAAATGTATCCCTTCATTATAAGGTATTTTTTGATAAACTTATAAAATAGAAGTAGGTCTTATATGGATTGAGAATGGGGTGATAATTTCTTTTATTTATTTAAGGCATCAATGGCCATACAATAAATACCTTATAGACTAACATACATATCATATATTACAATTAAAAATATAACTTAAAAATCAATTTGACAGCTTCTGTGTCAAGGGGACACACGCAGCGCCCTTATTTTTATCCCAATGTGATTAATTACCTATATGAATTGTAACTAATTATCATAAAAGGGCCCATTCATGGCAGTCCGCTTTGCCATCCAGTGCTTAATACAGGATTGTAAATTACATTGCAGACTGCATGGCATTCAGCAACACTCGCCAATCAGGGTACATCTTAAGTCCTGAATGGAGGACTGTCATGCAGGATAGTGAAAGTAAATCAATTAAACCGAAAAGTTTTGATTTGCTGATCAAAGAATAGTTTCCAACAGGGAGAGGTATATTTTCATCAAATCTTTTCTACAGTAAGATTCTTGAACTCGATTATGCCAGTAATTCTTTTACTTGAAGTTTGGGTGCTCAATCTTTAAGACAGAGCTATAATTATTATTTTGTAATATCACTAAAAGCTATAAATACAGAGATGGTGGTCAGTACTTGTTGATAATGAACAATACAAAGCTTTAGTGTGTGAGTCACCTGAGCTACACCTTTCAATCCGTATTTCTCTGTACATTCGCTGATGTTGAACAATAAATTATATAAATCTAATGCTATAAAATACTATTATAAGATACTCAAAGCCATGTAGATATGAAAAGGGTAGTAAATTCTCTTGTGAAGATAATCAAGCATCTACAAATCAGATGTCGATTCAAGTAGTGGTATGTAAGAGACATGTATTTCATTATAATTGAGGACGAAGTTGAGTGTTTTTCATTATAATCTACTCACTCTATTTGCTTCAAGAGCTTCCTTTAGTTCTTCATGACGATTATTCCAAACAAGCCAGTGAACAGGATAACGCTGAGCAACTTCTGTTTCGGTGATGGCCATTGCGAACTAAGTTTTTAACTCGTATGTATAGGCTATACTCTTTTACTATACATAACACTAACTACAAGTCAAGTGTAATGAAAGATATAAACAAAACTGATAAAACAATCAAGAATTCTATGGTTTTCTCCGCTATCCATCCACCAAAAAAACGGAATCGCGAACGACGAAATGTCACTGTCAGTCACCAGTGTCACCTATCAATGTCACGGTCCCTGGCAGAGACAAGGATGTCTTTGGTTTAATTATTTTTTAATGGTACCGGCTATAGGTTCAAAGACATTTAGTCGATTGACTGCTGCTGTGCAGCAGTTGAATAAACTATGAATTTATTTATTTCAATATCACAAATATACTATGAAAATAAGATTATTTGACTGGACTGTATAATCGATCGATCGATCAAGATGAGAGTTAGCAGCGAGCGACATGCAATTTATTTTTTAGGTTTTGCATTTTCAATGCTAAGATTTTTATACTCACTAAATAGAGTACTAATGAGAGCGCTGCTTATTACACTAGCCCGGTGGACCGTACACTTCTCCAGACGACTTTACCTTATATAGTGTTGCCGAACTCATAATTGACTGACCTCGAGAAGAAATGAAGTTGAGACAAAATCGACTCAGCTCACAAGTATTTCTCAGACGGAACCCGAACCTGCGAGTCGATTTTTTTCTCATATTTTTCTATAAAAACATATCATAAGTAAGGGAAACTTCTCTATCTAATATATTTCTATCCGTTACAATATCGATTCGAGGTCAACTAGAGTTCGGCAACACTATTTAAGGTAAGGTCGACCGGGCAAGTGTACGGTCCACCGGACTAGTGTAATAATAAGCAGCGCTCTAATCAGTGCGACCGGGCCACAAATTATGGACCGGGCCCCCTTGCCACCGCGCCCCGACTGATTACCGTATGGTATGGTCCGTGTGGTGTAATACGCGCTTAAGTAATCTATATATAGCGCTTTCTCACAATATAGAGACCCCACCTCTCTTTCTAAGTAGTGACCGCCATTTTAAGTTTTCCTGAGGAAAATCGGAAAACTAGTTTTCCAGAAAAGTAATAAATGTAACTGAAATATCTTACCGATAGCAAAGTATTTGTGCTTATCGATTCTACGTCTCCACCTACGTCGACTATTCTACGTCTTTTTGAGTGTTTCGCAGGTTGTCTGTATTCTAGGTACAATTTATACTTTGCTTTGCATTTCATAATTAATTTAGAATTATACTCTGCTAATTCTCGCATTGAAAATGAGAAAATTACCCATGGTGTTCAAGTTGTTAAAAAAAAAACAATAGAATACCTACAAATGTTTAATTTTAATATTTAACCAGGTAACAAAAAAATAGTGATAGTTGTAATATGAAACATATGCCAAATAAGCTATCCAGAACTTATCTCTCGGTGTTGGAGCCAGCCTTTAGTATTTTTCTTCTATCGGGAGACGCCCAGTGAAACAACCGTATAACAATTAACTTTAATTATAATGGAACCTTTAATGCTACACGATTTTATATATATCCACCGGTAGGTATCACAGTACAACACGCGGGGTAAAAACAGTCACTGTTCAGTTTTGATTTTCGTATCAATAAATTCTGTGGCAACACTAGTTGTCAGTTTTGACAGAACTGATACCCGCTCAAATTCTAACTCTCTCTCTAAGACGAACCGCCGCGCGCGCATTATCGTATGCAATTTTTATAGTTTATTTATCAAGTTATTCTTAAGCCGTCAAACTTTCATTGAATTGGTGCTCGAGGAAAGAAGACGTGGATATTGCATCGAGGGGTAACGACTTTGACTACTATTTAACTACTACTTGACTACTTGACTCGATGCTATGCTGCGGGGAAGCCAGCAGTCTACCTGGTAAGTGCTAATTTTATGAATGTGACGGCCTAAACATTTCTCGCGTTTTTGAATTACAGTCCACTATTTAAATATCTATTTTGTGATCCCTTTTTCGTACATTTTTTTGGTCCTTCGAGCCGGATTTGCTGAGTCTTGCGGCTGCGTGGTAACCACCATTTTTGTCGTCGAATTATAAGCCCATTGTACGGCGCTAAATAAACTGTCGCAATATCTATTACATTATTTTCCTTTTCGTTGTCGAGTAATATTTTATTGCGAGGGTGTCTGCATAAATTTTCGTTTCGTTGTTATCGGTTATCACGTGATCACAAGCGCGCGCGAGTCGAGAGTTCGTCATTGGTCAATACGTGGGTTCGTTCTATTGACACGATTTTTTCGCTGTTTTTCGTATCGTAGTTTAAAATACATTAGAACAGTACCTACATATAAAATAATTATAGATTGCAAGCGTTGTAAGGGAATTAGTTATTAGTTTGACTTTGACGTTTTCACTTGTCAGTTCTATTGTTGTCGTAAGTTTGTTTTGTTTTCGTAAAGTTTAAAAAGTTTATCCGTGCGTGAGTGTTTTGTTTGGTTAAAATGACTGGAGGATCGGGTGCGAGTCATGGTGAGTCTGAGAATAGAGTAGCTAGGGACTATGCGATGACTCGTATAGAATATATGACGGCGTCGTCTGATCTAACAGGTTATACTGTCTCAGATGTAAACCAAATAGCACAACAATTTCATAGTGCGCAAATAAAGGTTCTCGCAGAAACTCCACACGATCACCGGCCTGCGGAAGCCGAACATGCAATGCAGTTTGAAGGATATGTAAAGGAACTGAAATGTCGTTTCTTGCAATCTGAGACTAAGCCGAACATAGATAACAATAATTCTTCTTCCTGTGCAAAGCTACCTAAAATAATCATCAAACCTTTCGATGGTAGCATAAACAATTGGATTTCGTTTATACAAATGTTTGATTCGTTAGTGCACAACAGGCAAGACCTTAATAACATTGAAAAATTACATTATTTATTATCAAGTGTACAAGGTTCGGCATATAATTTAATTAAAAACTTTCCTCTTTGTAATGACAACTACCCAATAGCATATAAAACATTACATAAGCATTTCAATAGAAAAAGACATCTTGCCAATGCCTTTTATGAAAAGTTGTTGACATGTGAACCGGTAAAACTTGGCCGGGCCAATGAAATAGAACGTGTTCAACAAACTTTTATTGAAAATTTATCGATTTTGGAAACATTTCAATTGCCTGACAAGAATTTCATGTTGTTTCAGTTATTGTGGTCAAAGTTAGATAAGAATACTAAGGAACAATTTGAACTAGAGCACAACTCAGATGAGGTGCCATCATTTGAAACCATACTGAGCTTTTTGGAAAAAAGATACCGTGCTCTCGAGGCTGCTAATGGTGTTCCATTAGCTAGCAATACTAATAACTTGTCAAAACAAAGGTCAAGTAACCCAAAGCCAGCTCTGGTAGCGGCAACTCCTTCGTGTGTGTTGTGCTCGGGTCAAAGTCATAAACTTTCGGTGTGTCCTGAGTTTTTAAAGCTTGATGTGTACTCTCGATTCTCTTTTGTGAAGAGGAAAGGGTTGTGTATTTTGTGCTTATCACAAACACATACAGTAAAAAAGTGTAATATTAAAGACAAGTGTAAAATTTGCCAGTTTTCGCATAATACTTTGTTGCATTTTGGGAAGCCTGAGCTGGCTGCAGACGCAGATGGACAGCCTTCGTCCCCATCGGTGTCAGCCTTGACTTCACAAAATTCAAATTCATCGGTTTTGTTTTCGACTGTTCGTGTTTTAGTTAAAAATAATTTTGGTAAATTTGTTAGTGCTCGTGCACTACTGGATTCTGGTAGTGCCTGTAACTTCATGACAGAGAAGTGTGCTAGGAGGTTGGGCTTAAAGATCAGTCAATCTAGTCAACCGGTTAATGGGATCGGTCAAACCGTTACTGAGCCATCGGGTAGGCTAACATGTACACTAAAGCCAACAGTTACTACTGAGAAGCATACGTTTTCGATAACTGCTTATGTCCTTCCTGATATATGCCCTGCAATGCCGTCCTCATTTGTCGATCGGTCGACTTGGAAGCATGTACACAATTTGAATCTAGCAGACCCGGACTTACACATACCAGGCCCAATAGACCTGCTTCTGAGTGCTGATGTTTTCGCTTCTTCTCTGTGTCATGGGTTGGTTCATGGTGAGGCTGGTCAGCCCACAGCCATCAACACAGTTTTCGGTTGGGTTTTGATGGGAAATTGTCATTTCAACAATTCATGTCCATCAAAAATTTCTCGTTCTCGTGGTTATAATAACAACGAAAAGTGTTTCTTTGTTACAACCAATTTTTCGTTGGATGAATCTATCAAAGGATTTTGGGAAACAGAAAATGTTGTTGTCTCTTCAAAAAGTTTATCGTTGTCGAGGGAGGATCAACAATGTGAAAATTATTTTGTCGAAAACCATTCACGTGCTAGTGATGGTCGCTTTATCGTTCCCTTACCTTTTGTGGATCCATCTAATAAACCTTTTTTTTCGCATTCACGTGCAATTGCACTGAAAAGATTGTTGTCGTTGGAAAAGAAATTAAATTTCAATCCAAGTTTTCGTAAAGCGTACATGTCTTTCATGGAAGACTACGCTGATTGTAACCATCTTGTAGAGGTCGAGCCTCCTAATGACGACGTAGGTAATTTTTATTACATACCCCACCATGGGATACTGCGTCCGGAGTCTGTTAGCACCCCACTTCGTGTCGTGTTTGATGCTAGTTCCAAGGATGCAAAAGGTATTTCGCTTAATGATACCCTCTTGCCCGGACCCAAGCTTCAAACAAATATTTTCGATTTGCTCGTTCGTTTTCGTTGGCACGCCATCGTTTTCACCGGTGACGTAAAGCAAATGTACCGCCAGATTTTAGTGCCCCCTGAAGATGCTGATTACCAGCGCATTCTGTGGCGTCCCGATCCTGTCGGTCCTGTGCGGGATTACAGACTTGTCACTGTAACATACGGTGTCTCCTGTGCTCCGTATCAGGCGCTTCGGACGATCTCTCAGCTGGCACAAGTTTCAGAGCCCGATTTTCCGCGTGGTTCTGCGGTACTGTCTCGCGATATTTACGTCGACGATATCGTTTCTGGAACTGACTCTGTCGAATCGGCTCTATCACTGCGGTCTGATCTCTGCGCTATTTTGTCGTCGGGTGGCTTCCACTTGCGGAAGTGGACATCCAATCATAAAGATTTTTTCGTTGATTTACCTCTCTCGGATTTGTATTCGGCGGATTTCCGAATGTTTGAAGACGCTTCAGATGTCTCCCTAAAAATTTTGGGATTGTTGTGGTCACCGCATGAGGACCGTTTTCATTTTCGAGTGTTGGTAGAAGATCATCGTTGTTCGAAGCGTAGTATCCTCTCGGATATCGCCCGAATATACGATCCGTTGGGTTTTTTGGTACCGGTTACCTTTTATGCCAAGTATTTTATGCAGCTATTGTGGGCCTGCGGCGTTTCGTGGGATGATAAAGTTCCCGAGGACCTCGCATCGGAGTGGTTGCGTTTTAAGCAACAGCTGCCGCTCTTGGAGTCCCTCTCCCTTCCTCGGCGCATGCTCAATGAACCCGTTTCATTGCAGTTGCACGGATTTTGTGATGCGTCCGAGCGAGGATATTGTGCAGTTCTTTACATTCGTACCGGTACGAATGTAGTCGAGCTTTGTTGCGCAAAGTCCAAGGTGGCCCCCCTTCGGAAACTCTCTATCCCAAGGTTAGAGCTGCAGGCAGCTGTATTACTCTCGGACTTGCTGGTCTCTTTCGTAGATGCCTTGAAACCATTTTATCAATTTGATGACATCACAGCCTGGTCTGACTCTACAGTAGCTCTTGCGTGGATAAAATCATGTCCGTCAAAGTGGAAAACCTTTGTCGCAAACCGGGTCAGTCATATTCAAGACCGAATTCCTCCTGATTGCTGGCGTCATGTCGGGACAGCTGAGAACCCAGCCGATTGTGGGTCACGTGGGACACTTCCTCGTGACTTTTTAAATAACAGTCTCTGGTGGCATGGACCGTCTTGGCTCTCTCAATCCGAAAAGAATTGGCCGTTACCGCCTTCGGTGCCACTTGTTACTGGCGAAGAACAAAGGTTTGTTACGCTTGTTGCTAGTACTGCTGATGGTCCCTTCATTGGTAAAATGGTTGAAAGGTTCTCGTCGTTGTCGAGACTCAAGCGAGTGCTTGCGTACTGTCGTCGTTTTCTGCACAATTCGAAGCAGAAAAACCATGTTGATAGAATAACAGGTGCTTTACAGCCCTCTGAGCTTGATCAGGCTCTCATGTTTCTCGTTAAGCATGTTCAGGCGTTTTCGTCGGAAATTGCACTTTTGAAAAAAGATTCCCCGAACTCTATGCCAAAGTGTTTCCGTAAGTTGTCCCCTTTTGTTGACGACTCTGGTTTCCTCAGGGTGGGCGGTCGTTTGGCTCACGCACATGTCAGTTTCGAAATTAAACATCCATTGTTGCTACCGCGGAGTCACCCCTTTACCACTTTAATTATTGAGGCGTTTCATAAAGAGAACATGCACCCCGGTGCTCAGACGCTATTAAACTTAATAACCCAAAAATTTTGGATTCTCTCAGGTAAACGCGCAGTTAACTCGGTGGTTTCGAAATGCTTAAAATGTTTCCGCGCTAATCCAAAGTCCGTTCCAGCCCCTTTGATGGGAAACCTTCCGTCTTATCGTGTAGATCAAATTAAACCTTTTTCGAAAGTTGCTATTGACTATGGCGGTCCATTTAGCATCGCTCTAGGTCGTGGGCGCGGTACCAAGACATATAAATCATATATCTGTGTTTTCGTTTGTACTAGCACCAAGGCGGTGCACATAGAGCTTGCTTCTGAGCTCTCAACTGATGCTTTTCTCGCTGTTTTGAGGCGTTTTGTTGCACGCCGTGGTCGGTGTTGTGAAATCATTTCGGATCAGGGTAGGAACTTTGTCGGGGCAAGTAACTACCTTGATAAACTTGTTCAGGGCGCTTCCGAACAATTATGTATAAAATTTTCGTTTAACCCTCCCGGTGGTCCGCATTTTAACGGGCTGGCGGAGGCTGGGATTAAATCAGTAAAGAGTCATTTAAACCGCGTTGTGGGCGATCAGCGCCTAACATTTGAGGAGTTCTCTACTGTCCTCACGCAGATAGAGGCGATGCTGAATTCGCGTCCCTTAACTCCAATGAGCGCTGATCCCAATGATCTTTCGGCATTGACTCCTGGTCATTTCCTGACGCTAGAACCGTTGGTAATGCTCCCGGAAGAGAATTTTGTGGAGTCGACGCTTTCCCCGATGCAACGATGGAACCTGATCCAAAAGATGCACCAGGACTTTTGGTCCCGGTGGCATCAGGAATATCTGCACACGTTACAACAAAAGGCAAAGTGGGATAAAGTTGGACGCAAAATTGACATCGGAGCGTTAGTTCTTATTGTAGACGAGCAATGTAGCCCTTTGAAGTGGGCTCTCGGTCGCATCATTACTTTGCATCCGGGCTCTGACGGTATCTGTAGAGTCGCTACAGTGAAAACAGCTTCCGGTAGCTATAGGAGGCCGATTGTTAAACTATGTCCCTTACCAACGCATATTTAATAAGTTAAAACTACTTAATATTTTCTTGTTTTTGTTGATAATTGTCGTTTTTGTCGTAAAATGTAACTTGCATTTTTTATTCATTGTCGTGTCGTTCTCTTTTTTTTTTTGTTTAAAGTTACTTAAAATACAAGTGTATTTTGGTGGGCGGAATGTTCAGTTTTGATTTTCGTATCAATAAATTCTGTGGCAACACTAGTTGTCAGTTTTGACAGAACTGATACCCGCTCAAATTCTAACTCTCTCTCTAAGACGAACCGCCGCGCGCGCATTATCGTATGCAATTTTTATAGTTTATTTATCAAGTTATTCTTAAGCCGTCAAACTTTCATTGAATTGGTGCTCGAGGAAAGAAGACGTGGATATTGCATCGAGGGGTAACGACTTTGACTACTATTTAACTACTACTTGACTACTTGACTCGATGCTATGCTGCGGGGAAGCCAGCAGTCTACCTGGTAAGTGCTAATTTTATGAATGTGACGGCCTAAACATTTCTCGCGTTTTTGAATTACAGTCCACTATTTA
Organism: Chrysoteuchia culmella; assembly: GCA_910589605.1. NCBI lineage: Eukaryota > Metazoa > Arthropoda > Insecta > Lepidoptera > Crambidae > Chrysoteuchia > Chrysoteuchia culmella. The sequence continues at coordinate 3,422,212 of OU342651.1, forward strand.
AATATCTATTTTGTGATCCCTTTTTCGTACAGTCACAATTATCACTAAAAGTTTGGGACTTAAAACTTGTGACAAATCAATACTTGTTGTACAATACATTTTTACTTATTTAATGCTGTGTGCGTGTGCAGGTGTAGTAAATTATATATGTGTAGGTGTAGACAGGTATATTTTTAGCATAATTTGTAATTTATCTTTTAATTCCAGTTTTTTTTTCTGTTTTATTTTACCCCGGTTGTGTCATGTGGTACCTACCGATGGATATAGTATATAAGATCATGTAGGTATGCATGTAAGCGACGATTATTATTAAAGTAATCCCAAACAATACAGTCGTATCACTGGGCATCTCCCGATGCTTCCTTAGATATGGAAGATTTTCATCTTGAATCTGAAATAATAAATTTAAAACTTAATAACAATAACTTTCTATTTATGTTTGTACCCCGATCAATTATGTTTATTTGGAACTTGTCGACGTATTCGCAGATAGCTGGGGAGCTATTACGACTAAATGTTTGTCATTCTGTGAAAGTGGATGTCCTTTTTAATTGTTCAGTGTAAACGCAATTTTTATGTTTATTACTGTGTTGTGTCATACATATCTCATCGTGTTGTTGATATTTGATTTTCTAAATGTAAATTAACTAAGTTAGTTATGTAATTGGGCGCCGCCCGTGTAACTAATAATAATAATAAAAATAAAAATAAAAATAATCTTATCCAGTTCTGTTTAGGTACTTATAAAGAGCAGAAAAAACCTCTATAAACCGGTTAATTTATTAAAAACCCTTTTTGCTCTTTCATGAAACCGGTATTAGGTTAAATAGAGCCAAACCTTAATAAAACGCTCCCTATGTACTTGCTGCTGATTAGGTTTGAAAATTAACCGGTTATACAAGCCCTGGTCCATGACAGGTACAAATGCTTGTATTCATCATACAAACTTTCACAATTCAAACCGACTTGGATCTCAGAGCAGGCGACATCGACACCTTGAATGAAACCGGTGTACGTACCTCTCTACCGTGGAAGTCGTCAAACCTTCCTTCGTCGTCCTTTTTTGCGCCGAGACCTTGTGATGCGCCTTTTTTTGGCTGAGTGAATAATCTTGACAGGGTCAGTGCTCGTGCTGAGTGCCAGTTTATTCACTGGTTCCTCAGAGGTTTTACGTTTTCGGCTACAACTCTGAAAGGCAGACAATGTTGTAATTTTGTAAAAAAAAAAGTGTAATTATATTACAACTGGATAATAGTAATCTTTAGGTAACTTCTATACATACCACTGAAGGAGATAGTGGTATAACACTTAGAACATGTCTAACATCAGTGCAAGGCACTATTGGAACAATTACTGGTGGTGCATTTATTGTCTCTAATTGTCCAATCTGAAAATAGGATTACAATATCAATAAAATTTCTAAGCTTGACAAGCATAATAGAAATAATTTATTTGCCTTTAAATGAGGTACACTGCAGATCTTTAATACTAGTAGGCTCAGCTCATTTCGCCATCCGCAATAGCATGCAAATCATTGAGCTTCTACCCATATTACATGTCATATAATATTGTATAATATAGAGAAACTTGACCCCCTCATGTTATTTTTTAAATGCAGGTGCGATAATCACCATATTTACACCTTATGTTCAAGGTTACAAAGTCACCCGCCATAGGGTTTTTGAACCGTAGCGTAGCTTCTTTGACGTTCATAAGTGCTAGTAACGTTCATAAGTGCTAGTAACAGCCTAGACTGAATAAATGATATTGAACTTTGGATTCACCATGTATTAGGTAAACATTAAATTTGACCAGCTATTAAGGCTACAGACTGTGGCAACGAATTTAACATATTATATATATAAAAACTTTCTGTGAAGAAGAATTAATTAACATTTTTTATATTTAACTTATTTGGTTTAATTAGTCTAATTATATATAATATAAAGTTTTCAATTTATTATTAATAAATAGTCCCAAATTATTAGTATTTTAAATATAATTAAATTTCAATTCAAATCTTATAGTGTAGTTATTGTCATTATATAAATATTTTTTCAATAATTTAAATTCAAATTTAATATACTTACATATTATTATTACAATAAATTAATTTGCAATCAATTAATTAATTCACAGTATTAATATTAAAAGTCGTAGTCTCTGTCATTTATCGCGACAGAGGCTTCTGGGCAAATGCTGAAAATCAGTGCTTTGCTTATTTGAGCAAAGACATCACTGAGCATTTACCCTTTTGCATCGCTGCCGCACACGTGGTTGCAAGAGCCTTTTTTTTTATTTCTGTCATTTGTGAAAATATAATTATTATCACATGTGTGTTCGGTGATGTGAATAAATAAATAAATAAACAGTTGAAAAACTTTAGCCAAGTTGGGTAAAAACACAATTTTTTAACCTGTAGTATTAGTCTTAGTTTGCTTGATTACCTTGTCAGGTATTTCTTCACAAAAAGAGGGTGATGCTGTTGGTTTTAAACGTTTACTTGAGAAATCATAATCGGGTTCTCTAAAATGCAAACTGCATATCTTTGCATTTTCATAAAACTTTCTTTTCAATGGTACAATTGATAGCCAAAGTTTCCTCCGGTCAACATCTTTAGGAAACCTGAAAAAACAGTGAAACTTTTATTTAAATAAACAATTAATATATTTTGATGATTTTTTATTTCTCCCATTACTTGTAAAGGCAATGTCACAGCTCAATGAAGTTGCATTATTTTACTAAAGAATTTCAGTTTTTATAATATTATCATTCTTCTTCTTCTTAAATTTAAGAGACACGCTCTTGTTGGTGGAGTATTCGTTAGGGTGTTGATTATCAAAGCCTGATATTTGTTCCATGGGCCGGTCATTAATAGAAACTGGCAGTGGACAGACTAGACTAGCATGTTACAAGTAACAAATAAGGAGAAATTAAGGTTGGAGAGTCGGAAGTTGAACAAGTAGGACACATGCAGGCCAGACAAACCAACTATTGATACTGAACCATTACTTTTGGTAATTACTTATATTAAATGCTTTACTTTGTCTAGTCTAGACAGTAACATCATAAACAAATCTTCTTCTTCTTTTAGTAATGGCGTGCTAGCGTTAAATACGCGAATTTTGCCAATGTCAAGTAAATATAATTTGTAATTTTAAGAAATTGTACGGTAGATTGAGTTAAAAATGGAGCCTCACATCACGTGTTATTACGAAAACAACTCGGGTGAAACTCCATAAACAAATCATATAAGGCACTCAAGCAAAACACTGTATTTTATAAAAAAAAAATCTAACTTTGTGAGGAAATCCTATAAAACACAGATTTTGTTGTCACACTAGTAAATCACATGAATTTATCAAAAACGTGATGCAAATAGCACATGAAACTAATCGTTTTATTACGAACGGTACTATTATAATTACTAAATAAACAAATGAAGATTTATAGTAGGTATTTTGATGAAAACCTCTTTTATTACAAATGTGATGAACACACTTACAAGTGAAAGGTTAAGTCGCATCCTGGATACCAACTGCTTCCACAACCTCGTACAACACAACTATGCACCATTTTTATTGTTTTCACAACACCTGCATTGCAAGCCCGAAATAAATAGATCGCGACCCGCACAAACTTTAGAGTGATGCTAGCTATAGCGACCCGCGAGTTGACGGTCTTCTACTTTGGAAACACAAACAAACTATAAATTCATCTTAAGTAGCATCACCTAGTTCTTTAGTAAATTGTGAAAATATGTAATAAAATTAAAATACTTAAATTCAAAATTTCACGCACAAATTAAATAAATCCCACGACTGATGATAACGACACTCACAAACAGTGTTGCCGGCAATGTGAATCGAAAAAGTCCGAAATCAGTCGCACAAAGTTCCGTTTTCCCTTAAAAAGTTCCGTTCTTCTTAAAAAAAAATATATATATATAATTTTATGAAGTACCTCCGCTGCTGACGTCCGTCGGTCGCTGATTTTTGGAAGCCGGCCGGTGTTTGTAGAAAAATAGCTTATTTTAAGCTATTTTCTTCTAGTTTTCTCCTGTTCAATGGCGGATTTTTGTAAAAATAAGTTTGTTTCATAAAGTTTTCGATTTACAAAAGTTTCATTAATCAACTGGCATCTGCAAAAAGAGCAGTAATTTAAAAATTCAAAATTGACTATATCTGACTATACTGGGGGGCTATCGCGTAAAAATTATGGATATGGACATGGGCTTCATTTGACAGTTAAATGACCATATATGGTAATTTTATGAGCTTCAACTGTCAAATGAAGCCCATATCCATACCCAGATTTTTTACGCGATAGGGCCCCTGGTCTTAGTATATTTGAAATGATATGAGTTGTGCTTATAAGTATATTTGTTACTGTTTAATATCTTACTTAGAGTTATATTAATTAACAGTCATACTTGTCGGGACATCGTTGCACTTTTCACTGTTATTCAAGATTTTCTCGAAATAAATAGCAAAGAAATTCAACGATTTTTGAGACATGCTTCGATTTAAACGTAATGGTCTTAATTTGGAAGAAACAGTATTTTTTTTTGTAAAAATCAGTACATTGGGATAAAAACCATACTAAACGCTACAATGTCAATTTTATTGTTATCATTATTGTAATTAAATTATTGTAATAAAATGTCAACTATGCCATTCTGTTTTAACTAGTTACATGAAAAAGTCACAATTCTTTTAAGGAAAAGCTGCTGAAACATGTTTGATAAAAATATCATAGTTCTGCCCCTCTAGAATCTTTAGTAAGCTTATAATCCTATCTTAAGTACTAATATTATAAATGCGAACGTATGTGTGGATGTTTGTTACTCTTTCACGCAAAAACTACTAACCCAATTTGGATTGGCACACAGAAAGAAGGTAACCTGGAATAAAATATAGGCTACTTTTAATCCCGATATTCCCACGAGAATGGGACCCACGCGGGTGAAAACGCGGGCGGCCGTTAGTAGTCTATAAAATCAACGTAACACTGTGTTCACATAACATTCTATATCAGAGCCAATTTACGCAATAGCAGGTAGATTTCGATATTCAGATATAAATAAGTAGATCAGTAAATTTCTCAAAAATCAAGCAGATCTACTGCTTTATCAGTAGATCTGGCAACACTGGTTGACAGCAGTCAGTTGCGTTTAGTTTCACTCGTGAAGTTAGGCATGTAAAGGGAGCAAACACTTTTAATACTAGTTGAGATTGTATTCAACAGTCTATAGTCGGATTTTTAATTCATTAGAGCAGCGTTCTCAATCTATTTTGGTGACGGAACCCTTTTTCGGACGGCTCATGTTATATTCTGTGAGTGAGTGAAGTGAAACGAAACGCAACCCACAGCATAAAGAAAGTAGAGACCATTGACTTGTAAATGTATCTCTATGGTAGAGACAGCTGTCTGTCACAATGACAAACGTTTTTTAAAGCAAGAACAAAAAAAAAAACAAAAAAAAATTGTGACATTTTATATATTCTGTACACGTTACTTACACATTATTGATTGTGTTCATGAAGCTATAGATCCCCTTTCAAGAATTATGAACAGCTAATTTAAAATTTGGCCACCTTTATACTTCATCATGAAATTCTCACGACACGATCACGAGACGCATTGAAAAAAGAAAATTATTACTCAGCCGAAAAACGGGAAACTGGCGAAATCCAAAAGGGCACCGACCGCCATTATATAAAAAGAAGAAGAATTTGTGACATTGACATGATCTCTCATCTCCTCATACCATTGACTTGTAAATATATACCAAAGAGTATGTAATCACTACGTTTTAATATATACCTCATACCTACTAAATTTTTGGTTGTTTTGATTTGATTTGACAGTTCGGTTCCTTTCCTTCTTCTATTAATTTTTCAATATTCTCCTCAAGAACAATTCATTAAATATTGAAAATTTAAGAGCCTCTTCATTCATTCACTATAATCGAAAAAAACAGCTTTAAAACAGGAAAAATCTCATAAAGAAGTATTATACAATTAGGAGAAACATTTTGACTTGCTAATGAAAAGTCAGCTCAGCATGAGAAATATAGTTTTATTTGCTTAATAAAACATAAGTGCTAGAAATGTGTGCAAATAAAATAAAACCCCTTATATATCCTTTTCATTATATAAAATGTTGTAGAAAAATTAATATGTTTGTGACTCCATCATTTATTAGATGTGCATCATCAAAATCCATTGACAGAAAGATTCAAGTAAGATAATATTATTATAAACTCCAAAATTTTGTAACTTTTTCAGTTCCATAATAAAATGGGATACTTAAAATATTCCTCAATAAATCCAATTGTGTTAAAATCAGTAAAAATATTACACTGTGAAACTAAAAGAATCTAGCTTAATTCTGCAAGAAAGAAACACGTGAGGTGCAACACTCGTCTGCTCGCGGATATATGTAAATGCAATACCGTCCTTGCACTAGCACCTTTACCAACTATTCTAAACAAATTTTAAAACTACTAAAACTCAGTCACAGTCTGAACATAAACTGTCTTTGCACTCGGCTGATATTGCTACACGGCCGACCCCTCAATCTCACTGGTTGTCACTGGAAAACAGTTGCAAGCGCACATGTAGACGGCACTTATCTGTGTGAGTGAGTCATTTTGGCCTTTTATAGGCAATGCAAAGACTGTTTCAACTGTAACTCAGTGCTTAGTATTGCTTGGTAGGTTTCATAATTAGATATGGATATTAGTGATGGGCCGAACATAGATTTCACCGAATACGAACATTCGGCCGAATATTCGGTTAAATTTTCACCGAACCGAATATTCGGCATACCGGAGCAGGTCTATAAGTGTTTTCGCTAACCGCGCGAAATGGCGCGAATTGACGCCGGGCGCACCCGCCCGCTCCCCTCGCTACCCCCGCTACACTTGTCAATACGTGTCATTATTATTGCATCATCCAGTGCGAAACGAAACGGCACCACGTGCATTTGTTTTGTTTATGTGTTAATAGTTTTTTTAACATTTATGAGCAAAAACGAAACAAACTTTTGCCCTTCAAAGCAGAGCAACTAGTGCTTTTGCACCATAATTTACCTCTCTTAAATTTTAAATACTAAGTGAGAATTACATGCTACTTAAAAGTATTTTAGTTTTTTGTTTGCAAGGTCAATTGTTTTGTTATGATAATATTACAGTTTTGCAATAATGTGCTTAATGTAACTACTTTACAATAGGAACTTTTAATAAATGAAATCTTTTAACGTAAGTTAATGTTAAAAGATTTCATTTATTGAAAGTTCCTATTGAAAAGTATTTAAAACGTTCCTATTGAATTTGATCACACAGTCATAAAAGGATTATATTAAAAAGATATTAAAATCAAAACTTTTGAGTTCTGGATAGTTGATTTTTAAGTTAATATAATTATTTTTTGTTGATTCATCTCTCTTTTTCTGACATGCTATTCTTTGGTAAAATAAATGTTTGAAACAAAATTTAAGAAATGCTCCCCACAACAATGTTATTTTACTAATAACAAAACCAAAAATATGATTTATTAAGAAATCGTTGTAATAATGCAACTAATTCTTACCAATAACAATAAATAGTTATTATAATTTCGAATATATATTTAATTTCTTACACTAACTAAACCCTCTGATTAAATTTTAATAATAAATAGGGTCTTAAATTACTGTATCTTGATATTCTTGTTCAATTATCATATTTTCATTTACGATTATAAAGAAATACAGCTACACTATCTCAAAAGTATAAAGCTACACAGTGATTTACTTAGGTTAGGTCTACCTATAATATGCACATGCATCGTTTAATCAATCAATCTCAGTCTAATATAGTTCACAATAGAGAACCTGTTATTAAAATCTTTAAGTACTACTGTCCCGAATATTCGGCAGGTTTACCGAACAATGGGCCGAATACGAATGTTCGGTAAACCTGCCGAATATGCCGAATACCGAACATAAAACGAATATTCGGCCCATCCCTAATGGATATTCTACCAAGTGCCGTGTGGTGACGGCCTAAGAATACTACCGTCACCACTCCCTTACATGCCTGGGATGTCGTAAGAGTCGACTAAGAGGCTCGACGCATTGAACACCTGTGCGAGAGAAGGAAAACTTGAAACATACCCTATACCAACCCGTCCGGCCAGCGTGGTAGCAGTAGGCTAATAACCTCCTATGAACGCCACAATAGGCGTGAGCTAGGAGAGGCCTATGTCCAGCAGTGGATGTCCACAGGCTGATGATGATGATGATGATTCTGCCCAGTAAAACCTTATTCTAACATTATTTTTCAGGAGTGTTACAACTTATTAAATCTGCCAATGCATTCAAAGCAAGATGCTGTTCGTAATGCCTTCTTGGAGCTAGCCAAAAAGTACCATCCGGACTCCGGTTCTCCTGATGCTGATATGGACAAGTTTGTTGCTATTGAGAATGCCTTTCGCTTTTTAACTAAACACAATACAGGAGCAGTTAACAATGAGGAGATAGAAACAATTGTTTACGACATAAGAGTAAGTCAGTAGTCCTAACTAAAGTGTGTTTGTTTGTTTGTCCTTTCTTGACACCCTCACTAAGCAACCAATCCAATTTTTTTTGCCATAGCGTTAGTTGAAAAAGGGAAAGTGTTGAAAGGAGGTTCTTTATGAAACTTTATGGAATACTGTCCATAAAGAATCAGTGTTCTGCAACCAAATGCACATGCGTCATAATGTCAAAGTATGTTATAAACAATGGTGTACTTCATTTTCGAGCTTCATATGGCTAAGATGTGATTTTATAAAGTATAGTTGTGAGTTTTCCGTATTGACCATAAATCAGTATGCCAGATCACTCCTAGACTTTCAATAGAAAGTAACATAGGCTACTTTTTATCTCAATATTTCCACGGGAACCACGCGGGTGAAACCGCGGGCGGAAGCTACTTATTTATATAGGTATAATATGTGAAATCCCTTACCAGTAATTGAAAAAAAACTTACTGGAATACTGATGGGTTTGGAATTTCGAATCCCCACCCGTGACCAATATTTTTATAGTGAACATATATTTGTCCTTTGTCTGAATGTAATACATATATTTGTAAAACTTCCATTGGCTCTCTCATAACAATTTATTAATACACTTTAGAACAGGGGTTCCCAATCTTATTCACTATGCGCCTCACCCAAGCTTTTGCAAAAATACTAGCGCCCCCTAGGGGTCTGAATGAAGAACTATTTAAACAATTGTAATTAAAAATTAAAATTACAGATACCTAATTTATGAAACATACAGCTGAAGTCGCCGCGCCCCCCTTGAACCATTCTACGCCCCCCAAGTGGGGCGCGCCCCACTGGTTGGGAATCCCTGCTTTAGAACATATCTCACGATAGTTACTGCTAGGCAAACACTACCAAACCACACCGACACACTCGGCCGCCCGTGGTTTTACCCACGTGGTTTCCGTTCCCGTGGGAATATCGGGATAAAAAGTAGCCTTTGTTTTAATCCAGGTTATCTTCTATCTGTGTGCAAAATATCAAATCGGTTGAGTAGTTTCGCGTGAATGAGTAACAAACGTCTAACATCCAAAAATCCTCACAAACTTTCGCATTTATAATACTAGCGGCTGCCCGCGGTTTCACATGCGTGGTTCCCCTTCCCGTGGAATAATCGGGATAATGAGTAGGCTATGTGATCTATACTAATACTAATAATATTATAAAGAGGAAAGATTTGTATTTTTGTATGTAACGAATAAACTCAAAAACTACTGGACCGATTTTGACGAAATTTGGTATAGAGAATCCTTAGACCCCAAGTAGTAACATAGGCTATAAATGATCCCAAAATTCCCACGGGAACGGGAACCACGCGGGTGAAACAGCGCCCGGCCTCTAGTAATTTTTAAACAAGTAAAGCATTGTGAAATGCAAAATTAAACAGTTATAGAGTAGGCTATGTTTTAATCCAGACTATTTTCTATCTCTGTGCCAAATTTAATTCAAATCGGTTCAGTAGTTTTTGCGTGAAAGAGTAACAAAGAATCTGACTAACTATCGCATTTATCATACTTGCGCTCGCCAGCGGTTTAACCCGCGTGATTCCCGTGCCCGTGGGAATAATCGGGTTAAAAAGTAGCCTATGTCCGCGTCCGTGTTAGTCCGCTACTTGAGATTCTAAACATACCTACCAAATTTCATTCAAATCCGTTCAGTAGTTTTTGCGTGAAAGAGAACAAATACACAAACTGACATACTTTCACATTTATAATATTAGTAGGATTAAGTAGGATATTATTACCCAAACTGTGTTCAGAGTGCTTAGTGTGAGTTGTCTCCCCTTACTCGCTTATGTTGATATTTGTGAATAGAGTTTAATTTGCAACCTTATTCCTATTGTTTTAAGACTACCTGTCAAAATTTTACTAGCCGAAATGGTAGCGTTTGGACATTTACAAACTCACACTAGCCCCTCTGAATGATTTAATTTAAATAGTTACCTTTTATCTGACAATGAATAATAAAAATATTCAATTTTCCAGCATACTGCACCACAACATAGGCAATTCTTAAGTTTTGAAGGTACGGGTTATGGAACTCCGTTCCAGCGACAAAAACAGTGGGCTCAAGCTAAGGCACAGAGAGCTGCAAATAATGTCCTGGAACACCGAATGGCCAAAGCTGTCGCCTCAGAAAATGCCCTCATGAAGAAGGGACAGCACAGCAAGAAACATGACATTAAAACCAAATACGGTTTTGATAGACTTGTTGAAGATTTAATACAAGAATCTATGTCAAAAGGGGAATTTGAAAATTTAAGTGGAAAAGGGAAACCGTTGAAAGATCAGAATCTAAATCCATATGTTGACTTCATCACACATAAGTTAAATGAGGTAATTCATAATTCAATCTTTTTCTTGTCTTGCTTGACCTATACAAATATCATACTAGTCAATAGTCACAACAATGTTAGAATGGTAGCAAGACATACAATACATACATTAAAAGCTGTGACAAAGTACTTGTCTTCAGATTAATTCTATAAAAGTGCTATAAGTACATCAACTAAACATTCATTTCATACCTTTACGGTTTCGGTTTCACTCGCCGCGTGGTTGCCGTTACCGTGGGAATATCACGATAATTATAAATATTTGCATACAATGTGGTTTTCTGATGTATAAGCTACATTGCTGTAAAGTTTCATCTTAATCAGTTCAGTAGTTTTTGAATGAAAGAGTAACAAACATTCATCCATCCAAATATCCTCACAAACTTTCAAACTTATAATATTCGGTAGCAGGATAGGATATTTGCAAAGTTACTAGTTAGATCTACAGTGCCTACTACGCTGGAAAACCAATGCACGCCCCTGTGTATGATAGACAAGTCTTTCTTTGCCAGTTAAAAATTGTTACGTTTACAATAACCATAAAATGTAATATTTTAATTAGTATTTTCCTTTTGTGATGGAAATTGACCTTACTGATATGTTAAGTTCACTTTTCAATTTGACGACTCTGTATGAAATAAAACAGGGAGAAAAAAACAGCCCTTGACGAGTTTCTTGCCGGTTCTTCTCGTTACAAGGTCTCCCGCCGTAGGGTTTGTGAACCGATGGCGTAGCTTCTTTGACGTTCATAAGTGCTTGTAACAGCCTAGACTGAATAAATGATATTGACTTTGACTTTACTTTGATTGTTTCAGGTGCTTATTAACAATGGGTTTACTCCCGAGTGGATAACAATGAGCAAGGAGATAGATCAGGACGTAGAATTTCTAAAAAAGGACATATCTAATGACAGAAAATACTTGGGACCACATCCTCTGAAAGATGATGATGTAAAAAAATGGCAGATCATTTGTGATAACTACAAAGATTTTGTTAAAACAATTAACAACAAAATTAATAAATATAATCTAATAGTACCTTTAATTAATAAACAAAAGTTTTATGTTGATATAGATAAGATATTAGATGAAATTTTGAAGAATGGGGAACATTCTGCGGTACAGAAAGAATCAATTGTAGAGAGTAAGAAAGAAGTTCAAAGTTATGTAACAGGTGAGGAAGATCTACTTAGTACTTTCTTCAGAGCTTTTGAGGATATATTTATTACCAGTAAGCAAAAGAAAAAATAGTAACAAGGAACATAATAGGAACTAATAGCAATTGTGTTACTATCAATTTTAATAGTGTGTCTTATTTTTCATTATTTAAAGAAACCGCAATAGTCATGCTCCAGCATAATCTTCTTTTTTGACAAATTAGTAAAACCGTAAGTTTTTCTATCATTTAATAATACTTATTGTATTTTTTAAATCATTTTGAGATTGTTTTACAAATATAAAAAAAAACTAAATAGAATGAACAAATGTGATGAAACTTCTCTGTGATAAAAAGATAGTCAATTTAGGAATGAAATAAAATTCATATTCAAAACTGCAAATATTTTATTTTCTTCCTAACATAATCGTAAATCGTTTAACAATAAAGTATAATATAAAGATAACAGCTAACTAGAATGGCTAATGAGCAACAGAATTAGTATTTGACAAAACTCAAATAGAAAAATAAAAAAGTTGTACATAAAATCTACTTTTATAAATTATATACAAAAGGTTACCAAGATCTAATTTGTTTCTAGATAATATTAAAATAATGATCAAAACAGCAGCTATGCTTAAAAATAATATCATGTGATATTTTAGGGAACTTAAAAATAAAATCCTCATATTTATTTATTTTCATTTAAAAGTAATGGAATTATGAATGAATGAACATTTAGATAAATCATTTGGAATGTTTTAAATGCAAGCGAATATTGTATAGCAAACTTAATTTTAACTTTGTAACATTGGTTATAAGGTTCAAATCGTTGGATAAATGTGTTAGAGTTAGACCTGTCAACTAACCAACTGTACAAATAAAACTAGCAAACTTTTTATTGTATTTAACAGATAATATATTATATGAGATTACAGTGAGATTTCTAAGTTCTTATTGTTGAGATTTGCTGTTGCTATATCGAATAGTGGTATGGCAGTTATAGAGGTAACTCACGATCTTTCCGCTGGGCCCGAGGCGGACCCTCAGACATAGTACCCTCGGATGGCATTGTAGCTCATAAGATCCTTTTTTTAAACTATACTTGACCCAAACTAGGATACAGTATTGGATATATTATATCGATAATATAATAGCTCAAGTTCGTCATGCTTCAAGGACTGCTGGTACATAGTGTCACAAAAATGCCTATCAGAACAAATGGGAAGGGACTCAGAATCAATAAGTAAACAACATTCAAAATCAGACAAAAAAAAAACGACACTACCTCCATACAAATTACAGTCACGTTTTTCGACTTTCAACTTTTTTTGGTGTTATTTCGACCCATGTTCCTAAGAAAAGTTGTTTACTTACCGATTCTGAGTCGCTTCCTTTAATTTTGCCGGGTAGTTACACTTTGTATAATCTAAGACTGGTATTATCTAAGACTGCCAGACGATATTCCCACAGGGTCCGAGGCGGACCCTCCCAGTAGCCAACAGTCTCGGAGCCCTGGGATACGCGCGGTGCTCCTCCTGGTGGATGTGGCCGGAGAGGAACTCTTTGTTATGAAGCGATTTTGGGCTATGACCTTCATAGCATTGTAGCTCATAAGATTATTTTTATGGAACTATACTTGACGCAAATAAGGATACAGTATTGGATATTTTAATGGCAAAAACTCGTGCTCGGCGTTCTTCAAGGGCTGGGGTAACAAAAATGGTCGCTCGTCATACATAACTAAAGGCAAGCGACTCAGAATCAGTAAGTAAACAATTTTTCTCACGAAAAGGCATAAAAATGTCAGTCACGTGACTGTCCGATTTGTGTGAAGAAGGGTAGTCATTTTCTGGCGAATTTCGACCAATGTTTCTAAGAAAAAGTTGTTTACTTACCGATTCTGATTCGCTTCCTTTAATTTTGCCGGGTATTTTAGTTACACTTTGTATAATTATGGTATTATCTAAGACTGCCAGACGATCTTCCCGCTGGGACCAAGGCGGACCCTCCCAGCAGCCAACAGCCTCAGAGCCCTGGGATACGCGCGGTGCTCCGCCTGGTGGATGCGAGCGGAGAGGGTTTCTTCGTCGTCGTCCTTTAGCACCGGCACGCGCTCTTGGGTTATTATCGGACCAGTATCGACGCCCTCCTGAGGTGGAGGTTCAAAATACTCAATAAGTAAGGTTAAATTATGATTGACTTTGTAGATAGTAAAAGTCAAGAGCAATAATGAGGATTTTATAAAGTTAGAAAAAATACAAGTTATAGGAAAGATGACGTTGTTTTGGCCATTTGATTTAATCAATATTTTCATAGTGGCTGTTAAAAGCATTAAAATGCTTTTTAATAAAGTTTGTATTCCTATTGATTGGCTGTCTGTCTTTTGCCCTCTCTCTCTCTCAAATATAGCTCATCAATGGACGCACGCAGTTATATTTAATAATCATTAGATTTTATTAATATATCCATAGGTTGGTTTATATCCGGCTCGAAGGACCAGGAATAAAAATGTGTTTTAATGTTTTCGACAGTGGCCACAACCGGGTCTTCGGAATTGAATCTAGAATAATAAAAACCCATCGAAAAGTATCTTCATTAGATCTTGAACGCGTTCTAAACGCGTACGCTTTTTGTGCAGTCATTAGGTGAAGCTTTAATGAGTTCAAAATCACACGAGCAACTCCAAATTTATATTAATTGCAACAACTTACATCAACAAAATGCACAGTGCATCCCGTCTCCCGGTCACCGGCTTCAAGGCACTGGCGTTGCGCGTGTAATCCAGGATGGCGTGGTAGTAGCGATGGATGAATGTTGATCAGGCGGCCCTTCCATCTGGTGACAAGAACCATCGTTATTTTCTAACAAAACCTGAGTGGGTCAATATATTGTAAGATGTTTCTCAGTTGTTGTGCATGTTAGATCGATTATCGATATCGTAAAGGAGATCATTCAGGCTTCATACATTTTTGGGCCGTTTTCTAAAAGTGCCAACAAAAAAAAATGGTACGTATGGTCGTTTGAAGCAATAGTTGATATGGAACAAAAGTTATAGGATTAATCAAAGTCGAGGTATACAAGTTCAAGATACGTAATTTTCGATTTTGTGTAGATATGTGCAAAGTAAAAATATACATGGGTAGGCTATGTATATTTTTTTACTTTGCACATATCTACACAAAATCTACCTATAAAGAAATTAATAATAAATCTCTTTTTTTATCTCTTATCGTATGAGGATAAGTGGCCGGCCACCTCTGGTGTAAGAGTTTATCAACATACGGCCTCTGACTGGGCTTAACGACTGTTATCATATGACAACAGCCGGACCGACACGACGGTTCAACGTGCCCTCCGAAGCACGGAAACACTCATTTTTAATACCACTTTACGGTCACCCATCCGACACCTGACCGGACCGAACGTTGTTTAACAAACGTGATCGAATACGAACAGTTTGTCAAGCGCCGCCATGAGCGCTTCAAATGAATCATAAGGATGCAACCCTAGCGGCGTCAGAAGGAATATGAGCTACGCGATAGAAAGAGACGCCAATTGTAGGTGAATAAAATTGAAGGTATTTAGCGCAGTGCGACGTGAAATGCACTTTATTGCGTCGCAGCAAAACTAGCTATTCGTTCGATTGGGTTTGCTGAGTGAAGTTTCTGTACTTGTACTATTTAGTATTCTGTGGCCAAGTTAAAAAAAATAAAAGTAATAGAAGTGCAATATAGACATTGACCTTGACCTTATAGACCTTGGCTGGCACAGACTCCAAAAGGCTTATTTTTGAGTTTTTGAAGTCGGTCCGAGCGAGACGGTCGATGTCTATTTTGCTTGCTCTAAAGTCTGAATTCATAATTTACCGATAATCAAACTCTATGACTACAGTAATAAGACTCACTTTTGCACGAACTTAGCAAACAGGATTCGCATAAATAGCCGGCGAGACAGATAGTTCTATCTTATGTGATTCAAGCTCCGCTGTCACCGCGCGGTCGAACTCTTCCCGGGACTCGTAATCCTTATGGTTGAACAACGCTTGTATCTAGAGAAGCAAACTCTATAAGCATAGTTATAAGACTCACTTTTGCACGAACTCAGCGGACAGGATTCTCATATAGCCGGCGAGACAGACGAGGTCTATCTTATGTGCTTCAAGCTCCGCCGACACCGCGCGGTCGAACTCTTCCCGGGACTCGTAATCCTTGTGGTTGAAACCCGCTTGTATCTAGAGAAGCAAACTCTATAAGCATAGTTATAAGACTCACTTTTGCACGAACTCAGCGGACAGGATTCTCATATAGCCGGCGAGACAGACGAGATCTATCTTATGTGCTTCAAGCTCCGCCGACACCGCGCGGTCGAACTCTTCCCGGGACTCGTAATCCTTGTGGTTAAACACCTGGGGTACACGAGCAAAGTAATACATTTACATCTATACTTGATTGGAATATTAGAACTATGTTAGGTGGAATGGACGAGGAATGTCGGAAGGCTAGAATATATGTACGAGTAATGAGATTAGAAGGAAGTAAAAAAACAACGGGTTGCACTCCGGGAGTGCCGGCAGAAGTGAAAACCGCTTAAACGAAACAGCAGGAGCAGGCATACATTTTCGCCGCGCGGTAGAGGAGAGGAGGATATTACTTCCTCGCCTACGCCGCACCGGCGGTCTACTCTCCCTCCGTCTTACGAATTTTCGATCAGGTCACGTGTCCTGATGCGACTTTAACATTTTTACCCATCCCAAAAATTTAAAACTCTGATGTGCACAACGCCGCTAAAGAAGTTTTCACTTCAAAAATATGTGTGTGTGTGCAATGGAGAGAGCTATGCTCGGCGACGAGAAGAATTGCTCAGCTGAAGTGGCAGTGGGCGGGACACATAGCGAGAAGAACCGGCCGTTGGGGCGGAAAGGTTCTGGAATGGCGGAACCGATGTTGAACGCGCACAGGACCACGCTCTGTGGACCCCGACAAGGTAGACCGACGATCTGGGCCCTTATTCACTAGGACCACTTAGCGATTCCTTGCTCAATCCACGCCAATCTCGTACTTGTTTTCGACATTTTCAAAATTTGTTTTCTCTATGACACTTACAAATTATATTTATTATAAGAAGATATGATCGCTAAGCGGTCATAGTGAATACGTGCCCTGGTACGTGAGAAGCCGCTGGGTGCAGGCAGCGCAGCGTCCGACTGTCTGTACTTACATTTTAGTAACATGATGATGTATTGCCTAATTTTATTGTTTTAACCACCTCTGTGGTCTAGTGGTAACAACCACCGGTATCAGACCCAGGGGTCCTGGGTTCGATTCCCCGCGGGGGTACATATTGTATTCGGTTTGGTTGGTAGTAGGATTTGTTATAAGTCCGCCTGGTTAGCTACCACTATCTTATATAAGCCTGACGCCATTACAACAATGTTTTCAGCATTGTTGTGTTCCGGCAGTTAAGAGATAAGATAGCAAGTTCCTCAGTGATTAGGATTCCGGGAGAGGCTCACTTCCATCTTCAGTCTTATCAATACTTAACGTCAGGTATGATGAAGACTAAGAGTCTCCCTGATGTTCATTACAAAAAAAAGTGATGAAAAGTAACCTAAATTTATACTAAGGTGATATTTTTTCAATATGATAATGAAGACGAAATGAGTCAGGAAGGAAAGAACAGCTGCTCTTGACGAGTCTCTTGTGAGTTCTCTGGCTTCAACGTCACGGCCCTCGCGAGAGCGGAATCCACGGATACTCTTTGTTATGTTGAGTGTTAGAAGAGGAATGAAAGGTAGAATTGACAAGGAATGTCAGACTGTTAGAAGATATCAACAAGGAATTTCAGATGCCTAGAATGTATGAGGATTGTGTTAGAGTAGAGAACGCAAGAGACGTAGAACCTTAACAAAATGTAAAGAAGCAATCTCTAAAATGGGAGAAAAATAACACCTTTTGAAATGTAAGTACTAAGCTTGGTTAAAACCCCCGCTTTTACAGCGCGAGTGAGTGATTAAGCGTTCGGCTTGTTGGAGACGCATGCATTTGTGACGCTTCGCTGCACGTGTCTATTACTAGAGTGACTAAGCTTCTTGTCTCGGTCAGGTCAAGTTATGTGATGTTGCCCGACTGTCTGTCTGTGTGTGTTACATTTTAGTATTCATGACGATGTTTTGCTTAATTGTGATGGAAAGTGGCCTTATAGATAGAAGACCTTATAGTAGAACTACTGTAAGATTATTATCTGCATGTACGTAAGAAGACAGGATTTGATTTTAGATATTTTGCATTTTTCAATGTGATTTTTATACTTATGATAAATTTTAAATAGAAATATATTGGGAAAAAACAACTCGGCCACAAGTGAATTCTCAGATGGGAATCGAACCCACGACCTTTGGAAATCCGGTCCAATGCTCTAACCACTGAGCTACCGAGACCGAGATTTTTCTATTAAAAAATTTATCATAAGTACCTTTTGATGAGTTACTTGCCGGTTTTTCTGGTTATCATGTCATAGCCCTCGCGCTAGCGAGATCTACGAAAACCATATATACTTGATTTGAATAGTTAGAACTATGAAAGGTGGACGAGGAATGTCAGAAGGTTAGAAGATATGTATAAGGAATGAAATTTGAAGGAAGTAAAAAAGTTGTGTAAAGTAGGAAAAATGGAAAGAAGCGATCTCTGCCTGCCTCTAAAATGGGAGAAAGGTTTGATCATATAATAATGTTGTTATTTTTGTAGATAGATAGTAATATTTATTTGCATAAAACACGGTATAATTCAGTTCTTAAAATTCAAGTACGTACATGCGTGTTTTACCGACATATTGATAAGCAAACTTGTAATCTCGTCATGCTCTAAAATACTATGTAATGTTCTCCATACATTAAATTAAATCAAATTATATAAAAAAACACTACCTACTACAGTTCAATATTTAAATATCAATAACCAAGTACATACAAGAAACAACACAAATCTCATCTCTCAGCATGTCAATACACACAACAGTATTATGTCCATTATTGATGTATCGGATGTCAGAAATTACATGTCAAAATTTAAAATGTCAATATTTTTACTTACCTTGGTTGGAACACCCGCTTTTTCAGCGCGTTTGAGTGCGTATGCACTCGGCTTGTTGGACACGCAGAGGGCGACGTCCGCACACATGCATTGTGACCCGTCGCTGCACGTGTCTATTAGCGCTTGGAGGTTGCTGCCGTTGCCGGATACCAGCACCGCCACCTATACAGAAGAAATAAGTATTCGTTAAGTGACGTGAAAAACAAAAAAAAACTTATTATAAAAAAAAACTGACTTCAAAAAGTAAAAAATAAGCATAATAACATAACTACTACGCGTTATGTTACAACAGTATTTTCAAGATTTCCTGAAAACTACTGACCCGATTTCAAAATTTCAATTTTTGAAATGGGGCCAACTAGGGATCAATCCTGCTAGGCGATTGCGTAAAGTCAGTCGTATTGATTTGACAGTTCATATTGTATCATATTAAATGTACTTCCATACAAATTGCAGCCGATTGAATACGATATGAACTGTCAAAGAATACGATTACCTTACGCAATCGCACCCCTGATGTTAAAACGATTGAATCATTGAAATTGGTTCAGTCGTCTTCGATAATCGGTAAACATAAATAGAAAAATTATATATATACGCGACGTATTGATAGCCTCCTTCTTTTTATGAAGTCGGTTAAAAAGATACCACAGAGACAAGAACAAGTTCGGGCAATCGTGCGGAGTTCGCGGGGCGAGAGAGGGTGTTAGCGAGACAAATGCCATACGCTCACACGAGATAATGACATTATGTCCTGTCAAATACTAGAAAATCTTGTCAAAAGCGGCATTGCGCGAAGTTTCAAGGGCGTTACCTGTTAGTTCCTTAGTTCACTGTGAATTTACCTTTTTGGGCAGCAGCGGCATGCGGCGAGTCGAGCGCGGAGGGGAAGTTGTCGCCCACCACAGGGCCACGCCTACATGATGACCCGTCACCTTTTATGGCAGCAGCTCGAACATCACAGAACTCTCAGTCGCTCAAGTGTAGCCATCTCCTTAGTATGTGATGCAGCATTTGTGCTAGTATTCTGTCTCATACCTTCTTCTTGGGCAGCAGCTGCATGGGACGCGTGAAGTCGAGTGCGGAGGAGAAGTCGTCTCCCACCATTGGGCCACGCCTAGTATAGTACTACATGAAGACCCGTCACCTTTTTTGACAGCAGCTCGAACATCACAGCACTTTCAGTCGCTCAAGTGTAGCCATCTCCTTAGTATGTGATGCAGCATTTGTGCTAGCATTCTGTCTCATTACCTTCTTCTTGGGCAGCAGCTGCATGCGACGCGTGAATTCGAGTGCGGAGGAGAAGTCGTCGCCCACCACTGGGCCACGCCTAGTATAGTACTACATGATGACCCGTCACCTTTTTTGGCAGCAGCTCGAACATCACAGAACTCTCAGTCGCTCAAGGTATCCATCTCCTTAGTATGTGATGCAGCATTTGTGCTAGTATTCTGTCTCATACCTTCTTCTTGGGCAGCAGCGGCATGCGGCGCGTGAAGTCGAGTGCGGTGGAGAAGTCGTCGCCCACTACTGGGCCACGCCTAGTATAGTACTACATGATGACCCGTCACCTTTTTTGGCAGCAGCTCGAACATCACAGAATTCTCAGTCGCTCAAGTGTATCCATCTCCTTAGTATGTGATGCAGCATTTGTGCTAGTATTCTGTCTCATACTTTCTTCTTGGGCAGCAGCGGCATGCGGCGCGTGAAGTCGAGTGCGGTGGAGAAGTCGTCGCCCACTACTGGGCCACGCCTAGTATAGTACTACATGATGACCCGTCACCTTTTTTGGCAGCAGCTCGAACATCACAGAATTCTCAGTCGCTCAAGTGTATCCATCTCCTTAGTATGTGATGCAGCATTTGTGCTAGTATTCTGTCTCATACCTTCTTCTTGGGCAGCAGCGGCATGCGGCGCGTGAAGTCGAGTGCGGTGGAGAAGTCGTCGCCCACTACTGGGCCACGCCTAGTATAGTACTACATGATGACCCGTCACCTTCTTCTTTGGCAGCAGCTCGAACATCACAGCACTCTCAGTCGCTCAAGTGTAGCCATCCTTAGTATGTGATGCAGCATTTGTGCTAGTATTCTGTCTCATACCTTCTTCTTGGGCAGCAGCGGCATGCGGCGCGTGAAGTCGAGCGCGGAGGGGAAGTTGTCGACCACCACTGGGTCACGCCTAGTATAGTACTACATGATGACCCGTCACCTTTTTTGGCAGCAGCTCGAACATCACAGAACTCTCAATCGCTCAAGTGTAGCCATCTCCTTAGTATGTGATGCAGCATTTGCACTAATATTCTGTCTCATTACCTTCTTCTTGGGCAGCAGCGACATGCGGCGCGTGAAGTCGAGCGCGGAGGGGAAGTCGTCGCCCACTACTGGGCCACGCCTAGTATAGTACTACATGATGACCCGTCACCTTCTTTGGCAGCAGCTCGAACATCACAGCACTCTCAGTCGCTCAAGTGTATCCATCTCCTTAGTATGTGATGCAGCATTTGTGCTAGTATTCTGTCTCATACCTTCTTCTTGGGCAGCAGCGGCATGCGGCGCGTGAAGTCGAGCGCGGAGGGGAAGTTGTCGACCACGACCCGGGCCCCGCCGGCCGGCCGCGCCTGCACGGTGCCCACCACCATCGCGCCCCAGCACCGGGTCGTGTTCATCACCTGGTGCCCACAGAGAGGAAAGGTTAACACCTAATTGCAACAACTTATTAACCCACTACTACCGACTAATAAATGAATGCAGTGGCGACGCTAGGCCTCACAAAAAAGTTCCAATTCACAAAATTAGAATGATGCTCACAATTCCAGTCAGTACTGCTTCCGCTGAGGGAAGTTTCACAAAGTTATAATTGATTAAGACTTGCTTGAGAAGCAAAATGATAAACTTTATTGCACATATACAGCAAATGGCGGACTTAATGCCCTTAGGCATTCTCTACCAGTCAACGGAAAAGGATGTAAAAGAGATTTCCTAGCGGCAATAAAACAGTAACTGATTTTAAAATAAACGATACTGAACACATTATACATATGTACCTACATTATTATTTAAAAAAAAGGTTTTTTTTAGGAACAACGGGGAGACTTAGCTTTCATCATACCTGCTGTTAAGTATAAGGTATGGACATAAAGTACGTAATAAACTTAAAGCTACGTTAATATAATACATAGATACGTATACATACATATATAATCATCAATTGAAGCTCAAATAGCGGCTAGCCTTAGCTATAACATATAATCCTGAAAAAAAAACAGGCTAAAAGCCGAAATTATTATCAAACAGGTCGTCACGAAATAATAACGATAAATGAATAATAACGAATGAATGAATGTTTAACCTTTAACATCATTTAAATGTCATTGGTTTACACATCAGCCATTTTGTCGTCCCCACTCCTGGGGCACTGGCCTTCTTTATGAATGAATAAGGAGAATCGTTTATTAAACAGTGTTTTAAACCACAATTAACTAATAGACAGTTAGTGAAATTAGCTCTAAATTAAAAAATATATAACTTCAGACAAACCTATCAGACTGATTACAACAAATATTTTACAGAAAATAAAAACCCGACTTCAAAGAATGAAAAGACTATCCTGGAGTCAGTTAATAATAAACATGTCGTAAAATAAAGTGACAATTCGCAATATAACGTAATAAAAGAAATGTCATGTCATTTGAGAGAAGAGAGTAGATTATGATAAAAGAGAAATGTTGTTTGGTTTGAGACAAGAAAATTATTAAGAAAAACAATCTAAAATTCTTTAGCCATGAAGAACGAACGAATGAAAGGCGTTTGACTAAGATGCATGAATTAGGAAAATGAAATTGACTTACAGGTTAGTTAATGAAAGCTGGCGCGTTATCAGTACTAATGCAATTTAAAAAAACGAATGGACAAAAATAAAAAAGTTCACTCTATAGTAGCAAAAACAAAACAATAACTGTCTCCTTCATACTTGTTAGTTTGACCGCGCGCGAGAGAGACAGATAGACTATTCTTGATGCCTGTGCAGTACAACGTCACGCCGCGCGCTTATTCACAGACCACAGACCAATATCGAGATAGACGAAAAGAGCGCTCAAACTGTATGAAAATCTAGCGTGTCAAATGTTTCGTACCTACGATGACGTCACGAGCGAGATCTAGTGATGTGTAAATGTTATTGACGAGCTCTTGCAAGAAAGCACTGCACAATTAGTCATTTTCGTTTCTAAGTGACGCGTGTTTTCACGGCAATGGTCTCAAGCGGACTGACTTAGGTCGTAAAACTTTGACCTTGGATCAAACTTTTGACACGCAAGGTAGGTACACTTTTACCGTCTATCTCGATATAGGTCTGTGGCACAAACACTACGTGTAAATGTGTTGGACGTGCCAGTTAGTTGATCGATCTATATCATTAAGGATGTAAATTTGTAAGTAAGGATCAGGCGGCTAATTTTCTAATTTTAAAATCTATCGCAATCCCTTTTAATTCGTCATTAGAAAGATATTTACATACTTCAGGCCGTCACTATTTGACATTTGATAGGGATTGTGATCGGGACGCGTTTTGAAACGTATTGAATGAACGAAATTGAACTGTCTTATCAAAGTGACAGACGAAAAAACCTTTTATGGACCTGCGCAGACGACGGACATTGGAGGAATTTTTGTCCGCGACACGACCTTATAACTAAGAACATAAAATTGAATATATAACGAGGACTATCGCGTACTTCTCATGGATATACGCGGTCTAAGTTCAATCTTATTTTGTTAACAATAAAGACGTGTCGCGGACAAAAAGTCCTCCGTTATCCGTCGTCTGCGCTAGCTATAAATGTAGGGAGAAGTGACAAACGAAGTGTCATTTAAAACATCATTTGTTCCGAAAAGGATTGCGACTATATGTTACACAATTCCATAAATCATTATCATAATCACAATAACTTTGAAAAGGATTGTGATAGACTTTGAAATTAGACAATTAGGGGGCAGTTCTCCTTAATTACAAAAGTTCGCTTTCAACGACAAGGCCGCCCTTGCTCACCATAGTTTTAAGTTCTATGTGATTGTTCATTCTTTTTGTAATGTGTGTGTGCAATAAAGTGTCTATCTATCTATCTATATTTAATTCTCACCTCGGCCTGATCCTCCGGTGATACGATCAGCACCATGCCGATGCCGCAGTTGAAGGTGCGCAACATCTCATCATCTGAAACGGCGCCCGCGTCCGCGATCCAAGCGAACACCTACATCATAGGTTAT
Organism: Chrysoteuchia culmella; assembly: GCA_910589605.1. Classification (NCBI taxonomy): domain Eukaryota; kingdom Metazoa; phylum Arthropoda; class Insecta; order Lepidoptera; family Crambidae; genus Chrysoteuchia; species Chrysoteuchia culmella. The sequence goes on from OU342651.1 coordinate 3,446,633, forward strand.
GATAAATTTTAAATTAAATAAATAAATAAATAATTGCATACAAACACACCAATTATCTAGCCCACATTAAGTTTCATGAAGAACTTGTGTTATGGATACTAGATAACGGATAAATATACTTATATACTTTTTTTTAAATACATACATAATATACATATTAAACACCCAGACCAAGACAAATAGACATGTTCATGCACACAAATATTTGTCTTGTCCGGGGATCGAACCCGGGACCTCTGGCGCAGAAGGCCGGCTTAGTACCTCTGCGCCACACAGGTCGTTATTTCCATTACCAAAATTGAAAAATTTTGGAAAATATCAACTCGGCCACAAGTGAATTCTTTTTTTTTGTCAATATTTTTCTACTTAAAATTTATCATAGGTATAAACTTGGCATTGAAAAAAAAAACATACATTATTGACTGTTGCATCATAATCGTTCGTTAATTATCTGAAAAGATGTATCTTTCGAATGCAAGGATATTCCTAGCATTGTTGTGACAACGCTGGCCTACAGCGTATTAAAAATATAAAAGTATTAAAGAATTTCGACGGTGGTCCGCAAGTCTCGGTACCTCAGTGTAGAGCAGTAGACCGGATTTCCAAAGGTCGTAGGTTGTGGGTTCGTGCCCCATATGAGAATTCACTTGTGGCCGAGTTGATTTTTTCCGATATAAAAATATCGGCATTGGCTGAAAATAAGGCGCATTGTCTGTGCGCGTTATCTTCAGCCAATCACGAACGAGCCGATTGCCTATGCGGCTTATATCAGCCTATCAAGAGCAAGCAATAATTAATTACAAGCTCGTTTCAGTGAACAGACAGATACTTATGTAGACATACCGGATGCACATTCCAACAGTGCGTGTCAAGTCTTGCGCGTACGGAACTTGGAATAACCCTCGGGATGTTATCCATTAACCCTCCACCAGTGATGTGTGCGGCGGCTTTTACTCGTCCAGCTTGGATCGCCGGCAGAACCGCGCGCACATAAATGCGCGTCGGTTTTATTAGCTCCTCGCCTACGTTAGTAAACACATTGAATTTATAGATGTGGTACTATGCATTATGTCAGGTTGATTTGGATTTGATTTTAATTTATTTAATTGGCCATCTCATAACATAGAACGTTACAATTTGGCATGCGTTACAATATAAGAAATAAACTTAATCTTAAGTAGGTATATACTAAGATTCAGTCATTAAATAGGTAATTTTATATTAGGATAATTAGGTACACTTAAAATCAATGTTTTATTAACTTGTCATAACTTACATGCTATCACAGTAGGTAGATACAATCAACTTGATAAATAAATAAATAAAAACTGCTAAGAAATAAATTATTGTCACTCTTATAAAACATTTATACTGAAAATCTAAATGGTTTTGCTTCCATGTCTTCGTCATGAATTCAGTAATTTATAGATTTCAATGTTATCATATTTAAAATCAATGCATAATCAACTAGACAAATAAAACATTTAAAATATATGTCTAATAAAAATTAAAATATTATTTAATTTACCACTGATCAAATTTAAAACTGTAATAAAATCATTATTTGAATTTAACCCTTTCTATAAAATTTATGAATTCATGACAAAGAAATGGAACCAACATGATTTTGATAATCTATTTATTTTTATGTCAATTTGACACATTGACACGCACGAGGAGCCGTCTTCTCGAACGAGATAACTAGCGTTCGTGAAGCGTCCGCGCTGCGTTCGTTTAGTCCATCAATAATTACGAAACGTGATTATGGTGATTTTAAATTAATAAACTACATTCAGAGTTATTGCGCACCAATATGGTTACAGAACGCTTTTATAAACATGAAAATTCTATAGATATCTTTTTATTGAATTTTTTGCAGTTATTTATCTGGTTAAAAGTGTAATAGTTTACGTGCAAATAAGTTTTTTCTGATTTTGGAAACCATTTAATTACATTAGTTTACGTCAACCAAATCAAAAACTAATGTTTTTTGTTTAAACATTTGTTTTTGGTTTGGTTGACGTAAACGTAATTAAGGTCTCTTATTGGTATTTTTTTTTCAATCTTCTGCTTTGAACCGTTTTCGAGATCTGGGACATCCCAAAACGTTACCGCAGCAAAATCCTAAATTACTCAAGAACTATAACACACAAAATGTTTGCTATTTGCTAACATTTACTACGCAATAAAAGCTATCTATTCATGTATTTGGTTCCGGGGTGAAACTACTTTTTTGCCAGGATAACGTTTCAAACGTTACTCCAGCAAAATCTGTTTTTCTCAAATATCTTAAAAACTATAATTTTGCTATTAGTAAACAAATATCTTCTCAGGACACACTAATTATTTGTTATAGTCTCATCTCTCTAAAGCACAACATTTTGCGGAGGCAACGCACTCCTCAAAAAGCATTTATTCAGTCAGTTTTGCTGCCTAGGCTGCGTGTGTTACCATACTTGTAAATATCAAAGAATTCGTTATCCCTTCACAAAGCTCCTGGGTAAATCTACGGGCGGTTTGAACGCCGTCATTGTCCTCAACATATTTTCATATTTTTAGAGTAATAAAATTCTGTCCTCGTGTCCAGTTACGAATACAGGTCCCAGACGAGTAGCGTTTAGCAGCGTAACCTTTATTATTTTCGCACTTATGCATGACACTTTATATGTCGAGGACAATGACGGCGTTCAAACCGCCCGTAGATTTACCCTCCTACGGCAGGAGGATCTTGTAACAAGTAGAATTGACAATAAACTAGAAATAACAGATACTTATTAAAACACTGAGATACACAAAACGAAATAACGTAAAATGTAAATACCTAAAGTAAGACCCTCTTTGCTAAACGGTGCTTTGTCTTGCAGCGTCAGGCCAGTCTTCTTCATCAGTTTGTGGATCAAACTGAACCCGTTGCTGTGTATGCCGTTTGATGGTAGACCAATTATAATGTCACCCACCTATGATGGACAAGATAAAGTTGGATCAGTGAATTCTAACATATTATTAAGAACTATGAATACATACATCTTATATTTTGGCGCGCACTGTTCATTGAAATAAAACAACTTTTACGGATACAAACGCGCTATATTTTCAAGAACTAAGTTGTAATTGCCCATATTTTTGGGTTGGGTATGGGTAATGAGTAAATTATTGATTTAATTATAAACATAAATATACTGACTGTGATGTCGTTGATCTTGGGCAGTACATTGGAGCGTTCGACGACGCCGAGAGCGAATCCCGCGATGTCGTATGTTCCCGCTTCGTACATGCCTGGCATCTCAGCTGTTTCCCCGCCTACACAAAACAATGGAAATTAAATAATAGAATACAAAATATAGAAGCAGCGCGTTTTTAATTGGTTCGCTCTTAATCGATGATGGAGCGAACTAACCCAGAAGCTGCCTACCCTCACTTTGAGGGGGTTATAAGTATTAAGTACTCGGAAATACAGACACAGGAAGGGAGTTCCACTCCTTTAGTTTCCAGTTAGAAACTAGAAACCGCAACCTTTATTTATCGGGGCCACTGCTCCCCTATTTTAGACTTTAATTTCATAAATATTTTAAGAATAGATAGTAGGTAATGCAAAATATATCGTAGTATACATATCTTAGCCAATAATAATTTATGTAGAATTGGTCATGTTAACCTTAGTCCAATGTCCCAAGTCCCAAAGTATACAATATCATCATCATACAGGGCGACTATAACTAAACTTACCATTTAGAGCTGCAGTAGCCTTTCTACATGCTTCAGCTACTCCAGAAACCAAATTTCTTGCGACAGACACATCCAAAGAGCCACAGGCGAAGTAACCTAGGTCTAATAGTGTCCTAGCGCATACAAAATCATCAAAATACAGGGAGACTATAACTAAACCCACCGATTAGAGCTGCAGTAGGCTGTTTACATCCTTCAGCGACTCCACACACCACATTTTGTTGGTACAGTCACATCCAAAGAGCCATATGCGAAGTAATTCAGGATCAGTGTCTTGAAGCATAAAATATCATGCACATACAGGACCACCAGATCCGCACTTAGCTGTAAGAGCTGCAGTAGGCTGTCTACATCCTTCAGTGACTCCAGACGCCATATTTCTAGTGGAAGTCATGTCCAAAGAGCCACAGGCGAAGTAATCTAGCAAGCTGATTATCTAACAAAAAATCACCCAACAACCAGTTTCGTCGCTGTCATTACTACCACATTTTGATACTGTATGACAGCCAAAACAGCGACGAAACTAGAAACTGAACCGAGTTTTCGTTAGATAATCAGCCCTCAGGTCTATTGTCCCGACACATATAATATCATCAACATAGAAGACCATTCGATACACACCGATAAGTGCCGTAGTAGCTTGTCTACACCCTCCAGCGACTTCAGACACTACATCCCTCGCGACAGTCACGTCCAAAGACCCACGGCGAAATAATGCAGATACAATTTCTCGACGCATAAAATATCATCCACATACAAGACCACTAGATCTATACTTACCAATAAGTGCCGTTGGCGTTGTAGCTTGCCTACATTCTTCAGCGACACCACATTCCTAGTAACAATCACGTCCAAAAAGCCACAGTCGAAGTAATCCAGGTCTTGTGTCCCGCCTGATAAAATATCATTCACATACAATGCAATTAGATCTAAGCTCACCAATAAGAGCTGCAGTTGCCTGTCTACATCCTTCAGCGACTCCGGACACCACATTTCTCGCGACAGTCACGTCCAAAGAGCCACAAGCGAAGTAATCAAGGAATGTGAGGGGTGCAGCTCCATTGCACAAAATGTCATTGATGCACATAGCCACTAAGTCCACGCCGATGGTTGAGTGCTGGTTGATCTTCTGGGCGATCTTAAGTTTGGTGCCGACGCCGTCCGCGGCTAGAACTAGCACTGGGTCCTGGAAAATAATTGAATATATAATGAAGTGCTGAGGCATTAGCCTTTCTTATAGTTAGGTAAGAAGTCTCCTTGAAGGAGGAAGTCAGAACGCGCGCTAGGTGAGGATTAGAAGTCCTAAAAAAAGTAGCTTCGTAGGAACGATAGAACCCAAGTAGCATTTTTTTCTCTTTAATATTACACATTTAGTTGACTGGCGATCCTTAAGCAATATCATTGGCTACACGAGATTCATTGGCTGTATTTAAGTGAACAAGTCCACTTATAGCTGTATAATAATCCACATATACATGTATAGTAGTGTGAAATTGGCCTATTAAGTAACTATTGGTGTTAAAATAGGACAACATTACCCTTCTAATCAGCTTTCACTTTAAAAGCTGAACAATAGCATTTTGAAAGGGGAAAATACGGCATTGGCTATTTAAATGTCCACAAGTACAGTGTTATAATGCTAGCATTTGAATACAACACATGTGAACTTTGCTAGAGTTCACGACATTATAATGGTACACATGTGAAACTCAACATTAATTTGGACAGTTACAATAGCTGGAGACAACTCCACCATTTTTTTTTGTTACTCATATCCTATAATATTTCTAATTTATTATGATTTTATCTTAAACTACAGAGTTAACGTGATTTATTTTGTGGTTTATGTTTAAACACTAAACCATAGAAAGATTTTGATGCCATAAAAACATAAATATAAAAAAATGGTTTGTTCGTCTCTGCACATTTAGAAATATTTTTTGGTAAAAAGGAATATTTCTGGGCGCGTCAAAATTTTAACTTTTAATATGTATATACTTTACAATAAATTTATATTACCCATAATATTAACACAATATAATATAATAAACACAGATTATAAACTTCCCAGTAATAACAAAATCACTTAAAGAATGAATGTGTACCATTAGTAAAACGCTATAGAGCCAATAATGCTACTTTGGAACTATCGTACCGTGTCTTACGAAGCACACCAAAAATGTATTAATAATAATAAAATAATAATGTTTTTTTTAAGGCAATAAAACACCCAATAAACGTACGTCATACACAAATATTAAAAATTATAAAAATTTATTTAAAATTTAACTAAAAATAACCCCGACCTTAGCAAATGTTGCTTGACAGCCACAAATCACAGATATGGAGTCTAGATTCTGATTCAACACAATATTTTGGTCCAAAAATAAAACCATAAATCACGGAGACAAAAAAAGTTTTTTTTAAGCACTTTTATTTTTACCTTATAATCACGCTCGATGGCTTTGAGCTGGAAGCAGCCTCCGAAGCCTCCCAGTCCACCGAGGACTCCCGAGCGGGATGTGGACCTACAATGTTAATCAGTCTTTTAACCAGGTGGTAAACAATGTATGCAAGTAAACAGCTGTGTAGTGTCGGCTTAGAATAGCACTACCCCCTCTCATCCCGTGGGTGCCGTAAAGGGCGACTAAGGGACTCAGCCTGTAGGAGGCGGGCAGCAGCATTATGGTATCCCCCCCTTTTAGGGGAAGGCCTATACCCAGCAGTGGGTATCATGTGGCTGCGACACGAATCAATGTAAGTGATGTTATACGAAATTAGTAGTAAAGAATTAGAAGGAAGGAATAAGGTTTTAAATTGTAATTAAGCATCAAACAAACCTAGCGAGCGGCTTGATGAGCGACACCAGTGAGTCGCCAGCTTCAATATCGACACCACTGTCCTTATAAGAGAGCGACTTTTGTGGCGCGTTCTGTCCGGACTTGTAGGGGGTTGTTAGTGGGTCCATTGCTTGCTTGAACTTGTCCACTATCACTTGGTGGCCGCCTGAAAGAAAGATGGGAGGTTTAAGTTATCATGATCTTCTTCGTCCCTAGCTGAGTCTCAACATTGTATCTAGACGTAATTAATAATAGAAGACATGCATTTTTCTTAATGATAACTTATCATTTAAAGGTATTTAAACAACTAAATAGGATTCCAAAACTAGACGTAGACAGCTGAACTGAACATAACTTAATCAACGACATAATGTTTTTTTATGTATGAGATTGATGTAGACAAAACGAGTACATCATACTACTTACACAAGAAGCACTGCTAACTGTTGAACTTTATGTCGTTATCAATAAGGCGTACTTCCCTTCTTTACCTATAGCCTCGACGCTGCCAATGAGTCACGCACCGATGACGTTCTTTAGTAATTTCTTCGCACACACCAGGGCATACACTGCTTCAAATTGAACCTTATTTCGTCAGCAGTAAGGACGCACTTTCTTTGTCAATACCCTCGACGCTGCCAATAAGACGAGCGCCATCCACGCATTCGAGTATTTCTTTCAAGTACACCGGGTTAGCTATCCGCACCGCAAAATATTGAACTTTATTTTGTTACCAGTAAGGACACACCTTCTTTGCCAACAGCCTCGACGCTCCCGATTAGTCTAGTGCCATCCACGCTCTCAAGTATTTCCATCGGTCAGCTATCAGCACTTCTTAATATTTAATCTTATGTCCTTAATAATAAGGTGCACTCACCCTCTTTGCATTGTACCTCGACGCGGCCGATAAGGCGATCATCGTCGACGCTCTTTAGATACAGTCCTATATAAACTGTTACTGTTACATATCGAACCTTATGTCAGTAGTAATAAGGCGCACTCACCCTCTTTGCCAATAGCCTCGACGCTGCCAATAAGACGTGCACCATCTACGCATTCAAGTATTTCTTTCACGTAGATCGGGTCAGCAATCAGCACCATACCGACACCGCAGTTGAAAGTGCGAAGCATTTCGAAGTCCGATACCAGTCCTACGAATAATATAAGAAGCAGGGTTATTTAAACGTCAACTAGGTTTGAACGTCAGCAGGGTTAACGTTTAAACGTAAACAGAAATATGAGAAGTAATTTTAATCGAAGTAGAGTTAATATGCATGAGGAGAATTGAGATAAATATACTGCGTATTTTTTTAAATTGTAATTTCTTGCAATTACGCATTGAAGTCACTTCGACTAAGTGACAGCTACTCGACTCTTCGCGTAAATTGCATTCAAATAAGGATCTTAACTACTGTGTAGCTGTTTGAAATTTCTGTATAATTAAGCACGTTGTAAAATGCGTTTAGTGCAGCCCGACTCGCACCCTTCAGTTTGAATCGCACATTACCTATTTAATAAAAATCTAACTGAAAAAAACTATAAATCCAACAGTTATTCAAAACAAAATTTTGTAATAATCAACAGATAGCCTGCAGCCATCCAAAGATCGGCTTAATTGAGTAGCCCTCTACCAGTGATATAGTTAGATCACATTTGGCAACGCGTTGCAACGTGAAACCGCACTTCTCTAAGCTGCCGTCCTTTTCTGTCGCCTAGAACACTCATTTGCTAGAGCGAGAAAGCGAGCGACCGCATGCGGCGGAATCTGCGATGGCATAGCATTCCGTAAATTCCGTAAATTCCGTTTAAGCGGCAGAAAAGGATATACCCACGGTAAAATACGATTCTGCGCTGACAGATGTAGCTCAACCCGTATGGCCACTGCCTGCCATGGCTGAATGCAGAGACATCGCGAACTAAACTCGTTATAATAAAAAATAATTAACAGATTCTCACCCTTAGCCTGCAGCCATCCGAAGATCGGTTTGATCTGGAATTTGCTAGCATCCAATCTGACTCTCAGCGCAGGGGGCAGGACTCTAGGCACGTTGTCTAATAACCCGCCGCCTGTGATATGCGCCAAAGCCTTAAGCAGCCCTCGTCTTAGAGCTGGAAGTACTCCGCGAACATATATGCCGGTCGGTTCAAGGAACTCTTCTCCGTAGGAACGACCGGATTTGCTGAACGCCGCTCGCTCTGTGTACCTGTCGCAACGAGCCGTTATTATTACGACGCGATCAAGATTTTTTTTTAAGCTTTAGGCTTATTGTAATAGGCACTTGAAGCAGATATAAAGTTTACTTAGGGCTTTGATACATCCTTTACTACTACTACAACTACACAATATAACTACTAACGACCGAAATTAATAACCTATTTGTAGATATGGATAGGGTTATCTGAGATAGTTGCCTAGGATACTGGCTTCGTTGCCTAGCAACCGTCGTTATTTTGGTCATATTAACAAAAATATCCTAGGCAACTATCTCAGATACATATCTATAGATAGGTTATTAATTTCAAGCGTTAATGATTTCTATTCGATTCTTTTTTACAAACCACCAGAACATAAATGTCACACAAAATCAAAGTAAATCTAAAAAATAATACCAAAGATCTGTAATTGTCAGGTAGTCAATAAACGTGATCAGCGTTGGTAACACAAAAGAGTGATGCCGTAAGGGCGACTTTCACCATCTTCACTAAAGACATTTAGAGCTAAACATATTTAATATGACATTGTATGACATAAGTATAAAAATAGCATTGAAAAATGAAAAAAAAAAAAAAAGTTTAAAGTTAAAAGTGACAGAGCCATGATTTTAATTTATTAGTTATATGTATTTTGTGGCAATTAGTAGCATTCGTAAACAGCTATTAACTTTGAAACTAATATAATGTTAAGGTGGGTTGGATTTAAATAATAAAACACAAACAAAGTACTTGACATAAAATTAAAAACACACAAAATGTCAGGTTCTCTAGTGAATTTTAGGCGGACTTTCATCAACTGAAATTGAATACTAAAAAAGTCAGTCTCTCCCGGAATCCTCAGTGGCTGAGGATTCCGGGAGAGGCTCGCGTCCATCTTCAGCCTTATCAACCCTTTTTTTAATTTATTTGACATAATAAAACTTATACATAGTTGACAAGCGCACCAAAAATCGCTAGGATTTGTCCGGTGTGCTGTGAGTACGTAATTTAATTCACATATCTATAAGTACATAAGTACTAGTAGTAAAAAGATTATAAAGAAAGAAGATTAATGTTGGACTACTTAACTTACTGATTACTACTCTTAGTCTTCATCATACTTAACATTAGGTATGAAGATGAAGACTATGAGTCTCGCCGTCGTTCATAAAAATAAAACGTTTAGCGCTTAACATATTTTAGTTCTGTCACTTTTGACTTCAAATAAATGACTGACAATGTAATTTTAAATATATTTTATTAAATGTTTAGCTCTAAATGTGTTTAATGACGTTGCTGAAAGTCGCCCTAAAAATCCAAATGGGTCTAAATTTCCTAAAAAGTGCCTAATTTATTACATAGATATGTGTGACCGAGCCTAACACATACAATTTAAAGGTCTTCGAGTCAATCTTCTAGGCAAACGCGTCTCATCCTAGATAGTATCATCGCTCACTATCAGGCAAGATAACGGTAAAGTAGGAGGGCTTTACCGTCTATAAAAAAATATCTCACCTGTGTCCAGTCTCAGCCATGATCTTCTGCACCAGGCTGTAGCCATTACTATGCACTCCAGTAGAAGGCAAAGCCAGAACTGCGTCGCCAGCACGGATGTCCTTCACGCGAGGGAGTTGCTTCAAGTTGTCGACAACGCCGACAGCAAAGCCGGCTAGATCGTATTTGCCGACTTCGTACATTGAAGGCATCTCTGCTGTCTCGCCGCCTGATTAGGAAGTTATATTGCTTATGTAGTGTACACTGAATTGCCGTGAAACAAACGTAGAATAATAAAACCTTAGTTCGAGTTTGTATACTAAATTTTTCCCTGATAAATTTACTTCCAACGATTGTTTTACCCACAGGTGCAGGTTATCCCATAGTGGAGTGGATATAAATTTTACATGAGCTTGAACTGTTCAGCGAAAAACAACGATAAAATCGTTCACGTGCCTTTGAGATATTTGTTTCCTATTCATTCAGTAATCACGGCGAGCATTAGTACTTTAATATATACAGTTTAGCGCACAATATTCCAAAATGTCAGAACTGACATCTACAGCGCAAGCTTTCGTTATTGTTTCGTTTTAAATAGCGTATTTTTTTTTTCTTTAAATGAACCTGATATTCCTAACTACAGTTTCCTTACCTAAAAGCGCACATCCAGCCAAGATACACGCATCAGCAATCCCCTTAACAATAGTAGCAGCAAGTTCAACTTGAAGTCTACCGCAAGCCATATAGTCGAGGAACGCGAATGGCTCAGCTCCGGCACAAAGGATATCGTTCACGCACATCGCTACGAGGTCCTGGCCTATCGTATCGTACTTGTTCATTATTTCTGCAATCTGAAATGGACGTTAAGTGTAAGATAGAAGAGTTAATTTTTAAATAGATAGATACACTGGCATAGTAAGTTCATGACAGGTCAGAGACAAAATGATGGTTTTTAAAAATAGTCGATTCTCTAGCTCTTATCCTTTCCGATGACATGACGAAGTCAGCCCCTCTAATTTGTATGTGTTTCGTCCTCGTCCAGGACGACGACCGCTAGGTAGGTACATACGCGCGCATAGTGACAGAGCCCTGGTCCAAGCTAGTGATCCAATCCTGGATTTCAACTGGTATAATTTATTTTGTAAATCCCAATTACTGAAAGGTAGTTTGCACTGTTGTCGACGCTGCTTATGTTATGGTATAAGCCGAAGTAGTCGTAAGATAATCTTACATTGAGTTTGGTGCCGTCGATGCCCTGCACGAGCACGGGGTCCCTGAGCGTGGGGTCCATGACGGACAGCTGAACAGCCCGAGGATGGACCCACCTTGAGCTTGGTGCCGACGCCGTCGGTGCCCTGCACGAGCACGGGGTACCTGAGCGTAAAGTCCATGGCGGGCTGCTGAACAGCCCGAGGATAGACCCACCTTGAGCTTGGTGCCGACGCCGTCGGTGCCCTGCACGAGCACGGGGTCCCCGAGCGTGAAGTCCATGGCGGACTGCTGAACAGCCCGAGGATAGACCCACCTTGAGCTTGGTGCCGACGCCGTCGGTGCCCTGCACGAGCACGGGGTCCTTGAGCGTGGGGTCCATGGCGGACAGCTGGAACAGCCCGCTGAAGCAGCCCAGACGACCCAGCACACCACGACGGTGAGTAGCGGTGGCGAGTGGCTCTATCTGACGGACCAGGGTTGCGGCTGCGTCGATGTCTACTCCACTTTGGAGGTAGGATAGACCGTTGAGCCTGGGCAAAACGCTCGTATTTAACATGGATTGAAAAATTCTTGCTAACAAGCAAGTTTTTTTATTTTACCAATTTTTTTAAGTTAGATTCTGTTTAATATAAATAATAGCTTGTACTTAATAGTATTCCGTCAGTAAGTTTTAAATCTCAAATATAATTAGCAAAATATTTTTTTTTATTACTTCAAGAAAGTCATATTATATTGTTATATTTTAACTGAATACTTACCTAACACTATCAATACACAATTATCATTTAGCACGCTAATAATCAAGTTATAAATTAATTAACAAGTTAATGTTAGCTTTTCATCTTTTCCTCTCATTTCTTTTAATTCGTATCCTCTGGATAATACTTGCTTTTTTGTCTCATAAATTGAAAGGTATTTATTTCCAGCCAAGTATTCTGAGTATTATAAGGAGCACAGGTCTTCCAAATTATGTTCATCATATTATGTTTTCTTTTCTTGTTAGATTTTAAAATTCTATGACAAATTGATATGAGCTAACTTGAAACTACTTCCAGCTTTACTAATTACTTTCCAAATAAAATAACTCAAGAATGTAAGATTCTACATAATTTTTACTATAGATAGAGTATTAACATAAACAAAACTAAAATGATTCATACAAATATAAGAAATGACGTTTAAAAAACTCTATAAATCTTTTCAACAAACAACACTATCGTGTTATTCGAACACAATCGTTCAAAAACAAAACAAGACTGAAAAATAACTATAAAGTGAAAACAACAACTCATGCCAATTACCAATGGATTCGTGCAGGGCAAAATAAATGAAATGCGACAAACAAATGAAGCGTTTATTTAATAAAACGAAAACGACAAAAGCGACATGTAGTTCACTCACATTTCTTACCATCACCACGTCCTTATACATCGCAAGTGGTAAGCTATGACAAGGCAAAAATATGAATTACATTATGAGGAATGTATAAAATATCACAACACATACGGTTTATCTAATATGGAGGAATGTATATGAAATAAATGAGGGGTACCATGCCACAGGTTTAGGAGCTGAAACAATACCACACGTAAAGTTGTAAAACTTGAAACATATAGTCATAAAACACACATCTATACTAATATAAAGCTGAAGAGTTTGTTTGTTTGAACGCGCTAATCTCAGGAACTACTGGACCGATTTAGAAAATTCTTAGACCATTAGAAAGCTAAATTTCTCCCGAGTGACATAGGCTATATTTATCCCGATATTCCCACGGGAACGGGAACCACGCGGGTAAAACAGCGAGGATCCGCTAGTTTTTCATAAACTTTGATAGTCAACGACTGAGTTTTAACGACCAATGTATGAATATTATTTAAAGTTTGGTAATAATTTTAATACTTTAAGAAACACCGCATTTGATACGAGAAAATAGATATAATAAATGATGAGCTAGTATGATAGTCAAACATCTGTAAAGATGTTTCATTCGAATGCGAGGATATTTCTATCATTGATGAAACATGAAACGACAGTGGCCAACACCGTAGAAAAGGTTAATATACTAGAGAATTTCAACGTGTTCTCATAGGTCTCTGTAGCATAATTAGTCAGTGCATTGGGCCGGATTCCCAAGGATGCGGGTTCGAGTCCTGTCAGGGCGACATGAGACAAGTTGCTTTTTTCTAGTATATTTACTTGTTTAAAAATCGTCACATAGAGCTAGTATGATTCATTATGTTTATGACCATGAAATCAATAACTGAGTTTCTTTCTCTTTATAGATTTAAAACAGTAATTAGACGGTAAGTTATGTTTATTTTGTTAGCATCGACAGTTTCACCGGTATGAGCAATGTACTCAATAGTTTTGAATTTTTCATATAAGTTAACTTAAAACTACTAGTACCTCAACACAGGACAGTACAGGAACAAAAATACCTGTTAAGCTAAAAAAAGCAGGTAGTCATCAAATTCTCATAGAAAGACCAAAACTATGTCCAGATTAGTTTGTAGTACAATATGATATATATTTTTTTTATGGAATATAATAAACCAGTCGACTAAAAATTACTAAACTTACCGACTAAAATACTAGTTTGGTTGTGGAAAAATAGGTTTAGGTTAGCTTAGATTGGCGACTAAGTCGCTCACCTAGAATTTTTGAAGGTCTAAAAGTCTTTTAGTCGATCGGATAATTACTACCCTTTGTTTATTAACTTTTTAAACATCTATGTAATCTTATTGCTATAAACAGTCCCACAAACTGTTTACTTTAACTGAGTGTTCAAGTTAGTCACTTTGAAATAACATAAAAAGTCTACTTACTTGGAGAATGACCTATGCGCGATGTCCTTCCTATAGTGCGCTCCAGGGAAGTCAATGACGGAGGCGGCAGCTGTAGCTGCAGCAGCAGCGGCTCTCAGCGAAGCGGCGCGAGCACAAACGAGTAAAACTCTTCCACCCCATGATACGAGAGACCCGTTGGCCCCGCGCGCCACCCCGCTGTGGAACACCACCAGCCCCGGCGTCGCCGTCACTTGCGACAACCCTGCGACAACCACACCGTCAGTATGTGACACGGCGACACTCGCCCACCCCACGACACCAGAGACCCGTTGGCCTCGCGCGCCACCCCGCTGTGGAACACCACCAGCCCCGGCGTCGCCGTCACTTGCGACAACCCTGCGACAACCACACCGTCAGTATGTGACACGGCGACACTCGCCCACCCCACGACACCAGAGACCCGTTGGCCTCGCGCGCCACCCTGCTGTGGAACACCACCAGCCCCGGCGTCGCCGTCACTTGCGACAACCCTGCGACAACCACACCGTCAGTATGTGACACGGCGACACTCGCCCACCCCACGACACCAGAGACCCGTTGGCCTCGCGCGCCACCCTGCTGTGGAACACCACCAGCCCCAGCGTCGCCGTCACTTGCGACAACCCTGCGACAACCACACCGTCAGTATGTGACACGGCGACACTCGCCCACCCCACGACACCAGAGACCCGTTGGCCTCGCGCGCCACCCCGCTGTGGAACACCAGCCCCGGCGTAGCCGTCACTTGCGACAACCCTGCGACAACCACACCGTCGTATGTGACACGGCGACACTCGCCCACCCCACGACAACAGACCCGTTGGTCCCGCGCCCCGGCGTCGCCGTCACTTGCGACAACCCTAAACGAAAACCTCTAGTCTTAATATATGACAACAGTCCACTGCTGGACGTAAAGCTTCCCCTAAGATGCGCCACAAGACACGATCTCCCGTCTTCTTTATTCCAACCACTACCAGCAACCTTTCTAAGGGCCCTTGTTCACTATGACCACTTACCGATTCCTTGTTCAAACCACGAAAATGTCGTCAAAATGTCGCCAAACCAAATACGACATTTGCGTGGTTTGAGTAAGGAATCGGTAAGTGGTCATAGTGAATACGGGCCCAGGTCGTCGGTCAATCCAGCAGAGGGGCGTCATACGCTACGTTTGCCGAGACGTGGTTTCCATTCAACAACTAATCTGCTCCAACGCTCGTCGGTTTTACCACTGATGTGCCCAGCCCATTGCCACTTCAGCCTCTCTAGCATGACCACTGCTATATCATGCGATATGATATAGGGCATCATGCTGTCTTGTTTACTCCGCTACGATGTGAGCGGGACAGTGACACGTTATCGAGTTATCGAGTCGATAAAAGTCGGTCATGCTAGGCCTACAGCTTGTTAAATTGAGGGATTATATCCGTCACTTTGGTCTTCTGCCGGATCACCTCATCCCGGTTTTTATTCCTTGACGAGATCCCCAGCATCGACCATTACATGGCTCGCTGAGCTCGCTCATCATCAACACCAGCCATTTTAAAGTCCGCATACTGAAGCGTATATTTTCCTAGTGGATGGATATAATTAGAATGGGCCATGCCCCGCCATGTGGACCGACCGAATGTGGCCGAAACCATCGGCTTAATATGCCTCCTAAGCACATACATTTTAGTCACTCATCCAGAGACCGATCGTTACTTACGTAACCATCACAATCTCAGTGGACCTGTGATTGTGGTGGTTAAGCAACGCACTAAACAATGCGACACAACTCGTCTAGATATCACAAAACCATAATCACTGGAAGAATACCCAGTCTCGATGACATTTTCGGCAACCCTTGGGAAAGTGCTGTGAAAGGTTGGCAACTGGTGGGTTAAAATAGAATCACGATACCCCGCTGAGAAGAACTACCAGTATGATGACGGCTTCCAGAATTTTACTATTACTACAATTCCGAAAACGTTATTTTAATTTCTAGATGTTATTTCACGATTGACACGCTCTTCTTCTTCGGGGGTTAGATTATAACGCAAAAAAACGGAGTATACATCTACGCTAAAAAATCCTATTAATTCCAAATTATTCTCAAAATTAATGTGATATCTGCAAAAGACTTACCACTAATGACACATCCCTTAGTGGAAGTCTCCGGGTAGCCTTTGGAAGCGATGACCACACCAACGGCGGACAATTTTGTGTTCCATGCCACTTGGAGTTTGTTCAGTGTGCCGTCTACGCAGGCCTTTAACAATAACGGTCAGTTAAACAACAAATAGCTATTGCAAGGGTTAGTAGTATCGATCAATAAGAACGTTTAGAAATCGGGAAACAAAAACATCAGCTGTGCCATGCATTTTAAAAGAGTTGGTATTGTACTTTTTTCTATGGAACAAATCAAATTACGTCAAAATTCCCGCCTTAAGCTTTTTACTTTTAAAAATATTAGCAAAGGAAGTTCGAAATCTGCCACCGGACACCCTGTACTTATTTACATTCGTGCGTTGTCACTCCAAGTTCAGACACACAGTCACTCAATCATCTCTGACTTACACGGCATAGGGTATGTATAAAAAGATTAAACTTACATTCATCACAGTGTACAGATCTGATTCCAGGAGTGTCATGAGGACTTGCGTTTCTGGGTCGCCGAAGCGGCAGTTGAACTCCAGGGTCATCGGGCCTGATTTGGTAATCATCAGTCCAGCGTATAAAACACCTGAAACATAAAAACAAATCATTTTTTTAATCATCTCGGTTGAAAGGTAACAAGAATACCTTTGAGAAAAAACGTAAAAAAGGTTGTTCATTGCGAATTTTGTAATAAAAATTGAGAGAAATCGTTATATTGACTGTTCATAGCGTTTTATTTAACTTTTTCCCAGTAACCTACATATTTGTGGTCGTTAGCAATTTTACGCAGGTTCATTACGGCCAGATAAACTTTTTTACGTAACTTCTCATTATAATCGCAAAAAATGTAGATAAAATTACAATTACATCATTCTTTTACCCATATGTTTTTACTGTAATCATATTTTACACTTCATAGTTTGCGAGCGCAAATTACACGCAATTTTGAAAATTATTACTCGTTTCACTAACAATTCTAAGAGGTAACTAATTACAGACCCTACGGCTTTAGCAATAGAGTTTATTTTTCTTTGAAACCATATGATGTATGAAAGACGCATGTTTATGTCGTATTATCAGTGTTTATCGACTGTAGCTTAATTGTGGTTGGGTGTTAACAGCTTGAAAACAATGACGGGTCACAGGGCAGCCGCGGACGTAATACTACGGACCGTAGTGTGTCATGTAACGAACTGCTGAAATTGACGCGGCTGCTGTGGCCCTGATAACAGTCTAAACTCTAAGCATAGCAAGCTAAAAGGCTTTCTAATTTTTTTTTTGCAAGATAGATACTTCTTACTTAAACCTTCTTGCGAGAGTAGAGACAAACTACACCCACATGACCAATTGAAGTTGACGTATATTAGAGTAGATACAAACAAACTTGATTTCTTGAAATAAAACAACTTTTACGGATATCAAACGCGCTATATATCCACGAACTAAGTTGTAATTGTCCGTATTTTTCGGTTTTTAGGGGTTTTTTTATTTTCCCGACGTTTCGGCACCTTTACAGCTGCCGTGGTCACGGGATGACTGGCGACTTATAAGTCTACCCTCGAAAAGTTAATTTATTTTCGTTCGGATACGCTTAGACATTTACTATGGCACAAATTATTATTGATTTGATATTTTGATTTAATTGTTATTTTAATTCTTTATTATAAAGAAAAGAGAAAACTAAAGACTCTACTGGCAGTTCACAAATTGGGAGGACCTTCGAAGAAAGAAGCTGCCAAGAAAACTTCGAAAGCGGGCCGACCTCCATCTTTATAAGAAATATTGACGACCTGTTTGGCGCAGGGGTACTAAGCCTGCCTTCGGCGCCAGAGGTCCCGGGTTCGATCCCCGGACAAGACAAATATTTGTGTGCATGAACATGTCTATTTGTCTTGGTCTGGGTGTTTAATATGTATATTATGTATGTATTTACAAAAAAAAAGTATATAAGCATGTTTATCCGCTATCTAGTAACCATAACACAAGTTCCTAATGAAACTTAACGTGGGCTAGATAATTTGTGTGTATAAAAAAAAAAATACAACTTAGTTCGTGGAAATATAGCGCGTTTGATATCCGTAAAAGTTGTTTTATTTCAATGAACAGTGCGCGCCAAAACATAAGATGTACATAAACTTGATTTCTTTACATATACTGCTACTTTCAAATTAAACGACTGATTCATTGAAACAAGAGATGACAAAATAAACGCGGGTCCCATAGATAGACTAAACAAAGTATCTACAGATATTTTATCAATTGAAAGGTATAGATGCAAGGCTAGACATTGTGAAACGTTATTTTGACGAACGACCTTAGTGTTTCAGATAAGCACATTCGAATATAAACTAATATCAATAATGCACTTTACATTCAGTACTGCAAGCGGTTTGTATTTGGTTAATTAAGATTAATCGAGAAATCTGCAATGGCAAGTCTCGGTAACCTACTTGTAAATATTGATAACTATAAAGAAGATATTGGCAGAAACATATACCCAAAGAAAACTAGAATAAAATATGTGGAGCTAAGCAAATCCGACTTTTATGCTATAGACATTAAGGATTATCGATGAGTTTAATGCGAAGGAATTGACAAGATTTCGTAAAATTTGTCCTACGTTTTTATTGTTTATTTAGAAATTACAGATAAAAATAGGAGACACGTATTTTTTCCTTTTGCATTTTTTTTACTTATACTCATCATAAAATTAATTTGAAAAATTTCTCATTCTAAAAGAGCTTAAATCCAGTACGAAGGATTTCTGGCGGATATACCTTGGCAAATTAATTAAAAAATACACTATGACGTTGTCAAGTCAACATGACACTTTATTGAAGTTTGTTTGTTTACGTTTATATTTCTTGTATGGTTTTCGCCTGCAAGATTGTTATGTTGTTGTTTCATTTTAGTCTCGCTATTTTTACTTGATTTTTTAAGGGAGGAAAGGCTAAGACGTTTATGGAAAATGTGAAATTTGTGGCGTTATGAGAGTAAAAATCTACTTAAAACATAGCCAGATTTTCATTGGAGCCTTACAGGTTACTAAATAGCTCAGTTTATCAAAGACTAGCGGATTCTCGCGGTTTTACCCGCGTGGTGCCCGTTCCCGTAGGAATATCGGGATAAAATGGCCTATGTCACTCGGGAGAAATGTGGCTTTCTAATGGTCTAAGAATTTTCTAAATCGGTCCAGTAGTTCCTGAGATTAGCGCGTTCAAACAAACAAACTCTTCAGCTTTATAATATTAGTATAGATCATTGACTTATATATTACTAGCGTAAGGACCCGGCCAACGGTGCTAAAAAGCGTGCCAAATCGTTGGCCCTAAAATATCAGTTTAGGGCCAGCGGCGATTCAGTTGTCTACGGGAGACTGAAGTTGAAAGACGTTAGCTGTCAATTCATAAAAATGCCGAATTTGTGTAGTGAAATTGTGCAAAAATTATGAACCCATAGTTAACAAGTTCTATGGAATATCGTATCATCCGTAAATAGCTTTACATTATTTGTATTGCATGTCTAACAATTTTATTTAAACGATATTAACTTTTACAATAATTTTTCGTAGACAGTCTTAACCCTAGAGTGGTTGCGTACTAAAATTACCTGATTGGTCGCGAGGAATATAGTTGTCTGCCAAATATAAATGATAATAGAAAAAAATATGTTATTCTACTGGACGATAATAATGTCATACTAAAATACGAAGTTAAAAATATCGAAGTACTGAATTCAGAAAGTATATAAGTATAGTTTGAGTAACGTGACCCGCCGTTTCCACTGCCGAAACATTTTCAAGAATCCTTTCAAGAATATGATTTAAACGTTTAGTGCGGCAACTGCGACAATGCAATATTTGACAGCTCCTATCGAGAGCTATTGCTTGGTTATCCTATTAGCAGCCGCACTTTATTTTACAACATGTTTTCTTCTAAATGTTCTCGCTACTGGGCTCGCGTAGACATTACATACATCCCAGTCCAGTCCAGCGGTGACTTGCTGTCCAGATGAGACTACTGCCCAATCTTGTCTACACGTACCCAGTTACTGGGTCCGAAATTGACATTGACATGTCAATAAATGACGTGTCTCATGTCACACAGCACAACACACGGAGCGGATGACATGGAATGTATTGGGGCCCTTACACAAATTGAATTTTACGTGTTTTAATGTTTTACGTTTTTATTTTTATTTCTTATTTTCTTTGTTCGCTCTGTTCGTTTCTGATGTCACTTCTGTGCTCAGCAGAATACCAGTGCAGCAAGCTATCTGATGCTTTGTGTGATGATGAAGTTATTGTAGATGAAACAATTTCAAGAACTTAATCCCTTTTCCCGTATGAACAGTAATGCAAAAAAAAAATGTGATGTTATTTTACCGGGATCAGCAAAAATGTAATCCATGCCACCACTGGCAGGGTTAATGGCAGAAGATCAAAGCACTAGAGATGGGACAGTATTATGAAAGATTCATAAAAACTGAATGAATGAATCATTAGCCTAGTATGAAATGAGACGGTTCAAAATTCCCTTGACAAGCAGCTGGCATAATAATAAGAGTAATCAAAGGTGAAGATTCAAAATCCGAATGTCCTCACGTAATTATTAAAACTCTAAAGCTAGCGAACTTTTTATATGAATTTTTAAAATATTAATGTTTTACTATAAATAAATAAATATTAATTACACTCACACCAATTAACCTGGCACCAAAATAAGTACGGTAAGGCTTGTGTTATGGGATACTAAGGTAACGGATATAAATTCATATAAATTATAAATATATTTATAAATATTTATGTGTCCTCCATGACTCAGGTACAAATGCTCGTATTCACCATACAAACATTTGCCCCTACCGGGATTCGAACTCAGGACCTCACAGGTAGGCGACACCTTGAAACCAGTGTATGTACCGGTTGTCATGAAACGAACGTATTCTTGACATAACGACAGCGCAAACACTTGTAGGCTGTCATTGTCAAAGGAACTAAAACCAAGGGAACTACGACCAAAATGTAACGAAACTATGGAAACTCAGTCGCACTCACCGATTACCAGGTGCCGCTAGTTTTTATAGGAATACTTGCATAGCGTCAAAGAGTAACTTTTTTTCAGTCGCTCCCACCGTTGTACAAATGGCGCTAGTTTCTATGGAAATATTTTCATATCCAAAGAGCCAATAGAGTAAAACTTAAAGTATGTTTTGTGATGCTACGATAAACATATTGTGAAAAATCGGCTAGAGTTAGAGGATTTTTTCAACTCATACGAGTTAAAAATGAACTCGCTTTCATTCACTTTGTACCAGCTGCATTTTAGTGAAGTATTTCTATGTTAAGCTGAACCATCTCCTTTAGTTCCATAGTTAATTAACTCAAAGAACGGCAGTAAAGCGAAGATAAAGGTAGGTTACCAACGCCGCGTATAGAAGCGAGACAATTGCACGGGTTACGGTGTTATTACCTACATCTAATATGCATCAAAGTTAGTTGTTATTCGTTAAAATGCACGTATTTGGAAAATATTGAGAAGTTACTCAATAGTCCCTCTATGAGATCATATTATTCTTTATAAAATAAAAATATTTTTCGTTTATTTCTATATAAAAAATGCAGTGTTGTCAAATTGGGGAGAAAAGATAACTTTAAGTTGAAACAAGCGTGTTTCATTTTATATTAGTTAAACAATATTAGAAATTTTAATATTAGTACTAGCTCTCCAAATAAACTAGATAAATGATAGATAGGATAGCTCCAATTGAATGAAATCGTTCACTTCTGCAATCTTTTTTGCCCACCTCTGAAACACCTATGCGATGCAAGAAGTACGAGTGAGTTGCTCACAGATGGCTCTGACTTTACTGGTATGAAACAGTTTTATATCAAATGTTCAGATGGGCGCATCCTTCCTTTTGAAATCATTGGTATAGATACTAAATATGCACGCAATTTCTGATGCCTAATTACTGAAACATCATAAACAAACTGAATTATTTATGAGAAATCATTAAAAAATCATATATTTTTTTATGTAAATAACGCCAGTTATAGTGAGGTTCCATAGATGTGCAATAAATATTTTTCATCGATATTTTCGGCGATTGAATCCTACGCTATGGTGTTTATAATATGTTTTTATTGTTGCAGCCTCCGGAGGGACTGAAATTCAAAGCAAACTAAAATATAGTAGTTTTTACAGCAACGTATTTTTATTAAAATAGATTTATTTGAACTCGCTGCTTAAAAAATAACTTGATACTTGTCCTTTTTTAATTCAAAAAAGTAAGCGATAATCCATTCACAGGCGTCATCATCAGGAGAAAAGATTTCAGATTATTTTTAGACAAATATGTTTATCATTTAATGTTGACAATTGTTTCGAATAAATTTGTTTTTGCTAGCGTGTGTGTTTTGGATTTATCGCCTAGTTTTAGTTCCAAAGTATACAATATTTGAGATTAATGAGTTATTTAATAATATTTTTATCGATATCATGTTCAAGTTGGTAAGATACTTCACTATTTTTTTGATTTTTCAGTTTATGTTGGTAGTACGATTTTATTTATTAGGGTGGTAGAATCTTATTTACTCTTTGGAGTGTTTAATATGGATGGGTAAATTTCAAGAAAAAAAATTATCTGTGAAATATTTAGAATTTTCATTTTGGAAATACCTACATTAGTATGGAGTGTTTATTTTTTGCAGTTTCATTTGGCATTGAACCCTATCAAGGCTTATTTTCGCAGCAAAATTACGAATAGTCATAACTACTCCGATTCTATTCTATCTCTATCCCGCGAGTGAATTTGTGAGTATCCGAGAGAATTTGTGAGTGTTTGGATGTTTAGTTTCAGTACTTAGATCATTGTTACAAAATCACGCAAACATGAACGAATTGATTTGGATAAAATTTGTCACTCAAAACTGAAATATTTCAATCCGTTTTGAAACATTTTATCGTTTTTTTTATTATTTTCATTTCATTGAAATGCACTGTTACATACTCTTTGACTATATTGACAGCGATATTTTTCGAATGATTTTTTATTAGTTTTTTATCATGTCAGTTATGACATTATAATGACGTATTTATATAATAAAATAGATTCTGATGTAACCACGTGCGAACACGTGTCGCTAGTTACTAAGAGGTCATACAGCAGATAATACAAAATACGATTATGAAGGTAATGCTAAGGTTTAAGTATTCTATACTGGTATACGATTATAAGTCTTATTACATCGCAGTTAGATTCAATTTCACTGCGCGTCAGATCAAGTGCGAAGAATCTACTTTCTTTCCTTTCATAAACACACGTAGCGATATTTAAACGTATCTTTGCTATGAAGGAACAAGTGTATTCTGGTATTGTAATATATTATAAAAGTTACCTATGACGCAAAAGTTATTGGATATTCCAATATTAGAAGACTAAATAAGTAATATACACATAATAATTCATATTGCAATAGTCCGACGCCCGAAACGGTTCAATGGTAAATTGATGAATATAAATTGGTCCATGTAAAAGATACATGACGAATTGAACAACTTTAGGTTCAAAGAGCGAGGGATCGTATCATGTGTAAAACAAGAAACTACATTTCTTTTTTAATAAATCTGTTATTGTATAGCACTATCTCTTGAATTGAACTAAGTCGCATCACAACAAAGTTCAATGATACGCGATATAACAGTCGACGTGCACTAAAAATAGACCATTTGGCATCGTTGCTAAGACAATTACTCTCGATAAACTATGTAAAAGATTTACTGCCGTAGGGCCTATCAAAGTTTATGGGTCTCGAAGATTCTGCGAAAAGTGCAACTGTGTTGCTAAATGTGCAATTGTGGTACATTGCAAGGATACCTTTATTTATGTAATGTCTTAGGTCATTCAACTGTATGCTGTCGTCAATGTAACAAAATCTCGCCGTCATTCTGAAAGTGTCGCTAACGTATATAATAAGTGACATGGTCCTTCGAGCAGGACTAAGTTTTTTTTAATATAAAATAGGACAGGGCAAACATATATTGAGCTTGTGAAATCTAGTTTCCGGTAAATATATTTATATGTATAAAATCTATCATTTGCAGATTGCTAACAGTTATTCCAGTGTAATACATGAACAATATGTTGGATTAACGAGTCCACATCAGTCTATACTTTTCTTACCAACGTATTTGATGCCTTCAGCCTTCATTCCGTCGACAGCCCGCTTCAGGACTTGGTCTTTAACGTCAGCCAGCTGGTCCGGGGTGATGAGGGGACAGGGGCAGTAAGCGCCCATCCCTCCAGTGTTTGGACCCACGTCACCATCACCAACACGTTTGTGGTCTTGCGCTGGTGGCATTATGGACACCGTCTCGCCGTCCGTAAAGGCTAGCACCTGAAGATGAAGGGATTTGGTGAAAAGTCAATTCTGTGTGGTCACTTTACAAACTGGAAAAGGAAATCATTCAGGCTTCATAGACTTGATTGACTTTTGTATCCAAATAATTACATAAGGACACTCGATAATATTTTAGGCCTTTTCGTTTTAATTTTAGCAATGTTGATAAGAAATAAGAATCTACAGACACCGGCAACGTATAAAGTATAAAGTTTAAAGTCGATGGAGAAAGGAGATAATTCATTTAGGGCCTTTTCTGAAAGGCCTTCTTTTCTTGCCAATAAAAAAAAATGGTACGTGTGATTAGAACTAGTTGTTTGGAGCAATAGTTATTATGGTACAAAAATAGTAGTATTTCTCCAATCTAGGTCATGTTATACAAGTTCAATGATTTGTTATTTTCATACATTTATGGATTTTTTAAAGTGTAGACTAGAGAAACATCATCTGAAGCATTTTCATGCAGTGGAGTAATTTCTACTTTCGTGATTTGTGTTATAATTTACAGTATTGTCTTATCCTGCGAACTCTCATGGGCACACAAACCCTAATGGTTTTGCTAATGAGTTTCGATGTATAATAAAATTGTATGTAACCATGTCTTGAACAAATAAAAAAAAGTTATTTGTTCTAATAACACTTTTTTTTCATTTATTTAAGGACAGCCAACAAGGTAACCACTAATATACATGGATAAGATACAATATCAGCGTAATCTAGGAATAGTGTCACCTTAATTAAAGGCTACCACGGCATGCGAAATACAGTCTGCTAGAAACTTATAAATATATATACATATGTATTTACTTTTATATATACACAATGCAATCCTGTGGGTAAAGTGGCACATCTAACAATATCCCTTCGACGTATATAAGAATTAAGTAATCAATCAGCTTCACTGAATAAAAATGATGGACTACTATTACGTTGCCTCACAATGTCTTCGGATCATAATACTATTATTTTACAATTTGGCACTTTTAGAAATCAAGAAAGCTATGAAATTCCAAAGCGTTGAACTTTTATAACTTGACTTAGACTAATCCTACAAATTATGTGCCGTATTAAGTATTGCTCCAAACGAGTAGTTTTAACCACACGTACCATTTTTTTTTGTTGAGCGGCACTTTCTGAACAATGCCCAAAATGAATTATCTCCTGTCTCCAACGACTTTGAACTTTGAACTTTATACGTAAGCCGTTGCGTTCAGAATGTTCTAAAGAAATTTAACATAAAGGATGCAATATGCCGTAGTTGCCGGTGACAGTAGATTCTTATTTCTTATCAACATTGCTAAAATTAAAACGAAAAAGCCTAAATTATTATTAATATACCCTCAAATTCAAATTCAAATTCAAAGATTTTTATTCAAATAGACTTATAGATAAGTACTTTCGAATAGTCCAAAATTTTTTTTCCCTACCAGCCATTCAGGACATCTTTTAACTGATAAGAAGAACGGCCGCAAGAAACTTATCAGCTTTAACAGAAACAACAACATTTACAATGGAACATGTTGTTGCCAAGCACAAATTTACAATTTTGAAATATATTTAATATAAGAGGAAAATTTTCCAATATTTAATTATTAGAATATTTTCCTTTTATCTAATTTATAATAGTTATGTTTTATGTTAGTATCACATCCATGCATTTTGGTCTTTTAAATAATCATCTACCTTGTAATAACCTTTGCTTAAGAGTGTCTTTTTAACATATATTTTAAATTTATGCAAAGGCAGCTCTATCAATTGTTGTGGAACTTTATTAAAAAAAGCTATACCTTTCCCCAAAAACGAGCGTCTACATTTTTCAAGTCGAAATTTTGGAACGGCAAGCTTATTCTTATTTCTAGTATTAAAATTATGGATATCGCTATGCTTAATAAATAAATCAAGATGTTTCCTTACATATACTATATTATCATAGATGTATTGTCCCGCCAAAGTTAGTATATTAACCCTTTGTATGCCGGAACGTAGATCCACGCGAGACACAATTGATTTTCGATTGTGTCTAGAATCTCGGCATACGAGAAGTTAATCTCTTTAAACAAATCCTTAAGAGAATCTCTCCGTCGAAGGTTGTAAATGGCGCGCACAGCTCTTTTTTGAAGTATAAAAACATTTTCTATATTAGCTGCTGAGCCCCACAACAACAGGCCATAGGACATTACACTATGAAAATAGCTAAAGTAAACTAGTCTTGCCGTTTCAATATCAGTTAAGAGCCTTATTTTCTTTATTGCGAAAGCCGCAGAACTAAGTCTACTCGACAAGGCTTCAATATGTGGATCCCATTGCAGCTTTGAATCCAATGTAATGCCAAGAAATTTTGTACTCTCAACTAACTCTACTACATTCCCATATTCACTCCCATACTCCCATACTTCCCATACTCACTTCAGGTTCTGTCCCCTATGTCATTATTTTATAGAAAAGACAATCAAGTCTATGAAGTCAATATAAGGAGTTAATGTATTAAGTGCCGATCGAGCAGGGGCTGCTCAGGAGAACGATATAGAAACAATGTTGGCAAAAAAAAAAAACTTCAATTTTCTGATTTTGACCGCCGACTCAATTAGCTTAATAATCACCCATATCATTGGTAACTTACTTAAAACAAATTTTGTTTTACGTTTGGTTTTGCTTATGCTGAATATTCAATAGGTACCTATCTAATGCTTAAAATATAAATGTTAAAATAAACTCTAAAATTAAAAAATTGTGTTATATATCGTTGACCTGGCTCGATTCGCACTTGATAAATTAACACCTTATATAAATCTTGACAACAAATAAAGTAACAACATCAGGCAAAAATAAGTAATAACCATCCATGTTATTTAACAAATCAGCAAAAAGTTTCCATTACATAATCAATCAAAATTTTACAGTTCGCTTCTTTTAAAAACTAATTATAAAAAAAAATTAACGATCTTGTTATTTACAATTTGTCTCTAAATAAGATTATCTTATCTAGCACCCCAATGGACGTAATATTTAGATATTTGTTGAGGCATATTCTCAGGCGTGCCCTGGGGTTATCTCAAATACTTCGCTATATAACTTACAGCATTTTGATGCAATACTCGTGATTTCAGAGTACAAAGTTAATTATCAAATGGCGTCATAGCTGTGTCTCGCAATTGTGATCTTGAAATCGTCAGATCTAATATGAAACCTGGAAGAGATTGCTATTTAGCAATAAGGCCGCCTTTTGTATGCTTTCTGTCTGTTTTTGTTATTTCTTTTTTGTTTGTCTTTGTGTGCAAAAAAGTGTTTTATTATTATTATTATTATGAAACTTTCTATAAGCTAGACTTTTATAGCTGACGCAAATCTATCATTATCGTCATCAGACATTCTTAAAGTCCCTACTGTGGGGGCACTGGCCTTTCTTAAGGACGGATAATGCGGGCCCAATGCAGATTGGTGGGTTTTAACGACTGCAAATGCAGCCGGGATTAATTCAATGAAATGACGACCTGTTTGGCGCAGGGGTACTAACCCCACCTTCTGCGCCAGAGGTCCCGGGTTCGATCCCCGGACAAGACAAATATTTGTGTGCATGAACATGTCTATTTGTCTTGGTCTGGATGTTTAATATGTATATTATGTATGTATTTACAAAAAAAAGTATATAAGTATGTTTATCCGTTATCTAGTATCCATAACACAAGTTCTTCATGATTCTTAACGTGGGCTAGATAATTGGTGTGATTGTATGGACATATTTAATGTAATTCACACTGAAAACTCTGATTGGATATTTTGTTAAACTTCTTTAATATCACACAAGATTTTTTGTGTTTTACAGTCAACAGTACATCAGCTACTGCAGCACATCAGTTCAACCGCCTCTGTGGTCTAATGGTACAACCACCGGTATCAGACCCAGGGGTCCCGGGTTCGATTCCCAGCGGGGGTACATATTGTATTCGGTTTGGTTGATGGTAGGACTTGTTGTAAGTCTGCCTGGCTAGCTACCACCATCTTATCTAAGTCTGACGCCATAACAACAATGTTTTCAGCATTGTTGTGTTCCGCAGCTAAAGATTATAGATGTAGTTTGAAGTACACTACGCAAATATAACGGCTTCGATATGGGTCTTATAACACCCTGTATCTACTCGGACTAGGGGTACTGTAGTCTAAACTTACGGATACTTCATCACCATCTAACAGCTCTTCCACAACGACGACTTGGCCGGCGGCTCCAAACTTGGACTCAGTGAGAATCTCGTCAACTGCTTCGCAAGCTTCCTCCTTAGAGGCAGCTACGACGACTCCTTTGCCGGCCGCCAATCCCGACGCTTTTACCACCAGGGCAGGGAATGAGGAACTGATAAAGAAAAATAAGCCTTATTTCAAGTCACTTACAGTATAATATTCAAACCAACCATAGATGATTAAGTTTTCTACACTATTGATTTGTTTGACGATACTATGCTAATGATCAATAAATTCGAGATATTTTTTAATTATTGACAGTAGATAGCCTACATAATTAAATTAATCCATGACTATTGACAGATCGAAATTGTTTAATAAAAAAGTATCCAGGAAATTATGTTTATAATAGATATGTTACCTGCATAGAAATTTGCATTGAAATTTGTAACGAAGACTGCACACATTGACAATTGACAAGTAGAACAAAAGATACGGAAAAGTACGGATATGAAAGAGATAGCAAATTGAATCGGACCCCATATATATAGGGTCTTCACAATTTTCACGATGCGAGCTCGTATATCATATCTGCTTCAAGTACACACATATAATATCATTGTATCCAAGCAATTAATATCAAGACCAAACCAAAGTTTAATAATCAACTCATTTATTATCATCAGTTGGAAAGTGTAACAGCGGAGACATGACATTGAAAAATAAGAAAAACAATACATAAATAATTGACATTGATCCATATTCTTGCGTTATTTACACAATTAAAGTCACATCAAGCATTTATCATACTATCATTGTGTATCACATACACATTAATTATGTGAGAGAACTCAGTCCAGTTAATTTTTGGAAACTATATTCTGCCACTTTAACCGATTTTCAGGAAAAGATGAAATATGTAAATTATTGTTGACAGACAAACTCCTTTGAGGGGATTAGTAATTAGAACTCTATCCATTCAAATCCAGAATCCTATCCCTATTTATTAAATGTTTTGAGAGATATGCAAAAAGACTAAATTAAATGAATGTACAGTCAATAGCACGTCTGGCTTTACACTTGCACTACAAAAGCCGTCGTTATTACGAGCAACATAAGGGCGATGTCAGGGCCAAAATGGTAATGTCTGCTGCTGTGTATGTGTATGTCGTAGGATAATTTTTATAATCGAATTTTCACGAAAATCCTAGAGATATTACGAAAACATGGATAATTAGACAAGGTGACACATCTTTCAATCTTACTTGGGTTTTTGCGAAAATACGAATTGTGTTAGTAACTCCGATTGGCTTGATTTTTGCTTGCTGGCCAACTCTTATTCTGATTGGCTCCAAGTTTTAATCTGAAGCATTGAGGTGTTACTAAGTGTTACTAAGTCAATTCGTGTTTTCAGAATATCCCTAGGATATTTGCGAAAATTCGATTTATAAAATTTTCCTACGACATGTATGTGATGTAGTTCAAGTTACTTACGTGTTTATAAACTCCTTAGCGGCAGCAGCATCTGTGAAAGATTTGTGTCTCGCTGTTGGTATCTGGTATTTGTTCATGAAGTTCTTTGCATAGTCTTTGTTTGCTTCAATCTCAGCTCCAGCCTTTGTCGGGCCAAAGCACCGGACCCCAAGCTCTGTCAGGGCATCCACAATGCCATCTGCAAGAGGGTCTTCTGGTCCAACCACCACCAGGTTTATATCTTGCTCTTCGCACCATTTTGCAAGACCCTGCCGACAATGATTTTGAATCAGTCATACTAGTGATCATATTTGTAGTTTTCTTGCTCTGATTACTAAACAAAATATCAGCCTAACTGATTTGATAGGATAAGATCTCAAAATGTTTCTTGTTGAAATGTTTATCACAGAAATCCTAACTAATATTATAAATGCGAAAGTGTGTTTGTTTGTCCTTCCTTCACGCCCTTACTAAGCAACCAATCGACTTAATTTTTGGTACCTTGATTTCTGAATACGTAGTGAATTTTGCTCTTACTCAGTCGTACTTAGAGCTAGCGCAGACGACGGATAACGGAGGACTTTTTGTCCACGACATGTCTTTATTGTTAACCAAATAAGATTCAACTTAGATCGCGTATATCCATGAAAAGTACGCGATAGTCCTCGTTATTTATTCAACTTTATGTTCTTAGTAATAAGATCGTGTCGCGGACAAAAAGTCCTTCAATGTCCGTCGTCTGCGCAGGCCATTAGTTGAAAGGACGGAGAGTAAGATAGGCTACTTTTTTTCCCGATATTCCCACGGGAACGGGAACCACACGGGTAAAACCGCATGCAGAAGCTAGTTGAAATATATTTCAATAAGGATGACTAATCTTGTGTACCACCATTATTCGTTACTGAAAAAATACTAGAAATAGAAGTCAGTATCTGTCTGTTACTTTATTGTTGAATAATATTATTTTATTTCTATAATAATCTTATAAAGGTACATATTGTCGACGACCTCCGTGGTAGAGTCGTACGTACACCGGTTTCAAGGTGTCGCCTACTCTAAACTCTGAAGTCCCAGGTTCAAATCCCGGTAGGAGCAAATGTTTGTATGATGTTTGATGATGTCCTGAGCCATGGACGTTTATATATATTTCTACACATAAATACTTATATATGTATAACTATATGTATCCATATCCGTTACACTAGTATCCCATAACACAAGCCACAGTGCTTACTTAAAGGCTAGGTTAATTGGTGTAAGAAATATTTATTTATTTATTATTTATTGTAGTTTTTCTGTAAAATTAAAGGCCAAGAACCTTTCGTTATTCATAAAATACTATCGGCCGCCCCGCGGTTTCACTCGCGTGTTTCCCGTTCCCGTAGGAATATCGGGATAAAAAGTAGTCTATGTTTAATCCATACTATCTTTTATCTGTGTGCCTAATTTTATCTAAATCAGTTAAGTAGGTTTTCCGTGAAAGAGTAACAAACAAACAAACTGACATACTTTAATATTTATAATATTAGTAGGAAGTAGAATTCATTATGATTGTTGTATTTATATTATTCCTGCCACGAATCTGGAATCTAAGCCAAAGTAGCAACAATCAGAGCTCAATGGAGAGTTTGAAAAGAGACATATTTTTAACTTAAACTACAAACAATGTCTCTCTCTCTAAAATCATAGGTTTTATTCTTTTACTAAAAGAACATCCTGATACCTCAACGCTTCTTTCTGTCTTATACTGCTTAATACTGTAGCATTCCACCGGTGATTTTGTCAGACAGAGTTAATTTAGCATTTATAATATTGTAATGGATTCTTTTTATTAACTCTCTAATCGAGTAAATCTCAAAAAATCAGCTAAATAAACTTAATCACATAAAAATAAATCAAAACATATATAACAATACCATAAACGTGCAATATTTAATCATAAATTCCAAACCTATAAATTATAACACTTTTAACCTTTTTGTAATTTTTAAAAGACACATCCAGACTCCACTTACGAAACGATAAAAATATTATCTTATTTTATGGCGAAAACTATACCAAAGTAACTCAAATTACTATTTAGTGATTTTGTTTACAAAAATGATGTGATATTATAATCTCCCATTTATTAAACAGCTGTAAGTAAAAAAATCTTGAACTTTACTGATAGGCTAAAAGGTTATCAAGACTTACTATTAAATTACAGACCGTAAAAACCTACCATTAGTTAAATTGCCTCTGTTATATTACATAAAAATTATTTCTTTTTCATTTATTAAAAGATTATTCACCCACGTGACTCAAGCAGTGATCTAGACTTGAGTAGCGACATTCCTTTCTAACTGATCTCAAGTACTGAACACTACTCAAATAACGTTCTGTAATACAGGACTAAAAGGGAGTAAAAGAAAAACATAGATTGTGCCAGCTACTAGCTTCCCTTTGCAGATAGTAAAAGCCTATCAATAGACAGGGTGTATTCGAAAACTAATACAGTAACATATCACTAATTTAGCACTATTAAAAACCAGAGGGTGCCTGATTATTGGAATGTTCCGATACTGTATTGTATAGAAAAATTCATAACAAATAAAGTTCCTTAGTGATTGAGGATACCGGGAGAGGTTCGCTTCCATCTTCAGGCTTATCAATACTTAACATCAGGTATGATGAAGGCTTTTGTCGAGGTTGATGTCGAGCAGAAATTGCGCGATAATTGCTTTACGTCACGTATCAACAGTGCAGCCTCTACCGAACAAACGATGAACTTCAATGTGCATTCATTTAGTTCCTGTTATTGCTACCAAATTGTTTTTGGCGCTAGCGTCATAGCAACACGCGGCGTCTCACTCTCGCACCTAGGTAGGAGCGCGAGAGAGTGAGACGCTGAGACGCCGCTATACGAACCATCAGCAAACGATTAGCCAGCAATCTCATACGTAATACCATTTTTATTTTGACGTTCTGCAGCGATCGGACGATATCAGCGCGATACTTGCAAATTTTTTGGTAATAGCCCTGAGGGTGTATTCGAATACTAATATAGGCAATCGGTTGGCAACTTTTCTCTATTGTTTCCAGACACCATCTAAAATCCCAAATATGGGGAATTACAGTGTGTATTAACCAACAACCACTAGTTAAACTACCTTTTTTATATTACATAAATGGTGATGGAGTGATCTTCTATGCTGAACTAAGAGTAAAAGAAAAACATAGATTATGCTGGCTGCTTGCTTTCCGGTGCAGACTTGGACGATTCGTCCAAGGGTGCAGATAGTAAAAGTCTATCAGTGGACACGGTATATTCGAAAACTAATATAGGCGATTGTCTGGCAACCACTAACTTGGCTTACACTAATGTGGGGTCATTGAGGTGAGTGAGGCTGCAAGAGTGATGTTGATCACATTTCTCTTTTATTTCTATTTTCTCACAAGGGATTTATTGCGTAAGCATATATATGTATGTATTATTCACACCTCACTAATTTTGATTTATTTCCTATATAAATATCCAGTCATCTGTGGAGAGGGAGAAATTTTTAATGGCCGATCTGTGGAAGCCGAATGGTTCTCTTTCACAGATAGGGTTTTAACTGTGCCTGTAGTGACTAAAACTGCATTTTCTTTAATTTTTACTGAGAAGCTAGCTTTTGAAACGGAGACTATAAATTAGATAAGTGTTGATATTTGTGATATACACAATATTTTTAAGTGTAATGAAAACAGCAGGCTTAGAGGTCACAGTCTAAAATTATGTACCAGGGTTGCTATCAGTGATCCATGTAAAAACTTCATCTGCAACAGAGTCGTAAAACAATGGAATAAGCTTCCAGAAGCTGTTGTTTCAGCTGCCAACATCAACCAGCTCAAGGACAGACTTCATAAATATCTACAAAATATGGATTAAATCAATTATGGCAGTATCAGTTGCATCAACTGCTTGCCTGTTAAATAATATTAATAATAATGATATTTCTAGAGTTTGGAGACATTCAAAAATACTAGAACAGGTTGTTATGCTAAGATGAAAACAGCTTGGCAGTTTTGTTCACATTAACTCAGTTTTATGAAAATAATGGAACTAAATCTTTTAACTCGGACATTGGCAGAATAATTGCGTAAAGTGATGCAGCCATATCACACAAAATTTAATTGAAGCTATTCTGCCCTATTTCTATGTTAAATTTAAAATTAGATATCATACAATATGAGTAAATCAGATTTAGTTTTTGTATATTATATGTTACAGGTTTACCCTTTTCTGTAGCTGTAACGACTAAGTTATAAAAAATCTTGTGGTAGTGAATGTATTTTTTCTATCCATACAGAAATATTAGACAAGTTCTCTATTAAATAAATATGACAATAATACAATGACGGGGGCTGTTAAGAGTGAAATATCCCTACAATTTGATTTAAATATTATTATAAATTACACAAACAGAAATATAATGAACTACTATTAGTTTGTCTTATAAAAAAAAAACATTATAACGCAATACTAAAATAAAATGAGCCGTTTTGTTATTTGGTAAACAGGTGACCCTCTGACCAACAATTGTGGGTCATCATTTCACTTTATTGTGGCAATTAAAGCTGCCCCACACTAAAATGTTTTTTCAACTTCATCCTGCACATAGGACATAAAACTTGGCTTGAATGTAAAATAGAATTCTGCTACCCAGCAGCAGAATTCTAATAAGGAACTTACCGGGTAGTCCTTTAGGTCCAATTCGACACTCTCGACTTTGTTAGTGGTGGAGATTCCGACACTTCCAGGCGTGCAAAAAATCCGCCTCACGAATGGAGAGTCCGCTAATTTCCAGCACAAGGCATGTTCCCGACCACCGCTACCAATCACGAGTACATTATTTTCAGTCATTTTCTTATTAAAATCACAACTTGTTTACAATGCGAAGGCAAATTTTGTCACGTGTTGACTATTATTTACGCTTGGCGTTCAATCTAATATATTTCAACAACTGATTGTATATTTGAGAGCTGTACACTATTTTTTATAATATTGTTACGAAAAATATTTAATTATTTATTTAAAAAAATATTTTCATCGCCACTACCGACGTCAGCTGGCGTAAACTCAGAAATGACAAATGACGTTTCGTTCGTTTCGTTTCATTCACGTTTTGTTTTGTTGTTTGGATCTAAATGGGTTGAGGTTATGAATGATGATAGGGACGGAAAGAGTTGCTTGGTGGATGGACGGAAAAAAACGATAACGAGGTGATCCAGAGACGAGAGTAACATATTGAAACAATTTCACGAAATGAATCATTTCATTAGTTATGGTATATTTATAAAGTGCCAATCAACCGTTACTTTACTACTTCTTGCTATCGTACCAGACGCACCTATAGTCGTGTTATTACGGCGGCGGCACTCACTGCTCATAGCAGTTATTTACATACAAACATGCTCACTTTGCGACTCTATTCTATACATAAAAATATTAATATATTTCTGCAAGTCTATCTATAAGCTAATGTTAAGGATAATAAGCATTAAGAATTCATTCAACTAACTGTCCAGTGTCCAATGAGCACAAAAGAGTTTTTAAACTCTCTTTGACTCTTTCCGTTTTCAAACCTCCGTTTTAAGCAAAAAATTACTATAGGGCCATCAGGCCATATCACATTGTATCCACATAGATTCCATCTGTGCTGTTACTTTACTGTTCTGTTACTATTACCTTTCTCCTGTATGAAACTTATCATTCATTGAAATGAAACGACTTTTACGGATTTAACTGCTCTAGTATACAGAATGGAAAAAAGACGGTAATTGGAGGGAAAGTACCCTAAATATTGATGTGAGCAAATTTTACTCAAAGGAAACATTCCTTTTATTTTCAAAAATAAATTAATTGCATTCAAAGATTTTTGAAAAATCATTTATCTGCACAGTGACCGTTTTTTTCCACATAAAAGTAAAAGTTTTTTTATTCGTCAGATCTTTGCAGAAATATGTTGACATTTCAATTTATGTAGGTATAGAATCGAAATGTGGCATGTTTGTTGTATGAAAATAAAGGGGTTTGCGATTAGATGTGCCGGTGAGTGTAGTATCTAGTTGCTTTAATAAACAAAATTCATTTGATATATTTATTAGGTATTTACTTAAAATCATTAATATTTTGTAATTTCACAGTTTGATAAATTAAAATAATTCTGTATTACGGATGTAATTAATTTTATTTTAAAATGTCTGATATGATGTCTATGGAAGAAAAAACGGAACGTTATTATTTGGCAAATATGGCGAGCTCATTCGTTCTTGTCATTTTTCTGTGATGCTTACTCGTTACACAAAAACTCGTATTTTGTTGCTTTAAAATGGCTGACACCGGTCTACGTATGAATTTTGCGGCTCTAAAGAGGGCAGATCCATACGCTCGAGAAATAATCGACAGTGCTACCCACGTTGCGTTATATACATTTGAAAACGAATGGGAGAAAACGAACATCGAAGGTGCTTTGTTTGTGTACAGTAGAAATGGAGAACCCTATCACAGTCTTGTGATTATGAATAGGTTGAGTACGAATAATTTAATTGAACCAGTGTCGAAAGGTATAGAATTGCAATTGAAGGAGCCGTTCCTCTTGTATCGCAATGCCAAGTGTCGCATCTACGGCATATGGTTTTATGATCAAGACGAGTGCGTTAGAGTGGCTACGAAGTTGAATTCTTTGTTGAAAGAACCTATGAAACCGGGTCCGGTCGAGAAAATGAGTCAAAACCCCGTATATAGTGCTTCTACGCCGTCAGCCGCAGCACCCGTCGACATATTTAGTATGTTGAGCAAGGCCCAAGATGACTTTAATTCTAACAAGGGTCCTGCTAATAAGGTCGATTCAACGGCGGCTAGAGCACCTGATATGACTTCTCAAAGTGTAATGGATTTCTTCGCTAAAGCGGGTAGTGGGGCAGCCGCCCAAATGCCGGCTGTATCATCGCTTCCGTCGCCAGGGATATTCGGCCCGAGACAATCGGATGCCCGAGAAGGTCCAATGCTGTTGCAGAGACTCATGAGCAATCCTGCTCACTCTGTAGAACACATAGAGAAGCAACAACGCTCTGTAACACCACAGGAGGCTCAAAGTTCAAATGGTAACATAACCTTAGATTCAGTTATGCGACAGAATAGTTACCAAATGAAGTCGACTCCAATAGAAAAACAAAATCATCAGAGGATAACAGGCTTGAAAAAAGGCCAGACATTAGATGGTATTGAGAATGGACCCAACCCACTGGACTTAGATTTGAATTTGATGCATATATCATCACCAAAACCTACATCTCCTTTGGCTTCTTTCTTGAATCAATCACAGGATGTGAGCCACTCGGTGAGTACTCTTAACGGTAGCAAGATAGACGATGTGGCAATCTATCCTTTGATAAATTCTCTGAATACCCCACAGAAGCCCGCTCTAATGCCTCCAACAATGTTTACTGCTAGCACGGGCAGTGATATCCAGCCATCTCCAGAGCCACTCACTAGGAACCAACTTCTACAGGCTTTCAATTACCTTCTTAAGCATGATGCTGATTTTGTGAACAAATTACATGAAGCTTATGTAAAATCCTTTTCAGAAAAGGCATTTTCAGTGTCATAGAATGATTCTTTTGGACAAGTGGCTGATGTGGCCAGTTGCTATTGATGTACAGTTGTAATTTGAAGTGTAATCCACTAAAAATATGTAGACCTTATAGTTCTGTAGTAATTCATTGTTTGGACCGAGTATTTTTAAATAAGTTTTAAACCTTTGACTCCGTCTTTAAAATCTGTATACTGAATGAATTGTAGTGATCAATTGTCTTGAGTTGAATAAGTTTAGAAAACATGTCCCTTGAGCAGCTATTGTGATATTCTATCAGCCTTCGCTTAAGGTTCATTGTTGCGAACTTCTAATGATTTTCATCTGAAGACAATGCTTCTTTT
Organism: Chrysoteuchia culmella; assembly: GCA_910589605.1. Taxonomy (NCBI): domain Eukaryota; kingdom Metazoa; phylum Arthropoda; class Insecta; order Lepidoptera; family Crambidae; genus Chrysoteuchia; species Chrysoteuchia culmella. The sequence continues at coordinate 3,485,072 of OU342651.1, forward strand.
TCGGTTTTATTTATCTTGATGAGTTCATTGCAATGTAATTAATATACCCAACTGAAGAAATTTGACAATACTTATTTTTTTGTAAAGATATGTCTCTTGGAGATAAAACTAAAGCTTTCTAAATAAGACATCTTTGCAATGAACAATTTTTTTTGGAAAATAAGGACATTATTTTGAATATGAACATTTCTTTCTAATGTTATAAGGACTGCAAAAATTTGCTATTTGTTTACATAAATTATAATTTCCTATTCATCCCTTAGTAGTTTATGCAACCCTTTTTTAGTTTTATTGTATTTAATATTTTGAATTTCTGTTGAAGTTTGCTGTAGAGCTCTCATTTAGGTACACATAGACTTTAGACTCGTTTGAAATAAAAATCATTTTTGTCATGCAATTTATCAGTTGTATTGTTTAAATTTGTACTATCAATAAAAGTTTATCTGTTAGGATGAAAACATAAGCTCTTTTTTAAGTTTCATATAAGAATACATTTTTTACAGGTTGATAGTGTTTCTTATAAATATTTAAAAAATGAAAAGTTAGGAAAACTATGCAGGATACTATAAAGTGTTAAAAAAATATCACTAATAAAAACAAGGTATGATCAAGAAATGAGATCTGCTAATTTGGACAAAGGAAACTGTTTTTCAAGGTCTGTTAATTTTAGACCTTAATGTTATAAAATTCAAAATCAATATGAATATTAAACAAAATATTGACATTGTTGCTGTAGTAATTAATATGGAGTTGTCAAATAAATAATCCTTGTTTTAAGTAATTTTGGCCTATGTAAACAACTGTAAGACATTTGTTACATTTACTATATTTTTTATTTGTATTGGTATTCTGTCAGGAAATAATTTGACTTGTATGAAAGCAAAAATAGAAACCACAACTATTATGTTGATTAAATTATTTGGACGAAAATTTCTTCGACATCATCCATTTATAGTCTCAAATTAAAAGTTGAAGAAAGACAAACCTTTTTATTTTTACTATATTTCCTTCCCTCTTCTATATTGACTTGTAAAGAAGACGGTCCCAGTCACAACACAATTACTCCTAGCGGAGGTCCCAGTTTTATTTCGGCATCCAAGTTAAAGCTAGGTATCTAATTGACGAAAAGTGCGAATGCAAATAGGTATAAGGGAATATGTTGGGATGTGGAAATAGCCGCTAGCGCAGCGAAGCGGCGTAAAACTGCTCTGTTTTTACCATCGAGTACTACGGGTTTCTGATTGATTCTAGCTTTAAGTGTGTCACTTATTGTTAATTTTGAGCTTCTTTGAATGCTTTTGAGGACTAAAATGTCAGTCATAAGGATGAAAAAAATAGCTAAAACAATTTTTTAGGACTATTTTTTCTTAGCGCTTTTTCACCTTACTAAGTTTAGAAGCCGATTTCTTCGTAAAATCGCCTATTAAGAACAACTTTTTTTATAATTATTTAGCTGATAAATCGCTGAAGTTTTTAAAATTAGTTTGAAACTATGAAATATCCATTTTGTATTATTAAGAGAATTTTTAAAATTTTACTCCGTCGAACTCAAACCTAAAATTTTCTCTTTCGACTCTTTTATCGGTAACTTGTAATGAAGAATGTTGTGTAGTAGATTAAACGTATAAGATAAATTCAAGACGATCATGTTGCAAAAAAAAATGAAAAAAATTCTTACTATTAGGTAAACAAGTTGTGATTGTTTTAAGTTGCTCTGGTAGAAAATATGCAAATACACATTTGATAAATCATAACTTCTAAACTACTTAAAATCGCGGAACATGCATGGGGTATTTTCGGATACACCCAGGTGTGATGAATCTAAAAAAAATTTTTTGACGTCACTTTTTGTACCATCCTTTATATAAAGCCGTAGCTGCTAGTATACCGTAGATAATGAAGTCTCAAGTTCTATATTGAACACTGCACAAGTGAGGTGTGTAAGCGGTCATCACAGCGAGCCACTCTCGCTATTGAAGCGCTCGTGGGTCGTGGCCGCGCTCGACAGACTGATCGCAGTCTATCACGTTTGCTAGGCAACGTTCGGCCCGGTCAGGTGTCGGATGGATGACCTTAGTGGCATTACAACTGAGCGTATCCATGCTTCGGAGGGCACGTAAAACGGTCGGCCCAGGCTGTTGTCATCTGATAACAGTCGTTAAGCCAAGTCAAAGGCCTTAAAGGCGGCATGATAAACTCTGACACCAGAGGTGGCCACTAATCCTCATACATAATTTGCAAATGACTTATTTCACAGCCACTGTTTTTGCAGGTGTCCCCCCCCCCCCACTTTCTCATCACTAGGATGGGAAGGTGGGGACACAAGAGGATAGATACCTCTTCCGAGCCTCCACCGAGCTTATACGCTGGGTGGGGGCACGGGAGGGGCGTGTCAGCAATATCTTAATTATAACAATTGGAAAACGAAAGTTTCGAACAAAAGTTCTACATAATGAAGAAACAAAATTATTTTGGCATAACATGATTGCGATTTGAGACACCTTTACACGGTAAAATAACACCATAAGTATTGTTATATTAAAATCAAAATTATCTTTAATCTCACTTCATAATGAAATCACCCTGTGAATTTCAACAGTGGAACATTTGATATGCCTACATATAACTATATACAAAACAAATATTGTATGTTCGTAGACCGTATTTTTAGTAATATACTCTACTAGGTACTGTAAAGCCGGGTGAAAATATAATTTTTTACATTAGAGATGGGAATATTCCGTTCGGATATTTCACGACACATATGACTTTACAATTTTATAATTATTGACTGTGAACATTGTAATTTCCAAGAATCTATTGTAATTTACAAGAACACACAGAAATTAATCAAGATAGAACATTTTGTTGCAGAAAAGGGGCGTGTCTTTCTAATAAACTCCGCCCACACATTGATTTGTCTTGTTTTATATTCTTGAAATCTATCGAACTTTATACGAATTATATTTTAAGAAAATAAACACATATTATGGTCTGTATTGCAATGGGAAAACAAGGCAAAGCTAATGGGATCACTACCGCCTGGTATTCAAAATCTGTTGACTTGCCAGTTTGACAAGTATTTGACCAATAAACAGACTTTGGTTTCCAATCGATGGTGGCGCCATTATTTCTAAGTTTCCCACCCCTTTGCAACATTGTTTGCCTACGTCGCTTCTATCTTGATTTATATGAATAATTCGAGTCATAAGTTCATATCCAGAAGGTTCATTTTGACGTTTTACTGACAAGCAGTATCAACACCGTCGAATTGACAGGCGAATTACCGGCTCCATATATTAATGCTATATTGAAAAACTAATTATAGAAAGTAATGGAAGTCCATAATATTTACAAACTTAGGAAACTGTAACATGAGAGAGTATAAAACTTTATACAATGCGATTTAAAGGCTTCACCGGGATGTCACTTATTAATCAACTCAGCTATAACGTACAATGTTGACTTTTAAATTTTAATACAGATAGAATTAACTATTTTAACAATATAAGTATAATTTAATTCGTCCAAGCAATTATACATAATTCTAAAACCTATCGTTCCAACTATTTGGTACACTTAATAAAAGGAAAGTAATTAGCATCCTTAACAGCTGTTAAATGGACTTACTAACTCGACAATATTATTTTAACGTGTTCTAGTTTGCATATAAAGTCAGTCTCAAAAACAGACTGGGGTTTTACCACGAAATTTTCAGCAATTTTAAAGTAATATTGTAAGCGAGAGTAGGTTAAAATTGAGGATCCTGGATCAGAAGAGCTCCAGGTCCCTCAATTTTACCATTGAAACAAAACATTGAATAGTGATTTAACCATTACTTTTCATGTTGCTTACTTTAAACTACTTTTTACCAATTAATTTAGTTAGTTTTTGAACGTATTGATTGAAGTTAACTGACCTATCGTCTCACTGCGAGGTTACAACAGTTGCTCGGTGTTTTAAATTAAAGCTATGTTCTTTATATGGAAAACAGCACACTTAGCAATACGTGCGTTATACGGATAACAATAGTAGGTACTTAATGATAATGAAGATGTAGCTTACACTTAACCTTTGATGATATAATTTTAAAAGGATGCTAGCTAAAAACTTATAAAATGGGTCTAAAAAATAAAACACGTTACTTATTATGTTAAATTTTATTTATGAAACATACCACTATTTTGTATTACAAACTATTTCTCTCAATAAGCTGCTGAATTTTTGATATTATATCACACGTGCTAGTGTAAATTTCATCAAACAACACCCCCTTCACCACATGTTGTACACACAATTCGGCTTTGCACTTGCATATCGTATCGTCTATACTATCAAATTTTTTCGCATCATAAACTTCAATACGTATGATTTTATATCCTTGCATCGGTGTCTTAATAAAACAAAAGTTAGTCGTTAAGGAATTCTCATCAGATCGTCGCTTACGAGACTCTTGAATGTTTTTATTTTTAGGAAGTTCGCTCAAATCTACAAAGTTGAATAATTCTTCAGTATCCTGCAATAAAATAAAGATATATTTAAGTATAAAAATTAAATACACAAACCACCTCACCACCTTATTTTCAGTTAAGTACCGAACAATACTTTATATTATAAGTGTAAGTAATTGCTACAAACAGTAATAAGTTTTGTAAAATAAATAAATACTTATATTATAAAATCTAATTAAATCACTAAAAACTTACCGACATAATTTATTTGGAATATCAAATCGTGCTGGTCTAGAAGTCTAGAGTGTAAATGGCGAAGTAGAAAAGTGATTGATTTTTTAAATATTACCCCCAATTTATACATATTCAAAATTAATCATAAAGTTCAAAATAGAATAGCAAAACAAGTTATTTATCGTGTTACCATATTAGGGATGACATACAATACAACACTGCATGAATTCTTCGCCATACATCTCTACCTAGGTAGGTACCCACATGATGCACGTGCACTATTGTAAAATAATTATTCTACTCGACTGTTAACGAAAGCAATGTTTTAAAAATACTTAAGTACAGTTAACGGCACGCAGGGATACCACAACAGGGTAATCAAATTCGATCAGTTTTATACTTAAATGTCAATATTTAAATCTTTTTAGGTTCATAATAAATTGCAGATTTTTGTCAGTTTTGTATAACTTAATGTGCTGCTAATAATTTCTTACAATCACACCAATAATATCCCCACGATAGTTTCACTCATGAAGAACTTGAGTTAAGGATACTAGATAACGGATAAACACACTAATATACTTTTTTTGTAAACACATACATAAAATACATATTAAACACCCAGACCAAGACAAATAAATATTTGTCTTGTCCGGGGATTGAACCCGAGACCTCTGGCGCAGAAGGCTGGTATAGTACCACTGCGCCAAACAGGTCGTCAGATAGTACGAATCTTAGTGTACCTAGTTAGTTTTTGTCACTTTAAATTATAATTGTTTTTGTATCACCACTCAAATACTTATTTAACAAGAGAAAAACGATTCTAATAGCTTTGTTTTTTATCGATCAACGTACGTAGGTGTATACCTCCCTCTATGACTGATGGGCATAACCGATTGCTAAACTGAGGATCACGGGTTCGATTCCGTAATGGAATAAAATATACATTTTATTAAATTATTAAAATCCTACTTAGTTTGTTACTCATTCACACAAAAACTCGCTTACGCCGCAGTTTGCGAATAGAGTTTAATTCTCAACCTTATTCCTATTGTATAAAAGCTATGTCTGAAAATGTAACTCTCACCGGATAGTAACGTTTGGACATTTGCAAACTCGCATTAGGCCCTCTGATCGGATCTGGATGAAATTTGCAATAGAGAACTGTGTTCCAAATTTCAACCAAACCAGTTCAGCCGTTTTTACATGATTGAGCAACGAACATCCAAACATCTTAACTTTCGCATTTATAATATTAGTAGGAAGTAAGAAGTCGGATATTGAACTCGACAAAGAATCGGACTACAGACAATAATAGAAAAAAAATCTACATTGGCTCGATCGGAATCGAACCCGGGATTTGGAGGTGGCTAAAGTCAGTGGTTTTTTTATGTTTAATGTTTATAACGGAGTCGAACCCCTAAATAAGGTCGCAAATCACTACGTTACATTTAGGGTACTATAAAATTATCATAGCTTGGTAAAAATCAGTCGATCAGGTTTCTACTTTTTACTTATCTATACTTTTTAGATATAAATTTGTTTTCCTGTTTACTTAAAATATCTAATTAATTTGTAAGTCACCGTATAAAGTACCTATGTCGCGAAATATTGCTTGCGAGGCACTGAGAAACTGAGATCCACATCAATCCATTTTAGGATTATTATAAAGTAAGCATTTTTTCTAAGTGTGCGTCCGTGTCGTTACATGAAGAGTATTGTGTGAAACATAATATTTAAGCCCATCCAACCTGGATCACCTCACATCCAGTTCTCCTGAGGGACCAACAACAACTCTACAAGAAATCATCAACCTAATAATAAAACAAAATGTGAGTACCTACCTACCAAGTATATTATTTAACTAAGTACCTATAGTCATTGCAACTAGTGGGTGAATATGACTACTGAACTTACGATTGCGGGTTCGATTCCTGCAAGAGGAAAATGTTTGCATTTGTATGTGCGTCCCATACAGTACGAAGTATTCATAGTTGCCTGGACCTAACCTAACCTGTCATTGTTGTATTAAATGAATAAGTACTTATTATTTTATTAATAAATATAATTATTTAAGTACCTATTCAAAGTCTGTGTACGGTAGTAATAGTTAATTGATAAACAATATAAGTACTTTATCTTCGAAGTTGTTGTGTAATTATTTCAAATCTTTTTTTTATTTTTCGACAGGTCAAATCATCATGTTACCGCTACTGCTGACACTTTGTTTCCATCCGATGAAGATGTTAGTCATTCAGAAACGGAGAAAGAAACTGCGAAGAAAACTGACAAGCCGAAGAAACGGGTAGCAGCGCCTGCCACCACCGCCCCCGCTACCGTCGCCGGTCCATCGAAAAAGAAGCCCAAGATAAGACCTGTTTCTATGCAAAGTGCAAGAGCTACCGCCCAAGAATTGTTCGGTGACATAAGCGACAGCGATGAAGAACCACAACCACCGCCCAAGCCGAAAGGTAAAACCAAAGCACCAGTTTATAACTATTACACACGACGATTGGCGAACGGGCACTCTCGCCAAATCAATGAGAACAAGAAAGGCTCTCATTATATCGAGATTAAGGTATACAAAACCGAAGAAATAGAGCATGTCCTGCCTTTGAATAGATGGCGTCATGCCATCGTTACAATAAAAAATAAAATTAATGAGGATAGTGACAGTTGGCGTGTGCTATCCCAATTAATTGCGGCAACGCGCAAAGATTTTAAAGACTGCCCGCCAACTTTCGTGAGCAATTATTATTAAAGACCTATAACAGTGTATTTGAATTAGTATTATCGTACTTGCATATTATATGTCTTTATGAAGGGCTGCCACCCAAAATAAAAAGCAGTTCTAACGAACATTATTATGAAACTAATTAACATATAACCGTTTAAAGTGTGTAATTAATTTCTTTGTATAGATCTATTTTTATTGTACTTAATCTATAAGAAATAAAATTATATATTATTAAGTGTAAGGTCTTTTTTTTTCAGCCCCATCCGACGAAATGAAATATTGTGAAAAATGTAATACAGAATTAACAAGAAATGAATATCGATATCATACCAAAAGTAATATACACAAATCTAATTGTTTATTAAAGACCGAATATAATAATATTGACATTATTGCTACTGCTTTTAAAAATCGAATCATGACATATCGTTTAAACCCCTCGCAGGAAGACGAGTACCATAAAATAGAGACGTTCCTGCAGGATAACAAACGAGTCATGATAAAACTGATCGATGAATCTGTAGCTAAAAATGTCTGTATAAAAGTTAACTTTGAATTGTTCGCTCATTTTATATTGTATAAAACAAATGAGCAACAGTTGAAATCATTTAATACAAAATATGAAATTATTTACAAAAATACTGACTTGAATATTTTTTTTATGAATATGATTGATAAAATTAATCAAAAAATTACAGAATTTGAACATTGTGAGTCTGGTTGGTCTTTTGTTGCGATAAGCCATCTAGAAATCAATGTTAACAAATATACCCCTATGAGAGGTGGCACTTATTTAGAATTACCTCCAAGTGTAAGAAATTCTAAAAGCTGTATAAATATAAAAAATTCTGACAACTGCTGTTTTTTATGGAGTGTTGTTGCGGGTATGTTTCCTGCCAAAAATAATGTATGCAGGCCATCTTCATATCCTCATTACTCTAGAGTTTTAAACATAGAAGGGATGTCATTTCCACCTTCGATCAGTGATATAAAGTTATTTGAGAAAAATAATTCTAAAATAAGTATCAATATATACGGTCTAAATAAACACATCGTAGTAGGCCCTTTGTATAAAACAAACACAAAGAAACAGAATCATTTTAATTTATTATATCTGGAAAGTGATGATAAAGCTCACTACTGCTTAATAAAAGACCTGGCACGATTAGTTCGTAAGCAGGTATCATTACACAAGAATAAAGTATATTTGTGTGATAGCTGTTTACAATTTTTTCCATGTGAAACAAAGCTTCATTCTCATGATTGCTCTAATGTGTTGACTGTGTTACCAGAAAAAAAACAGTGTACTTAAATTTAATCACTATGAAAGACAGCAAAGAATTAATTTTATTATTTATGCTGACTTTGAATGTTTATTAATAGATCATAATGAAAATCAAACTAATAATACAACAACAAATAAAATTCATAAGCCTTCATGTTTTGCATATTATGTATGTTGTTCTCATGACGACTCCTTAAATAAATATGTATCTTATAGAGGCGAAGATTGTGTTGAAGTGTTTATCAAAAAATTAATTTTGGAAGTCAAAAGAATCCACGCTATTTTACGTGACAAAAAGGATATGCATCCTTTAACCACTGAACAAGAGAAATGTTTTCAAGACTCGAAAAAATGTTACATTTGTAAACAATTGTTATTCGATGACAAAGTTCGTGATCACGATCATGTTACTGGCAAGTATAGAGGAGCTGTGCATTCCCATTGTAACTTAATGCATAGAACCTGTCCATTCATACCGGTCGTTTTCCATAATCTGTCTGGCTATGATTCACATATTTTTATTGGTGAGTTGGCGAGATATGAAGGTACGATCAAGATTATACCAAAAACTAAAGAAAACTATCTAAGTATAACGAAAATTATTAAATCAGACGATAAAAATCACCCAATTCAAATAAAGTTCATTGATTCTTTCCATTTCCTAAGTACAAGCTTAGACACTTTAAGTAAAAGTTTATGTGAAAAAGATTTTGTACATTTGTTTTCAGAATTTAATGATGAATTTAAATGCTCTTTATTGAGAAAAAAGGGTGTCTATCCATATGAATACATGGATTCGTGGTCAAAGTACGATGAACCACAACTTCCCTCGAAAGAGCATTTTTATAATAACTTGAAAATGAATGATATATCCGATGAAGAGTATAACCATGCGAAAACTATTTGGAAATATTTCAATATTCATTCACTCGGTGAATACACAGACTTATATTTGAAATGTGATGTGTTATTATTGTGTGATATTTTTGAAAAGTTCCGAATGTTATGTTTAATATTTTATAATCTGGATTGTGCGTATTATATTACCGCACCAAGCTTAAGTTGGGATGCAATGTTGCTCTATACAGGTGTCCAACTCGAGTTAATTAGTGATTCAGAAATATATCAAATGCTTGAAAAGGGTGTACGCGGAGGCTTGGCACAATGTTCATATCGACATGCTGTAGCCAATAATAAGTACTTACCGGCATTTGATGACTCGAGACAGTCACAATATTTAATATATCTTGATTGTAACAATCTTTATGGTCATGCTATGACGAAAAAAATGCCTCTTTCAGAGTTCAGGTTAATGTCAATGGATGAAATTAAATGTTTCGATGTAATGAGCATATCGGATGATGCTGATTACGGGTATATTTTAGAAGTTGACTTAGCCTATCCTGATAGTTTACATGATTTGCATAGTGATTTACCTTTCGCTCCGGAAAAACTTATTCCACCAGGAGGAAAAACATCAAAGTTGATTGCTAATCTGTACAACAAATACAACTATGTAATTCACTATGTTCATTTAAAAGAATGCATTAAACATGGACTAATTTTACTTAAAATACATCGCATTTTAAGTTTCCGTCAGGATAACTTTTTACAAAAATATATTGATTTAAACACACGATTACGTCAAGCTTCAACTACTTCATTTCAGAAAGATTTTTTTAAACTATTAAATAATGCAATATTTGGGAAGACTATAGAAAACAAACGTAAACAAGTTGATGTTAAGTTAGTAACAAATTGGAATGAACATTGTAATAAAACGAATAAACATTTGGGCGCTGAAAAATTAATTACACGTCCGAATTTAAAAAGTATAACAGTATTCAACGAAAACTTTATAGCTATACAACTAAACCGTGAAAAAATATGTCTTGATAGACCGATTTATATTGGCTTCACGGTATTAGAATACGCTAAACAGCATTTGTACAATTTTCATTACGATTTTATGAAAAGAAAATATGGTGAAAATATTAAACTTTGTTATACAGATACGGATAGTCTTCTTTATTTAGTGCATACTGAAGATATTTATAGAGACATCAAAGATGATATAAATAACTTTGATACGAGCAACTTTTGCACTGAGAATCCGTATGAAATGTCTAAGGTGAACGCTAAAATACCCGGTTTATTCAAAGATGAACTTGGTGGTGATATAATAGTTGAGTTTATCGGGTTAAGAGCAAAACTTTATGCTTTATCATCGATGAAAACAAAAATAATGAAAGCTAAAGGAATATGTAAATCAGTGACATGTAAATTAAAAATGTCACAGTATGCTAAAACCTTGTATAATAATACTAATTTTACATGTAAAATGAGTATGATTAAATCAATTAAACATACTCTGTATACTCAACAAGTAAATAAACTTGTATTAAACAGATGTGATGATAAAAGGCAAATCCTTTCAAATCAAATAGAGACACTGCCTTGGGGTCACTATAGTTCTGATTTTCAAAATCTGTAAGCCAATGAGTGGGGCTTAGAATAAAATAAAAATTAATTTATTATGATGTAAGTATAATTAAAAAATTGTGTATATTATATAATATGTTGTAAAAATATTTGTTCTATTAAAAAAGTTTTTATGGAATACAGATAGCTTTTAAGTTATATACGAGTATACCAATGTTTAAAATCAAATTAAAATTATTTTGTACCTACCTATCTATCGAATTATAGTACTTAAGTAATTTTCTAATTTTAATATGGATTCATTTAAGTATTAATAATAAATAGTTGATAACGATAAAATGTATAAATGAAATATGTTTTATTGAAAATATATAACAGTATGTAACTAAAATAATTTATTATTTAAAATGTCCCATAACATAATTACCTACGCTGAAATAAAAGCACTGCTTTAGTATTGTATTTATTGCTAAAGTACCTGATGCTGACTAGTACGATTCAATAGGTAATTCATTTAAATATTGTATGTGCAATGTTTGAAAATCATTTTATTGATAGCCTTGAAACAAAACAGTCAAATTAAAATAACCAGATATGAAATTTTTAAAACAAAAACAGAGTTTAAAACTAGAGCGCATCTATCTTACCCCATTAAGTGAATGGAAGCGTCATGGCAATTTATTACCAAATAGTATACGTTGTCTTGTTTGTGGTCCATCAAATTGTGGGAAGACTAACTTAGTTATTAGTTTATTATTACATCAGGATGGTCCACGTTTTAGTAATGTTTATGTGTATTCAAAGTCTTTATACCAACCTAAATACATATATTTAGAAAATGTATTAAATATAGTCCCTACAATTTCCTATAACAAATTCGATCACAACAGTGACATTTTAAGTCCACACGAAGCCTTACCCGATTCAATAATTATATTCGATGATGTTGCCTGTGAAAATCAAAGTAGCATCCGAGATTATTTTGCTATGGGTCGCCACAAGAATATCGATTGTTTTTATATAAATCAAACATATACAAAAATACCCAAACAACTTGTCAGAGACAATTCAAATCTAATAATATTATTTAAACAAGATGATATCAATCTAAGACACGTTTATGATGAGCATGTAGGGTCTGACATGTCATGGCGACAATTCCGTGATATGTGCTCAGTTGTTTGGAATAAACCTTTTAGATATCTTGTTATTAATAAGGATTGTGAACGTAATAAAGGCTGTTACAGAATGGAATTTGACACATTTATAGTTGTAGATTAAAATACATAAGAGATTGCTATATCATTGATGAATCACTTTCATTTGTGATATAGAACTGAGTGCTATAATTTATAAAATGGAAAAACACCTTAAAAAACAAATTGTAAAATCTGCAGCAGCTGTTAAGAGGAAGGTTGAAATGTTAAAGGATGCAAAAAATACAAATAATGTGGTCTTAGAAACAATATTTAAACCCATAATTAAGCCTCTAAACCTGTTAGCAAATAAAAATGATAAAAAGAGTCCAACGGAAAATTTGGAACACAAACCAATAATTAAAAAGACTAAAAATAATGAAAGTGTAACATCGAATTCATCTATTGAAGATTTTGATGAATCTGTTTGTGAAGAAGAAGAAGAAGAAGAAGAAGAAGACGACGATGCTAAAAATGAAAAACCCTATGATAAAACCTTAACTATATCACCTTCTGAAAACCACAATGTTAGTGATGGCTCATTTAAATCCCTCCAATCATCACCAAACGTTTCAAATCCATCATTATCATGGTCAACATCATCTGAAGTAATGACTAACATCCCATTTGGAATAAGAAATGAACGGGGGAAACTTATGCTTGGTAAAACTCGCGTTAACGATGATGGCAGGATTCTGAAAATAGGAAATAAATATTTTGAGAAAACAGTTGGTTTAAAAGAATTGTTGTACAAAAAGAAACCTAATCTAGATTTAATCACAGATGAGGATATGCATAATTATAAATACCTTCTCATTGATACCAACGCACACAAGCGTAGTTATGATCCATCCAAACCAATCAACAGCAACAAGGGATTTAAATATATGAATATAATAAAACCAATGTTTAAATTTTCTAGAACTATTACTACTAGTTCGGAGAATCTTCCGCACGGAAAAGGCATCGAAATTTTAAAAAAGGTTAAAAAGAATACGGACTATATTTATTGGGATGATCCAAATGAGTTAGTAGAACGGTTAAAACTATTATATGCATCACGAGATGCTGGAAACACAGGATTAGATAATGAAATTATCGCAATCATCGAAGAACTATACGAAGCTGGCATCATTAAGAAATATAAGTAACATGCAGCGTTAAAAATGAACAGTTGACTTACAGTAAAGATCAGACAAACACTGCAATGAATATAGATAAATTTGGTAATCACGTTCATAAACGTTTACGATTATCAGAATACATTGATACCTTAGACAATACTTTAGTTAAGCCGGAAACAGGTGACTACGACTTAAAATCATCAAAATTAAAAGGTGTATCATCTCCTGAGAATGACGATGAAGCTGTAAATAAAGCATATGTGGATGAAGCTGTTCAGCAATTGAGACATGAAATGAAAAAAAATAATAGTGAAGTTAAAATTTACCTCAATAACTTGGAAAAACTAACTAGTGAACGTTTAAGTACTTTATTTTATTCAAAATCTGAAATTGATAATTTGATTGAATCATACAAAGTTTAAAAAATGAGCAAAAGAGACGTAGTCGACGAACTCCATAGATCAGCAAGGAGAAATTTTCCTCGCCGATGCACAATCATAAAAGGAATAGATGATTTGTGGCAAGCTGACTTAATGGACTTTCAAAAGTACTCACATTTCAACAAAGGGTATAAATACATTTTAGTAGTTATTGATGCTTTATCAAAGTTTGTATGGGTTAGTCCTTTAAAATCGAAGGAGAAAAAATGTGTTACACATTCAATGCAAAATATATTACTAAGTTCATCTCGAAAGCCTGAAAATTTACAAACTGATTTTGGTAAAGAGTTTTATAACGACACTTTTAAACAACTAATGAATAACTATCATATTAACCATTATTCTACCTACTCGGTAAAGAAGGCGTCCATTGTAGAACGAGTAATCAGAACATTAAAAAGTGACCTTTTTAAATTGTTTAGCCTACACGGTCAATATAAATGGGTAAAAAAAAATTTGGAAGACGTCGTCCATTGCTATAATAATACTAGACACCGAATAACAAAATTTAAGCCCTTCGATGTAAATAAAACAAATGAGATGGAGGCCAGATCAAACATTATCAAATCTCAAAGTAACAAAACTGGCAAAAAATCTAAGTTTCAAGTTGGTGATCACGTTCGTATAAGTAAACATAAAGGGGATTTTTACAAAGGTTATACATCTAATTGGTCGACGGAAATATTTAATGTGATTAAAGTCAATCACACAAACCCGCCAACTTACCACTTAGAAGATAAACATAAACAGAAGATTTTAGGTTCTTTTTACGAATACGAATTACAGAAAACAAAGTTTCCGAACATATTTCTAATTGAGAAAGTTATTAAAAGAAAAGGAAATAAACTTTATGTAAAATGGTTAGGTCTTAGTGCTGACGAGAACAGTTGGATTGACAAAACTGCATTGGTGTTATAATATAAATAAAGCGTCTTTATTAACACATTCAGTTCATTTGCATCGATGAAGGAAGGAAGCGGTATTGTTAACGACCTAATAAATAATATACCGTTTGAGTTACACTTACCCGGATATCAATTCTGCGGTCCTGGAACAAAATTGACAAAACGACTGCAGAGGGGTGATCGAGGTATAAACAAATTGGATGAAGCTTGTATGTACCACGATATTGCTTATAACAATAGTGATTTGAGCGTTCGACATAAGGCGGATTTAGAACTTTTGAATATGGCTAAAAAAAGATTAAAAGCGAAAGATGCTGGACTGGGAGAGAAAGCCGCTTCATGGATAGTAAAAAAATCAATGAAAGCAAAACTTAAAGCTGGTGCAGGAATGGGTTCTTTTATGACAAAAGTGAAAAAAATACAATCTCAAATAAAAAAAATAAAATCTAAGAACAATCATGCAGCTATAAAGTGTGCATATGTTGCTGCGAGAAAACTGTTCGGTGATAAGAAAGGAATACGTATACCACGCTTTATTCCTATTCCAAAAAGCGGTGGGGTGCTACCACTCATTCCGATCTTTGCTGGATTATCAGCTTTGGGTGCATTAGCTGGAGGTGCTGCAGGTATTGCCAAAGCAGTTAATGATTACAAGGCTGCTGAAAAAAATCTTAAAGAATCCCAAAGACATAATAAGATTATGGAAGCTATTGCTCTAGGAAAAGGCGTGTATGTAAAGGCTCATAAAAAAGGAGCTGGGTTGTATACTTCAAAAAACTAATTAAGCGGCTACCCAGAAGAGCACTCACTAATGTAGATATAGTTGAACATGCAAAATACATTCCTTATTTTCGAGGTGTTTTTATGAGAGACACATTACCATCGAAACCTAGGAAAATAGAGTGTGCTATTCTAAATTTGGATAGTTCTGATAATCCTGGAACTCATTGGGTAGCCTACGTTAAACGAAATGATTACTGTGAATATTTTGATAGTTTCGGTAACTTAAAACCACCTTTAGAATTAATAAAATATTTGCAACACATGTCTATAACCTATAATTACATACCGCATCAAACATTTGGCACTATTAATTGTGGTCATCTTTGTTTAACATTTTTAAGAGACTATTGGAAAAAACATTTATATAAAGAAAACATTAGAAATCGAAGTTAGTATAAATATGTCTTTCACCGTATCGATAACTGGAAGAGGAGCATCTTTGACAACAAACTACTCACCAACTTTAGAATTATGTGGAGAGTATGAGTGCGGACTTTTATATTTTTCTACTTTTAACTCTATTCCAAATATAGACGAAAAAAACAATAAGTTTTACTATGGTAAGGACAAAGTTATCAAAATACCGGAAGGATCATATGAGTTTCAAGATATTAGTGATTTTATAAAGAATAATGTCATTAATACTACATTGAAAATGACTTGCAACAATAATACTCTGAAAACTCGTATTTTCTGTTCTGAAGATGTTCACTTCAACAAAAGTGATTCACTCGGAATTTTTTTTGGCTTTGGTATGGAAACAGTAAAAGCTAATATAAGTACTGAGTCACGGTATCCTGTTAGCATTTTATCAACACCCATCATACGCATTGAATGTGATGTGGTTAGTGGATCATTCGTGAATGGAAGAAGAAGTCATATAATTCACGAATTTGTGTTAAGTGTACCACCTGGTTATCGAATAATTGATATACCTAAAAATATAACCTATTTTCCAGTTAACCAAAGTTCAATAAATACTATTAACATAAGGTTATTAGACAGTGAAAATAAGAAAATCAATTTACGTGGTGAAGAAGTACAGCTATATTTACATTTCAGAAAAAAATGTTAAATTTCAATAAAAACCCCTCTCCGTCTTGTATTCAAGTCAGTTCTCAAAGATCAGTTAGTAAACGAACACCGTTTCAGCTAAAAAAGAAACTTACTAAAAGTAATAAGGAATTTCTGAAGCTGGTAGGTTTATTAAAATGAATATTTTAAATATAACTCAGCCAGCATCTTACGATAACAGCGTTGAAAGTTTCGAATATCATTCATACAAACCATACGTGACAAGTTTCAACAAGAATGACGAAATACGCATACCTATTAATCAACAAGATTTGTATTTGCTACCATCACTCAGCACATTGTATATAGAGGGTACAGTAAATGTGTTTAAGAGCACCGCTACTATTAAGGAGAAAGTACCAAGTGTGGATTTTGTAAATAACCCTGCGTTATTCTTGTTTCAAGACATTCGGTATGAACTAAATGGTGTAGAAATAGATAAAATTAAGAATGCAGGCATCACTACTACTATCAAGTCTTTGCTATCATTGAATGAACATGAATCCAAAAGCGCAAAAAATTGGGGATGGTCGATTACTGGTACTACAAATGACAATGGCGGAGTGTTTTCCGTTTCAATACCATTGAATAAAGTATTAGGTTTTGCAGAAGATTATGAAAAAATCATCATTAACTGTAAACATGAGTTAGTGCTATTGAGAAATAATACTAATCTCAATGCCTTAAAATTGAAAGCAGGGGAATCAGTGGAGGATATAACGTTAAGTAAAATCATTTGGCGAGTTCCGCATATTAAAGTATCAGATCGTGAAAGAATTAATTTATTAAAGCAATTAGAAAAGGATCGGGCAATAACACTAGCGTTCCGTAATTGGGATTTGTATGAATATCCATTACTCCCTAAAACACGTAAACATACTTGGTCGATAAAGACATCAACACAAATTGAGAAACCACGATATGTTGTTCTTGGTTTACAAACCAACCGTAAAAATAATGCTGAAAGATCAATGGCAGAGTTTGACCATTGCAATGTACGCGATGTAAGAGTTTTTTTGAATTCATCGTATTACCCCTATGAAGGGCTGAATGTTAGTTTTTCGGAACAAAAGTTTTCATTAATATATGAACAGTACGTAAGATTTCAGCAGTCTTACTATGGGCGTCGAGCAGAACCGTTGATGAGTTTGAAAGAATTCAGAGACGTTGCTCCTTTATTTGTGATTGACTGTTCTCGTCAGCACGAAACACTTAAGGGGTCTATAGATGTGCGAGTTGAAATCGAATCAGATATAGAAATCCCTGATCAGACCACCGCATATTGTCTCATACTAAACGATTGCATATTCGAATACAAACCACTAACCAGCATTGTTAAGAAAATATCATGAATATGGATACTATAATTGTAGACTTGCAAGGATTTAAAGATTTTGAAAATAAGTTTATTGTTAAAGAGCTAGCAATAGCGCATAAGGAGCACACGCAAACTTTTCTCATTAAGCCACCCTATGCTTTTAAAACACTATCAAATGAAGAAAAGAAACAAATACGATGGTTGGAAAAGAATCGTGGGCTCACTTGGAGTGAAGGATACATTGATTATTTTGAATTCAGAAGGGTAGTGGTTCCATATCTGAGAAACAAAAAAATATTATTAAAGGGTTTGGAAAAAGTAAAATGGATTCAAGAGTTATGTCAAAATTGTGATTTAATAGAATTAGGTGAGAAAGGGTGTCCGAACTTCAAAGAATTATATAACGATTACAATAATTATAATGAAAATGAAAACAAAGAAATAAATTGTGTTCACCATAAAAAAATGTGTGCTTTAAAAAATGTGTTATGTCTAAAAATGTGGTGTAATAATAATAATAATAATGCGGTATGAATTTTTAATTATTACTGTTTCGTTAATAATATGTACCTAGTATGTGAAAATCAAATTACCGTATAAAAGGCTACACCAATTTTTTATGTAACATTTGTCTCTCCAAATTGTATTGTGAAGGTCCTTTTTGCACTAACCTATCCACAACATTATCATGAATGTGATAGTAGATGTGCAAGGATTTAAGAACGAGCTCAACCAGTTTATTCCAAAAGAAATAGCAATTCTATGGAAAAGTCGATTATTGGTATTGTTAATAAAACCACCATACCCATTTTATGAACTGACAAAAAAAGAACGATTAGAAGTAGCCAGTATCGAAAAAACTAGAGGAATATATTGGAATGAAGGAGTCGTTCCATATTCTAATTATAAAGACTGTATAAACTACTACTTAAACAAAAAGTGTTGTATTTTGACTAAAGGTTATGAAAAAATGTTGTGGATCAAGGAGATGTTTAAAAACGATAACTTGTTTAATTTAGAAGATATTCATTGTCCTAGTTTTTTAACACTGTATGAAAAATATACTTCATCGAATATCGTGAGTTGTATTCATCATGATAAAATATGTGCTCTAAAAAATGTATTTTTTTTGGATAAATGGTGTAGAGAAAATAATGTTTTAACGTCTTTAAGTATATGAATTAAATAATAATGTTATTATTTTAATAACAATGATTTCTCCTTTTATTCTTACTTACTAGATATAACCCCATGGGTAAACATTTAATATAGGTAGGTACATGGTACGAGTAGTAGCACTTATAAGAATTTTTTATAAGTAGGTACCTATGTAATACTTGTGTAAGAATTTTAAATAAAAAATACATATAAAACATATTACTAATAGTTTTATTTACCTACCACCTTCCTGAAAAAAGACAATCCTTTGCTTCACAAACTTATTTTTCTTTGTTGTTCTATTAATAAATTACAAGTAATTACTTGCATCAATAACAGTAGTGCATTCCTGATTGTCATGTGATACTCGTAGATAACTTATTAACAAATCACGGTTCGGTTCCAAGCAGACACTTCCGTTACGTGTGTGCTGGTCGGTCGACTTCTTAGCTTACTGCGACACACATACGCAAAAATAAGGCAGGTGTCGTTGAAAATGAGTCTACATCTTGCATTATTATGTAAAGATGTTAAGTAATGGTTGAATAGTGTTGTTTCGATGGAAAAAATGAGGGTCCTGGATCTCTTCTGATCCAGGATCCTCAATTTTAACCTACTAGCGAGATTGCACTATACGCAGTGTATAGCTCCGTCCTTTAATCAAAATTACTTCAATATTGCGATATAGTTGGTGATGTATAACCAATCAGATTTTTTACTTTGATATAGCTACTCATATAGCTGGTTCTGTGATCGGCAATTCTATTTCGAACCCCCTGTTAATCATAAAACGTAATTAAAAGTAAGCAATTTGGATTACAAACATAAGAATTATTTCGCCGAAATCAATCTATATTATATATATGTATTGTTTTTTAATTTGCCAGAAACGCATCAAATATGACATCGAGAACTGTACTTAGCTTTGTATATTAATGTTTAAATATTGCTAAATTATTTAACATTGAACTTTTAGACTTAAGCCGTTGAGTTCGGAATCATCTGAAGAAATTTGGCATATTGTATATGCCGTAGTTCAAAATCAATATGAATATTAAACAAAATATTGACATTGTTGCTGTAGTAATTAATATGGAGTTGTCAAATAAATAATCCTTGTTTTAAGTAATTTTGGCCTATGTAAACAACTGTAAGACATTTGTTACATTTACTATATTTTTTATTTGTATTGGTATTCTGTCAGGAAATAATTTGACTTGTATGAAAGCAAAAATAGAAACCACAACTATTATGTTGATTAAATTATTTGGACGAAAATTTCTTCGACATCATCCATTTATAGTCTCAAATTAAAAGTTGAAGAAAGACAAACCTTTTTATTTTTACTATATGTCCTTCCCTCTTCTATATTGACTTGTAAAGAAGACGGTCCCAGTCACAACACAATTACTCCTAGCGGAGGTCCCAGTTTTATTTCGGCATCCCAGTTAAAGCTAGGTATCTAATTGACGAAAAGTGCGAATGCAAATAGGTATAAGGGAATATGTTGGGATGTGGAAATAGCCGCTAGCGCAGCGAAGCGGCGTAAAACTGCTCTGTTTTTACCATCGAGTACTACGGGTTTCTGATTGATTCTAGCTTTAAGTGTGTCACTTATTGTTAATTTTGAGCTTCTTTGAATGCTTTTGAGGACTAATGTCAGTCATAAGGATGAAAAAAATAGCTAAAACAATTTTTTAGGACTATTTTTTCTTAGCGCTTTTTCACCTTACTAAGTTTAGAAGCCGATTTCTTCGTAAATCGCCTATTAAGAACAACTATTTTTATAATTATTTAGCAAGCTGATAAATCGCTGAAGTTTTTAAAATTAGTTTGAAACTATGAAATATCCATTTTGTATTATTAAGAGAATTTTTAAAATTTTACTCCGTCGAACTCAAACCTAAAATTTTCTCTTTCGACTCTTTTATCGGTAACTTGTAATGAAGAATGTTGTGTAGTAGATTAAACGTATGAAAGATAAATTCAAGACGATCATGTTGCAAAAAAAAATGAAAAAAATTCTTACTATTAGGTAAACAAGTTGTGATTGTTTTAAGTTGCTCTGGTAGAAAATATGCAAATACACATTTGATAAATCATAACTTCTAAACTACTTAAAATCGCGGAACATGCATGGGGTATTTTCGGATACACCCAGGTGTGATGAATCTAAAAAAAATTTTTTGACGTCACTTTTTGGACCATCCTGTATATAAAGCCGTAGCTGCTAGTATACCGTAGATAATGAAGTCTCAAGTTCTATATTGAACACTGCACAAGTGAGGTGTGTAAGCGGTCATCACAGCGAGCCACTCTCGCTATTGAAGCGCTCGTGGGTCGTGGCCGCGCTCGACAGACTGATCGCAGTCTATCACGTTTGCTAGGCAACGTTCGGCCCGGTCAGGTGTCGGATGGATGACCTTAGTGGCATTACAACTGAGCGTATCCATGCTTCGGAGGGCACGTTAAACCGTCGGCCCAGGCTGTTGTCATCTGATAACAGTCGTTAAGCCAAGTCAAAGGCCTTAAAGGCGGCATGATAAACTCTGACACCAGAGGTGGCCACTAATCCTCATACATAATTTGCAAATTACTTATTTCACAGCCACTGTTTTTGCAGGTGTCCCCCCCCCCCACTTTCTCATCACTAGGATGGGAAGGTGGGGACACAAGAGGATAGATACCTCTTCCGAGCTTATACGCTGGGTGGGGGCACGGGAGGGGCGTGGGATTGGGTGCGCGGCCTGTGTACTGATACAGGCTGCGTACTTCAGGTGAGTCAAACATTTCGAATCGCCCCTGCACCTGGGGGCGAGAGGTGCGTAAAAGCGTTTCACCTAGTATAAAAAACAAATAGGTATATCCTACCTTATTACACTGAGAATAAGATATTAAAGTCTTAACGGAAACGCGATAGTAAGACTACACGGTCTTACTAGGCCTTCAAGTGCTTGCTCAGTGCGAGTTTTTTATTCTCGGTCGATCGTGAGCGCGGTCTATTAGTCAGTGGCGTATTCCGCTAGATGGCGGGTCACCAAAAATCTTACAAAAGTCAGTACGACTGAGTAAGAGCAAAACTCACTACGTATTCAGAAATCAAGTTAGGTATAGAAAAACAATTAAATTCTGAAATCGATTTAATATTGCTATATTACAAATCGCATTTTGAACTTTGAACAACCAGTCGAGACCACAATATTGTTACAATTTGTTACAGACATATAAATCACCTTTTAGAGCGTTACATTTTTACACTTTAGTGGAAAGAAAATAAATATACTATGTCGTAATCGATAATCGATATAAAATTTATATTGATTGCCTGGTTTCCAGAGATCAACAGATATCGCTTTATTATTGGCCTCCTAAGCAGAGAATCGTAGTTATTAGATGTCAAAATATTTCAGCATTACTATTTCGGAAGTCGCGTTGGTGTGAATGAAAAATATCTATAATGTGAATTTAGCCTTAAATACTGCTTAGAGTCACAAGCGGCAGTAGAGGCGGGCGTTCTTCCAAACAAATTTTCAATTCTGTTAATAACAAAATGTTATCAATACAATAACATTATTGAAAAAATGCAACGTCTGTTGATAACTAGATACATAATATTTTATTCCATTACTTCCAGATTTCTAATGATCTCAAAAACATAATGGGATTCTAGAATAACATCGGATTTGTGAATTTAATTTGAAATTATATTGTGCTATGCTTTTTGTGAATATTTGCTATTTTGTGTTCATTTCATTTTAAACATATAGGTGTCTCAAATATTACTCAGGTACATTTTTAAATACCCTTTTGTCAGCAATATCTTAATTATAACAATTGGAAAACGAAACTTTCGAACAAAAGTTCTACATAATGAAGAAATAAAATTATTTTGGCATAACATGATTGCGATTTGAGACACCTTTACACGGTAAAATAACACCATAAGTATTGTTATATTAAAATCAAAATTATCTTTAATCTCACTTCATAATGAAATCACCCTGTGAATTTCAACAGTGGAACATTTGATATGCCTACATATAACTATATACAAAACAAATATTGTATGTTCGTAGACCGTATTTTTAGTAATATACTCTACTAGGTACTGTAAAGCCGGGTGAAAATATAATTTTTTACATTAGAGATGGGAATATTCCGTTCGGATATTTCACGACACATATGACTTTACAATTTTATAATTATTGACTGTGAACATTGTAATTTCCAAGAATCTATTGTAATTTACAAGAACACACAGAAATTAATCAAGATAGAACATTTTGTTGCAGAAAAGGGGCGTGTCTTTCTAATAAACTCCGCCCACACATTGATTTGTCTTGTTTTATATTCTTGAAATCTATCGAACTTTATAAGAATTATATTTTAAGAAAATAAACACATATTATGGTCTGTATTGCAATGGGAAAACAAGGCAAAGCTAATGGGATCACTACCGCCTGGTATTCAAAATCTGTTGACTTGCCAGTTTGACAAGTATTTGACCAATAAACAGACTTTGGTTTCCAATCGATGGTGGCGCCATTATTTCTAAGTTTCCCACCCCTTTGCAACATTGTTTGCCTACGTCGCTTCTATCTTGATTTATATGAATAATTCGAGTCATAAGTTCATATCCAGAAGGTTCATTTTGACGTTTTACTGACAAGCAGTATCAACACCGTCGAATTGACAGGCGAATTACCGGCTCCATATATTAATGCTATATTGAAAAACTAACTATAGAAAGTAATGGAAGTCCATAGTATTTACAAACTTAGGAAACTGTAACATGAGAGAGTATAAAATTTTATACAATGCGATTTAAAGGCTTCACCGGGATGTCACTTATTAATCAACTCTGCAATAACGTACAATGTTGACTTTTAAATTTTAATACAGATAGAATTAACTATTTTAACAATATAAGTATAATTTAATTCGTCCAAGCAATTATACATAATTCTAAAACCTATCGTTCCAACTATTTGGTACACTTAATAAAAGGAAAGTAATTAGCATCCTTAACAGCTGTTAAATGAACTTACTAACTCGACAATATTATTTTAACGTGTTCTAGTTTGCATATAAAGTCAGTCTCAAAAACAGACCGGGGTTTTACCACGAAATTTTCAGCAATTTTAAAGTAATATTGTAAGCGAGATTGCACTATACGCAGTGTATAGCTCCATCCTTTAATCAAAATTACTTCAATATTGCAATATAGTTGGAATCTGATTATTTTAGTACTTTGATATAGCTACTCATATAGCTGGTTCTGTGATCGGCAATTCTATTTCGAACCCCCTGTTAATCATAAAACGTAATTAAAAGTAAGCAATTTGGATTACAAACACAAGAATTATTTCGCCGAAATCAATCTATATTATATATATATGTATTGTTTTTTAATTTGCCAGAAACGCATCAAATATGACATCGAGAACTGTACTTAGCTTTGTATATTAATGTTTAAATATTGCTAAATTATTTAACTTTGAACTTTTAGACTTAAGCCGTTGAGTTCGGAATCATCTGAAGAAATTTGGCATATTGTATATGCCGTAGTTGCTCTGGACTGTACGTGCGGTTCGATTGATGCGGTGTTCACTGTACAACGATTAAGTTCAAATGTTATCACCTCACTTTTGAATAACGGGAGGTTGCAAAAGTACAAAACGCTAACAATAATTTTTAAATTTTCTCCATTAACAAGGCTAACGGATACTTTCATACAAACATACTCACTTTAGTCTCATTGTTCAAAACGTATAAACAGTTTTGTAGTAGTAGTTGTGCCGTGTGGTGACGGCCTAAGAATACAAGTGTCACCACTCCCTTACATGCCTGGGATGTCGTAAGAGTCGACTAAGAGGCTCGACGCATTGAACACCTGTGCGAAAGAAGGAAAACTTGAAACAAACCCTCTACCAACCCGTGTGGCCAGCGTGGTAGCAGTAGGCTAATAGGCCTCCTATGCGTGGGAGAGGAGAGGCCTATGTCCAGCAGTGGACGTCCACAGGCTGATGATGATGATAAGATGAGTATGTAGTTTTGGGACCATTATACGCAAGTCGAGTATTCGACTCATACATCGACGTACAAATCATCAATCATCGATAATTTATTTATTTGTCACTTCACAAATTCATTACATAATATATCAATTCATACACAAGTGTCATAGCATAACCTAAATTTGTGAATGACTGGCGCCTGAAATAGGTTTCTTAGAAACCTGTACCACAGGTCACCAAATGTTTACATAACTGTTTATACGTTTTGAATAATGAGACTGTAAAGTGAGTGTTTGTTTGAAAATAACGCAGTGGCTCCATGTATTACTGACAAGTGTATATAGAAGTGATACTCGAAAACCAATAAAATTACTTTTTTATGATTTTTGAAAAGTTGCATTTTTCAATGCTATTTTTATACTTGTGATAAATTTTAAATAGAAAAATATTGGAAAAAATCAACTCGGCCACAAGTGAATTCTCAGATGGGATTCGAATAAAATTGCATTTAATTTAGTATTTTAGATACAATCGGCAATCACAGCTCTTATAAAGAACGAGATAAGGGCGAGTTTAAGATTAACATGCAAATCTTGATGAGCTTTTGCTAGAAAATGAATGATGACATTTAAATTTATTGTGACCTTGACCTTGTTCCAAGACATTTTGTAATACAAACTGTACAAGGACAGTCAACAGCAGCTACGACTTTACATTTGCATTACAAAAACCGCCGCTATTACGAGCGACGTAAGGGCGCTCTCAAGTTTAAAGAGATCAGTTAAAATGTCAACAATTCATTAGGCATAAAACAACTTTTACGGATATCAAACGCGCTATATTTCACGAACTATGATGTAATAGGCTATTTGACAGGTTTTGAAAATCCATTTTATATTATGTAGTGGAGTTTAAGGAACCCAGTAAAAGTTGTTTTTTTCAATTCTGGTACATATTTGCTGAAAAATATCAAATTAAAAATTCAATATTTAAATAGCGCGCCAGAACGCTACTTTGACAATATGGCGCTGCAATGGGTTCGGTGACGTCACTGGCCTGTATTCTGCATATCATCCACATACGTAGGCAAACGAGGTTTACAAGCAGGTGACGTCATTATAAACTCTACGAATCAGGAACGTTTTGTGTCACGTGACAAAACGTTTAAAAAATGCATTTTTATTTACGGATTTTTTTACTCATAATTTATACTGATAACAGTAATTGACAGTTTATTTTTCGCATTGTCAAATAGCCTATTGTCCGTATTTTTTGTTTTTTTAGGGGTATTTTGATTGATGACTGATGTTATCACGCGACCACGACAGCTGAAAAGGTGCCGAAATGTCGGGAAAATCAAAAAACCCCTGAAAAACCAAAAAATACGGGCAATTACAACTTAGTTCGTGAAATATAGCGCGTTTGATATCCGTAAAGGTTTTTTTTTTATTTCAATGAACAGGGCGCGCCAAAACTTAAGATGTACGTATGATTCATTAGGCTTTACATTTTAACTTCGAGAGCACTTGTATGTCGCTGGTAACAGCAACGGTTTTAAAACTGAATATTTTGTTTTATTTTCAATATTAGTGCCTTGGTATGAAGTATTAGCATTTGATTGGAAAATAAATTTTAAATTGGATGTTATTACATACGTATTTACTGAAATAATGTCTTTGCGAACAAAGACTTGGCCGGCTGCGTGTATATTTTACATTAACCCTTCTCGTCTGTCGGGATTCCAGACACAGTAGAAAATCAATTGTGTCGTGTGGATCCACGTTCCGACAGTCAAAGGGTTAAGGGCCGATTTCACCACCGACTGATAAATTCTAGATAGCTTTTCTAGCAGATGATTTGAGAAAATTCTCATATTACAACTGTCAAATAGGCTATCCAAAACTTATCTGTCGGTAGTGTAACCGACAGACCTATATCGAGATAGACGAAAAGAGCGCTTCTAACTGTACGAGAACCTAGCATTTCGAATTTTTCCTACCTACGATGACGTCACGAGCGAGATTTAGGGTGCTTAGATTAGGGTGAGATTTAAGTAGCTTGCGCATGTTGAGGCACTTGCGCGGGTTATATGCATCGTAAAAAACATGTGCGGGTCTAGTGACTCGAACATGTACCAAAGCGAGCCACCCGCGCAACTAATCCGCGTGCTCTGCGACGCGCGCGGGTCATGAGCAGGTTCAGACGTGCGCAAGCGCGACGCTACAGACCGATAGGAAGCGGTTTAATTTAATTGTTTTTCTATTACGTGAATTGTTTCTTCTATAATTGTTTAGTTTTTGTTTTAATGTGACCAATAATGAGTAAATTGTACAAATCCAATTAAATAACTTAACATTAAATAACTTTTGTACAAATCCTACGATTGTCTGTGGAATATGGAATCGTCAAACTACAAAAATAAACAATCAAGAGAGAACGCTTTAGAAGCAATCGAGAAAGAAATGGGCATTGACAGTTTCGAAAAAAATGAAATAAAAAATAAAATACGAAGTCTTCGATCTACTTACAATTTAGAAAAGTTGAAAATCGAGAAATCTCAAAAATCTGGCTATCCAGTTACGCATCCATAACTTTTTGCTTCGTAATTGTATTAATTCGTCTTCTAGCATATTTAATAATTCTGGTAATATTACATTTTTAACAAATGATTTTAAAAGAATTTTCGTTCGTCGAGACATTTTGACGCGATTCAACTCATAAAGCTACCGTGCGAATAGCATGCACATGTAGCTCTTGACCACGACTACTTGCGCAAGTAGCCAGTGTCTTTACTTGCTCCAGTTATATGCACCATGTATAAGTACAAAGCGAGTAACTCGAACAAATAGCTTGCGCATATTACTCACGCGTGTAACCCGCATCTTTACTTGCTCCAGCTACATGCACCGTGTACAAGCACCCTTAGTGAAGTGGAAATGTCATTGACGAGCTCTTGCAAGAAAGCACTGCACAATTAACCATTTTCGTTTCTGAGTGACTCGTGTATTCATGTCAATGGTCTCAAGCGGACTGACTTAGGTCGTAAAACTTTGACCGTGGATCAAACTTTTGACACGCAAGGTAGGTACACTTTTACCGTCTGTCTCGATATATCGGTTTGTGGTATAAGCGGCCCTTATTATTTTAATTGGTTATTGAGTACCAAACTCTCATCGTCTTTAACGCGATAATGGACTAGATAGTTTTAAGTAGTCATGTTGAATTAACATGACATGTCATAAGTAGATATGTTTATTATTGGACTCCCGACATGATTCATCATAAAGCAGATTATAATAAATCTGTCATAATAACAGAATTTTAAGAGCTAGCGCAGACAACGGATAACGGAGGACTTATTGTTCGCGACACGTCTTTATTGTTAACCAAATAAGATTGAACTTAGACCGCGTATATCCGCGAAAAGTACGCGATAGTCCTTGTTATTTATTCAACTTTATGTTCTAAGTAATAAGGTCGTGTCGCGGACAAAAAGTCCTTCAATGTTCGTCGTCTGCGCAGGCCATAATAAGTGTTAACTGATTTTTGTTTAAATTGGTAGAAAAGTTATTATTTGAGTCATATAAAATCAAGAAAATGAACGTGGCAATGTTTAAAATCTTGAATGGCATCTGGATTACTGATTGTCAGAGTAAATACTTCTAATTATGGTAGGTTTTATACGTGCTTATATTCCACTAAGGAGTCCAATTAGATTGTCATTTTATACAGGGTGGTGTTTTTTTTTATAGATAGTTTACCAAGTGGCCTATAAGAACCGCAAGGAAAAAACCCGTTCTCGCCAGATTGCAAGATACGATTTATTTTATGATTTTTTTAAATGCCTATCTCGACCTTGTTCGAGAATATTTTTTTACTTTTCCACATAGTTTTTGGCATTTTCTTTAATGCATGCGTTTAAATGATAGGTATTTTCTTAAAAAATAAAATATCCGGGCTGATTGGTTGGTTAACAATTTTTTTTTATATAATCGATTTTTTTCCTTGCTGTTCCTAATAGGCCGCTTGGTCAACTATCTATAATAAAACTATATCCACTAGGCTTAGACCACCCTGTATAGTAAATCCTATGTATTGGGTTTCGTAAAAAAATTACAAAATACAGATAGCCATGGGTCTCGTTTGGTTTTATACGAAACTGGGGAGGTTGTTGTATAATGGCTACGGAAGCGTTATATAAAAATGTATTCAGGTACTAAGGTAGAATAGTAGTAGTATTTAACCAAAAGTGACTTAAGTGAGGTGTTTGCTTATCAAAATACACGGATAATAAATTTTGATTTACATTTATTACATACCAGTACCCTTTGTTCGGGTTGACATTTACTGTCAACGTTTTTGACAACTATAGAATGCCCACTCAGGTAGGTAAAGCAGTCTATGGATATGAAAGAGACAAAGCGATAGCCTTCGAAAACAATTTTAGTTTGCCAGACTCGTCCTAAGGGTACAGTTTCTACGCTAAAGATGGTAAGGTTATCCTATAACATACAGGGTCGCCAAAAGTGACAAAAACATAATTAAAATTATTGTCATGTTCGTTTCACGAAATAATCATTATCATACATCATCAGACTCTAAATTTTTTAAATAATAAAGTGAATATAGTTAAACAAAACAAATAATAAAAACTTGTGGTCTCTTTTATTTCACTTGCACACTGTATGTATAAGCGAGAGGTAAATATCGCGTACGTTAATCAACAAAACTGCTTTATTAATTCAGTATCATTACTTAATATGCCAAGTTTTATATTCCTACTTAATAATAACAGTAACATTTTACTAATCAATGTAAAAAACGTCAAAACCTTCGCGGTTTCGTCAATTAACGTACATAAGTCATACATGTCTTTATCCGAACATAATCATACAGGAGGCAACCCTGTACAAATGCATATTGCATTGTATACAACGAAGCCAAATAGCCGAATGTTTGCTCCCTTTCATTTTAAAGTATAAAGAAAGGGATGCAGCATTACAGTTACTCTTCGCCTTCGCTACATTTGTGGCCACACGCAATTTTGTTTCAATTAGAAAATGGAATTCAAAACAATATTATTATTACTACTTATTTAAAACTGATTGAACTAATCTAAAAATCATATAATGTGTAACCTTTTTACAGTATACAAGAGGAATCCCAATTCTATAAATTGCAGTATTAAAACTATTATAAACAAACGCAAATAACTCCAAAACTTTGCAGTGAGGCCACAAATTAAAAACCATTATTATAATCCACTTACCTAATACACAGAAAATCGTCGGGCGTTTCAAAAACACCATTCTCCTACAATTGTAGGTAACTTCACAAGTACGCAAGTCTATGTATACGCGTAATCACTTTTGTTTACGTAAAAACAAAACTTTAAAAAATCATTAACTATATTTATAACTATATGTATATTTTAATAAGCGCTGAATGGCCTAACAAGAAATAATAATAAATAAGTTCAGGAGACCTGTGGCGTCCCTATTTTGTACAATGCCAGTTTCCATCTGAAAAATAAATAGGAAAACATGTTAATAACAATTTTAAATAGAAAAATATTGGTAACCTACGACCTGTTTGGCGCAGGGGTACTAACCTCACCTTCTGCGCCAGAGGTCCCGGGTTCGATCCCCGGACAAGACAAATATTTGTGTGCATGAACATGTCTATTTGTCTTGGTCTGGATGTTTAATATGAATATTATGTATGTATTTACAAAAAAAAGTATATAAGTATGTTTATCCGTTATCTAGTATCCATAATACAAGTTCTCCATGATACTTAACGTGGGCTAGATAATTGGTGTGATTGTATGGAAATATTTATTTATTTATTTATAATAGTCAACTCGGCCACAAGTGAATTCTCAGATAGGAGAGCATTGGACCGGATTTCCAAAAGTCGTGGGTTCGTGTCCCATCTGAAAATTCACTTGTGGCCGAGTTGACTTTTTCCAATATTTTTCTATTTAAAATTTATCAAAAGTATAAAAATAGCATTGAAAAATCCTAAAAATAATAATAATAATGTAAATAACATTTCAAGTGGATTCTTTTAAATGACTTGTCGATTTTGGTAAGTATGTATTCTATGAAAATGAAATATTATTTTATAACATGTATAGATGAATTGTCAAATCTGAGGGTTAAAAAGGGCGCTAACGCAATTTTGCCAAGTGAATTCCCTAACAATTCATTTTCTATGGAGTTTAGAACCGGTTTTTAATTTTTTGAAGGCAAAAAAACTACTTAAAGCAAATTAATAAACAAATAAATTAATTG
The DNA here is from genome assembly GCA_910589605.1 of Chrysoteuchia culmella. Lineage (NCBI taxonomy): Eukaryota > Metazoa > Arthropoda > Insecta > Lepidoptera > Crambidae > Chrysoteuchia > Chrysoteuchia culmella. The sequence goes on from OU342651.1 coordinate 3,516,532, forward strand.
TCAGTGAATTCACTTTCACACGCAATAATGCTTTAGCACCCTTTTTTTTACCCTCTGATCAATTGAAATGGTCCTACTTTTAAGATCTATATAGTTTATTTTCAATATTGTTATCTCGTACTTCTCCGTCCTTCAGATGGCACCATAAGCCGTTGGTCTCAGCTGTATTTGCAGTCGTCAAAACCCACAAAACCCGCATTGGCCGTGGTTGAGTAAAGTCCATTCTCCTTGTTCATCCATAAGGAAGGCCAGTGTCCCAGCAGTGGGGACATTAAAATCGCTGATGATGGTGTGTGTATCGAACTGGCAGTATAATGACAGTGTATGAAATAAAACAGGGAGAAAAAAACAGCCCTTGATGAGTATCTTGCCGGTTCTTCTCGTTACAAAGTCTCCCGCCGTAGGGTTTGTGAAGTGATGGCGTAGCGTCTTTGACGTCCAGAAATGCTTGGAACAGCCTAGATTGAATAAATGATTTTGAATTTCGTTTTTTTTTGTGTGTGTGTAGTGTGTAGTACTGACCGGCTACCAGAGGCGGTGCAGGTGCAGGTTGCGCGAGAGCAGGAGCTGAAGCGTCGAGGACTGATAGTACAGTGACAGTGTGTGTGGTGTACAGTGACGGTGTGACTGGCTACAGTAGGGTGTGGTACTGACCGGCTACCAGAGGCGGTGCAGGTGCAGGTTGCGCGAGAGCACGGAGCTGAAGCGTCGAGGACTGATAGTACAGTGACAGTGTGTGTGGTGTATAGTGACGGTGTGACTGGCTACAGTAGGGTGTGGTACTGACCGGCTACCAGAGGCGGTGCAGGTGCAGGTTGCGCGAGAGCACGGAGCTGAAGCGTCGAGGACTGATAGTACAGTGACAGTGTGTGTGGTGTATAGTGACGGTGTGACTGGCTACAGTAGGGTGTGGTACTGACCGGCTACCAGAGGCGGTGCAGGTGCAGGTTGCGCGAGAGCAGGAGCTGAAGCGTCGAGGACTGATAGTACAGTGACAGTGTGTGTGGTGTATAGTGACGGTGTGACTGGCTACAGTAGGGTGTGGTACTGACCGGCTACCAGAGGCGGTGCAGGTGCAGGTTGCGCGAGAGCAGGAGCTGAAGCGTCGAGGACTGATAGTACAGTGACAGTGTGAGTGGTGTATAGTGACGGTGTGACTGGCTACAGTAGGGTGTGGTACTGACCGGCTACCAGAGGCGGTGCAGGTGCAGGTTGCGCGAGAGCAGGAGCTGAAGCGTCGAGGACTGATAGTACAGTGACAGTGTGTGTGGTGTATAGTGACGGTGTGACTGGCTACAGTAGGGTGTGGTACTGACCGGCTACCAGAGGCGGTGCAGGTGCAGGTTGCGCGAGAGCAGGAGCTGAAGCGTCGAGGACTGATAGTACAGTGACAGTGTGTGTGGTGTATAGTGACGGTGTGACTGGCTACAGTAGGGTGTGGTACTGACCGGCTACCAGAGGCGGTGCAGGTGCAGGTTGCGCGAGAGCAGGAGCTGAAGCGTCGAGGACTGATAGTACAGTGACAGTGTGAGTGGTGTATAGTGACGGTGTGACTGGCTACAGTAGGGTGTGGTACTGACCGGCTACCAGAGGCGGTGCAGGTGCAGGTTGCGCGAGAGCACGGAGCGCACGTCGTGCGTGAAGCGCAGCGCATCGAGAACTGGCAGGAGGTTCAGCAGCGCCACGTCCAGCGGGTCCGAGAACCACGACTTTATTGGGATCGCGTTGTCTGTTACAAAAAAAGCACCTTTGAAATCACCTACGGTCGGTTTCAATAACCTATCGTCTTTCGTCAGTAAGGGCTACAATTACGTTTTTTTTATGAATAGCAGAAAGACTCTGAGCGTTCATCATACCTGATGTTAAGTAATGATTAGTCTGAAAATGGAAGCGAAACTCCCGGAATCCTCAATCACTGAGGAACTGGCTATATTATCTCTAATTGCTGAAAACATTGTTGTATGGCGTCAGACTTAGATAAGACGGAGGTAGCTAGCCAGGCGGACTTACAACAAGTCCTACCACCAACCAAACCGAATACAACAAATACCCCCGCTGGGAATAGAAACCGTCCCAATATCTATACTTCTATTATGAAGAGGAAAGATTTGATTGTTTGTTTGCATTGAATACGCTCCGAAACTACTGATTGGATTTGGATGAAATTTGGTACACAGATAGTAGATAGCCTGGTTATGAACATAGGATACTTTTTATCCCGATATTCCCACGGTAACGGGAACCACGCGAGCGTTATTAATTTAAGAAGTTATTAATTTATATGAATGAATTCACAGCATCCGATTTTAGGATCCGACAATTCATATGAACTACAGCAGCGCGACAAGGCTTATAATGAACGTGGCAAAAAAAGAACACATAAAACGTCATTATTGTCAGCTGTGCAGCGCTTCTGCCCGCGTTAATTATAAGCCTTGTTGCACTTGCAATAAGGCCTTTCTTCTTCTTCTTCTTTTTATGTAATGGCGGTTCCCTTTTGGATTTCGCCAAAGTCCAGTGAATATATTAAAAAATTAAATATAAATTGTACAGTAGATTGAGTTAAAATGGAGTCTAACATGTCTCACAACTAGAGATGTGCCAAGTGGTAAATTACCCATTGCCGGCAATATTCCCAATCTTGCCATTGCCGGTAAAATTCTATTTTGCCGGGAACATTGGCAATATTGCCAATCCATTTAAATAGCTTTATTATATAAAAAATCTGATTGTTTAGTAAATAAACTTAGAATTAGTTATTCCACTACACTGTAAAAAATAATAGAAAACATTATTTCATTCTATTTCATAAATTATGACGGTAATCGAAACTCTCGGTTTAAAAAGTATCTAAAAAATTGTATGCAGTTAAAAGTAGTCTTACAAATAATGGTTGTTCATACAGAAAATAAAGAGATGCAAAAAATTATAACAATGCTTTTAGATGAGAATACTTGGACAAACATATAAACATTTTGATATTATTAAATCTGTTGTGCATTGGATAAATAAATTGGAAGGTGACTATTATTGGTATTCGTATTGGTGATGGGCTCTTTTCTCCGCATTTAGACTCCCATTTGGTCCGTTATGCGTGAACATAGCTTCGGTATGGCTAGTCAAGCCATCCCAGCTCCTTCCAGAAGAGCAGAAGCCTCCTGGGGCGTGCACAGGCTTCTAGGAGCGACCTCACGTCTTTGAGGATTTCTGCCCGTTGTGCGGCCAAACCCACGCACTCCAGGATCACGTGGGCGGCTGTTTCCTCTGCGTCCAGGCATCCCCTACATAGGGGGCTGTCTGTCGCATTCATGATGAATAGTTGTCGGTTTAAGGTGACTATGGGACAATACATTCAGTACATCAAGCTTTGAGCGAAATTGGTTGAGTGCTGCATAACACCACATCCGAAGAAATAAAAATAATTCTTTGAAGCCAGCGCATTTTGCAGCTGCAATTTTAGATCCCCAAAACCAAGGGGTCAATTTAACAACCGATGAGAATTTAGATGGTTGCTAATTTATTCTAAATCAATCACAATGTGACGGCTATACAGGAGTTAATATTATGGAGGAGTTAGCTGAATACAAATCAAGAATAAATAGGTACGGAAGCTTGTTTGGACAATTCAGCAACGTCAACATCACCAATGACGTGGTGGAATTTAATTTTTCCATGCACAAATTTAGGAAAAACTGCATTAAATTTTTTATCCATCCCATCAACTTCTGCCTCGGTAGAAAGAAGCTTTTCCACTTTCTCGAATGTACATACTGTAAAACGAAACAAGTTGACCACAGAGAGAGCAGGAAGCTTTGCTTCATTGCACACAATTGGAAATTACTCAATCCTAACATACAACTTCGAAGGGAAGACTCAATAGGATCAAATACGGAAGATTCTCCTATCGAAGAATACGATGAAGAGGTTGAATTTGATTTCGTCGATGTGCCCGAAGATGAGACTTATCATGCCAACTCACCTATAATTTTAGATGAGGATCCTAAGACCCAATCTTTGGGAAGCACTTCGAGCATTGTGTTCAGGTCCGCCAGGGTCTCAGTCATAAGGACTATATCATCGGCAAAACGAAGGTGTGTCAGATACAGGCCATTTATGTTGCTGCCGCGTCCTTTCCAGTCTAAAAGCTTAAAGATGTCCTCCAACGCAGCTGTGAACAGTTTCGGAGAAATGACGTCTCCCTGTCTCACACCTCGCTGCAGTTGTATGGGACTTGTGCTCTGGTTCTGTAATCGGACCGACATGGTGGCATGTTCGTATAAGTACCTTAACACCTCGATATACCTATAATCCACTTGGCACCTCTGGAGAGACTGCAGCACCGCCCAGGTCTCTATCGAATCGAAGGCTTTCTCATAGTCCACAAACGCCAAGAAAAGTGTCAGATTATACTCCTCGGTCTTCTGTATAACCTGCCGCAGCGTATGGATGTGGTCTATGGTGCTAAAGCCTTTTCGGAACCCGGCTTGTTCGGGAGGCTGGAAGTCGTCGAACCTGCGAGCGAGACGATTCGTAATGACTCTCGAAAACAACTTATAGACATGGCTTAGAAGTGAGATGGGTCTAAAGTTCTTCAAACGGGTGTTATCTCCCTTTTTGAAGAACACCTCAAAATCACCTCACTTATATTCCATGCCCTCGGCGTTTTGCCCTCGACAATGACGGAATTGAAAAGTTTCTGGAGGACTTTGAGTATCGGCTTGCCGCCCGCTCTCAGAAGTTCTGTAGTGATTCCGTCATCACCCGCCGCCTTGTTGTTTTTGAGCTGTTTGAGAGCCATACTAATCTCGTACAGGCTACGTCCAGGATATCTTCGGTGAAGTGTCGGGTAAGCTTGGCTCTCGGGTCTTTAGCCTTGCTTTCAACAGATTATTGATGAACATGATTAGGTATTATCTCTTAATTAAAGTTGTTACGAAGTGAAAAACCATGTTATTTTCTATGTTCATCGTTAATTTATATTTTAACTCTTTTATTTTAATTTTAACTGACAAAATCAATGTAAACTTGTAATCAATAAGTCTTATAAATCTCGTCAAAGTAATTATATCAATAAAACCTGATTTGTAATCATTTGTATAGTTTGGAATAAACAAATTTACCATAAAAGTGTTAATTGTTTTTTCTTTCACATTACCTATTTGAAATTGTAACTATTTCTCTCCTAACGCAAGATATTTAGTATAAAAAATATACTTGGGCAATTTTGCCAGAAATATTGCCGGTAATATTCCGGCAGCATTGGCAGTTTGTATATAGGATATATATTTTTTAAATATATCTTATTTAACACGCTTAGACACATTTATTTTATGAGTTAGGTAGTAAAATCTATCCAATATTTCTCATATTTAGCCAATGTTCCCCAAAATTTCCTCTTAGGGCAATCTTGCCGGCAGCGTTGCCGGCAATATTCCCACTAAGGGCAATATTGCCGGCAACGGCACATCTCTACTCACAACACGTGTTGTTATTAAAAGAACTCGGATGAAACTCTCAATAAGGCCTTTAATAAACTTGGCAAAAAAGGAGTTAAGTCAATTTTGACAGTAACTTACCTCTTACTACGGATTGACTATTGAAATTGGCCTCTAGTTTTTAAACCATGTGTATCTTCGTGAGACTATTAAAAAAATATTAAATATTAAATTTTAAATAATAATTTCAATAAATTGGCTTGTTCATGATCCTAATCAAGCCCAGGGGGTTAAAACAGGATCCACGGGGGAGCGAGCTAACCCAGAAGGTGCCTATTTACCCTTATTATTATTTGGAAGGAGGGACGCCGGCAAAGCCGGACGGGCGATCAGTCACCATAGTCGGAACCATTTTGCCCAGTTCCCCAAAGTCCCCTGAAAACAGGGGGGAAGGCGGGTTATCATTTACCCCACCGACGTCGGGACCTCGAACCTACCTGTGCGCTTACAATACCTTTTAAGTTGGCTTATCGTAAGCTGCTTTAAATCCTCTTCTTTCAGCTTGTCTGCTTCAAAGAGCTCCCAGCGCAGCGATGCGTACATCGGGCATTCTGCCATGAAGTGATAGCTTGTTTCTTCTTTTTCTCTACATTGTGGACAAATAGGGTCCTCTGCTCTATTGATCACTGACAGGTGTCTGTTTAGAGGACAGTATCCTGTCCATACTCCTACAATGTTTCTTATGTCTCTCCTACCCAGTTTTAGTAGCTCTCTGGTTTTCTTCATGTCCACTGATTTGATGAAGATCTTGGACTGTCAGCAGTCCTTTCTGTTCATTCATTTTTGGTTAGTTTCTCTGAATGTCCTGACCTCGATGATGTTATTGGTAATTCTGTGTGAGATTGGCAGTCTTGGTTCCGGCCCGATGAACGGTTCATCGGCCCCCTTCCTAGCCAATGCATCGGCTTCCTCATTGCCAATGTTACCCAGGCAATTTCTAACTCAACCAGGTTTGCAAGTTCCTGAATGGTTTGTTTACACTCCTTTACCAGGGCTGAGGTAGTTTCCGTTTTGTCAAGGGCTTTCATGGCGGCCTGACTGTCATTGTATATTACTATTCTTCCTACGTTGTGGTCGCTTATCACACTTCTAATCATTAGCGCGCATTGCAAATACTTCCGCTTGAAATACACTTGTGTATTTTCCCAAATTGAAAGTGGCTCTTCTTGTGTCGGGTTTAGCTATGTACACTCCAGCTCCCGATAGCTTAGTTGACTCTTTTCTAGACCCATCTGTGTAACATATTGCAATGCAATCCAGATCGTCTTCATCTGTTTTCCAGTCTTCTTTGGATCTGATGCTTACCCTGTATTTTTTGTCGAAGATCCTTTCCTTATGTATTAGGTTGTTGTTAGCTAATATCATAAAAAGGTTTTCTTCGTAGTTTTTGCCTATTTCCGCGTGACCTTTGTCATTGTTTATTCCTTTCCATAGATTTGTGCTTTTCAGCTTGAACCATTGTTCTGTACCTTTTTTTTATTAAGGTTTCGTACCCTAAAGGCAAAAAACGAAACCCTTATAGATTCGGCCAAATCGATGTATGTCACAGCCACTTTATTCCAAAACTATAAGGATTACACAGTTGAAACTTGGTAGGTAGATGTATTCTGTAAACCGCTTTACGGTTTTTACACAAAAATAAAAAAATGCCTCCCCATACATGGAACTGACACTGGATTTTTTTTTCATCAAACCTATACGTGGGGTATCTATAGATAGGTCTTTAAAAATTGCATTGAGGTAGCTAAAACTGTTTTTTCTCAAAGCCAACCTTATGAATGATATACACTTTCAAAGTGAAAAAATTGACGGATTATAAGTACTCGGAAATACTGACGTAGGGAATGAGTTCCGCTGCTTTGCAGTGCGCATTATAAAAGATGTTGAGTAGCGCTTGGTGAGACATTAGGGAATAGCTCTATGAATAATGAGCTCACCTGGGAAGTCCCGGTAGGCTCCGGGCGAGTAGTCCAAAATGAACAGCCTGTTGAGGTCGTCGCATATCGCAGGGAGGGAGTTCCACTGCTTTGCAGTGCGCAATATAAAATATGTTAAGTAACGCTTGGTGCGACATTTAGGAATAGCTTTGAATTATGAGCTCACCTGGGAAGTCCCGGTAGGCTCCGGGCGAGTTGTCCAATATGAACACCCTGTTGAGGTCGTCGCATATCGCAGGGAGGGAGTTCCACTGCTTTGCAGTGCGCAATATAAAATACTAGCGGATCCTCGCGGTTTTACTCGCGTGGTGCCCGTTCCCGTGGGAATATCGGGATAAAATATAGCCTATGTCACTCGGGAGAAATATAGCTTTCTAATTGTCTAAGAATTTTCTAAATCGGTCCAGTAGTTCCTGAGATTAGCGCGTTCAAACAAACAAACTCTTCAGCTTTATAATATTAGTATAGATGTTGAGTAGCGCTTGGTGCGACATTTAGGAATAGCTATTAATTATGAGCTCACCTGGGAAGTCCCGGTAGGCTAAGGGCGAGTTGTCCAAAATGAACAGCCTGTTGAGGTCGTCGCAAATCGCAGGGAGTTCCACTGCTTTGCAGTGCGCATTATAAAATATGTTGAGTAGCGCTTGGTGCGACATTTAGGAATAGCTCTATGAATTATGAGCTCACCTGGGAAGTCCCGGTAGGCCCCGGGCGAGTTGTCCAGTATGAACACCCTGTTGAGGTCGTCGCATATCGACGACAGATTTTTGGTGTACGACCCGTGCTCCGCAGTGCAGTGTTGTCTGCAACAGTCGACATCATGTTCTAACCAGAGGATAGCGACACAGAATATACATACGTTGTTTATGTTTACCCACAACCTCAAAACTATTTTCAGAACGCGTCATAACGAACAACTTTTTGTATGGGCATTCCTGAAGTCGCAAAAAATATCAGCTGTTTCATACATTTCAGCAGAGATCAAATGAAAAATTTAATAAAACAGCTGATTTCTTTTTTCGTGTTGTCAACGAAGATGACATTAAACTTTTGTAATTAAAATAAAAGCTTGGAAAAAACTACAATTTTCAAAGTAACTTTTTAAGATCATGGTTCTTGTTAGTTTGTTATAAGCGACAACGATCAAGACTGCCGCCGTGACTGGCATGAATTTGAGATTTTACAGCTATGATAGTTTTAGATTAGAAGTCCAGTAAAGCCAGAAACTTTGATGTTTAACTATAAATCAAGATAGTCAAGAGAACCTGACTTGCTTTTGCTATGATAACCATACTGGTTTCCATCAGATTCAAAGGTCAATAAATGGTGGTTTCCAAGTAATATGAATTTTCTCAGGGTCAATTAAAGCAAGCAACAAGACAAACAGAAATTACGTCATTATAAATACTACTGAACTGTTTCTAGTGGAATATTAAAATTCCAATTTACATTAAAAATCTTTTATGTACAACGGTATTCAATAAATTTTTTCAAGATTTTAAAGAAAATATTTCAAAGTGTCCAAGGAATTTGGAACAATAGGCTTTAAGATTAACGTCAAAACCTTACCTATAGAACCTTCTCCGTAAAATTCCCCGACCATTGTCGAGCTTGTCCGCGACTGCTGCGCCATAGATCTCCATAGAAGCTGTGAAAACCACCAGCTCATACCATTGCGACACCTGGAAACAAATTATAAAATGTAATATGGTTTATCAATAATGACTTATGGGGATGGGGATAGCAGAAAGAAATTTTTGTCTTCCCAATCAATGTGATTTTATATGAATTTTACTGTAGAACAATAAAATTCTGGACTAACTGAGCAACTACGAAACTAGCTGTTCTGCTTTTTTTTTCTAGTATAAAACTTAAGGGAGAATGAAATTCATTCAGCATTGCACATAAAATTCTTACAAAAATAGGAATAGATTTTTTTTTCATACAGCAAACAGCTTTTGCATTGCATTTATGCCACCCGGGGCCTATAAAATAAAAAAACCCATTTTTAAACACCTTCTTTACTTATGGAATGCAATAAACAATTGATTGAATTGAATTGAAGCATGTTTACTACATGTCTATTAATGTCTTTCCAAATACACAGCAACCTATTTATAAGTTTTTAATTTTGCATTTTACAATGCTATTTTTATGTGATAAATATTAAACAAGAAAATATACTAGAAAAAAGCAACTAGTCTCATGTCGCCCTGACGGGACGGGACGTTTTTTTCTAGTATATTTTCTTGTTTAATATTTATCACACAGCAACCTTGTTTTTTATAATATATATTAACACCTGAAATGAATACCCTATTTGTAGATATGGATTGGGCTATCTGAATTAGTTGCCTAGGATATTTTTGTTAATTTGACCAAAATAACGACGGTTGCTAGCCAACTATTTTAGATAGCCCTATATCTACAGATAGGTTATTAGTGTCGGCCGTTAATGGGCTTACTCTTGATCTCAATCTGGCCTAGGAGCATAGATGAGGTCTAAGGTGGAGCGAGTTCGCCCAAAAGAAGTCTGTTCACTTCTACCTTACGGTTTGGGTTGTATGCCAGCTGTTATTATGTAACGATGTAAATGTTGAATAAATGTTTTGGACAGACAGTTTATTTATTTTATTATCTGTTTCCTGAGAATTGTTTTTTATTTGCACTAAAAGCATAAATATGCATGGTCACAAAAACTGTATCAACAAGTATTTATCATTATATCTATTTGAAATAACAATTTTATATCCAGTAATGCAAGGCCAGGTTAATGACACTTGTTACTAGCCTCCATTATGCTATGCTCTGATGGGTTTCTGAACTGTTTTTTAAATTTTCACTACAATAATATATTAAATGTGTTGTTAATAAACAAGTTCTCATACTTATTCATATCCCCCATATTGTATTTCAGTACAAGAATTTCTTTAAATGTTGAATACTAATAAATTGTTTTGATGAAAGTTTTGCAGTATGTAGTCTTATTACAGAGATAATAAAACAGTATGTTACATTCACATATTTCCTTAATTAGCTTTTATTTTAACACAATTTGCAGTTGATACCATTATAAGTAAAGCATAATGCGGGATACATTCGCAACCATATGTGGCATGTGGTTAACATATGGACAATGTTACATTCCATAAATATAGTGCGTTTGTTTTTTTTTTTTTTGATGATGTTATTTAGTTAAGAAATCATGAACATGATCTTGTAGGAAGAACACTTCAGAGATACAAGTTTTACATAAAATCAACTTTCATTATTTGAAGCTAGATTATATTACGAGGGGAGGTCCAAAGGTCTGTCTTTTTTTCTGTCAAGTATATTTCTTTACTACCCCAAATACATTGCTCATGTAAATTGATTACTGATTTGAAAAAAATAATCTAAATTTGAGTAGATATTACAGACTTCACCTCTCAGTTGCCGTATATTTTTTTCCATGCACCTTTTTTTCATTGCAGTAAATTTTTAATTGTTGCTTGGGTCCTGTACTGTGAAATGAATGTCTGCTGTGCCTTCGAAGCGATGATGTCACACAATACTTGCGAACGCAGATGAGATTTAAAAATCTACATAAAGTTTCCACACTTAACTTCGGTAATATTGCACCGGTCGATGTGAAAAAAAGGAGAATAATTTGTACGGTCTAGACTTTTATTCTACATAATTAAAAGTGTAATATTGTAGCCCTGTTTTCTTCTCTATTCATTAGATAAAAATGTATATCGATTGATTAGAAAACTAGAGAATCATTAAAGGTCAGATCAGAAGAATTTATTTCAAAATAAATACAATATTTACAAGTATTTTCTGAGATAACAACTGAAAGCACATACATTTAACCTCTCAGGCCTAGGATTATAAGACACAATAGATATTCATTGTTCTCTGGATACCGCTGTCCGTGTTTATGGAATATGAACAGTTTAACTGGTACAAGTGCTAAGCTAACTAGTGCTGTGCAAGTGCTGTTGATTGAACATGCAAAGATATGATTAATAGATAAAGATAAAGATATGATAAATAGTTATGATTGTAATACTTACTATATCCAAAAAGTAATCCACATGAGGTCTTTTATGCACAAAGAATCTGACTGGATGCTTGTCAATTGTCACTTTTAGAACAAAGTCTGGTGGTGTTCCTGGTTTAACTGTTGGTCGCAGCATCGCATCATGATGTGAATGAATTAATGTTTCATCTAAATCTAATACCAGCATTTTTTTTTTCACTAAACCTGCAAGAGAAACTTTATTTGACCTTTCTCTTCTGATTTTGTTTATAGCCATATGGTGGTTCTGAATCTTGAAGATACATCCAAAAATAACCTTCACAATCGTAGAAAATTATCATTCTTTATCTTGTTGTTGGCAATAACAACAAGTTTTCTTAGTTTAAGTAAGTTACTACAGTCAGCCTCTGCTCTTCTTTGAAGTCAGAAATCTAGGAACTTGCAGACAAACAGGGCATAATGTATACAAATTGTAGGTGGAATATCTAAAACATTCTAGGACAGCTGTTACTAAGGTTAGCTTACAAAGATTTATAATGGTAATTTTGATAACAAAGATAACTTACTCAGCCTGTGTCTAGATACCGGGGAAAGTGGATATATTTCATATTTGACAGATTGATATTGCGCCAACTGAAAATCAAACACCACGTGAGGATATGAATCGTCTGCGTAGAAAGCAAATTCCACACGATATCACAAACACAATTATCCATATTTACCGCTCGATATTGCTTCTTAAACATATAACAAAAACAACTCCATACTTTAGATGCGAGAAGCATGAACGTGCGAAGGCCCATTTGCAATTGTTTCAGCATTTGAACAGATTAGGAAATAGTCACGAATATATAAATACGCTTAGTTTTAAACAACAGCGGTGGAAACGAGATCATTGACGGCGTAATTCAAAACAATTGCAATGAAAATAACTGCCGAAAACATCTAACCCGCCATGACATAATCGACCCAATTCGCCTATCAATCATAGACGAAATAGAACTTTTCCTTTCATTTTATACTCCTTTGTCTATGTTCATTCTAGTGTTGTTCTATACCTTTTTAATTACCGGCACTTACCGGTTTTTCTATGGATTGCAATCTTTTGCATTTTGGTTTTTACGCGTTTTCACACTCCGCCGCGATACCACACGCGAAACGCAAAGCGAAGCGGTAGCGGAACTGCTTTCGGTCTAACTTATGAAACAGCTTATAGTTAGTTCCGCCTCACGCTCCGCGGCGGACGGAGGTGTGATAAAACGAGTCTATTCTATGTTTGGTTGACAATGTTGAATTGAAATAGTCTAATTAGGTAGTCAGCACTCGATGCGTGTAATAATTTTAGTTTTTGATAGCAATCGAGGTCAAGCTCCTGTCCTGACTATTATCAACCTGAAAAATATGTACGCTCAACGGCAACTAGTCGATTAAAGTTTAAGAGATCTATAAAGCCGTACTGCTGTTGACTGTACCTACATTGCATCGTTACTTTTGTGCATTAAAATACCATTATTTTGCGTAAATATTCATATCCGATCAAATATTATAAGATAAAGGTATTGTCACAGACATATATCGAGATAGACGAAAAGAGAGCTTTAAACTGTATGAGAACCTAGCGTGTTGCATTTTCGAACCCAACTCAGCAATGGCCGATCTAAAATGGAAGCATTGGTTAGCTACATTTAATAATTTCCTACATGCGGAAGATCCCTATTTGACAACGGATTTGAAATTAAAATTGCTTATAAATCATTTGGCTCCTACTATATTTTCCATAATAAGAGACTGTGTTACGTTTGAAGATGCTATAAAAATGTTAAATGACACATATATCAAACCGAAAAATGAAGTATTCTCTCGGCACGTACTTTCTACATGAAAACAATTTGTAAGAGAAACGATTTCTGAATATATTCAAATACTTAGGAATTTGGCTCATGAATGCAACTTTAAAAGCGTTACAGCTGATGAATACAAACAGGATTACATAAGAGACGCTTTTATATCGGGAATATCATCAAAGATGATACGACAAATACTCCTAGAAAATGCAAGTTTGTCGTTAGATGACGCCATAACACAAGCCGTTACTCTCGAGTCTGCAGAAAGAGATAGTGTTGCCTTTACTGAACCTACTACATCGTCATCACATTCAAACGCTATTGCTAAAGTGAATCATACTCGCTCAGAAGAGGATAGTGGTCAGACCAATTTAGCGGCCACGCAACGGAAAAGACGTTGTTTTTTCTGTGGATCAGAATGCATTCATCAGCGCGTCAAATGCCCTGCTTTTAACGCTATTTGCCAATTATGTGCCAGGAAAGGACACTTCGCAAATGTTTGTCGATCTAAACAAAATTCAAATTCCATTAACGCTATCACCATGAGTGAGGACCCTCAAACCGAAGACGATTGTAAATCGCATATCTCAGCTGCTTTCCCTAAGAGCCTAAGACAAGCAACAACGCCTATCGAAATTAATGGCATTCGAGCTGATGCTCTCATTGATACAGGGAGCTCCAGCAGCTTTATCGATGCAGAGTTAGCGAAGGCAATGAGGCTGAAGATGAAAAGGGTGGCTGAAACAGTTTTACTAGCTTCACGTACAAGTCATACGTCACACATTAACGGGCTATGTCATGCTAATGCCAAAGTTAACAATCATAGCTACGAACGACACCCTTTGCTCATTATAAATAATCTTTGCGCTGACGTTATCCTAGGACACGATATTTTAAGACATCATCGCTCCTTGGAATTCACATTTGGAGGAAACAGGGAATCACTTCAAATGTAATGCAGGCTTCTGTGTCTCCTGTTACTATTTATTCAAATCTCGCTGCTTATATCACTCCTGTTGCCATTAAATCTAGAACGTTTCCTGAAAATGACGAAAGGTTTATTAGAGAAGAAATACAGAAATTATTGAAGGATGGTATCATTGAACAAAGTGTGTCACCGTGGAGAGCCCAGGTTCTAGTAACACATCGTAGAAGAATGGTGATTGATTATTCACGTACTATTATTCGCTATACCGAACTAGATGCATTTCCTTTGCCGGAAATAGATTCAGTAATTTCTAAAGTATCAAAATATAACTATTTTAGCCAAATCGATTTAAAATCTGCTTATCACCAAGTCCCTATATTAGTGAAAGAACGACCATATACCGCATTCGAAGCATGCGGAAACCTATATCAATTTACACGTATACCTTTTGGGTCGACAAATGGGGTCGCTGCCTTTCAAAGAACTTTGCAGCATATCATACACGCCGAAGACCTAAAGGGGACGTTTGCTAATTTGGATGACGTCACCGTCTGTGGGAAAACCAAAGAAGATCATGACAAGAATCTTTCTCAATTTATGAAATCCGTGGAAAAATATAATCTGACTCTTAATAAAGACAAATGCACTTTTGCTAGTGAGAGTATAAATTTGTTGGGTTATACAATAAATAATAATCAAACACCTGACAAAAATCGTTTAAAGCCGTTACTGGATCTACCGATACCAAACGACGCCGCTTCCTTAAAAAGAGCACTGGGAATGTTCGCACACTACTCAAAATGGATTTCCAATTTCTACGCTAAAATACAACCCTTAATACAAACCAAACTTCCCCTCGATTCAAGCAGAAGCGATTGTTTTCAACATCTGAAAAATGAAATAGCCAAAGCAGCCCTTGTTTCAATAAATGACAAAGAATTATTAACTGTCGAAACAGATGCCTCTGAAAATGCTATCTTTACCTTATCTCAATGTGGGACCTTCGAAATACGACCCCGCGGTAGAGGAAGTGGAACTGCTTCAAGGCAACCCCCATTTTTCTTATGTTCGCATGCCCGATGGTCGCGAAAGTACTGTCTCTAATAAACAGTTGGCACAAATACCGACTCATGATGACTCATTCGATAGAGAAGAGGAGGAAAGCGACCCACCGAATGAATATCAAGCACTAAATATCGCTACTAGAGGCATTGAGGGCTGTCTAGCACCATCCTCTTCAAGCGACTCAGAAATCAATACTGAGCTGCGTCGCTCAGCTCGTAACAAGAGAGCACCGGAGCATCTGAAAGATTTTGTACGTTATTAACTAAAGAAGCCAAAGAGGGCGGGGTGAATGTCGTGTACTCTTTATATCTATTATCTACTCTTTATCTTATGTCTTTGTCTATTGTTGTCACTCAATATTTTAAGTTGAATAAAGCCAAGATTGTTGGTATATTAATGTCGTCTTTATATCAGTAGGTTTTTTACACAGTAGGCTTTTCACACTTTTACCGTCTATCTCGATATGGGTCTGTGGGTATTGTATGTTCCATTTTGGCGCTAATGAGAAATAAACGAACTGTCATCCATCATCAATGACATGAGCGAAAGTTGTAACTCGGTCTGTAACATTTCCGGGATCTAAAAAACACTTATCCAATTTTGATGAAATATGGCATAGATATTGATTAGACATTGGAGAAAGACACAAGTTTCTTTTGGATAGAAGTAAAACCTAATTCTATGGGGATAAAAACTAGTACCAAGTTGATTCTTTTTATTCCTATATTGTCACGGGAATGGGTACTACGTGGGTAAAACTGCGACGACTGGTAGTGGTCTTAATTATTTATTTTATTTTTTATAAGACGACCTGTCTTATAAAAAATAAAATAAATAATTAAGAATTAGGGTAAATATAAAACAATCTGTATTTATTGTTTATTATCTGTACTGTAATTACAACAAACAATTAATTATTGTAACAATTAAATATACTTAAATAAAGTAGGTATGTAATGTAATGCTAAGCATTTGAAACAATGTAGTATAAATCTACTGTTAATTGTAAGTAGATGAATACTGAAATACATTTAATACATACCTATAAATAAAACCCTAATCAAAATATGTATGTAAATAGTTTACCAAGGAAACGATTATAAAAAAATAATAATGCAAAAATATTTTAAATGACTTAGATTATACAGAATGATTTGCCGTATGAATAAGTGTCTTCGTTTTCTTTGCTTTAATAGGTAAGACATTTAGTGCTTTGTTTAAGGCTAAGTTAGTTAGTTAGTTGAGAAGCACTATTCCTAAAATAAATATTTATCTTGGTGCAAGACATTTTGTACAACTTATGTCATGGAAGGCATATTTCTTTTTACTTCATTCAATTTTTAAACAATTAGTGCTTAAAAAGTGATAAAACTTTTTTTATAACTTTTTGATTATCAGAATCAATAATAAAATAAAACAATAACAGGAACCGAATGAAGCTATATTTTTTAATTAAGCTTAAAGGTATTTTAAGGAAAATGTTCCAACAAAAAAAGAACTTTATTTATTTCAATTTTCTCATTTCACACTGTACTCCTAGCAAAGATGTTAATAGTCATGACAAGTTAAATTGCCCCAACGCAGAATCCAGGCCCGTTGGGCGGCTGCGCTCTTATGCCGCGGCGTCTCATGCGGCACGTGTGTTCTTCTAACCGTTTCCTTACTTCATCGAGATTTGGTACTAAGTATCTATAGCCAAGAGTGGAGAAACGGTTAAGTGTATCCATAGAGGGACTCCAGAGGCGTTCAGCTGCCGCACTTGCTCGAGGCCAAACTCTGGAGGGAATGGGAAATAACCATCACTACATAGTTATTTAAAGAATTTAAATAGGGTAGACCAGTAGATCCAGTTGTGGCTATTCTAAGCTCCGGTTGTTGCCACTTTCATTTAATTTTTGTTTTCATACTGTTAAGCTACAAAGTGGTCACAAAGGCTACCCGACTAAACTTATTTACTTGTGGACCTTGTGGTAGAATGTAGGGCAAAAATAAAAATAAATAAGATCATATAAATAAAAATAATAAAATAAATATTATTTTGCTAATATGGTGATATGGAGATCGTATATTATGTTTCAGCAGTACGAGCAGGCAAATAATTTGAAAGGTTCCAATCTTTTTTTATGAAGTTGCGCTAATGCAACTGTAAGCAACTTCTCATTGCAAGCTATATTGTATCTACTTTGTATTGTATATAACAAAAATTGGAAGGAAATATCTACCTGCTTATGACATTAGTGTCATCGACAACTTCTCCCCACATACAAGCTTCACCCCCAACTATGTTTTTCAGCAAGGATGCATCTTTTCCTATCACTTCATAAACCATTTCCCTCGGGTCGGCTAGATAGAAATCGACCCAATCACCTCCAGATTGCAAGTGGTCGAGATACCAGGACGAAGAGAAAATCAATTTACGACCACTACGTAAAATCTGAAAACCAACATTAATATTATTTGTGGCTATTATAAGCTAGATACTTTAGTGGCATTGATTCAATTTACTGTGCTAGGGACTGTGGCGTTGGTGGATTCGAATCACAACTGGTCAAATATTTATGTAATTACCTGGTCAATTATGTTATGTATAAATATATGTATGTGATTTTGCTGAGTTTAATTTAGTCTGATATCCATAATTTAGTGCTTAGGCTATTTATACTAATGTTGTATGATAGTTGTTATACAAAAAAAGATTCGTAAGAGTTGTTAATAATTCCACATATTGTGGGACTAACCTCAATAATACAGTGTTAAAAACAAAGTTATCTAATCAGTTTTGTACTGAAGTCGCGACCTTTCCAAGTACTCTCTGATAGAAGTAAACCCTCACCGACTACTAGTACTTTTAAGAATTAATAAAATTATCGTAGGTCAAACTTACTCTTATCATTTCATTAACCCAGTCCCCTTTCCATACTTGTATAATAGTGTCTGCTGAAAGTGTTACACCTTCGTCATATACCTCCTGAAATATGACATAATATTAGAGTATAAGTTTATAGTTTGTATTTAGAGTATTCTACTGAAATTCATTGTATAAACAGATATACAACTTTTATTTCTATCATATTTAATGGCTCTTTCGAGAATCCTACTCCTGTTAGGTTACGGTATCCGGTTACTGTAAGATAGGTACAGTAAGGTCGTTATATCATCATGTAAAGTTATTTTAAAAACATAACAGGGATGGTTAGACAGATATAATAATAATACAAATGTGGAACTTTCTCTAAAAAGAGAAAATTTTCAGTCTATAAGATCAAAAAAAGGACGAAAATTTTGAGTAAAAATTATGCAGAGGAAAGTTTAACACATAACGACTTATATTAATATCAGTTATAAGAACAGAGCCTTAATTAGTTAAGTTATTTAAGTTATTATTTTTGTTATTAGTAACGCGCCACTGTTCAGTATATTAAATAGTATTTAATTATGCATGCTATTACATATCTATAATATTGAATAGATTTTAAATAGATTGATTCTTTGGGGGAGCCTATAAGGTATACATACCCAGCAGTGGGCATCATGCGGCTGTTATGATGAGCTGAGCAGTTGATATTAAATACATACCAGAATCTGGTATCTTATAGCTGATTTAAATTTCAACTCAC
Organism: Chrysoteuchia culmella; assembly: GCA_910589605.1. Taxonomy (NCBI): domain Eukaryota; kingdom Metazoa; phylum Arthropoda; class Insecta; order Lepidoptera; family Crambidae; genus Chrysoteuchia; species Chrysoteuchia culmella. The sequence goes on from OU342651.1 coordinate 3,535,442, forward strand.
CTGCCAAACCATTGGTACTGATGCATTCCCCAGGAGTGGCAGCACTCTCTCCATAAACATTGCGTGGAGCCCCTCAGCAGTAATATTGTGGTCATCCATGTACTTACGAAGTTCTGGGTTTGATGACCTGTACAAAATATGAAAATATAGAAACATATTTAGTAAAAAGTTGCTGATTATTATAAATACAATATTATCAAAAAGAACAAGCAAAACATATATAGGTTAATTCGTCCAAGATAGAGTGTTAAAGGACCCATACCAAAGCCGCAATATATACCTACGTAGTGTCGTCGTCGTCGTCGTCTCAGCCATATAACACCCACTGCTGGGTATAGGCCTCCCCCAAAAGGGGGGATTTGCCATAATCGCCACGCTTGGCAGGCGGGTTGGCGATCGCAGTATGACCAAGTATGTAGGAGACGCTGCTGCCCATCTCCTGAAGGCTTTAGTCTCTTAGTCTTTTACGACACCCACGGGATGATAGGGGTTAGTGCTATTCTAAGCCGACACTACACAGCTGCCTACGTAGTGTACATCAAACTAAATAAGAATATGTAAAAGTAATTCGACGACTAAACACTTTTATTTTTCGTTTAAAAAAAATATTTAAAATCGCGTGCAACAACGTTTGCATGTGTTGAGAGGGTACGGGTAGGTGGCCGGGATACAGTTTCTTTGATTGGTTTTGATATTCATTGCGGCTTTGTAACTTTAAAAACGATAAACTTAAAACATCAATTTGACTTTGATCCTCAATAACTCCTTATTTTTTTGTTTTTTTTTTCATTTTATTTATTTACTAGAAACATGTCCATTCATGTCTCGACAAATCGGCATGCAAATGTCAAAAATATAATTAAAAATATGAAATCATCAAATTATCTACATAAAACAAAGTCATATACACAAAAACTATACATTATCACAGTCCGAAATACTCTTTATCATGTATATGTTTGCAGTAATTAAAATAATCGTCAATAGAATTAAAACATTTTTCTTGTAGCCATAGCTTCACTGACCTACGGAACTTTGACATTATTAACTATCAGGTTCCCATTTGGCGCCATAATAGAAAATGATAGTACAGAATGGGGACAATACGTGGTTTTCGTTTTTGTTATGGGTCTTTTAACACTCTGTATGCACAACTTGATCTGCTGTCAAACATAACTCTTTGGTTTTTATCATTACAATCTATACTATTTTACAATTTTGGGGGCCTTTAAGTCACAAGTGTCCTATCTTCTAGGTAAGCGAATTTCATCTCTTAGATCCACCATTTACCATTTAGGTGAGATAGTGGTCCAGAGCTGACAGATATATTGTAAAAAAAAACATTTTAATCTTATGTTATTCGTGCATCGCATTGAAGCCGTTTTTTTATTAGACTTATGAACTAATTTACCAGCACTGTAAGTCGACTTCATCCCCTCCAACATGGAAGTATTTATCCTTGAACAAATTCTGCACTTCCCCGATCAGTTCCTTCAGGATATTGTAAGTCCCGTTGTGAGTGGGGTCCATAGGACCTAGGCTCACTACTTTACCGTTTATATAGCACTTCGTCAGGACTTCGGGGAAAGTATTACCCCATGAACGGGTGTGCCCTATAAAATTAACGTCCCCATTTAATAAAAGTATCGATTATAAATTGACTAGCGGCCGCTCGCGGTTTCACCCGCGTGGTTCGTCCGCGGGAATATCGGGATAAAATTTAGCCTATGTTACTCGGGGATAGTGCAGCTTCCCAATGGTGAAAGAATTTTGCAAATCGGTCTAGAAGTTTCGGAGCCTATTCAATTAAAACAAACAAACACTCAAATCTTTCCTCTTTATAATTTTAGTAAAGACAAATCACAAAAAGATTTTGTAAAAAGTAATAGTAAAAAAACCACATCATGTCTATTTAAAAAAAATGTTAACTGCTATGTGAAGCCAAATCAACTATACAAATTAGTATGGCATTTTTATTAATTCATTTTTACATCTTTCATTTGAATCAATAACTTTTTAGAGTTAATTACCTATTAGCCAGCTTTAATAAGCATTCTATTCAAATGCAAGGCTTACGGTAGCAACTCTTGTATTGAGATCGTACCGGTAAGAAACTCATCAAGGGCTGTTGTTCTTCCTGAATTATATTTCATAAGGATAAGGATACAGTAGTAAACAACTTTAAATGTTTACGAACTCTAATGGGAGTGTTTATACAAGGCATACTATGTATTAAATGTAGTAAGTAGGTATATTACGACATTATTTGTAAACACTGCAAACTGCTCTATACGAACAATTTAATTATAATTGGAAATGTGAATATTACGCTGTGACGCTAACAAAACCACACTACAAGCACATTTTACATCAATGTACTTTATTAAGCGTACAAATAACGGATTAAAACGCAATAATATTTTAACAGATAGTTGGTTTTATATTCCATGTTATTTTATGGATTTTTGGATTTCCTTGTGGTCAAAGGATGACTCATTCATTTCTAATTCATAAGTTTTTTTTAATTGTATTAGATTAATATGGACGTAAGATATCAAAGAAATTGTTTCACCTACATTTAGGTTCAAATTGAAGATTAACGACACTTGAGATAACGTGACTTAAAAGAACATTATAGTTGTTTACCTGAAACCAATCGAGATAATTTCAAGGAGCTTATTATTTTCAATTTCATTCGAAGGTTCGCCAAACATATCATAACATATCGTGAGATTCGATACATTGTTTACAAATAAAATGCATGAGCTTATTCGACGAGCAAAATTATGTCAATAACATCTCGTCATTGATATGTTTATATTTACACTTACCCGGGACGTCGAATTCGGGGATGACTCTGATACCTCTCTCCTTCGCGAAAAGTATGACTAATTCAATATCTGCTTTGGAATATACCATAGAATAATGAAATGCGCCTTTTGCACTAAAAACATAAATAATATATTAATAGAAGATAATAGTCATTTGCATCATGACCTATTTTAGCTACTTAAGCGACAATCAATAAAATTTATGACCACCGTGGCCTAGTAAGTGGCTCAAAGTAGATTTTTGGCTTCATTAATTCAATAGCCGGCCCGGTAGAAAAAGTCATGATTTTAAAAGTTTTATCAAATGGTAATAGGCCATGGTTAATGTAAACTTAATATGGGAAATTGGGAATTTCAGCTTCAAAAGTAGTTAGCTTAGATTATTTTCTAATACTAATTTATATTTAGCCCGATAGTGGGACGGATTTAGTCCCACTGTGGGCTGGTTAGTTGCGAAATGGTCATGTATCTTATTGTTCGTTTTATACTTTAACAATTTTAGCTCAAGATATTGTTTTATATTATTAAATAAAATACCTCAAGTCAGGGAAGATTTCGCTCTGATACGGGAAACTTTGGTCATCAACTATATGCCAGTGGAAAACGTTCAGTTTATTCATTGCCATAGCTTCCAACGTTTTAAATATATTGGATAGAGAGACATAGTGTCTCGATGTATCCAGCATTAAGCCGCGATGCGAGTAATGAGGAAAATCAGAAATGTGTGTTTTATTGATTCGAATTTCCTGCAATTTATAATTAATGCATGACTGTGTAAATAATATACAAGATAGTTTATAAATATGACAAAAAACTTCTGGTTTTGAAATTAGGATAGTTTAATTCCTGGAGTGGAGCACCTACTATAATTTAGAATATATTTTTAAACACAGCGATACCATTATTGTTAAGAATATTAAGACGTTTAACTTTTGCAGTGCCTTGTTCTTTAGTGGTAAACTGTAAAATCAGTTACCCTATGAGTGACAAATAAATAAATAATATTGTAACTGACGTATTGGCATGTATTTGTTCTTACATTGTAATCGTCAGAGAAGTAAAACAATTGAGACCATGTTTCAAGACCTCTTAAAATACCCCATATTGAAGAACCTTTTAATTTTGTCTTAGCATCCACGGTGAGATCATCTGAAATGTATATTAAAATAGTAGTCAACTTACCTAATACAAATAAAAATAGAAGAAGAGTTTTCGGTGATATTATCGAAAATACTCCAATGAGAATCAAGTTATGGATTTGTTATATTTAAATACAATTCAACATAGTAAAAAGCATAAAGAAGCAGGTAAAATATATTGGAATTATCGTTAAGCAGTACCTAGGTATTTTATCATTAGCATTATACACCATCTATAAGTACCTATAAGCAAAATAGCAATATACAAAAAACAATATTGATAAGCGTGAATTACTGATTTTATTATTGAAAACCATAAAATAATGGGGTCAATAACGCATCAGTTACAATTACAAAGCTCTTAAATTGATTTTGAACTTAGAAAAAGGTTTGGGTTTGAACGTGTGAAGTGCAGTTACATTTATATTGTTTATTTATTTATGGACAATTTGCAAGACTCACACTTATACATAAATAAATCACATGATCGGATACAAAAGATACGTAGTGTGGCCTTATTACAAACTGCCACGGCAAGTTAGGTTCACAAAAGCAGTAAATACATGAAGCAGCTCATGAAATTTATTATAGGTAGATGAAAACACGCGTGTCAAATGTGCAATAATTCGTAGTAGGTAGGTATTCAACGTAATTCGTTGCCTGTTTTCAAAATCTAATGAATCTGATAATGGGGTGAAAATACTTACAACTTTCATCCATTCCATAGTAAGGGTAATCTTCACATGGAGACTGTAAATTAATCTCCAACTCATTAAGAATGCCTAGATTGAAAATATTGTTGATATATTGTGTAACAGTTGAAGTTCGTTTTCGTTTCCTTGTCGATGACCTCAGCTGATGCCTAACTATATTATTTGCCCTTCTCACGATCAATGCGTACCTAGCAATCGCATTTCTTAGAAGGTCACATGTTTGTCCCGTAGTCTGAAATATAAGAACTTTTGTGTTTACGATGACCAATAAGAAATTACAAACCACCGTTTTGTGATTATCGTTTAGATTTGGTTTTTATATAACTTTTCTATGAAATACATTATTGGATTGGTAGGTACTGGACAAATGGAATATTTAAATGAAGACGCAAAAGGGAAATAAGAAAAAAATAAGTTTATTTGTACTTGAATATAAGCCAAATAGAATTGTCGTTCCTTTTTATCAGTGTGAAGTAGTCAGTCCTTAAATGGTTATCTATTTAAATTTCACAAAATTTAGAATGCTATGACTACAAAAATAACAATATAATGTTTAAAAAGTAGCGCATTATGCTAACATAATGTATGGTTGTTGATTCGTCATTTGCGAGCTGGACACCGGTGTATATTGAACAATGGAATACTTATCAAGTGTCTCAAATTCTCGATACCCGGATTTGATCAGTTCATATAGTAAAAGATTAGCTCTTCTTCGTTTAAAGCATGTAAAACTCACACTGTTTGTAATGTTTATTTAAACCTGATGAACCAAGTTAAGTCTAAGTCTAATTAACTCGTGATCTTCTTGCTAATTTATAATTTAACCAGAATTAAATATGTTCTGTTATTGGCTGTTATATCATTTTAACTTTTGCCTATCATTCTAACTTTTGAGTTAAAGAAGCGGTGACTTCTAGTCAATTATATGGTTAATGGAGATACAAAGAAGTCAGTGAACAGAATGATATGCCATTCAAAGAAGGTTATTGCCCGTGTAATACCAAACTCTCAGCTAGACTGAGGAGCTTTTTAGTGTGACACTCCGAAACATTTTATCGACAACAATTATAAAAACAAAAAAATAGAAACTGAATATTAAATTAAATTAAAATTTTAAATTAAAAATTCTTTATTTCTGAAATCTTACTTACAATAATTACGCCGAGACTTCCCTTTAAGTTTTATAGAAACCTGTATTGGGACGTCTCGCAACTTCCCATTCGGATACAAATGATTTCAAGGAAAAACTAAAAACACTAATAAATCTAATAAAACTAGAATATGCAATTCTATATGGTAGACAAATTTCAAAGGAATTCGAATATTTTTGTATGGAATCTGCTGGGAATCTGGAATACCTATATATTTCGCCATAATAGAAAAAAAGTTTTTCGGTGGCTAGCAATGAAACACATGTCAATCGATAGAGTATGTGATAAGAAACAAAAAGTTTCAAGTGTTTAAATCTCTAAGTGATACGGTTTCTGAGATTTTTGAGTCCAAACAGAAAAATAATGAAAAAAAATAAGTATATTTTTAAGTATATCGTATAAGTTTGCAGCATACATAGCTCAGGAACAGGATTTTATAACATATTTTTTTTTAACTCAAAAATCTCATCAACCTTATTACTACCACTTGTGGCAGAGTTGGTTTTTTCCAATATTTTTCTATTTAAAATTCATCATAAACCGTATCACTTAGAGAAGTCATCACTGAAAACTTTATGATTGTAATAACATACACTATCGATTAACATCAGTTTCATCACTGGCCGCCAAACAAAACTATTGTTTTTTTTTCAAAATGGCGGGTAATGCGGGAAAGCCGGCAAGGTTCGATGCTCTTTAGGTACTTATAAAAAAATATACGCGACGACGGGTTGATACCCACTACCTCTTTTTAAAGGCGGCTAGGTATAAAGGTATTTAGATAAGAAATAATTTATTATTTTCTATTAAAAACGTAGAGGAGATTTCGGTTAAATGACTTTCGGTTATAATTGGTAGGTAATATGTTGGCACATAGGTTTGCGCGATGTACAGCCGAAGTTAAAAGCATGCTTTTTAAAGTGAGACATTTTACACGACTAGCATGTGGGCCAAATTTATACAGAAATTCTACAATGCCCTAAGTGTTCAATACAACAACATCTTTAGGGCTCTGTTCCGGCTCCCACGCTTCTGTAGTGCGTCGGGTATGTTTGCCGATGCCAACGTGGATTACTTTTATGTATTAATACGAAAATATCAATGCCTCAGTGATGAACAGGGTGCGGCGGAGCTCGAACCGAGTCCTGACGATCGACTCGATTCAATCCTGGTTTGCAGGTTCACCGAGTTGCATGAGATAAAAGCTCGGCGAGTCTGCTCATTGGAAGTGTTAATTTATTACTTTACTACCTACTAACATAGTCTATAAGCTATAACAATAATAAGTTACTAACAATCTATGGATCACTGGTCTGAAAATAAATGATTTTTATTTTATAGCGCTATTTCTGATCACTACAAATTATACGCGACAAAAAGCTTTTTAAGCCATTTTCCTAGATAAAATCTATCTCTGTTTCTTTGCCAATGTTCATCAAAATTGGGACAGATTAACTTTTTCCTTTGTTGCATTATTAGAATGACTATACAAAACACTCAAAATGTACAAGTATTAAATAAATAAATAATATTATTTCTTACCTTCACTTCAAGTTTCGCAGGGTTAAAAGTGAAAAAATAATTTTCTTTCTTCTCATATTGTGGTTTTGGCCACACTTCACCCTTTGTTGGAGGATATTGTGGTCCGGTGTATTCTATATACATTCCATTAACTAAATATATTAAAGATAAAATAAATGCAAGAAAATATTCAAAATTCTTAAACATTTTGGCGGGAAATGGCAAAAATAAATTTCTTTGGCTGGTTTTGGTACGGACGATTTGATACTTTGGTTACGCGTTTGTCAACTGAACAAACTATTTTATTGCAGAAAACTGGTTTGAATTTTAAAACTTAATTTAGTTACAATGCTGTTACTATTAAAGTACGTTTGTCTTTCTTCTTCTCCCTCCCTTTGAATACAAAGACATTTTTATTTTATTTACAATAATGACGTGTGTGTGTGACAGATGTGCCAGTGATCAATCTTTTTTTTTGTAAAGGGTTTTACCGGCCTTGACTCCTATGGTCTTCAGCCGAATGACCAATCAATTTAGTTTAGTCACAGATTATATTGTGTATTATTGGAGACGAAGAGGAGCGAAATTATTTTAAGTTTTTATCTTCACTTTTTCAATGACCACGAGTGCAAGATTATTGAAGTGAAAACTTCTTTAGCTGCGTTGTGCACATCAGAGTTTAAAATTGGTGAAAAATGGGTAAAAATGTTAAATTTTTACACGTGACACTGATCGAAAATTCGTAAGACCATTTACCATTGACCTATTTCAATTTACATAAAGTCTCACACTTGAAAGATCTACGTAGGTATATTAGTTAATAACAACCATTATATAAAGATCTCTCATTACTACGAACTTTCATATTGATGCCAGGTCAGTTTTAATTTCATGGAGGAATACTTCTTTCATTACAACGCCATCTAGATATAGTTGCCACTAAGTTTTTGATACTTGATTGATGACATTGAGTTGGTGCCTTGAGAGAGAATTAGAGTTTTATACTGCGGTACCAGATGGCGTTTATATTGTAGATTCATTATTCATAAATAAGTATTGTATTTGTAATTAAATTAATTATTTCAAAGTTTTTTTTATTTGTTATTATTTTAAGCAGTTTTCACTTCTGCCGGCACTCCCGAAGTGTAACCCGTTGTTTTTAAAGAACAGTCACTGTAGAAATATTTATATGAAAATCAGAAACGTACAAGTTGCAGAGTAAAATAGACACGAAGGTGAATTTAAAATTAACCGGTTTATATAGGAACAACACTTTCCGATAAAACCGGTAAATTATTTAATTGTCACTGAAAATTTTACGCAATCTGTGTTTTGTCTATGGCAGTCTGCTATTGACGTTTCATTTTGGGGGCGGTACGGTATCGGTCGGGCTTTCGGGCTTATTTATTTCATTTGAGTGGAAATCTGTAAAAATGCGAACTGCCCAGTCCCCATTTTAAATAATCTAAGGAAAATAATATATAGGAACCTAATGCCTGCAACTGAAGCGTAATAGGTGAGTTTCTCAATGCACGAAACTGTTCTAATCGACTTGATTTGTCAGCCTGATTTATTGGCCATATCCTGCCTGTATTGATTCATTATTAACCGTTCACTCATTTTCCCATCATATTCAATGCCTGGATATCGCCTATATGTATTTTATATACCAATCTTTTATTCTATGAGGGTACTCTATAAAATGGTATTGGATGCCTTGGGTCATCAAGATGTTCTCGATCTCCGATGACATTCCGTTACGGACTTGTGAATACCCTTTAGAGAGCCCTATAGAGTATATTCGATTTAGCGTTGTCATTGTATCTCATGGTTGTGAAACCAATCTTGTCCATTGTGAACATTCCAAGTTCCAAAGTGACATTTGCCAAAATAGAAATGACTGGCCTGACCAAATAACATGGATAACTGCAACAGCAAGTGCAATTGAATGAGACTGTTTTAAGTATTTAACCAGCATATCTGTAGTTATCCAATAAACATAGCTGCAAGAACCAACATTGTCGCTTCCCTTTAACCTTTCAGGCCCCGGATTATGAAGCACAATATATATTTCATTGTTCTCTGGACACCGGTTTCTAGTTCTGGTTTGATTAATTAAAAAATGAATGACGTATTAATTAATAATAAAATTAATTATTTAAATAATTAAAAAATAATTAATTAATTTAAAAATGAATACAACATACATAATGCTTAATTTTTTATCTAGTGAATGTAGATTCTCTGTTTGAGAGATAATATAGTACAATACATCAAAATGATCTTTAAATCCGACTTGGCTGGTGTAAGTATTAATTGATTTTATAGCATTTTCAAATATGTTCAGATTTTGTATTACTAGTTTATTGACTTATTCTATAATATCATCTTCATGACAATCATGTCACATATTATTATTTACCTATTAGGAAGTAGAAGATATGGATGTATTGAAAAATTTCAGAGCATCAAACAAAATAAAGAAAAATCTTATTCAACTTATGATTATGACTCACTGAGACAGTCTTTGGCTTGCAATCATAGCAGTTTACCAAGGGAAGAAATTTCCATTAATAGCCCACAGATACGGGGGTATCAGTGTGGGGGAGGAGTGGGGGGGCTCTGCTCTCCCTCCCTCCCTCCCTCCCTCTGTAAGTTTGGAATGCTGGATATGGATACTTTTTTTCAAATGAATTTTAATTTTTGTCCCAAACTATTTCTTGAACTTTCAAGGGTTAGTATGCATTATGAAATGAGGGGGGAGGGACTTACCCATTGCCCCCACAAAAGCATTGTAGGGTAATAGCAAAGAGATTTCTATGGTCTGAACAAACAAATTACCATAAAATTTAAAATTTTATTACCTACAGGACTAAAATTTCTTTTACTATTATCAGTAGAGTTAGGTCTACTCTATAAAAACTACTACTTCAATAAAAAAATTGTCAACGTTCAACAAATTGAAAATGCCTAAATCAAGTCAAAACAGACCTTTTTAACCTTGGCAGTGCAAATCTTTCGAAATTTATTTCTTGCTTCGCATTTGGCTCCTGAAGTTGAAATTTTATTTATTGATGATAATGAGTCTTTATATGAAATAAATATGACTTCGATACTTGTGGGCTACTAATGGAAATGTGAGCCGACCCAGGGGCCGTACCGCGCTAGTGGCGTCGGCATCGAAATCGGCTTCATTTGACAGATGGATGTGACACATTGCTGCTTCTTTTTGACACAAATGAAAACTTACCAGAGACTAAGAGCAATATGTCACATCCATATGTCAAATGAAGTCGATGTCAATGCCGACGACACTTGCGCGGTACAGGGGCAGATGTGTTGTTGACACCTACTTATCAGCATTGGATCCAGCCTACCATCTTGCTGTGTGGTGTGGTGGGTTATATTAAAATAATTATGTTACAACCAATACTCATGTCAACTGTAAAGAGCCATGTCATGTGCCCCATAATGGGAAAATTATTAATGGCTAATAAGTAAATGTTCTTCAACATTTATAAATATCAATCAAGGAACGTAGAGACCAGTAGAGTTTTTATAAGCAGTGTTGTTTTAAAAAGTAATAGATTTATAGAACAGTTTACAAACAAAGAAAGATAGAATAGTAAATTTATTTACTTTTCTTTCTCTCTTTCAAAATTTCTACTGGTTGGCCGGGATGTTCCTCAATTGTATAAATAGGATTCCTTTTTTACTCCAGCATTTATTATGTCAGTTTCAAACTATTGTTGCAGGCCTAAGTCAGGATGATCGGGGGCCTGTTCGTGTATAACCACAAGGGCGAGGTACTGATCTCGCGCGTGTACCGCGACGACATCGGCCGGAACGCCGTGGACGCGTTCCGCGTGAACGTGATCCACGCGCGGCAACAAGTGCGCTCGCCCGTCACTAACATCGCTCGCACCTCCTTCTTTCATATCAAGGTAATTTCCTATACAATACTTACTCACGCCATAAATATATCATTGAACGCCGTGGACGCGTTCCGCGTGAACGTGATCCACGCGCAGCAACAAGTGCGCTTACCCGTCACTAACATCGCTCACACCTCCTTCTTTAATATCAAGGTAACTTCCTATACATTAGATACTCACGCCATAAATATATCATTGAACGCCGTGGATGCGTTCCGCGTGAACGTGATCCACGCGCGGTAATAAGTGCGCTCGCCCGTCACTAACATCGGTCGCACCTCTTTTGATATCAAGGTATTTTCCTATACATTACTTACTCACGCCATAAATATATCATTGAACGCCGTGGACGCGTTCCGCGTGAACGTGATCCACGCGCAGCAACAAGTGCGCTTACCCGTCACTAACATCGCTCACACCTCCTTCTTTAATATCAAGGTAACTTCCTATACATTAGATACTCACGCCATAAATATATCATTGAACGCCGTGGATGCGTTCCGCGTGAACGTGATCCACGCGCGGTAATAAGTGCGCTCGCCCGTCACTAACATCGGTCGCACCTCTTTTGATATCAAGGTATTTTCCTATACATTACTTACTCACGCCATAAATATATCATTGAACGCCGTGGACGCGTTCCGCGTGAACGTGATCCACGCGCAGCAACAAGTGCGTTCGCCCGTCACTAACATCGCTCACACCTCCTTCTTTCATATCAAGGTAACTTCCTATACATTACATACTCACGCCATAAATATATCATTAAACGCCGTGGACGCGTTCCGCGTGAACGTGATCCACGCGTGGCAACAAGTGCGAACGCCCGTCACTAACATCGCTCGCACCTCCTTCTTTCATATCAAGGTAACTTCATAATATATTACATACGCTGCGCGCTGCCACGCGGCGCCGGCGCCAACAACAATTTGGTAGCAATAACAGGAACTAAATGAATGCACATTGTAGTTCATCTATTGTTCGGTAGAGGCCACACTGATAACAGTGCGGTTGGTGGATGAAACCTGACTTATTGCTATCGCGTTGCTGTCGCGTTGTCGTTGCAAAGATAGGTAATAGCCCCGCCGGTTGCGAGTGATAGGTAAGGTGACTGTCAGCACCTGAATCTTAAAACCGCTCGGAGCTGTGGCGGCTGTTGGAAGCACTCGAAGTAGTAGGACGGACCCGCACCTATCGCACGTGCCTAGAGCCGGCACTATAGTATTTTTTTATTTTAAGATTGTCTTTTTTTTCTTCCCATCATCCGTCGTAAGTGTGGTAGAAGGAATGGAAAACAAATAAGGGTCCTCTGAAACAAACGGCAACCTCAATCGTTCCTTTGTAAACTAAACTTTAAATTACTATAACATTCCCGCACTTTAGAATCACGTGTAATGTATAATTCTAAAGGACTTATAATAAAATGTTTTATAAATTCGGGTAATAATTTGTTACTATAGTTTATATTTATCCGCCGTGTGGTGACGGCCTAAGAATACAAGTGTCACCACTCCCTTGCATGCCTGGGATGCCGTAAGAGTCGACTAAGGGGCTCGTCGCATTAAACACCTGTGCGAGAGAAGGAAAACTTGAAACAAACCCTCTGCCAACCCATCTGGCCAGCGTGGTGGCAGTAGGCTAATAACCTCATATGAATGCCACATCAGGCTGATGATGATGATGATGATAGTTTATATCTCATAATAACATTATTTTCAGCGTGCCAACATTTGGTTGGCAGCAGTCACCAAGCAAAATGTAAATGCTGCTATGGTGTTTGAGTTCCTACTTAAGATCATAGATGTGATGCAATCGTACTTCGGGAAGATCTCCGAGGAGAACATCAAGAACAACTTTGTTCTAATCTATGAACTTCTTGATGGTGAGTTTAAGTATAAACATCGATGGTAAATTGTCAATCGAGTGAATTTTCTATTTAACCAGTGGTAACATTAAGTGTTGGCAAAACAAGAGGAATGTGAATATATTCTATTCTATTTTTAATGATTTTTTTATACTTCTGATAATTTTTTAATAGAAAAATATTGGTCAAGATCATCTCGGCCACAAGTGAATTCTCAGATATTAATTCACAAGCATAAAAATTCTATTCCTTTTTATTTATTTTTAAACGGGATGGAGTCTACGGAGCTGTCATTCTCTTTACAAATGAGTTGCGGCCCACCCCGACTCGATCCGTCGCTAGTGGCTGATATTTCGCACAAAACATACAGTGCGACACAAGGCTTATAATAACCGTGGCAAAAAAAGGACCTAACATGAAACGTCAGTTTTGACAGTTCTGCAGCGCCTCCGCCCACGTTAATTCTATGCCATATTGCACGTGCGATAAGGCTTATTCTCGAACGCAGCAAAAAAGGAACTAACACCGCCATCTTGTGTAATGTTATTTTTGACAGTCTTCAGCGCCCCCACGATAGTTGGAAGCCTTGTTATACTGTAGGCAGGAGTATTTTTGCGTTGCTTTGCGGCCCGACCGGGCTGACCCGTCTAGTGGACGCTATCTTTAAGGATTGGTTTTTTAAATACTGTGACCATTTCACAAATCAACAGAGTTGACAAATATATCATACGTTATTCTTCCCGTATCTTTTCACTCATAGCAGCCGACTATATACATAAAATATTTTCCCTTTTCAGAAATCCTAGACTTTGGATATCCTCAAAATTCAGATACCGGTGTCTTGAAAACATTTATCACTCAACAAGGGATCAAATCTGCGTCCAAAGAGGAGCAAGCGCAAATCACCTCGCAGGTCACAGGGCAGATAGGGTGGCGTAGAGAAGGCATCAAGTACAGACGAAACGAATTATTCCTAGACGTACTCGAGTATGTCAACCTATTGATGTCGCCGCAAGGTAAATGATTACATAAGTACATGTTATTTATAAGATTACTCAAGATTTAATGCAAATATAGTTGATTTTAGGGTATGAGTAGCTGTAATCCAGTTGAGTAGTCTCTATTACTTATTTGAGCTGCTTTCTTGTGAAAAGTTTTTCTGGGAAGACTTCGTTCATTGTATACGGGCGGTATACGCAGGTTGATAATTCTTATTTTCCATATTGTAATAATTTAGGCTTTGGATTGCAGCTGTGTAGTGTCAGCTTTGAATAGCACTACCCCCTCTCATCCCGTTGGTGTCGTAAAAGGCGACTAAGGGACTCAGCCTTCAGGAGGCGGGCAGCAGCGTCTCCTGCATACTTGGCTATAATGCGATCGCCAACCCGCCTGCCAAGCGTGGCGATTAAGGAAAACCCCCCATTTGGGGGAGGCCTACACCCAGCAGTGGGTGTTATGTGGCTGAGACGACGAAAGATTTACCGGTTTCACCACCGAATTGAAGATAATTTGACATATTTTTCCTATAACAACTGTCAAATGATCTGTTATATAAGCTCAAATATTGGTTTATGATTGTTGTTCACAGGGCAAGTACTCTCAGCTCATGTGGCAGGCAAGGTGGTGATGAAGTCCTATCTGTCGGGAATGCCCGAGTGCAAGTTCGGAATCAACGACAAGATCGTTATGGAGGCCAAAGGGAAAGGGAATGGTCTGTATTCATAAGAATCTTGATGAAATACAACCTGTTTTATTTTTAAAAGTTATCACTTTAATTTTCGACGACCTGTTTGGCGCAGGGGTACTAAACCCGCCTTCTGCGCCAGAGGTCCCGGGTTCGATCCCCGGACACGACAAGTATTTGTATACCTGAACATGTCTATTAGTCTTGGTCTGTGTGTTTAATATGAATACAAAAAAAAGTATATAAGTATGTTCATTTGTTATCTAGTATCCATAATACAAGTTCTTCATAAAACTTAACGTGGGCTAGATAATTGGTGTGATTGTATGCAATTATTTATTTATTATTTGAAGGGGATACCAGCAAGGTCGGGCGGGTGATCAGTCTCTCTAATCGGAACCATTTCCCCCAGATCCCCAAATGACCTGAAAGCAGATGGAGGGGGGTTACCGTTACCTCACCGGCGTCAGACCCTCGAACCTACCTCGGACAGGTTCAATGGGGCTGTATAGCTTTTAATCCAATTTAATGGCTTATTCCGTTCTCCGTGATCTGTTTTTAGGTGGCATATCTGGAAACACTGACAGCGACCCGGCTCGTGCTGGCAAACCCGTGGTAGTGATCGACGACTGCCAGTTCCACCAGTGCGTGAAGCTCAGCAAGTTCGAGACGGAACACTCCATCTCCTTCATCCCGCCCGATGGGGAGTTCGAGCTGATGAGGTAAGTTAGAGAGAGAAAGGAGGAAGATAAAGAAAGATGCAGGGCCGATGATGTGATGCAATGGCCGAGTTAAAATCCAGTTATTTTACGATAGGCCGATCAATTCACGTTTTTTGTAATAGTCGAAATGTCGCTTACGTTATGAAGTCGTCCTATTGAAGAACTATCCTAAAGCCGTATTCACCTGTCATTTCGATAGAACGATTACCCGATAGGATCGAAACTCTGCGATTTGTCAGACTAAATGTTGCCATTACAAATCTTTCAAATAAATACAAATACTTTTGCTATCGAAAACATGCAGAAATGTAGATTATTCCAATGCATCTACATTAGTTTCTGCAATAAACATTAAAAAATTACGTTAACATCTGTTATTTTATGGCTTTATTGCTACGAAATTCATTGACCATTAAAAAAAAATCTTATGTCAGTGTCATTTTATGTATGCGGTTTTGCTCCAGTAAGTGAAACGTCAAAATAATAGGTGAATACCGCGGAGATAACGATCGAACTTCGATTAATGCACGTGAATACGTTGTACAAAACCGACTTAAACAAAATCGTGCGGTTGATACGTGAATACGAAAATTTACTTCAGCGATCAAATCGCTTGTATGTCGTTGAAGTTTTGTTAGGTGAATTAGGCTAAAGAATCTTTGTAAACTCACAGTCAGCTCAAAATACTTTTTAAATTACATGTTTTATAAATATCTGCGCGTTATTCATTAATTAATTAATTAAAACGTAATGTTTTTGTGAAGCAAATACGAATAATTTTGTTTACTAACGTTTTTTCCGCAAGTTGACTGGAGAGTAAAAGTGTTGAAAAGGCTATTTGACAATGCGAAAAATAAAGTTTAAATTACTTTTATCAGTATATATTAAGACCTTAAAAAATATTTATTAACGTACATTGAAAATAATAATAACATTATTTAAAAATCCGTAAATAAAAATGCATTTCTTTAAACGTTTGTCACGTGACACAAAACGCTCCTGATTCGTCGAGTTTATGATGACGTCACCTGCTTGTAAACCTCGTTTGCCTACGTATGTGGATGATTATTTCCCACAGATCAGAATACAGGCAAGTGACGTCACCGACCCCATTGCAGCGCCATATTGTCAATGTAGCGTTTTGGCGCGCTATTTAAATATAGAATTTTTTATTTGATATTTTTCAGCAGATATGTACCACAATAAAAAAAACAACTTTTACTGGGTTCCTTAAACTCTACTACATAATATAAAATTGATTTTAAAAACCGGTCAAATAGCCTATTGTTGATATTCTTTCTGTAAGTTGTCTTGTTGGTCGGTAAGGGTCAGCTCACACCGAGACGCGACGCGACGCGACGCTGCGCGCACATTTTAATAGAGCGACACAAAATATACCTTATTTACTCTTCGAAAAGATACACATTTCATTGTGAGAATTCAGAATACGTTGCACCACGCAGCACTGCGCCTCGAGATGCCTCGCGGCGTAGCGCGACGTATCGCGATGCCGCGCGACGCCGCGAGGCGCAGCCTGACCTGAGGCCGCTGTGGCGACTTGTCTACTATTTGTTGTATTGGTTGTACTACTTGTTTACGAGTAGACACGTCGCGCTGCGCCTCGCGGCGTCTCGCTGCGCAGCGAAGCGTCGTCGTTCTGCTACGATTTTACGATGCGCCTCGCGACGTTGCGATGCGTCTCGCGGCGTCGCGCGGCGCATCGCGAAATCATTGGCCTCTTCGAGTGTTGTCGCGTCGCGTCTCGGTGTGAATTGACGATAAGGCCGTATTTGGGGTCCGCGGTCCAACAGTTCGATGTCGGTATTCGTATATGCAGCGGAGCCCGTGGCGCAGCGGTTCGCGCGCTGGCCTGCGATTGTTGAGGTTATGCAACTTTCGCAGTGGTCGGTCAATGGATGGGTTATTTTTATTTATTTACGACACGGGGATACTTTTAGCCTTCATCATACCTGATGTTAAGTATTGATAAGGCTGAAGATGGAAGCGAGCCTATCACGGAATCCTCAACCACTGAGGAACTGGCTATCTTATCTCTAACTGCCGGAACACAACAAAGCTAAAAACATTGTTGTTATGGCGTCAGACTTTGATAAGAAGGTGGTAGCTAGCCAGGCGGACTCACAACAAGTCCTGCCACCAACCAAACCGAATACAATATGTACCCCCCGCTGGGAATCGAACCCGGGACCCCTGGGTCTGATACCGGTGGTTGTTACCACTAGACCACAGAGGCGGTTAAATTGACCAAAAATTTACTATCTTAAGCCGTTGGTCCCAGCTGCATTTGCAGTCGTTCAAACCCACCAATCCGCATTGGGCCCGCGTGGTGGGTCATGGCCCATTCTCCTTATCCATCTATAAGGAAAGTCGGTGCCCCAGCAGTAGGAACATTAAAAATGGCTGATGACGATTCGTATCTGATGTTGATATATATAGAACTAGCTGAAAACCGATCTACATTTTTTAACCGACTTCAAAAAAGGAGGAGGTTCTCAATTCGACTGTATTTTTTTTTAATTTTTTTTTTATGTATGTTCTACCATAACTTCGCCAGTTGTTAACAGATTTTTGTAATTCTTTTTGTATCTGAAAGAAAATGGTTTATGTGTGGTCCCATATAATTTTTACGAAGATCTGACTAGTAGTTTTTTCATAATCTTGAAAAATAGCAATCACCTTTTGGCAAGTTGTCGTTTACCTAGATGACATTGTTGTGTATGGACTGATTTTTAGTGTAAGTAACGGCACATGATGTAACTAAAAAATCTGAAATAAAAACATTTTAAAAAAAAAATTCAAACCGACTTCAAAAAGTAAAAAATAAAACTTTTGGAGTCGGTGCTAGCTAGCTAAGGCCAAAAAAATATATAGTTAATAGAAGTGCAATGTAGAATGCCCTGGCTGGCACCGACTCCAAAAGTTTTATTTTTTACTTTTTGAAGTCGGTTTGAATTTTTTTTATAAAATGTTTTTCATATAAATCTCGTATTTTCTTTGCCAGATACCGCACCACCAAGGACATATCTTTGCCGTTCCGCGTGATCCCTCTCGTCCGGGAAGTAGGCCGCACGAAGATGGAAGTCAAAGTGGTGCTGAAGAGCAACTTTAAACCTTCTCTGTTAGGCCAGAAGATCGAGGTTAAGATCCCCACGCCGCTCAACACTAGTGGGGTCCAGCTGATCTGTTTGAAGGGGAAGGCGAAGTATAAGGCCTCGGAGAATGCTATTGTTTGGAAGTGAGTGGGTTATAAATAACACTTTGTTTATACAGGTGGTGGTCAGATAATTAAAAACACTAGTCGATTTTCATACAAACGAGGTAACTTTGGAGCCTTGGTTCTCTGCCAAGGATTGACCGAGCTCTGATCTGATAATGGTCATCCAGGGAGTGAATGGAGGAGATCCAGATTGCTATACACACCCGAGAGATGTGATCAACATTCAAAAAGATGTAGGGATCAGTATTTTCACTTTCGGGAATTCCATACATTTTTATGCTATTTTCGCAGTTTTTTTAAACATATTTATACATTTCTTAGAACGACATTCTTTATATATTTATATATTGTCAACCTAAATACAAAATTTGAAGATTCAAAAAAACTTCAAACTGACGGACTTTCATACAAACTTTCATCCCCTATTTCACCCCCTTAGGGGCAGAATCTCGAAAAACGGCTACGCATCAATAGAAATACGCGCCGTGTTCATGTGGATTTTAGCGGCTGATGTAATGTACAATGCATTGAGAGACTCCCATTTTGGATGTGGTTTAGCGAAGTCCTATACTCTAAATAGGGCCTAATTTCATTACAGCGCCAGCTTCATCCGAGTTGTAGTAGATGGTCAATCAGCCGACCTAAAAGAAATTGATGCATGTGTCCCCCAAGGAACTGTCCTGTCTACGACACTGTTCCTTCTGCACATTAACGACCTGCTGTTGTCTGATACCATTGGGTATGCAGATGACACCACTTCAACCAGCAGATATTTCTCAACTGCAAAGGCTACCAGTGATAAAATCCAGTCTTGTCGAGAGTTCCTTGTCGAGCCTATGAATCTGGCACTTCTGGCTGTATCAGATTGGTGCAACGCCAATCTTGTCAGGTTCAATGCCATTAAAACACATGCCTGTTTATTCACTGCAAACGGAATCCCCTCCAACTGACTCAGACTTTTGTCTGTAATGCCAACAGTTTTCATTTTTGGGTTAGATTTCTTAAAATACAAGTAGGGATGGGTAAACGCCCGGATTAAAATCCACCGCTGGATTAAAACCCATTTCTGCCCAATAAATGCCGGGCGTTTTTAATAAATGCCGGGCAGAAATTAAATTAATTTGTTTCCTATACTCAGTGTTTAATCGGTGACAAAAGAAGGTACAGCAAGGTGAAATACGAACTTAACTTAAATGTTTGTACACTGAAAATAATGTAGGGATTATCAAACGATAAAAAAGCAGCCAAGTGCGGGTCGGGTCACGCGCAAGTCAAAATATCACTAACATTTTTCGTCTGCAAAAATAACTTTGGTTTTCATAGTGTTTGTATAAAATGACAAAGTTATATTCGCGGAAAATGTGCTATATGTTTAAAATTGCTAACAAAATTTCGTTGAAAGTTTTTATTACTCGTAATTTCTACAGCATTTTTTTTTTATTTTTCACTTTCTTATTTTAAAAGTTAAGGGGGCACACTTTTTACCTTTGAAGTGTACATCTTTCGAATGGTTGGCTTTGAGAAAAAAATGTTTAGGGAACCTCAATGTAATTTTTAAAGACCTATCTAAAGACGAATAGGTATTTTTTTAAATAATAATTGGGCAAGCGTTTGACCACCAACCACCATCGTGCTTAACAAACAGGATGTGGTCTAAGGTGTTGCTTGCATGCTTGCCCAGGAAATGGCTATTCACTATCTCGCCTTGAAGAGGCCAAGGTTGTAAGAATCAGGGAACACATGAGCAGGCAGCGCATTCCATTCTTTAACTGTTCGCAAAATAAATATAGTCCAATGAGGACCTCCAGTGAATAGAGGAACTGACGTTCCGCTGGGAGTGTCCTAAGGATACACGCGGGCGGAGGCCCGGCGACTGTCACCCCAACCCCGACAATCTCCGCCAACGCGTGGACGGTACAACCAGGGGGTTTTAGTGGGTTCGAGTCCCACTTATCCTACCTGTCTCCCCGGACAGAAAGGTATGCGCGGGCATTTCCTCCTGGAGGATAAAAAAAAAAAAGTTCAAAAGGATTATTGTATTGCTCTGCTTGGTAACTCCTGTCAAGCGATAGAAAGAGATATTCCAGTGAGTAGCGAGGCGAGGGTGTGAACAGGCGCGAGCGCGTGGCTCGCCTCGCATACTCATGCCAAAAAATCCCTGCTTTGGAGGCGACCGCGCGAGCCACGAGGCAAGCCGCGAATGTAACTGACCTATTAAGTAATAAATTTAAGTATCCGTACACTGACATTGACATTGCCTACAGACTGTTGGTAAGTTGATGACACTCACTGAATAAAACAATCTCAGGATTTTCTTTTTTTCCTTTTTGCAGTTCATAACTAAGCAAAGAAAGTTTAAAGTATTAAAAGCGCGAATCGAAGTTGACCCCGACCTATGTTTGTTTATGTTTTTATCCTGGTTCTCGTCATTTAATATTTTCCAAATGAAGTTTTGCAAACAAAATATAGGTAATTTGTTGTAATTTTCATTTATGCCCGCCAAAATTGGCAAAAATCCATTTCTGCCCGATTTAAATCCTTTGTGCCCGATTAAAACCCATTGGGCAGAAAAGACAAAAACCCACCGCCCATCTCTAAATACAAGGTGCGTATTTACATTACATTTACCGCCGCTAACTTCCAAACCGTACGAGGATGACTATTTTTCTCTCTCTTTCCGCTTCTTAAATCTTCCCCGAATCGTTTAATAGTAACTAAAAGCAAAGCTCAAAGGAATATTTAAATATTTGCGAGACCGAAGATTTGACTTGGCTCGTAACCACAATGAAGTAAACAAACAACCCGACCTCATCTCCTTTCACCGTCCGCTCCATTGAAACAAATAAAAAATAATAATTTATTTGTTTTCATATTCCTATTAACTATATATTTAATTCAAAAAAAAAAATAGATTTATGATTTTGTAATTTTTGCATTTTTCAATGCTATTTTTATACTTATGGTAAATTTTAAATAGAAAAATATTGGAAAAAATTAATCGGTCACAAGTGAATTCTCAGACGGGAATCGAACCCGCGACCTTTGGAAATCCGGTCCAATGCTCTAACCGCTGAGCTACCGAGACTTGCGAACCACCGTCGAAATTTTTCTATTTAAAATTTACTAAAAAATAGATTTTTTATATTCATTCAAAATTAAACTTATGACCAACTACATACTCCAATATTTAAAAAAGACACATTACCATATTTCCGAAATCCTGTTCGGACAGTTTGAAAAATAGTAATTAATTGTTGTTTAAATAATAACGTTGCACATTCGTTTGTAGG
Source organism: Chrysoteuchia culmella (assembly GCA_910589605.1). Lineage (NCBI taxonomy): Eukaryota > Metazoa > Arthropoda > Insecta > Lepidoptera > Crambidae > Chrysoteuchia > Chrysoteuchia culmella. The sequence goes on from OU342651.1 coordinate 3,557,530, forward strand.
ATCAAGCGTATGGCGGGCATGAAGGAAACACAGCTTTCGGCAGAAATCGAGCTGCTGGAGACAGATACCAAGAAGAAGTGGACGCGGCCGCCCATCTCCATGGGCTTCGAGGTGCCCTTCGCGCCGTCAGGGTTCAAGGTCAGTGCGACCTTCACTATTAGTATAAATTTTACCCCTGACAATTAGACACCCTGAAAGGAGATCAGCCTTTCAGGGGTTAGTGTAAAAGAATTTACGTAAATTGCCTGAAATGCAATGGCAACTATCGTGTAGACTGCTGGGTATACCGCTTTTCTGAATCCACCGGCAGGAGCTCGCCCGCTACTTCCTCCAAAGTAAATATGTGCACGACTCACCTTCGAAACGGACACCTACTTCTTCAGCATAAGCACCTTCAGGCACTCACGGTTCACAGACCACCCCAGACGGCTTTTGTCTTCACAATCACGCTTGAAGTTATTGTTTTGGAAAGTACACACACAATTATCTATGTTTATAAGCTTTATGCCAATTGGACGGCACCACTGTTTTGATAGCGAATTAGATTCTAGTTTTTAATTTTCGTAAGAAGAATGACCGACAGTACGTTCACAAGTTTTTTTTTTAAGAAGGAGGCAAAAAAAAGTTTACCCCGCTCCGCTCGGTTCATAGTTAGCCGCGCATGCGCGTTGATTGGCGCGTTACTTTAGATTGAAATGGCGGGCGGTTTTAATTTCACCAATCAATGAATGCTATCAGGCGGAAACGAAGAGCTTCACGAATAATTGCCATCGTAAATATATGAATAAGGGTTGCACGGAACACACCCTGTATTATCAATTTTAAAATGGAAGCGTTTAGATGTTTGGATATTTGTTACTGCTTCAGACACAAATCGAGAACTAATTTGACACCCAGTTAGTTCATAAGCTAGATTAAATTATAGGATAGACAGACATACATTTTATCCTGGAAAAGTGTGTTATTAGGGATGAGCTGAATGTCCCCGCGGATAAAGTCGTGCGCGGAAGCTAGTTTCATAATTATTTTGTTCATTGTTTATTCAGGTCCGTTACCTCAAAGTGTTCGAGCCCAAGCTGAACTACTCGGACCACGACGTGATCAAATGGGTGCGTTACATCGGACGCTCCGGACTCTACGAGACTAGATGTTAAGGGCGAGGCTAACGGTGAGTTTCATCTGACACTTGTCTTGATAAAACTGTCAACATACATATTCCATTTGACTTTGAAACTAACATCTAAAATTTTAAAGTTTTTTTTTATGAACGACGGGGTGACTTCAAGTTTTTTTTATGAACGACGGGGAGATTCTTCTTCTTAGCCTTCATCATACCTGATGTTAAGTATTAATAAGGCTGTAGATGGAAGCGAGCCTCTCCTGGAATCCTCAATCACTGAGGTACTGGCTATCTTATCTTTAACTGCCGGAACACAACAAAGCTGAAAACATTGTTGTTATGGTGTCAGACTTAGATGGTGGTAGCTAGCCAGGCGGACTTACAACAAGTCCTAATACCAACCAAACCGAATACAATATGTACCCCCACTGGGAATCGAGCCCGGGACCCCTGGATCTCACACCGGTGGTTGTACCACTAGACCACAGAGGCGGTAAAGTTGGTTAAAGTTATTTGTTTGAGTTGTAAAGCTCGACCTGTAAAGCCTCCCCAACTCAAGTGACGAATTTTCTATACATTTGAACGCTACTTCAAAGTTAGAAACGATCAAAAAGTGATTGTATACTTAAAGCAAGGTCACATCAATCAGTTCAATCACATAAATTGATATATTGAATGGGATTGACAAGCTTAGATCATGTAATTTTATCTAGCTGTTCAGTAGGAGAATTTCTCGGTTGATCAGTAGAGTTTTTTTGAGAAACGATATTTCGGAAAGTATTAAGGTTAAAGAAATAATTTATTTATAAAATAAAACATCTATTAAAGCTCTATTATTTGTGATATAAACGTTTTCTATAAGTCTATTACTTTTTGAGATAACTTTCTTCAAAAAAACACTACTGATCAAGCGGGAATTTCCCCGATTGTAACTGGCATAAGTTTCAATGCCACGTAAAGTATAAATATATATTTTTTAGAGCCAGGAACTTTGCGGGCGTCCCCTGGACACTCTACCAAAGTTTCATCACAATCGGCGGGGTTATTAACTAAGAACAATCGTGCAGTAAACGCGCGACAGACGCGGAACGTCAATAAAATAATGGTATTACATATGTGATCGCTGGCTAATCGCCGGCTGATAGTTTTGCTATGACGCTAGCGCCAAAACGATTTGGTAGCAATAACAAGAACTAACTAAATTAATGCACATGTTTATCTAATTGTTCGGTAGAGGCAGACAGTGCGATTGCTATGGTGATACATGACGTAGAGCAATTATCGCGCCATTATTGTTATCGCATTGCTCTTGCAAAGATAGGTAATAATGGGGCGGATAAATGGTTTCGGAACGCATAGAGGACAAAAATACAAATATTGATTTTTATCTATATGCTTATTTAAAACTTTTAAGTTGAAGTGTAGCGTTCTAATGATTAAGAAATTCGCCACTTGTTTAGCATGGCTGACCAGTTGACTATTTAACTATGTTGCTAACAGATTTTGATTAAAAGTGCAGGTACGTTGCTGGTTAAGTAAGATAGTTGTCACATTGTTTTTTACTAAAGCTGCAATGTGACTGCAATTTCAATCAAACGATAGAAAAAAGTTACATAATCAGGGGGCAGTTATTATAGAAACTATCGTGACACTGGAAAATCATAATCTGTTTTTCTTTTGTAGGATGCTGTTATCCAAATTGGATGTTGCGAATGAACGGACTCTGGTGGCAATGGCATGTTACATAATATTATAGTTTTGTATATAATTTCATGATCAGATCGACCGCTATAATGAGATACATTTCAAAGTTTATTTTTCTATTTTAAATAAATAAGTTTCCAGAAATACTAGGTTATAATTTTTCACTAACATGCCTGTGTCTATATTTAATTTTAGACCTTATATTATAAAGTAACAGAGATGTTTTTGATTTGACACGTCCCTTTATATATTTTTCGTTTAGTACCCTTTGTTAATGTGTCAACAATTTTATAGTTTTTACTTGAATTTTGTGCGTTTTGTTTATTTTTAATAAATAATATAATGTTATTGAAAATTGATGGTTCTGCGATAGTTTAGAACTAGTACATACTGTATGAATAACTTATGTCAGTACTACATAATTAATATATTTTTTAAACTTCTTACAAAAACTTCTTCACCATCATTCAATAATATCATTGTGAGATTATGTTTATCTTGAATCTCGAAGTTATTTTTATGATTTGATGTGGTTATGCACAAAGTGTTTCGGTTAAATTGATTTATAAAGTAGACTTTTCTTAATGTTAAATTTTATAAAAAAAACTATTAAAAACATTTAGAATTGAGTGTGTAAGGATCAAGATACAAGCGAAGTAAACGGCTTAGGCTTTGTAATATAGTTTCGTCGAATGTTCGAGAAATCCTGTATTAGATGAACTATCAATTCTGTATCATCGGTCGGTACGATCTATCTCTCGAAATTAGATCTTATACGTCAAACACTACGGTTGTTATTGGGTTATTCTCGAATTCCCCTATCGCCGTCACTTATACAAAATATAACAAAGTAGTACACCGCTCTTTTTAACACTCTGAATAAACGATGCAATGAATAGAAAAAAATAGCGGGGATTATGGGAATAAAATTCCCGTTATCCCCACGGCAGCTTACACTGGGGATTTTGGGAATAAAGCTCTCTATCGACTGGTTTAGCGTTGAGGATGTAACTCATCATCTAAATAAAGACCAATACTAAAAAGTATTATTTGTATATGTTGAGAATTGTATAAAAATCTAAGGTTTGGTAGAATGGAATTTCAGCAATGTTTTATTGCTAATTCCCATGTAATTTTTTTTTCAATGTTAACTGTCTTAATTTGTCGACGTTTATGTGTGTAGGAAACAATTACGTCCTTTATTATATGACCGAATTTGTAATATCTCTGCTCACTGACAGCGGTTGAATAAAATATTTAAAGTATTTATAATGTTAAAAGTTTTTAGACCAACAACAGCACAGTACTATTCCACTATTGCTCATTTCTTTACTATTAGCTATTCAAACGTAACGTATATTTTAAGACTATATGATCTAGGCGATCCAAAAATCCTAAATAGCATTTTTTCGTTCGTTAACCGCTTTTAGTGAGCGCGGGTCATCAAGAACCTAACCATTCCTTTAGAAATATAGTCCTACCCTTTATTTATGTAGGTATGAGAAATATGTATTTAATTATAAATATCACTAATAAATATAAAGTTAATATAATGTTAGCTTTAAATAGTAGAATAATGCTTATTATTTCCTCTTGCAAAGAATATTTCACACCTTGAAAATACGTTGGTTTGACATGTTTGTAAAACTGATTCCTTTTCTATGGGATGTATATTGTAAGTGCATGCTGTTATAGGAAATGCTTATATTGTATCGTGTTACAAAAAGAATAATGTACAATAAATTATAAAAAAATATGTTTGGATTTTATTTACATCTGAAAGAAACAAAACATTTAGAAAATTATTAAAGTTGGCACAAATCAGTAGCTTTTTGTGTCAAATCGTTTGAACTTAGTCGTATTTGCAACGAATTCATAAAATGTCTAAATTAGACACCTCCAAGCTATATGAGATGATTGAAATATACTAGAAAAAAACAACTTGTCTCATGTCGCCCTGACGGGACTCGACCCGCATCCTTGGGAATCGGGCCCAATGCACTGACCAATTATGCTACTGAAACCTATGAGCTATGAGAATACGTTGAAATTCTCTAGTATATTCCCCTTCACTACGGTGTTCGCCACCGTCGTTTCATCAATGAGAGAAATATCCTTGCATTCGATAGAAACATCTTTACAGATAAGCACATCTTAAGTTTCTTCGCGCACTCATAAAACCCACAAATAAAACAACTTTAACGGACTATTTCGTGCGATTGATTTACCCGAAATATATATTTGGTATTTTTTCGGTTTATTTTTGGTTTCCCAACGTTTCGGAACCTTTTCAGTTTGCCGTGGTCACGGTTGACTGACCAACTGTCAACTCTTGACCACGGCAACTGAAAAGGTGCCGAACCAACCAAAAAACCTCAAATAAACCGAAAAATTATAGTACCAAATATATATTTCGGGTAAATAAATCGCACTAAATATTCCGCATCTTTACAGATGTTTGACTATCGATTAAGAGGAAACAGCCATCTAATTACTTACTTACTAATACTTTTTAATTTTGCATTTTAACAATTATTACATAAAAAGTTATAACTATAAGAGATACTTTTAACTAGGAGCCGAGTTATACTAGTTCTGTTGAGGTGGCAGTGACTACAGTTCCCAATGGAGCTGTATCCCCTACTTCCCAAATAATATTAAATTAGTATTGTCTAGTCTATTGATTACCGATAAACGATCAACAGCTTGTCGTACAAATAGTAGCCACACCAATAGTATTGAAGACTGTTGCAGAGTAATACTGAGGAAACATAACCTATCGTCGGTATGGGTAGGTACCGAATACTGTAGGCCTAGCACGAATAATTTCGAGTAAGTATCGAAGAAGTAAAGTAAAAACGTTTATGAGATACTAGCTGTGCCCCGGGGCTTCGCTCCCGTGGAATTTCGGGATAAAAAATAGATAGTAGCCGAATCTCAGACCTACTCAATACGCTCACAAAATTTCATGAGAATCGGTCAAGCCGTTTCGGAGGAGTATGGGAACGAAAACTGTGACACGAGAATTTTATATATTAGATTGAGCAGCGTTCCTACCGCACGTAATCGGAATTACAGTTTCTTATACATTTTTTGACATTACGTGCTCGATACTTACTCGATACAATTTCGATAGTTTTTCGTGCTAACCCTTCTGATTATTGTTACTATTACAAAAAATACTATCGATAGATCTCAATAGCTTAAATTAGAAATGTAATTTCACAGCAAACACATTTGAAAAAAATAAGAGCTAGCGCAGACGACGGATAACGGAGGACTTTTTGTCCGCGACACGTCTTTATTGTTAACCGAATAAGATTGCACTTAGACCGCGTATATCCGCGAAAAGTACGCGATAGTCCTCGTTATTTATTCAACTTTATGTTCTTAGTAATAAGGTCGTGTCGCGGACAAAAAGTCCTTCAATGTCCGTCGTCTGCGCAGGCCATCAAGAAGTGAGAAGGAGGAGGGACAATGAATATTTAAATCTGCCGTCGCATCAATTTAGATTGAAATGTTAGTACGATACTTAGCCGAATCATTCAGTACGGGGTATCAACTCGCGCGCGCTCGCGAGTTTCACACGCCAGTTGAGGCCCATCTGTATTGTCATCTGTATTATATATAATTTGTATTATGCATCTGTATTGTCATGTCAACTACATAAATATATGTCTGCTGCAAATTAAACAGTCACATTTTGAAAGCAGCAACTCGAGTTGAAGTGATTTATATTTTTTATGCCACAAAGAATTAAGTAAATTATACATATGTTAACACTTTTAAGCAGGCTATTATAACGATACTTTTATAAAGATCCTGTCCCTATCCTAATTATAATCGGATATACAGGTAATCGATGAATTGATGAACTCCTAATCGTCGTCTCAGCCACATAACACCCACTGCTGGGTATAGGCCTCCCCCAAAGCGGGTTGGCGGGTTGGCGATCGCAGTATGGCCAAGTTTTGTAGGAGACGCTACTGCCCATCTCCTGCCACGGCTAAGTCCGTTAGTCGCCTTTTACGACACCCACGGGATGAGAGGGGGTAGTGCTATTCTAAGCCGACACTACACAGCTACACATAATTCCTAATATCCTAAGTAAAATAACAAAAGTCGATAGGTATTTTAGCAATGAAGCTCATTGTGCAAATTGAAGTTTTCTGTAGTCAAAAATGAAACTCAGCATAGCAAGACTTCTACAACAAATAAAGGGAGAGAAAATGTAAGAGGAAACTTAAACTTTTGCATTCCAAAGCAATTATCTAGACAAACAAAAATACATTTCCTATTATAACAAAATCTTGGAACCGAAACGGGCCATCCCGGGCAATTCCATTACAACGTAATGATGAAACAAAACGAGTGAAATTGGTCTAGAATCAGCAATCCGCAAAACAAATCTAGACTGGCTGATTGTGGGAAACGAGATTTTGAGATGTAGACAAAAAACTTAGCGATTGCCGAGAAATGAAGTGAGTCGTTGTGGGACGGTATTGTTCCTAGGAAATTGCTTTTTATTACAACGACTATTGACTTTCATGGTGGCGAGGTGGCGACTTGCTGCTTTCCTGTCTGTATAACGGACTAATAACGGATAACGGACGTATGTTTGAGGATTCATCTTATAACGCTAATACTGAACTACAGTGCCGACAACCGATGAAGACATTTTAAACCTTTTGAAAATAGATTTGACCACTTTCATTTCATCTGGTTGTAAATTACTACAACCGAGTAAGTGGTCACAACAGGCGCTTCTACCTTACTCGTGTTTTGCTGTCAGTTAACTCCTGTGCGCCTCCAAACTCACCACTTCTGTTTTGTTCTCGAAAAGTTTTATGATTAAATACCTTTTTAGTGGGGATAACGGAAATACAATACAATACAATAGTAAGCTTATAAATTGTATATTTTCTAATGCTATATAATGTCAAATGAGCTCTAAAATATGTGATGATATTAGTTAATTTAGGATTAAGGATTTAGTATTAATTGCTACGTCCTTGCATGGCGTTACATGCAACTCTACATCTAAGTACTCTTTTATAAACCTGTACTACACATGTGGCATGCAATAAAGAATATGAATATAAATACTTATAAGCTGTAAAGTAATACAGCGTTTCACAGCATGACGATTAATCGATGCAAATATCACGACGGACCCCTAAAAATAATATGCAATGGGAAGTTCCGTCATGTTGCAATCTCCACAATAATAGGATCGGTATTAATCTTCGGCCCCGCGGCCGCCGCCGTCTTACTTCAAGTGATAGTGCTTCGCCCTTACGGAATACTTATCGATGAAATTTTCCTTTTTAAGCCTACCTTCTATAGTGTGGATAAGGAATTAAAGATTACCTATTAGTCTGATACGATAAATGAGTGATTGAGCAGTTCAAGTCCGGCTCGAAGGACCATGAACTAAAATGATCGATAAATGAAAACAAACTAAACTTCTTTCTACTCTGGCGAAGGTAGCACTTCTAAACTTTGTAAATCATTATGTTAGTATCTTATAGGATGTAAATGGTACAGATAATTAGATAAATCGATTTATTGCAAAAATCCTAAGGATTCTGCGAAAACACGAAGAAAACGGTAGTTTCATTTCTCACTCCTTCTGAAAAAAGGTAGGGTTTTTGCGAAAAAACGAGTTGCCTTAGTAAGATAGCGAAAAGAATCACTGTCTATTATGAAATAAGAAAACTGATTGTCTGGTCTCGGTCTGTAAAAACAACATCCTTTCTGATTGGTTGACGACTTGACGTCTCAAATGTCAAACCATTCTCTCACGTGTAGTAAATATTTTTTGTGAACCAATAAGAATAAGAGTTAGAAAGCAAGTACAGATTAGGCCAATCAGAGTTAAGAATCAGAGAAAGATTGAGAAATGTCACCATTGTCTAATTCTCCGTGTTTTCGCAATATCCCTAGGATTTTTGCGAAAATTATATTTATCAAATCATCCTACGACAAATACCCTATACATCCGCATCGCATTGACACACACGAAAAAAGAAGTATCTGTGTCCACAAATATAAAAAAAATCAATATTGTAATGTGACAAGGTTAAATAAATAAATAAATAAATATTCGCATACAATCACACCAATTATCTAGTCCCACGTTAAGTTTCATGAAGAACTTGTGATATGGATACTAGATAACGGATAAACATACTTATATACTTTTTTTTGTAAATACATACTTAATATACATATTAAACATCCAGACCAAGACAAATAGACATGTTCATGCACACAAATATTTGTCTTGTCCGGGGATCGAACCCGGGACCTCTGGCGCAGAAGGCGCCAACCAGGTCGTCGAACTTACTTGGTGTTTCTATGTTACTGCTCGTGACTGCTGTACATACCAACGTATTCAATCGCGATGATGATGGTGTATGAACAAAAGTTACACCGTATAAGCTAAAAAACTTTATGGAAGTCTCAGGGAAAATTGGTAACCCGACTAATTTAGTGGATTGCTGTTTCCAGACGAGAGCAGAAGATTCCCAGCGTGTTAGCGTGATGCACGACTGTGTCTCGGCTAGAGCTGACACTGGGCCTGTGCCAAACTATCGATACAATTGTTATATAATCGGAATTCAATTAAACGATTTACGGCATGTTTCGGAATTTCGAATGGCAGTGAATTTGGCACCGCTGCAGCATGTAGATTCATTGCTCGTCTCCTGGGAGATGTTTTGTTATTGCTGTTATTGGAAATACTTGTTTGTAACGTATCGAAGTTTGCTTACAATGTTTGTTTGTCCCACCCGCTGTAACAGCGAATGTGGTTCGTAATAGTTATTTTATGCAGTTATGCGACCTCCTCGGGTATAAATAAATTTAGTTTCAGGTGAAATTCATGGAAATATGTCAGGGTAGCTAATACTTTTAACTAAATGAACCAAAGTATTCTAAACTTTGATTTATTAGAGACAGTCTTTCAATTCAGATAAAACAAGAGTACTTACTACGGAATCCAATACAAGTCCTGGAGGCGTAGCACCAGCGTAGCACGAATAACTATCGAGGAAGTAAAGTACAAAAATATATGACATATTGAGCAGCGTTCCTAACGGACGTTAACGGAACTACATTTTCCTATTCATTTTTTGACATTACTATTTCGATAGTTGTTCGTGCTTGCCCTACTGAAACAGATCTCGTCAAGTATTAAATTCGAGCAACATTCGAATTCAGTGCACGCGTGATCCGTCTTGTTTTACGAGTAAGTGTCCAAGGTTACGACTTTCGATCACGCAAGACGACACAAGGAATTATCGATACATTCGCTTCACTAGCTGTGGCAATACTCTATCATGTCGATATCTGGAATTCTAGGAACACCTGTTAAGGGCCCTTGTCTGGTTGCTGAGTTATTCGCACTTGAGTCGCGCGCACGCCGCAATCCGACTTTATTATTGCAACTCTGCAGCTCAGCGGATCGGATCGGCAAGAGTAATTGATGTTGATTTTGTTTAACAGTTTGTGAAAATGAAAAGTACGAATAAAAATATAAATTATGAAATGTTCTACGTGAGGTTGATGATGATAATGTTACTTTTTCAGTATTATCTACTTATTGAGGTTTATTTTTTAGGGTTTAGTACCTCAAAAGGTAAAAACGGAACCCTTTTATAGGATCACTTTATTGTCCGTCCGTCCGTCCGTCTGTCAAGACCGTTTTTCTCAGGAACGCGTGGAGTTATCAAACTGAAATTAATATCTAATAGGCAGGCCTACCGTCCCTTGGAGCTGTGAAAGAATCAAACTTCTAAGCCAAAGCAATCAAAAGATACAGCCGTTTATGCTGCAAATTTTCGAAACTCGCACGGGAATCAAAACCTACTGGGTACTTCCCATGAACTTAGAATCTTGTAATTTGGTACGAAGTAACTTCTTATAGTACAGATAAAGGAAAAATTGCGAAAACCGTAAATGTTAAGTTACAATATATAATAAAAATTATTTTTGAAAATTTTTAATAAATTTCATTTTGCAATAAAAATACCATAACTATGACTCGATTGTCGTGATGGGTGAACTTTTACTTATATACCTACAGGTTTGTACGGAACCCTCGTTGCGCGAGTCTGACGCGCACTTGGCCGGTTTTTTTTATAAACAACGGGGAAGTAATGATAACCACTGAGGAACTGGCTACTTATCTCTTACTTCCGGAACATAACAATGATGAAAACATTGTTGCTATTTATGGCATCAGACTTGGATAAGCTGGTGGTAGCGAGCCAGGCGGACATACAACGAGTCCTACCACCAACCTATTATGCAACGATTTTAATATGTGCAGATTGGATGAAATCCATTTTTTTAAGCTATTGCATAGCTCCAATACTTTTATATTTTTAATACGCTGTTTGCCAGCGTTGTCACATCAATGCTAGGAATATCCTTGCATTCGAAAGAAACATCTTTTCAGGTGTTTAACGTTCGATTAAAAAGAGCATTGGACCGGATTTCCAAAGGTCGTGGGTTCGATTCCCATCTCAGAATTTACTTGTGGCCGAGTTAATTTTTTCCAATATTTTTCTATATAAAATTTATCATAAGTATTAAAATAGTATTGAAAAATGCAAAAATTAAAAAATCATAAAATATTGCATAGTTTTTATCGCGGGCTTTGAGCGCGGCGACCGAATCAAGAAATTCCGTAACGAAAAAACCTAACACCCCCCCCCCCCCCCCCCCCCCCCTCTCCGTTTCATAGATTTTGTTTGCTTAGTTACGATTGTGAATTTTGACGATTCGGTACCAGATTTAAAAAAGAAATTATATTTTCACACTAATTTTAATACAGTTTTTTTCATCATTGTCAATTTTGGTATTCACAATCGTAACTAAGCAACCAAAATCTATGATAAAAAATGCTATGGAAGTCTCGGTAGCTCAGCGGTTAGAGCATTGGACCGGATTTCCAAAGGTCGCGGGTTCGATTCCCGTCTGAGAATTCACTTGTGGCAGAGTAAATTTTTTCCAATATTTTTCTATTTAAAATTTACCATAAGTATAAAAATAGCATTGAAAAATGCAAAAATTAAAAAATCTTAAAAAATGCTATGCAATAGCTTTACCCTGGCAGTCCCCGAGAGCCACACGTATTTTTTTTTTTAATAATAACTAAGCAGGCATTTGACCACCATCGTGCTTAATAAACAGGATGTGGTCTAAGGTGTTGCATGCTTGCCCAGGAAATATGTAAATAAAAAAATACACAGACAGTACACAGACTACGAAACATCACTTCAATTTCATAAAATAGACTCTTTGTTAAAACGTCGAAATCAAATTGATTTAAAATACCTATTTAAAATAATAAATAATATGGTTGATGCTCCTTTTCTGTTAGAACAAGTTAATTTTCGTGTTCCACGCAAGCAGGAAAGAAATTGTCGAAAAAAAACACTCTTTTTCATCAATCCTAGTCAAACCTGTTATGGCAGGAATAGTTTTATAAAAAGATCTTGTTCCCTATATGATGATCAATATAGTACGGTGGAAATATTTGATAAATCGTTGAATAAATTCAGAAACCGCATAACTGAAATATCCGGTACCGCAGAGTAATATTCTAATATTGTGATAATATTTTAACGAATGTCTATTTATTTCTATGAGAAGTTAGACTTATAGACTATAGACTGTGTTTGTTAATACCTTAAGCAGCGCATTGTTTTTGTATTTGTGTTTCTTTTTTTGTATTTCTTTTTATTTTTATATTATATATATATATTAAATGTGTTTTATCAACATAATTAAAAGTATCCGCGTGTGAATTGTGTGTACAAATCTTTATCTGTTAGGCTTGTTAATTGAAATTTTGTGTAATTGTTTAAGTACTTTGTTGTCCTTTTTTCTACTGTTTTTTATTTTATAATGTAGGGGACTCTAGGTTTACTTTTAATCTGATTTATGTACTTATTATATTTTAAGAAACTGTTTGTTCCTAAATAAAAGAAAAAAAAAAAAAAAAAAAAAAAAAATGTAACAGCTCGAGTTTCTTCTTACTTCGAAATTCACTTTCAGCGGTTGGTCCAGAATGCATAAGCTGTAGCACACCATAGGACCAAGAACTGTGATCTTTATCCTTAGATTTATGCTGTTTCTCAAACTTCATGAGTGATACACATATATGCTTTCAGGCGAGTTTACAATAACCCCATTCTATGTGATCATATTTATTATTTTAAAACATGCAGTAGTTGGAGCCTGTCTCCATGGGGGAAATGGATACAATTCCGGAGAGCTCAACAAGCAACTAAGGGGCTCGAATCGATGGCGCTTTTTCAAAAGGCTATATTTACAGTACATCCAAGCAATTTGTTTAGAAGGCCGGACACCAGGAAGCTACGTAATGAGCCGGGCGGCCATTTAACGACCGGGGCTGCAATTGTATCTTAATGCGTTGATTTCCAATACAAATTGTTAAGCGTTAACGTTCGGTATACGGTGACCTTTTTTCGACGTATAGTCGACGGCACGTGAAGATAAACCGTTGCAGTTAGAAAATAGCTCTTATTTCATGAGCAATAAGTGAATGATAATGTAAACATTTGTGTGCTGATGAATGTGATTATGTGTTGTCGCTAAGGGTTATTTTTCTGTTCTGTTTTGTTTGTAGGATTTTTTTTAGGATATGTATCGCGTGTATATAGGTGTAGGTAGTTATAGGATACGTTGATAGAGGGGAAATCATACTAAACTAAACATAGATTTTACTATGAAATGAATCTGTAACAATCATACTAAACTAAACATAGATTTTACTATGAAATGAATCTGTAACAATCCAAAATAATGGGAAAATTTAACTATTTTTACCCGACTGCAAGGGAAGGGTTATGTTTTTCGCGCGTATCTTGTATGTTTGTATGTTTATAATGTAATATTCTTTATTACCTCATTTCTTTCAAACGGCTGAATGGATTTCTATAATTAAGATATCGTAAGATTTCTTTTGACAGCCCAAGTATCTTAGGTAAATGATGTAAAAAAACCATTTATTCCAATTTGGACCCACCTTTTCGACCTACATTCTCATTTGGACCCACATTTTGCTGGTTTCCGGTTTCACCCCACTTTATATAAACTTTTAAAAGTACAGTTAGTAGAAAAATTAAGAGCTCGTATAAAAAACGTTAAAGAGACTAAATAATTACATTATATTACTCGCTTTTACCATATAAGCTTATTTGAAAGTTACCTATGTATAAATAAAACTAAAAGTTTATTACAAATAAATTTAGTAGGTGAATCACGTTTGAAAAAACTAGTAAGACTTAAAATTTACAGGAGCCGTGTTCACATCATTATGTGGAAAAGTCCTTGAAAAATAAAATAAATAAAATGTATCAATTAAATTGTTGAAAAATCATCTATTGTAAATGATCACTTGTGGATAATTGAGTATCGGTCTTTTACAGACTGTACTTCGGAGAATTTGTTCAGGAGCTGCATGAGCTCATACCGCCATCCTTATATCGAACATTCAGGCCTCTGCCTCGAATCCAGCGGGCAGCGGAGCGGCGGCGGCGCGACTATGGAAACGCTCGCCCCGCACCACCCGCGCACCGCCGTTTTCGAAAGTCGCGCCGCCGCCGCCCGCCAGATTCGAGGCAGAGGCCTAAGACGTACTGCGGGTGGCCACCCTTTCTTGGTGGATATTCCTTTCTAAATGTTGCACAAAGCGCTAATCAACATATTTTATACTGCGCACAGCAAAGGAGTGGAAATCCCTCCCTGAGTCTGTGTTACCGAGTACTTATAACACGTCCATCTTCAAAGCAAGAGTGAATATGCACCTTCTGGGTTAGCTCGCTCCATCGTGGATACTGTCTTAGCTCCTGGGTTTGATTGAGATCAAGAGCAAACCCATTAATAGTAAAAAAAAAATTATCAGTGTTATTAAAAGTAATCTGCTAGTTAAACTATCTTAATAATTAATGAAATCTCTTATTTCTTTGGCATTACTATCGGTAGCCCTACAATTCTTTAGCATAACTATTGAAATCCATAATGAATTTTGTCGTGAAATTCTCTAAGTATTTTCAATCTTTAATTATGTGCCGCACGCCCCGCTCGGATTTGGCAGTGGACTGTATCGTTGCGGAGGGCGAGACGTACGGTCTCGTGAACTGGGTGCTGGGTTGCGAAGTAAAACGCAGAAGAGCTTGTTGTACCAGTAACTAGGAGAGCTTGCTTGCTGTCTCTTTCAGAGTCTTGAGGCGAGAGTGGGACAAGTGATGATCCGTAGCCATAGAAACCCGACTCTCACTAAGCCACTTAAAGGCAATACCATATAGAGAACCGCGCGCAAGCTCACTAGTTTTCAACTTTATTTATCTCATTTTATCTATGCACATACGACGTTTCTTATCACTAACATTTCCTTATCAGTTACATGTTACTTTAAAATATTCTAAAAAATTATTGCTATCAAGTTAAGTTACATTTACAATACTAAGTTCAATACTATTTCTAATCTACCTATGTCGTTTTGGGAAATGAGAAAACACACGAAAAAATAGACTTTATTTCTTAACATCTTATCAGCTATTTACTTAACTCTTATGTATCATACCTTATCGTGAAGGTCTAATTAGCCGCTATGTGCGTACCATCAATTTATCAACATAGGATAATTTATTTAAATACCTACACTATAAATACCTACTGCATAAAACTTCCATACAAACTAGTACAACACAAACAAACTATACAATACACGAAAAACACTAACTGCGAATAATATTGACTAAATACATTCCAAACACAGAGAAACTTATTATTATACTATAAAACAGCAATAGACAACGAATTCAATAGTTTTTACACTTGTAACTAACACGAAATTTCACATCACAATACAACTTTATTACCACAATTATTAGTCACTGTCTATTGTTCACTTTATTACACTATTTTGCCGGCCGTCCCGAACAATTATGTACATAATTTACTGTGACGAAAACAATTGCTGGCAAAACCTTGTATGCCCTACCCCTAGAGTGCAATTTAAGACAGAAGCTGCGGTGGTGAGCCTTAAAATCATCTGCGACGATAAGCAAGTAACTTACACATTAAAAAAGTTTCATTTTATATAGCTTTTTAATTTTCATGAACTACTTCATGTACCGTTTCTTGTGAACCTAATTTGCCGTGGCAGTTTGTAATTAAGACTACACTACGTATCTTTTGTATCTGATCATGTGATTGATTTATTTATGTACAAGTGTGAGTCTTTTAAACTGACCTTTAATAAATAAAATAAAATAAAAACTTCAGATTTTATCGCCGACTGTACCGTTTCCTATTTAAAAATAATTAAGTGCCTATAGAAACAATGTGGGGCGAAAGGAGAATTGAAAATGGGTCGAAATAAGAATATTTTATCTATTAAAATTAAACATTAACATGTGGGTCGAAATAGGCCTAAAAAGTGGGGTGAAATAAAAATTTTAATAAGTGGGTCCAAACATGTGGGTCGAAATTGGAATAAATGAAAAAACATTATTGCGACTGTGTTTGAAGTGTAGAAAAAATGTTTTTTTTAGAATACTTGTATAAAATTGATGGGCTTATCATAAGAATTTCAAAAAGGTATATCATGATAAATAGCGATTAATATAATAACTAAAAAGATATTAATAAAAATATATGTAAATTTAAAAACTTAAAAACCGTCCTACATCAGAACACAACAACTGAAAGATGGAAACAAGATCAAATATAGAACTTTTGGTCAACATAATAATATGCAGTCGGCAGTGTATTTTATAATAAATCATTCGTAATTTATGTATGCAGATTACTAGTCTCTATTCTTGAAAACTAAATATAAAGATGTCTTTGTTCAGTTTTGTTAACTTTCACATATGTTAACAATTTCTTCTTACATTGTTAAAGACAAAACTACTTTGCATTCAATGCTTTACTACACCTCACTCTGTTAAATTAATTAAGAACCCATAGAAAGCTTTCATATCTTAACGAAAAGAGCCAGTTCCTCAGTGATTGAGGATTCCGGGAGAGGCTCGCTTCCACCTTCAGCCTTATCAATACTCTACATCAGGTATGATGAAGGTTAAGAATCTCCCCGTCGGTTCACAAAAAAAAATACACAAAATGATCATATTATACCGCCTTAGAAGAACTGGATGAAACTTATGCAGCTTTGTTTAAGACAAAATATTAAGTAGGTCGAATGTTACCTCCGTACGTTGGATTTGCACAAAGTTGTACCATTTACGTGCGAGGAATTTGGTAAGTACAGTCAACAGCAGACCAGGCATTACAACACAGACAAAGTTTCTATTAAAGTTGAAAACGACGGCCACTTACGGTGTATGAGCCGCTATGTTTGTGTACTAGTCGGCCCGTACATGAGAATTGTTGTAAGTAAGTAAGTTGTTGTGACACACTCGCCGTTGTAGTGGTGGAATAAAAACACTGATTCCCGTCAAAGTTATAATACGTAGAAAATAAGTAAAAATACAGTAAGTAGTAATTAATTGTGGGATACTAATTTGTTTCGCGGTAAATCAGTTTAAGGAGTGCGCGCTGTGAGTAACAAACAATAACATTTATAATGCGAGTCTCGCTGATGTAAGCAAAACTGCCTGTGCGGTTAATGAACCGTACATACGGAAATACGTAGCCAATTTTAAAAGAACTTTTAAAAAGACACATATTATGGAACGAGCTGTGTAGTGTCGGCTTAGAATAGCATTACCCTCTCTCATCCCGTGGGTGTCGTAAAAGGCGACTAAGGGACTCAGCCTTCAGGAGACGGTCAGCAGCGTCTCCTACATACTTGGCCATACTGCGATCGCCAACCCGCCTGCCAAGCGTGGCGATTATGGCAAACCCCCCCTTTTGGGGGAGGCCTATACCCAGCAGTGGGTGTTATGTGGCTGAGACGACGACGACGACGATATTATGGAACATATATATTAGCTAAACTACACTTGTCAGCAAATAGAACGATAGTAAGAAAAACAAATGTGTAATTTTCATTCCAAATAAAGTTTAGGAAACCGGATTGAGTGAATTTGTTTTTGTTACTTTGCACAAAACTGAAAGTTTTCTTGAATTTTTGGGACTTTAAATCGCAAGTCGAGTATTCGACTCTTTCATTGTCGACTCATTCACGTAGAAATCTTCTGAATAATGAGACTGTAAAGTGAGTACCGTGTGGTGACGACCTGTGCCGTGTGGTGACGGCCTAAGAATACAAGCGTCACATGCCTGGGATGTCGTAAGAGTCGACGAAGAGGCTCGACGCATTGAACACCTGTGCGTGAGAAGGAAAACTTGAAACAAACCCTCTACCAACCCGTCTGGCCAGCGTGGTAGCAGTAGGCTAATAGCCTCCTATGAACGCCACTATAGGCGTGAGCTAGGAGAGGCCTATGTCCAGCTGTGGACGTCCACAGGCTGATGATGGAAAGTGAGTATGTTTGTATGAAAATAACGCAGTGGCTCGATTTATTTGTTGACAAGTGTATACCGAGATTTCAGTACCCAATTAACACTAAGCGGTCCCCCGGTGACCGCGCTCGACATTACGCGCTATGGGATTTTAAACTATTATGGAAATTCAAATTCAAATTCAAAATTCCAAATTGATTTATTGCTTAGAGTCGAATTTATTTATGCTAAGAAAAAAACAAAAGACAAAAGGTGTTTTGATGGTTTTGTTCCGATATTACTTAGGGCAAAGTTAATTATTCAGATTTATGTCTTGATTGTGATGCTTTGAAACAGTATACATACATAAACTGAGTGTCCGCTAATTGAGTGTCCGCTAATACAAAGTTACCCAAACCCTTTTTTGGTTATTAACCTATCTTTATATATGGATAGGGCTATATGAGATAGTTGCCTAGGATACTGGCTTCGTTGCCTAGCAACCGCCGTTATTTTGTTTAAATTAACAAAATCATCCTAGGGAACTATTTCATTTAGCCCAATCCATATCTACAGATAGGTTATTAATTTCGGGCGTAAGACGAAAGCTCGAAATTATCAGAAGAAATTTGACATTTGATATAAATATACCTTAGATGCCGTTGACTGTACAAGTACGTCCTGAGGAATAAAGGTGAGGTATGAAGCTAGAATAAGGTTTGTGTTAGGTTATTCTTGTTTTATATTACTAGTAAGTAGGTAGCTTTGTGAAATTCGGACCCGTATAAATTGGTTCTTGGCCTTTCTAACTGCGAGTGTTGAGTAATGTTGTAATGTTAAAGTTTTATTGTAAGGGAGATACGCAATGTAAGTATATTTCCGTCCTTTACTCAAGATTACTTCTGATGAGATGAGAGCTGATTTTAAGGGACTTAAGAACAATTTACACTAATATTATAAAACGGTAAGGTTTGTAAGTCCCTGCTAGCCTAGCATGACCAACAAAACGCGATATGATACAGCGCTTTAACACGTTTAACCGTCAAAAGACAATGGTTTTTGACGTTTGAGTGTGGATAAAACGCTATATCATATCGCGTTTCGGCGGTCATGCTGGAACCACTAAACCGATTAAAAAAATCTTGTAAGCATTAAATGACATTGGCTATATTTGATTATTATAAACCATTTTTTTAATTATATTTAAATTTTGCATTTTATAATGATATTTTTATGTGATAAATATTAAACAAGAAGATATACTAGAAAAAAGCAACTTGTCTCATGTCGAGAGACCCTAGAAAGGTGAATATACAAGAAATATTCGACGTGTCCTCATTGGTCTCTGTAACATAATTGGTTAGTGCATTGGGCCGGATTCCCATGGATGCGGGTACGAATCCCGTCATGTGAGGATATTTCTCTCATTGATGAAACAACGGTGGCCAACACAGTAGAATGGTGAATATAGTAGAAAAAAAAATCGACGTGTCCTCATAGGTCTCTGTAGCATAATTGGTTAGTGCATTGGGCCGGATTCCCAAGGATGCTGGTACGAATCCCGTCATGCGAGGATATTTCTCTCATTGATGAAACAACGGTGGTCAACACCGTAGAAAGGAGAATATAGTAGAAAAGAATCGACGTGTCCTCATAGGTCTCTGTAGCATAATTGGTCGAATCCCGTAAGACCGACATGAGACAAGTTGCTTTTTTCTATTATTACATTATTATCACAATGATTTATTTTTTAAATTGAAATACATTACAATATTTGTGAATCAATTCAGGGAAACAGGCTGATGCGTTGAAGAGGGCACGGGTCAGCTAGTTATTAGTATGAAATTACAGCAAAACATCCATCTAATAGCTTCACAGGTTCAAATCAAATTCTTCAGCTCTATTATACAATGTTATTTTATATTTACCCAAAAATTCAAAATCATTTGTAGAACTCATCATTACGAAAAACTATCTGTATGGAAGCAACCCCGAAATCGCGAAAAAAAACATGTTTCATACATATTAGCAGAGTTCAAATAAATTTTTCTATGAAACAGCCACAGACCTATAGTGAGATAGACAAAAGAGCGCTTCAAACTGTATGAGAACCTAGCGTGTCGAATTTTTCGTACTTACGATGACGTCATGAGCGAGATTGTGATGTGGAAATGTTATTGACGAGCTCTTGCAAGAAAGCGCTGCATAATTAACACTTTTCGTTTCTGAGTGACTCGTGTTTTTATGGCAATGGTCTCAAGCAGACTGACTTAGGTCGTAAAACTTTGACCGTGGATCCAACTTTTGGCACGCAAGGTATGTACACTTTTACCGTCTATCTCGATATAGGTCTGTGGAAACAACATTTTTTTTCGCGATTTCAGGGTTCTTCCATACAAAAAGATGTATGTTTTATAAGTTGTTCGTAATGACGAATTCTACAAATGGTTTTGAGGCTTTGGGTAAACATCAAATAATGTTGTAAAAGTATAACTACGACATACGAGTACATTTGCATAGCAACACTTTAATGTGTTCAACGTTTCCGTAAGACAAAAACAGATGCCTCCAAAAGGCAAGTTCGGCACGGTCGGGACGTTATTTGTACCCGAACTATGGAACCCAAGGGAAATGAATAATTTCAGAACCCGCCTTATGAACCACTAGCGTGCCTCGAAACAAGACAACAACAAATAAAAACTTGCCGCCAAGTTTACCACAAAATTTGGACTTGGATATTTTAAAACGCACGGAAATATGAGCTTTCGGTATAATCTTGAAAAATAGTAAGAGCGCTTGCTAAAAGTTAAGTGCACTCTTACTTATACAGGCTGTTACAAAAATACCCGTAACGCCGAAAGAGGGTTAAATGTGCCTTATAACAAATCCATTTACAATATATGAGGACCGTACTATCACTGTATGACTTACCGCAATAAAATTAAACTATTATTTTTTTCATTGATATGCAAACCCTATTTCAGTAAATTCAAAGAGTAAACCAGAGTAACTAGAATGTTTAATTGTACATTTTTACCTCTTCAGGTTCCCTGACATGACAGCTTACATAGGGTTAACAATATTTTTGGCTTTGATAATTGATTATATTTTTTACGGGGTATTTGTAACACCGTGTATGTAGAGGAATAATTTGCAGTCATAAAAATATGGTTGGAGATAAACAAAGTTTTTTCAAGATTGATAATAACCTTTTTATAGGTGATGCCGGTGGAGCTTTGAAAAGTTTACCTTAACCTATAAAAAAACAGTAGCATTTGATTCGATGTTTGGAAGAGTAATATATGCTAAAAATTATATGGCTGACAAGTACATTTAACATAGGAAAAAAGAAAAAAATGTCCTATCTTTAAACAGCAATATCTTCGAGGGTTCGTTAGATAGATTAAACTTTGAAGATAATTATTGTCAATATTTTTTTAATAGAGTATTAAATTACTTGAGATGATTTGTATTATTTAATTTATACAATTGTTTGTTATTTGTATGCAATAGTTTCAAATAAAAAACAATCCATAAAGTACTAAAAACAACAAAAAACATAAACGATTCCTCACATTTCTCCAAGAATATTTATTTACTTAGCTTTGAAACTCGAACTTTTTAATTGAAACTTGGCTCCCAGCTTTCTAAATGCTTTTAACAATTTAACATGATTTCTTTTCGCGTTCCTAACAAAATCATCTTTCCGTAAACAATCAAATGGTGCAAAATAAAATAAATAATGCATTTCTTTGTAACTTGCAGGACTTGTGGCCGCCCGCGGTTTTACCCGCTTGGCCCCCGTGGGAATATCGGGATAAAATGTATGTGTTACATCCGAATCCATTTCTATGTGATTCAGTAACAAACATTCAAACGTCTAAACATCCAAACTGCCACATTTATAATAGTACTTTTAGTAGATTTTTTTTCCTTTAATGATCAAAAGTATTACAAAAGACATGATATTTAATTTACTCACCGATACAAAAGCCATTTCGGCTTTAACTGTGGCGGAGGAGTTCAGTTACAGAGCAAATACAACAAATTTAAAATGTTAGTAAATTTATGATTTTGTAATTTTTGCATTTTTCAATGCTATTTTTATACTTATGGTAAATTTTAAATAGAAAAATATTGGAAAAAATTAACTCGGCCACAAGTGAATTCTCAGACGGGAATCGAACCCGCGACCTTTGGAAATCCGGTCCAATGCTTAATTTTTGTTAATAAGGTTAATTTTTTCCAATATTTTTCTATTTAAAATGTTAGTAAATTGTTGGAAAAAAAGAATATATAAGTACATGTTTTTTAAGTATTATAACTTATTTCAGAAATAAATTTTTGTATTTATAAAAGAAATATAGATTAAAAGTTTTTTTCAAACAATAAAATAATAGTTATAATCATGGGAAAAATAGAGAGTATAGCAATGATGGTCAGAAAAGTTTATCGTAAGTGAAGTTTTGTCGATCAGCGTAAAGTTCTCCATATTTTAAGTTTTAAACATTCATTCCCAGTAATGTTGAAAGTAGTCAATTCGTTAATGTTGAGTCACAATCGTATCTTAATTGTCTTAATTGTATTACAATCGGGGAGCTTCCAGATTGACCAGTACAGTTTTTTGGGAAACGTTAATCAGAAAAGTAGTTAAAAAGTTGTGCAGAAAACCGCGAGAAATGGAGGTGCATCGCAAGGGCGCGGGCGGCGTTATCCAAAGAAATGCATCATCATTAACCACGACCATTCTGTCAAGAGTGAACGACTGAGGAGGAGGAGGGAGTTAATAAGTATAAAAAATAATTTATGATTCAAATGAAATTCCTATATGTTCTATAATTTGTGATTTAAACTTTTCTGTGAGTCTGTAACTTTTTAACCGACTTCAAAAAAGGAGGAGGTTCTCAATTCGGTTAGTATATTTTTTTTTTTTTTTTTTTTTATGTATGTACACCGATTACGCCGAGTTTTCTGAACCGATTTCCATGATTCTTTTTTTGTTCGATTAAGAATAGTTGCCAATTGGTCCCATAAAAATTTGGTTTCGTTTGACCCAGTAGTTTTTATGTTATGAGCATTTTTATATATTTCATTTCATAGTTGACTTGGACGACGTAGTATTTACGATAATTTTATTTATAATTTACATGAAACCTTATCTAATCTAGAAAAACCCTGCTGTAGTTTACAAAACAGCCTATTACAGACACTAAAAAGTAAAAAAAAACTGCGTTAAAAAAAACCGACTTCAAAAACTAAAAAGCAAAAAATAAGCCTTTTGGAGTCGGTGCCAGCCTAGCAAGAAAAATAAAATAAAAGGAGCTTAAAGTAGAATGTCTTGGCTGCCACCGACTCCAAAAGGCTTATTTTTTGCTTTTTAGTTTTTGAAGTCGGTTTTTTTTTAACGCAGTTTTTTTTTTTAAATAACGTTTCGTAAAAAAAAATACTGGTCAACCGGGATGTACCCCGACTGTATTTTTTATACTGTAGTAACAAGAACTGGAGTTGGAACACGGTTCAGCTACGAGAATTTGGAACTAGGAGTAAGTTTGTTTAGTTGAACCCTGGTGACTTTTGGTCTAGTGGTTTACACCACCGGTAACAGACCCAGGGGTCCCGAGTTCGATTCCCAGTGCGGGTAAATATTGTACTTGGTTTAGTTGGTGGTAGGACTTGTTTTAAGTCCGCCTGGCTTGTTACCACTATCTTATCTAAGTATGACGCCATAACAATAATGTTTTCAGTATTGTTGTGTTCCGGTAGTTAAAACCAGCTCCTCAGTGGTTGGGGATTCCGGGAGGGGCGCGCTTCAGCCTTAGCCTTATCATCTATCTTTGTATATAAAATTCAATGTCCTGACTCTCTTATTGACTGATAATCAACGCACAGCCCAAACCGTTGGGTCTAGAAACTCCAAAATTGGCACATACTCTCTTTATGAGGTGCAGGGGTGCACTAAGAAAGGATTTTTTGAAATTCAACCCTTAAGGGGGTGAAATAGAGGATGAAAGTTTGTATGAAAGTCTGTCAGTTTTGAAGATAGTACCAAAGGGGTGAAAAGGGAGGATGAAATGGTGTAAGAAAAGTCCTTTATTTTCAAAGTGTTAGGGACTTGAAATTTTGTATTTAGGTTGACGATTGAAATTAACTTTTACCTGTTTCGGCGTTTTTGAAAATTCTACCCCTAAAGGGGTGAAAAGAGAGATGAAGTTAAGTAAGAAAAGTCCTTTGTAGAAATAAAAAAAACTTATCCAGATATATTCACGAACTCAGATCAAATTTTCTGTATTTTTTGGTTTTTTGAGTGAGACTTACAAGAAGCCAGTCATCCCGTGACCACGGCAGCTGAAAAGGTGCCAAAACGTCGCGAAAATAAAAAAAAACCCTAAAAATTACGGACAATTACCTACATCTTAGTTCGTGAAATATAACGCGTTTAATATCCGTAAAAGTTGTTTTTTTCAATAAACAGTGCGCGAGAAAACTTAAGTCTTTTATTTTCAAAGTAAAAGTAATTTAATGTTTTATTAGGCTTATGGTTGGAAATTAAATACAAAAAATCCTCTCAAGAAATTAACCCCTAAGGAGGATAAAAATTATGTGGATGTTGATTGCAAAAATGTCATTGATTTTGAAGTCCGATGTGGTGAGCATGAATCAACCCTTAATGGTAAAAGGGTTCAAATTTTGTGTAGAAAAGTAATGTAAAATAGACAGTAGGACTTTGATCGCGATAGCTTTGGAGCATGTTCTACTACTTTTCCATTCACATATATCCATACGCTTGTATTATAAATGCTAAAGAAAAACTGCACATCTGTCTGGCTGTTCTTTTTCACACGTAAACCGCTGAATTGATTTTAGTAAAATTTGGTATGGACTTAACTTGAACCGTGGAGATGGACATAAAATACTTTGTAATCTGATAAATGGTACAAGCTTACGGTAGTGAAACGTGGTCGCTAACTAAGGGTCTGATAAGAAGGCCCAAGGTCACTCAGCGTGCAATGGAGATGGCTATGCTCGAAGAGGGAAATGAGGAGATCCGTAGGAGAACTAAAGTAACAGACATTGCACCAAGGATTGCTCAGCTGAACTGGCATTTGGCGGGATACATAGCGAGAAGAATCGATGGCCGTTGGGGCGAAAAGGTGGATGGCGACCGCGCACCAGCCGACGCTCCGTGAGTAGGCCCCCGACAAGATAGATCCTCGATCTGGCGAAGGTCGCGGAAAGCCGCTGGATGCGGGCAGCGCAGGACCGATCATTGTGGAGATCCTTGAGGGAGGCCTTTACCCAGCAATGGCTGTTATGTGGACAAATTGGCACCACCACACGACCAAGCGAACTTTGTTCTGCTCCATGTTTAGATTTTTCATACATAGGTATTTCCACTTAAAACTAACTCATATGTCATATGCCAAATTCTATTTCGATCAGTTAATACCTGTTTAATCCTGTTCATAGGTCTTTGTGTCTCAGATGTGTGTACAGATAGCTAGTTATAATGGAATAAATAATGTGTTGTTTAGACTCAAAAGTTTAGATTACAAGTCGAAGGACGATATGGAAAAATCAAGGCCGATATAACATGTCCAAGGCCGGTTAAAATGAGATTCATGAATGAGAGATCATGAGATATTTTTGCACTTGCGAGAAATCTTACTTTCAAGCACATGTTTTTTTTGCATCCTTGACCAGCTCACTCAAAAATTTTTAGCTATAAGATGAAAAAGTAAACCCAAAGTTAGTGCATACAAAAGTAGAACTCTGGGTTAAATGTAGTTAACTCTCGGTTAAACCTAGCTTGGCGCAAGTGGGCTTTATAGTGGAGAAATATAGGTGAGGTACGTGAATTGTGGGAGTACAAGAAAAATATTATATATTTGCACAAGCTACAGCGAGGGCGAGAATGGAATCCGTTTCAAAGGACCACATAGATTTCCCCCATCTATTATCATCTTGTGTGAGGTCAAAGTTAATCCCATTGACGATCTGAGCCGTCAACTGTCAACTCCACAGGTGCAAAACACGTCCTTTTTCCAGGGTGCGCTGCCGGCGCCTCGCCGTCTACCCCAGGGACGGGGACAAAGGCTATTCGTTCCCAAACTGTTGTACCCCACTGACCGAGTGCGCTCAACATCGACCCACGCAGGCGCCCGGCCGCCAGTCGCTCGCCACCTCGCGCCCCGGCCGCGCGTCTGCACCGCCCGCGCTCCGACCACCACTCCATGCGATTTGTTTACAATAACCATCACGTGCTCATCGAAATGGCGTACGTTGTCACGTGATTCGCCTGTCATCATCATCAGATACCCTGTGAACGGTACGTAAACTTACTTGCTCGTTGGAGATGAGATGTGTTAGCTGTTAGCTGATACTGTTCTAGAATAAAGCCTTTGCACGTGTCTCTTAAAACCTCCTTTGACGGAAAACTCCACTACTGAAAAAGAAACCTCGTTCTTAATTCTATTGTGTATTCTAATTTAATAGAATACTTAAAAAGCCGATGTTCAACTGTCCTTAAAGCAATGTTTACACAGAATCGATGATAAAACTCGCTGCTGGAATCCGTTTGGCATTCCAACATATTTTGTTATTCCAATTGATTTTAGACTGTGTTCAGTCGAATCGCTAGAACGTTGCGTTGTTTGCCTCCAAACGGACCGAGACGTAAATAAAAACTGAATTTCTATTGTAGTTTCGCTTCAAATGCCGTTCAAGTGATTTCTGTGAAATAATCGCGAGGTATCTTTTTAATCGTTTGTTCTTATCATTTGTTTACGTAAGTGATGCGATAAAAGATAGCGCGGTGAAATGTGTTTTATTTACGAAATATAAATTGGTGTGTACGGTTTGGTAAATATTAATGTTTTAAAACATTAAAAAAATATATATTTGGATCAAATATTCCAACTCCTATTTTTTTACTAAACGACTGAAGTATGTTAAATCTCGGAAGTATTGCTGAAAAACCTGAAAACTCGGTACCTAACAGAATTTCAGCGTAAAATCTAATTTTTAAGGAGTATTTTTATTTCTTCCTATTCCAAATTGTAAGGATGAATTTGGTATCGTTATTTCTTTGTATAGTGCTGTATTCTAGTTATAGTTAACAGATGCATACAATGGCCACAATAATACTCTGTAACCGTTGACTTGATGAGGCTTCAGTTTATCCTTTTTGAACGTGCGAACTCGCCGATCTGAGGTCGAGCGGTAAATTTTCATTAAACATGGTTTATATTCATAAACAATGGTTTTCATAGTCATGTATTATTATGGTTGTTTCTAAAAACAAATGAGGTTGCTCATTTAGTTAATAATCACGAAAACAATACTGATTACTTTTTATGATTATTTGGAGCCGTAAGTTAGAAAATTACTGTCAAATTGTACTTATTACGATATATTCTAAATCTAAGATTATCAGAGATAAATCTAAGATAAATTCGAGAATATGTACCAGATATGTATATCACAAAAAACTTTTTTTAATATTATATAAAACTCACTCTCATATAAAACAAATTCACTCTCTCTCTATAAAACAAATTCTTTCTCTCTCAATAAAACAAATTCTTAGTTTTGCAAATAACACTGCTCTCTGCCAGAAATTGCATTATTACATTTGCAAAACTGATAATTTTACTAGCAAAGAAAAGTAGCACACAGACTACACTACCATAAGAAAGTGACATAATAGCACATAATAAAGATAACTACTAGCAAAGAAAAGTAGCGTACACACTACACTACCATAACAAAGTGACATAATAGCACAAAATAAAGATAACTACTAGCAAAGAAAAGTAGCGTACACACTACACTACCATAACAAAGTGACATAATAGCACATAATAAAAATAACTAATATTTTAACTGAAGTTTCCAAAGCAAACAATGATTGTGAATTTGCAGTATTCAATTTTAAAATTTCCTTTTATTCTTATAATCTAGCGGCTGCCCGTGGTATCACGCACGGAGTTCCCGTTCCCGTGGGAATATCGGGAATAAAAGTAGTTATGTATGTTACTATCCGTCCATTCAACTAACTCTATGCTAAATATCAAGTCGATTGGTTGTTTAGTTAAGTTAGCGTGAAGGAACGACAAACTGAGACACTTTCGCAGTTATTCAAATTTTATTTCATCCGCCTCTGTGGTCTAGTGGTACAACCAGCGGTATCAGACCCAGGGGTCACGGGTTCGATTCCCAGCGGGGGTACATATATTCGGTTTGGTTGGTAGGACTTGTTGTAAGTCGGCCTGGCTAGCTACCACCATCTTATCTAAATCTGACGCCATAACAACAATGTTTTCAGCATTATTGTGTTCCGTCAGTTAAAAATAAGATAGCCAGTTCCCCGGTGATGGGAGAGGCTCACGTCCATCTTCAGCCTTATCAATACTTAACATCAGGTATGATGAAGGCTAAGAGTTACCCGTACTTCATAAAAGAATATATATAATGTTAGTTATGAGTTAGAATTAGGATTACGGTTTTTATTCGGTAAAATGATTTGGAGCACAAAGGTTTTGTAAGAAAAAATATTCCACGTTGGCAAGCACTTTTGATATCCTATTAAAGCAACTTTTTTGACGTATTGATTCTAGTAACTATACTTTTTTGTAAATACAAAATTAAAGAAAAGTAGGAGAATAAGCCAAGAAAAATCTTAGTAAAAATTGTTTGTTATTAATTATTTTGTCCCCAAAATTGTAAATAATTTTTTGGTAGAAGTTTAATTATATTCATAAAATCTTTAATAAAATCCAAATAAGGCAAATTTATGTTTTTTTTGTCTGATTTTGTACTACCCTCCTAGAAACTAACTCCCTATAATAACTTTATTATTCCAGTTACTAAATTAATGCTCTGATCTAGAATATAGTCGAATTTCCAATACAAACTCTAAATCAAGTCGTTTGAAACTGAATATGCTTATAAGAAGATCAAAGCCTGCCTAACAAAATTGTTACATAGTTGTCAAATAGTTTTCCTTCGAAAATTCTACTGAATTGTTTAACACAGTCGGGGTTGACCAGTAGTTTTTTTTAGCGGGCTTTATTTAAAATCGTTAAAGATATATAAAAAAACGTTTATATCGCAAATAATAGAGCTAATGCTAACAATTTATTATTCAAAAGAAAAACCTATTAATATAGGTTTATCTTTTGAATAATAAATCGTCTCCTTAACCTTAGTACTTTATGTACATACCTACATGTAACGACTTCATTTCTAACCGGCTCAAAGTTTAATATAAGATTTTAAACTTTCATGTTCTAATTCCAAAATATCGCGTTGAGTCCCGTCACTCTTGTTTATAATAAGTCAAAGTTATTGTCGTTATTGGCTAAAGATGAGGAATCAAAGTCAAAGTCAAAGTCAAAATATTTTTATTCAAATAGACTTTTATATAAGTGTCCAATTTTTTTCCTTACCAGCTATTCAGGACATCTTTTAACTGACAAGAAGAACGGCCGCAAGAAACTTATCAGCTTGAACAGTGATGCTAAACACAAATCTACAATCTTGAAATATAAATATAAGTATAATATAATAAGTGGAACATTTTTACATACTCAGTTATTAGAATATTTTCCTTTTGTACATTTACAACAGTTAGGTTTTTATGTTAGTATCACATCCATGCATTGTGGTCTTCAACAGAGAAACAATCGGAGGCAAAGGCTTTTTCTTAAGTTGTAGTATTAAGGTGCTACTTATTAAAATTTTCTTATTTCCTAGGTTTGAAAATATAAAAAAACATACAAAAATCAACTATTGTGCCCAAAGTAAGTTTCATTAAGAAATGCTTTACGTCGGGAAATACAAAAAAATGAAAATAACACGAAATTTTAATAATAATCTGCTAATAGTGGAGTGTAGCATGTTTATTAATCTGCAAAAGTTGCGTAATATACTTTTTTCTACTATAATTTATTTATTTAGGAAACAAACAGTCATACAGAGATATTGACAAAAACAAAATATCATGTTCTTATCGACCTAATCTATACTTAATATTATAAAGCTGAAGACTTTGTTTGTTTGAACGCGCTAATCTCAGGAACTACTGAACCGATTTAGAACATTCTTAGACCATTAGAAAGCTACATTTCTCCCGAGTGACATAGGCTATATTTTATCCCGATATTCCCACGGGAACGGGCACCACGCGGGTAAAACCGCGAGGATCCGCTAGTAGTTCCATAAAGCATAATAATACGGTACATACGTTTTAAAGTAATTGGAAAAGTAAACAACAAATTATGTTATATTATGTTATTACTAGGGCGGTTACAACCCGATACTCGGGTTCGTCGATCGACGAAAAATTCCAAATTATGCGAAAATAATGACACTTTTTAATTGCAGTTTGTGATCATCACGTTTAACATTTTGTATATTTTATAGTTTTCGGAACAAATAGACTCGAGTACCTTTAATTTGATACCTTACTCGGCCGCGTACTACGCGCCAAAGTCCCTATCGAGTCGTCACAATTTTTGCGAACCTGAATTAAGTATATAGATCCTCCTTATTTATTATTTTTTAACAGATTAAAAAAAAAGGAGGAGGTTGTACATCTTAAGTTTATACGCGCACTTCATTGAAATAAAACAACGTTTACGGATATCAAACGCGCTATATTTCATCCCGTGACCACGGCAGCTGAAAAAGTGCCGAAACGTCGCAAAAATCCCTAAAAGCTTAAAAATACTGACAAATACAACGTGATATCCGTAAAAGTTGTTTTATTTCAAGGAGGAGGTTATCAATTCGTCACGTATATTTTTTTTATGTACTGAATACTCGTAAACGGCTGAACCGATCGAAATGATTTAAGGCCCTACTCGGAAAATGTATGGACTTTTTGATATAAAACTATAGCATGGTTACAGTTGTTACAAATCTGGTAATAACATATATATTTCTTCATACCTTTATCTAGATTCGTATAGTTTCAAAAACACGATTTTATGATTTTGCCTCGACACTTTTTCTTTTCGAAAAGATCTCTAAAAATACGAAAATTTAAGATTATTCTTATTATTATTATTTACACTATTGGAAATTGGTTTAATAAG
This sequence comes from Chrysoteuchia culmella, assembly GCA_910589605.1. NCBI lineage: Eukaryota > Metazoa > Arthropoda > Insecta > Lepidoptera > Crambidae > Chrysoteuchia > Chrysoteuchia culmella. The sequence goes on from OU342651.1 coordinate 3,588,901, forward strand.
TGGACACCAATAATATTTAGGATAGTATAGAAGCATTTTTTTAAAATCGCTATAGTTTTTTAATACGAAGTGATTTTGTGTTTTTTTTTTGCCTAATCTGCAAAATCAGTCTCGCTCCCGTGCGCGTCGTTTTCTCATTGCTATCTCGCTTCAGCATATTTTTTTCGAGTATCGCCTTAACGTAGAAATGTTGAAAAAACTGACGTTTTCGTTACTTCTTACCTAGATGACATAATACTATATAGCCCGATTTTTGTGTAGGTATGTACGGGACTTATAGTGACTTTAAAAATTGTAAAAAGATTTTTGTATAAAAAAAGTAAAAAACGACTTCAAAAAGAAAAAATTACTTAAGCCATTTGAAGTCGGTGCCAGCCAAGGCTTTGATGATGCATTGTTCAAATTTTACATTGCACTTCTAAACTTTTATTTTTCTTGCCTTGGCTGGCACCGACTCCAATAAGCTTATTTTTTAGGGCTCCGTAGCCTAATGGCAAAAAACGGAACCCTATAGATTCGTCATGTCTGTCTGTCCGATGTATGTCACAGCTACTTTATTACATCTCTTGTGTACATTATGGAATGCAATAAATAATCGAGTATTGAGTATTACTTTTTGAAGTCGGTTTTGTGGAAAGATTTTAACACAAATGCGTTTCAAAGTTTCTAGTAACACATTTGTAAGATTTGCACCTTAAAAAGCTGTATTAAGGCGGTACCCCCACCGAAAGTGGCGCCGCGTTGAATTTTATTTAATATCGTAATTCTAATTCACAATCTTAATAAAACAAAACGTGGAATTTTTAGAGCCCATTGTCTTGTATTTTTAGAAGGTATCGCTACATCTCGTCATAGTCATTCGTAGAAGTAGATAGCAAATGTGTTAAAAACGGCCACTTTTAGCAGTTTTGCTATCTACTTCTAGCAGTGACTACGAGGGAATGTAATGATACCGTCTAAAAATACTAGACTATGGGTTCTAAAAATTCCACGTAAAGTTTTATTAAAATTGTGAATTAGAATTACGATATTAAATAAAATTCAACGCGGCGACACTTTCGGTCAGGGTACCGCCTTAAGTGTAAGTAGCTAGAATTTGAAAACTATCTTTTACTTAGAAACGTGAAGCCAAATGGCTAAGTCTACCTGATTTTCTTTCTTTTTCTCAGGATTTATCGTTCTTGATCTAAAAGTAATGACACTGAAGAGCGGTCCATTTCTGCAAAGCCCGAGGTAACTCGCCCGCAGAAAAAGTATCGTAAGAACCGTTATATTATATTATACAAAATGTCTTTATTATTATATTATTATAATGAAAGGCAAAGAAGTATTTTTTTAAGTATTACTGATAGATTTCACCTGGTAGTTTCTCCAAAGGACTTCTTTTCCGTGGGAATAACAAAAAAAAAGAAGCTTATCCAATTCATATCTGCACCAAAATTCATAAGAATCGATTTATCGGTTAAGTCAAATCAAAATATAACAAACAAAATTAAATATTTTGCTATTATTTTAAGAAACAAGAAATTGGTTGACCTTACCCGAAGTCAAAAGTATACTTTTTCCATTTTACTTAGTAAGTTTAATTCATTGATGTAATTTTATATTGTCATTGTGAGATCTTATATTTATGTATGACTACTCAAAACATTGTCGTAGTACAAACTACGGATTTCTACGGGAACCGTAGCAAAGCTACAGAGTCGTAGCATCGTAGCAATAGTACAGCAGATTATCAATGATCGATTTACGGTATACAGTAGAAACACGATTAATTTATCAGTAATTGACTTTCGACTGAATTTTTGATAACGAGTGACTAATTTATGTGATGGAAAGTGTCTTAATAAATAATAAGACGAGGTCATTATTCAATTTGACAAGTCTGGTATGAAAAAAACACCTTTGCGAGTTTCTTGCCAGTTCATCTTGTTACAAGGTCTCCCGTTGTAGGATTTTCTTAACCAATGGCGGATGGAGGGATTTGATGTCAATCTTCATAAATTAGAATATACGAGTATCGATTTCATTTTATTAATACTAAAAATAAAAGTTTTACGGATGAGTAAATACGGATAAAACTTTAAATAGCGTTTGCTATTAAAATTTACACATTTTAGTATTTGTTAGTGTAATGAAAAGTAACTATGAAATTTTTTACAATTCGACACAAGTTATCCGAAACAACAAGCTGCTTCTTCACGTTTCAAAATATTTACTGTAAAACAGGATATCATTAGTTAAATTAGTTAAAACCTTAAAAAAACTGTAAGCCCGTGAAATACAGAGAGTAAAAGGAGAAAAACAGTCTCTACGCTCGGCTTAGTTCGTATATTTTAGAGAGCTTGCCTTTCTTTATGCAGAGCATTAGGCACACTTAATGCAATTTCACTTTCTGCCAGTGTGCAGGTGTCCAATAGCATAAATTAGACAGAAATTGTGTAATAACCCGGGCCTGCAACGTTCCGATCACGTGTGCCGCGACGAGGGTGACCACACGCACGGTGCAATCACAGTCCAAACAGTATTTGTTCATTGAAATAAAACAACTTTTACGGATATCAAACGCGCTATATTTCCACGAACTAAGTTGTAATTGTCCGTATTTTTATGTTTTTTAGGGGTTTTTGATTTTCCCGACGTTTCGGCACCTTTACAGCTGCCGTGGTCATGACCATTACAACTTAGTTCGTGGAAATATAGCGCGTTTGATATCCGTAAAAGTTGTTTTATTTCAATGAACAGTGCGCGCCAAAACATAAGATGTAAGTATTTGTTCTGCTTATACACTTAGACACGCGCTGGTACACGTGCGTTCGAGGCTCGGACTACAGTGAAAACCAGTGAGATCCGTGTAGTGATAGCGAGCGGCACGTGTGTGTGTGTGTGTGTGAGTGTGACATATCGACCGAGTGCAACGACTGTTTATTATGGTTTGACTGTGGTACAACAGTCAAAAGCAATTATGGATTATACAATACTAGCTTCAACACGCGGTTTCACTTGCGTGGTGCGTGTTCCCGTGGGAATACCGGGATAAAAAGTAGCCTATGTTACTCTCCGTCCTTGCAACTAACTCTATGACATAAATCAAGTCGATTGGTTGCTTAGTTAGAGCGTGAAGGAAGAACAAACAAAAATTCACAGATCTCGTGTTCTACACGACTTGAAAGGGTATTGAAAATAAATCTACCTATTACAGATTATTTAAAAAAAAAATAATATATTGAAATAAAACAAAAAAAAAATATAAAAAATTTAATATATTGAAATAAAACAACGTTTCGGCACCTTTACAGCTGCTGTGGTCACGGGAAAATCAAAAAACCCCTAAAAACCTAAAAATACGGACAATTACAACTTAGTTCGTGAAATATAGCGCGTTTGATATCCGTAAAAGTTGTTTTATTTCAATGAACAGTGCGCGCAAACATAAGATGTACGTAAATGAAATATTTTTTATATTTTTATTTCCCATCTCCGTTTTTTTTTTAAATCAACTTATCCAAAATATTTTTACATATTCTTAAAGCCCTTCGAATTCCGCGTCTTTTTGAGCTCTCATACGTCCTCGTGGCTGCACCTCGCGTCGCGCAGAACTCGCGGCTAAGGGCACTTCTACAGCCTCAACCGTCACCAATATCAAAAAAAGTGTAATGACCTAAAATGTTCCTTGGTTCAATACCGAGGTGCTTTTTTTCATATATTTGAAATTTGGCCCCGTACTCGAGATATCGGAAATTTTCTGTGAAAACACAGTTTTTTTCGATTTCCAAAAAAGTTTTTGACTTTTTACAAAATAATTTTTACATCTTCTAAAACCCTTCAAATTTCGCGTCTTTTGAGCCCATTCTCGTGGCCCTAAACCACAGGGTATCACGGGCGAGTCAAACTTTCAGCGAAAATGGGGGCCTACTGGAGCGAACGAAAAAACATTTTCAATGTTAACACACCTTCGCATTTAAAATATAGTGTTTTTCAACTAAGACGATTCCTGTGACACTTCAAAGTTTGTCCGAATCGCGTATACTATTACAGCAAAATATTTTTGAAAAGTCATTTATTTACTATAGCAATAATATAAAAAAAAAAAACTACACCTCTGGAAATTTATATTAAAATCTGTGTCTATTGATTATATATTAAATGATACGATAGAAAAATATTTCAATTTTAAAGTAGTGCAATGTGTGATTTGGAACAGGGTAAAGACAGAAAGAGACAATAGAAACGACAACTGCCGCTGTTCTGAAAACATTGTTGTTAAGGCGTCAGTAAAATGTCCGACATTTCTAATTTCATTTGGTGTCCCTACTTACAGCTTAAAACTTTTATTCGTTACAGAAAATGGTTTACATTTATCTTTCTGTCTTTGCGATCTTCGCGATATTTAAAGTAACAAACATGCTCGGCAAGCAATAATAAAGTTTGTTTCTGTATTACCCTAATTAAGTCCTAATTATTGTTAGACAAGATGACAAAATGGTTAAAGTGATAAACTCTTCTCGGCTTTTAAATGCCGTTCATTGAAATACTTAACAAAACTTTTTTATGCCTGTATTTTTTTGTATTCTTGTATTTTTGTAGGAAGTTGTAAGCCAGTGTGGGATTCTTAATTCTTTCTACTTCTTTTCATACCGGCTGCATTTAAATCAGACTATTGACGTAGTTGTAAAGATCTTTGTTTCGCTCTCGAACTTTATATCGAATTTATATACGAACTACTTTCTAATATATGTCTTCTGTTTGAGGTGCTACGATCGGGATCCCTTTCATTATTTTTTTTTTGTCATCCTACAAGTATTATAAATGCGAAAGTTTGTTACATGTTTGTTACTCTTTCAAGCAAAGTCAAAGTCAAAGTCAAAGTCAAAGATTTTTATTCAAATAGACTTATAGATAAGTACTTTCGAATAGTCCAAAATTTCAAAAAATGTCAAAAACTACAAAACCGATTTGGATGAAATTTCGCACACAAATAGAAGAAAACCTGGATTAAAACATAGTCTACGTTTTATTCCGATATTCCCACGGGAACGGGAACCACGCGGGTGGAACCGCGGGCGGCCGCTTGTTATTCATTTTGGCATTGGGACAATGAGTTTCGCATTAATTTTCGTCATAATAATCTTTTGAGCGTATCTTTTTTTGACATACTTTGTTATCTTTGAACAGTGAATACAGCTCTTTCCTCAAAATTAATGATTTTACATATAGGTATTATCATAGTTATTACAAAATTCAAAATTTAGGCGCTAATAAATTGTAAGTATTAAAACTTAATTTACAACGCTTCATTAATAATTCGATACTCGACCCATTCAATCGGAAGTCCCCAAATAAGCTTATTAAATTCGGAAGCAATATAAAACTCTTGAGCGAGCCCAATTTTACAGCCGACCAAAGAAATAAAGCGTATTCGACCGAATGATTGAAATCCCATAACAATTTCAACTAAATAAATTAATATGAGAACCGTTTCAGAGCATTACTTACATAATTCCACTTAAGCGTTACCGGCACTTTAGAGCCTAATGCGAAGTAATAAAGCACAACTTTAGTTATCCTAACTACATTTTTCATTTTGTCAAGACTTAAACACGACCGTCGAACATAGGTCTTTCGATTAGAACTAATGATGGGGGGATAAAGTCCAGTTTACAATGGCAAGTGTGACCTAGCCGTGACCCCCGAAATAGGTTGTTTGCGTGTCGAACCTAACAGTTTCGTAAGGCGACTTAACTGAGAGTTTCAGTATAATTACTGGGATTTAAAAACATATGAGGAAATAGCTTTTTTTCTGTACTCGCGTGTTGGGATCAGAGGGGTATGCAAGGTTCTATGGAAGAAGGCAGTTGAATACAAATTACTTTGGATTAACATTACATTCAAACCACCATAAAAAACCTTAAAAAACTGACTGTCTTGATCAACCTTTTTTTTCAAGTTAGGAGAATGCACTCGTTACGCAGCATGATTAATATCTGTTGTATTGGTCTATTAGATTGTCATCTAGAAGATTCTACACAGAGCTACTTTCCAAACCAAGTTAACCCAGAAACTATAATTCTAGGTTGAATCTATCCCAGGGATCTCTCGCTGCCCAGCATGGCAAGAGCCATGCTGGCCAGCGACAGATCCTGGCAGGCGGCGGTTTCCTTTTGCGAGGACGTCATCTCGCAAAAGGAGGCATCGGAGCGGATACGAGAGGAGGACGCTCATGTGGACCGGCTCCGACGAAGACGGGTGGGGCGGAGGAGACGGCGCTATGCGCATCTTGTCCTCCTTTAGTGGGGCGGTGTGACGACCTTTCGATCGCCTCCCGGATCGCACGGTCCCTCCTCACTAGTTTGAGGGATGGCCACGCTTGCCCGGCCATCTCCAGCCGCGACGAGGCCCGGACAGCCGGGCGGACTGCCGGTCTAAGGGGTTGCGTACAACTCTGGTCCCCCGTGGCCTGTGGCAGAGAGAAGGCAAGCAAAAAAAAAATCTTTCCTTCGAATTGGGATCAGCTTTATACATGTACTTATGTACTTTAGGCAACTGATATTTATTGTGGACCAGAGGGTCTAAAAAGGACGCTAAAGCAATATTGCTAAGTGTCCATCATCAGCCTGAGGACGTCCACTGCTGGACATAGGACTCTCCTAGCTCACGCCTATTGTGGCGTTCATAGGAGGCTATTAGCCTACTGCTACCACGCTGGTCAGACGGGTTGGTAGATGGTTTGTTTCAAGTTTTCCTTCTCTCGCACAGGTGATCAATGCGTCGAGCCTCTTAGCGACTCTTACGACATCCCAGGCATGTAAGGGAGTGGTGACACTTGTATTCTTAGGCCGTCACCACGCGGCAGGAAGTGCTAAGTGTATCCCCTGACAATTAATTAATTTATTTCCTATGGAATTTGCTTTTAGTAAGTTTTCTTGCTTTCAAAAAATGAAAAGCCAGTGATACACTGGCACAGTTCTAATTAAACTCCATAGAAAATAAACAAAGGAATTGTCAGAAAATTCACTTAGCAATATTGAGTAAGCGCCGATTTCAGACCCTCAGACGTTATTATGATTCTGAATCGAATAGTTTAGTTGTTTCGCGTGTAGAATAGGAACAGTTTGTTCGAGTTTATTCGTTGTTAAGAATAAGGAATCTCAAACGCGCTATATTTCACGAACTAAGTTGTAATTGTCCGTATTTTTAGGGGGTAAAAGTTGTTTTTTTTCAATGAACAGTGCGCGCCAAAACATAAGATGTACGTAAGAGATCTCAGTTATTCATCAGCGCGGGGTTAAGCTCACTAGAATACGTTGTATAATCCTTTAGAAGATATAGCAGCTCGGACGCGATTTATTACGACAATCTTTATAATAAATTATCGAAGACGCTCTTAAACTTAAAACAACATTTTAAAATTAACTATGTTCATACTATTAACGTGAAAGTAAACTTAACTAACAAGTAAGAGATGGAAGTTTATTTATTTATTTAATGCAATATTATTATTGGTATTAGAGATGTTATAAAATACAAACAGAAAGTTACGGTATAGCAGATAGAATAAAATAAAAATTAACACTGAAAAACTAAAATGTAACATCAACATTCTTATTTTTGTATTGATAAATAACAATTGACCTATTGCTTCAAGTTAATGTTTTTTAGCAAGAGAATAGTGGATTCATGGAATAAGTTGCAAGAGGAAATAGTATCAGCCAGAAATACAAACGAATTCAAGAACAGAAAGTCTACTCTCTAAGCGCGAAACCCGTAGTTTCGGCCTATGTTACGGATGTTTCCTACTCCGTATTACCTACGGACAGTTTAATAGTTCGGAGACCCGAACTAAGAATGAATGAGAATACGTTTTGACAATGTCCCTACTCCCAATGTGTTTGTGCCGTTTGTCCAAAACTAGTACATCCGCAATCAATAGAGAGTAGGCTCCATCCGTAGTTTCGGGAAACTTACGGACGGGGGCCCGTATCTTAGTTGACGGGCTTAGAGAGTAGGCCTCCTGATTATAGTCAGATTTTTTATTCAGTAGAGTAATTGGCAGGCTGTCAATGTCACTTTGTAAAAGTAATGCTGAATGAAAATGTAGCTATAATGATAAGATTGAATTTGAGTACGTGAATGGAATCAATACTTACTGAAGTGGTACTGGATCTGAGCAAGTCATTATGAAAGACAGTTTAAAGCAGGATTATTTATTACAAAGTGACATTGTCACCTGTCAAATTACTCTACTAAATTGAAAATCCAGCTATAGATGCCCATTAAACATCAGATTTAATATTTCGAAAAAAATGCATCATTGTATACAGGGGGTCAGGGGCCCAATTCTGCTAATGCTTAGTAACAATGGTATTCCAGTGGTGTTTCAATGGTAGTGTTGTTTTACACAGTTCTTGTTACAACAGTGTGAATAAACACTACTATTGAAACACCACTGAGAGACGATTAGGACAATAATTTAGCAGAATTGACCCCCTGTTCTGCTAAATTTTTGTCATAATCGTCTCTCGATCGTTTTTCATTAGTAGTGTTTATTTTTACTGTTGTATCAAAAACCGTGTAAAACAGCACTACCATTGAAACACGATTGGAATACGATTGTGACTAAGCATTAGCAGAATTGAGCCCCAGGTATTTATCAGTTGTTTAAACTGCTTGCCTGGGTTAACTTATCATAATTGTTTGTAGTACCACGCCTTCACCGGGCTGGTCAATATTGAAATGCTAATACCACAACTAAAGGCCATAAAACACAACCTGTTTAGCCCCGAATGTCGTATAAATATCATAATTTACCACTAAAATCCGCGATACTAGTTATTCCTTCACAAATATCAATTAAAGCATGTCGTCCGACTTTATGACGGCGTTTTGCATGAAATTATTTTTATTATTGGCGGTTTCTCGTCGCGACTTCCCTAATTAACATAAAGAGTTAGCTTAAGCCTTGTTGGTTTAGTTTATTCAGTACTACCTTCCGCCCGCGGTTTCAGATTCAGATTCAAATTTATTTATTGCAAGTCACAAGTTAAAAAAGGTGTTACATAAATCGGTAGGTACAGTACGAGTGACGCCCTGTTAGGGCACAGCAAACATGCGGGGCAACTATTGCCTTTTACTTATAAATTAACATTGCCGTCATTATATTTTAATTCCTATTTTATATATTTCAATAAATTGTATAGTTACATATATATATATATTTTTTACATAAGCTTAAGACCATTAAAATTAAATCCAATTCATCAATTATACATTCACCCGCGTGGTTCCCTCCCGTTTCCGTGGGAATATCGGGATAAAAGTAACCTATGTTACTCTCCGTTATTTCGACTCCATGTCAAAAATCAAATCGATTGGTAGGAAGGACAAACAAACACACTCTTGTTTTTATTATTAGTTAGGATTAAGACGCTGTTTTTAAGCTATTGCATAGCTTTTATCGCGGGTTTTGAATCAAGAAATTCCGTAACGAAAATAAAACGTAACATCCCCACTCCGTGTCATAGATTTTGGTTGCTTAGTTACGATTGTGATTTTTTTCCGCGAAAAAATGCGATACCAGATTTTAAAAAGAAATTATATTTTCACACAAATTTTCATACAGTTTTTTTCATCATTGACAATTTTGTTATTCAAAATCGTAACTAAGCAACCAAAATCTATGATAAAAAATGCTATGCAATAGCTTTACCGCGGCAGTCCCCGAGTGCCACACGTATTTTTTTTATTAATCTCACTAGTTTCTATGTGCTTCGTTCGAATGAAGCTTCGTTCGGACGTCGTTTGACTCGAAACACTTATAGAAGTGCTTCTCTGAAGCAAACAAATGAAATTGAATGGGTAATCTTTACTCATACTTCTTAACAACTTTTAATAAGCATTATGTATGTATTTACAAAAAATAAGTATATAAGTATGTTTATCCGTTATCTAGTATTCATAACACAAGTTCTTCATGAAACTTAACGTGGGCTAGATAATTGGTGTGATTGTATGAAATTTATTTATTTACGAATATATCGGGTTGACGACCTCCGTGGTACGTACACCGGTTTCAATCTGGCGCTTACTCTGAGGTCCCGCGTTCAAATCCCGGTAGGGGCAAATGTTTGTATGATGAATACAAGCATTTGTACCCGAGTCATGGACGTTTACATATATTTCTACACATAATTACTTATATACTAATGTCTTCTTCTTCATCGATACACTCTTGGCAGAGCGGTCGTGGTCGTCGTGGTCGTCATGTAGTCGTAGAAGTGGAGGGGGCAGATACAGCACGCCGCACGATGGCTCGCCGTTTTTCTCTGCTCAAAGTCATCCTACTGCACTCGTTTATATATATGTCTAATAATATGTATTTATATCCGTTAATACCCTAGTAGCCCATAACACAAGCCTTACAGTGCTTACTTTGGGGCTATTTAATTGGTGTGAGTGTAAGAAATATTTGCAAAGCAAAGGAGTGGAACTCCCTCCCTCCGTCTGTATTTCCGAGTACTTATAACCAACCACCTTCAAAGCAAGGGTGAATAGGCTCCTTCTGGGTTAGCTCGCCCCATCATGGCTCCTGAATCCCAGGGGCTAAGACAGGTCTTAGCCCCTGGGATTGATTGTGACCAAGAGCAAACCCATTCAAAGTAAAAAATATTATATCAATGCATGTGACGCTATCTGGTATTTTATAATAGATTAGCGGCCACTAGGTGAGAATAGCAGGATAAATTGTAGCCCATAATGATAGTCTGATGTATAAGTAATATTACTGTAACGTTTCATCTAAATTTAATCAGTACTTTTTACCTGAGAAAGTAACAAACATACATCTATAGATCCTCTCACGATTTCTTCCCATCCGATCCCCTGGTGGATCGGTTTTATTTTTTACTGTTTTCTATATTCCCATCAGATCCCCTAGTATTTATAAGCTTATTTTTGGTAGGTACTGTGGCACAATCAACAATAAAATGCATGCATGAAAATGCAGAATGAGGGTATCCATTGGAATTTGAAAATTATTAGTGGATCGGTTGGGATTTAAAACTCACGGTGAATCAGTTACAGGGGATCGGATGGGAATAATCGCAAACTTTCGCATTTATAATGAATGTTAGTAGGATATTTTTATTTACGTTTGCGCCTACAAGACAATATAAATAATATTAGTTTCTTAAACTGATCAAAAAAGTTCTCAGAATTTTACTTTTTCTGACTAGCGAGAATAGATTTTTAATGTTCTCTTTTTTCTTATATGGAGCGTGCGTTTAAGATTTTAAAATTTAACGGTAACTACTGGCTTTCTCAAATATAGTTTAAAAGGCGATAAAAACCAACGCTCTCGGAGGAAAATTAGCAAGTTTCGTTTCATTTAGAGAGAAATACTGCGCAGTTGAATGTAAACTTCTATTCGATTGCAAAAACCTATGCAATGGAAATTAAATTGCACTCGTGGTGTGGGGTTTTCTTAAAACAAACGTAGTTTATTGTAATATCTTAGTTTTTTGTCATTAAACAAGCATAATTTAATTGAAATAAAACAACTTTTACGGATATCAAACGCGCTATATTTCCACGAACTAAAAAAAAAAAAAAAAAAACAAAAAAACCCCTAAAAAACCTAAAAATACGGACAATTACAACTTAGTTCGTGGAAATATAGCGCGTTTGATATCCGTAAAAGTTGTTTTATTTCAATGAACAGTGCGCGCCAAAACATAAGATGTACGTAAGCATAATTTAAATTTGACGACCTGTTCGGCGCAGAGGTACTAACGCCGCCTTCTGCGCCAGAGGTCCCGGGTTCGATCCCCGGACAAGACAAATATTTGTGTGCATGAACATGTCTATTTGTGTTGGTCTGGGTGTTATATGTATATTATGTATGTATTTACAAAAAATTTAGTATATAAGTATGTTTATCCGTTATCGTTTGTATCTAGTATCCATAACACAAGTTCTTCATGAAACAACGTGGGCTAGATAATTGGTGTGATTGTATGGAAATATTTATTTATTATAATTTATCAATAATAATATTGTAACCACAAAACTATCTCTCTTACTTTGTTACACATTTTTTTTTTGTTTTCAGTGAGGGGAATGCATTTACGCATACCAAACGGTTATACCTAGAATACCGGTCTCGCGAGTCCAGCACCCTATCCCTCACCGCCCCCCGCGTCAAGCCTAGTAGGCTCGGCGGGGGTTCGGGGTAGGATCGAACCAGCTCCCATCCCCCCATCGAGCTCGAAAGCTCGGTGGGAGACGGGAGAAGGGAGGGACCACCGCCTCCCGGTCCCCCATCAGCCTCGAAAGGCTGAATGGGGAGCCAGGAGGGGGCTTTACCAGCTAAACCCCTCACTGCTGGCCATCACACTGCCGTGGGCCATGGGGGATCAGGGTGGTACACTACCCCTTACTTTGTTACACCTGTGTCCTAATCCTGACCCCTAAAACAGTATTGGTGAATATAAGCACAGAGATGGATTGTAACACCGGAACAAACAAAGTTAAACTTTTGTCATAAAAATAAATCTTAAAAAGTAAGAAATTGTATTTTCTACTTGTAAATCCATACTTGTTTTTCCTTCTTTAGTGTGCTATAAAGATTTGATTACTATTTTAAAATTCGTATAGCGACTTCACGACAAGCTTTCAAAAGCGCGAAAATTACCCAAGTTTGCCAAATAATGTTCCTGCTGTTTAACTTTCACGGTCACTTGAACAAACCACAACCGTCGCTATATAAAATATTAAAATTTGCTGTTTAAAAAAAAAAAATATTTCCTCCTTACAACTTGTATTTTATCACTATATTTTCCACATAAAGTTTCGTCAGCTTCATATAAATTAGCAAAAGAATGACCTTTTCAAGGTACCACAAAAACGCATTCTCCCAAATCAGCTGAATTCTCTGTGTCGTAGCTCCGTAGAAATTCGTAGCATTCCGTAGCGGCTACGAGACGTGTAGGTGAAGTTATAAAATGTTATGTGTAGAAGGTGCAACGGAATTCTACTTAATATTATAAATGTCAAAGTTTGGGTGTTTGTTACTCAACCACGAAAAAACGGCTGAATGTATTTTGATGAAATTTGGAATACAGATACTTGAAAGCCTGGAGAGGAACATAGGATACTTCTTATTTCGATATTCCCGCGCGCGGGAACCGGAACCACGTGGGTTAAACCGCGGGAGGCAGCTAGTTTGTGATATTCAGGATATAAGTATTTTTTTAAGGATACTAATTTTTTTATAAATAAAAATAAATAAATAATTGCATACAAACACACCAATTATCTAGCCCACATTAAGTTTCATGAAGAACTTGTGTTATGGGTACTAGATAACGGATAAATATACTTATATACTTTTTTTTGTAAATACATACATAATATACATATTAAACACCCAGACCAAGACAAATAGACATGTTCATGCACACAAATATTTGCCTTGTCCGGGGATCGAACCAGGGACCTCTGGCGCAGAAGGCCCGCTTAGTACCCCTGCGCCACACAGGTCGCAATTTCAAATGAAATGAAATGGATTTATGTAAAATTAAAATACCAGCGAAAATTCTTTTTTAATCCTTTTTATTTTTAAAGTTTTTATTACATTTTGAATGGCATTATTATATTCTTGGGAAAAGTAGTGGGACGGTATTTTTTTACTATTCCAATAGGTGACGTAATTTTTTTTATCACCAAAAACATCTACTAAACGCTACTTACCCACATCTACTTTACCCATAGGTACTATACTAATTATCAGGTTTTTTTGCCTTTTTATTTTTTACAAGAAAATCAGCACATCTGGGAGTCTTGTCTAATGCTCTTGAGAATCAAGAATTTTCTAGAATATTTTCTTGTTTAAAATATATACTTATCTAATCTTACTCCATAAAAACATTTGTCCGAATAACCTGCCGCATATACTCGTAAAACCCAACCCTTTGATCAGAATCTCGCAAAAGTAAAATAGCCAATATAATTAAATTACTATAATGTTCTTAGCGCTAGAGGGCGCTTCACATCTCCGTAATGGAAACCTGCTAATGTAATTGAGTGTTTTTTTACTTCTTTTAAAACAGAGGTACTCAAACTTATAAGCCCACGTACCCCTGTTGAAGTACCTTTTTTATGAGACTCTTAGCCATCATCATTCCTGTTGTTAAGTATTTGATAAGGCTGAAGATGGAAGCGAGCCTCTCCCGGAACCCTCAACCACTGAGGGACTGGGTATCTTATCTCTAACTGCCGGAACGCAACAATGCTGTTGTTACAGCGTCAGATTTAGATAAGATGGTGGTAGCGAGCCAGGTGGACTTACAACAAGTCCTACTACCAACCAAAGGAGAGAAAATCTACATTTAGAAGAAAATACGGTCTTCTATTCCAATCAAAGTTACATTCTATTCTCCTTTCTATAGAAGTGAAGGAACAAGTACCTCTCAGGCACCGGGTTATAGATATTCCATTGTTCTTTGGACACCGGAATCCTGCTAGCAATAACGGATTAACAAATACAGTCAAAAATAAAAAATATATGTTTTAATGAGGTGGTCTTGGTTTATTTTGCAAATCGGGTCGTTTTCAGGAGTAATTTTAGCATTAGTAGCTATTATTGCAACCTAATCTAAATGTGAGACTGTTCAAGATGATGAACACAGACATACAGTTAAATGTAAATAGGTTTTTGTGACACTGTTTTATGTAATTTCATAAAATTGTGTTAATATTGTTGCAATTTATTAATAGTCTCTTAATAGTAAATAAAAAAAAAAACAACGGGTTGCACTCCGGGAGTGCCGGCAGAAGTGAAAACCGCTTAAACGAAACAGGAGGAGTAGGCATACATTTTCGTCGCGTAGTAGAAAGAGAGGGGGATTTTACTTCCTCTCCTACGCCTACTCTCCCTCCGTCTAACGGATTTTAGATCAGGTCAATGTCCTGATGCGACTTTAACATTTTTTACCCATCCCAAAAATTTAAAACTCTGATGTGCACAACGCCGCTAAAGAAGTTTTCACTTCAAAAACCCCTAGGTTAGGGGGTCGCAAACCCCTAGGTGCACTTTGAGAAACACTGGTTTAAAGAAAACCCGTGTGTTATTGAGGTTAGGCCTCTGAAGGATTTAGTGCGATGTAAATAAGGCTTTATGCGCATTCAGTTTTTGTTGCCTGTTGAGAGAAGCTGGGTTTTTGTGCAATGACTTTTGTTACATGTTTTTTGACCTGTTGAGAGTCAGTTTTTGTTTTGCATTCACTGTGTTAGTTTTTGTTTTATTTTTATACTTTACTAGCGACCGCCAGCGGTTTCACCCGCGTGGTTTCCGTTCTCGTGGAAGTATCGGGATAAAAGTATCATATGTTTTAATCCAGGCTATCTTCTACCTGTGTGCCAAATTTCATCTAAATCCGTTCCATAGTTTTAGTGTGAAAAAGTAACAAACAAACAAACTGACATACTTTCGCATTTATCATGCTAGCAGTCGCCCGCGGTTTCACTTGCGCGGTTCCCGTTCCCGTAGAAATATCGGGATAAAAATGCTGACCCCAAAAAGTATATTTTGAAGACGGTTTTGTAATTACGGGGTTTTATTTATTTGTTACTTTTTTATTTTCGTTTAATTTTTTTTCTTTTTGAAGTCGGTTTTTTAATTTATTATTTCTTTTTCACCTCACACGCTCGGAAAACAATCCGTTAGTGAGTTATAGAAACCCGGGGTTAGCCCACCTTGTTCTAAACTAAGAAGCATCGTTTTAGAATACAATAAAAAACAACGGGTTGCACTCTGGGAGTGCCGGCAGAAGTAAAAACCGAATAAACGAAAAAAACTATCAAAATCTATATATATATATACATATCTTGTCCACAACTTCATAAAAAGTTGATGAAAACCAACTTGATTTGGCAGGTAAATCCATTAAAACTGACCTGGCTTCAATATGAAAGTTGCTAGTAATGAGAGATCTTTATATAATGGTTATTATTAACTAATATACAGAGATCTTTCAAGTGTGAGACTTTATGTAATTTGAAATAGGTCAACGGTAAATGGTCTTACGAATTTTCGATGTCAGGGTCTCGTGTCCTGACGCGACTTTAACATTTTTTACCCATCCCAAAAATTTTAAACTCTGATCTGCACAACGCCGCTAAAGAAGTTTTCACTACAAAAACTTGTTTTTATATCCGTAACATATATTCATATTAGGATAATCGTGCCTGTTCTAGCCTCGATCAAACGCTTTGTCATTTGTCAAAGGTTATCGCTTGGTATTTCAAGGGAGTGGGCGGTGTCGGCGACATGATCAAGTAACTAAAGGCTTTGTATAGAAAGCCTACAAAAATACGTATGGATAAAGGCTGGTAACATTTCAACGTCGTTTGGTATCACAATATATGTTGTTGAATAAGAATTACTGATGCAAAAGAATATAATAGAGCCTCCATACTAATATAGGATTTGATGGCATTCACTTTAAAATAAAATAGCTTTACGGATTTCAGTGCACACTGTTTATTACCCGATATTATTTACTTGTATGTCATGTAACTGTCAGTTTTTTGTTTTCCCGACGTTTCGGCACCTTTTCCGCTGCCGTGGTCACGGACGACTGGCTACTTATAAGTCTACCCTCGAAAAGTTAATTAATTGTTTCACTCGGATACGGTTAATTAAAAGTTAATATTTTTTACAACGGCAACATTTGTTTATAATAAAAATAAATGATGAGTGTGTGATGAAACTTAAAAAGGCTTTCACTTCCTTATTTGACTTGACATACGACACCCACTTGGTAAGGACTCTTAGGATTTATTTCACCACCTTTGTACAACTGTCAAAAAGTCTGTCAAATAGGCTATCCAGAACTTATCAGTTGGTGGTAAAGAAGCTCTTAATCTAGCTAGGCAATCACTGACATATTTTTGTCAGTGATTGTTTATATACTCGTATATATTTATTCAAGTTATACCTATATTTAAAAATTACTAGCGGCCGCACGCGGTTTTACCCGCGTGGTTCCCGTTCCCGTGGGAATATCGGGATAAATATAAGCCTTTGTTTTAATCTAGGCTATCTTCTATAAGCGTGCCAAATTTCATTCAAATCGGTACAGTAATTTTTGCGTGAAGCAGTTACAAACACACAAGCAAAGTGATATACATTTGCATTTATAATATTAAGTAAGATTAGCAGGATACTTCAATTGATACGCGTAAGTGTTAGACAGACAGACAGACATCGCTTTATCTTAAAGAGCAGCTTGGAAGCATTAGAGAGAGGAGCACGAAACATCTCAATCCATCACGGTGTGCTATATTTTAAAATAATGTATATTCTTCGCAAGCTGACAGTATTTTATTTATTATACTCAAAATATGAGGCAGCAGTTCAGACTGCGTCCGAAGAAAACTAAAATTGACACTGGTGGATTGGTTCTAGCCATAAATCACGTGTATTAGAGGCTTTTGGGAGACTAGAGTTTATGGTGTATTTTGGAAGAATGCAGCAAGGATGAAAGTATTAGGATTTTAGTACGTTTTTATGTTTCAGGAATCTTGAGAAAACTTTTAGTAATACCTAGTTGATGACTTAAAAATAAACTACTAAACTAAAATACTAAAATTTACAGTGACAAAAAAAAACTTTATTATTTTGTATTTATAAAAAATGGTAAGTCACTTAGTTAGAAGCGTAAGAAGTAAGTACAGTTTTTTTAAGAAGCTCGAGTAAGTTATAAAACGGGACGCTCTCAAGGTGTTTTACATAATATTATTTTTATCTCTATATAAATAAAAGCCAATTTAAACTGAAAAACCAAATTTCTTTTATAAATAAGGGTGAAAATATGGTGCGTTCCCCTTAGGTCCACCCTAGCCCACCCTCTTTTATGAGCCAAGTCGTAAAGCGGGCTGCGACGGCGAAATTCTATTTTTGAACTTTATATAACTCCTGGCGGGGCGCACTCGCTCCACGCATTTGAATCTGGAATCCCTTTGTTTAGAAATCTGTTAGCGAAATTGTGTTGTTCTTTTCTATGGCGACGAGGAGTATCTCCGGGTTGTAAGAGGAACGTTTTAGTATGATGGACGTAGTGTTAAGTCATGTTTGGATAATAAATTAGAGAGTTTGTGGCTAAAAATGACGCCTGAAAGCCTCTTTCTTCGCTGAAGGTCAAACGTTTTAGCGATAAGATTCAGGTCAGATGTAACTACAAGTACATTGACTAAGTGTATTGCTTTTGTTTCCAAGACACACTGTAAGGAAAACTATACCTTCTCTCTTCTAAAGCCATTTTTAAATCAACAGTTGAAGTATTTAAAACGTAAAACAGTGTAACTTTCGTTCGGTCAAGTAATAGGTGATTAAATATTAAGCCTTGACCTAGATGTACTTTCATTACTAACATTTAATACACTTAATTAGCGTTAGCAAAAAAACTTTTGCTTGTTATTTTACCAACCTATTACATTAGAATTGGAATATAATAATAATAATAAATATTTATTTTTCTCTCCAAAAGTTACATTGTACTTATTTAATATTAAATAACAATATTGAGCTATACACTATGTTAAAAATAACTAATATAGGAGAGAACTGGTGCCTGAGCTAGGTGGGGTCAGACCCCCCTGTATGACAAGTCACCAGGCTCACCACCCTTCAAATTATAACTATTTTAGGTATGAACCAAGACAATTCTATACACTGGGTGTGACATACCATTGATTAACAACAAGTGGCATAACTTTAGAAATATATAGGCTTATGTTAACAAGTTAGTGAACAGAGGTCTTTATATTTCTAAATAGGTTGATCGGTCGGTTAGTCAGTTAACTAATCGACCGAATAACGCTAAACGCCATTTTAATGTCATTTCGTTTCAGTCGTTTGTTTAAAGTTAAAAGAGACAGTGAACAGAACGATGTTTGAACGATAAAATTATCTAATTGACAGTCAGTGAACGCGCGTCTCAGATACCCATTTTTAGGGTTCCGTAGCCTAATGGCAAAAAACGGAACCCTTATAGATTCGTCATGTCCGATGTATGTCACAGCCACTTTTTTTTATTGTTTCCAATTCTACAATCAATAATTTTTTAACAGAGTTACCTTTATAGTAATTTGCATTTAAATCTGTGACGAAGACTGCACACATAGACAATTGACAAGTAAGGACAACACACATGAAAAACTACGGAAATGAAAGAGTCTTCCCAATTTTCACAATGAGAGCTCGTATGACATATCTGCTTATAATACTATACACACATATAAATAAATAAACGTTTTCTTCTAATTTGGCAAATATAAATATTCAATATTCAACCAATCCCATTAATTTACCGTAACTTTCTTTTTATTAATTTCAATATCATTGCAAAAAGTTGCATTCAAAAGACTTCAATAGGCCATTTAGAGACAATGGCTGAGTGGCATCGATTGGGCAGCCCTGGATTTCAATGGACCGTAGGCTTCCGCCTTGAAAGCGTGCCAACCCAGTTACACGCTGCTGACGAAATATCCGATTTCGATTGAGGATTAGAATAAATTTACAAAATTAATAAGTACTTAGAAAAAAAATGTGTTGTGAAAATCTAGATGTGGATCTTAAAAATTTAATGATTAATAAATAAATAAAAAACTTAAAAAAGGGAAGCCGTCTAATGAATTGCTAGTATTCTAAATATTATAATACTTAGGATTTGGGTTGTATCACCCAAAATAAATGAATTTATTTTAACAAAAATAAGATACTACGGAAACCTACCTACGCGAGGTCATATTCATTTTTAACCGACTTCAAAAAAGGAGGAGGTTCTCAATTCGGTTGGTTTTTTTTTTCCGATTCCGATTTCCTTGATTCTTTTTTTGTTCGATGCAGAATAGTTGCCAATTGGTCCCATAAAAATTTGGTTTCGTTTGACCCAGTACTTTTTATGTTATGACTCATAACATAAAAAGTACTAATCATTGTTGACTTGGACGATGTAGTATTTACGATAATTTTGTTTATAATGTACATGAAACCTTATCTAATCTAGAAAAACCCAGCTGTAGTTTACAAAACAGCCTATTACAGACACTAAAAAGTAAAAAAAAACAGCGTTAAAAAAAACCGACTTCAAAAACTAAAAAGCAATGAATAAGCCTTTTGGAGTCGGTGCCAGCCAAGGCAAGAAAATAAAAGAATAGGAGCTTAAAGTAGAATGTCTTGGCTGCCACCGACTCCAAAAGGCTTATTTTTTGCTTTTTAGTTTTTGAAGTCGGTTTTTTTAACGCAGTTTTTTATCCTTTCATTTAGCGTTTTAGGCAAACAATGGGAAAGAAAACGCTAAGCCTAATACAGATGTCGCTGTAACCGTTTGACCCATAACAAGCAATATATTACGTCACTTTGAGTTTGTCGGTTCGGTGGTTATTATTTCTCCGATATTTGGTGAAATTGTGGTTAAAAAATGCATAGTAATTGGACTGTGAAACAGTTAAAAAATGGGTAAAAAAACCAGAGCACAAGTATAACCAAACAATCTCATGTTGTATTTGGTATATTTAAGTAAATTATACAAATTAATACGTTCTGTTTAATTTTTTTTACATTGTATTCTGTATTTGAAATCATGTGAACATTACTTAAAATAATATTTTTATGTTACGGATCTTTCTGCCACTCTTTTAACTTTGGAATCCCTCAGGATCATAAAACTTAATCTATTCAAATTGAATTACTACAAACGGAGACATATCGTGATGTAAATAGTTGCACCGTATTGTCTACTTTACCCATAGCTTTCTCACAGTCGTTCATCTTTGGGAAAGTGGCCGTTTCCATTTACATTACATCCAATCGCCAAACAACGCGGCTTTCTGCGATAAAACAATAAAAATATAAATGTACTCGTAAACAACTGTTTGTACAGATTCTGACCTTATTTTGACAGATGTCGTGAGTCTAACGTTAGCAGCGCCTCTGGTGGCCAATATTGTTAGTTTTCTTCCCCGTTGTCTACTGAAATGTATGTTATAGGGCATTAATTTCTGGACCTACACTAGTCTGATCAGTCTGATCTGATTACGATAACTCGATTCTTGAGGAAGAATATATGCTATTGATCAGCTGGTCATGATCTAGTCCAATTGGAACCGCTAAATATCAAAAAACATATTTTTTATAAGTAATTAAAGTTTTTTTTATGATTTCCTTTATAACTCGATTGTATCGCAGCGGAACATAATGAAGTAGATAACGTTGGGAGTTGGAGTGTTTCTCAGTTGGGATGTAGTTTTTTTGCCACCAATCCTGCCTTTGAATGGACGTAGCGTCTCCTTGAGTCGGTGCCAACGACTACACATGTTTATTGGCGAAGAAGCATTCTTATTTCACTAGTATTTGCATGCTGTTCGCCAGTATTGAAACGTACTTGAGAATATAAGGGTAAATAAGATTTCATAAAAAAAAAAAACTTGAGTATATATTTTTTTAAAACATAACTTAGTTCAACATTGTTGTCGGTCGCCTATCGAACCCTCACTAAACTTGTTTAATATGTTAAAGCAAATAATACTAACTGCGCGTAGTTAAAGATACGAAATAACTAACATAAAAAATAATTTTGTTTATAAGTGCAAAATAAACTTGAAGTACCTATCTAGTAATGTGAATCGGTAGGTCTTTATGGGCTTATTTTTTTAATAATTAAAAATGTCTTTATGGTAAATTTTAAATAGAACAATATTGGAAAAAATTAACTCGGCCACAAGTGAATTCGCAGACGGGATGTGAATTCTCATTTTTATGATTTTGTATTTTTTGCATTGAAAAATGCAAAAAATACAAGATCATAAAAATGACTTTGCTAAGATGGGACTTCAACTTATAGACTAGGTGCCTAGTTGTTATGTCTAGTAGTATAATGTATCTAATAAGATAATTCAGGCAAAGCATTTTAAATATTTTTTTAATATTTGTTTTATGAAGAACGGGGAGACTCTTAGCCTTCATCATACCTGATGCCTAAGTATTGATAAGGCTGAAGATGGAAGATAGCCTCTCCCGGATTCGTTAATCAATGAGGAACTGACTATCTTATTTCTTACTGACGGAACACAACAATGCTGAAAACATTGTTGTGTCGGACTCGCAACAAGTCCTACCACTACAGATGGGAATCGAACCCCTTTTCTTAACAATCTTTTGATATGCGTTTAATATTGATTAGTTATTTATGTTTCAATTAAACTCAAAATTGTTCACTCAGTCACTTGAGACTAAAATACGGCATTTAGAATACCAATGATAATTCATTGTCTTAATTTCTAATAACTTTCATATGTATTTGGATTTTGGATCAACATCTATAAGTGAAAACTGTGTTTGTACTAAAGTCCTATTATTGCAGTTGTATTTTTAAATGCTGTTAGTTATCCATGTAAAATAAAATAAAATAATACAAAATCAGACGATTTTGTATTATTTTAGACGTGGATTGCGAAAACAGCGGAAAATCTCATGTAATTCATTCGATCATTATTTTACATACCATTTCTTACGCTGAGCAAGAAAAGGGAAAAGTTAACGAATCATATACTAACGAAATTGGAACGAGTTTATCTTTCTTACCTTCCTGAATAAAGAGTATTTTGTTAGAAGTAAATAATCATGAAAAGTTACGGTACTTATTTACTTTGTCAGCGGGGAATAAAATCGTCTGTATTTTTTATGTGAAGGTACCAACTTATTTTATTTTTCAATATAATGCTACAATATACACAACTTTCTGCCGTGTGGTGACGGCCTAAGAATACAAGTGTCACCACTCCCTTACATGCCTGGGATGTCGTAAGAGTCGACTAAGAGGCTCAACGCATTAAAAACCTGTGCGAGGGAAGGAAAACTTGAAACAAACCCTCTACCAACCCGTCTGGCCAGCGTGGTAGCAGTAGGCTAATAGCCTCCTATGAACGCCACAATAGGCGTGAGCTAGGAGAGGCCTATCTCCAGCAGTGGACGTCCACAGGCTGATGATGATGTTGATACACAACTTTGATAATGGCGTTATCATACTAAGAATACTAAATTATATACAGTTTACATTTCATAAAAAAAATGAATTAGTGCATGTTACCGAGAAAGGGGTTTTGGCAACTATATAACGACTAGAGCTATATCGGCGGCCGCTCAATGTTTTATTACTGTTTTAAAGTATCACAATCAAGAAATATGTCTGAGTGATATGATTTTTTTAAAGTGAAAACTTCCTAATCGGCATTGTGCACATCAGAGTTTTATTTTTTTGGGATGGGTAAAAAATGTTAAAGTCGCGCCAGGACACGTGAGCTTGATTGAAAAACCGTAAGACGGAGGGAGAGTAGACAGCCGGTGCGACGTAAGACAGGAAGTGATACAATTTACCCTACTTACAATTTACAACCTCTCTTTCTACCGCGCGGCGAAAATGTATGCCGGCTTCTGCTGTTTCGTTTAAGCGGTTTTCACTTCTGCACGCCGGCACTCCTGGAGTGCAACCCGTTGTTTTTTTTGTTATTTTTTCTTAATAATACTACGTAAATTCGATAAATGTCTGAAATCTTGGTTCCGATATAGTTTAGCTATATATGTTCCATAATGAGATTTGTATATTTTAATATGTTCTTTTAAAATGTACTATTTCCGTAAATGGACGTAATTTTCAAATTTTAGGAAAACGTTGAAAATACCTTTAAGGTTGATTTGCACCAATTAACTTTTTCTGATTTATGGTTATCAAAGCTGTCAAATCATATACATTTTTCCACCGTTAATGTTCAAGTTATCGTTAAAGCTAGATGGTGCAATCCACCCTAAGAGTTACATCTCTTAGAGCAGTATTGTTTCAATCTTACCATGCTATTTTGTACTAGGAATCTCTGAAAGTAAGCTTGTTTTTTGTGATGTCTTTGCTCAATCATCGCCTCAAAAGTGTGATCTGTGTCAAAACGTCACAACTTCAATAAAAACAAAACACAAACAAAACGTTCTTATGACATGATGGTAGGCCCGCAGAATTCATCTGCTTTCATTATTATTATTAACCGAACCATCATTTTCTTTTGTTTTAGAATACCCGAATTCGAGATAAAATAAAGTGGCTGTGACCATACATCGGACAGACAGACATGACGAATCTATAAGGGTTCCGTTTTTTGCCATTAGGCTACGGAACCCTAAAAAAGAGGAGGTTCTCAATCGTCATCGTCAGAATAATTACTGTTATACCCCAAATCTAAATACTCATAGTCATTAAAACCTCCTTTTTGCGAGTAAAAAGGCCATTTTAATATACAAAAGCCAAATAACGCCAGATGACATAAAACGGCCTTCAGATAGTCTACTCGGCAGATTTATTGTACGAGGTTTTCTCGGAGTAAACGCGTAAATAAAGCTGACATAACATGCAAATGAGGGTAATAATTAATTATCTGCTTGCTCGCCTTTAAAAAGGTAAAAATTGAAACTAATTGTCGGGATTGGGCATAGTTAAAGAACCCTAAGTAGGGTAAATTGTATATATCATAAAATATAATGCGACTGCCACATGAAATATTTATTGTGTCTCATTTTTCTGTTAATTTTAAATATGCAGGACATATTATTATTATAGCAGTGACTTTATAATTAGGACATTACTTTTTGAACTCAGGTATGAAATAAAGTTTTACATATAAAGGACATTTTTTTTACTAGAATTATAGTAATTATTATAAGCTGCGTCACACTAAGCCTAAACGTTATTAGCTATCGAGGTAATGGATACATATTCACAAATATGGGCAATAAGTTTTAATGAGTACTTTCGAGAAATATTTGAGCCTTTTTAGTTACTATAATATAAGTGCGTTATACCAAGGATAATTGAGCTAGCTTTATGTCTCTAATATTTTCTAGCAGACCTGTATAACATTAAATAGGTACTGATTTATTCTTATCTTGATTGTACTAATTAATGTTTGGTCTTCTTCGCTGCTAGTCCATAAAATAGCTTCTACAGTCGATACTTAAAGTTAATTTGTAAAAGTATATCTGTCTGTCACTTGAATCACTAAACCAAATTGTGACCTCACTTTGAAATAAATAACGACCTTGGTAGAGGGAGTGGAAAATGTAGTCGCCGACAATGTCGTGTTTTGTAAAGAATAATAAATTCGGTAAAAAAAACCTATTTCACTTCCGTGTCAAAACACATAAGCTACTATTCCTATCTCTGCACTATGCTAAAAGCTCTTGAGGGGTTAAACGACCATTTGTTTAGGTTGTTTGTATAAAAATGCAAACTCGTTTTTAAAGATTAGGAAATCCCATTTTAATTTTGCGGTAATTTTTATACGAAATTCGTTATTGAAGGTCGTTTTGGTTAGCAACTCATCTGTTTATAGAGGTAAAAGAACCTATTTTGTACTTAAAAAAAAAAATCTTTGATATTTTTATAAACATTATTTACAAATTATTACGGTTCACTCAATGTTGGCCGAGTAACTTTCTTTTATAGTGCATTTTTGTATAGTAAAAACAAACCAACAATAAAAATAATAAGTAAAACGTCTTATAAACAATGATGATGAACTAAGTTGATTGATATGAAGAGTGTTTCTTGACAAGCATTTTTAAAGTATGGTTACCATTCGTCATAAATGGTTAAGTGGAAATATTATGTAAGTATTTTTTCTGCATTTAGCGCGACAATTACATTAATTCATTTTAAACCACGTTATTTCGTAGATTGAACTCTGTATAGTTTCCGACTGCTGTGTTTTTTAACCGACTTTAAAAAAAGGAGGAAGTTCTTAATTCGAAGGAATCTTTTTTTTATATACTAATAGGTAGTGATCGCTTTTTATTGGTCTGTACTGCTATCAAAATATGATCTGATTTCCTCTGACAAGAATTTACTATATCGTACGCAGGCTTTTATGCGTGAAATAATATACCAAATCCCCCTCATTATGGGTTTTTGAATAAATTATGCTTACGAACGAAATTACAACACTGTTTTCTGAGAAAATTATGCGGATATTAAATTTATGGAACGTTACGTTTGTATTAGGTTACCTAATTACATAGAAACCATGATTTTGTTAGGCTCTACTTTGTTAGTCTTTGTTTACACGAGCAGGAAGTGATACATAAAAATTTTAAGTAATCTTTTTAAGATTTACAGACTTGGTTATAAGGACATTGATAAAACGAAACCGAGGCAGTAACTAAATTAAGGTATAGGAATACTTACAAAAATAATACTATTTTAGTAATATCTAAAGTGTGGCCACCACCAGTTCATTTTTGGGGCTTGAGATGTTGCAAATCAATTCGTTTTTCGCCTCTTTCTATTGATCTATATTTATGTATAAGCAAAAATTACATACACACCTACCTAGATACTTTTGTATTCATAGACTTATATACTTTATACTTAAAGCAGGGATTATGAAATATTTCCTTTACAACGCTAATCTTACCTTCAAGGAACAAATAACAAACAAAATCTGGCGTAATCTCGGGAGTCTGAGAGATCGCGGCGGCCTCTTACCGAGTTTATCTGAACTAGCGGGATAAATACGTTTTTACCGAAACTTCTTGAAACAAAATATTTTTTGTCCGCCACCCGCTAGGGTCATTAATCTAAGCGAGAGACGCACCTGAAACTAGGGCTGGCAGTGGGCTAGATTCGATTTAAAATTAAAAAAATACAGCCGTTATTTTAAGTTAAGAGCTTCTATTTCTTGTAGTATAACTAACTTAAGAGTGCTGTAACTATTTACTAATCTGTGGCTTTGGTCTGATTCACATTATCATTAAGGTAATATGGTCTTATACATTAACTTAAGTTTAGCCATCAAAGATGACGATCAAAGATGACAATATCATACTGTGCTTTAAAACTATGATTTAGAAGTCCAGGGAAAGACCTTTAATAGTTAGTTTCATAGTGTCATAATAACTGAAGTTCTATATAAAATTAATATTTCAGGGTAAAAAGGCAACTTGTTACTTGTACGTGTAAGGAGCTGTGTATTGAAACCACGAATGCTTTAGAATCTCTGGCCACTAATTATTATATTTCCTCAGGTACCCAGTATTTAGAACACAGAATAATGAAACGATAGACGCAAATACCCATTTTTTATCAATTTAAATTTACCTCATGTTTGACAACCCTGGTCGTCGGTAATCGCTTGAAGATTCGGGCAGGAGATCCCGCTCCACTTTCGCTTAGTTATCGCATCCCTGAAGGATCTCGCACGTAACCAGGATGCCGGGATTACAACAAAGTCAAAGTCAAAGACAAAGATTTTTATTCAAATAGACTTATAGATAAGTGCTTTCGAATCGTCCAATTTTTTTTTTCCTACCAGTAATTCAGGACATCTTTTAACTGATAAGAAGAACGGCCGCAACAAACTTATCAGCTTTAACAGAAGCAACAACATTTACAAAGGAACATGTCGTTGCCAAACACAAATCTACAATGTTTAAACATATTTAATATAAGAGGCAACTACTATGGTTGAGGGTAAAAGGAGGGAAATGGGATTACCAAAAGATTGGGTCGTGGGTCAGGGGTCGTCAGACGTGGTGCTACCCCAGGACAAAGGTTTTTCTTTATATTTCGTCACGATGGAAAGAAAAGGAGATTGTAATAACGCCATTCATCTCGTTTTTGCAAATCCAGTATGATCAAGTCCTTAAGGATTGTACAAATTTACATTCCGGTAGGAAAGAACGTTAGTGGATGGCCCGCTATTATGTCGTGTTAATACAATAACCCAATTTTTTATCCCTTAATTTTATCTCACGCTTGACAACCCTGGCCGTCGGTAATCGCTTGAAGATTCGGACTCACGCCCCACTTTCGCTTGTTATCGCGTCTGAAGGATATCGTATTAAACCGGTTTGCCGGGTCTAGAACTGCTATGGTTTAGGACTAATGGTAACGAGATTACTTAAACCATCATGCTTTCTGAGCCTGGGGTCGTGAGACGTGTCGGTCGGTGGGCACACAGGACAAAGTTTAAAAATCATGTGACGACTGTTTTTGATTGTTCTGTGTCTGGATGTTTATTTTCTACTATATGTATCTCACCAAAAACATTTTCATGTAAAATGTTGCCAAGACGAGACAATATGACTCGCACTGTCAAAACGTTATCTGATCTCACGTAGTGCCCGGCCAAGCACGATAAATGTATAATTTTTTTTTTTTGTCCGTTTATATTTACCTCATGTTTGCCAACCCTGGTCGTCGGGAATCGCTTGAAGATCCCGTCCCACTTTCGCTAGTTATCGCTCTCCTGAAGGATATTGTATTAAACCGGTTGCCGGTACTAGAACTCCTATAGTTTAGGGTAATGGGGGGAAAATGGGATTACTTGACGGCATATTGTTAAGTATTTGAATCGCTGAACAGAGAGTACTGAGAGCGATGCTCAATTGAAGGATTACTTCGTTTTGCATATTATGTTTACCACAGAACACAAGAAAGAGTAGATTCTAGACTCTTTCTTGTGGAGTCTCTGTAATGTCTTTTTCTTCTAGACTCTAGAAGCACATTGCAATGTTACATATTTAGTGCTGAAATAAGTTTCGCCTCAAAACCAGAGACGTTGCACTTGCTCTTATTATAAACGTCTTTTCATGTTTATGATAATTTTTAAATAGAAAAATATTGGAAAAAATCAACTCGGATCCTAAGCTCTAACTACTGAGCTACTGACACTTTTCATGTGTTCCTGTTAACTATAGACCTCTAAATATATTGTTTTTTTTGAGGTTCCCTGGTGCTTCTACATTTTTTTTTTATCATTTACTAGATATTAATCAGACGTAAACAGTCAAGAAGAAGAGAATTTCAATAAAGATTTATATCAGTTAATTGGAACTTCACTAAAAATAGTGTAGCCAGTATTAGTAGTATTTTTAATATGAGAGACACAAGATTTTTTATAAAGGTGACTTTTTTTTTACTTTTAAAACGGTTAATGATACCCTAAAGCATATTTATTATTTCAACACACGATTGCACTGGCCAGTTTAATTAAATAATTAATTTAAAAATCCAACGTCCCGGAAAAGTCTTAAATAATGGCCACACGAAACACGATAAGATCCTGTTTTTCATGCGGATGACGTCACAGGAATTTGTCACTCACGAGGTCGATGACCCCATTTGAAAATCAGCTGACTGTTTATGAGGAATGGAAATGTCCCGTCGAGAACAATAATCGTTTTTGCAGGAATATTTTTACATTTGATTTATAAAGCAATAAAGAAGGCACGTGATGTTTTGAAGCCTTTCTATTAGCTATAAAATAATAGTGAACTGAAACTAAGTTAAAATAACGCCGTTTTAAAATTATAGTTAATATTTCACATACTCGTGGGTAGGCTAATTGGCTTGGCTAATCGGCGTTAGTGAAAGATACAATTATTTTTAGGGTACCGTACCTCAAAAGGAAAAAACGGAACCCTTATAGGATCACTTTGTTGTCCGTCCGTCCGTCCGTCCGTCTGTCAAGACCGTTTTTCTCAGGAACGCGTGGAGGTATCAAACTGAAATTTATATCTAATACTCAGGTCTACTGTCCCTTGGAGGTGTGAAAAAATCAAACTTCTAAGCCAAAGCAATCAAAAGATACAGCCGTTTATGCCGCAAATTTTAAAACTCGCACGGGAATCGAAACCTACAGGGCTTCCCGTGAACTTAGAATCTTGAAATTTGGTACGAAGTAACGTCTTATAGTACAGATAAAGGAAAAAATGCAAAAACCGTAAATTTTAGTTACACCATATAATAAAAAATATTTTACGGAACCCTCGGTGCGCGAGTCCAACTCGCACTTGGCCGGTTTTTTTAAAGTTCTTTTAATTAGCTGCACCTAGCATGCGTCATGCCCCGGCATGCCGTGTAAAGAACATAACATATCGATATTTTTTTGTAAGGAACCATCGCGGGCGTCACCGTATTAAAGTTTCATCGCAATCTGATCAATAGTTTCGGATATTTATTTACATAGAATATAAACAGTTTTTAATACATAATAAACATTCGCATTTAAGAATAGCAAGACGGTAGAAATAAATGATGAGTTAACAAGCGAACAAAAAAGATGAATATTTATAAAACTCGGTCAAAATAATGGGAATATGCCGTTAAAACATATCTAGTCAGAGTGACATAAGACAAGTTGCTTTTTTCTAGTATATTTTCTTGTTTAATATTTATCACCTATAAATAGCATTGTAAAATACAAAATTAAAAAGTTATAATTAAAACATTTTGTTTTGCCCGTAAACTAATATTATGTGAGGCATTAACCAATTCACATCACATCATCAGCCTGTGGACGTCCACTGCTGGACATAGGTTGTGGCGTTCATAGGAGGCTATTAGCTTACTGCCACAACGCTGGCCAGACGGGTTGGTAGAGGGTTTATTTCAAGTTTTCCTTCTCTCGTGGTTTTCAATGCGTCGAACGGGTCGAACCTCTTAGTCGTTTCTTACGACATCCCAGGCAAGTAAGGGAGTGGTGACACTTGTATTCTTAGGCCGTCACTGCTATATTAACCAATTAATATAGTATTATTGACGACCTGTTTGGCGCAGGGGTACTAACCCCACCTTCTGCGCCAGAGGTCCCGGGTTCGATAATAAAATATTTGTGCACATGAACATGTCTATTTGTCTTGGTCTGGGTGTTTAAAATGTATATTAAGTATGTATTTACAAACAAAAAAGTATATAAGTATGTTTATCCGTTATCTAGTATCCATCTCAAGTTCTTCATGATACTTAACGTGGGCTAGATAATTGGTGTGATTGTATGGAAATATATATTTATTATTTATTTACTATTATCCAGAGATTAATATAGTGTTATCCAGAGGGTCTAAAAAGGGCGTTAAAGCAAAATTTTTTTGTTTATTTTCCTATGGAATTTGATTTTAGGAAGTTTTTTCGCCTTCAAAAAATTAAAAGCAAATTTTGCTACTACGACACTGACACAGTTCTAAACTCCTTAGGAAATAAACAATTAAATGAATTGTTAGGGATTCACTTAGCATTATTGCGTTGCGTTCTTCTGGTACTCGCAGATCGAATCGTTTCATAGACGGCTGGTACTTATAAAGCCACTAGTTTTTCTTATCGAGATATGTTATTTAACCATTCAAGACAATTTAAATGATACATTTTAATATGTATGTAATCATGACGTTCTATTTACCTAACATTTTTTTATTTTTTCTAACCATATATCGTTAACAATGATCGAATGACCGAATAATAATGTAATAGTAACTTTTGACACTTAATATAAATTGACATTGAATTATACCGCGTAGGGCCTATAATCGGGGAAAATATTGAAAATAGAGACTCTCTAGAGTATTAGTATTTATTCTGAATAGATTTCAGCGAATCAAAACCCATGCATTACTCACAATAAGAATTTAAAGTTACGATTCATAATCAGTGTAGTATTGCAAAACGATATTATCGCTAACGTTGCGAACTAATCGTGGTACAGGGGACAACAAAAACTTTTTGCGATAAGTTTTTGTTGTCCCCTGTACCACGATTAGTCACGATATCACTATCCATTAGAAAATGTACCTATATCTCATTGAATAGCAACAGCCCCTGCTACTTCCCACAGCTTAAAATCTCTGTTTCAAATTAATTAAAATTAGTTTTATTCAATTAATTATCGCAATGACAGTTATCTGTTTATAATTTGACATGTTATGTCAATCAATACCAAGTATACTCTTTGTACCAAGTAGATTCAGCCATGGAATTATTAAGTACTAGTGCGTAGTACCTGCTAATTCCATGGATTCTACGCTTTTTACATTATGATCTTTTTATAAAGAAGATCATAGTATTTAAAGATTGTAAATTCAAAAGAAATATTTTGATTAGTAAAGTCAGAATATTGTCATGGGAATTTCTTTGGTTTCAGTTTAAATTTGATTTTAATTTAAGTAAACGAATTGGATTCATTTACACAATTTATGTAAAAATGGCTTTGAGTGCAAAAACACTCCAGAAAGAAAACAATACCTACATGGATACATGAATTACGATAGTAAGTCAGACAGTATTATTTTACTATCAGCCGACACATAAATTGTCAAAAAGACGTTCCGAGTAGCTCCGAAAAGTTGAGCGGTACTGTTGTTTGCATTATATTGAATTCACGATTAAGTTTGTTAGAAAAAAACAAAAAGTAAAGGTTAGGTTTTAATTAGTTAGGATCCTACTGATTCAATCACTAGTGACATAAAGAGCCTCCGTTTTTAATATTATCCCCGGTTCTAGGCCCCAGACGTAATAATATCTTGTCATTTTTTTAGAATCTATTTAATTCCCTATTTGACATTAATATTTGTACATCGTTTAATTTGAACGGTAGACATGTTAAGGCACAAAATTAATTAAGACAACCCAATGTTATAACACATGTTGTTACAAATAAAGATTTTGATTGATTGATTGAAGAACACTCATCATGTTATATCATTGCCGCTAGTGGTCTTGGACTAGATGAATGTGAGAGCCCTTAGTTGTTCCACACACTATCTCCACCCGTCTCGCCTTTAAAACCGAATACAATATTAACGAAAGCCTAAAACAACTGACCCGAATTCAACAATAATAACATATATTTTTACAGCGGGCCTCTTCAGGTTTTGTGGGTTCGCTCGTAAAATCGTGTCTGCTCGGTACGAGCACGGTGCTTCTTCATAAAGCTGTTACTAAGCGAAATATGGATGTTCCACCTTGTTAGCGGATGTTAGATAGGAACGAGCTTTTAGTGAATATATTACTTTTATGTATCGGTAGCATCTGTTGAGTTTAAACATTATTGATTATTTATCCAAATACCGGATTATTATCTATACTTATAATATTATAAAGCTGAAGAGTTTGTTTGTTTGAACGAGCTAATCTCAGGAACTACTGGACCGATTTAGAAAATTCTTTGACCATTAGAAAGCTACATTTCTCCTGAGTGACATAGGCTATATTTATCCCGATATTCCCACGGGAACGGGCACCACGCGGGTAAAACCGCGAGGATCCGCTACTATCATTATAATCAGCCATTTAAATGTCCCACTGGATGGACAGGGAGAATGCCTTGCGAAGCACGGATACGTGTACGACCTTTGCAAAAGTAGCTTAGACGTCACAATTGCAGCCTTTTTTTAAATGACTTCAAGAAAAGGAGGATGTTCTCAATTCGACTGTATGTATTTTTTTTCCTTCAATTATAGACGGATTTCAAAACATTTTTTTTTTGTTGGATAGAGTTCACTTCTGAGGTGGTCCTATTTTCACCAGGTCAGGATCTGATGATGGGATCCAGGAGAAATCGAGGACAACCACCGAAAATTGTATGCCCGTATGGTGCTTTTGTTACGTAATCATGTCTTACTCAGGTATTCACTTCAGGTTGTCAACATCTGATGCTGCTGATGCTGTGCTGATGATGAAGCTACAGAACTCCTTAACGGTTAGGAGTTGAGAGACAGTACTGCAATTGGTCGATGGAAATTCATTCATATTCATTTATTCATTGCTAGTCACAGTCGTAAGATGTTAAATTACTTAATAGTGTGTAGGGTTAACATGATGCTTGTAAGGTATGCTTGAAACAACATCTGATGCTCTTGTGCTGATGACGAAGCTATAGAACACCTTAATGATTAGGAGTTGGGAGACAGTAATGCCATAGGTCGATGAAAACTACTTAGCAGTATGTAGCGCTAACGTGATGCTTGTGAGGTATGCTTGAAACAACATCTGATGCTGCTGTGCTGATGGTGAAGCTACAGAATTCCTTAACGGTTAGGAGTTGGGGGACAGTACTGCAATTAGTCGATGGAAACTACTTAGTATGTAGGGCTAACGTGATACCTGAAAGGGTATATCTACTCTTGAGGTGGTCAGGATGTAATCACGAAATTTCAGACATATCGAAGGAAATCCTCTCAAAAATCCTCATAAATAATAGGTAAGTATGAGTGTCAGAGACAAGTGGTGATGCATTGTAAAACAGTCAACTCAACAAAGAACAACATAACTACTACAACCACTTTGTGAAGAGTGCTCCGACACATTAACACAACCAAAAATCCAGAAATATATTGACTTAAAAAAAAAAAAAAAATCGACTTCAAAAACACTATCGACAAAATCTTAAACCAGAAAAAAACACGTAACACGGTAAGGTACTTAACCTTACCGTGGTACGACTTCCATACAAACAAACATTGCACATTAATTAGTTCATCATACATTAATAATTCATAAATACAAGTGCAACTAACTCGTTTCAGTTATTTGTTTGCGCGAAATTATTAAAAAATGTACTTTCATACATGAGGTATATAAATACGATGGGTCACACACACATACGTAGAATAATTGAAATTATAAGATATTAGTATATTCGTGTTTTATGTATGAATGTACATTTTTTTTATTATTTCGCGCAAACAAATAACTGAAACGAGTTAGTTGCGCATATATTTATGAATTATTAAGGTATGATGAACCAATAATTGTGTAATGTTTGTTTGTATATAAGTCTTTCCACCTTAACTAAAAAGCGATAAATAACTTAACTAATTTACCTATTATAATACATATTAGATGTCTATAATTACTTATTTAGATATTTACATAGGTATCGATGTAGGTAAGGTACTTACTATTTTTGGTCTGGTTTAAGATTTTGCCGTTTGTGTCTTTTGAAGTCGGTTTTTATCACACTAAATAGGCTTACGCTTGACCTCATTCTGAATCGTTAGATTAAGAAGAGGCCTATGATGGAGCGAGATTGCCTAGAAAAGCCTATTCACTCTAGCTTTAAATATACCAAGACTGTAGGCACCCGGGAATACACACGCAGGCAGGGAAGTCCACTCGCCGGCGGTATCCGAAAGTGCTCAGACATATTGGCAGGGAAAAAAAAATGGAGTTCAATCTTTGAGTTTAGAATTAAAATCTTCATACTATGTGGCCAGCCAGCTCGTCCTTGCCATAGACGGCATAATCCCACAGACTAATGGGCGCTGACATTTTAACCGGTATAACATCCATCTTCAGCCTTATCAATACATAACATTAGGTATGATGGCCAAGAATCTCCCCGTCTTGAATAAAAAAAAAATACCACAGCCTAGATTATTTAAATTGAATTTTGAAATCGTGAAAGATAACGATTTGCTTTACCAACAAGTCATGTAAAGCCCCCCGTAAACTATCTAATTATCTTACCAATGTCTGTCAGATTTTCGTGTTTGTCAAATTTATTTGACCGTCTGCGGCATACGTTTGATGCATTTTACTTCCGGAACTTTATTTGACATACGTGCTTATCACACTTTGTCAAATAAATTTAAAACGTAATTAAAAAAAATATATATTTTAAGTGGCATTTAAAAGTAATAATAAGCACTTTTGGTGTCGTCAAAAAATAAACGCTAACAATAACAACATAAATTCAATTCTAGTATGTAATATCAATACGGTTTAAAAATAACTCGTAGTTTGGTTTAAAGATTTCTTTCTTCTGTCAAAAGAAACCGGAAAAGCAATAAGGTATCACATTCGTAACAGAGCCAAGGAATTTTTAATATATTCCATGTGGAGTGACGTCAGCGAACACGAGACGAGCGACCCGAGCGAGCAAAGCGAAGAGTTCGCTTAACCGATCGTCGCTGACAAAGAGAACGCCGCTTCACATAAATGAGGTCGGTGAATTGGATTCCTGTTCATCAACGCTGTTAGATGGGTGAAGTCAAGGAAATCGTACAGTGCTGAATTGTATTATACGAATGAATCAATTTTATTATATGTACCTTAAGTACCATTTTGTATACTCTAGCGCCATCGCCATCGTGTGTGCCTATCTTGGCTTTGGTTATGACTTTGTCTACTATGTGTTCTCATGTCTAAAAACAAGTAGGTAATAAAAGTTAGTCTGTGAACAACTACTACCAGTGTTTTATTAGGTACATCTTAAGTTTTGGCGCGCACGGTTCATAGAAATATAAATAAATAGAAATCAAAATTGTCTGCCTTTTTCCCAATAGAAAACGGACTAACAAAAATAGTGCAATTGATGTCATAATTTATAAGAGTTTCACATATTTGACCCATAACACAGGTATGTAAATATTGCTTACAAGTTATAAAAAACAAAACTAGAAAAAAAAATGAATGTACTTCCTAATTTATAATAAAATATTATATATTTTTTAATCTTTAACTATTCATGTGATGGCTATATTCAAATTATGTGATAGTATTATGGTTTTGTACATGTTGATTAATTGAAACTAAACAACTTTTACGGATCACTAAAAAACCTTAAAAAAACATGTAATATTAGATTTAAATACATGAACATAAACTTCACAACCTTAACACATAATATTAAATCTTTTTTGTGTTCTCAATTCGGCCGATATGTTTTTTATGTATGTACACCGATTACGCCGAGATTACCGATCCGATTTAAGTAATTCTTTTTTTGTTCGATGCGAAATAGTTGCCATTTGGTTCCATAAAAATTTCGTTCAGTTTGGCGCGGTAGTTTTTATTTTATGAGCATTTTTGTCAACTTGGACGATGTAATTTTCACGATTCTTTTGTTTATAATGTACAATCAACACCAGCCTTTACACTATGACCTTGAGAGCGCCCTTACGTCGCTCGTAATAGCGGCGGTTTTCGTAGTGCAAATGTAAAGCCGTACCTGCTAATCTAATCCAAAAAAAATCTTCTGCAGTTTACAAGACAACCTATTATACTCGTAGAATCTAAAAATAATAAAAAAACTGCGTTTAAAAACAATAAATAAGCCTTTTGGAGTCGGCGCCAGCCAAGGCAAGAAAATTAAAAGAATAGGAGCTCAAAGTAGAATGTTTGAAGTTTTCAAAGTCGGTTTTTCGTGTTTCAATTTGATACGGTTGTTAGTGTTTAATTAGATATTATTGGTCGTGCACTGTGTGTGACTGTACAAACGAGTTAGCTCCCGGTTGACCAGTCGAATTTTATAAATCGGGCTTTTAAAAAGTTATAGGTAAGGTTAAAGCTGCCGTGTGGTGACGGCCTAAGAATACACGTGTCACCATTCCCTTAGATGCCTGGGATGTCGTAAGAGTCGACTAAGAGGCTCGACGCATTGAACACCTGTGCGAGAGAAGGAAAACTTGAAACAAACCCTCTACCAACCCGTCTGGCCAGCGTGGTAGCAGTAGGCTAATAACCTCCTTTGAACGCCACAATAGGCGTGAGCTAAGATAGGCTTATGTCCAGCAGTGGACGTCCACAGGCTGATGTGTGTGTGTGTGTGTGTGTGTGTGTGTAAGGTTAAAGAAATAAGAAATAAATTAAATACTTATAAATGTTCTATTAATTCGATTGCAAGGATATTCCTAGCATTGATGTGACAACGCTGGCCTACAGCGTATTAAAAATATAAAAGTATTGGAGAATTTCGACGGTGGTTCGCAAGTCTCGGTAGCTCAGTGGTTAGAGCATTGGACCGAATTTCCAAAAGTGGTTCGAGTCCCATCTGAGAATTCACTTGTGGCCGAGTTGTTGTTTTTTCCCAATATTTTTCTATTTAAAATTTATCATAAATATTCTATTATAGTTTATCGGTTGATTAATGATTTCGTGTACATAGGCTTTAGTTGCCATTTGTAACAATAAGCGCAATAACACAAAAAAAACAAAACAAATTATATCATAACTGCCAAAGAGTGCCGATATTTTAAAGCTGACTGTACACGCTCCGAACGTTACCGATTCCGCACAAACTCGATAGTAAAACAAGGTAGTCTGCACGAGATAATCAATAAACCCCACTTCAGATTGTTGTTCAAGGCACGCGCTCACTCCTTGCCGGAGAAATGACGGAAAAAAGCAACATCTAGCCTTTTAGGTGAGTTTAAGATTTCGAGTTTTGAGTTCAAATCTCGTTCAACATTTTGTTTCTTTTTGTTGGTCACATTTCTGACCTAATTCTTTGATTTATGATTTTGTAATTTTTGCATTTTTTTCAATGCTATTTTTATACTTATGGTAAATTTTAAATAGAAAAATATTGGAAAAAATTAACTCGGCCACAAGTGAATTCTCAGGCTGGAAACGTCTGAGAATTCACTTGTGGCCGAGTTAATTTTTTCCAATATTTTTCTATTTAAAATTTAATTCTTTGATGTTTAGTATACTTGCGGCCGTTCTTCTTATCAGTTAAAAGATGTCCTGAATGGCTGGTAGGAAAAAAAAATTGGACGATTCGAAAGCACTTATCTATAAGTCTATTATAATAAAAATCTTTGACTTTGACTTTGACTATACCTAATGCTGGCTCCAATCGTTGGGCTAATCAACCGCCAATATATCTTATAATACTGTTTTTGTATCCATTTTCTTATCCATCCATAAGGAAGGTCAGTGCCGCAGCAGTGGAGACATTAAAAATGGCTAATGATGTGACGTGGACGTTATTAATAATAATAATAAATAAATATTTGCATACAATCACACCAATTATCTAGCCCACGTTAAGTTTCATGAAGAACTTGTGTTATGGATACTAGATAACGGATAAACATACTTAAATACGTTTTTTTTGTAAATACATACTCAATATACATATTAAACACCCAGACCAAGACAAATAGACATGTTCATGCACACAAATATTTGTCTTGTCCGGGGATCGAACCCGAGACCTCTGGCGCAGAAGGCAGGCTTAGTACCCCTGCGACAAACAGGTCGTCTTTCGTCGTTATACTGTTTTTGTAAAAGGAACGTCAAGGATGATCTTTCTAAAGTGTCAATGTACGATTAATAGGCCATATTTGGGGCCAATGTGTGTAGTCGGCTATAAGAAAAGATGGTAAATCTGCCAATCGAGATAATCAATAGCCCCCACTTTAGATTGTTGTTTAAAGCACGGAAAATTACGGAAAAAAGCAACATGATGCAACTACATGCTAGCTTTTTAGGTAACTGTGAAATAAGACTTTGAGTTAGGGAGTAAGTTTCAGGTAGACCAACGAGCTTTTTAGTGCCCGTTGTTTCAAAGTCAAAGTCAAAGTCATAGATTTTTATTCAAATAGACTTATAGATAAGTGCTTTCGAATCGTCCAAATTTTTTTTTCCTACTAGCCATTCAGGACATCTTTTAACTGATAAGAAGAACGGCTGCAAGAAACTTTTCAAAAAGTAATAGATTTAAATAATGATATAATTGGTGAGGTGAACTCGGCTCTAAAGTAAATAAAGTGCTATTATAAATTTTGAATAGAAAAATATTGGAAAAAATCAACTCGGCCACAAGTGAATTCTCAGATGGGACTCGTACCCACGATCTTTGGAAATCCAGTTCAATGCTCTCTCAAGACAAAATAAAGCCTGTAAAAATGGCTTTCGATTTTTGCATTACCACACGATCAGTTAAATCACAACACAACTATGAACTGTATATGGTTCCAATGTATGACATGTTTTTCATAAGGCCCCCTTAAACGATAAAATTTATTGGACTATGTTTGACAAACACGTTTGTCATATAAATTTCCGGAAGTGAAACGCATCAAACAGAGCCGCAGACGGTCAAATAAATTTAAATAAATTTGACAAACACGAAAACCTGACAGAACATTTTATCGTTTACGGGGCGCTTTATAAGAACTGTCATATTTACGGTAAATTTTTAAATAGAAAAATATTGGAAAAAATTTACTCGGCCACAAGTGAATTCTCAGACGGATATCGAACCCGCGACCTTTGGAAATCCGGTCCAATGCTCTGAGAATTTACTTGTGGCCGAGTTAATTTTTTCTAATATTTTTCTATTTAAATTTTACCATAAGTTTAAAAATAGCAGTGAAAAATGCAAAAATTACAAAATCATAAACTGTCATATTATCTGCCAGATAAGCTATCCAGAACTTATCTGTCGGTGGTGAAACCGAGGGCTGATTATCTAACGAAAACACGGCTCAGTTTCAGTTTCTTCGCTGTTGTAGCTGTCATACAATATGAAAATGTGACATTAATGACAGCGAAGACACTGGTTGCTTGTTTGTTTGAACGCGCTAATCTCAGGAACTACTTGACCGATTTAGAAAACTCTTAGACCATTAGAAAGCTACATTTCTCCCGAGTGACATAGGCTATATTTTATCCTGATATTCCACGCATGCACCACGCGAGTAAAACCGCGAGGAACCGCTAGTTATATGATAAGCCTATGACTCCTTTTGCTCTCCTTGTCATAACATAACCAATAGCAGAAATAGAATAACCGAGTTCCGGGTCACAGACTAGTTATCAATAAGCGTGGATTGCTACTCTGTGCACGTACAGTGGAGCTCTGCCAGGGACTTCCATGTTGTCTTTGTCGTTATCTGTGACACTATGGCACTGTATATTTATTTTATTTTAAAGATATTCGTAAAGCAAATTCATAAATTTTTTGATGTGAAGCTTTTGGAATGTTAGGGGCAAGTGGCAAGTAGCACTTAGGCTTATGATATATGACTAGATTTTATAGTTACTTGTAATAATATAAGTAATAAATAATTTATAAATTATGGCATAATAACTGGACGACCTGCTTGGCGCAGGGGTACTATACCCGACTTATACGCCAGAGGTCTCGGGTTCGGACAAGACAAATATTTGTGTGCACGAATATGTCTATTTTCTTGGTCTGCGACTTTAATATGTATTTACAATAAAATAAAAAAATGTTTATCTGTTATCTAGTATCCATAAGACATGTTCTTAATGAAACTTAACGGGCTAGATAATTGGGCTGAGTATGAAATTATTATTGTTATTATTATTATAATAATTATGTCAAACTTCTTCACACATTTCCAAACTCACAGTTTACGTGTCAAAGTTCAAGTACGATTGAAAAAAATCTTTTTTAAAACCTGAGCAGTATTATATGGCCATTTGTAACTATAAAAGTAATATCACATAAAAAAACAACGGGTTGCACTCTGGGAGTGCCGGCAGAAGTGAAAACCGCTTAAACGAAAATTACGATAAAAATCCACTATATCTTGACCACAACTCCATAAAAAGTTGATGAAAACGGAGACCAACTTCATTTGGCAGGTTAATCCATTAAAATGATCTGGCATTAATATGAAAGTTGGTAGTAATGAGAGATCTTTATATAATGGTTGTTATTAACTAATATACGTAGATCTTTCAAGTGTGAGCTTTATGTCATATTCCCACGGAAATGAGAACCGCGGGTGAAACCGTGAGTGGCCACTAGTCTATTAAAATACATCATTGCCCATACCTCTGTCTGTGTGATATGGAGACTATTATATTTTTATACTTATGATAAATTTTAAATAGAAAAATATTTAAAAAAATCAACTCGGCCACAAGTTTAATCCGGTCCAATCCTCTAACCACTGAGCTACCGAGACTTCTCAAAGAAGTCTCGAGAAGTCTCGGTATAAAAATAACATAAAAATCGCATTGAAAAATGCAAAAATTCTAGTTTTCTTTTCGTAGCAAATTTTCTGAGAGTAAATCAAGTTAAAACCTTTTGGCAAGAAATGTTATTCATGGAAACTGGGCAAGCGTAGGTAACTCGTGTAAATATTTAGTATACCACTATAGTATTTCACTATTGCATTGATATATTGTTATAAATGTGAATGTTTGTGAGGGCGTTTGGATGTTTGATACTCTTTCACGCAACTACTGACCCGATTTAGATGTAATTTAGCACACAGAGAGAAGATATCCTGGATTAAAACAGGTTACTTTTTATCCCGATATTCCTACGGGAACGGGATCCACGCGAGTAAAACTGCGGCCGGCCTGTAGTAATCACATATTTTTATATGATCAAAGCAAAAATGTCAAAACTAGAGTGTATCAGCAGGTTATAAAAGTATGTCAATTTAGTGACCGCCCGGAAAATTCAATGCAAAATTAGTTATCTGTATTTGATGTTACTACCGAAAGAGTGTCTTAGTATTTGTTACTACTGACTTTTCTTCTAACGGTATAAAAATGTTAAAAATTAAACTCGGAACACCATTTCACGTGTAAAGTCAAATTGTCCAATGTATTAAAGTAAGCACAAGAAATAATTATTTGTTATGCAAGGCTGGAAAGTTGGATTTAGCGGCGAGTTACCTTTATTAAAACCAGAGCAAACGAAGGATTCTAAGCGTAGTGAGTTGTTCAAAGATTGAATCCTGAGTGTAGCGAGGGTTCAATTTTTACCTCACAAGTTAAATTTTATATTGTCAACTACCAGCAAAAAATCTAAATATACCTTATTCTTGTTGTTTTAATGATAAAAAATAATAAAACATTTTATAAAAAAAATCAAACCGACTTCAAAAAGTAAAAATAAAACTTTTGGAGTCGGTGCCAGCCAAAGCATTCTACATTGCACTTCTATTAACTATTTTTTTTTGCCTTAGCTAACTAGCACCGACTCCAGTCGGTCTGATTTTTTTTATAAAATGTTTTTATTTCAGATTTTTTTGTTACATTATGTGCCGTTACTTACACTAAAAATCAGCCCATACACAACAATTATGTCATCTAGGTATACGACTACTTGCCAAAAGGTGATTGATATTTTTCAGGATTATGAAAAAACTACTAGCCAGATCTTCGTAAAAATTATATGGGACCACACATAAACCATTTTCTTCCAGATAAAAAAAGAATTTTAAAAATCGGTTAACAACTGGCGAAGTTATGGTGGAACATACATAAAAAAAAAAAAAACAAAAAAAAAAATACAGTCGATTTGATAACCTCCTCCTTTTTTGAAGTCGGTTAAAAATAGGGAGTATTCTCGTTAATTCAAAGTTTATTTTTATTTTTAAGAAGTACGGGGAGGCTCTTAGAGTGTTATTTAAAATAGGAAGAAATTGTTACTTAAACTAACAATAAAAACGATTCGGTAAATGTTGACATTGACATGAGGTACGAGACAAAGAAAATAAAAAAATAAAGGTTTATGTCAGGTTCCGAAATCCAATCATAGGCTGTAAAATCTCACACAGCCTAAATATAAAATTCTTATAACAAATAGTTCAATCTTATTGTTATTATGATTCAATGAATTAAAACAATATAATAAAACCAAAACGGAGTATTATAATTAATTTAAAGCTGTTTAAAATAAAGTTAATAGTGTGATTTCGGAACGTATTAGGACACATTTTTAGGTTTAATTAAAAAAGTACTTTACCACGCTAGGCCGCAAAATGTGATTTTCCACGCAGAAATTGAATGAAAACCCTCCTTTTCCGAGCGTGTGAAAATGTATTTTGATTTATTTTGGTTGAAAACCTCAAACATAAATATGAACTGTTCAATTTTGGACAGTGGGTAAGAAGACCACTGCACTTATTTTATCAAAACTAGTCCATCTTATCTAAGTCTGACGGCTTAACAACAATGTTTTCAGTATTGTTGTGTTCCGGCAGTTAGAGATACGATAGCCAGCTGTCATTAATTTAGGATTCCGGGAGAGGATCGCTTTCATCTTCAGCCTTATCAATACTTAACATCAGGTAAGATGGTGGCTAAGAGTCTCCCCGTAGTTCATAAAAAAAACAACGTGTTGCACTCCGGGAGTGCCGGCAGAAGTGAAACCCACTTAAACGAAACCGCAGGAGCAGGCATACATTTTACATTAAAAAGAGAGGGGGATCTTGCTTACTACCTCTCCTACGCGGCGCTGGCGGTCTACTCTCCCTCCGTCTTACGAATTTTAGATCAGGTCACGTGTCCTGACGCGACTTTAACATTTTTTACCCATCCCAAAAATTTAAAACTGATGTGCACAACGCCGCT
This sequence comes from Chrysoteuchia culmella, assembly GCA_910589605.1. Lineage (NCBI taxonomy): Eukaryota > Metazoa > Arthropoda > Insecta > Lepidoptera > Crambidae > Chrysoteuchia > Chrysoteuchia culmella. The sequence goes on from OU342651.1 coordinate 3,632,850, forward strand.
AAAGAAGTTTTCACTTCAAAAACTAATAACAATTTACAACACCGTTAACATTATCAACTCGTTTCAGTTATCTTATCTAACGAACGTGAGATAAACGTAGTTTCCTTTTAATTTTAACAATTTTAATTTAAAGTGCTGCTGTTGCATTTGAAAATAAGTTTTATAGAAATACGTTCAGTGCATTTTGCCTTTTATTTGTCAGTGGGTTGTGTTTATCTTTTAGGACACGGTTAGTAATTGTGTTTGAGAAATAAATTCAGTGTTAGTTTTTCTTCAATAAAATAGATAGCTTATTCTTTAATTCTCAAAATATCAAAGTAAATTGATAAATGTTTTTTTTATTTATTTTATAATAAATGAATTATCACAGGACATAATTAATGTAGATATGACTTCGAAATAAGTATGAGTGATTAGCTGAAGCAATTATAAAAAAATACAGAAAATAAAACACTTAGACAAACACGAATTTTCGTCAATAACTGTTTGAGGAGGTAGGTGTTCGATGTTGCAATGCCTTTATACCGCCATTTATGAGATTTAGGATTGTCTTCGCATTACCGACCTAACGTCACAATTTCAGTTAAGCTTCTATGAAATCAGCGCTAGGAAGAAAAAGGGACTGTGACACTACTGACACACAATTACGTTATGTACTAAGTTATATGTTGTTGTCTGTTTGTATATAACCGTGTTGCGTGTTTTTTAGTACATGTATGTTATTGTTTTTTTACAAGTTACTTTGTAACAGGCTCTGACATCTCAAGCGCCTTCTTTCGAGGAGGTCGAAAGGAGTTTAAGCGGAGCAGTGGAGGACTTTAGCTGCTATTATAAGCAAAATGCCTTGCGACCAAACTCCTCAAAGACTTAGGTTTGCGCTTTCCACCTGCGCAATCGAAACGCCCGGTGGACACTTAACATCCGATGGGAGGATGTTCCGATTGCTCACTGCCCTACTCCAAAATACCTTGGTATTACGTTGGATAGGGCCCTGACATATAAACAGCACTGCATCAATACCAAGCAGAAAGTGAGCACTCGAAACAACCTCTTGCGCCGCCTTACATCCTCCAAGTGTTGAGCTCCACCTCAGACTTTGCGGGCGACCGGCCCTTTTTTTGGCTGGTGAATTCGCCAGTGCTGTCTAAAGTCGTTCAGCGTACTCACAGCTAGTGAATACATGCCGAATCGTGACGGGCTGTATAAAACCAACCCCCGTTGATTTGCTGTATTCACTGGCTGGTGTGGCCCCTCCGGATGTCTGCAGAAATGTGGCTAGTTCTCTGGAGCGTCTCTTGAGACGCTCAAGAGAAGCTCATTCTCTTTCTTGAAAGAGAATGACCCGCGGCACCCTTCATCACGTGCCGGTGACCCAGAGGTCAACGAGTCGCTATAACTTCTTTAAAGAAGTTTCTCCTCTGGACGAAGATGTTAAAGAAGCCCGCTTAAAGCTCTGGAAGGAGAAATATCCCATGCACTCATTTATCGAGGAGGCGAAGCGTCTCCCCCTGGACATGATCTACCTTGGGCAACTTGGAAGTCCTTAAATAGGCTACGGACCCAAGGTGGTCGAAGCAAGGAAAACATGCGCAGGTGGGGTTACAGCTCGTATAGCGCTTGCCACATCTTTTGTCTGTGTGTCCCAACACCTGTACACGCGAGGATCTATTCAAAGCTACTGATAATGCTGTGTCGGTGGCTGAGTTTTGATCCTCAAACATATAAAAGACTGAGTCGTCACGATAAGAAGAAGAAGAATTGTTTTATACTTTTTCTTTCTTTTTACCTTTTCCCCATCTATTTTTCATTGTCTGTTTCGTATGTGTTCGTGTGTGTGTCAATAAATTTGCTTTCTTTCTTTCTAACTAAAAACCATTTAATTTATTACTTTAAAAAATAATCAATATAAGTAAATAAAAAGCTCATTACTTCCCAAGAAACGCAAACAGGCGTTTGTTATATCGTTATGAATAAATAACGTATCCGATATGCAAACAAGGTCGATCCGGTATTCAGGAGCGTGTCTTTGGCAAACTTTTCTTACAAGTAGGAAAACTTGCTAGTTATCTGTCTCTACACGTCCCCTTAGGAGTGACAAGGACAACTCGGATATCTTTAAGAGGTTCAGACAGTTCCTGAACACATTAAATCAATGGTTCGCATTTAGATGATCGGTTTTTTTGGGGAACGATGGCGTTTGATGTGACTTTATAGTTTGACCTTCATTTTGATCAGTGGGGACCTCACATGGAAAATATGTGAACCGAAAATGATTCAAACAATAACTTTATTCAATTATTATAAATTATATTCAAATTCATATACGACTTTGTTCATCAATATAGAAAACGAATAAATATTCTTCTTATTCATCTATACTATATACACACACATACACACATATATATATATATATATATATATATATATATAATGTTATAATAATATTATAAAGCTGAAGAGTTTGTTTGTTTGACCGCGCTAATCTCAGGAAGTACTGAACCGATTTAGAAAATTCTTAGACCATTAGAAAGCTACATTTCTCCCGAGCGACATAGGCTATATTTTATCCCGATATTCCCACGGGAACGGGCACCACGCGGGTAAAACCGCGAGGATCCGCTAGTCCATTATAAAAGCCCGTGTCAGCAGTGGGTATATTATATATTGTCCGGTAATAACTAACAAAAAGTAAATTACACGATCTTTTGAAGCAAAACAATTATCTATGTGTATTCTTTGTAAAAAAACAATGGGTTGCACTCTGGAAGTTCCGGCAGAAGTAAAAACCGATTAAACGAAAATAACGATCAAAATTACAACTTCATAAAAAGTTGATGAAAACGGAGACCAACTTGGTTTGGCAGGTAAATCCATTAAAACTGACCTGGCATCAATATCAAAGTTGGTAGTAATGAGAGATCTTAATATAATGGATGTTATTAACTAATTTACGTAAATCTTTCATGTGTGAGACTTTATGTAATTTGAAATAGGTCAACGGTAAATGGTCTTACGAATCAGGGTCACGTTCCTGACGCGTCTTTAATATTTTTTACCCATCCCAAAATTTTAAAACTGATGTGCACAACGCCACTAAAGAAGTTTACACTTCAAAAAGGATTGAATCAATGATATTATACATATTTATTTTACTTAGAATATTTAATTTAAGTTGTTAAAAGACTGATGTTCTGTTTTGCCGTTAAAATTTTACATGTAAACTGTTTACTTTCCCCACAGGACAGGCAGTGTGGGGAACAGCAGATGTTGTTATTTTTAAGGCTTTCATGGAAAATAAACAATTTATTATTATTATTTATTATTTTATATATAAAATATCATTGGAGGGAATTTGAAAGCCACTAAATTTTTCCATACTGAGTCACAATACTTTAACTGATAACGTAATTTTATTAAATATTTACTTACAAAACAAGGAATGAGTTCGCTTAGAAGCCTCATATTATTTTCATATGCCAAAAACCTTTTTAAGGATTTGATGCTTGTTTCCCAATTACGCGAAAACGGCTGAACGAATTTGAATTAAATTTTGCACACGATTTTGCAAACAAATGATACTTTATATCCACAAATTCCTACGGGAACGACATCCATGCGGTTAAAACCGATATAAAAATAACATGTTAAAAATTCGACGCTTCCACGTATAACTGAGTTCAAAACAAGAATTATTATTATAATATAGACTATCGTTTCAATTCGTCGCGTATATTTTTTTGTGTATGTTCACCGATTATTCGAAGACGGCTGGACCGATTGGAATGATTCAAACGCTGTTGTATCAGAGTTGTTAGAAAATTAGTCCCATTTTCTGAAATGTTGAAATCGGTTCAGTAGTTTTCAGGAAATCATGAAAAGAGTGTAGTTTATCGTCATTAGTTACTTAGATGACATAATCATAGGTGACGAGTTCATAGTTCCGATTTTTAGTGTAGGTAAGTGCAGAACTTATTCTACTTTAAGTATTGAGAAATAAAATAACTCTGTCGAGTAAAATATAAACCTTTTTGAGTCGGTGCCAGGCAAGTCAATAAACATAAAAGTATAAAAATGCAATGTAAAATAGGGGTCAGTTCAGAGCGGCCTCCTTAAATTTGACTATGAAAAAATTACCCGTAGTATAGATTTTGAAAAACTATTTTATATCAATGGATAGGGAATTTAATAAACTTATGTAAAGTGTAATCGCATTTCGCAAAACACTTGAAAATCTTATTACTATTTGCAAATTACGAAAACTTTTTTATTTTCTTTGTTTGTCAATAAAGAAAAAAAAAAAAAAAAAAAAAACTTGTCAAAAACCGCTTTGCCCGAGAGAGCGCCTAAAGCGGCCATGGGGGTCAAGGGCAAAGTGGTCATGCCAAAATATTACAAGAAATGCAATTTTAATTAACAAAAATACCAAAATTAAATTATATTTCACTTTATTTACGATAAAAAATGAAATAATAAGTAGTTTCAAATGAAACAAAAATTTCAGTTTTCAAATTAGTCATACGCCATTACTTAAACCTTAGTTAGTACCAAAATGTCATCTACATAAAGAAACGTAATCAACAGCTACACTCAGTTTTTAGCATTAGATCCTAATGTAATAAGAACAGGTTTCTTCAGTAATGTGAATACGGCATAGCGCGATCACTTGGCCGGACCGCTTTGCCTTTTTACACCGTTTCGTTTTAAAAAACAATTCAGCTCATAATATTAATATTCTATGTCGAAACAAATAATATACAAACAAAGCCAAATAGATGAGTAACAATAGACTTCCAATAAGAACATTGAATTCTAAAGAGGTTTGATCAAAACAGGTTGAACTTGTTGTGGATTTTTTAACAAAACCTTGCACAATTCCTCGCGGCCACGGGTTTTCTCCGATCACCACCGAATGACTGCTTGGCGCAGGGTGGGAGGTTGGTCATAGGGCAGAATGGCAAACGTTTCCCTATCGTTTTTAGTTACTATAAAAACATGGTGTGGCCGCTCATAGGGCCGCATTGAGCTGACTTCCCCCCCTATTTTTTATATATAGCAAACAAAGATGTTTGTCTTGTCCAGTATAATAAGTAAACATTTTGCTAAATAGCAAACTAAAATGTTTATATTGACCAACAGATTTTGTACAAATTGTATATTATTAACCAGTCAAGTGACATTTTAACTAGTGGTATTGTAGTTTATCTGTACGCATGTAACAGGGTGTTATTCGACAAAGCCAGTTCGTTTATGATGTCAATAATAGTAATAGTTGGTAAATAGGTCGCAACTTATCGGAAACGTTTACCAGTTTGCACTACATGTTGTAGGGTGACCATGCCGAAATATTGAAGCCCAGGATACTTATAATCGTTTTATTTATATATAGAAAACTGTTGATTCGTTTGTTAGTCAAGGTCTATTGTAACTCGCCTTTTATTTACCTCACTCTTTTAGTGGCTACTTCGTAGCGTAGTGGATCTTCTAGCTTTTTTTTAATTTTATCCCCTCTGAGTCAATAATGTACGTCACATTATTGACCCAGGTATATGAATTAGGGGTCCGCAGGTATATGAATTAGGGGTCCGCAAACATACATGTTTGGGTTCCGTTCCGTACCTCAAAAGGAAAAAACGGAAGCCTTATAGGATCACTTCGTTGTCCGTCCGTCCGTCTGTCAAGACCGTTTTTCTCAAGAATGCGAGGTATCAAACTGAAATTTATATCTAATACCCAGGTCTACTGTTCCTTGGACCTGTGAAAAAATCAAACTTCTAAGTCAAAGCAATCAAAAGATACAGCCGTTTATGCCGCAAATTTTCGAAACTCGCATGGGAATCAAAACCTACAGGGTACTTCCCGTGAACTTAGAATCTTGAAATTTGGTACGAAGTAACGTCTTATAGTACAGATAAAGGAAAAATTGCGAAAACCGAAAATTTTTGGTAAATTTCATTTTGCAATAAAAATGCCATAGCTATGACTCGATTGTCGTGATGGGTGAACTTTTACTTACATACTCGTACCTACAGGATTGTTCGGAACCCTCGGTGCGCGAGTTCGACTCGCACTTGGCCGGTGTTTTTTCTCCTGTTTGCAATAACGGAAAATATCAGTGTCACTCAAGTTCACGTGAAATCGGTGCCTGTTTAGTATTCAAAGTTAAGTTTTAAGGCTCTGGCAATCGCACAGATGTTGATCTTGCTGAGGTTTAGATGTTCCGCAATTCGTTTTAGCTAGTAACCTTCTATAAAGGATCGTGTGGAGCGTGTAGCAATAGTTATCCAGTTTGGTCCAAAAATCCCAAATTGATGATAACTGAATGATTTCAATATCTTAAATATATATATATTTTATATCTAAAAGAAAGCTTCATATGGTAAATCTGTATTCTGGTTTTGGAAATGTCGTGTCCGGAAAATTTTCAAACGTATATCCAACGGTGTAATTCTGCTGTGGAGTAATATGGTTTTCCAAGCTGGTTATAAGTTAACTTGATTATTAGTTTGAGCGGTTAGAAATACGTTTAACTATCATTCTGTGAGTAAGTAGTAGAAAGTTGGAATAAAAGCACAGGTGGTTGAAACTTTGTAACTAAGTATTTCTATCGATTTTTTGAAAGTACCAACTTGTTACTAAAGAAAAAATCACATGAAAATATTCAAAATGGTTGCGTCTTCATATTGTTGCCATGATTTATACAGCATTTTTTTATATATTTACATTACTTTTTGTATGAATAATAAGGTAACCAATGTTAAATCTAATCTCTGTTATATCTAATCTATTAGGCTACAACGAATAAAATAGTCTCACAAAACGTTATTCTATTTACAGCTCTTCAAAACAGATACAGTCTTTAGTAAACAATGGCACTTTTAAATAAACACTTTACAAGTTTTTTCTTTTTTCTTTCTGCTATATCATAGTACTTTAATATAAATGTTTAAAATATCAGATGGCAGAGCTAAAATTGTCTGATTCTACTCTTTATGTGGTATGTCCTCAATATGCCAAGTGCAGTACAAACCGTAAATATAAAAATCTCTCCACTAAAAGCCAGGTCCCCAGAAACGTTGCTTCAGCAGAAAAACCTCCTCCGATCAGACGCTATCTTCTCTCTGTTTTCGGGCACAATGCAACGGTGAATTATTAGCTTCGGTGCACGACACTGAAATGGCGCTATTCTGGAGTCGGTAGAGTTGAAGATTTATCATCATTATTGTCGATGCAATGTGCTAAAGTTGGGTAAGTCCTATAAATAGTATTGTTAAGTGTACTTATATAATAGAAATTTACGCTTAGGTAGAATCTATTAAGAATAAGAAATAAGGTACCTACTCATTCTTGAGACGAATAAATAAATATCAAAGACCACAAAAACCAATTCGAAAGGACTAAGTCAATTAATCACACATAAAAAAAAACCTGAGCATTGCTCTGAACAACAAGTTCTTAACTATATTATCCCGTTTGGGCAACTTGTGAGACGGATTTTTTTTCTATGTTTTTCTAATAAAACAAAATCCGTAGCCAAAGAAAGAAAGAAAAGAAGTTTATCTGGTAAAAACACAAGGACAATACAAAACGATTTTAAAACAAGCGACATAGTAAAGGGTTTTTACCAAAACGGTCCCAACTCAGCATATTGCGTGGCTAGTGACCAGCGCTGTCCGCTGATTTTCCGTCGGAACCGTTTGCCTTGGCGTTTTGGTAAAGCGATAAAAGATTTAGTATTATCTCATAGTATTAACCACATTGGTTGCTCAATAACAGTAGTTAAACGAGTTCAACTTTGTCAGCTCCACGCTTTCGAACGGTACCAGAATAGGTCTCAATTTTTTCTTCCAATAGAAAACAGCGGCATCGTCGGAGTCACGAAATAGTTGTCGCTTGACGGAAATTCGGAATGGATGGCGACATTTATCAGCCGTTGCATCGCGTCAACAATGCACACTGCACCTAGACATGTCATTTGATTTGACAGTGCAACTGTACTAGTGGTGTTCTAGATTATAGATTTATTTCGGTGTATTGCAAGTTATATAAATTTCAAGTTATCCGTTGGAGCAAAAAGATTTTGATCTATTTCTTGCGCTGTGTTAGATCATGTTCTACGTTTGGACTGTTATACAAACATATTCTCACGTCATTAACTCCTTGGGATTACATCAAAGGTGCAGCTTGAGAGTGCAATGTATAATCACTCTCATATTCACATCTCAACGACGCCACATTTTTCATTGGTTGGGTCTAAGATGTTGTGCGGAAACAAATAGGTAGTGACAGTTTGCCAGTCCATCGCCTATCGTCAAGACATGGAAATTATTGCTACTTTCGTTCATTTTCGTTTTTTTCATATGAAATGTGTGAAATTTCACAGACTGTGATTTTTGTTCCACAGTGGGTTGATTTCACATTTGCTACTGTTTGTTCCTTCTAATTAAATATGAATTATGATGAATGATAGCTAATTAGTGATTTAATTGAAATATTACTCTGTCGTATGATTTTTATGTCAGGTAAGGCAGATCGGCAGAAGCCCCGGTTGTGGTCATCTTTATGTCCATTTTGAATTTTAATGTTATAACAATAATTATTGAATAACTAGGTAAAAAACGGGTGCATAGGATTTTAGACTTTATAGACATTTTTGAAATATGGTGGCTTTTGTCATATTCTCGTTCGGGGTTCGCAATCACCCCTAAAGACCAGGCGGCCATGGCCCGGTTACCTGGGCCTCCTCACAGCTGGAAGATGGCCGAGCAAGTTTAGACATCTTCCCAGACGGTGGAAACCGTGCAAGGCCGGCGATGGCACACCCACCAACGCCAGCTTGGTTTCTCTATAGGGGAATGAGGCGATCATATTCGCCTCCTTCCCATTATAGCCGCCTGCGAGTTGTAAGTCCGCCTGGCTAGCTACCACCATCTAATCTAAGTCTGCCGCCATAACAACAATGTTTTCAGCATTGTTGTGTTCCGAGAGTTAGAGATAAGATAGGTAGTCAGTTCCTCAGTGATTGAGGATTCCGGGAGAGGCTCGCTTCCATCTTCAGCCTTATCAATACTTAACATCAGGTATGATAAAGGGTAAGAGTCCCCCCGTCGTTTATAAAAAAAAAAATGCGTCTGAAATAGCCAGAACACTACATATTCTTGTAAGTAACCAGTACACACAACTCCGCCCAAAGGCCTATCCCCCTGGTCCCAAGGGAACCCTGCCTTGTTCGACTAAATTACTTGCGAAGGTGTACGCTTCACAGTTTGTAACTAATCTAGACGATACATACTGCTTATTTACTGAAACTAAACACTTTTAGATGTACAAGATTTTTACTTATACGATTTTCTCAGATACCTTTAATACTCAATACTCAATACTCAATAGTTTATTGCAAAACCATAATGTACATGTAGATGTTATAAAATAATGTAAGACCATTGTTATGGACCCGGTTGGGCACGCAATTAGGGCTAGAAGAGAGAGGGCCCGTATTTCATCTAAAGAAATAAAAGAATATTTTCATTTTCATTTTTCACCTTTCTTAGGTTTAACCGCCTCTGTGGTCTAGTGGTACAACCTCCGGTATCAGAAGGGTTCGATTCCCAGCGGGGGTACATATTGTATTAGGTTTGGTTGGTGGTAGGTCTTGTTGTAAGTCCGCCTGGCTAGCTATCATCATCTTATCTAAGTCTGACGCCATAACAACAATGTTTTCAGCATTGTTGTGTTCCGGCAGTTGGAGATAAGATAACCAGTTCCTCAGTGATTGAGGATTCCGGGAGAGGCTCGCTTCCATCTTCAGCCTTATCAATACCTAACATCTGGTATGATGAAGGGTAAGAGTCTCCCCGACGTTCATAAAAAAATATATAAAAAAGTATTAAGAACTCGTTATTAACCGACTTCTAATAAAGAGAAGGAGGTTATCAATCCGCCACGTACATTTTTTTATTTTTATGTATGTTCACCGATTACTCGAGAACGCCTGATCCGATCGAAGTAACTCAAACGTTATAACATCGGGATTGTTTCCAATTTGATCCCATTTTTTGAAATTTTGAAATCGGTTTAGTAGTTTTGAAGAAATCTTGAAAAAGCTGTCGTTTTTTATTTATAGTCTTTGGGTCAACGTCGACAGTGTGCTTGCAAAAATTCCCTTCAGGACCATTAAGTTGGATTCCCACTAAGTTGAGTCTCATTATGTTGAATCACAATTATGTTGAATTTTCCTTTTAGTTGAACATTTTCTAAATGTTGGAATCACTTATTACATTAAAATATTATAAGCTAAAAGTACCAGCGTCGCATAGCTACCCAGGAGGTATTTTAAATTGGTCCTGAAGGGAAAATTCAACTACATCAGTATAAGTTACATCACTGTAGGTATGTGCTGTTTAATATTTACAATGATAAGGATTAATAATTGTCGCTCTTCATAAGTTTTCTCTGGTTAGTAATTTGTAGACGTTTCTAGTAAAAAAATATTACACTTTTAGACGTGGTATGGTAAATAAACGTACACCAACGTTTTTTAACGATTATCAGCGGTTCTTAAACACCATGGCGTCCTGTTTAATATAAAAAAAAACTATAAGTATTCAGGCGTTTAGCCCTTATTTACCTCTACAAAAACATAAAGCAAACAAAGACGGAATCGAACTGTAAAATGCACCATTATAACTGGAAGGCCCTTGGCAAAGAACTCGTTAGAACGTTATCTAAGGCAGTATCACCGCTGTTAATCAAAATTTCCGACGCCCAGTACGGAACCGTAAATTACACATTGTTCACGTAATCAGTAACAACTATGGTACTATTAATTTGAATAACATATCGTAAATAATAATGAATTTGAATACAATTGGTGATATGTCGTTTTTAACAATACACAAAATAACATTGTGTTTTTAATTTATCAAGTTTAGTTACTTAAAAGGAGAAGCCCAACCCCAGTAATAGTATTCTTGTTTTGAAAAATAAATACTTATATATGTATAATTTTATGTATTTATACCCGTTACCCTAGTATCTCATAACACAAGCCTTACAGTGCTCACTTTGGGGCTAGGTTAATTGGTGTGAGTGTAAGTAATATTTATTTGAATATTAAAAAAAAAAATGATTATGAATTATATTTTTGAGTGTATTCCATTTTGTGCACAGAATGCAGTTTGACTTATCAAAATAAAAACAATATTAATATTCATTAATTAGTGTTGCTATAACCACAAATTATAATGGTTCAACAACAAATGCAATGATAGTTGCAAACTAGTAAAAGTTACAACAGCGTCACTTGAGCGATTAAAGGAGATTTCTCGGAATTTTATATGAAAAGATGTAATAATAATTGAGTTTAAGTTTAATAATAATCAAGTGGAGCACAACTCTTTTAATTCCCAAGCGAAGCGAGCGAATCACTTATCCACCAGGAACATACTCTACTTTATACAGAAAACAAATTATAATTTGTTTTTATTTAACGTCACAGTAGGCACTGAAACGTTCAACAAAAATTTTTTTTTTTCATATGTCTTTCTTCCGTTTTCGACAGAAAAAAAAGAAATTGTAAAACTAATAAGTAAATGACATTTAACAATTACCGGAAAAATCATGGAACGAAATTTCCTTAATTCTTTCTATCTAGTTCCGTAGGCAATGATAACAATAGATACAAGTTTTTTCATAGTAATTTGCATTGAAATCTCTGACCAAGACTAGACACATTCACAATTTACCATATTTTACTGATATATTTTTTATTTTTATTTATTTAGATTTATCAACGTTTGATTACATCACTTCTTTCAAAACAATACAATCCACTAAAATGCTATAGTTAAATGTAACAAACACTTATAACACTTATAGGTAAATTCAACATGCTTTTAAAAATAAACTATTACCTATCTAAAAGAAAAAAGTACAAGGAAAAATATTAAAAATTATTCAACTAATTGTGAAAAAATATCATTTGATTATGATAATAGAAATTAAAAAGATAGCCAATTTGAATGAGTGTATATAATCCAATTTCAAATGTTTTATTTATGCATCGAAACGTACAGCCAAGTTATTTGTTAATTATTTTTAATAGGAGTAAAGTCTCTATGATGTGTCAATTTTATAGTTTTGACCTCCTTGAACCAAGAAGCTACGCCTTAACAGCCTTGTTTTGTTTTCGAAACTATTTTAGATGTAGGTTTTGTTGTCATTTTGGCGTTCCAAATTTAAATGTCATTATAATTATTCAGATTTTTCAGACAGTCATTAGTAAAAAAAGCCCTTGACGAGTTTCTTGCCGGTTCTTCTCGTTACAACGTCTCCCGCCGTAGGGTTTGTGAACCGATGGCGTTAACCTTCTTTAACGTTCATAAGTGCTTGTAACAGCCTAGACTGAATAAATGATATTGAATTGAATTGAATTACCCAAGGGAACTTCCATACAACATTAAGAATACTTGACATATAATACGTGCTTCTGATGCAAGTGGTGTATAAAACCTCGTTTCAAACCTCGCTCTGTCACTTTTGACTTCAAACGAATGTCATTTTAGAATTACTGTGAAAAACGAAAGAAGTCATGGGGTTTCACCCGAGTTCTTTTCGTAATTACACGTGTTGTGAGGCTCTATTTTTAAGTCAATCTACCGTACAATTTCTTTTATAAAATATTTTTACTTGACATTGGCAAAATTCGCGATTTTAATCGCGAGCACGCCAATAATTAAGAAAGAAGAAGATAAATTTTGTTTAGCGCTAAATGTATTTGTTGACAGTTGGTGATAATCTCCATAAGAGTCGTAACGTAAGGTGATGTTAAATAGCTTAAGCATAAAAAGGAAATAGATCCTCCAAATACTGAAGCGTTTATCAAACAACACATTAGATTATATTACAGGTTTACATATTCACCATACAGGACCGATCCTGAAACGTCGACTTCCAAAGCCGTAACCGCTAGATAAACAAAGTATTCAACTCCCAAGGTACAGAACCCTTTATCAAAGCTCAAGTGACTTCACCTTAATTACCATACGTTATTATCGGGTTCGTAATAAACTACAAATTGCTTACCTTTGTTTACATTAGTTATTTACGAGGCGTCCCGTGAGACGAGTACTGGACGACGTGAAATATTGGCACGGCCATTAAATGTATGTTTCATATCGGTGATGTAAGCACTTGCCAATATACGGTGTCAGGAAGTGTTAGATAAATGTTCATAACATTATTGAGTGTGCAAGATGTACTAGTGAATGGTCAGCAGGCCTACCGCCATCTTTTAGAAACCGTCATGTCGTAAGAACGTTTTGTTTTCCTTTTGTTTCAATACTGTTTAAATTGCAAACTTGACTTTATTTGACCTAAGACGTCGTAGTAGGTTTGATTGATAAAAATCTTGTTTGAGTGAATGATTGAGCGATGACGCCACAAAACTTCCGTCAAAAGACAAGCTTGTTTTAAGAGGGTCGCGGTACCATATGACATATAACAACATTGCGCCGATACAAACTGACATTAAACAATATTGCGTTAAGAGATGGCGGTAAGCCCCCTGGGGGGCAATTCTCGCGCCTTCGACATCTTGAATTCGACATTTTTGGAACCATAAATCTATATATAAAACTCACAGAAAACAATCTTCAACATTATAGGATTGTCAAAGATCATTGAAACTAAAGTAATATGACCCTAGTAAAGATTTTATTTACATTTTTAATAACGAAATTATGGTTTGAAAAATGTCGAATTCGACATATCTCAGCGCGAGAATTGCCCCCCTGGTGTCTGTTAACCTATTCAATGCCGAGAACTCCGCGCGGAGTCAGACAGACTAGATTTTATTTGTGATAATATCTTGGGAATGAAAGTGTTTTGTATGGCGATATTAAAGTACTTAATGTTTTTTTCTTATTTTTTAATGAACAACTGGGAGACTCTTAGCCTTCATCATACCTGATGTTAAGTATTGATAAGGCTGAAGATGGAAGTGAGTCTCTCCCGGAATCCCCAATCACTGAGGAACTGGCTATCTTATCTTTAACTGCTGGAACACAACAATGCTGAAAACATTGTTGTTATGGCGTCAGACAAGATTGTGGTAGCTAACCAGACGGACTTAGAACAAGTCCTACTACCAACCAAACCAAATACAATATGTACCCCCGCTGGGAATCGAACCCGAGACCCTTGGGTCTGATACCGGTGGTTTTACCCCTAGAACAAAGAGGCAGTGACTCATTAGTGTATTTATTATTATATATGAAATCATTATTAAGTGTGCAAGGTGTACTAGTGAATAGTCAGGGGGCCTACCGCCATCTCTTAACGCAATATTGTTTAATGTCAGTTTGTATCGGCGCAATGTTGTTATATGTCATATCGTACCGCGAACCTCTTAAAACAAGCTTGTCTTTTGACGGAAGTTTTGTGGCGTCATCGCTCAATCATTCACTCAAACAAGATTTTTATCAGTCAAACCTACCACGACGTCTTAGGTCAAATAAAGTCAAGTTTGCAATTTAAACAGTATTGAAACAAAAGGAAAACAAAACGTTCTTACGACATGACGGTTTCTAAAAGATGGCGGTAGGCCTGCTGGTGTCTGTTAACCTATTCAATGCCGAAAACTTCGGGCGGAGTCAGGCACAATACTTAGATTTTTTATTGTGATAATATCTTGGGAATAAAGTGTTAAGTATCGCGATATTAAAGTTCTTAATGTTGATTAGAGGAGGGAGCTTTACACTGTGTAAAACTTTATATCGCCTGTAATATTATATTAATATTGTTATGTGCCTAGCGTCGCTAGTAGTCTGGCCTGGTCATGCCTACTAGACATTTGTGCTTGTTCCGTGTTCTGTTTCATCCGCGTGGTTCCCGTTCCCGTGGGAACATCGGGATAAAAAGTATCCATGTTCATAACCAGGCTATCAACTATCTGTGTGTGTACCAAATTTCATCCAAATCCATTTAGTAGTTTCGGAGCCTATTCAATGCAAACAAACAATCAAATCTTTCCACTTTACAATATTAGTATAGATTTAATTTTAAATGTATTAAAATTACTTCACCTGGCTTTGGGTCGGCAAGACACACCTTTAAATATCAATTACAATTACACCAATTATCTAGCCCCACGTTAAGTTTCATGAAGAACTTGTGTTATGGATACTAGATAACGGATAAACATACTTATATACTTTTTTTGTAAATACATACTTAATATACATATTAAACACCCAGACCAAGACAAATAGACATGTTCATGCACACAAATATTTGTCTTGTCCGGGGATCGAACCCGGGACCTCTGGCGCAGAAGGCGGGGGTACCCCTGCGCCAAACAGGTCGTCCTTTGGTGCAAGTATGAAGATAGTCCTCATGGTTTAGTTGCCAGAGCTTTGTGACAGATGGAATGACTACCTAACCTCCTTTTCTTGATCTTGAACCAAGACTTGATTTATTCAATGAATAGTAACGCGCGAAAACTAAAATTAATGTGTTTAATTCTGTTTTCCTTTTACACGTGTAGCGGACTTCATCTGTATTCACAACTGCTTCTTTGATTCAAATTAATCTAGGTGAAGTCTGAATAAAGTTTAGGTGCCTTTATAGGCGACCACAAACACTTCGAACACGAAAATGTACGCGTCATCCTACACCTACGAACATTTAATTCTATCATTTGTAAATGCTCGTAGTTCTAGAGTTTGTCTTCATAAGAGTTGAACTATGGTCATGAGCGTACGTCATGGCATAATAGTTTGTCTAAATAGAACAGCAATCCTAAATACATGAAAAACAGTAATCTTAAAGAATCTTATCAATCCTAACAGTATTCTTATCTCTGTTCTCATTAATTTATTTAACGATTGCTGAATTGCGTCCTCAATTCAATATTTACGTTGTACCTTGGTACTTAGACATTGTGTTACCATTTCCCATAATAATAATTAGGCTACTATAGTCATGAGCGTACGTCATTAAGGCGTAGTTAATTAACTGTGGAAGACATAACGACCAACCGAATTAATTACTTAATATAAGCTCGGTAATAAGGTCTATTTTGGCGTGTTTGTTCAATTTGCATTCATATAAATATGGTTTTTTACTCGTATGTAGCTTTTGATGAGCAAATAGTTTTATTGGTAATAAAAAATAGTACCTAAAGGTTATATTTGTCAATGTTATCGCGATAAATTTTTCGATGCTTAGATAAAAATATTATATAGTTAATGTATAAATTAGTAGGCTTAAATATCTCTTTTAGTTTGTGATCGTTATTTATTTTAGTTGGATAAGAATTTGAAACTGATTGATAATCATTTTATGATGTGCTCCGCTTTGCTACATAAATCGTTAAAAATCAGCCCAAAAATAATTAAAGCAATTGTAAGAGCTCATTACTAGTCATTTAATAATAATAATAAAAATAATTGCATACAAACACACTAATTATCTAGCCCACATTAAGTTTCATGAAGAACTATGGATACTAGAAACCGGATAAACATACTTTTTTTAATACATACATAATATACATTAAACATCCAGACTAAGACAAATAGAAATGTTCATGTACACAAATATACACGTGGTTCGAACCCGGGACCTCTGATGCAGAAGGCGGGCTTAATACACCCCTGCGCCAAACAGGTCGTCAAAATTTATTTGTAAGTAACAAGAAAATCTAATCAATATGAACAAATATGGTCAATTTTCACTTTGCATAAAGATGCACTTTTAAAATTATTTATTTATTCTTTATTGCAATATAAAAAAAATACAGCAAATGGCGGACTTCATGCCATCAGGCATTCTCTACCAGTCAACCAGTAAAAGTTGTTCGACCTACCGTATCGGCAATAAAGTAGTACCTACTTCAAAACAATTATCTGACCGAGAAGGTTGTATGTAACCGTGCAAAACTTTTTACGTTAAAAGTATGAGGAATAAAACAGTGCCGAAGGTCACCGTTCGCCGCCAATCGATCAAGACTTCTAGACCATGTAATTTGAATACGTTCCTTACAAGTGAGGTAATGTAAGTCGTCCTCAGTATTCCAGGAGCCGAAGGGCTTGCAAATACATAGCGCCGTAGCGCTCATAGCCGCGCTTGATAGACTGACTGATCGTATTCATTTTTGTTCAGCAACATTCGGTCCGGTCAGATGTCGGATGGGTGACCGTAAAGTGTCATTATAACTGAGCGCTTCCGTGCTTTGGTGGGCATGTTAAACCGTCTGTCCCGGCTGTTGTCATCTGACGTTAAGTCACTTATAAGTTTTTTAATTTTGTATTTTACAATACTATTTTTATGTGATGAATATTAAACACGAAAATATACTACAAAACAAAACAACTTGTCTCATGTCGCCCTGACGGGATTCGAACCCGCATCCTTGGGAATCCGGCTCAATTCACTAACCAATTATACTACAGAGACAGAGACCTATAAGGACACGTCAAATTTTTCTATTATATTCACCTCTCTACGGTGTTGGCCCCCGTAGTTTCATCAATGAGATAAATATCCTCGCATTCGAAAGATTTTTTTTTACAAATGTTTAATATTTATCGTTAAGTCAACTCAGAGGTCTTGCCACTAATCCTCATACCATTTGAATACGTTCCTTACCAGTGAGGTAATGAATCGTCTTCCTCAGTACTCCAGGGAGCCGAACGTCAGAAGCAATACGTCTAAATTACTGTCGTTCATTACCGCCAACGGGACTTGGCTTCGTTTGTCCGCCATTTTGCTTTATTACGCCGACTTGTGATAGGACAGGGCTGTCAAATATTAGTAATAGTCCGTTAGTAAGTTATAGAAACCTCCGGGAAAAATACATGCTCTATGGTCTGTCAAGAACAATAGTGATTGTAATAAAAAGTTTAAGAGACTATTTTTTCTTACACAAATGTTGTGTATTTGCCAATTGTTTAATTTCAGAGTTTTTTTTTATATATATTAATTTAAGAAGAGTCTACTTTAATAAATAAAGATTATGGTACCAAAAAATGTTTAGTATTAGAATACAGTATTGGTGTTGTGTGTTGTATTAAGGTAACAAATATAAACATTTATAGGTGCACAAAAAAAAAGTTAGAATCAGAATCATTTATTGCGTTTCATGTGGTAGCTATATTTAAGATCTTATAAATAGTTATTTAGTGCATACACATGAGCCCTGTAAGTACATAACAATATTAAATCAAATTACTTATAAACTAGTTAAAAATATTTAAACAAAATTAATGTGATGTACTTAATGTGATACCTCCGGAAAGTATGTTTGTAAACAAACATTTGAGCATTTTTTGTAATTATTTCACAAATACGTTACATTTCAGTTAACTAAAGCCATAATTCAAACTTGAACTATTTATGAGGTGCACATATTTCTAAAATGTGTAATAAAAAGCACTTTTGAGGATAAGTATGGGCCGTTTGTTTACAAACATTCTTTCTGTAAAATGGCTAGAGTATAGTTCAACACCGAGTAGTGCAGCATTTTCCACTCGTTCAATATTATTGCCGTTTCTGGTAAAGTTAAGTTGTGTTTGTTTTTGATATGGTTGAAATACCATTGATTTAGTTTAACTGAAATTAATATTTAGATTATGATATTTTAACCAAGATATTAAGTTAGTCAGAATTGTATGTAGTTCAGCATTTAGGTTTAGGTCATTGGAAGCCGGAAAAACTATAGACATGCCATTAGCAAATAGTATACTGTCTTCTTCTAGTATTAGATTATTATTATTATTATTCTTCCTAGATCTGCTTTTAATTTCATTTATTAAAAAGTTTTTACATTTCTAAATCTGGCTACCTATATTTTCAGCTAAATCAAATTGAAGAAATTCTTTCAATTAATTTTTTTTTCTTAGCGGACAGCCCTAATTGCAAGGACGCGTAACAAATTGTAATTGTTGGGTGCCTTGAGCGTTCACATATTCCAAAAACTTAGTCTCCACCTACTTTTCCTTAGAGAATGAAGCATATTTCTTAAACGTAGAATGTTTTAGTAAATACTAATGGCGGCTGTAATAAATGTGAAGTGATTTCTAAATTAATATTTTTTTGTTTTTTGGCACATATTGTGGCAAAATATGTAATAAGCAAAATAATGACATAGGAAGGGAGCTTCAGAAACTTAAACACTTGTTTGTCAGATCTCTGACTTAACATTTTTAAGTTGGTGGCTTAGGGAATATACTCGTAGCTCACCTAATGTACTGTCTAAAGAAACAGTTAAATATTTTTTTCTTACAAAGAAACATGTTATTTTAGATCGATATCTAACAAACCTAGCTGTGAGCAAAGAAGTAAATAAATAAATATCAGTCATAATACCATAAAATAAATAGCATGAACACTTGTGTTACGTAACGAAAACCAGACATAACCAAAGAAAGTATCTCAAATATATATAAATTCACACGGATACGGAAAAATACCAATGTTTATCATATGAATTTTTGCCCTGATTGATTTATCAAACCCAAGATCGATGGCTTAGTAGTCATAGTACCACTGTGCCATCACGGCAGGCATTCCACCATTCATCCATCATCAGCCTGTGGACGTCCACTGCTGGACATGGGCCTCTCCTAGCTCACCTTTGGAACGACGAACCACCTTTGGAAATTCGGTCCAATGCTCTAACCACTGAGCTACCGAGACTTGCGAACCACCGTCGAAATTCTCCAATACTTTTATATTTTTTATTTTTATTTTTTAATATAAAAGTAAATATTTTTAATACGCTGTAGGCCAGCGTTGTCACATCAATGCTAGGAATATCCTTGCAATTGAATTAATAGAACATTTATAAGTATTTAATTTGAATAATAAATTATTTCTTTAACCTTACACACGCACACACACACACACACACATCAGCCTGTGGACGTCCACTGCTGAAAATAGGCCTCTCCTAGCTCACGCCTATTGTGGTGTTCATAGGAGGCTATTAGCCTACTTCCACCACTCTGGCCAGACGGGTTGGTAGAGGGTTTGTTTCAAGTTTTCCTTCTCTCGCACAGGTTTTCAATGCGTCAAGCCTCTTACGCCCGAAATTAATAACCTATCTGTACATATGGATAGGGCTATCTGAGATAGTTGCCTAGGGTATTTTTGTAAATATAACCAAAATAACAACGGTTGCTAGGCAACGAAATTAGTATCCTAGGCAACTATCTCAGATAGCCCTATCCATATCTACAGATAGGTTATTAATTTCGGCCGTTAGTCTACTCTTAAGACATCCCAGGTATGTAAGGGAGTGGTGACACTTGTATTCTTAGGCCGTCACCACACGGCAGGCATTAGAGGTCCAGAATAATAGTAACATACAGCCCATTGTCTACATCTGTTTTCTAATATATCCTGTCTATTGATAGCTTTTACCAGAGAATATTGAATATTAGGTACAACTTTTACTATATATTAAAACAAAGGGACTAAAACGCTAAAAATAGTGTCAATTTGAGGGTGGCTGAAGATCTCCAAGCCCGTCCGAACAGACAACGCCGCGCACCGCCAGTCTGCTTGTGATCACGGCTATTGCAAGTTTGCAACATAGCCGAAACGTCAAGCTGTAAGTACATAGATGTACTACATAATCAATGTCGCGTGTTAGTCCCGTTGTTTTAATATATAATTATAATGGAACGCGAAAGTTTAAAATCTTATACAACTTTTGTTAGGCTGAAGTTGGCACATTCTTTGTTTTATTTCACTCCCAATCCAGCATGACTTTTTTAAGAAGTAATTCAATAAGGAAATTCGACATGGTCCATGGTGTTTCTTTCTCGTGGTCGTAAAAGCGAAAGCTGGCTAAATTCCGTCTGTTTCGTTTTATAGCGGCGCTCCGGGATACCGAGTACTGAACCGGAACTCTTCAATTATGCTCCTGTTTGGTTTATATCAAGCCGTTAACAAGTCTGCTAGCTTTATTGTTATCTGTTTTGAGTGCGTTGGAGCCTTGGAGAACGGGCCGTGGCCCACCACGCGGGCCATGGTCCATTATCTATAGCTATCCATAAGGAAGGCCAGTGACCTAGCAGTTTGTTAGTGGGGACGTTAAAACGACTGATGACGCTGTGCGTAGTCAAGAGATAATTGGAGGTTGGGCTAAGAATATACATAGTTATTTGTAAAACAACTTCGTAGGACCAGGGCCTTGTTTCATAAACATTACAATTGTCAGCGACAGGTTGACAATTGTACGTTTCATAAAACATTGGTGCTATATGAAAAGCCGACATAATTGTCAAATTATCGCGACAATTCTGCAATTTAGCGTTTAATAAAACACTTGGTCTGACTTATCTGTAATCGGAAAATCTGACATATTATTTGTCAAATTTTCGCATATTTTTTATAGGCTTTCTTGGTCTATGTCGGGACGAGGAGTGACAGTTAATTTTCTTTTATAAATTCTCACATGATCGAAAGAGTTCGTAATAGGATTTTGAAAAAGAGAACTTTATAATGTATGATTGCTTTTTATAGAAAACCTACCTTCTGCAATTATGACAAAGATCAAAATTGCGGAGATTAGTGACAAAAAAAGTATGTACGAGCATAGTTGACAAATTGTCGACTTGTCAAGCTTTATGAAACAGGGCCCAGATAGTAATTAACATCATACACAACTACAATTTTTTAATTTGCATTTTAAAATATACTAGAACAAAGCAACTTGTCTCATGTCGCCCTGACGGGATTCGAACCCGCATCCTTGGGATTCAAGTGCATTGGACCGGATTCCCAAGGAAGCTTGTTCGAATGCCGTCAGGGCGACATGAGACAAGTTGCTTTTTTCTAGTATATTATCTTGTTTAATATTTATCATCATAAACAACGTTTGTTCTTACGAAAAAAACATAAAATGTACCCGCTATGTCTTTCCAGTGGATATAACTCGAAAACTAAAAAGTGGTGGGATGTCGATGTCGTGTATCAAGATAGACAAAAAGAGCGCTTCAAACTGTATGAGAACCTAGCGTCTCGAATTTTTCGTGCCTACGATGACGTCACGAGCGAGATCTAGTGATGTGGAAATGTTATTGACGAGCTCATGTAAGAAAGCAATTAACCATTTTCGTTTCTGAGTGACGCGTGTTTTCATGGCAATGGTCTCAAGCGGACTGACTTAGGTCGGAAATCTTTGACCGTGGATCAAACTTTTTACACGCAAAGTAGGTACACTTTTACCGTCTATCTCGATTTAGGTCTGTGGTGGGATGGCAACCTGTCATTATTGTTATCGGACATCATCTTAAACCCAACCAATACCAAACGTACTTGGAGGATAGTGATTCACAGATTTGTCTCTCAAGTTGCATCTTTGGTGCTCTGTTTCTATGTATGAAATTTAAAAAAGCATTAATTGATATATTAATAAAAATACTAGGAAAAAAGCAACTTGTCTCAAGTCGCCCTGACGGGTTGAGACGGGACGGTGGCGACATAAGACAAGTAGCTTTTTTCTTGTTTAACATTTATCACATAAAAAAAGCATTGTAAAATGCAAAATTAAAAAGTTATAACTTATGTTTCAATACATAATTTATAGCACAAAAATACACCTCACGCACAAACAACTCAAATAATCCCTCCTTGTGGTTGGTGCCGACACTTCAGGTTTTTGCGAGGTGTCGCCGACAAGCGAAAGTCGTTAATAACTCTCGTGTTTACTTTGTTTCGGCAAGAAACAAAGCTTAGCTTCTGACGACGGAAATTAGGTCGATGTCTCTTTGTATATACGGTTTGGAGTTAATATATCTTGGGGTTCCAACTGTGTTTGCCATTTGAAGAACAAAATAAATAAACAAAACTATCAGACAGCATTCCTTAAAATACATATTGATCTGTGAATAAAACAACAGTCACCGTTTGCAATATTATTTTTGATTTGGCGATTTTTTGGTTTCCGGAATGAGGACGTTTCGGCACCTTTTCAGCTGTCGTGATCACGAGATGACTGGCTACTTATAAGTCTACCTTTGAAAAGTAAAATTTATTGTTTCGTTCGGTTACGGTTAGACATTCACTTATACTTATTACTACTATAATTATTGATCTGTCTCCGATTTAATTAATTAGATAGAATAATAATTCTTCTTACAAAACTACTTGCCAAACAGCGAAAGAAAAATCATCTTTTGTAACTGGTTATGTTTTTTTTTATGAACGACGTAGAGAATCTTAGCCTTCATTAGATAAGTACTCCCGGAATCTTCAAACACTGAGGAACAGGCTATCTTATCTCTAACTGCCGAAACACAACAATGCTGAAAACATTGTTGTTATGGCGTCAACTTAGATAAGATGGTGGTAGCTAGCTAGGCAAGACTTACAACAAGTCCTACCACCAACCAAACCGAATACAATATGCAAAAGCTATAACAACTCAGAACAATTTCCTTGTTCTGTGAATTACAATAATATTCAAATTCAAATTCAATATCATTTATTCAGTCTAGACTGTTACAAGCACTTATGAACGTCAAAGAAGCTACGCCATCGGTTCACCAACCCTACGGCGGGAGACCTTGTAACAAGAAGAACCGGAAAAAAACTCGTCAATGGCTGTTTTTTTCTCCCTGTTTTATTTCATACAGAGTCGTCAAATTGACCTTAACATATCAGTAAGGTCAATTTCCATCACATTAAAGAAAATACTAATTATAATATAACATTTTATGGTTATTGTAACCGTAAACAATGTTCAACTGACAAAGAAAGACTTATCTATCATACATTACAACATTTCTCGCATTACAAGATTACTGTACTGCAAGTTGTGAGGAACATACTGGTCAGTATCAGTTTATTTTAGAAAAAAACATTTAAGCTTTAAGCACAACATTAAGATAAGCAGGCCCATTTGCGCTGGTGGCACCCGTTCACGAGCATGACGCATGAACCAGCCATCTTTTCGCTCAACCATATTTTAGGGAACGTAACGACCCGCCTCACACGACACCATAGAGCATAGATACTTTGCAATTCCTATTGATAAAAAAAGTTTATTTGTTTTCATTTTTTATTCCTAAATGCTAAGCCCGGGTTTCCTTTGTCACTCTGTGATATATGACGTCAAACCATCGCACTAACGTACCTATGTTATAGTAATTCTATCTGGGCCCATGGGAAATACATGACTCTGAGAGCGGAATATTTATCGCTCGAATATACTTTGCATTCCACACGTATTTAGACCTCCGAGTATCGCTTAGTGAAATATGAAGAATGGTGTAGTTTATAAGGATTTTGTTTCAGATGTATTTGGGGCAAAATTGCTTGCTTTAGAACTTTTAAACATAACTTTCTGCTTATAACTTTTTAATTTTGCATTTTACAATGTTATTTTTATGTGATAAATATTAAACAAGAAAATATACTAGAAAAAAGGAACGAGACAAGTTCCTTTTTTGTAGTATATTTTCTTGTTTATTATTTAGCACATAACTTTGTGGATTCCTACTAAAAATATCTAGATGTGGAAGTAACTTTGCCTGTTACGTTTCTACGCCAAACTATTAAAAAATGTTGATGAGTATAAGTACAGATTAAGAGCGACTACCACTAACTGCCAGTACACATTAAACACATTTAGCTAACACATTTTTAAAATAACATTCCAATTCAATCATTCGTTTGAAGTATAAAGTGAAAGAGAGATGATTTAAAAATGTTAGCGCTAAAGGTATTTAATTTCAGTTGGTAAAAGTAAGAAGTTGGTTGAAACGCTCATGGCCACGCTTGACAGACTGATCGTATTCGATCAGGATTGTTAAGCAAAGTTCGGCCCCGTCAGGTGTCGGATGGGTGAAAGTGGCATTATAACTGAGCGCTTCCGTGATTCGGGGGGCATGTTAAACTGCCGGTCCCGATTGTTGTCATTTTGATTACAGTCGTTAAGCCAAGTCAGAGGCCTTATAGGCGGCTTGATAAACTCTGACACCAGAGGTGGCCACAAATCCTTACTCTATGAGAAGAAGTTGGTGAAAGTCCGCCTTAATCTTCGAGAAGAATATATTATGCTACATACAGAAATTAATCATTAAAATAAAGCGTCGGAACTAGGAAATCCAAACACTTCACTTAAAAAGCGCGTTTTATTCCGGAAAATTTGTTTTATTCACTATTTTTAAAAAATCACAGGGTTCTATCAATACGAATAGCAAAAGGAATATTCGAACATGTTTTTAACGCCATCAACAATTCCTAAGCTATTTAACAACACTGTTAAAGTCACAGTTTATTTAGCAAAGCGTATTTTAACTTTAAATTCTTTCTAAAGTGTCACTTTCATAATTTATGTGACTTTTATTATTCGTGTAACAGAGCCGGCCGGGGCGTGTACAAACAAAAGTGTTGAAAAACCATAAATAATAAAATAAAAAATAAAAACGGTGAAATTCTCGACGAACGGACTAGCACCATGTTAGGGTGTGTCGTGTCCACATGTTCAGGAAAATGGCGGACAGATAGGGGTGTCACTTCAAAGTTTTTAATTCCATTTCACTTAGGATTGAGAAATGTTTTTTCGTTTTTTTTCTGCTTGCAATAAAGTAAACTAGCTTAAGACCGCCGTTACATCCGCGTGGTTCCCGTTCCCGTGGGAATATCGGGATAAAAAGTAGTCTATGTTACTCTCCGTCCCTTCAAATCGTTTCCAAAAATCAAGTTGATTGGTTGCTTAGTAAGGGCGTCAAGAAAGGACAAACAAACACACTTTCGCATTCATAATATTAGTTAGTATACTTCAAAATGTGAGATTTTCAATCAGTCAATTTGAGTTTATAGCACGGTATAACGAACATTTTTAGAAACATTGCTAGCAGACGAAATAACATAGTATAGTCTAGAATTATCAAAATTTTAATAACAAAATTTAAGGTATTCAACGTATTTACATTCAAAAGATTTTCAAACTAGCATGTCACTCTAAGAATGCTTTAAAGGCAGCAATAAGGTTTATATGCATTACAGTAGCAAATTCGGGAAGTAAAACAGTAACCCGATACGCTAAAACGCGTCTCTAAAAGTAGGGAGGTTGGAATGCGAACAACGCCGACGTCAACTGGCGGGCGTTCAGGACTGGAGTTTTATCACAGCACGTGAACATGGTGAAGGAGTAACTCAAGTACAGACAAATGTCTGAGGATCTACGGCAAAAGACAGGCTACTTTCGTCATACGATTTACTAAATATTAGACCTTATTTGATCATATTCTTTTTATCGGATGAGGATAAGTGGCCATCTCAAGTGTTAGGCCGTCTATAAGGCCTGTGACTTGGCTTAACGACTGATATTAGATGAGATCAGCCGGGACCGACGGTTTAACGTACCCTCCGAAGCACGGAAGCGCTATACTATAACTGTATAGTGCTACATTACAGTCACCGACACCTATCTGGGCCTAACGTTGCTTATCGAACGTGATCGAATACGATCAGTCTATTCAGTTAAACGTCGGGCTACAAACACTTCTTTGTTCCATCTTTTACTTTTGCACCAATCGCTCTTTCGTTTCTTCTCGTATTAGCAGTATATATGTTAAACTCGCATTAAGTTTCGCTAGTAGGAGACAACAAGTGCTTTCGATCTGCTTTAAAGAAGGTTGCTTTGGGTGCAAGCAGTGGGAAGGCTTGGGTAGAAGAGCCAGATGCTCAAAACCTTTCAAAACGTGAATAGAAAACAAGTGATGGAACTCCCTGTTTGTATTTCCTATTACTCTTCTGTATAGCAGAGAGACTTCTGAGACATTAAAATTAGAAGCAAACGCATTAGAAGAAAATACATTGCGGCAAGGCTTATAATGAACGTGGCAAAAAAGGGAACTAACATGAAAATTTTTGACAGTTGTGCAACGCCTTCACCCTCGTTAATTATAAGCTTTGTTGCACATGGGATGAGACCTTTAATGAACGTGGCTAAGAGGAAATAATACCGCGATGTTGTATTTACGTCAATTTTGACAGTTACGGCGCAGCTACAGTGCATGTTCATCATAAGCCTTGTCGGACTGTAGTGAACAGCCTGCACCACCGACTAGCGGTCACGAGTGCCAATCCTAACGCTCCAATGAAAATGAACTTAACTGAGATACTACTTTAGATATTTAGCGTGGTTTTATTGCATGGCTTTGTCGCAAAGGGATGCCTGATAATGGGCGACGCTGTCTTGTTTAAAACCTCCCAGATATTTGTTTGAATTACGTCTTTTGGCTCGATAAAGATTTTGACAATTCCAAGTTAAGACTTGAGAGTAACTTAATGAATTCACTGGAATTTATTTGATGAAAATGATACTTTTTGTATTGATCTAATTTAAAATTAAACGTGAATTATTCTGTTTTACTGTCTGCGCTTAACAAGAACAATTTGCGCTGAATTCTACTAAAGATTATGGGTGTTGCTGGGATGATAGCTGTCTGGCAAACTATAACATTAAGTTGCAATATAATACTCGTAAATTAAGTTTTATTTCGAATCTTAAGCATTAGGGCCTGCACAGACGACGGACACCGGAGGACTTTTTGTCCGCGGCACGGCCTTATTACTAAGATCATAAAGTTGAATATATAACGAAGACTATCGCGTACTTTTCATGGATATACGCGATCTAAGTTCAATATTATTTAGTTTAAAAGTCCTCCGTTATCCGTCGTATGCGCTAGCTTTTAAGCAACCAACCGACTCCGAGCGTTCCTTAGGTCTGTCTCTTACCCTCTGATGAGAAATCTTCTGCGATAAATTGGTGATGGGCTCTTTTCTCCGCATTTAGACTCCCATTTGGTCCGTTATGTGTCTTCTGCTTAATGGTTGCTTAATGGCGAAGACGCGTTGGAGTGATATTTACACTCTAGTGAACTATATTTCTGTTTAATTGAAAGAAATAGAGATTTCAAAAGTGTAGTGAAGGGCAGACCCATATATTTGCACCTCTAATCCAACTGAAGTCGTACTGTTATTAATCTGATTTAATTTTAATAGAAAAAGTACTAGAAAGAATTGACTTGAAATATAACTCTGTGAGTAGAAGCGATTGTTTCTAGTTTCTTTCTATTAAAAATTATTTATTTATTTAAGGCTTTGAGCTCCAATAATCTCTTGGGGAAAAAGAACATGACTGTAAGTTGAACTGACGTCATGAAAAATTAAATTTGTCTACTAAGCCGTTACGCGTGCACGACTGATGAAATTGTAATTCACTCAGCTTTTATAGGCCAATTCAAATTCTTTGTTTGCCTTAAGTATTTAGATCGATAAGCAAATGAGATGTTATGTAAAGGCTTTCTGATATATCTCCTCGGTCATAACAGATCGTGGTAATACGTTAAAGTTTTTGGAAGCCACCCATATAAAGCGATGGCATTGGGGCTAAGAGATATTTGCTCGTTAGGTGGTGACCTGGTTTCTTAACTTTATAGCAGATGTTGAGAGTGCTTTTTTTAGACCGTTTCATATTTTTTAAATGTATTTTTTGGGTAAAGAGTGTGCTGGTAAAGAGGTTCCTTTTATTCGAGTTTTGTGTAGCTGTTATGATGCTTTTTGAACGTTGATAGGAATTGATATTTTTACAGACTTTACATTTGTGGGTTAGGCTTGGTTTAAAACTGAAGCTTTCTTTGATTGTCTATTAGCGTGTGAGAGTGATGCCTCCTATTTTAAACCTAGCTTACCTTTAGACCACTCGAAATTAATTAAAGTATAACAATACTTGAAAACATATTTGAAGTGGATGCTTCGTATTTGATAAAACATTCAGTAATTATTTATCAAATACGAAGTATTCACTTCAAATAATAGAAGCAAAAGGGAATGCTTTTCTTTATTAAATTATAAGACATGTCAAATTGAAGTATGGAATTATTAAAACATGACAGACCTGACAGAAAAAAGCGCAGTAACTTTAAAAACTAGTCATCTTTTGTTTCGCCGCGCGGGGGTAAATATATGGCAGAGCGAAATACGAACGGCTTCTTAACCAAACTCAAATAAAATATCTAGCTTAATTTCCATCGCATGGTCACCCTACTGCCACAGAATAAATAAACAGAGCTGCACCCGCGCGGGTCACGTACTAAGCTCGGCAAAAATTGAAACTGTTCCAATGAAATTTAATTCTACAACCAATTCTCCTATGTATTAAATTTAGTTTCCCGAATTAATTTGTCTTCTATTTACGAGGGATGAATTTATGAGCGCCTCTGGTTTATTTGTGCTGTGCTCAGGTATTAAAAGACGTGGTAGAAATTTATAAAATCCGTAAATATTTAGTTCTCTTATACGGACGACGGATAAACGACAGCTTAACAGCATGGAAAAATAGACGGAAAGTACCCTAAATATTGATGTGAGCAAATTTTATTTAAAGGAAACATTCCTTCATTTTCAAAAATAAATTAAACTGCATCCAAAGCTTTTTGAAAAATCATTTACCTGTACCGGGATTCGAACCGGAGAAATGAGAAAAATAATATCGTATACTTTTATGGTACACAATATTCTCTGGACTCCTGCGTCTTGCTAGCAATTATGATATTATATATTATATATTGCCGGTTCTTCTCGTTACAAGGTCTCCCGCCGTAGGGTTTGTGAACCGATGGCGTAGCTTCTTTGACGTTCATAAGTGCTTGTAACAGCCTAGACTGAATAAATGATATTGACTTTGACTATGACTGATGACGATGACGAGGACGAGAGCGATACCCGATGATTAAATATATCCCTATCTTTTCACCCTTTTCAATTCATTTAATCCGTTAACTATTATTTCGTTAGTCACTACACGTGATTTTATCGATGCGTGCCGATTGAATGCACTAAAGCTTCCAATCAATTCGGAATCCACTGTTAGTATCGATTGATCGCCTTCGTCGGTTGTAATCGGAGTAATCGTACTAATGTGCGCATTCAGTATCGCTTTCAACTTCTGACAATGAAGACCTATGTAGGTATAATACACTGCTAGGCATTATGTTTATTATCAACTCGCTTTTGTAAGCGAATTTCTTTGTAGTTTCGAATCGTAATTAAAATGGCGATTTTATATGGTATTTACGATTCTTGCGCAATTGCTTAATTGAATGTTGTATATTCCAAGGTATATTTAGCATATTTTTAATAAGTATTTTTAAATATTACTACTAGTTCTACAAAAGATACCTACAAGAACACGTTGGCATACTCGCCACTTTGATATAACGTGTTTTGACGGCCAGTGATGAAACGCATGTCAATCCACAGAGTAAGTAATCTTTTTCTTCTTATCGAGTGAAGAAAAGTGGCCACCTCTAATGTCAGAGTTTATCAAGCCCCATAAGGCATCTGACTTGGCTTTACGACTGTAATTAAAGTACAATAGCCAGGACCGACGGTTTAACGTGCCCTCGGAAGCGCTCAGTTATAATGCCACTTTACGGTCACCCATCCGACACCTAACCAGACCGAACGTTGCTTAACAAACGTGATCGAATACGATCAGTCGGTCAAGCGCGGCCTTGAGCACTTCAAGTAAGTAAGTAATTTTTAATCATAAAGTTTTCAGTGATCAAATCTCTAAGTGATACAGTTTTTGAGACTTTTGAGTTCAAAAACAAAAAATAATAGTGTTTGCCCGAGAGGATATTTTAAATAGTTAACCGTATTTTTTAAGAATCAAGAATCAAGAATCAAGAATATTTATTTGCGAGCATTCACAGTACAAAAGTTGACAAATAAAAAAAATGTGTGGCGCTTAAGTGATGCACCAGATACTGGCATGCAAACAGTACAGATAGAATGACGCTTTAAATAATAATCAAAAAAATGGTTAGTTTATTAGTAGAATACAATTAATCAAGAAATGTCAAGTAAACAAAGTGTGCAAAGTCATAAAAAAGCAACAATTTTATTTATTTAATGCATAGCATACCACGAGAAAATATCTATTGAAGTCTATTTTTGACAAAAGTATAAAAACTGTCGTGTAACAAAAGATATGCTTTAATTTGAACTTCTACACATTATTTACACTTAATTAATATAATGTATAAAGTGAATTTTTACCCTTTTCTATATAACACACCGTGCCGTGTGGTGACGGCCTAAGAATACAAGTGTCACCACTCCCTTACATGCCTGGGATGTCGTAAGAGTCGACTAAGAGGCTCGACGCATTGAAACCTGTGCGAGAGAAGGAAAACTTGAAACATACCCTCTACCAACCCGTCAGGCCAGCGTGGTAGCAGTAGGCTAATAGCCTCCTATGAACGGCACAACAGGCGTGAGCTAGGAGAGGCCTATGTCCAGCAGTGGACGTCCACAGGCTGATGATGGATATAACACACTAGCTTCTGCCCGCGGTTTCACTGGCGTGGTTCCCGCTCCCGTAGGAATATCGGGATAAAAAGTAACCTATGTTTTAAACCAGAGTATCTTTTATCTGTGTGTCAAACATCCAAATTCAAATCAAAATCAAATCAATATCATTTATTCAGTCTAGGCTGTTACAAGCACTTATGAACGTCAAAGAAGCTACGCCATCGGTTCACAAACCCTACGGCGGGAGACCGCGTAACGAGAAGAACCGGCAAGAAACTCGTCAAGGGCTATTTTTTTCTCCCTGTTTTATTTCATACAGAGTCGTCAAATTGAAAAGTGAGCTTAACATATCAGTAAGCTCAATTTCCATCACAAAAGAAAATACTGGTTGTTGGAAAATTGGTTTAGTAGTCTTTGCGTGAAAGAGGAACAAACGAATAAACCCACATACTTTCATATTTATAATATTAGTAGGAAGTAGGATTCATCATCAGCCTGTGGACGTCCACTGCTGGACATAGGCCTCTCCTAGCTCACGCCTATTGTGGCGTTCTGAGGAGGCTGTTAGTCTACTGCTACCACGCTGGCCAGACGGGTTGGTAGAGGGTTTGTTTCAAGTTTTCCTTCTCTCGCACAGGTGTTCGATGCGTCGAGCGTCGTCGAGAGTCGTCTTAGTCGACTCTTACGACATCCCAGGCATGTAAGGGAGTGGTGACACTTGTATTCTTAGGCCGTCACCACACGGCAAACGGCAAAGGAAGGAACTAGGATTAGTGACACTTTAAGCACAAAGCTCGTAAAGCGGTGGCGGGTTATTCTGTACTTTACCTTACAAAATAGTTTTTTTTATTAACGTTGGGGAGACTCTTCGCCTTCATCATACCTGATGTTAGGTAAGTTAAGATGGAAGCGAGCCTCTCCTGGAATCTTCAATCACTGAGGACTGGCTATCTTATCTCTAACTGCCGGAACACAACAAAGCTGAAAACATTGTTGTTATGGCGTCAGACTTAGATAAGATAGTGGTAGCTAGCCAGACGGACTTAGAACAAGTCCTACCACCAACCAAACCGAATACAATATGTACCCCCCGCTGGGAATCGAACCCGGGACAGTTTATAATTTTTTTTTATATATTTATTATTTGGCTTACTAAACTGGGTACAATCCCCAATAATCTAGGCAAATAATAACTTATGAAAAACTAACTTACTAGGATTTACCCTACTCGAAGTAAGCACAGCATGCTTAGAAAAACAAATAAAATGATGACGACCTAAGTCTACTTATAAAAACTACATTTTACTTTTAATTTTTAACTTAAACTAAAATGTAACTAACAAACATATATCTATATACTTAATTCAGGTTCGCAAAATTTGTGACGACTCGATAGGCTTTGGCGCGTAGTACGCGGCCGAGTAAGGTATCAAATGAAAGGTACTCGAGTCTATTTGTTCCGAAAACTATAAAATATACAAAATGTTAAACGTGATGATCACAAACTGCAATTAAAGATTTTCGCATAATTTGGAATTTTTCGTCGATCGACGAACCTGAGTATCGGGTTGTAACCGCCCTAGTATCAATTAAATGGCGAGGCGAGGGAACCATTAAAGATATCAAATTTAAAACGTATGGAATTATAAAACACACACATACGATACAACGGAGAGTGATGACCGAGACGCGTCTTACACAGGAAGTGAGAAAGTCTTTCGATTATATTAATATTAATATTAAATTTTTTTCGACTGTAAACCAGTTTTGGCCACTAACAATATAATTCTAGTGGAGCGTTGGTTATAAATTGGCCCGGTAATATTCGGAGAGGCCTACTCACGGCGCCCAATCACGTACCGTCGACAAAACACGGTTATCTAATATGCATTTTATTGCTACAGTACTGGCGCGGGCGACGACAACTCGCCGCGTGCCACTGCTATTTTGAATACGATCAGCAAAACAATATTTGTTTGCACATCTTAAGTTTCTTCGACCTGACAGTCAGATGATCAGGTATTCCGTGACCACGGCAAGTTTATAATTTAATAATATTTTATTTAGATGCTATATTATAATAGTAATCGACTTACAGCACAAACTCAAACTGCGAATGGAATAACGCATTAATAATTTAAAGAGTCGAAGCGTTCTCAGGCCCAACCTCGTATTAGCAATAATACATGTTTTTTTGGATCTCCTGTATTATGTACATTTATAACTAGCGGCTGTCCGTGGTTTCACCGGCGTGGTACCCGTTTCCGTGGGATAAAAAGTATCCTTTGTTTTAATCCAGGCTATCAAAGAGTAACAAACAAACAAACTGACATACTTTTGCGTTTTATTAGTAGAATATACTTTATGCGCTACAGCGCTACGAGTTCTCGTAGTCTGTAGTCAGCTACGACAGTCGTAGTTTAAGAAGGTAAATAAGCTTTACTATGG
Organism: Chrysoteuchia culmella; assembly: GCA_910589605.1. Taxonomy (NCBI): domain Eukaryota; kingdom Metazoa; phylum Arthropoda; class Insecta; order Lepidoptera; family Crambidae; genus Chrysoteuchia; species Chrysoteuchia culmella. Next base: position 3,666,642 of record OU342651.1, read on the forward strand.
ATTTTTGTCACGTTAGTTCCCTCAGTGGTTTCGCGATTCTACCAACAGCTCCATTATTACTTAACTTCAGGGCCCGTATTCACTATGACCACTTACCGATTCCTTGCTCAAACCACGCAAATGTCGATTTGGTTTCGACAATTTCAAAATTCGATTTCTCTATGAAACTTACAAATTTTTAAGTTATTTTACTTGGTTAATAATTATACAACTTGTGACTTTCATGTACTTGTACAATAACTCTATAATTTGGGAGTATCATGGAGAAAACGACTTTTGAAAGTATCAAAACCAAGTATGACATTCTCGTGGTTTGAACAAGGAATCGCAAAGTGGTCATAGTGAATAAGGGCCCAGGTATGATGAAGGCTAAGCGTGTACCCATTGATAATAAAAAAAAAAAACCAAAAGTCTATTTTTTTATTTTTTTATTAATTTACTTATAAGACACGCAAACAGTAAACAGATAAAACATTACATAGTGTGGAGTTGAAAAATAAAAATTCAGATGTGTAAATAGATCGCTCGCTTGTTCAGATCCGGCTCGAAGGACCAAAAAGGTTGTTCCACACAATTTTTAGAGATAATATTTGATAAAGTGGAAAAAAATATTGAATATCTAAAAGATGTATAATTATGATAAATGATAGGTAATGAGTACACGTTACGACTGCTAATTGTGAACTAAACTGCTAACATATAGAAACTATAAATAATAATTAAATATATTGCAAATGACGTGAAATGCTGACACGGCGCTATGTACGATGATTGCACCGTACACACCCATAATAGCCGTATAGAACATTCACAATCAGAAGATCACACTCAACAAATAGCTACTTAAAACCTAAAATATTAAATAATACACAGGAAACATACAGAAACAACATACATTTAACCGCCTCCTTGGTCTAGTGGTACAACCACCGGTATCAGACCCAGGGGTCCCGGGTTCGATTCCCAGCGGGGGTACATATTGTATTCGGTTTGGTTGGTGGTAGGACTTGTTGTAAGTCCGCCTGGCTAGCTACCACCATCTTATCTAAGTCTGACGCCATAACAACAATGTTTTCAGCATTGTTGTGTTCCGGCAGTTAAAGATAAGATAGCCAGTTCCTCAGTGATTGGGGATTCCGGGAGAGGCTCGCTTCCATCTTCAGCCTTATCAATACTTAACATCAGGTATGATGAAGGCTAAGAGGCTCCCCGTACTTCATAAAAAAAAAAATACATTGGCCAAACACTGTATTCCCGGGAGCCTACAATCCTGGCATATTTAAAGCTTGAGTGAATAGGCTTTTTCTAGGCATGCTCGCATCTTAGGTGTCTTCTTAATGTAACGATTTAGAATGAGGCCTAAAGTAAACGCTTTATCGCAAACACATTGATGTAAAAAAAACATTATAATAGGTTGGGGAAAAAGTTTCTTCGCATTTTTTAATAAAATTGAAAACATACTTATATATTTATTTATAGTGACAACAACAGCCATACATGAAATAAAAAACCATACTTAGACTAAGACTATTACATTTTCGGCCAAAAAGTTGCCTACAGTGAAAATTAACAATACGCCCTTATGGCAAATTATTATCTTTAAAAGTGATTAGAGTTAAATCACCATAGAAATAGAAAAAAAGACAAAAGACAAGTGTTTATACTAATATAGTCATACTTTAATACTCTAATACATACTTTAATATAGTCTATTTACATTTAACTAAAGTATGTAAGTGCCATTTTGTTTGATAACTTTTTGTTATCTTGTAGGTAGGGACATGATCCCATTGCTGCATTGCTATAGAAATTTTGGGGTTTCTGATCAAAATACCGCGACAAGTGGTTTTGTCAGTCCTCTCGTGACGTTAACCTGACACTGCCTAATGAATTCTGAAGAGATCGAAACAGGTAGAAATCTGAAGGTGCAAGGTCAGGACTATACGGTGGAGGCATTAGCACCTCCTGTCAAACTCTCTTAATTTTTGCTGAGTGGCTAAAGATGTGTGAGCTCTAGCTATCATGATGAAAAACCACACCTTCTTACTTTAATCTCATCAGTTGTTCGCAGTAGAGTTCAGAACCGATGGTCCTGCTGGTAACAGCAACGGTGGTAACAGCTTATAATGAATAAGCTCTTCCAATCCCACCACACATACAGCATCAACTTGTTGCGAGTTAACCCGGGTTTCGCCACAGTCTGTGAAGCCTGACCGGCCTTTGGCCAAGACCTTTTTCGCACGTTCTTGTCGTACGTGATCCACTTTTCATCAAGAGTAATCAGCTTTTTCAAAAATGGTTCGGTTTCATTACGCCGTAATAAGAATCTCAAATGAGTATACGGTTCATCAGGTCTATTTCAGTGAAATCGTGAGGTACCCAAATATCGAGACTTTTTGTGTTCCCAGTTTTTTCAAAGGCGCCATCTTTGACATCAAAATTTCCGGATTGAAAACGCTTAAACCAAATTTGTGCTACTCTCACAGACACTGCACTAGATCCATGAACATCGCAATTTTTTTCGCGGCTTGCATTGCATTTTTACCTTTTCTGTAGTAAATTGTTAAAATTTCTTCATTAGATTCACTCTTGATAGTAAGAAAAACAAATGAAAATCACACATTTTCCTAATTTGAATTTGGAATTATCTTCTTTAATTTTTTTACTTTTAATGATACCAAAACCAGCCAGATACAAATAGTATAGCCAAAAAGATTTTATTACAAGTTTATACTTATTATATGCGAAAAGACTTTTCCCCCAATCTAATATTATTATATTGTTTGCAGACGCTACCCAGTAGTGTAACTCTGTAGCCGCGTGCAACTTTGATGAGTCCCACCATGTGTTGTCGCCACTTATTTGTTCTTACTTCGGCACAATATGTACGCGCCGCACAAACATACTAATGCCTGAATTACAGAATTCAGCGCTGAATATAATACCTAGTGCTTTTTGTTGGAACAGTTTTTGAGCATTTCGGCAGTCGAGTTATTTTGTTTATACTCTTCAATTAGGGGTAATAGGTAGGTAAAATATAAACAAATCATCCCCCTCATAAGCAGTAAGGGAGGGGAAGGGCAAAATAAGGAAAATGGAGAGTTTATGGAAAAATTAAAAAGAGGATATTTTGGTATAGGAAAGATCAGATAATACAGACTCAGAAGGTTCTTTTGACGAGAGTATGTCGTTTTGGGAATCCGCAATCGCGTACTCGTATCCATAAATATGTCTAACTAAACCAATAGTTAATGAAATTTGTGTCTTGTTTCAGGAACACCTGAGCCTACCTGTGGCCTCGCCAGCAGTGTTAGTCGTAAGGATTGCAGCGAACGCGCGCGCAAGGCGGCATGAGCGCGCGGCGGTAGGCACGCTGGCGGGCTACGGGCGGCACGCCGTGTACGCGGGCGCGGGCGCGTACCACGCGCGCGCGCCCGTCGTACCGCTCAACGCGAGTGAGTACACTTTATCAGTAATAGCAAGGATGGCAGCGAGCGTGCGGCGGTAGGCACGCTGGCCGACTACGGGCGGCATGCCATGTACGCGGGCGCGGGCACGTACCACGCGCGCCCGCCCTTCGTACCGTTCAACGCGAATAAGTACACTTTATCAGTAATAGCAAGGACGGCAGCGAGCGCGTGGTGGTAGGCACGCTGGCGGACTACGGGCGGCACGACATGTACGCGGGCGCGGGCGCGTACCACGCGCGCGCGCCCGTCGTAGCGCTCAACGCGAGTGAGTACACTTTATCAGTAATAGCAAGGATGGCAGCCAGCGCGCGGCGGTAGGCACGCTGGCCGACTACGGGCGGCATGCCGGTACTCGGGCGCGAGCGCGTACCACGCGCGCGCGCCCGTCGTACCGCTCAACGCGAGTGAGTACATTTTATCAGTAATAGCAAGGATGGCAGCGAGCGCGAGGCACGCTGGCGGACTACGGGCGGCACGACGTGTACGCGGGCGCGGGCACGTACCACGCGCGGGCGCCCGTCGTAAACGTGAGTGATGAGTACACTTTATTAGTAATAGCAAGGACGGCAGCGAGCGCACGGCGGTAAGCACGCTGGCGGTCTACGGGTGAAACGCTGTGTACCGTGATAAAGAGACTGCGTTGCTGCAGTTGGTGACGATGTGCGTTATGATGCTAGAAGAAGCTTTTTATAGTTTTTTACAGTTTCTAGGTAGGCGTAAAAAATGTTTTAAAAAGCTACTTGACTCGGAATATAAGACCTTCAACAGCATACCTATAGCGCCATTTGTTTCCAACAATAAAACCAATTTGTATCATCCGCGAACATTACTGACATGCGCCCCAGTAATCTACTTTTGCAATAAACTTTTTGTAGGTACAGTCAGGGAACTTTTTAAAGTAATAGATATATAGAAAACGTTTATATCACAAATAATAGAACACTAAATGGTATTTCATTTGAATAATATATTATTCCTTTAATCTTAATACTTTCCGAGAAAACATTTCCCAAAAAAATCTCTACTGATCAACCCCGAAGAAGAAGAAAAGAAGTTCCCCGTTGTACCTACTTTATTTTTGGAGATCTCTTAATTTTCTCTCTCTCTCTCTTTATTTGATCTCTTAAGATTCTCACTTAATGGTTTTCTTAATTTTCGTAAGTATATAAATATTAATGTTCATTCATTACAATATTACTTTCAAATAGCTCCAACAAGTTACAGTAAGCCCCCAGATCAATGTTGATGCCATGTTGTCAGATATTTATATTTTATGAATAGAGTACAGTGACCCATTTAGTTTTCCCGTCCAACCTCAATTAACATGTTATATCTTATCAGTTATCGTTGCATAACAATATGTTAGTGTAACCCCTTCGTGATGGCTGCCGTGAGGAGTGGCATGACCTGAATCTATAATGTTAATTGAAATGTAATGGCTTAATAGATAATATTGACGTTTTCATGTTAGTTGGAACTAGTAACAAATAAATAAAAATTACTTATATCTGATTTACAAATATAATCAACTAACATATGACCTAATATTTACAAATTAGTAGAAAAACAAGAAACCGTTAAAGTCAAAGTCAAAGTCAAAGTCAAAGATTTTTATTCAAATAGACTTATAGATAAGTACTTTCGAATAGTCCAAAATTTTTTTTCCCTACCAGCCATTCAGGACATCTTTTAACTGATAAGAAGAACGGCCGCAAGAAACTTATCAGCTTTAACAGAAACAACAACATTTACAATGGAACATGTTGTTGCCAAGCACAAATTTACAATTTTGAAATATATTTAATATAAGAGGAAAATTTTCCAATATTTAATTATTAGAATATTTTCCTTTTATCTAATTTATAATAGTTATGTTTTATGTTAGTATCACATCCATGCATTTTGGTCTTTTAAATAATCATCTACCTTGTAATAACCTTTGCTTAAGAGTGTCTTTTTAACATATATTTTAAATTTATGCAAAGGCAGCTCTATCAATTGTTGTGGAACTTTATTAAAAAAAGCTATACCTTTCCCCAAAAACGAGCGTCTACATTTTTCAAGTCGAAATTTTGGAACGGCAAGCTTATTCTTATTTCTAGTATTAAAATTATGGACATCGCTATGCTTAATAAATAAATCAAGATGTTTCCTTACATATACTATATTATCATAGATGTATTGTCCCGCCAAAGTTAGTATATTAATCTCTTAAACAAATCCTTAAGAGAATCTCTCCGTCGAAGGTTGTAAATGGCGCGCACAGCTCTTTTTTGAAGTATAAAAACATTTTCTATATTAGCTGCTGAGCCCCACAACAACAGGCCATAGGACATTACACTATGAAAATAGCTAAAGTAAACTAGTCTTGCCGTTTCAATATCAGTTAAGAGCCTTATTTTCTTTATTGCGAAAGCCGCAGAACTAAGTCTACTCGACAAGGCTTCAATATGTGGATCCCATTGCAGCTTTGAATCCAATGTAATGCCAAGAAATTTTGTACTCTCAACTAACTCTACTACATTCCCATTCAAATTGATATGCATATCGACCTGCACTACGTTAGGTAATGAGAATCTAACAAACTTGGTTTTAGAAGGGTTAAGAGACATATTATTACTGTTGAACCAGTGTGCGACTTGAGAGAGAGCACTATTTACTTCGTCAGAACAATTGTTTCCTCTATCAATTTTAAAAATTAAAGATGTATCATCTGCAACTAGTACTGTCTCACATAAATTACTCGTGTAATGAGGGAGATCGTTAATATAAATTAAAAACAGCAAAGGGCCCAATATTGAACCTTGTGGCACGCCCATAATAATGGGGGCTCCAGTAGAAGCAGTATTATTGACAATTACTTTTTGATTTCTATTGTGCAAGTATGACTGCAAAAGGCTAACAGATTTCTTAGAGACACCATAATGTTCTAGCTTCTTTAAAAGTGTAACGTGATCAACGCAATCGAAGGCTTTAGACAGGTCACAGAATATACCAATTACGTCTTGCTTGCCCTCCCAAGCCTCAAAAATATGTTTGAGGAGTGCAATGCCAGCATCAGTAGTATTTTTACCTTTAGAAAAGCCGAACTGATTGTTATGAAGGATTCGATTTATTGTTAAATAGTCTAATAATTGAGAGTATATAACTTTTCAAAAATTTTACTAAGTGCCGGTAGTACTGAAATCGGCCTAAAATTTGTAGGGTCACTTTTGTCACCCGATTTAAAAAGAGGAATAAGCTTACTACATTTCATTAACCCTTAAATGCATGATTTTTTATTTCAGAGCGGAAAAATGTTTCCAGACAGGTATTTAGGTACTGATAACGTAAAAAATATTTAAAAAAATCTCGTATAAGAAAATAGATATATATTTTGGAAAAACATGTATGTAGACATTTGGCTACACTATGCGTTAAGACTTAAAATTAATATGACCTCCAATACATAAGTAAGGTATACATTTATTCGAGGTTACTTGTTTATACAATCAAATATAAAACCAAAAGAAAATTATTTTGAATGAAATGCCGCAAAACAATTGCGATCTTTAGTATGACATAATGCAACCATACATTTTGTGCACTCAGTCCGCGAAAAACCTTTACAACCAGGAAGTTTACATCTATTCTTTGCAGAACATCGTTTTTCGTCGTGGCCTATACCATCAGTCCGCACGTCTTTTGGAGGAACGGGTTTCATTGGCCCTCTATGTCTTTTTGCTTCTATCTCCTTCTCTAGATTACTGCTTGAAGGCCTTCCTCTTTTGGGATCAGTATATTTCTTATAATTGCACAAAGTCTCCGCAAGGTCTGATCTGAAATCCCCTAGAGATATGTTTGGATGTTTTTTTCTATAAAGCACCCATGAGTTTATCACTGCCATGTCAATCATGTGGTAAAATAATCGGATGTACCACTTTCTACTTTTGATTCTAATTTTGTACCTGCCTAAATAACTGTCCATCAAATCAACTCCGCCCATGTGGGCATTGTATTCTTTTACAATTTTTGGGCAGGCAATGGAGACTTTCTTTTTCTGTTTTTTATCAAATCTGCTGACAGTTTCAGCTGGCTCAGACCCAACATAAGTAGATGCCAACGTCACAAGTTTATTATCCTTCCAGCAAGTCACAGAAATATCCACACCTTCATAGTCTGCCACAAGTTCCTCGTACGATCCTCGTGGTACAGCATCCTTCATGAAATCTTTTACTGCCGGCAACTTACAGTTTTTTCCGAGGCGGTTCCTCTGAATTGTGCCCAACGTAAAAATACCTTGAGTATGTAGGTAATATAGCAAAGGAATGGATGTATAAAAATTATCGAAGTAGATGATATGGTTCATTTTTCGCGGAACTGAACGACACAATCTAATGACTGTATTACCAACTACCCCAAGTTCAGGTTCATCAGGTAGGTTCGGAATATCCTGTTTTCCTGAGTAAATTTCAAATGTATGAGCATATCCAGATAATGAACATAAAACGTACAATTTAAAACCCCATTTATGGGGTTTATTTGGGAGGTACTGCTTCATGAAATGTGCTACCTTGGTGGAGCACATTTGTTCATCTAAGGACATTCTCTGCTCAAATGGTGCTACACTTAGAAATAATTTATTCAAATGTTCCTCTAAAGGTCTAATTTTATGCAGACGGTCATGGTTTGGGTGACCAACAGGCTTGTGCAATGAGTTATCATTGAAGTGAATAACAGATCTCAATTTTTCAAATCTATTTACGGTCATCGTTTCCGATATATGTTTGAAGCCATATTTTCCCCAATATGATCTAACATTCGGGTAGTGATACACAGACATAAATATAATAATTCCTAGAAACTGTCGAATTTCCGTGATGTTTACAGGAGGACAATTGGCGGTGCCATTTTGCGTGATGTACAAATTTGTCTCATCCGCAATTTTAATTAATATATCTTCATTTATAAATTGAGAAAAAAAATGAAATGGGGTTTCAAGTTGAGCTAATTCTTCAGAAAGACCTGTCTTGCCTAAAAAACGTATATGATCTTCACTATATTTCATATTGCATTTTTTCCATATAAGCTCCCTGCTTCTTTGCCTCCAGGCGGCTACACCAATAGTACCCGATAGTACCTGACCAGATGAAGGACCTGCAACTGGAAATTCATTTGGTAGACTATGTTCTTCAACGACTAAACCTGGATCTGCATCGTTTTGTTCTTCATCTTGTACATCTTCTAACTCCTGTATCAAATCTCGAACATTAGGGTAGTAATCTATTTCATTTTCATCTCCTATGCACTCTTCGTCTTCAGATATATCTCCATTTTCGAGAGCTGATAAGATACACTCAATATCTCGTTCTTCTAAACGCCTAGTCATCCTGAAATACAAAGCGAAATAGCTGTAACTCTAAACACAAGCAAAAAAATCATATGAGCCACAAACGCATGATGTATACATTTGGCAACATACAGTTTCACGATCGTATCTTATCATAGATTCCATAAAATTATAAGTAAAACATGAAATATCAATAGCTTACCTTATAAGGATTGAAAAAACTATTTTTTTCACTCACAAATAGTACTCTTATAATGAGAAATCGGAAATTACGGAGACGATCCTTGCTACTTCACAAACTTTGTCGACAACAATATTGAAATGTCAAAAGTTTCAACATTTACCGCCAATATATATTTTTATTTCATTTTGACAGTTTGTTATTTTATTGTCTATGATAGTCAAATGCGTTCGGATACACATGAGTAATACGGTTTTAAAAAAAAAGGCAAAAAGTGGTACGACTACAATTGGCAACAGTATGCATTTAAGGGTCGGGAAAAGTACCTTCATCTATGCATTGATTAAAAATGAAAGCTAAATATGGAGCTATTGTATCAATAATTGATTTAATAATGTTAAATAAAATCTTATACTATAATAAAAATACGCCGTCCAACTCACAGCTGCGTGGCATAGTACCGAGAACACTGGCACTGTTGCCCCGCTGAATGCAAAGACTCAGCCGCTGGGCAAGATAGGCACCAGCTCTCAGGTCTCCTGAGGCGTGGACCAGTCTTATGGAAAGATCTTAAAAATTAATAAATAAAAATAAATATTTCCATACAATCACAGCAATTATCTAGCCCACGTTAAGTATCATGAAGAACTTGTGTTATGGATACTAGATAACGGATAAACGTACTTATATACTTTTTTTGTAAATACATACATAATATACATATTACATATAGAGTGATTTGTGTTTCCTTATATACATATAAAGAAACACAAATCACTCCCTATTGATCCCACTATTCTGACAAAGAGACGTAAAACACTGTTGCCAAAAGTTTTAGTATTTACACTAAAACAAGTTTTACATGTAAACGTTTGTTGATTGAATGGTTAAAAAAAATGGACTACGAGGAAATAGAAAAATTGATTGTACATATTGAGAAGTAAAAATTAGATAATTACCTAGAATAATATATAACACAAAGAAATAGTATAAAACACATACACACATGCACACATACACACACACACAGACACACAGACACACCCATGCGAGAACCTGTAGAATCAAGAGTGAAACTTAATGTAATTAATTATATATAGAATAGATAATAAGATATTTGAAAATATGTCTTAAGTATAAAATAACTGATTGATACGCGAGAGCGATTTCTCCTGGCACAAGTGTTTTCACACTTAAAAGGAGGAATCAACCTCAATATATTGTTAAAGCTTTATGTCTGATAATAAAACATTTTTCATTTTTTCATTTTTTTTTCATATTACACACCCAGACCAAGACAAATAGACATGTCATGAACACAAATATTTGCGCTCTGGCGCAGAAGGTGGGGTTAGTACCCCTGGCCAAACAGGTCGTCAAGTCAACAAATGGCAAACAACTTCGGAAATTTTTTACCACTAATAATTTTATTCGAAAGTAATTTGTATAAATATCTTTGTAATAACTATGAGAAAGGAGTTGCATCATTCAGTGACTATATTATTTTGTTGCGAAAATTCATCTTGAAGCGCGCTAAAGCCTATCGAGGCTTTAAAGAAGTGTGCTCGCTGATGTCTTAAGTTACGTGGTACGACTGGAATAAATTCTATGTAGTGGTCAAAGCCATGTAGGCCTGTCATATCGTACAAAAATACCTACCAATCCAGCTAGATAGTATTTTTCCAATACAATGTAAGCCATAAAAAGTATAATAATAAAACTACAAATATTTAGGTTTGTTTCATCAACATCGAGTTTTACGACTATACCTAATAGATTTATTTTACTTTTAGACAGATGAAAATGTTCAAACACTGAAAAAGTAACTGAAATAGCTGACAATATTAAAAGATAATAATGTAACTGTTCTATACTAGGTTTAGGAGGCGAGTGAAACAACCGATAGCTATTGACACACTGACTGTATTGCAATAAATAAATAAAAAATAAATATTTCCATACAATCACACCAATTATCTAGCCCACGTTAAGTATCATGAAGAACTTGTGTTATGGATACTAGATAACGGATAAACATACTTATATACTTTTTTTTGTAAATACATACATAATATATGTATATTATGTATGTATTTACAATATATGTATATTATGTATGTATTTACAAAAAAGAAAGCATGAACATGTCTATTTGTCTTGTCCGGGGATCGAACCCGGGACCTCTGGCGCAGAAGGTGGGGTTAGTACCCCTGCGCCAAACAGGTCGTCAAAATAATAAGGGAAGTGGTGGACGCAGCCACACACACACAAACACATGTGTTACACACACATGCTTACATACATAACAGTAACTATAACATTTTTGCTCATAACTATAGATATTTCACAGCTGCTATACAAATTATACATACACCTTTTTCCTAGTCGTTAACTACTTTTTCCTTATCCTTATAGCACGAACTGAAACTTCTTTCTTCTGTTCCCAACAAAAACCTTGTTGAACTCATTACCACACGCCGGTACAGCGAAAAACAGTTCTAGCCAAATAAATTATGATGTCAACGAACAGCTGTTGGCTATAACACAACTACCTAATTATGAAATACTTGGAATAACTTAGAAACCAGCGAGTGACCACGACTTCGTTCGCGAGGATGTCAATAAAATATCGTTATAAGATCTACTGTTTTCTTTTAGAATCCATCATGTCGTAAGAACGTTTTGTTTGCGTTTTGTTTTCTTTATTTTCAATACTCTTTAATTTCGTATCATGACCCAAAGTAAAAATTTTAATACTCTTTAATTTCGTATCATGACTCAAAGTAAAAATTTTGAAAGTTTGAAAGCAGCAGCAGCAGTGTAGTGTCGGCTTAGAATAGCACTACCCCCTCTCATGTCGTGGGTGTCGTAAAAGGCGACTAAGGGACTCAGCCTTCAAGAGATGGGCAGCAGCGTCTCCTACAAACTTGGCCATATTGCGATCGCCAACCCGCCTGCCAAGCGTGGCGATTATGCCAAAGCCCCCCTTTTGGGAGAGGCCTATACCCAGCAGTAGGTGTTATGTGGCTGAGACGACGACACTTAAAAAAAATATCGATATTTTTATTGCTAATGTTCAATAACTGCCTAGTGATCCATAGATATATCTCAATAGACAGGAATAACTAAATTTTACTTATTGAAGGTGAATATGGTCCGAAATTGCAGAGTTTGAAAACAAAACGAAAGCAAATTGTTCTAGTGACATGATGGATTGTAAAAGATCCAGCTATGTATTTAATACTTAAGTCAGGGAAGGATTGATTATGCTATTTTATTTGTTACAACGCTAGGTATTATTACAAAGTTAAATTAATGATTTATTAGTTAGTTTTGACTTGCAAGCGCGGACGGTGGTTTTTTCGTCTAAGCCTGCAAGTCAATCAAATATTTTTCCAAATTACGCTTTTATTTTGCCTTTTATTTGGCCTTAAGATAAGGTTAATGTCCCATACTTCAGTTTAATAAGGCTCTTACGACTTTAAGGTTTTTTAATTATTACTAAACATCAACATGAAATCAGTTTGATTTCTATTATAAATTAATGTATTTCATTTTATATTATATATTATGTATTAGCGATTTGTGATATTTTTTGAATAAAAACATATTTACTTAAATGTTTTAATAATTGGAAAGATGTTACAGTATTTGATATACTTTTTATTTGATATTCACACGGGAACGGGAAAAGTGCGAGTAAATTGCGGTCGGCCGCTAGTAATGTTAAAAAAATAACAAAACGTTAATTTCATTTATCTTATTAAACATGTGCTTACCGGAAAAAGTTTATATGACATAGATTGCTCCTGAGACTGAAAATGTCCTAATCGGATGAGACCAAAAGGGGGGGGGGGGGGGCATAGTAGAGGCAAAAAGATGGTCTATTAATTTTATAGAATCGACACAACATTACAAGGTTATAACTTTTTAATTTTGACACGGGACATGAGACTAGTTGCTTTTTTCTAGTATATTTTCTTGTTTGTTATTTATCACATAAAAATAGCATTGTAAAATGCAAAATTAAAAAGTTATAATTAGATGGCTGTTTCATCTTAATCGATAGTCAAACATCTGTAAAGATGTTTCTTTCGAATGCGAGGATATTTCTCTCATTGATGAACCGACGGTGGCCAACACCGTAGAACGGTGAATATACTGGAAAAATTCGACGTGTCCTCGTAGGTCTCTGTAGCATAATTGGTGAGTGCATTGGGCCGGATTCCCAAGGATGCTGGTTCGTATCCCGTCAGGGCGACATGAGACTAGTTGCTTTTTTCTAGTATATTTTCTTGTTTATTATTTATTACAAGGTTCATTAAATTACTTAAAGGTGCCCTTGACTGTACTTATTAAAAAAAAACGTATATAAGTATGTACTTATGTTTATCCGTTATCTACATATTATCCAAAGTACAAGTTCATAAGAAACTGTGAATAATAGAGTCCCTTCTATCGTTTTATTGATTTTAGGAAATGACCATATTCAATCAAATTTTAATTATGAAAATTAACCATTAACTATCATTATATTTTAAAATAATTACGCAAAATAAAATTAAATAAGTGGATTTAAAATTCAAATTAGATACTACGCAAATTTTCCTAAAAATAGTAAATTTGGGCTACTTTCATATTCATATTATGAGAATTTCTTGTAAAAAAAACATACAGAATTAGGCTCATATGAAGCTTCATTAAATGCATTATTTATTTTTTAATTTACATTAAAATTATAATAATTATTATATAACTAAACAAGCAATAACAATCGTCTTCAGCCATTTTTAATGTCGCCACTGCTGGGGCACTGGCCTTCCTTATGGATGGATAAGGAGAACGGGCCATGACCCACCACGCGGGCCCAATGCGGATTGGTGGGTGTTAACGATTGCAAATGCAGCCGGGACCCACGGCTTAACGTGCCTTCCGAAGCACGGAGGAGCTCGAGAAATTTTGGTCACCCATCCCGTGACCAACCATTGCGAAAGTTGCTTTACATCAACAATCGCAGGCCGAGCGCGTGAACCACTGCGCCACGGGCTCCTCAATAACAATACATCTAGAATATCCCTGATTTGGTAGTAACACGAACTAGGAGACACTCGAAAAATAATATGATCGCTATAATAATATGATCGCTATTTCTTGAGTAGATTTATTGCAATTTTAAAGAAATTCTTGAAAACTAACGAAATAACGTACTAGCGTGAAATTGGGGCCGTTTACCTTAGTTAACTTATTTCTACCTGTTAAGATTCTTACATAACGATCTCTGTTCCTTCTTTACTCTCATAAGTCTCATAAAATTCCTCTAATATGATTTCCTATTTCTATTTGTTGTAATTTTGTAGTAATTCTAATTTGTAGTTTGTATCTTCTTTGACAATCTCGTTTTATTCCTTCTTTCTATACTAAGGTATACCTATGTCTCTGTTTCTGCTTTCAAACTACATCCTTAACTTATCATGTCATTGCGAATTATTAAAATTGAGGTATGAGCTGTACCAGTCAGGAAGTTTTACCAAATATATTTAGGAAATAGACTCACCCAAAGAATACAAACGGTAACTCCGTCTGTTTACGAGACTCGTGACTTACGATCTTTCAGTATGGAAATGCCCTAAATAATTCCCTCTAATTCCACTTCTCACCAGAGATGTCCCGGTGCCAGAGCCATTGTGTGGACTCAGGAATGCGTTATTGCTTTGTTACTCGCTAAAAGCCTTAATGTACGGTGCGGTCACGCCTGCGCAGCTATTGGACATTCCACTGTTGCACAATCGTGTGGTGTCCAACGTATGTGCTTAAAGAGAAATGTATACTACACTTCCCTTTGTATACAATGATTCTTTATTCACCGGTGTTCAAAATTATTCGGTGGTTCGCAAGGTTATACTCATCACACGAGCATTTGCGCTCTGTATTCGTAACCAGGATCTCTGAGAGAGCTCCCCCTGAAACTGGTGTATGTAATGTACCCTCTCTACCACATTCTATACAACTTCTCGTGAAGTTCCACTCTTCTATTTTATCCTCCTCTATTACTACCTATAGACTTATATATAGGTACTTACTATATATTAATATTTGTACGAAATGGCCCGGAAGTCATTTAAAAATAATTTAGTTTTCAGCTGCAACCAACAAATTAATAATGCCTTTTTTAATCGACTTCAAAAAAGAAGGAGGTTATTTATTCGTCGCGTATATTTTTTTATTTTTATATATGTACATCGATTACTCGAAGACGGCTGGACCGATTGTAATGATTCAAACGTTATTAGATCAGGTGTGTTCCAAAGTGGGTCCCATTTTCTAAAATTTCGAAATCAGTTCAGTATTTTTCAGGAAATCTCAAAAATACTGTTTGTAGAAACCACAAGATGGCAATAAAGTTCACAAGATGGCGCTGCTCATGCCTTTGTCTTTTAAAATTGTGAAATAAAAAACATTTTATACAGAAAATAAAACCCACGAGTTTATTTTGAAAGACGTTCACTACATGGCACAGCTTTTGCTTTTGTTTTAAAAAAATGTGAAATAAAAACACAAATTTTAAAAATCAAAAGTAAAAAAAACCTTTATAACATCATGCTTGTTCCCAAGTTGGCCCCATTTTATTGAAATTTAAAAAATCGGTTTAGTAGTTTTGAAGAAATCTTGAAAAAACTGTATTTTTTTCGGACAAGCGGTTTGATCCAAACGGTTCGACTCAAACTAGTAGCTTCCCACACTACTAGTTTGAGTCAAACCGAAGTGCGGGCCTTAACCTAATTCCTTGGCTTGCACCGACTCCAACAAAAAAATATTTTTACTTTTTGATTTTTGAATTCGTTTTTTTTATAAAAAGTTTTTAATGCTGTCACATAGACCGCAACTTTTCTTTTGAATAAAACTAAGTTATTCAGGAAGGCGTGAAACAAAGTGTTTAATGTTTCCGAAATTTCCCGGCTGAGAAATATTGGCCGTCTTCATTATGTGGTTTGTTTGATAATTCGAGGTTGTATGAAACAGTAACAATTTCAATTTTAACAACTTTAGATTTTTATGTTTTATGATGGTACAGTTATGAATGACTCACGAGCATTATAACGTCTTTTCTGGACACAGAGAGTTTTGTTTCCATGTGTTTTAATGTGATAAGGTTGTGTAGTGTTAACATATTTTTTTCTCGTGACTGCACAAAAATGTTAAATGTATGTTAAAAAACCGGACAAGTGCGAGTCGGATTCGCCCACTGAGGGTTCCGCATAAATTTTTAGATACCTACTTAACAGTAGCGAAGGGTCCATACATACCGATTCCCATCGGCTGCCCTTTTAGAAATCCTATTCCACTGATCCGCCATACAGTTGAGAGAAATTTTGATTTGAACGTGGTTTTAATTTCAACTTGATACCTAAACGCGTTCCCGAGTTTTTCCCGAAATTCAGTCTCCGAAACTAACGACTATATTGTTATGATTTAATTACAAATGTATAGTTTTTAGTTTTTTACCTGTATTCGTAGTAAAAGACGATATTACTTGCTAAATTTCATAGTTATAGGTCAACGGGAAGTACCCAATGATTTTTTTATTCTCTTGAGGGTGTCGAAATGTACGTTTTTGCGACATAAACGGAAACTATCTATCTATACTATCTTTTTTACGGTAATTTTTAAGTTTCCTTTTTTACCCCTACAACAGACCTGAACATATGGTTTTAATTTCAACTCGATACCTCGCGTTCTCGAGATAAACGAGGACAGGCGGACAAGAAAGTGATCCCTTATAGGGTTCCATTTTTTTTCTTTAGACGTTCAGAACCCTAAAAAATGAGGCGGTAAGCAATGGCTTCTTAATAGTCGTTTAAATAAGTAATGTACATAATAAATATAAACTAAAACACCGATACTAAAACGCAACATTTGTTATGTAGTACAACTATGTACTTATAGGTTGACGACTTTAAACCGACAACTATTCATCATGAATGCGACAGACAGCCCCCTATGTAGGGGATGCCTGGACGCAGAGGAAACAGCCGCCCACGTGATCCTGGAGTGCGTGGGTTTGGCCGCACAACGGGCAGAAATCCTCAAAGACGTGAGGTCGCTCCTAGAAGCCTGTGAACGCCCCAGGAGGCTTCTGCGCTTCTGGAAGGAGCTGGGATGGCTTGACTAGCCATACCGATGCTATGTTCACGCATAACGGACCAAATGGGAGTCTGAATGCGGAGAAAAGAGCCCATCACCAATACCAATACCAATTATAGATTGACGTTTCTGCTTATGCAGAATTTAGATTTAAATTATAATGGAACGCGAGAGTTTAAAATCTTATAATGCACCCAATTAAGTTGAAAATAAAATCACTATTTAAATTTTATATAAGAGCCCCAAAAAATTAAGACTACTCTAACTAGTCTACATAGCTCAATAATTGGGAGATCAGCGGACCGGAAAAACCAGTTCAGTCCAGTCTGAACAATTTAAAAAAACGGTTCAAATTCCGACGGGAACAGGAACCACGCGACTGAAACCGCGAGCGACCGCTAGTTTCAAATAAAAACGACGCGAATGAAATTGCGTGTTTACTCTAACCAGTGCAACGTACAAAAATGTCATGTGTAATAGTATTGTCACTAATCTATACTAATAAAACAATACCGTGACTGACTGACAGACAACGCACAGCCCAAACGGCTGAAGTCTGAGCCTTACAGGGTCCTTTAACGATGAAGGCGAGCACTAAAAAAGGTTTTTTTTTATGTTCTCACGAGAACGTGAACGACGCGGGCTAAACCACGGACGGCCGCTAGATTTCAATAATCTTACTCGATATCACAAAAATTCCATCAACGAATCTAATCATGCTCTTACTGCCATTATTTGACGACCTGTTTGGAGCAGGGGTACTAAACCCGCCTTCTGCGCCACAGGTCCTGGGTTCGATCCCCGGACAAGACAAATATTTGTGTAAAAGAACGTGTCTATTTGTCTTGGTCTGGGTATTTAATATGTATATTATGTATGTATTTAAAACAAAAGTATTTAAGTATGTTTATCCGTAATCTAGTATCCATAGCACAAGTTCTTCATGAAATTTAACGTGGTGTGATAATACTCGTATGCAATTATTTATTTATTTATTCAAAACATAAATTTTAATTCAATATAATTTATTCAGTCTAGGCTTTTACAAGCACTTATGAACGTCAAAGAAACTACGCCATCGGTTCACAAACCCTAACCACCTCTGTGGTCTAGTGGTACAACCACCGGTATCAGACCAAGGGGTCCCGGGTTCGATTCCCAGCGGGGGTACATATTGTATTCGGTTTGGTTGGTGGTAGGACTTGTTGTAAGTCCGCCTGGGTAGCTACCACCATCTAATCTAAGTCTGACGCCATAACAACAATGTTTTCAGCATTGTTGTGTTCCGGCAGTTAAAGATAAGATAGCCAGTTCCTCAGGGATTGAGGATTCCGGGAGAGGCTCGCTTCCATCTTCAGCCTTATCAATACTTAACATCAGGTATGATGAAGGCTAAGAGTCGCCCCGTACTTCATAAAAAAAAAACCCTACGGCGGGAGACATTGTAACAAGAAGAACCGGCAAGAAACTCGTCAAGTGCTGTTTTTTTCCCGCTGTTTTGTTTCATACAGAGTCGTCAAAATGAAAAGTGACCTTAACATATCAGTAAGGTCAATTTCCATCACAAAAAGAAAATACTAATTATAATATTACATTTTATGGTTATTGTAACCGTAAACAACTTTCAACTGGCAAAGAAAGACTTATCTATCCTATATTACAACATTTCTCTCATTATTATACGCCATTTGAAGTGAAGAGAATTTTCGATGAACTTAGCTTTCATTAAGGGAATAGCTTACAGCATCATGTTTGCATAAATTTGCATGGCCAGTGTGCCTTCACAAAATATTTCGATCAAAACTCCTACCTCATGCATGATGCAGGTACGGGACAAATATGTGTCTTGTGTACTCAAGGCGCTGTACAATCAACAGCTTGGACGAGAATGGCTTTGTGCTTATTGATTTTAAACTTTAAATGCAATCGTTAGGGTTAAGAATTGATTGGTAGTACATTATTTGGTTGATTTTTAATAGCCTGCTTCCGAATTGTATTATTGCGCATTTTATTGTCATCGTTTTCAGTTTAAATTTTCCGTATTATCCAAACCAAGTGGTCTAAGAAAGTGTTTGCTATTTAATAACGCCACAGTTCCAAGGCCACACTTATTCAATGAGATCTTTCGCTGTTTTGTAATGTTGTGGTTCCACGGCCGTTGTTCTTCTTCTTCTTATCGTATTAGTTTATCAGGCTACCTTTAAGGCCTCTGATTTGCCTTTTCTGATTTGCCTGATCGGCCTTCTGGCTTAACGACGACAACAGCCGGGACGACGGTTTAACGTGCCCTCCGACGCACGGAAGCGTTGAGTTATAATGCCTCTTTACCGTCAACCATCTGACACCTGACCAAGCCGAACGTTGCTTAACGAACGTGATCGAATACGATCACTCTGTCAAGCGCAACCATGAGTGCGCCGTTGATTAAAGATCGACCAGCTGTAGAAACGAACCCGTACTTTATTTATGTTGGTTATTGCTCGGGCATGTCTGTCTGATTCGCTGATGTCGCCAGCGGAAATGGGTCTACCTCAGTCTGCTTATCTTAATGCTGTGCTTAAAGCCTAAATATTTTTATCTAAAAAAATTGATACTGACCTGTATGTACCTCACAACTTGCAGTATAGTAATCTTGTAATGCGAGAAATGTTGTAATGTATGATAGACAAGTCTTTCTTTGCCAGTTAAAAATTGTTTACGGTTACAATAACCATAAAATCTAATATTTTGATTAGTATTTTCCTTTTGTGATGGAAATTGACCTCACTGATATGTTAAGGTCACTTTTCAATTTGACGACTCTGTATGAAATAAAACAGGGAGAAAAAAACAGCCCTTGACGAGTTTCTTGCAGGTTCTTCTCGTTACAAGGTCTCCCGCCGTAGGGTTTGTGAACCGATGGCGTAGCTTCTTTGACGTTCATAAGTGCTTGTAACAGCCTAGACTGAATAAATGATATTGACTTTGACTTCATCATGAGTCACTAGTCTAGTCCTACTAATATTATAATTGTGTAAGTTTGGATGTTTGTTACTCTATCACGCAAAAACGGCTGCATAGATTTAGATGAAAATTGGGATACAGATACTTAGGACATAGGTAAGCCTGGAGAGGAACATAGGATACTTTTTATCCCGATATTCCCGCGGGAACAGGAACCACGCGGGTGAAACCGCGGGCGGAATTAGACCAAAAAGTCTTTAAATTAATATGTAATAGCAATGCAAAACAACCCTGTTTTAAAGTTTCCCCAACCAGAAAAGGAAAACGAAACTTATCCCTACGAAAACTTACTAAACATCCCTTAGCTATTCATAATAATGAATAGATATGAATCAAAGCTCCACATGCAAGTACTAGTATTAATTTTGGTACACAGACGACAAACATTTATATATTGAGTTTATTGCAACACAGTTTCGGTGAGAAGGCCAATCCTCACTTTATCACCTCTGTCAACTCTGTTGCCTCTGTTCCACTGTTATCTTGCAGTCCACTGTAATTCGGCACATGCGAATGCATAGTAATTTGCTGTTTCCCAAGATCGGCCCTGCTCTGCTATTAGAATATTGTACTGGAATTTCCTTTGCTCTACAGATAATTTTCAAGTATGAGAGTCTGGCAGTTTTAGCTTGATTAAATTGGAGTTACTGTCTTGCCACGGTTTTGTACTAAGCTCTCGTTTTTGTTTTAATTAATTGATAGTATAAGCTTTTGATTAGTTTAGTTAGAAGGTCACACAGTGCTTAAATTTTGTTAGTCTCAGGTGAAAGCAAAATTGCAATCTCCATTGATATGAAGGAGAAAGTTTTGAGTCCTTTTTTTAATATTATAACTCTAGCGGCATGCATTAGTAACAGCTATTTCTGAATGAATCTTCGGCACAGATTAGTAAATAGTTTTTACTTTCTTCGGTCATCTGGAGTTATTGACCTCCAATATCATCAGAAAGGGCACACATAAAGAACCTTTTTATATCCTTAAATGGCCGTTCAAAGCCATACAATCTATCTAGCCTACGTCGAATGAACCTAGGATCCTGCATCTTTACATCAATCATACTCCTAGCGAGCTCCAACCGCTCAGAAACCACTCACAACCCATTCAAAAGGCTTAGCACGTCAACTACCTTTTAAGGGATTGATACATTCAGATTCTGCCATAAATCAAACTAATCTACGTTGCATTATTATTAAAACTGCCCCTATGAAAACACCCGACGTTAAACACTTGAATTATCGACTCTGAAGCCAACCAGTAAAGACCAAATTCCTTTGACAGCAAATCGGGTGTTTTGTCATGTCGATGTCGAAGTGACCAAATATTTTTCTGTCTTTGAGCCTAGCGCGCCGGGAAAAAATGGCGCACGGTTTCTATTATTCTTTTGTTCAGCCCCTTCTAAAGAAATAACGACCGTGAGTTGTGAAAGCTAGAGACCATAATAAGTTGACACTTGCATAGGAGATTGGGCCGACTTTCTTTGCTTTTGGCAACTCATAAAAATTGCTGGATGAAATATTTTAAAATAAGTCTGCAATATAGAAATGTGGTTTGCTATAGAGTATGTAATCTCCATTTGAAGTTTGGACCAGACTGAAATATAAGTAGAATATGAAGAAACTTTAATGTAAGAATATTTGTATCATATTCCGACAAATAAAGAATTTATGATTATTGTTATGAACTTCTTACTTTAATTCAACAAGCGATATTATATTGAATGTATAATTATGTTCTAAGACTTCTAGTGTGCGGAATGCGGATGTCCTGTATCATGTTTTGAGCAAGTCCTTTTAATAAAATAAAAAACAGGATTTAACTTTGAGAAATTCTGAAAATGAAAAAAAACACAGCATTGAAAAGTACGGATGGACCTACAGGTACATACGATGCAGTTTTTATGAGAATATAAAACTAGCTTCCGCCGGCTGTTTCACCCGCGTGGTTCCCGTTCCCGTGGAAATATCGGCTTCAAAAGTACCTATATTACTCTCCACCCTTTCAACTAACTCTATGCCATATAGTTGCTTAATTAGGGCGTGAAGAAAGAACAAACAAACATACTTTCGCCTTTTTAATATAAAAATCTTTATTTAAATATAAATAGGTAAATATAGGTATAGTATTATAAAAAAAATAGGATTAGATGGGATGGGATGGGATGGGAATATTAGGATAGGATTAGGGTTCGTTTTACGATGGCGTTACCCGTTATTTTATCCGTCCGCTGTATACCGATAATGGCTGCGGAATATCACCTATCCGTAGTCCTTAGTAGATAATTTTCAGGAACATTATCTAATAGTCGGTTTTAAAACTCTTGTAGCACTCGCGTGGAGTCCAAAAGGTCGTTAGTCGCGCGCGTTGAGGCGAAATAATTCAATTACGGACACAGCAACGGGTACGACCACAGACTTAGGAGCGAATAGATAAGTTGCTTAAAAACTAAAAGTACTAAAAGTTCCTAAAATTTTGATAGGTTTCTAACATGTTTTTTTAAGTACAACGGGCCAACGCTTATAGGAGATTTAGGATAAAAAATAATCTATTTTAAAATAAATTAAATAATATTTTTATCTACATTATTGTGACACCTGGCTAAGAATAAAAATGCTTATAGAATGAAAGTTTTTACTTACACTTTTTATAATTTCCTGCATTTTTCGAGACTTACGGATTCAACAATCTAAAAACTAATCTGAATTTAACAAAGCTAATATTATTTTTAATGATTTTCCAATTATTATCTTTATTACGCTTAAATTAAGCAACTGTGATAGTAGATTTATCCATGATTCTATGATTAATGAAATGATGAATGAAATAGATAAATATTAATTAACTTAAATGTGATTACTACATTTTAAATAGGAAAATATTGGAAAAAACAACTCGGCCACAAGTGAATTCTCAGATGGGACTCGAACCCACGACCTTTGGAAATCCGGTCCAATGCTTTAACCACTAAGCTACCGAGACTTGCGGCCCGACGTCGAAATTCTCCAATACTTTTATACATCACATCACATTGTCGTCACATCAATTCTAGGAATATCCTAATCCTAAGATGTTTAACGATCGATTAAGATGCAACAGCCCATAATTTATGATTTTTTATTTTTTGCATTTTTCAATGCCGCTTTTATACTTATGATAAATTTTAAATAGGAAAAAAAACTTCAACTTATTTATCATAAGTATAAAAACAGCATTGAAAAATGCAAAAAATAAAAAATCAAAACTTTAATTGTGTTTAGTTCCTCGCCACTTCTAACACGATCCATCGTTATTACATCTGTGGGTGTCACGGTTATGCAACCCGATCGGTGCACGCAAATCTCGCCCCTGTCGACTTGACGTGCACTGGGACGCTAATCTAATTCTTTACCCTAATTTCTGAGCCGTCGTGATGTGGATATCATAAAGACCATAATAGCTTGATAATATTCTGCACCAGAACAGTTGAGTAAATAGAGTTCTCCTTGGCTACTGGTTATTTGGGTGCTTGGTATTGCACTTGGTTCCAGTTGTATTTGCAGTCGACACTCATTAGGCCTGCGTGGTGGGTCATGACCCCAGATTATCTCATGGTCCATTCATAAGAAAGTTCTCAACCTTATGGATCCATCCACGATGAAGGCTAATGCTAAAGTGATGAATGGGTTGATGATGACAATGATGAGTCTATAGGTGAAGTAACAACTTATTATAACATCTTATGTGTTTATGGTAAATTTTAAATAGAAAAATATTGGAAAAAATTAACTCGGCCACAAGTGCATTCTCAGACGGGAATCGATTCCCGTCTGAGAATTCACTTGTGGCCGAATTTACCATAAGTATAAAAATAGCATTGAAAAATGCAAAAATTACAAAATCATAAATCTTATGTGTTAATAGGAGAGTTCGTCGTGTGATTCCAGAAAAAAATGTTTTTTTTTTTCTTTCATTCTTGTCCATACTTATTCAGCTTTTTAGAAATCTAATACACCGACGCAACAACGTTTAGCGAATTGAACGTTTTTTTGGAATAAGTTAAGATTTTCTTTCGATTGATTACACATTTATTAACCGACTTAAAAAAGGAGGAGGTTATCAATTCAGCCGGTATGTTTTTTTATGTACACCATTTTGGGGCCGATTTACATGATTCTTTTTTTGTTCGATGCGGAATAGTTGCCATTTTGTCATATATAAATTTGATTCAGTTTGATCCCGTAGTTTTTATTTTAAGAATCAGAATCAGATGTGAGCATATTTGTTGCCCTGCGGGCCTACCATCATCTATTAGAAACCATCATGTCTTAAGAACGTTTTGTTTGCGTTTTGTTTTTATTGAAGTTGTCACATTTGACACACTTCACACTTTGGAGGCGATGATTGAGCGAAGTGGTCACAAAACGTCCGTCAAAAAACAAGCTTACTTTAAGAGATTCGTAGTATGAAATAGCATGGTAAGATTGAAACAACACTGCGCTATGAGATGGCGTTAGGCCCCCTGGACGATGTAATATCATGTTACTTTGTTTGTAATGTACATTCAACTTAATCTAATCTAGATAAATCGTACTGTAGTTTACAAAACAACATATTACAGATACTAAAAGTAAAAAAAAACTGAAAGTTGATTTTTTAAAAGCAGTTTTAATATCTAGTCAAAAAAGGTTCTTATGCCATCCGGCTTGAGTTTACTTTCCGTCGATTAAAAAGACAGACAATTTTCATAAGTCTAGCTAGTAGCTACTTACCCGATTTGGCTGCAGGTCACGTTTTGTGTAGAAAAGGAATATCTCCTTTTAATAAATTCTTTATATTTCTAACTGTCGGTCGTTTCTTTTAGTGCTATTCCGAGTCTTAACTATTAAAGAAAGCAAAAGCTTGTTTATAAAAAATTGACTTAATTTTTTCTGTAAATTTCCGCAGCTAGCTACCGATGTGTTTATTCCTTATGTTTTTTGGAAAAAATAGGAAGTGGCTTAGCATTCATCACACGTGATATTATGTATTGATTAGGCTGAAGATGGAACCGCGATTTTCCCGGAATCCTCAACCGCTGAGAAACTGGCTATCTTATCTCTAACTGCCGGAACAAAATGCTGAAAACATTTTATTGTTTATCAAAATTCTCACAATAAAAGGAATTCTTTGCATCCGGATTAACTTTCTATAAAATATACTGATTTTTTTTATTAAGCTTAATATTATCGCGGGCTTGGAGCGCGGCGACCGAATCAAGAAATTCCGTAACGAAAAAAACCTAACACACCTCCGTGTTATAGATTTTGGTTGCTTAGTAGCAGCGGTACCGCATTTTTTCCAGTTGTCGCGAAAAAAAAGAGGTACTTATCAGATTTTAAAAAGAAATCATATTTTCACACAAATTTTCATACAGTTTTTTTTCAATATTGAACATTTTGTTATTCACAATCGTAACTAAGCTACCAAAATCTATGATAAAAAATGCTATGCAATAGCTTTACCGCGGCAGTCCCCGAGTGCCACACGTATTTTTTTAGTTATAGGTAGGTCGTCGTAGGCTCGTCCCACGTCGCGCTCTAAATAAATCGTTCCTGAAAAATATTTCGGCTGGAACAAAGCAAGACAACCTGTGATGAGATTTTGTATGAAACCATACGTCGCTGAAAACGGGATATTTTCATACGAGACGAATAATGTGATGGTTTGGTGAAACTAGGAAGAAAATTGAATATTTGATACGACGAAAACGCGAGCTCTGTGAGCCTACTGCCTACTGATCTCTTAGTGCAGTATTGTTTCAATCTTACTATGCTATTTCGTACTACGAATAGTAAGTTTGTTTTTTGACAGAGGTTTTATGACGTCTTCCAAAGTGTGAAGTGTGTCAAAAACTTCAATAAAAACAAAACGCAAACAAAACTTTCGCATGACACGATGGTTTGTAATAGATGTAGGCCCGTTGGCTTTGTCTGAGAATTCTTGACTTGCCCTCCTTAATAAGGATTGGAATATTGTTTTTTTTTTATTTACAAAATAAGTCAGTACACTCAACAGCTACGGCTTTACGATTTGACCTTGAGAGCGCCCTTACGTCGCTCGTAATAGCGGCGGTTTTGTAATGCAAATGGAAAGTCGTACGTGCTGTTGACTGTACATTTGAAGAGTGTTACTTGAGAGAACACACCAAAGAGAATTAAAAAATACCTATGAAAAGGAGACACACAATCAAAAATTTTCTACTCCAGGACTGGACGGATTATATAATAATATTTTCACAAAAATGGAGGAAAAGCTTGGCAGTGCTTCTGTATTTTGCTTTTTAAATGTATTATCTAGCCAAAGATAGTTAGATACGTGAATTTAACGAAAAAAAAATTTGGACAATTAAATGCGTTTTCTTAATGCTGAATAATCTCTTTTTTTAATTAACTTATGAAAATAAGGAAAACATAGAGACTTCGCTATAGTGGCCACGGATTTTATTGTGAACACGATACTACTCTAGTGGCATTATCCGGGGTAAAAACAGGGGAGTACGTTTGTTTAAAAAAACGTACTTTTCACGCGTACGTAAAATAATAAATTTTTTTGTTTTTTTTTTTTAGATTTTACGGTTTACGAAGAAAGTTTTCGTAACTATCATAAGTAGTTATGTAACTTTGTTTCGAATTACGTATTGAGTTTGGACGAAGAAGACAAAACATATTTTTACAATTTTAGTCTTTATTTTTTATGAATAACTCCATCAAATAAGGCTCTGATTTGATAACTTGAAAAAAAGGGGTTTTCATGATGGTTGCATTTGATAGTGATTGTGTACATGAAAGTTTTCAATGTTATCTAAGTCTCTGTTAAAGAAATTATTTAGTATAGACGATTTTAACTTAGCTGTGTAGTGTCGGCTTAGAATAGCACTACCCCCTCTCATCCCGTGGTGTCGTAAATGGTGACTAAGGGACCCAGCCTTCAGGAGACGGGCCGCAGCGTCTCTTACAAACTTGGCCATACTGCGATCGCCAACCCGCCTGCCAAGTGTGGCGATTATGGCAAACCCCCCTTTGGGGGAGGCCTATACCCAGCAGTGGGTGTTATGTGGTTAAGACGACGACGACGATGATTTTAACTTGACAGGCCATACCCCTTTTTATAGTTAGTAAATTTTATATAAATAACTACTTACTAAAATCCTCACTGAAATGTATGAAGAGATAAGAATCGAAGTTTTTATAAACAGGCTGGCCAATCTAAAGATAAGTACACCTTCCAACCCAACTTAAAGAAATAGAACATTCTAGTTTGCAGTTACAGCGATATCAAACCTTTTCAGTCACAGGTTTGAGTCTATAATCGATTGTAGGTAGTTGAAAGGTTGTAGGACCCTTGTTAACGCAAATCGGAACCCATTTCTGGGGGCTTAGGTTCACAAAACTTATTGTTATGGTAATAAAGACCACAATAAATCTATTTTTATAGCGAATCCTGTTTGGTTGAGGCTGGTAAGAGATATTATGATTCGAAAATTAGTATTGTGGGTGATGTTAGTAGATATGTAATGCCTGTTTGTTTATAATGGTTGTAGTTTTTTCGAAATAATTTTAAATTACCATCGTTTCTTTATTTTTATATTATTATTGACAAAATATTTAAACTTTTTAACTAGTAATCTATTATAAGTACGATGACTAAACTCTATGTAGATATTTAAGCTATTGTCAAAAACACATCCATATAAATAAATAGAAAGAACTACCAACTTTTTATTGAATGAAATTCATATAAATGTTGTCTACAAAAATATAGGCAAGGCCATCTCGAAATACTAACAGCGCCATCTTTATTTCGCCGGGTAAAGCGATGTGACAGCACTGTACTGTTTTACCGGCCGGTCCGTCCGCGCATGCGCTCCCCAGTCGAGGCCAGGGTCACACCGATTGATAACCGCGCACACAGTGACAGCGCCGCTATCCGTCAAAGTACAACGTGTTGACAATCATGGTGTTTATTTTAGTGAAGTGAAAAGTGTAAATAGTACTTATAATTGTCATAAACAGCAGTGAAATAATAAAACGTAAGTATTCTGTACATGTGTTAAGGATTTGTATAAGTTTTTCCTTGTAATTTTGTAAGGTCTTGACTTAACCTTTCTTTGACGTTTCTGCGCATGTGTACTATTATTTCATAATGGATATGTATGTTGATTGATGTAATGTAATAGTATGATTTGTAACTTCCGGTATAGGTAGTTTTTGATGATTTAAAAATAATTATTAGGCTTGAAGCAACGATTTATCACTTTTTATACTGTTTTCATTAATAGAATATGCACTTGCATTTTAAACAGATATCTGAGTCTAGTTTATGTTTTTTATTGTACCTAGTAATTAAGTTTAAACCATGTTTCAAATAAGTCTGTGCATTCTGTTAAATGGTGATTTACCGTGGGTTGCACCAAGTTTTTTTATGTTATACTTTTTTGAAGTGAAAACTTCTTTAGCGGCGTTGAGCACTTTTTCTGTAATGGGTATAAAATCTTAAACTCGCGTCAGGACACGTGACCTGATCGAAAAAGCGTAGGACGGATGGAGAATGTTGAGGTGACAGGTTGACTATGGTCTCGGTTGCTTAGCGACAGACTGTTGATAATGTCTTTTACTTGTCTCTTGTTTTATTGTCAATATATATTTTTCGATTCTCTATAATAACTAATGTTTTCTTATATCTTATTACCTAACTTAACGTTCACTTTAATATGGTTTGTCATGTTTGTGTACGATAGCGCAATAAATGAATATTGTATTCTACCACATAAATGATAGTACTTTTATACTGATAAAGCAATTGGTGCAAAATTATTCCCTAACCATTCCAAAATATCAAACATGCTCAACGTTAATAATCAAGTTTTCACTTCTGCCGGCACTCCCGGAGTGCAACCCGTCTTTTTTTTTTATAAGGTTTATGGTTTAAAAATGTTTGGGGTTTGACAGTTTTAACAAACAAATTACAGTTACTTTATACGAATTCCTAAAAAACATGTTTTGATGCAACCGGCGCGGCGGCGCGCCCTGGTTGTTTTTTTGAGAAACTCTAATTAAATTGACTTCAAATTTTATTATGAAAACTATTTATTATTTCAGATCCAAAATGAATGTCAAAGCGGCGCTGGCCATTACCATGGTCTTCGTGGGATGCTGCTCGAACGTGGTATTCCTCGAGCTGGTAGTCAAGGAAGACCCTGGCGCTGGCAACCTGGCCACCTTCCTTCAGTTCCTATTCATAGCCACTATCGGCTTCTGCACAGTCGGCAAATTTGGCACAGCCCCCAGAAACATCCCCTTCAAACAGTACCTCATTCTCGTGGCATTTTTCTGGAGCAGCAGTGTTGCTAACAATTACGCCTTTAACTTCAATATATCTATGCCTTTACACATGATATTCAGAGCAGGCTCGTTGATGGCCAACATGGCTATGGGTGTCTGGATATTGAAGAAGAGGTACACGCCTTTGAAGTACTTGGCGGTATTCATGATATCGGCGGGAATAGCCATCTGCACCATACAGTCTAGCGGTGAAGTGAAAGCCCCTAGAGAGACGCACGAAGACGCAGCCGAAGAAGAAAAGTTAAAATTCATCGATTGGTTGTGGTGGTGCCTCGGTATATTCATTTTAACCTTCGCGTTGTTCGTATCAGCCAGAATGGGTATATTCCAAGAATCGCTCTACTCCAAACATGGAAAGCATCCTTGGGAGGCTTTATACTACACTCATCTCTTGCCGTTAGTGTTTTGGCTACCTACGACACCTAATTTAATTGGCCATATAACATTGGCGACAGAAACTCCGACTGTGGAGTTCTTAGGACTTATTCTACCAAGACAAGTGCTCTGGATCATTTTGTATGTATCCACGCAAGGGTTATGCATCAGTGCCGTGTACGTTTTGACCACTGAATGTGCGTCTCTGACTGTCACGTTGACTGTGACGTTGAGGAAGTTTGTCTCGCTATTATTTTCAATTGTTTACTTCAAAAACCCATTCACGGTAGGCCACTGGATTGGCACTCTACTAGTATTTATAGGAACGATGATATTCACGGAGTTACTCCAGAAGTTTGTGGCATTGTTCCTTCCATCAAAGGAGATTAAAAAGAAGAAAATGTAAGTGGACTTAAATGCGACTGACGTAAAGTGATGTTTAGCTGAATCAGTTTTGTGTGTGAAGTGATGATGATATCAGATGGTAAAATAATATCTATAACATAATAATGTGGTTCGTGAAATATTGTTCTAAGAAGGCTATTGTTAGAATAGTAATAAGTATAATGGAGCAAGACAGCTTAGAATTTAACTACACTGTATATAACTGCAAAACTACGTATACAAAAATAACGAATAAAATCTATGCTAGGCAGCTACTCCACATGAATTAAATTGCATGATAAATCTTAAAACCAGTCCTTTACACTAAATTCTGTATTACTCCAATAGATAAAGCAATTTATCAGTCATGATGACTATCTATTCTGAAATTAAGATAATAGCATCCACTTAAGTGATGTATAAACGAAATTTTACCTATTACATACAATTAAACTTTTAACCTAATTACAAAGTGTTAAGTGTGAATTTATCAAATTGAATATACTTAAGGCATTCATTTTAATAACAGATTAAAAACTGTGGATTGATTGGAACATAAGACTTATCACAGTCGCTTTGTTCATTCAAACTACAGTATTTTATTGAGTATACTTGTAATAATTGAAACATATCAATTTGTAAATATTGACGATCGACCATTTAATTATTACAGTACAATATTTTAGTACAATGCAGACCCGAAATTATTTATATATTAAAATCTTTATCACAATATTATCGGTAGGTTTTAAATGATGAAAGCAAAACTCAATCGTAATTTTTTATTAATTATCACAGAAAATATAGCTAAGCTCAAAATGTGCACATTAAATACGACTTGGAGATCCGGACAAAAGTATTAGAAATATTAACCTGGATAACACATTTAAAGGAGATCAGTGAAATTGGATCAAAAAGTAAAAGTGTCGGCCAACGAAAATAAATGACACATTATTATTTTTAACAGTGCTACGATCATTTTTGTTGAGGCGTCAACAGTGTACGATTAGTTTAATTCCATTCAATTCATTTATTCGCAGATATAGGTAGGTAACAGTGGTAATACATGTCATAGAAAAAACATCAGAACAGCTATATCAACATAAATATGCATGCGTAAGATAATACATTTTTTTTATTTTTTATTGTTGGATATGTAATGCGCTTGAACGCTATCTTGCCTGATGGAAAGCAAAGATGCGATCTAGGATGTAACGCGCTTGCCTAGAAGATACCTATTCACTCGTGACTTGAAGACAAATTGTAAGTGATAAATATTACACAAGAAAATATACTAGAAAAAAGCAACTAGTCTCATGTCGCCCTGACGACATGAGACTAGTTGCTTTTTTCTAGTATATTTTCTTGTTTAATATTTATCACATAAAAATAGCATTGTAAAATGCAAAATTAAAAAGTTACTAATTGTAAGTGTCAGGAAACACAGACTCTGGCAAGGAGTTCCACTCTTTGGCGGTGCGGATGATAAAAGTCGAGTCAAAACGCTTAGTGCGACTCTTGGGTATACTAATTGATATTATACAGCAATGAATTATCAAAACGTCATACTTATGTAGGCACCCCATGCAGAATTATAAGCAAAATGTCAATTTACAGATAAAAATTACAAAATAAAAATTAAATCCAAAATATTACAAACAAATTAATTATATAACATTGGAAATTAAAAATAATGATAATAACATTTTAAAAAAAACAAAAAAACCATTATTAATTTACAATATAAATGATTTACAATTTTTTTTCTGTCAGGTACTCATTTAATGTATAATATGCTATTTCTAACAAATTCTTTGCTTGCATGCACTTAGTGGTTAAGCATTTATTCAAGTTTGATAATGACATTATTATTTGCGGTATTAATACGATCACAAAACTGAATGAACTCGTTTTATTGTAATCGTTTAACAGAATGTCGTTTATTACATTAAGATTAGTTCCTCGTCAGCATCATAAGCGACCCACGAAAGTCCCACGTGTTGGGTTCCGTTTAGTTTATGGTCGTATTTATACCAAAAATAATGACATTTTTAAAGTTGAATAACTGCTTGGCAACTAATCGTACACTTTTGACGTCATAACAAAAATGATCGTAAAACTGTTTACAATAACTATGTACAATTTATTTTCGTTGGCCGATGCTTTTACTGTTTTGATTCAAAAATTTATGAAACATGACGGATCTCCTTTTAATTAGAAAAACACAACAGAAAATTGACTCCATCTCACAAGTTTCCAAGATGGGATATTCAAATAAAAGATACATGTAACTTACCTATTTTCAACAATATAATTTTTATTTTTTGAGTTACAATATTTAATTTTGGTGCTTTTTGAATTTTCTGTACTTCGAATAATGTTGTTTTTACTTACCATATTCTGAATTTCACTTGATCGCAAATATAACTTGAAGTAACAAACTGATTTTATAATTCTTTGTAATTAAGCAATTTGCTTCATCAATATAAAAGAAAAAGTCGCCCTAAGTCTAATGGTTTTGCTGAACAAACTTGCTCAATTGTTCACTTATAAATAATTTGTAATTAAAATGTGATATTTCTATTTTGGACGGCCTGTTTGGCGCAGGGGTACTAAACCCCACCTTCTGCGCCTGAGGTCCCGGGTTCGATCCCCGGACAAGACAAATATTTGTGTACATGTTTATTTCTCTTGGTCTGGGTGTTAAATATGTATACAAAGTATGTATTTACAAAAAAAGTATAAAAGTATGTTTATCCGTTATCTAGTATCCATAATACAAGTTCTTCATGAAACTCAACGTGGGCTAGATAATTGGTGTGCTTGTATGCAATTATTTATTTATTTATTCATTATTTGTATCTTCTTGTACAATCTTGTACTTGTACAATAAGTAGTTCAAATTTCTTCGTTGTCAACACAACATCTTTTTGATTAAATGCAATAGTATTAACACCATAGTTATAATTGAGTAGGTATAATAGAATAATGTCGTGACCTATGCGTAGGTATGTTTTGTCTATTTTGTGATTGATCTTTTTTATGTCTATAATGACGTAACCGCCTCTGTGGTCTAGTGGTAACAACCACCGGTATCAGACCCAGGGATCCCGGGTTCGATTCTCAGCGGGGGTAATTATTGTATTCGGTTTGGTTGGTGGTAGGGCTTGTTGTAAGTCCGCCTGGCTAGCTACCATCATTGCTTTCAGCATTGTTGTGTTCCGGCAGTTAGAGATAAGATAGCCAGTTCCTCAGTGGCTGAGGATTCCGGGAGAGGCTCGCTTCCACCTTCAGCCTTATTAATACTTAACATCAGGTATAATGAAGGCTAAGAGTCTCACCGTCGTTTATATAAAAAAAACGTAGTATGACCGATATGCTTGATTTTTTCCATTGCCCAATAGCTAAGTAACTGACAAATTTCCACCAAAAGCTATCGGGTATAACAGTGTTAAAGTAATATTGTAAGCGAGAAAACACTTAAAAAAGAAAAGCAAAGTAAAGTAAGCGTAACACTTATTGGGAATTACTGGTATATACAGACAACGAAGATAATGGATGTTATTACTATGTTGCAATAGCTGCAAATACTTAATTTGCCGCATGTCATTTGCCGCCGCAGCCAAACTGATAGCGGCAAAGTTAAAACAGCGGCACAATTGTTATAATTATTATCTGTGCTAATTACTTGAAATTTTTTGTCATGTATTGTAATTTAATTTATAGTAATCTGAACAAAAAATTGACTGCATTTTATGAAAATATGTATTCTATTTCTTAATAAAATATCTTAAAATAATTTAGGACAATTAAAAAGTTAACGTTTCAATAGTTTTTTTTAATGTTGTTAATATTATTTGAATATTATTGTATGTGCTTTGAACTTATGAATAACGCAATAAATATTTTTCTATTAAATAGTTTTGTTTACTTTACACAAGCCCCCATAAAGTAAATACCTACAAAAAAAAATGATAAGTATTAAAACAAATCTAAAGTTTACTTTAGTATGGCAAATTTCTGGTCAGTGGGTTGCCTTTGGGACATGTTGGACTAATTGTCTTGGGACGTCATTAAAACAAAAAAAAACAATGCTGGTATTGTCAAAGTCTTCCCTTTCCGAGGTTTAAAAAGTAAAAGAAAAAAAAAACGTCTATAGAACTATCGACCTTCTGTAGCCTAATGGCAAAAAACGGAACCCTCAAAGATTCGTAATGTCTGTCTGTCTGTATGTCAGTCCGTCCGTATGTCACAGCCACAGTATTCCGAAACTATTGAGATTACACAGTTGTAACTTGGTAGGTAGATGTATTCTGTAAACATCTTTACGATATTACACAAAAATAAAAAAGATTAAGGAGTGCTCCCCATAGATGGGACTGAAATAGAAAAAAAAAATTTTCATCAAACCTATACGTGGGGGCAGATAGGACATTAAAATGACAGAGATTCCTAAAACATGTTTTGCTCAAAATCAACCGTTTGTAAGATATACACTTCCAAAGTGGTAAAATGTGTGAACTCAAAATAAGAAAGTGAAAAATCTAATTAAAAAAAATGTTGTAGATCTCAATAAAAACTTTCAACGAAAATTGGTTTGATATAGCACATTTTCCGTAACCGCAAATATTACTTTGTCATTGATACAAACACTATGAAATACAAAGTAATTTTCCAGACGAAATTTGTTAGTGGTATTTTGACTACGCAACCCTATACTGCGCGTGGCCCAACACGCACTTGGCCAATTTTTGTATTACGAGTCACTGAGCAAGTAATCACTACGTTTTCGTTTATCGGCACATTTTTAAAGCGCTTAAGTTCTTACTCGTTAAACAACTAAGAAACTAACGAAATTTTTCCATGTGGATCGTAGTGTGCGAAATGAAACGAATACATCGGTATCGCATGTAAAAAAACATTGCGTAATGATGATTGTGCATATGATAAAAACTGGATTAATATCGCACTGTCATTCTGTGTTTGCAGTTTTTCTATAACTGGAACTAGAGGCTGTCTAGGAGAGCACACAAATAATATATTTTTTCTAAGTTACATTTATTAACAAATTATACCAAAGATGATTCGTTATGATATGTTTTCTATTTCACCTTAAAAAAAACAGTAGGTGGTAAATAGAAATGATGAATTGTAAAAAACCGTTCACGTTATTTCTTCGAAATAATACACATTTATGAATAGATATCTATACTATACTATATCTATATCTATACTAATATTATAAAGAGGAAAGATTTGATTGTTTGTCTGTTTCTGTGTTTGTATTGAATAGGCTCCGAAATTACTGAACGGATTTAGATGAAATTTGGTACACAGATAGTAGATAGCCTGGTTATGAACATAGGATACTGTTTATCCCAAGATTTTCACGGGAACGGGAACCACGCGTGTGAAACCGCGAGTGGCCGCTAGTCAATACATAAATTAGATTTACTTACGTTAATATACAGTTAACATGTTGTTGAGTAACTAATAAAACCTATCAATTCAAAGTAAACAAATCGAGAATTCCAGACAGATTAAAAGAACAAAATGTTGGACCACATTTTTACAAAATTTTATTAAGCCTTAAACGGATTTTTTTTAATCAATTGAACTTACAGATTCAATAGATCTTACAATAGCAAAAGGAAAATACAAAGGCCTTGGGATTATGTTGTTTTAGCAAACAAAGCTTGTAATTTATTTAAGAAGAGTAAATTAATGTTGTAGGATTTGTTTAGGCGGCAAGAAAAAATAATAAAACTGTGCACAGTAACCACGAAAGTTTTCAACGAAACCTTTCTGTCAGCTGGTACTTGAAAACCACAATTTAAAACTTCGTCGGAACGAGAAAACCGCACGGTTGAATCTATGTTCACACCAAAAAAAAAATACAGGCATCTTTACAAGCTCTCCCAGATAAACCTAAAAATGTGTCTCACATGGTTATCCGTAGCCCCGATTGGGCCAGAATTAGTGAGCACCGAAGCAAGCGCTCGCCTTGCGAATTTCCTACCTCCCACGTTTTTTTACCAGCTTTCCACACCGACAAAGGGTAAACGAAATTGCCCCTTAAGCCAACGGAAGAAGGGTCAAGTGTATTCCTAGTGACTTCCCGTAAAATTTGCAGCGTCGCAAAGCGAACGACGACGGAATTTCAACAAGTTTGACCCGCGTTTCGGGTGCATTCCTGAGCTGAACTCTTTGCAATCTTATCGTAAGGGAATGAAGTTTATTTTTCCGTAAAGTTTAAGCTCGGTGCAGCGCAGACATTCTTGACGAATGTTGCCAAAACTGGGCAGTTTTCACCTCGTTGCTGCTATTTTATTGTTTTGTTTGCGCTTTAGTTTTATTAGGGCCCTGGGCTTAGAATGTGCAAAATTCTAGTTAAGTGGCTTAAGTGAATACTTGTCTTGAATGTCACATTAGAGAATTTTATCTTGAGTTACGGAGAGTTTGATTTTACAAAGAAGAGATCTTCTGCTTTTGTCTTCAGCCTTATCATTACTTAATATCAGGTATAATGAAGAATGAATGTTCATTTAGATCTAGTTTGAGATTGGGATGAAATGTATTAGTTATCATAGGCCCCTGAAATATAATAAACTAGCGGATCCTCGCGGTTTAACCCGCGTGGTGCCCGTTCCCGTGGGAATATCGAGATAAAATATAGCCTTTGTCACTCGGGAGAAATGTAGCTTTCTAATGGTCTAAGAATTTTCTAAATCGGTCCATTAGTTCCTGAGCTAAGATTAGCGCGTTCAAACGAACAAACTCTTCAGCTTTATAATATTATATAATATATAGTATAGATAATGATACTGAGATGAGACTATAATGATAACGAAATAGATATTTTAGGCATAGATTGAACCAAATCTTTGGTTTTCAGATGGCGAGCCCATCAAACTACCAGAGAACCTCGAGAGCCTCCCCCGGGCGGAGCACTTCGCCGCCCAGCGGCACCGATGGAACACCAACGAGGTAAGTGCCTTAGTTATAACTATTGAAGGCGTGCAAACTTTGGAACGATCAAAACATTTAAAGCGCTGCGCTGCGCACACGGCGTAAGTGAAGTGAAATACTAGTAAGTTCGTTTCGATTTGCTCATACGAAATTGAGCTTATCTCTTCTCCACTATTTCTGGATTTAAAAAGAAAGCTATCTTAATGGAAAAATAATAGCACGTTTACATTAGCAATTAAGCCGTTTGAAAGATAAGAGGTGATAAAGAATACAAATACAATATATTACACTTAAACAATCTCATATACATACATACATACAAGGTACGAGCGAAAAACCTAATCCATCCTTTGCAGTCGGTTAAAAAAAGAAGTGAAAAAGAATCACTAACGCAGCGAGACTTTGTTTGCAGTGATTCTATATAAACGAAAGTTAAGTAGGTATTTCTTAAGTAGGCACTTAACGTTTTATTCACTAAAGGAAGACGTTTGGTACACTTAGAATTGTCTGAAAGCAAATTGACTAAAGTGAATGCAAACAGTTTAACTACTTCCCACTGAAATATATAACTCTGAGCTAGCGTTACGTTAACAACAAAGATTTTCTGTTTGAAAATGATTCACCAATTAACACAGGTTAGTACAACTGTGAAATTTGCCGATCTCCATATATTCATATCTAAATATAGAGCGGCATAATTACGACAGCGAATACATATAACGAATTCTGTAATAAAGCAGGCACACGGCCGGTACGAACGTGTGGCTTGATTCATGTTTAATGCAAACAGTCATGTGTGTCTCATATCTCGTCGTCGCAATGTTTCACCCTACTTAACCTGGCGTAAATTAACTTTCGACCCCCTACCATCGTTATTAAACTCAAGTTCTAGTTGTCCTAACAGTTAAAAGAAAGGGGACCTAATTTACTTCCTTGTGGGATTGGTTTTCGAAAATGCAGTATTTTAGGAATAATAAGAGTACCGATAGTTTTATATGAACGAGTTCTAAGTGTAATATATTTAAACCAGTGACCATAATAACGTTGATAACATTATCATCTCAATCGACTTTCTGATAGCGATCGAAAATCGTAACAGGCTTATAAACATAAACGTAAACATAAAGATATGATTGTACGTATTTTATAGTTGTGTAAGTGTTTCTGTTGGTTATCCTATTATTATGTTATTTATAGACATTCTCCAGTCATGTTATTGGAAGCCGTAGAATTTTATAACGATCCTCATGCATAGGGCTTAGAGAATTTAATCTTACATATCTTTTGCTCGACTATCGTTAGCTAATCAAGATTAATCAAGGAAAGTATGGATGTATAAATATTAGGACTTAACACGTTCCGCGCCATGTGTATCATTTACGATATACATTTGTCAAACCGCTTGTGTATCTTTTTCGATACACATTTTTATACATTTTTTTATGTAATATTTTGGTGGTATTGGCATTTATAGCTTAGCGGCGAGGGTGTTATCTTCAAGCTCTAGACATTTGAGAGCTCTTTAAATACTTTTAAAGTTTCTAGTTACTACTAGAAACATTAAATAGATACTCTTCAACTTTGTCTCTAGTTTTTCGTGATTCCATAGTACGATGGCAGGTTCAGATTAGACCCTAATGAAATGCACAGTGTGTAAATTAGCTGGGCTGGCCATGTGTGTAACAGTTATTATGATAATAGCGTCGCATGACCTATGGTGTTAGGGCCACTTTTGCGTAGCTAAATTTATATATGTACTACTTTATCTATGCTGAAGTGTCAATTTAGTTTGACGTTTAATTTTAAGCTGTCCTACTTATATTAAGTACCAAGAAGCAATGTCTGTAGAATGAAAATTATTATACAGCCGAAAAACTCGATACTAGCGAAATCCAAAAGGGTACCGCCATTATATAAAAAGAAGAAGAAGAAGAAGAAGAAGATATTAAGTACTATGTATTGGTTATTATACTGACGTTGATCACTACAAGTTTTTGAACCAAAAGTACTTAAGTACAAGACATTAAGTATGGATTTATAATGTACTTTTTATGTTTATTAATAAATATATCCTTATCTCACAGTAAGTTCAGAATTTTTATTTTGAACTGACTGGGTATTTTTTTTTCATTAATTTAAACAAGCCCTTAATTCGCCTCGCGAAATGTTGCTAAAAGCAAGCAAATTATATTTTCTTTTGTCAGCTTTATAACGAATATCGCGTCCATCTTCACTTTTACGACGTTACAAAGCCTTATCAAGAATTAATATTATTCTTCAAAGAAAAGAGG
This sequence comes from Chrysoteuchia culmella, assembly GCA_910589605.1. Classification (NCBI taxonomy): domain Eukaryota; kingdom Metazoa; phylum Arthropoda; class Insecta; order Lepidoptera; family Crambidae; genus Chrysoteuchia; species Chrysoteuchia culmella. The sequence goes on from OU342651.1 coordinate 3,706,142, forward strand.
AAGTTGTTCTTAGGAAACATTTTTCTTTATTTGCCTCTAAACACAATTTTACTACCAATTACTGTTGGGTTACGGATCGAATGCTTTATTCAGCTAGAAAATAGTGTCCGTTGAGTGGGATTAGAGATGTTAATAGCACCTTCGGGAAATTAGGAGTCGTCTGAGGCACCGTTGGTTATCTGAAAGCGGTAAGATTATGTGTTACTTCAAGATTTGTGGTCTTACAAAATTGCCCTTAAAATGATGCAAGACATTTTAGTAATAAAGCAAAAATAGTTAATGTTTTTACATCAGGCTTAACCATATAACCAGAAACTGCGCTAAAAATAGTAGTAAATATTTCTCAGTGCATCATGCTGTATTTCAAAAATGTTTTAAGTTTACAAGTTGAATATCAAGTAAACTGTAAGTAAAATGTGTTTTTAATGGTTTGAGATGTCTTTCCATTGCTACGACTACGACCTTTTTAGTACCAGTGCCTTTTACAATATATCCATCCACGTACGACGCTTAGAGCTTCTCTTTCTAAAATCTATCCTAATTTGTATATGCGAAATAAAGTAACTGTATCTATTTGTCAACTATCTCTTTATGATTAAATCACTGAACCGATTCTGTTTAATTTTTGCATTATTATATACTTGTGAGATCTCGGAGAAGAACATTATGATACTCAAAACTTCGATGTCGCGAAAATATATGGAGCCCAAAACTACTTGCTAACCTCACCTTTGAATAAATATTTTTAATCACAATGAAATATCTGTCACTGCACTCAGTTATAAAAACTTTCTATCAGTAAAAGAATCTGTTCAGTAGTTTTTGAAATTACGTACTACAAAGTAACTCACAAGAAACTAACAAACTTTAAATCTTTAGAGCGCTTACGCACTGCGGCCGATCCGTGACAAAAAAACGGATTCGTGAAAATACGGCTTACGCACTACATCCGTTTTCTTCTCTCCATCACCGATCGTATGAACAATGTGTTTCCTTATTTTAACACTATACCTGAAAGGATAAGTTAGCATCCTGGATTCTACTTACTTCCACCACGACGGATAACATATTTATGCATCATATTTATTGATTTCACAACATTTTTTTTTATAACAGAGTCAAAATCGCGAGTCGAGTAAACATGGCTGACATAAACTCAGTGTCTCGAGTTCTCGACTCGCGTTTTTGTTTGTGTTTTTAAGAATTTTGTAAAATCAATAAAAATTGTGCATACATTTGTTATACTTGGAGGTAAGTGGAGGTCAAGATCCTAAATTACTCTTTCACTGATAGTGTTACAATAGGAAGTTACGTATGGGATTCGGATCGCAGTGCGTAAGCGATATCCGAATTCAGTCCGAGTTTTCTGGATCCGCTTTTATTCCTTATCCGTTTTTTCACGGATTCGGACGCAGTGTGTAAGCCCTCTTATAATTTTACTTGTGTATATTATATATTTCTATAGTATAGATTTCCACATGGATGAATAATCTAGTTCATTTTACTATTAATTTAATTACATGAAATATTACTAACCTTTACCTAAATATTTCGGCAAATGCACCAAGCAGGACTTAAGTATCATCTAATTAGCCAAGAGGATTAACTAGCTCATTGCCTAACTTAGAGCAGGTAACCAAGTTAGCTTAACTGCACGGTTAAGTAACTACTTAATCCTCGAGTTATAAAGCAGCCGTTAACTTTGGTGTCGAGTTAGCTGAGTATAATGCATTATAGGAACTAAGGAAATCCTTTGAAGGCACATTGTTAACTTCGTTATGCCAAGTTGCTAGCTAGAGAATCTTTATCTATAAGCAATTTAAAGACAGAGATCTCGTATGACTTAAAGAGAATTTTACTTTTGAGTATTTTGTTATGTTGCCGTATTTGTAAATCTTAGACTGTTTCTTCAAAGTTGCATAATCTCCCATTCATGAAAGAAACGTGTTTAAGTTAATGAACTGCTGAGAAAACTATATCTTCCTGTTCATTCCTGTGAATGATGAACAAATCATACCTACAACTTTATTAGTCAAAAAATATTTGTCTAAATTAGTTATGAATTAATCTGTATCCTAATTCTAATCGTAACAAATATTATAAATGCGAAAGTTTCTTTGTTTGTCGTTCCTTGACGCCATAACTAAGCCAGCAATCGACTTGATTTTGGAATAGAGTTAGTTAAAAGGATTGAGCGTAACATAGGCTACTTTTTATCCCGATATTCCCACGGGAACGGGTAACACGCGGGTGAAACCGAAACCAAGTTAGTTGATAAAAGTTACATAGACAAAAATAATTGCGTTTTAGATGCAGTCATATTAGCTACTTATTTGTTTGCTGCCGTAGCCTAATAACGTAATTATTCTACTTATAAAATATAGCTTTGCTGTGCTTTAGCACAAACACCAACCCCTCATGCAAATGAAAACAAACAAAAGGTCTACGAACTTTCTTCGATGGCACCAGAAGTTGTCATATCTGTTTGATAAAGTATGACTATAACCAGACGAATTCTGTCCATTATCGCCATTACACTAATGTTGTTGTTGTGTCAAACATTAGCTGGGTATGTTGCTTCTTACATTAGCTACGTCACTGAATAAGCTGAGTTGAGATGTCTGAGTGACTCAGGCGCTAGTAATGCTCCTTGGGGAAGACTTGTTTGTAGTGTTTGTTGTTTTGAGGCGATAGTGAGGTGTTTTGTTACTGTAGTGAAGAGTATTATGTTGTTGCGTTAACGATTTTTTTTTAATGGCTCATCTGTCACGATGCTACCGTTCTTTGGCTAGTGTGCCTCTATTAACTCTCTGGCTCCGCCTGAAAACCAGCGTCACAGAAGCTGAGGTCGGAGACTATTTCGGCAATTATGTTGTTCTTTGTTGGTTTTTTTCTGTGTTACTGTATGTTAGCCGAATAAAAGTTTTTTTCTTCCTTCTAACAATGAAATATTTATTGTGTATCATATTAATTCAGTTCCAAGATGATCTACACAATCATGGCATTATGCGTATTTTAAATTTTGTGTATCTGACAATCAGCGTATGTGTGTTACGCGTTTTTGTCATTATGAGATCTGACGATTTGCGAATCTGACTTAATGCGTTTCTAGCATTTTGCGTAGGTATCTGACATAAGGCGTAGGTATAATTTCCTAATAAATAACCGTTTTTAATAATGCAAACCCAGGTTATAGGTGAAGCGGTTAGCTTTATATACCTCAAGCAAAAATATCGTTTACAATTAGATAAACATTAGATAAACAAAATTCAAAGTATTTTTTCATGATAACTGTATAAGTCAAACAAGTGAGACTGCAATATTCTTGTCACAATAATCAAGAATATAATATTTTCCCGCTGGAGGACGACACAATTCTAAAACTGGAACGAACGGGGTCTATTCTTAATTCTCATAGATCGAAGTACGAAAGAACGTTCAGTCTAGAGAAGCCACTCTACAGATGAGCAATTTGCAATATTATTATTATTATTTACAAAAAATAAGTATATAAGTATGTTTATCCGTTATCTAGTACCTATCCATAACACAAGTTTCTTATGAAACTTAACGTGGGTTAGATATTTGGTGTGATTGTATGGAAATAATTAAACTATATTATTTATATTATTATTTATTAACACGTTTACTGCGCACCACCCACAATCGGCCCGACGTGACGTGGTACTTAAACTCTGTGTGGTCAGTAAAAAACAGTTTTTCTCTCTCTTTCGAAGCGTGTATCTTTGCTATTTCTATGAGTTCGACAGATACCAATATAGTTTTCGGTTTGTGAGTGCAAGTGTAGAAATAAATCATCAAAGCATTGCGGCAGGCTTTTATTCACCACCACTGCACCAAACATAAACAATGACCGTTAACGGTCATCCACCAAAACAGGCCTGCCGTCGCACCAGATGAAAGTTTAAACGCAGGTCAACGCATTTATAGATACTCATACATGCAATTATGAAAGCGGCAAAGTTTCTTCGTAAGAGCTCGTCCGTAAAAGTGTTTCCCAAGAAACTTCAAACTTCGATTAAAAATACGATCTTCGTGCACTAGAGAGTAGCTCCCTGAGCCATCAGCGCCGCGCGCCGTGCTTAATGAACCTCAAACGTTACATGTTCATTCCCCTCTTTACAAGCAAAAATTTATTTTCCCTTCTTAGAATTGGAGCAATGAGATTGCTGAATTCTATAGTTCATTGGTTTGGTATTTTGTGGTTCGGTCTATTTACTGACGACTCGTCTAGTCTGAGAAGAACGACAGGTCTTTTATCTTCATGAATTTGTTCCAGTTGAAACCTAAATTGTAACAAGTTCCAAGCGGACATTTTTTTAAGTCTCGTCTTTTGTATACTGGGGATATTTCCTGTAATGTATGTATTAATAATTTGACAGCGACATGAGTAATTTTTCTAGGTATTGCCTTATTAATTGATTGTTTATTATCAGTACAAAATAGTCTGAAACGGGTAGTAAGGCTGAACTGATACGTGTAATATTCTCAAATGAATTATAGTTATTTATTATACAATATACACTATTAAACTTTCGCGTTGCATTATAAATATTGAAAATTGAAACGGGTATTAAACGCGTAGAACGTGAAACGTCGGGAAAATTAGGTAGGTGAAATACCTTTCACGTTCTACGCGTTTAATACCCGTTTCAATTTACAATATTTGCTAGACAAGGCTGGAAAGTTGAATTTTATTGGCGAGTTACCTCTATTGAAATCTGAGCAAGCGAAGGATTCTAGGATTCAACCTCGAGCGTAGCGAGTTGTTAACTAATACAAAGTTATTTAAAATAAGAATAAATTCGCAAGAAAAAAAAGTCAAAAGTGCTATTAGGAATGCATTAGGACATATTTTTAGGTTTAAATTAAAAATAGTACTTTACTACGCTAGGCAAAATGCGATTTTCCATGCAGAATTTGAGCATGTGAGGTGAAAAGAATATTTTCATTTTCAGTTTTCATTAATATGATAGATATTAACAAAGAAGTTACTTATATAGACTGTGGTATTAGTTTGATGTCGTATACTTTAAAAATAGATATTACATAAGTAACTTATAAGGATAAGTATGTGACATATTTTTTAGAATATAGATGTCCTTATCTGATCACAATATGACCGATAAATATCATTTGTCCCAAAAATCAAATTGTCCAGTAAAATATTTCAAAAAACGGTTTACTAAAAGGAGGATTATTTCATCGCCCTAGATCATCATCATCGTTCTTTCCATTTCACATAAACCAAAGGGGCGATACGTCGCCTAATCCGTGGCTTGTATAGCATGCACCACAGACCTATATCGAGATAGACGGTAAAAGTTTACCTACCTTGCGTGTAAAAAGTTTGATCCACGGTCAAAGTTTTCCGACCTAAGTCAGTCCGCTTGAGACCATTGCCTTGAAAACACACGTCACTAAGAAACGAAAAAGGTTAATTGTACATTGCTTTCTTGAAAGAGCTCGTCAATAACATTTCCACTTTACTAAATCTCGCTCGTGACGTCACCGTAGGTACGAAAAATTTGACACGCTGGGTTCGCATACAGTTTGAAGCGCTCTTTTCGTCTATCTCGATATAGGATAAATGGATTATCTGTATTTACTGTCAATAATATGCCTTTCTCTAATATTATTTTTCCAAAAAATCTAATTGTCCAGCGTAAAACTTCTTTACTGAAAAAGAGCATTATTTCATCGCCCAAGGTCATCACCATTATCTTTCTTTCCACTCTACGTAAATTCAATGGGGCGATACGGCGCCCGTAAATCTATCGTTACACGTCACCTGATCCGTGGCTTGTGTTTGCATGCACAAATGGATTATCAGTACTTAGATCAATAATATGCCCTGCTCTGTCATTATTTGTCCAATTTTAAATCAAATTCTCCAGCGAAAAACTTATTTACTGAGTAAGAGGATTATTTCATCGGCTCATCGCTCAAGGTCAACATCATCATTCTTTCCACTCCACATAAATCCAGTGGGGCGATACGGCGGCCCCTAAATCTATCGTTACACGTCGCCTATCCGTAGCTTGTATTTGCATGCACAAATGGATTTTAAGTACTTAGGTCAATAATACGCCTTGCCCTTATATTACTTGTCCAACAAATCAAATTGTCCAGCGAGTTTTTTGGAAACCAGGATTATTTCATCGCCCAAGGTCATCATCCTCGTTCTTTCCACTCACGATCAATTCGATTGGGTGATACACCGACCTATCAATCTGTCGTTACACATTGCCTGATCCGCGGCTTGTATTTGCATGCCCAAACGGATCGTAATTTGTCCAAATTTAAAATAAATTCTCCAAAGAAATACTTAGAAAACGGTTTCTACTAAAAAAAGAGTATTATTTCATCGTCCAAGGTCATCATCATCGTTCTTTCCACTCCACATAAATTCAATGGGGCGATACGCCGCCCGTAAATCTATCGTTACACGTCGCCTGATCCGTGGCTTGTATTTGCATGCACAAATGGATCGCAGGAAGGTGTAAATAATGGGCCCCAGCGATACTGCGTGCTCGCTGCTTTATAAAGAGATTATGAAACGATGTACTGACTTTTGCTGAACTGAAAAATTGCAAGTTCGTTTACCGATTTCAATTTTATAAGTTGTGATTGTTCGAGCTGGCGATACAATGGTTTACCATTTTTTACGTTTTTGTAAGCTTAGCACTATAATTTGAAACATAGAGCAAGGCGGCATCCGTACCGGAAAGGAAGCCGCGTTGCTCTATGATTTGTTGAACCATACCATACATTTGAATGCTCAGAAAATAAAATTTATCACGTTCACGATAAGAGATTCAGGTCTTCCTCCGACAGAATTAACTTTGAAAGCGCATTGTTGTGATCTCACTTCTGACAAATGCTTGTGTGCAAGATTGGAGAAAGCTGATACTGTTAGGTACCTTGGCATAATTATAGATTACAATCTGTCATTTAAAAATCACATCACACTTTTAGTTAATAGGCTCCATAAACTAATATACGTATTTAAAAAATTACGACATGTAACAAACTTTGGCCTTCTTAGGAATGTCTACTTGTCGCTATGTCAGTCTGTATTAACCTATGGTATTATAGCTTAGGGAGGTGCTGCCAAATCAACTCTACTAATGGTAGAAATAGCATAGAGGTTCATCTTAAAAGTCATGAGCTCTCGTCCAATTTACTATCCCACAGCTCTCGTCTTTAATGATTGTGATGTGTTATCCGTTAGACAACTCTTTGTATTGCAGATGATCCTCAAACAACACTCCCTTTTACAATATGACAAAAGTATAACAGCCAAACGTCTAAGTTACAAAGTATGCCCATCCATAGTTACCAAACACGCATTCGCGCAAAGATGCTTTCACTTTCTCCGCCCATTTCTTTACAATAAAGTCACTAAATAAAATAAAATATATCACCTAAACCGACATGAAGTTGAAAACTCTGTAATTGTATGGATAAAATCATTGTGTTATGATGAAATTGAAATATTTTTGAAAATTTGTAACTAAATTAACCTATAATTCCATAATATAATATTTTAAGTAATAATACACACCCTCTCCACACACACTCACACACACTCAGTTCACACACCATGAGAGGAGATACTCCACACATAACTTTTTGGCAGATTTAAACTTATATTATTATTTTACTTTTTAAGGTTGAAATGCTTTGTTTACATCTATATTTTTGTATCAAAAAAAGAGCGCTGCACCTTTAAGTTCAGGTGCAGATGTTAATTTCTCGATCTAAGATGTACTTAAGATAAGAAAATTGATCTATATTTTTGTAAGAAAAATGTGTCAATAAATAAATTATTATTATTATACCATACTAGCCATTTGTCACAAATCTTTAATTACAACATGTATCTGGTAATTTTTTTTACTAAATCTATTTTGTTACATACTTATTAAGTAAGTAAAAATGTTGAATAAAGAGACACCATGAATAATAAAAATTAAAAGCTTCCATTTATTATTTTCCAAATCCAATGTACAGTCAACGGCAGGTACGGCTTTACATTTGCACTACGAAAGCCGAAGAGTGCTCTCAAGGTCAAAGAAAGAAAGAAAGAATGAAAGAAAGAAAGAAAACTAATTTTATTGAGACAAAAAATACAAGGACAATTAACATATTTTATACAATTAACACAGAAACATTGTCTCAAAACGGTCCCAGCTCAGCATAATGCATAGTCTATGACCAGCGCTGATCTTCCGCCGGAACCGGTTTGTTGACTTCGCACACAGATAAACAAACAAAGTAACACAAAAAAGAACAATAAAAAACAACGATTAAAAAAAAATTTGAAAGTAAACAACAAAAACAACAAAAAACCAAACCGACAAAGAGTAAAGGCGTAGGTAGCTGCCGTTGACTGTACTTTTGCCAGAGGGATAAGATGCATATTAAAAATTAATTTCGGCAATCTGAAGTCCTAATGCCCAATGTGACTTGCACGAATTTTTTTTCTTTGATGTTAATCGAGAAGACATAAACCGCCTCTGTGGTCTAGTGGTACAACCACCGGTATCAGACCCGGGGGTCCCGGGTTCGATTCCCAGCGGGGGTGTACATATTGTATTCGGTTTGGTTGGTGGTAGGACTTGTTGTAAGCCCGCCTGGCTAGCTACCACTATCTTATCTAAGCCTGACGCCATAACAACAATGTTTTCAGCATTGTTGTGTTCCGGCAGTTCGAGATAAATAAATATTTCTTACACTCACACCAATTAACCTAGCCCCAAAGTAAGCACTGTAAGGCTTGTGTTATGGGATACTGGGGTAACGGATATAAATACATATAATTATACATATATAAGTATTTATGTGTCCATGACTCAGGTACAAATGCTCGTATTCATCATACAAACATTTGCCCCTACCGGGATTCGAACCCGGGACCCCAGAGTAGGCGACACCTTGAAACCAGTGTACGAATCACTCGACCACGGAAGTCGTCACTTCCGTGGTCGAGATAAGATAAGATAGCCAGTTCCTCAGTGGTTGAGGATTCCGGGAGAGGCTTGCTTCCATCTTCAGCCTTATCAATACTTAACATCATGTATGATGAAGGCTAAGAGTCTCCCCGTCATTCATAAAAAAAAAAAAGGTTCTTAACCTTCAAACAGGTGGCAAAAATAAATGTTTTAGTATAAAATATCAGAAACCCAAAGGCACATAATGTGTAAAGTCTGGAAGATATTGCGAGCAAACAGGTCTCGTGAAATACTGTTATGGCAAGAGCTAACCCGCGGCATTGACGTGAAAGGCCCATGAAAAACGCTTCCGAATAGCTTTGGTGTGAAATAAATGATACGGATAGATGCGACTATTGTTTTGAAGCACACGCTGAGCACTTCCTTATATATCATTAGTAAAAAATATTCATATCAACTTAAAAATTATATTACTTACATTTGAATAGTCATTTTTTTACACTTCCAATATTGCTGCGACTAGCTATTGTTTTGAAACCACTGTCTACTATTGTCATCTATACTAATAATATAAAGAGGAAGGATTTTATTGCTTGCTTGCATTGAATAGGCTACTGAACGGATTTATATGAAATTGTGTACACAGATAGTAGATAGCCTGGTTACGAACATAGATACTTTTTATCCCGATATTTCCACGGGAACGCGAGCGTCCGCTAGTCATCAATAATAAAATCAAAACAACTTCAAATTAACTTATGAAATTAGTACATTTGCATCGTGAATTTGCTTACCCTACCCGACAATTTGTCTTATAAATAGAGCGAAGAAGAAGTGCAAGTAACTATCACGAGATTAATCTATAGTAAATGGCAGCTGCAAATACACCTTCATTACGAAATACAATTACAAAAATCTTGATAGTTGCTCATTTCGCACTATCATTGGCATTGGACTACTACACCTGAATGAAGGATACAAAAAATTTAATTGAACCAGCTATTACTTAGATTATTTCGGTTAATCTATTTTAATTTGAGAAAAATTGCAATCTCTGAATTATGATCAAATGTAATTTACCAGCTGCATATCCAACTTGTTGTGCATTTGCAGTAAGAATTAAACCCATTATACAATTCTGCTGTTTTTTGTTTTGTTCTTATGTAAGAAGAACACGGGAATCGTGCAGTGATATAACTCTCCAAATAAATTAGAAGAGGAAACTTATCTTACGTTACTTACAAAACATTTAACGCAAGTTTTAGAACTGCGTGAGAAATTGTATGTGGGTTTTCATTGTTCTCGGGTATCGTGGTTTGACTACAATCGTACTGAAAATATTGTTTGAATTTAATCTTAAAACTTAAAAGTAAGACTAATTTAATAATTGTATTATGGTTTCGGTATCTGGCAGATTCTATAAGAAAAATAGACATTCATTCAAGCTTAATAGCGATCACAGTATTTTGTATTAGACTAATAATAAATAATATAACGCGACTGATGATTATGGATCAAAATCGATACTATAAGTTTTATTCTCGTTATTTTAGTCGCTTTAAAATAGCCTTAGACTACACTTACGCGAAATGCTAAGAATCTGCGCTGCGACAAAAGTTTTCATATTATACTCTTATAATATGTCCGAATCATTGTCTTTGAGAAGGTTGTATTAGGTTTGAACTTTGACATGACAATACATGATTTCGCACATTAAATGAAGAAAAACGACACCTTCATTAAAGAATAAATGAATGTGCAAGTTTATATTCTAATCAGTTATTTCTATTATGCTCTAGTCAATAGAAAAAGGGAAGAAGAAGAAAGTTTCATCTATTTCTAAATTGCACGAAGCTTTTTTGACGAGTTGTTACAAATAAATAGTTACTTAAAAGAAAAGATATCTGGCATCACTTTTATAATCAAAACTCTTTTCTATTTATATTGCCTCAAGGGTGGTATGCACAAAAATAGGATGACGCTTGATATATGCCGTGCTGTGAATCAATTAATCGTATTTTGGCGCCAAAACAATCCGCCATGTTTGTTATAAATGGCGTCTGTCACGCTAGCCAGTTCGAACTGGTTGTAAGGCTTTTTATTTCTTTTTGTACATCTTTTATGTGGTATGTTTCCATAACATTGGAATTGCTTGATGTAACATAATGTAAGGGATTTACTGATAAACAGGTGTTTGTCATTGTGACAGTTAGATTTATGACTCTCTTGACCGACTTAAAATACATTTACAGCTAAGGTATTAAATATTGTAGTACGTATTTTCCGAATTCATACATACATATAATTACGCTTTACTCCCGTCATTTCTTTGCGCTGTGACTCACGTGTCTTTCTTGACCCTCCGTAGCAGTACCGGATGGACCATTGTCTTGCACCAGCAATGGTGCAAAGTGGTTGCAAATAACACTAATTGGTTTCGTTTTCTCCATTAATATGAATACAACTAATGCGTCCTTATTCAGGGCTTCTATCCATATCTGTAGCTTATTAAAATATATCTTCTACCCTCCTCCTCGAACTTTCTGATTGCATTAGGAAACCTATTTTCATATGAGTGGTCTTGTACCAACCCCATTAAAGAGCCGAGACACTATTACACGGAGAATCCTGCTGTATTCTTCGTCCTACTTTATATAAATAAAATGAGCTCGCAACATTTCCTGTTTGCACTAATGGCCGTTGTCACGCCAACCAGGGCCGCTTATAACCGGATGGATTCAGTATTAATATGTAAAACAAGGAATTTAGAATAAATATACACCGGGAATAACGTACTAGATAATTTAGTACGTTTCTTAGCGAAGCCAAAACGAATATAACGCTACCGGACGGGAATACCAGTATAAATATGCAAACGCTGAATGAATTTATGCGTAGGATGGATGGAGTTTTCATTGTAGGTACTCAAATTCCATCAGAACTGTATTAGTCTAAGAAGTCGAATGAAAATTCACTCATGCTATCATAGCAGCAAATCGAAAGAAGTGGTCTGATTTTGACAATTCTTAGTAACAGGGCGGTACTAGTTTTACCATTATATCGACGCCTAAAGGTAAGCTAAGGTGATACATGCCTCAATGAATTGACAATGCGTATCTGTGATTATAGTTCAAGAGATTAAAGTATAAACAAGACAATCAAATCAACATTAGGAATAGAATTTCCGTGTATTATTGCAAGTAAATAAAGTACTACCTAATTTTGACATTAACATAGGAATAGATTTCTCTTGGAGTTTCTACACTTAAAACTTGTTGAATATGTAGTTTTTTATTTAAATCATTTTACGTAATATAGTCTGATAAATAATGAAAATTTGTAAGCAAAAGCTAGTTTGTAACTAACTAAAAACATTTGTGTATTCATAATGTTATGCCATTACAAATTTTCATTCGTAATGATTAAATTCGTTTCTGTAACCAACTAATCCTCACAAATGTAGGTGACTTGGTCAAATGCTTATCTATAAGTATAAACCATTCGAATAAACCAACTAAACTTTCAGACATAATTTCCCTTTAAAATCCAAGCTCCAATTCCTGCAAACCTCAAGATGTTTAATTTACCACGTGTGGCGATTTACAGTAAAGAACAGCGAGCGCTTAAAATTCTTGTATCACGCGAGCTATTCAATAAGCGACTCATTAACATTCGTGGAGTACGGCGAAAATGCGGTACACAACACTTCCAGGCCCATTAGCATTAAGGCCGCATTTCCACTACAGATGGGCTGTGGGCCTGTAGAGGAGCGACAAGTTTTTGGAAAAAGTACATATCTCTTCATTTAACTAACCTCGATGAGCGGAGCTGTATATTTCTTAAAATACTTTTTACTTAAAATAATTTTTGCACTTTTCAATTCTATTTTTATACTTAAAAAATCCTCCGCCACAAGTGAATTCTCAGATGGGACTTGAACCCACGACCTTTGGAAAACCGGTCCAATGCCAAATTCCAAGTTGATATTTTCCGATATTTTTCTATTTAAAATTTATCATAAGTACTTAGAGGTGAACAAAGCTCTAAAATGTGTCTTTTTAAACGTTCTAATCTCTAGAACTAGAAGGACTCATTAGCATTAAGGCTGCGTTTCCAATACAGATGGAATGGCGGAGCGACAAGTAGTAAATCCAAAGATATCTCTTAAGAAGAAACTGAATTATTATTGAAATAATTACAGTCAACTCACACACACTCACACCCACACGCACGCACACACACACACACACACACACACACACACACACACTATATATACAAACACACTGAAGATAATTATATTCCTTTTTAGAAATTGTAAGTAATTAAGTTATTTTGTTAATATTCACAGCGTTTGTTTTCAAATATCGCTGTTATGTTTTATGAAGAGCAGAGCCTTCTGATACAAGTATTTTTATGCTTAAAAGGAGTCTCTGGCCACTAGCTATGTAAAATGATATTTGAACGTAAATAAATATTTTTGATTTTGATTTTGATCTCTTTATTCTTACCTCGCGACGGAGCGGAGCTCTCTATTCCTTTAATGATAATAAAGGTGTGGAAAGCTGAAAAATAAGTGCTTTTAAATGTTCTGAGCTTACTATCCGAAGATTGCTGAATTTGGTATCCTAATAAATTGTTACCCTAACTATAATATTATAAAAGCGAAAGAGTGTTTGTTTGTCATTCCGTCACGCTCTAACTAAGCAACCAATCGACTTGATTTTTCGTATAGAGTTAGTTGAAAGGACAGAGAGTAACATAGGTTACTTTTTATCCTGATATTCCCACGGGAACGGGAACCACGCGGGTGAAACCGCGGGCGGAAGCTAGCAAAAGATAAATTAGAAATTAGGGGGCGAAGTATATCACACACTTTTAAGCCCACTAGCATTAAGGCCGAGATTCCACTACAGATGGCCTGTGAAGGATCGTCAAGTATTACATCAGGAGGGTTGTTATTTTAATTACTTTATGGTAACTGATGTAACATCAGTCATGACAACAGAGCATCAGAGAATAGCATAGCTGTAGAATAAGTATCTCTTCATTTAACTTACCTCGCAGCGGAGCGGAATTTCTTATAAACGAAATGTACAAAGCTTAAGAATTTGTTTGTTTAAACGTTCTAATCTCTGGAACTAGAAAGTTTCATTAGCATTAAGGCCGCGTTTGCACTAGAGATGGGCTGTGGAGGAGCGTCAATTAGTAAATCTGTTGAAGAAGAAGAATCTCTTCATTTAACTTACCGTGCTGCGGAGCGGGGCTGTCTATTTCTTAAAATAGAGGTGTGCCAAAACGTTCTCAACTTTAAAATACCGAGAAAGATCCCGATGAATTTGATATGAAAGAAAAATTGTACTTTGGTTATCGCGATAAGAGGTTTGGAAGAGGTTCGAAGATACGAAGAAGCAAAATGCTGAGCCAGGATATTTATTGGCCCCACATCTGCATATTCCTTATGTTATAGTTTGTAAGGTTTGACTTTAAGATTTTTATTTTTATTTTTTATTCTATAGTGTGTGTGTGTGCCAATAAATGTTTTTTCTTTCTTTCTTTTTTTTCTTTCAAGATGTTTAGTTCTCACACATATTTGTATCCCATATTAGCACTGCTCGCATCTTTAAGCGTCGTTCAGACATATTTTCGCTCATTTCCCTTCGCACATCTGCGATGTAAACGCAGCCTAAAGGCCGTTCGAATTTAATCGGTTAGCGTTTTCACCCGAATCAAATCATCTATTTGCATATAACATGGTGCCTTTTGGTGGTTTTCGGCTTGATTCACTTTGGGTTATAGTTTATACAATCACTGAACTAAATGTTGTATGGAAATCAGGAGACACATTTCATATTAAATTTTAGTTTGGGCCTGACAAACTTAATGTAGTCTGGTAATAATTATATGATTTAAATGATTTGATCATATTCTATGTTCCCTCTCTAGATAGAGACTTTTTTCATCCACCTTGTGGGTTTTGTTTCATTATTATTTTCTTGTTTAGGTAATATTTATCACATAAAATAGCATGGTAAAATGCAACATTAAAAAGTTTTAATTGGTTTCATTAACTTTAAAGAGACTATTGTCATTCCGTGTAAACAAAAGAGATGTAAATAAAGTTCATCCCGGCTGTTCACACCGGGGCGGCGGGCGCTGGCGAGTGCTCGCTTTACTAGTTTGTAGCTGAGCGAGAAAAGAAAAATTCACACGGCGGGCGACACTGTCTCACCGCGGGCGACTAAAGCTTGGCGGCCAGAGCAGTGTGACCTGATTCAGTATTTTAATAGGTACTTTTTCAGTACACTATATAATATTTTGTAGATTTTTCCAAAAATCTGTATTTTTGTAGGTATATTGCTAGGAGTCTGTATTTTTCCATATAATTTGGAGAAATAATAATGTTATGTAATAGAAATATATTTTAGAGGTTGTGTTGGTTGTTAATTGATTTAGATAAGAACTTATTGTAACCATATACTTACATACAAATAAATAATTTAATAATTTATTTAAAACACATAATTTTTGTGCGATAATGTATGAATAAATCATGTTTAAAAATTCGGTATTTTAATATGTATATTTGGCCTCTGTAAGTCGGTATATTTCAGTATTTTTTGAGTTTCCTGGGTATTTCCGTAAAATTTAATTTGGTCACACTGGGTCAGAACTCACGCCGACATTTCTACTTAGAGTGCGGATCTGAGAGCACATAATAATTATTATGAAAGTAGTGGTAGTAACTAGCAACCCCGAACGAGTAAACACCCTAAAACAGATGACAAGCGGCGAGTCCTTGCCCGCCGCACAGAAACACTCGCTCATAGTCGAGCGAGAGAACTATAACTCGCCGGTTGTCATATGTTTCTAGTTCTAGCTTTCCTCGCTACTCGCTCATACGCGCCAGGGTGGTCGGACAGCTGCCTTAGGGCCGGTTTCATCACCGATTTGTATAGAACATACAAATCGGTGATGAAACCGGCCCTAAGGCAGCTGTCCGACCACCCTGGCTTATCGGGCATATAATTTGTCATATTTTTCATATTACAACTATCAAATGATCTTATTTGTCTACGGTGAACGCCCATGAATATTATTTAGCCATTACATAACCAAAGCATGTTGATAAACCTTTACCACTTATTTCACTTTCCACAAGACACAGCGCAATCCGTAGACTTTGGTTCAAAAAGATCACTGCGGATCCTACTTAACATTATTAATATGACAGTATGTCAGTTAGTTTGTTTCTTTGTTACTCTTTCACGCATAAACTATTGAACGGGTTTGGATGAAATTCGGTATGTAAGGACTTCAAGTAGTGTACTTACACGTAGGCTACTGTTTATCCCAATATTCCCACGGTAACCACGCGGGTGAAACCACCGGCGGCCGCTAGTATTCGATAATTTCAAGTGTAAAGTTGTCCTAAAATGCAATTTTCGTAAACTGCTAATACAAGTGAAATAACATTCATTTGTTATTTACTTCAATAGTTCCTTTGCTTTTGCAGCTGTGAAGCGTTCAAAAGTTTTCAGATACCAACTCTTTCACTCAACAATGAACATGATTTATATAAGCATTCATATCCCTTTGTGATCCGTAGTGAGTCGTACGTATTCTAAGATAAACCGAACTAGAAACTTAAAACATGAAGTCAGCCTTATGTTTGATTAGTTCAAGGAGAAGTGGAGCAATGAGTGGGAACGGGGAAACTTTGTAAAATACAAGTGTACAAACGATAGCGTTTAAAGATTGACAGTTGTTTTACAAAAACCGGTTTTGCGTTGACATTGGTGGCTAGCTTTTGTAATGACATAAATGGTTGAAGCTCAACAGAAGCTCAGAGGGGCTATTCTCGCGCTGAAATATGTCGAATTCGACATTTTTATATCATTTCTTTATTAAAAATCTAAGTAAAATCTCTACAACTGTCAAAATCCTTTAATTTCAATTATCTTTCATAATCCTATAATGTCGAAGATTGCTTTTAGTGAGCCTTTAATACAGATTTTTTACTCCAAAAATGTCGAATTCAAGATGTTGAAGGCGCGAGAATCGGGCCCCTGCAGTCGCAACAAAAGTAGGCCTTCGATATTCTCAATGGATTTCCGGGATGGGTGATAGTTTTAGGGTTCCGCACCCAAATGGTAAAAAGGAACCCTTATGGTGCGACTCAGTCTGTCTGTCTGTCCCAGCTGGATATCTCAAGAACTACTAATGTTATAAACTTGAAATTTGTAATAGTATTTGTAGTGGAGCCTAGTCTGTATCTGTCAAATATTGATATTGTCTTGTCTGTGCACAATGACGTGTCCGTTTCGGGCCTGACTTCTCTATTGCGCTTAGCAGCGAACACACCTCTGTAATATTTTACGTAAATAATAAAACCTCAATATTCTCCAAGCACCATCTTTTATTAAGAAGACCCACCACTACAGTATTAGATGACGTTTGCCTAACTATTTTGCGAAGTCAGCCTTATGTTTGATTAGTTCAAGGAGAAGTTGAGAATTAAGTAGGAACGGGAAAACTATGTAAAACAAAAGTGTTTAGTTCCTCCTCCCAAAAATTAAACGAACGAATACGATAGTGAGTTAGTGAGGTGTTTATTCAACCTCTCAAAACCATAAATAGTCCGTGGTAATCAGCTTAATGGCTGCTGGTAGATGTATTTTATGTCATTCTAGAAGTAGGTAGCAATCCGGTCATTTCCTGTTCATTTTTATTATGGAAGGTTGCAGACATTCTTACAAAAAGCCCTTATTTTTTTTCTAAAATTTATAATTTACCTATAATGAGTCAGCGTTTTAGGCGTATTTGAAACATACAGACAGACGCATCGAGCTGAAAAGTAATTTTAAAAGATCCAAGTATTTTTCCTTTCCAGGTTACTAAATGTAATAAAACAACTTTTGCGGAGTATTTAGTGGGATGTATTTACCCGAAATATATATTTGGTACTATAATTTTTTTGACCTCTGCGCCATAGGTCCCGGGTTCGATCCCCGGACAAGACAAATATTTGTGTGCATGAACATGTCTATTTGTCTTGGTCTGGGTGTTTAATATGTATATTATGTATGTATTTACAAAAATAAAAGTATATAAGTATGTTTATCCGTTATCTAGTATCCATAACACAAGTTCTTCATGAAACTTAACGTAGGCTAGATAATTGGTGTGATTGTATACAATTATTTATTTATTTTATTTAATTTTCTGGTAAATATATTTCGGGTAAATACATCGCCCTAAATACACCGCAAAAGAAATTTAAGATGTGCTTATTAAATGTATTTTATTTTAAGTTTCATTGTAATCCATAAGTAATAGCTAAATATTAAGTCTAGTTTAAAGCTTTCAAAGTCAAAGTCAAAGTCAAAGATTTTTATTCAAATAGACTTATAGATAAGTACTTTCGAATAGTCCAACATTTTTTTTCCCTACCAGCCATTCAGGACATCTTTTAACTGATAAGAAGAACGGCCGCAAGAAACTTATCAGCCTTAGCAGAAACAACAACATTTACAATGGAACATGTTGTTGCCAAACACAAATCTACAATCTTGAAATATATTTAATAAAAGAAGAAAATTTTCTCATACTCATATTAGAATATTTTCCTCTTACACTATTTACAATAGTATGTTTAATGTTGGTATCACATCCATGCATTTTGGTCTTTTAAATAGTCATCTACCTTGTAATAACCTTTGCTTAAGAGCGTTTTTTTAACATATATTTTAAATTTATGCAAAGGCAGCTCAATGTTTAAGTTCCCTTATTACCATTCATAGCTCGCAATACACTTCCACAACATACATAACTAAGTCACCTTAGCTTTTCTATTGACCTTTCGAAGGGACCAAAAAGGAAAACGAAAACAGTTTTACTTTTATTATCCACGGCTCATTAGGCGAAGCTGCCGACTTTCCTCAAAGTCCACGAATGTAACTGGGAAAATGTACCTTATGTGCATGGAGATAAATGTCAGATTAAGTTGGTATAGCCGCCCCTGTTGGATTTCGGGACAAGTGTTCGCATTGAAGTTGTAAAGGCTGAGTTTGCCAACATTATGACAAACGTTGTCGGATCTTTGTTGAAGAGGCTTCACTGATAGCTAAGCTGAACGGAAAGAGTTACGATCCTCTCATCATTAATATGGTGATGGGATGACTTTGAAGGCTTCACTGATAGCTAAGCTGGACGGAAAGAATTTCGATTCTGTCATCATTAATAAGGTAATGGGTGACTTTGAAGGCTTCACTGATAGCTAAGCTGAACGGAAGGAGTTACGATTCTTTCATCATTAATATAGTGATGGATGTCTTTAAAGGCTTCACTGATAGCTAAGCTGAACGGAAAGAATTTCGATTGTCTCATCATTAATATGGTGATGGATGACTTTAAAGGCTTCACTGATAGCTAAGCTGGTCGGAAAGAATTTCGATTCTGTCATCATTAATAAGGTAATGGGTGACTTTAAAGGCTTCACTGATAGCTAAGCTGAACGGAAAGAGTTTCGATTCTTTCATCATTAATATGGTGATGGATGACTTTGAAGGCTTCACTGATAGCTAAGCTGAACGGAAGGAGTTACGATTCTTTCATCATTAATATAGTGATGGATGTCTTTAAAGGCTTCACTGATAGCTAAGCTGAACGGAAAGAATTTCGATTGTCTCATCATTAATATGGTGATGGATGACTTTAAAGGCTTCACTGATAGCTAAGCTGGACGGAAAGTTCGATTCTGTCATCATTAATAAGGTAATGGGTGACTTTAAAGGCTTCACTGATAGCTAAGCTGAACGGAAAGAGTTTCGATTCTTTCATCATTAATATGGTGTTGGATGACTTTGAAGGCTTCACTGATAGCTAAGCTGAACGGAAGGAGTTACGATTCTTTCATCATTAATATAGTGATGGATGTCTTTAAAGGCTTCACTGATAGCTAAGCTGAATGGAAAGAATTTCGATTGTCTCATCATTAATATGGTGATGGATGACTTTGAAGGCTTCACTGATAGCTAAGCTGGACGGAAAGAGTTTCGATTCTCTCATCATTAATATGGGGATGGATGACTTTGAAGGCTTCACTGATAGCTAAGTTGAACGGAAAGAGATTCGATTCCATCATCATTCATATGGCGATAGATGACTTGAACTTGTAACATATTACATTAAGATTTATTTATAAGTAACGACATACATATGTTTTTGTAAATGCCAGTGCTTCTGTTATAGCTGATAAGATCTTTATTTTTAATAACATCTTCAATTTTGGCGCGTACTGTTCATTGAACAAGGTAAAGTTTCCGGATTATAACACTTTTTTTTTATTATTTTTTATTAACGACGGGGAGACTCTTAGCCTTCATCATACCTGATATTAAGTATTGATAAGGCTGAAGATGGAAGCGAGCCTCTCCCGGAATCCTCAACCACTGAGGAACTGGCTATCTTATCTCTAACTGCCGGAACACAACAATGCTGAAAACATTGTTATTATGGCGTCAGACTTAGATAAGATGGTGGTAGCTAGCCAGGCGGATTCACAACAAGTCCTACCACCAACCACACCGAATACAAAATTGTACCCCCGCTGGGAATCGAACCCGGGACCCCTGGGTCTGATACCGGTGGTTGTTACCACTAGACCACAGAGGCGGGTACTTTTTTGGATTTCCCGGCGTTTCGGCACTTTTTCAGGACCCGTGGCCACATATCGGCCACTTGTTACACGAATTGTTCTTATTCTTCTCAAAATTTTGCCTGAATTTGCAATTTAAGAAAATAAGTAGGTAATGAAGTTTCACTGGCAATTAAATGAGAGTAGATTTTGTATTAGAGTTATAGTGATCATAGAGGAATTATATATTTTTAACCGACTTCAAAAAAGGAGGATGTTCTCAATTCGACGGTTTTTTTTCTTTTTTTTTATGTATGTTTTACCATAACTTCGCCAGTTGTTAACAGATTTTATAATTCTTTTTTTATCTGAAAGAAAATGGTTTATGTGTGGTCCCATATAATTTTTACGAAGATCTGGCTAGTAGTTTTTTCATAATCTTGAAAAATATCAATCACCTTTTGGCAAGTAGTCGTTTACCTAGATGACATTGTTGTGTATGGGCTGATTTTTAGTGTAAGTAACGGCACATGATGTAACTAAAAAATCTGAAATAAAAACATTACAGTTTGTAGTAAACAACAGTCGGTGCCAGCCAGGGCATTCTACATTGCACTTCTATTAACTATATATTTTTTTGGCCTTAGCTAGCTAGCACCGACTCCAAAAGTTTTATTTTTTACTTTTTGAAGTCGGTTTGAATTTTTTTATATAAAATGTTTTTAAATATTAATTTCACAGTATATTGACAAAGGTATCGAGACATTCAAATGCACAAAATGTATTTGTATTTTTGGTCTTCTTCTTTTTGTGCAGTGGCGGTGCCCTTTTGGTTTTCGCCAATGTCCAGTTTTTGGCTCAGTAGATTGTTTCTACAGACTCATAGCTCCCATCAAGGTGTGTCTTGTGCGAGTACTTACTGTTTAAGTGGTAGAATGTAAAATTTTTAGCCTGTAGAACCGTTGTTGAGATATGGACAAAGACAATACTTATATAAAACATTTGTTAGTAATTGACAGACAAAGTAGTTATAATCTTATATTGTTAGTAGATATATATTCACATAGAACATTAATACAAGGGGATTTCACGTAGCTGAGGACAGTTTTAAAATTGGTGGGTTTGGGGATACATGGGGGGAGGAGATCATAAAGGGAAATTGGATATTTGGGACAGTTAAAAAATATGTGGTCAGTTGTTCCTTCCTCCAAGCCGCATTCACAAAGTGATGAGTCCCTGACCCTAATCTTAGCAAGAAAGATGGGGGTGCACGCGTGGCCTAATCTAAGACGACACACCGTTGAGGTTTCAAGCAAGCTTTCGACACTTTTTTATAGGCGAAAAACCAAGGTTTGACCGGCAAAGAGTATTTGTATTGACATTATTGTAATTGTAGACTGACATGTGAATTTAATTGTATATTGACATTAATTTATTTTATTTCTTACTTGACATTTGTTATCATACATTTTTTTTATTAATTTATTGTTGACTTTCTCGATTTTATTTTATGATCATTGTTTGTATATTTGCGTGCTATGTAAAATGGCTAAATAGGTTAAGCTCCATTTTGTTTGCACAATTTGTACTTAACAACATTACTGTACCCTATTTAGAGCACATAAAAATATTAGTATTTGTATAAAACTAAATAACTATATCCAGACGGAAAAGCTTTCCTCACTAATTTCCATCACAAAGGTAAAATTAAAAATACCCAACTAAATAACAGCTCCGCTTAACTGTCGAGTTAAAACAACGTAGTTAAAGATAAGGATTAGATCGTAGTTAGCGCTAATAAAACAAAATAACGGCTTACAACAAAACAAAGAGATGGCGCCGTGTTAACCTCGCCTCGGTGTTTCAAGCTTTATTTAGAAATAAGCTTTTAATGATCCTAGTCGTAGGAAAACTGTATTCTTCATAGATTATCCTTCCGAACTAATATTAAAAATGAGAAAGTGTGTTTGTTTGTCAGCTTCCTTGACGCCTTAACTAAGCAACCAATCGAATTGATTTTTGGCATAGAGTTCGTTAAAGTCAAAGTCAAAGTCAAAGTCAATATTATTTATTCAGTCTAGGCTGTGACAAGCACTTATGAATGTCAAAGAAGCTACGACATCGGTTCACAAACCCTACGGCGGGAGACCTTGTAACGAGAAGAACCGGCAAGAAACTCGTCAAGGGGTGTTTTTTTCTCCCTGTTTTATTTCATACAGAGTCGTCAAATTGAAAAGTGACCTTAACATATCAGTAAGGTCAATTTCCATCACAAAAAGAAAATACTAATTAAAATATTACATTTTATGGTTATTGTAACCGTAAACAATTTTTAACTGGCAAAGAAAGACTTGTCTATCATACATTACAAAATTTCTCGCATTACAAGATTACTGGACTGCAAGTTGTGAGGTACATACAGGTCAGTATCAATTTATTTTAGACTAGAGGCCGGGCGCGGTTTCACTCGTGTGGTTCCCGTTCCCGTGGGAATTTTGGGATCATTTATAGCCTATGTCAAAATCGGTCCAGTAGTTTTTGAGTTTATTCGTTACATACAAAAATACAAATCTTTCCTCTTTATAATATTATATATATATATAATATAATTATATTAGTATAGATAAAAATATTTAGGCTTTAAGCACAGCATTAAGATAAGCAGACTGAGGTAGACCCATTTCCGCTGGCGGAAAGGAAGGATCGTAACATAGGTTACTTATTCTCCCACGGGAACGGGAACCACGCGGTTGATGAATGATAATAATGTCCTGGATCATAAGAAAAAATTAAATAAGTGTTCTAAAGTATGAAATAAAAAAAAAGAAGATTATATCTGTATAAGTTATTATAGATACTACCGCGTCCGTGATATTCATCGTCCAATCGTCGTCGTCGTATAATTGGTTAGTGCATTGGGCCGGACTCCCAAGGATGCGGGTTCGAATCCCGTCAGGGCTACATGAGACAAGTTGCATTTTTCTAGTATATTTTTTTGTTTAATATTTATCGTCCACCTAGATATTTTTCCTGATCTGTAGCATGTTGTCTGGGTTTAGACCAAATTAAAGTGTCGTATATGAAATATCTGCGAAAATCTTACTACAGCTATCACTATTAATGATGTACTTCGAATTTCTACTTATCATACGCCTAAACTAGCAACGTCGAGTGTTTTTTTTATAACTTTCTAATTTTGCATTTTACAATACTATTTTTATGTGATAAATAATAAACAAGAAAATGTACTAGAAAAAAGCAATTTGTATCATGTCTTTACATTATTAACTGTACCCCATCAGAAGAAACTAGCCAATTATGCTTCAACGCGGGCCATCTGATTAGCTGACGTAAGGGTATGATTGTATTAATGCGCTGCCAGCAGGCGAACCGAACGTAAAGGCAGGAGTGCATAAACAGAATAATGAAGAACCATCGAAATTCGGATTGTAAAATAAAGATTAGATGTAATAACACTTTATTTGCGATATTTACAAATTACTAACTATAAATAAATAAATCTATAAACTGTAATTATACTATGACAAAAAAACGCCGTCCAACACACAGCCGCGTGGCATAGTTCCGAGAACGCTGGCGCTGTTGCCCCGCTGAATACAAAGACTCAGCTGCTGGGCAAGATAGGCACCAGCTCTTAGGTTTCCTGAGGCCTGTACCAGTCTTGTGGAAAGATCTTTAATAAACTTTTTGGGGTCAGACGACCAAGGGCCTATTGTATGTACGGCAAGCGCCACAAATTCGAGGCTTACTGAGAGCGACGAATATTTGCGGTGCTTGAGGAACTGAGCTTGCTCTGTCGCGGCTCCAGCTCTTGACGCACCACCTATATAGGAAGACCTAACGTGTCTACGCAGGTTGCATCCCATATAAGGGTACGCCCCACGCACCAGGGCACTAAGGTCGCACCATCGGGTCTTTTACCATCATCCCTGAATAAACCACAAGGTTCCAGAGATGATGGGATAGAAGCAGTGCCGAGGGCTCGCTTAATCAGATATGACATACTCGTACATACATGAAAACCTTAATAAAATCTATTTTTTTTTATTTGAAATACTTTTTTTTCATCGAATTTTAATCTTAACTCTAACGTATAAACTATAGTGAAACAAGCTCATATCAACAGCGGCGCCTATAGAGACAGAAACTTGCTTGCATTTTTTTCCGAAATCATAACTGATCACCAGTCGTAGAAAGAATTAACGTAATATTATTAGGACTGGAAAATGCAAGGAAAGGCGAGCTAATCTCGAACAAGATACCTTTCTGTAGAGAAAACGTCGTCGTAATACAATAACCAGACACGCAACAAATACAATACTAATTAGGTATGCCTACGATTGTTTTTTCCTGGCTGAATTTCGGACCCTAGTAGGATGTGTAACCAAGAGTATTACAGCATCAGGTCAATCCAATTAAATATAGAAGAAATATCAATTAGCATTAATATTGTTAAGAAATATTCCGACATTAAAGAATGCCTTCCACTTTTTCCATCTTCCGGAGCAATTTCGTTCCGATGAGATTTCGCTGAGAATCGGAAATCAGCCGGAAATTGCGAGGAATAAGCAAATAGTGCCGCCATAATTTATGCTGGCATCTAGCTCTGGGCGTTTAGCGTGTGGTGTTTGAGTGTGTCATCATGTTTCGCTAATGGCACATACATCACGCTATTGGCATTTTAAAACAAAGTTGGCATTTTGGAACAAGTATACTCGTTGTTACATAGATATTAGACAACATAACCCTTATTGATCACACTGGATTGTTTTGGCATTGCCAGTGTTTGTAAATGGACCAATATCCCACTAAGAGCTATTGTTATTTGACTGCGGGTTTCCACAAGGTATTGCATCGCCCTAGTTAACCACGTTATTGGCATTTTAAAACAAAGTTGGCATTTTAGCAGTGTGGTGACGGCTTAAGAATTCAAGTGTCACCACTCCTTTACATGCCTGGGATGTCGTAAGAGTCGACTAAGAGGCTCGACGCATTGAATACCTGTGCGAGAGAAGGAAAACTTCAAACAAACCCTCTACCAACCCGTCTGGCCAGCGTGGTAGCAGTAGGCTAATAACCTCCTATGAACGCCACAATAGGCGTGAGCTAGGAGAGGCGTATGTCCAGCAGTGGACGTCCACAGGCTGATGATGATGATGATGATACACGTAGTTACATAAATATTAGATAACCTGACTCGTGTAGCGTCAGCTTGGACTTTGAGTCTAGGGCAAGATATAGTCACACAGAGATAATTATTTCCAGCTGAAGCACATACAATAATATGTTATGATTTAGTATATAATATGAGAAAATAATAAACAAATTGCTCTTAGCTATTAGCTCTCAGCACTTAGTACACCACACTGGCTGTTTGATCCATATCCCATGCTAGGAGCCCAATTTTTATTGATCTGTAATAAAGATACTGAATTACTTAGTTTTAGCATTGTCAATGGAACACGGTCCAACGGAACTGGAAACGGTTAACTGCGGGCTTCTACAAGGTATTGCCGTGCTCCAGTTTATTTAATAGAGAAAAAAAAAACCTTCAATCAAAAAGGCAGCCAAGTGCGAGTCGGACTCGCGCACCGATGGTTCCGTAAAATATTTTTTATTATATGAAATAACTAAAAAATTACGGTTTTCGCAATTTTAATATAAGACGTTACTTCATACCAAATTTCAAGATTCTAAGTTCACCTGAAGTACCCTGTAGGTTTTGATTCCCGTGCGAGTTTCGAAAATTTGCGGCATAAACAGCTGTATCTTTTGATGGCTTTGGCTTAGAAGTTTGTTTTTTTCACAGCTTCAAGGGACATTAGTCCTGAGTATTAGATATAAATTTCAGTTTGATACCTCCACGCGTTCCTGAGAAAAACGGTCTTGACCGACGGACGGACAAAAGGACAATGAAGTGATCCTATAAGGGTTCCGTTTTTCCTTTTGAGGTACAGAACCCTAAGAACGATGTAATCAACTAAAACAGTTCTTAAAAACATTAGTAAATCGTCTTAAGGATATAAAATAGTTCAGTATACCACTAGCTTTTAAACGAATAGCGGTTTCAGAAAAACGGTTTTATGTTTGCAATAAAACTTTGGCTGCACCCGCGAAATTGGTTAGGCGATAACTTAGATTTGTTTTCGGACGTAGCATAAGTTTAGTTTTAGTAAGCATAACGCGTTTCGTTTCCTCTTTTATTGTTTCGTTTAGTTAGTTTTATCTGATAATGGAAACGCGTGACTTCTTCATTATTTTTGATGTTGATTAAAGTTAAGATCTACTCGATAGTTAGTACTATTGTGATTTTTATAAAAGGTTCACGCAGTGATTCGAAATCAAGAACATCTATAAAGTCTTGAATTTAAAATTTCAGTTAAATTTTCCCAGGGAATGTTTTACGTTAACTACGACGAAGACCTCCGTGGTAGAGTGGTACGTACACCGGTTTCAAGGTGTCGCCTACTCTGAGGTCCCGGGTTCGAATCCCGGTAGGGGCAAATTTTTGTATGATGAATACGAGCATTTGTACCTGAGTCATGGATGTTTATATATATATAATTCTACACATAAATACTTATATATGTATAATTATATGTATTTATATCCGTTACACTAGTATCCCATAACACAAGCCAGAGTGCTTACTTTGGGGCTAGGTTAATTGGTGTGAGTGTAAGAAATATTTACATTTATATTATATTTATAACTATATTAGAACTTAACTCAAAATCTATGTCAAATGTTCGTCCGTTACAACATTTTTTACTGTCGATTTATCAGCCGGATTTTGAGGTATTGTATATATTTAGTGCAGGTGTGGCTATTGCACAATGCAACCCGCGTAGCCTGCGTGTTTAAAACAAAAAGTCCTTAATATAAGTTAAATTTTTATTCAATATCTAGTAGCCTCTACTCCATTTTGCCATGGCGACGCTAAAGAGAATTTAAGTTTGTAAAGTTATCTGGAAAATGTGTACGAGAATGGAAACTCAGGAGTGTACAATCTTAGACAGCATTCACCAAAAAAATAAACTAGAAGTTAGAATGACGACCTGTTTGGCGCAGAGGTACTAACCCCGCCTTCTGCGCCAGAGGTCCCGGGTTCGATCCCCGGACAAGACAAATATTTGTGTGCATGAACATGTCTATTTGTCTTGGTCTGGGTGTTTAATATGTATATTAAGTATGTATTTACAAAAAAAAATGTATATATGTATGTTTATCCGTTATCTAGTATCCATAACACAAGTTCTTCATGAAACTTAACGTGGGACTAGTTAATTGGTGTGATTGTATGCGAATATTTATTTATTATTTATTTATCTTGATCGATAACCATAAGAATAGAAAACAATTGACTTACTTCTGGGGGCCTACCGCCATCTCCTAGGGCAGTATTGTTCCAATCATACCATGCTATTTTGTACTACGAATCTCTTAAATCAAGCTTGTTTTTTGACGAAAATTTTGTGAAGTCTTCACTAAATCATCGCCTTCAAAGAGTGAAATGTGTCAAATTGTGTCAACTTCAATAAAAACAAAACGCAAACAAAACGTTCTTATGACATGTTTGTAGATGATAGTAAACCCGAAGGAATATCAACGAAAAAACAAAAGACTAACAGAAATTCCACACCAAAGAAAGTATTTTCTTATAGTGATTGCGAACATATTGTTTTCTATTGAGTGTATAAATAAGGCAAACAAAATGGGCCGCCGCGGATGCAGGTTGTTCGGCACATGTAGGGCAAAAGGGACAACTATTAATGGTAGATGTGTCACTCTCGTTGCGGACAGCAGATTGGACACAGATTCGTATATTTATTTTTATAAAGTCACGTCACAGCTAAAAGAGCTGTGAACCGAAGCAATAATTTATAAAAAGATGTTTCATTTCAACAAACTCTGTCGTCATTCAGCCTATCGCAGTCCACTGCTGGATGTAAGCCTCCCCCGAGATCCATCCAAGGTACGATCTCCCGCCTTTTCCATCCAGCTACTATCTATCTACATCGTTTAAAACTTCCATGTCAGACTTTGTTATAAAAAAAATATGTTAATTATTTTAGTATACGATTGTACACACATAGCATCTTTATGTCGTAGTAATTATTAAAATGAACTTAAAAATAAGTACCTCCTTTTGAATCGACCAATACTTTTTTCAAGCATCCAATCAGGAAACCTTTTAGCTGACAAGAAGAGCGGCCGTCAAAATTTATCAGCTTTAAGTCCTTTATACTACTATCGTACTTTTTTAAAAGACCGAAAGGAATCCAGGATTTCAATTTATGGACACAAAATAACCACTGATTAAACATTCCCAACTAATAACAGCAGCTAACTAATTACCCCCTTTTCTTGTCTTACAAAAATAAGGGAGCATAATTGTAACAGTTTTACACGATAGTTCCGTGACAGTTTAATATTATTATTTGATGAACACTCTGTGGTCTATATTCCCTGGAAAACATTATTAATTTATGTAAAATGTCCTTTTACAGATTCGGCCTATAAACGACCGTCGGGCACGAACCACTAATGATCACAGCACCATTTAGCAAATACAAGAGCTGACTTTTCTTATATTAAAGTAATTAGTAATCGTGATTAGGCTTCCTATACACGCGACGACGTTTGTTCCTTACAAAAGTACTTGTAGGGTTTTTGTTTTGGAATGGTAGATATTTAAGTCCAAGTATACTTACTGTAAGGGCCTGCGCAGACGACGGACATTGGAGGACTTTTTGTCCGCGACACGACCTTATAACTAAGATCATAAAGTTGAATATATAACGAGGACTATCGCGTACTTTTCATGGATATACGCGATCTAAGTTCAATCTTATTTGGTTAACAATAAAGACGTGTCGCGGACAAAAAGTCCTCCGTTATCCGTCGTCTGCGCTAGCTATAAAAATAAGCTTTTATCAGAACAGAGAAAATAAACAAAACAAAACAAACCACAAGTTCTGTTAACGTAAAATGATATAAGTGAAATAAAACAACTTTTGCGGAGTATTTAATGGGATTTATTTACCAGAAATATATATTTGGTACTATAGTTTCTAGGTTTATTTCAGGCAACCCGTGACCACGGCAACTGAAAAGGTGCCGAAACGTCGGAAAACCAAAAAAACGCAAATAAACCGAAAAACGATGTGCTTAAGATATTAAATGTTGTCGCGAGAGTTTTGTGTATTTCCGTGTGAAGCTAATTATTGAACAGCATTTCTAATATTGATGTTAAAAATTGTCTTAACCCTCTTTTTACTAGCGTTTGATATACGGATAATCATAATAATAAAAGTTAATAATTTTGGTAATTTCTGATTACAATAATTTTATTAAAAATGGTCCCTTTGTCTGTCAGAAGTGTCGCAAGACCAAAAATGTTTAATATTTTTTTCCTGTTGCCTATATGCATTTATTAGCATTGTACGAAAAAAGGTATATAAATAAATAAATTTTCATACACTCACTCCAATTATCTAGCCTACTTTAAGTTTTATGAAGAACTTGTGTTATGTACACTAGATAACGGATAAACATACTTATATAGTTTTTTTTGTAAATAAATACATAATAAATATACTAAACACCAGACCAAGACAAATAGACATGTTCATGCACACAAATTTTGTCTTGTCCGGGGATCGAACCCGGGATATCTGGCGTAGAAGGCGCGTTTAGTACCCCTGCGCCAAATATCCGGACGAACTGGGTTAAACTACTCTGTGCTCCTATTTTATTTTGATTGAAAGTCATGAAGGGAATCAGTGAGTATAAAATCCAATCACAACGATTCTCAACATGGTTTTTAAACCTTTCTCCATACGATTCTAAACTCTTTATTTTTCTGTCGAATCAGTCTACCATAACGCGAGTACCATAGCCATGTGACGTCGCACATACATTTCCCTTCGACCTCAGCCCTCGCTCAACCTTTTTCCGCGCACCTGTTTGTTGAGAATAAATAATGTACATATGATTGGGATGGGTGATCGGTTACATTTGAATTCCGAGATTCGTAATAGGTTTGCTTGGTGGAAAGCTGTACGTAAAGTTTGTTTGATCGTTTTTCTTATAGTTTAGGGTAGGGTAAGTATTTAAGCTTCAGTACCCACGAAAAATAATGACTTATCGTGACCTTATCGTTAAAAAAATTATGACGTCATATTCTACCGGACGGAAACGGAACTACATTTTGCTATACATTTTTTGACAGTATGTGACGTTATTTTTGAAGACGTTCGTGCTAGAGGTGCAGCCGTTTCTTTCTCGTTAATCATTTACGTGATTGATTTTTTTTCACAAAAAGTGCGGTCCTAATGCGGAACGCAAGAAAGTTGCAGTAGTAAGACAGTGAACAAGCCGCGCGTGCTACTCTTTTGCGCGTAAAGCAAATACCATTTTCTTTACGTTGTAACGGCACCGTAACAATATAAATGAAATTTATATTGTTACGGTGCCGTTACAACGAACAGTCATCCCGTGACCACGGCAGCTGTAAAGGTGCCGAAACGTCGGGAAAATCAAAAAACCCCTAAAAAACTTAAAAATACGGACAATTGCAACTTGGTTCGTGGAAGTGTGGCGCGTTTGATATCTGTAAAAGTTGTTTTATTTCAATAAATGAAATTTATTTTATGGCGAAATAAAACTTAAAAAATCAACTTATTTCCAATCGCTTAGGCTTGCCAACATCTCTAGCGCAGTGTAGTTTCAATTATACTAATGCTATTTCGTACTACGATCCCCTTAAAAGCTTATTTTCCGACAGAAGTTTTGAGCCTTCAAAGTGTGAAGTGTGTCAAAATTTGACAACATAAATTGTTCGTTGGCAGGAACAATGATTATAGAAGTATATGGAACTGAGATAGTTGTCTTTAGAAACTTAAATTATACAAACAATATCAGAAGTATTTAGATATCGATGTTTTTCTTGCGAATGTTCAGTAGCTGCCTAGTTAAGTCCGCCATTACAAAGTATCATCGACTGTAGATAAGCACATTTTTTTAGGTATTTCATCGTCGTCGTCGTCTTCTCAGCCACATAACACCCACTGCTGGGTATAGGCCTCCCCCAAAAGGGGGGTTTTGCCATAATCGCCATGCTTAGCAGGCGGGTTGGCGATCGCAGTATGGCTAAGTTTGTAGGAGACGCTGCTGCCCGCCTCCTGAAGGCTGAGTCCCTTAGTCGCCTTTAACGACACCGATGGGATGAGAGGGGGTAGTGCTATTCTAAGCCGACACTACACAGTTGTTACTACACAGGTATTTCATACCCATAGATATATTTCAATGGACATGAATAAAAAAAAATACTTTACGGGGGTCGGAGGGTCATGGGTCATGGGTCAAGGGTCAACCGGGGAACTTCCCGGTTGACGAGTGTAGTTTTTTATGGGAAACGTTTTCTCGTAAATTACTTAAGTTAAAGAAATAATATAGTATCCAAATGAAATACCTTTCAATATTCTATTGGTTGTGATATAAACGATTTCTTTATATCTATAACCTTTTAAAATAAAGCTAACTAAAAAACTCTACTGGTCAACCGGGACTGTACCAATTTGAAGAGTATGGAAAACAAAACGCAAACAAAACGTTCTTAAGACATGATGGATTCGAAAATATGACAGTAGTAGGCCCCCTATAATCTGCAATTTTTGGACTTCCGGTCCGCTGCTCTTTCCATAGAAAATTGGACTCATACGAGTACAATAGCGTTTCAAATCTTTATGGATTTAAAATTATTGTGCTCAGTCTAGTCATTACAGCTAGCAAGTGCTATTACGAGGATCATTGGTACATGTTGTACGTTAAATCATACATTACCTTTATTAGAAAAAATCGCATGTTACCTAAAACGGCATAAGCCACGAAACGTGAATTTCAGAACAGCCGTGCTTAAAACTGCTGTTATTATAACAAACGGGCCAGGGGCCTAATTCTGCTTACTTTTAGTCACAATCGTATTTCAAATGTGTTTTAATTGTATCGCTCTTTTACACTATGGTAACCAGAAATGTGATACATTTTTAACAAAAAAATACACTAGAATAATAGCGACTTGTCTCAGATGACGCCAACCAACGATATGAGGCAATTTATGATTTTTAAGTTTTTATATTTTTAATGCTATTTTTATACTTTGATATTTTTTTTATAGAAACATATTAGAAAAATTCGACTCGGCCACAAGTTATTCTCGGGCAGTACTCGAACCTTTGGGTATCCGGTCCACTGCTCTAAGCACTGAACTACCATGCCCTTTTCAGTTCACTTTTCTATAAAAAAGATATCTTAGGATATGAGACAAGTTGAAACTTTCTTGTTTAATATAATAAGCATGTAAATATAAAATTGAACAATTAACTGTGTAAAAGAGCCCTACAATTGAAATACGATTCTGACTAAATGTTACCAGAATATGCCCTCAGGTATGGCCGAGTGTAGTCGCTTTTCGTTTGTTTAGTACGCCTAGCTCATTTATAATATCTAGACATTTGCATATAATGAGGGGGTTGGTCGAACCGTGCCCTCTTTTTGCATTTTACGAATTGTACGGTTTTAGTGGGCCTGAATTCGTCTGTTTTACGTTTTGTGATTTGAGCGGTATGTTTGTTGATTTCGTACTAATGTTATACTTGTTGTATTTTGACGATGGTCTGCATACCTAATGAATAAAATATGTATAAATATTTTGACATTACTTGTTTGTATGTGTACCTTTTCGTACCTGAACTAGTTTTAACGAATTTTGGTATACTTAATCATAGATTGAACGTTGTGTGGGCTAAATTTTATCGCACAAATAAATAACCGATGACAAGGGGAACATGAATAAATAATTAAAGTAAGTAGAAACTTAAGATACTGAGCCAAACATGCATTTGAACTCATTTTTCTAAGGATAAAGTTGAAGGTGATTCGAGCAACCATAACAATGTTTTCAGCATTGTTGTGTTCCAGCAGTTAGAGATAAGTATTTGATAGAATCAGGCGTTACTTGGCGGAAATCCATATCTTAGTAGAAAAAGAAAAATATGTCCGAGTGCACCGAGTGCACTCGGTGCTGAGATTGGCACGGTCTAACAACTCCTGAGGATGCTCCGTGTGTGGGCGAAACACGTGTAGAGTAGTCGGTGAAGGTGCAAGGTGTGTCACTGGGCTGCATCTGCATTTTTTCTTGCGGAATTACGCGACATATTTTTCTTTTTCTACTAAGTTAGAGATAAGATAGCCAGTTCCTCAGTGGTTGAGGATTCCGGGAGAGGCTCGCTTCCATCTTCAGCCGTATTAATACTTAACAGGTATGATGAAGGCTAAGAGCCTCCCCGTCGTTAATAATAAAAAAAACATCTAGCAGTGTTCCTAAAATTTCAAGGGAAACATCAATAAAAAATTGTCATACGGAACCACCAGCACCGGAGCTGAACTCGTTGGCACCGCATTTCTCAGGATGAAATTTAAAGTGTAAACTCCAGCAATGTATCGTGGAGAGCACCTCTTGATCACGCGTGGAACAAAGCGATAGCCGTCGTCATCGCAACACTTAACACCAAACACAAATTTTGAACTGACTGCAGTAAGGATGAAGTAAGAGGTGACTCTTTCAACCCTCCAGCAGTGTTCCTAAAATGTCAACGGAAACATCAATAAAAGTTGCCATACGGAACCCCCAGCACCAGAGCCAAACTCGCACCGAACCGCATTTCTTAGGATGAAGTTTAAGGTGACACCAGCAGTGTATCGTGGAGAGGGCCGCTTGATCACGCGTGGAACAAAGCGATAGCCGCCGTTATCGAAGCACTGAGGCTCGACGGCGCCTTGAGAGACTCGAGTGGCGATCCGGCTCGAGGACCAGCTTAGACACAGCTTAGGAATAAAGTTTAGACTAGAAAAACGCAATTAAAACTTTGAGATTTGGTGGCAAATTAATACTGATGCAGCCGAGATTTCGATCCTCATCCGGGACATACAAATTATGTGATGAAACAATCACTGACGTAGTTCGAAGACAATAGTGTGCCTGGGTGTTTCACCCTCGCTGCTTACTACAAATTTACTTCCCATATTTCATTCCTTCTAAGATACATTTTCTCGATAATATTCAATAGTTACTATCTTATTCTTTTCTTCCTATCTTTCCTTATATCAAAATTTATTGCCATTTCTTCAAATATTTCTGAAATTACCACGCTCAAACAAAAAGCTGACGAGCTTTTAAAATCAGTACAGATGAGTAGCGTTAGTGACAATAACACCCAACTCAATTTTGAAATCATATTACAAGAGATCCGAAATCATAATAGCTTATTTTATCAAGTCCAAGTCAAACTTCGTAACAAAACTTTTTGGAACACAACTTCAAAAGTTCTAAATCTAACTTAAACGATATTGTACATCATATCCACCTCAGGATTGTGAACTTGGGCCATTTTATGAAACTGCCTAACGGCCTGCTGCTATATGATTAATGTTGTTTTAATGGCACATTGTTTATACTGCGCCGGGGCCGAAAATATCTCGGATATCTTTTATTAATGTACGTGGAGATAAGAGATTGCCGGACTGAGTGATCAGTTTTCATAGCCAACTTGCAGATTTGAGAATTTTAAGTTATGGTTTTGCTGAGTCATTTTGTGGAGCGATTGGGGAAATTAGGGCGGAAGAACTTACGTTCACGGAGGAACTTATATCGAAACTTAAGATTCTGTATGATGCAAGAATGCTGTCAATATTAGGAAATACAGGATGATAATTATGGTGACCATGAGTGTTTAAAGGTAATGCTGATTTATTTCCATTTAATTAAAAAGTTTGCAACATCAAAAATAAACTATAACATAACTACGTTTATGTTGTAAACCGGAACGAAATCTCCACTTATTTCACCATGCTGTTTTATTTTATAGATATTTTCATTTTTAGGAAATCTGACAGATAATAAAAAAATAAATGTACATGTAAATATAATTTTGCCAATATTATAGGCCCTGTGGTTGTTATATTTTAGTATTTTAGCCGGTTCGATTCAAGGACAAAAACAGAGAATTGTTTCTATTGCAAAAAAAAATATTTTCTCTAGCATTTTACCCCGAACACCCTTATTCTATAACTCTGACAGATTTTTTTTATTCATGACGGGGAGACTCTTAGTCTTCACCATACCTGATGTTAAGTATTGATAAGGCTGAAGATGGAAGCGAGCCTCTCCCGGAATCCTCAACCACTGAGGAACTGGCTATCTTATCTCTAACTGCCTGAACCCAACAATGCTGAAAACATTGTTGTTATGGCGTCAGACGTAGATAAGATGGTGGTAGCTAGCCAGGCGAACTCACAACAAGTCCTACCACCAACCAAACCTAATACAATATGTACCCCCGCTGGGAATCGAACCCGGGACCCCTGGGTCTGATACCGGTGGTTGTACCACTAGACCACAGAGGCGGTAAAAAGCGGCAGATTCAGTGGACAGCCGAGTTGGGCATATGGTGAAAGTAGATTGCTTTTTTTTATATATCAAGAATCGTTATTTTATTTTTAAACCTTAAGCGGAATTCAACACTCAAAACTTCAACACCACTTTGATCCTAATACTAATCCTAACTATTCTAATCCTAACTTTATAATCCTAAATGCGAAAGTGTGTTTGTTTGTCCTTCCTCTTATCTTAAATATATTTCAAAATTGTAAATTTGTGCTTGGCAACAACATGTTCCATTGTAAATGTTGTTGTTTCTGTTAAAGCTGATAAGTTTCTTGCGGCCGTTCTTCTTATCAGTTAAAAGATGTCCTGATGGCTGGTAGGGAAAAAAAAATTTTGGACTATTCGAAAGTACTTATCTATAAGTCTATTTGAATAAAAATCTTTGACTTTGACTTTGACTTCCTTGACGCCCTAACTAAGCAACGAATCTTCTAGAATTTTGTTCTAGAAGTTCAAAGGACTACTACTTTTTATCCCAATATTTCCACGGGAACGAGATCCACGCCAATGAAACCGCGAGCTGAAGCTAGTATTTTGAAAAATACAGAACCTCTCATTCATCATCACAAAACACAGAAAGTCTTTTTTTGTGTTCGGTTTTCATCATGTCGCGATGCTTGCTCTGTCTCCTCTAATCACATCTAAGCAGTTAATTTTCGTAATATCGTATTCTGCGAATCCATCTCTTACTTATATTTCCTTATGTTGGATGATTTATCCCCGAGTCAGTAAGGCGACCATTACTCAAATGGTGAGTCTGCAAGACGCATTCACGTCCCAAAAAGATCAATGCACTGCTTTCAGGAATGGCCGTTTGAAATATACCGAATATGTGCAAGAAATCTTTTAGTGTAATTTGTAGTTTGGCAAAAGAGTTGGTGCATTTCTTTTTATTTTTTTAATTATTACTTAAAATTCTTAAAGTTAATATAGTTATAACAGTGTAATATAAACCAATTCTGATGTATTCATCTTCCGGACGCTTAATTACTTATTTAATAAAAAAATATTGCCAAATTATCGTACTGTTCATTTTCTTCATGGTACTTAATGCTGAATTGTAAACACTGATATAATTTTATTCGTCCAACTATGAGATAAATATGCATTAATTTCATTACTTTTTTACTTATTTTGGTTAGTGGTAGGACTTGTTCTAAGTCCTTCTGGCTAGCTACCACCATCTTATCTAAGGCTGACGCCATAACAACAATGTTTCTAGCATTGTTGTGTTCCGGCAGTTAGAGATAAGATATCCAGTTCCTCAGTGATTGAGGCTTCCGGGAGAGGCTCGCTTCCATCTTCAGCCTTATCAATACTTAACATCAGGTATGATGAAGGTTAGGAGTCTACCCGTCGTTCAAAAAAAATTACGCTTTTTGCACAAAACGTAGGTTGATGCACAGAATATCAGTACTTAGTAAGTTTGTAAAAGATGTTTCGAGGAAGTATTACGCCCTGCCAACAAAGTGAGACCTTTGTATCGGATGGAAGTGATATCAAAAATCATACTATTTTTTTAAGTGATAACTTCTTTAGCGGAATTGTGCACATCAGAGTTTTAAATTTTTGGATGGGTAAAAAATGTTAAAGTCGCGTCAGGACACGTGACTCTCTTAAGTAAGAAGTAATATCCCCCGGTAGCACTCCCGGAGTGCAACCCGTTGTTTTTTTTCTAGTTTTAGGCATAGATAATAAATAGGAAGTGTTGTTAAAGTTTATATTTAAATCATTTATTTATTTTTTTACTGTCCAAACAGTTTATTTATAATGCGAGAATATATTCTGTTTTAAACGAATGTGGATATTTCCATCATCCCATACGAACGTTGATTGCACTTTTGTGCACTCCAAAGGGATTATTTATTACTTTTTAGAGTCGGTTATTGTTATTTGGTAAAAAGTTTTAATTTCATATTTTTTATGTTCTATCCTCTTTCAAACATAAAATGCTCATCTTAATCGCAATGATGGTTTTTAACAAAAAAAATTTTAAGATTTCCTGGAAATTATTGAACAGATTTAAAAAAAAAACTGAAATCCTCCTTGTTTTAAAGTCTTTTGAATTTTTTTTTTCAATATTTTTCTAATAAAACTTTATCATAAATAAAAAAATTGAATTGAAAATGCAAAAAAGCAAATAAAAACTTAAACTTTTTTTTATTAAAAGAAATAATGGTGGTTAATGTCCCACGAGGTAATCAAGGTGCATCGCAAGTAACTTGACTATCACTTTCCTCCCACGCTACTCTGCAAGTTGCTGACTCTCAAAGTTTAGCGCGCAACTCTGACGCGCTACATTATGATAGCTTCGCGACATTGTTTCCAAACTTTCCGTAATAACCGTTGTCTGGTCGCACGTCATTTTAATCGAGTGATAAATAGCTGTTATTTAACAGATTTACGGGTGTTTCGTTGATGGATTTTAATTTTATAAGTGTTATGTTTCTGCTCTTTTAAAATAGAAAAATATTGGCAATAATATCAACTTGGCCACAAGTGAATTCTCAGATGGGGCTCGAACCCACGACCTTTGGAAATCCGGTCCAATGCTCTAACCACTGATTTTCAATGCTATTTTTATACTTATGATAAAGCATAGGTATAAAAACAGCATTGAAATATGCATAAATTCAAAAATTAAAAATAATAGTAGAAGATAGGCCTGGATGGAAATTAAGGCTTATATCGCCTAAAAATCTTTATTTATTTGGATCGACTTATTATAAATCATTTAGAATTTTTGCGATGAATAGTAGCCATTTTATCCGAGGTCTAACCTCACATTATGCCAAAATAAATCAAAAGTGGTTAAGATACTTTCTCATTTATATTCTTTAGCTATTGTTCCGCCCGAGACTTTTAGTAGAATCCGGTTATGTTGCGCTCCTTAGACATCACTCAATTTTTTGGCGACTGAAAGAAGAATAATTACCAAGATCAAATCTATCTTTAAGTTATTAATTTTCTACTATTTTCCGTGGATTAGGCATTAAAAAGGTCACAAACAAACATACTTTTTAAGTTTATTATTGATTCCGTCAAAATCTTGCGGTATTTGAGCAATTAAACCAGCCTCATAAATTTTAATGGCCATTGTTACATCTTGTGTAAGCTTATAACAATACATAAAGCTATAAAGCAGAGGTTTAAGTTAGCAAATAAGAATTAAACTTTTGTTTCGA
The DNA here is from genome assembly GCA_910589605.1 of Chrysoteuchia culmella. NCBI lineage: Eukaryota > Metazoa > Arthropoda > Insecta > Lepidoptera > Crambidae > Chrysoteuchia > Chrysoteuchia culmella. The sequence continues at coordinate 3,745,472 of OU342651.1, forward strand.
ATTCCTAATTTGCATCATACCTGCATTGGATTAGGAACACGCCAAACTATCATAAGTAAAAAGTTTTAAGCTCGTTATGAAACATATTTATAATTTCAAATTTTCAAATGCGAAGTACTGAGGTGGGCCAGTCAGTTTGTTTAATTTCCGGTACACTGCGATACGGAACGATTTTTATTATTGTTTTGTTTGTTTTCTTTTTAAATTGTAGGGAATTGGTGTTTACAATTTTACTTTTAATTCTTTCTAGTATTGACTCAGTATACTTCTAACTTTATAAAGAATGTTGGCTATTGGAAATATATTTATAGTCTGTTTTTTCTTTGCTTGTCTTAAAATGTAAACAATCTTTACATGTATTTTTACAGGTTTCCATAGATCATAAAACAAAGAAAGATATTACAAAATTATCTTTGTACTCAATAGTTTTGTCATGAAATGTATAGATTGACATTAACATGTAATTTTTTTCGTTACAATTCAATAATAAGTCTTGTCAAGATTGTTTACATTTTAAGACAAGTAAAAAAACCGACTTTAGTTCTTCACATTTTAGCTACATTCTAGATATAGGCAGGAAATGGAAACCAATAGTTATAGTTTTTGAAACATTAACTGATTTTCTGTCCGCCTTTCATGTAGTCGGCTCAACCAGCTTACGTATTGTGTTAAAATTCACTTAAGCAGTGGAATCTAACTATCTTATTCACATCTTAACAACGTAACGGGTAGACTCTTTGCCTTCATTATGACATGTTTAGGATTGATAAAGCTGAAGATGGAACCGAGCCTCTCTAGGAATCCTCAATCACTGAATAACTGGCTTCTTATCTCTAATTGCCGGAATACAACAATGCTGAAAACGTTGTTGTTATGGCGTCAGACTTAGATAAGTTGTTGGTAGCTAGCTAGGCGAACTTACAACAATTCCAACCCCAACCAAACCGAAAACAATATGTTATTCTAAATGAATATCAATATTCTTCGGTTGCTCCCAAAATTAATTCCATAAGATCTAAAATCTCATTCAAAGTAAATAACTGCCCCAAAACAAATAAGTGGTTTAAAGTTATCCCGAATATGAGTTCAAACAATGCTTTACAATACTTTACATACAAAGGCCCTACAATCAACCCCTGGACAGCGGGCGTCGCGTAATATATGCGTTCAGTGAGATATGGAGCATACGACCCGCTTGTAGCTATTTTCATTTAATTATCATTTAAATAGAGTTAAAATACTCAGTGGGCACATGGTCACATGGTTTCTACTCTACTTATGGTTAAAGAACTTTATTTCTCATAAGAATTACATATAATTCACTTATTCTACTATATCCTAAAAGATTGAACTATTTTTATTCCTCCTGCGGTTTCTCACAAGATGATTTCTATATCATTTATAATTCTATTCAAACTAAATAGTCGACCTCATAACAAATTAGTGGTCTAAAGTTATCCCGAATATTAGTTCACACAATGCTTATGGTTATACAAAGACCCTATGAACATATTTTAACCCTAGACAGCGGGCGCCGTATATACTCGTATATGCGTTTATTGAGATATGCAGTCGGTGATCTGGTTGCAATCATTTCCAGTTAATTCTTATATAAACAATGCCATAGTTCTGTGTTGACAAAACCAGGACAGTTCTCACAATCGGGGCTTCTACCCTACTTATTGTATTGAATCCTAAAACATTTTTTTATCTTAACTTGAAACCTCTATCATTATCATTTGGTTACACTCGCAAAATGATTTCCATACGATTTATAATACTATTCAAACTAAATAACCGACCCCAAAACAAATTAGTGGTTTAAAGTTATCCCGAATATGAGTTCACACAATGCTTAAGGTCATACAAAGGCCCTATGAACATATTTCAACACAACCCTGGACAGCGGGCGTCGCATATTGTTGTCCGGACTAGCGCCGCCCGGGGAAATTCAGCCCTTTGTCTAGTTTCGGACGCGAATAGTTAAGGGTTAATGAAAATTAGGACAGGGGTCATTTGATGTCGATATATGGTAACAATTTAGTATTTGCTGAATCAGTTGCTTGTTTTATTTATGGGGTCGGTGGTAATTTGTAGGATGATAGTGGTGTTAAGTTTCAACTGAAGACAAAAAGTTTTAATTTAAGTAATTATTTTTTAACGTGCTTTCGAAAAGCGTTCGAACTATTGCTCCACCTATCGAGTTCCTTTCTTATACTTACTTTAGTCAATATCAAGGCAATTAATAACCTTAGTACCACGTAACTCGGATGTGAAGGTGTCGACAATCGGATATTAGGTCCGAGTCGTGGGCGAGGCGTGAACGCGGCGCGGTCGGGGCGATCGCGATTGATGGCCCATTTGCTCGCAATTCGATTTTAATCGGTGCGATCTAACGATTTTTTCTTATCGAATGACTGATTGGGTGTTTAAGAATATTTAATTTAAAAACTGCGTTAAAAAAACCGATTTCAAAAACTAAAAAGCAAAAAATAAGCCTTTTGGAGTCGGTGCCAACCAAGACAAGAAAAATAAAAGAATAGGAGCTTAAAGTAGAACGTTTTTTTTTTTACTTTTTAGTGTCTGTAATAGGCTGTTTTGTAAACTACAGCAGGGTTTTTCTAGATAAGATAAGGTTTCATGTACATTATAAACAAAATTATCGTAAATACTACATCATCCAAGTCAACAATGAAATGAAATATATAAAAATGCTCATAACATAAAAAGTACTGGGTCAAACGAAACCAAATTTTTATGGGACCAATTGGCAACTATTCTGCATCGAACAAAAAATGAATTATGGAAATCGGTTCAGAAATCTCGGCGTAATCGGTGTACATACATAAAAAAATAAATTAAAAAAATGCGAACCGAATTGAGAACCTCCTCCTTTTTTGAAGTCGGTTAAAAAGAAGTCTTTTTAAATGAGAAAAATACTGTTAGTAATGGTTTTAGGCCATTAAGTTGGCAGTTTCAGTACTGAGCTACGAGTGCAGTTACCGCTAATCATCTTTTATAAGTTATAAATAAATATATAAAATACTTGCGGCCGCCCGCGGTTTTACCCGCGTGGTTCCTGTTCTCGTGGGAAAATTGGGATAAAAAATAGCCCTTGTTATTCTCCGTCCATTCAACTAACTCTATGCCAAAAATCAAGTCAATGGGTTGCTTAGTCAGGGCGTCAAGGAAGGACAAACAAAAAAACTTTCGCATTTATAATATTTATTAGGAATATATATACAGGTGGAAATTTTAAAACGGGGCACGAAGAGCAGGTAGCTTAACTTAGATTTAGGATATTTTTTTTAATTTAGCAATATTAATATATTTCGGTATCAATAAGTTATTACAGAATGCTGATTGACTCCCTCTATAAAGTGCATGGTGCACCAGTGCCAGATGGAGTCGCTCTTCCATAAAAACTAGTAATAATAATGGTACATACAATGTGCTTAAGTTCCACCGTTTTAAAAAAAAATGTACAGTCAGCAGAAAAATTATGAGATTTCAACAATATTTTTTTTTATAACAATCGATCCTGTTTCTCCTGAGGAACAAAACAGTCTACGACACCAACTGGGGTCAGATGGGGAACTTCCCGGTTGACCAGTAGAGTTTTATTAGAAGCTTAATTTAAAAAAAAGTAATGGATATATAGAAAACGTTTTTAGCACAAATAATAGAACATTTGCAAGTATTTCATTTCAATAATAAATTATTTCTTTAACCTTAGTACTTTTTGAGAAAACGGTTCCCAAAAAATCTGTTTTGATCAACCGGGTAGTTCCCTGATTGTATGAGCAATAAGAAAGTAAGAAATTGTGAAAAACTATTTCCATACTTATGATAAATTTTAAATAGAAAAATATTGGAAAATGTCAACTCGGCCACAAGTGAATTCTCGGATGGGACTCGAACCCACGACCTTTGAAAATCCGGTCCAATGCTCTAACCACTGAGCTACCGAGACGAGCGAACCACCGTCGAAATTCTCCAAGACTTTTATATTTTTAATAAGCTGTAGGCCAGCGTTGTCACATCAATGCTAGGATACCCTTGCATTCGAAAGAAACAACTTTTCAGGTGTTTTACGATCGATTAAGAAGCAACAGCCAATAATTTATGATTTTCGATTTTTTGCATTTTTCAATGCTATTTTTATACTTATGATAAATTTCAAATAGAAAAATATTGGAAAAAGTCAACTCGGCCACAAGTCCGAAATCATAAACTATTTCCATACATTCGCTAAGAAAAGGTAGGTAGGTGAAGCGGTTTATTTATAGGTTTTGAAAGCTATTTATTACCTATTCAATCAAATGATTGATATTATAAGACTTTAGATAAATTACATATTCATTACCTACATCAAAACACTCTTATAACAGACGCATTTTGGAAATAAAACCGACGATTTTATTAACCTATAAAATTTTCCCCATTACCCCAAAGTGATGTACCATAATATTTGCTTTTATCGACTACATAGCGGTATCCTACTTATATATTACAAAAACAGGATATTTTGTAAGTTTGTTACTCAATTACGCGTTACCAGCTGCACAGATTTTAATGAAACTTTGCGTAGAGAATGACCTTGACCTTTAACACGGTACAGAATATTATATCCCGATATTTCAAAAGGAACGAGAACCACGCAGGTAAAACCACGGTCACTAGTTTCTCTTTTTTAATGCCCTTACTGCTGGGGCACTGGCCTTAATTATGGATGGATAAGCAGAATGAGCCATGACCCACCATGCGGGCGTTATGTGGATTGGTGGGTTTTAACGACTGCATATGCAGACGGGACCAACGGCTAAACGTGCCTTCCGAAGAACGGAGGAGCTCGAGATAGAAGATTTTTGGTCACCCATCCCGTGACCGACCATTGCGAAAGTTGCTTAACTTCAACAATCGCAGGCCGAGCGCGCGAACCACTGCGCCACGGGCTCCTCAACTAGTTCCTTCATTGTTCAGAAATGTTATTAAATAACTTCGACAGCTTTTAAAAAAAAGGTTGGAAGGAGTGAAATTTAACCTTTTTCGTGCCCTTTCATAGTTCCATTTTGCGTGTAGGATTAAAGTTTTTCAACGTTATGTTTCAAGTTTTGGCTTCCGTGTTTGGAAAAGCTTGTTATGTGGTAAAGAGGTGGTGACACAAAATCCAAATGTGTTTTAGTTTTGTTTGCAACAGACTAACTAAATGACATTGTTATACAAATAACTTTTCCGAATAGGTGTTTTTTCATTTATAATTTTCATATTATTTCATATATAATTTATTTATTTATTTATTTGTTATAGGTACACTTACAGATTAAAGTCATTACAAAACTTATAATCTATGCTAAATATATGAGCCAAGACTTTAATCCAATAATAGCGTACACAGCATGCACAATTATTTGAAACTTATGCGAACCAAAACAATAATTACAAAACTAACTTTTTTTTTTTTTTACTTTCAATCTATACAATTTCAATCTATGATGTTTCTGCTTCAAGAAGCTCGGACACAGTTTTCTTATAAAGAGAGAATTTGTTATAAAAGACATCAAGATGTCTATTACCACGGCTTAATTCATTTACGACACATTCTAACCATAGGGTTGTAATAAGATGTATTATTTTTGTACGCCTGAATCGAAAAAGAATTCGGGCAACGTGACCGGTGCCTGGTGTTAAGCTCAACCGAAGACAGCAAATCTACTGAATCGATAGTCGAGTGTAAAATTTTATGTAAGCATAGTAGATCATATCTTTTCCGGCGAGTATGTAACATAATATAATTTCATTTATATTATCTATTAGCAACCCCATAAGTAAAAACTTCTTGCACTTACACTATTTTTATTAGCGAAAAGTGTTGTTCATTACTATTAAAACTTTTAATATTCAACTCCTCCCTCCATCCACTTCCGTACTACGATGTATTTCTTGATTGTTTGTCATAGTATGAAATGAAGTACTATTAAGCTTTCATTTAGCACACATTTTGATTCTGTTGGACTTACGCACATTTTTAACAAGACCCTTTCCTTCAGACGGGCGGTAAAAGATTTTTTTTTACTATATTGTCTTGGTTAAAATTTATCAATTATATGTATTTTTTTGTTTTTTTTACCTTACCCTAAAAATTATTCAAGATCCTTATTACGAGTTTCGACCTTCATATTTCAATTCAACATCATATGCTGTCAAATAAAGAACCCTAATTATGGAGCAACGTCACTCTTTACGAGATCGTTAGGGTTACGGCATTTAGCTTTGGCAATAAAACTCTCGATGAACTCTCCGCTCGAGCCATGGTGATAAGCGGAGCGGGCGGTGCGAGTGGGCGTTTATGGGGGCCATAGAAAAGTCGTAAATATTATGGTGTTTAAAGTTGGCGCGTTAAATACTTTGGGGTTGTTGGAGTTTGAATCGTAAAAACGAGTGTAATAAATAGATTGGTTAGTTAACTTCTGTGGTTAGCAGTTAGTGATTGTTGCTCTTGTGATTGTCAAGATTATTCGAGATCAAATGTTCTATTCACGAAGGCGCCAATTAAAGTATTTTCTTTCTCTTTAAAAAAAAAGGCTTGTAGGTATTTACCTGTTTACCAATCTAACTGAAACTAATACTACAAAAATTAGATTACACATTAAAAATACTGCCCATTGGTTCAGTCAATTCGTGATAAATTTTATACAAGAAAATTTACTAGAAAATATACCTCATATCGTTCACACGGGACTAACCCGCACCCTTCAGAATCCATCCCAATGCACTGACCAATTATGCTTCTGAGACTTATTAGGCCACGTCGTATTAAAAAAAAAATAAGTTAAAATTAAAAAGTTATAATTAGATTCGAACGTCGTGGATTTTAGATAGGTGAAACACCGTTTATTGCGTTTAATACCCGTTTGATGTTACAATAATTATAATGCAACAAGAAAGTTCAAAATTAAACTAATTCCTACATCTTAAGACTAGCAGTTTTATCAAGAATTTTGTAGTTGTTTGCATAAAAGTTCTGTTTCACTGTTTAACTTTGTTAATTTAAATACTCAATAACAAGGTTCCATCTAGGTTAATATAGGTTAATTTATGTAAATCTGAGTCTCCATGTGCCCGTCCATCAGACCTCCTTTTATGGCAGTTCCTTTACTGTTCAGGCCATCCGACTGTGGAATTCACTGCCTGTTCAGATATGACGAGCTCAGTCTCGGAACGTCTTTAAAAATGAAGTGAAGAAATATTACCTTTCCCTATAAAATATACCTATTGTTCATCGGTTTGCAGACATTGATGTATAATATTTAATGTTTATGTAAGTTTATAACTTTATGTATCTAAGTATGTTTATTTATAACAAATATTTATAATTGTTTCCATTCATTCTTATACACCCTGCTTGCTTTTTTTTCTGTCAATCAAGTATGGAGATACTGTGGGTTGTCTGGAAGAGATCGCTTCAAGCGATATGACCGCCCTTATAACGCTTCAATTTATTAAAACTTTATTGTAAATGTAATATGTACATGGTGTTATAATAAAGAGTTATTGTATTGTATAATCGCTGTTCTGAGCATATTGTACTACGGGCTTTAGCCATTATGACAGGAGAGTGTATCCCTTAGGGTGTGAAATCTAATGATCCTCCTTTAATTTTCATTTAGAATTTGGGTCACAAATTTGTTTTGATAATCTTTCGAGCTCTCTTTGCTAACATTTTGTTTACATTTTAAGTACATAATAAGGAACTACACTCGGCAGCAAAGAAATCGAACCATTGCGTTATTTTCATACAAACGTACTCACTTTACAATCTCATTATTCAAAAAGTATAAACAGTTATGTAAACATTTATACGTTGATGTATGAGTCGAATACTCAACTTGCGAATAAGAGTCCCAAAAACAACACTTATTTTGCAGTCGGGAAAAAATTCAAGAAAACTTCCAGTTTTGTGCAAAGTAAGGAAAACAAATTCACTTAATCCGGTTTCCTACAACATAAGGAACGATATTAAGCATTTGTTTCAATGACATTTTAAGGAATCAATTTTCATTTGTTTTAAATGCTGATTGGTTAGTTGAACATTTGACCTCGCCGTCAATACCCAAATCTTTGCAGAAATACACATATTGTTTTATTTATTAGACCATGAAGTGAGCATGTTTGTATAAAAATAACGACAGTGGTTCGATTTCTTTGCAGCCGAGTGTATATCGCCATCTGCTAGCTTTCCAGGGGGCCTACCACCATCTCTGAGCGCAGTATTGTTTCAATCATATCATATCATAGATTTATCATTGGTCTTCGCGTAGCTACAACTAGATACCGCTCTTCATACAAACAACGGATCTAAAAATGTGACCACAAATTTTGTCGATTTCCTTAACCAACTTACTTGGTTGCTATGTAATATTTTAAACTTTCGCGTTCCATTACAATTTATAGATTAAAACAACGGGACTAAAACTCGACATTTTGTTTGTAGTACAAAGATTTACTATTGTATTTATATGTGTGTATATATATATGTGTATTGGTTGCTATGAAGAATCACAGTAGATTGTGCCATTTTTGGCAGAGTAAAACGGTCATAAGCTAAATCAAAGTCAAATCAAAGTCAAAGTCAAAGTCAAAGTCAAAGTCAAAGATTTTTATTCAAATAGACTTATAGATAAGTGCTTTCGAATCGTCAATTTATTTTTTTCCTACCAGCCATTCAGGACATCTTTTAACTGATAAGAAGAACGGCCGCAAGAAACTTATCAGCTTTAACAGAAGCAACAACATTTACAAAGAAAAGTCGTTGCCAAACACAAATCTAAAATCTTGAAACATATTTAATATAAGAGGAAAATTTTCTTATACTCAGTTTGAAGTTAGTATATTAATCTCTTTAAACAATTCTTTAAGAGAATCTCTCTGTCGAAGATCTTCTTTTTGAAGTATAAAAACATTTTCTATATTGGCTGCTGAGCCCCACAACAACAGGCCATAGGACATTACACTATGAAAATAACTAAAGTAAACTAGTCTTGCCGTTTCAATATCAGTTAGGAGCCTTACTTTCCTTATTGCGAAAGCCGCAGAACTAAGTCTACTCGACAAGGTTTCAATATGTGGATCCCATTGTAGTTTTGAATCTAATGTAATACCAAGAAATTTAGTACTCTCAACTAACTCTACTACATCCCCATTCAAATTGATGTGCATGTCGACCTGCCCTACATTAGGTAATGTGAATTTAACAAATTTCGTTTTGGTAGGGTTAAGAGACAAATTATTACTGTTGAACCAGTGTGCGACTTGAGAGAGAGCACTATTTACTTCGTCAGAACAATTGTTTCCTCTATTAATTTTAAAAATTAAAGATGTATCATCTGCAAATAGTACTGTCTTACATAAATTACTCGCGTAGTTAGGGAGATCGTTAATATATATTAAGAACAGCAGAGGGCCCAATATTGAACCTTGGGGCACGCCCATAATAATGGCGGCTCCAGTAGAAGCAGTATTATTTACAATTACTTTTTGATTTCTATTGTGCAAGTATGACTGCAAAAGGCTAACTGATTTTTTAGAGACACCATAATGTTCTAGCTTCTTTAAAAGTGTAACAACAATCAAAATGAGACAACTTCAATAAAAACAAAACGTTCTTATGACATGATGGTTTCTAATAGATGATGGTAGGCCCACTGTGCGGTTAGGAAAAACCTGTCCTTGGACAGGGACATATTCGAAAACTTTTGTAGGCGATGGACTGGCACCGTCTGGTCTAACCCTACCCTCCGTGACCAATGCCGGCCAGGAGGGCAAGTACTAGGAGTTTTAGTTGGTTGGTAGGTAGTTAACATACGAATCGCCCCTGCACCAGGGGGCGAGGGATGCGTAAAAGCATTTCTTCTAGTATAAAAAAGGCGATGGACTGGCAACCTGTAATTTTTTTCCGGGCAAAATCTTACAACCAATCAATGTCAAATGTGGCCTCGGTGAGGTAGCCATGAGAGTAATTTTCTCAATCTATAATCCCCAAAATATGGTTGAGCGAAGCGATGGCTGGTACATGCGTCATGCTCGTGAACGGGTGCCGCCAGTGGAAACGGGTTTACTTCAGTCTGCTTATCTTAATGTTGTGCTTAAAGCTTAAATATTTTCATCTAAAATAAATTGATACTGACCTGTATGTACAGTACAAGTACAGTTATCTTGTAATGCGAGAAATGTTGTAATGTATGATAGATAAGTCTCTCTTTGACAGTTGAAAATTGTTTACAGTTAAAATAACCATGAAATGAAACAGGGAGAAAAAACAGCCCTTGACGAGTTTCTTGCCGGTTCTTCTCGTTACAAGGTCGCCCGCCGTAGGGTTTGTGAACCGATGGCGTAGCTTCTTTGACGTTCTAAAGTGCTTGTAACAGCCTAGACTGAATAAATGATATTGAGTTTGACTTTGACTTTTAGATCTTCGATGCTGTGCCAACGCCACAGGTGACAAGGCACGGGTTTGTATGTAGTTTTAGCAATGAATTGTTTTGCACAAAGATATTTTCTTTTTTTCCGTTTTCCTCGCGAACTGTTCCAATTACATTTCCTAATAATCACGTTGGTACCTAAATGTAAATAAGGACCAAATTCAGCCACATTGATATATGTGGCCGTACATAATTTATATGCATATGCCGTATTATTTACTATGCCATTTTGTCCCTTCTGGTGTTTATGATATTCGGGACGCGAAGTAAAATGGGACGTGCCTGGGCTCACCCAATTTTTAGGGGCGATACAATTTTTATTTACGTTATAAATAAGTGTGTTTTTGTAATGATAAGAGCGGAATGGCTTGTAATGAGTTTCGTGTATGGGTTTGACTTTTTTGTTGGTGTGTTCTTTTTATTAAGTTAAAATGATTTACCGCCTCTCTGGTCTAGTGGTACAACCACCGGTATCAGACCCAGGGGTCCCGAGTTCGATCCCAGCGGGAGTACATATTGTATTCGGTTTTGTTGGTGGTAGGACTTGTAAGTCCGTCTGGCTAGCTACCACCATCTTATCTAAGTCTGACGCCATAAAAACAATGTTTTCAGCATTGTTGTGTGCTGGCAGCTCGAGATAAGATCCAGCCAGTTCCTCAGTGGCTGAGGACTCCGGAAGAGACTCGCTTCCATCTTCAGTCTTATCAATACTTAACATCAAGTATGATGAAGGATAAGAGTCTCCCCGCCGTCCATATAAAAAAAAAATGTAATGTTACTTCATACACTGGTATTAAGCCTATTTTAAATATTTAGAAACTAAGTTTACGGAAAGTTTCAATATGGCTAAATTAAGCTTTTTCAATTACTTATTAATACCATTTTACTAATGTTCATTCAAATATGTTGAGCACAATTAACGCGTGCGAACAAAACAGACGGAGTTAAATTACGTCTCCATATTATCTTATTAACCAGAAAATTGATCTCTTATTGACAACCTGTTTGGCGCAGGGGTAAACCCGTCTTCTGCGCCAGAGGTCTCGGGTACGATACCCGGACAAGACAAATATTTGTATGCATGAACATGTCTATTTGTCTTGGTCTAGGTTTGTAATATGTATATTACGTATGAACGTATGTATTTAAAAAAAGTATTTATATCCATAACACAAGTTCTTCATGAAACTTAACGTGTGCCAGATTATTGTTGTGATTGTATGATATTTATTATTATCTTAATGAGACATAGTGACGTTTAAAATTTCAGGTAATATTTCTTTATTCTTCTTATTGAATCAAAGAATATCAATTACAACCACGGGAAGAAATAATAATACACAAAGATGAAAAATACACTAAACTTACGTAACTAAGTTTTGGTGTCTGTCAGCGTTCGAAGTCACATCCCTAACGCTGTAGGCTACCTACCTACTCCTAAAAACACCTGCAGGCCAGTTCTGAACCATTTCTGAACTAGAAGACAGTCAATGTAAATACCGTAACTGTCCGCGTCACCCCATTTTAAGTCCCGGGACGCACAGTGACCTCCCTATGTCTGAAAAAACCAAACAATTTTCCAAATGAGTTTGCCGCGTATTTCTATTTACCAAAGAGTATTAACTGTTACTATGCTCTTCTTATCAAATCGAAAATTGTCCATGACAATGATAGACTGACCAGTCAAACACAAAACATACACAAACATTAAATTTTTTTACACCTCACACGCTCGGAGAAGGAAAATTTGTCATTCAGTTTTCCGCGCATTTTGCGTCCTAGCGCGGTAAAGAACTTTTTTACTTTAATACCTAAAATGTGTCTTAATGCGTTCCGAATTGCACTATTCACTTATTTTGAATAGGTTGGAATTAATCATAATACTCCGTTTTAGTTTTATTATATTATGCTATTATAAAAACCATCACAATAAGATTATACTATTTGTTATAAGAATTTTATATTACGCTGGGTGAGATTTCAACCTATGATTGGATTTCGGAACGTGGCAAATAAACCTTTAATTTTTAATTGTCTTTGTCTTGTACCTCATGTCAATGTCAGCAATTACGGAATCGTTTTTATTGTTATTTATATTTTAGTTTTTTATATCATTAAAATAACAAGAATAAGGAATATTTAGATGAAACTTGAAACAACCATAAAATGTTCCTCGCTGTTGTGAGGTGAAAAATTGTGTGTTGCGCTCGGCAGAAAAGTTTTTAACGTCTTGTACCTTTGAAATCCTCGCTTCGCTCAGGATTCAATCTTTAATCCACTCGCTACGCTCGTGGTTCAATCTTAGAATCCTACACCAGCTCAGATTTCAATAGATGTAACTCGCCGCTAATAACTTTCCAGCCTTGTATAACAAATAACTATTTCGGTCGAGGGATTGTAATCCGAGTCCCTTGAAATTAGCAGGAGTAGGACGAATCAATTCTTAGCGTATCTAAACATATCAAATCGGTTTTCAAAGTGTCCACAAATCGGTTAGTGGCCACTACCGTGGCTCCTACCCTAGTAAATACCAAAAACGCCATTGAGCCAAATCAACCGTTCCAACGGGTCTATGTAAATACCGCAACTGTCCACGACACAACATTCCCTACCAACGTCTAAAAAACCAAATGATTTCCCAAAAGAGGTTGCCGCGTATTTCCCTTTACTACATGCTTAATTCACGACAAAATGGCTACGGACAGGCCTGAATGCAAAGGAGGTCGTTTTTGGTGAATTTTTTATACGATGTCAAGTTGTTGGTGCTGATTTGTGGCTGGGACGATTTGGGACATCGGAAGTAGGTTCAAAGAGCTTGGTGGAAGGGTCTGTGACTTGTTAGTCGTTTTTTTTGTTCGATTGGTGAATTGGAAAACGTACGTATGTAAGATCTTGGAATTTGCAGCGTAAAAACGAATCTAATCATGTTATACGAGTACATTAGTTACTTTTATGATAAAATAGGGGAAGGTAGTATATGCTGTACTATCGGACAGCGTATAGTATGGGACAATGTTGATTACTTCACTATTTCACTACTTATACGCCCTCCATCAAAGCACAGGCAAAGTATACCATCCTAGCTACACGGTGAACTAGTTTTCGGCAAGCTGTCAATATCACTATGCGCACGACGTCGATTTCATTTAATATCGGACAATTGAGATGAGACATTTTTTTTATTGTTTATTACCCGAACAATTCAGTTACTTCACGGAAAAATAATATAATCAAGATGTCCTCAAAACTTCTGATCCGATTTCAAAATAAAAATAAACATTCTATAAAAAAAAAAACAAAAAGTAAAAAAAAAAAACTTTTGGAGTCGGTGCCAAGGCATTCTTCTACATTGCACTTCTATTAACTATATATTTTTTTGGTCTTGGCTAGCTAGCACCGACTCCAAAAGTTTTATTTTTTACTTTTTGAAGTCCGTTTGAATTCTTTTTATAAAATGTTTTTATTTCAGATTTTTTTGTTACATCATGTGCTGTCACTTACACAAAAAATCAGCCCATACACAACAATGATGTCATCTAGGTAAACGACTACTTGCCAAAACGTGATTGATATTTTTCTGGATTATGAATAAAATACTAGCCAGATTTTCGTAAAAAATATATGGGACCACACATAAACCATTTTCTTTCAGATAAAAAAAGAATTATAAAAATCTGTTAACAACTGGCGAAGTTATTGTAAAACATACATAAAAAAAACCGTCGACTTTAGAATTTCCTCCTTTTTTTGAAGTCGGTTAAAAAAATAGGACCAACTTGGGAACAAACCCGATGTTATAACGTTTCAATCATTTCGATCGGTTCAGGCGTTCTCGAGTAATCGGTGAACATACATAAAAAAAATATACGCGACGAATGGACAACCTCCTTTTTTTGAAGTCGGTATATTTCTTACACTCACACCAATTAAGCTAGCCCCAAAGAAAGCACTGTAAGGCTTGTATTATGGGATATTAGTTAGAGGATATACATATTTGTAATTAAAAATATATAAGTAATATATAAGAATAAATTTCTAAACGTCCTTGCTTCAGGTACAATCGCTCGTATTCATCATACAAAATCAAAGTCAAAGTCAATATCATTTATTCAGTCTAGGCTGTTACAAGCACTTATGAACGTCAAAGAAGCTACGCCATCGGTTCACAAACCCTACGGCGGGAGACGTTGTAACAAGAAGAACCGGCAAGAAACTCGTCAAGGGCTGTTTTTTACAAACATTTACATATCGGTAGGTGCAAATAATGCGAATCGGATCGAACCCAAGACCTCGGAGTAGGCGACGACACCTTGAAACCGGTGTACGTAATACTCTACCAGTCGTCAAAAGTAGTAGAACATTTGGGATACATACCAGAAATAATTATAGATTTTGCTTTTCGGTTTTTTTCGATTAGTACTTTCAAAAACGCATGCATTTCTGAAACGTACTGGCAACATGCATGCAACAGCGAAACAATTGTTTCTACTTCTTTGATTACGCCATGTACTATAAGCAATGCATTCATAATTTCATCAATTATAATTCATAATTGTCATACAAAACGAACACACTTATACAGAATATATATACCACTTATGTACTGTGATTAACAATGAATAAATGAATATGAATATAGAGGTATTTCTCTATATATTAAATTTTTTCTGTATACTTATAATTAATTTGTTCTTTAATTATTTCAAAAGGACTACCTATATTAAGTGTATTTTTATCTTGTAGTACAAGACGTTGTACTTAGTTAATTTATTATACCGGAAAGATAACACCTTCACCACACTTAAACACTTTTTATTACCGAGGGAATAAAATGTGCAAGCAAAATAAAACTCTGTTAACAATCTAAATAAGGGTTAGAGTCAGTGTAGCTGGTTTTATGCAGTTAATAAATTACAAAACACCTCTTTGCCACTTTCTTGAGTTAAACTAACATTGTAATCTTTGTGATGTTGAAGAAAACGTAAAAAAACGTGAACCTAAGTTTATTTTATAATAAAAAAAAATGTTGAAACTGAGAGGTATATTTTGTTTGTAAATAATGATTTACCATTTTTTGCTTAACATAATTTAATTTGTGAAATAAGTAGCTTGATAGTTAGTTACGGATATCAGAACCAACCAAATCGGTTGGTTCTGATATCCGTAACTTACTATTACACCGGATGCTTTGACGACCTCCGGTGTATGGTTGGTTCCGTATACTTGAGTTCGATGAGTTCTTGAGTTCCCGGTTCGATGCTCGGACAACACAAATATTTACATATTTAGTATCCATTCGTTATCTAGTATACATAACACAAGTTCTAATGATACTTATTTTGGCCTAGCTAGATAATTGTTGTGATAGTATGAAATTATTTATCGAACATAAGTATTTGTCTTGGTTGGGAATGGAACCCACGACTCTCTGATGCTTGTCGATACAAAATATATTACTAAGCGCCTGTTTCACAATCTAAATCTAAGTTCTGAGTAACTTAATTGACAGATAAATATGCAACACCAATGAAACTTATGTTATGGATACTAGATAACGGATAAACATACTTATATACGTTTTTTTTTTGTAAATACATATATAATATACATATTAAACACCCAGATCAAGACAAATATACATGTTCATGCACACAAATATTTGTCTTGTCCGGGGATCGAACCCGGGACCTCTGGCGCAAAGGGCGGGTATCGGGTTCGTACCCGATGACATCAGGGATCGAATTAATGTCAAAACGGTACTATGGAAACCACAGCAACCTATTTCATAGTACCAAAATAACAGATTAATGTGAACTCAATTCTGTCCGGAGTAAGAGGTCAGATTGCAAAATGCGTTACAAATATAAAACCTCCCTAGCAAAAAGTGACGTTCTAATCCCTGCAGTGTTAAAGGGAACAGAAAAAGGAATTAACCCCCCTTTCACTTGTTATTCCGTTCACACGGAGCGGGAAGTGTGTGTCTTGATTTATAAGGGCTGTATCACCGCGTGTTGTGTATAAATTTTATTCTGTAAACCATTTTGCTGGTAACACTGGCGTGGTAAAGGCCTTTTTGGTTGCGTTAAAATTGTTAGAAATTGAAAATATAGGTACTTAGTATTTTTTAACCTTTGTTTTTGTTTTTGAAGTTTTCTCGCAGATAACTGTTTATAAACACAAAGTTATCTGCGAAGAATATAAAATCCTTGGAGATAACTAATTACCTCCGAGGAACAGGTTTTCCTAAAAGATAACTGGTAAAAAAAACAGTTATCTGCGAAGAATATAGAATCCTCGGAGATAGCCAGTTATCTCCGAGGATTCTTACAGTTCACCAGTTATCTAGCCACGGTTATCTGTAAACAAGGGTAAATTTTATTTCAACGTTACCATTTTGTGTCCCCTAGGTCAGATGGATCAGCGGATTGGCCATAAACCATCATAAGGCTATCGAAGCTAAATCTATTAAAAGGCATCAAACTCTCGTTTCACAAAAGACTTAACCATTCGACAAATGATATATTATGAAATGTGTATTGTAGTGTTTGTATCTATGGAAAAGGGTACAATCTACCCTGTCTCACACACACAGGAGGGCAACACTAGTAGCTGTCATTGTCAACGATAGATTGACAGATGACATATAGCTAGGCGGGAGTTCTGGTGGAGTGCGGGTAGGATTTCGGCTCCAGGATCCCCGATGTGATGATACGTATATGTGTGCTTGTCTTGGTGTGACGGTGAGCCAGGGAAACTGTTAGGTAGGATTGCAAATCCTACATGTATGATATTATTTAACGACATGACTTGTGCTGCTGTTTACTTTTATTATGATGATCGGCATGTTTTTAATGAATTTCTATTTATTATTCTGTTATTAGGTACTATTTCAATTTCATTATGTTATTTATTGACAATTTACAATGTATTGCTTTAATATGGGTCATATGCCTGAAATAAAATGATTTTTATTTTAAGTTAATTTTATTTAATAGAACGTTTTGTTTGCGTTTTGTTTTTATTGAAGTCACATTTTGACACTCTCCACACTTTGGAGGGGGTGATTGAGCGAAGACGACACAAAATCAGGCCTGTCTCACTTCCATACAAGCGGCGCAAAATCCCCGAGATATTTACCTACTAGTCTGGTAAACAACCTAATTTCAACCTTTTGCTTTGCGTATAGCGTTCATAGTACAATAACTGTCTGCCGTCTCGCTTCAATCTGCTAGTCGAGCGAGTGCCAGCCTATTGAGACTAGTCCGGTGACCGGACGCTTGCGTTGATCATAACTAAACTCGGGAGTGAAATTTCTGTACCGTAAGGTACTAATATATATATTCTGTGACAAAACTTCTGACAAAAAACAAATTTACTTTAAGAGATTCGCAGTATTAAATAGCATGATAAAATTGATTAACAATACTGCGCTAAGAGATGGCGGTGATGGCGGTAGGCCCCCAAGTTCTTAGCAGCCATCCAAAGCACAGAGGAGTTCAATATATACATTTTTGGTCACCCATCCTGTGACCGAGCATTAGAAAAGTTGCTTAGGCCTATCTCGCCACGTTTAGAAGTCGGAGCGTACGCTGTCTGCCTAGTCGTAGTTGAAGTTCATTTGTGTCCTTAATAACCGTCAACCACAGAGCATTAAATTCTGATATCTGTGCCGTCAACGAACTCTGCCATACCAACTACGCTCCGACTTCTATGGTTAAATAGGCCCCTGATTGTAAATAACATACTTTCAGCTTGAAGTATAGGTACTTACGATAATGTTATAAATTAATCATTCAGATTACTTGATAGTCGCTCAAAGTTTCCATTTAGACACTTCACGTTAACCACAGGAATAATTAAATCGTTACTTGTACTTTACCCCCAAACTTCCGAATCTGACCCTAATATCCATTTACACACGGTTTTAATTACAATATCAAGATCACTAACATTCAAGGGTCAGTACGGTCGTAAATAACTCAGGGTCTTTTAGACCCCAACGAAGTTTTAATTGACTTTGATGGTATTTTCGACTTTAAATAGAAGTGTTAAGTGTCATTGTTGAAAGTTGACCCGATGGGAATAATTATTGTATGGAAAAATCTTTGGTATCAATTGGAATTGATTAGAATGTGAATTGGGTCAAAAAAACAATTCGACTTTGTCTACTTTTCTGATTTAAGTAGGCATGAAGTATAACAGGCCTTTATTTTGAAAAATAATTATGACAGACAGGAATCGATACCTTTATCAAATAAGTAGCTATTGAAACTGTTTAAACAAGGAATTAGCTTAGCTTTTAACGCATTCTAATATATACAAAAGGTGATCATCAAAGCAAGCAAAGCCGAAGGCTGCTTACTATTAGCTATTGGTTTTTCTTTTAACAGAAATGGAAAGTGTAAGGTCTCAAGCATTGTTACAGTATTTGCTTTTTTTATGAGCGACGGGGAAACTCTTTGCCTTCATCATGGTCTAGTGGTACAACCACCGTTATCAGACCCTCGGGTCCCAGGGTTCGATTACCAGCGGGGGTACATTTTGAGTTCGGTTTGTTTGGTAATAGGACTCGTTTTAAGTCCGCATGGCTAGATAGTGTTCCGGCATTTCGAGATAGGATAGCCAGTTCCTCAGTGATTGAGGATTGCGGGAGAGGCTAGCTTCCATCTTCAGCCTTATCAATACTTAACATCAGGTATGATGAAGGCTAAGAGTTTCCCCGTCGTTCATTAAAAAAAAAACATTTAGGAATTACAGACTAACTTATTATATTAACATCTTCAAGTACTAATAGCCACCTTGTCTTGTTGCAGGAGATCGCCGCTATACTCATCAGCTTTGACAAACATACTGAATGGCAGTCGAAAGAGGTCAAAATACGGTAAGCACTAGCTTATTTTACCTTTAACTGTAAAAAAAAACAGATGGATTATTGACGGAGCCCTTTCGCACTAACTTTTTTTTTTTCGAGGGGGAAATGCGCCTTATGCATACCCTATTGCTGGTGGGCCATAGGGTTATGTGGGGCTCTCCTTTGGCATACCCACCAAAACCCCCCCGGTTTCCGGCTGCATATCGCCAGGATTGTATAAATGTGGGGCCGTTGTTGCAGTCTCCACCACAATCCTGGGCGACCTTTCCTGGCCGAAGCCAGGCTTCCCTGCGGGGATTTTTCCTAGTCTGACGCGTCCCGATTCGCCCTCCCTAGAGAGGGATGGGGAGCCTAGTCGACCGTCAACTCTAGGAATAAATGGCATCGCCGTTCTCCGAATCGCACCACCTCCTAAAGGGGAATGAGGTGCTTTCGCACTAACCTGTAAACGTTAAAACACAAAACTTACAAACATAAAACTTAACCAAACCAAAAACCTCATTCCAAATCTGTTAATAAAAGTGCGCGCAAGTATCGATTCGTAAACCATTGTTTTATTTCAATATTCTATTTTTGGAATTATTTTTATATTATATATTTTTTTAATATTCAATTACTCTTGACCTCAATCTGGCCGAGGAGCGTAGATGTGGTCTAAGATGGAGCGAGTTGGCCCAGAAGAAGCCTGTTCACTTGCACCTTGAAGAGGTTTGGGTTGTATGTGCTCGGGAAGACAGACGCCGGCAGGGCATTCAAAGGCCTTGGCTGTTCGCATGATCAAAGAGGATTTAAAGCGCTCTGTGCGTACGTTTGGAATGGCAACCAAGTATGGATGGTAGCCTGCAGTACGTCTGGTTATGCAGCTCAGCTCAGCTCAGCTGTAGAAAACCGACAGACAAGCGACCTTACGGCGGTGACTCAAACTATGTGGGTTTTTAATTTTATAATACTGTTGATGATGTTTTTGTTAAAATATAAGCGTTAAAGCCGCCGTGGTCACGGGATGACTGGCTACTTATAAGTCTACCCTCGAGCCAGTCATCCTGTGACCACGGCAGCTGAAAAGGTGCCGAAACGTCGGGAAAATAAAAAAACCTAAAAATACTAAGTTCGTGAAATATAGTTTGATATCCGTAAAAATTGTTTTATGTCAATGAACAGTGCGCGCCAAAACTTAAGATTTAATAAGCGTTAAAGATATACAACATGCAATTCTTCTCAGAATGTTAGGGAAAATTCACATTTCAAACTATCTTACTGATAGTTTGAAATGTGAATATTGTTTCAGCAACAACCAAAATAACAGCGTCTGATAATAAAAAAATGGGCACTTATATAGATTTGAGATCAAAGTCATAATAAATAATAAATACATCTTTAGAAGTTTAATAAAATAAGCTCAATTAACATCACACAAGTTTTAACTTAAGGTAAAACTTTTGAAGTAGTACAGCAGCCCATTTCCTTATTCAGTAGACTTTAAGAACAAAAAAGTGAAACAAAATCTGGTAAGAAAGAAAGAAATTACGAGTCCTCGTTGTAAAAAGTCTAGAAAGAACAAATTGAACTATCAGTATACTAACGTCTTCCACTTTAGTTTTTTAGTCTGTGACGCCAGGGACGGACTCGACTGGATGTATGGCTATCGCAATAAAGTACATACAGTAAATACCACATTTTAATAGATTGTGAATATAGTTTGAATTATTTACAAAACAAAAAATAATAATATTATTAGCTAAAGAAAATGTTATCTGTTTGTGTTTTCCTATTTTAATGTTCGTTTATAGGTTTATCTAGAATTACATTATAACCGATGAGCTTTTCTCTTTCTTTAATCTTCAGAAATTCAAGTATGAGCTGTTAAAATGATTTTAAAACATAGCTTCTTCACCCACTTATTCTTCTTGTTATGGTTTAAATAGTAAATTATATATTCACATAACATAAAAAGGGAATTAAAAGTTTAATGAAGGACAGATATTCGTATTACTTGATTCTTTAAGCGCTTTGTCAAAACAAGTATCGTGTTGTATTATATTAATACTAGGGCGGTTACAACCCGATACTCGGGTTCGTCGATCGACGAAAAATTCCAAATGATGCGAAAATCTTTAATTGCAGTTTGTGATCATCACGTTTAACATTTTGTATATTTTATAGTTTTCGGAACAAATAGACTCGAGTACCTTTAATTTGATAACTTACTCGGCCGCGTACTACGCGCCAAAGTCCCTATCGAGTCGTCACAAATTTTGCGAACCTGAATTAAGTATATAGATTTATTATCTGCAAAAAACCGATATCAATGACGCCAAAGAATTCACAAACTACATTTTCGTACCAAACATCAATTCTTTGTTTAAACTTCCCCCTTCTTTCGTCCCTGCGTACGGCCCCTAATTTGGCGCCCACCGTGGGACTCGTTCCAACTTGTAACAACTTTGAGCAAATTAAAACTTGTACAGTGACTACTGCTCTCTTTGTGTGCGCCTCTAAAATATTAACTCTTTATGGGGGCGTAGTGTACTCGAGACTCGCGTCGCGACCGCGGTGTCGTTATTCTAAAATTTTAATCTTAGTACACGCCGTGATTTAGATTTAGCCCGTGGGATATCTTGAACTTTGGTTTCAGATACTTCCGGAGTCTTCTGGGGAGTTAAGAATTGTGGTTAATGACATTGTATACAATAAATAAGAGAAGTTCTCTTTATACAATGTGATTTTGAGAAACTTTGCAAGCCCTGATTTTGTTTAAATTTAAAGTTATTATTACATAAAACATCTAAGCAATGATGAAAATATTTTCTTCAAGTAAAGTAATTGAATTTTACTTTAGAAAAGAAATCATAACACGGGACTAAAGCATAAATTAGCTAAAGGGTTTTTGTTCTTAATGTATGAAGAAAAGCAATTGCTTAGTCCCTAAACATTAATTTTCTTTGCCGCCTACTTCTTTCATTCCTATTTCACTATGTTTTATTATTAATAATAAATTCAATGGTCTTTTTTATGTAGCAATTATTTAAATATACAGCTAGACTAAAAGTGGTCGGTATTCAAACACTTTTTACTTTGCCAGACATGAAAAAAAAATGAAATACAGCTGAAAGCGAATTAAAATAACAGCTTTCAGTATTATGGTAAATTCTCAGACGGGAATCGAACCCGCGACCTTTGGAAGTCCGGTCCAATGCTCTAACCGCTGAGCTACCGAGACTTTCAGTATGTTACACAGAACAGCATTAAATAAAATTACCACAACTGTGGTTCTTTGACACCGTTACTGCCAAAACAACCGTTTGGGTTGAATATTAATAAGTAACCGCCTCTGCGGTCTAGTGGTAACAACCACCGGTATCAGAACCAGGGGTCCCGGGTTCGATTCCCAGCGCTACATATTGTATTCGGTTTGGTTGGTGGTAGCCGGTAGGACTTGTTGTAAGTCCGCCTGGCTAGCTACCACCATATTATCTAAGTCTGACGCCATAATAAGAATGTTTTCAGCATTCTTGTGTTCCGGCAGTTAGAGATAAGATAGCCAGTTCCTCAGTGGTTGAGAATTCCGGGAGAGGCTCGCTTCCATCTTCCGCCTTATCAATACTTAATCAGGTATGATGAAGGCTAAGAGTCTCCCCGTTGAACATAAAAAAAAGTAAGATAAAGCTATAGTATCTGTTTTGTGGTGTTTTTGGGTTTTTGGTTAATTTGCCTTTCTTCAATTGAACCACTGAACCAATTTCGATATTTTAGTATAAATATTTTGCGTGAAAGTTTTTGTTTTTGGTATATTTGTTACTCAAAACAAATATACCATAAACGAAAACTTTACTATTCATAATAGGTATTAATTAGTAGGATATGAGAGCTTTGCACTCTTACTGAATAACTAAAGTCATTTATAAAATTAAATATTCATATTTAATTAAAATTGAGAAATTCATATAAAGTCCTTTTTTGTCAGGGCACTGAACGCCAGTCATAAATTATTCAAAACAAAATACTTTTTCTTCTAAAATACTTTATTACTAACTCAAACTTTTAAATGGTCGTTTAAAAGTTTGAGTTAGTAATAAGTATGTAATAATAAAGTATTTTAGTAGTAAGTATTTAACTTAATTCGCGCTATCCTTGCACAAAATAAATCAGCGACAAGTACCAAAAAACGAGGTCGCAGTACAACAATTGAAACGTTGAACTAAAACTTATTATCCGAACTAGTAACTTATGGTTCGCAACCACGAACCTTAGGGTCAAAGTATACCCATAAATCCGAGAAGAACAATAATAAACTTGGTTAAGTAACAAGCAATAACAGAGTCACGGCAATATCAAGTTTTTATTTGGAAATTAATTCTTTATTGCTTTCAGTTAGAAAGTGAACTATTGCGATGTGAATTCAGAACTTATTCGGTTGGAATAAGGTTGCGATTCGGTTTTAGAAAGAAAGAAAAAAAAAAGGTTTATTTAGGACAAACAAACAAAAAAAGAAACACAAACAAAGCACGGTTTGTTCCAAAAGGGCTCCGACTCAGCATAACGCTTGGCTTTTGACCAGCGCTGGTCTTCCGTCGGTACCGGTGGGGCTGAGAGCTGTATCAACCGTCTCCGTAGAGTGAAGAAAAAAATAGAAGCAACAAAAAAGGAAATTTAACAGTAAAAAAATGTAATAAAATAAACTATATGTCATGCATGTTTTACTGGATTGCTTATTTTTTGAAAGATTGTTGCAATTATTTAAGTATTGGTTTTGTACTTCTCAAGCAATGGATATTTCAGTAATCAACAGCTTAGCAAGATTTAGTTGATGTTAACAATTCCAATAGACACCACTATTGTTTCACACATTTATTTAAATTATTTTTTTATTAACGACGGGTGACTCTTAGCCTTCATCATACCCATACTTAATTTGATGATTAGTTTGATCAATATTTTGGTTGTTGGATTCCATCATCGTGTGTTTCATTTCCACAGGACACAATTTTTTTTAAAGATGAACATAAGTAGATACCGGTCTTGGTGTTCCTTATGTATTAAAAAATCCATTGGTTGGACTAGAAACTAGATGGTGCTGTGTTAGGGTACTTATCTAAACTTTTTAAGATTCTTATTACTACATAATTCACTAGTTTATTTTGTTGAATGATTATAAAGTCGTTCCTATTATTTGACACACTTAGTTATATGGCGACTGCCAGATCCAATACACGTCACACTAAACAATTGACAATCTATGACGTCACCAAACGTCTGTCCCGCACAGACACACGTCATCAATCTTGCTCACATCACAGATCCTACAGGATTACTCAACTGACTGCTCGACCGTCTAAGAGGATAGAGGCAATAGGGGAATTATTCATAATCGCTTGATGGACCACTTACGTTGAAATTGGTTGAAACGTTGACACATACATTTGATAGTATGGTAATGGCACACAGGTTGTGCTAAAGACTCGAATTTGTCACTCCAAAGTGCCGCTAAGAGATTGCGTTTGTAACAGAATTTCGTCTGTTGTTAAGTCTAACAAAATAATAATTTTATTACTAACCTCATTCACAAACTGACGCACTTACTAAAGAAAGATCATTTTTGATTATTCGGAAAAGTGAGATAGGTAGGTACTCCAATTTATGCTTTAGGTATTTACTCGAAGAACTAAGCCTTTTCCCGAGAAATTAAACATCGAGGAGTGATTCGGGTCCCTGAAAATAAACATATTATGTCATCCCGTGACTACGGCAGCTGAAAAGGTGCCGAAACCACGGTAAAATCAAAAAACCCCTAAAAATACATACAACTTAGTTCGTGCGCAGTAAAATATAGCGCGTGTGATATTCGTAAAAGTCGTTTTTTTTTCAATGAACAGTGCGCGCTAAAACATAAGATGTACGTAAATAAACATAAAGTACATACAAACGAAGTCTCGAACTAATTATAATATATATATATATATATATATATATATATATATATATATATATATATATATATTATAATGAGTTCGAGACTTCGTTTGTATGTACTTTATGTATATATATATATATATATATATATATATATATATATATATATATATTACTGCGGGCTTATCATCATCTATTAGAAACCATCACATCATAACAACGTTTTCTTTTTATTGAAGTTGTCACAATTTGACACACTTCACACTTTGGAGGCGATGATTAAGCGAAGACGTCACAAAATTAATTATTAACAATTATAATAAGCCCGCAGTAATATATATAAACCATCACATCATAACAACGTTTTGTTTTTATTGAAGTTATCGAAGCGAAGACGTCACAAAATTAATTATTAACAATTATTATGTGTTGGATAAAACAGTGTTGCAGCAAGGCCTTGCTGGTGATGGAAGACTATGAAATGTCAAAGGTTTTGACACACCGAGTGGAGCCAGCTGGTGTCAATACAAGGTAACAGGATAGGCGAGGAGAGAGGCTAGGCGAGCATTAAGAAAGTATTTTTTGATGTTCCTACGGGAAACGGGGAACGGGAAACGGGGGGAACAGGAACCACGCGAGTAAAACCGCGGGCGGCCGCTGGTTTATAATATGTCATTGTATTTAAGTCGTTAGTTTGAAGTTTTTAAGTCAATTATCTAATCGATAGTTAGATAAATTAACAACAAGTATACATAAAGTAGATCCACATATCAATCTCCGTAACTCAACGTACCTATAATAGATCTAGTGAGATTACCCGCCGTCCGACACAGATCGAGCTGGCAAACTAATTCATAATTTGTATGGAATTAGTATGATGTCAGTCATACGTTTGAAGTTAAGACACATTTTTAACCAACCAATTAATACCGATTTAAACTAAACACCATTTAAAAGTCATTGCATTGCAATTTAAACGATATTGGAGTTCAGTCGCTTGTTAAAAGTTTCGTCATCAGCCATTTTTAATCTCCCCACTGCTGAGGCACTGGCCTTCCATATTTGGATGGCTATGGAGAATGGGCCGTGACCCACCACGCGGGCTCAATGCGGATTGTTGGGTTTTAATAACTGCAAATGCAGCCGAGGCCAACGCCTTAACGTGCCTTCCGAAGCACGGAGAAGTTCGAGATAGAAAATATTGGGTCACCCATCCCGTGGCCGGCCATTGCGAAAGTTGCGTAACCTCAAAAATCGCAGGGCAAGCGTGGCGAGCTTCACTATGGGCTCTTCAAGCTCCTGTTAGAAGTTTAAAGGGACGTATCGATATTTGTAACATCAATAGTTAGAGAAATTGGCTCCAACAAGTATAACTACAATCCCACAATATCAATCTTCGTAACCCAACGTATAATATAGATCTAAAGAGATTACCCGCCGTCCGACAAGGATCGAGCTGGCATACTAATTCATAATTAGGATGACGTCCGCAGCTTAACATAATCAGCGATAGTGACGTTTACATGAAGGCATGACTTTATAACGTAATAAATAATTTTCTTATTAACCGACTTCAAAAAAGGAGGAGGTTCTCAATTCGGTTGGTATAAATTTTTTTTTTATTTTTTTTTATGTATGTACACCGATTACGCCGAGATTTGTGAACCGATTTCCATGATTCTTTTTTTGTTCGATGCAGAATAGTTGCCAATTGGTCCCATAAAAATTTGGTTTCGTTTGACCCAGTACTTTTTATGTTATGAGCATTTTTATATATTTCATTTCATTGTTGACTTGGATGATGTAGTATTTACGATAATTTTGTTTATAATGTACATGAAACCTTATCTAATCTAGAAAAACCCTGCTGTAGTTTACAAAACAGCCTATTACAGACACTAAAAAGTAAAAAAAAAAAAAAACTGCGTTAAAAAAAACCGACTTCAAAACTAAAAAGCAAAAAATAAGCCTTTTGGAGTCGGTGCCAGCCAAGGCAAGAAAAATAAAAGAATAGGAGCTTAAAGTAGAATGTCTTGGCTGCCACCGACTCCAAAAGGCTTATTTTTTGCTTTTTAGTTTTGAAGTCGGTTTTTTTTAACGCAGTTTTTTGAGTTTAGAAATGAGAACATCATATCTAAACCCTAACTCCGATCCCCTAGTTTACTCGTTTCAAATGTTTCTTATGAGATTAAAAAAAATATATGTTTTTACTTTAAGCGCTAGTGGCCGCGCTTGACAGACTGATCGTAATCGATCACGTTTTTAAGCAATGTTCGGCCCGGTCAGGTGTCGGATGGGTGACCGTAAAATAGCATTACAACTGAGCGCTTCCGTGCTTCGGAGGGCACGTTAAACCGTCGGTCCCGGATGTTGTCATCAGATATCAGTCGTTAAGCCAAGTCAGAGGCCTTTTAGGCGGCCTGATAAATTGTGACACCAGAGGTGGCCACTAATCCTCATATGATAAGAAGAAGAAGACTTTATTAGTTATTACACACAAGCTTAATGTTTTGCACAAATTATTATTGTTGAAAAGCATCATAATAAAAAAAACGTTGTATTTATGTTTGCACTGCTAATATTATAAAGGCAGTTTGTTTGTTTATTTGTATGTTTGTTTGTTACTCTTTCATACTAAAAGTACTGAACAGATTGTTAGCAGGTTGGTTATATGATTGATTATTATAAATCACTCAATTTCCGTTTTTAGTGCAAGGTCGAACGCCAATATTGACAATATCATATTTTTGGTATGTTTGGCTCCACCTAGATGGTTATTATTTGAAGGGTGTACGCCAGCGAGGACGGGTCAGTCTCCCTAGCCAGAACCATTTCACACAGTTCCCCAAATCCCCTGAGTTTTTAGTTTTGTTTGGTTTTTGGTCTTCATTGAACAAACTATCACGCCTACGGATGCATCTCTAGACTCAAAATGTATGTAATTAAATTTGCTACAACTTCATCTCCTATCACAGAGATAGTTAGTTTGGCGAATTAAAAAATAGGATACTTTTTATTGCAATATTCCCACGGGATCGGGAAACACGGAGTGAAACCGCGGGCGCCAGCTAGTTTATCATAATTTTATGAAGCATATTTCACATAAAGTGTTGGGTTTGGAACTAGTACTGCGAGCTAAACAAGCGCGAGCCGAGCTAGCGAAGCGAGCGTTCCACATTGAATTGTCAATGTGGCACGCTCGCCATGACTACATTCAACACCTTATTACATTAACTACTGTAACTGTAACCCTTGGAAGATGAGTTTTTTTCAGTTACAGTGCCTTTTTACCCGACTGGGCCAGAAGGAGGGTTATGTATATGTATAATTGTTTGGCACGCTCTGCGGCCTGAACGGCTCGGTGTCGTTAGATTCGTATTTACCGTGAGAGTGGCACTAAGTATTTTGAAGTGAAATATAAAATATATTTTTAGAATACTTCAATATACGTATCAAATTAAAGGGAAAAAAATTTAATCATACACATATAAATAAAAAAAAAACCGCCTGCTTCAAAAAACAAGCCAACTGAAAAGATTGAAAATAAATTTTTGTATTTGCCTTTTTTAACCCCCGACGCAGCGCAAAGAGGGTGTTATAAGTTTGAAGCCTATGTCTGTCTGTCTGTCTGTCTGTACGTATATTCGTAGAGCCTAAACGAATCAAGCGATTTCAATGCGGTTTTTTTAATTGAAAGCTAAATTAATCGAGATGGTTCTTAGCCACGTTTGATGAAAAGCCATCCGGCCATTTATGGAGATGGTCAACTGCCTGCCGAAACGGTAAAAGATACAAAGGTGGCGCTTTGATTAAAATAATGTAAACCCTGGGCAAATTTAGGTACAGCAAAAAAAAAAACAAAATGGCGGCAAATATTTTTTTGTCTTTCTGTACTTAAATATTCGTAGTGCCTTAAAGAATTAAGCGATTGCAATGCGTTTTTTTTTAAATATTGTGTGTAATTTAAAAAGGATGAAATAAAAATAACATTTTAACATTTTGAAACCCCCCCGACACAAAAAAAAACTTCACAAAAAATAAAATTTCTCTCGGTCGAGGGACCACAAAAAGAGAAGTACTAAAAGGGTATATTTTACGTTGGGAGGGAACATTTTATTTTATTGAAGTTTTTTTTTTGTGTCGGGGGGTTTTCAAAATGTTAAAATTTTATTAATTCTTGTTTCCATCTTTTCAGTTAGCTTGTTTTTTAAAAGCTGGCGGGTTTTTTCTTTTTTCGCATTAACAGTATTTCTATATTACTTTCTTACTGATATATTTTCACAAATTGCCTGCCTATTTTGCAATTCACTTTCAAATTTCACCTGCGTTTCGACGGAAACTCAAATAGAATTTGTAAAAGGCGATATTCTGAAGACGCTATTGCACTCAGAATATATCAGATTATGCATTTATGTGCTCTTACCATGTTATTTTGGGTTATTTTTATTGCAAGTGTCGTTTTACTAGATTTTTATAAATCTAATTTATTTATTTATTTAATACTTCATGCACAAATTGGATGTACATAGGCGGACTTTATGCCATAGGCATTTTCTACCAGTCAACCTTAGGGTGATGTGGAGACTAGTAAGAGGTAGTGTAGTGTGCACGCACAACCAGTGTATAAACTTTACCTGAAAATAATAATAATAATATATATTTATATAAGTAATAAAACATACTACATACATAAATACTAACAAAAATTAAAATGTTATTTATACGTACTTATACATTGTTATATTGATATGTACATACATATAATATAATGTAAAATTGGTATAAACAAAGTTATGGACAATTATCAAGATTGATTTGCTTAACTTATATGTTTACAAAATCATTGTAAATGTAAATATTTAAAATCATAAACCTAAACTGTTATTTATATAATTAGAAAAAAAAACATGTAAAATAATGTAAGTAATAAACATAATTGGTTTTGCTATTGGTACAATAGCAATAGGGTAATAAACTCAAATGTTGCTGCTTCGTTCTTTCTTAAAGCTGTTTGACAATTCATCATGCATCATAATAATAAACTAACTTAGGCTGTAGTCACACTGGCCATTAAATTAATGTAAAAATATTAATAATACTGTTTTCAGCAACTTGAACGCTTAGTTTGTTTTCGTAATAGTTAAGCACATTTGGTTTGCGATTGGTTTGGTGATAAAGCACGAGATTTTTTGCTAAAAAAAATTTATTGTCGTGAGCTCTTCCGTGCTTCGCTAGGTAGGTACGTTATGCTTTAGTTAGTTACACAGTTAAAATCTACCAATCCGTATTGGGCTTCCTATAAGTAAAGTATGTGTTCCAGTGACATTAAAATCGCTGATGATGAAGAACCACTTTCATTTATTGAAAAAAACCAACTCTTCCGTATGTAATCGTGCTTTTCATTTAACTACGGAGTGTAACGGCCCCTGCGTACATTTCCTGCCACTGAGTTCGATAGAGGCGTTAGGGTCCCGGATTCTTCCAAAGCTGTTCGTATGAAGAGGATTGTGTTGCTGTGAATTTTCATACAAATAGCAATAACGTTTCCCCCCTTTAAACATAATATATTTTTTTTACATGTTCCTGATATATTGAATAAGTAGGGGGCCGTACGTTTTTATTTTAATGAAATATTGCTTATCACAAAAGTTATTAGCATCTCCATATGCGTATTTTTTTTAAATATAAACTACCTCGAGTGTTTTAATTTATTTAAATTAAACTGAACCGAATAATTAAAAGAGAAAAACACGGTTTTCTAGCCCTAGATTATTGTGTACCGAATCGAATGACATCAAAATTGCCTCATTTCTTAGGTTTAGGGGGTGGAAACGTTACCGCCTGAAACAATATTTCAGAAGGAAAAGGCAATCGCCTCTAGCCCCCATATTCTAAGTCGTTCCTCCTAAACTTTTTACCCTCCACTCAACGTCGTCGTGGGTAAAAATGGTAGTGTGCGCTAGGCCTAACACGGAGTGGCTACATACTCTTTGGCTCCTCCAGGTCCTTACGGAGTTATGACTTAGAATACCGATTTCGAGGAGTATTTCGAAGAGGTTTTCAATGAGGTTTCGTTAAGTCGAGGACGAGTAAGTTTTGGAGGAACGACTTAGAATATGGGTGTGGGTCTCGCGACGCGCATCGGCACTACACACACAGTTCTCTTAACTAGCATTTTTTTTTATATATTCTTCTTGTATGTATAGAGGACTATAGGACTTGTAGGTATATATGGAGGTTACTGTAGTAATAATGAATATTTTAGTGATCATACATATATTGGTTCTGCAAAATGATAATTAAAATTCAAATTATCATCATATAATTTCTCAGATGAAATACGGCCCCTATCTCTCTTCTAGCCCTAATTGCGTACCCAACCGGTTCCATAACACTGGCCTTGCATTATTCTATAACATCTACATGCACATTATGGTTTTGCAATAAAACTATTAAGTATTGAGCCCGTGGTGCAGTGGTTGGCATTGATTATTGAGGTTAAGCAACTTTCGCAATGGGCAGTCGGTAATGGGTGACAAAAATTTACTATCTCGAGTTCGGAAGGCACGTTAAGCCGCTGGTCCCGGTTGCGTTTGCAGTCGTTAAACCCACTAATCCGCATTGGGCCCGCGTGGTGGGTCATGGCCCGTTCTCCTTATCCATCCATAAGGAAGGCCAGTGCCCCAGCAGTGGGGACAATAAAAATGGCCGATGACGATATATTGACGTGGCAACAGCGCCAATGTGCACAAGCCCTAACTGCTAAGTTCTAAAAAGAAATGCGAAAAGTAATTACCATTTTGCCGTTTCAAAGAACGACCTCTCCAAATATTTCATGCCGAATGCCTCCACTTTAATAATGATTTAACGACTGTATTAAAATCTTTTGGTACACGATTTTTGAGCGAAAATATTCATAAATTTTGACGGTAATCGTTTTTATAGCGGAACCTGACGGAAAAGTATATTCTAACTGGTCGCGTTTGTTCATTTGATTTATAAGATCCGATGGTACTTTTTTATGTATGCCACAAAGTTTGAGTTGAGCCATAAAATTGGGAAAAGTTGACTTCTCGTTTTGCACAATTATTATGGAAGTCTTTCAATTTGAACTTGTAAACTTTTTTCAAGCCCATTAAAATGAAATTATTTGATATAACGATCACTTATACCTATTTATTAATATTTCCCTAGCATCTGCAGCATAAATATTATCTGATTGTGTAGGCGTCATTCTTATAACGCCTACACAATCAGATAATATTTAAGACAGCACAGCCATAATAAGAGATGCAACAGTATTTTCTGTAATCTTGGCAACTACAATTTCCATTCCGTCTGGCGATATTGATTAAAACCGAAACAATAATTGGGAATTCAGAGAGTTTTATTTATCAGAAGGTAACAGATAAAGACGATGATTCAGCCATGAAATAGACCGTGTTAACTTGGATAGTTTGTAAATGGTCTATTATATCTCTACTAGTATATCTTTACCGTAGTATATATTTATATATTTTTAATTATTGCACGTCCACGTGTCAATAAAACATTTTTTAAGGGATCCAGTTGAAAATCAGCGTCAGCCTTATCGCTGACTCAATGCTGAACTGGACACCCATTTGGTACTGTCGTGGGATACCAAATTTCTTGTACTTTTATATCTCTAAATGTTTCATGTTTTTGTACCGCATTGTCTTTGTTATACCTAGAAGTAAAATATAATGTTAATTTGTAAAATGTCCTGTGTTTGGTACCATATAAAAAAGTTTGTATTGTATTGTCTATCGACGGTTTATCTTTTTCTATTAGCAAACTCACATAGTTCATCAGTCAGAGATTCACCAGTTTTTTTTTTATAAAATGTTTTATTGTGATAAATACAATAACAGTAGCAGTTAGTGGAGCAGCCTTTTATGCACAAAAGTACTTGTGGAAGGATGCTCCACTCTTCATATCTTTAATATATTCACTTGTAAATACTTAAGACATTTTAAATATTTATAGCTAAAAATTATTTTATACTAGTATTTCTAAATAATGAAAACTAAAATTATGTATTCAAATACACATACACTCTAATATATACCCTAAAAGGGCATTTTTCATCTTTTAAATTCTGAAACCGTCACTTTTTATATATAACAGAGCAATCAGCTGACTCAGCTCACAAGTTCACTATCACAAGTCAATTTAGGGTTTTTCGTAAACAACGCCATCTATTGTGTCATTTTAACTCTACACACACCGATGAACGAAAACCTCATCAGTCAATCAGCTTTAACACTACACAATCGAACCCTGCTCTCAGATTTAGCTAACCCAAACAAATAGATACTCCACGACCAACATGACTAGCTAATTCACGATAAACTGTGGCTCATGAAACCGTCCTTGTCTAGTATTTATAGATGCGATTAGTGTGATGGAGACAGAAGATCTAGTTAATACTGACGAATGAGAGGCAGGATGGGCACCGTTCCCAGTGGAGTGGCTTTTGAAGAGTTAAGCTGAGTGTTAATGTTTGGAGTGGTGTCATAATGTATGGATGGACGGACGAACGCGTGTAGACAGTACTTAAACTGAATTTATCTAGCGTTCGAGTTGGCTGTGATTCCAGTTATACATTCTCCTCAGTTGCGTCAACCTATGAAGTAGAATATTCTTATTCAATCATTTTACTTTGTGGTGTACGTATGTACCTTTCTATTCTGTGTCAATTGCAATTTCGATTTTATACCTTTTGCAAAAGGATAAAAATCATGCGACAACATAATTGAGGATTTTAATGATTTTAATTATCATCATCATCTTCATCAGCCATTGTAGGAGCATAATATGCCTCCTATGCTTTGCATAGTCTTATTTGTGCATGGTCTTATCTCAGTCACTTATTCTTTGAATTTATTTCAACATTATTTTGATCTCTTTGTTATTTAACTGTCCTTAAATGTGAACCATATATTGGTTACCGATACTGTTTCTATATTTTATGTTCATTCTTATGTACAGACGTTACGTTGTGTATCGCAATAAATAAAATATAAAATCCTACTTGTTACCAGTCAAGCTTTAGTACGGAGCACCAGTACATTTCACGGGCATCAATTAAAAGAGACAATATTGACGACCGTGCTTCGCTTACCTACGGAATTACTAGTTTACTGATAAATATTTGCTCCAACAGTTTGCTAACAATTTATACTGTTGTTAAATAGTAATTGTCGATCATCTAAGCAGTCTGCTGTTGGTATGAATTTGATTGTATTGTCCTTATTATATTTGTTGTGCTTGTAAAATAGCCTTATAAGTATACAAATCCTGAATAACTAAAACATCCATATCGCGATCTCTGAGGTCCTAGGATTGATCTCTTTATTTCTGGTTTCCATTAGAAAGATCTAAAGAAAGAGTTTTTATGTTGTCATTGTCATTATTAACTATGCTTAGTTTATGATCTTGGTATTATATTTCTACTGTAATAGAAAAAATTAGACCTGCGCCATTATTATCAAATCTTTATAGGTATGCTAAGACATGGACGAAAATCTGATTACTGGATTTAAGTATTATGCCATTTTGTGAATATATCTGATTTTATCTACCGCAATCAGGAGTTGAAGACGACGAAATTTATTCAGGGAGAACGTTGTCAATCCAAAGTCACCAGCTGGAACAAATATATAAATAGACGTTAATACTTTCACACTTTCTAATCGCTCGTTTAATTATTTCATCACCGACAATAAATCCTTTGACCAAACAGCTATGTATAAATCCGGCTGAGCCTATACTTTGTCCATTTAGGGCCAACCGTATTTGCGAATGTCGCGTAGAATCCTGTTTTTGCGAACTGCCATCCGTTAACTACTGTAGGGGTAGAGGAGATCACTCCGAAGCGTGTTATAAAATAGTTTCGAATATCCAACTAGTTAATCTTACTCAATATCATACTTGAATGGTACTAAGAGATTTTTATAAGTTAGCGCAAATGAAAATATTTTTCTACAGTATTTTTTTATCCAAAACGTTGCCCTTTTTTATTCAAAATATTGTCTATAATTTAAAATTAAATTTGTGAAGTTATATATTTCACATTGAGAGGTTTTGCATAAACGTATGTTGTTTTCACTAGTTTGTTAGAGAGGAATCGTCGCTTTATAGAATCAGTTTGTGTATCGTTTTTTTATCTACTACGGGGAAACGCATAGCCTTCATCATACCTGATATTATGTAACTGTTATGGCTGCAGGTGGAGTCACTCGTCTCCTCGAATCCTCAACTACAAAAAAACTGACTATCTTATTTCTAGCTGCCGAACAAAATGCGACAATGCTGAAAAAAAATGTTGCAAATATAAATAAGATGGAGGTAACTCATTATGGAATCTATATACACGGCTATTTTTAAACAATATCGAAAATTGTTTAGTTTGTCTCAGAATCGATAAGTGAACAACGTGTTCCTAGAAATATGGGTCGAAATACGACTCAATTATTTGTATGAAGAGTCAAAAAATTTTTGTCATTGTTTCGAGCCAAGTTTCTTGGAGAAAGTTGTTTACTTACAGATTTCTAAGTAGAACTTAATTTTTGCCTTGGTCATTGCAACAACTTGGTCAGCACACGTGAACGGATGGAACAATTACACTAATTCTTTATTTGTTGTGTTTATTATTGTCAGAAGAAGGTTCTTACAAAAGAAGAAGATCGAAATTCGCTGATCTGGAACCATAGCAGTCCAACCAAACTACAAGAAATATGAAAATAGCAACTTAGTTAGGAAATGTTGTTGAGCGTAATAAGCATTTTTAATTGACGTACAAATATGGAACGTTTGTTACACCTGATATAGACCCAGCAGCCCAGCTTAAGTATAAGAGATACGAATATAGCGCCTTGGGTCAGGTTCTTCAGCGCATGAGCACTTTCTGTTTAGGTATAAGAATGGATGGCGGTTGAGGCGGAATTGTTCCGGAATTGTGAACGCGCACCGGGCGATGTTCTGTGGGTGGGCCCCCATCAAGGTGGACCGATGGTCTGGTGATGGTTGCGGGTAGCTGTTGGATGCGAGCAGCGCAAAAACGGTCGTTGTGAAATCTTTGGATTGGGCCTATACAGTCGGCGTCGTGCAGCTAATATGATGATAACAAAAATGAAAGATCTGGTACCTACACCTGATGTGGTACCCTAGCAGCCCTTCTTAGGTATAAGAAATACGAATATAGACAACATTCTGAGTCGGTACGAAGTTCGCTAGTATTTAATAAAACTGATTATAAATGCAATTAGATACCCGCTTAAATTCACCAATCCTACCGATCCTTTACGACCCGGATATGGGTGCCCATAGTATCCTGTACATATCCCATTTATCCCCTCGTCGTACCCGGACCAATAGCCACTGTTTGCAGATGCAGATCGAATATTTGACTAGCCTGATTTATGAGTCCGATTGGTTTTCATTACCTTCAGGCTGGAGAGTTTGTAGACAGAAGGGTTATGTGAAGAACAAGGGGCCTACCGCCATCTCTTGGCACAGTATTGTTTCAATCTTATCAAGCTATTTCGTACAACGAACCACTCAAAGTAAGCTTGTTTTTTGACGGAAGTTTTGTGAAGTTTTCGCTGAATCATCGCGATAGTGTGAAGTGTGTCAAAATGTATCAACTTCAATAAAAACAAAACGCAAACGTTCTTAACATGATGGTTTCTAATGGACGATGGTAGTCCCCTGCAACGGCGCCAAAACGTTTAGAAAATTGTTTGGTTTGATTTATTTTGCTCTTATTTAAGGCACCGAAAAAATATCAAAATGGAAACCTCAATATTTCAAAGCAATCTGATAGTTAACTATAAAAAAATAGTGTTATTTGTCAATAAGTTTTCTATGTATATATTAAAATAAAACATGAATCAATAAAGTAACCGCCTCTGTAGTATCTCAATAGTTGTTAAGAGGTTCTACAGTTTAAATAATGCTTTGACGACCTCCGTGGTAGAGTCGAACGTACACCGGTTTCGAGTTGTCACCTACCCTTAGGACCTGGGTTCGAATCCCGGTAGGGGCAAATGTTTGTAAGATGAATTCGAGCATTTGTACCTGAGTCATGGACGTTTATATATATTTCTTTCTACAGATAAGTACTTATATTTGTATAGTTGTATCCTAGTATCCCATAACAGCCTTACAGTGCTTACTTTGGGGCTAGGTTAATTGGTGTGAGTGTAAGAAATATTTATATTTTTGATTTTTTTATTTTAGCTTTTGCAATGCTGTCCCATCTGAGAATTTACTCGTCGCCGAGTTAATGTTTCCAATATTTTTCTACTTAAAATTTATTTATATATAAAAATAATGACAATTAAAAACTATTCCAGTACAGTTGCTTTAATCTCTTGTTTATACTCCCGTAACTAATTAGCCTGCCTCCCTGCCAATCTCCTAATAATCAGGGTATTACGTATGTAATCCAAAAGCCACATCTAATGGTATCGCGAGCAAACCGGCTGCATAATTTAGCCACGCAAACATCCACCCTATTTGACACCGTAGCAAATACTGCCGATGCCCAAATTGCTTTACAAGATACATGGAGTCATGCAACTGGCTACCTGACACGTTGGGCTTTTAAATAAATTTCGTAAAGTATCATTTATATCGGTTCAGTTCCAAGGAAAATAGCTGAAGTACTTGTAATAGTGATTTCTTCCAACGAAGGTATGTTTGGAGTCGTCTTCTTTTTGGCGTGACAACCAAAGGACCAAAACTCAGCCACTAACAGTGGCTTTGTAAAGATCCTCGCGTGTACGGGGGGTAAGGAATACTCTCGTCAAGAGAAAGGATGTACCTACTATTTTACGGGGAAAATGCCACATAGACAAGCGCTCCTGAGTTGAAACCCCACCTGTGCATATTCTCCTTACTTGGGTCTAGTTGGGTCCTTGACCTATTCAATTGGATTTTGGCACCAAGACACCATAACAAGAATGTTCTGTATCTGGAGGTTAGTAGAAGTTTCAATTCAATTCAATTCTTTTATTCGCTGATATAGGTAGGTAACAGTGGTAATACATGTCATAAAAAAACATCAGAACAGCTATATCAACATAAATATGCATGCGAAAGATAATAATAATTGATATTATAGAGCAATGAATTAGCAAAACGTCATACTTATGTAGGCACTTCATTTAAAATTATGAGTAAAATGTCAATTTACAGATAAAAATCACAAAATAACAATTAAAATTTAAATATTACAAACAAATTAATTACGTAACATTGGAAATTAAAAATATTGATAATAACATAAAAAAAAACAAAAACAAAAATAATTTTATACGACAAATAAGCATTTTTGATAGTTTACAATTTATTTGATTTACAATTATTTATGTCAGGTACTCATTTAAAGTATAATTATGCTTTTTCTAACAAAAATTCTTTAATTTTGTTTTAAACACAGAAAGACGTTCAACGTCAAACGTTTATGGCCTCTGGCAAGCGATTATTTATTCTAGGAGCTATACAAAATATACTTTTTTATAAAGTTGACTCTTGCTCGATATCTGCTCTAAGCAATTATTTCTCCTTGATGATTTGAATGTTGTAAAGAGGTTGCTAATTGGACTTAACATAAAGAGCAACCTCAAGAATAAATAAGCTAGGTAGCGAAAGAATTTTCAATTTCACAAAGTAGGGCCTGCAACTATCTGTTTGTTGAAGTTTACACATTGCCCTTATGCATTTTTTTGACCCTTGAATACGTCATCTTCCTTTAGGCAAGAATTCCCAGAAAACAACACCATACCTTAGAATTGAGTCCGCATAGGCATGATATGAAGTGATCACTGTTTCAATATTTGACACTTTACCAAGTTCATAACAAGTTCCTTACTCATAAATTGACTTAAACAAAACCGCTTCTGTGGTATAGTGGTAACAACCACCGGTATCAGACCCTATAAAGAACCTGTGAGACTATACCCACAGTCAAACTACACATGTGGTTTTGTGGGACCCTACTTGTAATGTACGCTATTTTAATTGAAATAAATAATAATAATTCATTCAGGGGTCTCCGGTTCGATTCTCAGCGGGGCTACATATTGTATTGTGACGACCTGTTTGGCGTAGGGGTACTAAGCCTGCCTTCTGCACCAGAGGTCCCGGGTTCGATCCCCGGACAAGACAAATATTTGTGTGCATGAACATGTCTATTTGTCTTGTTCTAGGTGTTTAAGATGTTTATTATGATGTTTTTACAAAACAGTATATAAGTATGTTTATTCGTTATCTAGTAACCATAACACAAGTTCATCATGAAACTTAACGAGGGTTAGATAATTGGTGTGTTTGAATGCAATTATTTATTAATTGGTTTGGTTGGTGGTAGGACTTGTTGTAAGCCCTCTTGGCTAGCTACCACCATCATATCTAAGCCTGACGCCATAACAACAATTTTTTCAGCATTGTTGTGTCCCGGAGTTAGAGATTAGATAGCCAGTTCCTCAGTGATGAGGATTCCAGGAGAGCCACGCTTCCATCTTCAGCCGTATCAACTTTGTTCATAAAAAAAACATTAATTAAATTAATTTTATCTATAGTCAAGAGCAGATCTTTACACTTAGTCTACGAAAATTGCCACGTACTTCTCAGTTCGTTTGTAGTCATACCAGTTAACCCTTTTAATTTATCAGGTGGGTAGGAGCTATTGTTGCGCTGAATTAGCCCGGTGAACCGACAAAAGGCTGATATATGACGGTCGATGGCTTGCAATTCGCTCGATCTGATCTGTGTCATGCCTCCAAAATTGGAGAGATAGTTTGCTGGGGACCTTTCAATATTCCTCGGTTGTGGGTTTGGTTAAAAAGTTTTTGTAGGAGGAGCTTAAATTATACAAATAAAAATAAATGTAGTACTTAGTAGTTGTAAGTTTTCAAATTTCAATATAATTTATTTAGTCTAAGCACTTGGGAATGTCAAAGATGCTACGTTATCGATTCGCAAAGATCTACGGTCGTCAGGGCAGTATTACTCAAAGCTAACTTACTAACTATAACTTTTTAATTTTGCATTTAAAAAAATTGCATTGTACTATTTTTATGTGATAAATATTAAACAAGAAAATATATTAGAAAAAAGCAACTAGTCTCATGTCGTCCTGACAGGATTCGAACCCTCATCCTTGGGAGTCCAGCCCAATGTACTAACCAATTATGCTACAGAGACCTATGAGGGCACGTCGAATTTCTCTAGTATATTCACCGTTCTACGGTGTTGGCCACCGTCGCTTCATCCTGTGTGTGTGATGTGTCCTCATAGGTCTCTGTAGCAGCGACATGAGATTAGTGCTTTTTTCTAATATATTTTCTTGTTCAATATTTATCACAGGTCTTCAATTGTCACTAAAGGCGATTAAAACTAAATACTTACTTTATTTAATTATGAGAAGCGTTAATCGTGATTAGTAACAGTTGCTAAAAATGTCTAAGTTGAAACATCTCATAAAATGCTTAAGTAATTTAGTAAGTTTTTCTCTTTTAAGCTTAAAAGTTGGTCATCGTCAAGTTTGAAAGTAGGTACGAGTACTCTCAAACTTTTCTAAATCGTCTCTGTGATTAAACCTGTATTTTATATCTCCAGCTGCAGAATGCAGGCCGATATCGCCAATCAATTGGAGGGGCTGCAAATGTAATTGCACCGCGGCAATTGTTAACGTGCCGCGCATTCTAACGAGTCTTTAAAGTTTGCTTTTAAAACTGTTGTTAGGTTCCCCTTTGGAAATAGGAATGATTTGTTTTTAACCACCTGCCATGGTTTCAAGAGAAGGAGGTTAAGTTTTTTAATTATACATTTTGCAGCTAAGTTTGAGTTTGTGTCATCATTATTATTAGCCATTTTAATTTTTACCCACTTGCTTAAGCCCACTGAAGAATCAAAAGAACAATCAGAAATTACTGCAAGCATGACTAGCCAAATAAAAATAGTTTTTTTTTCATTCGGTACCGAATTATCAGCCCATTACCGAATTATCAGACAATTTGTAACAATCACCCTTACAAGGGTCCAAAACCATAACAGAGTCACGTCTGTTGGCACCCGTTAATACAAACAGACGCCTATAATTATATTTTGATCAGAAAATATCTATAGTTCAGTTCTATTTGGTCAGGATCAAATTTTGGCTTGCCTAGTACTTGCTGTGGTCACGGGATGTCATCCCGTGACTACGGCAGCTGTAAAGGTGCCGAAACGTCGGAAAAATAAAAAAACCCCTAAAAAACCTTAAAATTACGGACAATTACAACTTAGTTCGTGGAAATATAGCGCGTTTGATATCCGTAAAAGTTGTTTTATTTCAGGTTTTGTATTATTGGTTAGGCTAGATTAAAGT
This sequence comes from Chrysoteuchia culmella, assembly GCA_910589605.1. Classification (NCBI taxonomy): domain Eukaryota; kingdom Metazoa; phylum Arthropoda; class Insecta; order Lepidoptera; family Crambidae; genus Chrysoteuchia; species Chrysoteuchia culmella. Next base: position 3,787,134 of record OU342651.1, read on the forward strand.
TTTTATTTTAATTAAATAACGTTGTTCTAACTAAAACAAACTTCGCAATGGTCGGTCACGTGATGGGTGTCCTGAAATTCATCTCGAGATCCTCCGTTATTCGGAAGGCACGTTAAGCCGTTGGTCCCGGCTGCATTTGCAGTCGTTAAAACCCACCAATCCGCATTGAGCCCGCGTGGAGGGTCATGTCCCATTCTCCTTATCCATCTAAAAGGAAGGCCAGTGCCCCAGCAGTTGGGACATTAAAAATGGCTGATGAAGATCTAAAACGAATGTTGTCAACTCTTATCTTTCCCAATAGCCGGTCACCGGGGATGGGTGACCAAAATGTATAATCACGAATTCCTCCATGGTTCAAAAGGCACGTTAAGCTGTCGGTCCTCGCATGCCTCAGAAGTGGAGCTGATCGGAAAGACAGTATCCGAAAAATATTGGGTTTTGTTCTATTCAACCCAAGGATACTAAAACTATCTGAAATCATTTTATCAAATGGTCCACAGAATAACAAAGCTTTCATAAGCGTCACTCGTAATCTAATAGATAGCCAGCGTCCAATCTAATTGCTTCGCGTAATAACTGACGTGGGCTGCATTTTCAAACAGATTGTAACTACGTAATTATTGAATGAAATGGAATCTATACCTGCTTAAAATATATTATTATTTTAAAAGCGCCTCGCCTGCTTTACTTTTAAGGTTTTATTGTTGTAACATTTGCCATTCCCGTCTGTGTTTGACAACACATTAGCTGAACAACAAAAGGCTTCAAATAACTGTTGCTGGTTGGTGGCAGGACTTGTTTTAAGACCAACTGGCTAGCTACTACGATCATCACTAAGTATGTCACCATAGCAACAATGTTTTCACCATTGTTGCGTTGTGGCAATTTGAGATACGATAGCAAGTTCCTCAGTGTTTGAGGATTCTGGGAGAAGGACGCTTTCACCTTCAGCCTTATGCTAATGCTGGGACGCACCAGTTAACTTTAATGATTTATGGATGGTTGTCAAAGCTGTCGAGCCCTATACATTTTTCCACCGTTAAAGTTCAAATTACCGTTAAAGTTAGATGGTGCAATCCACCCAAATAGTTTTCCAGCAGTTACGTTACGTTGAGTTAACCTCGTTTATAAAAGAAGTTATTGAATCTGAATTCGGATTTATTCTGTAATTAGTGTTAAGTAGCGTCTCTTAGATATCTGGAACTTTTCACTTACAGACTTTGTTCGATTCGCGCTGGCAAATTAGAGTCAGTTCGAGAGGCACGGACAGAATTTAAATGAACTAGGAAGACAGTGCAAGGCTTTTTTATCCGACTTCTTTATAGATACACTGGCGGATACTTGCGACTTTGTCCACCTAGAATCATTTTGTTTAACAGTACCGCTTGTACGAGTAGATACAGGACAAGCAGTACTTGCAGGTTTAGTACGAGTAGATATAACTTATTATCAACTTTATCGAAAACAATCGAATGCACTGCTCATAACGGTAAATCAGTCAAAGGATACGAAGTAGGCAAAGTGATAGTTATCGATAACAAATGCAGTGTGCACTCTTATTACAGTGCCACAAGAATTATAATGAACGTGGCAAAAAAAAAGGAACTGAGATAAAACGTCATTTTTCACAACTCTGCTTTGCAGCGCCACTGCCCGCGTTAATTATATGCACGTACGACAAGGCTTTTATTGAATGTGGCATTAAAAGAAACTAACACCGCCACCGACTCTTAGCTTTCGTCATACCTGATGTTAAGTATTAATAAGGCTGAAAGATAGAAGCGATCCTCTCCCGGAATCCTCAGCCACTGAGGAACTGGTTACCTTATCTCGAACTGCCGGAACAACAACAATGCTGAAAACATTATTGTTATGGCGTCAAGCTTAGATAAGATGATGGTAGCTAGCCAGGCAGACTTACAACAAGCCCTACCACCAACCAAACCGAATACAATATGTACCCCGCTGGAAATCGAACCTGGGACCCCTGAGTCTGATACCGGTGGTTGTACCACTAGACCACAGACGCGGTTATCATTCATCATTTTTGACAGCTAACAGCGCCCCCGTCCACGTTCAATGTAAGCATTGTAGGTAACTAACTACAGTTTTATTTGTTTGATCAAAATTTAAAAATATCAACATCTGACACTTCTTATGCTTAGTTTATAAAGAAATAGTCTAAAGATTTTTATCGTTAAAGTGGCATGAAGCTTCTGCTGTCTTCCCGTAGGTACATAAATCTTATAATCCTAAAGTCATTATTTAAAGAACTTATGTTTTTGCTAATGAAATTCCACTTTTTCATAATGAAATGTGAATAAGAAGCGAAAAGTCAAGTAATTACAAGTTAATGTAAAGTGTCACCGTAGGAACTAACGAGTTACGAGTCGCTTTGACAAATGACCGTCGAGTTATTTTTAACCATGTAAGTCAGAGGTAGGGTTACAATATTGCTGAATTTCACGTGCTTTCTTAGGTATTTAGTTTTTTTTTATCCCGGGTCAGCCCAAAGCTATTGTTACCGACTAGCTTAGCAGCAGCAAAGTATAGGTACTTCTTCTTCTTCTTTTTATCGTATGAGGTTTAGTGGCCACCTCTGGTGTCAGAGTTTATCAAGCCGCCTAAAAGGCCTCTGACTTGGCTTAACGACAGTTAGCAGATGACAACAGCCAGGACCGACGGTTTAACGTGCCCTCCGAAGCACGGAAGCGCTCAGTTGTAATGCCACTTTACGGTCACCCATCCGACACCTGACCGGACCGAACGTTGCTCAACGAACGTGATTGATTACGATCAGTCTGTCAAGCGCGGCCACGAGCGCTTCAGAAGGTACTATTAGTAAGCTACAGCCTTCATGGTTTTTGCTAGGGTTTTAATTTTTTTATTCTTTACGAACAACGGGGATCCTCTTAGCCTTCATCATACCTGATGTTAAGTATCGATAAGGCTGAAGATAGAAGCAAGCCTCTCCCGGAATCCTCAATCACTAAGGAACTGGCTACCTTATCTCTAACTGCCGGAACACAACAATGCTGAATACATTGTTGTTATGGCGTCAGACTTTGATAAGATAGTGGTAGCTAGCCAGGCGGGCTTACAACAAGTCCTACCACCAACCAAACCGAATAGAATATGTACCCCCGCTGGGAATCGAACCCGGGATCCCTGGGTCTCATACCAGTGGTTGTACCACTAGACAACAGAGGCAGTTAAAGGTTATTTAAAGGTTATTTCTTTGGGTCAACATCTAAGACCCAACTAATTCCAAATGTGGCGTTGGTTGCGTCGTTGAGGTATGGGCGAATTCTCCGCGCGAAAAATCGGCGTACTAAATCGAACCTACATGTACGGCGAATATAATTCCGCGCAATTTTCGTAATTTTCCACCAGTTCTCAGCCGAGACGCACGTTATGAACAACAGAAAAATATTGATTTCCCTTTTATTGCGGCGTGCAAAAGATGTCACCATTACAGGGTTCACCCTTTTGCGACGTTAAGAAGACATATGAAAAGATTTTTTATATCAAATGCCTAAATAAAAAAAACCTTGCAAGAATCCGCGCGGATTTTTTTACCGAAGTGCGGTCAGAGACATAAACCTCCATAGATCACACAACATTCACATTTAAATATGCAGCTGCAGATGGGGTTGCGGAATTAATTCCGCGCGGTTTTTTCCGCAAATGCGTGCGGCATCATACAATTTCCTTATGTCACATAATATTGCGGTTAAAACCACGCGAATTGAATTCGCTGTGCGGCGTAAGCCTTATGTTTATATATTTCACTCTCAAGCTACATCGTTGATGCTCTTCGTTGTTGCGCGGGAGTGATGATCGCAGGGATTGAAGGGAAATCGCCCTCGTATGCCACTGCTCTTTTAAATATAAATATACTACCTAGTAAATTTAAGTGGACTGTATAGCGGATAGCGGGGCGGTTTGCGATTTGTGGTTCAGAAAAAAAATGATGTGGACCTTAGATATTATGGAGAGGGAAGGGGACTCACCGAGCGCGGTTCGATTCAGCTTCTGGAGTATTTTGCCTTCAGCTGCACTTCAGGAAACGCCACTCACTATGGTCGCACACATCCAGGTTGGACAGGAACCCTAGGCCTAGGTTGCTCTGCCGGCCGGCTAAGTTCCACACATTTTAGAACACTGAATCACTTATTACACAGTTTATAATTAATTCAAGCTGCAGTTAATGCATTTTATTTTAAATTATATGCGGAGTCGCACGCAAATCGTGGCGACGCGGTTCGGTTGTCGAAGCGGAAGGGATGACGCGACGAATCACGATGCACTGCACTTGCTTGATTAGTTCTCTCACTCTGCGCGCGATGGTGTGAGTAGGAAAGGGATAGGAAGTAAGGAACCACATCATGAAGCGCGCGAATTTAAAATACGGAAGCCGGAAATGGCGTAAACACTAGGTTTCGGGAACGGGTCCCAAGCGGGTGTATCAGGATAAAAAGTCTCCGTCCTTTCAACTAACTCTATGCCAATAATCAAGTCGATTGGTTACCTAGTTAGGGCGTAAAGGAAAGACAAGCAAACACACTTGCGCATTTATAATATTAGTTAGGAAGGATTAGGATTCAGCAAAGGCGTTGTTTTATTCTATTTGATTTAGTAACATTTTTATTCAGAATATTTCGTATTTCGAAAGGTGTTAAACCTGACGTATTGATAAACCCACAAAACCAAAAAAACAGAATAAATCTAAATAATAAGAATTTGTATAGTACCTACATTTTTTTTTTTACTTTACAATATTTAGTTCTTTGTATTATTGTCATTTTAAAGCCTATATTTTGCAGGTATTTCATAATTTTCATAATCAAATCTACTTCAAATTAACCAGCCTCGAATAATGCAACCTTATGAATAATTTAAAGCTTTATTAAGTGACGTTTTTATTAAGTACCTATTTAAAAAGTGCCTGAAGGGAAACCATCAGAATTTATAACAAATGAGGACGAATTACTTATTAAGTCTGCTCAATCATTCTCTTAATTAAATTATGAAAGAAAAAAGTATTTTTTGTGCGGGAAATTTTCTTTCCTAAAGATTTGTGGCACATTAAGTCTAAAGAAGTGTCTGATTTCCTGTAAAAAAAAATCCTTTGTAAAGATTTGGGCACAGGTCCGACAATCACATTTTTTAGTTTTTTTCAAAAGTACTGTTTTGTGAGCCAAAGGCTTGGGACAGGGATAGGGGATTTTTATTGTTTCTAATTACAAGTAATAAATAAGTTATTTAATAAATAAAAATCACACAATCATACCAATTAACTTGCCGAGCAATCTCGCCAGTATCTTAGCTGTGTAGTGTAGGCTAAGAATAGCACTACCCCCTCTCATCCCGTGGGTGTCGTAAAAGGTGACTAAGGGACTCAGCCTTCAGGAGACGGGCAGCAGCGTCTCCTATAAACTTGGCCATACTGCGATCGCCAACCCGCCTGCCAAGCGTGGCGATTGTGGCAAACCCCCTTTATGAAAGGACCCAATAAAAATCGGGAGATCCTTGGGGGAGGCCTATACCCAGCAGTGGGTGTTATGTGGCTGAGAGGACGATCTTGCCCGTAAGTGTATATATTCTTTGCCCAAAGTAAGTTTGTTAAGAAACTTGTGTTATGGATACAGATAGGTAACGGATAAATATACTTGTATACTTTTTTTGTAAACTTATATTATACGCCCAGACCAAGACAAACAGACAATGACACCTTTTATGCACACATATTATGTGTGCACTAGGGCGGTTACAACCCGATACTCGGGTTCGTCGATCGACGAAAAATTCCAAATTATGCGAAAATCTTTAATTGCAGTTTGTGATCATCACGTTTAACATTTTGTATATTTTATAGTTTTCGGAACAAATAGACTCGAGTACCTTTAATTTAATACCTCACTCGGCCGCGTACTACGCGCCAAAGTCCCTATCGAGTCGTCACAAATTTTGCGAACCTGAATTAAGTATGTGTGCATAATAATATGTATGTATTCTGTAATATTCTGTATATACGGTAATATACCATATTTTAGAAAATATGGTATATTACCGTTGCCCTGCCTTTACATAAGAGAAGCATGTATTTTTATTAAATCTTTCCCTTTGTACTACAAAACCCGCCAAGAAGTTACCTCTAGACAGTTAAGGAAACGATATGTAGACTTAATATATCAACCTCCCTGCCGCAAGGATATATATAAAAGAAATGTATATAACATGAGTATATTAATGTATAACTTGCTTCCTGAAACTTTCAAGGACCTAAATGGAGTCTTATTTAAAAAGAAACTTACTAAATGGCTAATAGAAAAATGTTTTTATAGTTCTAAGGAATATTTGGATTGGCAAAATTAGCTAAATATCTAGTGTCTGTAGTGTCTGTAACTTCCTATTTTAAAAATTTTGCATGTCTGCGAGCAGGCTAAACACATGTACCTGTATGTCACATTATAAGATCTATTATAACTGTGTTTTGCAAATAAAATATTTGTATTTGTATTTATCTTAAATATTATATCTATCCAAAATGTAGTTGACAGTAGTGAGCTTTTGTCTAAGTTTAAAATGCAAGTACCAGTTCGCGCAAATTGCAGGAGATATTACTTAAAATTCCATACCGATCCAAGTGCGACAAATTATAGACAAAAATCATTTTTTAATAGAGTAACTAACAATTTCAATCGTAATCATTCTGAGCATGTTGAACTATACATTCATGGCGCGGTCCACTTATTGTAATAATAAAATCTGTTTTGACTTTTTTGAAGACTAACTCTAAATTGATGTAAATTTTTCTTTTTCTTATCAATGTTTTGATAAAGTCAAAGACAAAGATTTTTATTCAAATAGCCTTATAGATAAATACTTTCGAATAGTCCAACATTTTTTCCCTACCAGCCATTCAGGACATCTTTTAACTGATAAGAAGAACGGCCGCAAGAAACTTATCAGCTCTAACAGAAACAACAACATTTACAATGGAACATGTGGTTGCCAAACACAAATTTACAATTTTGAAATATATTTAATATAAAAGGAAAATTTTCCTATATTCAATTATTAGAATATTTTCCTTTTATCCAATTTATAATAGTTATGTTTTATGCTAGTATTTTGGTCTTTTAAATAATCATCTACCTTGTAATAACCTTTGCTTAAGAGTGACTTTCTAACATATATTTTAAATTTATGCAAAGGCAGCTCAATCAATTGTTGTGGAACTTTATAAAAAAAAGCTATACCTTTCCCCAAAAACGAGCGTCTACATTTTTCAAGTCGAAATATTGGAACGGCAAGCCTGTTCTTATTTCTAGTATTAAAATTATGGACATCGCTATGCTTAATAGATAACTCAAGATTTATGGTAAATTTTAAATAGAAAAATATTGGAAAAAATTAACTCGGCCACAAGTGAATTCTCAGGCTGGAATCGAACCAGCGACCTTTGGAAATCCGGTCCAATGCTCTAACCGCTGAGCTACCGAGACTTGCGAACCACCGTCGAAATTCTCCAATACTTTTTTATATTTTTAATACGCTGTAGGCCAGCGTTGTTACATCAATGCTAGGAATATCCTTGCATTCGAAAGAAACATCTTTTCAGGTGTTTAACGATCGATTAAGATGCAACTGCCAATAATTTATGATTTTGTAATTTTTGCATTTTTCAATGCTATTTTTATACTTATTAAATAGAAAAATATTGGAAAAAATTAACTCGGCCACAAGTGAGCGCTGAGCTACCGAGACTTAAAAAGTTAATTAAGAGTTAATTTTTTCCAATATTTTTCTATTTTAAATTTACCATAAGTATAAAAATAGCATTGAAAAATGCAAAAATTACAAAATCATAAAATAACTCAAGATGTTTCCTTACTAAATTATCATAGATGTATTGTCCCGCCAAAGTTAGTATATTAATCTCTTTAAACAAATCCTTAAGAGAATCTCTCCGTCGAAGGTTGTAAATGGCGCGCACAGCTCTTTTTTGAAGTATAAAAACATTTTCTATATTGGCTGCTGAGCCCCACAACACCGGGATATGGGTATGATATGAATTTGATATTTATGTTTTAACTAAACTCAAAATTGTTTATCCAGTCATTTGAGATTAAAATATGGCATTTAGAACACCAATAATTTATTGTCTTAACTTTTAATAACCTATCTATTTGGATTTTGGATCAACATCTTTTAGTGAAAACTGTCTAAGGCATGTTTTGTACTATAGTCTTATTATTACCGTTATATTTTTAAATGCTGTTAGTTTTCCATGTAAAATAAAATATCTTCGTAGGTCCTGATATCTATAATCCAGTGCGTAACTTACTTATTTTTGGAATCATATTACGGTATGTGATGTTGTCTGATGATGGTTAAAATCAATTTTTTCTCAAATTTTTTAAAGAGAATGCAATTCGCTGAAAATATTGTGCCAAAACTTGTACATAATATGAACCACAAAACTAACATTTCTTTTCATACAAGGTCGAAGAAACCTTTTTTTTCTGAAATCGAGAAACTTTGCCAAAAGAGTTGAGTAATAAGTAAATTGGGTCGCTGGTTAAATAATGTGCAGATAGACGTTTTTTAATCAGTCCGTGCTAAAAAATTCCGTATTATAAATGTTGAAGAGCAGTATGAAATTAACTTTTTAGTTTAATGAAATGAGCCTATTTTTACTCTAGCAAAATTGAGATAGTGAATCGTCCAATTAAGCGTCCGTCTCTTGTCTGCCTTCTGTTTTTAGGGTTGCGTAGCCTAGTTGCAAAAAACGGAACCCTTATAGATTTGTCATGTCTATCTGCCTGTCTGTCCGTCCGTATGTGACAGCCCTTTTATTCCGAAACTATTAAGATTACACAGTTATAACTTGGTAGGTAGATGTTTTCTGTAAACCGCATTACGGTTTTTACACAAAAATAAAAAAATAAAAAGATTAATTTATTTTCATCTAACCTCTAAATGTGGGGTTTCTATAGATAGGTTATTAAAATTACATGAAGGTTCCGATGAAAACGATTTTTTCTCAAAGTCTACCGTTTAAAAGATGTACACTTCTAAAGAGGTAAAATTTTAAAATACGGATGCGAAAAATCTAAAAAAATATATGCTGTAGATCTTAATAAAAACTTCAATGAAAATTGTTTTGAACGAAATACAGTTTACAGTTTTAGAGATATAGGACATTTTCCGTAACCGCAAATATAACTGTGTTATTGATATTAACACTATTAAAAACAAAGTTATTTTTGCAGACAAAAAATGTTAGTGGTATTTTGACTACGGAACCCTATACTACGCTTGGCCCGACACGCACTTGGCTGATTTTTAAGTTTAACGGCGTTCACTCCGCTTTTCTTCTTTTAATTTAAAAGCCGTACTATAGTTGGTGAAGTCTTCTCCACTCCTCCCTGCACCTGCACATTGCCATCTCCTGGATCTCCCGATGACGATGACGCTTCATCTGTCGTCTTCCCTATTTGATCCATATAGTCAAGTCCTCTTCTTCTTGTTCTTGATTTCCACAATGGATCTGATGAAATTGTCGTATTCGATTATGAAGATGTCCAAACATTTTTTCTTCTTTTGTTTGACTACGTCTGCTGCACCAAAGTTTCAAATGACAATTTGATCACTGTACTTAAAATTATAAGATTATTCTTATCTTTTTAACTTTTCATAAGTAACCCTATCAGAAGCTAAAGCGTAATAAAAGGCTTTGATAGTCGATCCATTGTTTGTAGTTTGTAGCAAAACACGCCATTAGTGGTCGGCACCGAACGTCGCTGTTCTTTTGACTGTGCTGAGGAAGTTTATTGGCTAACTTTAACGTCAGTAAAGTTTCGGATGTTTTAATTATTGCTTGGTATATTTTAGAAACAAATGGATAACATAGATCGGCAATGATTTATAAAATTTATAATTTATAGTTTAATTTAAAAACTTTTCTTTTGCTTTACCCTATAGATTTAACTATAAATAGACATTAAAATAAATCACTTTTTATCTTGCAAAATTTTGACTAACGCCAACAAAATGTTGTAGCAAAGCAGTCTTAGCTCCACTAATCCAATTACAGCAAAATTTATGAAATCTAGATTTTGTTAAATCTAGATTTAGTAGCCCTACAAAAGAGAAAATATTTTGAGATTTTCGTATGGGCTATTTTACTCAAGTGGACTGCAACTGCAAGTATATCTCGCTCTTTTATGTAAATAATGCACGTCGCTTTACAATTTATGTTCTCAAAGTTTCAATCTAACTATTTCACAAAATTGAGTTCTTAAAACCTATAGATGCAGATGTAAGTATTAAAAATCTATATGTAACTCCGATGTGACTCCGAGTATTTTTATTTCAGGGATTAGCGGGTCAGGTTTTTTCAAAATCACAGTTCAAAATCAATCAGATAAACTTGACAGTTTTGTCAAGTCATAAACAGTAAATAAAAATATCAAGTTCTTTTAGTAAAATGAGAGCTAGTCTCAAATAATAGCACTCGTAATAAGCCTAAGAATCCTTGTTTGGTGCAACAAAATATAAAAAATCTAAAATATTTATTTCGTAACAATAGAACTACAGACTATAACAGTGCATGGAGATACTCTTTTAAGTATAAAGAATACATGTACTAGAAGAGCTCGCTCCTCCTCAATGTTCTTACAATACTTTAATGTTACAGAAATACCAATAAGTGCCATATTACTACAAAATAAAACAGAAAAAATAAAAGAAAAGATGTAGTGACCGTAATTCACTGCGATTTTGTGTGTGTGTGTGTGCGTGTGTGTGTGTGTGTGTGTGTGTGTGTGTGTGTGTGTGTGCGTGTGTGTGTGTGTGTGTGTGTGGGTGCGTGTGTGTTTGAGTGATTTTATATATGTATATATATATATATATTTTTTTTTTTCATTAACGATTTTATTTTAATATATTTTCTATTTCCGCATAGTTTTTACCCTTCAGCCACTCAAAGACAGCCATTTTACACTGTTTATTTGTTTTTAAATATAATCGTACCTACTAGTTAATTACGATAACTAATAACCAACACGGTTCGTGTGGACTCCACATAACTCTCCAACAATTGAGATATTCGTAATACCGCGAGCTTCGGTCCGGTGCTCTATTTCTGATTCACTCGTCTCGCGTCGAGCGCTTACATTCTACTAATTTTCGTTCTGCCACTCGTGCCAACACCAATTCGTTGCAGTCGAGCCAAATAAAGCGAGCGACGCGTGACTTAAGTCGCTAGCGAGGACACAATGTCATGCGAGCGATTCAAAAATAAAGCTCCTGGTGTTTATGGCTCGTGCCGGCAGTAATTTCGACGTTTTTCATCGATAAATACCGAAATGCTGCTGAAATTATTCGGTGTCGATGATTTATGCCGCCGATTGTCGCTGGGAATTCGCCGATCGGTTTCGTAGCCTAGTTTTTAGGGTAGAGTGGCGTGTCGATAAATGCATTTTCACATTTCATAATTTAGACCATAGTGCAGGTAAGTCTTTCAAAGAAAATTTTATACCTATCATCAAATCATTGTTTTAATTAAATCTAAAAAAACATTTTTCCCCTTTTCATTGTGTGTGGTTGATCAGCATACTACTCAAACTACTAGACATAATATTATTGTTTTAAAATGTAAAAATGTAAAACATGATTTATTAAGGTTCTCCAGTGAATTTGAAAAATTATCCCAAACGAGTGGAGATGGAAAATGTTTGAGTGAAAAATATTAAGTTCTCTAAAACGATCATAGATTAAATATTTTACATAAAATAGATGGATAAGATAATGCAATTGGAAGAGAATAAAACCATTTACCCATATTATAGATAACATCTAAAACAACTACGTCACCTTTTTAATTCAAAAACTGCTGACAGGTTTAAATCACAATCCAAAAGCTCACACTACAAAAAATGCACACGCTTGCAAACTTTTACACTTTGTTAAATCAGTCTCATGCAACCTTTAAATTCCCATTTGCTGGAGCGCAGATTAAAACTCCTCCATACGATAACTCCCGCGTTGTCCCGATTCCGTTAAGTTATTTTTATTATCTTTTCAACGCTTGATTAAAATGAGTTTGCAAATTTTTCACAGGTTTCGGTAAAGCCTCTTTGCTAACACTGATAAACAGCTGCAACATATTTAATACTTTTCAGTGACAGAGGCCGGTGTTGTATGGGCGTTATTTTTCGGTTTTCTCTTTTATTTCTGGCATTTTTGGCTTACAGGTTTTTGTGCTATTGCAATGGCTATTTAATGTAAATTATTCCGACTATTTCAATTCATTGACAAAATTTACGCCTCTCGGTGAAAATAGAATAAAAGTTATTAGTTTTGTAGATAAATATCAGTAGGTATGCTATGAAGTTTTTCATTAGATGCTCAATACTCTATATTGATGAAATCGAGCCTTGTATTAATAAGATTTATTAATAGAGTTTGTCATAATAAGATAACATAGATTAGGTATATCTACGTGTAGAATTGTTTGTCATTTTGAAGATTAATATTATTATGTCGCTACTCCTTTTTGTCTGGCCCAGTCGTCCACAAAAAAGTAATAAATTAGGTCTGCCCTTATCATATCCGTCTATCTTTATAGGTCTATCTGCTCGAATAGAGGAATTCTGGGTCAGCATTTTCCGATACGAAGCTAAAAAGTTACTTGTTTACGAGCTATTCCAATTTATGAATGGTGGTCCTTTATTTAATTCTGCATGGTGAAATAAAGTTAATCACGTTCTGTTTAAAAGTTTTCGAAATGTCGTTTTTTTATACGTGTTTTTTTTCAAATAGATTTAAATGGCATTTTCTTTTCCAAATCAATATTTTTTTTACTTTTCCATACAAAAACATAGTTTCTCAGAAAAAACGTGTAACCTTTGATTTGATAAAAAATATATATATGATTTTGTAATTTTTGCATTTTTCAATGCTATTTTTATACTTATGGTAAATTTTAAATAGAAAAAAAAAAAAATATATATATATATATATATATATATATATATATATATGCCATTTGCATCTATTGCATGGTCTGATTAAACCCTAAAGTTATGTGATATTTAAAAACATGAAGTAGAAGTTACAAGTAGTTTTTATCCGAATTTGTACCTAAACTTGAACTGGTGTTGATCGGTGACATTCCATTTAACAAACTGATTTGTCACAATTTAAACGTTGCTTGTCGCTTCAATAGTATGACGTAAATACAAGACATATTTCTAATGTTTCATTAAACACGTCCTTTCCCTAATCTAATACCTACTATGAATCAGATCGCCCAATCCTATTTGTTGTTTCATTTAACAAATTCATTCGTTACAATTTAAAATGTTACCTGTCGCCACACGTTTGACATTACACCGTGATTTAGATAGCAGTGACCCTATCGTAACACGTTAAGCTTTTGGCGTTAGCAATCTGCTGACAGACCAATCGTCTGTGACGGATCGCCTCAAAGTTTACGCCTAAAAATCGGGACTAACACAGATCGCGCTGATTTATGCGACGAACGCGCGATTTATGTGTCGCGATGGCCATGAATCGCGCGACTATTTGCACGATATAGCTTGCTTGTGACGTCGCGAAATATTGCCCCATTAAGGGTTTATAGCTTAAAATAAATACTGGCGGTAAGGACGCAATCGGCGTTATTTGTACTTTTTGTTCCAGTTATTTTGATGTCATAAAAAAAGTTATCAAAGATACTTTATATTTGTAACAGTCATGAAATCGATATTGTAAAGTTTTCTTACAATCGTCAAGATTGTTAGGAGGTAATTTTGGATTCGAATATGTGTACCTATTTGTTTTTAACGATTTGATAATAATCAACATTACTTGTCAATCCGATCGGCATAATACGAAACTAAATTCATAAAGTTACAGTGCCTATAAACATATTCAATCTAAAGTTAACCAGCTATACGATTTTGCCAATAATTTTATTTTAAATCCAGTTAATTTATAACTCATTCAACTGAAGTGCGATGTGCGGCCTAATTCGAGCGTGGTCATGTTTCCCTAATCGGGATTTACATACCAGTGACATTTTATTGCGGTTAAAGCTGTAAAACTGGGTGAAGCTTTCCCTTCGATAAAAAAAGTTTTAGGTATTTAAAATTTAGATACGTTAGTAGAGCAATAATCGCAAAATTTGTTTGTTGTTTAACAATTGAGGAAGACTTTCACCAACTGCCACTAAACATGAATATCTGTAATTATATTAAAAACTATCCCTTTTTTCAAACAAATGACTGATATTGTCAATTCAAGTCAATGTCAATCAAAAGTCAATGTCATTATTTCATATAGTACCTATTACAAGACCGCTGCTGGCGGCGCGGTCTCACAACAATGAAATATTCAATAAAGGTGCTCTAATAATTGTATTGTAATTAAAATAATTCTATTCTTCAACTCCAATTATAATTAATTTTCTCTCCTATAGGAATTCTGCGTCACTTGCCGCTGGTCCGATAATTCGGCGTCGCCTGACATTCCGGTTTTTACGGCTATGCCATAAATCCTGCTTGCGGAGGCTGCTATAACTCAAGCGGTCAACTGACTTCACTATTGTTCACTCGGATCCTACATTGAACGTGGCTAGATTTAACACGGTAGAAGAATGAAAAAAATATGTCAAGCTTTAGTTTTGATTAAAAGTAATAATAGGCCTTATAAAGCCCGAAAGCGGTTAATGTAGCTCACTACTGGCGAAACTTAATTTAAAGTATCTACTGTTGACACGAAAATAAGAAGAATACCTAATGCCCGATTTACACGGATCAATTCTTTTGCAAAGTTGGCAAGTATGATGATTAAGTACAGTGGTGTAAACGATCGGACAGTGGCGAGCCAATATGGCTTGCAAGCTGCCTTGCAAGTGGATCCATATAAAACCGGGTGCTGCCTTTTGTTTCACTGTCCAGGCGCTCATCACTCGCCATTGTACTTGACCCGTGTAAATCGGCCATAAAATGAGGTTATGAAGGTTCAGCAGTGGCCTGCGATAGGCTGAATGATGATGATGGTGAATTATTTAGGCCGAAAGGAGGCATTAAAAGGATTAATTTGGATGATACTATATTAGTGCAGCTAACTGCTTTTCTACTAGGTACAATCAACTTAACCACATTACCATAATTCTAATAAATTTAGCCCACTAGATAACCCAGCACACACTTGGTTCATTATAATTTTACTCATGAAAGCTCTGTGAACTCAATTACTCAAGGATGTTTTGTTGGACCAAACTAGAATCGTTAAATTTAACAGCCATACTTTATCACTTGGTCAAAACTGATCACACAAAGGAACAACAAATATTTTTCGACATTACGAAAATACCATTTGACACATTCTGGCCGTCTGACTTAATAGGTATCATTACCCACACATGTAAAACATAAAAATTATGTATTTGTCTTATTGAAACAAGCGTCTTCGGCTAAATCCCGATTTTGTAAGTCATAAAAAGTTATTGGGAGATTCAGATTAGGAATTTATTTAAAGCGCCAAGGCGTAACTTTGGTTCGTTTTACAGCGCACTATAAATCTAGCAGCCTTACAGAGGATTTAATAACTCTGCGGTTTTGAATCTGACGGGGATGAGCTATTGCAGTTAATCCAAGTCGCACCCGGCCTTTTTGTTCATGCTTATATTATCTGACCTATTGACAATTTAAGTATAGATTTATTTATATTTTTTTGTCTGTTTTTCAAGTGAGAACAAAATCTTTTTAGCTTTGGAAAAGCTTTATGGAATCACTGATCAAATCAAATCATTGATCGAGTTTGTTCCTCTAAAAATAAAGCATCAGCTGATTTAATAATCAATTTACCATTTTCCAGACTTGATAGTCACTTAACTATTTAGTATTCTCCACTTAAACAGTGTAATTATACATTTTCTAAAAGCTGTCCCCATTTTATAAGTCAATTTATTCCTTAATTATATCAAGTGAATAAATTATTTCCATTTAGTTTGAACGAAGTTAAGTGATCTTATAAAACTTTATTGGTTTTTATATGTTGTTTATGTTTTGTTGACAGGCCAAAAAGCGGCTCGATGCTGCTATACAGCCGGAAGAAGGTGAGGTACCGACGCGATGGTTACTGTTGGAAGAAGAGGAAAGACGGAAAGACCACCAGGGAAGATCACATGAAGCTCAAGGTTCAGGGGACTGAGGTGAGTTAAACCTACTTTAGGTTTATTAAACTAGAGTGACTGGGCAATTTTTAGGAAAGCATTCTCTGAGGCCACTTAACCTAATTTGCCTAAAAATATTTTGCGTCACGGTACTTATTGACTATCTGGAAATATAATTTAGCTAAACCTTTAATCTACAAATAGTACCACAGGCTCTACCTTTTTTTTACTATGGTACTGACGTACCTGAACCAACCAACCAAACCGCAGCAATCAAATAAACGAACCCAGTTTTATTTCCAAACACAAACCTAAACTGCTGAGGTTACTCGGACAGCTTGAGCGATGTTTGAAATCGAAACGAAAGAAAAGAAAATTACGGCCTTTCCGAGTGGGCAATGAAACCTGAAATTCAGCTTTGACGTCTACCTACTTTCACTGACAAGTCTCACTTCACGGGAGGTCGCAAAAATGAAATCATAAAAACGGCTTAGATTTTTCGAAGTTGTCTGTTGGTCTAAAATTTTATGAAGATGGTTTTATTAATGGTTAGGTTATACTGCGTCAACATTTTGAGATTGGATGAAAATTTCAGTGCGTCATAAGTGTGGGGACTACTCCCGGAAATGAGGCTGCATTCTCTGATTCAGTACTTTAAACCAACTATAGTCTTGCTCCGTTTACTTTATTCAGTTTCTTAAATAGCTTTGAGTATTTATTTTATATTATAGGGTAGTAAATACATGCACTCCGACCACATACACGATTCTAGCGCAAGCTAGTTAGGCAAGTTCGGCAAGAAATTGTATGGATAAATTAGTGTTCTGAGTCTGAAAAGAACAAACGATTTTTGAAGTTTGAAGAACTTGGTTGAACGTAAAGTTTAAAAGTTATCATTTTAAATTTTCAGCAATATACGCAAGCCACAATAGCGCGATCTCAAACCGACGAATGCATACAAAACAATCAATCTACATATTTCGATATTAAAATATGGATGGATCTCTCATAAAACCGCAGTTATCGGTTCCAATTAGCGAAGCTGGGCCATGCTTAATTGATATGGTTTACTTATTCATTACGGGTCTTCGTTTGCATTGTTACAAATCTGTGGTATCGCTGATATCTAAAGGTATGGTAATGGATATTGTGGCTCGATCCCGATTGAATATGAATTTTCATTTAGTTTGGTATGAGCATCAATTTCGGATTTATAATTGGGAAGAGGAATATGGCGAGACGTATGGGTATAAGTACCTGGTTAAGATGTACACCTGCTCCCGGAATTTGTGTAGATTTTAGCGTGTGTTGATTTTAGTGTAGACTGTAAGCTTTAAGAAGGAAATATATCATAGACCAAGTTTTATATTACTTTCTCCTAAAAACTGCGATACGTATTATGAATTATATATTTATGTCGCAAAGAATGACAAACAATCTAATAACTTCGTTTGTATTAGAAGTAGTATCTTTAAATACTGTTGTTATATTTATCAAAGTAGAAGAGAGGATAGACTGTGGTGGTAATAGTAATGTAGAGAATATTTTTACATATATTGTTCATACAATAACTTTATTAACCTATAAAATTATTCACCTACTATCAATTTAAATGATTTTTTAAATGATTTGGGTTCGTTTTTGAACGTGTTTGGATAAACTTTTGCATACCACTAGCCCAGACAATAACCCGGAGTAGGACATTTCCTTTTTTATGCTGTTCCTCCTACAATAACGGGAAAAGTGGGTAAAGCTGCGAGCACAGTCTATTTACCTTTAAAAATAACACAGACTTATTTGCTTTGTTAATTTGAAGTAATTGTAAAATACCTACTGAAAGCAAAGCCAACCCGGCATTGATATAAACATTTTTAAACCAATAAAAAGAGTCTAATTCACATTTAGCTGGCTTATTCTCGCAATGATACGGAGTGCACGCCACCCAGTGTTTTGTTGCCATATAAGCTGTTTGGAATATTGCCAGGTGGGGTGTGGTGGAAGTGATTAGATGTGGCGACCTTGGAATCCTTAACCTTGAAGTCAACACTGATATGGTTCGTTAGTTTTAGAGAAAAGGCAATTCACTTTCGCATGTTATTTACATTCTTAGCAACGGAAATGATTTTGGTTTTTTTGTATTCAATTGTATTTTTAAAAAATATATTTTTCTAGATACTTAAATACTCAGAAACACATGTACTAAAAAAAGTTACCCATTTCCATGCCGGGACACATTCTCGCCTGTGACTTGGATGCTAATCCATTTCCTAAAGCATTTTAGACCAAAAGAACAAGTCACAAATTGTTTCATAACGTTTTCCTCTTATCATTCACACCAAACGACCTGGGCACGCAAGACTGTCACTGGTTTATAGGCAAAAAGGCCTCCGGTGGTGTAAAGGCGCTCTGCAAAGCGTACCGAGTTTAGTCTTTCAAGATTAAGCTGTTTCACAATCGTGGAGCAGCGCGATACAAAAAGATTTGTAGCGACAACCTCACCGAGAGGTCGGGAGTAATTCCCATTTGTCTTGTGATAAATGCAAGCATTTCTGAGGATGTTTCTGGCCTAGAGGTGTCATATTAATGTAGTGTAACTAACTATAATGATAAGAAAGTTAGTTTGAGGGTGATAAATTTAGAAACTATTGTCTGAAAGTCTATTATCTGAAAGATTGGACCGAGCGGACCATTATGGGGGTTTCTATCAAAAGATGTGTGGAGGGGTGAAGACACGATGAATAGATTTTTGAATGCCAGTTTTATCTATGTATGAAAAATACAAATGCATATAATAAATTTTAAATGAAAAATCGACTCAGATGTGACTCGAACCCATGATTTTTTGGAATCCAAGAGTCGTTGTTTGGAGTTCCATCGATGAATACATTTGTGGCCAAGTTGACATTTTCTAACATTTTTCTATTAAAAATTTACCATAAGTATAAAAATAGCATTGAAAATGCAAAAATTAAAAAAAATATAAACAAATGCATATTATAATATTTGTAGCAACAACCTCACCGAGAGGTCGGGAGTATTTCCTATTTGTCTTGTGATAAATGCAAGCATTTGTGAGGATGTTTTTGGCCTAGAGGTGTCATATGATAAAGGTAGTAGAAGGTGTATTTCCTATTTATCAAGATTTTACGGACTTAATACCTTGTAAAGACAAAGGGTGACAACTCTCCAGCGCTCATGGCCGCGCTTGACAGACCGATCGTATTCTATCACGTTCGTTCAGCAACGTTCGGCCCGGTCAGTTGTCGGACGGGTGACCGTAAAGTGGCGTTATAGCTGAGCGCTTCCGTGCTTCGGAGGGCACTTTAAACCGTCGGTCCCGGCTGTTGTCATCTGATAACAGTCGTTAAGCCAAGTCAGAGGCCTGATAAACTCTGACACTAGAGGTGGCCACTAATCCTCATACGATAAGAAGAAGAAGAATTCTCGAGAACTACAATCTGAAAGATTGATGATTAGAAACGAAAGCTAAAATGATAGAAATGGTTGGTGGTCTTCGGAACATCCGGATTGCACTAAAAATAAGTATGAGACTAGATTGGACCAAGAGGAGGTATAAAGGCTAACTTTTTAACAAAAGTAAATTATTTAAAAGTACTTATAGGGTATAAGTATAATACATATAACGAATACCCTTGGTAGTTAAACCTAACAACACATTAAACTTTAATAAACTCGAACGTACGGAGTTCGTAGAAACCGCAAACGGAGTGCTATAAAAAATATTTATAACCACTTTATTCCAATAACGTCTCCACCAAAACTCTTTCATAGCATTCTCATGAAAAATAAATAACAGTCTTATTGCTATTAGTTTAAAGTTAAAAATCAAATAATAGTGTGCTAGAGATTTGATAATGCGCTTTGTTTATTTGTTATCTGTAGACTGGTTTTAACTGCATATAATTACATATTTCGACAGCTTTTCTATTGTAGCAGATCTTCGATTCTATCGAGAAGGTTGTTGATATTTTTTTGCTTATGTGTTAATGACTGCAAATGTACCTGAGACGAGCGTCTGAAAATGCCTTTCGAATCACGAAGAAGCTCAAGATAGTAAATTATTGGTCACCCATACTGTGTCCATCGCTAATGTTTCTGAACCACCAAAATCAAAACACCAGAAACTGAAAACAGTTGTTTTACAAGTGGATAATCTCTTTAAAAAGTTCATCAAGAAAGCTGTTTTTAAAAAGCTAATTTCTCAAGAAAACACCTTTCCCGAAGGCGGCTATTCATTTGTTCTAAGCACAATAATAGTTACTTCTGGCGTTGCGCCAGACCACCTAGCGTTGTAAGACTCTGTCCCAAGGCTTAGCGGAAAAATTCAAAGACATCGCCTAACTAGGCTAACCAATTTATTGCTGAATAAACTCTTGAAATGAAGGACGGTTCAGCTTTTAAAGGTGACTTGAATATATTCGTACTAATTTACGGTTCAAATTGGAAATTAAATTATTTTATTCAAGTTTGAGTCTATGTCAAAATATTGTATGACTCTTAGCTGCTAGACGACAATTTAATTATATCTCGGCATCACTGGCAATTTTCACTGCTAAAGTATTTCATCCTCAATTGCCTGATTTTCAACTTTCAACCTTTCAATTCAGGCTTAAAAAGGATAAGGTAGACAAATACTTTTGCATTTAAATAATTAGAATGCATTTAAACAAATAAGTTATACAAACATTATAGTTGTAAATTTTGCAAAGTTCAAAAACCCGAACACTCAACTCCTTGGTTTCACAGACGTACTAATAAGTTCGTCTTGTTTTCTACATGTGCCAGAGTGTTCGAACTTTTAATTAACTTCCGAAACATACCACTTTTACTTCAACCCGTTTGACGGATGACTGGGCATAAATTCAGAAAACTTTTTAATCCATTCAATCTGAATGTGGAACGAGCCGTTTGGGCTAAAGCCGATGCGGAATGGGCTCATAGCTCGGAACTTTCGGAAGCTAGAAACGATTGGAAAGAAAAAAATTAATAACAGATTATGCTTACTAAGATGTTTATAGATGGCAGGGAAGAGGATAACCTCAAAAAGATTGATAGAATATGAAAGAGTAGCGAGCGAATAAGATGATGGTGATGAGTCATAAGAAGATGACTAGTGACAGAGTGAACTGAGGAGAAGGACGTACAGCGCTGACACCAAACAGAATTGGGATAAGGTAAAAAAAATGATGATGATTATATCTGTGACTGTCCGCCATCTGTCTCAAGCATGTCCTTGACTTTGGCCACATTGCCAGAAAAGAAGGCGATAACCTGGAACTAATAGTGACAAAGAAAGTTGACGGCAAAAGGTCACGTGGAAGCAGCCGAATACGCTGGTCCGATCGGATTCGCACCACTCTCGGTACATCAGTCCGCGACGCGCTCCATGCCGCCGGTGACGCGTCTATACTAAATGTACTTTGTGGGGACGATAGTGACGTCATGGAGCTGGCCGGCGTCGGGTTTAGTTTGGAGATCCAATTTGTCAAGTGACCACGCTAAATGTACCTCACCAAGACCACCCAAAGCTCGGATATATTTAGGAGCACCATTTTAAAATAAAGCGATACTAAATAAACCCGATTTCGACACAATAACTTGCTTATCCGAAACTGATTATAGTTATTTGAGTTGTTTTAATCTATTCCCCTTTTTATATGACGGCAAAACAAAAAATTACCGGCTACATATACAATAATAATATCCGAAGCGCAAAAGTTTATTCAGTTCAATATATAAAATTTAATAGAAAGCGTTCTCAATGAATATCAATTCAGCCCACGTTTTTGTCGAGGTCGGCGTCGAGAGGTCTGGTGAAAACTAAAAATCGAATACAATCCTTCTAAATTGGAAAAATAAAAAAATGTAAAAGGCAACATAAGTCTTAATGCTAATAAATATAAATATAAGTATGAATGTGCCAACTTCTAAATAACTATTTTGATTTGAATTACGATCTCCAATAAATATGGTATTATCATAGTGTAATCAAGAACTTACAGTGGCACAACGCATTTGAAGACTCGCACCACGTCGCTTTTGAGTGTACAATCGTTAGGGTTGTCACAAATATAAATGTTATTTATTTACTTTGTATGTTGTAAAGAATATAAGTCTACGCAGATGAAGTCGTGGGCGGAAGTAGCACGCTCCAAGTGTTGCTCCATATTCGTAATCGGCACCACCGAAAACATGATAATGATAGCCATATGCATTTTATTTAAAATATGTAGGCAGAGTCACTCCTGACGGCGTGTACCGAGCGAGCGTATGGCAGCTCGTTCTCGCTAGTACCCCTTCTCGTCCCACGTACCCTGCACGTTTTCTCTGTCAAGACGTGTCCGTCGGCCGACTTTAGTAAAGAGAAGTTATATAGACTGTGGTATTATATTCACTGTTTTTTATTATTATTTTCTAGCATTATCAAGAAAACTACAGTTAAAATTGATATTTCCAGCTATAGTAGTAAAGTCCCTATGATCAATCAGTCAGTCGATGCTCTGTCCAGATATATTTAATAGTAAGTAATAACAAATCGTTAGCTCCTAAATATACCCGATTACGACACCTCAAATCGGGTAATATTTAGTTTTCAGTTTTATAAACTTTACCTGATCAAAACCCTATGGGAAGTCTACAGAAGGTACATTTAGTAAAGACGCGCCGGTGACAGGAGAATATGGAGGAACAACACCAAAGAAAGACCTGGGAGATGGTGGTCACGAGGAATACGTGTCAAGAGTTTGATCGAGTGATTAACAAATTATCACAGAATCAGATCATTGTCTGTGAATGTTGTATGTATCACTATTTAACCGACTTCAAAAAAAGGACAATTCGACGGAATCTTTTTTTTTTTTTTTTTTTTTTTATTTTATTTAATCACGTTTACCTACGACTTTGCCCGCGTGGACAACTTTTCGGTGGAAATCTGACTCTGATTTTTTCTTAATTGAAGTTGTCATATATGTGTAGTGTTCTTTCTGTATTATCTTATTATATATGCCAATTTTATTTAAACTTATTTAGATGTCAATTTTTATTTATTTGTTTAGTTTAGTATATAGAGAACTGCGAGATAAAAAGAACAGCCTTTATTTTAGTACATACGTCAACAGACCATTATTCTCTTCCGGACTGTTCAATGTCTCCAAATTCGGGCACCCACAAGGCTGGTTTTTTTCGGATTATTGAGTCTCAATAGGTTCGATAAAGTTTTTCCCGGGACCCTTTGTGCTACGACAGGGCTCCTGATTTATTGTCAGGGTGGATACGGTAATAGAGAACATTATGGATTTTTATATTTCTTTTTAATACGCTATTCACTTTTGGTTTCGTTTTGGTTCCAGGATTACGTAGTTCTTTGGAGATCAATGAATTATCAGCTTCTTAATAGTCGCATATTATTAGAGATGATTGTTGTCGTTAGTCCAGCCGAGAATAAACCATTAAAATGTGATCAATATATATAAAAAACTGTGTAGCTCACAGACCTATATAGAGATAGACGAAATTGGACTTTCAGTTAATAATAGCAGCCTTGCGTATGTCTTGGGATATTTTATCAATAAACGCCATTCTATGTCAAAAAGTGTGAATTTGACAATTTCTTAAGAAGTTTGATAAGGATGGAGGTTTTTAAAATTAATGATATTTATTTAACAAAATTATTTTATTCAAATCTATTATTCAATATCACATAACGACATGTTCTTCTAACTAGTTCAAGTCATTTTACACAGTATACAGCAAGTGGCCACAAAGGGGCTCGATAGCTTAGCATTGTGCCAGCTATGGCCATTTTGCATGTAGTAGAAAGCTGCTTAAGTTCAAACAAAAATGGACACCTGAACAAGAGCTACCTATAATTATGTTTTAATTCGGTATGCTATCGGCAACGACAAACTACCGGCATTGGATTCTGAGTTGGCGTCTCGTCTTGTATTCTACCCTGTACCTTTTTATTCTTAATCCCTTAATTTTCCCCGAACTCAGTAATAGTGGTATGAGTTAGGGTAAAGGGTTAAAATTAACATAATTAATAAATGGGTTTGAAAATTAATGTGTTGACGTTTAGTCTAGAAATCGTCTAGGACACTATTAAATTTAAGTTCAAGTATAAAATTTATATTTATTTTATCAAAATGGCCATAACCCATGAAAACAGTATGGCCACAACCCACGCAAAGTGTCCACAACCCATGAATTTGGTACCCTCCCGGCATTTATTTTAATAAAAAAATGGCTTGTTTTTTATCTATACTATTAATATTATGAAGCTGAAGAGTTTGTTTGTTTGAACGCGCTAATCTCAGGAACTACTAGACCGATTTAGAAAATTCTTAGAGCATTAGAAAGCTACATTTCTCCCGAGTGACATAGGCTATATTTTATCCCGATATTCCCACGGGAACGGGCACCACGCGGGTCAAATCGCGAGGAACCGCTAGAATTATATAAAGTCTCAATAATTCTAGACATTTCTTTAGTCTTATTAGTCTAAACTCATCAAACACTTAGCGCTGAAAAGTGAAAAAAACCTTAAAGTGGCCACAAAAGGGAGCTCCTGCCTTACCTACAACTTTGTCACACAAGACATTATACGTTGATCGCTCTGATCAGCTTCTGTGCCAAAAGCAATGACACTGTAACACCACAGAGATTCAATTATTACGATAGCATTAGCAATCTAGGCTCTGTTTTGGCTTCTAGGTAATTTTACAACCGGCCAAGATATATATTTGTCAATGCCCATCATTACCAGTTTCGTGACGCAGCGCAGGTCCGAGTAACCCGTAAAAGTCTAATTCACTTCGAGGTAGCGAATCGTCTTGATATTAGCCGTTGGTCTATGTTATAATCTAATTTTCTAGATTTCTACCTATTACGTAGGTTATTAGCTCTTAGGTATTTAAACAAATCCGTTACATTTCAAACTTTGTCGTGCATTTTATATATTATAAACTAGCGGATCCTCGCAGTTTAACCCACGTGGTGCCTGTTCCCGTGGGAATATCGGGATAAAATATAGCCTATGTCACTCGGGAGAAATGTAGCTTTCTAATGGTCTAAGAATTTTCTAAATCGGTCCAGTAGTTCCTGAGATTAGCGCGCTCAAACAAACTCTTCAGCTTTATAATATTAGTAGAGATGATAAATATATTTATAAAAAACCTTTCAAGATTTTCTATAAACAATGGTATGATAATTAAAACGAAATGGACATACAGACAAAATGATTGTAGAAGGGCACAGCTTTTTTCACATTATAATTGTAATTTGTGCCCGTAAAGGTAACATATATAAATAAATAATTTTGAAAGAGAGAAATAAAAAATAATCTGTATAAATAGGTAATGAAAGAGCTGTTTAAATATGAATGAGTTTAAATCCGGTTTAGTTAGGTTAGTTTAAATCCGATTCAAACTCGTCTCTCAAGTCGTGCGAAAATTCACAGCAGTACACATCCTTTTCTCGAAGCTACCGTTTACAAGAAAGTAAGAGATTCCTGTAAGCATCTTATCACTTAACCCACAGAGCGTCTTAGGCGTTCAGATATCCCCGAAAAATCCACTAGCAACCCGGTTATTGGCCAGAATGGGCTCAATAAAATACGACATGGCGGTGGCGTGGCCGGCCAGTTTAGGCTAGAGTGGCCATTTGTGGGACACAGATAAAACTCGATATTCGACCAACAAACCGAATTGATATTGGATACACAGAATTTTCTTTGGATTTCTAGAAGTTTTCTTATGATTACTAAGAATTTATTTTATGTTACTTGACATTTTTTGTATTCGGTATGGTAAACAGTATATTTTAACGTTATTTCATTATTAACTGAAACTATATATAAATATTAAACAAGAAAATATACTAGAAAAAATTGTTTCATATGGCCCTGGTGGGATTTTTTCTAGTATATATTCTTGTTTAATATTTATCACATAAAAATAGCACTGTAGAATGCAAAATGAATAAGTTATAATAATACTATATTTAGTTTAATTACTTATTTCAATTTGAAAACAAAATGTTTTATGATCATCTCACTTCTGATTGTTTTTTAATATTTTCATGGTTAAAAAATTAGATTTTGATATCTAAATGATTTGCAGGTTTCTGTGAGCCATGGTCACATGTTTCTAACACTACTAATAATCGAAATCATATCCTACTAATATTATAAATGAGAAAGCATAACAGTTTGTTTGTTTGTTATTCTTTCAAGTTTCACGTTTCAAAACTACTGAATGGCCTAGATGAGGTACAGAGCTAGAAGCTAACCTTTAAAACATAGGATACTTTTTATCCCGATATTCCCACCAGTCCCACGAGACAGTTATGTGTTCTAATGTCCAATCTTAGTGTCCAATATACAAAGTTGTTACGATGATTGGTAGAGCCACGTTGAAGCGTATTTCAGTATTGGAAGACATTTTGTTGAATATTAAACCGTATTTCATGTTCGTAAGAGTTAGTTTAAATTTATCGCGCCATTTCAAGCACTTGCTAAGTTTGGTTTCACAAAACTTGTACAGAATGAGCATGGACAAATTTGATTTCGGCATCTTACATATTCTTATAGCATACTTAGTTAATACTCGTATTACTTAACAGCCGGTAAAGCTGTTATAAATTTATGGAATATGTCAGCTTTGATAAGCAACTTACGATAAGTTTTACGAATTTTTAAAGTGAATTTTGGTGCAACTGGCTGTAAGTATTTTATTGACAAATCTATTTGTTTGTTACTTAAATTTTTAATGAAACCTGTTTTAAGTGAAGGGAAGAGATGAGAAAAGAGGAAAGAAAAAAGGGAAGAGAAGAGAATCGATGCATGTATAGTATAGTCGCAGAAGTTGTTGGTCGACCATCTTAATTTTAAAGCTATAATCGCGTTCGCTCGATTAGGAATTGAAATTATGGATGGATGGATAGTCGTTACTCGCCTCTGTGGTCTAGTGGTACAACCACCGGTATCAGACCCAGGGGCCCGGGTTCGATTCCCAGCGGGGGTACATATTGTATTCGGTTTGGTTGGTGGTAGGACTTGTTGTAAGTCCGCCTGGCTAGCTACCCCCATCTTATCTAAATATGACGCCATAAGGACAATGTTTTCAGCATTGTTGTGTTCCGGCAGGTAGAGATAAGATACTTAATCAGTTCCTCAGCTGGTAACATCAGGTCTGATGAAGGCAAAGAGTCTCCCCGTCGTTCATAACAAAAGTCGTAAAACATTACAACGTCGCCTACTGGTAGCGGCTTAAGTGACTTTGTACGGGAAGAGAACTACCGGGAACTACCGTGATTGTATAACAATAATCACATGGATGTCAAAACTAGGTGAGGAAGAAACCCTCGTCCTCTTTCTGTGCCCTCGACCCTGGCTCATTCATAAGTTAATATCTTTACTCAGTGCTAGTTCTAGTGTCATAACGACGTTTCGAAGCCTCTGGGAGGTCTAAGTGATGGAACTTGGCCGTTGCGACAGCATGGTTGGTTTGACCGAGAGTGGTACAAGGAGTAAGCTCTCTGAGAAATTGTGGAGGTGCCAATAAATGGAATACAGGAGTCAAAGTAAAATTTGTTGAGGCATTTCGCTATACATTCAGTGTAGTGGGGAGTATTGCTTTCATCGAGTTAGGTCTCTGTGCCCGGGCGTCCCAACTTTGGTTTTGAATTGTATATTCATAGTTGGGTAGTAACTTTAATTATTTTTATTATGATGTCACGCAATGTCTCACACGTTAGGTTTTTAAAGATCATAACAAGTGGATCTCATGGCCGCGCTTGACAGATTGATCGTATACGATTCCGTTTGTTGAGCAAAGTTCGGCCCGGTCAGGTGTCGAATGGGTGACCGTAAAGTGGCGTTATAACTGAGCGCTTACGTGCTTCGGAGGGCACGTTAAACCGTCGGTCTCGGCTGTTGTCATGTGATTACAGTCGTTAAGTCAAGTTAGAGGCCTTTTAGGCGGCTTGATAAATTCTGACACCAGAGGTGGCCACTAATCCCCACTCGATAAGAAGAAGTTGAAATAAGTTAAATTTGCCTAAAATTTATTCATTAAAAATATACTACATAGCTACATTTAATTCAGCATTATTTTTACAAAGTGACATTGACAACCTGTCAAATCACTCAAGTGAATTAAAAATCTGACTGTAGCTTAACGTAGCTGAGCTTTGGTTCAGCTCTAAGCACATACTTTCATTCCCAATTTTACCACATTTTTATGAACAACGGGGACTTCAACTCAGCCTTCATCATAACTGATATTAAGTATTGATAAGGCTAAAGATGGAAGCGGCCTCTCCCAGAATCCTAAAACACTGAGGAACTGGCTACCTTATCTCTAACTGCCGGAACACAACAATGCTGAAAACATTGTTGTTATGGCGTCAGTCTTAGATAAGATGGTGGTGGCTAGCCAGGCGGAGTTTAGCCAGAGATTAGCCATCGCATATACCTAAAGATATCTTCTTAGACAAACCATTTACCTAACTTTATCTTTATCTCATCATAACTACTTCAGTGGTTTATGTGTGAAAAGGTAACAGACGTATATTTGAAGATTGTTAAGTAGATTTTTTTATCTTTGTAACTCGCTGGCGCTTAAGCCTTGCGCAATCCAACTCTTCTACACAGGCCCATGTTGTACAAATGTATTATTCAGGACCGTGCAGCGTCGAGCGGTGTGTTACCACTTCTATCGAGGCCGACAGCCCGATACTACATGCATATTACGAAAAAACCGATGCACACCAAACTCGATCGCGTAAGGTTTTCAGTGTGCATTGGCTTAGTCATTTAGAATGCAAATTATAAATACTAATGATAAGGATAACCAACTTAAAAAAAGCCCCAAGTAAGCGAACTTTACTTTATAGCAGACTAGTTTATTCCCACGACGTCATCTGCGTAGAACTCAAGACTTCATCTCTTCATTTGTTCATTATTTTATCTATCCGTAAAAATTTGATTCGGTTAAGCAACTTTGTTTGGATCTTCAGAGCTTATCCAGTTAACTCGTTTTATGGCAACTAGGTTATATGTACTTAATATGTTTTTGATTACATCACTGTTAAAGTTGCAGATATTACGCGAAGTACTGCGACTTTTTCCAAATGTTTTTTCAGAGTCAGTAGCATCTATTATTTTCCTACCCCCAATTCCATAATTATGTTGTCTCTATTTTCCCTACCCCGGTGCTCAAAGAACACAGGAAGTCTTTTGTGTTCTGTGCTGGTGCCCCATGATGACAATAGCCGTACGAACTACTTTTTTATGAACAACAGGGATACTCTTAGCCTTCATCATACCTGATGTTAAGTTTTGATAAGGCTGAAGATGGAAGCGAGCCTTTCTCGGAATCCTCAACTACTGAGGAAACTGTCCTTTTGAGAATCTGTCTTAAAATCTGTCCTTATGAGAATATGGGATTAATGGATCTTATATCTATCTGCCGGAACACAACAATAAATAATAATAATAATAATAAATAAATATGTTCATACAATCACACCAATTATCTAGCCTACGTTAAGTATCATGAAGAACTTGTGTTATGGATACTAGGTAACGGATAAACATACTTATATACTTTTTTTTGTAAATACATATATAATATACATATTAAACACCCAGACAAAGACAAATAGACATGTTCATGCACACAAATATTTGTCGGGGATCGAAAATCGGTGAGGTTAGTACCTGCGCCAAATAGGTCGTCTATGAACAAACCTGAAAATATTGTTCTTAAGGCGTAAGACTAAGATAAAATGTCTAGCTAGCCAGGCGTACTTATACTACTACCAAACCGACTACTGCTACAGGTGATGGTGGTTACCACTAGACCACAGAGGCGGTTAACGGCGGTGACGTACAACGATCTACTTAACTGTCAGCTCAGATGAAATATGACTGTATTAACCAAAGAATGCCACCCGTAATCTGAAGCCGATCAACCGTTTAACTCGCATAGCACGGGTCATTGCGACCGGTGCCTAATTGCCTCACCCGGTTGAGTTATGGCACGGGGTGCGAACCCACTAACAGCTCTATGTTTAACGGTTAATTAGACTGTAACTGCTCCTTTGTGCTATTACTAGGTTAGTACGGTGGCTTTATCGCGTAATTAGTTAGATGCATTACTGTAAGCAGCTGTGTAGTGTCGGCTTAGAATAGCACTACTCCCTCTCATTCCATGGGTGTCGTAAAAGGCGACAAAGGGACTCAGCCTTCAGGAGACGGGCAGCAGCGTCTCCTACAAACTTGGTCATTCTGCGATCGCCAACCCGCTTGCCAAGTGTGGCGATTATGGCAGCCCCGCCCACCCCCTTTTTGTGGGAGGGGAGACCTATACCCAGCAGTGGGGTTATATGGCTGAGACGACGTTATCAGTATTAAAAATGCAATTCTGAAATTATAAAAAACCAGCTCAGACAGATCACTTTTTTCTTTAGCCTTCATCAACCAATGACTTGGTGTAGGTCTCGTACAAGTTCTAGGCAGTTTATCTCACCCGCGTGTCCTGTGCGTCTTGGTGAGAGGAGAAGAAATCCTCGTTAAGCTGTGGTCCCTATAAATGCGGATGCTACTTCTTGTGATTGACTGAAACTCGGCACTGCGCCTTAAATTGGCAATGCGCATTATCTTCAATCAATCGCGAGTAGTAGCATCGTGACGCCGACGCTGTACGCGGTTGAGACGGTGTTTATAGGAGACCATAGTCAAAATGGGACTATGGGCTCCACCGTAGGCTTTCATGACATTTCTTTCTCTAAGAGTCACTTAATAGTTAGGCCGAAATTTCGCCCTAATGATCCCTCCTATCTCTCTTTGTTCTATTTCCCATTGCGGTTAGAACCCAATCTTCTATAGGGCTGCTACACTTAACAGCCGAGAAAGTCAGGGTGGAGTTGAGGTGTCAGAGGCGTCAGAGGCTGGAGCTTAAAGAAAGTTTACATTGCGCTTAACACCCCCTTGTACCCTTCATACACTACTTACTTATTGAATAAAATATATTTACAAGAGAACCTAAGACTGTCCAATAATATGAACGAGGATGCGTTTTGCGATACATTGTTTGCTAGGAATTGGCTGTTCTCTTAATATTATCTGCAACTTTAACACTACTGTGAGAAGACGTAAACGGCAACAGATTGGCGAGAGATTTTCATAAAAATAAAAAAGTCACAATCACTATATTAATTAATCTGTCTCAGGCCCTGGTTTATGAGACAATAGATACTCAATTGTTCCCTGGACACCGGTGTCCTGCTAGCAATTGATGAATTAAAGATGAAAATATTATTAAATTTTAATCTAGTAGCCGTACCGCGCAAGTGGCGTCGATATCGAAATCGGCTTAATTTGACAGATAGATGTGACTCATTGCTGCTTCTTTTTGACACAAATGAAAACTTACCAAAGACTAAGAGCAATATGTCACATCCATCCGTCAAATGAATTCGATGTCGACGCCTAAGACACTTGCGCGGTAGTGCCTTAGTTTTGTTTTATCAATTTTACAATTTGCTATTTCTTTTCAGTGTATCTACGGTTGCTACGTGCACTCCGCCATCTTGCCCACCTTCCATAGAAGATGTTACTGGTTACTACAAGTAAGTTATTTTATTTACACCTATTAATTTATTTTAATAAACAAAATACTAAGAAGACCGTGGCGCAGTGTTCCCGGCTCGGCTTGCTATTGTTGAGGTTAAGCATCTTTCGCAATGGTCGATCACAGGATGGGTGCCCAAAACTTTACTATCTCGAGCTCCTCCGAGCTTCAGATGACACGTTAAGCCGTTGCTCCCGCCTTCATTTACAGTCATCGAAACCCACCAATCCTCATTGGGCCAGCGTGATGGGTCATGGCCCATTCTCATTTTCCATGCATAAGGAATGCCAGTGCCCCAGTAGTGGGGACATACAAATGGCTGATGACGATAACAGTATGATGACCAGAACGACTCGACTCACAAGTTATTCTGAGACCGGCCTTGAACCCGCATCCTTAAATAAAATTAATAAATCTATTTAGTTGCAAGAATACTTTTAATAATGGTAGTGGTTGTTACATTGAGTTGGTTCTGACATGTTCTATCATACTTTTGATGACTTGCAAAATTTAAATACTAATAATTGTAATATTTTGGTTAATTTACTATTATAGAATATATGAAATACAACATTAATTGAGAATAATGAAAACAAATATAAAATAGTCAAATTACAATACAATGTCCAAGAATAAAAGAAATACATTCATGATTATAGTCAATTAAAAATGTCAAAAGGTAAATAAATCGAAAGTCAGATTTTATCGTTCAAGTTCTCGCTCATTGCATAATACTTTATTGCATAATTCAAATCTTTTTGTTAATGAGGAATTAAATAATTTATGTCTGAATTTATTCATAGTCATTTAAGTCATTTGGCAATTTATTAAATACACGTATTGCCATACAATATGCGTTCCTTGAATATAAAGCTAGTCTTTGCTTAGGTACGCAGACAGAGGGTAGGTAATACAATGCAAATAGCATTGTATTACCTACCCTCTGTCTGCGTACAATGACTTTCTTTACAAACAAGTCATTACGGTTTTTCACTAATATCGAGATTTCATATATATATATATATAATGACATGGAAGGGGTAATATATTTAAATCTATAAATAGAGTTTTACAAATGAGCACCACAGATTGACCTAATACATTTTTTTTGGATCTTAAAAGCTCTGAGAATATCCACTGAGTTTCCCCATATTATGTGACCATATCGCAACAAGGAAGATGCTATTCTTCTAATTCTTCCTTTGGTCTACTACTGCTCTCCTAATTTAGCTACCGAGCCTTGTAAGTCTTGTTCGTGTTATGATGAAACTCCTATTTCATTTATCCTTTTTGAAGTATAATAATTTTCAAAATGGCGGACCGGTGACGAAGTCAAAAAGTCAAACCCCTTTTTATTTGTTATCTTCTAAGTAAATGGTTTAAAAAACGATAGTTTTAATATAGATAGCAATGAGGCCGCTTATTGTATGTTCTTCTGTATATATTTTTTTCTTTGTACTTGTTTTGTATTTATCGTGTGCAACAAAGATTTTTATTATTATTTATTATTCGTTTTGTTAGTGTATTATTACACATACACAATTACTTAATACATTATTACATAGGAAATAAAATACAATTTTTCCCATCCCAATTCTTAAATCAAACCTTTTTTTTACTTTCGCTTCTGGAATTATAGTAACTTTAACAATGTGATAAACTTAAACAAATTTGTGTAAACTTTAGGTTTAATGAATTTTTTACCGGAAGTTGACCGCGGAAGCAACCATAAAATGTTCCTCGCTGTAGTGAGGTGAAAAATTGTGTGTTGCGCTCGGCAGAAAAGTTTTTAGCGTCTTGTACCTTTGAAATCCTCGCTTCGCTCAGGATTCAATCTTTTAATTTAATAAGTCAAACTGTAATCTGCATCAATGGTTTTGGCAAATATCCGAAATTGAGTTGGAATAAAACGTAAAGAAAAGTTCTGAAGCATCTTCGTTCAAAGAAACCCTTCCTTTTCACCTATGGAATACCTTTCAAGAAAAATATTTCGGTTTACTTCGCAACCACCTAAAATGAGAGCTCGAATCGTATTGATCACTCATCGGATTGAAACCGCGTGTGCTCGAATATACGCCATTTATCTTCTGGAATAACACGGACATTAATAGAAAACCGGGGGAAATTTTCAATTTATACCGGCCAACTCTTAGGAGGAACTTTTTATTGGTTGGTGACGGTAAATGTATGATGTATGTTGGGTGTTATTGCTTGTTTATTGGCTTGTTTTAACTGGTGACTGGTCTGGATATGTTGTTATTGCTGTGAGACTACTCGGACTTTTGAATATAGAGCTAGAAGTAATACGAGCACACATTTTTTTCAATAACAAAGGACAACATTATCCACACAAATAAATTAATAATAAACATATAAAAATATAACACTACCTTATACTAACTATAACAAGAAAACGCCGTCACGCAGCCGCGTGGCATAGTACCGAGAACACTGGCGCTGTTGCCCCG
Organism: Chrysoteuchia culmella; assembly: GCA_910589605.1. Taxonomy (NCBI): domain Eukaryota; kingdom Metazoa; phylum Arthropoda; class Insecta; order Lepidoptera; family Crambidae; genus Chrysoteuchia; species Chrysoteuchia culmella. The sequence continues at coordinate 3,821,453 of OU342651.1, forward strand.
CTGAATACAAAGACTCAGCCGCTGGGCAATTTATGCACCAGCTCTCAGGTCTCCTGAGGTGTGGACCAGTCAGAGTAGTATTAATAATAGTCAAAGATTTCCAAATGTGTCTGTATCGTTTTTGGCCTTCGGTCACATATATCAAAGACCAATACAGATTATTCTATAAATGCTTTCTAATGTTCTATAAATGCCGCTAGATTCGTTTATAGTCAAGGCAAATTAGACCTCGAGAAAGGTATAAAAAAACCGATCATATCTATGGGATATTCCTATGACTGCTAAGATATTTTCAAGTCTAATTAAAAAGAAAATAATAAAACGATTATAAGTATAGATTGGTCCTGCGATTTCAAATCGAAGTTGGCATAAAATTGTATCAGGTCAGCGCGATACCCGCTTAAAAGGCAATTAAAGTTTAATATTTAATTGCTTTTGCTCATTGTGAGGCGGATAGTGTGGGATTAGGGTACCTCTATGTGGGATTAATGACTATATCTTTATATCTTTTATAGTTCAAGCAATGGTTTCGTTAAACTGAATGGTGATTCTAATCTAATCTATCTTTGTGATTTTTCCGATCCTTTTGAAACTCATTACACCTTTTGAATCTAGGTTATGAATTCTGTGCTTGTCTGTTAGTTACGAGTAACATATTGAATGTATTCATCATAATCATCATCCGATTAGGCTAGTTCTATGTGGGATTAATGGGTATATCTATACTATTATAAAGAGGAAAGATTTGATTGTTTGTTTGTTTGCATTTAATAGGCTCCGAAACTACTGAACGGATTTAAATGAAATTTGGTACACAGATAGCAGATAGCCTGGTTATTAACATAGAATACTTTTTATCCGGATATTCCCACGGGAACGGGAACCACGCGGGTGAAACCGCGAGCGGCAGCTAGTCATTCATAGTTCAAGCAATGGTCTGGTTTCACTGTTAGGTGGTTTTAATCTATCGCTAGGATATTTTGAGATCAGGAGGCCTACTCTCTAAGCCCGTCAACTAAGATACGGGCCCCCGTCCGTAAGTTTCCCGAAACTACGAATGGAGCCACTCTCTATTGATTTCAGATGTACTAGTTTTGGACAAACGGCACAAACACATTGGGAGTAGGGACAATGTCAAAACGTATTCTCATTCATTCTTAGTTCGGGTCTCCGAACTAATAAGCTGTCCGTAGGTGATACGGAGTAGGAAACGTCCGTAACTTAGGTCGAATCTACGGGTTTGGTGCTTAGAGAGTAGACCTCGAGATCCCTTTGCTATTTACATTTTTGAACTTCCGCGTTGAAAATTTAACGGGTATTAAACCCTTGCTAATTAACCCAGATCAATTTGCATCTAGGTTAAGAATCTTTTGCTAGTACGTTTGTTTCTGAAAGCCCTTTCTCTCAAGAACGAAAAGTAACTGAAAATATTATTTGATCGGTATAGTTGCGGAAGTGGCCGTTCGACCTTAGTCATTTCTTTCCATTTCTGGAAAGTTATAGATACGTACTGGAAGCAAATACATAATAAAGAGCTTGGCGATTAAAACACGTGTAGATAAACCCAATCTTGGACTGTCACACTGAATATTGAATGTCAAAAAATAGCCATGTACGATATTCATAAAGTACGCTATTTCAAATCACTTTAAAGCGAAAACCCTCGAAAATGTACGGAACTACAAAAGTGTAATGTAAACTATGAAAATTAAAAAGTATAGAATTTTCGTGCATCGAGTTGGTAAACATTCTCAATTAAGTGTTCTCAACTCAACTCGTAATCACGTACTTATGACCACCGTTCACCGCTATTTTGATCTTCGAATTTCAATATGACAGTCCCAATCTGTGGTTCGAGTTTACAGATCGGTTTTACAGTTTGGAAAGGGACCAAATCGAACTGTACACGATCGGTACCATTTTCGGGGAAACCACAGACGTTTAGGGACCATTACGTCGGCCTCTATTATAGTCGACATTTCGAAATGCCGTCGAGCCCGCAGCGCACCAAATGCCGAGCGATAATTGAATTTATGATCACTACATAGAGGGCTTATGAGTAACAGGTGTCAACTGAAGTTGCATTGCTTGTTTGTTGGTTTAAGCGGTTGTGGTACGAATTCATACAATACTAACTTTTGCCAGCGACTACGCTCGCACAGACATTTTTCTGGATTTCACTTTGAAACAAACTTTTTCGCCGTGACTCTCAACCAATGAGGTGTTAAACATAATTACATTTTTTTATATGAACAACGGGGAGACTCTTAGCCTTCATCTTACCTGATGTTAAGTATTGATAAGGCCCAAGATGGAAGCGGGCCGCTCCCGGAATCCTCATCACTGAGGAACTGGCTATCCTATCTCAAACTGCCGTAACACAACAATGCTGAAAACTTATGATAAATTTTAAATGGGACGTCCCATCTGAGAATTCACTTGTGGCCGAGTTGATATTTTTCAATATTTTTCTATTTAAAATTTATCATAAGTATAAAAATAGCATTGAAAAATGCTAATATTCAAAAATCATTAAAAAATGCTGAAAACGTTGTTATGACGTCAGGCTTAGATAAGATGGTGGTAGCTAGCCAGGCGAACTTACAACAAGCCCTACCACCAACAAAATGAAATTAATAATAATGTATTTCTCCTATAGGAATAGTCAAAGACACAGTCCAAACATAAGCAGTAGTCGCGCCGCTATCGCTACACGGCCGGTCCCTCAATCTCACAGGTCCACTGGTAAAACAGTTCCAAGCGCGCGTGTAAGGGCGCGTATCTGTGTCAGTGCGTCATTTTGGCCGTTTGTAGGCACTGCAAAGACTGTTTAGACTGTGTCAGGTAAGGAATTGAAAACTGGATCTCTTTTGAGGAACCGGGATTTTCGGGACTGTACCTTTTAGGAGCTGAGAAATCCCGGAATTTTCGGTACCTACTAGATTGATTCTTTAAGTATTTTTTTTACATTATATGTATATTTTTATTGCTAATTAAATGGTAGCATAAGAAACGAATAATATAACCTTTACGGCAGATAATTTATTTAAATAAAAATCACTACCAATTAACTTATAACTTTATTATCAGTCGTTTACAGGTTTAAATTACTAAGGCCCACTTGCAGGAAAATTGGCTATATCTCGATTTTGTTAAATCTAGATTTAGCCCTACAAAAATGGCAAATATTGAAATCTGGATTTAATATTTTGACACTTTCGTTATTATTAAAGTTCTCTTTTGACAATGAAATCGAACAAGTGAAGAATAAATTCCATAAATCTTTAGAAAACAAAATCTCATACATCGCTAGGAAACAATTAAAAGGCCGACAAAAAAAACAAGCAAACGACTAGATCCATGTCGGGATGATTTAGCCTGCTAGCAGCCAATCGGCGCCCACAAGACCCTTTACTCTCTACACTTGACGCCTTTGGTACCTAAAAGCACAATAACTTACATACTTATACAACTTAAAAATACATTTGGTTCTTGAGAAAATAAGTAAGGTCTGGCGGCCATGGGATCTTCCTCTAATAGTCTTTATGGCTGAAAACTTGGAGAGCCTGACTGAATACAATGCTCAAAGATCTCCGTAGTGCTTCCCAAAGAGTGAATTTTAGGATGAACATGGATAAGACGAAAATTATGTCGAATTCCCATGTTGTATCCGCTTCAGCTCATATTGGAAACACTACACCTAAAGTTATTTACTATTACATTTAACTAACATACTAGATAATTCAGATAAATAAGACCAACTTGAAGAAAGAGATCTCTCCGGCCAATCCAACTCAGATGCGCAGCATTCGAAAAATCTTCGATTCCGACTTTCTTCAATGTCTCGCAGGAATCCACGGCCCAACCTGCCCTAGTCAATTCAAAAACAATTGGTTGTAGAATATAGGCTTGATAAATGGGTCATGCGAACTGGTCAAAATATGACTACTAATAAAACGTTTTGCGATCATAATATTATGACAGGGTATTAAATGACGGGTAATTAACTTTCACCCACTTATATATTTGTTTATTATATGAACTTATAAGTAATTAAACGTATGATTTAAGAATATTTTTGAGTCCCGAAAATTCCGATATTCCCGGAATCGCCTTTTGAATACCCTGTTCTTTCAATAACTGAAAAGAACCGGGAAATCCCGGAATTTTCGGGATCGCGATTTCCCGGTTCTATTCATTCATAGGAAATAGAACCAGCGATCATTAATCTTATTGTTTTCCTTACCTCCTCACATACATATAATGAGGTATGTAATGAAAATACCTACCTGTCATCACAAGTCTTCTACAAAGATACCGATAATTACTTTCTGTTTCAGTTTATTACGTACTTATATCCAAAAACTTTATCAATATTCTAGTGTATTACAAGTTGATATTATTATTATCGGTGAAACAAGTTTCTAGTTTCTAACAATTGACTAAACAAGTCTCACACTTTCTTTGAACAGTTCTCCACTATAGAACTTACTAGAATTTTCCTTTTCAAGTCTCGAAGCCTGTCCAACCTCATTTGTTATATCTCGAAGAGTGAAGAAACTTCTTTTTTCATTTGATTAACTTTACCTACTCTTTCTTTTCTTTTTTATCAAATTGCATTTAATATTAGATAGTATCAAGTGATTTTCGCATTACTAACTTGAAGGTTGTTTTGTTTTTTTGTCTTATACCAATAAAACAATACCGTGATTGACTGACAGACAACGGCTGAACCGATTATGCTGAAAGACCAATGCTAGCAGGGGCGTGCATTCCATATAGGCAATTAGGCAGTGCCTACCTCATTCAAAACCTAAATATACAATAAGTGTTAAAGTTATTTTATTTTATTTTAAACTTCTATTCAACACTCATCCACTTAGATTTTCCTTGCGCTTAATACTGATCGGCATTTTCCAAATTGCCTACTCGACACAAGCAGCGTTTCACATAAGAATACAACTTATTTACAAAAAGTATTGCTCAATTATAAACCGCCCACTGCAAGAAGGACGCTATTTGTACGTGTAACGTTCTAGCTTAAACGTCTCGGAATATATCAGTATAAAGTAAGCATGCCTACCTGACGAATGAATTTGGTCGCGAATTATTTTGTTGAGGAGTTATTTTAAAACTATCATATTTCCTAAGATATTCATTAAAATTAAATGATGTAAAGGACAATTTTGGTCAAAATTAAATACTTGTGATGATTAACGTATTTATTTAGATAAGGATTAATATCATGTTTATGAAAACACCATCTCTAATAATATATTTGTTTAGAACACATTTTATTATCTTTAAAATGGTTATAGTTAGTTAACCATAAAACATAGACATATACTATCGCGGACTTTTTTTTAGAACTTTTGATGAGGAACAATTTCGTAATACATGATTTTTACGTAACTTTAACCGTTTACACACCGTCCGCAACGGAAGCTCCCAAAAGTAATATTTTTTCCCCGTTTTTGCAACGTTTTACATCAATGCTCTGCTCCTATTAATCATAGCGTGATATTAAATATCTTATAACCTTCCGAGATAAATGGACTATCCAGCACAAAAATAATTTTTCAATTCGAACTAGTCGTTCCGGAGATTAGCGTGCCCAAACAATCAAACTCTTCAGCATTTTAATATTCCTACTAAATATTACAAACCTTATCATTTATGACTAGCGGCCGCTCTCGGTTTCACTCGCCGCCACCACGCGGCGATAATTATCAGGAAACACAGACTCCGGCAAAGAATTCAAACAAAATTCAAAACAAAACGCTTAATACGACTCTTAGGTATAGCAAAAATTTTCACGAAAACGACACCTACCAGAGGAGTCGAATCGATGAGTACCTAAAGAAAAAAAACATGTAAGTAAATGCGATTATTCAACCAATATAATATTATAAGTATCAAACTTTTGTTAGTATTTGTACTGTGTATTAATGACTGTGGTTCTGTTTTCACAAACAATAATTATATCAAATAATATCGTAATCAGCAATTTCAATCTTTCATTAACCCGTCCGGTACAAATATTATATAAAACGTGAATCAATTCGTTTAAATGATCAAATAAAGCGAACAATATAAATGAATTATCCCAAATGAGATTAATTAATTATTGCTAGATTATTGATAGATAATGCTATTAATGAACACAATATGACATATTAGTAGCTTTCACGATTACGTATTGTTTTTATCGTATAAGGATTAGTGGCCACCACCTATTAATAACTATTTTTTTCGTTAGAAATGAATTGAAACTGTAAAATTATATAATCATTATTATAATGCCCATTATCGGGATGATTAATTATTGATGTCCAATTATATGTTTATTTAGTTTTTCGACACCTAAATATACGGAAACACCGATTCAAGGACCGTACCGCGCAAGTGGCGTCGGCATAGAAATCGGCTTCATTTGACCGATGGATGTGACACATTGCAGCTTCTTTTTGACACAAATGAAAACTTACCAAAGACTAAGAGCAATATGTTACATCCATGTCAAATGAAGTCGAAGTTTTTTATTCAGAAACCAATACATACAACACATAACAAAAAAGAGAAAATTTTGCTTCTTTAGTTTTAAAGTATGTTTTAAAATTTGTAGAATTGTCGCGACAATTTGACAATTATGTCGGCTTTTCAGCTTCAATGTTTTATGAAACGTACAATCGTCAAATTCTAACCTGTCACCTGTCGCTGACAATTGTAATCTTTATGAAACAGGGCCCAGGTGTTATTTAGAAAAATTAAATTAAATGTGTTTAGTTTTAAAGTATGTTTGGCATAAAATTAACGATTCTAAAATTGATCCTTATCACGATTTAGTTGGCGAGCCTCAAAGTGGTTTTCTGCTAACATCATTAAGGGTTGTAGATTTGCGAGATTCATACTCGTGTATTTTTCTTTAGATGCTTCCACTTAGGTGTTTGAAACGTTTGTAAACAATTAATAAACAAAGCAAAACAAACAAATTAGTAGCAAATTACTCTCACACCGGATGTTTATAAATTGTTTACAAACGTTTCTAAACACCGGTGTGGGAAAACCTCTTCATGCTAATTTTATTTAAAAAGACCCGTATCAGCAACCTTGATTTGACCTAATTTGGTTAAAAATAATGAATTTCCCTATAATGACGGTAAATTATTTAATAATTATAATAGGTTTAATTTATGAAACGGTTATTGCTATAATGGAATATGTTAATTAATGTGGCAAATACTTCTATCAATTCCACTTGTTTCTATTTAAGGCCCAATGCTATACTTAGATTAAATTCTACTCTAGGCAGCGAAGAAATCGAACCACTGCGTCATTTTGATACAAACATATCCGTTCGCGATTTCACACGCGTGGTTCCCGTTCCCATGGGAATATCGGGATAAACATAATCCTATGTTCATAACCAGGCTATATACTATCTGTGTACCAAATTTCATCAAAATCCGTTCAGTAGTTTCGGAGCCTATTCAATACAAACAAACAATCAAATATTTCCTCTTTATAATATAAGTATAGATGAAAGTTAAACATTAATTTAGCTGAAATTTTAGATAATAAAGAAATGTTTTCACTAGTTTTAAATTCAAATTGGTTAGCTGAATATTTGACCTCGCCATCAACATCCAAATCTTCCCAGAAAACACATACTTCTTTATTTATTAGACATGAAGTGAGAGTGTTTGTATGAAAATAACGATGTGGTTCGATTTATTTGCAGCCGAGTGATTATAGCATGCATAATAAAAGACTCGAAAATAACACGGTCTTAAATATCAAACTATATGATAAAACAATTGAAAAAGAAATGTATAACTCGTTTGGCGCAATGAATAGGCACTTTAAAATAAACCACAATATTTTCTCATCTAAAAAGAGTTTTAATTTCCATTTGCACTGTGTTAAAGCTCTCACAGAATTGTCAACATAATTCTCACACGATAAACACAAGTTAATGAAAAACCACAATAACTATAATAAAACACACGTGTGGCAACCCTACGACGGCCATTACATAAATAATGGAGCCATGTTTATTGCCACCATTTTGAAGACAAATGGATAGTTATTACGTTGCACTCCGTTTTACATTCTCTCTTCGCGTTGGAAATTAAAATATTGTGTATTACTTATTTTATACGTAGTTTAACTGCGCTCGAGTCGATTTAGTGCCTGTAATGCGTGAGGGTTGTCACTTAAAACATTTTTATAGAGGCTATGTTTACACAAAAAGTAAAAGTTACGTCTTTGGGCATATTATTTATATTATTTGGTTTTTTGTGCACAAAATTAGCGGACATAGTAATTTTGTTTGGTCCTTTTCATTACTATCAGCCATTTTTAATATCCACACTGCTGGGGTACTGGCCATCTTTATGGATGTTAAGGATAAAAGATACGCGGATCCAATGCGGATTGGTGAATTCTCACGAGGCGGGACCAACAACGGCTTATCATGTCTTCCTGTAATAATGAATTTGGTCACCAGGGCCCTGTTTCATAAAGATTGACAAGTCGACAATTTGTCAAGTATGCTCGAATATACTATTTTTTATCACTTGATCAACGCAATTTTGACCTTTGTCATCATTGCAGAAGGTAGGTTTTCTATAAAAAGCAATCATACATTATAAAGTTTTCTTTTTCAAAATCCTATTACGAACTCTTTATAAAAGAAAAATAACTGTCACTCCTCATCCTGACACAGACCAAGAATGCATATCAAAAATGTGCGACAATTTGACAAATACGAGTATGTCAGATTTTCCGATTACAAATATGTCTGACCAAATGTTTTATGAAATGTTAAATTTGTAGAATTGTCGCGACAATTTGACAATTATGTCGGCTTTTCATATAGCACCTATGTTTTATGAAACGTACAATAGTCAAATTCTCACCTGTCACCTGTCGCTGACAATTGTAATCTTTATGAAACAGGGCCCAGGTGTTATTTAGAATAATTAAATTAAATATGCGATTGTCTTTGAGCTGATGACACTTTAGCTTGAAAAACAAAAAAATAACTAAATGTTAACAAAAAGTTATATTTTTATATCCTACAAACGTTCGACTAACAATAATTATCATCATTCAATAGTTCCTCGTGCAGAAATAAACGAAACAATACCAGCCTCCAATTCTAAAAATAAAGATCACAAAGAAACCTAGAGAGGCGTCTTTGATGCTTCGGGCGAACCCTAGGTCTCGGCTAAGTGCACTACGCTGTAACCCGCTGTCCCTTCCTTTCCTCCCCAGTTTTATGAGCTCTAGGTATCCTCGTTATTCCACATTCTTCAAATAATGAATTGTGCTGTAAATTTTCACACGTCACTGAACTTAAGATGTATCTTGGTCCAAGTTTTTTTGAGCTAACTGCTTCTGTATTTATGGTGACAGAGATTTGTGTCTAATTACTATTTTTATTTGTGGACGTTAGGGTTGGAATTTTAGCGTTAAGAGTTTATTAAGGTTCTTTAAGCTTTCACAATTTAATGTATCGTTGTACTTTATCATTAAAAGTACCAATTCCCTTCATTAACCGCTACGATTGGCTAAATCACCTGTAGGTACCTGTAGGTACACGTTCCAGTAACCAGTAACCTTAGACAAAATATATATGTGTGAAGTTTTGCACTACTTTAGAAAAACAATATCTGAAAACTGAGCAAAACTATTGCAGAGAACACAGAAAAAGTTTTCCATAATAACAATGTTGAATCATAAATAGTTCCTATCCTAACAGCTGTTTCGTTAGCAATACACGTATATATTAACGCCGTCAAGTATCTTAAATAAGATCTCTTCTATCTAGTATCCATAACACAAGTTCTCCATGAAACTTAACGTGGGCTAGAGAATTGGTGTGATTGAATGTAATTATTTATTATATTATTTATTTCAGAATCCTGACATTGTCCTCGTGCATTACCTAAATGTGCCATACCCAGATGACAACAAACTGGCCACAGTGGCTCCCAGCCTAGCGCTGTGGGCCGACAAGAAGGAGTGGACTAAGGATGAGCTGGTCAGCCAACTGAAACCAATGTGTAAGTCGACAATGTAGACAATACAAAATGGCAAGTTTCTTCAATCGACTCCGAATTCAACGTCGAACATCATAAAGTCCAAAATTTGCTGTTGAAAAAAAAACTTTACTACCATATGTGAAATTCCATTATAAGTTCCATTAAAACTAGGTATCTATAACATTTTAATTTTGCATTTTATAATTATATTTTAATGTGAAAATTGTTAATTAACAAAATATACAAAAAAAAACAACTTGTCTTATATCGTCTTATGTCCCGTCAGAACGACATGAGACAAGTTGCTTTTTGTAGTCTATTTTCTAAATTAACAATTTTCACTAGGTATCTACTTTCGAAAGGTTTAGGGAATACCTTGTGACCTTCAAAACAATTTCTTCACAGAGGTTTTCTTTGCTGTCTGCTCTTTCGGAAAAAATATATCTGTATTCAAGGAGCGCAGGGACTTGTTCAGGTGTTGCTAGCGAAATAGGTGGCTTAAAAGCACTCGAAACCCAGACAGAATAATTGGATACGTCGGCTCTCCAAAAAACAGTGAAAAGTACCGAAACACTGCCTATGAATAAGGAATTAGTTTCTAAATTAAAATCGTAACAAGTATCATGATATCTACATAAATTTAAATAAACATGACAGATAACAAGAACATAATCAAAGATCCCACTTTCCAAATTTCATAAATGTAAAACAGAGGAATTAAAGCAAAACACGAAAAGTTCCGCACCCTCCGATGAATATTTATGAAATCAGCAGTAAAATTCAATTTCATTATGCGGTATTTAATCCTATCTTATCGTAAATGCCGATAATTATTTCATTAATGGGTGCAAGTTTCAATATATTAATTAAACCTTTCGAGTGGTAGTGATTTGTGTCTTCCAAATTTATTATCTGTAATATGTTAACATTAACCAGAACAAATTATTTCAGTTTTCAGTGAAGATGACCCAGATATCAACAATGAATTGGAAATATCTGTGAGTATAACAAAAGGCTTCAAAACTTTATTAGTACGCTATACTCATTTTTTCATTCGCTAAAATTTATTTACAGGGGAAAATGTTTCAAACGGCGGAAACGGTGGAGGCGATTGTCGGTCAGCTTATGGAAAAGCAAAGGGCAGCAAGGGCTGCTGCCTTAGCACGCCAACTGGAATGCGGATGCCCTGATTCCACATGCCAAGATTCAAGGACTTGTGCTCATCCATTACGACGCATTCAAGGCGCAAAACCACCACCTTCCGACCACCACGTTTCTTCGACTACAGGCCCTTCACCTAGACCTATGTCGCATCCGCCTAGACAATATACTAGAGACCACAGACCTTCGCCTCAATCAGCATCACCGTTACTTTTGTCCTTAGGACAAATCCAAGGAGGTGGAGGCCTTCTTATACTGAACGGCACGAGCAATACGGCCCAACAGCATTCGTCCTTAGTCTCACCACTATCTGTAACATCATTTGTGTGTGAGGAACCAAGGGATAGGTACAGGCAACAATACAAACCCACCTTCGTCCTAAAGCGAGAGATACCTGATAGCCAACCATCGTCATGTCTTCACAATACGGAATCTTATGAGGTAGAAAGCCAAGTGGAAGAGAAAATAGAGATAGAGACTTTTGATAAAAAAATTAAAATTGAACCAAAGAGTAGAAATCAAATGATAGCAAGTGCGCCAGCAACGCCATCTAGGTATCCAGATTTAGTGGAACGTTTAGAAAGTAAGGTTTTGACGGATAACTGTGATGATACGTTAGTATTACTTGGTACGGATGGTCATTTAGGATCTAGTGGATTTTTCGATGAAACATTAGAATTGTCGCATGAGGATATACAGAAGACATTGTCAGCAAATATGCCCTGCGGCTTAGATAGGAGCGGTGTTAGGTCGTCGGAGACGGCCAATGTTATGGTATCAGGAATTGATACGATGGATTTTATAGAAAGTTGCGAAGCGGTTGCGTCACCTACGCACGTTGTGGACGATAATGTATTTGTGAACTTAGACGCTTTTGATATGTTAGGGGATTTTCCTGAACTAGAAGTATTGGATCCTAGCACAATATCAACACATGTTGTGGTAAGTAAAGGACATATACAAGCAATGTTTGTTGTTTTTTATTAAATTTATTAAACAATGAATATCTCCATATTTTTTTTTATTTCAGCAATCCCATGGGAAATCACATCCAGCTGAAGAAAACAACGAAAAAATGCAAACCGATAGTAATGAGGGCGCTCTTAGTATAACAGACTACTCTCCCGAATGGGCTTACCCGGAAGGAGGAGCGAAGGTCCTCATAGCTGGACCCTGGACGGACACGTCCGATCAGTACACAGTGCTCTTCGACAACTTCCCAGTGCCATCCATATTAGTGCAGAATGGGTTGTTGAGGTGCTATTGTCCAGGTTTGTTCCGAAGCTTAATTTCGTATTTTGATAGGTTTGATGGTATCTTAGAATCTGTATTATTTTAATAAGCCAAGTGATAAATCATTGAAAGAGACGTTGTATAGTAAAGTAGCTAGCTTACAGTATTTTTTTATCCTGTCTTTAGTAAACGCTATAGATGTCCAGTTTTGTCTTCCTGTCTTTAATAGTAGACGCTTTAGATGTTAACCTAATCTTTTACCATTTCAGCACACGAGGCAGGCCTAGCAGCACTACAAGTGGCGCGAGGTGGTCGCATAGTCTCTGATACTGTAGTATTCGAGTACAAAGCTGGTCCCCCAGCGGCGCCGTCATCACCAGCGTCAGCTCCACTACCTTCGCTGGACTTCAGAAGGTTCACGCTACTGCAGCGGATTCAGCGGCTGCATGGTCGCTTGCAAATCAAGAGTGAGCCTATGGATGATAATAACCAGGTTAGATATGACTTCCTACAAATTTTTAGGTATACTTAAAAATCTTAGTGATATAGCGCTGTAAAACTTTTGAAAAATATCCTCGAATGAGTACTTTCTCATTCAAAAGGTTTTTACGTTTCCCTCATTGATTACGCAACGCTGGCCTACAGGCTGGCTGGACATTTCCACAAAAATTAAACAATTTCGACGCGTTCTCATAAGACTGGAAGAGTTCGAATCCCGTCTGGGCAACTACAGATCGTAACAGTAAAATTTAACGTAAGTTTTCATTGATATTGCAGATAGAAGACGTCCAACTTTATTCTAACCCAAAATTTGAAGAGAGGCTGGTTACATTCTGCCGATCTCTGAGTCTGCGGTCTACTGGGACTTCCGAAGGGTTTACTACCGAGCCTGGAGAGGACGGGTCTACTATCTTGCACTTGGCTGCAGCGTTAGGCTACACGAAGCTGACGACTGTGCTGTTGAGATGGCGGCAGGATGACAGCAGCTTGGCGTTGGAGAAGGAAGTCAACCTTGGCGCGAGGGACAACGAAAACTGTACGCCACTGGTAAGAATTTGAGCTGTCTTATATTGAATCTAAATCATATACCAATATGATTTAAATTAAATATAATGAGTTTCTAAAGAAAGTTGCTGTTACAAAGGGGCAAATATATGAATTTAAATATTCTGCTTCGCTTCACTATTGTTATGGAGGGAATATACGTTATATATATATATATATAATATATATATAAATATCCATGCCCAGCTGATTTGAAATGTAAATAATTATGGGCCACTGCCCTTAAACGGTCTCCTCATCTTCCCCTTACAACCGTCCCTTACCACCAGAACCATTTCATATCACCTTTGCATGGATAACCACATATTTATCATAAAAATATATTATTTTTAAATCGACTTACAAGCGCTCTGAAGTTCCGCACGTTTTATCGAGTGTGGATGCCGATCCACACTCGACCGACTCTCCGTCCGCCATCTTGTTCCCCCAGACTATAGCTAGCTACCTACTTTGACATTTGATTTGTAACGGTAGTTTAATTTATTTAATTTATTTGATTATTTTATACTTCTATTGGTATTTTAATATTTAATATTATATTTTACATATTTTAAACTCTCTTTCGCGACAGTTGCTTAGATACACTGTAATTTTTGTGAAGAATATAAACATCTTAAATACTTATTTGAAATTGTGTAAAAATGGATAACTGCAACTGATAACTATTTGTGTAAGCTTTTTCGTAGTTTGTAGTTCAAATACGTAGCAAATGAAAGTGTTTTTAGTTATTTATTTGATCTATTAATAGTCCTCTAAGGTTCAAAGATCACTTGGACTAAAACAGCGACCGCTGTACCAATGTATGAGGAATGTAATGAGAAAAAAAGTAGCAAGGGAACTTTGTCTAGCCATGAGAAAGTATGATATGTATTTAAGTTTTTGCAATAATTAGAACGAAATTGACTCTAAACTTCCAGATGGTAGCGAGCGCAGCAGGCCACGTTGAAACAGCAGTAGTTTTAGCGCGCTGGAGCGCGGGCACGCGGTGCGAGGCAGGTGCGCGACACGCCGCCGCCGCCGCGCGCCGCGCCGGACACAGCAAGCTGGCCGCACTACTCGACAGGATACACCCACCGCCGAAGGATGGCGTGTTCCTGAGACCTCACAGGTATTAATCCAGACCATAAACAATCAATGTCAGCTGTTATCGCTTGATTGAATAACGTCCACACTTTTACTTTTTAGTACTTACTAGAACTCAAATCGCACTTGAATCACCTTTGATTCTAAAGGCCATAGTTGCAGAACCAAAGGTTAGAAGATTCGTCAATATTTTTTTTGTATTTTCACTTCCTTTCTCTCATAGAGAGAAAAAGAAAGGAAAGATTTAGATATTGCTTCTCTTTAAATTTTTCTCGCCTTACTTATGTAAAATTTCAACGTAAATATTAATTACTCATCCATCTTTTTGGGACAAGACACAGAACGAGATACAGGTTATACTTTGCTATTTTTTGTATTCATTAAGTTGTTTTTAATTTCAGTTTATCGCAAAAAGGAAGAGCCGGTAGCCTCGAGAGCAACCTGGTCAAGAGACCGTCGATAGATAGTGGAATTAACATGGCTGATGCATTCAGATCCAACTCTGCCATAGACAAATCTGAAAGTTCAGCAAGGTATGTATAAAATGCATTTTATCGCACTTATCAATTTGAAAGAAAGAAAAATCAATTTTCTGGTGACTTAAAACAGTTTGATATAGTTATTAAGGCTTTTGTACTTATTAACATCTTAAGTATTTATAGAAGACCACCTTCTCGTATGAGCATCTAGTAATCTTGCAATCTTGTCTTGTCTCCAAAACGGGATCTCCTCAAAGTTGGAGAATCTTTGCATTTTAAAAGCGAAGTTCAAGGCATAACTGACGGTACTCATCATAACTGTTACAGGTGGGAACGTAGTATGTCACTACCACTAGACTCGGACACTTCCGAAGACAGTCTAGGTGACTCCAAAATCGGACGTCGGATGGACTTGGCACTTTGTAAGTTCCACCAATAGGTTTAACTCAATACACAGTTCAGTTTTCATTTGCTGATGATTATTTATTTAAATCGGCACTGCGCCTACGTTTTCGTAAGATCAGGTATTGAATTTCGTTCGCTGCAATCACTTCAGGTTTTGGAAAATAAAAGGTATCAAGGTCAATTTCATGGTCAAATGAAAAGGGTTCCAGTAGGTACTGTAAATAGTTTAAGAACGTCGGGGGCTTACCAGTATCTTTTAGAAAACCATCATGTCATAAGAAAGTTTTGTTTTCAATACTGTGCAAATACGTACTATTTCTATATTCCTGCCAAGGAAGAAACTGAAGTTGTAAAAATTTGGTATACTTCATACTGTGAAGGCGATGATTGAGCGATGACGTCACAAAACTTCTAACAAAAAATCGAGCTAACTTTAAGAGGTTAAATAAAGTAGCATGTTAAGACTGAAACAATACTGCGCTAAGAGATTGCGGTAGGCCCCTTTTCGGAATAATAATTTAGTTTACAACGGTAGATTATCATGGAACTCATTTCACTGATCAAGGTAGCACATAGATTTCGGAACTAGTTTTCCTTTAGTCATGTCAGGAACTCCCCATAGCAAAGATTATAATTCTCTTGCTTTTAAAACAAGCCCGAGAAAAGAGTGTAATCGAGCTAGTAGGCCGCTCGAAAGAGGTTGAAATGAGCAAGAAGGCTCAAAAAAAGACTAAGGAGGTCGGAAGTAGGCATAGGGACTCGGGAGACGAGGATATTGAGGCGGCGTGCTTCTAGGCGAGACGTCGTGGCGGCGCGCAGCCAGCCCGCTCATAGACGTGGAGGCGCTGTCCGACGGCTCGCCCGCCGCCAGCCCGCCCCCGCCCCCGCCTCCGCCCCCACCCCCGCCGACGCGCAAAGGTCAGTCGCGACTCCAGAAACGGTATAGACGGGACGAACTAAATTCCACTGTTGAGAACTAAGACCTCCTTTTTAAGAATGTTGGGCTATTACTTTTATCCATTCATAAAAAAAAGCCAGTGCCCGAACCATTGATGATGATGCGAATGATGATGATTACCTTAACCTAATCAATATACAATGTTGAATCCATTTGATTATTTTCTAAAACTTCTAAAAAAATCTTTCTAAATAAATGATGATAACATTGATGTAGGTAATTTTATTACTATTAATCTAAAAAAGCAATGTTCCTTATTGTAAAATAGATTGACTTTTATATTCTAAGAAATGCAATTACTTCGAGATACACTTATTTAATGTTTTTATCTAATAAAGGTGTAACAATTGGCAAAGAATTTTTGTACTGACTGCTCTATACCATTTCGAGTCGCAGTTTCCCTCCGCTCCTATCTCAGTGTTGTGACTGTAGTAGTGCATCGCCTCTCTGGCTCTCTTCTTTCAACCGATGTCGTCTGTATCTCTGTCCCTCTCTGTCGCCAGTCTGTAGTCGTCGTGACCACTGTATGTCGGTAGACCACTTGTAGATTCTTCTGTATTTTGGTATCCAGTAATGAGCGGAGTTCCCCCAGTGTTGGTGTTTGTAGATTCCCTTAAAGCCTAACCGAATTACTTTACCAATACCTCTAGAAGGAACTGTTATTTCTTCTATTGGTAAAGGAGAACATGTTTCAATAGAAATATCTTATGTTAAAACTATCTTTCTTTTATGAATAATTAGTTCGGTTTAGCTTACTCGATGTTGTCAATCGATGTCGCTTTGAATGGTTCGTATTGGTCTATCCACAACCACAGTACCTTCAAACACATTCAAATCGATTGGCTTTCCTACTTCTTCAATTCCAGTACACACGAAGACTGCGTTGTTAAAAGTGAGAACACCATTTCAATCAAGAATACGTGACAAATCACACTGCATGTTGCTAAATCGCTTGCATGAAACGATATTTATTGGAAGCTTTTTATGTGTAGTTTTGCGGTATTTGTATAAAGTAAAGGTAAGAGCTAAGATTCAGGTTTGACTGGTAGGTAATTTAATTTATTTCACATGAATTCTTATAATACAAATGAGGTTCTATAAGTTTTGTATCTGAGACAAGCTAAAAGTTTTTGATGCTACGTTACAAAAGAAAAGATTTGCTGAAGTCACTGTTAAATCGATGAGTCGAATGATTTTTGTAACAACCAATTTGATGCCACCTTAATCAGCCAATCATTCTAGAAGCAAAGTGCTATACAAAATTGATGGCGGCTGAGACGATAGCCGCTATACGCAGGCAGTAGCATATCCAACCTCACATTTTCCACTCAAGAATGAGTTCGATTCACGTCAGAAAAAGTAGCGCTCAATGCGCCATCTAAATATAATGTAAAATAAAAGCTACTATTATAGAAATAAGAAACCCATTTTAGTTCCAGTAGACTACATATGTGAAACTGCGCAGTTACTTGCGCCTAATATTACAGCTGCCATTAAGTTTGTATCGGACTACACTATTTATTTATAAGGTTATAAGATTACTGTATAAGGTTCCACATCATCAAAAACTTTCAGGGGAGCAGGATGACCGAGTGTTCACGCTGGCGGAACAAATCATAGCAGCCATGCCAGAAAGGATAAAGGTAAATAAATTTCATATTCATATATTAGTTATGCTCAACTATTACAATACTGAAGAATTAGACGGGTTTCCAAAAATAGGGTTGAAGAGACTTCTTCATTCTGGATCAAAACTGCAATTATTTGTGTCCGCTTCTATTTTGTTTTTATTGCGTTCTTTTCTACAATGAAATCTCATAAGATCATCTCTCATCACGAAGATAGAAGTAATATGAGTATCTGTCTACCCCTGCAGGTAGATATATGTATTAATCGCAATCTTACTTGATCCCAGAACGAAAGTTCGTCCTTGCTGTCGGGCTGCGGGCTCGAAGGCAGTTCCGTCAGCGAAGACACCCTCATGGTTCCACTCCTTGACGACTCCACTACCTTCAATACTGAGTTCAGCTTCGAGTTCTGCGATAACACTTACAGGTTCATCATCTAATATAATTTTATTTTATTATGGATTTTTACTATAGGTAAATCTTTGTCATCAAATTATTATTATCAATTTTATAAAACAATCTGTCAATTCAATAAAGAACAATGACTTTTGTGGTCGGACTGCAGCGACTTTACAAAATCTGCTATAGTAACAATTAAAATGGAGAACGACCTTTTTAACAGTCTGAACAGACAATTGAAAAGTCTTTGTTGAATGTGATAAAACTACCTATTATACTTTGTTTATGTTTTATGGTAGATTATAAAAAAAAAATCCAAGCTGACAAACGCATCAAAGTTTTTTAGGCTATACAATACATTTTTAATTTAACAGCTAGCTAAATGTAAGTCACCGATTTATTACTATGTTAAATAAGTAAATTTATATATTACCCAATGATTGGTAAACGAGCAACTCACTCAGCCTACTCAACCGAATTTTATCCAAAAGATAGCTATAAGTTTAGACTTTCAGCTTTTTTTTTGTTTTTTTTCCGTAACTTGTAAGTACGCTATAGTTTTTATTTGTGTTTAATTACCTAATTTGTATATATTAACCCGCCGTCGGTCGCGCCTCTTTTTGTGACACTATCAGTCGCGTGGGGTATTAGGAAGTTCTTCATTCATGGGTCAAAATTGTAAAATTTTAAAACAATAAAGTTTTTTTTTACATTTATTATGTTTTCAGGGATAATTGAAGTTTTAAATAAAATCAAAAGTTTTACTTTATACCTCTTATTGATCAAAAACTTTAACAAACCAAAAATGATGGAAATTGGGCGTTTTGGCAACTTTTCTAAAACAAATCTTAATCTATAGAACTTTTTTTTTCTAAAATGAACATAAATACCAAAATTAATATCATTCTTTCTATTCAATCAAAAAGTAAATATAAAATAAATGAAAAACTAACGAAAAAGTACTCTGCACTTCTTTACTCTCAACAATAGTAGCAAATAGCTTTTGTGTGCAGTGGTCAGTCAACATTATATGACTTTTAATTAATAAAGTATTATTTTGTATTGATATTGTATTCAGGGATAATTAAGGTTTCAAATAAATTCAAAAGTTTTACTTTATTCCTCTTATTGAACCAAATAACGGGAACAATATTTGCCATTTTTTGGGCAAGTTTTACAAAACGAAGTCGTAAAACAAACAAAATTTAATTTTTTTCTCTAAAATTAATACAAATAGCAAAATCGAGTTCCTTCTATCCACTAAATCATATAGTAAATGAATGAAAATGATCAAAAAGCACTTTGCACTTTTTTACTTTCAATAATGGTAGTACATACATAGCATTTGAGTGCTTTGGACATGTGCTTACACGTTACGAATCCCATGCCGTCAAGTTTTTTCTGTCAAAACCCAAAATGCACATAATTTTCTTGTTATTTAACCCCGGTTATGGGGTTCCAGTAAAACGATTTATATTTAGATAGAGTGATAGTACCTCTAAAGGCCTTTGACGTCTTGAGCTAAATAAGAAAAGAAGCAACACCTAGTGCAACTACACCGACGACTGCATGCAGCCAAAAAGCACCGATTATCTTTGACTGACATTTTAGAGGAACAGGTAGCTGCTAGGGAAGCCTACACTAAGGAAATGAAGACTCAGTCCACCAAACACTTCCGAGAATTCTGCGAATTACAGAATAAAGAAAATGTATGGTCTCTGACCAATCGACTCCTTAAGGAAACCGCTCCCAGACAGCCTCCCACAACCATTAAGGCTAACAACAAGTATACCACAAACGCTCAGGAAACGGCCGAGGCTATAATAGATCACTTTTTCCCTTCCGATGATGATGACTCTGAAACAAGACATCATCAACTCAGAGCAGATGAACACAATTTGCCAGATACTCCCGACGATCCACTCTTCACTGCAGACGAAATACTCGAATGTCTCAGCCACATGAACCCTAAAAAGGCACCAGGATTGGACGGGCTAACATCGGATATCTGTCAACAAACAGCTATGGCATACCCAGGGCTTTTAACCGAGATACTTAACAGATGCCTCACATTACAGTATTTCCCCAGAAAGTGGAAGGAGGCCTATATTAAGGTTATCCCGAAACCTGGTAAAGAGGATTACACCTCGCTTAACGCACTCCGTCCTATCGGACTCATTCCAGTATTTGGCAAGCTCCTCGAAAAGTTGTTCATCCGCCGAGTTAATCATGCAGCTGCCAAAGCTGGAATGAATAATCCTCTACAATTCGGCTTCACCGAACAGCGTAGTACTGTAGATGCTCTTCACACGGCCATTACTAAAATTAAAGAAGCTAGGTCGCAGGGAAAGGCAGTGATGGCCGTCTCCCTCGATATAAAATCCGCATTCAACAACGCCTGGTGGCCGATTATGTTCCACCAGCTCCGCAAGAAACAGTGCCCCAAAAACATCTTCTGCCTCCTGCAAAGTTACGTACGGGATCGCATCGCAATACTCGACTATGCTGACTGCCGGGTAACTAAACAGATGACCAAGGGCTGCATCCAGGGCTCTGCCTGCGGACCTGTTCTGTGGAACATAATCCTAGACGACTTGTTTGACGTCCAACTTCCGGCTGGTTGTCACCTTCAGGCGTTCGCCGATGACGTCCTCCTCGTTGCTGCCGCCGACTCCGCACTCCACCTGGAACAAAAAATTAACACAGCTTTAAAACAAATTACCGAATGGGGAATCGAGGCCAAGCTAATTTTCGGCCCCGAAAAAACGCAGGCCATCGCGTTTAACTGTAAAGCGGCCACAGCTAACATAATCATGGGAGGCAAATACATCACTCTCTCCAAGGAAATAAAACTTTTAGGAGTTATCATAGATAAAGACCTTCGCTTCGGTTCTCATGTAAAATATATCACTGCAAAGGCGCTCAGGATCTTCCAACGGCTGTGCCTTTTTACGAGACCCACATGGGGGGCACATCCTGAGAACGTCAGCATTATATATAAACAGGTAATAGAACCGACTATCACCTATGCTGCGGGAATATGGGGCAGTGCCGCTGAGAAACAGTACGTGAGCAACTTGCTAAATGGCGTGCAACGAGGGTTTGCAATCAAGGCCATTCGTGGATTCCGTACCATATCTACGACAGCAGCACTCGCCTTAGCCAGGTTCATACCCTTAGACTTAAGAGTACTCGAAGTACATGATATGGAGAACACACGCATCACAGGGACTTTCCAGGAGTTGCCGGACGATATTCGGCTTGAAAGACCTACCGAACCCACTCAATTGGCACACCCCAGCAAGCGAATTTCACCCGATTTTGAGTTGGCAACTACCCAAGCACAAGTGAACCGACTGCATCGCGGAGAGGCGTACGCGATATACACAGATGGGAGCAAGCAGGAGGACGACACCGTCGGGGCTGCTCTCATCTGTTACGCTCCTGGAGCAGATCGGCCCACAATCACCCGAAAACTAAAGCTCCACAACGTGTGCAGCGTATTTCAGGCGGAACTGTTAGCCATCTTACATGCATGCCGGCTTGTTGAGAGGAAGAAATGGAGTAAGACAGTCATTTTTTCCGACTCCATGTCTTCCCTCCAAGCAATTCGAGACCGTAGCAGCAAACATAGCTTCGTAGCAGAGATTCATGAAATTATGATGCGCAACCCAAATACAATTAGTTTTGCCTGGGTACGGAGTCACGTTGGCATTTTAGGAAACGAGGCAGCTGACGTCGAAGCTGGGAAGGCAGCGGGACTGCGACGCAGCCCAGATTACGCTCAGTTTGCCCCGTCATATGCAAAAACCCGACTCAGAGCCGCATCTCTAACAACCTGGCGGGATAGGTACATAACAGCGCCCCAAGCCAGTGTCACAAAAACCTGGCTACCATCTGTGGACGACTGCTGGACTGTGATAAACGCCTTCGGCGTATCTTTCGAATTGACACAATTTTTAACAGGACATGGCTACCACAAGGCCTATTTACATCGCTTCAAAATTACTGAAGACGACGCGTGCCCTTGTGATAGTCACACCCCCCAAACCCTAGACCATCTCTTATTAGAGTGTCAGAGATATGATGCAGCTCGACATAACCATATTATGCTGTGTCGTAACCTCAAAATTAACCCAACAGATATACTCGAAATTACCAAAAAAGCATCAACCAGAGAATCATATCTAAAATTAATTAAAACTATAGTCAACACACTCAAAAAATTCAACAACACCTGAAAACAAGACATGAAAATCCATATTCTTATTACTTAAAACCTTAAATATTCTATATATAATATATATTTATGCATTAACCCAGCAGAGTCTTACAAAAGAATGGCAGTATCAAATCGCAGCCACTCACTAAAATCTGAAAAAATAACATAAAATAGTCTATAAATATAAAAATGAGAACAAAATAATATTAATAAAAAAAATAAAAAAATAAAAAAATCTCATGGTCCTGGCAAATGTGAGACAATCGTTTAGGCACTGACGCACTCAAAGGGCTCGCTTTCAGCGATATTAATATTTCAATTTACCGTTCCGCAATTTTCGACAAACAATGTAATGGTTAAATAGAGTTACACCATCGGTCGCATGGGTTCTTTCAAGGCTCTTGCATACTTTAAAGGTCTATCACACACACTAGAGTACACGCGCCTAAAATTCTGCTGCAATGCTCGCGCGGGGTACATAATGTAGCCCATTATGATATAGGTATTTTGAATAACACACTTATTTAATTAAAGTAAAGAAGTTATAATGTGACGACTTCACTTTATGTCTTACTAAATACATTATCAAAAGTCAACAATTGCTTAAGTTTTTTGATTTACGAACTAAACGATGAACTTCCAGAAAAAATAGTAAAAATGACATATTCCGGACCTATTCAGAACAATAATATTTTATTCGTTCAACTCTTTTAATTTGATTAGTGAATCATGTTATTATGATGTATACTAAAGATTTGTTCTTATGCAATAGAGTTTTCATCAAAGTCTAGCTTTTTAAATTTTTTGATCTGTCCCAAAGCCGGTCCCGCCATACTATAAAAATGCACTGCGCTTACATTAATGCGCCTAGGAAGATGGCACACTACTAATGTGTGGGGTGATCCGTACTAGAGGAATACTTGAAAGGACAGCTCCGATGCGCTTTTCGTTCAAAAGTTATTTAATACTCTTTCACTGTGGGCTACATATGTAGCCCGCGCGTGCGCTCTAGTGTTAAGTGGAGCGCGCAAATTACCTTGTTTCACCGCTATTATATAGCTAAACATATTTTAGGAAGCTACTATAAACGCCTAAATTCGTATCCTTAATGTACATTAAAATATCGCAGATTTCGCAAATGTCGGGCGTTTAAAGACCCCATGCGACCGACGGCGGGTTAATAAATATACTGCTATTAAAGTCACCAGCTATAACGTATTCGTCATAGAACTATCACATTACATTATAGAATGATTTTTGAGGAATGCAGAGCTTGCTTTCAGAACGTTTCAATATTTTATAGTGAAGGTACACTATTTATTATGCTTCCAACGAACACACTAGGTATAAATACAAATCTTTCTTTGACTGCAACAATGCTTTAACTTTACAGATAAACTATTAAGAAAAGCTTCTTCTTCTAGATATCAAATCTGGGGCTCTTAATATTTTCAGCTTAATATTGTGTTCCAAGCAAGTTTTAGAATAAAAACTTGGATCAGTAGTCAACGTACAATTATCTTAAGCTTCATAATTTTATTTGAACGAAAAACATATTTTATGCTTTGTTGCCGGATTAGCATAATCTTCAGCACGATAAAACTATATTTTTTTAAATTTTAGGCTTTAGTATGAAACTTTCAGAAACACCTAGTTTTTGCCGCTTTTTTTGCGGAATGCCCGTAGGGACAATAAGAAAGTCGAAATAATACAACTTTCACAGTCATGGTAAGACCATGAAAATACATAAAATAACACATAGCACTCGTTTATAATTAAAAAGCACGCTTTAATCCGTAAAAGTTGTTTTATTTCAACGAACAGAAGGTACACCCAAAATATTCAAGAAGTGCTTACGAGAAAGTCATTCATCGAATAATTTCATCATTTATTATCAGGTACTGCGGCGGGTCGACGCCGTGCTCTTCAGGGTCGGTGTCACCCGGGTCGGCGCTGTCACCGCCGCCGCCCTCCCCGCGCCCCGCTATTGCCGCGCCCCCCTCCGCCACCCTGCAGGAGTTCCTCAACGCTACCTCGCACTTCTCCAGCCTCACTCTAAATGGTAAGGAATCTGTCGTTGTCATATCAGATATCTTCACCTCGACCCGTGGCTGCTCAAATGGAGACGGTGCTTCATCCTGAGGCACGACTCGCCGCCAAGCAAATATCGTCGCCGCTGATCGAGACAGGTTTCGTCAGCTCAGTCTGAGCCATGCGTTCAGTGGAGATTGGAGCTAAAGACTCTTAACTGGTGGATCGCGTCGCTTCACTTTGTTCCGCAACGTTGCTCGGCCCTTTTCTTCAAGGTGAGCAGCCTCAGTCTGCCTTAAGATGAGGCTGCTCGTCCTGAGGCTGCTCAAATGGATACGAGGGTCACCAATTCATATTGAGCCAGCGTGGTGGGATCGTGTCGTGGCTCATTCTCCTCATCCATCCACAAGGAAGACCTGTGCCTCAGCAATTAAAATTGCTGATGATAATTAAAATTTACGTCATCACGAGTCACTATCTTCGCGCTAGAACTAATATTTATGTTACGGCAGTGGTTTCACCCTCTTAAGAGTATAGTCAGATAATAATAGACTTATATAGATTTCAATTAACACTGACTGTGGTAATGACATCTGGACTTAATTATTTTCTAATTTCATAACTACTAAGACAAAAGAGAAGCCTTTGTCTTATCCCAGAGATTAATGGGCAAGGCTAATTGGCAAGGCCTATTCAAATGTTTTTAGTCATCATCCTAATTCTATCTTTGACAAATTTTATTTAAAACAATTTTTTTTTTCATCAGACCGAGAGCAACGCGAGCTGTATTCAGCCGCGATCACGATCCAGAAAGCATACAGACAATACCGTGGTCGGCAGTTGCAGCGACGGGCTGCTGCTGCCGCCATCACCATACAGAACTGCTACCGGCGGTACAAACAGGTATGCACCTTATTACTTTTACGGTAAGGTTCAATATAGTACGTATAAAGAGGGGTGTATTTAGCGACGATCAGACTTCAGAAAGCATACTGACAGTACCGGCAGTTGCAGCGACGACGGGCTGCTGCTGCTACCATCACCATTCAGAACTGCTATCAGCGGTACAAACAGGTATGCACCTTATTACAATATTGGAAAGGTGAAAATATGGTACGATTATGAAGGGGTTTATTTAGCACCAATCACAATCCAGAAAGCATACAGACAGTACCGCGGTCAACAGTTGCAAAGAACTGCAAACAGGTGTGCACCTTAATTCAATAGTGGTTGGTGTAAAATAGGACATATACACAGTGGAAATACTTTAGTTAGCTCACTTTACTGAAACGAAACATTCTTTTATTTTTTTAAAGAAACAAA
The DNA here is from genome assembly GCA_910589605.1 of Chrysoteuchia culmella. NCBI lineage: Eukaryota > Metazoa > Arthropoda > Insecta > Lepidoptera > Crambidae > Chrysoteuchia > Chrysoteuchia culmella. The sequence goes on from OU342651.1 coordinate 3,847,489, forward strand.
ATTGCATTTAACGAATTTCGTATTTTTTTCAAAAAAAGTCTTGAATAAACTTGCTTTATCAGTCCCATTAAGTTTATAAGTTTAGTTTTCATGTGTTTCATTTAATTTAATTTACTATGTTTGTTAGAGAGAGTTGATCCTTTTGATTGACCCTATCGATTTATGGCATAGAAGTACAGGATGTTATTTTTTTACAGATTTTAGCGGGTTCGACTCCTGGGTGTGGAAAGCGTATTTAAAAAAATCTATAAAAGCAGTTTTGTTTCTTTAAAAAAATAAAGGAATGTTACCTTTCAGTAAAATCAGCTAACTAAAGAATTTACGGTAGTTCCTCTCAGGGCCCATAGATCTTTTCCAGACTGTATAGAGGGCTGTATTTAGCCGCGATCATATTCTGAAAGCATACAGAACTGCTACTGGCTGTACAAACAGGTCCACCTTATTACAAGTGGTGAGGTTCAATATGGTACAATTGGGGAACTTCCCGGTTGACCAGTTGAGTTTTAGTAGTTCCCCGACTGTACGTACATCGTACGTGTATAAAGAGGGCCGAGTTTAGCCGTGATCATAATCTAGTAAGCATACAGATAATACCGCGGTCGACAGTGGCAGAGACGGGCTGCTGCTGCCGCCATCACCATACAGAGCTGCTACTGGCGGTATAAACAGGTATACCTTATTACAATAGTGGAGAGGTTAATAATGGTACGACTATGGAGGGATTTAGTTAGCCACGATCACAGTCCAGAAAGCAGACAGACGGTACCGCTATGGACCTTATTCCTATAAAGGTACCTAAGGATCTATTTAAATCACATCGTCATTATTTTGACAAGGACTCAGTCACGACTACAATTCAGAAAGCAAATAGATGCTCCTGCGCTTGTTAGCTACAGTGATGGGCCGCAATCGCTGCCATACGGAAAAGCTACCGGCAACGACGGTACAAACAAGTGTGCGCCTTATAACTATGATAGTTATCAATGGTGAGAGAGGGCGCCACCGTCCGCACGTAAAGATCGAGTCCGTGTACTACGTGACTAAAATGTAAAAGTTATATATTCTTTTCATAAAATTTAACAGTTAAGTATGTTGCAAATTAAGTGTACCAGTGTTTGCAAACATAAAAGTGGATAAATAATACTAAAAAGTTATTTCAATTTAGACAGTGTTTTCCTACTTACATTGGTGATATAAAATAAAACAGTGAACAAAATAATAACATAATGTTTATCCAACAATATGCACCATTTACCGGAATAAAACAAGGTTAGTCGACAGAAAACAAGAATAGTTCAAAAATCAAGCCTTTGTTATCAAAAATAATTGGAACTTGAATAGCATAGAGAGATTACACATTTAAATACGCTAATTTTGTCGTTACACATAATATACGCTTAGCCGACTGCAGAGTGGTCGTGTGCTTTATATTGGAATCGTGAGTTTGAAAGCTATCGAACAACAAACTTATTTTATTTTTTGTTTTTTATTAATTTTATAGGTGAAAACAGACACTTTTAAGTTCACTTCGCCGTGTCACTGCTTCCCATGGTTTATAGCTATGTATTAAGATGGTTTGATATTTACAATGATAATTGAATTTTGTTTTATTTGTTCACAACCTCACACGACAAATGTTCACATTTTGAGCACAATTCAATTTAGTTTTTGGTGATAACACTTCCACTTGATAATTGGTCACTGATTTTATAATTTGAGCACACTTTTGCGACGATTTTTCCACTTTGAATTTATATAATAAAGAAATTACACGGAGACGATGTTAATATGGCGGTAGCGCCATCTATCCACTATCTACGGGCAACAGCACGTACGGCTTTACATTTTGAAAGACATTTTGTCTAGCCCAGAATGACGTCTAATCAGAAGACTTGCGCAACTTGTAAGAACATTATACCTAGAAGAGATTTTTCGAAATGTAATTTATGCCAAAATATTTTATGCGAGATACTCACCAAATTGTATCAAAATTAAATTCTCAGTTTATTAATATACCGAAAGTTAGTCTAGATCCAAATTCAATAAAATATCCTGGCTGTATAAAACATTGCAATTCCACTCTATTCCTGACACCCACAGATAACATCGAAATAAAAAATGTCATCAAATCATTAAATAATACTGGCGCTAAAGGATATGATGACATAAGCACCAAAATTATTAAAACATGTGCAAATGAGTTGGCTCCTTTACTGCCATATATAATAAATTTGTCATTTGCTACCGGAGTTTTTCAATCTGCATGCCAAAATTTAACATTATACATCATGAACAATATGGATTCTAGAATGGAAAATCCACGTCTATGGCATGTTACCAGATCGTCCATCACATTTCATCCTTCATGGAAAATCGTGTACCTGTCTCAGTGATACTGTTTGATCTTAGTAGAGCCTTCGATCCCGTTTGTCACAAAACACTGCTTAAAAAGCTAGAAGTATACGGTGTACGTTGGATGCACACGATTGAATTAAATCATATCTTGAAAATAGAGTGCAAAAAGTAAAACTTAACAAAATTGATAAATCCTTAAATTTAACCAAATGCCACTCTGATTATTAAAAAAATAAGTATGGTGTTACCCAGGGTAGCATCCTCGGACCTCTCATATTTATTTTATATTTAAATGATCTTCTATCTGTCACTGCGTATCGATGCACGCTGTTTGCCGATGACATTTCAATAATAATAAATAAAATTCATAATTTTGACTTTGAAACTGAAATAATACAATAATTATTGTAACAAATTGGTTGAGGCATAGCAATCTACAAGTTAACATTACTAAAACTAAATTAATTCAATTAACAATATTGAATAAATTTTATGATTGAATTAATTAATATATATAATAAATTTACATTAACTGCAATAAAGAACAATCTATTCTAAAAATATTTTATTAACAACGAAAGTCGCAATCACAATCCGAAAAGCATACAGACAGTATTAATCGCGGGGGCTTGCTGCAAAGCCGGTGCCACCGCCAATATTATATACAATCTTGCTATTATATTGTCTTTATTAAAATGTTTTACAAATACTAAAGGGGCCTTAGTGAGTAGTGGCGTACCTTGATCCAGGCTTGTTCCAGGATTGCGACAGGCTGAATGATAATGATGACTAAAGAGAGAGATCCTCTTGAACTAATGCAGATTTAATGACATTCTTTTTTGTTTAGTTCGCTTACCTGAAACAAATGCACGCGGCGGCGACAGTGATCCAGAGAGGCTATCGCATGATGCGCGAGCGCCAAATGGCAACTACGCCTATCAAGTAAGTAATTTATTAATAAACTAAACGGGCGTGACCCCTCCGACAATTCCAGATAACACAAACATAAATTCATTGATTCACCCCCTTTTGCACTTTTCTTTCCGTGAAAATTATTTTTATCGTGTAATTTCTAGAATTGATTGCATTTACACATACTATTACTTATTCAGATAAATAATAGGTTGGGGAAAAAGTTTCTTAGCATTTTTTTTTAGAAAATTCAAAACAGTTTTTAATGTAGTTTATTTACATTTAACTAAAGTATGTATGTAGGTGCCATTTTCTTCGATAACTTTTTGCCATCTTGTAGGTAGGGACATGATTCCATTGCTATAGAAATTTTAGGGCTTCTAATCAAAATACCGCGACAAGTGATTTTGGCAGTCCTCTCGTGATATGAACCTGACACTGCCTAAAGAATCTGAAGAGACCGAAACAGGTGGAAATCTGAAGGTACTAGGTCTGGACTAGTAACTTGGATGCATTAACACCTCCCAGCCAAACTCTCTTAATTTTTGCTGAGTGGCTAAAGATGTGTGATGTCTAGCGTTATCATGATGAAAAACCACACTCTTTTTGCTGATTAATTCCGGCCGCTTTCTCTCAACTTCCTGCTTTAATCTAATCATTTGTTCGCAGTAGAGTTCAGAATCGATGGTCATGCCTGGTGGTAACATCTCATAATGAATAAAGCCCTCCTAATCCCACCACACACACAGCATCACCTTATTGCGAGTTAACCCTAAGGGTTTCACCACAGTCTGTGAAGCCTGACCAGCCTTTGGCCACGACCTTTTTCGCACGTTCTTATCGTACGTGATCCACTTTTTATCACCAGTTTCTTCAAAAACTATTCGGGTTTTATTACGTCGTAATAAAGAATCACAAATGAGTATACGGTACTTTAGGTTTCTTTCTGTGAGTTCGTGAGGTACCTAAATATAGAGTTTTTATGTATACTCCGTTTTTTTCAAATGCGCAAAAACTGTTTTGTGGTCAATTCCCAGTTCTTCAGCTACGTCGTAACTACAGACCTGACGACCTTGCTCCACTTTTTAAAAAATGTCATCCATTTTATCCGTAATAGGGCGACAAGGGCCCTGTTTCATTAAGCTTGACAAGTCGACAATGTGTCAACTATGCTCGAACATACTTTTTTGTCACTGTTCTACGCAATTTTGACCTTTGTCATCATTGCAGAAGGTAGGTTTTCTATAAAAAGCAATCATACACTATAAAGTTATCTTTTTCAAAATCCTTTTACTAACTCTTTCGATCACGTAAGAATTTATAAAAGAAAAATAACTGTCACTCCTCATCCTGACACAGACTATGAATGCCTATCAAAAATGTGCGACAATTTGACAAATATGTCAGATTTTCCGATTGCAAATATGTCGGACCAAATGTATTATGAAACTTTTAATTGTGGATTTTTCTCGTCAATTTGACAATTATGTCAGCTTTTAATATAGCACCCATGTTTTATGAAACGTTCAATCGTCAAATTCTCACCTGTCAAAACCAAATTTGTGCTACTCTCACAGACACTGCACTAGGTCCATAAACATCGCATTTTTTTTTTGGGTTGCGTTTCATTTTTACCTCTTTTGTAGTACAATTTTTAAATGTAACGAATTTCATCATGAGATTCACTTATCTTGACAATAAGAAAAACAAATGAAAATCACACATTTGCCTAATTTGAATTTAGAATTATCTTATTTAAAATTTAAACTTTTAATGATACCAAAACCAGCTAGATACAAATAGTATAGCCAAAGAGATTTTATTACTAGTTCATACATACTATATGCGAAAAAACTTTGTTCCCAACCTAATTTTAAGCCTTTCATAGAACATAATTTCAAAGTGATGATCTTGATACCGTAAGAAAAAACTATTTATCGTCTTTAATAAAATATTGAGTAGGGTTTGAGAAAAAGAGGACGAAGAGAGGTATTTTAACTTTAACTTATTATAAAGCAAATTATTCCCCCATTGTCTAGAAGGACTTACTCCCAAAGGCGTCAAAATCAGGCAGCGAGGAAGATCCAACAGTTTATGAGGCAAACCAAGATCAAGTAAGTGTAGCATAGTATACAAAATTCAATATTCATGTTTTTGTCTTATCTAGTTTTGGCAAAGACGAAGTAAACTCAAGGCACACCTCAAAACGCTTAGGACACAAATATTGGTTTTTCTAAAACTTGTTCAGCTGTCAATATTGATAGGTCTAGTATAATAAACTAAGTAAGTACGTAATATTGTGAGATTGCCCTCTATACACATCGTATGACTCCGACTTTTTCATATTATTTCTTTAATGATATTAGTTGATGGCAAAAGGCAGGACTTACCAGACAGTCTTTTGTCCTTTTGTTAAGCTATTGTATAGCTTTTATCGCGGGCTTTGAGCGCGGCGACCGAATCAAGAAAATCCGCAACGAAAAAAACCTAACACCCCCCACTCCGTGTCATAGATTTACATAGATAACAGTCCCCGAGTGCCACACGTATTTTTTTTGTTATTCCTTTGGACTCACGTTCGCGTTTACTTTAGAATAAAAATATATAGGTCCTAAAGTGGTTTGGAATGCAAATTAATTTTATATTGAAATAGGTGCAACTTATTGGGGTACATGTTGCCTGGACTACACATACCTAAATATTTACAAATGATAGATAGCAGTTGTCAATACTTTTTCGCATCACTGATTTCGGTAAATTATCACTGTTTCCTCGTTTGATTCAGCTATTCGTAATAGTCTTTTCCTTATTGGAACTCCTATTCATGGTTACTGTATCTAATTTTTCAGCTGCCTGAACAACGTTTATGGTATTTACTAGATGAATGATTTTATTGTGATAGATTATTTCATATGAACGAAAATTACAAAACAAATGGGTCAAAAATTGTTATAAAACATCAGGCATTGACGCTTTGCCTAAAGTTACAACCACGGAGTGAATGACGGAATCCACATTAGTATTGGAATAATCTTATTTACTATTAAAGCATATAGTAACGCACTTTCGTCCGTATCTCTTTCGAGAGACATGATGTGTGACTTTCAAAGCTGCCTTGAAAGTTACTGGTTCGTGAAATACAAGCAAGTAAGGGCCTCATTCACAAAGTTAATAATGCAATTTGCTTTCTTAAAATGTTGATAGCTCCAATCGTCGGGGAATGAGTTAAATATATGTGTTCAATAAAGTAATGAACACTGTACGTCTGTAATCTTGGTCGTTGAAACTGTTGAGGGATTTAAAAGGTAAAATAAGGCTTTCGATAGTGCCGTTATTGGTTTTATAAGGTAAATAAAAGGTTTCCGATATTACAATTGGTTGCAAAGATCCCTTTACAGCAGGAGCTCTCTATTGTCTACGCAAAATGTTAATTAGCACTTTATAATATTACTAGAGGCCGGGCGCGGTTTCACCCGCGTGGTTCCCGTTCCCGTGGGAATTTTGGGATCAAAGCTATCCTATCTCTTAAGTTGGACCAGACTGCTCACGATGTGCCAATTTAATTTAAAATCGGTTATGTAGTTTAGGAGTCCATCGCGGACAAACATCGTGACAGGAGATTTATATATATTAAGATAAAACAGGGAAAAGAATAATTAAAATATATATGACCACTTAATTCGAGACTACATCCCAGTCACCATTTTACAACCTTCAGCGTAGCATCACAGTTTTCGCCAATTCATCAAAATTACTACAAAAATTTAACAAAAAGAAACTTTTTATAACAAAAAGTCCATCCTCATTTACGCATAGCATCGAACTTTTATAAAAAACGACCATTGAAAGTAAATTGATACGCCGTCATTGGATAGCTCCTATTATAATATCGTCAAAGGACCTATGAAATTTCCGTCGAACAAGTTGGTGCCTCCTGAGTTTCACGATTTTAATAAGAAAGTTAAGGACTTCGTCAAGTTTGCTTAGTTAAAATTATATATGTCTGCCATTGTGTAGTTTGATGGATTTTATACAAAGACAGTTTGCTTTGGTACAGATGGCTTAATATGAGAATTTATAATAAAAATCAAAGAGACTGTAAATATTATTACACGATTCATTATTCTTAGAATCACTTTGAAATTAACATTTTATTGTTTCTCACACAATTGTTCGATTCAACCGTTTGATAAAACACAAGCATCAATCATACTTCTAGTGTTTGACTTGTTACGATGAATTGACTATCATTTTGACTGGCATAAAAATACTGTAAAGTTTAAAAATACATTTTATTTTGTTTAACACTTATTAAAAACAACTGTTATATCAATAAACGAATCTAGAATAGCGATAACAGAAGCCAGAAATGAGTCCACAACCACTTTTAGAAAGTAAATTTGTCCCTATCTCTTCAAATCACAAGGAGTTTACCCAAATTAATTTGATCTGTTCAAATAACTAATCCATTCGCAGGTCCTTGCCGTACTTGGTAAACGAAACATTTTCCTTTTGTGAATTCCACTTTGTTCTTGTTCTCTGTACTGGACGGATAAATCACTTAGAACAAGTCAAATTCCGTAATTTTGTCAGTACTTAGTGTCTTTGGACGTCGGATTGCTTAGAAGTTTTCGGACTTTTGTATTTAATTAAATCGACCGGTTGGTTCCCTGATTCTTGTTACGCGAAGGGGAAATTTTTGTGAAGACCTGTGTTGAATGATACTTGATACTTCGCTCCTTTAAAATTTAACCCAGCTAGAGGATGGACCTTTTTGTTTTGTCAAAACATTTGTTGATTTTATTCTCATAATTTTCTGATTGATGTGACGTAAAATTTATTTTCATGCTTCTAGTACTTGGGAAGAGTTTACCACAACCGTAAGTTATAGTTACTTGAGAGATTAAACCAGTCATAAATAAACTTAGATTGAAGTATAAGATTTAGCGTTGACTTTACGTGAACGACTTTTATAATAATTTTAGCAGTTTTCTTTTTCGTTTCAATTGGATTTCAAAATTAGCTTCGTGTCATTAGGACTTTATTCCAGTTTGTCAAGTTGATGTGTTGGAATGCCCTCAGGTTGCAGAACGCACGAGCAGAAAACGCGAAGGCGGCCCGGCGGTCGCCGGGTGCCCCCCAAAACTCATCGCCGCGCATCATCAGTACGCCTCCCATGTCCAATAGGTAAATATATCTCTCTTTCTATTAAATTATTGGTTCGTTTATGTTTCCATGCCCTTTTGTAGAGTTTAGGACATTAAGCTGATAGTGATAGTATTATAAAATGGTTTTACACATAGTCTTAAAAAACTGCATACCTAATTAGAATTTAATCTACTAATTTCCGACGATATAGAGAATAGAATATTTAGAACTTTCATTTTTTTACTTGTTCGTTTGACACTTTATTTTCAAATTGCAACATCTAAGACTAAAATTGTACACTATGGACGTCTAAATTTAATAGTATGACAATTTCCTGAGAAATCAGGTAAATTCGAATGGATAATGGTTAAGCATTTTCTTAATCTACAAAATTACCAAATCATTGGGGATTTTGTTGATTTAAAGTAATAACAAAACCTCAATTCGAAGCTTCACATTTAAACAGTGCAACTACTATTTAACTATTAACTTTTGTTTTGATCAAGAGGAATATGAAAATTATAGTATTGTCTCTTCTAGGATTGTCGATTATCTGGCGCCACAATCGCCCATGAACGCCGACGAAGACTTACTACTCGAACTACTATTCAAAATGTGATGGGCTACCACCATTCAATGTCGTCATCAGATATATACATTATCAAATGAAATAACACAGTTCAATTCAGTGTCCTAATCGTTTTAAGTTTCTAGACATATAGAGATTTTATTTCAGGTTTGGTGTTCAAGAGTGTAACTATTTCGAGACATGTTTATAACGATTACCTTTTATTTAACTCCACTAAGATGTATAGGTTGTATAAGGAACTTGAGGACTGTTTCTGTAAATATACATACACACATACGTATTGTTTTAAGGACACGTTTATTGTTTACTACTACTCGATTTAAGAACGCTTTTGATTGAACTCTCTGTAAACTGTTTCTTCCACAACCTATATGTTTGTTATCTTTAAAATATTCCCAAACAGGTGTTTTCTTAGAGTTGTGAGATAACTCAGGCCTTGTCTACTTAAATTTTAACCTGTCGTTTTGTAATGGTTTTATTAAGAAGATTAAGAATGAAAAGTTTTGACTTTCGCAGATTCGAAATGATTCAATTAAGGCTCTTCAATTAATTCCTTAAGTAGACTTTCTTTTTTTATAAATGACTTGTTCAGAGTTTGGATTCAAATTTGTCTTTATTTTAAACTCTTCAGGTCATAGACAGGGTTATATTTAGTATAAATTTTATCGTATTTGTATTATATTTTCATAACGTATTTTTGAGATATTTGTTTAGGACATTTATTGGAATCATATTTTTGAAAACTCTAAATTGGATGTAAAGTAATTTATCTAGATCAACAACGTATTGGCTGATTCTGAATGAATCTGAAAAGAAATATTAATATAATTCCATATAATGTTTATAAAGGTCAGTACTTAAAGTATGCTAAAGCATTATATTTGTTACGTTAATTATAGTTTTGAATTAAATGTTTGATCACTATGTTTGTTGATTTGCTTGCAAATATGGAAAATCAAGTCAAAACTTGAAACTTAGAATCTGTTGTAGATATCCGCGACGGAATCTTAAATTACGTAGGTTAAGTACAAATTCAAATTAATAAAAGCCACTGTTCTTATAAAGTAGTTGCACCTAGCGTAAAATACAATAAACCAGATGAGCTGTGAGTATTTTGAGATTTTATCGTATGTAAGGGAATTAAAAAGTAATTATGCAGTTATTATAGTTTGACTATTGGTCAAAAGTTTATAAATAGGTTTCGTTCCAGCCTAAATAGATTAATTACTTTTATTAGTTATACGCAGTAACGCCTTAGGAATCATCGAACATGACCTATCTTAAATTTTCTTTAGATTTAGATCTAAATATTATGAAAGCTTATATTAATTTTTACCTCCTATTGTATTCCTATTCTGTATGTAAGCGTTCGTATTATTTTCTTCGATGAATTCATTATTGACGTTTTGTTTTAGTTTATCCCTAGTTCCTACGTCGAAACTATTTAAATCATCGTTAATAAATTCTCTCGTACCTATGATTAGTTTAGATACTAAATATGATTTAGAACTTCGATAAAGCTATACGCCATTCTTACCTAGCGTTCATGAAAAAAAAGGTTGTGCACCATTTAATATAGAAATAAACTAACCTAATATTCCCTTTTTCTGAATTCTCTGATATTTTAATGTAGTATAGTTTATAGTTTAAGATATTAGAATAATCATAGCTTAACCATAAGACGACTCATGGCCGTCAAGATATTTTCGATTCGTATTTTTATAAAGCAAAAGTTACGAACGACTACGATTGCTTTGCTTGTGCAGGGCCAAGGTTCAGGTGAATACAGAAATATATTAGTACCAGTTCAATGGTTTCTTTTACGGAGTGAAATTGTTTATTATCTTCCATTTTTTATTAATTTCTATTCTTTTCTGTATCTGGATCTTTAGTAAATTGTAACTTTTACTAATTTGATTAAAATTTAAACAGTTTTGAGAGGCCCGGTGTAGAAATCTGTAGACGTTGGATGGACTTTCAGCAAGTTTTATTTAACATTTGTCTTATGGGTAGTTTGGATTGATATTTAATAACTAAACTTGCTAAGAGTTGATTCGACAAGACGAAGTAAAACGATATGACACGCGATATAGAATGAGAAAACCGTCCAGTTGAGGCGGCTTTTGCACCCTCCGGTGACATAACGGCAAAAGTCGCGTTAAGGCAACAAGCGAAAATGGCACTGTTGGCATAATATTGGGGTTGAAGATGAGACTAGATTCGCTTGAATGGTCAATGGGCACCCGAGGGCGCGAATACAACATGTATAATTCATATTTTTGGATCGCTAATTTTAAGATGTTATATTTATATATGTATATGTAGTAATGGCGGATACAAAACAGTATTTCGATAACGTATTGCGCCAAAAGTTTTGATGTATTAATTTTCCATAAAACGTTATTCTCCCATTGTTTTATTTCGAACGGATAAATAGTTCGTTTAGCTAGTGGTCATGCGTATATATTTTTGAATAGCGTGCACGATTGCTTAGGGCGCTGAAGAAAGCGGAAATAAAAGTATAAAAAAATAATATTTTTAACTGTAACACGGAACCTCTGGAAGCAATAATATTTTTGTGGTGATGAGAGTATTTTATTATCCACGCGATCGTCACAGACAGATGTAGACCGCTTTTAAGTGCTACCGTTGGATGCTCTTTTTACAAACAGCTGATTGGAAAGTGAAGAAAGAATTTTAAGTTACCTCAATAGAGAAAATGCCTTTCATAAGGATCACGCATAAAAATAGACTGCAAAGAGCATTTTTGTTTTGAAATGCATTTTTGAAAGGCAAATGGTAGGAAATTTTAACGAAGTTACAGGTATACCTTTCCTAGATGATCATACCTTAAAAACAAAAACGCCCTTCCAATGATATAATTATTCGGAACCGAGTACTATCCCGGTAAAAGGTTTGCAGAGAAAGCCGTCAGCTTTGCCTGCAATTAACGACGGAAAATAGAGGTGGAAACGTAATTCGGGCCTGGCCCAAGAATGCGAAGGCTTTAACCGGATTCCACAAAATTATAAAAGGAATTTCCAACGGAAATTCTGGAATAAAAGGAGCATTCGAACGGGGGCTTTAGTGATTGACCACTGCTAAAGAAATAGTGCACTAGAAGTAGATGGCAATAGAATAGTTAGATAAATTACTACTTATAAATATAAAATAATAAATCTTGAAATCTATACATAGAATTTAAAATTAAAAGTTTAACTAATACTTTTTATTATTATTATAAGAAGCTTGTTCACACATTTTAACTTCATATTTAGTAAGTAATCTTTAAGACTAAAATGATAGTAATGTTACAATTGGTATTGGAAAGGGTTTAGTGAGAAAGAAGGTTTGTTTTATTTTCGAGTGGGATGTAGTGGGAAAGAAATATACCTATATATTGGCTATGAAATATATATACCACTTAATATTTCAGTCCGAAAATGTCATTTGTATATTTCAACCCAAAGCTATTAAAAATGTATGCCAAAGGCATTGTTTTATATAATGTGATAAGCAATCATTCATTTGTAGCGTGTATTAGTTGTTATATATTATTGGTTATAATATATTTAAATACGCTTTTGTTTCCACAGATGTGTATGTTCACTTATAAGTTATGATAAAGTTAATAATATTTATTTTAACTTTTTCTTCGTTGTTATTTTTATTCCGCTTAATTGTAATTGTTTTTATTTATTTTAAATACGTGGACACACATCTAAAGTTGCTAAAGCTTGCTTTTTTATGTTTTTTTATAATAACGAGCCTGCCTATAAGCGTATTGCATATCACTTAGAAAATTATGACTTATTGAACATTTTCGAATACTTTTTTCTTCCATACAGCGCTAGGGTAAGTAAATTCTCTTGTTTATTAAAGAATTTACTTCGTTTTTGGTTATGCCAGCTTTTTTAGTTTTAAGAAATGTACTAAAATTGATTTTTACGTTTTTTTTTGTTGAAAGATGCTAAAGTTTACTCTCTTTTGTTTTTCTTAATTTATTATCTTTAAAAACGTTACATATTTAAAATATTTTTTCTATTTTATTTATTATATTGTGATAAAACAAATACAATTAAATACATTCCTTAAACTATAATTACAAAAGGGAGAAAAGTAGCAATGTTAATATTTTTTTAATTTTCTAGAATAGAATTTAGCTAATTTTATGAAGTTGTTTTAGTATTAAAGATACTGTTCATTTGTACTGTTTTAAGCGTTATAATTGAATAGTTAATTTTTTAAGCTATCGTAATTGTTAATTACTGCCAGCTTAAAGGTTTCTAAAACACCAAATGTGGAAGATTGTATGCGAAGGCTTGTGAAATGTCCAAATTTTTATTTTTAAACCAAATCTTTAACGTTTTTTTTATTGTATAGAAGGTTTACGATTGTGTCTGTATTGATTTATCTAGTCAATGTTTCTGATCGAGTTGTCAACCGCTGATTAGTTCATCAATGTGTAAGAAAATAAAACATTATTTTTAATTATAAAATGTTGACGAAAGCGAAGTTTGTAATGCAATGTAAAACGGCCTTAGTTGTTATTGATTTGACTTTGAAGCCTCAATTTAAATCATATTGAAAAGCTTATAATTATTATTCAAACATGAAACTATCTTAATATATAAAAGAAGAAAGTGGCTGACTGACTGACTGACATATCAACGCACAGCCCAAACCGCTTGGCACATAGGTTCCTTGTGAGGTCTAGGGGTGCACTAAGAGAGGATTTTTCGAAATTCTACCCCTAAGGGGGTGAAATAGGAGATGAAAATTTATATGAAAGTCCGTCAGTTTTGGAGTTAGGATCTTCAAATTTTATATTTAGGTAAAGGATTAAAAATAAACATTTACCTGTCTCAGCGTTTTTGAAAATTCCATCCGTAAAGGGGCGAAAAGGGGGATGGAGTTTTGTTAGAAAAATACTTTAATTTCAAAGTAAAAGTGACTTATTATTATTAGGCTCATGGTTGAAACTTAAAAACAAATAAACAAACCTATATTTTGTGATTTAACAGAAATCAACCCCTAGAATGGTAAAAAGGGTCACCTATCTTGAATTCGAATTTTTAGATTACGAATTTCACTTTCCCTAAAACGTTTAGCCACTTTTTATTATCCATAATTTTCTTTACACCGAAAACACGATTTACAAAGGTTTTAAATTCCGATTTTCAGTTGTAATTTTTTTTTATTTCGAATGTTTTGTAATCCCACTCAACTTTTGACCGAAACCATTATTGACTGATGATTTAGTTTCTAGAAACATCTTCTAAATATATAAAAGAAGAAACTGACTGACTGACTGACTGACTGACTGACATATCAACGCACAGCCCAAACCGCTAGGTCTAGAGACTTCAAATTTGGCACATAGGTTAAGAAAGGATTTTTCGAAATTCTATTCAAATTCGCAGAGCTCAAAGTACTTGACGGATTGAGTTGAAATTTGGCATGTAGATAGGTAAGAAAGGATTTTCCCTTAAGGGGAAAGTAGAATCTACGCGGACGAAGTCGCGGGCGGAAAACTAATACATGTATAAAAGGATATGTATAAAAGGATATGTATAAAAGGATATGTATAAAAGGATTCCACGCGGACGAAGTCGCGGGTAACAGCTAGTACGGTATAAAAATGACTAACTCACAGTCTGTGAACACGCTCACTGTGGACAGTGAAGAAATATTGTAAGGTTATTGATTTAATTCTGACAGTTGAAACTTAAAAAAACTTGGCCGAAACCTTTTTAACTGTAGCAACTTAGCACTTATTATTTGTAGGATATAGGATCTATACAGCTTCAGGTAAAACTGTAGTAACGACCTAAAATATATATTTTAACTCGCCATTATAGCAAATCTATGTAACATCTAAACTGATCAAATCATTTTGGTTTAATATATATATTGTTTTGAAATAGCTTTTCGCAATGTGAAATTGTCCCAATGTTTCCCAGGTTGAAATAAACGTTTTTTTTAACTTCAGTGATCAACTTTAAAAGGGTTTTAAACAACTTATTTCTAACTTAATTAGAATATAATTGACGATCTATTGTTATGTGTATGTTCCTTTCCGAAAGATGATTATTCATGAGCAAAAACTGACTACAGTTTTAATAATTAAACTACTTACAGTAATTAATTACACTCTGTGTAAGTAATAATAATTAAAAGGTGTAATTGAAACCTGATGAGGGGGCATTAGAGTTTGCAAAATTTATATAATGTTATATATAAATGTGTGTTTTTTAAAAAATTTCTAATTTAATCAGCGGTTGACAAGGGCATTTTCCTCATTAAAGTTGTTCCTAAGATTTCATGTATTGTATGATGCCAAGATAGTATTATAAATTTTAGGTTAAACTACGTTTGCCTAAACAGCTCTGCATGTTAAAAATAGGATCTTTTACTGTGACTTAAAAATCTTGTACACTAAAGTGAGACAACTGTTTGCACATAATTCTAATGGCTTACGGAACAAAAAATAAGTTTAAATAATATTTTTTTGTGGAAAGTGGAAAGGGAATTTCTGATAAATAACAATGAATACTTTATTTTACGTTAAGTCAGAAACGTGATTTCAATGAGAAACTATAAAATAAAGACGTGGAAGTATAAAAACTAAAACATTTAAAATAGATTTCTCAGCGATAACCTTTAGGTCCGTAATCCAGAAGCACGCAGTCTTGCAGTCAGACTCAAGCAGTGATCTATACTTAAGAACAGGTGGAATGGACGCGCTTAATCATCGCATGTAGCCACGTCCTTTTCTAACTGATCTCAACTGCTTAAATCACGTTCTGGAAAACGGTCTTAGTCTGATGGTTTCGTGTTAAAATTGTCTGTTTCTTGTTCTTAATGCAGAGTAACTTGGGCCAATGTAAATTTAACCTAAAAACACAGTATTGTTCAAGACGACAACTCTAAAATTGGTATTTTTTGAAGTGAAAACTTCTATAGCGGCGTTGTGCACATCAGAGTTAAAATTTTTTGGGATGGGTAAAAAATGTTAAAGTCGCGTCAGGACACGCGACCCTGATCGAAAATTCGTAAGACCTATTTCAAATTACATAAAGTCTCACCCTTGAAAGATCTACGTATATTAGTTAATAACAACCATTATATAAAGATCTCTCATTACTACCAACTTTCATATTAATGCCAGGTCAGTGTTAATGGATTTACCTGCCAAATCAAGTTCGTCTCCGTTTTCATCGACTTTTTATGAAGTTGTGGTCAAGATATAGTGGATTTTGATCGTTATTATCGTTTAAGCGGTTTTCACTTCTGCCAGCACTCCCAGAGTGCAACCCGTTGTTTTTTTAATCTTTAAGTGACAAAGCACCTGAAAAACTAAAACATGGTCAATGATACTAATATTTTTAAGTGTTGAAGGCCAGAAATTACAAAACAAAATTTTCGTAGTTTGCCTTGTCTAAGTATGATATTTTGTCCAATTCACGTGTTTAACGCGTGAATATTATATTTTATTAAAAATTGTTTTACAAATGTACTTATTCCAAGATTGGCAGCATATTCGTTCCGTTTTTGCGTCTTGAACAAACTTTTTATAGCCCAAATGTGATTTGAATGCGTTACCTAATTTAGTGATATCTTTACAATCAATCGATCGGCATCAACTTTATTATTTAAGATGTGAAATAAAAAAAAGTGTTGGGCATAATGTCTATGTGAGTCGTTGAGTCTATTCAGATGTGTACTTTGAACAAAAAATCTTCCTTTGTAATTAAATATAATCTATAAACACTACAAAATTGTGATTGAAAGCAATTTAAAATATTACTGCTGATTATATTTCTGGTGTTTCATTTACTTGTCCTTTAATTTTACTTTACATTCTTTGAATTATTCTAAGGGTTGATTTTATAGCATCGGGAATGAGTTATCTATTATGCTAATATTAAAAAGAAGAAAGATTTGCTAAAAAAAAAAATGCATACAAACACCAATTATCTAGCCCACGTTAAGTTTCATGAAGAACTTGTGTTATAGCTACTAGAAAACGGGTTGACATACTTAAATACGTTTTTTTTTGTAAATACATACCTACATAATATACATATTAAAGACCCAGACCAAGACAAATAGCCATGTTCATGCACACAAGTATTTGTCTTGTCCGGGATCGAATCCGGGACCTCTGGCGCAGAAGGCAGGCAGAAGAAGGTTTGTTTGTTTGCATTGAATAGGCTCCGAAACTATTGAACGGATTTAGATGAAATTTTGTACACAGATAGTAGATAGCCCCGTTATGAATATAGGATAATTTTATCCTGATATTCCCACGGGAATGGGAACCGCGCGGGTGTGACCGCGAGCGGCCGATAGTAACTTATGAGATAGTTTGAATCGTAACAAACCTAGTTAAGTGACAATCACAAACTAACAGAATGAGAATTAATTGACAAATAATCAGTATAAGTACCTACGATATCAGAGGAATAGCTTTTATTGAGGATTGAAAAATCAATCCATGTTTTAAGACAAAAAAACAAATGGCAAAAAAAGTTTCCGTCGACTTGAGAACTCCTCCTTTTTGAAGTCGGTTAAAACACAAAAAAGCGGCCTTTAAATGGTAAGTATCAATCTCTTCCCGGCAACTTCGTGTAATAAAATAAAAAAAGATGATGGGACATAAATGAAACGCTGTATTGCACACACAAAGATATACCTAGTATATACAGAACGCAAGAAAAGAGGTTATATACGTACATCTTATGTTTTCGCGCGCACTGTTCATTGAAATAATAGTAGATTAGTAGCCAAGGGCTGTAAGGCATCAATTGCACCCTCGAACTATTCTGCTTTACATCTCGATTGTGAGGTAAGTAGAAAAAAACCGGCATTACAAGAATAAAACATTTTATTTGTTGAAATTTATAGTGAAATGAGAACAATCCCAAAAACAAACAATATTTAAAGTAAAAGTTTTCTATTCCCGCATTTTTTCATTAAAAAGAATCAAGTAAAGAACTTTTTATTTTTTTTTTCAAGATCGAATTTGAGCTTCGCCGTTCGATATTTAAAATTGATGACTGATAGCAAAGCGACCTCTTTGGTCATTGGGCTGAATGCATGATGTCTATTGCCAGTATGATGGTTAGATGTACGCGAACTTTTTGAAAGACTTTTTTAGCTACATTATTACTCTAGAGCGCTAATTAGTCATCTACAAGCCCCATTTGGAGGTAATAAGAACCTACTTACCGAACATGAGAGATGTAAAACAAATTTTTCATGTCTCATATTCTGAAAGTAACTCATAACTTGCCTAAAATGCGGGTTGAAAGTGATATGTGGCGGCCCTAGGGCTGTAATAAATTTGAAAAAAGAATAGGGGGTGTCATGTCAAATCGATATCTGTAATCTCTTTGGACTTTTATTTACCAAAGGTATGTAGGCAAAGGCACAGAAGCCTATACAGCATATTTTGCTACATTATAAAATAATTAAAATCGTAGAAACCTTACAAACATTTTTTTAGAATATTCTGTTTGTTTTTACTTCGGGTGTATGGACCCATAACAGTCTCGAACTATGGGCGCCCTCACTTTGTTCGGGCGCCAAAACACTCGACTGATATGGGTGTCATACAGCCCTTGGTAAACAATCTACTATTACGACAGCTGCCGTGGTCACGGGAGCTGAAAAGGTGCCAAAACGTCGGGAAAATCAAAAACCCCTAAAAACCGAAAAATACGGACAATTACAACCTAGTTCGTGAAATATAGCGCGTTTGTTATCCGTAAAAGTTGTTTTATTTCAAAAACCTTATACTTACATATGTGGGCAAAGGCGGCTTTAAAGTTAAAAGACAATGCGAGACACTTTATTAAAACTCCTCTTTTTTAAGGAAACAAAAGTATTCAAATGTCTTTCTCAACATAAAACTTTTAAAGTAACAAAATTTAAATTCTCAGCCTTTTAAAAATCCAAATCGTTTTTACAAAACGATTTGAGGCCGGTTCAAGTGAGCCAAGCGATAACTGATTGGCAATTCAATTCGAAGGCACGTAAAATTTTAATGGCCCTATATTTTATTACTACGACAGAATAGCTTTGATTAAAAACCCCTGGAGAATTACCAATTTTCGACTTGATTATTGCCCTGGGGATGAGAAATTACTACTAATTACGTTTGTAAGATTTGTAAATAAAATGAAGTCTCGGCAGCTCAGTGGTTAGAGCATTGGACCGGTTTTGCAAAGGTCGTGGGTTCGATTCCCATCTGAGAATTCACTTGTGGCCGAGTTGATTTTTTCCAATATTTTTCTATTTAAAATTTATCATAAGTATAAAAATAGAAAAAATAGTAAATAAATGGATGCGGGTTCGAATCCCGTCAGGGTGTCATGAGACAAGTTGCTTTTTTCTAGTATATTTTCTTGTTTACTATTTAATACATAAAAATAGCATTGAAAAATGCAAAACGTCATAAAAAAATAAATTTTCTTTGGACAATCTGATGATAAACAAAATTAATTTCTTAAGATAGACAAAAATAGCCGGCGATTCATAAGTTTAGTGCAGATAGGTAGCAATGTTACTCTTCTATACCTACGTTAGTTTCACAGTCTATACGTCTTAGGTACCCCCCGCTTCCACTGGCGAAACATTTTCAAGAAAACATGTTGTAAACGTATAACGCGGCTACTGAGAGAATACATTATTTGACAGCTCCTATCAAGAGCCGTTGGTCATCCTTTCAGCGGCCGCATTTTATTTTATTTACATCACTGTCATCAGCCATTTTTAATGTTCCCACTGCCGGGGCACTAGCATTCCTTATGGATGGATAAGGAGAACGGGCCATGACCCACCACGCGGGTCCAATACGGATTGGTGGTTTTAAAGACTGCAAACGCCGCCGGGGCTGAACGTGCCTTCCGAAGCACGGAGGAGCTCGAGATAGTAAATTTTTGGTCACACATCCCGTAACCGACCATTGCGAAAGTTGCTTAACCTCAACAATCGCAGGCCGAGCGCACGAACCACTACGCCACGGGCTCCTCATTTTACAACATGTTTTCTTGTAAATGTTTTGCCAGTGGAACAGGGGCTTATAACATGCATTAGTGCATTTGTACTTTTTCTGTAGTAAACAGTAAAAAGTAAAACGTTAACTGAACAAAATAAATAAATTCCATACAATCACATCAATTGTTAATGAGCCCAAGTTTACTTTCATTAAAAAAAATGTGACAAGGATACATACTAGATACTGGAACAAAATATTAAATTATACACTTTGTTTTCAGGGACAGTCTCTAACCTTCAGGACGACTTCGTCCACTTCCTAACTCGTCCATATTTCTAACTTGTCAACTTCTTAACTCGTTCATATTCCTGACTCGTCCACTTCTTATTTCGTCCATATTCCTAACTCGTCCACAATTTAAACTACTCAAATAGTTCTAAGAACCCTTTAGTGAAAACAAGAAAACCTCTTGCACATTAATAAAAGCTTCCTTCATCGTATCGAACAATACTCTAAATCATACCTCCATTTATTACTCTATATCAACAATAGAGCAAATTATGCTCACCCGAATATTCCGAGCATTGTCCATTTGCTATTATTTCCACTGAATTCGCCTGAAAGTTACATGATGCGATGTATTCAATTTTCCGCATATTATTTGGTCTTCGAGCGTTATTTATTAAGCACGAATCCCAATACCATTCTATCCTACTAATATTATAAATACACAAATTTGTAAGGATGTTTAGATGTTTGAATTTTGTTATTCTTTCACGCAAAAACTACTAACCCATTTTTATGAAAATTGCCACACAGATAGAAGATAACCTGGATTAAAACATAGGCCACGCAAAAACTACTAACCCATTTTGGATGAAAATTGCCACACAGTACCGTAAAACAAAACATTACAATAAAGAAACACGTAGTGCATCGGATCCAAAACTAATCATCCCGCAGTACAATAATCTATATGGAAGGCAATTATTACAATTCCAGATCCCCAAATTAATCAACGAATTACCATTATCATGTAAAAAAGAAATTAATACAATCAATATAAAAAATGTTGTAAAAAAACATTATTTATCAATATTAAACATAAATACTTCAAAATAAAAATAGTTTAGTCCTTTTTAATTTTTCTTTCCTGTTTTTTTTTTAATAATTCTAAGTAGTTACATCAAATAATAATTAAAAAAAAAAAAAACGATCTAGTTTAAAATTAAAAAACATACTCTTGTAATATAATATATTATATGGCAGAGGATCCGCCCGTGTGTACCCACTTGTAGTTCGTAACTAACATATTCGTGATCGAGCCAATATGAGAGGTAGTAGAATAAAAAAGTATAGTTAGGTATTTCAAAATGTTTTAGACACATATTCATAAGTTAAACAAGTTTATACCTTTTTTCTTTTTTATATCTCGAGCTAACTTGGATGGATACCGGTGCTTGGTAAAACCTAAAAAGGTTTATATGGCACTGTAGAGGTAAGAAAACCAATAAATTGTCCTAATTTAAGTGTTTGTAATAATAATAAAACAGATAGAAGATAACCTGGATTAAAACATAGGCTACTTTATCTTGATGTTCCCGCGGGAACAGGAACTACGAGAGTGAAACTGCGGGCGGCTGCTAGTACAGTCGGGGAACATCCCGGTTCACCAGTAGAGTTTTTTTAGGAAGTTTATTTAAAAGTATAGGTAACGTTTATATCACAATTATTAGAACATTAATAGGTTTTTCATTTGAATAATTAGTTATTTGTTATGCAAGGCTGGAAAGTTGGTTATATTTAGTTTTTCTTTTCAAAGAAAAAGCAGTTTGTATAGCTGAAAAGCTAGATACCCCATCCTTTTGAATACCTACATTTGGAGTTGCGATGGCATCCATAAATCTAGATTGTACAGTACTTTTTCCGAGTGATATTTTTAACTTATTTCTGTACGTACTCTCTATTGCACGCTAAAGATGATACTAAATAGGTACCTAATAATTGCTCTTTTATTATTCTCAGTTAGATGATTTGTATACAAACTTACATCAAACTCGGAACTTTGAGATTTCGATCAAAATCGCTCCAAAATGTATATAATAATATTATTATTATAGTCACTTTTTTATTTTAGTTAATAAGAATAATAAGTTAAATGTTAATTATAAATTAGGCTTATGATAGGCTTATGATAACTGACATATCTATTTAGTCATTAAATTAATAAAGAAAAAAACTGGACTAGTGAATCCAGCCCAATGCACTAACCAATTATGCTACAGAGACCTAGATAATATAAAAAGATAATTGGTTAGTGCATTGGGCCGGATTCCCAAGGATGCGGGTTCGAATCCCGTCAGGGCGACATGAGACTAGTTTGCTTTTTTCTAGTATATTTTCTTGTTTAATATTTAATTTTATCACACAAAAATAGCATTGTAAAATGCAAAAATTAAAAATGTATTAACTGGACTAGTTTTTCAGTAATTATTATACTTTTGACTTTAACTTTCACTGTAAAATCATGGTGAGCATAGTCCGTGTTTATACCAAATGCTATAGAACTAGAGTGTCTATAGTATTTGCATACCTTTAAGTTAAATGCATATAAGATACATATTTTGCTAAGTGCTGTAAACTTAATATAATTTGCCTTTATGTATTTAGTTGGTAAGCCTTATTAAATAAATAAAAAAAAAAAAAATAAAAAAAAATAATAGTATTTGGTTATACACTGTGGTTATTTCAAATAAAGATTCTATAGTGTTTCGGAATTCGATTCACAAAGTCAAAGTCAAAGTCAAAACATTTTTATTCAAATAGACTTATTATAGATAAGTGCTTTCAAACACTATGATATAAACAATGGTTGGGTTAAAACTGTGACAGCTGTTAAAAAACTATTGAATTTCAAACATAATTGGTATTAAAATAAAAAAAACTCGCTACTAAAAGTTGAAATATGTAACAATCCCACATTTCATTGTTTTATATTCTCTCTTTCACGACTGTACCTACTTAAGTACTTACCTGTTGTTTGAAAAGGCTTAGTTTATAGCTGTAAAGTCTCTTGTGTAATCTCTCGATCCTGTTTGAAAAGGATTCCTTCGTTACAGATGATATTATCTCTTAATTCAAAACTTGGAGTTCAACCTGCGATTGTGGTGGCTAAGCAACTTTAGCAATGGTCGGTAACGGGATGGGTGACCAATAATAAATTGTTAAGAGCTCCACTTTGATTCAAAAGGCACGTTAAGACATTGGTCCTTGCTGTGTTTGCAGTAGTTAGCATTCATCGACCCGCACTTGTCCCTCGTGGTGGGTCATGGCCCATCCTCTTTATCCATCGTAGAGTATCTAGTCCAAGATCATTTTAACCAGGTCAAGATTTTGATTTTAAGTTTTTGCATACACAATAATATTATATGGGACTCGTACCAGATGGGATTTAACGATCTTACATTAAATTGAAGGCCATCGATGGCAATAGTTGGCGAAAAGGCAAAACCTGTGCGCACAGAGATGAAATGAAATTAGGAACGCTTAATCCACGTTAGATTTCCAATAATCCGTCATAAATAATTTGATCCCCGGACAATAAACAGTTTGGATTAATGAGACAATAATTAGCGGTGGTTATATCCAATTAAACGGTTCATTTCGTTGTAAAAAGAGACTAGCAAATTTACATCACCTTTATTAGATAAGATAAGATAATTCTTTATTGAGTACTAAACACACACATCAAATAAAATTAGACACCGTGACCCGTGGTAGTAAAAACTGTGCTACAGGCCACGGTACTCCCAGGTAAATTAACAAATTAATTTAAGTGTTTTTAAAAGTGTGGCCTTAATTAAGGTTATAATAGTACATTTTTTATGATTTTGTAATTTTTGAATTTTTCAATGCTATTTTTATACTTATGGTAAATTTTAAATAGAAAAATATTGGAAAAAATTTACTCGGTTACAAGTGAATTCTCAGACGGGAATCGAACCCGCGATCTTTGGAAATCTGGTCTAATGCTCTCCAATGATTTCCAAAGATCGCGGGTTCGATTTAAAATTTACCATAATTATAATAGTACAGTAAAATTGAATTAAAATGCTTACAAACAAATACTTGCTACTGTAACCTTACAAAGAGATTTTCTGTCGTTTCGTAATCAAGTTCCCTAAGATTACTCAAAATTATATTTTTAATCATGGTATTACTTAACTTAAAAGAAAACAGCAAAACCCTTCTGCAACTGTCACGATAGTTGTAGATTGCAATAAAAAAAAGTAACAGTAATATTTTAAGTTTCTGTGCTTATAGTAGAT
The DNA here is from genome assembly GCA_910589605.1 of Chrysoteuchia culmella. Classification (NCBI taxonomy): domain Eukaryota; kingdom Metazoa; phylum Arthropoda; class Insecta; order Lepidoptera; family Crambidae; genus Chrysoteuchia; species Chrysoteuchia culmella. The sequence continues at coordinate 3,871,826 of OU342651.1, forward strand.
TTCTTTGTCTGCTTAAACATTAGAAAAAAAAGTTTCGTCTCCAATTTCTCAAATGGACTGAAATCTGCTCTGAATATTGTTTGGTTGTACAGTAATTAGCAAAGCGGAGATCAATCATAAAGAGGAATCTCATATTATAATAATAAATAAGTTACTATCCTCGGTATTAAAAATAACTTAGTTATTTATCTAAAATTCAACCCTCTGCCACCCGGTGCCATCGGTGATATGCAAAAAGGAGCTGGCTGTAAGGCAGGCATAACTCCCGTGGTTGTAAGGCCGGTAAAGGCTCACTAAAGTTGTGTTTACTAGAAAGCACTCGTGAGATGGGTACATTGAAAATGACGTGGAACATTCTTCATTAAAGTATATTTTATAATAATGTTTTTACAACTACACACTTCAAGTCAATGTGCCATCGGTGTAGCTATAGTTTTATTCTTTAAATTTTCTTGCTAAAACATTTTTTTACAAAATAAAATTATGAAACTACAATTTAGTATAGATTCTCGGAATTAAAACAACTAAGTTAGTCATCCAAAATTAATTTGATGGTGGGTACACGAAAATTGTATCTAGTATTCTACATAAAATTAGATTTAATAATAACCACGGCTATTGCAACATAGCCGAAACGTCAAGCTGTGTCATAGTTGTACTGCATAACAAATGTCGCGTTTTAGTCCCGTTGTTTTAATATATAATGTTTTCACAGTCACAGACTTCGGGTCCCTGAGCAAACGGAATATTTGTTATTCACTTTTTTTTTTTACTTAATACTAATTAAAATTAAACAGCTACAATTCACATGATCCTTGGAATCAAAATAACTAAGTCACCCATCTAAAATTCAACCCTCTACCACCGGGCGCCATCGATGATATGCGAAAAGGCACTGGCATAATATAAGGCAGGCATAACTCCCGGGGTGGTAAGGCCAGTAGCTGCTCACTAAAATTAAAGTGTTCATTACTAGCTCCGTAAGTGGAGCGCTTGTGAGATAAAATGTGGTGCTGGGTACATGAAAATTGTTCTCATATTCTACATAAAATAATTTTAATAGTAACGATTTCACAATCACATTCTCCAGGTCGCTGACTCATCAATCAGAGTAGTTAAAAGGTATTCACAATGTACTTTTTTTTCTAAAAACAATTTTTATACTTAATGAAATTATGCTGGCAAAATAGTACTTATAGATCCTCGGAATTAAAACAACTAAGTTCATCTAAAATTCAACCCACCACCACCGGATGTCATCGTTGATATGCGAAAACGCGCTGGCATAATGTAAGGCAGTCATATCTGCCGTGTTGGTAAGGCCAGTAAAGACTCACTTTAATAAAAGTGTCCACTACTTACGCCATTAGTGGTGCATTTGTGGAATGAAATTTGATGGCGGGTACATAAAATTATATATCTAATATTCTACAAAACATTAATTTAATAATAATGTTTACACTTCCACACACTTCAGGTCGCTGAGTTATCATAGCAGGTAGAAAAAGTATTATTCACAATGCTAAAAACAAATTTTATACGTAAAACTGCAATTAGAATTATAGATCCTCGAAAACAAAATAAACAGGTACTCATCTGAAATTCAACCCTCTACCACCGGGTGCCATCGGTGATATACGAAAAGGCGCTGGCATAATGTAAGGCAGGCATATCTGCCGTGGTGGTAAGGCCGGTAAAGGCTCACTATAATACAAGTGTTTACTACTAGCTACATACGTGTAGTGAGGTACACGTGGGATGAATTGTGGTGGCAGCGGCGGGAAATATTTGAGGTGGGTGTCCAGCCATTTGTTAACCTGTAAAAAAAACATTGTTATTTAAACTATAGCGACCCAACAAATTAAAGAAATACATCGTAACTTTGATTATTCGTTATAAGAATTGAGAAATTTATGAAGTTTTGTGTCTAATTTTTTTTGTAAATATGACACTTTTTTTATTAATGTAACTACTTACGTAATCGTTATGAACTCAATTAATAGGAAAATGATCAGAAACACAACTATATCAACGAGAAAACAACGAATGTAAGTATCAGACTTATAATATTGTTTTTCAACAATAGTATTTTCAGGCAAATCTAATGAGACTGCATTACGTTCGGGTGGGTTTTGACTCGATCCCCTCTAGTGATTTTTTAATGCGCAAGTAACATAATCAGTAAAACTTAAAAAAGTAAAAAAAAGTGTCAAATTACTATTATTTTAAATTTCAAAATTCCAATTAAAAAAAAAACTTACAAAGTCACAGCGACAAGTTGGTCTTTCTTCAATTGCAGTTGCAGCATTGTTTTTATTCACATTGCCTACGTGATCTAAATCCTTTGAGTTAGTCCAAACATTGGTCGATACATTTGTTGGAGGTGCATAATACAGTTGAAAAGACATTTTAACAAATATTCGAACTGCGCATGAAGCAAATCACTATAGAAATGATGAAAATGTGCATGTTTCTTGTGATTTATACAAAGCTTAGGTTCATTAGTTAATGCTAATGATCATTAATTAATGAACCTAACCTTTAGCGCTACGACTCCTTGATTTTGACAATTCTCAGATGGATAAGGACCTCATACCGTCCAGGTGGGCCAAATGCGGGTGCTAATAACTGCAAATAAATCCAACTTATATTTTAAATGTGAAAGGATGTCAGTTTGTTTGTTTATTTATTTGTTTCTTTGTGCTAAAACTACTGAGCGGATTAGGATGAAATTTGGCACAGAGATAGAAGATAGCCTGGATTAAAACATAGGCCAATACTTTTTATCCCGATATTCCCACGGGAACAGGAACCACGCGGGTGAAACCACGAGCGGCTGCTAGTAGATAAATAAAATAAAAAATATCTATATTCAAATAGACTGAGAGCCTGTGTCACTATCGACAGATAAGTTCTGACAGATAATTTGACAGTTGTAATATGAATTACAAAATACGTCAAATCAAATCATCTGCCATATAATCTATCTAGAGCTTACCTGTCGATCGTGAAACGGGCCATTAGTAATTAAGCGTTTTGGCAACATCAAAGTTTTCCTACCACACCTGTCCAAGCCTTTTTAACTGACCAGTCATCGGAAATATTTCCGATACACCTGCATTTTTGGTATATTGTTTGGGTCTGCCTAGATAGTATTTATCAAGATGTTTTTTTGATATTTCTCCCGATATTCCCACGGGAACGGAAACCACGCGGGTGAAACCGAGGTCGGCAGCTAGTATCTGATAGTTTCGTCGAAAATTGTCTTTTTGTCATTTAGAATGCTGCAAATCTGAAGAAATACTCTTTAAAGTCTGATTTTTAATTTTTCTGAAGAATTCTGACAGATGTAATTTTTTGGCATCTTCATCAGTACAAACCTTTTTCTCATGTACTTTTTATAAGTAATTTATGGATATGAAATAACGAAGATTAAGAGAGAGAGACCAAGTAAGCTATATTAAATATGACAATATAAAATAAAATAGTGTTTGTTCTGTGCATTCAATGGAAATAAGTTCTCTTTACCAACTTTTTTTTCAAAGGCCTCCCGTACATGCCGTCCGTCTCTGGAATTCGTTGCCGGCTGAGATACGAGATTGTCGCACGATATCTCTTTTTAAAAAACGTGTGAAAGAGTTTTATCTGTCCTCTTGTCCTTAGCACTGATCCCTTTCTGTCTTTCTCTTCGCATTATATAAATTATTTTATAGTATTATATGTATTTATAGGTTTATTTTGTATATATTATATCTAAGTATTGTGTATTTATTGAAAATTTTGGTAAATTATTTATACCTATAAATATTACACACTGTCTGCCCTTCTCAATGTCCTTTCCTTTCACGGGCCGGCTGGAAGAAATTTCAATGTGAAATAAGCCGTGCCCCTGTACAATAATTCTTTATAATTGTTTTTTTTCTGTAATGTTGTGTGTGAACAAAATAAATAAATAAATAAAGGCTAAATGAAAGAAAGAGTAGAAGCAGAACATTATTTTCATAATAAATGTTTCTTGGCAAATCTTTTTCATTCATATCATCATCGTCGTCGTCATCATCGTTATAAATTTGTACAGTTTATTTAAAAGAAATAAAAAAATCATATTAATGAATTTCGTACCAAAGATTTGAAAGTGTGGTCAGGGATTCCAGTAAAAGAAAAATAACTTCCGTACTGATTGTAGGAACTTCGATAATTAAATATTAAAAATCGGATTACTATATAAAAATGTAAGTAAAAAAAAATAAGTATTCTAAACAAAATATTTTTTTTTATTTTTCAAATGTGTTCAGGGGGCCTATTGTCTAATTTTAAAATGTATCGCAATCCCTTTCAATTAGTAATTTGAATGATATTGACATACTTCACACCATGCTGCTTTTTGACATGTGATAGGGATTGTGATCGAGACGCGTATTGAAAGATAATTGAATGTACTAAATAGTTAATTTTTGACGTTTATTTGGAATTTTCTGGCAAAATTACACACACAAATACCTTCCAAATATATGGAGAAGTGTAAATGAAGTTTCATATTAAAATTATCCAAGAAAAAGGCTTTGCGATTTTAAGTTACACAATTCCATAACTAACCTTTAAAAGGGATTGTGATAGGTTTCGTAATTAGACAATTAGGGGTCCGGTTTTGGCGGGAACATTTTTTCAACGGCCACTTTTCAGAACTGTCAGAATTCCGTCAAATTAAAAATCAGACTATAGGTGGACCCAAGTTACTTGCCAGAAATGCAGGTGTATCGGAATTATTCCAATTTCAGCGTTATTTTTTGTACGATATGACTGGCCTATAGCTAGCGTGTTCCCGAAATACGGATTCCCGAGATCTCACGAAGTTTTTTTGGACTCCCGTCTCATTTACTTTAGCAAAAATTGTTTAACCGCAACAATCTTTAGTCAAACGAAGCTATATTGTATTTAGTTAAAAATGTAAAGACTTACTGAAATAGTTAATATTATGTGATAAATATTAAACAAGAAAATATACTAGAAAAAAGCAACTAGTCTCATGTCGCCCTGACGGGATTCGAACGCGCATCCTTGGGAGTCCGGCCCAATGCACTATCCAATTATGAGGACACGTCGAATTCTTCTAGTATATTCACCGTTCTACGGTGTTGGCCACCGTCGTTTCATCAATGAGAGAAATATTAAGTTTTTTTTTTATTCAATTATTATTAAAAAAAACTGTTTATAAAACTTTTTAATTTTGCATTTTACAATGCTATTTTGATGTGATAAGTATTAAACAAGAAAATATACTAGAAAAAGGCAACTTGCCTTAGGTCCGTCAGCGCGACACATGAGACAAGTTGCTTTTTTCTAGTATATTTTCTTGTTTAATATTTATCATAAAATGTTTTATTTAATAATTCATATTTTTTTATAAATTTAAATAATAATACAGTATGTTTTTTATAGTTTAACATTAAATTGAAAAGTTAAACTATTTAAAACATTATATGTATTTTCACTAAAATCTTTTTTGACTGCTAATCAAAGGATTGACTATTAAGTACTCTTTGGAATTCTACATGGGCCTTATGATTAATTATAGCCTAACGAGCTTCTTTCCAAGTCCTTTTATGCTTAATGATTTGAAATGGCACGAGTTAGGAAACCCATTGGCTTAATTACGGAATTAACAAATTAACCCCTAAAAGAGTTGAGGAATTACATTACTTATGTTAATTATTACTTGTAGTCGAGAGTCCATTAATGAATGTTAAAAACACTCGCTGCCGGCCCATTAAAGAATGTTATTAACTCGTATTCTAGAAAGTAATGTTAAGGGCCAAATTAATGAAAGTTACACAGAGCTGATACTTATGATAAATATTAAATAGAAACATATTGGAAAAAATCAACTCGGCCACAAGTGAATTCTCAGATGGGACTCGAACCCACGACTTTTGGAAATCCGGTCCAATGGTCTAACCACTGAGCTTCCGAGACTTGCGGACCACGGTCGAAGTTCTCGAACCCTTTTATATTTTTTAATTCGCTGCCAATAATTTTGCACACACAACCGAGTTGAATTTTTCAATATTTTTCTATTTAAAATTTATCTTAAGTATAAACATGTATTGAAAAATGCAAAAAATAAAAAAGCACAAATTATTGGCTGTTGCATCTTAATCGATCGTTAAACATCTGAAAAGATGTTTCTTTCGAATGCAAGGATATTCCTAGCATTGATGTGACAATGCTAGCCTACAGCTTATTAAAAAATATAAAAGTATTGGAAAAATTCGACGGTGGTCCGCAAGTCTCGGTAGCTCAGTGGTAGGGCATTGGGCCGGATTTCCAAAGGTAGTGGGTTCGAGTCCCATCTTAGAATTCACTTGTGGCCGAGTGAGGTGGACACCCCGACAAGGTGGACCAGCGATCTGGTGAAGGTTGCGGGAAGCCGCTGGATGCGGGAACCGTTCGTCGTGAAGATCCTTGGGGAGGCCTTTACCCAGCAGTGGGTGTCATGTGGCTGAGACGATGACGACGACGATATAGAGGTTATTTTTTATGGAGACTTAAATAATCCCATGGAGTTAGTAGTTGTATGGAGTTAGGAGTTAGTAATCGTCGGCGGCGTGACCTGTTGGCATTACCTCCATCTTTGCGGACACTGCATGCTCGTAATGATCGATTTTTAAATGATGTCCAAGACGCCGACATCCATACTGACCATATGAGTTATATTTATTGTAAATTATTCTATTACCTATCTTAATAAATTGCCCAATGTGAATGTTTTGGTTTAGCTGTAAGTTCACATTGTATATTCAAATAAAAAATAAATAAATAAAGTATTATGAAAACTTTATTACATACATATCCTGTTTCCTTCCGATTAAAACATAAGATACTCTGCCTGGCGGTCTGGTGTGATCTCGAAATTCTGTCTTAGTCCGTGTCAGTATTGATTTTTGTAAGCAATTATAGTCATACCTACAATTTTTATTTAGTAAATGTAATACATGTACTTTTACATAATATGTTCATATACAATCTCATCTTAAAAACGCACGCACACAAACGCACACACGCATGCACAAACACCCACACTCAACACAGTCGTTCCTACTTAAAGGCCCTACTCACGATGCAATCTGACTAGCAATTTGTTGCTGAAACACGTTGCAGTCGCAGTTGCCAGTGTTCTACTGACCTTAGCAACTTCGATTGCAATTTCATTCCGCGACCGAGCGCCTTAACGTGTACGCGCCTACGTACGTTCCTCTGATAATGCCACCAACATTATCTAAATTTCCAGTTGCTATTGCTGCTACAATTCAAGCACCAGCTAAGAGAAAGAAAAAAATATTTTGGGTAAAAAAATGGCTACTACTCAGAAATAAAATATCGCAAATGAACATAATGGTTCATTTGGAACCAGATCTCTCAAATTTTCAAATCTCAAAACAGGTCCGCATATTGTGCAGTTTAGATTTAAGTCTCTAAACTTGCCTCCTTGTCAAGTTCTCTATAAATCTCTAAAAGGACACAAAAAGAATCATGACGGATTGCCTTATTTGCGTAGTGGGTGTGTTTTTTGTCCCACAAATGAGGCAAATCTTTATAAACTTCTATTATTTTTGTGCATGTGATCTGCAACCTACCTATTTACGATGCAATTTGTTGCCTTGCAACAAATCGCAGCAACAAATTGCTAGTCAGATTGCATCGTGAGTAGGGCCTTTTACCTAACAACGCAGTTGCTTGTTTCCGCGTTACATCGCAGGCTGCACACATATGCATTCCCTTTGTTTATTGTTTGTCTATTGTTTCATGTCTTAAGTTTTGCTGCTATTTTTATTTTTTCTATATGTTAATGAATGTTTGTGTGTGTTGCAGTGAATAAAACTGTTTATCTATATTTCTATCTAAGTAATTTATAAAATAAAATTCATATCGCAAGTTAAAATAATTAAACAGTAATATACTAAGTTTTCAGATAAGTTCACCACACCTGGACGTAATGACAAAAGGTTGATAATTAGTGTAAATGAGTCTTTTGTCAGAAAATCCATTTATGGCATAGAATTAGGCGCCATCTAGCCTTAATGGACCTCCTTTATAACCTTTTTACGCTTAATGACCTGAGAAAAGGTAATTTACAGAACTCGTTTCAGTAAATACTAAATTAATTGTGATTAATATTTTAATTTCAAAGTTACTGAAACTGTAAGTGGTTGTGAATGGGCCGTAAATTTGGATTAAAATGTGTACCTATTTAGAAAATATGAAGTGTAATATTTTAGTTGGAAGACGATTCATGTAGAGCTCAATATGGCTTACCAAGGTAAGACAAGATGAAAAAAAAAAACTGCCCTACAATACAAGGAAATAATAAAAAAAACTCGAATTTTTAGACAGTATACTAAATTATCAACTTTACATTACAATATTATTCTAATTGTTGAAAATAGTTATTTGTTATCCAAAGCTGGAAAGTTGGATTTCACGGCGAATTACCTCTATTGAAACCTGAGTAAGCGAAGGATGCTAGGATTGAACCACGAGCTTAGCGAGTGGTTTGTAAATTGCAATAATTTACAAATAAACTTTGAAAAAACAAAACTCATTCAATTTAGACCCTTTCAGAAACAGCCGTTAAAATTAGATTACACTTACAAAACTAAATATATAGATTTCATTGATAACGCCACTTTGTTGGAAATTGATATTGATACCAATCTTAACTGGAAATCCCACATATATTGCCTAACAAAATCAGTATCCTCCCTTATATACGCATTGTTCAAATTAAAAAAATCTACCGACTTCCAAACAACTCTAACTGCCTATTATGCATATATACAATCGAGGTTCTCCTACGGTATAATACTGTGGGGAAACAGCTCCATTATACAAGATATTTTTGTATTACAAAAGAAATAAACCCTATTTCATTAAACCTAAAATATTAACTATAACATCATTATATATAACTGAAATTTGTAAATTCGTAAAGTAAAAAATATGTATTATTCTCAGAAAACTACAATTAGAAGGAACAACAGAGATTTATATAAATTAAACAGTCCATTCATTACACTAAATTTGTATAAAACGGGTCTACATTTAATGGCAATAAAAATATACAATAAAATACCTCATAGTATTAAATGTCTGGAAAACGTTAATGCTTTTGAATGTGAACTTAAAAACTTTTTACGGTCGGTTTCAATAACTTATCTACAGTAAGGCCCAGAACACACGGTGAAACGCAACTGCAACGAAACCCTCTTGAAATTATTAGTATGAAACCAGTTTCAATCGTTTTCATCACACGGTGCAACCACAATCATTTCGGTTTTCTTTGAGAACAGACGTCTGCAAAATGAGTTCTTCGAGCGACGAAGAAATTGTGGTTATGTATTTGTATCTTCGACAAAGAAGAAGGCGCAAAAGAAGAACTATGTGGATACATCCCTACATCGAGAAGAATATCAACTGTCGTATGTTTGTGGCTGCTAAAGAATTACAAGAAACTGATAGAAAATTTTTGGATTGTTATCGTATGAGCAAAACTACATATCTTGAGCTTGTTGAAATAATGACACCTCAGTTGCAGAAACAGAATACTAATATGAAAGAATGTGTGAGTCCTCAAGAAAGGCTATTAATAACACTTATGTAAGTATTTTAAAGATTTATTTTTACTATATTTATGAAAAATTAAATGTTAGGTACTATTAAAGAATAAAAAAAACTTAAACATTTTAGGTATGTAAACAAAGCATTCATACGAAGTTTCTGAAATTCACATCTTCTGGAGTTCCTGTAGATATTCCGCTGAAGTCCAGAGGATTCGGTGTTTGTTCTGGTTGCATAGAGTTTGATGGAGTTCCTATAGATATTCCGCTGAAGTCCAGAGGATTAGGTGTTTCTACTGGTTGCACATATGGACTACCATATTCTGTGTACTGCGATATCGGAGAATATACTGTTTGATGGGACGTTTCATTACTTAACGTAATAAATTGACTCGTTGCAGCACTTTCAGGCGTAGTAGAAGATGGGTTCAGTATGTCATCAATAAGGCCTAGCACACGTCTCTTGAATATTTTGAATTGTTGGAGATTCATTTCTCTTAACTCTGGTGCAAGACTATTCAAAAACGACATAACAGAGTCCGCGGAAGTCTGAGATACAGTAAATTTATCAGATTTCTTTTTTAAATAATTAATAAAATGTTTATCAGTCTCGTGCAATGAATAGTTCTTCCGTTTTGGGTTAGAAGATTGTTGGGTTGGATTATCTTGAATATTATCTTGTGTACTGGAAGGTGCAGGTTCTATATCACAGCGCTCAGTAGGTTGCCCGGACTCGGCGGGCACGTCGTCTGGCAGATCGTTTGACATTTCAGATGTATTCTCTAATGAAGTGGATGGCAGGTTCCCTGCTTCAGGTGGATTTGTCGGTTTTACATATGGCGTTAAAAAATGCATATAATCAAGTAAATAGTACGGTTTTTTCCGTTTTCTTCCAGAACCACTTGGCAAAGGTTTCAGATATAAACAACACGTAGATTTCGCCATTTTTCTTTGCAAGCAGCACCTGTGAAAAAAAAAATACATACATAAGGACATAACACACAGATCTTGTTAACCCCATACTAAATACAACTTAATGACTTGTGTTATAGGTGCTAACTCGACGATAGATTTAATACAATAAATACGTATATATAGAGGTAGATAACATCCAAGACCCTGTCTATTAAAATCTATTAAAATAATTTATTTTATATGTTGTCTCTCATTGTTTTTTATTTGTTTACAGGTATTTAGGAGGTACATCTAGTACATATGTGGCATTGGGCTTATACTTCGCTAGAGGAGAATCCACAATTGCAACGATTGTGGCTGATACTACAAAAAAAATATGGGATTCTTTAAAGAATAGATTTATGCCGGTTCCAGATCATGATAAGTGGAAGCGAATTGCTGAACGATACTATACTTTGTGGAATATGCCTAATTGTCTAGGCTCGATTGACGGAAAACATTTTAGAATAAAAAAAATCCCAAATACGGGATCTACTAATTTTAATTACAAAAATTATCATTCTGTAATCTTAATAGCATGTGCCGATGCTGATGGTCTGTTTACAATAATAGAAGTGGGATATGCAGGTAGAAATAGTGACGCAGGTATTTTCAGAGTTTCATCTATGAAGCGTCTTATTGAGGAAGATGCACTAAATATTCCTGCACCAGGACCGTTGCCAATGGATGAAAATAATTACTCATTTCCATTTTACTTTGTTGGAGATGAAGCCTTTCCTTTGGAAAAATATTTAATGAGACCTTTTCCAGGAAGAACTGCCACCAACATCTCACGCATCTTTAATTATAGATTATCCCGTGCTAGAAAAAGTGTCGAGTGTGCTTTTGGCATGTTAACGGAAAAATTTATGATATTCGAATCACCAATACGTTGCCGAACCCCTGAGGTAGTCAATAATATAATTAAAAGTGCCTGTGTATTGCACAATTTTGTGAGATCCAAGGAAGGAATACCATATCGCACAACTAACGTCGGTGAAGGAATTAGTCAACGCCCTGCTGATTTAATGCCACATGATATGAACCTAGGCCCCAATCCCTCTCCGTTATCTTTAAGAAAATATTTAAATAATTACTTTTTGACTCCACAGACAGCATTGCCGTGGCAATGGGCTTATTGTGTATAGAATTATTTTATTAAATAAAGAGAATAATCAGCTCTTACCTGTAATTTTTATTTTTTTTCCAATTTCTGCCCATGCTTTATCAGTCTCAGTCCTGCGAGAGTAGCTTGATAGTGTGGTATTATACAAACAAGGATATTTTTCCACTTCTAACACAAATGCAATGTTTTTTTGTTCGTCGTCAGCCATTTTGTACAAAAGAAGCCACCCGGTGAATGAAACGCAACGCGCGAGTTTCCTGCACGACGGTTTCAATGCAACTGATTTGAAACACGTTTCAAACCGGTTTCAAACTGGTCGCGTCATGTGTGGTTTCTCAAAGCAGTCTATGGCAGAAACTCAGATGCAACTCATAAGTAACTAGAAGTTGCAGTTTCGTTGCTTTTGCGTTTCACCGTTTGTTCTGGGCCTAAGAGATAGGCTTACTGTTGCCTAGATATTTTTGTTATTCAGCCCAAAATAACCCAAAATAACAGCAGTTGCTAAGTAACGTAACTAAGATAAGCCTACCTCTTGTTAGGGATAGATTATTGAAACCGGCTGTTAGTAATTAAGGCCTACTATATAGTTTAAACGAATTCTTTATTGATAAGATCTAAATTATTGTTTTTTATTCTGCTGTGCCCTCACGGGGTGTCACACTGATCTTAAACTCTATGTAACAACTTATGTACTGTGACTAGCAATGAATAAATGAATATGAATATGAATCATGGGTAGTTAATAAAAAGAATAGGTAACACCCCAAGAAGCTGTCCATTCCATATATATTGTTTTAAATTAGTGAGTCATTCTTTGAAATGTAATTAACAGAGATGTTGGTAATTAATGTGATTGCTTAGTTAAGGCAAATATCGTGGAGGAAGAACAAACAAACACACTTTCGTATTTATAAAATTAGTTAGGATACGTCGTCGTCGTCTCAGCCACATAACACTCACTGCTGGGTATAGGCCTCCGGCCTCCCCAAAAGGGGGGGTTGGCCATAACCGCCACGCTTGGCAGGCGCACCATTTAATTTATGGTTTTATAAGTTTAAATTTTTAAGGCTATCTAAATCCTAAAGTGCTAATATTATTTAATGCGAAAGTGAGTTTGTTTCTCCTTTCTGGACGCCCTAACTACGCAACCAATCGACTTGATGTTTGGAACAGACTTAGTTGAAAAGGCGTTGAGTACTTTACGTTCATCTCACGCAACAATTGTGGATACAGCATTTGAAGACCCCTGCCGTATTATCATTGGTTGCCTGAAACCGATCCCAGTGCAAATGCTGTATCGACTTAGCGGAATAGATCCCCTAGGCATCCGTAGGACCGTAGCAAGTTCATCAGAAAAAAAAAACAACAGATTGCACTCCGGGAATGCCGGCAGAAGTGAAAACCGCTTAAACGAAACAGTTTACCGACATGAGCAGTGTATCCGATAGTCTAAGCTCACGAGTCCTGTAAATGTCATTTTAAGCAAACTCGTAATAAGGGCACTGATCACGTGTTCTGACGCAACTTTAACATTTTTTGCCCATCCCAAAAATTTAAAACTCTGATGTACATAACGCCGCTAAAGAAGTTTCCACTAAAAAAAATATGATGACTACCGGCACCCACTATATGAACACCATCGTGTGCCTCAAAGGCTGAGGAGCCGCAAAAACTTTATTCGTTTTCAAGACGCCGTTTGGTTTGGACAGGAAATTAAAAATATTCTTTATTCAATTGTCCATATTACATGCATTTTCAACTGTCAGTTTTGCCCATAAGCTGCCATGGTCGACTTGGAGGTAACTAAATAGACTTCGGACGATGGTCGGCCGAAGTAAGGACAACCTGGTCAGGTGGGGTTTCCTGGACGTAAACAACCTGGAGAGCAGCTGCGGTGCTGAGCCCCAAAGGATGGCACATTTGATGTCGTGCCCCGCGTGTCCATGAAGCTGCACACGGTGGGATCTAGTCAAGGCTGCTAATGCTGCCGAGTCCAAGTGGCCGATTTTTGAGCCGATATAGTTTAGGTTTGCTCTCGATACAAAAAGAAGAAGAACATAGGCTTCTTTATATGTCGATATTCCCACTTGAAAACCCCTTTTGAGCCGACTCTATTTTTTTTAGCATTTTCCTGTTATTCATCATATATTATCATATATCCATCTTATCTAAGCCTGACGCCATTACAATGTTTTCAGCATTGTTGTGTTCCGGCAGTTCGAGATAAAATAGCCAGTTCCTCAGTGGTTGAGGATTCCGGGAGAGGCTCGCTTCCATCTTCAGCCTTATCATGTATGATCATGTATGATGAAGGCTAAGAGTCTCCCCGTCATTCATAAAAAAAAAAACTTGTTACAAAATAAAAATATATGCGAATCACATTATATGTTGGATTTTTTAAATTTATAAATTCTTTTGATTGTTTAATGTTTCAAAACACATTGCCTAAAATAACAAATTAAGAACAATTCTTCAAATAAAAATTAAAAAAGATGTACTAAAAATTTTTTTTATAACACTTTGCATCGTTAGAAACCAAGCTAATTTGCTTAACGGCCAAATTAATAATCTATTTGTAGATATGGATAGGGCTATCTGAGATAGTTGCCTAGGATACTGGCTTCGTTGCCTAGCAACCGTCGTTATTTTGGTCATATTATCAAAAATATCCTAGGCAACTATCTCACATAGCCCAATCGATAAACACAGATATTTTAATAATTTCGGGCGTAAGAGAAGTTGAAAAAAGACATCACCTTAAAGAATGGATTTAGTGAGATTCCCAATTCAATTTTAATATTAGAGCATAAATTTAGTTTTTATTCCATTGAGTTCAAAAAAGGTTTTCACACATCAATTGCCTTGAGTTAACAAAAAATCTTGTATTGCTCCGACGAAACAAAATTACTGTTTACGCCATTTCCGGCTTCCCTATTTTAAATTCGCGAGCTTCATGATGTGGTTCCTTACTCCTAGCCCTTTCCTACTCACACCATCGTGCGCAGAGTGAGAGAGCTAATCAAGCAAGTGCAGAGTGCATCGTGATTCGTCGCGTCAGTTCTTACTTATATTACCGCCATACCAATTACTATATCTTAAAACTACATTTTAACCGCCTCTGTGACCTAGAGGTCCCGGGTTCAATTCCCAGTGAGGGTTACATATTGTATGCGGTTCGGTTGGTGGTAGGACTTGTCTTAAATCCGCCTGGCCAGAAATGATAAAAGCTAAGCATGCCTCAGTTTCTTATAAAAAATGTATATTAAAGTCAAAAGCAGAAGCTGTGCCATTTACGGCCGAAAGTATTAACCTATCTGTAAATATGGATAGGGGTATCTGAGATAGTTGCCTAGGATACTGGCTTCGTTGCCTAGCAACCGTCGTTAATTTTGTCATAATATTACCAAAAATATCCTAGGCAACTATCTCAGGTTGCCCAATCCATATCTACAGATAGGTTATTAATTTCGGGCGTTAGTGAACTTCTTCAAAACAAACTCGTGGGTTTTATTTTTTGTACAAAATGTTTTTTATTTCACAATTAAAAAAAAGTCACAAGCAGCGCCATCTAGTGAACTTTATTGCCATCTTGCAGTTTTTACGACAGTATTTTTGAGATTTCCTTAAAAATACTGAACTGATTTCGAAATTTTAGAAAATGGGACCCACTTGGGAACACATCTGATCTAATAACGTTTGAATCATTACAATCGGTCCAGCCGCTTTCGAGTAATCGATGTACATACATAAAAATATATACATGTAGGTATATACCTACGCGGCGAATAGATAACCTCCTTCTTTTTTGAAGTCGGTTCAAAATGGTTCCAGCGCAATAAAAAAAAAACCTAAAACTACATGTTTTGTTTTCATAAATTACATTCCACCTCGTTTCATTTGGGATTATGGTACACCGGGGAAACTTTTCGTTTTATTTTACTCGTACGAAGTCACATGTAGGAGCACTAAATTTTTAAGCATTAAGAAGATTATCTGCCAAGAGATTTGCCAACACATACGACGTATTCTAACGTCTGTAGTAAATTTTTGCTAATGAAATAAATCCCTTGACCACCTGAAAAGGTGCCGAAACGTCGGTAAAATCAAAAACCTCTAAAAAACCAAAAAATACGGACAATTAGATCTTAGTTCGTGAAATATAGCGCGCTTAATATCCGGAAAAGTTGTTTTTTTTCAATGAACAGTGTGCGCCAAAACTTAAGATGTACGTTTTTGGTAATGAGTTAAATAGAAGTAAATTATTCTCTCAGAATTTCTATGCGCATTAAGATTGTAGATTATAAGATTGTTTCTTGCAAGTATCTTACTATTTATTATGAATCTTCAATTTATGGAGAAGCTTATATCACAATCTACTTTTAAGGTTTAAGAAAACATTTTGTTTATTGTGCTCAAATTGGCTAAGAAACTGCTCGTCAAAACTTTGACCTTCACCTCTCAGACCCCGGGTTATGATACCGGACTTGACTGGATACCGGTCTCCTGTAAGCAAATGACGAATTAAAGAGTGATTTTTTGTGCAAGTGAAGCCTGACGTGCTGTTGACTAAAAATAAATAAATAAATTCTTTATTTACTCTTCCACAACCTTTATACAACTATATAATGTCGATTTCTTAACTTAAAAATATAAATCTAAAAGTAAACATAGATTGAGAGAGACTGGTGTCTGAACTGAACGTCAAGCTCAATCCTCTGAAAGGGAATAAGTTGAACACAATATTTAGTGTTTACATTTGCCAAAAAATTTGCAATATATTTAATGAACTAGAAGAGGTATAAAATCACAAAGAATTTAATTACTTTAGATAAACAAAACTAAAAGGACTAAAGCTCAGGAGCATAACAACAACAATGAAATAAACAATAGCAAACTATACATACATATGAGATTTTAAAAAGGTTAGGTACACCGAACCCCGATTAAAGCTGAAATTTATTTCATGAATTTTGATTTTGGTCTCTAAGCTGCTGTCCCTGAAATTTGAAAGGCGTTCGTCCAATGGTCAACTGTTCGTGAAAATCTAAAACCATGTTAGGAAGTCATGAAAGCAAGTAACCCTTGCGTACCTATATGTGGGCTTTGTATTGTGCCGCAATTCATAAGAGGAAGCGATTTAAAAGTAATAAAAAAATGACATAATTAGTGGAATGGGCTGTAAAGAAAGAAGGGAAGTTTCTTAACTTAGCCTAAGCTTTAAACACACAGAAGCTGTCCGACCTATGTCCCATTTATATGTGTCGTTGTTTATAATTATTAACTCGAGGAAGTAGACCCGCCGTATTTCCGTCTCAGACCCATTTATTCAGTCTAGGTTGTTACAAGCACTTATACACTGTAATGTGGTTTCTATTATAAGGCAGTATGTCTGCAGACTTCGGTCATTTTAAAATTTCCTTTCATTAAGGATATATATGATAGGTGATAGGTAGGTAGGTACGATGTGTGGGAACTGGTAAATAAAAAAAATTAAAAGGAGAAAAGATGCTCTATTCAGTGAATGACTGTATTTAAATGTTTTGTTATGGTGGCCGAAACTGCTCTTCGAACCTTGTTAACTTTACAGTTTTTCATTGTTCAGAGGTAGCATCAGCCTTGGCTTTGATTTTGGCCATCGTACACCAGTAATATTATCTTCACTGATTTACGTTTTCATTCAGTGCAAGCGCACGTAACGCCCCGTCTGTCAGATCGACAGTGACAGGTATGACACTGACAGGAGATTGTCTGATGGTCTGCGATTGATATAGATAGATAGATAAAAAAATATTTACATCTTTAACACACATGAAATAAATAAACAATTACATTTAAAAAAATGATCTCCTAAAAACAAACTATTATAAAAATAAAAAAAACATACTTACAAATTACACTAACATGTATGTCACAGCGATGCAAAAAGGCAAAAGCTCAGCGACATATTTGCCCTAAATTAGAGCAAAACGCTGGTTTTCAGCCATTGCCCATAAAAATCAAGGGCGCTAGACTACGAGCAACAATAGCGGACGTGTATACATCATTGCCGACAAAAATCTAATATATTATATTAAAATTAAAATCAAATCAAATTCATTAAAAGTAATTAACATAAAAAAACATTGTAACAAAAATAAAATGACAGTATAATAAAATTATATGACAGAAAGGACCTTGCTTTTTGAGGTTATTTTAAACTAGGAGATTTATAGAATTAATACCATCACGAGTCATGACAGTATTATGTACATAGTGGAAACTATTAATACTATACACAATATGTACCTACGTGATTCTCTTGATGAGTGAATAGCAGAAGCCGCAGGTTAGTGTCAGTGCACTTCACATCAGAATTTCATAATCAGTGTCCCTACTTGATTTTACCATTATAGTTGCCTAATCCACCTAAATTATCAAGTTAAGCCTTGTAATTGATACAAAGGGACCCCATAAGGGTGTTACTTTCTATTTTTATTAGTAATTCACTTAAAGAATGATTTCATGAGTGCACACCATGTGGCATGGAAGCCCTCATGTAAACATAATTTGGGGCTAATCTCTGTAGCCAGAGCTTCCCTGTAATATAAACAGAAAGGCATTATACTGTGGAACATAATTTATTTACAAAATAAACATTCACTTACAAATAAGAAATATTAAAAATAAGTCACAGCATCATAATCGGTATGCAAGTGGCCACTTTAGAGGTTAAGTCTGGGGAATCAACCTTCCCCTTGCTCTGATGCTTTTGATGTTGAATAGGGCCCTTCAGGCTTCGTTGTTAAGACATTACAGTGCGGCCCCTTTGTGAGAATTCACCGGTTACAATAATATCTGAAAATTAAAGTAGTAAACACCTCCGTTCATAATCCACTCTCGCAGGTGACGAGACGCGTACGGCGGCGCCGGTATTAGAGGGTGATGGGGAACATGAGAGTTACGTTTATACTTTTCACTCTCAGGGTGCACCTGTGATGCTTTATCAACCCCGCAAAGAATTTATGGCGTATGAGTATGTGTTGTATGTAATTTGAAAAATTGTGCTTGTCTCACACTATTTCCTTGAAATTATAAGAAATCGTCATTCCATTGCGAACATAATACGTTAATAAAATTATCATCATCAGTCTTCTATGACATAGACCAACCTGTCTAAAGCTATCAACCGAAAAATTCAGCCGACCCTTTTCAGCAAAATCGGCTATTAAAACACAGACTTTATGCATATGGGGCCCGATCTTTAGAGACAAGGAAACGCGAAATTGGCTACCAAAAATATGGACTAGATTGAAGAAGTTTCTTAGAATAAAATATGCAATTTATTTACATGATGCCCAACTCATGGGATGAATGAAGGTAAGGCGGTGAATCGTGGGTAAACCAAGTAAATCATAATTAATTAATCATAATAGTATCATGGATTGAGAATGTTTGCTGATGTAAAAGTAGATCGTCATAAAAAATACAGTTCAAGATCAAAAGCTCTCGTGTTGTTAGAGTTTGTTTTCAATTTAAATCATGGAATTATCCGCTCATTTTACTCTTCGGATAATTTGGATTAATAAATTGGGCGGATAATTCGGATAAGAATTTTAAAAATTAAAATATCTCGTAAAATCATCAATAATAATCTTTTATTTTCGGTAATCAGTCTTGTATATAAACAACAACAAAAAAATAGATTATGTAAGAAATGTAATAAACTTTTGGTACTTATCAGAATCAGAATCAGAATCATTTATTGCGTTTAATGTGATAGGTACATTTAAGATGATTAGAGGTAGTTATTAGTGCATACAAACGAGCCCTGTAAGAACATAACAATATTAAATCAATTTACTTCAAATCTAGTTAAAAATATTAAATAAATTTAAATATAATATTCAACAATCAATACACAAAAAAAGAAAAACACAACAGTAACATAACATTGGATATTAAATTAAATTATTGCGTATTAAATATTTTCAGTATTATCAAATTATATTATCAAGTTTATAATAACTTAAATTGGTAGCAAAGTAACAAAATTATAAGTATCTATCATATATTGAAGTACTGAGATTTTTTGTAATTTTTTCATGCTGTATGTATCATTAGTTTCATTATCTTCCACTGCTGGACATAGTCCTCAAGTGCCACCGAGCCGAGTCCACCGAGTTTCACCTTGCGCATTTCGTAGCTGCACCTAGTCTGAGGGCGTCTAGTTTGGCGATATACGGTCTTCACCCAATAACTTCTTTACCCTCGCGGTTATGGGTTCTGCTGCTATAACACTATACAACATACCATTTGTTTGGTTATCCGGTGGGCTATGACGATTATTTTGGTTTTCTGTCGCAACTGGTGTCGTTTCACATCTTCACGTCCAACTTACCGCGGAGTCTCAAGACGAAAGAATATGACCAGTGTGTGTTGCCAGTGATAACTTACGGTAGTGAAACATGGTCGCTAACTATGGGTCTGCTAAGAAAGCTCAAAGGGTGACTTTGAGTGACTAGCGTGCAATAGAGAGGGCTATGCTCGGCGTTTCCCTACGTGATCAAATCAGAAATGAGGAGATCCGTAGCAGAACTAAAGTAATTGACGTCGCTCGAACCGATGGCCGTTGAGGCGGAATGGACGACGCTCCGTGGGTAAACCCCAGACAAGGTGGACCGACGATCTGGTGAAGGTCGCGGGAAGCCGCTGGATGCGGACAGCGCAGGACCGATCGTTGTGGAGATCCTTGAGGGAGGCCTATACCCTGCAGTGGGTGTTAAGTGGCTGAGACGATGACTTTGAATAAATGTAAAAGTATTCAAAGCTATAAGAGATACTTTTATGATAATTAACCATGTCTTTTTCAAGATCCAGCTAATTTTGCTGACCACAAACACGACATGACCGTACACTATACAACCAATGACGGACAGAGCGTCCACAATGTAGTGGATGAGTGTTGCCATTTGCGAAACATAATTATTTTAACATTTTTGCACACAAATAATGTAAAGTTAGTTTTCAAATAGCTTAAAATATAAAACCAAAAAATTACCGTTTTATTTGTTATCCTAATAGTAATGCACTTAGTATATGAATATTTTATATGGCGGATATCCGGATAATTTGGATATCCGCATGTCCGGATAAAATTCCCTAACCATGAGTGACAAGGGGTGGGTAATTTTTAAAAGAAAAAAATTAAATGCACTGTATAATTGTATAAACTTGAAGTTTATTCATGTATACTCTCATCTGCAACTTTGGTGCTCTACCAACCCCGCAAGAGCTTCATGGTGTGACTGTATGTATACTTTAATGTATGTTTCTGCGAAAATCAAAAATAATAAAAAGTGCCTTCCTTGTTCAAATGTTGTTTTTGAATACATAGATTTAATAAAAACGACAATAGTTTACTTGATTAATTGGATCAAATTGTAAACAAAATTAAATGCAAGAAACCATTAACTTATCAATTTATTTTACTCCAACTCAGCACTCCCATTAATGCAAGGCGTAGCAGTACAGAATCAATATCATTATAAAAGCATTATTGTTCTCGGAAAGCCAACGGATACAATAAATTTGCGCCGCCTCTCGTTCTAAGGTTTTTTTAGAGAAGGGCGCTAACGGACGAAGCAGCGTTCCCGTTAAGGAAACTGCATTGGATACGATGTAAAAAAAAAAAATATATGTTGTCACCGAAAACTTTCTACAATTCACTTCGGCATCTTCAATTCCTACTGTTTTCTATCCAAAGATTAGATGACGAGGATGAGGCATCATTCTCCTTGCGAACAATGCATTTTGTGCTTAATCAAAAATTATAGGCGATAATTACACCTAATAGCAATGCTGGTTTATTACAGCAACATAAATTTGAAACTTATTTCCGTTACATTCCATTTTGATTATCATCATTAGCTTTTTTAATTCCCCGAGGCCTTCTTTAAGGATAGATAATGAGATTGGCTGATTGAATTGATTAGCTGTGTAGTGTCTTAGAATAAGCACTACCCCCTCTCATCCCGTGGGTGTCGTAAAAGGCGACTAAGGGACTCAGCCTTCAGGAGACGGGCAGCAGCGTCTCCTACAAACTTGGCCATACTGCGATCGCCAACCCGCCTGCCTAGCGTCTCGATTATGGCAAACCCCTCCTTTTGGGGGAGGCCTATACCCAGCAGTGGATGTTAAATGGCTGAGACGACGACGACGACGAATGAGATTGGGCCATACGTTATCACGCGGGTCTAATATGGATTGTAATTTCTCGTGACTGTACAACTAAACATCTCAAAACCACTTGTATAACTAATGATAAGGATAAACTGTTTGTATCAAAGAAACCATGAAATCATGAAAAAGCAATTAGCTGTTTCACCCAAAATTTAATCAAAACCGAATGCAGTCCTAATTAGCTAGCTAGCTAGCAGTTATTATGTTTTTTTTTTTTTTTAATAGTGTAGGCCTAGATATGAGTTAGATGTTTCTTTAGTTTGTTATTAAATTATATTATTCAGTTTTTAAGATTTGCAACGCCCTCACAGGGTTCATATTGCTATCTAATCTGTACATATCTGTAAGACTATAATGTACCAATATGGAGCAATAAATATTATGACTATGACTAGCTTAATGACTTAGTTGAAAATTTAGTTATTTATTTGCTCATGTAAATAATAACATTATTTAACAGATTTTACAGTAAAAACTGTGCGAACACAGTAAATAAAAATAAATAAATAGGGAAAAAATTAACTCGGCCACAAGTGAATTCTCAGACGGGAATCGAACCCGCGACCTTTGGAAATCCGGACTAATGCTCTTTGAAGCTTTTCTCCGGATTTCCAAAGGTCGCGGGTTCGATTCCCGTCTGAGAATTCACTTGTGGCCGAGTTAATAATTTTTTCCAATATTTTTGTATTTAAATTTTACCATAAGTATAAAAATAGCATTGAAAAATGCAAAAATTACAAAATCATAAAAAATAAATAGAGAGTTTATATTTAAGCATAGATTCTATAAACATTATTTAACAAACCGCAACAAGAAAATGGCTCTCGACAGCCATGATCTGGGGCCTTAAGCGAGAAAATATTGCCAAACATTTGGACCACAAATTGATAAAAGTGGAGTAATAAATAAAATTTTACGCTTATTTTCTGAGCATACTAAGCCCTATGCAAACGATTTATTTTTTGTATAATGTCGGACATTAAAGGACTCAGTGAGTTTGTTAATATGTCATCTACGTAGGTTTAATTAGTTTATTTAAACGCGCTTAGGTATATCTGAAACTTTTTGTCCTATTGCAATTAATTGTGATCAAAATAGGGAATGGGCCATGGGAAAGGACATTGGCTACCATTAGTTCCGAAAATAAATCTTAAACGGGTGAAATAGGGGATGAAAATTTGTATGGGGGTTTGAAAAAATACTACAACTGGGTCAAGGTCGCCAACCAACCACTACTTATTATGAAAATCATTAAAATACTCGTACATTTTGATTTATAATTATATTAGATTTTCACATTAGAAAATTTTGTATTTTTTTTTTAAGATAAGGGACGCCTTATGCTCCCAACTGTTATTTTAACAAGTTTGCTTTCCGTGGCGACCTTTAATAAAGACAACACTAATTCTTGTAACCACTGGCTGTAACTCCTAGAATTTAAGGTGTATGATCTTGATGGTTGTCCAAAAAAATAAAAATAAATAATAAATAATTGCATACAATACACCAATTATCTAGCCCACGTTAAGTTTCATGAAGAACTTGTGTTATGGATACTAGATAACGGATAAACATACTTATATACTTTTTTTTTTGTAAATACATACTTATTATACATATTATACACCCAGACCAAGACAAATAGACATGTTCATGCACACAAATATTTGTCTTGTCCGGGGATCGAACCCGGGACCTCTGGCGCAGAAGGCGGGCTTAGTAACCCTGCGCCAAATAGGTCGTCCGTAAACAAACACGAAATGGAATTTCCACATTAATTAAATATTATCTTTCAAATTAATATAAATATTCTTTATTCAATTGAGCATATTACACGCATTTTTTAATGGTTAGTTTTGCCCTACCACCGGTTTCAGACTCTTTTAGTTCAATCAATTAATGCTAATTATTGACGTTTATAGCTCTTTCGTCAATTAAAGTCTTCGTTTTTCCGACCAGCACATGTTGTGGGTTTACCTGTTACCGACACAAAAATAACAGAATATGACACAGATTTGATTGAAGATTGAGATCTTTATTAATTAGTTAAAAAAGTGCAAGAATAAAAAAAAACTTGAATGAATAATAGTTATGGATTACGTAACTGTGAGGTATTATACTACAAAGTGATATTTATTTCGTTCGACTTAATGTTTGACGTATTAGAAAAATGCTTAAAACTTAACGAAAGTAATCGATCACACAAGAATGAACACTGGACTTGCCAAACATTTTTACCATTTCAACGACTTACCATCACATTCGTTCGCATAAGCTATCTCTTTTGATTTTTATTTATTTCAGCTGAACCGTGCCAAACAGCCTGGGTCCAAGGCTAGCCTCTAAGTCCGAAGAAAAAAGTATAAAATCCTAGAGCGTTCGCGCCAAACCATTTTAAAATTGGAACTGGCGTACCTTCTAAGCGGATTTTTATACAGACAGGGTTATTTCTGCGTCTCTTTTAGACTTTATGTCTAGGAGATAGAGTTGAAAGTTTTAAATTGATAGGTGAAAGAAGATGGTGATCCTACAAAGCCCGTGCATAGAGAACACAGATTTCAAATAAGGAATCTCACGGCTCATCCGATTGGGGCGCGTACACGGCCATTTCAGTTATGCCTGTACAGTACACCTGCACTATTACCTTGGTACTAGGATTTGATTTTTTGAGAATTGGAGTGCCGTCAAAGAGTTAGTATATTTCGGGAGCTTTCTAGGAATTGAACGTTTCGTTCTTTATGCCGGATTTGTTAGGGATTTGTATCCCTTTCTTGTTTGTTCTGTTATGAATGTTGGTTCAAATTACGGTATTGATGACTGACAGCATAACGTGGAACTTAATCACATTGCTTACATTAAAATGTGCAGTGCTGGTGCTAATTTTTTGGATAACAATTATACCCTAGCGGATCTATTGTGTGATATTATTGTATTGATTCTTGTCAACGCCTGCAAAGGAAAGTCAAATTGGATATGTCAGCCAACAAAAATAAATGGCACATTATGTAAACAGTGTTACGATCATTTTTTATTATGACGTCAGCAGTGTATTGGATTAGTGGCCAAGCATTTATTCTAGGTCATTATTTTTGGAATAAATACATTCATAAGAGCTAGCGCAGACGACGGATAACGGAGGACTTTTTGTCCGCGACACGTCTTTATTGTTAACCAAATAAGATTCAACTTAGATCGCGTATATCCATGAAAAGTACGCGATAGTCCTCGTTATTTATTCAACTTTATGTTCTTAGTAATAAGGTCGTGTCGCGGACAAAAAGTCCTTCAATGTTCGTCGTCTGCGCAGACCATAAAACGGATTGACGTCGTCGTCGTCTCAGCTACATAACATCCACTGCTGGGTATAGGCCTCCACCTAAAGCCACGCTTGGCAGGCGGGTTGGCGATCGCAGTATGGCCAAGTTTGTAGGAGACGCTGCTGCCCATCTCCTGAAGGCTGAGTCCCTTAGTCGCCTTTTACGACATCCACGGGATGAGAAGGGGAAATGCTATTCAAAGCCGACACTACACAAACTGAAAAAAGGGATTGATCACGTAATAATGTAGTCGTTTAACAGAATATCGTTTATTACATTAAGATCAGGGGGCCTACCGCCATCTCTTAACGCAATATTGCTTAATGTCAGTTTGTATCGGCGCAATGTTGTTATATGTCATATCGTACCGCGAACCTCTTAAAACAAGCTTGTCTTTTGACGGAAGTTTTGTGGCGTCATCGCTCAATCATTCACTCAAACAAGATTTTTATCAATCAATTTACTACGACGTCTTGTGTCAAATAAAGTCAAGCTTGTAATTTAAACAGAATTGAAACAAAAGGAAAACAAAACGTTCTTCCGACATGACAGTTACTAAAAGATGGCGGTAGGCCTGCTGTTCCTTGTCAGCATCTAAGCGACCCATTAGGAACGTTTTTCCCGCTGGTGGGTAACTGCGTACCGTTTTGTGGTCGTAATCTTTTTGACGTCATAACAAAAAAGTACCGTAACTTTGTAAAACAATAATAATGTGCAATTTATTTTCGTTCGCCGAAACTTTTACTGTTTTGGTGCAACAATGTATAAAACGTGACTGATCTTATTTAATGTAATCTTCCCAAGATATTAAAATTTTGGTCACCCATCATTTATCAGACCACAGCAAACGCTGTTCAACAACCTGAGTCAAAGGCATATTATAGTGAGCTGATAGAATCAATACTATTAACGACTTACTAATCCTAAGACGAATAATCACATTCATTTAACAACGAAATCCAATTGTACTAAATCCAAGGATTGTATTACTTTTGTGTTCAAAGATCCATGAAAGAAAACTGTATACATATAGACTTCGTGTACCTACCTATTTATACCCATGTCGCAGGTATATTGTTAAATCCGTAATATAGGTCTTTAACTATGAAATTGCCGATTTGTATGAAGATTTTCAAAGAAAGTTCGTTTTCCATACTAACAATATTTTTTATAGTTACTACCGCAAGTGCTAATGCCACAATTTTTTATGAACAATCATTGTTTGAAGACTAAGCAATCTAATGCTACATTTTTATTTAAAAATATATGAATAATTCGTAAATCATATTAAATAAAGTAGTAAATTTTGCTAACAAAAAAAGGAGAACCTTTCGAGGTATTTTTTATCGTATAAGAAACGAAAATAATAACCATGATATTAATTATTCTTGATCATTATCCCTTTCAATCACAGAAGTAGTGAGGTTCTTTAAAAATGTAAGAAAAACATCGGCAATTTCATACTTTAACCCCAATTATTAAATTTAAACTAGCAAAATATTGAAATAAAACAACTTATGCAGACTATAGTCGATTTTTCGGTTTATTTGCGGTTTTTTGGTTACCTGACGTTTCGGCACCTTTTTAGTTGCCGTGGTCACTGGTTGACGGGTATATTTCGGGTTAATAAATCGCACTAAATAATCCGCAAAAGTTTTTTTATTTCAATTATGAGTGCGCGAAGACACACAAGATGTGCTTAGAAAAATATTATCAATCGGCAGAATGAAGAAAAGCATGTCTACTTGATTGATGGTAGGTCTTGTGATTTGTATAAACACAACAGGGCCTGTATTCCCTATGACCACTTGCCGATTCCTTGTTCAAACCATGCCAATGTCGTATTTGGTTTTGACATTTCCAATATTCGTTTTCTTCATGATACTCACAAATTATAGAGTTATTGTACAAGTACATGACAATCACAAATAGTATAGTTATTAAACAAGTAAATTAACTTAAAAATTTGTAAGTGTCATAGAGAAAACGAATTTTGAAAATGTCGAAACCAAATACGACATTGGCGTGGTATGAGCAAGGAATCGGTGAGTGGTCATAGTGAATAAGGGCCCAGAAGTACCAACTTGTTTACAGAAAACAACTCGCATTTTTATCTGGATTTTACTGTCACTATTGGAATTACATTAACACTTGAAATTACCGTTAAATTAAAAGAAATGTAGCCGATTATAATTTTTCTTCTATGTATCCATCCATTTTTTTAAATGGCACTGGCCTTCCTTTTGGAAGGCCAGTGCCCTAGGATTGGGGACATTAAATAGTTGAAGATGATGATGATGATTATTAAAAGGCCAATGCTAGAAATGTAGCGCCTTTTCGAAAATCCCTTTACATCATTCAAACCTTATTCAAAGGATAGAACATTATAAGTACGAACAATAGTTACTAAGACAATACATTTCTAAACCGTATCCATTATGATAAATGCACCTGTTCATTACTATTTTTTCATATATTTAAGCTGAAAATAACTATTTTTATTTTATTTTATCTAATTTGTACCAATGAATGATCATGATATACAACGTATTAAATAAAAATATTGTATTAACCACCTTAGTAAGTTCTAGGATCATAGCGAAATGCCATCGTGCCCTCGAAAGGGAAAATATGATATTTATCATTATTATTTTAATTTTTCTATATTATAATCATATAATATATTGTAAAAATTGGTTATTTTTAACCATTATCTAGAAAATAAGACTGATGAATAACTGCAATTATCTCGGAATGGATAAGGTTTAAAAATGTGCTATCTCAGTTACCATCATTCGTACCTAAATACTCTATCCATTCAATAAGGTCTGAATGGTGTGCAGGCATTTTCAAAAAGGCGCCAAAACTAGGCATTGCCATTTAACTAGTCAAATTGTAACATCACGGCTTTAACAATATACCTGCGACATCCACATAAAGTAATAAAGCTCTTATTTTTCTTTGTCTCATTCACGTGTTCAAGAACAAAGGAATAATGATTACAACAACCACTATAATTAATGTTTCTATTGGCGACAGTTTGTCACAGATACGAGCGTCAGCAAAAAAGGATATCGCCATTAATCCTCGTATTAATGGCCCGTGAGATTCCCCTGTTTTTCAGACCTTACTTTATCCCAGGATTATACCCGTTCTATAATTAAGTGGCTTTTTCAATTTATTAATGATCTTCTGGTAAGTGTTATTTTAATGTCACAAAATAGAGAAATTAGCAACATAGGAGTAGGTACATAATTTGGAAATTTATAATCGATAAGATATTTACATCTAAAATATTTTCAGTGAGTCAGTATAATAAGACCAAATCCATATTTGAAGGTAAGTTCCTAATTCTGAATTAGTTTAAATATAAAAATAAAATAAATAAAATACTGGGATAAAATGTCGAAACTAAGCCCGAGAAAAACTGGTTACATACAGTACCCTGCGATACCGAATTTATCTTAAGCTTAAATATACCTCTCTTTAGACATTGTGCTTTGAAAACTGCAGACTCTCTCCACAGCAGACTGGATGGATAGTCGTTCATCTTCTTCTTTAGTTTGATATGCATTGTGTATCCTACTATTATCATAAACTAGCGGCCGCTTGCGGTTTCATCCGCGTGATTCCCATTCCCGTGGGAATATTGGGATAAAATGTAGCCTATGTTACTCGGGGGTAGCGCGGCTTCCCAAGGAAAAAGATTTTTTCAAATCGATCCAGTAGTTTCCGAGCCTATTCAATTCAAACAAACAAACAAACAAATCTTTCCTCTTTATAATATTGGTATAGATATATACAACGTTATTCTATGTTTACCCGAAACCTCAAAACCATTTGTAGAACCTCAATTAGAACATTTTTTTGTATGGAAGCAACCCTCCAATTGCGAAAAAAATCAGCTGTTTCATACAAAAAATTATTTCAGCTTTACTAAAATGTATGAAACAGCTGATTATTTTTTCACGACTTGGGTAAACATAAAATAACGTTGTATACAGGGTGGAAATTTAAGACGTATAATAAAAGTAAGGACAGATAACTTTAACCATTGTAACTAAAAAACTGATCCCTACATCTTTTAGAATGTTGATCAGATCAGATGGGTATGTATAGCAATCTGGATCTCCCCCATTCACTCCTTGGACGGCCATTATCAGATCGCAGTCCAGTCAATCCGTGGCAGAGAACCAAGGCTCCAAAGTTACCTCGATTGTATGAAAATCGGCTAGTGTTGTTAATTATGTGACCACCGTTGTATACAGGGTGGATATTTCAAACGGGGCTCGAAGGGCATGTACCGTAACCGTTGAAGCTACATAAAAACGTTCTTAGTAAACCATCCTTAATTTTTCTTGGTGTCTTAGACCGTTTTGATCCTCATAAGGAACAGGATCGATAAGCATCAGAAAGTTTTTACCAAAATTTAAATTTTATCTGCTGACTGTACTTTTCTTTCAAAATCCGTAAATGCAATTCAATATTTCAATCAATAAAATATAATAAATAAATAAATATATATATATATATATATATGAATCTATCTATAATTGTTATCTATCTATACATATATCTATCTATAAAACTAGCTAGCATTGACGCCCTAACTAAGCAACCGATCGACCTGATTTTTGGCACAGAGTTAGTTGAATGGACTTAGAGTAACATAGGCTTTTTTATCCCGATATTCCTACGGGAACGGGAATCACGTGGGTGAAACCGCGGGCGCCCGCTAGTCTTCCATAAACCATACCATTTCTATAATGTCATGTCTTCTTTGTGTACAATGTTCACTGATCGGCGAAAGCCAGACCGCGTCACAGGCACAGCGCATTTTGAAATTCGCAAAAGGAAATGGAAATGTCCAAACAATAGGTAAGTTCAATATTTGTAGCAGGAACTGAGCGACTTTTGCAGAGTCGAAGCGCAGTAGGTAGCTTCCACACTTCGAAAATTGTAAGAAACTCTAAATATCACTATTACAAAAAACGGGTTTTTTACCATGTCAAAATATCTAAAAACCTACACTCATTGTAAAAAAATCCCAATTTTCACTATAGTGTTAGTGATTATAACAATGAAAGGAATATTAATACGAAATATCTCTAAAGCGTAACTATTATAACTATAAACCATCATAGCTTTCAATAAATAACCGCCAGTATTAGCTGAAAGAAGCTCTTTGTATTGAATACTTCAAGGAGAAGTCAATTAACATATTTTCTTTATTTCGAGAGTGTATGGGCTGTAGCGTAAATATTCCATCGCTATTGTTAAATTGGACATGAACGATATTATTGCACAAACCATATAACATAGACTGGGAGGCGGTTGACTAAAATATTATCTAACAATGTGTCAATAAAATCTAAGTAGATACAGTAAGTTTCGTGTCTTTTAGAAGAGAGTTATCATTAAACTTTAATATTTTATTAATAATATACTTATGATGAATAGGTTTGGGTTAATAATTTTTACTGACAACTAAAAGACATCCTAAAAATGTAGGACAAAGAAAAATATGACGACTCTAACCTCACAACCTATAGCAAATGATTGTGTTTTAATCCAGTGCCCCTAGCCGAAGTAACAATTCAAAAACGATAATGATTGTCGAAAATAATTAAATGTATGGGATTGGCGGCATAAGTCGCGCTAAATCACGTGGTCTTACCGTAAGTTAATTGGTGAATATAGACAATAACGAATCGAATTATCGGTTCGCTAGATAGCACTTCCTTTCTTCCTGAGGGAGGGTGTCTTATCTTGGACAAACAGCCGTACACAATCAGCTCGAGCAGTGCAGCAGTGTTTTCTATAAGAAAACTTGAACTTGCTCCGCCCCTCAATTTCGCTGACAATGCGATTTCCGAATTAACGTGGTTTTGCTCAACACTGACTTGAGTAACTTTTAAAGTTTTTAATACAAATCAACTTGGTGTAAAAGCATATTTATCTCAACAGCCTTGATATCATTTACATTACTACTCGAAGTTGGGTAAAGTTAAAAAATAGGTTTATAACATTCCGTTTGTTTAGGTTTAAATGCAAATAATCATAATAAAAAATCAAATATTCACACTCTCCCGCTTCTCACACGTTTTTTTGGAAAAAAAAAATTATACACATACAATAATTTCGACGCTGACTCCTGCTCTATCAGAACATTAGCCGAAGTGATATATCTCAAATTGAGCAAACAAGACGCTGTGTACTGGAGAATGGGGACAAACAGACAAAATTGGATCAGGACTCAGGAGTTGAGCGGGTGTCCCCAGTCACTGGGTATAATAACGTACATAAACAAATATGGCGGCCCCGATACCTATATTGATATCGTAGAAAAGTTGTGAATTATTGTCTTCTTCGTATTGTTATAAATTGTGTCAGAAATACGATTCTTTTGTTATTCTGTTAGTTTGAATTTGCTATTGTCAACAATGTAAAAATATAGAAAAAACATTAAAATAATGAATAGAATTGAGGAATTTTATTAGGGATACCCGATAATACCTACTTATTATACCTTGACAGAAATTGTGTTTTTTTTTGTACATTTTTCGACTTAAAAATTTGCTACTTGTGACCATCTCGAACCTTCCCATGCTCCTTTAATAACAAACTGCAATGAAGCCGGCACAGCATAGTGTAAAATGGTCAAGCGATCTTCTAATAAAGCTGTACCCTTCATCTCTGTAAAAGAGTAGTTAGTATTCTTCGGTAAAAGTGTCCAAACACCTTTGTGCATATTTCTTTTTTAATTACGAAGCTGCCAGCTGCCTCCCGTCTCGCTGTGAAGAGGGCAAATTAAAAATTGAACCACCACTCGCATGAAAGGAGGCTCGAGCTGACAATTTAATCTATGGTGTCCGTAGAAAAATAATTGTATTAAAGGCAGTATATATGGCGGTCACAGCTTTATTTTTGGGATCTTGAACCTCAGAGAGAGAAGCTCGGTGGCGCAGCGATTCACACACTCGCCGCTCGATGTGTAATTATAGTATTTAAGCAATCTTCGCGATGGTCGCTCATGGGATGCGCTTAAATAAATATTTTAAGTTCGACTTGCTGTCGATTGTACAGTCAATAGCAGCATACGGCTTTACATATCTGTCTCATGTCTTTAATCGACTTTAAGCTTTAAGAAGTGAGTTCGGAATTGTCAGTAGGTATATTGTATAAGTAAGTAGTTACTGTAGCCGTTAACCTGCGGTTAATACCTAAAAAATAGCAATAATCGCGCAGTGATCGCGCGATAGACGCGGAACGTTAAAATAAAATTGGGTAACACATAACGTATCACACGTAACACATCACATAACGTATGTGATTGCTGTCTAATCGCTCGCTGATGGTTCGTGTAGCCGCGTCTCACTCTCTCGCACTCCTAACAAGATGCGACAGTTAGACGCCGCGTGTTGCTATGACGCTAGCGCAAAAACAATTTGGTAGCAATAACATGAACCAAATGAATACACATTGTAGTTTATCGTTTGTTCTGTAGAGTCCGCACTGTTGATACGGACGTAAAGCAATTATCGAGCCAAATCTGCTGTCGTGTTGCTGTTGCAAAGATAGGGACCAGCCCCACGGATTATAATATCATAAACGGCAAGGTATAATGTTTGCTAAGATGATCCACACATTGTATTAGAACAAAATGAAACAATAACAAAAAAACATTTTGTCCAACAAAAGACCAAAATAAGTTGGCACTTCATTTTCCCTCATTCAATATTAGCTGTTGCGTAAAGGTATTATTTTTTCCTCATCCCGATCGTTCCCGAGATAGTAACCCAATACCCTAAGCCTGTTGGGAATAAATCGCTGAATTTATTGTTAGGGAAATTCATTCATGTCTATTAAAAGGGAAATAGATACATTTTTTCCCTTTGGGACTTAAGCTTTCAGGGTATTTATTTAAGGACGTAGTCGTTAGTTCGTTCTTTATTGTATGTGAAACATATTAAAGTTTAATAAATATAAATCTGATGGATCTAAGGTTCATAATTCTCTTCAACGTGATATTTAAACATTAAGAAAGGTACTGTCCCAAAACTATGACTACCCGGCTTTTGTTCTCGTTAAAACTTATTATCTATAATTTTTATTGAACATGAGAAGGCACAATTTTATAGAAAAACATGGAAATGACGAGGTCAATAAGGTTAAGTGCTGCATCACACTTTTTTTTACGACGGGGAGACTTCGCCTTCATCATACCTGATGTTGAGTATTGATAAGGCTGAAGATGGAAGCGAGCCTCTCCCGGAATCCTCAGTCACTGAGGAACTGGCTATCTTATCTTTAACTGCCGGAAAAACAATGCTGAACACATTATAAATATTGAAAATTGAAACGGTTATTAAACGCGTAGAACGTGATAGGTAGTTCACCTACCTAATTTTCCCGACGTTTAATACCGGTTTCAATTTTCAATATTTATAATGCAACGCGAAAGTTAAAAAGTGTATATGCTGAAAAAATTGTTGCTATGGCGTCAGACTTAGATAAGATGGTGGTAGCTAGCCAGGCGGACTTGCAACAAGTTCTATCACCAACCAAAAATAATACAATATATACCCAGCTGAGAATCGAACCCGGGACCCTTGGGTGTAATACCGCTGGTTGTACCACTAGACTACAGAGGCGGTTAACACTGCCGCTTCCTCGGAGCAATGCGTTGTGTTGCGATGAAGCACGATGTCATGCTTCATTATAACGCAAAGCTTACGCAGATTATCTTGTCATTGTAATTTATTGACTTTGACGTTTTTTTTTATGAAGTATAGTGAGACTCTTAGCTTTTATCATACCTGATGTTAAGTATTGATAAGGCTGAAGATGGAAGCGAGCCTCTTCCGGAATCCCCAATCACTGAGGAACTGGCTATCTTATCTTTAACTGCCGGAAAACAACATTGATGAAAACATTGTTGTTATGGCGTCAGACTTAGATAAGATGGTGGTATCTAGCCAGGCGGACTTACAACAAGTCCTACCACCAACCAAACCGAATACAATTTGTACCCCCGCTGGGAATCGAACCCGGGACCCCTGAGTCTGATACCGGTAGTTGTACCCTAGACCACGGAAACGTGTTGGTATCCTTGCATTCTTTTAAAAATAGTGCAAAGATACTCATTGGATATATATATATGTCGCAGGATAATTAGATAAATCGAACTTTTATATTGCGAAAACACTGATAATTAGACAATGGTGTTGTAATTTCTCAATCCTACTAAAGAAAGATAGGATTTTTTTGCGAAAAAACTGGTTACCTTAGTAAGATTGTGAAAAGAATCGCTGGCTATTATGAAATAAGAACACTGATTGGCTGGTCGGTCATCTAAAACCACATCTTTTCTGATTAGTTGACGGCTTGACGTTTCAAATGTCAATCCATTATCTTACGTTTTAGCAAGCAAGCAAAAATTAAGCCAATCAGAATACAGAATTTCCAATGTTACTAAAGCAACCCGTAATTTTGCAAATACCCTATCTTTTTTCAGTAAGATTGAGAAATGTCAACACTATTGTCTAATAATCCGTATTTTTGCAATATCCCTAGGTTTTTGCGAAAATTCTATTTTTCAATTTATCCAATTCCAAGCAATTTTTAATTATTATTATTTATTATCATTATTTTTCAATTTTGTTATAGTACAGTTAAAGTATAAGATTTTATATTTAACGGTTTCTTGTTTTTCTACTAATTTGTAAATAATATTTTGTTAATAAAAAAATAAACTTGATAGCTCCCTAGAGTTATTCCAAGCAAAGGAAACTATCAGAACAAATGAATCAATGGTTCTACTCAAAAGGCAGATATAGTGTTCTCGTTAGTGCAAACCACTAAAACACAAAATTGTTATAAACGAGCTATAAATGAAATCTTTTAAGTGTACTGCATCTCCAAGAGATGCAATTCAAACAATAGCATTATATTCAGCTGATATAGCGCACAAACACACTGGAATAACTACCCAAACCCAAACAAATGCAGTGCTATAAATTTTGTAGAAAGCGCACAATAAAGACCAAAAAACGAGCACAGCACCAAGTCTTTTGTTCAAGTTACACAGAAATACTCTTCTCGTAACACAAGTCTTGTCTAGTTAACATTTCATCTCATCGGATAAACAGCTTCAATTCCTCAGGGGGTTCCCAAATCGTCTCAAAAGCCACGACGAGATAAAACGAGAGATTTTGAGGTCCTTTGTAAATATCGGCGGGCGAACTTACACTTCTTGGTTTTTTTTTCAAGTCTGCATTTTAAAGAAAGTCTTTCTGAACTGTATTGTCAAGAGTATAGTAACTACTCAGGTCGTAGGTAGAATGAAACGGATATTACTAAAGAAAACGATTTGGTAATAAACCATTGCAAGATTGTTTTTCACCATATCATCTTAACCTCTCAGGTCCTGAGTTATGAGACACAATAATAATAAATAATAATAAAAATCTTTATTGACATAAAATAAACAGAACATAGCCAGACATGACACTTAAGTACCTAAATTAGGTCGAACTTGTTCTTATAGGCACGTATGCTGTTTGTTATAAACAATTATTTGTGTGCACTATGTGTGTCTTCGTGTGTGTTTATGTATGTATGTGTATGTATGCATGTACGTGAGTGTGTGTGTGTATGAGTATAATAGATAGAATAGATCCATTGTTCTCTGGATACCGGTGTCCTGCGAGCAAATGATGAATTAACAGATCTATGGCGCTCGTATTTGCAGCGGAGTATTTGCGACTCCTATTTTTTGGAAATTGTAATGTATGGTGTTCTGTTCACTGTATTTCGGTTGCATGACATTTTCCGTTGGAACAAGATCGATATTCCTTACATCTTCTACAATATATTGCTATTCAAGAGACGTGTGCATCTGGTACCACCAAAATGGATTTTCCTTATAAATTCAACACGAAACCTTTGGAAACAAATCTGTTTTCCTATACAAACAAAAATGTGTGATTTTTAGTACAAAATTTTCACACAAAATTTTACAGAATTATATGAGATTGGTAATATTTGTCAATTTTACTGAATGTAAATTATTGACAAATTGACAATAATTTGTAGTTTTAAGGATAACGTTTTACTACAAAAATAATAGAAAATGTTCCTTCCTCCTCGCGTCGTATTCCTCATGTCTGAGGGTCGTGACCACTACCTCCCTAGTCTCACTTTGGACACTTTCTCCTGTCACCGGCGGAGAGAAAATATTAACTACCTAGTCTTCAAAATCCAAAATGCCCCGTATGAGCAATTTGGAGAATTGCTGTTTTTTGTGTTTTTTTGTTGTCTTGGACGAATATTCGTCCAGGGAGGTGGTATATGCGTTTGGGTTTAGAGGTTGTTTGTTTGTTTGTATGTATATCTGTTACCATTTTCCTCGGAAACGACCGGGCCGATTTCGGTGCGGTTTTTTGCATTCAAATATTTCATTTCAGACCAGGTTCTTAGACATGTTTTACGGTGGTAGACCTCCAGGGGGCGCAGCAGCAACCAGATAAGTTGGCATTTTAAGAGTACTCAAAAACTACTAAACCGATAATGTTGCAGTTTTTTGCATTCAAACGATTAAATTTCATTTCAGAGCAGGTTCTTAAACATGTTTCATGGTGGTTGACCGCCAGGGGGCGCAGCAGCAACCAGATAAGTCGGTATTTGAATAGTTCTCAAAAACGTACTAAATCAATTTTGGTGCGGTTTTTTGCATTCAAAAGGTTAAATTTTTTCAGAGCAGGTTCTTAGACATGTTTCATAGTGGTAGACCACAAAGGGGGCAGCAGCAACCAAGATAAGTTGGCATTTGAAGAGTTCTCAAAAATTACTTAACCGATACTGGTGCGGTTTATTGCAATCAAAAGATTTCATTTCGGAACAGGTTCTTAGACATGTTTTATGGTGGTAGACCACCAGGGGTCGCGACAGCAACCAGAGTAGTCGGCACATGAAGAGTTCGTAAAAGTAATAAACCGTTTTCGATGCCTCTTTTTACATTCAATAGGTATAATTTCAGACTAGGTTTTAGATGTGGATTTGCAGGACAGCTGCAGATCACCAGGTGACCCTGTAGCAGTCAGGATGGTTGGTGCTTGAGGGCTTCACAGAAACTATTCAAACGATTCCGATTCGGTTTTTTTACATTAAATATTAACATATAATATTATGTTGCGTACAAAAGGCGGACTAAATACTAAAAGCATTTTCTACCAGTCAACTGCGGCAAATAGGTGATATTTCAGAGCAGGTTTCTGAATATTTTATAGCTGCAGCCTGCCAACTAGAATGGAGCTTCTTAGAAACTATTTAGCTGGTTCTGATGCGTAAATTGCATTACCTAGCTATATAGAGTTACTTATATTATTATCGCACATACTGAATCGTAACATGAAATCACTTGCCGTTTCCATTTTGAAGTGCCAGTTTGTTTTAAAAGGACAAACAAATAGATATGTATATTATAATTACTAGCATTTGCTACAGGCTATACAGGTGTTAAAATATCTTCAATTATTCCGGAATAAACAATAGCATAATAATATATTGTATTAATCTGAAGCTAAATTAAGCTATCATCGCGTTCCTTATTTCGAAGACCGTCTAGTTATTTCAGTGTGAAGAATCAACAAACATACATAGATGAACAAATTCTACACACAAATAAAACAAAAATATTTACATTTTATTATATGTATCAGCATGATTGCGACAGTCATGTATTCTGTGGTATGCTGTGGAACGCTATTTCCAAAAAGATAAAAAAAAACAATAAAAAAATCCCACTCCGGATTTAAAAACGTCATATAACTATTTCCAAAAAGATAAAAAAAAAAACAAAATAAAAAAAAAACCCACGCCGGAAGTAAAAAGGTCATATATAAAAATAAAATAAAAAAAGAACATGACTGTTGAAATTAATAAGTCTTTTGTAAAAGAAAAATATTTTTTACGAAAATCCACCGACTAAAAGTGATGTAGGTACCATACATATTTTATCTACCTATTCATAAATAACAAACTTACGAAAAATCCGTCGGGGGCTGCCATTTCCATCGCTTTGTTCTATTTCAATAAACATTTAAATTAATCACAACTGCGAGATGTTAGTTTATTTCGGGGCAGGTAATGTTTACGAAAAAAATTTTTTCGTAAATATTTTTTTTCTTTTACTAAAGACTAACTAATTTCAACAGTCATGTTATTTTTTTATTACATTTTTTTATATGACGTTTTTTTCTAATTTTGTTTTTTATTCTAATAAACTATATCTTATAACAATTTACTTCTAGTGCATTGCAATTTGGCGTGATCAAGTTGCTCACTTATTTGAAAATCCCTTGGTTTTATGACTTGCATGTACATGACATGTTTCAGACTTGCCATGTAAACATACCCAGCTGAGTTGCACGACAAGGCGCTTGTCGTCTGGACGCGTGGTGTATCAGCTTCGATCTTTGGTGAAGATTGTCCCTATTTTAGAGAAATTCCGCCTTGTTGCTACTGCAAGACACATGCGAGTAGCATAATAGTACGCATTTGCCTTTTATTGAAATAAAACAGCTTTTACGGACCCGATATTTAGTGTTGTAGGGGGATTTGTGGGGAATATCGCCGAGTGCAGGATACGGGCTGCAGGCAGCAGGAGCAGAAGTGAAAGTCGGTGTACTCGTAGAAAATGTATTATAAAATCAGGATACAGTAATAACGGTAAAATTGTATGGAGTGGCGTGGAATGTTCCGTCAACCCATTCCAATTATTAGGATAAGCGCGTCAGATGTGTTCCGTGACGTAATTCTTGCTTAAGAGCTTAGATGAGATAATAGCAACTGCTCAAGGTAAGTAGCCTTTCCCATGAGGACGAGAGTATTACGGAGGATGCAGTAACTACCAAAGGTTGAAGTCAGTTACATCACAATCCAAAATTCATGAGCTGTCAACTCTTAACACCGCAATGTAGAAATTAAACACACAGCGCCATCTAGTGTCGAGTAACGGTATTTGTGTACAGTAAGAAACTAAACTATGCTACAGTACACTTACGGTGTATATATTCTTTGACAGTGGTGTATTTTATGGGTTTTTTTTGGTTTCCCGACATTTCGGCACCCTTTCAGCTGCCGCGGTCACGGGTTGACTGCCTACTTATAAGTCTGTCCTCGAAAAGTTTTTTCATTGTTTCGTTCAGATACGGTTAGACATTTACGAGTAAATTAAAAGGAAATAAACTTTACTATGGCGACAACTAATGATTTAATATTTTGATTCGTTTGTTATTTAAATCTATATTAAAAAAATATGCTTTTTTATGAAGTACGTGGAGAATCTTACACCCATATTCTAAGTCGTTCCTCCAAAACTTACTCGTCCTCGACTTAACGAAACCTCATTGAAAACCTCTTCGAAATCGGTATTCTAAGTCATAACTCCGTAAGGACCTGGAGGAGCCAAAGAGTACGTAGCCACTCCGTGTTAGGCCTAGCGCACACTACCATTTTTACCCACGACGAGGTTGAGTGGAGTGTAAAAAGTTTTGGAGGAACGACTTAGAATATGGGGGTTAGCTTTCATCATACCTGAAGTTAAGTATTGATAAGGCTAAAGATGGAAGCGAGCCTCTCCCGGAATCCCCAATCACTGAGGAACTGGCTATCTTATCTTTAGCTGCCGGAACACAACAAAGCTGAAAACGTTGTTGTTGTGTCGTCAGACTCAGGTAATATGGTGGTAGCTAGACAGGCGGACTTACAACAAGTCCTACCACCAACCAAACGGAATAGAATATGTACCCCCGCTGGGAATCGGATCCGGGACTCTGGGTCTGTTACCGGTGGTTGTACCACTAGACCACAGAGGCGGTTAAAATTGCCTTTTATTGTTACGACTATGATTATATCTTTTATCTCAGCTCACGGCTAAACGCTGGATTATTGTTTACACAACCCAAACCCACGATTTAGGGCTGTTGTTTGGTTAGTAGAGTCGGCTGGTCTAGACTGCGCCTGTCATTATCATGACCATCAGCCATTCTGATACCCAAGCTTCACATGTCTTTCTTATGGATAGATCTCTCT
This sequence comes from Chrysoteuchia culmella, assembly GCA_910589605.1. NCBI lineage: Eukaryota > Metazoa > Arthropoda > Insecta > Lepidoptera > Crambidae > Chrysoteuchia > Chrysoteuchia culmella. The sequence goes on from OU342651.1 coordinate 3,912,151, forward strand.
TATCATATGAGGATTAGTGGCCACCTCTGGTGTCAAAATTTATAAAGATAAGGCCTCTGACTTTTAGCTTAACGACAGTTATCAAATGACAACAGCCGGGACCGATTGGTTAACGTGCCTTCGAAGTACGGAAGCGCTAAGTTTGTTAATGCAACTTTACGGTCACCCATCCGACACCTGACCAAATCGAAAGTTGCTTAACAAACGTGATCGAATAGGATCAGTTTGTCAAGCGCCGCTATGAGAGCTTCTCGTTATGGATATGGATAGATAAAAAAAGGACATGACCCACCAGCGTGCCCAGTGCGGATTGGTGGTTGTTAACGACTGCAAAACCCAGACCAACGGCTTACAGTACTTACTGAAGCACGGCGATATAATACCTACATTTTGAGCACCCATCCCGTGGCCTACCATTCCGTAAGTTGCTGAATGCGCTAGTCACTCATTCATATCGATAATATTGGTAACAGCGACGCTATCAATTATTTAGCTCTCTGGGGGACTACTGTCATCTTTTAGAATCCATCATGCCATAAGAAGGTTTTGTTTGCGTTTTGTTTCAAATTCGTACCATGACCTTCCAAAAAGTAAAATTTTGTTATTCCTGTCCATTGAGATATTTATATCTATAGATATGAAATACGTACAAAAAAAAATACTTATCTACACTCGATGATACTTTGTAATTGCGGATTTAACTGAACATGCGCAAGAAAAATATCGCTATCGAAATACTTATTATATTATTTGTATAATGTAAGTTTCTAAGACGGTCGTGGTACGAAACACCATTGGTATGATTAAAACAATACTAATCTAAGAGATGGCGGCAAGCCACCTGCGGGCCTACCGCCATCTCTTAACGCAATATTGTTTAATGTCAGTTTGTATCGGCGCAATGTTGTTATATGTCATATCGTACCGCGAACCTCTTAAAACAAGCTTGTCTTTTGACGGAAGTTTCATTCACTCAAACAAGATTTTTATCAATCAAACCTACTACGACGTCTTAGGTCAAATAAAGTCAAGTTTGCAATTTAAACAGTATTGAAACAAAAGGAAAACAAAACGTTCTTACGACATGACAGTTTCTAAAAGATGGCGGTAGGCCTGCTGATATATACGTACATCTTATGTTTTGGCGCGCACTGTTCATTGAAATAAAACAACTTTTACGGATATCAAACGCGCTATATTTCCACGAACTAAGTTGTAATTGTCCGTATTTTTAGGTTTTTTAGAGGTTTTTTGATTTTCCCGACGTTTCGGCACCTTTACAGCTGCCGTGGTCAAGGGATGACTGGCTACTAATTATAAGTAATTATAAGAAATATAGCGCGTTTGATATCCGTAAAAGTTGTTTTATTCCACCTGATATATTTTTGACAAAGTCTTATCCTCTTATATTAAATATGTTTCATGATTGATAGATTTGTTTTTGGCAACGACATGTTCCTTTGTAAATGTTGTTGCTTCTGTTAAGGCGGTACCCCCACCGAAAGTGGCGCCGCGTTGAATTTTATTTAATATCGTTATTCTAATTCACAATTTTAATAAAACTAAACGTGGAATTTTTAGAGCCCATTGTCTTGTATTTTTAGAAGGTATCGCTACATCTCGTCATAGTCATTCGTAGAAGTAGATAGCAAATGTGTCAAAAACGGCCACTTTTAGCAGTTTTGCTATCTACTTCTAGCAGTGACTACGAGGGAATGTAATGATACCGTCTAAAAATACTAGACTATGGGCTCTAAAAATTCCACCTAAAGTTTTATTAAAATTGTGTATTAGAATTACGATATTAAATAAAATTCAACGCGGCGCCCCTTTCGGTGGGGGTACCGCCTTAAAGCTGATAAGTTTCTTGCGGCCGTTCTTCTTATCAGTTAAAAGATGTCCTGAATGGCTGGTAGGAAAAAAAATTAACGATTCGAAAGCACTTATCTATAAGTCTATTTGAATAAAATCTTTGACTTTGACTTTGATATCTTAATGTTAAAACCCTACTTTATTACCTAAATAATGAATAGCAAAAAAGCTGCTCGCTTACTTTACAGACCGCTATCTCCGTGACACCTATAAAAAAACCACATAAAAAGCCTCCAAAGAATAATTCTAAAACGGGCCTTAATTAACTGAAAGTATTTTTACTGTAAATTGAAAATTTAACAACATAAGGTCAGACAACTCAAAACCTAATTTATTTTTTACCTCCTTGGCTTCCAAATTTCGAGGAAAGTCATTTTTCTTTTAAAAACGAATGGTTGTAAAATAAAAAATTCTGTTTAACACTGATTTACGTACACCGGGTCAAGGTGTCGCTTACTCTGAGGTCCCAGGTTCGATTCTCGGTAAGGGCAAATGTTTGGATGATGAATACGAGGATTTGTATCTGAGTCATGGACTTTTATATATATTTCTACACATAAATACTTATATATGTATAATTATATGTATTTATATCCGTTACCCTAGTATACCATAACACAAGCCTTACAGTGCTTACTTTGGGGCCAGGTTAATTGGTGTGTGTAAGAAATTTATTTATTCATTTACCTGTTATCATTCCAACTATTTTCTTTACTAGGTATCGTCGTCATCGTCATCAGCCATTTTTAATGTCCCCACTGCTGGGGCACTGGCCATCCTTATGGAAGGATAAGGAGAACAGGCCATGACCCACCACGCGGGCCCAATGCGGATTGATGGGTTTTAACGACTGCAAATTCAGCCGGGACCAACGGCTTAACATGCCCTTCGAAGCACGGAGGAGCTCGAGATAGTAAATTTTTGGTCACCCATCCCGTGACCGACCATTGCAAAAGTTGCTTAACCTCAACAATCGCAGGCCGAGCGCGCGAACCACTGCGCCACGGGCTCCTTACTAGGTATAGTATTAAATTATGTGACCATGGTGGTGGACAATCAGAGTACTTAGACCTGTATTTTACAAAAACTGTATAAAAGTATATAATAATCTCTAGGTATTGTTTAGAGTATTTAAAGCTTTGCTTAGTTTGGTCCTAGATTATCTCGTATATTGTTTGATATTTGAATTATCAGTTTACTGTTTACTACTGGTCGCCCGCGGTTTTGCCCGCGCGGTTCCCGTGCCCGTAGGAATATCCGAATTAAATGTACTAAATATGTCTTAAAACATGGTATAAACTGTGACTCACAATTTCAATCAGATCATCCGTTATCGCGAGATCCTTAAATATTCAAACTTTTACGTATAATTATATTAATTGTATGTATATTGTGTTGTGTGTTATATGTATAACTATTCCAAGTTATAATACTGTGTGATACATGTTTTCAAGAGGGAGCTACATAACTAAAAACTGTTGGTCTTTATGTTTGGTGCTAATTACACTAATAACTTGTAATCAACATAACTGTATTTCGTCGGCTTATTGCAAGAACTCATTAACTACAAATAATCATTAAGTACACTTAAACGCACGAACGAATTTATCAGGATATGTTTAATGTAATGCAAAAAACACATTTTCTTCTAACTTTTCAAATTTAGACGTTATGAGCTACGCATTAAGTCATTAACTACCATATTAATGTTTTTGGGTGATGTGAAACTTACTAACCAACAATAGTGGTTTTTAGTGATGTAAAAAAATGTGCTAATGTTACTTTCTGGTAAATAAAAAGTCATTAAAATAATATAATGCATGCTGTCCACCTCCTTGTGAGTGTGTCCAGCCATACTCTAGATATTTGTGTTCTATAACTTCGAGATGTGTTGTCTGAACTAAATAAAGTAGCAGAATAAAAGATATTGGTTGCGGTTTTGCCCGCCGCAGGTATCAGAATAAAATTATAAAGTGGAGTGGTGTGCCTTCAATAACATCAGCTGAAAACTGTTTTATATTTTTATTTAACTTAACTTGCAAATAGCATAATTCTCAATAATCATAGATTATACACCTCACATAGTGGAGGTCGTTCATATAATACCCACTCTGTAGTGTATGAACCTACCTACACAACAAAAAAAAATTCAAATGTCGATCCATTTTGTTAGAAATCACTAACTGCCAATTCACACAATGCAACACTACGTTCAACGCCGGACAGCGGAATGATCACAATCACAATCACCGCAGCGGCAGGCAGAGATCGAGCCCGCGCCTCCGCACCCCTCGCGGGGGCCCCGCCCGCGCACTCCTTGCCCCTATTCAGCACGGACCACGTCGGTTACAAAAGATATTTATTGTTAAGGGACATTAATTAATTTAAGCCAAGTAACTATGATAATATTTTGCTGGTAATGTAATTTGATAAAAGCCACTAAGATTCTTTTAAAACTTTTCTATGCACATTATGTATATGACAGAACTAATTACGTGCAAATAGTGAATTTTAGCCAACTGTTACTTAACAGTGTTATAAGTGAAGCATAAGCATAAAAATTCATTATATTATTTTAATGACTTTTTATTTACCAGAAAGGAACATTAGCACATTTTTTTACATCACTAAAAACCACTATTGTTGGTTAGTAAGTTTCACATCACCCAAAAACATAAATATGGTAGTAAATGACTTAATGCATAGGTCATAACGTCTAAATTTGAAAAGTTAGAAGAAAATGTGTTTTTGCATTACATTAAACATATCCAGATAAATTCGTTCGTGCGTTTAAGTGTACTTGATGATTATTTGTAGTTAATGAGTTCTTGCAATAAGCCGACTATATGCATAGAAAAGTTTTAAAAGAATCTTAGTGGCTTTTATCAAATTACATTACCAGCAAAATATTATCATAGTTACTTGGCTTAAATTAATTAATGTCCCTTAACAATAAATATCTTTTGTAACCGACGTGGTCCGTGCTGAATAGGGGCAAGGAGTGCGCGGGCGGGGCCCCCGCGAGGGGTGCGGAGGCGCGGGCTCGATCTCTGCCTGCCGCTGCGGTGATTGTGATTGTGATCATTCCGCTGTCCGGCGTTGAACGTAGTGTTGCATTGTGTGAATTGGCAGTTAGTGATTTCTAACAAAATGGATCGACATTTGAAGTTTTAGCCTGTAGAGCTAGTGCGATGTTAATAATGTTAGATAACACGGAAAATGCAAGGAATAAATCATAAGAAGTTTTAAGTATTTTTTTTATTACGGCTGTTGTGTAGGTAGGTTCATACACTACAGAGTGGGTATTATATGAACGACCTCCACTATGTGAGGTGTATAATCTATGATTAATGAGAATTATGCTATTTGCAAGTTAAGTTAAATAAAAATAAAAAACAGTTTTCAGCTGATGTTATTGATGGCACACCACTCCACTTTTGTCACCACACACTTTTGTCCACATGGACAAAAACTGCAGTGGCTGAAAGTTAAATCTTTCAGGTTTGAAAAAAATCTCTTAATATTGTCAAATATCGATATGACTACTCATCCGTTTCATCATTCATTATCATTTCATCATCAATTTTAAGAAATTATTAATTTAAGATTACTATAAAGTGTTTATGGCAAGAAGTCATTAATTTTGTTTTAAGCTTTAAAAAATTACCTACGTTTTATGTTAAGAATTTAATTCTTGTTGATTTGAATAATAATAATAATAATATAATAATAATAATAGTTTAAATACTATTAAACTGCCTTTAGTTTTTCATACAGATTGTATCCTACTAATATTATAAATGCGACAGCTTGTTTGCGCGATGTGTGTGTTTGTTACCTCTTCACGCCTAAACGGCTGGACAGATTTGGATGAAATTTGGTTTGTGGACAGATTATTACCTGTATTCACATTAGGCTACTTTTATCCTGATCAATTATTGTTCCTTACGGTCCACACGGACGATGTCGCTGGTAGCAGCTAGTTTGGCATGATTATGGCATTTTCATGATTGAAAAAGTTCATTAATTGATTTCTTATAATTTGGTTTCGGTAATATTTTTTTTTGCCATAACTTAAAATAATATACTTTCAGAAACTAAATCATTACTTAATTTTTATGTTCTAATTTAAGAAATTGTTAATTGCAGATTACTATAAAATGTTTATCGCAAGAAGTCATTAACTTTGTTTTTTAGCTTTAAAAAAAAACGTTTTGTGTTGCGAATTTAATATTTTGTTGATTTGATAAATAAATATGTAACACTATTAAACTTTTTTTTTTAATTTTATACCTTTTGTATTTAACAAGATATGACATGTTCAAGATTGAAAAAGTTCATTAATTGATTTCTCACAATTTGATTTTGGTCACCTAGTGAGTTCTTGCAATAAGCCGACGATTTTATGTGGTATTAGTCTACTATGATAATTTTATATACAGATGTTTTATCTCACGAGCGCGGGTGAGCCATACTTGTGTGTGTAAATTGTACATGCACATTGTCTTCGAGTGCGTAAGCTCAGTAGCGCTTGTTAGGAATTATGACCATAAGTACATGTATCAATGGATATGTAATTAAAATTCTACTGGAAATGTTATATAGCTTCAATTGTAGTTAAATTAAAGTATTGTTATACGAGGAATAAAGAAATAAAACCTTAGAAATCTTTCAACAATTACTGGAATTTATTACATAAAAACGACAATTTAAAAAATGTTCTTTCAATTATAATGATTATTTTAAACACATAACACATTTAATTAACATAATCTTTACCCTTAAGGAGAACATCAAGTATCACCTCAAATAAAATTAATCGAGAAAAACACAGTATTAGAAAAGAATAAAACAGTGACTATTACGGGAGAATAAAACAGTAATAATTAGGGTAGAATAAAACAGTATGGAAACACTTAGCTAGACCTCTAAATAAAAGTGAATCAAGTTCAAACAGTATTAAATTAAAATAGAATAAAACAATATTTAAGTAGAATTAGACAGTATTAAAGTACTTAGCTTTTAGACCGCTCTGATCGACTCACCACACAAGACTGTTCACAAAATGTGTCCTCCATGCTCAGAGGGAGCCAAAAGAGGAGGGGGATTCTCCCGCCATTTTAACAACTTATCCGTGAAAATAATAAATTTGCTACCGTGGCGCCAACGTGTCAAATTAAATATTTTATGAAAATAACATACTTTAAATAAACTATTTGTACTAACTATAATATAAATATTATTTACATAATTTATAACTTAATTTAACAAGATACAATACATGTTCAATATTTGTATTACAAAAATGATTAAGGAAAATAACAGGAAGTAAACGAAAACCTGACCATTTGTCAATCGTCTGGCCAAAACATCTTTTTAGTATTTTACTGTTATTAATTATCGATTTTAATATTTTGATAAACCAATATCGATAAGCTTCAATAATATAATGAATTTAATGTTAAATTTACATAATAATTATTAATTTATTATCTGCTAAAAAGGAAATAACTAACTTAAGAATAGTCGTCTTTGTCAGATAATCAAATCACATTTTTTTACAGAATTTGGTTAAATGAAGGAGAAAGGAGAAGAAGAATGTTAATGAGTATGTATTCTTATATTATTTTAATGACTTTATTAGCAGTAATTGACAAATAAATTTAAATTCAAAATTGAATATTCTTACACGCTCAGTATTGGCCGAGTCGTCCCGCTGGATCGCTACGCACACGCAAGCGCTCGCGTCCATACGCATAATTACAAGTATGGGTCATCCGCGTTCGTGAGATAAAACATCGGTACACGTCTACTATATATTTAAATAACTCCTAGAGGTGTAACACGTTGAGGCAGCTTTTCTCATTAAAATCCCAATGTTTATATTTTCGTGGCCCGTCACAATTTGTGTTTTCACTGCTGTAAAGTACCAATAAAAATATACTTTTAATTTCCGGTGTCTTTAGTTCGTTTCGTTGATAACCTCGGAAATTACTCTTATATTTTCTGAGGAGTTTTATGATACCTATTCATCTCCGTCGCCTTTTTTATAAGAAAATTGGAAGCTTTCCTTTCTGGCTTATTTGGGAATTTTGTAATTTTAATAATACTGTTTATAATATAATTGAAACTTTAAAAAAGTTCCTAAATAATACAAAATACACAAAATATTCTAAGCAGTAAAAAAAAAATCTTACATGTAACATTACTATATATTAACTTTTCATGACTATCATTTTATACGTTGTTGTTATATTGAAATCATCACGTTTGTACAAAATTAATAATTATAGGCATTTTTAACATAACAGGCGCCAAATTTACGTTATAAAATAAACGACAAAGGATCTTAACTTATTAAGATTCCTATTTATATTTTAACATCCTAAAATCTTCCAATACATCCAAAATCAAATCTGAACCAACTTTAACAAGCAAAACTTCCATATCAATTTCAAATCTCTCGAATCACATTTGAGATCACAGCAATCTAATTCCGAAGTTATTATCCAAACAGAAAACTCATTTCCCAGAAACTTTTCTTCTTAAATTCGCAGGTCCATCGGTCCAAGTGTTGATAGACGGGTCTAGAGACCCCCATTTCATCTGCATTACTAATTTATTTTTTTATTTTTATGAACAACGGGGAGACTCTTTGCTTTTATCATACCTGGTGTTAAGTATTGATCTCGGTAGCTCAGCGGTTAGAGCATTGGACCGGATTTCCAAAGGTCGCGGGTTCGATTCCCGTCTGAGAATTCACTTGTGGCCGAGTTAATTTTTTCCAATATTTTTCTATTTAAAATTTACCATAAGTATAAAAAAAGCATTGAAAAATGCAAAAATTACAAAATCATAAATTATTGGCAGTTGCATCTTAATCGATCGTTAAACACCTGAAAAGATGTTTCTTTCGAATGCAAGGATATTCCTAGCATTGATGTGACAACGCTGGCCTACAGCGTATTAAAAATATAAAAGTATTGGAGAATTTCGACGGTGGTTCGCAAGTCTGGGTAGCTCAGCGGTAATAGCATTGGACCGGATTTCCAAAGGTCGCGGGTTCGTTTCCCGTCTGAGAATTCACTTGTGGCCGAGTTAATTTTTTCCAATATTTTTCTATTTAAAATTTACCATAAGTATAAAAATAGCATTGAACAATGCAAAAATTACAAAATCATAAGTATTGATAAGGCTGAAGATTGAAGCACGCCTCTCCCGGATCTTCAACTAAGAAACTGACTTTTTTATCTCTAACTGCCGGAACACAACAATGTAGAATATTGTAGTTTTTGCGCCAGACTTAGATAAAGGTGGTACCTAGGTAGGCAGACTTATAACAACTGCTACCAGCAACCAAAACGAATACAAGATATACCCCCGCTGGGAATCAAACCCGGGACCTCAAGGTCTGATACCGGTGTCTGTTACCACTACACCACAGAGGTGGTTTGAAATTCCAAACTTGTAATCAAAATAGAAAACTCATTTCCCAGAAACTTTTCTTCTTAAATTCGCAGGTCCATCGGTCCAAGTGTTGATAGACGGTTCTAAAAGACCCCCATTTCGTCTGCATTACGAATGTATGCAGAGGGTTATCTTTTATTAAAATCTTGTAAAGTCACTCGCAGCTGTGTGAACGTTCGAGATTCAGCTAAAGCTGCCCATTCACATGCGCATCGTGAAGTCGTTGATGTAAATCGAAACAACAGACTGTCGTAAGGAAAGATAAGAAATCCGTTTTAGAACGGAATGAGTGAAAAAGGTTTTTTTGTTGTAGTTTTATTTTTGTCTTGCTTTTCCTTATCGGTTTTCTAGTTCGTAGAGATGACATACGAATTTTACGATTGGGTGGAAAAGGTTGGTTTCTGAGACTATTATCGACGTATATTTCATGATTAGACTAGATTTATATTATATTAGTTGATAACATATTTTAATTTTACACGCTAGATCAAAAACGTATTCGTGCTTTCTCTTTCACAGATTTGTCAATTAATGATAAAACAATGAATGATTACCCATTCTCCTGGAATCATTAATTATTTTCATCGGGATCAGTGCTGTAAATAACTGAGCTGTGGTAAAACAATAAATGATTAAAAATTAATATTTTAAATTATTTTGGCCTACATGAATTTTACCATTTCATATTGATTTGAAAAATGTTTAAATAGCATGTTATCCTCGACGTCTTTTGATATTTATATATTTTAAGGCGAATAAAAAAATATATATAAAGAAAGCTACCTACCTATCAACTTTTTAACTAGCAAAATCGATTTTGTCTTGACTAAATCTCTACGTGAGTAGCTTTTTTGCAGTCTGCACTTGACAATGCTGATAATTTTAGAACCTACTGATACTTTGGAACTGGTCCAGAGATATTTTTAATTTTTCTCATGTACGGCACATTTTTTTTACGTGCCGAAATTTTTAAATCTTGAAGTTTATAATTTATAAAATTAACATGCAAAATACTTTAAAATCTTTTTTTTATTTTTTTTTTTATGATTTTGTAATTTTTGCATTTTTCAATGCTATTTTTATACTTATGGTAAATTTTAAATAGAAAAATATTGGAAAAAATTGACTCGGCCACAAGTGAATTCTCAGACGGGAATCGAACCCGCGACCTTTACTTTAAAATCGTTTTTGTGTCTATGTAATTTTCAATGCAAATCAATTTTTAATCAATGCTTTCTAGGGCCGTTTATAAAATAATCCTAATCCTAACTAATAATATAATAATAATAATTAATAACGTGATCCTAACTAATAATATAATAATAATAATTAATAATTAATAATTTATAATATAAATGCGAAAGTGTGTTTGTTTGTCCTTCCTTCACGTCCCAAAAAAGTTAGTTGAACTGACAAGAGTAGCATAGGCTAATTTTTATCCCGATATTCCCACGGGAACGGGAACCTCACGGGAGAAACCGCAGAAGCTAGTAACTACAGTAATAAAAACAACCTCGTGTCTTTCGTTCTTAAAAGCTGAGAAAAATAACGTTCCCATCTTATCGCTGTTACGCAACAAAATGTTTGAATATTTTTATGTCAAATGAAATTGTAGGCACATTCAGAAAAGTAGCATAACATTCACATGAAATACTTTACGATTCAGAAGATACACGCGTAAAATAAACCTATTATCATCTCGCCGACCTTACGCATTTTTCAAGATTTAAACAGCCAGACCAAAATTCAGCAGCAATTTTTCCGAATTCTCAACATTGTATGTATAAAAATGAGCACAATTCATATATGGTTTAGGAAATTGAGACATAAATTGTTAAGGTCGTTATTAAAGTGATAACACGCTGTATAGGTCTGTCATGATTTCATAAATTGATAATTCGTCGTCGTCGTCGTCTCAGCCACATGACACCCACTGCTGGGTATAGGCCTCCCCCAAGGATCTCCACGACGATCGGTTCTGCCCGCATCCAGCGGCTTCCCAGCGACCTTCACCAGATCGTCAGTCCACCTTGTGGGGGGCCTACCCCACGGAGCGTCGTCCGCTACGCGGTCGCCATTCCAGAACATTTCCGCCCCAACGGCCATCGGTTCTTCTCGCTATGTGTCCCGCCCACTGCCACTTCAGCCGAGCAATCCTTCGAGCGATGTCAGTAACTTTTATCTCCTCATTTCTGATTCGATCACGCAGGGAAACGCCACGCCGAGCATAGCTCTCTCCATTGCACGCTGAGTAACCTTGAGCCTCCTTATCAGACCCATAGTTAGCGACCACGTTTCACTGCCGTAAGTCATCACTGGCAACACATACTGGTCGTAGACTTGTCTTGAGACAATGAGGTAAGTTGGACGCGAATATTTTATAATTACATAAAGTTTGATAATTACATAAAGTAAAAAATGATTAGGAAGTCGATGAGGATTCGATATGGTCAAATAGAAGTACAATATTGTATTAAATTTTGTTTTAATTGGTGGCAGGACTAAATCCGCCACAGTAGCTACCACCATTTTACAACAATATTGACAGCATCGGTGGATTTTAATGAAGATGGAAGCGAGCTTCTCTCGGGACCCTCAATCACAGGGGAGCTTATATCTAACTGCCGGAACACAACAATGCAGAAATCATTGTTATTATGGCGTCAGATAAGATTATTTTAGCTCGCCAGGCGGACTTGCAACAAGTCCTACCACCAACCTAACACCACCACCTCTTTGCCACCGAGCCCATAAACAATTTGTTAATTCACGCTCATTGCATTCAAAACTTTTCTTCGTTACAACGTCGATTTTAAAGATTGAATACAAAAAAGCTACGTGCAATGTAAACAGCATTCGTTTCCGGAAGGAATTAAAACAAACCTCAAGCTAACAAAAAATTGATTAATTGATTTCGAGCTTCAAAGCCTGCAATGGAAACCGTGCAAAAAAGGTTGAAAGCTTTCTTTGACGGATTTATGGTGCCCTTGTCTGCAGTACCGTTTGCAATTTTATGCGGTCTTCGGATAGACATGGCCTGATATATTAGGGGTATTAGTGGGATTTTGTTTACATTAATTAAGGATAATTGGTTTGGAAAGGCGTTAAAATAAAACAATGAGGAAATTATGAATTCACCGAAGGAGAGATTTGTGGTTATATTTTAAGTCAGTTTTTTTTTATTATTATTAATGGGGAGACTCTTAGACTTCATCATACGTAATGTTAAGTATTGATTAGGCTGAAGATGTAAGCGAGTCGCTCCCGGAATCCTCACTCACTGAGGAACTGGCAATCTTATCTCTGACTGCCGGAACACAACAATGCAGAAAACATTGTTGTTATGGCATCAGACTTAGATAAGAAGGTGGTAGCTAGCCAGGCGGACTTACAACATGTCCACCAACCACCAACCAAGCCGAATACAATATGTACCTACCCCCGCTGGGAATCGAATCCGGGATCCCTGGGTCTCATACCGGTGGTTATACCACTAGACCACAGAGAAGGTTGAAAGTATACAAAGAAGTTCATTCGTTGAAACAAAAAGAAATCAGAAAAGTCAAATTTTAACTATTGCATCGAGGGTACTAGCTAGTACAGTCAACAGCACGACAGGCTTTACACGAGAACAACATCTACTACAGGAGACTGTAAAGTCTGTACAAACCACTACATCGATTGGCGACTAAAAACCGTGCAAAAAATGTCGATAACTTTCTTTGACGGATTTATGGTGGCCCTGTCTGCAATGCGGTCTTCGCTAAATAATTTCCTCCAAAGTGTAATATGTGTTACAAAATGTGACAACTTAAGAAAAAAAGGCTAACAAAACGTTTTTATGACATGATGGTTTCGAATAGATGATAGGCCAGGTTATTGCAAAAACGGTCAAGCTCTTGCCCGACAAATAAAAAATATGCAACATGCAACTTTAGAAAACAAACATAAATACAGTGACATACACCTCGAATGTGAAGAGCAAGCGAAAGAAACGAATTCTGCCTACTCCTAACAGAAAAAAGACAAGACGTATGTACGTACATCTGTTTTGGCGCTCACTGTTCATTATAATAAAACAACTTTTACGGATATCAAACGCACTATATTTCACGAACTAAGTTGTAATTGCCCGTTTTTTTTTCTTTTTTTCCCGACGTTTCGGCACCTTTTCAGCTGCCGTGGTCACGGGATGACTGAAAATACGGACAATTACAACTTGTTTTTTTTTATGATTTTGTATTTTTTGCATTTTTCAATGCTATTTTTATACTTATGGTAAATTTTAAATAGAGAAATTTTGGCGCGACCTTTGGAAATCCGGTCCAATGCTCGACCATTCACTTGTGGCCGAGTAAATTTTTTCCAATATTTTTCTATTTAAAATTTACCATAAATTACAACTTGGCTCGTGAAATGTAGCGCGTTGGATATCCGTAAAAGTTGTTTTTATTTCAATGATCGTATGTGTTTGGAACTCTGTGCATACTTTATTCACATAGTTAATGTCGCTGTCAACCAACAGGCTTCCTAAAAGGGTACAATACCCGATGACCTCGAAACTCTTTTTTTAATAAAACCAAAATACCCTTGTGAAGTTCTTATATCAATAATAATGGCCCTTCCCTTTTATCTTCAATATAGAGGGACAATCTGGGACGCAAAGGATAATCCTGATCGATTTAATTCAAACCGCGGTTTAATAATTAAATTCACTGTCCCCTGCCTGGATTACAGTCTCCGGGGAGACTGAAAAATCAATGCTTTTACTTTAATAATTAGAGAAAGGGGCTGTACGAAAAAAAGGCATTAACATGAAATAAAAATAAGAATTAATTACAGTGTTGCAATAGACTGACATACTGGCAGATGATTGCGATTGGAGAGAGGCGATGCTGATGCTTGTAACGAAAATGAAAACCGCGAAAGATTTTTTAAACTATGATAAATTTTAAATAGAAAAATATTGGAAAAAATTTACTCGGCCACAAGTGAATTCTCAGATGGGAATCGAACCCATGACTTTTGGAAATCCGGTCCAATGCTCTTTCCAAAGGTCATGGGGTTGTGGCCGAGTTAATTTTTTAAAATATTTTTCTATTTAAAATTTATCATAGTTTTAAAAATGTGTACTCACTGGGGTCACTTGAGAAAAATGTTTTTCTGATTCCGTCTACATTTTTTTTGTGATCTTGACTATTAGTGAAGGCTGTAGGTGTTAAACTCATGGCGCTGGAGGGAATATTAGAATGGATAACACGGGCCTTATATATAGAAGAAGATATGTACCTATTAAATTAATCCAGATTATAGAATAATAAATTAGAAAATTTAAGATGTCAGGTGTCGAGTCGAGGGCCGAGGGTTGCGTCGACTGTCGAGTGTAGTGACAATTTTCAAGTGTAGGTAAGGGACAAACGTCAAGTGTCAAAAGTCATGTGTCAAGTGACAAATATCGAATGTCGAGTGTCGAGTGTCGAGTGTCGAGTGTCGAGTGTCGAGTGTCAAGTGTCGATTGTCGAGTGTCGAGTGTCGAATGTCGAATGTCGAGTGTCGAGTGTCGAGTGTCGAGTGTCGAGTGTCGAGTGTCGAGTGTCGAGTGTCGAGTGTCGAGTGTCGAGTGTCGAGTGTCGAGTGTCGAGTGTCGAGTGTCGAGAGTCGAGTGTCGAGAGTCGAGTGTCGAGTGTCGAGTGTCGAGTGTCGAGTGTCGAGTGTCGAGTGTCGAGTGTCGAGTGTCGAGTGTCGAGTGTCAAGTGTCGAGCGTCGAGCGTCGAGCGTCGAGTGTCGAGTGTCGAGTGCCGTGTGTCGAGTGTCGAGTGTCGAGTGTCGAGTGTCGAGTGTCGAGTGTCGAGTGTCGCGTGTCGAGTGTCGAGTGACGTGTGACAAATGTCACGTGTAGCGTGTCGAGTGACATTTTTTTGAAAATTTTAAATCGTTTAAGTTGCTTAATTTTAAGTTGCTTTTTTCTAGTATATTTACTTGATTAAAAATTATCACATAAAAATAGCATTGTAAAATGCATAATTAAAAAGTTATAAGTAGATGGCCGTTTCATCTTAATCGATAGTCAAACATCTGAAAAGATGTTTCTTTCGAATGCGAGGATATATTTCTCTCATTGATGAAACGACGGTGGCCAACACCGTAGAAAAAGGTGAATATACTAGAGAATTTCAACGTGTTCTCGTAGGTCTCTGTAGCATAATCGGATTCCCAAGGATGCGGGTTCGAGTCCCGTCAGGGCGACATGAGACAAGTTGCTTTTTTCTAGTATATTGACTTGATTAAAAATTATCAATTTTAAATCGGTTCGTATTTATTCAGGAAGTTTAAAAAAAAAGTTTTCGTTACTCGTCGGTTGCGGTTCTTAGATGACAATACTTTACAGCCCGATTTTTTGTGTAGGCAAATCCGGGACACTACTGTAAAAAAAAAATTAAAAGAAAAACCGACTTCAAAAAGTACAAAATAAGCCTTTTGGAGTCGGTGCCAGCCAAGCTATCGATAGATGGTGCATTCTTCAAAATTTACATTGCCTTTCTATACTTTTATTTTTCTTGCCTTGCGATTTTTTTTGTTAAATTACTACGTTACGTTACGTTACGAATATACGTAACGTAACGTGCTACATTTTTATAGTGTACATCTCAGAGGCCTTTGCCGTCTTCACAACAGCGAACGAGTGGCGATAGCTCGGTGTAAAAGCTTAAAAGCCTGTCCATCTGTATTAGCTTTGAGGTGGTCTCGTACTTAGAACGCGGTTGTGTTGTGTGGCGCTCTTTTCTAAAAAATAGTAGGGCCCTTGAAAATTATTATGGTGTATAAGATTTGAAACTTTCGCAGTCCTTTACTTATTAAATACTAATAGTTCAGAGCAACATTTATTATGAAGCACATACAAGGGGAGGTCCAAAATCCGCTGAATGGCAGGGATGGAGGAGGTAGGTTCTTTTTCGCAGGTAGGTATTGATCGAACACCTCATTATGAGTATATATTCCAAATTTGAACGTAAACGGGTCATTAATATTTTAGCACGTCGGTAGGGAAGACAAAAACAAATCAAGATTTTGTCGAGTTTTTTGTCGGCCTTTGTAGCTCTGTGGCGAGATAAATAGTGAAGTTACAGCCCAAATTAATACTGTAGCTACAAGCTATTTTCACCAACGTAATCCAAGTCGAAGATGGAGTCGGTTCAGTGGTATTCTGCCACCCAACAGGACCGAGTTGAATAATAATGCGGAAAATGTTTGCGACTGTTTTCTACTGTATTTTACTCACCGACTTTAAAGAATGCGGTGTTAATAGAACCGTACAATACTAAGCTTCCGCCGTGGCCGAGAAAATCCGCTACGTCTTACCTGCGCAAATTGGTTTGCTTGTGCGGCCATTCTCTCAGGTAAGGCGGAGCGTGTAGCCGGGACATACACAGCCATGACAGCGACGAAACTGTTGTTCATGCAGAATCTGTATCTCTTGATGTGTAATATGTCTATTCTCTCGCAATAGCCACTCTACCCTGATGACGTTTTCAAGAGTTACTGCAGTTGGTGGTCGGCAGGGTCTGGGGCCATCGTTTAAGTTCTCTCGACGACGATTAAATTCACGAAACCAATAAGTAAATGTTGCTAACGCAGGAGCAGACTCCCCAAAAGCAGCTTTCTTTTTCAGAGCAAATTTTCTTGACATTCCTTGAAGGTTAAAGTTTATAATCATAGAATTTTTTAGCACGAAAAGCTTCCCGGAAGACGTCCATTGTTGCAAACAAAAGAAGAGTGACAGATAATCTTTAAACATAAATAATAATAAAAACTATACATCGGTGGCCACTGATTTTCACAAAGGAGGTTTGTGGTGAAAATAGCCGACAATACAAAATAGTTTCACGAAAGAAGAGGTTGTATTTATTCTGTGGCTATCAACTTTCGGAACAACCTAGGTGCATTGTAGTTCATCGTTTGTTTGTTATAGGCCGCACTGTTGATACGTGACGTAATACAATTATCGCGCAATTTCTGCTGTCGCGTTGCTGTTGCAAAGGTACGTAATAGCCCCGCGGTTTGTTCAGGTATGCTTTCAAGTAACTGCGTGTAGTTGGGATATTACAAAATAAAAATGTGACAGCAATGACAGCGAAGCAACGGACAGCTGAGTCAGTCAAAATAAAGCTTCAAAGAACAGCTGCTTTCTTTTTCACATAATTGAAAACAAAAGAAATACGCGCCTAATAAACCATAAATTTTATGCCAAATAACAGTTAATATTAAAACCTGCTTTCGTCATCCATTTTATGGATTATCGCTCTAATAAAAATTGAGGGCTAGGTATAAAAACTTAAGCCTTACTCATATCGCATTCTATTTGTGCGGTGGAATAAAAAGTTAAAATGTAGGTGAACGTAGCAGTGGGTACTGACTGCCACAGTATAAATATAAATACATACAGTAAGTTGCCTTAGCCTTATTATTGATAAAAGTTAATTACCTATTATTATTGCACGATTGACGACCTCCGTGGTAGAGTGGTAGGGACGCCGGTTTTGAGATCCCGGGTTTGAGTCCCGGTGGGCAAATGTTTGTATGATGAATACGAGCGTTTATACCTGAGTCGTGGCCGTTTATATATATTTCTACACATAAATACCTAAATCGTCATCAGCCATCTTAATTATGAGAAATTTTTCTTCTTTTATTAACTATATTTCAAGATTGTAGATTTGTGTTTGGCAACAACATGTTCCATTGTAAATGTTGTTGTTTCTGCTGAGGCTGATAAGTTTCTTGCGGCCGTTCTTCTTATCAGTTAAAAGATGTCCTGAATGGCTGGTAGGGAAAAAAATGTTGGACTATTCGAATGTACTTATCTATAAGTCTATTTGAATAAAAATCTTTGACTTTGACTTTGACTTTAATCTTAATAAAAAATTGCTTAGCAATAACCATTATGACGTTACAACTTTAAAATGTTGCATTTTACAATGCTATTTTTATGTCATAAATATTAAACAAGAAAATATACTAGAAGAAAAGCAACAAGTCTCATGTCACCCTGACGGGATTATGACGTTCTAAAACTTTCACTTAGGTTATTCTTAACTTACGGGTCCAATATCGTACGCCTAAAGTGTAAACTATTCTTGATATTAATGTTTGCAAACTTTTAAAATAGATAGAAAGAAATAAAGAAAGAAAAAAACATTTATTAGCCACATACACGCAGGATATAAGATAGACACACACACACACACAATAATACAAAAAGCTACAATTTGGAAGTGACAATATCATTACTTACACGAAAAAACAATGAATGTGTGCGGGGCCAATAAATACCCCGTCTTAGCATAATGCTACTGGGCCACTAATAGATGTGCAAAGTGCAAATGGGTACTTTAGTTAAGTGCAAATGGGTGTGAGACTTGCCGAGCTGGCGTCGAATCGAGGCGCGTCGGTTAGCACTCGTGAACGGACCGAAAAAATGAAGACAGAATACTGTGTATCTTTAAACTATGGTAGTGAGTACTGCGAAATGCGACCGAATCGTAAAACACGCCTGCCTTTTATGATTTACTTGAACATTTTTCGTGTTACGTGATACTATAGTGGTTTCCATAAAAGTGCTTTTCACCTAACATGTAAGAAGATTATAGGAGCTCGTTTGCAGTTCATGAAAAATAAAACCTTATTTTGCTGTAAAATTATGGTTAAGTCTAGACAAATTGCTATAGAGTTTATAGTACAAAAGGAGATGTCCCAATTTAGGCTAAGTTATGTACACCATAATAAGAAAAATGAATATAAAAATGGACTGTTTCTCAGAAAAAAGTAAAAAAAGTAAAAAACCGCTTTCAAGAACTGAGTCAAGAAGAGCAATGTTAAGATTTATCGTACCTTTTTTTAAAATCGTAAACCGCAATTAGCCTCTAAATTATAACTTTTTAATTTTGCATTTTACAATGCTATTTTTATATGATAAATATTAAACAAGAAAATATACTAGAAAAAAGCAACTAGTCTCATGTCGATGAAAGTCAATTGTTTTATTATTTCGCGCAAACAAATGTCTGAAACGAGTTAGTTGCACATGTATTTATGAATTATTAAGGTATGATGAACCAATTAATGTGCAATGTAGGTTTGTATGGAAGTCGTACCAGCTTAAAATGAAGTTTTCAAACAGAGAGCATTCCGTCGACTCATTACATTCATTCCTAGTATCTGTGAAGCTCAAATTGCGAGATTTTTTAATGGAAAGAAAATTTCATTTCACGTAGAGGAATGTTTTCAACTATCACGGCTGAATTCGCAAATGCTCGCGCTACGTCGCGTCTATTAGGGATAATTGAGTGGTTTAAAAATATAATTTTAAAAGAAATTATGAAGAGTTATTCTACGAGAAATATTATAAACACTGTTTATCGAATGTTAATTAAACCAAACCTTATCTATCTCTGAAATGTATAAAATTAAGCAGCGCAGATTAATATTAAATGAGAACATTGATTTAGATTTAAACTTGAGTATATTTTCATATATATATTATTATTAAACAAGCATTTGCTCCTACCGGTATTCAAACCCAGTACCTCGGACTGAGGGGCACGGAGATACACCTTGAAATCGGTATGCGACACTATTCGTCAAATTGATACAGATCGAAAGAAGTTCTTGCTGTGGAATAAACATGCAGTTATATAATAATTATGTTATTGTATTATATAATTTAACCGCCTCTGTGGTCTAGAGACTAGGGTCATCCGGGGTTCGATTCCCAGCAGGGGTACATATCGTATTCGGTTAGGTTGGTGGTTGGACGTGTCGTAAGTCCGCCTGGCTGGCTACCACCATCTTATCTAAGTCTGATGCCATAACAATAATGTTTTCAGTATTGTTGTGTTCCGGCAGTTAGAGATAAGATAGCCAGTTCCTCAGTGATTGACGATTGCGGGAGATGCTCGCTTCCATCTTCTGCCTTATCAAACGTAACATCAGGTATGATGAAGGGTAAGAGTCACCCGTCGTTCATTAAAAAAAATGTGGACATGTCTTCACGAGAGGCCTTCTATACCATTTGAAATATCGATGCTAATATAAACACAAAATAAAATGATCCAATGTCACGAAAGCTGCTGTTTTCTGATGTTGCTATGCCTAACGGCGCTGACCTTTGCCAAGTTGTAAAAATATTTACTTATATAGCACGAAATGAGATCCGTTTTCAATTTTACGAAAGATATAACATAAAACGTATAATAATGATAACAGAAATACTATTATGACCACAGAAGATAATATAATTAGAAATATAATCAACAATAACCAAACTAACAACAATAATACAAAGTAACCAAATTAACAGTCTTCTTAGAAAAGAGAAAAGGAATGACTTTTTTAATTTTATTTCATTGGAATAATCATCAATAAAAAGCAATAGAAAAATATAATCCATCTGAGCACAGAAGAGATAATCATTTCCGTGGTCAAGACCTTCATTAAAATGAAAAGATGGAATTTATATAAAACTGTCCTCATTGTTAGTATTATGAAACTTACGCATGTTTTCTTTATATAGAGCTTTTTCCCTGCGAAGAATTTATCTTCTGTATCATAATGAACTCTTCCATAGGACCAGTCGTAGTAACTTTCAGTGCCATTATCATAGAGTATACTTATTGCGTAGTTTGGCGACTGCTAAGTATTTTGACAAATAATTATTACAAACATTCAAAGGCGATAGCATAGGAACATCATTAGTCTGAGCATCAGAACCACATTTTTAACTAAAAGTAAACCCTTTTTCGTCTGATGCGTGAAGATGAAGAGGTATTTTAAATGCGTTTTCGATTATTTTGGGAGGTTAACTCTTTTTTTTTTATCCGATTTCATAATAATTGCAAACTTATCGGCAGTACAGCTAAAGGAACTAAGCCATCTAGCTCGCATAAAAAGGGACTTATACCCCTCCAAAGAATCTGATATTGTAAATCCCTTAAACGGAGGTGTAATTCCATAAATTTAGAAGATCTTCTGCTTCCTCAATATAGCATTTACATTGTTACAGTAGTATTCGTCACCACGGAAAGATATAAAAACTTTGGGTCATTTTGAGAACATTGGATTGCTAAAGGTTAAACATTCCTAAATTTAATTTTATTTCGTTAAGCTGTACACAAGGACTCATGTCGTCATCGAATATATAAAAAAAAATAGTGCCTATATAACCTATGGGAGTAGAATCCCAACAGACCACGGAGGGAGACAATCGAAGCAAATCATCTCTCTTTAACCGACTTCAAAAAAAAGGAGGAGGTTCTCAATTCGACGGAATCTTTTTTTTTTATGTATGTTACTCGATTACTCAAAGACGGCTGGACCGATTTGAGTAATTCTTTTTTTGTTCGAAAGGGTGTACTTCACATGTGGTCCCATTGTCATCATGTCAGGATCTGATGATGGGATCCTGGAGAAATCCAGGGAACTCTTCAAATATTATAGGCACTCCTATAGCGATTTCGGTGTTTTCTTTAGTAACTTATGCATGTGCTTTCGGAATGCACTATTTGGTGAAGTGGAACTGATGATGAAGACCACAAATGGTAATCGGAACTATTAAATACTTAGCATTTCACGGCAGCTAAACGATTACTTTAATGTAGTTCATAAGCAATTTATGCTCGACTCAATGCATGTCATGAAGTGCAGCTGATGATGAAGTATCGGGAGAACTCCTCAATAAGTATCGTCCCTGCACCGTGAAAAGCAGCATTTTGTAAAAGGTGATGAGGAGTTGTCATAAGGTTATCAGCGCAGGCACGGGACCTCTTCTACCTTTAAAAATAGTGAAATAAAAACTTTTTATAAAAAAATTAAAACCGACTTCAAAAAACTAAAAAGCAAAAAATATACCTTTTGGAGTCGGTGCCAGCCAAGGCAAGAAAAATAAAATAGTAGCACCGCAAAGTAGAATGCCTTGGCTGGCACCGACTCCAAAAGGTATATTTTTTGCTTTTTAGTTTTTTGAAGTCGGTTTTTCATTTTTTTATAAAAAGTTTTAACATTCATATTTTAAGTAAATTGTGCAGGTTTGTTATGCACTTGGTGTTATTAAACAGTGAATATTTAAGGCAGATCACAATTAAAGTAATCCTATACAATACAGTCGTATCACAGGGCATCTCTCGACAATCTTACAATTCACATTTCATGTATTTTTGGTTTTTATATATCTATAATAATTTAAGCCATTTGAATCCAACACAATTTTTGCAGTCTAGGAGAATGATTATCATCAGAACATCTATAACTTTATCGGAATAAAAATATATTGACTTTGCGTGCGTCTCGAGAAGTTCGCAAAGGTAGGCGCCCCGTGCGAGCAGCATACACATGTGCGCCGCACAAATCTACGCGTCGCGCAGACATGTCTGTGTGATTTGTGCGGCGCGCGTGCGTATGCTGCTCGGACGGCGCCTGTGCGAACCGCGCGATCTACGTCTCGCGCAGAAATGTCTGCGAGCCAGCATACGCTCCTCACCCTTATGAGAGGCACGACGAAAATGACAAAAATACCATCAATGAATTAATAATTTTATTTCAACCATATTCTATCACGCTCAAGCTTAACTACCTACGAGAACTGTCATTGTGAAACGTTTCGTTCTATGCAAAATATTTAACTACAAATATGAAAATTACAAATAAGACTGCAACAAAATGTACTGCGATAAGTGTGTCTCTACTACACAAACTGCTGCTCATATCCAAACAATCAGCAAACTTTGTCGTTGCATTGCAAAGTACTACACAAATTGTTATAAAAATGCACAATTACTCTCGTGCTTCGTTCTCGATATTAGCATAATAACACATGTAGTTTCACTCTTAGGCTTGCCATTTTGCACTATATTTGGAGATTTAAAAAATAAAATAAAAAAATTATAATATCTAATGTGGGGTACTAACGGAATCCTGCGCACACTGACATTCACGTTTTAGTGCTTCGCTGTTTCGCACGATTCGTTATCGTTATTCGGTTTTGCTTAATATCTTGATTATTTCAGTTAAGTTTTAGTTAATTTAGTTGCAAAATGCCTAAACGTAAACGAGATGATTGTGAAAACAAGGAATATGATTATTTGGCGAGGAAATTAAAGAAATTAGAAAGAAAAATTAAGCGTGGACGTCGGCGTCATACTGTTTCTGTGTCTTCTTCATCAGAAAATGATAATTATTCGCTTCGTAAAGAAATGGGTATGTAACAGTGACTAATTTTTATCAGTTATTAATATTGTATTTTAATTTTATGTTCACATAATATGAAGTTTGGTGCAAATAAACACTGAAATTATGGAAAAACGGACTGTCCTCTAGGGGCTTTCTATTTCCTACAATTAAATACAAGCTACTCGGATCTACCTATGGGGTATTTCCATCGCTTTGTATAATATCTCACTTAGCAAAGATTTGTTTGCGTGTTGCTCAAAAGGAGTCTCACTGCCTATTAAAATATACTTACTCGTATACTTACGAAAGTATATGTTTATCACAGAATGCGACCTTCCTGTTGATGAAGAGGTCTCAGAACCACAACCCGGCTGTTCATACTGGAATGATATTATGGAGCCTAATCAGTGCGTTCCGGAAGTAACTCAAAGGCGCCTGAGATGCCTCATCCCGAAGTACACGCCGTGCAAGCTGTTGGTGGCGTTGGAACGCCACCTTCCACAGCTACTCATTCTGTCCCACCGCTGCCACCGCCGCAGCAACCTGCAGTAGTTACAACGGTCACATCACCTCTAGATATGGTAGAACAGACCGACCTACCTACTTTAGATCCAGAATTATTGGAAATACTCGGTGAGGACCCAACTTCTATTAAAGAATACGGCGAGAATATACACAATGACCTGGCAATTAGGTTAAAACACATCGCCACTACGGGACTCACTAAAGAAGGTCGCAAAGAACTTAGGGAAAAGTATCTAGTCCCTAGTAATTGCAAGCTAATTAAGGCACCTGGCCTAAATGACGAAATTAAAGCTTCATGAATAGAAAGTCAACTTAAGCGTGACAAGGGTATTGAATATAAACAAACACTAACATCGTGTGCCCTGTCATCGCTCAGTAAAGCAATTACATTACTCTTGGCCACAAATGATAAAAATCAAGAGTTGTTGAAAACATTAATGGACTCAGCGCGAATTTTAGCTGATATACAGCACAATGATTCAATGTCAAGGCGATATTTTGTTTTATCTACTGTCAAAAAAGATATGAAAGGCCAACTAGAAAAAACTAAAATAGACGAAATGCTGTTCGGCAATAATTTAGCTGAAAGTTTGAAGTCAGCAAGGACCATAAACAAATCAGGAGCCGAGCTTCGAACAGCCTCCGCTTTTAAAACAAACGCTCCTCAATCTACTTTACCAGCTGCAAGAAATTTAAACACTCGAGCCCTTCCGCTGAACCGCCGGCCACAACAGACGGGAAGGGCGCAAGGCTTTCGGCCATCATTTGCGACAGCTCTGAGACCGACGACAACACCGACGACGATGCCGCCGCAGCACAGAGGATACAGGACATCATCACGACAGCAACAACCACGTCGCAAACCCTAGAAACGGTAAGGCCTGCGGGCCGCCTCTCTCATTTTTATCATCAATGGTCTATGCTTACTGATAACCCGATCATACTGTCGTGGATCGCAGGTTATGAAATTATTTTTTCAAAGCCAGTAGTTCAAACTATAATTCCCCAAGAATCCGAGTATTCTTGGTCTGAATTTGAAAATTTCAAAATGTCTATAGAAAACCTTATATCTATTGGAGCTATATCACAGTGTCAACCTTGCCAAGGTCAATTTATATCTAGCATCTTTCTCATCCCCAAACCAAATGGTAAACAACGTCTCATACTGAATTTAAAACAACTTAACAAATTTATTGACACTCAACACTTCAAACTTGAAGATTTAAGAACTGCTTTAAAATTAGTTACAAAAGATTGCTTCATGGGTACTATTGACTTAAAGGACGCATATTTTTTAATAAATATTCATCCCAATTCTAGAAAATATTTACGTTTTAAATGGAATGGTGACCTATATGAGTTTCGTGTCTTACCGTTTGGTTTGAATACAGCTCCATACATTTTCACAAAAATACTTAAACCTGTTGCTAAACTATTAAGATCCAAAAGGATATTTATCTACTTTCTATTTAGATGACTTATATTTGCTCGGTTTGTCTTATGAAGATTGTCTATCAAATATAAATGATACAAAATTACTATTGGATTCCTTAGGATTTATAATTAATTTTGAAAAAAGCATACTTACCCCCAAACACACTTGCAAATTTTTGGGGTGTATTATTGATTCGAAAAGATTAGAAGTAAAGTTACCACAGGATAAAAAAGAAAACATTAAAAAAGAGGTTTTAAAATTCATGAAACTAAAAAGATGTAAGGTAAGAGAATTTGCACGGTTTTTGGGGCTTCTTACATCTGCATGCCAAGCAGTTGAGTACGGATGGCTTTATACGAAAGATTTTGAACGGTGTAAGTATTTGAATCTTTTAAATGACGATAATTATGATAAGTTTATGACTATACCGAAAGAACTATCTCCTATTTTCGATTGGTGGCTAAAAGTCATTGATCATTCGGTTAGACACATAGAAAGTGATAAATATTCCTTGGAAATTTTTACTGATGCCTCAACGACTGGGTGGGGCGCCGCCTGCGGTGATGATACTGCTAGCGGTCCGTGGGACGAATATGAGCGCTCCATGCACATAAACTATCTAGAAATTCTAGCTGCTTTCTTAGGTCTTAAATGTTTCGCAAAAAACCATAATAATTGCCAAATATTATTACGTATTGATAATACGACGGCTATATCCTATATCAACAGGATGGGCGGGGTGCGTTTTCCTCATTTAACTAAAATAACACAGGACTTATGGCAATGGTGTGAAATTCGTAAAATTAAAGTATGGGCAGATTACATTCGTTCTTCTGAAAATACAATTGCAGATGCCGAGTCGAGAAAATCGCATCCCGACATAGAATGGGAACTGTCTCAAGATGCCTTTAATAAAATTTCTTTTCATTTTGGTGTTCCCCAAATAGATTTATTTGCAAGCAGGATCAACCACAAATGTGAAAAATATGTCACATGGCATAGAGATCCTGATGCCTTTGCAATTAACGCATTCACTATATCATGGAGCGACATGTATTTTTATGCGTTTCCACCAATTTCAATAATTTTGAAAACATTACGAAAAATAATTAATGATAAAGCGACCGGAATTGTGGTTGTTCCACAGTGGCCAACACAACCATGGTACCCTCTGTTCATAAAACTATTAGATGCCAAACCCTTAATTTTGAGATCTCATAATGATTTAATTGTTTCGTATTCTAGCGAACGTGCAGTACACCGCGCGATTACGCTGGTTGTCGGGAGATTGTCCGCACTTCGCTTCTCCAAAAAGGTGTTCCGGGATCAGCCATTCCTATAATGATTTCATCCCTCTCTGATAACACGATTAAACAATATGATACATGTTTAAAGAAGTGGTGTAAATTTTGCCAAGAAAATAACATTAGCATTTATGATTCCACTATAACCAATGTCCTTAACTTTTTTACACACATTTATAATACAGGCGGCAGGTACGGCACAATTAATAGTTGTAGGTCGGCGTTGGCTTTACTGTTTGGTAAAGATATTATAGATA
The DNA here is from genome assembly GCA_910589605.1 of Chrysoteuchia culmella. NCBI lineage: Eukaryota > Metazoa > Arthropoda > Insecta > Lepidoptera > Crambidae > Chrysoteuchia > Chrysoteuchia culmella. The sequence continues at coordinate 3,939,231 of OU342651.1, forward strand.
GTGATTTGATAAAGAGATATTTGAAAGGAGTGTTTCGATTGCGTCCTGCCTTGCCTAAGTATAATCTAACTTGGAATATTGACCTTGTCTTAAATTTTATTGCTGATTGGTACCCTAATGAAAGTCTTAATCTGGAAAAATTAAGTAAAAAGTTAATAACATTGCTAGCCTTAGTCACGGCCCACAGAATGCAAACATTTTCAATTATAAATATAAAAAATTTCATCTTTTCAGATTCTAGTATAACCATTAAAATTCCTAATTTAATAAAAACATCTCGAATAGGTTCTGTTCAACCAATACTTACGTTACCTTTTTACTCACAAAGACCCGAAATATGTCCCGCAGATACTTTACGCGTTTATTTAGACAAAACTAAATACTTACGTAATGATGAAAATTTGTTATTTATATCATTTAGAAAACCTCATCGTAAAGTTTCATCCCAAACTTTGAGTAAGTGGGTAAAAAGTATGTTGGAAAGTAGTGGTATAGATATTTCATTATACTCTGCACACAGCACAAGACATGCTGCCACTTCGAAAGCATTTCAATCCGGTGTTAATGTAGATGCAATAAGAAAAACTGCTGGATGGAGTCCTAACTCCGCAGTGTTTGCAAAATATTACAATAGAATAATTTCTAATACAAATGTTGATTGTGATTTCGGTAGAAATATATTGAATACATAAAAAAGTAAGATTATATACCAGAATAATATCTAATCAGTTTTTGTTTTGTCATTAAATTGCCATATTTTATTTCAAACTATATTATTTAATTTTAGATGATTAATACCATCCTATTTAAATATTTCACAAATAATTATTTTCTCTCAATATCTACATGTGTTATTATGCTAATATCGAGAACGGAGCACGAGAGTAATTTATGATCAAACGAACTTACCTGGTACGTGAAGTTCGATCATAATTACTCGATGGGCTTCGTTCGAAGATATTAGCATCCCACCCCCCCTTTCGGCACAGCTAAAAAACCCAGTCGTGAAATATTTACAGCTCAGCAATTCTCCTAACATAATGACAGTGTGCGCAGGATTCCGTTAGTACCCCACATTAGATATTATAATTTTTTTATTTTATTTTTTAAATCTCCAAATATAGTGCAAAATGGCAAGCCTAAGAGTGAAACTACATGTGTTATTATGCTAATATCTTCGAACGAAGCCCATCGAGTAATTATGATCGAACTTCACGTACCAGGTAAGTTCGTTTGATCATAAAGTATTTTTATATCTTCTCCGTAAAGTCACGAAAGGAATTCTAAATTCTGAACGCAACCTACCTGTTAGTACGTTTTCCACAATATGCCGTTTGGATCGTATAAAATGCAAATTTCTCTTACTGTTCTGTGGGTCTAAAAAGGTCACTAGCAATATTGTTAAGGAATCATAATTTGAATTTTCTGACAATTATTTTATTTGTTTACCGCTCTCGATTTCACCCGGGTGGTATCCGTTCCCGTGGGAATATTGGGATAAAATTGTAAGGACGGTGAATAACAAGATAGCCTATGTTACTCCGGTCCTTACAAGTAACTCATGCTAAAATTCTAGTTGATTGGTTGCTTAGTAAGGGAGTGAAGGAAGGACAAACAAACACACTTTCGCATTTATAACATCACTACATAGTATAAAGCAAAGTCGCTTTCCGCTGTCTGTCCCTATGTATGCTTAGATCTTTAAAACTACGCAACGGATTTTGATGCGGTTTTTTAAATAGATAGAGTGATTCAAGAGGAAGATTTATATCTATACTAATATTATAAAGAGGAAAGATTTGTATTTTTGTATGTAACGAATAAACTCAAAAACTACTGGACAGATTTTGACGAAATTTGGTATAGAGAATCCTTAGACCCCAAGTAGTAACATAAGCTATAAATGATCCCAAAATTCCCACGGGAACGGGAACCACGTGGGTGAAACCGCGCCCGGCCTCTAGTGTATAATAACCTTAAATATAGAGTAGAGAAACACTGAAATTTTTGAGGTTTCTAATGTGATGTCGTAAATGATTACAATTTTTTCCGCTTACATTGCAAACGCAGGCTGAACCCTACGAGATGTATCAAAATAATGTACTAAGTATTTGTACACCTTGGAAAGGTCTACAGAAAACTCCGCAGTGGTATATGTTTATCTCTTATTTATAACCCACAATAGCATTTTTTTGTCATTTACTTTTTACGAGAAATATTGGCTTATTTTCGAAGCAATTTTAAGCAATAGAGCATTAATCATTATCCAATTAAGTACCTTAAATACATTGTTGATTTAATATAGATAAATATGGCCGTTTACAGCATGTAATTTAAATGAATATTTTCGAAAATATTACAGATTTAAAATGCAGGGGCATAGCGGTTGCGGGGTTACCGGCCGGTCGGCGCGGGCGGGCGGGGCGCGCCGCGTGACAGAGTTATTTGAAAAGACGGAGAGTAATATAGGCTACTTCTTATCCCGATTTTCCCACGGGAACGGGAACCACGCGGGTGAAACCACGGGCGGAAGCTAGTATATATTGTATTATAGTCAGGAAGTAAGGATTAGAATTTTCTATGGATTTTGTTTTTAATTAGTTTTCTTGCCTTCAACAATTATAGAGCAAATTCTGCTACACTGACACTGTTCTATGAAATGACATTACAAAACACCATAGAAAATGAACAAGTAAAATTAACTGTATTAACACATAATTATGTCTGCATTACAATCTAGATTATGAACTGTACATGTTGTTAAATATTGTAGCATTCATTCTAATCTGTTTTTATTATAAATAAATAAACAAATTGTCAGGGAATTCACATTATGATTCCTTAACTATGTTGCTTACGTAACCTGTTTAGACCAACTGGACAACTTTCTTGAGTTCCTTTTGCTCAGAGAGAATTTAATTTCATCTAGTAATTAGATTTGCTTAGTTTTGTATTTGCTGATATGGTAATCTAGATCGGGCTGGCTTAATAGTGTTATACACTCGGGTTCGGAATAATAATCTTGTTCTAATTACTGTAAGTATGAGTATTATGTAATACATTTAATAAATCATAGTTAACTTTCATTAGAAAAATAATCGCTATGATAAATTTTAAATAGAATAATATTGGAAAAAATCATATAGGCCACAAGTGAATTCTCAGATAAGACTCGAACCGACGACCTTTGGGAATTTGAACGGAGGTCCGCATGTCTTGGTAGCTCAGTGTTTAGAGCAGTGGGTCGGATTACCGAAGGTCGTGGGTTCGAGTTCCCTCTGAGAAGTCACTTGTGGCCGAGTTGATTTTTTTCCAATATTATTCTACTTAAAATTGATCTTAAGTATATAAATAGCATTGGAAAATGCAAAAGTCATAAAGTTCACAGTGTGATCCTTGTGATCATGATTTATATATCATTTTCAACGCTAGCCAAGATCATGTCATGATCATGCTTGACATAATCCTCAGTTATATCGGTATTAAATCAATGATGTTGTCTATTTTCTTTTTTTATTTGTTAACTTTTTAAATATCACCAGTTTTTTTTGCATCTCCATTTTGTTATTTAACCCTGCAACCGGCTAGCATGGATCGACTTCATAATTGGCGTAAGAATAGGCAATTAGAAAGAGACAATCGCTAATTGGACAGAGCCGGGACATGCTTGTTTGTAATTCGACTGTTGTTGCCGAAACTGGGGAATTCCAAATTGTTTTCGGATAATTAGCTTCTGATAAGTTTCTGGGTCAGTAGTGGAGCATTGACGGTATAGCTTTGTTTGGAGCGAATGGATTTTTATTTAAAGATTAAAGAGAAACTAGTTTCCGCCCGCGATTTCACCCGCTTGGTTCCCGTTCCCGTGGGAATATCGGGATAGAAAGTAGCCTATGTTACTCTCCATACTATGAACTTGTGGCGACTCTGTAATAAATAAGTTGAATGACCTGACCCCAATATACGTCACGTAGATACATTTATTTACACATTTCTTAGCACGTGATAGTAGTTGATGTAATCGTATAATCTTTGTAATAAAACAGTTTCTGGCTAACATTGGTTGTGGTTATTTACGATCCCTGTTACGCAAGTTTAGCTAGGTCCAACCCCTGACCTACAAACTCATCATCATGTCCTCCTCACGGTATCCGGCGACGGCGACTCCTAAAAATTCATCTGGTCACTGTGATAGGCTCGAATGTGACTTGCAAAGCCGAACATTGTCTTAAATATACGGTCACAGGGTTTTTTTTTATGAATGACGGTGATACTTTTAGCCTTCATCATACCTGATGCTAAGTATTGATAAGGCTGAAGATGGAAGCGAGCCTCTCCAAGAATCCTCAATCACTGAGGAACTGGCTATCTTATCACGAACTGCCGGAACACAACAATGCTGAAAACATTGTTGTTATGGCGTCAGGCTTAGATAAGATGGTGGTAGCTAGCCAGGCGGGCTTACAACAAGTCCTACCACCAACCAAACCGAATACAATATGTACCCCCGCTGGGAATCGAACCCGGGACCCCTGGGTCTTATACCGATGTTTGTACCACTAGACCACAGAGGCGGTTAATCTGGCCGGCTAGTAAAGCTGGTTAGAAGTATTGTAATTGTAGGTGTAGGAAGGCCTTGGTTGAGTCTTCCGCACTAGGCGCTTTGCGTCAAGGTCTTCTAGACGCTTTCTTTCATATTTATCGACATTAGTGTAGACTGTGTGGCGCCATTCCGGTCTGAGACATGCAAGCTCCCCCATCTATCTGTTCGAATATCACAAGCCACAAGACCTCCTTGTTGTGTCTTTCTTTTTTCCTTTGAACTAACTTTATGCCAAAACTCAAGTCGATTGGTTGCTTAGTTGCGTGAAGGAAGGACAACAAACACACTTTCGCATTTATAATATTAGTTAGGATTATAATATCGTCATCGGACATTTTTTAATGTCCCAACTGCTGGGGCACTGGCCTTCCTTATGGATGGATAAGGAGAACGGGCCCCATGCACATTGGTGGGTGGGTTTAACGACTGCAAATACAGCCGGGACCGGCTTAACGTGCCTTCCGAAGCACGGAGGAGATCAAGTAAATTTTTGGTCACCCATCCCGTGAACGACCATTGCGAAAGTTGCTTAACCTCAACAATCGCAGGCCGAGTGCGCGAACTACTGCGCCACGGGCTCCTCCTGTGGATTTCTGAGGACTGAGGATTATATAATATTATAATTATAATTATATAGCTAGGATTAGGGTTTATAGGTTTGTCAGATTTTGCTGTGTTCGGTATGGAATGAGTGATCTACTGGGTGGGTTGTGGAATGGGTGTAGGTACTACCTTGAGATTCTCTGTGCTTGGAAAGGCAGCCTTAACTGTTGGCGCCTTCTATTGATCCATCCATGGAAACTTGGATAACAAACAAAAACAAAACAACTTATTGTAATTATGTAACGTTCCCCATATGTAATCCCAGTGCATATTACTACGAGTATTATTGATAACATAATAAACTAAATGTAAATGTAATAAATGATAAATTTTCATTAGGGGTTTTCATAAATAGAACTCCTTTCAAAGTTTCTATTTAATTCCTTCCTGGACCCCTAGCCAATGTAACCATTCATAAACGATAACGAAGTTCGAAAATAATTTAATGTATGGGATTGGCGGATTGGCATAAGCCGCGCTAAATCACGTGGTCTCACCGCAAGTAAATTGGTGAATATAGACAATAACGTATCGAATAACCGTTTCGCTACATAAAGATGTTACTTTGTCTACGAGCTGGTAGAAGTTGAAAGCTAAACTTGATTTACAGCTTCAACAAAAAAATTAAACCTTATCTAGTGCCAAAGTATACACAGGCATACTTTCCTCAAATCGTGGAGCGAAGACGTAAATAGTGTTGATGGAATTAAACCGATTTGTATGCCAAACAGTCCCAAGGTGTGGACGCAGAAATTCAATTAGGGAGACGGGAAAAAAACTCATTAAGGGCCTCGGAAATTTGTTGAAGTCGGCCTAAGAGCGTTTTCATATTATCCGATCCGATATCGGTATCGGACGCCGATACGAGCGCAATTCCTAAGATATCTGGGCGGACAATGGAAAGGACAGGTACATATCTATACTAATATTATAAAGAGGAAAGATTTGTATTTTTGTGTGTAACGAATAAACTCAAAAACTACTGGACCGATTTTGACGAAACTTGGTATAGAGAATCCTTAGACCTCAAGTAGTAACATAGGCTATAAATGATCCTAAAATTCCCACAGGGAACCACGCGGGTGAAACCGCGCCCGGCCTCTAGTTTCATATATTTTACTTGCCCCCGATATCGGTATAGGATGCCAATGCGATATAGGGGGAAATAAAATGTATGACGGCCGGCCTCCGCTCTGATATCCGATATTGGAGCGATAATGTGAAGGGCAGTTACATCCTAATCCTCACTAATATTTTAAATGCGAAAGTTTGTTTGTTTGTCCTTCCTTGACGCCCTAACTAAGCAACCGATCAACTTGATTTTTTGCATAAGTTATTTGAAAGGACGAAGAGTTACATAAGCTACTTTTTATACCGATATTCCCACGGGAACGGAAACCATAGGGGTAATACCGCGGGCGCCCGTTAGTATTTCATACATTTGAATTGCCCCCAATATCGGTATCGGATGCCGATACGATTTTAGGGCAAGTAAAATGTATGACGGTGTCTGCTCCAATACCCGATATCGAGTCGGACAATGTGGAAGCCAGGTATAACTGCGTTACCCAAGTGAGTCATATCTCTGTCGTTCAGCGTTCTTTTTACATACTGTTTATATATTCATATATTTTACTTGCTCCCGATGATATCGTATCGGTGTCCGATACGTGTAACGGCGGGTCGGATAATGTGAAAAGGCTCTTCGCCCGGGCTATTATCTATCTTTGCAAGAGCAACGCGACAGAAGAGATCGCGCGATAATTGCTCGTATCGTCTACCGAACAAACGATGAACTACAATGTGCATTCATTTAGTTCCTGTTATTGCTACCAAATTGTTTAGGCGTTGCGTGTTTTTGGTAATAGTCCCGACGGTCGGTCGGTACTTTTTTATGAAGCCTCTTTTGTTGGGCAAACCCGTAATTGATAGCATCAGCTTGATGGGAAGATAAGGGATTTGTAATGATGGGATTGTAATAAGTATCAATATACGAGGTGATATGAAACAGATGGATATTAAAGTTTTTTTTTTTCATAGTTGATTGAAGGACGGGGATTTTGGAAACTTTCTTCTTGAATGTATATGTCGTAGGAGGATTTGATAAATAGAATTTTCGCAAAAATCATAGAGATATTGTAAAAACACGGATAATTAGACAATAGTGTTGACATTTCTCAATCTTACTGAAAAAAATACAGGGTTTTTGCAAAAATGCGTGTTGCGTTAGTAACATTGGATATTCTTTACTCTGATTGGCTTATTTTTTGCTTGCTTGTATAATAGATTGACATTTGAAACGTCAAGTCGTCAACCAATCAGAGAAGATGTTGTTTTGTACGATCCGACTAGCCAATCAGTGTTCTTATCTCATAATAGCCAGCGATTATTTTCGCAATCTTACTAAGGCAACCAGTTTTTCGCAAAAATCCTATCCTTTTTCAGTAGGATTGAGAAATCACAACACCATTGTCTAATTATCCGTGTTTTCGCAATATCCCTAGGATTTTCGCAAAAAATCGATTTATCTAATTATCCTGCGACATATATAAATGTACAGTTGTTTAGTAAAACAATTAATTTGACTTTTTGTTTACCTAAAGAGCGCAATAAATTGGGTATAGGGTGTATGCACGTGCCATAGCAGCAAATAAATAAATTATTATTGTTTCCTATTACACTGCAATTTCAAAACGTTGCATTCTATGGCAAAGTGCGCTCGCAATTCAAACACTTGCTCTCTCGACATTATCTAGTGTAGCTGTGACGTTTGGGCGATTCCGAAATACAACTGCATATTCCAACTTCATTCCAATTAGCACAATGTTATTAGATAAATAGGAACTGATTAAGCTTTTGTAATCACTGTCTGATTATTTATCCCACATGCACTGCAATAAAATACTCATCTTGATAATAATTATGTAGAGCAATTAGAGGTGTTTAGGGTTTTTTTTAATTTATATTCATTCACTGTCTGTATAGTCCTAAGATGGATGGATAGATTGCGTGTCCAAACAAAGAAAACGGATAGAAGTTACCAACAGTCTTTTCAATCACGTTACACAAGAATACGCAAAGATTCTAATTTATATTATTATCTTAAATTAGGTATTCTACACGAATCTATACTAATATTATGAAGAGAAAAGATTTGATTGTTTGTTTGTTTGTTTGCATTGAATAGGCTCCGAAACTACTGAACGGATTTTGATGAAATATGGTGTACAGATAGTAGATAGCCTGGTTATGAACATAGAATATGTATTCTAAGAATATTTAGAACATAGAATACTTATGTAAGTATTCTATGTTCTAAGTATTCTATGGGATAAAAATATCCCGATATTCCCACGGGAACGGGAACCACTCTGGTGAAACCGCGAGCGGCTGCTAGTAACATTATAAATGCGAAAATTCCCTCACGCCCTAACTTAGCAACCAATCGACTTTTTGGCATAGAGGTAATTGAAAGGACGGAGAGTAACATAGGCTAATTTTTATCCCGATATTCCCACGGGAACGAGAACCTTGCGGGCGAAACCGGGAGCGGCCGTTTCTAATATCTATTAGCAAGACGCGTGTAGGTGTACGGCTGTATGATACGGCTACGGTATATGGTACGTATACGTTGGTACGGCTAGGAATATTTCTGCTGAGGTAACATACTGTATCGCTACAAGACGCATTTAACATTACTTCATATCTTATCATTATTTAATTGCAATTTTTGAAGTGAAACCTTCTTTAGCGGCGTTGTGCACATCAGAGTTTTCAATTTTTGGGATGGGTAAAAATGTTAACAGATTCATTGCGTATCCCACTTTTAAGGACTTTTGTCCATTGCGGCTAACAAATATTCTGCGACGCCTCTGTGCGTCAGCCGCCCGCCACCCATTAAAGTGACGCCCTTGCGCGTCTTCAGCCATGAGTGAATACATTTTGGTTTTTGTTGTTATTTTGGCTTCTTTACACGTGATTACGATCAGTCAGCATTGTATGTCCAACGTAAAGGGTTTGCTAATTATTAGTTTAGTGTGTTCTAAAGTAACATAGGTACGAGATTTAGCTGGAATGGCTGGTAAGTTATATATTTGGGTCAGGTGTTTTAAACCTTTTGTGTAATTTTAGTAGGGGTTTACCAAAGTGTGTGAAAAGAGTACATTTATTTAGGTTATTAGATTTAAAAACCATCATGACATACGCAACTTGCATCCAGGGTATTCCTGCGATCTTTATCACGTCATGGAGTCTTGCCTATGTCCACCATAATTAGTAATAGTTGGACGTCCTCGTCTGCGGTTTTAGTCAAACGAAAGGTTTGAACTTTTCTGCCCCAACCGTCACCCGTTTTGAGTCCAAATGAGTAGGCAGGGTATAGGTCCCACCACCCAAGAAGACACGCCTCTCCACTTTTTAAAAAGCTATGCTTTGTATGTACCTATGTCTGTAACTATGTAGTTATTTTTGATGCACTATTACAATATGGATATCAAATAAAACGGCTTGCTGAGAATAACACGAAAAATAAAGTGACGTCTTTCCAAACCAAGTAGTTTGCCTCAGAAGTCCTGTAGACACTGACCTTTCCAGTAGAACACGTTCTTCTTCTTCTTCTCAAAAGGTTTCTTCTTCCAAAGTTTCAAAAGTGTCAATGTACGATGTATTGGTCATGGTCGCCGACCATGGTCGGCCAGCCTGTACTGGGGCCTTATGGCGACTGCGAAGCGCAGCAAAGCGATCGCTTTAAATTTCGTGGTTACTTTTTTTTGTGAAACAAAACTAATGAATTTATAAAAAAAACTTACCACGTGTTCTACAGGACTAAAGGCAAACTACAGGACTAGCGAGGCAAACTCGCTTTCTGAAATGTCAACGCAGCCGTGCGTAAAACTGTCGCGAGACGCTCATCTTTTGAGGCGGATAATTCGCTTGTGGTTATAGCGTAGGTTTCTACGCGCCATTTAACTTGGCGCGTGTCAATATCTGGAACTAAAATTATACCATGGGAATAAGGCTTATTTTTCCGACCGACCACGACGATCAGCGCCCTATGACAAATGCCTAGTTATGTGGCGTGGACTCTCTGGGAGGCCGATATTGTTTTCTCAATTTATAATAAAGAACTCTCTAAAAATTCATTCTAGTTTTAGAGGAATTTTCTTTATGACGCTATGTGGCGTCAAACGCCATACACAAAAGAAGTCACATTTGGAAACAAGAGGTTTGCAACCTCTGAAGTCTTTAAAGTGGCACTATTTCATAAAACGATTAATACAGGCTTAACCTACATGGCAAATAATGGAAGTTCTTTTAATTAAGACTTTCTAAATAGTCATTGTACAGAATTTCAGAGGAATTATTTATGACGCTATTTGGCGTCGTTTAAGCGGTTTTCACTTTTCACGCGGCACTCCCGGAGTGCAACCCGTTGTTTATTTGTTACAGTTAAATTATGTAGGTATCGATGGTGAGGGGTCGAAATATGGCAAAGATAATCCGGACCAAAAGCTTCTCCTAAAACTCCCTTAACTGTATGGTGGAACCCAGATTTTAACTCTGACTGCGTTAGTATTTTTTAACACTATAAAATCATTACTACTTCTTCAAGTGAAAATTTTATAATTTTATATTTTACCAATTTCACAAAGTATAACAATAGACAAGATAAAAATAATATTTCGAAGACACTTCTTTTATTTCTCAACCTTCACTTTCACAAGTAATATTGCCGAAACGGAGCATTTCTCTGTACTTAGTTTAGTTTGTATTTTTTTTTGAGCTTGTATACTTTTCCTCACTCAACAAATCTTTAAATGAAATGTGACTATCACAAGCAAAAGTTACATTCAAACTTCTTTCTAATACTGAACTTGTTCGAAGTTTTACAGACGACAGACCTCAAGTTAAACATCTCGACCAAGGAGTGACTTTATTGCGTTGGTAATTAGAGCTATATTCTTAAAGCAACTGTCAAAATGGATATGATGTTGATTGTACCAAGTTTCTCTCAAGACGTTGCGCTGGCAAATGTGAAGAATATTAAAAATTCCAGATCTAAAGTTTTCTTTACCCTAAGGGATTAAGTAATGTTAGGAGTACAGTGCATTTTATCCTATAACTAGCGGCCGCACGCGGTTTCACCCGCGTGGTTCCCGTTCCCGTGAGTATATCGGGATAAAAAGTATTCTATATTCATAACCAGGCTATCTACTTCCTGTGTACCAAATTTTATCCAAATCCGTTCAGTAGTTTCTTTCCAGTTTTAGTTGTTTTTCCAGTGGCAACAAAATGGTGTTTTTTTTACGAAAAGAAAGGTAATGGGTGCACTCATAATGTTCTCTGAGATCTGATAACCATCTAAGCAAGTCACCACTGACACCGATCTTCTGCAGTTTAAGCACTAGTAGATCTGGCCGAATTCGATCAAATGCCTTGCTATGATCGGTATAAACGACATCGACCTGGGAGCCATCGTCCATAGATGAAATAAGGGATTCATTAAGTAGGATTAGGTTGGTCACAACGGAGCGACCTTTTAGAAACCATGCTGAGTGAGACTAAACGAAAGCTTGAGAACTGCGTAAAGTTGCTAGTACACAATCTTCTCAAGGACCTTAGAGACAGTGCTATAATATTTTTAAATCATTATTATTAATTGTGTTAGCCTCTTATAAAAACAATTAAAGTAAAAACAATATTGACGACCTGTTTGGCGCAGGGGTAACCAACCCCGCCTTCTTTTCCAGAGGTCCCGGGTTCGATCCCCGGACAAGACAAATATAAAATAGTTTGCATGAACATAACTATTTGTCTTGGTCTGGGTGTTTAATATGGATATTAAGTATGTATTTACAAAAACAAGTATCTAAGTATGTTTATCCATTATCTAGTATCCATAACACAAGTTCATCATGAAACTTAACGTGGTCTAGATAATTGGTGTGATTGTTTGTTTATTTATTTTTGTACTTATAAATATTTATTAATATAGCCACAGAGTGTCAACATGCAATTTATCATTATAACCACGAGACACGGATGGGAGGCTCTGTAATATAGAAAAAACTACGGTGCACCGTATTATACGAACAAATAAAAATACTTTCAATTATCAAAAGGAATAATAATAAATAAGTAAAAAACAAGTAGCTAAAATTATAAAGAAATAGTGCAGCAAATAAAATTGAAGATGTGCGTGCAAGCAAATTGCAACAGAAAGCAAAGATAAGGTCTCTGCCTCGAATCTAGCGGACAGCGGGCCGGCGGCGGCGCGACTGTGGAAACGCTCGCCCCGCACCACCCGCGCACCGCCGTTTTCGATAGTCGCGCCGCCGAGGCAGAGGCCTAACAAATAATACCGGGCTACAAAGCATTCAAGGCCACAATAATACAATAGAATGCGCAGCGAGAAAAAAACTAATCGAGTGACAAGGCGTGTTCCAAAACTTCTTCAAACTTTCTTTCGTAAAAGAAATAAAAAAATACATAAAACCTCTGGAACTGACATATCCGTATTCTACAGGTTACATTTCGGGGAGTGTGCAGCGGAATTGCACAGCCTCATTCCACCATCCCCATTTTTTCATCGGACAACCAGACGTACAAATAGGCGCCGCAATTATATGGTAGATATACCCAAGTGTCGCACTAGGCGTTTTGACTCGACATTCATCATCCGCACCGCTAAAGAGTGGAACTCCTTGCCTCAGTCTGTGTTTCCTGACGCTTACAATTTGGGGGTCTTCAAGGCACGAGTGAATAGGTATCTTCTAGGCAAGCGCGTTACATCCTAGATCGCATCTTCGCTTTCTATCAGGCAAGATAGCGGTCAAGCGCTTTCTAATAAAAAAAAAAGACGGGTTGCACTCCGGGAGTGCCGGCAGAAGTGAAAACTTGATTATTAACGTTGAGCATGTTTGATATTTTGGAATGGTTAGGGAATAATTTTGCACCAATTGCTTTATCAGTATAAAAGTACTATCATTTATGTGGTAGAATACAATATTCATTTATTGCGCTATCGTACACAAACATGACAAACCATATTAAAGTGAACGTTAAGTTAGGTAATAAGATATAAGAAAACATTAGTTATTATAGAGAATCGAAAAATATATATTGACAATAAAACAAGAGACAAGTAAAAGACATTATCAACAGTCTGTCGCTAAGCAACCGAGACCATAGTCAACCTGTCACCTCAACATTCTCCATCCGTCCTACGCTTTTTCGATCAGGTCACGTGTCCTGACGCGAGTTTAAGATTTTATACCCATTACAGAAAAAGTGCTCAACGCCGCTAAAGAAGTTTTCACTTCAAAAATAAAAAATCAAATATAAACAAGCGGGTTTGAATTCACAATAAGGAGCTTTATTTCCATAAACAGTACTCGTGATCATTTAAGAAGTATTAAAAAAGCTTCAAAAAGGATACTATTGGAAGCACCACCAGAATATCCGCGTCAACTAATCTTAACACTTTGCACCATAATGTTAAAGGTCAATTTCCCAAAACAATAAATCGTTCAATGCGCGTATTACGTTGCAAATGTCGGGAAACTCTAGATTAGGACGTCACATCTACTAATTGGTTTGGGATTTTTGTTTCGAGTTTTGCTTTCTCACGTGTTCGCATTACATGGTTGAGGTAGCAGTTGGGTCATCAAAGACATAATGTAAGAGAGCATTCACATATACACGATTCACATATACAAAAAAAAAAAAAAAAAATTGTAGTTCATTCAGTTGTAATATTTTTTTTATATTGTTCATTTACTTAAACAGTTTTTTTTATGTTTTTATATGAAATTTCATATAATTTTTGTGTCATCTAGTTAATGCTATAGATAAAATGCTGTGCGCAATTGTAATAGGACGTAGACACGCATTTGTTGTTCTTGTAAGTTATTTTTTGTTTATCCTTTTGTCTGTTGTCTGTTATTGTGCCAAATAAATAAAATAAAATAATGTAAGAGGGGGTGAAATAGGGGATGAAAGCTTGTGGGAGGTAAAATATATAAATAAATGTAAGAAAACATCATATTCACAGTTATTATCAAGATTAATAAAAAGGTAGGTTAATAGGTTAATGTGTTACTGATAATAAACCAAGATTCGTTTGGTTTGTAATTGAATTTTGTCACGACAGTTCTTCCGCGAGGACCTAAATTATATTCCTCTCCTGGTTATCGAGCCCCTAGGGTCACTTCAAATTTTGGCAACTCAAATTAGCCTTTGTCCTTCTCAAAGACTATCTGGATTTATGCCAAATTTATCAACATTGGTTCTCATTCTCATACCCTCATATCATAAATCTCTTGCAGTGTTGGCGGAGCATCAAAAGTGTAGCTTGAGAGTAAAATGTGTAACCATCACTCTCATAGCCACACCTTAAATACGCCACATTTGACATGGTTACGATGTTATCCGGATATGACACACGTAATCCACCCTAACATCGAGTCCTAAGGCTCGATGGGGTAATGGGAGGAAACTCCTAGTACTTGCCCTCCAGGACGCCATTGGTCACGGGGGGTAGGGTTCGCAATCACCCGTAAGACCAGGCGGCCGTGGCCCCGTTGCCCGGGCCTTCTCGCGGCTGGAGGACGGCAGCTTCCCAGAGGGTGGAAACCGTGCAAGGCCGGCGAGGGCATACTCACCATCACCAGCGTGGTTTTACTAGGGAGTGAGGCGATCATACCGTTGCCTCCATCCCCTTAGCCGCCTTCGACGGTCCTAGTATAATAACTAGAAAGAATGTGCAAGCTCTCTTACAATATTCGCCGGCACGCAACGCGGTATTCTCCTAATTGAATGAACACGACGCATAGCAATTTTCTAGCTGCACGATTCTGATATACGAATAAACACATAATTAACTAGCCTTTGTTATCTCGAGAAACTTTTTTGATATACCTATATATTCTGGAGTACCATTCATTAAAATAAATGAATTTTGGCACATATATATTGTGCCGAATTCTTACTTAGGTACTTACTTGGCGCATCAATAAATAAATAAATAAATTCGAATGCTACCACTTGATAAAAAATACACATTTTCTCCATACTGCCGAATCTAACACGCCACTGTGCTTACATCACAATGTGTTGTGTCAATCAGTTCATCGAACAGCATTTACAAAGTATGTACGTGATTATACGAATCACCTTTTCACCGCCTCTGTGGTCTAGTGGTAACAACCACCAGTATCAGACCCAGGGGTCCCGGGTTCGATTGCCAAAGGGCTTACTTGTATTCGGTTTGGTTGGTGGTAGGACTTGTTGTAAGTCCGCCTGGCTAGCTAACACCATCTTATCTACCTTATCTTATCTGTCTGACGCAATAACAACAATGTCTTCAGCATTGTTGTGTTCCGGTAGTTAGAGATAAGATAGCCAGTCTCTCAGTGGTTGAGAGTTCCGGGAGATGTTATGATGATGGCCAAGAGTCTCCCATTATCATTAAAAAAAATCAAGTAAATGCGAATGGTTACACGAATGTACCGAACGTCAAAAGTGTGCTATAAAATTTCGAAAAAGTATGAAGAACTTAAAATTCTAAGCATATCCAGGTGTTAAACATAAGCATTGATTTTAGCAATTATTTAAGAAAAGTCGCGCTAGTGTCGTCGGCATCGACATCGACTTCATTTGACAGATGGATGTGACATAATTGCTCTTAGTCTTTGGTAAGTTTAGATTTGTGTCAAAATGAAGCAGCAATGTGTCACATCCATCTGTCAAATGAAGCCGATTTCGATGACGACGCCACTTGCGCGGTACAGCCCATGATTTAAAGAGGCAGTTGTATATTGTAGTTTTGGTAAGTTTAAATATTACCAAGTGCCAAGCCTCTGTATAATTTTCGCGTTAGCGAAAATCGCTGATTTTCTGCCATCACCCTATAGCGATACACTTGTAGCAGCAAACATTATGAGAAATAAACCTATTTAGGAGGAATAAATGAAACTTTTAAGCAGCAATTTCTATTTCACTTCGTTCAAGGTAGACTCACTTGTAGTAGAGGCAGTGTGTTTAATTAATTTACAATATTTACACGTTCTAATAAGAAATTTTAAAAAGTTTTTTTTTTAATAACTGGGCAGGCATTTGATCACCATTGTGTTTTATAAACAGGTGTGGTCTAAGGTGTTGCATGCTTGCCCAGGAAATGCCTATTCAATTTATGTAAAAATGTGGCCTTATGATATTATCAGCTTTTGTTCTTCGGAATATATTTCGAATTTATATAGTATTTCAGTTATATGACAAAAAAAATATAATTTTCTATTTTCTAAATCTTCTCAATTTTATATTGACTCGAAAACTCCAGACTCTTTTCTTTGCATAAGTTGATCGTGATAATATTATTGAAGTGAAAACTTCTTTAGCGGCGTTGAGCACTTTTTCTGTAATGGGTATAAAATCTTAAACTCGCGTCAGGACACGTGACCTGATCGAAAAAGCGTAGGACGGATGGAGAATGTTGAGGTGACAGGTTGACTATGGTCTCGGTTGCTTAGCGACAGACTGTTGATAATGTCTTTTACTTGTCTCTTGTTTTATTGTCAATATATATTTTTCGATTCTCTATAATAACTAATGTTTTCTTATATCTTATTACCTAACTTAACGTTCACTTTAATATGGTTTGTCACGTTTGTGTACGATAGCGCAATAAATGAATATTGTATTCTACCACATAAATGATAGTACTTTTATACTGATAAAGCAATCGGTGCAAAATTATTCCCTAACCATTCCAAAATATCAAACATGCTCAACGTTAATAATCAAGTTTTCACTTCTGCCGGCACTCCCGGAGTGCAACCCGTCTTTTTTTTTTTTTTTATATTAAATTATCAGAATGAGTACCTACGTAAAATAATATTTAGAGGGTAATCAATGCATAATGATTCACAGTTTCGAAGTATTATTTGTATCTAAATTACCGTAAGGTACCTTTTCTCGAATTTAAAGAACGACGTCTGTGATTTTTATGTAAATTTAAAAGCAAAAAAAGGTTTAATTTAATATAGTAGAATTATACGTGAAACATTTTGCTTGTAATTATTAAAAATGAATAATAAGAGTAGGTAGGTGAATTTTATAAAATATTTTTTTTAAGTGGTTTCTACTTTTGATTTTTGTTTTATTTTCGCTCATGTTTTCACTGTGTATACTTTTCTAACGGATCTGATCAAAATATGGAGGTCTAATAGCAAAAATATCCTTAAAATAGAAAAAAAAAGTAAATTTTCAGAAATCGTTTATTACCCTTAATTTAATGAGAAGTTATGATTTATACTCATACGTTATCAGCCATTTTTAATGTCCCCACTGCTGGGGCAATGGCCATCATTACGGATGGATAAGGAAAATGGGCCATGCCATGACCCGCCACGCGGACCCAATGCGGATTGGTCGGTTTTGACGACTGTAAATTCAGCCGGGACCAACGACTGAACGTGTCTTCCGAAGCATGGAGGAGCTCAAGATAATAAATTTTGGTCACCCATCCCGTGACCGACCATTATGAAAGTTGCTTAACTTCAACAATCGCAGGCTGAGTGCGCGAACCACTGCACCACGGGCTCCTAAATGATATGATATGACAAAAATATGAAGAGGAAGGGGAAGCTCTCGCTTTGATTTTCTTCTTAGCGGGAGTCAAATAAACCAACGGCACCAAAATAATGCCATAGTATTTGATATCTGCGCACTCGCACTGTCAGTGATCGCCTTAGTTTACACATAGAACTTTTTCTGTATGTAGGTTATACGTGGCAAGCCTTGTAAGCACTTCGCACTTCTGGATCCCCATGGATAAATCTCCAGCCACACACGTGCTGAGTGAGTTGGCAATTTACATTACGTGGCATTTTTGACGTAGCAAAATTAAATTGTAAGAAAGTGACAATGACAAGTGACAGCAAGCCAAAAATGACACTGACACTTGACGAAATAGTCAAACCATACTGCCACTGTTTTTTTTATTTTTTTTTATGTCCTCATTATGTATGTATGTATTTATTTATATGTATGCATTTATATGTAATATTATTAATTTTATAGACAGACAGTCGTCCTCATTTTTAGGCGCCCTGGCAGAATAACAGCGCCTCTGTGTCTCATCCTGCCCAACTTGGATGGCACGGAGGCAAATTGCTGAGATAGGGTTTTTATTGACCACACGCATTTTATACTGAAATTAATATATACTCTTTGTTTTTCGTTTTTTGTTTGTTTTTGTCTTGTTTATGTTTTATTGTTGTAGTTATGTATAATAAGTAAGATTTTAATTTTATATTTTATTTTTCTTGTACTTTTATGTTTTATTTTTATCCGTGTGCTGTGTATGTCGATAAAAGATTTTTCTTTCTTTCTTTCTTCTTTCTTATAAACTAAATGAATGAATAACTTGTAATTAGCCTACTACGTCACCAGCATATCGCTCTTTGCAACTGAACTAATGTTCGAGTGTTACCGCTAACCGTGAACTGCCGAACTATTTGTATTTTAGACTGCTTGAATGATTTTTGAACCTGCATTGTATGATGAAATAACCGCTAGTTTTTATTTTTATTACTGGTCATGTATTACTGCAGTAGTAATTTACAACTGCCAGAAAATTTAATGCCCGTTTTGTTTTTCAACTGATCATAGTAACATCCCTAATGATAGAATAACTGTTGTAAAAAATATTTTCTTTCTTTGTATGAAATAAGTTCGAACGACAAAAGTGCTCTATGAAACTATGAAAAAGTACGAAGAAATTTCGCTGTTCCGTGATATGGATAATGATCTTAACATTCGTTACCGCGTATTTATTGAATACAGTTAATCGCTATTTTGATCTTCAAAATTCAGTATGACATATGATAATTTTTTTAATTGAAAAATATCGGAAAAAGTCGACTCGGCCACAAGTGAATTCTCATATGGGACTCGAACCCAAGACCTTTGGAAATCCAGTCCAGTGCTCTAACCACTGAGCTACCAAGACTTGTGGACCTTTGAAATTCTCCAATACTTTTATATTTTTAATACGCTGTAGGCCAGCGCGTTGTCACATGAATGCTAGGAATATCCTTGCATTCGAAATAAACATCTTTTCAGCCCCCTGATTATGTAACTTGTTTCTATCAACGTTTGATTGAAAGTGCAGTCACATTGCTGCTTTAGTAAAAATCAATGTGACAAATATCTAACTAAAGCAGCCATGTTACTGCACTTTCAATCAATTTCAATCAAAGTCTGTTAGCAACAGAGTTAGATAATCAACTTGCAGGTGTTTAACGTGTTTGACAGTTGTTATTAGTGTCCGATATCCGACACAAGTTCGTAACCTTCATTTTTCCGACAAAAAGGTCGAACGTGATATTCGTTATATTTACTCACACCTATGAAAAATTAAAATTCAATCTTCCTGATTTTTTTACTTTCCAATAAGATACAGCACGTACCTTATAAATTACTGCAATATTTTATTGAAAACCCGGAATTACTCAATGGTTTACCCGTATCTGTCTCCAGAAGCCGTATTAGTATGCAGAGCTTGGGACAGGCATAAGTTATTGGCTTCTGGACCCATATGGTATGTGCTAAGCTATGTTTTGTCCGCATCAATCATGTTATAATAGCCTGGTCTAGCTTAGTAATACCTAATCTATATATATAAATTTCAAAGTCCTGACTGACTTAGATATCAAAGCATAGCCCAAACCACTGAACCAAGAGACTTGAAATTTTGCAGATAGGCATCCACTAAGAAAGGATTTTTGGAAATTCAATCTCTAAAAGGGTGAAATAGGGGATGAAAGTTTGTATGAAAGTCTGTCAGTTTTGAAGATAGGATCTTCAAATATTATATTTAGGTTGTCGATTAAAAATGAACATTGACCTACCTCGACGTTTCGAAAATTCTACCAAGGGGGAAAAGGGGGGATAAAATTGTATATGAAAAGTTCTTTATTTTCAAAATAAAAGTGTTAGGGACTTCAAATTTGATATTTAGGTTTACAATTGAAAATAAACTTTTACCTCTCTCGGCGTTTTTGAAAACTCCACCCCTAAAAAGATGAAAAGGGGGAAGAAGTTGAGTAAGAAAAGTCTTTTAATTTCATAGTAAAAGTCACTTATTTTTTATTAGGCTTATTATGGTTGGAACTTAAATAAAATCCCCCTCTCGAGAAATCAACCCCTAAGGGGTTAAAAAGGGGTAAATAATGTTAAAATCGATATGGTTGTCGTTATTGAGGTTTTATGGGATGTTGATTGCAAAAATGTCATCAATTTTGAAATCCGACCGTGGACATGAATCAACCCTTAATGGTTTAAGAAAAGGGTTCAAATTTTGTATAAATAAGCAATGTAAAATATACATAGACAGCTTTGGAACTTTGATCGCGATAGCTTTGGAGCATTTTTCTACTACTTTTCCATTCACACTTATCCATTCGCCTATATTATAAATGCTAAAGAAAGATTGCACTGTCTGGCTAACCCTTTTCACGCGTTAACCGCTGTATCGATTTTAGTGATATTTGATATGGACATAACTTTAACCGTGGAGATGGACATAAAATAGATACTTTTTACTCTGATAAAAGCTGATAAATGGCACACTTACGGTAGTGAAACGTGTTCGCGAACTATAGGTCTGATAGGAAGGCTCAAGGTTACCCAGCGTGCAATGGAGACGGCTATGCTCGAAGAGGGAAATGAGGAAAACCGTAGGAGAACTAAACTTACGGACATCGCACCAAGGTTTGCTCAGCTGAAGTGGCAGTGGGCGGGACTCATAGCGAGAAGAATAGCCGTTGGGGCTGAAATGTTTTGGAATGGCGACCGCGCATGGGCCGACGCTACGTGAGTAGTACCCCGATAAGGTGGACCGACGATCTGGTGAAGGTCGCGGAAAGCCGCAGGATGCGGGCAGCGCAGGACCTATTGTCGTGGAGAACGTTGGGGGAGGCCTTTACCCAGCAGTGGGTGTTATGTGGCTGAGACGACGAAATGGCACCACCACGCGACATCCTAAATCCGCGCGATAACCTTATTCCTGCGGACGAAGTCGCGGGCGAAAGGCTAGTCTCTTATGAAATAATCACTTAACGCCTTGCTATGAACCTGTTTGTTAAAGAAATATCTTAGTGATATTAGGTGTTGTTTCAACATATAATACTTAATCTTGGACGAGAAAATTGAAAAATTCCTATACAAAGTAAACAAAATCATCGTCATTCTCCAATTTAATAGATTTTTGGAAGTTGATACCTCTTTTTTAAATAATTTCTGCAAAAAAGGAAAAAGTAGGGATGCAGATAAAGCTTTTGTGAATTTATTTATGAACAAATTTATTAAATAGCTCCGATTTTTGAGGAGGAAACAGGGGACTGCGAAACGATAATTTTGTTTACTTTGTATAGGAATTTTTCAATTCTCTCGTCCGTGGTGTTTTCTCTTCATCACTAAGATTGTTCTTACACAGAAGCACGCCCCTGTTTTTCTAATCATAAACGCCAAACTTATATGAATATCAAGAAGATGCTTAGCCCTTATCGCAACTCTACGGATGTTAAGAACTTAATGTTGAAGCTGAAGGTGGACGCGTCCCTCTACCAAATCCTCAACCACTGAGGAACTGGAATCTTATCTGGTCACTGCCGGCTGCCGAAAATCAACCATCTGTCGTGATCTGTCAGTCAAAATTACAATTAATAATAGATTAAAAGATCTATGTGAAAAAAAAACGCACTTAGTTCACGGCATGGAAGCCAATCTTTATACACCATGGAAGCCTATCTTTACTTAGGAATCACCCTGAATATTCAGTTAATGGCATCAGATACTATGTAAATTTGGTCGGTTTATCAACAGCTAGCGTTCGGAGATCATTCACTGTATATCTTTACGATACGACCACGAGGGGAATCATAAAAAATATTATCAGAAAACAGGCCATTTTGATTTTACGA
Source organism: Chrysoteuchia culmella (assembly GCA_910589605.1). NCBI lineage: Eukaryota > Metazoa > Arthropoda > Insecta > Lepidoptera > Crambidae > Chrysoteuchia > Chrysoteuchia culmella. The sequence continues at coordinate 3,961,419 of OU342651.1, forward strand.
CCTGTACAAACAGACGAGAAGCTACAAGCCAGAAAATTTGGGCCTTCTTCAATATTGCTTTATTTTGCCAATGTTTATTTTCAGTTTTATACTTGAGTGGCCTAAGTATTGAACAAGCAAATATTTGGTTATTACATTTGAGTTAATAGAACAAAGTTTGCGTCACTTATCTTTATTGTGATAGTACTTATCCTAGCGTTTTTTCAAGATTTTAGAACCAATGAAAATATTGCAAACATAAATACATTATAAATATAACAAGGTAGGTACTTAAGTAAAGTAACACCTAGACCAAAAACAATAATAATTAATGTTCATATCTTAATCATTTTTTATGGGAGTCCTTAGTAAGCAATAAATCTTACGACTTAAGCACAATTTGTGAGTAAACAATAATAAAAAGAAATGTGGGTTTGTGATAAAACTGTAACAGTAAGAACAACAGTTGTTCTTAAGATTAAAGCTACTTATAAGTAACATAGTGACGACCTGTTTGGCGCAAAGGTACTAACCCCGCCTTCTGCGCCAGAGGTCCCGGGTTCGATCCCCGGACAAGACAAATATTTGTGTGCATGAACATGTCTATTTGTCTTGGTCTGGGTGTTTAATATGTATATTAAGTATGTATTTACAAAAAAAAGTATATATGTATGTTATCCGTTATCTAGTATCCATAACACAAGTTCTTCATGAAACTTAACGTAGGACTAGATAATTGGTGTGATTGTATGCGAATATTTATATTTATTTATTTATTTTATAGTTCGTCTTAAAGTATAGAAATACAAGCTTCCGCCCGTGGTTTCACCCGCGTGGTTAATTTATCATGGTCCCCGTGGGAATATCGAGATAAAAAGTAGCCTATGTTACTTTCCGTCCTTTCAACTAACTCTATGCCAAAATCAAGTCGATTGGTTGCTAAGTTAGGGCGCCAAGGATGGACAAACAAACGCACTTTCGCATTTATAATATTAGTTAAAAAGGATTTAGTAAGCATTCATATTTATTTTGTTCAGTAGAATATATTAATAATTCTATAATATGGTCAATATCGAGGAGCCCGTGGCGCAGTGGTTCGCACGTTCGGCCTGCGATTGTTGAGGTTAAGCAATTTTCGCAATGGTCGGTCATGGGATGGGTGACCATAAATTTGCTATCTCGAGCTCCTCCGTGCTTCGGAAGGCACGTTAAGCCGTTGGACCCGGCTGAATTTTGCAGTCGTTAAAACCCACCAATCTGCATTGGGCCCGCGTGGTGGGTCATGGCCAGTTCTCCTTATCCATCCATAAGGAAGGCCAGTGCCCCAGCAGTGGGGACATTAAAAAATAGCTGATGACGATGGTCAATATCAACACATCGAGTTAGAGGCTTACTTGGCGACCCTAACTAAGTCATATACCTGAAATAACAAAATTTGCATACTATTGTAATACACCAAATTGTATATATACTGTAAATCAAACAAGGCCTACCTTCGGAATTAACCGATGTCTCGCAGCCTTCTACAATTGTAATAACGCCCATAATTCACTGTCTACAGTATACCTCGCAAGGGTTAAATATGTAAATTGATATACGTTATTGGTGCCATTGCAATAGTAAACAGCTATTGTTCTGTAAGCAATTAATGTTGAACAATACGACCAATACGCCCTGATAGGTCATTCTGAAATTCATTACAGTAATTGTCTTGGAAAATGGGAAATTGAAAGATGTTATCGTCTTATTGTAAACTAGCTTCAGACAGCAGTTTCACCCGCGTGGTTCCCGTTCCCGTGGGAATATCAAGATAAAAAGAAGCCTATGTTTTTCTCCGTCTTTTCAACTAACTCTATGAAAAAAATCAAGTCGATTGGCTCTGCTTCTTCAGGGCGTCAAGAGAGGACAAACAAACATATTTTATAAGATTAGTTAGGTCTAGCGGATCCTCGCGGTTTTACCCGCGTGGTGCCCGTTCCCGTGGGAACATCGGGATAAAATATAGCCTATGTTACTCGGGAGAAATGTAGTCTAATGGTCTAAGAATTTTCTAAATCGGTCCAGTAGTTCCTGAGATTAGCGCGTTCAAACAAACAAACTCTTCAGCTTTATAATATTAGTATAGATTAGGATTGCGTTGTTAATTATCGAACACATATAAATTGATAAATAGAAATATCATATAGGTACTATCACATACATTTATTTAATTGATCTTATGCTGAGAGCAACGAGCACCTGTGTTATAGGGATCTGACGCAGAATGTGCAATGTGCTCAAAATGAGCAATTCCCTAAAAAAATTCATTTCGCAGAATGTGCATTTCGCAAAATGAGCATTTTACAAAATGAGCATTTCTCGAAATGTGCACTTCGCAAAATGACCACTTTTCTTGGATATGGCTAGATGTTCTGTGTAACAAAGGTGAGTTACAAAATAAAATATTTTCATTTTATTTTAAACACCCATATTAAAAATATTTTTAATTTTGTGACTTACCTTTGTTACATAGCACATTTAATCATGTCCTAGAAAAGTGTACATTTTGCGAAGTTGCTCATTTTGAGAAGTGCACATTCTGCTTATAACTTTTTCATTTTGCATTTTACAATGCTATTTTTATGTAATAAATATTTAACAAGAAAATATACCAGAAAAAAGCAACTAGTCTCATGTCGTCATGTCATCCCGTCAGGGCGACATGAGGCTAGTTGCTTTTTTCTGGTATATATTCTTGCACATTCTGCGTCTGACCATGATAAATTAACTAGTATTAGAACCAATGAAGGTATTCTAAAATATATAGATACCACAACAATAAACAGAAATGTATATGACGTGTTCTCATAGGTCTCTGTAGCATAATTGGTTAGTGCATTGGGCCGGATTCCCAAGGATGCGGGATCGAATCCCGTCAGGGCGACATGAGACTAGTTGTTTTTTTCTAGTATATTTTCTTGTTTAATATTTATTACATAAAAATAGCATTGTAAAAAAGTTATAAATAGACAGAAATGTTTATAAAGTGTGAATCCCGTCAGGGCGACATGAGACTAGTTGCTTTTTTCTAGTATATTTTCTTGTTTAATATTTATCACATAAAAATAGCATTGTAAAATGCAAAATTAAAAAGTTATAATTAGATGGCTGTTTCATCTTAATCAATAGTCAAACATTTGTAAAGTTGTTTCTTTCGAATGCGAGGATATTTCTCTCATCGATGAAACGACAGTGGCCAACCACCGGAAAGGTGATTATTGTAAAAAAAAAATCGACGTGTCCTCAAAGGTCTCTGTAGCATAATTGGTTAGTGCATGGGGCCGGATTCCCAAGGATGCGGGTTCGAATCCCGTCAGGGCGACATGAGACTTGTTGCTTTTTATTAGTATATTTTCTTGTTTAATATTTATCACATAAAAATAGCATTGTAAAAAAGTTATAAATAGACAGAAATGTTTATAAAGTGTTTATTTCGTGCTGAAATCCAACCTTTTCAGCCAGCATCTTCCTTACATTCAGCCGTTACGTCTCCAGTTTTAAATTCTTCGAAATGATTACGACGAGTGGGTTTGAAATTAATATTCAAACATCAATAAGGTAGAAAAATAACAAAGTACTTATTTATTCTGTCGAAGTTGCATTTTCATATTACGCCTGTTATTTGTATGAAAAAAATATGTTCTCTATGTGATAAAATACAACCTAAACGAAAAGTAAATAATCTTTGCCTATACCATTATTCACAGTATTTGTGTCCTTATCTAAACCATTATTTACTGCCCTACAGGACAGTCCAACTGCAACCACTCATTACTGCCCGGCAGTCTCCACTGCAACTCTTTAATCAACGGCCTCTCCAACCGGTTATCGATTTGAATCCAATTTACAATTCACGATGTTGTCTATGACGTATGCATTAAACTTAATAGATCTCGACTGAAGACCAAAGAAGCCAGGGACAGTTGACAATAGAACCTGAACGTAGAGTTCATGGACTTGGTGCTCGGTGGCGTAGTGGTTCGCGCGCTAGGTCTGGGATTGTTGAGGTTAAGTATCTTTCGCATTGGTCGGTCTCGGGACGCACGGGATGGGTGGCTAAAAATTTACTATCTCGAGCTCCTCTGTGCTTTGGAAGGCAGGTTAAGCTGTTGATCCCGGCTGTATTTGCAGTTGCTAAATCCCACCAATCCGCATTGCCATTGGTGGGTCATGACCCATTCACCTTATCTGTAAAGACTAACAAAAAAAAACTTTTCACCTCACACGCTCGGAAAAGGTGGTTTTGTCATTCAGTTTCTGCGTGGAAAGTGGCTACTACGTGGCTTTTTGCGGCCTAGCGCGGTAAAGTACTTTTTTGATTTAATACCTAAAAATATGTCATAATGAGTTTCGAATCGCACTATTGACTTTTTAGTAAAATTTTATTCTTATTTTAAATAGCTTTGAACAAATTATAACACTGCGTTTTGGTTTTATTATATTACTTTAGTTCATTGAATCATAAAAACAATAACAATAAGAGTAAACTATTTGTTATAATAATTTTATATTAGGCTAGGTGAGATTTCACAACCTATCATTTGATTTCGGAATGTGACATAAACCTTTATTTATAAATTGTCTTTGTCTTGTACCTCATGTCAATGTCAACAATTACCGAATCATTTTATTGTTATTTATAAGTAAAAATATATTCCTACTTTTAATAATTTGAATGAACTATAATACTCCCTTTTTTATTATTTTAGTTTTCTATATCATTAAAACAACGAGAATAAGGTATATATAAGGTGTATATAAGGTATATTTAGATTAAACTTAATGATTAAAGATTCCTTTTACCGGAAGTTGACCGCGGAAACAACCATAAAATGTTCCTCGCTGTTGTGAGGTGAAAAATTGTGCGTTGTGCTCGGCAGAAAAGTTTTTAGCATCTTGTACCTTTGAAATCCTGGCTTCGCTCAGGATTCAATAAGGTAACTCGCCGCTAATAACCAACTTTCCAGACTTGCATAACAAATAACTATTTTAGTTTACTTTAATATCGTTATATTACTTATACCATTATTGATAGTATTTGTGTCCTTATCTAAACCATTATTTACTGCACTACAGGACAGTCCAACTGCAACCACTCATTACTGCCCGGCAGTCTCCACTGCAACTCTTTAACCTCTTTAACTGCCTCTCTAACCGGTATCGATTTGAGTCCAATTTACAATTCACGATGTTGTCTATGACGTATGTATTAAATTTAATAGACCTCGGCTGAAGACCATAAAAGTCAATGCTAGTAAAAAAAATCAACTTAATAAAAAATAGCCTATATATGTACATAGCAAGATAAACTTTCGAGTAAGTTTAAAGAAATTAAAGTAAAAAATAATATGACATACTGAGCAGCGTTCCCCTCGGACGTAAACGGAACTACATTTTCCTATACATTTTTTGACATTAGGTTCTAGATACTATTTAAATAGTTTTTCGTACTAGCCCTACTGAATATAATCTGTGCAAAGTGAATGTATTAGTTCTGAGGAAATTAAATAACTTCTTTTATAAGAGATTGCAGTTTATTGAAGCTTAGATGACATGGCGACCAGTTTGGCGCAGGGGCACTAAGCCCACCTTCTGCGCCAGAGGTCCCGGGTTCGATCCCCGGGTAAGACAAATATTTGTGTGCATGAACATGTCTATTTGTCTTGGTCTGGGTGTTTTATATGTATATTATTGTATTTATTACAAGTATGTTCATCCGTTATCTAGTATCCATAATTGGCTAGATAATTGGTGGTGAAACGAGTATAGTAAAAAGAGATTGACATTACATTAATATTTATATCATTGAATTTAGAATGTACAGGCTGTTCGCATTGTCCAAGAAGGTTTAACAAATGTGATAGATGAATTAGAGTAATAATTATTACTATCATCTATATCATTATATTAGCTATCCTAATCCTAAGATCCGTCTCGATTACGCCAGCTTTCAAATAAAAAGCCTCATTATAATCGATCCTATCGTTTAGGAGTTATATTGCCTCAGACAGACATAGACACACACACGTCAAACTTACAACATCCCGCTTTTTGCGTAGGGGGTTAAAAATGGTTTATTTCTTCTTATTACACTCCTTATCGAATCCTTTAGAGATTTAGCAAAGACAGTTAACCTTTCACCACTTGTGAAAACCAACGGTATCATATACTAAGGTTTACACAAATAACGTTGAGCCGAAGTAGTGAATAGTGATCGAAGTAGTGAGTGAATAGTGATCTTGGGTGGCAATCAATTACGATCGGGTGCGGTGTCCGAGCGTCTTTAATCAATTGCCTTCGCTCCGTCTGGAATATTGATTGAAGGAGATTTTATAGAGTACGATTCACAAATACCTTTTTGTCGAAGTTAATAAAAGAACGGTCGGCTCTTTGAAAACTATTGTAGGCGATTGGCGGCAATCTGACACTATTTTGGACGCTTTTAATGCCAGTTGTGGCGTTTGTGTGGTAGAAGGTGTATCTTTAAGTTGATTTTAACCGCCTCTGTGGTCTAGTGGTACAATCACCGGTATCAGACCCAGGGTCCCGGGTTCGATACCCAGCGGGGGTACATATTGTATGCGATTTGGTTGGTGGGAGGACCTGTTCTAAGTCCGTCTGGCTAGCTACCACCATCTTATCTAAGTCTGACGCCATAACAACAATGTTCTCAGCATTGTTGTGTTCCGGCAGTTAGAGATAAGATAGCCAGTTCCTTAGTGATTGAGTATTCCGGGAGAGGCTCGCTTCCATCTTCAGCCTTATCAATACTTAACATCAGGTATGATGAAGGCTAAGAGTCTTCCCGTCGTTCATTAAAAAAATAAAAAATACTCTATCAAGCTAAGATAAGATGAAGAGTGAAAAATGATAAGAGTTTGTTTGAAACTGCTTTGTACTAATTTAAACAAATGTAATGGGTTCTTATAACTTACACACTTTGTAGTTTGTATTGTAGTTGTTAGCTGATCGCACATTGCTCCTAATCAATTATTAGGCATCTGTTGTTTGCTACTCAATATACTCCACAATGTCTAGTTACCTATAAATGAAAACCTGTAAATGGCTCATTAGTCACCTAATAATATTTAACTACATTGTATTTATTTTAGAGCTGTAATTTTCCTAACGAAATAAATAAATAAATACTAACGGATTGTTTTGGCTACGGACAGTTAGATCTTGAAAAGTTTTCCATAGTAGAAATGTCGAAAAATCCGTTTGTAAGTTATAGAAATAGGGAGGTTTGTATTTTATATAATATATGTATAAACACTACCACACAAGTAGTACCTACCTATTCTTATATCTTTAACATCCTATAGAAAGATATGAAAATATGAGCACCTATTTTTTCAGTCATGCTCTAGAATTATAGCAAAGCCCAAAAACCATACTCATTATCAAACCTCTAAAAATAAAACTATATAAATAATACAATGATTTTTATAATTTATTTTGTAATTTTTATTAGTAATTTGATTGATGATAATTGTAATTTTCTCTTTATAGTTGTTATTGTTTTTATAACTTATAATTACATGAATTTATAAATTGTAATATGGATTTTGACATCTGAATTAAAGATAATAATTAGGTACTTTTAGAAATAATAAATAATACTAACTTAATTGTAATATTTTAGTTGCTTAAATCTTTTGAAGTTTTAAATATAATGCTAAGCGATCGAAATCGCAAACTGTAAAATGCTCATCATACTAAACCGAAGCTTGCCCACTGGTCCGGAACACGGAATGAAGATGTCATCGTTTAGCAATTGTTTTGTTGATATTTTGTTCCCATTTTCATGTTCGAACAGTGGACAAATTCACGAACAAACAAATAAACATTTCTAGTTCGGAGCTCCCAATAAACAAGTTCAGACTTAAACGAAAAGTATTTTAGAATTCCCATGACGCAATTGATGTCTGTCCTGCCTTCACTCGAAGTAACTTAAGAGTATTTTGGAGTAACTGAATAACTGAAAGAGAAAGGGAAAAAATACGTACATCTTATGTTTTCTTGTGTTCATTGAAATAAAACAACTTTTACGGATATCAAACGCGCTATATTTCACGAACTAAGTTGTTATTGTCCGTATTTTTAGGTTTTAGGGGTATTTTTAATTTCCCGACGTTTCGGCACGTTTTCAGCGGCGCCGTGGTCAAGGGGTCACCAGTCGCCCCGTCCCGTAAAAGTTGTTTTATTTCAAGGAAAAAAATACTTAAAAAGAACAAGGCGCAGTGGGGTTGCATGTTCAGCACTGGACTTCATTGTGGTTTCGTTTATAAGTACTCCGTATAATTTATTATTATTTGTAAGGCTATGCAGCTCCTATCGAAATTGTAGTCAGTGCGACCTCTAAGATCTATTTTAATTCGCCTCCTAATTAGAGTATTTCTTTTAGCCTGAAGGCCTTCTAGGAAGTGAAACATGTTGCGTGCCAACCTACGAGTATGCTTGTAGTAATAATATTTTCGTGTTCAGTTCAGTTCAGTCAACGTGTTAAAATATCCCTACTTGCGCTCCGTTGGCATCATTTCTAGTATTTGCGTGAAAAAGTAGCCAACGTCCTTCTGGAAGGTCAATCTCTGTGACACATTTCTTTAAAATTGATCCAGTAGTTTAGCTATGAAAAGGTTACAGAAAGATAGTCATTTAATAAAAAAAAAAATGTTTAAGATTAATTAAAGTAGTTTTAATATTAAAATGGGGGTTTTAGTCTTAATATTGCCTTTATAAAGATAAGTTATATACAGGATGGAAAAAAAGACGTTCACTAGAGGAAAAGTACCCTAAATATTGATGTAATAAAATTTTATCTAAAGGAAACATTCCTGTATTTTCAAAAATAAGTAAAACTACAATCAAGGATTTTTGAAAAATTACATACCTGCACCGGGAATGAACCGGTTTGTTTGAGAAGAAAACATTGTGTACTTTTATGGTACTATTCGAGAGTGTTAAGTATAAAAATCAATTTAGCATAAGTAACTTAATGTCTTAAATTAAAGACAAAGCTAGGACAGACAAAAGATTACATAGTTCAATACATTATTCTACCTACCTCTTACTCACACTAACTAAAATTCAAATTCAAATTCAATATTATTTATTCAGTCTAGGCTGTTACAAGCACTTATGAACGTCAAAGAAGCTACGCCATCGGTTCACAAACCCTACGGCGGGAGACCTTGTAACGAGAAGAACCGGCAAGAAACTTGTCAAGGGCTGTTTTTTTCTCCCTGTTTTATTTCATACAGAGTAGAATAGAAATGAAATTCACTTTAACTTACTTAGTAGCTCGAAACATGAACCATATGCAGCAATACACTGATTTGACTGATTTTGACAATAATTCACCATAATTCCATTCTAAAGGCGACAAGACGTTTTTGGTTTTTTAAGAGTTGTTTTATGATTAACACTAATTGATCTTTATGATTAACACTATCGATTTGTACTATAACAGTACACGGTGTTATTTGTCTCATTCCACTGGTTCGATTCCCAGTGCAGGTAAATGATTTTTCAAAAATCATTGAATTCAGTTTAATTTATTTTAAGAAAATGAAGGAATGTTTCCTTTGGGTAAAATTTACTTACTTCAATATTTAGGTTACTTTCCCTCCAATGATTGACGACCTGTTTGGCGCAGGGGTACTAAGCCTGCCTTCTGCGCCAGAGGTCCCGGGTTCGATCCCCGGACAAGACAAATATTTGTGTGCATAAACATGTCTATTTGTCTTGGTCTGGGTGTTTAATATGTATATTATGTATGTATTTACAAAAAAAAAGTATATAAGTATGTTTATCCGTTACCTAGTAACCATAACACAAGTTCTTAATGAAACTTAACGTGGGCTAGATAATTGGTGTGTTTGCATGCAATTATTTATTTTTTATTTTATTTAATGACAGTCTTTTTTCACCCTGTATAAAGACTGTGCTGTGCTGTTAGTATGGATAAGTGTACAGACGGACTGTCTTTTCCCATTACTACTTAATATTTCTATCGGAAGGTATCGGAACTCGATCTTTCGTATTGAGAGTACGAAACAAAATTGTACTTCGCAAACTCTAATTAAAGGGAACGGTCGATTTGCGTCGGAACAGCGAAAGTTGCTCCATCTGTGCGCCTAACGGGACAACTAGATCTCGATCGGATCCCCGGATCACCCCCGGATCCCCTCGGATCACCGATGGATCAGGAACTACCGTAACTTTAGTTGTTGATTTTAAGTTGGCAGTGCTGGGATTTTGTTGAGCTCCATTTAGGGTGGGAAAGTTTTGGTAGATATAGTTGAATGGGTTGTGTTGATATTGATACCTACTTATGATGACGACCTGTCTGGTGTAGGGGTACGTAGCTTGCCTTCTACGCAGAAGGTCAAGGGTTCGATCCCCGGCCAAGACAAATATTTGCGCGTTTGTCTTTTTTTTATGAACGACGTGGAGACTCTTAGCCTTCATCATACCCGAAGCTAAGTATTGATAAGGCTGAAAATGGAAGCGAGTCTCTCCCGGAATCCTCAATCGCTGAGAAACTGGCTGTCTTAATTCTAACTGCCGGAACACAACAATGCTGAAAACATGTGTTGTTATGGCGTCAGACTTAGATAAGATGGCTTAGATAAGGTAGCTAGACGAACTTAGAACAAGTCCTACCACCAACCAAACCGAATACAATATGTACCCCCCCGCTGAGAGTAGTTGTACCACTAGACCACAGAGGCGGTCTTGATCTGGGTGTTAAAAATGTATATTAAGAACTTATGTATTTACAAAAAAGTATAATGAGTACGTTTATCCGTTATCTAGTATCCATAAACAAGTTCTTATGAAAATTACATTGAGCTAGATATTGGTATGGTTGTATGAAATTTATTTATTAAATAAATAAAAAATATCAAACATTTTATTTATTATTATTTATTAATAGAATTCATATTATTTTAAAAAAACTTGATGATAAATTGATGCGGCGGTTAAACGAAATTACTCTCCGCGTGTTAGGCGCCATCTACAGTATTTTTCAGCTAAGATGATTTCTGTGACACTTCATTTCCGAATCGCGTATACTATGTCAACAAAATATATTTGCTGTAGTAATTTAGTCAAAAAAAAATGTAAACTACACCTCTGGAGATATAAAGTAAAATCTGTGTCGTTTAATTACATTTTAATTGAATACGATAGAAAAATACTTTATTTATTTTGCAGTGCAATGTGCGATTCAGAACAGGGTAGAGTTGGGACACAGCAGAATCTGCAAGTTAATAAGTCGATAACAGTGAAAAAGAAGAAACTTTAAATTTTAAACAACACAAAATTCAGCTAATATTTTGATGATACATATTAAATGTTTCTGCTGATATTAACACTGACAGATTAAAGTTTTATATTTCTTTTCTTCTTATCGAGTGAGAAATAGTGGCCACCTCTGGTGTCAGAGTTTATCAAGCCGCCTATAAGGCATCTGACTTGGTTTAACGACTGTAATCAAATGACCACAACCGGGACCGACGGTTTAACGTGCCCTCCGAAGCACGGAAGCGCTCAGTTGAATGCCACTTTACGGTCACCCATCCGACACCTGACCGAGCCAAACTTTGCTTAACAAACGTAATCGACTACAATCAGTCTGTCAAGCGCGGCCATGAGCGCTAAAGTTTTATATTACCACATAAATAAGCCCATACAACACTTTTTATCCTATATTATGTTTACGTGGGATGATATAAATTACGCTATGTAACCGGATTCCACGTGGCCGGAATATATTAAAAAATTTCCAAAGTAGGAACATAGACTCTTAGAAAAAAATCAATAGATAAGTCGAGAGGATTTCAATATGGGACACCTCTAGAACTGTCGAACTTGAAACGTCACTGGAATTGTCTTACGCGAAAAAGGCTATAGGCGCTCAGTAAATACTGTGATTCATCATTATTTATTTTATGTTGTGATATTATTTATTGCGGATTTCTAGATTTCTTAATTCCGTATTAGCAGAATGTGATAAATAGTGACGGGTCTATACAAATATGTTTTTTAGAAACATTTTATGGAGTGGGTACCTTAATATGTTTTGCTCTCTTAAAAATAAATTACGAGATTATTTATTGTAGTTCATGGGATTATAAACTATTTACACTAATCGTAAGTCGGTCGCTAGAGAACGGTGAAAAATAGTGAATTGCTGCCGGAAGTCGCGTCTCCTCGACACAAAAAGTATAAAAAAACAGGAATGCCCTTACTTGTTTGTAGTTGAAAGGTACGAACATTCGAACAAGCGCGACGTCAGGATCAGGTTCTCGAAGTACAGAATACTCAGACCGTTCAGGAAATAAGACCAGCGTTGTCACATCAATGCCAGGAATATCCTTGCATTCGAAAGAAACATCTTTTCAGGTGTTTAACGATCGATTAAGATGCAACAGCCAATAATTTATGATTTTTGAATTTTCGCATTTTTCAATGCTATTTTTATACTTATGATAAATTTTAAATAGAAAAATATTGGAAAAAATTAACTTAAAAAATAAACACCTGAAAAGATGTTTCTTTCGAATGCAAGGATATTCCTGGCATTGATGTGACAACGCTGGCCTACAGCGTATAAAAAATATTAAAGTATTGGAGAATTTCGACGGTGGTTCGCAAGTCTCGGTAGCTCAGCGGTTAGAGCATTGGACCGGATTTCCAAAGGTCATGGGTTCGATTCCCATCTGAGAATTCACTTGTGGCCGAGTTAATTTTTTCCAATATTTTTCTATTTAAAATTTATCATATGTATAAAAGTAGCATTGAAAAATGCAAAAATTCAAAAATCATAAATTATTGGCTGTTGCATCTTAATCGATCGTTAAACACCTGAAAAGATGTTTCTTTCGAATGCAAGGATATTCCTGGCATTGATGTGACAACGCTGGCCTACAGCGTATATTTTGTCGAATTAATGAAATGTCGAGACGTTATGCATCACGTCGTGCAAATGACCTTGTTCTTCCCACACCAAACCTTACCCTATTTAAAAGCGGTGCCTATTATATGGCCATTAAAATATATAATCATCTACCTAACTCCTTGAAAACCCTCCAGGGTAAAAAGTTTGAGAATTCACTGAGAAAATTTCTGTCAGATAAACCATTTTATAACTTAAATGAATATTTTAATGAAAAATTTTAATTATAAGTAATTTTATTGCAATCGTTAATCCAAATTTGTAATGCCAATTTTTATTTTATTTATTTAAGTATGTTTAGTTTAATTTCACGAGTGCCTCGGAAGAGGTCATAATGTTTATTAAATTTCTAATTTTCAGTGTTGTAAATTTGTAACATTATGTATGTGAATAAATGAATTATTATGAATTATGAATTATGAATTATAAAAAATATTAAAGTATTGGAGAATTTCGACGGTGGTTCGCAAGTCTCGGTAGCTCAGCGGTTAGAGCATTGGACCGGATTTCCAAAGGTCATGGGTTCGATTCCCATCTGAGAATTCACTTGTGGCCGAGTTAAAAAAATTTTCCAATATTTTTCTATTTAAAATTTATCATAAGTATAAAAATAGCATTGAAAAATGCAAAAAATCAAAAATCATAAATTATTGGCTGTTGCATCTTAATCGATCGTTAAACACCTGAAAAGATGTTTCTTTCGAATGCAAGGATATTCCTGGCATTGATGTGACAACACTGGCCTACAGCGTATAAAAAATATTAAAGTATTGGAGAATTTCGACGGTGGTTCGCAAGTCTCGGTAGCTCAGCGGTTAGAGCATTGGACCGGATTTCCAAAGGTCATGGGTTCGATTCCCATCTGAGAATTCACTTGTGGCCGAGTAAAATTTTTTCCAATATTTTTCTATTTAAAATTTATCATAAGTATAAAAATAGCATTGAAAAATGCAAAAATTCAAAAATCATAAATTATTGGCTGTTGCATCTTAATCGATCGTTAAACACCTGAAAAGATGTTTCTTTCGAATGCAAGGATATTCCTGGCATTGATGTGACAACGCTGGCCTACAGCGTATAAAAAATATTAAAGTATTGGAGAATTTCGACGGTGGTTCGCAAGTCTCGGTAGCTCAGCGGTTAGAGCATTGGACCGGATTTCCAAAGGTCATGGGTTCGATTCCCATCTGAGAATTCACTTGTGGCCGAGTTAATTTTTTCCAATATTTTTCTATTTAAAATTTATCATAAGTATAAAAATAGCATTGAAAAATGCAAAAAATCAAAAATCATAAATTATTGGCTGTTGCATCTTAATCGATCGTTAAACACCTGAAAAGATGTTTCTTTCGAATGCAAGGATATTCCTGGCATTGATGTGACAACGCTGGCCTACAGCGTATAAAAAATATTAAAGTATTGGAGAATTTCGACGGTGGTTCGCAAGTCTCGGTAGCTCAGCGGTTAGAGCATTGGACCGGATTTCCAAAGGTCATGGGTTCGATTCCCATCTGAGAATTCACTTGTGGCCGAGTTAATTTTTTCCAATATTTTTCTATTTCAAATTTATCATAAGTATAAAAATAGCATTGAAAAATGCAAAAATTCAAAAATCATAAATTATTGGCTGTTGCATCTTAATCGATCGTTAAACACCTGAAAAGATGTTTCTTTCGAATGCAAGGATATTCCTGGCATTGATGTGACAACGCTGGCCTACAGCGTATAAAAAATATTAAAGTATTGGAGAATTTCGACGGTGGTTCGCAAGTCTCGGTAGCTCAGCGGTTAGAGCATTGGACCGGATTTCCAAAGGTCATGGGTTCGATTCCCATCTGAGAATTCACTTGTGGCCGAGTAAAATTTTTTCCAATTTTTTTCTATTTAAAATTTATCATAAATATTTCATTCATTCATTCATTCATTCATTCATTCAATCCAGGCTATTTTCTATCTGTGTGCCAAATTTTATCGAAATCGGTTTAATAGTTTTTGCGTGAAAGAGTAACAAACATTCATCCATCCAACATCCTCACAAACTTCCGCATTTATAATATTAGTAGGATATGATTAATTATTTATTGTTCAAATGCAACGAATGACGGAATATAATGCCGTTGCATACGCGAGGAATTAGGTTTTCGCGCGGACTTAGAATGTCGCGTGGTGGTGCCATTTATCAGAATAAAATGTATTATATTATGTAAGGTGCAAGTTATTCAGCGTTTTACTCGAGAAAGGGAACAGCCAGACAGACCACAATCACTTTCATATTTATAATATTTGTATTGATAAGTGTGAATGGAGAAGTATTTGATGGCACTTAAATGTTGCTATGTCTTTTTTGCATAATTTTTCTAAACAAAATTTAAAGTCGTTTTTCAAACCTTTAAGGGTGAATTATGTCCACCGTGACGGACTTCAAAATCAATGACATTTTCATAATCAACATCCCATAAACCTCAACAACGACACCCATATCGATTTTAACATTATTTACCCCTTTTTACCCCCTTAGGGGTTGATTTATAAATCACAAAATTTAGGTTTGTTTATTTGTATTTAATTTCCAACCATAATCCTTATAAAAAAAGTTGTAACTTTTACTTTGAA
This sequence comes from Chrysoteuchia culmella, assembly GCA_910589605.1. Taxonomy (NCBI): domain Eukaryota; kingdom Metazoa; phylum Arthropoda; class Insecta; order Lepidoptera; family Crambidae; genus Chrysoteuchia; species Chrysoteuchia culmella. The sequence goes on from OU342651.1 coordinate 3,977,017, forward strand.
AATAAAGGACTTTTCTTACTCAATGTCATTCTCCTTTTTCCCCCTCTGGGGGGAAGAATATTCAAAAAACGCCGAGACAGGTAATTATGTTTATTTTTAATTATCAACCTAAATATCCTTACTTACTTTGAAAATAAAGGACTTACACAACTTCATCTCCCTTTTCACACTTTTGGGGGTGAAATTTTCATAAACACCGAGACAGTTCAATATTTATTTTCATTCGTCAACCTAAATAAAAAATTTAAAGATCATTAATTCAAACTGACGGACTTTCATACAAACTTTCATCGTCTATTTCACCACCTTAGGGGTAGAATTTCAAAAAATCCTTTCTTAGTGCACCCCTAGGCCTCACAAGGAACCTATGTGCTAAATTTAGAGTCTCTAGACCTAGCGGTTTGGGCTGTGCGTTGAAATGTCAGTCAGTTTTTTCTTTTTTAATTTAGAAAATATGAAGACCAATAAAAATAGTAAGTATTAATAATTTTCAAATACTTACCAATAAATTGTTTTGATACTTAAAAAGGAATAGCAAAATTTGCAATCTTATAATGCAGAGCAATATCTAGCTTCGTATCGTGGAAAAGTGAAAATATTTTCAAAGCGCGGCACGAAAACGCGGGAAAACGACGAAGATGGCCTACGCCAAAAAAAAGAAATAATTAAAAAGGATGAATGATAAAAATGAGTGTGTGTAAAAAGGATAGAATACTTTGAATATTCTTAAATGAGGTCGAACATGGAGCTTATTTAGAACTTATTTAAAATATAACATAGATACCATGGAGTTTTATACAATGAGGTTGATAGTTTGAAAAAAGAGTAAGGATGAAATGAGGTTGCACGTATGAAATAAATATAAAATAAGGGAAATTAGTGAAATATAACAATAGATGATAGACAATTACAACTGTAACGTTGTTTTGAAAATACACAACGTTACAGTATGTTTATCGATTTAGTGGGGTATTTTGCATTGCACATTGTATTATATCAACAGTTCACATGCGCGTGAGCATCTCTATAACAAAAGTGATTTATAGCACCGTCTACCGCAATTCATTGTGTCTAGTATAGGTGTTTTACATACTATTATTAACAGTTACATTACATTCATCAAATGTTAATATTTGTCACTAATAATGGAAAACGAACTCATGACCTCCAGCTGCCAAGAAGTCCAATGCTTGAACTGCTAAAACAAACGCTTCGCAACACAATAGTAACTTAAAATTAATTTCATTTCAAACCTTACTGCACTCTAGAGCACAATGATTCGTTTCAGTAGTAATTTTATTCAATTTTCTCAAAGGATTTAATTCTTTCTAAAGGTACTGGTTCTTTTAGAAATATGAAAGAGAAAGCAGAAAAATGTCGACGATTCTGTGAGAAACTAATTAAATTAAAGAATGAAGTGTTTAAATAAGTGTTTAAATTAGTTAAACAAGCTGTGTAGTGTCAGTTTAGAATAGCACTACCCCCTCTCATCCTGTGGGTGTCGTAAAAGGCGACTAAGGGACTCAACCTTCAGGAGATGGGCAGCAGCGTCTCCTACAAACTTGGCCATACTGCGATCGCCAACCCGCCTGCCAAGCGTGGCGATTATGGCAAACCCCCCTTTTGGGGGAGGCCTATACCCGGCAGTGGGTGTTATTTGGCTGAGACGACGACGTCGACGAGCTGGCTAACGTGACACTTTAGGGCATTAATATATTAAAACACTTTATGTTCCTCTGTGTCTGTTTATTTATTGTGAGACGCCATTTTGAAAAAAAAACAACTTTTTACAACGGTGTTTGAACCTTTTGGTCTCGTCCCCGGTTCGCCATTTTGAAATTGTTTCTAAATCCCGCTGCACGATATTTTCTATATAAAAAGATAAGGAACGTAAATATGCACAAAAAATATTAAACAACAATGCCCTAAACTGTCAGGTTAGTAGATAATTGGAGTTAAAGATACAAAGGTGGTACTTTGGGTCGGCTTTATTTATTTTATTTTATTTTCGTTTATTTGGGAAAACAACAACCTTAATTATACATTCTAGTTACTTAATTACAATTTAACTACTCCTAAGGTCTATTACAGTCATCCACAAATTTAATTCATGCAACAGTTAAAGTGTTGTAAATAAAAAAGTAAGGTAGTAAAAAATAAGAAATGCAAAACAAATTGCATTCTGCTATGTTCGACTTTTTATAGGGATATACAATGACAACTGCCGCGCGAGATGGTAAATAGTCGTCTCACATAAAACTTATTGTGTGTGAATGAGTGATATTATAAGTGATTAAAACATGTTTTTTTTTATGAAGTACGGGGAGACTCTTACCCCCATATTATAAGTCGTTCCTCCAAAAACTTGTACACTCCACTAAACCTCGTCGTGGATAAAAATGGTAGTGTGCGCTAGGCCTAACACGGAGTGGCTACGTACTCTTTGGCTCCTCCAGGTCCTTACGGAGTTATGACTTAGAATACCGATTTCGAGGAGTATTTCGAAGAGGTTTTCAATGAGGTTTCGTTAAGTCGGGGACGAGTAAGTCTTGGAGGAACGACTTAGAATATGGGTGTTAGCCTTCATCATACCTGATGTTAAGTATTGATAAGGCTGAAGATGGATTCGAGCCTCTCCCGGAATCCCCAATCACTGAGGAACTGGCTTATCTTTAACTGCCGGAACACAACAATGGTGAAAACATTGTTGTTATGGCGTCAGACTTAGATAAGATGGTGGTAGCTAGCCAGGTGATCTTACAACAAGTCCTACCACCAATAAAACCATATACAATATGTACCCCCGCTGGGAATCGTACCCGGGACCCCTGGGTCTGATACCGGTGGTTGTACCACTAGACCACAAAGGCGGTTGAAATGTAACTCTAATTATATGGCTAACGTGACACTTTACGACTTTATACATTAAAATATTTTTTTTCTTCCGTGTGTCCCCTGTCCATTTATATAGGTATTATCGTGCGACGTAATTAAAAAACAAAAAAAATAACGTCTCATACTACGGGTTTGGGTGAGGCTAGCCTCCATACAAAAAAATTTAAACTCCTTTAATGCAATGATTTTTTGTAAATCATATCATTAACAGAAACCGTAAATCTAAAATTATCTAGCGAAAGTAATTATAAACCCTTGGTCTATTATAAACACTTCCACGCATACCTAAGCCGACATATTTCACGTGTGTTTATTGCTCAAGATGGGGTCTAATCTATCCCAGATTACATGTATTGCTTAATAACGTCCCGCGGGTTAAATATCTACATAAATAATAGTCCTGTTAAAAGCACAACAGGTTCAAAATTGTGTTTTATGCCAGCTTTAGTTATATTCCGAAAACCGACAGCGTAATCGAAGAGACGGTAAATGTGAGTGTCACGTTATAGTTATTTTTGGTTTTCTTTTTAGTTTAGAACGAAATTCTCGAACAACTTAATTAATGGCTTCAAATTATAATTATTTGTATGTATAATTTTGTTTGAATTAAAAAACTTACCTCTTTTATATCACGGGCAAAGCCCGGTCCTGTTGCCAGGCTTGCGTGAAGGAATGGGCATTCGCTCCCCACTACACGCAAAGGTGCGCAGACGGAAGCGGACACCGGCAGGCACATAGACTATTTTGAGTGTGAAAATAAATATATATAAAATTATTATATATACACAACTCGAACCGTCAGCCGCGGAAAGTGGCTTTTATTATTATTATTTATATATTATTGGAGAGGCCTATGTCCAGCAGTGGACTGCGACAGGCTGATGATGATATATTATTATAATTTATTATAACATATTATTTAGATTTGAAGATTGTGTTATTTGTTTTTGTTTTCCCATCGCTTTGTTTGTACCTTTGCAGGTGTCGTAGCAGGTGATGAGTTTACTTGTTTGAATCACTACTTTAGTATTACGGGTACGGGTACGGTTACTGGTTTATTTTGTACTAGCGGTCGCCTGTGTGTGTGTTTCACCCGCGTGGTTCCCGTTCCCGTGGGAATTTCGGAAAAAAAGTATACTATGTTTTTATACAGGCTCTCTACTATCTGTGTTGTTGTTTGTTGTGTTGTAGTGCAAATTTCATCTAAATGCATTAAAAGTTTTAACGTGGAAGAGTAACAAACAAACTAACAGACAATCAAACTGACATACCTACTTTTACTATAATAATATTAGTAGGATTTATGGCCAATTTTTTGAGGAAGATAATAGGTTGTTTAGCCTCACTTGTACACAGACGAAGTTACTAGATATTACCCACTCAAATATAATAATCAAATAATTGACTCCACTCCTGTCCCCTCGACTAAGACGCTTACTCGTATATAATTGCGCGCTAAATCCAGTTTATACCCAAAATACTGTTTTAAGATTTACTTAATGAATGTGAAAATAGCTCGCTACGAGAGCGGTGTGCATTTCCCAAGTGGAATAGGACTTCAATGCGATACAGACTTTCAATTAAAGCGGTGGTTTATCTTCCACTGCTTTTTTTTATAAAATAAGTTTAATAAGCGGCTATGTACAACAAATTAGATAGTCCTTAAAATTCATGAAAACAACTTACGGAAATGTAAAGAAGATATATTAAACTGGCTTTTATCCAAGTCCTATGATGACATAGAACAGCTATTGCAGTGGCAAAACACTCACACTCACACACATACACACACACACATACACACACACGCACACACAACACACCTAGATATTTACTTACACAACACATACTCGTATTATGAAAAATGCATAGTTATGTGTTTGATGATAACATAAACAAATAAATTGCGTGTATTATTTAGATGTCATTAAGCAATGAAAGAGTCTGGCCTCCTGACACAAGTGTCACTGGACATTAATAAGTTGGTTCCAGCCACTTATGTTAGAGCAACGTAGGTACATTGTTTATGAATAAAACATTTTTCATTTTCAAGTTTAGTTAGTTAAAACATTAAATACTACATTCTTTTCTTTTTAAATTCTTTAATACGATATGGAAAAACAAAAGGTCAAAATAAATGACAATCGAAAAGTTGTATACAATTGGTTGTGGGTAGGTAGCAAGCAGTTCATAATTTTGTGCTATCATATAGGCAAACAAAACGCGCTCGGTTTTTCGTATATTTCCTTAATAAGGATAAAAAAATATCCTTAACGACATTTCGGCACCACACATGCCTTTAAAATTTAAGCCGATATTTAGATCATATGACAACCTACCTATTCTTAGCTGCTTTAGAAACAACATTATCAACAAATTCAATACCTACACAGGTATTCTTCTAAACAAAGAAAATTACTAAGTACAAAAGGCCGCAAGTAAGGAGGTCATAGAAAAAAGTAGTTCAATGGAAATGTATTTCATTTAGCAAAGTGAGAAGGAGCGCATCTTTGAATAATGCATCGGGGTCTAAGGCGATCCTTTGTGTTCTAAGGCACTGCATTCACTACCGACTGCCGACTACTGGTAATTGGACATGTAAGTAATAAAAATCTGGGACATTATAGACTGCCAACTGAAAAAAAAACAGCCATCGATTTTTATATTACTTTTGAAATCATTGTAAACAGCATTTCTTTTCTTTTTTATAGGAATTATAATTCAGTTTAAATATTGTAAGGAGCCCAGTAAACGATTAAACTTTTTTTTGACAACCGCCTGTGTCAAATAAATTTCTGGAAGTCAAACGCATCAGACATAGCCGCTGACGGTCAAATTAATTTGAAAATTACACGAAAATCTGGCATAAGTTTTGGTCGTTTAAAGTCTTCTTCTTAACGAGTGAGGATTTGTGGCCACCTTTGGTGTCAGTGTTTATCAAGCCGCCTATAAGGCCTCTGACTTGGCTTAACGACTGTAATCAAACAACAACAGCCCGGACCGACGGTTTAACGTGCCCTCCGAAGCACGGAAGCGGTCATTTGTAATGCCACTTTACAGTCACCCATCCGACACCTGACCGGGCCGAACTTTGCTTAACAATCGTAATCGAATACGACCAGTCTGTCAAGTGCGGCCATGAGCGCTTCGTCGTTTACAGTGCGGGGCTTATACTCAGTTCGTCCGTATTTTTTTTAGTAAGGTTTAAGGTTTAAGACATTTATTCTCATTAAGAATTACACATTAATTCACTTACATGAGAACAACACAATTAACAAACAAATAATACATATTCTAGAGATACGTACTTATGGACGGTAGTTTTAAAAACATTGTCACAACAATTACACGAGCACCGCGAGCCTCAGTCATCGGGCGCAATGATAACAAAACATTGATGTAAACAAAAAAAAAACGCTCAGCACCACGCTAGATGTGGCTTATTTAAAATAATTTGTTATGTTTTAAGACTAATTCATTTTTCTTTTTGTATTGTTTTAGATTAGATGTTTAGTATTGAAAGTAATCAAAGCTTTAATTTAAAGCTTTTATCATTTTGTTTTAATTTGAATACGATTTTTTTTTATTCTTTTAAATTGCCGACAAAAGTGCAAGTTAAGTGCAAGTGCAAAGCATTAATACAAATGATGGTTCGTTTATAGTTTTATAGACTTTTAACCGACTTAAAAAAAAGAAAAGAAAAGAAGGAGATTATACCTATTTATTATTGTAGATTTATTTATTTGAACTTATGTAATGTTTTAGCAGTTTTCTGAATGTGTTAATTGATTGGGTTTCTTTAATGTCCTTGGGAAGCTTGTTATAAATTTGTGCACCTTCAAATAAAATAATTCTTTTGCCATAATTTGTTCTAGGGGACCGTAACACTAAATCATTCGCATTTCTTAGTTGAATTTTTTGTATTTGCCTCTTTTTTGTGAAACTAATTTGTATGTGTATATTTTTAGTTATTATTTTACGAATCAGTAAACAAGTGTAATATGTGTATGTTTGTGTAATATTAAAAATTTTTGTTTCTTTGTAAATTTTTTCTGTAGATGTAAAGTAATTATAGTGAAAAAGGATTTTAATTAATTTGTTTTGTGCTCTTTGTATTAAGTTTATATGTGATTTTGCGGCTGTACCCCAGACCTCGATCAAGTAGTCAATGTGAGGCTTAATAAGGGAATTGTATATAGTGTAGCGCACTTCACGTGGAAGACACCTACTGACACCTCTCAAAGCTCCGGTTAGAGATAATAATTTGGCTTTAATTTTATCAATATGAGGTTTCCACGTCAATTTACTGTCAATAATGAGCCCTAAATATTTTTCACTATCAATTTGGTTTATTTTACAATTATTTAACATTAAACATTCATAATCTGAAATCTTTTTGTTTTTAGTTTTAAAAATTATGTAGTTTGTTTTGGCAATATTAATAGTTAGCAAGTTGTACTGAAACCACTCATTTAGTAAGTTCAGGTCACTTTGCGCATCTTTGATTATAGTTTCAATCGAAGGACCAAAATACAACAAGGATGTGTCATCAGCATAAAGAGTTACGTCACCTTTAAGACCAATTTCATTGATATTATTAATATAAATTAAAAATAACAAAGGACCCAAAATTGATCCTTGAGGAATTCCGCAGGTTACAGGTTTAGGTTGACTTTGATGATTCTCTATTTTTACGACTTGCTTACGTTCTGATAAGTATGATTTTAAGATATTAAAAGCTGTTCCAGTAATGCCAATTTGATTTAACTTTTGTAACAATATAACGTGACTAACGGTATCGAAAGCCTTTTTAAGGTCTATAAATATGCCTAATGCTATATTCTTTTTATCCAGATTGGTTTTTATTTTAGTAATAAGATCAACCGTTGCTGAGAGAGTATTTGATTTTGGTCTAAAACCATACTGTTGGCTATAGAAAAAATTAATTGAATTTAGGTGCTTCTCTATTCTGTTATACATTATTCTTTCAAAAATTTTGGATAAAACAGGAAGTACTGATATTGGTCGGTAGTTTCCCGGATTAGTTCTCATACCCGACTTAAAAATAGGAGTGACCTTTGCAATCTTTAGGCTATCGGGAAAAAATCCCGTTTCCAGGCACTTATTTATACAGTTTGTTAGGTCTTCAGCAAGCAAATTTTTTAAACATTTAATACATTTAGTGCTAATACCATCGATGCCTGAGGACGTGTTGCTATCTAACTGATTACAAATTTTTATAACTTCTTCGGTAGTGGCTGGCAATAGCTGTGATAGTTCCTGTGAGTGAGTACCAGTTTCCATGTTCTTACTCGGATGATACTTCTTTGGTATTTCATTTGCTAGAACTTCTCCTATAGTTGAGAAGTAGTCATTGAAATATTCACAGATTTCTTTCTCATCAGTAACTATTTCCGAACCTCTCTGCAATTTAACTGGAGCAGCTGACTCCTTCACTTTATTTCGAGTGAGTTCATTTATAAGTGACCACATTTTGGATGGTTTGCTTCTACAATTTTTAAAGGCCTTATAATAATATTTTGATTTCAAATTTTGTATCAAATTGATAACACTGTTTCTTTTTGCTTTAAATATTTCTTCTTTATTTTTATCTTTTGGATTTCGTTTATGTTCTTTATAGTGTTCATTTCTTGTATTTATTGCTTCTAAAATATCTTTCTGTATCCATTCTTGTCTTGGAGGATTCAACTTTTTAGTTTTCTTAATTTTACTCACATTGATACTGCATTTCAGATTTTGTTCTAAAGTATTGTATTCATAGTCTTTGTTGTCCATGTTTTCATAGGAAGTATAGAGTTTTTCGTAATCAATAGCGTCATATCTTATAGTTCTTACTGGTTCTATTTGATATTTCTTTACTTCACATACACATAGTAAGTTGGTAGTAACCAAAATATTGGTTACATTTTAGGTTTTTATTTAACGTAGAGGAAGCAAAGCGTCTTGAAATAGTAAAGCTTTATTAACAGTTTATGTGTCGGCCAGGAACGGCATCTCACACACAGCCAGTTCCTCAGTGGTTGAGGATTCCGGGAGAGACTCGCTACCATCTTCAGACTTATCAATACTTAACATCAGGTATGATGAAGGCTAAGAGTCTCCCCATTGTTCATAAAAAAAAACATAAACAGTCGTTGCACTCGGCCGATATGATGCGTTCACACACACACACACACACACACACGCACCGCTCGCTATCGTAACACGATCGGCCCCTCGATCTCACTGGTTTTCACTGGTAAAACAGTAGCGTGTGTGAGTGCGTCATTTCGGCCGTTTGTAGACAGTGCAAAGAGTGTTTAGAGACTGTGCACACAGTCCCAACAAAACAGTATGTAGCTAGCTTTACAATGTCCGGTAACTTTATTGATTTGTGCAGTTGGCAGAATGTTAATCTTAACATTGAACCTTGATTGTGCTCTTATTGCATACGTAATGAGCTATTTACGTATTGAAACGATTAAGTTTATTAAGATAGGCGTTTTGCAAAGCTAATCCTTATATGCCGTTGACTGTACGTACATCAGCTTTGGAATGCAATCAGTCATTCTACACATTCTAACCTTAGTCATAGAGGTATACCTACCTATTATAATATTATTTTGATTCTTATTATTGAGGTCTCTAACAACCCGTCTGGCTAGCGTGGTAGCAGTAGGCTAATACCAGCCTCCTATGAACGCCACAACAGGCGTGAGCTAGCGTGAGTGGATGTCCACAGGCTGATGATGGATGATTGAGGTCTATTATTTATTCTATCTCAGAAAGACTGAAGATGCCATGTCATCGTGTTATTATTATTAGATACTAAAATTGTCATATGTAGATATGTATTGTATAAAAAATAAATTTTCGCTCATTTCAGTAAAAGCCTATTCATGTATGAATATGAAAATAATGAATAAAAATGTCTAACGAAATAGAAAAAAAATACAGCACACCAAGGTTTACAATTAAATAAAAATTAAATTATTTTGTTTACTGACTCTTACTTCAGTATGCACTTGTAAGAAGAACACACTCGAAGCTGTAAGCATATTTTATAATTAATAAAATATGCATACAGCTTCATATTAGTTATAAAAAGCAATAAATCAACAAACGTGGTCTAAACTCCGTCTTAAGACTAATATATTTCATGGTGTGGTGTATAATGAAAATAGTTGCCAAACACAATTTGGTTTCAAAATTATGCATGTCAGAAGTTTCGAAGTCATAATTTAGCACTCGAGTAGTTCATTAGATTCTGAGCTTTATTACATAGTATTAAGGTTTGATATGTCCCCTGTATGTCAAGAAGGCGCGTACGTGTTAAAAATATCATATCAAAACCATTTTACTTTCATCGCTTTCTAGTCCTTCAAAGTCAAAGTCAAAGATTTTTATTCAAATAGACTTATGGATAAGTACTTTCGAATAGTCCAACATTTTTTTTCCCTACCAGCCATTCAGGACATCTTTTAACTGATAAGAAGAACGGTCACAAGAAATTTATCAGCTTTAACAGAAACGACTACATTTACATTAATAATAGAAATATTAATAATGTCTTTTACTACCCCTTTAGACTTGTTCTTCCAAAATATTGCTCAGAATAGTTAATTCCGATGAAAACTTCGTAATCTTTCACTCAGATAAAAACACGCGCTTAATTTATTCAGCTACCAATTTAGTTTGAGATTTTATGGAGCAGTCTTGTCGGATTATGCGAACCTTGTTGATTCAGTGCTCTCTGTATTTGCTTTGAATTAATACCCTCTTGACTTTTAGTGAGAAGTAAATATCTGTCTTCATTCCGCTTGAATCTCATTTCTTAACTGGTTTATGGTGCAATGTCTAACTTAAGAAGACCCCGTGGCGCAGTGGTTCGCACGTTCAGCCTGCGATTGTTGAAGTTAAGCAACTTTCGCAAAGGTCGGTCACGGGATGGGTGACCAAAATTTATTATCTCGGGCTCCTCCGTGCTTCGGAAGGCACGTTAAGCCGTTGGTCCCGGCTGCGTTTGCAGTCGTTAAAATCCAGCAATTCGCATTGGGCCCGCGTGGTGGGTCACGGCCCGTTCCCCTTATCCATACATGAGGAAGGCCAGTGCCCCTGCAGTGGGGTCATTAAAAATGGCTGATGACGACGACGACGACTAACTTACTGCTGTTAACTTACTGCGGCTTCCCATGATCCATGATCATGATTGACTCGATTGATGATCGATTGTTTGTTTATATCTGGATTTTGATCCGCGTATGGGTGTTATTATTTATCTTTATCTCTGTTTTCCCCACATTCTTCAACATTTTTTTTTTACTACTTTGAGACTAGATTTCGATTAATTTTTTTTAGCAACATTTTATAATGTTTATCTTCAAATGTGGCCCCAACTAAATATTTATATGGTGTCCCGATTCTGAAGAACATTCAATACTAATTATTTATTGCGATACTAGAGACCCGTCCCCGTTTCGCATTGACAAAATTTACTACCGAAGACATTGTTGAGGTTTTAATTACAAAATAAGTAAGATATTTTCCCTAAAAAATTGAATAACGACACAACAAACTATTGTTTTGGTATTCATATCATGACATAAGTGACACTAACTTATAATAACTTAGTAGCAAAAATTATAAAAAAAAACCCGGGCAATTGCGAGTCGGACTAGCCCACCGAGGGTTCCGCACAAATTTGTAGGTACATCATATTATAAATAGTTCAGGAATTGTCTCGCAGTTTGTTTTACGAATTTTTCCCGAAATTTAGTTTCCAAAACTTAAGACTACATTTTAATGATTCAATTACAAATGTATAGCTTTGGGTTTTTATTTTGTATTCGTAATAAAAGACGATATTAATTGCCAAATTTCATAGTTGTAGGTCAACGGGAAGTACCCTATGAATTTTGATTCCCTTGTGAGTGTGGAAGTATACTTTTTGCGGAATTAATGGACTTTTTTTTTAATAATTTTGAAGCTTGATTTTTTCACAGATCCAAGCAATTGGACACGTGAATATATGGTTTTAATTTCAGCTCCACAATTTCCGCGAGTTTCCGAGTTTTTCTGAAATTTAGTTCCCGCAACTAAAGACTTTAATTTTATGTTTTAATTACAAATGTATAGTTTTAAGATTTTTTCCTAGATTCGCAGTAAAAGATAAAGTAGATATTACTTGCCAAATTTCATATTTATAGGTCAACGGGAAGTATGAATTTTGATTCCCTTGTGAGTGTAGAAATCTACGTTTTTTGCGACATAAACGGTCCTATCTTTTTTTCCGTATTTTACATGTTTGATTTTGTTACCCCATCAGCAGACTGTTATACTGAATATATGATTTTAATTTCAACTCGATACCTACACGCGTTCTCGAAATAAACGACTGCAGACGGACGGACGGACGGACAGACGAACAACAAAGTGATCCTATAAGGGTTCCTTTTTTTCTTTAGAGGTTTGGAACCCTAAAATAATAATTCACGCACATACATACATATCATTGTTACTATTTTTAACCGACTTCAAAAAAAGGATGAAGTTCTCAAGTCGACGGTTTTTTTTTATGTATGTTTTACCATAACTTCGCCAGATGTTAACAGATTTATATAATTCTTTTTTTATCTGAAAGAAAGTGGTTTATGTGTGGTCCCATATAAAGAAGATCTGGCTAGTAGTTTTTCATAATCCTGAAAAATATCAATCACCTTTTGGCAAGTACCTAGTCGTTTACCTAGATGACATCATTGTTGTGTATGGGCTGATTTTTAGTGTAAGTAACGGCACATGATGTAACTAAAAAATCTGAAATAAAAACTTGGTGCCAGCCAAGGCATTCTACATTGCACTTTTATTAACTATATATTTTTTTGGCCTTAGCTAGCTAGCACCGACTCCAAAAGTTTTATTTTTTACTTTTTGAAGTCGGTTTGATTTTTTTTATAAAATGTTTTTTTATTCTACTAATGAAAGAACCAAAAGTAAGGGTACCTTCACAAATCACAAATTATTCCAATTTAAAACACAAAGTTACGAGTTCTCAGTTTCATCTGAATTATTAAGAATGTAATTCCAATCGATACTATCGAAGGAACTCGCCTGAACCGTTGCCTGTTACATGCGACATTCAATTTAAAATGTAAATATGTCCGTTTGTGATTCACCGGCTGCTCCACACACAGACTCAATATCTGATTGCTCAGTCTGTGAGACTTTACATCTTGTACATGTACATTATTAAATAAGTAGTTAAAGAACTTTGTAATTTTTTGTCTTAAAATTATTAAAAAAAAACACGCTTTATTTAAGCCGCGACCAAACTAGTTTGAGTAAATATGTCTGTTTGTGATTCACCGCGGCTGCTCCACACACTGACACATTATTTGATTGCTCAGTCTGTGTGATAGCACTTTAAATATTTACATCTTTTACACGTAAATACCTCTAAATCTAACGTGACTCCAAAGGACTAGTTTGGAATAAATTAAAGACTTGAGACAAGGGGAAGAGCGATAAATGTCAAATCTTTGGTTCTTGATTTCAAGCGCTCAAGTTTATAGAGATTATTTCATACAAAAAAACGCACATTAAATGAATGTTCGAGTGACTCGGGAGACTGAGATTTTTGTTATAAAAAAACTAAAAAAAAGGCTCCAAAAAGTAAAAAATAAGCCTTTTGAAGTCACTGCCAGCCAAGACATCAATGGTGCATTTTACTTACACTTCTACCTATATAATATTTTAATCTTCACTTCACTCTTGCGAGAAAACTAATAGGTCGAGTCTGCTCTTTAGCATCAGTGGCTCCCGGTCTCACAACTCACGTTTCAATAATTAGGTAAGGGGTATTGTCGAGAATTCCTTACTGCAGGGCTATCGCGTAAAAAATCTGGGTATGGATATGGGCTTCATTTGACAGTTGAAGCTCATAAAATTACCGTATATGGTCATTTAACTGTCAAATGAAGCCCATGTCAATATCCATATGTTTTACGCGATAGCCCCCCGGGTTCATATTATGACTTCTATAAGTGATATAAAATTCGCTAAATGTTTATCTGGGTATGGATATGGGCTTCATTTGACAGTTGAAGCTCATAAAATTACCGTATATGGTCATTTAACTGTCAAATGAAGCCCATGTGAATATCCATATGTTTTACGCGATAGCCCCCCGGGTTCATATTATGACTTCTATAGGTGATATAAAATTCGCTAAATGTTTACACTCTTCGTGAGATGACAACCAGAACATCTATTTTCGAATCACTCGTCGCGCGAGTGACGAGGCGATCGAGGAAGCAATCAGGTGATTAGCGACCTTGCATTCGTAAACATAGCACGCTTTTCGCTTTGCTCCTCTCGCACTCGCGTTGGAAGGCGGTACTACTGGCTAAAAACGAAGCTATGTATAAACGGGCAAGTTCGCTTTTACGGAATACGGCAACTCAAACGTCGCACGAAAATCAGCAGAACCCCTCGAGACGAGTGAATCAAAAATAGAGCTCCAGATCATTATTATAAGTCATTAAATCTCTCTCAATATTACATAACTAGGCAAAAGCATAAGTTTTCACAACACCCATTTACACTGTTCATTTGCTCAGGGTTCTAAATGAAGGCAATATGGCGTCGAATGGCACAGTAAATGCCAGAAAGTACATTACAGCAACTTATGTCGCAAACTTAACTCTGTCCTTTATCCTGAATAAGTCATTTTCGTTGGGGCAATGTAGTGAAAGGACGCTTCATCCGTCAGATAAAAGAGTATTTACTTATGATTGAGTATAGGCACTGACCGAGATTTTGGTATGAAGTGATTTGTTTTTGGTTAAATTTCTCGGATGGTTTTAAATAATTATCATTAACCAGCCAGTAATAAATGTTCCCACTCAGTACTGTAGTGGGTACATTAATAAGGTTATTGCCCCAGTGGGCAATAGATTAGGAGAATTGACTATGACCGATCACACGAGCTTGATAGCATTTTCAGTATTATTTTAAATTTATCTGTCAATTATTGCATCTAAACTTGTTAAACTAATTTTGGAATACATACTTGTGATATTGTTCAAAGCAATTTCAACATTTACAGAATTTAAAAGACTTGATTTAATTATCTGACAAAGATGATAATTCAGTTTGTTATTTCCTGCATAATAAATATTAATTATGGCTTTTTTAGTTTGATATATTTAAAAAACAGTTTTCTTACTAATAGTAAATCATAATCTAATTTAGTTGATTAGTAGGGTATCTGCAGTGTTTGAAATACATTGTTTTTATAAGAGCCCGTTGCGAACGCTCCAACTCAATAAACTTCGTTTTTACCACACCACCCCAGACAAGAATGCAGTACACCAAGATAGATTGAGCCAAGGTGATATATATTTTATTCAAGATAGATTTTGGTGAGTTTCTTGGAATAAAATGTCTAAGTGTACGAAATATTCATACGATTTTTCTCACACTCTTGCCAGTTTCTCAAGATGGGGGTACCTGGTCTATTATAACGCCTTCTTTAATTATGATTGGGCAAGTACAGATTAATATCAGTGGTCACTTTACAGTGGTGAACTTATAAAGTGTAATTTTCATCAGGCTGATTATTGTTATAAATGCTGAAACATATGTAATTCGTTTTTGATGTATTCAGGGATAATAAATTATATCTTATCCAAGTAGATATTTAAGCCATTCTTCGGCACTACTCTTTACGACTTTCCATGAGTTACCAGAGAAGACAACAGCTTTATCATCGGCGTATGAGAAAATTTTAGCGTTGTTGATTTGTAAGTTACATGTGCGGGCTATATTTGTAAATAAATAGTTAAATAACATAGTTTGTATAAGATACTTATAAGAAAGTTTTGTAGTAAGTAATAAATATTATAATGTTCGTGTTTCATTTCCTCTTATTAATGTGTTTAGTTAGGAAGATAGTTTTTAAGTAGTTAAGTAAATCATTTAATTAGGTTGTAAGACCAGAGGGCTCTCCTTTCGGTATTGCCGCGGCCGAGTGACCCGCGCGATGACAGCGCCGCTAGTGGCGGAATTAGAAACTAAAAGACATGCGAATTTTGTAAATAGTGTTACTACCGAAAAACAAACTCACCGATTGGGTTGATAATTATAACCAAGCCTTACGATTGGTCAGAGGCGATAATAAAAGGCGAGCCCCAAAGTCATAAAATGTATTCACGATCCGGCTTTCTACCTATGAAGAATAAAGAAGTAAATCTGCCTCAAGCTCCTGTTGTTTTCTTCAATACAAAAACCCCTTCAAGTATATTATAAGTACACCGGGACTATCGTCGCTCCTAAACGACCGGTCCCGTAATCGTTTATATATATCTAAAATAACGGAGCCCCTAGAACGCTTCCCTGGGGTATGCCTTATGTTACTTCTACGTTCTCAATGGTATAGTGCTCCAGTTTGACACTTTGTTTTCCATCAGAGAGTTAACTTTTGAATAGATTTAATGGCATACCTCTTATACCGATATTAAACAGCTTGTCAATTAGGATGGGGACAGATACGGTGTCAAAGGCTTTTTTGATATCCAGGAATCCTGTTAGACATGACTTCTTTTGGTCAATTTGGTCCGTTATTGGTGAGTTTAAAGAAATAACTGCATCTCCTGTGGACATACCTTTCCTAAATCCATGTTGTGATGGAGATTAAATTTTATATTTATTGAGAAAGTTTAAAAGCCGAACATTTATAAGTTTTTCTAAGATTTTTGATATACGGGTAAATTAGATATAGGTTTGTAGTTATAGACGTCCTCTTCGTCCCTATTTTTGTGTACTGGAACAATAATAGATTGCTTTGGTGGACCGGGAAGATTCCCAGATTAAAACATAGATTGGCAAGATGAGTAATAAGGGCAACTAAATGTTTTCTTGCAGCTTTTAAATATTTAGGAGGGATCTCATCCCAGCCAGGAGCACTATTAGTTTTAAGGCTATCCAATTCATTGCAGTCTGTTTTAAGCAGTACAAACGTATTAAGCTGGATTGGTTATTTTCTATTTAAGTTGGCATAATCTTGGAAAGGAACGAATTGAATCTGTTGAGCAAGTTATTTACCAATACTTACAAAGAACTCGTTTACATAATACTAATTCGGGAGATAAAGTTTAAGGTTTACGTTTAAGTTTTTAAGTTTAACGTTTAATTGATCTACATTTTTAGTTTTAGTTTGAATGGAGTATGTTATTTGTTTAATATTTTTTCAAAGTAATTTATTATCAGAAAGTGATTTAGAAATTAGGTCCGTTTCAAATTTCTTCTTCAATGATTTTTATTAAATTATTATAGTGATTCCTGTATCTAGCATAAGTTATTTTTAATATTTCATGATTTGTTTTTTTTTATTGCTTTTGTAATTTGCTTGTATTATTTACGCATCTAAAAATGCCTGCAGCAATCCATAGTTTTATAATACGTTTTCCCTTTGGAATATTAATAGTTATTGTATTATTTTTATTGATTCCATTATTTTTTTCAATAAGAGATCAACCAACACATTGAGATCATTGCAGTATAGTATTTCAGGAACATTTTGCTTTTCTAAATGTTCCATGGCTTTTCATAGTCTATTTTAAACCTAGACTTAATGGGCTTATTAGAGTTTTTAATTTTAGATAAGCATAAAAATGTGGTACTATGATCCGTAGTAGTTATGTGTAATATTGCTATGAATGCTGATGTTTTCTTTTGTCTATTTTTTATCATGAAGTGGTCTAAACATGCACGTTCTCTAGTGGGTAGTGGGTGACCAGGAATGATGGCATATTCGGAATGCATGTTAATCTCTACCATTACAGGCCGAGCCTTCAAACCACTGCACCACTGAGACCGAAATGTCAAAACATTAATGTTGTCATTTTGTTTTATCGAAAATCCTTGAATTGAGTTTTAATAGTAGGCGTCTTGGGATCTTAGGCATTCTAAGCAAAGTGCAGTAATGCACCAAACAATCCTCAAAAGATTTGAATGTATACAATACATTGTTATGTACGCGTCTACGGCTTCATCCCTTATTTCTACCTTATGCTTTATTGCACGGAGATAAATGTCACATTTGCCTGCAACTTTCTTATAGTGCGTTCAACAAAGAAAAACACTTAAAACTTTTTCCATTCTCCGTGTCATCAACTCCGTCCAATCAGTCTTGAGTTCAGGAGGCCCTTCGTTATATTTACTGTGTACTTTTAGGATCTTCTTTAAGTTATTTGCAGTTGACAGTATTGAAAAGGTATAAAGGTGTCCCTAAGAAACTCATTTATTTTTTGTTCTTTGCCACAGAACAGCCTTCTTCTCTTCGTATTATCAGTTCTTTTAGTGTTGGATACAAGTAGTGGGTGGTTTTGGGCACGAAAAAAAACGCACCACAACAAGCGCAACGTCAAGTCACTTAGAAATTAGAAAATATTTTTTTGAGCGCTGAACAGAATTAAGGTAAGTACTCGTTAGTAAGAAAAACGAATTGTATCATTAATATTACCTTTTACATACTATAATACTCAGACTTGGAACAAAAGTTCAGTATGTACAGTCACGTGCAATGACATAGAAATACGAGGCAACTTTGTCACAATACAATATTGAATGACATTCTGTGCGTCAATGCAATAAGGTTGTAAAGTGTATACATGTCAATGCTCGTGACTGTACATGAATGTTTATCTATATTCATGTGATGAATCATTAACTGTATCATTGGTAAAATCAAACTCACAGTTCGACAGAATCTGGAGCTCTATTTCTGAATCGCCCGTATGATTTAAGTCACACGCATGTAACTTAAGTCACGCGTCGCTAACTTTATTTCGCGCGCCTGCAGCGATTGCGTTTGCGGTCAAGCGATTAAAAAATGTGGAAATGCGTATGATGAACGAAAATAGAAACGAAGCGCTCGACGCCCGACGAATGAATAAAAAATAGAGCACTAGGAGCTCTATTTTTTAATCGCCCGTATGACTTAAGTCACATGCATGCGAGTTAAGTCACGCATCGCACGCTTCTTTCGCTCGACTGCAATAAGTGAGTGAAGGCACTCGTCGACTGAATCAAAAATACAGCCCCCTGACCCATCATCAGCCACTTTAACGTCGATTCTGCTGCGAATGGAATGCGCTGCATGCTCATGTGTTCCCCGATTCCAACAACCTTGCTCTCTTCAAAGCATAAAATAGGCATAAAATAGGCTCTTAAATAGGCATTTCCTGGGCAAGCATGCAATACATTAGACCACATCCTGTTTATTAAGAACGATGGTGGTAAAATGCTGGCTCAGTTATTTTATAAAAAACGATAAGCTGGAGATAGCGCTTTTAATCAACCATCCCGTCACAAGTGCAGGTTTAAAGCACTAACCACTGGGGTACCAAGCTCTTCAGTAAATCAGTGACAATGATTACTTTTTAACCGTCTTTGGTCATCCATCCCATAACCGACCATTGCAAAAGTCACAGATTGAACGCCCTAACCATTGCCCCACCGAGCTTCTCAGTAAATCAGTGACCAAGATTAGATTTGAACAGTCTTTGGTCACCCATCCCGTTACCAACTAAAGCAAAAATAGCAGGTTGGACGCTCAAACCACTGCGCCACCAAGCTCCTCAGTAAATCAGTGACCAAAATTACATTTTTATCGTCTTCGGTCACCCATCCCGTGACCAACCATTTCAAAATTTCCGTCACAATCGCAGGTCGAAAGCTCTTACCACTGCGCTACCAAGCTCCTCAGTAAATCAGTGACCAAGATTGCTTTTTAACCGTCTCTGGAAGGATTTTCCTCTTTTCCCTGTGTACAAGGGTACAAGGGTACCCAAATAAATACAAAACTAGGAATAGAATCCAGGGTTAATCTCTGCCGATTTAACTTTAGCAGTGTCCGTGTGTCGGGTGTCCTTTGCCTTATTTATAAGGGTTAGGTAATGTTTTGTTTTATAAAGTGTCGTTTCGGGTTAAGTTTTGCATTCTGTTTGCCCGTGTAATAGTTGTAATTTGCTTTATATTGGTGAAATAGTTTTGGTTAAACATTAATATTTGAGTGCAGTTTATATAAAATAAAAACGATATGGGTTGGATTCCAAATCCGCTTATCGACAAGACAGACCTATAATTTTATGTCGGTCAGTTTCATCAAGAATCCAAAAACTAGCAATATTCTGCAACCTGAAAGTAAATAGTATTTTTTTTTATTCACGACAGGCGGCGACACTTAGCCTTCATCATACCTGATGTTAAGCATTGATAAGGCTGAAGATGGAAGCGAGCCTCTTCCGGAACCTTCAACCACTGAGGGACTGGCTATCTTATCTCTAACTACCGGAACACAACAATGCTAAAAACATTGTTGTTATGGCGTCAGACTTAGATAAGACGGTGGTAGCTAGCCAGGCAGACTTACAACAAGTCCTACCACCAACCAAACCAAATACAATGTGTACCCCCGCTGGGAATCGAACCCGGGACTCCTGGGTCTGATAACGGTGGTTGTACCACTAGACAACATACTTACACTAAACAATTAACAATTATATCTGGACGAATTGTAAAGGAGATGGCTAAGCAACTGCCTATAACATGTATATTAATGTCTTACTAGGGCGTAACATTAAAATATTCATATTTTAATTATTTCGAGTTCAATATTCATATACAACTTTCATGAAATAATCAATTTATTAAAAGATTTCAAGTTGGTTTTGATGTTATTGTTTGACAAGAAGAATGTCCGTATTACGAAATCAGTGGGCAACAAACATTCTTTTATTTTATATTTGTGTAAACTAAAACAACTAATATTAGAGAATTTATGTTTATTAATTATTAAAAAAATATGATTTTCTTCATTTTGTTTGTTCATAACAGATCACCGAAATCACAAAATTAGTAATAAGTTTGGTGGACCTATATACAATTGACAAGTAATGAGCATCCGTATATGATACGGCTACGTTCAGACGGCATTATTTTACCCGCAAACCACACACTAGTTTTTTTATTAAAAAGAGCAGTGGTAGTCGAAAATACTTGTCCACATATTCTCCATGTGAGA
Organism: Chrysoteuchia culmella; assembly: GCA_910589605.1. NCBI lineage: Eukaryota > Metazoa > Arthropoda > Insecta > Lepidoptera > Crambidae > Chrysoteuchia > Chrysoteuchia culmella. The sequence goes on from OU342651.1 coordinate 3,997,994, forward strand.
AAATATCGTGTTTAAGAAATATTTTTCACATGAATTTCCGAATTTGTCACCTAAGAGGCCGAGTCTGACTGCTTTCAGAAAAAATATTGCTTTGAACGTAGCCTAAATTAACTAAATATAAATCGTCAACCTGACAGACGGAGGAGTTTTTTCATGATTTTATTTTCAAGATTTTAACTGTTTCAAAAGTTCCTGAAAGTTGTTTCATACGAAATACTAATATTCCGCTATCCAGCATTATATATTACTAGGTTCAGTGTAAATACATTGCTAGGCAGTCGTCCATACAAAATTTAGCCATCTCCTTTTAAATCGATTTTCTAGTGCTACCTAGAACATGATGCCACCACTTTAATAGGAAAAACTAATAATACTTCAAACGTACTAAACAAAAGTTGAAATGAATATTTCAGCAAACAAACATTTACAAAACGAGATTTGTAGAATTTCAGCCTGAAACGTGGGTAAACTTGACTTGTGAAATTAGTCCTTCAGAGTGAGGTAGTTGTTAATGGCTGGGGCAGTAATGGGAAATTCTGGGACAGTTTATATTTTGGGACAGTGTCGTACAGCTAGAGCATTCTACTTGGGACACTTCAACATTCTTCACAAATATTTAGCGTTACATTGTACTTTTTGGACATTGAAGAACTCTTTGCGCAGTGGTTTGCACGTTTGGCCTACAATTGCGTAGGATAGGCAACATTTGCAATGGTTTGTCACGGGATGGGTGACCAAATATTTATTATATTGAGCTCTTCCGTGGTTCGGGACGAGACCAATCGCGTGCCTACGCGATTGGTCTCGTCTGCATTCTACATACTACATTGGATCAACTTTTAATTATGAACAACGTGTAGACTCTTAGCCTTCATCATACCTGATGTGCCTGGCGCTTATTGCCGCACTTGACAGACTGACCGTATTCGATCACGTTCGTTAAGCAACGTTCGGCCCGGTCAGGTGTCGGATGCGTGACCGTAAAGTGGCATTATATCTGAGCGCTTCCGTGCTTCGGAGGGCACGATAAAACGTCGGTCCCGGCTGTTGTCATGTGATAACATGTGTCGCCTGATAAACTCTGACACCTGATGTGGCCACTAATCCTCATACGATAAGAAGAAGGAGATACCTGATGTTAAGTATTGACAAGGCTGAAGATGAAAGCTAGCCTCTACCGGAATCCATAATCACTGAGGTACTGGCTATCTTATCTCTAACTGCTGGACTTTAGTCTATTCTCCTTATCTATCCATGCAGAAGGACATAGCTGATGTGCTAATGGGCTTCAACTTTGAAACCAAAATACCGCTGACGAGGTCAGCAAACGTGCAATGAATGTGACTGCATTTAGCTTTATTTGCGTTGCATTCCTTCATATATTTTCCAACAGATTTATAAAAAAAAAAATATAAGTGGTATAATGGAGGAGGAGGAGTTTTTTCGATTTTCTTAAAGTCCATAATCCTAAAACAAAAGTATAAGCTGGAAAGGCTTCCCAAGGGATATTTAGACGGTTCTCTTAAGTCTCTTGACTTGGAGCACAATGGACATCGCTACCCGGACATCTTTTGTGCTCCCTTACAAAGGAAATTAGCAAACGTATTTTTAACGCTTTAATTAAACGCATTTCCTACTTTTTAATGAAATTATTCATTCGTGAAGTTAGATATTCTGGGGTTATTCCCAACCTCATCTCGATTATTTACTTTTTTTAAACTTCACAACGCCGCCGTGTAGGATGATTTGATAGTAATTATTTTCAAAAAAATTCTAGAGATATTGCGAAAACACGGATAATTAGACAAATGGTGTTGACATTTCTCAATCTTACTGAAAAAAGATAGGGTTTTTTTTAAATACGGCTCTTAAATTCTGAACTCTGATTGGCATAATTTTTGCATGCTTGCTAACTCTTATTCTGATTGGTTCACAGAAAGTTTACCACAAGTGAGAGAATCGATTGACATTTTGAAACGTTAAGTCGTCAACCAATCAAAAGATGTTGTTTTGGACGGTCCGACCAATTATTTCATAATAGCCAGCGATTATTTTCGCAATCTTACTAAGGCAAGCCGATTTTTCGCAAAAACCCTATCTTTATTCAGTAGGATTGAGAAATGATAACACCATTGTCTAATTATCCGTTTTTTCGCAAAATTCCTAGGATTTTCTGAAAAAAAAAAACGATTTATCTAATTATCCTGCGACATATATAACATCACATATCAATCTCAAGCTGCTGCTTTGATACTCTACCAATCTCGCAATGGATGTAATACGTATACCCTCAATAGGGATTTACTTAGTCATTAGAGTTAGCTTGAAAACGTCAGTCTAGACCTATTTGCTAAATACCGCAATGCATAATTGAGCTGAGCTAGACCCAAATATTCATGGTACAGTGTTGTTTATTCATACAGCCAGGGTCGTTCGGAGTCAAAGATATTCTCGTATATCCCTGATATATCCGATGCGCGCTCGAGCTCACTCAGAGCCCATCGGTGGGTGAAACTATAGGAACTAAATTGTGGATGTGGCATTTTAAGTCAATTGGTAAAAAAATATTTCGGCAGTAACTTAAACAGGATAGCAGCAGTAGCTTTAAGATTATTATATCCAAGAGTCGCACTAAGCGTTTTTACTCGACATTTATCTTCCGCACCGCCAAAGAGTATAACTCCTTGCAGAGTCTGTGTTTCCTGACACTTACAATTTGGAGGTCTTCAAGTCACGAGTGAATAGGTATCTTCTAGGCAAGCGCGTTACATCCTAGATAGCATATTTGCTTTCTATCATGCAAGATAGCGGTCAAGCGCATTACCTATCCTACAATAAAAATTTAAAAAAAACTTTAATCGTGTCTAAATGTTTTTTTTTGTTAAACATACTTATAATATGCTGGCGGCCACCCATGGTATTACTCACGTGGTTTCCGTTCCCGTGGATATGTCGGCATAAATAGTAAGCATGAGATACTTTTTATCCCAATATTCCCACAGCGGTCGGGTGAAACCGCGGGCGGCCACTAGTTTATAATATTAGTATGATAGTGCCGTGTGGTGACGGCCTAAGAATACAAGTGTCACCACTCCCTTACATGTCTGGGATGTCGTAAGAGTCGACTAAGAGGCTCGACGCATTGAACACCTGTGCGAGAGAAGGAAAACAAACCTTCTACCAACCCGTCTGGCCAGCGTGGTAGCAGCAGGCTAATAGCCTCCTATGAACGCCACAACAGGCGTGAGCTAGGAGAGACCTATGTCCGGCAGTAGACGTCCGTGGGCTGATGACAACGACGATGATAGTATTATTAGAAACATATTTCATAATACGTATATTTGACTCCTGTAGGAATCGTACCCACGACTATTTGATTGGCAGTCCAAAATTTTAACAGTTTAATCATTACACTACGTAAAGTTAAATTAAACACTAACATTTCTAGACTATAACATCCTAACTACGATTTGCAACAACAAGTCCGTAAAACTAAAAGGGTATGTAAATTGATGATAATTTAATTAAATTAAGTTGAGCCTGTAAAAGGATTTCGGGGAAGTCATGGATAATCAGAAGTTTTCCGACATTCAAAAGTTGTTAACTTTAATTACCTGTCGCGGGCAGTAGTTAAGACAGGACTTGCCGTATTTTGGGGATTATGGAGGTGAAAAATTGCTCTCAAATTGTATGTACAATAATGTGGCTTACAATTTAGTACCTAGTGGTAATATATTGTAAGCCACTGTTAAAAAGTTTATTAGGTATTCGATGAATAGAAATACAATTATATTGGAAAAATATAATTCAGTTCTAGTTCATATATTGGAGAAAATCAACTCGGCCACAAGTGAATTCTCAGATGGGACTCGAACCCGCGACCTTTGGATATCCGGTCCACTTGTCTAAAAACCGAGCTATCGTCGAAATTCTTCAATATTATTATATTTTTAATACGCTGTAGGCCAGCGTTGCCACATCGATGCTAGGAATACCCTTGCATTCGAAAGCAACCTCTTTCAGAAGTTTAACGATCGATTAGGATGCACAGCCAATAATTTATCATTTATGATTTTTTGCCTTTTTCAATGCTATTTTTATACCTATATTATATATTTTTTTAAATAGAAAAATATTGTAAATGTCATCTCGGCCACAAGTGAGATCTCAGATGGGACTCGAACCTACGACCTTTGAATATCCGGTCCAATGCTCTAACCACTGATACTTCGAGAATCATAAGTATAAAAAATAGCATTGAATAATGCAAATATTCAAAAATCTTTAATGAATGAGTTTTATTAAATTGATACTTAGTGGCATTTCAGTAAACTAAATCAGCTAAAAAAGTCAGTCAAATAGGTAGAAATTCGTTTCAGTCTCAGTATTGTATGCGCTTTTATCTGAAACTAGCGTTCGGCCCACGACTACGTTTGCTAGGAATTCTTTAAACTCTTTTACCATTCAGTGCCTTAGACGCGAATTCGCGTCTAAGCAAACTTCTTTCTGGTGCCATAGACGCGATTTCGCGTCCTAGTGTGACTATATTTGTTTCGGCCCGTTTTAAGAGTAAATAAACTGAAAATGTAAGTATGTTTATAACTAAATTCAACGTTAACAATCACAACGCGGATCCTGGATATAACATAAAATAAAAAAAAGGCATCAAATTTCACGCCCCATGCCTTGGACGTCATTCGCGTCCGCCACGATAAAATAAAACAGGACTGACAAACTACAACACCCAGACCCGAGATAATATAGAAAAGTTCATTTTCCATATTGACCCGACATGGGATCGAACCCGGGAGCTCTGAGCGGCGACACTTGAAAACCGGTGTCTGGCGCGTACACACCGGTTTAGAGGTAAGCTGCGCCACGGAGATAGTCAATCTAAATTAAACATACATTTTCAACAATATTGAAAATTGCTTTGTCATCAAGTTTTGATTTAATGATTGACGCCTAGCTTAGCTCAGGAAGTTATTTATAAATCTATAATTTTTTTTGACCAAACAAAGAAATAAGGAAAGCGTTTACATTAAAAAAAAAACTTGTTCACAACTCCTGATTATTATATTTTTGAAAAAATATGTAAAATTGTTATAAATACCATAATTACATTATGATATCATTGAAAACGTAAGATTTACTTACAATAATATTGGAAGTCATCTTTCATAGCACCGATAAAATAACAATTACCTAACTTATAATTTTTTTCAAAGCAAATAACTGGTAATGAACACTGACAGCAGTGCACTAGTAAATGTTACTGAAGCCATTAGAGAAGAAAATAGCAATTTTAGATAGAATTCAAGTTCAATGTGTCGAAAACGCGTATTCGCGTCAAAGTAATTTTATTATAGATGCCGTGGACGCGATCTCGCGTCCAAGTATCGTTACCGCGTTGATTACTAGGCATCCTGTACAAGCTCATAGTATCTACTAAGGCAATGAATGGGTTAACTTCGAATTATGCTACAAATAGAGGCCAATGGCTTTTCCAAAGTTTCATCTATCTTCGTGCCAAAATTCATCCAAATTGACTCAGTGGTTCTGGCTAGAGGGTTACAAATAGACTGAACGACAGACATGCAGAGCTTCTTTTATTTTAATGCGTAATTATTGTTACTATTTATTTATTTAATATTGAAACATAATAAACCGATCGACTAAATCACTAAATTGAACAACTAAAAATATTACGTTAGATTGGGGAGAAAATAGGTTGAGGTTAGGTTAGATTGGCGACATAGCCGCTCACCTAGTATTTATGACGCTTAATTTTTTTTTTAGGCATCCTTTAATTACTACCTTTTTTATTAATACGTTTCCCTCTTTATACATTTTTAATTTCTTCACTTTGTTGTAGCAATTTGTCTCATTTCGCAACCACAATTCTTTCAGTAAATTCGCATGATGCGGTATATTATATCGCGTGATATAGCGGTCTTTACGCTAGGGGCACCGAATATATTATGATAGCAACAGAAGTTGCAATCCTTTGATCGCGAAGAAAGCCGACATTTTAATAGCCTACAAAATTTCCAACGCATCTGATGCATTCAAAATTGCACCTTAATATAACGATCACAAGAGCGCAATTCCTTTGTGTTCAGAATTTACCTACGCCACAGCTCAAGCGTCAGGGTTGTACAAGCGAATTAAAATAAATACAACATAATTTTCTATAGCATTTTTTGTATTTACAATTGTTTAACTTTAATGTAATGTTGTATGTATTTCTTACATCTCTAAAGTACCTATAATTAAACTTCAGTGCTGCGAAAATTCGAAATCGAACAAACAATTTTAAAAGGTATAGTGTCGGAAAATATAAACATGGACCAGTTATTGTTTAATATTAATGTTTCGTAATAATTTGTAAGTATTAATGTTTTGTAAAATTCATGTTTCGAACTGAACTACAAGCGCGGGGCGGCCCTGACTGAACTCCAAGTTGTAGCGCGCTGTAGGTGATTATCTCGGTAGGTATAGGCGAGTGACGAAAGCCTGCTAGGGCGCTGACTGGGAATACCTCATCCGAATAAACAACATCGATGTTATTGTAAGAATTTAGCTTATACGGTGTGCTCATCGGGCCGTATCGTTTAATATCCGTTGACCAAGCTCCTTCCACTGCGAATAGGTATCATAACAACGAAACTGGAGCAATCCTATATTTAAAGTGAATTTAATATGGCCCAAGGTATATACCCATGGGTTTATAGGTCTTCATACCTACATCGCAGTAGATTTTTGTTATAAATGAAATACTTACTAAGAAAATTTTTGTTCACTTTCGTCTCATAAACTTCTTACAATCACAGATTTCTTTATCATTCGAACTATAATTTAATCCTAGCCCACTCAATCGCAAGCTTATTCCTATAGTATACTAGTAAATTAATCAAAGCGCAGTCATGGCCCAACTCTGATAGTAAATCTGGCATTCTCCTTTATGAGCGTGAAAGTGATGGGCGGAATCAGAATTACTTTTCCTATTATTTTTTTACGGCACCTTTTGCGAAATAAGTCAAAATATAAGGGTTAACTTAAATTAAAACGTTTTTAATGCCACTGAACCATTGCCCGATAACGTGAAACTATTAAACTAGTAGCAAATACACTTTTGTTGAGTCTACGCGGCTCAATGGCGCAGTAACGACCTGCTCCGATCGAGGGTCGCACAAACGCCTCCCACGGTGAAGCTAACTGCGATTGAAAAGTTCTTTTGTATTTTCTTTTACGAAAGGTTTACGATAACTAAAAATAGTTGTCTCCTTTTCGAATTTTATCGTTTTTTATACTCGATTTCAAGTGGTAGTTAAACTTTCAAATGTACTGTCAAAGTTAATTGGATGGATGGATCAAATGGATTTTAACATAGGTGTTTTCGAATAGCCCTAGTTTTTTAGTCTATACGATAGACTAAAAAACTATATAAGCGACAAAAATACTAGGTGTGCGACTTAATCGCCAATCTAACCTAACCTAAGAGTTATGGTAAATTTTAAATAGAAAAATATTGGAAAAAATAACTCGGCCACAAGTGAATTCTCAGACGGGAATCGAACCCGCGACCTTTGGAAATCCGGTCCAATGCTCTAACCGCTGAGCTACCGAGACTTACGACTTACGAGCTAACCTAAGAGCTAGCGCAGACGACGGATAACGGAGGCCTTTTTGTCCGCGACACGTCTTTATTGTTAACCAAATAAGATTCAACTTAGACCGCGTATATCCGCGAAAAGTACGCGATAGTCCTCGTTATTTATTCAACTTTATGTTCTTAGTAATAAGGTCGTGTCGCGGACAAAAAGTCCTTCAATGTCCGTCGTCTGCGCAGGCCATTAACCTATCTTTTCCGCAACCCAACCTAGATTATTAGTCATTCAATTTAGTAATTTCTAGTCGACCGGTTTTTATATTCATTTTTTTTCCTACCAGCCATCAGATGTGGAATGTGGATATAGCCTTATTATAGTAATAAAATAAACAAACTGTTCAAGGCATTTTGCAAAATAAGATCGAAAAGCACCAATGCTTATTGCGCCAATTTTAAATACACATTACATTACAAGGTTAATTATAACCAATGATATTATATGTGTGTACTTAAAGCAGATATGACCTACGAGCTCGCATTCTGAAACATTGAGAAGACCGTATATGGGGTCCGAATGAAATAGAAAAAAAATGCTTTATTTCTGAAATCATTTTTCAATAATTACGCTGAGTCTTCCCAGTAAGTAATCGAGGATACTTGTGTTGGGAATGACTCGCAACTTTCTATATGGATTACATAGATTTCTTATTATCTAAAGTTACAACAAACTTACGAGGATACAATAAAAAAAAATGAAAACAATAACAATTAAGAAGGGGGTTAAATTAAAAGTAAAAATAAATAAATGTGAGTGTGTGTGTTTGTGCGTGTGTGTGTGTGCGTGCGCGCGTGTGAGTGTGTGTGTGTGTGTGTGAATAATATTGTTCTTATAAAGGAGGTTTTCAAATTCCTCATTATGTTTTAGATTTTTACCAATTTGTCACCACTTTTTTATATATTTTTAGTTGCATAGGATAGATTTCAAGCACAAATTGAGCACAATTTGATTCTACTTTATTTCCAGGCTTTTTCATGTCCTTTGTCCTACTTGTCAGTAAAACACGACAGTTGTCTTGGTAACAGATTTCAACGCAAATTACTATCTGACGAAAAAAATTCAAACAGATCGCCTTGACAACGCAAACAGAAAAAAACTCATTTGAAAATTCAAAAGTGACACAAGAAAAACTGCCAGCAAATAAACATGGAGGTTTCACATATTTAAAGATGGGATCACACACAATTGAAAGATAATTATAGGCGGCGCCGAAGGTCGACAACTAGTAGCGGTTATTTAACGCTACAGCAGGTAACATATCTAGTACTAGGGGCCGCTCGCAGTTTCGCAGGTTCCCGTTCCCGTGGGAATATCGGGATAAATGGTATCCTATATTCATAACCAGGCAATCTACTATCTGTGTACCATATTTCATCCAAATCCGTTTAGTAGTTTCGGAGCCTATTCAATGCAAACAAACAAACAATCAAATCTTTCCGGTTTATAGTATTATTACAGATAAAATATCATACACTATGACGATATACTTTATACTAAAATATCCATTTTAATTTTCCCACGCATCTTTATATATTTTGACGACCTCTGTGGTAGACTAGTACGCACACCAGTTTCAAGGTGTCGCCTATTCTGAAGTCCCGGGGTCGAATCCCGGTAGGGGCAAATGTTTTTATGATGAATACGAGTATTTGTACTTGAGTCATAGACGTTTATACATGTATATTTCTACATAAATAAATAGTTCCATACAATCACACTAATTATCTAGCCCACGTTAAGTATCATGAAGAACTTGTGTTATGGATACTAGATAACGGATAAACATACTTATATACTTTTTTTTTTTTTGTAAATACATACATAATATACATATTAAACATCCAGACCAAGACAAATAGACATGTTCATGCACACAAATATTTGTCTTGTCCGGGGATCGAACCCGGGGCCTCTGGCGCAGAAGGTGGGGTTAGTACCCCTGCACCAAACAGGTCGTCCGATAAATGTACTTATATTATGATTAATGTATTTAAATCTGTTACCTAGTATCCCATAACACAAGCTTTACAGTGGTTACTTTGGGGCTAGGTTATATGGTGTGAGTGTAAGAAATTGTTACTATTTATTTATTATACCTACCAAAATTCAGAATGACCCATCCCTTAACCGACCACTGCGAATATTGTTTATCATAATCATAATCATCTTTATTTGCCATAAATGGGGTACATCAAAATTGGTTATTATATAGTTATAAAAAACTGCGTTAAAAAAAACCGACTTCAAAAACTAAAAAGCAAAAAATAAGCTTTTTGGAGTCGGTGGCAGCCAAGACATGCTACTTTAAGCTCCTATTCTTTTATTTTTCTTGCCTTGTCTGGCACCGACTCCAAAAGGCTTATTTTTTGCTTTTTAGTTTTTGAAGTCGGTTTTTTTTAACGCAGTTTTTTTTTACTTTTTAGTGTCTGTAATAGGCTGTTTTGTAAACTACAGCAGGGTTTTACTAGATAAGATAAGGTTTCATGTACATTATAAACACAATTATCGTAAATACTACATCGTCCAAGTCAACAAAGAAATGAAATATATAAAAATGCTCATAACATAAAAAGTACTGGGTCAAACGAAACCAAATTTTTATGGGACCAATTGGCAACTATTCTGCGTCGAACAAAAAAAGAATCATGGAAATCGGTTCAGAAATCTCGGCGTAATCGGTGTACATACATAAAAAAAAAAAAAAAAACCTCCTTTTTTTTTGAAGTCGGTTAAAAACAATGTCGCTTAAATACCTATTTACGTTTGACTTCAAAAATTCATCTACAGAGTAAAACGTATTTTCGAGTAGCCACTGACGCAAAACTTTTTCTAAATTTTCTCTGTGGCAATCATTTTATGTCTTCAGGTATATGGTTGAAAATGGTAATACACATCGCATAACAATTTTTAAGGAAACGCGTTGTTTTAGGGGCTGTGCCTAGTACTAAGCTGTTTGGGTTTCTGTTACTCATACATGTTAGATCTTTAGATTTTATGAAATTATTTAGATTTTGGTATGTGAATACTGCCACTTCAAAAATATAAATACACGGTATCAGCCACAATCGAAAGTCGAACACTCTAACCATTACGCCACCGGAGTTCCTCAGAGTTTCTCCTTATTAGGTTATGTTATTTGAGCTCTCTATATGCATCATCTATCAATAAATCAACATACATACTAACTTACATAACTAGCGTAAGTCCACGTTAGAATTAACTGAATCCGCAACTGCACATCTACCTCCTCAGTTCTAATCTCCTGGTAATGCCGAGAGGAGAGAAATAATGTTTCTGTATTTAATTAATGATAGATGAAGTGCAGGGAAAAGCCGATTGTTTGAAATTATCTTCATTACGTTTTTCCTTGGGATAAATCATTTACGCGCTTCACCAACTCAGCAATGAGGCCTTTAAAGTCTTCAAAGAATACTAAAAATCAAAGCCCTCTCCGACCCGTCAAAGAAGGCTACCCCATCATTTAAGATACGGTTGTAACTTAGGCATTAAACTTTAAGTTTTATGTCTAAGTACACAGCCACACAAAGTAGGTTCAACCGGTTCCAAACTTAGACCGTTACAGAGCAGCTTACATGCGTTCTAACAAAGATAATAAAACAAAATAGCTGGCTATATGTCAAGCTCTGCGAAATCCTTAATGCCTGCGTGTTGCAACTTTAAGTTAAGTTATTATTTGAGGTCTTTTAAAACACAATGAAATTAAAGAATAAGTTTTCGAATGATATTATAATATTACCGCATTCACTGCCAAAAAATATCGTCAGGTGTCACCTTATTATTTTTCGATAGTATTACCCTCGGATCTGAGTGACCGGCACCAGTGGTAGTGCATACCACCACTCGGATCCGAGTGTTCTGCAGTGAATAGTTTTGACGAAACAATACGTATTTTTGCTTATCATAAAAATAGATTTTTGGTTATCAAAGCTGTCAAATCTATAATTGAGGAGGTTTTTTCAAAGCTTGACTTTTCCACTATTTGTGTTTTTGCACAATTTGAGAAAATAGTTTTTTTGTAAACTTTCGAAATTTTGTTTCATTGTTGTATACGATAAGATTAGTCATTGCTTTAAATGAAGCTAATAAATGTTGCTAATATATTTGGAATAAACAGAAAATGTCAAATGGAATAATCTATGGTAAATTTTAAATAGAAAAAAGTAATTTAAATAGAATTTACTTGTGGCCGAATTAATTTTTTCCAATATTTTTCTATTTAAAATTTACCATAAGTATAAAAATAGCATTGAAAAATGCAAAGTTTACAAAATCCTAAATTATTGGCACTTGCATCTTAATCGATCGTTAAACACCTGAAAAGATGTTTCTTTCGAATGCAAGGATATTCCTAGCATTTATGTGACAACGCTGGCCTACAGCGTATTAAAAATATAAAAGTATTGGAAAATTTCGACGGTGGTGCGCAAGTCTCGGTAGCTCAGCGGTTAGAGCATTGGACCGGATTTCCAAAGGTCGCGGGTTCGATTCCCGTCTGAGAATTCACTTGTGGCCGAGTTATTTTTTTCCAATATTTTTCTATTTAATGCTTTTGCTCTATTGTGTGGAGATAATAAAGTTATTTTATTATTATTATTATTATTATTATTATTTAAAATTTACCATAAGTATAAAAATAGCATTGAAAAATGCAAAAATTACAAAATCATAAAAAATGGAATAATCTAGTTTTGACGCGGTTTGATTGGAATAAGTAATCAAGTTTTGTTATGTGCTCTAGATTGGCTCTAGAGGATTAACCTTGTTTTGAACATAAAGTTCTGACTGAAAAATGTAGAGATAAAACAAGTTTTGTTGTAATTTAGACTTTAATAAGTCGTTAATTAACTTGTGGATTCATTATAATTTGTTCCAACAATGTATATTTGTAATGAGTAATGTAATTTTGAAGTGGAATAATCTACTATCGACGAAATCATGCTTTTATTCTTTTTTTCTGGTTTAATTATCAAGTTCTGGCCTAATTTTATTTTCGCTGAGCATTAATTTTAATGTTACCAAAGAAAAAAAAATATAAAAAAATCGTTTCATGGAAAGTGGAATAGTCAAGTTTTCTACATCCTCAATTTTCCGAGTTAATTTTCACTTGCCGTAAAATGAGACGGTGCAATCAAACCTGAAATTAAATAATTTTTATTGTTATAGGTTTTATATAATATTTCATGTTGAATTAATTCACTGATCCAACTTCTTCTAATAATACATTCGCCATCAGTCATTTTTAATGGGGACAAAATGTATATTTGTAATGAGTAATGTAATTTTGAAGTGGAATAATCTACTTTCGACGAAATCATGCTTTTATTCTTTTTTTTCTGGTTTAATTATCAAGTTCTGGCCTTTTTTTATTTTCGCTGAGCATTAATTTCAATGTTACCAAACAAAAAAAAATATAAAAAAATCGTTTCATGGAAAGTGGAATAGTCAAGTTTTCTACCTCCTCAATTTGCCGAGTTAACTTTTACTTATTGTAAAATGAGACGGTGCAATCAAACCTGAAATGAAATTATTTTTATTGTTATAGGTATTATATAATATTTCATATTGAATTAATTCACTGATCCAACTTCTTCTAATAATACATTCGTCATCAGTCATTTTTAATGTCCCCACTGCTGGGGCACTGGCCTTCCTTTTGGATGGATAAGGAGAATGGGCCATGACCCACCACGCGGGCCCTATGCAGATTGGTGGGTTTTAACGATTGCAACGATGCCGCCGGGACCAATGGCTTAACGTGCCTTTCGAAGTTCGGAGGAGCTCCAGATAGTAAATGTTTGGTCACCCATCCCGTGACACGTTGCGAAAGTTGCTTAACCTCAACAATCGCAGGCCTTCAGGCTTGTTGCATAAACATAATTATGTTCGGTCAACTTAATCAAAAAATTGTTTCTAAACGGTGGTATGCATTCTTTTGCTGCCTTTTTGTCCATCCGTAGAGGGTTCAATAAAATTCAAGTTTCGTGAAAAAGGAACGGTAGCTCGGCACAACATATAAAACTGCGGACTACCGCCAAAATAAATAATATTTACTTAGGCATTTATAATATTAGTAGGATATGCAGGCATGTAGGCATGGATATATTGTCGTAATTTTCGAAAAAAGAACACGCGAAGTATCGAATTAACGGACAAAGAATATTAAAAACATTGCTGGAGCGTAGTAATGTTCCAAATAAAAAAAAAATGCTCCTGCAATGGATTTGATTTTCAGCCATCTATCTACCCCTACATCCAACGCACACCTGCCAACCTCATCAGAAGTTCAAAAAACAAACATAAATGTACCGGGGAAATCAATAAAATCATTTTCTTTTACTAATTGCCTAAATATGACTAATATAACTTTTAATATTAATTAAATTAAATGTATAAAATAAAAGTATGTTTTATTTCCCTGCATTCTTTTGAGAAAAGCACTATAAATGCCTCGGCGGAAATGGCAATTGCCTGTCTCGTATTAGTGAAGTCTTCGCCTACGGCTCGGCCTTCAAACTCATACTCGACCTGCAATTGCCTATTTCACGGCCTTTGCAATAATGTACTATTAATGTAACCGTCAAACGAACTACCTTCTGTTACATCAAACATCAATTGTTAGACTGTGATAAGCAACCACGGCCCCTGGAAAGGTGCCTAAACATCGGGAAATCCATAAAATGTATAATATTACTAGCGGCCGCCCGCGGTTTCACTGACGTTGTTCTCGTTCACGTGGGAATATCAGGATAAAAACTAGCCTAAGTTTTAACCCAGGCCATCTTCTATCTGGGTGCCAAATTTCCTACTTACTTATATACACATTCGTACATATACCGAGAGACCGGGAGAGGTATTGATACTCCAGTGGATGGTAAAGAAGTATATTTTCTTACATAAACTACGCGCTTAAATACTAAAATACAGATGTGACCCTGTTGACTTAGAATTATGAAATATGGTAAATAATATCGTCTTTTACTACAAGTACAGGAAGAAACCTAAAAACTTCACATTTGTAATAAAATCATAAAAATTTTGTCATAAGTTTTGGAACCTATGTTTCGGAAAAAACTCGGGAACGGCCGGAGGTATCGAGCTAAAATTAGAACCATATATTCAGGTCAACAGTCTCGTGACAAACTTGTAAATTAACTTTAAAAAGTAGGGGCTTTTATGCTGCAAAAACGTAGGTATATTTCGACTCTCAGGGTAATCAAAATTAATTGGGTACTTCCCGTTGACTTAGAACTATGAAATTTTTTCATAATAAATATAGTCATTAGTTTTGAAAAGAAAATTTCGGGAAAATTCGGAAAAAACTGGGAGACTCGATTCCTGAATGTTATGTATGGGAACAAGGTAAAGGGGTGCCATACGACCAACCAAACACGTAAGTAGTTGCACGCTGATTTATTCTAATAAAGGTGGGGACGCAGCCGCGCACCGAACCTACGATTATACCACTTTATACATAACAATCCCTCCCCCACATGCATAAGACTAATCAATAAAAAAAAAATACCTATAATTAAGTTTAGCTCTTTGGCGCCGAAACCTGACATTTTCCGAGCCGGACTTATCTCTTCGACATTTATATCGTATTCTTCATTACTCGCCCCCTCCAAAAAATCTCTTTGGGGGTTGTTACGTTGGGCGACGCAAGAGTGGAAGGCGTCGGCGTCGTCTCGGTTCTGATGCTGGAAGTAGGCGAAACTCCCGGGGCTGTTGAGTCAGTTTCGACGATAGTTGTTGGAATACAGTCGATACCTTGGACTACGTAAGTTGCCATAAAAACTGACCAGGAACCGATACGTTAGTAGCCTTGCGTAATCGAATCTGATTAAGATATCTTTTTACTTCTAGATTAATTGCAAGGACATACACAACATACGTCACGGCTCCAATTTTCCGTGTGTGTTTTCCATAGTCAGTTTATACTGGACTCTGTGTGATCAGCTCTCGCGTGAGAAGAGTTTCGACAAGTCGACGACGTCGACGGCACTTACGCGTTAGGGCCACAGGTCATTCACCTGTATACCGCTCTGTCATAGGGTCGTCCTTGGACAATAAATATTGTACAGATACGACTCACCGTTATCTTCTTCATTTGCGACTGAGGAGGGCAACGTAATACACTTTTCTCAAACATGCATGGAAATGTTGTCATTATTTTCGAAAAAGGAACACGCGCAGTATCGAATTTACTGACAAAGAAAATCAAATCAATTGCAGGAGCGTTTTTTTTTTAATTTGTAACATTATAAAGAGTATTTAACAACTCCAGCACGCCGTTTCATACAACATTGCTGGAGCGCTGTAATGTTCCAAATTCAAAAAGACGCTCCTGCAATGAATTTGATTTTCTTTTAGTAATTATTAAATGTATAATATAAAAAGTATGTTTTATTCGTCGGCGGAAATGAAAATTGCCTGTCTCGTATTAGTGAAGTCCTCGCCTACGGCTCGGCCTTCAAACTCATACTCGAACTGCAATTTCCTATTTCACGGCCTTTGCAATAATGTACTATTGTCACTCTTTGAATACATACGCCGTAAATGCCTTTTTTTACCGAACTTTTTACATTTAATACCGGCACTTTTCGAAGTTGTGATTACTATAACCGCATACGTTGCACTTGACACCGCCGGTGTTGTTTTATCGTGTGTAGTAAAGATTTTTTATTATTATTAAGATTCGCGATGCCTTAATTTTTTTTTCCAAGTCCTTCCTTTTAGTAGGCTCACTATACCCTCAAAGAGTCTTTATCGAAGGCAGTGGAATTTCAAACGGGAGAGACTGTTTAAAAGTCATCTTGAGTACGGACTCACTGTGATGTCTAGACGAAGAGTTGCAATCATGACTGTATTTCCGTAAACGAAGTAAAAAATACAAAAGACGAACTTTAGCTTGGAAAAAAATGCTGGATCAATTGTTTCTCAACTTTCTCGTTGCATTTACTTACTTATTAGAATAAAAACCACAAGTTACACTCGCAACAAAGAATATCTAGGTTGTTCCAAAAATTGATAGCCACACAATAGATACAACCTCTTCTTTCATGAAACTATTCCGAATTGACGGCTTATTTCAACACAAACCTCCTTTGTGAAAATCACTGGCCACCTATGTATAGTTTTTTTTTATTTATGTTAAAAAGATTATCTGTCACTCTTCTTTTGTTTGCAACAATGGACGTCTCGCGGGAAGCTTTTCTTGCTATGATTTTCTATGATTATAAATGAGGGTTAAAGGAAGAAAGGAAGTTCCTTCAAGGAATCTCAAGAAAATTTACAAGCTGCTTTCGATGAGTCTGCTCCTGCGTTAGAAACAAATACTAATTGGTTTCGTGAATTTAAATGTGGTCGAGAGAACTTAAACGATGACCCCCCAGACCCGGCCGACCATCAACTGCAGTAACTCATGAAAACGTCATCAGGGTAGAGTGGCTATTACGAGAGAATAGACATATTACACATCGAGAGATACAGGCTGAACTAAACATTGGATCACAGGCAGTTTCCACAATCGTGCATGAACACCTTAAAGTTAGGAAGCTTGCTTCGCGATGGATACCTCATTCTCTCACCGATGAGCAAAAACGCCGTCGTGTTGATTGGTGCAAATTTATGTTAGAAAAGTTCGAAGGAGGAACTTCGCAAAACGTATTCTACATTCTTACAACTGACGAATCATGGATATATAGCTACGATCCTCTCACGAAGCAGCAATCCACGCAATGGGTATTTGAAGAGGAGGGTTTGGCCATAAAAGTTGTTCGCGGTCGGAGCATTAGTAAAAAATGATAGCGGTTTTTTTTTCGACGCACTGGACCAGTAGCAGTAATTTCGCTAGGAGACCGTAGAACAGTTACTAGTGAATGGTATAGCGAAGTTTGTCTGCCTTAAGCTTTCGGGGAGATGGATAGCGTGCGCCCAAGAAACGGCGTCCGTGGCATTCTTTTTCACCAAGATAACGTGCCCGCTCACACAGCTGCTAGAACTATGGACTATTTGACAAATTCGGGGGTACAAATGTTACCCCATCCTCCGTACAGCCCAGATTTAGCTCCATGCGATTTTTTTTATTTCCCATGGAAAAAAAATGCTTCGTGAAAATTTTGCACTGCAGACGAAGTCGAAGAATTTCGGCGGTTATTTTTCGACCTCCTGCAAGAAATATTTTTTTAATGTTTTGAAAGCTGGTTTACCCGAATGCATAAATGCATTGGGATTAAAGGCGGATATTTTGAAAAGCTGTAAATATTATTTTTTTTATATTCTAACTATTTTTCATTTCACTATTTATGGAAAAGCCCACGTATATATTTTAAACTGGCGTAAAATTTTTTGTGTCTCATTGTTTGCTTTACAGGTAAAAAATCGAGATTCAAGATGAATATATTCCGATATTTGCTAAATTTTCTATGTGTGTGTGTGTGGGGTACCTACATAAGATTGTACAAGCTATTATAAAAAAGAATGTATAAATTATAACGATAAATAGCATAAAAGATTTTCAAATTCATTTTTATTCATTCCTAATCCGTCGACTATCGAGAATAGAATTTTACCAGGTGCGTTGTTTACCGAACGAGAAACGACCGACTGAAACCATTCATGCCTCTATTCGTTCTTTTGTTTTATTTTTTGGACAAAAAGTAAAGCGATACTTTCGTTTGAATGTACTCGTAAGTTGGGGTAGTTGAGTTTTGTAATATTTTATTAGGATAGAGGTTGAATATAAGATATTTGATGATGGAAATGGCCTACAAAATAACGTGGATGAATACTATTTAAAGGTTTTTTCACCAGGAATTTGCAATACAATAGTAGATGTAAGTAGACATATAAATCGCGTTAGGTAACATATATACAAAATATAAACACCAGACTACTTTACATACTCGTATATTGATATGACACTGAGATAAGTAGCTAAATCACTTGTCTTAGGAATATCAGAACCAACAACGATATTATTATGTCAAATACAAATGTTCATCACACAAATGTTTGATCCGGGTGGGGCCCAAACCCACAACCCCTGACTTAAAAAGCGCATGATGCTACTGCGCCATCGAGTTCGTCAAACATGGCACTTAGGAAGACCTACGTTGCTCTTGTGTAATTTGACCAATACTACGTCTATACTAAGTAATATATATTTTGTGCCAATACGTTCTGGAAAGGCGACCGCGCACCAAATGAAGTCCCGTGGGTAGGCCACCGACAACGTGGACCGATGATCTGGTGAAGGTTGCGGGAAGCCGCTGGATGCCGGCAGCGTAAGACCGATCGTCGTGGAGGTCCTAAGAGGTAGCTTACACTTAGCAGTGGGTGTCATGAGGCTAAAATGATGACTTAAAAAAAAAACTTACACTCACACCAAATAACCTATGTCTAGAAATATATATAAACGTCCATGACTCAGGTACAAATGCTCGTATTCATCATAAAAACATTTGCCCCTAACGGGATTCGGGATTCTCATAGGAGGCGTCACCATGAAACCGGCGTACGCACGACCTGTTTGGCGCAGGGGTACTAAACCCGCCTTCTACGCCAGAGGTCCCGGGTTCGATCCCCGGACGGGACAAATATTTGTGTGCATGAACATGTCTATTTGTCTTGGTCTGGGTGTTTAATATGTATATTATGTATGTATTTACAAAAAAAAAAGTATATAAGTATGTTTATCCTAAAAAAAAGTATATAAGTATGGTTATCTAGTATCCATAACACAAGTTCCTGGAACTTAGCGTGGGCTAGATAATAGGTGTGATGGTATGGAATTTATTACTACTCTACCACGGAGGTCGTCAAGAATAAGACCAGGGTGCCTACCGCCATCTCTTAGCACAGTTTCAATCTTACCATGCTATTGCGTACTACGAATCACTTAACCTTTCAGGCTATTGTATCTTTTGTGTCTCATAATCCCCGGATTATTATTATTATTATTATTATATCATTTATTTCAGACAACTACAGTCCATAGGGTTAGTAACAGTGATCTTAAAACTATGTTAGTTACATAAAAGATGATAAATCAGAATATAAATAATCATCGACCTACATGTTTAACATGCAAGTCGATGAACCTGTGATACAGCGCCGAGTCCAACCTCTCGGCAATCATCATCAGAATTTGGTTGCTGCTCCCCCGCACTCGCTGCATTATTGACGCTATTTTCTTGCGTATGATTGCGAAAAAGTCTTCTATCTGTGCATCGGCAAACATACCTGAGGCACTGCAGTGGCATGGGAGCTTCAACAAAGCCCTGAGAATATAATTATGAGACACAAAAGACACACAATAGATATTCCATTGTGCTCTGGACACCGGTGTCCGTTTCCGGTTTGATGAATTCAAGTAAGCTTGTTTTTTGACGGAAGTTTTGTGACGTCTTCGCTTAATCATCGCCCCTCAAGGGTGAAGTGTGTCAAATTATGACAACTTCTATAAAAACAAAACGCAATCATAACGTTCTTATCACATGATGGTTTCAATTAGATGATGGTAAGCCCGCAGAAGAAGACTTTTCTTAGTCGTTAAGTGCATTTTATACTCTTTTGTAAAATAAAATAATTTTCGTTTCGCTTAGCTTAAAAATTATCTAAATGTTTATGCTAGGCCCTAAAGTTCGTTACTACCTATTTATTAAATTCAATATTGAAATTCGTTACAAAATTGGAGTGGCTTAGCAATATTATTCATAGATTCACCAAGTTACAATAATGCTTTCAATTGTGAAACTTACTTAAGGTACAGTTGACGCAAAATAGTTGAATGATTTAGGACTATGTCACATTAACTAGAGACCCTCTCCGCTAAAATAATCAGACTAAACGTAAGCTGTAGCTGGTGTGACAAAGTACTAAACTGCTTAGCGACTTTTGCGGCTGACATCCAAACTGACTAGTTCAGCAAGTCTCAACAGGTTGTTGTTTAAGTTCCATTGCTCTTTCATAGCTGAGTTTGCAAGATCTACCAAGACTTCAATGTAAATAGTTAAATCCGTCCGATAAAGCAAACTCTGTCTCAGCTATTGTTAAGGATCGATGAACTATGTAACGATTCTGATTGTGAGCGAGACGTATTTAATTTAAAACTTTCTTGTATTCTGAGAATGATTTAAGACTATGTCACATTACTAGACCTTGTCCGCTAAAATAATCAGACAAAAAAAAAATCAGTCATCCGTGACCACGACAGCTGTAAAGGTGCCAAAACGTCGGGAAAATCAAAAAACCCCCTAAAAAACCTAAAAATACGGACAATTACAACTAAGTTCGTGGAAATATAGCGCGTTTGATATCCGTAAAAGTTGTTTTATTTCAATAAATAAAAGCTGTAGCTGCTGTGACAAAGTACTAAACTGCTTAGCGACTTTTCCTGCTGACATCCAAATTGACTTGTACATACTACAGCTTATTAAACTACTTTAAGGATTATAACGTGTATTATAAATTATTAATGAGAGTGCCAGATGTTTTACTCGCGTGGTTCCTGTTCCCGTGGGAATATCGGGATAAAAAGTATCCTATGCTATAATCCATACTATCTGTGTGACAAATTTCAACCAAATCCAGTAGTTTTAGCGTGAAATAGTAACAAACAAACAAACTGACATACTTTTGCATTTATAATATTAAGAAGGAAGAAGGATTAGTAGGAAGGATAGAATTAAAATTTGCATTAATGCGGTACCCCCACCGAAAGTGGCGCCGCGTTGAATTTTATTTAATATCGTAATTCTAATTCACAATTTTAATAAAACTAAACGTGGAATTTTTAAGTAAAATCTCTACTACTGACAAAAACCTTTAGTTTTAATTATCTTTGATAATCCTATAATGTCGAAGATTGCTTTCAGTGAGCTTTTAATACAGGTTTTTGACTCCAAAAAATGGCGAATTAGAGATGTCGAAGGTGCGAGAATTGGGCCCCAGGAGCTCTATTTTTGATTCACTCGTCTCGAGGATTGTACTGGTTTTTGTGTGACGTTTGAGTTTCCGTATTCCGTAAAAGCGACCTTGCAGCATACATAGCTTCGCTTTTCGCCTGTAGTACCGCCTCCCAACGCGAGCGCGCGAGGGGCAAAGCGAAAAGCGTGCTATGTCTACGCTTGCACGATCGCTAATCGCGTGATTGCCTCCTCGTTCGCTTCGCCACTCGCGCGGCGAGTGATTCAAAAATAGAGGTCCAGTACTGAGTTCAGACGGCCGGCCCCGGTGCGTCACATTTTGTAATAATGTTGCAGTTGCATTTATCGTTTTTATTGCAATGGGATTAATACATTCATGCTTAAAAATATTAAATGTTTAGTCCTCATGATGTAACCATTATTCTGGTACAAATTTAGCTCAATAATAATATCGTAGACAGGAGAAGTTCACAGTTAACTTAAGCGATTTTCGAAATATTTTGGTGTATTTAAGATTTTTTTATATATATATTAACTCAATGATATTTCAAAATTCCGAGGCCGCTACGAACTCTACAACTATCTCTCTATCAATCTACCCTTTTTTATTTCATTTCTTTAGAACAGTAGTTCAATCCAGGTGCCTAAAATAAGTGCTTTCGAGCATTTTATAAAAATCTTTACGCGAAAATCATAGTCGAGATGTAGTATGGCTCTTAAAGCGCCTATGTGGTCTAGTGGTAACAACCACCGGTATCAAACCCAGAGGTCCCGGGTTCGATTCTCAGTGGGGGCATATATTGTTTTTGGTTTGGTTGGTGGTAGGACTTATTGTAAGTCCGCTTGGCTAGCTACCAACCATCTTATCTAAGTCTGACGCCATAACAACAATGTTTTCAGCATTGTTATGTTCCGGCAGTTAGAGATAAGATATTTAGTGATTGAGGATTCCGGGAGAGACTTGCGTCCATCTTCAGCCTTATCAATACTTAACATCGGGCCCTTTTTCAATATGACCACTTAGCGATCCTTCCCCCGGCAATCTCGTACTTGGTTACAACTTTATGAAATTCGTTTTCTGTATGGCACTCACAAATTATAAAGTTATTGTAGACTTACATGACACTTACGAATTGTATAATCATTTTAAAAGTACAATAACTATTTAAATTGTGAGTGTTCTAGAGAAAACGAATGTTGAATGTCGTAACCAAGTACGAAATTGGTGTGAGCAAGGAGTGTCGCTGTGTAGTGTCGGCTTAGAATAGCACTACCGCCTCTCATTCCGTGGGTGTCGTAAAAGGCGACTAAGGGACTCAGCCTTCAGGAGGCGGGCAGCGGCGTCTCCTACAAACTTGGTCATACTGCGATCGCCAACCCGCCTGCCAAGCGTGGCGATTATGGCAAACCGCCCCTTTTGAGGGAGGCCTATAACCAGCAGTGGGTTTTATATGGCTGAGACGACGAGCAAGGAATCGCAGTCATAGTGAATACGGACCCAGATATGATGAAAGCTAAGAGCGATTATGGCAAACCCCCCCTTTTGAAGGAGGCCTATACCCAGCAGTGGGTGTTATGTGGCTGAGACGACGAGCAAGGAATCGCAGTCATAGTGAATACGGACCCAGATATGATGAAAGCTAAGAGCCGTTGCTTATAAAAAAAGTCAACAGCACATCAGCCCCCTGATTATGTAACTTGTTTCTATCAACGTTTGATTGAAAGTGCAGTCACATTGCTGCTTTAATAAAAATCAACATGACAACTATCTTACTAAAGCAGCGATGTAACTGCACTTTCAATAAATTTCAATCAAAATCTGTTAGGAACAGAGTTAGATAATCAACCCACAGATTTTACACCTCCACTACGATAACTGCCGCTATTATTCTTTTTAATCTTCTTTTTTAATCTTCTTTAGTACTTTTTATAACTCCTTTCTCGCTACTTGTCTTATTGTGTGTGGATATCTCCTGTGTGTATGTGGTTAATAAATGTTTTTTTTTTCCTTCTATTAAAAGCGACAGGACACAGTCAAGCTGACGTGCCGCTGACTGTACCTACTGTACATAACTGTTAACAATGTGAGAAATGCCAGCTTTTGATATTTTAGTATATTCTATTCAAATATCCCTTCAGTTTTGTGTGTGTTCGAATATTGTTAGTTCTATGCAGACCTGTAATAATAGAGAAAATTGTTAGATACCAGTAGGGGTAGCACAAAAAACTATGAATATAGTATCGAGGACTTACACCCATATTCTAAGTCGTTCCTCCAAAACTTACTCGTCCTCGACCTAACGAAACCTCATTGAAAACCCCTTCGAAATACTCCTCGAAATCGGTATTCTAAGTCATAACCCCGTAAGGACCTGGAGGAGCCAAAGAGTACGTAGCCACTCCGTGTTAGGCCTAGCGCACACTACCATTTTTACCCACGGCGAGGTTGAGTGGAGTGTTAAAAGTTTTGGAGGAACGACTTAGAATATGGGGGTTAATGTCAAAAATGTATACGTTCGATGGGAACGCTGCGCTACTCATATATACTTTTTTTTACCTTACTTATTCGATATCTTAAATAAATAACTGAAGTAGCAGTAAGCGGGACATAGTGAAATGAACCGATGGCCGTTGGGGCGGAAAGGTTTTCGAATGGCGAATGGACACCCATCCGACACCTGACCGGATCGAACGTTGCTTAACAAACGTGATCGATTACAATCAGTCTGTCAAGCGCCGCCACGAGCGCATCGTATAAGTAATAATATTAGCAAAATAGATTGTTTTTTTCTATAACTTACAAAGAACATTCAAAATATTTTAATCCTTTTCCATAAAACCTTAATCGGGGCTTAACCCACGATCAATCACAAGCTCAATCAATTAGCAAGCCGTCAATCAAGCGAAAAAAAACTGAAAGAATATCAGTTAAACCTATAATTAATGAGAGAGAGGATATCACGTTTATACAATTAAGATTTGGAATAGATATCTGTTTTTGCAGATAAAACAAAACGTTGGATAGAGAAATAATATTTATCGATAGCGAAAGTATGCCAGTTTTTTTGTTTGTTTATTTGTTACTGTTTCATGCAATAACTACTAAACTGATTTAGATAAAAATTGGCACTCAGAAGAGAAACTGTATTAAAACATAGGCTACTTTTTATCCCCGATATTTCTACGGGAAAGGGAATCACGCAGGTGGAACAGCGGGCGGCCGCTAGTATATTGAATAATAATAGTAAAAGTACATACATTAGTACCTATAAACTTACAGCCTTTTTTATTAAACGTGGAGTAAAGTTACACCTAGAAATAACACTGATGTTTATGGTAAATTTTAAATAGAAAAATATTGGAAAAAATTAACTCGGCCACAAGTGAATTCTCAGATGGGAATCAAACCCATGACCTTTGGAAATCCGGTCCAATGCTCTTAGCTACCGAGACTTGCGAACCACCGTCGAAATTCTCCAATACTTTTATATTTTTAATACGCTGTAGGCATGCGTTGTCACATCAATCCTAGGAATATTCTCCCTTGCATTCGAAAGAAACATCTTTTCAGGTGTTTAATGATCGATTAAGATGCAACAGCCAATAATTTGTTTTTTTTTTATTTTTGCATATTTACTCTAATATTTGACCTAAGTCCAAGCAGCCTATTTCAGTCATTCTATTTACACCCATCGTTATATTTAGAATCTCATTCAAAAATACATAATGCTACTATTTTTATTGGCTGTTTACATTAGTATGAACGAACAAATATAATTTCGTAGGTTGTTTCAGAAATAGCTAAGACACGGTATAAGCGAACTGAAATAGGACATGGCATCATATGGATTCGACGAAAATATCACTGGAATTTTTTGATACTATCTGGCTTTTAGTTCTGACCTACCTTTGTCGTTTATGTGGTTTTCGTGGCCAGAAAGAACATTGTGGTGGACGTGTTCTAATGCTGGACAATTTGATAATTCCAGGAAACAAGATTGGATCCTCTTTTCTTCCACTTGGAACCCGTGACATCGGCACCTACTACTTCTGTCGGTACGATTCACCACCACCACCGCTTCGAGTTCGAGATCGCCGAGACAGGGAAGTGGCGACCGACCACAGCGTAAAGCACATATTAAAAGGGCTTCACCCGCACCCTGATTATATTACTTTGTAATAAAACTGTGATTTGATTTTGTGGACTTGGGTTTTTTTACTATCTTTGGTACCCCGACTTCCACAAACGTCACAAACTGGGCCCGCAACACTGATTGCTATTCTGTGAAATTCTGAGAACGTTAGCCCAAGCATGACAGCTTTGCCAGATCGTCCTAATACGGACGATTTTCGTCCCCTTTGACGTCGAATCGTCCCTTCAGTGTCTGTTCACAAAATCCGTCCATTTTTCGTCCCTTTTCCAATACAAAAAAAAATGTAACTGAAATTAACTATAGATGAATACGAATACATTTTTAACCGACTTTAAAAAAAACGAAGGACGTTATCTATTCGTCGCGTATATATTTTTTTTATGTATGTAAATTGATTACTCGAAGATAGGTGGACCGATTGTAATGATTCAAACGTTATTAGATCAGGGGTGTTCTCTAGTGGGTCCCATTTTATAAAATTTCGATATCAGTTCAGTATTTTTCAGGAAATCTCAAAAATACTGTTGTAAAACCCCTCAAGATGGCAATATTGTTCAATAGATTGCGCTGCTTATCGGTCAAGCGGTTTGACCTAAACGGTTTGACTCAAATCAAATCAAATCAAATATATTTATTTGCAAAATATGGGTAGGTACATAATTAAGTTCTTACAAGTCATAAGAACGCCATATTTAACCATTCGGCATGCTACAATTCAAACTAGATGGCAATAAATTTCACTAGATGGCGCTGTTTATCGGTCAAGCGGTTTGACCCAAACGTCTTCTTGCGAAGTCCCAAGTCTTCTTACGAGACAATTTAAGACCCTCGAAAACAACTTGTGAGACAGAGCGGTAGTTCTTTAGACGAGTCTGGTCTCCCTTCTTAAAGAACAAGACCACTACACTGCTGCCCCACGCTTCTGGAGTTCTCCCACAGAACAAAGCGGTGTTAAATAGTTTCTGGAGCTCGCAGAGTACAGGTCAACCATCAGCCTTTCGGAGTTCTGAATTTATGCCATCCTCACCGGGGGCTTTTCCATTTTTGAGTTGTTTGAGTACCATGTCGATCTCATGCAGATCTTCAGTAAAATGTTGAGATAGCATGGCACAGTTATCTTCGCTGGGGCTTGCGTTTTGGAAAGAAAGAAAGAAAGAGAGAAATAATTTATTTGCTGGAAAACCATGTATGTACATTGCGATAGTCTACAATATTAATTTGATCCAATAGTTTTCTGCCGTATACAGGTTGGCATGCAAATATTAGTTTAAATAGTCATAATCAAACATAATAATTAATGACCAATTCTATACTTTTACAAATTTGAATTCTATATCAGTTAGTTATATTTCATGTCAGTCCGATAATACTAGTTACAAATTAAAATGATGTCAATTGGATTAAATTACAGTCAAATATAAATTTTAATTTATAAAATAAATTACACATGTGACATTCGATTTTCACTAACTTTCTTTATGTTCCAGATATTCTTGAACAGAGTAAAAGTTTTTTTCTATAAACCACCGATATAATGACTTTTTGAATATGTTTCGCTCAATAGGCAAATCTACGAGACTCATTGGTAACTTATTAAATATTTAAATGTCCATGTAAAATACATTTTTCTGAAATAATGTCAGATTACATTTTGGTATGACAATTTTGTTTCGTCTGGTGTTTCGTACATGTTTTTAGATCCTTATTTTTAATAAAGTACTCTGGGTTAAACAAGCATAACTCTAATATGTACAAACGGGGCATAGGCAAAATGTTTAATTTTGAATGGAGACTTAATTACATAATAATAATTGATAATTTTGGAAAAAAGGTACGTTAAATTAAAATTCCTGCGTGCGCCATGTGAGAGCGCTGCGCTACGCAGTAACTATTTAGTTTATCTGTGCTCTTACTATCCGCGCGTTCCTATACGAGGCTAACTAGAGGGCGCATATTCATAGTTAGCCTAGGGCGGCTTAGAACTCTAAATCGGGCCCTGGCACGGTGTTACTACTTGATGGATGGCAGTTTTACAAATAAGAACATATATAAATGGTAGTAGCAGTAGTAGTTCCTAAGCAATTTATGCTCCTCATGATGCACATGGTGCAAGTAAATAAGAAACGCCAAAAAATATGAAATAAAAAACAAAAACTATCAAATAAATAGAACCAACCCGTCCATTATAACAAAAACTGTTTTTGTTGTAATTGACGTTTATAGGCACACCTATTATAAAGTTCATGGCCGAGCTTGACAGACTGATCGTATTCAATCACGTTCGTTAAGCAAAGTTCGGCCCGGTCAGGTGTCGGATGGGTGACCGTAAAGTGGCATTATAACTGAGCGCTTCCGTGCTTCGGAGGGCATGTTAAACCGTCGGTCCCGGCTGTTGTCATTTGATTACAGTCGTTAAGCCTAGTCAGAGGCCGTATAGGCGGTTTGATAAACTCTGACACCAGAGGTGGCCACTAATCCTCCCTCGATAAGAAGAAGAAGAAGCTGACGGATACAGGTATGCCTATAATATTTGAAGAGTTGCCTTGATTTCTCCAAGAGATATATACTATAGAGAGCTATACTATTTGTATCTGGCTGGTTTTGGTATCATTAAAAGTTTACATTTTAAAGAAGATATTTCCAAAGACAAATTAGGAAAATGTGTGATTTTCATTTGTTTCTCTAACTGTCAAGATAAGTGAATCTAATAAAGAAAATCGACATTTTATAATTTTACTAAAAAAGGGGAAAAATAAACGCAAGCCGCGAAAGAAAAAAATGCGATATTATGGACCTAGTGCAGTGTCATTGAGAGTAGCACAAATTTGTTTTAAGGTGGTACGATTTCCATACAAACAAACATTGCACATTAATTGGTTCATCATACATTAATAATTCATAAATACATGTGCAACTAACTCGTTTTTGTTATTTGCTTGCGCGAAATTATTAAAAAATGTACTTTCATACATGAGGTATATAAATCCGATGAGTCACACACACATACGTAGAATTATTGAAATTATAAGATATTAGTTTATTCGTGATTTATGTATGAAAGTACATTTTCTTATTATTTCGCGCAAACAAATAACTGAAACGAGTTAGTTGCGCATGTATTTATGAATTATTAAGGTATGATGAACCAATAATTGTGCAATTTTTGTTTGTGTGAAAGTCGTACCACCTTAAGCGTTTTCAATGCGGAAATTTTGATGTCAAAGATGCACGTCGCTCTGGTCGCTCTATCACGGATAAAATGGATGCCATTTTTAAAAAAGGGGCAGCAAGATCGGCATATCAGCAGTTACGACGTACCCGAAGAACTGGGAATTAACCACAAAACAGTTCGGGCGCATTCGAAAAAAACTGGGTACACAAAAAAGCTCGATATTTGGGTACCTCACGAGCTCACTGAAAGAAACATAATGAACCGTGTACTCATTTGTGATTCTTTATTACGACGTAATGAAAAAGAACCATTTTTGAAGAAGCTGATTCTGGTGATGAAAAGTGGATCACGTACGACAAGAACGTGCGAAAGAGGTCGTGGTCAAAGGCTGGTCAGGCTTTACAGACTGTGGCGAAATCCGGGTTAACTCGCAACAAAATGATGCTGTGTGTGTGGTGGGATTGGAAGGGCATTATTCATTATGAACTGTGATCACCAGGCAGGAACATCGATTCTGAACTCTACTGCGAACAATTGATGAGATTAAAGCAAGAAGTTGAGAGAAAGCGGCCGGAATTGATCAACAGAAGGGGTGTGGTTTTTCATCATGATAACGCTAGTACTCACACATCTTTAGCCACTCAGCAAAAATTAATTGGCCGGGAGGTGTTAATGCATCCGCAGTATATTCCTGACCTTGCATCTTCAGATTTCCACCTGTTTCGGTCTCTTCAGGGTTCTTTAGGCAGTGTCAGGTTAACATCACGAGAGGACTGCCAAAACCACTTGATGGGATCATGTCCCTACCTACAATATGGCAAAAAGTTATTGAACAAAACGGCACCTACATAGTTTAGTTAAATGTAAATAATCTATATAAAAAACAAAAAAAAATCTTAAAAAATGCGAAGAAGCTTTTTCTTTAACCTATTATATAGATGTTTCACCCAAACGTTCCCAGCACAATATTCTCTCGCAGTAAACAATATCAAATTAAGCGTAGTACAGTATCCAATGTTCCAACTTCGTCTCAGATCAAAGTCACTCGCTGCAAGTTAAAGCCCTTTATCCTGTACAATAGCAGGCCATTACTCTAAAGTCTCCAGTTTTCAAGTACCATAGCATTACGTAGAAAAATAGATGGTTAGGTGTACTGTGTATTGGTGTGAAATTCAGTCGCTATTTTATTTATTAGCTTATTGGGTGCATTATACAAAACGTAACTGTATTAATAGATTGTCTTTCTATGTTACTTGTGCCTGTTGGATGTGTATTTAATAGATGAGATATAGTATATTGTTTTTAATTGTAACTCCATTTGTTCCCGTTGTTTTTCTATGTTTATCATAAATATTTGTTTCTGTTTTTTAAACGAACCTGCTGTTTATTTGGCTCGCAGTCCCACCAAAACGGTACCGACGGAAGATCAGCGCTGGCCAAAAGCCATGCATTATGCTGAGTCGGGATCGTTTTGGGACAAACGGTTTTTCGTTTTAATTCGGATGTACTGTCTTTTGTTTGTCCCAAATAAACTTACTTTTCTTTCTTTCTTTCTTTCTAAATGGGCGGCAATTCCCTATAAAATTGTCATCTAGTTGTTCCCACATTTATATGCGAATATAATTCATCCTAATCCTCAATAGTATTATAAATTCGAAAGTGTGTTTGTTTGTCTTTTCTTCATGCCCTAACTAAGCAACCAATCGACTTGATTTTTGGCATAGAGTTAGTTGAAAAGACGGATAGTAACATATACTAGGCTCGATATTCCCACGGGAACGGGAATCATGCGGTAGTAATCGCGGGCGGAAGCAACAACAATTTTAGGTCGTTTATTTTCACACATTTTCGTGACTTAACTTATGATATGTCACTCACTAGAACTTTATCGCCAAAGCTAATCAGTATTTTAGACAGCTATTTGAAGATTACGTCAGTGACTCTATAACAAAAAGAAGAAATACAAATAACATTTTTCAATACAAAATAAATAAAAAAAAACCCAATATTATAATACTGATAAACACTGTCTTTAAGTGTGGGCAAAGCTATACAATAAATATAGCTTTCAAACAACACTCAATAGACGCTACACCTAACACAGCGCCAATACTTCTTAGATAGCCAATTTGTACACTACGGAACGGGAGTGTGTAAACACATTACCTCACTTCAGATCTACCAGCACCACTGACCTTTACTTACTTATATGGAAATTCTCGAGAGCTTTCAACCCGCAAGTAATGGAAATAGGGGGTAGGAATTCGGTAAAAATACGATCTACCCGCAAAATTGGTGGAGTGTTTGCATTCTTCCCTTGTATTTTTAGAAGGCTGGATTTCATGGCGGTACTGTAATACTATTTTGGGGTTCACACTTGAATAAGTTTGGGCTAATCAAATACAAACCTTTTTTGTGGCTTTTACTTTGGCAGATAGTAGAATGTGATAAATTCAAACTACTTTTTTAATCAAAAAGTTATTTTACCATAATCGCACACAAAATAAAATTTAATATTAATTGAAATAAAACAACTTTTACGGATATCAAACGCGCTATATAGTTGTAATTGTCCGTATTTTTAGGTTTTTTAGGGTTTTTTTGATTTTCCGACGTTTCGGCACCTTTACAGCTGCCACTTTACAGGTCCCAAGCTGGTGGAATCTTCCACCCATCATCTCTATTGAAGTTTGGGTATTTGGTAATTTCAATAGCCTCACGCAGCATTCTGGGGACAAATTTTTGTTCCCTGGCGAGGATCTGTGGCTTATCAAACCTGATGTAGTGGGTGGGTCCCTCAAAAGCATGTTCACACACTGCAGACTTGTTATCGCGCCTATTTTTCACGTCAGCTACATGTTCTCTAACGCGGGTCCCTATGCTGCTCTTTAATATTAATTTCTCAAGCAGAGTCGTTAGACACTCATGGACTATGCTTTATTCTCGATCACATTTAATTTGTAATAATAATAATATTTAAGTAGGTAATTTAGATTTTTTGTTTTCTCAACGTTCTTTGAAATACTAATGTTATTACTTAACTATTTTTTATACAAATGAGCTATGAGCATTTAGTTTTTTGAAAATGTTTAAATAACAAAATCTAATATCCATTTAGGTCTATATTGACGCTTCTAATTCAACAGCAATAAAGGAAATTAGGTAAAATCGTGACCGAAAGCGGTTAGATTCGAGAGCTAAATGTGAACCTCAATAAATTTTCTACAGTTATTCGTTCATATTTCGAAATTACCATAATCTCAGGACTTAATTTATGTTGAAATAATTATGCTTAGTATAAACTTGCAATATTATAAACCCCTTAAAATTATAAATTAAAACATGATTACCTACGCCATATCGAATAACAAATGATCGAAAAAAAAATCGAACGATCAAAAAAACGAACGTTTAAAATATCGAAATTTCAAATTAACGAACGTTCAAAATATCGAATGATTAATTTATCTAAAATCAATATTTTGCATAGTATTTTACATCATGAATAACTAGATATTTTAATGAAATTTCATAAACCTAATTTCCGAACAAAGCTATTGCGTCAAATATTTTTTGTTCTACTTACTAACGGAGTAATATTTTGTATACAATGCAGTTTATTTATAACTTCATAGCAGCAGTCTTGTTTTGCCAGTTTATGTGTGCATTAAGTATTTTTGTGCTGAAAAATTTGGAGTTTTACAGATCCTGTCCCAAAAAAGAAAAACACTACTCGGCTATGTTATGGCGATGAAAAATTGGCATGATGTAAAATACTATGCAAAATATTGACTTTCGATAAATTAATCACTAGATTTATTAAGCGTTCGATATATTAACCATTCGATATTTTGAATGTTCTATGAATAGTGTTCGATATTTGGTATTCGATATGGCGTAGGTAACCCATTAAAACAACGGGACTAAAACGCGACATTTCTTATACAGTACAACTGTGACGGGGCTCCTAGTCCGGCAGCACTAGAGACGCCGGAACGTCGGAACCGCCGCACTCGTTTAATAAAATAAAAGAATCGTTCACAGAGACTTGTTTTATTTAATGGGAATAAGGAACTGTAACAATATAAAAATACAAAGATATAGAAAAGTCCTAGTTATAAATACTGAATCAAAATAATGAGTAAAAAAGTAGGTAGTTATGCTTACCCCGTGTATCGGGTTCCTGATGTATTTAGAGAAACATATTATGGTTAGTTTATAAAAATATTATTTAAAAGCAGCGTCTAGCCTGCTGGCTTCTGTAAGATTACGTCAAAATGAGCCAAACAGGAATCGTTAGATACTGAGAAAATTTGAATTTAGACAGAACAGATAAAAATATAATTTGATTACCATAGAGTGAGACTACGGAGTTTCTAACCATTATAGAGGTTTCATCCATCCATTATGGCTCGAACGAAATGGCATCGTTTCACAACTATTTACTTACAGCTTGACGTTTCGGCTATGTTGCATTGGCGCTGCGCGGCGTCATCTGTTTGGGTGGATTGAAAATTTATTTACTTCGTAATGGAACTAAATTGTAGAATTTATTAAATTACTTATTACAGTCTTAATACTCCAATATTTTCAGCAAGCAGTAGTAGGTAAGTATTATCTTTACAAAAGAGGTAAAGTTTCTACGTAGCTAAAGCATTCACACAAATATATTCTCGTTGAAATTCAGCCGTATAGTAATGGTTCTACTTAGCTTTGGCATTCACAAAAAATGTTCTAGTTAAAAATTCAGCCAGAATGAAAACCTACATCATAAAACACGAAATTCAGCTCTTAAAGCTTCATAAAAACAAAGGTCACCCAAATGACCTGACAGTCCATAATTAACTTAAGAGCACAAAGCATTTACCCGCACTGGAATTTAATACACGCGATGACCAGCTGTTAATGTGACGACACGAGGTGCTCAGGCTTCGGATGCCAACATTCTTGTCGGTCATAGAAAGGTCGTGTCATATGCTGCTTCCTTCATAACACCTGTCGTAGGTAAAGATGCGGTTACAACGAGAGCGGAAAACAAAAATTTAGATTATTTATTTATATATGAAATAGTGACCGCTCTCGGTTTCACTAGCGTGGCTTCTGTTCCCGTGGGAATATCTGGATAAAATGTATCTTAAGTTTTACTCCTGGATATAAATTGTATGTGTGCCAAAGTTAATCAAAATCCGTTCAGACGTTTTCGCGTTAGTCACAGAAAAGTCGCGTCATATGGTTACAACGATAAGTAGCGGAAAAAATCGAAAACGCGGTCAAATATACGATAGGTATTTCACCTACCTAAAATTTAATTAAAAAACGTTACAGTTTTTGATATGAAAGGAATGACATTTCGGACTGCGATCGTAGCGGTTAATGATCTTTTACTATGGACGGTCACAGGATGGGTGAACAATTTTTTTTTATTAACAGCTTACTGGGCAGGCATTTGACCACCATCGTGCTTAGTAAACAGGATGTCTTGTGGTCTAAGGTGTAACATGCTTGCCCAGGAAATTTTATTAAATCGAGTTCCACTTTCCTTGCAGCCGCAGGCTCTCATTCTCTTTAACCATCCATAAGGAAAGCCAGGGTCCCAGCAATGGGAACATTAAAATGGTCAATGATGTTAATGATAAGATTCAAAACTTTTTGTAAACAAAACCGACTACAAGAGCAAAAAAAAAACCTTTTTGAGTCGGTGTCAGCCAAGGCATTCTACATTGCACTTATATACTTTTATTAAAAAAAATAAAAAAAATAAAAAAAAAAATTAGCGGACGCCATTGATCCGCCTACTTCTAATCTTAACGCACATGATCTACTCAGGCCATCTCCGCTCAGTTCCTTTGTTCTATTAGATACTGACCAAGATGAAATACATACGATAATCATGAATTTGAAATCCGACAGTGCTCCAGGATGGGACAATATCTCTCCAAGCTTCCTTAAGCGTGCAAAAAACGAGGTAGTCCCGATAATTACCCATCTCACTAACCTTTGCTTTAGCAAAGGTATATTCCCGTCACTTCTGAAAGAGTCTATCATAACACCGATACACAAGGGTGGGGATGGAGACGATGTCAATAATTACAGGCCAATTTCAGTGCTATCCACGCTATCGAAAATCATAGAAAAACTGATTAACAAAAGGCTACTATGCTACCTTGATAAAAATAACATCATATCATCCTCTCAATACGGATTCCGTGCGGGTAAAAGTACTGAAGACGCTGTTTCTGCTTTATCATCAGTGATAACTGATACGCTGGATAGTAAGAAAAAATGTCTTACTGTGTTTTTGGACCTTAAAAAAGCGTTTGACACCGTTTCCATCCCCATTCTGCTAAAGAAACTGGAAAATATCGGTGTCAGGGGAATCCCACTTAACCTATTTAAAAGCTACTTGGAGGGTAAAAAACAAAGGGTAAAAATAAATCAAACGTTCAGTGAAAAGACCCAAGTAGAATACGGCGTCCCACAAGGAAGTGTTTTAGGCCCGTCATTATTCCTGATTTATATCAACGACTTATGCAACATGCAGATAAACAATTGCCAAATTTTGTCTTATGCTGACGATACTGCCGTCACTTTTACTGGTAACTCGTGGGATGACGTAAAATCAGAAGCCGAGTTTGGTCTTAGTAAAATCAGCGAATGGTTGAAGGTAAATCTACTGACACTAAACACCCTTAAAACAAATTATATATGTTTCTCTATTTGTGATAGGACGCAGCCTGACGACACCTTTGACATTAAAATACACTCCTGCGGTCGGACGTTCAATACTTGCTGCTGCCCGGTGATAAACAGGGTTAGCACTACTAAATATCTGGGGGTAATGTTAGACCAACGTCTCTCATGGCAAGCGCACATTGATTTGGTGGCTAGTCGAATAAGAAAGATAATGTGGATTTTTAAATCACTTAGACACGTAGCTACCAAAAAAGTGCTTAATCTTATTTATGTTGTGTTAGTACAGTCTATCATAATTTATTGCATAACAGTTTGGGGAGGAGCACTAAAAACAAAATTTTTAGACGTGGAACGAGCACAAAGAGCTCTATTAAAAGTTATGTTTTTCAAAAAACGCAGGTTTTCTACTCATTTACTGTACAGCTTAGCGGATCTACTTTCTATTAGGAAACTGTACATCCTACACGTTATTTTAAGAAAACACAAAACTTTGGCATATAGACCTAATATTACCCAAAATAGAAGGAAGCACATTAAGGTAATAGAGACACAATGTACACGCACTAGTTTTGCTCGAAATCAGTTTCAACACTTATCAGCATATTTATATAATAAAATAAACAAAATTTTAGAAATATATCCAATGACTTATCGGGAATGTAAATCTAACCTTACCAAATGGTTAAAGACATTAGATTATGACGAAATCGAAAATTTTATTAAACATGATCTAATATAGCCTCTTTACTTAGAACATACATACGTACGCACACCCACACACACAACACACACACGCACACACACACAACACACACACACACACACACACACACACACACACAAAACAAGCTCAATTTTGTACTTATATGTTTCATTAGTCGAGTCTTAAGTTTTAGTAAATTAATTGTTTATTTGATTATAACTGTACTGGTTTATAACTGTACATGTATGCTTTGTTAAGGAAGAGTGACTCCTTCTGGCACAGGTGCCTTGGCACTTAAAAGAGGGAGCCCACCTTTAAATCTCTGTTAAACTACTTTTGTTACAGAAATAAACATTTTTTCATTTTTTTTTTTTTTTTTTCATTTTTCTTACCTAGGCTAGCACCGAGTCAAAAAGGTTTATTTTATACTTTTTGAAGTCGGTTTTTTTATAAGTATTATATTTTTTCTTTCACTATTTTTAAAGTTAGAATAAGTTCCGCACTCACCTACACTAAAATCGAAACTATGAACTTGTCATCTAGGCAACTAGTGACGAAAATAACACTATTTTCAAGATTTCCCAAAAACTACTGAACCGATTTCTTAATTTAAAAAATTGGGGCCAACTTGTCAGCAAACCTGATGTAATAGCATATGAATAATTCCAATCGGACCAGCCCTCTTCGATTAATCGGTGAATATACGCGACACATTGATAACCTCCTTCTTTTTGAAGTCGGTTAAAAAAGGCCTTAACCGGGTCAGTGGCCACAACCAAGCCCTACCTTACATTTAAAAGACTTGCGTAAATTAATGTAATCAAAGATAGAATTCTATGAAATTTTAAATTATTTCAATTCATATATTTATTTATTTATTTATTTATTTATTTATTTACATAAACTAATTAATATTTTAATGAATAAGCAGTTTTAACGCGGTATTAATGTATTTATTACAGTTATATGACTTGCGAATCTTATTTAAATAAGTTGGTAGCATAATTATGTTGTGTACCAATAATTAAATCTTATTTAGTTACAAGTAATAATTCTTTTGATAGTATTTTATATTACAAATAAAGATAATACTTTAAAAAGAGCTAAGTCGAGCCAACTTAATCTTAATTTATTTATTTGTAACTTAATTTACTTTAATTGAAGCCTTATTTCTTAATTAGTGTTTACCAAATTGTATTTATTTATTAAAGAACTAACAATCTAATTAACTTTGTTGAACAAAGTAATAAAAGAAAATAAACTTGTATAAAGATAAATTTTATACAAGTTGATACGTTCTGTATCAGTTTTAAACAGTGTATTCTGTATTAGAAACCGTGAAAATATAACCTAAATTAATATTTTTATGTTTCAGATTGGTCTTTTGACCGCAATTTTAATTTTGGTATCCGTCAGGATCATGAAATTAAAGATATTAAAATTTAATTACCACAAACAGGGACATAAGTGATGTAAATAGTAGCACCATCAGTGACTTATTAAATTTCAACGGATTGGCACAGAGACCGTAGATAGTCTGGATGAAAACATAGGATACTTATTATCCCGATATTCCCACAGAACCGGGAACCACGCCGGTGAAACCGCAGGTGGCAGCAAGTAGGTACATATTGGTATTTTTATGCCTCACTAAAATCATTATTGTAATAAAAATACAAGAAAAAGTCGACTATCAGGCGGGATTTATAAAAATATTAATATGGAAAAGTAAGAGGCAGGTAAAATACATTATTTACTGTCAAAAAAGTTATAAAAATCTTGTTTACTAGGAGCAAGTATTTGATGGGCTTGTAGCCAAATATTTTGTTTAATATTGTCACTATCTATTTATAATAGCAAATTAAGGCAAATGTCCAAATCCTTTCCAAAGCTAAAGACTGAACAGGTTATATAGAAGAAAAAGAAAAATAGAATTTTATTTGAGACAAATACAATTAAAATTAACGGTCAGAAGATAAATTTTACAAAAACAGAATTTGTGTCAAAACGGTCATGACTCAGCATTATGCATGGCCTACGACTGCGCTGATCTTCTGCTGTTTGTTAGTGTTCCCATAAAAAAAAAAACAAACTAATACAATGATGAAATAAAACAACTTTTACGAATATCAAACGAGCTATATTTCACGAACTACTTAAGTTGTAATTGTCCGTCTTTTTAGGTTTTAGGGGTTTTTCGTTTTCCCGACGTTTCGGCACCTTTTCAGCTGCAGTGGTTAGTCATCCCGTGACTACGGTATATGTAGCTTACATATTGTTCGTTTTCTACTAAGATATGGATTTCCGCCAAGTAACGCCAGATTCCATCAAATAAAAAATACTTTGTCAATTAAAAGTCGTACCTACAATGTCGACTGTCCAAAGCACTCAAAAGCTATTTGCTACCATTGTTGAGAGTAAAGAAGTGCAGAGTACTTTTTTGTTAGATTTTCATTTATTTTATATTTATTACTAGCTGACCCGGCAGACTTCGTACTGCTTCAATAGATAAATAAAAGACCTAAGCTTAATCCGTATAACGTATCCGCTAACGTATCAACTGAATCCGTATTTAATAAAACAGTTGATCGGAGAATAACTGAAAGAGTCTGACGAAAATCACCTGACAACAGAATCATGGCCCCACCAAAAATATTTTGGTTGTCAGGAAGATCTTTCGACGTTCTGTCCAGTGACCTTTTATGGGCCATTGTGCATTCATCCCAAACAATCAATTTGCATACCTGTAGGATCTATCCTCTTGGCCATTGCGCTATTTTTGGCGATGTAGCAAATTGGCATGTTTAATGGTAATTTCAAGTCAGAATGTGCAGTTCGCCCGCCTTCTAGCAGTCACAGCTATTCCAGATGAAGCCAACGCTAGAGCAACATCATTTCGCGATCTGATCTTCGCCAAAAGCAATGAAATTAACGTATTTCCGGTTCCTCCGGGAGCATCAAGGAAATAAATTCCACCAGATCCACTGTTCACAGCTTCTATCAAAGTGTCGTACACAATTCTTTGTTGTTGATTTAATTGTGGAACATTTGTACGAACTGTTTCGGCCAATGCTTCAATGTCGTACTGTTGTTCTCTTTGCAACTCGTGCTTTAATGCATCGTGCATATGACGATTTGGTGCTGTCATTTCCAAACACAATAATACATTATTTGCCATCAATAAACACATATCTTCTATCATGATCAATGTCTCATTGTAAATTTCTGCAGTCATTTGTAGTGTAGGATTCAAAGTTTGACGGCGCACACGATGCAAAACATCCTCAGCCATGTCATCTCTATACCTAACCCACAAATCTTTTGACTCGAGGGGAAACATGTCGATATGATAACATAACATCGCAAACAATGTACGAATTTGATGCGGCGATGAAGATATTACGGAATCCTTGAGCGTATCATCCCAGTGCGAATCGTTCTCAAGTAAATGTAATAGTTGACATGCCTCACGGTAAGTCGCACACAGCTGTCCAATTACTGTTCTCAGTTGTTTAAACGATGTCGGACCACGAACATTCACCAACAACAACCGCAAATAATAACATTCATCGTTATTTGGATGTACTGTGTAGATGCGACCCAAAGCGTCTGAAGCAAATACATTTGGATGTCCTTCAACTGGTGATCCTTGTTTTCGACGCTGAAACGATTTCGATGATGCATTCCATGTGTAATAGCGTGGCATGTCAGCATACAGCAAAGTGCGAGCAAAATCATCAGTTTGACAGACTGTGAAGAAACTTGTTAATGTTGTCGACGATGGACGTGCCGCTCTGTCTGCCGCGTTCGATTCAATAAAATAAACTCATTGACCATTTTCTAAATGGACTGCCAAATGGACTACTGTATCTTTCATGTCTTTCATGGATCGCAAATGAAAAGATACGCCAAATTGCTTCGTTGCTACTTACATAGCGACCCATCTGGTACTGTGATATTTCATCATTTCCATTGGTTACAGCGAAGACAGCCACATCGCTACGTTTGTTAACATAATTATTAATTACATATGAACTTTATCGACTTCACAGAGTTACAATATTCCACAATAATGTGAGATTCAAAATCTTTGGACAACATTGGCGAGTATGGCACAATTCAACGATTGTCTACATCAACATTTTGTCATCTTACCTTCACAACTACCGATCGCCCATTGTCCGCAACTGATCGCCGACGATACAATATTCAATTTGTTCGCGTTCGCGATATTATCACTTTTGTTGAGTTTCGAAACGCGACATTAGATCCTTCAACGCGCACGCGAAGATTATTTTGATAGAAATGATTGAATTTGAACTTTGTGCGGTAATAAATTGCAAATCGTCTCTTTGAGGTTAGAAACACACCTACATTGCTTAGACAACAGTTAGTGATTATAATTTAATATGAACTTTATTGAATAGCGATAAAGTTCAAATTGACTCTACATTTTATTTAGAAAACGTTTGTATGGAAAAAATAAAAAGGCTGTTTTTAGGGTTTTCCCGGCAATTATTCGAATTTTTCTCACCTTTTAAACCTTCCCTAGACCTCCACGAACATTTCAAGACCAAGATAAGATAAATCCGTTCAGCCGTTCTCGAGTTTTAGCGAGACTAACGAACAGCAATTGATATATAGAATAGATTAGATTTAATGGAAAGAAGGATCTCAATTTCTGTATTTCTATTATTTTAGAAAAAATAATAAATTGTTGATAGTTTTACGAGTAGTTTTGTTAAAGATGCCAAAAAATGCCCAAATTCCATCTTTTTTCATTGGTAATGTTCTTGACTCAATAAAAGGTATAAAGTAATTTATCAAAAATATTTTATTAATTTTAAATTTGTAAAATTTTGACCCGTGAATGTAAGGCTTCAAAAGTCCCCACACGATCGATGGCGTCACTTAAAGAGGCGCGACCGACGGCGGGTTAAATTAAAGTGAGGAAGATGAAGATTATCTTGTTGGGCTGGTGATCGCACCCACGGCATATCCTCATGTTAAAATTAGAATTAACATTTGAGTTGTTTTAATTTCGTAGATTTAAAAAGGGCCACTACTTTATTTTTATTTTAAAAAAAAGAAAGGGTTGCACTCCGGGAGTGCCGGCAGAAGTGAAAACCGCTTAGAACAAATAAAGAATAAGAAATAAAAAAACTTTGAAATAATTAATTTCATTACAAATACAATAGTTATTTATGAATAATGAATCTACAATATAAGCGCCATCTAGTACCGTAGTATGAAACTCTAATTCTCTCTCAAGGCAATCATCAACTCAATGTCATCAAGTATCAAAAACTATCTCTAGATGGCGTTGTATTTCACTTGAATTTAAAACTGACCTGGCATCAATATAAAAGTTGGTAGTAATGAGAGATCTTTATATAATGGTTGTTATTAACTAATTTACGTAGATCTTTCAAGTGTGAGACTTTATGTAATTTGAAATAGTCAACGGCAAATGGTCTTACGAATTTTCGATCAGGGTCACGTGTCCTGACGCGACTTTAATTTTTTTTTATCT
Source organism: Chrysoteuchia culmella (assembly GCA_910589605.1). Lineage (NCBI taxonomy): Eukaryota > Metazoa > Arthropoda > Insecta > Lepidoptera > Crambidae > Chrysoteuchia > Chrysoteuchia culmella. The sequence goes on from OU342651.1 coordinate 4,039,868, forward strand.
ATCCCAAATTTAAAACTCTGATGTGCACAAGGCCGCTTAAGAAGTTTGCACTTAAAAAAAATCTTACAAAATATTATTTCTTGTTTAAGGCACCTAACGTAAGGCCGCGTCCGCAGGCCTCACTGTTAACGACGCGATATTCACGCGCGGCTAAACATCAAAGTGAGGAAGATGACAGATTATTTGTTGGGAGGGTGGTTGGCCACACGCCATTTTTCTTTTATGTTAAAATTTGTACTTATCGCGTCGTATAATCCTGAGAATGGGAGTTTTAGTTTAGTGAATAGAATAGGTGTTTGATGTTGAAAATAAGATTCTTAAGTAAACTTGTAGATAGGGATACAAGTACGATAAGAAGTAATGTCATTATAAAAAAGAGAAAACAATTTGTAGATCTCATAATTCTGTTACAGATGTCTGTCATATATGTAACAGTTTTTTTTTTTTTTTTTTTTTTTAATAAATAAATAAATATGTCCATACAATCACACCAATTATCTAGCCCACGTTAAGTTTCATGAAGAACTTGTGTTATGGATACTAGATAACGGATAAACATACCTAAATTTTTTTTTTTTTTTGTAAATACATACATAATATACATATTAAACACCCAGACCAACACAAATAGACATGTTCATGCACACAAATATTTGTCTTGTCCGGGGATCGAACCCGAGACCTCCGGCGCAGAAGGCGGCGTTAGTACCTCTGCGCCAAACAGGTCGTCCTACTTTACAGTTAATGTAAATAATTGAAAATTATTAATAATCAAATACTATTATTAATAATTACCATGATTAAAGGTAATAGTGATTAATTAATTACTTTTACCTCACAATATTTATAATTCCAAGTGACTTTTGGTCAATGTAATTAATGTTTAAGAAAAATATTGATCTCGAGAGGGGGACAGGACAGCACAATAAGTGCTGTCAGAATGTTCATACTCATTAAAGCCCTCACATAATAACGACAAACAAAAACACAATATCTATTATCCTATACTTTTCATCTGACGTCTAACTGAAACAAGTTGCAAAATGCTCACCACCCGTAAAGATCTATCGATAGAAGATATTACTCATGCTACATTAATTCATGATTAGAATGTAATATAGACGGCGCGTCCTAATGCGAGCCAGTTAAGCAATCTGCTAGCTTTACCCAGTTGCTAGACACTTTTCAAAATGCCAGTTCTTTTTACCCCAAAAAGTTGCCAAAAAGTTGCTAGACTAGTAAGTACTTCGAGCAACGCGGGTCTTCCTAGGAACACCCGCGTTGCTCGAAGAGTAAGTAGGTAGGTTATAATAAAATGTCTATTTCTGATAATCATATAAATTTTCATTAATTCCAGTAAGAGATTTAAAAATGTCTTGTGGTACGTCATTAAATAAAAAAAATCATAATTAATAAATTAAAGAGGAAAATATTGATGGCTGGGGTTCAGAATCTTTCGTTGATTTAGAAAATTTTTCAGCGGTGCCCATTTTATGCAGTACATCTTTAGGCAAAACACAGTTATAGCAGCATTTACCACTTTTCCTGAGGAAGTCTCTAATGCAGAGGATTGAGTTCAGAGTTATCAAACTCATTCGGTTTCTTTGCTTATTTTAACTAAATTCATTGAATAACCTCTCTACTTTGAATACAGTAACGTAGGTTCGAAAAGATACTGTAACTACCATAGCATCTACGACCATAGACTCGCGTTTAGTTTTTATTTTTTCTTTCGAGACTTGATACTCATGATGAAATGAAAAGTTGCTAGAAAAAGTAGCTAAAAAGTTTAGCTACAAGTTTCAGTAAAATGTAGCTGTCTGTCACTAAATAATAGCTAGATCTAGCTATAAAGTTGCTAAGTTGGCGTCACTGATGCGCGCTGAGCCCCGTCTGGCCCCTGATCCGCCGCGCCACTCGCCGCCGTGTAATTACAACCAGAGGCCGTACCGCGCAAGTGGCGTCGGTATCGAAATCGGCTACATTTGATAGATGGATGTGACACATTGCTGCTTCTTTTTTTACACAAATGTTAACTTACCAAAGACTAAGAGCAATATGTCACATCCATCTGTCAAATGAAGTCGATGTCGATGCCGACGACACTTGCGCGGTAGGGCCTCTATTCACCGAAACGAACTAGTACTGAGAGAATTCACCCACTCATGATTGGCTAGAGATAAAGTACATTGCCTTTAAGGCTTATCTTCAGCGAAGCACGAGCGGATCCTCTATACCTACTTGCTCGTTTCGGAGAACAGTCTAAAGTCCAGCTCGTGCTCGGAGGGCTGATTATCTAAGTAACAATCGTTTCAGTTTTCAGTTTAGGGCCGGCGCCCACTGACGGCGTGGCACGGCATGACACGGCAGGTTGTGCTGTGGCATCCCGCGACAACGTTCTGTGGCATGCCATACGGACCGACCGGACTGCGTCCTATTAACCGAAATGACCACTGCACAAGTCTCAACCTTATTTCAACTAACTTAGCAATCATAATTAATCGACACAAAGCGACCCATACGTCTCGCGGGATGCAATGGCACGTCGCGGCAACCTGTGGAATGAACCGGCATGACCCGTCATGCCGCAGCATCCAGCGGCGCGTCGCGTCATCGTGGTATCGAAATAAAGTAACATGAATTCTAAGCTCATTGAAATAAGATTCAAAATAACTTGATTAGTGATCAAATCCTTTGCCATGACACGCCGTGCCGTGCCGGCAGTGGGCGCCGGCCCTAAGACGCTGTCATACAGTATTAAATCATGACAATAATGACAGCGACGAAATTGGTTTATAGATAATAAATAATAATAAAAATAAATTTTATTTTCTCATCACAAACTTAGCATTGAAATAAAGATATTTAAAAAACAGGAATAAGCAATCTAAGTTTGTGAGAGGCTGATGCCTGAGCTAGGTACAAAATACCTGCCTTAGGTTACCAGGCTCCCACCACCTCGAACCACATTATCACTGATAAAAACGTTATCTAATAGATGTCGCTGAGAGAACATGAGACATAGATGATTTTAAGTTCCACAGATGGTAAGATCCACAGGCTGATTGTCTGCCTGTGGATTGTACTAGAGCCGCACCTAGACAGACATCCGCGGCCGTGGCAGACATTGTATGGCTCGCGTTAAGACGCGCCGTATAATCGCACCTTAATATTAAGCCCCTTAATTATCTAATTTCTAAATCTATCACAAATTTACAATCCCTTTCAAAGATATAGTGATTTATGGAATTGTGTAACTTAGAATTATATTTTAAATGACACTTTATTTGACACTTCTCCATACATTTGAAAGATATTTTCGTCTGTCACTTTGCTTAGACAGCTCAATTTCGTTCATTCAATACCTTTTAAAACGCGTCCCGATCACAATTTCTTTCAAATATCAAATATGAAGGCCTGAAGTATGATAATATCTTACAAATGACGTATTGAAAGGGATTGATTGCGATAGATTTTCAAATTAGACAATTAGCCCCGTGGTCCTCGCACAATAACAAAAACAGATTATCTACCAACCACTACATTCATCACACGTCCAAACAAGTTCCAAAATGCTCACTCCACCGTGAACCAGATCTATCGATAGAAGACATTATTCATGCTACATTACTTCATGATTAACTTTCTCACGAGTAAAACTTGTATGAGACTGATATTCTGATTGATGGACCGAAAAGATAATTAGATACTGCGAGAGTGTTAGAGATTTGTAAAGTTATATTGAGTAAGTTGTGTGAAATAAAACAACTTTTGCGGCATATTTAAATAATAAATTTAAATAAGTATTTGGTAATAATTTTTCGGTATTATTTGAGGCTTTTTTGGTTTCCCGACGTTTCGGCACCTTTTCAGTTGCCGTGGTCATGGGTTGACCTGCTACTTATAAGTCTACCTTCACAAAGTTGATTTATTGTTGCGTTCGGAAACGGTTAGATAATTACTAATTTAAAGTTATTAATATTTACTATGGCAACAAATATTGAGTTTATTATTTTGATTTGTTTACTATTTCAATTATTTATTATTAAAAAAGGAAAAAACTAATGAGTCTACTGGCAGTTCAGAATTTGGGAGGACTTTCGAAGAAAGATACTGCCAAAAAAACTTCGAAAGCAGGCCGACCTCCATCTTTATGTTTGTTATTTATCTACAAAAAGAGCTAACCGTATCTTTAATGGCCTGCGCAGACGACGGACATTGAAGGACTTTTTGTCCGCGACACGACCTTATAACTAATAACATAAAGTTTAATAAATAACGAGGACTATCGCGTATTTTTCGCGGATATATGCGGTCTAAGTTGAATCTTATTTGGTTAACAATAAAGACGTGTCGCGGACAAAAAGTCCTCCGTTATCCGTCGTCTGCGCTAGCTCTAGGTCTTGCACTAAATATTCCGCAAAAGTTGTTTTATTTCAATTATGAGTGCGCGAAGAAACATAAGATGTGCTTAAGTTGTGTGATTTATCATAAAAAGTGGTTGAAAGGTCACACATGCCGTGTGACCATTGATGGAGTATTTCAGAGATGTTTATGGAGATCAATAGTGTGAAATGAGTACTTAAAATAAAAAATAACTATTTAGGATTTTTGAATTTTTGCATTTTTCAATGACTTAGCAAGTCTCGGTAGCTCAGTGGTTAGAGCATTGGACCGGATTTCCGGACCGGGGTTCGAGTCCCATCTGGGAATTCACTTGTGGCCGAGTTGGTATTTCCAATATTTTTCTATTTAAAATTTATCATAAGTATAAAAATAACTGTTATCAAAAAAATATAAAAACCGACTTCAAAAGTATAAATGAGACTTTTGAAGGCGGTGCTAGCCAAGGTATTCTCTGAAAGTCTTATTTTTTACTTTTTGAACTCGATTTTAATAAAAGATTTTTATTTCACAATGTCACGTATTTACAAAAAATCGGTGATATCAACGTGTGAATGCGATATTAAAAATGCTTATTAGGATGTCCCTGTTTTTGCTTAAGCTATGTTATACGATATTGTTTTAAATAAAAAAAAATCAACTTCTGTTAAATTCTGAGTCTCGTTTCATCAATTTCGACACTATTATAATCGTAGTTGTTAAGATAATAAAATTGATATTTTTTATTTATCAACCTCTGAAATAATAATTAAGTTAGTTTGCAAATATTTTATACTAAGCTCGCACTATACAAAATCTTCATCTTTATTCAAGATCCAGCGTTTAAAGTATTTGAACGTCCTTAACCTGATTCTTCCCAAAATAGAATAACTGGAGCAGTTTTTCTGCCAAGTTCGCTCGAAAGCAAGTTGTCAACATAATAATATTATAATATGCTAAGTATTTCTAATATTCTAATAATAGTTCTAATCTTTATATCTAAGTAGTTATGGGAGAGCGGAGTCATCTGACATAGGCATTTTTTGCTTAAAAGGTTACTCCGGTCACTATACGCAAAATGTAAATAATGTAATAAATTGTTATTATAAAAATTTAATGAGTTTGCTAATTACTGCAAAAATGTGTTTTAAAATTTGAGGTCCACTTGCAGCAAAAATTGTTAAATCTCGATTATGTGAAATCTTTAACCGCCTCTGTGGTCTAGTGGAACAACCACCGGTATCACACCCAGATGTCCCGGGTTCGATTCCCAGCGGGGGTACATAATGTATTCGGTTTGGTTGGTGGTAGGACTTGTTGGAAGTCCGCCTGGCTAGCTACCACTATCTTATCTAAGTCTGACGCCATAACAACAATGTTTTCAGCATTGTTGTGTTCCGGCAGTTCGAGATAAGATAGCCAGCTCCTCAGTGGCTGAGGATTCCGGGAGAGGCTCGCTTCCATCTTTCAGCTTTACCAATACTTAACATCAGGTATGATGAAGGCTAAGAGACTCCCCGTAAAAAATACAGAAAGACCTACAAGAATGACAAATATTTAAATCTAGATTTAATATTTTGACACTTTCGTATGGGTTAAATCTAGATTTATTAAATCGAGATTTAAAAATGTTTGCTGCAAGTAGACCTTAAATGCCTAGCAGTATATAACAAAGTATTAATTTCAGGTGTAAGAGTATACAATACAAACGCCGGTAGGTACCTGTGATGTAACTGCAATAAGCTGTCCCAGCTAACATAATAATGTGAAGCCATTGACCGCCAAAAATAGCGTCGTAATGACTTTTTCGACCGTGCACCTCGCTCAGTAACCCACATACAACAAGTAAACATGTTCGGTATGCCAGACATTCGGACAGCCGAATAAAAACTATACGAATCCTAAATATACCTTCGCACTTCACGAATGAGTGTCGCATCTGTTTTTAGATTTCACCCAGCGAATAATGTTGGTAGAATCAGTATCGTGTTAGGCGCGCGCACTACAGTAAGTTTGATGAAAGTTTATTTTTTTAAACCCCAAAAAAGGTTGCGAACTCCACGATGGTTGTGCAAAAGTTCCATTTTAAAAAGTTAAATGTCAAAGACACTCGAAAGTTTGGATTGTTTGAAATCGGAATGGAAAGTGCTTGAAGCCTTGGTTTCGTACCTTTTTTTGGAAAAGTGTTTTTATAGTGATTTGTGTGTGCAGTGAGTGTGGTGACAGAAATATTTGAGTGAATTTGGATTTGACTACCGACTTTATTTACCACATCACTGCTTTTTATAATTATTTACCTCACATAAATTAACAATGATAAAATTATTATGATTAACCTTATTAATTACATAGAATCTAACAAAACACTATTCACATTTTCAACCTCTATAATAACACCTACTCCTAATAAATATGTTTATCCATGTAAGCATTTTTTTAAAGTAGAACTAACACATGAGTTTTTTTTCATGAATGACGGGGAGACTCTTAGCCTTCATCATACCTGCTGCTAAGTATTGATAAGGCTGAAGATGGAAGCGAGCCTCTCCCGGAATCCTCAATCACTGAGGAACTGGCTAAAAAAAAGTTAATAATCGGTATTTTAAACTCCTCGCGCTCACGCCTCTGTGGACTTGTGATAACAACCACAGGTATCACACCCAGGGGTCCCGGGTTTGATTCCCAGCGGGGGTAATTCGGTTTGGTTAATGGTATATAGAACTTGTTGTAAGTCCGCCTGGCTAGCTACCACCATCTTATCTAAGTCTGACGCCATAACAACAATGTTTTAGCATTGTTGTGTTCCGGCAGTTAGAGATAAGATAGCCAGTCCCTCAGTGGTTGAGGGTTACGGGAGAGGCTCGCATCCATCATCAGCCTTATCAATACTTAACATCATGTATGATGAAGGCTAAGAGAAAAAAAAATGTAATATAGGGAAATCGAACATAAAACCAAATAAAAAAAAAATGGTACGTTTGTATCGGTAAACATTGTTTAATTTCAATGAACAGTAGCGAAAATTTTATATGTGCTTAAATAAATGAGTCTTTTACTTTTAATATAAATTGTCATGGATTGTTAACATGACAACTTCAATATATGATAAATATTAAACAAGAAAATATACTAGAAAAAAGCTACTAGTCATCCTTGGGATTCCGGCCCAATGCCATGCCCAATGCGCTGCACTTGGATTCCCAAGGATGCGGGTTCGAATCCCGTCAGGGCGACATGAGATTAGTTGCTTTTTATTAGTATATGTACTTGTTTAATATTTATCACATAAAAATAGCATTGTAAAATGCAAAACTAAAAACTTATGACTTCAATATATAAAAAGACCTATAAATAACGACAAAATTTCATCTTACTAGACACAAAAGCATTTAGGTACCCCTAATGAGTACTAGATATCTAGAAATTAGTACTTATTTACTCATGAATGGAGAGATAGCTAAGTTCCTAACTCGGAAAATCAACTTTAGACTTCGATATCAAGAGATCTTACTTCCGTTGAACTAGAATACTCATTTTGTAAGACTAAAGTAAAAAACTTTAGTGGCAAGATGGAGAGCTTCATACTTTAAGGTTCTGTACAAAACATGCATTTACCTATTTCTTGACTTAATCATGTGATGTGATTCAAGAGGCCCAATGTTGCAAACAGTAGAATGCTTACTTTGATATTATTTATTTTACTTATTTATAGTAACAAAAACAGCTATATATAACTTTAAAAGCCAAACTTAAACTAAAACATTTTCGCCCAAAAAGTTGCCCACTGTGAAATGACTGTTCCCCATATTATAAGTCGTTCCTCCAAAACTTTTTACACTCCACTCAACCTCGTCGTGGGTAAAAATGGTAGTGTGCGCTAGGCCTAACACGGAGTGGCTACGTACTCTTTGGCTCCTCCAGATCCTTACGGAGTTATGACTTACACCCATAATCTAAGTCGTTTCTCCAAAATTTACTCGTCCTCGACTTAACGAAACCTCATTGAAAACCTCTTCGAAATACTCCTCGAAATCAGTATTCTAAGTCATAACTCCATAAGGACCTGGAGGAGCCAAAGAGTACGTAGCCACTCCGTGTTAGGCCTAGCGCACACTACCATTTTTACACACGACGAGGTTGAGTGGAGTGTAAAAAGTTTTGGAGGAACGACTTAGAATATGGGGTTAGAATACAGATTTCGAGGAGTATTTTGAAGAGGTTTTCAATGAAGTTTCGTTAAGTCGAGGACGAGTAAGTTTTGGAGGAACGACTTAGAATATGGGTGTGATACACCCTTATTTCAAATTTCAGAATCTTTAAAAATGAATAAAATTAAATCGCAATCTAATAAGAAAAAAGGAGACAAGTGTTTATACTAATCAATTACTAAAGTAGTTAAGTGCTAAGTTAAATACTGACACTAACAGCATTTAGATAAATGGTAACAAATATAATAATCTGTACATAATATTATAATAAAATACAATACTATGGTACTGCTGGTACTGGTACTGGTACTGCTGGTACTGGTACTGGTACTGGTACTGCTACTGTGGTAGGAATTATTGTTAGTCCGCCTGGCTTGCTGCCTCTTACCATCATATCTAAGTCTGACGCTAAGCTTACCATCTTATCTAAGTCAACGATAAGATCGGCAATTTGAAGATGCCGGGCGAGGCGCGCTTCCACTTTTCCCCTTATTATTACTTAAAATCAGGTACGATGAAGGCTAAGTTATTCACATAAAAAAAATATCAAACAAGGAGTAAAGATTTTAATCCTCCTTCCCAAGGAACCCTAAAGCGAGCGAGCAAAGTTACAATAAAGTTTCATCTCAGTCTGGTATACTAACTTGCCACCCGACAAGCCTTTTTATAACTTTGCCTGTGGTTGAACATCTGTCGACGCTCTTCACAATACGATCTTGCTATGAACACTAAAGTTCTGAAAAGACACCAATATGTTTGCGATAGGAGTAACAAGTTAAAGAGGTTTCATAATGGATGTCACAGACCTATATCGAGATAGACGAAAAGAGCTTTCATACCTACGATGACTTCACAAGCGAGATTTAGTGATGTGTAAATGTTATTGAAGAGCTCTTGCAAGAAAGCACTGCACAATTAACCATTTTCGTTTCTAAGTGACGCGTGTTTTCACGGCAATGGTCTCAAGCGGACTGACATAGGTCGTAAAACTTTGACCGTGGATCAAACTTATGACACGCAAGGTAGGCACACTTTTACCGTCTATCTCGATATAGGTCTGTGAATTCATTTGGCTTTGAGTAATTAAGATTCATTTTTGTTTTATGGTAGTTTTTACCGACTTCAACAAAAAAGGAGGGAGGTACTCAATTCAACGCGTATTTTTTTTTTTTTTTGTCTGATGTATGTATACCGATTACTCCGGTGTTGGTGATCCGATTTTAATAGTTGTTTTTTTGTTCGATCGGGTACACTGTCAATTTGGTCCCATATAATTTTTACGAAGATCTGGCTAGTAGTTTTTTCATAATCTTGAAAAATATCAATCACCTTTTGGCAAGTAATCGTTTACCTAGATGACATTGTTGTGTATGGGCTGATTTTAGTGTAAGTAACGGCACATGATGTAACTAAAAGATCTGAAATAAAAACATTTTATAAAAAAAAATCAAACCGACTTCAAAAAGTAAAAAATAAAACTTTTGGAGTCGGTGCTAGCTAGCTAAGGCCAAAAAAATATATAGTTAATAGAAGTGCAATGTAGAATGCCCTGGCTGGCACCGACTCCAAAAGTTTTATTTTTTACTTTTTGAAGTCGGTTTGATTTTTTTTTATAAAATGTTTTTAAGTTACAACATGTATTGTGTATTGTAACACAGTCAATACGTTATTAAAAGTATATAATTCCCGTTCCCGTGGGAATATCGGGATTTAAAGTAGCCTATTTGTCAGTTCACTACATGAAGTCCCTACATACAAAAATTCATCCAAATCCGTTCAGTAGTTTTTTCGTGAGAGAGGAACAAACAAACAAACTGAAATTCTTTCGTATTATAACATAATAAATGCAAGATTCAATTCAAAGTCTTTATAGGTACCTTAGTCACGAACTTAATTGAATTAATGAATGAAGAAATTCCAAGTACCTAACACAGATAAAAAACCACAAAATCAATCACTTAAACAACAGTATCAATTAGCGTAACAAACCATTTATTGCTCGAAACCAAAACGCTTTTTCTATAAGGAAAAAGAACAATAACATAACATAACAAAGAGGATATATTAGTTAATTATAATGAGTGTCTTTCTTTCAGGTGCGCGGCCATATTGGGAAAATACTTAGGCGAGACGGCGAGAAAGAACACGATGTTTCCCTTTTTCGAATAACAGGTAAGATTTAGGCCCTTCGTACACAAGGCTACTCAAGTCTCCGATAGAAAAGTTGTAAACTTAAGGCGGTACCCTGACCGAAAGTGGCGCCGCGTTGAATTTAATTTAATATCGTAATTCTAATTCACAATTTTAATAAAACTTTACGTGGAATTTTTAGAGCCCATTGTCTTGTATTTTTAGAAGGTATCGCTACATCTCGTCATAGTCATTCGTAGAAGTAGATAGCAAATGTGTCAAAAACGGCCACTTTTAGCAGTTTTGCTATCTACTTCTAGCAGTGACTACGAGGGAATGTAATGATACCGTCTAAAAATACTAGACTATGGGCTCTAAAAATTCCACGTAAAGTTTTATTAAAATTGTGAATTAGAATTACGATATTAAATAAAATTCAACGCGGCGCCACTTTCGGTCAGGGTACCGCCTTAAGTCGCTGATACCTTGTAGGGAACTTCTCGGTAGGCCAGAAGAGTTTTTTTTTATATGAGCGTTAATAAAAAAATCTAGAAATTATTAATTTCACAAATAATAGAACATTGATCAGTATTTCGGGAGGGAGGAGGTCGGGAGGAGCCCGTGGCGCAGTGGTTCGCGCGCTCGGACAGCGATTGTTGAGGATAAGCCACTTTCGCAATGGTCGATCATGGGATGGGTGACCATAAATTTACTATCTCGAGCTCTTCCGTGCTTCGGAAGGCATGTCAAGCCGTTGGTCCCGGCTGCATTTGCAGTCGTTAAAACCCACCAATCAGCATTGGGCCCGCGTGGTAGGTCATGGCCCGTTCTCCTTATCCATCCATAAGGAAGGCCAGTGCCCCAGCAGTGGGGACATTAAAATGGTTGATGATGATGATGAATGATGATGATGATCGGTATTTCATTTGAATAAAAAACAATCTCTTTAACTTAATTACTTTTCAAAAAACAATCCCCAAAAAGACTCTACTGGTCGATTGATAAGTTCCTGGATTATACACACGCACGACGCGATTTGCTTATTCTGCCACTATAGGCACTAGGCATAGCGGCTAGATAGGTACGGCTCTCACGATTTTACTTAAGGCCGTACCTCCACCGAAAGTGGCGCCGCGTTGAAATTTATTTAATATCGTAATTCTAATACACAATTTTAAAAAAACTTTACGTGGAGTTTTTAGAGCCCATAGTCTAGTATTTTTAGACGGTATCATTACATTCCCTCGTAGTCACTGCTAGAAGTAGATAGCAAAACTGCTAAAAGTAGCCGTTTTTGACACATTTGCTATCTACTTCTACGAATGACTATGACGAGATGTAGCGATACCTTCTAAAAATACAAGTGTTCCACCACCTTGAAAACGGCAGCGATATTAGTATCGACGCTCTCGACAGGCTAGGGGTTATTCTCTAACTCCCGAAATTAACAACCTATCTGTAGATATGGATTGCGCTATCTGAGATTGTTGCCTAGGATACTAGGTTCGTTTTCTAGCAAGCGTCGTGACTTTGGTCATATTATCAAAAAAATCCTAAGCAACTATCTCAAATAGGCCTATCCATATCTACAGATAGGTTTTTAATTTCGGGCGTAAGCAAACATCCTTGATATCGACGGATAAATATCGGTGATCGGCCCATTTTTAATACTATTTGACAGCTGATGTGACATCAGTCACGACAACAGCGTAGCTGGTCGCGTGCTTCTGGCGTCGGCGATGCACGGACAAATGTCGCCGACACATTGCGTGTGTGTACAAATCTTTGTAATTTTTTATTGCGGTAGTCGCTTGGAGACGATAATCTCCGAATATCGGAGACTGTGTATACTTGTGTACGAATGCCAAGAGGAAAGATTTAGTTGAGTTTTTGTGGCTCTTTGAGTGTTGTGGTAGCCGACAAAAAGTTGGACGAAAGTTGTATGTGCCGAAATTTCCACTTGATTTATGTTTTGCGCCGTTACAACATTAGTTTTTGTGTTCAAAGATGTAATGGGTTCGGAATAGGAATGGGAATTAGGATTTTTGGTTTTGTTTTAGGTCTAAGAAAAGTTTAAGAAACTGTAACTATTTTGACAAAGTACAAGGTTAACAGTTAAAGCATAACAATGAATAACTTTGTAACAAACACCAATCACTGGATGCGTTTTTACTCGGAAGTGGGTAAAAACTCGGCTGATATAATGATGAGTCACGTTTTACCTTCGAATTGCCTTAAGACCAATACCAGTTTTTTTTTTTTTGCTTTATTAATACACCTACATTTTTATTTAGGGTTGTGAGAAAATGCAGGTGTAGTACATATTTTATATTGTAATTGATTATGATTTTTAAGAAACAGCCCTAAACGTTGTAAAATCTTGACATAAATTCTGTATTAAATAAACACAGATAACCGCCTCTGTGGTCTAGTGGTACTCGGTTTGGTTAGTGGTAGGACTTTTTGTTACTTGGTTAGCTACCACCATTTTATCTAAGTCTGACGCCATAACAACAATGTTTTCAGCATTGTTGTGTTCCGGTAGTTCGACATAAGATAGCCAGTTCTTCAATGATTGAGGATTCCGGGAGAGGCTCGCTTCCACCTTCAGCCTTATCAATACTTAACATCAGGTATGATGAAGGCTAAGAGCCTCCCCGTTGTTCTTAAAAAAAGTTTTTCTTATATATCATATCTAAGTACATCTTCAGTTTAATTAATTATAATAATATATATATCATTATTGTTATTCAAACCAATTATGGGTGCAAGCCTGAAATAAATGATTTTTTTTATTTTTTTTTTTATTTATTTATTATTATAATTGGTTGATTAGCTTGAAGCTCGAAGGACTGGCTAAACAACTTTCGCAATGGTCGGTCACGGAATGGGTAGGCAAAAAAAATATTATCTCGAGCTTCCCCGTGCTTCGAAAGGCACGTTCATCCATCAATCCCTGCTGTATTTGCAGTCATTAAAACCCATTTGGAAGACCAGATCAGTAGCAGATCAGTATGACAAAAAAATCTGGTGATGAATTAAACTCGTAGGTACAATATTCGGAATAGTCATAAAATACCGTATTTGGGTTTTTGTTGTTGATCTCCCTAGAAATAAATTAATATAAAATTAATCACTGTAATCACGTGATCAATGAGTCATCTGGCACACCCATACCTTCCGCTTCTCACCTGCATAGACCGTTCTAATAATACCGGCAGTACCTGAACTATTTGTGGAGCGCTTATATAAGACATGTCTAACTCCACGCATAATGCGTCACGTAGTTTTTCTTTATGGAGAGATCAACATTTTCACTCATTGCTTCATTCTTTTAACTTCAAACCGCATTCATGGTCAAATTTTTCATCATCATCATCACTGCTGGGTTAAGGTATGTTTTTGGATGAATATGGAGAATGGACCACGACCCACTACGCGGGTCTATGCGGTTTCGTGGGTCTTAACGATTGAACCGACTATCCGAAACCTTTTTACAGCAATCACTGAACGAATTTCAATGTGGCATAGAGATAGGCAAGACCGTCGGAAAGGCCATTATGATACTTTAAGAAGTAAAAAAAAAGTGAATCGCGATTTAATCGAACGTCGAAGTGGTAATTAAGATATAAAAACTTAGGAACCAAACTACTCTCCCATTGAGCACGATTCAGATAACAGAATATATCCATAAATAACGTAAACGCTTCATCTTTACATTTTATCTCAGTAATTGCAATAAAACTCGTATTTGCCACCCAGTCGTCTCGTTTGGGAGCCAGCCAACACATTGTCTCCTACTCTAACCTTCATAAGATAGTTAGACAGCATTCAAAATAATATATTAGTAATTCATTTGGATAGTCACTTTTGGGGAGTCTATCCAAAAACCGAACACGATAGTCAGACGAAAGTTCGTTTAATATTTAGAATACCGTAGGGAGGGGTCGAAATGTAGCGAAGGTAATGTAGAGAGAAAGACTGAGGGTTAAGATGGTTGAAACCACTAATAGGAAAGTCAAATGGTGAGAGATGAAGATCTTCCTTCGGACTGGGTGTTGGTAGCCCGGGGACCGCGGTCCGACTGATGATAGTCGGACGTCGTATAATGTTAAGTTTCTGGTAGACCTTCGCTTGCGAGATGTAGGTTTCTATATTAATGTCGTTATTCCGTACAGAGTTGTTTACGGCGCTATCTATTGAATATTGCACGGTGTTGTCAGTTGCACGGTATTACATGTCTCTTGGTCTTGCAACCTGTGTCGTGTTATATGCGGCGTTGGTAGGTGCCGAAACAGTAAGCCATACCAAAATTTTCCCCAAAAACTCTATTAACTTATTGTGGATCGGATGGGATTTCCAAAAGGATAGCCGTTTGGAATTGGCCTGTATGGATCTACTTGAGCAACTTGGTGGCACTGTAGTTGCCAAGCTCGGTCTACACCAGTGATTCTGAAACTTATTTCATCTGCCGCCCACTTTGAAAATCAATTATTTTTCAGCGCTCCCCAATTTCTTTCTACTTTACCAAATCTTAAAAACCACAATTTTTCTGGACCCTGGGGGCGTTATCGTCCACTTTGAGAAAGACTGGTCTACCTACACAATGATGGGTGACTCTCGTTCTTCTCGATAGAAGGTCTCCCGCTGTAGAGTAGTAATAAATAAAAAAAACCGATGGTGTAGTTTCTGGCGTAGCGTTCTTTGACAATCACAAGTGCTTATTACAGCCTAGCCTATAAAAATGATCTTGAATTTTCTATTTTTTACTCCTTACCCATGCATAAGGAAGGCCCGTGCCCAGCTGTGGGGACTTTAAAAATTGGTGATTATGATGACAATCTTATAACGGAAGTCGTTCTGTTATCGTAATTTGCCTTTCGTAGTAGACCCCCAGGAACTTTATACCGAAATGTAGTGCAGAAATAAAAAGATTTAGATTCTATTACAGATATTTAGCATCTATCTCTAATAGTCACAACCACTTTGTATTAAAATTACTTGTCTCTATTTTCTCTCGGACAGTGAGAAATAAACTGTGTATTTGCGTAGGAATATCAGTTAAATTAATAGAAATTTGGAAGGTTGTTCTTAATAACACCTAGGTTACATAAATTTCAGTACAACAATTTAAATTTCTACGTTCAACACTTTAAACTATCCTGAAATATTATTTTTAAACTCGGCGTTTTCCATCTCTTTGCTTTAAAAATAGAGTTGCGATTCCTCTGGCAAAATTTAAAACAGTTCTTTAACAAAATGTTAATGCCTTAGGAAACTTGGAGCACTCCTAGAATTCTAAAGATACCTGGAGTATTGTTAATTCTTCCTTGGATTAACATTAATGTAATATCGCTGATTATATCTTGAGTTTGCATTGAAACGATGAAACTTTATTTTTACTAAAATGCAAAGTTTTCTTAACACTTACTCGTATTACAGAGTCAAAGAAAAGTGTAAGTTTATTGTATTATGTCGTATTCATTTGAAAAACTTATACGCTATATTATAGAAAAATTTAAAATAGAATTGCATTCTCCAAAAGGAAATATCGAATCCATAAAGAACATAATAGGTATTTTATTTTCTGTTTTTATGTGTGTGCAAGTGGTGAGATAATACTTATCAGAAGTTAAGGATACAGCATCAGTCAGTCATCCCGTGACCACGGCAGCTGAAAAGGTGCCGAAGCGTCGGAAAAATAAAAAAACCTGTAAAACCCTAAAAATACGGACAATTACAACATAGTTCGTGAAATAAAGCGCGTGTGATATCCGTAAAAGTTGTTTTATTTCTTTTTTATTATTATTGTTGTTTATATCAATGACTAGCATCTGATTTAGGTTTTGTAGGTAAGTCACACCTAAAGTACTAGTCACAATAAACATGGAAAATAAAACATTTTGTTAACACTTTACAACTGCCTAGCATCCTCGTAATATTTAAAATAATAATGATCTGTTAAGTGGATCGCTTGCGTTGAATTTTAAAAGGTAAGCCGATGGGAATCGGTATGTATGGACCCAACGCCACTGAAATATAGCATAAGTCATTCAGGAGTATTTTTTATTGCTAATAGTGAAATAGTTCAGTATTTCCAGAGATTTCTTCCTACAATTACGTATAAGTAATAGTATAGACTTACCTTTCTTGCTACAGTACTTCTTCTCTTCTTCTTTTTTAGCCGTCGTCGAACAATGATTTGATGTAGGCTTCCTTCAAATACTTCCATCTTTCTCTGTTTTGGGCAGTTAGAGTCCAGTTGCTGCCCGCCACCTTTTTTATGTCATACTTCCATCGCATTTGTGGTCTTTTTGGTCGCGCGGTCTCGTACTAGGAGTGACCTTACTCTGTTTTTTGAGCTGCCTTGTTGGTTTTTCGGTCACTCAGAGTGACACCTACCAACTTTCTCTCCTTTGCCCTTTGCGCCACCTTCAGTTTATATATAGATTCCTGGGTGGTAACTCAGGTATCAGCTCCGTATGAAAGAACGGGAAGGACGCATTGGTCGAATATCTGACCTTTTTGGTGAGCTGTTAGTTTCATTTGGAAGACAAACTCCAATTTTGAGAATGCTGCCCAACCTTCTTCTGTCGTTCTCGTTACACTGGTTTGCTTTCCCCAATTTCACTGCCTGGCCTAGTTACACATATTTTTGAACCCGCTCTATTTCCACTCACCGTACCTTGTTACCACTTTACCGATAGGTGTTGTGTTGTCAGCGTCAGTGGACATAATCTTTGTTTAGTCCAGGGGGCTAATTGTCTAATTTTAAAATCTATCGCAATCCCTTTCAATTTGTCATTTGAAAGATTTTTACATACTTCAGGCTGTCACTATTTGACATTTGATAGGGATTGTGATCGGGACGCGTTTTGAAAGGTATTGAATGAACGAAATTGAACTGTCTAAGCAAAGTGACAGACGAAAATATCTTTCAAATGTATTGAGAAGTGTCAAACGAAGTGTCATTTAAAACATCATTCGTTCCGAAACGGATTGCGACTATAAGTTAGGCAATTCCATAAATCACTATCACAATCACAATACCTTTGAAAGAGGTTGTGATAGATTTTGAAATTAGACAAATAGGGGGCTGGTTCATCTCGAGGCCAACTTACAGGGATGCTTCTTCCAATTCTTCGATCATCATATGTAGTTCCATCAGGGTGTGTGAAAACAGAACTATGTCATCTGCGTATCAAATGTGCCGATGAAATCGAAATCCCTGGTTTCTGCCAGTGTACTCCAGAACCAGTGTAAAAGTTTAGGCGATAGAGTATCTCCCTGCCTTACTCTTCTTTTTATATCGATGGAGTTTGTGAGTTGTGTAAGGGACACTTTCATTTTGGCGTTTTGATAGATTCCACTTATCAATGCGCTGTACCTAAAGTCTATTCGTGCATTGTTTTATGAATTTGTGTCGGCCCAGGTTTCCACACTGTCGAAGGCATTCTTGTAATCTATAAACGCCAGCCACAACTCACACAGCATTTGGTATTCGGTAGCCTTTTCTATTAGGACACGGACTGTTAGGATGTGTTCTACAGTACTGTAACCTTTTCAAATATCTGCCTGTTCTATTGGTTGGTCTAGTAGTTAGTCGGGTTATGATGATTTTCAAAAAAACGTTTGTACGTCTGTGATAGTAAACTAATAGGTCTGTAATTGTTTAAATCGGTCATTCATCCTTTCTTAAACAGTAAGATGACTACAGCGCTATCCCAGTCCTTTGATATTTGGCCTTAGTGGAGACATTTGTTGAAAAGTGTGGCTAAGGCTTCCAGTAGCGTGTCGTCACCCTCCTTCAACATCTCGGGGAGGTAACCATCCTCGCCACCTGATTTTCCGTTTTTAGTCCTGGAAAGAGTCCAGACTATCTGCTCTTTTGTGATGTCGGGTATGTCTTCCAAGCTCACATTCTGTAAAGGACTGAATAGTAATCTTATACCACTTTCTGCATTTGTTCTCTCTCTGTGACCAAGTTGCCTTCATTGTTCTTCAGTTTTGTGGTTATTCGGTTCCCAGGCTTGAGCTCCTTTCTGAATAATTTTAGTCCCTTGTATTTCTCTATAGGTAATGCCTTGAACCGTTCTCTATTTGTGGTTTTCAATATCTTTCTTCGCTTTGGATCTCACCTTCTTACACAAAGCTACATATTCATCGTCATGGTTTGAGTAGGACATTAGACATCTGATCACCATTATGGTGAAAGTGTAATGTACACTACAGTACACTTTTACTATAATTATGTCAAAGTCGATTGTTGCTGAGAACAGCTGAGAACCACAGTCCACCACAGTCCACAGCTGAGAATCTGTCAGACAGAATATGCCTTCTTACAGTAGGGCAAGTCTGGCCCAATTAGCAAGGCGCTCAAACGTAATATTTCAAAACTCAATAGACTTTTGAATGGAAGCAAGTTTGTTTAGTACAAAGCGACAGGAGTTTTGCTTCAGATAATTATGTAACATCGTTGGCTTTAACTAGATAATGCAATTTAGTGAGCAAGATGTACGCCAGTGATGAGAATAAGCCTTGGATGTGGTAGTTTGGGTTTCAACTAATCCTTTTAATTTATTGACCAGATTTGGTGGAATGAGCCGATTCTGTTTAGGTAATTGTGGAACTTTAGACTTTTCAAACAGAAAATTGCCTATGGTACCATTGTGTGGACAAAAAATTATGAAATCTAAAATTAAAACGGTTAAAACATAAGTTATATCTATAAAGTATTGTTATAGTAACAAGTTTGCAATTGCAACGGTTTGCCGAATGATAAATTTCGTATTTTTATAGAAAAGAAATGGAACGGCAAACTCGAATTGTGGACAAAAATAGCAATTTTGCGATATCATTATTAATATGTTTTGAATTAGAGTAAATTTTGCTAAAAACGCTCTTAAGACTTTGTTTTTTAGTTTATGACCTACGTTACCCAATAAACCACCCAACCCCCTAAAAGTATGCCCCAAAAAACACAAAATGCTCAACAATAGTTAAGTTGACTATCATTTGGAGACCAAGTTATTCTGGTGGCTAGTATGCTATGTGGTTAATCACAACCCATATCAAATCTTCACAGAATATTAAGCATCTCAATAAGTTTATGCCGCATCAACACAGCACAATGCGGTGGCGAATGCAACCGTGCGCCGAATGGCAAAGTTTGTTATTCATATAGAAAATTGGCACGAAATACCGTACGGTGATTAGCTTTGATGTTGCCGCCGAGAAGTTTTGTTACTTTTACAGTTTATGTTGGCCCTCGTTAGTGGCTCTCGACCTCCTTAAAGATACATGATTGTAGATGTGCTGCAGTGAAAAGTTTTCTCTTTGATCAATCTTATTAAAGTAGTATAGAAAGACGTGGATTAAAACCTCTTCCGTTCTCAATATCGTTTAGTGGGCCTACCGCCATCTCTTAGCGCAGTATTGTTTTAATCTTACCATTTTAATTCGCGTTGCGAATCTCTTAAAGTAAGCTTGTTTTTTGAGGGAAGTTTTGTGATGTCTTCGCTCAATCATCGCTTCTTTAATGTGAAGTGTATTAAAATTTGACAAATTCATTAAAAACAAAACGCCATCAAAACGCTTTTATGACAAGATGGTTTCTAATATATTATGGTAGGCCCGCTGAAGTCTATACTAAAATCGATATTGTTGTATAAAACTACTTTAAGAAATAGAATGCGCTATTTATTAACACAGTTTTATATAGCATGCATCAGTATTATACGTTTCCAAGACCTGCTTATGAACGCACCAAACATTTAGAATGACAATATTTCATTTAGCTTATGGCCACGCTTGACAGACCGATCGTATTCGATCACGTTCGTTCCCGGTCAGGTATCGGATGGGTGACCGTAAAGTGGCATTATAGCTGAGCGCTTCCGTCCTTTGGAGGGCATGTTAAACCGTCGGTCCCGGCTGTTGTCATCTGATAACAGTCGTTAAGCCAAGTCAGAGGCCTTATAGGCGGCCTGATAAACTCTGACACTAGAGGTGGCCACTAAGCCTCATACGATAAGAAGAAGATTTAGCTTATCTTATCAGTTAAAAGCTGACCTAGCAATAGATTTCGTCTTAAAAAGATAAGATGAGATATAAAGCCACGATTAAAGACTGGTCTACCTACACAATGATGGGTGACTCTCGTTCTTCTCGATAGAAGGTCTCCCGCTGTAGAGTAGTAATAAATAAAAAAAAATAAAAAAAAACCGATGGTGTAGTTTCTGGCGTAGCGTTCTTTGACAATCACAAATGCTTATTACAGCCTAGCCTATAAAAATGATCTTAAATTTTGAATTTTTTACTCCTTACCCATGCATAAGGAAGGCCCGTGCCCAGCTGTGGGGACTTTAAAAATGGGTGATTATGATGACAATCTTATAACGGAAGTCGTTCTGTTATCGTAATTTGCCTTTCGTAGTAGACCCCCAGGAACTTTATACCGAAATGTAGTGCAGAAATAAAAAGATTTAGATTATATTACAGATATTTAGCATCTATCTCTAATAGTCACAACCACTTTGTATTAAAATTACTTGTCTCTATTTTCTCTCGGACAGTGAGAAATAAACTGTGTAATATCAGTTAAATTAATGAAAATTTGGAAGGTTGTTCTAAATAACACCTAGGTTACATAAATTTCAGTACAACAATTTAAATTTCTACGTTCAACACTTTAAACTATCCTGAAATATTATTTTTAAACTCGGCGTTTTCCATCTCTTTGCTTTAAAAATAGAGTTGCGATTCCTCTGGCAGAATTTAAAACAGTTCTTTAACAAAATGTTAATGCCTTAGGAAACTTGGAGCACTCCTAGAATTCTAAAGATACCTGGAGTATTGTTAATTCTTCTTTGGATTAACATTAATGTAATATCGCTGATTATATCTTGAGTTTGCATTGAAACGATGAAACTTTATTTTTACTAAAATGCAAAGTTTTCTTAACACTTAGTCGTATTACAGAGTCAAAGAAAAGTGTAAGTTTATTGTATTATGTCGTATTCATTTGAAAAACTTATACGCTATATTATAGAAAAATTTAAAATAGAATTGCATTCTCCAAAAGGAAATATCGAATCCATAAAGAACATAATAGGTATTTTATTTTCTGTTTTTATGTGTGTGCAAGTGGTGAGATAATACTTATCAGAAGTTAAGGATACAGCATCAGTCAGTCATCCCGTGACCACGGCAGCTGAAAAGGTGCCGAAGCGTCGGAAAAATAAAAAAACCTGTAAAACCCTAAAAATACGGACAATTACAACATAGTTCGTGAAATAAAGCGCGTGTGATATCCGTAAAAGTTGTTTTATTTCTTTTTTATTATTATTGTTGTTTATATCAATGACTAGCATCTGATTTAGGTTTTGTAGGTAAGTCACACCTAAAGTACTAGTCACAATAAACATGGAAAATAAAACATTCTGTTAACACTTTACAACTGCCTAGCATCCTCGTAATATTTAAAATAATAATGATCTGTTAAGTGGATCGCTTGCGTTGAATTTTAAAAGGTAAGCGGATGGGAATCGGTATGTATGGACCCAACGCCACTGAAATATAGCATAAGTCATTCAGGAGTATTTTTTATTGCTAATAGTGAAATAGTTCAGTATTTCCAGAGATTTCTTCCTACAATTACGTATAAGTAATAGTATAGACTTACCTTTCTTGCTACAGTACTTCTTCTCTTCTTCTTTTTTAGCCGTCGTCGAACAATGATTTGATGTAGGCTTCCTTCAAATACTTCCATCTTTCTCTGTTTTGGGCAGTTAGAGTCCAGTTGCTGCCCGCCACCTTTTTTATGTCATACTTCCATCGCATTTGTGGTCTTTTTGGTCCCGCGGTCTCGTACTAGGAGTGACCTTACTCTGTTTTTTGAGCTGCCTTGTTGGTTTTTCGGTCACTCAGAGTGACACCTACCAACTTTCTCTCCTTTGCCCTTTGCGCCACCTTCAGTTTATATATAGATTCCTGGGTGGTAACTCAGGTTTCAGCTCCGTATGAAAGAACGGGAAGGACGCATTTGTCGAATATCTGAGCTTTTTGGTGAGCTGTTAGTTTCATTTGGAAGACAAACTCAAATTTTGAGAATGCTGCCCAACCTTCTTCTGTCGTTCTCGTTACACTGGTTTGCTTTCCCCAATTTCACTGCCTGGCCTAGGTACACATATTTTTGAACCCGCTCTATTTCCACTCACCGTACCTTGTTACCACTTTACCGATAGGTGTTGTGTTGTCAGTGTCAGTGGACATAATCTTTGTTTAGTCCAGGGGGCTAATTGTCTAATTTTAAAATCTATCGCAATCCCTTTCAATTTGTCATTTGAAAGATTTTTACATACTTCAGGCTGTCACTATTTGACATTTGATAGGGATTGTGATCGGGACGCGTTTTGAAAGGTATTGAATGAACGAAATTGAACTGTCTAAGCAAAGTGACAGACGAAAATATCTTTCAAATGTATTGAGAAGTGTCAAACGAAGTGTCATTTAAAACAGCATTCGTTCTGAAACGGATTGCGACTATAAGTTAGGCAATTCCATAAATCACTGTCACAATCACAATACCTTTGAAAGAGATTGTGATAGATTTTGAAATTAGACAATTAGGGGGCTGGTTCATCTCGAGGCCAACTTACAGGGATGCTGCTTCCAATTCTTCGATCATCATCTGTAGTTCCATCAGGGTGTGTGAAAACAGAACTATGTCATCTGCGTATCAAATGTGCCGATGAAATCGAAATCCCTGTTTTCTGCCAGTGTAGTTCCTGAAACACATCCTCCAGGACCAGTGTAAAAGTTTAGGCGATAGACTATCTCCCTGCCTTACTCTTCTTTTTATATCGAGTTCTTTTTATTTTTATAGTGAGTTGTGTAAGGTATACTTTCATTTTGGCGTTTTGATAGATCCCACTTATCAATGCGCTGTACCTAAAGTCTATTCGTGCATTTTTTTATGAATTTGTGTCGGCCCAGGTTTCCACACTGTCGAAGGCATTCTTGTAATCTATAAACGCCAGCCACAACTCACACAGCATTTGGTATTCGGTAGCCTTTTCTATTAGGACACGGACTGTAAGGATGTGTTCTACAGTACTGTAACCTTTTCAAATATCTGCCTGTTCTATTGGTTGGTAATAATCGAATCTAGTAGTTAGTCGGGTTTTGATGATTTTCAAAAAAACGTTTGTACGTCTGCGATAGTAAACTAATAGGTCTGTAATTGTTTAAATCGGTCATTCATCTTTTCTTAAACAGTAAGATGACTACAGCGCTATCACAGTCCTTTGATATTTGGCCTGAGTGGAGACATTTGTTGAAAAGTGTGGCTAAGGCTTCCAGTAGCGTGTCGTCACCCTCCTTCAACATCTCGGGGAGGTAACCATCCTCGCCACCTGATTTTCCGTTTTTAGTCCTGGAAAGAGTCCAGACTATCTGCTCTTTTGTGATGTCGGGTATGTCTGCCAAGCTCACATTCGGTAAAGGACTGAATAGTATTCTTATACCACTTTCTGCATTTGTTCTCTCTCTGTGACCAAGTTGCCTTCATTGTTCTTCAGTTTTGTGGTTATTCGGTTCCCAGGCTTGAGCTCCTTTCTGAATAATTTTAGTCCCTTGTATTTCTCTATAGGTAATGCCTTGAACCGTTCTCTATTTGTGGTTTTCAATATCTTTCTTCGCTTTGGATCTCACCTTCTTACACAAAGCTACATATTCATCGTCATGGTTTGAGTAGAACATTAGACATCTGATCACCATTATGGTGAAAGTGTAATGTACACTACAGTACACTTTTACTATGTCAAAGTCGATTGTTGCTGAGAACAGCTGAGAACCACAGTCCACCACAGTCCACAGCTGAGAATCTGTCAGACAGAATATGCCTTCTTACAGTAGGGCAAGTCTGGCCCAATTAGCAAGGCGCTCAAACGTAATATTTCAAAACTCAATAGACTTTTGAATGGAAGCAAGTTTGTTTAGTACAAAGCGACAGGAGTTTTGCTTCAGATAATTATGTAACATCGTTGGCTTTAACTAGATAATGCAATTTAGTGAGCAAGATGTACGCCAGTGATGAGAATAAGCCTTGGATGTGGTAGTTTGGGTTTCAACTAATCCTTTTAATTTATTGACCAGATTTGGTGGAATGAGCCGATTCTGTTTAGGTAATTGTGGAACTTTAGACTTTTCAAACAGAAATTTGGCTATGGTACCATTGTGTGGACAAAAAATTATG
The DNA here is from genome assembly GCA_910589605.1 of Chrysoteuchia culmella. Taxonomy (NCBI): domain Eukaryota; kingdom Metazoa; phylum Arthropoda; class Insecta; order Lepidoptera; family Crambidae; genus Chrysoteuchia; species Chrysoteuchia culmella. The sequence goes on from OU342651.1 coordinate 4,064,846, forward strand.
AAATCTAAAATTAAAACGGTTAAAACATAAGTTATATCTATAAAGAATTGTTATAGTAACAAGTTTGCAATTGCAACGGTTTGCCGAATGATAAATTTCGTATTTTTATAGAAAAGAAATGGAACGGCAAACTCGAATTGTGGACAAAAATAGCAATTTTGCGATATCATTATTAATATGTTTTGAATTAGAGTAAATTTTGCTAAAAACGCTCTTAAGACTTTGTTTTTTAGTTTATGACTTACGTTACCCAATAAACCACCCAACCCCCTAAAAGTATACCCCAAAAAACACAAAATGCTCAACAATAGTTAAGTTGACTATCATTTGGAGACCAAGTTATTCTAGTGGCTAGTATGCTATGTGGTTAATCACAACCCATATCAAATCTTCACAGAATATTAAGCATCTCAATAAGTTTATGCCGCATCAACACAGCACAATGCGGTGGCGCATGCAACCGTGCGCCGAATGGCAAAGTTCGTTATTCATATAGAAAATTGGCACGAAATACCGTACGGTGATTTGCTTTGATGTTGCCGCCGAGAAGTTTTGTTACTTTTACAGTTTATGTTAGTAGGCCCTCGTTAGTGGCTCTCGACCTCCTTAAAGGTATAGATACATGATTGTAGATGTGCTGCAGTGAAAAGTTTTCTCTTTGATCAATCTTATTAAAGTAGTATAGAAAGACGTGGATTAAAACCTCTTTCGTTCCCAATATCGTTCAGTGGGCCTACCGCCATCTCTTAGCGCAGTATTGTTTCAATCTTACCATTCTAATTCGCATTGCGAATCTTTTAAAGTAAGCTTGTTTTTTGACGGAAGTTTTGTGATGTCTTCGCTCAATCATCGCTTCTTTAATGTGAAGTGTATCAAAACTTGAATCATTAAAAACAAAACGCCATCAAAACGCTCTTATGACATGATGGTTCCTAATGGTAGGCCCGCTGAAGTCCATACTAAAGTCGATATTGTTGTATAAAACTACTTTAAGAAATAGAATGCGCTATTTATTAACACAGTTTTATATAGCATGCATCAGTATTATACGTTTCCAAGCCCGGCTTAGGAACGCGCCAAACATTTAGAATGTCAATATTTCATTTAGCTTATCTTATTAGTTTTAAACTGACCTAGCAATAGATGTCGCTTAAAAAAGATAAGAAAGCCATGATTTAAAAGAGACAGATTTTCCTGAAAGGGACAGGTAAAGTGTTACATAGGACTGCACACAGGAAGTAGAGGCCGCTAACGAGCAGTTCGTCACTTCCGGCTGAAGTTTTATTGCTTTGAAGTTCAACTTGTTCGAAACTTGGTGTAAGGCGATCAAAGTACGGTACAAGTTTGAAACGGTTAGGCACTAAAGGTTGGTAAAAAAATTTAAATAGAAAAATATTGGAAAAAATTAACTCGGCCACAAGTGAATTCTCAGATGGGAATCGAACCCATGACCTTTGGAAATCCGGTTCAATGCTCTAACCGCTGAGCTACCGAGATTTATCATAAATATAAAAATAGCATTGAAAAATGCAAAAATTCAAAAGTCCTACTAAAGGTTGGTGTCTAGATTTTTTAAGAAGGTAATTAGTGGGATATTATATTAATAATAAAGATTTATTTATTCCATATTAAATTTGAATTAATTCAATTCAATTCAATTCAATCAGTTTATTGCACTCCATAAGTATACAAGGTCTTAAAAATAGATGAGAACATTATGGGTCCGGATTGGACATGACAAATATAAGTATAAGTAGAGGGCACTATACTCATTTTTGTTACAAAATAAAATTATTTATTATAAAAAACATAACAAAATACTGCTAGAGTGTATGTTGCTAATTTCAAATATTATTTTAAAGACGGTCGGTCAAATACTCACTAACTGTATAATAAGTTTTGGTAATAAGTAATTGTTTAAGTTTATCATTGAATTCTTTATCTTTATCTATGTCTTTTATATGTTCCGGTATTTTATTATATATTTTTATAGCCATAGCTAGTGTGCTTGCAGAGTGTAGTTTAAGTCGAGACGTAGGAATGATAAGCTTGTTTTTATTTCGTAGTGTGTATTTGGGATTACTTTCTATGCGTTTTTTAAAGAATTCTGGATATTTTCGGACAAACTTACAAATTTCTAATATGTAAATACTAGGTAATGTGAGAATTTCATGTTTCTTAAAAAATGGTTGGCAGGAGTCCGTATTATCTATATTTACTAGTATTCTTATTAACTTTTTCTGTAGTGTAAATAAATTTGGAACGTCGGTGCTATTTCCCCACATTATGACTCCGTAGCTAAGCCACGCATATGCATATGCATAATATGTCACTAATGCGGTCTGGAAGTCGGTTGTCTTTTTTATTTCGTAGAAAGCATAGATGAATTTGGATAATTTTGTCTTAATTTTTTTGATATGTGTTTCCAATTTATGTTTGAGTCGATTATTAGGCCTAATAGAGTAAATTCTTTAACAACATCTAATTTCTTGCCATCTATAAGATAGTTTATTTTGATTGGTTCTTTTTGATAGGGTTGAAAAGTCATGATTTTAGTTTTTGTGAAATTTAGTTCAAGATTGTGTTTATTCATCCAGTTTATTGTTCTTATTAATAATGCATCTAGTTTTTTGTTTATATTACTACTATTTGGAGTTGATGTAAGTATTGAAATATCGTCGGCGAATAATATACATGGTTTACAACCAATTACACTTCCCTGTGGAATAGATGCATTCATAATTTTACCATCAGAGCGAACTTTTTTAATTTCTTTAGTTAAATCATCAAAATATTCAATTTCTACAAATTGCTCTCTATTTGTTAAATATGATTCGAACCATTTATATGCCATTCCACGGCCTATACCATGTATTTTTTTAAGTAGTATGTCAAATTGAATTTTGTCATATGCTTTTGACATGTCCAATAAGACTCCTACCGGGTATTGCTTATTATTTATAAGATCAACAACTTGTTGTATGTATTTAATTTTATTTAATTACAATAACATAGCATTTGATTTTATTACATTTATAAAATTGTATATAATTTAGTATTCTAACTTAATCTAGATTAGTTCTTATAATTATAAATAAATAAATGTTCATGCTAATTCATTACTAATATCATTTTAAATTTTCTATACATTATATTGAATTAATAAATTTCATGCATTTTAAGATTTTATGTTTTCCTTTTTATATGGATTATGGACCCCTTCCGGGTAAAAGCCTCCTCTAAAAAATCCCATTTTTGTCGGTCCTTTGCGTTTCTCCGTTGTACAATTTTTTCCCGCTATTGCTGTTAATTCCTCTTGCCATCTACTACCGGGTCTACCAGTACTTTTTGTCCCGTACGGGACAATTAGTGGGATATTTAGGAACAACTTTAGTTTTAGTCATCTAAAGTTTCACAACAATCTTTGACGACCTGTTTGGCGCAGGGGTACTAAGCCCACCTTCTGCGCCATAGGTCCCGGGTTCGATCCCCGGACAAACAAATATTTTCACACATTTATCTTAATTTAAAAGCGCATGCAGTTACGAAGTTTCGTTTCTGGATCATATGTCCATAGTTCGAAGTGTCCATCATGAGTCTTAATTAGAACATTCTCGTTTTTTTTTTTACCACTTTAGTTTTGTTTAACAACAACGGAGTGACGTATGTCATTTCGTTACTTGCAAATAAAGTAAAATACTCGTATATCATCTGTGTATAATCATCTCGTATATCGTGTGGCATTTCGGTAAAGAATTAAAAGCGTAAAAATCACTCCGATGTATAGCCGTATTTACGTACTTTCCACTTTTGTCTTATCCTTTTACTGGTTTCATCGTTCCTTGCTCGAAGCAAAGAAATATTATTTAAAGTTACGTGCAATGCATTAAAAAAATCTTTGCTCTCACGAGTAGTGCAATTAGCACATTCTAGTTATTATAACTTGTATTTTTTGTTTCTGTTTTTTGACCACTTTCATTTTCTTTATGAACAACGGAGAAACGCTTATAATTTTGTTAAATGCAACAAAGTATAGTGTTTAAAAATATCCTCTTGTGGTGTCTCGGTCCAGAATTAACAGCGTCTAAAAATCACTATGATATCGCAGTGGAAAGGCAAAATTACTTAAAAGCCAATTTGGCCAAAATGAGTTTGGCTGTGTTGTTAGCCTGATACAGCTCTTTCTCTATGTCAAGATCCCTTCTTCTTCTACTATAGCGGTGGCGCATATAGGATCTTCTGGCTCTTACACAGGATATTCGCAAAGTTGCCACCTGGTCATTCCACCAAATACCCGTTTCCTGGTGGGTGGATATCTTACTCTTGGCATAGAGGCGTTGTATTATAGCCGTGGGCACTTTCCCATCTTCTTGACTCTTTCTTTTGTTCCTGTGCAGTATCCGAAGCAAAACTCAATGCTCGAGTCAATAGTTTCCTCCTCTTTCTTTATCGAGCTATATCTATCACCTGCATTCGACGATGGTGCTAACCGAAAACGAATATAGATATGGTCTGTACCCTCAGTACGAGTTATCGTCGACTACCGGATACAATGTTCAGGTCGGTAGAGCAGTCGATGTATATGAAAGAGACGGAGCGATAGTTTTCGAACAAATATGATTTGACAAACTCGCACTCAGGGCACTGAAAATGTTTCCACATATTCGATGGATCTTCATCTTTGTATAAGGTTGGCTAGTGCAAAGAAGGTGTGATTGTGTGTGATCCACCAACGATCATGTGATCCTTTCACATACTGTATGTTGTGTGATATAAAACAGGGCGAAAAAACAACCCTTGACAAGTTTCTTGCCAGCTCGTCTCATTACAAGGTCTCCCGCCGTAGAATTTGAATTCCGATGGCGTAGTTTCTATGACGTTCATAAGTGCTTGTAACAACCTAAACTGAATAAATTATTTGAGTTTGAGTTTACTACTGCCAATCCCATTGCGCTAACCAAGGTCTGCTTTTATCTTGTCGGTGACCATAAAGCCACATCCTTGGCATTAACGTCGCCTAGTACCATAACTGGATTTGGGGTCGTCTGACCCGTATGACGATTAGACACACAGTATGGTTCCGCAATTACAACTACCTACTTCGATCAACCACTCCGTCGCCGACTGGATCATGGAGTGGTGCAGTGGTTGAGATTTCCTTAGAGAAAGATTATGTGACCTCTGTCCATTAGTGTGTATCCATAACCTCCACAGCTTAGGCGCTGATCGTCCCCTTACGAGAACTGAATTTCCCCGTCTAATTGGCGGAGGAACACAATTCCTTCCGCCCATCATATGATTGTTAATTTTGCATCAGCATATTATATTCCACATTTTGATTCAAAGGAGCAATAAGCGGCGTTATGATCTCAATGATTTTGTTGCTGTTCTTTTAAATAATGTTCCATTATCAAATTCTTTTATAATGAGTAAAAGAATCTGATAATGATGACGTCTGTTTTGGTAACGTAATGTTCCAAGTATCTAACCGACTTTAATTTGTGCACTTCAGTAAAATGGAAGCTATCTTTCCAAATCAACAATAGTCTTCAGTATTTTCATTGTCGTTTTCCAAAGTATTATTAACCTATAACGTCATTTAACCCGAACTGGAAGTACGACAAACTTACTTTTAATTCATTATAGCAAACTAACATAAATACTGATCACCTTTTAAGACGTTGTGATAGACGCGTGGAAATGGAAGACTTGTCCTGGAAGTAACTCTGGTTCACCAGTTTAGCAGTAAACTTATATTGAAAGTTGGCAAAAATACTTTCTTTCTACTTTCTATTTAAATCTTCAATTTCTTTATTTCTGTGTTATAAGAAATTTTAAACTACTAATAAAATTTAACTTGACGACTCTAAGTAAATCTGCCTTGCTCTGAAATGAGGCTGCTTTTACTGAACTGGCACTTATTTCATTCAAAATCTGAGCCACCATACTATTAAAAATAAGAGAAGAAAAAACTTGCCTAAATCAAGTGATTTAATTAAAATCGGATGATATGGTAAAAAGATGTTTTTTTTCGTGATAATTAAAAATTAAATGGCTTATGATTTTGTAATTTTTGCATTTTTCAATGCTATTTTTATACTTATGGTAAATTTTAAATAGAAAAATATTGGATAAATTAACTCGGCCACAAGTGAATTCTCAGACGGGAATCGAACCCGCGACCTTTGGAAATCCAGTCCAATGCTCTTGTGGTCTATTTTTCTATTTAAAATTTACCATAAACTAAATGGCTTTTTCTCGAAAGGGTGTTTTGGCGTTTCAGTTATTTTGCTTTCCACTTTCCACTGACGTTATAAAAGCACATTTACGTACTGTCTTTTGAGTACGTATTTGTCTTTTGAGTTTCTGGTTTCTACATCCATTCTTCTAAACTAAAAATATTACCAAAAACGAGCAATGCATTATATTCCTCCTGTGGTCTCAATCTCGAGTATGAACGTAAGTAGTGCAATTAGTACATTCTCGCGTCGCCCGTAAAATGACGTCCGGATTCCCTTTTGACATCTTTCCATATTCACCTCCAGGTTTTATTCTCACAGTAGAAATGAGGATTTAATGTTTAGTGCCATTGTTTTGATTTTTGTTTGTTTTTTGTAAAAAGCGAGGTTGAATTTAAAAACTATAATTAGCAGTCTGGGGGCATACCGCCATCTCTTGGCGCAGTATTGTTTCTATCTTACCATGCTATTTCGCACAACGAATCTCTTAAAGTAAGCTTGTTTTTTGACGGAAGTTTTGTGACGTCTTCGCTCCATCATCGCCTCCAAAGTGTGAAGTGTGTAAAAATGTGACAACTTCAATAAAAACATAACGCAAACAAAACGTTCTTATGACATGATGGTTGCTAATAGATGACGGTAAGCCCGCCGGTGTCTACATCACTATTGTTCGAACCTAAGAAAGATTTATCATAAAGGTGCATTCCATTAAAAATATTCATACTGTGGTCTCCACTTTAAGAGTGTGAATGTATAAAGTAGTGCAATTAGTACATTTTTCGCGTCCCGTCCGTGAAATGACGTCCGGATTCCCTTTTGACATTTCTCCACATTCTCCTCCAGGTTTTATATTCTAACAATAGAAGGCCTTTAACATTTGTTGCCTTTATTCTGATGTTTTTTTTTGTGAGAAGCGAGGTTAAGTTTAAAATCTATACTTACAGATCAGTCATATTACATTCGAAATCGGAATAATTCCGTTACACCTGCATTTTTAGTTTGTTGTTTGGGTCCACCTAGATAGTATTTGTCCAGATTTGCAGCTATCGAAAATGTAAGCGTGCTAAGTTATTTCGTTCCATGAAGAGCAATGAGTAAGTTGATTTTGAAAAAAACAATGCTCTTTATTTTGAGAAATCAAAAGTCGTTAAATTTTATAACTTATTTTTAATTGTTTATCACATTTGATTTTTGTAAACATAATTTGATTAAAAACAGCAGCTTAAAGTTACCTAATGGCTGACGACCAATTCACATTGGACAAAATATGCGTGGTAAATCAGAGCCTGTTCTCCTTATTCATCCAAAACTAAGGTCTTTGCCCCAGGGCCAGCGGTTGGAAAAATTAAACATGCCTCTTGATAATAATGTGCTATCTGGTCGGACATTAATTCATAATTCATATATTTATTTGCAAAATATGGTACATATCAGTTGTTACATTAATGTTCTACATCATGTTTTGCCGAATACTTCGACGTGCAAATATTTCATTAAGTCCCTAGTGGTTCAGTACATATACGAGCAAATTTAATATTTTTTTCTTAAATTGTTAACAATAAAGCATCATTAATTCAATCTAAATACAAGTCAACATAAAAGATACATTTGTTTATATAACTTTTTGATTTTTTATTTTCATGAACTGTTTCATATACTGCTTTTTGTGAACCTAACATGCCGTGGCAGTTACAAAGTCAAAGTCAAAGATTTTTATTCAAATAGACCTATAGTTAAGTACTTTCGAATAGTCCAACTTTTTTTTTATTTACCAGCCATTCAGGACATCTTTTAACTGATAAGAAGAACGGCCTCAAGAAACTTATCAGCAGTAACAGAAACAACAACATTTACAATGGAACATGTTGTTGCCAAACACAAATTTACAATATCTTAATATATATAAATCTCCTGTCACGATGTTTGTCCGCGATGGACTCCTAAACTACTTAACCGATTTTAAATTATATTGGCACACCGTGAGCAGTCTGGTCCAACTTAAGAGATAGGATAGCTTTGATCCCAAAATTCCCACGGGAACGGGAACCACGCGGGTGAAACCGCGCCCGGCCTCTAGTATTTAATATAAGAGGATAATTTTCCCATATTCAAGTATTAGAATATTTTCCTTTTATCCAATTTATAATAGTTGTATGTAACTAAGGCTAACTAAGGCACACTACGTGTCTTATGTACTCGATCATGTTAATTATTTATATATAAGTGAGTATTGTAAACTGTCCTTTTCTTAAAAAAAAAATATATCAAGATAAAATCAATACAATTGCGAGTGTCAATTTAGTTGAAATAAAAATGTCAAAGTTACGTTAAATATGTCAAAGTACAGTCATCAATTATTATAATGAATTAGATTCAACCAAAATATTAAATATCAATTGTTTTATCATTTAAGTAATCACTGACACTATAATAAGATTTATCCAATAATTTATTAAACAGTTTACCCCTAAACTTATATTAAGGTAAGTAGTTCCTGGATTTAGCAATTTATTTCACACACGTATTGTCATACAAAAAGAGTTCGTAGAATGTACAGTAAATTTTTGGTTGGAATGCACCATTGATTTCCTTTTCTGCCTCTTTATTTTAAAAATGATTATCAACAGGCATGTTATCTAAGAATGCATGCCTCCTATCATTCCCTCTTTGTCTTCGCGCCGAACTGAAGAGACCAACGATTTCTGTTCAACATTTTATATATTCTATTTGATTCCCTCTTTCTTCTATGTAACATTAGCTTCAGATGCTCGGTAAAATTCTCGTTATCGACCTGTATTTGTCAACTAACTATGCCAGCAGGTAATTCCTTTTTTTTACTGCAATCATGTCGTAACTATACTAAGTATTTTAATGAAGTAGACATATTTTGTTCTACGGTCGGAGCGTATAAATGGGCTTTAAGAGATGTCACCTATTGAGCTCTTTTTGTTATCATCTCTTTTTTTTATTCTAATTTTAAATTAATTCATTATTTATTCTAATTCAACTTCACGAGCTTAGATAATAGCATTTAGCACTGTAAGAGAAACATAATAACATGCAGATTTATAAGTATTATTAGTCAATAAGTGGAGACTTTGAAATAAAACAACTTTTATGGATATCAAACGCGCTATATTTCCACGAAGTATCGGATATCAAACGCGCTATATTTCCACGAACTAAGTTGTAATTGTCCGTATTTTTAGGTTTTTAGGGGTGTTTTGATTTTCCCGACGTTTCGGCACCTTTACAGCTGCTGCCGTAGTCACGGGATGACCACGGTGACCGCGTTTGTTATCCGTAAAAGTTGTTTTATTTCAATGAACAGTGCGCGCCAAAATATAAGATGTACGTAAGTGGAGACTTTATTGGTTTATGTATTATGTTTTGCATTTTAAGTATACTGTATGTTTCTCTAACAATAAATAAATAAGTAACGCAAATGTTGCAGTAGCAACATCCAACGCAATTAAAGGTGCCGTCACACAGCTCGTGTTTCGAAACGACGAATAGTACACGACACGTCACTCAGACGTGCACGTCAAACAGACGAAACCATCATTGTCAATATAGGTTTCAATTCGGCTAATGTATTGTCTCGATCGCAACCCTCTGAGACCTCACCACCACACGACATCTCAATATTTGTTTGATATTGCCTGCTCAATTTTGGGTACATGTGTTGGTACTCTAATGTACATTATCTAACTAAAACTTATCGATGAGATTATTGATAGGTCTAACCGTGTCAATTTAAATGTTCTGATAGTAAGTTGATTTTGTTTTATTTACTTAAGCATTCGTTTTCATTGAACTTATAAGCAAAAATATAACAAACTATATTAATGACATTTGTCTATTTAGAATTGATTCTATTCTGAATACTTTTTAATTATATTAAAATTAACAAGGTCCTATTCAGAAAAGCTATATTTAATATCCAAATATTTTGGTATAAATATAAATAATTAATACAATTACCATTCAACAACATTAAATTATCATTAAACCTTATTCATAATTATGAACACATTCACAACATCACGTAATTCAGTTTGTCAGAAATCAGTGTTCAATGAACATTAAAAGGTATTCGTAATCAAAAGCCGTTTCAGAGAACTATCATTGCTCAGTCAGCTCGAACTAATAGTCTATGTTAGTGGGTGTACTCCCAAAGCAAGGTGTTAAATTTTTTACTTGTAAAAATACTTGCGGCAACATTTTGAGAGGCAACCTGGTAGATATAAATTATCCTGATCATAAATACGAGTATTCGTAAAAATTAGGTTTTTGGCAAAAAACAGATGAGCGCACTAAATTTGCATAGTCTATAATTTGCAGCAACTTTTATTGTTCCTTTTACAACCAACAATTTATATGCAGCAACCTTTATTGTTCCTTTAACAACGAACAATTTGTTCGCGATTTGTATTTTTTTTCAATCGGTGGTTTATCGCTTGTTTTAGGACGTTGTAAATAACGAAATTAGAGGAAAAGTGCTCATACACTTAAACTACTTTGCTTAATACTTAATTAGAGCAAAATTTTTTTTATTTTTTTTATGTAGTAACTGGCTATCTTAACTTTAACTGCCGGAACACAACAATGCTGAAAACATTGTTGTTATGGCGTCAGACTTAGATAAGATGGTGGTAGCTAGCCAGGCGGACTTACAACAAGTCCTACCACCAACCAAACCGAATACAATATGTACCCCCGCTGGGAATCGAACCCGGGACCCCTGGGTCTGATACCGGTGGTTGTACCACTAGACCAAGGAGGCGGTTATATATATAATTTAGATGTTAGGTACACTAATATTTTAGCCTGGATTAATAGCTTATATTCCAAATGTTCACGAGAAGGTGAAACCGCGGACAGCCGCTAGTTACCAACAGACCGCCTCTGTGGTACAACCACCGGTATCCGACCCAGGGGTCCCGGGTTCGATTCCCAGCGGGAGTACATATTGTATTCGGGTTGGTTGGTGGTGGTAGGCTTTGTTGTTAGTCCGCCTGGCTAGCTACCACCATTTTATATAAGTCTGACGCCCTAAGAGCAATGTTTTCAGCATTGTTGTGTTCCGGTAGTTAGAGATAAGATAGCCAGTTCCTCAGTGATGATTCCTCAGGGATCGGCTCGCTTTTATCTTCAGCCTTTTCAATACTTTGCATGATGCAGACTAAGAGTCTCCCTGTCGTTCATAAAAAAAGACTAAACGTTTTATCCAATTCCTTTGGTTATCACTTGGTCATTCCACTTTTCATCCCCACTATAAGGGTGCAACGAACCGAATAACAACGTTTGTACCCGAAAAATCTCATAAGTGTAATAAAATAATCCCTTTTCCTGCTTGCTTTATCTCATTTGCGAAGCGGCATAGCAGAAAATTCAAAAGCGAATTTCGTCGGTGAGCGCTTTCGGTTAAAACGGCAAACTCCGCATTTTTCGGATTCGAGAAATTTCATTCTTTGGCATTAATTTGTTGACGCACATAACGAATGTTTTGGCGAGAAAGCTATTGGGGTTTTTTATAAATATGAAATGAACTGAAAGCTTGAAGATGAATAGTTCGAGGTGAATAATTCCATTTCTTAAATGTTATTATACTGTTTGATGTAAAATTAAAAGAAATGTGTAATTAAATCTAAATGCTAAATGCTAAAGATTTAATGAAGTGTACACCAAAATGAAAACATTTGTATTGCTTGGAATTTATTTACATTTTCATAAAGGCTTTGTGTTTATTTTCTTTGTTTAGTTACCTAAAAGAAAATGTTTTTCTCACGTCACAGTTAGTCGTCGTTTGTTTCAGAATTTACTAGCTAGCAAGGTCGCATGCTCTGTTACACAAACTGTGTAATTTATTTCTTCACCTTAATAAAAAAAAAAACTTAGACAACATTTACTTTATTAAACGAAAAAATCGCATATTAGAAATTAACAGTAAAGTGCCCGGTAAACGTTATTTATTTGACTTTGTTTGACAAATACATTCCCGATGGAATTTCGAAGTAAGACTCGTCAAACATAGCCGCAGACGATCAAATAAATTTGACAAACTCGTTAATAAATTTGACAAACACGTTAATAAATTTGACAAATACGTAAATACATTTTACAAACACGTAAATTACACAAAAAAAACGGTTACTGGGATCTTTAGAAATTAATCTGAAAATGTCTATACGTTAACATAAGAATATAAATAGTATAGTAAGTTATACTAATTTGGGAAAAGAAATTGCTTGAAAAATTTCAAAAAATAATATTCTACCGTGTAAATATTAAAAGTCAGGACAGCGCCCTACAGAGGAAGAATCAATTAAATACAACACCAAAAATCGTGGCGTAATCGCATTTTTATGCTAATCCCAATGCTATTTGGCCTTACTTATGATATATAGATACAGTGTTCCCAAAGACGACCTCCATGGTAGAATGGTACGTACACCGGTTTCAAGGTGTCGCCTACTCTGAGATCCTGGGTTCGAATCCCGGTAAAGACAAATTGTTTGTATGATGAATACGAGCATTTGTACCTCAGTCATTGACGTTTATATATAGTTCTACCTACATATAAATACTTATATACCGTTTTTTTCTTTGTGCCCAAAGTTAAGGTGTAGATAGTGTTACGTGTTTAAAACAAAATAATGAAAAAAAAAACGTTTTTTTTTTTAATTCATCAACTGTTATCGTCGTTTATTTGGATATTAAACCTACCTAAGCAATGAAAAACAAAGAAAACCATCCTTAAATAATATCAATAATAGTAAAAATAACTATTGAGAGTGCACCAAGCTCGGCTCAGGGCTATCAGCTTATCGCAGCGCTACGATGACAAAAAACTATTTGAATAAAAACAAAAAAAATGTCGCTTCATTTTGTTCTAAACACATAACACAACCTCCCCCTTAAGTTTGGGCACATAGAATAAAAAAGCCTGTATATGTATAATTATTACCTACGTATTTATATCCGTTAGTCTAGTATCCCATAACACTGGGGGTCACCGGTGGTCAAGCTATAGACACATTCAAACTGTTTTTCACGCCGTCGCCGGCCATACCCACTGTTGGTTTTTTGTTACTATGTGACCGGCATGGCGCTGTAGCACAGTCAGCGTCAAAATGTTCGTAGCATTCAAACCTACCAAAATACCGAATCATTTGATATAAATCGACCTTATGTCATTGGGACAAACCTGGTACCTAGTACCTACCTATAAAACGTTGAAAAAAAATCGATAGATAGTAAAAAAAGGAAAAATAAAAATCCAGGAGATTTAACTCAAATCGGTCTTTATTGTTTTAACGAAAATTAGCAATGACAATTTAATCAGTCTTATTCAAAAATAAAATTATTTTTTAGCAAAAGTAGGAAATTGCAATGTGTAAATCATCATGTTTCTTATTAGTGACTAATTACGAACAACCGTTAGAAATATTAATATTTAGCCATTAGTTTTGACAAAACGTGCAAGAAAAAACAATTAATGTAAGAAAGAAAAACAATCAGAACACAATCGCGGGGTGGGCGCCGCGGCGCATGGTAACAGAAAATGTCTTTTCTGTATTGGTGCGCAATGGGGTGCACCGGTGACCTCAGTTATCTATTTGACTATAACTATCTAACCCACGGCCACGGCCCGAATTTAGTAAAACAAATTTATTATAAATATCTTAACATAATAAACAAATTACAGCAAATAGTTTTATAACGATTTTTCATTATTGCTATCGGCGTTTATCGTGTTAATCTCATAGTGTGGAGTCTTGTTGGATAGGTCTTTTAAAACTTAAAAAAAAACATAATTGTCAATGTGGGGAACCGAACCGACGATCGGTAGTACTGTAGTTAGGACCAGTATCACACAGCTATCAAACCCGACGAAATATGTCGGCACATTATAAATAATCAAAGACAGAGCGTTGAGTTTAAATAAATACGAGAGAGAACTCAAAAGATTACGGACCAACTTGCTTCAGTAACTTTGTAGGGTTGTTAGAAATAAGTTGATTAACTAAAATTTAATTCTGAAATATTTTGGAATGGCGACCACACACCGGACGACGGTGGACTGATGATCTGGTGATATAAGTTGTTAAACTAAAAAAATCTGAAATATTCTGGAATGGCGACCGTGCATCGGACGATGCTCCGTGGGTAGGCTCCGACAAGGTGGACTGATGATATTATTATTATTTTATTTTATTTTCTTTGGGAAGTTTACAGTAGTATTTACAAATTAGGTAAATAAGCAAACACTTAAAAGCTAATTACAAACTTCCACAGATAAAAGCTATGTAGTTACATAATGGTAAGTGAAATTAAAAGATAAATAAGCATTTGAAGATAGAAAAAAAATATTATATAAAACAATTTAAGCATTACTTAAGCTGTTGAAATGCAGTGTGGTCATTCATCATCAATTTACGCACGTGCCTTATTGAGCTACAAAACAGATCCAATCGGCTATCATTCATAAACTCACAATTGAAAGTGTTGAACAGCTTGCATGATCTAACCAAATAACTGTTTGCTGGACGTCTCGGGAAGCCGCTAGGTACCTACATGATACACAACACAATCGTCGTGGAGATATTTGAGAGAGGCCTATACGCAACAGTGTGTGTCGTCCGGCTGAGATGTTTTTTTTTGTGAACAACGGTGAGGCTCTTAGACATCATACCTGATGCTAGGTATTGATAAGGCTGAAGAAACGAGCCGCTACCGGAATTCTCAACTACTGAAGAACTGGAGGAGCCCGTGACGTAGTGGTTTGCGCGCTCGGCCTGCGATTGTTGAGGTTAAGCAACTTTCGGATGGTCGGTCACGGGATGGGTGACCAAAAATCTCGAGCTCCTCCGTGCTTCGGAAGGCACGTTAAGCCGTTGGTCCCGGCTTTGTTTGCAGTCGTTAAAACCCACCAATCCGCATTGGGCCCGCGTCGTGGGTCATTGCCTGTTCTCCTTATCCATCCATAAGGAAGGCCAGTGCCCCAGTAGTGGGGGGATATTAAAAATGGCTGATGACGACGACGAGGAACTGGCTATCTTATATCTAACTGCCGGAACACAAGAATACTGATGATGACAAATTATGATATGTTTTAAATACTTCAAAAACTATATGAAATATAAAAACTTTTTATTATGAGATTAACGTCAGCTATACGCCAGCGTAGGTCCTGAAAAAGTCGATTTCGTCAATTTGAATATTTTTTTGGGTGCAAGTTTTATTTGGTGAAACTAGCCTAAAACACTTTTTATAACATGAGCTATCTCTCAATGGAAGTCACTTAAAATAAGTTCAGCGGTAGTTACAACAAGTATTATAAATACAGAAATATATAATTTGTCAATGTATAAAATTTTATACAAAGTATATTATACTTTTAACACTACACTTTGGACATCCCTAAGCAACCAAATTTATTTACAATTTTCCTTATGAAATACTCTGAAATGTTCCAAGGGAATTTATTGGAGGACTTTGCCAAAGTAATTCAGAGTTACAACGTTCTACGGAGTCCAGTTCTACCGGTTGATTCAACAGCGATAAAGTGTGATATACTTTTAAAACATTTTAACTTGGGTTCGCAAGAAAGAGGTAATAAAGATAGCACGAATTAACAAGTACTGAAAGAAGTTTTGACTCGATAATATGTACCTTGCAAAGACAACCTGGAGAATCCACTTGTTGCAATATTCGTCTTTTAAAAAATTATCTACGTTAAGAAACATTTAGTCAGTCAAAGGGATATGTGTAATCTGGACTGCTCCTGTGATTCGTGCGAAACGGTGGTGACGCATGACAGTCAATCTAACTTTAGTTAGATAGGTGGTCTTGTTGTAAGTCCGCCTGACTAGCTACCACCATCTTATCTAAGTCTGACGCCATAACAACAATGTTTTCAGCATTGTTGTGTTCCGGCAGTTAGAGATAAGGTAGCCAGTTCCTCAATTATTGAGGATTCCAGGAGAGGCTCGCTTTCATCTTCAGCCTTATCAATACTTAACATCAGGTACAATGAAGGCTAAAAGCCTCGCCGTCGTTAAAAAAAACGTACGGAAAGAAGTTTTGACTCGATAATATGTACCTAGCAAAGACAACCTGAAGAATCGATTTTATCCAATATTCTTCTATTAAAAATTTATGAACGTTAAGAAACATTCAGTCAGTCACAAAGGGATATGTGTAGACTGGACTGCGCCTGTGTTTCGTGTGAAAGGGTGATGACGCATGACAGCCAATCTAACTTTAGTTTGATAGGTGGGAGGACTTGTTGTAAGTCCGCCTGGCTAGCTACCACCATCTTATCTAAGTCTGACGCCATAACAACAATGTCTTCAGCATTGTTGTGTTCCGGCAGTTAGAGATAAGGTAGCCAGTCCCTCAGTGGTTGAGGGTTCCGGGATAGGCTCGCTTCCATCTTCAACCTTATAAATTCTACATCAGCCTGCGTAGCATGAGCACCTCGACAAAGCTTTCTCGACACTTTTCTCGCGCGAGCGTATTGTCTGTCCCACTCACACCGTACTGATATGAGCGGGACAGACATTGCGAGATAAGCGTCGACAGCTAGTCGCGGTGCGCATGCTACGGTCGCTGGTATGATGAAGGCTAACAGTCTCCCCGTTGTTCATAAAAAAAAATCGAACCGTCTTAAGAGCCAGGTTCACTAACTAACGATTAGATAATCATCACATAAGGCATATTTCTGTCCCTTTATACTTCAAACAAACGAATGAAATGGTATTTAAATGACATTCAGCGTTAATTGGTCATAGTAATGGTGGTTTATGGAGCTCGCTAAAGCGTTTGTTACGTTCCCTAAAGTATGGTTTAGCGAAGCGATATGGCTGATTCATGCGTCATGCTCGTGAACGGGTGCCGCCAGCGGAAAATGGGGTCTTCAGTCTGATTATCTTAATGTTGTGCATAAAGCTTTTTTTTTTATCTAAAATAAATTGATACTGACCTGTAAGTACCTCACAACTTGCAGTACAGTAATCTTGTAATGCGAGAAATGTTGTTAAGTTTTTATTTGCCAGTTGAAAATTGTTTGTGGTTACAATAACCATAAATTGTAATATTATAATTAGTATTTTCCTTTAGTGATTAAAATTAACCTTACTGATATGTTAAGGTCATTTTTTAATTTGACGACTCAGTATGAAATAAAACAGGGAGAAAAACAGCCCCTGACGAGTTTCTTGTCGGTTCTTTCTTGTTACAAGGCCTCCTGCCGTGTTTGTGAACCGATGGCGTAGCTTCTGACGTTCATAAGTGCATGTAACAGCTTAGACTGAATAAATGATATTGAATTTTGGTTACCGTATCCGATCTCTGGTCGGTCATGGGATAAGACCAACATTTATAACGTCTTTACACCTGAAAATGTAGCTATATTCACACAATTACTGGCACTTTGTTACATTTCTCTTGGCACAGTACTGACAATACAATGAATAACTCGTTAAGCGTAATTTTTACACCCTCAAACGAGTGATGCGGGCAAGGGTTCAAAAGTTTCGTATAAAACGCCCGCCCGGCTCCGAAAAATAAACTTTGGAAAATTTTATACAAAATATTTGCTGTCGTCGCCGGGCGTGATACAGAAAACGTTTTACGAGTTAAAACGTTTTTGTATCAACAAACTTAAAGCGGCAGTTAGTTTCTTTTAAGAATAAAAACTGTGTTTTAAGTTTTGTAACTTGTTAGGAGTTTTTTTTTACTACTTGCCTAATTTACATTATGTAGCACGAAAATTTGGTACTTCAATAAAATGGACGGTCTCTGTTTGTTGTTTTGTGAGTATTTTTAACCGACTTCAAATAATGAGAAGGTTCGATGTTCGTCTGTATGCGTAGCCTTTTTGTGTTTGTCCACCGATTACTCGAAGAAGCCTGGATCGATTGAAATGATTCACACTATATCACATCAGGATTGTTCCTAAGTTGGTATCATGTTCTAAATTGAAAATGGGTCAATAGTTTTCAAGAAATCTTTGATAAACTATCGTTTTCGTAACCGCATTCGGTATGTATTTGGGTTTATTAGGGATTTCAACGCATTTTATTTCTCCAAAAAGCAAAAAATAAATTTTTGTTTTCGGCTGTTTAGTTTTGAAGTCGGTTTTTAACGCTTTTTTTCTTTTTAGTGCCTGTTATATGTTGTTTTGTAAACTACAGTTACGTTTTTTAGGGTTTCGTAGCCTAAAGGCAAAAAACGAAGCCCTTATAGATTCGGCCAAACCGATGTATGTCACACCCTTTTTATTCCAAAACTATGAGGATTACACAGTTGAAACTTGGTAGGTAGATGTATTCTGTAAACCGCTTTACGGTTTTTACACAAAAATAAAAAAATATATGAATTTAGGGGGGGCTCCCCATACATGGAACTGACACTAAAATCTTTTTTTTCATCAAACTTTTTATCTATAGATAGGTTTTAAAAAATTGCATAGAAGTTTCTATTACAGTTTTTTCTCAAAATCAACCGTTTGAAAGATAAACACTTCCAAAGTGCATACCACTTTGGAAGTGTCACAGCCACTTTATCCCAAAACTATAAGGATCACACAGTTGAAACTTGGTCGGTAGATGTATTCTGCAAACCGCTTTACGGATTTACACAAAAATAAAAAAAATTAAAATTAAAGGGAGGCTCCCCATACATGGAACTGTTACTGAAAATTATTTTTTTCTCAAACCTATACGTGTGGGATATCATTAGGTAGATCTTTAAAAATTACATTGAGGCTTCTAAAACAGTTTTTTCTCAAAGTCAACCGTTTGAAAGTTATACACTTCCAAAGTGGAAAAATGTGTGCCCCCCCCCCCCCCCTCTAACTTTTAAAATAAGAAAGTGAAAAATAAAAAAAAATATGATGTAGATCTTTATAAAAACTTTTAACGAAATTTGGTTTGAACGAAATTTATTTAGTTGAACGAAAAATTAAAATGGCATTTTGGCAATAATAATAATAGAAACTTTATTGCACACGATACAAAAACAAACACATACAGAGAACATGTCGAAAAAGAGGAACACACAATAGGCGGCCTTATAGCTACGTAGCAGTATCTTCCAGGCAACGTTGGGTGAGAGGCGAAACCCTTCATGTGCGAGTTCGATTCGCACTTGGCCGATTTTTCTAGATTAGATTAGGTTTAATGTACAATCGGGAAACTTCTCAGTTGATCAGTAGGGTTTTTTTGAAGAAAGTTATCTCAAAAAATAATAGTCTTATAGAAAACGTTTATATCACAAATAATAGAGCTTTAATAGGTATTTCATTTTATAAATAAATTATTTATTTATCCCTAATACTTTCCGAAATATCGTAAATCATCACGTAAATCGGTTCAGAAATCGCAGCATAATCGGTACATACATAAAAAAACATATCAGCCGATATGACAACCTCCTCCATTTTTGGAAGTCGGTTAAAAAACTAAACTAACTAATATTTGAAACGTTTTGTAACCAGCAGCCTTGCTAATTTCATAAGTACTTTCAAGAAATCACTTTCAAACATTCAAATGTTGAATTTTCGAATGTAATTATTAAATCAAAAATCTAATAACGTTTGAATCATTACAATCAGTCGAGCCGTCTTCAAGTAATCGTTGTACATACATTTAAAAAAAAAGCGAGTAATAGATAACCTCCTTATTTTTTGAACTCGGTTAGAAAAAATCTGACATATCACGTGCGAATTCGAAAGTGATTTTGCAAAAGTACTTATCAGTGCGATTGCGTAAGGTCATCGTATTCATTTGACAGTTCATATCGTTTTCAATTGGCTTCAATTTGTATGAAATGACATTTAATATGGTACAAAATGAACTGTCAAATGAATATGATTGACTTTGCGCAATCGCCTAACAGAATAGCAAGGCAGTAGAAATTACGTCTTATTATTAAATTATGCCTAAAAACTCCTTACGATATCACCTTCACAAATACCTTGACTCATAACATTATTCACTACAACCTTTTTTATCGGTCCTGAGCTATAAAGTCCCAACTTACAGTATCCCACCGAACAGTAAAACTAAGCCGTTTAGATTTTCTCCTATCATCCTAATAACTGGTTTACGACCCCTGCATGATCAGAATGTATCCGAATATCCGAATGTATTATTCAATATATCACCGATATTTCCGGATATGTGGTGCGGGAACATCCTTATTGGTTGAGGTTTGATTACGATCATTTGATTTTTTGATGTCGTAGCATTAGGAGGTTAACAGTTTTCAGAAGTAAACAAAGGGACAAACAAAATAATAATAAATAATTACAATAATTAATGTAATGCCACCATTATTATTTAAACACAAACTTGTGATTGAATGTTTATGTAAGTCTAGATATGTATTTATTAATATTTGTTTGTGTTGTAAATTTGTGTATACCTATATCTAAGGTATTTTATTATATGTGTTTTTGATTACAAAACTCTTAATAAACTTTATTTAAACCAATCTTGAACTATAACGAAAAAACGCCGTCCAACTCACAGCCGCGTGTCATAGTACCGAGAACACTGGCGCTGTTGCCCCGCTGAATACAAAGACTCAACCGCTGTGCAAGATAGGCACCAGCTCTCAAGTCTCATGAGGCGTGGACCAGTCATGTAGAACGATCTTTTATTATATTTTTTTGTGTCAGTCGACCAACATTGTCTCTACAGCAAGCGCCGCAAATTCGTGGCTTGCTGAGAGCGACAAATATTTGTGGCGCTTGAGGAATTGAGCTCGCTCCGCCGCGGCTCCAACTCTTGAGGACGTACCACGTATATACGGAAAGGACCTAAGGTGTCTATACAAATTGCATCCCATCCCCATATAAGGGTACGCCCAGGGGGCCTACCGCCATCTCTTAACGCAATATTGTTTAATGTCAGTTTGTATCGGCGCAATGTTGTTATATGTCATATCGTACCGCGAACCTCTTAAAACAAGCTTGTCTTTTACGGAAGTTTTGTGGCGTCATCGCTCAATCATTCACTCAAACAAGATTTTTATCAATCAAACCTACTACGACATCTTAGGTCAAATAAAGTCAAGTTTGCAATTTAAACAGTATTGAAACAAAAGGAAAACAAAACGTTCTTACGACATGACGGTTTCTAAAAGATGGCGGTAGGCCTGCAGGGCATTAATTTTATTATAAAATTTTAGTTAATTATTTTACTTTATTATTTTTCTATATAGATATAAATATACAATAAAAGTATAAGTAAGGTAATAGTTATTATTTTCTAAAAGTTGCAGGTTTCTTAATTATATTATTTTTATCTATATTGTAAAAGAATATTTACAAGATTATCTTATTGAGTTTAGCGTTGAAAATTAACAATCTATAATGCCTTTTTTATATTTCGGGCTGTGGCTGATCAATGTCATAACTTTTAAATGCCTACAATAGACGATTTGCAAAATATGCATAAAGGTACTGAATATAAAACATTTATCATAATAACGGTGTTCTCATAAAATCTGTGCGCTTTCACAGAGGAAAATAAACTTTAATTTCACAGACATACGACGGAATATCCCGTCAGAAACATATGGAATACATTGAAGAATGGGTTCAGTTACACAAGGAATTGGACTGAAACGAGATTACGTCCTATAAAAACGTCGTTGGCCGACTTTCTCCTACTAGGAATATGTACATTAGAATATTTCTTGAATATTGCTCGCACAGAACACAAGAGATTACTCTTTAATCAAGTCTGATTCGCTGTACATGTGTTGAGGAGTATTTTTTTTGTAAACTCGCAAAAGTTTAAAATAAAAAAGAAATGTAAAAAAATGCCTATTCCATTTTATCATTATGTTACCCAGCAAAATGGTGGTAAAATGCTTTTTTTACTAGTAACTGGGCATGCATTTGACCACCATCGTGCTTAATAAACAGCATGTGGTCTAAGGTGCTGCATGCTTGCCCAGGAAATGCCTATTCACTCTTGACTTGAAGAGGCCAAGGTTGTAGGAATCGGGGAACACATGAGCAGGCTGCCGTCTTCCCCAGTAATTGCCCAGTTATTAATAATATTAAATGGCATGCCGAACTTTAGTCATATGGCTGTGATTAGATTTTTTTTTATTTATCATATAAAAAAGCTTTACAATATAATTTTATCTATTCGTAGCATGTAATAAGCTGTAGTGTGACATACCATTATACTCTTACACACTACATTTCCCCTGTAAATGAAAAAAAGGCGATTTAGTGGCTAGAAAAGAACTTACTTGTGCCAGTAATCTTTCCTGTGTAAAGGCATGTTTACGCACCACATATAAATAAATAAATAAATAAATATTTCCATACATTCACACCAATTATCTAGCCCACGTTAAGTATCATGAAGAACTTGTGATATGGATACTAGATAACGGATAAACATACTTATATACTTTTTTTTTGTAAATACATACATAATATACGTATTAAACACCCAGACCAAGACAAATAGACATGTTCATGCACACAAATATTTGTCTTGTCCGGGGATCGAACCCGGGACCTCTGGCGCAGAAGGTGGGGTTAGTACCCCTGCGTCAAACAGGTCGTCAAACATATAAAACGAACGTCCAAAAATGTCGGTCACTCGGATAGTTCGATTCAATGCGGTTCACTCCATAGAGTTTTACCGGCACATACATGGAAAATATTAGCTTAGTACCCGAGCATTATGTATGCTGGGACTGGCTGGGACACTGGAAACACGTTCCGCTCTATTGTGCAACCTTTGGTTAAGGAATGTTTACCTCTTGCCAAGCTATGCTACGAGTATTTTTTTTAAGTGAAAACGTTGTGCATCATTTTTGGGATGGGTAAAAAAATGTTAAAGTCGTTTCAGGACACGTGACCCTGATCGAAAATTCGTAAGTACATTTACCGTTGACCTATTTCAAATTACATAAAGTCTCACACTTGAAAGAAATACGTAAATTAGTTAATAACAACCATATATAAAGATCTCTCATTACTACCAACTTTCATATTGATGCCAGGTCAGTTTTAATTAATTTACCTGCCAAATCAAGTTGGTCTCCGTTTTCCGTTTTCCGGTCTCGCTTTTTATGAAGTTGTGGTCAAGATATAGTGGATTTTGATCGTAATTTAAGCGGTTTTCACTTCTGCCGGCACTCCCAGAGTATAACCCGTTGTTTTTTTGTTATATTAATTGGGCATACGCTTGACCTCAATCTGGCCGAGGAGCGTAGATGAGGTCTAAGATGGAGCGAGAGAGCCCAGAAGAAGCCTGTCCAGTTGTACCTTGAAGAGGTATGGGTTGTATGTGTTTTCAGAAAATCCAGTTTTTTTTACGAAGTACGGGGAGACTCCTTAGCCTTCATCATACCTGATGTTAAGTATTGATAAGGCTGAAGATGGAAGCGAGCCTCTCCTGGAATCCTCAATCACTGAGAATCTTATCTGCCGGAACACAACAATGCTGAAAATATTATTGTTATGACGTCAGACTTAGATAAGATTATGGTAGCTAGCCAGGCAGACTTACAACAAGTCATACCACCAACCAAACCGAATACAATATGTACCTCCGCTGGGAATTGAACCCGGGACCCCGGGTCTGATACCGGTGGTTGTACCATTAGACCACAGAGACGTTTAAGTTTTTCATGTGTTGATACCGTTAAAGTGTTTTTTTTGCTATCGGTAACCAGGCAAGTATCTTGCCAACACCAACACCATCACCCTCTGGCTTAGTAACCAGGATGTGGTCACATATTGTCCCAAGACACAGTCTACATATATAAACAGTTTTCGTACTCCACCGTTATGACGCGCTTACATAGACACTCGCTATCGCTATCGCTACACGGCCGGCCCCTCGATCTCACTGGTTTTCACTGGTGAAACAGTAGCCAGCGCGCATGTAGCGGCGCGTACCTGTAAGCGTGCGTAATTATGACCGTTTGTATAACCAGAGCGGTTTTATGAAAGGTGCTAATCTTTACTATTTTGGGGGCTAATTGTCTAATTTTAAAATCTATCGCAATCCCTTTCAATTCGTCATTTGAAAGATATTTACATACTTCAGGCTGTCACTATTTGACATTTAATAGGGATTGTGATCGGGACGCGTTTTGAAAGATATTGAATGAACGAAATTGAACTGTCTAAGCAAAGTGACACACGAAAATATCCTTCAAATGTATGGAGAAGTGTCATTTAAAACATCATTCGTTCCGCAATTGCGACTATAAGTTACACAATTCCATAAATCACTATCACAATCACAATACCTTTGAAAGGGATTGTGATAGATTTAGAAATTAGACAATTAAGGGCAGATTAGAAAACATTGGATCTCGGAATGAATTTGTAATGGGAGGAAAGTAGGGGGTCATGATTGGTATGGCAGCTATTATAATAAAAAAAATCGTGAAAACGTATTCGTTCGAGTACATATTGTACTCGGTTTGGTTAGTGGTAGAATACAAATAAATACAAATATTTTATTTGCATTAACATAGTTGTTGTAAGTAGTCTTGTTGTAAGTCCGCCTGGCTAGCTACCACCATCTTATCTAAGTCTGACACTAAACAACAATGTTTTCTGCATTGTTATGTGCCGGCAGTTAGAGAAGATTAAGATTATCAATACTTAACATCAGTTATAATGAAGGTTGATACTTAATATCAGGTATGATGAAGGCTAAGAGTCTCCCCGTCGATCATAAAAAAAAGATAAAAAAAAATAAATAATGTATGATGAACCAACTAATGTGCAATGTTTGTTTGTATGGAAGTCGTACCACCTTAAAATGGTATTAGTATCTTGAAAAATGCCTAAATGAATAATCTAACCACCGGCCCGTGAACTTTTTGAAATTTCGTATAAAACAGAGTACGCGCGATTTAACTACTTGATTATTCGAAGAATAGTCTCGGTAGCTCAGCGGTTAGAGCATTGGACCGGATTTCCAAAGGTCGCGGGTTCGATTCCCGTCTGAGAATTCACTTGTGGCCGAGTTAATTTTTTCCAATATTTTTCTATTTAAAAAAAATATACTATAAGTATAAAAATAGCATTGAAAAATGCAAAAATTAAAAAATCATAAAATATTCGAAGAATCTTTGTCAATGTCATTTCCCTTTCACACTTAACGATATTCACTAGGCAAGAAGAAGTTTACGCGCTCAAATAGACAGCCAATCAAATTGAATTTACCAATTTCATTTTCTGTTATAGCCCGCGACTGTATTAATATAGTCAATCTGGCACGCATCTTGCCAAAGGTGATACCAGATCTAAGCTATTAAAATCGCCGGCAGCCGCTAAAAGAAAATGTGAAGAGCTTTATAATAAACTTACGCCTATTTGATCACTGATATGTCTTTTAAAAATACAATAGGTACCTAAACCATGTAAATATTTCACAAGGAAAAGGTCTAGCAATGCCATACTATAAAACAAAGGAGGATTACAAAAATGTATCTCAATAGCTTCGTTAATGAGCTGAAACCTTTAAACATGAAAGCGCTAATTATCAGAAACGGCGATAAATTTTAAGCCGACAAACGCCGTGACGTGCCGCTTAATTTCTCTCAGTAACTAAAATGTCAAAAATAAACCAGAGATACACATACCATTTTTGGGAGCCTACCGCCATCTTTTAGCGCAGTATTGTTTCAATCTTAGCATACTATCTCTATTCGAATCTTTTAAAGTAAACTTGTTTTTTAACGGAAGCTTTGTGACGTCGTCGCTCAATCATCGCCCCCGTAGTGTGAAGTGTGTCAAAATTTGATAACTTCAATAAAAAAACAAAACGTTCTTATGACATGATGGTTTCTAAAAGATGATGGTAGGCCCACTGACGATTATTTTAGTAGATGTTCTCCAACTGAAACAAGAAGAAAGCTATGTAAATAATATGGAACTCAATTAGCCTTAAATCAATGATTATTTAGAGGAGCCCGTGGCGCAGTGGTTCGCGCGCTCGGCCTGCGATTGTTGAGGCTAAGCAACTTTCGCAATGGTCGGTCACGGGATAGGTGACCAAAAAATTACTATCTCGAGCTCCTCCGTGCTTCGGAAAGCACATTAAGCCGTTGGTCCCGGCTGCGTTTGCAGTCGTTAAAAACATTTAAAAAAAAAAAATCAAACCGACTTCAAAAAGTAAAAAATAAAACTTTTGGAGTCGGTGCCAGCCAGGGCATTCTACATTGCACTTCTATTAACTATATATTTTATGGCCTTAGCTAGCTAGCACCGACTCCAAAAGTTTTATTTTTTACTTTTTGAAGTCGGTTTGATTTTTTTTTTATAAAATGTTTTTATTTCAGATTTTTTAGTTACATCATGTGCCGTTACTTACACTAAAAATCAGCCCATACACAACAATGTCATCTAGGTAAACGACTACTTGCCAAAAGGTGATTGATATTTTTCAAGATTATGAAAAAACTACTAGCCAGATCTTCGTAAAAATTATATGGGACCAAATTGACAGTGTACCCGATCGATCAAAAAAACAACTATTAAAATCGGATCACCAACACCGGAGTAATCGGTATACATACATCAGACAAAAAAAAAAAAAAATACGCGTTGAATTGAGTACCTCCCTCCTTTTTTGTTGAAGTCGGTAAAAACCCACCAATCCGCATTGGGCCTGCGTGGTGGGTCGTGTCCATAAGGCAGGCCAGTGCCCCAGCAGTGAGGACCTTAAAATGGCTGATGACAATGATTATTATATAGTATACTTGAAGCCATGAATCGTAAAAGTGCACGCCTGTTGGAATTGAATTACGAAAAGAGTTTGTCCCACTAACTTGTATAATTTGACTCACATCACGATGAAAGTTCCGTAGTTCTCTACATACGTATTCTTTAGTCTCAATGGGCATGCGCTTTTAGCTAATTTGATAAGAGCAGGCTCTAAAGTTATCGCTACAATATATTCTAACGCATGAAGTGTAGTAATACCTTAAGATGCAAAACAAACAAGTTAGTGTGTTTAAGGCGTATAGTCCTCGCGCTGGGATTATAAAACCAGGGATTGATTGCGGTTGTTAAATTTCGTATTTTTTTTTACGGTTAAATAACGGTACCGAAATATTGTACTATTACTTGAAATACCGAAAAAAATATTTTCGGTATAAAACAATCGACATATAGCGGTACCGAAATATGACAACCCTATTTATAACACCGCTATTTTACCGAAATTTTATTTCGGTACCGAAATGCACTGAACCGACCGCAGTGAACATTATTGACACTAGCGGACGCTCGCGATTTCACCCGCGTATATCAAAGAAAACCTTTATAATAGAGGTTAAATTAACCGAAATATAACGGTACCGTTAAAATTTCGGTTGCGCTTTGATGACCAACCGAAAAATTGCGGTACCGATATTTTGAAGTACCGAAAAATTATGGTATCAAAACATGAAGGAATAGTTTTTAACCGGTATGACGTCATACCGATAAATAAAAGTAACGCAATTCTCTGGTTAATCAGTCCCTAGATAAAACTATTATAGTCCTCCCTCATCGATTTCGATGACGACCCTGCCTATTTTTTGTTTCCTTTTTTCCCCTTTTAATACCTACTGTAATAAGTTTTGCCTCTTCATGTAGGCTCTTAGATGGCTGGCAAGGCCAAATTTAGTTTTAAATATCCTACTGCAGAGGCAGCACAGTACTGATTATGAGATCTGTTGATGATTGCCTATTCTCATAATCTTCTTTTCATTTTTACAGGTATGTAACCAACGTTTGTTCCTATTGCTACAAACATCGCCAGAATCAATCAGAACTAAGCAGTTGGGGACGTGATTTTGTCATCACTTCAGTTTTAGGTAAAGTCGAAACAGCATCTGAGCATAGATTTATTATTGATCTCCGTGGCGCTACAACTAGATACTGCGCTCATAAATTTAGCTCTTGACCGTTTTACTATCCCACAAACGGCACAGTCTACTGTGACAACGGCATACGGCATCAACAATCATCCCTAGCAACCGGGTCAGTTGGTTGAAGAAAAACGTCAAAATTTGTGGTCACATTTTTTTATCTATTTGTAGCAACGCGAAGACCAATGATAGATATATGTTTATAGGTATGCACATCTATGAGAAAGGATAAAAGGCATATTACTAGAAAATAAAAAAAAGGCTGAACTGGCGATAGGATAACAATGTAAAAGAAGGGGATAGACATTACTTTGATAGACTCGTTGATTGATGGGGATAATAGAATCGGAAACAAACCGTGTGCGTGTGAAATTAGAAAGATGAAGAAAAATAAGTGTTCGATGAAATTGACGGTTGACAGCAGAACCGAGAAGGAGGATGGACAGGGCCAACTCCAAAAAAATCAAGATAGAACAGAGGGATATCATAACCGTAAATTATGCACTAAGGGGATAAAGCAGTGTCTTATGTCACGGGCAGCATATTGAATCCTGAGCGAAATGAAGGGTTCTGTAGTTAATTCCCAAACGCAGTGAGGGAAATTATGGTAAGAATCCTGAATGAAGCGAAGTATTCAAGTCTGCCCAAGGCTAAGACACTTTTATCCCCGAGGAGCATACTCTACTTTATACACCTACTGTGCCTACTGTGACATTAAATAAAAAAGATATTTTAAATAATAAAACTAATAAATGACAACAATTTAACAATACGCGTAAAAAATCGAATCACCGATTTTTTTCTTTATATATTTAGTTCCGTAGGCAATGCAAAGATAATTTTTCATTAGGTACCTATATCTGTGACCAGTCTGTGACCAAGAATCAAGACAACACACAATTTTGTTGACACTTTGGCGTTCCAAATTTAAATGTTATTATAACATAATTACCCAAGGGAAGTTCCATACAACATTAGCTCCCTCCGGGCATTAATAGCTTACTTTCCTATTGAGAATACTTAATATTTAATACGTGCTACAGATGCAGGTATAGAACACCTGCATCTGTAGCACGTATTAAATATCAAGTATTCTCAAAATGTATTAGAGAGTAAATATAAAATGTACCATAATTGCCAGAACTGTTTTGTGGTCAATTCCCAGTTCTTCGGCTACGTCGTAACTACTGATATGCCGATCTTGCTCCACTTTTTCAAAAATGGCATCCATTTTATCCGTAATAGGACCAGAGTGACGTGCATCTTTGACATCAAAATTTCCGGATTGAAAACGCTTAAACTAAATTTGTGCTACTCTCACAGACACTGCACTAGATCCATGAACATCGCAATTTTTATCTTTTTTGTAGTAAAATTTTTAAATGTATCGAATTTCTTCATTAGGACCACTCATCTTGACAGTCAGAAAAACAAATGAAAATCACACATTTTCCTACTTTAAATTTAAACTTTTAATGATACCAAAACCAGCCAGATACAAATTGTATAGCCAACGAGATTTTATTACAAGTTCATACATACTATATGCGAAAAGACTTTTTCCCCAACCTATAAACAAAATAAATTAAATTGACAGTAATCCAAACATTACCTAATTCATTTGGATAAACAGGTTTAGTATATATCGAGATATAAGGATGAGCTAAACAAAAAGACGGCCACATAACATTTTCCGAGCCGATAAGCATCTACATCGGTGATAAACTGGTTTCCGCCATATATTTCACTCGTTGTTGCTTCGAGTTATTAGGGTTCTGTAGGAAGAGAACCCTTTAAAAAATGCCAAGCATGAAGATAGGTTAATCTTCAATCGGTATATATAACAGCCATGTTCAGTAGGTAAATTATCCTAATAATAACTAATATTATAAATGCGAATATTAAAAAGTGTGTTTGTTTGTCCTTTATTGCCGCCCTAACTAAACAACCAGGGGTCCCGGGTTCAATTCCCAGCGGAGGTACATATTGTATTCGGTTTGGTTGGTGGTAGGACTTGTAAGTCCGCCTAGCTAGCTACCACCATCTTATCTAAGTCTGACGTCTTAATAACAATGTTTTCAGCTTTGTTGTGTTCCGGCAGTTAGAGATAAGATAGCCAGTTCCTCAGTGATTGGGATTCCGGGAGAGGCTCGCTTCCATCTTCAGGCTTATCAATACTTAACATCAGGTATGATGAAGGCTAATGGTCTCCTCGTCGTTTATAAAAAAAAACCAATCGAATTGAATTTTGGCATAGAGTTAGTTGAAAGGACGGAAAGCAATATAGGCTATAACTTTTTAATTTTGCATTTTACAATGCTATTTTTATGTGATACATATTTTCTTGTTTAATATGTATCACATAATATAGGCTACTTTATATCCCAATATTCCCACGCGGGTGAAACCGCACCCGGCCGCTAGTCTATACTATTATTATAAAGAGAAAGATTTGATTGTTTGTTTTTTTGTTTGCATTGAATAAGCTCTGAAACTACTAAACGGGTTTGGATGAAATTTGGTGCACAGATAGTAGATAGCCTTGTTATGGACATAGGATACTTTATATTCCAAAATAACACAAACAAATTGATACTGTTAACATGAAAAAGATTAAAAAGAGTATGTTACGCATTAAGTTCTGAAAAAAGTGTCGCAAGGCAAACAAGAACTTTATTAATAAGATGAGTGGATATAATTAAGCACTTTTGAATCGTCCAAATGTTCCTACCACCAATTCCAATGCTTTTACCGGAAAACTTGTCAAAGAACAATGTACAAAATTGTATGGACACCGTCCCCGGCTTGTAGCACTTTGGAAAATGTCTTAATCGAAGGCCTAGAACCCTTATTATTTTATTGTATGACATCAAAACTCAAATGTCATCACCACATGAAGACACTAGAACGTTAAATGTGAAATGTTCCTTATTAGTAAAAAACATGGCATTACCTTACCATATATTTTATTTTAAGTGTTTCACCACTTTTGTGAACAGGACATAACGACTGTTAGTTATAATTACGGGCGGTGCACACATATTTGGTTTGGCATAAATTGGCACAGCCAGGCGGCAAAATCAAACATATAAAGATAAATTTTTGGGGACATTTGATCGCCCATATCCATTCGGGAAGCTCAGCGAGGCGGCATTAATACATGGATGACTTTAAGAGAAACTTAAACTATATTTCACTTATACCGGTCGAGAAAGTGCTAACTTTAGGCCAAGTCTACTCACGAAACCCGTAGTTTTGGCCTGAGTTACGGACGTTTCCTACTCCGTATCACCTAAGGACAACTTATTAGTTCGGAGACCCGAACTAAGAATGAATGAGAATACGTTTTGACATTGTCCCTACTTTCGATGTGTTTGTGCCACTTGACCAAAACTAGTAAATCCGAAATCTAGAGAGAATAGAGAGTAAGCTCCATCCGTAGTTTCGGGAAACTTACGGATGGGGGCCCGTATCTTAGTTGACGGGCTTAGGGAGTAGGCCTGCTGACCCGAAGCGATTCCGATTGTCATTCATTCGGCACAGGCAGTTTGGTTCGGGTGTTATCGCAACTAAAACCCGACTGGCTCGCATGTCCAGCCAAGTTCAGGCCACTTGGGTTTATCTGGGCGGCCTATTTATTCATTCATCATCATCATTCAGCCTATTGCAGTCCAGTGCTGGACGCAAGCCTCTCCCAAGGTGTGCCACAAGACACGATCTCCCGCCTTTTTCATCCAGCCACTACCCACAACCTTCTTCAAGTCGTCGGTCTATTACCCATTCATGCCAACCAGAATATGACTGTAGCGCCCCTAGGTTTGCCGATTTCTTGTTTCCTTATCGTTTGCCTATCATGGTCATGGAGGATATACATGCAGCGTTTATAATATTTATTACAATAGAACATGCTAGGGCAAAAATGTTGTAACCGATTTCAGTTCGATCCGATCAAATACTGTTGTTCGGCTGAGCTTCCCGAATGGATATGGACGGCCAAGTCAGTTCCCAGAAAATTGATCTACATAGTATTATGTATCTATATTATGTTCGATTTTGCCGTCTGGCTGTGCCGATTCATATCTATCCGGATATGTGTGTTCCACCCCTCACCTTAAATGACGTATTTTTTTAATAATAGGGAACGTTTAACAGCAAACAAATTGCACTGGCTCCCGGTTCATACAATAAAATTATGAGGCCTGGCACATCAATCAAGACAGTTTTCAAAGTGCTACAAGATGGGGACGTTTTGAACATTGTTCTTTAGTTGTAGTTTACTGCAGAACGTTATCCAAAGTAACTTAGAATATTGGGGTCATATAATGCTCACTTTGGTTGTCGGCTGGAGTTGCCTGTAGCAAATTTATTTATGCCTATGTTCCAAAAAAGTTTAAATATATAAAACTAGCGGATCCTCGCGGTTTTAACCTCGTGGTGCCCGTTCTCGTGGGAATATCGGGATAAAATATAGCCTATGTCACTCGGGAGAAATGTAGCTTTCTAACGGTCTCAGAATTTTCTAAATCGGTCCAGTAGTTCCTGAGATTAGCGCGTTCAAGCAAACAAACTCTTCAGCTTTATAATTGTATAGTATAGATATAAATATATATAAACAGATAAGATATAAATATCAAAAGTTTGAAAGTAAACTTACGTCTCAATCACTTCATTCTTGTATAAATGTTGAAATAGATATGGTTATATAACGGTTTCTGGAGTTTATATGGCTCTAAAAAGTCCACGAAGAGTGGCTGCTCAATAAATGAATATTTACACAATCTCCACCGCCACACAAAATACTGGAAAGAGAAAAATTCTCAGACCAAATAAAAAGGCTATACCCACATACCGAACCTCATAAACTGAAGACGTGACGTGCCCCGTTTTTTCTGTTAGATCGCTAGCTCTAATTTTCCTGGGGTGGGAAGTTATATTGTATTGTATATTCCACTTTCCACAGCCATGTTTCCTTTCCATACTTCAACTTTTCGCTTTTTTCTTATACAAGAAATGAGCTACGTTTTAATTCGGCCATTTTCCGTTCTCATGTAATTTTTTCCGTATGTTTTGTTCGGTTTGTTTTACTCCGTTCTTTGTGTTTTGTAGGTTATGAAATATGGATATTGGGAGGTGTGTTTTATGGCTGTTTAAGAGGGTATAAATATATATTTTTTTATGATTTTGTTTTGTTGCCTTACGTGTAATGGAATGAAATATGTTTGTAATGGAATAAGAAATAATATGCTATGTAAAATATATTTTTTTAAATTCATCATTTTCATTAGACTTTTGTTATGCTATCGCTTAGACACAAGCTTTCCTCGTGGAAGGATTAGGAGAAAAGGAAAAGTGTTTTTGACAGTTTTCTTTTGATATGACGCAGATAAAACATAAATCAATCAAGTATCCGCATCTGTGGTTATCGGTTACAACATTAGTATTAGATACAGAGGCCTCGTATTCGATTCTCCGTGGAGATACACATTCTATTCAGTACCTACAGCTGTTGGTATGACTTGTTCTATGACCAACCTGATGGGTGGCTTAGGTGCAACTGTACAGATGTTTCAATTTCCTTCAGCAATTATAAAATGCGCTGCGCTGCGCGCCGACTCCGTCGGTTCGGTGTGAAGCATATATTACAGTCACACATAAGACAGATGCGCTCACTCAAGCAATCAATTAATCATTTTACCCAAAAGATTCTCCCCAATACATAGAAACAATAATACATTTCAACAAGGTTATTTCAAAAAAGAGTATTCCGATGGTCCTTTCTACCCCTGGGAAATAATAAGAATAAGACAAATCGACGCTCGGCCGGCCTGATTCTCACTGCCGTTTAGGGTTTGTGAAAAATGACCGCATGTGTGGAAGGCGGCTTGGATTTTTTTTTGACGCGGACGTGAGGGTTGAGTTGTGTCATTTCTTTTGTCTTTTTTATCGGTTCGTACTGCATTTATTTTTGGTAAGGAGTAAGGGTATTCAATAAGGTGATATATTTTTTGACTTTGTCGTCGCGAGGTCTGAGATGTTGTGCGGTAACAATAGTGACAAATTGCCAGCACATCGTTTATATTCGGTTACGAAATATCTTGTACTTTGAAAATGAAATTGGTTTACTAATTCAATTTATGTTGTTACAAGCACTTATTGTTTAGGTCGCAAGATAATTAGATAAATGGTTTTTTTGCTAAAATCCTAGGGATATTGCAAAAGCACGGATAATTAGACAATGATGTTGTAGGATTATTGCGAAAATTATATTTATCAAATCCTCCTACGACATATATACGTCAAAGAAGCTACGCCATTCTTGAGACGTGAAGAACTGGCATGAACTTGTCAAAAGCTGTTTTTTTTCTTCCTGTTTTATTTATGCTGAGCTGTGGTCAAAAGTGTACTTAACACTTTCATTCATTGCCTGTCTGTCATTGATATGTTTGCTTGTCATTGATTAGCTTTTACCACAGTCTGTATAACTTCTCTACCGTCTGTCTGTATCAGTCTGTACTGGAAAGATAGCAGCTAGTACATTCTTTATTTCTTTTTCACTCCCAGTCCAGCGTAATCAATAAACAACCTAACTATATATCTATAAGAAATAAAGGACATCACCATAATGCATAATTATGCAGAGTAACCAGTAATATTACAATCGCGTGTCCGCTCCAATAAACGAATCCCTTCCTAAAGGTCATGGAGTGTACATTAGCTGGCATTTATCCCAAACCGAAATACGAACGCGTACGAAATTGAAATTTATTCATACCTAATGAATGAATTTTTTTTAATTTTGTAAGTTTCGCTCTGTGTATTTAATTTCTTCTTCAACAAAATAATGTTTAATTACATTTTGTCGCTGCGATATAAACTTTAAGAGTATTTGGATCAATTTATTCATTCTGCGGGTTCTTACGTACCTACTGAGTGATAAATCAAGTATTCGATATAGGTAACTGCATTTGAAAACAATAACGAATTTTGGTACTTCAGAAAGACGAAAGTGGTTTTGTGCCACCTCTTTAAGTCATTTCATAAATAAGGTATACTCTTTCAGCTGGCATCAATATTTATATTTTTTATTAACTACATCTTTTTCAGTTCTCAATTTTCTAGCAAGTGTAATGTGATCAAAATTGAAGCAATTTTATATGACACTCATCAATGATAGCGGAATAGAAACGCCGATTGATCACCGTTCTGTGGAACACTTCGTATCTAAGAGAGCCCCCGATTGCAATTTCAATTTTATTAACTGATACTAGTTTCCGCCCGCGGTTTCACCCACGTGGTTCCATTCTCCTTAGGGATATCGGGATAAGAAAGAAAGACAGGAAAAAGAAAAAAATCATATATTGACCACATACACATAGGTGATAAGATATACACACACAATATGGCAAGCTAAAAAGCTTATGTTACTATTACTTTTTCCAACTCTTTGCCAAAAGTCAAGTCCATTAGTTGCTTAGTTAGGGCGTGAAGGAAAGACAAACAAACATACTTTCGCATTTATAATTACTAAAACGTCAAAATGTAACTGTCCGTAGCCAAAACAATCCTATAATAATTATAACTTTTTAATTTTGCATGTTTTTATGTGATAAATATTAAACAAGAAAGTATACTAGAAAAAAGCAATTTGTCTCATGTCGCCCTGAAGGATGCGGGTTCGTATCCCGTCAGGGCGACATGAGAAAAGTTGCTTTTATCTAGTATATTTTCTTGTTTAATATTTACCACAACCCATTAATAAGTTATATTAACCCGGGGTTAAAGCAATTCATAGACAAAGCGCTCATGGCCGCGCTTGACAGACTGATCGTATTCGATCACGTTTGTTAAGCAAAGTTAAGGTCAGGTGTCGGATGGGTGACCGTAAAGTGGCATTATAACTGAGCGCTTCCGTGCTTCGGAGGGCACGTTAAACTGTCGGTCCCGGCTGTTGTCATTTGATTACAGTCGTTAAGCCAAGTCAGAGGTCTTATAGGCGGCTGGATAAACTCTGACACCAGAGGTGGCCACTAATCCTCACTTGATAAGAAGAAGATTGACAAAACCTACGAAACGGGATTCGTAATGAATTTTGAAGGTGTATCGTCAAATCACCTCATTTTCTCACTATAGTTACTGCATTCAGAGGCCCTACTGTGAGTTTGCAAATATCAAAACGTTACTATCGCGTTTGCGTTAAGAGTTAAATTCTATCAATTATATTCAATCTTATTCCCATTGTATTAAGGCCAATCTATCAAAATTTCCTTATTTTCTAGCTACAGCTGCTGCATTTCTGGGCTAATGATGTTAATTACAACCGAACGCTGCCGAAAATTCTATTTAGGATGGCGGAAAATGGACGAGGTTTAGAAATTTTGTTGTTGGGAATTAATTTGGTTGTATTTTGGAAAATCTTTTAAGTAAATTAATAATAATAAGATTTATTTCTCATCACAAGCTTACAGTACAAATCATTTGGTACATTTGGTAAATTGGTACAAAATAAATAGAAATAAAAATAAATGAGAGACTGATGCCTGAGCTAGATCGAGATCTGTGTTACAGGTCATCACCGTGTTATCTAAAACAAAATAGTAATCAAGAAATATACTTGAGAAAAATTATAAACTAAGCAATAGAAAAAACTAGATAATTAAAAAGTGTGTGCTTGTGAGTGCATGCATGTGTAAGTGTGGATATGTGGTGCGGGCGTGTGAGTGTCAGCGTGTATGTTATGAGTTTATGGATCACAAAGTGAGTGTGAATGTTTTAATCTATGGGTATCAAAAGTTTTTCTGTGTCACCTTAAGGCGCATGGAGTCGTGAAACGATCATTTTTGAGGCCCTAAAACTCATAAATTAGCCTACTGATGAATCCTGAATGAATATATATTAAATATTGATATATAAACTTCAATCTGAGCATTTAAAAAAACAGAAAATTAGGCCACGCTTCTATGCCCAAGGTCGTTGGCGATATTAAGAGCCGTACGTATGAAAGTTCTGCATTTACTGCAATGCTAAAAGGCTAAAAGCGGTAGCAGTCATTGAGATTTATTTTTTGCATTCTAATTGCTATCATTGAAGTTTGACTAGACCGATGAGTAGTGTCCTCACGACTCAATTCGTGCATGCCTTCAAAGTATAAGATTAAAAGATATATCGCATGTCTTCATTTCTTTTTGTTTTTGGACAATAACGTTGCCTGCCGGTCTTGACTTTGGCTGGCTTGCCTTCAAACGTCTGTACTAAATGTCTGTTCAGTTAAAAGTTCTAATAAATCACATTTGTATACCAACTTATATTGATATTAAATAATGCTTTTCACGGGCAAATTTATTTACGTTGCATAATTTGAAGAATTTCCTAAGTGATTACAATAAAATTACCTGCAAGAGTAGACAATCAAGAGCTTTATTATGCGGCTAAAAATAAAATATCTTCTCCATCAACATAAATAAGGACAGGGGCTCCCAACTCCGAGGGTCGTATTGCAGATAAGAACCGCGGCCCATTGAGAAATGGCCTTCGCCGCCCTCAGGCCGTTTTGATATGCTTTTTACTTCCAAATCGTCGCTGAAGCTATGTATACAGTCTTATTGCTTCCGAGTAAGATTTATTTTGTTACTGTCTTTCGAAGACGGCTTATTGACAATGACAAATGAAAATCGAATGTGAATAGGTATTAGAGAGATTTGCGACAGTCGACTGTTTTGAACAGTGCCATCTAGTGGCATAAAGTCGATTTATACGCAAGCTCGTTTAATTTGAAACTGTTTTAAACTATGTAAAGGAATTTACGTAAGTAAATAAATAATATGAAGGATGACACTCTGTAAGGTCAACAGTCGGTCAAGATTTACAAAGCAAAATAAGGGATTTACAATATTATTAAGCGGTTTTTAAGGCTTGTGTTCTGGGGGCCTACCGCCATCTCTTAACGCAATATTGTTTAATGTCATATGTATCGGCCACAGACATATCTATGTCTGTGGTATCGGCGCAATGTTGTTATATGTCATATCGTACCGCAAACCTCTTAAAACAAGCTTGTCTTTTGACGGAAGTTTTGTGGCGTCATCGCTCAATCATTCACTCAAACAAGATTTTTACCAATCAAACCTACTACGACGTCTTGTGTCAAATAAATTAATTTAAACAGTATTGAAACAAAAGGAAAACAAAACGTTCTTACGACATGACGGTTTCTAAAAGATGGCGGTAGGCCTGCTGTTGACTGTACTGATCCAATTTTCACGATATCTTAAATTATGATTAATAATAATATTATTGAGATGTATTGTGTATGTAAATGATGTATATTATGTCAAAGTCAAAGTCAAAGTCAAAGATTTTTATTCAAATAGACTTATAGATAAGTACTTTCGAATAGTCCAAAATTTTTTTTCCCTACCAGCCATTCAGGACATCTTTTAACTGATAAGAAGAACGGCCGCAAGAAACTTATCAGCTTTAACAGAAACAACAACATTTACAATGGAACATGTTGTTGCCAAGCACAAATTTACAATTTTGAAATATATTTAATATAAGAGGAAAATTTTCCAATATTCAATTATTAGAATATTTTCCTTTTATCTAATTTATAATAGTTATGTTTTATGTTAGTATCACATCCATGCATTTTGGTCTTTTAAATAATCATCTACCTTGTAATAACCTTTGCTTAAGAGTGACTTTTTAACATATATTTTAAATTTATGCAAAGGCAGCTCTATCAATTGTTGTGGAACTTTATTAAAAAAAGCTATACCTTTCCCCAAAAACGAGCGTCTACATTTTTCAAGTCGAAATTTTGGAACGGCAAGCTTATTCTTATTTCTAGTATTAAAATTATGGACATCGCTATGCTTAATAAATAAATCAAGATGTTTCCTTACATATACTATATTATCATAGATGTATTGTCCCGCCAAAGTTAGTATATTAATCTCTTTAAATAAATCCTTAAGAGAATCTCTCCGTCGAAGGTTGTAAATGGCGCGCACAGCTCTTTTTTGAAGTATAAAAACATTTTCTATATTAGCTGCTGAGCCCCACAACAACAGGCCATAGGACATTACACTATGAAAATAGCTAAAGTAAACTAGTCTTGCCGTTTCAATATCAGTTAAGAGCCTTATTTTCTTTATTGCGAAAGCCGCAGAACTAAGTCTACTTGACAAGGCTTCAATATGTGGATCCCATTGCAGCTTTGAATCCAATGTAATGCCAAGAATTTTTGTACTCTCAACTAACTCTACTACATTCCCATTCAAATTGATATGCATATCGACCTGCACTACGTTAGGCAATGAGAATCTAACAAACTTGGTTTTAGAAGGGTTAAGAGACATATTATTACTGTTGAACCAGTGTGCGACTTGAGAGAGAGCACTATTTACTTCGTCAGAACAATTGTTTCCTCTATCAATTTTAAAAATTAAAGATGTATCATCTGCAAATAGTACTGTCTCACATAAATTACTCGTGTAATGAGGGAGATCGTTAATATAAATTAAAAACAGCAAAGGGCCCAATATTGAACCTTGTGGCACGCCCATAATAATGGGGGCTCCAGTAGAAGCAGTATTATTGACAATTACTTTTTGATTTCTATTGTGCAAGTATGACTGCAAAAGGCTAACAGATTTCTTAGAGACACCATAATGTTCTAGCTTCTTTAAAAGTGTAACGTGATCAACGCAATCGAAAGCTTTAGACAGGTCACAGAATATACCAATTACGTCTTGCTTGCCCTCCCAAGCCTTAAAAAATATGTTTGAGGAGTGCAATGCCAGCATCAGTAGTATTTTTACCTTTAGAAAAGCCGAACTGATTGTTATGAAGGATTCGATATATTGTTAAATAGTCTAATAATTGAGAGTATATAACTTTTTCAAAAATTTTACTAAGTGCCGGTAGTACTGAAATCGGCCTAAAATTTGTAGGGTCACTTTTGTCACCCGATTTAAAAAGAGGAATAAGCTTACTACATTTCATTAAATCGGGAAAAGTACCTTCATCTATGCATTGATTAAAAATGAAAGCTAAATATGGAGCTATTGTATCAATAATTGATTTAATAATGTTGGTTGACATGCCCCATAAATCTTCAGTCTTTTTAATATTTATAGACTTGAAAGCTTTTAAAATGTCTTCACTATTAATATGTTTAAAATTGAATACTTTATTACACTTATCAACACAAGACTCTAAGAGGGCAGCAGCAACGTTTGGACAGGAATTCAACTTACTGGTAGTTTCTAAGGGTACCCGAGAGAAGAAATCTTCAAAAACACGGGCAACCTCAACGTCAGATTCAATTAATTTATCACCAATTTTAAGACAGAAGGATTTTACATTATTTTTAGTTTTCCCAGTTGATTGGTTAATAATATTCCAAGTAGCCTTTATTTTATTATCCGCTAATTTGATTTTATTTGAAAAGAACATCGCCTTAGCAGCTACACATACATTTTTAAACATTTGAGAATACTTCCTGACATATCCAATAAAATTTGGGTCACAGGAAGTATGCTTTGACGCATAGAGGTCATATAGTTTCCTTCTGCTTGTGTAAATTCCCGGCGTGGCCCAATCACTAAACTTTACTTTATCCGAATTACAATTGATCACTTTTTGCTTAAATGTTTTACTAAATTCGTCTTCAACCACATGAAATAAATCATTATAAAGATAATTAGATTGCATAATAGGAACTGGTAAAGACTCAATTTTATTAATTACATTGTTTCTAAATTCATCTATGCCCTTTTTAGTTATTGGCCTGCACACAATTTTCCGCTTAGGACAGACATGATGGTGCTCTATAGAGGCTTGTTGTCCACTATGGTCCGATTTAATAACATTTATTATAGATTTCTCAGTGACTACACAGTTTGAAAAAATGTTGTCTAAACAGGTGGCAGATGTGGGTGTTATTCGGGTAGGCTCATTAAAGGTATGTGATAGATTAAACGATTTAAATAAATTTAAAAATCTACTTGCTAGCTTCGACAACTTTGAGTCTAAAATGTCAATATTAAAATCCCCACATATGACAACCTTTTTATTACTTTTACTAGTTATTCTTAAAACTTCCTCCATAGTGGACTCAAACTCTGGGTAATTACTCTGAGGGGGTCTATAAACACATATTACAATTATTTGGTCTAGTTCCACACAAGACAATTCAATTATTCGTTCAATTGAGAGGGATATTATATCTTTGCGCTCTTTGTACTGAAAATTATTATGTAAAATTATAAGAGACCCTCCTCTAATAGCAGATTTCCTACTAAATGAACTCACAATTCTATAATTATCCAGATTTAAAATTACTTCATGACATTTTAACCAATGCTCAGTGATACACAACACATCAACATTTTCACAGTTTAAAAACAAACATACTTCTAGGTCTTTGTCAGAAAAGCCTTGTATATTTTGATGAACAATTTTTAAACATTTTGGCTTTCCTCTTGTCAACACTGGGCTAGAGGACACCTCTTTTGTCTCTAATGGTAATTTAAATTAACCAAGTCAGTGTTGGGATTCAATAGAATCAAATTACTTGGAACAGATTCCAAAGTTATATTAATTACATATGTTACAAAGTTAATTACATATGTCAGAATTTAACTGCTCAATAAAAGCAGAGGTTTTTATAGGCAGATTATTGGCTAAATGTTTAAAATAAAAAGATAGCGTAAGCGCTATTTGTCTCTTATAATAGTGAGGCAGATAGTAATTATCTTTTGTCAAGTTAAAATTATTTAACAAAGGATTTATGTCAATTATATGTAGCTTTTCAGTGTTATGAAAGGCTACTGTGTTTAATGTTAAGTTTAAGTTGTATCTTAACTTATTTTCTATCTCTGTGAAACTTTGACTGTAGGGAAATGTAAACATTACTGATGTTATAGATTTTATTGGTTCTACTTGATATTTCTTTACTTCGTGGAATATTTGTTTGATTT
The DNA here is from genome assembly GCA_910589605.1 of Chrysoteuchia culmella. Lineage (NCBI taxonomy): Eukaryota > Metazoa > Arthropoda > Insecta > Lepidoptera > Crambidae > Chrysoteuchia > Chrysoteuchia culmella. The sequence goes on from OU342651.1 coordinate 4,106,991, forward strand.
TACAATGGAAAGATGAAATTGAGTTTTTTAAATATTCGAACAAACGTGGTCTAATAGGGTTCTGGTAGTATTTGTTTCTCTTGTACAGTGGCGTGGATTAATTTTATTAATTATGCAGTAGCCACTTTCTTTGTCTCTCCGTTATATCTTCTCGGAACTAAGCAAATCGTAATTAAAATCACCAAACACAATTGCTCTTTTTCTTTTTCTAGTTGTGTCGAATAAAAATCTAGAAACTCATTGCTTTTAGTATGCCATGGTTTGTGAATTGCGCCAATATCAAGGTCAAACTTATAATATGAATCCACAAGTAATGATTTTCATTATGGGACTGTTTATCAAACAGATTAAGTATTAGACTGTTATGTGCAAATTATAACTTTATAATTTTGCATTTTACATTGCTATTTTTGTGTGGTAAATTTTAAACAAGAAAATATACTAGAAAAAAGCAACTTGTCTCATGTCATCTCATCAGGGCGACATGAGACAAGTTGCTTTTTTCTAGTATATTTTCTTGTTTAATGTTATGTGCAAAGATTGTAACTCTTCCCCCGATCGTACCTCTTCTATAGATTTAATAATGAGTGTAGCCTGACAAGTATAATCTCCTAGTGTCCTTATCAGAACTTATCCTTGTTTCGGAAAGTTTAACGACATGTACTGGATAATACACATCAGTTCATCAAACTTACCAGGAGAAACAATACTTCTTACATTAGCGTATAGACATTTTTGGGACTTTTTGTTTGGTGTCAGAGCTGCATAATCGCTGAGAACTTCATAAGAATTCTATGATTTTTATCGGTGTGTGACAGCAGGACCCACTTTGGGCCCTAGAGGTTGGAGTTTTAGGAGCAGCGGCGGTTGTTTTAGGTACACCTTTTATAAAGATCTTTTTCATCTCTTGTGTTGTTCTTTAAGCGCCTTCGCGCCTGTTGTTGGGGTGTTTGATCAGAAAAAATCTTTATCTTGCATTTGCTTTTTATTGCGTAATATAGATACAGCTGTTTCCTTCGAGTGAAAACTTACTTATAACAGTCTTCTCTTTTCCGGATTGTATTTGCCTAAACGTATAAGTCTCTCTGGTTCGGGACATTCAGGGTATATTTTTCATATTATGCCGAGATGTTATCCTGATTCTGCCTATTCTTAGGGCCCGTGGAGACAGGTTCAACTAGGCCAGATATTATAATATTTCGTTCAGCCAAGTTTCTGTTACACATACAATATCATAATTACCATTCAGAATATCACTGATAAAATTATGCGACTTAGTGCGTAGCCCTCTCGCATTTGGTTAATAAATATTAAAATTGATACTAGAGAATTAAATTAAAGTAAATAGTTAAAAATATTTTAAAATGGGTTCTACCGACATAAATAATACGAAACATAATTTAATTATTATTACGATACTTACAGTTTGACAGTTTAATTTTAGGTTGCTAACAACTAACAGAACAAGATAAAAGAAAGAAAGAAAGAAAAACAATTTATTTGAGACAAACACGGTTACGAAAGCCAGTACACACATCGAGAACATTATGATTTGTCCCAAAACGGTCACGACTCAGCAAAATGCATGGTCTTACGACCCGCGCTGTCTTCCGTCGTGACCGGTTAAAAGCTAACTTACATTATATAGTCACTTGATTTTATTAAGGTTAGTTTCTTCGTGTAGACATCAGATTTACAAACAAGTATTTTACAGTTCGACACCCACACACGTGAATAACATTTTTCCTTGACTAACGTGCGAGCTTGTTTATGTAGTAGTTTCTTTTGCGGCGTCAGGTGCTCGTTGATGTAATTTTTTTTAAACGGGCCGTCCAATCCTGCATCAGCTGTTGTTAAGTTGCGCTGACTGCTGCAAGCATATCGTTCTTTCGTTTTCTCTGCGTGAATCTCACAATAATGTTTGGGATAGATGATCGGTCATTAGGCGAGCCGTTGCTTTTTGGACCTTTTAAATTTTAAGATTTTATTTATTTATTTATTTGTGCAGTAAATGCATACAGAACATAATTTACGTTAATAACTACATTAGTCTTGGACTGTGCCGCCCCACCTCGAACCTTATTTCAAATAGCACAAATTTACAAAATATTTTTTTAAAACGTTATAGGTATAACTAACAAAATGTATGTAATACTTAATATTACTGTTTTGCATTCCAACAAAACAGGTATTATGTGTGTGAGAAAACACACAGCGCTGATTGAAGAAGCGCGATCTAGATCACCGGATTAACGAATAAATAATATTCACTTACCTAGTTTATCTTCATGTAAACCCTTTCTTTCACTTACCACTAGGCTGAATGATCTGCCATACCTTTGTCATGAAGCTGTCATTCGACGAACGTCAATGTCACTTGTCATGGTGTCTTCACCAGCAAGCAACTTGCTCAGCGCTGTGTGTTTTCTCACACACATAATATCGGTTTTGTTGGAATGCAAAACAGTAATATTATATGTGTTTCTATGTGTTTCTTACCCACCGGTCTGTTTCGCAGTAAATATTCTTAGTTTTAACTTCACAATAGGTGAAAAAACTGTATATTACACAATTTTTTTGGTAAATGAAAAATTTTGCAAGTTACCGGTAAAATCTAAAAAACGCTATGACAAGTGACATTGACGTTCGTCGAATGACAGCTTCATTACAAAGGTATGGCAGATCATTCAGCTTAGTAGTAAGTGAAAGAAAGGGTTTATATGAAGATAAACTAGGTAAGTGAATATTATTTATTCGTTAATCCGGTGATCTAGATTGCGCTTCGTCAATCAGCGCTGTGTGTTTTAGAAACACATATAATAATTAGAATTAACATGCAATGCTATGTTTATGTGAGTGTGTTTATATGTGTGTGTGTGTGTCTGTTTGTGTGTAATAAATATATATATAATAAATATAAATATACACGATGAACGTAGTCGATATCAGTGGAGTTAAACGGAAAACATATCTTCGTAGCAATATTCTTAACAATGTCTAGATTTTCGTTTCTTGTGATAGGCATATTCTGTAATTTCGAGATTATTTATTATTCGTTCCGGAACGCGAAATTGCTCAATTCCTTAATTTTGGATTGTAAATCGGTAGTTTCACACAAGGATTCCAGTTTGCAATTATTATTGTCATTAGAAGATTTCAACGAAGTCAGACTGGTCTTCAAAATCATTTGCTCTTCTGATAATTTTTCAACCGTTTAATTAAGTTTTATAATTGTTGTTTAAAGTCACTAAAATCCAAACGTAGACCATCCAAGGTATTACTTAATTTTTCGTTTTGTGTTTCCATTAAAGTTGTATAGAAGACATAATTTTATTTTGGAACTCCAAAAATATTTCTTCATGATTGCAATGTCATTCCGGTGACTTCCTGCTCATCATAAAGTATTGAGATATCTGGTTGAGAGCTAGTATTTTTATGGGGCTTCTTTTAACGCTCACTGTATAAGAAATTAAATATGTCTCGAATATGAAATAAAGATATGGCTAATGATTTATGGTGGAGGGTAGTAGGTACAGGTAGGCCATCACAGGTTGACTATCTCTTGTCCACTTGTGTAAGTGTTAGCATAAAACCTGACTCGAACTTCCACAAGTAACGACGACGCCGCCGTAGTAAAAGCGGGACGAGAGATAATCCTGAGACGACACTCGCGATCATTGATTACGCTAATTGCACCTGAATTGTATTATTATTTTTTTCCAAATATATTAGCATTAATTCACGCAGATTAATCAGAAGCAGATTTGTTAACCAAGATACACATTAATTTCCGGAGCACTTTTAAAGTGTCAGAAGAAAAATGTGCTTCGTAAAAATGTAAAATTTTAAATTAGGTACCTTCTCAATTCTCGTAAATAAGGGAAGCAGAGGGCTTGTAGGGTCGTTGCTGATAAGGACGTTAAAGACCGATGAAAAATGGCCATCATCGCCCGGACCCTTTTGTAATAATTCTTACAACTGTTACATTACTGAGAGAGTTTGAATTGGTTTTTTTAAAAGGGCATCTTTTTCTTTATTGTTTTATTTTCTTTTATTTTAATCATTGACATTGGTTCAAAATGAATTTATATAATTTCGATCAAAACTTATTTGAGATTAAATCCTCTTAAATCGTATCATATCAAATAGTTCAAATATTTATTATGGGCAATATTAAAAAAGATATATATACTAGAACAATGACCCTAAAACTAAAACCTTAAAAATATAATATAATAACTAAAATATATTATTAAAAGGAGTCCCTTTGGGCAAGGTTCCGAAGATACTGGCAGCGTTCCCCCTTTGAATAGCTAGACTAATTCTTTGTCCGAGGTAGCTGCCAGCTCTTCGGTCTCCTGTGATGTCGACTAACCTTTTTGCTATTTCCTTAAAAAGCCTTATAGCGCTAGGACCCCACGGACCAAGGGTCTCGACACCGAATGGGACAAAATCATATTCGGAGCCTAGACCCCTGTATTTGCATGATTTTGCTTTTTCAGCCGCATCACCAGCTGCACCAGCTCTGTTGTTGGTTCCATGTAGATGGGAAGGGGCCAGCGTGTCTGAACAGGTTGCATCCCATACCAGCACCCGGCCCATCTTCCATGGAATCAAACTCATACCGTCCGGTCTCTTGCCATATCACATAGTTACTTTTTTATTTTGCTTTTTTCTCATTTTTTTTTACTCAGGGCGTGCGTTTATTGGTGATAATTAAATGATGTAATTATGATGATTTAAATTATATAATAATATAGATAAGGCACTGACAAAAAAGCCAAAATAGGCGTGGATCTCGGAGCAGCTAATAAGAAACTCAAAATAGGTGTGGTTCCTTATTTTTTTATAAAGAACAAATTAAAGACATAAATAATGGTAAATAATATACATATCAGCAGTTATATTTGACAAAAATAACTACTACCATTTAAGTTATAGTTTGAAAAAAAACCTACAATTAAAATGTCTAACAACTAATCAGTCAACATTCTTAACATTCAAATAATCGAGTAACCCACAAACCAAGGTTACAACATTTTCCCACATTACTGCCACTTATGGTTAAACTAATATTCCCATTTAATGGGGAAGTCAAACACCCTTGAGAAAGCTATTGAAACCCCATAGAGGCATAGAGCAGACTCGTGTTACAGATAAGGGCCTGAGGTCATTGAGAAATAGCCGTCGCCACCGCGACAGCCTTAAAAAGATTTTTGTAAGAAGGTTGGACATGTCACTCCTAAGAGCTTTTTCACAATATCCGATCTGATACCGATATCGGGGCTAAAATAATATATGACGGTGTCGGCTCCAATATCCGATATCGGAGCTGTGCGTGCCAGAATGCCAGCGCGATGCTGTGACACACCTGTGTCACGGCAACACAAGCTGAGGCAGGACCTAATTGATCTTGACCGTAGGTTTCACATTTTATTTAATATTGTTTATGTATATAACTTTCGTCTTTGGTCAATAAAAATCTCTCTTTCTTGTTAAATGATGGTCGCGATTATTACACGACTGTAGATCGACACTATTTTATATACATATAATATTAAAAGACGTTAAGTGGTCTAAGAAATAAAGCATGAGAAAGATTGAGAAGGGAATCCCTGAAAGGACGAATGAAAGGAGATTGATGGCAATACAGATGTAGAAATATAAAACCTTGAAGTTGAAGAATTTAAAAATAATATTAGGTCAAAAAAACCCAAAATCGGCTAGCATGTCAAATAAGGGTTAACAAATAAATTTCACAGATCATGTGCCCTACACTATCTTCGGGTACGCGGTCTCATGTCTTTCATGTCTCCGGTGGTCCCTGTAGTGCTCATCGTCGCAAATGGCTCTAAGTCCCACCATCGCAGCTTCGGCCGCAACTCTGGTTTTTTTCAAAATGTTGCACAAATAATTACAAGTGATTTTTACAAATTGATAAATTATCGATTTAGTGCTTTTAAAACATAGAAAAAGTTTATTTTCTACATTTTTGCGATTTTCGAATAATTTTTTGTTTCCTTTTCAAAATATTTTTTGACCATTTGACCATTCACGTAGCCCAAAAACAAGAGCCAGGGAAATGTCGCACTTTAGCTGAAAATCGGGCCCATACAGATGTCTCGAAGAAGTCATTTTCAATGTAAAAAAAAATGAATTTACATCATTATTTATATTTATATTTATTTATTTAGCACCAACAATATATTAGTAGCCGCTATTTATTTAATACCTATGATAAAAGTGTAATGTAAGATTATGATTTTACAGTAGTACATAAATTTTATTATTGAAAATTAGAAAAACAGCAAAATATCAATGTCTAAATTACGATGTCAGATTTATGGATTACATATAAAAAGTTACAATAATAATAATAAAAGCAAAATAAAAAAAAAATATAAAATTCATTAAAATACGTATTTACAAATAAATACAAATACATTTCATGATCAAACACTTCCATAGCAACTCAGCGCGCTCCCCGAAATTACGCCACACAAAGGGCATCCTGCTGCCTAGACTATTAGTGATACTGAGGACCTGTTTTTTTATGTAGATCAACTTAATACCCCGAGGGCTCTCTTTCCTATTTCGATATCGCATTTAGTTTTTAAGATATACATAGTTGATTTTATGACAAAAGACCTTAAAAAAATGAACGAATAAAAAAAATCGTGATTATCAAAAAAGTTTTTGACTTTTTGTTTTTTTTTACCAAATGTAGCCCTTGTCGATACGCGTCTTTTGGGATCTGAAACATTCATGTAGCCCTAAAACTCACGACACCAAGGAGATGTCACACTCTGAGTGAAAATGAGGGCTATACTGAACCGATCGAAAAACATTTTCAATGTTATAAGAAGGAAATATGATTTTGTAATTTTTGCATTTTTCAATGCTATTTTTATACTGATGGTAAATTTAAAATAGAAAAATATTGGAAAAAATTAACTCGACCACAATTGAATTCTCAGACGGGAATGCCGAGACTTCTCGGTAGCTCAGCGGTTAGAGCATTGGACCGGATTTCCAAAGGTCGCGGGTTCGATTCCCGTCTGAGAATTCACTTGTGGCCGAGTTAATTTTTTCCAGTATTTTTCTATTTAAAATTTACCATAAGGAAATATGAATTTGGAAGCAAGAAGCAAGCAAGTGAATCACATTTATACCAATTATATAATTTAATTACATAACCTCTAGCCTTAACTAAGAATAATTCGTCTACAATAAAGGCAAAAAGACTGTTAAATCCTACCAATATTCGATTTAGTTTCACTCAAATAAACACCCCTAACATAACTAAGTAAAGAAATAAATCTACAGCAAACATTCAAAACGCATGCAATAATTTCATTTGATAACAACCCAAAGGGCAACGTTTCATTGTTTCTCGATCCTTCCATTAGCATCGATCAGAGAAGTGAAACGAAAATAATAAAAAACAAATGGTTGCACTCCGGGAGTGCCGGCAGAAGTGAAAACCGCATAAGTGAAACAGCAGGAGCTGGATATTTTCGCCGCGCGGTAGAAAGAGAAGGCGATATTACTTCCTCTACTACGCCGCGCCGGCGCTCTACTCTCCCTATGTCTTACGAATTTTCGATCAGGGTCACGTGTCCTGACGCGACTTTAACATTTTTTACCCATCCCAAAAATTTAAAACTCTGATATGCACAACACCGCTAAGGAAGTTTCCACTTCAAAAACCGTACAAGTGTGAGTCGGACTCGCCCACCGAGGGTTCCGCAAAAATTTGTAGTTAAATACCTAGAATTGGCGAAGGGTACACACATACCGCTTCCCATAGGCTTCCTTTTCAGAAATCCTATCCCACTGATCCGCCATACAGTTGAGAGAACTTTTGGAGAAATTTTAGTTCCGGTTTACCTTCTCCATATTTTGACCCCTGGTCACTGCTACCTAGGTACAGTCGGGTAACTTCACGTTTGATCAGTAGAGTCCATTTGAGAAAAGATATTTCGGAAAGTATTAATTTTAAAGAAATAATTTATTTATAAAATGAAATACCTATTAAAGCTCTATTATTTGTGATATAAACGTTTTCTATAAGTCTATTACTTTTTGAGATAACTTTCTTCAAAAAACTACTGATCAACCGGGAAGATCCCCAATTGTACATAATATTATAAATAGTTTTTTCCGAAGTTTCTCGAAATTCAGTTTCCAAAACTTAAGACTAAATTTTTCATGATTTAATTACATATCTCTAGTTTTTAGATATTTTAATATATTTTTAGTAAAAGACGACACTCCTTGCCATATATCATAGCTCTAGGTCAACGAAAATTATCCTATGAATTTTGATTGCCTTGAGAGTGTCGAAGTATTCGTTTGTGCGGCAAAAATGTCTTTACCTTTTTTAATAAAAATTTTGAAGTTTGATTTTCTCACAGATTAAAGAGGTTGTTCACGTGAATGTATGGTTTTAATTTCAACTCGATACCAAAACGCGTTCCCGAGTTTTTTCCTAAATTCAGTTTCCAAAACTAATGACAATTTTTATATGATTAGATTACAAATGTATAGTTTTTAGATTTTTTCCTGTATTCGTAGTAAAAGACGATATTACTTGCCAAATTTCATAGTTATAGGTCAATGTTTATTCCCTTGAGAGTGTTGAAGTATACGTTTTTTGCGACATAAAGTTCTTCTTTTTACGTTAATTTACAAGTTTATATTTTTTACCTCTTCAACAAACTGTTGACCTGAATATATGGATTAAATTTCAACTCCATACCCCCACGCGTTCTCGAGATAAACGAGGACAGACGGACGGACGGACAACAAAGTGATCCTATAAGGGTTCCTTTTTTTTCGTTAGAGGTTCGGAACCATGAAAAAGGAAATCTACCGAGAAGTGTGTATCACTGTTGGAGGCTTGTTATCATAAATTGATAGATGGATTGAAAACAAAGAATACTTTGGTTTTGGTTTTACGGTTGAAAATATTTGTACTGTATCATTACATTATTGTTTAGGAATTATTTATTGATAAAGTGAGTAGATAGCTTGGATCTTATCTAATTATTAGTAATGATACATTAAAGATGGAAGAAAGTAGCAAACAAGAGAATGAGATTTTTACTTATCGAATACCTATAAATTCTTATTGAATGGCGTGCAATGTAGAGGCTGGGTATCATATAACTTACAGAATAACCAACAAAACGAAATAAAACATGAGCAAAAGTTTGTCAAATCTAACCGATACCTAGGTATTCGTTTTAGTTCCACGTAAAGAATCTTCCATTAAAGAAATAAATCTACAGCAAAAATTCAAAAAGCGTGCATAGTTTTATTCTATAGCAACCCAAAGGGCAACGTTTCATTGTTTCTCGATCCTTCCATTAGCATCCATCGAAGAAATAAAACAAAAATAAAAAGGAAAACGCCGATTTGCCGGCCAAATGGATGGTAAATCTACCGAGAAGTTTGTATCAGTACGGTTGGGGGCTTCTTATCATGAATTGATGGGTGGAATGCAAAAAATAATATTTTGGTTTGGGAATTGAAAAGATTTGTACCGTATCATTACATTATCATTGCTTAGGAACTGTTTATTAAAAAGTAAGTTAGTAGTAGTAAAAATACCTGAAACCAATCTGACATGTATGTTTTTGTATACATGTTTATCGAATGACACAACCACGAGCGTTTTCACATTACCCGGTCCGATATCGGTATCGTTGTTGATACCGACATCGTCGAGGCTAGTACAATGTATCTAATGTACACCTGGCTTTCACATTAGCCGATCCGATATCGGATATCGGAGCCGACACGGTATATACGGACGATAATGTTTGTCCTAATTTTTGTTTCCTTAATTTAACACTGCAAGTAAAAGGATTAGTTATGATTCTGGATTCCACTGACTTCCAACACCACGGAGATCACATAATTATGCACCATTTTTAGTTATTAAAAAGCGCCATTGTTATAAAAACATGTACAGAATCGCGAGTCCAGTCAACATGGCTGGCACTGAAAAGACAGAGTTTAACGGCTATATGTGAATCGGCATGAAGACACCAAGATATCGGATGTCGGGTGTGGCCGATACCAATATCGGATCGGATAAATGAGAAAACGCTCTATAAGTCGTAAACTAAAAAGAAAATCATCCCGCTAAATAAAACAACACAGTTTTGTAATCCAATCAAATATAATGACAGTAATAGCATTCCTTATTATTCCAACAAAAGTGTCTTTACATCACGTGATCATTATTTCGTACGAAAACATAGGTACTAATAAAATTTAATCTTCCAAATTACCCTAACTCATCCTCATACACGTAATTAATTTTCTTCCAAAACAGGTGTTTCTGCATGATCCGGCCACTTCGTTTTAATACTCGCTCCAATATAAGGTCACAGCATTAAAATATCTCGTCATGTGTTACTTATAGTTAAATTTTAACCAGTAGACCAAGTTTGATGCACAATCAGCTACCGTCTGGCCACATTACTAAAACAAAATTCAAAACATTCGGTTTAGGCTGATACAGGCACTTGTGCCTGTCGTCAACGCCATCCATCAACTCACAAACCCTAAGGTTGAGAACCCTAAAGAGATCTTGTAACGAGAAGAACCGGCAAGAAATTCGTCAATGGCTGTTTTTTCTGCCCAAGCTGCACAAGCTGCCGTGGTCAATCTGAGGAATACTCAATCGCCTAGGCATCCAAGTTAGCCGTTGCAAGCACAACCTTCAGAAGTGGGATATGTGGAGAGCGCACAGAGCGAACGTGGAAAGCCCTAACAGACAATGGCGCACCTCCTGGAGTGCCTCTGACTTACCACTTGTAGTATGAGTGACCTAATGGAGGCAGCAGACAGCGCTATTGTTGCGCACTGGGTCAAACAAGTGTGAATCAAAGACACAAATAAGAAGGAGGTGCAAAATTTTACAAGAAGAATAAAATTTATATTCTTATCAGCCATTTTGCCATGTTGAGGCACCAGCCTTCCTGATGTACAAACTTCATATAGCGCGAAATGCTTTTAGGATAACTTAGTTATCTCTTTGTCGTTATGGCGTCAGGCTTAGATAAGATGGTGGTAGCTAGCCAGGCGAACTTACAACAAGTCCTGCCACCAACCAAACCGAATAATATATGTACCCCTGCTGGGAATCGAACCCGGGCCTCCTAGTTCTGATACCGATGGTTGTTACCACTAGGCCACAGAGGTGGTTAAATAGTGCTGCCTGCAATATATGCACAGACCCGCGCGCTCGCTACTGTTTTAGGCTCGGACTACATCGAAAACCAGTGAGATCTATGTAGCGATAGCAAGCGGCGTGTGTGTGTGTGTGTGAGAGCAACAACTGTTTATTCTGTGACAAAGACATCACACTCTTTGTGCGTTCACTGTCCGTCATGTGTCATTTGGCGTGTCGCCAAACCAAGCAGCATTCTGCTCCGAAACTCGCTTTAACGTACATTATTATTAATTTTACCAACATTGGCTGATGAACCGCACTGTCTCAACAAAATTGCTAAATAAATTTGCTTGTAGTGCCTTCAGTGAACTTGGCCTTTGAAAGCAATTTGTGTTATGAGATCACGTTGTTTGGATGAATATGAAAATGTTCACAAAGAACTTGGGTGTCATCAATGGATTTATGAATTTTCATTGTGGCTTTTTGGTTTGATGAGTTCAGTGATAAAATAGGTTATTTATAATTGTAATTTATTAGGTTTCAGTTTATTTGTGAACTTTATTGCAAGACTAATTATAGCAAATAGTGGATTTGATGAAATTTGGAAAATCGCTATTATTTAACAGGTACGTAATGTTGTTGTGTAGTTGTTTTATTCGTTCAAATTCAACCGCCTCTGTAGTCTAGTGGTAACAACCACCGGTATCAGACCTAGTGGTCCTGGGTTCGATTCACAGCGGGGGTACATATTGCATTCGGTTTGCTTGGTGGTAGGACTTCTGGCGTGTCCGCCTAGCTAGCTACCACCGTCTTATCTTAGTTTGACGCCATAACAGTAATGTTTTCGACATTAGCCAGTTCCTCTGTGACTGAGGATTCCGGGAGAGGCTCGCTTGTATCTTCAGCCTTATCAATACTTAACATCAGGAGTGATGAAGGATAAGGGTCACCCTTTTGTTCATAAAAACAATATTGCGGACATCACTTTTTAATTATTTAACTTTTAAGAGGCGGCGGAAATGTTTATTTCTAACGACTAATGTCTTGTGACCTTTTCATTCAGATATTCGAATGAGGGCGTGCGCATCTCAAAGAGCGATCTGTCATGTCGCAGACGAATATTCCCCGCGAAAACAGGTCGAGCAAAACAGTTTGTAAGCGCTTTCACTTCTAACCGCCTCTGTGGTCTAGTGGTACAACCACCGGTATCAGACCCAGGGATCCGGGGTTCGATTCCTAGCATACGTATTGTATTCGGTTTGGTTGGTGGTAGGACTTGTTCTAAGTCCGTCTGGCTAGCTACCACCATCTTATACCACCATCTTTTTTTGGCCTGGCAACACTGGCCGCTACAGTTGTCAAATTCGTTTTAGGATTTAAAATATTTTAATTTTATTATTAATTATCGTTCTATCCCAGTTTATCTGTTATAAATAGTTAAATTGTGCCATAAATAATAAGTAATATCGTTATCAGCAAGTTTTAGTGGCCCACTTTTAAATTATCGGCAAAGCAAATTGACTCCAACTGTCACTGGAGAAGTCTGCAAGTGAAATTTGAAGTGAAAAGTTGTAAAATACTGTGGACTGCTACTGTTTAAACCCGGGGAGTATTGTTTTCATTATTTGCATTACTCACACTGTATTTTCAAACCATTTTTACTCTATCAAATCCTCCAAACCACTTATTGCATTGACATTTCAACCAACTTAGTTGATGTAATGATAGTGATACCTATTTATTCACTTATTACTTCATTAAACAATTAGACTGTGCTTTAGTTCATCATTTGAATACCAATATTTATTGTGTAAAAGGTCAAACTTTTATAGAAAAGTAAACATATCAACAACATTTACTTTAGGTATATTATTTTCCAAGTATTCTAGTTTTTTTTTTTTTTTTTAGCCTGAATTATCATTTGCAGTACCGATTTATTAAAATTTCTTATAATTAGCTTAGCTTTAAAACATTTTTATTGTGAAATCTATTGAGTACTTACAATTTCTACTACCCACTTTTTACAATATTTTTTTTTTTGTTATACTACTGAAATTGTGTTTCTTTTATTCAAATATTACAAATAATTGAACATATTCATTAAAGCAACAATACTAAGCTTCTAAGATCACTTATTAAAAGTTACAATATAATTTCAGGCAAATTATTCATAATGATGACCCGCAAAGCAGTCGCTCAAAGCACCGAATTGAAGTTGAGGCAGACATTGCAAGAACTCAAATCTTCGAGGGATACCTGCTGTCAACTCTTAAAAGAACGTGAGGATAGTGAAGAAGAGATTAAGAAGATTATTGACAGGAATTCTCTTTTGAGGAGCGAGTTGGCCCAACTTCATTCTGTGTATACGGAGGTATTAGTAGAAAGAGATCATCTAAGAGACAACATCCGTGATTATGACCAGCAGCTTAACACTTATGACAGAGCTCTTAGTCGTATCTCAGACCTGGAAAAGGAATTGATTGCTGCAAATAAACGCATAGCTGAATTCGAGGCACTGAGGCAAGACCAAGAGATGGAACGCACTCATAGTCTTTTTGAGGAACTGATGCTGTCTCCAGGAGCGTGTTTTTCCCCACAACCACTAGAAAATAATACTAATTGCAATAACAAACTTAAATGTACTTTAGGGCATAAGAAAGTAAAAAAGTATATCCGCATTAGCAAGTTTATCAAGAAAACAGAAAAATTAATTAAAAGAAATAACTGTTTTTACAAAAATATTGCACTTAGGAAAGAAAGGATAGATTTAATTGACTCATTAGATATTTATAATACGAAACTTATTGAGAGTAGGCAAATGTATGAACAAGATACCAAGAGTTTACAAAAAGACATACAAAGATTGCATGAATCTCTTGACTTCATGCAAAATCAGTACTCAAGTGCGCAAAAAGAAATTAATGAACATATTCAGTCAGCCACAGAGCTGGTAGAACTCTGTAATTATAATGCTGACAGATATGACTCATTACTCAGATCTGAATTAAATTATCCTAATGAAGAATCAAATAGTTGCTCTTTAACTCAACATCCGGAATTAATTAATTTAAACCAGAATCCAGAACCAAGTCATACATTGGTCTCTCAAAATAAGATTGAGTCAAGGTATAATACTGTTAGTTTTAAGCCTGTATTAAGTAATAAATGTCAAACAATTATGTACTCAGACTGGATAGGTCAAGGTTTTGCCTCAATTATTAGTGAGAAACTTGACAAAAAATGTATTAATTTTTGTACTCCTGGCCAGACTTTTAGCCAAATAATTACAAAAATAGATGAATCTCAGATAAATAAAACCACAACTTTAGTAATATTATGTGGTAACAGTTCCAAATTAACAAGAAAGGATATACTTAAAAATATAAATAAATTACTGACATTGCAATCAAACACAAGATGCAGAATAATAATAAGTGCTTTGCCTTATGCTAGTAATTTAAACAGGGATGAGAATAAACGAATCTTTGACCTAAATATGTATATATATAATTTGATTTGTCGTCATAGTGACGTTATTTTATATTTTGACGTTAATAAATTTATTAACAATTTTACCTTGACTCCAGATACTATGTATCTGTCTAAAAAATATAGGTTAAAGTTAGCTAATTTATTAGCTTATAATTTACAAGACTCCGTTACAAAGTGTGTAACTGAGTCGAATCTAACTGACATTCCTTTGACTTCTACTAATAATAGTAGAAAAGTTTCAAGCATAACTTTAAACTAAGGCATAAGACAACAGCCAAGCCTCCTTGTCTCAATATGTTATGTCAAAACATTCAGGGCTTGTCTGGCAAAGTTTTAGAATTAGAATTATTTGCAGAATATAATAATATTCATATCATTTGTATAACCGAACACTGGCTGAAGCACTGTGATGTGTCTTGCAATGTAAACAATTTTCAATTATCAAGTTTATTAGCTAGGAAGACAGCGATTCATGGCGGTTCTTTAATTTTCGTGAGAAATGATATACATTATAAAGTAAGAAAGGATATTGAGAACCTCTCTATAGAATGCCATGTTGAGCTCTCGTGTATAGAATTAAAAAACTTATTTATAGTATGCGTATACCGACCCCCGAAAGGTAATTTTGAAACATTTGAATCGGTAATGGAGGATGTGGTAAAAAAGTTAAATGTTAAAAAAAAACCTGTAGCAGTGTGTGGCGATTTCAATATTGATATTCTTGTTAACTGTACATTAAGTATTCGGCTGCTAACCTTGTTCAAATCGTTTAACTTAATCAATCAGTTTTTTGAACCTACAAGGGTAACATCCCACTCAGCCACTTGCATAGATAATATGTTTACCGACTGTGATCCAGTTGACAAATTAGTTGTCAAAAACATTACATCCGACCATTACGGATTAAAAGTGACGTACCAATTAGATATCATTGATGCACCTATGACTGTACAATGCAGGCCTATAACAAAAAAGCGCTTAGAAATTTTTAAAAATAATGTAGCTGATAAAGTAGCTTTAGTACCATATGTGCATAATAATCCTAATGCACTTTTTGGAAACCTTTTTGGGTTAGTAACTAACGAGTTTAATAATAACTTTAAATCCAAAACTATTAAATGCACCCAGAAATTAGAGTTTTGCGAATGGGCTACGACAGGAATTTATAAAAGTAGAAACAGGCTTTATGAACTTTACAACTTACGAGAAACCAATCACAGCCCTAGTTTCATAGAACATGTCAAACAATATTCCAAGATTTTCAAAAAGACATGTTCTATAGCAAAGTCAAATTATAATAAAGCAAAAATTAAAAATTCTAATAATAAAATAAAAACTACATGGGACATCATTAAGCGTGAAACTGGCAAATCTAAACCACGTGACAATAGTTTCACACTTAACATCAATAACGTCCAAATAAATTCGAAAACAGAAATTGCTAATATTTTTGACAGTTTTTTTATAAACATACCGTTGGAAACCACCGCTGATTTGGACTCTTCACCAGCGTCTGCAGTCTCGTTGCTCGAAAAGCATGTATCTGAATGTAGTTCATCGTTTAATTTTAGATCTATTAATGCTGGAGACATATTAAAGGCTTTCAAATCCCTTAAAATGAAAACAACCACTGACTTATGGGGCATATCTGTTACTGTTCTTAAAAGTATTATTTACACTATTGCCCCCTTTCTTGCTATAATTTTTAATCAATGTATTGCACAGGGAATTTTTCCTGATCTAATGAAATTAAGTAAGGTAATACCTTTATTCAAATCGGGAAATAGAGAAGACCCAAGTAATTATAGACCAATATCTATATTACCCGTCTTAAGCAAAATTTTTGAAAAAATCATGTTGGAACAGTTATTGGCACATTTTACCTTAAATAATCTCTTACATAATAAACAGTTCGGTTTTACGAAGGGACGGTCTACCACTGATGCAGGGGTTGCACTTTTAAAACATGTTTTTGAAGCATGGGAGAAGTCGCAGAATGCTCTTGGCGTATTCTGCGATTTGTCCAAGGCTTTTGATTGCGTGGATCACCGGACGCTGCTGTTGAAACTAAATCATTACGGTGTAAAAGGTGATGCTCAAAAGTTAATACTGTCGTATCTCAGTTCCAGAACTCAGACCGTTGATATTAATGGAGTGAAATCTGCCGGCTCAAATATAAAACTAGGCGTGCCCCAAGGCTCTATCTTGGGCCCTTTCCTGTTTCTAGTATATATTAATGACTTGCCTTTCTTTGCCAAAAACTTATGTGAGATTGTCTTGTTTGCGGATGATACTTCTTTAATATTTAACATTGATAGGAATAAAACTGATTTTGACGATGTAAACAAAACACTCTCGCAAGTACTAGCTTGGTTTAATTATAATAATCTACAGCTTAATGCAAAGAAAACTAAATGCGTTCTTTTTTCTTTACCAAATGTTCAGAAAGTACCCATGGAAATTGTTATGAATGAAAAATTAGATTTAGTAGAATCAACAGTCTTTCTGGGTGTAACTATGGACTGTAAACTTCAATGGAGTCCACATATTGCAATACTAGCTGGCAAGCTTAGTTCTGCTGCCTACGCTGTGAGAAAAGTCAGACAACTGACTGATATAGAAACTGCTAGGACTGTGTACTTCAGTTATTTTCACAGCATCATTTCGTATGGTATTCTTATGTGGGGAGTAGCAGCTGACATTAATACAATATTTATACTACAAAAACGAGCTATAAGGGCCATTTATCAACTGGGTTCCAGAACATCTCTTCGGGAAAAATTTAAAGAAATTGGTATACTGACAGCTGCTTCTCAATTTATTTTAAATTGTATTCTTTTTGTACGTCGTAATATCAACCTGTATATCAAACATGGTGATTTGCACGATCGCAATACTAGAAATAGAAATAAACTTGTTATGCCTCGGTACCGATTAAAGAAGGTCCTTGGATCTTTTATGGGTCTAGGTATACGTATCTATAATAAAATTCCAGATAATATTTTGGATTTGCCTTTCGAAAAGTTTAAGATGAATGTAAAAGATTGTCATCTTAAAAAAGGATATTATACTATAAAAGATTACTTGAATGACGAGACAGCTTGGTCATAAATATATAGTTTTGTTTTTTCGAAATTGTAGTGTCATTCAATTAATGTTTAGTAAAGTATTAGATTCAACTTTTAACACAGGTTGCTTGGGTATGTCATGCTCTCTGTAAACATTTCTGCGGTGGTGTCGTGTGAGGCGGGTCGCTACGTTCCCTAAAATATGGTTGAGCGAAGCGATGGCTGGTTCATGCGTCATGCTCGTGAACGGGTGCTGCCAGCGGGATGGGTCTGCTCATGTTTGCTTGTGTTAAAATGTGTAGAGATATATGTTGTTTTGATTTTATTTTATGTTATTTATGATGTTTTGAGTTGAGATGCATGGCACTGCTTGATCAGAGTAAACAAAGGTAAATAATGTTTTCAATTATTCCAAATATATAAAAGCTTTTTTTTATTTATTTATTTTTAACTTTAATTACGATTGAGATTGTGACCCAGCTGATGCGTCTTCTAGTGACATTGTAGGTTGTGTTGTGTCTTACATTAAGGCACTTTTATCTTTCTTTTTTTGCTGTTGCCATTGTGTTTTTTTTTATATTTATGCAGCTTAACATAAGTACCTGAAGTACGTCATGCTCACTCAAACGTTTCTTCGGCGGTGTCGTGTGAGGCGGGTCGTTACGTTCCCTAAAATATGGTTGAGCGAAGCGATGGCTGGTTCATGCGTCATGCTCGTGAACGGGTGCCGCCAGCGGAAATGGGTCTACCTCAGTCTGCTTATCTTAATGCTGTGCTTAAAGCCTAAATATTTTTATCTAAAATAAATTGATACTGACCTGTATGTACCTCACAACTTGCAGTGTAGTAGTCTTGTGGTGCGGGAAATGTTGTAATGTATGATAGACAAGTCTTTCTTTGCCAGTTAAAAATTGTTTACGTTTACAATAACCATAAAATGTAATATTTTTATTAGTATTTTCCTTTTGTGATGGAAATTGACCTTACTGATATGATAAGGTCACTTTTCAATTTGACGACTCTGTATGAAATAAAACAGGGAGAAAAAAACAGCCCTTGACGAGTTTCTTGCCGGTTCTTCTCGTTACAAGGTCTCCCGCCGTAGGGTTTGTGAACCGATGGCGTAGCTTCTTTGACGTTCATAAGTGCTTGTAACAGCCTAGACTGAATAAATGATATTGATTTTGATTTTTTTTGATTTTTATCTAAGTCTGACGCCATAACAACAATGTTTTCAGCATTGTTGTGTTCCGGCAGTTAGAGATAAGATAGCCAGTTCCTCAGTGATTGAGGGTTAGGCGGGAGAGGCTCGCTTCCATCTTCAAACTTATCAATACTTAACATCAGGTATGATGAAGGCTAAGAGTTTCCCCGTCGTTCGTAAAAAATAAAAATATTTAGCTCTTTTGAACAGTGGACAGCTCACATCAAGCTTGCTAGTTTCATGAACTTTTTTTGAGACACTATACAAAAAAGTACGTACTTTTTATTATAAAACTATAGTACGGTTAGAGATGTTACAAATCTGGTAATATGAACGTTTTACCTGTAAATAAAACGGTTATTAAACATACTTACCTTATTCGAAGCCTAATAAATACATGAGAGTAGCATACTTGATTTCCGGCCTACAATCGTGTACAACAACTCCAATCATTGGCTAGATCCGTCCAATCAGCGTTCACTTCCGGTTCGCGCCAACCCCCTACCACTTTGCTAGGCGATGTTTTTTTGGGGGACCCAATTGTTCCTCATTGCATCTCGAATGTTTGCCACCAGGCAGAAATTTAAAGTATTAGGCTTCGAATAAGGTAAGTATGTTTAATAACCGTTTTATTTACAGGTAAAACGTTCATATTAAACAGTACTGTACCGTTATTCGAAGCCTAATAAATACATGAGAGATCTGTTTGGTATCGCCTGGTGGTAGATAGTTGCGTGAGCCGATGCTAATGTGATAAATACTTGAAATAAAAGATTCAGAATTATAATCATGGGTTTAATCGAAGATCAATTTTTAGTACATAAATAATTTTACCAATCATTGTATAGGTTCAAACTGAGAACGAATCAACAATGAAGTATTATTGTTATGGGAACAGATGTTAGTAGGCTTTACTTCACGCCTATAGAACTTTTTGAAAGTATGTTCCGACTTCCAGTTGCCCCTAGACAGGATATCTTCTAAAGGACAGTTTTCTAGCCAACTTTTTGATGCTACCGCGGATCTTGTGCTGCCTGGTGTCGCACTCACGCCAGCTTCTTCCAACAATTTTCTTACCCAGCGTCCGATCATTGTTTGCGATGCTGCTTTTGGTTCACCAGCCGTGGAGATAAACAAATTATCGGACTTGGCTATTATTCGCCTAGGTAGAGACAACTCGATTAGACGTTTGATCCAATGAACTATATTTAATGATTTATTGCTTTCATCTTTTATTAACTTCCACCCAGATTGTTGATACTTAGCGTTATCCGTCTTTGAACCGAAAGTTGGCCAAAATGTCACATCCGTTTCCGTAATAATGCAGTGATTGGGAGTTACGCTAAGCAGTGTTAAATCATGCACCCGTCTGCCTGACGCCAATAGCAGTAAAGTTGCTGTTATCTTGGATACATCGTAAAAGTTAGTGGTTTCAGGATTTTTTAACGTATGATGTTGTAAAACTACATCGATATTCCATATGGGAGCCTTTGCGACTTTCGGCTTAGCAAGTTCAATGGATTTAAGGACTTGCTTAACAGAAGTATGGGAACTGAGTTTAATGTTGCTATCAGGATCACAGAATGTTGATATCGCCGATTTATGTACCAAGATGGTACTGTTCGCTAGTCCTTCTTTTTGGTGAAGATCAGCTAGAAATCTTGCTAATTGTGATCCAGTTGGTCGGTATTCATTTATATTATTTTGCTGAGCCCAGGCCACCCATCTCCTCCAGGCTGGTTTATATGTATTTAAGGTGGACTTTCGCCAACTTGAGGAAAGAAATAATTTCTGACTTTCCGACCAATCACTTAACATCGAATTCCACCCCCACATAGCCAGACCTCGATCTACATCATGTCGGTTCCTGGGGGAGGTAGGCCCGTTGACGTGTCCACCAGTACTCGCGGTAGATTGTGCACTGTGAATGGGGCCGACAATGCTCTGTGTTTGAGGTCCGGTCTCCAGTATACTTTGTCCCATCGAGGAACTACCAGAAGGTAAGTGCCTCGGGCGTTGTTTTAGTGCGCTAGCACTTTGGGTATCAGATGGGGTGGAGGGAATACTCAGGCTAGTGGGTAATTCCAATTCATTCCCAGTGCGTCGTGGCGGGCAGCTTGATGATCGGATTGATCTAGGGTGCAGTAGTTTGATACGACATGTGCCGTAGCAGATGCGAAGAGGTCTATGATCGGGGTGCCCCATTTCGCAAAAATAACCTTTGTTGCCTCCGGTAGAAGGTGCCACTCCGGTGCCGATTTCAAGCGAGATAGATGGTCTGCATCCGAGTTGAATATACCTGGGAGGTGAAAGATGGACAGGTGTATCTTGTGACGGTCCAGTATGTCGAAGATTTGCGATGTTATCTCCGTAAGGGTTTGTGACTTTGTCCCCCCCTCGTTTCGTAGATATGCTACTACAGTCTTGTTGTCGCATTGTATCTGTAGACTTTTCGAACTCAGGTGCAGACAGTGACCTTCTAAAACTCTTAAAATGGCAATCATCTCTTTGATGTTGCAATGCAACTTGCATTCTGAAGTTCTCCATTGACCGGCTAGGTCTTTGTTGTCCAGTTTTGCTCCCCATCCGAGGTCGCTCGCGTCTGTCGTTAGATAATGTGTCGGAGGGGGTCTGTGTATCGAAGATGTATCTCGGCAATGCCTTAGCCACCATTCCAACTCGACTAGAGCTGACTGCGGTAATTGAATTGCTTTCGTTGTTTCCGTCTTTAAGAGTAGATTCATATGTTTTTGTAGTGCTCGATAATTCAGACGTCCCCTTGTGACTGGAAAACTGGCAAAGTTCAACATCCCGATAACTTTTTGGAGTCCTGGGAGGCTCGCTTTCTTTTTGAATAGAATTGCGATGCTATTTTCGCTGCCAGTCTTTCTGGTAAATACTTTATGTTCCGTACAGAATCCCACATAATGCCGAGGAATTCTAGAACCGTCTGTGGTTCGTATACGGATTTGTCCTAGTTTATCATCCAGCCCAGATGTCTCAAAAGGTTTACTGTCATAGAGACATGTTTGCGCAGTATTTTCTTGTCTTGGTTGACAAGGTAAAAGTCGTCGAGATAGACCAGGAGACGAACACCGCTTTGTCTGAGTTGCTGAGCTATCCAATTGGACAGTGATGCGAAAATTTTCGGGGCGGAACTGAGGCCAAAGGGCAAGGCTGTCATTTCGTACAGTTTTCCGTTGTATATCAACCGGAGAAACCTTATGTGGCTTGGAGCGACGCTCACATGAAAATATGCCTGGTGTAAATCTATTTTTGCCATCCAATCGCCATCTTGTATGAAATCTGGTACTTTTTGCACATTCACAAGACGAAATTTGTCTGCACGGACAAATTTGTTTAGCTTCTTCAAGTTGAAGATTGGCCTTAGACTGCCGTCGCTTTTGGGTCTTAGAAATATTGTCGAGACAAAACTCGGAGAGTTTGGTGCCGGCACGATTATATGCTGCTGCAGTAATCTCTGAATAATATGATTCATTTCTGGCGATGGAGCCGTCTGATTGCTGCGGTAGTTTGGCAGGCATAAGGGTGGCTTTGCTTTGAAAGGAATATAATAACCGGTCACTATTCTGAGGATGTAGGGCGGTGCCCCGAGATCCCTCCAATGATCGCAGTGTTTCTGCAATTGACTGGCTTGAAAAGGCATGACGTAGTCAGTACCTCTTCTTGGGTTGACCTCTCCTGTCCCGGTGGGACGAGGGAGAGCGCGCTCTATCTTCTCTCTGCGATCCACCACCTCGCGATGTTCGAAAAGTAACGTGACGACCACGTGAGCTATCCTTATGACCATACCGATTTCCTTGCTTGGGTGGTGGCACCGGTTTATGAGCTCTTTGATGATTGGCACTAGGTCGAGAAAAGCCTGAAGCCACTTCAGTTGCCTTTTGTTGAGCAGCGAAGTTGCGGTCTTTTTGTTTAGGCCAAAAAACGTTTTTCATTCCACCCGCTTTTTCAATAACAGCACTAAACTTCGCTGTCAAATAGATTTGAGCAGGATGGTGGGACCTTACGTAATGCGCTTTTGTGATAAGCATCCTTCGCCGATGCTAGAATAGCCTCTCGTCTATGTTGCACAAGCTCTGCTCGATGTCCGCATACCAACTGTAATGAATCACTGCACACTTTTGTATACTCACTGCTGGTAAATATCTCGTTAAGCTTCATATAAATGTCATTATAGCCTGGCTCCTTCGCTTCATAGACCCACAACAGAAATTTTCTTATTTCAGACTGCAAAACGTCTTTTTGCTTGAGCAATGCAAAGGTTACAGCTGCAAAAGCCTTTTCCATATTAATAGATAATTTAGAGTTATCATATTGTTTAACTTCATCGTTAGGATCAAGCTCAACAAACCCAGGTGAGTGTGCATAGGATTTTTGAAGATCGGCATAACGTACACTGTCCCACTCCGATGAATCGAAATGTTGCAACACCTTCAACTGTTCGAGATGTTCCCTAGAGGTTCTTGGAACAGGTGGTTCTTTAAGCTTCGTTTCTAAAGTAATGTTAAACTCGTTGCCTTCCAAATGTGGATCAAGTTGAGCAGCCTCTGCTTGCTCATATAAATCACCACTGACGTTAGGGTCAATGTGCGAATCGGCATAATCATTGTTATCGAGTGAAAAAGATTCGACATAAGACTTATTTAAATGATTTTTGAGATTATGGATTTCATTTACTAAATAGTCAAACTTACGGTTTCGTCTTCGTCTTTTACGATATTACTTACGTCTGTAGTCTGATGAAGAACTAGATGATATGGAACTATCGGATGAGCTATCTGAACTGGATGATTTCGATCTTTCCTTTTCTTTTCCTTCCGTTCAGTTGTATTTTTTCCAGTATCATCCATACCTGCTAAATCTTTGCTAGTAGAAGGTTAATTTTCCATACCTTAAAACACATAATATGCATAAGTTAGTTTAACTTATGAAAGAACAACAGAAATGTAAACGCTGACTGGATTTCATTTTTTTCCACATTGACATACAGTTCGATATTCAAATGGAAAAATAATTTAAGAAGTAATTTTCACATTGAAAAGCAGTTCAGTAGTCGAATGGACAAGTAAATAGTTATTCTTTTCCGAAACAAAATCGAACGGTAACATCGTTTAATTATTGCATCATTTTTACAAAACAGGAAAAGTCTCCATTTTTATTAAGGAAAAAACGTTCACTATTAAGATGGAAAAGAAAAGTATTCTTTTCCGAAACAAAATCGAACGGTAACACCGTTTAATTATTGCATCATTTTCATTAAACAGGAAAACGTCACCATTTTCAAAAAAGGAAAATACGTACTTTACCTTTGTTGCACACGACTTATATAAGGAAACACTTTTCTCCACACTTGCACATATGCACTCGTTTTTCTTCTTTAGGCGACCGTTTCGGTCAGAAATCACGATGCTAATGAGGAACAATTGGGTCCCCCAAAAAAACATCGCCTAGCAAAGTGGTAGGGGGTTGGCGCGAACCGGAAGTGAACGCTGATTGGACGGATCTAGCCAATGATTGGAGTTGTTGTACACGATTGTAGGCCGGAAATCAAGTATGCTACTCTCATGTATTTATTAGGCTTCGAATAACGGTACAGTACTGTTTAATAAGATTTTATGATTTTGTCTCGACATTTTTACTTTTCGAAAAGTTCTCTAAAATACAAAAATTCAAGATTATTCTCAAATGGCGCTAAATATACTATTGGAAAATGGTTTAATTAGTAGACACCAATAATGTTTAGCATCACGTAGTTTTTTTTTCACTTTGATCGCTCTAGTTATTTACTACGGAGTGATTTCGTGTTTTTTTACGCCTAATCTGAAAAATAGGTTTTGCGCCCGCTCACGTCTTTTTCTCATTGCTATCTCGGTTCAGTCGTAATGCGCCTTAATTGCAGTAAAGTATTGGTTTTCCAATTAAAACAATTATTTGTCCAGTTTTTTTTTGGCTTGATGAAAACTTGAAAACCGAAGAATCATAAGACATAATAACAATTAGGTATATAATAATGGACGCCATTACCTCAAAAAAATACTACAAAAACTAGACACTAAATAACTCGCCAATGTGTGTTACTTGAAATGTTTTATCCAACTGAAACACAGCACAACTTCGCAGCAAAAGAAAAATGAACAACAATGAAACAGTGATTTGACTTCTGATACTTAAGCTCGCTGGTGTTATTCAAATTATATCTAATACACGATAAAAAAGTATGGCAAAAGTCAATTTAACAAGTGCAGCAGATACCACCTTTTTTTACAGTTCTGTAGTTGGAAAGTAAACTTTATGCTGACGAGTTATGAAATATAGGGTGCAAACGCAAGGTTTGGTTTGACGTATGGCCTAAGGATTTATAACTTCATTTATTATGAACTTGGTATTTACGCGAATAAAAAGGTTGAATGTTATTGATAGTTTTTCGCTTGCATTTGGTTGCAGTGTACAATGGAATAGGTTTAGAAAACTGGCCTGAGTTTTGTCTTACGATAATTGTACTTTGATTGTAATTGCTAGCAAAAGTCATATAATCAAGGGTCAGATCCGGACACAAGCAAGCGCTATTATGACTTCCTACTCACTCCTACCACTCTTTCCGGGCGGCTCGTGCCAGCGGCTTTTACCGCGCGTTTGTGCCGCCGGCACGTGCCGCAGAGACTTGCACCACAAAGTCGCCGAGCATCAGGGTCAGCGTATGCTGGAAGCAGACATGTATGCGCGACGTAGATATGTGCGGCGCGCGGTCCTCAGGCGTTGTCCGAGAAGCATACGCATGCGCGCTGCATAGATCTACGTCGCGTAGACATGTATGCGCGCCAGTATATGCTGACCCTCATCGCAGTCCGGCGGCGTGGCCGCAGGCACTGTGTGTAGGAGCCATTAGTATCACAATCGCTTCCGCTTATGTCTCGAGGCAGTAATGCACTGGCGTGTCGCCAGCTGCCGCAGCCTGCGGAAGCACAGATAGACGACAAAAGAAATAAAGCCAACCATTCATGGTACTACATAACGCCGCGTGAATACGCTCCCGCATACAGCCTCTGTCGAATATGTTTAGAAATTCAATTTTGAATTCTGTCCGAACGTTTTATGTTGCATCGTTTTGTTCAGATTAAAGCTTTGTATTGTTATATTTTATTGCGTGAGATGTTTCAAAAGAGTACTTATTTTATTCATAAACCTACTTTTAAAATATTTTTATACAAAATTGATAATAAACAAATATTATTGTTTCTTACAGCTCAGGCGCAACGCTGTGACTATAGAATTCAGTTACTTATAGCCTAAACAGCAGCTACATTAACATTAACTACATTAGCCTCGATACCACCTTACGTTGGTTAAATCTAAACCTATGAAAGATATCAAATACGATACATAAAATGCGTGTGTGTATTGTTGGACATCATTATTTAAACTCCTAGTCCAATTTAGGCAGTGTATTGTTTGCTGTGTAGTGTCGGCTTAGAATAGCACTACCCCCTCTCATCCCGTGGGTGTCGTAAAAGGCGACTAAGGGACTCAGCCTTCAGGAGACGGGCAGCAGCGTCTCCTACAAACTTGGCCATACTGCGATCGCCCACCCGCCTGCCAAGCGTGGCGATTATGGCAAAACCCCCCTTTTGGGGGAGGCCTATACCCAGCAGTGGGTGTTATGTGGGTGAGACGACGACGACGATTGCTTTTAACGAATTTCATTTTAAAATCGATCGGTAACTAGTGTACCTATAATAGCAGGTAAAGCGCATATTTCAAGCATTTTGTTTCTATTTTTTCAGGAAGCGGTACCACCGTTCACTAGAGAAGTTTAAAGGAGAGTCCGTGCGGGCCCGCCGCTGGGTCGGGCCCGCCACATACCCGGTGCTTTACTAAGTAAGTTTGAGTTGTAAAATCTTACATTGAGTACTCGAAATACCAAAAACTTTTTATAAAAAAATGAAAACCGACTTCAAAAAACTAAAAAGCAAAATATAAACCTTTTGGAATCGGTGCAAGCCACGGTTTTCATTTTTTCATAAAAGTTTTTTATTTCACAATTTTTAAAGGTAGAGGGTCCCGTGCCTACGCCTTATGACCTTATGTCAACTCCTCGTCACCTTTACAAAATGCTGCTTTTCCCGGTGCAGGGACGTTACTTATTGAGGAGTTCTCCGAGTACTTTATCATCAGGTCCACTTCATCATATGCATTGAGTCGAGCATAAATTTCTTATCAACCATATTAAAGCAATCGTATCGCTTCCGTGAAATGCTAAGTATTTAATAGTTCCGATGACCATTTACGGTCTTCATCATCAGTACCCCTTCAGCAAATGGTGATTTCCGGAAACACATGCATGAGTTACTTAGAAAACACCGAAATCAGTATATGAGTGCCTAAAATATTTGACGAGTTCACTGGATTTCTCCAGTATCCCATCATCAGGTCCTGACATGATGACAATGGGACCACATGGGAAGTATACCCTTTCGAACAAAAAAAGAATTACTCAAATTGGTCCAGCCGTCTTCGAGTAATCGAGTAACATACATAAAAAAAGACTCCGTTGAATTGAGAACCTCCTCCCTTTTTTGAAGTCGGTTAAAAAGAAACAAATGATTATGTATCTGGAATATACATGAAATTACAAAAAAAGTGAAAATCGTGAACTTGTCGTGAACGTTATGTAAACATATTTAACTGCAACTGCACGTTGAGGAACTAGTCGCATCCAATTAACGCGACAACTCGCTCGCTCAAGCCACTAGACGCGGCCACTAATCGCCGCCTCTAGTGGCTGAGTGGCCACAAGTCGTCAGAGAAGAAACGGAACGGTCGACTGTGCCCGAGTGTGTGCGCTAGGTAAGCAAACGTGGACACTAGTAGCGCCACCGCCGGCATTGCACGGTTTCCACCGTCTGGGAAGATGGCCAAACTTGCTCTCGAGATCTTCCAGTCGATCTTCCAGTCGAGAGGGGGTCCGGGTAACCGGGCCACGGCCGCCTGGTCTTAGGGGTGATTGCGAACCCTACCCCCCGTGACCAATGGCGGCCAGGAAGGCAAGTACTAGGAGTTTTAGTTGGTAGTACCCAAGAGTCCAACATACGAATCGCCCCTACACCTGGGGGCGAGGGATGCGTAAAAGCATTTCTCCTAGTATAAAAAAAAAAAAAAAAAAACGTGGACACTAGTAGCGAGCGTGAGCGACTCCCGCAGCTAGTGGCTCGAACGCGGCCACTCGATCGCCCGGTTTGCGCCGATACTGTTTTTTTTTTGTGTGTGTGTTTTTTACGATCACCAATTATCTAGCAAATATTAAGTTTCATGAACAACTTGTATTATGGATACTAGATAACGGATAAACATATTTAAATACTTTTTTTTGTAAGTTAATACAAAATATACATATTAAACACCCAGACCAATACAAAATAGACAAGTTCATGCCTACAAATATTTGTCTTGTCCGGGGATCGAACCCGGACCTCTGGCGCAGAAGGCGGGTTTAGTTCAACTGGGTCGTCAGATACTATACAAAATGTATAAAAAAGTTCGTCGACTAGTGGCTCATAGTGCGGTTGCTCTAAACCGAATGGGAAAATTCGGTGTAACAGGAAGAGGAACATCTTTTTTTATTAAACAATTAAAAAAAAACAATACCGCGCGTTTACCCAACAGGTTTTAAAAACTGATACTTTTTTATTTGTTGTTTTATGTTTCGTTCCCACGATTTAAAACCAAATATGTGATTTTTAAGGCGCGTTTTAATCCGTAAACGTTATTTTATTTTCAACTAACACACTGATACACTGAAATAAATCAACTTTTACGGATATCAAACGCGCTATATTTCCACGAACTAAGTTGTAATTGTCCGTATTTTTAGACGAGATGACACCCCGTGACCGCGGCAGCTGTAAAGGTGCCAAAACATCGGGAAAATCAAAAAACTCCTAAAAATCCTAATAATACGGACAATTACAACTTAGTTCGTGAAAATATAGAGCGTTTGATATCCGTAAAAGTTGTTTTATTTCAATGAACAGTGCGCGCCAAAACATAAGATGTACGTACACTGATACACCTTGATGAATCAGCGATAGAATAGAGATCCTGCCAAAGATAAAAAGATAAGATTAATGATGACAGAAACTCTTGTTCGTAATGTTATGAATGGAACATAAATGGAGTTGTAGTAATAATATCTCATTTTAAGTGAACCTTAGTTCTAATGTCTTTAAACCAAGTTGTGAGCGGAACTCAGTAATAAAAATGAATCAAAAATGAATGTAAATACTTCGGCCTTTCAATACTTTCAGCTTTTGAAGATTTGACTTTATTTTGATCTTTATGTGGGGCTCCTAAGACTCGTTTTTTATTGTGTTTGTTAACATAAAATTGCTGGGGGCCTACCGCCATTTTTTAGCGCAGTATTGTTTCAATCTACCATGCTGTTTCGTACTACGAATCTCATATAAGTAAGCTTGTTTTTGTCAGAAGTTTTGTGACGTCTTCGCTCAAACATCGCCTCCAAAGTGTGAAGTGTGTCAAAATGTGACAACTTCAATAAAAACAAAACGCAAACAAAACGTTCTTATGACATGATGGTTTCTTAAAGATGATGGTAGGCCCGCTGGAAACAGTAGTATTCTTTCTCTCTCATTTGTCGTCGTATAATAAATTCTGGAGCGGTGAGATCATAAAAAAAAATGTCCCTTTTAGTGTCTATGTTATTTCTGGACCTTTCACAGTTTTGTAAATGTTTTAACAGTTTCAAAACGTCTTGATGTTGTTTCTTTGTAGGGTTTCGTACCAAAATGGTAAAAAGGAACACTTAGGGTGCGACTCAGTCTGTCTGTTTGTCTGTCTGTCGCAACTGGTTATGATAAATATTAAACAAGAAAATATACTAGAAAAGAGCAAATTGACAATGACGTATGCTTATCTATATTTTTTTGCAAATAAGAGAGTTTTTTTTGGAGCAGGGACTTAAATTTTTAAATGGGGCTACTAGGGCATGTGGGGTATCATATAAAAGAGCGCTACTTGCACACTCTTAAACTTTTTTCCTTTATTTTACTTACGACTTTACGATAAAACGATGTCTCTAAGGCTGCGTCCTGGACGCCAGCGGGCGGTGCGGGCGGTGCGGGCGGTGTCACGCGTGTCTTGATCAAAGTCCATAGATTTGTATGAAGCTGTTCTCGACGACAGGACGATGGGCGACGGAACACGCTAGTCGAGATCTCATACAAATCTACGAAGACGCGCCACCGCGCGCACCGCCCGCACCGCTCGCTCCGGCCGCTGGCGTCCAGGACCTCTATTTTTGAATCACTCGTCGCGCGAGTGGTGAGGAGAACGAGGAGGCGATCAGGCGATTAGCGGCCTAGCCCGCGTGGACATAGCACGCTTTTCGCTTTGCCTCTCGCGCGCTCGCGTTAGGAGGCGGTACTACAGGCGAAAAGCGAAGCTATGTATATACGGGCACGTTCGCTTTTACGGAATATGGAAACTCAAACGTCGCACGAAAATCAGTAGAATCCTCAAGGCGAGTGAACCAAAAATAGAGCTCCAGGACGCAGCCTAAATAGCATACTTTTCAGAAATCTTAAAAAAGTGATGTTATACCTACCTATATTGCTTTTGGTAAACTGACCTCGACCTATGTCGATGTATGGGGACAATTATGATGGTACGGAAAACTAGGTGCGTGAGACCGGATTTTTTAAGAAAATGGGAGTCTTTTGTAGAAGCGAATGTGCTTAAAAACTTTTTAGGCCACCTTGTGTCTTATTAAACGAAGTAATTGAGTTTTTTAAAAGATTTTTATTTACATTTGTGAAACTTATGTGATTTTTTATTTACATCAATCATGCATACCTGAAATTGGTTTCTAGACGTATGTCTATTTCAGTCCATTTCAAACTATTTTCAGTCATTTTGCAAACTGTTTTACTACTTAAAGTAGGTACACATTATTTTACGCAGCTATAAATTGAACCCGAGAAACAATCATACTTGTGCATCACACGTTTACCACATTCTGTATTTTTACGTAAGTCAGAGTTGCCAGCCTTAACTCGACGCGCGATTTTAGTGTGTGTGAGTGTGTGACGGGGCTCCTAGTCCGGCAGCACCACAGTCGCCGGAACGTCGGAACCGCCGCACTCGTTAATAAAATGGGACGAAATAAAAGTATCGTTCACAGAGACTTGTTTTTATTAATGGGAATAAGGAACTGAAACAATATAAAAATACAAAGATATAGAAAAGTCCTAGTTATAAATACTGAATCTAAATAATGAGTAAAAAAGTAGGTAGTTATGCTTACCCCGTGTATCGGGTTCCTGATGTATTTAGAGAAATATATTATGGTTGGTTTATAAAAATATAATTTAAAAGCAGCGTCTAGCCTTTTTTTTTTTTTTTTTTTTTTTTTTTCCTGCTGGCTTCTGTAAGATTACGTCAAAATAAGCCGAACAGGAATCGTGGAACGGAGAAAATTTGAATTTAGACAGAACAGATAAAAATATAATTTGATTACCATAGAGTGAGGCTACGGAGTTTCTAACCATTATAGAGGTTTTATCCATCCATAAGGCTAGAACGAAATGGCATCGTTACAAGTGTACGAATTTCAAGGACAAGCGGGAGTTTAACTTCTGCGCCATGATCACGGAGTAACCACTAGAGTAACATGCGCCATGATCACAGAGTGCCACTTGAGTAACTCACTTGAGTTACAACAACAATAAATACAAACTAATAAAAATCCCGTTTAATAGTTACATTTTTCGTAAAAGGGAGTGCAATCTCGGTATTCGGACATCTCGAAATACCGAAATCTTGCACCAATTTTGCAAGATTAATCTTGCATCCAAAACCGCGCGCGATCTCGCAAAATTTGCAAGATTGCACAGCAACACATTCCATGACTATTCAAAAGCTGCGCGCAAAACCAAGGCGAAGGCAAACTGAATTCACGCGCAGCCGCACGTTGCTCGCCCGGTTACTCTCGGCGCTAGAGTGAAGCAGAAGTATGCGAATAAGAAATCCAAATATTAGAATCAGGATCAGCCTATCGCGTAGAAAATATGGATATGGATATGGGCTCATATGGGCAAATCAAGCCTCAATCAAGGGCAGCACCTGTAGTCAGCGTATCAATGCTTGTCATCAAGGGTAGAGCCAGAACGGGCCTTTTCTGCTGTATTTTGCGGTTGGCAGACGACACTCTAGATATGTTGTTTTACTTTTCAGAATATTCCGTATATATTTTTTAAATTAACGATTCAATATTTTTATATATGCAAGTCATTATTGCGCCTCTAGAATAATAACTTTAGCAAGTTTCAACACAATATTTATATTAATTAAAACAATTCATAGATATTCGAGATCTCGCAAAATACCGAGATCTTGCGAGATTAGATCTTTTAAATCTTGCAAATACCGAGACTGAGGATTTTGCTGCTGCAAGATTGCACTCCCTAATTCGTAATTACCATGAAAGTTTAAAAAAATATTTAGAAAACCTGATAATTTCATTTTACAGTCTTTAACGTAAAATCGACTGTGCTTAAAAACATGTTTTCGCGAAATTCTTTTTAAAGCATTTCTGACCGTTCACCCTTTCATAACAAATTTAAAGAATATAAAAGATGAATGATTGATATATCTTTTTGAAATATTTTTATAGAAACGCCTTTTTATACTAACCACTAAATTAGTGCTTTCATAGAAATTTGTGAACCTAAGTCTAGACTCTGAATAATAATTAGGTTCTACCAAAGATAATTCTGGCAAACTAAAAGTTTATTTTGGAAAACTCTTCTTTTAAACATAATTTTGATAGATATTTCAAAAGTTACTTTCGGATTCGGTATATCCGTTTTACTACCTACATACAATGATGACTTTGCCTGAAATTATGGATTGTAGTATCATTATGTATGCAATTCTGATAAAGAAATTTGCGACGGTGATGCTATGCGTGACGTCAAGGAAACATAAATCAAACCTGAAACACGCTCGAATACCTATGAGTATTGTATATTATGTATGACTGACAAAAATAGTTGCCACGAGTATTAACGCAGCTGGTCATGATAACGTTAAGTAATTCGAACTCTATCTGCTTCTACTTTCTGCCTCTTTCATGTTATTTGTGGGTCTAATATTTTGTCCCGGCTACACGCTGCGTCTTACCTGATAGCATGCCTGCACAAACCTGTTTTATTTATTATTAGGATACATACTTTACGATGGTGTCTGACTTGTCATGTTTATTCGCAACGTTACGTTTAAGGCGAACTTGTTTTTCTTGAGGCGAGCGTGTTTTATTCTCGGCGCAAAACGCTACGATACAATGTTACAAGTCAGTCACCACCTTACGTGAGTGAGCGCACGGGCAACTTTTGTCGTCTCTGCCGCCGTCTTCTTGTGAGCAGCACACACGAGAGTGACAGACACACAACTTTTTCGGTTTATTTTTCCGCATTCAGCAACTTTTTTGTCGTTGCAAAATTTGCTTCGCATTGTTACCACAGCATTCTTTATGTAGTTTCAACAGTTGCTTCGCGCGGTTGCCTCCAAACCCACGGACATTAAAACTCCCGGCTGTCGCGTCGCTACATGCTAGTACTTTCATACAAGCCAAAATAGTTGCGGGGACAAACGTTGCTCGATCACTTTCTTACAGGCCTGTCACCACCCTAAGAGTCAACCAAGGGCAGAAAGGCAATTCAAAGGCTAGTCAGACAACAACAAAATATTCTATTTTAGGAACAGTGGGCGTGAGACTATTGAAATTGATGACGTTGTAACTGATTTAATGGAGGAGATTTAATTAGTAGAATTACGTAGGTCTTGGTTAACCTAATCAGGGATTTTGAGTATCGTATTGTAGGGTTTAAATCACAGAACATTAAAAGAGGTATAAATAGACAACATTTTTACGACCTTAATGATTATGATTAGGACAGATTTTCCTTATGGATGCAAAAGAACTACAGAGAATACTTACCGAATTGCTTACCTTATTATTACTTATTACCGCCTCTGTGGTCTAGTGGTACAAATACCGGTATCAGACCCAGGGGTCCTGGGTTCGATTCCCAGCAGGAGTACATATTGTAATCGGCTTGGTTGGTGGTAAGACTTGTTGTAAGCCTGCCTGGTTAGCTACTACCATTTTATCTAAGCCCGACGCTATAACAACAATGTTTTCAGCATTGTCGTGTTTCGGCAGTTCGAGATAAAATAGCCAGTTCCTCAGTGGCTGAGGATTCCGGGAGAGGCTCGCTTCCATCTTCAGCCTTATCAATACTTAACATCAGGTATGATGAAGGCTAAGAGTCTCCCCGTCATTCATAAAAAAAAAATATTAGGATTTTTCGGTTACTATCCCAACCCTAATGTAAACATTACTTAACCATCGCAATGGCATACAGACTTTTGTATACTCTTAGATTTTTTTAAAAATGATTCCGCTGCTGGGGCTGTTGTATTTTATGGTAAATTCATAATCATAATACTCTAAATGATATGCGTAGCGCCATCTAGTTTAAACAAGCGCAATCTGTTAACTTTTTTAATGTTGTCTGCGGCTTTGATACTAGTACTGTGTTCTGAAAATTTTAATTGTCGTTCAAGTAAAAGTTTAATATATTTATAAAGTTATTCCGTCTTACATTTTCAACAAACCTTTAACAAGGACACTGTCCTTCCTCATGAATGGCCCACAATGCGGGCTCAATATTGGTGAGTTTTAACAACTGCAAATACTGCCAGGACTACGGACTAATGTGCCTTCGGACGGAGATTGATGAATGATGAATTTCGGTCACCAATTTCGTGACGGAGCATTGCAAAAGCTGCTTAACCGATTCAATCGCGCGAACCACTGCGCTTTCAAGCTCCTCCCATCTATACCTCTACCGCCTAACGATATTGCTATTGCTATCGATTTTTCGAACCCCCTACAAGGGCTCTCGCTAACGTTATCAATTTTATACTAAAAATACAAAAGTGGATCCATTAACACTAGAGTACACGCGCCTAAATTCTCCCGCAATGCTCGCGCGGGGTACATATGTAGCCCATTATGATATAGATATTTTGCACACTTATTTAATTAAAGTAAGGAAGTTATGTTGTGACGACTTCACTTTATGTATTACTAAATACATTATGAAAAGTCAACAATTGCTTAAGTTTTTTGATTTATGAACTGAAGATGAACTTCTAGAAAAAATTATAAAAATTACATATTCAGATCAATAATTTTTTATTCTTTCAACTCTTTTAACTTGTTAAGTGAATCATTTTATTATGACGTATACTAAATAGTTGTTCTTATGCAGTAGTGTTTTCGTCACAGTCTAGCTTTTTGGATTTTTTGATCTGTTCCAAAGCCAGTCCCGCACTACTATAAAAATGCACTGCGCTTACATACATTTATGCGCCTAGGAAGATGGCACACTTCTAAAGTGTGTGACGATTCGTACTAGAGGAATACCTGAAAGGACAGCTCCGAGGCGTGTTTCGTTCATAAGTTATTTAATAATCTTTTTTTTTTTATGATTTTGTAATTTTTGCATTTTTCAATGCTATTTTTATACTTATGGTAAATTTTAAATAGAAAAATATTGGAAAAAATCGGCCACAAGTGAATTCTCAGACGGGAATCGAACCCGCGACCTTTGGAAATCCGAACCGCTGAGCTACCGAGACTTAAGTCTAAAAATTATTGGCAGTTGCATCTTAATCGATCGTTAAAAACCTGAAAAGATGTTTCCTTCGAATGCCAGGATATTCCTAGCATTGATGTGACAACGCTGGCCTACAGCGTATTAAAAATATAAAAGTATTGGAGAATTTCGACGGTGGTTCGCAAGTCTCGGTAGCTCAGCGGTTAGAGCATTGGACCGGATTTCCAAAGGTCGCGGGTTCGATTCCCGTCTGAGAATTCACTTGTGGCCAAGTTAATTTTTTAAAGTCTCGGTAGCTCAGCGGTTAGAGCATTGGACCGGATTTACAAAGGTCGCGGGTTCAATTCCCGTCTGAGAATTCACTTGTGGCCGATTTTTTCCAATAATTTTCTATTTAAAATTTGCCATTAGTTATTTAATAACCCTTTACTGTGGGCTACATGTAGCCCGCGCGAACGCTCTAGTGTTAAATGAATAGAAATATGTAGAAATTGGACAAAAACCCTATCCTTGAAGGGATAATGAAGAGTTCAAAGTTTGATAGCAAGCTATAGCAATCGCGATAGGAATATGTAACGTTAGAAGGTACTGGTTTGAGCTCTGTGGCTCAGTGGGTCGTGCACTTGGACTGTAGCAGTTAAGCAACTTTCGCAACGGTCGATCACGGAATGGTGACCAAAAATTTACTACCTCGAGCTCCTCCGTGCTTCAGATAGCACGTTAAGCCATTTCTTTTTTTTCTTTTTTATATTCACGACGGGGAGACTCTTAGCTTTCATCATACCTGATGTTAAGTATTGATAAGGCTGAAGATGGAAGCGAGCCTCTCCCGGAATCCTCAACCACTGAAGAACTGGCTATCTTATCTCGAACTGCCGAAACACAACATTGCTGAAAACATTGTTGTTATGGCGTCAGACTTAGATAAGTTGATGGTAGCTAGTCAGGCGGAATCACAACAAGCCCTTCCACCAACCAAACCGATTACAATATGTACCCCCCGCTGGGAATCGAACCCGGGACCCTGGGTCTGATACCGGTGGTTGTTACCACTAGACCACAGAGGCCATTTCCAGTAGTTAAAATCCACTAATCTATTAGACTGGCTGTGCTGCGACATAAAAGAATGGCTAATGACGAAACCTGGTTTAAATTATTAAATCAAGGCTAAACCACTATATTTGAACCCAACGCCAAAGGTGTCAAGACAATTCCGCAATGGATGCCGTCCATTTATAACCATCAAACACGGTACTCAGAACCGCAGAGGGAATCTTGTGAAGCTCGTGATAGTGAAATTAATTACAATATGGAAGTCAGTGGTATTAGGGTGAAACTTTCAGCCGCTGTGTCTTCGCCTTGTCGACATTAATTAGTGACAACGCCTTCGGAAACCGGGGAAAATTATTGGTTGTAATTTGTTTCATAGAGCTACTGGGAACTGTTTAATCTGTACTAATAGGGTCTTGTAAAAAGGAAATTAAGACTACTAGAAGCCAGCAGCGGGCTTGCCATCATCTATTAGAAACCATCATGACTTAAGAATGTTTTGTTTGCGTTTTGTTTTTTTGAAGTTGTAACATTTTGACTCACTTCATACTTTGAAGGCGATGATTAAGCGAGGACGTCACAAACCTTCCGTCAAAAACATGCTTACTTTAAGAGATTCGTAGTGCGCAATAGAATGGTAAGATTGAACAATACTGCGCTGAGAGACGGTGGTAAGCCCCCAGGGACGTTAAGAAAAAGAACAGGAATGCCATGCCATGTCAGGAGAGAATAAACAATGAAATGCGCTGCCTGCACATGTGTTCCCCGATTCCCACAACCTTGGTCTCTTCAAGACGACAGTGAATAGGCATTTCCTAGACCACATCTTGTTTTCCAAGCGAGATGGTCAAATTCCCAGTCTGTAAGAAAATGCTCCTCAAATACTATTATAAAGGGTTTTGTATGCAGCGAAAACTACAAGAAAATGGCTTCAAACCTTCCATCATCGACTCTGTAGCTCAAACTGAAAGCCTTGCTATGTACAGGCGAAGATTGTAAATTAAAGTTTCTCATTCTGCTGCGCTGTCGAATATCTAAATTCAACATTTGCGTCGCCATATTTAAGTGATCTCAAAGAAAATTAAATTCCCAACAAAATCCTAGTCCTTTCGCAATCTACAAAGAACTTAGCGATTTAATTTCGAGTGTAAAGTGCAGAGTACATTACAGAGGCACAGTAAATATAGGTAAATACAGTACGTGATCTTAGCTTTTTCTTGATAAAAGTTAATTATTATTAATGCAGCCGCGCAGTACGCAATACGCGATAGAACTGCTCGCCTACATACTACACGTTTACTACTTACTACTTTTGACGACCTGTTTGGCGCAGGGGTACTAACCCCACCTTCTGCGCCAGAGGTCCCGGGTTTGATCCCCGGACAAGTCAAATATTTGTGTGCATGAACATGTCTATTTGTCTTGGTCTGGGTGTGTAATATGTATGTTATGTATGTATTTACAAAAATAAGTATATAAGTATGTTTATCCGTTATCTAGTATCCATAACACAAGTTCTTCATGATACTTAACGTGGGCTAGATAATTGGTGTGATTGTATGGATATATTTATTTATTTATTTATTTACTACGTACTACTTATTACTACGTCCTTTTTTATTCCACCTAATACAAACTCAAAAGCTAAGCACTCACTCATACACTATCATTGAAGTCACTACTTATAATAATAATAAGTGGCCGCCCATGGTTCCCCTTCCCGTGGGAATATCCGAATAAAAAGTAGCC
Organism: Chrysoteuchia culmella; assembly: GCA_910589605.1. Taxonomy (NCBI): domain Eukaryota; kingdom Metazoa; phylum Arthropoda; class Insecta; order Lepidoptera; family Crambidae; genus Chrysoteuchia; species Chrysoteuchia culmella. The sequence goes on from OU342651.1 coordinate 4,145,463, forward strand.
TCTATTATAATCCAGGCTATTTTTTATATGTCTGCCAAATTTGATCCAAATCGGTTCAGTAGTTTTTGCCTAAAAGAGTAACAAACTAAGATACTTTCTCATTTATAATATTAGTAGGATAAAACCTGCTACTTAACCGAATCAGTCAATTATTTCATTAATGCGAATAGCTTTAATAAAATTATACTAATCAGTTTATAGTACCTACCTACCTAGTGTATCAAGTAAGTACTTAGACTAAATTATTATTCAAACAAAATGCAACTTGGTTTTGTTAGCAGCCCTTTTTGTTGGAGAGCGCTAGGTATGAGCTATTTGTGTGACGTAACAAGATTCAAGAACAATAGTTTAATTATTTTACATACCTACAGTTTTTTTTTCAATATTAACTATCGATTCGCTTCGGCAGTCGCTAAGCGATAACAAATCTCATACAATTACTAAAGATGTAGTCCTACGTCCCTATTAAGGCAGTTTCAATTTATTCATTACTTCTAATTAGTCCTTAAAACTTATTCAATATAAATTTATTAGGTACAAATCTGGTATTCAAAAAGCGATTTTCATTGATGAATAAAAGTTATTTTACCAAAAAATTTTTTTTCTTTGTATTTAGTCTCGGTACTTATTGAACCACACGGTACATTATTATTTTGTTAATGTTCTGTGAAAATTTAAGCGATATATCGATTTTTTATATGTTGAGATCGATATTGATTTTTTTATAAACATCGATAAATTGATATTTTTTTCGACGTCCCTAATGAAGGGCGGAGCTTTGTTGGTGGTTGTGGTGTTGGCGCTTGGTTGTAAACCTGTGTGGCCGCAATATAAACCGTGGTTGGGAACAACGCTTCCACGAAGTTCCGCCAAGGTGACCTTTTTTTTCTTTTATGAACAACGGGGAGACTCTTAGCCTTCATCATACCTGATGTTAAGTATTGATAAGGCTGAAAGATGGAAGCGAACCTCTCCCGGAATCCTCGGCCACTGAGGAACTGGCTATCTTATCTCGAACTGCCGGAACACAACAATGCTGAAAACATTGTTGTTATGGCGTCAGGCTTAGATAAGATGGTGGTAGCTAGCCAGGCAGTCTTACAGGTCCAAGTCTTACAAGTCCTACCACCAACCAAACCGAATACAATATGTACCCCCGCTGGGAATCGAACACGGGACCCCTGGGTCTGATACCGGTGGTTGTACCACTAGACCACAGAGGCGGTTAAAACCGGACCTCTATTGGAGGCGTGTTTACAACTGCCTCTTTACTTGCGAACGGACCTTTTGCAGGAAGATGAAATACTGTATGTTCTAGTATCTTTATACTGTGACAGAGGGGAGTGTGAAAATGAGCCTGTGTAGCAACCGAGGCGTTAGTATCAAACGGTTGACGAGCTCAAGCAATTTCCAACACGACTGCGTTGTCTGAAAGGGTCTGGGATGGGTAAAAGGCAGACATTACATTTTGTTCTTTTGATACACCAAAAGAAATGAGGTAAAGGTATTTTAGTTGAAAGGATTTCATAAGACAACCTGCTTTCTTTAAAATTGCGTCGTAAACTTTAAATGTACAGGGTGGAAAAAAAAGACGGTAGTTGGAGGGAAAGTACCCTTAATATTGAAGATAACAAATTTTACTTAAAAAACATTCCTATTTTTTTTTATTATTTATATTTTCAATGCTATTTTTTAATACTTTATTGCTATTTTTGCTTTTAACAGACTTAAAAAAAGGAGGAGGTTCTCAATTCGACGGTTTTTTTTTTTTTTTGTTTTACCGTAACTTCGCCAGTTGTTAACAGATTTTTAAAATTCTTTTTTTATCTGAAAGAAAATGGTTTATGTGTGGTCCCATATAATTTTTACGAAGATCTGGCTAGTAGTTTTTTCATAATCTTGAAAAATATCAATCACCTTTTGGCAAGTAGTCGTTTACCTAGATGACATTGTTGTGTATGGGCTGATTTTTAGTGTAAGTAACGGATACGTGATATAACAAAAAAATCTGAAATAAAAACATTTTATAAAAAAAAGATACCCAAAGGTCGCTGATTCAAGTTCTGTCTTAGAATAACTTGTGGCCAAGTCGAATTATCCAATATTTTTCTCTTAAACATATAACGTATAAACATTTCTTAATTTTCATAAAAAAAAAACTGAATTCAAAGATTTTTGATTAATTACTTGCCTGAACAGGGGATAAATTGGTATTTTTGATAAACACTATCGATTGGGGATTAAGCTGGTTCGATTCAGGATTCAGTTCAGGCAAGTGGTTTTTCAAAAATCTTTGAATGGATGAATATCCTTACCTCCGCAACGTACATTACCTCCTTGGTAAGAACTATTAAAACATTATTTGCTACAAAACCAGTACAGTATGATGAATTGGCTACAATGTTGGCCAATGTGTAGCGCCGGCATTAAGTAAAATTTGCTAACATTAATATTTAGGGTACTTACTTTACCTCTAACTACCGTCTTTTTAGGGTTTCGTAGTCAAAGGCAAAAAACGAAACCCTTATAATATTCGGCCAAACCGATGTATGTCACACCCTTTTTATTTCAAAACTATGAGGATTACACAGTTGAAACTTGGTAAGTAGATGTATTCTGTAAACCGCTTTACGGTTTTTACACAAAAAAAAAATATATGAATTAAGGGGGGGCTCCCCATACATGGAACTGACACTGAAAAATTCTTTTTCATCAAACCTATACGTGTGGGGTATCTATAGATAGGTCTTTAAAAATTGCATTGAGGTTTCTTAAACGATTTTTCTAAAGGCAACCGTTTGAAAGATGTACACTTCCAAAGTGGTAAAATGTGTGTCCCCCCCCCCTCTAACTTTTGAAATAAGAGACTGTAAATTTAAAAAAAATATAAATGCTGTAGATCTTAATAAAAACTTTCAACCAAAATTGATTTGAACGAAATATGGTTGTCAGTTATAGAAATATAGCATTTATCCCGAAAGGGATTTGACATTTTTTTTTTTTTATCAAACCTATAAAAAATGGATTAAAGGGGGGCTCCCCATACATGGAACTGTTACTGAAATTTTTTTTACGTAGCAATCTCTTCCAGGCAACCTTGGGTGAGAGGCGACACCCTTCATGTGCGAGTTCGACTCGCACTTGGCCGATTTTTTTCATCGTTCGTCGTTATACAGGAAAATACTTTTAAAAGAATACAGGATTAAATTAAGCGTTCGTCATGCTCATGAATTTGGTTTAATTTAGCGCTTTTGTAGCTATTTATTTTTTTGATATTGATTCATCGGAGTGAAAAATGTATGGTTTTCAGTCATATCCGAAAAAATATTTCTGAATTTTATTATAGTGATGACTACATCAAACATAAAAGTACTGCGTCAAACTATACCAAATTTTTATGGGATCAATTGGCAACTATTCTGCATCGAACAAAAAAAGAATCACGGAAATCGATTCAAAAATCTCAGAGTAATCGGTGTACATACATAATATATATATATATATATATATATATATATATATACACACGAACCGAATTGAGAACTTCCTCCTTTTTAGAAGTCTGTTAAAAATAGTCCTTGACGAGTTTCTTGCCGGTTCTTCTCGTTACAAGGTCTCCCGCCGTGGGGTTTGTGAACCGATGGCGTAACTTCTTTGACGTTCATAAGTGCTTGTAACATAACAACCTAGACTGAATAAGTGATATTGAATTTGAATTTACTTCCTACTAATATTATAAATGCGAAAGTATCTCAGTTAAGTTTAAGAGTAATAACTCTTTCACGCAAAAACTACTGAACGGATTTGAATGGAATTTGGTATGTAGGGACAACAAGTAGCGGACTAACACATTGGCTTCTTTTATCCCGATATTTCTACGGGAACGGGAATCACGCGGGTTAAACCGCGGGCTCCCGCTAGTGTCCAATTATTTAATGCCAATGATACTAAGTTTTCGAAAATCAAGACTCGCTAAAATGTTCCCTTGCACAGCAGGGTTAGCACCGAATAACTATCGAAATGGTATCGAGTAAGTATCGAGCACGTTATGTCAAAAAATGTATAGGATAATGTAGTTCCGTCTACGTCCGGTAGGAGCGCTGCTCAATATCTCATGCATTTTTTTACATAATTTTCTCTATACTTACTCGAAAGTTATTCGTGCTAAGCCTACAGGAAAAACTTTTGAAAAGTAAACAAACCCGAGACAAAAGAGGATCAATTTACAAAAGTATCGAACGCACAGATGTAACAGATCGCTGTAATAAATGACCTCCACAATGCCTTCCTTTCAGTAGATGAGTCACTTTACACCAATGTGTATTGGGGGGATATGTGACGTCAATCAGGGTTACTCAAACTTAATTGGCCCACGAACCCCTGCAGGCTAATTTTATATAACAAAAAATCACTTAGCAACTAGTTTCGTCGCTGTCATGACTGTCACATTTTCATACTGTATGACAGCCACAACAGCAATAAAACTGAAACTGAACCAAATTTCGTTAGGTAATCAGCCCTCGATCAACAAGTTCCCAGACTTGTAGAATAAAATACCTAGGTTTTTTTAACCGACTTCAAAAAAGGAGGAGGTTATCAAGTCGACTGTATTTTTTTATTTTTTTTTATTTTTTATGTATGTTCCACCATAACTTCGCCAGTTGTTAACAGATTTTTAAAATTCTTTTTTTATCTGGAAGAAAATGGTTTATGTGTAGTCCCATATAATTTTTACGAAGATCTGGCTAGTAGTTTTTTCATAATCCTGAAAAATATCAATCACCTTTTGGCAAGTAGTCGTATACCTAGATGACATCATTGTTGTGTATGGGCTGATTTTTAGTGTAAGTAACGGCACATAATGTAACAAAAAAATCTGAAATAAAAATATTAAAAAAAAAAAATCAAACCGACTTCAAAAAGTAAAAAATAAAACTTTTGGAGTCGGTGCTAGTTAGCTAAGGCAAAAAAAAATTTAGTTAATAGAAGTGCAATGTAGAATGCTTTGGCTGGCACCGACTCCAAAAGTTATATTTTTTACTTTTTGAAGTCGGTTTGATTTTTTTTTTTAAATGTTTTTATTTAGAAAGTAAACAAATACAGTTGAGTGTCAAAAAGAAATATAACGCAAATTGAAACGACTTGACTATTTTAGTAAATTTTAACCTTATCCAAGCCACCATTACGTAAATCTTGCCGCGTACCGTAACGTCTACTGGCGAACAGATGTTTTAACTCACGAGGGTGGATGAGCCATACTTGTGTGTGTAATTGTACATGCACAGTGTTTTTGCGTGCGTGAACTCAGGAGCGCTCAGTATTGGCCGAGTCCCCCGGCTGGATCGCTACGCACACACAAGCGCACGTGTCCATGCGCATTACTACAAGTATGGCTCACCCGCGCTCGTGACATAACACATCTGTACCCCTAGGGGTATGCGTACCCCACTTTGAGAAACCCTGACGTTATATCAAACAGGGAGAACGCTCTTCGACTGCGCTCCGGGGGCTCATTAGCGCTGTGTAGAACGGCTTTAAAGTAAATTGCGATTGCCACAGAGAGGCAAGGGAAGTCTGACATTGACTGTAATTTTTGGTTCTTTGTCCTTTAATTGGGGGTTTTGTAGCGACGCTTGTTTGGCTTAGCATTTTGCGGGCTTAAGTCACGACCACTTAAAACTAGTACCTACGATGTAATTTGCTAAGTACTTATTTCTTTTTTGATTCAGCTCAGGACACGATGCTATACTTAAGTATTAAGTTAGATTATTAAGCCTAACGCCCACTAATCTGCAAGGGGTCAGTTTAGTGGGTTCGTCACGCGTATATCCTTTACAAGGTGGGTAGAGCATGAAAGGTGAATATTGGGTGTAAAAATGTATAAATATCCCCCTCATTGCGATACCTAAAAGTAGAACGTTTACTGGTTTTGTCTAAAATTTCATACGGAGTGATCAAACAATATTGACAGGATCTGGCTATGGTCGATTATGTACGATTGTCCAAATCGAGCGCAAGCGCATACCTAAAAATGGTGTACCGGAAACTTTTAGCGTTATTGTGTCAGCATCCCTACCGCCTAACGGTATTGCTTTAACTATCGCTATAGCTTATGATCAATTTTTAAAGAGAAAAATATTGGAAAAAATCAACTCGGCCACAAGTGAGTTGATGTTTTCCAATATTATTCTATTTTAAAATTTATCATGTATAAAAAAGTTGTTAATGCAAAAAATAAAAAATCATTAAATATTACTATTGCTTTCAAACTTTAAACTTTCGTAAAACCCTTCATCGATAGGGTTTTTGTCCAATTCCTACACATTTCTTTTCATCTATTGTATTTGTTATTGCATTTTAATTATGACGGTGATAGCGTTAGCAAGAGTCCTTGTAGGAAATTTGAAAAATCTATATCTATAGCGATAGTGATAGTAAAACTGTTAGGCGGAAGGGATGATGATGGATGGAAGGGAAGCTGGAAGTCTATAAACCGGCCGGAGCAAAGAAAACATAGTCAGGTGGTGCTTTTCGGCTGGTTCCGCAGATTGACTTTGCGGTACAGGCCGGTAGGTCATCATTCAGGTTAGGATATGGTTAGGTGTAACATCGTGTCCTGCGTGTCCTGCGTGTCCTGACACCTGCACGCAGGAGCATCTCATGACAGCATCCGACAAGGCTGTCAGAGTGGCTGAATTCTGGATGGTATTGGGTGGTGGTGGTGAAAATATTGTGGATTCTTTAGTGTCTGCCATCGACACACTAAGAAAAAGATTGCCATACCTGATAGTTGATCGTTTGGCTCTGGCTGGGTCTAAAACTTTGTCCTGGTTTTGAAATAGTGACAGGTACTAGCTCATCGCCTACTATCTAAAGTTTCCCTGTCCGTTGATACAGTTTTACCATCTCCACTGGATAGCTGCTAGTAGCTGGCATACTTTATTATTTTCTTGTTGCTGGACTGGAGGCGAAAGAAAAACATTGGAGGTTCATGCCTTATCTTTCTTATCCATACGTAAAGATCGCCTGTACCCTGATAAACATTAAAAAGGCAGAAACAATGGCAGAACATGTATTTCCAATCCCGTCAGGGCGACATGAGACTAGTTGCTTTTTTCTAGTATATTTTCTTGTTTAATATTAATCACATAAAAATAGCATTGTAAAATGCAAAATTAAAAAGCTTTAATTTCCAGTTTTGTTTATTTAATGTGACGTCATCAAAATTTTGCCCGATGGTTAAGACAATGTTATTTATTGTAGGTGAGTAATAAGCGTGAAAGAATATTATTCTTACTATGACAATAAAACAAAGGAACTGACGAAGATTGTAATCTTCAAGGTGAGTACGCCAAAACTTTTTCTCTTATAATTCTTGGAAGATTAGTCACGTTCCTTCGAAAGATGATTGAATAGATGCTGTAGTGGTAGACGTCACTCTTGACAGCAAATGTCATTTGACCGATTGCCAATTCTGTTTTATCGAAATTCCATAACGTCAATATGCCAGTTGATCGAGTATCCATTTTACCAAAACGTCCTTAGAATAGTAGTAGGTATGTAGTGCTCCCATTACTAGAGGTAACAATTTTTTTAAGTTATTTATTCATTTATTATTTATGAATGACAGGTAGACTTCATCATACATGATGTTAAGTATTGATAAGGCTGAAGATGGAAGCGAGCCTCTCCCGGAATCCTCAACCACTGAGGAACTGGCTATCTTATCTCGAACTGCCGGAACACAACAATGCTGAAAACATTGTTGTTATGGCGTCAGGCTTAGATAAGATGGTGGTAGCTAGCCAGGCGGGCTTACAACAAGTCCTACCACCAACCAAACCGAATACAATATGTACCCCCGCTGGGAATCTAACCCGGGACCCCTGGGTCTGATACCGGTGGTTGTACCACTAGACCACAGAGGCGGTTGAACTTAACTTAAGAGTTAAAAAGTACTAAAAAAATTTTTTAATCTGCTATTGAGTGATCCTGTTTGGTACACAGATAGTTTATAGACATGGGCTATATTTTGTCTCGATATCCTCGGGGGAACGGAAACCACGCGAGTAAAATCGCGAGAGGCCTACTAGTGATTATAACACAAAATTAGGTCGTCATCTCAGCCACATGACACCCTCTGCTGGGTATAGGCCTCCCCCAACATTTTTTTTCTCTTTAGTTTTGTATCAGCAATGTATACTTTAATGTTAGTTTAGTACTTAATTAAGCAGTAATGTAAAAAAAAGGGGGGGGGGGGAAGGTGTAGTGTGGTGCACACGTCATGTCGATGACGTATAGAAATGACTATTGTTTTTATTATAAATTAATATTCTATTTTCTTTAAGGTAAACAAGCTAAATGTCATTGTAAGACATTAACGTATTGACCTACTTAAAAGTACTATAAAAACCCTAAATATTCAGTTAAAACTCGACTTTCCTTGTGTTATTTCGTCTCCCGACGCCGCACATCACACAACAAACAGTCATACATGGAAATAATAGTACTTAATATTAATAACTATAGACCTAATAGTGCCAGTAATACGAATATTGTTTACAATACTTACTAGCGACGTTTTAAGACTTAGTATAGAATAAAATTTATAATAGTTTTACAAGTTCAGATTCAACAACAATGAAGCGATTATATGGATGATAAAGATAACTTTTGTGGTAAATTGTTAGGTAAATATAGATGTATTAATCAATTAACATTTCCCAAAGTATGTGCTAAAGTTTTCTTCAGGTTACAAAGTGAAATATTAAATGAATCGATGTTGTTAAATTCGTTATTGTATATGTTGGTGGTTCGGTAAATAAAGGAGTTTCGTGTGTATAATTATACACACGAAACTCCTTTATTTACCTTTATTTAGTAAGTGGTGGGGGGACAAATAGTAATCGCTTGCGAGAGGATCGCTTTGTTATAAGCATACGGCTCACGAAATTTATCCTGCTTAGGAGCGCAGAAGAATCAATAACGTTATTTATTCTTTTATAAAGAAATATAGTGTCAAACATTTTACGCCTATTTTGAAAGGATAGTAGATTATACTCTGATAAGGATGAATCATATGAATCAGTATCAAAATTAAACATTAAAGGTTAGGTTACGTTAATTTGAAGAATATTTACTTACCAACAAGAAAGATAACAGACGCTTTTGTCTATTATTTATTTACTTAATCAAAAGTTTTGATAACGCTACAACTTAATTTCATTTTGTATATTTAATAGTGTATGTACTTACAGAATTCAATTACTGTAGGTAATTGAATATAACCATAAAACTTGCCATGTACACTTACGCAGTAGTTTTTTTATTATTCTAATTTTACTATAAGGTCCCACAGAATACCTGCGATTCAGGTGTTAACCATGCTGCAATTTATGCTGAGTCGCCTTTGTAGATTCACTGTATCACATGTTGGACATCATTAATTACTGTATTATTAATTTTAGGACAATTTTATTATTTACATAATTGTCATTTTTACGACTTTTTGTTTTTTTTTTTTTCTAATGATTTTTATTTAAGAATTCAATGTATTTGTAATTTTTGATAATTTACTGACTTTTACTTATTGATCGATACATTTTACATTTATTTTAAATTTTATTTCCGACACAATTGTATGTATTGTTATGGAATAAATGAATTGAATTAAATTGAATATCAATTTTAATTAAATAAATAACGGACATCTCTGACATGAGAGGTGGTCACTAATCCTCATACGTTAAGAAGAGTATATTATACAGGTCAAGAAGGTAGTAAGCGCAGTTTTTAGTTGTCGAAATTATTATCTTAAATAATGTTGCCAACATACAACCCAATAGTCCGTTTATAACTTTTTAATTTTGCATTTTACAATGCTATTTTTATGTGATAAATATTTAACAAGAAAATATACTAGAAAAATCCCGTCAGGGCGACATGAGACTAGTTGCTTTTTTCTAGTATATTTTCTTGTTAAATATTTACCAATAGTCCGTGTTAGAGATTTAGTGTGTAGACTCCATTAGAAGTAGAGTACAAGCGGCTTCCATCCTAATTTTGCCAATTAATTCTGTTCACCTATTTGGCAGCTAGAACGTAACAAACTTTGTTTGTTATTATGCAACACCTTGCACGTTTGATACTAATGAACACTTCTGTTGAGTTTAGAACACAATATGAATAATGGTTGAGAGCTCTGAATAGAAGACGGAGGAAATGAAGCTTAATTTGGCTGTGAAGCGTCGCCACCTTATTGCGCGAAACGTAGAAACCGTTGCACGATATTATGGCAATTTTTATAACAGTTGTTATGACAGAACATTATATTATTTTAACATTGCCATTACATAGTTATCATTTAACATTTTGTCAACAACAACCCTCGCTTTTAAAACATTGGTCTTCAAGCCGGATTTGAACCAGCGACCTGCGGATAATTATCACATCACTACCTTTTCACTTCGTAGTATAAAACAATAACTTTCATCTGGTGCCACGGCGGGCCTGTTTTGGTGGATGACCGTTAACGGTTATTGTTTATGTTCGGTGCGGTGTGGGTCAATAAAGGCCCTCCGTAATATTTTGATGACTACTACTTGTATTTACGAACTGAAAACTATATTTGTCTTTGTTGAACTTATAGATATAGCAAAGATACACGCTCCGCAAGAGAGAGAGAAAAAACTGTTTTCTTTCACCATAATTTGCTATCATCAGTATTAAGTGTACTTTTCCTCCGACGATAACGTATTGTTACGACGACATTGTATTTTAAACTGTTTAAATAATTTGAAATGTAGCGAACCAGTGAAAGAAGTGTTTTAGCAGTTTAATTGAGTGGTGATTTATTTGCACAATTAATGTTATCTACTTAGAATTCGGTTCATTTTGCAAGAAATACTGGAAAATAAGTACCTACCTACGACCACGCTTCCCACCAACAACAAAGATAAGCTGAATTTAAGAATAAAATAATACAAAAGATATGTATTAAAAAGAGCACGTATAAATATATTTATTAGAAAAAACGAAAGAAACTAAATGTGTAACATTGTACTAAAATAATGATAGATATATGTAAGTATGTAGGTTTAGTATCATAAATTGTTTTCAATAATATACTTAGTTTCACTGAATGAATTGAAAGTAAAACGAAATTAAAATAATAAGTTAGGTATAAATTATGAATATTATATGTGTAGGTATATTTTTAAGTTGAAAATGATTTCATATCTATTGTATGATTTTAATTTATTGTTTGATTTGGGAAATAAAGACTATAATAATAATAATAATAAATTGAGTTGTACTCTTGTCTGTGCTAAATGAAAATTGCTCAACGGAGGAACCCATTCACTGCAACAATGTAAATCAGTAGAGGAATTCTCTCGAAGAAAAAGGTGCGTAAAATTAAGATTTTTCCCAGGGAAAAATCCAATTTGGTCCCAACATTACTTTTAATGGGACTAACGCTGGGTCTACGGCCATTTTTCTCATGACGCCCGTTATAGCACACATCTCGATGTAAATTAGCAGTTAAATAAAATGTTTTTGTGAAGTTTACAAGATAATTGGATTTTTTTGTGCCTATTTCCAGCTGAATGCGAGACTTTATTGGCAGTGTCGTACCTAGGTCTAGATACAAAAGGGCTAATGGGCTAACGCAGTACTTCAGAAAACCAAATATAATTGACGGTACTAACCCCACCTTCTGCGCCAGAGGTCCCGGGTTCGATCCCCGGACAAGACAAATATTTGTGTGCATGAGCATGTCTATTTGTCTTGGTCTGGGTGTTTAATATGTATATTATGTATGTATTTACAAAAAAAAAAAGTACATAAGTATGTTTATCCGTTATCTAGTATCCATAACACAAGTTCTTCATGATACTTAACGTGGGCTAGATAATTGATGTGATTGTATGGAAATAGTTATTTATAATATTAGAAGTTTTTTTTACAATTACTTGCACATTTATGATATTCTAGCGACTGCCTGCAGTTTCAGCCGCGTGGTTCCCGTTCCCGTGGGAATATCGGGATAAAAAATACTGTGTGTTTTAACCCAGAATATCTACTATCTGTCTGCCTTCTTTTATCCAAAATCCGTTCAGTAGTTTAGCGTGAAACAGTAACAAACAAGCAAAGTGATATACTACTCACTTTTCCCTTAAGCTGACAATAGACCCGTGTCCCGTGACCACGGCAGCTGTAAAGGTGCCGAAACGTCGGGAAAATCAAAAAACCCCTAAAAACCTAAAAATACGGACAATTACAACTTAGTTCGTGGAAATATAGCGCGTTTGATATCCTTAAAAGTTGTTTTATTTCAATGAACAGTGCGCGCCAAAACATAAGATGTACGTACTGTCAATAGACGTCCGATTTTGCTTCCAATTGTCTGATCAGACAATCTGATACACGTCCGATTTTAGCGTCCGACTTTTTCTAACTTCAGTCCAGAGAGTAAAATATTATGCGTTAGAGAGTCAACTGGCAAATAGGGAGGAAAATCGGACGGCTATTTCGTCTTTGTACAGAAGTATGCATACAGCAGCCTTCAGACAATTGGATATGACAATAAAATCGTAAACGCGTAGCGTTATTTCCAGCTCGGACGTCCGATCCGATAGTCGGATCGGATGTGTATTGCGTATGCAAACAGATGTATGGCACGAGCGCCTTCCGATTGTCTGATATCAGACTATCGGATCCGACTATCGGATAGAAAAATCTGACGTGTATCCCAGCCTTAGTAACTCAAATATTTTTTAAATTCAATTAAGTAAGTCAAAAGTTTTTTTGATAACAGATTTAAGTTTCAAATAGACAAGCAGGATATATTTTAAACTGTGTACTTACATTTAATTAGTAGCTTTGAATTCGGTATCCGTATAAGTACTGTTATTACAGCAATGACTATTGTCGTTTCAGTCTACTGTTATGTTAAAAGCTTTCATATAATTAAGTATTCTGTTACGTGAATCAACTTGTAAGCACTTGGTTAAGTAAATACAATGTTCGCGAATAGGAAGTGACTAAATTCTTGTGCTTTTAGACTTTGTTTTGGGTTTGGGTTATCGATATTTTTTGGAATAGTGTTGCTGCTTGTTTGTTTTCTTTTCATTTGTTTTAGTTTAAATAACTGTTATATTTTACAGCTTTCAGATGTATTCGGTAGTTTTTGCTTGAATAAGTAACAAACATCCAAATATCCTCACAAACATTCACTTTCTTCTTCTTCTTCTTCTTATCGAGAGAGGATTAGTGGCCACCTCTGGTGTCAGAGTTAATCAAGCCGCCTATAAGGCCTCTGACTTGGCTTAACGACTGTAAACAAATGACAACAGTCTGGACCGATGGTTGAACGTGCCCTCCGAAGCACGGAAGCGCTCAGTTATAATGCCACTTTACGGTGACCCATCTGACACCTGACCGGGCCGAACTTTGCTTAACGAACGTGATCGAATACGATCAGTCTGTCAAGCGTGGCCATGAACGCTTCGACATTCACATTTATAATATTATTAGGAAATAGTAAGATAGTTATAGTTAACAGTACTAAAACTTTCTTTTAAGTGCAGTGGAAACGTTCTCAAATGAAATTAAGTGTGTCATAAAGTCGGACACTTGTGTTAAGTGTTAAAACTCTTGGTTTCTCATTAAATCTTTAAATCTCGTTTCTCAATGGACTTTCTGCGTTATACCACTTTGAAGCTTATTGCTAATGTAATTAAGAATGTTACTCGGATGAAACAGCTTCTACTTTTTACTTCTTTTATTTATTTATTTATTTATTAGCACAAACAACAGATTACAATTAAAAAAACAAACAATATTATATTTAAATTAGGTATAGAACTAGATCATTATCCGAGCTTATGCATGCCTAGTAGCTTCCAAAAGAAATAGAAATAAACTTAAACTAGAGAACTTCTAAGTTACATCGAGGAGACTTACCCCCATATTCTAAGTCGTTCCTCCAAAACTTTTTACACTCCACTCAACCTCGTCGTGGGTAAAAATGGTAGTATGCGCTAGGCCTAACACGGAGTGGCTACGTACTTTTTGGCTCCTCTAGGTCCTTTCGGAGTTATGACAGAATACCGATTTCGAGGAGTATTTCGAAGAGGTTTTCAATGAGGTTTCGTTAAGTCGAGGACGAGTAAGTTTTGGAGGAACGACTTAGAATATGGGTGTTACTCATCTGAGAATTCACTTGTGGCCGAGTTGATTTTTTCCAATATTTTTCTATTAAAATTTTATCATTAGAGGAGATATTTACCAACAAAGTTTCTAAACGTGTCTAAAGACCTACTTAAGGTAAATAAAATAATACGAACGGGAAAACCGAGGGCGGGTACTTGTAATATATAGTATGAATGTTATAGCTATGCATTTTTTCGTCGTCAAAGGCCCTATCTTAAAAGGTAGGAAGAAGTAATTTGCAGTTACCGTTGCAACTTTCAGAGAGATTGCTTGTATTCAAAGGAGCGCCTGCAGTAATTGGAAAACGGGAAGGGTTTAAAGTCCATCCGATATTATTGCGAAAAATTTATTTCTATCTTTTAAGAATTTAGGGAAAATTTCATTCGGTGGTGAAATAGGTGACTTTCGAAATGAGTAGCATTTTTTATTCAACTATCTATAATTTATTGCCATAATGTATACATTGGTGGTCACATAATTAACGACACTTCATTTCATACGTCGATTTTCATACAATCGAGGTTACTGGAGCCCTGGTTCTCTGCCAAGGATTGACTGAGTTGTTATCTGATAATGGCCATCTAGGGAGTGAATGGATCCAGATTGCTATACATACTCAACTGATCTGAACAACCACTGTATAAATGTTAATAATTTTTAATCATTAATATTTACAAACAATGATTAATAATTACCATAATTAAAAGTAAAAGTGATTCATTAATTATTTTAACCGCGTATTATTAACAAGTGCACCTTACTTTTGATAAATGTAATTAATATTCCATGAAGTTGGTCAAAAATATCAATCTTTACAGCCTTATAACTTAACAAAACGGCAATAGAGGCAAAGGGGACGGCTTATTATCATATTTTAGTACTTTTTAAAGAAAGTCGCCTCTGGCGCTTCGCCGGCCGCTGCCGCGGTACGTTTGCTTCGCTCGCTCGGCTCGCGCGTCTTTTCGTCACAGTTCTAACCCAATCTAACCTAGAGGTACCTTTCGTCCTTTCTTGGTGGCGGGGTCACCCGAGCCCCCTTTAAGGGGTACTGCGCCCCCGTAAACTTCTGTACGCGATTTGCTAGGTTAAATGGCTATCAGAGTCAGAACTAACTAGGTAGTTTTACCAAATACAGTTGTTAAACATTAATAATAACCGAGAAAAAGTGATCAATTATGTAATTATACTCACATTGACCAAATCACAATGTCAGTATTAATAATTACCGGTTATTATTAATAATGTGCACACTATTAACATTTACCGCGATATACACATTTAGGTAGTTATAATGTTTACGCTGTTACTGTCTTTGTAAGAGGTATATTATTGTAAGAATATTGATTCTTAGTTTATTGGTTGCATAAAGACTTAGTTACTAATACATTATCTCATAATAATAAAAATAAAGATATTTATTGCGTGAAACATGGTTATTTTTAGATGACGGGATATTTAAGAAGGTACACATATTTCGCCGGATGACCGGCATGCAAATTTTTAAACAGTTCACATAAATAAAAATAAAATATTAAACCATTCCATTCTTTTACAGTACACAAATAATATAAATCTATAGGCAATAATGTCAAAACTTTGTATAATAATGCCAATTATCCATAAAATCTAATTAATATGAAGCATAAATTATTAAAATAACAATTCGATCATAATATAATGACATTTTGTCGTGAGCCATGTATGAAGTTTGACTTTGAATTGCCTTAAAGGCCAGCTTAAAGGCAATTCTCTTAAATTTTGCGGAATATGATTATATATTTTAATCGCCTTTATGTTACAGTTTATATGGCTCAATATTTTTTCCTAAAGGATATGCGTCTTGTCGGATTTTTTTTTCTTATTACAGAAGAGAGTTTATCTTCATACTTATTAAAATAAAATGCGTTAACTCTTACGAATAAATACAGATATGAAAAATATATAAATCGGTTCAAGTAAGCACTTTCCAACTTTGTTTTAAGATCATTAATTAAAGGGCAACTAATTCTTGAATACCTTATTTTGTTACTATTAAAACTTTCTGATAATTGAACACTTTATCTTCTTTTTCTTCTTTGAGATCTAGACTCTTGTCTGTTATGAATCCAAAACTTTGAAATACATAAAGATACGATAATATTAGTTTAAGCCTAGTTTATAGTTTTAATAAATCTTTGAATACATCTAAACCGTTTTTTAAACCATTTATTAAGCAACTGTCACAGCACTCGCTCTTTACTTTTAATTAAAGAACTTTGTAAATATACAAACATCAAAAAACGGAACTAACAAACTCAGCTAACTCAAATACAAATTTGCTATTTAGCAAGAATTACTTAGCCAAAATAGCAACAATTTTCGAAAGTACGCTGGCTTCGGGTTGCTTCGGGCTTGTGAAATGTTGAACAATTTTACAATAATAATAGTAATAACCTTTCGGAGCGAGTTGCGAGACCAAATATGAACATTCTAATGGTTTCTTGGTTAGCTGCAACATTGCTTTTAATGGCTTTCGACAATTGCAGACGGTAAAGTATACGCCACGCCCTGCTGCGGAAGGAGGCTACGGTCTGCTATTATCTAATGCAAGAAAACGGAGATAAATCGTTATGATTGAATTTTTCTTGGTGCTACTACAAAACAAATTATGTAAATAGAGAATTAAAGATCAGCTTAATTTTTTGTGATTTTTGCATTTTTGCATTTTTCAATGCTATTTTTATACTTATAATAAATTTTAAATTGAAAAATATTGGACCTTTGGAAATCCGGTCCAATGCTCTTTGAACCCTAAGAGCATTGGACTTGATTACCAAAGGTCGTGTGTTCGAGTTCCATCTGAGAATTCACTTGTGGCTGAGTTAATATTTTCTAATATTTTTTAATTTAAAATTTATCATATAAGATATGTCTTCAGTTTTAACAAAAAAAATATTCTAGCATTTTTTTTTCATTGAATACAAGAAGATATTTTTTGCAGCAGGAAATTTCCAATGAAATATTTTTTTTATAAACACAACGTGTTCTAAAGATACACGTAGACTTAGCTTAAACTTTGATCTAGCTAGGCAAATAATATAATCCGTTCAGTAATTTTTACGTTTATTGACCAACACACATCCACACTCTCAAATAATTTCATTAGTACCTAGAATGTAGGAAGTACGATTGAAATTCTATCCTACTTCCTACTATCCTACTGTATAATACCCTATCTTATAATAATATTATAAATGCGACAGTTTGTGAGTATGATGAAATTTGGTACACTGATATGTCTATTTGTCTTGGTCTGGGTGTTTAATATGTATATTATGTATGTATTTAAAAAAAAAAGTATATAAGTATGTTTATCCGTTATCTAGTATCCATAACACAAGTTCTTCATGATACTTAACGTGGGCTAGATAATTGGTGTGATTGTATGGAAATATTTATTTATTTAATATTTATTAAAACATAGTGTACTTTTTATATATTCCCATGGGAACGGCAGCCGTGCGGTGAAAAACCGCAGGCGGAAATAGTTATATTATATAACCCTGCCCATCTTTTCAAACTCATTCTCGATTCGTGCAATACGTTCGAGTTCTTGTCTAATTGAAAGCGAAATTCGCTCAATCTGCAACGATTGGCTCTTCATTTTTAACGAGTGAGTTAACAAGCTACCGCTCGGGAATTCGTATTTTCCTGTTGACAAAGCAATCCTTTTATATATTGGAATTAACCCCTTCATTTTGTATCGTTTTGAAGAGCTGTAGTTAGCACACGCCTTTGAAATCGCAAGAGTCGGTCGTGAAGTTACTAAAAATGTATTTATGGCATAAACATTGCATGGTAAATAAAAAATAAAATACTTATTTAAATGTATTCTCTAGTGTTTCTGCTCTTGTGTGGTGCTGGCACGAAATAGTTCTGAAAAATTGTATCGCCAACTCAAAAAATGTATAGGGAAACTTAGTTCCGTGACGACACAAATACTTTTTCGCAAATTTTTCGGGTTCGCTTCGAAAGAAACGATAAGTCGTTGATTCATCATCAGCAATTAAATGTCCACCCCTGTAGGCCTAGCACGAAAACTTTCGAGTAAGTATCGAGGAAGTAAAGTAAATAATGGTCAGAGATATTGAGCAGCGTTCCTCCCGGACGTGAACGGAATTACATTTTCCTATTATTTTTTTTACATTACATGTTCGATACAGCTAAATAGTTTTTCGTGCTATCTCTACTGACATAGTCTTTGGTTAACACCCACCAATCTGCATTGGACCCGCATGGTGGTTAAAGCACATTCTTATTATCCATCGATAGGGTCTGTGCCCCAGCAGTGGGGACATTAACCCGGCTAGGATGTGGAGGGGTCATTTTGACATTGTCAATTTTAATTAATGTAGTTTTTTTCCCGTCGCCGAAGGAGTCTCACACCCATATTCTAAGTCGTTCCTCCAAAACTTACTCGTCCTCGACTTAACGAAACCTCATTGAAAACCTCTTCGAAATACTCCTCGAAATCGGTATTCTAAGTCATAACTCCGTAAGGACCTGGAGGAGCCAAAAGTACGTAGCCACTCCGTGTTAGGCCTAGCGCACACTACCATTTTTACCCACGACGAGGTTGAGTGGAGTGTAAAAAGTTTTGTAGGAACGACTTAGAATATGGGGGTCAGTAGCTGATACCAAGGGGGGGTCCCTTGGAATCAGCTACGCACGCCGCCGCACGCCGAACATTGCCAAACAAGCAGCCGCCGCTGCCTGCGACGAGAATCACACGTGCGCGAAGTCAAAAGGGGCCAAGAATATGCCGCGCTTGACAGACTGATCGTATTCGATCACGTTTGTTAAGCAACGTTCGGCCCGGTCAGGTGTCGGATGGGTGACCGTAAAGTGGCATTATAACTGAGCGCTTCCGTGCTTCCGTCGGTCCCGGCTGTTGTCATTTGATTATAGTCGTTAAGCCAAGTCAGAGGCTTTATAGGTGGCTTGATAAACTCTGACACCAGAGGTGGCACTAATCCTCACTCGATAAGAAGAAGAACAAGAAATTTTAGTTGGTTAGTTTTAAAAACTGATAATAAATGTAAATGTAAATGAAAGTGATTGATCTTTAAATGTATACCAAATAATCTTAATTACAGTAAAAAGTTTTTTTTTTGCTTTTTCATCTTCTCTTTAAGCCTTGCTTAAATTGATTATGTTTAGGCCTTTGCTAACATTAATATAATTAATAAAAATATTTTGTACTATGAAGTCTGATTTTTTATTAAAATCCATAAAATATAACCTAACTATAAAACCTTGGTATCTTCAAGGCGAGAATGTAAAGGCATTTCTTGGGCAAGCATGATACACCATAGACCACATCCTGTTTACTAAGCGCGATGGTGGTCAAATGCCTGCCTAGTTACTTGTAAAAAAATATACTAAAATGCAATAGAAACACAGGGTCAAATATACCCTCCACAACTTCCACGTAACTATTTTTACCACATCCTCGCCGGGTTAAAGTTACTAACGACTATGATAGTCATCAGAATCAAATGAGATAGTAAATTAAAATCATTATTTGGCAAACTAAACATAATATTATAATAATTTTGGGTAAAATGAATACCAGTAAAAGTAAAACAATGGCAACAAAAAAACATTTTATAAAAAAAATCAAACCGACTTCAAAAAGTAAAAAATAAAACTTTTGGAGTCGGTGCCAGCCAAAGCATTCTACATTGCACTTCTATTAACTATATTTTTTTGGCCTTAGCTAACTAGCACCGACTCCATAAGTTTTATTTTTTACTTTTGAAGTCGGTTTGATTTTTTTTATAAAATGTTTTTATTTCAGATTTTTTTGTTACATGTGCCGTTACTTACACTAAAAATCAGCCCATACACAACAATGATGTCATCTAGGTATACGACTACTTGCCAAATGGTGATTGATATTTTTCAGGATTGTGAAAAAACTACTAGACAGATCTTCGTAAAAATTATATGGGACCACACATAAACCATTTTCTTTCAGATAAAAAAAGAATTATAAAAATCTGTTAACAACTGGCGAAGTTAAGGTAGAACATAAATAAAAAAAAATTATAAAAAAAAATACAGTCGACTTGAGAACCTCCTCCTTTTTTTGAAGTCGGTTAAAAATACACTGCAATATACCACCAATAATAGTATTAATCATGTTTTATTTTTGCTAACAATGACTTTTTTCTTTTACAGGGTAAGCGATAAAGGCCCTTTACATTGCAAGAAACTTTGTAAGTATTTTTAAGCTCTTATAACTGACTATGATGCCGTCTAAAATGTACATCATCAGCCTGTGGACATCCACTGCTGGACATAGGCCTCTCCTAGCCCACGCCTATTGTGGCGTTCATAGGAGGTTATTAGCCTACTGCTACCCACTATTTGGTAAAGACATGTAGAAAATAAAGTCTGCAATGCTTGCTTTGCCGACTTTTATATTAGCCACAACTCGAGTAGTGCAATTCTGGGGTTGAAATACTTTGAATATTTTTTACACATACATACCCCTACGCCATAAGTTGGCAGAACCTCAAAAGTGCAGCATGAGAGTGAAATGTTTTTTTATTTATTTATTTCACCACAACAATATACATAGTATTCACTATGTATATTGTTGTGGTGAAATTAGGAAATTGATTAGGAAATTCCCTGTAGCCTGTGAAAGTTAATCTGTGTTACAGGCCACCGTGTCTTCCCTGACTTTAATAACAAACATTGTTATGGTCATATATTCACACACATCACATCATCAGCCTGTGGACGTCCACTGCTGGACATAGGTCTCTGCTAGTTCACGCCTATTGTGGCGGTGATAGAAGGCTATTAGCCTACTGCTACCACGCTGGCCAGACGGGTTGGTAGAGGGTTTGTTTCAAGATTTCCTTCTCTCGCACAGGTTTTCAATGCGTCGAGCCTCTTAGTTGACTCTTACGACATCCCAGGCATGTAAGGGAGTGGTGACACTTGTATTCTTAGGCCGTCACCACACGGCAAACTCTCTCGCTTACGGTATCACTTTCATACTAAAAATGCAATATTGAATCCAATAGATAAATAGAAATATGTATGAATTAGACAAAAACCCTGTCGTTCAAGGGTTTTATGAGCGTTTGAAGTTTGATAGCTATAGCGATAGTACAAGCTATACCGTATAGCAAATCTGAAATTTATTATTATCATGTAGCTTTTCGAAACATCGAAGTTAAAAACCGCCAAATCGTTTAACCGCATCGATATCAAATCAATCATCGAAGGCATTATCACACTCGTTTTATGTCAATTATACTAGGTGATAATAAAACGTTATGAGTAGATTTATGTAGTCATAAAGCTGAGGTAGTGAACGCAGGCGCAGTAATGAGAAGGCATTATGGTTTCATTAAAATTTAACCATTGTGGAGGTTAGTGCGGCGTCAAGGGATACGGTTTACTTTGAGGGTATATGGGATCTAGAGGTTTATGAGGAGGCATATTTTACAGTCTGTACCTATTCGAAGTAACTTGCTCGTAGAGGTGATGAAACCACGTGGTTTTACAGAATGTAATTACCTCTCTTTTTGCAATGTCTTGATCTCACTAATTGTAGGGGTGACAAAAATGGGATATGAACATTTGAGGGCCTATCGCCATCTCTTAGCGCAATATTGTTTCCATCTTACCATCCTATTTCGTACTACGAATCTCAAGAAAGCTTGTTTTGTGACGTCATCGCGCAGTCATCGCCTCCAAAGTTTGAAGTGAGCCAAAATTTGACAAGTTCAATAAAAACAAAATGATAACAAAACGTTCTTGCGACATGATGATTTCTAATAAATGATGGTATTAAGTATTAATTTAATGTAGCCTTCAACCCGCAACTTTGTCCGCGAGGAATTAGGTTACAATGCAATCGCGTGTTATGCCCTATGTGCCAGCGTGGTAGCAGTAGGCTAATAGCCTCCTATGAACGCCACAATAGGCGTGAGCTAGGAGAGGCCTATGTCCAGCAGTGGACGTCCACAGGCTGATGATGGATGATGATGATGTTATGCCCTATCCTTTAAACTGTGGGAACATCGAAAAATCCTTTCTTAGTTGCCTACATCGTTCCTGTTATGAAGGATCCTGTATGCACAATATCAGCTTAATCGGTTCAGCCGTTTGGGCTGTGCGTTGTCTGCCAGTCAATCACGGTATTGTCTCATTAGTATATATATGTTTTGTTTTTTTTTAACTTTTGCATTTTCAATGCTATTTTTAAACTTATGATAAATTTAAAATAAAAAATATTGGAAAAAATCATTTCTCGGTAGCTCAGAGCATTGGACCGGATTTCCAAAGGTCGTGGGTTCAAGTCCCATCTGCGAATTCACAAATACAAATACAAATACAAATACAAATATCTTTATTGTGAAATGCAGGTATACAAATGTAGTTGTTAGGTTAGTTTATCAGTGTCTCACTACATTTCCACCTTTTACAAGGTATACAATATTGCAGTATGTTGAACATCTTTCAATTTATAAAAAGTCAAATAAGCATACAATGTCAAAACCTAAATATCACAATTGACCAATCATAATGTCATGTTTAAGCACATCATGCAATAGGTACATAGATAATCAACAATAAAATTTCAGATCTAATAGAATTTTAGTTATCAATGTCAAAATATTAAATGTCAAAAATTATGATTAAATTATGAATACCTAATTATAGTTTTTTATTTATTTTTATTGTGCCATAATAATGTTGGTAAAGAATCGAATATAATAGAATCAATTATTATAATTATATATCCATTTATTTTAAAGAAATGTCAGTGAGGAAGTCTACTATTGTGTAGTATGCTTTGTCAATAAGCAGCTTCATAAGGCTTTTTTTGAAGCGATTTACTGGTAAGATTTTAATGTCATTCGGAATTTTGTTTTATATTTTTGTAGCCATGCCATAGAAACTATTGCTAAAGAGTGCAGTTTTATGTTTAAGTGCGCATAATTTGTTTCCTAGGCCCTTTCTATGGGTCTTAGATGTGTTTTGCTCTGCAAATGTGGAAAAAGCATTTTGATTTTGCTTGACAAATAATGCAACTTCATATATATATATAGGGATGGGAGCGTCAGAATATGTAGTTGTTTAAAGACTGGATAGCAGCTGTCAGTAGGCTTCAAACCTTTCATAGCCCTTATACATCTTTTTTGGGCTTTAAAAACCATAGTTTTATTAGACGAGTTACCCCAAAATATTATCCCGTATCGTAATATGGATTCTATGTATCCATGATAGGCCATTACAACAGTTTTAGTGTTGGCTATTTTTGACAGCTTGTATAGAACATAGGCAGACGAACTAAGTCTCTTACAGAGCATTTCAGTATGGGATATCCAACTCATTCGATAATCAATTTGGACACCCAGAAATTTCGTACTAGATACTGTTTCTATTACATCGCCATTAGCTTTTAGAGTTACATTTGGTATAGAAGTATTCTGTCTGAAATGCATAATTTTTGTTTTATTAGTATTGATTATCAAGTTATTTCTTCTTAGCCAATCATTGAGATTCGTCATAGCCTTATTTATTTCTTCTTCGTAATTAATAGTATTAGCACATCTGATTATAGCCGTGCTATCATCAGCAAACATTATCATGGGGTGTTCAATGGCAGTTGGGAGATCATTTATATATATAATGAAGAACAAGGGACCTAGTATACTGCCTTGTGGTACGCCTACCTCCACATTTCTGCAATTTGATGTGTAGGTTTTCCTTATTTGTGTTTCGTCGCATAATTTGTTTATAACAGTATACTGTTTCCTATTAGAAAGATATGATTTTATCAAATCGTAAGCTAAACCTCTTATACCGTATGAGTAAAGTTTATCCAGTAGTAACTTATGATCAACATGATCAAATGCGCTTGTCATATCCATGTATATTGCACATATATGTTGTTTGCGATCTACGGATTCTATGACAGGTTGAAGAAACTGATGAATTGCCTTATTTGTATTTTTATTTCGTCGAAAACCAAATTGTTCTTTACAGAATATATTATATTTCTCAAAAAAAATGTTAAGATTATTACAAATTATTCTTTCAAATATCTTTGATATTACATCTTTGATATTATATTCACTTGTGGCCTTGTTGATTTTTTCCAATATTTTTGCATTTAATTTTTTTTTAAAGTATATATCTTATCTAGTCTGACACCATAACAACAATGTTTTCAGCATTGTTGTGTTCCGTCAGTCAGAGATAAGATAGCTAGTCCCTCAGTGATTGAGGATTCCGGGAGAGGCTCGCTTCGATCTTCAGCCTTATCCAATACTTAACATTAGGTATGATGAAGGCTAAGAGTCTCCCCATTGTTCATAAAAAATATATAAGTAGATATGCACCTATATTATGAAGCAATGGTTGGTTATTTCTAACCATTGTGGAGGTTAGTGCAGGTATATAGAAGGTAGAGGTATATGAAGAAAATTTAAATAGAAAAATATTGGAAAAAAATAACTCGGCCACAAGTAAATTCTCAGACGGGAATCAAACCCGCGACCTTTGGAAATCATTGGAGAGCATTGGACCGGAATATTTAACTATTTAAAAATTTACCATAAGTATAAAAATAGCATTGAAAAATGCAAAAATTACAAAATCATAAAGTATATGAGGAATATATTTTACAGAATATTGGTAGTAACTTGTTCGTAGACGTGATAAAATCACGTGATGGACATTTTTAGGGTTCCGTACCCAAAAGTTAAAACGGGACCCTATTATTAAGAATTCGCTGTCCCTCCGTCCGTTCGTCTGTCTGTCCGTCTGTCACCAGGCTGTATCTCATGAACCGTGATAGTTAGACAGTTGGAATTTTCACAGATGATGTAATTCTGTTGCCGCTATAACAACAAATACAAAAAAACAGAATAAAATAGATATTTAGGGAGCTCGCATACAAAGCCATGTTTTTTGCCGTTTTATAGATAACTAGCGGCCGCTCTCGGTTTCACCCGCGTGGTTCCCGTTCCCGTAGCAATATCGGGATAAAAAGTATCCTGTGTTCATAACTAGGCTTTCTACTATGTGTGTACCTAATTTCATCTAAATCCGTTCAGTACTTTTTGAGTTTATTCGTTGCAAAGAAAGGACAAACAAACACACTCGCATTTAGAATATTTATATTTCTGACGACCTGTTTGGCGCAGGCCCGTCTTCTGCGCCAGAGGTCCCGGGTTCGATCCCCGGACAAGACAAATATTTGTGTGCATGAACTTGTCTATTTGTCCTGGTCTGGATGTTTATATGTATATTATGTATGTATTTACAAAAAAAGTATATAAGTATGTTTATCCGTTATCTAGTATCCATAACACAAGTTCTTCATGATACTTAACGTGGGCTAGATATTTCTTTTTTAATATTTATTATTTATTTAATATTATTATACAATAAATTATAGTCAGGATGGTATGGAACCCTTCGTGCGCGAGTCCGACTCGCACTTGGCCGGTTGTTTGTTTGGTCGGCTGGCTTACCGTGCTTTATAAAGCACTTCTGTATTTGAGGACCGCAAAAAAGAATTCGTTTTATCTTTATTGATATTCGGTTTACCTATATCAGTTACTTTTGCTATCATAAATATTTATAGAAGAATAAAACGTCACAAAAATATAGCTCGGACAAATCGTGTCTTCATTTAAAAAAATGAATTTTCTCAATTTGGTTTTATTAGCTTTTCTTGTGATATTTATACTTATTGTCTGCAACAGTGTTTCAAAGATGGTCTCGGTAGCACTGGTAATAAAAAACATGACGTTGCCAGAAAAAAAAATCAATTACTTTTTAAAACTTCGCCGAGGGCTTGAGGTTATGACAAGCGTTCAACTTTTATCGGCTATTATTTTTTACGCTTTTCTTTTCCGGACACTTTTATTCGATCGCAAGATTTTTTTAAATTATTAAGTGAATGTTTTCGGATATTATATAAAGCAGTATATAAAACATAAATATAGTTCAACTTTTATCGGCTATTATTTTTTACGCTTTTCTTTTCCGGACACTTTTATTCGATCGCAAGATTTTTTTAAATTATTAAGTGAATGTTTTCGGATATTA
The DNA here is from genome assembly GCA_910589605.1 of Chrysoteuchia culmella. Lineage (NCBI taxonomy): Eukaryota > Metazoa > Arthropoda > Insecta > Lepidoptera > Crambidae > Chrysoteuchia > Chrysoteuchia culmella. Next base: position 4,171,806 of record OU342651.1, read on the forward strand.
TATAAGGCAGTATATAAAACATAAATGTAGTATCATAAAAAATCATTCAAGTAGTGAACATTCAGGAGGTGAGAATACAATTCTAAAACCATCGAACAACTTCATTAATATTAAATAAATAAATAGCTATTTCTAATCTTTTCGTTTTCTAATTCTAAGGAGCCCGTGGCGCAGTGGTTCGCGCGTTCGGACTGCGATTGTTGAGGTTAAGCAACTTTCGCAATGGTCGGTCACGGGATGGGTGACCAAAAATTTACTATCTCGAGCTCCTCCGTGCTTCGGAAGGCACGTTAAGCCGTTGGTCCCGGCTGCATTTGCAGTCGTTACAACCCACCAATCCGCATTTTGCCCGCGTGGTGGGTCATGGCCCGTTCTCCTTATCCATCCACAAGGAAGGCCAGTGCCCCAGCAGTGGGGACATTAAAAATGGCTGATGACGATGACGAATCGTTTTGCTATTATGAAATAACAGCCTCTAATGCTAGGTCTGTAATAATTTTAATTAGGTATTCGAAAACCTTTTTAATTTAAGAAAAATATGATTTTAAACGTAATATTGACATCAAGATATTTTACTTAGCTAAATTATTATTTAATTTCTTGTAAGTAATCCTTACTTATAATTATTATGAAAATTAAGACCCGTCTAAAACAGATTTGTTCAGTTATAAATTAAAAAGTGAAAAGATAAATATAAGATGAATCAAAAGGCCGACCTTAATCTTTTAATAAAATAAGAGATTTGTTTGCTTAAGTAATAATAATCTTTATTGCTAAAAAGTAAGTAGATAAGTTATTTTTGATATGAAAATTTATTTATTCTAGAACTTAAGACTGAAAATGTATTTTTATTTTTATTTTATCTTTATTTGGAAAACCAACAGCTTTATATAATGCTTATATAATAACTTATGTAAATCTTTAGTAAGCCAATTACAGGTTTCCCTTAAATAAACCAATAATATTGTGACAAACGACTTTTGGTGATGTAAACCATAAGCAAAATTATTCTTACAAAATTGCGCAAAAAATATATTTATATTTATGAAAATAGCTGAACATGGTAGCCCGAGACCAACATGTACATATGTGAAAATTGTTACTGTTGTATTTATGTTTTTATGTAAGTTACAATGAACCAGCACTAACATTTACACTTTAGTCTTATTCTCGTTATAAGGTCTCTTGTGGTAAGGTTTGTGAACTGATAGCGTAGCCTCCCTGACACACGCAAGTAGTTGTAATGTATAAACATCACTCACTAATCCATACCTCAACGGTGCCACATTTGGCATTGCCAGTGTCACAGATCTACTCGTATATCGGAAGAGACGGTAAGTGTACCCACCTTGCGTGTCAAAAGTTTGATCCACGATCAAAGTTTTACGACCTAAGCTTGTCCGCTTGAGACCAATGCCATGAAAACATGCGTCACTCAGAAACAAAAATGGTTAATTGTGCTGTGCTTTCTTGCTCTGCACTACAACGTCAATAACATTTACACATCACTAAATCTCTTGTGTCTTCATCGTATGGTCGAAGACTTATGCGGAAATAGACAAGTCAAAGTTAAATAATATTTAGTAGACTTAAAGAAAATTAGCGGCTTCGATTAGTACTTTTGAAGTGAAAACTTCTTTAGCGGCGTTGTGCACATCAGAGTTTAAATTTTTTGGGATGGGTAAAAAATATTAAAGTCGCACACGTGACCCTGATCGAAAATTCGTAAGACCATTTACCGTTGACCTATTTCAAATTACATAAAGTCTCACACTTGAAAGATCTACGTATATTAGTTAATACAACCATTATATAAAGATTTCTCATTGCTACCAACTTTCATATTGATGCCAGGTCAATTTTAATGGATTTACCTACCAAATAAAGTTGGTTTCCGTTTTCATCAACGTTTTATGAAGTTGTGGTCAAGATATAGTGGATTTTGATCGTTATTTTCATTTAAGCGGCTTTCACTTCTGCCGGCACTCCCGTTGGCAGAGTGCAACCCGTTGTTTTTTTTTTACTGAGAACGATAAACTTTATTTTGCCATTACAAATAGGGTTCATACAATCAAGTAGTGCTAAGTAGGTATGTACAACTCACCTCCTATACCTGTGATGGACTGGTGGCTGATATAGGTTTCAGCAGTAGAAACCTGAGCTACAGGTCGCCAGGCCCACTCAAGGACAAAAGATAGGTAAGTACAACATTCAGGGCTTACATCGGACGAGTGATAAGGACGAATAAAACAATAACAAAAAAGAAAAACAATAAAATAAACATGGCTAAATGTTATCTAAATACGAGTGTGTGAGCAGCACCCAGTACATAGTAACTTTTTATAAATCGTTTACAAATCTATAATCACAATATTTTATGTGATAAATATTTAACAAGCAAATATACTATTTGAATGGATTTTCAAAATATTAAGACACGTAGCCACTAAAGATATGCTAAAACAAATTTATGTAGCTTTGGCTCAGTCGGTTGTGATATACTGCATAAGAGTTTGGGGATCTGCGCTAAAAACTAAATTTCTTGAAGTTGAAAGAGCTCAAAGAATCTTATTAAAGGTCATGTTTTTCAAGAAGCGGGATTTCTCAACTGAATTAATTTACTCATTTACAGACCTACTTACTGTAAGAAAATTGTTCATTTTGCATGCTGTCACAAAGAAACACACATCGCTCCCGTACAACTGTAGTAATGCAAACCGAAGAAGAAAGGACATTGTAGCATTGGTTCAACGCACTAACACAGTCTTTGCTAGAAAGCAGTATCTAAACCTTGCGCCCATTGTTTACAATCGCATCAACAAAATACTTAATATTTACCCGTTAACCACCCGGGTTTGCAAACTGAAGTTAACGGTATGGCTTAAGACCCTTAACTATGATGAAACTGAGAACTTGTTAAAATTCATCACTTAACCTACTGTATTCATTGAAAGTAAATGCAATGTACATGCACCTGCACAACAAACACACACACACACACACACACACACACACACCGCTCATATAGTTTAAGTTTGTATAATTAAACCAGTAAATAAAATATTAAAGCATGATTAATTGATACATATTACCTAAATCTAGAAAATTAAGTTATAACTAAGTTTAACTAGAACATAAGATGTTTAACCTTAGCTTATAAATGAACTTACCATGTAAATAAAACTAAATATGTTATGGAAGAGTGGTTCCTTCTGGTACAGGTGTTTAACACTTAAAAGAAGGATCCCACCTATGCTCATCAATTGTAATTGTTTGGTAATGAAATAAACATTTTTCATTTTCATTTTTTCATTTTCATACTAGAAAAAAGCAACTAGTCTCATGTCGCCCTGACGACGGCCCTGATGACCTGGGCCGGACTCCCAAGGATGCGGGTTCGAACCCGCATCCTTGGAAGTCCGGCCCAATGCACTAACCAATTATGCTACAGAGACCTAATGAGGACACGTCGATTTTTTCTAGTATATTCACCGTTCTACGGTGTTGGCCACCGTCGCTTCATCAATGAGAGAAAAATATCCTCGCATTCGAAAGAAACATCTTTACAGATGTTTGACTATCGATTAAGATGAAACAGCCATCTAATTATAACTTTTTAATTTTGCATTTTACAATGCTATTTTTATGTGATAAATATTTAACAAGAAAATATACTAGAAAAAAAACAACTAGTATCATGTCGCCTTGACAGGATTCGAACCCGCATCCTTGAGAGTCCGGCCCAATGCACTAACCAATTATGCTACAGAGACCTAATGAGGACACGTCGATTTTTTCTAGTATATTCACCGTTCTACGGTGTTGGCCACCGTCGCTTCATCAATGAGAGAAAAATATCCTCGCATTCGAAAGAAACATCTTTACAGATGTTTGACTATCGATTAAGATGAAACAGCCATCTAATTATAACTTTTTAATTTTGCATTTTACAATGCTATTTTTATGTGATAAATATTTAACAAGAAAATATACTAGAAAAAAAACAACCAGTCTCATGTCGCCCTGATGGGATTCGAACCCGCATCCTTGGGAGTCCGGCCCAATGCACTAACCAATTATGCTACAGAGACCTATGAGGACACGTCGAATTTTTCTAGTATATTCACCGTTCTACGGTGTTGGCCACCGTCGCTTCATCAATGAGAGAAAAATATCCTCGCATTCGAAAGAAACATCTTTACAGATGTTTGACTATCGATTAAGATGAAACAGCCATCTAATTATAACTTTTTAATTTTGCATTTTATAATGCTATTTTTATGTGATAAATATTTAACAAGAAAATATACTAGAAAAAAGCAACTAGTCTCATGTCGCCCTGACGGGTTTCGAACCCGCATCCCGACCGCCTAACGGTATAGCTTGATCTATCGCCATAGCTATCAAACTTCATACTGTCATAAAACCCTTGAACGACAAGGTTTTTGCCTAATTCCTACATATTTCTATTCATCTATTGGATTCAATATTGCATTTTTAGTATGAAAGTGATAGCGTAAGCGAGATAGTTTGCCGTGTAGGAATACAAGTGTCATCACTCCCTTACATTCCTGGGATGTCGTAAGCGTCGACTAAGAGGCTCGAAGCATTGAACACCTGTGCGAGAGAAGGAAAACTTGAAACAAACCATCTACCAACCTGTCTGGCCAGCGTGGTAGCAGTAGGCTAATATCTTCCTATGAACGCCACAATAGGCGAGAGGCCTATGTCCAGTAGTGGACGTCCACAGGCTGATGATGATGATGGTGAGCGTAAGCGAGAGCCCATTTAGGGGGTTTGAAAAATCATAGCTATAGCGATATCACAAGCTATACCGTTAGGCGGTCGCTCCGTAGCTTGTAGTGCGGAAACATATACAAACTCCACAGTACAGTACAAAAACATATAAAACAAATTGTTCGTTCAATAAAGGCGATTCGTTCGTCCGTTTATTCGAATCTATCTGGGAAACCGCTCACGCGATAATTAATTATTTGCGTCATTTCCCGTCCACGTAATTACTACTGAAATATTGTTGGACTTCGCGAAATATCATTGTGTAATAAAGGATCGCTTAGTTTATACGTTATGACTTCAACTATGGCTAAAGTAATTATTACATTTATTTGTATAAAACTTATGATATTGCCTCATTACATCTTAAACTATCCTACTAATTATAATAAAAACGTATTTTTTATGAGCGACGGGTAGACTCTTAGCCTTCATCATACCTGATGTTAAATATTGATAAGGCTGAAAATGAAAGCGAGCCTCTCCCGGGATCATTAATAACTGAGGAACTGGCTATCTTATCTTTAACTGCCGGAACAACAACAATGCTGAAAACATTGTTGTTTTGGCGTCAGACTTAGATAAGATGGTGGTAGCTAGCCAGGCGGACTTACAACAAGTCCTACCAGCAACCGCGATGTTGTTTGAAAGTTTGGATGGATGTATGTTTGTTGTCCTTAACGCAAATACTTCTGAGCGGATTTAGATGAAAATTTACAGTATATAGCTTACACATCAGAATAACACATAGGCTAAATTTGTCATGGTAATATTACGGGAACGGGAACCACGCGAGTGAAACCGCAGGCCGCCACTAGTACCCCCATAACAAGAGAAAGTGTTTGTATATGTCGCAGCCAACTGGTTAAGCCAACGTTCAATTGGAGGGCTAGCCCATTAATTAAACGCCGGCATTCAATGAAATGGCTAAGGGACAACTAGCCAAGTCGTTGAATGAAACGTTTAACGGCTTGGCTAAACCTTATATTAGCTGTCTCATTAAATGAGATGTCATTATAGACTCAATTATTCGTGAATACTTGTAACCGGCCCCCTAATTGTCTAATTTAAAATCTATCACAATCCCTTTCAGAGGTATTGTGATTATGATATTTTCGTCAGTCATATTGCTTAGACAGTTCAATTTCGTTTATTCCATACCTTTTAAAACGCGTCCTGATCACAATCCCTTTCAAATGTCAAATAGATAATCGTCTAATTTTAAATGCGATAGATTTAAAATTAGACGATTAGCTCCCTGGTCGGTGTAATATTAGGCATATTTTTATCACACATTTTTATTAAATAAATATTGATATTAATAAAACACTGTAAGTTATTTTGAAATGAAAAAAGGTAAGTACACAAAATTGCCAGCTGATGCGAGCTATTTGACGCTATATTTGTTTTGAGACTACCAGTGCCCCAGTGGCAAAAAATTTTAACTAAATTTGAATCACGTGGCTGAATTAACGTCAGCCATCTTCGAAGGGCTAACGCCAACTACAATAAGCCAACTAGTTGAAAGTTAAGTGATCCAAGTTCAATCAACGATAGGCCTAGGCATTCAACAAATTAATTAATTAGTTGCAGGATATAGGGGCTATGCAGCTCCAGTTGGAACTGTAGTCACTGCGACCTATAAGATCTATTGTAACTCGCCACCTTGTTATAGTATCTCTTTTATCCTGGCGGCCTCCAGGAAATCTAAAATCTTCCTAGCTCTGAGAGATTTTAGTTCCTCTGGCCGAATTATATGCCGGCCCAGGTGGATACTGCGTTTGTGAATTAGGGGTCCGCAGTCACATAGGAGAGGTTTGGGTGTTTCTCTCTCTAATCCGCAGTAACGGCAAACGTCAGTGTCACTTAATTTCATGTGAAATTGGTGCCTTTTTAGTTTGTAGTGTCCAGTTAAGGCTCTTGCTATCACACTTATGTTTGCTCTGCTGAGTTCTAGGAGTTCAGCAGTTTGCTTTTGCGAATAGCCTTCGATAAGGGATTTGGCGTGTACTAATCTTGGTTGATTTAACCAGTATTTTTTTGACTCGCCAAGTAGGTTGCCCATAAGAAGTTGCATGGCCTGTTCCTTTGAGATACGAGAGAAAGGCTCTGGACCTAGCTGTTGGCCCTGAGCTCCAGACCTTGCAAGTTCATCAGCTTTTTCATTGCCAATGATTCCTGAGTGACCTGGTACCCATTTCAGAATAATTTTATTTCGTTGTCCCAGCTCATTCAGCTTATCGACGCAGTCCTTCACCAATTTCGAATGTATGACATTCGAATTGATAGCGTTGTGGGCTGCCTGACTATCTGAGAAGATAAGAATAGTTTGATTTAGTAGTATGTAGTTTCGTTGTCGGTCGGCCTCTTCGCATTCTATGATGGCGTATACCTCTGCTTGGAATATGGTAGCGCGTTTGCCTAGATTCACACTCTTGCTGAATCGAGGGTTGCCGCCGTATATTCCGCATCCTACATTTTCATTCCTTTTGGAGCGTTTATGAACCAAACTAAGCTTCCAGCCTTACAGGTATGGTGATTTGCAGACCACTCTTCCCTGCTAGGTATCTCCACTGAGTAATTTCTGGTGAAGTTGCACAGCGGGAGCATGACATCCGTTGTCATTGCCAAAAGATCAAGTTCAAGTACTGATCCATGTAGAGATCTTAGTGCTTGAGAGTGCCAGTTTACTTTTCCATTGATGCTAGCTCTATACATGCTGGCTTTCGCCTCTTTTGCAATAAAAAGGTGAAGAGGTGGTAAGTTCAGCAGAGCATTCAGTGCAGCTCCTGGAGTTGTAGACATGGCACCCGTTGCCATAAGGCAAGGCATTCAACTAAATGCCGGCGTTTAATTAACGGACTAGCGTTCCAATCAAATGGCTGACTAACCAGATGGCTGCGACATATATATGCCTAAATCTATCAATTTGTCCTAGTAGCTCTTCTGTACAAAAGTAGTAGTTTTTATTAGTTATTTTCATGAAAAACACTTTTTAAAGAGAATAACAAGGCACTATAAAGCTTTCGTAGCGTCACCGTGCTACATAAAAAAATCCGTAACAACATCTTTGCTACGACGACTACGATATTGTGAGGTCTACGAGCTCCTGACGTTTTACGTATTATTGTTGCCTCTTATTCGTGAATCACTAGAAGATACCTTTTACAATCCTACTAATATTTATTAAAAATGTAAAAGTAAATCAATTTGTTTGTTTGTGAAAGAGTAATTTGGCATACAGATAGATAGATTTAAACATAGGCTACTTTTTATCCCGATATTCCCACGGAAACGGAAACCACGCGAGTGAAACTGGGGGCGGCCACTTGTATTGAGATAAAACAATTGTTAGGTATCTTCAGACTTACAAGAATCTTTTTCTAATGACTTATACACAGTATACTAAATATTGTTTTATCCACAGACCTATATCGAGATAGAAGGTAAAACTTTACCTACCTTGCGTGTAAAAAATTTGATCCACGGGCAAGGTTTTTCGACTAAGTCAGTCCGTTTGAGACCTTTGCTATGAAAACGCGCCTCACTCAGAAACTAAATTGGTTAATTGTGCAGTGCTTTCTTGCAATAGCTCTTCAATTACATTTCCGCATCACCAAATCTCGCTCGTGGGGTCATCGAAGGTACGAAAACACGACACGCTAGGTTTTCATACAGTTTGGTTGAAGCGCTTTATTCGTCTATTATTTATTTAAACATGTCTTGTCATTGTCATTTAAAATTTTATGTAATTGTTTGCAATAATAATAATAATACAAATATCAGAAGTGAAAAAACAAATGTCATTTAAATTATTATTATGAAATTGTTTACAAAGGTAACCGAGTTTATCAGCAAACAAGTCAATTTAGTAGTGCTGAGTATGTCACCAATAGTAAACAGTACCGACGACCTGTTGACGACCTCATTGGCGCAGGGGTACTAACCCCGCCTACTGCGCCAGAGGTCCCGGGTTCGATCCCCGGACAAGACAAATATTTGTGTGCATAAACATGTCTGTTTGTCTTGGTCTGGGTGTTTAATATGTATATTAAGTATGTATTTACAAAAAAAACTATATAAGTATGTTTATCCGTTATCTAGTATCCATAACACAAGTTCTTCATGAAACTTAACTTGGGCTAGATAATTGGTGTGATTGTATGCAAATGCAAATATTTAGTACATGATTAATTGTGGGAGCGCGTCTATTGCGTTCCGTCCGCGCGTCATCGTCTATCTCGATAAAGGTATGTGAATTTATCATATAGACTCAATTGAACGTTTCACACTTAAGTAAATTTCACTATAAAGTTACGCTTAAGTCGTTATGAATTGAACGTTTTCGTCGTCGTCGTCGTCTCAGACATATAACACTTACTGATGGGTAAAGGCCTCCCCCAAAAGGGGGGGTTTGCCATAATCGCCACGCTTGGCATTCGGGTTGGCGATCGCAGTATGGCCAAGTATGTAGGAGACACTGCTGCCCGTCTCCTGAAGGCCGAGTCCCTTAGTCGCCTTTTACGACACCCACGGGATGCGAGGGGGTAGTGCTATTCTAAGCCGACACTACACAGTTTTAGACTTACACTTATGTAAATTTCACTATAAAGTTACGCCTATGACGCTATGCTAACGCCACAAGCTATTGAAGCCACTTTGAGAGGATAGCTTTTATAGATAGATAGATAAACTCATTTATTTGCATTGCTATCACACATGCACAAAAACAAAAGAAATTAAAAGAAAAATAAATAACTACTTATTAACAAAAAAAACACTTTCTTACAGATACCCATGATCTGCATGTTTGTCAGTGCGACCCAAAAGACAAAAACTCAGATCTATTTTTGCCCCGAGAGAGTAAAAGCTGGTTTTCAGCTTTAGTCTGACAGACGCGAGGGGACGTATTAACAAAATCGGACGCCCTGTTATTGATAGACCAATGTATTAAAAAAATATATAAAAATAATAATAAATATAAACGGAATAGAAATATAATGTCAATAAATCAATAATTGACATAAAAAAACTCCTGCGCATATTTAACGCGCTATATTACACGAACTAAGGTCTAATTGTCCGTATTTTTTGTTTGTTTAGAGGTTTTTTGAGTTTTGGCACCTTTTCAGCTGCCGTGGTCACGGGATACTGTACGTTAATTGATAATTCTTAAAATTTAATGAATCATAAAATTAATATCATTTAAAATTACCTACGTAATTTGATTAAATTAAATTAAAATTTCTGTATTAAAAATCAAAATCTGACGCTCTGTTATTGACTGAAAAATTTATAGAAAAAATTAATGAAAACATAATAAGAAACAAAGTTTAAGGGTTCCCTACCCGAAAAGTAAAACGGGACCCTATTACTAAGACTCCGCTGTCCGTCCCTCTGTCTGTCCGTCTGTCACCTGGCTGTATCTCATGAACCGTGATAGTATGACAGTTTAAATTTTCACATATATGTAATTTTATTGGTGCATAACAATAAATACAAAAAAAGCAGAATAAAATAAATATTTAAGGGGGGTCCCATGCAACAAACTTGGTTCTTTTAGTTTTTAACATAATGGTACGGAACCCTTCGTGCGCGAGTCCGACTTGCACTTGGTATGTTTTTTACTAACAATGGGGTACGCTTAGCCTTCATCACACCTGATGTTAAGTATCGATAAGGATCTCAACCACTGAGGAACTGGCTATCTTATCTTATTCTTTACCTGCCGGAACACAACAATGCTGTAAACATTGTTGTTATGGCGTCAGGCTTAGATAAGATGGTAGTAGCTAGCCACCTAGCGTGAGGCGGACTCACAACAACTCCTACCACCAGCTAAACCGAATCCAAATGAGCCCTCGCTGGGAATCGAACCCGGGACCTCTGGGACTTATACCGGTGGTTGTTACACTATGCCATAGAGGCAGTTGAAAGGGTTAGCTTTTTTACCACCTATTAAATTTTTATTATAGGTAATAAAAATAATGATATGTCTAGCGATTTCTTTATCAGCAGCTGAGTTGCATTATTCTAGACATAAACTTTTAGGTCGTAACTTAGATAGGGTACCAGAAATTTTCGCAGTCGTAAAATAAAGATAGGTAGACACTATACAGATTATGTAATAGAAAAATAAGTGTTTAATATTTAAACAAATTTATTCTGAAACTGAAAAAAACAAGGGATTGCACTCCAAGAGTGCCGGCAGAAGTGAAAACCGCTTAAAATAGTAACAAATAATAAAAACGTTGAAATAATTAATTACAAATACAATATATGAATATTTATTTATGAATGGGTATTATTTAATCGATCAGCAAAAAAACCAATAATTGATTGTTCAGCAAGAAAACCTATTTGGTCAGCAAGTACTAGGTAAGCCAAAGAGAGTTGCTGACCAAATTGATATTTAGCTGATCAAAATATTTATTCCTTTTATGAATAATGAATCTACAATATAAACGCAATCTGGTACCGTAGTATGAAAATCTAATTCTCTCTCAAGGCACCAACTCACTGTCATCAAGTATCATACTTGGCAACTTAGTGGCAACTACATATATCTAGATGGCGTTGTAATGAAAGAAAAGAATATTCCTCCTTCGAAATTAAAACTGCCCTGGCATCAATATAAAAGTTGGTAGTAATGAGACATCTTTATATAATGGTTGTTATTAACTAATATACGCAGATCTTTCAAGAGTGAGACTTTATGTAATTTGAAATAGGTCAACGGTAAATGGTCTTACGAATTTTCGATCAGAGTCACGTGTCCGACTTTACAATATACTTACTAATATACTAGGTAAGTACTATCTTTTCGTATTTTTCTAGTATATTTTTTATTTAAATGTATTACAAATAGCATTGTAAAATGCAAAATAAGTTCAAAAAGTTCTAGTTAGATGGTTGATTCATCTTAATCGACAATAAAACATTTGTACTAGGAACGGCTCCAAACTGCACCACCTTCGGTGGCGCTTTGGAGCCCAAGAGAGGCGGAGCGCCGCGAGCTTTTACAACTTTATGTCGGCACAACTCTGTGAGGACATGACGGATTTAGACGCGGTTTGTTGCATTTAACGCAGAATTACATTCTGGTCAAATTTGTAATGTATCGCGATGCACAAAAGTCTATACTTTTCGAGCAAAACCCTAAAAACCGAATTTGGCTCTTCTTTGGCGCCAAAAGCTAAGGTTATGGTGATGGTAGGACATCGAATTTTTGTCACCTCCTAGGTATGGTTGATTTCTAAGTATGTGCCAAGTTTCATTAGAATCGGTTAAACGGTCTGGGCGCTATGACCGGGGGGACAGATTTTCAAAAGAGTCAACATAAGAGAGGCTCCGCTACGCTCCGCCTCAATAAATGTTTCTTTCGAATGCGAGGATATTATTTCTCTCATTGAACAAAAGACGCTGGCCAACAGCGTGAAAAGGGAAATTTCCTAGAAAATTTCAAAGGGTCCTCATAAGTCTCGGTAGCATTATTGGTAGTGCATTGGGTCCAGGTCATATTGAGCCGGATTCCTAAGGGTGCTGGATCGGTTCCCGTCTGAGCGAAATGAGACCAGTGGATTTTTCTAATATATTTTCTTATTTACATTTATTAAAAAAATATTTTGGGTTTGTTTTTGTGTCGAGTTGGTGAAAAACCCACACGTTTTCATGTGTCAGTTTTAGCGTTTCGCCATCAAAATGAGAAAACCGCAATAAACAGTATTCTAACTGTCATATTCGCATGTAGTAATTCATTTCTCAATCTCCACACAAAATTCCGTTCAAATACGTTCAGTTTTTCAGCAATTTTTGCATGAGACAAAGAAAGTAATACTCTGGTTTTTATTTAGCTTGATATTTCTAAAATTAAAGAAAATTTTTATAGGTACTTTATAAGAAAGACAACTATTCTCCAAATTGCTCATACTTTTTTGTGAAATGACAACAAACCTTACTCGAAGCAAATAAAATCAAGCATTGCTGCTAAGTAACAAGCAAAAGCTCTATCAAACTCCAGTTTCTTGATAAAAACGCAATCAAACTCCAACTTGCCTTCCAAGTTCCAAGTTATATTTTTCAAATATTTTCCCTGTCTGTTGATTTAGTTCTCTAAAAGGAGTTTAATAGGTAGTACATTCCACTAATTGCTCCAGAAACGGAGGGATCTGCAGTAACAGCGGATACGCACGATTTACCGACCGCTGACGGTCGGAATCGGAAGATAAAATAAATCGGTCGTTTAATAAACGCGCCGGGTAGTGTTGACCTGGGTCGATGGAAATGTGTCGATATTTTTATTTAGACTTCTTAAATAATACGCACGAATTACCGATCGCTGAAGATCGGTATCGAAGGATAAAATTAGTCGGTCTTTTAATAAGCGCGTCGGGTAGTGTTGACCTGGGTCAATAGAAATGTGTCAATATTTTAATTTAGGCTTCTAAAATAGGCAGCATTCTTATATAAGTCGAAGGTTTTAAAGAAAAAAGAATAACAATCATTTATTCGACTAACATAGTACCTATATAACATAAATAAAAACAAATTAATAAGAAAAACAAGATTTTACCCGAAATGCATTCCAACCTCAGCTTCTGTTACATAGATGTGTGCTGATTTTCAGGCGAAGCGATAGAGTAGTTAGAGGCACCAGCCAAACAATGAACATTCCACCAATTTGCACTAAACCTAAGAATAGAATTTCAGACTTATCAAATTATCAAATACCCATCTAATTTTTTGATAATGTGTAGAGGTGGCTCAATCTATAATCAAAAATTATTCTAGCCACTATAGTAAAAATATTTTGCCGCATTGAGAACAAAGTAATAACCGCCCTCTTTTTTTTTAAATATTGTAGACATATGTTATTTTCGATTCAAATATCTACCTGTACTTTCACATGGTTTTTCGTGTTTAAGACTAAGAAAGTGCAAGAATGTGTTGACAAAAAATATACTATCGATAATATGTCAAGGCAACATCTCTATTCTAGAAAACTGGTACGTAGCTTAATTGGCAAAAATAAATGTGTTTGTCAAATCTTAAAAAGACACGATTCATACTCGAATTTTTACTCGAATATTCGTTCGAGATATTTGGATTTTTATTTGAATAATGTTCAATTAAGACATACTCTTAATCCGAATATGGCCGAATTTCTAACGGCCCGTATTTTTTTCTAAACATCATAATTATAGGAAAGTCATTCAGAAACTTCATTAATAAAAAAGTATCATTGCTTTTTACAAACACATTATTTTAATTATCAACATTTGCAAGAACATAAATAGGTTACATTAAGATAGCATGCATTTTTTAATTTTTTTATAATAAGTTATCAATAGATAAAGTACAAATAATAAAAATTATAATAATTGCATACAATACACCAATTATCTAGCCCACGTTAAGTTTCATGAAGAGCTTGTGTTATGGATACTAGATAACGGATAAACATACTTACATACTTTTTTTAATAAATGCATACATAATATACATATAAAACACCCAGACCAAGACAAATAGACATGTTCACGCACACAAATATTTGTCTTGTCCGGGGCTCGAACCCGGGACCCCTGGCGCAGAAGGCGGGTTTAGTACTCCTGCGCCAAACAGGTCGTCAAAGTCGTCAATTAGCTTTATAGTCAAAGCATGAAACAGTAAAATTGCAGTAACAAACCCTGTGCATTGCTTACCCTATGAGACGTGAAGCATACTTAATGCCACTAACTGAGCGGATCGAGTCAACAACGCGTGGTAGGATGTACAGTCAACAGCAGCTCCGGCTTTACATTTGCACTGTGAAAACCGCCGCTATTACGAGCGACGTATGGACGCTCTCAAGGTCAAAGTGTAAAGCCGTAGCTGCTGTAGGTAGACTGTACTATGTCACCGAAATTAAACGAACATTACAAGGAAGATGAATTTTGTATAATGAAGGTTGTTACAGAGGGGTAGAATTCATTTTGAATTGGAAGTTTACACTCGTACTTGCAAGAAAGATTTTTGGTTTGGTTTTAAATATGAGATGGTAATCGCAATTATTACTTTATTTATTTTATGCCAAAGACAAATAAAGGACATAAAAATTTTGTTCAAACATTTAATATAAAGTTCTTTTTACAAAACGCTTTTATATATAAATCAATCTTTGTTTATTTGTTGTCAATGCGCTCCAAAACCATTGATCAGATTGTAAGGAAACTTTGATAGGGTGTTTTGAAGCCACCCGAGAAGGCCCAAAAATCTATCTATTTATTTATAAGTACTTAACGTGCTATTGCAAACGGATGCCGAGTGCTAGTATGTTGGTATTATGATGAAGGCTAACCGTTGGGGTTCTTCATAAAAAACTGAAACCCCCCATTTGACCATGCTTTCCCTCCTGTGGCTGGTCCAACTCTGATTTAAAATGTAATGAATTTCGAACTCCCAACATGGTTAAGTCACTTAATGCTGAATCAATATTAAAGACCCGTTGCGTTCCAAGTTGAATCTCGATTTAGCCGAGACTGTAATACAGGCTTTGTTATGTATAGCCTCGTACATTAAAGAGTATAACAGTTGAATAATAAACAGCTGAACAAGAGAATGATAAAGTTAGTAACTTGAGCCGTTACTCGCGTCTGGAGGATTGGTCTAAGTCATGGAGTCAGACGACAAGGTTATGAACCATAATATATGAACGCAAACCGGTATGCCAGGTAAGACGTAGCGGACATCTTATGTTTTGGCGCGCACTGTTCATTGAAATAAAACAACTTTTACGGATATCAAACGCGCTATATTTCCACGAACTAAGTTGTAATTGTCCGTATTTTTAGGTTTTTTAGGGGTTTTTTGATTTTCCCGACGTTTCGGCGCCTTTACAGCTGCCGTGGTCACGGGAATCAAAAAACGCCTAAAAAACCTAAAAATACGGACACTTACAACTTAGTTCGTGGAAATATAGCGCGTTTGATATCCGTAAAAGTTGTTTTATTTCAAAGACGTAGCGGATTGTACCGGCTACATGCCCCGTCTTTGGGCATGGCATGCTTTCAGGCAAGACGGTGCGTGTAGCCATAGACAAAATAGAAAAACTTCAAATAAGATTACTGAAATTACTAGTCGACAAAAAAAAAAAATGAAATTTTTGCATTTTTCAATGCTATTTTTATACTTATGGTAAATTTTAAATAGACAAATTTTGCAAAAAATTGTAGCCGAGTAAATTTTTTCCAATATTTTTCTATTTAAAATTTACCATAAAAAAAAATATATAAACTAGAGGCCGGGCGCGGTTTCACCCGCGTGGTTCCCGTTCTCGTGGGAATTTTGGGATCAAAGCTATCCTATCTCTTAAGTTGGACCAGACTGCTCACGGTGTGCTAATTTAATTTGAAATCGGTTAAGTAGTTTAGGAGTCCATCGCGGACAAACATCGTGACAGGAGATTTATATATATATTTAGATGTAAACAAAATTATATGGAATTATTCAAAATATGTAACATCCTTCCAGCTAGCTTAAAACATAAATTTCTAAAGACCACTAATCAACATAACAATCACGAGCACAACTTACCCCTTGTCAATCACAACCATACGACAAGGTCAATATCCGCTGGCAAGTCTGAGGTACCTAGGGTAAACAATTATTACGGAGATAGAACCATTAAAAAACGCGTACCTTACTTACTGAATGGTTTGCCAGCGAATATAACAAATGAAACTTGTAAAAAATTATTTAAGGTATTATTAAAAAAACACCTGCTGCAAAATATATTCATAAATAATAATAAAAATAACTAAACTAGATCAATAAGTAAGTACAACTATATTATTTTGTTGCATTTTTATTTCACTACAGCTGTATAGAGTCACTTTATATTTTAATTATATCTATTAATTTTAGGTAATATTACTTATATATAAAAGAGACTGGAGATCCCACAGACAAACCGACTAGTCGGTTTTGCGGGACTATTGTAAAAAGAAAATTGTAAGCTCCTTGTGTTATTATTAAATAAATTGCAGTATCGACATTACGAGGCTGACTCGCGAGGTATTATCAAATGTCACTAGATTACGAAGTTCTCCTTTGTCGTCTATGTCGCGAATGCGCATAGCAATACACAAGCGTCCCCTGGGTATTGGGACGACCTAATTCTTGGTAGTTTTCTGAATTTACCATTCTTATTTCTCTTAGCCTTTTGAGTAACAGATAGGAAATGATAGAGAGGAGATCAGGGAACTGAATTAAGACATCATAATATCCTCTTAAATTTGTTATAAATATATAACATAATTAAATAAAAACACATTTTATACAATAATTTCATACCTTACCTATCGACCAACAAGAAACAAGAACAATACATTCACCATAACAAAAGTTTGGGGCCTTCAAAGTAGCACTAAAATAATATTAGTCCCTTTTTTAGACAACATTTCTAATCGAGATTCGAATTTTATAAGAAAAAAGCAATATTATGAGTGGAGATAGTCTTAGAAAAAGTGCAATTTATTAGCTTCATTTAGCCTATGGCCTAGATATATATGCCTGGCTCACAACCTTATATACCTTTCTTTTTATTTCTACCTTTATTTTCATAACTTAAACCATACGCCAGAACTAGCAAGTTAGATACAGTTGTCTATTAAACCTCCAATGAAGTCTTACTAAGGACTGTAACCTACATTATGCGGGCCCATCCTGAGACCATCTGTCGTACTAGCATGCGGGGCTTTTATCTACACTCGAGGCTCGATAAGGCCCTGGACTTCTCCAAAGCGGAGACTAGACGAGCGGAGCGGAAATGAGTTTTAAATGTTAAGTCACGCAGCTTCAGTGGATACCACTGCACTGAGGGGAGATGTATCCTATTTGTATGGTGCAATGGAAGCTTAAATGTGAGCTGTGCCTCGATGAGATGCTGGACGGCGCACAGTAGGAGATTTGACTAATCTGGCCGATGAAAGTATTAATCTTAGGAGTATGCCGTAAACTTTTGAATCGATGTACAGAATAGCCGTTTGCCACATGTGTGACTCAAAACAACTTTTCTTATGGTAATTTCATTATAATTTTTGCATATACTCCGGCGCGGTGCCGGCGGTACAAAGCGGAGATATGACTTGAGATGACCAACTGGCTGTCCTGTATTTTAGATGACGTTCCGTTTTTCAACTGATCATTTCGACCGTGTCCTGTATTTTAATAAGAAAATACAGGACCATGGATGTCCCGTACTTTTTCCTTAAATCCTGTAATTTTATAAATCACATGTACTGTAAAATTCACACACAGTGTTGGGCACCCTGAGCTGTGTCTCGCTGAGATTTTGGGCGGTGCTGAGATATGCCACTCAAGTTAGCAACAGCGCCGGCGTTTACATCTAATGCTTGCCGCTCAGTTTCGCTCTAGCTAGCGCACATCTCCGCCCTAGACTTCCGCTCCAGTCTCCGCATAGCTTCGGTGGATACACCCTATCTGAAAAACAACTAACTTGTCTCGCTTCGTACATCTTCGCACATCTCCGCTTTGGTGGAGTCTGGGCTTAAAATGTCCCGCTCATATCTAACCGGGGTTCGCAAGACAGCATCATGCGCTGTATTATATCGCATGATATAGCTGTGTTTATGCTAGAGGGGCTGAAACGTGCATGCGAGCACAATAGATAAAAGTCGGTTATAGACAATAATCCGAATTGGGCCCGCCTGTTGGGTGTCCCGTTCTCCTTATCCTTCGGGATGACTGCATCCCGTGACCACGGCAGCTGTAAAGGTGCCGAAACGTCGGGAAAATCAAAAAAACCTCTAAAAAACCTAAAAATACGGACAATTACAACTTAGTTCGTGGAAATATAGCGCGTTTGATATCTGTAAAAGTTGTTTTATTTCAATGAACAGTGCGCGCCAAAACATAAGATGTACGTATGTTACTAAATAAAGTCGATTGTTTGCTTGGTTAGGGCGTCAAGATTCATTATATATATTATAGTTATGATTATATATATTATAGTTAAGATAGTTAGGATTAGCATTACGATTTTCATGCTTTAATTTATGGTATTAGACCCAGGGGTCCCGGGTTCGATTCCCAGCGGGGGTACATATTGTATTCGGTTTAGTTGGTGGTAGGACTTATTGTGAGTCTGCCTGGCTAGCCACCACCATCTTATCTAAGTCTGACGCCATAACAACAATGTTTTCAGCATTATTGTGTTCCGGCAGTTGGAAATAAGATAGCCAGTTCCTCAGTGGTCGAGGATTCCGGGAGAGGCTCGCTTCCATCTTCAGCCTTATCAATATTTAAAATCAGGTATGATGAAGGCTAAGAGTCTCATCGTCGTAAAAAAAAATGGATTTATACCTACTTTAATATTTTATTTGAATTGTTTCTTGTATCCGATTGCGATGCCGTTAAGAGAATTCTGCGAGTGTGTACTTAAAAAAAATATTGCGTAAGCTTTGACGTTACTACAAAAAGCGACGGAACATGTCATATGACAAATATCTGATGAATCATAGTTATTTTTCCGAAAATCATCAGTCAGCAGCTAGCCAACAACAGGCGGGTTCTGAGAAGACGTAACTACAATAGCTATAACTTTGTCATAATATTAGTAAAAATCTTTTGTTATAATACTTACTGCTTGCTTCTACACCTGGTGGCCTACTGTCATCTCTTAACGAAGTATTGTTTCAATCTTACCATGCTATTTCGTTCTACGAATCTTTTAAAGTAAGCTTGTTTTTTGACGGAAATTTTGTGACCTCTTCGCTCAATTATCAGCTCTAAAGTGTGAAGTGTGAAAATGTGTCAACTTCATTAAAATAAAACGCAAACAAAACGTTCTTATGACATGATGGTTTCTAAATAGATGGTGGTAGGTCCGCTGTACACGCGAGGATCTCTACAAGACCACTGACAGTTAAGGTAGCCAAATTTTGGTCCCAACAAATATAAAAGAAAAACTCGTATATTAGAGTTCCCGTCAAGAGATAGAGAGATTGAGTATTAGTTTAAGCGAGTGCGCTAACGAGCAACTTTAGTCTCCGCAACTTATTTGTCTCTGGCGGGCTTGTATGAAAGGGCTTGTATGAAAGGGCTTGTATGAAAGGGCTTGTATGAAAGGGCTTGTATGAAAGGGCTTGTATGAAAGGGCTTGTATGAAAGGGCTTGTATGAAAGGGCTTGTATGAAAGGGCTTGTATGAAAGGGCTTGTATGAAAGGGCTTGTATGAAAGGGCTTGTATGAAAGGGCTTGTATGAAAGGGCTTGTATGAAAGGGCTTGTATTAAAGGGCTTGTATGAAAGTGCGCGTATGTAGCGACGCGACCGCCGGATTACTTTTCATACAAGCCCGTCAGAGACTTGATGCCAGAGACAAAATAGTCGCGGAGACAAAAGTTGCTCGTGCATGCACTCGCTTAAACTAATACTATATATTGAAATAAAACAACTTTTACGGTTATCAAACGTGCTATATTTCCACGAACTAAGTTGTAATTGTCCGTATTTTTTGGTTTTTTTAGGGGTTTTTTTATTTTCCCGACGTTTCGGCACCTTTACAGCTGCCGTGGTCACGGGATGACTGAAAGTATTACTATATATCTCTATATCTTGACGGGATCGTGTTGGGATCGAGATTGAATGTCAACTCGATTTTTGACGTGGAATCGATTTTGATTGTTGCTAAAATCGATTTCTAGACAATTACAGACAATAACACACTTACCGGTCATACTTTAGTCTCCGTGTGAACGAGATGAAGATAAGCTGAAGATGAAGTGTATTTCAGTAGTTTTCTTGTCTACAATCCTCCAAATTGTAATAACTGAGCTCTTTGCTCCTTTCACAAATACGACCCAAATTGCACACTCATAACGAAACAGTCTGCTAGTTCTGAACTTAATGCAGGGCTTAAAACTTTTGTACGAACAACGCTGGAAAGTGCATTGTAAATCGGAATGTAAATACTACATTAATATTTCATATTTTACTCCGCACCTTATTTCTTAAGGTGCGTTTCCACTTTCCATTGAAATTAGGAACTCGTCCCTATCTAACTGGTCCCACAAGTATGAGGATGTATCTTTGGTTGCAGTTCTAACTCATCAGTCTTATTATATTTTGTGTTACCAGCACCTACTATCAATAAATTGGTACGACTTTATTGAATTTGCGTGAATAAAAGATCTATGAAATCAGTGTGTTGGGCCATCTTTGGGACGTGTTAAATCGAATTTCACGTGCTTGAATTTTCCTAAAGGCTTACCTACCCTAAAGTCTACATGACTTTTGAACAAAATAGGGGTTAGTTCAAGTTTTAGTGAATACTCCCGTTCCCTCGATCCTAGTCATAGGAGGTCGAGTCTGGTGTCCACGGGTTCGTATCGCGAAGGTAGAAAGCATTACGTAAAGAATTTCCGAAAAGGTTCAAAAATTTAAATCCGGCCGCTACCCAACTAACATTTAACTCAACAGACGTCAGTATGTTCTAGTGTTCAATGTATGACAAATAATCCGCTTCTGTCAAATGTCAAGCTGTAAACGACTTTAACGGATTAAAAGTGATAATTATATTACAAAGAACTGGTCTTATACTGCGGTTATTTGAAGTGTTTTTTTTTTAATTTCCCAACGTTTGGTCACACGATTATATGAATAAGTACCACTAAACAGTGTTTATCGCGTGTGTGAGTTCGGCCGTGTTTAAATGAGAAGCTGACACTCTTATTACAATATTGTTTGAAAGAGACAGCATCACAATATAAACACTCTCTAAATTAAATAGTGTTATAAAATAATGTTGTTTCATTTTAAGGATAGTACACGTGAAATTTTAAATTCTTTCAATGTTTGGAAGTACCTAGATAATAAAAAAGGACAGCTCTGTTTGCTCAGTGGAAACGCAGCCTATGTAAGGTGCATTGAAAGCTTACAGAGACTTAGCGTATTTAGTAGTTTGCTCCAAAACTTTGTTGAATATTTAATATTATTGAGGTTTATTTTAAACGTCCAATTAAGTAAGAATTACATTATTCATATACAATATATAAGTTACCAAGAATTATTTAATTGTTTATCCATCTTTGTCTTACATATCATTTTAATCGTTTATATAAATAAGGTAGGCGATTGCGCAGAGTCAATTGTATTCATTTGACAGTTCATAATTGTATCATATTAAATTTCATTCCATACAAATTGCGATTGTATACGATATTAACTGTCTTATGATTGCGATTACTTTAGGTATTCGCACCAAAGATTCATTTTATAGGGAGTTAGTACAATTTCCACATTTTTTTACAACAAAACTATTTGACGTAAAACGTGTTAAGCTAGCAATAGACGTCCGGTCTTGCTGCCGATTGTCTGATCAGACGATCTGATCGGATTCCCTCTATACACGTCCGATTTCCGAAACTCAGTCTAAAGAGTAAAATAATATGCGTTAGAGACTCAACTGGCAAATCGGAGGGAGAATCGGACGTCTATTTCGTCTCGAAGTATGCATACAGCGCCTTCAGACAATTGGATAAGACAATAAAATCGTAAACGCGTAGCGTTCTTTCCAAATCGGACGTCCGATCCGACTATCGGATCGGATGTGTATTTCGTGTTCCAACAGATGTACGACAAGAGCGCCTTCCGATTATCTGATCAGACTATCGGATCCGACTATCGATCATACTATTGGATCCGACAGAGAAAAATCTGACGTGTATTCCCAGCCTTAAAATTCGAAACTGCATTTTGATAAAGTAACGTTACGTTTTTGATGAAATAAAACGCAGCACTATCGCCAACTATAATTTATTCTCACTTGTATGCACAATTACTTCTTTCACCTTAGGTCTACTCAACTCAACAACTCCAACGCAACTGACTGTTCGGTTTGGCGGCAGACAAGCTTGCTATCTGTCCCCCACTCTTCCCCTACCACCATTCCGAAAACAGTGGCGCCATTTTAAATTAAAAACGTACAGTGTTGCCAGAATGATGATAAATCTTTGCTTTTTAATTAGGTACTACATTTTTTTTAAATTTATATTATATGGAATACGACATTCGGCCATCCGACAGAGTGCGACCTCCTGGTGCACTCAATCGATCCGAAGAGTCAGTTGCTCTCTTATAATATAACTAAGCAAGTTTCACAGAAATCATCAACAATACATCGTTTTTATCTAAATTAAAATATTAATACGACATTCAACATTTTAAACACAGTAATGTAATTACAATCACAGCTACATTAATTTACATGGAATACGGTACAACATTATGCATTTAATTAATTACATGGTTAATCATAAAGTTAACAGAGAAATCATATTAGTTTTATTTTATTTTATAAATCTTAATATTTAATCATTTTACATAATACAATTTAATATTTGTTATAACTACAGTAGTAGTTTGTAGCAATAAGCCAATATTTGCAATTTTTTTCAATATACACAGGTTCATTTATACATTTTTATTTTTTTAGTTCAGATAAAGGAACATCATCATCGCTATTATTATCGGATTCTAAAGAACCAGACGTATTACTAGATTCATCAGGGTCTAAATTTTACAAATTAATCCACGGTCTGATCCTGTCAGCCGCTACCACACTATCGAATTGCCTTTTGTTTCGACTATAACCAGGGATATTGGATATTTTATACCTATCATTGCCTAAATTCTGAATAATTCTAAATGGACCTATGAATTTTGATAGTAGTTTTGAACTATTTCCTTGATTATAAAAGTTAGTCCTAGTGATTTTTATAAGGTCCCCTTCTTTATAAACCGTAGAAGGGACCCTTCCAGAGTCATGTAAACGCTTTTGCTTTTCTTGACAGACAAGAATTTTTGAATTTACGTCTTTTCGAATAGCTTCTACACACTGGCTATTTTTGTCCAAGTTTATATCTAGTTTGTTAGACATTGCATCACGAAAATTCATACCAAATAGGGCCTCTGTAGCAGTTTTTTGAGTGGTAGCATTTATTGTATTATTTATGCCCCATTGAATTTTCCCTAAGCTTGTATCCCAGTCACACTCAGGTTTACCCTGGTTATGCTTAGCTATTGCGCTCAAAATTGTCTGATTAAAGCGTTCGGCTTGCCCGTTCGCTCTAGGACAAGCGACTGCATTTAATACATGCTTAATGCCATAATTAACACAAAACCTCTTAAACAAAGAAGATGTAAATGAAGTCCCGCGATCAGTTATTATTCGGGATGGCAATCCAAAGTCAAAGAAAACACTCTTAAGAGCCTTTATTGTTGTAGAAGTTTTTGTGTTTTTTACGGGCTTGACAAAAAGATATTTGGTAAATCCGTCAACGATGGTGAGAACATAAGCATTACCATTTTTACTTTTGGTAAACGGGCCAAGGTGGTCTATGTGTACTGTATGGAACGGTATATCGATCTTCTTTATAGGAAACAAATACCCAGACTTTTTATTACTCGTACTATCTTTGTTGTAAGCGCATTCAATACAGGATGAAACATATTTTTTAACAAAACGACGCATCTTTGGAAACCAAAACTGATTTTGGATCCTGTCGATTGTCTTTGTAATTCCTAGATGGCCGATATCATCGTGATTACACCTACATATTTGAAACTTTGCACTTCGCGGAACTACTAACAGTAATTTGTCGTTAACCTTGCGGTAAAGTTTATGGTCCTTGATCACGTAGTTTTTTTTTATATCCTTAATTTTTTCACTATTTTCGGGCTTAAGAATTTTACTGATACGCGCTACGTCGGGATCAGTCATTTGTAAAGCAAACAGCCAATGATCTTTTTCGATACTGTAAACGGTTGCGACAGAATCTTCTCCTAATTCAGAAAGGTTACTATTGCGACTCAAAGCGTCTACATGTGTCATCTGAGTGCCAGGTCTGTACTCTATACTAAACTGGAATTCACTGATTTGCAACCACCACCTAGCTATCCGCGGTACAAGATCTCGCTTAGTAAGGGTCGTCCGTAAAGCGTTGCAGTCCGTGACAATTTTAAAATTAATTCCCAGCAGATAGACTCTAAATTTTTTTAGCGAACACACAATTGCGAGGGTCTCGAGCTCATAAGAATGCAAATGACGCTCTTCAGGCGTCGTCTGCCTGCTAAAGTAAGCAACTGGTTTAAGTAGACGTGGTTCCTTCTGCCACTGAAGTAATATTCCACCAATACCTAGCGCGCTTGCATCCGTGTGCAATTCCGTTTCTAATTTGGGGTCATAAAGAGATAAAACTGGACGCTCAATCAACATATTTTTAAGACAGGTAAACGACTGCAACTCACTTTCGGACCATCGGAAGGCAACATCCTTTTTCAACAAATTAGTGAGAGGTCGGGCTATTTCACCAAAATTTCTAACAAACCTGCGGAAATAACTGGCGAGGCCAAGAAATTGTCTAACTTCATGCACTGACCTGGGGGTCGGGAATTCCTTAACGGCTAAAATCTTTTGTTCATTTGGTCGTATACCATCGCTTGAAATTTCGTAACCGAGGTAATTAATGGTAACATCAAAAAATCTACACTTTTCTAGTCTAAGTGTAAGGCCATTTTCGCGTAATAGTTTTAAAACTTCCTCTAACCTTTTAAATCCTTCTTCTAATGATACCGATGGCACCAGAATATCGTCCAAGTAAGCTAGGGCAGATTCAAATCGCTTGGCACCTAATACCCTATTGATAAGTCGTTGAAATACAGCTGGAGCGTTAGCTAGGCCAAACGGCATTCTTTTAAACTCGTAGTGGCCGTCTGGTGTAACGAAGCCAGTGTAACGACGAGACTCTTTTGCCATGGGGATCTGATAGTACCCTGAAGCCAGGTCTAATGTACTAAAGTATCGATTACCACTCAAATTTGTCAGTTGGTCATCGATGAGTGGAAGGGGAAAGCAATCTTTAATTGTCTTACTATTTAGACCTCTATAATCTACACAAAGGCGTAAATCTCCATTTTTCTTACGTACCATTAATATGGGGCTCGCATAATCTGAATTTGATTCCTGAATTATATCATTTTGAATCAATTCATCAATTATGCTACGGACTTGTTCCCTTTCCGAATAAGAGAGCCTATACGGACGATATACTACTGGCTTGTCATCAGCTAACTCAATGGACATCTGAACATCTCTTGCGCAACCTATTTCGTCAATATTTTGCGCAAAACAATCGCGATAAGACTGTAATAGCTTGTACAATCGATCTAAAGTATCCTCACTGACATCCGAACCTACTTTTATTTCAGACTTTGCAAGAGGATCTAGAGATGTGATATCTTGAGTTATTCTTTTTACCTCTAACTCATTAGACTTTACCAAAGGGGAAGCCCTCGCTATTGTAGTACCACTGCTTAGCAATATTGGCACCTTCGCCAGGTTACTCAGAATAATGTCTCCCTTACCATTATTTATGCTATAAACGCCCTGAAGCAAGTGATATTCTTTACCAGACTCATTACAACTGTAACCCTCGACAAATACATCCCCAGAGAAAAATGGGTCTTCTGTAGAAACATTAACTAATTCGGTCTTACTTAAGTATATGGGAAGAGGCAATATTAGTTTTAAGCATTGGTTGTGTTTCTGATATTCTATGTCTGGGATTCTATAAAATACAAGCTTTTTGCTTTCCTTCATAACCCCAACGCCTGGAAGTTCCGTAAAGTCTTGACCGACTAGTAATGAGGTTTGAAGAAACTCATCTCCAACAACAAGAACTTCTATGTTTGACTCTACATCATCAATTTTTAAAGAAACCAAACTTTTATACTTGGGATTGACTATAGAATTACCGAATCCCTTAATTGCTGGTAATTTATGAAAGTTTTTAGTTAATTTTAAATTGTCTGCATCTGACTCTCGCATTAAACTGCATTCGCTGCCAAAATCCAGGAAAGCTACATAATCAACAGTATTAACTGTTGCTTTTTTAAAAAACTTATCGTTATTATTATTAGTAGTAGAAATCACAAGAGTTTTTCTCTCCTCATTACTAGTAGTCTTACGCTGGTTTAATTCTAGTACTGGTAACTTGCAATCAGCGATATTATGTCCCACTCTGCGACACTTTTGACATTTGACTATTGGTTTAGGGCACTTATCGTATACATGGCCTTCCGTTCTACAGTTAAAACAAGAAATTTTTCCTGAACCTGAAGGAGTATAATTATTTATTATGCGTCTATTCTGCGGTGTTTCGCGATATTTAATGAACTTAGTATCAGGAGGTTTTTGTGAATTTAGAAAACCTAACAAATCTTCCGGCTCTTTACAATCTAAGGCTTGCGCACCGTTTCTGATAGACTTATCCGTAATCCCGTGAATAATGCAATCTACTGCCCTTTTGCCCACAATATCGCACCTATTTACCAAGGCCAGCTTGTCATAAAAATACTCGCGTAAACTCTCGCTTACCCCCGTGGTACGTGAAAGCATGTCCTCAAGAAGCCTACCGTAGTTCTGTTCATTCGAAAAGGCCTTCCTGATCTTAGCTTGCCATTCAGCCCACGTATAAATAACTGACGGTAATGACTCGAACCATCTTTTTGCAAGTCCCGTGAGTTTTTGTAGTGCAAAATGAACAGTTTGTTTCTCGTCCCACTCATAAATGCCAGCACACTCGTTTACTTTATTTAACCAACTGTCTACACTCTGGGCCTTACTAGATGGGTCAAACTCTGGTATGACGTTATTTAATTGATTGTTGTTAAACTTATACGATTTATCCTTGTCTTTTTGGAGAGAAGTAAAAAGATTGATAAAGTCATTTGCTGTAAACTGTTTGCGACTATTTTCGGGGTCATCAGTCGGCTGATTAGCTGATGTATTTAAAGGTTGGACATCACTGACCTCTTCAACTATCCACGGAGTAGACGACAGCTCACGGATCCTCCGGACGATGCGGCGTTTGCAGCGAGGCATCGGAGTAGGTGAACTCCTTCTCTTCTTTGGCCGCAGTCTCCTGTCATCATCGACTTGTCTGTGTTCCATGACCTCGAAAGCATCAGAAAAATAAATCATATTAGTGCTTTGTGTTTTATTTATAATCTTAGGGTGATAGTGTATCCTTGAAGAACATTATGACCTATATGCATCCACTAGTCTATAACTTAGAACATTGCGGCTTATTCAATAGTCTATAAAATTTAAGTAATCTCAAATATACACGGAGAACCTACTTTGAGTATAAGAGTGCATTTTATTATGTTTTAACGACACACATTGCTGAATAACTAAATATGGTACATATGAGTACCAAGCTAAGCTTAATTATCATGCCAAACACGGTTTTATTTATTAGCGACTCATATGGCCGATCAGCCCAGAGTAGCTCACATGGCTAGTTGGTTATAGACACACATGGTCTATTACTAAAACGACTCACATGGCCGATTTACATAGTGTAGCTCACATGGCTAGTTGGTTGTAGGCATACATGGTTTAATGCTAATACGACTTACATGGCCGATTTACTTAGTGTAGCTCACATGGCTAGTTGGTTGTAGACACACATGGTCTAATTCTAATACGACTCACATGGTCGAATTAGTAGCTCACATGGCTACCTCACAAATCTAGTGCTAAGTTAGCTGCAAACACACATGGTTTTACCATTTAAGCAAAACTATCTAATAATCGATCAGTAAGATTGTTACCACTAATCGGTTTATCGTCCATTGAACAAGTACAAAAAAAATCATTTGTAAAATATTCAAAGTTAACAGATTGAACGTCTTATAAGATTTAAAATTGGATATCTGACTTATATCTATTGTTCCCTTTCATAAGCACTCTTATAAATCATGTTAATTTAACATTTTGCTATAATATAAGCGTATAACAGCTATCAAAGTCCAGATTTAATGAAAAATCTGTACGTCAAATTATCTTACAATACAGTTAATAAATCAAATGTGCAGTTCATTGATCGTATATCATTTGCAGTAGAAGCATCATATTATCATCAAGACTGCTATCAAAGAGTAGTCTTGATCAAAAATTTTCATACGATAATAACACTTTTCACGTCAGAAATACAGACAAAAAGTGATAACTTTTTTAAAGGGAACAGTCTATTGTCTTATTCACTGCTGCTTGTAGAGTAAAATAAAATGGGCATACCTGTATGTAAGACTTCCTTGTGGGTAGAACGTTCCCGCTTCTGAGATTTGATGAAATAAAACGCAGCACTATCACCAACTATAATTTATTCTCACTTGTATGCACAATTACTTCTTTCACCTTAGGTCTACTCAACTCAACAACTCCAACGCAACTGACTGTTCGGTTTGGCGGCAGACAAGCTTGCTATCTGTCCCCCACTCTTCCCCTACCACCATTCCGAAAACAGTGGCGCCATTTTAAATTAAAAACGTACAGTGTTGCCAGAATGATGATAAATCTTTGCTTTTTAATTAGGTACTACATTTTTTTTAAATTTATATTATATGGAATACGACACGTTATAAAGTAACATTATAACGTTACATTATAAGGTAACGTTGAAAAAGTTCCTGATAGCATTTTTATTCGCTTGATGTTAAAAACGTTCGTGGAACTTCATACTTCGTTTTGCCTTTTTCCTGTTTAAAGTGCACTTTGAATACATAGATTTTTTTCTCTTCTCTACTACTAGTACCTGTCTACGCACCCATATGTATAAGTAGGTACTTACCTACCTACTTATTCTCTTAATGCCTGCCATATTTATTTGCGTAATAAAAAGCCTGTGTTAAATATGTCAAAATTTAACTTGTGAAAAACTTTATTAATAAAAAGAAAATTAGCATAATTATTTAAATTGGTAAAGCAATTAAACCAACAAAATTATTTTTATTAATATGGATTTTACCCACAACGGTACGGAGACGGTAAATGCGTTTGAGGTGAGAGGATGTTTGTTTGGTTGTTTGAGCAAACTAATGTTGCCGTTTATCTGCCATCACCGTTATAAATTTCAACATAAATATAAATTAATATAGCAAAAGAATATTACCAATTATTCATGTTACGTACTATAAAACTGCAAAACTAGTTAAATTACTGGCAGCCCCCGACGGATAATTAAGTCGGGGGATTTTTTTTATTATTTTATTCATTTTTATTACGGTTTGACCGTCGTCACAGAATACTAAATGTGGGGTTTTCCAAAATTTCTGCCAATGGCTATCACTTTTAAGTCAACCAGTTATGAAAGAAATGAACTGAAAGTACCAGCTTCCGTTTGAAAGAAATACACGCATCATTGGAGAAAATAAACTTTTACAATACCAAAAATAAATGTAATATGAATGTGCGGTTTAAAAGTAAGAGTTCTTTGTTATTTATTAAACTGGTACCCTCAAAGTTTGAACAACGAAAAACCAGAACAATACGTAAAAGAACAAAGTAAGTATGGAAGTGGGGAAGTATCTCATCGCTACCCTTTGTTTTAACGAAAACAAACATCATATGAAAATTTTGAGTAAAATCCCCTACGATGCTTTCTCGAAAGATCAATAATTAGAGATTGATTTTTGTCAATTTCCTGTAATATCAAATGTTACAGGAAAAAACATATTTTTATTTAAGTTATAGTTAAAATTAGGCCCGTATTCTAAAACGTGACCGGTTGAGTACAGATAAAAAAGGACGTCGGTACATTCGATGAATAAGCGCGACCCTTTCTTACTGTTCTTAAGTATAAATCACTGCTTGAATACGAATACGCGCCTTAGACCCTTTTTATACACCAACCGTGATTAACGCTAAACAGTATTTGAATGTTTGCATTTCAGTCATCTGTATGAACTTTATTGTCAAGTTGTGAGGGTGACGTTGCTTTACGCGCCTATAGCTTGAAAAGCTTAAAAATGACTGAAAATAATCGCTATAAGAGGTCATGGTACATCCCCAGACGATGTTTTGA
This sequence comes from Chrysoteuchia culmella, assembly GCA_910589605.1. NCBI lineage: Eukaryota > Metazoa > Arthropoda > Insecta > Lepidoptera > Crambidae > Chrysoteuchia > Chrysoteuchia culmella. The sequence continues at coordinate 4,202,530 of OU342651.1, forward strand.
ACCACCATGATTGTGTTTATTTTTGGGACCGAAAAGTCGCAATCAACTTGTGGCCGAGTCGATTTTCCAATAGTATTTTATTAAATTTTTATCATAAGTATAAAAAAGCATTGAAAATGCAAAAACTTACAATTTATAAATTACCATGATTGTGGTTATTAACTTCTATCTGCTTGGAATTGGCTAAAGATAATCAAATTACTCGTCTTATATATTTATTATAATACCACAATCTACATAATAGATTGGAACTACAGTGGGACCTGTAGGCCAAAGATTAATTATTTTATAAGTAGAAATATTATTAATTTGTTGTCATCTACCTATTACGTAGATAATGTTCCAATCTGGAACAGTGGAACTTGTAGATCATGGAGTTATAATTTTATAAGTTGTAGTAAATATTAACTTTCGCAGAGGACATGAATGAGTTCCCTGACTGTGAAATACCGTAATCGACAATATTCACTAGCTCTAATCGACTTTTCATGGTAGGGGATTCGGATAAAAGTTGCAACTCCTGGCATTGAGCCAACCTTTGTAAAGTGAACGACTGCGCATTGGAATGTCATCGAATACATAAATTATTTCCTCACAAAGGTGCACAGACCGACCGCATTCTTAAGTGTGAATTATAGAAATATTTGTTTTATTGATCCAAAATGAAACGTTATTGAAAAAGCAAATTAAATTCTGTAATTAGTACATTATTGCAAAGACCGTGAAATAGGCAATTGCAGGTCGAGTATGAGTTTGAAGGCCGAGCCGTGGGCGAGGACTTCACTAATACGAGACAGGCAATTGCCATTTCGGCCGAGGCATATATAGTGCTTTTCTCAAAAGACTGCAGGAAATAAAAGATACTTTTTATATTATACATTTATTTTAATTAATATTTAAAGTTACATTAGTCATATTAGGGCAATTACTAAAAGAACATCAAAACCATTGCAGAAGCGTTTTTTGAATTTGGAACATTACAATGCTCCAGCAATGTTGTATGAAACCGCGTGCTGGGGTTATTAAATACTCTATGTAATGTTCCAAATTTAAAAAACGATCCTGCAATGGATTTGATTTTCTTTGTCCGTAAATTCGATACTTCGAGTGTTCCTTTTTCGAAAATAATATCAATATTTCCATGCATGTTTGAGAAAAATAATTTTATTATTCCGAAATTAGTTAGACCCTCATGGACAGGCATCATGTTTGTCATGTTGGTTTGTCTTGGTCTGGGATTTTTTAAATGTATATAATGTTATCGAAAACACATAATTGATTTTTCGAGCCAATTCACAGTTGAAATGTGCAATAGTTAGATACACATTTTACTTAATAGAATAAATAATAACTAACTTTAATAAAAATATTTAAAAAAAAACAACAATTGTACTTCTTATACTTCAGTGTTCTACTCTTATAGAATACTTCTCATAAAAAATTACAAGTAAATTTTTGGTTCACTCAATTTACAGGTGTCTCAAAACTGAAACAAAGTACCGATATTTTTGTTATTTATTATTCAAGTATGTAATTTAAATGCATGAATAACCTTTGGCAAAGTCGTTATAATCTGAAGATATTGTTAGAAATGATAAATGGTATGAAGATTAAAAAAATTATTTGAGCACGCACTCGGCGTATATTATAATGTTCACATCAGATTTTTTATATTGTTTCGCATAATATATTAATCTTATTCATGAATAAGTTAAACGCTTAAGAATATATTTCTGTTTATAGTCAATGTTTTGTATTTATTGTTCCTTCAAAAGATCGCAAAACTGAAATTATCAGAACACTGCAAAAAGCGATTTAATAATAATAATAAAACCTTTATTGTACTCAGTAACAAAAGAGAAAAAAAAACGGTAAATTGACAAACAAGAACATACAATAGGTGGCCTTTTTGCTCTATAGCAATCTTTTGGTCTCTCAAAATAGGGTCATAGGGAAGTGGGTACACAAATTAATAAGGAATACGTATATACAGAGTCGAAAAAATCTATGTGAAACGACCGTGGCCAACACCGTAGAAAGGTGAATATACTAGAAAAATTCGACGTGTTCTCATAGGTCTCTGTAGCATAATTGGTTAGTGCAGTGGGCCGGAATCCCAAGGATGTGCGTTCGAATCCCGAATCATGAGACAAATTGTTTTTTTCTAGTATATTTCCTTTTTTAATATTTATCACATAAAAATCTATGGGCCCTGGAAGGTAAATACCATTAATCCTTTAGTTAGCATTTTACTGAAAGAAAACATTTCTTTATTTTCAAAAATAAGTAATCCTGCATTTAAAGATTATTGATAAATCACTTGCCTGCCCCGGGAATCCAACTAGCTTACATTAGAAAAAATAACACCATGTACTTTTATGGTACCAATCTACAGTCTTATTCATACAGATCAATGTAGTTTAAGTACATAGTGTCTAAACTTAATCGAGAAAAATTAAAATGATCTATATGAACGTGATATTACCTAAGTCAGCACAGACAAAGTCTCGGGCAGAACTCTAGTCAAATATATTTTGCAACTGTTTCTGTAAGGGCTAGCGTATAGGTATATATAACGTTTCCATCGTATAAACTGTTTTGTCCAGTTGTGTAATTCTCGATTTCCACACAACTAAACAGTTTATTTAGAAAAAAGTTGACATCGACCTTTCCCTCGTCTAACCGCCTCTGTGGTCTAGTAACAACCACCGGTATTAGACCCAGGGTTCCCGGGTTCGATTCCCAGCGAGGGGTACATATTGTATTCGGTTTGGTTGGTGGTAGGACTTGTTGTGACGCCAGGCTAGCTACCGCCATCTTATCTAAGTCTGACGCCATACAACAATGTTTTCAGCATTGTTGTGTTCCGGCAGTTAGGGATAAGATAGCCAGTCCCTCAGTGGTTGAGGATTCCGGGAGAGGCTCGCTTTCATCTTCAGCCTTGTCAATACTTAACATCAGGCATGATGAAGGCGCCTCTCCCCGCCTTGAATAAAAACCTTGAACTAATCTGTTTCCATCATTAGCCTGTGGACGTCCACTGCTGGACATAAGCCTCTCCTAGCTCACGCTTATTGTGTCGTTCGTAGGTAGCTATTAGCTTACTGCTACCACGCTGGCCAGACGGGTTGGCAGAGGGTTTGTTTCAAGTTTTCCTTCTCTCGCACAGGTGTTCAATGCGTCGAGCCTCTTTGTCGACTCTTACGACATCCCAGGCATGTAAGGGAGTGGTGACACTTGTATTCTTAGGCCGTCACCACAAGGCACTGTGGAAATCGCGACATGTATACAACTAGACAAAACAGTTTGGTCGATAGAAAAGTTGTATATATGCGTTAGTCCCTCGTCATGAAGAACGTCATAGCTTTTCCCAGCCGCTACTTCACCGAACGTTTGCGTCAAAATCGTTCGAAATAGAACGGATGTTATGATACCGTTTCTACCCACACGAGCCTGGAGTCGATCAGAGACTGTGATTAGAACGTTAAGAGGTAATAATTAAAATTAGAAATAGAAATGGAGAAATTAATCTTAAAATAATCCTTCTTATAATTATATAAATGCGAAAATATATCAGTTTGTTTTTTTTATTGAATTTTTGTTCCTCTTTCACGCTAAAACTACTGAACGGATTTGGATGAAATTTTGCACAAAGATAGTAGATAGCCTGGATAAAACATTGGATACTTTTTGAAATGAAAAACTTCTTTAACGGCGTTGTGCACATCAGAGTTTAAAATTTTTGGGACGGGTAAAAAATGTCAAAGTCGCGTCAGGACACGTGACCTGATCGAAAATTCGTAAGTCGGAGGGAGAGTAGATCGCCGGCGCGGCGTAGGCGAGGAAGTAATATCTCCCTCTCCTCTACCGCGCGGCGAAAATGTATGCCTGCTCCTGCTGTTCCGTTTAAGCGGTTTTCACTTCTGCGGCACTCCCGGAGTGCAACCCGTTGTTTTTTTATCCCGATATTTCCAACGGGAAAGGGAACCACGCGGGCTGATCCGCGGGCGAAAGCTAGTTTGAAATGAAATAGAAGATTTTTTTTTTGTGGTAGAGACTAGCTTTAAGTTCGATTGTGCATAAAAATAAATAAATGACAAATAGGTCACTTACCCACATTGTAATAGCGTAGACTATATTGTAATGGTACCTATCTAATAATGTTGACATACTATATAATAATTGTGTTACTAATGTTTTGCATGCCAGCTCCTGGTGAATGTGATGTGACTTCCATAAATTTAAGATCTTTTATGTACCGCATTCTAGCAAATAAATTCTTGATTCTTGATTCTTCTAGACAATGACAAATTTAAATTGAAAATTTGTAAAATAAATCGACTTCACTCATACGTTACTCTCAAGCGGTACTTGCACCTGCAATCGTTGGGATCCAGCCTACTGCTGTTCCGAGCCTAGTAAGCAACTGGCGAAATTTTCTAGTACTTTAAATTTTTTTCTAGTGTTTTCTAGGTTTTTTTTTAGAAAAAAATTAATCGGTTTAAATTTATCACATAATAAGATAACAGTGTAAATTCAAACCTTAAAAGCATAGACAATGTCGAAAAGAGGACTACCCAGAATTATCATATGCTTATGACGTACGCACATTTCATTACATAGTCATTCTACCTATGAATCAAATTATATACATAGTTATATAAAAAACCCATGTTTCATAATCACTCATACTAACCTTGTCTCACATATCTATTGCGCCGTTAATCACTTGTTTACAATTTACTATACGAGTACACAAATAAGAATACTCGGCCAGAAGTAGTGCATTGCTCGCAGTCGAGTAATAAATAGTATAAATAATGTCCATTGCTTGGCGCTTACGAGAGCATCAATAGTATTTAAGAATAAGCAAGATAGCCATGCTTTTCTTTGTCTTCTTCTCGAGTCGATAGCAATCCTAAATTGTTTAAGAATCAGCTACTAAGACTGCAGCATCTGTAGCATTCATCCTGCATCCTGCGTGCAATTGTACGGACACGCAGAGCACGACATCAAGTGCGCCATCGTTTGGGGAACAGCACTGCACCCATACCCTGAGTTGGAATTGTCCAAAAATCCCTACTTGGAGGCCTACCACCATCTCTCAGCGCAGTATTGTTTCAATCTTACCATGCTTTTTCATACTACGAATCTCTTAAAGTAAGCTTGTTTTTTGACGGAAGTTTTATGACATCTTCGCAATATTATCGCCTCCAAACTGTGAAGTGTGCCAAAATGGGACAACTTCAATAAAAACAAAACGTGCTTATGACATGATAGTTTCTAATAGATGATGGTAGGCCTTTTTTGTTTTTTGTTTTGTGTAAGGGGAATGCTTTTACGCATACCAAACGGTTATGCTGGGCTCACCTAGAATACTGGACTCGCGAGTCCAGCACCCTATCCCTCGCCGCCCCCGGACACCCTGTCAAGCCTAGTAGGCTCGGCGGGGGTTCGGGGTAGGATCGTACCAGCTCCCATCCCCCTACTGAGCCAGAAAGCTCGGTGGGAGGACGGGAGAAGGAAGGGACCACCGCCTCCCAGTCCCCCATTCAGCCCCGAAAGGCTGGATGGGGAGCCCGGAGGGAGATGATGGTAGGCCTGCTGACCACGCTGTCCTTGCTTTGTCCCATTTGAATATCAATTGAGCCATTTTTTTAAATGTTGACAGTTAAAATTAACTCGTACTAGAGGCACAGGTAATGGCACAAATCTATTTATCGAAAGTCCACATAGCTGGAGGGGCACAAACGATCTTCAGCAATTAATTTTGGCACCACATGCAACTATTTATACTCCAAGTCATTAGCATTTGTATCGACAAGCCGGATCACTGATCGTGAAAGTGCATTGTTCTAATTTAATCAAATGTTAAATGAGTAAAAATGTCGAAATGTCATTCAACGGATGTCGAAACGAAATTAGTAATGAAGGCGAATCATGTCATGAATATTTCTTTTAAACAATAATAAAATTGGAGTGGCACACAAGATTTTAAGCACACTGAAATAGGTGTCGCAATTAGTTTTATTCTTTTCGTATTTTGATAACCGTTTGCGTTTTAACTAAGCTCTTGTTAAATGAAACAATCGTACATTATTACAAAATCCAAAACGTAGTGAGCAACTAAGTTGTAAGTAGCCACCAACGGTTTTATCTTCGTAATTCCGATTGCCGTGAGGATATCGGGATAAATAACAAAAATTCATATAAAAAATAATATTGCAAATAATAAATAAATAATATTGATAACACTCACACAAATCATTCTAACCCCAAAGTTACCACTGTAAGGCGTGTGATAAAATGTATTCTATTTTTTTTTATCCGTAATTCGTTTACCAGTTTTTTGGTTTAGGTAAGTACTTGTAATTAAATAATTTAACCTTTTGTATCAGAATGATAGATTTCGGTCGAAAAATATTAGAAAAGATCTACTCGCTTCACAAATTGATTTCAAGCGGAACTCGAACCCTTTGCATACTTTGAATCAATTAATATTGTTTTTATTATTTTCCTCTAGTGTTTTTTCGATTAAAGTCTGTCTGTACTTATTTTTGAATATAAAATAGATAAAAGTTTTTATATTGTATGGTTGATTATATATATGTTATATGTTTTTGCATGGTTGATTGAAAAAACGTTTACCTATATTTAAGTAGGGTACATTATTTACTGGTTTCTCTGGATCTCTTTGTTATCGACGAATTGCGTCACTATCCCTAATGGGGATCAATATAAATCTCCACAACCAACAAACACATAAAAATTACATGAATTCCCGTATAAATTTGTCTTCAACCGTGAAATTTACGATGTCTACGTGTTCGACTACATTCTATTGCGTATGGACTGTAGTAAATAAATGTTTATTTCAGGTAGAATTGGGTTAAAAAGATTACAATTTAAGAAGAAGTTTCATAAATCGAGCCAATAAAAATATACAAATAAATACAAATACACACATTTTTATTTGGAAAAGGCACGGAACAGGCACTGGACATTTTACAAATATTGTACATACTTAGATTAAATAGTGCCAAGCAATGCTTGATGCCCTTCAAATTGTTAATTTGTGAACCAAAAATGATTCCAAATTAAATTGTTTGAAGGTTAGATTATTTAAATGTAATAAAAAAACAGATTACAACTAAAAATGAGTTAGTTTTTATTTTATTCCAGACAATTTGTTTGTTAAAGAATTCAGTGAATAAAACGCGAAAACTTTTTCATTATCGCGTGTTATTTTTTTTATCGATGAAATCAATGTATCGGTGTTTGGTTATACTTATCTCTTCTTATTGAACAGTTAGGTTTAACCAAAACACACCGACACCGACCGACAACCCTTATAAGAATAATAACTAAGATTAAATAAGAAAAACAAGCCTTATTTCTTTGATTTTGCAAAACGATATGAGATTGGCACTAATGTACTGGAAAAAATACGCTACTATTTTTCTTTGCAAATAAATTCTATAGAATCTGCTCCATTTCTCTGAATTGTTTTCTCCTAGATTCGGTAGTCCAAATCGGTAATACTGTCAGTATTTTAATATGATCAGTGCGATTGAAAGAAAAAAAGCTTGGGGTAAGAGTTTAATTTGAGTTTGGAGACTAGTTATTATTATATTCGATATCTACATCTACATAAAGAAGTACAGTTTTTTTTAAATAAAACTGTACATTTCAAGAATTCTCTTTTCAACTCGGTTGGTGCGAGTTCTTCAGCTAGGTACATTTAAAGTCTGTTTCTATTTATAGTCTTAAACGATGTCAGCAATATGTTTTTAAAAAAATATTTATTTACTGTAGAAATTTAATAATAATAAAAAAACTACACCTCAAGAAATATAACGTAAATGTGTCTATTTTAATTGAATACCACAGACTTTTTTTTTGTAGTGTTATGTGCGATACGGAACAGGGTAGAGATGAGACACAACAGAATCGATCACTGTCACTGTTCATAAGTCGATAACAGTGAAAAAGAAAATACTTTAAATTTTAAACAAAACAAAACTCAGCGAGTTTTTTGATGCTACAAATTAAATGTTTCTGCTGACGTTAACATTAACAGCTTAATGTTATATTTTACCGCATGAATAAGCACATACAATACTTTTTATCCTATATTATTTTAACGTGGGATGAAATGACATAAGTGACGCTATATAGCGGGATTCCTCGTGGCCGAAAAAGAAGTAAAATATATTACAAATTCTCCAAAAGTAAAAAGAATATGATACACATTTGACTCTTATATAAGATAGATAAGTCGATAGGATTTCATTATGGAACATCTCTAGAACTGTCAAACTTGAAAGGTCACAGGAATCATCCTAGTACCCCTACAGATTAAAATCACAAAGAAAGAGCGTCTTTACGTGTATGTAGTTAGTCTGTGCTCATGGCATTATTTTTTACTCTATGTTTCTGTGATTATTTTTGGTATCCCTCTCTGTAAAAATATAGATGCCATTGCAAGACCACCGTTGTTTCATTATACTTTAATATCAATAAATATCCAAGAAATCATACAAGATTTAGCAACGCTAATGTGATTTTTATTTTTGCTACAAAAAAATTACTAGTGCCAGTGTTGGTAACAAAAAAAATATTTAAAACTCTCAATAAATACTCATGTGAAAATGAATGACTTGACTATAGTGTTTGAACTATAGTGTTTGAATACTACTACATGTTTAAATTTTCAGTAGCTTTTATCTAAATACTATTTCCGCTTAAATTGTTCGAATAATATATTAACATTTTGTTCGGTTTTTAAAACATACGTAATCACTTGATTTGTTCAGTAATAATCTTGTTGTAGTAAAATAATTTTCTAAGTACTTAGGCTTTGTAAAATTATGTTAATCGAGTGTGTAGTGATGATGATAATGTACGAATAAACCTTTCTAAGTTCTGTTACACTACATAGCATAAGAAATAAAAATGTAAATTTATTGTTAAATAAATAATTTTTAAAAAAAAACAAAGAAAGAAAACCATTCATTCGTTCGAAATTAAATGAACATCAAATAAGTATGAATGAAAAAATTTACCAATTCAATGATAATTGACCTAATGTTTTATTCGTTCTCTTTAATGATAGAATCAATACTACCCAAAATATTTTAAAAATGCTTTTAGACTTATCTGCGTGAAAAGAAAATGGGCAGTTAAATGAAAATCACTATTATTTTAATATTAAACTATTGTTTCATTGTTTTTATGATAAAAAAGTAGCAATAGCTATTGCATTTTGTAATCCTTTACTTTATTGTTTTTAATAAATATATAGATAGAGATACCATAAATATAAGTCTGAAAGCTATAAACAGTTTAATGTGCGATGACGCCAACGCGGATCTGAATAATCATACTTCCTTATTCTCGAAAACAGTTAAAGAGACATAAAAAATTGCTACTCATCTACTTGGCATGAAACCTCATCAGTTAATTTAAAAATAAATAAGACGTAAGAAAAGGTATAATCATAACAAAAGATACTATAAAACTGTAAATGATTGTTGTGGTATATATTTTTTTTATAGATACTTCGGAAAGAGATTTTTTTTTTATGAACGACGGGGACTCTCTTAGCCTTCATCATACCTGATGTTAAGTATTGATAAGTCTGAAGATGGAAGCGAGCCTCTCCCGGAATCCACAATCACTGAGGAACTGGCTATCTTATCTCTAACTGCCGGAACACAACAATGCTGAAAACATTGTTGTTATGGCGTCAGATTTAGATAATATGGTGGTAGCTAGCCAGGCGGACTTACAACGAGTCCTTCCACCAACCAACCCGAATACAATATGTACCCCCGCTGGGAATCGAACCCGGGACCCCTGGGTCTGATACCGGTGGTTGTACCACTAGACCACATATGACCCTAAACAAACTGACCTCTTAACAATCTAATGACTTTATCCTTGTCCGTAGTTTATCTCGTCTTACTTTAGTTTTTAATCTAAAAGGATAAACTCACCTGAATTTCAGCGCGATGTAACGGAAAACATAATATTACCAAACACGCGGATAAAGTCTCGGTTAGGATACTAGATACGAATAAAAAGATAAAGTCAAACACCCTAATCAAAATCAATATCATTTATTCAGTCTAGGCTGTTACAAGCACTCATGAACGTCAAAGAAGCTACGCCATCGGTTCACAAACCCTACGGCGCGGGAGACCTTGTAACGAGAAGAACCGGCAAGAAACTCGTCAAGGGCTATTTTTTTCTCCCTGTTTTATTTCATACAGAGTCGTCAAATTGAAAAGTGAGCTTAACATATCAGTAAGGTCAATTTCGTGTGACGTACATAATTTAGTATTAATTTAGTAGACACTAGAGGCCGGGAGCGGTTTCACCCGCGTGGTTCCCGTTCCCGTGGGAATTTTGGGATCATTTATAGCCTATGTTACTACTTGGGGTCTAAGGATTCTCTATACCAAATTTTGTCAAAATCGGTCCAGTAGTTTTTGAGTTTATTCGTTACATACAAAAATACAAATCTTTCCTCTTTATAATATTAGTATAGATTAGTAGTAGACATAAACACGGAATATATAGGTATACTGTGACATAAATGTTTTGACAGCCTATCAAGGGCGCGCATCTATTCATACTCAAAAAATATATGACAAAAGAATTCAGAGCCCTTAATATAAGCGCAAAACAACATGAACAATTGAACATTAAATTACAAATACGTATATTTCGAACGTTTCTGTACACACAACGAGCTTTGTCTCGAAATAGTATTCAAACATCGTATTAACATCAATGACGGATAATTTTATCGTAAGCGGTTCCGTATATATTAAAATACACGCGCAGGATTTCCTTTTCTACGATTAATAAGAAAACTGTACATTCTGTACTGGAATTGTTGGAACCTTGTAATCATTTAATGTTGGTTTGATGAATGTGATACTTTTTAGTAAAATACGGATTATGGTGTTCTGATAATAACGAATGTTGAGCCCTTTATATAATTATTAAGTTTTTGAAAGTTCTACTAACACAATGATTAAAAAAATACAAATATTATTTTCTCGCTAAATAAGTCATAAAAAGAAGGAATCAGGGGAAAATGTGACAGCTCAAACAGAGCGTACAACACCTTTCATTCCAGAATAATATCTTCACAACGAAAGCTGAATAATAAATATCTCGCCTTGTAACACAAAACATGACACGATTTCCTTGAAATGCCTCCAGTTTTGGAACTGTCAGTGCCCAGAATCGTGCGCGTAATGTTTTAAAGAGAGCAGACGTCGCAAAAACATTAAACGACATTGAGGGAAAGCCAGACGATAAGAAAAATCACAACGATAGAAAACAATCGCACCACGTACGTGTCCAATGACCTTTTCACGTCCAAAAGTAAACTGTGACGGTTAGAATAAATCTACAGCATGCGCCCGCGTCGTTTCCCAAAATAAAATCCCGCGCTCACGGTATCGAGTTCCTTTCAGTATCTCCTGAGCTCCCACGAGCGAACCCAGCCTGTGATAATTTCTAGTCGAGTAGTTTCCAAACAGTGCCACCATTGCTGCTGCAAAATGACAAGTAATTCCCCAGTGTTCTGAACTCCCGTTTTCACCTACAGCTAATTGTCCTGCTTGTGTGAATTGGATTACCAAGTGTTTTAATTTATTTATGTGGTTGAACGGCTGTAAGTACACGCTTTGTATTAATATGAACACGCAACTTAAATTTTTCTGCTATCGAAGTTTATTTTATTATTGAAATCTTACATTAATTACCAGTGTGAAGTTATTTCAAATAATTTCCCCAAACTAATAATTTTTAATTAAATTTAAATGTTGTACTAATCTTTTGAAGAATTTTAAGTCTAAGTATTTTAGCATTAGCTATTTAATACTTCACCAGTTTATCTTGGCACTGATCTATTTCCTCAATCTCCGCACTTTCAACAACATTATTACCCACGTCTTATTTATGTACACCATCTGCCACCTGTTTAACGTCAGGCGTTATATTATTGCTCCTACTAACCAATTTACTGTTATTTTCTTTCACTTCAAATCTTTTATCTATTTTGGCTTTTGAAACTGTATCAGCTTTGAATTCCTTTCAATCTTTACTTAATTAAGTATTTCATATTCTCCAAAAGAAGTTTATAAATCTTTGTTCGTGAAACGGTCTTTGAAGATTAAATCATTGGCTAAAATAATCTCGGTTCGGTCTTCAGGCAAAACATTCTCGCTGCTCAAATAAGAATCTGCTACGTCATGTCGCTTTGATTTAGGCTACTTTTGTATACCGAATATAACCTCTCTCCAAGGTAATTCCTGTTCATTTTCCCTGTCTTTAAGTATAAACAAATTTAATTCTCTAATGTTGGCATAACTATTTTAAATATATTTTTATTTTCGACTTTTTGCTTTAGAAAATTTTGTTGCAACAATGAAGCAGACTTACTTTCTTTTGATCTTGAAATATTAATAATAATATTAGTCCGAATAGAACTCATTCCTACACAAAAATTAAATGTTTATTTTGACTTTTATAATGAAACTTTATTTCAATGTGTGTTGCAATAACACAAAAATGCATTTAGATACTATCGCATATTAAACATGTCGTGAACAAATTTAGAGTAGTGCCCTATATTTTCACTCAATACATCCTCAATATCTGGCATTTGTCCCATTCGCTTAGTTTCCTGGATTTCATCACAATTTCTTGAAAATTTGTTCAAATGTATAATAACCTTTTATTAATCATTACTTCTTGCACTGCCTACAACCGATAACTTTCTTGTTTTGCCACAAAAAATAAATACTAGGACATTCTTATTATAGTCGGTTTCATACAAACTGTTTTTTTTTATTTCAATAAAATGTGTGTTTACTTTGTCAATATTTCGTTCAGTTAAAGCCCAAAAGTTTTAGGATTATAAAACAACTTCGATAAAAAGTAACGATCGTCATTATTTCTAAAATTGTTCAAAGTTCCCTATTTATTTGGAACAGAATGAGCTTCGTATTTCGCCTTTGATTCCTTGTATAATCAAAATCACATTGGCCCTTTGTAACGAAAGAATTGTTTTTGGTTTCCGAAAATACGTTGGGCTAATTATAAATTCATGCGGCTATATTTGAGTTCAATGTATTGCTTTTAATAAGCACATTGGTTTGCTATACAAGTTCTGTTTAGAAATTTTGATGTGAGGTTTTATTTCGAGTTTGAAACTGAAGTAAAATTGTTCTATAAACCATAATAAAATTAAGGGAAAAAATAAGTTTAATTCCATATATAATAATCTTTATTTTAAGTTAAAATATAAATTTATAAAAGAAAAGTCGAGCTGACCTTTGATACCGCAGTATTAAGGTTCAGATTAGAACCACTCTAATTATTGTTTTATAGATACAATATCACCTGCACAACGTCAATATGAAAAGTTTGATCTGGGGGCCTACCGCCATCTCTTAGCACAATATTGTTACAGTCTTACTATGAAATTTGGTGTTACGAATTTAAAGAAAGCTTCTTGTTTGACGGATCTTTTGTGACGTCTTCGCTTAATTATCGCCTCCAAAGTATGAAGTGTATCAAAATGTGATAACTTCAATAAAAACAAAACGCAAACAAAACGTTTTTATGACATGATGGTTTTAATAGATGATGGTAAGCCCGCTGCTCTCGGTTGTACAGTCAACGCAACTACGGCTTTACTTAAGTTTTAACCGTCTCTGTGGTCTAATGGTACAACCACCGGTATCAGACCCTGGTGTCCCAGGTTCGATTCCCAGTGGGGTACATATTTTATTCGGTTTGGTTGGTGGTAGGACTTGTTCTAGGTCCGTTTGGCTAGATACCACCATCTTATCTAAGTCTGACGCCATAACAACAATGTTTTCAGCATTGTTGTGTTACGGCAGTTAGAGATAAGATAGCCAGGAGTGATTGAGGATTCCGGGAGAGGCTCGCTTCCATCTTCAGCCTTATCAATACTTAACATCAGGTATGAGTCTCCCCGTCGTTCATAAAAAAAGTATCTGTCAATTTTCTCCAATCGACTTTGGACTTTAACATTAAGCCGTTGAGTTTATATTTGATTGAATAAAGTAATTCCTACTATAATATTAAAAATGCGAAAGTTCGTCAGTTTGTTTGTTCACACAAAAACTACTGGTCGGAATTGGACGAAATTTGAGAGTTAGTTTTTTTTTTCATTTTTGACCAATAGTATTACAAAAAAAACATAATATTTAATTACACATCGCTACAAAAGCAGTTTCGGCTTTAACTGTGGCGGAGGAGTTCAGTTAAAAGCAAATACAACTAATTTAAGATGTTAGTAAATTGTTGGAAAATAAATAAAAAAAAGTATATGTTTACTTTAAGTATTATAACTTATTTAAGACACAAAAACAAAAATCTTTGCAATTTTTTTTTTGTAGTTTTAAAAGAAATCTTGATTAAAGGATATTTTTTCACACTGAAAATAATAGTTAATAATTCATTTATATATGTGACTTGCTACTTGTTAAGTATATCCGAAAAGTATTTTGCTTTAAAATTAATATTTTACTTGCTTCAAGGTACTTCTAGCAGTGGATTAACATATATTCAATTCAATATCATTTATTCAGTCTAGGCTGTTACAAGCATTTATGAACGTCAAAAAATCAAATAGGTCGTCAAACGTCAAATAGGTTACTTTATATCCTGATATTCCCACGGGAACGGGAACTACGCGGGCAGTATGCGGGTGCAACGCGGGTATAAACCGTAGTTCTTGTTGATCGTACTAAAAGCTTTCATTCTATTGGCTTACTAGAATCATTAAGTTCATCAAAGAAAAGTTTAAAATAAGGTTATATATTAGGGCTAGGGTCTTTGAGAGAAGCTTAGGTGCAGGTGTGGGCGTCGGTTGTAGGGACGATGCCATGATGATAAAACTTCTTGATAGGAATAAATATTTCGGTCAGTTATATATGTCAATGTTCATCAACTCTTTTTGACTTATCTAACTAAATATTTTTTCGAAGTGAAAACTTCTTTAGAGTCTTTGTGCATATCAGAGTTTAAATTTTTTGGGATGGGTAAAAAATGTTAAAGTCACGTCAGGACACGTGACCTGATCGGAAATTCGTAAGATGGAGGGAGAGTAAACCGCTGACGCGGCGTAGGAGAGGAAGTATTATCCCCGTCTCTTTCTACCGCGCGGCGAAAATGTATGCCTGCTCCTGCTGTTTCGTTTAAGCGGTGTTTACTTCTGCTGACACTCCCGGAGTGCAACCCGTTGTTTTTTTTCTGATCAACTAATTATTGATTTGATTAGTTTTTTGTAGATAGGTTGAATAATGGTCTTAATTTAATCAGAACTTTAAGTTTCTACGCGCACTGTTTATTGAATCACTAGCGACCGCTCGCGGTTTCACCCGCGTGGTTCCCGTTTCCGTCGGAATATCGGGGTAAAAAGTATCCTTTGTCCATAACCAGGCTATGTACTATTTGTGCACCAAATCTCATCCAAATCCGTCCAGTAGATTTTGAGTTTGTTTGTTGCAAACAAACAAACAAACAATCAAATCTTTTCTCTTTTTAGTATTATTTATATTTATTTATTTATTTCACCGATGGTCACCAGCAATCACGATTCACGACTCGGGGTGGTTCCGACACGTAAGAAAGCCTGAAATAATACTAAATTCTAAAGTAATGTTGTAATGTTGTTTTCTTGTTAGTATAATAAAAAAACTTATGCTACCTCTTACGTGTCTCTGCTAGGACTAACAACGTGTATTGAGACATAATACTATTGAGTGACACTTAAATTGGTTTTTCAGGCGTAATGGCATGTGATGATTTTTTTTAATGATAATATAATACAATATGGGTGAACGATGAACTTTTAAACTTGATGATGTGAATGAATTGTGGTTGCTGATGTTGTGAATGTTCATAAATCTAAATTTTAGTTGATAAATATTAAATAAGAAAATATACTAGAAAATCTGAATCGGAAACGTTTACAAAAATATGAAAAACTCAATTCATAAAAAAAACTAATTAGAACTTATTAATGAAATCCATTATGCAATCAACTGTTATTTTCATGATGAATTAAAAACAAATTGGTAAAATTTACTTGGCCACAAGTGAATTCTCAGACGGGAATCGAACCCGACCTTTGGGAATCCAAAGTTCGGGTACTTGAGCTACCGAGACAATTGTTATTTATTTTTATTTCTGCTTATAATGCTATTCCGACTGCTACATTTAACGAAACATTAACAAAACAAGCGAAGTAATCAAATGAGTAAATAATACCTCAAAGGTTTAATGTTATTAGTCAATTATGTAGATTGTTATACAATAACTATACAATATATTTAATTTCCTCAATCGATTCCGATGCGAACCCAATGAAAGAAAGTAAGTTTTGTAAAACCGATTGTATCATTGTACTGACTACGCACTGTTCCATTCATCTACACTCGGTAGCAAATAAATCGAGCCACTGCGTTATCTCCATACAAACATACTCACTTCACGGTCTTATAAATAAAAAAGTATGTGCATTTCTGCAAAGATTTGGGTGTTGATGGCGAGGTCAGATGTTCAATCAACCAATTAGCATTTAAAACAACTAAAAAACATTTATTGATTTCTTAAAATTTCCGTAAAACAAATGATTAATTTTCATTCCATATAAAATTGTAGGAAACCGGATTGAGTGACTTTGTTTTCCTTACATTGCACAAAACTGAAACTTTTCTTGAATTTTTGGGACTTTTATTTGTAAGTCGAGTATTCGACTCATACTTCGACGTACAAATGTTTACATAGCTGTTCATATGTTTTGAATAATGACACTGTAAAGTGAGCATGTTTGTATGAAAATAACACAGTGGCTCTATTTATTTGCTACCAAGTGTAGATACTAAAATAGGCGAAAATTTTCATGTCACTGTTCGTAGGTTAGGAAATGTATGTTGTACTAATTACTATCTTCAAGGACGCTTCTCCGAAACGTAGTACGACTCACTTCTTTGTATGAAGTCTAGCCAAATACGAAATTTCACATGATTCAATGTTAGTAAGGTTAAAAAAATATCCGAGTCTGCCAAAATGTTTAAAAATAAAAATTATGACGTTGAACACGTGGGTTGATAGGCACACAGTTTGTTTCCACGAAACATTGAAAATATCTCTGGTTGTAGGAAGGAGGTTTCTTATAAATGTTTTTTTTAATGTTAGCTGTTAACTTACAAATCTACTCGGGCTTTTAAAAACATTCAAATTAAGTTAAATTTATTTCAAACCTTAAGCTAGAAATTGGGTTGTGTAAGGTCTACTCTCTCTACTCTCTACTGTATAAGGCAATTAGAAGATCGACAAAATTTTTTTAAACAGCCATTTCGTCTAGAAAGTAGGTTCCTACTATACGCCGTAATATTAATAACTTCAAAATATTTTTATTAACAATATTTAGAGCCGGGTTTTGACGACAATATTGTCGCCTTGTGCGCTGTGCTAATCTGTATGTTAAGTATTTTTCAGTGGTGCCATTCAAAAAATTTCACACTCATATCTGTATAAAATTCCAAATTACAAAACAATACAATTTCTTAGTACTCATACAAAGCATTAAACTAAATGCCAACAAATAGAATTACGAAATCAGTTGACTCAGCAGCAAAAAAGCAGAAAGCATCAACACCTAGCAAAAACTAATTACTTTTCCATCACACAACAGAACTGTCCGTTCGTATATCAGCAATTCCTAATTTATTGTTCTTTCTTAGCCAAAATAGCGACTGTATTTTGTAAGTGGTAGCGATTAGTATCGCACGGCTATCCCGAGACTTAGGAAAAGTTCGTGAGAAGCGACAGACTGCTATTCTATTTATAAAATCTGCCGGGTCTTTGTGGATACTGTCGGAACAACAAATCCAGCTTACCATCTGAATTAAACTCTGAGAACGGTTAAAATCACGTAATTTTTCTAGAAATTAGCATTGTTTTAACCGATTTTCAATAAGGTTGGCAATTTTTACACCTTCCCGTGGTTATTGCTGGAAAATTGCATATTAACGTTTGTTAGGTCTATTTAAGATCCTGAGCTAGTACTTAAGCCAAATTTTATAATAATTATGTGCATTTACTTATGTGTGGATGACTGTTCATGAATAAATCTATGCTTTTCAAAATATTTTATTATTAGCTTCGGTGTCATTTTGCTTTGCTTTATTGATGAGCATTTCGTTTTAAAAATAAGTATTTTTTTTTGCCCTGATTCGAATTGAATTTGTTGTAGAATAAGCTTTAAAATATTTTTCAATAGATTATTTAGAATGATATCATATTATTTCTATACCCACTAAATTTTTATCATCAGAATTCCTCAGTAAGAAAATTTAATCGACTTTAATTTTTTTCTAATTAATTACAACATTTAAATATCACCTTTCTTCAACAGATACGTAAAGCAGCAACACAAAAATGGAGCAGTTCGAATCGCTGTTGACGTGCTGTGTCTGCCTGGACCGGTACAGGAACCCGAAACTGTTGCCATGCCAGCACAGCTTTTGTATGGAGCCGTGTATGGACGGCCTTGTCGACTATGTGAGACGACAGGTAAGGAAACTATCCTTCTACTTTCGGAGATCAAATTATAGCTAAAACCACGCTACTAGGTATTTGTGTAGTATATGGTGTTTGTCATTTAATGTAATGCTTCTACCTTGCTGATATTGCTTGTAAAACTTCCTTTGCACGAAAAAACTTCAAATACTTAAGTACCAAAATTTACAATAAATTAAATTCGGCCTTATCAATTCACTACTTGACTCATTATAATTACAAATTGAAAATAAGTAATTTTCTTAAAAGTATGGATTATGACGAGACAGAGAAGTTTTTACAAACTTAATTAATTTTACTAAAAACTAAACTCATCTGTTTATTACAATATACTTTCATAGATATATATATAATATTTTTTTTACTCTTTATTCAATTAATTTTTCTTATCATTTCTTATTAAGTAACTTCAGAATACCTACACACAAAGTCCAATAGGCAACAATGTTTTAATTATGTTGCTTGTAACACAGGTTCAACCTACCACAGGCAACAGTAGTAACCAATTTCAATTTTAAGTTATACAAGCCTTATTGTGTCTTAAAACATGTTATTGAAACAGTGTAACTCATTTCCTGAAATAAACTTATTATTTATTGCTATTGTAAGGAATGTGGAGTCACGTGCAGTAATATATAATCATTAAGTAGGTATACAATCATAAGCTGACACCACACAGCTGCTTAGAATAGCACTACCCCCTCTCATCCCGTGGGTGTCGTAAAAGGCGACTAAGGGACTCAGCCTACAGGAGATGGGCAGCAGCGTCCTACAAACTTGGACATACTCCGATCGCCAACCCGCCTGCCAAGCGCGATGGCGATTATGGCAAACCCCCCCTTTTGGGGGAGCCCTATACCCAGCAGTGGGTGTTATGTGGCTGAGACGACGATACAATCATATCACATTGAAACAAAGTTCCTGTCAACAAAAGTCATTAAGTAATGTAATGTGATAAGGATGCTTAGTGTTTACATATTATTGCTAGTGACTGTATCTTTAAAAAGCTAGCCAATGATTGATTATTAATCTATACTTTCTTGTAGCAAAGGTTGGGGGCTCGTAGCTTCCCACTTCGTTTCATGGTTCTAACGTTATCACATTAGTAGTTTAAAAATAGATAAGTTTACTATTGCTAAGATCTGTTTCTATATATTTGTTTGTTACAGGTCAAATGTCCAGAATGCCGAGCAGAACATAGAATTCCTTACCAAGGTGTTCAGGGATTCCCAACAAATGTCACCCTTCAGCGCTTCCTCGAGTTGCACGCTCAAATAGCAGGGGAACTACCAGATCCCACTGCTGGGCAGGTTATGGAAAGATGTAATGTTTGTTCAGAAAAATCATATTGTGCACCATGTGCCCATTGCGACAAAAAAGTCTGCGAAGATTGTAAGTCAGCACACATGGAAGTACTCCGTCGTGAAATTTCTAGAATAAACAATCAAATACGCCGAGGTGTCAACAGACTCCAAGATATACTAGGAATCGTTGAACGTAATACGACAAATCTTCAAACAAACTGCGCCGCAGTTGCCGGAGAAATTGATGAAATAAACAAAAGACTTACCAAGGCACTTAAAGATAGAACTGATTTCCTCAGGAATGAAGTTGATCGTTATTTAGCAACTGAACTTAGAAACCTCACTCACTTAAAAGATAATCTAGAGTTAGAGTTAAGTAATATACAAAGTAATTGTGATCTCGCCGATAAATATATGACCGATGATGTAGAGTGGGACGATACTGAACTGGTTGACACCAAAGAAATTTTCTTGAAAACAGTAGAATTTCTAAGAAACTTTGATTATGAGGCGGGTGACTACAACCGTAGGATGCGATTTATCATGACTCACGATCCTAATCAGTTAGTATTGCACGTCGCTAGTTATGGTGAATTGAATATAACTCATCCAAATGCTTACGGTGGTAATTTGCAACCAAGTACTGGTTTGACAAGGTCAAAGAGTGACCATCGCTTGGCAACCCAGTTCCGACAGCAAGAGGAATCAAAAGGTTACACAGAAAATGATGAGCCTATACTAGGTGGTCGTAAATTTGGTGAAAAACGACCACCTCCGCCTGAAAAGCCTACGAGAGATTACGGTGCTACAGACGATTATAGTGGTTATGAATCCGAGCACAGGCCATCACGTAGGTTCCGTTCACGTTTCGTAAGGAGTCATCAACAAGATAACGATTCAGACACGGAGCAAGCAACCCGCGCAGTAAAAGCTGAACAAGTACAAAAAGAAAAGGAAAAGGTTCAAGATACTGAAGATGCTACTCGAGGTCCTCTCAGTGGAATATTCAGACTTAGCGATTGCACGCGTGTAATGCAGAGGATATTGGATGTCGATAGTGGGAAAAAAAAGGAGAAAAAGGAACCTCCTCCACCCCCCAAGCCAGTAGTACAGCCTGCACCTCAATCACGTCGTCCCCCACCACCAGCACAGAGACAACAGAGTGAAGATGACGAAATCTCACGACTAAAAAGACAAAATAAAGGTGCGGCATCTTCTCAAGAACCAGACCGAGCTCCAGCACGTCCCGCTGAAGAGGAGCGAACATCTGTGAATCGTAAACCACCAACTCCAGCTCGGGAGGTGAGTTGGGAAGAAGAAACAGATTGATGTGACACGATAGTACAAAGTAGAAATTAGGAAAATCATCGTTACTAACAACGAATTTTAGAAAATTAACGGCATTCCATGTAATACACTCCACGCTTAACCTTATTTGCATACACTACACAACACGTCAAACGTATAAGCAATTTTGGTGTCCATATCGAAATTTAGTATATTTCTCAGGCGTCCAGTGATGGTGAATCCGATGAATCTGTTGGATCTTTGCAACGGACGCAGCGAAAGACCACAGCTCCGGTACCAAAACCGGTTACTACCGCAAGACGACTCTCAGGGTCTGAAGCGCCTGCACCACACCGTCCCGCAGCTCGAGCTCCAAGCACAGAATCAAGCGCATCAACAGAAAGTTCCGGCTCGGCGGTTAAGCACACAGGTGCGATACTAACTATTGAAGAACTAAAAGCAAAATATAGCAAAGATGTGCCTCCACCAAAACCTGGTATTCGTTTCTTTTCCGCAGGCAACGACAGAACAGCACCAGCGACGACCAATGGAACAGCCGGAGGCGCACAACGGGTGCAAAGCCGCTTCGTGGGATCTCAACGGCCGACTCCCGCCCCGGCGCCCGCCGAGCCGGCTCACGAAGATTCTGACACAAGCTCCGAAGAGGAAACCGATTCGTCGGAGGAGAGTGAAGAGGAGCCTGCAACGCAAAGAAAGCCCGAGAGTCAGGCGATAGCTCGAACTGACATTGGTCCGCTATTAGCGCGCAGCACGAACGCTCGTAACGACGCAAACGATACCAAATCTAAAGATACACCTGCACAATCTCGATACCGCACGAGACAGCAGTCACAGACTGAGGAAGAACCGACCTCTCGTTACGGTTCTAGTGGCTCATCGTACAATAATCGCTATGGTAGCAAGCCTAAAGAAGAACTTGAGACTCAATCATCATTAGATGATGACACAAAATACCCCACTGCTCGATCAAGGTATCTTGCCTTGAAAGAACGACGTAACCGTCTCGCTAGAAGTAAAAGTAGCCACACCGGTTTCGGGGTAGGAGACGACGACGATCCAGACGATCCCGTCTCTCCAACTACTGCTTCGCCATCAGCATACCTTGCGGCTCGATACGGCTCCGGCACAGGTGGTACGGAGTTGTCTCGCAGCCGGTCTTCCCACGCATTAAAGTCGCGGGAAAGTTCGCCCGAACGGCCCGTTCCCGGTGAAAAAGACGGTGCGGCTCTCAGTTCTTGGGCGAGGTACTTAAAAAACAAGTACGGGTCGCGGGGCAAAGATCGTGACACGAGCGGTAGTACTTCGAGTACTTCGCGTCGTCTGTCTCTCGGGCTGCCCTTACGTTCGGCCAACGAGCTTGCCAGTTCAGATGACGATTCAAAAAACGCGGCAGGCTCCCCCATCTCCCCTACGGCGGCTACAGCAGCGGTAGCAGGTTAGAGCAAAGAGTGGCGTGTATATAGGTTTGCGGCTTAAACAGAACGAGTGTGTTTATCTATTTTTATCTTTTCTAATACTTTTTATTTGTGTATCTGGTCATAGGTTTCGCAGCAGCAGGTTCCTCCCCTAGGAGCCAGTATCTGCAGAAACGCCGTTTACAATTCAGCGTGGGGAGTCGGGGGAGCGAACCCGGATGTTTTACTTGGCCTCGTGGGATCGCTGTAGGCCCCGACAACACTATGGTCGTGGCTGATTCATCTAACCATCGAGTTCAAGTAAGAACTTATTTATTAAAGATTTCCTTTGTCCAAAAACCCTGATTACTTTTGATTCTCTTAAGAATTGATTCTCATGATCTTCAAGCTGTAGACAACCTTAGCTTTGCTGAATTATTTTGTATAAAAATGCCATAGTATTTAAAAGTATGTAAATATCAAAGTACTTATATAAAATGTTGTAGAATTCCTAACCTCTACCTAATTATCAGAATGAACTGCGTCAATTTTAGAATTTACTCAACCGGTACTAAAGATTTCTGTTTTGTTTTAGGTGTTCGACTCTAACGGTATCTTCGTGAAAGAGTTTGGACAGTATGGCAGTGGAGAAGGCGAATTCGACTGCCTGGCTGGCGTAGCAGTCAATCGAATTGGACAGTACATTATTGCTGACAGATATAATCATCGCATACAGGTAAACATGACGTCATTAAATTCAAAGCAGTATTATTGAGCTATTGGGTGTTCCCAAGTTCTTCATTATATTACTTAGGTTACTAAGGAGGAAACATGGTTCAGTGATATCCATACCTTCATTTAGTTTATTGCTCATGACCTGATTTAACGTAAAACTTAGGTGCTTTTCTGTTTGGTATTTATAAATTTTTTTGAGATCGAAAATTATTCGAAATTAATAATTCTATCAAAGTCAAGCAATCAGTTATTTAAAGGTATATAATTTACTATGGTTTAAGTCGTTATAATCAAAACCTCGTAAATTAACAATTGACTTATTTACGTTGCAGAAGCAAATTTTATTTTAGTATTAACTTAATTAACCTCAAGAAATCGAACAAATTACTTCTCTGGCATTCACGACGTAATTTGATTTGTAAATTACAATAAAAATTGTCCCGATAAATCTTGTTAACAGCTGATTCATTAAAATTAACGTCCGAAAGCAAATTACATTAATTTAAAAACAGACTTTCTTTTCATTTTTATTTTCGTTCGTGTGCGAAAATAATTTTTACATGAAAAAATATCCTACTAATATTTTAATGCGAAAATTGTGAGGTAGTCTGAATGTTTAGATGTTTGGATGTTTGTCTCTTTCACGCAAAAACTACTGAACGTATGTGGTTGAAATTTGGCACACATATAGAAAATGGCCTGTATTAAAATAAAGGTTACTTTTATCCCGATATTCTTACAGGAACGGGAACCACGCAGGTGAAACCGCGGGCGGACGCTAGTATTTTCATAGTTTTTTTTTTAAATTACATATAGCTATTGCTTACTATTGATTTGCATACATTTAAAATATTTGTTCACCAGTAAACAAACAAACCTTTGCGCCTTATAGTTCTTAACATCAAGATTACGTTTTTTTTTTTAATAAAGCTCAAAGAAATATTTGCATACATTTCTTCTTAAAATACCTCAAAGAGTAGTGCATGTACAATTCGCGCAACGTAAATCAACATAAACCGAAGAACCAAACAAGCGCACTAAAATGTCAAACAAAAATAATTTATGTGTACAAAGCAATGTAAGACGAAAAATATGCAACAGTAATAGCAAGATAGGGAATTGCAAAACAAAATGGAACAAGTCAGATTTCCAACGACATATTTCATGTTTGTTTAAGCTTTGTAGGGGATTTTATGAAAAACTACTGCACTACGCCCGGACTGCAAAGTCTCTGGACACACTTCGTTAAGCACGAAGACGTTGTAAATTCTCTATTTTCATAATAATTTTATACGAGAAGAACAACCACTAATTTTAATTATTCTATGAACTAGGTTAAATTGCTATCAACATAAATCCTTAAAGTTGCAGCTATAAAAGTCACTTATATTCATTTAACGACAAAGACCCATTGGCACTCGGCTAATCGTCGTATAAGGCTGATTGTTAAATCCTTGAAAAAAAAATTACCAGTCAGTTTTTATTCAAAACCAACTAAAACAAATGACAATTACAAACTAAAACAGACATGAATATCAATTAATGACAACTAATTTTCATTTTTCGGTGTAACAAGATATCGTATCGTGAATATTTTTTAACTCAGCATTGAAAAATCTGCTCTTAGTGTATTTAATTTCAGTCGTTTGTTAGAAGTTTCAAGGGACAGAACGATCTCTTAACCTTTCAGTATATTTTTATACTCATTAATGTCATATTTCCATACTGTATGACAGCCAAAACAGCGACGAAACTGAAACTGAACCGCGTTTCCGTTAGTTAATCAGCTCTCAGGATTATGAGACACAATAGACAATCCATTGTTCTGGACACCAGTAACGAGGGGTCGAAATATGACGAAGCTAAGCCGGACAAAAAAGATCCACAAATTGGGCATTATCGGAACTTTTAGTTAATTGTTCCAACAAAATATGAATTCCTCAACTATCGTTCTTCTTCTTCAACTTATAGATAAGTATGATAAATATTAAACAAGAAAATATACTAGAAAAAAGCAACTAGTCTCATGTCGCCCTGACGGGATGAGACTAGTTGCTTTTTTCTAGTATATTTTCTTGTTTAATATTTATCACATAAAAATAGCATTGTAAAATGCAAAATTAAAAAGTTATAATTATAGATAAGTACTTTCGAATAGTCCAACAATTTTTTTCCCAACCAAATAACAATAAAATGACTGATGATGGTGATAAAATATTTTTTTTCTTTTCAGGTGTTTGACCCTGCAGGCCGATTCCTCAGAGCTTTCGGCAGCCAGGGAACAGGAGACGGAAAGTTCAACTACCCTTGGGGCATTACCACGGACGCGCTCGGCTTCATATACGTGTGTGACAAGGAAAACCATAGAGTACAGGTAAGTTAGAGTGTTAAAGTAAAGTTTTTAAGTACGAGTACATTTATGAGGAAGATTGAAAAGTGGGATCCTTAATTCCTCGTCTCTATAAAGTTCCACTTACGCTCGCGTGGGGTATATTTTACCCCAATTTTATTTATTTATTACAAATTAAAAAATTAAGATAATTGGTTTTCCTATATCTAAAGTGCTATAAAAACCTTTTTAGGTTTTACCAAGAACTGGTATCCATCCAAATTAGCTCGAAATATTTAAAAAAATATAAAATTGTTTAATCTTATTAACATCTACGACGATTATTAACATCTTGACGACCTGTTTGGCGCAGGGGTACTAACCCCACCTTCTGCGCCAAAAGGTCCCGGGTTCGATCCCCGGACAAGACAAATATTGGTGTGGATGAACATGTCTATTTGTCTTGGTCTGGATGTTTAATATGTATATTATGTATGTATTTACAAAAAAAAAGTATATAAGTATGTTTATCCGTTATCTAGTATCCATAACACAAGTTCTTCATGATACTTAACGTGGGCTAGATAATTAGTGTGATTGTATGGAAATATTTATTTATTTATTTATCTAACAAATTCTGAAATCAAGGTATGTAAGTACTATATTTTTTTTAGTAAGGGTTAACATAAAAATAAAAGAAAAACTTTCAATATAATCTGTAGAGTAAGGATCGTTACACATTCGGGAAATCCTTTATTGTAATCCTAATAATTTTTTTTTAAATCAAAAGTGTATGTTCTATCAAAATATCTCAAAAATACATATTGTAAATGAATAACCAGAACCTCAGGCTGTTGTATTTAAAGGTGATGCAAAACCACCCTTTTTGCTGCTATGATACAGCACAAGAATTATGATTTGATATAAAGTCAACTTTATATCAAATCATAATTCAAGACATGAATCCCGTTTTAGAATATATCTAGGCTAAGTCATAGAGGAGATTGAACACTGACTGGACTATCAATGGAAGCATCAAAGCAGTATATTGATCGAAATGACAATAAATAATGTTGAGAAATATGTAAGGTTTCATGTTTTGTAATCAAAATTTAAAACATAAACCTCGCGCGGTGATTCTGTTTTGACTTTCTGAGAGACTGTATGACTCCTTCACTTTCTCATCCGTGCCGTAGTGTTGCATCCATAGCTCAGATCTTTACGAGAACAAATTTGTTTTTTGAACGAGTGTCACTCAAAAACTTACTGTTGAATTGAATTGGATGGACTATAAATAATGCATTGGGCACTGCTTTGCATAATAGTTTGCAAAGGAATATGCAAAACTGCCTACGCGTACCAAGATGCAGAAGGCGGTATGCCGCCTAAGTGAGATTTGAGTCTAATGGCACGTTAGATCGTTATTCAAATTCTATTGCATAATGTCAACGAATAGTATAATTTCGTGAATTCAGCTGTTTTTGGACACTCAAACACAATCGTCTTTATCACCTCCTGGTAACATAATAAAATAGGCAATCATCGATGGAGAAACCAACAAGCATTCAACTTTTAGATGATACGAATCCAGTATTACTAGCCTTTTTATGGAAAGTCACAATTTCCCGAAGCTGTCAACTATTTTATGATATGATCAAAGTTAAAATGTTGCCATTTGACATAAGTATCTGTTGCGAGATTGGCAGAACAGCAAAGGCCTCATAGCCAAACCTCAACAATGCTACATTTAGGCTTTGGTCTAAAGATGTTGTCCGGAAATAATGGCATGCCCATCACCTACAATAGTTTTTGAATATGTAATGCCCTTTTATACGCTTAATTTTACTGTCTGCACTGGAAAACCGACCAACAGCAGTCAAAGTTTTTTATTCACTGCAAAACGGAGCGCCTTCCAGCTGACTCCGAATTTTCAGGGTGTATCCTTGCCGATAACCGAAAATCTGCAACTTCTTGGCCAGAAACTCTCCAACCCGGTCTTCCAACCTGAACTTTGGCGAGTACATTGACTCCATTGTCCTATATATTACCTGTGGGACGGTTCTGCTAAGAACCAGCTTGAGCTTTGGGGTCGATTGAAAACCCTGCCAGAAACTCACTCCTGGTCTTCCAACCTGAACTTTGGCGAGTACATAGACTCAATTGTCCTACTTATTACCTGTGGGACGGTTCTGCTAAGAACCAGCTAGAGCTTTTGGGGTCGATTGAAAACCCTGCCAGGAAACTCACTGCAAACTCAGCATTGGCCACGGTGGAACTTCAAAGCCACAGTCACCGCCGCAAAGTTGCATGTTTATTGGTCTTATAAAGGATACACTTTGAAGAGTGTGACGTGGACCAGACGCAGGTTAGCCTACCACCCGTATGCCGTTGACATTCCTACGGTCCGTACCAATTTCTTATGCGAACCGCTAAAGAATGGAATGCGTTGCCTGCTCGTGCGTTCCCCGATTCCTACAACCTTGGTTTCTTCAAGGCGAGAGTGAATAGGCATTTCCTGGGCAAGTATGTAACACCTTATACCACATCCTGTTTGTTAAGCACGATGGTGGTCAAATACCTGCCCAGTTACTAGTAAAAAAACTATGTATTTCTGTAATTCCACATGTTAACCTTCTCATTTTACATTACTCTTAAAACCGGTTTTTCTTTGTCCCAGGTATTCCAATCAGACGGCACGTTCGTGGGTAAATTCGGATCGTTCGGTTCCAAGTTGGGTCAGCTGGAACACCCCCACTACATCGCAGTGTCCAGCACCAACCGCGTCCTGGTCTCTGACTCCAACAACCATAGGGTCCAGGTGTTCGATGTCAACGGGAGAGTACTCTCGTCGTTCGGGGAAGAAGGTTCCGAAGATGGGCAGTTCAAGTTCCCGAGGTATGTAGTTACCAAAGAGTTATTATGTGAAACCTTAAAAATATGACGTTATAAATTAGCTTTGAAAAATATAAAAGGATATACCAGTCCCACATCAGCGAGCAGTTTAGTGAGGATTATTTGTGCTCCGCCGGAGGCTGGATATGCATAAGGTCGATTCGACCCGATATAGTAGCGTCCGTGTAAAGGCATTAATTTACGTAAGGATCAAAGGGATTTGCTTAGAAATGGTGATAAAGTCGTCAACATTATAGTAAACGACGAGGTGGTGAAATTCTGAATCTACTAATTAAGAAAATAAGAAGAAAAATATCTTCGAAGAGATTTTTAATTAGAAAGTAAGGGAAACTAGCTTTGAGGAGTCTCTTATCGCTCTTGTAATATTTAATTTTCAATGCACTAGTACAGCTTTTTCAACTTTCAAAGTGCCTCTAACAGCCTAGACCGAATCTAGAAACACAATAAAATGTTCAGCATGTACTAATTTTAATTTTGACATTTGTATTATTACTAATTAGAATTTTTATTTTTTTATTTTGATAACATGCTGACTGTAAGCGTTTTTGATGGTGACATCTGTGAGCTTAAAGACATGTTTAAATAAATAAATCATAATGGTTAGTTTACTAACAATTAAAAGTAGTAAATTATGTTTAAATTCTCTCTCAAACTATACAGCGAAACCTCCTTAGGGAAATCTGTTATTGAATTATTGTTTCCCAATTTCCCAACTCATAGGGATAAAGTTACGAGTTTAGAATTT
This sequence comes from Chrysoteuchia culmella, assembly GCA_910589605.1. Classification (NCBI taxonomy): domain Eukaryota; kingdom Metazoa; phylum Arthropoda; class Insecta; order Lepidoptera; family Crambidae; genus Chrysoteuchia; species Chrysoteuchia culmella. The sequence continues at coordinate 4,231,900 of OU342651.1, forward strand.
TGGAAGCCATTACGGACAAGTCTTGCCATGTTACCGGTAGCTCGTAAAGTGAGGTCTGTTGCCTTTTGATTTCTGTTTACGATCGGTTACGGACCTTCAACCGATATTTATTGAGAACTAGCTTCCGCTCGCGGTATCACTCGCGTGGTTCCCTTTCCCGTGGGAATATCGAAATAAAAAGTAACATGTTACTCTTCCTCCTTTTAACTAACTGTGTGCCAAAAATCAAGTCGACTGGTTGCTTAGTTATGGCGTAAAGGAAAAACAAACAAACACATTTTCGGTCGAATTTTATACGCATCTCAAATTAAAAAAAAGTTACATTAAAAACTGTAATTTATGACTCAAAATTAAAATAATACATAAATTACAATACATGACATTGTTATTTGTGTTAATTTTTATGTAATTTAGTTAAACTGTGTAATTATTTTTTCTCGTAATTGTAACTTTGATTTTCAATTTAATTATAACTGACATGTCATTTTATAATTAATTATTACCATGTATACTATTTGAACATTGGAACTTGTTTTCTGAAATAAATTATAATAATTATTTTTATTCTAAAAACACCTAAAACTGTAGCTATACCCAAACTTTGAATGCATTCTTTATTAAAAAAATCTATAGACTTATTGAATTACATTTCTTGATACAATAATTCGTCTCATAGTAGAGTTAACAATAACATTTTTTACATACTAATATTAATAAAAAAGTTTTAGAAAAATTGGTTTATTTGTTTACTTTTTGTCTCAGAGGAAGTCGGATAGAGTATAGACTTTCTAAACTTAAAACTTTCAATTCAGAAACCGCTCAACAAGCAACAAAATTAAGGTAATGTGAGACCATTACGCTTTTGCTCTCTATTTACCTATAAAACCACTGCGAAGCAATAAAATATTACAACAAATTCCTAATTATGTTGACTGTTAAGATCATAACAATATATTATGTGAACTTGGCTTGTTTTGCGACCGTATTAATGTCGTAACGATGAACAGTGTTATTCTCATCGTTCCAGTTTTTACACCTTGACCGGGTTCTTGAAGCCACGAGCCTAATATTGAACGTTAAAATAGGGCTGGCACTTTTGATGATACTATTGCTCGGGATTGAAAAAAAACTAAATATAGATTTCGGATATACAGAATATTTCTGGAGTTTGCAAAGTGCAATTTGCGGAAATTTTGTTGGATTAAGTAAATATGTAGAGGTAATAATGCTAATGGTGCGAACGAACTGTGTGGTGACGGCCTAAGAAAACAAGTGTCACCACTCCCTTACATGCCTGGGATGTCGTAAGAATCGACTCAGAGGCTCGACGCATTGAAAACCTGTGCGAGAGAAGGAAAACTTGAAACAAACCGTCTACCAACCCTTCTGGCCAGCGTGGTTGCAGCAGGCTAATAGCGTCCTATGATCGCCACAATAGGCTGAGCTAGGAGAGGCCTATATCCAGCAGTGGACGTCCACAGACCGATGATGAATAATGCTAAAATTTATTGATATAGCAGAGTTGTAGTAAAATTGCAACAAAAAGAAAGTTGCAAAGATGTTGACTACGTTATTAATGTCAAATGATTCAATTGACAGACCCTAAAACAACTGAGTGAAGAAAGACCATAGACTGGAGATTTAATTAATAATAATTAAATTTGTTTTAGTAAAAAAAACCTACGTTTTAAGGTTTTAAAACGTACGTGACAACCCTGTGTGTCCTATTTACGTGATCAGTGTATCTATAGGCTGTAACATACGCCTGTAAAATATAGCTTTTATGTTTCACGCTTTCACTAATAGTTTTTGTGAAGAAGATTTCGAGAAACTATGTAATAAAGCTGTCAAAGAAAAGAAGGCTTTTCAACCTAGCAAATATTGAATCTTATAATCTAAATAAGTAAAATGGAGGTAGACAGAGGGTCAATTTAGAACTCAAAAGATCAATTTAGAATTCTTAATTTCCACCCCTTTATTTAAATTGAAAATGAAATAGATTTACCTATTAAGGCTGTTACAAGCACTTACAGAAAGTTAAAAATCTATGACATCGGTTCGTAAAATCCTACGGGAGACTTTGTAAAGAGATAGCCGGGACGAAAGTCGTCAAGGGCTGTTTTTTCTCCCTGTGTTATTAATAATATTATCACTATAGAATTGTTTGGATATGAAATGTGTTGGATAAAAAGACAGATCATCTCAAGATAATACATGCTTGCCTATTTGGTCACCAATCATTATTCGACCATCCATATTTTCAAAAAGAAATTATAAATTGTTGATTATAAATCTATGTTTATCTACTTCTTTAAGTCTTAGTAGTATTATCCTAAACTAGTTTGACAACAGGGATTTTTTACCATAAATGCTAAGAGCTATTTCTCTCTACTTTCCAGGGGTGTAGCAGTAGACGACCAAGGTTACATTGTTGTCGCCGATTCTGGCAACAATCGCATCCAGATCTTCCACCCTGATGGAACCTTCCTGAGAGCCTTTGGTTCCTGGGGCTCTGGAGATGGAGAGTTTAAGGGCCTGGAAGGCATCGCAGTTATGTCTGGTGGAAATATCATCGTCTGTGACCGGGAGAACCATAGGGTCCAGGTGTTCTGAGGTGGTTAAAATATTCTAATCTTCATCATCAGCCATTTTGACGTACCCTTCTGAGGCACTGCTGGAGCACTGGGCTCCTTTATAGGTGGATAAGGAGAATGGACTATGACCCACCACGTCTGTCCAATGCGGATTAGTGGGTTTTAACAACTGAAAACCAACGGCTTAACGTGCCTTCCGAAGCACTGAGAACCTCGAGATGGAAGGTTTTTGGTCACCGTCCTGTGACCAACCATTGCGAAAGTTGCTTAATGGCTTCAACTGCAGGCCGAGCTTGCGTGCCACAGTGCCACAGAGTTCCCCATCATCATCGGCCATGTTATAAATGCCTCCACTACGTGGGCAGGCATTCCTTGTAAATTATGAGAAAAATGGGCCTAGTCACACCTTATCGATACCTGCAAAGAATAACATTGTAACTCAGAGCACTGGACCGGATTTCCAAAGGTCGCGGGTTCGATTCCCGTCTGAGAATTCACTTGTGGCCGAGTTAATTTTTTCCAATATTTTTCTATTTAAAATTTACCATAAATTGTAACTCAGTTTTAGGCAGTATTCAGTAAAAATGACATTCTTACTCGGCAAAAAAATGCGGATTTTATTACACTTCGATCATCGTATTTAAATTCGTAATAATTTAAATCTACAGAGTGTAAAAACGTCGTAAGTGGAGGTTAACTGCAGTTACAAAAATTGTACATTTAGTTACATATGGTTTTTTAAGTTTGCCATGATTAAAATTTGTAATACTAAAATTGTATATCCGACATACAATTATTTTATTCAACAATTTCAACTTCAGCGAGTTTAACAGATCATTTTTCGATAACCAAGTCTAGTTGTACTTTCTAAAATTTATATTTTACTTTCAAACTTTTATCAAGAAATTAAATACCTATTCAGCTTATTTTAACAGACAAACTCGTACCCTTAGATTGGGATCCTACTAAGTTTTTGGGATTAATAACATTTTCTTTTTAGGTAACCCGAATGCGATGAACGAAGAGAATCATCTTTAAATGCTTACATTATTACAATTAAATTGTAAATGTTTTTTTCTTTATGTAAATAATATTGTTATAATATCAATTTATTTACATTGCATTACATTTTTGTATGTTATTCAACAAGCTTCATTTTTAAATAAAATCATTGTTTTGCCAAAAATAAATAAAGTTGTTTTATTTGTGTACCTACAAAATCTGGTAATTAAGATATGGTTTTATTTATGTAGGTAGGTAAATAAATATCTTAAGTTTAACAACAGGATTTGATCATTATTTACGAGACCATACCGGTTTTTACTACAGTTTTTATTTTTAAAATTTTAAACTATACTTATGTCTAAAAGTGAGGGTTTATACCGAAAACATGACAATGATCGGACAAACTTAATTTCGTACATCTTACGTTTTGGCGCGCACTGTTCATTGAAATAAAACAACTTTTACGGATATCAAACGGGATAGTCATCCCGTGACCACGACAGCTGAAAAGGTGCCGAAACGTCGGGAAAATAAAAAAAACCCTAAAAATACTAAAAATACGGACAAATACAACTTAGTTCGTGAAATATAGCGCGTTTGATATCCGTAAAAGTTGTTTTATTTTAATTTCGTTATTAATTTCATTTCGTGGCGTTGCTTGCATAATTTCTCAATTATATAAGGTAAAATTTTAAGTAAAACGAACTACGAACATCGTTCGTAGAAAAATGAACCGTACTTTGCGTAATAGGACCTCCAGATCTCGATTATTCGTTGAATCTTTCCCTAGAATTCCTTATCATTTAAAAAGATCGAGCGAATTGAAGGCTGCTCTGATTTCCCCTAGGCACCCTTATATTGCGAGAGCCTTAAATATCGGTTATTGTGATCATTGATTACATTATTTTATTTGTCGAGTTCAATTTACCTCAAGTTTTTTTGTAAATGGAAAAAGTTTTATTTAATTACGTACGTATAAATAGGTTATTCTCTAACGCCCGAAATTAATAACCTATCTCCAAATATGGAATGGGCTATCTGAGATAGTTGCCTAATTTTTGTGAATATGACCAGAATAACGACGGTTACTAGACAACGAAACCAGTATCCAAGGCAACTATCTCAGATAGCCCTATCCATATCTACGGATAGGTTATTAATTTCGGGCGTAAGCAAACATCCTTCATATTAACGGCTGAAACACGGAGACCGCTTCATTTTCAACATTATTTGACAGCTGATGTGACGATCAGTCATGACAACAGCGTCAATGTTTGCTAAAGAATAGGCCCTCTGGTCGAACCTCAAAACGAAGTCTGTATGTGAAAGTAGGTATATTTTGTTCTTTATTCATATTATAAGACAGTTGAGAGTTTATAGGTTTGGTTTGGATGTTCTAAATGTTTGTATGTTTGTTACTTAATCACGAAAAAAAGGCTGAAATGAATTTAGAAGAAGTTTGACACGACGACGGTAGTTTGTAATCTGGATTAAAATATTTTAACTCGATATTAAAACCTATTAACTATGGATGACCATAATTTTAACCTTCGTTGGTTCTTATACATATTATCTACAATGCAAGTGGTTAAGCTTTTTAACTGACTTCCAAGAAAGAGGAGGTTCTCAATTCGGTCGGTATGTTTTAATGGTACGCCAAGATTTCTGATCCGATTTAGGTACGAGATTCTTTTTGTTCGATGCAGAATAGTTAAAACTCTGAAACAGACCTATGTACACCAATACATATCTACATTTTGCTATCATAGTTATCACAAATATTTTGAAACCACACGGTTCTCAACAATAGACATTTCTACCACCTATCTCCAGTAAACTTTCGCGTCCTAGATAACGCAACCATTCGTCCCCAGTCCCGTGACGTTACAACGGTGACGTCAATACTGCCCCGATGTCGAACACGTAATCAGATGGCAAGTTTTATGCTAACAACGGTTTCGTATAGTTTCGTATCTACTGTACCACTGACACCTTATGATTGGAACTAAAATTCGTATTCGTCGGTCGTTCTCGAAATAGGGTCTGTCAATAAGTAATACCTACTAGTACCTACAAGTATTGATTTACGTTTGACGTTTTAGTATCAGTAAAACTTCTGTTGCGAATAAGTGCTTGTGTATTTCCGTTAGGTTGGTTTAATAGTATTATAGTGTTCTTTTTGTAGTACATTATGTATCGTTGTTATTACTATAGTGATCTTTTTTATGTACAACGGTGAAACTCTTAGCCTCTATTTATTTATTTATACTTTATTGTACACACAGAACTTAGATTGATAAAAAAAACAAACAAAGAGAAACATACAATTGGCGGCATAATCACTAAAAGCGATTTCTTTCAGGCAACCTATGAACAGGATAAGATAATAAATTATGATGAGGGTAGCTACAGGTGTACTGCACACTTCACTTGCACCAAAAAGCAAAATGCAAAGCAAAGCTGTCACTGTCACCTGTCAGTCAGCACCCACCACTGACTAACCCTTACTAACGGATTGTTTTGGCTACGGACAGTTATTTTTTGACATTTATTTTACGTAGCATAAATGTCAAAATTTAACTGTCCGTGGCCAAAACAATCTGTTCGTAAGAAGGAACTTGGGCTAAAGAAATAATTATACTACGGGACGTTGGCGGATTTTCTGTGATAAACGGAAGAAGCCATTTCCACAAAAAAAAGACAATAATTTGTGATTTTGTAATTTTTGCATTTTTCACTGCTATTTTTATAATTATAGTAAATTTAAAATAGAAAAATATTGAAAAAAAATATCTCGGCTACAAGTGAATTCTCAGGTGGGAATCGAACCCGCGACCTTTGGAAATCCGGTCCAATGCTCTAACCGCTGAGCTACCGAGAAGTCTCGGTAGCTCAGCGGTTAGAGCATTGGACCGTATTTCGTATTTCGGTATTCGTTATTTTACGTAGCATAAATGCCAAAATTTAACTGTCCGTGGCCAAAACAATCTGTTCGTAAGAAGGAACCTGGGCTAAAGAAATAATTATACTACAGGACGTCGGCGGAATTTCTGTGAAAAACGGAAGAAGCCATTTCCACAAAAAAAAGACAATAATTTATGATTTTGTAATTTTTGCATTTTTCAATGCTATTTTTATAATTATAGTAAATTTAAAATAGAAAAATATTGGAAAAAATTTACTCGGCCACAAGTGAATTCTCAGACGGGGGTCCAATGCTCTAACCGCTGAGCTACCGAGACTTCTCGGTAGCTCAGCGGTTAGAGCATTGGACCCCCGTCTGAGAATTCACTTGTGGCCGAGTAAATTTTTTCCAATATTTTTCTATTAAAAATTTACTATAAGTATAAAAGACAATAATTTTACCACAAACCGGCACAGACGAGACAGTAATAGTATTGTATTTGATTTGTCACATTCACATCGGTGCTGGCACTGGCATATTCCATGTTCAGCCTTTTATTTTAATTTGTTGTTTTAATATTTTTAACAATTTGCTTATTTGTTTGTTTAAAATGGTAAGGAGCCGATTAATGTAGATCTCAGCCCCACCAAAACGGTACCGACGGAAGACCAGTGCTGGTCAAAGCCAAGCATCATGCTGAGTCGGGGCCATTTTGGGACAAACTGCTCTATTACTAGTTTTTACTTTTTAGACCTAATGTTTGTCCCAAATAAACGTTTTTTCTTTCTTTCTTTTTTTTAGTAATAACTGGGCAGGCATTTGACCACCATCGTGCTTAACAAACAGGATGTGATCTTAGGTGTTGCATGCTTGCCCAGGAAATGCCTATTCACTCTCGAATTGAAGAGGCCAAGTTTCTAAAACAAACTTGTTATTTTGTTGTCATAGAGTAACGTACGAAATATATTTTATACAAAATCTGTTTTCGGGTCTCAATCTATTTTAGAAAAACCTCAAATAATCAAGTGTTCATACTTAGGTAACTTCTCTTTTATTAACCAAATAATATTATCTTTGTCTGCTACTGGCTATTTTGTTAAACCAATTATAATGAGTAAATTGGTTAAAACTCACTGTGATCGCGGTCCACGAACGAATTCCAAATATTCCAAGTAATTGTTGGCGGTACGTACTGTCAGTAGCATTTGCACTTGCATTACAAAAACCGCTGTTATTACGAGTGACATAAGAGCTCTCTCAAGCTCAAATTGTTGAGCCTGACTTGCTGTTGACTATACAAGAAAACGATAAATAAATTGAACTTTATTGTTGTCGAGTCTCAACCTCGCCTTGTTTTCTCAGATTTCGTGAAAATTAACAATTTGATTTCAAATCTCAATATTATTCGTCGGTGATTCAAAGGATTTTGTTTCTTAGAATGTTAATGAAGACGGCAATTTGGGAATTTGCCTAATATTTATTTTAACGTGGCGATTGCGAAGATTTATTAATTTATTTATTCATTATTCATCTCTTGAAATGTCATTAGGTACGTGATTATTTACTTCCTGTTCAAAGTGGATTAAGATTGTTTTGTAGGTTTTTGCACGGCATAAGACGCAAAAAAATTATATAGATTTACAAATGTTATTTCTTCCCTCATCGTCATCAATTATTATTGTGTCACACTGATAATGTGTCTAAATAAATAAATAATAAGTAATTTGTGGAACCACACGGGATGATTTGTGGTACAAGTACAATGTACCATAATAATTATGGTACACTGTACTTGTACCACAAATCACCCCGTGTGGTTCCACAAATTACTGCGTGTGTGGTTCGGCAGTGCTGTGCAGTAGGAACCGAATTCACGCACGCAAAATGTCGGGTATTAGTGATTTGTTACATTTATATTGATTTGTGTATTTAAACATAGTAAATCTATATGTATGGAAACATAATCTAAATGATTTAATTTGTGATCATCTAAATTAGGCCTTGCCTCATATGTAAATATTGTAACTCCATGACGATGACCTGGAGTCCATTCTCCTCTTAACCCAATGTAATAATTTTTTGTACTTTCAGCACCAAAATTGCTAGGAAAGAGCATTGTCAGATGAGCCACAGAAGAAAATGTCACAGTAAACTTTCACTGTCTTTTTGTAGCTCAAAGATTTGGTCCATTGTCACATCATCAAATGTCATATTTGGTTTATTTTTGTAGAGTCTTAACTTATTGGGATGGTAGTCGGTATCTTCTGAAGCAACTCTAATACATTTAAGCTTAACATTTCCAGTAAAGGGTATATTAAAAAGTAATTCTTCATCAGCATAACTTTCTACAAAATTAGTTATATCCAGTCTTTGTGTATTTTGTCTTTATCTATTTGTTAATGTAAGCGTCGGTAGATGAGTCCCAGTGTGCGGACAAACCAATACTGGTTTTTGTCACACTGCTGTAAACGAGCCATAATATTATTATTATATGTTGTATATTATTATCTAATGTATATTATTTATATTTTTTAATTTTGTGTATGTATATGTAGTTATTTATTATATATTTTTTTCTATTTTTGTAACGTCAGTCGTAGCATCCTGGCAGAATAACAGCGCTTCTGTGTTTCATTCCTCCCATCTGAGAATGGCACAGAAGCAAAATGCTGAGCCAGGATATTTATTGGCCCCACATCTGCATATTCCTTAAGTTATAGTTTGTAGGGTTTGATTTTAAGATTTTTTATTTTTATTTTTTATTCTATAGTGTGTGGGTGTGCCAATAAATGTTTTTTTCTTTCTTTCTTTCTTTCTTTATAATGCTAAGTGTCTTTGCAATTTTTTTAATAATAATAATAATTGGGAAGACCCTGTATAGAGTCCGATTCAAATTGCTATCTCTTTCATTTCCGTGCATTTCCGTGTCTTTTGACCTACTTGTCAATTGTCAATGTGTGCAGTCTGCGTCACAGATTTCAACGCACATTACTATGAAGGTATATACTAATATTATAAAGAGGAAAGATTTGTTTGTTTGTTTGTTTGCATTGAATAGACTCCGAAACTACTGAACGGATTTGGATGAAATTTAGTACACAGATAGTAGATAGCCTGGTTATGAATATAGATAGATAGATAGATAGATAGATAAAACACTTTATTGCACACACAAAAATACAGACAGAAACACAAGAAAGAGTTGACATACATGTGGGCAAAGTCAGCCTTATCGCTAACAGCGATCTCTTCCAGACAACCTTTGAGGCATAGGAAAAATGGAGAGAGAGCGAGAGGTAGTGCACAGGCAACAAGCAAGAATGACAAACTTTACTTAACAATATTTACAATATTTACTTACTTTACTAAATAATATAGAATACCATTTATCCCGATAAAAGCGAACGGCCGCTAGTCTATGATAAAACATCATTGAACATCATTATCAGTCATTTTATGTCCCGCTTAGGTATGATTGGAAAACGATAAAGGACCATCATCGATATTTATGAAAAACATAATGACTTGTTTGTAAAGAAAGACATTGTACGCAGACAGAGGGTAGGTAATACATTGCTAATACCTAAGCAAAGACTAGCTTTATATTCAAGGAACGCATAATGTATGGCAATACGTGTATTAAATGAATTGCCAAATGTCATAAAAAACTTGACTATGAATAAATTCCGACATAAATTATTTGATTTCCTCATTAACAAAATGTATTATACAAATAGCGAGTTCTTGAACGATAAAATCTGACTTTTGTTTTATTTACGTATTGACATTTATAATTGACTTGACTATATCTGCAATGTATTTCTTATAATCTTAGACACTGTATAGTAATTTGAGTATTTTATATTTGTTTTCATCACCAATGGCATTATATTCAATTAAACTTGTATTTCATTTCTATAATGTTAAATTAACCAAAATATACCCAAGATAATTATTAATTAAATTTTGCACGTCGTCAAATGTACGATAGAATATGCCAGAACGAACCCATTGTAACAACCACCACCACCATATTCTTGCAAAGAAATGGTTTTGCAAAGAACTGGTGACCTAACCTATTTATAAATCAATCGCGAACCCCGTTGCGGATGCTTGTTTACGCCTGCAAATGCAGACTTAATGCCGGCGCCACACATTGGACCCAACATTGGAAAATTCATAGTACATTAACACTTTTGAAAGAACCTCTTAGACATGATTTCTGCCAAAACCCGTATACTGCGATGCATTGGCGGATGTTGAGCCCAACGTATGGCGCCGGCGTAAAGTGAGAGAAAGGCAATGCATAAATAGCTACCCTTACGCCATATACTTGTCTTTACTTGCCTTGACGACCTGTTTGGCGCAGGGGTACTAACCCCGCCTTCTGCGCCAGAGGTCCCGGGTTCGATCCCCGGACAAGACAAATATTTGTGTGCATGAACATGTCTATTTGTCTTGGTCTGGGTGTTTATATGTATATTAAGTATGTATTTAAAAAAAAAAAGTATATAAGTATGTTTATCCGTTATCAGTATCCATAACACAAGTTCTTCATGATACTTAACGTGGGCTAGATAATTGGTGTGATTGTATTCGAATATTTATTTATTATTTTATTTTATATACTATCCGGATCCGTTGTCTTGTCTCGTGTCTGATGTCACCAATGTGTCCAGCCACAGACCTATATCGAGACAGACGAAAAGAGCGCTTCAAACTGTATGAGAACCTAGCGTGTCGAATTTTTCGTACCTACGATGACGCCACGAGCGAGATTTAGTGATGTGGAAATGTTATTGAGGAGCTCTTGCAAGAAAGAACTGTAAAATTAACCATTTTCGTTTCTTACTGACGCGTATTTTCATGGCAATGTTCTCAAGCGGACTGACTTAGGTCGGAAAACTTTGACTTTGACTGACTTAGGTCGGAAAACTTTTGACACGCAAGGTAGGTACACTTTTACCGTCTATATCGATATAGGTTTGTGTGTCCAGCAGAATACCAGTGCAGCAAGCGCTGCCTGCTTATAATGAGCTGGACACAGCTTTAGCATCACGCGACGATGCACAATATTAAATTGTAGTTTATTATTATTAATTTGTAATATTGTGTTGTCGTTGTATGTTTTTTTTTAATAATAATAACTGAGAAAGCAAACTCGAAGCTGGTAGTTCTGTCTGGCACTCCCATGAAAGCACATACACTTTGATGGTCGAGAAAGTCCAAAAGGCATTTCTTAGGTACTTATATAAGCGCAAGTATTCATACTATCCCCGGTTATATTCGACCTTATTTATTCTAGGCACTCTTGGCTTGAACTCTCTTAGAACACGCAGAGCAACAAACCAAAATTTATCAGGTTTAAAGGTTCTGCGGGGCAGTATTGACAACACTGAGCTGCACAACAAACTTTGCCAACTATATGTGCCCGAACGGTACACACGACGCCGTGCCGGGCGTCCCCGCCACTTGTTCGTGACGCCGCGCACACGCACAGTGGCGCGTGCACAGTCTCCTCTCTGCCGCATATTGACAGATATTAATAAATTCCTAGCTGACCAGCCTGAGTGTGATGTGTTTATGGATGAATTGAGATTTATCTCACGAGTTTGTTTACAATTTTGTGAGAAATCTGAACCCAAATCCACATGTGTGTAATATTTATTTTGTGTTAATATTTTCATTTCCGTATTATCTTTCTGTTGTGTACTAGTTACTGTAAGTGGCAATATTTGCCGTTGTAATTAGATAAATAAATAAATAAATAAAAATCATGCTTAATACACAGGATGTGGTCTAAGGTGCTGCATGCTTGCCCACGAAATGCCTATTCATTCTGGCCTTGAAGAGACCAAGGTTGAAGGAATCGGGGAACACATGAGCAGGCAGCGCATTCCATTCTTTAACGGTTCACATAAGAAATATGTATCAGCAAATCGCTTGGTACGGACCGTTGGAATGTTAACGACGTAGATGATAAGCTAACCTGCGTCTGGTACCCCGATGGTGGAAAGGGGCTGGAAAACAAGGTCGTGCAGTTCTCTTGCACACTCTCCAAAGTCGTCCCAGAATAAATGTGTTTTCATGTCTCATATTCTGAAAGTAACTCATAACTTGCCTAAAATGCGGGTTGAAAGTGATATGTGGAGGCCCTAGGGCTGTAATAAATTTGAAAAAAGAATAGGGGGTGTCATGTCAAATCGATATCTGTAATCTCTTTGGACTTTTATTTACCAAAGGTATGTAGGCAAAGGCACAGAAGCCTATACAGCTTATTTTGCTACATTATAAAATAATTAAAATCGTAGAAACCTTACAAAATTTTTTTTAGAATATTCTGTTTGTTTTTACTTTCCTTATATTCAAAATGAAAAGTAGAGTGTTTACTTCGGGTGTATGGACCCATAACAGTCTCGAACTATCGGCGCCCTTACTTCGTTCGGGCGCCAAAACACTCAACTGTTATGGGTGTCATACAGCCCTTGGTAAACAATCTACTATTTCTTTCTTTCTTACTTACTTACTATCCTTTGCGGGATTGGCAGAGAGATAAAGGTGCAACTTGAGAGGAAAAATGTATAAACATCGCTCTCTTGTGAGAGTCTCTCAAGAGTCTATCACGTTTTTCGTAATCGAATAGTGACGGGTTTCTAGCTCAACGCCTAAAATAGTTCCGGAATAGGCTTTTACTATCTGTTTCACAATATTCGTTTATTATATTTTTAACAAAATCGCAGGCAAACGCTAGTTAAACCGTAAAACACGAACTGCACAAAGAAAATGTGCAAAATATTCCAATTTTACGACGACACCAATCATAAATTTCCGAAATGGTATGACCGGAAAACGTTCATGGCGATGTTCCCCTATAGGCTGTATAGGTGACACCGCAGTCATACAACCAATAAATTTGTTTAAAAATTTCAATATTTGACGGGGAATGGGCCAGTAATGAAAGACGTTGCAAAGTAATGGGGCTATTTTGGAGAAGATAAATCGACGGTCGTTGTACCGTGCGCAGAAAAAGTCATGCATCATAAGGTATCAGGTATATTTCATTATTTACCTGAATATGCATATTAAAAAAAAATATCTCTTATAGATAAAAACCTATTTGCCTCAATAGAATTTGCATCATCAAGCTCATTAATAATATTGACTTATTACGCTTTTTTTTAATCCTTTCACAATTTACTTTTGTATTTGTGAACACAGATTGCGGAAAAACGCCAATTAAAAAAAAACTCACCAAAACTAGTTAAATTGGTTTTCATTGTTATCTTCCTTGGGTTACAGAACTAATATATTGGATATTCAAAATCAGAGGCGTTACAAAATAATTAGCATGGCTCATCCCTGTTGCCAATGACAATTCAAAAGTACTTATGATAAATTTTAAATAGAAAAAATATTGGAAAAAAACAACTCGGCTACAAGTGAATTCTCAGATGGGACCATCCATCCCATCTGAGAATTAGAGAAATAGAAATACTTTTATAAAATACTTAAATTTTTGCACATATATAAATTTTAAATAGAAAAATATTGGAAAAAAAAAACAACTCGGCCACAAGTGATTCTCAGATGGGATGGATGGTCGCATCTGAGTATTCACTTGTGGCCGAGTTGTATTTTTTTTCCAATATATTTCTATTTAAAATTTATTATAAGTATAAAAATAGCATTGAAAAATGTAAAAAATTAAAAATAATAAATTCAAAAGTATTTCTATTTTATCAAAATTGCCATATTTTAATCATATTTGCGGACTGTACCATTCACAATATTTTGGTTGGGACAAAGTGGCAGCGACTAAGTGAGAAAAATAACCGAAGACCGTTGTGTTAAATTAAGTTAGCTCTTTATTTTGACGACTTTTGGATCTCACCTGAACTTGGGAATTCTGTTGTGAAAGCCTATTTTTCATGACAATGTAATTGTTTGTAAACAAGCTAGGTAATCAGCCGCCATTTCAGTAAGTCACGATATCTTTCAAAATTTAGTGAAATTATGAACTTGTATTTTTGAAGTGAAAACTTCTTTAGCGGCGGTGTGCACGACAGAGTTTTAAATTTTCGGGATGGGTAAAAAATGTTAAAGTCGCGTCCGGACACGTGACCTGATCGAAAATTCGTAAGACGGAAGGAGAGTAGAGCGCCGGCGCGGTGTAGTAGAGGAAGTAATATCCCCCTCTCTTTCTACCGCGCGGCGAAAATGTATGCCTGCTCCTGCTGTTTCGTTTAAGCGGTTTTCACTTCTGCCGGCACTCCCGGAGTGCTACCCGTTGTTTTTTTTTTATGGACAACCCATTGTTTATAAAAAAATACAAGACGCTTAGCCTTCATCATACCTGATGCTAAGTTTGATAAGGCTGAAGATGGAAGCGCGCCTCTCCCGGATCCTCAACCACTGAGGATGAGGAAAAGTATAAAACTTTTTTGTCGTAATAAAAATGGAACAGCACTATTTTATAAGTAGCGTGACCAAACTAAGTATCTGTGATTAATTCCGTACGCCACGATGTGAAAACTTTTCACATTTGTTTGATATCTTTGATTTAGTTGCTTCAATGCCCAAAATATACAAATATTTATAAATATTTAATTTTGCATTTTACAATGGTACTTTTATGTGATAAAATTTATTACATAAAATAGCATTGTAAATATTAAACAAGAAAATATATAAGATAAAAGCAACTACGACATTTATTTATTTATTTATAGTGACAACAACAGCCATACATTAAATAAAAAACCATACTTAGACTAAGACTATTACATTTTCGGCCAAAAAGTTGCCCGCAGTGAAAATTAACAATACGCCCTTATGGCAAATTATTATCTTTAAAAGTGATTAGAGTTAAATCACCATAGAAATAGAAAAAAAAACAAAAGACAAGTGTTTATACTAAAGTGCTATTACACAAAAGTAGTTAAGTAATAAAATTAAAGAATTGACACCAGCAGCATTTAGATAAATAAGTAACAAATATAAATATAAACAAATGTAATAATCTATTCATTAAATTAAGATAAAATAAAATAAAAAGTAAATAAAAATACTATACCACCCCTAATTATATTATTTTGCTTATATATGCATATGACATGAGACTAGTTGCTTGTTCTCTTCGATGTTTCTTGTGATCATAGTTATGTGTTCACAAAAAGTATGTCAGTGCCTATTACGTATGTATATATATATATATATATATATATATATATATATATATAATCCAAATTATTTAAAATCCAACTAATGTTCTTGCTCTCAGTATTGGGTACTCTTAGGTTAATAGATATAATTGTGTCTATAATATATAACCAAAATGAGTCTGCAGGTGATCCAAAATACTAAATCAGTGATTTTAATCAAAAGCTAAATAACGAAATATAAGCAAATGTAGATTGCAAAAGTTTAATACACCCCAGCATGCGTAGCATGCGCACCTCGACAAAGCTTTCTTGACATATTTCTCGCGCGAGCGCATTGTCTATCTCGCTCACACTGCACTGATATGAGCGGGACAGACATCGCGAGATAAGGGTCGAGTCGCGGTGCGCATGCTACGCTGTCAGAACTAGAACTATGATATGTCCTAGGCTGAAAGTATAGACAATAATCATGTCAACAAAAAGAAAAACCTATCTAGGTTTTCATTGATTATAGTTTCCTTGACAAAAACAAAACTTCTTTTTATTCAAATGCGACCCTAAAGGTCATACACGTCGGCGACACTACATCCAATAATTAATATCATACAATTTGTATCCAAAGTACATTTATCGCTAATGTTTCTGCTTTGTTCGCGTCATGAAATTCCAGAGAGATAATTTATCAGTCACAGACAATGGTTCCACGATGATAATTACTTTTACTATAGGTCCTTTAGTTAATTCTATTGAAATTTCCTAGGTTTGCGGTACTATAAGTTCTCAATGCGAAAGTAGCACTGTATATATGTTTCTATTAAGAGACCAATTCGGATTGGTGAGTGTTAACTGCAATTACAACGGCTTATAGGACCAATGGCTTAACGTGCCTTCCGGAGCACAGAGGAGCTCGAGATAATAAATTTTCGGTCACCCATATCTTGTATGACCATTGCAAATGTTACATAGCCGTCAAATTACACGCAGAGCGTGCGAACCACTGCGCTACCGACACCGATCTCCTTATTATACCTACAAAGATAGGTACTCCACGTGAAAAATTTGACCCTTCTTGGTAGTAACGTAAAAATATACTTTAGGAACTAATACATCTCGGCATCACTTATCTAGTACCACTTGTAGTATACATCCTCCCCCTCTTAAGGTTGTAATGTTATTGAGGAGATGAATGAAAAAGATATTTAGCACTTGGAGGTTTATTCTTACTTCGAGGTTCCATGCAAAGTGGCCGAAGAGATGCCACACAATTACAGTGGTTACTCAATTAACATATTGACAGTCTGTAGCTACATGGAGCGAACTCCCATTCATTTTAGGTTAAATTAAATGTCATCCGATAGTGACTCAAGTCATTTATTATGCTCTGTATTTATATATAATAACGGTGATACCTTCAAAAAACCAACACAAATCCACTTCCCAGTTTCCAAGAAATCATGTCACGTTTTCCCTCTCTCACCCTGTCACAATGACGCATCCACGAATATTTTTCACAACATTACTTGATACGGAGACAATCAGAAACCAAACCTCTCGAACACCATTAGTCAGGAGACGTCAGGCGTCCGCGCGAGACGCCTACAACGCTGCTATTACAATCAGTGGTACAAGTTAGGAGAGTTTTGCGAATTATTTTAATAAGGAAGTTAATAAACCTAGTAGTGATGGGTCCTATATCACAGTTGTATTTCTTGGCGTAACGCAGCAGTGGGAGTCCAAGCATAGAAACCACTCAGACCATAGCGCCATTTTTCGCACGCACGTTTTGACTCACGCAGTTTCTAATGGTGCGACTCCTTCTGGTACCCTGTGACCCGGAAGAAACAGTTTTTAATTGTTGTATTATGTAAGGAGGAACAGAGGCCCTACCGCGCAAGTGCACCGCGCAAAAGCTGAAGAGTTTGTTTGTTTAAACGCGCTAATCTCAGGAACTACTGGACTGATTTAGAAAATTCTTAGACCATTAGAAAGCTACATTTCTCCCGAGTGACATAGGCTATATTTTATCCCGATATTCCCACGGGTACGGGCACCACGCGAGTAAAACCGCGAGGATCCGCTAGTACGTAAATAAAACTATGAACACAGGCTCCCAGATGTACGGAAGAATATGTGTTATTAATTACTACCAGATCCAATCCCATATTAACACCTTTACAGCTGTCATTCCAGGAGCTCGTTGCTTACCCCACGCCATACTCACAAGCCCTGGGGGGAACCATTCCCCCATCGTTTATTTTATCTGTAATATTACCGTTTTATCTCAAACGAGGGGCTATAAGAAGCTCGCTTTTATTATGTGCCCAATTCGCACAATTCGAAGATCAGGTGTTAAAGAAGTGAGTTCATAACGCTATGGAGTTTTCGAGGAAAACAGGAAATATGACTGATAATAATAATGTCGTATAGAACTCAAGCTGTACAGGTACATTATTTTTAAGAGTGAGTATCCGAGGGTTGATTATAATGATTTTAGCTCTGAGACTATCTCTGTTGTTAGATTTACGTAAAAACTAAGCTTTTTTAATCTCAAAATTTTGAAGGATGAGAACAGCATGAGCCTCATAGACAATATAGCGATTCCTATGATATGAGAGCGTCTGTTCAAAATACCAGCCAGCCTAATGAGCAATTTTAAAGTAATATAGCGAGAAAAACCGATGGTTGTTGGGGCGGCAAGGTTCAATAATGGCGAGCGCACACCAGATAACTCTGGGTAGGCTCACAACAAGGTGAATCGACGGTCTGGTGAAGATTGCGGGAAGCAGCTAGATGCGGGCAGCGCAGGACCGATCGTCGTGGTGGTCCTTGGGGGAGGCCTATACCCAGCAGTGGGTGTCAGGCCTGAGATGATGATAAAAGTTATATTATAATTGTGGTTGTTCATTAATAATTTTATTTCAGTATTGGAATACAGCTGATGGCAGGACCTCAGTTGGTAGTGGTGGTATCTTCACCCATGAATTAGGAGAGTGAGACACTGATTATTGTCATCCATTTTTTTTAATATGATTTATTATTTGTATTTAAAAAAACATAATCAAATAACAGTTTACAATTCAATTTCAATAAAGGTCGTTAGTGCCAATTCTGCAAATTATTTGAACCCTTTGATTCGGGTTTTAACTAACATCATCGACCCATACAGAATACACTAAGAATAATAATTACTCAGCTTGACTCAACAAAATCTGATACTCTTAACAGGGTGCCATTCCGTGCTCCCTAAAAAAACAATCAAGAAGTGGATGTTCGAATCAAGGGGACACATTAATTCCCTTTTTCTGGAATAGGATTGTCTTGATGTTCATCGTCTGTTTGTCTACCCTTATTAACTTGTTTAATAGGCCTGGAGCTAATACGCGAGGGGAAGCGTGTTTGCTTAGATAACTGTCTCGAGGTCTATTTGTGCCGAGTAAAACAATTCAAACTGTAATCCTATATAATCGTGTTCGAGATTCGTCTTGGGAGACGTTACTGCTTTTATTGGTGACCGGATTCCTAATTGACTTTAAGTTTTCCATGAAGTGCTATATAATTGCAAGAAAATGTGGGAAACCATGCTCTTTACCAGTTTTATTAACTTAGTTGCTTTTATTTCTACGGGATATGCTTTGTGTGAGATGACTTTATATGACTTTCTATATGACTTTTACATTTTATATGACTTCTTTAGATGACTTTATGTCAGATATTTTTTTTTGTATTGTTAATTTATGATAATCTTGTATAATGTTAGCTTGCCCCATTTTTTGTACCTAATTCTTTTGTACAAACTAATATATAAGTCAATGGTACAAACAAAATAAGCCGAACCAAACAGCACCCAAAGAGTGACAGTCATTATATATATATTTTTTTTATTTTCATGTTTTGGCTTCTTCCGTTTTCCACAGAAATTCCGCCAAATGACCCGTATCTCTTCCTTAACTTTTTAGAGACAGTGATAGAGGTATTTTTTACTTTTTATTTTTGTTTGTCTTTTTACAAAAATAGACTCAGGTCATAGACCATAATGCCTTGTTAAATGTTTAGTCTCCGTACAGCCAACGTAACGTGTTCAATAACTATTATATTTTATTTTGTTAGTCTTTTATAATTTTTTGGTTGTCTAGCAATATTATGTTAATGTTTATTTTTTTGTGTTACATTGTATCGCGTAACTAACGGCAACGGGCCCTGCCAGAATACCAGCGCTGCCGTGACACATCTAGTGGCCCGAAGGCCATACTTTATTTTAATTTTATTATTGTGATGTTTATGTTTTTTAATATAAGTATTCCTTGTCGTCTTTGTTATTTGTAATTTGTGTAATGTGGCCTGTTGTGTCGATAAAATATCATTAATAATTTTATTTCAGTATTGGAATACAGCTGATGGCAGGACCTCAGTTGGTAGTGGTGGTATCTTTACCCATGAATTAGGAGAGTGAGACACTGATTATTGTCATCCATTTTTTTTATTATTATTATTTGCATTTAAAAAAACATAATCAAATAACAGTTTACAATTTGATTTCAGTAATTTGTGTAATGTGGCCTGTTGTGTCGATAAAATATTTATCTTTCTCTCTCATTTCGAAAATTATGTAAAAGTCAATTCTGACAGCCTTGTTACCGAATAATTTTGCATACCCGAATTTTCTGGATTCCTGGGATTAATACCACAAGTTTATTCCAAACTTTTTTCGGGCTTCAAATCTCATACTTAACAATGTCTACAGTTATGTTAAAAACCTTGAAATGGTGTTAAGTAGTATGAGATGAATAAAGATAATTTTTATTTTATTTTATTAATATAAAAAAAAAAACATGTTATAAGAAGCCGCTTCCATTGTTTCCTAGCCCTATATTAACTTTAGGTTAATACGCATCCGATCACTGGTTATAATTATTGTGATTGTACTAATTAAATAATGTGGAATAATTTTTCAGGCAATATTTAAGAGTGAATTGTGCCAAAATTCTAGAGACTGGTGATTCGCAAACTCCGGTAAGTGGTGCCAAAGTTAACCTTTGTTTGGCATCAAAGTTTGTGCAAAAATTTCTACCGTACAAAGTGTACTTATGAGTTCGCAAGCTCTCGTGTGCTAAGCTAAGGTTGGCACTGACTGTTTTGAACTTATCTTTGTACTACTTATCTAAACTAATATTGTATATAAGAGGAAAGAGGAAAGATTTGATTGTTTGTTTGCTTTGAATAGGCTCCGAAACTACTAAACAGATTTGGATGAATTTTGGTACACAGATAGTAGATAGCCTGGTTATGAACATTGGATACTTTTTATCCCGATATTCCCACGGGAGCGGGAACCACACCGGTGAAACCGCGAGCGGCCGCTAGATTAGTTATAAAAATGTATTTTTGTTGTTGTTGATGGCATAGCTACTTTAACGTTTGTAAGTGCTGTACAATCACGAACCGGTATTGTTGAGCTAATTGATTACCATCTTAAATTGGTTGTCTTACACCAATGCCGCCGTTTTTCGTTAGAATGTCTTTGTTGAAATGTCTCCATAGTAACCCGATTTGCATTACGCCGCCAAAATACGAACAGTGGCAAGTTGCTCAACAATCCCGGTTTTGTGAACTTCCCAGTCGACCGGAAGAGTTCTTTTGGGAAACGTTCTTTTGAAAAGTATTAAGGTTATGGAAATGATTTATTATTCTTATTGGCTTAATATATATTAATATTAAAATTTTAAATGTAAAAAAACCGTAACCGCTTGGCTTAAATCCCTTGATTACATGAATACTGAAAAATTATTAACAAATGTGTAAATTAATTTAAGTGGCATAATGAATAATTATTGGCATAAATAAATCTGAGAGACCAACCAATCAACACACACACCCACACACACACGCACACACACACACACACACACACACACACACACACACACACACACTTACGCATGCAAAAGTAGTAAAAAAAAATGTATCAATATTTTTTGTTTTATATTGCTATGACCCTATTTTTTTAATTTACTTTTTTCCATTGCATCGTTTTAATTAAACTTACCTGACAGACATTGAAAGTGGAAGAGCGATGGCTTCCTGATACAGGTATTTTTATACTTACTAGGAATGTCATCTCAATTTTTGTAATCACGTGGTTTGTTAACGAAATAAAGCATTTTGTATTTTTATTTGTATTCTTATTTGACGACCGTTTGGCGCTGGGGAACTAAACCCGCCTTCTGCGCCGGAGGTCCGGGTTCGATCCCCGGACAAGACAAATATTTGTGTGCATGAACATGCCTATTTGTCTTGGTCTGGGTGTATGTATATTATGTATGTAAAAATATATATATATATATAAGAACCTATGTTTATCCGTTATCTAGTATCCATCACACAAATTCTTCATGAAACTTAACGTGGGCTAGATAATTGGTGTGATTGTATTTTTTTTTATTTATTTATTTATATCTTATGTAATATCTATTATTTTTCTATTAAGTATTTGTGATTTGCACTTTTACTATAAATCTATAACTTTTCGAAATAGCGCTCGTACCAAAAACCTCTACTGGTCGAACGGGAAGTTACTGTACTGATTGTACCAGCTTTAAATAATGTCTGCTTGATTGAGAATAAAATAATTTTATTTGTACTCTGTATGAGGATTTCGTGGTGCTACAATTAAACTAGATGACGTGTTTGTTTTTTTTTTTACTTTACGCACTTGTAATTTCAGATTCTTGATTCAATATTTTTCCAATTTATTGTCAAAGAGAATGATTCTGCACGCAGAGAAATATCTGGCTACCTATACGAGAAAAAACACTACTGTAACTAGAACTTCTGTTTGCAACCGTGACAGCAAGACTCGCGAGTTGACTTTACAAAAACCATTCTGTTATTATTTTTACCTATCGCTTTATTAATGACAAGTAGATGTTTAGTGTAACTGACCATACAAAATATTACTCACTACAAGATAAATATTGCGCCTGTTACAATACCAATGTAATTGTAACCATACGTCAAGTAGACATTACTAGATCGATTGTAAGGACTACTATGCAATCTCGTAAACATTAACACTTATTTTTTTGGGTTTACTAAATACTTGGCTGTATCTACTAATGAATTGGTGTAACATAACGACGTGAACTTTAATAATAACTATTCGTATTGCAACGCTAGCTTTATGATTTTTGTTACAAGTACAATACACATTGTAATGCTAGCATCCTAGGTATTGTTACAGCTACTATTTCGTATGCAGTACCTACTGGTTTATATGAAGCCTGCATTCTAGTGCACTTACAGTACTAACGGGTACTCTCAGGCTTTTAGTAGACAAACATACAATTTTATTTGTCTTGTGTAAATAAAACTGTATTTTCTCCATTAAAAGCCTAAAACGGATCCGTTGTTGGTGCTGTCAGTCCACTGGATTGCAGGCGCTCCATCTAAATACAGTCCATAGAGCCATCAGCACGTGTTACGTCTTTGAAATTTTATAAAAGAATGCCTTTTTAATTACAATATCCAAAGACTCCGACTATCTAGTATCATAATAAAAATAAGTAGAATACAGAGTTAATAAAGTTACTAAGTTTAACAGATGTTAGAATCATAGAAATTGATATTATCGGCATTTTTGTAAAGACGTCGCACGCGCTACGGCTCCATAGACAGGTTTAGGTTTCCTGGAATCAAAAATAAAAATATCAAGTACATAGAAAAATTACATTTATTTATAATCATCACAATCATTAGTGCAATATCTATACTAGATATAGTTAATCTAGTCATTCACACGACCTTGACTGATTCCTTTAGTTAGAAATTGGGCTTCTTTAGAATAAATCAAATAAAATCGATTGGCGGCGCTAGTTGGCTCATGTCAGCCCCTTAACATAATTTGTACTTTTTTTTCATTTAAATAAGCTAGTTATAAATTATAAGTTATAGTTATAAATTATAAGTAATAATCACAGAAAAAATATTGTTATAATACTTCTCAATACAGTCATCTGGGTTGTAACTTTTAAGAGTAGGCTTTTCAACGGCTGAAAAAACACAAAATATTGATTAAAATAATTAGGTAGGTATTACATTACTTACATAGGTACATAGTTACAGGTGAATAAAATCATGTTAAAAATAGGAGATACTTACAGGGCTGCTGTTGGTAAATTGTATTTCTGGGCATTCTTCTTAGTTAGTTAATTTGTTCCAATTGTCCAAGTTTTTTAAAAATTAGGCCCGATCTCAAATTGCAGGGATTAGTTCTCTAAGTAGACTACTGTCGAGCATCGACAGTATCGATATTGTTATATTATTTACTGAAAAATCATAAAAATATATAAAGATTATTATCACGCATGCAAGCATAATTTTTGACCTAGGGGGAATCGATTACTTGGCTAGGTAACCTAGGTTTTATAAAACAAGCCTATTGAGTAATTATCCAATTCGCCTGTTTTGGAGCTTAGCTGACATTCGGTGACCTGTGTGCCAAACTGAATAAGATGAGATGACTGTGTCAGTCAAAGAAAGTATCTACCTACTAACAAATAATTTATCGCGTTTCCTTATTAAAACTAAATTCCACGAATAACTGCAAAACTTTTAACTGTAAACTTATAAAGTCATTAATGTACCCAATTAACTACTTAATTAAATTGAATAAAACCTATGAATACTACAAAACAAGAAGATTGTTATACCAAGGTACCAACTTACCTTCAAAAGTATCAATATATTGAGGTAAGCCCCACTCATGCAATAACTGTGGGATATCCCCATCTATGTCATCAGACATCACTCAAATTTAATAAGCAAACTCTCAAATAATTGGTAATACTACGTTAAGTTCAGTGAGCGCTCAGCGCGGTCGAAAAAACAATCCACAATGGCGGGCGGCCGCGGCCGGGTCGGCTGGCTGGTTTTGTCACGCAAATTTTTTGATTGTTTACAAAAACATAGTTTTAAATAAACAGAATAAGCTACTGAGCTATGAATACCACCTCGATTGTTATTGTAACATTACTATTTTAAATGTTTTAAAACACACTAACAGAATAGCACGGATAATTACATACATTGTACCGTTTACTGTTTCCGGGGTGGTTTTTACTATAATATTCTTGTTAAGCCATAACACTATTTTAAAAGTAAACCAAACTCAACGAATATTATACGACACTTAGAACGATATGTACTGCAAACAACAATGTAGTTGTAATAAAAAGATTATTGTTTTGATTACAGATACACTCGTGGTCCATCAGTACATTGTAAATCATTAACCGAAACTAGATCATTTAGTAACTGCGAATCCCTGTTTTTTAGTACATACAATACATTAAATACATATTAACATAATTATTGTTAAAGATGCAATAATTTTTGATGTTTTGGTTCATTAATATTTTTTTGTGGAATGAAACATACGATTAGTAAGAGTGAATAATAACTCGTAGAGCTAACAAGGACCCAGTATTTCAAACTAGAAAAGTTGTAACCTAATTTAACTATTCGATTCAGTAGTTCTGTTTGTCACCAATTTCTCTGCGTGTGTAGATTTTGAGGATACTAATACGTGTATAATAATGGTTTTGGATACGAACCGATAATAACCCGAGTTGTGTAGGTAACTCGTGTCCAAAATAAGTATTTGAAATTACTTATGATAAATTTTAAATAGATAAAATAAAGTTGCTGTGACATACATCGGACATGACGAATCTACGAGTATAAGGGTTTCGTTTTTTGCCATTAGGCTACGAAACCCTAAAAAGTCTCGGTAGCTCAGTGGTTAGAGCATTGGACCGGATTTCCAAAGGTCGTGGGTTCGAGTCCCATCTGAGAATTCACTTGTGGCCGAGTTGCTTTTTTCTGTATTTTTTCTATTTAAAATTATCATAAGTAAAAAAATCGCATTGAAAAATGCAAAAAATCTAAAATCATGTAGGTATTAGATATTAGGCAGTACAGTTGATTTTTTATCTCATAGAAAAAAGAAAGAAAGAAAAATGAATGTTTGGACCACACAACGACACACAGATTGCTTAGAAAAGATTAAAAAAAAACTTTGAAAACGCACACTACTCATCGCACTGCGCATCGTCACATGATGCCAAACTGTGCCAAGCTCAGTATAAAGTAGCAAGCTGGGCCTGCTGCACTGATATTCTGCTTGCCACAGTAGTGACAACCAGAACGACAGAACATCTACTATGGAGTAGATAGAAATTAGGATCTTTAATAGATAAATTCAACTGTCTACATACTAGGCAACCCTAAATATGTACATATTGATCTTATAAGACGCGCTCCGTGAGAAATCGAGACGTCGATAGTGCTCCGCTCACAATACAACTAATGACGCTCCGCTAACGTAGCGTTAGCAAAAAACTTAGGTATTACCTGGCTTAAAATTATGGGTGATTAAGCTAATACTATTTACTTGACATTCTCTTAAACAGCGCCCTTAGTCGGATATAACCGCCCTCTTAAACCGGATATAGCGGCTGAGTTAACATTTTGTTTGTTGGTCCAGGGGCTTACCGCCATCTCTTAATGCAGTATTGTTTCAATCTTACCTATTTTATACTACGTATCTCTTAAGTCTTAGCTCAATCATCGCATCCAAAGTGTGAAGTGTGTCAAAATGTGACAATTTCGATTTTCTTTATATTTTTAAGACATGGTTTCCTGGTTTCAAGCTTTCAATATAATAGAGAAAGTACGAAACTATCAAAATCACCACCTGATAGGTTCGTAAGTGTCGCTTATTTGCCCGAATTCTGCCAAAACAGTGGGGGGGCTACCATGAAATGCTTTCAAAAAGTATCGTCAACAAAATGAATGATTATTAAGCAGTGGTTCTACCGGAAGTACGAAAACGAAACTTTTCCCTAAACATTTTTTGACGTGACGATACGAATACTTTCCCGATACTTCTTTGAAAGTTTTTTTTACTCGATAGAGGTTCTACAGTATTTATTGAGGAGCCTTGGCGCAGTGGTCCGCGCTCGGCCTGCAATTGTTGAGGTTAAGCAACTTTCGCTATGGTCGGTCACGGGATGGGTGACCAAAAATTTACTATCTCGAGCTCTTCCGTGCTTCGGAAGGCACGTTAAGCCGTTGGTCCCGGCTGCATTTGCAGTCGCTAAAACCCACCAATCCGCATTGGACCCGCGTGGTGGGTCATGGCCCATTCTCCTGATCCATCCATAAGGCCAGTGCCAGTGCCCCAGCAGTGGGGACATTAAAAATGGCTGATGACGTGTATTTATTTGGATTTAGCTAAACGCCCTACACATTCGTCCACGTTGTTTGCTGTAAGATGTTTTTTTTTTTCGGGGAAACGCTTAGACTTTATCATACCTGTTGTTAAGTATTGATAAGGCTGAAGATGGAAGCGCGCCTCTGCCGGATTTTTTTTTCTTTTTTTTTTAAGTGAGGTGAATAGCTTACCACTCTCCCGGAATCCTCAACCACTGGCGAGCTGCCTATCTTTTCTCCAACTGCCGGTGTCTTAAATTTTCTTGTTTTTCAACCTGAATATACAGAAATATACTTTCATTTCGCCTATTTTTACAAGGCACATTTTATCCCGTAATAAGTACACTGACGTTGGCGTGAGAAACAGATCGTTACTTTTCTATAACAAGCGTCATGACGAAGACGCGTGTCTCCGAGTGACAGCCCTAGTGAGCCTCATGGTGCAGCTGTAGGTATATAGCATTATAAGAGCTTGTCAATATGTGCTGGTTGTGTTGTGGCCGTTTCAGGCCCGCCCGCTATGCTACATGACACCGTTAGCAAGAGTGCCAACTCTAAAGGTGGGTCCAGATATGTTCTTTTCTCCGGACCGTAAAGCCCGTTTCGTATCAGAGTCGCAATCCGTAAACTCTTAACGCAAAGTTCGTCGCCGCGATCATCGTGTGTGCATTCCTTTGAACAGGCTAAATGCCGACTCGCGGTGGATCGGAGCGTACCTGTAAAGACCAAACGGGCGTCCAGACTCGCGGTCTTAATGGCGACGCTGCAGCGCGTTGATACGAATCGAAGGTACGATACGGATATCTGGACCCAGCATGATATTTATGACCTGCGCAGACGACGGACATTGAAGGACTTTTTGTCCGCGACACGACCTTATTACTAAGAACATAAAGTTGAATAAATAACGAAGACTATCGCGTACTTCTCGCGGATATACGCGGTCTAAGTTGAATCTTATTTATTTAACAATAAAGACGTGTCGCGGACAAAAAGTCCTCCGTTATCCTTCGTCTGCGTTAGCTCTTATACTGAGGAAGTACTTGGGATCTGCTTTAGCTAATATTTTTACAATAACTGTACCCCTATTATCAGCTTGGCAAACTTGACTACTATCAAAGTGAATGTAAAATATCGTGTGCATTGCTCATGTCGGTGAAACCGTTGATGGATATAAAAGAAAGATAGCAAATGTCAAGCTTGTCAAAGGGTATAGGTTTGTATGAGTGCCTTGTATGGATATTGCCAGTGGAAATGAACCTACTCTTTATGACTTTTTAATTTTGCATTTTACAGTGCTATATTTATGTGATAAATATTAAACACGAAAATATACTAGAAAAAAGCAACTTGTCTCATGTCGCCCTGACGGGATTCGAACCCGCATCCTTGCGAATCCGGTCCAATGCACTAACCGATTATGCTACAGAGACCTATGAGGACACGTCGATTTTTTCTAGTATGTTCACCTTTCTACGGTGTTGGCCACCGTCGTTTCATCAATGAGAGAAATACCCTCGCATTCGTAAAAAACATTTTTACAAATATTTTACTATCGCTTAAGATGAAACAGCCATCTAATTATAACTTTTGAGTTTTGAATTTTACAATGCTATTTTTATGTAAATATTATACAAGTAATAAACTAGAAAAAAGCAACTTGTCTTATGTCGCCCTGACGTGATTCGAACCCGCATCCTTGGGAATCCGGCCCAATGCACTAATTTATTATGAATCTACTCTTGTGTTAAGAGTACATATTATGTATATTTTCGTTATAAATTATTACCAATTAGGTTGCAGTTTATATTCAGTAATTCAAGTTCGAATTTTGTTATTTGAGTATTTTGTATGTTGAATATTGTTTATTGTTGTGATAATTAATTTAAGTATTCTCTTTTGTGATGGAAAGTGACCTTAGCAATTCTGTGCATTGATACGAACTACTTGAAAGTGTTCACATGTGACATTCAAAATAAACCCTTGTTCAAACTAATTTTGGTACAACAAAAGGCTATATTGCCAAATCATAGTGACAATTAAACTTATTTCATTAGAAACCTTTGGACTTTAACACAATACAAACGCCGAATTTATTTTCATATACATTTTCTGCGTTATAACTAATGATGCTTGACATTTGTATCGTCAGCAAAAAAGTAATGTGATTCATTTTCTCTGGTCGCAGTATCTTTTTTGTTTTCGTTTTCGTGCATAGACTGTAAGAGTATCACATTTTTATTTAACGTGTATTCGTGTTTTCCGTCTTTCTTATATTTATCGTAGCTTAATTTTTTTCACGGACTTGCTCTCTCTGATAAATTCAATGAATGTTTCTGTCGTATCTAAATTAGTTAATGATTGCTCCAATATTCTTAAGAAGTAATTCAAATAAGGTTAAATGAAAACATTAAGTTTGAATCAATAATGTTATTAAATACGAAAAATAAATGTTTGCTCTAGTTCCTATTTCACTAACTTAAGTACCTATATTAAGATTTATTTTGAATTCATTAATTATCATCATTTGGGTGTGAATCAAATGTTAAACGTTTTATTCTATGGCACTTTCAAAATTATTGACTAAAATACTTAAACTTATTTGGTAAGTTATTTTTACTAAATAATTTTGTAAATTCTTCTGAATCACGGTAGTAACTCAATTATTCAAGATATTTATATATTTGCCTCAAAATGCCTCTAACTAGACGTCCAGAGCCGAAAAATCTGACTTCTAATATTTAAAACAAGCAACTGTCTCAAAATGCCAGAAAATAGCGTCCATAAACGTAAATCTGCCATCAACTTTTCATCAAGCAAAAGCGAGTTGCAATTACCCCCAGAACCCATTCTATTCATTTATAAAATGAGGGTAATCCGACTGGACACAACTTTATTCCACCTAATCTAACTAACTGCGTATTAAAATGCCAAACTAAAGGTCCAAGCGAGGAGTTTCCATATATTAAACACATTCCGCTCGGTTGGAACACCAACTTTTTGGTCACATCGCACGCTGGGGGCCGGATTGTTCGCTAGTTAATAATGACACGCACGATGGTGGAAATGAAGGGAAAGGGGGGAAGAGGTGGGGAATAATGCGCAGGCCACACCAGCAGCGAGCGAGCGGGCTGGCAAGGCTGACGAAGCTAAGCGAAACACCAAAATACTACGTGATCTTCGGACAACGTCTTTTCACACGTACTCGAAGATTCACAGCGCAAATTACTGAGCGAAACTATACTAGCGACTCGAGTGAGATGAACGGGTTAGCTTTGCTGGAATCGCCGGATGAGGATTAGTGGCCACCTCTAGTGTCAGAGTTGGCCTGATAAACTGCCTTTAAGGCCTCTGACTTGGTTTAACGACTGTTATCAGATGATAACAGCCGGGACCGGCAGTTTAACGTGCCCTCGGAAGCACGGAGGAGCTCGAGATAGTAAATTTTTGGTCACCCATCCCGTGGCCGACCATTGCGAAAATTGCTTAACCTCAAAAATCGCAGGCCGAGCGCGCGAACCTCTGCGCCACGGGCTCCTCTCATGAGTACGGCATGACTGTATGTATGGAGTATGTAATATATGGAAATAAGCGACTCGATGCTCGCTTGCCCGCTGGTGGTGTGGCCTTCAGATAATAAGGCCAGTTAAAATTTAAAGTCGAATTTCGGAGTGATCGACAATGGACTGGGAGGAAGTTTGAGAGAAATAATTAATGAATTTCAAGTTAGCAAACGTTTTAATAGGGCCTGGGTGCTGATTATGGTTTAGTTTGTGGAAGTAATTTGCGTGTAAGGATATATTTAGTTGGAGTATGCGAATGATGGTTCTAAGAAGGAATATGTGAAAAGTGTTGAACCCAATCAAAATTATGTAAAACTGGACTTTGCCATTTTTATTAAATTTTCTTATTATTTTCATACGGTCACAATTTTACACTGTTTTACCAACTATTTGTATGCTGTGGTTTTACGTAAATAATATTTTTTAAGTGAGGATTAGTTTAGTTTAACCTTTAGATTGCTAAACTTTTTGCAAATGTAACGATCAATCGCGAATAAATAGAAATCTCACATTTTCTGGTAACATACACTCTTTTATCAAAATAAGCTGTTTTAACAAATATCTATAGCAAATATAACATTTAATAATAACTCAATGACAGACCTGAATAGGGCAATAGTACAGATCATGCCTCCTGAGCCAAGGGACGTAGATTCAAACCCCACCGGGGACACACATAAATGTGGTGAACTTTAGCATACAACTTAAGTTAATAAGCCGGGAAAAAGTAACGAAACAACCCTGTGCCATCTACACAGGGTACATTATACCAATACGTTGTGGAAGTCCCAAGTTATGAAATCACTTCCACCCCTGTTCACGCTTCTCAGTTTTGACAGAGAACCACTCAAGACTCGTCAAGTAAAGCTTCGAGAACCTAAAGTAGCCTGCTGTCACCGCTGCTGACTTGAGGATTCGAACTTTGAGACGAGTTTGTGACTAAAATACTAACATACGTATGTTGTTCTTTTTGATAATAATGTATTGAGTTCTGCCCACGATTTAATACAAGACAATTCGATTATGTTGCTCTCGCGGTTATGTAGTGCTCCTTAGGGATCAGTTCAAACTTCGCGACAAAAAGTGAAATGTACCTATATGGCATATCCCTTATTCAGTCGTGGTTCGCCTGTTTGATTCACCATGCTAAAATGCATAAAACTTAGTACGTTGATTTTGCATTTATAATACCTACCTTACCTATTACTATGAATTCCTAATTAACCCTTAACTGTAGTCGTGGGTCCGGACCCATCTTGATTTTTCAGTCATAACTGAAGCGCTGTGAGTACCGCAGCTCTCCTAGCGTCTCAGTACCTTTCTAACCTTGGCTGGTGAGCATGCTGTAAGACTGCCGACATTTCCATTTCCATTCTCCAAAGCTTTGTAATTAATTCCACTTGGTTACGTTTAGTTACGTTACACGACTATAGATACGTATTAGTTTTTTTTTATTATTTCTATGAAACCCGTCTCTGGTTACCTAACTCCAACCTTTTTTTATATACTAAGTGAAATGCTTTTACGCATCCCGATCCTAGGGGCGATTCGAAATGTTGGACTCACCTGGAGTACACGGCCTATACGAATATAGGCTACGCACTCCATTCCACGCCCCTTATCTCATAAAAATAGCATCGTAAAATGTAAAATTAAAAAAAAGGTTTTAAATGTTACAGAAAGGTTTTTGTTATGACAAATGAAGTCTGATTCTCATAGTTTGTGTTTTAGCATGTCTATTATAACAAAATTAAAAAAGAGTATCCTAGTAACGATAAAACAAAAAGACTTATGTTAGAAAGAAAGGACGTTTCTGCGTATTTCGCCGTTTCGTTTTCGTCTTTTCATCGTAGTATAATAAATTTACTCTAAATTTTTTTACTGAGAAGAAAAGGAAAATCACATTTATATAGTATATAATATATCTATTATTTGAATTTTGATGTGTTAAAATATAGCTTAAACTATTTTCTACAATCTTGCATACTAAAATTTAAAATGAAAAGTAATGAAAAGAAAACGCTGGGCCAAAGTAAAGGTAAAAAAAAAAAAAAAAAAAGCTTGCCATCTTTTCTTAAGAATTATTTTCTAATTACTAATAGAATTGGGGACCGTAATTTATTTTCAATAGTTTATTTATTTTCTCACAATCGTAGTGAAAAGTAGAGTGTAATACACGCCGCTAAAAACCTATTATAACGCGGTTTCTAACCTTTAATAAATACCTCGTTACGATAGGACGTTTTAGTCCCTTGTATAGCAAGGGGGTCGACACTTCATACAAAAATGTAAAATATATGGATTTATGAACGTACTTTGTGCCAACATTAAATAACGAAAAAGTCCGACTAATGAAAAAGAAAGTTAAATCACTTTGTACTACCGTATTATAACGACACGGTAATTTAGCCACATTATACATCACGTCATGTTGGCCAGCATGTGACGCGCCGCCAAATTTAACTTTATCTGTCAGTGATAACGTAATATTTTGCTCGGAAGTTTTTAATTTAATTTTAAATAATTTTATTAATGTTATTAATTACAAAGAGACATAATGGGTGGCAAATCTTTGCGAATGTGCGAAATTTATTGTGTCTGTAGAGTGAGAAGGTTGAACAAGGTAATATTTTTGGCTAAATTTCCGCTTGAGCTGAACAGGTATAATCAATTGTTTTAATAAAAACATTGTATAAAGTCCATTTGAGTAAAAACAGTGTTAATAATCATAGTATTATCAGTAAATATTATGGATTTAAATAATAATTTTATGAAAATTGCAATATCGTAGTATTTGTACTATATTGTCATAGTGATGTGTCATTGTCATGTTATTAGTTATCGATATTGTTATATTTTAGATGTCCGTCATGGGACGAAGACTTCCATCGGTTGGATCCCGGTTCCCGGGCGAATAACATAATCTGCTCACCGGTGTTGTCTTTTCTATCAGTGGCTGCTTCATTCTTCTGATACTGCCTTCCAACATTCCTACAGATTTATCAGAATTACAAAAATCATATGAAACCTTGTTTTATTCGTGCAATATTAAACTAATAGGTAACTAATAACTTCCGAGTGGAATGTGAAAAATATAACGGTGTAAGTATGTATTATTTTTTTTTTATCGATATCGATACGTATATGTTTAGGGGTGCATCCCTAATCCCTTGTCATCTTGACAACTGACACTGTTATTTTGGTACCTCTTAGAAAAACTTAGCTTGGTAGAAACTACGTTCATAAATCAGTTTAGTTGCTTGTATGGAAGTGCCGTTTCTTAAAAACGTAGTGATTACTTGCTCAGTGTAGCAATCTACTAATAACGACATCTCAGTTTTTTTATATTCGTTATGGTGATTTGTCATACTCGTTTCCCGCATTATATTATTCTTTACAAGATAAAAATATGTTTTTAAACCAATTATATGTTTATTTGTTTTGCCAACGGTACATCATCAAAGAGCGCGAGATATCTGCCGGTTAGGTCAGGTGGTGTTCTCGGCCACTCGGCGGCTTTTAGTGCGATTGCTCGCTACGCTCGCTTGCTGAGAAGTGTTAATGCTGCCTTTCTACTTTCTGCGTAGACATTTTGATACTCAAAACAATTGGGACTGATGAGCATGTTGCAGTGGGAGTAAGTACGAGGAATAATCTGACCTACATAGTTAAGTTACTTATGAATATTGTTATACAATGCTTTGTTAACCAGATATATTTTGTACTTAAAATTAGCTTTTAAGCAATTTGGAAACTAGTTGTTTTGTTTCTAGATCTATTTTATAATAGTCGTGAGTGAAATCTAATAAATAATGTTTAAAACCTCGGTTGTTCAATTTTGGTACAGTTGCTTTGCTTGTGTCTTTAACTACCAATAAATTAAACAGCACAAAAAGGTATCAAAAAATGAGACACAATAAATATTTCGTAGCTGTGAGGCCGACAGCGGTCTTATTATACTTTACGAATTAAAAAAGTTAAGAGCCAAAGACATGCAAATCTTGGTGTTCTGACGCCTGTTCAAAATACATAGAATTTCAATAGAATTTACGATTGGATCCATTTGGATACCTGCATACAAATTATTTACTCTCCTGCTCGCATGGGCAAACACAAATTATCTCGTTAATATTGAAATATGTTCCTCTTTTACCTCATCAAGGCACATAAACTAAACGACTTTCAACTCTATTACATTCATTAGCCTTCCCAAAAAGTGTATCTCAGAAAAACAAACGTAGATTTACAAACTAGAATCCACAGAACACCAATACCAGAAAACAGATAAACTTGATTTCAGCTCTTAACACCGAGTTTTTATTTAGGGACTTTGTTTTAAATATAACATATTTACAGGAAAAGTCTAATACCTAACCCACACTATACGGCTTCATTGCATTTACAAACATAGTCCATCCTTAACACGTACACAGACGGTCGTAATATGAAAAAATGACAAATTATCTGCCTGAAAAGCTATTCAGAACTTATCGGTCGGTGGTGAAACTGGCCTTAATAGTTAACTATAACATGTTGCCTCACAAGACAAAGTAAATTAAATGACATTGACCTGTGCTTTGACTTTGACAACGATGCGTCTAGGCTTTCAACGCGTCGGCAGCGCCTAGAGCCTAGCGAGTCACCTAGCAACTAGCGTACATACAAAGCGCCTAGCTAGGCGCCAAGCGCGCATTGCAGCCGATCGCTAAAATTGTAGAACGTTCGTTTCACTAAGCTACTCGCTAGGTGACTCATTAGGCACTAAGCAAGCCATCTGCCCATGCGTTTACATCTTAAGAAGAAAATGTAGGTAGGTACTTACAAGTCAAAACAAATGAATGCAAACCAGAATCCACAGAGCACACAAATACCAGATAAACTTGATTACGGTTCCTAGCACCGAGCTGTCATTTAGGGGCATTGTTTTGAATTTAATATACAGGGAAATATTTCATTACACCGACCGTGTCTACAGTATTACGGGGCCGGGATAATTTCAGCCTGGACTATTCGACCCTAGCTTGTGGGGTTTATGCACGAGTTTATTGGGCTTGGTGAGAGGATTTTAGCTTCGATTTAGTGAAGATACTGTTATATTGGCAAACAATAAATTGGATGCAGAAGGGAAGTCTTCCATGATTTGATTACACTACAAGTCAAGGTCACGTAATCTCAAGTAAAGATTTCTTAAATTAGAAAGGAAAATGTGAAACTATTAACCATAGATAATTAAATATGGGGTGGTGGGGATCTGCTTCCTAGCAGTCCACACGGGCAACTGCATCACCGACCAACATAATATATTGCTAGAGTAAATTACCTATAATTTTATCTAGTTAACAAATGTAAAATCCGTTATTTGCTGTATGTGTAGTATTAAATTTTTGTTAAGTTTAACCGCCTCTGTGGTCTAGTGGTACAACCACCGGTATCAGACCCAGGGGTCCCGGGTTCGATTCCCAGCGGGGATACATATTGTATTCGGTTTGGTTGGTGGTAGGACTTGTTGTAAGTCCGCCTGGCTAGCTACCACCATCTTATCTAAGCCTGCCGCCATAACAACAATGTTTTCAGCATTATTGTGTTCCGGCAGTTTGAGATAAGATAGCCAGTTCCTCAGTGACTGAGGATTCCGGGAGAGGCTCGCTTCCATCTTCAGCCTTATCAATACTTAACATCAGGTATGATGAAAGCTAAGAGTCTCACCTTCGTTCATAAAAAAGAAAAAAAAAAGTTTTCATTTAGAGCTGTGGATTTTGAAATAAATAAACTGGCTGTAAATCTTAACTTTGATCTTCGCCTTATTCCTGTAAGACACGTGATAGGTTAGAAGGTTAAAGCTTTTTTCTGGTAACATAAAAATAGCGTTGTAAAATGCAAAATTAAAAAGCTATATCGAGATAGACTGTAAAAGTGTAACTACCTTGCGTGTCAAAAGTTTGAACCACGGTCAAACTTAACGACCTAAGTCAGTCCGCTTGAGACCATTGCCATGAAAACTCGCAACATCAGAAATGAAAATGGTTCATTGCGCAGTGCTTTCTTGTAAGAGCTTGTCAATAACATTTCCACATCACTAAATCTCGCTCGTGACGTCATGGTACATACGAAAATTTCGACACGCTAGTTCTCATACAGTTTGAACTCTAACTTGTTGGTGCTTTGGATAATATTTGTAAACCTTTTTTTCTATAGGTACTAGGAAAAATGCTTTTACGCATCCCTCACCCCCATGTGCATTGGCGATTCGAATGTTGGACTCACCTCGAGTACACGGCCCAAACAAACATATAGCCCCACCCAGCGTGTAAGCTCGGTGGAGGCTGGGAAGGAGTATAAATGCCCTTGTATCCCCATTTTCCCATCCTAACGATGAGAAGGCGGAAGGAGTATAAATCCCCTTGTATCCCCATTTTTCCATCCTAATGATGAGAAGGCGGGAGGGGAAGGGGGGGGGCAGACGGACAGGCACCCACCACCCATCAAACCTTAGGGGATGGGATGCGGGCGGGTGCTACCAACTAAAACTCTTAGCCCTAGCTTATGATGAACACCGCGACAAAAGTTTCTCGATGCTTATGTCGCGTAAGCGCACTGTCTGTCCCGTTCACACCGTACTGATATGAGCGCGCCAGTCGCGGCGCTCATCTCAGCCCTGCAGGCCGACATTGGTCACGGGGGGTAGGGTTTGCAAAAACCCAATAGCAGTAAACCTGCACGTATTTTATTAATTAAACAAATAAATTACACAGACACTTACCTAATTTAAAGCGTCTCTATGGGTCGCACATGTGCGGCTTTGATGAATGCCAGAAGAGGAATACTAGAGAGAACTAAAATGAATGAGAAAATAGATATAATAAAGTCATAGCCCACCCATGGCTGGGAAGCAGAAAGAAAAAAAAACTTGAGCGGCTCATATTGTCTTGTATTTTACTTTAAATATAAAGGTATACTTAATCTTTGAAGAAAACTTAATTCTGAATACAACATGAGATACTTAATTTTGAAATATCAAATGAGTACATATATTTGCAAATCTGTCTGTTTACATATCATTGCACGTGACTGGTTTTGGTTCAGTGTCTGAATTTAAAGATAAGATAAAGATAAAGATAACAAAAACATCTATCAAAAATAGTTTCGAGAAAAAAAACAATGCTTTTCAAAGCATAGCTCCCTTGGTCCACGGAAATTTTAGCTATAAAATTGACATAACAGCAAGACTTTACTCCTATAAAAAATAATAACAAATAGCTGACTGTACGTGGGCTGTTCCAAAAATAGTTAGTGAAATGAAAAATAGTTAGAATATAAAAAAAGTTTATTTATAGCTTTTCAAAATATCCCCCACTTTTATCGACACTCGTATCTCGATGACGTGTCACTGTCTCGCTTACATTTTAGCGGAGTAAGCAAGACAGCATCATCCGTTATTATTATATCGCGTGATGTCCCGGTGTTCATGCCAGCAGGGCTAAGATGAGCACCGCGACTATTTGTCAAAAACAAATTCTCGCGATGTCTGGCGCGCTCATATTTTAACCGCCTCTTTGGTCTAATGGTACAACCACCGGTATCAGGGGTCCCGGGTTCGATTCCCAGCGGGGGTACATATTGTATTCGGTTTGGTTGGTGGTAGGACTTATTGTAAGTCCGCCTGGCTAGATACCACCATCTCTAAGTCTGACGCCATAAAAACAATGTTTTCAGCATTGTTGTGTTCCGGCAGTTCGTGATGACATAGCCAGTTCCTCAGTGGCCGAGGATTCCGGGAGAGGTTCGCTTCCATCTTCAGCCTTATCAATATTTAACATCAGGTATTATGAAGGCTAAGAATCTCCCCGTCGTCGTTCATAAAACAGGACAGTCAGTGCGCTTACGCGACATAAGCATCGAGAAACTTTTGTCGCGGTGTAACATCAGGTCACCAGTAACTGGTTACCTGATATTACTGTCAAATAAACCATTCTTCCCATACAATACAAAAGTCATAAATCACGTCGAACTGAAAAGTTGAAAGTAATATGAAAGCCAAAGACTTCCATAGGACATAAATTGGAGGCTATTAATTTCCAAACTTCCTAACAACCCATTGTTTTAGTTTTGAATTTCAAGCGAGAGTTGAATATTTAATGTACCTAATAACCTATAAATAGAATAAAATACCTCACGTAGAGCTAGCAGCTTTTTTGCAACAGCTTAATAAAATTAAACCTACCACCATCTCTTAGCGCAGTTTTGTTTCAATCTTACCATGCTATTTCATACCACAAATCTCTTAAAGTAAGTTGTTTTTTTTACGGAAGTTTTGTGTCGTCACATGACACCCACTGCTGGGTATAGGCTTCCCCCAAGAATATCCACAACGATCGGTCCTGTATTGCTTGCATCCAGCGGCTTCCCGCGACCTTCACCAGATCGTCGGTCCACCTTGTGGGGGGCCTACCCACGGAGCGTCGTCCGGTACGCGGTCGCCATTCTAGAACCTTTCCGCCCCAACGGCCATCGGTTCTTCTCGCTTCGTTCTTCTTGTAATTGAGTAACATCAAACTTTCAGATTTATAAAATTAGTAGGATAGAAAGATTAGTGTTGAGTTGAGTGAACCATAAGGCTACGAGTACAAAAATGTACTGGCTTATTGAATAAAAAATGACTACCCAAGTTTTATTTTTCTTTCTCTATTTTTCAACTTAATCCTAATCTTATCCTAATTTATTTATTTATTTAGACACAATAACAGTCCACAAACTTACCCCCATATTTTAAGTCGTTCCTCCAAAACTTTTTACACTCCACTCAACCTCGTCGTGGGTAAAAATGGTAGTGTGCGCTAGGCCTACCACGGAGTGGCTACATACTCTTTGGCTCCTCCAGGTCCTTACGGAGTTATGACTTAGAATACCGATTTCGAAGAGTATTTCGGAGAGGTTTTCAATGAGGTTTCATTAAGTCGAGGACAAGTAAGTTTTGGAGGAACGACTTAGAACATGGGTGTTAGATTAACACATACAATCCACTCATACTAAAATAAATGTTAGTTTGGAACCAATAACAATTGTGCACATCATTGATCTATATTAGTTAATTAAACAGCAGGTTAATTATATATTTACTAGCGGATCCTCGCGGTTTTTCCCGCGTGGTACCCGTTCTCGTGGGAATATCGGGATAAAATATATCTTATGGCACTCGGGAGAGCTTTTAATGGTCTAAGAATTTTCTAAATCGGTCCAGTAGCTCCTGAGATTAGCGCGTTCAAACAAACAAACTCTTCAACTTTATAATATTAGTATAGATGTAAGTTATAACAACAAACAAATTGCAAATTAATTTACGATACATCAAACTTTGATTTTAAAAACAGTTAAAAATTAATACAATATTATAAATCCTAACTAATATTATAAATACGAAAGTGTGTTTGTTTGTTCTTTCTTCATGCCCTAACTAAGCAACCAATCGAATTGACTCTTGGCATAGAGTTAGTTGAAAAGACGGAAAGTAACATAGACTTTTATCCCGATATTCCCACGGGAACGGTAACAACGCGGGCAAACCCGCGGGCGAAAGCTAGTACAAAATAAAACGTAAAAGTAGTATTTTGCCGTCTTATTTACAACAAAAGAATACAACAGTTGTATGTCACGGTGCTCCGTCCTAAATTTCCCTGAGCTCCGTGGCTTCCCAGCATTTTTACGTTTCCCAAACGAGTGCTTGGCAACGTTCCTTTAATTTGTAACTTCAATTGCAAAATTGCTTGAAACCTCTGGGAAACTGATGAAGATGTAGTGAAAGTGAGCTAAAGAGGCAGTATTTCACTATGTTATGTTTCCCAATACACCTATTGTTGGGTTCTTTTAACTTGGGAAGTTACATAATATTTTTATTGTTTTTGAACTTTTGTGGGGTTTGATGTTTGATGATAAGGTACTTTATAGGATGTTTTGAATATATAGCTGTCTGATTATTTCAGTTCTAATGTACAGACAACAGCACGTCAGGTTTTACACATTGACCTTTAGAGCGCCTTTATGTCGCTAGTAATTTCAAAGTACAAGCGAGCCCGAGGTGCTTTTGTCTGTACCGAGAGCCATTGGCTTAAATCCCGGTGTTGGTGACTGGCTGAGGTGCCACCTTTTTGATACGAACAGTTTATATTTTTGTAATGATGTTGTGTTTTGCTTTGAGTAGTCAGTGTCTCCTTGCCTTGTATTGTTGTGTATCGTTTGATATTCTAGTAATTAAATTGGTTTTAGTCATTAACTAAGTGTTTCCATCATCCTCCCATTAAAATCACATACAATCCACTTAGCTCGTATCCGGCATCATACTAATTTTTTTTTTCGTTTTCTTCAAAGTTTACAACTTTACAATAACGAAGACGTGAGCGTGACGTTAGATTCATTATTACACATATGTCGGCAACTTTCTTCTTCATTTGCTATTCCTTTCAAGGTGCATTTTTTGTTAAGTCACTAAGTCGCGTGAAACGCAATGTATGAATATATAAATACCTAGTTAAAGCCGTTTACCTACTGCAGACACGATTGTAGTCAACAGCACGTAAGAATTCACACTTTGCCCTTAAAGCGCTCTATGTCGCTCCCAGGCGGTTCCTCAAATGAAAATCTAGTGCGGCTTTCTGTACATAAACAATGATTCAACACAATTATCCCCAATATGAAACAGAATCGGTAACACACCGTGACAGACGTGTCACTCGCCATGAATATGTAACGAAAGGGAACTAGTCGGGGGTTAGTTAAACACAAAATAATAATAAGCAAACCTCGACTTGTAAGTACGTTAGCTAAATGTCTGCGAGGGAAAGGTCCTAAGGGTTGATATTCATTTCACCACCGCCACAACGGTTGCGAGTGTCGAGCGGATCGCGAATAAGGTATTTACACGACTGTCTAAAAAAAGGAGTGTGTTTATTTGAGTTTCGTGAAGTTTTTTTTTGTTCCACCATAACTTCCAAATGCCTTTACGGATTTGTGGGATATGTGCGAGCGAAATAGCCCTGCTCTTTGCGTCATTCTGAACCGTCAGCAGCACACTTGATAGCAGCCGTAAAGCACACACAAGAGTATCGCCGTCATTACTAAAAAAAAAAAAAAATAAAAAAATAAAAAAACTCTCTTAAGTACAATCTGTAGAACACCGACAATGAGGCAACTCTTATAAGATGAGGGAGACTGAGCTTGGTATTCATTAGTTTATCGTCCCCAGCGAATTTTCTGGCTCTGCGTTCCACGGAATCGATTTTTTTTGTTCCACCATAACTTCCAAATGGCTTCACGGATTTGTGGGATATGTGCGAGCGAATCGCGATAAGGATTGCGATATTGGTAGTAGAAATGCTCGCAGCGTTTCTGCTACTACCTTACCTATAGCAGCAAAATTTTTAACCAATAGCAAAATCGTGCTGCATAACTATCACTCCAAATTTTTCGTAACAAAAGTTTCATATTAGGTTGCCCAGCCTCAGCTGTCACCATTTTTATAAAAACCCGTCAAGTTATTTTCGTGTGATGCTTATTTAAACAAATAGATAACACCCAAAATCTTCGTCACCATCATCAGCCATTCTGACGTCCCCACGTCATTCCTTAGGGATTCAAAAGGCATTACGATCCTTGGTGTGATAGGCATCACTTTACATCACCAGTTCTACAGTTTAAAATCATCCAAGATGCAAATTGAGGTGGTCAAGCAACTTTCACTATGATGGGTGATAGGATGGGTGAGCAAACCTCCATTCTCTCGAGTTGGTTAGGCTGCATTTGTAGTTGCTAGGCATGCGTGGTATTTATTATTCATCCAGACGTAAAGCATCTATCATCATGTGTAATCAAAACTCCACCTTTGGGACGGTTCGGCAAAATACCAGCTAGCAGCACTCGATTCCGTGGAACGCAGAGCCAGAAAATTCGCTGGGGACGATAAACTAATGAATACCAAGCTCAGTCTCCGTCATCTTATAAGAGTTGCCTCATTGTCGGTGTTCTACAGATTGTACTTAAGAGAGTTTTTCTTTAATTTTTTTTTTATAGGAATGACGGGGAGACTCTTGTGTGTGCTTCACGGTTGCTATCAAGTGTGCTGCTGACGGTTCAGAATGATGCAAAGAGCAGGGCTATTTAATGTCATAAAGAAACATGAAAAAAAGAATAACATTACTGCAACTAATTATAAAAATAAAAAACCTTCTAAATATTAAAACAAAATCACTGTTATAACTTTTTAACTTTGCATTTTACAATGCTATTTTTATGTGATAAATATTAAACAAGATAATATACTAGAAAAAACCAACTAGTCTCATGTCGCCAAGAAAATATACTAGAAAAAAGCAATTAGTCTCATGTC
The DNA here is from genome assembly GCA_910589605.1 of Chrysoteuchia culmella. NCBI lineage: Eukaryota > Metazoa > Arthropoda > Insecta > Lepidoptera > Crambidae > Chrysoteuchia > Chrysoteuchia culmella. Next base: position 4,274,772 of record OU342651.1, read on the forward strand.
CCGTCCCGTCAGGGCGACATGAGACTAGTTGCTTTTTTCTAGTATATTTTCTTGTTTAATATTTATCACAAAATCACTGTTTTATATGTACTGATTATAGTCTTAGCAAGAATTAAAACTATTTTTAAATCCCAAGGCCTTGCTTCAATCAATATCACTTTTACATGATTATAATAGGTGTTCAGTCACGTGTTAAGACATAAAAACACTAAACAACCTTGTCACGTTACAATACTGAATGACATTTGTGGACAGATCGAACATTGTTTTTGTGTGTGTCCATGCGATAGGGTTGTATATTTTTATTGCTCGTGACTGTACATACATGCAACACTGCCACCGCAATGGATGTACGGAGATAGATATTTTTTTTATATTCAAATGTGACTACTTTAGTTCCATATATATATTCGATTTTTCACCTACCAGCGGCCGCCCGCGGTTTCACACGCGTGTTTCCCGTTCCCGTGGGAATATTGGGATAAAAAGTAGCCTATGTGTTAATCTAGGCAGTCTTCTATCTGCGTGCCAAATTTCACCCAAATCCGTTCAGTAGCTTTTCCGTGAAAGAGTAACAAACAAACAAACTGACATACTTTCGCATTTATAATATTAGTAAGATGGCGTCTAAAGAATTCGTTTTTTTTTCTATTTGCGATCTCTAGAACTTCTATTTTCGGGTAAAGAACGATTGGATCTGTGGAATATTAGATCTTTTGACGGGTAAATATAGGTGGAAATAGGCTAAAAGAAATGAATGAATGTCCTGGCTAACGAAGTCTATGACAAATATTTTCCAACCGCAAAATTTTAAAAGGTAAAGTGCCTTACCACCATTTCCAATCGCAAACGGTTCGAATTTCCACAAAGAGAAAGAACAGCTATACTCATCTGAAGTATTTGTGCTTCGGGCACCGATATTTAACGCAAAAATCGCGCGGTATATTCCGTGAGCGATAACGCTTTCTTCCACAATTCGCGGCCTTTCCTTAAGGGCAGATTTCATTGCAGACCCACCTAAGGCCGTGAATAATTCATTTGTTGGAGCTCTTTACTGAATAAACATGAGTCTGTGAGAACTGTACGTGTATAGTAAATTATTTTTACCTTTTAGTTCGGTTCACCGATTTGATCGCGTGATGAGAGAGGATGATAATTTGATATAATTATTTGATTCGTTTTAATACTTGAACCACTTGGAGATAGAATGATCGCTGTTATATTTCATTAGCTTGCAAATCTTTCCATGTCTGTGAAATTTTAATTTATGTTAATCTGTGATGCAGGAAACGGTTAGGCTGTTGATGAAAAAAGCGCTCCAGGCACAGAATATATATTAGTACCTTACGGTACAGAAATTTCACTCCCGAGTTTAGGTATGATAAACGCAAGCGTCCGGTCACCGGACTAGTCTCAATAGGCTGGCACTCGCTCGACTAGTCGCACACGCAGCGCACGCATCCGCGAAACAAAAGTAAACTGTTAATACCATAAGGTACTATTGTATATTCTGTGCTGTTAATCTTTTGGAAATCTAATCAGTTCTGTGTCGTGAGTGATGGAGGCACCAGAAAAAACAAAAAAGATTACTTTCACAGATAAAGTAGTACCTCTGACAGCCCTAGCAGATTGGAGCGAGACGGCAGACAGTTATTGTACTATGAACGCTATACGCAATGCAAAAGGTTGAAATTAGGTTGTTTTCCAGAATAGTAGGTAAATATCTCGGGGATTTTGCGCCACTTGTATGGAAGTGAGACAGGCCTGCTCCAGGTACGCGCCATGGTGCCGCATATGGCTACGCTAAATAAAGTTCGTTCGTTAGGCTCAATATATTTTCTTCACAGCTCTGGCCGCGCGCCCTCGCTACTTTCTACAATGTATCAACTACCTTAGCCTTCATCATAGTTATTGTTAAGTAATTCTAAGGCTAAAGACCTAAATAAGGTAAAATCGCCCATATCCTCAACCACTTAAAAGTTGACATCTCTTGATACACTCAGGATCACTGATGAAAGCTAGGATCCATTAAGAGACGATTCGAAGACGTAAGTATTTCGCATTCGGCAATCAAAGATGTATTGTAAAATGGACTCTAAAATCATCTCAACCATTCGGAAATAGCAATTGAGAGCCGCATCTGAAACTGGAACAATCGGAAGCGTCCACAGAATATTAACAACCAACCACGAAACAAACTCGACAATACTTAAAAACTTTTCAGTGTTTTGATTAAATTAAAATTTGTTGTATTGTTGGCCGGTTTGAACGTTCATAGATACTTTGTATCGAGTTTCGAGAAATGGAGATTGATCCAAACTTTGTATTGCTTGAGAATAAAACTCGGAGGTTATAGTAGGAAGAAGAGTTCTTTAGAAGTTCTGTGAAGTTACATTTGATATTGTTCCTTTGATTGGAGGGATATAACTTAAATCTGGTTTAAAGGTGAGAATCGACAATAATAGTTCGACATTATCGTATTTTTTTCTGTATCTCAGTATTATTATTGATTAGTCTAACAATAAAACATAAAAGAAAACGTCTTATACATATAACAATGTTGTGCATACCTTTAAGTTAAATGCATATAAGATACATATTTTGCTAAGTGCTGTAAACTTAATATAATTTGCCTTTATGTATTTAGTTGGTAAGTCTTATTAAATAAATAAAAAATAAATAAATAATGAATAAGCTCCTACGAGATACGAGTATAAAGCTGGGTTCACAATAATAATTTAAAGATAGTCAAGTTGGTTAGCAGTCCGTACGTGATATCACGATTTCGAAAAATTTCACGTTACACTTAAAACAAGAATTTTACATTTAAAAAAACCTTATTGCATTACAAAAACTGAAATTAATTAAAAGCATGAAATCAATTTAATACTTAATAATAAAAACTGAAGTAAATGTTAATACATTTTGGCAAAGTCATTAGACGGTGAATAGAAGCTTCGACAGAATGTACAAAACTAGCTAGAGTTTTACTTCAGCACAAAGCCTAACTAGGCCTTCGGGGAACATCCTTATTCCCACTGCAAAGAGCCTTCAAACTAGCACAGTGTAAGTCGAAACAGTAACTCTTCTCTGATAAGCTACACTCTGTAGCGACATTGTAACGACGATCGCCCTCGGGCTGCCTGCGCGCAGCGACAGTCTCCCCGTTGCTTGCGCTTGTGTACTAATTTACCTATTTACGTATGGGAAATAAACACATCAAGTTTTACCTAACAAACTGTTTTGTCATTCAAGCATACCCTATTTTTTTTTGTTTTTTCTAGCATATTTTCTTGTTTAAAATTTATCACACAAAAATAGCATTGTAAAATGCAAATATAAAAATTTATGATTAAATGGCTGTTTCATCTTAATCGATAGTCAAACATCTGTAAAGATGTTTCTTTCGAATGCGAGGATATTTCTCTCATTGATGAAACGACGGTGGCCGACACCGTGAGATGAATATACTAGAAAAATTCGACGGGTCCTCATAGGTCTCTGTAGCATAATTGGTTAGTGCATTGGGCCGGAATCCCAAGGATGCGGGTTCGAATCCCTTCAGGGCGACATGAGACTAGTTGTTTTTTTTCTAGTATATTTTCTTGTTTAATATTTATCAAGCACACCCTTCTGATTACCGCAACCTAGTGAAGTGACAACCTTATTCAAAGAAAGGTAACAAGACATAATTGATATAATTAGACGGTAAAACTCCATCGAACTTTAATTACTACAAATTATACCATTGAAGAGTAATACTTTTGAGGAGTCAGTTGGCACAGTGGTTCGCGCGGTTAGCCAGTGATTTCGCAATAGTCAGTCAGGAAATGGGTGCCGGTGAAAAGTACGTTAAGCCATCCGTTGGTTGATCGATTGTATTTGCAGTTGGTAAATCCCACCAATCTGCTTAGGCCCCGAGTCGTGGCTCGTTCTTCTTATCTATCCATATGGTCAGTGCCCCAGCAGTAGGGAGTCTGCTAATGAAGATGATGACTACATCTGATTTCCTCCTGAATTATGGCCCATTCTGTATCTGGTACTGAGGTCATTACGGAAAGTACAAGCTTGCAAACGCGAAATACGCAGTACAACAGAATACAAGTGAGGTAAGAAGTAATAAAAGTGGCTGTCACGCGTCGCCGCGTGCACAAAACACAGAAAGTCCATACAATTCCAAGTATAAAAACAAAAATACCTAGCTTATTTCAGCCAAAAAATTGTATTCAAGATGCATCTATGCAAACTGTGATGCACATTTTTTTATTTTTTTTATTAACGACGGGGAGACTCTTAGCCTTCATCATACCTGATTTTAAGTATTGATAAGGCTGAAGATGGAAGCGAGCCTCTCCCGGAATCCTCAATCACTGAGGAACTGGCTATCTTATCTCTAACTGCCGGAACACAACAATGCTGAAAACATTGTTGTTATGGCGGCAGACTTAGATAAGATGGTGGTAGCTATCCAGGCAGACTTACTACAAGTCCTACCACCAACCAAACCGAATACAATATGTAACCCCGCTGGGAATCGAACCCGGGACCCCTGGGTCTGACTGATACCGGTGGTTGTACCACTAGACCACAGAGGCGGTTAAACATTGCAACCTCCCAGCTACCTTACACGTGTTTTGCTCCACACGGAGCATCCTCAGGAGTTGAGAGACTGTTTAATACGAAGCACATACCTACCTCGGTGCTTGGTGTTGAAACGAATAGCTGTGGAGCAGTCCGAGTGGCCAAATTCTGGGCGGGAAAGATTTAACTCATTAGCAGTATCATCGACACAATTCAATTTGAATTCTTATCACGGCAGAAGAAGAATTGAAACAAATCTCTCATAGGTACTAACGGATTTGTGTCCATCATACTGAGAAATTCGTCACTAAATGTAGGTGGAATTGCTTGTTCCTGGCCTTTGTATGAAGTTACGTTACTGCTCTATCTTATACAATATTAACTGTGGAACTAGCCCCAAAGCGCTTAACACCCAATCACAGTATCCGGAATCCCTTTTAATTACCGTCTGTCTTTCTTATTTCTCGAGCAAAGCCTTCTTCGACCCTCGGCCATATTTTTTCAACCCTGTAAATTATTATTAATGGGACATTATTTCATCGTTACAAGTATCCATTTAGAGTTACGCGACCCCTAATTGCGTGGTTGGGTTTTTGTACCCCCTTATTTCACCCTGGGGGTTTGAATTTGTTAAAGGTTTATTAGAGGTGACGTTTGCAACTTTTTGTTTCACGCCATATTGTTTTGTTCGGTGGCAAGTTTTCGTAATTAGAATCTATTTTAATGACTTTTACATGTTAGTTAGTTTTAGGTGGTTTTTTTGCAAGTATTTAATAAGAAATTGTTTTAAAAAAATGTTTCTATAAACTTTTCATATCGCTTTGATATTTTAAGCATAATATTTGACTTGGGAACAAACACGCTGCTTAGTAAAAAATACATACGCCATGACCAGGAATCGAACCGAGAGCCATATGCTCTATTATTTAAAAAAAATATTAAATCGTATGTCCATCTTAGACCACGGTGAAAAGCGGCCAAAACGTCAGGGAAAACATTACAAACAATTAATAGTACAAAAAAATTAGTTAGTTATTTGAAAAAGAATATCATTCAAACACTAACCTTTTTATTCTTTGTATGACTGAAATATTTAGAATATTGTGAAATAAATTCATTCAAATATAAGCCGTGTTGTGTAAAAGTAACAAAATACCTGCACAATAAAAAATGATTGAATAACAAAAGCCAGAAATTTGTATTCAGATCTCGATCCTATTATTGTTTTGTTCTTGTTACTGTACATTTTCAATTTATTAGGGTAACTAGTTTTTTCACTTAGGAAAATGATATTGAATTATATTTCGATATTACGTGTCAAAGCCATTGGCAAAACAAAACAAATTTCAGTAATTGTTAATCATAATAAATTTAAATAGAAAAATATTGGAAAAAAAATACAACTCGGCCACAAGTGAATTCTCAGATGGGACTCGAACCCAGGACCTTACTATATTTTCCAAAAGCAACACCTAATATAATAGCATAAATATTGTATTTATATTTATGGTAAATTTTAAATAGAAAAATATTAAAAAAAATTAACTCGGCCACAAGTGAATTCTCAGACGGGAATCGAACCCGCGACCTTTGGAAATCCGGTCCAATGCTCTAACCGCTGAGCTACCGAGCCTTGCGAACCACCGTCGAAATTTGCGGCCGAGTTAAATTTTTTCAATATTTTTCTATTCAAAATTTACCATAAGTATAAAAATAGCATTGAACAATGCAAAAATTACAAAATTATAAAACATTTATATTGTTCAAAGTGCGTAGATCACGTTGTACGTAAAAAACTTAATAAAGCAGAAGCAGAAATTGATTTTGGGTCTTATTTCAATGGAATGGAAGTTCAGATTTTATCGTGTGTAAAATAAATCAGTGAGTCAGACCACGAGCTCGAATCTTCCGCATAAAACGACGACGTGTGACGCGGCTGTACTGGGGCCTACCGCCATCTCTCAGCGCAGTATTGTTTCAATCTTACCATGCTTTTTCGTACTAGGATTCTTTAAAAGTAAGCTTGTTTTTTGACAGAAGTTTAGTAATCCATCGCCTCCAAAGTGTGAAGTGTGTCAAAATGTGACAACTTAAATAAAAACCAAACGCAAACAAAACGTTCTTATGACCATGATGGTTTATAAAAGATGATGGTAGGCCCGCTGGTGTCTTCATTAATCATCGTATTTGGCAGTTTCCTGTTTTGGGAATATTGGAAATCCACATACAATATTGAGTTAGGTTTATAAAAAACTGGAAAGAGAGAAGATGTGTAGTCAACAGCATGTCTGGGTTTAGGTATATGTTGAGCTTTAGGCGTATTGCGTACATGATACTGTTTTTTGTGCAAGTGTAATGTTTCCAGGGGTTTCACGAGGGTTTTCTTCCGTTAATCACGAAAATTCTGGTAATGTACCCGATTGTGAAATGCTGGGATTTTCGGTAATACAGGTGTACGGTTTTGGATCGGTTTCATCCTGGAGTTTTTTTTTATCCAATATAATATACAATAAGGAACAACTTTAAACATTACAAAACGGCAAAGTTACATTATTAACAAAGTATTGAATATTAATTTAACTGCCTAAAATCATCGTCATGAAGGTGGAAGAAGAAGAATACATCTGAAGACATCTGAGATCCCACAATCAGGTGTCATCGCAATATTAAAAAAAAATAGCAACAGGTTGCACTCCGCGAGTGCTGGCAGATAAGTGAAGACATACATTTTCGCCGCTGCGCGCGGCGGTTTACTCACCCTCCGTCTTAGGAATTTTCGATCAGGTCACGTGCCCTGACGCGACTTTAACACTTTTTACCCATCCCAAAAATTTCAAACTCTGATGTGCACAACGTCGCTTAAGAAGTTTTCACTTCAATAATATTGTTGTTTAAAGGACGGAGCTATTCTGTCTATAGAGCCCTCTCGCTAATAATATTACTCAACATTCAGCAACGAAGAAAGAACCTTGGACTTGACCTCAATGGAAAAGCAAAATGGAAAGCACAGTTCAATTATAAATAATCGATTCACTGATTACGCAACTACCTCCTAGATTCCAAAGCTCTAAAGCGGTGGCATTTTTCGGGACAATTTCTGGATTAGGGGGGAACCGAGCGATTTGTTTTAAAGTCGATTCCAGACAATGCCAGCATCGGCCTAATGGCCTTTTGTCTGTTGTCATTCGAATAACGATGACAGTACTCGCATCCAAAAGTCGTTAGGAAAAATAGTTTATTCGGAATCCTGGAAATTGTCACACTTGAAAGCAGGAACTAAGGTAAGCAGAAAGTTTGCCGTATAAGCTATTTTAAGTTCTATTAATGTAAAGTCACTGACATAGGCCTTAGAGTGGCGAGACACAAGTGGGAATGGGCCGGCCACATTGCCCGCAAACAAGAATCCTGGTGCTAACGACTCCTAGACTGGAGGCCGTGGGACCAAAAACGACCACGAGGGAGGCCACAAATGCGATGGAAGGATGACATCAAAAAGGTGGCGGGCAGCAACTAGACTCTAACTGCCCAAAACAGAGAAAGGTGGAAGTATTTGAAGGAGGCCTACACCAAATCATTGGTTGACGACGGCTAAAGAAGAAGAATTAAAGTTTCTGGTTGCTTTAAGGCTGATGAAAAGACAATCTTTGGCCGGTGAAGTGTCATTCTGTGAAGAAGCATCTTGCAGGCCGGCAAGCAGAGGATGGCTGATAGGGTGGGTGTTGGACCCGGATCAGGGGTCTGGTACTCTAGGTGAGCCCAGCATAACCCGTTGGCAAATGTAAAGAGTGACCGACTGACCTGACTCTAATTAAAAGGTGAGTATGAACAGTTAAAACTGCTGCACCAGCTATCTTCGTGTCTGGACACTAAAACCATCGGGTGGGGGTGGAGTCATTTATTCGGAGCTTTTTATTATCAAAAAATTACAACTCTCAAATGTAATTTTGAGGTATAATTGTAACAGAAAAATATACGCTTCTATACCAATTGTTTTGTAATTAAATCGTTTACTAAAGCTACATGTCAAGATCCCACAAAAAAACAAAGAAGCCATTCTTCCTGAACCACTAACAAAGATCACTCTATTTTTAACCAACACTTCACCCTCCATAAATAACACGTAATTAAACACCAAACTACCTCAATTATTCACCAAAAATAGCTTGCTCTACACGTCAATTTATCAACCCTTAATAGTTTAATCCCGTCCTTAACACACAAACATGAAGAGGTAAGAAGCATGTCTAAGCATCGCTTCGACGCACCCTCTTTGGTATACCAGTTAATGAAGACCCTTGGCACTTATGACGTGTATAGCTTTAGGGAAGTAAAGCATGTTCTAAACGACAAGAAAAAATGAATTTTGTCTATACATAATAAATCAGTTCCGAAGTGGACAAACTAAACGGTTAGGTACGACAACGTTATTGTTGTCGTACAAGGACAACGTTATTGTCTATATGCGCCAATAAACTTGCGGCAAGACCACGTGATTAAGGCTCATGTCAATCCGCCAATCACATGCATTAAATTATTTTCGAACTTCAATATCGTTTTTTAATTGTTATACTTTGTCTAGTTCAATGTAAAATTTGTTAAAATTGGTATGGCGTTGTCGCACCAAAGAATACCTACAACTGCCAATTTGGACACCTATTTGAGATCAATATGTTTGATGGCGTGTTCGCACGTCATGTTAAATCGCGCGAACTTGCGTGACCGTGTAGTCTCATTTTTAAATGGAGCTTGCACGAAAAATGTACAGGAGAGTAATGCACAGCTGCAACGCGCCAATGCCTCGAATACAGGCTACAGATATCTTCCAGCTACTACGCGTCGCCCGCAAGGTGCAAGCTTGCTTTCCACGCCGGTAAAGTGTGTTATGTTATGACCGAGTTTTATGGTAGAAAACAAAAAATATGTAGCTTAATTCCGCAAGAAAACTTACATGCAAGATGCACCGCCCGCCCGTCCGCAAACAAATGCAGATGCAACACAGTGACACACCTTGCACCTTCACCGACTACTCTTAACATGTTTCACCCACACACGGAGCATCCTCAGGAGTTTTTAGACCGTGCATTACCAGCACCGAGTGAGTAAAATGGACCTAAACAGCCGTTAAATACGGCTGTTTCGGGCCATTTTACTGCCTGCTTCCTACTCCCCACTCTGCAAAGTGACGTGACGCGACTACAATGTCAAATAAACTAATTATTATTTGAAAAGTTGTAATAAATAAAATAAAAATGTAAAAATATGATATAAATTTGTAAAATATTATTACTTTGTGTTTGTGTAGATTGTATCTCTAGTGAAAAATAAATTGATAAATTATTATCACTCATAAATAATTGAAGAATGTTGATGATTCCAAATAAAGCATGTTTTATTAACAATTATAATTACTGGAAATTTAATTGTAAAAATATGACCTAAATTTGTGAAATATTATTATTTTGTGTTTGTGTATATTGTATAAAGTGAATAATTGGTATTGCACGGTCTAACAACTCCTGAGGATGCTCCTTGTGTGGGTGAAACACGTGTAGAATAGTCGGTGAAGGTGCAAGGTGTGTCACAGTGTTGCATCTGCATTTGTTTGCGGACGGGCGGGAGGTGCATCTTGCATGTAAGTTTTCTTGCGGAAATAAGTTACATATATTTCGTTTTCTACTAAGATATGGATTTCGGCCAAGTAACGCCTGATTGTATCAAATACTTTTAACCGGGTGTTTATGAACTATCTGTTTCCGCTCACTTACGTCACGCCACTTTGATACGCACCCTAAATATGCGAATTACACAGGCCTAGTTAGAGTGGTCGTGAGAATATATACCGACTCCTTTATCACGCGACCTCGGTTACCGTATATCTTACTGTACCCGAATTTCACCCAAATGGTATTGGTTTGTAGATATAGAAGCATGGAACAGGAATACATAGCACGTATTCAAGTAATCTGCGTCAGTTAAATTGTGGTGATTTAGAAAGGAGAACATGAGATTTTGAGGAGCTGGGTGGCGCAGTGGTTGGGTTGGTGCGTTTGAGCAGCGATTGTTTGTAGTGATTGGTCATGGTTCATTGGTTTTACCGCCTCTGTGGTCTAGTGTTACAACCACCAATACCAGACCCAGGGGTCCCGGTCCAGGGTTCGATTTCCAGCGGGGGTACATATTGTATTTGGTTTGGTTGGTAGTAGGACTTGTTGTAAGTCCGCCTGGCTAGATACCATTGAGGATTCCGGGAGAGGCTTGCTTAATCAATACTTAACATCAGGTATGATGAAGACTAAGTCTCGCCGTCGTTCATAAAAAAAGGGGATGGATGTTTTTTTCTGTATCTCGAACTCTTTTGAGCTTTGGAGGCAAGAGTAGGCACAAAGCTGAAAAAGAAACAAATTTCACCAGCTGTATTCCTTTGTTCAAGGCACCGGTGGAGTCACGTGATTTGTCAGATGGCCTAGTATATTGCTCAGTATACTTAAAAAATCAGATAAAAACCGGCTAACTGCGAGTCGGCTCACCTAGGAGTACTTTGAAATACTAAAATACATTTTAATGTTGGTAAATAAAAAGGAAAGTAACTTTATCATTTATCTTGTTAAATAACCTAAAGAATGAAATTTATAATGAAATAAGGATATTTTTTTATCATTAATGACCATTACTGATGAAAAATCTATGGTATTTTTCGTTTTATGTTACGATTTCTTTATGTGTATTTTGAATGCTTCCTAGATGTGAATTTTTAAAGCAGATTGTCATAATCATAATCATTTATTGCAACGTGTTGGTATTGAAGATTACTATTTATAACTAATAGAAAATTCTCATAATCTTGACACTGTAATGTAAGGGTGTAAGCTTATTGCTTAAACCCTTACATTACAGAGATAACTATAATTTTATAAACTTAAACTATCTCCACAACACTTTAGTTTTAGTAACCTCAATGTAATTTTTAAAGACCTATCTATAGATATCCCACACGTTTAGGTTTGATAAAAAAACAAATGTTTCAGTTCCATGTATGGGGAGTATATTTTTTTATTTTTGTGTAAAAACCGTAAAGCGGTTTACAGAATACATCTACCTACCAAGTTTCAACTGTGTAATCCTCATAGTTTTGGAATAAAGTGGCTGTGACATACATCGGACAGACAGACATGACGTATCTATATGGGTCCCTTTTTATGCCATTAGGCTACGGAACAATAAAAATGATTGACATACATTAAAAAAATTAAAATAGGCCGTTTCACGCGAAGTCGCGTGATGTGGCAATCAACGTGTTAAATAAACTTACGTACGTCTTTATTGCAAACCTTTAAAAATATCTTTGATTTACTAACATAATATTTGCAATTAGTAATACGTATTTATTATCTGAAATAACTTTATACGTTTCATACAGCAAAATTAATTGTTGCTACATTTAGGAGAGTAGGTGGTACAAGCTAGAGATGAAATCCACTGCTGGGTATAGGTCTCCCCCAAAGATCTCCTCGGCGATCGGTTCTGCGCTGCCCGCATCCAGCGGCTTACCGTGACCTTCACCAAATCGCCAGTCCACTTTGCCGGGGGCCTACCCATCACGGAGTTGGTGCGCGATTGCTGTTCCAGAACTCGGTTCTTCTCGATATGTGTCTTGCCCACTGACACTTCAGCTTTTCTGATTTAGTCTCGCAGGGAAGGACCATGAAAGTCCCTCTCCATTGCGCAATGGGTAATCTTGTTACTAATAGTACTAGTAAATAGAAGTTTACCCGTTGCGCATTGGGTAAGCTTGTACTTACTTACCTAACTCTATTTACATACCTAACTGGACTATCTGTCTGTCGTAGGTAAACATAATGGGCAATAACTTCGAGTTTAATGTTCCCTACATTAACAGGATCGGGTCAACATGAGAATTTGACATAATTTTTGCTTCAATAATAAATATGAAATAGGTATAATTTTCTAATCATATCCTAGCTCAAAGTAAGTGGTGGTTGTGGGTCAATGCCGTGCACAGAATGCGCAGCAAGTGTGGGCGGAAATATGGCCTTCGGACGAAAAGTCAACGTCTTATATATATTAGAGGGGTATTTCACTTCACGCACAATAATTATTGAAAACAATTGCAACAAACAATTAATTCAAACAAAACAAACATTTCTTTTTATTTCAAACACAGCTGTTTTAAATACCGGCAAAGTAATGCGATGAAATTAGTTACCTCGCCTGTGTCGGGATCGGGAGTCGCCATATTCATCGTAAGTCCTACTCTTTGGGAAGCACTACAGAGATATTTCAGGTCTTAGCCCTACACGGACTAAATACTTTCTCATAGTTGCAGATATACTCCTCGGTCTTGTGTATAACATGCCGCATCTATGAATGTGGTCAATAGTGCTAAAGCCTTTTCAGAACCCGACTTAAGAACTTCAGAACTCGGAAGGTTAAAATTCATCGAACTTGCGGGCAAGACGATTCGTAATCACTCTCGAAAACAACTAGACATGGCTCAACAGGGAGATTGATTTGTAATTCTTCAAGAGGGTTTTTTCACCCTTTTTAAATAACAGAATCACCTCACATTATGCTGCATGCCTTCGCATACCCTCGCCTATGACGGAATTGCGAAATTTGCATTATTTTGACCTAAAGTAAAACTTTTTTTTTAGTGCTAATAGTTTTATAAATGGTTAAGAACGCCGATAACACCATTGAACTCTACTCTAGTGTTATGAATAAATAATCTCCAAACTTCCAAGAGAAACCGTAGTAAAAGAAAATTTTATAACGTACGACGATATCATGGAGTAAGACGAATAATTATATCTGTATAAATTACATAACACTAAAAGAAGTTGTAAGGTGTCTGCTAACACTTACTCACGATGATAAGTGCCTTTATAGCAACTTAGGTATTTATAATTTTTCTTAAACACTTATTTATTTATTTATATATGTAGTACTTACTCTTATGACCAAAATATTAGTTGGGTTCACCACTCGCTCTCAAAGGTTCTGTAGTGATTCCGTCACCACCCGTCACTTTGCTGATTTTCAGTTGTTTCTGAGAGATACATATCTCGTATAGGCTGACGTTGGGATATCTTCGATATGGTGTCGGGTAAGATGGCTCTGGGCTCTTTAGCTTTTAGAAAGAAACTCTCGATCTCCCATAACATGTCAGGTTTCTATGAACTGTTCCGACCGTGTCGTCAGTTTTTTAGTTTCGTCATCTAGCTTTGCCCAATATATAGATTTCTCTTTCTGTCGCTATAGCCTCTCAAATACACATGTTTTAAATTGGCTAAGGTCGTGCCTGCGTGGTGATTCATGGCGCATGGGTCATTCTCCTTAGAGAAGACCATAGCGCAGTGGTTCGCGCGCTCGGTCTACGATTGTTGAGGTTAAACAACATTCTCAATGGTGGGTCACGAGAAGGGTGCCAAAAATTTACTATCTCGAGCTCCTCCTTGCTTCGGAATGCACGTTAAGCCGTTGGTCCCGGCTGCATTTGCAGTCGTTAAAACCCACCAAACCGCATTGGGCCCTCGGGGTGGGTCATGGCCCGTTCTCCTTATCCACCCATAAGCAAGGCCAATGCCCCAGCAGTGGGCACTTTAAAAATGGCTGATAACGGTTCATTCTCTTTATTGTGGGGACATTTAAACGTCTGAGGATGATTGATGATATTATTATTTTTCTACATCCCTTCTTTGCGAAATAATTATTTCACAATACACCAATGACGTGACAGTACCAGTGCCATGTGGTGACGGTAAGAATACACGTGTCACCACTCCCTTAGATGCCTGGGATGTCGTAAGAGTCGACTAAGAGGCTCGACGCATTGAACAGATGTGCGAGAGAAGGAAAACTTGAAACAAACCCTCTACCAACCCGTCTGGCCAGAGCGTGGTAGCAGTAGGCTAATAGCCTGCTATGAACGCCACAGTAGGCGTGAGCTAGGAGAGGCTTATGTCCAGCAGTGGACGTCCACGGGCGGATGATGGATACCAATGAACTTTTTATATGCTTTACCTATTAGTCATTTTAGTGAAATATAATACCATCAAGGCTTCAAAAATAACGATAAAGTTTGTCAGCCTGACCGCATAGCGTGTTATAAATATTCAACATTAATATTGAATTCTAGCAAGAAACTTAGTTTCGTGATGACTAATCCCTTGCGTGATATTTTAAGTTCCATTATAATATGAAAGAAGGGAAAGGGAACTTATGGTCTCGTACCTAAAGTAGAAAATACTACCAGCCATCTGCGGTTTCTCACACATGGTTCCCTTTCCCTTGGGCTATCGTGATAAAAAGCAATCTATGTTTTAATCCAGGCGATCTTCTATCTGTGAGTCAAATTTCATCCAAATCGGTTCAATAGTGTTTGCTTGAAATAGTAACAAACAAATAAACAAACAAACTGCAGAGATTTTTGCATTTATAATATTAGTAGGATTATGTTTTTTAGGATGAGGAGAAAAATGATACAAAGAAATGAATATTATGAGATAAGCATTAATCTAGGTACTTATCTCTACGCATTACACTTGCTCATTTGTTGTTTAGTACCTACTGCTTGTTTATTAAAAAAGACATAACTTTTGTAAGTGGGACGAGACGCTGCTTCAGACCCTGCCCCTTTAAAAGATCACACAAAAGATAGTAATGTCCTCAAAACCCAAATCGCTTCTTCCACCACTAAGCGCGTGCACATATATCAGTACATAATGTGGAATAAACACTATCTCAGCCTCTATCACAAACCCAAATTACCTTTCGTCTTTCGTTTCTCTTTAAAATTATGGCGTCGTAACTTTAAGAGCCTCGTCGCCATTTTGAAACTAAGCAACAATATAGCAATAGTTTTTATGCGTCTTGAAACACTTTGGGCAGTACTTTCGGTATAGCTGTAAACAACTTTAGTGGTTAAGTACTTTCTTGACCTTGTTTCTAGGGTTCCGAACTTCTAAAGAAAAAAACATTTTATAAAAAAAATCAAACCGACTTCAAAAAGTAAAAAATAAAACTTTTGGAGTCGGTGCCAGCCAAAGCATTTTACATTGCACTTCTATTAACTATATTTTTTTTGCCTTAGCTAACTAGCACCGACTCCAAAAGTTTTATTTTTTACTTTTTGAAGTCGGTTTGATTTTTTTTATAAAATGTTTTTATTTCAGATTTTTTTGTTACATTATGTGCCGTTACTTACACTAAAAATCAGCCCATACACAACAATGATGTCATCTAGGTATACGACTACTTGCCAAAAGGTAATTGATATTTTTCAGGATTATGAAAAATCTACTAGCCAGATCTTTGTAAAAATTATATGGGACCACACATAAACCATTTTCTTCCAGATAAAAAAAGAATTTTAAAAATCGGTTAACAACTGGCGAAGTTATGGTGGAACATACATAAAAAAAAAAAAAAAAAAATATACAGTCGACTTGATAACCTCCTCCTTTTTTGAAGTCGGTTAAAAAAGGAACCCATATAGGATCACTTTGTTGTCCGTCTGTCCGTCCGTCCGTTCGTCTGTCCTCGTTTATCTAGAGAACGCGTAGAGATGTACGCGTTTTCTATATTAAATTCAACAGTCTGTTGAAGGGGTAAAAAAATCAATAATTTTAAGTTAATGTAAAAAAAAGATAGGACCTTTTATGCCGCAAAAAAACGTAGATTTCGACACTATCAAGGGAATCAATATTCATAGGGTACTTCCCGTTGACCTATAACTATGAAATTTGGCTAGTAGTATCATCATTTACTACCAATATAGGAAAA
Organism: Chrysoteuchia culmella; assembly: GCA_910589605.1. NCBI lineage: Eukaryota > Metazoa > Arthropoda > Insecta > Lepidoptera > Crambidae > Chrysoteuchia > Chrysoteuchia culmella. The sequence goes on from OU342651.1 coordinate 4,291,155, forward strand.
TATCTAAAAACTATACATTTGTTATTAAATCATTTGAATATAGTCTTTAGTTTGGGAAACTGAATTTCGGGATAAACATGGGAACGCGTGGACGTATCAAGTTGAAACTTAAAATTATATATTCACGTTAACAATCTCTTGAAGCTGAGAAAAAGTCATATTACAAAATTAAGGTTAAAAAAGGTAAGGCCATTTATGCTGCAAAAACGTATACTTCGACACTCTCAAGGGAATCAAAATTCATAGAACCCCCTTTACTTAAAACTATGATTTTTGGCAAGTAATATCGTCTTCTAGTACAAGTACAGTAAAACAAGTAAAAATCTGAAACTAGACATTAGTAATTAAATCATGAAAAATTTAGTCTTATGTTTGGAATCTGAATTTCGGCAAAACTTGAAACTCAACTCCTGAACTATTAATAATATTATGTACCTAGGTACCTACCTACTAATTTGTGCGGAACCCTCGGTGGGCGAGTCCGACTCGCACTTGTCCGGTTTTTTTTTATAGTAACATAAATAAGTTATAATAACGTTATATATAGGCACAGGCAAAAAGTAACTAGCCTCGTGTATCCTTCTACAAAATCTATACAGCGTTTTTAACATTAAAAATCAAATCCCTAAAGAAGAATAAAAAAGTGCGTATTAATCGTGAATAAGGTTGAAGAATTTATGATTATTATTGGTTTTCGGAGTTGCAGTAGTACAATTCCGGAAACCAGGGGACATACCGCCGTCTTTTAGGGCAGTATTGTTTCAATCTTACCATGCTATTTTGTATTACGAATCTCTTAAAGTAAGCTTGTTTTTTGACGAAAGTTTTGTGACGTTCTTAAGACATGATAGTTTCTAATAGATGATGGTAGGCCCGCAGAGTATAAAGTATTTCTGTGGCAACATTCATTAAAATTGATTAAGTTTATGCCCAAATAAAGTAGGCAAACAGTGAAACTTTCGCATTCCTAACATTAGTAATTTTCACTAAAGTTTTGAAGAATCGCTGCATGCAGTAAAAACTACATAATTTAGTGATTATAGACAATCATCAATCATTCATCAGCTATGTAGTGTCGGCTTAGAATAGCACTATCCCCTCTCATCCCGTGGGTGTCGCAAAAGGCGACTAAGGGACTCAGCCTTCAGGAGACGGGCTACAAACTTGGCCATACTGCGATCGCCAGCCCGCCTGCCAAGCGTGGCGATTATGGCAAACTCACCCTTTTGGTGGAGGCTTATGCCCAGCAGTGGGTGTTATGTGGCTGAGACGACGAGACAATCATCGTCGCCTACATCCATTAGTAATAAAGTGATTCTGGAAGCAATTACTTTTATACAACTTAGAGCACGCTTTAAGCGGCCATCAGTATTAATCCTGTATTTATAGCTGTCTGGGAATAATCGGCAGTTTTATGAGGATTGGAAGATTATCCGGCTATATTGGTCCGGGAACGAAGCTGCGTGTGAGCGATTGTCACGTGAACTTATTATGTCTTCAGCCATTTTCATGTTTTCTGCTGAGACACTGGCCTTCCTTATGTATGGATAAGGAGAACGGGCTATAACCCACCACGCGGGCCCAATGCAGATTGGTGGGTTTTACAAAAGCAGCCGGGACCAACGGCTTTACGTGCCTTCTTTCCTAATTTTTGGTCACACTCCCGTGACCATTGCAAAAGTTGCTTAACGTCAATAATCGCAGGCCAAGCGCGCGAACCACTGCGCCACGAGCTCCTCACTTGTGAACTTATTAATACCAACGTATTAATACCAACGTATTAATAAAGTGATAGAAACTCTATGTCTTGTTTCATTTCACGTCTAAACCTCTGATCCATTTTGACGAGTTTTCAACATAGAGATAGGTTAGAATTTGGAGATGGAAACAGGCTCAATTTTTTGTCACAAGAAGTGATCCCTGAGGAGCACGATACGAGTATCTCCAAATAAGAGTCTACCAGCATCCACCCAGGCAAGAGCTTCTGGATATATCATTGTAACAGCATAATTACTATCAAAGGGCTGACTCAACATTTTACACGATCTTAGCTGCATTTCCTGCATCCAGGAGCATCCTGCCATTTGCATGGTAATGATAGATTCTCATTTTTGATGTCTCGAATTCTAGAAAGAAGCTTACCTAAAGGAGGGATCAAGATTGCGGGCCATAACCTGTCACACAGGCTAAGCTCAATGCGGGTCGGTAATTCAGCTAATGCAGCTAGGCAGTTTAAAATACTTTCCAAAGCACGGAGAAGCTCGTGCTAAAAATGTTTGCTAGCCTAGCAAGGAATTATCACTATGAATTTCTGATGATCAGCTTTGCTTAGCTGTTACTTAATAAAATTTCTTGACTGTCGCTATGAAATGCAGAACGCGACGAGACTCGAGATTCTCTTAATTATCAATATCTTCATCTTTGATTATTGCTATCACAGAGGTTTTGCTGACGGCCTTGAATTCATTATACAAGATAAAAAACTATTATTTACATTTAATTGTATCTGGTTACCCTCGTTCCGTTGCTTCATCAATATGGTCGTGGTATCTTTTCGGATGCCGATGTCGTCTTGACTGTGACAAATGGACAAATGCCTTCGCTGATTGTGGTTAGTTCTGTCTTCGGAATCTATTGTAGTTTGTTTTGTACCTATAGTGAATTGTATGCAAACCTATTTCTTTGCGACTCTATAAGTTCAAAACGAAAGTGTAAATGTGGGGTTTTAAATTAGGCATTCTTTGTAAAAAATCTTTATAAAAAACTGGCTTCCGCCCGAGACTTCATCGGCGTGGTCTTTAGAATTTGGTCCAGAAAGATTTAGTAAAAGAATGAAGGAAATATCATTCTTTTTCCTAACCAAATTACATAATTCATCTTTAAAAATAAACTATTTACGCCACCTATTGCGATGTAGTGTGTTGTCCCGTAGAAAATATGGATTATTACGCTACAAAAAGTAAGCTATATTCTTCTCAAGGCTATAAAGTATCCATGCCCGAATTTCATCCAAACCTAAGTTTAGGATTTTTACGCGACAATAAGTATCCAATGTTTCTCTCCAGGCTATTAAGTACCTGTGTCCTGAATTTCATCCAAACCCGTTCAGCCAGTTTTGCGTGATTGAGTAACAGACATCCAAACATCTATACATCTACACATTTACATTAATAACATTAGTAGGATAGCAGGATTCCTAAAATTATGTAGAGCCGCCTATTTTATCCCACATTGATTTTTTATGTTTTCCCTTAGGAATGAGATATTTTAACGCGGCAAAAAGTATCATATGTTCCTCTTCAGGCTATAATGTGTCTGTGCCCCGAATTTCATTGAAATCCGATTAGCCGTTTTGCGAGATTAAGTAACATTCCCGTAAGACTACCGGAAAAAAAAGTAGACTATGTTTTAATCAAGGCTTTCTTCTATCTGTGTGCAAATTTCATCGAAATCTATTCAGTAGTTCTTGCGTGAAAGAGTAACAAACTTCCATCCATTCATCCAAACATACTTACAATCTTCCGCATTAATAATATTAGTAGGATAGGATAGGAATAATTTATTTATTGTTCAAATGCAACGAATGACGGACATCAATGCCGCATCCGCGAGGAATTAGGTTATCCCGCGGTCTTAGAATGTCGCGTGGTGGTGCCATTTATCATAATAAAAACAATTCTATGTCCATCTCCACGGTTCAAGTCACGTTCATACCAAATTTCACTAAAATCTATTCAGACAACAATCACTTTCACATTTATAATATTAGCATGGATAAGTGTGAATGGAGAAGTATTTGATATCACGAAGTATTGTTAAAAATATTCCAAAGCGTAAAAAGTCACCATGTATATTTCAAACCTTTTAGAATTGAATTATGTCCATCGCGTCGGATTTCAAAATCGATGCCATTTTCGTAATCAACATCCCATAATACCTCAATAACGACACCCATATCGATTTTAACATTATTTACGAACATTACAATTTGACATTACAATTACAACATTATTTACGAAGGGGGGCCTTTACCCCCCTTGGGGTTGATTTCTATAAATCACAAAATTAAGGTTTGTTTATTTGTATTTAATTTCCAACCATAAGCCTTATAAAAATTAGTGACTTTTACTTTGAAAATAAAGGACTTTTCTTACTCAACTTGATCCTCCTTTCCACCCCTTCGGGGATTGAATTTTAAAAAACACCGATACAGTTAAATGTTTGTTTTTAATTATCATCCGTAAAACAAAATTTGAAGATTCTAACATATTTACTTTGAAAATATAGGCCTATTCTTACAAAAAATCATCCCCCTTTTCACACTTTTGGGGATGGAATTTTCAAAAACGCTGAGACAGGTAAATATTTATTTTCAATCGTTAAACTAAATACCAAATTTGAAGATCATAACTTCAAAAATGACGGACTTCATACAAACTTTCATCCCCTATTTCGCCCCTTTAGGGGTAGAATTTCGAAAAATCCTTTCTTAGTGCACCCCTAGGCCTCACAAGGAAACTATGTGCTAAATTTGGAGTCTCTAGACCTAGCGGTTTGGGCTGTGCGTTGATATGACAGTCAGTTTGTTCTTTCATATATTTAGATTAGCTTCCGCCCGCGGTTTCACCCTCGTGGTTCCCGTTCCCGTAAGAATATCGGGATAAACAGTATTCTATATTACTCTCCGTCTTTTCAACTAACGCTATGCCAATAATCAAGTCGATTGGTTGCTTAATTAAAGCGTTAAGGAAGAACAAACAAACACAAATCCTACTTTTTTATATTTTAAAGATACGAGTAGAGTTAGGTACTTACGATTTTATCTCTTATAGATGATTTCACCCGCAAAGTTCCCGTTCCCGTGAAAATATCTAAAATAATATTAGTAGGATAGTAAGATTACTAAGATTCGCGAAAGAAAAACTTTTAATTGACACTGACAAATAAATAAACCCTTAAAGTAGTGAAAAAACTTGTCAGAAGAAAAATTTGTTAGAGGTTTAGAGATATTTTTAAAGAAATAAAAGGCCAATTTATCTAAGTTTAATCACGCAAAATAAATTAATATCAACATACGTCAACAAACAAAGGTTTGCATTCGCTCGGCTGAACTTGTTTCAGTCTTTGAAACAATTCTAATAGAAAAAGTTTAGTCAACCAAAGTAATATTATTCTCATAACTAACTAGACCAAAAGCTATTCGGGGATCACGAAATAAGAAAAAATTCGCCTAGATATACTTATGGTTCAGATAAATGACCTTTTTTACAGAGAACTATTTTACGGATACCTGCCTTTCCCCCGATTCCCACCCAAGACAAATATTTGTGTCCATCGTAGACGACCTGTAGATATATTATTGAATCATTCGAATTACTATGCGCCTGTGGAAATTGCAAGATGTCGAATTAAGGCTATATACGGAAAAAAAGTATGTACTTTTTTATATAAAACTTACCTACTAAGTTTTATATAAAAAGTACATACTAAGTACATACTTGCACGCAAGAAAAAAATACGTTATTTGGTAATAATTGAAGTGAAAAACTTTTTAGCGGCGTTATGCACATTAGAGTTTAAAATTTATGGTATGGGTGAAAAATGTTAAAGTCGCGTCAGGACACGTGACCTGATCGAAAATTCGTAAGACGGAGGGAGTGTAAGCCGCCGGCGCGGCGTAGGAGAGGAAGTAATATCCCACGCAGCGAAAATATAAGCCTGCTCCTGCTGTTTCGTAGCGGTTTTCACTTCTGCTGGCACTCCCGGAGTGCAACCCGTTGTTTTATTAATTAATAATATCACCAAGTATCGTATTTTAAAATTCAATAGAAAAATACGAGAAAAAAAGTACTTATTTCTAGTATTCTTCTATTAAAATATATCTTACAGAGAAATAATATAAATTATCTTAAAGATCAATAAATTTTATTGGTTTTACTTTTAAGTATAAATGTGTAATAAAGGTGCGGGTTTTATTTAAGTGTAATAAAGAAAACACTAAACGAAAATCATGGCTTTAAACTTAAAATATTATTTTCAAACAACAAAGAAAATACTCGGTTCGTTTTATATGCAGTGTTATGAAATCGTTCACACACGAATTCTTTTGTAGCAAAGACCCGTTGTAATAATGACGGTTCTTTCTATTATTATGGTAAACACCACCCTTTCTGTTTAATATCGAAGTTGTGCCTCTGGAATGGGTTAGAAATATCTTAGTTCAAGTCTGTGTGAAATTTTGCTTTCTGAATGCATATGAAGAAGTAAGTAAAAAAAAATGTTTGACTTGGATTAGGAAGAAAACAACTTTTACGGATATCAAACGCGCTTTATTTCACGAACTTAGTTGTAATTGTCCGTATATGTAGGTTTTTTAGGGTTTTTTATTTTCCCGACGTTTCGGCACCTTTTCAGCTGCCGTTGTCGGGAAAATCAAAAAAGTCCTAAAAAACCTAAAATTACGAACAATTTCAACTTAGTTCGTGAAATATAGCGCGTTTGATATCCGTAAAAGTTGTTTTATTTCAATGAACAGGGGGATTACCATCAATTGTAATGCGATTCATTTTAGGTGACTTTCAGGTAGTCAGAGCGGAACGCCGTTAGACGCGCCATATGGCAGTATCCCACTCTCACAACCTACAATGAATTGCATTACAGTTGATGGTAAGGCCCCAGTGCGCGCCAATACATAAGATGTACATTTTTTTTTTATGATTTTGTAATCTGTGGCCGAGTTAATTTTTTCCAATATTTATCTATTTAAAATTTACCATAAGATGTACATATTGAATTTTTGCGTTGATAATGCTTAAACATTATAAATAAGGGTTTGAGAATAAGATTTCTATTCCTAGAGAGTAAGGAAAAAAAAATCTACTAGTATCGCTCAGACGGGACTCGAACTCATAACCTTTGGATGTCCTTTCATCTGAAACGATTGCAAAATATATTTTTTTTTCTCTTTATTTTGACACATACAGTCAGTAGTACAAATTACTATAAATTAAAACTTACATTATAGACAATGAGTGTCCACCATTACTATTAATGTTAAGTAGGTACTTGCTAGAATTTACAGATATTTTTTGCAAACTTAAAAAATATACTTAATAATAAAATACTTGATACAGTTTTTTTGCTAAAAATATTTGTGAAAATGACTCTTTTGAACGAAAATAGACATTATTACTTTTTAATTTTGCGTTTTACGTTGCTCATTTCTAGTATATTGCCTTATTTAAAATTTATCACGTAAACGACTGAGTTATACTTACACTTTCAATCGCTCTTATTGATTAAGTATCACACATCTCATAAGCACGCAGTGCATAACTTATCAACTTTAAAAAGATTAATTTCTAGATTTACTACTCCTGTGCCAAGTAACTTCCTCAAATAAATTAATTTAATATATTATCAAGTCTGTCGTACCAAATTCATTTCAATAAGTCAAAGTCAAAATCGAAGATTTTTATTCAAATAGACTTATAGATAAGTGCCTTCGAATCGTCAATTTTTTTTTCCTACCAGCCATTCAGGACATCTTTTAACTGATAAGAAGAACGGCCGCAAGAAACTTATCAGCTTTAACAGATTTACATTTACACAGGGACATGTCGTTGCCAAACACAAGTCTATCGCTTGTCATTCCGCAGTATATACGATGATAATGGATCATTCTACCACCTACGCTCAATTGTTGAATAAACCCGTCACTTCGAAATGCTCTTTGATTATTGATTCTTGGCTCGATTTGGCATTAGTTCATACAGCTAATAACACATCAAACTAAACAAAACTGTCTAAATTCTCTAATTGATTTTGATGTGAATGTCCAACGTCTAATATGGCTTGTATCGACATCGTGACGCTGCTCGGGAGGCGGCGCGTATATTTATTAGGCTGCTCGTTTGAGTAGTAGCTGAGGCAGCTTCGCACTATCAGTTCGCTCAATTCGCGTCTACGGCACGCAGGCTCACAGCTTGACACACAGTCAACACGAGCCGACTGAGCCTGTGTGCCGTCAGTAGGTCTTTGAAGTTTGAAATTCTAAGTTCTTCTATGTCTTCCATGTCGTGAGTCGGCGAGGCAACACACATGCACAGTCTGGACATAGATAGACAGTCTTTGCACTGGGCCGATATGACGTACTCACACAGATTTGTGTTAAAGTAGGAGAGGAACTCAGCAATATGCAAAAAGTAACACATGGAACAGCCCAGGGTTCAGTACTTGGCCCTTTGCATTATTTGAAATGCGTCAATAACGTAAATAATGTTATAAAATATAGTAAGGTATATCAATTCGCAGACGATACCTGTTTATTGGTAGCCAATAGTGACATCAATTTAGCTTTACAACAACTACAGAAAGACCTCACGCACCTAATCAAATGGTCTCTTGATGCTGGTCTAGTATTAAACGCGAGTAAAACTAAATTGATGTTTATATCATCTACTCGGAACAGATCTTCATGCGACCTGAGACTAATCGCCCATAACCACGACTGCCTTCATAGTAACATTGATGATAGTCAAACCTGTAGTTGTGATCTCATTGAACTTGTTGACCAGCAAAAATATCTAGGTCTCGTTATAGACAGTCGGCTAAAATGGGTACCGCATATAAATAGAGTGTGCGACAAATTAAGGGCTATACTATCCAAGTTTTCTTTAATAAGATACAAAATTCCCTACCCTATATTACTTTCGCTTTATAATGCCCTAGCAGAGTCCATAATTGAATACGGGCTCAGCAGTTATGGGAGAACTTGCAGGTCTCACATGTATGGAATTTACGAACTACAAAAACGTATCCTCAAAACGATAGTGCCGAAGAAAAACATGAGCGAGTTTAATTACTGCAAAGTTCTGCCGATAAACGAAAAAATTAAATATGTCTTACTCAAACAACACTACTTTGACGAGGATCTAAAAATTTCACGAACGACCAACGAGCGACTGAGAAGCTCAAATAATCCTAAGCTGTTTGTTCCCAATTATAATAACATGTATGGAAAATATCAAAATAAACACCTAATACCTACTTTGATTAATGACCTTCCTAAAAAAATTAAAAATACACTTTTTGGATAATTTAATAAAATAATCTAATTTTACACTAACTTATTTTAATATGATAAGCCACACAAACCTATCCCTATACTATGTTTTTGATACCTATATATTTTATATACTTATATATATAATAATTATCACTAACTAAAACTAAAACTAAAGTAAAATGCAAAATAATGAGTAACAATATCTTAACAATACAAAGAATATCAAGATTTCTAATATTGCGCATTAACAACATCATACTGTATCCTCGATAATAATTAATTATGCATTAGAAAAAAAACTATTCCTTCACTCAACCATCAGGTAAAAATGGCAATGCGAGTGAGGGCAGCCGAGCCGCGTCGTGTGCAACTCGGCTGTCATCGTCGCTCGTCGGGATGAGAGCGAACAGTCTACAAACTCCTTGTTTGTTTTGCTCGATTGTGTTGCGTGTTTATATCTATGTATATTTGATAATAACTTTTTTAGACGATGAGTTGTGGTGTTCAGAAAAATCTAAAAGGTTTATGAAACACCGGAAATATTGTTTATTGATTTGTAAATGTTATGTTATATTAATAAAAAAAAAAAATACACGCGCCGCTATCGCTTCACGGCCTATCGATTGTTTTCAATGGTAAACAGTTGCGGCGCTTGTCTGGGTGAGTTCGGCTGTTTGTAGGCAATGTAAGGACTATATCTTTTTAATTTTGCATTTTACTATGCTATTTTTATGTGATGTATGTAATGTATGTGTGTATGTAAAAAAGCAACTTGTCTCATGTCAGGGCGACGGCCACAAGTTGTTTTTTTTCTAGTATATTTTCTTGTTTGATATTTATCAATGTAAAGACGGTTAAGACGGTAACACATGCGCCCCCTGAGCGGTCAGCTTGCTAGCTGAGGGACGCTCACGCGCGTCAGCGTTCAAGCAAGGCAAGAGCGGTCTCCACACACAGCGCAATGTTGATACACGCCATTAGAGTTCAAAATCAACCTCCCCTATGGTCTAGTGGTACAACCACCGGTATCAGACCCAGGGATCCCGGGTTCGATTCCCAGCGGGGGTACATATTCCATCGGTTTGGTTGGTGGTAGGACTTGTTGGAAGTCCGCCTGGCTAGCTACGTGTGATTCTATGATCTACATCTTATCTAAGTCTGACGCCAAAACAATAATGTTTTCAGCATTGTTGTGTTCTGGCAGTTAGAGATAAGATAGCAAGTTCCTCACTGATTGAGGATTTCGGGAGAGGATCGCTTCCATCTTCAGCTTTATCAATACTTAACATCAGGTATGATAAAGGCTAAGAGTCTCCCCGTCTCGTTCATATTTGATTGCAGAATATTGACAACTTTGTACAATCGGATATGCTGCTGACTGTACTAACTTTGGGAAAATGTGAGAGTTCTAAACCTTTATTAAAACTAGTACGTGAGATTTATACTTATCGCAGGTGCTTAAACTAGAAAAGTTCTGTTCGTTTGTAAAGGGATAATACTGGAAAGAACTTTTACTTCTGAATAGGTTAGCCATTATATGATAATTGATTCTGCGAAATACCTAAATGAAAGCAATCAGAAGTTATATGAGTTGGATAATAAATTGTTAATATTGATTAATATTACTAACATCATTAGCCGTTTTATGTTTTTTTTTATGAACGACGGGGAGACTCTTAGCCTTCATCATACCTGATGTTAGGTACTGATAAGGCTGAAGATGGAAGCGAGCCTCTCCCGGGATCCTAAATCACTGAGGAACTGGCTATCTTATCTCTAACTGCCGGAACACAACAATCCTGAAAACATTGTTGTTGAGGCGTCAGACTTCGATAAGATGGTAGTAGCTAGCCAGGCGGACTTACTACAAGTCCTGCCACCAACCAAACCGAATACAATATGTGCCCCCACTGGGAATCGAACCCGGGACCCCTGGGTCTGATACCGGTGGTACCACTAGACCACAGAGGCGGTTGTCCTCACTTCGAGATTCTTTGTGCCTTTTCCTCTTGCCCGTGGTAAATATGTTAAATACCGGTAGACAGGATAATTTGGTCATAACTAGTAAGTTTATTTGAATGCTGCTATGATTTTTTTTTTCACGTCTTCGAGTGGATGAATAACGACCCTCGTTTCAGGAGGTCTACTCTCTAAGCACGAAACCCGTAGTTTCTGACTAAGTTACGGACGGTTCCTACTCCGTATTACCGACTGACAGCTTATTAGTTCGGAGACCCGAACTGAGAATTAATGGGAATACGTTTTGACATTGTCCATACTCCCAATGTGTTTGTGCTGTTTGTTCAAAACTAGTTCATCCGAAATCAATTGAGAGTAGGCTCCATCCGTAGTTTCGGGAAACTTACAGACGGAGCCCCGTATCTTAATTGACGGGCTTAGAGAGTAGGCCTCCTGGTTCAGATCTACAGTTACCTATCCATCAGAAGGTCACGCGGAGACCAATACGGGTTTATCATCAGCAGCTTGTGCAGCAGCAATTTGTGTACTATCGATTTTATGTTTTGTTAGATGTTAATTTTTATTATATTTGCGATACCTTTTCAAGGAAACTACGTTTTAAGTACCAGCAATATGTAACACCTAAGTAACACTTAGTTTGCAAATAAACAGTTTGTGTTTGAGTTTAATGTCCCCAGTTCTGGGGTAATCATTTTCAATATATGTTTAAAACATAACGAAGTTGCTTTTTTCTAGTATATTTCCTTGATTAAAAATTATCACATAAAAATAGCATTGTAAAATGCAAAATTAAAAAGTTATAAGTAGGTACATGGCAGTTTCATCTTAATCGATAGTCAAACATCTGTAAAGATGTTTCTTTCGAATGCGAGGATATTTCTCTCATTGATGAAACGACGGTGGCCAACACCGTAGAAAAAGGTGAATATACTAGAGAATTTCAACGTGTTCTCGTAGGTCTCTGTAGCATAATTGGTCAGTGCATTGGGCCGGATTCCCAAGGATGCGGGTTCGAGTCCCGTCAGGGCGACATGAGACAAGTTGCTTTTTTCTAGTATATTTACTTGATTAAAAATTATCACATAACGAAGTATTTTATTTACAGAAAACAAAACAGCTAAATACAATAAAACTTAGTAATCCTCTATTAAGTTGGTACTGATTAAGTTAATCTTAATGAAAACAATTTTCGCTCCTTCCATTCCTCGTATACATTTACCCATCTACGTAAAACGTTTCAGAGAGACGCCTTTTTGGTAATTCTATCACAACTGTTCCCTTCAAAGCACTATTGGTAGTTTCCCTCCGAATAACTAGAAACAGCATCCATCCATACAAATAATATTATCAATCTTCTAGATAATAATCTATGAGAAGAAAAAAATTAAGAACTATTAGAAGAATGACCAACGCGTTCGGCAATAATTGTGGTAGCGAATTTTCGCTATGGTCGATCACGAGTTGGGTGACCAAAAATTCGCAGTCGTTACATCTACCAATCCGCATTGAGGTCTCGTAATGGCTCATGGCCCATGAAAGATGTCCCCAAGAAAGCCAAGAAGCCCAGTATCACTGAAGATACTAAATGTGGCTGATGATGATAAAGAAGAAAACTTGTGCTTACAAAAGAAATACTACGATCTCTCTTTCAGATTTAAACAAACAAAGTTAATAAATAGAAAAGTATCGTCACTAGACCACTGAGACAAAATCTCGTCCGCCCTAGTATTTCATCTCAGTGGATGCGCACTCTTGTAATAATCACGCCGGGATGTCGTCGAGGCTATTCTGTTAAGTTATTTATCCCTCTTCCCTTTAAACCAACGGTCAGCAACAGGCTGACCGCAGTCCGTTGTAGACCGCGAAAGGTTGAACCGCGGAGCGCCAAATATTGCCAAATAATGCCTAAATATAAAGTATAATAATAAATAAATATTTGCATACAATCACACCAATTATCTAGCCCACGTTAAGTTTCATGAAGAGCTTGTGTTATGGATACTAGATAACGGATAAACATACTTATAAACTTTTTTTTTGTAAATAGATACTTAATATAAACCCAGACCAAGACAGATATGTTCATGCACACAAATATTTGCCTTGTCCGGGGATCGGACCTCTGGCGCAGAAGGCGGGGTTAGTACCCCTGCGCCAAACAGGTCGTCAGTATAGTTACTTTATTAGTATCATTTGTTTTTTTTTCTGGACCTACCTAAAACTACTTGCCGACCCCGGCTTTAAACTCTTAAATTACTTTGATAACGTGTCAGTGTCCCACACACATCTTAGCGGGTGTAGCAAGACAGCATCATGCGCCTTATCATATCGCGTGACATATTGGCACCACCATGCTAGGGACAATGCTAGAAAAGCACCTTTCTACCAAGATTATTATTTTATTATTTATTATAACATAACATTTACAAATCAATAAACAATATTTCCGGTGTTTTATAAACCTTTTAGATTTTTCTGAACACCGCAACTCATGGTCTAAAAAAAATATTATCAAAATATACATAGATATAAACACGCAACACAATCGAGCAAAACAAACAAGTTGGTTTTGTAGACTGTTCGCTCTCATCCCGACGAGCGACGATGACAGCCGAGTTGCACACGATGCGGCTCGGCTGCCCTCACTCGCATTGCCATTTTTACTTGATGGATGAGTGAAGGAATAGTTTTTTTTTCTAATGCATAATTAATTATTATCGAGGATACAGTATGATGTTGTTAATGCGCCATGTTAGAAATCTTGATATTCTTTGTATTGTTAAGATATTGTTACTCATTATTTGCATTTTACTTTAGTTTTAGTTTTAGTTAGTGATAATTATTATATATATATAAGTATATAAAATATATAGGTATCAAAAACATAGTATAGGGATAGGTTTGTGTGGCTTATCATATTGAAATAAGTTAGTGTAAAATTAGATTATTTTTAAATTTAGTAATTAAACTTAGTAATTGACCTATAAAAAATTATAACTTTTTAATTTTGCATTTTACAATGCTATGTTTATGTGATAAATATTAAACAAGAAAATATACTTGAAAAAAGCAACTAGTCTCATGTCGCCCTGACGGGATATGTTCTTGTTTAATATTTATCGATAAAAAATTACCCGAAATTTACTGTAGGCACTAATATTTCGTCTCAATGAATGCGCACTCTTGTCCTAAGTACGTCAAGACGTCGGGGCTATTCTGTTAGTTGTTTATCCCTCTCCCTTATTAAATAATCTCGATAACGCCTCACATCTTAGCGGGATAACCAAGACCTGCCCTTTGTCATATGACGACCTGTTTGGCGCAGGGGTACTAACCCCACCTTCTGCGCCAGAGGTCCCGGGTTCGATCCCCGGACAAGACAAATATTTGTGTGCATGAACATGTCTATTTGTCTTGGTCTGGATGTTTAATATGTCTATTATGTATGTATTTACAAAAAAAAAAGTATATAAGTATATTTATACGTTATCTAGTATCCATAACACAAGTTCTTCATGATACTTAACGTGGGCTAGATTAATTCGTGTGAAAAAATATATATATATATATATATATGTGACGTGATATATATTATATATATCACGTCACATAAAGGCAACACTATGCAAGGGCAACAGTTTTACAATTTAGTTGGAAAAGTACCTTTATACCCATAATCCGAATAATTTCCGTAAAAACGCAAAATTTTCTCTCTTAAATTTCATCTCAGTGGATGTGCACTATTGTCCTAATCACGTCGAGACGTCGGCGTCGGGGCTATTCTGCTAAGTTGTTTATCCCTCCGCCCCTTATTAAACTCTTAAATGACCAGCGCATAATCCGTTTTAGAAAATAAAGGCCTTTCGTGTCACCGTATTTATTTAATGCTGAATTTAATTAACCAAAGTAACTGGTTCATTTCATTGTGATTTATTTTTTGCAATTTTGCTTACGCATATTGCAAAAGTGTGTATATTTTAAAATCTTAATCAAATGCCTAGTTTTCTGTATTAACTTATACGAGTACAACATTTTATAAGAAGACTTTAACATTATTTAGTTCTGATGGAAATTAAAAATAGGTACTCAACTATTTTTAGTAATATCTAAAATTTATAACAAAGAAGATATGAGGTTATAATCTATATAAAAATACGAACCCAAATTATAATCTATGAAAATTCTCAACTTCATCCGTTTTACATTTATCGCTTTTGATAAGATGGTATAACGTCTTTTTATGAGGGCATAATTTGTGAACTACGGTGGATGAGTTAGGGTAAAGATAACTTAATAATAGCAAAAGTTTCCCGATTCTAAGAAATTAATGTTCTCATCCCTATTGCAAAGATTGGATTTTATTGATGAAGAGAAGCCGCTATTCGTTCAGTGTTTTTCTTGTGATCTTTGATCAAAGGAGTAAAAAATATGTGGCTTGTAGGTACGACTATATCGTTTATTAAGTAACTGAAATATATTATACAGGGTGACATGGAAACTCGATCTATTCCTTGAAAGGGGTTACACTAGAGGTCATTAGCAACCAATTAAGTCCAGTCAACCAGGGGTCAAAACTGGATAGTTACCGAGTAATGAAGGTTCTTCGACTTTTTAGTACTTTTCTGAATTGTTACCAATCGCCATTAATTTTAAATAAACTACTCTATTCTAAACATTGAAATGATATTTTTCTGAAAATAACAAACTAGGTGGAAGCTGATACATACAAATATTTGCTAGAAGACAGGCAAAAATGAGAATGAGAAAAGTTCAAAAAGAGTAAAATGAACAATTAACTATGGTAACTTTATAAACCAGATAATAACTAAGTAGGATATAGAGAACATGATGAATGTTGTGGTAATTGTGTGAGTATGTGTGATTGTGATTTAGGTTGTGTGGTGTGGTGGTGTCAGCGTTAACGTGTGTATGTAATGTGTATGGTAAGGTGTTCCGAGTTTAGTAACAGATTCTTGTTTTCACGACAGGTTCTGTTGAATTTTTTGCAGTTTTGAATAAGATTATCTCTTCTAGTAACTGATAATGTCACGGATCTCTATCATCCATCCATCCATCATCAGCCTGTGGACGTCCAATGCTGGACATAGGCCTCTTCTAGCTCACGCCTATTATGGCGTTCATAGGAGGACGGAGAAATATCGACAGGACTCGCTCTCGCACTGGTTAGTTAGAGACGTGCGGGACATGCACACATGAGTTGGACTTACTCATTATGGCTATCTCCGTTACGCGACCTGCATGTCTTTGTCACAATTTTACTCGCCGAGCTCCTCGAGTTATGGACTTCTAATATTCAACTAATCTGTTGCTTGATTTAAATGAAAGTTTTTCGCTATTTAAGACAGAAATAAGTTAGGCTTGCGACACGTCTGCTCTGTTTTGAATCCGCGGGGGAGGGAAAATCGTTGAGGGCAAATCAAGGAAGTGTGCATGTCTTTTTCCATTTGAATGAGCTGTGATTGTGTCATTTGTTTCTCATCCTCTTGCAGCTCAGCGTTCCCTCCCTATGTTACTTCTACGTGTTTACAAGTACATGAAGTAATACTTTGTTTTCACGATAGAAAGAAACCGCCAAATACAGTCCACTCGAAATCTAGATAATAACTATCATATTTGTAGGCACTCTGCCGGAACACAACAACGCTGTAAACATTGTTGTTATGGTTTCAGACTTTAAGATGGTGGTAGCTAGTCAGGCGGACTTACAACAAGTCCTACCATCAACCAGAACGGTAATATTGAGTTCAGTTCAAGCACTAGACTTAGGTAAAAAGATTCAGGCATCAGTTATCGCTCATTAAAAATAAGGTGCAACATGTGAGTAACGAACACACGACACGTTAAGCATGCATAACTACGAGCAGATATTGAATTTTTGATCACCCATTCCAGGGCCATAGCAAAAATAAAAATATAGCAATAGCTAACCGATGGAATCGAGTCTGTTTGCTTGCCGTGCTTACCACTGTTCCAGATAGATAGATAAAAAGTTTTATTTGCTAAGACACACACATACTTTTTACAATATTACACAAATAGAAAAAAAAAAAGAAAACGACAAAGAAAATTTAAAAAAAATTAAAATAAACGACAAAGGAAATTAACATTTACAAAGTTAATAAAAACAGAAGACAAACAGAAAAAAGGGAATGCAGCAGCAAGTAGGGTTCATGCTCGGTGTGTGACTTTTGGCGGTCAGCAAAAACACCGATTCTTCGAGCATCTCTAAATATTATACCTATTAAACAAAATAACAGAGAAGCATCTCCCACTGTCGAATATTAAGCATAACTTATAGATAACGTCAAAAACACATTGACGTATTTATAACAAGCAATGTCCTCCGAGTTGTGACTTCGCTGTTAGGAAACTTGAAGACCACGGTAAGTTGACCTTTGAAGTTTCCAATGATGGCTGCCTGAGTTCAGAAAAGATGAAACACGGGGCTCTAGCAATAATTGTTTTGTACACAAAGTCAACTTTGGGATGTAAAACATTACTTTGAGGACCATTTTCAATGATAGGAACTGCATATTTTTCATGTACAGTGACGTGCAATGACATAGAAACAGTAAGCAACTTTGTCACATTACAATATTAGATCACATTTGTGAACACAGAGAGCTGTTTCCGTGTGCGTCAATGCGATAAGGTTGTAAAGTGTATACATGTCATTGCCCATGACTGTACTACACAAAAATAAAGAGAGGGCTTAGTGCAGACTTCTTTTAAATCGATTTTAATTCTCATGGACAAGGCGGGGGATGAAATACAGGAGAAGGGGGGTGAATTAAGATTAAAGTAGGTATGACTCACAGTACATCGTGCCGAATCCAAGCCGAGTCCGAGCCGATATAGTCTAGTAAAGATAATTTATTTTGTTCGAGAAAATTATGTTAATTCCTACACTCAAATTGATTTTAATTATTGATTATACTTGAGTATGCCATAATATTTTTTATACACCACCTGCATCTGTAGCACGTATTAAATATCAAATATTCTCAACTTGAAAAAAGCTATTAATGCCTGGAGGGAGCTAATGTTGTATGGAACTTCCCTTGTGTAATTATGATAACATTTAAATTTGGAACGCCAAAATGTCAACAAAAACTTAATCAAAAATAGTTTAAAAAAAAAACAAGTCTGTTCAAGGCATAACTTCCTGGTCCAATGAGTTTTTAACTATAAAATTGACACTTTAAAGAGATTTTACTCCTATGAAAAATATAAACATGGCTGTATGTATCGGGGTCCCTAGCACCAAGAAAACATTTGAAATTGGAATTATGTGATATTGTGCACACATTCAAATATAATGTAATAGCTATCTCTTTAATTTCCGTGCCTTTTCGTGTCTTTTCTCTTAATTATCAGTAAAATATGGCAAATCATCAAATTGTGAATGTGTGTAGTCTAATCTCTTGGTCACAGTCACACACAGATATAATGAAAATTATCATTGCATTGCCAACGGAACTAAATATCTAAAGAAAAAATCGGTGATTTTCGATCCTTTCGATATTTTTTCCGCAATTGTTGTCACTTATTGGTTTTATAGTTTATAATTTCTTTTTTATTTAACGTCACAGTAGGCACAGTAGGTGTTTAAAGTAGAGTATGCTCCTCGGTGATAAAAGTGTCTTAGCCTTGGGCAGACTTGAATACGTCGCTTCATTCAGAATCCATACTGCCCTCGCTTCGCTCAGGGATTAACTTCTTAATTCCCTCACTACGTTTGGGAATTAACTACAGAATCCTTCATTTCGCTCAGGATTCTATATGCTGCCCGTGACATAAGACACATACACCACCTCCTTCTGTAGCACATATTAAATATAAAAAAAAATCTCAATTGACAGTAAGGTATTAATGACCGGAGGGAGCTGATATAGTATGGAACTTCCCTTGGGTAATTATGATAACATCTAGATTTGGAACGCCAAAATGTCAATAAAAACCATCAAAAATTGTTTCGAAAAAAAACAAGGCTGTTCTGGGCATAACTTCCTGGTCCAAGGAGATTTAGCTATAAAATTGACACTTCTCTTTGACTTTACTCCTATGAAAAATATAAACATGGCTGTTTGTATCGGGGTCCCTAGCACCAAGAAAACATTTGAAATTGGAATTATGTGCTCATTCACTTTCGTGCGTTTTCGTGTCTTTTGTCTTACTTATCAGTAAAACTTGGCAAATCATCAAATTGTGAATGTGTGTACTCTTGACTCTTGGTCACAGATATAATGAAAATTATCATTGAATTGCATACGGAACTAAATATCTAAAGAAAAAATCGGCAATTTTCGATCCTTTTGATATTTCTTGCCGCGAATTGTTAAATTGTTTTAATTTATTAGTTTTATAATGTATAATTTATTTTTTATCTAACGTCACAATAGGCACATTAGGTGTATAAAGTAGAGTAAGCTCCTCGGGGATAAAAGTGTCTTAGCCTTGGGCAGACTTGAATCCTTCGCTTCATTCAGGATTCTTCCCAAAATTCCCTTGTTTCGCTTGAGAATTAACTTCATTATAATGTGACTTAAACGACTATAATCGATAATAGAGGTTTTCACCATGATTACTTATATATTTTGTTTTATTTACAATTTTTATATATTTGGAGCGGGCGCATTAATTCTACAGTCCATTTTTTCTTCAAAATGTCTTCTTAATTTATTATATTTAAAAATATATAAATCCCTTAATAATAAGTGTAGCAATTTCTATTAAAAAAAACTATTAAAACAATCTTATTTCCAAAACCTCCCAAAATAAATAAGTGATTTTTTGGTCTAAGCCTCTGAGGTATAGAATGTTCAAACAAATGAAAACCTACTCAAATCCCTGCTGTAGATTTTCATCAGCAGGAATCATAGGATCGAGAGTTTCATGTCCCTTTTCTTAATACGCTCAATAGGGGGAGTGGGGAAAACTGCAAGATGAGTTTCCAATGACCGCAAATAATGTTCAGAAAGTTGTTGGTAGGACTTGTTAGTCCGCCTGGCTAGCTACCACCACCTTATCTAAGTCTGACGCCATAACAATAAAGATTTCAACATTGTTGTGTTCCGGCAGTTAGAGATAAGACAGCCAGTTCCGCAGTGGCTGAGGATTCCGGGAGAGGCTCGCTTCCATCTTCAGCCATATCAATACTTAACATCAGGTATGATGAAGGCTAAGACTCTCCCCGTTGTTCATAAAAAAAAGGAAATGAAATCGCCACTGTCGGATTTAATGTGAATTTTTAATTATTTTGACTGGAGCAATATTATTTTGTATGGTAAACTCTCAACACTCGCATGTACCGGGCGGCAATGGAGCCATGTCTGAGCAAAATGTATTGGTGAAACCTCAGCTCGGTTCGGCACGGTGTAGCATGAGTCATCCTTTTGAAAGATGTTATAGCAAATTAAATTGGAAATAACCAAAATAAATCTATTGTAGTCTTCCAATATCTTACACCAATTACAAGCCCACGTTAAGTTTTATGAAGCGCAAGTTGTTCATTTTATACTAGTCGGATAAACATACTTATATACTTTTTTCGTAAATACATACATAATATACATATTTCGTAAATACATATTGAACACCCAGACCAAGACAAATAGACATATTCATGCACACAAATATTTGTCTTGTCCGGGATCGAACCCTGTGCCAAACAGGTCGTCAAAATAAATATTGAAGAATAAGCAGAAATTCCAAATCTCAGCTGCAGAGATATTCTTTTATTCCTTAAGACTTTCATATTTCTGAATACAGTTTTCCTAAACGCCCATTTATTCCCTCAGGACCACAGCGGAATACTTGAAAACAAAACAAACTTTCCGACAGGTTGGACACTTGGGCCAACCCACTCTTCATTATTCCGGTCTCGCCTTGTCGGGCCCAAATTTTTAGTTTTGGATATCATAAGTAATTGCTGAAGAAGTTTGTGTTGGTATAAATCAAATTAACCGAATGGTGCTTGCGGTGACAAGTTGGACAATATTGCACTGTCCGCAACTTCTGGCTGGATCATTGTATGGTGGTTCATTATTTAGGCACCTCAAATTCGTTTCGTTGCTGGTCTTTTAACCGTTTCTTACTAAACAAATTATGGTATATTATGGAGTATCGTTACTGTAACATACCCGCGCGTTTAGCGGTGTTTCACACCTACAACCTGGGGTCTTCTGCCATCTCTTAGCGCAGTACTGTTTCAATCTTACCATGTTATTTCGTATAACGAATCTCCTAAAGTAAGCTTGTTTTTTTGATGTAAGTTTTGTGACGTCTTCGCTCAATCATCGCCTCCATAGTGTGGAGTGTGTCAAAATGTGTCATTTTTAATAAAAACAGAACGCAAACAATTTTTTTTTCACACCAAACCTGTAATGATGTGTTATGTGCTAAGTATTGATACTAGGGTAACGGATATAAACACATATAATTATACATATATAAGTATTTATGTTATGTTGTTGTTTCTGATAAAGCTGATAAGTTTCTTGAAGCCGTTCTTCTTATCAGTTACAAGATGTCCTGAATGGCTGGTAGGGAAAAAAATGTTGGACTATTCGAAAGTATTTATCTTTAAGTCTATTTGAATAAAAATCTTTAACTTTGACGTTGACTTTATGTGTAGAAATATAATAAACATCCATGACTCACGTACAAATGCTCATATTCACCATACAAACATTTGCCCCTGCCGGGATTCGAACCCGGGACCTCAGAGTAGGCGACATCTTGGAACCGGTGTACGAACTTACCACTCTACCAAGGAGGTCGTCGTAAAATGTTATGACATGATGGTTTTTAATAGATGATGGTAGGCCTGCTGAAATCAATGGGCAAAAATCGCTATAAAAGGTCATGACCTTTTATGGTACGTACCATGGTACGGCCCCACGAGCTGTAAAAGGCAATTTTATGATTTTAGAATTTTTCAATGCTATTTTTATACTTCTAATAAATTTTAAATAGAAAAATGTGGGAAAAAATCAACTCGGCCACAAGTGAATTCTCAGATGGGTTTCGAACCCTTTGGAAATCCGGTCCAATGCTCTAAACAGAGACTGTGTTTCGACATCACGACTTGACCATCAATACAATTTTTTTGTAAAGGTTCATGAAGTATCTAAATACTATCTACGGCCAAGCATTCAACATAACCTTATTGTTTGTTTGTCCCCCTACTAAGGACGTCTACATATAATATCATAGCTAATCCTAACCTCAATCCCCCTACCCAGTAAACAAAACGACCCACAGCAGTCTTTTGTTAACCAGCAGACATATTGGTTTCACTCATAGACCGTCAATATTCTGCCAAGGCCTATTTTATCTTAAAACATTTTCCTATAAAACCTTTATGAACAAAGGCCTCAGAAATAATAGCTGAAGTCTACGACCAAGATAAGGACGACCACTGACGGGCTCCCTCATAAATTACAAATTTTAGCATCATTTTACGTCCGAAAGTTTTATGAAGTGACCAGATAATGTTGATGCGTGTTCTTAGAGATAATGGTGACTAGCTACTACGTAAGAACTTCTAGGCTAGCCTTAATGATTAAGAGCGTGTGATAGGCTTACTGAATATTCGTCAAAGGTTTTGTGGTAATATTCTAAATCCGCTATCGTGTCTTGCAATAAAACCTCCTTTGCTAAGTTAATGAAGGGTTTTTCAGTGGATTGGTGAAGCCGTCTTTCTACAGTTATTGCTTGTGTTCCCTGTGGCACCTTGACACATAAAACGTGAGAAATACGCATATTGCTCGTTCCCTTACAGTTATGAACCCTTACGTTACGACTGAAGTCTCTGACATTTTTTATGACTCTACGAGCCACGAGCAATCGGATAGAATTATACCATTCCAAGAGTTTAACCATAGCTTTATCATTGGTCTCCGCGTTGCTAAACTAGATATAGCGCTTCATAAAAACAACAGTTAAAAAAATGTTACCACAAATTTTGACGGTTTTAGGGTTCCGTACCTCAAAAGGGAAAAACGGATCCCTCCGTCTGTCAAGACCGTTTTTCTCAGGAAACCGTGGGAGTATCAAACTGGAATTTATATCTAAAACTCAGGTCTACTGTCCCTTGGAGCTGTGATAAAATCAGACTTCTAAGCCAAAGCAATCAAAAGATACAGCCGTTTATACCGCAAATTTCCGCAAATTTTCGAAACTCGCACTGGAATCAAAACCTACAGGGTACTTCCCGTGAACTTAGAATCTTGAAATTTGGTACGAAGTAACGTCTTATAGTACAGATAAAGGAAAAATTGCGAAAACCGGAAATTTTTAGTTACATCATATAATAAAAATATTTTTGAAAATTTTAAACGGAACCCTCGGTGCGCGAGTCCGACTCGCACTTGGACGTTTTTATTTTCAACCAACTGACTCTGAGACTCTGAAACATCCCTCAGTCCAACCTCTGACTGAGGCATGATTGTTGATGCCGTTGCCACAGTAGACTGTGCCGTTATGTATGAGGTTATTCACTTATCTAGGTTGTAGCAACGCGGAGAACAATAATTAATCTATGAGTTTAAGAGCTAGCGCAGACGACGGACAACGGAGGACTTTTTGTCATCGACACGTCTTTATTGTTAATCAAATAAAATTGAACTTAGATAGCGTATATCCGTAAAAAGTACGCGATAGTCTTCGTTATATATTCAACTTTATGTTTTTAGTAATAAGGTCGTGTCGCGGACAAAAAGTCCTCCAATGTACGTCGTCTGCGCAGGCCCTAACTACATATATTATCGTTGCACGAATTAACAAATATATGTGAAAATTCAACTTAAAAGCAATAAAGAAATATTTAAAAAAAATATTTTTACTTTTTAGTGTCTGTAATAGGCTGTTTTGTAAACTACAGCAGGGTTTTTCTAGATTAGATAAGGTTTCATGTACATTATAAACAAAATTATCGTAAATACTACATCGTCCAAGTCAACAATGAAATGATATATATAAAAATGCTAATGCAAACGAAACCAAATGTTTATGGGACCAATTGGCAACTATTCTGCATCGAACAAAAAAAGAATCATGGAAATCGGTTCAGAAATCTCGGCGTAATCGGTGTACATCTTGGACGAATTAATAATTCGTCCAAGGTGTACATACATAAAAAAAAAAAATTATACCAACCGAATTGAGAACCTCCTCCTTTTTTGAAGTCGATTAAAAAGTGTATTGAACCGTATTAATGTTACATTCATAATTTGATTTACTGAACCCATCCCTGCAAGTATTGCAGGAATTAATTAAATCTTACGACTCAGTTAAAATAATAAATAACTATAAACGTTTGTAAATCATTTCTCCACCATTTGGCAGTACAAGAACGGATTCAGAGTACACAATGAATCATCGCCAGGTTATTTATTTGCACCAATTAATTTGTTAATCAGTACTGAATCTAATTAGTATTGCTTCCGTACGGTGTGACGGCGGGATAAGTTATATGCGAAGTATTTTGTGCGGTTGGATACGAGTAGAATGCTTAATTAGACCGACTTAATAAGGTTTGTATTGGAAAAGGTGTTTGTTGTAACGAATTGCTATCCGATGACCTTTGTTAATAAAATAGGGTCGGTGTGGATTTAGAGTCAGTGCGTAATGTACAGAATATCGTCTGCTGAATCAGTCCCATGCTGGACACATTCCAGACACAAAGCACCCCTGGAAGACTCCTGTGGGGGTGCCAAGGGTACTATTTTATGAACAACGGGGAGAGTCTTAGCCTTCATAATACCGGATGTTAAGTATTGATTAGGCTGAAAATGGAAGCGAGCCTCTCCCGGAATCCTCAATCGCTGAGGAACTGCCTATCTTATTTCTAACTGACGGAACACAACAATGCTGAAAAGGCGTCAGACTTAGATAAGATGGTGGTAGCTACCCTGGCGGACGTACAATATGTCCTACCACCAACCAACCCGAATACAATATGTACCCCCGGAATCGAACCCGGAACCCCTGGTCTGATACCGGTGGTTGTTACCGCTAGACCAGAGAGGCGGCTACAAACTTGGAGGACAGGGTAGAGACGATAGACTGGCAAGCTGTCAGTATTGTTTCTGGACAATTTATTTATTTATTTAGACACAATAACAGTCCACAAACTTAGATTTACACATACAATCCACTAATACTAAAAAAACATTTTATAAAAAAAAATCAAAACTACTTCAAAAAGTAAAAAATTAAACTTTTGGAGTCGGTGCCAGCCAGAGCATTCTACATTGCACTTCTATTAACTATATATTTTTTTGGCCTTAGCTAGCTAGCACCGACTCCAAAAGTTTTATTTTTTACTTTTTGAAGTCGGTTTGAATTTTTTTTATAAAATGTTTTTATTTCCGATTTTTTAGTTACATCATGTGCCGTTACTTACACAAAAAATCAGCCCATACACAACAATGTCATCTAGGTAAACGACTACTTGCCAAAAGGTGATTGATATTTTTCAAGATTATGAAAAAACTACTAGCCAGATCTTCGTAAAAATTATATGGGACCACACATAAACCATTTTCTTTCAGATAAAAAAAGAATTATAATTATTGCGTGAAACTTCAGCTCGAACAAGAATCTAACAATTACCTGGATGATATAATTGTTTCATGACTTCCATGACATTAGGCCATCTCCGAAGATTATCATCGGATCTCAATGAGACTTATATGGGACCAAATTGACAGTGTATCCGATCGAACAAAAAAACAACTATTCAAATCAGATCACCAACACCGGAGTAACCGGTATACATACATCAGACAAAAAAAAAAAAAAACGCGTTGAATTGAGTACCTCCCTCCTTTTTTGTTGAAGTCGGTAAAAATAAATGTTAGTTTGGAACCAATAACAATAGTGCACAGCATTTATCTATATTAGTTATATATTTATGTAAGTTTTAGACAATATTTTAAACCCAACCAATGTCAAAATTGGGTCGTTGAGGTGGGACTCCGAGAGCGATATATAGCGAATAAGTTCTGACGTTTTTATTATAGATTGAGCTTGAACGAGAAAGACCTTCATAACTAAGCATTTTTTTTTTTATGAATATGAGAGCGATTGAGTTGAATAGGTGACAACAAAAAATACAGACACAAAAGAAACTGATTTACTCACATACTCATACTTACAACATTTATTTAGTACATGCGAAGGACATGTGATATTAACATAATACAATAAAAAGGAGACTTAACAAAAAAAACTTAATATAAAGTTACAGTATTGAGTAAATTGCCCCACGGCTGCACTAAAAGGGACCTAGTTCAGCATTATGTCGGTATTACACTCACGCTGGTTTTCAACTAGACCGCTTTTAGTTTATTGACACCTGGGCCCCTACCGAGTAAGTGTCGTCGGCTTCGACATCGACTTCATTTGACCAATGGATGTGACATATTGCTCTTAGTCTTTGGTAAGTTTTCATTTGTGTCAAAAAGAAGCAGCAATGTGTCACATCCATCTGTCAAATGAAATCGATGTCGATGCCAACGACAATTGCGCGGTACGGCCCCTGGATGCCATATACATAACAATATATAAACAATAGTGCAGTTGTGCGATTGTGTGGGTGTATGTGTGTGTGTGTGTGTTTTTTGCATGGGTATGTATGTTTGAATGCGATTGTATGAGCTTGTGTGTGCGTATGAATGTGTGTGTTCATCTCTGTGCGTTCGTGTGAATGAATGTGTTTTTATCTGCGCGTGTATCGTTAAATGAAAGACATTTTTTTTTTTACGTTTTTTTTTTTTTGCATTATTTGCACTTCAACAATTTACTTTGACATTTAAAATTTTTTGTTGCCTCATTTAATAAATACATGAGTTCCATTCCTCATTTAACAGATATAATGGAATAAGTAATAGATTTATGTTCCATTACCTAGCCTGTTTCAAGGAATAGGTGTATTTATAGCGGCCATCTAGACCATACTACACAAAATCTTATTATTAAAATCATAGACATCGACAATATTCCTTCAGTATTCCCAGAATGTCCTAAAATAAACTTGGAATATAATCTCAGCGGCATAGCAAGAGAGATATTTTCCGTTTCTGATTTGTGTCATGTCGTTACTACGGTATGAGAGGGCACAGCCGCATTTCATCACATTTGATGCTAGTGTTCGCCGATATTTCGTTGAAATTCGGCCGAAAATTTTTCGGCATTCAAAAGTTTGAATTTACGAATTCGTAGAAAAGGTATGAGACTTTTTTTGAAATGGATGCTGGAGTATTCCATTTTAATTGAGATGCAACATGATGTTGTTGTTGTTTAGGAGAGAAAGTAAAATTCATAAAAAGGAATTACTAAGT
This sequence comes from Chrysoteuchia culmella, assembly GCA_910589605.1. NCBI lineage: Eukaryota > Metazoa > Arthropoda > Insecta > Lepidoptera > Crambidae > Chrysoteuchia > Chrysoteuchia culmella. The sequence continues at coordinate 4,318,572 of OU342651.1, forward strand.
GTTAAACCTTGTTAAACCTTCTTAGGCAATGTTAACAGCCTGTACATTCTAAATTCATATATATATATTTGTGGTGTCTCTCCCTGTCACCATATTCTTAAGTCTTATTAGCTTCATTCAATAAACTGCTATCTGCTATTAAAGATATTGATTTAATTTCTACATAATTAAATCTAACTACTTGTACCTACCTTTATCCACGAGTTTTAATGGTAGCTTGGATGTGGTTTGTTCTTAATTTTTTTTGTTACGCTAAACATTTTCAATTCGTCTGCAGCATAAAGAAGTCGAGACTTAAAAAAAATATATCTCATCCAATAGCACCTTGAATGTTCAACATAAAAATTCACGGGTCGGTTTTATACCAGATTCTCTTTTTATCAAGCGCTTTGGCTTATTATACACAAAATGCAGAAAGCGCAAAATACACCAATTTAATTAACATACAATCCGAAAACGAAAACTACTCGCGTCCCTAACAAGGCGAGTTCCACTGACCGTTTTCTATTCCAATATGATGGTCCTAGAGGGAGCCACTTTCTGACACATTCCATTAGGCCCTGTCATTGCATTTCAAGCCTTATATTAACGGAATAGGGATGGAATCGTTTCGCTGACGCACCGATGACGGATGTCAAGTTCTATCGGACGACAATGGTGTGATCGGACCTTTATTTAATGGCGGATCGTTAGGGCACTACTTCACCATGACCTTTGCTATGATAAGCGGTAATTCGTTACTCTGTCTTTGTTTTCCGGATAGCTTTTAGAGCGTTTTCTCACCGATACCGGTATCGGATCGGATAAGTGAAGTCGCATTACGGACATGCGATATCGGTGCCGATGTTATCGGCCGATAAAATCTATCATCTCAGTGTCTCGAATCGCGATTTTGTACGGGTTTTTTTTAAATGGCGATGTTTAATCAATACCAGGATGATAACTTATCCTTTTACTTGCAGTGTTAAAATAGGTACCTATATAAATATATATATATATATTTATTTATTTATTTATTTCAGGCATCTATGCCCATAAAATATTACAGAACACATTATCGTCTGATACCCCGATGTCGCAGCCGACATGTCGGCTCCGATATCCGATATCAGCTCGGATAGTGTGAAAACGCTCTACACTGTCAAGACCCAAGATTTTTACCAATTGATTAACCGATTGATTAAAGCTAAATATCATTTAAATGTTACATTTTGATAGTTTCTTTGTAGTTTAAAGGGACATAACGATATTTTGAACTTCGATTGTCGGAAAGAGTAAAAGAGAAAACATTTGAAAACAATAAATTTATAAATATATATGTTGTTTAATTGTACTTTTAGTTTCAGTTTAGTATTTGAAAAGTAGGTAATTTTTGTATTGTATAGCTACACTTAGATTGTAGTCTACAGTGTTAATGTGTTATTTTTCTTTTGCATGCTGTGCTTGCATCTAGTAGGATCAATCTAGTATAAGTTATAAAAAAAAATACTTGCATTATGTTTTAATAGATTGTGAACCAAATAAAAAAAATATGCTAACCTTCGAAATAACTTGTTATCTTTTTATGGTAAATTTTAAATAGAAAAATATTGGAAAAAATTTACTCGGCCACAAGTGAATTCTCAGACGGGAATCGAACCCGCGATATTGTTATCTTTTCTTTTAGTATAAAGTCGATAATTTAAGTAGTAATTGCTTACAGGATTTCGGTGGCCCAGAGAACAATCCTACTAATATTATAATTGTGAAAGTATGTCAGTTTTTTGTTTGTTTGTTTGTTACTCTTTCACCGCAAAACTACTAAATGGATTTGGATGAAATTTGGCACAACGATAGTAGATAGCCTAGATTATTATACTTTTATCCCGAAATTCCCACGGCAACGGGAACCGTGCGGGTCAAACCGTAGGCGGCCGCTATTGGAATGTAAATTGTATCTCATGACCCGGCCTGAAATGTAAAAAAAAAATTGAGAACACAAAAAAAAAAAAAATTTAATTAAATTCCAATTTTTTACTGCAACAGATCTGCAGAAGACGTAACACAAAGACAATTCCACCGACGAAATTAAACGAATATTAAACGATCAGATTCAATTAAACATTTTGTTTAACTTATCCAATCAAAATCCGATTGCGGAACGGAAAATCGGGTTTGGAACGAATTTATTACGGACTTAAACGTACAGAAGGCGGGGCGTTAAGTTGAACAGTTGTATTTTGAAACCGCAGTTGATTCTAGAGATCGGACAATAGGACACATTTTTACATACAATTAATTTGTTGCTGACAACAACTTATTTACGTACATCTTATGTTTTGGCGCGCACTGTTCATTGAAATAAAACAACTTTTACGGATATCAAACGCGCTATATTTCCACGAACTAAGTTGTAATTGTCCGTATTTTTAGGATTTTTAGGGGTTTTTTTTATTTTCCCGACGTTTCGGCACCTTTACAGCTGCCGTGGTCACAGGATGTCATCCCGTAAAGGTGCCGAAACGTCGGGAAAATAAAAATAGCGCGTTTGATATCCGTTAAAGTTGTTTTCTTTCAACAACTTATTTATCATTTAGACCTGAAGGCATCTGATGTGGGAGCTTTTCAAATTATTTTGGCACATCCCGCATCGGTAGCAGCCAGTCTTGTCTGTGATGTGGTGCGATCACGGTTTAATGTGTGATGTAAAAAGCTTAGATTATAATGGGACTGACGTACTCTTGTAAAAATCCATATATCAAATACTTAAAGATAAAAAATATGGTATAAATATACTTTGAGCGGTGTGTGTATAAAAAACATAGGCATAAATATTGATTTACCATTAAACTAAGTCATTACCAACTTTGTATTTATCCATTCGATAAGGAAAATATTTTTTTAAGTGTGTGAAAGTGTAAATAAAGTGATTTCTGTAAAATTACTTAACTTAGGGAAAAATCCGATCTCTTTCTAAAAGTTACTCGATAAGGGCGCACTTAAACCCCACATGCACAGCTCGATGTGCCTTTGACTGTACTTCTGGTTATAGATTCTGATTTGTCGATGGATTAAAGGTATCGATGCCGATTTCCCATTTGTATCGTGCGTGGATAAGCCTGCAGTAGATAATTGTAATGACGGATTTGTTTCATTGATTGTACACGTCATCTATACTAATATTATGAAGAGGAAAAATTTTATTGTTTGTTTGTTTGCATTGAATAGGCTCCGAAACTACTGAACGGATTTGATTGAAATTTGGTACACAGATAGTAGATAGCCTGAAAAGGAATGTAGGATACTTTTTATATCGATATTCCCACGGGAACGGGAACTACGCGAGCGGCCTCTAGTGTACACAAATAGTAATTATAGTGACTTACTTATCATTGTGGGTTAGTCTGTTATTGTAAAATATGGAAACAGAATTAGGCTCTAGTAATGAGGGCAATCAAATGACTGATGCTAAGGCAATTTGTGCCGTGTGGTGACGGCCTAAGAATACAAGTGTCACCACTCCCTTACATGCCTAGGATGTCTAAGAGGCTCGAAGCATTGAAAACCTGTGCAAGAAAAGGAAAACTTGAAACAAAACCAACTCGTCTGGCCAGCGTGGTAGCAGTAGGCTAATAGCCTCCTATGAACGCTACAACAGGCGTGAGCTAGGAGAGGCTATGTGCAGTAGTGGATGTCCACAGGCTTACGATGGAAGGCAATCTGTGTGACTGGTTTCAGTTCTTAACTTGTTCAGAATGACCAATTCGCATTGGGCTCGCGCGGTGACCCCCATACTCCTTATCCATCCATTAGGAAGGCCCATAGCAGAGGGGACATAAAATAGCTCATGATGATGACGGAACTTAAGCTTCATTACAACGCTTTTATCATAAAACTAGGTTCCGCCCGCGGTTTCGCGTGGGGAATACCAGGGAAAAGGTAGCCTTTGTTACTTACTCTCCGTCCGTTCAACTAACTCTATGCCAAAAATTATGTTAATTGTATTTTTATTAGGAGGTAAAATTCATACCAACCACTTAGCTAGCTACCACCGTCTTGTCTAAGCCTAACGCCATAATAACAGTGTTTTCTGCAATGATGTGTTCCGGCAGTTAGAGATGAGATAGCCAGTTCCTTCGTAGTTGATTCCAGGAGAGGCGCGCTACCACCATCAGCCTAATCATTACTTTTCAACAGGGGTCCAATTCTGCTAATGGTCGTCGTCGTCTCAGCCACATGACACTCACTACTGGGTATAGGCCTCCCCCAAGGACTGCTAATGTCTAATTCTGCTAATGCTTAGTCACAATCGTATTCCAATGTCACAATCTTCTCATGTTCTCTCAGCGACATCTATTACACGGTAAAAACAGATTTCTTATAAAAAGACAAATTGCTTTGGATTAAGACATATTCATTAAATACAAGAAAACGATCCTCTCCCTATAGACGCTAGACAACAATTTCTTAATGATAGTAAAAAATATTCTTAATAATATTTAGTTGTTACAAGAATAATAAATTTAATCCAAGACATGTTGTTTCATTCAAGACACCGCTATTTGTACAGTCAAGTAAGTGGTATTCTTCATACGAATAATCTTCTTTTTCTCTTATAGACTAAACTAACTTAGAATAAAAAGAATAATAAATTTAAAAAAAAGAAAAATCTCAATCAAAGTAACTTGTCATTGATTTAAGATAATTTTAATTTGATGCAAGAAGATGGATATTTCTTGATTTAAAATAAGTCAATTTGATTGATATAAATTTAAATAAATCTTGAAATAAAAATATTTATCTTAATAAATAATAAAAAAATTGTCTGAGTAAAAGATGAGCAGTATTTTTGTTTTAAAAATATTACATTGGCCTAAGTAAATATATTTTTAGAATAAACAAATATTTCAAGAAATTGGTCATTCTTACTTAAAGAAATCCTTTTTTACCGTGTAGATAACGTTTTTATCAGTGATAATGTGGTTCGAGGTGGTGGGAGCCTGGTGACCTGTAACACAGGTATTTTTTGTACCTAGCTCAGGCATCAGCCTCTCACAAACTTAAGATTCCTTATTCCTGTTTTGTAAATAACTTTATTTCAATGCTAAGTTTGTGATGAGAAAATAAAATTTATTTTGATTTTGATTTTTTGAATGTTGTTTCAATGGTAGTCCTGTTTTAAACAGTTCTTGTTACAACAGTGTTAATAAACACTACTATTGAAATACCATTGAGAGACAAAAAGTTATCTGAATTGACCCGTTGGTATGATGAAGACTAAGTGTCTCCTCGTTGTTCAGTAAAAAAACAACAATGCCTCTTGTTATCCCTGCTTTATTAACGCCTTCGAGAAAACGCAACATTAAAGCCGTTTCTCTCGGAAAGTTGGCGAGAAAAACCTATTCGTTTTGTTATAAAAATGTGGTATAGATCCAGACGGGACAAGTTAAGCGGGCACCAATTAAGAACTGCTTCGTGAGAGGCAGTTATACACCTAGAGTAAGGGTTTTATTAGTAAAAGGGTAGTAGCTAACCGTTCTTTTGCTCTTTCTTTAGTAGGTAACCTGTTGACCATGTTGTCTGACATTAATACTTCGTCATCAGCAATTTTTTTATGTCCCTACTGCTGGGGCACTGGCCTTCCTTATGGATGGTTAAGAAGAATGGGCCACGCGGGCCCAATGCGGGTTGGTGGGTTTTATCGACTGCAAATGCAGCCTGAGCGTACCTTCCGAAGCACCTCCGTGCTCGAGATAGTACATTTTCGGTCACCCATCCCGTAATCGACCGTTGAGAAAGTTGCTTAGCCTAAACAACCGCAGGTCGAGCGCACAAACCACTGCGCCGCGGGCTTCTCGGGCATTAACAGTAATCTATTTATCTATTGCTAACCTCTTTGCTTAAATCAGCAAAATAGTAAAAAAGTACTTTATTTTCCACCGTAGTAACTTACGAGTCATTTCAATAGGCTTACAGCGCAGAATTCAAGGCAGACAATTAACGTAGGATCTGCTCAGGGACAAACGACAGCGATTTGTTACTCCTGACGGGATTAGGCGACTCCCGGGATGCTAACCTTATTGGGAAGATCCTGGTTCGAATTTATTGGAAGCGCGTTAGGCGAACGCGACGCATAATTGTGCGGTGGTAATGGCTTCGTCGATTTCGATGTGTTGCAGGATTAATTACGTTATTTGGTTTTTACAACGTTATAATAAAATTTTAAATAGAAAAAAAAAATGGAAAAATCAACTCGGCCACAATTGAATTCTCAAATGGGACTCGAACCCACGACCTTTGGAAATCCGGTCCAATGCTCTAACCACTGAGCTACCGAGACTTGCGGACCACCGTCGAAATTCTCGCAATACTCTAATATTTTTAATACGCTGTAGGCCAGCGTTGTCACATCAATGCTAGGAATATCCTTGCATTCGAAAGAAACTTCTTTTCAGGGGGTCAAATCTGTTAATTTTTTGTCATAATCGTCTCTCAATGGTGTTTCAACAGTATTTATTTACACTGTTGTGACAAGAACTGTGTAAAACAGCACTACCATTGAAATACCACTGGAATACGATTGTGACTAAGCATTAGCAGAATTGGGCCCCAGGTGTTTAACAATAATTTATACAACGCTATTTTAAAGTTCTTTAAAACCTTAAAACTGTAGCCATCCTGGAATTCAAGAAAAAAAATTAGATTGCACGGTTGCACCATCTTCCATACAGAAAGTATGGAATACAAAAATGGTACGAGTAAGTTTAAATACAGGTGTGTATGTATGAGCAGGTTAGTCGCGGTATCAAATTAAAAAAAGATGTTTTTTCCATATACCGACTCGATTCATTAATCAATAATTTGGTTGATGGTAGGACTCGTTGTAAGTCCGCCTGGCTAGCTACCACCATCTTATCTAAGTCTGACGCCATAACAATAATGTTTTCAGCATTGTTGTGTTCCGGCAGTTAGAGATAAGTAAGCCAGTTCCTCAGTGTTTGAGGATTCCGGGAGAGGCTCGCTTCCATCTCGAGCCTTATCAATACTTAACATCAAGTATGATGAAGGCTAAGAGTCTCCCCGTCGTACATAAAAAAAAGAAAAAAAAAACAGAGTTAAAGTTTCCGCTGCGTTCGAAAAAGCATGAAACGCCAGTAGCGTTGTTGTTATATATTCACTATAACATAAGATTTTTGCCATTATAATATAATAATGATAAAATAAAAAAATCCAGCAACTACTCTGTACCAATAAAAAGCCTCAAATCTCTAATACGTAGCTTTGAAGTTATTTACCAATGTAGTTTCGTATTAGTAATAAAATATGGGAAACAACTTTAGCACTTTCATAGATTATGTACTACATTCAAACTAACAAACACTTGAATCTTATCCCATTCTCAATAAGGTTCCATTTAACGAATGTCGTACAATCTTCTAAAGGGTCCCATATACCTACGGAACGATCCGTCGTATCGTACAGACCGATTGTAGCGCCTTTCCATTTTATACAAGGCCAGAACGCAAGGGTGTCCGACTAATCACGTATAGATTGGAAATAACTTTCTTACGTACGTTCGTACGTTTTGTAATGCGATCAGGATTTATAATATGTTGCCAGTTCAAATAAAAGAATTGCCTACCAACAAATTCAAATGTCAATTGTTTAACATTCTTTTAGATCAATGTTATTATTCAATTGAGGAATTCCTAGGTCATAAACTGTAATTTATTGTATATTTAATTTTATTAAATTAAATTGACATTTTATTGGCAGGCAATTATTGGCAATTATTGACATTTAAGATTTGACATTATATTCATTTGACATTATTAAGTTATGACATTGTATTATTAAATTTTATTTAGACATAAATATTTATAAAATGGTCAATGTATGAATGAATGGTTATAATTAATGTTTAATTTTGTGGTTGGTTTATAATATTTAATTTTATAATGTTTAATTTTATTTTAATGTTAAATATTTACGGATTTCCACGCCGAACTAAGGCAGAATATGCCGAACTTATATTATTTATCAGCTTAAATTGTATACCATATTCTGGGAAATAAAGATTATGATTATGATGATTATGATTACAAAGTTCTTTCAATCCATACAAGAGCAGTACACAAACACTCGCGTATGCTTCGTGGTGACGTAGATAAATTATCTTGTTCCTTATTGTACAGCGCCAGTACACATACGTACTGATCGTGTATGTATGTATCGGAATAAGCGCGCTTAACTCTTGATTACAATTTATACGCGAGTAGTTGCATGCTCGCCAATATTATGCACTTATGATGATCATCCCGTATTTCCCATCTCTTATAATGAAGCATTGACTGAAATGAAATGAAGTTTAAACAAAACCATGAAGAACAGGGGAACAAAGAAAATACAAGCAGATTGACCATTAGCTTTATCACTTACCGCAGATTTTTTTTAAATGCTGCTCGTTGAAAAGTACTTTTAAAAACAATATTACGATTAGGTATACGTTATTGTTATTAATTGTTCAATCTTACCATATAAAGTCTATATTTAGTTCCATATTTCACTGAACCAATAAAATCGAGGCATTTATTCTTCGTTACCTATAAGTACTACAACTTAAGTAAGTGGTGTAGTATACTCGGGAACGAAGACGCGAGCATCCACAATACACACTATACAGGATCAGTATGCAGAAATTCGTGTATGCATTGTAATCACAGATTTAAAAACAGCATGACAATATATATGGCGTTCTGGCTTTTATTGTATGGAATGGAAATACGCCAAATCGTATCGACTGATCGTTCACAGTTTGCGCGACACACATAAACGATTAGTCGTTAAGATCAGCTGTACGGTTGTTCTGTACGATCGATCGTTAGATCCACCGTAGTACAAATTTCAAATCGTCTGCGATTAAGTCAGTCGTTGAGGATCCTCACATACACCAGCGATTAGTCGTTACGATCGGTCTGTTGCGACGGTTTGTAACGATCGATCGTACTGTATATGGAGTACTTAAGGGGCTGACAAATCGGCGTCGTTTGTCTCAGCAGCGCTCTAACCTTAATTGTGTCCCTTAATTCTGTTCCGCCTACACCGTAAACTACCGATTGGTAGAATGTCTGTATATAACTGACCCGTTTTGTAAAATAAAAATGTTACTAACTCTAACGAGGAGTTTGGCATAGGTTTAAGATTGTTAAATCGATAGAAACATTTGCGTGCTGAAATGTTTATTTCATATAATTTAAGGAGAGAGAATGAGAGAAGAGGAACCCGTGACGCAGTGGTTCGCGCGATCGGCCTGCGATTGTTGAGGTTAAGCAACTTTCGCAATGGTCGGTCACGAAATGGATGACTAAAAATGTACTATTTTGAGCTCCTCCGTGCTTCGGAAGGCACGATAAGCCGTTAGTCCCGGCTACGTTTGCAGTCGTTAAAACCCACCAATCCACCTTGGGCCCACGTGGTGGGTCATGGCCCGTTCTCCGTATCCATCCATAAGGAAGGCCAGTGCCCCATCAGTGGGTACATTAAAAATGGGTGATAAAAAAGGGTGAATATTGGGATTCCTAAGCTTCTTGTTAGCATGTCGATGACAGGCACTAAAGTGTGGTGGCCCAGAATTTAGCAACTCTGAGAGCTTTGTCGAATGCTGTCATAAGATCCTTCTGCGTGCAGGTGTCAGGACACGCAGGGCACGATGTTAGATGGGCCATTTTTTGCACTGCACGGCAAACACTTTCTACGGAACCAGTCGAAAAATCCTACCTGTCCATATCTTCTTTGCTCCGGCCGGTCTGGGTCTGAAGCCAATTTAAAAAGTAACAAGATCGGCCATGGTAGGTTATGGCCAGGGGAAAGGCCCTCAGTAATCGGGACGTAAGAAGAAGGTAGGATCACTTTTTCACGCCATAGGTTGCACCTCGTTTGTTTGGATTCGGATGGATGGATTTTGACAACGGTTCGACAAGCCTTACCTAGCTGCATCGGCTTTTCAGCCTTGGGCGCACCGCGATGTGATTGTGCCAAGGTTTTCCTAAGCACTGAGAGATAGATACGAGTACGTTTACTTCTCTTCTTCTTATCTATGTGATAAACTATGTTTTCACTGCAGTCCACGAACATGCTGCAACAGTGGTGAGTTGATGACAGTGGCTGACAGTTATATAATAGCAGTACGGTTTGCTCAAGCTGTGTAGTGTCGGCTTAGAATAGCACTACCCCCTCTCATCCCGTGGGTGTCATAAAAGGCGACTAAGAGACTCAGCCTTCAGGAGATGGGCAGCAGCGTCCCCTACATACTTGGCCATACTGCGATCGCCAACCCGCCTGCCAAGCGTGGCGATTATGGCAAACCTCTCCTTTGGGGGAGGCCTATACCCAGCAGGTGGTGTTATGTGGCTGAGACGACGACGACGGTTTGCTCAGATTTGACGCTAACGCATCTCAGCGCTGGGGCCCTTATTACGAGTCGTTAACCAATGTAAAAGTAATATTGAAAGCGAATTGGCGCTACGCCAACACAGTCTATAGCTTCATACTAAGTATAATCAATAAAAGGAATCAGTTGGACATATTTGTTCTGAGTAATGTCCCAACAAGTAGAATCTACTGCCCCCTTTCCACTATCACAATTTAAATTAAGAGCCCCGCGTAGGAAGCCTCGAAAGCCTATAATACTCCTTTGTCCTCCTCTTATATACACTGTTATAGGTGTCAATTCTTCTGTTCCACGCCTATCCCGAATTTTAAACAAATATTCCGATTTAGTAGAAGTCTTTCATGACTCCCGAATAGTATAAATAAAACTGTTATTATACCTTTTCAACTTAAATTAGAAAATACATAGATATTAATTCGTTGTACTTACTTATTAGAAACAAGAGGTGCCTACTTGTAAGTAGTTTAAGTACTTAGTTAAGACAATTATGTAAGAATTGATGTAATAGTACTGAAAGTGTAAGTAGGCCTTAATAAATTAATATAACTAACTTCAATATAAAATATACCCCATGCTGGACTAGGAGTGCCTAGGAGTGAGGACTAAATGATGAGTGCTAAGAGTCTCCCCGTTGATCATTAAAAAAAACATTTGATTATCAAGCTACACCTTGATGATACTCTGTCAAACCCTCAAGGAATTTATGTCGTGAGGGTATGTATGTAAAATGTGAATGTAGTAAAATACGAATTATTTACGTTATAATACTTATGAGCCCAGTGTACCTCAGACTTTTAGCCAACCGTTCCAGTTCTCACAACTCATTATGTGCAACAAACTTAGCCGCAAACGTTCAGAATGCGGCAAAATGTTGTATTAACGTCCAAAACGGGTAAATTTGGATTAAGTCTTACACCCATATTCTAAGTCGTTCCTCCAAAACTTACTCGTCCTCGACTTAACGAAACCTCATTGAAAACCTCTTCGAAATACTCCTCGAAATCGGTATTCTAAGTAATAACTCCGTAAGGATCTGGAGGAGCCAAAGAGTACGAAGCCACTCCGTGTTAGGCCTAGCGCTCACTACCATTTTTACCCACGACGTGGTTGAGTGGAGTGTAAAAAGTTTTGGAGGAACGACTTAGAATATGGGGGTTAGTATCGCACCTTCAGTTTATTTTCTCTTAACTTTGAAACAAACTTTTGCTTTTATTTCAAAATAGCGTCTTAAGTTCGAAAACTTCATTTTAAATTAGACCTACGCAACTGTACCCTTTGAGGGACAGATATAATTTAAAAGAAGTTCGAAAACTTCATTTTAAATTATACCTACGCAACTGTACCCTTTGAGGGACAGATATAATTTAAAATACGAACCGTAAAAAGATAACATAAGCAATGTATACTTATTGACGTTTTTTGTCAAATAATTCACATTATTTTTTCAAAACTTATTGGTCATCCTTATATTATGTGAATTGGTAAGTTTTTTATTTTTTCTGTACTATCCAAAACTTGTTTTTTGTTCTATTTCTGTTTTCACAAATTTAATAACAGTTAAACCTTAACCCATCTATTATATTCGTTAGCTAAAACGCACAACAATTTATGTAAAAACTAAAAATAGAGCAATAAACTTTTTTCACCCCTAACGACACATAACATTTGTTGGCAATACATTAAATTAAACAACCAAACAGCATTTTGTATCATTAAACTTGGGTAAACAGTCGTAAGATAAATAGATGCCCTATTTCCTTTACGTTAACTTTCTTTCATTACTCCCTTGGCAAAGTTTGGAAATAACTGCGTTGTCAGACTCCAATTTTACCCCCCTAACTCCATTTGCACGTGTGTTTTATTTGCTGAAAGAATAAAGTAATTTCTGTACGAATTGGGACACATGTTGACCTAGCCCAGGGTTACTCAAACTTATTGCCCCATTGGGGCTTTCGCTGTCGTTTGGGAACCCCTCTTGAATTTATGATTTTTAGGTTGTACATTTTTAATGCTATTTTAGATAATTATTAATTATCATCTGATAACAGTCGTTAAGCCAAGGTCGATTTAATAAACTCTGATACCAGAGTTGACCAATAATCCTAATACAATAAGAAGAAAAATAAAAAAAATTAAAAAAATCGACTTGGCTCACAAGTAATTCTAGACAGAACTCCAAGTTTACTGCTCTAATCACTGACTAAAGCTCGGTAGCTCAATAGTTAGAGCTGGATGCTGGAAGTCTGAGAATAACTTGTAAGCCGAGTCGAGTTTTCTAATATTTTTCTATAAAAATTTGCGTTTTCGAAGTTCCCAGACGACAGCGAACCCCAAAACTACCTGTAAAATAAAAGGCGTTCTTTTTATTGCAATCTTTTATTGAACTTTACAAAATATCTACAATGAGTGAATCAAAAAGAAATATAAACATTAAAGAAGTGTGTGGTATTGTTTCTTGTTGCAAATTGAGTTGATTTGAGGCATCATCTTAGTCAATTTTAACTGTCGTCGCCATTCATGAAAATCTGCCGAAATCACCCGTCTAATACGTACCTACCCCACTTTGAGAAACCCTGACCTAGCACATGGTACCGGGACATAGAGGTAATATCGTAGGGGAATACGTTTGAAGTTTGATATGTTAAGACGAATATATGGAACTTTTTTGTCAAACTTCATTTGTTATTGACAGGTGAGAGATTCAATTGTGTTTTTATCGCCTTTATAGGTATTGGCACATCTCACCAATCATAATTTAAATACCTTCCAGTCACTTTAATCTTGAAACAAATTACAGGTAAATATAAAGTAAATCTTTCATAGTTGCGTTCAATGTTATAAAAAAAACAAAATGTTTTGGGGAACCTCATCACTGTCCGCGTGGCAAAGATGTGGACCAGTTCGGACGCTATGGGCTCACTTGCGTTAAGATCATAATTATTCATTAAATATGTATATTTGCATGCTAGCGGATGGCGAAATGAGCTGAGCCTACTAGTATTTAATATCTGCAGTGTACCTCATTAAAGGCAAATAAATTATTTCTATTTCTAAGAACGCCGCCGATCGCGCATATCGGCAAGGTGCGATTAATGATTTAATCAAGCATGCCCTCGGCACTGCTTCGATCCCATTATCATTATTCAGAGATGATGGTAAAATACCCAATCGTGCAACCTTAGTGCCCTGGTGCTTGGGGGCGTGCCCTTATATGGGATGCAAATTCAATCCCACACTTCTGGCTTTGTCTCCTACTCTTTCTCCCTTACTGCTATTCTACTCTGGAACGCCCTCCCCTTGGACATTCGAAAAGCCCCCAGCAAGTTTGTGTTTAAGAAACTGGTCCGTAAACACTATCTTAAATCCCTACGCTGATCCCCTTCATCTCTGTCATAATGAGTCCTTCTATATTTTATATGTATGTATTTATGTATATATGTTAAATATTTATATTATGTAGTATGATTATGTATTTTTTTTTATTAAATTACACTTTTGTTTCAATATTCTGAATTATACTTATGGTAAATTTTAAATAGAAAAATATTGAAAAAAATTGTCTTGGCCACAAGTGAATTCTCAGACGGGAATCGAACCCGCGAACTTTGGAAATCCGGTCCAATGCTCTTAAAATTTACCATAAGTATAAAAATTGCGTTGAAAAAACAAAAATTAAAAAATCATAAATTCTGAATTATGTTTTATTGTGCTACTTTATTGCCGATACGGTATGTCTAACACCTTTTACTGGTTGACTGGTAGAGAATGCCTGATGGCATTAAGTCCGCCATTTGCTGTATTTTTTTTATATTGCAATGAAGAATAAATAATAATAATAATAAATTTGCAAATAACAACCTAAGCAGTTCTACAACTACTCGTTCAACTCGCAGGGCCAACCGTACTGTAGCATCTGCGGCAGGATATTTAAAACTTAATTTGGTGTTGCCAGCCATCGAAATCGATGAGGAGTACTATATTATATGTCTCAGCCACATAACACCCACTGCTGGGTATATTCCTCCCCTAAAGGGGTTTGCCATAATCCCCACGCTTGTTAGGAGGGTTGGCGATCGCAGTATGGCCCAGTTTGTAGGAGACGCTGCTGCCCGTCTCCTGAAGGCTGAGTCCCTTAGTCGCCTTTTACGACACCCACGGGATGAGGGGGTAGTACTATTCTAAGCCGACACTACACAGCTTATAACGTTTGATATATTTCAATCGGTGCAGCTGATTTCGTGTAATTGGTAAACATAAAAAATATATGCGACGAATTGATAAACTCCTTCTTGTTTTAAGTCGATTAAGGCTAAGGCCATCTTGTAACAAAGCCTTATCGTTCCATCGATGTCAACCTTCAGAACATCGTCGGAAATAACTTCGGTTTGATTTTCGAGATTTTTTTTCTCGTTTTAATCGTCGCGCCCGGATATTAAACCTGGGGATAAATCCGAGCCTATTATTTTTTCCCCAGTCTTTGTTACTGTTATACTTTATCTTCGTTTACACTTTTTAGGGTTCTGTACCCGGGGTAAAAACGGGACCCTATTACTAAGACTCCACTGTCCGTCTGTCTCCAAGCTGTATCTCATGAAACATGATAGCTAATATGTAAAACTTTCACAGATGATGTAAGTATATCTGTTGCCGCTATAACAACAAATACTAAAAACAATATATATAAACAGAATTTATATGAATATTTAAGTGGGGCTCCAATACAACAAACGTGATCTTTGTGCCGTTTTTTGCTCAATATTAATAAAACGGCACGGAACCCTTCGTACGCAAGTTCGACTTGCACTTGGCCTGTTTTTTTAGGAATCGAATACTCATTAACGGGGGAAAATTAAAAGTGAAAACTCTTTGTACTAAGATGATGAACGGGAAAAATTATAATGAGCTTTTCCAAGTTTGAAGATGTAACGATATTGTAGGAAAAGATTTTGAATCTGCGAATTTCAAAGGGAGAATCTTGCTCTGATTCTGGAGTTTTGTTTATCTTGTTTTGTTTTTCGTAAAGTTCGGGTTGTAAAGAAAATAAAACATGAAGGTTATGATTAAGTTAAATTAATTAAATGTTGGTTAATATGGACATGACCTACGGAGCCGAAACGTGGAACATAACGGTGAAACTGGCCCACACATTACACGTCGCTCAGCGAGCTATGGAAAGGTCGATGCTGGGGATCTCGTTAAGGGATAAAATCCGAAAAGAGGTCATCCGGCAGAAGACCAAAGTGACGGACATTGTCCGTCAATGTAGCAAACTGATGTGGCAATGGGCTGGTCACATCAGTCGTAGAACCGACGAGCGTTAGAGCAGGCGGGTTCTCGAATGGAGACCGCGTCTTGGTAAACGTAGTGTAGGACCTACTAGATGGACCGACGACCTGAGAAAGGTTGCGGGTAGTGGCTGGATGAAAAAGTCGGGAGATCGTGTCTTGTGGCGCACTTTAGGGCAGGCTTACGTCCTTCCAGCTACTTCCAGCAGTGGACTGCAATAGGCTGAATGATGATGGTTAATATGGTTGGAGTTACAATATATTATTACAAATTGGGACAAATGATATTAGGATTTTCATTTGCTTTAGGATTTTGTAAAATATTAGGTCTTTACCTATGAAATTGCCGATTTGTATGATGATTTTTAAAGCAAGTTCGTTTGCTATACTAACAATTTTTGTTATACTACCGCAAGTGCTAGGACTTGACACCTAGGTGGTAGGAGATGTTGTGAGTCCGCCTGGCTAGCTACCACCATCTTATCTAAGTCTGACGCCATAACAACAATGTTTTCAGCATTGTTGTGTTCCGGCAGTTAAATATTACATAGCCAGTTCCTCAGTGATTGAGGATTCCGGGAGAGGTTCGCTTCCATCTTCAGCCTTATCAATACTTAAAAATATGATGAAGGCTAAGAGTTTCCCCGTCGTTTATAATATAAAAATAATCGAGATAAATTGTGGCCTATGTGTTATTCTGATGTAGGTATCAGCTTACTGTAAAGTTTCATCTATCTGTTCAGTAGTTTTGTGTGAAATAGCAACAAACATCCATCCATCCATCCATAACATCCTCACGAACTTACGCCTGTATAAAATTAAGCAGGACGAAGCTACATACCATTTTATTAGCACACTTCTGCTTACTTCAAATTATCAACAGATTAATTCTGAAGTAAAAGCAAATCATAATAACACTAGCAGACGCCCGCGGTTTCAACCGCGTGGTTCCCGTTCTCGTGGGAATATATAAAAAGTAAAGATAAAAAGTAGCCTATGCTTAAATCCAGGCTATCTTCTATCGCCGTGTGGTGACTGCCTAAGAATACAAGTGTACACCACTCTCTTACATGCCTGGGATGTCGTAAGAGTCGACTAAGAGACTCGACGCATTGAACACCTATATGCCATGTATGCGAGAAGGAAAACTTGAAACAAACGCTCTACCAACCCACATGAAACAACCCCTATGGAAAGCGTGGTAGCAGTATGCTAACAGCCTCCTATGAACGCCACAATAGGCGTGAGCTAGGAGAGGCCTATGTCCAGCAGTGGACGTCCACAGGCTGATGATGAAGATGATATTCTCTCTGTGTGCCTTTCATTCAAAACGATTCAGTATTTTTGCGAGAAAGAGTAACAAACAAACAACTAAACAATCAAACTAACATACTTTCGCTGTTATGCAAAAATAATGAAGATTTTTGTGGTATTCGTACTTATGCGACGGATGCCCTTTATAGGTATGTAAATTGGTGCACACTTCAATGACAAAAGGCGATAACTGTAGAGTGCTATGCTCTTTGACTACGTCATAGACTCATAGAACGCTTTCAACGACATATTGTCTGCAAAGCGCTGTCGGCTGCAGCGCCGCAAAATGACGACGATACATTCATAAAGGACTTGTCCCTAGTGACTTTAGACTTGGCCCACTGTGATAAGCAGAGCGGGGAAGGGAGCGAGTGCGATTTACTTCAGAAACCTATTCGTCCTATCCTATCTTAACCTACTAATATTACCTAAATGCAGAAGTTTTTAAGAATGGATGAAAGGATATAGTATTTTTTATGATTTTGTAATTTTTGCATTTTTCAATGCTATTTTTATACTTATGGTAAATTTTAAATAGAAAAATATTGGAAAAAATTAACTCGGCCACAAGTGAATTCTCAGACGGGAATCGAACCCGCGACCTTTGGAAATCCGGTCCAATGCCCGATTCCCGTCTGAGAATTCACTTGTGGCCGAGTTAATTTTTTCCAATATTTTTCTATTTAAAATTTACCATAAGGATATAGTATGTTTTTTACTCTTTCACGCAATAACTACTAAACGGATTTAAATGAAACTTTACAGTGATATAACTTACACAGCACAATAATATTTAGGCTACAATTCATCCTGATATTCCTACGGGAACGGGAACCACGTGGGAAAAACCGCGGGCGGCCACTGGTATATTAAATGTGAACTTGCGATGCAAAGCGCTGTCGTCTGTAGCGCCGCAGAAAGACGACAAATCATTCATATTTACCGCCTCTTCTGTGGTCTAATGGTACCGGTACGAGACCCAGGGGTCCCGGGTTCGGATCCCAGCGGGGGTACATATTGTATACGGTTTGGTTGGTGGTAGGACTTGTTGTGAGTCCACCAGGCCAGCTACCATCATATTATCTAAGTCTGGTGCCATAATAACAATGTTTTCAGCATTGTTGTGTTCCGGCAGTTAGAGATAAGATAGCCAGTTCCTCAGTCATTGAGGATTCCGGAGAGGCTCGTTTCCATCTTCAGCCTTATCAATACTTAACATCAGGTATGATGAAGGCTAAGAGTCCCCCCGTCGTTCATAAACTGAAATGTATAGACACTGGGTAAAAATTACCCATTAATTTATTTTACTGTACATATTTTATTATGTTTTTAGTGTAATTATTTGACATTCAGTATTTGACATTTTAACTTAATGTTTAACATAAAGTTAATTATGACGTTATACTTTTATAATTTAATTTAATTTTATATTTAATTTGTAATTGTTTATATGGATCTCGTGTCTGCAATAAAGAATTTTATTATTATTATTATTATAAAAAAAAGACTGTCCCTAGTGACTTGATCACGTGAATCCGGTTCCCGTGGAAATATTGGGATACAAAAGTAGCCAATGTTACTCTCCGTTCTTACAACTAACTTTTTGCCATAAATCAAGTCGTTGCGGTTCCACACGCGTGGTTCCCGTTCCCGTAGGAATATCGGGATAAGATGTATCTAACATTTTAGCCCAGGCTATCTACTATCACTGTGCCAAATTTCATCCGAATCCGTTCAGGAGTTTTAGCGTAAAAGAGTAACAAACAAAAAAAATTTGATACTTTCGCATTTATAATATTAGTAGGATATAAGTAAACTAGCGGTGCAAAGCTATAAAAAGTTTGGAGTCTTCAAAGAATTTTTTTACCGCCTCTGTTGTCTAGTGGTAACAACCACCGGTACGAGACCCAGGGGTCCCGGGTTCGGTTCCCAGCGGGGGTACATATTGTATTCGGTTTGGTTGGTGGTAGAACTTGTTGTGAGTCCGTCTGGCTAGCTACCACCATTTTATCTAAGTCTAACGCCATAACAACAATGTTTTCAGCATTGTTGTATTCCGGCAGTTAGAGATAAGATAGCCAGTTCCTCAGTGGTTAAGGATTCGGAGAGAGGCTCGCTTCCATCTTCAGCCTTATCAATACTTAACATCAGGTATGATGTAGGCTAAGAGACTGAAAGAGAGAAAAAAAAAGTTAAAGTCCCAATAATACAGGCACAATAGTCTCCAAAAAATATCTCACTAAATGGTACCTATTAAAAAACATGAAAATATCCAACCACTTATTCACGCAGCTTCAAAAACCCTCTTACAAAACGGAATAACATTACCTTAATCACCTGATTAACAAAGAAACGTTCTTATAATCTACCTCCATTATTCGAAAAATCAGATCAAACCGAGGCCTTAATTATCTCGACCCCGAAAGGCCTTCGATGGCTTCAAGAGGCCTTTGGAATGGTCCGAGAAATCGGGGAACAGAGAGGTCTAAGAGTAATAACAAATTGATTGAGCGCTCTCTACGTGTCGAACGTGAATGGGCGAAGATAATTTCACTGGACTAACGTCATTTTTTGTTCACTCAAAAAAACCACTTTGTAGAATAGAAATATAGTGGAAAAAATTAACTTGGCCACAAGTGAATTCTCAGATGGGAATCGAACCCACGACCTTTGGAAATCCGGTCCAATGCTTTTATGCAATTATTGGCTGTTGCATCCTAATCGATCGTTAAACACGTCCTGAAAAGATGTTTCTTTCGAATGCAAGGATATTCCTAGCATTGATGTGACAACGCTGGCCTACAGCTAATAAAAACATAAAAGTATTGGAGAATTTCGACGGTGGTTCGCAAGTCTCGGTAGCTCAGCGGTTAGAGCATTGGACCGGATTTCCAAAGGTCGTGGGTTCGATTCCCATCCTGCCGCACAATTTATAAACGCAGTAAGTACCACTTACTGCGTTTATGAGTTGACTATGTATTCGAGATCGCAAAATTGAGCTTAATATAAATCAAAGACCCGTTTTTTTTTTCTCCTTATAGAAGCCAAGATAGCAAAAAGCATAAACGCAGTAAAGTGTAAATTTTAATGTGTTGTTCATAATTTAAGAGCAGTAAGACTCCTTACGGATTTAATAATATGTAAATATTATATGTTGATAAAGGTACAACATAGCATAAATGCATTAAATGTCAATTAAAGCATTATTGTTGTGTCTTAATAATAGGCAATAAAATTGTACACATAGTACAAATGCAGTAAGTTTACTTAATAAATTTTTGTTATGTTTTGCTACTAACAGCCGAAGAATTTCACTTAATAAAAACGCAGTAATTACAATTATACTGCGTAAATAGTAAGGCTACTCAATAATCCTTTATGAATGTAACAAATTATAAACGCAGTAAATGTAAATTACGGCGTTAATGTTAAGTCCCGCAGAACCTTTACTCCATTTTTTTACGATTTTACCTATCTTAAGATTATTTACTGTGTTAATACTAGGGTAAAATTTGAACACAAATGAAGCGTTTTCAAAACTTATGAGGCTGTCAAGTATTTTACTGCATTTATAACTATGTACTCGAGTAAAGGGGTGTGAGAGGGGCGGGCGGCAGCTAGCCGCGCCGCGCGCTTCAGTCAAGTCCACAGAACAGAAAAAACAGTAGAAGTCGCAAGTGGGCGGTACCCGCGTAGCCCCATATGAGCAAAGGTTTGCCTATGTTCAAGTACATCGTCGTTTTGCTTACTCAGTCGCGATCGTAACCTCCACGCGGAATAATATAGAGAAAAAATAGAAAAATGCCATACTGTGCAGTTTTGATGTGAAAAAATTATAGCCGAGAGACTAATTAGTCTAAAGGAGGCATAACATATCATCGGTAAGTCATATTTTCTGTTATTTTCACATATTTTCACAAAAAAGTTAAATTGTAATATTTTTAATAATAAACAATCTGAATCCAATCTTCCGTCTATGTTCTTAAGGTGTATATTTCAATGTACAGTTTACCGTTTCTAGAAATTTCTAAGCATAATCCGAAGTACTGAAAGCATGCTTTGCGCCGTACTTGGTCGCCACTCAATTAGTGATGCGCCTTATCGCTGATACATAACCGGGGTCGGTCGGTTCCAAGTTTTTTTCGGTACCGGTACTGAAGGGTGATGGACCCGGGAAAACCGATACTCGGTACTGAGAACATAATCTATTTTTGTTATATTGAGCTATTTAAAATGAGTGGTTATATGAAAACTTTAGGAAAACAAGTATTATCAAGAAATAAGTAGGAATCACAAAGTTAGATTTTACACGTTACAAAGTTCAAAGTCGCATCATTTTGTAATAGATAGGTCAGCGTTAGACCTTTACCTCGCCTGATGGTAAGAATAAAATAGAATAATATTTGTTATTAGCACCACATGCTATGTGATGCCATTACTGATCTCAGTTCAGTATAATATGACGCAAACAGCGGTTACTGCACTGATACCATGTAGGTAAGCGATTATGCGATCTACGATGATCGCACTAGCCTGGATATACCAAAACACAGACTGCGATAAATAAGTTTCACTCAAGCTAACAAATGCGGAGCGCGTGTCTTTGAGATATCCATAACTTTTTGAGAGTAGGTGATGGGGATGAGATTAACCATTTCAGCTGCACACTGACCGAACTGTGAACCGTCCTCTTGAACTGAAGCGTGTAAAGGTTGTATTGGGAAACCACCTCAAAAGTGAGAAAAGTACTCCATGCTTAATCGAGCTTGCGTTTGAGCAAACTGTTCCAGCGTGAAGTACTTTCTCACCTTGGCAGTAATGCAACGCTTTTTTAGTCTTACAAGCTAAATTTCTGTATTAGAAGAAAATAACATGAATTAGCAGATCGTTAATTTGAGTATGTAGCAGAAACTGTCAACAACGAGTATTGAACCTGAATAGCAATGAGAACTCAAATTTACTAACTTCAAGAAGTTCGACACACAAACCAGTCGGGAAGTTGATATGATGAAAGTTTGCCAATAAGGCGTTATTTTCAAACCATGTAAAAAGCCTTCGAGACATGAAAGACGGCTTACCCCTTACCATACCTCTCGATTATTTCACCCATTTTGAAGATAGTTTTCTTTTAGAGCCGGGGTAAAACCTAGCCTACGACAAGGTATTCAGAACACTTTCCATTATCTTACAAATAATAGGCGTGACTGTAAATTGGCAGGGTCGCCACCACTGCCATTTTAAACTATTGGAGAATTTCGACGGTGGTTAGCAAGTCTCGGTAGCTCAGTGGTTAGAGCATTGGACCGGATTTCCAAAAGTCGTGGGTAGAGTCCCATCTGCGAATTCACTTTGTGGCCGAGTTGTTTTTTTCCAATATTTTTCTATATGAAATTTATCATAAGTATAAAAATAGCATTGAAAAATGCAACAATTCAAAAATCATAAATTTAACACATTAATTTGAATGGTTTTTTACTATTATTGAGCACCGAGAGTATATACCAATTCTCCGATACAATGATACCGGTACCAGTTAATTCCCGGGGATTCTCGTTGTATGTACACACAGGTGCATCACTAATTGATTAGCGATTTGCTATTCAATTAGTGATGCACCTGATTATCGTATAGACTACAGATATCGATAAGTATAGATGCAGATAATTTGCGACTGATTTCTAATAGGTATTCTAATAGGCTTTCCATTTTGCAAATTGTGAATTAACATTGATATAAATAATACAAAAACAACGTTTAATTTTAATATGGACATGGATTTCAAATTCTTTGATTTATGAAAGGGTTTTTAAATGTTTACCAAGTGTATCTTCTAATTTTTAGCTACTATTACGCCCATGGCGACTACAGTCCCCGAACTGTTAAAATCTTGAAATGCCCATGGGGAGTAGTATAGTCCTCAAAGCGATTTCAGTACGGCGGCCGGCATTCAGATAAATGCTAATAGCAAAGCACAGAGAGCTCGTAGTTCCATCAAAAAAATGTTGCTATCGGTGTTTCTGATTGGTGGTTCTGAGTGAAACGATTTTTCAAAAGATTTTTTTTTGGTGTTAAGTATAACTGTTGATTCTTTATTATTTCTAAGAAATTCAGATTGACTAAGTGCCTATGCAACATTGACAGGGTAATATGTGCCTAAACGTGATTAAAGTCAATTGAAATGTATGTGATTTTTTTAATAAATGTTCTCTAAAAGTATATTCGTACTAATTTTATTTCTTTTTCTCTATTCTCTATTTGGCAAAGTCCCAAATTTAAATGCAGTATGACACCCATTTACTTCATAACTTAAATTTAGATTCGGAAATTTCTTATATGTCTCCTAGTTATAAATGCAGTATAACAAATGGATACAGTGCATACATTATGGTGTAATATTAAAAACTCGTCTTCATATCTTAACATATTTGCAGTAAGTAGCAGAATCTAGTAATAAATGCAGTAAGTAACACTTATACGGCGTTTATGCATCATTTGAATCACGCGAAAACTTAATTATATCATAATATGAACAGTTTTTTTTATTTTAAATACTAAATATTAAGTTTTGAACAAAAAAATGTATACCAAGGTATTGGCCGTGTTTTGCTCTTTTAGTACATACATCATTTTTGAAAATCAGATGAATAGGTAACGAGAGACGCCTTAAAACTTTTTTTAAACTTTACCCGCCTTTTTCTCAAAACAGTTCTGATGTTCCTTACTGCATTTATAAATTGTGCGGCAGCATCTGAGAATTCACTTGTAGCCAAGTAATTTTTTTTCAATATTTTTCTATTTAAAATTTATCATAAGTATAAAAATAGCATTGAAAAATGCAAAATTTCAAAAATTATAAAAAACACTTTGTAGAACTTAAAGTCAAAGTCAAAATATTTTTATTCAAATAGACTTTTTTTATGAATGACGGGGAGACTTAGCCTTTATCATACCTGGTGTTAAGTATTGATAAGGCTGAAGATGGAAGCGAGCCTCTCACGGAATCCT
This sequence comes from Chrysoteuchia culmella, assembly GCA_910589605.1. NCBI lineage: Eukaryota > Metazoa > Arthropoda > Insecta > Lepidoptera > Crambidae > Chrysoteuchia > Chrysoteuchia culmella. Next base: position 4,342,605 of record OU342651.1, read on the forward strand.
CAGCCTCTGAGGAACTGGCTATCTTATCTCGAACTGTTGGAAAACAACAATGCTGAAAACATTGCTGTTATGGCGTCAGGCTTAGTTAAGATGGTGGTAGATAGCTAGGCGGACTTACAACAAGTCCCCCCACCAACCAAACCGAATACAATATTTACCTCCGCTGGGAATCGAACCCGGGATCCCTGGGTCTGATTCCGGTGGTTGTACCACTACACGGTTAAATAATTGAACTAACATAATATAGATAAGTGCTTTCGAATCGTCATATTTTTTTTCTACCAGTCATGACATCTTTTATCATTTGTAACAACTTTTTCGGCTTTTAAATAAAATCGGCTGTTACATACATTTTGGCAGAGTTCTATTAATATGTTGTTTAAATAAATAAATAATTAACTAAGTAAGTTCTTCATTGCTCACTTCACAAACTCTTTAGGTGTGAAACAGCTCTTTTTTTGCGTTTTGCGATCTTAATTTTGCTTCTATACAAAAAGTTGTGCGTATGGATGAGTTCTACAAAACATTATAATCTTATATTATGGATTGCCCTATAACATAATTTTTGTGCTCAAAATGTCATTCATTTTTTGACGATGCATCCTCGTTACGTCCTTGATAGTTTTTCGTGCTACTGTTCGACACATTACAGGGGCAAAGAATATACACCTACGCGAAAAGAAACGACGCTCGTAAAATCGGCCTTGGCTATGTGTGCGTGTGCAGGGGGCGAGCGCGGCGCGCGGGGCGTGGAGCCTACCATTTTTTTACGGCATCTGACAGGACTGTGTCTGTGTCACCTTACCGCACGCAGCAAGAATTTTTTGCTTAAGGTGGAACGATTAAGTTACAAAAAGCTGAACGGTCGTTAGATGGCGCTACTTTCGCTATTTAGTAGTTTTTATTTATTTGTTAATTGGTCTTTGTATCTTTTTAACTCAAAATACTATTAGCGCATTCTATAAATAAATATTGAATTTTCGAAACCAACATTTATCTTTTTGTAGTACATAAATCATCCAAATATCTCGAGAGAGTGTTTCTGTCTCCCAATTTTACTAATCACTCACACATGCATACCTTATTTCTGAGTTTCTTGTAGTAGAATATTTCGACCCAACTGAAAATGATAAAGTAGCCCAGCGGTCTACGTACTCGGCTTAGATATCAAAGAGTTAAGGTTCGAGACTTCTGATGGTAGATTTTTTTTTATTATTTATTTTATATTATTGTTTATTTAAATAACATCACAATATTAATTTTGATGTATAAATTGCAACAGATGCAATTGCAACTTTTTTAAATTGCACAAGTGACAAGAATGTAATTGATACTCTAAATTTTAAGATTTCTTAGTGTGTTTGCCCATTATAATATCTTTTTTTTAAACCACTGCTGAACAGATTTTGATTAAAATTGCAGTGTTTCCTCAATCAAAAAAAAGTGGCGGTGGTTGTTGGATCATCATGTTACTGTTTTCTATACTTCTATACTATATAATATTACTAGCTTCCCGCCCGCGGCTTCGCCCGCGTGGACTACACGACTTATGCTATTGTGGGTTATCCATAAGAGATAAACATAAACCACCGCGGAGTTTTCTGTAGACATTTTCAAGGTGTACAAATACTTATTACCTTATATTGATAAATCTCGTAGGGTTCAGCCTGCGTTTGCAATGTAAGCGGAAAAAATGTAATCATTTACGACATCACATTAGAAACCTTAATAATTACAGTATTTCTCTACTATATATTGAAGGTTATTTTACCTTCCTCTTGAATCACTCTATCTATTAAAAAAACCGCATCAAAATCCGTTGCGTAGTTTTAAAGATCTAAGCATACATAGGGACAGACAGCGGGAAGCGACTTTGCTTTATACTATGTAGTGATAAAGAGGAAAGATGTGTATGTATGTATGTAATGAATAAACTCAAAAACTACTGGACTGATTTCAAAAATTCTTTTAGGATGCTACACTATCCCTGATTAACATAGGCTATATTTTATCCCGATATTCCCACGGGAACAGGTACCACGCGTGTAAAACCGCGAGGATCCGCTAGTACAATACTACAATACTATTATATTAGTTTTATTTAAAATCAATACATTTAGCTCCTTTCGATATATTGGCGCGTATATAAATTTGCGCAAATGATCATATTTTGTCTACTTGTTTGTTAGTTACAATCTCCATTTTATATTATAATAGTTTTGGAATCAAGCTCGAGACGCCATTTTTATACTTACTCTTTTTGTTTACTTATGTGGTGAAATTTTACATCTTGTAAATCTTGTTAAATTCTACCTTTAAAGCTTTAATTTACTGCGATAATTTATTATGGTGATGTAAAAACTTAGAAGCTTGATTTTTACAGTTCGGGGGAACCATAGACTTTAATCTTTATTAATATCAATTTGATACTTCACGTGTTTCTGAGCATTGAGTCTTTAAAGGCACTTATGTGCATATAACTAATTTCGTGTTTTAATTTATAAAGATACTGATATTATAAAATATTAATACATAAAACATGTAAGTAAGCAAAAATTCCCCAAATAAAATTACTATTAAGTACTTACCTCAAAATGAAATTGTATTATTCAACAAATACTTAATTCGTAAAGCAGCGCAGCGAACACCGGGGTTGGAAACAATTAAATATCTATTGTGTTTCGTTTTCCGATGCCTGAGAGGTTATAAAATAAAAAGTGCTAACCTCTTGTGTATCTTAAATATGTATTATGTAATGTTAAGTACAATCTAGAAAAAAAAGTGCTGAGATAGCGCTAACATTCATTCATGCGCTGTACGGTGATAATGTTTTTGTAGGCTAACTGACCAATAATTGAGGCAAATTTAATTACATTTGTGCACTATTCGCGAAATGTTTATTCGAGCAAACGGCTTTTCGTGTAAGAGTCTTTCGCGTTATTAGCTTTTCGCGCAAATGTCCTGATTCATAGTCGAAACAACAATAGTCAAGTGATATGTGACGTCAAATTCATGTTTTGTATTTGGCTTAGTCTATGTTTATCTCTATGCTATCATCATTCTTATGATGTTTTGAATAGCTAAATGAACATTTAATACGTTAAAATTGTAAAATTAAAAATAAAATAAATCATTAAGATCGTTAAATCATTAAGATTTACGTAAAATAAATCATTTCTAGTCAGAAAATAAATTTCACTCAAAACTGAAATATTTCCACCCGTTTTGAAAGATTTCATAAATTTCGTTTATATTTTATTTTCATTTCAGTGAAATTTTTACTGGACCCATTCCCTAGTCACAATGAAAAAACACTACAAACAAATGACAAATACGGAACGGTGTTGTCAGTACTGTACGTAGATGTGATTGCGGACAATTTAATATTTGAAAAGGGACCACATGACATTTGTCTAAATAAAAAAAATAAAAAAATTAAGTAAGTACGTTACATAATACAAGTAAATTTTATTTGCAAGAAGCAGATACAATTTTCGTTTCTTTTTTTTCTTTATAAAATCTTATTTTCTTTTTTTTACAGTGATGAGAGAAAAAAAGATTTACGCATAAAAAACAAAATATAAGTCGTGTTTAGCATTTTTTAAAATCGGAGTCAAGATAAATCCTACAAATCACAACTTTATATCATAATCCCAAAGTAAATTATTACTGACGAAACTCATCTCTTTTGGGACGCAACGGCAACACAGCTGAAAAATCTAGTAAAGAGAAATTTAAACAATTATTAAATCGAGACAAACGTAAGAGCTGCAACTTCGCGCGTTGCGCGTCTTAGCCGCATGGAATGGCAACGTCGCGATTTTTGTATACGTACACGACATTTGTCACATACACAGTCGTAATTTTTGCAATAATTTAGTGTTCATTTATAGGTGATTTCTGAATGAAACAATGTTTGTTTATTTATTAAGCGCAAATGAATACCCGAGAATAAATAGTTGCACATATATTTAAGTATTAATTCTGTTAATCTACCAAGATTATCTCGACTGTTTTTTGAAGATAATAATAGAAATTACATAAAAAATAAATGCAGTTTTTGTTTCATAAAAAAAATATATTTAGTACCTATGTATTTTTCCAAGTGCTTTCGCAAAGCTTATGAAAGACTTTGGTCGTATTATCAGCCCCATAACGCGTTTTTGCCTAAATGCAAAAAACGAAACCCTTATAGATTCGGCCAAACCGATGTACGTCACACCCTTTTTATTCCAAAACTATGAGGATTACACAGTTGAAACTTGGTAGGTAGATGTACTCTGTAAACCGTAAAATAAAAAAATATATGAATTAAGGGGGGGCTCCCAATACAAGGAACTGACACTGAAATTTTTTTTTTTTTCATAAAATCTATACGTGTGGGGTATCTATATTTTTTCTCAAAGTCAACCGTTTGAAAGATGTACACTTCCAAAGTGGTAAAATGTGTGTCTCCCCCCTCTAACTTTAGAAATAAGAGAGTGAAAAATTAAAAAAATATACATGCTGTAGATCTTAATAAAAACTTTCAACGAAAATTGGTTTGAACGAAGTATGGTTGTCAGCTTTAGAAATATAGCATTTTTCCCGAAAGGGATTTGAAAAAAAAAAATTTTTTTCATCATGCCTATTCTTGAGGCATATCCATAGATAGGTCTTTAAAAATGACATTGAAGTTTCTATTACAGTTTTTTCTCAAAATCAACCGTTTCAAAGATATACGCTTCCAAAGTGGTAAGATGTCACAGCCACTTTATTCCAAAATTATAAGGACCACACAGTTGAAACTTGGTCGGTAGATGTATTCTGTAAACCGCTTTACGATTTTTACACAAATATAAAAAAAATAATTAAAGGGGCTCCCCATACATGGAACTGTTACTGAAAAATTTTTGTTTCATCAAACCTATACGTGTGGGATATCATTAGATAGATCTTTAAAAATTACATTGAGGTTACTAAATCAGTTTTTTCTCAAAGTCAACCGTTTGAAAGTTATACACTTCCAAAGTGGAAAAATGTGTCCCCCCCCCTCTAACTTTTAAAATAAGAAAGTTAAAAATAAAAAAAAAATATAATGTAGATCTTTATAAAAACTTTTAACGAAATTTGGTTTGAACAAAATTGTTTTAGGAGTTTCAGAGCTACAGCACATTTTCCAAATATAACTTTGTGATTCATACAAACACTATGAAAAACAAACTTATTTTTGCAGACGAAAAATTATAATGGCATTTTGGCATAATAATAATAGAAACTTTATTTACATACAGAGAAAATGTCAAAAAAGAGGAACACACAATAGGCGGCCTTATAGCTACGTAGCAGTCTCTTCCAGGCAACCTTGGGTGAGAGGCGAATTGGCTGATTTTTATATTCTTAGTTCTTAGTTCAAACTTTAGTTATTTATTGGAACGAACTTATGAAACAGTAATATACTCGTACAACTAGTAGCATAAAATAAACCTGGGCCCCTACCGCGCAAGTGTCATCGGCATTTACATCGGCTTCATTTGACAGATGGATTGTGATGAATAAGAATAAGAATAAGAATAATTTTATTTTGCAAGAAACACGGTTACATGGATGTTGTAAAGATACTATGGTCAAGGTCAACATGTTTCGCTGGTCAGCCAGCATGCAAAGTAAGAAAATATAAATGTTGAGTTCCTAATTTAGAGTTATTAAATAGGTACTTAACAACATTGGTATGTAGGCAATGTAGGTAAAATAAGTAGCTAAAACTATACAATTGAGATAAAAAGTCATTAATCATTTAAATAGGAATCGTATATCAATTTAGTAAATGTCACAATAAAAAAATGTCAATTTATGTAAATGTCCAATTATTAAAAATTCAAAATCCATTATAAAAAAAAATTGTTACAATCTTAAAGAAGACGTATTTATATCAAAATAATCAGTTATAAAATAATTAAAAAAAATGTAAAAAAACCTACAAATAGATCGGGGTATGTACGTAGATGTGATTGACAGAGAGCTGTTTATTTGTGTTATTAAGTTTTCATTTGTGTCAAAAAGAAGCAGCAATGTGTCACATCCATCTGTCAAATGAGGTCGATGTCGATGTCAACGCCACTTGCACGGTTTATTTTATGCTACCAGTTGTATATTACTGTTTCAGAACTTCATTCCAATCAATAACTAAAGTTTGAACTATAACATTACTTCCATAGCAAAGGTAGTAGTTAACCAAAACAAAATACAATTGATACCACTTCACCTAGCTGCTCTACGAAATCTAATTAGAAAAAAAAATTGTTAACAAAAATTTTTTTTTTATGATTATATTGGGGTCAGCGCTGCCTGGTAAGTATAAAATAATACTTGTGACAGCTCCGCTCCTTCCTTACACTTACATACAATCGGGGAAATTCTCGGTTGATCAGTAGAGTTTTTTTGAGAAACGATATTTCGGAAAGTATTAATGTTAAAGAAATAATTTATTTATATAATGAAATACCTGTTAAAGTTCTATTATTTGTGATATATACGATTTCTTTAAGTCTATTACTTTTCGAGATAACTTTCTTAAAAAAAACTCTACTGATCAACCGGAACGCTCCCCGTGGGTATTATTATAACAGCTTTTGCTTGTGAGCAAGTGTGGTGTGTGTGGACTCACTAAGGAAGCATTTAAAGTAAACATGTTAAACATAATGTAATGTAGACCTTACATAGCTAGTTTGTGTACTTTTATATAATTTTGAACTTTGAGACGTTACAATTAGAATATATCGATTAAGAGCGTCGAACATGAATAATTATTGGATTAGTGAGAACAAATTAAATATTCATCGTAAACTTTACACACACATTCGTCATCAGCCATTTTTAATGTCCCCACTGCTGGGGCACTGGCCTTCCTTATGGATGGATAAGGAGAACGGGCCATAACCCAGCACGCGGGCCCAATGCGGATTTTAACGACTGCAAATGCAGCCAGGATCAACAGCTTAACGTCCCTTGCGAAGCACGGAGGAGCTCGAGATAGTAAATGTATGGTCACCCATCCCGTGACCGACCATTGCGAAAATTGCTTAACCTCAACAATCGCAGTCTGAGCGCGCGAACCACTGCGCCACGGGCTCCTCACACACATTAAGTATTAGTAAGTAATATCACTCATTCACATACACAGCAATAAGTTTTTCACCTCCCACGCTTGGAAAAGGAGGTTTTGTCATTCAGTTTCTGCGTAGAAAATAGCTTTTAGGTAACATTTCATAAAAGAACCGAATACTTTACCTAATAGTAAAAAAACAACAGTGTTTTGTTGTATATACCCCAAAAAGTATTCCAGGAATACTTCAAGTAGGTACAGATTTGACTTCGTTACAAAAGCGACATTATTTAAAAGTAAATAAAATATGTATTGGGTGTGTCAACTCCAATAATTTTCGAACAAGTCGTATCGACTGAAAAGTGTTTGTTACTGTTTGCCACGTCTCACTCGTGGCAAAAGTAAATTGAATTGCGAACATGTTTGAAAGAACATGTTCCGCTGAAGTTTTTCGTACTACTAAAGACATCGAAGCAGTTCGTAATCAAAAACTATTGCAATTTTCGTATTGGATGTGGTTTGATGTGTGGCTTCTTGGCTATGATACTTCGACAGACATTGTAACGTACCAGCTGCTGTGCACAGGCTTTTCTTATTGTCTTCTAGTAACATTGTTAGTTGTGTATTACATTAATGCACTTTTAAGTTATTGCATAGCTTTTATCGCGGGCTTTGAGCGCGGCGACCGAATCAAGAAATTCCGTAACGAAAAAAACTATCACCCCCACTCCGTGTCATAGATTTTGGTTTCATTTTTTCCAGTTGTCGTGCAAAAAATGCGGTACCAGATTTTAAAAAGAAATTATATTTTCACACAAATTTTCCTACAGTTTTTTCCTACAGCAATTTTCGCAATGGTCGGTCACGGGATGGGTGACCATACATTTACTATCTCGAGCTCCTCCGTGCTTTGGAAGGCACGTTAAGCCGTTGATCCTGGCTGCATTTGCAGTCGTTAAAATCCACCAATCCGCATTGGGCCCGCGTGCTGGGTTATGGCCCGTTCTCCTTATCCATCCATAAGGAAGGCCAGTGCCCCAGCAGTGGGGACATTAAAAATGGCTGATGACGAATGTGTGTGTAAAGTTTACGGTGAATATTTAATTTGTTCTCATTAATCCAATAATTATTCATGTTCGACGCTCTTAATCGATATATTCTAATTGTAACGTCTCAAAGTTCAAAATTATATAAAAGTAAACAAACTAGCTATGTAAGGTCTACATTACATTATGTTTAACATGTTTACTTTAAATGCTTGCTTAGGGTGCTTGTACACGGTGCAAGTAGCTTGCGCATGTTGAGGCACTTGCGCGGGTTATATGCATCGTAAACATACATCGTAAAAAACATGTGCGGGTCTAGTGACTCGAGCATGTACCAAAGCGAGCCATTACTGATATGTTAAGGTCACTTTTCAATTTGACGACTCTGTTTGAAATAAAACAGGGAGAAAAAAACAGCCCGTGACGAGTTATGTATGTACTGTCACGCGCAATGAAATGTATACACTATAAAATCTATAAAATGGAACTTTCAATGTATATCTATATATATATATATATATATATATATATATATATATATATATATATATATATATGTTACCGGCCAAACCCGATTTCAGGCCAAACTAGTTTGGCCTAGGCTAAACTAGTACTTCCTATACGCGATCGGATTAACTGGTATAGCCTAGACCAAACTAGTTTCTATTAAGCCCGATAGGATAAACCAGTTCAAGTTCCAGTTCAACCAGGACAAGACTACGGGCAGTCGGGGTCAACTGAGTCGGTTTTGAATATTATTCGTTTTTTTACTAATTGGTTATCTACATAAAGTTAGCTAAAAATAAACGTTATACGACATTTAATTTAATTATCCATTAGTTTTAACGGCGATTCATTATGTTTTAATAAAAATGATAATGTTTCCAATTACAGAGCATTTTATTGATTTTTTATCTATTTATTGTGCATTTCTAGGTATTATATAATGTTTAGAATAGGCAAGTGACTCAACAAGTTTGGCCTTGCCTAGTTAGCCCAGGCAAAACTAGTTTGTCCGGAAATTGGGTTTTGCCGGTAACATATACATTGAAAGTTCCATCTTCAGACTTATCAATACTTAACATCAAGTATGATGAAGGCTAAGAGTCTCCCCGTACTCCATAAAAAAGTGAAACATACGGAAACAAAGTTATAGATAAATATAAATTTATTTGTATATAAATATGGTTACATTGAAGATCTTAATGAATTAATTAAAAGTTCGGACCATTTAGCAGTTAATGATAGCATGCAAACTAGTACTAGATACAAAATAAAATAATCAGGAAAAATAAATTATAAAATTACAATGTCAATCAAAATTACTAATCTTGAACAAAATGTACAATGATCCATGTCATAATTTTAATTCATTAAATGGAAGAACAAAAATAATGAATAATAAATTGAATTAAATTGGCGAATTATCGGATCGTTGTAAAAATAGAAAAAACAAATTAGCCAATGTCAATCTCTTTCTATCTATGGTCATTTCAATATGGCGTCGTTAAAAATACGTGACGTGTTACATTTTGGCGTGGTATTGGTGGACACGTGTTTAAACAAAAGGTTTAAAATGGAAGGAGTTTTCAAAAACCATCAACGGTAAGTTTATTGGTTATTTTTTTTTTTATCAACGCCGGGGAGACTCTTAGCCTTCATCATACCTGATGTTAAGGCTGTTGATTAGGCTGAAGATGGAAGCGAGCCTCTCCCGGAATCCTCAATCACTGAGGAACTGGCTATCTAATCTTTAACTGCCGGAACACAAAAATGCTGAAAACATTGTTGTTATGGCGCCAGACTTCGATAAGATGGTGGTAGCTAGCCAGACGGACTTACAACAAGTCCTACCACCAACCAAACCGAATACAATATGTACTCCCGTTGGGAATCGAACCCGGGACCCCTGGGTCGGATACCGGTGGTTGACCACAGAGGCGGTTAAAATCTAAAAACTCCCTAACGCTGTCAAACATTTTTTTCACATAGCCATCTATACAGCGCAGTCTTAAACCTATCAATATGCAATCCTTTTATTGTTGCAGGTACCTTATTAAATATTTAGATGCACTTACAGTAACAGCTTTTTTGGAAGTATGTGCATCTTGAAGGAATTTCAGCTCTCTGTATTCACAAATGTCATTCAATATTGTAATGTAACAAGGTTAATTATGTAACGATCGTTGTATAATCACTAAAATAATTAAACATACTAAAAACCTAGTCATACTTCTCCAAATAAGTTACTCTATTGATGCATCCGGTCTAGATAGCATTCTATTGTGAACGGGTCTTTTCGACGATTTGACAGATCGTCATGGCGGCCATTCGTGCAAAACTCCCGCCAGGTGCTAGTGAAAACTTCTGTACTGTGTGATACATCTATACTAATACTAATACTAATAATTATTATTTATTTATTTATTTGGTTTAGGTACACAAACAGATTAGAGTCCAATACATGATTAAACAAAAATTATTGAATACTTAATCTAGACCATAATCCTTAAGTAGTGTACACAGCATGTTTGAAAAAAACTAAACAGTGTTTTAATATAAACAAATTACAGAAAAAAATATAAAAAAGAACAAAAGCCAATCACCATCTTAATACAAAATAGAAAAAAACTATTATAACTTTGGGAATTTAAGTCATTTCTTTGTTATGAGACTGACTTTTGTAGATTTAGGTTGAGGACCATTTGGATTTTATTATATCGGAAACAATTTTTATTAATAATATTTAATTATTTTTTTTATTAAATATTATTATTAATTATTAATAATATTATAAAGCTGAAGAGTTTGTTTGTTTGACGCGCTAATCTCAGGAACTACTGGACCGATTTAGAAAATTCTTAGACCATTAGAAAGCTACATTTCTCCCGAGTGACATAGGCTATATTTTATCCCGACATTCCCACAGGAACGGGCACCACGTGGGTAAAACCGCGAGGATGCGTTAGTAATAAATATTTTGTCTATAAGTGAGTGTTTTTCTATAAAAACCTTCTGAGCGTTTCACTTAGTGTTCCCATATTATTTTTCGTGACTGAACATGCCCTTCGAAGGACGGAAGAGCACGAGGTACATACAATTTTTGATCACCTGTCCCACCACACCTTTGCCAAAGTTTCTATACCACCATAACCAATAGCGGAACGCTAGTATCACTGTAGACCGCAAATTTGAAAAAAAAATGGATCAAACATTTCCAAAAGATTCTAAAACAAGCTAACAAAGGCACAACATTGCCGCTGACACATCAAAACCCAGTTACGACAACAAAATAGGCGGTATTATCTCTTAAAACGTTTGTTCTAGCGAATTTAAGTGAACCGCCTTGATTCCATCTACGAATAAAAGAAAAAGAAAGAATGGATAACAAAAAAAACTGCTAAAAACACTTGTGTGAGCTCACAATGCTTTTCTGCCGCCATTGTCACGACCAGGCAAGATGGCGGAGTCTTTTTTTATTTTTATTAAGCCACGAAACTTTGAAATATATTCTAAAGATGAGACAGAATAGTTTTTAAAATGTGGAAAACATACTCGCATTGGAGGTCAAACAAAAGAATTATAATGAACTGGCATAACCATGCAGTACCATTTTTATTACTATTTGTAATTTTTTTGTTAAGATTCCTTTGTATGTTCGTACTCCAGTACTCCTAACATGAAAAACTATCGAGAACGAATCGTCAAAAAATGTATGACATATTGAGCAGCGTTCCTGCGGGAAAACGGAATTACATTTTCCTATAAGAAGATTTTTTGACAGTACGTGCTCGATACGTACTCGACACGAAGGCGCAAAACTAGAACACAGTGACCGTTTTGACATCAACATTTTTTCCCGTGCGACATTTCAAAAAATATACATTTAACCAAAGCAAAAATGAGTCTTCATTGTATTCTACTTGTTGTAGTAGGATGGAACATTACCTTAATAAATATATATACAGTTCAATGTACCTTATCAGTATTTAATAAATATACTCCTATATTCGCTGCGAACCCCGATTTTCTCCATACAAAATAATTTGTCCTCTTCATGACTAGCGTTACAAAGTACGTCTATATATAGTACTAAAAACATTATTCAAATAAATGATTACTTTTTATTAAAAACATTATGATTTCTCACCGATATCGGGTTAAACTATTTTGTTTTCTTATTTTTATAAATAAATATTTGTCTTCAAATACATGGCCATTATTTGTTCACTTTCGTTATTTCTTTTTCTAACGATCTTTCTAATTTAGTATTAACGATTATACAGTGGTGGTCACATTAATTAATGACATTAGTCGATTTTCATACAATCGAGGTAACTTTGGAGCCTTTGTTCTTTGCCATAGATTGACCGAGCTGTTATCTGATAATGGCCATTCAGGGAGTGAATGGAGGATATTCAGATTTCTCAGATTGATCAGATCAGTTGGGTCTGAATACCCAACTGACCTGATCAACATTCAAAGAGATGTATCGATATGTTTAAAAAAAAAACGCGAAAATGTATATCAATATATATATATAAATAAAAATTAAAGAATTCCTGAAACTGAAAACTCCCATTCCTTACAACTTTTAGAATGTTGATTAAATCAGTTGGATATGTATAGCAATCTGGATCTCCTCCATTCACTTCCTGGATGTCCATTATCAGATCACAGCTGGGTCAATCCTTGGCAGAGAACCAAGGCTCCAAAGTTACCTCGATTGTATAAAAATGACCACCACTGTATGTCAACGCATAAAAAAATTAGTGAACACGTGGTTTTATGTGGGCAAGCGAAAATTACAATTTTGATTCATCATTTTTGTTGTCTACCAAATTATACACGTTAAGAGAATACTTATATAATTTAATTGATTCATATAGACGATTTGTGTTCGACCTTTATTGAAATGCAAAAAAGCTTTACTCTTGACGTTCTTGTTTAAATTAAAATATTTGCGATTCTATTCCAAGTAGGCAGTTTGTTCACTTTTGTTATGACTCGTCACGTTTTTTTCTCACGTCACAAAAATGAAATAACAAAAATCAACAAAAGCCACACTAACAAGTCTGATTTTTTTACCCGACTTTAGCGAAGTACAAAATAAGGGCTATGTGTAACTAATTGTGTTTTTATGTATGTATTTAAGTATTAATGTACGTATGTTTCTTTGGATGTATGTTTTTATGAATATATTTATGTTTGTCAACATTTTGCTTTGCAGTAAAATGAGCTGTAGGACCCATGCTACATTATTGTTTACATTATTTGTATTGTATATACATGCTACATGCTACAGCATTTGATATCCTTAAAAGTTGTTTTATTTCAATGAACAGTGCGCGCCAAAACATAAGTTGTACGTAAATTTTTTTGTTGGATTAAATAAACGAGAACGAATCATTAAAAAAATTTGCTTTTATTATTGCTGGAAAAAATAATCAGTTCTAAGCGACTTGTGAAAATATCCAAATATTTCATTTTTAGAGTTTCGTAGCCTAAAGGCAAAATATGAAACCCTTATAGATTCGCCCAAATCGATGTATGTCACAGCCACTTTAATCCAAAACTATGAGGATTACACAATTGAAACTTGGTAGGTAGATGTATTCTGTAAGCCGCTTTACGGTTTTAACACAAAAATAAAAAAAGCATATGAATTAAGGGGGGGCTCCCCATACATGGAACTGACACTAAAACATTTTTTTTAACAAACCTATACGTGTGGGGTATCTATAGATAGGTCTTTAAAAATTGCATTGAGGTTTCTAAAACATTTTTTCTCAAAGTCAACCGTTTGAAAGATGTACACTTCCAAAGTGGTAAAATGTGTGCCCCCCCCCCCCCCCCCCCTACTCTAACTTTTGAAATAAGAGAGAGAAAAATAAAAAAAAAAAAATTATATGCTGTAGATCTTAATAAAAACTTTCAACGAATATTGGTTTGAACGAAATATGGTTTTCAGTTTTAGAAATATAGCATTTTTCCCGAAGGGATTTGAAACATTTTTTTTCATATCAAACCTATACTTGAGGCATATCTATAGATAGGTCTTTGAAAATTACATTGAAGTTCCTATTACAGTTTTTTCTCAAAATCAACCGTTTGAAAGATATACACTTCCAAAGTGGTAAATGTCACAGCCACTTTATTCCAAAACTATGAGGATTACACAGTTGAAACTTGGTCGGTAGATGTATTCTGTAAACAGCTTTACGGTTTTTACATAAATTTTAAAAAATATATGAATTAAGGGGGGAGGGGGGCATACATGGAACTGTTACTGAAACATTTTTTTTTAACAAACCTATAAGTGTGATATATCTATAGATTACATTAACATAATTACATTTACATAAAATTACATTGAGGTACGTAAAACTGTTTTTACTCAAAGCCAACCGTTTGAACGATATAACACTTTCAAAGTGAAAAAATGTGTGTTCCCGCCCCCCCCCCCCCCCCCCCCTTCTCTAACTTTTAAAATAAGAAAGTGAAAAATATAAAAATAAAATATATGCTGTAGACCTTTATAAAAACTTTCAACGAAAATTGGTTTGAACGAAATATATTATGCAGTTTCAGAGCTATAGCACATTTGCCAAAACCGCAAATATAACTTTGTCATTCATACAAACACTATGAAAAACAGGCGAAAAATATAGTGGCATTTTGGGTAGGTAGGTGTATTTAATATAATAATAGAAACTTTATAGCACACGATACAAAAACAAACACATACAGAGAAAACACACAATAGGCGGTCTTATTGCTACATAGCAATCTCTTCCAGGCAACCTTGGGTGAGAGACGAAATCCTTCATGTGCGTGTTCCACTTGCACTTGGCCGATTTATTGTTATTTTTTGTTACCGTTTTCATTTTTGTTATGGTTTTAATTTTTGTCACAATGGTCAATTTAAATGATTTTCACCCTTTTGGCTTTCACCTAATTAAAAAAAAAAACATAAGATTACGTCACTATAGTTTATGAGAAATCTATATTCTTACCCAAAGAAAAGCTCAACTAAATAGGGAACCCGTTTCGGCCCCATACTTAAAGTCTTCAATATTAATTCCACATCAGTCTGTCCATTTGGGACCATTACTAGACCTTGGGTAATTCAATCACGGGCCAAAGACGTTCCTTTGTTTCACACTCACTGCTCGGATAACAAAGTTGTACTTTTTAGTTTTAGTTTTTAGTTGTAAGGCAACAAGTCAAACTTAACAGTTTTCCTAAAATTTTGGTATGGCAACGCTATTTTTATTTTAATTCATTGCTAATTAATTTGCATGTTTTTTTAAAATTAAATTACAGAAATTGTATAAAATAACCTTTTGGATGGAGACGGAGAATGGGCTATGACCCACCACGCGGGCCCAATGCGAATTGGTGGGTTTTATCGACTGCAAGTATAGAAAGAAAGAAAGTAAGAGAGAAAGAGAGAAAGATAGAAAGAAAGAAAGAAAAAAATGTTTATTTAGGACAAACACAAGGAAGACAAAACACGGTTTGTCCCAAAACGGCCCTGACTTAGCATAATGCTTGGCTTTTGGCCAGCGCTGGTCTTCCGTCGGTACCGTTTTATTCAGATGACCGTTGTAGTTCAGATGAACGGCTTTTTACGCGCCTTCTGAATCACAGAGGAGCTTGAGATAATAATTATAGTCTTGATCAACCACATCTGTGGTCTAGCTAGGTGAAACATCACCGGTATTGATTCTTTTTTTTTTTATGAACGACGGGGAGTCTTACCCCCATATTCTAAGTCGTTCCTCCAAAACTATTTACACTCCACTCAACCTCGTCGTGGGTAAAAATGGTAGTGTGCGCTAGGCCTAACACGGAGTGGCTATATATTCTTTGGCTCCTCCAGTTCCTTACGGAGTTATGACTTAGGATACCGATTTCGAGGAGTATTTTGAAGAGCTTTTCAATGAGGTTTCGTTAAGTCGAGGACGAGTAAGTTTTGGAGGAACGACTTAGAATATGGGTGTTAGCCTCTAACATACCTACATGCGTAGCATGAGCACCTCGACAAAGCTTTCTCGACACTATACTCCTACTCACACCGTACTGATATGAGCGGGACAGTTATCGCGAGATAAGCGTCGACATGCTACCCTGGCTGATGTTAAGTATTGATAAGACTGAAGATGGAAGCGAGCCTTTCCCGGAATCCTCAATCACTGAGGAACTGTCTATCTTATCTCTAACTGCTGGAACACAACAATGTTGAAAAAAATGTTGTTATGGCGTCAGACTTAGATAAGATGGTGGTAGCTAGCCAGGCGGACTTACAACGAGTCCTTCCTCCAACAAAACGAAAAATACAATATGTACCCCCGCTAGGAATCGAACCCGGGACCCCTGGGTCTGATACCTGTGGTTGTACCACTAGACTACAGAGGCGGTTAAAATTCCCAGTGGGGGAACATATTGTATTTGAGATATCCGGTTCCTCAGTGGTAGAGGATTCCGGAAGAGCTTCCACTTTCTGCCTTAGCAATACACCTACTTAGCACCTATAGCATCATCAAGTATGATGAAGGCAGAGCGCCTGTTGTTTATAAATAATAAAAAAGAAACTCTAGAATCACAATAACCCACATGCCACTTCCGAAGCGACTCTACGCGACCTTCACCCAAGCAATAACAATCTAGGTTCATTCGCTCTCTTACATTCAGAACTTCGTATGTTTGTGATTTTCTTCGATACATTTTCTTTGAAAATATTGACTACTGAGTACTGTTCGGTCTTTTGTTGGTATATGAAAACAAACTCACTGTTACATTATGTGTTTGTCACCAATTTTATTGGTATTTTTATTTCTAATTCTAATGCAAGGCAATAAAATATGTTTTTGCTTGAAACAACTTGGTTGTTGTTTCAACGCTTTTTTCATATTGGAATTTCATAGAGGAATGGAGATAAAACGAAGAGTTTTTCGAGCAAATACAGATTATTCAAAAAAACGCTTTAGATATTTATTATCAATAAATTCTGTAAAATAAATGTATACTTTAATATGAATACCATTAAATATGTCGTTTTGTCATAGAATTTTGTCTTTAACATTTTTGAAACTTTTACGAAACATTAGGTACAAAATAAATTGTATTTCTTAAAGGTATTTTTAGATGGAGAACAATTTTTCTAACATTAAAAGCCTGATCAGCACAGCCATGTTACTAATTATATTTTGATTATAACATACCAAACGAACATTTCAGTCTTAATAGTATTTTTAATTATAAATAATATATCCTAGTTAAAATCTTTAACAATAATGGTTGCATAATTAAAAATATATGACAAGAGGCTTTCAAATTTTCATTTATATCAGTTAAATTAAAAAGTGTCAAATGAAGTGACAGAGATTGTCCAAGGGGAGCTTAAAAAATGTTATTAAATAAAATGCATGCCCGACCATTAATCTTCTCAGAGAAAACAATTTGAATGAAAGTTGAAATTGTTGGCTGCAAATTTAAGTGATTTTTTTTACTGATTTATGGTTGAAACTCTGTTTAATTAATTTAGGGCCGGTTTGATTGCAGAAGTGATTTGCAATTTAAGCATTAATTGCTGTACTTGCGACGTTATTCAGATAAAGTCAGTAAGTATTTATCTAGGTCGACATTTAAAAAAATATCCAAAATACATACCCAATTAAAAATAGATGCCAATTGCAGTTTTGTATGAAAAAATGTGCCGTGTGATGACGGCCTAAGAATACAAGTGTCACCACTCCCTTACATGCCTGGGATGTCGTAAGATTCGACTAAGGGGCTCAACGCATTGAACACCTGTGCGAGAGAAGGCAAAAACAAACCCTCTACCAACGCGTCTGGCCTGCGTGGTAGCAGAAGGCTAAGAGCCTCCTATGAACGCCACAATAGGCGTGAGCTAGGAAAGGCCTATGTCTAGCAGTGGACGTCCACAGGCTGATGATGATAAAAAAATATAATTGGCATTGATTTTTAATTGGGTACATATTTTGGGTTATTTTTTGAGAATCTTGTCTATCATGCTCAACTTTTAAATTATTACGTTTGTTTTTGTTTTTGAAAACATTATTGATATGGCGCCAGACTTAGATAAGATGGTGGTAGCTAGCCAGGTGGACATACAATAAGTCCTACCACCAACCAAACTAAATACAATATGTACCCCTGGGGGACCCCCTATGGGAACCCTGGTTCGCAACGGTGGTGAATAACCGAGTCCAAGATGTCGCGCCAATATATCTAAAGATCGCATTTCCCACTCTCAAAATAAAAAAATAGGTATGCTCAACGTGCTGTAAACCAACAGTACAATTATGTATTTTCTATACTAATATTATATAGAGGAAAATTTGATTGTTTGTTTGTGTTGAATAGGCTCCACGCGAGTGAAACCGCAAGCGGCCGCTAGTATGTAATATTTGTGTAAACGAAACCAACAGCCTCCAAAACTAATTACAGTTTAATAATAATTCTGTAGAAACTTTGGATACAAATGCCGTTTTCATTTCAGCACTCGCCCGCTAACAAAAAGTTGTTTTTTCAGTAATTTATAAACAAACTGACTCGTATACTTCCGTTGTTTGCTACTAATGAGTGCGAATTTCTTGCTAAATAAGCAAAAGGAATGTTGGCAAGAACATTTTGTATATGCGAAAACCTACTTCGTTGTACGTATAAAATCTGATATTGAAATTTATTTGCCCCGTTTTGGAGGATTATTTATTTCTTCTGCCAAGTTTATCTTATCTTGCCGGCGCAAGTCGTCCCTTTAGGCTATTTTTGTTCCTTCCTACGGTTTTTTGTAGTCTTTGGGAAAATTGTTGTTTTGCTTTAATACAGCTCGTAAAATAGATTAGGAGATTTATTTAATTTAATTAATTTTTAAAGTGGCTGGTAGATGATGGTGCTGAACTGAATCATTTAGAGTGTTAGATCTTTTGGGTCTTTCAAAAACTGATATTGGCTTAAACATATTTAAGTTACGTTGAACGAAAAGCCTTTGGGGCTACAATGGAGATGTTATTTAAAGGAAATCGATTCGATTATGCAAATAGATACCTAAACCTATTGTGATAAGCTCGAGGAGAATTTGAATGTTTGACAAAAAAAAAAACGATTTGGCACCGAGCGAATGTTACTTAAGTAGTCGCTGTATTAGTTGTTTATACTAATAAACAAGCAAGAACAACTGGTAACTCTCAAAAACCATTTTATTTAATTTGAATCAACTTGTTTTCTATGAACGATGGGGAGACTCTTAGCCTTCATCATACCTGATGATAAGTATTGATAAGGCTGAAGATGGAAGCGAGCCTCTCCCGGAATCCTCAGCCACTGAGAAACTGGCTATCTTATCTCGAACTGCCGGAACACAACAATGCTGAAAACATTCTTGTTCTGGCGTCAGACTTACATAAGATGGTGGTAGCTGGCCAGGCGGACTTACAACAAGTCCTACCACCAACCAAACCGAATACAATATGTACCCCCGCTGGGAATCGAACCCGGGACCCATGGGTCTAGTGGTACAACCACCTGGTTGTACCACTAGACCACAGACGCGGTTAGAATTAACTATTACTTATTGATTCGTCGTCTCAGCCACATGCACCCACTGCTGGGTATAGGCCTCCCCCAAGGATCTCCACAACGATCGGTCCTGCGCAGACCGCATCCAGCGGCTTCCCGCGACCTTCACCAGAGCGACGGTCCACCTTGTCGGAGGCCTACCCACGGAGCGACGTCCTGTGCGCTGTCGCCATTCCAGAACCTTTCCGCCCCAACGGTCATCGGTTCTTCTCGCTATGTGTCCCGCCCACTGCCACTTCAGCTGAGCAATCCTTCGAGCGATGTCAGTTACTTTAGTTCTCCTACGGATCTCCTCATTTCTGATTCACGTAGGGAAACGCCGAGCATAGTCCTCTCTATTGCACGCTGGGTGACCTTGAGCTTTCTTATCAGACCCATAGTTAGCGACCACGTTTCACTACCGTAAGTCATCACTGGCAACACACACTGGTCATAGACTTTCGTCTTGAGACACTGCGGTAAATTGGACTCGAAGATTTTACGGAGCTTCCCGAATGCTGCCCAACCGAGTTGGTCTGGGGTGTTTAATATGTATGTATTTACAAAAAAAAAGTTTATAAGTATGTTTATCCGTTATCTAAGTATCCATAACACAAGTTCTTCATGAAACTTAACGTGGGCTAGATAATTGGTGTGATTTTATGCACTTATTGATTAATAATCTATACATAACATTAAAAAGTTACCGGGCCAAGATGAAGACAGTTTCGTCGAGGTTCGGAACAAAAAGCGACTGCGTCAGCGAGTGAATCCGAATCATCATGGCACCGCACCGACAGGGCCAAACTTCCTGCTGCGAGTTGCCATACCGACTACGGCCGTGTAACTATCCCGCTTGCAAAACACCACCACTGCGCAGGACGTGATGGAGTACATCAAGTTGAAGACCAACATCTGTTTGAGAGTTCAGCCTCTGGAATCGCGCCATAACACAAATTTTAAGGCGTTTGTGGTGCGAATCCCGCCAAGGCTGAAACTTCTGGCCGCAGGTCGTCGTATACAGACGCTTCAGAGGGGCGCTACCGTGCGTCCCCGACTCGACACAGAAGCTGTCAAAATTATTTTTAATTGTAATATATTGTATGTTAGTCTATAAGGTGTTTATTGTATGGACGTTGATGCCTGAAACAAATGGTTAAATAAAATTAAACAAAGTTTTATTAATAAACTAAAAGTAGATTATAAAAAAAATTAAAAAATAACATACAATCACACCGATTGTCTAGCCCACGTTAAGTTGCATGAAGAACTTGTGTTATGGATACTAGATAACGGATAAACATACTTATAAACTTTTTTTGTAAATACATACATATTAAACACCCAGACCAAGACAAGTAGACATGTTCATGCACACAAATATTTGTCTTGTCTGGGGATCGTACCCGGGGCCTCTGGCGCAGAAGGCAGGTTTAGTACCCCTGCGCCAAACAGGTCGTCATGGATTATGGAATCTATTCTTTTTTTTTACTTTGTTATTTAATTCATAATATGTTGCTGTAATTTTTTAATTTCAATGTTGTGAACGCCTAGATATATGATTACTATATGACGCCTATATGACTTATCTTACACCTGTAATATTAATTGTTAGAATGTATTTATATGTATGCTGTTGGTGTTCCTATAAAAAATTATGTAATGATATTTTTTCGAAGATTGACTTACTAGTTAGGTACCCACAAAATCTATAATTTCACGAGAAACTGCAATCTAAAGGTCACCACTAAGTAATAAAAATTTTAGTTTTAGCTATTTGAATTTAGTACTTAGAAATAAGCTCCGGAAGTAAAATCCTCCGGGTAAAATCAGAATTAATATACAGGGTGGAAATAATACGGTAGTTGTAGGGAAAGTACAAAGTCAAAGTCAAAGTCAAAGATTTTTATTCCAATAGACTTATAGATAAGTGCTTTCGAATCGTCCAATTTTTTTTTCCTTCCAGCCATTCAGGACATCTTTTAACTGATAAGAAGAACGGCCGCAAGAAACTTATCAGCTTTAACAGAAGCAACAACATTTACAAAGGAACATGTCGTTGCCAAACACAAATCTACAATCTTGAAACATATTTAATATAAGAGGAAACACTTAGTATTAATGATAGCAAATTGTATTTAAAGGAAACGTTCCTTTAATTTCTTACTTCACTGACTCAGCGACCCGAAACTACTTGGACTACCAACCGGACGTCTTCTGTTTGGTAGTCCAAGGTACGCTCTTTTGGCAGCTCGATCCTCTCCCAATTTCTCTTCGTGCCCTAACAAGCGAAGCCGGGCAGACTTTATTTCCCCGGTGATATTCGGCTCTGGCACCAGTTGTGTTATTTCTCGGTTGAATCTTTGCCTCCACTGCCCGTCCTCTCCTCTTGTTGGTCCCATTATTTTTCTTTCGGCAACTAAGAGTTTCTTTTCCTCCTTCAGGGTTATCGTCCAAGTCATATCCATACATTAAAATCGGCCTTATTATCGTTTTGTAGACGCGAATTTTTGTAGCTCTGCTTATTAACTTGGACACCAGGACTTTGTGAAAAGCTGCGGTACATCTTAGCGCGTTGACTATACGGTTAACGATTTCTTCCTACATGATTTTAGAATTTATGCATTTTTCAACGCGATTTTTATATTTATGATAAATTTTAAATAGAAAATTGTTGGAAAAATTGGAAATCAATTCAAATCAATTCAATTCGAAAAAAAATGGAAACCATTCGACCTTTGGAAATCCGGTTCAATGAGCATTGGACCGGATTTCCTAAGGTCGTGGGTTCGAGTCCCATCTGAGAATTCACTTGTGGCCGAGTTGTTTTTTCCAATATTTTTCTATTTAAAATTTAAATTAAGTATAGATTTCTTCTTCCCTTTGGTTAGTGTCAGTAACCGTGAACTCAAATTACTTAAATTTGCTGAGACAAAAATTTTAAAAACTGCATTCGAATATTTTTGTAAATTACTTACCTAAACAGGGAATAGAACCGGCATAAATTAGGAAAGAACCATTAAGTACTTTTATGGTACCAATCGATAGTGTCAATCATAAAGATTAATAATTTCAAATTAAAGGGAAAGCCAGGAATGATAAAATACTAATTAAAAAATAGAAGCGCTCATCGCCGCGCTTGACAGACTGATCGTATTCGATCACGTTTGTTAAGCAATGTTCGGTCCGGTCAGGTGTCGGATGGGTGACCCTAAAGTGGCATTGCAACTGTCGTCGGTCCCGGCAGTTATCATCTGCTAACAGTCGTTAACCAAAGTCAGAGGCCTTAAAGGCGGCCTGATAAACTCTGACATTAGAGGTGGCCACTAATCCTGATACGATAAGAAGAAGAATTCAAAAATAAAAGATTTGTTCAAAAGATACTTCGAAGTCCCGACCGGACTTTTGTATCGAGTTATGGTAAAAGTTATAGCTTAAACTAAATTAGTATTTATAATTAACACTATCGATTGGTTCTATAAAAGCATGTTGTTCTAGTTTAGCTGGTTCGATTCCCCGTTCGGGCAAGTGGTTTCTTAAAAATTTTAATGCATTTTTACTTATTTTAGAAGATAAATGAATGTTTCCTTCAAGCAAAATTTGCTGACATTATTAGTTTGGGTACTTTCCCTCCAACTACCGTCTTTTTTTCCACTCTGTATATGATAATGTTTTAACTATAGTTTACCTTTAAGACTTATTTGTTACAATTAAATAAATTTTAAAAAATCTCCAGAGAAGCTTTAACAATTTGCAGATTTAGTTAAATTTCATATTACTGCCATTGAATATTTAGTTTAACCATCGTGCTAGGAAAAGCTAGTTTTAAGAAGTTTATGATAATGCAAATTTGTGCTAAAATTTCCTCATATGTAAATATTTTCAATTTAACTTATAACGAGATTAATAACTTCATATTATGCAGTTTTCTTGGCAAAAGTGAAATGCAGGTGTACCGTCAGCAGATTCAGTCAAACTTTTTCCATTTGTATGTTAATGGTATCAAAGTCTTTCCAAATTTATGAAGATAATAAAAACTGACATACCTCATGTTACGTATACATTTTTTGTTTTTAAAGAGGTGATTATATCCAAATTATTTAGCCTTATCTTTGATTATTTCGTTTCATTTTTTCATATTTTAATCTCAATGTAAGAAATGTGTAATTATAATTATAAAAGAAATTATAATAATGTTATAATTATAATAAAGTGCAGTTAACCATAAGCAATTTATTGTAAATATTTTGCCCTCGATGATAACAGAATTAAACAGCTTGTGCAGGACTTGAGTATTTCTGGAGTATCGGCCTACCGCCCGCTCTCAGTAGTTCCGTCGTAATTCCGTCATCACCTGCCGCCTTGTTGTTTTTCAGTTGCTTGACAGCCATACTAATCTCGTACCTACAGGCTGACGTCCGGGATATCTTCGTAGGCATAGAATTTAATAATACGTCGAATCCGTTTAACCGCATCCATTGTCCAGTGGTACAACCACCGCTATCAGACCCAGGGGTCCCGGGTGCGATTCCCAGCGGGGGTATATATTGTATTCGGTTTGATTTGTGGTAGGACTTGTTCTAAGTCCGACTGGCTAGCTTCCATCATCTTATCTAAGTCTGACGCCATAACAACAACTTATTCAGCATTGTTGTGTTCCGGCAATTAGAGATAGGAAGCCAGTTCGTCAGTGATTGAGGGTTTCGGGAGAGGCTCGCTTCCAACTTCAGCCTTATCAATACTTAACATCAGGTATGATGAAGGCTAAGAGTCTCCCCGCCATTCATAAAACAAAAAAAGAATCAATTCATATCATAATGTCATGGTTATTATATTGAACAAAATATTTTCATATTTTCCTTTTATATTTGATCTTGTTCCCGTCTTTTCAGTTGACTTAGTTTTGATGCAGGCGGGTTTTTTAACTAATAATCCTGCTTTATGATCGCTCGTCTAGACAAATGTTTTTCAAAGAGACTCTTTGAGTTGGCTTTCATTTAAGTGTGAATAGAACCATTACGCAACAGTTTTTATAAGTCATAACCAAACGTATTGCATAATTCAACCGTTTATTTTTCGAGTAGAGTCAAAAAACACGAGATTCTCTCTATATCAATATTTTATTTGTTATTTGTAAATAAGTATGAAAAGCTGTCACGTCTGCAGTCTCACCAAATATATCATCTAATTTTGTCATCAGTAAACAAAGATAAGGTTTGAATTCCAGTGTTAGCGATAAATTAATAATTTAAGCGAATTTACTTTATTTATTTTTAAGCTTCCTAAATTATCAGCTGCAGGTCTAGTTAGTCGTTTATCTTCTTTTCAACGTTAAGTATTGTAATTATGTAAGTATAAAATAAATAATCAATAAAATATCGTCACTGCAGTAGTTATAAAAAAAACATTTTTTTTTTAAGACAGGTATGCTAATACTTTTAAGAATACTTTATATAAATTGATCTCAATGATTAACACTATCGATTGGTACTGTGGAGATCATATACAGGTCACATAATTAACGACACTTGTTGATTTTCATATAAACGAGGTAACTTTGGAGCCTTGGTTCTCTGCCAAGGATTGACCGAGCAGTGGTCTGATAATGGCCATCCAGGGAGTGAATAGAGGAGCTCAAGATTGCTATACACGCCCAACTGATCTGATCAACTTTCTAAGAAATGTATGGATATGTTTAAAAAGACATCGATAGTATCATAAAAAAGTATGGAATTCCTGAAACTGGAAATACAGATCCCTACATCTTTTAGAATGTAGATCAGATTAGTTGAGCGTGTAAAACAGTCTTGATCTCCTCTATTCACTCCCTGGATTGCCATTATCAGACCACAGCTCGGTCAGTCCTTGTCAGAGAACCAAGGCTTCAAAGTTACCTCGTTTGTATGAAATTCAACTAAAACCGTTAATTATCTGACCACCACTGCATGTTTCCGAACTGCAAGCAGGATGGTCACACTGCCGTTGCTGGCTGGTTTTGTTTGATATAAATTTAAAAAAAAAAGAAGAGGCCCGTCGTGCGCAGAGAAAGACGGTCGCCTTATTAATTGAATTATTATAAAATATTGTGAATTATATTAGAAAAGCGAAATATAATGATAATAACAGTCAAAGCGAGTGCTTATTTACTATGAAGCTGCGTCCCGCGTTACAGTAGCATAAATCTACACGATGTTATTTTTTTATTATTTAAGCCAGTTCGAATCCCGGCTTAGGTAAGTTATTTATAAAAAAAATAAAGCAGTTTAACTTATTTATGAAATATAAAGGACTGTTCCTTTAACTGCTATTATCAATATCTAAGGATCTTTTCCTCCAACTTCTGTCATTTTTTCCCACCCAAACAGAACATAGCTTGCATTGGATGTCAAGCACTTATTTGCCACATAGGTACCTACATCAAATATCGTATGGATTCAGAATTATTAATGCATTTTGACATTATTTAAGTCTCCTTCATTTGTGAAATTCTTATTTTCGTCTAGAATTAAAAAGGTTAAAAGCTGTGTGTAGGCGTCTTTATTCATGTTGCAGTAATTAAATTTGAAAGTGCCCTTGGGTATGTATTGATCATGAAACGATAGGTAAGACATATCAAATTATTTTCATTTCATCTATCGCACAAAATATTCATCCAATTCACCACGCAGCATTGTCGTGGTCCGCAGTTAGAGATAAGATACTAGCCAGTTCCTCAGCAGTTGAAGACTCCGGGAGAGGCTCGCTTCCACCTTCAGCCTTAACATCAGGTATGCAATGAAGACTAAGCTTCTCCTCGTTATCCTTTACTACTTCCTACTAACCCTGGAGTGGTCGCGCGGATTACACTATGTAATCCACACCGACTAAATTGCCTAATTCTCAAGAACTACAAATTAAATTACTAGTGCTTCGAGATATTCTAAGTTAAACAATTTATGAATAGGCTTCAATAATACAAAACCGCCGGTCACGTATGGTAATGTCACAGGAGCTCCGCGAAATCCGTGGACACAACCAATTACGTAAGTATTTAGATAATTTATTTTTTGTATATGTCTTTTTGTAATCGATCCTAATTTGACTTATTCATAATAAATAGCCATATGTTTGTGGTTTACGAATAAAATAACCAATCACTTTTTTTGTTTTAGAATAACTTAGGAAGAGCAGGAGACCGCTTGTATTGACGCATGGCTCATCTCTATCACACCAAGAAAAGAAATTTCTAAACTCATTAAGAAGTATTTTTTGTTTTTATTTGATATTCATATACACAGAGGTTGTTATTAGTTTTTGTTGATTATGTTTGTTAAATAATATTTTAATTATAAGATTTTAACACAAATAAAATTAAAATGTAGCTCAGATTTTTTTCTATTTTAATTTTTAATTGGCATTCACCTGTACTCTACGCGACCAATTACGTAACTTTTTATTGCTCGGCCGTTCCAGGGCCACTAGCATAAATGCGAAAGTTTGTGTCGGTGTTTGTATGTTTGTTACTTTTTCACGCAAAAACTACTTAACGGATTTGGACGAAATTTGGCACACAATCTGGCTTAAAATATCGGCTACTTTTTATCCCGGAATTCCCAAGGGAACCACGAGCGGCCGCAGGTACATAAAAAAAAGTAAAATAGTTATTCGATTAGAGATTAATAATATACCTACCAAGTAATAATAGGGAGCTAATTTATACTTAATAGCTTCAGGATTGCTACTTTGGAGGTTCGTCCATTGTTATTAATTAGTTATTGATTGAGGTTATCCTGTCTCAGACTTGGTAAAGGACGTTTTCATGTAGATTATTGAGGCGTTCTCTTTCTTTTGTTTCGGAAATTTGGCTTTCGGTGGCACCATTTTCTTTTTGAATTATGCTATGTGATGTTTTACGCAGGCCATCATTTTTTTATCATTATTATATCAGCTGCACGACACCCACCTGCTGCCTATAAGCCCCCCTCAAAGATCTCCACGACGATCGAGGTCCTGGGCTCGTAGACTAAGTAACATCGTTATGTAGCGAAGCGATAATTCGATTCGTTATTGTCTATATTCGCCAATGAACTTGCGGTGAGACCACGTGATTTAGCGCGGCCTATGCCAATCCGCCAATCCCATACATTTTATTCTTTTCGAACTTTGTTATCGTTTTTGACTTGTTACTTTGGCTAGGGACCTTGCGCTGCCCGCACCAGATCGGTGCACCTTGTCGGAGGCCTACCCACGGAGCGTCGTCCAGTGCGCGGATGTCATTCCAGAACCTTTCCGCCCTAGCGGGCGTCGGTTCATTATTTTTTAGATAACAATTAAAAAGAATAACCACCGGTATCAGACCCACGGGTCCCGGGTTCGATTCCCGGTGGGGGTACATATTGTATTCGGTTTGTTTGGTGTCCGCCTGGCTAGCTTCCACCATCTTATCTAAGTTCGGACTTAGCCATAACCACAATGTTTTCAGCATTGTTGTGTTCCGGAAGTTAGAGATAAGATAACTAGTTCCTCAGTGATTGAGGATTCCGGGAGAGGCTCGCTTCCATCTTCAGCCTTATCAATACTTAACATCAAGTATAATGGAGGCTAAGAGTCCGTCTTTTATAAAAAAAAAGAAACGAAAAGTACTGTCTTACAAATTATCCAGCCAATTCGTCGGGGCATGGGGCTGATTGGCATTTTTGCTGTATCTTGCAGGTCGTTTGTTTATAAAAATCTCGTCAATGTATGAAATATTAAACCGCAACGAATTTTAATTTATTTTACAATTTTCTTTTATCATTACGTTGCCTTTTTTTCAGCCAACAACGCTACAGACTTTCAATTTATTTGCCAACCAAAAAAACATACTTACTCAAATTATTACAATACAGACTCGCTTTTCTGCAAGTCTTCGTCGTGAGTAAACTGACAATAAAAATAACTAAATATTACACAGTCAATAAAAAAACTAAACATTTTAGGTGGTACATCTCCTGGAGTTTCAATAACATTGAATTCATCTACACCTCCTTATAATTTGAGCCCCTTAAAACCACAGATACGAAAAAAATAGTTTTTGAACGTTCCTCAACTTTAGCGACCGTTGCTCTACCGAAAAACTGTTTTGAAAGTACCTTCCATAACCCAAAGGTCAGTGCCCCAGGACGTGCAGCAAGAAAGTCCGAAGGTCATCAGCATTCCCGTCACGTACTTTCGGGTGTCCGAGCAGACGTGCGCCGTTTTGAATCGCGTAATTGCGTGTTGACTGTACTAATTGTCGTTGACCCTCGCGAACAGATTTGCGATGGTGACGTGTGTGGGATACGAAAAGCAAACAAGTGAGCATCTTAATAGGATTGCGAGGGTGCGGCTTGCAACCGCCCAGCCTCGACCTTGCGCTTAGAGCGACTAGGTAAGGGTGCAGTCCCATTGAGAGCAATTTAGTTGGCTATTGAACTGTAAGCCAAAAGTTTCACGGTCAAAATACTAAAAAATACAATAGTGCGAGAGTGAGCTAATGGTTCCTTCTAGTAAGCTATGAACTGGTGAATAGTTGGTAAGTAGCTTGAAGTATCAACAGTACAACAGTAAGTTGTTGTTATTATATTATTATTTTTTTATGAACGACGGTGAGACTCTTAACCTTTATCATACCTGATGTTAAGTATTGATAAGGCTGAAGATGGAAGCGAGCCTCTCCCGGAATCCTCAATCACTTAGGACTGACTATCTTATCTCTAACTGCCGGAACACAACAATGCTGAAAACATTGTTGTTATGGCGTCAGGCTTAGATAAGATGGTGGTAGCTAGCCAGGCGGACTTACAACAAATCCTACCACCAACCAAACCGAATACAATATGTACCCCCGCTGGGAATCGAACCCGGGACCCCTGGGTCTGATACCGGTGGTTGTACCACTAGACCACAGAAGCGGTTAACAACAGCAATTTCTATTAGCTTCTATACAAGAAAGGAGCTATTAGTCTCTAAATAACTCATACTAATTGTTGACCCTTGCGAACAGATTTGGGGTGGTGACGTGTGTGGGATCGTAATTGTCATCAGCCATTTTTGATGTCCCCACTGCTGGGGCACTGGCCTTTCTTATGGATAGATAAGGAGAACGGGCCATGACCCACCACGCGGGCCCTATGCGGATTGGTAGGTTTTAACGACTGCAAACCTTAACGTGCCTTCTGAAGCACGGAGTCATCCATCCCGTGACCGACCATTTCGAAAGTTGCTTAACCTCAACAATCACAGGCCGAGCGCGCGAATCACTGCGCCACGGGCTCCTCCGAACCACTGCGCTACGGGCTCCTCGTATGTGGGATACGAAATGTAACAAGTGAGCATCGTATTAAGATTGCAAGGGTGCGGCTTACAACCGCCCGGCCTTGACCCTGCCGCTTTGAGCGACAAAGTAAGGGCATAGTCCTATTGAGAGCAATAAACTCCTTATTAATTTGTTGGCTAATGAAGTACGAGTAAATTTTTCAAGGTCAATATACGATAGTGAGGATGAACTAACGTGGTCACTTTGGCAAGCTGAAAGCTGAAGTGAGAATTGATGCAAATGTCTCTAGTCTAAGTTTGGGTTTTCCGAAACTGTTTCCATTTTCCAGAGTAAGGCCTAAACCTAGGTATGATTATGTTAATCTTGCACTTCAGAAGCTCTATTTTTGATTCACTCGTTGCGCGTCGAGCGCTTCGTAAGCACTCACTTACAATCAGGGGCCGTACTTTGGCTAGGGACCTTGCGCTGTGCGAAGTGGCGTCTGCATCGAAATCGGCTTCATTTGACAGATGGATGTGACACATTGCTGCTTCTTTTTGACACAAATGAAAACTTACCAAAGACTAAGAGCAATATGTCACATCCATCTGTCAAATGAAGTCGATGTCGATGTCGATGACACTTGCGTGGTAGGGGCCCAGAATAAAATCGTTTTGTACTGATTATCGTTCAACATACGAATTTTTGTATTTTTGAATCGCTCGACTGCAACGAGTGCCCTCACCCACTTGTTGCAGGCGAGCGAAATAAAGCTGACTTAAGTCGCATGCGTCAACGTTATGTCATACGAGCGATTCAAAAATAGAGCTTCTATTATCTATATATATAATACGGCAGTGAAGCCGCTTCTCCTCCTAAACTAAAAGTCGCACAATCAAGTGCAATACACCGTTAGAAAGGTATTTGTCTGAAGTGGTCGGATAAGTCGAGAAATTTAGCAAAAACTCAACTAAAAAAAAAAAAAAAAACAAAAAAAAAAAACTTTTTTGAATGTTATTATGTGTTTTTTGCGCATTATGCGCACACGGGTTGCTCGTTGTACTATATTTTCTCATTAAGCTCAACCTTATCCGAATGCCAACTCAGCAAAACCGCGTAACTGTGAACTCAAGGTTACCCTTATTGGTGGTTATATCACGTCGGGGTCACCAATGTTGGTGGTTAATGGATCTGAAGGTTACTATTTGGTAAGGTACTGTCCACCAAACAATATTTTTAGAGTTCAGAAGGTGTGAAATAAAACCAAGAGATTGGGTGACGAGCGGCCAGGAGCTCTATTTTTGATTCACTCGTCTCGAGGATTCTACTGATTTTCGTGCGACGTTTGAGTTTCCGTATTCCGTAATAGCGACCTTGCATGTATATACATAGCTTCGCTTTTCGCCTGTAATAACGTCTCCCAACACGAGCGCGTGAGGGACAAAGCGAAAAGCGGTGCTATGTCTACGCCTGCATGATCGCTAATCACCTGGAGCTCTATTTATGATTCACTCGTCTCGAGATTCTACTGATTTTCGTGCGACGTTAGAGTTTCCGTGTTTTCCGTAACTCCGTAATAGCGACCTTGCACATATATACATAGCTTCGCTTTTCGCCTGTAGAACCGCCTCCCAACACGAGCGTGCGAGGGGTAAAGCGAAAAGCGTCCTATGTCTACGCTTGCAAGGTCGCTAATCGACTGTTCGGCACCTCGTTCGCCTCTCCACTCGCGCGACGAGTGATTAAAAAATAGAGGTTCTGATCGCCTCCTCGTTCACCTCGCCACTCACGCGACGAGTGATTCAAAAATAGAGGTCCTGGACTGGCGCGCAATCTTAACCGCAATTTTATTTACTTTGAATTACACAGGTATACATACTATATAGTTACATCTACCTATGTGGTGCAGCGGTTCCGGGAATTTATGTGTGCCTACACCCTTGTTCACACTTTTACGGTTTAGCTATACGGTTTGGTAAGTGTTTAGTATGTAAGTACTCGTATTTTGTATTCGTTTACGTGTAAATGTTTGAATCGAAAAACAGAAAAACATGTGGCACGCGAGTTATGTTTATTAGTTTTTGAGTAATACATTTTAATACATGTCTAGACATTTTCAACTTATTACGGATGCGGGTTCGAATCCCGTCAGGGTTTCATGAGCCAAGTTGCTTTTTTTCAAGTATATTTTCTTGTTCAATATTTATCACATAAAAATAGCATTGTACAATGCATAATTAAAAGTTATAATATCACTTTTGTTTTCGAACAACATCTTTAGAACCTCGGTAAAGGATCAATTTTATTTCACTAAACTAAAAAAAATAATTACCAGAAAAATCAACTTGTCGCCATATAGTTAATCATATCATGTTTCAAGTCGTTTCCTTTCATATATTGAGTTTTTTTTATGAACGTCGGGGAGACTCTTAGCCTTCATCATACCTGATATTAAGTATACTTATTATTTTTTTGGAGAGGGGACGCCAGCAAGGCCGGACGGGTGATCAGTCTCCCTAGTTGGAACCATTTCACCCAATTCCCCGGTGAAGAAATCCCCTGACGGACAGGGGGGGGCGGGTTATCGTTCACCCCACCAGCGTCGGACCCTCGAACCTTCCTGTGCGCTTACAATACCTGTTGAGTTCACTTATCGTCAACTGCTTTAAATCCTCTTCTTCTAGCTTATCCGCTTCAAAGAGCTCCCAGCGCAATGATGCATACATTGGGCATTCTGCCATGAAGTGGTAGCTTGTTTCTTCCTTTTCATTACATTGTGGACAGGTGGGGTCCTCTGTCCTTTTGATTATTGAAAGGTGCCTATTCAGTGGACAATGTCCTGTCAGTACTCCTACTATGTTCCTTATGTTTCTTCTGCTTAGTTTCAACAGCTCTCTAGTTTTCTTCTTATCAACTGATTTGATGAAGATCTTTGACTGTCTGCAGTCCTTTCTTTTCATCCATCTTTGGTTAGTTTCTTTGATTATTCTAATCTCAATGATGTTCTTAGAGATTCTATGTGATATTGGTAGTCTTGGTTCAGGGCCAATAAAGGGTTCATCAGCCCCCCTCCTAGCCAAGTTATCAGCTTCCTCATTGCCACTGTTACCTTCGTGTCCAGGTACCCAGGCAATTTCTACTTCAGCCAAGTTGGCGAGTTCCTGAATGCTTTGTTTGCATTCCTTCACTAGGGCTGAGGTAGTCTCCACTTTGTCAAGGGCTTTGATGGCAGCTTGACTGTCGCTATATATTATTATTTTACCTACATTATGGGTACCTATATCACTTTTAATCATGTGCGCACACTGCATTATCGCAAATACTTCCGCTTGGAATACACTGGTGTACTTGCCCAGATTGAAAGTTGCCCTTTTTGTGTCAGGTTTAGCTATGTAAACGCCAGCTCCCGATAGCTGAGTTGATTCTTTTCTTGACCCATCAGTGTAGCATACTGCAGTGCTATCCAGATTGCCTTGCTCTATTTCCCAGTCTTCTCTAGATCTGATGCTGATCCTGTACTTTTTGTCGAACATCCTTTCCTTATTGATTAGGTCATTGTTGACCAGTATCATTGAAAAGTTTTCTTCATACATGTTACCTATGATAGCATGGCCTTTGTCATTGTGTTTACCTTTCCATAGATTAGTACTTTTAAGCTTGAACCATTGCTCTGTAGCTCTCTTTTTTATCTCAAGATCTATTGGATTGAAGCCCAGTATCATTTCTAAGGCGGCCGTCGGAGTTGTTCTCATGGCTCCTGATATCATGATACTGACTAATCTTTGTACCTTTGTGAGTTCTTTTCTGTTGTATTCTAATTGTGCCTTATGCCACCATACTAGGGCTCCGTGGAGAATTCTCGGTAGTATGATTGCCCTGTATATCCATTGGACCACTTCGGGTTTCATGCCCCAGTTTCTGCCAACGGCTCTTCTGCATTGCATAAGGGCTGTCATCGCCTTTTTGCTGGTTTCTATTATGTGTTTCCTATAGCTAAGGGCGCTGTCTAAGGTCACCCCAAGGTATTTGAACTCTTTTACTATTTCAAGTTCTTCGTTCTCAATGTTTATTGGGATCATTCTGTCAAGCTTTCTTCTGTTGGTGAACAGCATCAGTTTGGTTTTTGAAGGGTTCAGGTTGAGTCCTTTGTCCCTACACCATCTCAATGTTGTCATTATTCCTCTTTTCATTATGTCTCTGACCACGCTTAATACTTTGCCTCTTACAAGTAGGAGACCATCATCCGAATACGCTTGGATATATATATTCATAGCAGATAGCAAATAATAAATAAAATAAGTATACTTAGATAAGGCTAAAGATGGAAGCGAGCTTCTCCCGGAATCCTCAATCACTGAGGAACTGACTATCTTTCTCTAACAGCCGGAACACAACAATGCTGAAAACATTATTGTTATGGCGTCAGATTTAGATGGTGGTAGCTAGCCAGGCGGACTTACAACGAGCCCTACCACCAACCAAACCGAATACAATATATACCCCCACTGGGAATCGAATCTGATACCGGTGGTTGTACCACTAGACCACAGAGGCGGTTAAAAAGCTAAGCTTGGAAGTAACAAGCTTATTTATCTACTTTCATAAAAAGCAAACATGTGTTCATCAGTTTACATTTAATAATAAGGAAAATCTGCATCATAGTCTATTAGGATGCTGACCCTGGCGTAAATTAAATTCTTCAAAAATTGAGGAAAAAAATGTACAATAAATATTATGCGGAAGAACGACACGAGGACAATAAAATTGTGAACTTAATGTTTCGTGCTTAATATATTTTATTAAATACCTAATAAAAAAATATATTTGTGTTACTGACTTAACTGTCTAATTTCAAAATCTATCACAATCCCTTTCAAAGGTATCGTGATTGTGATGGTGATTTATGGAATTGTCTAACTTAAAGTCACAATCCCTTTCGGAACGAATGATGGTTGAAATGATACTTCATTTGACACTTCTCCATACATTTAAAAGATATTTTCGTCTGCCACTTTGCTTAGACAGTTCAATTTCGTTCATAAAATACCTTTCAAAAGCGTCGCGATCACAATCCCTATCAGATGTCAAGTCGAGACATCCTGAAGTACGTAAATATCTTTGATCTTTCAAATGACGAATTGAAAGAGATTGCGATAGATTTTAAAATTAGACAATTATCCCCCAGGTTTCTAGTGAAATTCCATTGAAATGCCATTGGTTTATTTGGTAGTTTTTACGAACAAGGCCCTTCATTGCGTACAAAAGAAATCGTATTTGTAGCACAAATATCAAAGCAAAACAAATTTCAAACTAAAAAAGATTAGTCAATAAGGTCGAAAAACATTTGCACCCGTTTTACCTAGTTATTCAAAAAATATTTATAACATTAAAATTCAAAATGGCCTTACCTGACATGAAAATCATACGACAGCGTGATATTTCATTTAGGAGCATTTAATTTAAATGGCTAATTATAATTAGCTATCATTCATCATAATTCATATTTCATTACAAGGATCAATCAGTAGCAAATGTGAAATTAGACAACTGTGGAACAAAAATCAGTCTGTACAATTTCACAGGTGAAATCATATAAAAAAAATCTATCATTTCATTAAATGAAAATGAACAAAAAGTAGCAATTATTTCCATGTCTACATAGCACAGTCACAGAATATATAATAGTAATTACAGTCTATACGACTGTCGGACAAGAGTCCATTACGATTCAATTACGATTTCATTGGGCTTACATGAAGATATAGCAGGATACCCAATTTGTCTCAGTCTTAATGGAGTCGTAATCGAGTAATCAGTTAAATAACTGTGGTCTTAATAAAGTTAGCAGAATTGACCCCTGGATTCCTGGATCAGCCAGTGGACGTCTACTGCTGGACATAGGCCTCTCCTAGCTCACGCCTGTTGTGGCGTTCATAGGAGGCTATTAGCCTACTGCTACCATGCTGGCCAGACGGGTTGGTAGAGGGTTTGTTTCAAGTTTTCCTGCTCACGCACAGGTTTTCGATGCGTCGAGCCTCTTAGTAGACTCTTACGACATCCCAGCCATGTAAGGGAGTGGTGACACTTGTATTCTTAGGCCGTCACCACACGGCCAATTCACATTTATTGATTTTTTTTTCAACAACGGTAAACGCTTAGCTTTTATCATACCTGGATGGTAATATATGATAAGGCTGAAGGTGGAAGTGCGCCTCTAGCGAAATCTTCAACCTCTGAGGTACTGGCTATCTTATCTCTAACTGCAGGAACACAGCAATGCTGAACACCGTTGGCGTCAGATATAGATATGATGGTGGAGCTAGCCAGGCGGACTAGCAACAAGTCCTCTCACCAACCAAACCGAATACAACATACACTGGGAGTCGAACCCGGACCTTAGGGACTGGTACCGGAGGTATTACCACTAGACCACGGCGGTTATTAGTAGGGTTTTGATACAACCATTTTCTCCTAACAGACCACATTTAGTTTTTAATTTTTATCCAATTGTTTGCTGCCACGATCACATTCAACGCTAAATCGCTTAGCAGAAAAGTAAAGCTTAAACGAACGTTCTAATATCTTAACGCAAACAATCGCGTCTCCGTTTAACTACAGTAAATATAAGTACATACAGTACGTTATCTTAGCATTTTCTTGATAAAAGTAAATTATTATTATTGCAGCCGCGCGGACCGATGCGACGATCTGGGGAAGATCGCGAGAAGCCGCTGGATGCGGGCAGTGCAAAACCGATCGTCCGTTGTGGAAATCCTCGGGGGAGGCCTATACCCAGCAGTGGGAGTCATGTGGCTGAGACGACGACGACGATTTCAGTTACGCGGTACGCAATACGCGATAAGGCAGCCCGCTAACATACCGCACGCTTATTGTGTACAAAACATACACAGCGTGCGTTCGTCACCGCGGCACATTCGAGATTGAGACGCCCACCGAGATCTCGCTGAGACGAGGCGCGTCGGACATTATTAGCGAACGGACCTTTTTTGAGGAAAATAAAATACTGTATTTATCTTCATACTGTGGTTTAACTTGGAAGCTTTAACTTTGCTTTAATTAATTCTAGCCACGGGTAATTGGTTCGGTATGTTTTCTTTAGCAGATTTTACGGGGACATTAATTTTGATGAGGTGATTAAGTTGAGAACAGGAAAAACAGTTATTGTAATTTATTCTTATGTAAAACAAACTGACACTGTCTGTTATGGATTATTATTTACTTGAGGTATGGCATACTTAAGTAAAGCTTTATAACCGGTAAATTGTCGTCGTCGTCTCAGTTACACGACACCCACTGCTGGGTATAGGTCTCCCCCAAGGATCTCCACGACGATCGGGCTGGCGCTACCCGCGTCCAGTGACTTCCCGCAATCTTCACCAGACCGTCGGTCCACCATGCCGCGGGCCTACCCACGGACAGTCGTCCGGTGCGCGGTCGCCATTCCAGAAACTTTCAGCCCTAACAGTCATCAGTTCTTCTCGCTATGTGTTCCGCAAACTGCTTCAGCTGAGCATAGGTACTTACTTATACTCAAAACCATTTATACAGCCGAAGCTGTTACAAGCTATGAATGTCAAAGAAGCTACGTCATTGCTTCACAAAGCCTTTCGACGATAGAACTTGTAACGAGAAGAACCTAACAGGCAAGAAACCCGTCCAGTAGGCCTAGCACAAAAAACTTTTGTGTAACTATCGAAAGAGTATCGTCAGCAAATGTTTGACACATTGTCGTATACATCTTTTGACGTGACGATTCGAATAATTTATCGATACTATTTCGAACGTTTTTCGTGCTGCCCTATGGCGTTTAAAATCGTGAAATTGAAAATAATGAATTATCCGAAAGTAAGATACAACATAAAAGAAATGATTGGATTCAGCAGAAAAATAAAGTGGTTGACGTGGTGGATGAAAAAGAACGCAGGAAGTGGAGATGGGCAGGACACATTGTCAGAATGAACCACAACCGATGGGCGAGGATACTCCTCGAATGGCGATTCCGCGCTAACGACCGCGGTAGAGAACGACCCCACAAGAGATGGACGGATGACGATATCCGGCAACCAGCTTGCATCAACTAGATGCGTGTGGCAGCAGACCGTCAAGTGTGGTGAAGCAAAGAGGAGGCCTATATCCGTAGACGGACCCTACAAGGGCTGCAATAGATAGATAGAACTTTTAACTGTGTACATATTGTGTAATTTTTTTTTTTTTTTAACGGTGGGTATACAATAAGTTAATTGAGAAGGGATAACGCCCGAAATTAATAACCTATCTGTAGATATGGATTGGGCTATCTAAGGTAGTTGCCTAGGATATTTTTGTTAATATGACCAAAATAGTATCCCTAAAATAGTAACCAGTATCCTTGGCAACTATCTCAGATAGCCCTATTCATATCTACAGATAGGTTATAATCTCGGCCGTTATCCCTTCTCAATTAACTTATTGTATTAGACCGATCGCGCTGAGTTATTTTGTAGGCAAAACCTTCAAAAATTCTAAAGTTTATAAAAACTTGCCTGTGGATGTATTTGCATATAAAAAGCTTATTTTTGCGTTTTGTGTCATTTCTTGCCTATGCATCTATAGAAATTCGAATATTTGTGGTGGATATAAATAATTCAAAATAAAACTTACAAAATTGATTTAAAGTTAAAAAACGCAATGGTATTGAATTTAAGATAGCCTGCGTAGTGTACAAACCTAGTTTGTGTCACATTCGTCCAGGGGAAAGTGACTTAAAGTCAGTACATTAATAACTAAGGCAAAAAAAAATTAGAGTTTAAATAACTAGTACCATAATCTGCAGATTACTTAAATAAACCCATGAAATAAATTTGTGCCAGATTCAGGCATGGGATTTTAGTATTTTCAATTTTTTTGTTTGTCCGAGCTATAAGTGCTTTAAAAAAATATTACAATTATTAGAATTCACTTATTTGATATTAAAAATGCATGATTGATGGACAGTGTGAATTTGTGTCATATTAATGCACGGCATTATTAATTAAGAAATAAATACAAAATAGCGCACGAAGTTAGTAGGTACATAGCGCGCGATGCGAACGAAGCGCAGGCGGCAAGCCCGGCGCGGTCGACCTACCTATACGCGTGGACCGTGTGACATCGCGGCGTCCGTCTCAGTCGGGTTATATTCGGTACCTACCTACTATAATAGGTAATTAGATTATCTCGTGATTAGATCAGATTAGGTAAGGAAGGATTGAATTGATTAACGAAAGAACACACGCCGTCGTTCGGTTATGTAGAGATTATCATCACAGTCTATATTAAGCGTTAATCTAGAATGCAGACGCAGGTCACATATAATTTTCAATACTGTTACTTTTATGCAAGTGAAAGAATGACAGAGTGTCCCTGTCCGGGTCGTCGGTCGCATAGCAGAGCAGATATTATACCTATATCAGTTATTTAGTAGATTTTCACTTTTACCTATCGCTTTTCGGTAGTTTTTATTTTTTTATTTATCAATTTTATCATATAAAAAAAGTATTCTGCTTTAAGTAGAGTCAGCAAAACAAAATGTATTGCTTGTACTTACTAAATACGGCATAGTCGTAGATTTACAGGAACCGGGTCCGATACTC
This sequence comes from Chrysoteuchia culmella, assembly GCA_910589605.1. Taxonomy (NCBI): domain Eukaryota; kingdom Metazoa; phylum Arthropoda; class Insecta; order Lepidoptera; family Crambidae; genus Chrysoteuchia; species Chrysoteuchia culmella. Next base: position 4,382,208 of record OU342651.1, read on the forward strand.
CGTTAAGAGAACCGGGAATATCGCTACTCCCGGTACTGAGAAACCCCTAAAGCTTTTTTGTATTATTGAGCTGTTTAAAATGTGTGCATAAATGAAAATGTTAGACGCAAGATGAAAGAACCATAGAAAGTGCTGCTGCTGTGAAACTATTTTTTGGTAGTTCCCCGCGTAACACACACAAAATTCATCTTTTATACTATAACGTACAATTGAAATACGCTCATATTACCGGTCATATTACTGTCTGGCTATTGTTGTCTCACTCTGACAAAATAGGTCACTGCCCTGTTATACCGCCTAATGATAAGCTAGGAGTATCATACAATCAACGATGAGCCTAGAAGGTATTCATTAGGGATTTAGAATCCCCGGGTTTGTAAGTATTCGGAAACACAAGAACAGGTAAGAAGTTACACTCTAGCGCAGTACAGAAGATAAAATAATCAAAACGCTTAGCCGATTTCGACGCATTGAACGCCAGTCTTTGGAATATATTGTGAAGTACATATTCGTATTTATGCTTGTCTAATGGAAGGGGAAGAGTATAGCTGTCCATTTCAGACCGAAATATATCAGATAATAAAGCGTTAAGCTTGCAACAACGCTACTTTCTGTCTCTGCTCAAGGGGTTTGCGTTCAAGCTTATAACAAAAATATATTTTGTGCGGCGTCGGTACCGCCACAAAAATAGATAGATACCGACGCCGCACTGTAACCGCACCGAGCGCTTTGTATGGAAACAAACGACCGTCCGTGCGCAAAACGACAAATGCACCGCTTCGGCACCGCAGCGATCCGACAAGAAACGTCTAAACTGAGAGCGCCCTTAAAGATGTTTGGATCTAAACTTCGATCATCAAGTCGTAGTCATTGTTTAAGCCACATGACACCCACTGCTAGGTATAAGACTCCCCCAAGGATCTCCACAACGATCGGTCCTGCGCTGCCCGCATCCAGCGGCTTCCCTTGACCTTCACCAGACCGTCGGTGTGTAGTGTCGTCCCGTGCGCGGTCGCCATTCCAGAACCTTTCCGCCCCAGCGGCCATCGGTTCCTCTCTATGTGCCCCGCCCACAGACATATCAGCCGAGTAATCCTTCGAGCGATGTCAGTTGCTTTGATCAGTTTAGTTCTCCTACGGATCTCCTCATATCAGATTCGATCACGTAGGGAAACGCCGAGCATACTCATAGTTAGCGACCACGAATCACTACTGTAAGTCATCACTGACAACACACACTGGTCATAGACTTTCGTCTTGAGACACTCCGGTAAGTTGGACGCGATGATCTTACGGAGCTTCCTGAATGCTGCCCATCCGAGTTGGATTCGACGGGAGATCCCTTTTGTTGGACTGGACTGGAGTTGGACTTACCTAACTGGATTGTCTGTCCAAGGTAAACGTAGTGGTCAACATTTCGAGTGTAGGGTTCCCAACGTGAACTGAAGTGGGTATAACATGGGAATTTGACATGATTTTCGCCTTTTCCATGTTCATCATAAGACCCAATGTTTGGGAAGCACTACGGAGATCGTCGAGCATTGTGTTCAGATCTTCCAAGGTCTCAGCCGCAAGGACTATATCATTGGCTAAACGAAGATGTGTCAGATACTGGCCATTAATGTTGATGCCGAGTCCTTTCGAGTCCAAGAGCTTAAAGATATCCTTCGACGCAGCTGTGAACAGTTTCCGAGAAATGACGTCTCCCTGTCTCACACCTCGCTGAAGTTGGATGGGATTTGTGTTCTGGTTCTGTAATCGGTCCGACATGGTGGCATGTTCGTATAAGTACCTGAACACCTCGAAATACCTATAGTCCACTTGGCACCTCTGGAGAGAATGCAGCACCTCCCAGGTCTATATCGTATCGAAGGCTTTCTTATAGTCCGCAAACGCCAAGCAAAGTAGCAAATTATACTCCTCGGTCTTCTGTATAACCTGCCGAAGCGTATGGATGTGGTCTTTGGTGCTAAAGCCTTTTCAGAACCCGGCTTGGTTGTGAGGAAGTCGTCGATCCTGCGAGCTAGACGACTCGTTATGACTCTCGAAAACAACTGAGTTTGCGTTTGGTATAGTTGGAGGAATCATTTCAGCGTAAAAAACCTTTGCCAGTAAAGCAAAGCTTTTTTCATGCTAATTAAAATTTTAATGAAATATTAAAAGTTGAAACTTAATGAAAATGACACGCATGATCAGCAAGCATATCCCTCAAAGTAGGATTCAGGTTGAAAGGACTGACCTGTTTCTTATCCTGTTAATCTTACAGCCTCAGTGGACAACCGAATTAGGGAATTAGGGACAAGATGTAAGTTTACATTGGCTTGGCTATTTCACTAAAGGCCAGATCGAAAAAATTTAACGATTCTACATCTATATCAATAAAAGCTATAGACTTGCTCGGTCGTCAACTGAAGCTTTTTGGGTTACATGACAAGGGGGCAGAGTTGTATTGCGCTATTAAGAGTCTGCCTGCGGAGACAGGTTCATGGACCAGTTCAGTAGGGGCTCGTGCATCAAATTTAAATTCAAATTCAATATCATTTATTCAGTCTATGCTGTTACAAGCACTTATGAACTTCAAAGAAGCTACGCCATCGGCTCACAACCCCTTCGGCTGGATACTGGATTTTCTTTGCTAGGAAGGCATTGAATGATGACCCGATATTCAATTTTCTCCATACGTGTGAACAACGATAAGATGCTTAATTAGTAGCTACCTGGGCAAATGAACCTGTCTCCACAATCCCCCCAAAACCGGAAAGTTTCCGATCTCAGGAGATTGCAATGCAAATATGGCTAGCCAAAGGAAAGGTCAGAAGTCAGATAATGTTTATATAACATCGATAAATAATGCTAGGGCATAGTCCCAGGAACTCCTGGTTACGAATTTTCCCGAGATTCCCGAAACGGTACTTACTGGGGCACATTAACTGGCACCGGTTTTAACATGATATCGCAGAACCGGTTCTCATTAATAGTAAACTTCAATATAAATACATTCAAATTAATGAGCTCGAGATAGGGAAAAGTACCGGGAATTTAAAGTTAAATTTTTGCTTGGGACTCCCAGTACTGACGCAAATTAACTGACAGCGGTACCATCGTATAGAAGAACCAGTATTCTTGGTTCTCATTAATAATAATGAATGGGTTAGAAATGCAAAACTATAAAACAAAATGTATTAAACGAGTGATTGACAGTGGGTGCATGATTTCTAATTTCAATTTTAACAATCAGAAAGGCTTTTATTTAGAATAGTGCCACTTGAGGTGGTATAAAGTAAAAACAAATTATACTTACTTACTTGCCTAGATCAGATATATATCCTGTTTTCTTTTTTTTGCTTTTTATTTAATGTTTACCTACTTCTAAAAAACATCTTAGTCTGGTCATCAACTTACTTAAAAATAATTAAGTAGGTACCTTCTTGACTAGCAATGTAGGTACCGTCAACAGCACGTACGGCTTTACATTTGCACTACGAAAACCACCGACGAGCGACGTAAGGGCGCTCTCAAGGTCACACACACCGCTCGCGTGTCGCGTCGCGTCCCATGCGCTTGCTCTTAGCGGCAAATTTCAAAATGTTCCGGATTTAAACTGAATCTAATAATATAAGATTCCATGGATAAAAACGACACAAATTTTGAATAGTGTTTCGTTATATCATAAAGATAATAAAAACATAAACTCTAATAACTTGAATTTTCTTTTGTGACTTTTACAGCGTTTTGAACAAAAAAAGGAAAGTTTCTGAAAATGCTATGGAGGAATCTGACACAAAACATTATAAACAAAAGATACTATTGATCTAAAACTTATAACACTTATTTCACCAACTCTAATATTCTTTTGAGCTACTGAGGCGACATCTTAGGTAATGGTTAAATAACAGTATTCCCGTGGAGAGAGATGACACAAAAACCCCGTGTACATCGTTTACGACTTTCTAATCCCCATGAAAGTAAAATTATCGTCTCTAATTTTCTTTCCGGCCGATAATGTCAGAAAAGACAAAAACGTCAATATATACTTATCCCTGCACCTAAGATGACTCAAAATCATATATTAGGTTAAGTAAATGGTCCTGGAACTGTATACCAAAAATCAAGAACTTTAATATTTTTGAAACCTCAAAACTTATCCCTATCGGTCTATATACCCACCGTTGAAAAATAAACAAAAGGCTTATTTACAAGATAATCATTATAGAAAATTACTGACTCATGAAAATTTGTATTATTATTCCATTTCACTCGATAATAGATAAAATCTGAAAGCCCCTTATTATTTACTAGACGAATAGATTTTAGTTATATCTTGATTCCAGTTGCGTGATTTTGCGTTCTGTTAATAATATTTCGTTATACTTACTGGAATGAAAAGCTAGTAATCATAAAATCAATCTGGAATTGCGTTAGATTTAAATAAAGACTAAGGGCCGGTATTTCAATGTCACCTTATCTTATGACTTAAGTTAAGTCCAACATTTGAGCTATGTATCACTTGTGAAAGACAATAGCGTATTTCAATCCGGATATTCCTCGCCTTAGCAAATCTAGGATTCGTCGCAATATTGCAACATAGAAACAAAATATGATAATTGTCTATGAATTTTGTAGTCATTTGCTGACATTGAGCGCTCATTGGCTGCGCTTGTACGCTCAGCGACCAATGAGAGTCGTTGTGGAGGCTCCACAATGAAAAAGAGCGCCAAAAAATTTATCACTTTTGAATTTCTTCTCACTTCGAAATTTTTACATTACATTTCGCATCATCTTCAAAATTTCGCATAATATTCTTGTAATTTGCCATTATTTCTACACTTTAATATTTTTTATGCTACAACTGCATTTTATTTACTGATAATAAATACCTAAATGTAAAACTAAAATATCTTTTTGCCATTTAAAAATATGTTACCATAGCAACGAATCCCGGATCGGCACTTAAGTCTCTGAATTCCTTAGCTTAAATATTGGCTAGTTAGGATGGACTTTAAGCGTCACTTAACTTTAATCGTTTATTGAAATACACATAAGTTTAACATATCTTCAATCCTGGATCAATTCAAGATAAGTCGATATTGAAATACCGGCCCTAAGGGCCGGTATTTCAATATCGACTTATCTTGAATTATGTGTATTTCAATAAACGATTAAAGTTAAGTGACGCTTAAAGTCCATCCTAACTAGCCAATATTTAAGCTAAGGAATTCAGAGACTTAAGTGCCGATCCGCGATTCGTTGCTATGGTAACATATTTTTGACTGGCAAAAAGATATTTTAGTTTTACATTTAGGTTATTTTATTATCAGTAAATAAAATGCAGTTGTAGCATAAAAAATATTATAGTGTAGAAATGATGGCAAATTACAAGAATATTATGCGAAATTTTGAAGATGATGCGTAATGTAATGTAAAAATTTCGAAGTGAGAAGAAATGCTAAAGTGATAATTTTTTTGGCGCTCTTTTTCATTGTGGAGTCTCCACAGCGATTCTCATTGGTCGCTGAGCGTACAAGCGCAGCCAATGAGCGCTCAATGTCACCAAATGACAACAAAATTCATAGACAATTATCATATTTTGTTTGTTATGTTGCAATATTGCGACGAATCCTAGATTTGCTAAGGCGAGGAATATCCGGATTGAAATACGCTATTGTCTTTCACAAGTGATACTTAGCTCAAATGTTGGACTTAACTTAAGTCATAAGATAAGGTGACATTGAAATACCGGCCCTTAATCGTTTAGATTAGTACTTAAACCACAGTATAAAATAATGAACACAAGTCAAGACAAGAAAAAGTAAATAAGCGAGTCACATTCGCTCTGTTGCGCTGGAAACGTAACTAGTCTCTACATCTTTTAATGAAAGAAAGAAAAGTAATTTATGGTTAAAAAAACATACCAACAGAATTTCAACCGCCTACCACCACCGGTATGAGACCCAGGCCCTGGGTTCGATTTCCAGCGGGGGTACATATTGTATTCGGTTTGATTGGTGGTAAGATTTGTTGTAAGCCCGCCTGGCTAGCTACCACCATCTTATCTAAGTCTGACGTCATAACAACAATGTTTTCAGCATTGTTGCTTATACTGGGACCACTTGTTTATCTTTATCTTATCATAATTTTTATTAACTATGTGTTAAGTTGCTTCAAACATTCGAACATCCTTCTATTCGCAGATGACATGAAAATTAGTAGGGAAATAAAAAAAATGTTTCCCATTGCTTTCTGTTGCAGGAAGATTTCGAAATTTTTGCAATGTTAATAAACTAGATTTGAATATTAGTAAATGTAACTCAATTTCCTATCATGGAAACACAACACAACTAATTTTAACTACAATTAAAATAATGCAACCTATTGTGACATAAGTCTTATGCGAAATCTAGGAATTATACAAGATTCTAAATAAAAATTTGTGAGCAAATAGACCAAATTATTTAAAAAAAACTAACAAAGCACTAGGGTTTTTAATGAGGATTTAAAGAAGCAAAATCATTAATAGTTATTTGTTATGCAAGGCTGGAGTTGGTTATTAGCGGCGAGTTACCTCTATTGAAATCTGAGCAAGTGAAGGATTCTAGGATTAGATTGAATCCTGAGCGAAGCGAGGATTTCAAAGGTACAAGACGCTAAAAACTTTTCTGCCGAGCGCAACATACAATTTTTCACCTCACAACAGCGAGGAACATTTTATGGTTGTTTCCGCGGACAACTTGTTGAAAAAATGTTTAAACATAAAGTTTAATCTAAATATACCTTATTCTCGTTGATTTAATGATATAAAAAACTAAAATAATAAAAAAGGGAGTATTATAGTTAATTCAAGTTATTTAAAGTAGGAATATATTGTTACTTAAATAAACAATAAAAATGATTTACACTGACATGAGGTACAAGACAAAGACAATTTAAAAATAAAGATTAAAATCTCACCCAGCCTAATATAAAATTCTTATAACAAATTGTTATTGTTTTTATGATTCAATGAACTAAAATAATATAATAAAACCAAAACGGAGTATTATAATGAATTTAAAGCTATTTAAAATAGGAATCAAATATAACAAAAAAGTCAATAGTGCGATTCGGAACGCATTATGACATATTTTTAGGTATTAATTTAAAAAAGTACTTTGCCGCGCTAGGCCGCAAAAAGCGATTTTCTACGCCGAATCTGAATAAAAAACATCATTTTCCGAGCGTGTGAGGTGAAAAGTACTTTGCGCTAGGCCGCTAAATTTTCGCGCGCTAATTTTCTACTCAGAAAATGATTGACAAAACCTCCTTTTCAGAGCGTGTGAGGTGAAAAGGTTATTTACTGTTCTTTGGTAGGGAGTATTCTGGAATTTAATTTTCAAGTTTTGAACTCGCATTACAATATTTACATAAATAAAAAAAAATCTTAGGTATTTGGAATCCAAAACAAACGTTTGTGACAGGAGTTACATGTTTATTGTACTGGCGGCATGTAACTTGTGTCTCTTCATACTCGAATATTGATCATGTAAACATTTTCTAACTACATGTGAAAACTTATTATTAGCTAATGCTTACCCATATTCTTTTTGTTACCTGTGCAATTGTAAATAAAATAAATAAATATTCTTAAAGCCTCATTTTTTTCAATCTGCTGAATAAATCGTATGTGATACCTACCAAACTAAATTCAGCAAACACTGAAACGGAGCATGAAGATCTTGAAATTCTTCAGTCAAATCATGGACGTGAAGTAGAGTCAAGATCCAAAATTAATACCAAAATACTTACCCAAAAATTTCAATAAATTTGCATTATGCAGGATACTGAAGTTAAACCGTCATGATAGTTCATATACCATGTTTCTCAACAAAATTTGCCTATCGAGTGGTTTTTTTTTCAGAAGGCGGAAGGGAATATAGTATTTGAAGACACTGACACTCAGAACAAGTATTTGCGGCGAGATGTGGAATATGCTCCTCATATTGCTCTGCGTTGATATCTCTCTTCGTCGTGCGTCTTGCTATTATTCAGATATACCGATGATAGTACCTATACAGGGGGCTAAAAAGACCCATACCGAAGCCGTAATAATTATATAATTATTAGGTACACAATGCATATGCATTGTGTACCTTAAACTAAATAAGAAAATGTAAAAATAATAGACATAAAATAACTTAGATCTATTTGCAATGAATGAGGCCTCGATCAAGCGAATCATGTGCAAAGATTTTTTTAACGGGACATAATTATGTACTGTTATAGTATTAATTTAAACTTAGGATTGTGCTTTTTGTAAACTTTGTTGTTATCTGTGATGACCTATAATTGGCTTTCTGTTACTAGATAAGTTATCTTTTTTGTTAAACATAGCTGTTGTCCGAATATAAATAAATAAATAAATAATTGCTGGATAATGACATTTATTTTTCGTTTTCAAAATATGAATTTTAGTTCATGGGTACAAGTAGACGGCCAGGATCCAGTTTCTTTGACTGGTTTTGTTATTCATTGCGGCTTAGTGACATTCAACGATTATCTTTGAAAATAAATATTGATAGGTATTTGATAGGATCAGGCGTTACTTGGCGGAAATCCATATCTTAGTAGAAAACTCGACTCGGTGCTGAGATTGGCACGGTCTAACAACTCCTGAGGATGCTCCGTGTGTGGGCGAAACACGTGTAGAGTAGTCGGTGAAGGTGCAAGGTGTGTCACTGGGCTGCATCTGCATTTTTTCTTGCGGAATTACGCGACATATTTTTTGTTTTCTACTAATAAATATTGACTTTGATCCTCAATAACTGCTTAACTATCCAGTTCCCAGATTTAGCCCGATACAAGAAAATTATAGTAACGATGGGGAGAACACGTGGGTTTCGTTTTCGTTACGGGTCTTTAAACACCCTGTATATTTTATGGATAAGCTGACTATCAGACGCCCTATAGCTGTTGAGTTTATAGAACCAAATACAACTATTAGGAAACCGGGCCTGAGCTTACCATCATCACTAACAACGAATGTGAGTTTATGATTTTGTAATTTTTGCATTTTTCAATGCTATTTTTATACTTATGGTAAATTTTAAATAGAAAAATATTGGAAAAAATTAACTCGGCCACAAGTGAATTCTCAGACGGGAGTATTGGAGAATTTCGACGGTGGTTCGCAAGTCTCGGTAGCTCAGCGGTTATAGCATTGGACCGGATTTCCAAAGGTCGCGGGTTCGATTCCCGCTGAGAATTCACTTGTGGCCGAGTTAATTTTTTCCAATATTTTTCTATTTAAAATTTACCATAAACGAATGTGAGATTTGATGAGAAAGGTCACATTTGTCAATCACACAATTTTGGATTTTACGCATACCTTTAAGCCTACTGCATCACATACTATACAATAGTATGTGTTGCATGCATATATACTATACAACTTATTCTAGCCACCCCCCTCCCCCCCTATGGAATTAAGTTTTATTTAACGCCTATGATTGAAATAGTACATATTTTACAAGCTAAGACAGGTTAGATTCCGAGAGGACCGATAAATAACTAAAATGATTCATATAAACAATATTTAAAAAAAATGAGAAACACTACTGCATCACCAGAAAAGTCAACTGAAAAGAAGGAAACAATATCAAATATAGATCTTTTGTTCAACATAATAATATACAGTACTTGGACTTACTTACTCCTACTCATGGATCAGAGACGTGAAATGAGGCTTCAGAACTCAGCGGATGTTCATCGTTATCGGCAGCTAAATAGGCAGATCTCTAAGTCTTTGACAAGCGACCTTCGCCAATTTAATACGAACCGTATTAAAGAGGCTATCGAGCGGAATAAAGGCTCCAAAGTGTTCGCGAGAGATCTGTCTATTGGGCAAAGCCAGATGACGAAGCTGAAAACTGACGACGGTCGCATCATTTCTGCGAAACCTGAAATCCTGAGGGAGATCGAGAGTTTCTATGGACAGTTATATTCCACGCAGACACCTGTTGAAAGCAAGGCTAAAGACCCCAGAGCCAAGCTTACCCGTCACTTCACCGAAGATATCCCGGACGTCAGCCTGTACGAAATTAGTATGGCTCTCAAACAACTCAAAAACAACAAGGCAGCGGGTGATGACGGAATCACTACAGAACTTCTGAGAGCGGGCGGTAAGCCGATACTCAAAGTCCTCCAGAAGCTTTTCAATTCCGTCATTGTCGAGGGCAAAACGCCGAGGGCATGGAATATAAGTGAGGTGATTTTGTTCTTCAAAAAGGGAGATAACACCCGTTTGAAGAACTTCAGACCCATCTCACTTCTAAGCCATGTCTATAAGTTGTTTTCGAGAGTCATTACGAATCGTCTCGCTCGCAGGTTCGACGACTTCCAGCCTCCCGAACAAGCCGGGTTCCGAAAAGGCTTTAGCACCATAGACCACATCCATACGCTGCGGCAGGTTATACAGAAGACCGAGGAGTATAATCTGCCACTTTGCTTGGCGTTTGTGGACTATGAGAAAGCCTTCGATTCGATAGAGACCTGGGCGGTGCTGCAGTCTCTCCAGAGGTGCCAAGTGGACTATAGGTATATCGAGGTGTTAAGGTACTTATACGAACATGCCACCATGTCGGTCCGATTACAGAACCAGAGCACAAGTCCCATCCAACTGCAGCGAGGTGTGAGACAGGGAGACGTCATTTCTCCGAAACTGTTCACAGCTGCGTTGGAGGACATCTTTAAGCTCTTGGACTGGAAAGGACTCGGCATCAACATTAATGGCCAGTATCTGACACACCTTCGTTTTGCCGATGATATAGTCCTTATGGCTGAGACCTTGGAGGACCTGAACACAATGCTCGAAGATCTCCGTAGTGCTTCCCAAAGAGTGGGTCTTAAGATGAACATGGATAAGACGAAAATTATGTCAAATTCCCATGTTGTACCCACTCCAGTTCACGTTGGGAACACTACACTCGAAGTTGTTGACCACTACGTTTACCTTGGACAGACAATCCAGTTAGGTAAGTCCAACTTCGAGAAAGAGATCTCTCGTCGAATCCAACTCGGTTGGGCAGCATTCGGGAAGCTCCGTAAAATCTTCGCGTCCAATTTACCGCAATGTCTCAAGACGAAAGTCTATAACCAGTGTGTGTTGCCATTGATGACTTACGGTAGTGAAACGTGGTCGCTAACTATGGGTCTGATAGGAAAACTCAAGGTCACCCAGCGTGCAATGGAGAGGGCTATGCTCGGCGTTTCCCTACGTGATCGAATCAGAAATGAGGAGATCCGTAGGAGAACTAAAGTAACTGACATCGCTCGAAGGATTGCTCAGCTGAAGTGGCAGTGGGCGGGACACATAGCGAGAAGAACCGATGGCCGTTGGGGCGGAAAGGTTCTGGAATGGCGACCGCGCACAGGACGACGCTCCGTGGGTAGGCCTCCGACAAGGTGGACCGACGATCTGGTGAAGGTCGCGGGAAGCCGCTGGATGCGGACTGCGCAGGACCGATCGTTGTGGAGATCCTTGGGGGAGGCCTATACCCAGCAGTGGGTGTCATGTGGCTGAGACGACGACGACAAATAATATACAAGCGGAGGCATAGAAATTTCTAATAAATCATTCATAATGTTATGTCTCCGACTGCATAATTTTAGCTTCTGTGATTAAAACCGTATTAAATGAAACATTTTTACGCCATTATTTCTGCCTACGAGTACACAATCGTTTGACATTTAATCCCACTACCTAAACATTTCTGTTGGGAACGACTCTTATGCGACTATTGTCCAGAAACAATTAGACGAAACCTATTCTTTCTGTGTCATTGTGTTGGGACTTTTATCTTTGGTATCGGTGTCCGATAGTCATTGTTCGTGATTGAATACAAAATGAGGGATACAGGCACAGAGTGCGTACAATATGAAAAACACATCAAAATGTGTCACCTCTATCACTACTATAGGTACGAGTAAAACAATGTCGCGTATATCTCTCTGTTCGCGATAAACTCAAAAACGACTGCAATAATTTTGGTGTGGATTTCACGAATATATAATAATATAGTGATTCAGAGTGCTTAGAGCGCTTACGTACTGCGTCCGAATCCGTGAAAAAATGGATCCGTGATAATACGGTCCGTCATAGACGTACAACTATTTTGTATGGTAGCTTACGCACTATATCCGTCTTCTTCTGTATCATTCTTGAATCTCCGAAATGACGAACCATATGAACAAACTTGTTCCCTATTTTAATACTATACGTATAAGGTTAAGTTCCCATCCTGGAATCCACTTACTTCCACAACCACGGAAAATATATTAATGCATTATTTTTTTGATCGAGTAAACTTGGCTGACATATACTCAGTATCTTGACTCGCGATTTTATTGGTGTTATTAAGAAATTTGTATTGTGAAATCAATAAAAACCATGCATAAATTTGTACTACGTGGTGGTGGAAGTAAGTGGAGGCCAAGATCCTCTGCTGATCCTTTCACTGATAGTGTTAAAATAAAAATACGTATCGGATTCGGAACGCAGTACGTAAGCGTTATCCGAATTCTGTCCGAGTTTATAGGATCCGTTTTTTCACCGATACGGATCGGACGTAGTGCGTAAGCGCTCTCATGAAGTCAAAGTCAAAGTCAAAGATTTTTATTCAAATAGACTTATAGATAAGTGCATTCGAATAGTATTTTTTTTTTCCTCTACCAGCCATTCAGGACATGTTTTAACTGATAAGAAGAACGGCCGCAAGAAACTTATCAGCTTTAACAGAAACAACAACATTCACAATGGAACATGTTGTTGCCAAACACAAATCTACAATCTTGAAATAATTTAATATAAGAGGAGAATTTTCTCATACTCAGTTATTAGAATGTTTCCCTTTGATACAATTACAATAGTAATGTTCTATGTTAGTATCACATCCATGCATTTCGGTCTTTTAAATAATCATCTACCTTGTAATAACCTTTGCTTATGAGTGTCTTTTAAACATAATTATATTTTAAATTTATGCAAAGTCAGCTCAATCACTTGTTGTGGAACTTTATTAAAATACTAGCTATGCCTTTCCCCAAAAACGAGCGTCTACATTTTTCAAGTAGAAAACGAAAAATATGTCGCGTAATTCCGCAAGAAAAAATGCAGATGCAGCCCAGTGACAGTGACACCGAGTCGGTGCTGAGATTGGCACGGTCTAACAACTCCTGAGGATGCTCCGTGTGTGGGCGAAACACGTGTAGAGTAGTCGGTGAAGGTGCAAGGTGTGTCACTGGGCTGCATCTGCATTTTTTCTTGCGGAATTACGCGACATATTTTTCGTTTTCTACTAAGATATGGATTTCCGCCAAGTAACGCCTGATTCTATCAAATACTTACATTTTTCAAGTCAAAATCTTGGAACGGCAAGCTTATTCTTATTTCTAGTATTCAAATTATGGACATCGCTAGCTTAATAAATAAATCCGTGATGTTTCCTTACATAATAATAATAATAAAAAAATATTTATTCCATATTAAATTTGATTGTTTCCTTACATATAGGTACTATAATTATCATAGATGTATTGTCCCGCCAAAGTTAGTATATTAATCTGTTTAAACAAATCCTTAAGAGAATCTCTCCGTCGAAGGTTGTAACAAACATATTCTATATTGGCTGCTGAGCCCCACAACAACAGGCCATAGGACATTACACTATGAAAATGACTAAAGTAAACTAGTCTTGCCGTTTCAATATCAGTTAAGAGCCTTATTTTCCTTATTGCGAAAGCCACAGAACTAAGTCTACTCGACAAGGCTTCAATATTTGGATCCCATGAGGAACTTTAGGTATATAATTTGTCACACTTTTGTTTAAAATGATTTAAATATAACGGCTATTGTTGGAAGTGTTGGAAAAAGTTTCGCCACTTGGGAGCTTTCATCGAAATGGTGCCAAACATTTTATCCTAATCCTAAGTAATATTATAAATGCGAAAGTGTGTTTGTTTGTCCTTCCTTCACGCCCTAATCATGCAACCAATCGAATTGATTTTTGGCATAGAGTTCGTTGAAAGGACGGATAGTAACATAGGCTATTTTTATCCCGCTATTCCCACGGGAACGGGTACCACGCGGGTACAACCTCAGGCGGAAGCTATTATTCATAATATATGTAAAAACATTTATGTCCTATGGAAACCAAACCCACGAGACGACGTGATCGGCAGTTCAATTTTTGAATGGTCGAACCACCGAGGTTATCTGCATTTCAATATCATTAATTCACATAAACCAACTTTTGCGGAATATTTAGTGCGATTTATTTACCCGAAATATATATTCGGCACCTTGCCAGTTGCCGTGGTCACGGATTGATGTCAACCCACGGCAACTGAAAAGGCACCGAAACGTCGGGAACCAAAAACCTCAAATTATAGTACCAAATATATATTTCGGGTAAATAAATCTCACTAAATATTCCGCGACAGTTGTTTTATTTCAATTATGAGTGCGCGAAGATACTTTAGATGAGCTTATCATTAATTCAGTCTAGGCTGTTACAAGCTCATGTGAAAATGAAACAAACTGTATAAAATATGTTCGTAAATCTATACGTCTGTGTGTACCACCACAAATACGACCGTAATTTTCTCGCAGTTTTGTCTATTTCAGATAACAATTAATGTTCTTTTCATAGACTCACTTTTGTCTTTGTTGAATTTGTTATCTTCGCTTTTGTGCGACATTGTACTAAAAGGTAAAACACTTTTAAGTCATCACAATCAAAAAAAAATATTAGAAATGTGGGACAATATTGTTGTAAATAGAGTGGACAACAAAGTCATCGTAATAAGACAAAGTTAAATCATTATAACAAAAAATAGTTTATCAGTTATCAAGCATTTGTTTTTATGTTCTGAACCGGAACATAAATTGGTCCTTCGAGCCGGATAATTAAAAATAATCAATAATTAAAAAGTTTGTAGCAACATACAACGCTTTTCATTTCTTCTGTAGGTACCTACAGTTTATTTTAGGTGAATTATTGCTGAATTTCTAAGATTACTCAATAAAATGAAATAATTCGTTTTGGATCATGTTCTTAATCTACAATTTATCCCGCGATTACATATCCTGCAATAAAACTACGAAATCTAAAGTAGATAAGTATGTATAATCAATAAATACTTATTACACTCACACCAATTAACCTAGCCCCAAAGTAAGCACTGTAATTCTTGTGTTATGGGCTACTAGGATAACGGATATAAATAAATATTAATAATAACTCCTAACATTTTTTTAAATAAACAAATAACTAGCCATGACTCAGGCACAAATGGACATATTCATCATACAAACATTTGCCCCTACCGGGATTCGAACCCGGGACCTCAGAGTAGGCGACATCTTGAAAACCTGTGTACGTACTACTCTACCACGGAGGTCGTCGAATGTGATGAATCTATGATAATAAACAAAAGGCGCATCTATGATCCTTTTTTCATATCACTTTTTAAAAACAGCATAGAGAACTTACGGGAACCGGTGAAACCGCGGGCGGGCTACTGACTAATACGCTCATAAAACTTACAAGTCATCATGAAAGTACTTATGATAAATTTTAAATAGAAAAATATTGGAAAAAGTCAACTCGGCAACAAGTGAATTCTCAGATGGGACTCGAACCTACGACCTTTGGAAATCCGGTCCAATGCTCTAACCACTGAGCTACCGAGACTTGCGTACCACCGCTGAAATTCTCCAATACTTTTATATTTTTAATACGCTGTAGGCCAGCGTTGTCACATCGATAATGCTAGGAATATCCTTGCATTCAGACGAAACATGAGCTACCGAGACTTGCAATACGCTGTAAGCCAGCGTGGTCACACCAATGCTAGGCATGTCCTTGGGTTAGAGCATTAAACGGGGGACGGGATTTTCAAAGGTCGTGGGTTTGAGTTCCATCTGAGAATTCACTTGTGGGCGAGTTGACTTTTTCCAATATTTTTCTATTTAAAATTTATCGGTATAAAAATAGCATTGAAAAATGCAAAAAATCAAAAATCATCATGAAAGTATTTAATTCACACACATTCGACTAAGAACTGACATTTTAAAAGTTATAAAAAAATAGTACACCTCTCATAATCTCTACAACAAAGAAACATTAAGTAAGTACTATAACCATGCCACAACAAAATCTCTCTGAATACAAAGAGAATGGGAGAGAGTGCGTTATGCACAATTCCCCTGAATTATCTCGCACTATGACATCGTAAACAGAATAAAAACATAATTATATGGACATGTTCACTATATTCCGAGCCTTATTTCCTTACACACAGTTTTATTTGGACATTTCCATACGAAAATGGGCAGAAGGTGGCTCGAATCTTCACTGTTCTTTGCTACAGTTGTATTAGCATTGTACTGCGACTGGCACGTTTTGGTCGTTGTTTTATATTATTTATTTTCATTTTAAAAATACTTAAAACTTACTCGTTGTCTTTAGTAATATCTATTTCTTTTTTCAGTAAAAAAAATGCATTTTGTTCCCTAATCATTTGCCTTTTTTAAACTAATTATCAAGCCCAAGGTCAGTTTAATCAAGAACTTGTGTTATGGTTCCTAGATATCGTGTTTTTTTTTTCAAATAGACACATAAATACTCTTAGTTCACTCACACCCACACCACTACCACAGCTACAATCGATTTTTGGACATTGGACAATCAAAGCGGACAATCGCAGAACAGGTCAAAGAACATATCGCAGCTGTTAAAAATCGCCAGGCGAGTAAATCCCGAACAGACGACGCTGCACACCACCAGTCTGCTTGTGACCACGGCTGTAGCAACAGCCGAAACGTCAAGCTGTAAATACATATGTACTTCATAATAAATGTCGCGTTTGAGTCCCGTTGCTCTAAATTATTTGTATTCTCTCAGATTATTAATTCAGAAAATAAAGTTTAATGTTCAGTTTCTGAATTTTATGTTCTTTTCACTCACGTTTATTTGTGAGTTATTTTTATTGTTAATAAATAACCGCACACATCAATTCCAAATGGCATCACTTCCTGATCCACTCTTATTATAGTGTAGTGCCGAAAGTAATTTCCTCGTGACCAACATTTTTGTATGTGTCCACCCCTGTCTTACAAGCCTAGTTCAGTTATGT
Source organism: Chrysoteuchia culmella (assembly GCA_910589605.1). Classification (NCBI taxonomy): domain Eukaryota; kingdom Metazoa; phylum Arthropoda; class Insecta; order Lepidoptera; family Crambidae; genus Chrysoteuchia; species Chrysoteuchia culmella. Next base: position 4,399,377 of record OU342651.1, read on the forward strand.
TTGAGCAGTACGTACTAATGACCGTCTTTATGATAATTTTGTACGAAACAATCAGATTTTGTGCCGATTTTACCACCAGAGACTGATCTAGATTGATTTTCTAGCAGATAATAAATAAAAAAATATTGCATACAAATACTCCAACTATCTAGCCCACTTTAAGTTTCATTAAGAACTTGTGTTATTCATAAACTACTTACATACCATTTTTGTAAATATAACATAATATACATATTAAACACCCAGACCAAGACAAATAGACATGTTCATGCACACAAATATTTGTCTTGTCCGGGGATCGAACCCGGAACCTCTGGCGCAAAAGGTGGGCTAAGTACCCCTGCGCCAAACAAGGCGGGTATTGGTTGCAACAACAAGGCAGGTATTGGTTGCAACAACATGCTCCATGTGCGGGCGAAACACGTCTAGACTAGTCGTTGGTCTAAGGTGCAAGGTGTGTCACTTTTTTGCATTTATTTGCGGTGGTGCATCCTGTACGTGTTTTTCTTGTGAAATTTAGCTAGATAATTTTCGTTTAAATATATATATATATATATATATATATATATATATATATATATATATATATATATATATATATATATATAGATATGTATTTTCGCCCCTTATTCTTCTTAAATTTAGTGGCGGTTCCCTTTTGGATTTCGCCAGTATCCAGTTTTTATAAAATATAATAATTAAATAAATTGTACGGTAGATTAAGTTAAAATGGATTCTCACAAAACACGTGTTATTACGAAAAGAACTCTGGTGAAACTCGGATTTTCGCCCCTTAACGTTTGATTCAAACAAATATTTTCATATTACAACTGTCAAATTATCTGCCAGATAGGCTATCCAGAACCTAGCTGTGGTAACACCGGACCTAAAGTATCAATCACATAGCATAATAGGTGCCTAACAATTTAACCAACTGAATGAAAAGTGTTACATTTTATTAACTTTTATCTATTGTTACAATATTGTTATTATTTTGAATACTAATGCAGAAATAAAGACTTTATAATTGTCCGTCTGTGTGGAATGACATTTCGTGTCCGTGATACAATACATCAAAAACTTATAACATTTGGTTATATACGTCTTTCAAGTTATTGCAACACACATTTTTGATCTAAGAAGTGGTTTATAGTTAGTCATCAATAAGTAACGATCTTCTAACAAATAAAATCTGCTTCCTTCAAAAGCATTTTCCTTACATTAAGCTTCAAGTTTCACATTAATAAACCACGCACCACTCCGAACACTAATGTATCGTAGAAGCTAACAGAAGTACGCAGCCATTACTAATAACAGCCAATGCATTATACAAGTCCTAAGCAATTTCACGCGGTCCGGTCAAGGGCCGAAAGTGGTCCGTTAGAGTAATTATACCCGGTTATTACCGGTAGTTGCTGGCTCAGTGCGGACAATGGCGACGGATGGCCCGAATTCAGTGCCCGACATGTCACAGATACGGCTTGCCACAAGTAAAAGGACGAAGCGATTTTACTTGATTTTTTAACACTTCAATAGTAAAAAAGCGGATGAACTGGACAGGCAGAAACTGGTCCGTTAGAATAATTATAACCGGTTATAACAAGTATTTGCTGGCTGAATGCGGACAATGGCGACGGATGGCCCGACTTCAGTGCCCCGACATGTCACAGATGGGAGACAGGTTGGAAGACGAAGCTAATATGTTAGCAGTAAAAGTACATATGTGCCAAAAGTCCCAAACTGGACCATTATAGTAATTATAGCCAGTTATTACCGGTAGTTGCTGGCTGAGTGCGGACAATGGCGACTGATGACCTAAATTTAGTGCCCGACATGTCACAGATGAATGTGCCACAAGTAAGAGGACGAAGCGATTTTACTTGCGCTGAACGGTGGGATTTTTGAACACTTCAATTGTAAAAAAACATATGTACTAGAAAGGCAGAAACTGGTCCGTCAGAGTAATTATAACCGGTTATTTCCGGTAGTTGCTGGCTGACTGCGGACAATGGCGCCGGATGGGCCGACTTCAGTGCCCCGATATGTCACAGATAGAGTGTGTTACAAGTTGAAAGAAGGATCGAGTTTAAATGCGATTTTTGAACAGCCATACATATCAGTAGTAAAAGTTTAAATGTATTAATAGTGTCAAGAAGGTCCGTTAGAGTAATTATAACCGGTTATTACCGGTAGTTGCTGGCTCAGTGCGGACAATGGCGACGGATGGCTCGACTTCAGTGCCCCGACATGTCACAGATACGGCTTGCCACAAGTTAGAGGACGAAGCGATTTTACTTGCGATGAATGGTGGGATTTTTGAACACTTTAGTAGTAAAAAAATTTATGGAGTAGAAAGATAGAAACTGGTTAAAAGTACAAATAGGTCATGAGAGTGAAACTGGTCGATTAGAGTAATTATAATCGGTCATTACCGGTAGTTGCTGGCTGAGTTCGAACAATGTTAAAGTCAAAGTCAAAGATTTTTATTCAAATAAACTTATAGATAAGTGCTTTCGAATCGTCCAATATTTTTTTCCTACCAGCCATTCAGGACATCTTTTATCTGATAAGAAGAACAATGGCGACGGATGGCTCAACTTCAGTGCCCTGACATGACACAAGTTGAAAGAAGTAGCGATATTAACTGTGGACAACTAGTGAGTTTATTGAAATCAAAAACTCATTTATCATCATCAGTTATTTTTTTATATCCCCACTGCTGGGTCTTTGGTCTTATAGAAGGATAAGGAAAATGGGTCGTGACCACGCAGGCCCAGGCGGATTGGTGGGTTTTGACAACTGCAAATAAAGCCGGGACCAATGGCTTAACGTGCCTTCCGAAGCATGAAGGACCTCGAGACCGATCTCCTCCAAAATCTTATTATTATTATTTAAATATATTTAAATAGTCGGGACCTGTCCACAGTGAGTCGGGACAGTGGGTCCGAGCTGCTGGTGCGCAGTGCTGCCTCGCCGGAGTGAGAGCCCAGTGATGCTCCAGTCGTGGGCTGCGAAGTCCAGGTCGGATGATGCCGTCGAGGGTTGCCGAAGGTCCAGGAAGCGTCGTCCATGATGCTGCGGTGGAACCTTGAGGGTGGTGCTCTGCTTGCGGTGTGACTTGCTGCGGATGCTGCGATGTAGGTTTCCATACGTGTTGTTCAATCCCATACTGACTTGCTGTCAGCGCCATCTGTTGTCACGGTAGTTACGTTCCGTGTGAAGTAGTATGTGCGGCGTCAGGTAGGTGTCGCCACAGTTGCTTGGTTTGTGCAATAGTGAATTGCATTTGAAATCAAAAGAAGTAAATAAAAAGGAAAACCACAATTTCTTTTTATTATTTTATTTACGAAACGTGAGTTGGACGGCGTATTTTTATTATAGTATAAGATTTTATTATTTAACGGTTTCTTGTTTTTCTACTAATTTGTAAATAAAGATGTGTTTACGAAACAGTTTCTTGAAACACAATAAGTACATAGAATAAGATTAAAAGTAAACGTAGTGTTTACAGTAGCAAAAAAATAACAAAAAATACTTAAACAATGAAACAGAAAAATGATATTACTTAACAAGCTTAACTGATTAAGATTTGTACACATTTAAATAATGTATCAATCAATAAAAAAAAAAACAATCCATTTATCGGTGTAAATACCCTTATATTCAGTAAATCCTCTCATAAAAATGCAGACACTCGGACAATATCTTCGACTATCAATCCGCAGATCACATTCGGGATTATTAAGGAGAGCATTGAGTGATGAAAGGCCGCTGTATAGGTGACTGGGCACGAGCCACTTTCCGACACGGCGGGACCGCAAACAAATCACGTCTTCTACTACGATTGTACTTGTTTGGGACAAAAAAACGAGACAAGTCAGCGTGTAGATCCGAAGCATTTAATATTGTTTTTATCAAAATTATATAAAAAAAAAACAAAAACAATGTGCTAATTTGCTATTTCACGAACTAATCAAATAAAACTTTATATCGTAACCTCTCCTAACTTAAACCACAAAATCATTTGGTGCTGGCCGCGATTGCGGAAACGGGCGCAATAGTCACGAATCGAGATGGAAAATTGGAATTTTAAAATGGGCCTCCCCATACACGCTGAATGTTTTTAATAAAAAATGAGCGTGGAAACACAGGCAGCGTGCGACCATTCCATTCGCAGCGATGCTCAATTAGCTTTTCCCTCGTGTTTTTTTATTATTATTAAAATTGAAACTGCAAAGGGCTAATGAGAATATGAATCAGTGACTTAAAACCGATTTCGCCTTACAAAGACAGTGTTTTCAATTTTAAATCTGTATTTTGCAGGTTTTCCGATTTGATTTGATTTTCACGATATTTCGTTTTCGTCTTCTGTACTACACCGGATCTCTGTGTCTGATTAGTAATATCTGATACAACTTTGACTTTAAGCCACGGTCACAAAATTTACATCTCAAACTACTCGTACTTCCACCTTTCTGTATACAAATCACTGCAGTGCACTTCTTTACATACCTAATTTTTCAAAAATATAATTCATTTATATATATATTTTATTATTTATGAACGACGGTGAGACTCTTAGCCTTCATCATCCTGATGTTAAGTATTGATAAGGCTGAAGATGGAAGCGAGCCTCTCCCGGAATCCTCACTAACTGAGGAACTGGCTATCTTATCTCGAGCTGCTGGAACACAACAATGCTGAAAACATTGTTGTTATGGCGTCAGGCTTAGATAAGATGGTAGTAGCTAGCCAGGCGGACATACAACAAGTCCTACCGCCAACCAAACCGAATACAATATTTACCACCGCTGGGAATCGAACCCGTGACCCCTGGGTCTGATACCGGTGGTTGTACCACTAGACCACAGAGGCGGTTAAATCACTACATGTTGCGGTTAATACATTTTCACGCAGTTGTTTTATTACCTACACAAAACGAGTTAGATCGATATCGATAAAAAAGGATTAAATTTAAAACTGATTACATTCTGTCATCAATTCATCGAATGTAAATGTCACAACGAGAGATAAATTAAGTAATCATGGCTAAACAGCTCGAGTGACACGACCAATTATCGCCGTATTCCAGTTAATGTCACTGCATTCATTGCTTGAAAAGTGACCTACTAATATCGTAATTTTTCTTAAAATTTGAATCAAGACGTGAATTGGCTGAGCTAAGCTTATTGCTTTGCAATTAACGTCTTGAGCCAATGAAGGTATCAAATGTGTCACGATATCCTTGCTGTGACATCAAATTCAAAAGAAGCTCTATGAATCAATCTCCAAATGGCGATTTCATAGCGGCGTTACGAAGAGTGACAACTGACGATCAACACGTCAACGACTCGCCACGAGACGCGACGTGCTCGTTGCAAAACTATTGACACTATTTATTCTATTTTCATTCATCTGGGGCATTACCATCAACTCTGCGATTTATTTAAATAATGTTTGGGTTAGCGCCTGGCCTCTATCTCAAGTGATGGTAAGCGATGATGCGATCTAGGATGAAACGCGCTTGCCTAGAAGATACCTATTCACACGCGACTTGAAAGCCCCCAAATTGTAAGTATCAGGAAACACAGACTCAGGCAAAGAATTCCAGTCTCTGGCAGTATGGATGATAAAATTTGACGCTAAACGTTTAGTGCGAATCTTTGGAATATCAACCATAAAGCGGTGGCGCATATTTGAACGTCTTGTAGTCCGATGGAAAACGGGAGATGGTGGAATTAGGCTGTGCAATTCAGTTGCACACTCACCGAAATGTATCCGATACAAGACCGATAAATTTGCAACCTTTCGTCTATGCTCAAGGCTGTTGGAGCTAACTATGAAAGAGGTCATTGTTTCCGATGAGCTTCTTGGCCGATCTGCTCAATAGATTCAAGCGTCTGGAGCTGGTATTGGGCGGAACCATCCCAAAGATGAGAACAGTACTTCATACACATAAGTACTGAAGACTCCCTCTATACCTTAATGCAACACATCCGCACAAATTTGGACAATAAAAATATAGTTACAGTTATATCCCTAGATAGAGAGGGAGCTTTTGATAGCGTATGGTGGCCAGCTATCAGGGTCAGGCTGACAGAAGAAAACAGCCCAATTAATATCCGTAGAGTAATAGATTTTACCTTTCTGACAGAACCGTCTCAGTCAGATACGGCGGAGAGAAGTATAGTACAGGCACAGATAAAGGGTACCTTTTATTGGACCCACTGTTAAAGGGCCTGCAACAGAGAGGTGAATACTGCCAAACTTTTGCCGACGACGTGGTCTTGGTGTTTGTCGGGAATATAGCCCAGGAGACCCAGAGAAAGGCATTTCTGTCTTTGGGTGCCTCTCTGAATGCCCTCGAACATGTTCGGATGTGTGGTGTCAATAATAAGCAATAAGCTCAAATTCGCTCCTCACAAAACCAACGCAATAGTGCTAGCAAGGAAGCATAATACCACACTCCACACCTGAGCATGGGAGGGGTCGACATTGCCATGCCTTGGGAAATAAAACTCCTGGGACTCACAATCGATGACAAGTTAACTTTTAACGCACATGTCACTAACACATGTACGAAAGCAATAGGTATTTACAAGCAATTGTCTAGGGAGGCTATAACTAGTTCGGGCTTAAACCCGGAAGTAATTAGAACGATATATATCGCCACAGTAGAGCCGATCATTACCTACGCCGCGAGCGCATGGGCTCCGGCTGCTAGTAAGTTGGGTGTGCAAAAACACTTTAATGCACTTCAAAGAGGATTTGCACACAAAATATGTACGGCGTATCGCACGGTCTCACTGCACGCAGCCCTGATTCTATCCGAACTCTGAATCCGTGAATCCATATAATGACGCTAAGAAGGGAGTGCCCTAATCAAAGATGGGTGGCATAGGTCGTGCGACCAACTGTGGCGTTAGAGGCCCCACACGCGGCGGAACTTACGTCAGCAGCAAATAAGCTTATCAAATCTAAAAGTAAGGCCGAAATATAATAACTACCCGGTTTCATTCGTCAAGCGGAGCATTCGTATGCGATCCCTTGACGAATGGAACCAAAGGTACAAATCCGGTGAAACTGCCTCAGTCACAAAAATCATCTACCCAGACGTGATAAAAGCTACATAAAAGCTAAAGCTAAACCTACTCAATAACGGGCCAAATCGGATTTTCCGAGTACCTGTACAGATTCAGATGCATATAATCCTTCGTGTGCGTGCGACCCCGATATCCGCAGTTCAGTAAAGAAAGATTTGAGGTTAAAAATATTCTGGGAAATCAAATCACTCTAGAGACCATACAAGAAATCATGTATCATAAAATAGGAATACATTCAATAAATACTGTAAAAAGTTAGCCGAAACAATAATTTAAAGAAATAAATAGGATTAGGAAATATTGTTATTAAAGTATAATTATATACTAGGAAATAGCATTTAAAATATAAACATTAGATGTAATAAGTAAAGATAAGGATGTATTAGATATAAGTAATACCAATGTTAGAAATAAGAAAAATGTATGGAAAGAAAAGAATTAAATACAAATTGTAATACTAGGAAATAAGCATAAAATGATTTGTATGAACAACTTAGGCGATAAGATATTGTATAGACATAAGAAACTGAAAATAAACTAAATGTGGCATGTATTCCTTCAGTATCCCTAAATGGATAGAAATCATAGGAAGTAGGCGGCAATCCCAGCTGTTAAAGTGAAACAGAAGATGAATGAAAGAGTAGTATGCAGAATGGAAGTGTGAGAGGCATAGGAGCGAGAACTAGAATGAAAGAGTAGAAAACAAAGTAGCAAAGCAGGCTCTAACCCTATGTTAGAGGTACGAAAGAAAAAAAACCCCTGTTTTTAACATTACAAACATTACTTCCAGGTTAGTGTCATTTTTAAATTGATGAATTCATCAAACAACTTCAAGTATTTAAAATTTAAAACTAAAGCCGACTCTGAAATAATTGTTGTTTCTAAAGTCATGGATTTCCTATAAGTAAGAAACATTTTTAATTTTTCTGAGATCTTGGATAGCGCTCATATTCCCATATTTCACGTTCAATTACCCGTTCTCAGGAAAATTCAAAGTGGTTTGGAAAAATCCAAAATTCGCGATATTTAAAGTGATTCACAACTAAGTTTCAACTTCCCGATGGGCCCATCAAACGGGCCGCACGTTGAGTATAGCTGCTCTAGGTCTACACAAGGCTCTAGTCTAGTGTTAACTACCCCTCTGGCAGACAGACTTTAGAAAAATTCTCGACTGTAAATGTAGAAATTCATTTTGAAAGAAAAAAGACGGCAAAGACCACAACCAAGAGAAACAAAACATCTTAATAATCTTGTCCTTCGAGCAGGATATGTTTTACATACCAAAGCATCTGATGTCAAATACATAACAGGAATAAGATGAATAGATTAACCCCAGATTTATATGCATAGTTTGACAGATGTACCGACAGGCCTATGACACTGCCGACAGAATTACATTGTTGTTCTGATTTATAGCGATGTGGGCGTCGACTGCGATTGAAACATTGCTTTATATGAATGGATATGAAACGTTAGTTTTTATCGCATTGTTGTTATGTGTTATTACACAAATATATCTATACGCTGTTACAACTTTAATTAATATGCATTTATGATGATCGGTATTAGCTCTTCCTTGCTTTCAAGCTTTGAAACTCTTTTACGACCAACCTTCATAGTGTATTTTGAATCAAAATTTTGAAGAACTGAGTATCTAAAATTGCTTCCACACTGATGTTTAGAAACCTTTGTAAACAATTATAAACAAAACGAAACAAACAATTAAGGAGCACTTTACTGCCGGAATACAATAATTCTGAAAACGTTAACCGCCTCTGTGGTCTAGTGGTACAACAACCGGTATCAGACCCAGGGGTCCCGGATTCCATTCCCAGCGGGTGTACATATTGAATTCGGTTTGGTTGGTCGTAGGACTTATTGTAAGTCCGCCTGGCTAGCTACCACCATCTTATCTAAGCCTGACGCCATTACAACAATGTTTCAGCATTGTTGTGTTCCGGCAGTCCGAGATAAGATAGCCAGTTCCTCAGTGACTGGGGATTACGGGAGAGGCTCGCTTCCATCTTCAGCTTTATCAATACTTAACATCCGGTAGGATGAAGGTAAGGTAAGAGTCTCCCCGTGTCGTTAAAAAAAACTTACCAAACCGAATACAATTTGTATCTCCACTGGAAATCGACCGACTCGGACCTCTGGATAGTCTCTTAGGTAGTGTTATCACGGGAACACAGACGCAGTTTTCAAGATATCACAATTATCCTCGTCGTCGTCGTCTCAGCCACATGACACCCACTGCTGGGTATAGGCCTCCCCCAAGGATCTCTACGACAATCGGTCCTGTGCTGCCCGCATCCAGCAGCTTCCTGCGACCTTCACCAGATCGTTGGTCCACCTTGTGGGGGGCCTACCCACGGAGCGTCGTCCGGTACACGGTCGCCATTCCAGAACCTTTCCGCCCCAACGGCCATCGGTTCTTCTCGCTATGTGTCCCGCCCACTGCCACTTCAGCTGAGCAATCCTTCGAGTGACCTCAGTAACTTTAGTTCTCCTGCGGATCTCCTCATTTCTGATTCTGAACGCCGAGCATAGCTCTCTCCATTGCACGCTGAGTTACCTTGAGCCTCCTTATCAGACCCATAGTAAGCGACCACGTTTCGCTGCCGTACGTCATCACTGGTAACACACACTGGTCGTAGACTTTCGTCTTGAGACACTGAGGTAAGTTGGATGCTAAGATTTTACGGAGTTTCCCGAATGCTGCCCATCCGAGTGAGATTCGACGAGAGATCTCTTTCTCAAAGTTGGACTTACCTAACTGTATTGTCTGTCCAAGGTAAACGTAATGGTCAACAACTTCGAGTGTAGTGTTCCCAACGTGAACTGTAGGTATGACATGAGAATTCGACATGATTTTCGTCTTATCGCGCATGTTGGACTGTGCTGCTGCACTCGATAAGTTGCGCCTACAAGGGCCGTTTTTGCATACAAACGTAACTGAATAATGCCAGCATTATCCAGTAGAGTATTTCTTTTTTCCTGAATATCTATGGCCAATATTAGTATGTTGCTATGATTTTTTTTTTTCATAAAATGATTATTAAAAGAGATGTGAACGTTTAATAACCTAAACAACCTAAAAAATGATCAGATTTTCCACTGTGTTCAAACATCCAGAATACAAATTTGACTAAATTACGCGTATATAAAAAAATTAAAACATAGGAACACAGCTAGTCTTTTTTCATTTTTTTTAAATTAAAAAGTACTTAAATCGGTTTTGTTTTGGAGAAGGAATCAGGGGACTACGAATTGTTGATTTTGTCTACTTTTCATATGGTTTTATTAATTCCCTCGCCCTTGCCCTTGAGATTTCCTGTTAAGGATCACCAGTTCAGTGAGCAAAATATGAACAGCCACTTGTCACTTGAATGTTTCTGCTTTTTGAAAGGGATTTTAGAGTTAATAGGAAACGATGTTCGCGATTGCGCACGACACTGGTGACTGGCACCTAGACGCAAACGGGGTAAACTCTTGCGTGTAAGTTCGAGTATACCCTCCGATATCCGATTTTACAAGTACCGCGCGCTTATACAGCTTTTTTACCCACGACTGACGGAACGGAACGGAGGCTGTTAATACGTTTTGAGGAAGGTTCTTTGTGTGTTTGTATGTATGTCTGTTACCATTTTTCTCAGAAACTACCAACCCGATTTCGATGAGGTTTTTGCATTCAAAAGGTTTCATTTTAGAGCAGGTTCTTAGATTTGTTTTATGGTGGTAGATCACCATGGGGCGCTGCAGCAATCAGAAAACAGATCAAAAACTACTCAATCGATTTCAATGCGGCTTTTGGCATTCAACAGGTATCATTAGACTACATACAGTCTTTTTCAACTAAGACGATTCCTTCGTTTCAAGTTTGACAGTTCTAGAGATGTCCCATATTGAAATCCTATCGACTTATCTATCGATATTTTTTAAGAATCGTAAAAAAGTCAACTGAACTCTACTGATCAACCGGGAAGTTCCCCGATTGTACCTACATTTGGAAAAATTGCAATATATTCTAATACTATACCGGCCACGTGGAATTTACATATATACATAGAATATACATTGCGTAACTTATATCATACAAATTAAACATAATAAATAATAAAAAGTAATCAATGTGGCAAAATAAAACATCATGCTGTTAACGTCAATGTCATCAAAAAATAAAAAATATTTTTTTACGTACATCTTATGTTTTGGAGCGCACTGTTCATTGAAATAAAACAACTTTTACGGATATCAAACGCGGTATATTTCCACGAACTAAGTTGTAATTGTCCGTATTTTTTGGTTTTTTAGGGGTTTTTTGATTTTCCCGACGTTTCGGCACCTTTACAGCTGCCGTGGTCACGGGATGACTATTTTTTATTTATTGACAAAAGTAATAACAAGAGATGTTTTAATTATACTGTACATCATAAGTTACAATGTAACTTTACCGTGTACTGGAGTCCTCTTATTCTTGAACTTATGAAAGAATAATTAGTGAACAAACTATACGTAACCAAAATATGAGTAACAAAAGTTATAAAAAAGTTTATATTATCAAATACTAAGACGGTTCCATAAGAAAAGTTAGTGATCGTTAAACATAAAGTTTAATTTTCTAAAATTCTAGGTTTTTTTTCGTACAAAACATTAACAAACACAACAAAAAACAATTAGCGAGATTGGTTCAATCATTCCAGCGAGATGCTGTTACCAGGGGAAATACAGACAAACAATAGACCTCCCATAGACTCCTTTGATTGTTAATTAATAGGCACTTTTTATTAATTGGTATTATTTTTTATAATAGGTGTAGATTTTGTTTTGAATCACGATTAATTATAAACGGTAAAGAAACAAACAAAGATTGTTTTATTGTACTTCATACTGTCAAAGAGCCATTCATTTACCGATACTTGCTCATAAGTCTCGAGTATTATATTATATAGTATATTTATACAGAACATTCGAATAACAAATAATGAATATGAAAAGGTCTGAGAAGGAAACAAATTTTGCCCTAAGAAGGTTTCTTGCAGCGTCAAGTGATATAATGGTCTAAGGAAGGACCGGTCGAGTGTGTTTGTTTAGGCTTACACTTCCAACGATTTCAATTTAAGTGAATTCATGATAAGCCTTTTGGATATGAAATGTATTGTGTATCCTTTTCTTTGAGATGAGGTTTTTATATGTTTTATTTAAGTGACTTTTCAGGTCGACCACCTAACTTGACCTTGAACTATTTATTGGTACACACAAGAAAAAATATATATAAAAAAGTGGACTTACTACAACTAAAGATTACATACAGACAGAAGAATTAAACACCAAAAATATAATCGTTTTGGAGTCGGTGCCAGCCAAGGCATTACGAGGCTACTTTGCGGTCCTACTCTTTTATTTTTCTTGCCTTGGCTGGCACCGACTTGTTGCTTTTTAGTGTTTGAAGTCGGTTTTAATTATTAAAAAAAAAGTTTTTTATTTCACATTTTTTTAAAGTAGAACAGGTCCCGTGCCTACGCTAACAAACTTATGTCAACTGCTCATCACCTTTTATAAAATGCTGATTTTCCCGATGCAGGGACGTTACTTATTCAAGAGTTCTCTCGGTTCATCATCAGCTCTTCTTCATCACATGCATTGAGTCGAGGATAAATTGCTTATAAACCACATTAAAGTAATCGTATCACCGTGAAATGCTAAGTATTTTATAGTTCCGATGACAATTTGTGATCTTCATCATCAGTTCTACTTCATCAAATGGTGCTTTGCGGAAGCATATGCATGAGTTTCATTAGAAAACACCGAAAGCGATATAGGAGTTCCTATAATATTTGAAGAGTTCACTGGATTTCTCTAGGATCCCATCATCAGATCCTGACATGATGACAATGGGACCACATGGGAAGTATACCCTTTCGAAAAAAAACGAATTACTTAAATCGGTCCAGCCGTCTTCGAGTAATCGAGTAACATACATAAAAAATAAAAAGATCAAATCAAATTAAAAGCCTCCTCCTTTTTTTGAAGTTGGTTAAAAAAACATACACTGATTGTCTAGTCCAAGGTTTTCACTAAGAAATAATAGGTATGATGGGTATTAATACTTTTTGAGACCTTACGTAATCAAACATGTTGCAGTAAGTTTTAAGACTGACTACTAGTTAACGGATAAAAAAACATAATCTAAGTTTTTTTGCAAATCTATACTAATATTAGAAAGCTGAAGAGTTTGTTTGTTTGAACGCGCTAATCTCAGGAACTACTGGACCGATTTAGAAAATTCTTAGACCATTAGAAAGCTGCATTTCTCCGGAGTGACATAGGCTATATTTTACCCCGATATTCCCCGGGAACGGGCACCACGCGGGTAAAACCGCGAGGATCCGCTAGTACGTACATAATATAGGTACATGTAGACACCCAGACCAAGATTAAAAGACATGTTTATATCCACAAACAGTTTTGTGCGGGAAGCGAGCCCTCAGCCTCTGCGCTGAAGGCAGAAGGCAGAATCGTGGGTGATCGCCTTTAGAACATAATTAAGCCCGCGCAACATTCAAATAAGTAACAGTCACATTTCGAAGATACACAATTCCCCAAGAGATTATTCACATCCGAATACATACGAATACGCAAAAAAATAGAAGTCGTCAGAGAGATCAGAGTGATTGGTATATTCGTCTCATACGTAGGTTTTTCCACAAAACACCACCGAAGGGACCGAAATAACGGATGGCACGAATAATTTAATAATTCAGAATAAGGGTGGCGGCCGGAATTCCGTCTGTGTAATATCCTGAACCTTATTGTTATTCGGAGAGTGCTTAAATTTGCGTGTCGCAATAATAACGCAATTCCATAGTGGTCACATTATTCTCGTATTAAAATTGACAAAGCTATTGTTATTCGATGAGGTAGGAATGTTCGTGCCGCCATACTTTTGCCTCTCCTTGTATTTATGGTGCTCCTAATAAGTTTGTAAACAAAATATTTCTCGCTAGTGTTTTGTTTATTTCTCGACAGGGTTTTCACTCGTCTTTTGTTTCTTTTTCGACGGAGTTTCGTATTTTTAACCGACTTCAAAAAAAAGGAGGAGGTTCTCAATTCGACGGAATCTTTTTTTTACCGATCTTTTTGGAGTGTTGCGGGTGGCATAGATTTTAATATGCACGCAATTTGCTTTGATTGAGATTTACTGATGTTCTTTTATTACTTTTTCTGTATAATGCGTTTTATTAATAGTAGGATTGCATCTATGTACGTTCTAAATTATAGAAGTTATCTAAAAATCACCCAACTAGGCTCTAGAAAATGACATGTTCACGTATTATTTGAACATGCATGGGATGATATATAAAAGGCCAATACAAAATAAGTCCATAGCTGAACAATTTTTACGTATTGCCTTAGAGCGATAGGGGAGCGCTCAAAATCAATAATATTTAATTTAAATAAAACAACTTTTACGGATATCAAACGCGCTATATTTCACGAACTGAGTTGTAATTGTCCGTATTTTTAGGTTTTTAGGGGTATTTTAATATTCCCCTTTTTCAAAAAACCCCTAAAAAACGAAAAATACGGACAATTACAACTTAGATTGTGAAATATAGCGCGTTTGATATCCGTAAAAGTTGTTTTATTTCAATGAACAGTGCGCGCCAAAACATAAGATGTACGTAATAATATTTAAAATTTTAATAATCGAATTTGTTAAGCGAGTTCTTCTGACGACTGTACGTTATACTCCACCAATTTTAAGGCGCCGTAATAATCCCAGTCCAATCGTCAGCCGCCGACATCGAAAGGCAGTTAAATCGATAATGAATAATAAATTCGATTCGGAACTGGACTCGATTCGACCCTCAAAATGAAAAGTGTTCGAAATTTGAATCGATAACGTTGGCAGCGTCCGCAAACCGATGAAATTAAATGGCGCCACAATTATGTTTCAGTGGTCCTAGCATGAAAAACTTATTTATTTATTTAAAAATCCACAGCAATTAATTAAAACTTAACTAAACTTAAATACTACACATACAGCAAATAACGGATTTTACATATAACTAAATAAAATTATAGGTCAAGCGCTTTCCAGACTACGCTATAATAATATAGCATTTATAGCTTATAGCTCATAGCACAACGATATCGCTCACCATACATTTACTTATATAGCGTATAGTTAGTCAATAATATATATATTATAGCTAAGTGTGGAAGTGTTCTAAGTAAATGTATGGTGTGCGATATCGTTGTGCTACGAGCTATAAGCTATAATGCTGTCATATTATAGCGTAGTCATCATTGATTATCATGATGATTATATAGGACACATGTAAAGAGAATAGAGTAATTAAACTTGCGAGTAAGTGAAAAATATATTACACTAGCGGATCCTCGCGGTTTTACCCACGTGGTGCCCGTTCCCGTGGGAATATCGGAATAAAATATAGCTTATGTCCCTCGGGAGAAATGTAGATTTCTAATGGTCTAAGAATTTTCTAAATAGATCCAGTAGTTCCTGAGATTAGCACGTTCAAACAAACAAACTCTTCAGCTTTATAATATTAGTATAGATATTGAGCAGCGTTCCTACCGGACGTAAACGGAACTAGATCCTATACATTTTTTGATATTTCGTGTTCGATACGTCCTCGATACGTATTTCGGACGTTTTTAGTGCTAGCCCTGCAGGTCAAATAAAACAGAGGTGTTTTTTAAATAAAGTTGAAATATTTGCGGTATTCCCAACGTTGGGATTAAGCACTGTAATTTATTCGATGCAGTTTTAAATTGTTGTTTTCGTGTTTCCGGTGAATAACGTTTTGCCCGATGACTGGCTTAAATAAGTTTTGAGTGAATATATTATTACTTTTGTTGTGAAACGACTCGTTTGGGCAATATGTTAAATGCAGTTTCGATTTTATTACTAAATTATTTTGGTTTTTTTTTTCTTTTTTTTTACCTTTTTTTTATTTCATTCAGAAATAAGTTTGTTATGAGTCCAGAGTGTTTTTGTGTCGTCATATTAATAACTATACGATTATTTTAATGATAAGTAACAAAACAAATGAGTGTAGTTATACCAAAAATTAATTTTCTACAGTTAACACACCATGATTTTTTAATTTTTGCAAGTTTCAATGCTATTTTTATACTTATGGTAAACTTTTAATAGAAAAAAACATTTTTTAAAAAAATATCAAACCGACTTCAAAAAGTAAAAAATAAAACTTTTGGAGTCGGTGCCAGCCAAAGCATTCTACATTGCACTTCTATTAACTATATTTTTTTTGGCCTTAGCAAACTAGCACCGACTCCAAAAGTTTTATTTTTTACTTTTTGAAGTCGGTTTGATATTTTTTTATAAAATGTTTTTATTTCAGATTTTTTGTTACATTATGTGCCGTTACTTACACTAAAAATCAGCCCATACACAACAATGATGTCATCTAGGTATACGACTACTTGCCAAAAGGTGATTGATATTTTTCAGGATTATGAAAAAACTACTAGCCAGATCTTCGTAAAAATTATATGGGACCACACATAAACCATTTTCTTCCAGATAAAAAAAGAATTTTAAAAATCTGTTAACAACTGGCGAAGTTATGGTGGAACATACATAAAAAAAAAAAAAAAAAAAAAAAAATACTTTCGACTTGAGAACCTCCTCCTTTTTTTGAAGTCGGTTAAAAATATTGGAAAAAATCAACTAGCCAACAGCGTGTTAAAAATCTAAAAGTATCGACGGTGGTACGCAAGTGGTGGGTTCACGTCCCATCTGAGAATTCAGTTGTGGCCGAGTTGATTTTTTTCAATATTTTTCTATTTAAAATTTATCATAAGTTAATACACTAGTATGTGAATGCATTTTATAAATGCATACAATCTACCATTGCTTATACCGAAGGTTCAACAATCCATCCATTTCAACATCAAGCAAATGGTTGTTGGTTGGTGTTAGGACTAGTTGTTAGTCCTTGTGGCTAGCTACAACCATCTTACCTAAATCTGACGCCATAACAACAATGCTTTCAGCATTGTTGTGTTCCGGCAGTTAGAGATAAGATAGCCAGTTCCTCAGAGATTCCTCAATCTCTGAGGAACTGGGAGAGGCTCGCTTCCATCTTCAGCCTTATCAATACTTAACATCAGGTATGATGAAAGCTAAGTGTCTCCCCGAAAAAATAATAATAATTAATTTTTCAAAAACCCATTCAGTGCCGAGCCCGCCCATTGGCGGGCTAAAATAGTTTACTGGCATGCCGGGCCCGCCAATGGGCATAGGGGCATCAGTGTAAGGCGGCATAGGGGTAATGTCGTTACTTTTTAGGGAGGCAGTGAATGGGTTAAAGTAACTGTGCAACTGCTTACTTTGCGAATGCTCGCATCGAACATGTTACGTTCCAGGCTGATCAGTCGAAACCCTTATTATAATAAAACTTATACCCTAAATTAACACCATTAAAAACTTGATTGACACCTAGTCTTTTATGACCATTTTTTAAAAGCCTCCATCTGACAGGTGACCTACATAATAGAGACGTGGTATTCCTGTTTTCCGAACACATTAATCAGTCTCGGGGATGACGTCTTAACGTGTCACTCGCAAACACTCACCAATCCGTATTAGACAAGTATTCGGTACTCAATTTGTCTTGAAGGTCAACGTCCTGGGAATCGGTGGGAATCGACTGATATTAATGTCATGTATTTAGAGCAACTCATCATTGATCTGTACCTATTTAATATAAATATGATTACTGACATTGAATTAATTTCAAGGGCGAGTTAAGACGCTATACTAAATACTAAAAAGTACGTACTTTTTGTTTTATAAAACTACAACAATGTACAGGGTGGAAATTTAAAACGGGGCTCGAAGGGCTGGTACCTTAACCAATGTAGCTACATGAAAACGTTCTTAGGAAACCATCCTTAATTTTTTCAGACAATTTTAACTGCATTCACCGATTTTGATCATGAAACATTTTCAAAAAATTTTTTTTGGCTATTGATTCTGTTTCTCATGAGCAGGCTGCGTGTGGGGCGAGTGCGTGGCGGGACCGCGGGACGCGTGGCGTGCGCTACCAGAAAACACGGAATGAGATTTTCAGGCATCTCCTAACAAATGCTTGAGAACATTTTTTTCGTTTGAAAAGAGCCTAAAGCCTAAAGTGATATTAAGATGATAATTTTATTTATCTGGTTGAGAATTGATACAAAGATATTAAAAAAATAATTTAATAAAATAACCAAACAACCTTCTGTAATATGGTAATCAGCGCGCTGCGCTCCGCCCGCCTGCCGGCCGGCGTGCCGCTGCTGCGCCGTTCGTCTTTCTTTTAGTAAAAGTACAGTATAACTATGTACAGACATAGTTTTACGTGATTTCTAAATTTCCTTGTGCTCATACCTCAGTTGGTCATAGAGTGTTTTGATCCTCATGAGAAACAGAATCGATCGCCATAAAAAATATTTACTGACTGGCTGACTATACATTTTATTCCAAAATCGGTAATTGTATTTCAAAAATTCTCAAAAAAATAAGGATGGATTCCTAAGAACGTTTTCAAGCATCTACATCGGTTGAGGTACCAGCCCTTCGTACCCCGTTTTAAACTTCCACCCTGTAATTTTCTTAGTACAAGTCTGGTAAAAATATAAATATTTCTTCATACCTTTATCTAGATTTGTAAAGTTTCAGAAACATGATTTTATGATTGTGCCTCGACACTTTTCTAAAAATACTTAAAAAAAAACATTTTATAAAAAAAAATCAAACCGACTTCAAAAAGTAAAAAATAAAACTTTTGGAGTCGGTGCCAGCCAGGGCATTCTACATTGCACTTCTATTAACTATATATTTTTATGGCCTTAGCTAGCTAGCACCGACTCCAAAAGTTTTATTTTTTACTTTTTGAAGTCGGTTTGATTTTTTTTTATAAAATGTTTTTATTTCAGATTTTTTAGTAACATCATGTGCCGTTACTTACACTAAAAATCAGCCCATACACAACAATGTCATCTAGGTAAACGACTACTTGCCAAAAGGTGATTGATATTTTTCAAGATTATGAAAAAACTACTAGCCAGATCTTCGTAAAAATTATATGGGACCACACATAAACCATTTTCTTTCAGATAAAAAAAGAATTATAATTTTTGCGTGAAACTTCAGCTCGAACAAGAATCTAACAATTACCTGGATGATATAATTGTTTCATGACTTCCATGACATTAGGCCCCATATCTCCGAAGATTATCATCGGATCTCAATGAGACTTATATGGGACCAAATTGACAGTGTACGCGATCGAACAAAAAAACAACTATTAAAATCGGATCACCAACACCGGAGTAATCGGACAAAAAAATAATAATAAAAAAATACGCGTTGAATTGAGTACCTCCCTCCTTTTTTGTTGAAGTCGGTAATAAGAAAATTCAAGATTAAGATTTTAACCCCTTGGGTTAGGTACATAAACTATTGGAAATTGGTTTAATTATTAGTGGAAATAATATTTAGCATCGTGTAGTTTCATTTCTCTATAATTGCTATATTAGTTATTTACTACGAAATGATTTCGTATTTTTGTCGTCGTCGCCTCAGCCACATGACACCCACTGCTGGGTATAGGCCTCCCCCAAGGATCTCCACAACGATCGGTCCTGTACAGTCCGCATCCAGCGGCTTCCCGCGACCTTCACCAGATCATCGGTCCACCTTGTCGGGGGCCTACCCACGGCGCGTAGTCTTGTGCTTACGCCATTCCAGAACCTTTTCCGCCCCAACGACCATCGGTTCTTCTCGCTATGTGCCCCACCCACTGCCACTTCAGCTGAGCAATCCTTCGAGCGATGTCAGTTACTTTAGTTCTCCTACGGATCTCCTCATTTCTGACTTTTGTTGCCTAATCTGCAAATTCGGTCTCGCTACCGCGCGCGTTTTTTTCTCATTACCATCTCGCTTCAGTCGTATAACGCCTTGTGTTACGGATATCGGTACCATTGTATTACATGATACACTCGTAAATATTCACAAACAGACACAAGTATTTAATTTTGTCACGACGAGACAGCATATTTCGATAAAATAATTGTTGAGTAGCTTCAGCATAAATACCGACTAGAAGAACAGGCTAAAGTCTCAATAAAATGTTATAAGTGTTTTTATTTTCTTCACAAAACGTAAAATCATTAAAAACTAATTATACATTTTTAGTTTTGCATTTTACAATGCTATTTTTATGTGATAAATATTAAACAAGAAAATATACTAGAAAAAGCAACTAGACTCATGTCGCCCTGACGGGATTCGAACAATTCGATATTCGAATTTCGATAGTGAAACATTTGTAAAAATGTTTCCTTCGAATGCGAGGATCTTCCTCTCATTGATGAAACGACGGTGGCCAACACCGTAGAAAGGTGAATATACTAGAAAAAATCGACGTGTCCTCATAAGTCTCTGTAGCATAATTGGTTAGTGCATTGGGAAGGATTCCCAAGGATGCGGGTTCGAATCCCGTCAGGGCGACATGAAACTAGTTGCTTTTTTCTGGTATATTTTCTTGTTTAATATCTATCACATAAAAATAGCATTGTAAAATGCAAAATTAAAAAGTTATAATTAGATGGCTGTTTCATCTTAATCAATAGTCAAACATTTATTGTAAAAATGTTTCTTTCGAATGCGAGGATCTTCCTCTCATAGATAAAACGACGGTAGCCAACACCGTAGAAAGGTGAATATACTAGAAAAATTCGGCGTGTCCTCATAGGTCTCTGTAGCATAATTGGCTAGTGCATTGGGCCGGATTCCCAAGGACGCGGGTTCGAATCCCGTCAGGGCGACATGAAACTAGTTGCTTTTTTCTAGTATATTTTCTTGTTTAATATTTATGATTAAAAACTAGCTTCCACTCAAGGTTTCACCTACGTCCGCGTGTTTTCCCTCTCGTGAGAATATCGTTTCAACTCTAAGCCAAAAATTAACTCGATTGGTTACTTATTTATGAAGGAATAAGGGAAGAAAGGATCAACTAATACACTTTTATAGTAAGAAAAAGATAAGGATAATATTATTTACAAACGATTTTCATTGTTACTAAAATCATTACTAACCCCCATATTCTAAGTCGTTCCTCCAAAACTTTATACACTCCACTCAACCTCGTCGTGGGTAAAAATGGTAGTGTGCTAGGCCTAACAAGGAGTAGCTACGTGCTCTTTGGCTCCTCCAGGTCCTTACGGAGTTATGACTTAGAATACCGATTTCGAGGAGTATTTCGAAGAGGTTTTCAATGAGGTTTCGTTAAGTCGAGGACGAGTAAGTTTTGGAGGAATGACTTAGAATATGGGTGTAAGTTTTCCTGACGTTTCGAAAACTTTCCAGGAGCCATGGTCATTACAAAGGTCTTTAAACATAGTTAGTACTCCTGTCGAATCTGTGGGAAATCCAAAAAAAATATGTAAAACTAAATGTGTAAATGAAAAAGCGCTTTTATCCACAAAAGTAATTTGATTTCAATGAACGGTGCACTTGAAAATGCAAGATATGCTCATTATTACAGCGCAGCGGGCGAAATATAGTTAATTTTTTTTCCTTTCAATTTATTCAAAGGACCACAAACAGATTTATAATTATATCAACTATAAAACTAAGTATAAGTATTTAGATACAGTCATTATGAATCCAACAGTGCTGGTCACATTTTACATATTAGCTAGCATTAAGGTGGAGCAAATCTTACTTAAGGTGGTACGACTTCCATACAAACAAACATTGCACAACTATTGTTTCATCATACCTTAATAATTCATAAATACATGCGCAACTAACTGTTTCAGTTATTTGTTTGCGCGAAATAATTAAAAAAAAATGTACTTTCATACATAAATCTTATAATGTCAATAATTCTATGAATTATTAATGTATGATGAACCAATGAATGTGCATTGTTTGTTTGTATGGAAGTAGTACGACCTTAATATGAATACAGCTAGTTAGGTATTAAGATTAACTAGTGCTAATCGTAACATATTTTGCAATTTTTTTTTTTTTAACAAAGACAAACATTATCCTAAATTTTGTGTATATGTGTGTATGTACGTGTATGTGTGCGTATTTTTGTATTTGTGTTCCTATATGTATGCGATGGTGCGCGTTAGCCTAGTGTGTTTGGAAGATAAAAGTTCACTCAATGCCTAGAATAAATGCATCGTCGTCGTCGTCTCAGCTACATGACATCCATTGCTGGGTATAGGTCCCCCCCAAGGATCTCCACGACGATCGGTCCTGCGCTGCCCACATCCAGCGGCTTCCCGCGATCGCGCACTAGATCATCGGTCCACCTTGTCGGAGGCTTACCCACGCCGTGTCGTCCTTTACGCGGTCGCCATTCCAGAAGATATCCGCCCCAATGGTCATCGGTTCTTCTCGCTATTTGTACCGCAAACTGCCATTGAAGCAAAAAAAATTGCTTAGCATATCATGGTTCAATGCTTGGCTTTACATAACTAACGCATTTCCTCTCAAGTTATGTCACAAGCGCTATTATGTTACAATTTAGCCGCAAACACTAGTCAATGTTATTACACTACACAAAGCAGAAATTTAATCTATTCCGTTCGAGTTTGCGAGTCAAACAGTTCTTGGGATTGATTTAAAATCGCTTGTGCAATTGCATCAATCTCTTCTATTAGAATAGAATAGAATAGAAAAACTTTTATTGGCCTAACACACACACACACACACACATGACATATTGAAAACAGAAGTTAAAAATAAAGCAAAACAAAAAAAACAAAAATTTTAACCGAACTACATAATACAACAAATATGTACTTAATTACATACTTAACCTAAATACAAATAAAATTTGTGGTGTGACAGGCCAATCAGGACCCTGCCTCAGCATTATGCCATTGCGGCGCAATAATCGTCACACCGCAACGGCACTGGTATTCTGGCATGGCCTGTACGAGTACACTCTACCATATTAACAAAAGTATACAAGTTGACATATGACAAGCTGTCACTGTCAGTAGTCAGAAAAAAGGATATTAATAACCACAAATTATATTATTATTAACAACAAACAAAAACAACAAACTTACATAAATTATCAGACGGACCTAAGTTTTAATTTAATTATTGTAAAGTTACTTATTGAAACTGTTCAAATGCTAACATTTGAACAGTTTGAATAACAACCCAAAAGAATATTGCACATCACCACTGCCATTAGCCAAGGAAATTACAACTTGTGAATTTACCACTATAGTAGACATTGCATCAGCCTTGCATACAACGACCCCCAATCTCCAATGCCATCACTCGCGAACGTGAAAGACAGGATTGTTATTATTAGAGATTGATCCAATTGTACGTTATAAGTACTTAGTTTAAGTTAAATAGGTACTATTATGATTGAATGCTGTAGAAACTTATCTAACTAACGGACTAACGTAATTATTAAGTTAACTTCAGCAGAAAATGAGCCAAGTTGAAAACTCATTTCTTTTAAGTACTTTATTATTTTTTTCTGTTTATGTCCTATTCTGAAATAAAATAATAATAAAAAAAGTTTGTCAATGTGTCAACATCGAAAGAACTATTTTAATATTTCATTAATTTATCCAGGGTGCCCCTAATCCCCGCCGGGCGGCGGCGCGGTGCGATCCATCTGTTGTTGATAACATCGTGATTTGCTGATTATCAAAGTTATTTCCAATAATTTCCAACCACTTTATTTACAAAGCCTTGACAGGACGCCGCGAGGGAGTATCCTTGTATACATTTGTTGCCTAGCACCGGTGAGCTCGGCCAGTTTCATACATTTAAAGCTGCGCACGCATCACGCAATACCATCGTCAAGCCAACAACAAATCAACATCTGTCAAGTGCCAATGAATTTTATATTGTTTTGCTTTCTTTTTATGATTATTTACAGTTTAAATATTTAGTTTTAAGTGTAATACGTTTAGTCAAAGTACGTCAATGTGGCAATGTTAAGGCTCCCCTTCAAAATTAATGTTTGGTCAGAATGAAAAATTTCTCATCAGCGAGTTCTTAAACTGCCCTACACTCGCTGACGGAGAGGTGCCATGCTTGTCGGAGGCCAGATCTGCCTGGAGTGCTACATCCCCGGAGGATCCCTTAGAACTGGGACACCAGAGCGCTTGGGCGTCACCAGCTATCTTTTCAACTCACGCAGAGCCTGCCTACATGTCCAGATGATACAGACCGAGCCGACTGCTAGCAGTATTTTTTTATAATAATAACTGGGCAGGCATTTGACCAAAAATCCGGACATTGGCTTCACCTTCTTCCCTCCCACAATCTAGGTACCATGTTTGATCCCGCTACCCTTTGCATTTCGATTTGTTTATGCTTGGATGCAAAGTCATGCGAACCTCATCACTGTCCGTGTGGCAAAGATGTGGACCAGTTCGGACGCCATGGGGTCACTTGCGTCAAGAGCGCCGGTTGCGCATATCGGCATTGTGAGATTAATGAACTAACTAAGAGTGCCCTCCGCACTGCTTGGATACGGCGGTTTTTTTGTTATAGTATTGTAACGGGGCTCCTGGTCCGGCAGCACTACAGTCGCCGGGACTTCGGAACCGCCGCACTCATTTAGTAAATAGGGAAACGAAATAAAAGTATCTTTCTACAGGCGACTTGTTTTATTTGTAGTAATAGAAATAAGGAACTGTAACAATATGAAAATACTCGTACATTATAGCAAAAGTCCTAGTTATAAATACTTAATCTAAATAATGAGTAAAAAAGTAGGTTGCTATGCTTACCCCGATACACGGGTTCCTGATGTATTATGAGAATTATACAACTTTAGATAAAAATGGTTAAAAAAGCTCTGTTCAGCTTGCTGGTTTCTGTAAGATTACTTCAAAATGAGCTGAACAGGGATCGTGGAACGGAGAAAATTTGAATTTAGACAGAACAGATAAAAATATAATTTGATTTCCATAGAGTGAAACTACGGATTTTCCAGCCATTATGGAGGTTTTATCCATCCATAAGGCTAGAATGAAATGGCATCGTTACAGTATAATTAATTTTTTTAACTAATTTGTAAAAATTCAATATTTAGAATGTTCATTTAGTTTTTTTGTTTGATTTTCTTTTCTACTACTAAACATTGTCATAATTTTCTTGGAACTTTTTGGATTTTCGACGACCTTATGGCTAAGGGGCAGGGACATTTTCTGCTCTTCCAGAGGCTGCTGGTTTAGTTCTCCGATCCCCAAATATTTATAAACCTTGAACATGACATGACAGTCATCCCGTGACCACGGCAGCTGTAAAGGTGCCGAAACGTCGGGAAAATCAAAAAACCCCTAAAAAACCTAAAAATTACGGACAATTACAACTTAGTTCGTGGAAATATAGCGCGTTTGATATAGACATTTACTCCAAGAGACATTTACTCCACATTATCTACATGTGAACAAGTGGAATAGCACTACTCCCTCTCATCCCGTGGGTGTCGTAAAAGGCGACTAAGGGACTCAGCCTTCAGGAGACGGGCAGCAGCGTCTCCTACATACTTGACCATACTGCGATCGCCAACCCGCCTGCCAAGCGTGGCGATTATGGCAAACCCCCCCCTTTTGGGGGAGGCCTATACCCAGCAGTGGGTGTTATATGGCTGAGACGACGAACAAGTGGAACTACGTAACCACATCACAGTTCATTCCGAATGTGTTTTATTGCTATATTGGGATGGAATATGTATAAAAAATATTAGTACCTAATATGTAAGTGAATCCACGAACCTTATTAAAAATGTCCTACCTCCTTCATAAAAGAGATTCCATTACGACTTTCTAACGAAAAGTTGAACAATTTCGATTTTCATAAAAAGAAGTTACGCCTACTAATGAATATTGTATGGCGTGATTGGAAGGCAAGAGCAGCGGGTCACTCGAGTGGTTCAATCGAATAGAAGCACGCGCGAGTATCGATGCTCGCAATCGCAACTGATGTATCGATAACTACTGGAATGATTGTGAAGTAAAATGAAATTATTTGTCAGAATAGTAATCGTTAAGTCGCATCGCGTTAGGAAATCCTTTTAGAAAATTGTTCAGTTGGTTAAAAAGAAACGTTTGGGGAATTAGTGAATGGAACTTAAAAGAATAGGGAAAAATTATTTCTAGGAATCTTCATCTACAGTCATGACAGTACGATTAACGAGTAAAATAAAAAAGACAACTATTTGTTGGAGAAGTTAAGAGTCAAAGTGTATTTAATGGTAGATTTGGTTGTCCTAAAAATATAAAGTGTCATATACAGATAGAGTATAATTAAATAAATAATTGCATACAACCCACCAATTATCTAGCCCACGTTAAGTTTCATGAAGAACTTGTGTTATGGATACAAGATAACGGATAAACATACTTATATACTTTTTTTTTTGTAAATACATACATAATATACATATTAAACACCCAGACCAAGACAAATAGACATGTTCATGCACACAAATATTTGTCTTGTCCGGGGATCGAACCCGGGACCTCTGGCGCAGAAGGAGGGGTTAGTACCCCTGCGCCAAACAGGTCACCAAACAATTACTGTGATACCTCTATACTCTAGCTAGTCTTACCAGGACCTCACAATTAATTGCTGCAATATTTGTTTTTAACACTAAAGGCGACTTTTTCCAATTGGCACTAAAAACGACTAGCACTAAACTTAAAAACTTTCGTTCTTTCTCCTTCTTACTTCAAACAAATGACTGGAATACAACGACATTTGTAAAAGATGTCTAGTGCCACAACTACCACAACAATAAAACTTATAAAATCGACCATTCTCTGCGTGTCCCTATTACCTGAGTGTAAGTTCCACGTTCCGTTATGAGTATTTTTATATATTTATAGTAATTCTAATACATATTTTTAATCATTTGCTTCATATATTTTATTTGCTTAAATATTGAGTTTAACTTAACATTAACAATGAACTGATATCAAAAAATATCTTAAGAAAACAAACACTTTATAAAAGGTAATAAATTTTGGAAGGTCAATATTTTCTGATTTAGATTCCAAACAATACTTGTTTATTGAATAATGAACATCAAAGTTGTTTGTTCCCCAAATTGTGTTTATGTTTTAGCTTAAACAAACAGTGTTAGAGCTAAATATAAAAGGAAGCTATATTTTTTAAGCTAAATGATAGAGAAATATGTTGGGTAAAAATACTAATCAAAGACAAGCACAGTGACATTGTTGCCCGTCATAATACCAATGTCTACATTTTTATGTAAATCCTAACTTCCTTATCTTAGCTCCTAACTGATACTACAAATGTGAAAGTGTGTTTGTTCGTCCTTTCTTGACGCCCTAACCAATCGATTTGATTTTTGACACAGATTTAGTTGAAAAGGCGAAGAGTAACAAAGGCTTATTATCCTGATATTCCCATGGGAACGGGAACCACGCGGGCGAAATCGCGGGCAAAGGTAGTTTTACTTTAAAAGAAATGAAACGCTCATTGAGCGAAAAAATATCTCACAACGCGTTGTGGTCAGTACCTTTAAGGGCCCGCTATAGGCCAACGAAAATCAGATTGCTTTACATGATCGTCTGTAATATCAATATTAATGAAAAACTGAATTTCAAATTAAGATGCAGCAAACTACAGGACTAACACTAATCACTATGTTACTCAAAAACACGATTGCATAAAATTTTCTCGATAGAAAAAAATTGCGAAGTTGCCTTCAAATACATAAAAATAAAGCTTGGAACTTTTTAGTATAATTACACTATAGATAAGACAGGGCTTATGTTATATATTTTTTGTAAATAACCTTTAAATATCCTTTAAAAAAAGAATTTCCTTCATTTCTTCATTCCGGACCGGCCGAATGGGGCCGGAGAATTATATAGTAAATGCTGCCTTATTTCTCATAGAAATAAGGCAGTATTTACTTTGCAGTTCGCCGTTGCAGTTATTACTTTTGCTTTTGGCCTAGAGCGCGCCCTTAAGACATCCACATCTCAAAATACATGTCGTACCCTCGGAGAAACAAAGGCTCAATTGCAAAAATAGCAAAATTTAGTTAATTATGCCAAACCATTTTTTAAGTGCACCTTTAACCGTAGAAACAAAGATCCAATTGTAATTTCATCAATTTCCGCTAGATGTCGTGATGTGTCTTTGAGGTTCCGTTGTAAATTTTGTACGGAGTCGGTGACGCGGGGAGCGAACTGTCAGTTGTGCGGGGCGTTCCGCAGGTAGTGAATTTAATTTAGGGTCACAAAGGCACATCTTCAATTTTATGTCAATTAGAATATTATTTTTATCGCTTTTTTATTTCTTTTCATTATGTTACTATTTTTATTTAGATATTCATAATTAAATACAATGTTATGAGGTAAAAATTTACTTTTGTTTTCAGATTCTGTGACAACTGTACTTAGCAATTCATGTACTTAGTGTCATAAAGGCACATTTAAGGGACCTAATTACTTCAGTTTTTTTTTTTTTACAGTTGGTAACTAGGTATTTCAAATTAAAAAAATATTGATGTTCTTAGTAAACACCCTCTTGTTACAGAAATCGTGAACAAAATAAATAAATAAATTATTCCCTGATCAGGAAATCCACAAATTATAGAAAAAAATCTTTAAACTCAAGTTCTGAAAAATGAAAATTTTACAGTTGTGCCTTTATTTCTCCGGAGGTACGATGTTATATTGTATCACTAGCGGCCACCTGTGATTTTACCCGCGTGGTTTCCGTTCCCGTGAGAATATCCGGATAAAAAGCAGCCTTGATTTCAATTTGGCCGTCTTCTACCCGTATGCCAAATATAATTAAAATCGGTTCAGTACATTTTGCGTGAAAGAGTAACAAACAAACAAACTGACATACTTTCACTTTAATAATATAAAAAAAAAAAAAAAAAAAAATATTTAGGAACAAACAGATTTACAATTTTAAGCGACGTTAATATCTGCGGTTAGTTATTTAAAAAACTGTGTCGCAGCATCAACAAACAAACAAACTGACATACTTTCACTTTAATAATATAAAAAAATAATAAAAAATAAAATAATTTATTTAGGAACAAACAGATTTACAATTTTAAGCGACGTTAATATCTGCGGTTAGTTATTTAAAGGAGGGACTCCGGAGGGAGAATACGGCGTTCCAATTAAACCAAACATAAAAGTCTTCGATAAAAGTAAGTAAAAAAAATTAAGAGAAAATATATCTATAAGGTTAGAATCTTAAACAACACAGAACCTAGAAAGACTTTACTTCAAACAAGTAGGATCAATCTTAAACGTACTTACACAATTTATTAATCTAACACATAACTATCATGTTGATACATTTTATAGGTTTAGTAACTCGGAAGAGAGGCCACAAGCTAGTCGGGTTGCGACTATCTATGCACTGGCCAAAACCTAGGCAAATCATAAACAGAAACGGAGCCCGTACACATTGACCTTGTTACAATACCAAACTGCTTATCTATACTAAGATTATAAAGAGGAATGATTTGATTATTTGTTTGTTTGCATTGAATAGGCTCCGAAACTACTGAACGGATTTGAATGAAATTTGATACATAGATAGTCGATAGCCTGGTTATGAACATAGGATACTTTTTATCCCGATATTCAAACGGGAACGGGAATCACGCGGTTGAAACCGCGAGCGACCGCTAGTGTATAATACCGCTAGTGCACTCTACAATTGCTAAGGGAAAACGAAACATCCGTAAAGAAGTTCAGTTCCATATTTGCATGCTCTTCACGTAGCGCACGCGAAATTATGGAACTTAGCTTCTTTACGGATGTTTCCTTTTCCTTCAGCAATTGAAAAGTGCACTGCACTGCGCGCCGACTCCGTCCGTTCGGTGTGAATCTAACATAAGGTAGCAACTACAGTAGTGAAGAAGCAACTACAGTAGTAGCATGTAGCAACTACAGTAGTGAACAGGCAGACACAGCCGAAACGTCAAGCCGTAAGTACATATGTATTGCATGTCAAATGTCCCGTTTGAGTCCCGTTGTTTTTACTTATAATGGAACGCGAAAATTTAAATTTATATAAAACAACCTTTGCCGGATAAAAATGCTCTTTTTAGGGTTTCGAACCTCTAAAGGAAAAAAGGAACTTGTAAATTAACGTAAAAAAAAGATACAACCGTTTATGTCGCAAAAAAAACGTAGATTTAGACATCAAGGGAATCAAAATTTATTGGGTTCTTCCTACAACTGTTGACCTATAACTATGAAATTTGGCAAGTAATATGGTATTTTACTACGATTGCAGAAAAAAAATGAATTAAAAAGTTGAATGTTGAATATTTAGTTTAATAATTAATTTAAGTTTTTTCAAAGAATATTGATAATTTGTATTACTTTCGTTCTTAATCCACAAAAAAAAAATATTGAATCTCAACTTGAAAGCAGTTTTGTTGTTATTATTTATGTAACAAAAGTAAAACACGTATTAACATGTTGTTTTGGTTCTATTTATACATAGTAACAAACAAAAGAGCAACAAATTCATTTTATTAATATTAAAATAAAGATTTAAACATTGATTCGGAAATGAGGTGCGAGTCCTCGCGGGTTAACTCCGGAAAAGTTGTTTTATTCGACCTGTGAAATATTTAAAAAAATATATTATTTT
This sequence comes from Chrysoteuchia culmella, assembly GCA_910589605.1. Classification (NCBI taxonomy): domain Eukaryota; kingdom Metazoa; phylum Arthropoda; class Insecta; order Lepidoptera; family Crambidae; genus Chrysoteuchia; species Chrysoteuchia culmella. Next base: position 4,430,190 of record OU342651.1, read on the forward strand.
CGTTTTATATGAAAAAATAAATCTGGGGAAAATTTATCAAACGTGTGAAATAACCGACGTACCAACAGCTGTAATAACGAAGGTTCTATTTCAATTAATCAAATGGTAATGAAGGCGGTTGTGGTTGATTTGTAGCCAATAACCAGTTTTTGTTCAATCTGCATACTCGAACATTTGCATGGAAATATGACCGAAGAATTTTGACTTTCCTATCAATTTAAATAAGAATCTCTAATAAAAAAATAAACGCTCTAAATTAATTTAAAATGTTAGTATTTTTTTTTTAGCAAATAATAATGTGTTTAAAGTTAAATCGGCAGTTAATAAAAAAAATCTGCTCTTATTTATAAAAAAATAATCCTTATAGTAAAAATTACTTGTACAAAACAAATTGTCAGTAAACTTACAACTTGTAAAATGAGTAGGGATTTTCCATTGACTTATATACTACGGATGTACATTGTAAAATAATTACTAACCGACTCTCTCTCTTGTATGTTTCGTCGTCGTCAGCAGCCATTTTTTTATGTCCTTTCTGCTGGAGCACTAGCCTTCCTTATGGATGAAAAAGGAGAACGGGCCATGACCCACCACGCGGGCCCAATGCGTAATGGTGGGTTTTAACGACTGCAAACGCAGCCGGGACCAACGGCTTAACGTGTCTTAAGAAGCACGGAGGAGCTCGAGATAGTAAATATTTGGTCACCCATCCCGTGACCGACCATTGCGAAGTTTGTTTAACCTCAACAGTCGTAGGCCGAGCGCGCGAACCACAGCTCCACGGGCTCTTTAATACATTGTATGTTAACATTTTTAAAATTGAGATTTAATTTAAGTATAAAGAATACTTCTTAAGTTATTATTATTAGAAAAAGAGATTATCGTAATTATGTTTACGCTCGAATTTCTATAAAACACGAAGTCAACTCGCGCCTATAGCAATGAAACGTAAGCGAAAACAACAATGTTGCTACAAATCTTACGTTTCTCTTAGCTCGTAGCCTCCAGCTACGCCGTAGACGCAAATCTCGTAGAAGCTTACATCGGGGGCCTACTAAGTCGTTTGTGAACTTTGGGTTACTTTCGGATCGTTCTCAAGACTTTGTTAACATTATTAACTAAAATTTTACTTGGGCATCAGGAGCAGTGTAAGGTATACATACAAATCTAATTTATTGGTCATAATAAAGTCTTGAGAACGATCCGGAAGTACCCACCAGGCTGATTATCCGAATCGCGACCAGTTACAATTTACGGAAAAGTTCGCCGTCAAACACAATTTCTGTCAAATATGATAGTACTGCTTCTAACGAACAACCAAGGAACTAAAACTGCCACAGAATACTTTTTCAAGTTTTGAAAGTTATTTAAAAATTACTCTGTGAGCAAAAGATAACTAAACTCTATGAACACTCTTTTTAGTCGATCCAGTGGCGCTAGTTTGTATAGAAATATTCAGAGAGTATTTAATCACTATGAAATGTTTCCTTAGCAATGAGACTAAATTAATTAGCGATCGCATACATTATACCAAATCAGTGTGGCGATATCGAAATATTTCAGCAACCGCGATCTGTCACTCATTTTTAGATAATCAACCTGCCGAAACTTCGCAAACGGCAAAGAGTTGGCCCTCAGAGGTCATTGACTCCAATATATGGGCAACGGTCGCGCGATTGTGTTTTCTTTTTCGCAGTTTATCTCACTGACTCTGGAGGATACGGAAAATTGCTCAAGTCAAAAGTTCATTGACATTAAAGGATGTTGATAAAGATCAACCGTCTTTTGTTTCGTTGACGTCATACGAGCTTCTCTGTTTAATCTTGCCTACAATACGTTATATGAAACAGTTGACTCATTCGGATCTATTTTTATACGGGGCGTGGAGAAAATTTTTCCTGTGTTCAAATCCTGTATAAAATGAGATTTTGTTGTAAAGATAATTCTGTTTTTCTATTCTGGAATGTGATGTCTCATAATTAATTGTTTTACAAATGTGTATTACATTAAAAATATGAAGAATTTAGAACTTAACTTTCCTTAAACTGCTTATGTGATGTAAATAGCATTGTAAAATGCAAAATTAAAAAGTTATAATTAGATGGCTGTTTCATCTCAATCGATAGTCAAATATCTGTAAAAATGTTTCTTTCGAATGCGAGGATATTTCTCTCATTCATGAAACGACGGTGGCCAACACCTTAGAAAAGGTGCATATACTAAAGAATTTCAACTGGTTCTCATAGATCTCTGTAGCATAATTGGTCAGTGCATTGGGCCGAATTCCCAAGGATGCGGTTTCGAGTCCCGTCAGGGCGACACAAGACAAGTTGCTTTTTTCTAGTATTTTTACTTGCTTAAGTTTCTCAGAGAAATATAAATAAGTATGCCCTAGAACTTCAAATAAAACAACATACAGTAAGTATATAATTAGTTGAACTGAATTCATTTAACTAATAATAGAAATCGCGTTACTTGGTTATTTAAAAACCTTAATTTTTTTTTTTTTTCTGTAGTTACACTGCGCTACAGTTTTGACGTCTAATGGGACAACGGGTAATTGAACAGATAACTTTCTTCTCTCTAAAATCATGACAGAAATTATAGAAACTTTCTTCCTATTAAAACCAAGATCAGTCTTGTTACCTCTTTTATAATTCCACTCATATATTATGCTGATGTCTGTTATCCTGATCTGAACGAGGATCTTCTGAACAAGTTAGACCGGATTCTGAATAACGCTATTCATTTAACTTCTCCCTTTACAAATTTGATCATATCTCAGCATACCGGTCACAGCTTCAGTGGTTTCCCATACGTCAGTGCAGACAACTTAGGTTGCTTTGTGCGCTCTTCTCTATCCCCAACAATTCGCATTCTCCCGGATACTTGAAATCCAGTTTTCAGTATGTCTGTGACTCTCAAGACCGTCTTCTTCGCTCTGCTAATACTCTTGTGCTCTCTTAATCTTGCGACAACTTTCTTCCCCGTAGACCCACTGCATAATAAATGTCCTACTGGATCGTCTGACTATATCTGATACTTATTAATTAAAATTGTATTAAGGTGAAAGTACCAGGTAATAATAGCTAACCAGGTGTTATTTTTAAATATCTCGAGATTTTTATAAGCAGTAGCTTTTAATAACTCCTAGTTGGTTTTGCTGGCCCTGGTACTTTTAGCCACTGGCTTGTTTGCAGCCACTATGGTTGCGTATTTCAAAAACGTCAAACTGCTTCAAGCAACTGTAGTTGCGAGGGTCTTGTTTGCACAAAACGATAAGAAACTGTGAGTACAACGGCATAAGGTTTATTTTAAATGGCTTAAGACCATAGAGTATATATTTCTTTAATGTGAGAATGCTGAACAAATTTTATAGAAAAATTAATTTTGAAAGTTGTCGTACTGAAACGCCATTGTGTTATTTGGTAATTGACGAAAGTGCGTGTTAGTACTTTTGTATTTTTTACTACTTTTTTCTACTTCGATATTAATGTTTTTTTGTAGAAAAGACGGAATAACTATTCTACTTTCACAATTACTACAAAAACAGGTAGTTTTACTGCTTTATTTATTATTTAAGTCATGACTTTCGAATGAAACCGGTCAAATGTACCATATTCAACTTTAAACTTTTTAAAACCTTTTTTTATGAAGTACGGAGAGACTCTTAGCCTTCATCATACCTGATGTTGGAAGGCTAATAAGGCCTGAAGGTGGAAGCGAGCCTCTCCCGGAATCCCCAATTACTGATGAACTGGCTATCTTATCTTTAATCGGAACACAACAATGCTGAAAACATTGCTGTTATGGCGTAAGACTTAGATGAGATGGTGGTGGGTAGCCAGACGGACTTACAATAAGTAATATCTCAGCATACCGGTAACAGCTTCAGCGGCTTCCGTCAGTGCAGACAACTTACGTTGCTCTGTCTCAACTTCATCCTCAACAATCCGCATTCTCCCGGAAACTTAAAATCCAGTTTTCAGTATCTCTGTGACTCTCATGACCACCTTCTTCGCTCTGCCAATACTCTTGCGCTCACTTCCCCTCTTTCATTCTGGATACATGTCTGACTCCGTCACTCTGCAAGCTTTGCTATTCTAGAACTGTATCCCTGACACTATCAAAAAATCTCTTACCAAATATTCCTTTAAATGGAATGTTCGTGTTTTTCTTTTGGATGGGTTGAGTGCTTAGATTCGTGGTTTAGTAATTTATCATCAACTATGTATGTTTTCACCTCACACGTTCTGAAAAGGAGGTTTTGTCAATCAGTTTAGGCGTAGAAAATCGCTTTTTGCGGCTTAGCGCGGCATAGTATTTTTTTAATTTACTACCTAAAAATATGTCATAATGCGTTCCGAATCGCACTATTGGCTTTTTTGTTACATTTTATTCTTATTTTAAATAGCTTTAAATTAATTATAATACTCCGTTTTGGTTTTTGTATATTATTTTAGTTCATTGAATCATAAAAACAATAACAATAAGATTAATCTACTTGTTATAAAAAAAATATATTAGGCTGGGTGAGATTTCACAACCTATGATTGGATTTCGGAACGTGACTTAAATCTTTATTTTTATATTGTCTTTGTCTTGTACCTCATGTCTATGTCAACTTTTACGGAATCGTTTTTATTGTTATTTATAAGTAACAATATATTCCTACTTTAAATAACTTTGAATTAACTATAATACTCCCTTTTTTATTATTTTAGTTTTTTTATATCATTAAAACAACGAGAATAAGGTATATTTAACTTTATGTTAAGGATTAAACTTTATGTTTAAAGAATTTTTTACCGATGTTCCTCGCTGTTGTGAGGTAAAATTGTGTGTTGCGCTCGGCAGAAAAGTTTTTAGCGTCTTGTACCTTGCATGCATGTCAGCGGACGTGGAGCGGGCCGCCGACTCGTGTGAGGTGTGCGCGTTGCTGCGGCCCGCGCCGCCGCGCGCGCCGCTCACCGTCTGGCCGTACCCACCTGAAGCTTGGCACCGAGTTCACTTAGATTTTTTAGGTCCGTTAAACAATAAGATGTATCTTATCGTAGTAGACGCTTATTCTAAGTGGGTCGAGGTATTCGATGTTAGTACGGGCTACAGTTCTAAAGTAGTAATTCAAAAATTATGTGAATTAATGGCGAGATTTGGGTTAATAAATACTATATGTACTGATAACGGCACATCATTTGTTTCGTCCGAGTTTGAATATTTTTGTACTAGCAATGGCATTAAACATTTAATGTCCCCGGCTTATAACCCGGCTAGTAATGGGCAGGCTAGTAATGGGCAGGCTGAAAGTTACGTAAAGATAATTAAAAAAGCACTCAAAACTATTTTGATTTCTAAGGTTAAAGGCAGTGATTTAAGTAATAAGTTAAATGAATTTTCATTTAAATACCGTAACTCTGTTCATGTCTCCACAAAGAAATCTCCTGCAGAGGTTCTTTTCGGGAAAAACTGAGATGTCGTTTGGACTTATTGAATCCGTTACCCTCCACATCTGATACAACACTGGAAGAAACGGTTAAGGAAAGTCAGTCCTTGCAGGCCAAGTACTACAAGGGGAGAAGAACTAAAGATTTTAACATCAAGGACAATGTATTAGTAAAAATACATCAGAACGGGAGATCTTTTTGGGCCAAAGGTCTGGTTAATAAGAAATTAGGTAGATCAGCTTATTTAATCCAGTTATGCAATCATGATAATCGCATAATCAAGAGACATACTAATCAAATTCTTGAGTGGAAAGGGGAGTTGGATGAGCCACAGTCTGCAACACCAACCAGTATGTCTACATCGGATCTGGCTCGCTACAGACATGATATCTCAGATGGTGAAGTAACCGATGCCGATGGCCTCCTTTTATATCCGCTAGACGCAGGATTCGGCATGCATCCAGTGGTTGTTCCGGCGGTTTCGCCTGTAATGGACCCAGTCGCAATTCCGGACCATGTACCTTCGATTACTGTGGAACCAGGTCAACCAATACAGAGGTCGGGAGAAGTGTCCACTGAGGAGCCTTGCGAAGAGTGGCTCGATTGCGAGGTTCCAGAGATGTCTGCCTCTGAGCCACCCCTGTCACCGGGACCGCCGGCCGTGAATGAACCTGAGACTGCAGTGGGACCAATCACTTCTCCGGAAGTGCGCTACGAGCCGCCTATCCTGCGACCGCGTAACCCAAAAAAGTAAAATTAGTCATAAGAAATAATTGTAACAATAGGGTTAACTTGTGAATTATTGGTGGAGGGATGTTAGTAGTAAGTGGGTAGGTTAAGATACGGCGCCGATCATACGGCACTCAGCCGATGTATAGTCAGTCGGAAATAGATTGCTACGAAGTGAACTTGCGTTTTGATTCTCTCCTTAATTCCCGAAATAACAGTATAGTATGTATGAATTTGGATATTTATAGGTTTCACTGCTCTCTGTTTCCCTAAAGGTTGACTGGTAGAGAATACTTTTAGTATTAAGTCCGCCTTATGTACCTTACTTTGTGTTTATTGTGCAATAAAGATTTCAATAAATTAATAATGAACATAGAAAATAGAAATTATTCACTCTGCAACTGACTCGCATCCAGGAATTTCAACTAATTATATACAATAATTACTGACATAATTATAATGATGTGCATGATGAATAGCTGGGATGGGATTTCTAAAAGGGAAGCCGATGGGAATCGGTATAAATAAATAAATAATAAATAAATATTTCTTACACTCACACCAATTAACCTAGCCCCAAAGTGAGCACTGTAAGGCTTGTGATACTAAGGTAACGGGTATTCGACGGGGTATCGGGGGGCGGCGAGGGATAGGTAGGGTGCTGGATATTCTAGGTGAGCCCAGCAAAAAAAAACAAAAAAAAGGTAACAAGTATAAATACATATAATTTTACATGTATAAGTATTTATGTGCAGAAATACATATAAACGTCCATGACTCAGGTACAAATGCTCGTAATCATCATACCAACATTCGCCCCTACCGGGATTCGAACCCGGGACCTCAGAGTAGGCGACACCTTGAAACCAGTGTACGTACCACTCTACCACGGAGGTCATCATAATGTATACCCTTGACCCTTCGCCACTGATGCCTTGGGAACATTTTTACTATCATAAGTTTTAATCCAGGCTATAAATAATATGTTTGCCGTATTTTAGCCAAATCTGTTTTTACGTTGCTTTTTGCGTGATTGAGCAACAAACATATACATCAAGACTTTCACATTTTTATATTAGTAGCAAGTATCATAGTAAAGTAAGATATAACCCTTACGGAAGATCTAAAAATATTCTGCGCATGTTTATGATACTACTCTACATAACAGTTCTTCTCTAAAATCTTTAATAACATTCACAATTATACATTTTAAATAGAAAAGTATTGGAAAAAATTAACTCGGCCGCAAGTAAATTCTCAGATGGGAATCGAACCCATGACCTTTGGAAATCCGGTCCAATGCTCTAACCGCTGAGCTACCGAGACTTGCGAACCACCGTCGAAATTCTCCAATACTTTTATATTTTTTAATACGCTGTAGGCCAGCGTTGTCGCATCAATGCTAGGAATATCCTTGCACTCGAAATAAACATCTTTTCAGGAGTTTAACGATCGATTAAGATGCAACAGCCAATAACTTATGTTTTTTTAGAATTTTTGCATTTTTCAATGCTATTTTTATACTTATGATACATTTTAAATAGAAAAATATTGGAAAAAATTAACTCGGCCGCAAGTGAATTCTCAGATGGGAATCGAACCCATGACCTTCTATTTAAAATGTATCATAAGTATAAAAATAGCATTGAAAAATGCAAAATTCAAAAAAAAAACATAACATTCACAGTTGAAAACTTAACGCCTCTTAGTAATGGAATAATCTACGTTTCTTATTATTTAAAATATGCTGCTAATATTATTGAAAAAAAATCTTACAATCACACCAATTAACCTAGTCAGCAGCAAAGTAAGCACCGTAAGGCTTGTGTAATGGGATACTAGAGTAACGGATATCAATACATACAATTATATATATATAATTATTTATTTGTAGAAATATATACAGGGTGGAAAGTTTAAACGGGAAATGAAGGGCAGGTACTTTAACCATTATAGCTACATAAAAACGTTCTAAAAAAAACATCCTTTATTTTTTAAGAAATTTCGAACTGCATTCACTGATTTTGAAAAAAAGTCAGCAGGAAAATAGGCAGTTACCAAAATATTTTTTTATGCCAATCGATCCTATTTCTTATAAGGATTAAAACATTTTAAGATACCAACTGAGGTATGAGTACTAGAAACGTACTCGCGAAATGCTCGAGTCACACACAGCCGCATGCTTCACCAACGAGTACCTTTGTTGAATGAACTTATTTTCTTAGCGAATCTGTAGAAACCGTTTTTAGCGATTTCTAACTTTTCTAGTACTTGTACCTCAGTTGGTATCTTAGAATGTTTTGATCCTTATAAGAAACAGGATCGGTTGACATCAATAAATATTTAAAAAATTTGCTTTGTTTCTGCCGACTGTTTTTTTTCACAATACGAGAATGCAGTTCAAAATGTCCCAAAAAATTAAGGAGGGTTTCCTAAGAAGCTAAAACGGTTAAGGTACCTACCCTTTATGCTCCGTCTTAACTTTCCACCCTGTATAAACGTCCATGACTCAGGTACAAATGCTCGTATTCACCATACAAACATTTGCCCCTACTGAGATTGGAACCTGGGACCTCAGAGTAGATGACACCTTGAAACCGGTGTACGTACTACTCAACCACGGTGGTCGTCAATTTTACCACCTCTATTGCAAATATTTAAGTTGTAGAGACGGCACCTTATTATAAATAATTATAATGTTTTATGTTTTTTTTAATTTTTGCATTTTTCAATGCTGTTTTTATACTTGTGCATTGTGGTAAATTTTAAATAGAAAAATATTGGAAAAAATTAACTCGGCCACAATTATAATGTTTATCATTTATTTGAACGTAAATTACGCCACATCTTGCCATTCATAGACCTTGTACCGAGAATATCGATTCCACTTACTGCCATTGGATTACTGTCTCAAACTATAACATCGGTATTGAAATTGTTTTATAACTATCAAATATTCTAATATAAATAGCTACAGAAAACTATATCACAAAAGAATTGCCAAAGCCTAAGTTCTTAGTTTCAGCAGGTTTTTCTATATGCAACCTTCAGAGATAAGGGGAACGGTATTTTTTTTTAATTTTATCTAGAGTCGAAAACTATGCGGCCTCAAACAAAAGAAAATATGATTGAGAATGTGCAACCAGCGCTCTTTCATAACCCCACATGCCCTGGTAGCCACACTTTGAATTTTTAAGACCCCCTGTCAGTCCCTGTTGTAAAAAAATAAAGGTATATTTATTTTTCACTTAATTGCAAAATAGTTGGGCAAACGTCATCTAACATTATTCCAAATTTCAAGTTCATAGCATTATACTTATGACACAATTTAAATAGAAAAATAGCATTAGTTGAATATTTAGTGCGATTTATTTACCCGAAATATATTTACTATAATTTTTCGGTTTATTTGAGTTTTTTTTGGTTTCCCGATGTTTCGGCACCTTTTCAGTTGCCGTGGTCACGGGATGACTAGCTACTTATAAGTCTACCTTCACAAAGTTCATTTATTTTTGCGTTCGGAAACGGTTAGATAATTACTAATTAAAAGTTAATAATTTTTAGTATGGCAATATTGAGTTTAATATTCTGATTTCAATAAACCGAAAAATTTTAGTACCAAATACATATTTCGGGTAAATAAATCGCACAAAATATGCCGCAAAAGTTGTTTTATTTCAATAGCATTAGTTCTTGAGATATCCAGCTGTGACAGACAGGCAGACTGAGTCGCACCATAAGGGTTACTTTTACCATTTTGTTACGGAACCCTAAAAAGAGACGAATTCAGCAGGCCTAACATTGTCTATTAAATCCATCATGTCATAAAAACATTATTTTTGTTTTTATTGAAGTTGCTACATTTTGACACACTTCTCACTTTGGAGGTGATGATTGAGCGAAGACATCACAAAATTACCGTCAAAAACAAGCGTACTTTGAGAGAATTGTGGTACCAAATAGCATGGTAAGATTGAAACAATACTGCGCCAAGAGATGGCGGTAGGCCCCTAGGTCTAAAGAAACTTAAAAGGGCTTGTTTACGAGAACAACTGACTAACATGAAACACAATGTTTAAACACAGAACTTCAATAGTGTAAATTTTCTTTTATCTTAAATTTCTGATAAGATTTATCATAATGTTTTTATTTTTTGTTCTCTCGTTTTCCCGTGAATCCTAATTGTTCACGTCATTAAAATCGCCCTCGAACATCTACCATTTGAAAAAAAAAAATTGAGTGAGCCGTTTTCCAATTATGGCCTGCCTGACCAAGGGAAGGGATTCATTTATGTTTAAAAAGCTACCTTTACTTATATTTTACATAACGTGACGGTAAAAGAAAACATTAACGTTTTATAGAAAAGAAAATTAAGTGTTTTATACCCAACGAATTTATCCCCACTCTTATTACAAAGAGAAACATAATAACACATCCCGTGCGTTACTCGTAATTTCTCAAGTTTCCGACACGTGACGCGCGGTTTATAAAAAAACTCGCACACATTTTCGCTAAACGTCCTTCGCGGAGCCCAATTTTTCGCGAACGGAGCCTGCGAAGGCTGTATCAACAACTTTGCGCGCGCCTCAACCCAACCCAGTGAGGCACTGACATTCGTACCGTGTGCACGTCACCTCAATACAACTCTGCTTTGAACCCGCGACGTACAGCCGTACATTTTGAAAAGGGAACGTTATTTATTTTTTAAATTAAAACAGTTTTGAGGTATACAGACTACGTGGTTGATAACTGATAAAAAATAAAGGGTAGTTGTACCATGTGTAGGGTGTTTGTGTAGAACGATGTGGTCTCTGACAGATGTGGGGTAACGTTGCTTGGCGATCCATCACTTAGATGAAAAAATGATCATCAGGGACACAGGACGGCTTTGAACGTGCAACTGCCAGGTATTGTAATGTTTTTTTTTCTTGTTCGAATACTTTTTTCGGCCATTGTGCCCATTCGGCGCGTTAGTTGACGAAGTTACTAAGACAGTTTTTATTTCTTAAAAAATTACATCGGTGATTAGACAATTAGTCCTGGCCCCAATTTAGAAGAAAATAATTTCAGTTGTTTGAATCTTCTATGAGGCTTTGTAAGTGAGCTAATTGGTATATTTTTATTAATTGTAAAGGAGATAGAAATTGTTTACTGTATTTTTCAGTTTTTAGATTCTTGACAATTAAATTATAAATAATACATATTATGAGGTATTTAATCTATGCTTTTTAAACAATGTCATCAACAAAATACTCTTAGAGTAGGTACCAAATTTATCAAAATGATTAACTTAAAAAAACACGTTTCTTAAGACATCACTTACCCTTTTTACCTTCTTATTAAAACAAAATGTAGTAACAAAGTTTTTATTTAACTTTATAACTAATTAATAATAACTTAGACTGTTGTTTGCGGACTTAACGAATTTTGAGGGATCGAAATTGATTAATCTCTATTGGGCAAACTTCAAATTCGACGGTCCTGGCCGAATATTATTATTTCAGATTGAATTATTAATAATAACATTGGCAGCCCGTTATTTTGGGCGTGGTGAAAATCAAATAACAAAAAACGAGCTTTTACTTTTAAAATAAAATGTACTTAGATCTACACTTGTTTTTTTGTATTTTCTTCGAGACTTTATTTAAGTATTGAGTTACAATAAAATTTACTTAGATCTTCACTTGTTTTTAGGCACTTTCGTCGAGACCTTATTTAAGTATTGAGTTACTTACTTCTACATATCAGAGCCATTTTATACTATTTTCTAGATGTAGCTAATTTACTTCTAAGGATAATTATATAATGTTATGTTTAAAAAATGGAAAACATATCTTGATAGAGCACTTCTTATTTGTACATGGATTTCTGTAAAGAACCTTAAAAACGTTGTGAGATATCTATATGTAATGAATGTATATGAAACAAATTAATCAAAGTATCTCATTATGGGCTAGAGAATCTAAACAACTTCAAGTTGAACAATTATTTTGTTGTGAATCTATTTTTATAAGAATATATGGAAGCGCACGTACTATCAATTCGATAGTTGTTCGACAAAAAAGTCTACATCGACATTTTCACCAACTAAACTGTTTAGTTGTTTGGAAATCGCGAGAAGTACACAACTCGACAAAACAGTTTAATTGATGGAAAGTTGTATACAGGATGGAATAAATCTATGGGCCCTGGAGGGAAACTTCCTTAAATCCTTTAGTAAGAGCTCAGTTCACTGAAAGGAAACATTCCTTTATTTTTTAAAAGAAACACAACTGCATTTAATTTTTTTTTTTATATGCTTCCCACAATCAAGAATCGAACCAGCTAAAATCTCTTAAAAAAACAACATTCTGTAATCTTATACCACCAATCGATAGGGTCAATCAAAAGGATCAACTCTCTCTAACAACATAATGATGACGACCTGTTTGGCGCAGGGGTACTAAGCCTGCCTTCTGCGCCAGAGGTCCCGGGTTCGATCCCCGGACAAGACAAATATTTGTGTGCATGAACATGTCTATTTGTCTTGGTCTGGGTGTTTAATATGTATATTATGTAGGTATGTATTTACAAAAAAAAAGTATATAAGTATGTTTATCCGTTATCTAGTAACCATAACACAAGTTCTTAATGAAACTTAACGTGGGCTAGATAATTGGTGTGTTTGTATGCAATTATTTATTTATTTATTTATAGTAAATTAAATTAAAGGAAACACATGAAAAACTCAACTTATAAACTCAATGGGACGGATAAAGCACTTTTATTCAAGGCTATTTTGAACAATTTACAAACATTTTTGAATGCAGTTTTGTTTCGTTTAAAAAATAAAGGAATGTTTCCTTTCAGTAAAATGGGCTAAGTAAAGGATTTAGGGTACTTCCTCTCCAGCCCTAGCATGAACACCACTATATCACGCGATATGATATAGCGTATCATGCTGTCTTGCTTACTCCACTAAGATGTGAGCGGGACAGCGGCACGTTATCGAGATATCGAGTCGATAAAAGCCGCTCATGCTAGGCCTACTGGGCCCATAGATTTTTCCACCCTGTATATGCGCGAGCTCTGATTTAACGATCGTAACCTCAATCAAGCTAATTAAACTTACTCATGAAATATCGAATTAAAGTCGCAACCGTTGCGTATGTGCTTACATAAGATTTATACGTTTCTTTGGAATATCATTGAAACTTAGACCTGAGAAATATAAGATGCCGACCGCAGCATCAAATTACCTTTTCCATTGAATTTATATTAAAATATTAGCTACCTCACGCGGTTTCTCCCGCATGGTCCACGTTCCCATGGGAATATCGGGATAAAAAGTAGCCTATTATATGTTAAATATTAAACAAGAAAATATACTAGAAAAAAGCAACTTGTCTCATGTCGCCCTGACGGGATTCGAACCCGCATCCTTGGGAATCCGGCCCAATGCACGGACCAATTATGCTACAGAGACCTACGAGGACACGTCGAATTTTTCTAGTATATTCAGTCAGGGCGACATGAGACTAGCTGCTTTTTTCTAGTATATTTTCTTGTTTAATATTTATCACATAAAAATAGCATTGTTAAATGCAAACGTAAATAGTTATAGCCTATTATACTCTCCGTCTTTTCCACTAACTCTATGCACAAAATCAAGTCTATTGGTTGCTTAGTTACGACGTGAAGGAAGGACAAACAAACATACATTCGCATTTATATTATTAGGATTACGATAGTTAGATTTGTTACAAATATAACCTCGCGATAAGCAGCGTTTGCCTTGCGATGGCAATAGCAACTCTAGCTATGGTCATTCACGGGATGGGTGATCAGTTTTATTATCTCGACCTCCTCCATGCGGGTGGGACGTCAAAACGTTAAGACTACATGCATTTAATTTTCGGTAATTAGAGGGCCCGGAAAACCGCCTCTGTGGTCTAGTGGTAACAACCACAGGGCTCCCGGGTTCGATTCCCAGCGGGGGTATTTTGTACTTAGTTTGGTTGGTAGTAGGACTTGAACCTGGCGATTAGCGACCACCATCTTATTTAAGTCTGACGCCATAACAACAATGTTTTCAGCATTGTTGTGTTCCGGCAGTTAGAGATAAGGGAGTCAGTTCCAAGAAGGATTCCTGGAGAGGCTCGCTTCCATCTTCAGCCTTATCAATACTTAACATCTGGTATGATGAAGGCTAAGAGTATAAAAATATACTTTACACGTTTGTCAAATAAATTTCCGGAAGTTAAACGCATCAAAAATATCTTTACGTGTTTGTCAAATAAATTTGACAAACACGTAAAATTTGCACACAGAAAATGGACACAAAATGTTGATCATTCAGAAGGCGCTTTACACCTATCAATACGAATACGGCCCGCATGGTGTGACATAGCCCATTCTCCTCGTTCATCCATGCAAAGCCTGTGAACACTGTACCAATTATGATAAATATAAGATCATAGAAAATATCAATATTTTATGACAAATTATTTATTAGATTAACACACGTAATTTAAAAAATATATATTGTATAGATTATATACCGTGTGGGGCCTATAATCGAGGAAAATATTGAAAATAGAGACTCTCTAGAGTATTAGTATTTATTCTGAAAAGATTTCAGTTAATCAAAACACATGCATTACTCACAATAAGAATTTAAAGTTACGATTCATAATCAGTGTAGTATTGCAAAACGATATTTATAACGTCTAACGTTGAGAACAAAATCGTGGTACAGGGGACAACAAAAGCTTACCGCAAACATCACGATATCACTATCCATTAGAAAATTTACCTTTATCTCATTGAATAGCAACAGCCCCTGCTACTTCCCACAGCTTAAAATCTCTGTTCAAAATAATAAAAATTAGTTTAATATTAAATATCGCAAAGTTATCTGTTTATAATTTTATCCATCATGCATGACTCTTTGTACCAAGTAGATTCAGCCATGGAATTATTAAGTACTAGTACATAGTACCTGCTAATTCCATGGATTCTACGAAAAAGAGATCATAATGTAAAAACATTATGATCTTTTTATAAAGAAGATCATAGTGTTAAAAGAGTGTAAATTCAAAAGAATAATTTTGATTAGTAAAGTCAGAATATTGTCATAGGAATTTCTTTGGTTTCAGTTTAAATTGATTTCAATTTAAATAATCGAATTGGATTCATTTACACAATTTATGTGAAAATAGCTATGAGTGCAAAAAACACTCCAGAAAGAAAACAATACCTACGTGGATTCATAAATTACGATAGTAAGTCAGACAGTATTATTTTATCACCCAACACATAAATTGTCAAAAAGACGTCCGAGTAGCTCCGAAAAGTTGAGCGGTACTGTTGTTTGCATTATATTGAATTCACTATTAAGTTTGTTAGAAAAAATAAAAAAGTAAAGATTAGGTTTTAATTAGAGTTAGGAACCTAATGATTCAATCACTAGTGACATAAAGAGCCTCCGTTTTTAATATTATCCCCGGTTCTAGGCCCCAGACGGTAAATTAATTTCTAAAACATATAAGCATACTACGCTACCTTTTACTAACTATAACGCCGTCCAACTCGCAGACGCGTGGCATAGTACCGAGAACACTGGCGCTGTTGCCGCGCTGAATACATAGACTCAGCCGCTGGGCTGAATAGGCACCAGCTCTCAGGTCTCCTGAGGCGTGGACCAGTCTTGTGGAAATATCATTCGTAAACTTTTTTGTGTCAGACGACCAAGGGCCCAAATAAACTTTAAGTCTTGCAGAAGAAAAAAAACATATTTTTGTCACGAAAATTAGAAGTGATATCTCGAGCCCGATAAAGTCGAATACCAGTCAAATGAAATTGTGGGCTAAAAGCTAGCTTCCATTACACATTTTTTCTTCAATTGCTTTTATCCTTATAATAAATTTTAAATAGAAAAATATTGGAAAAAAATAACTCGGCCACAAGTGTATTCTCAGGTGGGAATCGAACCCAGGACCTTTGGAAATCCGGTCCAATGCTCACTCTCTCTTCTTTTATCATTTTAGTTTAGTTTTCTATCAATACTATCTACAATAGTTTAATAATTATAGCTCGCCCAACAGTAATTATTTAACTGGTCGTTAAAAATGAATTAAACTTTCATACTAACTGGGTAATGTAACGGGATAATAATTGTCAATATAGTAGAAAGCACATATTTATTACTGTTAACAGTTACTCCATTTGAGACCATCTGGTCCAAACGTGGAATTCTCCCATGAAAACACTTTTAATAATAAACTGTTGTAATCAATTTTTTAGTAGATTAACAAATTTTTCTCTAGATTCTCCTGCGACATTGGCCGTGATAATAATTATAATTTAATTCTTTATTCAGATAACAGAGATCCATACGTGTTAGTAATAAGTACCTTATAAACTATGTTAGTATTCTTTAACTAACTTCGATGTAGTCACCTGACTCAAATGCCACATAATGGGGCAGACATCTTGCCTGCTAGCAATAACCTTCAGGATGCTGTTGGTGCTTCTCCTGACTCTGTACAATAACGAAATCTTTTTTTAAAAAAACTATCAGTGCGAGCCTCTGCAAACAAAGCAGACGAGCTACAGAAGCGAGACTTCCTCAACAACACACGCTGAGCCACTTTTGGGTATGGTTGACCCACACACCACCGGAGAAGAGCGACGTGCAGTATGCTCTGAAAAGGGTTATTTTGACTGCGTCCGTACTCCTGGAAAATCTGCGTGCCAACATATTTGCTCTAACCGCCAACGATCTGCGTTCTGTTATGCGGCACCCGACGATTGTCTTTTTAAAAAAAAACCAAAAAGTTCACACACGCACAATTTATTTGATAAAACAAGATAAAACACTTTGACAACCTTAAGATCTGATCTCGAGTTGATCTCACTTTACTTCAACACGACCCGGGACTATGGAAAATTGCGCTACGCGGTTCTGGATGCAACTGACTTGACCACATGGTTGCGAATGGTTTTATGTGAATTAAATATGCAACCAATGCACTTTGTTCCATAGAATAACTGGATATAACACCTCCCCCCTTAAGATGAAGCTTTATATTTTAAGATGAAGCGGAATAAAAATTTAGTTAAAGAAAAATGAGATCTACAAAATGTTGGAAAACTATAAGTATTATATTAAGATCTGTAAAAGTAAGGTTAAAACTAAGATTACAAATTGAGATGATCATTAGATCTTTAGATACTACAGTTAAGTTTACAATTTTGATAAGAATTATGTTTCTAGTTTAAGTGTAGAACTAAGGTTAGTATTTAAGATTATAGCTAAGTTTAGTATATAAGACTAAGATTTTAATTATTACCTTTTTATTATTACAGAAGCAAAAGCGATTTCCAAGCAATATTTGATTAGTTTTAAACTAACAACTTATAGAACAAATCGTTATAAAAACAAAACGTTAAGTGTAAAGGTGTAACTATACAATAAGATTATAATTAAAATTCGCGAAGTTAAACAATTTAGTAGAATTAGGATAATATATAGAATAGTCTTATTGTTACATAGTATTAGACATATATATATAGAATAGTTAAGTTTCTTTACATATTAGTATTAGGTATTTAGTTATTAAGGTTTCTATTCGAAGAATAAGACAAACTCTTGGAATCATCTGAATCCGAGGAGATTTGAGACATTTCAATGGCATTTGTGTTTCTAACATGCTTTTCTTTAGTGCAACTATTATTGCACTGATTAAATATTTGTATACAGCACGAACTATCATGATTACGACGACGGCGACTAAAACAATTGTAAAGTTTATAAATAGAATACAGAAAAATTACAACAATAAGAAAATAGGTAAAACCTGAATAATATGTTCCGTACTTAATGAAATGAGATTCTTGGCTATAGTTTTTGATATTATCTTCGAGATCATCAAGATGTCGATAAGCATGATTTAAGGACTCGAGGTCAATGCTACTTAAGGATATCGGTGTTAGCAATGGCGATGTTTTGTTGACTATATTTTTATTGCAACAGTCGTCTCATGTAATATCAAAATCTATTAGCAGTTGATTACTATATTTAAACGTTTTGATAGTACTTGGTAAAAATTGCAAAGATTTGGAAAAGCCAATACAATCAGGAGATAGTTCTAACAATCCTGTTCCGGTTATTTGATAATCTTTTATATTATTATCACATTTTACAGTTACTTTAGTAGTTCTCGACTGAACGTATATCCACTTGTTATCATGGAGCTTATGCCAAATGTCCATGTTTCCATGTAAGATTCTAAAATTACATTCGCTGGGTATAGACAGGATAACCTCGGTTAATAGCCGGGTTTCGCAGGTGGGATTTGTGTTGGTAGGAAGGATCGTGGGGGTTAAACAAATTTGATACTCGTGATTAATTTTTTGACAATCTCGAATGTCTTCTAACAACGCGTAATTTTGTCTATCGTCAGAGATCGCCAAATATGATTTGGTTGGTTGAATAAGAGCGAATGCATTGGGGTTATTATTGTCAGACGGAGTCGGTAGCGGAATTAGTTTATATGTAGAATATCTAAGTGGCGAGATAAGAGGTATTTGTAAAATGAAAACAATTCTTTTATTATAATAGTATGAAGTTAGTTTCGAGACATCAATTATAGTGTGAATAGTTTCTATATTTAAAGGAACTGGAAAATCTAATCTTTTACTCATCATGTGGTGATTTTTGGATAGTTCATTTAGTAAATTGGTAGGGGTGATAACCGAAGGATGTAGTATATTAACCTTAGCAAATAAGATAGAATTTAGAATAGAATCTAAGAAGTTAGAGATTGCCAATGAAGAGCTTTCTAAGATATTAACTAAGTTATTTACTTTGGACACATACAGTAGTTGATTATTATTTTTAGTAGTTTGAGCCAATATAACATTTAGATTATTTATTTGCGAATTTAATTTTTGTTCGTTATTATTTATTTTAGACATAGTTGAATTAAAATTGCTGATAGTAGATTTTACGATATGTATGTTATCTTTTACGAGTTGAAACAATTCTGTCTCACTCTTTTGAGATGCTTCTATAGCAGCATCATATTTTCGGGCATCATCAGCATCCAATGTGCCAAAAAAGAATTTTAATATTTCTCCTCCGAATTCTAGTGATCTTTTGAAACGATTAGGGGTATCTGTCGAGATGATGTGAGATAACGAATTGAGTTTTAAATAATTGTTTTGTAATAATACTTCGATAGGACTGATAACGTCTTTACATTGAAATTGTATATATTCGGTAAGTTTAGTTTGCGTACAAAGCTCGAGTATATTACTTATTATATTTTCTAAGTTGTTTAGATGCGGCTCGATGGAAACAATATCAATATAAGTAACTACATTCCAATAATCGTTATAGAAATAGATATTAGTAATGGGGTAAAAGTAAATCCCCGGGCTATGTAATATGGGAGTGACGCTAGTCGCAGTAGGCGGCTCTGCAACGCAGCGATTCCATAATAGTCTGAAAAAGATGAATTTTGGTGAGAGTCTAAGTATGACACGGTTTTATTTCATTAGTATGATATTTTACGTTTCTTCTATTTATATTTAAAGTTACGTTATTTCTACCATTTAATTTGATAATTTTATAGGGCCCCTTCCAAATGGGCGATAAAGATTTTCGTAGTCTATGGTGATGTTTTAGATATACCATGTCACCCTTTTTATAATTAGTGCTACGACTAGATTCATCGTAGTGTTGTTTAGACGCTTCCTTACTTTTAATCAAATTTTGTATGGCTTTTTCACGACTGAACCGCATACGGTATTGTAATGCCCTAACATACTCATGATAGGTATTATTACTATTAGACTCGTAAAGGGAGTTAGGAATGACGGGCTTATAACCATATAAAAGTTCAAACGGGGTAAATTGCGTAGAAGTATGAGGAGTAGTATTATAAGATAATAGAGCAGTGGCTAAATAACAATGCCAATCGTTTTGATTTTCGTTCACGAATGATTTAAGGTATTCTTTTAGAGTTGCATGACTACGTTCTAGAGCTCCGTTGGTCTGGGGATGATAAGGGGTTGTGAAAATAGATTTTATTTTGCATATATCCGTGACCTGTTTAAATAGGTCGGATGTGAAACAAGTACCTAAGTCAGTAAGTATCGTTTTGGGGAAACCGAATAGAGACATGAAATGTACGAGATTGCGCGCTATTTCATCGCTAGTTGAAGATATCTGAGGATATGCACAAGTGAATTTAGTTAGATCATCTTGTAACGTTAAAATGAATCTAAATTTTTGTATGCCTGCTTCGGGTAACGTCCCGACTATATCAAGAGCAAGTCTCTCGAAAGGTCTGGTACTGGTGGACGTTATTTCCATAGGGGCTTTATTCGAGATACGCAAAGGTTTATTAACTTGGCATAATTTACAACTTTTAACATAATTTTCTATGTCAGAACGCATTGATTTCCAATAATAAGATGCTTTGATACGGCTGAGCATCCGCTTCATACCCGGATGACCAGCAATGGGTGAGTCATGATTATCTTTAAGAATTTGTGGTACCTCTGCAGGAGTTGGATATATTATTTGATTTTTATAAATATGAATTTTAATATTTGTGTTATGGAATATAAAGGTAATCATATTAAGTATTTTAGTATAAGATAATTTAGAGAAAGGCTCAGAGAAATCTGATATAGCCAGATCAGTGTCACTTGGATTTTGTTCAACGATAAAATCTCTTAATTTAAATAATAACTCGTAAATGGTTTTATAGTTCACTTCCTCATAGTGGTGAATTTTAGTAAATAAGAAATAGTAGTTGCGATTATTAGCGTTTACGTTAAGAATAGTATTCGGCTCACGTTCTGAGTTCAGAACGTCAGCTGAGCTTTCGATCTGAGATAAGATTTCTTCACAATGCGGCATCGAGTTATCAAAATCTAAAGATGTAGGGCAAGCTATCAATTTAAATTTAGTTAGATGTAAGGCTTGTGAATGTTCTTCGACTTGAGTACTGATAGTAGGTAGAGAGTTAGTAAATTGTAATTTAAAATACTTTTCATAAGTTACTTTATTTAAGTTAGTATGAGTAATAGCTAGTATCGGATGACGAGATAAGGCGTCGGCGTTTGAATTTAATTTACCTTGTTTGTAAACTATTTCATAGTCGTATTCTTCTAACTTTAAACGCCAGCGAATAAGACGACTACCAGGATCTTTTACATTAAACAGCCAAACTAAAGGTCGATGATCGGTAACGATTTTGAACTTAGTGCCGTAGAGATAAGGGCGAAACGTTTTGACGGCAAATAAAATTGCTAATAATTCCTTTTCGGTGGTTGAGTAGTTACCGTCGGCATGGTTCAATGTACGTGACGCAAATGCTATCGGCTTATCTTTACCAACTTGACCTTGAGAGAGCACTGCGCCTACGGCGTAGTTGCTTGCATCCGTAGTTACTACGAATGGTTCGGCAAAATTCGGGTATTGGAGAATGGGAGCCGTGACTAACTTTTGTTTAAGAACATCAAATGCGTTTTGCTGATCTTGATCCCAATGGAATGCGGCATCTTTCTTAAGTAAAGATGTAAGAGGCTTAGTTAATTTAGAAAAGTTTTCGATGAAGCGGCGATAATAACCGATGAGACCGAGAAAAGATTTTATATCTTTTGGATTTTTGGGAGTAGGATACTGAGATACGGCCTTGACCTTGTCGGGATTTGGAGAGACACCTTTATCGGTGATGATATGACCGAGATAAGTGACCTCTTTTCTTAAGAACTCGCATTTATCTGGTTGTAATTTAAGGTTGAACTGACGGAATTTATCGAATACTAATTTTAATTTTTCTATATGACTATTTAAACATGCCGAGTAAACAATACAATCGTCCAAGTAGATATAACAATGTAGACCTTGTAGCCCTGATAATACGGTGTTCATTAGACGCTGGAATGTAGATGGAGCATTTTTTAGTCCGAAAGGCATTCTATTGAACTCGTAGTGTCCTGAGGTGCCGTTTGTATTAACTACAGTGAAACCAGTTTTTGCTGAATCGGCAGGATTAAGAGAAATCTGGTGAAAGCCAGAAACTAAATCTAAGGTACTGAAGTACTTGCAATGGCCTAACTGGTCTAAGATATCCGTGATTAACGGAATAGGGAATGTTTCATTGACTGTGACGTCATTAAGTCGCCTGTAATCAATGACGATTCGCCATTTCTTTTTCCCGGAGGCGTCCATTTTCTTTGGTACAACCCACACGGGAGCGTTCCAGGGTGAATTTGAGGGTTTTATAATATTTTGGTCAAGCATTTTGGATATTTGTTTGTCTACTTCCTCCTTATGGCACTCTGGGAAGCGATATGCTTTGACGTGAATGGGCGGCGCATCGCCCGTATTAATCGAATGTTGAATAGCATTAGTACAAGTGAGGGGATCTCCCTCGAGATAAAATATATCGTGGTACAGAGCACAGCATTCTAACAGTGTTTGTTTCTCTTCTTCGTTAAGGTGTTCATGGCGAATTAGGTTAAGAACGCGATCTAATCGATCTGAGGGTTGTGAGGAGACAGAGTTTATTATCTCAGGAGATGACAAAAGTTCGGAAGATTCACCGTAATCGATTGGTATTAAATGGACCTTGAAATCACTGATTTTGACGTCAGATTCGGTGGTATTTAAGACAGAAATATTTACGCAGTTATTTTGTTTTAAAGTAACAATACAATTTGCTAAATATACACCTTCGCTAATGACGTGATCTAATACTAGCGCTTCGCGTAAATGTTTTAATTCCGACTTGTCATTTGACACCATGCACTCGATAACGGCCTCGGAGCGAGCCGGCACAATATAAGTAGGTTTATTAAATAGAATAGGCAGATTATGACCACACAAATGTAAATATTTAGAACTGTAATCTATTTTAGCATCGAAAATACGTAAAAAATCTGTACCAATGATTCCGTCGTACTTGAGATTTATCTCATCCGTTACGACATGAAATTGATGCTCAAATGTTTCTTTACATAAAATAAACTCTAAGTCAAATGTACCCAAGGTTTCGGAGAATGATTCAGTGTCATTAATACCTGCGATCTTGGCTATTACAGGAGCTAGATTTGGTTTTGTAGATAAACTAGATTGCTTAACTATACTGATGCTTGCGCCAGTATCAATAAGAAGACTGAGAGGTTTCGATGACGATTTAGTAATAAGATTAGTATAAGGTAAAGAGACTTTATATTTATAAATATTCATCTCGTAAATAGGGATATCATATTCTTGTTTTTTAAGAGAAATAGTAGATTCAGTGTTAGATTCAATTTTATTTTTAGATGAATTATGATTTGATTTAAAATGACTCAGGCCTGGAGGCTGAGGTGATAAAGAAATAGTAGGACTCGGATGCTCTTCGCATTTCCGAGATGATAAAGAATTTGTAAGACTCAGATCATCGCGCGGATGCTGAGATGAATAAGAGTTAATATGACTCGGATGCCTTTCGCATTTCCGAGATGATAAAGATTTAGTAAGACTCAGATCATCGCGTGGATGCTGAGATGAATAAGAATTAGTATGACTCGGATGCCTTTCGCATTTCCGAGATGATAAAGAATTAGTAAGACTCAGATCATCACGTGGATGCTGAGATGAATTACAAGGTATAGTATTAGATTTAAGATTAGATTTACTATTTGAATTAAAGATATAAGGATCAGAATTAATTGTACATTTTGTACGACTCGGCATCTGTGACCGAGATGTAAGAGGACTCAGAGGCTGTGCCTGCTGAGATGTATAGAGATTAGTAGGTAAAAATTTCGTGCCCTTGTACTTAATTGACTTCGGCAGACACGCATCCGAAATCAATTTGCGTTTAAATCATTGATATCAAGAGCATTTATCTCGTATTGATTAGAATTATCATCGTAATTATTAGCTTCGCAACAATGCATGCGCGTCGTATTGCTTGCATTCATACGAGTACCGGCAGCGGCACTTTGAGCAAGCGAAGTTGCGGGATCAGGTTGCGAATTACCGGAGCGGAGTTTATTGTAAAATTGA
Organism: Chrysoteuchia culmella; assembly: GCA_910589605.1. Lineage (NCBI taxonomy): Eukaryota > Metazoa > Arthropoda > Insecta > Lepidoptera > Crambidae > Chrysoteuchia > Chrysoteuchia culmella. Next base: position 4,454,421 of record OU342651.1, read on the forward strand.
CGCTTCCGACATTCGCTTATTATATGCCCTTTATTTTTACAATAATTGCAAAACTTATTGTTATAATCAGATTGATTATTTTGACCTTGACGCGAGTTGTTAGTATAATTCATTGAATTGTTAAAATCACGACCTGAAAATGACGTAGATGGGTTAGGATTAGAATTAGGAACATGATAGGACTTATGAACCTGAGGTCTCGAGCGATTCCTAAGGTAACATTCGGATGCCGAATGACCTTGCTTATTACATATTGTACATGTTTTGAAATTACGCGATGATAGTTTATTTAAATTATAAATTTTTTCTTCTTCCACTGCCAGATTTACTGCATCATTTAGTGTGGAAGGATTGCGACATCTCACTATTGTTGAGATATTAGGGTTAAGCCCTGTGATAAATGTATGTAAGGCTAGGTCTTCCATGGCGGCAACCCTACCTGTAAGTTGTGTCTTATCGGTGCAGGAGTAATGAATATCCGCCTGGATCCTAGTTAAACAAGATTCGACTCGTAATGAAAATTGTGTAACTGTTTCGCTATTCAATTGTTTACAATTTTGAAGATCGGACAGAAGGTGGCAGGAATGTTTTTTCTCACCAAATGTCGATTTTAAAAATAATTTTAACTCTGGCCACGAACTAAACGTTTTTAAGCTACATGCCATCTGAGCCTTGCCTTCTAGTTGTGATAAAATGTATTTTGTAAGTATACTGTGTTGCTCCGGCAATGCCAGAGACAACGCGTTATCGCAATTAGTAAGGAAAGCGGGTAGCGAGTCCCGTTCCCCATTGTAAGGTCTAATGAATTTTGATAGAAAATTTATAGTGACTTTCTCGCGACCGACCTCGACAGGTTCGCTTTTGGGGTTGGAATTGGCCATTTTTAGGGAACACACAAGTAAATATAAAAATTACACAGGAAAAAATAGCGATATGAGATAAAAGTAAGATGACTTACATGGACAGGAACCACAACATTACACTGAATTAGTTAGTCACTTAAACGATTGTCTAAAAATGTCTGGATATAATATCGAATTGAAGCTTGTGACGGTATAGCGCTGTGGCGATTTCACGACGTACGGCGCGTTCACGTGACGAGCGCGTTGATCAACGTGACCACGTTAGCCCACGTGGTGATGAAGCGGCTGGTGATGGAAGCCGATGGAGTTGCGGCGCAGCGATGGTGTAGGTCCCGTCCCGGACGCGAGGGTCGATGCAGGAGATGACGATATGTGACGCGGGCTCACGACTAAGCGGAGGCTGACCGTCGATCACGTAGTGGTGGTGATGCGGTTTTGAAGTGATGCGGGCTCAGCAGCGAGGGGCTGAGGCTGACCGTCGATCAGTAGGACAATCGGCGCGGTGTCAGGATTCACGGACTTCAACGGAAGCCACTTACAGAATCCCACTTCTGACACCAATGTTATGCGGCACCCGACGATTGTCTTTTTAAAAAAAAACCAAAAAGTTCACACACGCACAATTTATTTGATAAAACAAGATAAAACACTTTGACAACCTTAAGATCTGATCTCGAGTTGATCTCACTTTACTTCAACACGACCCGGGACTATGGAAAATTGCGCTACGCGGTTCTGGATGCAACTGACTTGACCACATGGTTGCGAATGGTTTTATGTGAATTAAATATGCAACCAATGCACTTTGTTCCATAGAATAACTGGATATAACAGTTCCCTTTCTATGTCCACATTGTCCTTTAGGTCTTCGGTTACCCAGTGCCCAAGGTACTTAAACTGCTGAACTCTTTCCAAAGCTACGCCGTTGAGTAAAATACGCAAACAAGTTCTAAGGAGCCTGCTACCTGACCCAAAAACAATGTACTCACTCTTATTTACATTATACGTCAATCCGTGTGAAGCAGCATAGGATTCACATAGCTATCGGATTGTGCCAACCGAGGGAGCCAATAAATGTATAAATGTATAACTAATAGCATTGAGGCCCGGTTTCACCACCGACTGATAAGTACTGGATAGCATATCTAGCAGATAAATTGAGAGTTGTAATACGAAATTACAACCGTCAATTTATCTTATCTAGGTATAACAACATAATTGGATTAAACCATGCCTTTTATTAACACTTTTACGTTTATGATAAATTTTAAATAGAAAAATATTGGAAAAATCAACTCGGCCACATGTGAATTCTCAGATGGGACTCAAACCCACGACCTTTGGAAATCCGGTCCAAAGCTCTAACCACTGAGCTACTGAGACTTATCTCGGTAGCTCAGTGTATTTATTATTTAATAGTGTCTATTTAAAAAAGTTAAATTAATCATAAGTATAAAAATAGCACTGACAAATGCCAGAATTCAAAAAACTTACGTGTGCATTGTTTCTTTAATCTTGGAATATTAAAATGTTATAAAAGCTACATCTCATCTCCTAGAAAATAAGATATCCTTTGACTTGACACTTTCCCCGAGAAATAAAATGCTGTATCCCATTTAATCAGAAAAAAATGAGCAAAAATGAGCAATAAGTCGTCCAATTTTACTTTTCAGAGAAAGCAAGCTCAATTCTTAAGAAAATAAAACTGATGTTAGATGTTTGTCACAGAACCAGAAAAAATATTTACAAAGGCGCTGCAACACATATACACAACGTTAAAATCAAAGTTTTATTGACGGGCACAATACAACAGCCAAACACGGAACAGACACAAAATCAGATAAACGTTTTAACCTCGAAAACCCTCAGAATCATCATAATTTATTTGTGAAATGTAGGTTAGTTTTACAATATTGGTAGATCTGGTGTTTGTTAGTATCACTACATTTCCACCTTATGTATTGGTATACAAAAGGGTGATCAGAACAAGATGACGCAAGCCATGTCACTTAAATACTAACCCCCATATTCTAAGTCGTTCCTCCAAAACTTTTTACACTCCACTCAACCTCGTCGTGGGTAAAAATGGTAGTGTGCGCTAGGCCTAACACGGAGTGGCTACGTACTCTTTGGCTCCTCCAGGTCCTTACGGAGTTATGACTTAGAATACCGATTTCGAGGAGTATTTCGAAGAGGTTTTCAATGAGGTTTCGTTAAGTCGAGGACGAGTAAGTTTTGGAGGAACGACTTAGAATATGGGTGTAAGTCTACTTAAGTTTAATTGTTAATTAATTAAAATATCAATTTAATATTCGTAGTAATATCTAATATCTACATAATAAAAATCAAATGGCACAAATAATAATATATTTAATAGTAATCAACAATAATATTAATAATCAGAATCAAAGCTAAAATGTGAAGTCATTTTGAACATTTGTCTTTTAGAAATTCCTCCACCGATTATAAGGCTTTGTCAACAAGTAGTACCATATGACGATTTTTAAACACCTTTATCGGCAAGGTTCCAAGGGCGACAGGTATTTTATGTAAAAAAATTGTGGGCCATTCCAAAGAAAGTACTATTCACATGTTCAGATCAAAATTTAGTTGCACATAACCTAGTTAATTCCTTAGTAACAAGACAAAAACCCTGTGACTACCATTGAGTTAAATTTAAACTAGTACATTACACATCACTGGTGACTATGTTGCCAAGTGTCAGTAATCATATTAATATAAAAATAAATAAATAAATAATTTATTTATTTGTCACTTTACTTTATTACTTATATCAAGTCATACATGAGATTCATAGATTAAGCTATATTCGTATTAATGATACTTATTTTTTACAAACACACTAATATAAACTATGCCAAAATAATTTGATTTAAAGCTATTGTTACTGATACTAAGATAACTAGTAAAATTTAAGTGTTAAACTATCTATATATATTTTTTCTTAATTCTGATAAACCGGTATTACACTAAGAATGGAGGTAAAAGTTTTTCTGTGTTTGTACGTTCTACATTCAAAATAATTACCTACCTACTACTTCTAAACTTGATCCACAATAAAAAAAAATAAAAAAAACTGTAAAATTTGTCTTTAAGCAAGATTATGACGACTACGACGATTCGATGACCTGTTTGGCGCAGGGGTACTAAACCCACCTTCTGCGCCAGAGGTCCCGGGTTCGTTCCCCGAACAGGACAAATATTTGTGTGCAGGAACATGTCTATTTGTCTTGGTCTGGGTGTTTAATATGTATATTATGTATGTGTTTACAAAAAAATATATAAGTATGTTTATCTGTTATCTAGTATCCATAACACAAGTTCTTCATGAAACATAATGTGGGCTAGATAATTGGTGTGATTGTATTCTATTATTTATATAAAATAAAATAATTATTCAATTCTGATAAACGCACTTTAAAAATGTGATGTTACGTTAACCATCAACCATCTCAACCACTTCTCCAATACAATATAAAAGTTGTGAATTTATTCCTTCGTTTTTTGGATTTTAAAAGCAAAAAGCACTCATCAGTGTCTCAAATATTTCACTCGAAGGCCGGGTAAGTAAAAAATGTCAGCGATTAACGTTGTATCAAAGGGATGCTTAATTAAAATAATTGTTTATCTGGCTTCTCGTGCAGGCACAGATTAAATTTAGGCGCGAAACACAACCTTTAATATAAAATGTATTGGAGTTCTTTTTAATTATATCTCTGGGGTTTGCGAGGAACTTTTCGCTTGACCAGATCTCGTATTTTTTTGTTTTGTTTTTTTATATATATATTTTTTTATTAATAGTCTTGCTCTTGGTTTCATTCTGAATCATTTGATTTAAAAAGAGGCTGAAGATGGAGCGAGCTTGCCTAGGTTATATATAGCAGGGTTATAGGCTCCTGGGAATACAGATGCAGTAAAGGAGTTCAACTCCCTGGCTGTGAGCATAATAATAAAGGAAGAAGAAAGCGCTTTGTATGCAAACGGGGAATATCAACCAGGCAAGCCTAGTACGTCTGGACTTTACCGGTGGTAAAAAGGAGCTGGCGGGATGAGCTCATGTAGCTCAATATGTTGCAGAAGGATATATTTTTTGAATTACCAGAAACTAGTAAAAATTTGATGCTTTATAGTCGGTCCTAAAATAGCTGTAAAAAAAAACCTTTAAGATCGAATCGAGAAGAAGAAGAGAAAAAATCCTACATTAAATATTACTATCCCGCTAAAAATATAGTTGGTCAAAGTCAAAGTTAAAGATTTTTATTCAAATAGACTTATAGAAAAGTACTTTCGAATAGTCCAACAATTTTTTTTCCCTACCAGCCATTCAGGACATCTTTAACTGATAAGAAGAACGGCCGCATGATACTTATCAGCTTTAACAGAAACAACAACATATTATTAAAGAAATCCTATTACCTCTAGTGTTTAATAGTTATGAAAATATCACAATAACGTCTCGAATGCTCGAGGATCTCCGTAGTGCTTCCCAAAGAGTGGGTCTTAGGATGAACATGGATAAGACGAAAATCATGTCGAATTCCCATGTCATACCCACTACAGTTCACGTTGGGAACACTACACTCGACGTTGTTGACCATTACGTTTACCTTGGACAGACAATCCAGTTAGGTAAGTCCAACTTTGAGAAAGAGATCTCTCGTTGAATCCAACTCGGATGGGCAGCATTCGGGAATCTCCGTAAAATCTTCGCGTCCAACTTACCTCAGTGTCTCAAGACGAAAGTCTACGATCAGTGTGTGTTGCCAGTGATGACTTACGGCAGTGAAACGTGGTCGCTAACTATGGGTCTTATAAGGAGGGTCAAGGTAACTCAGCGTGCAATGGAGAGAACTATGCTCGGCGTTTCCCTGCGTGATCGAATCAGAAATGATGAGATCCGCAGGAGAACTAAAGTTACTGACATCGCTCGAAGGATTGCTCAGCTGAAGTGGCCGGACACATAGCGAGAAGAACCGATGGCCGTTGGGGCGGAAAGGTTCTGGAATGGCGACCGCGTACTGGACGACGCTCCGTGGGTAGGCCCCCCCACAAGGTGGACCGACTATCTGGTGAAGGTCGCGGGAAGCCGCTGGATGCGGGCAGCACAGGACCGATCGTCGTGGAGATCCTTGGGGGAGGCCTATACCCAGCAGTGGGTGTCATGTGGCTGAGACGACGAACGTCTCGAAACCCCATAAAAAGGAAAAGTATCAAAACATTGCTGTTTATTAATTGATATTATTATTGATTTTTTATATCTCGAGCTAACTTGGATGGATACCGGTGCTTGGTAAAACCTAAAAAGGTTTATATAGCACTGTAGAGGTAAGAAAACCAATAAATTGTCCTAATTTAAGTGTTTGTAATAATAATAAATAATAATAATAATAATACAGTAATGCGAAAGTATATTAAATCCAACGAACTGACTTATTAATTACGTCATAAAATATTCCGAACTTAACCACACGTCACAAACAACTTTATGAATTTAATCAAACTCTTGGTCGCAAAAAGTTTGTCGCGATAAAATTCACTTCTCTTTCGCAACATCATAATTTCCTCTTCCCAAATACGTCAAAGTTAGTGCCTTTTATTCAAACATTTGTAAGCGAATTTCAAGAACCTGTATTGAAAAGTTGATGTAAATTACATGTTAAAGGTTGAAGGAGTTATGATATTATGTTTCAAACGTAGACATCGTGTTATGAGCAATTGTTTGATGTCTGTGTTCGTGAGTTTTTTGCTGGCTCAGGGGTCTAATAAGCAATATTGTACGGTGGCGTAATGTGAATCTCCTGAAAATTCATTTATTTTCTATTTTCTACTAGTGGCTTTACCCGCGCGGTTCCCGTTCCCGTGGGAATATCGGGATAAAAAGCCTATGTTTTAAATATATAGTAGACTATCTTTTACTTATGAGTTAAATTCATCAAAATCTATGATATTTTTATACTTATGGTAAATTTTAAATAGAAAAATATTGGAAAAAATTAACTCGGCCACAAGTGAATTCTCAGACGGGAGTCGAACCCGCGACCTTTGGAAATCCGGTCCAATGCTCTAACCGCTGAGCTACCGAGACTTGCGAACACCGTCGAAATTCTCCAATACTTTTATATTTTTAATACGCTGTAGGCCAACGTTGTTACATCAATGCTAGGAATATCCTTGCATTCGAAAGAAACATCTTTTCAGGTGTTTAACGATCGATTAAAATGCAACTGCCAATAATTTATGATTTTGTTTTTTATTTTTTTGCATTTTTCAATGCTATTTTTTCGATTCCCGTCTGAGAATTCACTTGTGGCCGAGTTAATATTTTCCAATATTTTTCTATTTAAAATTCATCAAAATCTGTTCTGTAGTTTTTGCGTGAAAGACTAATATAGAAAAATACTAATATACTTCTGCATTTAAGATAAATGCGAAAGCTTTCTTGCCTTCTATACAATTAATAAGATCAACTTCTGCTTAACTATGAAACCACACACCGTATTAGTAATAATGACATTACATCCATCATTATAATAGAGTAAAAATATAATTATTACTGATAGATCCGTGGCGCAGTGGTTCGCGCGCTCAGCCTGCGATTTTTGAGGTTAAGCAACTTTCGCAATGCTCAGTCACGGGATGGGTGACCAAAATTTTACTATTTTGAGCTCCTCCGTGTCTCGGAAGGCACGTTAAGCCGTAAGTCCCGGCTGTATTTGCAGTCGTTCTCACCTATCTGCATTGGGCCCGCGTGGGTCATGGCCCGTTCTCTTTACCATGGGGAACATGGGTTCCATGGGGAAGGCCAGTACCCCAGCAGTAGGGACACTAAAAATGGCTAATGACGATTACTGATAGCGTGTGCTACTAACACTGTTCTGTGAAATGACATTCCTCCTCCTCAGTCGTCCACTCTTGGCAGAGTGGTCGTGGTTGATGACGTTGCTTCATTGGCTAAAGCAGCCCCCGCGATACGTCTCCACTTATTGCGGTTTTCAGCGTCTCGGGAACTCTGGACTATGGAGGTTTGTGTCGCAGCTTTAATGAGGTCTGTCCAACGCGTAGGTGATCGACCGCGTGACCGCTTGCCCTCTACCTGCCCCTGGACAACGAGTCGTTCCATGGATTGTTCGTTTCGAACAACGTGTCCGAAATATTTGAGGATTCGTATTTGCACAGTCGACGATAATCTCTGCTTGATTTTTAGTTCCTCCAGGATCGAAACATTGGTCCTAAACGCTGTCCAAGGAATCCGCAGCAGTCGCCGCCAGCACCACATTTCGAGTGCATCGATTTTGCGTCGGTCTTTGAGGCAAACCGTCCACGTTTCTGCGCCATAAAGAAAGATCGGGAAGACTAAGCTTCTCATTAGGCGGACTTTTGTGGCTTTGGTGATGTTACGGTTGCACCAAACTCTTTTCAGCTTGTCAACGGCAGATCGTGTGATAGCACATCTCCTTCGAATTTCGTCTTCACATCCCCCAGAGTTTGTGATAGTGGAACCGAGGTACACATAAGATTGGACAACCTCATAATTGCCTCACAATGACAACAAAATGACATTACAAAACTCCATATAAAATAAGTAAATGAATTGTCACGCAATTCACATTATGATTGCTTAAAAACATTTGCTAAGGTTATATATTAGACCTTCTGGTCTTCGGGTTATTATTAGACCTTCTGATCTCTTGAGAACACTCTTAACTGGCAACATTGAAATATGACACAGGAACAAACTTTTCGGATAATTAATGTGAACACCTTGGGGTACACGGGAAGTATTTTTTATTACTGTTAATAAAGAAGCCCGTGGTGTAGTGGTTTATGCGCTCGGCCTGCGATTGTTGCGGTTAAGCAACTTTCGGGGGATGGGTGACCAAAAAACTACTATCTGAAGCTCCTTCGTGCTTCGGAAGGCACGTTAAGCCGTTGGTTCCTGCTGCATTTGCAGTCTTTAAAATTCCACCAATCCGCAATTGGCCCGCGTGGTAGGTCATGGCCCATCTTCCGTTCCATCCATAAGGAATGCCAGTGCCCCAGCAGCAGGAACATTCAAAATGGCTGATTGCGATGGCGACTGTTACATAATAATAGGTCTTTACCTATGAAATTGCCGTTTTTTTTATACTTATCTATTAGAGATCTATGATGAAAAGGTACATCAATTGCATGATTTTATATTAATTCATATATTTTTTTATTTTTGTGTAAAACCGTAAAGCGGTTTATAGAATACATCTACCTACCAAGTTTCAACTGTGTAATCCTCATAGTTTTGGAATAAAGTGGCTGTGACATACATCGGATTGGACGAATCTATTAGGGTTTCGTTTTTTGCCTTTAGGCTACGAAACCCTAAAACGTCTATTTCGGCACTCTCACGGTAATCAAAATTCATAGGGTACTTCCGGTTTACCTAGAACTATGAAAGGCAAGTAATATCGCCTTTTACTACAAGTACATGAAAAAATCTGAGAACTATACATTTGTAATTAAATCATAAAAAGTATAGTTTTTAGTATTGGAAACTGAATTTCGGGAAAAAATCGGAAATAACTGCAATACTCGGTTTCTAAACTATTTATTATATATACCTAGGTATCTACAAATTTGAGCGGAACTCTCGGTGGGCGAGCTCGACTCACACTTTTCCGGTTTTTTTTAACTTACTTCATTTTTTTGCTACAGCTTTAGTCAGCTGCCTTCTAAATTAAACTCATACTGTCACAGCCTAAAAATAGGCAGGTATTCGTCCCATAAAATTTCATTCAACTCCCGAGTAATGAAGACCGGGTCTTTCCCTGGAGAACGTAAGAGAATAAATTAAACAAAAAGTCATCTGAAATAATACCCTTCGTAAATATTTCAAGACAAAACTCGGTGAGAGCCGCCATTTTTATGTGTCGAATTGAAAAGTAACATAAAGTTCGCCAACTGTTTTTCTTCAATTATTTTAAGTAATTTTTTTTTTAATTTAAATTTGCTGAAAGGTGAAGGTTACTATGTTCTGAATTTTGTAAATGACACACTTTGTACTTGTTAATAAGTAATTATTGTGAAACGAACTACTTATAATTTGTAATACTTTAGTGAAAAATTGTAGCATATAAAAGCGTCACACTATTACCGTTGATAGAGAAAAAAATCTAGACGTACAAAATTGAATCGTAATTGCTGTTAATGCTTCACGTATTAACTTTTTTTTGTGCTTTACTATGTAAGTATATTTTAAAGTGGAAGAAAATCGAACAATGTTCAAATTATGTTTTTGTAGATGTTTGGATGAGCCCAATCACACAAAAACGGCAAAACGGATTATATTGAAATTTAGACGATATTCAAAATTTAAACAATTGGTACGCTTCGAGGTTTTTTTTTTTTTTTTTTATTGTTGGATAGGTAATGCGCTTGACCGCTATCTTGCCTGATGGAAAGCAAAGATGCGATCTAGGATGTAACGCTTGCCTAGAAGATACTGAATAGGTATCTCGTGACTTGAAGACCTCCAAATTGTAAGTGTCAGGAAACACAGACTCTGGCAAGGAGTTCCACTCTTTGGCGGTGCGGATGATAAATGTCGAGTCAAAACGCTTAGTGCGACTCTTGGGTATATCAACCATAAAGGAATAACTCAAATAAATGTTTGGTTGCCTTTAATACAAATAATAGACATCTAGATATATATTTATATGGACATTGACATTTCATGTATTGACACTTCATATATTGAAATTTTATTTAAGTATAATTTTATAATAATCAATTAATTGCATTTCTAGTGGTGTATTGTATACTTACAAAATAATAATGTTCATATACCTTTAAGGTGAATCATGGCGGTACCTATTTTTTTTTCTGTTTAAAACTGACATCTTTGTAATACCAATGTAAAATAAAAAAAAGGGAATTTAAATTAGCAACGAACACTAATTACTAACTAAAATCAGCAGTAGATTTTAGTTCGCGTTCAAACTTTCGTTCGGTAAAATAACATTTTTCGACATGTCGTTAGTTGGAAAATAAATGAAAATCACCGCTATGTAATAACACACGCCCTTGATCTTGGCTGCTGATGGATTGAGACCTAGGTCGTTTGTCATTGTCTAGGCAGGCGTGTATGTTACATTGATTTACTAGCAAACAAAAGTCTGGAAAAATTGTATACATGTTAAATGTATGCAATACATGTTTGTAAAGATTTTTTTTTAATTATTTACAAAAAAACAAGAGGTATGCACTTTCAGAACGAGATATCCCAACCGTCTAAGTTGTACCTTCACATATAACTACCTGTTTTGCCAAAAATTGATTAAATATGGCCATAAAATTGTATAATGCTTTGCCTTTCGATATCTCAGAACTACCGCTAAATATATTTAAAATTTAACTTTATAATTTGTTGTGTGATAAATTTATATATACCATTAATTATCTTAATTTCTTAATTTTTTATTTTTATTAATTTAATAATGTACCTAATTTTGACATTTTGTAATTTTTATTTTTATTCTTATTTGATTTTTAATCTTATTCTAATTTTAATTTGGTATTGTTAATTATAATAATGATTTTATTTCTTTTATGACATATTTTATTTAAATTCTGATATGGACCTTGTCTGAAATAAATATATTTTATTTTATTTTATATTTTATTTTTATTTATTTTATTAATGCATTTTTGAATATGAAATCGTGATTATAATAATTATAAACTCTGATCTATTGATTAATATAATTTTTATGAAAGACTATAGTTAAATTGTAATTACTAACACGCTAACATGACATTTTGCTTTGACATTTTACCAGACATTGTTTATTGCTTTTTTTATGACTTTGTTTACTTGACATTTCTTGATTAATTGTATTATACTAATAACCTAAAAAATTTTTTCATTGTTTAAAGCGTCATTCTATCTGTACTGTTTGCATGCCAGTATCTGGTGCATCACATAGGCGCCACACATTTTTTTATATGTCAACTTTTGTAGTGTGAATGCTCGCAAATAAATATTCTTCATTTTTTTTATGAATGACGGTGAGACTCTTAGCCTTCATCATACATGATGTTAAGTATTGATAAGGCTGAAGATGGAAGCGAGCTTCTCCCGGAATCCTCAACCACTGAGGAACTGGCTATCTTATCTCGAACTGCCGGAACACAACAATGCTGAAAACATTGTTGTTATGGCGTCAGGCTTAGATAAGATGGTGGTAACCTAGGTCGTTTGTGACTTCATTCATTGCTGTATTTACTACAGCTCCTTTTTATGATGGTACCGAAATTTAAGCAAACCAGCATATTTGTAGAGTGAAATAAAAATTATTTTCCACGTGAACTTTATTAACATGTTAACATTATCGAAATTTAAACAAAATTATTGGACATTATAAATTCAATGTCAGTACAAATAAAAATTAAATACTATTTCAAATACAATAAATAGACCAGTCATATCTTACATTCGAAATTGCAATTATTCCGGTACACATGCATTTTGGTATGTTGTTTTCTAAAATGTAAGCGTGCTGAGTTATTGCTTAAAAGCGCATTTTTTTGAGTTCAGTGTAAAAAAATGGCATAGCAAAGCTGTGACAAGAAAGGTCACTATTCCTTTTTTATAGTCAACAAAAATCATGACAATTTGAGCTTTGATCCAATTTCCTAGGTCTAATAGCTCCCCAGATAATAATATGGTTTTATAAGGATAGTATGTTTTTATAAACATTTGAAACTATAATTTTTCGGTTTATTTGCAGTTTTATTTTTTCCCGACGTTTCGGCACCTTTTCAGTTGCCGTGGTTACGGGTTGACTGATAAATAAACCGAAAAATTATAGTACCAAATATATATTTTGGGTAAATATATATCACTAAATACTACGCAATGATATTTGAAAATTTAAACTTATTGATTCTGATTTTTTCAAACTTCTTGTGAGATCTTAAACAGCCATTTTCACATTCAAATTGACGAGACGATATAAAGGAATCATTACAAACAAAACAATCAAACTAAAGATAGAAAGATATTCCCTTGATATAAGGAACATTTTAGAAAAACATTTGCTTAACAATGTTCAACTTAGTTAATATGAAAACAATTAAAGCGTAAAACTTTACTAATCACGATGATGAAAAATAACAAAATTAATTAGACAGCGCGGCTTATACCGTGTGAGATAATATAACTTACAAAGATAAATTTTCTGTTCAACAAAACATAATCAAAACATTGATCGTCGGTTGTTACATCTTAAATTTAGGCGAATTAGGGCTATTAGAATGTTGCAAGAAACAAAAATTAAATTTTTATTCTCTTCTCCTTTCTTTTGGTAGATTGAGTTAAAAATGGAGCCTCACAACACGTGTTATAACGAATAGAACTCGGGTGAAACTCCCTTAGGTTTTTATAAGAACCTAAATATGTTTTGATAAAATATTTATACAGAGTAGTTATTACTTTCTAAGCAAATTTAGTCTGCCCGATGCCTATGGTATGAAGTCAGAGGTCCTTATTGTTCTCAGATATTATTTTACTATGACTTTTGTTGCTTTGTATATTTGTCACCTTTTGTTAAAACATAATAAATAAGATTATCATTTGTTATAATTATGTGAGAACGCGCCGCCGCGCTGCACCGCTCGTGCGATGGTTGGACTAGGCAGGTAGAAATATTTACGTTGTATTGTAATAAGGAAAATTATAAATGCATACCCTACAAAAAATATTGATAGTTATTTTAATTAATTATAATAAATGATTGTACAAGATGACGAAACCAGTGTAAGGTTAAACCTAAACAGGTTTTTGTGACACTGTTTTCATGCAATGTTATAATGTATTAATATTGTTAAATTTTTTATAAAATAAAAAATAAAACATGTTTTATAATAGGAGAGATAAACTCCTATGAAAAGTAAACAAAATCACCGATTCTTAGTCCCATGATGCCTTCTCCAAACTAAACAGATTGATGTAATATTTTATAAAAAATTGAATAAAGGCTTTAGCTGTGTTCCTATGTTTTTTTATTTTTATTTGATCTAGTCTAATTTGTTTTCTGGATGTTGGAACACAGCGGAAAATCTAGCCATTTTTTTGTTTTTGAACGTTCATATCTACATTATAATTATAAAATATTATTCTACATTATATAAAAAAAAGTATATAAGTATGTTTATCCGTTATCTAGTAACCATAACACAAGTTCTTCATGAAACTTAACGTGGGCTAGATAATTGGTGTGATTGTATGATTATTATTATTATTTATTATCCACGGAAGAAACAGGGAACTACGTTTGTATGGAAAAACGGTCCTTGTGTTTCCTCTTAAGCAGACAGATTTAAAAGTGAAGTACCTATCATTATAATTTGCTTAATCTTCTTTTGCCAATAGGTGTATAGTGATCAAGTTCTACCTAGGAGTTCATAAAAAATATATTGGGGTCATACTTATAAAAAATCCATTTCCGTATCAAATAGCTTAGTACTATACCGTTTAAACTTGTATGAAAGCAAATAAACCAACAGTACCTATTTGGTATTATATATAAGACTGTTAGTTTTATGTTCATCGTACCGTAAAATATTTATACAGAGTTGTTATTACTTTCTGAGCAAACCCAACGAGAAGGAAACTATTTACTACAATTAAGATGTACATACTTGTATAGAATGTTCGCGGGTGTTCTTTCACACATTTTATTTTGTGATATATTTATCACATAAGTGATACACTTGTAGAAATAACGCAACTTGTAAGAACATGATGACAGTGGCTGTTTAGCGTAAACTAGCAATCAACCGCGACTTGACCTGCGATAAGGATTCATTCATACTTATCTCATCACGCTAAACATCGTATCCCAAGTTATTTGCGTTATTTGTATCGTTTATAGTTTAGCTGGGCTGCTATGGTCCACATTACGTGTGCAAATTGTTCCATCCATTCACGCGTGATACGATGACCAAGGGAAATTGCGACTCATTTATATATATATATTTGCTTAACAATGTTCAATTAAGTTAATATGAAAACAAAGCGTAAAACTTTACTAATCACGATGCGGGCCTACCGTCATCTCTTACACCCATATTCTAAGTCGTTCCTCCAAAACGTCCTCGACTTAACTAAACCGCATTGAAAACCTCTTCGAAATACTCCTCGAAATCGGTATTCTAAGTCATAACTTCGTAAGGACCTGGAGGAGCCAAAGAGTACGTAGCCACTCCGTGTTAGGCCTAGCGCACACTACCATTTTTACGCACGACGAGGTTGAGTGGAGTGTAAAAAGTTTTGGGAACGACTTAGAATCTGGGGGTTAGAAACCATCATGTCACAAGAACGTTTTTTTGCGTTTTGTTATATTGAAGTTGAGGCGATGGTTGAATTATACGTCATACACGTTGATACGTCACAAAACTTCTGTCTAAAACAAGCTTACTTTAAGAGAGTCGTAGTACGAAATAGGATGGTAAAATTTATACAATACTGCGCTAAAAGATTCGCTGCGTGGCATAATCTGCAGCAACCAAAGATCGACTTCATCATCTATAACAGCTGGGTCAGATATTTATGCCCCTTTGCACAAGATTGTATTTAAGATGTCCCCACACAAATTATCACAAGAGTATCACCATTAATAAATAATAATAAATAAATATTTCCATACAATCACACCAATTATCTAGCCCACGTTAAGTATCACGAAGAACTTGTGTTATGGATACTAGATAACGGATAAACATACTTATATACTTTTTTTTTGTAAATACATACATAATATACATATTAAATGGGTGTTTAATATGTATATTATGTATGTACCACGACAAATAGACATGTTCATGCACACAAATATTTGTCTTGTCCGGGGATCGAACCCGGGACCTCTGGCGCAGAAGGTGGGGTTAGTACCCCTGCGCCAAACAGGTAGTCAATTAATTCAGTAGAAGAAAAAAGATGTAGCAAAATCATAGTATTCATAAAGTACTTACGATTTTTTCTCAAAACCGCCGGATCTCATTTTGATACGCCTTGTGTAACACGGGGGTAGTTAAACGACATTGTCGCTATTGTTTCATAGACAACAAAACTATAGCAAAACCCTAGTATTTTTAAAGTACTGTTTTCTTGAAACTTTGATGCCCTTCAGCATAAGAGTGGAACTGAGGAGTCCTCAGACAAATACCACAACAGAATCGCTATTAGTTTTTACACTACTTCCCATATTAATACCTGTCGCCTTTATCTTATTTTTTATTCAAGACGGGGAGAGCCATCATACCTGATGTTAAGTATTGATAAGGCTGAAGATGGAAGCAAGCCTCTCCCGGAATCCTCAACCACTGAGAAACTGGCTATCTTAACTCTAACTGCCGGAACACAACAATGCTGAAAACATTGTCAGACTTAGATAAGATGGTGGTAGCTAGCAAGGCGGACTCACAACATGTCCTACCACCAACCAAACCGAATACAATATGTACCCCCCGCTGCGAATCGAGCCCTGAGTCTGATACCAGTGGTTGTTACCACTAGACCACAGAGGCGGTTATCACATTAAAATAGCAATTTATTGTGGTAAATGCATTAATAAAAAAAACCCTGAACTAGTTGACCCTGAACTAATTCGCTAATAAATTTTTTTACTAATGTAGACTTTGTAGGCTGTATTTAGCAGTCACTATGTGACTGCTAAATACAGCCTACTACCTTACCACTACCTTAGTGGATTGCGTAGTGCTTTTTGTAACTAACCTATATATCTTTGTGGTAATGTTTGAAATGGTAAATAAATTAATTTAAAATTAAACTTTTTATCCCTATCAAGCAGTATTGCCACAATTAATTATGTGTAAGGTCACATCGATGTCAGTGAGACTGAACCAGTGAGTGAACCAGATTAGCCACTGACATTCACTGGTGCAGAAGTGCAGGTGGCCTTTCACGGCATTTCGCTTCAGCGTCAAGGTATGACGTGGGAACAGTATGAAATATTCAAAGATAACTGTGATATTTACTTTTGGATCATAGGTTTTATGGAAAAATATATTTGTTTGCAATTATATACTTATTTCTTTTGTGAGCTTGGTTTGCCAGCTCTGTACATTTGAGGAGCGTCTGATCAAAAACCAATATTTACACATAAGGGTCATTTCATTTTTTTTTTAGTATATCGTGTTTTATATCCCACCTCAACCCAACTTTAGATTTTTTGAACTCAAAAATCTCAAAAACCCTATCACTTAGAGATTTGATCACAAAAATTTTATGATTGTAATTACTTACCCTGACGATTGACATGCGTTTCATCAATGGTCGCAAAACACGTTTTTGTTTTCAAAATGGCGGGTAGCCCGGTATGCCACCAAGGTTCGATGCCCTTTGACAGAAAATTTGATCGGGTACGGGGCACTTTATAGAGGCAGAGACTTAACAATATTAGCTGTAGTATTTGTCAGTGCAGCCGTGTTAGTGGTCATTTAAATCTGTCTGCGCGCTCACCCACGAAGCCTAGGCATCTCGCCTTACAACACGCTGCCCTGGTTTCGGTCTGGTTTCAGAGCAGCGTTAAGAGGAAATACCAAGGGTGTGAGATTAAAAGAAATCTATGAAAATTTCTAGAAAAGAAACGTAAATAGATATTTCTATTCTAATATATATATATTTGACAATAAATAAAATACAAAGAAGACACAAGACAAAATAATGAACTCAATAGGCGGCTTTATTGGTACCTAACAAATCATATAATAACAAATAAAAAAGCATCAGTTGACGAAAAATGGTTTTAAAGTTTTAGTTTCAGAGATTACATTGACAGAGACTGCCGTTAATAGTTAATATTAGCTGTAGTAGTTGTCAGTGCAGCCGTGTCTGCGGTCATCTAAATCGGTCTGTGCGCTCACCCGTGAAGCCGAGGCGTCTCGCCTTTCAACACGCTGCCTTGGTTTCTGTCTTGGTTTGTGAGCAGCGTTAAGAAGAAATACAAAGCGTGTGAAATTGAAAAATTCCTACAGACAGACAGACTTTACAGATTGAAATGTGCTTTTTAGTAACACATTTAGTTTTAAACTGTGTGTTATTTTATTATATTTATTTTAATTATTTTAGTAACTAATTTAAAAAACCTTACCTATGTGTGTTAAGGTTAAAATCAATTAAAGTTTGTTAGTTTTGAAAAACTATACGCAAGATGATTAGTCCTGTACTCTATCAGTTTCGATAGTGATATCTATAGATATCACCGTATGACTGTTAACAAAGCTAGCTGTTAACTAACAATCTTGAATTCAAAATATTTCTAGTTTGATACCAGGTCCGCTATCCAAATAAAAGCGTTTACACAAACTGTAGTAATAACTTAAAAATTGATGGTTTTGCACAAATTGTGAAACCGCGTAGAAAGATACTTAGATACCTCAGTTTAATTACTAAGTTACCCGTAATTTACATACCTAAAAAAACATAAAAAACTGGAGGTATTTAAGTTCTATTAAAATTCAAGAAATATAAGAGACGATTATATAAAAGTTAGTAAACTCTTTTTTTTTAGTTTACATAAATTAAAGGATTAACACCCATATTCTAAGTCGTTCCTCCAAAACTTACTCGTCCTCGACTTAACGAAACCTCATTGAAAACCTTTTCGAAATACTCCTCGAAATCGGTATTCTAATTCATAACTCCGTAAGGACCTGGAGGAGCCAAAGAGTACGTGTTAGGCCTAGCGCACACTACTATTTTTACCCACGACGAGGTTGAGTGGAGTGTAAAAAGTTTTGGAGGAACGACTTAGAATATGGGGGCAAGAAGTTAAATCTATTGGCACTGCTAAATTACCTAGCTCTTGTCTTGGATTTCAGTTTCGTCAAATAGTGGCAAAAATACAGAGGAGAATGACGTCACTAAGATGTCTTGTAGTCTAAATGAACCAGGGAGCCTACCGCCATCTCTTAGCGCAGTATTGTTTCAATCTTACCATGCTCTTTCGTACTACGGATCTCTCAAAGTAAGCTTATTTTTTGACAAAAAATTTGTGACGTCTTCGCTCAATCATCGCCTCTAGTGTGAAGAGTGACAAAATATGACAACTTCAACAAAAACAACACGCAAAAAAACGTTCTTATGACATGATGGTTTCTAATAGAAGATGGTAGACCCGCAGTCACTTAGGTAGTGATATTTGACACCGCAACGTCCTAAAGAAGAAATAAAGCCAGATTCACATTGATCTAGTAGCTGGTGCCAGTTCATGGCACCAAAAGTAGGCAGCCACTGAGTACGTATAGATGACCTAAAGTTTAAATGACTTACTTTTATAAAAAAAAAGTGGTGAGTATCTCTCAAGCTAATGTAATGAATCTAACAGTACTCCATACATCCAAATCCGTAAAGAAATTCAGACGAACTTTTTTTTTTAATGTCTAAGTGACAAGGATATGAAATTTAGTTTCGTAGAAGGCATATCATTTACCTTGTTAACAATTTAACTTAAAACTAATTGTTTTTGTTAGTAAAATTGTTAATCTCAGATTATAGCTCTAAAGTATATCTCGATGTCGGTTATTCTGTCTAAAAACTATAATTAATGATATGTTAAAATAACGGGACTAAAACGCGACATTTGTTATGAAATACAACTACGTACTTACAGCTTGACAGCAGACTGGCAGTCTGCTTGTGACCACGGCTATTGCAACATAGCCGAAACGTCAAGCTGTGTACATAGTTGTACTACATAATAAATGTCGCGTTTTGTCCCGTTGTTGCAATATATAATTATAATGGAATGAGAATGTTTAAAATCTTAAACTATAATTAAGTTATTCGGACTAGTTCACTGCCACTAGATCGAAATAATTCAAGACATTAAACGTAAATAAATTCCCGAAGCTTTATTCAAAATTAATTATCCTTAAGTTTCCGTCAAACTCATTAAGTTAATACTATCAGATCAACAATACTAAGCCGGACTTACACTATACATGGTCTGAAAACAAATTAAGCTTAGGGATTATAGTTAATACCTGCGCAAGCCTGGGTTGACCGCAAGTGTACAGACAGGAAAACGTTTCCATTGGAGTAGAAAACGAAAAATATGTCGCGTAATTCCGCAAGAAAAAATGACCGACTACTCTACACGAGTCGGTGCTGAGATTGGCACGGTCTAACAACTGAGGATGCTCCGTGTGTGGGCGAAACACGTGTAGAGTAGTCGGTGAAGGTGCAAGGTGTGTCACTGGGCTGCATCTGCATTTTTTCTTGCGGAATTACGCGACATATTTTTCGTTTTCTACTAAGATATGGATTTCCGCCAAGTAACGCCTGATTCTATCAAATGTTTCCATTGAAGTGACGAAGTGAAGGGTGATACTGGAGGGTATAATAGTTTTTACGAATAATTTGACTGTTAATATCGTATCTAAATTACATCTACAAAATAACATTCTCAACTTTCGCGTTCCAATATACTTATAATTCAAAACAACCGGACTAATACGAGACTAGCGGCGGCTCGCGGTTTCACCCGCATAGTTCCCGTTCCCGTGGGAATATCGGGATAAAAAGTATCATATGTTCATAACCAGGCTATCTACTACCTGTGTATCAAATTTCATTCAAATCTGTTTAGTAGTTTCGGAGCCTATTCAATGCAAACAAACACACAATCAAATATTCCCTCTTTATAATATTAGTATAGACTAGCGGCCGCTCGCGGTTTCGCCCGCGTAGTTCCCGTTCCCGTGGGAATATCGGGATAAAATGTATCCTATGTTCATAACCAGGCTATCTACTATCTGTGTATCAAATTTCATCCAAATCTGTTTAGTAGTTTCGGAGCCTATTCAATGCAAACAAACAATCAAATCTTTACTCTTTATAATATTTTATAGTATAAATACTAATTGTAGTTACTTAAGTTCATTTGACGTTTCGGCTGCGTTGCTACAGCCATGGTCACAAGCAGACTGCCTGCTTAAATTAAACGTCAAGATGTAACTATTGTTCTTAGACCGCCTGGCTAGCTACCTCTATCTTATCGAAAACTTCGCAATATAATACAGCCAATTGTTTCTTTTTTTTCATGATAAAAGAAATGATATTGACTATTGAGATTGGTATTGATATGACAACAATGTGTGTTAAAAAAATGTACAGAGCACTCAACTAATCCCTAGCTTATTCAATGCATAACATAATAAGTATTTTCATTTCCTAATAAGAAAATTAATTAATTCCTCCTAATATTCGCTCGTCGTATATTAAAATGCCTTTTTTTTTGTCTATAAACTTATTACTGTAAATTATAAATAGCTTAGGCTATTTGTCACTTGTAATAACTTTATTTATTCAAATACTCTTAAATAATTACCAAATAGAAGTGGGCTGGCCACACAATGAGAGGGGATAATTAGTATAATATTTCTCACACTCAATGAGATACTAGGGTAACGAATATATATACATATAATTATACAGTTAGAAGTATTTTTGTGTACTCAGGTAATGGTCGTATTCATCATAAAAACATTCGCTCCTACCGGGATTCAAAACCAGGACCTCAGAGTAGGTGACATCTTGAAACCGGTGTACGTACCACTCTTCCATGGAGGTCGTTCGGATGAAAGATGGAGCAGGGCTTTACCTGATTGGTACCCTAGAAATGGCAAAAGAGGGAAGGGAAAGCCACTAAAGAGATAGGAGGATGATTTGGTAAAGGTGGCAGGGAAACAATGGACGAGAACACCCAGAGAGAGGGAAAAGTGGAAGAGTTTGGAGGAGGATTTTGCCGGAGGGCACACAGAGGATCACAAAAATAAAAATACTTTTATTTTATCATTATATTCGTCGTCGTCATCTCAGCCAAATGAAACCCAGTGCTGGCCAGAGCTTATAGGCCTCCCCCAAGGCTCTCCACGACGATCGGTTCTGCGCTGCCCGCATCTATCAGCTTCTCGCGACTCTCACCAGATCGTCGGTCCACCTTGTCAGAGGTCTACCCACGGAGCATTATATTATAATCTCTTAAATAAAGGCTATAAATAAAATAAATAATTAACATTAACAACATGGTCTTTCAACCCGTGTAACTTTGTGTCGAAGAGGTAGTAGGGGTGCTAAACCTTTTTCTGCTGTTGCAATGGTCCTCCGAGCCGGATCAGAGTAACTCAACGACCGGAGTTAACTAGGGATATAAAAAGCGGTCCGTTGACTTAATTATATAAAACTTGTGCAAATAGTATAGTCTTAACAAAGTAAGGAAAGAGGAAATCAGACCAGGGCCCTGTTTCATAAAGATTACAATTGTCAGCGACAGGTGACAGGTGACAATTTGACGACTGTACGTTTCATAAAACATTGATGCTCTAAGAAAAGCCGCCATAATTGTCAAATTATCGAGACAATTCTACAATTTAACGTTTCATAAAACATTTGGTCTGAATTATCTGTAGTCGGAAAATGTGACATATTTATCAAATTGTCGCACATTTTTGATAGACACATAGACCATGTCAGGATGAGGAGTGACAGTTTTTTTTTTTTTTTAAATTCTCACATGATCGAAAGAGTTCGTAATAGGATTTTGAAAAAGAGAATTTTATAATGTATGATTGCTTTTTATAGAAAACCTACCTTCTGCAATTATGACAAAGGTCAAAATTGCGTAATCAGTGACAAAAAAAGTATGTTCGAGCATAGTTGAGAAATTGTCGACTTGTCAAGCTTAATGAAACATGGCCCAGATAGTTAAATTATCACTTTTTTTTAAACTTGTAATACAATTTGTGTCGTTTTGCTACTATAGTGGTCTTTCGAGCCGAACAGTGTTACAAGGCTAAATGATGTTGTGATTGGTTGGAACCATTTAAGTCAATTTTATTAAATAGAACTTATATTTATTGCTTTTATTACAGCATTTATACTTCATTGTATCACAGATTATATGATACTGTACTAGTACTTAGTTGTATGCTTGATTTAAAAGTCAATGTATATCCCCGCTTCAGTATAAAACAGATGCTTACACGCAACGTATTATGTTAAAGGAATATACTTAAATAACCGATCGACAAAAAAACTAAATTGAGCGACTGAAAATATAGGTTGGGTGTGGAAAAAATACGTTTTGCTCAACTAGATTTATTGCCGCACAAAAAATTTTTTTTCGATCGGTTAATTACTACTTCATGTTAAAATATTAATAAATTGTACGATATCTTATCAATTTATCTAAGTCAAATCCTCCGATACGTTTTTCTTAGGGTTTAACTATTACTTTGAGTCAAAACTAACGAAAACTTCAGGTCATCCATCAAAAGTTCCCCAAAATATGTATGAGATACGCAAACTTCAAGACCGATCTACAAAGATTGCGCAACTAGATACACTGATCTTCGCCTGGAAGGTTCTTGACAACCTGTCAGACGCATGATTGAGGTCGAGCATATATTGCCCGATCGGTGTCCGATCCGATTTTTATGCAACTTTCACTTTGCAGAATAACACGACCAAAATAAAGACTGGCATTAACCAACAAACGGTGGTACGGTGATATCTTAGCCTTCATCATACCTGATGTTAAGTATTGATAAGGTTGCAGATGGAAGCGAGCCTCTCCCGGAATCTTCAGTCACTGAAGAACTGGCTATCTTATCTCGAACTGCCGGAACACAACAATGCTGAAAACATTGTTGTTATGGCGTCAGGCTTAGATAAGATGGTGGTAGCTAGCCAGGCGGACTTACAACAAGTCCTACCACCAACCAAACCGAATACAATATGTACCCCCGCTGGGAATCGAACCCGGGACCCTTGGGTCTAATACCGGTGGTTGTACCACTAGACCACAGAGGCGGTTAATTGGTTTTGCTTGAACATTTTTTCGTAATCACCATAAGCCACGTTCTAAATCCCCTGATATTGGGTCTGGGACTATATGGATGGATCAGGAGGAGATAAACATGATACAAGACGAAGGTTCCATGCAGGTTGGTTAGTCTGGATTATAGTCTGCAAATGCAGCCGGGGCCAACGGCTTAAGGCGCAATTTAAAAAAAGAACGTACTTTTTATTAGAGATGTTACAAATCTAGTAATAAGATATGCATTTTTTCATACCTTTATCAAGATTTGTAAAGTTTCAGAAAAACGGTTTTATGATTTTGCCTCGACACATTTTCTTTTCGAAATAACCCTCAAAAGAGGATAAAATAATCACAAATCCTCCGCGTTAATTATTCGTCGGGGGATGCCATTAATGAACTATAGTTTTGCAGTTTTAATTAGATTTATTTCTATTCATCCTGATCAATTTAAAATAGTGATGGCAGCCTTCGACGGATAATTTTTTAACGATATTTAACGGGGGATTTTTAATTACTTTATCCCTTTTCAATTACGTTTTAACCGTTGTAGGTTTTACAAAATTTAAAATGTTTCTTTTTATTTCCAACTTCTGAGAGAGCATAGATATTATGTACATTGGTACTACATAAAACCCATTACTGAAAATCTAGTAGACTAGTAATTTTGGCTTTGCTCAAACAAATGTTGACTGCAGCGCCCCCTGGTGAGTTGTCACCGTAACACTTATCTAAGAACACTCACCATTTAAACCCAAACCCATTACTGAAAACTGAATCGAAATCGGACTTGTAGTTTTGGAGATAAATGGTAACATTGGTTTGCTCAAACAAACAAACAAACAACCTCTCACCCCAAGCGCATATATCGTCTCCGTACGCGGGTAAAAATACGAATTTTCAAGATTATTCTCAAATACTATTGGAAGTAGGTTTAATTTGTGGACACTAATAATATTTAGGTCATGTAGTTTCATTTTCTTTTTAATCGATATAGTTATTTACTACGAAGTGATTTCGTGTGTATTTCGCCTAATCTGCAAAAATCTGTCACGCTCCCGCGCGCGTCCTTTTCTCATTACTACCGCACTTCGATCGTATAGCGCCTTAAAACGCCTTCAAGCGGAAATGGGTCTACTTCAGTCGGCTTATCTTAATGTTTTCCTTAAAGCTTAAATATTTTCATGTAAAAAAATGATACTTACCTGTATGTATGTCACAACTTGCAGTACAGTAATCTTGCCATGCGAGAAAAGTTGTAATGTATGATAGATAAGTCGTACTTTGCCTGTTGAAAATTGTTTTACCATAAAATGTTATATTATAATTAGTTTTTTTTGTGATTGCAATTAAGCTTACTGATATGTTAAGGTCACTTTTCAACTTTACGACTCTGTATGAAATAAACAGGGAGAAAAAAACAGCCCTTGACGAGATTCTTGCCGGTTCTTCTCGTTACAAGGTCTCCCGCCGTAGGGTTTGTAAACCGATAGCGTAGCTTCTTTGCCGCTCATAAGTGCTTGTAACAGCCTAGACTGAATAAATGATATTGACTTTGACTTTGAAAATGTTTTTCAAAGTATGGAAGAGCTTGTGACAACAATGGCCACCCCCTTCGCTGTCCCCCTTTTTTTATTTATTAAAATATACTTAAATTTTCATGCGTAGTATTTACTGAGATAAAACCTTTTTATACTTACGTGTTTTTTTTTTAATTTAGCTTTTTGTTAATTTTTACCACATTTTAGAACCTTTGATAAATATAAAACTTAGACAAAGTCACAACAGGCTACGAAAGTAGACGAAAGCAATAGTAGAAAATAAAGCTAGCATTGCAATTTTGATGTAAACCATAATTTAACTTATGTTTTATAATCCTTGTGTCAATTACCACAGCACTCAAACGAATTTTTAAAACGTAGACTGCTCATTATATTTTCATTGATTTGTCTCTCATAATCCAATCGTATTTAGCAAAGTCCTGTCCAAGTCCATGAAAAAAGCAGTCTGCGCCTAAATAATTGAGGCTAGATCGTTATTATTTAAAAAATCTTAAATTTGAATCTTAAGGATTCAAATTTTTGTTGAACGAATCTATAAATATTTTTGTTTTATTCCAAGAGCTTTGGATACTTATAATAAAAAATATAGTAGCATTGATATCTTCAATATTACTTAAGATTTCGAAATTGAAATCAGAACTAAAAATTGTGTAAAATTCTAATCCTGGCTTGTGCTTGTAATGCTTTTAATAACTACCTATATATTGTTCATTTTAGTTTGTACTTAACGGCTATATTGTAAATAATTATAAGTGGAAACTTTTTTGGCAAATGTATCACCCTAATTTAAGTTATACATTATGTAATATGTAAGGCTTTTTGTTTCCCAATAGAAAATAAATAAATAAATAAATATTCTTCAGCACATAAAACGAATTTCTAAAACGTACACGTTCAAAAATGGTCATGATTTTTTTATTGCGTATCATGATTCAACCATCTTTAGCAAAGTCACAACATAAAGAAAAAAACAGTATTTGTCTAAGACAAAATTTTCTTGATAAAAGTTCATTATTATTAATGCAGCCGTGCGGTACGCGATAGGGCTTCCCGCCAACATAAATTGTTAATTCCCACACGCTTACTGTGTGTAAACGCTTACACTCGCGAACGGACCTTTTGTAGGAAGATAAAATACTGTATGTATCTTTATACTGTGGCAAAGTCCTGTCACGCCCAAGTTATGAGAAAAGACGTCTGCGCCCTAATTATGGCACGATCGTTATCCCAATGAATATTTGATATCTTATTTCTCCACGCCGTCATTTCTTTTGGTGAGCATGACAGGTTTAATTACTTTTATTCCCGACTCGAGGTTTGAATTATCTATACGATATTATTTATTTTAGCTGTGTAGTGTCGGCTTAGAATAGCACTACCCCCTCTCATCCGGTGGGTGTCGTAAAAGGCGACTTAGGGACTAAGCCTCCAGGAGAGGCAGCAGCGTCTCCTACAAACTTGGCCATACTGCGATCGCCAACCCGCCTGCCAAGCGTGGCGATTACGGCAAACCCTTTGGGGGAGGCCTATACCCAGCAGTGGGTGTTATGTGGCTGAGACGACGACGACGACGAAAAACACCAAGTTAAAAAACTTACTAAACAATACTGACTGTTAAATCTCTCATTCCTATGGGAAAATACAAAATATCGTTTATCTCTCTAAAAGAAACGCGTGGTCAATAATATATTTGTTTTGTTTAAATTAACGATAGAGAATTTATGAAATAATACTGTTAAATTTAAATCGCACCATCAACAGACATAATGAGTTTTGTCTGCAATTAAATATTTAACAACGTGCATTATACTATTTTTAACAAAACATTAAAAACCACAGGTCGCATTCGCAGCGTTTCGTTTTCACCGTACAATTAATTTCGTATGTAAATTTTGGCGCGTCGGTTCGTCTGTCTTTTGTTTGTTGTATCAACGTTCGTTTGAGTCTTTGTTTGCGATAGTTTTATGTGCACAACTAGTGCCGTTAAACTCTCAAATGACGCCTTTGCTTTATCTTGTTTTGTGCAAACTGTAGTTAGAAGCTTCTGTAAGATCTAACACATCACTGTTTGTCATTAAATTTGATGTGAATTCTGAAACAAGATACACACTTCAAGGGCTTGCTACTAGTTAAGATGTTTTGATAAATACAAGTTAATTAAGTGAATTTCTTGGTTATTTATACTTTGACCTCTATGGTCTAATAACCGCCTCTGTAGTCTAGTGGTACAACCAGCGGTATCAGACCCAGGTTCCGTGTTCGATTCCCAGCGGGGGTAGGCACCCCCGCGCATACAATATGTATTGTATTCGGTTTGGTTGGTGGCAGGACTTGTTGTAAGTCCGCCTGGCTAGCTACCACCATCTTATCTAAGTCTGACGCCATAACAACAATGTTTTCAGTACTGTTGTGTTCCGGCAGTTAGAGATAAGATAGCCAATTCCTCAGTGATTGAGGATTCCGGCAGAGGCTCAATACGTAACATCAGGTATGATCATGTCGTTCAAAAAAAAGCTTTTTATTTAAAGTGAATTTCTCACTTATTTAATTTTATCTAACGATTAAACTTTCAATTATAGAACTTAATAAATTTTCCTATGAATTCACGAAAATTTAAGTAGAATCTCGGTCAAGATCTTTAATCTTGAAACCGATGTTCTCATTTCAGACATATTCCACCATCACATGATATGTGTCTCCAGGAACGTCGCACCTTGCGTAATTACTCTAAATTGTATGCGCAATCTAGAAATCTGTGACAGTGTCACCAACACATAAACCAGAAAAATAGAGAAGAAACATGACCTAATCAGACTCGAACCCGAGATCTAATAGACAGCAACACTCGCCGGCAGAGTTGGTTTTCTTTCCGAAAGTTTGTGTAGCCCTAATTGTAAAACATTCGAGTCTCTTGAATCTGAATAATAAAAGAAAATTGCAAAGCACGTTCTACAACTTCCCATCCACCAACAGCTAGATGCGAGCATAAAATATTTCAACAAATGTCGAACGAATTTCACTTACATTTCAATATTCACTAACACTTGACCAGAACCTATACCTAGAGAACAGAGAAGACCCCGCCAAGCCTCGAACCCAAGTCCTAAGAAAACGGAAGAGAAACCAACAACTATAAAAAGTGACGTCTATACGTCTGTTCTGTCCACAGAGTTGGTATTCATTCAGAAAGTTTGTGCAGGCCTTTTCTTGATTCTTGGTTTTCTTTTATAATTCATAAAAGAAAATCGCGAAGCACGTTCCATACAATTTCCAATCCACCAACAGCTAGAATCTAGATGCGAGCATAAAATATTCTCAACAAATGTCCAACGAATTTCACTTACATTTCAATATTCTAGAAGTGCTGGAAACAGAGTTTCACATTCCTTGAACCATAGTATAAAAAATAGTACATACAGTAAATTGTCTTAGCCTCTTTCTTGATATAAGTTAATTATTATTATTGCCCGCCAACAGAAATTAGCCACACGCTTACTGCGTACAAAAGTTTCACAGCGTGCGTTCGTCATCGAGGCGCCCATTCGAGACTGATCCCCATATTATTCCAAAACTTTTTACACTCCACTCAACCTCGTCGTGGGTAAAAATGGTAGTGTGCGCTAGGCCTAACACGGAGTGGCTACGTACTCTTTGGCTCCTCCAGATCCTTACGGAGTTATGATTTACACCCATATTCTAAGTCGTTCCTCCAAAACTTACTCGTCCTCGACTTAACGAAACCTTATTGAAAACCTCTTCGAAATACTCCTCGAAATCGGTATTCTGTCATAACTCCGTAAGGACCTGGAGGAGCCAACGAGTATGTAGCCACTCCGTGTTAGGCCTAGCGCACACTACCATTTTTACCCACGACAAGGTTGAGTGGAGTGTAAAAAGTTTTGGAGGAACGACTTAGAATATGGGGGTTAGAATACCGATTTCGAGGAGTATTTTGAAGAGGTTTTCAATGAGGTTTCGTTAAGTCGAGGACGAGTAAGTTTTGGAGGAACGACTTAGAATATGGGTGTGAGGCTCTTGCCGAACTTTCGCCGAACCGAGGTGCTTCGGACATTACTCGCGAACGGACCTTTAGTAGGAAGACAAAATATCGTTGTACTGTATCTTTATACTGTGCCTGAACTGCCATTGCCACTGGAGTAAGCATAATGAGGCTACTGAAGCGTTTGACGTGCGATATTGTCTCTTTGATAGTGATATCTGTCTATTGAAGTAACTATGTCTCATTGATTTCACATACACTTGATAGGTTGAAGATTAAGCTTGTACGTACGTCTTTTGTTTAAGCGACTACCGTCTGGGCTGAGATATGGAATGGAATTGTCTTACATGTCAATTGGGTCGGTTTACATGTTACTAAAGTTGGTTATTGCTTTATCGACATGACGTTATAACTATCCCTCGCTTCTTAGGCTAGACAGTGTTTGGTATGCATTTAAAAAGTATAAATAGTAAGGATTTTTGAATTTTTGCATTTTTGAAATCCGGTCCAATGCTCTAACCGCTAAGTCTCGGTAGCTCAGCGGTTAGAGCATTGGACCGGATTTCCAAAGGTCATGGGTTCGATTCCCATCTGAGAATTCACTTGTGGCCGAGTTAATTTTTTCCAATATTTTTCTATTTAAAATTTATCATAAGTATAAATAGTAAGTTTGGCCATAATCTTTTTAGAAGCTATAATGATGCAGATTATTTGCTCGCGCTTATATGTAAATACTTCTGGTGTGATTTGGCTCTTTTTGCAGCTCTCTAATTTAAAATGCTCTAAACACGATGAATGGCGATCCAAAGGAGTTTAAGTTTCCCAAGTCCATGCTATGGCTATACGGTAATACGGTATACATTTGAGAGTACACGCTGTTGCAGCATGGATACACGTAGACGTATTTTTGAATCATTCAAATTACTATTTGCATACGGAATAGCAAGACTCGCATGCGAATGCTAAATACCGTATTCGAATCTGCAACGGGTGGTCCCAACCACTCTTTTTTATTCAAGTGATAGACAGTTTGACGTTTAGCATTTTACTTTAACTTTCTATCTCTCATTTTCAAATTGACATGACGGGTAGTGTGACAACATAAAAACATTTGGAGAGTTAGATTCCGGTTTTTAAATATTCTGCGTAAAATGAAATAATGTCACGGGAGTTCAAGAAGACGGCAACACCGTATTCGTGTGATTATAAAATGCAACAAAATGGAAGTCAGTAAATTCCAATTCGTATGCGAACTGAATTCGCATGACAATTTCGAATGATTCAAAATCTCTTGGCCTTTGGCGTTACACATTACCGCCTTCCTGTCGCTCGTAATAGGGGCGGTTTTCGTAGTGCAAATGTAAAGCCTAAATTACTGTTGACTGTACCTCCATACTCAGCTGTAGAACAGCCATCAAACGCCATAAATCCTAAACAAAGTTCTTTCGACTGAATGGTTTTTAATCAGCCGTAGAAGTTTGGAAGCGCAGCGTTTGCAAACAGTTTTTACGAGGCACCTACAAAATCTTTAATGAGCTATAAAATTTTAGCTGCCTCCGGGCTTTGGGGTATTTTGCATGTGAAAT
Source organism: Chrysoteuchia culmella (assembly GCA_910589605.1). NCBI lineage: Eukaryota > Metazoa > Arthropoda > Insecta > Lepidoptera > Crambidae > Chrysoteuchia > Chrysoteuchia culmella. The sequence goes on from OU342651.1 coordinate 4,485,330, forward strand.
TAGTTTCACGTGAAGCCAGAATACTTGATGGGTATAAAAGGATCAGAGATTGGCGTGTATTGTATTGGGACCCGGGATCGGGATATAATGTTAACTGGTGCGGTTGAGTGGATTGTTTACAAATTGAATTAATGTTAAAATTTGATTTTATGCGTTTAGATTACATATGTAATATTAATTGCAGTAAGCAGTAAATGTTTTCCATATGGAATGCGTTGTGGAATGTGTCACTGTTGATATAGATTATGAGCCGTGAATGAATATATCTGGGGACACGGTAGTGTCCCCGCCAAAACGAGCCAAGCAAAGTGCAACGGCACTATCTACGTTTTCTCGAAGTGCTTCGTCGTTTTTTGAAGCGTCAAAACCTAGGTTTGCATTATACTAGACAAACAAATTCTCGGGATATAATTTCAAAAGTGGTTTTATTAATGAAATTCCAATTGCATAGCTTTTATACTTTAGATTTTATTGATTACTATATAGTAGATCTATATCTAGTAACTTATAAGATAGTTTATAACCTGTAAAAGAAACATAGGGTACATTTTACCCCGATATCACCACGGGAACATGAACCACGCGGATGAAACAGCTTTTTTTATTATAAAAAAATATATTTAAAAAGCTCCGATTTCGGTACTAGCTCACTGATGTTCATCAAAATTTATAGGGGACTTCTTTAAGTCATAGAAATCTTAATACACTAATATTAGCACACAAAAAACAAAAAAAATCTAAATCTTTTACCCCCCAACCACTTAAAAGAGGAGATGGAAGTTTGTATGAAACTTCCGCCAATTTTAGTGCTAGAGATCAGTAAAGTATGTATTTCAGGATTTTTAAGTAACATTTTCATGTAAAGATATGTGGATTGGCCGTTTCGATACTACAAGAACTATTAACTAACTAACTAAGAAAAGTAAGGAACAGAGAATTATTCACGTTAGGTCCATGTGACGGTAGCGAAACGGCCAAGCTAGGTACATATTTTGACTGTGTAGAGTTTATGAAGTTATGGCTTGTAGAATTATGGCGTGTATGAGATCTGATAAATTTTGACAGTGCGAACCATATGGTCTCGTATTGGCAACTTTACATCAAAATATTTTCGGTAGGATGATTTTTTTTCTGAATTTCTGAATTGAGGTTTAAAAATTATTTACGTTTATCCATCAAGTGTCGATTCTTTGATAAATCAAAAAAGTTATACTAGAAAAAAATCAACGTGTCTCTTATCGGATTTTGTCTCAGACTTTTTCTAGTAAATTTTCTTGTTCGAAAATCACATATAATTGCATTATTAATCGCGCGACGCGCACAAACGGGCCCTGTCAGAATACCAGCGTTGCCGTGATACATCGGCATAGTGACATGGCAACACCTGCTGAGGCTAGGACCCTACTGACCCAAATAGCCATACTTTTAATTATTATTTTTCTTTGTTTTGTTGTTTATTGATATTTTTTTTTGTTGTACTATCAGTGTTGTATAAAATGTATCTCAAAATTACAACCAATGAATATCGTATATATTAGGCATATTTTGACGCCTAAATTATCATATAGGGTGTGATGAAATAAATTAAGCTTCCAAATTAGTATTATTGTATGGCAAAACGAATTAAGATTTTTTCTAAAGGTTAAAAAACTGGCGTATCGTTATCCTTGCAACAATAACATTTACCTACTTGTATATTTTTCACGGCAAAATCCACACAAATCATCGCTTTCGCGACTGAGTATAACAAACGATGACCCGCGCTATAAATTTAATACTTAATTCCATTGGTACTGACATAAAAAATGAGTACATGTCCTAGGCTCAAATATAAATCCCATTTCAATTTCCTGTAAGTTGGGAAAAAAGACGAGGGTGCTGACGGAAAAGTCTTTATTTTATATATTTTCCTGTTAAGGATGAATAAATGTAACTCTTTTTAGTAAATTCTATCGTTCATATGTGCTAACTTGTGGAAATAACTTAACTGAATTTCTGTAAGAAGTTCGTAAAAGGTTTGAGAAACAAACTCTTATCATTTCTAATGGCCTGCGCAGACGACGGACATTGAAGGACTTTTAGTCCGCGACACGACCTTATTACTAAGAACATAAAGTTGAATAAATAACGAGGACTATCGCGTACTTCTCGCGGATATACGCGGTCTAAGTTGAATCTTATTTGGTTAACAATAAAGACGTGTCGCGGACAAAATGTCCTCCGTTATCCGTCGTCTGCGCTAGCTCTAATGGTCATTACATTGGACAAGTCTTTAACGAAGTTGATAAGTACAGTCGTGTAAGCGATAGGACAGTAGCGAGTCGAATCGGCTGCAAGCTGCCTTGCAAGTGGATCCAAATACAATCGCTTTCTATTTTTTACCAACGACGGTACGGAGACGGTATATGTTTGGGTTGAGAGTTTGTTTGTTTGTTTGTGCAAACCAAAGTTACCATTTATCTCCAAAACTTGGATTTTGATGCGGTTTGCAGTGATGGGTTCGGGTTTGATTGGTGCATGTTCTTAGATAGGTGTTACGGTGACAACTCACCAGGGGGCGCTGCAGTAAATATTTGTTTTGCAACCCAATGTTACCATTTATCTCCAAAACTACTAGTCCGATTTTGATGCGGTTTGCAGTGATGGGTTCGGGTTTGATTGGTGCATGTACTTAGATAGGTGTTACGGTGACAACTCACCAGGGGGCGCTGCAGTAAATATTTGTTTTGCAACCCAATGTTACCATTTATCTCCAAAACTACTGGTCCGATTTTGATGCGGTTTTCAGTAATAGGGCAAATGAAATCCCACGCGGTACTTGACTCGCCATTTGGCGTAGTGTAAACAATCGGAGGGATGATTATCTAACGGTTAAGTTTTAGTTTCGTTTCTGTTGTGGCTGTCATTAGACATGTATGAACATGTGACAGTAATGACAGGAAGAAACCAAAACTAAACCAAGATGCCGTTAAATTATCAGCCTGCGGGGCATATACAAAGTGGAAACTTAAAACGTGCCATAAAGGGCAGGTACCTTAACCGTTGCAGCTACATGAAAACGTTCTTAGGAAACCATTCTTAATTGTTTGAGAAATGTTGAACTGCATTCTCGGATTTTGAAAAAATAAATACAGTCAGCAGAAAAAGAAACAGTTTTCAAAAATATTTTTTTATGCTAATCGATCATGTTTCATAAAAGGATCAAAATACTCTATGACACCGACTGAGGTATGAGTATGAGTACTAGAAAAGTTAGAAATCGCTAAAACTATTTCCACACTTTCGCTAAAAAAAATAATTAACTCAACAAAGGTACTCGAAGGTGAAGCGCATGCGGTTGTGTTATAAGCGATTTTTGAAGTTTCTAGTACTCTACCTCAGTTGGTGTCTTAGAGTGTTTGATCTTCACGAGAAACAGGATCGATTGGCATAAAAAAATATTTTTGAAAACTGCTCGCTTTCGTGCTGACTGTACATTTTTTATTTGTAATTGCAGTTCATAATTTTAATAAATTAAGGATGTTTGCTAAGAACGTTTTCATGTAGCTATAATGGTCAAGGTAAGGGCCCTTATGCCCCTTCTTAAGTTTCCACCCTGTATATCACATGATGTTCAGTAGGACTAGCACGATTAACTTTCGAGTAAGTATCGAGGAAGTAAAGTAAAAAATGTATGAGATATTGAGCAGCGTTCCTACCGGACGTAAACGGAACTACATTTGTATTTTACATTATTTTCACATACAGTTTTCCGGCAGTGAAAAGATAAGATAGCCAATTCCTCAGTGATTGAGGATTCCGGGAGAGACTCGCTGCCATCTTCAGCCTTATCAATACTTAACATCAGGTATGATAAAGGCTAAGAGTCTTACAAACGTTAAAAAAATATTGACATTACGTGCTCGATACTTACTCGATACTATGTCGATAGTTTTTCGTGCGAACCCTATAGTAGTACGAGTGTGGTATATTCGTTATCGAATACGATCGCTATGTCTCTTTCGTATGTATCTACTGCTTTATTGACATGAGCACAAAGTTTTTATTAATGTTGATTAAACGTCAAGTTTGCCAATCTCGTGAAAGGGGCGCAGGTAATCATCCTCAGGCACTTTAGTGTCCCCACTGCTGAGGGCACTGGCCTTCCTTTTGGATGAATAAATAAGGGGAATGGGCCATGACGGACCATGCAGACCCAATGCAGATTAGTGAGTTTTAACGACTACAAATACTTTCGTACGACTTAGCTTGCCTTCCGAAGCTCGGAGGAGCTCACCCATCTCGAACATCGCGAAAGTTGCTTAACCATGACAATCGTAGGTCGAGTACATACATCACTACGCTACCCTGCTCCTCAAAACAGGTACAACCAAGTAATATAGAACTAGTGGCCGCCCGCGGTTTCATCTGGGTAAAATGTACCCTGTTTCTTTTACAGTTTATAAACTATCCTATACTATATCTGCTATAAATACTCGTGGCAGCGCTTAATAGAGTGGTCGTATTCGATCACGTTTGTTAATCATCACACGGTCGGCCAGATGTTGGATGGGTGACCGCAAAGTGGCTTTACAACTGAGCGCTTCCGTGTTTCAGAGGGCACGTTAAACCTTCGGTCCTGGCTGTTGTCATCTGAAAACAATCGTTAGGCCAAGTCAGAGGCTTCATAGGCGGCTTGATAAACTCTGACACCAGAGGTGGCCACTTATCCTCATACAATAAGAAATAATAAACTATCTATGTGCCAAATTTTATTTAAATCGATCAGCCGTTTTGTGTGATTCGGTACAGAAACATCCACGCATCCAAACATCATTCACTTTTATAATATGAGTCCGATAGATTTAATTTCGTGGCGCTTCACTAAGCCCTCTCTAGTTTTGACTTTGCAAAGATGGAGGCACTTGAAGTTTCCAATCCAGCCTTTGTTTTCCATTATATCGATCACGCTTTTAAACAATAGGAGTCTCCAAGCGTGGCCTTGACACACTTGGTAAAATAGTTCGTCAATTAAAATCGTCTCCTAACTCTTGCAACGGCTTCATTATGAAAGTCATCATCATTATACATTTTTGTGTAGCTACGTCGTCGTCGTCTCAGCCATATAACACCACTACTGCTGGGTATAGGCCTCCCCCAAAAGGGGGGTTTGTTATAATCGCCACGCTTGGCAGGCGGGTTGGCGATCGCAGTATGGCCAAGTATGTAGGAGACGCTGCTGCCGTTCTGCTGAAGGCTGAGTCCCTTAGTCACCTTTTACGACACCTACGGGATGATAGGGGGTAGTGCTATTCTAAGCCGACACTACACAACTGTACAGTGTAGCTACGGTTAGTGTTAAATACGTATCAATATACTTTAACCTTTCTTTCGTTCTATGGTAATATGATTACAAATTCAGCCAGGACAGGCCCCTTCTAGTCTTAGTGTGTAGCACTAAGGACCTAAAGAATGTTAAATGTTCGTCAAGACAAACAAATAGAAAAAAAAACAATTCTTTTATTACTCTTCACATCATTCACTGAATGAAAAAGCCGTCAAAACTTTAGGTACCCAATCTTCCTATCAATTTTCTCCGACAGCATCGTAAAATATTTTAGTACCTCTTAATATTTAGCTTTAGTGATCCCAAGTGAGATAAATGTACTTCTTCCGAAATGAGGTCTGTTAAAAACAAATTTCAAGCAACGCCTCTGAAATACTCCGATGTGTAGCTAATGGTCAAAGTTTGGCTTGCGTCACTTCTGAAGACAACCGCCCGTTTTTGTCAGGCCTACTTTGACGATCCAACTTAGTTAACACACATATACCTAATATTTACTGAACCATCATCTGCCACTTTAATTGCTAGGATATAGGTCTTCTTTATGGATGGTGAGAGTGATTTGTGGCGAGTGGCGAAGGGTAGAAATATGGCGAAGGTAAGCACACCAAGAAAAATCTACAAATCACACAATAATGAATGACAATTTAAATTCAATTGCAATGTACGATGTGGAAGAGCGAGGTCTCTTGGCACAAGTCTAAGTTGGAGATCTCAGTTTAATAATTTTTTTTTGTATAAATTTGATGTTACTGAATAAATATTTTTATTTACATAATTATTATGATCTGCTGAGTGAACCCTTCGCCACTGTGACCCACCAAGATGGCCCAATGCGGATTGGTGAATTTTAACGATTGCAGATACAGTTTGAGATAGTAATTTTTTGGGTCTCCCACCCGTTATCGATCCGAGCAAACTACTGCAGTTCAGCAACTTGAGCATTGTTGATTTAACAATAACAAATAACATTTTAAAATTATATGGCATCATGTAATTTTTTAACTTCGGGTCCACGTTTCCTTTTGTGACGTCACTGTATAACAATTTTATTTGCAGCTTGACCGATTTGGTCAGATAGTCGCCTTTTTCGTATGAAACACGCAAAGAGCGCGTGAATCTTGAAGTTAGAAAACTTGTAAATCCGAAACTATTTATCGAATTTGAAGCGCTCATGGCCGCGCTTGACAGACTGATCGTATAAGATCACGTTTGTTAAGCAATATTCGGTACGGTCAGGTGTCGGATAGGTGACCCTAAAGTGGCATTACAACTGAGTGCTTCTGTGCTTCGGAGGGCACGTTAAACCGTCAGTCCTGACTGTTGTCAACTGATAACAGTCGTTAAGCCAAGTCAGAGGCCTTACAGGCGGCCTGATAAACTCCGACACTAATCCTCATACGATAAGAAGCAAAAGAATAAAAAATACAGTTCAGTTTTTATACGTCAAAGCTATGCTGTAAAAAAGTTTCAAGCGGTTTAATGAGTGTTGTTAATCCGCATTTCCGAAGGGAATGTACAGTCAACAGCAGGTAAGATGTATAATTTGACCTTGAGAGAGTCCTTACGTCGCTCGTAATAGCGGCGGTTTTTGTAATGTAAATGTAAAGCCGTAGCTTCTGTTGACTGTACAACAAGTCCCGCCTTTGGTCCATGTGGTTGAATAAGCATGTCCCAGCAGTGGAGACAAGAAAATTGGAAAGGCTGGAAAAATCACATGATTGACAAAATGATCTCCATGATCCCATCACAAGAAATATACCCAGAAAACTGAAATAACTCTGCACTAGGGCGGTTACAACCCGATACTCGGGTTCGTCGATCGACGAAAAATTCCAAATTATGCGAAAATCTTTAATTGCAGTTTGTGATCATCACGTTTAACATTTTGTATATTTTATAGTTTTCGGAACAAATAGACTCGAGTACCTTTAATTTGATACCTTACTCGGCCGCGTACTACGCGCCAAAGTCCCTATCGAGTCGTCACAAATTTTGCGAACCTGAATTAAGTATATAGATTTATTACCAAAGTTCATGTTAAACAAAAATACAACTTTAACCTTACATTTTTTTATTTGTGTTTTCCTTGTTAAACCGAGGATTTCCACGAATAACGAGTCTGCTTTAAAAAACGGTAAAACCGAACACTTGTTTTGAACAACCCTATTTGCTGCCGAACGGATTCAACATAAAAAAACGCCAAACAATGAGACCGTTAATACGGATTCGGAAAACCTTTCCGCAGCCGTTTTGCGTTGTTGCAACTCTGTTTATATTTAACAAGTACGTTTTGTGTTCAACAATTATATCGTTGGACCTTTTTCACTTTGAATTCGGAATCGGACATGGTGTTTTACACAATATCATGAATGAGTTATTTGTTTCGGAAAAGAGCGCTTCAAACTGTATGAGAACCTAGCGTGTCGAATTTTTCGTACCTACGATGACGTCACGAGCGAGATTCAGTGATGTGGAAATGTTATTGATGAGCTCTTGCAAGAAAGCACTACACAATTAACCATTTTCGTTTCTGAGTCACGCGTGTTTTATGACAATGGTCTCAAGCGGACAGGCTTAGGTCGGAAAACTTTGACCTTGGATCAAAACTTTTGGCACGCAAGGTAGGTACGCTTTTACCGTCTATCTCGATATAGGTCTGTGGTTTCGGTGTATTAAGGCGACTACAGCATCCAACGTGCTTGAGTACTTTAGGGTGGGTCCAGATAGTTCTTTTATTCGTAACGTTCCTCCGTTTCGTTCAACATCGCGATCCAAGAACGCTAGCTTTGGACCCCTGTTCGGTACGGTACCTATGGTGGTACGGCGTCTCAATACGGACACAGGTACGCTCCGATACATCTCGAGTCGGTTTTTCGCCACGTGCGTTCAAAGGAAGTGAACACACGATGATGTGAGGTATTGTACGGACAAAATCTGGACCCACCTTTAGAGTACCTCGCGTCTAATTGTGCGTGACGTGCTGTTTATTTTTATTAGCCTATACATTCAACACATCTTAGTTTTTAAGTTTAATGTTTAGTATTGCTTTTAGATATTGAGTTTCGACTACTACCTCCAAATCTTAAAACTATCAAATATTTTAAATCATAGTTATATTGTAATAAAACAACTTTTACGGATATCAAACGCGCTATATTTCCACGAACTAAGTTGTAATTGTCATCCCGTGACCACCAACGTCACGGGACGCCACCCAAAATCAAAAAACCCCTAAAAACCTAAAAAATATGGACAATTACAACTTAGTTCGTGGAAATATAGCGCGTTTGATATCCGTAAAAGTTGTTTTATTTCAATGAACAGTGCGCGCCAAAACATAAGATGTACCTACGTAGTTATATTGTCTTAACATAAATTAAATATTCTGTTAATTGTTATAAAATTAAGTTGTTTTGAAATAAACCTGAACATCTGTTATTGTCGGCTGGTGCTGAAAATTTATGATAAAATTTGCTAATAAGTTTATAGCGAAATAGATTCAAGTTAAAATTTAAATTTAATCAAACTGTCTTCGTGATGAATCGGTTTCTATCATACAGTTATTGACAGTTCATCAGGTAAAATATAATAGAGGAAGTTGGCAGTCGACTTAAAGTTTTGTTCAGGAAGCGGGTTTTCGAAATTAAAGCAATATAAAGTTGAAACAATAAATTAAATTTCAATGAAATACCTATTAATGTTCTGAGTACCTATTTTTTTATTTTGAATGGCTTTGCTATTGATCATAATCAAGTCCAGGGTTTAAGACCGGATCCACGATGGAGCGAGCTTACCCAGGAAGTGCCTATTCATCCTTGCTTTGAAGATGGAGGGTATAAATAATAAATAAATAAATATTTCCATACAATCACACCAATTATCTAGCCCATGTTAAGTATCATGAAGAACTTGTGTTATGGATACTAGATAACGGATAAACATACTTATATACTTTTTTTTTATAATAATATACATATTAAACACCCAGACCAAGACAAATAGACATGTTCATGCACACAAATATTTGTCTTGTCCGGGGATCGAACCCGGGAAATACTATAATTTAATTAGAAAAAAAAAAAAATAGTAATAATTTTAATAATAATAAATGTATGGATTAATTTATCTGAAATAAATGTTTAATAAAAATACTCGGAAATACAGACGCAGGGAGGGAGTTATTAGTTCTAATAAACTTTTTATTTTAATCTATCACTTTTTTTCTTTTTTATGCACGACGGTGATACTTGTTACGGTGTTAGCCTTCATTATACCTGATATTAAGTATTGATAAGGCTGAAGATGGAAGCGAGCCTCTCCCGGAATCCTCAACCAGTGAGGAACTGGCTATCTTATCTCAAACTGCCGGAACACAACAATGCTGAAAACATTGTCTATGGTGTCAGGCTTAGATAAGATGGTGGTAGCTAGCCAGGCGGACCTACAACAAGTCCTACCACCAACCAAACCGAATACAATATGTACCCCCGCTGGGATCGAACCAGGGACCCCTGGGTCTGATACCGGTGGTTGTACCACTAGACCACAGAGGCGGTTACTTTTTGAATCAAAAACACTACTGGTCTACCGGTAAATTTCTCTATTGTACTAAGGGTTCAAAGTGTTGCTTGCTCTGAGGTCCTTGTTTCGAATCCCTTTAGGGGTAAATTTTTGTACGAAAAATACTAACAATGGTCCCTGAGTGATGACTGTTTATTGATTCATCTATGTATCGTTTCGTTACTTTAGCATACTATAAAATTTAAATAAATAATTAATTAATAATTCTTTATTAAAAAAAAAACGCTTACAAGTAGGTTACTTAAGGTGGTACGACTTTCATACAAACAAACATTGCACAATTTTTGGTTCATCATACCTAAATAATTAATAAATACGTGCGCAACTAACTCGTTTCAGTTATTTGTTTGCGGGAAATAATTAAAAAATTGTACTTTCGTACATAAGGTATATTCATTCATTTTAAAAACAGTTTGTTTAAATTTCTATTGACGGAAAACTTTTATGACATTAATAATTTTTTGACTAAACGATATAATTAAATAACTTGCAATTTATATTCTATGAATGTAACCCAATCCATTGTTCGGACACTTCAAAGTTTAATGTAATGTAATTTAATCAAATCTTCAAATATTATCGTATAAGTAACTGAATTTAATATAAAATGTTTAATTTGCATGCTTAAATAGGCGAAACATGATGTACAAATATTGTAACCTACCATCTTAATTACCATGTTTGTGGCAAATAAATAAATGATTATGATTATGATTATTATTATGATTATTATAAATACGACACCAAATAATGTAAAAAATAAGCTCAATTTCAGTTGTACAAAGTTTCATAAATGGCCTTTCGCGATCGGTCCTAAGATAATCGCAACCAAAATCCTAACGAGTTTGTTCACGAAAAGTTGACACTTCAGCTTAGATATAGGCCTTATTCCCTCGCAATAGAAGCCAGAGTTATTTACTTATTTAAATGGTTGTACAGTTGTAACTACATTAAAATTTAAATGTTCGCTTTGCGCGTTCTTAAAGTCTACGTCATAATGGCGGTTTTGGTAGTACAATTGTTTGTCTTGCTGTGTGATCTATTGTACTAACAATCGTACATTCTCGTCGTCCAAATTTAATTAAACCCTTCCAACTTTTTACATAAATTGTAGTCCTAGTTTCGTTTAGTGTGCGAACTTCGTTAGCTCTATTTACCTAATTTGGACGGGTTTGGTATATAAAATTCATTGCTTAGATATTTAATTTAAGCATACCCAAGATGGCTTTCGAAACAAAATTATTTGGAACTACTTTACTAAACAATTTTGTTTGTAATCTATAAATGTATTTTGTAGTTGTTTTTATTACTTTCTCTTATTTTTGTATTCTAAATATTAGGTATTTAGATTTTTTGGAAAATTCTGCTTGATTTTGAAAATATTGTTTTCGAGTTCAATAAGGGAATTCCCCTGTAGACCAGTTCAGCTTTTTTGGGAAACGTTTTCTCGGAAAGTACTAAGGTTTAAGAAAAAAATTATTATTCAAATGAAATTTTTATTAATGTTCTATTAGTTGCGATAGTAACGTTTTCTATAGATCGATTACTTTTAAATAAACCTACCTAAAAAACCATACTGGTCAACCGGGAAATTCCTAGACTGTACCACATACGATTAACTTCCCATTTCACGCAAATACTTCATGTCAAATATACTACTTCTGAATTAACTTTCAGCTTACATTTTCTCTGGTGAAATTCATAATTCCATAGAAAAAGCAGTCCTAAGTCCTCGCAGGCAAAGTCACTCGCGGCTGCTAGTATGTAATAAACTAATATCGGTACATATGATAGGTATTTTATCCGTTAACAAATTCTTAATGAAACTTACCTTGGGCTAGATAATTGGTGTAATTGTATGTCTATTATTATCATTAATGTCAACAATTTACATTGACAATGTGAGTCCCTAAGGCTGGCAATAGACATTCAATTTACTTCCGATTTTCTGATCAGACTATCTGATCGGATTCACTCAAGACACGTCCGATTTTTGCGTCCGATTTTTTCTAAACTCTGTCCAAAGTAAAATAATAGAGTCAACCGGCAAATCGGAAGGAGAATCGGACGTCTATTTCGTCTCAGTACAGAAGTAGGTATGCATACAGCGCCTTCAGACAATTGGATAAGACAGTAAAATTGTAAACGCGTCGCGTTGTTTCCAACTCGGACGTCCGATCCGAATATCGTATGTGTATCGAGTGTTCAAAGAAATATATGGCGCAGAATTATCTGACGTGTATTCCCAGCATAAAACTAATTGTCATTGTCTAAGGCGGATTTTCACCAAATGATATTAAATTCGTTTAGCGCTAAACATATTTTGACTTCAAACGAATGACTGAAATGACAGTGTCATTTTAAATATGCTTAGCTCCTTAAATGTATTTAGGGACGTTGGTGAAAGTGGCCCTAAAACATTGTCTAAGACCAAACGATCTTACCACCAAATTTCAGAAACACTGTTAAATTCAGACTGTGTTTTTTCAACAATATTGCCAAAAGTTACAGCAACACTTTCTGACTTGTTGAACATTGTTTTAATTTTTTTTTGTGGTAAGGCCGCAAGAATCAGCTCGTCTCACACAAAACATCACAGCAACAACCGTTATTACTTCTAATAACTTCGTGTTTACAAAACATTGGCGGCAACTAACATACAAATGATAGGTGTTGACCGCACTCTTGCCCGTCACATAATTAGTGGTTTCGGACACGCGATGTGAGTAGTGGGCATTATGAGATTATGATATTTCGTGGCTTAAATGAACGCGCATTATGAAGTTGGAGCTAGTGTATATATTTCTTTTATTTAATCTTATGGAAGACCAACAACTAGCACAGAAATTGCACTAGAAAGAACTTAGCGAAGTCATTTACAAGTCCTCGCTTAGAAAAATGTATAAATTCTAATCGGGATATGAAGTTGTACCTAAAAAAATTTAGCACGATGATATATATCTTTGATTAAATAATTACAATGAACTTCGTAAGGAAACTAAAGGCGCTGCGACTATGTGTGTCCAAGGAAAAAACGTAATAATTAGAAAAAACGTAATACTGACAACTGACATACAAATGATAGATGTCGACCGCACTCTAGCCCACCACATAATTAGCGGTTTTGGACAGGAATAAGACTAAAGACTAACAACTAGCCCAGAAATTGCACTAGAAAGAACATAACGAAGTCCTCGCTTAAAAAAATGTAAGAGTTCTAATCAGGATATGAAGTTATATAATCAAATTTGTATTTAATTTTCCTTATCCATCCATAAGGAAGGCCAGTATCCCAGTAGTGGGGACATTGAAAATGGCTGGTGACAAATGAAATAATCAAATTTTAGTATGATAATGTCACAAACTAAGATTCAAATTTACAGCGAACATGTGCGTGCGTCCAAGGCAAAATGGTAATAATTAGCAATACTGACAACTCACATAGCCCGTCACATAATTAGCGATGTGAGTAGTGGGCATTACGAGATTATGGCATTTCATAGTATTAGCTGTGGCGTTTAATGAGCGCGCATTATGAAGTTGGCTAATGCTGTAAGCCAATGTACGAATTCGGGAAATGAAGGTATGTAGGTATGTAATGAAATTTTAACACGATATCACTAACTTTGATTAAAATTACGTTGAACTTTGTGAAGAAACTAAAGGCCGTTGGTGACAACATTATTTAATAGTGTCCAAGGGAAAACATTAAAAAAGGGAGTAGTATATTGAAATTGTACATTTTCGTGAGAGAAACAGGCTTAGCTCGGGAGACTTCTGATACAGGAATTTAACTGTCCGCTTAAACATTTTTATGCTATAAATTTATGCATGCACAATGGTTTTTACTGCAGAAAAAAGAGCTATTTGTATGGAATAAAACAACTCTCGCTCGCTATATTTCACGAACTAAGTTGTAATTGTCCGTATTTTTTAGTTTTTTTGCAAACTAGAGATTGCGATAGGCCCGGCCATTCTTACCAGGCCCGGTCATCGGACTGGGTAGGTTTGAAAACCGCGGCGCGGGAGGGAGGCGGAAGCGCCAACTCGTAGAAAATTGTTATGGCAAAAATGGCAGTTTAAGAAAAAACATTGCTAGCATGTAAATAAGAATTTGTTTTGTTTATACCAAAGCTACCAAAAAGCAACTTGTTTTTTTTCTAAAAATACAAGTTGCTTTTTTTCTAGTATTTATTCTCGTTTTATATTTATCACATAAAAATAGCATTGTAAAATGCAAAATTTAAAGCTACCCAAGTTTATCTATCTATCTAATATAAGTTGAGAAGACAAGTTAAGTACTTTAAGCTGCGTTATTAGTTTCTTATTCTAAAATCCAATACTATGTTTACAAATAGACATTATAAAGAGTAAAAAGGCAGACCTGCTGGTTTTTAACTTATAAAAATTTATAATTACTAATACTGATGTTACTATTCCGTCCATACCTTTAGTAAAAGTAATCAATTCTGTATCAAACCAGTGATTTTGAGGCTTTGAGTGAGACTGATTATTGTTGATTTGCTTGTTTGAAATAAATATTAAAAATATATTCGTAACCTTGAATAGTCTTTTTCCATTCATATATAGCAAATTTTCATAAAATACTTTAAAGGTTTCATCGTTAACACATCGATTAACGATACCGGGCTGATACCGGGCCCGGCCTGGTTGAGAAACATACCGGGTTGCAATCTCTATTTTGGACACGCGATGTGTGTGGTGGGCATTATGAGATGTGGCGTTTAAACAGCACCCATTATGAAGTTGGTACTAATGTCTGAATATGAAGGTAATGATGAAATAAAGCAACTTTTGCGGAATATTTAGTGCGGTTTATTTACCCGAAATATATATTTTGTACTATAATGAAAAGGTGCCGAAACGTCGGGAAACCAAAAAACCTCAAATAAACCGAAAAATTATAGTACCAAATATATTAAATCGCACTAAATATTCCGCAAAAGTTGTTTTATTTCAATTATGAGTGCGCGAAGAAATTTAAGATGTGTTTATATGTAATGATGAAATTTTAGCATGAAGTCACAAACTTTGTTTAAACCATGATCTTTGTAAGGCTATCTGACCACTTTCAGATCCAGATAAGCAAAGCTTTCAACCCCTGTTTCACCCCTTTAAAAAGTATATTCGCGATAAAATTCTCTTTACCTAAATTCATAGCAATCCGACTGGTACCTAATCGCAGTAAATAGCGCATTCAAACAACAGCTTTCAATAGTTCTATTTTCAAAAGACCAGAAGTAATGGCAACGGGACTCCATTCAATTTTATACCAGGCAAATATTTTATCAAACCTCAATAAGAGAATAACGAAAGCTGCTTCATTTAAAAATCATACGGTCTTGAAACTGTATAAGGAATAAGAAGCTATTTGGTCTGGTTTCTTAACACACGGCCACTTTCCAAGACAATAAATATTTTTCTAGAATTGTGCAGAAATTTCAAGCGCAACCAACTCAAGCCATTTACGGCACGTAGCTCTCATATCTCAGAGACTGTAACAGCTCTGTTACCTAATTTTCTAGCGACTATAAGGTTTTTCTTGTAATATAGTATGTGTGGCATTTTAAATCGTCATCGCGAGGATTCCAAAAAAAAAATGTTGATGACAATTACTGTTTCTTCGCTCAATCATCGCCTCCAAAGCGTGAAGTGTGTCAAAGTGTGAAAACTTCAATATAAACAAAACCCAAACAAAACCTTCATATGACATGATGGTTTCTAATACATGTTGGTAGGCCTGCTGAATGTGCCTGGCAACAAAATGGAACAAATCCATACCTTTTCATGAGATATGTAACATAATCCATATTGAATATTTAAAATTCCTTTTTGAATGAATGAATGAATGGATATCAATATGCAACGCGCGAACAGGCACTTTTGTCGGCAGCCACGAGAGCTTATAAAGTCGGATGAATAACAAATTCAGTTTGAACCTCGTTTCCAATTCGGAGGCATATGTAGTTTTTAGAATTCCAAACCTTGAAAGAAAAAAAAATGTTTTCTATTAACCCCGGGTTTCTATAACTTCTCCATGGAAAATATGTCAAAATTTAAATGTCCGTAGCCAAAACAATCCGATAAGGAAATTATTGAAACCTGGGGTAAAAGACAAGTACCATTACAGGATCACTTTGTGGTATGTCCCTTTTTTTTTAGTTTATGTGGACATATTAGTTACAGCTGATACTGTAGTCTATAAAGTAGTTGTGATAAATATTAAACAAGAAAATATACTAGAAAAAAGCAACTAGTCTCATGTCGCCCTGACGGGATACGAACCCGCATCCTTGGGAGTCCGGCCCAATGCACTAACCAATTATGTCGAATTTTTCTAGTATATTCACCGTTCTACGGTGTTGGCCACCGTCGCTTCATCAATGAGAGAAATATCCTCGCATTCGAAAGAAACATCTTTACAGATGTTTGACTATCGATTAAGATGAAACAGCCATTTAATTTTAACTTTTTAATTTTGCATTTTACAATGCTACTTTTATGTGATAAATATTAAACAAGAAAATATACTAGAAAAAAGCAACTAGTCTCATGTCATGAGAATTGAATTGAGATCTGCTGTCGACTCAAAAAGAATAAAAATAATGGAAAATACTAAATTCCAACGAACGCGTATCGCTAAATGGCCATTTTGTATGACTACGGATCGTTTGGGCATTTGCCGTATCACAATTTATAACTCTCAATAATTAAATAAAAAATCGAATCATCATCTATCTTTGCCTTGAAATATTAACACGGATCCATCAGGATACAAGTCAGTGTCTTAATTTTCTGTTTTTCCCTACTAAAACCCACAGATTGCTTACTAAAGCATATAGGCGCCACCATCGCTGGTTCTGGTTCTCAAATGTGCTGATAGGTTACAGTCAAGAAAATACATTTGTAATATGGAAAAATAATTGAATATAATTTTTCCATATTACAAATGTTTTTCAACAGATTTTGGTTAATAGCGGTGGTGGCTCCAATAGTTTGTTGATCCTTTCCTTCTTCAGAAAAAAGGTCTTTTCCACTATAAAAAAATATGAACAAAACCATATTTTAATCAATGGTATACAAGCAACAGCAAACGCGGTCACGACTCCCACAGAAGGTCGTTTGACAAACTGTTTTTATGTGATAAATATTAAACAATAAAATATACTAGAAAAAAGCAACTAGTGCCGCCCTGACGGGATGTTTTTGCCAAACATCTTCCAATACAGCCTTTCTTCCATTTTTAAGTGCCGAGAAAAATTTTTTGTTGGTCGATCGGAAAATAAGTTCCTCCGATTGCCTACTTGCTAGAAAAAAAGGTCTATTCACTACCTATATAAAAGATCCTGATGAAACCATTTTTTAACTAATCAGTTACAACCTGCGTTACAACCAACAACAAACGCGGTCACGGATCCCCACAGAGGGTCGTTTGACAAACTGTTTTTGTCAAATATCTTCGAATACAGTCTTTCTTCCATTGAAATTTTAAGTGTCGAGAAAAAAAATTGTCTTCGTCGATCGGAAAATAAGTTCCTCCGATTGCCTCCTCGCTAAAAAAATGGTCTTTTTCACTACCTATATAAAAAATCCTGACGAAACCATTTTTTAACTAATCAGTTACAACCAACAACAAACGCGGTCACGACTCCCCACAGAGGGTCGTTTGACAAACTGTATTTGTCAAATATCTTCGAATACAGTCTTTCTTCCATTGAAATTTTAAGTGTCGAGAAAAAAATTGTCTTCGTCGATCGAAAAATAAGTTCCTCCGATTGCCTCCTCGCTATAAAAATGGTCTTTTTCTCTACCTATATAAAAAATCCTGACGAAACCATTTTTTAATTAATCAGTTACAACCAACAACAAACGCGGTCACGACTCACCACAGAGGGCCGTTTGACAAACTGTTTTTGTCAAATATCTTCGAATACAGTCTTTCTTCCATTGAAATTTTAAGTGTCGAGAAAAAAATTGTCTTCGTCGATCGGAAAATAAGTTCCTCCGATTGCCTCCTCGCTAAAAAAATTGTCTTTTTCACTACCTATATAAAATATCCTGACGAAACCATTTTTTAACTAATCAGTTACAACCAACAACAAACGCGGTCACGACTCCCCACAGAGGGTCGTTTGACAAACTGTTTTTGTCGAATATCTCCCAATACAGCCTTTCTTCCATTGAATTTTCAAGTGCCGAGAAAACAGTTGTCTTCGCCGATCGTTTGTCATCGTCAACTCGAATGACGCGCTTATCCGCTAGGTGGCGCTACGAGGGTGCGAGTGTAAGTAACTTAATGTTATTAATCGATTCTCGAAATTCTCATTTTCGATGAATAGCATGATTTAGGATAATTAAAACGGTATAATATAAGTTTTTGTTCATTAACGTGGAATTAAAATTTTGGATCAGTAAAACCGGAGATATTATATGTGTTAGGTTTTTAACACTAACTATTCTGTTATGCCATCATCATTATCATCATCAGCCTGTGGGCGTCCACTGCTGGACATAGGCCTCTCCTAGCTCACACGCCTATTGTGACGTTCATAGGAGGATATTAGTCTACTGCTACCACGCTGGCCAGACGGGTTGGTAGAGGGTTTGTTTCAAGTTTTCCTTCTCTTGCACAGGTGTTCAATGCGTTGCGCCTCTTAGTCGACTCTTAAGACATCCCAGGCATGTAAGGGAGTGGTGATACTTGTATTCTTAGGCTGTCACCACACGGAGTATGCCATACCAGTAGGTATTGTATTATCAGTGGTTATGATCAAATACTCAATTTTTTTGTTGCGAAGAGAAATGTCCTTTATTCAATACGTTATTTAACTATCTATTCTCATAAACAACGAATCATAGTGTCTCAATTCAATAATAAATCATCTTTTAAATACGATGCTTAAACTATAGTAATTTGTTCTCAATAAATTGTAAATACCAGCCTGTCTAGACTAGTCTTGACTTTACATAATGCTTCGTTAGGTCTCAAGGTGCCAGTGTCTTACGTTTGCATTAATTAAAAGCATTTTGTCACAGTAAACATATTACTTGAAGCAGTAACTCAAATAAGAGAATAAATCAAACTAATAATTATTATATGTAAAAGGTTGGTCGTTAGTTACTCAATCATGCAAATTATCTGAACGGATTAGAATGATTTTTATCCAGACAGAGTTTTATCCAGAGTACAAACTAATAGTTATATAGGATTATTAGTTCAAATCTTTTGGGTCGGTGATGGTTATTTTTCGTATATTTCACTATTTATTAGGTAAATTTCATTCGGTTTTTTAATTGTTAAAAAAGTACTTGATCCCTAGATACTTTTTTGATGTGTATAGATATTCCGGATAAAAAGAAAGGTAAGTTTAATTCTGATAATCTAAGAAATTTCTTACTAACACCGCGAGCGAACACTAGTTTTAAAATATTTAAAGATTTTTTTTTTCTTTCCAATAAAGGGTTTTCACCGATACGACCAGTTAAAAGTTCTTTCGACTAGAAATGAGTTTGACTGTAACACAATATACGCGAGTTAGTCTTAGAATCTCGGAATCTAGAGGTCTTTTTCATTTCGCACAAACTAAATCAGAACCAAACAACTACATATAAACGCAGTTTCCGAAGAAATCTTCGATTTTGAACTTAATTTTACGGTCGGTGAATTTCATTATAACTTCCGATGAACTTTATCGAGGACAAAGTAGGAACTGTTTGTTGTTCAGAATCCGCGGCGCGGCTGAATGAAACTTTACCGGTTCCTTTTTTAATCCATAATAAAACCGGTGAACTGCGAAATGAAGTACTATGTTTTCGGACATCTCATACGTAACAATAACAACATTTGTAAACAAGCTAAGGCTCGTTCGAACGAAAAGGTTTTATCAAATATTTTACATCGGCAAAGACAACAACTAAAATAAAGAAGTATACTAAAATAAGAATCGGTAGCTCAGAATCGGAGCAAAAAAGTCTCGGTAGCTCAGCGGTTAGAGCATTGGACCGGATTTCCAAAGGTCGCGGGTTCGATTCCCGTCTGAGAATTCACTTGTGGCCGAGTTATTTTTTTCCAATATTTTTCTATTTAAAATTTACCATAAGTATAAAAATAGCATTGAAAAATGCAAAAAATACAAAATCATAAAATAAGAAGCTCATCAAAAGTTGAGGGTAATATTCAATATTCACACGATAAATCTGCTGACTCGGAAAAAAGAACAACCACTTCAATGTTATATTTTGGTTTACTTTCTAGTAAACCAAAATATAAGTAGCTCTTAATGTACCTACTTTTTTTTCTTTATTAAGTCTATTTTTATGTTTGTTCCCATATTATTTTATTTTTTAGGTTATGACTTTGAGCCCCACCAAAACGGTTCAGACGGAAGATCAGCGCTGCACGCTGGTCCACAGCCATAGTTTTAACCGCCTCTGCCGTCTAGTGGTACAACCACCGGTATGAGACCCAGGGGTCCCGGGTCCGATTCCCAGCGGGAGTACATATTGTATTCGGTTTGGTTGGTGGAAGGACTCGTTGTTGTAAGTCCGCCTGGCTAGCTACCACAGTCTTATTTATTTATTTAAAAACTCAACAGCTTTTTTTACAAAATCAATTAATGTAACTTATAATTGAAGACGTCAGTTGATAAAGGCACTATGTAACATTTATGCAAAAACTAATTTTATTATCTGGATAAAGGTGTTAAGGGCTGTTGTAACATATGACCTTTTCCATTTTATTGTTTCAATGCTCTCTTAATATGAAATGCAATGGTCATATGTTACAACAGCCCTTAACACCTTTATCCAGATAATAAAATTAGTTTTTCATAAATGTTACATAGTGCCTTTATCAACTGGCGTCTTCAATTATTAGACTCTTAAGCCAATTACAGAGTTTCGTGGCATTTTAAGTCTGACGCTATAATAACAATGTTTTCAGCATTGTTGTGTTCCGGCAGTTAGAGATAAGATTGCCAGTTCCTCAGTGATTGAGGATTCCGGAAGAGGCTCGCTTCCATCTTCAGCCTTATCAATACTTAACATCAGGTATGATGAAGGCTAAGAAGTCTCCCCGTCGTTCATTAAGGCGATACTCGAAAAAAAATGCTGAAGCGAGATAGCAATGAGAAAACGACGCGCACGGGCGAAACCGATTTTGCAGATTAAGTAAAAAAAAAATCACTTCGTATTAAAAAACTACAGCGACTTTAAAAAAAAGTGCTTATATACGATCTTAAATATTATTGGTTTTCACTTATTAAACCAATTTCCAATAGTGTAAGTAACCCCATTTAAGAATAATCTTGACTTTTCGTATTTTTTAGAGGTCTTTTCGAAAAGAAAAAGTGTGGAGGCAAAATCGTAAAATCGTGTTTTTTAAACTATACGAATCTAGATAAAGAATCTATACGAATCTAGATAAAGGTATGAAGAAATATATATGTTATTACCATATTTGTAACAACTGTAACCGTGCTATAGTTTTATATCAAAAAGTCCATACTTTTTCCAAGTAGCGCCTTTAAAAAAATAAAAAAAATAAAAGAATGTTGGGACCGTTTTAGAACAAACCGTGCCTTTTTTTATTGCTTGTCTTGTTTTGTATTTGTTCTTGTTTATGCCAAATAAATGTTCTTTCTTTCTTCTTTTAAAAGTATAATTTGTACCAATCAATATTTCCGAGTTATCTTACCGTATTCAGTTATCTTTACCCTTCTCATTTTATTCATAAAAGCAATTAACTAGCATCCATAAATCAAAATAATTATGTAAACGCGCCGTTATTAACGCTCAAACCACGCTACTCATTCCTCGCTCACAATAAAAAAAAAACGCTACAGACAAAGAATATAAAACTCTACTAATGAGAGCAATAAAACCGTAGGCAGTCTCGTGGAATGCAGAAAAAATGCATCCACAAGTTTCTAGGTCACGTCGCCACAAAGGGGGATGAAGTCGGATCTTTTCCTTACCGTGCTTTTAAATGAATAACGGAGACCGTTCGATTTTATGGCGAAAGGATAGCAAAATTGAGCTGTCTTCGAAGCCATTCTTCACATAAATGCATGGTCTAAATATTAAAAAACTAATTGACTCTAAAATTTTATTAGTCAGGTATGGGAAAAAGAGACAATATACAACGTTATTTTATATTTACCCAAAACCTCAAAAGGGTTGTAGTACTCATCATTCCGAACAACTTTTTGTATGGAAGGAGTCCGGAAATCGCGAAAAACGAAACAGATGTTTCATAGACAATTTTATTTGAATTCTGCCAAAATGCACGATTGCTTCTATACAAAATGTGGTTCGTAATGATGAGTATTACAAATGGTTTTGAGGTTTTGGATAAACATAAAATAACGTTGTATAAATAAATAATTCATTGCTGTGAGGCGCTTATACATCTCAGGCCCCGGGATAAGAGACACAATAAATATCTCTGGCCACCGCGCACCGGTGTCCTGCTAGCAAATTACGAATAAAAGTTTTTTTTTAACTATACTAACTTATATGTTATATCATCGTTACCGTCAGACGAGTCAGCAGTTAAGTGTTGAATCTATCTACTATGTAAATGTAAGTATAAAAAAAAGGATTGTTGAAAATTTAATTGAAAGATTTTTTTTTAATTTCTCGCAATTATTTCCTTACTGACTCGGCGGTTAACTCAGTGCTCCGCGCTCTGCAGCGGCGCGCGGAGGCGCGGATTTTAATATTGTATGAAAATGTCATCAATCTGTATAGAAAACCGCGTTGTCCAACCCACCGCAACCGCGCCGTAGCGCGGCAGCGCGATCCGCTAGCGAGTTCCACCCATCCGCGCGGAGGCGCGGAGCTATCTGTCAAAGACATTCGTATTATTGAAACAATCTAATACATGCTTTTGAATAACACCGCATTCCCATGCAAATCTTGCGATTACGTAGGCGATAAGCAATTTCATTGTTTCAAAAATACAACTCCTGTTTCTCCATCGCCGCGTGCGGCATCCGCTATAACGCGCGCCGCGACGGGACGCGGTGCCAGTGGGTGAATCGCCTAAACTCTTTCATAATAAGATAATTTATTGTTGTATGAAAAAAGATTCCGTGTTTTTTATAACCTTCTCTAAATAGTCATTTATGCGTTCCACTCAGACGCGAGGCTACGTCTCACTCAAAAATGCTCAGGGACGTTGGGGCTATAATCGCCATAAATAATTCACGGAGACTTCGATTTTAAATTACGCCATCTATTTCGTTCGAGTGTCTTGTCAACACGATTGGGTATGTCTTTTCATACGTTTTTAGGTCATTGGAAGAGTGGAGGATATGTCACAAAGTATACGAGCAATGATTTATGATGTTAATAGTCTATTTCCAGTGTTCAAGTTATCTTAATACCCAATTTCATTAATATCGGTTCAGCGGTTTACGCGTGAGAAGGTAACAGACAGTTACATTCGCATTCAAAATATTAGCCTGTATAAGTCTAACAGGATGCTGTGCCACTCTTGTGGACGAAGAGACAACACGTTGTCTTAGCTTATAATTTGTTTGTGAAAAATTTTGCAGCTCAAGAAACCTCTTCTTGGACAATTGCGTTATTCTTTAATTTATATGAATCAAACTGAATTGACAGAACGACTGCATCAAATGGGATACGTTTTTTTTTTCAAGACAAGGTTTGATAAAATTCTTCTTTAAAATCTCGGTACATCACTAGTGCAAATTTAGGGCGGGCACTAGCTGCTTCAATACTATTATTCTAGTAAATAAATAAACATACATTCTTAATCGCGACGCTAATTATAACGGAGGCACGATACAGATATATGTATATATTTCTAGCCGGTTCTTCTCGTTACAAGGTCTTCTGAGGTAGGATTTGTGAAGCGATGGCGTAGCTTCTTTGACGTTCATAAGTGCTTGTAACAACCTAGACTGATAAAATGATATTGAATTTTGAATTTTATAAAAAGTTAAAAAAAAAAAAGAGATATTGAGCAGCGTTCCTACCAGACATAAACCGAACTACATTTTCCTAAAAATTTTTTGATATTACGTGCTTGATACTTACTCGATACTATTTCGATAGTTTTTCGTGCGAACCCTGCTGGACCTACCTAGAGGTAAGGTTAATTAAAAAACATCAATTTATATTTTCAATATCAGCATTAAAATTAATTTCTTATAAAAACCAGTTTCGTTTCAATTAATTTTCCTGCGATTCAATATAAAAAGTATTAAACCAGTTTTCCGCGTGAAAAATATTCGTAATAGGTTCATCAAATGAAAGTGAACCCTGTGAATTACGAGCGAAAAAAAAGATGAATTGCAATCAAGTTATTAATAAAAGTTTAACAGTCATTAATATTTACTGTATTTTTAGGGCGACTTTCACCAAATGTCACAAAATACGTTTAGCGCTAAACATGTTTAAAACATCGCTCTGTCACTACTGACTTCAAGGGAATTACTGAAATGACAATGTCATTTAAAATGTGTTTAGTGATGTTCGTGAAAGTCGCCCTAAGTTTATTTGTTTAGGGCGACTTTCACCAACTGCCACAAAATACGTTTAGCGCTAATATCTTTAAAACATCGCTCTGTCGCTTTTGCCTTCAAAGGAATGAATGAAATGACAATGTCATTTTAAATATGTTTAGCTCTAAAATGTGTTTAGTGACTTTGGTGAAAGTCGCCCTTAGTCTCTAATTTTATTTATGGTTTTCTGAACAATTTAGACGTGGTCAATGAAGCGAGTTGCTGCTTGTACTTTTATTATCACCATCAGTTATTTTACCATACATATTGTACCACCTCGCACATTAGCATAAACAGCCACACACACACACTGACAAAATCACAAACACACTCACACAACACAAACTTGAGTACGCACACGCGAACGGACACTAACATGTACACACGCACACTCAATCACACACACACACACCCCCAATCACACACGCAAACACTGAAACACGCACACACACAAACACACAATGTAAGCTATTTTGGTTTCTTTCTTTTGTGTTTTATTTTGTTATTAGTTTTTTTTTGTTTTTACATTACTACTGTTGTAGTAGGTATGTATCTAAGTAATCCTTTGAAGCATATAAGTGCATGTTTTCTTAATTAATATACAGTATTCAATCAGCCGTCGTGAGTATTATTTCTCTCCCGATCGCAATCCTGTACATGGCGACCCTGCCACCGCGGCAGCGCCGGTAACGGGAGTCGGTACATTCCATCGTCCAAATATGGGTCGGAGTTAATAAACAGTGCGACAGTCTAAGATAGTTAATTTCATAATGCAATTTCATATCTCTATCGTTGTCGTCGAGTTGTGGCTTGTGTACATTTGTTCCCGTGGTTCCGATTTATTTCAAAGAAATGGGGGGGGGGACCAATCTAAGGAAAAGAGCGAAGTCGTTATCGCTCAGAATTCTTCAGGCAGAGACAATGCTACGCATCTGGAGCAATTGATTGTGATATAGTAATTAATGTGGTCACCCATGCTGTCTTTCTTTCTTCTTTCTTATCGTATGAGGATTAGTGGCCACCGCTGAGGTCAGAGTTTATCAAGCCGCCTATAAGGCCTCTGACTTGGTTTAACGACTGTTATCAGATGACAACAGCCGACGGTTTAAAGTGCCCTCCGAAGCACGGAAGCGCTCGGTTGTAATGCCACTATACGGTCACCCATCCGACACCTGACCGGACCGAACATTGCTTAACAAAGGTGATCCAGGTAAAGGTGGTGTAAAACGCTTCACCCATCCTGTTATGGTGTGTAACTCATCCTGATTCGCACCGTTACGAAAGTTGCTTAACCGCTACAATTTAATTTTTATACCTGTGATTCCTCCGAGTTTAAGTCAATTTAATTATTTTGACAGGGTACTTGAATCATAAAACGATAGAAAGACTGAAACAATAAGTGGGATAATATTATAAATTATTAAAACGTAAAAAATTGTGTGCCAGTAAACAGTAGAAAGAAAGAAAGAAAAATCTTTTTTAACATACACAGCACACGGATAAACAAAAGGCATATAAGAACAAGAAAAAAAGAACTCTACTACTAAACTACAACAAGAACAATAACAAACAAAAGCAACAAAAAAAACGGCCAAGTGCGAGTCGGACTCGCGCACCGAGGGTTCCGTAAAATATTTTTTATTATATGATGTAACTAAAAATTTACTGTTTTCGCAATTTTTCCTTTATCTGTACTATAAGAGTTACTTCGTACCAAACTTCAAGATTCTAAGTTCACGGGACCGTACCCTGTAGGTTTTGATTCCCGTGCGAGTTTCGAAAATATGCAGAAATTTGCGGCATAAACGGCTGTATCTTTTGATTGCTTTGGCTTAGAAGTTTGATTTTTTCACAGCCTCAAGAGACAGTAGACCTGAGTATTAGATATAAATTTCAGTTTGATAACTCCACGCGTTCCTGAGAAAAACGGTCTTGACAGACGGACGGACGGACGGACGGACAACGCAGTGATCCTATAAGGGTTCCGTTTTTTTCTTTTGAGGTACGGAACCCTAAAAACAGAAAAACAAAAAGAGTATGTTAAGTTTAGTATAAATTACGCGTGTAGTCAATTAACAACCCTGTCTCATTTCATTTATTGCATAACATAATAAAGGTGACAAAGAAAATACGGTCTATATATGACGCCCTGCAAGGGCATAGCAATAGTTAAATAACTTAGGGCTATTTTTTATAAATTACAAAATATCAAACTTAATTACACACAAAATTAACATTATTATAATCACAGGACAAAAATGTAAAAATACAAAAGTTCAGGATTATTGCATATTATTTCTTAGTTACATAAAAAAATCAATTTTATTGATTTAATTGTAGTTAAATTTTCAATTAAAGTATTCTTCATTTCTACACCATTAACAACACATTATAATAGTTTATTACTAAATTACACATATTCAATAAAAAATCATTCATTTAAATTTGTCTCAGCAATATACCGTTATAAATGTACACAAATTGGTGAAATTAAGGGGATGGAGATATTTTTCTCGAGAGACATGACAGGACAGTTGCTAAATAATTAAGCTACGGGTTCCATTAACTTAATATTGTTAAGCTGCCATTTTTCATTGAGACGAGACTGTAATAAATGTTTTGTTAACGAAATGTCTTTGTAAGCTTTCGTATTGTTGGTTCTATTTATGTGATGTAATAAGGCTTCCCTGACAATTTTAAATGTATATTTTCGCAACAACCTTTTTATTATCAGTACCTATCCAAGTATTCTTATAGTCGGGTAGGTTATTTAAGAAAATGATTTTTGAAGTGAAAACTTCTTTAGTGGCGTTGTGCACATCAGAGTTTTTGGGATGGGTAAAAAATGTTAAAGTCGCGTCAGGAACACGTGACCCTGATCAAAAATTCGTAAGACGGAGTTAGAGTAGACCGCCGGCCGGCGCGGCGTAGAAGAGGAAGTAATATCCCCCTCTCTTTCTACCACGCGCGGCAAAAATGTATGCCTGCTCCTGCTGTTTCGTTTAAGCGGTTTTCACTTCTGCCGGCATTTGGAGTGCAACCCGTTGTTTTTTTAGCATTTTATTGCGCTATTATGTCTAAATTATTTGTACACCTTATTATTTAAGGTGGGAATACACTAGCAAAACTGACAATTACCATCATTGTAATACTAACACCTGCATTTAAAAAAAACATTCTATTCTATTCTAACCACCTACATTTACCAAGGTATATGCGATTACTAATAATAGCAATATTTTTCCTACAATCACACCAAATATCGATCCCAGAGTATTTCATTAAGAACTTGTGTATACATAGATACGAGATAGAGGATTAATACTTATTTATTTTGTCAATATATATACGTAGGATGATTTGATAAATAAAATTTTCGCAAAAATCCTAGGTGTAATGTTTGTATCTATGGAAAAGGGTACAATCTACCCTGTCTCACACACACAGGAGGGCAACACTAGTAGCTGTCATTGTCAAAGATAGATTGACAGATGACATATAGCTAGGCGGGAGTTTTATAGTTGGAGTGGGAATGGGATTTCGGCTTCAGGATCCCTGGTGTGTTAATACGTGTGTCTGTCTGTTGTGAGGGTGAGTCAGTGGAAAGTTCTGTAGGATAGCAAATCCTAGACTAGGGATATTCCGAAAATACGGATAATTAGCCAATGGTGACGATATTTCTCAACCTTACCGAAAAAATATTGTTTTTTTTTTTTCGAAAACACGAATAGCTTTAGTAACATTGAATAATCTTTACTGTGATTGGCTTGAATTTTGCTTGCTGGCCAACTATTATTCTGATTGGTTCCTGGTTTTACTTTGAAACATAGAGGTATATCATAGACATATTAACCAATCAGAAGAAGAGTTGGCGAGCATGCAAAAATCAAGCCAATCAGAGTAAAGCGTATTCAATTTTACTAGCGCATTTTGTGTTTTCGCAATAATCCTATCCTTTTATCTTTATTTTTTTTATAAATGTTAGAATATAACGTCGTCAGTTGTCAGCCAATTTTAATCATTCTTTTTAATCTGAAAGAACATAATTCAAGTGTGATCCCATAAAATTTTTACGAAGATCTGGCTAGAAGTTTTTTCATAAAGTCTAAGTCAATGTCAAAGTCAATATCATTTATTCAGTCTAGGCTGTTACAAGCACTTATGAGCGTCATAGAAGCTGCGCCATCGGTTCACAAACCTCACAGACCTTGTAACGAGAAGAACCGGCAAGAAACTCGTCAAGGGCCGTTTTCTTCTCCCTGTTTTATTTCATACAGAGTCGTCAAACTGAAAAGTGACCTTAACCTTAACAGAAAGGTCAATTTCCATCATAAAAAGAAAATACTAATTATAATATAACATTTTGTGGTTAATTTACCCGTAAACAATTTTCGATGTATCGAATTATCCTACGAAACATTCACAATATTCGTAAAAAAACACCAAAACCAAAAAAAGGGGGAAAAACTTTGGAATCGAATTTAATTCTAACCTATTCCATCAATGATCCTCTTTTTTTTTACAATTATCTGGGCAGGCATTTGACCACCATCGTGCATAGTAAACAAGATGTGGTCGAAGGTGTAACATGCTTGCCCAGGAAATGCCTATTCACTCTCGCCTTGAAGAGACCAAGGTTGTAGGAATCGGGGAACACATGAGCAGGCATCGCATCCCATTCTTTAGCGGTTCGCATTTGTCTAAACAAAATTCACAGACAGATACTTCCAAAGATTGGTACGTTCAAAATCATCAGCTTCATCACTTAGTCTTAATAACTATTCACACAAACTCTTCACTCCCTACAACTTTGAAATGGCTCTAAAAGAGAGCACCATTTAAGCTGAGGAAAAACAGCTTATAAATTGTTTTAGATGAGTTTTTTAATGTTCCATTTCTCGCAGAAAGTCGTTCGCTGCTTGTTTTATGTCGACATTGCAATATGAGGAACCATACTGCTACTGAATCGTAAAGTGTTACAAATTGTGTTGATATCGGGATTAATTATAAGACCACTCTATTTTAGGCAAAATAAAAATAAATTTGAACGAATACCTACTAGCGACATTACCTCGGGAACGAACGAAAATACCTCGAAAACATGCATATATTATTTTATTCACATTATGACAAAGTGAAAATAATAAATCGTAGCAAATTCAGCACTGTTGTGTTCCGGCAGTTAGAGTTGAGATATCCAGTTCCTCAGTGCACCTTCAGCTTTACAATCACTTAAGAATTGGTATGATAAAGGCTAAGTGTCTTCGCGTTGTTCATAAAAAAAAACTACTGTGTTTCGCGAATAAAGGGTAACGATGCTTGAAGAGTCAATTCTTCTTGTTTCTCTTCTTCTTCCTGTGCCAAAATCAAAACTAAATAACAATCGTCGTCGTCTCAGCCACATAACACCCACTGATGGGTATAGGCCTCCCCCAAAAGGGGGGTTTGCCATAATCGCCACGCTTGGCAGGCGGGTTGGCGATCGCAGTATAGCTAAGTTTGTAGGAGACGCTGCTGCCCGTCTCCTGAGGCTGAGTCCCTTAGTCCCTTTTACGACACCCGCTAGGTTGAGAGGGGGTAGTGCTATTCTAAGCCGATGACACACAGCTGATGACTACACAGCTACAAATAACAATGTTGATCTAAAAATCATATTGTTTCAAAATCAACCGAAAATAACAAAAAAAATACAAGCACTTTCCGCGAAAATAACACTAAACTAGGCTATTTCTAGGCTCCAAGAAAACCCTGATAAAGCCTAAGCCTCTAACATATAGAGTACTTGTTGACAGGTAGGAAGATTAATAACATGTGTGGATAAAAGACCTTTTGTTTCCCATCAGAGACAAAAGCACCGCTTCGTAAATACCAAGGGAGTAATCAACTTTAAAACAATAGTGATTCTGTACGTTGTTAATCAAAATGTAAAACGACCCGCAACCCCTTTAATCAGACCAAAGGTAAATATTAATTTGAGCCAGTCAAAGAGTAACCAATGATGGATAAATAGTAAACAAGTCGGTACTGATGCAATAGGGAAATGTACTCGAAATGTAGTACACTTTATCGATAAACTATTAAGCTAAAAGTTAGTTGAATTTTCTTCAAAAAACTTTTAGAGTCGTAAATTGAAAGATAAAATTTGAGACTGCCTGGTTGTCTTGATTATTGAGTCACTGTGCACTCGTTCGAAACTGTGCCGTGCGTAAATGAAGTAAAGCCGCGTTTTGACGATCATAGTTGACTCGTAAGAGTGAACTTACCCGTGTCTCCGAGTGCACTCTGACAACTAAACACCTAGCCATCATAGTTATCTAGGACCGCGCTCAACTTTTCAGAGTGGACTCTGATAAGAGTGTCATAATAGGTTACGTTTTTAGAGTAATTTTTTTTTTTTTATAAACTACGGGGAGACTCTTAGCCTTCATCATACCTGATGTTAAGTATTGATAAGGCTGAAGATGGAAGCGAGCCTCTCCCGGAATCCTCAACCACTGAGGAACTGGCTATCTAATATCTAACTGCCGGAACACAACAATGCTGAAAACATTGTTATTATGGCGTCAGACTTAGATAAGATGGTGGTAGCTAGCCAGGCGGACTCACAACAAGTCCTACCACCAACCAAGATATACATTGCATACCAATATACAACCATTATATATATTGCTAAAACTAATGATCCGAATTCATTGCGAGACATTCATTAGCCTGACAGTAATTCCCATCTCCATTTGAGACCATCCTGTTGCAGCCGAATGCGATAAGACGTTTTTGAAGTAGAACGCACGCTATAACGTCGTCGTCGTCTCAGCCACATAACACCCACTGCTGGGTTTAGGCCTCCCCCAAGGATCTCCACAATGATCGGTCCTGCGCAGTCCGCATCCAGCGGCTTCCCGCGACCTTCACCAGATCGTCGGTCCACCTTGTGAGGGGCCTACCCACGAAGCGTCGTCCGGTACGCGGTCTCCATTCCAGAATCTTTCCGCCCCAACGGCCAGCGGTTCTTCTCGCTATAACGCTACTGGGCAAAGATTAGCTACATCGCTAAGGATGTCTCTGATTCACACTAATAGGATTGCTTTTTTCTAAGCTTTGAAAATAACGTAGAAGGAATGTGGAGATCGTATATGTCTCCGCACTACAAGCAGGCCGCTATACCGCTATTGCTGGCTGGTTTTGCTTATATAAACATTTTAAATGAGAGGCCCGTCGTGCGTAGACATGGAGGCTCGTTGTCAGATAAAAATAAATTATAAATTGTATAATTAACAATATTACTAATTTATCGATAATAACAGGCCAAGCGAGTGCTTATTTACATCAAGAAATACGCCCCTGTCACAATTAGACAGTGCAGAAAGAAACAGGATTGTATTTTTTTTTCATTCCTACCAGACAAATTTTCTTTGAACTTTTTTTTTAAAAAAGCTCAGCTAAAGAGAAATAGAAGACAGATCTTCGTTTCAGTAAACATTTACATTCGAACCTTGTATAATTGTTTTCTTTAAACTTTTATCGCTTCAGTCCCTTTCAGATCTCAAATCTAATTCTCCGTCAGTGAAACTTTACATGGTAGCTCGGGTAGTTTCTATTCAATGTTTGCGGGTGGCGCGTAGCTCGCGTGACCACAGACTAGGCTGACAGTAATTCCATTTGCATTTGTGACCATCCTGTTGCAGTTACAGCCGGTCTCGTTTCTACGTTGTTATGGAAACGACTTTCGTAATAATTACTACAAGTTGTGTCATGTTCTGTATCTGTATAGATAATATTATAGCGTTAATTATGATTCTTACGTTTCTTGTACTACTTTCTAGTTTTTTTTACATATTCTGTACTTTCAAGTTTCAAGCGGCGAAGAAGCCATTTGCTATTCGTAATGTAATTTTTCTTAGATGTTTCGTGTTGACAAAAAATTCTGACAGTGTGGTTTCTAGATAACTTACAGTCTGTCAAATAAAAGTTTAACCGCCTCCCAGGTCTAGTGGTACAACCACCGATATAGGACCCAGGGGTCCCGGTTTCGATTCGGTACATATTGTATTCGGTTTGGTTGGTGGTAGGACTTGTTGTAAGTCCGCCTGGCTAGCTACCACCATCTTATCTAAGTCTGACGCCATAACAACAATGTTTTCAGCATTGTTGTGTTCCGGCAGTTAATGATAAAATAGCCAGTTCCTCAGTGATTGGGGATTTGTGGAGAGGCTCGCTTCCATCTTCAGCCTTATCAATACTTAACATCAGATATGATGAAGGCTAAGAGTCTTCCGTACATCATAAAGTTTTATTTTTTTTAATAGTTGGCACGTAGAGCACAGTTTTCAGGGCCTTGGTATAAAGTTCAATTTTAAATAATTTAGTGATTAAGTACGGAAAGAGGCGCCACCATTGGAAGCCAAATTATACTTGTCGGACTGTACCTACAAACCAGCCCCCTAATTGTCTGATTTCAAAATCTAGCACAATCCCTTTGAAATGTATTGTGATTGTGATAGTGATTTATGGAATTGTGTAACTTATAATCGCAATCAATTTCGGAACGAATGATGTTTTACATGACACTTCATTTGACACTTCTCCATGCATTTAAAAGATATTTTCTTGTGTCACTTTGCTTAGACAGTTCAATTTCGTTCATATAATACCTTTTAAAATGCGACTCGATAACAATCCGTATCAAATGTCAACGGCCTGAAGTATGTGAACATTTTTCAAATGACGAATTGAAAGGGATTGCAATAGATTTTAAAATTAGACAATTGGCCCCCTGGTTGCTATTTACTTTTCATAGCACTACCAAAATGAAAAGTTATATTCACATAAAAAAATTAAACTTAAACTCTTACCAATTAACCTAGCCCCAAAGTAAGCACTGTAAAAGCTTGTGTTAGGGGATACTAGGGTAACGGATATAATACATATAATTATACAAATATAAGTATTTATGTGTTGAAATATACTTACATAAACGTCCATGACGCAGGTACAAATGCTCGTATTCATCATACAAACTATTGCCCCTACCGGGGTTCGTACCCAGGACTTCAGAGTAGGGGACACCTTGAAACTGGTGTATGTACCACTCTACCACGGAGGTCGTCGTATATATTGATGGATGGACGATGTTTTTTAATTTATTTTAATGAGAAACAATTAAAACATTAATTAAATAATAACACATTAGAATATCGGGTTAAAAAGTAGCCTATGTTACTCATCACCTTTTCACCTAATTCTATGCCAAGAAAGGACAAACAAACACACATTCACATTTATAAAAAATAATAATAATAATAACAACTTACTAACTAGGTTAGTACATAAGAATATCTAAGATCTAAGAATGCCTACTAGGTTAGTTCCAATCCATACTAATGACATGGCAAAAAAACCATTTACCTAAAATTATACTTTTCTATACCATATACCATATTTTTTCAATCTGTAAACTGTATTAGATTGATGAATATTTTAACCATGTTCAGATACTAAACTAAAAAAACTATAACATCAACAGTATATTTGTTTTATGTGGTTAGAAATAGCAAAAAACACACAAACAAGAAAAACAACCCCAAAAAAATCACGATTTTCAAAAATGTCAAATGTCACTTCAAACCAAAGAGTAGATTATAATTTTTATCACAGATTGGAGTATATTTATCGGGCTTGATTCTGAAATCAAGTTGTTCATACAAGACTAAACTCTAACTATTAGAAAATTATGGTTTTCGGCTGAAATTCGGAGAGGACACCGGTGTCCGGTCGGGGACAGAGTAGTATGTATGTTGAAACAAAATAAATATAATATAAATATTCGCATACAATCACACCAATTATCTAGTCCCACGTTAAGTTTCATGAAGAACTTGTGTTATGGATACTAGATAACGGATAAACATATGGCCCCTACGTAAACTATCGAAACTTATTTTAGACACTTTTCACCAGAGCATTTCAAAGTTAGTTTGTGGTATATTTTTTTAATGAAGAGTTTTACATTTAAACTTGGTATTTTATAAAAACTGGGTAGGACAACGCAATTATTGTGCATTATGTGTTTGAATGAATTTATGATAGTTTTGGAGATATTTGAGTTACGATAGGTTACGTCGTAATGCGTGGTATGCTGCATATCGAATTTACCACTTTCGATTTTTTACGTCTATTTTATATTTGACAGTTTTAACGAAACGGACAAATTCGATTATTTACGTGGAGAATATTATTATGGTATTGAATGAAACTGCCAATTTCGATAGTTTACAACGGAAGCGTCTTTGTAAAATTATTAAAATTATCAATGTTTCGTTATTAGGAGCCATGGTTTTGAGGTCGTTTACTAACATAGTATAAGGAAAACGAATGTTTTGTTTTAAACTGTAACTTTATTCATAAATTGTACTTAAACTTCTTAATTTTAAGAATGGCACTTTAATCACTGGAAATCATCCCATTCGTATAAATCAGTCTTAACCCTTCATTCGACGGATTTTTATTTAAATAAAATTTGTAAAATTGTTATAGATTTCGATTCTTAGCTTGTAGAGAGCCCGCGAAAAAATAGCTGAAAAAATCTACCCATTTCAGGTTCCTGAAAAACATACGTCCACTATACTGGACACTATCAAGTTCATAAGAAACTAATGCACTCCAACCGCGTGCAGTATACTTCCCATTGTCAAAGAGAAAGAATAAAAGAAACAAGTGATTCCGTAGAAAAATAGTAATTATATTAAAGCAAATCAGTCTCATAGTCACATTTCTTATGCTTAAAACACTAGTACAAACTCCAAAAACTTATAAGTACGAAAAACTCACTTATGTTTTGAACATAATAATTAAGTACTTATAAAATCTTCATAATAATCACCATTTTTTAATTCAAATTTAATTAGCCTTCCGGTTTTTTAAAAATATCAATATAGCTTAATCTATATAAGCACAGAATACTTAAGAGTACAATTAATATAAGTACCAAATGTCACTTATTTTTTTATTGCCCTACCCTACTTACTTATTGTGGAAATAAGAAAAACAATTCCTTTTGGCCACTAAGCACTACCTCTGCTTGCATTTGGAACAATGTACGTACGTTCGTTTTATTGTTCTTGCGGAATTTGCAAAATCCATAATGTCGTATAATCGTATATAATACGTAATAATGTCACATGTCGACAACTTGGCTAGTTGAATCTCTGCCTCATTTCTTTAGATATTTGTCACATAGTTCCTTGCAATCTTTCAGTCTGTTTTGCCTTATTATTCCGAAGCCAAACTTGGTAAAGCCTTCACCAGTCGGTGTGGTAACAATAATAGAAGTCAACGGTTTATGGACCAAGTTGTCTTCGGCTTCTTAAGCAGGGTTGCTGTCTTTTTTTATGAACAACGGGAATACTCTAAGCCTTCATTATATCTGATGTAAAGTATTGATAAGGCTGAAGAACCGAAGATCTGAGACCTCTCCCGGAATCCTTAACCTCTGAGGAACTGGCTATCTTGTCTCTAACTGCTGGAACACAACAATGCTGAAAACATTGTTGTTACTTATAGCGGTAGACTTAGAGAAGATGGTGTTAGCTAGATAGCTAGCCAGACGGACTTACAAACATAAGTTCGATCACCAACTAAACCGAATACAATAATATGTACCCCACTTTGAATCGAACCCGGGACCTCTGGGTCTGGTACCAGTGCTTGTTAACACTAAGCCACAGAGGTTTCTCGCTCCCACTGATGCTGGAACAGTCCTCTGTTTGAAGATTTTCGTTTACTGTCTTGATGAAAGTATCAGTACCAACGTTATCTTGATCAGTGTCAATAGAAATATTGTCTTGTGTATAGT
The DNA here is from genome assembly GCA_910589605.1 of Chrysoteuchia culmella. Classification (NCBI taxonomy): domain Eukaryota; kingdom Metazoa; phylum Arthropoda; class Insecta; order Lepidoptera; family Crambidae; genus Chrysoteuchia; species Chrysoteuchia culmella. The sequence goes on from OU342651.1 coordinate 4,521,640, forward strand.
TTTCAGACCTATCTAAAATGTTAATGTTCTGTATGTATGAATCGATGGAAGGGCAGGGTGAGGACGACAACTCCTTAGTTTTATCAGCAATTTCCTCTTAATTTTCAGGTTCAGAACCACTATCTATATATGAAAGAGCGTTTTCAGGCGGCACCAACTCTACCAAGTGGTGCCCTCTCGATTTCTAGCTCTGAAAAAAGAAAAATAAAAAGATATAAAACGTTTTATCTACGGATCCCTAAAATATTAATACGCGAAACAACGAAAGTTAATATACTAGTAATACGGCAACGGGAAGAATACTGGACATAGTATTTAGCAGTTACTTTACTAGTGATTCGACGACGTGTAGTATACTGGACATACAAGTTGTGGGCGTCGTTAAAACTAAATAAAACTCAGTAATACAATCAAAACAATACGAGAAGCTTTTCGGGAATGTTATCTTTAGTTTTTAATAACATTGCTAGGAAATAAGCCATAACACAATTAATAAAATGCAATTTACCGAAAGCCCACGCAGCGTGTTATTCCTTTCCGCCATCTCGCTGGTGACTGCTCGCGTCCCGTCGATGCACACGCTTTGCAAATTTTTGACAACGTAGTTAAATAGGTTCAGATGCAATTATAGCATCTAAAACTAAGAAATAATGGTCTATTATTTATGTATATTTTTTTTCATTCAATGGGAAGTATACTGTACGGCGTCGAATTAAGGGTTAATGTAATTTTACTTATTTAAAGTATAAAATAGCAACCGCAGTACGCATTTAAAACAGTCTTATTCATTATTAATTAATAATAAATTTTTTACACATAATATTCAGCATTTGAGATCACAAATCGACTTACAGAAACAATCATAAATAAACTTTTAAAGTATTAATTGAAACTGCACAGTTATTGGTACAATAAAAATAAATAGAGATCAAAGATGTATAAATTAACATAAAACATACTTGCTAAACAATTAGAATAGAATAGAAAACATAAACTAATTTAACCACAATGCTGGTAAAATTTTGTAGAATTTTAGGTTAGTTTATTATTATTACAATTCTTTAATCAGAATCCCCATCATTTTCACTAACGTTCATGCTATGAGTAATGTTTTTATAAAACCTATGGTATTCCTTAGGTATAACCCCTGTATCACATAATGAAACAAGATCTTTGTATTTGGCATCTGTAACAGTTAAAATATTGTCATATGCCATTTTAAGTTCGTCATAAGTATTCATTCTTCTACCTCGTCTTCTCGTTACAATAGAGTTTAAGTTCACCTTTCAAATCATATTTAAAGAAAAGACAATTAGGTACTGACTTCTCTACCTTGACCTCTTTGATTTTGTTCCACATTACATTATTATTGTTTGTGTCCTTCTTCCAATTACGTTCATCTAACAAAGGCTTGAAATCGTATATATCTTGTTACGTTATTTCTATGACATTGTAAGGTTTTCGGTCAGTTTTAGCCCACCTTACCAATGCGTACCACTGGTCAGGAGTATAAATCATCTTCCCTTTGGATTCTTTTTCAATGAGAGCGTGCACTCTGTCGCCCTCATTTTGGGTGTGGCCCTTTTCAAGAAATCTATGAGTTATGTCAATATTGTAAGTTCGTGCTAAAAACATATACATGGAGTAAACAACTCTGTTACGATTTTGGCCAAAACAATTATCTGACCAAAATAAGAATGGCTTCGCTCCTTTATCTATCAGAGTCTTCATGAACATCATCAAACAACTGCTAACTTCGTTGGCTCCCCTTTTTCCTGTACATTCTGTCCACATATAGCAAAAACCTTCTCTGGTTGCTGCATCAAACACCGTAAAATTATAAACTGACAGTTTTCGCTTATAATAAAGCAATCCAACGTCACCATGTGGCGAATTCAAAATTTTTTGAAAATCAAAAGTAGCGCACACAATTTCAGGGGAATTTTGAGCTACATGTTTGTCAATTTGTTTAAATTCCCTGGCAATTTTCTTATTCTCAATGTGCTTAGAATGAGCGTTTATCTGATCTTCAGTCGGGTTGGTTTCATTAGAAAATGAATGACATTTGTCACAAATGTCTTTCTTTGGAATAAAGAAACCAACGTTCATGTGTTCGTTCACTATATCAGAATACTGACGTAAAGTCAAGGCTTTACTGTCATACGTTGTGAGTTGATCCCATTCTTGGTATAAAGAGAACATTTTGGTCATACTTAAGTTATTGTCGAGATAAACTTTTGAAGTGGTTTGTCGCGTGTAATGCGAAGGGACTGGTTGAAACGAAGCGACGTGGTCACATACACTTTTTACCATTTCTGAAGTAAGTACGAGTCGATGGTTCTGGTGCTTTCCTCGGTCATAGGAAATAGTAATTCCTTCTTGATTTAATTTAGAATGAGCAGTGCGTATAAATTGATCAGTGATGCACAATGTATTCAAAAACATTTTTAGGCAAACATGCTCTGTTTTATAGGACGTTGATTCAGAATCATTAGATGGTAGTGGCAAAAAATATTGTGTTGTGCATTTTCTTCGAGAAGGACCCGCCGTGGTAGTACTTTTCTTGTAATTTTTTTCACTGAATTTATTTATGTATTCCCATTGCTTACAGTGATCTCCCAGTTGCCAAAACTGAGTCAATATATTTTGTCTGATATCTGTGTTGAATTTTTCGTGACATTTCAATTTACATGTACTGGAACATACCGGTCGCAACTTCTTGCCTGCTTTAACTTTTCCTTTTCTAGTTACGTACTCTTGACCGGAATTTAATAATAGTTTGCGTTTATTGTCTATCCATTTGTCAGTACACCTTTTTCTCTTTTTTCCGGGATTTGTCTTAAATGTGCTTTTCCTTTTTCGTAAATTATTATCTGTGCTAGGAGAATCACACTCTGAAATAGTTACTAAAGAGCTTACACTGACAATTGGCGCTGGACTCTCGACAGGTGTTAGTTGTATTTGGTCGTTTGTTTCATTTACCAATGATGTTACTGGAGAACAGGCTCTTGTTATAACGTGACTGGGATTTTCAATTCGGTTTTGTGTAGGCACATTGATGCTTACAATCTCAGCAGATGTAATTCGCACCTGATTATCTGATTCATTTAGCATAGGTGGAAAACAGGAGCTATTATTACAAGCGCAGTCTGCAACTTGATCTTCGGTAGTAAAGTTAAAATCTTGTGTTGGGGACGGCAGTGGTGTATTTTCTGAACTGCCTAAAATTAAAGAATCTTTATCGCTGTTTAAATTTGTGGATGACTACGTAATCGTTGTCTGCAAAAGTGAAAAATCTGCTGTAGTGTAATGTTTATCCGATGATAGTTCATCTTCAATGATGCCCTCCAACGCAGCCCACTCGCTGGCTCCAAAATCACAATCAGCGGGTAGAGGCGAATCTGAAACAAAAAATAAATTAAACAAATAAATAATTCATACAATCACACCATTTATCTACCCCACGTTAAGTTTCATGAAGAACTTGTGTTATGGATACTAGATAACGGATAAACATACTTATATACTTTTTTTTTTTGTAAATACATACATAATATACATATTAAACACCCAGACCAAGACAAATAGACATGTTCATGCACACTAATATTTGCCTTGTCCGGGGATCGAACCCGGGACCTCTGGCGCAGAAGGCGGGTATAGTACTTACAACTGCGCCAAACAGGTCGTCATTAAATGAAGTGAAATTAATCCATGTCACGTATCGAAACAATGAAAAATAAACATAATTTCCGGCGTTTAATATCTAAACTGACAGTTTCGTTATATTATTCAACTCCAACTCCGTAGTAAAATAATGAAACTACTCGTTTCGATGCAATTTCATAGTTGAATATCAATGTATAAAATCGAAACTTTTAGTTTCGATACAAAGGCAAAGTTTAAATTCGACGTACAGTCTTGAAACTGCCAGTTTCGATTATTTACGACGGTGTTCTATCAAAAACAATATAATAATAATTTGATACTAAAAAAAATATTGGTCACTTAATTTTATTAAATAAAGCTTAAAAGACTTTAGAACTACTTAATAAAATTTATAAAAATAAGTAACTTACCAGCTTTAGGTATTTTAATATTAGGGTCACGCTGAGTTGTGCTGTCTATTTTCACTAAATCTAGCATTTTTCTTGATCTTAGGCCACTAAACCTATAGGAACTCATTATAGCGTATTTAAAAAACAAAATCACAACTAACTTCACTACACACGTTGCTCGCAAGGTCGCTCGTTGCTTACTAACCAACCGCGAAACCGCGTCGCAGCGTAAACTGTCGACAGTGGTAGTTTCGTCTCGCTCGCACGTCACCGGCTCCGGCGTAAATGATAGAATCTAGGCTTTCGATTATTTACGGTGGAAATATTAGTGTGTTTCGATGTTTCACGATTAAAATTTTCGCCTAAAACGGAGATATTACGTTCCTTCTTCGCAGAGTGTAAAATATACCTCAATAGAAGCAGATTAAACGAATAAAAAAAAATAGAATTTTGCATTTCGATAATTTACGTTGGGACCGTCGAATATACTTTTTTTTTGTAAATACATACTTAATATACATATTAAACACCCAGACCAAGACAAAATAGACATGTTCATGCACACAAATATTTGTCTTGTTCGGGGATCGAACCCGGGACCTCTGGCGCAGAAGGCGGGGTTAGTACCTCTGCGCCAAACAGGTCGTCAATAAAAACCTTTATTATTAAAACCTTTATTTATAACTAACTAATATTAGGATTAAGTCTAGGATGTCCACGATCTGATGACTGAAAACGAATTATAATACTAATTTTGTTGTTATACTACTACACGATTGTCACCGTCGTCAATGCCCTCCAACGAACAAACAATATCTAAAACAAACTTCACTTTCCCAACTCGAATGAAAATGTCACACCTGCGTGTCAGACGTTTCCATCACTTTCTATCCGTCCGCGGTTTTAACGTAATTCCATTTTACACCTTTTTGGCGTAACCCGGCCAAATTGAAGAGACCTTTACAAAAAGCCCCGTCGTCTACACGCGGGCATTTTTCAATTATCCGCGTAGCTCTATGATGGAGTGTGTGCGGTACTAGACCGGACTAGTCTAGTTTTAGGTAATGTAGGTAAACATTTTGTGGGTTTTGGTTATATGCTTCAAACTGTATGAGAACCTAGGGTGTCGAATTAATCGTACTTACGTTTAATACACGAGCGAGATTTAGTGATGTGGAAATGTTATTGACGAGTTATTGCAAGAAAGCAGTGCACAATTAACCATTTTCATTTATGAGTGACGTGTTTTCAGAGCAATGGTCTCAAGCGGACTGACTTAGTCGGAAAACTTAGACCATTGGATCAAACTTTTGACACGCAATGTATGTACACTTTTACCGTCTATCTCGATATAGGTCTATGGTTATATGGTTCACTAACAATATGAAGTTAAAGCCGTGTGGTGCCTGTTCCCGAAGCAATTTTGTGATGTAATGTTTAACAAACAGTACTTATAGATTTTGTCCCATGTCACATCACAACCGACATTTTTTAACATACATTTAGTTAAGACTTCACTGTACGGACGTAGTAGTTGGCGCGACAAAGTTCTTAACTAACTATAGAAGCCTTTAGCTTAGCCTAGTCTATAGTCAAATTTCTGAAATAAGCAGTTGCAATCAAGAGAGATGTACAGTCTCAAGAACATCAAACTTGCATGCTGACTTTGTGGGCCTTAATGGCGCAATAGTACTAATCCTACCTATCGCCAGCGCGCCAGGGGTCGTGGCGTCGAGCTCCACCCGGAACAGACATTCACGTGATGAGTATTTGTATTTGTCTTGTGTTTGAGTGTTGTGTATGTAAAGATAATTACCATTTATTTCATTTGATAATTTTTGTAAAGAAAGAAGCAATTAGTCTTCTAATTGCTCAGACAGGTCTTGACGCCGCTACCTCTGGACTGCCTATCCACTGTTCTCCCATTGAGCTACCGAGACTTATGAGGACCTACTTTTTACTTTTCTACGCTATTGCCAACTGTTGTTTCACCAATGAGAAGAATATTCGCGGCTGATGTGACAGACACAGTTTGATCCACAGTCAAAGGTTTCCGATCTAAGTCAGTCCGATTGAGACCATTGCCATGAAACAAGCGTCACTCAGAAGCTTTTTGACAAGAGCTTGTCAATAAAATCTCCGCATCACTAAATTTCGCTCCTGACCTCATCGTAGGTACGAGAAGTTCGACACGCTAGGGTCTCATACAGTTTGAAGCGCTTTTTCGGACGATATAGGTCTGTGGTGACAGATTTATTTACTACTACCAGCACTAACAAAACATTTCGCACCTAATGACATTTGTATATATTTAACCTTTAGATAATGGCTCCTGATGCATTAAATTCATGTATCATTTATGCTACCGTCCCAAAACAAAATTTCGACCGCAAAACCAAAGCTGCTTCAATGTCCGTCACATGGTTATCGATATGTGTTTAACCTGAATTTATTTTGCATGCATCTATGCATCTAAACTCATGATAATGAAAATATAGTACTGTGTGTCTTCCATTAAAGTGCCTGCTTGCTGTATAAAAACTCAATTCAATAATAAGGTTTACTAATAATCACAATTAAAATGATCCTCTTTTTTTAAATAATCGACTTTTTCACTACACCTAAGGTTGCCAAGTCCACATAGCGGGATAAAGTGAATCACTCATTAAGAAAAACCATTTCGAGTGCTCATGACTAACTTCTCTCAATTTTGAAGAAATTTGAATGGGGAGCAAATGTCAATATATTCAGGTAAATTACATAGCGAATTTGGTGTTTCATACATGCGACACCTTCATCCCTGTTCATAAACCCTCTCATGAAATTCACATATAAAAATGTGTTGAATCAATCCACACTGTAAATGTTTAAAACAAACCCAACCTCTATACAACACATCATCTATTTAACATACTATTGACAAGACCCTAAATCCCATACGATACAAGATTACCTACCTCAAAAGCTTTCAACGGTAATCTGCTAAATAATCAAAGCAATCGCCTAATCCGGTCCACAGAACTGGCCAGACAAACGACTCAAGGTGAAAATTAACAAGAATGGGATCCGAAACCGCAAGCTCGCTAATCAGACGATGGGCTGATGGCATTAGCCGATAGAACACAAAATTGGGTTAGGGATATCACGTTTACGTATGGGAAAGGTGAAAAGGGATTTGGTTCGTTCAAATTCAAGTAAGGGTCTACTCTGTAAACCAAACACAATAATCGGACGATCGTTCATTTACTTTCGAGACTTGAGTTGACATCAAATCAAGGTAAATTATTTCACGAAAATTGTCACAATTTCGTGACAATTTCGCGACAATAGATTACTTATTTAGACTGCAAATTATGATCAGTTTCAGATAGTGATTCGTTTAAGCCTTTTATGGAACTTCCAGTGACATTGGAGCTCAAATAATGCACCGTTATGTTTGGATGGAACTGGAGGAGCTTGGTGCTAAACAACTTTCTCAATGGTAGGACTTAGAAAAGGAACCAAAAACTACCTATCTGGAGCTTCTCCGTGCTTTGAAAGACACTTTAAATGCTGATAATGATGATGGAGTTTTATCATATAAAAAAATCAACTTTAATAATTCTTACATAACACACTGATTCAAAGGCACATCGTTAAAAAGCAAGTGTCCTCAACATACGATTTCCGTGGACTTATCCGTCGCGATCAATGCCCTATGATCCATCTCCATCATCTGACATCTGTCAGCGTCAGACGACACTATCCTTTATCAGAAAAAATACAAGACCGCGGACAAACGTTCTAATAAATCAATCCAAGAGTATCTAACAAAATCACTGCCTTCTCGTAGTTCATGCGATAAATTTGAGAGTCGCAGTGGCAGTATCAAGCCTACTGAGACAAGCGTCGTGTGTTCGATTCCCACGAGAATCAAATTTTGATATTCGTCTGAACCGTTTGTTCCGTGTCTGGGATGGGAACGAACAGACAAAATCATATTTTGATCAATGACATCAGAACCAATGAAGTTATTGCAATACGATGTGTAGCAAAAATTTATCTCAATATTATTTAGGTAAGGGATGGTTTCTGTTGCTGAAAATATGAAAATAAATAACAAAAAGTCACTGCTTAAGTAGCATCAACTGTGTTTCTATATGGTGATTTTGTTTTCATGCACCTTGTGAACATTAAATGATGACCAGTCTCGTCGTCGTCTCAGCCACATAACACCCACTGCTGGGTATATGCCTCCACCAAGGATCTCCACAACGGTCCTGCACTGTCCGCATCCAGCGTCTTCCTCCCAACTTCACCAGATAGTCGGTCCACCTTGTCGGGGGCCTACCCACGGAACGTCGTCCTGTGCGCGGTCGCCATTCCAGAACCTTTCCACCCCAACGGAAATCGGTTCTCCTCGCAATATGTCCCACCTACTGCCACTTCAGCTGAGCAATCCTTCGAGCGATGTCAGTTACTTGAGTAGATGACCAGTCTATGGTTGAATAAACATTCCACTCTCAACCACATTCTGTGAAATGTTTCCTAATACGTGATTTTTCACGTTAAATAAATATCTAATCATTTTGGGGGAAAGGGATCTGGTAAAAGTATATTTTCCATCAACAACTCCTAAATATCTTAATATCCAAACCCACAAGCCACTAGTAAATTCGGTCGGCTCATGAATCTTCCAAAGATTGTATTAGCATAGAATATTAAATCGAACACTTTTCAGTGGAGTAGGTTTCACCGAAACAAATCTCAGGAGTTTCGAGCTCGAAACGCGTTTACCGACTAGATTAATGAGGAACATTACTCGTCGGTTGAAATCGAATGGGACGCAACTTATTTAGTCGATTTATCGATTCGGGAAACCGGTGATCGAGTACTAGCTGCGGTATATCCCCAATTTGTTGTGTAATTGAAACTGATTTATAAATGGCTTCTACCGATTTGAAATTGGAACTTTAGGTTTCTTTAAATTGCCAAGTAAAAGAGAACTAAATTTCAGTTTGGTGTGGCGTTAGTGTTTTTAATTTTAGTGTTGAAACACACATAACTCACTATGCAACTTCAATATAATTGGTAAAGCTAAACCTACTTTTTCCTCCTCGGACATTGTCATTGAATCCCTGTATTCATAAATAGGTAATGCCCATCTAAAAGAAAAGGGCCCTTTGCGCCAAGCCAGGTTAACATTTAACCCAATAAATAATATTAAATTATATTAATCAATTTATTATTATTTTTGTTTCTTTTTTACTTCATTGTGTATAACTTTGTATAATTTTAATTCAATGTACTTTATTCAATTCTATTTAGTTTATTTTAACTTGTATCTTTTTTATTTGTTTATAGTGTAGTTAATTTATTTGAATTTAATGCTGTATCATTTATTATTATTATTTAGCTTCTTTTTTTAATATAAGTGCTGATTATTTGGGAATATTATGTACGCCGTTATTGTGGCATGCATCAGAAAATATTTTTAACCAACTTCAAAAAAGGAGGAGGTTCTCAATTCGGTTGGTATAATTTTTTTTGTATGTATGTACATAAAAAACATAAAACCGATTACGCCGAGATTTTTTAAACCGATTTCCGTGATTCTTTTTTTGTTCGGTGCAGAATAGTTGCCCCATAAAAATTTGGTTTAGTTTGACCCAGTACTTTTTATGTTTTGAGCATTTTTATATATTTCATTTCATATTTGTTACTTGGATGACATGATAATGACATGATACCTTTAAAAACTGTGCAATAAAATGGAGTCGGTGTCAGCCAAAGCATTCTACTTTGCGGTCCTACTATTATATTTTTTAGTGCTTTGAAGTCGGTTTTTTTTTTTTTATAAAAAGTTTAATCTATACTTATATTATAAAGCTGAAGAGTTTGTTTGTTTGAACGCGCTAATCTCAGGAACTACTGAACCGATTTAGAAAATAAATTCTTAGACCATTAGAAAGCTACATTTCTCCCAACTGACATAGGCTATACTTTATCCCGATATTCCCACGAGAACGGGCACCACGCGGGTAAAACCGCGAGGATCCGCTAGTTTAGAATAAATATGATAATTTTAACGAAATAAAATAATTGGTGGCCTGCCAAGCTACTCGTATATATATAACGTAGTACCTTTTTTTACCGCGAGGATCCTTAGGTTCTAAGTAAAAAATGTGTTAACTCGGCTTGGCGCAAGTGGCCCTAAAGATTTAGAATCCAACCAAACTTTCATATCATTGTTTGTTAAAAAACTGTAATATTTGCAGGAAGTTTATTTTATGATTTTGTAATTTTTGCATTTTTCAATGCTATTTTTATACTTATGGTAAATTTTAAATAGAAAAATATTGGAAAAAATTAACTCGGCCACAAGTGAATTCTCAGACGGGAATCGAACCCGCGACCCTTGGAAATCCGGTCCAATGCTCTTGCAATTCTCAAGCATTGGACCGGATTTCCAAAGGTCGCGGGTTCGATTCCCGTCTGTGAATTCACTTGTGGCCGAGTCAATTTTTTCCAATATTTTTCTATTTAAAATTTACCATAAGGAAGTTTATTTCTTTAAATCTAAACTTTGTCCGCAAGGCTATGAACATTTTATTATTTAAATAAAGCTATGAACATTTGTTAGATCCCGATGGAATCTTATCTTCATCGACTGTCGTTTCTTACAGTTTATATTCTTCTCTTCGTGACAAATGGACAAGTATGCCTTTGCCAAGTTTATGAGTTTGCCTAGTAGTTTTTTTTTTAATCTGATTCATGATAATGTTCAATTTGACTTCCTTGATCCCGTCCACTTTTTTTTTACATTTCCGGTTTACTAAGTCTAGCTTAATCTTTGCAAATCAATGTTGTTCTTACTTCGTACCGTCGAACGACTGGTATTTTGATCTACTTTGCTAAAGTTGCTTTTGAATAAAGTCTGCATTTTATTCTCTAGAATGCATTATTGGGTTAATTTCTGGAGCACTTGATATAATATTATGTTAGTACCTCATATTTAGTAACTTGTCATCTAGTTAATAAACAGCAAAAAAATATGAAGAATTTTTTGGGGAAGCTTCACCACCGACAGGTAAGTTCTGGATACTCTAAATGGCACATATTTTAACATATTTATCTTATTACACCTTTCAAATGATCTAGGTACCATATAAGATATCCTGAACGTAATAATAGGTTATGATTTTAGATTTTTTGCATTTTTCAACGCTATTTTTATACTTATGATAAATTTTAAATAGAAAAATATTGGAAAGAATTAACTCGGCCACAAGTGAATTCTCAGATGGGAATCGAACCCATGACCTTTGGAAATCCGGTCAAATGCTCTTTGATTTCCAAAGGTCATGGGTTCGATTCCCATCTGAGAATTCACTTGTGGCCGAGTAAATTTTTTCCAATATTTTTCTATTTAAAATTTATCATAAATAATAATAGGTGCTGAAACCGGCAATTAGAATTGTAATTTTGAAACAAGACCTTATTCGAAAAGGCTTTTTTCCTTATTGCGCCTTTTCCGACGCTTAGTAACCTTAAAGCTTCACAAAAGTTTAATATTGCATACGATTAGGGAAAGAATTCGAATTAAAACGAATACTTACACCAATTGATGCGATAGCTACCGAGCGTCTTATTCTGGAAGTATCTGACGTAACCATTGTGTAATTAATATTTTGTGTTGTGACTATGCTTTAAATTCAATCAATTTGTTGAATAATAGATGCATTTCTAACATTTATAATTTAAACCTAATATTATAAATGCGTAAGTGTGTTTGTTTGTCCTACCTTCACGCCTTAATTAAGCAACCCATCGACTTGATTTTTGGCATAGAGTTAGTTGAAAGAACGGAGAGTAAGTTACTTACTACGATATTCCCGCGGGAACGGGAACCACGCGGGTGAAACCGGGCGGAAGCTAGTTCTATGATAAATATTTGCACTTTGATCAAGTCACACAGCTTATGTTGGTGCCTACCTCTGTTTAACATCTTTAATCGAAACCATATTTTGGCTAATAAATGTTCTATTCTATTCCATTGAGGTTTCTATGAAACTAAAAATCAATTGAAGAAATTACGAAGAATTCATGCTGTCTCATTTTTTTTAATTGGTATAACTTTCCATATACTACTTTTGCTTCAATAGCGGCGATGTGGTTCACCGCCTACTACCGTCATGTTCCTTGTAATTTTAAAAGCTAAACCACTACAAAAAAAGTCGCCATACAAATGCTACCAGTTTGATTAAAACCTTATCAACAGATGTTGATAAGTTTTTTCGCCCTAGCCAGACGATAACGGCCTTTTTCTCCAGTCGGTCGCGGGATGGAAAAGTCTCCCAGAATACCTGTCACTCACACAAATCTAATTACGCAAAGCGAGTCGCCGAGCTATCGCTTCTTCAACGCGATAATTGCGATAGTGACAGACCTAATTGGTTTTTTGCTAACACGTTGACATTACATCGTGTTTTTATTCTTTATTTGTGTGATTTCTTATCAGTTAACTTTTTTTGTGGTATTTGATAATGAGAAGAAAAAATAAAGAAATGTAAACAATTAGTAGGAACTGCACATTGTTTAGGTACATTTGTTATTTCGTTCAAATATTTTAGCTATTCCATAAACCAATCATTTGATGTAATTATATATTTATTAATTATTTGTACCCGTGTGTGTGTGATTATTTATTATAATATTAATCCCTGACATTAAGATGCTAACTGTCTATAAAAAAAATACTGTTAGTATTTAATAAATAGAAAAAATAATAAAGAAATTTAATGTTTACATTTGGTATATTTGTTATTTATTAAAATCTTTCGCCATTACCAAACATATGATGTAGGTTATAACTTTTTAATTTTGCATTTTACAATGCTATTTTTATGTGATAAATATTAAACAAGAAAATATACTAGAAAAAAGCAACTACTCTCATCCCGTCAGGGCGACATGAGACTAGATGCTTTTTTCTAGTATATTTTCTTGTTTAATATTTATCATATGATGTAGGTAATTATTAAATTACGTTTTCTACTAATTAAAATATTAATTTTGATGTATAGGAACTTAATTCTTATCTGTGACACAAGTGCTAGCACAGTCTAAACATGAGAAACATCTGCTAAGCATAATTAATATCTGCTAAACATAATAAACATCTTCTAAACATAATAAACATCTGCTAAACATAATAAACAGTCGTTGCACGAGGCCGATATGACGCTCTCGCTATCGCTACACGGATCTCACTGGTTTTCGCTGTAGTCCGAGCCTAAAACAGTAGCGAGCGCGCGTGTAGCGGTGCGTATCTGTGTGAATTCTGTGTACTGTGGTGCTAGTTCGTCGTCATCAGCCACTATGGATGGATAAGGGCAAGGTGGTCTAGCGGTACAACCATCGATATCAGACCCAGGGGTCCCCGGTTCGATTCCCAGCGGGGGTACATATTGTATTCGGTTTGGTTGGTGGTAGGACTTGTTGTAAGTCCGCCTGGCTAGCTACCACCATCTTATCTAAGTCTGACGCCATAAGAACAACGTTTTCAGCATTGTTGTGTTCCGGCAGTTAAAGATTAGATAGCCAGTTCCTCAGTGATTGAGGATTTCGGGAGAGGCTCGCTGTCATCTTCAGCCTTATCAATACTTAACATCAGGTATCATGAAGGCTAAAAGTTTTCCCGTCGAACATAAAAAAAACCTAAAAGACTTCTCACGTTATACAAGTGGTTGTTACCCACTTTACGTAAAACGATTTTTTTACAGCCGAGAGTGTAATGGGCAGTTTAGTACTCCCTGCTTTTAAGAAAAGGGGTAATATCTTTCGGAATGTGTCTGGGTGATTGCGCTTGGTCGTTATGGCTCGTGCCTATAGATTTTTGTTAATGTTACTTAACAGTAACTTACTGACATTTAATGAATGATCTGTTAATATACACTGTCTTAAATTAATGGCATCTCTTTAAAGCCATAATACTTTTCGTGTATATTAATTAACCAATGGTTATTTTAGAACAAATTGACTACATTTTCTTTGGACAAATAGTCATATTCAACATACAATTACCTAATCAGAGCACAATAAAATAACTAGATAGATCATTAATTGCTAATCTTTTTTTTAGAGGATAAAATTGTATGAATAGTTCAATAGTATTAATATATTTTGACCTGGGGCCCTGTTTCATAAAGCTTGACAAGTTGACAATTTGTAAACTATGCTCGAACATATTTTTTTCGCAATTTTGACCTTTGTCATCACTGCAGAAGGTAGGTTTTGTATAAAAAGAAATCATGCATTATGTAGTTCTCTTTTTCAAAATCCAATTACGAACTCTTATGATCATGTAAGAATTTATAAAAGAAAAATAACTGTCACTCCTTATCCTGATACTGCCCCAGGATGCCTATCAAAAATGTGCAAATATTTGACAAATATGACAGATTTTCCGATTACAATGTAAAACCAAATATTTTATAAAAAAGCTAAATTGTAGAAGTGTCGCGACAATTTGACAATAATTCCGACATATAAAAGCCGACTAATTATTATGTCGGCTTTTCATATAGTACCCAGATAGCACCAATGTTTAAAACGTACAATTGTCAAATTGTCACCTGTCGCCGACAATTGTAATCTTTATGAAACGGGGCCCTGGAATCTTATTTTTTTTCTGACATTGTAATAATTTATATATATTTTTTTTATTGTCATTGTGGTGGAACTCATAATTAAGTATATACTAGGGCAGCTAATCAATCAGCTAATCAATTATTATTTATTTATTGTAATATATGTCTAAACGCTACTGCTCATTTACTCAGTTTTATTACATACATACAGGGTGCTAAAATATCCATAACGAAAACGAAAAACACGTATTCTCGTATGACGATGGGTCGTTACTATCATTTTCTGGTCAATACCAGATTCGGCCCCATGGTGGCCCCAAAAAAAAAACGAGGTTTTATAAACGACGGGGTGTCTCTTAGTCTTCATCATAGCTGATGTTAAATATTGTTAAGGATGTCAAATTGAAGCAAGCCTCTCCCGAAATCCTCAGCCACTGAGGAACTGGCTATCTTATCTCTAACTGCCGGAACACAACAATGCTGAAAACATTGTTGTTATGACGTCATACTTAGATAAGATGGTGGTAGCTAGCCAGGCGGACTAACAACAAGTCCTACCACCAACCAAACCGAATACATTATGTACCCCCGCTGGGAATCGAACCCGGGACCCCTCGGTCTTATACCAGTCGTTGTACCACTAGACCACAGAGGCGATTACAATAACATATATATGGCTTTAAAAAATATGAAAACGCATTCCTGTCATGCGCCTAATTGTTTTGGTAGCGTAGCCAACCCTCAAAGTTCAAAATGAGAAAGAAATAAAGAGTTACCCCCATATTCTAAGTCGTTCCTCCAAAACTTTTTACATTCCACTCAACCTCGGGTAAAAATAGTAGTGTGCGCTAGGCCTAACACGGAGTGGCTACGAACTCTTTGGCTCCTCCAGGTCCTTACGGAGTTATGACTTAGAATACCGATTTCGAGGATTATTTCGAAGAGGTTTTCAATGAGGTTTCGTTAAGTCGAGGACAAGTAAGTTTTGGAGGAACGACTTAGAATATGGGTGTTAGAGATAATAAATATATGGTCACCTATCTCGCAGTTAACCGTAGCAAAAGTTGTTGTGCCTCCGAAACCGTGGTAGTGGTAGCGGTATCGTTTTTTCGTAATAATCGAAAAAGGCTTAGTAGCAATGATATCATAGGTAAGTACTTAAAGCAGGAGGCCTACTCTCTAAGCCCGGCAACTAAGATACGGGCGATACCCCGTCCGTAAGTTTCCCGAAACTACGGATGGTCTTCTCTCTATTGATTTCCGATGTACTAGTTTTGGACAAACGGCACAAACACAGTGGGAGTAGTTACAATGTCAAAACGCATTCTCATTCATTCTTAGTTCGGGTCTCCGAACTAATAAGCTGTCCGTAGGTGATACGGAGTAGGAAACGTCCGTAACTTAGGCCGAAACTATGGGTTTCGTGCTTAGAGAGTAGACCTCCAGATACATCATACGAGTGAAATGAGGGAAGACCATATAATGGGGTCCGATTCAAATTTCCTCTTTTTCATTCCCTGCTTTTTTGTGCCTTTTGTCCTACTTGTCAAACTGTGTATGTGTACAGTCTTGTCACAGATTTCAACGTGAATTACTATGAACGTTACATATTATCAAGTATAAAATACAGGGTGTTAAAAGACCCATACCGAAGCCGTGATATATGCGTAGTGTACATCAAACCAAATAAGAATATGTAAAAATAATTGCTAGGAAACGACTTTTTTTTTAGTAAAAAAAATAGTGGTGTTATTTATTACACGCAATGGAACGCGTGCAACAACGTTTGCGTGTGTCTATAGAGAACGTGTAGGCGACTGGGGCCCCGTATCATTGAGTGGTTTTGACATTTATTGCGGTTCTGTTACTTTAAACGATTATCTTTAAAAATAAATGTTGACTTTGATTCTCAATAGCATCTTAACTATTAGTTTCCCAGGTTTGGCCCCATACAAGAAAATGGTAGTAGCGATGGGGAGAATACGTTGTTTTAGTTTTCGTTATGGGTCTTTTAACACCCTGTATAATTATTAGAAGAGTTACTGTTCTCTTCAATGACAACATAATCTCGAGAATATCTTGTGAAATAACACTTAACGCTAAACTAATAAACTCTGATTTTTTTAAGCAAAACAACTTGAACTGCCTTCTGTCGTTTAAAAAGCGAGTGCGACTTAACCCAGTTAGCTAACGCTTGGGAATTTATTTACTTTATAGCTTAGCCCAAGGCTGCATCAAAAATGCTACAAAAACAAGTGGTATTTTTACACCCTCGTTTTTTTATCTTTCTGTTACATTATAAAGTATGTTTATTGTCTATCCCAACAAAATATTACACTTTTATTAACTAACCGTGCATTTATTAGTTACTATCAATGCAAATGTTAATTATTACAAGCTACATCACTGAACTTTTAGGTTACCGTTTTTGTCCCGACTAAACGGTAAAATACCTAATTAAAAGGGGGTGGTGAAAATTGCAAAGAAAGAGAAAAAGAAAATGCTATTAAATGAATAATTTAATGATAAATTATAAAAGACATATTGTAAAAGTTTTAAAATCGTTCTAATATAAGTTGTCATGGTCCTTCGAGCCGGATCAGATACTTTATACTCCAGCTTGTTTGTAGATCTCTGGAAGTACTGAACCTATTTTTGAAATTCTTTCACCAATAGAAAGCTACGTCATAATTCCCGAGTCACAAAGGCCATATTTTATCGTAATCAATGAAGTTTCTGAATGAGAAATTAGGGTTTAATTAAAAATGGGTTTATCCGTTCAAGTCCGCATGGGTCAAGGTCTATTTCTATTTGAGAAGAAAAAAGTGGCCAAATATTAGATTATAACAATTTTTTCTCTTGTTTCAGGAGGGCGAGCGACAAAGGTGCTATCATGAATGCGACGCGAATTCTTACACGCGGGCTTAATGACACCAACAGTGAGTTTCATGCCATATTTTAATTATAGCCTAAGCTTAATGTCTTAAATTGTATGTACACCGCTTGGGTAAATCTCCCAATTTAGGCAGACATATTACAGTAGAGCATAATCGCGGAAGATCCCGGTAGTTCACTTTCGGCGCAAAATCCCTTGAAAAGCTATCAGAACTCAGGTAGACGTTGTAAGCTATGAAGATAAAGGTATAAGTGGAGCTAACACTCTGAATACCTACTTGAAGCCAAAATTCTATGAAGCCCTCATGTCACTCTTTCTAATTAATTTTGTTTTCTTATTTTAACACATATAGTGAAAGGATAAGTTGGCCTCTTGGAGTCTAATTACTTCCACCACCACGTAGAACTTATATATGCAACATTTGTATTGGTTTAATAGCATAAATATCTTAAAAACAGAAAGAAAATCGCGAGTCGGCAGTGTCCGCTATGTATAATCACCTCGCGATTTTGTTTGTGTTTTTAAGAAAATTGGGTTGTGAAATCAATAAAAAAATTGCATATCTATCACGTAAGTGGAGGCCAAGATGCTAACTTATCACTTCAATAGTGTTAAAAAAGGAAAACAAAATTTATTAGAAAGAGAGAGAATTCTCTAGAGAATGAGATAAAATTACATAGGATTTTGCCTCAAGTAGGTAATTAAATTCAATATCATTTGTTTAGTCTAGGCTGTTACAAGCACTAATGAACGTCAAAGAAGCTACGCCATCGGTTCACAAACCCTACGGTGGGAGACCTTGTAACGAGAAGAACCGGCAAGAAACTCGTCAAGGGCTATTTTTTCTCCCTGTTTTAACTCATACAGAGTCGTCAAATTGAAAAGTGAGCTTACATATCAGTAAGGTCAGTTTCCATCAGAAAAAAAACGAATTATAATATAACATTTACTGTAAATAATTTTCAACTCTCAAGGAAGGACTTACATTATAACATTTCTCGCAATACAAGGTTACTGTACTGCAAGTTGTGACGTACTCAGAGTAATAGCTCTACTCCACCAATACCTATAACTTCATATTGTAAGCCTATATATATATATAGCCTTTTATTTTAACCAGTGAATAAATTACATGCTTTCCTTAAATAAGCTAAGATTACAAAACTTATCATTTATTTTAAAATCTAATTAAAACTATAACGTGTAGTAAGTGGTATTCCTTATTCACGGTTCTCATTTCTGAGTAAAGGCCTCCTCCATGGTGTTCCAGTGCTCTCTGTTTATAGCCTTATTCTGCCAATCCTTTGTAAGCCTATACGACTGATCAAATCAAGCGCACGCGAATGTGGTCGAAAACTTCCGCGTACCTAACAGTGGGCATCATATACCCGGAAATGAAACGGTTTAAGAGAGAGGAGTTAATTCGTAAAAGTTTTTAAGATAAGATTGTAACATAAATTTTGCATGAAATAAAACAACTTCTACGGATATCAAACGCGCTATATTTCCACGAACTAAGTTGTAATTGTTCGTATTTTTAGGTTTTTTAGGGGATTTTTGATTTTCCCGGCGTTTCGGCACCTTAACAGCTGCCGTGGCCACGGGATGACTGGCTACTTATAAGTCTACCCTCAAAAAGTTAATTTATTTTCGTTCGGATATGGTTAGACATTTACTATGGCACAAACTATTATTGTTTTGATATTTTGATTTAATTGTTATTTTTAATTCTTTATTATTAAGAAAAGAGTAAAGGTGCCGAAACGTCGGGAAAATTAAAAACCCCTAAAAAAACTAAAAATACGGACAATTACAACTTAGTTCGTGGAAATATAGCGCGTTTGATATCCGTAGTTGATTTATTTCAATGAACAGTGCGCGCCAAAACATAAGATGTACGTATAAATTTTGCATGTTTGGAATAACCATAGTGCATAATAAACGATAAACCAGTAAACCAGCAAGGCAAAGTCGCTTAAAACAGTGCATTAAGAACGACACCGCCTATAAGATTTCTGAATAAATAATTTTAAGCACCGACCCTGTTGAAATCTGGTGAGATAAAACAATATTTACATCCACACATCTATTTATCTTGTGCGGGAATCGAACCTACAATCTCTGAGCAGAAAGTAGGTATGCCTATCTCTGCGCTATTTAATGAATGCGCCATACCATCAGCTGTCATCGCAACATTAAAGTATAATGATCAACGAACACTGCGTTTTGCGTAGTAATCTCACTTAAAATATTACTTTAACATTGCTCAACAGCTCGTTCTAAGACCCCAGGTTTTTGCAGATCAGCCACTATAGTGTAATAGCCTCACCGCTCGCTGACAGCATACCCATCCCATGATCCAATGAAGCGAGTAATTTCCTTAAAGAAGTCTAAGTTGAGATACTGCTAATGCATTAACTATGTAATAGATTATGTCAATTTTGCTACTTTATTGACGTAAGATGCCATAGAAAGACAATACAATACATTTCCGTTGCTGGTCAACTTTATAAAGGTTTTTGCCCTTGGCCTCGCCCATCCACAACATTTGCTTAAGCAAGGATGGGCAGAAACGGGAAATGACTTTTCGTACCATTAGAAACAATCCAGTAGTTTTTCTGGACAAGCATGTTACACCTTAGACCACACCCTGTTTACTAAGCACGATGGTGGTCAAAGGCCTGCCCAGTTACTTGTGAAAAATAATCTTCGTCTTTTGTTCAGTGCATACTAGCGACCTCCCGCGGTTTCACCCGCGTGGTTCCCGTTCCCGTGGCAATGTCAAAAGTCAAAGTCAAAGTCAAGTCAAAGTCAATATCATTTATTCAGTCTAGGCTGTTACAAGCACTTATGAACGTCAAAGAAGCTACGCCATCGGTTCACAAACCCTACGGCGGGAGACCTTGTAACGAGAAGAACCGGCAAGAAACTCGTCAAGGGCTGTTTTTTTCTCCCTGTTTTATTTCATACAGAGTCGTCTAATTGAAAAGTGACCTTAACATATCAGTAAGGTCAATTTCCATCACAAAATGAAAATACTAATTAAAATATTACATTTTATGGTTATTGTAAACGTAAACAATTTTTAACTGGCAAAGAAAGACTTGTCTATCATACATTACAACATTTCCCGCACCACAAGACTACTACACTGCAAGTTGTGAGGTACATACAGGTCCTTTCTTAATTCAAAAAATCCTTTCTTAATTCTTGCCTGCATTGTTAAAGGATCCTGTATGCAAAATCGGTTCAGCCGTTTGGGCTGTGCGTTGTGTGAAGGTTGTGTGTCATTCAGTCTCGGTATTGTTTTATTTGTATAGAAGATTACGTTATGCTATGCTGCATCAACAACAAATTTACTTCTTGCGAAAAGTACTTTAAACAAATGAATTATTATAGTTTATTTCAATTAATTAATTCAAATGTATGACAATAAAATGCTATTTTGGGATGCATAAACTTAAATATACATAAACTGCAATAAAACGTTATTAACCCTCTACACAGTATTCAGTTAACATATTCCATTTTACACAAATAATTTGTATTCCAAACATGCAACTTTCTAAATGCATATTAGTTGCATAAGTCATAATTTTCATTGTCGCAAACATCATTTAGCTTATGAGCTCAGTCTAAAAAGGTCTCTAACGCAATATTCCTATGTGAATACCCTATCAAATATCTATAGAGTGAAGAACTGAGTCAGTGTAGCAGAATTTGCTTTTATTTTTTTTGAAGGCAAGAAAACCTTCTAAAAGCAAATTCCATAGGAAATAAACAAATAAATAAATAAATAATAAAATAAATATTTCCTTACAATCACACCAATTATCTAGCCCACGTTAAGTATCATGAAGAACTTGTGTTATGGATACGAGATAACGGATAAACATATTTATATCCTTTTTTTTGTAAATACATACATAATAACATATTAAAACACCCAGACCAAGACAAATAGACATGTTCATGCACACAAATATTTGTCTTGTGCGGGGATCGGACCCGGGACCTCTGGCGCAGAAGGTGGGGTTAGTACCCCTGCGCCAAACAGGTCGGCAAATAAATGAACTGTCAGTTATTCACTTAGCAATATTTCTTTAGCGCCCTTTTTAGGCTTTCAGAACTTTATAAACATGAGGCACAAAACATGAGGTTTTATTAAAATGCATTCCTTTACATATTTATAGTCGTATTTTTTATTCAGGCTCTCCTAATTAATTTTACGGGGTACTAGGGTGAATTTCCCAGCAGCAAAGGACATCAGGCATATTAGACCCAGAAGTGTATTATGTCGCATCAGGTCATGAGTACGGATGTTTTACGACTTACGTCATGAGTCCGTACTAATTACCCAACTGAAGTTGCACCGGAACGCAAGCGCCGTCTGGCGGTGCTGTACAGAGTCTAGGAGTGGCGCGGTGGCATGGCGGGAACACACTTTGACTCCGGCTGG
Organism: Chrysoteuchia culmella; assembly: GCA_910589605.1. Classification (NCBI taxonomy): domain Eukaryota; kingdom Metazoa; phylum Arthropoda; class Insecta; order Lepidoptera; family Crambidae; genus Chrysoteuchia; species Chrysoteuchia culmella. The sequence continues at coordinate 4,543,684 of OU342651.1, forward strand.
TACCACGATAAGAGCTAGCGCAGACGACGAATAACTTTTGTCCGCGACACGTCTTTATTGTTAACCCAATAAGATTCAACTTAGATCGCGTATATCCATGAAAAGTACGCGATAGTCCTCGTTATTTATTCAACTTTATGTTCTTAGTAATAAGGTCGTGTCGCGGACAAAAAGTCCTTCAATGTCCGTCGTCTGCGCTGGCCATAAGTCCCATATAATTACTTTACTCTTTGATAAGTCCTCTTCAAGGAACTGTATTGCGATCCCTTTTTACCGACTTCAACAAAAAAGGAGGGAGGTACTCAATTCAACGCGTATTTTACTTTTTTTTTTTTGTCTGATGTATGTATACCGATTACTCCGGTGTTGGTGATCCGATTTTAATAGTTGTTTTTTTGTTCGATCGGGTACACTGTCAATTTGGTCCCATATAATTTTTACGAAGATCTGGCTAGTAGTTTTTTCATAACCTTGAAAAATATCAATCACCTTTTGGCAAGTAGTCGTTTACCTAGATGACATTGTTGTGTATGGGCTGATTTTTAGTGTAAGTAACGGCACATGATGTAACTAAAAAATTTGAAATAAAAACATTTTTATAAAAAAAAAACAAACCGACTTCAAAAGTTTGGAGTTGGTGCTAGCTAGCTAAGGCCAAAAAAATATATAGTTAATAGAAGTGCAATGTAGAATGCCCTGGCTGGCACCGACTCCAAAAGTTTTATTTTTTACTTTTTGAAGTCGGTTTGATTTTTTTTTATAAAAATGTTTTTCATATTGAGTTTTCATAATTAATTATCATTGTCTAGTTAATATACCAAGTTTAAACTATTTGTTCTTCTTTATTTCCGTTCGTACACGCCCAGACGATGTCTGATCAAGGCCCTGACACCCCTGACCCTATATGTATAAATATAATTCTGCTACTTATAAAACACTGTGTGTTATTAGAATCATAAAACAGTAGCAAGTTTTATATTTTAACTGCTTAAATTAAACAAGAAAATATACTAGAAAAAAGCAACTAGTCTCATGTCGCCCTGACGGGATAGACATGACATGAGACTAGTTGCTTTTTTCTAGTATATTTTCTTGTTTAATATTTATCACATAAAAATAGCATTGTAAAATGCAAAAAAAAAAAATATGCTTAAATTAATTTTTGATATAACGGAAGTCAATAGATGCAATGGACACCATTTTTGTAAGGCAGGTTGATATGCACATCAATTTGAATGCGGATGTAGTCCAGTTAGTTGAGAGTACAAAACTTCTTGGCATTACATTACATTAGGCATTCAAAACTGCAATGGGATTCACATATTGTTCATATGCCTTGTCGAGTAGACTCAGTTCTGCGGCTTTCGAAGTAAAAAAATAAGACTTCCTGATATTTAAACGGCAAAACTAGTTTACTTTAGATACTTTCATCGTGTAATGTCCTATGGTCTGTTGCTGTGGGGCTCAGCAGCCAATGAAGAAAACATGTTTATACTTCAAAAAAAGAGCTGTGCGAGACATTTAAAGTCTACGTCGAAGAGATTCTTTGAAGGATTTGTTTAATGAAATTAATATCGTCACTTTGGCGGGACAATACATCTATGATATTATAGTGTATGTAAGGAAACATCTACATTTATTTACTAAGCATAGCAATGTTCATCATTTTTATACTAGAAATAAGAATAAGAATAATTTAAACAAGTACATTTTTGCTTAAAATGAATCCAACTTAGATTTCATGCGCTTAGATCTTACGAATCGTCGAACTACGTTCGTAGCTTGCTGCGTGTTCCCGCCGTACCGTAAGTATGTTGCTTCGGTGGACACTGGACAATTTTTTATCATTTTCGTGCATAGTAATAACTTGACTTCGAATGAGTTAGTGCAGTTTATCAAGTATTTGCGAGTTCGTTAATTGTACTACGATTAATGAAATAAAACAACTTTTCCGGATATCAAACACGCTATATTTCACGAACTAAGTTGTAATTGTCCGTATTTTTAGCAGGACTTACAACAATAAAAAAATAAAAAAATCAAAAATATTTATTTACTTTCAAATATAATTTACAACAACAGCAAGTGGCCAGAGTCTTCTTTTAAGCATAAAAATACTTGTATCAGAAGACTCTGCTCTTCATATAGCATAAAGTTTGGTTTTTGTCTAAAATAAAAATAATTTAAGAAACAAACTTTACAAATGAGGTTCTAAGTAATTGTTTTACATAATATTATGTGAGTATGTGTTGTATGAGCGCGTTTGTGTGTGTGTGCGCGTGTGCGTGCGTGTATGTGTGTTTGTTGTGTGTGTGTGTGTGTGTGTGTGTGTGTGTGTGTGTGTGTGTGTGTGTACTGAAAACAGATAACTATTTCAGGATGAATTCAGTTTCTTCATAATCGAGGGTTTTAATCCAATGTATTAATGTAGATTTACAGTTATGATAAGTTTTATTATATATATTTGTTTTATTATTAACTTTATTATATAAACGAACTGACTGAGCATCGTATTGCATTTTAGCAAATACAGTTTTTGTCCTAGGTACTTTTAATACAATATCTTATCTTCTCCTATTTTCTATATGCGGATCATGCGTGCTAGTTTTGTGTTTTTTCACAATCGTATGGATGATGTAAAGTTTACGAACAGAAAGTAAGTTACTGATTTCGCAAAGTAATTGGGTGGGAAAACAACGTTTTTTAAAATACATAACTTTAATTAAGGCTCTTTGAGATCTTTCCACTTCAATAAAACGCGTCTTATAGGTTCCACCCCAAATAGGTATGCAGTAGGTTATTATCGACTGTACTAGTGCAAAGTATATCTCGTTTAACAAGTTTCTAGAGCTAGTATGTGATGATGGTACTACATATCTTAATGTTTTAAACAGCCAAATAAACTTTCTAATTCTGGAAGATATTAGTTGAATTTGTGGATACCAAGATAATTTATGATCTATTAGTACACCTAAATATTTAATTTCATTTACACGATTTATAGTCGGGCACGTACAGTCTTTGTTTGTTTCATCATTAGTCGTATGTATTTTTATGTTAAAAGTTTCATCAGGTTGTGTGTTATTTTTTATGCTAAAACAAATGTAATTAGTCTTCGAAGTATTGAGTGTAAGAAGGTTATTTTTAAGCCATTTTGCAACTAGAACCATCCCAGATTCGGCACATAGTTTGACGTTACTCCAATTTGGGCCGTTAAATACAATGGCTGTATCATCCGCGTAAGTGAAAACTTTAGCATTTAGCAAGTCTATAGTGCATAAATCATTTATATACACCAGGAAGAGTGTAGGGCCAAGTACACTACCCTGTGGTACTCCGTAGTGCACATCGATGTATTTACAAAGTCTATATTAAAAAACCTGCTTCTTCTTCTTCTCAGCCATATAACACCCAAAAGGGGGGGTTTGCCATAATCGCCACGCTTGGCAGGCGGGTTGGCGATCGCAGTATGGCCATGTTTGTAGGAGACACTGCTGCCCATCTCCTGAAGGCGGAGTCCCTTAGTCGCCTTTTACGACACCCACGGGATAATAGGGGGTAGTGCTATTCTAAGCCGACACTACACAGCTAAAAAAACCTAATTATGAGCAATCACACCGAAATGATAACAAAAAATGACTCTGTTGAATTTCAACCACCACCAATGTCATTTTGTAAAAATATTGCTGCCTTAAAATGAATCTATGATGTTTATATATTTTAATTTGTGTACGTGAAAGGAATCAATAGTTACTGAACTGTTACTGGATCTGAGCAAATCATTCCGAAAAACCAAGCATCATTATTGTTACCACCTGAACGGAACCTGATACTTAGTCAAGGAGTTATTGAGAATCAAGGTCATTGTTTTTTAAGATTATCGTTTGAAATTACAAAACCGCAATTAATATCAAAACTACTCAATTATACAAGGCCCTGGCCTACTACTCGTACCATATCATCAATCGTCCTCTTCATCGATTTCGATTAATAAAAATAAAAAAGTCGTACCCTATAGTATAGATAAAAAATTCGTACCCTATTGTATACCCTATAGGGTACACGCTCACGTTATTTCATACGTTTCATTGCTTTTAAAGATAACACCCATTTTTTTTAAACTAAATTAAAAGTCGTTTCCCACCAATTGTTTTTACTTAAATTAATATTTTTTATACATGAGGTTCCATTAAATTGCATTAACATGCATTCCTTTGCGTGTGGTTTTAAATTAAACATTTCATTTCCTCGCTAAGCTTGTAAACTTGAATGACGTGACTTGAATAATTATGAACAGTTTTTAAACGATACTTATAAAGCCATTAATAATGCTTAAATACTAAGTATAATATCCGGGTGCTTATTACTGAAGTTTTGATTTATCTTTAACCATTAGTTAAATAGTAAATACTCTCTAGACTGTTGTAAATTAGGAGTCAAATGTTTAACCGCCTCTGTGGTCTAGTGGTACAACCACCGGTATAAGACCCAGGGGTCCCGGGTTCGATTCCCAGCGGGGGTACATATTGTATTCGGTTTGGTTGGTGGTAGGACTTGTTGTAAGTCCGCCTGGCTAGCTACCACCATCTTATCTAAGTCTGACGCCATAACAAGAATGCTTTCAGCATTAGTGTGTTCCGGCAGTTAAAGATAAGATAGCCAGTTCCTCAGTGATTGGGGATTCCGGGAGAGGCTCGCTTTCATCTTCAGCCTTATCAATACTTAACATCAGGTATGATGAAGGCTAAGAGTCACCCCGTACTTCATAAAAAAAGGAAAAAAAAGGCTATTTATTTTAGCAAATCTTAAATTTTCGCGCGTAATTTTCAATAAGTTATATGGACATGTTTCTTAAATATAAAAATGATTAATCATTTACTTTATCAATAAATACTAAAATTAAAAGTCGAAGACATGCAGACGAAATCCAGGAACCTTCGCGGGCGTTCCCGGAATACCCTACCAATGTTTCATCACAATCCGATCAATGGTATAATTATTGTGCATAGTGCATATAATACCTTACGGCGGAAGACCTTGTAATGAGACGAGCCAGCAAGAAACTCGTCAAGGGCTGTTTTTTTCTCCCTGTTTTATTTCATACAGAGTTGTTTGTTTGTTTGTTACTTTTTCACGCTAAACTGCTGAACGGATTTGGATGAAATTTGGCTTACAGATAGTAGATAGCTTGCATTAAAACATATAATACTTTTTATCCCGATATTCGCACGGGAACGGGAACCACGCGGGTAAAACCATGGGCGGCCGCTAATAAATAGTTATTTGTTATGCAAGGCTGGAAAGTTGGTTATTTAACGGCGAGTTACCTCTATTGAAAGCTGAGCAAGTGAAGGATTCTAAAGATTGAATCCTAAACGAAGCGAAGATTTCAAAGGTACAAGACGCTAAAAACTTTTCTGCCGAGCGCAACACACAAATTTTCACCTCACACTGACATGAGGTACAAGACAAAGATAATTTAAAAATAAAGATTTATGTCACGTTCCGAAATCCAATCATAGGTTGTGAAATCTCACCCAGCCTAATATAAAATTCTTATAACAAATAGTTTAATCTTATTGTTGTTGTTTTTATTAGTCAATGAACTTAAATAATATAATAAAACCAAAACGGAGTATTATAATTAATAAAATTCTATTTAAAATGTAACAAAAAAGTCAATAGTGCGATTCGGAACGCATTATGACATATTTTTAGGTATTTAATTAAAAAAGTACTTTTCCGCGCTAGGCCGCAAAAAGCGATTTTCTACGCCTAAACTGGTTGACAAAACCTCCTTTTCAGAGCGTGTGAGGTGAAAAATATATTTTTCGATGTTTTTCTTACTTTTATTTAGATGTAAGCTCTACTCAAAGGCGAGCTTGCTGACGGCCGGAAGTGGCAGCCGTCACGAGAACCGATACGAGAGCCAATGGAGTCACATCCGGTGTACGGAAGTTAGAAAAATGTAGGCCACTCAACACTTTGTCTCTGGGGTGAGCACGGGATAGCCCGTCGATAGAATATATTATTTAAAGTGTATTGGATTTAGTACAAACATTTGTTTTACATTTCTTACTCCTCTTCCTCCTCAGTCGTTCACTGCATTTTGTACATTATTAACACGACTTACAATGGGAAACTCTTAGCTTTCATAATCATCATTCTTAGTTTAGTATTAATAAAGATAAGGACTGTAATATATGTTATAGTACTGTAGTATACAGGGTGTTAAAACACCTATACCGAAGCCGTGATATATGCGTAGTGTACATCAAACTAAATAAGATTACGTAAAAATAAATGCTGGGAAACGACTTTTATTTTTAGTACAAAAAAATGGGTATCATTGACTGGTTTTAATATGCATTGCGGTTTTGTTACTTTAAACGATAATGTTTAGAAAAAAATTATGACTTTAATCCTCAATAACTCCTTAAATATGAGTTTCCCAGGTTTGGCGCCATACAAGAAAATAATAGTTACGGTGGGGAGAATACGTGGTTTTCGTTTTCGTTACGAGTCTTTTAACACCCTGTATATGTAATATGTTTGGCTTTCTGTTTTCCTTTTTCCTTCGATCATCTTTCCCTGTATCATGCCATAGATAATTAACTGCAACAGATCGTACTTTGGGTTTCTCAGTCTAATGTACCGGCTACACTCTCCATTATGACTGCGCAGTCATGACGGAGCAAAAGTCGGAACACCGAGCGACTGACCACACGTGCCGGGCCCGTATTCACTATGACCACTTACCGATTCCTTGCTCAAACCACGCGAATGTCGTATTTGGTTTCGATATTTTCAAAACGCGTTTTCTCTATGACACTTACAAATGTTTAAGTTATTTTACTTGTTTAATAATTATACAACTTGTGACTTTCATGTACTTGTACAATAATTCTTTAATTTGGGAGTATCATGGAGAAAACGGATTTTGAAAATGTCAAAACCAAGTACGACATTGGCGTGGTTTGAGCAAGCAATTGCTAAGTGGTCATAGTGAATACATGCGCAGGTAGGTATGCGCTCACAGTCCGACTGCGCAGTCCTCTTTCTTTTGAGAGGGAGCTCTATGAATTAAGTTAAAACCTTCTTCGAATAACCGCTTACATCGCTCATTTTCATATATTTACTACGTATGTCATCGGAAACAATTTTGACTGACAGATTCTAGCTTAATTCTAAAAGTACCCTTTATTTTCACTTTTATGTGCCGTTGGTTTTACTTTTTATCCTGATATTCCTACTGAAACGTGGACCAAGCCGGAAGCTAGTAGTACAATGAAATTCGTCATTAGCCATTTTTAAGGTCCCCACTGCTGGGGCACTGGCCGTCCTTATGGATGGATAAGGAGAACGGGCCATAACCCACCACGCGGGCTCAATGCGGATTGGTGGGTTTTAACGACTGTAAATGCAGTCGGGACCGACGGCTTAACGTGCTTACCGAAACGCTGAGAAGCTCACGATAGTAAATTTTTGGTCACCCATCCCGTGACCGACCATTGCGAAAGTTGCTTAATCTCAACAATCACAGGCCGAGCGCGCGAAACACTGCGCCACGGGCTAATCAATAAAATTATAGAAATAATATTGTGCATGCAAATCCTAGAGCCATCACACAAGTTGAAATTATAAAACGGTTATCAATCCATAAAATCGTTTTATTTCAAAATGTACGCGTAGACTCGAAGTGAATATGAATTACCTAACTGTGTGATGGCTCTTGGATTTGCATGCACAATGTTATTTCTATAATTTTATTGTGCTACTAGCTTCCGCCAGCGGTTTCACCCACGCGGTTCACATTTCAGTGGGAATATCAGGATAAAAAGCACATAAAAGTGAAAATAAAAGCTTGAAAAACTTTTTGAATTTAAGTTAAACCTTAAAAGTATAAAAATAAGGTCGATTATTCTTTTGTCATGTAGCAACGAAAAGACGGCTATTAAGTCAGGATTTCATATTTAATTAAATATAGCTTAAGGAGATCAGTCACGTTTCATATATTGTTGGACCAAATCAGTAAAATTGTCGTCCAATGAAAATAAATTGCACATTATTATTGCAAACAGTGTGCGCCGTGTAGTGACGGCCTAAGAATACAAGTGTCACCACTCCCTTACATGCGTGGGATATTGTAAGAGTTGACTAAGAGGCTCGACGCATGAACACCTGTGCGAGAAAAGGAAATCTTGAAACAAACCAAAACCAACCCGTCTGGTCAGCGCGGTAGCAGTAGGCTAATAGCCTCCTATGAACGCCACAATAGGCATCAGCTAGGAGAAGCTTATGTCCAGCAGTGGACGTCCACAGGCTGATGATGGATTGCAAACAGTGTTAAGATATTTTTTGGTATGTCATCAACAGTGTACGACTAGAATTTAGTGGTCAAGCAGTTATTCAAGTTTGAAAATGTCATAATTTTTGGTACGACCAGTAAACGGAATCCAGCAGTGGGACGTTGAACTGATTTTAATGTAATAAACGATATTCTGTTATACGATTACACTACTACGAGGACGTAATGATGACGGGACGCCGGTCAGAGCGACATGAGACTAGTTGCTTTTTTCTAGTATATTTTCTTGTTTAATATTTATCAGATAAGGTCTAATTGTTGTTTTTTTTTTGTTTTTTTTTCGACTTTCCGTCACCACGGCACCTTTTCAGCTGCCGTGGTCACGGGATGACCACTACAGCTAAAAAAAATACGAACAATTAGATCTTAGTTCGTGAAATATCCGGAAAAGTTGTTTTTTTTCAATGAACAGTGCACGCCCAAACTTAAGAAGATGTACGTATGGTTGATTATTTATTATTATTTTTCTAGTAAAAGAATAAAAGCACATACTCTATATACAATTAGCGTAGTAGTAATAGTCAGTCAAGTTTTTCGAGTATTGCAGGAGTGGTCTATCTGTTATCTTCTTATTCTGTGTCATAAGCAAATTTATCTATTTCCATATCATTTTCAAATCAGCTTAATGGAGCTACCATGTCGCAAAATAATGTAATAATATTATATACATATTGAACAACACGCAAACTTAATTTGGCGGAGCGTGGGTTGCCTTGTAAAATATTCTGATTGTCAATTTACTTATAATATAATAAAAAAGGTAAAAGCAAAATAGGCTGTGAAATTGATGTGCTTTTGCTTAACTATTGTTTTTTTTTTATTTCTTACTGAGCAAATCAGTCATCCTTTTTCTGTTGTGAAGTTTGTTGTAAAAAATTTGTGAGTAAAAGATATCGTCTGATACCCTGCTCACATGCAGCATCTTTTGATACGGGCAATACGGGCAACAACATTTAAGAGGGCGGCGACCGGTTAGCTCTCCGTATTTATTTATTTATTTAATCTTAAGGAAGACCAACAACTGGCTTAAATATAAATAGCACTAGAAATAACATCAAGAAGTCATTTACAGGTACTCACATATAAATGACTGGCTAATCTATAAAACGCGATACAGTAAGCGTACAAAGCAAACAAGACGTTACACACTTACAATATACCTATATAAAAAAACACAATTTAAAAAAGAAGTTAATCACATACATAAATCTAAGAAAAATCACATTAAATAAAAAGAAAAAAAATTAAAGCCTAAGCAAGCTTTAAAGCACCTAAGCGTAAAAAACCGAGTAAGTCAAAAAAGGCGGTCGCCAGTATACGCCTCCCCTTCAAAAAACGTATTAACGTAATACCAAAATGATTTGAAATGAGAGCATTATTTTTTGTACTTATGATGTTATTCGGATTAAGACAGTCTTTATCTAGGTTTCCATTAAATAATATCCTGTGCGGTGACAAATGTCACCACTCCCTTACATGCCTAGGATGTCGTAAGAGTCGACTAAGGGGCTCGACGCATTGAACACCTGTGCGAGAGAAGAAAAACTTGAAACAAACCCTCTACCAACCCGTCTGACCAGCGTGGTAAAAGTAGGCTAATATCTACCTATGAACGCCACAATAGGCGTGAGCTAGGAGAGGCCTATGTCCAGCAGTGGAAGTCCACAGGTTGATGATGATGATGATGATGATGAAATAACATTACAAGTACAGTGAATAATGGTAATATTTAAATTATTTTGGAATTACGTTTGTATGAGAGACTGACGTGTCGCGGGTCTCTTAACTTATTAGTCCGAGGTGTAAATTGGTCTAAAGAGTGCCACTTCCAAATCAAATTAAAAAGAGAACAAGCAACAACAAGTTGTAATAGTCCGTATTTTTAGGTTTTTTTGGGATTTTTTGATTTTCCCGACGTTTCGGGAAAAAATACGGACGATTCTTTAAAAAACCTAAAAATACGGACAATTACAACTTAGTTCGTGGAAATATAGCGCGTTTTATATCCGTAAAAGTTGTTTTATTTCAATGAACAGTGCGCGCCAAAACATAAGATGTACGTACAACAACAAGTGTTTAAAATAGCGCAAAAAGTTACCTCTCAAACCCGCGACTTCTTTAAAACTCATTGCATTATTTCCACGACAGTTAACCAACAGCTTTATCTCCCGTTCACATTATAATGGATATTAACATTTCCTATTGGAAATCTCAAATGCAACACGTTTTTCTTAGATCCAATAAAAGTCCTAAAGGCGGCTGCATTCAAACAGCTATAAACCTACTTCGTTTCTTATTCTTGCAGACATTGAGTGACGTGCAAAGGCGAGTTTGTAAATTGAAAATGTTATAGGAATCTCAATACAGGGAGGTAGGTTAGAAAATGAAAGAAAGAAAGAAAGAAAGAAAATTGAATTTATTTGAAACAAATTGAACAAATCAAACAACACAAAGACATACTGTGACGACCTTTGACGACCTGTTTGGCGCAGAGGTACTAACCCCGCCTTCTGCGCCAGAGGTCCCGGGTTCGATCCCCGGACAAGACAAATATTTGTGTGCATGAACATGTCTAATTGTCTTCGTCTGGGTGTTTAATATATGTATATTAAGTATGTATTTACAAAAAAAAAAGTATATATGTATGTTTATCCGTTATCTAGTATCCATAACACAAGTTCTTCATGAAACTCAACGTGGGACTAGATAATTGGTGTGATTGTATGCGAATATTTATTTATTTATTTATACATAAAAATAAAAACAGTGAAATTTGTTTCAAAACGGTTACGACTCAGCATAATGCGTGGTCTACGACCAGCGCTTATCTTCCGTCATGACCGGTTTGACTATCCGATACGGAGACAAAAAATACGAAAGCAAAAGACTAATAAAAACAAAAATAATAACCTAAAAAAATATGACACAACAAACAAAACTTTTCCGGCTGTATGGATCAAATTCCTTAACATTACAACAACAAAATAAAAGTGACAGACCGGAGAGACATTAACATTTATAATTTTATTAGCGGGTCTGCACTACAAAAACTTGTGCTTTGCAAACTTTTGTGCAAACAAAAGTCTGTACAGATCCCATCGTCCACACGGCATAAGTAAATCATTTGAACGCCAGCGGCAGAGGTGTAGTGTCTTTTTTAAAGTGTGCAATCGTAAATGAAATAAAATGGAAGAAATATATAGACAAATATTTAACAAGAAAATATACTAGAAAAAAGCAACTAGTCTCATGACCTATGAGGACACGTCGAATTTTCTTAGTATATTCACCGTTCTACGGTGTTGGCCACCGTCGTTTCATCAATTTGAGAAATATCCTCGCATTCGAAAGAAACATCTTTACAGATGTTTTGACTATCGATTAAGATGAAACAGCCATCTAATTATAACTTTTTAATTTTGCATTTTACAATGCTATTTTTATGAGATAAATAGTTAACAAGAAAATATACTAGAAAAAAGCAACTAGTCTCATGTCGCCCTGACGGGATTCGAACCCGCATCCTTGGGAGTCCGGCCCAATGCACTAACCAATTATGCTACAGAGACCTATGAGGACACGTCGAATTTTTCTAGGCCACAAAACAAACAACAAAAAGACAAAATTACGTTTCATTGCTGTGCTCTCGGTATAAAACACAACATAAGTATGATGATTGGTGACAATGGTGACACAAGCTACTAACAATAGACAAAGATAATGTGAAAAACCCCATATCTATTACATAATTTGTATACATAAAATGGTGTTAGCCATGTTGTTTTTAAAATATGCAGACAGTACGTGAAGTCGATTAGTATTACTATACTTCATCCATTTCATGGAAAGAATGTTTGTGAACACAAAACGCTCATAGTTAACCTCTAAAGTGCCTTAATATTAAACGTTTTAGAAATCGTCCACTTCATAAATAACTTACTTATTATAACTTTTTAATTTTGCATTTTACAATGCAAGAAAATATACTAGAAAAGAGCAACTTGTCTCAAGTCGCCCTGACGGGACTCGAACCCGCATCCTTGAGAATCCGGCCCAATGCATTGGGCATTTGTACTGGAAATGAGACAAGTTGCTTTTTTCTAGTATATTTTCTTGTTTAATATTTATAGCTTACTTATGTTGTCCAAGTTTGATTTAAGGTTTTAGTTAACTGTAATCTATCATATTTATATATTATTAATTTATAAAAAGGAATGATGTGATTGTTTGTTTGTTTGCAACGAATTAACTCAAAAACTACTGAACGGATTTGAATGACATTTGGTACACAGATACTAGATACCCTGGTTATGAACATAGGATACTTTTTATCCCGATATTCCTATGGGAACGGAAACCACGCGGGTGAAACCGCGAGCGGCCGCTAGTGATCAATATTCTTTTCTCTGTCATCTGAAACCGTTTTCAAAATGTTTTCATCGATCACTTTTAACATTTGTATGGCACTAAAGTTGTGCAGGTATTTTATTGTAAGTTCCGCTTTCTATTTGCATTTCGGCCACTCGGTCATCGTCAAGCAGGATGGATGGCGTTGTGGACAGTGGGTCACTATTTACCACCATTAAATCTATTGATCTAACCCAAATGTTACTGAGTTAGAATATTGAATTCGAACTTAAGGCGATACTCGAAAAAAATATGCTGAAGCGAGACGCGCACGGGAGCGAGACCGATTCTGCAGATTAGGCAAAAAAAACACAAAATCACTTCACTACAGCGATTTAAAAAAAATGCTTCTATACGATCCTAAATATTATTAGTGTCCAATTATTAAACCAATTTCTAATAGTGTAAGTAACCCCAATTAAGAATAATAATTGAGTTTTCGTATTTTTTTGAGATCTTTTCGAAAAGAAAAAGTGTCGAGGCAAAATCATCAAATCGTGTTTTTGAAACTATACGAATCTAGATAAAGGTATGAAGAAATATATATGTTATTATCAGATTTGTAAAAACTGTAACCATGCTATAGTTTTATATCAAAATGTCCATACTTTTTCCGAGTAGCGCCTTAATGTTTTTTTTGTACGCAGCGTAAAAAAAAATAACGAGGGAAAGAAATATAAAAAAATATGTTCCTAGTGAAATTTTTGAATATTCGTGTTGTTTATAAGCATCTCTAGTAAATTTTAAATATAAAAATATTGGAAAAATCAACTCGGCCACATGTGAGTCCCATCTGAGAATTCACTCGTGGCCGCGTTGATTTTTTCTAATATTTCTCTATTTATAATTTATTTTAAGTATAAAAATAGCATTTAAAAATGCAAAAAATTAAAAATCATAAACTCTAGTAAATTCTAAAATACCCACATTTCTTTTCAATATTTTTATAAAATATGTGCTGTACTTAGGCGTTGTTTTATAACGACGGTAGTAACAAGTCTGATGTGATGAAGTCTGTGCCAGATACTAGATTTTTGACTATTTTTCATTCTGCTTTATGAGGACTTACCTCAAAAATATTATTTACGTTCGAGTTCAAACGTAGCATTGAAATGAGTTGTTTTTGGGTTATTGTTTTATTCCGTTAAGTTAACTCTATAGTCCATTTCATAAAAAAAAAAACTACAGTACAATTCCACTGTTAACTAAATATTAAATTCCATTCAATGGTTTCCAATAATTCTAAGTCATATAGTCTCATAGAGGGTGCTTTGCGTTGACTTAAAAGGATGAAATTTAGTAGGAAGCAGTGTAATAAAAGGTAAAATGAAACAGTAATTAAATATTACACTTATAGAAAGCTCAGAATTCGGATCAGCCTTGCTCTTACCTCCTTTTCTTGTACTAAGAAACTTCTATCCATTCTTATAGGTAGGTATCCAAATTTCACCGCTAACGCCAATATATTGAAAGTTCCTCGTTTGCATTCCGGCCGCTCGGTCATAGTCAGAGCAGGATGGATTAGAGGTGCCCAGATTCGAGTCACGTCCCTACTGTGGATCGGCTGATCCTGACTGATTCGCTCGCGGCCGCTTTAAACCTCACAGTTCACGGTACAGATTAAACATAGATCTGCTTAATTATCTTAGAGAAATTACAAGTTATTTCGCTTTGGAAATATGTAATTTGAGAGTTTGAACGCGAATGAAAAAGTGACACAGAATGCTACTTCTTACCTCATCTCTAACTATCACCTAATTTGATACTATATTTTTTTTATTTCACAGTATAGTTTACTTCGTAAGCTTGACTGATTACCTTACGTGATGACGTAGTAGGTATCACCTTAGGTAATTAAAATCCATATTTTCTTTTATTAATAGGATTACTAGGGCGGTTACGACCCGATACTCGGGTTCGTCGATCGACGAAAAATTCCAAATTATGCGAAAATAATGACACTTTTTAATTGCAGTTTGTGATCATCACGTTTAACATTTTGTATATTTTACAGTTTTCGGAACAAATAGACTCGGGTACCTTTAATTTGATACCTTACTCGGCCGCGTACTACGCGCCAAAGTCCCTATCGAGTCGTCACAAATTTTGCGAACCTGAATTAAGTATATAGATGAATCTTTCTGTCGCTAGCATAAAATTGTGTTTTAAGAAATGAATAGATTTTTTTTTTAAATTACCTAAAAGGACTAGTAAATCAAAATTTGTTCTTTCTGTAGATTAGCTTGTTTTACGTAGCCTGTCATATATTTTGAAATACTGTTCATATCTTTAGATGACATGTCAGTGATTGCGTGATATAGTGAGTTTACAGAATACACCCTTTACCTTTTGAATATTTGTTGCTGATGTAAAATTTCAATCATTGATTCGTGATTTATCGCTTAGCTAAATCTTCTTTCTTTTTCACTGATACATTTTGTAAAAAACAAACAAATAATAATTTATTACCATAATAAATGGTCTATTTTATGTTGATTAAAGGCGGTTTTTAATAAGGTCACCTTTTAACTTTAAATATTTAAAACATTTTGAAGTGCTTCAGGATTTTCGCTTCATTTAGATTTTGTGTGAAGTCACGAACTCTAATATTTAAAGGTAGATTTTAGTACCTAGCATGTCATAAAAATATGTGTTTTATATTCTTCTGAAGCCGTAAACATAAGCACTTTGTAACATATTTCAAATAAAATCCCCGTAAGCGCTTTTAGATTTTGTTGAATACTAAAGTTACATGATTTACAAAAACGAATATTTTACAAGTACACTGTTTTTTTGTTAGAAAGTGTATCATGTTGCATGTGCTGCCGAGAAATGTGAACATTACTTTGCGGAGATATGGATCAATAAGCTTTGCATTTTTGAATTGACTTTTAATGGGGTTCGAACTTTTTATTTCTTATGGTGGCTGGCCTCGTCCAAGTCCGCAGCATGAGACGCGTGATGAGCGTTTCCGTGCTTCCAAGAGCACGTTAAACCGTTGGTCCCAGCGGTTGTCATCTGATAACAGTTGTTAAGCCGAGGCGCCTTGATAAACTCTGACACCAGAGGTGGCCACTAATCCTCATACATAAGAAGAAAAACAAGAAGCCACTGCGATATCAAGCCTAAAAACTATTGTTTGATAGAAAACAATGCTAAAAACAAAATTGGTCACCCATCCCGTAACTGACTATTGCAAAATTTGCTTCACAACCGTAATGCAAGTCGCCTCTGCGCTATGAACTTAAAAAGACTATGAACATACAAAAGCCGAGCTAAGGCCAGTCCCTTGTTTACTTGAGGGCCTCTCCCACTCGAGGCACGACGACTGCGGAACGAGAAATTCTCAACATAGTATTTTTAGAATATTATTAAGTTTTCTTAGCAAAATCAGTTAGGATTTTTTTTTTTAGCATTTGCAATGCTATTTGTATGTGATAAATTTTAAACAAATAAAATTATATACTACAAAATATCAACTTGTCTCATATCTCTTTAACAACCACCGGTATCAGACCAAGAGGTCCCGGGTTCGATTCCCAGCGGGGGTACACATTGTATTCGGTTTTGTTAGTGGTAGGACTTATTGTAGCTACCACCATCTTATCTAAGTCTGACGTCATAACAACAATGTTTTCAGCATTGTTGTGTTCCGGCAGTTAGAGATAAGATAACAGTTGTTGAGAAATCCGGGAGAGGCTCGCTTCCATCTTCAGCCTTATAAATACTTAACATCAGGTATGATGAAGACTAACCCCCATATTCTAAGTCGTTTCTCCAAAACTTTTTACACTCCACTCAACCTCGTCGTGGGTAAAAGTGGTAGTGTGCGCTAGGCCTGACACGGAGTGGCTACGTACTCTTTGGCTCCTCCAGGTCCTTACGGAGTTATGACTTAGAATACCGATTTCGAGGAGTATTTCGAAGAGGTTTTCAATGAGGTTTCGTTAAGTCGAGGACGAGTAAGTTTTAGAGGAACGACTTAGAATATGGGTGTAAGTCTCCCAGACAGGACTTGAACTTTGGGTATTGGGTCACGGTAGATGAATGATTAGAGCAGTGGTTCGGATACTCAAAGGTTCGAGTTCCGTATAAACAAGTATTTTTTTCTAGTAGGTATCTATTTGTTTCAGTTACTGATAATAAGACATAAAAAAAATCTTATACCTAAAGTCATACCGTAAGAATAGTTTTTTATTAAATGAATCTGCATTATCACTATCACACTGAACTAATACATTAATAGGAGTTGTGATCATTTAATTATTTTTTACACATTATATTTTTCAAAGTTATTACCGACCATCAAATGCACACCCACTTTGAAAGTTATTAATATATTGTTTGCATATTAATAAAATAAACAGCTAGGATGCTAGGATAGCTAGCATGTATTTTCACTTTTTGAATTTAAGGTTTAGGTAATTGTAAAGGAGCGTCCTCACAGCGAGCATTTGATTGTAATGAGCTTCGGCGTCCAATATTCGAGTGGTGTGGACGTTGAGCCGAGCGTCCGAGCGTTACAAAGCTTACACGCGAGCACGAACTTCGGTCGGTGTAGACGTCGCAACGAATTTTCACGCAGCCAAAACGCTCGTAAGCGAGTACTCAGATACTGAAATGAATGGGTATGTACAGTCCATTCACCATAAGATGTCCGTGTCGTGATTTAAACTCTATTACTTATATTATTTAAAAACATACAAATAAAACATATAAATCTGAGGTAAAAGTACATACAAGTTTTAATAATGGGGGTTATTAAAACTTACCGTAAGCAGTGCTGCCAATTCGCAAGGCAGGGGTCATCTTATGGTGAAGGAACTATAATGTATAACATATTAGTGGCAACATTGTAAACTATAGCGAGTATTTGTGACCTCCTTGGTCAATCGTATTGTCGTGATCGTCAACGTCAATTTATTATAACTAATATGGTCGAAGCTCGCAAAGGAATGTTCAACTCGAACGGTCATAGTTTTCTTTGAAAGTTAATCATTTTTAGTTCTAACTTTTTAATTTTGCGATTTCCGAAATTTCTTATTTAATATTTATCACAATATTTAATTCGGTGGGCAGCATTTGTTGCTCGGCGGTGATTGCTCGTTTACAAATGCTGGCTAAAGAAAGCTCTCAATGAGGACGCTGCGCCGTTAAACTTCATGGTCGATTGTTTGATTTAGATTTCCTTATCAACGTCTTCACGCAAATGTAAGGATTTTAGAGCAATTCTTCCAGGAAACTACCCTAATAGGATTGGATTGGATGAGTCCGAGTATCTAATTAAGTCAATCATAGTTCACTAATGAGCTCAACTTAGTTCGCGACTAGTTTATACACCGCACATGTCTCTACCGCCCAGTTCGAAGTTTAGCTCAGTCTGTTTACTGACACCTCTTTGGATTTGTTTCGTTTGAAGAATAAATTATATCTTTAACCTTAGTACTTTCCTAGAAAACGTTTCCCAAAAAAACTGTACTGGTCAACCGGGAAGTTCCCCGATTGTAACTGGTTATAAGTTAACAGTGTTATACAACTTTACCAAGACCGCTTAATTAGGTTCTATTGATATACGCACAGACCTTTATCGAGATAGACGAAAAGAGCGCTTCCAACTGTATGAGAACCTAGCGTGTCGAATTTTTCGTACCTACGATGACGTCACGAGCGAGATTTAGTGACGTGTAAATGGTATTGACGAGCTCTTACAAGAAAGCACAGCACAATTAACCATTTTCGTTTTTGAATGACGTGTGTGTAATGGCAATGGTCTCAAGCGGACTGACTTAGGTCTGAAAACTTTGACCGTGATCAAAACTTGACACACAAGGTAGGTTTAACTTTTACCGTCTATCTCGATATAGGTCTGTGGATTTACGAGTAGTACAGTAGCCCAAATGATATTAGACTTAAAAGTTAAAAATCCATTAAGAGGAGGCTAATCTTTTTAGCTAACGGTCGTAAACAATGACAAAACATCGGAACCTAAGTACTTACACCATTTGGAGTTTATTTTCATACCTAATGTAATAACAACATGAAGTAATTCAAATAATCGGCTTATTAAAGCTATAATTCTCTTTACTGGAGCAGTAAGGCAATTAAGAAAACAACCAAAGTGTACATTTGACTATCTGTTTGAGAATGAAATGCAACTCATTTTATACAATTATGTATAAGAGCATTAAATACAATTATTTATAAGGTTACCTGAATAAAAATTATTTGATTTGACTTCAGTAGCATAGATATAATGACTCTGTAACGATGCCATTTCGTTCTAGCCTTATGGATGGATAAAACCTCCATAATGGCTGGAAACTCCGTAGTTTCACTCTATGGAAATCAAATTATATTTTCTATCTGTTCTGTCTAAATTAAAATTTTCTCCGTTCCACGATCCCTGTTCAGCTCATTTTGACATAATCTTACAAAAACCATCAAGCTGAACAGAGCTTATTTAACCATAACCATTTTTATCTAAAGTTGTGTTAATAATATAATTCTCATAAATACATCAGGAACCCGTGTATCGGGGTATGCATAAATACTACTTTTTTACTTATTGTTTAGATTATTTATAACTAGGACTTTTGCTATATCTATGTATTTTCATATTTTTTCAGTTCCCTATTTCTAATTTCTACAAATAAACAAGTCGCCTGTAGAACGAACTTTTATTCATTTTCCTAATTGCTAAATGAGTGCGGCGGTTCCGACGTCCCGGCGACTATAATAGTGCTGCCGGACCAGGAGCCCCGCTACAACTCTACTGGCAGTTCACAAATTGGGAGGACCTCCGAAGAAAGAACCTGCCAAGATAACTTCGAAAGCGGGCCGACCTCCACCTTTATAAAGAAAATTGAGGGAGTCTGACTGACGGGATTCGAACCCGCATCTTTGGGAATCCGGCCCAATGCACTAACCAATTCTGCTACTGAGACCTATGAGAATTCGTCGATTTTTTCTAGTATCCTTTCTACGGTGTTGGCCACCGTCGTTTCATAAATAAGAGAAAATTCCTCGCATTCGAAAGAAACATTTTTACAAATGCTTTAGTGCATTGGGCCGGATTCCCAAGGATGCGGGTACGAATCCCGTCAGGGCGACATGAGACTAGTTGCTTTTTTCTACTATATTTTATTGTTTAATATTGATCAAATACGGTGTTTTATTTTTTCATATGTGGTATATTTCTAGAGATATATTTTTTTTTAACTTCGGGTATGCGTTTTATTGTGACGTCACTGTATAACACTTTGTACGCAGCTTGCGGCTCACGCTTGACCGATTTGGCCAAAGAGTCGCCATTTTGTATGAAACGGTATAGAATGACGTCACGCAAAGAGCGCGCGAATCTTGAAGTTTGATCACTAGTCAATCCAAAACTACTTATCGTACCTATTTGTATAAAAACAAATAGAATTCAGTTTTTATACGTTTAAGCTAAAGTTTCAAGCAATTTATTGAAGCTGTTGTCAAACCACATTCTTAGTTCATTTCATTGCTATTCACATTTAATATGATTCAGGATGCATGAATAATGAAATCACTAGAAATTATTCTTTTTCATACGACTGACGTGAGTTTAAATACAATATTAAATTTTACTTCTGCATCGAATGAATAATACAAACAAATAGAAAACAATTATTCATGCGCAAACGCACAAACGTCACATCTCTAGCTGAGCGGCGAGCAGGGAATTCCGCCGCTCGCTCGGCACTTCGCGATCGACCGGCCACGTATACGTCGCGTCTATTGTACAGTTGTTGCTAACAATTATTTTAGAACTTCATCATTATACAACCTATTTTATACAGTCCACTTACGTTTTATTTCGCACCAAAACAATAGTAGTAAAACTCTATGAAGATCCAAATAACTGCCAGAATGATGAAGATGAGAGCTTAATATTGATCCGGACATTATTCATTCGAGATATCTTGTGCTGCATTATTAATCTAGACATCAAAGTCTTTACTGTTTCTTTACGATGGCCATCAAACAACCTCACACCGCCTACGAAGGTCCGTATATTGTCTTCCTCTTTATATGTTACTAGCCATCAGTTCAGGAATAATACGTGAGTTATGAACGCTATCTAAAACGAAATTTCATTTTTATGTATTCTGGTAAAATAATAAAAATATACCAGGTTTATTGGTAAAACAAGGATAAATCTTGTGTATATATTTATATATGTCATGGCACAGGTGTTTTGTAAAGATTATGATTCGATTTGAGTGTTCAGTCGTTTATTCAATTGCCGTCATAAAACATGCAATTCCCGATTACATTTATGAATCGTTTAGGCTTTTATATAACATTTAGGGATTTCTAGTTAACGGAAAAATCGTTTAAAATGAATAATTTGAGAAAAAAATGTGACACCAGTAGGCCTAGCACGAATAACTTTCGAGTACCTAAGTATTGAGGAAGTAGGAAGTAAAGTAAAAAAATGTATGACATATTGAGCAGAGTTCCTACCGGACGTAAACAGTACCACATTTTCCTATACATTTTTTGACATTACGTGCTCGATACTTACTCGATACTATTTCGATAGTTTTTCGTGCTGGCCCTACTGGTTATAATATTTATATATTTTTTGTTTACTCAAAATTCTTTGTCTTTTATGGGAATCGAAAACCGGCAAAAATTCCTAAAATCAACGTCACATAGGTCAATACTTCACAGTTTGTATTTTTTAAAATAAATAACAACAACTATGTTGGAATGACATCCCCCACCAATGCGTGACCTTAAATCAGTCCATACCATTAAAAAAACACTTTAAACAACTTCTCTTAAATCAACAACAATCAATTTTTCTAAAGAAGAAGACTGATGATGATGACTATGTTGTCTAAACCGATTTTCGGCTACGGCGAGTATGTTTTTATTATGAACGGGGAGATTCTTAGCGTTCATGATATCTGGAGGGCAATTCTCGCGCCTTCGACATCTCGAATTCGACATTTTTGGAGCCATAAATCAATATTTAAAACTCACAGAAAACAAGCTTCAACATTATAGGAATGTCAAAGATCATTGAAACTAAAGTATTATGACCGTAGTAAAGATTTTACTTACATTTTTAATAAAGAAATTATGGTTTGAAAAATGTCGAATTCGACGTATCTCAGTGCGAGAATTCTCGTGCTGAGATATGTCGAATCGAAATATATCTTTACTACGGTCATAATACTTTAGTTTCAATGATTATTGACAATCCTACAATGCTGAGCCCTTGTTACTAGTTGACATTAACTGTCAACGTTTTCGATAATTATCGGACACTCTACATATGTCGATAAAACAGTTTATGGTTATGAAAAGGACAAAGCAATAGTTTTCGAAAACTATTTTAGTTCGTTATCCTCGTAATCAGGGCTCTGATGTTAAGTATTGATAAGGCTGAAGATGGAAGCGAGCCTCTCCCGGAATCTTTAACCACTGAGGAACTGGCTATCTCATCTAACTGCCGGAACACAACAATGCTGAAAACATTGTGGCCAGGACGTCATCGTCCTTTATTTTTGTCGTTCGTGCGCTCAGACGTAGCTAATAATTGTTCTACACAATTCTATGCAGGACGCATTTCCCTACGCATATATAGTTGAGGATATTTAGTCTGTCGCACTACCTTGAAGTGTTTTTTTTTTATTGTGTTATAAGTTAAGTTTAACTGATTTCAATCATGATTCTAATATAACAATATTTTATTTCCAGATGAAGTCACGTACCCACCGTCGGAGTGGTTCGACGGCAACTGCTCGTGGGTGGAGGCGGTGTCGTGGGGCTGCAACGCCAGCGTCAACGGCACCGGCGGCAACAGCACCTCCAGTGACGTCACGTCGCTCGTCCTCATGGCGGTCACCTCGGTCGTCCTCGCGCTCATCATCCTTGCCACTATTGTTGGTAAGCGCATCAATGTCACCATCGATCGTAGCATTAGCATCACTGACTCCATCTACTGCTTTTTGAAAGATATTAGGATTTTTATAAAATCATTGATTTACGACCAAATATTGGACGTTTAGCATAGGAGCGAAAAAATGCTAGACATGGGATTTCATCAAACAAACAACAAACAATTGCTTTCGATATTATTTATTATTGACAGACAGACGATTTACCTTAAAATCAATGAACTGAGAGTTTAAACAAAATATGTTGAAAAATAGCATCTTAGACTACTCGTACCTGTGGTATTGGACTCTAACCCAGAAGTCCCGGATTTGAATCCCAGTTTGGTTAGGACATTGCAGGCTAAATCAAGTGATTGTCCGTGATTCGAAGAGCACATAAACCGTCGTCGGTCCCGGCCACTATATCTGGTAGTGGTCGTTACTAAGCCGTGTCAGAGGCCTATAGGCGGCTTTCGGTCGATTTTCGATATTACAACCACATCTTGAGATTTTTCGCGATATGCATTACGGCCATTATATAGCGCACAATTTTTTTTGCAGAATATAGTTCTACTAGAAAACAATAACAATGGGAATACCACTCTATCCAACACGTATAGGAACCTAGAAAAATCGCCCCCGCATAGAGCGTAAAACAAGGGCATAGGTCTGCCGCACAGTCGGAAAGGCAAATACGTCAAACGCTGGCCAAGAAGCCAAGCATTATGCTGAGTCGGTACCGTTTTGAGACAAACCTGTGTTTCTTTTTGTGTTATTTTGATGTTTCCTATTGTCGTGTTTTTCCCAAATAAATACAATTTTCTTGCTTTCTTTCTTTTCAAAATAGTGGTCGTAACGCAGTAAATGTGTTAACTTAATATTTGTTGATACAGTACACATTATTCACCATATCTGCAGTTATAGATCAGAAACACAGATCTGTTTCAGCGAAATGGCTAAAACGCGTTGTGTAGCTTCCATTTTACAACTAAACTATTTAAGCGCTTGCCGAACGTATAAAATTACTCTAGTGTCAGTAACAGTTAAAATAACTTTCGACTACTATTTCAGCTGTTCCAAACTAGGTTTATTTTTAAGTGAAATCGTCACCAGCCATTTTAATGATCCTACTGCCCGGGCACTGGCCTTTCTTATGGATGGATAAGAACCATGACCCACCACGCGGGCCCAATGCGGGCTGGTGGATTATAAAGACTGCAAAATGCAGCCTGGCCCAATGGCTTAGCGTGCCTTCAGAATAGAATAGAATAGGATTTATTTCATAATTTTTAGTACACAGTATACCACCTTAAAATATAAGAACTTAATTTACAATTTTTCTATTGTGGATTGCACCATCCAACCTCAACGACAACTACCACTTTAACGGTGCAAAATGTAAGTATAGGATTTAACAGTTTTGACAACCATAAATCAGTTAAAGTTAATTGGTGCAACTTAGCCTTAGTTAACTTAAAATCTATTAACAAAATGTACGATAAAAAAAAAAGATAAATAATGATTATCTATTGGCGGTACACTAACAAAAAGTTCTTTACCTTCCGTGCTAGTCAAGACTGTGTTACGGCAAGGTAAGGATTCTCATTTTACAGTAAAACCAACTATAGCTTAAAGAAATAATGACTATTTTGTCATACACTCATATATTTGAACATAACAATGTGGTTTTAAGTAAACACGTAGTAAACGCAAAATCGTCAGATAAGTGGTGCGATTTACAACTAGTATGATTAAAACATATTTTATTGTACTATTTCTTAATGTCGATAATATGTATTTTTAGGATGAATTGTGCATTGGTGAATATTATGCACTTCATATGCTGCGTGAACCAATTAATTACATTATTTTAACATGAGATGAGAAAAAAATTATTATTAGATACTCACACCTGCAAACAACCAAACAAAAAAAAATAATCTTGAACACATTATGTGAACACGAATATAGACCCAATATCTATTTGTAGTAAACTCAAATATAATGAATAGATGATATCTAAAGATAAATAAAATAGGTAAATATTAAAATTAAGTAAAACATGTTTTATAAAATATTAAAACATAAACATACTACATACATACCACATAATATAAATAAATAAATAAATAATAACATTAACATACTTGTATTATACTTTCAGTCCGTTCGTAATCCCAACCCTTTAAAATCTCATCCAGAACACCTCTACAAACAAATCTTGTTAAATCGTATATGGACTTGATCTTATTAATGCGATTGTATAACAGTGGAGCCAAAAAATAAGAGAATCCCTGTGCAAAAGTAGTTTTACATGCAGGAACATTAAATATCTTATATGCTCTTCTGGCAGATGGGTTTTGCGATCTATCACAGAAGTGTTGGTTCAAAACAATGCTTTTAATAAAAATTTGTCGTACTGTTAGTACTTCGAACTCCTCGTACAGCTTAGCTGTACTATATCTAAAGTTTTTAAAACCTATAACCTTTAAGATACATCTTTGTGCCCTTTCTATTTTTATCAGTGTACTTTTCCGAGCACCACCCCAAACAGAGATGCCATAAGTTAGTATCGATTGGCATAGTGTTAAGTATACAACTTTATTTGTTTTGCTATCTCTCAAATTCCTAATTTTTTTGAAAATAGGTATGAGCTTGCGAATGCGAGATTTTAAATTACTTATATGCTGTTTCCAATTCAAATTTCAAATCAGAAGCACGGTGATAGTAAATTTCTGGTTACCAATCCCGTAAGCCCGTGGACCAACCATTGCAAAAGTTGCTTAACCTCAACAACCGCAGACCGATCGCGCGAACCGCTGCGCCACGGACTTCTCAAGTTAAGATAAGTTTAATGTCGACTCTACTTATAAAAATGATTGTTTAATATGTGAGTTAAGCAGTATTTAAGTCACTTTCTATCATTACAAAGGTGCAAGCGCATTTAACATAGTACATTACTGCAGCACCCAAGCAAAAGAGGCATACATCAATGCCTAGAAGAAGGTTGTCAAAATAATGCTCATATTTCCAAGCATGTTTGTGAAAATGTTTTTTTTTTAACCAAAACATCTTATGAACTTTCGTGTTGTTCAATATACTTCGTATTGTGCCTTTTGCTGTATTTGAAACAAAGAATTTACAAAAAAAAATAGCCCCATCTATATCTATTTAATAGATCCATATTTTTTCGAAAGCGGTTACTATGTTTCGATGAAAAATAGAATACTTTTTTTTATTCAAAAACATTTTTTCGCAGAAATCGATGAATGCCTGCCAAGCTTCCACTGGCTGTCAGCCAAATTGGAAATACTTATCTAACAACGGAGCATAGATAACACATAGCATTTATTTACATGACCCAATTAAAAATTGATAAACGTATGTAAAGTATGAGGGATTGAATAATATTAGAACACCTGGGGGCCTACCGCCATCTCCTAGCGCAGTATTGTTTCAATCTTACCGTGTTATTTCATACTACGAATCTCATATAGTGAGCTTGATTTTTGACGCAAGTTTTATTACGCTAATTATCGCCTCCAAACTGTGAAGTGTGTCAAAATGTGACAACTTCAACAAAAACAAAACGCAAACAAAGCATCCTTAATAGATGATGGTAAGCCTGCTGTAGCCCTAGCATGAGAGGCTTTGATCGATACTAGTTCGCTAACGTCTCGCTGCCCCACTCACATCTTAGTGAACAAGCAGGACAGCATAATGCCCCATATCATATCGCGTGATATAGCGGTGATGATGCTACGGGCTGCTGTAGATCGTAGAACACTGATACAATACACACAAACACAATCATCACAATATAAAATCTTGCTAGGGGCTGCTGTAGATCGTAGAACACTGATACAATACACACAGACACAATAATCCATCACAATATAAAAGCTTGCTAAGGGATGCTGTAGATCGTAGAACACTGATACAATACACACAAACACAATCATCCATCACTATATAAAAGCTTGCTAAGGGATGCTGTAGATCGTAGAACACTGATACAATACACACAAACACAATCATCCATCACAATATAATAGCTTGCTAAGGCCTGCTGTAGATCGTAGAACACTGATACAATACACACAAACACAATTATCCATCACAATATAAAAGCTTGCTAAGGCCTGCTGTAGATCGTAGAACACTGATACAATACACACAAACACAATTATCCATCACAATATAAAAGCTTGCTAAGGCCTGCTGTAGATCGTAGTACACTGATACAATACACACAAACACAATCATCCATCAAAATATAAAAGCTTGCTAAGGGATGCTGTAGATCGTAGAACACTGATACAATACACACAAACACAATTATCCATCACAATATAAAAGCTTGCTAAGGCCTGCTGTAGATCGTAGAACACTGATACAATACACACAGACACAATCATCACAATATAAAAGCTTGCTAGGGGCTGCTGTAGATCGTAGAACACTGATACAATACAACAGACACAATCATCACAATATAAAAGTTTGCTAGGGGCTGCTGTAGATCGTAGACCACTGATACAATACACACAAACACAATCATCACAATATAAAAGCTTGCTAAGGCCTGCTGTAGATCGTAGAACACTGATTCAATACACACAAACACAATCATCACAATATAAAAGCTTGCTAAGTGCTGCTGTAGATCGTAGAACTCTGATTCAATACACATAAACACAATCATCCATCACAATATAAAAGCTTGGGCCGAATAACTCGTAGCATCGGTCGTAGCTCCGTAGCACGTAGCATCCGTAGCAAGTGAAAGAAAAATACGAAGCCGCTTTTGTGGGAGACGGAATTTATAGTATTCTTTAAGACTTGACAGTTTTTACACGTTTAGTTAATTCACTTTAATCGTTAGAGTTATCGAAATCATACTATACTTATTTGTATTTATATAAGAGACATTATACTTTTCTCTTGCTCCATTGATTCCTAAAAATATCAATTTATGTCACTGACCTCGTACAAATGAAAAGCGAACAAAACAAAAAAGTAACCCTAAACTATCAAAGCTCGAGTGAATAGGCTTCTTCTGGGCGAACTCGCTCCATCGTCGGCCTTCGATTAATAAATTTAAGAAAATAGAGACGATCCATCTAAATAGAACTTGTAAAGGAACGTTACACGCGTTGGCTTCCACCGCCAATGATTGTGTTTCAAACAATTAAGGTAAATGTCACGGGGTTAAGTTTCATAAGGCCATGTACTGACCGGCATCAAATAGAATACAAGAAGGACCACTCACGCCACTCGAGAAAATAGTTAAGGTGCTATACGACTGAAGCGAGATAGCAATGAGAAAAAGACGTGAGCGGGAGCGACACCGATTTTGCAGAGTAGGCGAAAAAACCATGAAATCACTTCGTAGTAAATAACTTTAGCGTTTAAAGAGAAATGTAACTACACGACGCTAAATATTATTGGTGTCGTCGTCGTCTCAGCCACATAAGACCCACTGCTGGGTATAGGCCTCCCTTAAAAGGGGGGGGGGGGAGGTTTGCCATAATCGCCATGCTGGACAGGCGGGTTGGCGATCGCAGTATGGCCAAGTTTATAGGGGACGCTGCTGTCCGTCTCCAGAAGGCTGAGTCCCTTATGAGCTGGTAAGGTGAGAAAACTCTTTTTTTTTATGAACA
Organism: Chrysoteuchia culmella; assembly: GCA_910589605.1. Classification (NCBI taxonomy): domain Eukaryota; kingdom Metazoa; phylum Arthropoda; class Insecta; order Lepidoptera; family Crambidae; genus Chrysoteuchia; species Chrysoteuchia culmella. The sequence continues at coordinate 4,572,036 of OU342651.1, forward strand.
ACGGGAAGACTCTTGCCTTTCATCATACCTGATGTTAAGTATTGATAATGTTGAAGATGGTAGCGAGCCCCTCCCGGAATCGTCAATCACTGAGGAACTGGATATCTTATCTCTATCTGCCGGAACACAACAATGCTGAAAGCATTGTTGTTATGGCGTCAGACTTAGATAAGATGGTGGTAGCTAGCCAAGCGGGCTTACAACAAGTCCTATCACAAACCAAACCGAATACAATATGTACCCCCGCTGGGGATCGAACCCGGGAGCCCTGGTCTGATACCGGTGGTTGTACCACTAGACCACAGAGGCGGTTGAAAGGACCCACTAAGAACTCTGTACTGTAGGTACATATAATCGTCCCCTGTCGAGAATTCAATAAATCTTCCAAAGTACCGCGTTTCATTCGCTCTCAACCTCTGCCATTTGGCATACAATTAGTAATCGCTGCTGGAATTGTGGTTACGCCAAATTTATCTATCTATAAGGAATCTGATTGCGATCATTAATGGTAGCTAAAAAATTGCTTCTGTTATCAGACTCTTTTTTAAGAACGGTTTCTGAATAGTTTAATTTATTATGTAAAAAGGAGCCAAATATGTTTATCTATTAACTGGTACATCAATCAGCTGTAAAAGTTTTTATAACAGTTAGAGCGTAAACGCATTGAGTCCGATCCGAGAAAAAACGGATCCAGAAAACTTGGGCAGAATTCGGATTTCGCTTACGCACTGCGATCCGAATCCGATACGTAACTTCCTATTTTAATACGTAACTTCTTATCAGTGAAAGGATAAGTTAGGATCTTGGCCTCAACTGACTTCCACCACCACGTAGAACAAATTTAAAAATAGTTTTTATTGATTTCACAACACAAATTTCTTAGAAACTCTAACAAAATCACGAGTCTAAACACTGAGTTTATGTCAGTCAACGGCACGACAGTGTTTACAGTTGCACTACGAAAATAGCCACTATTACGAGCAGCATAAGGCTCAAGGTCAAACTGTAAAGCCTAGCATGCTATTGAATGTACAATACACTGTAACCGCATAAGTAATTTGAACTTTCAACAACGTTACATGAATACCTTAAACTTCTCAGTAGAGTCGCCTGTAATTTTTGAGATTGCAGGTCGGTTAGTTTCCTAGTTAAACTAGTATCGAACTATAATCGATACGCCACAGTCTACTCGATTCCGAAACAAGAGGACCACTCGGTTTACGTAAACCTCGCTACGGCGTTAAGTGCGAAATCTGACGTTAGTAGGTCAAGTTGCCCTCTACAACAACAGTCAGCGGAAACTATGACGGTTTGGTTCTTTATGATGTGTTGCTACTGAATGATTTTTTACATTAGTGGTATGCTGAAGAAGCTCGTGCAGTGGTTAGCCTCCTCTGCCTGCGATTGTAGCGTTTAAGCAACTTTCGCAATGTTCGGTCGCGGGATGGGTGACCGAAAATGTATTATCTTGAGCTCCAAGTTGCTACGGAAAGTACGTTTAACCGTTGGCTTTCCCGGCTATTGTTATAAAAACACCAACCGCATTGGGCCCCTGTGGTGTGTTACAGCAACGTTACGTATGCTTCTTATCCATCCATAAGGAAGAACAGTGCCCCAGCAGTGGGCATTAAAATGGCTGATGATGCTGAAGACCTGTTATTCAATTTGTCTAAGAATGTTGAGAAGATATTAATGACAAGATCATAAAGATCTCTAATAATAAAACCAGTGCTCCAACAGAGGGAACGCCAAGTTTTTTTAAAGTATTTCTTTCGAATACTCTGATATTCCTTTACTTTTTTTTTTAATGAGCAACGGGGAGTCTCTTAGCCTTCATCATATCTGATGTTAAGTATTGATCAGGTATGATGGAAGCGAGCCTCTCCCGGAATCCCTAATCACTGAGGAAATGGCTATCTTATCTTTAACTGCCGGAACACAACAATGCTGAAAACATTGTTGTTATGGCGTCAGACTTAGATAAGATGGTGGTAGCTAGCCAGGCGGACTTACAATAAGTCCTACCACCAACCAAACCGAATACAATGTGTACCCCCGCTGGGAATCGAACCCGGGACAGGGGTCCCGTGGCTTAGTGGTACTACCACCGGTATCAGACCCGGGGGATTCTGATACCGGTGGTAATACTACTAGACCACAGAGGCGGTCGAAACAAGACTGGACTTACAAAGCTGGAGACGTATTGTTGGATCATTTGATTTACTATTCGCATACAGAATCGTAAGATTAAGTGAATGCTAAATGCCGTATTTTTGAGATTCCAATTCGCATGCGTATTTGCAACTAGTGCTACGAACCACCTTTTTATTGTCAATATCATTGTCATCTGATAGTTTATCAGTTTCTGACTATTTCTTTTCAAGTGATTCAAGTCCGATTCAGTATCGGTTGTTTCAAATCTATGGAGATTTAGTTTCCGGTTTTTAAATATTCTGCGTAAAATGAAAATTATCTGTGGGATTTAAGGAAACGGCAACATCGTGCCAAAATGGAACTTGGTGAATTTCAATTCGCATAAGAATTTCGAATGATCTAAAAATATGTCTGGAAAATTCTATTCCCCATAAGTCTCGGTAGCTTAATTGCCTTCTATTCAACTCAGTTCTGAGTAAGTATTCTTTGCAGTAGCAAAGAATAAATGCTCCAAGGAGAGCATTTATAGCGAATACAATTGAGCTAGAAGAACTCTAAATTAACAACCCAAAGCAAAAACAATAATTCTGCATCCCACCCAGATGAATAACAAAATTTAACAAATGATTCCATTGCTTACAATAAGGTCGTGAAAGAAAATAAATGGACCAATTAACTTTTATAAAAAGTCGAGATCAAAACATCGACCAATGGACAAAAACTGTTCTCTGTTAAACAGACAATGGAGACTGATGTTTGTTCGCCACTCGTTTGCATCTCCGGTTAATTTAGCAACAAGTGACAGAAAAAAACAGGGAATAATCGTCTGACAATTCAACTTCGCTTTTGGTAAACTGAACTGTGTAGTAATTGTAACGTCCGCTTTGGAATGTAGCCAAGTGGTTTTGGTTAGAGCGATGAAGGCAATTATACAGTTGTTTGCATTTAGATAAATACTTTATACTCTTTATCGGAATTTAATTTTAATTTTAGTGGCCCTTATAGTCTAAGAATAACACTCACCGGTATATCCAAAGGGTCACATATTGTGTTTGGTTTGGTTGGTGGTAGGACTTGTTCTAAGTCGACCACCATCTTGTTTGTCTGTCTGGTATGTTTATGCGTACTTATACATGTGGGTACTCTGCGTAGTACCATCATTCGGGCAGTAATAAACGAGCTACCGTGCTAGTCAGTTGTTTCCTTTGCGCGCCTACATACTTCTCAGTGGCGATCGAGTATCGGTCTACCCGCGTACAAAAATAAAATAAAAGTGATGTCGCAATTATTAGGAAATCTGGGTGTTTTCGACAATAATTCCCATAGCTGGGAGATATTTTATGGACGATTGGAACTATTTATTACATTGAATTCGGTAAAAGCCGAAAATAAAAGTGCATTGTTGCTGACACACCTGGGTGAGGAATCGTATCGGTTGGCGCGTAACTTAGTACGTCCGGAAAAAGTGGAAACGGTTTCTTACGATAAGCTCGTTAAAGTACTCGACGATCATTTTATATCTAAAAGAAGCATGTATGCGGACCATGCACGTTTTTATGAGGCGAGGAGAGCACCGGGCGAAAGCGTCGAGGAGTGGGCAGCACGTCTGCGGGGATTGGCTATTAATTGCGATTTCGGCACATTGTTGGAGCAGTTACTAACTGACAAATTTGTGCTCGGGATGGACCATGGACCTGAACGAGACCGTCTGTTCGAGTTGGGTGCGAAAACGACCACTTTGTCGAGAGCAATTGAAGTAGCCCAGCAGGCGGCGTGCGCACGCGAGGCGCGGGAGCAGCTGCAGGTGAAGCAGGAGTCGGTGTACAGGGTCGGCAGTGGCGCAGGCGGCCAGTCACGCTACCAGGGGCCTCGTTGTATCGTGTGCGGAATGAAAAGTCATGCGGCGGATACATGTCGTTTTAAAATTTATAAATGCAGTGCGTGTGGTGTAAAAGGTCATTTATACAAAGTGTGCAAAAATAAAAAAACCCGTGCGCGTAAACAATATTGAACCCGCATCGGGATCTGAATCGTCGTCGGCGGAGAAATGTGAAAATACTCATGATTGCGAGGAATGTGAGCTTTTTAATATAAGGTCAGTCAATTATTTACCTATCGTACTACCAGTTACAGTTAATAATATGGATTTGCGAATGGAACTCGATTCCGGCTCGGGTAAAACTATAATGTCTATAGGCTATAGGAACAACGTTTTCAAGGTTGTTAAGGCAGTTAATTGATAAGATAAGTGTCCCAGTTCTTCAGTGGTTAAAGATTCTGGGAGTAGCATAAATCCCGCTGTAGCCACATAACTTAACATAAGGTTTTGTAATGTACTGTCAACAACATATCATCCATAACAGCAGGATTATTATTATTTCGTACAAACGTGATAATAAGGGCGTGCTCTCATGCTCAAGGTCAGCATGTAAAATAATTGTAAGAGCTGTTGCGTAGGTCTAATGTTTCATAAATAGTTTTTGTTTAAAACTTTGAAATAGAGTTGCTTTTTTATGAACGACGGGGATACTCTTAGCCTTCATCATATCTGATGTTAAGTATAAGACTATGTGAAGTATAAGACCCGGAATCCTCATCCACAGAGGAACTGGCAAGAACTGCCGGAACACAACAATGCTGAAAACAATGTAGTAATGGCGTCAGACTTAGCTAAGATGGTGATAGCTAGCCAGGCGGACTTACAACAAATCCTACCACTAACCAAACCGAATACAATATGTATCCCCGCTGGGAATCGAACCCGGGACCTCTGGATCTGATACCGGTGGTTGTACCACTAGACCACAGAGGCGACTAATGGTATGTAAATTTTCCTTATAACGTTTAAGAAGTTCAGAAATCTGATGACTGGCCAAACATAGGTTGTCCAAACTCGGATATTTTTAAAAAGGTCCTGAAACACTTTCTTTGGATCTTGTACCGATCAATATAATACACCAACAGCTATAATTTCTTAAGGCGATACTCGAAAAAAATTTGCTGAAGCGAGATAATAGTAATTAGAAAAAGACGCGCACGGGAGCGAGACCGATTTTGCAGATTAGGCAAAAAAAACACAAAATGACATCGTATTAAAAAACTATAGCGATTTAAAAAAAATGCTTATATATGATCCTAAATATTATTGGTGTCCGCTTATTAAACCAATTTCCAATAGTGTAATTAACCCCATTTATGAATAATCTTGAATTTTCGTATTTTTTAAGAGGTCTTTTCGAAAAGAAAAAGTGTCGAGGCAAAATCATAAAATCGTGTTTTTGAAACTATACGAATCTAGATAAAGGTATGGAGAAATATATATGTTATTACCAGATTTGTAATAACTGTAACCGTGCTATAGTTTTATATAAAAAAGTCCATACTTTTTCCGAGTAGCGCCTTAACACCCAGGTTTTGCATACTAAAAAGCACTTTTTAATCATTCCTCTGTTATGATTAAATCATTTTTATATCGTTCAAGAATTTCACTCCCTTCATCATATCGTGCTTTTCCTTGTTTTACTATTCGAATCTCTGTTATCTTTTCATTATAGTACCAAGAGAGTACCTTTATTCTTTTTTTTTTTTTTTTTTTATTCATGAGCAAATTCTCTTAAAAGCCCTTATGTAACCCGGAACACTTTATCTTGCAGTTTCAATAAAGAAATTTTCAAATCATCTTTTAATAGAACAAATCTAATTATTCTTTCAAATCGTAAGGAATCTTTCAATATGATAACTTTATTAAATTTTTATGACATCAGTATATTTAAAAATCCAAAAAAAAATAAAGAAAAGCAGCTTTTATCTACCAAATTAAAAGGCAACCAAACATCGATAAGACAAAAGTTTATATTAAAGAACTTTCTGGCGTAACATAAGAAAAACCTTATTTGAAAACTTGGTCAAAAGTTCAACACTAACCGCATGCATAGTAGTGCTGATAAGTTTCACTAGGAAATGGCTGCATCTTATCAAAGTTCACAAGAATAGAACCATCCCGTAATCTCAAGATCATATAGACCAAGTTTCATGCTTAGACTTGGCTTTTTGCTTCTTATAAGGTGAGGGTATTTATCTTATAACTCTTACCGTCTTTTTGCAAGAACCGATTGTTTGTAAATAATCGAGTGTATTTATAAATTGCGGAATTATTGTAAACAGGCCTTACGATTTGCAATAAACCAGATAAATTTTCGTTTATTTATAAATAATCATTTACCAACGGTTAGTTTATAAACCGACGATTTCAGCAGCCATCGATTGTAAACGAATGCACCAATCGCTGCACAGTGTAAAATTACACTATACGTGTTATTGTACGCATTCAGCTCATTAGCACATAGACTGGTAGCACTCGGGTACAAAAGTTTTGTTTATCAACAAATTCAGAGTTATTTAGTACTGCTTGGTAATTTAATTCTGGGCCCGCAGGCTCCACTTCACTCATTTTCAATAAATTTTTTACCTTGTGTGCTGAACAAACCGAAAAAAAATGGTATTGAGCACTAAAGACACTCCTGAGCTCACGTTTACGTTGTTACGAATTTCAACCAATCAGCGCGAAGCATGCTTTTCGTCACTCACATACGTACAATATAACGAAACGATACTGATAATTTATAAATCATCCGTTTTATTGTAAATCCAATTTACCGTATACAATAAATCGACGGTTTATAAATACCTACCCTCGATTATTCACAAAGAAACGGTTTTTGCAAAAAGACGGTGACATAACTACTTCATGAGGTCGGGTGTTCCTCAAGGTAGAACTTTAGGACCACTACTTTTTTATGTTTGTTACTAATTGTTTCACAAAACAGAATCCGCTTATTAGACAACTTTCTTCTTATATTTCTCTTGAAGTTGCCTTGAGTGAAGTTTATAATTATTAAATATATTTTTTACCCTAAATATTGATAGATAGATAGATAGACTCTTTATTGCACTCACACATTACAAAAAGAAAGAACAATCACATAGAACTTAAAACTATGGTGAGCAAGGGCGGCCTTATCGCTGAAAGCGATCTCGTCCAGACAACCTTTGTAATTACGGAGAACTGTAGATAATGCGAAGGGCAGTGTGCCAACAACATACATATTTTAAAAGAAAGTTAGACAATACAAAAAAAACATTCATTAAAACCTAATAAACTTACACAAATACAATTTTGATGACAATATCTTAAATGTCAGTAGTTACTTATAAGTTTTCGACCCAACCACCTGTATTAATATTTATTTTACTAAGAAAACAGTCAGAACGTAATTCAAAACTTCACCTGTTGCAAATAATTACAACATCTTCCAATTTATTAAAATTCAGACTTAAAATTACAAAAACACAAACAAAACTCCCATCTCACTTCATAACGTTCAAGGCGTTGCACGTTCCTGTTTTTTCGACCACGTTCGAAATATTAATGGGCCCAACTCTAATACTTGAAAAGTTTTAAATACTCGAGGAGGTTCAATGGAAACTTTTATCGAGTTATTTTTAATTAACGAGAGTTTGGAAGGGCACGATTAAGAGAGCAATCGGGCTATTAGACAGTGCCTTTGATCAAGTTAAGACAAAGCTAACGTGAAACGAACTGACGCACCTTTTGATAAGTTCTTTAGTAATGGTTTTTTAAAATAAAAATTTAGACTTTAGACAGGCAAATTAAGTTACATGTTCATGCATGCTGATGATGTAATGTACCACATTTATTAGAAATAAATTATTATTACATTATCTTATCTAGATTGATTATAACTTCTAATATTTTCACGAGGCATGAGTATAAAAACATTAAATTTAGAACTTATTATTTAGTTTTGATTTTGGTTTCGTCGGATGTTTTCCGGAAACATAGGGACAGGTTCTCATCTCAGCTCATTGCCTATATTAGTTTTTGATCCATTCATAGGCACATTTATATTTTCTTCACTTCCAATCCATCATGGAATTTATTACAACTATCGGATATATAGCTTAACATAAGATGTTAAAGTCGCGCCACACAACAGTTTTCATTCGATATCAATAATTGCTAATGAAATCAACCTGATAAATTAATTGATGAAGTGTGCTTGAAATAACTGCCAATTAGCGAGTCTGCGGACCCATTGCGGTTATTTTCCGCAAACAACCATTTGGTGACCACTAAATGTTACCTTGGATATGCCTGTCATATTCATTTAAAAGTCATGTTGATTGGATTCAAATGTAACGAGTTATTTTATTTCGGCCTTAATTTAAACTCTATCATAAACAATAAAATCTTCATTCGCCAAATACATTTAGGTAAATAATATATTTACCTTAAAACACTTACGAGCCTTTAACCGCCTCCGTGGTCTAGTGGTAACAGTCATTGGTATCAGACCCAGCGGATATATTGTATTCGGTTTGGTTGGTGGAAGGACTTGTTGTAAGTCCACCTGGGTAGCTACCACCAGCTTATCTAAGTCTGACGCCATAAAACAATGTTTTCAGCATTGTTGTGTTCTGGCAGTTAGATATAAGATAGCCAGTTCCTTAGTGATCGAGGATTTCGGGAGAGGCTTGCTTTCATCTACTGTGTCACTGTTCGCATGAGAACAGAGAAAGCATGAAGCAAGACGGCGCCATATCATATCGCGTGATAAAGCGGTGTTCCTGTAGTCCTAGCATGGCGGTTTTTATCGACTCGATAACTCGACAAGTGTCACTGTATTATTATTATAGGTATACTTTGTCACTGTCCGCTCACATCTTAGCGAAGTAAGCATGAAGAAAGACGGCGCCATATCATATCGTGTGATAAAGCGGTTTTCCTGTAGGCCTAGCATCGCGGCTTTTATCGACTCAATAACGCGTCACTGTCTCACTCACATCTTAGCGGAGTAAGCAAGACAGCCCGATGCGCTTTATCATATCGCATCATATAGCGATGTTCAAGCTGAACAGCGGGCTGAGGCAAAGGCGGTGATCATATCGCGTGCTATTATTAAGTCCATAATACACTCAGTGGCACATCAAACCGGCCACCCCGTTATTTTCATAGAAACATGCTCACTTTGCGGCTCTATAAGTAAAAATGACAATATATTTCTGCAAAGATCTGTACGCTAATGTTTAGGTAAAGCGTTCGACTGTTCAATTAGCACTTTGAACAGCTATGGGATTGCGTAAGGTAATCGTATTCATTTGACAGTTCATATCGTATTCGATCGGCTGCAATTTGTATGGAATGACATTTAGTATGATACAATATGAACTGTCAAATGAATACGATTGACTTTACGCAATCGCCTAGCTGTTTTAAAAATCTCTTTCCGTTCCCAAACCTCCGTCTAAGCAAAGCATTACTTTATTTCCATCACATTGTATGGAATGTGATGAAGCGTTCATTATTCAGCCTCCATGTGCAAATGAAATGATTTTGGTACACATTTTAAATGCTAATTGAACAGTCGAACGCTTTACCTAAACATTAGCGTACAGGATCTTTGCAGAAATATATTGTCATTTTTACTTATAGAGCCGCAAAGTGAGCATGTTTCCATGAAAATAACGGGGTGGCCGGTTAGATGTGCCCCTGAGTGTAAGAGCGGCTTAAGTGCTGCCGTTTTTGCTTGTATGATGGCATCGTCGATAACTTTCTGACTTCCCTTAATGCGCTTAAGTGCCATCGCGAAACTTTGACTAGTCCGTAGATGTAACAGTTCGTTCAGATAACGAAATCGGAATTAACCTTCTGTAAACCAAGGAACATCCAACCTAAAACAGGGGTGAGAGGGTCTTCTCCGAAAGCCTTACACGATAATAAATTATAAATAAATAAATATTTCTTACAATCATACCAAATTAGACTGGCGCCAAAGTAAGCACTGTAGGGCTTTTGTTATGGGATACTAGGGTGACGGATAGAAAAACATATAATAATATATATATATAAATAAATATTATTCATTGTATAAATATATATAAACAGCCACGACTCACAATATGCCATGAAATATTAATAAAATGGCGACCGCGCACAGGATGACGCTCCGTGGGTAGGTCCCCGACAAGGCGGACCGACGATCTGGTGAAAGTCGCGGGAAGCCGCTGGATGAGGACAGCGTAGGATTGTTGTGGAGATCCTTGGGAGAGGCCTATACCCAGCAGTGGGTGTTATGTGGCTGAGACGACGAACCATGACTCAGGTACAAATGCGCGTATTCATCATACAAACATTTGCCCCTACCGGGATTTGAACCTCAGTCAGAGTAAGCGACACCTTGAACCCGTGTCCGTACCACTCTACCACGGAGGTCGATAATGGGCTGAACATTCTGTAGTTACATTAGTCCGTAATATTCAGTAACTCGTACGACAAAAATCGACCGAATCTTTCGTAGGTAGTAGACCGTCAACTCGCAACTTGGAATCCTTTCTAATCCTCGAGCTGGCGATAAGACCAACAAAAAGGCTCTCGACCGACTTTCACGAGAACGAAAAAAAGTTCCATCTAAAACTTAACCAGCTGCGTCATTTTACCCAAAAGGTAACTCGAGGAATGCTTTTTTTACGAATTTGTTCTTGACGCTTTTGGAATGTAATTTTCTCTTTGGCTTCAAAAAAATGTCAGACGACAATAAAATGGCACGCAAATAACTTAAGCATTTATAATAGTATCACACTCTGATGAGTGAAATAAAGACGATTGAGTTTTTCTTTAAAGACAAAAAATTTATTAACAAAAAAACACGTTTTACTTTTAAAGTTTTTCCACTTTTATCTTAGATAAAGCATTGATAACTCACCTGTATAGACAAAAAAACAACATATAAAGCCTTTATTTCAGGTCTAGACATTTATTTTACCGTAAATCAACTCTGTTCTATCTATAAATTTTCTTAGGTTATTTCGCTCCACAGATTACTTAGCTTACAGTCACGTTTCTTGTCACTCTCAAACATGACATCTGTGGATTACGCGGCAAATTTAAAACAGTTAAGAAAAGCATAAATGTAGTGGTTTTCTTTACACATTTATTAGCAGAACCAAATAAAAAAAAATATTGGAAAAAATTAACTCGGCCACAAGTGAAATCCCAGACGGGATTTCCCGGATTGGACCGGATTTCCAAAGGTCGCGGGTTCGATTCCCGTCTGGGATTTCACTTGTGGCCGAGTTAATTTTTTCCAATATTTTTCTATTTAAAATTTACCATAAGTATAAAAATAGCATTGAAAAATGCAAAAATTACAAAATCATAAAAAGAACCAAATAAGTTACTTAAAATAAAGAAGAAATATTTGATTGTTTGTTTGCATTGAATAGGCTCCGAAACTACTGGTCGGATTTGGATGAAATTTGATACACAGATTGTAGAACTGGTTATGAACATAGGATACTTTTTATCCCGATATTCCCACGGGAACGGGAACCACGTGAGTGACACCGCTGGCGACCGCTAGTAATTAATAAAATGAACACAATTTTCTTGTTTAATATTTATCACAATAAAACTGTTGTTATAGTAATACCTACTGCACTATCGGGTTAGTAACTAAATCATTTATCACCGTAATACGACTTGACTTTAACCATCAACGTTATCAAAAACTATCGTATGCACGTAGGGCTAGCACGAAAAACTATCGAAATAGTATCGAAGACCTAATGTCAAAAATTGTATAGGAAAATGTAGTACCGTTTACTTCCGGTAGGAACACTGCACAATATGTTATTATTTTTTTTACTTCACTTCCTCGATACTTAGTCGAAAGTTTTTCGTGCTACTGATCATGTCGGAAAAGCAGTATAAATGCGTAGCAGCAGAATACAAAGCAATATTTTTCGATATCAAATACATTTAAATATTTAAATTTCATAATCAAAAAAAATTTTTTTTTTTTCGATTATTTAGGAGCTTTGATCGTCCAGTCGAACATGCCAGCTCCATCTTACCCTAATCTTGAAGACTAAACCTACTTAATACTTAAGACTATGAATAGCGAAGTTAATTATTATTTTTGCAGCTTCTGATAACGGTTCAGTCAAGAAGTTTGACATGCAACCAAAATGATTATTATTTATGTTCAACAATCGACATACATCAATCCTTTGATTACGGTTACGCTCACATTCCATTAACAAATGGTAGACATCATCTAGTTTTCCGCACAGTGAACAGTTAGGGGTCTCATAATCCAATCATAATCTTTCGACTATTCAGATTGTGTCTAAATACTTGTTTTGGTATTTTTATATGAATAATACGAATGTTTCGCTCATCCCACGAGCGAAAATACCACATCGAGCCTAGAGCCTGTTTTGCTGCTGCACATAGAGGCAAAATATGTTACCTATTTATTAGATGTCTAAAATACCAGATGTACCTATGTGTGTTGCAACAAAATAAACAATTTTCTATTCTATTCTATTCTAATATTACAATTCTTTATATTTATATTCCTTGGGTTCTGACTAAATCTTTGTGTGTGCAATAAAGTATTTTATCTATCAATCTATCTATTATAAAATTATATCAAATTACACTATTCCATTCTTAACAAAAAAAAAAAGAAATATAACTAAGCAAAGCAAATAAAAGCAAAATACTATCCATAATAGAGAAAGTTTAAAGTTTCCCAAAGACCAACGTACACTTGAAACAATTTTACTTGATTTTCAGTTTACAAACTTTAAAGTGAACACAGTAAATGAAAGTGAAACAGCGCGGTATTCACTGAGAGGCGAAGCTAAGGCAAACATCGTGCCTTGCAACTTAAATATAAATCTGGAGGTAACCACAAGGTAACCGGTGAATAATTGAGAATAGCATTCTACGTATCGAGCTTCCTTTGAAAATGTCAATGATAATTTAAGTAAACCACGCTTCGGTATTCTGGGAATACTAATAAGACTCGAATCGTCCCACGCATATGACACTGCGCGGACGAGCAATTTTTGTCATCGCAACTAATTTATCCCTGTCACCGACGCCGTCTTCTTGCTGAGATTTCAAAGTAACGCACACGAGAGCGACATTAACACAACTTTTTCTGTATAATTTTCCGCATTCAGCAACATTTTTGTCGTCGTATTAAAACCAATAGACGGGGGCGACCGTTGGGTCGCCGGGTTGCCTCAGCAACTTTTTTGTGGTCCTAACATCTGCGTTGTGGTGTTGCCACCAAATCTATGGACATAAAAATCTCCTAGCTGTCGCGTCGCTACATGCGCTTACTTTCATATAAGCGCGCACTAATGCCAGAGCCAAAATAGTTACGGAGACAAAAATTGCTCGTGCGCGCTCTCTCTAAAGGTTGCCAAGAAGGTTTTTTGAAATTGTGAAACCTCATTTAATTTAATCTCGTAGAACGCTCATTTTGTACTAAAACTGTCTTACAGTAATAAGGTGTCGACTTTACGTCGCCATGTTGGAGATCTAATTAAGTTTGAGCCAGACACTTTTTTTGGGGATGAAAAAGTTTATTGAACAACCCTGACATTTAATCCAAGAATAGATTTAAAATACTAGTGTTAAAATACCATGTTTCAAGGAAAGTGTAAATTAATGTAAAGGAATTTTGATGGGCCCCTACAGAACCCTACTGCGCGTAGCTCGACACACACTTAGCCGGTTGTTTCTATACATTAGAAGAACCATTTTTAATTTCATAGTGGTCATAAAACATAACGATCACTAAAAACAATATGATGATCATTTCAACTATTTTAGATTCCTATTTCGTTCTTTACAGTCCAATAATGTCGCTTTAAAGAGAGCTGAAATGGCTCAAGGATTTCAAATGTTCCCGTTAAATCTAGCGTAAGAAAACAAACTGCATTGATGCATTTGCAATAAAGAAATTCAAGCCAGTAGTTTCAAAAGAAAAAACAGAAAATAAAATTCAACTCTAGTTCAAATTATGCGTTGTCAGTAATACAGGTACAGCTCCATTAGGAACGAATCAACGTAAAAAATCTGTTATTTTGGTATGGTTTCGGTATAACGGTTGCTATGGTTTCCATAGCGCCGTTTTGACATTATTTCGTACTCTCTAAGCCCGTCAACTAAGATACGGGCCTCCGTCCGTAAGTTTCCCGAAACTACGGATAGAGCCTACTCTCTATTGATGTCGGATGTACTGGTTTTGAACAAACGGCACAATCACATTGGGAGTAGGGACAAAATGTCAAAACGTATTCTGATTCATTCTTAGTTTGGGTCTCCGAACTAATAAGCTGTCCGTAGGTGATATGGAATAGGAAACCTCCGTAACTTAGGCCGAAACTACGGGTTTAGTGCTTAGAGAGTAGACCTCCTGCTGGCATGCCGCCATCTCTTAGCGCAATATTGTTTTCTGTCAAACATTATCAGCGCATTATTTTTATATGCCACTTGTTATGTGTTATGTGTGTTATGTGTTGCCAAATAAATCACTATTATATTCTATTCTATTCTACTTCGTACCGCAAACCCTCATAAAACAAAATATTTTTTTGACGGAGATTTTGTGTGAAGTGTGTTAAAATATGACAACTTTAATTCGTTCGTTGGCAGGAACAATGAATAAAGATGTACATGGATCTAAGTGGTTTATAGAATAAATATTTAACAAGTAAATATACTAGAAAAAAGCAACTAGTCTCATGTCGCCCTGACGGGATTCGAACCCGCATCCTTGGGAGTCCGGCCCAATGCATTGGGCATAGTGCATTGGGCCGGACTCCCAAGGATGCGGGTAAAAATAGCATTGTAAAATGCAAAATTAAAAAGTTATAATTGTTTATAGAAACTTACATTATTCAAATATATCATGAGTATTTAGATGTCGATATTTTTTTGCAAATGTTCAGGAGCTGCCTATTCAAGTCCGTCATTACAAAGTACAATCAAGTGCAGGTAGGCACGTTCTTTTTGGTAATATTTCATCTCCATATATAATATCTCAATGGTTGTGTCATTGGGCAGGAATAAAAAAATACTTTATGAAGTTCGCGGTACGAATTTAAACACTATTGAAACAAAAGGAAAACAAAACGTTCTTACGTCATGATGGTCTCTAAACAATGGCGGAAAGCCAGCTGGGCCCTTATTCACTATGACCACTCACAGATTCCTTGCACAAAACACGCCAATATCGTATTTGATTTTGACATTTTCAAAATTCATTTTCTCCATGATACTCACAAATTATAGAGTTCTTGTACAAGTACACGAGCGCCACAAATTGTATAGTTATTAAACAAATAAAATAACTTTAAAAAATTTAAGTTTCATAGAGAAAACGAATTTTGCAAATGTCGAAACCAAAACGACATTGGCGTGGTTTGAGCAAGGAATCTGTAAGTGGACATAGTGAATACGGGCTCTGATGTGAAATCGATTCCGTCAAGACAAGAGTAACGCCCCAGGTTGACAAATATTCTTACAAACAAGGCCCAAAAAGAAGTGGTGGAGAAGTACAGTGATAACAGTATAACATGTTCGCATCATACATACAAACGAATGTTTCTCAAAATATTAAAATGTTACTACATAAAAACCTGATCAGTGTACCAAAAATTAGTGCGTTCGGATGGCAATTTGTCCAATGGAATACTTCTGGGTGTACCACAAAAAGTTTTCGCAGAAGACTACTGTGCAAATTCGAACCTAACTTATGAAAAAAGTTTGCTTAGACTTCTACAAGCTGTGTCCACGGTCTTCAAAGCACTGTGTGCTGTACCGTGCATTGAGAAAAAAATATATATTTCCGTAATTCTCCATAACTTCGCTAATTTTGTTCGTTTGTTCATAGGAAATGTGTTCGTGATCGCGGCCATCATAATCGAGAGGAACCTCCAGAATGTGGCCAACTATCTGGTGGCCTCGCTGGCGGTGGCGGACCTGATGGTGGCATGTCTCGTCATGCCACTCGGAGCTGTCTATGAGGTACCTATTATGTCAGGTTGACACGTTGTCGCCTTATTATCTTTTTTTTAACGAAGGGTATTTGTGTAATTTAGTTTATGTAACAGTGATACATACCTTGCTTATAATGGTACTACCAGTAGTGTACCATTCCGTGAGGTGGGAACCTGGTGACCAGTAATACAGGTCTTACATAGTCAAAACATCAGTCTCTCACAATAGATTTAAGTTATACTGTACCTCGTTCTTAGTTATACTGCTCTATTGGGTGGAGCTAATAAAGTTTTTATTATTAATATTTTTAAAATCGAACTGCCGTCCTAAATGATTACAATGACAGATAACGACACGTAGACAGATCAATGTACAGTCAACAGCAGGCTTTACATTTGCACTACGAAAACCGCCGCTATTACGAGCGACGTAAGAGCGCTCTCAAGGTCAAAGTGTAAAGCCGTAGCTGACTGTATGTTGATCTGTCTGACATACAAATGATAACATATTTGCTGTAAAAAAAAAACTTCTTATATGTTACTTACAACCATTTAATCTTCATTATAGTCATCATTATCATCAACCAGTTTTAGAATAGGATCAGGATTGGTGAGTTCTTCCGAAGAGACTTCCGAAGCGCGGAGGAGCTTTTGGTTACCTATACCGAGACCGGCTATTGCAAAGGTTGCTGCGCGCGAACCTCCCCACCACCAAGCAAGATAACCGAGGAGTTATCTTAAAAAGTATAAAAGCTCGAATCATAAGTAGCCCCGAAGGTTGAATTCCAAAATTCATTCAAGTTACTTTAATTTATTAAATTTATTACACCAACGTGCAAATGATAGCATGTGTGATGTGAATACTCCTTCCCATATGTTACATTCGCATATTTACATCAATAAATTACTTGAGAGTTGACAAGCCTGCCGACGACGTCTGATATATATGTCGAGAGCCACCGTATGTAATCATCACCTTGTTACTGGCTTGAGGAATATGGGGGTTAAGAATATATTGGATTGTGAGAACTTGGTATGAACGCTTAGTATAAACAAATTTGAAAGTTTGAAAATAAGGCAAGCAAGATTTTGTAAATCACACACATTGATATATTTTGCTAAGGGATCGACAATCTCACATTATGTTATCTTATAGTTAACTGCTTATATCAAAGTCATTAAAATACTTATAAATTTTTAATTTTGCATTTAACAATGCTATTTTTATGAGGTAAATATCAAACAAGAAAATATACTAGGGTTTGATACCATTGTAAAATACAAAATTAAAAAGTTATAACTAAATGGTTGTTTCATCTTAATCGATAGTCAAACATTTGTAAAGATGTTTCTTTCGAATGCGAGGATATTTATCTCATTGATGAAACGACGCGACGGTGGCCAACACCGTAGAAAGGTGAATATACTAGAATACGTTAGTGTTAACAAACAAATAATCTCCACTTGAGTAGGGCCTTGTAGAAGAAAAGATAGAATAAAATATAAGTGTACATATGTCAGACAACATAATACATTAATCTTTTACAATCACATCAAATATAAAATTCATAAGAACTTGCCTTTTTAGTTTACGTACAAAATACAATAGTCATGTTTCGTGTATAAATAACACAGACTTTCTGTGTTCTGTGTAAAATTACTATTTATAAATGTTTCGGCGATTCGGTCAGTTGCCGTGTTCACGGGTTGACAGACAACAGTCAATCAACCCGTGACCACGGCAACTGAAAAGGTGCCGAAACGTCGGGAAACCAAAAAACCTCAAATAAACCGAAAAATTAAAGTACCAAATATATATTTCGGGTAAATAAACGCACTAAATATTAGGCAAAAGTTGTTTTATTTCAATTATGAGTGCGCGAAGATACTTAAGATGTGCTTACTAAAATTTTGCTAGGTCGATGTTTTGCATAAAGTTGTGTTTAATCATAATCAACTAATTGCTAATATTCGGGTAATTTTTTAATTTGACAAGAACGAAATACTTAAGTCGAAAAGAAAAAAACAGCCCTTGAGAAGTTTCTTACCGGCTCTCCTCGTAACAAGATGTCTCGTCGTAGGGCATTATGAACCGATATTGCAGCTTCTTTGACATTCACAAGTGCATGTAACAGCCTACGTATAAATAACATTTTTTTTAATGAACGACGGGGAGACCCTTAGCTTTCATCATACCTGATGTTAATGTAAGTATTGATAAGGCTGAAGATGGAAGCGAGGCTCTCCCGTACTCCTAAATCACTGAGGAACTGGCTATCTAATCTCTAACTGCCGGAACACAACAATGCTGAAAACATTATTGTTATGGCGTGACACTTAGATAAGATGGTGGTAGCTAGCCAGGCGGACTTACAACGAGTCCTTCCACCAACCACAAACCAACAAAACCCGGGACCCCTGGGTCTGAAACCGGTGGTTGTACCATTAGACCACAGAGGCGGTTATTTTAGTTTTAAGTAAATGCGGCATTCAGTGGCGAAGAGTTCATACAAACCGTTTCCCATCGGCTTTCCTTTTAGAAATCCCTCCCCACCGATCCACCATACTTAAGAGTTTTTTTGGTGAAATTTTTTGGTCCGGCTAACTTTTGGCTATTTTGACCCCTCGTCAATGGGCGGCAATCCGTCAATAGATAATACTAATAAGTTTCATTTTCTCATCACAAACTTAGCATTTACAAAACAGGAATAAGGAATCTAAGTCTGTGAGAGGCTGATGCCTGAGCTAGGTACAAAATACCTGTGTTAGGTTACCAGGCTCCCACCACCTCGAACCACATTATCTCTGATAAAAACGTTATCTAATAGATGTCGCTGAGAGAACATGAGAAGATTAATGGCTAAACATTAAAAATATAAAGAAAAAAATAATAAGAAAAATACTGAAACACTATATTCAACCACATTTTCTTTGACAGCGAGATTATTTTTCAGGACCGTATATTTACTAAGTCAGTGGTACCGTTTTCAGTTTTTTAATCCCATAAACTGCTACACAGCAATATCTCGAAGTGCTATAATGAATTCGTGCCATTTCCTCCCTCTACACCACTTAACGAGCAACAAAAACGCAATAAAAGTGTAGAAAACACCGAACTACCCACGCCCTAACAACTTCATAACTCCTTTATCAAGTCACGCAACCTTAATTAATAACCTGTAAAATTTTCGTTTTCGTTTTGCCCATTCGGACCGTTTACTTTTATCGCGCTGTGAAATGTAAGTTTTCAAACGTAAAGTCGTAAATCATGAAACGTTCTCGCCTTCTAAAGGTAACTGTTCGAGTATTTTAGCTTTGTTCTGCTATTAATTGGTATTAAACAACTTAATAAAAATTGGTCTGCTTTCTAATGCCCGATTTACACCAGGCAAGGACAGTGACGAGTACAGTGACAGCGCTCGATTTTATATGCAAGGCAGCTTGCAAGCCAAATTGACTTGCTACTGTCCGATCGTTTACACTACTTTACTTACCATTTCGCTAAAGACTCGACACATGTAAATCGGACATAAGATAAGTCCTTTAATCGGATTCCTAAGAGGGTGACTCAAATCACCATAAAACGACAATGCAAAATATTGACAGACAAAATATCACTCGCAATAAGTATTTAAAGCATTACGTCCTACTATACTACATTATGAATGCTAAAGTATGTCTACAAACAGACATCTTTGTTCTTCTCTTATAAATGCTAAAGTATGTCAGTTTGTTTGTTTATTTGTGTGTTGCTCCTTCACGATAAAACTACTGAATGGATCTGGATGTGGCACGCATATAGAAAATTGCCTATATTATAACATAGTCTACTTTTTAACCTGATATTCCCTCGGGAACGGGAACCACGTGGGTGAAACCTCGGGTGGACGCTAGTCCTACTAATATTATTAATCCGAAAGTTTGTGAGGATGTTTGTAATCTTTCACGCAAAAATTACTGAAGCGATTTGGATAAACATTGGCACACAGATAAAAGATTGCCTGGATTAATACATAGGCTACTTTTTATCCCGATATTCCCTCGGGATCGAGAACCACGCGGGTGAAACAGCGGCTAGTATAAAATAAATGGGCAAAATCTGTAATACTCATCATTATCTTGACGTTGTCCGGAAAAAAATGTGACAGTTTGCCCGTCTGTCGGTCTTTTACAGACTGTACTTCGGAGAGTGTGCTCAGGAGCTGCATGAACTCATACCGCAATCCCCCTTTTTCCATCGGACATCCAGACGCACTTGGTTGATATTCCTAAATCTCGCACAAAGCACTACTCAACATCTTTAATATTGCAAAGGCAAAGGAGTGAAACTCCATCCTTGCGTCTGTAATTCTGAGTCAAAGTCAAAGTCAATATCATTTATTCAGTCTAGGCTGTTACAAGCACTTATGAACGTCAAAGAAGCTACGCCATCGGTTCACAAACCCTACGGCGGGAGACCTTGTGACGAGAAGAACCGGCAAGAAACTCGTCAAGGGCTGTTTTTTTCTCTCTGTTTTATTTCATACATAGTCGTCAAATTGAAAAGTTACCTTAACGTATCAGTAAGGTCAATTTCCATCACTAAAAGAAAATACTAATTATAATATTACATTTTATGGTTATTGCAACCGTAAACAACTTTCTGAGTTCTTATAACCCGTCCATCTTCAAAGCAAGGGTGAATAGGCACCTTCTGAGTTAGCTTGCTCCATTTGTAGAACCTGCCTTAGCCCTTGGGCTGGATTGGGCTCAAGAGCAAATCAATTTTAGGTAAAAAAAAAGGTTGGTGGTGGTAGTACTTGTTGTAAGTCCGCCTGGCTAGCTACCACCATCTTATACATGTCTGACGCCATAACAAAAATGTTTGCAGCATATTGCTGTGTTCCGGCAGTTAGAGATAAGATAGCCAGTTGCTCAGTGGTTAAGGATTTCGGGAGAGGCTAGCTTGCATCTTCTGCCTTATCAATACTTAATATCAGGTATGATGAAGGCTAGGAGTCTCCCCGTCGTTCATAAAAAAGGGTGCCAGTTCATCCATAGTTCCTTCCACCTACCTATCATAATATACACTGGAAATCTTGCAACTTGTGCATTCTATGTTTTGCTTCTTCTCCCAGCCCAGCATGACTAAATAAAGGTAATATTCGTAATTATAATAAAACTACTTTTATTTAGTGCGATTTATTTACCCGAAATATATATTTGGTGCTATAATTTTTCGGTTTGTTGCGGTTTTTTGGTTTCCCGACGTTTCGGCACCTTTTTAGTGCCGTGGTCATGGGTTGACTAGCTACTTATAAGTCTACCTTTACAGAGTTGATTTGAAAGTTGTTGTATTTCAATTATGAGTGCGCGAAGAAACTTATGATGTGCTTATTCCTAATTATATTTATTCTTCTACAGGTCAGCCAAGGATGGATCCTGGGCCCCGAACTATGTGATATGTGGACTTCCAGCGACGTTCTATGCAGTTCAGCTTCCATTCTGCACCTCGTTGCGATCGCTACTGATAGGTAATATCAAAACTATTATTTTTATTATTAACCTAGCTGGATCGTCCCATTGCAGGGTCAAAGATTTCCATCTTCATTTTATTTCAACCGGTCTTGGACTATTGTGCTCCAGTCACTCATATATGTGTCAAGATCCTCTCTCGATCGCCGTCTTCCCGTGGGTGTCCATTTAGTTTTTGCCCGGCGGTCGTCCGACATGCGACAGTATGTTTTGCATTTTTGCAGACATAATATACACTTACACTGTGAATTACTTATATTTTTCATTCACAATGCTATTTTATGACATACTATAAATAACAACTAATCTCCTAGTTGCTCAGGCTTTATAGCTAAAGGCTCTTTCTTGTTCATTGAAATAAAACGTAAATTTTACTTAACTTTTATTAACTTTAATTAACTGTTTGGTTTTGTACTGCTTCACGGAGTAACTTCCGTGATAACTGATTAGTGAAAAAAGCGAAAGAAAGAATGAAAAACTATTTATTCGTCTACCATAGTTCACAGCCCAAATAAAAAAGAAATTAACAAGAAAACAACATATTGGCCGAAATGGACTCCCACCTCAGCTTCTGTCATAAGTGATAACATAACGCGGTTTAAAATAAAATGTATTATTTTAATACGAGTAAAATGCGTGTTTTAATTCATATAGTTAAGGTGGTACGACTTCCATACAAACAAACATTACACAATTATTGGTTCATCATACCTTAATAATTCATAAACACATGCGCAACTAACTCGTTTCAGTTATTTGTTTGCGCGAAATTATAAAAAAAAAATATTTTCATACATGAGCTATATAAATGCGATGGGTCACACACACATACGTAGAATTATTAAAATTATAAGATATTGGTATATTCCTGTTTTATGTATGAAAATACATTTTTTTTATAATTTCGCGAAAACAAATAACTGAAACGAGTTAGTTGCGCATGTGTTTATGAATTATTAAGGTATTATGAACCAATAATTGTGTAATGTTTGTTTGTATAGAAGTCGTACCACCTTAAGTTGATTTTCGTCGATCGACGAAAAATTCCAAATTATGCGAAAATCTTTAATTGCAGTTTGTGATCATCACGTTTAACATTTTGTATATTTTATAGTTTTCGGAACAAATAGACTCGAGTACCTTTAATTTGATACCTTACTCGGCCGCGTATTACGCGCCAAAGTCCCTATCGAGTCGTCACAAATTTTACGAACCTGAATTAAGTATATAGATAATGGAATTCATTTACAGTGATACAATAGGTAGTTATTTATAATGAAACGATATTTCTTATGCATTACATAGCCCGATTATAATTCGTTTGTTATCTAATCATTTAAGTATGTCAAAAATAAACAAAGTGTATAGTTAAAAAACAGCACAGATAATATACTATGTAAGAGTATATTTTTTTTATATTAATCACTGATCAGTTATTTAACGTTTATATCCTTGACAAAAACATCAGAAAATAGGATAAACTTTCCAAGAGTAGACCTTTTCCTGACTACAAATTAAAAATAATATGATTTATGATTTTGTAATTTTTGCATTTTTCAATGCTATTTTTATACTTATGGTAAATTTTAAATATGATTTATTTAACAAATTATTAAGTTCATCAACATCACAAATCCATCCAAAACAACCTACTCTAAAATTTCTTACGGACAAAGTCGTATGCTGACTTTGCATAAACCTCTCCGGGAAATGGATTAGGCGCTGGCTGCACTGTGAGCGAGAATTTTTTTCGCTTCAGATATTTTCAGACAAATTCATTAATTATTTTGTAAACACAGTATGTTGAAAGAAAATGAAGTAGACAGATTAATTGTACAGGGGCACAGCTTATTTCATATTGAAAACTCTTCCAGCAGGCCTTTAGTAATCACATTGTTAACATTTCATACGTATGCTAACGTATCATCGTGCCCCATCAGTGCCATCAGTTCCTTTCTATTTGTATTATGAGTAAAAGTACTAATTATACAAATAGAAAGGAATGGCATTATAACATTCAGGAAACTGCCTGGAATTAAGACGCCATTTCAGAAGAATAGCAACTCTTCATCAATGTAGGTCTGTATGTCGCAACTCGCCTGAGGCTTTAGTGTGACCTGCGCTTAATACTTTTTGACGCTACATTGTACTGGGATTTATGTATTTTTTAAAACCACTAGTTTCATGTTATTGTTATTGCTGTGCGACATACTAATCCAATTTAATTTTATTGCTCAAACGGATAACAATGTACCGTTCAAATGAGCTTTTGGTACTATAATTTACATTTTATTTTCAAAATTGTTGTATAATTACTCGTTTTCATTAGTAATGTCTTTAATTCGTTATAAATGCACTTTTGATAATTTCGTCAGCTTAACTCTTCTATCACTATTAGGTGGTCCGTAAACGATGAAATTTTCTGACATATTTCTGTCAGATTTTCGTGTTTATTAAATTTGTTTGACCGTCTGCGGCTATGTTTGATGCGTGTTAGGACCGGTTGCTCATTTATAGTGAAGTTAAAGTTAAAATTTAACTGTTGTCAATTTTGACTTCGGTAAAAAAAAATACGTCGGTTATCTTCGCATTCAATTGCCCAAAAATATTATACGCGGCGGTGAAATTAAACAAGGGTTAAAAGTGTATTTTAGATAATTAACCTAAAAACGGTAGGTAAGCGATAACAACAAAATCTACTAATGTCAAAATTTTAAACCACCCCCACCTTGTCGGTTATTTTGACTGCCGTTAAATCTGTAATTTGACTGCTCGTTAAAGTAACCGCCGTTTAATTTTACTTTAACCATATTTTAACCCTAAAGTAAACGTAACCGAGCTACGAGCAACCGGACCTTAGTGCCGCAAGTTTATTTGACAAACGTGCTTGTCAAACAAATTTGTCAAATAAAGGAGAATGGGCTGTTAAGTATGAAGTTTGTCCCAACCCTTGTAACAATATAGGATATGTGTTCAAATGTTGTCCTTGTTGTCCTCATCGCGAGTATATAATTTTTATTGCTCTAAGTAACGTCGAAGAAAAAAAAAATTTCATAGATTACAAAAACAGAACTTTGTGAATTATAATAATCTCCGTTTGTATCATGATGTTTCCGTATTTTATTTTATTACTATGTCTCCTTGCTGAATTCAGCGTTCAACATCTTCGACTTCTCTGCTCCGTGTTGGGTCTAATTCCTTGATGGGCCTTCACAACACATTGTACCCAAGCGTTATTTACCATTATTTTATCGGTTGGAGGCAGCACCGCCAAGATCCAATTTGAAATTAACCAAGAAACCTGACATGTATGACAAACATGAACAGGAGATGTATTTTTGAATCATTCGAAATTCATACGCGAATTGAAATACATTGAGTTCCATTTTGTCATAACTATTTTTGAATCAATGAGATTTAATTTAACGATGCTATTTTTATGTGATATTAATGAAGCAATTTGTTTCTTCGGGGAGACAAGTTGCTTTTCTGTAGTATATTTTCTTCATTGAGATTATCATTGAATTCTAGAGCAGTTACAACATGGGCATTCGTAATGGTTTTCGTTATATCTATATTTATATAATAAGCATCCCCACAGTTTACTTCGCATCACTAAGACCAACTCTTTGGGATGCTGCACTACGGTTCTCACAGTTTTCCCATCCCTCAGAATTTCAGGCTTCGATAATATTAGGTCTTTAACTATGAAATTGCCGATTTGTATGAATAATTTCAAAGAAAGTTTCAACGCAAGTGCTAATGCCACTTTTTTTTAATGTACAACCATTGTTTGAAGACTAACCACCATATTCTAAGTCGTTCCTCCAAAACTTTTTACACTCCACTCAACCTCGTCGTGGGTAAAAATGGTAGTGTGCGCTAGGCCTAACACGGAGTGGCTACGTACTCTTTGGCTCGGTAATCTAAGTCATAACTCCGTAAGGACCTGGAGTCCTTACGGAGTTATGACTTAGATTACCGATTTCGAGGAGTATTTCGAAGAGGTTTTCAATGAAGTTTCGTTAAGTCGAGGACGAGTAAGTTTTGGAGGAACGACTTAGAATATGGGTGTAAGCAATCTAATGCTATATTGTTATTTAAAAAAATATGATTAATTTATAAATGAATAATAAATAAATAAATAAAGTAGTAAAAGTAGTTAATAAAAGTAGTTAATAAATAAAGTAGTAAATTTTGCTAACAAAAAAAGGAGAACCTTTCGAGGTATTTTTTATCGAATAAGAAATGAATATAATAACATGAAATTAATTATTCTTGATCATTATGATCTTAATTTAATATTAAATCAAGCAACAGATGTACCTTTTAATCACAGAAGTAGTAGGTTCTCTAGAAGTGTAAGAAAAAATCGGCAATTTCATACTTTAAACCCTATTATGATGCGACCATACAGCTTACTATGGAACTTCGAATTTTTGGGGAGCTATTCTGGCAAGTGGATTCATCTCGGTCAATCAAAATAACATCATCCAGAAATACAGCCGAGCTTTGAAAATTGTTAGAGTGCCTTCCAAATCCTTGATACCAAAATTTGGTATCAGTATACATTTAATGTAACTCATAATCACACACACAGTTCCTATGGTTGGTATAGTGCCACTTTAAGCAAATACAGTAAAACACGCTAAACCTCTTTATTATTTGAAGGATCTGCAAACCTGTGTAGGTTTTTTGGCGCAGAATTCAGCTTCACTATCATTCAATGAACTATTCTACTAAACAATACCTTTCTAATGATATACAACTGAAAGCCCATTCTCCTTTGATCGTTTACCATGCCCTTAACAGATTTTGGCGATGATATAAAATTTCAGAAGACTTTAGGACCTGTCTTTTCTAGATAGCAATTCCCTCTGTCACAGGAGTGGACTAAACAAACGTAGACTAACACAAAAATTACTAGAAGAAATTATTGCATATTCTAAGACGGAACTAATTATGGTTCATCTGTGGTAGATTCCATCCAATCTTTAAATTACTTAAAAATCAACTGACCTTTATTTTATTTCCTCAGATATTGGGCCGTGACAGACGTGGACTACATCCATATACGGAATGAAAGACGAATCTTCACTATGATCTTCCTTGTGTGGGGGGCGGCTCTGGTCGTATCCCTGGCCCCTCAGCTGGGCTGGAAGGACCCCGACTACCTCGCCCGCATCACGCAGCAGCAGAAGTGCCTCGTCAGCCAAGATCTCGCGTACCAGATCTTTGCTACTTGTTCCACCTTCTACCTCCCCCTTGCTGTTATCCTCATTCTATATTGGAAGATCTTCCAGACTGCTCGCAGACGCATTCGAAGGAGAAGGGAGCCGCCGCCACCTCGACCAACGTCAGCTGACGGCGCCCCGCTCTCTGGTCGACCTGTCCAATCGGCGAGAGACAGGCGATTCGTCAAGAAGCGGTTCCTCAACCTAAAAAAATGCAATCAGCGGACAAGAACAGAGACTCTAGCGGCTGCTCTCTTACTCACCGAAGGACAGAGCACTTCTACTGTTGACACTTTGGATGAGGAACCGCGAACGACAGCTTTCACTATCAACGAGAGAGCCCCAGCAACAGTTTCACCAGAAAAGTCTTCCTCAACTGTTACAAATGGGTCGAAACAAGAGAAGGCGATCGCTCCCGCTCCCACGCATAGGGAGAAGAAGGAATCTTTGGAAGCGAAGAGAGAGAGAAAAGCAGCGAAGACCCTCGCGATTATTACGGGAGCATTTGTTTTCTGCTGGCTTCCATTCTTCATAATGGCTCTCGTGATGCCCATCTGCTCATCTTGTGTCATCAGCGATTACTTGGCGAGTTTCTTTCTGTGGCTCGGATATTTCAATTCGACTCTCAACCCCGTCATATACACGATCTTCAGCCCTGACTTCCGTCAGGCCTTCGCCCGGATTCTATTCGGCACCCACCGGCGTGGACGCAATAAAAAATTCTAACGAAAATGTCCCTATTATGTATATAATTGAGCCAATATTGTGCTCGGAAGGACTATGTTAATCTCCTAATTGTATGATATTTCAAAGCTTTCTGTATGTTATACATACTTATCGTTAGTAGTGAGTGTAAATACGTTTAGCCGAAGAGTTGTACATAATATAAAGATATATACATATAATAGATGACGTTGAGAATTGTTTTTTTAATGCGTTATAGTCTATGCAGCCGCGTTGAGGTCGCTCGCGAGTCCAGGGCGACCTCGCCGCCAGCTCTTATGTTGTTTCCAGTGACATTACGAAATAAATATTAAAATTACATCATAAAACGCTTTCTTTATTTCCCTTTTTTATTTTACCCTGTAGGCCTAGCACGAACAACTTTCGAGTAAGTATCGAGGAAGTAAAGTATAAAAATGTATGACATATTGAGCAGCGTTTCTACCGGACGTAAACGGAACTACGTTTTCCTATACATTTTTTGACATAACGTGCTCGATACCTAATCGATAATATTTCGTGCTCGCCATACTGTAGGCCTAGCATGAATAACTTTCGAGAAGGTATCGAGGAAGTAAAGTAAAAAAATGTATGAGATATTGAGCAGCGTTCCTACCGGACGTAAACGGAACTACATTTTCCTCCTATAAGTACATTTTTTGACATAACGTGATCGATACTATTTCGATAGTTATTTGTGCTAACCCCACTGATCTATTTGTAAAAAACTTTGAATCTCTGTCAAGATAAGTTACATTACAATACAAGAAAGAAAGTAGCTAAAGTAGTAGTACCAAAGAAGTATTTGTGCTTTGGAAATCTGAAGCGACGAGCTTCTACACAAACACGCATAAATCTAGATTGATCCTGCCCGGGAATCAAACTCGGACCTTTAAAGATGGTGACACCATAAAATCATTCCTTACATACTCCACCATGTAATGTAGAAAAGGAAACCAACATGGAAGTATCTTTTATGATTTTGTAATTTTTGCATTTTTCCATGCTGTATGACTGCTTTGTAGACAAAGTGAAATAAATTATTAGGATACTATTTTTCAAGAATGTGATATGAGTGAGAACATACTACAGAAATAAATTACCTTAATTAATATGTATATATGCACACAGAAAGCCAACATTCAAAAAGTTCAAAATTGACAAGATTCTAAAGCTTACAAAGCGGTGTCTGTTCATCAATCAAATACAAATAAGATAGAGGTAAGTACCAAAAACAGATGACACCACGAAAATGAAACCTTCATCTTCCAATGTGCCATTCAATAAAAAATGGCAGTACTCACTCAACGAAGACGTAGCAAATGGACATTACGGACTTATCCCCACATCTATTTTTAAATTCCTTTGAGGCTCATGTTTAAGGCCGAGCGGCATATTCGTTAATACCCGCCGCGTTAGCTGTAGGACTTCGAAAAATGATGGTAAACATAATTGCCAACTGATTTACCTTTGCCTCCCTTTTTTGGTGTCATTAGAATCCGGACACCCTTATGTGCAATAGCCCTTATTGTCCTTTTTTTTCGTTATGTATATGTCGCAGCCAACTGGTTAAATCAGCCGTTCGATTGGAGGGCTAGCCCGTTATTTAAACGCCCCGGCACTCAATCGTTGATTGGACCAGCATCACGTAACGTTAGTTGGCTTATTATAAGGCCGGCTTTAGAAGATGGCGGACGTAAAATCAACAAAGTGATTTGAATTTAGTTTTTTTTTTGCCACTGCGGCGCTGGTTGTCACGATAACAAATATGGCGTCAGATAGCTCGCATCAGCTGGCAATTTTATGTGCTTTTTTATTAAACTCAATATCAATATAATAAAATTGTGCCTGATATTGCACCGCCCGCCGGCCACAAGTTTTCATGAATAGTTTGAATCTAAAATGACATCTCATTTAATGAGACGGCTAAATATGACGTTCAGCCAAGTCGTTGAACGTTTCATTCAACGACTTGGCTAGTTGTCCCTTAGCCATTTCATTGAGTGCCAGCGTTTAATTTACGGGTTAGCCCTCCAATTGAACGATTGATTTAACCATTTGGCTGCGACATATATATTTGATATGTGCAATTAACGTTTTTGTTATTTTTTATTTTGCAATTATCTCATTAAATATGTTCTTAACGAAAAAAGGTTTATAGGGCCTAAATTGTTCGTTTAGATGCTCTTTATCGAAGACCAAAAAAGGGGGTTATAAGTAGTAAATTCCTGATGCGGCGCGTATTTACGACCTTGCAGCAGGGTGAGGGTGTTAACGTTTAAAAGGGTCCAGTGGGCATGAAGTATCGCTTTGATTCCAATAACTGGACTCTTTGTTTACAATCTGTTTTGTGTGTCGGGTAAATTCGGGCGGCCGTTCTTTTGTTACGTTTTATACCCGTTGCTCATACTGAAAGCGGAGATTTTGTGCTATCAAAATTTTTCTTTTTTATCTATACATAGGTATTTTCAATATTTTGGGCGATGACAGAGACGACTTTTTTATGAAATTTACTTTTTCTCTAAATACAAATAACTGATAAATACATACAATCTCGGCCACAAGTGAATTCTCAGACGGGAATCGAACCCGCGACCTTTGGAATTCCGGTCCAATGCTCTAACCGCTGAGCTAGGGTTCAATTCCCGTTTGAGAATTCACTTGTGGCCGAATTAATTTTTTCCAATATTTTTCTATTTAAAATTTACCATAAGTATAAAAATAGCATTGTAAAATGCAAAAAAATACAAAAAAAAAAAACATACAATCTTTGGAATTATCTAGTCCAACTCGATGCTCGATGCTCGTGAACGGGTGCTGCCAGCGGGATGGGTCTGCTCATGTTTGCTTGTGTTAAAATGTGTAGAGATATATGTTGTTTGGATTTTATGTTATTTATGATGTTTTGAGTTGAGATGCGTGGCACTGCTTGATCAGAGTAAACAAAGGTAAATAATGTTTTCAATTATTCCAAATATATAAAAGCTTTTTTTTATTTTTTTAACTTTAATTACGATTGAGATTGTGACCCAGCTGATGCGTCTTCTAGTGACATTGTAGGTTGTGTTGTGTCTTACATTAAGGCACTTTTATCTTTCTTTTTTGCTGTTGCCATTGTATTTTTTTTATATTTATACAGCTTAACATAAGTACCTGAAGTACGTCATGCTCACTCAAACGTTTCTTCGGCGGTGTCGTGTGAGGCGGGTCGTTACGTTCCCTAAAATATGGTTGAGCGAAGCGATGGCTGGTTCATGCGTCATGCTCGTGAACGGGTGCCGCCAGCGGAAATGGGTCTACCTCAGTCTGCTTATCTTAATGCTGTGCTTAAAGCCTAAATATTTTAATCTAAAATAAATTGATACTGACCTGTATGTACCTCACAACTTGCAGTGTAGTAGTCTTGTGGTGCGGGAAATGTTGTAATGTATGATAGACAAGTCTTTCTTTGCCAGTTAAAAATTGTTTACGTTTACAATAACCATAAAATGTAATATTTTAATTAGTATTTTCCTTTTGTGATGGAAATTGACCTTACTGATATGTTAAGGTCACTTTTCAATTTGACGACTCTGTATGAAATAAAACAGGGAGAGAAAAAACAGCCCTTGACGAGTTTCTTGCCGGTTCTTCTCGTTACAAGGTCTCCCGCCGTAGGGTTTGTGAACCGATGGCGTAGCTTCTTTGACGTTCATAAGTGCTTGTAACAGCCTAGACTGAATAAATGATATTGACTTTGACTTTGACTTTGACTCAAGCTATTATGGTTACTAGAGAACGGATAAACATACTTAAGTACCTATGCATTATTTTGTAATTATATACATAATGTGCATATTAAAAACTCAGACCGAGCACACAAATATTTAACTTTTCCTGGAATCTAAACCGGGACCACTTGCGCAGAAAACGGTATCCAAAAAAACGGTATCGAAAAAGGTATCCAAACCACAACGCCACACAAATCGCCAAAATAAATATGAGACATCGCCACAACAGTTTTTGCTCTGTCTACAAACAGTTAAAATAACGCACTTACACAGATACGAGGCGCTACACGCGCGCTTGCAACTATGTCAGTGAAAACCAGTGAGATCGAGGGGCCGAAACGGTCGGCGCATGTGTGTGTGAGCGCGTCACGCCGAGTGTAACGATGTTTATTATGTTTAGACTGTCTCTGAGCTCATAAACCGAAAACAGTCTGGCGTATCTCAGAAATCTTTCCCCTTGAGTTCAAACGCCTTAATTAGCCAATCACAACATATTAATTATGCAGGGTAGGTACGAGAATCTCAAACTTTACAGCGAAATCCCTGTACCAATATACCGTGCCATATTAAGGTACTCCCACACACAAGTTAAAGTGCGACAAGGATTATATTGAACGTGGACCGGGGCGCGGTAACTGTCAAAATTGACGTAAACACAAAATGGCGGTGTTAGTTCTTATTTTTTCACGTTCGTTTTAAACATTGTCGCATTGTATATATGATAAAGAATGTTGCAAATCATTTTTTTATCTCTTTTTTTAATATGACAAAAGTTATAAATAGTGATAACAACTTCTTGGTTATTTTTTATTTTTTTATGAACGACGGGGAGACTCTTAGCCATCATCATACCTTCATCATAAGATGGAAGCAAGCCTCTCCCGGAATCCTCAATCACTGAGGAACTGGCTATCTTATCTTTTACTGCCGGAACCCAACAATGCTGAAAACATTGTTGTTATTGCGTCAGACTTAGATAAGATAGGACTAGCGGCCGCCCACGGTTTCACCCGCGATAATATATAATGTAACTGCCGTGTGGCAGCACCTTTACAATTTCCGCGAACCATTTTCGGAAGTTCGCCATACATTGATTAAATGGGCCAGGGTTTCACGACCACAACTCAATTGCTTAGCACACTTCAAGCTAATCAATCAATTTTCAGATTCATGTTAATTTATTCAAGTTACTTACTTTAATATATGCCTCGCTCAGAGGAAGTTGTGAAAGTTTCATAATTTGATATCCGATATTAGCATACATAATAATGTAGGTGGTACTTTTGCTTACGTAACGCACATATGAGAAAGGAAGTGTCAATGACCTCGGCTTATATGAGCATAAATAGAAAACTATTATTTATTTATTACATTTTCTTTGTACAGTTTCTTTGATTGGTTTTGATATTCATTGCGGTTTTGTAACTTTAAACGATAATCTTTAAAAATAAATTCTGACTTTGATCTTCAATAACTCCTTAACTATTCCCATATTTGACCCCATACAAGAAAATGATAGTACGATGGGGGAGAATACGTGGTTTTCGTTTTCGTTATAGGTCTTTTAACACCCTGTATATGCAAAGTAAATTCAAAATCTGCCACCGGATCACTATATCAAGATCTGAATGTAAACCTTGATGTGCCCGTGACTATACAACAGTACTAGAAATGACTCTTGAAGAAAATAGAACAATCTTAAAAAAAATATGTGTTTTTCCATCTATGAGTACCTAGGATATTATAATATTGTATCCTTTATTTAATGCATTAAATATAGTAAGAATTGAAGGTTAAATCTATGGTCTGCGACATGCTATAAACGACGCTACTACTAGACTAGTCAACTTGCATGCTTTGAAGGGCGTAATTATAATGACACCGTAAGATGTTATTACAAGTTAAAAGTAAAAAAAACAACGGGTTGCACTCCGGGAGTGCCGGCAGAAGTGAAAACCGCTTAAACGAAACGGCAGAAGCAGGCATACATTTCCGCCGCGTGGTAGAAAGAGAGGGGGATATTACTTCATCTCCTACGCCGCGCCGGCGGTCTACTCTCCCTCCGTCTTACGAATTTTCCATCAGGGTCACGTGTCCTGTCGCGACTTTAACATTTTTTACCCATCCCAAAAATTTACAACTCTGATGTGCATAACGCCGCTAAAGATTTTATTTCAAATATTGCTCTGTTTTATTTATTTTTCTGTTATCTTCAAAAATATCGTGGTTAGAATACATGTCCATTGGATTTGTTATAAAAGATAATCATAAAGTTATTGAATATCAAAGGGGATACGTCGCACTGTGAACTCCGAAGTGCATCTTAAAAGGAATTAACCACTTTAACGATTGCTATGCAACTCTGAAGTTACACAAAAGCAGTGCAACTTGCTACTTGTCTAGACCGGGATTAAGCTGCATTGAGGGAGTTTACAAAAGGTCCTAATGCCAGCTCGGAGCAGTCAGGAGTTCAACAAAATTGGAATTTGGAAACTATTTCAGACACTAAATTAGTTTGTGTTTACTAGAAGATTGTGTTTCTGTTGGTGACTAATGGGTTCAGTTTGATTTCAATTAATTTCACAGATTAAAGACTTAAGGCGGTACCCCCACCGAAAGTGGCGCCGCGTTGAATTTTATTTAATATCGTAATTCTAATTCACAATTTTAATAAAACTAAACGTGGAATTTTTAGAGCCCATTGTCTTGTATTTTTAGAAGGTATCGCTACATCTCGTCATAGTCATTCGTAGAAGTAGATAGCAAATGTGTCAAAAACGGCCACTTTTAGCAGTTTTGCTATCTACTTCTAGCAGTGACTACGAGGGAATGTAATGATACCGTCTAAAAATACTAGACTATGGGCTCTAAAAATTCCACGTTTAGTTTTATTAAAATTGTGAATTAGAATTACGATATTAAATAAAATTCAACGCGGCGCCTCTTTCGGTGGGGGTACCGCCTTAAGGGCTGAGTTTAATATCTGACTAACCGATTGATAACGCTTAACGTCATTTCAATGCATTTCAGTTTTTTTTTAAGATCAATGGGATATAACGACATTTTAAATGTAGATTATCTAATCAACAGTTGGTGAACTCGACTTATTCTGTCTAAGAAACAAGAATGGGACTCAAACGCAACATTTGATATGCAGAACATATATGTACTTACAGGTTGACGTTTCGGTTGTGGCATGTAAGCAAGTCAGCGAATCCCGTTGTTGTTTACAAATACAAATACAAATATTTATATTTGCTCTAAATAGGGTACAGTAATGTTGTTAATTACAATTGTGCAAACAAAATGGAGCTTAACCTATTTAGCCATTTTACATAGCATGCAAATATACAAACAATGATCATAAAATAAAATCGAGAAAGTCAACAATAAATTAATTAAAAAAAAAATGTATGATAATTAATGTCAAATAAGAAATAAAATAAATTAATGTCAATATACAATTAAATTCACATGTCAGTCTACAATTACAATAATGTCAATACAAATACATTTTGTGCATTTGAATGTCTCGATACCTTTGTCAATATACTGTGAAATAAATAATAAAAAAAAAAAAGTGAAAGTGCAAGTAAAAGTGATATGTCAAAATTGCAAATGGCAGCCGTCTGCAATCGGAAATTATTGAGCCTATTAAAAATGTTCATATGTAAAATTTATAAAATAAATGATTCCCGACAATAAAATTGACATAGTTTGAGACATGATTCGCACGTGCTAATGTATGTATGTGACGTGGCACGTAGCGTGGCCTACAGCACATGTTCAATGGACAATTCTGTTTGTTGAAGGTAGGTTTATTAATTATTATCACCCAAGAATTCTTTAACACTATAGAACATCCTCTCAGAAAGCCAGTTATACAATGCAGTCTTGAACCTGCTAAAGGGTAATTGTATTATACTTTCAGGTATTTTATAAAAAAAATCTAATGGAACGCGAAAGTTTAAAATCTATTATTCTGTCTATTTACAGAACAAAAGAAAGACGTTAGTTAATATCTCTTAATCGTTTACAGAATCGTTGACTATTTTGTAGCCGAGCCTCGTCATATTTTACTTGAAATATTTTTTATGTAAAAGTCGAAGAAAATAAATCAATGCTTACTTGTTCAGTTCAACATCACAACGTCCCAGCTAAAGTGTTAACGTTTCACAAAAATAACGAGATGACAATGACATGCATGTGATATATTGCATTTGTAGTGCCAGTTAAGAAACGAAGTCACAACTTAATTCTATTTATTTTCTTAATCCACTTTATTTCATCTAGTGTCGAAGCAAGGGTAGGGGTCAGGATTTATATATGGGACTTACAACAATATATGTTATTTTTTTTCAAATATATTTTCTTGTTTAATATATTAAGGATATTTCTCTCATTGATGAAGCGACGGTGGCTAATACCGTAGCACGGCGAATATACTAGAAAAATTCGACGTGTCCTCATAGGTCTCTGTAGCATAATTGGTTAGTGCATTGCGCCGGACTCCCAAGGATGCGGGCTCGAATCCCGTCATGGCGACATGAGACAAGTTGCTTTTTTCTAGTATATTTACTTACGTACATCTAATGTTTTGGCGCGCACTGTTCATTGAAATAAAACAACTTTTACGGATATCAAACGCGCTATATTTCCACGAACTAAGTTGTAATTGTCCCTATCTTTAGGTTTTTAGGGGTTTTTTGATTTTCCCGACGTTTCGGCACCTTCACAGCTGCCGTGGTCACGGGATGACTGGCTACTTGTAAGTCTACCCTCGAAAAATTAATTTATTTTCGTTCGGATACGGTTTGACATTTACTATGGCACAAATTATTTTTATTTGATATTTTGATTAATTTGTTATTTTAATTCTTTATTATTAAGAAAAGAGAAAATATTTACTTGTTTAATACCTGTTAATGTTCTATTATTTGTGATAGAAACGTTTTCTATATATCTATTACTTTTTAAAACAAAGCTAAAAAATCTACTGGTCAACCGGGAAGTTCTCCGACTGTACTTCTATTTTATTATTATTGTTTATTTACTTACACAAAATATGAACATAATACTTTTTTAGTATTTAAAAATAATAAGAGCTATCAGAAATAAATAAGTTTTTTTTTGTTTTCTTTTTTTCTTTTCTTTATTGTTTTTAGGAGCTTTTGTACAGAGTTACATGCCAGCCCCACACATCATCAGCCTGTAGACGTCCACTGCTGGACATAGGCCTTTCCTAGCCCCACGCTTATTGTGGTGTTCATAGGACGTTATTAGCCTACTGCTACCACGCTGGTCAGACGGGTTGGTAGAGGGTTTGTTTCAAGTTTTCCTTCTCTCGCACAGGTGTTCAATGCGTTGAGCCTCTTAGTCGACTCTTACAACATCTCAGGCATGTAAGGGAGTGGTGACACTTGTATTCTTAGGCCGTCACCACACGGCAAGCCAGCCCCATCTTAACTATAATTTATTGAGGCACTTTATTGTGTTAGATAACATTATTTACTCTTAGAGTAATGCTTTTTGCTGCGAACCTGTAAATCAACACTGCTACTTTGGGTGTAGGGTTTGATAGAACACTCAGAAACATGCCAATATCAAGCCGGTTGACTTTCAGCTTCGCAACTAACTCCTCACGTAATGCTCGATTCCTGTCACACTCCACCAACAAATGTTGGACATCTTCAATTTTATCACACTGTGAGCAATTAGGTGAGCTAACTTTTTTCATTAGGTGTCCAAATTTGTTCAGTGGAATGTGTCCGGATCGAAGTCTATGTGCAGTTATAATTAAAGTCCTATTTTATAACTTAATAGACGGCATGTTGAAAATTCAGCTACAAAATTCAATATAAGATTTTGTAAGTAACTTCTTTTTATTGGTAATTTTTATAAACAGTTTTGTATGAACATTTTGCTTTGAGTGGAGTTTAAATTAAATAAATAAAATCTTTATTTCTCGTCACAAACAATGAACTTGTTAGTGCCTTAAGACGATCTAAACCTAGTTTGTGTGAGACTAATGCCTGAAGTAGGTAAATGCTTACCTGTAAGCACAGGTCACCAGGCTCCCACCACCTCGGACAGATGTGGCAATCAACACTACTCTAATCATTAACAAAGAAATACAGATCTAGCTATATGGATAAGGTACTAAGTTTAAGACAATCTCAACTCGAAAATCTCAATTCAAAAACCAACCCAAAGTCAGCTCCTTCTTAAGAATATATAAATATCCTTTAAACCCGAGACAAATCGACCGAAGCAGCAACACAGCGATAATAAATTCATTAGCGAGTATTCATTTCAGGTCCCCAGTTGCCTAACCTCGAATTGTTATAAACGGTTTGTCAAAGTCCTACTCTCTGCACACAATATAGTCGTTAAACGTCTTCGGAGACTATTAATCTCACAGACTTATAAGATATATTGTCACCAATGTCCGCTTTATTAGGTCCCGACTCCAAGGTGATTGAAGACCATTTATTATTAGACAAGTTTAAGACGCTATACGACTGAAGCAAAATAGTAATGAGAAATGGACGCGCGTGGGAGCGATACCGATTTTGCAGATTAGGCGAGAAAACCAGTAAACCACTTCGAACTAAATAATTTTTTTTTTTATGATGTACGGGGAGACTCTTAACCTTCATCATACCTGACGTTAAGTATTGATAAGGCTGAAGATGGAAGCGAGCCTCTCCCGGAATCCCCAATCACTGAGGAACTGGCTATCTTAACTTTAACTGCCGGAACACAATGCTGAAAACATTGTTGTTTGGCGTCAGACTTAGATAAGATGGTGGTAGCTAGCCAGGCGGACTTACAATAAGTCCTACCACCAACCAAACCGAATACAATATGTACCCCCGCTGGGAATCGAACCCGGGACCCCTTGGTCTGTACCACTAGACCACAGAGGCGGTTGAATAGAAATGAAACTATATGATGTTAAATATTATTGGTTATTATTTCCAATAGTATTATGTAACCCCATTTGAGAGTAATCTTGAATTTTAATATTTTAAGGCGGTCATTTCGAAAAGAAAAAATGTCGAGGCAAAATCATAAAATCTCGTTTCTAGTACAGTCGGGGAACTCCCCGGTTGACCAGTAGGTAGAGTTTTTTAATAAGTTTTTTTTTTTTTTTAAAACAAAACATTTATATCACAAATAATAGACCATCAACAGGGGGCTACTTGTCTAGTTTTAAAATATATCGCAAACCGTTTCAATTCGTCATTTGAAAGTTACATACTTCAGGCCGTCACTATTTGACATTTAATAGAGATTGTGATCGGAATGCGTTTTGAAAGGTATTGTATGAACGAAATTGAACTGTCTAAGCAAATTTTTCGAATGTATGGAGAAGTGTCAAATGAATCATTCATTCATTCATTCCGAAAGGGATTGCGACTATACGTTAGACAATTCCATAAATCACTATCACAATCACAATACCTTTGAAAGGGATTATGATTAATCATTTGAATAATAAATTATTTCTATAACCTTAGTACTTTCCGAGAAAACGTTTCCCAAAAAACTCTACTGGTCTACCGGAAGTTCCCCGATTGTAGTTTACAAATCTAGATTAAGGTATGAAGAAATGCATATCATTTTACCAGATTTGTAACATCTCTAACCATCCTAGAAATTTATATCAAAAAGTACATACTCTTTTAACCGACTTCAAAAAAAGGAGGAGGTTTTTTTATGTATGTTCCACCATAACTTCGCCAGTTGTTAACAGATTTTTATAATTCTTTTTTTATCTTAAAGAAAATGGTTTATGTGTGGTCCCATATAATTTTTACGAAGATCTCGCTAGTAGTTTTTTCATAATCCTAAAAAATATCAATCACCTTTTGGCAAGTAGTCGTATACCTAGATGACATCATTGTTGTGTATGGGCTGATTTTTAGTGTAAGTAACGGCACATAATGTAACAAAAAAATCTGAAATAAAAACATTTTATAAAAAAAAAAAAACCGACTTCAAAAAGTAAAAAATAAAACTTTTGGAGTCGGTGCTAGTTAGCTAAGGCCAAAAAAAATATAGTTAATAGAAGTGCAATGTAGAATGCTTTGGCTGGCACCGACTCCAAAAGTTTTATTTTTTACTTTTTGAAGTCGGTTTGTTTTTTTTTATAAAATGTTTTTATTCCGTATAGCGTCTTTATATAAATACTTATCTTTCAAAACGAAATGTTTGTGAAGTCGAGAAATAAAGTGATTTGTCAAACTAACCTGTTGCGTTGCCTTTTGTTTTATACGAATGTTCGTGTAGTTTTCCTTCTAATGTAGTTTGGTGGAAGATGAATGGGGTCATTTGTAAGAAACATTCTGAATCCCTAAAATATCTTCCCTAAAGATTGTGTAATTGGATGTTTAGAGAGAGTAAGCGCTTGGTTTTGCATAGACAAAATATGGTATTTAATAAAGGTTATTCAGAATTTATGGTTCTCATTTCGACCCTTGATTACACAATTATTTACATTTATTGAAATAAAACAACTGATCATCATCAGTCATCCCGTGACCACGGCAGCTGTAAAGGTGCCGAAACGTCGGGAAAATCAAAAAACCCCTAAAAAACCAAAAAATACGGACAATTACAACTTAGTTCGTGGAAATATAGCGCGTTTGATATCCGTAAAAGTTGTTTTATTTCAATGAACAGTGCGCGCCAAAACTTAAGATGTACGTATATTTACATTTATTTTCAGTCTATTAATTTGATGGTCAAATTTTGTCAAATGAAAACCTGTTGAAAAAATTGTTGGTCACTCATCCCGTGACCATTGCGAAAGTTGCTTAACCTCAACAACCACAGGCCGAGCGCACGAACCACAGCGCCACTCCTCAATTGCGGCTTAACTTCTCGTAAGCCAGGATTCTAGACCCAAAGAAAATCAATTGTTTCTCGCGTGGATCTACAAAGGGTTAAATTAAATCCTTGCCCAAAAACTTAGGCGTTAAAGATCATGCTTTTATATTTGAATAAAACGTTAACAGTCACAACCTAAACGTTAATCCGAGTAATCGTAACTTTTCAGTTTCAGAAACTTCCTTTAAAATTTTCCGACG
Organism: Chrysoteuchia culmella; assembly: GCA_910589605.1. Classification (NCBI taxonomy): domain Eukaryota; kingdom Metazoa; phylum Arthropoda; class Insecta; order Lepidoptera; family Crambidae; genus Chrysoteuchia; species Chrysoteuchia culmella. Next base: position 4,612,407 of record OU342651.1, read on the forward strand.
GCCGGAAACGCTATTAAGAATTAATTTGTTACAGAATCTCAACCTTAATTTTAATCCTTCGTTATGAATTAATGATGAGTTCTTTATCCATGACTTCAGTCTATGAAAACTCTTAAAAATATATTTTTAAGGAAAATCGCTGCACCTCTTGTTGATTAAGTTGACAGATGTTTTATTGAAAACATCATCAAAGTCAAATTTCAAATTATCTTAAGGGTTATATTTTAATATAACGCCTACTTGTTAGTGTATCATCATCATCATCATCAGCCTGTGGACGTCCACTGCTGGACATAAGCCTCTCCTAGCTCACGCCTATTGTGGCGTTCATAGGAGGCTATTAGCCTACTGCTACCACGCTGGCCAGACGGGTTTGTTTCAAGTTTTCCTTCTCTCGCACATGTGTTCAATGCGTCGAGCCACTTAGTCGACTCTTACGACATCCCAGGCATGTAAAGGAGTGGTGACTGGGTGACACTTGTATTCTTAGGCCGTCACCACACGGTTGTAAGTGTATATTAGATGCTACACATCTAAGTTAAATAAAGTAACGTAAATATACCATGTCGCAGACCATATGATTTTATATTGATACCTTTTCTAAGAGTAATATATATTATTATTTGGCGCAATAAAGGATAGATGAAATAGCACTTTTGATTGTCGTCTCAGCCACATGACAGCCACTGCTGGGTATAGGCCTCCCCCAAGGATCTCCACAACTATTGGTCCTGCGCTGCCCGCATCCAGCGGCTTCCCGTTCCTTCACCAGATCGTCGGTCCACCTTGTCGGGGGAGACGGAGTGGAGCGTTCGTCCGGTGCGCGGTCGCCATTCCAGAACCTTTCCGCCCCAACGACCATCGGTTCTTCTCGCTATGTGTCCCGCCCATTGCCACTTCAGCTGAGCAATCCTTCGAGCGATGTCGGTTACTTTAGTTCTCCTACGGATCTCCTCATTTCCCCTTAAGTACTCGTAAATCTAAAAATTGCTTTGTAGAATAATTTTTCTATTCATTTTAGGAGCCTCCAAAAAACCTTGGAGCGGCATTTGGTGAAGATTTTTAAACCCAATGAGGTAATTTTTAGGGTTACGTACCTCAAAAGGAAAAAACGGAACCCTATAGGGTCACTTCGTTGTCCGTCCGTCCGTCTGTCAAGACCGTTTTTCTCAGGAACGCGTGGAGGTATCAAACTGAAAGTTATATCTAATACTCAAGTCTACTGTCCCTTGGAGCTGTGAAAAAATCAAACTTCTAAGCCAAAGCAATCAAAAGATACAGCCGTTTATGCCGCAAATTTCCGCAAATTTTCGAAACTCGCACGGGAATCAAAACCTACAGGGTACTTCCCGTGAACTTAGAATCTTGAAATTTGGTACAAAGTAACGTCTTATAGTATATTATTCAGATAAAGGAAAAAAACATCATATAATAAAAAATATTTTACGGAACCCGCGGTGCGCGAGTCCAACTCGCACTTGGCCGGTTTTTTTACTTTGAATACTGTTATAAAATAATCAAAGCCTTCGCTGTGATTGAAATATTGAAGATGAGGTAAGTATTAAACTTTGTTCTTGTATGAAAGTATGATTCATCTTCATATTAGTTTCAAAAGCAATTGACTTTTCCATTGAAATAAATATTGCAAAATTGAAAAAATTTGAAATTGCCTTTACCAAATGAAATTGTTTTTTCCACGATGTGAGTATTTTTTTATGAATTGTGAATCAAAAGCTTCTTTAAATTAAGCTTTGTATCAAAAAGAAAGATTGAAAACTTTTGCAATTTGTTTTGGTTTGGGATTATACTTTATAAATTATACTATCCTGTAATAATAGCAATAAATAAGAAAATAAACGAGAAAAAAAAACACTTGTTTCATGTCGCTCAGACGGGACACGAACCCGCACCCTTAGGAATCCGGCCCAATGTACTACCAATTATGCTACCGATACTTATGAGGACCCGTTGAAATTTTCTAGTATATTTCTTTCCAAGCTGTTGGCCAGCGTCGTTTCTTCAATGAGAGAAATAATATTATACTGTCCCGTCTGAGCGACATGAGGCCAGTGGTGTTTTTCTCGTATGTTTTCTTACTTTATTTATATTAACTACATAAAAATAGCATTGCAAAATGCAAAATAAAGAAGTTCTACTATCTTTATACCATTGTATATTTTTTTATTTTTTTGCATACAAACACCAATTATCTAGCCCACGTTAAGTTTCATGAAGAATTTGTGTTGTGGATACTAGAAAACGGATAAACATACGTATATACTTTTTTTGTAAATACATACATAATATGCATATTAAACACCCAGACCAAGACAAATAGACATGTTCATGCACACAAATATTTGTCTTGTCCGGGGATCGAACAGTACAGTACAGAAGGTGGGGTTAGTACTCTTGCGCCAAAGAGGTCGTCAAATTGTGTGACATATCACCATTTTTGTTTTTCTACAAGTAGCTAGCTATCTCTACAGGCCAGCGGTGTAAAACGTTTGTTCCCAACGAGTCTAACCACAACGTGTCACACTGTTAAATTACATTAAGTCACAGCGTCAGTTAATTACGTCACAACGAGTCACACCCGAGTATTACTTATGTTAAATTTTAAATAGAAAAATATTGGAAAAAATCAACCCGGCACAAATGACTTCTCAGATGGGACTGAACCCACGACCTTTGGAAATCTGATCCAATGCTCTAACCAAGTCTCGGTATCTCAGTGGTTAATTAAATGATGTTCATAAGTAATTTATGCTCGACTTAATGCATATTATAAAGTGGAGCTGATGATGTAGTTAAAGATATTAGCTGTGTAGTGTCCCTTAGAATAGCACTACCCCTTCTCATCCCGTGGGTTTCGTAAAAGGCGACTAAGGGACTCAGCCTTCAGGAGACGGGCAGCAGCGTCTCCTACAAACTTGGCCAAACTGCGATCGCCAACCCGCCTGCCAAGCGTGGCGATTATGGCAAACCCCCCCTTTTGGGGAGGCCTATACCCAGCAGTGGGTGTTATTATGGCTGAGACGATGATGACGATGATGATGTAGTACCGGGAGAACTTCTCTCAATAAGTAACGTCCCTGCACCAGGAAAAGCAGCATTTTGTAAAAGGTTATGAGCAGTTGACATAAGGTTATTAGTAGTTATTAATGAAAAACTTAAAAAAAAATTAAAACCGACTTCAAAAAACTAAAAAGTGAAAAATAAGCCTTTTGGAGTCGGTACCAGCCAAGGCAAGAAAAATAAAAGAGTACGTAGGACAGCAAAGTAGAATGCCTTGGCTGGCACCGACTCCAAAAGGATTATTTTTTGCTTTTTAGTTTTTTATATTATGTTTTTGGCAGAAAAGGTAAAACCAAAGCAAGTTAAGATGCGAATAAACGATTCCCTCAATGTTGCCACTCACTCAACAAGCGTAGTGCAGAACAAGGTTACCAAAAAGGATAACTATAATCACATTTATAATAATTAAGGTCTTACAAACACATAAGTAATATATGATTTTCGAATTTTTGCATTTTGCATTTTTATACTTATGATAAATTTTGAATAGAAAAATCATCTCGTGACAAAACTCCCGGTTTCTAATAAAAAAGTCCCGACGTTATGCTAATGCGACGTAGGTAGTGATTGCGATAAGGTAGGTACAAATACATTTTCTTAGCTCTGAACCTAAGTGCGCAGAATAAAAAAATACAAAATTTTCTAACTTTTCTCTTTATGTCGTGCAAAGCCATGCTCGTGAAATGAACGAAGAAGGGAAGGGAAAAAAATAAAACTATATCTTTACGATTTGTTTTATCGGAGATCCAATAAAACTCACAATAGGCTATTTGATAGGTTTTTAAAATCCATTTTATATTATGTAGTAGAAATGAAGGAACCCAGTAATAGTTGATTTTTTTTATTCTGGTACATATTTGCTGAAAAATATCGAATTAAAAACTCAATATTTAAATAGCGTGTCAAAACGCTACTTTGTCAATATGGCGCTGCAATGGGGTCGGTGACGTCACTTGCCTGTATTATGATCTGTGGGACATATCATCCACATACGTCGTAGTCAAACGAGGTTTACAAGCAGGTGACGTCATCATAAACTCGACGAATCAGGAGCGTTGTGTGTCACGTGTAGAGTTGCAAATAAGCCGTTTTAAACTAAAATCAGTGGTTTTAAACGCCTTTTAAATAAATTTAAAACGGTTTAAAACCGTGACCTGTTGCCTAGTTTATTAACAAATTATTATTTTGAAAGTAATAATAAAAGATAATATTTTTTATTTTTTATATTGTTAGTTTAAATGACGTTTTACAATATGATATTTAGAAATATTCAAAAACTTAATATGCGTATTTATTTCTTTCTTTTTCCTAAGCTGTAAGTATCACCTTAAACAATAATTTTCCATGGTATAGTTTGGTTTTGATCAATATATTAAAATATGAAAGATTAGTATAGTTTTTAATTAATAATTGTTCACAATGTTTCATAAATGGTAATTATAAATGTTGATTATAAAAAAGCTTTTATTTGATTTTTCATTTCAATAACCCAGTTATATTATAAAAAATGCAATAAGTTTATTCTGAATTGTTTTTTATGAAAGGTTAGTAAATTCTAATAGAAAATCGATTTAAACCTATATTAAACCTCAAAATTTGGTTTAAAACATTTTAAACCAAAAAAACGGTTTAAAACCAAATGGTTTTAAACGTTTAAAATACTTTTTGCATCTATAGTCACGTGACAAACGTTTAAAAAATAAATTTTTATTTACGGATTTTTAAATAAATTTATTATTATTATCAACTTACGTTATAACCATTTTAAAACTCTTAATTTATACTGATAACAGTAATTGACACTTTTTTCGCATTGTCAAATAGCCTATTTGCCAAATGTGGATGAATCCTGAGATCCTGACAATTATGTGGGGACAGTCATAGCAACGGCAACACTGGACTCGGAGCAAAGCGACACGTCCGTACTCTCGAAAAGCGCCTCGCGCACTAATTATTTAGTGATTTGAATGAATTCTGAAACCGTTTATATTTTGATGATTTTACTGATTTTGAAAAATGTATTATTAGTTACTCTGTGAATATTTATTTATGAAACATATCTTAAAATAATAAGCAAGATTTGTTTATTCAGTTAATGTATTTAAAACGGAAGATCTCATCTATTTATCGAGTAAATATATAGTCAAATAAGAAGACAAATTTCCGTGATCTTCGTAAGCGTTTTTTTCATAAGAAATACAACTATTTTCAAAATTAACTTATTTAACTGATTTAATTTACTCAACAAGCTTTTTTAAATAACTTTGAAGCAAAATATCAATTTTTGCTAACTTGAAACGTAACTCCGAAGCGTATTAAAAAAATACATATAATATTTTACTTATATTTCAAAAAATGTGATTAAATTTAAAATTATACGTCCTACATGCACTTCAATAGGATACTGTGCTTCTAAATCAGTAACTTTCATACAAAAAAGCATTGATTATACTAACAATCACCTCCTCCGGAAATCACTAAATTGTTGAATATCTCGTCAGGGCGACACGAGACAAGTTGCTTTTTCTAGTATATTTTCTTGTTTAATATTTATCACATAAATCGACAACTTTAGAAAATAAGGGGTTGCGCCCTCTTAAACTAATTCCAATTAGTGTAATTAATCCTTGGATTTTAACATTAATCTCTACTATATATCTCTACTAACACCGTTTCAATTCAGATTCCTCGTGCTAGAGCTATGAAGAAAACTAGGGGAATCACACGCAACAAGGTTTGGTCAACTTTTGACATAAATATATTCAAATCATAATATTGTTTAACTCATCACTTTATCAGGTACAGGACAATGAGATACAATAAATATTTCATTTATGATAAATTTTAAATAGAAAAATAATATTGGAAAAAAAATATCTTTGATTTAACCGCCTCTATCATAGAGATTATGGTCTAGTGGTAACAACCACCGGTATCAGTCCCAGGGGGCCCAGCGACCCCGTAACCCCGCCGAGCCTACTAGGCTCGACGGGGTAACGGGGGTGGCGAGAGATAGTGTGCTCGTTCCTAGGTCTTTACCAGGACGGGTATGCTAGGTGACCCAGCATATCCTCAAGGCAGGAATCTGTAAAGACTGGATTCCCCTCACTCAAAAAAAAAAAAAAAAAAGGGGGCCCAGCGAGGGTACATATTGTATTTGGTTTGGTTGGTGGTAGGACTTGTTGTAAGTCAGCCTGGCTAGCTACCACCATCTTATCTAAGTCAGTCGCCATAGCAACAATGTTTTCAGCATTGTTGTGTTCCGGCAGTTAGAGATAAGATAACCCGTTCCTCAGTGGTTAAAGATTTCGGGAGAGGCTGGCTTCCATCTTCAGCCTTATCAATACTTAACATCAGGTATGATGAAGGCTAATTAAGAGTCTCCCCGTCGTTTATAAAAGAAAACTCGGCCACAAGTGAATTCTCTGATGGGACTCAAACCCGCGACCTTTGGGAATCAGTGAGCTACCGAGACTTGAGGTAAGGTGGGCCTGACCACATGATTAAGCGCAGCTTACCGAGCTTAATGACATGGTCTTACCCCAAGTTAATTGGCAAATATAGACAATGACGAATCGAATTATCGTTTCGCTACATAACGATGTTACTTTGTCTACGGGCCCTGTAGGCCTAGCAAAAATCGTCAAAAAAAATTATGACATATTGAGCTGCGTTCCTATGGGACGTAAACGGAACACACTCACGGACGTAATAATGTACATTTTCCTATACATTATTACGTCCTCGATACTATTTCGAAAATTTTTCGTGCTACTGTACCCGACTGTACTGTCTGTATACGCGCTGTAGTAAAAAATGTACTGTTCAACATAAAAAGGAAAATTTTCCGCATTTCAATACCGAATACTAAAAAACGCCGCCACCAATATTATCAAATAAATAACTAGAATATAATTCCGGTTCAATTTCATATCTTGAAATCAATATCGTTCACAAAAGAAATATCTTGTTGAAGGTAAAAGGGCCAAACGATCAAATATTGAATTCCTATAAAATATTCCTGATGGCAAATCCTGCAGTGAATTGAGTAGCTTACTGTAAATGTCTGTAAGATCCGTTGTGGGGGAAAAATATTTCATATAGTTATACCTCAGGCCCCTTAACATGAACCAGCTATTTATTTATAATACATAATTAAATGGGATAACCCGTGTACGGGCCAGTTTGTCCCATACACTTTAGGATGATGGATAGTTAGTTGTAGCACGCAGATAAATAAGGCACCGAAGTTAAAATAGTTGTTTATTGTAAATATAAAAATACAGTAAATTATAAGTTGTAGGTAACTCTTTGCTCGACCGTCTAGTGCAAGCGCTATTGCATACTCCACAGAACAGAAAAAACAGCGTACTCGAACACGATTTAAAATATAATTAATTAAGTAAACAAATTATGACGCGCGCTAAGTATGTCGCGTGTCAGCAAAAGATGTGCGGTGTAAAGACCGTACAACCCGATTACATAATCATGTAAGACTATTGGAGATGGACTTCGCACTATCAGCGAATATAACGTAGGGTGCGTGAGCAGGAGCGCGTTCAGTGCCTCATGCATGCGAAACAGCGGCAAGGCGCGAACATTCGATGTCTGCGACCAGCGCAGGGCTTTTACATAACTTTGCAACAGCAACGCGACAGCAGAAATTGCGCGATTATTGCTTTAAGTCCCGTATCAACAGTGCGGATTCTACCGAACAAACGATGAACTAAATTCTACCTTTCTTTTCTCTTTTTTGCTGTTGTTATTGTATTTTTTTTTTAATATATTTATACAGCTTAACATAAGGACCTGAAGTACGTCATGCTCACTCAAACGTTTCTTCGGCGGTGTCGTGTGAGGCGGGTCGTAACGTTCCTTAAAATATGGTTGAGCGAAGCGTTGGCTGGTTCATGCGTCATGCTCGTGAACGGGTGCCGCCAGCGGAAATGGGTCTACTTCAGTCTGCTTATCTTAATGTTGTGCTTAAAGCTTAAATATTTTTTTCTAAAATAAATTGATACTGACCTGTATGTTCCTCACAACTTGCAGTACAGTAATCATGTAATGCGAGAAATGTTGTAATGTATGATAGATAAGTCTTTCTTTGTCAGTTGAAAATTGTTTACGGTTACAATAACCATAAAATGTAATATTATAATTAGTATTTTCTTTTTGTGATGGAAATTGACTTTACTGATATGTTAAGTTCACTTTTCAATTTGACGACTCTGTATGAAATAAAACGGGAGAAAAAAACAGCCCTTGACGTGTTTCTTGCCGGTTCTTCTCGTTACAAGGCCTCCCGCCGTAGGGTTTGTGAACCGATGGCGTAGCTTTTTTGACGTTCATAAGTGCTTGTAACAGCCTAGACTGAATAAATGATATTGACTTGACTTTGACTTTGACTACCAATTTGTTTTTGGCGCTAGCGTCATAGCAACACGGCGTCTCTCGCACCTAGGAAGGACCGCGAGACAATGAGACGCCGCTACGCTATACGACCCATCAGCGAGCGATTAGCCAGTAATCACATACGTAATACCATTTTTATTTTGACGTTCGCAACGATCGCGCGATATCCACAATAGATATTCCATTTGATTGTTCTCTGGACACCGGTGTCTGGTTCGGATTTTATGAATTATAAGGGTCGCCTCAAAAACAGGTTTTGTCATGACAGTGACAACGCGGAGCGATTTCAGTTGCTCAAAAGGAAATTTAGGCCTCTGCATTTCGCGCAAAGGGGACAACGCATGACAGCTTACCTACTTACCTGCTACTTACTTGCTACTTACCTGCTACTTACCTGCTACTTTCCTTCTACTTTCCTGCTACTTTCCTGCTAACCTCGTCTCGTATTGTGGTTAAAATTTTTTTACTGACTTGATCAGCCGATGGTGTAATTCAAATATTTTAGGTACCATAGTTCTGTTAGTGAGTCTTTTTACAGGTTTTTATTGAAAAAAGTAATGCATCTTTTTGTCAATTAAGTTGAAACCCGACACTTTAATTTTCTATAATTCCATACCTAAAGTAATATATATTTATATGCCTGTATTATTTAAATAACACCTACATTCAATTTGAACTCCGAAACATATTATGAACGACATACATTTTATACTTAACATTAATTGAGGCTTGAAAAACCCGAAGCTTTATTAAAACGGGTGAAGTATAACGAATGACCCTCATGATGAATATCCCTTACAGAATATAAAAGAGGTTTGAACAAAAACTCAAATAAGTAAACGCTTTGTGGAACCCGTCATTGGACTTCGAACCTTATCGCTTTGTGTTTAGAGTGAGATTGAAACGAGGTGGTAATCTTTTAACCCTTGACATATCGGTCTCGGAGACCATTATTACGCGGTTAACCCTACACCGCAACTAATATATCATTAACTTGACGCTCGTCGAAGTGTTTGCTCAATTAAGCGGCATGCATACTGCATTGTGTCCGAAGTGATTGACTGATTGATAAAGCTGTCATTTGTCGTGGCAGTACGGTGAAGAAATGGTGCGAAAGTGAAAATTGATATTGAAAAACAAATATCCAGACATATTTAAGTACATAAGTTTCTAGCAGACTGTATTTCGCATGCCGTGGTAGTCTTTAATTAAGGTGACACTATTCCTAGATTACGCTAAATATTGTATCTTATCCATGTATATTAGTGGTTACCTTGTTGAATGTCCTTAAATAAATGAAAAAAAAAAAAAAAACCCTGGTTTCTCGTTCCTGTGGGAATATCGGGATAAATATGCCAAAAATCAAGCCGATTGGCTGCTTTGTTAGGGCGTGAAGGAAGGATAAACAAAGACAAATTCGCATTTATAGTATTATCATTAATTATCATAATATCGAATTTGGATGCTTCCGACACAGTAGCAAGGCCATATAAACTGGCTGATGATTTATTATAGTAAATACTTGCAAATATAAACACGTTATCGCATCTTTTTCACATTTCCTCAACGTCCTACAAATCAGAACTAACGTTAAAAGAACCTAATATTACTTCAGCCAAAGCGCCCTACAAACAGAATCGTACGTGCGGTGTACCAGGCCGTGTGCGGGTTCCTGAACGTGACCCGACGCGAGGGACACCATACGTTACGTGTCCGGCCAGGAAAAGCTAATCACAAAGTCACCAGTCACTCACTTCGCCATTCCACTCAGCTCTGTTTCTGTTTCCACTCAGAAAAAACCCCTGGTCTCATGTCGCTCGTCGGATCTGAGCGGCATGAGACCAGAGGTTTTTTTTCTAGTATACTTTCTTACTTATATCTATTACATAAAAACAGCAATGTAAAATGCAAAATTAAAAAGTTCTAACTGATCACAAAGCTTTGATTTAAAAAAAAATCTTGTTAAAACAAAAACTATCCTTAATATAGAACCAAATTTTATAAAAAAGACGAAATTATTTTTTGATTAAGTTTAAGTAAGTAATTAAGTTTAGGAATAATAAATGTATATTTTTAAACATTCCGTGAAGTGCGTGTCGTGAAATCCAGAAAAACGCACTAAATCTATATAATAAACACGCCTACCGACATTTCTTAGCCCAGTATTGTTTCAATCGTACCATGCTATTTCGTACTACGAAGCTCTTTAAGTAAGCTTGTTATTTGACGAAGTTTTGTGACGTCTTGCTCAATCATCGCGTCCGAAACAAACTGTGACAACTTCAATTAAAAGAAAACGCAAACAAAACGTTGTTATGACTTGAATCAGTAAAGGTAATGAAAAGAACGCGTGAAAATTAAATATTTAGGTAGGTCTTTTAAACAACATCAAAAGCATGGTTACCCTACACGCGACACCCTGGTCCTGCGTACCTGCCCTCTGCTTTGGGAACAGTTATGAATGATTTTTTTCTGTAAATACAAAGAACATTTTTTGTTACAATATTTCCTCCAATATTTTTCTATTAAACACATTTGGGATGTGGAGCTGAATGTTATAGGAGGATTTTGTCTTCTCTCAGTTTATATGAACTAGAGCGTGGCCCGCGACTACGTCTAAGAGAAATTTGGTTATTTCGGGTTTTACACACATCACGTAGGGATTTTTTTTTTGTGATAGATATAAACTCAAAGTTCTTATCAAAAGATTACCTACACCTTCTATTAGATTTTTTTATATTATGGCAGAAAGATAACGCGTCAATCAAAAATAAACTATTGAGTTACAAGTACAAAAACAAAAAGGGTTTAGTGGTTACAAGTAAAAAAAAATGGGTTCAGTGGTTTAGGGTTTAACTAGGTAGGTAACTAGCAAACACAGTTACTTTCACATTTATAATATTAGTATGGATTCAATCAAAATACATTATATAGAAAATTTCTTGCAATGACAGGTGCGTTTGACAGAATAAATAGCTATTTATCATTGCATTAGCGTAAGGTGGAATGGTTATTAGAAAACACACACACACACTTAACAACACTAGGAAACACACTTAATGGGGTGATTTTGGCTTCACTTCTTCGATATGTTCGAAATAAAATTTGATCGAGTGATATTATATTTCAATTGACTTCATTGTTGTGACAAATGGATACTTAAGTTATGAGCCGCAATATATTGTACAGTTCTGAATTACAAACTCTATTTTTCTCTTTTTGTGTTCAAAACAGTTGAAGCTACTTCAGTATTCTGTTGAATCATAAAATATATAGTTAGGTTTGGTTTTATTACCTTTTGCTACTAGCTTACCTGCATAACAACGCTTCATTTATTCTCACAGCATCTGTTTGTTATCGGCATTATGTGAAATGGCACCTCAACGCCATTGCGCTCAGCTGCTGCCTCTTTATGTGGTATTTGAACGTGCCTCCCGCGCTTTTTACAACGCGTTCTTTTTTCGAATGCAGCATGATTTTCATTTTTCATAATATATAACACAAAAATGTTGAAATAAAACGTTGTAATTACACGGGCAAAAAATTACGACGAGAACGCGCGAGCAAAAAATAAACGCCAATGCGTAAGCTGTGTTAACACTCGGATGCCGACGGCCTTTTTATCCGCGCTTCCTAAAATGGCCGCGTTGTATGTGGGCGATTTGCGATGACAGTTCTTAGCCCCGATTACCGCAATGACATGTTGGGATTATGAGTTTTTCGGAAGATTCCGCGGTTGAATTACGGTAATTTTTTGGCTGATTAGCAAGATGGCGTAGTAGTATAATCCTACTTACTGCGCCACGGGACATGACTTCGATTCCTATTCGGGACAAATATTTTTGTTTTCTGTCTGGATATCATAAATTTATTTACAAAATTAGTGCTTAAGCTAATCAAGTTTTATTTTGTGCTTGAGTCGTTAGTGAATTAACAAATTACATGTCAGTCACCTTCTTTCTTTAAATTACCTATAATATTTAAAAATAAAGATATGTTATATTTGATGTCTCCATTCAAAGCTGTCTTGTTCTAAGTGAAGGAAAAAGCAATTACTTATTTTAGATAAAAGCGGTGTCACCAGAGGAAAAACATTATTTCACAAAAGGCACATTTGTCACCAAGTGACAGGCTGGAATCAAAGGGCTAGAAATAGCTGTGCTGCTAGATCCTATTATAGGATAAACATTTTCGCCCTTGCCTTTGAAGTAGTTTGAATGGAAAGAACTAACAAGTAGTAATATTGCATTCTCAAACTAGACATAATAAATTCTTGTTTGTTGTTCACAACTTTTTTTCAGTTTTTAATATACTAGCGCCCGCTCGCGGTTTCACCCGCGTGATTCCTGTTCCCGTGGGAATATCGGGATAAAAAGTATCCTATGTTCATAACTAGGCTATCTACTATCTTTGTACCAAATTTAATCCAAATCCGTTCAGTAGTTTCGGAGCCTATTCAATGCAAACAAACAAACAAACAGTCAAATCTTTCCTCTCTAAAATATTAGTATAGATTTACTTGATTAAAAAATTTAAGGTTGTTCCAAATTCCAACGTATTGGTTAGTTTCCATAGAACTTTTTGTATATATTTTTTAAATTTTTCGCCGCTCACTGCAAACTAACATTAACATGGTTGCTTAAGCTAACATCCACACTTAAACATTCAGTCCTCAGGCACCCATACATACCCACACGCAATTACACACACACATACACACACAAACACGCACATATTATGCACTCATATTTCTAATAAACAATTTACGCTCTAATAAAAATGTACGTTTCATTTGCAGAGCTTTCCGTACAACAACCGTTAGGCGTTTGCCAAAAGCAAAAAGGTCACGCCCCGAAATGCATCCGAACTATCCCACCTAATCCCACAAACCGCGGGGATTTCGGTTGCAACATAATTTAGAATTTACAGAGAATGTAACTTTAGTATGCACCACCGGAACAAAACTAATTAAAATTTCCATCTGTCTAGGATCTAATCTAAATTCAATTTGTTCGGACCACTGTGTGATGTTATATGTTGATGCAAGCAATCATTGTACGAGTGCAGTGCAATGCACTTCTACTTGTCATTGATCACTTTTACAACAGATTACTACTAGCTTTTAACATTATCTACGGGGTGAGATGGATTTCGCGCATCTGGTTTTATCACACATCTGGTGGTCGTGTGTCGCGATCGCTTGCATTGTTTGGTGCCTCATATAAATTCATACAAAGCGGTCGCGTGGCAAGGCGGCGGCGCGACCAGACAGCCATCATGCACCATATCATATCGCTTATTATAACGGCGTTCATGCTAGTGGGCTGATTGGTTATGTTGCCCTGGTACGTTTGATCAAGAGTATATTAATGCAACATTGTAGTTCCAGAAAATTCAACTTTTTGAAAAAGAACATTTTGGGATTTGACATTATGAAAATTCAACATTTAATATCGCTTTTCATTATTTAATCTTAGCTATGATGAAGGCTAAGTATATCTTCCTTGATCATAAAAGAAAACTGTATGATGAGCAGTATATTCGTACAAAAAAACGCTTTAATTCGTAGCAGCGCAAGACCATCCAGTGGTCGCACAATAATGAAATATCTATTGTTTTTCGTTTTCCGATGCCTGACAGGTTAAGAAGCTTCGCAATAAGTAAACACATGCATTTATCTACTTACGAGATATTCACCTCAATTATTCGGTAAGAATATGGAACGATTTATATTATTTTAGAAAGATAATGTTACATGAGATGTTGGTTAATATTCATAATATTTATTTCGCGAATACCTGAATAATTACAAATCTGATGATGCACATTATAAAATTATGTTTAGGTTCGAAATTACCCAGACTAAAACACAAAGAGCTGAAGCAAAATTAAAAGGAAAAGCTCCATGTGTTTATTAAAGCTAGAATATTAATGAGATAACTGAATATTTAAATACATCTCCCTGAAAGAACTTTGCCATTATTTTAAGGCTTCTAAGCTCATCTTAAAATCCTTCTAAATATTATAAATGCCAAAGAATGATTGTTTGTTTAGCTAAGTCTTCTTCTTATCGTATGAGGACCTCTGGTGTCAGAGTTTATCAGTCAGAGTTTACCGACTTTTATCAGATGACAACAGCCGGGACCGACGGTTTAACGTGCCCTCCGAAGAATGGAAGCGCTCAGTTGTAATGCCACTTTACGGTCACCCATTTGACACCTGACCAGGCCGAACGTTGCTTAACAAAAGTGATCGATTAAGATCAGTCTGTCAAGCTTGGCCACGAGCGCACTCTTATACAATATCGACCATCTTGGGCCTAGTTTGTAGAAACTTTGAAAGTATCTTCTTCGGTAAGAACTTGATAGAACCCGAAAACACTAGTCATACTGACACAACATAAAGACTGTATTTTCGCACCAATATATACAGGGTGGAAATTTTATAACGGGGCATGAAGGGCAGGTACGTAAAAGTGTTGTAGCTGCATGAAAACGTTCTTAGGAAACCATCCATCATTTTTTGAGAAAATTTGAACTGCATTCTCAGATTTTGAAAAAAGAAATACGTTTTTGAAAAAAAAAATAGTTTAAAAAATTTTTTTTACTAAGAAAATAAGTTTATTCAACAAAGGTGAGGTGGTGGATTAGTTGAAACGGATACGACTGCGAATAGCGCGAGTGCAGGGCGCGAGTTTTTCGCGTTTTTCGCAAATTCTGACGTTTCTAGTAGGTATTCAAACCTCCATTGATCTTTTAGAGTGTTTTGATCCTCCTGAGAGACAGGATCAATAGTCATTAAAAAAATTAAGAATGCCCATTTTCTTGCTGCCTGTACTTTTTTTTCAAAATCTATGCGATTGCAGTTCAAAATTTCTCAAAAAATAAAGGATGATTTCGTAAGAACGTTTTCATGTAGCTACAACGGTTTAATATCTGATCCTACTGCCCCGTTTGAAATTTCCACCCTGTATAGTGATAGCACTTCTACTTTTGAATCGAGTTCCAGAGCTTATCGCAAAAACGAAAACTTAGCTGATTACAATAGTTGATAAGCAAAACTTTATAATTTTGAAATACAATGTTTTCACATACCATCCAGAGCTTGCTTAGTGAACCAACCTTCCGTTCAACCAAATACATTTGTGTTATGGGGCTCTCTTTTTGATTCACTCGACTGAGTCGTCGAGTCGAGTGAATCAAAAAGATAGCCCCATGAATCGCAGTCGCTTAGTTTCTACTGATTTTCGTTCGACATTTGAATTTCCATCTATTTTTGAATTGCTCGACCCGCAACGTGTGCCCCCACCCACTCGTTGCAGTCGAGCGAAATAAAGTTAGCAATGCGTGACTTAAGTCGCATGCGACAGCACAAGTCATACGAGTGATTCAAAACTAGAGCTGAAGCCTCTGAGGTACATGAATTAATAATTAATTATTTTTGTTTACGTCAAATCTACTAACCTATAGTTTTAAAGAATTTTGTATTTACTGACCCATTATAGATCTCTGTTGTCAGATACAAGTGTCACCACTCCCTTACATGCCTGGGATGTCGTAAGAGTCGACTAAGAGGCTCGACGCATTGAACACCTGTGCGAGAGAAGGAAAACTTGAAACAAACCCTCTACCAACCCGTCTGGCCAGCATGGTAGCAGTAGGCTAATAGCCTTCTATGAACGCCACAATAGGCGTGAGCTAGGAGAAGCAGCATCCAGCAGTGGACGTCCACAGGCTGATGATGGAGATCTCTGTTGTCCGTAATAAATAAATGAAATGAAAAAAAAACTTAATTAAAAAATTATTATTCAAACTTTCTGTAAATTGAAATAAAACACTTTTAAGACATCATAACGCGTTTCGTTTGTAATTTGTAAAACAGCAAAAAACCAAAGAAGCTTTCCCGTACAAATCATTTCAGAATCCTTTCTGTTTGCTTAAGTTGGTGCAACATAGGTAATTTTATGCCTGAAACTGTCCCCTAAAGTATCGTACACACGTACCATATTAAGGACCCAGAATGTATCCTGATGGGCTCAACGTCTGTTTTGTAAGAGCTTAACAAGGCTTATATTTGACGCGCGATTCGGGAGATTAGCGAAGACCCGCTCCAACTCAAAGGGCGAAATAATTTAAAATGACTTCAATAGCCCCGAAAAAGATAAATTCTGGAACATGTTAAGACCGTGTGCGTGCGTTTAAACGACCCTTTTTTATGTCATGTTGAACGGCGCCTTTTGCAGGATTAATGAATTTATTGTGAAGACATTTATTGTCTCAATGCATACTTATATTGCTTCTTTTCCAAGAATAGCTCCAAAAAAAAATTATGTCATTATTATTCAGTGTCACTTATTTGATTTATCATATACAAGGTGGAAAAAATCTATGGGCTTTGAAGGGAAACTACATTAAATCCTTTAGTTATCCCATTTTAAAGGAAACATTCCTTTATTTGTTAAAGAAACAAAACGGCATTCAAAAATTTTTGATTTTTTTTCATACGAGCCTTAAATAAAAGTTCTTTATCCATCCCATTGAGTTTATAAGTTAAGTTTTCTCATGTGTGTGCTTTAATTAAATTAACTATGTTGGTTAGAGAGTGCAAATTCGGACAGTGTCTAAAAATTATTCTGTCCGAATCATCAGTAACTCCTCATTTCTCATTATTTTTGCTTATCATATTTTGTTGTAGATCACATATCACATCAAGCTTAAACATTGGGTAAAGAGTGCTTAGTGCGAGCACAAACAAACATTACACAATTATTGATTCATCATACCTTAATAATACATAAATACATGCGCAACTAACTCGTGTCAGTTATTTGTTTGCGCGAAATAATACATAAAACACGAATATACTAATATCTTATAATTTCAATAATTCTACGTATGTGTGTGTGACCCATCGCATTTATATAGCTCATGTATGAAAGACATTTTTTTAATAATTTCGCGCCAACGAATAACTGAAACGAGTTAGTTGCACATGTATTTATGAATTATTAATGTATGATGAACCAATTAATGTGCAATGTTTGTTTGTATGGAAGTCGTACCACCTTAACGCACTCTTATGACGTACCTACGTAATTACAGCGATTTTAGTAATGCAATTACGGAGATAAATAATTATGCTGTCCTCTGTAATAATAGTAAAATCGCAACATTTTTCTTACCAACTAACTAGCTAACGTAAATGGCTATCTTATCTCTAACTGCCGGAACACAACAATGCTGAAAATATTGTTGTTATGGCTTCAGACTTAGATAAGATGGTGGTAGCTAGCCAGGTGGACTTACAACAAATCCTACCACCAACCAAACCGAATACAATAATGTACCCCCGCTGGGAATCGAACCCTGGACCCCTAGGTCTGATACCGGTGTCAGTCCACAGAGGCGGTTGAAATGAATGGGGTCGTTTTAATGTGATATAGTGTTTACATTATTATTGCTCGTAATTGTACCAATTCTTTGCTGTAGGTAAATTGCCTCCCGAAATTCTATCCGATATGATGAAACTGCAAACATTACTTATTAATAGCACAAAACGGTTGGTACACAGCTAATTTGTGGCCATACATCAAGTTGGTACAAATGGCCAACTACACTACGTGATTTGTCAAGGTAACAAATCGACCGAGCCGAATTGGATCCCTATTGGATGCCAATTTGATCTCCCGCTTGCGGGGACTGCATGCAAATATAACCCGTCCAGGTTTGGAAGTAAGGGCGATTATTGTGAGGTAGGAAGATGATAGTGGTGTTTGATTGGGGAAAACAAACACTGTTTTCTATTAATCTGTTGAATGGCAAAGCGATGTTGCTAAAGTTTTGTTTTTCAGACAAAACTACAGATGAATCGGAGATTGTTAAAACAAGTAACATTGAATAAATTTTTCAGGAGGGACAAAAACTATTTATTTAATTATATATTTCATATAGACGTTTGTGATTGCTATAATGTTATATTGACTATAACTTTAAAATCGTCGTGTGAATAGGTTCTTTTCTAGCCCAGCGCGTTTCAACCTAGATCGCATCATCGCTTACCACTTATCAGATGAGATAGCGGTCAAGCGCTAACCTATACATTATTAAAAAAAATCGGAGAGTAAACGCACAAGAGTAAAGCCCGCTTGCGTTTACGTGCCAGTCTTTTTTTATGAACGACGGGGAAACTCTTCATCATAACTGATGTTAAGTATTAATAAGGCTGAAGATGGAAGCGGGCCTCTCCTGCTGAGAGAATGGGTATCGTACCTCTAACTGCCGGAAAACAACAATGCTGAAAATAATGTTGTTATGGCGTCAGACTCAGATAAGATGGTGGTGTAGCTAGCCAGGCGGACTTACAACAAGTCCTAGCAAAACAATATGTAAGTACTTCCGCTGGGAATCGATCCCGAGACCCCTGGGTATGATACCGGTGGTTGTTACCACTAGACCACGGAGGCATGTCGTGTCTTCGTGGAGACGAACGTGAACTTCGTTTCATACAACTCCAAAATCCATCAAAGCTTTCCAGAACTCGCATCGCTGCGCCAGTGATCGTACATAACTTGCTTGCTGAACTGGTGATCCTCAACAAAATGCGGAACTTGTCAAATACAGCAACAGAGTCCAAGGTAAGTACGTGCGTGCATTGTATTGTTATTGCCTGTTACAAAATCTCAGCTATGAGTTAATACCAACCAGATTTGTTTCCCGTTGGAATTGCACCCAAACAGCAAAAACGTTATAAACCTTTTTTATCTATTTTTAGTATTGAGGCAAAAAATCGAATTTACTCCATCAAAGTAATTGGTTTTACCTTTTCACCAATAGTTCCGAAAATTCAAGCTTAGGATTGTATAGAGTAATTTTTTTATGATTTAAGCTCAATATCGTACTGGATATAATCCTACTTGTATAAATGCAAAAGTTTGTGAGGATGAGCATGTTTGTTGCTCTTTCACGCAAAAACTACTGAACCGATTTGGATGAAATTTGGCACGCAGATAGAAGATAGCCGGGATCTAACCTGGATGTAGCCTGGATGTAACATAAGCTACTTTTATCCCGATATTCCCACGGGAACGAGAACCGTGCGGGTGATACCGCGGGCGCCCGCTAGTCTATACTTATAATAAGAATCAAAGTTAGGCATGTCTGTACATTGCTTGGTTTTGCAAAAAATATAGTTTGGGTGACAGAATAAGCAGCAGAACCAATATCCATATATTATTTTATTTTTTGTCTGTCCGTTTGTCTCTATGTTTGAAAGAGCATCACGTCAAAACTACTAATTTGAGTCAACAGAATTTAATATATATTTGTAGTCCTTATCTTAACTTAACATTTAGGCTTTATTTATAACTTTTTAATTTTGCATTTTACAATGCTATTTTTATGTGATAAATATTAAACAAGAAAATATACCAGATTTTTTTTTTTCTGGTATATTTTCTTGTTTAATATTTATCACATAAAAATAGCATTGTAAAATGCAAAATTAAAAAGTTATAATTAGATGGCTGCTTCATCTTAATCGATAGTCAAACATCTGTAAAGATGTTTCTTTCGAATGCGAGGATGTTTCTCTCATTGATGAAGCGACGGTGGCCAACACCGAAGAACGGTGAATATACTAGAAAAATTTGACGTGTCCTCATAGGTCTCTGTAGCATAATTGGTTAGTGCATTGGGCCGGACTCCCAAGGATGCGGGTTCGAATCCCGTCAGGGCGACATGAGACTAGTTGTTTTTTTTTCTGGTATATTTTCTTGTTTAATATTTAGGCTTTATTTGATCAAAATCGGTCAACTTTATCAAAGGTTATTACATTTTGAAGAGAGGCGGGCGTTATTTTTCTAAGATTATGACTGTGTGAGGTGTCACGCGTATCGTATGCAGAAGGCAGAGTTTGAGTTCATGCTTCATAGATGACGTTGTATGCATAATTTGTCTTCATTTCAAAAAGTTTTAGCTCCTTTAATATATTTTTTACCGACTTCAAAAAAGGAAGAACTTATCAATTTGTCGCGTATATGCCTACCTAAGTAAGTAGTACATTTTATGTAGTCAACAACATGTCAGGCTTTATACTTTGTGCTTGAGATCGCCCTATGTCCTTCATATTAGAGGCGGTTTACGTAATTTTAATTCGAGCACAGGTCTGTTCCAAGTTTGTTGCATTTTTTTTTTAACGTTCAGTACCCATGTACTGCTGGGGCATTTGCATTCCTTATAGATGGATGGATATGGCTTTTCGATAAAGACAGGCGAAGTTATTATAGGTACAGTCGGTGAACTTCCCGGTCGACCAATAGAGTTCGTTATTGTTAGGGACCGTTATTTATTTATTTTTTATAGAAGACGTTTATATCACAAATAATTAAACAATAGAAAGTGCCTATTCACCCTTGCTTTCAAGATGGACGGGTCATAAGTACTCGGAAATACAGACGCAGGGAGGAGGGAGTTACACTCCTTTGCTGTGCGCAAATTATGAAAGAGGTTGTCTAGCGCTTGGTGCGGCACCAAGTAAGGGTGGTAGACCGCATTGCGTCTGGATGTCCGATGGAAGAAGGGAATATGGAGTTATAAGGCCCTCGTTCCATCCGACATCCAGAGGCACTGAGAAGGAATTCTAAATATGGCAAAATTATTTTTTCTAGATTTATCTCTTTACGCGTATACTATTTTACCAGCTGTATTCTACGCTCGCTAAGGTCGGTTGCGGGGTGGATGACCAAAAATTTTGAGCCACTCTGTTACTTTTGAAGGCGGATTACAAAGGCACATTGAAACATGCCTGACTAAATTATACAAGGCTACAAAAAGATGATACATTGCAATGTAGGTAGTTTTAGTTTATACTTCTTGTTTTTTAAGGCGGTTTTTAATTTTTTGCTAATAAAATATATGTACTGATGAATTGATAGCCTTCTCTATTAAATGGCTTGTTTACATTTTTGGCGACAAATTAATAACCTCTTCCTTTTTTAGGGTTTCGTAGCCTAAAGGCAAAAAACGAAACCCTTATAGATTCGGCCAATCCAATGTATGTCACAGCCACTTTATTCCAAAACTATGAGGATTACACAGTTGAAAATTGGTAAGTAGATGTATTCTGTAAACCGCTTTACGGTTTTTACACAAAAATGAAAAAATATATGAATAAAGGGGGGGGGGGGGTCCCCATACATGGAACTGACACTGATTTTTTTTTTCATCAAACCTATACGTGTGGGATATCATTATATAGATCCTTAAAAATTACATTGAGGCTTCTAAAACAGTTTTTTCTCAAAGTCAACCATTTGAAAGTTATAGACTTCCAAAGTGGAAAGGTGTGTCCCCCCCCCCCCCTCTAACTTTTAAAATAAAAAAGTGAAAAATAAAAATTAAAAAATGAATTAGATCTTTATAAAAACTTTCAACGAAAATTGGTTTGAACAAAATATATTTAGTAGTTTCAGAGTTATAGCAAATTTTCCAAAAATATAACTTTGTCATTCATACAAACACTACTAAAAACAAAGTTATTTTTGCAGACAAAAAATTTTAGTGGCATTTTGGCAATAATAATAATAGAAACTTTATTGCACACGATACAAAAACAGACAGAGAAAATGACAAAAAAGAAGAACACACAATAGGCTCTTCCAGGCAACCTTGGGTGAGAGACGAAACCCTTCATGTGCGAGTTCGACTTGCACTTGGCCGATTTTTTTGAAGTTGATTAAAAAGACTGCCATATATTTTTTAAGTGTGAAAGGAAAATATTCTATGGCGGGTAGCATTACAAAGGATGCATTCCGAATCGCACGCGAGTGAAGTTGCGGGCACAGCTGGTAATATAATTCAATTCAATTCAATATAATTTATTCAGTCTAGGCTGTTACAAGCACTTATGAACGTCAAAGAAGTTACGCCATCGGTTCACAAACCCTACGGCGGCAGACCTTGTAACGAGAATAACCGGCAAGAAACTCGTCAAGGGCTATTTTCTACTCTCTGTTTTATTTCATACAGAATTCGTCCAAGATACAGAGACGTCAAATTGAAAAGTAAGCTTAACATATCAGTAAGGTCAATTTCCATCACAAAAAGAAAATACTAATTATAATATTACATTTATGGTTATCCTAACCGTAAACGATTTTCAACTCGCATGGAAGAACTTACATTATAACATTTCTCGCATGACAAGGTTACTGTACTGCAAGTTGTGACGTACATACAGGGCAATAGCAATTTATTTTAGATGAAAATATTTAAGCTCTAAGCACAACGTTAAGACAAGCAGACCGAAGTATCCCATTTCCGCTGGCGGCACCCGTTCACGAGCATGACGCATAAACCAGCCATCGCTTCGCTCAACCATATTTTAGGGAACGTAACGAAAACGTAACGTAACGTGAGGTGGGCTCACACGACACTGTCGATGAAAATTAATAAAAACCTACTCGAAAAATAAAAAAAAATACATCAAAGCCGAAAATATCGGTTCTAACCATTTCTTTCTGCATAAACATAAACCAATACCATTTTCTGTTTGAAATATCAATATATTGCTGGAAAACTAGTCAACTAGTCATATTTGGTTAAAAAATTATCGCCAGAACCAAATCAACTAGGAATCAAAATCGAACTGACGAACGAATCGAGTGATTGCAAATAGTTTGGGTACATTTATTAATTGGTACATATTCGATTTTAATGAGGTTATGTAAAATAATAAAGTAAATCACAGTAACTAACTAACACAGTCGAGCAAAAAGCAATCCATTTGATTAAGGTCTAAACAGTCTGTGCACTGCCTTCAAACGGCCAAATTGACACACTCACACAGATACGCTTTAGCACAGACCTATATCGAGATAGACGGTAAAGTGTACCTCCCTTGCGTGACAAAAGTTTGATCCACGGTCAAAGTTTTACGAAGTCAAAGTCAAAGATTTTTATTCAAATAGACTTATAGATAAGTGCTTTCGAATAGTCATTTTTTTTTCCTACCAGCCATTCAGGACATCTTTTAACTTGTGACTTTTAAAGAAAAACGGCCGCAAGAAACTTATCAGCTTTAACAGAAGCAACAACATTTACAAAGGAACATGTCGTTGCCAAACACAAATCTACAATCTTGAAACATATTTAATATAAGAGGAAACTTATAATGTAACGTAAATGAAACGTAATGTAACGTAACGACCTAAGTCAGTCCGCTTCAGATCATTTTGCTATGAAAATACACTTCACTCAGAAACGATAATGGTTAATTGTGCAGTGCTTTCTTGCAAGAGCTCGTCATTTACACAACACTATCTCGCTCGTGACGTCATCGTAGGTACGAAAAATTCGACACGCTAGGTTCTTATACAGTTGGAAGCGCTCTTTTCGTCTATCTCGATATACGTCTGTGCGCGTTGGTATACGCGCGCTCGGAGGGCTTATTTAACGAAAACTCGGTTCAGGAGGCCTACTCTCTAAGCACGAAACCCGTAGTTTCGGCCTAAGTTACGTGCGTTTCCTACTCTGTATCACTTACGGACATCGTATTAGTTCGGAGCTCGAACTAAAAAGGTAGTATTGCAAGCATTGCAAAGGTAGTACCTATTGCAAGTGTAAGTGCAAGCACGATTTTAGGATTTTGCCTCGACACTTTTCTTTTCGAAATGACCTCTTAGAAATACGAATTTTCAAGATTATTCTCAAATTGGGTTACATATACAATTGGAAATTGGTCTAATTAGTGGACACCAATAATATTTAAGACCGTATAGTTTCATTTTCTCTTTAATCGTTATAGTTATTTACTACGAAGTGACTACGTGGTTTTTTCGCTAATCAATAGTAATCTGCAAAATCGCGCGCGTCCTTTTCTCAATACAATTTCGCTTCAGTCGAATAGCCCCTAAAATGTATAATAATTCCTAATACTAATGTTATACTATTCCGTCCATACCATAAGTAGAAGTAATCAATTCTGTATTAAACCAGTGATTTTGAGACTTTGAGTGAGATTGATTATTGTTTATGTGCTAGTTTTAAATAAATATTTATTCGTAACCTTGAATCATTGTCTTTTCCCATTCATATTATAGCATTTTTTTATAAAATACTTTAAAGGTTTTCATCGCAAACACATTAACCCGCCGGGTTGGTAACGAATGCTACCGGGCCTGGCCGGGTTGAGAAACATACCGTTGAAATCTCTACCCTACACAGTAAGTACTGTGTAGGGTAGAGATTTCAACGGTATGTTTCTCATAGATTTTCCATTAATGTGGTACGACTTCTATACAAACAAACATTGCACAATTATTGGTTCATCATACTTTAATAATTCATAAATACATGCGCAACTAACTCGTTTCAGTTATTTGTTTGCGCGAAATAATAAAAAACTTGTACCTTAATACATAAATCACGAATAAACCAATATCTTATAATTTCAATAATTCTACGTATATTTATGTGTGACTCATCGCATTTATATACCTCATGTATGAAAGTAGATTTTTTTAATAGTTTTGCGCAAACAAATAACTGAAACGAGTTAGTTGCATTGCACATGTATTTATGAATTATTAATGTATGATGAACCAATTAATGTGCAATGTTTGTTTGTATGGAAGTCGTACCACCTTAATGGAAGATTCGACATTTTATCATAGGTCAAAAAACCTTGTGAACACTACCTAAGGTAATTTATTTTTTTCAACATTATTTTAATTTTACTACAATTCTTAAAACGTTTGTCATCATTTTTATCGACGAACAACGTTTTTATCGACACACTTCTTAAATAGTGAAAAAAGCTAGGCAATACATATTTTTTTTAAGTCTTCCAATAAAATTTTGTTCTAAGTGCAAAATGATTCCATTTAGATCTACTGATATAAACTCATTTTCTTGCCCTCATATTAAAAGTTTTTCACAAATATAAGTTCTATAAATAGTTTTCAGGTTTTTAGCAAAGATAAAATAAACGTCAACGAGCGATAGTCAATCATACTTCCTACTAATTTATAAATGCGGTATGTCAGTGTGTTCCTCTTTCACGCAAAAACTACTGAACGGATTTGGATGAAATTTGGTATGAAGGATCTTCAACTAGTCGACTAACACATAGGCTACTTTTTATCAAGACATTCCCACGGGAACCAAAATCACTCGGGTGAAACACCGGGAGCGGCCGCTAGTATTCAATAATGCAATGCTAAAGGTAATTGTTAACCAAGTGTACCCTTTTAACCCTTTATTTCTCCTCTTAACCCCTGCAGAGTTGGAGCGATCAATTGTGCCCATTAATGGCACCATCATTAACACACCTTTAACTTTACAAGATTAATTGGCAGAATTCGACCAGGGGGCCTACCGCCATCTCTTAGCGCAGTATTGTTTCAATCTTAGCATGTTATTTCGTACTAAAAAAATTAACTGGCTTCCTATTCGGCGGCGCAGGGACTTACACCCATATTTTAAGTTGTTCCTCCAAAACTTACTCGTCCTCGACTTAACGAAACCTCATTGAAAACCTCTTCGAAATACTCCTCGAAATCGGTATTCTAAGTCATAACTCCGAAAGGACCTGGAGGAGCCAAAGAGTACGTAGCCACTCCGTGTTAGGCCTAGCGTAGCGCACACTACCATTTTTACCCACGACGAGGTTGAGTGGAGTGTAAAAAGTTTTGGAGGAACGACTTAGAATATGGGGTTACACACACTCAAGCTTCTCTACTCTAACCTTTTTCTACCAACTTTCCTACCTTACCTCAAAGAATGCTTTTCTTTTCATACCACATCTTCACATTGTACTTTGCGTTCTTCTTCTAACCTCTCCCTAAAATTTCCTCGCCACCCCTCCAATTTCTATTCCTGTTCCTTTTCCGTGTACGCGGTTCGACTTTGGAACGCACTACCAGAGGGTATCAGAAAGGCTCAGACTCTAAAATCCTTTGGTGATCAGAAGACATTTCCTTTCTCTTTCTCCTAACTTATAAATTACCATATGTTTTCTCTCTTTCAGTATCCTCCTATTTGTTAATATATAGATTTTCTTCTCCTTCTTCGTGCACCTATTCCCCTATTACCTTATTTATCTGTTTTCTTTCACCCAAGGTTGCCTGGAAGAGATAGCTATGTAGCAATAAGGCCGCCTATTGTATGTTTGTTTTTGTACTTGTTTTGTATTTGTCGTGTGCAATAATAAATTTTTATTATTTTATTATTAAGAATCTCCTAAAGTAAGCTTGTTTTATTAAGGAAGTTTTGTGACGTCTTCGCCTAATCATCGCCTCCAAAGTGTGAAGTGTGTCAAAATATGACAACTTCAATAAAAACAAAACGCAACTTTCATAAGACATGATGGTTTCTAATAGATGATGGTGGGCCCGCTGATTCAGACCAACTTGCCAATAACTTAATTTTCGATTCACAACTTAATTGGCGACTATTATACGCAAGTTGGCCAGATATGGCCTAACAAGTTTCCGTGATTGTCTATAAGCGATTGATTTAGCTTAGAATTAATGGCTATTTTTAAAGACACTATTATTTCCAAAAATCTCTTCTTTCTGTCAGTTCTTCTGTTGACCCAACTAGTTAAGTGTTGGGGAGTAATTACTCGTACATATATTCAGCTATGTTCAGCTTCTATCATAGGAAACAAGGATTTTGTATGAAGAAGCGTACGCATCCGTTCCGCGTCCAATTCAGTTTTCGAGGTAAACAGGTATAAAATGAAGACAAATGTGTTTTTATCATACGAATGCGCGAGATAAAGTTCAGCGCTGTTCCACTGCGTTCAGCGCTGTTCCGCCGCGTTCAGCTGTTCCTTCGCGTTCGGCGCTGAACGTGCCGGAACAGCGCTGTACACGGACAGTTCTCGACTCCTCGTCGACAAGTTGCGACCTGCAGTCTACCATAGGATATCGTATCTTACAGCGCCGTACACAGTAGATAGAAACGCTTCAGATAACATGCTATGACAACTTTTCAGAATCCTACGATGCTGTACGCAGCTGATAGAAAGAAGCAGAACTGTATAAGTGGGACCAAAATCGTTCATGCGAAATGCGAATCAAGCTGAATAAATGTAATTAGTCCATTAAGAGCCATAATACATCTCGACTGTGATTTTCGCGTAAAATGGCAAATTTTGGCGTTCTTGATCTCAGAAACAAAAATACATGTACAATTTTGACTTATTGAATAGTGCAAAATAGCTACTTGCATAGTTCGTAGCGGCCTCGCTTTTTTAAATTTTGGTTATCTTTTTAATGATACCCAAAATTGCAGAGAAAGATTTTTATAAAGGCACTTTCTTGAGCACCTGGATTGAACTACTATTCTAATAAAATTAAATAAAAAAATTAAATGATATCTCTTTTATAGTCGTA
This sequence comes from Chrysoteuchia culmella, assembly GCA_910589605.1. Taxonomy (NCBI): domain Eukaryota; kingdom Metazoa; phylum Arthropoda; class Insecta; order Lepidoptera; family Crambidae; genus Chrysoteuchia; species Chrysoteuchia culmella. The sequence goes on from OU342651.1 coordinate 4,640,293, forward strand.
TCGTTCGTAGCGGCCTCGGAATTTTGAAACATCATTGAGTTAATATAGAAAAAAAATCTAAAATCGCTTTAAGTTAACTGTGAACTCCTCCTGTCTACGATATTGTTTTTGAGCAAAATTTGTACCAGAATAATTGTTACATTATGAGCAATAAAGATATAATAATTTTTAAGCATGACTTTCAATAAGACGATAAATACAACTGCAAAATTACTACAAAATGCGACGCACCGGCCATCTGAACTGAACTCAGTACTGATACGCAGAGTGCAGATTTGTAATAGGGCTCTTAACCCCACGTCTGCAATCGTCATTATTTCTTGCATCGATAGAACACGAAGATGAGTCGAACCGTACCAATTCTTGAAATATCAGAAAAAAAATCTAAATGGTGTTCCGTTTCATTAAAAACACGCAAAACTCGTCAGTCCGAGAGTTGTCAACTTTCAAATAATTTGACCAAGTCATTTGTGCGTCCAACTTAAATTCACCATAAAAGATGTTCTTTAAATCAGACCAATAAGGTTCAATTTAGAAGCTCATCTCATTATCAGAGTCCCTATAAGTTTGTACCATCGTCACTCATTATTTCCTCGTCACGCGGACACGACAAATCCCACAGATACGGTTTGGCAATATTCGTTGGTAAGACTTGTAAAATAATTAAATAACATTGGTAATTAATGTAATAATGTTTGATGTTACAATTCCTTCCGTTATCGGTTTTTATATCATCCTAATCCTAACTATAGCCTAGCAAATATTATATCTGCGAACGTGTGTTTGTTTGTCCTTCCTTCACGCCCTAAGGCCTCTGCCTCGAATCTGGCGGGCAGCGGGGCGGCGGGCGGCCTCCAAAACTTACTCGTCCTCGACTTAACGAAACCTCAATGAAAACCTCTTCGAAATACTCCTCGAAATCGGTATTCTAAGTTATAACTCCGTAAGGACCTGGAGGAGCCAAAGAGTACGTAGCCACTCCGTGTTAGGCCTAGCGCACACTACCATTTTTACCCACGACGATGTTGAGTGGAGTGTAAAAAGTTTTGGAGGAACGACTTAGAATATGGGGGTTAGCTTTCATCATACCTGATGTTAAGTATTGATAAGGCTGAAGATGGAAGCAAGCCTCTCCCGGAATCCTCAACCACTGAGGAACTGGCTATCTTATCTCGAACTTGCGGAACACAACAATGCTGAAAACATTGTTGTTATGGCGACACTAGATAAGATGATGGTAGCTAGCCAGGCGGACTTACAATAAGTCCTACCACCAACCAAACCGAATACAATATGTACCCCCGCTGGGAATCGAACCTGGGACCCCTGGGTCTGATACGGTGGTGGTACTAATAGACCACAGAGGCGGTTAAATCAAGTTGCTTGATTGTTGAAGTTGCGGCGGCGGGCGGCGCGACTATCGAAAACGGCGGTGCGCGGGTCGTGCGGGGCGAGCGTTTCCATATCTACCATAGCTACCACCATCTTATCTAGTGTCGCCATAACAACAATGTTTTCAACATTGTTGTGTTCCGGCAGTTCGAGATAAGATAGCCAGTTCCTCAGTGGTTGAGGATTCCGGGAGAGGCTCGCTTCCATCTTCAGCCTTATCAATACTTAACATCAGGTATGATGAAAGCTAACCCCCATATTCTAAGTCGTTCCTCCAAAACTTTTTACACTCCACTCAACCTCGTCGTGGGTAAAAATGGTAGTGTGCGCTAGGCCTAACACGGAGTGGCTACGTACTCTTTGGCTCCTCCAGGTCCTTACGGAGTTATGACTTAGAATACCGATTTCGAGGAGTATTTCGAAGAGGTTTTCAATGAGGTTTCGTTAAGTCGAGGACGAGTAAGTTTTGGAGGAACGGCTTAGAATATGGGTGTAAGAGTCTCCCCATCGTCCATAAAAAAACCACGCGGGTGAAGCTAGATACAAAATATTATGGAAATTAATAACCACAACCAAATTTCAATATCTTTGCTAATGAAGTACTTACTTGATAAATATTAAATATAAAAATATACTAGAAAAAATCAACTAGTCTCATGTGGCATGCCATAAAAATAGCATTGTTAAATGCAAAATTAAAAAGTTCTTTGGCCTCGGCAAAGCGTTGTGCTCGTAGGATTTATAAAAATCATTCTGATTCCAATTAATTTAATTGTACTTTTAGCTTCAGTTTAGTAATCTTTCATTTAAATTTATTAAATAGTGAAAAGTAGTTAATTTTGTAATGTATAGCTACACTTAGATTGTAGTCTACAGTGTAATGTGTTATTTTTCTTTTGCATGCTGTGCTTGCATCTAGTAGGATCAATCTAGTATAAGTTATCAAAAAAAAAACTTGCATTATGTTTTAATAGATTGTATCCGGTTATGTAAGCCAAAAAAACACACTGGCTTTCCTTATGGATGGATAAGGAAAATGAGCCGTAAACCTACCATGCAGACCCAATGCGGATTGTTGTATGTTGATAACGACTGCAAATGCAACCGGGTCCAACGTCATTATGTGTCTTTCATCCATATTCTAAGTAGTTTCTCCAAAACTTACTCGTCCTCGACTTAACGAAATCTCATTGAAAACCTCTTCGAAATACTCCTCGAAATCGGTATTCTAAGTCATAACTCCGTAAGGACCTGGAGGAGCCAAAGAGTACGTAGCCACTCCGTGTTAGGCCTAGCGCACACTACCGTTTTTACCCACGACGAGGTTGAGTAGAGTGTAAAAAGTTTTGGAGGAACGACTTAGAATATGGGGGTTAGAGGTACATTTACTTTTCATGACAACTGTATGAAATAAAACAGGGAGAAAATACAGTCCTTGACGAGTTTCTTGACGGTTCTCCTCTACAAGGTTATCAGCCACAGGGCTTAATGTACCAAGCATGGCGTCTTTGATATCCACAATTGCTTAAAACAGCCTACTACAGACTGAATAAATAAATGTTCACAAGACTTATCTCCATTTTTTCCTGGTACACAATTCAAGCTGGTATTTATATTTTTGGTTCCATATAAAATAAAGGTTACTATTTCTTACTCGAAGGTACAAGGTACATCATTCGAATGGGCATGCGATAAAAAGTGACTCTTACATCTACGTAGGCAGAAGGTGTGTGAAATATTAAAGAGTCGTTTGCCGGCTTATATTAACAAAGCACTATCTGAAATTGGCTCGTGAAAAAGAAACCCTTTTGCCACACACAATCGCGAAAAATGACAGTGTACAGACATCGTTGGAAAATAAAAATAATATAGACCCTTGAGACAGATGCAAGAAATGATGATGCGTGTTTCCTTATGATGTTACATACAAAATAAGAAATAGAAATATTATTTGTTCTTAAACATGGTATGATATTAACAGGTATGACATTGTTCAGCAACTTTTGCCAGTTGCCAGGCATGCAAAAATTGTTTATGGAATTTCATTTGATTTAATTGTCGCAATAAAATTAAAGTGCTATTATTAATTTTAAATATTTCCATAATTCATCTAATATTAAGTAAAACGGGGCCAAACCAGGGAATATGGGAGACTAGATTGAGGATCAAAATCAACACATTTTTTTTTTAAGATTATCGTTTATTTATAGTAACAAAACAGCAGTGAATATCAAAACTACTCAAAGAAACTTGGACCCGTTACTCTTACTTATTGACACACGCAAACCGTTAAACCGTTTTTAAACTAAAAATAAAAGTCGTTTCCCAGCATTTTTTTTTTACTTAGTCTTAGTTTGATGTACAGTCACGAACGAAATTGAGCCACTAGCTCATCTTAACTTGGCCAAGTAATGAACAGTGGCAAGTTCTACTCATATACGACTATTGCGGCGTCGGTATGGGTCTTTTAACACCCAGGAGCTCTATTTTTGATTCACTCGTCTCGAGGATTCTACTGATTTTCTCTGTAGTACCGCCTCCTTGGACGAATCGTCCAAGACCGCCTCCCAACACGAGCGCGCGAGGGGCATAGCGAAATGCGCGCTATTGAGAGTGATTAAAAGAGTGATTCTAAAATAGAGGTCGTATGCTTACCGTTATTAAACTTAATAAAACAGAAGTTTTTACTTTCAGCATAGTGTAGTGTGTGGAACAATCAAGCATAATAAACATTTGTATTGTCGTTTCTCGTAGACTCGGCAGTAGTAGCTACTTTGTGTAATGCATTGCGTACTTTTTTTTTACTATCGAAAGAGATAAATACCTCTTTAAATAAATCTTTCGATGGTAAAGAAGTAAATGTAAATGCAAACGTTACTGATCTTTTTTTACTTTGAAAAACATTCGTGTGGTTTCATTGCTTGGCGATTGGTTTTACGTGAACATGGAAAGGCAAGGCAAGTCTCTGTGTGAAATAAAACAGGGAGAAAAAAAGAACTCTTGACGAGTTTCTTGCCGGTTCTTCTTGTTACAATGTCTCTCGCCGTAGGGTTTGTAAACCGATGGCGGAGCTTCTTTGATATTTACAAATGCTTGTAACAGCCTAGTCTATATAAATGATATAGATTTCGACCTTAATTTTAATATTAAATTGTTTATAACAACGGCTTTTGTCAAAACTATTGCAGGCAATTGTACATAAAGAAAACATAATAATATGTTTCTCAAAAATTACAACTTTAGCAATACATTTTTAGCTTACATATAAATATTCTTTCAGAGTTGACGTGTTTTGTAATAGCTACCTCAATTGGGACTTTTTAAATGTGTTTTTTATCTATAGGTAAATCTCTAAGGTCCTGTGGAAGCTTATTGAATATTTGTATGGCCATAAAGTACACGTTCTTTTTAAATGGTGTTAATCTGCATTCTGGGGTTATTACGAGTATTTTTTTAACTACAACTTTTTATATTAGTTTTATTTCCGAGTTGTTCATCAAATGTTCAGGGTGTTTTTTTCACTAACAAACATAATTCAGCAATGTAAATACAGGGAAGTGTCAATATTTTGTGTCGTTTAAACAAAAGCTTACAAGAAACTCTGCTACATAGTGGCGTGGCGTAATACTAACTTCAAAAAAATATAGGTGACATTCTAATAAGAAAAATATAAAGCAAATGTAAAGAGGATTTCTTTTTGAAAGGAAAATACTTACTCCATTTATATTAAAACAACGTTGATTTTCAGTCGCCCTTCATGACTTAACTTTTTTCATATCAATGTATAATTGTCTTGAAAAGATTTACCTTCATAGCAGGTATAGTGATATATGATAGTGGTAAGTCAGTCTTAGTAGTAACTGTGTATATGCCTACGGACACGGCGCTAAATCTTACAGATTTCACGGAGTGTATGGGTGAAATAAGTGCGTTAGTGGAGACAAATAACATCGAGTCGGTATTCGTAGTTGGAGACTTTAATGCTCATCTCGGTGAACAGTTTTCGCATGAACTTTTGACTTTCTGTTCCGAACAGTCGTGGTCGTGCATTGATATGGAACTTTTACCCGCCGACACTTATACATATGTTAGCGATGCACACGGCTCCCGCCGATGGCTCGACCATTGCTTAGTAACTAACGGTAAGTTTGTAAAGCCATTTGAAATGTTGTGACCTTTCTGCTGCCCTACCAGTAAGTGTCGTCGGCATCGACATCGACTTCATTTGACAGATAGATGTGACATATTGCTCTTAGTCTTTGGTGAGTTTTTATTTATGTCAAAAAGAAGCAGCAATGTGTCACATCCATCTGTCAAATGAAGCCGATTTCGATGCCAACGCCACTTGCGCGGTATGGCCTCTGGTTCTGCTCACAGCATACACGAATTTCAGCACATCTTAGGTTTCTTCGTGCACTCATAATTGAAATAAAACAACTTATGCGGAGTATTTAGTGCGATTTATATACCCGAAATAAATATTTGGTACTTACTATAGTTTTTCGGTTTATTTTTTGGCACCTTTTCAGTGACTTGACTGTGTCAACCCGTGACCACGGCAACTGAAAAGGTTAGGTTAGGTTAGTTAAAACTGAAAAAATTTAATTTTTCAAAACGTTGAGATAGGTCAATGTTAATTTTTAATCGACAACAAAACGGACAGACTGTTCATACAAACTTTCTTCCCCTATTTCAACCGCTTAGAGGTTTAATTTCGAAAAATCTTTTCTTAGAGTACTCCTGCACCTCACAAGGAGCCTATGTGTTGGGCGTTGATTATCAGTCAATTAGTCACTCAGTCATTGTCATTGTCATTATATATATGCAAGCAATGCATGCAAGCATGCAAAGCAAGTATGCAAAGCAAGCATGCAAGCCAGCATGCAAGCAAAGCAAGCATGCAAAGCAAGCAAGCACATGCAAGCATGCAAATGGGAAATTTTCGCCCTTGCGTATCAAAACACAGACACCGCGATCGGCCACGCAGGTTCGGCTTGGTTCGGCAGCCGCTCCGCCGCGCGCGGTGACTGCGTTTCCAAAACACAGACACCGCGATCGGCCACGCAGGTTCGGCAGCCGCTCCGCCGCGCGCGGTGACTGCGTTTCCAAAACACAGACACCGCGATCGGCCACGCAGGTTCGGCTTGGTTCGGCAGCCGCTCCGCCGCGCGCGGTGACTGCGTTTCCAAAACACAGACACCGCGATCGGCCACGCAGGTTCGGCTTGGTTCGGCAGCCGCTCCGCCGCGCGCGGTGACTGCGTTTCCAAAACACAGACACCGCGATCGGCCACGCAGGTTCGGCTTGGTTCGGCAGCCGCTCCGCCGCGCGCGGTGACTGCGTTTCCAAAACACAGACACCGCGATCGGCCACGCAGGTTCGGCAGCCGCTCCGCCGCGCGCGGTGACTGCGTTTCCAAAACACAGACACCGCGATCGGCCACGCAGGTTCGGCTTGGTTCGGCAGCCGCTCCGCCGCGCGCGGTGACTGCGTTTCCAAAACACAGACACCGCGATCGGCCACGCAGGTTCGGCAGCCGCTCCGCCGCGCGCGGTGACTGCGTTTCCAAAACACAGACACCGCGATCGGCCACGCAGGTTCGGCTTGGTTCGGCAGCCGCTCCGCCGCGCGCGGTGACTGCGTTTCCAAAACACAGACACCGCGATCGGCCACGCAGGTTCGGCTTGGTTCGGCAGCCGCTCCGCCGCGCGCGGTGACTGCGTTTCCAAAACACAGACACCGCGATCGGCCACGCAGGTTCGGCTTGGTTCGGCAGCCGCTCCGCCGCGCGCGGTGACTGCGTTTCCAAAACACAGACACCGCGATCGGCCACGCAGGTTCGGCTTGGTTCGGCAGCCGCTCCGCCGCGCGCGGTGACTGCGTTTCCAAAACACAGACACCGCGATCGGCCACGCAGGTTCGGCTTGGTTCGGCAGCCGCTCCGCCGCGCGCGGTGACTGCGTTTCCAAAACACAGACACCGCGATCGGCCACGCAGGTTCGGCTTGGTTCGGCAGCCGCTCCGCCGCGCGCGGTGACTGCGTTTCCAAAACACAGACACCGCGATCGGCCACGCAGGTTCGGCAGCCGCTCCGCCGCGCGCGGTGACTGCGTTTCCAAAACACAGACACCGCGATCGGCCACGCAGGTTCGGCTTGGTTCGGCAGCCGCTCCGCCGCGCGCGGTGACTGCGTTTCCAAAACACAGACACCGCGATCGGCCACGCAGGTTCGGCTTGGTTCGGCAGCCGCTCCGCCGCGCGCGGTGACTGCGTTTCCAAAACACAGACACCGCGATCGGCCACGCAGGTTCGGCTTGGTTCGGCAGCCGCTCCGCCGCGCGCGGTGACTGCGTTTCCAAAACACAGACACCGCGATCGGCCACGCAGGTTCGGCTTGGTTCGGCAGCCGCTCCGCCGCGCGCGGTGACTGCGTTTCCAAAACACAGACACCGCGATCGGCCACGCAGGTTCGGCTTGGTTCGGCAGCCGCTCCGCCGCGCGCGGTGACTGCGTTTCCAAAACACAGACACCGCGATCGGCCACGCAGGTTCGGCTTGGTTCGGCAGCCGCTCCGCCGCGCGCGGTGACTGCGTTTTGCTATGGCGGGCGGGAGCCGCTCTCCCTCCGCGCCTCCGGGCTCTAAATTGCACTCTAGTATTGGGCATAAGTACCACGGCAAGGTGACCACGGCAGGTCGGTATCGGGATCTAATTCCCTACCAAACACGCTAACTTAATTATTAACTTTTGCTCTTAACTGTTGATGGTTACAGGGGATATAGTGATGGATAAATCCATTATGCATTCCGTCTTTTATGATAAATTGCCTTTAGACGTAACAATAATAATTATGCCCTTTAATTTTATGGTCATTTTAATTATTTAAATGAAATTAGAGTAAGTAAGAATTATGCCGATGAAACCATTCTGCGTTCATTAGACTCAGCTTATTATAATTTATGCGAATAGATTATATGCCAAAAGATATTATACTTAACTAATAACGTTATACGACCGAAAGGGCACCCGTTTATAGTAAAAGAAAATCATAGCACGAAAAGCTTCCCGCGAGACGTCCTTTTTGCAAACAAATAAGAGGGACAGATAATCTTTAAACATAAAAAAACTATACATAGGTAGCCAGTAATTTTCACAAAGGATGTTTTTGTTGAAATAAGCCGTCAATTCAAAATAGTTTCATGAAAGATGATGTTTATTTATTCTGTGGCTATCCATTTTCGGAACAACCTAGGTAGATGATAATATTTGGCATGTATTATGGTCAGAGAGAGATTATTGTTTTGTGTAGCCATTTGCGTCACGCACGTATATTACTAAGGATCAAATCTAGACAAGCTTTATTTCTGTTGGTGGGTGCGATTGCGTAAAGTCAATCGTATTCATTTGACAGTTCATATCGTATTCGATCGGCTGCAATTTGTATGGAATTTGACACTTATGACATAAAATATGAAATGTCAAATGAATACGATTAGCTTACGCAATCCCTAGGCAGGTGTTAATGTGTAGTGTGAAATTAAAGTTTTCAAGGATGCCAATCAGCGTTTGAGTAAATTTGTTGAAGTGTCTTCACAGAATGACCACAACACTGTCGCTACTGGTTCATTGACTATCAAAAACGAAGCGAATCCTGTGATTTCTTGGTTGGTGGTAGGACTTGTTCCAAGTCCGTCTGGCTAGCTACCACCATCTTATCTAAGTCTGACGCCATAACAACAATATTTTCAGGTTAACAGGTTTTCAGGTCAACAATATTTTCAGGTTCATATTTTCATTTGTGTTCCGGCGGCAGTTAGAGATAAGATAACCAGTTCCTCGTGATTGATGATTCCGGGAGAGGCTCGCTTCCATCTTCAGCCTTATCAATACTTAATCAGGTATGATGAAGGCTAAGAGTATCCCCGTCGTTTATAAAAAAAATTAAAGTAAGTACTGTTTTTCTCAAAACTGCCAGGTCATCAATATTTTGTATAGACCAGTTCTCATATAAAAGGCCCAGTCTCCTTTAGTTTACTTTCAAAAGACATGACATCATTATAGGAGAGGTGAGTGGATTGAACCCACAACCCGTAGCTCAGTAATCTTAATCAGTATCACTGCTCCATCGGGCTCACCAATAAATGTAGGCCACGGGTGTTCACTGACGACCCTTACGCATAAAGTTTGATGCCGAATCGATTTACACCCGCACCAAATCCCATTTAGAAGCAACCATAGCCGGCGGCGTCTATCGATACGAGATATCGATATACCCGAGATATCGAGATATCGGAACCAATCGTGCGGCCAGATGGAAACGAATCGCTCGGATCGCAAGAGTACTTTGCACGATTACCGACATACTCTTACATTACCATTTCGCTTTATACTGCTTCTGACACCTTTAGATGTCAGTATGCAATCTCTTTTGTAATCTAGATGATTGTATGTTGAAGCTAATTATGATGACTTGAATACCGGACAGCATTACAAAGTAAGTACATAACGTTGGGTTTTACACTTTCATCTTGACAACACCCTTATGTCGTATGTAATAAAGTTTGACATGATATTGACTATACGTTTTTTACAGACATCAGAATACATAAAAACATCTTAAGTTTCTTCGCGCACTCACAATTGAAATAAAATAACTTTTGCGGATTTTAAGTGCATAATATTTACCCCAAACATATATTTGTAGTACTAATATGTTTGGTTTTTTTGGTTTCCCGACGTTTCGGCACCTTTTCAGTTGCCGTGGTCACGGGTTGACTAGCTGCTTATAAATCTACCTTCAAAAAAATTATTTATTATTTTGTTCGGATAGGGTTACACATTCGTAAGTAATACTAATAATTAAAATGGCAACAATTATTGATTTAGCAATTTATTATTATGCAAAAAAAACAGCCTAAAAACCTTAAAATATAGTACCAAATATATGTTTCGGGTAAGTTAGTGCCCTTGAAATCCGCAAAAGTTGTTTTATTTCAGAACACATACTTAATTATTCATCGCATTGAAGTATGTCCCTAGGTGGAGGTCGAACCTGCCTACAGCGCCACGGGTCGTCCCTTGACATTGTGGGATAACTATCAAATACGAAATTGGGTCAGTAATGGGATTTCCAAGTTAAAGATAATAAATTGATAGTCACCGCTGAGTTTCTGGAAGTTTCTTATCGGTCTTTTTAAAGCGCTAACGTACAAAGTTTCCAGAACTTCTGACCTTAAATGCTATTGTAATAAGCATTAGAATTCCCAAAACAAATTTATTTTTATAATTTTTATTCCAGTCTAAGACAATCTTCATCTGCCTTTTTTCCCCTTCACAATGAAGCTTACTTTACTTAAACACTTCTCCTATTTCTAGCAGCCTTTGATCCATTATAACTTACGTACCTGATAAAATAGACCTGTTGATATCAAAGTATAAAAACATAATCCCAAGAAAGAAATAAACTGATTAGAAAAGAGTCTTTGATGTCTTTCACTGTATTCATAACGTCGGACGGTTTGTGTCGCCAAGTGGAACCTCTAGAACAACACTTGAATCCCCTCAAAATATGGCCCTTTCTGTTTCGGGAATTACGTTAAGATCCTTTAAACTCGTCTTACGTAAATTGGACGACAAGCTTTCGAGTTTCTTGTATAAAATTTGGAACCCCAACTTTTTCTCCACTTGAGTGAGAAACATTTTGTTTCAAAGATTCGTAAACACAATCTTTTGCTGAGATTTAGCACCTGATATGATATAACCCATTAACTTTTCGTAAGATAAAGATTTTGGTTCTTTTGAATTCCAGGAATTATGGTTTGAAGGAAATGCAGTGCCAATTCGACTTTTTATCCATATTTAGGTAGGTATTGGGACTTTTGGGACTATCTCTCAAGTTTCCTACTAATACTTAGCTAACTAAGTTTATTAGAAGTTAGGTAATTTTATATTATTTCTGTTCAACCAAAAGTAACAACGTGCCTCCTTCTTGCAATTCATTTCTGTTTGTGGCGGCATCTACCAACGCCCACATAACACGGTGCAATTAACAAGTATCACCGTGCAACATACAATAGATGGCACTGATATCAACTTTGTATGTAACAAGACAACCTAGTATGGTTACCTACGTCACGCAAGCGAAGTTTCACCGAGCTACTCACATATACAACATCCGACGATCATTTGTCGGACCGCGGTCCCCGGACTATTTTGAAGAAAGTTATTTTAAATAGTAATAGACTTATAGAAAGCGTTTATATCACAAATAATAGAGCTTTAATAGGTATTTCATTTTATAAATAAATTATTTCTTTAACCTTTATACTTTCCAAAATATCGTTTCTCAAAAAATCTCTACCGATCAACCGGGATGTTTCCCGACTGTACTTAAATCTACACAGCTAAATACGCTTCAAATCCGCTGTTCAAGGAACTCGATGGCGCATGGCTGTTGTACTCGCAAAATTACTAGAGTATGAACCCATTAACAATGTAATAATTAATTTTGACCAATGAAGGTACTGGCGGAAAATTTAGATCGACTGGGGACGTTGAGAGTCCAAATCCTTGCCATGGCTAGTGTTTAAGACGTTCGTCGCTAACATCATCCATTGGTAATCTTCCTCAAGAAACCTCCAGCAATATGGCCCGAAAAATCGGCCAATGATGACGATAATAGCCGTTTATCAAAAGTGGGTCCTCAAAATATAATGAATAAGGAAGCGTTATTATTCCTGTATTTTTTTCTCATCGTTTAAAATCCCTACTTGTTTTTTAATTATAAGAAATCTCCTCAATTTAATTATCACGTCCCGGCTCTGCCATTGTTGGCCACCGTCGTTAGCTTTGTCATCTAATTTTCCGGCGCCTGCTTTGGAAAATTTAAACGGAGTATATCGCTGAAGAGCATTTTCTTGATCCCAAGGTATAGAGGTAAACAATCGAACAGAGACGAAATCATTTGGAACTCTTTTGTGTAAATAAAATAAAAAAACTCTTCCTCTCTCTTTTTAGTTCAAACTTTAGTTCAAGTGTTGGACTGCCAATCTTTGTCGTTGACTTGAGTTGAGTATCAATGTAAAGCAATTAGGGATTTACTATAATGAAAATAAATATTTGTGATAAAAAACGTTCTTATGAACCGTTTTATTAACCAAACACCCTGACCGGTGTTTGGCTAATAAAACGGTTCATAAAAAGTTTTTTATTGAAGTTGTCACATATTGAAACACTTAAAAATAAAATAAAATTTGATTTGAAATAACATAAAATTTGGCACAAAGGTAGACGATAGCCTGGATTAAAACATAGGATACTTTTTATCCCGATATTCCCACGGGAACAGGAACCAGGCGGGTAAAACCGCGGGAGGCCGCTAGTTCATCATAATTAATTTATACTCCCGTAGGCCAAAATTCTGTCTCTGTTCTGTGAGAACTCACTGTGCGCCAGTGTTATGCTCGCCGGTGCCTCTCGGCTTTACGGCGGAATAAACTTGTTGATAATCGAGGCGTTTATTATTATAAAGTCCACTTACTAGGAAATCTGAGATAAATAATACCTTTATTTTCATTTATTTTCAAATTCAAACCTTCATTCAACGCACACAGTACCATAGACTTAAGCTGCGGTTCCACTTAACCCAGATGTTACTGACTTAACGTATTGCATTTGAGCTTAATGATTTTTTGTATGCGGCTTAATAAATATTAAATGACGTGGGAAACCAATTACGAAAAATATTTTCCTAGTGGTCATTTGGAAATTTTGTGTTGTTTATGAGCGACGCCAGTAAAATCTAAGATACCCATTTTTTCTGCAATATTTTTAAATATTATGTGTTGTACTTATTTGTTGTTGTATAACGACGGTCTCGCACGCGTGTTTACCGTTCCTGTGAGAATATCAGGTATAAATACTGGAAATGAATAGCTTGGATTAAAACAGTCTATGTTTTAATCCAAGCTATCTTTTATTTGTGTGCCAATTTTCATCCAAATCAGTTCAATAGTTTTTTTCGTAAAAGAGTAACAAACATCCATCCATCCATCCATCCATCCAAACAGCCTCCCTAACATTCTCATTTCGCATTTATGATATAGTAGGATAGGATGCGACGCTATTTATTTTGGTCCTCATCGGTTTTTTTATGTTCCCGTAGAAATGTAGGGTTTATAAGCCACAAAAATTATCGAATGTTCCTCTCTAGGCTTCAAGCAGCAATTTTCGAGTGATTAAGAAACCGTCATCGATACATTAATACATCAAAACATCAAAACACAAATATATAAAGCAGTTCGGCCCAGATACAGTGTCATGGTTGCTTACGTTCTTTAACAATGGTCTGGAATCTGCTTCTATACCCCGTATCTCGAAGAAATCCAAAGTAATAGCCATACCCAAGCCGGGGAAACCCACAGACAGCCCAAAGAACTTTAGGCCCATATCACTCCTTGTCACACGTACAAACATTTCGGACGGTTGCTACTGGCTCCGCTTACAAGCCTTGTTGATATAATCATGATTCCGGAGCAAGCTGGCTTCAGACCAGTTAAATCATGTTGCAGTCAGACACTAAAGCTCTCGCATCTCGCAGCACATAGAAGACGATTTCGAGCTGAGGATGATAACCGGCCCTGTTTTTGTGGTCCTCTCTGCGGCCTACGACACAGTGAATCTCAGGGGACTGTTGTGGAAAGTGAAAACTATGACTGGAGATTCCAAATTTGTCTTGATCCTCCGAGAGCTTCTCCACAACCGTCGCTTTCAGGTTAATCTTCTCTCGGATAAGAGTCGTTGGAGAACGCAAAAGAACGGTTTGCCACAAGGCAGCGTTCTGGCCCCGCTCCTGTTTAACATATACACCAACGACCAACCGTCAATCCCAAACACCTCACGTTTTATTTACACCGATGACCTTGCTCTCACTTCGCTTCCAACTTTGAGAAAGTTGAAGCTAACCTCTGTGCCGCTTTCAACTCCTTGAGCGCGTACGATAAGGAGAACAAACTACGGTCTAATCCATCTAAGACGGAATACTGCGCTTTTCACCTTCGCAACCGCCAAGCTGTTTAAGCTGGTCAACATCAACTGGCAAGGCGAGCCTATTGCTCATAATAACTACCCCAGGTACCAACAGATCGCTCAGGTTTGGGAGAAATTGTTAAACAATAAAAGAGAAGGTGCACGCTCGCAATAACCTGCTCCAAAGTCTCAGTACCACCAAATGGGGAGCATCGCCACATTTTATGCGGACCTCTGGGTTGGTGCTAGCATTTTCAACCGGCGAATACGCATGCCCAGTATGCAGTCGATCTGCACATGCAAAGCTGGTTGATTCAGCCTTGAACGAGACCAACCGAATCATCACGGGCTGACTCAAACCGACACCGGTAAACTTGTTGTATCCACTGGCTGGCATTGCTTCCCCAGATATCCACAAGGCTGTGGCAAGCTCCACTCAAAGAATAAAAATGGAGAAAGACACACGGCACCCACTGCATGGGCATATTCCCGCCCAATCTGAAATGCCGCAACAGATTTTTAAAGTGTGTCGCTCCCTTAACTACGGAGCCATCGAGAGCGAGGCGGGATCTGTGGAGGAAAGGGGCTGCGTTACCAAACCCAATCGTGCCACCTGCAGAGAACTTCCCACCTGGAGATAAACTACCATGGCTGACCTGGAAATCGCTTAACAGACTTCGACCACAGATCGGTCGGAGCAAGGAAAATATGGCCTGGAGGAAGTTTGCAGATGGCGCATATTTAAGCTGTTCGTGTGGTTCTGCGACACAACCAATGGCCCACCTCAAATCGTGCCCAGCTTGACCCAAAACTACACGCAAGCTGATCTAATATCTGCCACCGAAAACGCTATCGAAGTGGCTAAAACAATTTAACTTTGTCATCGAAACGATAAGAAGAAGATCAAAACATCACCCGCGTGGTTCCCGTTCCCGCGGGAATATCGGGATAAAAAGTATCCCATATTCCTCTCCAGGCTTTCAAGTATCTGTGTCCCAAATTTCATCAATATCCATCCAGCCGTATTTGCGTGATTGAGTAACAAACATCTAAACATCTTAACATCCAACTTTCACATTTGTTAGTAGGAAAATAGGATATCACTTATCGCCATGTATTGTGAGGAAGACGTATTTCCAAAATATGTGGCGCTATCTATTTTAGCTCGCATCGATTTTTGTACTTTTCCGTAGGAATAAGAGGTTTTACGCGACAAAAAGTATTCTATGTTCCTCCCCAGGCTACAAAGTATCTGTGTCTTAAATTTCATCTAAATCCGTTAAGCCGTTTTGGCGAAATTTAGTTACAAACATGTAAACATCCAAACATTCACCCACGTGATTCCCGTTCCCGTAGGAATAACGGGATAGAAAGCCTGTGTTAGTTTAGCACGCTCAATAGTTATTTTAACTATTATTGATATTATTTTAAGTTTGTTTTCTTTGTTTTTCATTGCTAAGGTAGGTTTAATATCCAAATAAACGACGCTAACAAGTAATAAAAAAAATGAAAAAAAAAGCTACTTTTGTTCTAAACTCTTACACCTTAAATTTGGGTACAAAGAAAAAAAAACACGGTATATATATTACGCTACGCTATGACGACGGCGTCATATCGTGTTTATGTGTGTGAATCGTAATGATTAGCCGCCTTAAATTATTGCATGGAAAAAATATAATCTGACGGTCAATGTAACATCAGCTATCAATACAATTAAAGTACTTACCTATATTATTGTACAATTGAGAATCTAGGTAGAATTGTTTTTGCTATTTTACATGCAGTCATAAAATATAGCCCAACGTCAGATCCATTGCCCAGAACAAAGGAGGGTACAACCAAAACAAAGAGACTTAGGTCTTGATACCACCACGTAAGCCGCACAGCAAACATCCATATAAAACTACATTCGTCAAGCCAACCGAGTTTACAACCTTTATTCACAAAGCGAAACAATTCATTTTCCAACGTTAAACCTTATACAATGCAGCTTTTGTTTGATGTTACTACCCATTTCGTCTTAATGAAGCTGCTATGGTTGCCGCACATGTCAAAAACAGCTTTCTGCTAACTAACTACATTCGTCAAGAGCAACGACTGTGCAACTACCATACAGCTAGAAACATGAGATCTGCACTGGCCTATTGTGAACTACATACATCGCAGTTTAAGTTACAGCTTACATCCTCTTTTGTATTGGTAAGCCAGCAATGGTTGCCGGGCTTAACGAAATGAGCTTTTTGCTGATGTGCAGTGCTTCAGTGGTAGGTGTTTGATTGATCATCGGTCGAGCGTTGTTGCCAAGTTTAAAGCCGAAACCTCTATCTTCGAGTCAAATAGAGTGCACAATTCCGTGTCTATTTTTCACCTGTTGTACCGGAAAGTTTAAGCTTTAACTAGTGGCCGCACAAAAGTTCACTCGCTTAGAAATTGTTGCTGTAGAGTCTACAAGGGGTAGATAAAGAACTTCATAGCGCTGAGATAATAACAGTTTTATTTCACTACTGCCGCATGCCGCCCCGCGCGCCTTAACTTTAACGCGTGAATTTTCAATTATCTATACAAACTTTCATTGTTGCACCATTTTCAAAATATAGATTAAACCGCCTTTGTGGTCTAGTGGTAACAACCACCGGTATTAGACCCAGGGGTCCCGGGTTCGATTCCCAGCGGTGGTACCTACGTATTGTATTCGGTTGGTTGGTGGTAGGACTTGTTGCAAGTCCGTCTGGCTAGCTACCACCATCTTATCTAAGCCTGACGCCATAACAAGATTGTATTTAGCATTGTTGTGTTCCGGCAGTTAGAGATAAGATAGCCAGTTCCTCAGTGATGAGGATTCCGGGCATCTTCAGCCTTATCAATACCATCAGGTATGATGAAGGTTAAGAGTGTCCCCGTTGTTCAAAAAAAATAATTGATTAAGACAAAAATTTCACATTATGTTTAAGTTAAAATACATCTGTGAGCAACGACCTTTCAAAATAATTAGTGGTACGCGTGAGAGAAGCCTGGGGAACTGTTTAGTTTTTATAACATTGAAAAAAGAGATTTCCAAATATTTATCTAATACTAGTGACCGCCCGTTTTACCGGAGTTTCTCCCGAAGGAATATCGGAATAAAATGTATCTTTTGTCATATTCCGGCTCCTGTATAGTCATCAGTCTGTATGATAAGTCAATTTAAAGCCGACTGTTTACACATGAAATAGTAACAATTAGACATCCAAACTTTCCTATTTACTTTTATAACTTACATGTTGCTCAAATGCTCATATAACACTATTCAACGGTTACTTGAAATTATTTAAACGTCAAAGAAAGCTCGGCAAAGCTTAAAACGTTATTGACATTTAAAGGCTGGCAAAAATCTGAAAAAGTGCCTCTACTAGCTAAAAACGTTGAATTATTTAACCTGTACCAACGGAGCGCAAACCTGGCTCATTCTTATAAAACGCGAGATTTTTATTTGCTCTACGAAGAGAGCAAATAGTATAATTTTAAAGGACAGAGATTAGTTGCTCCGACAATGCCAGGACTCAGAAATCTCTGAATATGATATGAGACTGCATGAGACAAAGTTGCCAGAGTGCAAGTTTTTAAGCATTTTGTGCCAAGTTTTGAGGAGCCCGTGGCGCAGTGGTTAGCGCACTCGGCCTACGATTGTTGTGGTTAAGCAACTTTCGCAATGGTCGGTCATAGAATAGGTGACCCAAAATTTACTATTTCGAGCTCCTCCGTGCTTCGGAAGGCGTTGGTCCCGGACGCATTTGCAGTCGTTAAAACCCACCAATCTGCATTGGGCCCGCATGGTGGGTCATGGTCCGCTCTCCTTATCTATCCATAAGGAATGCCAGTACCCCAGCAGTGGGGACATTAAACATGGCTGATGACGTGTCAAGTTTAACCTCTCAGGCTCCGAGTTATGAGACACAATAGATATTGTATTGTTCTCTGGGCACCGGTGTCCTGCTAGCAATTGACGAATTGTTTCATTTCTTGAAATAAAACAACTTTTACGGATATCAAACGCGCTATATTTCCACGAACTAAGTTGTAATTGTCCGTATTTTTACAACTTACAACTTTTTACAACTTAGTTCGTGGAAATATAGCGCGTTTGATATCCGTAAAAGTTGTTTTATTTCAATGAACAGTGCGCGCCAAAACATAAAATGTACGTATGTTTCATTTCTGTTTAAAAAAGGTTTTTTGGTCGCTAAAGATCGTGATAGTAGTAGCATGTAGTTCATTAGGTTTTAGATCGTTTTGTGGATTTTGTGCAAAATTAAAGTTCATCATTTTACTATAAATCCATCACAGTGAAACAAAATGTTTCCAAAATAAAAGTTTTTAAGTTTTTTCTTTCTTTTTCTTCCCTAATTCATCATCATCATCATCATCATCATCATCCTGTCGCAGTCCACTGCTGGACATAGGCCTCTCCAAGGCATGTCTCTCCTCTTCCCTAATTAAAATAGTGAATCCGATATTTCATTTAGGTTTTTATTCACCCTCATCTGCTTGTTCTGAAAACAAGATAAAATGCAAAAACACCGTTTTTTTTTATTCCAATTTCGGATTTTTTCATTTTAAACTGTCGGCAACACTGGTGCATAATTTGTTTCTTCTGATTTATAACCGTTGGCCCCAACAACCTTCTTGGATGCTATTTCCTTATAAAATGTGGAAGCATGGAAGTGAGATGGATTGCTTGCATAAAGTATGGCGATTTACTATTGCGCCGAAGAAATTGTGTTATTTTTGCAACGTTCCAGAATGTTCTAGAGAGCTAGGAAACACTGCTAAATCGCACTTGGAATAGATTTTCACCAGCTCGTTTCTTCGCGGTTTGGTTATTGGATCATATTCAATACAATAGAGCAATATGTTTGCTCTTCACAGCACGTAATTTAGTTAAAATGTATGGAACAGCAATTTTTTTTTTGCGCGATTTCAGATTTGCTTCCATACACAAAGTTGTTTGTAATGATGAGTTCTACAAAATGGTTTTGAGGTTTTGGGAAAAACCTAAAATTACGTTGTATAATAATTTAGTTTTTTGTAGCGCTCGTGGCCGCGCTTGACAGACACATAGTAATCGATCACGTCAAGTGTCAGATGGGTGACCGTAAAGCGGCATTACAACTGAGCGCCTACGTGCTTCGGAGGGCACATTAAACCGTCGGTTCCGGCTGCTGTCATTTGCTAACAGTCGTTAAGCCAAGTCAGAGGCCTTATAAGTGGCTTGATAATCTCTGACACCAGAGGTGGTCACTAATCATACGATAAGAAGACGAATTGTGATTGTTAAAAAGTTTCCGAAGCAGCTTTACGAAGAATTCATAAAAATTCTTACAAAGTATTTTGCATCAAATCTTGACGAAAAATTTTTTTAACTCTGCATAATAAAGCTGATCTAAGCGCATTGTAAATCTCGCCCGATATTTATTGTGTTAAAACAACTTATACTTGTATTTGCTGGTTTGGTTTTGAACACTTCTAAGATCAAACTGCTTGTAATTAGATCTCCTTACGTCAAGACCACCGAGTTAAAAGCGTCGTGGCGTGGCACACAATCATTGATGTCTTCACTTTAATAATAATGGCATTTGTGATTGCGCCGGTATTGATTTTGACAATACCCACACATACCTGGGACTGTATAGATAATAAATTCAATTGGCAAAGCCACATTGAGTATGTCTGTAATAAGCTGAGACAATTCTTAGCAAACATTATACATACATACATTATACATACATATTGTGTCAAATAACATACGTTGTAGTTTTCATGGTTACGATAGTGGTCTTATTAGGTTTTGCAAAATATTGCCGGTTCAAACGCAATTCCAATATATGTTTTTAAAAAATCTTTACTTTGACGACGATTTTAAAAAAGAAATTAATCACCCCGTGTGTACGAGCGCCGCCGTATCTAGGAACCGACTCCGAACGTGTCGCGCGAACAATTTGTATGGCGCAAAACTGCCGTCTATTTCGTTCCTCGGCTAATAAACAAGCTGCAGCATGAACTATGTGGTAGGTACTATATCATGATCTAATATAAAAACCAAACTTAAAGAATATTGAAATAAAATAATCATCAATCATCTCATCCCGACTCTTAGCTCATCAGACTGTCATCCCGTGACCACGGCAGCTGTAAAGGTGCCGAAACGTCGGGAAAATAAAAAAACCCCTAAAAACCTAAAAAAATATGGACAATTACAACTTAGTTCGTGAAATATAGCGCGTTTGATATCCGTAAAAGTTGTTTTATTTCAATGAACAGTGCGCGCCAAAACATAAGATTAAAGAATATTATTTAACGAATTTATGAAACATTTTGTAGTGACTGTCAAGTAATTACTTACATACCCTATTTAATTTAAAATTGTATTGTTTAATTATAAAATGTTTATTTTTGTAACTTATTAGTGAATAAAATCTCATCATAATAAACCTTAGTGGTTTAAAAAATGTGATTAAGTAATGAACATTGTTATAACTTGCTTTTTATACGGTAAATAAATAAAATAAAAAATACATTTTGTTTTAGAATGCTTTTCGTGATCTTAATAAATGTATATAATCCCGTGACCACGGACGGCCCCTAGGATGTGGAAACTTAAGGAATCCAAAAAAACATAAATCACATGCAATTTTTATTATTATTTATTATGACACATAAAATTAGTATTTTTTTAAAGTGATTTTTAATAACTTTTTAATTTTCATGAACTGCTTCATGTACTGGTTTTTGTGAACCTAGCTTGCCGTGGCAGTTTAAACGACGGCCACACTAAATATTTATTGTATCCGATCATGTGATTTATTTATGTATGAGTGTGAGTGTGTCTTGTAAACTGTATTTAAATAAATAAATAAATTATTATTAGTTTAAGCTGATGGTTAAATTACAAATAGATCGTTGGACAGAAGACTCACTCATTAAAAAAGGACTTGATAAAGTTAGAAATACTTATACTCAAACCATCGATTGAATCGGACTAAGTAGATATGTAGGTCAGTATGTTATAAATCCATATTTCAATAAGAAGGTACTGAAAGGTCAGCTCTTAGCTTTGGAACCCTCTCAATTTTGATATTACCCTATTGTGGGGCACATCTGGGTTTGTCCACATCAGCGTTTCGCAAAGTTTATTTTTCAATGCTCAGATAAATATGATTCCTCTGATATCGCAATATAGCTTACACATACTTAAGAAAAATATTGGAAAAATCAACTCAGCCACATGTTATTGTCAGACAGAACACAAACCTTTGAGTTTTTTCAAATATTTTTTAATAAAAAAAAATCATAAGTGAAAAAATAGCATTGAAAATGCAAAAACTTAAAAATCATAAAATAGCTTAAACATATTTAAATCGCGTTCAATCTATAGAAGTGTAACAGTGCGTTAGATTTAAGGTTGCCTAAACTTGATTTTTAACCGACTTCGAAAAAAGGAATTCTCAATTCGGTTGGTATATTTTTTTAATGTATGTACACTGATTAAGCCCAGCTTTCTGGGGGCTAATTGTCTAATTTTAAAATCTATCGCAATCCCTTTCAATTCGTCAATTGAAAGATATTTACATACTTCAGGCCGTCACTATTTGACATTTGCAAGGGATTGTGATCGGGACGCGTTTTGAAAGGTATTGAATGAACGAAATTGAACTGTATAAGCAAAAGTGACAGACGAAAATATCTTTCAAATGTATGGAGAAGTGTCAAATAAAGTGTCATTTAAAACATCATTCCTTCCAAAGGGATTGCGACTATAAGTTACACAATTCCATAAATCATAATCACAATCACAATACCTTTGAAAGGGATTGTGATAGATTTTGAAATTAGACAATAAGGGGGCTGATCCGATTTACGTAATTCTTTTTTTTCGATGTGAAATAGTTGCCATTTCTTCCCATAAAAGTTGGATTCAGTTAGGCGCAATAGTTTTTATTAGGGTTTCGTAACCTAAAGGCAAAAAACGAAAGCCTTATAGATTCGGCCAATCCGATGTATGTCACAGCCACTTTATTCCAAAACTATAGCATAATATAGCATTTTTCCCGAAGGGATTTGAAACTTTTTTTTTATCAAACCTATACTTGAAGCGTATCTATAGATAGGTCTTAAAAAATTACATTGAAGTTCCTATTACAATTATTTCTCAAAATCAACCGTTTTAAAGATATACACTTCCAAAGTGGTAAAATGTCACAGCCACTTTATTCCAAAACTATGAGGATTACGCAGTTGAAACATGGTCGGTAGATGTATTCTGTAAACCGCTTTACGGTTTTTTACACAAATATAAAAAAATATAAAAATTAAGGGGGGGCTCCCCATACATGGAACTGTTACTGAAAATTTTTTTTTTCATCAAACCTATACGCGTAGGATATCATTAGATAGATCTTTAAAAATTACATTGAGGCTTCTAGAACAGTTTTTTCTCAAAGTCAGCTGTTTGAAAGCTATACACTTCCAAAGTGGAAAATATTAATGGCTCCCCCCCCCCTCTCTAACTTTTAAAATAAGAAAGTGAACAATCAAAAAGTGAGATCTTTATAAAAACTTTCAACGAAAATTGGTTTGAACGAAATATATTTAGTAGTTTCAGAGCTATAGCACATTTTCCAAAACTTCATACAAACACGAAAAAAAAAGTTTTTTTTGCAGAC
Source organism: Chrysoteuchia culmella (assembly GCA_910589605.1). Lineage (NCBI taxonomy): Eukaryota > Metazoa > Arthropoda > Insecta > Lepidoptera > Crambidae > Chrysoteuchia > Chrysoteuchia culmella. Next base: position 4,663,409 of record OU342651.1, read on the forward strand.
GAAAAATTATATTGGCATTTTGGCAATAATAATTATAGAAACTTTATTACACACGATACAAAAACAAACGCATACAGAGAAAATGACAAAAAAGAGGAACACACAATAGGCGGCCTTATTGCTACGAAGCAATCTCTTCCAGGCAACCTTGAGTGAGAGACGAAACCATTCATGTGCGAGTTCGACTTGCACTTGGCCTTGAGAATGTTTGTTAACTTGGACGATGTAATTTTCGCGATACTTTGTTTATTATGTACATGAAACCTAATTTTATCTAGAAACATCCTACAAAACAATCTATTACAGATACTAAAAAGCAAAAACTGCGTTAAAAAACCGACTACAAAAACTTAAAAGCAAAAAATAAGCCTTTTGGGGTCGGTGCTTTTTCTTGCCTTGGCTGGCACCAACTCCAAAATGCTTTTTTTTGCTTTTTATAGACGGTTTTTTAGATCTGACAAGAAATGAAAATCTAAACCACCTCAAACCTGAAACCTAAACTTGCCTGCAAAAATCAACTCGTATTCAGCTTGTTTTATTTGTACAAAATAATTCCTAAAACTTATTTTTCCCTAAAAAGTTTTGCCATTAAAAGGGTCGGATCTAAAAGTTTGCGAACCACAGCTTCGTGCTCTTTTTATAACGCTTGCGATAGTCACAACTACTTCCCTGATATCACTTAGCAAGATTTATGGGCATTCATGTAAGTATACCGGTTTTTTTTCCGGTTTAAATGGATGTCTGACTGAGCGTCTTGGAATTAATGGAGAGGATGTTCGAATGTAAATGTGGAAATGGTAAGAACTTGTACTACATTTACGTTCAATTGATTTTCATGGGTGGGGTTTTGAGATAAAATACTTAGTATTTAATTTTATTGGTGGTACTTCCAATAGGGCTTATTCAAACAAATTTCATTTCATCTCGACAATGAGGATCACGGACGTGTTTTAATTTTATAGTGTTGTCACTAACTTTCGCGACTTCGTCCTCGTGAAATAACATATAATAATAATTTATACTTCGGATCCAGTCAAATGATCCCATCATTTGACTGGATCCGAAGTATAAATTATTCTGTATACCAAAATTTATCTAAATTCCAAAAAGCCAAAAACGGCCCAGAATAGAGAGCAGTAGGCCTCAAGCTGTTGAAGAGATGTATTTTTGCGTGATTTGCAAAAATCTTGCGTATCGCCTTTCTTCAATTCTTTTATAGCATTGAGTCACTCACTGCTGAGTGAAGGCCTCCTCATTTGCACGCCTTCCCTTTCGGTCTTCTGCTATTGGCGTGAAATTTTTCCCCGCTACTTTGGCGTCTGACCATCTGGGTTTTTAGCGGCCAACGTCTCTACTCCAGCACCTTCCTGCTCCACCGGTCATTGGTTCTTTGACTAACGTGACCAGCCCATCGCTTTTTTCCACTTGCTACGATATCTCTCTTGCTTCTTGTGCTCTCATCACGATCCTCATACACGTCTTATATCGTCTGATAGGTACCTCCTTTATTTCACCTTCCATTCCTCTAACGAACCGTCGTTAGAGGAATTGAAAAATGGAAGGACGGTTGGCAACCGTGCCAACCGTCCTGTTTTCCCAGGACACATCCTGCTTTTTGGTGTGTCTTGGGCGGCCCTGGATAGTTTTTAAACATCGTCCTGATTTTTAAAGAGTGCTTCTGTTAAGGTCCTATGTTTTAAAATTACGTATTCTTTCCATCGCTACTATAATTTTCTTGTATGGCGCCAAATCTGGGAACAGATATTTAAGAAGTTAATGATGATCAAAGTCAATATTTATTTTTAAAGATTAACGTTTAAAGTTACAAAACCGCAATGAATATCAAAACAATCAAAAGAAACTGGATCCCGGCCGCCTACTCGTACCCTCTAGTCTAGACACACGCACACTTTGTTACTCGCGTTTGTTTGCGTGTAAAAATAAAACCCATTTTTGACAACGAAAAATAAAAGTCGTTTCCCAGCAAATATTTTCACGTATTCTCATGTAGTTTGATGTACACTACGCATATATTACGGCTTCGGTATGGGTCTTTTAACACCCTGTATATATTTCTACACATCAATACTTATATATAATAATAGTTAATACGTATTTATATCAATTACCCTATATCCCATAACACAAGCCTTACAGTGCTTACTTTGGGGCTAGGTTAATTGGTGTGAGTGTAAGAAATATTTATTTATTTATAGTTTGTAAGCAATAAACTACTAAACTTTTATACTAAAAATATAATCGAAATGAAATTGTTACATACAGTGAAAGAAAAGAGCATCTTTGTAATACCAAGAATTTCATGTTTTTATTTCGTTTCGGTACCGTTTCAGAATTAATTATTATTACTTAACACCAAAAGCTGCAAGTTAAAAGCTTTATAAATAGGCGAGAAATTAGACAAATAACTTCGTAACCACGATATTGCAACACAGTTACAGTAATTAACAGCGTGTAAAGTGGTCTTTATGGGCAGCCTAATTGGTTTGATCTAATGGCTCTTCAATGGTACTGTCTGAAGCATATTAGGCTATGTAAAACTGACGAACTTTGCCAAATTCTGAATTCTGCTCAATGACTGAAGCGAGACATTAATAAGAAAAGGACGCGAGCTCCGAGCAAGACCGATTTTCCGAGCACTTCGTAGTAAATAACTTAAACGATTAAAGAGAAATTAAACTACACGACGCTAAATGTTATTGGTATCAACAAATTAAACCAATTTTCAAACCCAATTGAGATAAATTTTAAAATTTCGTATTTTTCAGGGGTCTTTTCGAAGCGAAAAAGTGTCGATGCAACATCGTAAAATCGTGTTTCTGGTACATTACATATGTAGATAAAGGTATGAAGAAATGTACATCTGATTACCAGATTTGTGAAATCTCTAACTAACCATCCTATAGTATTATATCAAAACTTGCACACTTTTTTCGTAAAGCAGCGTGTAAAGTGGATTCTGAATATTAAGTTTTAAATTGATTGAGGAAATTTAATTTACTTATACTCTACCTTGTTTTAATAATGTACCGTATTACGTGAAAAAACTATGGGTCTGATAAAAAGACTCGAGGTCACCTAGCGTGCAATGGAGAGGGCTATGCTCGGCGCTTCTCTACGTGATCGAATCAGAAATGTGGAGATCCATCCAAGAGAACTAAAGTAACTGACATCGCTCGAAGGATTGCTCAGCTGAAGTGGCAGTGGGCGGGACACATAGCGAGAAGAACCGATGGCCGTTATGGCGGAAAGGACACCGGACGACCCTCCGTGGGTAGGCCCCCGAGGTGGACCGACGATCTGGTGAAGGTCGCGGGATGCCGCGGGATGCGGGCAGCGCTGGACCGGTCGTCGTGGAGATCCTTGGGGGAACCCTATTAGCCAGCAGTGGGTGTCATGTAGCTGAGACGACGACGAATTCTGTACCATCCGGCCATATAAACCCAGACTTGTGTTCTTAAAGTTTGTCATGTCTTTTGTTTCTTTTATTTTTCGAAATATCTACATCTGGATTTACGCACCATGAACACTATGTTTTTTTTTAACAAGAAGTTATAAAACATATTTTTTTTGTGTCTTGTTTATGTTTCGTTATCATCTTCATTAAACGGTCCCACGGAGACGAAATAATGTTTGGTCACTAGATTTAAAACAATAAAACTAAGTAATAAATGCGTATTAATATAATGAAGATATCATTTAAAGTCCATAACATATAAATATAAAATATAACTTTAGACACAGATTATTTGCATTAACCATTTATTGCAAATATATTTTTTTCTTTTTCTTTATCGACATTTAGTTATGCATAAACAGAAGCCTTACTTTCCAAGGAATAAGACTGCATTAATAACTCAATATCTTACATTTTGTGGGATAACACATAATTGCTAAACAGCGTCCATATACTATAAAATGTATAATTAACATCGTAGTTATACGCAGTGGTTAGTGCGCTCTGCTTGTGTTTGTAGATTTAACAACTTTTGCAGTGGTCATCACTTTAAGCGTGTGAAGAGAACGCACTAATTATTGTATTGGTATTGGATTGGTTTGAAATCGACACTGTGATTAGATTGAAGAGCACCTACTGAACCTGCTGATCCAGAAGCCGTTGGTGTTTCTTCCATTTCTGGGGTTGGTTCTATTTTCTAGTTCTACAAATCTCGGGGCGGCGACTCGGAGACTGCTACCCTTACCCCGAAGTCTCCGCCCGCACGCGTGGATGGAACACCCAGGGCGTTTTAGTCTTCCTGTCTATTCGGATGGCATTTCCCCCTGGTAAAACAAATATAAAAAAAAGTTCTACGAATCTCGACATCACAATTTGTATGAAGTTATTATGATAATTATTGTCAACTAGCGGCCACCGCGGTTTCACCCGATGATGTGATTTCCGTTCCCGTCAGAATATCGGGATAAAAGTATCCTATGTTTTACCGGCTATCTACTATCTCTGTGCCAAATTTCATCCAAATCCGTTTAGTAGTTTTACCGTGAAAGAGAAACATTCTGACATACTTTCGCATGTATTATAATATAATATTAGTAGTATTAGTAAGACTAATCCAGAAGATACAGAATTTGATTAAGAATCGTGTCCAAATGAAAAAGATAATCACACCATATTAAAAAGAATTACTTTTTTATTATTCTCAACATAAAACTAATTAACCACAGACCAAGTTGAATTAAGGCATGGCAAGGACATGGCGAATGCTCTTTATTAATGCATTTTTCTATTCAATTATGGACTGGACGAGACATTCGGATTAGGGCATTCTGAAGAAGTAGCTCGCAGGCATTTTCTATTTAAACTCCAAGACAAATATTCAGGACAATGAACCTTCTCCGTCTACGTCTGCGACTTGAAATCAGGATTTAATATTGCCTTCTGTAAATTCTTAATGTTATTTCGGTAAAACAGAAAATGATCGTGTTTGGCAATACAATTTGAATATTCTTGGTTTTATTTTTTTAAGTTTTCAACCAATATTTTTTCTGTTTGTAAGATAAGACATGAATTACTTTGACAGAAGCGTGGGAAAAAACGGCTCATACCTACAGGAATAACAGATTAAAAAAATATTCAAATTAATGAAAATAATATCATCATTCAACAGCTATATCGAGAACAAAATACAAATACAAAATAGTTTATTGTTCATAAAAGTATGAAAAATACAAGTTGTATACCTTAAAACTTATCAACAAAAACAGTAGGTAAGTAATATACAATGTGGAACAGAGGGTAATTTGACAATTTGAGAGAAGAATATTCATCGCATCGGACACTGTTGCAACTTGTTATAATACAGCACGCGCGGTCACACACTACAGTGCAGCAGCCAGCTCGGCGTTCGCGGTCGTAGGAAAGAAGTGCTTATCAATGTGGCATTATTGGTGATAACAGTGTGCAGAAGTGATCGACGCAAACAAAAACCACTAAAACTTTGAACTTAAAATATTATACAGTTTGATAAGTACGGATATATTTTTATTTTATCATTACTAAATAACTTGAGTAAGTATACAATGTACTAGAACCTACACTAGGCGGGGCCTGTATTATAGGTACCAGTTCCTTACTAACCTAAGTAATGCTTGAGAGATGCTGTTTACATGAGTAAGTACGTACTTGAGAGAAACGTTTATGTTTATGTAGATGTTTTTTTTTTCTTTTATTGAACCTGGTTCATACTAATATTTATTTTATTTAACACAACAATGTTGAAAACATTGTTGCCATGGCGAAAGCGTTAGATAAGATTATGGTAGCAATAAAAAGTCCTACCATCTACCAAACCGAATACAAGTACCCCAAGTCCCATTTGGAGACTTTATTTCTCTAAAACTAAAATTCCTACAATTTTGACATAACGCCCGCCATTACACGTACTCAACGTTCACAAAATGGCGTCAAATGAAACTTTTACACTCCACAAACACAGTTTATCCAGCGGTTTAATGTGCTACATTGTTGCGCCACAGATCTCAATTAGCATCACCTGAGACTAATTACAGACTTACATACAGAATGTGCTAGGAATTTATCCTAATATTATAAATGTGAAAGTTTGTTTGTTTAATTATCCTTACTTCACGCTCTAACTAAGCAACTAATCGACTTGATTTTTTGCATAGAGTGAGTTGAAAGGACTGAGAGTAAATAGCTACTCCTTATCCCGATATTCCTACGGGAACGGTACCCACGCAGGCGATATCGCGGGCAGCCCCTGGTACATACTTATATAGATAAACCTTGCGTTTATTCACCTTTATACCTACCTGAAGTACCTGAAGTTTAGACGTTTGGCGCAGGGGTACTAACACCGCCTTCTGCGCCAGAGGTCCCGGGATCTATCCCCGGACAAGATAAATATTTGTGTGCATGAACATGTCTATTTGTCTTGGTCTGGGTGTTTAATATGTATGTATTTACAAAAAAAAGTATATAAGTATGTTTATCCGTTATCTAGTATCCATAACACTAGTTTTTCATGAAACTTAACGTGGGCTAGATAATTGGTTATAAAAAAAGGAAAAAAAAAACAACGTCAATCAAGAGTAGACTGGCTTATATTAAAACAAACCCTCTTTTTCTGCAGATTAAAATTCATTAACTTAAGTAAGGTCTAGACGAGGAGGCTAGTAGAGGTCGCGAACAACATGCCCGGGCGAAGACAGTTCTCTGCATCATACATGTACCTATAGGGCTGCCATCCATCCGGATATTCCCGGATTTTATTATATATCCATGGTTCAGAAAATTCGTCATCACAGATCCGTGTCAGTGTCCTCTTTTCTGGGCATGGTGCTTCGTTTCGGCTATGAAAGGGCCCAGCACATGCCTTCCTTACACGCGACCCTAACGCGGATCAGTGGGATTTGACTGAAATGCACCAAGGATCATTCCCTTTTAACGTGCCATCTAGAGTTAGTGATATAAATTGTTTGGTCACCCATCCCGCGACGGACCACATCGAAAGTTATTCAGTGGTTGAGGATTCCGGAAGAGGCGCGCTTCCATCTTCAGCCTTGCCAATACTGAAGAGCAGGGGATGATGAAGGCTAAGGGTCTCCCCGTTAAAATAAAAAAGTATTACTAAAACGTCCGAGTTTTTATCCGGATTGAGAATTAGGTGTTGGCAACCCTACACGAATGCAATATAACGTTTGGTGTGATTAAGATGTTAAAATAAATACATTTAACGCTGAACAGCCTTGTGTTATTTGTCATTTAGTTTTTTTATTAGCTTTTGTGCACTTGATATTCACAAAATTAAATATTCTATTCTGATGAAAAGAGAATGGTCTGAGGATGGTTCAAATATCCACCAGCAATGAGAGTTACGTCACTCGATAATCTACTAATATGAGTAACTTTTACATAAAACAAATATAAAGTACATTTGTTTTATGTTTGACAGACTGATCGTATTCGATCACTTTCGATATGCAACGTTCGGCCCGGTCAGGTGTCGGATGGGTGACCGTAAAGTGGCATTATAACTAAGCGCTTCCGTGCTTCGGAGGGCACGTTAAACCGTCGGTCCCGGCTGTTGTCAGTCGTTAAGCCAAGTCAGAGGCCTGATAATCTCTGACACTAGAGTTGGCCACTAATCCTCAAACCATAAGTCCATTGCGGGGATAGATAAAGCATCTAAGATGTAGTTTGAAATGTATAAACTCAGACCAACCTCAACGAGACGCCCCATTTCTAATTGGGTCTTTCTAAGAGATGTGGTCCAAAAGAAAACAATTGTTACAACTTTTTTAATTTTGCATTTTACATTGCTATTTTTTATTATTATGTAATAAATATAAATAAGGAAATATACCAGAAAAATTAGAAGTTCTAATTAGATGGCTGCTTCTTCTTAATCGATGGTCAAACATTTGTAAAAATGTTTCTTTCGAATGCGTGGATATTATTTGTCTCATAGAACGCTTGCCAACAGCGTGGAAAGGGGGAAATTGGGTCTTTAAATAAAATGTCGCTAAATAGCTGTATATAAACCCCTATATTCAGCTTTATAAACCACAAGGAACGAACGATACGTAAAAAATTATACATTTTTGGACATCACCTTTACGTAGAACAGTTTTTATATATGCATTTTGATCTAAAGTTATCTGGTAATTATATCTTTTAATTCTTACTCCCACAAAACATTAATATTCTTGAGATCTACCTTACAAAACTTCTTCATTATATAGTATTTAAAACTATTCATTCTTGCTACAACACTCCATCCATCATCAGCCTGTGGACATCCACTGCTGGACATAGGCCTCTCCTAGCTCACGCCTATTGTGGCGTTCATAGGAGACTATTAGCCTACTGCTACCACGCTGGCCAGACCGGTTGGTAGAGGGTTTGTTTCAAGTTTTCCTTCTCTCGCACAGCTGTTCAATGCGTCGAGCCTCTTAGTGGACTCTTACGACATCCCAGGCATGTAAGGGAGTGGTGACACTTGTATTCTTAGGCCGTCACCACACGGCATTACGGCTACGACACTAATAGCAATTATAAGTCATCTACATATAGGAATATATAAATGTCATAAGTATGTCCCCATTATCTAACAAATAAATACAACGACCAACTGGTGAATTTTTAAAACCCTTTGCATTTGGAACTTCATCACCAGCTGAAACCAGCACCTTGCTGCTTGCTTTAATCCATATAAAGCTTTATTTAATTTACACACTTGGTTACTTTTACATGGTACTCCCTCAGGAACTGTCATATGAATTTCTTCCTTTAATGTTCTATTAAGAAAAGCAGTTTTAACTTCCATATGATGACTCAACAAGTTATTTTGATTTGCAAAAGCTAAAATAAATCTGAAACTTGAAATTCTAGCAACTGGTGCATAAGTTTCAGTATAATCCATTAACTATTCTTGACTAAAACCTCGAGCAACAAGTCGAGCTTTCTATTTTACTGGCTTTCCATATTCATAATTTTTATAGAAAACACCCATTTGCAAAACAAATACAAATATCTTTATTTGCTTTAAAAATGGAGATCTTAAAAGTAAGTGAATCAGGAGCTTAACCTATTTAGCCAACTTAAGTAGCATGCAAACATGAACAGAATCTAATAATAATATTATGAATTAAATTAAATGTCATTACATACTCATAAGTAAGAAAAAAGAAAAAAAAAACGTCCAATTTACATAATATACCAATATACGTCTCGTTGTATAATCCCATATCGACTACAAATCCATTTTGACATTAAATACTACTTGTTATCATATCTTATGAATTCATCAATTGAGTAGAATGCCCTGTCCACTAACCATTTGCGTAATAAAAAATTTAATCGACTAAAAAGAAGGTCTTTGAAGCTATCGGGTAATTTGTTGTAAATGGTCCTACACATGACATAGCAGGTTTTTTTATTTTTCGCCGAGTTTGGGACAGTTTCTAGTACTAGTCTGTGAGGATATCTTAAGCTTCTTTGAGTAAGGTCACTCGCTTGAGTGAACCTATGACCATTTAGCTTGACATATAGGGCTGTTTCTAATATATAAAGGCAGGGTAGCGTTAGTATGTTTAGGGATTTAAAATACGGCTTACACGATGTGTCTGATGTCAAATTGCATATAGCTCTGATGCATCGTTTCTGAGCAATAAATAGTATTTTGATGTCAGTACCATTTCCCCAAAACAATATACCGTATTGTAATATCGATTCGACATAAGCGAAATAGGCTGTAATAATCGTATGGATGTTAGCAAATTTTGTTAATTTATACAAAGCAAATGCAAAACTATTTACCTTATTACTTTGTCTATTTATTCTTTCCATGTCAATTTGAAGTCAATTAGTAAACCTAAGAAAATTCAATTTGCAGCACTCCGTAGAATATGTCCAATCACCAATATTTTTATTTTTAGGCTTTGGAATAAACACCAAGTATTATTAATTAAGAGAGAATTGATTTCTTCTCTAACTGCTTGTTCTCAATGTATTCAATCATTCCTACTTTTGATTTCCTGAAAATAAGTAGGTTTATTTTACATATTATTGACTGAGCGCACAAAAGATAATTCATTATACCATGCAGAAGATAGATTTTTAATTCTTTCACTCCGTCTTAGTTCAGAAAATTCATGTGTACTTTCATTAGGGTCGGACTAGATAGAACTAGAATTAAGGCTAGATAGTCCTAATTCGACATTTTTGTTATTGTAGTCACTATCATTACCATTAGTACCACCGTGTATTAATACATCTGATTTGCCAACATCAGATTTATGAGACCAAACTACTGATTTTGACCTTATTTCAGGTTCAGGTCCAACCAATGGCCTGGATAACAAAAAAATGATCTCATCTACAATAACGTCTCTAACATACACACACTTTTCAGCTTCCACATCCCACACTTTATATCCATTTGGTTCCAACCCTACTAGTATTCCTTTCCAGGATTTTTCATCAAATTTAGTTTAACTATGTACAAATATAATGTAAAATGTCCTGTGTTTGGTACCAAATAAAAAGTTTGTATTTGTAAAATTTGTATAAATACAGTTGAACCAAAAAAATTATAATATTTGACTTGCGGCTTTTTACCATGCCACAATTCATATGGTGTTTTAGTACAATATTTTAGAGCTTTAGTAGGGGTCACATTAATGAGAAATGTTGCAGTCAGAATTGCTTCGCCCCAAAATGACTTTTGCAAGTCAGCACCAACCATCATTGCACGAGTTCTTTCGGTTATTGTTCTTATAATGCGTTCAGACACACCGTTTAACTGTGGTATTCGTGGAACTCTCAAGTGATAACTAATGCCTTTGTGTACACAATATTCTTTCATTTCGTTTGACAAGTATTCTCCGCAATTATCACTTACAACTTTTAAATTAAAATGCGCCTCTGGTTTTGCAACAAAATCTTGAAACATTAAGAATACTTCTGACTTAAGTGAAATCAAATATGTAACACAATAATTAGTACACTGGTCCTTTTATTTCATAATCAAGAAGTCTTGTCTTGACAAAAGATAAAGTTAAGTTATCCTCTGATGATGTTTCGATTGCAGTAATTATACCACCGTACGATTTTGGTAAGGTTAGTAGTAAGTGACACACCTTGTCTGGTTCTTCTAATTTAGCACCAGCTGCAGCTAACTCCGTAATTAAGTCATCAAAGGTCGTAAATTGTTTAATCAATGACGAGTCTTCTTCCAATTTTAAACTCAAAAGTTGTTTTCGTAGAGCCAGTTGGGTGGCAAGACTTTTTCGTTGATATATCGAAACTAAATTCTGTAAAATCTGCTTCGCAGTAAATTCATCTTTTGCAAAACCAAGAAATGCGTCAGATAACAATAACAACGTCAGATTCGACAATAACGCTTTCAGCTATTCTTCCGTTTTCTCTGCCGATTACTCATTAATAACTTTAATTACATCTAATTCAGTTGATGAAGCATTTATTCGCAATTTCCAAACAATATATTTTGCACTATCAAAAGGTTAATTATTCCTTTTTACTTTAAGGTTGTTTATTTTGTTATATATGAAATAGTACTTATTTAATACACTGTATAAAACCCTTTGTTGCCCGTGCTACTACCAATCTTACTACCAGTAGTAATAACGGTAATTTAATTGCCCTTGTTAACTGCAGTTGAAAGTTGTAAGACGGGAAATATTAAATAGGTCAATACTTAAACAAAAAAACAATCTACTTTAAATTACGTTACCAAAGTTAAAGTTATGTACCAGGGTAGCATAGATTTGGAGGAGGTTGACATTAATATATGCACCTTCCGAACTTTTCTCTAGTAACCTCCTCTAAAATGTTACTCTGGTACTTTGTCAAAAGGTTATTTCTAGCTAAAGTAAAGTAATTCTTTGACAAATTGCCCGTTTTACTACCGTGTACTTAAACAAGAACAATCAAGTTTTTTCTAACTAAATTTATTTTTTCTTTAAGTCTTAAATATAAAACAATTAACTTCTTAAATTTAAAAAAGAGGAAAATCAGCGCTATTTCTCGAGGGCGTCACTTAGCCTACTAATAAATTTTATTTAAACCTTTTTTGTCTAAACAATATTTTTCTATATTACCTCATCATAAAACAATTTGACTTCTTAAATTAACAATAGAGGGAAATCAGCGCAATTTCTCGAGGGCATAGCTTAGCCTACTAAGAAATTAAAACACTATGTATTCACTATTCATAGGAAATACCCTGTATAATTGAATTATACTATACAGTTCAAAAGTTTATCACAAGAGACACGATTTATTTATTTGGTACAAGAACCACACTGTATTAGTTCCAAAAATAAGTCACTTTAAAAGTCTCACAAAACTTGTATCACAATAAAATGTAAATGACCAATGTTGTCTGATATTAAATAAATAAATAATACAAAATATGACACCCACATTCATACAATCAAGAAAGTCATCTCTGGCGCTTCGCCGGTGGCATGTTCGCTTCGCTCACTCAGCTCGTACGTCTTTTTGGTCACAATTCTAACCTTACCTAAACCCAGAAGTTGTGTGCCTTACTGATATTTAAATTTATCAATTAATAAATACATTTAAATTCGAACCTTACCGAGTCCCATTCATATTTTAAAAAGGTTAAGTAAATCCTTTATTGTATACACAGATCTATATCGAGATAGACGAAAAGAGCGCTTCAAACTGTATAGAACCTAGCGTGTCGAATTTTTCGTACCTACGATGACGTCGCGGGCGAGGCCGCCGAGTTCTTGCAAGAAAGCACTGCACAATTAACCATTTTCGTTTCTGAGTGACGCGTGTTTTCATAAGTCTCAAGCAGACTTAGGTCGAAAAACTTTAACCGTGGATCAAACTTTTTACACGCAAAGTAGGTAAACTTTCACCGTCTATCTTGATATAGGTCTGTGATTCTATACACACATAAGTATACCTAATAACAAAATTGCTAAGCTTTTCAGAGAATTTAAGTGATTTTATTAAAATGGTTCGAATAGCCGTAAGCCTTTTCCAATCCACGCTCGGTAAAGAATACAATGTTTTCGCAGAAATATGCGTTACACTGAACTTTTATGCGGGGCAGAATCCCTACCCGATACATTATCAGATTCACTCATTCCTTAGGTTCCTTCGTCAATAATTGATGGCTACTCTGGTTGCTATGGCGACGGGTCACTTAGACCCTTCCATGTAAACGGCCTGATTTTTAGTTATCTCTCCAATACGGTTAGGGATGATGAAGATTTTTCGCTTTGGTCATAAGTAAGTAATAATAAAATATAATTAATACGAATAAGTTTTGTCATGACATGTTCTGTCACTAACATTAAAGGCCAGGTTTATTATTCAATTTGACGACTCTGTGCTTAATAAGACAGGGAGAAAAAAAATCAGCCAATACAAGGTCTCCCGCCGTAGGGTTTGTGAACCGATGGCGTAGCTTCTTTGACATTCACAAGTGCTTGTAACAGCCTAAACTGAAATAATGATATTGTTTTTTTTTACTGACCAAAGAAAACACTTATTTTCAGTAGGTAACACACTTGGAGAAGTTTTCTTATAACTTAAAACGTTCACTGTCCCTCAATCAAGGGTAACTTTTTTCCTGTCACGTCCACTAGTATTTAAAACTGACTGTGCCCGCAACTTCGTTCGCGTGAGACCCGAAACATCGTTTGCAATCAGATTTGAAAAGAAAATCAAATCTTATGCTAAAAAATACCTATTTGATGTTTCATTGATCGAAAAATCTACTGTACCAGATCGTTTTTGCAATAAATTATTTTTGATGTACATATTATGCCTATTGAAACGGCACTTAAGAAAATTCTGGCGATTCTGGGAATTTTTTTAGCCATCTCCTTTAAGCTTACCAACTCACAAGTCTAGAAACCAAAATCCAACCCAATTCACACGTCTATTCCAATTTTTAATCTTTTTTTTTTAAATAACTGGGCAGGCATTTGACCACCATCGTGCTTAACAAACAGGATGTTGTCTAAGGTGTTGCATGCTTGCCCAGGAAATATCTATTCACTCTCGCCTTGAAGAGGCCAAGGTTGTAGGAATCGGGGAACACATGAGCAGGCAGCGCATTCCATTCTTAGCGGTTCGCATAAGAAATGTGTCGGCAAAGCGCTTGGTACGGATCGCTGGAATGTCTACGACGTACGGGTGATAAGCTAACCTGCGTCTGGTACCCCGATGGTGGAAAGGGGCTGGAGGAACAAGGTCGTGCAGTTTTCTCGCACCCTCTCCAAAGTGTTACCTATAAAAGACCGACAGACATTTAAAATGTATGTAATTTGCGACTCCATATGGGAGCGTGTACTTGAATTCATTGTCAATTCATCCATCAATTTGTGACTCCACAATAAGTCGTGGAGAGGGAACGGGTTAAGTTGCCATAAAATGATAAGCTTCCATCTAAAAAGTTTTGATTTTTTTGTATAATTATTTGTTTGTTGCTCAATTGATTAAAGTTAATTAGATTTTATAATTTAAACTATTCAAAAGTTAATTTTCACTTTTCTTCAAAGACTTGAAGTTCATTGATTGGCTTCTTCGTTCTCAAACGTATTGTGATTTTTTTTTAAACATGCCAAACTCTCATCTGACTGTCGACAGGGCAAGAAAAATTATCGATGTTGACGACCTCCGTAGTAGAGTGGTACGTACATCGGTTTCAAGGTGTCGCCTACTTTGAGGTCCTGGGTTAGAATCCCGGTAAGGGCAAATGTTTGTATGATGAATATGAGCATTTGTACCTGAGTCTACACATATATTTCTACACATAAATATATATATTTCTACAGATAAATAGTTATATATGTAGGTATAATTATATGTATTTATATCCGTTACCCTAGTATCCCATAACACAAGAATTACAGTGCTTACTTTGGAGCTAGGTTAATTGATGTGAGTCTAAGAAATATTTAATATATTTATTATTTACCAATCCTAATCCTAACTTAACTAATCTATACTATTATATATATATATATTGCACTGCATTGGTCAGGAACCCTTTAAATCCAAACCAACATGCCTATTGTAACATGTTTATTGGCAAATGAATAAATAAAAATAAAAAAAAATAAAAAAATATTCTGCAGGCAAATCAACAGAGTCTGCCCTACATAAGGTAGTTTCTTATATAGAAGGCAATCTCAAACACAAAATATCAACACTAGGCACCTTCATCGACATCGAAGGAGCCTTTGACAAAACCAACTTTACCAGCATAAGCCAGGCCCTCTCGAAACATGGTGTCGATCCCACTATTGCCGGGTGGATTGACAGCATGTTAAGAGACAGAGCTATACAATTTACTGTGAATGATACCACCAGAGGGGTAGTGGCAAAAGGATGTCCCCAAGGGGGTGTCCTGTCACCTCTTTTATGGAACATTGTGGTCAATGAGCTGATTAGCTGGCTCAACGACCGCAACTTCCTCACAGTAGGCTATGCAGACGACCTGACCATACTCATCAGCGGACGAGTTGAGAGTGTGATATGTGACCGAATGAGGTCCGCATTAAAGGTCGTCGAACAGTGGTGCATCAAACACAATCTAACAGTGAACCCAACAAAGACGGAACTAATCCTGTTCACAAACAAACGGAGTCTAGGCAACCTTAAACTTCCTAAACTTTTCAACACCAGTCTGTCCCTCAGCAAGGAAGTCAAGTATCTAGGGGTGATACTAGACAACAAACTCCTCTGGAATAGACATCTCGAAGGTAAACTATAATATTATACTATAATATTTTGGCTATCTACCGATCACCTGTCAATACAAACGCGGGTAGATTTATCAGCTCATTGAATTCTCATCTTGAATCCGTTGAGTCACAAAAATGTAAAATAATAGTTGGCGATATAAATATAAATCTCATTAATGACCCAAATGATCAAAGTTACATGCGAAAAAATAGACTGAATTATCTTGATATGTTAAGTATTCATGGGATCATGGCCGGTCACAGTCTTCCAACTCGGGATATTAGGTGTCTAGACCACATAATGCTTAAAATTGACAAAGGTAGAATGTGTGCTCGAGTGGTAGTACTTAACACATCAATAACAGACCATTCTATGACTTTATTACAACTTTCTAACGTAAATAATGAATCCAAAATTCGCAAAGTACAAAGAGTAACTGACTATGACAAAGCATTAGATAGTCTTCTGTCTAAAAATATAACCAACTTGCTTCTCTCAGATGATCCAGAGACGATATGTAATGACCTAGTGTCCAAAATCACAGAATCACTAAATGAAAGCACATATGAAAAACGCATTCCAAAAAAACAACGGATTATCAAACCTTGGATAACACAAGGAATATTACGTTGCATTAGAAATAGAAACAGAATGCATAAAAAACTCCGCTTGAATCCACATGACGAAGTTCTGGCTGTCACTTATAGACGCTATCGCAATTTTTGTAATAAACTGATAAAAAAACTCAAACGTAACTATGAAAGAACAATTCTTGAAAATTCAACGAAAAATGCAAAGTGCCTTTGGAGAAATATTAAGACTATTACTCACATAAAGCAGAATAACTCTGACAGTGAGAAACTCTTAAACGTAAAATCTACCCCTAATACATCTGTTGACCACGTTAACAACTTTTTCGTAGGCATAGGAAGGGATCTTGCAAGTGGTATTATACCCCTCAGCTCCACTGAGAAATTGTCTGTCTCCCAGCATCTGGATCAATCTCTGTCTTCATCCTTTGTTCTATTGGAAACCGATCCGCAAGAGATACACGATGTTCTTATGAGTTTAAAAACCAATAGTGCTGCTGGATTGGATCGCATTCCAGTTAGCTTTCTCAAATTAGCTAACATTGTCCTAATCCCCGTCATATCTCACCTGGCTAACACTTGTTTTAGGAAAGGTGTTTTTCCGGCCATTCTCAAACAAGCTGTCGTTACCCCGGTTCATAAGGGTGGGGACAGAGAGGACGTCAATAACTATAGACCAATTTCCGTCTTGCCTTCATTGTCCAAAATATTAGAAAAGCTCTTAAATAACAGACTTATGAAATTTCTTAGTAAGTTTAAAATCTTGTCTGATTCACAATATGGTTTTCAAGCCGGTAAATCAACTCAAGATGCGGTAATGGCTCTATCTTCTTTAGTTACTCAACAATTGGACAATGGAGGTAAATGCCTAACGGTATTCTTAGATCTGAAAAAGGCGTTTGACACCGTTGCTGTTCCCATCCTTGTGCAAAAGCTGGAAAAAATTGGTGTGAGAGGCGCTCCTCTGAATTTGTTCAGGGACTACCTTAGTGGAAGGACACAGAGAGTAAAGGTGGGACGATATGTGAGCCAGGATGCTGGCCTGACCTTCGGGGTGCCCCAGGGTTCAGTCCTGGGTCCAACCTTATTTTTAATTTATATCAATGACCTTTGCAAGATGAACCTAAGCAACACAAAGATCTTTTCCTATGCAGACGACACTGCTCTGGTAATTACTGGTAATTCATGGGACTCATTAAAGAAAGATGCGGAATCTGCACTTGCTACAACTGCTCTTTGGCTCAGACACAACTTACTTACTTTAAACACTGCCAAAACTAATTTCATGTGCTTCACAATAAATAGCAGAACTCAACCACATCTTAATTATAGTCTTAAAATACATAGTTGTGACAAATTGACCAACACTTCCTGCAACTGTCCTGATATAAATAAGGTAGCCACTACAAAATACCTTGGAATCATGATCGACGAAAGGCTCTCCTGGCATGCTCAAATTGATCTAATTGCAACTAGAATTAGGAAGCTGATTTGGATATTTAAAATTCTGAGGTATTCTGCTAGTAAAGAACTACTTAAAAATATATATGTTGCCTTGGCACAATCGATTATAATCTATTGTATTCCAGTCTGGGGAGGGGCGTCTAAAGTAAAATTTCTGGAGGCAGAACGTGCGCAAAGGATACTTTTGAAAGTCATGTACTTTAAAAAACAAAGATTCTCAACACATACTCTTTATTCAACAACAGACGTAATGACTATTCGACAAATGTATATCTTGCACACTATTTCATTAAAACACAAATCACTACCAATTGACTCCAATATTTTAGCTAAAAGACGTAATGACATTGTAGCCAAAACAAGTAAATGTAAAACTTACTTTGCCAAACACCAGTACATTTACCAATCATCTCATATCTATAACCATGCTAATAAAATTCTTAAAATATACACAAAAACCAACCACGTTTGCAAGCAGCTAGTAACAGAATGGGTTAAAAAACTGAACTATGAGGAAACAGAAAAAGTAATAGTTCATATAGATACTTAACTGAGTTATCTCTTTAAATGCTGTACTTTGCTTTTTATTTTTATTTTATTTTTATTTTTATTTTTATTATTTTTATTTTTATTTTATTTTTATTTATTATTTTATTTTCATTTATATAAATATAGTATTACATACAAATAAATACGAGGTAACGCATACGCACACACACGCACACACACACACACACACACACACGCACACACACACACACACACACACACACTCATACACAAGCACATTTTAAAGTTTTAGAATTAATATTTTTATTTTATTATATTTTGTTTTAGTATATATATATTAGTTTTATTTCTTTAAAAACACGAAAAATAGATGTTGTTATGAGAGAGCGATTTTCTCCTGGTACAGGTGTTTTTACACCTAAAAGGGGGAATCAACCATACCCTGTATTACCCACTTGTTTTTTATGAAATACATATTTTTTTCTTTTTTTTTTTTTCATTTTCAAACGAAACAAAGCCACCATCATATTTTACCAATGTAAAAGACTGCTTGGCAAAAGCTGGGGGCTATCACCGAAAATAACGATGTGGCTGTATAAAACTGTTATACGTCCCATAATCACATACGGAGCCGTTGCCTGGTGGTCCAAAACAGAGCAAAGAACCGTAATCAACAAGCTGCAGAAATTCCAAAGATTGGCATGCTCTGCGATAACAGGCTGCATGCGAACAACCCCCACAGTCGCCCTTGAAGTAGCTCTGGATCTAACACCCCTGGACCTGTTTATACAACAGGAAGCCTCCATGGCTGCTATAAGGCTTAAACACCTGGGTCTGTGGTACAACCAAGAGGGTCCTCACTCCACATTGTGGAATAATTTAGTGAAACATGAGTCACTAATCGCTGCCCCATGCGACAGGATCCCTAAACAATACATTTTCGAAAAGAATTACCAAATACAGTTATTTGAAAGTGACCAAGACTACTCTGGCATACATGAAGTCCGAATTTATACGGACGGTTCCAAGATGGGGATTGGCACTGGAGCCGGAGTATTCTCACAAGACCTAAATATCAAAACATCACTAGCACTAGGCCAACACAGTTCGATATTTCAATGCGAATGTGTTGCAATAATAAACGCAGCTACCACGGCCCTGTCTAGAGGTATGAAGGAACTGAACATCCGCATACTGACCGACAGTATGGCCGTCCTAACAGCACTGGAGGCCAACACGATCAACTCCAGCATTGTCTACGAATGCCACCGAGTCTTGGATCGTTTAGCATCCAACAACAACAGTGTAATCACGGATCACACGGGAACGATGCCGCCGATGAGCTGGCAAGAAGGGGATCTTCCACAACAGTGGCTGGACCCATACCCATTCTGCCACTCCCATTCAGCCAATTGCGCTCATGAGTAAGACAGCGTACTCGTGCTGCACATAATAAGCGATGGGTAGATCAAACAAGCTGTAGACAGTCCAAGCTGGCGATGACTGCAGTCTCGCCGCGTTTGACCTGTAGACTGCTAAGCCTTAATGGTCCGGACCTCCGAATAAAGTCAAAGTCAAAGTCAAAGATTTTTATTCAAATAGACTTATAGATAAGTGCTTTCGAATCGTCCAATTTTTTTTTCCTACCAGCCATTCAGGACATCTTTTAACTGATAAGAAGAACGGCCGCAAGAAACTTATCAGCTTTAACAGAAGCAACAACATTTACAAAGGAACATGTCGTTGCCAAACACAAATCTACAATCTTGAAACATATTTAATACAAGAGGAAAATTTTCTTATACTCAGTTATTAGAATATTTTCTTTTTATACAATTACAATAGTCATGTTTTATGTTAGTATCACTTCCATGCATTTTGGTCTTTCAAATAATCTTCTACCTTGTAATAACCTTTGCTTAAGAGCGTTTTTTTAACATGTATTTTAAATTTATGCAAAGGCAGCTCAATCACTTGTTGTGGAACTTTATTAAAAAAGGCTATGCCTTTCCCCAAAAACGAGCGACTGCATTTTTCAAGTCGAAATCTTGGAACGGCAAGCTTATTCTTGTTTCTAGTATTAAAATTATGAACATAGCTATGCTTAATAAATAAATCGTGATGTTTCCTTACATATACTATATTATCATAAATGTATTGTCCCGCCAAAGTTAGTATATTAATCTCTTTAAACAATTCTTTAAGAGAATCTCTCTGTCGAAGGTTGCAAATGGCGCGCACAGCTCTTTTTTGAAGTATAAAAACATTTTCTATATTGGCTGCTGAGCCCCACAACAACAGGCCATAGGACATTACACTATGAAAATAACTAAAGTAAACTAGTCTTGCCGTTTCAATATCAGTTAGGAGCCTTATTTTCCTTATTGCGAAAGCCGCAGAACTAAGTCTACTCGACAAGGTTTCAATATGTGGATCCCATTGTAGTTTTGAATCTAATGTAATACCAAGAAATTTAGTACTCTCAACTAACTCTACTACATCCCCATTCAAATTGATGTGCATGTCGACCTGCCCTACATTAGGTAATGTGAATTTAACAAATTTCGTTTTGGTAGGGTCAAGAGACAAATTATTACTGTTGAACCAGTGTGCGACTTGAGAGAGAGCACTATTTACTTCGTCAGAACAATTGTTTCCTCTATCAATTTTAAAAATTAAAGATGTATCATCTGCAAACAGTACTGTCTCACATAAATTACTCGCGTAGTTAGGGAGATCGTTAAAATATATTAAGAACAGCAGAGGGCCCAATATTGAACCTTGGGGCACGCCCATAATAATGGGGGCTCCAGTAGAAGCAGTATTATTTACAATTACTTTTTGATTTCTATTGTGCAAGTATGACTGCAAAAGGCTAACTGATTTTTTAGAGACACCATAATGTTCTAGCATCTTTAAAATAGTTGTAGGCACACTTACAGGTCACCTACCTTTAAACTGACAACTATTCATCATGAATGCGACCGACAGCCCCCTATGTAGGGGATGCCTGGACGCAGAGGAAACAGCCGCCCACGTAATCCTGGAGTGCGTGGGTTTGGCCGCAAAACGGGCAGAAACCCTCAAAGACGTGAGGTCTCTCCTAGAAGCGTGTGAACGCCCCAGGAGGCTTCTGCGCTTCTGGAAGGAGCTGGGATGGCTTAACTAGCCATACCGATGCTATGTTCACGCATAACGGACCAAATGAGAGTCTAAATGCGGAGAAAAGAGCCCATCACCAATACCAATATATATATATATATATATATATATATATATAATATCATAAAGAGGAAAGATTTGTATTTTTGTATGTAACGAATAAACTCAAAAACTACTGGACCGATTTTGACGAAATTTGGTATAGAGAAATATTTAAACCCCAAGTAGTAACATAGGCTATAAATGATCCCAAAATTCCCACGGGAACGGGAACCACGCGGGTGAAACCGCGCCCGGTCTCTAGTAACTAATATAACTAATAATATTATAAATGCGAAAGTATGTTTGTTTGTCTTTCCTTCACGCCCTAACTAAGCTACCAATCGACTTGATTTTTGGCAAAGAGTAAGTTGAATGGACGGAGACTTCTTTTAACCTCGATATTCCCACGGGAACGGGAACCACGCGGTTGAAACCGGGTGGAAGCTAGTACGTAATAAGTACTTTGCATATTAGAGATAAGATAGCCAGTTCCTCAGTGATTGAGGATTCCGGGAGAGACTCGCTTCCATCTTCAGCCTTATCAATACTTAACAGCAGGGGCCCAAATCTGCTAATGCTTCGTCACAATCGTATTCCAGTTGTGTTTCAATGGTAGTGCTGTTTTACACAGTTCTTTTCTTGTTACAACAGTGTAAATAAACACTACTATTGAAACACCACTGAGAGACGATTATGACAAAAAATTAGCAGAATTGAACCCCAGGTATGAAGAAGGTTGAGACTGTTGAGAGTATCCCCGTCGTTCATAAAAAAAATCATTTAGTAAGATATCATCAAGGATAAGAGGTAATTAATTTGTCAAGCTTTAAATATTATGCTTCATTATCATTAGAAATAGAAAAAGCTTTTATTGTCTAAAACTTTGTACAATTTTTGCGGTTGGAATTGCAATGTTATAATAAGTCACAACAGTGTGCCCACAACAGGCATGCAATGTTAAAATAATAACAATGAACAATCATAAAAATGAAAAACTAAAACGTAATAAAAATTTGAATTTCAAAACTAACGGAAACTCAAGCGATCTGAGTATCCGCTTTGATTGCGAATAATATATATGCGGCTGTATAATAGAATACAATTTTTATTACTTTACTCTTCAGTATAAATTATGTTAATCGCAATAAATAGTGAATGCAAATTCATAATTGAAAACATTCAAATACGAAATCGTTCACGGATATTCATATCCAAGGAGTTTCTACTAGTCAGTCAACTGCACTCGATTTTTATTATGTCAATACTCGATAACTGTCATTTCACATAACTATGTCGTTATGAATGTGAATATAACTTCCGTTTGCTGTTTGGTTCGCTTCGAGAGCTGGGCCTGATTCATAAAAGTTACTGATATTATTAGATATTTTTATTGGACTATTAAATAATTTCATTAGTTATAATTTTTCTGTTTTATAAACTTTTCGATGATGCTAATAATATGGGTTCTCTGACGTTACTAATATTATTAGACTACCAAAGACATTTATAATTTTATTAAAGTAAGTAGAACATAGTTCAAGTATGGAAATTTTTCCTTCAATATATTCTTTTTTTTAATGATCGACGGGGAGACTCTTAGCCTTCATCATACCTGATGTTAAGTATTGATAAGACTGAAGATGGAAGTGAGCCTCTCCCGGAATCCTCAATCACTAAGGAACTGGCTATCTTATCTCTAACTGCCGGAACACAGCAATGCTGAAAACATTGTTGTTATGGCGTCAGACTTAGATAAGACGGTGGTAGCTAGCCAGGCGGACTTACAACGAGTCCTTCCACCAATCAAAAAAAACGGTGGCACAGTGGTACATTCTACTTGCTAGCGGCTAAGCAACTTGCGCAGTGGTTTAGCACGGGATGGATGACCCAAAATTTATAATCTTCGGCTCCTCCATGCTTCGGAAGGCAGGTCCCAAATGTCCCAATCATGATTTCGTATAATTGGTGGAAAATACACAATTTCAGTGGGTAAATAAATATTTCTCCTAACATAACACATTGCCATCCGCCATCCATTTGAGTATAAATAATAAGGACCTAATAGTTTGTTGAATTTGTATGTAAACTCTATGCCAGTTATATACTGTACTCCTTCTATATATCTTGGGGCATCTCATATAAACATTCTCTTCTTCATTTGACCCTGAATCACTAATTTAAAAATATTTTCGAAACACTAATAAATTGATTTATTAAACTAGAATGACTTATGAAAAGTATAGTATTAGCTGATAATATTAGTATAAATTGTTTATGAAACAGTTTACTATAAAAACAAATAATACTAGCTAATAATATTAGCGTGTACACTTATAACTAATTTTATTATAACTTTTTAATTTTGCATTTTACCGTCAGGGCGACATGAGACTAGTTGCTTTTTTCTAGTATATTTTCTTGTTTAATTTTACTAGTTTTTACTTTTATAAAACAGACTACTACACTAACTAATAATTATATTAGTATAAGACTAATAATATTAGACTCATATTTTTTACGAAACAGGCCCGTGTGGAAAATAAGAAATGCTCTTTTAGCAATTTATTGTAAGTACAAAACTAGATCATTTCGTGAAACCACTGAATAGTGATTCTGTAACAAAAGCTGCCATAAGCATACGCAGGTTGTTGAATTTTCATTTATCGAATATGTTATAGTAATATCTAAATAAAAAAACGATTTAGCAATCTCTCTTTGATGCTTTAGTAAACGCAATTTCAATACCTATATTCGTGACTAAAGTAAGGTTCAATTTTGCAAAATACTATGTAAATTAAGATTTTTTTGTTATTCTGCTCAGGTCGTAACGAAAAAACACGTATTATAGTATCTAAAGAAAAATTTAAAACTAAGTCGTTATTGCTCCGATTAACAAGTATACTCTTCGGATGACTTAACTTACTCAGAAA
The DNA here is from genome assembly GCA_910589605.1 of Chrysoteuchia culmella. NCBI lineage: Eukaryota > Metazoa > Arthropoda > Insecta > Lepidoptera > Crambidae > Chrysoteuchia > Chrysoteuchia culmella. The sequence continues at coordinate 4,687,861 of OU342651.1, forward strand.
AGCTTTTTACGAACAATTTACAACTGTAGATACACATAAAACACTTAAGACTTAAATAGGGGAAACTTATAAAAGACACAAAACAATAATGAATAATACAAATACAAAAAAAAAATACAAAAATCTTTATTTGTTCTCTCACACAGATAAATACTTAAAACTAGCAAAATCTTAAATAGGTACAGTGTTTAATTTATCTATGTAAGAGACTGGTTTCTGCGCTAGGAAAACCTGTATGACAGATAACCACCATAACCAATATATTAATTTATATTTATAAAAAAAAAACAAAATAAGTTTTTGCCACTATTAAAACCTTAAAACTAACCTATGGTAGTTTTGAAGAAACCACCAGTATTCCAAATGCCAATAGAAGTAGAGTATCGTATTCCAGATTATTCGTTTGCTGTATCAAGTCAACATCCGCGATATCTCACAATTCACAAATATACAAAATACATACTTTGCTTGTGGAAACGACATTTCTCGCAGACGATAAGGCAGCCAGCATTGTGGGTAAAATTGATTCTCGCTCCGGGCTCCCGTCCCAATGTTGCCATTATCAATTCTGGAGCCAATTCTCCTCTATCGATAATTGGATCGGTTACACACGGGACTACGTGGATTATTATTTAATTTCTATCACAAGAACGTATGGTTCAAAGGAGCTATGTATTTCTCGATATTTCGGTATCACAAAAGGTCTTTGACATCAAGTTTATTAAACTTAACAACGAAATAAAACTACTTTTGTGAAGTAATTAGTGCTATTATTTTATCTTTCTTTTGTTATTAATAAATAATTTAAAATATTAAACTCGATAATTGTTGCCGTAATAAAAATTAATAACTTTTAATTAGTAATTATCTAACCGTTTCCGAACACAATAATAAATAAACTTTGTGAAGTAGGAAAGTAGCTAGTCAACCCGTGACCACGGCAACTGAAATGGTGCCGAAACGTCGGGGAATCAAAAAACCTCAATTAAACCGAAAAATTATAGTACCAAATATATATTTCAGGTAAATAAATCGCACTAAATACTCCGCAAAAGTTGTTTTATATCAATTAGGAGTGCGCGAAGAAACTTAAGATGTTCTAACAACGAATTTTATAAACATTGGAAAGTTTAATTGCTTGTCACTCAATTACGCTTAATGGGTGTAATTTGGCTGTTTTTCATATAGATACACTTTTACCCCGAAAAGGAGCACAATTTTTTTGATATTTCCACAGTACGGGAACCACGCACAACAAGTATGTTTTGTCAGTAAAACGAATCGTTTAACTTAAGACTTATTGATTAACTTCAAACATGAAGTGAATATGGGTCAAAAATTCCATATTTCAAAAAAGGACATGTCCAAATCTAGGCCACGTTTATGTACACTACCCCCAAAAATAAAGAAAAAAATTGCTGATTTTGAAAAAAAAATATTACTAATTTTATATATCCTGTATATATAAAATTAGTAATATTTTTTTTTCAAAAACTATCTTCCATTCATTTCACTTTCCCTCCATGTGCCATAGTCCCAAAACTATGGCACATGGAGGGAAAGTACTTTAAATACTGTAGATAGAACATTTTACTGAAAGAAGACTTCATTTTTATTTTAAAAACAAAATTAACTGCATTCACAGAATTTTCAATAATCGCCTATCTGAACTGGGAGTCGAACCCACTAAATGTAAAAAAAAAATCTCATTTTACTACACCGATCGAAAGGTCCAATTATAAGCATTTATTTCTTCTTAGTAACATAGCATCTTAAATAAAAGAAAGACTACGAAATTTAACATGTATTAAAAAAAAATTTAACTGCAACATACAATCAATTTAATTTATCAAATGCTCAAAGTGTGTCCCTTCCTGTTGTATACAAATTCTAACTCTCTTAATAATTTATCTTCCTGTGGATTTGTAAATTTGTTCATGGTGAATGATTAAAATAATATTTCTAAGTTCATCTTGTAGCTCCTGCACACTCCCATACTGTTTTCTGTATAGTAAATCTTTTACGTAACCCCATAAAAAAAAATCTAACGGAGTTAGATCCGGGGACCTCGCAGGCCATTTGATTCGACCATCCGTACCGATCCAGTAAGGAAAATGTTCATTGAGAAAATCCTTTGTTCTCTGACTGTTATGAGCCGGTGCCCCGTCTTGTTGGAAAACGAGATTTTGTCGCTCTGCATCGGGAATATTATTTCGCTATCGCTCCTTAAAATCTGAAGTATTTCGATGTGTCTTTCTGTATTCAAATGCCCTTGATAAAAATGTACGAAGAGAACCCGGTTTTCCACAATACCACACCAACAGTTAAATGAGAAACGCACTTGATCGTTGGTCTCACGGATGCATAAAGGATTCTGTCTCGACCAAATTCGATTATTATGTCGGTTGTACATGCCGTTGTTGCTGAAATTTGATTCATCAGACCAAATGATGCTATTTAAAAAAAATTGTCTCTAATGAGCCTCTCCTTCTTGGCAATAACTTAGTCTTCTTTCGGCATCACCCGGTCGTAACTTTTGAATTAAATGTCCTTCAATATAACTCTTGAATTTGTATTTTTACAATACACGGTGTATTTTGCTTTTTGAAAAACCAAGGTCTATTTCAGCTTCCCTCACTGAGCTTTTCGGATACGCCTCAAAATAAATCAAAATGTCCAGTTCATCATCTTTAGCGTTTAACATTTGCTGCTCTGGCTCCGGTAAGCGACGGTTTCCAGTTCAGATAGGCGATTATTGAAAATTCTGTGAATGCAGTTAATTTTGTTTTTAAAATAAAAATGAAGTCTTCTTTCAGTAAAATGTTCTATCGACAGTATTTAAAGTACTTTCCCTGCAAGTGGCATAGTTTTGGGACGTCCTGTATAATACACAGCTGTTATGTGGTTAACACGGTTATTGTAGTAATAGAAACAAATCTATTGTTTTACTCGAAATGAGGCGTCAAATATGACAAATCGACGTTAAAAAAACTGTCAGTATTCGACTGTTATTCTATTGACTGACAGTTACAGTGACAAAATGAGATCTTCCGTCATGATGCATTTTTGATGTGTGATGTATGTTTGATGCATTATATTTATTGTTCCTTCCAGAAAACAGAGCAATTTTAATGCAGTTGAATGATTAGAAACTACTTATCGTGTCTTTATCTATCTTTTGGTATACTGTACACAGACGTGGCCCAGACTACATGCATTTTTGGACATCACCTATACCCTCCTGCCTACTCGGCAACCTTTTTTTGGAATAATTTATTGAAATTTTGAGGGTTTGTTTCTTATGACTTATGATTGTCTGGAAAAATGAAAAAAAAACTCAAAGCGGAAAATTCTGTTTTTCACTATGTACTTTCGAAAGTACAGTTGTATAATATTAAGTTGTGCTTTGCATTATGTTACAACATTATGTTAATCAGTGACAAGTGTTGCCTTTTATTATTAAATATTAACATAACAAAACTAAATTAATGTCTTCTAAACGAACATAATTCTCAAAACTAAAACAAAATACATATATAATTCACGAGATCAATATATACGCTTAACAACTAAGACTCAAAACAGAAAAATCTTTTTTTTTTAAACTAAAACAATCATTCTGATAGTATTTTTAAAAATAATTTGTTAATTTACGAGATCAATATTTATCTACTTATTATAAAAGTAGGTAAGAGGTTGCTCCAATATTTAGACATATCAGAATTTTACATCGTAACGTCTAAGTATGACTATTGACTTTTATTAATGTTACATCTGTCATTATAATATGACAAATACATTATCGCGCATGATCCAAATTATATAATTTTGAAAAAAGTTAGTGCATTATTTATTGATTTGACGTACAATCTAGAATAGAATATTTAGAATAGAATAGAATAGAATAGAATATTTTTTTATTCGCAGGAATGTGGTACATAACATGATCATAAACTCGTAAAAAGTGACGGGCACATTCACCCAGCTTGGGCATGCAAAAATTAAATAATTTGAATTTACAGCTTTTAAAATTAAAATAGTAGCTAAGACAGGGCACTACAGATTGTACTTGTAGGACGAAAAACTATCGAGGATGCAAGGAGGTCGTGTCATCAAAAAATGTATGAGATATTGAGCAGCGTTCTTACCGGACGTAAACGGAAATACATTTTCCTATACATTTTTTGACATTTCGTGCTCGATACTAAAACGCAAGTTGTTCATGTTAGAGGTACAGAGCAATATGATTTGTAGAACGTTAACAAATGAAAGGAACATAAACGCATTTTACATGCTTTCTAACTTAAATATTGGTAGCACAGAATAGTCAATAGTAGCTTTAAAATACCTATGATTTTAAAACTGATCTACGCAATTCTCTGAAAAGTTTTATAATTTTATTCGCAAACTTGCTCAGACTACAAAATTATAGTACTAGAAGGGGCTTTGGAAACTTAAAACTGTTTTATTTGTTCATTTCGTGGAATATCTTCAAAGTCAAACTGCCACAGTTTCACATAATACTTAGGTATTCAAGACATCTTCTTTTATTGATGGTTGATTTAGAAAAGTTGAAAATCGAAAATTGAAAAAGTTGATAAGAAAACACAAGAACAAACATAAGATCTGTGAAAGTTTGATGTTTAGACGGTTGAATGTTTGATATCTACTCAATCACACAAAAATATCTGAACGCATTTGGCACACAGGTAGTTAATAGTCTGAATGATACATAGAATACATTTTATCCTGATAGTCCCTAGGGAAATGGAGCCATTGGAGTAAAACCGCGGGCAACCACTTTTATTATACTTAAATATAAAAGTTTGCCGTGTGGTGACGGCCTAAGAATACAAGTGTCACCACTCCCTTACTTACATGCCTGGGATGTCGTAAGAGTCGACTAACGGTCGGTTTCAATAACTTATCTACAGTAAGAGATAGGCTTACTAGAGCTTTGTTGCCTAGATATTTTTGTTATTCAGCCCAAAATAATCCAAAATAACAGCGGTTGCTAAGTAACGTAACTAACATAAGCCTACCTCTTGTTAGGGATAGATTATTGAAACCGGCTGTAAGAGGCTCGTCGCATTGAACACCTGTGCGAGAGAATAACTTGAAACAAACCCTCTACCAACCCGTATGGCCGGCGTGGTAGCAGTAGGCTAATAGCCTCCTATGAACGCAGAAAACGAAAAATATGTCGCGTAATTCCGCAAGAAAAAATGCAGATGCAGCCCAGTGACACACCTTGCACCTTCACCGACTACTCTACACGTGTTTCGCCCACACACGGAGCATCCTCAGGAGTTGCTAGACCGTGCCAATCTCAGCACCGAGTGCTCGGCTCGTGCGGCTCTTGCGGAATTACGCGACATATTTTTCGTTTTCTACTAAGATATGGATTTCCGCCAAGTAACGCCTGATTCTATCAAATCCTATGAACGCCACAATAGGCGTGAGCTAGGAGAGGTCTTTGGCCAGCAGTGGACGTCCACAGGCTGATGATGATAAAAGTTTGATGTTTGGATGATTGTTACTCAATCACACAAACACGGCTGAACGGAAAACACGGGCGGCCACTATTCATACCAACATATTCCCTTTACAGGTAGAATTCATGATTTTAAATTCTGCATAGCGAATGCTATAATATGGTTAATGAAATAAAAAAAATCTATTTAGAATAAAGAGTTGTTAGCGCTATCGATACCATCACGAATGATTTTAAGTAGACCATTAAAATATCATGAACATTGGCCACTCATGAATTTCGAAGTAATAGAACCTGATATTGCAAGTTTAAGGATTTTGCGAATAGATACTCTTAAACATTATATAGCAATTAATTCTTCTCCATTATAGTTCAACAATGAGTGCCTAAGAGCAGATTCTTGTTCAGTTTCAGTTAATGGGCCTATATATTTAAATGAAAGTTAAATTTTCAATGATGAGAGGTAATAGAGTTGTACCTAAAGGTTATTAAAGCCATAATTTTTTTAATTCTAAAGGCAGAACATACCGACGACCTTGACTGTACTACGTACTGTGTTTGGCAAGAGCTGAAAAGCGATTCGACGGTTTGGATACGTATCCTACTGGCGACGGGCCCTAATATGTCACAACATTTGTTTTTGTCCTGTCGTCGTCTCAGCCATATAACACCCACTGCTGGGTATAGGCCTCCCCCAAAAGGGCCATAATCGCCACGCTTAGCAGGCGGGTTGGCGATCGCAGTATGGCCAAGTTTGTAGGAGACGCTGCTGCCCGTCTCCTGGTGGCTGAGTCCCTTAGTCGCCTTTTACGATACCCACGGGATGAGAGGGGGTAGTGCTATTCTAAGCCGACAGACACTATACAACTAACTTTTTTATATATATTTTATAATGCCTCCTTAAGGGCCTATGCACGCCACGTTTTTTAAACGCGCGTCGACGTCAATTATTTCCATAAAAATACAAATGTACCAATGTTACAAATCATTTGATTTGTATTTTATCTTTTTCCCAAGTTTCAGTCTCAAACTACTTATTTCCTAATTCAGTTATTCTTCCTCGGATTGTAAGTAACTTCTTAGTTACAAAGCGTCTGAACCTTTGAAGAAACCAAGAAGGTGCCTAGCTTAGAGATTTTATCCATGGCTGATATCGATATCATTGAGCTGGACCGATGCAGAGAATTGGAACTCCAAGGGTTTCAGATAACCGACACAATACAATGTACGAAGACTGTTCATTCGTAGATCCTTTTCTATAAAATTGCAGTATTTACTAGCGAAATGGGCCGAATGTCGGTGCAAAAAAGACGACTAGTCAGCTTAGCCGTCTGCTGCCAGACCAGCCCCTAAATAAAAAGCTTAATTATTTAACTAAACTCAACCGCTAGTTAATTATCTAATTCTGTTGCCAAAAAAATTTAATTGTCATTGAGCGAAAGTGCAGTTACATTGCTGCTTTAATAAGATAGTTATCACATTGATTTTTACTAAAGCAGTAATGTGGTATAATCAAGGAGGCTGGTCTCATCAAACTAATCATTTTTGTTTAAAATGATACCTGTACCTACACTACACACTTACTGATTTCATAACGTACTTAATTTTTGTGGTCGAAGAGTACCTAGAGGTTTTTAACCGACTTCAAAAAAGGAGGAGGTTATCAATTCGTGTGTATGTTTTTTTTATGTTTGTGACCTCAGTACTCGTTCATTTATGAACCTATTTGAATAATATTTTTTTTGTTCGAAAGGGTATACTTTCAAGTTGGTCCCATTTGTCGTCAAGAGAGGATCTGATGATGGGATCCTTGAGAAATCAAGGGTACTCTTCATGTGTTATAGGCACACCTGCATTGATTTCGGTGTTTTCTTAAGTAACTCGTGCATTTGCTTCCATAAAGTACCATTTGGTGGAGTGGACCGGATGATGAAGACCACACGTGGTCTTCGGAACTACTTAGTAGGTACTATAACATACTAAGTATATCACGCGTGCGATACGATTTCTAAGCAATTCTGCTCCTCACGATCGACATGGTAAAAAGTACTCACCTTATCTAACAAAAAAAATTGAAAAATAAAACGAAATAAATAAATTAAAAACTGACTTCAAAAAAAAAATGTAAATAAAAAAATACTAAATAATAAAATGTCATAATTACAACAGAAACCGTCTTCAAAATATCTGTTATTCTGCGACAAAAATTAGTGTGGGTAGAATAAAACGACCGATAACCAAAGAATTAATGTATTCAACAAATAGCGGCAGGGCGTGGGTCTGGGTAATTATTCACACTGAGCAGGGTCCGACAATGCAACGGTACTATCCTGGCCAGCTGCAGCGAAGGACGTCGCGAAGCGAAGCGGCTATCGTAGCGGTAGAACGTTGCCACACGAGGGTAGTAGAGTATGAGGGCACTATAGATCCGCGGCCACAAAGGTGTTGATGGGCGGTACTTCGAACCCTGGAACATCAAACCAGCCATTGTATGGACTGTCCGATTCACCAGCCTGACAGCAACGCCTTAACCGCAGCAATTAATGCCAAATGCTAAGCTCAGGTATAGTAGGTTGCACTAAGCAGCGATCAAGGCGTGGCAATCGAGGCAAAATAACACAGAATTACACAATCTCAACTACAGGAACTATCTAAAAATTGAAATTAGCACAACGGTTTCACTAACAAAATCGGACTACAACATTTCCTCAAATTATCCAATAAATAAACAACAGAAGTAACACAATTACGTGATTCACTACATTTAAATTCCACATACAATCATTAATTAGACATAAATTAAGATTTTAAAAGTTAAAACGGTGGATTTCAAAAACAATTCAATATCGAAGGTAGAACTCACTAGCTACAAGACTACATAGAACTAAACTACGAAAAATCGTCTTACAACACTTACCCAGTATGGGGTTTTATCACTGCACACAATTTAGTAAAGAATATCTGAGTAAAAGTTTTGTCTATTTCGTTATTTAAAATAGTTTTTAAGATTAGCGAGCAATGTCCGTGCTTCCAAGCGATCAAAATCGGTATGACGCTGGGTCGCAGGCGTGTCGCGGAGAGGGAAACGTTGAAAAAACTGGTCGCCGCCGAACAATAGATGCTTATCGGAATGCCGCAGGCAGTAACGCTAAATCCGAGTGAACGTAACTTTCCGTAGGCTAATTCTAAAATGTCTAGGAATCATACGTAGTTATTAAAAGCAATTAAACAATATCAATTAATTCCGTGTATAGTTTTAGGTATTAAATGTAATTTAGTTAATTAATTTGTTATTTATTTTGTCAATTAATTTCGTAGTAACTTTGAGAATAAAAAGGTTCAAGTGTTACAATACCCCCCTTTTTAGGATAGGATTTTTCCTACGTGAAATCCGCTTCTGCACTAACTAAGAATAAATAATGCATATAAGGAATTATAAATTAATTATAGGTAAGAGTAGATTATAAATTCATTGTTAATTATATAACAACTATAATATATTATAGCTTATGTGTTAAAATTAATAAAATTAATTGTAATATTTAATTTCTAAAATTTCCAAACTAATTATCTTTCAAATGAATTTATTATATACTGTTATTATTATTTATTTATTATATATTATTAATAAAAATATATTTATTTCAGAATTATAAATATTAAGTGTTAATTAAATTAGTATAGTTATAATATAAATTAATTTGTTAATAGGTTGTTTTTATCTTTTTTTTTTTTATAAGAATATTTATTATGTTTTGTAGTGTTTTAGCTTCAGATCTTTAATGTGCCAGATACCAATATTATTACCTTCACAATCTTCGAGAACGTATACCAGCGGCGACTTTTTCTGGATAATACGGCATTTAGGAGCAAGTTTTTTCATGAAACGACTATCCTTGTCACTTTGGTAGTAAGTTCGTTTCCACACAGTATCACCCACCTCAAATTCCATTTCCTTCCGGCGCAAGTTGTAGTTAGTGGACATTCGGGAATGTGCCTTCAATAAGGCCGATTGAACTTTGTCGAAGGTATTATGCATAATTCCGAGATTTTCGGCGTACTCATCGCGAGGTGAAAATATAACATCATCTGTTAAGTCGGCGTCAAGATAATGTGAACCACAATTGACCAATTCACGACCGTATACCAAAAAGGCCGGTGTAAAACCTGTTACTTCATTAACAGAACTGTTCAGGGCAAACTGTATTTTTGTTAAATTACTATCCCACGTACGATGATCATTGCCAACAAATGAGGCTACAGCAACCATTATTGTTTTATTATATCTCTCCACGGTGTTAATCTGAGGCGTGTACTTAGGGGTATAACAAATGTTCGGTATCTTATAACGGAGAAGTAGGTTCTTTATAATATTGCTGGTGAATTGTTTTCCATTATCCATAAAAATAGTACTCGGAATACCGTGTACAAGAAATACATTATCCTCGAGCAAACGGCTTATAATTTCAGCTGTAGCACGTCTTATAGGGAACAACAGGCAGAATTTAGAAAAGCAACATGTTACGACAAAAATAAATGTATTTTGTTTACGAGAGACAGGCAATGGTCCTATAAGGTCAACACTGATCATTTGAAACGGTCTAGAACACTGTTTAGGTCGACCCATAGTGCCTAAAGTAGCGTGGTTTGGAAATTTGTACGCATTACAAATATCACAATTCGCAATGAATTTACATACATCACGGTACATTTCTGGCCAAAAATATTTGAGACAAAGGCGTTTATAAGTTTTGAAAGTGCCGAAATGGCCAAATGTTGGTTCTGAATGGTTTTCTGATAAAATCTTTACTCTGAGTTCAGAAGGTACCACTTCTTTCCATTCAAATTCTCTAGTCAGAGGGTTAAGGCCTTTCTTGTACCGATATAATTTATTGCTATCTAACTTGTAATTAGGATATGAAGCTAATGATTTTAAACAACCATTATAGATATCGAGATACCAAGAGTCGTTGGTTTGAATTATTGACTCGCTAGGCACGTCTGAATTAATTGCAGCAACTGGAACCGAGCGAGAGAGACCATCAGGTACAACATTATCCGAACCACGGCGGTGTTTAATCTCAAAATTGTAAGCTGATAATCGGACACCCCAGCGAGCCAGACGTCCAGTAGGATTATTCAAGTTTAAAAACCATTTCAAAGAAGCATGGTCCGTATAAACAGTGAATTTCTGACCATTTTCGAGGTAGCATCTCCAATGTTCAACAGATGTCAGCACCGCCAACGCCTCCCGCTCAGTCGCACTGTAGTTCCTTTCCTGATTGTTAAGGGATTTGCTCATAAAGGCAATGACTTTCTCGTCACCATTCGACGCTTGCGTGAGAACTGCACCGATGCCAAAATCACTCGCGTCCGTATGAACTTCAAATGGCTTCGAGAAATCTGGACATGAAAGAACTGGAGCTGTCGCAAGAGACTGCTTAAGTTTTACAAATGATGTATCGGCTTCAGAAGACCAACTAAAGGGGGGTGCATTCTTCTTTTGAGAAGTGAGTTTGTTAAGTGGTGCCGCAATAGAGCTGAAATTTGAGATAAACCTGCGGTACCAGGAAGCCATGCCAAGAAATCTCCTAACTTCTTTTCGATTACTTGGAGTCTTATAATTGAGAACAGCTTCAGTTTTTGCAGGATCAGCTTGTAGCCCTTTAGAGTCCACCACGTAACCCAGATAGTTCAGTTTTTCCCTAAAAAACTGGCTTTTTTTGAAGTTAATAGAAAGATTTGCAGTCCTTAGTTTTTCTAAGACACGATTTAAAAGGAAAATGTGCTTTTCGTAAGAGGGAGATATAATTATTATGTCATCAACAAAAACGAAAACTAGGTGCTCAAATTCCGGTCCATAAAAGAGTGAATCAACTAACCTCTGCTGAGTGGCCGGTGCGTTAGTCAAACCGAAGGGCATACATTTGAATTGGAATGTACCACGGCCAGGAATATAAAATGCGGTTTTGCATCGGTCCTCCTCTTTTATCAAAACTTGCCAAAAACTTTTTGAAAGATCTACGCTAGAAAGGTACTTAGCATCGCGAAGATTGTCCAAGATGTCAGCTATGTACGGTAGACTATACGCATCTTTCCTTGTAACAGCGTTTAACTTCCGACTATCAAGACAAAGCCGCAACTCGCCATTCTTTTTGGGGGTTAATAACACAGGGGACGACCATGGACTTTCGCACGGCTCAACGACATCTTCCCGCAGCATCTCATCCAACTGTTCCACCAATATTCGTTGTTTTTCGGGGGACATCCTATAATACCGTTGACGAATGGGAGCAGCATTCCCAGTGTCAATTGTATGCGATATAAGTGATGTTCTACCCAAACCACGCTCTTCATAAGAAATGTCCCTGAACCTGGAGATAATTTCATCAGCCGTTTCTCTCTGGTGTGTACTTAAATTACTATAAGAGCAAATGTGTTCAGCATCAGTATTAGTTTCAACATTAGCTAGTGTATTTGATTTAACAACTAATTCAACCGCTCCTAAATGTTTTGGAAAAATGTTAAACGTTCTCCAGAAGTCCATTCCAAGTATGAAGGAATCCTTAATATCCGGAACTATATAAAAATTTAAAATATTGGTTTGGTCTTTAAAAGTTAAACCCAGTTGGACCATCCCTACTGGCTTTAGTATATGACCACCGGCGGCCGTGAATTGTATATCGTCACACGAGTGAATTTGCAAGTTAGGATCAAGCAAATCCTCATGTGCGCCATTACCAATAATAGAGACAGCCGAGCCGGTATCTAATAACCCTAATACGTGAGCGTTATCGCCAAGTATAACATTCAAATAGGGCCGAGATAATATACTATTATTGCGAATCGAGGAAACGGTGTAGCAAGAAGAAAAGTTCGAAACGAGAGCCAGCCAATCATTCCATTCGGAAATATTAAAATTTGGGTGCCTACTTGTAACAGAGGTTCCTCGATTCGAAGAGATTAGTTTTTTGTATTCGAGTGACAGTCCGGACAATCTGGATAACGAACATCCCTCTTTCCACATTTAAAACAAATTAGAAATCGAGGCTTTGTACACTGGCCCAATGAATGAGATTCGCATCTACATCTCGGACAGTAAACTCGCCTGGGTTCCCCAGAATTATTTGCATAGGCTATTGGAGCGACAGGCAGACTTTTATTGGTATTGGAATAACTTTTGGAAGTAGCAGAGTAAGGTCTAAAATTATTATTTTTAGTGTAATTAGGATTCGAAGTTTTATTACTAACGTTGGAAGATGATGGTATATTCCGAAAGAATTCAGGTGCAACAGTATTGGGACCGACTTCAGGAGGTTCATGAAATTGAGCCATGTGAGACTGTATATTTTCATAGTTACGGCACAATTTTTGTAACTGGTCGATACTTTTTATTTCCTCAACCGAAGCTAGAGTGCTGGCATAGCATGGCCTTATATTGTGGAGAATAATTTCCAACCTATCCTCCTCACTCATAGGTCTGTCCAGTCGAGAGAACATTCCATGCATAATAGCTAGATAAATAATGATATTCTCAGTTTCACATTGAGTCCGAGAACGAATATCCGCTAACAGACGGTAATCGTAACCCTTAACGCTAAAGGCCAGCTTCAGAAGTTTCACCAATTCATCCCACGAACTAATTTTATCTTTTACACAGCGATACCAGTCAAGTGCATCATCAGTAAATATTTCAAACATAAAACACAAAAGTTTATTATTATCAATGCCTCGAGATATGGCAAATTCTTCTACCTTTTGGATAAAAGCACGAACACAAGTTTTTCCGGAATATTTTAATTTACCTATATCCGACAGCAAATTACGTTCACACGTGACAGCCATGACCTTGGTTTCCATTTCCTTTTCGGCCGGTAAAGATGTTGATGTTTGAGCGGGTTTTAAAGAAAGTATATTTTTATAATAAGATTTAAATTTAGAATTAATATCCTCAAATGATTCTGCCAGTCCAGGAGTCGCAGTTATCCTATTAATCCGATGATAAATATGATTAAGTAGATTTTCAGTTCTTAGAAAAAGGTTTTTTTCAAATGAGCTATTTAATTGGCGAAGATTGTTATAAACTTTATTCAAGGATTCCTTAACACCATCAATATCTTTATCCGGCTCTAAAAATGATTCCAAAATATCCTCGGTTGGAATATCATTAGAAAGTTTAAAGATTTGCCTCCGTAACTCCTGAACGGACTCCGCAGGTGTCACACCGCGAACTTCCACTTCATACGTTAATTCCGTTTTTTGTAATGACATAAATTTTATAGGGTAAGCCATTTTAAACCCAAAATACCGACCTATCAACCGCTCTAGGTAGGTGTTGTAAGATCACTAAAACACGCGCTAAGACTATGGCGCTAAAGTACTAAGGTACTAACTATACAACACAGTGAATAAAGCACAATAAATTGATCAACACGCGGTTAATTCAGAAATCATATAATAATTCAATAATTCTATTATGTTATAATTGTCTTAAAAATTTCAACTTATAGAAATGTCAAAATAATAAAATAGGATAATTCATAAAATATAATTCATGTTCACAATTTAAACAATTAATATTAATGTAAGTATTCAATAAAAGTTATAAAAATTTCAAATTGCAAATATTAAAATTATTAAGAATAAACCACGTATTGATGTAATTACACAAGTGATTATTTTATTTATAACTAGTTCCTCTAAAAACTAAATATAAAAGGCCAAGAAAACCAACACCAAGCAAAGCTACTAAAATGCTACGACCCTGTTCAGTGTGCTGCCAATCTATCAGGCGCCAATGCGACAAAAATTAGTGTGGGTAGAATAAAACGACCGATAACCAAAGAATTAATGTATTCAACAAATAGCGGCAGGGCGTGGGTCTGGGTAATTATTCACACTGAGCAGGGTCCGACAATGCAACGGTACTATCCTGGCCAGCTGCAGCGAAGGACGTCGCGAAGCGAAGCGGCTATCGTAGCGGTAGAACGTTGCCACACGAGGGTAGTAGAGTATGAGGGCACTATAGATCCGCGGCCACAAAGGTGTTGATGGGCGGTACTTCGAACCCTGGAACATCAAACCAGCCATTGTATGGACTGTCCGATTCACCAGCCTGACAGCAACGCCTTAACCGCAGCAATTAATGCCAAATGCTAAGCTCAGGTATAGTAGGTTGCACTAAGCAGCGATCAAGGCGTGGCAATCGAGGCAAAATAACACAGAATTACACAATCTCAACTACAGGAACTATCTAAAAATTGAAATTAGCACAACGGTTTCACTAACAAAATCGGACTACAACATTTCCTCAAATTATCCAATAAATAAACAACAGAAGTAACACAATTACGTGATTCACTACATTTAAATTCCACATACAATCATTAATTAGACATAAATTAAGATTTTAAAAGTTAAAACGGTGGATTTCAAAAACAATTCAATATCGAAGGTAGAACTCACTAGCTACAAGACTACATAGAACTAAACTACGAAAAATCGTCTTACAACTCTTACCCAGTATGGGGTTTTATCACTGCACACAATTTAGTAAAGAATATCTGAGTAAAAGTTTTGTCTATTTCGTTATTTAAAATAGTTTTTAAGATTAGCGAGCAATGTCCGTGCTTCCAAGCGATCAAAATCGGTATGACGCTGGGTCGCAGGCGTGTCGCGGAGAGGGAAACGTTGAAAAAACTGGTCGCCGCCGAACAATAGATGCTTATCGGAATGCCGCAGGCAGTAACGCTAAATCCGAGTGAACGTAACTTTCCGTAGGCTAATTCTAAAATGTCTAGGAATCATACGTAGTTATTAAAAGCAATTAAACAATATCAATTAATTCCGTGTATAGTTTTAGGTATTAAATGTAATTTAGTTAATTAATTTGTTATTTATTTTGTCAATTAATTTCGTAGTAACTTTGAGAATAAAAAGGTTCAAGTGTTACAATTCTGAATTAATCCTACTAATTTAAGCTTGCCTGTTTTACTGTCTACGCTACGTTTAATGTTTACCTTCTTTAAATTAATGTCAAATATTCAGTGTTAGCAAAGAAAGAAAGGGAGTTTCACCCGTGTTCTTTTCGAAATAACACGTGTTGTGAGGCTCCATTTTTAACTCAATCTACCGTACAATTTCTATATATTACAAAATATATTTACTTGACATTGGCAAAATTCGCGTATTTAACGCGAGCACGCCATTAATTAAGAAAGAAGAAGAAAGAAAGAATGCCAAATATTAGGTACTAACGTAATGTTTCAAAATTAACAAAACTTGTGAACCACCCCCTTTGGTTAGTTATTGTAAAAAAAAACCAGAGATTCCTGAGTAACTTGTAAAATAGGAACAGGAAAAAAATAAACAAAGGGCTCGTTCATCAAAACGAAAAAGGAACCCATATAGGAACAATTCTTTGTTCGTCTGTTTTGTGGAAATTCATGGAAATACGACAAATTTCAGTGATTAGCGTATTCATTATTAATTTAGTTAAGCACTTCAACTCCGAATAAATCAAAACCACAGGAAACAAAAAAAACTTAGAGGTAGTAAGATTTTTGTCACACGTCACCAACCTTTGGCGCGAAACACAGAATCAGTATACATTCCTTCCTTTAATGGTCCTACCATTAAAGGTACTAAGGATACAAAGGTGAGTCAGTTGTACCATCAATGGTACAGTAGGGGAACTTCCCGGTTTTTTTGAGAAACGATAATTCGGAAAGTATTAAAGGTTAAAGAAATAATTTATTTATAAAATGAAATATCTATTAAAGCTCTATTATTTGTGATATAAACGTTTTCTATAATCTAATTACTTTTTCAGATAACTTTCTTCAAAAAATCTCTACGGACCGGGAAGTCCCCCGATTGTACATCTGATACTACGGCTTTTTTTCGTTTTTAAAGTGCCTGCGGGTCTACTATCTTCTATTAGAAACCACCGTGTCATAAAAACGTTTTGTTTGCGTTTTGTTTATAGTGAAGTTGTCACAATTTGACACACTCCACACTATGGAGGCGATGATTGAGCGAAGACGTCACGAAACTTCCGTCAAAAAACGAGCTTACTTTAAGAGATCTGTAGTACAAAATAGCATGGTACAATTGAAACAATACTGTGCTAACAGATAGCGGTATGCCCCCTATTGTCGAGTCACTTTTACCAGTAGAATGAGGAACATACCCATTTTACTCATTTTCTTGTTTTCGCCATTTCGTAGTTCGAAGTTCTACCAGAAAGTATATGTAAAGCAACGGAGCAAAGATAGCATTAAAACGAACGAACATCGAAAACGACGTAACGAAAACAATAGTATTTTCAAGATTTCCTAAAAGCTACTGAACCGATTATGAAATATAAAAAATGGGTCCTACTTGGAAGCAAATGTTTGAACCATTTCAACCGCTTTAGCCGTCTTCGAGTACCTAATCGACGTACCCACATACATAAATCAAAAAGATATACGGGTTGATTTGTGTAAGTACCTTACCTTCCTCCTTTTCGAAGTCGGTGAAAAGCGACACGTGTTGCCAAAATTCATAAGTGCCAATTATATATAGTTTAAACATATTCTACCGTAAGCAGCGTTACTTCTGGTACCTTTTCTATTTTGTGTTATAATGAAAAAAACGTTTTCCGTTTTTTCAACAACATCGACGTTATTCACCGCCAAACTCGGAACTTTAAACAAAGCGTGGCTTATACCACAGAATAACGAATTACTTATGCCAACTTAGTCGCGGGTTGCTCGATGCCAGAATAGCAGGAAACTAAAACAAACTGGGAGCCTTGGCCACAAAGTAGGTAAGGACGCGGTAGACGTAAAAGCAGACAGAACACTCCGGACAAATAGCCATTTTATCAATTTAAATAGAAAAAATCGACTCGTCTCACAAATTGTTCTCAGATGGAAATATGGATAAATATCATAACTTAGGATAGCATAGCATGTATTATGCAGGTTTTAACCAGTGTCAAAAAAATCCATAATATCCCAAATAAAACCTACAGAAGGATTGGAGGTCGGCCTAGATGAACATCAGTGGCAATTTTTGGTCCAGCTTCGCCATATTTCGAACCCTCGCCACTGGCGAATATAGGCACCACGATCAGATCAAAGATGTTCTGAAAAAGCCCAGGTGAGAAGCACCAAGAATAAACGAGCTTCGATGAAATGTAGCTAGAGAAGAAATCAGAAACGTGACACGTGGAGGTAATCTCTGCCTACGCCTCCGGGTTAAGGCTTGACATTATTGTATGATGTACGTTACGCGAGTATGGCGAGATCGGTCCTTCTGGTAACTGTTCAATTTTGTGGCCGTGAGTTAGCTCAATACCAGTTACAACAGTGAACTTAAACAAACCGGGAGCTGGCTATAAACAGTTACAGTTCGTTCGCAGTATATAGAGCAGTTTAAATACAGTTGCAGGGTTTCATTACAACCATCTGTTTCTTGTATTGCATTGTATTAAATTTGGCTTATAGGTTTACAAACTTCCGCCCTCGACCTCGTACGCGTGGACTTTAAAAATCCCTAGGGAATATTTGATATGGTGAAAATTACCCAAATCCGTTCAGCCGTTTTTGCGTGATTGAATAACATAATTAAGTACATTCTAAATAGAAAAATATTGGAAAAAATTAACTCGGCCACAAGTGAATTCTCAGGCTGGAATCGAACCAGCGACCTTTGGAAATCCGGTCCAATGCTCTAACCGCTGAGCTACCGAGACTTAGAATTCACTTGTGGCCGAGTTAATTTTTTCCAATATTTTTCTATTTAAAATTTACCATAAGTATAAAATAGCATTGAAAAATGCAAAAATTACAAAATCATAAAATAATTAAGTACACCCAAACACGTAAAATAATAACAAAATTTTCACAGTTTTAACATGAACTACTCAGTAGAATTTAGTACGTAGTCCGACGTGAGTCTAGCGTGACGCGGTTTATTATTGGTACGTTTAAATACTTACTCTTTGAGAAGTAAAAGGAACTTTATTTCGAACGAACACCGAGTCTTCGCCCGTGTTGTAATAAAACTATTTTTATTTTAATAAATTGAGTTCGGCAACATTCTGTTATAACGCCTACTACTTGCTTATTTATTTATTTCATTATTTCAAAATCCACAGCTCTTGATTAAAACTTAAAAAAACTCAATTTTTTATTTTTTTTACGAATGTCGGGGAGATTCTTAGCCTTCATCATACCTGATGTTAAGTATTGATAAGGCTGAAGATGGAAGCGAGCCTCTCCCGGAATCCTCAATCACTGAGGAACTGGCAATCTTATCTCTAACTGCCGGAACTCAACAATGCTGAAAACATTGTTATTATGGCGTCAGACTTAGACAAGATGGTGGTAGCTAGCCAGGCGGACTTACAACGAGTCCTTCCACCAACCAAACCGAATACAATATACGAATACAATACAATATGCTGGGAATCGAACCCGGGACCCCTGGGTCTCTTACCGGTGGTTGTACCACTAGACCACAGAGGCGGTTAAAAATACTACACATACAGCAAATAACGGACTTTACTTATGTTAACTAAATAAAATTATAGATAAGAGGAGACGCACGCATCCACTACAAGCTTAAAATTATACCTAGTCATCTCTGATGTCTCGTAGTGTATCATACAAATATAACTTTCAGTCAGTTCAATCGACATCAGCACCGAGTATTCTATTCTGCAACGTTTCTCAGTAACGAGCAAACTGTATAGACTTTAGGACCACCGGAGACACGCGCGGGCCACAGTGCGGCTTTTATACAGTAACTTATGTCCCACCACCAACCAAATTAAGATAAACGAAGCCATTGGATAGTGTTACCCAAGTTGCTATATATACACTGGGCCAAAATAATTTAAAAACCACACCCCGTTTGCGTAAGCCGTGGCCCTTTCGCAGGCGCTCGCTGGGCCTCCCCCATTATGGGGGTCTCACCCGGTGCGGCAGACCGCGCAGAGGGCCTCGCAGCAAACTCTGGCGGGGGCACTCCTATCGTCATTGACGGCCGCTAAGCGGCACCAAACCACCGTGGGGCAGTGGCCCCATGAGAAGAAGCCAGGGGAAGGAGCAGAAGCTCGAACCCGTACCCGCCTAGAGCGGAAGATCCCGATGATGAGGAATTTAAAATGAACCGTCGATAGACACGAAGAAGCAGTATCTTGAGTCTAAGCGCTAGTAATAGCACGGAATGTTTTTCATATTTCTTTGATACTAGCACTATGTTTTTTTTTTTTCAATATTTTTGTCCACGAAATGTATTTTATTATCCTAAAAACAAATGTGCACCAATAGATAAATAAATAAAAATGAAATATAATGTTACTTAGACATAAAGCAATCATGAGTAGTCGCAATCAAAACTTCAATAGGCATGACTTTATAAAATATTAAAGGTCATTATAATAAACCGAACGAAAAAAAATTACTAAATTGAGCGACTAAACTACGTCGCTCAATTTTTATATGCGAAAACAAGTAACTGTGTATATTGTGTTATGTTTGTTATGCTTCTTAGTCATTTAAATACTGTATGTTTTCCGAATAAAATAAAATAAAAAAAAAAAAAAAAATTATCCTTATTAAAGGAGGACGAGTTTTCCGATCCGACATCAAAAAAGATTTTGTGTTACCCTACTTATATTAAAAATGTGAAAGTTTGGATGTTTAATACTCAATCAAGTAGAAACTAGAAACTGAACGGATTTGAATGACATTTCGCACACAGATAATTTAAGGCCTGGATTAAAATAAAGGATAGTTTTAATGCCGGTCAAATGTTTCCTAGGGATTTCCTATATGTCCAAGCGGATGAAGTCACGGGCGGAAGCCAGTTGACTATATTTAATAAAACCATATTTCAGAAGTGTAGCTTTCTTTATTTTATCCTTTCCAACGTTTTCCACACCTTTTACGCCTTTTTCCCGCTATTTCCTTCTAGGTACCAAGAGTCGCGTCAATGTCAGCCACAGAGGTAAGTAAAAGTCACACGTCACAAAATGTCAAGTTCAAATTGAACGGTTTGATAGTGTTGCCAGTATAAAAAGTTAATTATATTACTTCAACCGATGAATTATGCAAAATACATTAAGCTTACAACTAATAAGATTTTACGTGAGATAGTGCAATCCAACCTTACTGCTGTAAAATTTGCGCTGTGTCCTCTTTAAATCGGTAAACGGTGTCTCGTCAGAGGTATCCGAACTCGGAAGTGAGCCAAACAGGAGCTGTAATGAAACAAGCTATTGGAGTGTTTCATAAACAAACTATTTGAGATCATGAATGAATATAGATATGCCTGTCATGTCCATTTTACTCCCTCTTTGGACCGCATAAAGCAAGAGGCGAGAGGCGTGAAAAATGTCTAAGTATAATAATGTGTGTATGCGTATTAATTTCATGCGACTAACATTTAAAAAAAAAAACACTCGCTAAAGTCGCGAAACTTTCTTTTTATCTCGCTATGTCAAGAAGACTGCAACTTTTAAAGCTTCCAGTCTTACGGATGCCGTTTTTCCAAAATTGCGAAAATAACAATAAAACAAATAATAACCCAACTTAATGAAAGAAAAACGTTGCTATCTTTATATGAGTTTTCAACATTCTTATCCACAAAAGGCTGAACATTATCAGTAGTAATATTTCTCACATTTTAAAGTGCAAATTTCATTTCCTAACACTCAATTATACCTTTCACATCTCCCTTTGAGTTCACAAAACCAAAGTTACTTAATCAAGGCCTTTGACAAGCGCTTTGACTACAAGTGAGATAAGCTAGCCAATAGTATTTGCTCCCCTTTTTCCATGGGGACCCTACAAATGGGAATATGGCTGTGGATAGTGGGAAAACATCGTTCTGGAACGACTATTCCCTATTTGAGTTGTGCAGCTCGCAAAGTGGAATAAACAACTTTGCTGAGGTTTTTTTAGATCGTTGCTAAATTAAAAGAATTTTGTATGATGATAAGTAATGATTAATCAAAAGATAGTGATCGTTGTATGAAATGAGAATTTCAAGAACGTCTCAAACTCAACTCTTACGTTTTTAACACAAATAATAGTGAGAGATTACAGGTAGCAGAGACAGAAATTTTTAAAGAACAAACAAAATAGAAAATCACTGTAATAAAACCACTTTTAAAACAAACGCGCTATTTTTCGGGAACTAAGTTGTCATCCCGTGTCCACGGCAGCTGAAAACGTGCCGAAACGTCGGGAAAATCAAAAACCCCTAAAAAACCTAAAAATATGGACAATTATAACTTAGCGCGTGAAATATAGCGAGTTTGATATCCGTAAAAGTTGTTTTATTTCAATGAACAGTGCGCGCCAAAACATAAGATGTACGTATATAAAATCACATTAAAATCATAATCATTTATTCTTGGCACATAGGTATAGGACATATGAACAGTTGAACAATTTTCCTCTTATATTAAATATATTTCAAAATTGTAAATTTGTGCTTGGCAACAACATGTTCCATTGTAAATGTTGTTGTTTCTGTTAAAGCTGATAAGTTTCTTGCGGCCGTTCTTCTTATCAGTTAAAAGATGTCCTGAATGGCTGGTAGGGAAAAACAATTTTGGACTATTCGAAAGTACTTATCTATAAGTCTATTTGAATAAAAATCTTTGACTTTGACTTTGACTTTGTTGTCTAATACGATATCCGTATCCTACGATAATCTCTATTTTTGGAATTTTAAGCGACTCTAATTGTTGATAAAATTTAGTTTAATTATAAACTAGCGGATCCTCGCGGTTTTACCCGCGTGGTGCCCGTTTCCGTGGGAATCTCGGGATAAAATATAGCCTATGTCACTCGGGAGAAATTTAGCTTTCTAATGGTCTAAGAATTTTCTAAATCGGTCCATTAGTTCCTGAGATTAGCGCGTTCAAACAAACAAACTCTTCAGCTTTATAATATTAGTATAGATAAGATCGCCATAGCGATAAAGAGAAATGGAACTATACTATACTAAATATTATTGGTGGTCACTAATTAAACCAATTTCAAATTGTATATTTTACCCCATTTGAGAATAATCTTGAATTTTCGTATTTTTAGGGGTCTTTTCGAAAAGTGGCGCGACAAAATCATAATATCGTGTTTCTGAAACTTAACAAATCTATGATATTGTAATTTTTGCATTTTTCAATGCTATTTTTTTCCAAAGGTTTTCCAAAGGTCGCGGGTTCGATTCCCGTCTGAGAATTCACTTGTAGCCGAGTTAATTTTTTCCAATATTTTTCTATTTAAAAATTTACCATAAGTTAACAAATCTAAATAAATGTATGAAGAAAATATATCTTATTACTAAATCTGTAACATTTCTAACTGTCCTATAGTTTCATAACAAAAAATCCCCGACGTGTGTTATAAAACTACTTACTTATAAAAAAACTAAATAAAGTGTTACTAGTAAGTATAATAGGGTTAATCAAACAGTTCTTGGAAATGGATATACTTATGTTTTTTTTAGAAAGTTTTTATTTTCAAGTATCATTATCATTAAGTGTTTTTGCAAAATATCCAATGATTCCGTCTTGTCCTTTTTATTTTATTAATTATTTTGTAAAACTAATTGATAAAGTCTACCAAACAAGGACAAAAACAAGATACGCGCGGTGATAAAGTACCTACCTACCAGTGCCTGAAAAAAATTTACAACTGCGAATATTTATTCGGATAATCAGCAGTCATTAGGGACTGATGCTGTACCTGATTCCGTGGTCGTTTACTGGGAAGCCGAGTTTAAAAAAAGGCAAATCGAGCTAAGAAGATGATTCTCGTTCTGGTTGAACGTCCACCTCTTTAAAAGAACAAAATGCCAAAAAATTTGTGAGAATGGTACTTGATGACTCTATAAAATAACCTGCAGAAAGCCTAAAGATTTCATTTGGCAGTTTCCAATTAATTCTCATAAAACCTTTTGGGTTTTGTTTCACCATGGTAATGCTTCATCGCTTCGACGTTGTACTCACGGCAATCCGTCAGTATTGCTTTGAAATTTAAGATAATCCCCCATATTCAACGGACGGAACCCCTAGTGATTTTCACTTATAGAAAGAGTATGTTCATAGAACAAGATTTCACGACAATGACGCGGTAATGGCCGCGGTAGAGGAATTTTCGAGAGACAAGGTTTTTTTTTCCGTGGGAATAAAAAGTTGGAGAAGCATCTTCTCCAACCACATTTGGTATAATTACCAAATGTATAGAGTTAAAAGGAGATAAAGTAGATTTTTTTTTTTTTTACTTTTAACTGATGCTTTATAGTCAATTCTAAGAACTTTTTGATTCACCTTCGTAGAACAATATGCAATTTAGCCAACTTTCGTATTATTTTATTTCGGGCACATAATAAGAGTATGAAAACCATGAAACGAGTATTATTTTCATGGTTCAAAATATGCCCTTTTTTATTGCTTTCGGATCGCTGCGGGCAGCCTTTTCCCGATAAGTAGTATTCCTTGCAAAAAGGTTTTTATAGGTAAGAAAATTCTTCGTGGTCTTTTTATTACATAACATTTAATATTATCATTTCATCGGACGTAGCATTAACTTTACCTACGTAGGTACGTAGGACGTAGCATAAAATTTAATATTTAGTTATTAGTTTAAAATTAAACTAAATTTTAATATTATTATTTGTGTGATATAGGGCTCCAGTCGGAACTGCTGCCTACGCTGTTAGAAAGTCAGACAACTGACTGATATAGAAACTGCTAGGACTGTGTACTTCAGTTATTTTCACAGCATCATGTCGTATGGTATTCTTATGTGGGGAGTAGCAGCTGACATTAATACAATATTTATACTACAAAAACGTGCTATAAGGGTCATTTATCAACTGGGTTCCAGAACATCTCTTCGGGAAAAATGTAAAGAAATAGGTATACTGACAGCTGCTCCTCAATTTATTTTAAATTGTATTCTTTTTGTACGGCGTAATATCAACCTGTATATCAAACATGGTGATTTGCAAGATCGCAATACTAGAAATAGATATAAACTTGTTATGCCTCGGTACCGATTAAAGAAGCTCCTTGGATCTTTTATGGGTCTAGGTATACGTATCTATAATAAAATTCCAGATAATATTTTGGATTGCTTTTCGAAAAGTTTAAGATGAATGTAAAATATTGTCTTCTTAAAAAAGGATATTATACTATAAAAGATTACATGAATTGATGACAGCTTGGTCATAAATATTAAGTTTTATTTTTTCGAAATTGTAGTGTCATTCAATTATTGATAAGTAAAGAATTGGACTCAACTTTTAACACAGGTAGCTTGGGTATGTCATGCCCTCTGTAAACATTTCTGCGGTGGTGTCGTGTGAGGCGGGTCGCTAAGTTCCCTAAAATATGGTTGAGCGAAGCGATGGCTGGTTCATGCGTCATGCTCGTGAACGGGTGCTGCCAGCGGGATGGGTCTGCTCATGTTTGCTTGTGTTAAAATGTGTAGAGATATATGTTGTTTTGATTTTATGTTATTTATGATTTTGAGTTGAGATGCGTGGCACTGCTTAATCTGAGTAAATAAAGGTAAATAATGTTTGCAATTACGCTTTGAGATTGTGACCCAGCTGATGCGTCTTCTAGTGACATTGTAGGTTGTGTTGTGTCTTACATTAAGGCACTTTTATCTTTCTTTTTTGCTGTTGCCATTGTATTTTTTTTTTATATTTATACAGCTTAACATAAGTACCTGAAGTACGTTATGCTCACTCAAACGTTTCTTCGGTGGTGTCGTGTGAGGCGGGTCGTTACGTTCCCTAAAATATGGTTGAGCGAAGCGATGGCTGGTTCATGCGTCATGCTCGTGAACGGGTGCCGCCAGCGGCAATGGGTCTACCTCAGTCTGCTTATCTTAATGCTGTGCTTAAAGCCTAAATATTTTTATCTGAAATAAATTGATACTGACCTGTAGCTCTATTACGAGTTTTGTCAACGATCCTCGCTAGCGTCTAACGTATAGACATTTGTATGAAAAACTGTTCAGAGCCCCAAGCGCTGAGTAGCTGAACTAAAAATGGTATTATGAGTTGACAACGTTGACATTAGGTGACTTAACAGCTCCTGTTACGTAAGCTTCACGATTCGCGGTCACGTTTTTCATACAATTTGGTATTATGAGTTACTAATTTGGCAGATGCTCCTGTAATTTACGTTCACAGGAGCTGTTACGGCACTCACTGCATTTCTTTTAGTGAGAAGGTATATTATTTAATTAAAATTAATAATTACACGACATATTTTGAAACAAATTGATGACAAGGCCTTTTATAGGTTAGAATATAATTTACGCGGCTGAACGAAACAAAGAACACAATGAATTATCTAATTTGTATAGAGGCAAAATTTCGAAAACGGAAAACATTCCTAACATTGATTTGTCCTTCCAAAAGCGCATTTAGCTAAATTATGCCTACTATTACAACACACAACTTTAAAATCGACGTAAAGAATTAAACGACGTCGTAAAAAGTAAAAAATAAGATAATATAGCTGTATTTATTTTGCAACGATTCCACGTAATAAATTATTATAGAACTTATTTAGTAAACGGCGCCTATGGGCTTATTAATTGAACTGTGGAAAACCAAGGCCCTTTTTGGGTCTTGGGATGTCTCTTTTGTCTATAGAAAGTTTTCTATTTTAGTAATGAAAATATTTTTTCAATATTTTAGATTGTCCATAATTTCATAGATTACTTTTAGGTAAGCGGTCTATTGTTTTAATGCAAAATATATCAATTTATCGTCGGCATAGTAATTTCATATTCTCAGCCGATAATGAGCAACTACATAAAGATCGATTATTTATTTATAAACAAACATTTTAGTGTATATTAATACACTGTGTTCTTGTACTATTATTTTATTCTGTGTCTGTGACGACACTTGACACTTGACTGACTCGGATACTATGATAAAATGTAATAGGTCATACATAGTCAGGCAGTGAAGCTTTACTTCACATTTCTTAATTTAATAGGGCTATACGTCGCCATGAAAAATGTACTCTTTTAATTTCTCTATTTTTGACTCGATGGTAAAGGTGTCTTTCTGTCCTTATCCTCATCATATAGACAGAAAGAGATAGTGACAATTTTACGTTACGTATTCAAATTTATGCCTCGACGCTGCCTTCTCACGTATTTACGTACCAGCTAATGTAGCGTTTACAAAAACTCATAATACCGATACGGTTGTCGGCGATTCGAGCACCGTATTTACGTTAACAGCAGCTGTCACGTCACTTACGTTTACAGGAACAACTCGTAATAGAGCTACTGTAGCTCTATTACGAGTTTTGTCAACGATCCTCGCTAGCGTCTAACGTATAGACATTTGTATGAAAAACTGTTCAGAGCCCCAAGCGCTGAGTAGCTGAACTAAAAATGGTATTATGAGTTGACAACGTTGACATTAGGTGACTTAACAGCTCCTGTTACGTAAGCTTCACGATTCGCCGTCACGTTTTTCATACAATTTGGTATTATGAGTTACTAATTTGGCAGATGCTCCTGTAATTTACGTTCACAGGAGCTGTTACGGCACTCACGGCATTTCATTTAGTGAGAAGGTATATATTATTCAATTAAAATTAATAAATACACGACATATTTTGAAACAAATTGATGACAAGGCATTTTTTAGGTTAGAAAATAATTTACGCGGCTGAACGAAACAAAGAACACAATTAATTAACTAATTTGTATAGAGGCAAAATTTCGAAAACGGAAAAAACCTAACATTGATTTGTCCTTCCAAAAGCGGATTTAGCTAAATTATGCCTACTATTACAACACACAACTTTAAAATCGACGTAAAGAATTAAACGAAGTCGTAAAAAGTAAAAAATAAGATAATATAGCTGTATTTATTTTGCAATGATTCCACGTAATAATTATTATGGAACTTATTTAGTAAACGGCGCCTATGGGCTTATTAATTGAACTGTGGATAACCAAGGCCCTTTTCGGGTCTTGGGATGTCTCTTTTCTCTATAGAAAGTTTTCTATTTAAGCAATGAAAATATTTTTTCAATATTTTAGATTGTCCATAATTTCATGGATAACTTTTAGGTAAGCGGTCTATTGTTTTAATGCAAAATATATCAATCTATCGTAGGCATAGTAATTTCATATTCTCAGCCGATAATGAGCAACTAAATAAAGATCGATTATTTATTTATAAACAAACATTTTAGTGTATATAAATACACTGTGTCCTTGTACTATTATTATATTCTGTGTCTGTGATGACACTTGACACTTGACTGATTCGGATACTATGATAAAATGTAAAAGGTCATACATAGTCAGGCTGTGAAGATTTACTTCACATTTCTTAATTTAATAGGGCTATACGTCGCCATGAAAATTGTACTCTTTTAATTTCTCTATTTTTGGCTCGATGGTAAAGGTGTCTTTCTGTCCTTATCCTCATCATATAGACAGAAAGAGATAGTGTCAATTTTACGTTACGTATTCAAATTTATGCCTCAACGCTGCCTTCTCACGTATTTACGTACCAGCTAACGTAGCGTTTATAAAAACTCATAATACCGATACGATAGTCGGCGATTCGAGCACCGTATTTACGTTAACAGCAGCTGTCACGTCACTTACGTTTACAGGAACAACTCATAATAGAGCTACTGTATGTACCTCACAGCTTGCAGTATAGTAATCTTGTAATGCGAGAAATGTTGTAATGTATGATAGACAAGTCTTTCTTTGCCAGTTAAAAATTGTTTACGGTTACAATAACCATAAAATATAATATTTAAATTAGTATTTTCCTTTTGTGATGGAAATTAACCTTACTGATATGTTAAGGTCACTTTTCAATTTGACGACTCTGTATGAAATAAAACAGGGAGAAAAAACAGCCCTTGACGAGTTTCTTGCCACTTCCGCGATGAATGCGTTGAGTAGACGGTTTTTTGAGCCATAGTTTTAACTTATATAGATCTAAATAGATTATACAGATCGTTGTTGGTAATAGTTCCATGTACTGTTTGTGGGATTATGTTAACTTTCAATTGTTTTCAATCATACTTGTGATAGCTACTAGAGGCTTCACTATTTTAAATAGTAATTAGCAAGGACTGTACTAAATATTGTAATTATAGCACGCTGTTGGTCTTCCATAAATAAATAAAATAAATAAATAAATGTATTTGAACCAAAAAAAGAACACCAAAGCTTTCAAGAATTCATCCTCTAAAATTGACGGAAAAGATAGTGACGACAAAGGCCATAACTCTCAAAAAATGCCAGAGCAACTAAGATATGTTGTATTCTCTCCAATTGACTCAAAACAGCATGTTAATAAAAAATGTACTAAATGCCCAAAAACGCTGTGCGTGGATAAAGGACGCTTTGCTTTATGTTACTCGTGAGCGCCCAGTGTACTAAATTTAGTACACCCCTAAAAACATTACTTCCGAATATTTCTTGTTTTTTCTTTATAATGTTTTATTGTGTTTGTTACATATAGCTAGAGCTAAAATTTATAATGGATTATATTTGGGCTTTAATGGGTTAGCTTGCAGTGTCCAGTGAAGTCTCTGGCTATCGCACATATGTTTGCTCTGCTGAGCTCTAGAAGTTCAGCTGTTTGCTGACTTAAACTTCAAACTAACTTAATAATCAGCAAATGTACATTATCAGTGATTATTCGTCGTCATCTGCCATTTTTAATGTCCCCACTGCAGGGGCACTGGCCTTCCTTATGGATTGATAAAGAGAACGGGCCATGACCCACCACGCGGGCCCAATGCGGATTGGTGGGTTTTAACGACTGCAAACGCAGCCGGGCCCAACGGCTTAACGTGCCTTCCGAAGCACGGAGGAGCTCGAGATAGTAAATTTTTGGTCACCTATCCCGTGACCGACCATTCCGAAAGTTGCTTAACCTCAACAATCGAAGGCCGAGCGCGCAAACCACTGCGCCACGGGCTTCTCCAGTGATTATTTATAATATTCAGTTTATAATTCTTTAACAAATCTTATTTTTCATAAACACCTATTTGTATTGTATTAACTTTACGATTAACTTTTGGCTATGGCATCATGAAGATGTGACAAGATTCTTCGATTTTCAATTTATGTTTTTTTATTAAGCAAGATGTTGTACTTTGTCTTTTCACTATTTTCTAACATTCGATTGTTTGTTTGTTTGTATCGCCCTTGTGTTTGTCCCAAAAAAAACTTTCTTTCTAGAATAATATCGAAATAAAACAACTTTTGCGGAAATTTAGTGCGATTTAACCGAAATATATATTTGATACTATAATTTTTCGGTTTATTTGAGATTTTTCGGCCGAAACGTCGGGAAACCAAAAAACCTCAAAAAAATTATAGTACCAAATATATATTTCCGGTAAATAAATCGCACTAAGTTTCCGCAAAAGTTGTTTTATTTCAATTAAGAGTGCGCGAAGAAACTTAAGAGCTAGCGCAGACGACGGATAACGAAGGACTTTTTGTCCGCGACACGTCTTTATTGTTAACCAAATAGGATTCAACTTAGACCGCGTATATCCATGAAAAGTACGCGATAGTCCTCGTTATTTATTCAACTTTATGTTCTTAGTAATAAGGTCGTGTCGCGGACAAAAAGTCCTTCAATGTCCGTCGTCTGCGCAGGCCATAAGATGTGCTTAGAATAATATCATCTTGATAATCTGAATACCTATTTAGTATAACTTTAAATATACCTAACTATCTACTTATTTGTTAAAACAGCGCTATCTGACTGAATGTCTGCATCAGAAAACCAGCGCCGCAGCGTTAGCTATGGCGTTAGCTGATATGAGGCCGTTTAAGCAAAACAATTTTTTTTATCTATACTAATATTATAAAGAGGAAAGATTTGTATTTTTGTATGTAACGAATAAACTCACAAACTACTGGACCGATTTTGACGAACTTTGGTATAGAGAATCCTTAGAGTTTATCCTTAGTAGTAGTAACATAGGCTATAAATTATCCCAAAATTCCCACGGGAACGGGAACCACGCGGGTGAAACCGCACCCGGCCTCTAGTAAATAAATAAATGGATACAATAACGGATAAACATACAACTTTTACGGATATCAAACGCGCTATATTTCCACGAACTAAGTTGTAATTGTCCGTAATTTTTAGGTTTTTTAGGGGTTTTTTGATTTTCCCGACGTTTCGGCACCTTTACAGGTTTATTTCAATGAACAGTGCGCGCCAAAACATAAGATGTACGTATGGATAAACATACTTTTATATTTTTTTTTATACATACATAATACACATATCAAACACCAAAACAAATAGAAATCTTCAATGTTCATGCACACAAATATTTGTCTTGTCCGGGGATAGAACCCGGGACCTCTGGCGCAGAAGGTGGGCTTAGTACCCCTGCGCCAAACATCGTTTATGTCTGTTTCTTGTATCTTCTGAACGTGTTTTTTTTGCTGAATAAACGAGTTTTCAATTCTATTCTATTCTAATTGCTACATCACATGTATGGTGAAGGAGGATATTCATACCCAGCTCCTCTTTTTTGTTTTGATTAATGTGTCTGAAATTCTAAAGTTGTTAGGTTTTTATTCAAAACCGCGTGGTTCCTGTTCCCGTGGAAATATCGGGATAAAATCCGTGCGTGCCATCTAAATCCGTTCAATCGTGATTGAGTAACTAACGTATAAACTTCCAGACATCTACCTCCAAACAACCAAAATTTCACATTTACACTATTAGTTGGATGAAGAAAAATCCTATTAACATTATAAATGCGAAATTATGTCAGTTTCTTTGTTCATATTTCACGCTAAAATTACTGAACGGATTTGGATAAAATTTGTCACAGAGATAGTAGATAGCTTGGATTAAAACATAGGATACTTTATATCCCGATATTCCAACGGGAACGGGAACCACGTGGGAGAAACTGCTGGCAGCTGCTAGTTTATAATTCTCTAAAAAAATATCAGGTATTTCCTATCGTAGTTACGCACTAATTAGCAAGAATCAACAGAGGTCGGTTTAAAAATGCAAGCACACACAGATAGCTTGGCTCGTTTACCCAGCTTCAGTATTCATAATGCATTCAAGTCCTAATGAATATTTACGTAGTATTCGTTTCATTAGCAAATCATTAACATTTTCTTCGTTTTGGAGTGGCATTTGACTAATTAAGTTTGCAAGCTTACAGCCCAAATTTTTCATTATGCTGTCTCGGTTAGTTGTACATTATTTGCGCCAAGTTGATGGCTTAACAACGCAATTTTATTAAAGCGATTTGCCAATTTGGACTTGTTTGTAAAAGGCTGAAACACACTGGCTTCATAATTTTGCAATCATACCTACCTCATGTCATCAATCATGCCTACCGCCATCTCTTAGCGCAGTATTTTATTGATTTATTTAAACTTGATTGCACATATACAGCAAATGGCGGACATATTTTAACATACACAAGTTCTTGTAACAACCTAAATAAATGATATTGAATTTGATTGCAATGACTATGTCATACATTGGATAAATTGCACGTGCAGATTCCGTAGTTTTTCCGGAACTAAATAATTTGTTAGAATACATATTTGACGACCTGTTTGGCGTAGGGGTACTAATCGCGCCAGACTACGCCAACTTCTACGCCAGAGGTCCCGGGTTCGATCCCCGGACAAGACAAATATTTGTGTACATGAACATGTCTATTTCTCTTGGTGCTTAAATGTGTATATTATGTTTGTATTTACAAAAAAAAGTATGTAAGTATGTTTATCCGTTTTCTAGTATCCATAACACAAGTTCTTCATGAAACTTAACGTGGGCTAGAATTGGAGTGATTTTTGTATGAAATTTATTTAATTAGTATTATCCACCCACAAGGAAGGCCAGTGTCCTGGTGAAATTGAAAGGCTGATGATGATGATGAAAATTTAACGTCCAAGTTGACATTTGATATATACATATTGCATTCGGTTTGGATGGTGATAATTCGGGATGATTCGGGTAGGACTTGTTCTAAGTCCGCCTGGCTAGGTATCACCATCATTTCAAAGCTATCGCTATAACAATAATGCAGTAGACTTAGTAGTTCAGGATTCCGAAAGAAGTTTGATTCCAACTTCAGCCTTATCATTACTTAACTTCAGGTATGATGAAGGCTAAGCGATGCTTTAGATGAAAAAAAAATTTTTTTTATTCTCGACGGCGAGACTCTTTGTCTTCATCATACCTGATGTTAAGTATTGATAAGGCTGAAAATGGAAGCGAGCCTCTCCCGTAATCCTCAACCACTGAGGAACTGGCTATCATATCTCTAACTGCCGTGACACAACAATGCTGAAAACATTGTTGTTGTAGCGTCAGACTTAGATAAGATGGTGGTAGCTAGCCAGGCGGACTCACAACAAGTCCTACCACAAACCAACCCGAATACAATATGTACCCCCCGCTGGGAATCGAACCCGGGACCCCTGGGTCAGAGGTGCGATTGCGTAAGATAATCGTATTCTTTTTACAGTTCATATCGTATTCAATTGGCTGCTATTTGTATGGGATGGCATCTATTATGATACAATATGAACTGTCAAATGAATACGATTGTCTTTACGCAATCGCCAAGCTTTGTTGTTGCCAGTAGACCACAGAGGCGGTTAGAATAGATTAGATTAATAATCGACAGTTCTTTACGGTACTTCAGCGTGGTGCCAGCTTTGGAAACTGATGTTGCGTTGTGTTACAAGTCGAACGGAATACTATCCATAGATTCCAATCTAGTTAGAGTTTCTGTCGTTTTTTTATAAAACCTATGATTATTATTATTCTTGGTAGGACGTAGTTCCAGAATCAAAGAGATCTCTGCACTTGCATTGGAAGACTATAATAACTAAACTCGTTTTTGTTATAAGCGCTTTCTTAGAAAACAAAAACAATCACTTAATTTTTGTCCCAAATAACAACAATAGTATCAGGGAAAAAATACTTCCTTCTAACCATATGTCTATTATGCACCTTCCCCAAAGTCCTTCCCTATACAAGATATTCATATATTCCCAGAGTGAAAAGGAAGCATTTTCCCATCCGGGAGTCAAAGAAAACGACAGGCGAAAGCTTTTATTGTCAACAAAATATCGATAGTTCGTGAGATGTGAAAATAAATTGAACGTATCTACGTTCGTATTGGATATGGTGTGTGGATTCTTAGTATATGACGTATGAAGGTTGTGGATTCTATGAAGGTATATAGAACTTGAGGAGCCCGTGGCGCAGTGGTTCGCGCGCTCGGCCTGCGATTGTTGAGGTTGAGCAATTTTCGCAATGATCGGTCACGGGATGGGTGACCAAAAACTTAACTTCGGAAGGCACGTTAAGCCTTGGGCCCGCCTGCATTGGCAGTCCGTACCCACCAATCTGTATTGGACCCGCGTGGTGGGTCATAGCCCAGCCAACTTATCCATTCATAAGGAAGGCCAGTACCCCAGCTGTGGGACAGTAAAAATTACTGAGATGATGATGATGAGACAATGATATAGCACTTTGTTATGAGATGAGAAGAATGAAGATAGTTTTGTTTTTAAAGCATTTTTTTACTTTTTAGTATCGTGTTACAGAAAGTTTTTTTCTAGATTACATTAGTTTCATGTACATTGTAAACAAAAGTATCGTAAAAATTACATCGTCCAAGTTAACAAAAATGCTCATGACATAAAAACCAACCAGTCTGGTTTTTAACCCCCGACGCAGCGCAAAGAGGGGTGTTATAAGTTTGAAGCCTATGTCTGTCTGTCTCTCTGTACGTATATTCGTAGAGCCTAAACGAATCAAGCGATTTCAATGCGGTTTTTTTTTAAAGCTAAATTAATCGAGATGGTTCTTAGCCACGTGTGATGAAAATCCATCCGGCCATTTATGGAGATGGTCAACTGCCTGCCGAAACGGTAAAAGATACAAAGGTGGCGCTTTGACTAAAATAATGTACACCCTGGGTAAATTTAGGTACCTACAGCAAAAACAAAAAACAAAATGGCGGCAAAAAGACATATTAGTCGTTATAATATGTGATAGAAAATCACATATTATAACGACAGCCCTCCTTGACTTAATTGATGATGCTTTGAGTGCTCAGGATCTGGGGGAGGGCACCATATTTGTACTGTAAGACTTTTCGCGTGCCTTTGAAAATTAATACAGACCTACTTTTATCAAAGCTCACATATTAATACAGTAAAATGGTTCGCAAGTTACCTTAATGGGAGTTCGCAAAAAGTTCAACTAACTAATTACTTGGGATTTACTTCTGATAAATAGTTTTTAAAACGCGGAGTTCCTCAGAGATCTTTTTAATCCCCATATTGTTCATTCTATATATTGCTGACATAGCCTGCTTTGAAAATCGTAGATGACCTACAATTATATCTATCAGTTCCTCAGTGATTGAGGATTGCGGGTGAGGCTCGCTTCCATCTTCAGCCTTATCAATACATAACATCAGGTATGATGAACGCTAAGAGTCTCCCCGTTCATAAAAAAATAAATAAATATTAGTTAAGACTGTAAATGTGACAAATGCGGTAGACTTATTTAATTCAGAACTCGCACGGCTAACTGAATGGTCCCAACGAAACTGTATATTTCTTAGGGCCGGTATTTCAATGTCACCTTATCTTATGACTTAAGTTAAGTCCAACATTTGAGCTAAGTATCACTTGTGAAAGACAATAGCGTATTTCAATCCGGATATTCCTCGCCTTAGCAAATCTAGGATTCGTCGGAATATTGCAACATAACAAACAAAATATGATAATTGTCTATGAATTTTTTAGTCATTTGCTGACATTGAGCGCTCATTGGCTGCGCTTGTACGCTCAGCGACCAATGAGAATCGTTGTGGAGGCTCCACAACGAAAAAGAGCGCCAATAAATTTTCACTTTTGAATTTCTTCTCACTTCGAAATTTTTACATTACATTACGCATCATCTTCAAAATTTCGCATAATATTCTTGTATATTGGCTAGTTAGGATGGACTTTAAGCGTCACTTAACTTTAAGCGTTTATTGAAATACACATAAGTGAATCATATCTTCAATCCAGGATCAATTCAAGATAAGTCGATATTGAAATACCGGCCCTTAATCTATTTATATTTCAAACTTCCTTGTGCTTGGCTCGAAAATTCACGTCAGTAAAATTCTCAATGAAAAACCACGTATCGTGTTGGAAGGTGACTCTTTGGAACACGTGACCGAAGCCCGAAATTTCGGTATCGTGATAGATAGCCAACTAAAATTCGAACAACACTTTTTTTACAGTCTGTTTCCACTGAAATCAGAATTAAATATGTACATCTTAAGTTTTGGCGCACATTATTCATTGAAATAAAACAACTTTTATGGATATTAAACGCGCTATATTTCACGGACTAAGTTGTGATTGTCCGTATTTTTATGTTTTATTTTATTTTCCCGACATTTCGGCACCTTTTCAGCTGCCGTGACCTCTTCTTGGTGCTAGGCAGAGATTAAAAAAAAAACTAAATCTATGGTACTAGGGACCCCGATACATACAGCCATGTATATATTTTTTATAGGAGTAAGGTCTCTTTGAAGTGTCAATTTTATAGTTAAAAACTCCTTGGACCAAATTTAAGTGTTATCTTAATTACCCAAGGGAAGTTCCATACAACATTAGCTCCGGGCATTAATAGCTTTCTTTGATTTTTTTCTAGTACATTTTCAAGTTTAAAATGTATCATACATAAAATAGCTTACTTTCCAATTGAGAATACTTGATAGTTAATTGTTCTATTGTGCTACAGATACAGGTGGTATATAAAACTATTTGAACTATCAAATATCAAATAATATCTATTTTATGCATGTATGTATGATAAATTTTAAACTAGAAAATGTACTAGAAAAAAATCAACTTGTCTCATGTCAGCAGTTTCTTCGCACACTCATAATTGAAAAAATAAAATGTTATCATTTAAAAACCCCCCGACACAAAAAAAACTTCAAACAAATAAAATTTCATTCTCGGTCGGGGGACCCCAAACGTATACCCGTATACCCTTTTGATACTTCTCTTTTTGTGGCTTCTTACCGAGCGACCGAGAGAGATTTTTTTTTTTTTTTGAATTTTTTTTTTTGTGTCGGGGGGTTTTTAAATGATAAAATTTTATTTTTATTTCTTCCTTTTTAAATTACACACAAAATTAAAAAAAAAAGCATTGCAATCGCTTAATTCGTTTAGGCAATACGAATATTTATGTACAGAAAGACAAAAAAAATTGCCGCCTCTTGTTTGATTTTTTTTTGCTGTACCCAAATTTGCCCAGGGTGTACATTATTTTAGTCAAAGCGCTACCTTTGTATCTTCTACCGTTTCGGCAGGCAGTTGACCATCTCCATAAATGGCCGAATGGATTTTCATCAAACGTGGCTAAGAACCATCTCGATTAATTTAGCTTTCCATTAAAAAAACGCATTGAAATCGCTTGATTCGTTTAGGCTCTACGAATAAACGTACAGACAGACAGTCAGACAGACGTAG
Source organism: Chrysoteuchia culmella (assembly GCA_910589605.1). NCBI lineage: Eukaryota > Metazoa > Arthropoda > Insecta > Lepidoptera > Crambidae > Chrysoteuchia > Chrysoteuchia culmella. The sequence goes on from OU342651.1 coordinate 4,724,953, forward strand.
GCTTCAAACTTATAACATACTTATATAATTATACTTATTTGCGCTGCGTCGGGGGTTAATAAAACCACTTTAACAGAAATCAGTGCACACTCCTTATGAAAAGACTCGGTGTCCTGTGGATCACACTGTTTATTACCCGATATTAAGTGGTATGTTATTGCATGGGTTTTTTAAGTTTAGTGTTTTTAAAAAACCTGTAAAATATACCACTAAATATCGGGTAATAAACGGTACGCACTGAAATCCGTTAAAGTTGTTTTATGTCTCATGTCGCTCAGACGGGATTGGACGGGAGTGACATTAGACAAGTTGATTTTTTCTAGTTTAATCACATAATAAAAATAGCATAGTAAAATGCAAATAACAATTATGTGTAGGTATATGTGTGCCAAAATTAATACAAATCTATTCGCATGATTGTGTAACAAATATCTAAAAACATCCAAACTTGAGCATAAATTATTACTGTCGCGAAAAATTTAAGTGATTTAAAAAAACTAGATAGGTCACTAGTCTACGAAATCGCTTGTATCGATTATATCAGAATTCTGAAAAAAACAAAAATTTTAAGAGTAATAAAAAATTTAAGTCCATAAAAAAAATTGCGTAGTAGATACAGATTGTGAGCTTCCAATTAAATTTCCAGTCGGAATTTCCAATTTTCATCAAAACTTAATGGAGGAGAGGAGACAGAGATCTCAGTCGTGACGTGACAATTAAAATTTAATAGTATTCGGGAAAAAGTTTTTTACAAAGAATCGGGCATCAGATCTGAATAAAATATGAATTTCATACTTTACTAAAGTACTTATTTATCATTTCTTTATTTAAGATTTAGATGACTGTGAAAATAAAATTAATGTGTATGTTGCTACTATCAAAAACTTGTGTAAAAACATAACAACGTTGTAATAATATAACGTAAACAGTATTTTAACCATGATAAACAATCCTTTAATAGATGTAAAAAAATTTTAACCGCCTCTGTGGTCTAGTCGTAACACCACCGGTATCAGATCCAGGGGTCCCGGGTTCGATTACCAGCGCGGGTACATATTGTATTCGGTTTGGTTGGTGGTAGGACTTGTTGTAAGTCCGCCTGGCTAGCTACCACCATCTTATAAGCCTGACGCCATAACAACAATGTTTTAAGCATTGTTGTGTTCCGGCAGTTCAAGATAAGATAGCCATTTCCTCAGTGGCGGGGATTCCGGGAGAGGCTCGCTTCCATCTTCAGCCTTATCAATAATTAACATCAGGTATGATGAAGGCTAAGAGTCTCCCCGTCATTATAAACAATAAAATAACAAAAAATATAATTTTCTCTAAAACTAGCAAACAGCGTAACAGAAAACTCAAAGGCAGCCCAAATATACTTGCTAACACAGTTTTACCATCTTGCAAATAGACTGTACTGCCCTGAAACAAATTGTATTCACAAGAAGAATCGCGTATTGACAATAATTCAATTTATCCGACCCTTTTCTACTCGAAGGCGAGCTTTCTTGGTCCAAATTAATAGGTTCTTATATCCCAACGCTACTGATCCCTTCTGAAACTTGTCAAACGGAATATCTAATAGTCTCGTCAAACCGCTTTTGATTCATACCAATTCTACTCGAAACACAACTTTGTAGCGTGTTTTTAGAGTTTAAAATTGTACGAATGCGTTCCGGCTAATTGACTGCGCGCGATCTACCAGTGTTTGCTTACGGAGCTGCGAAAACAGAAGTTAATGGAGGCGGCATACGGCAATATTTGTAAGTTTCATATCTTCAGGGGGCTGACCTTCATCGCGTAATGCAGTATTATTTCAATCACACCAATACTATTTCGTACCACGATCATCATAAAATAACCTTTTTTTCCGACAGAAGTTTTGTGCCTTCAAAGTGTGAAGTATGTCAAAATTTGACAACTAGATAGTTGTTCTACTACTAGTTCGTTGGCAGGAACTATGATTATAGAAGTACATGGATCTGAGATTGTATTATATTTTTATTGCGAATGTTCAGTAGCAGCCTAGTTAAGTCCGCCATTACAAAGTATCATTGAGTGTAGATAAGCACGTTCTTTTGTAGGTATTTCATATCCATAGATATACTCGTATCTCAATGGACAGGAATAACAAAATTTTACTTTGGGGAGGGTTATGGTACATACGAATTTGAAGACTATAAAAACAAAACGTTCTTATGACATGATGGATTCTAATAGATGACAGTAGGCCCCCAGGACTTTACTACGCGGATTCATTATGTAAATAAGTTAATGCGAAAGCAATTTCCTTCTCTGCTCCGTGTAATAATGCCGATGAAGCTACAGCAAACAATGCTGTAATAAGCGTTGTCCTTATTACTAATTGTTCGGATGTACTAACCAGATTACATCATATTGATCATTCACTCCAGTTTGGATGATGTATGTACAAACACAATTTGACTAGTTTCTTAGATGGCATGGTATCATTAGATTTGGCGTTTGCTCGTTTCTCGCTAGGTAGGTATGTATTGAAAATAGATTTGGTGATAGAAACTTACTAATGCCTAAAATAAATGGTTATAATAAATAATAAATAAATAAATATTTCCATACAATCACACCAATTATCTAGCCCACGTTAAAGTATCATGAAGAATTTGTGTTATGGATACTAGATAACGGATAAACATACTTATATACTTTTTTTTGTAAATACATACATAATATACATATTAAACACCCAGACCAAGACAAATAGACATGTTCATGCACACAAATATTTGTCTTGTCCGGGGATCGAACCCGGGACCTCTGGCGCAGAAGGTGGGGTTAGTACCCCTGCGCCAAACAGGTCGTCCAATAATTACAAGTAAATGAATTGTTAGCAATTATTTAGATTCCCCAATTGATTTTACCAGGACTTATCCAACAGATCTTTATCTCCTTTGTGGTCTAGTGACAAAACCGACCGTTACCAGATCCAGAGATCCCGAGTTCCATTCCCATTGGTACATATTGTTTCCGGTTTGGTTAGTGGTAGGACTTGTTTTAAGTCTGCCTGGCCAGATACCATCATCTTAGTCTCTCGCCATAGCAAAGGTTTTCAGCGTTGTCGTTTTTTTTATGCCTTTCCCGGGTTAGGCGACCCTCCGGACGCGGAGGAGGGAGGTGGTGAATCCTGCATTTTATATACCACAGCCGGCTGTGTCGAAGGTTATGTCAAACTCTTACTGACTAAACACTACCTGAAAGTCGCTGTTATTCGGGAAAAGTAATTCAGCTCTATCTAAGGCGACCACACTCCTTGGGGGGTATGGTGCAGGCGTCACTCACCTAGGTGAGATGTACTAGAAGCGGCCGACAGTCGTAAGGAGTTCCGGCCGTATATTTTGCAAATTAGTTCGACTCTCTCCCAGACATGATGGACGTTTTCTAGCAGTTAAAGTCAAAGTCAAAGTCAATATCATTTATTCAGTCTAGGCTGTTACAAGCACTTATGAACGTCAAAGAAGCTACGCCATCGGTTCACAAACCCTAAGGCGGGAGACCTTGTAACGAGAAGAACCGGCAAGAAACTCGTCAAGGGCGATATTTTTCTCCCTGTTTTATTTCATACAGAGTCGTCAAATTGAAAATTGACCTTAACATATCAGTAAGGTCAATTTATATCACAAAAGGAAAATACTAATAAAAATATTACATTTTATGGTTATTGTAACCGTAAACAAATTTTAACTGGCAAAGAAAGACTTGTCTATTATACATAATAACATTTCTCGCATTACAAGATTACTATACTGCAAGTTGTGAGGTACATACAGGTCAGTATCAATTTATTTTAGATAAAAATATTTAGGCTTTAAGCACAGCATTAAGATAATCAGACTGAGGTAGACCCATTTCCGCTGGCGGCACCCGTTCACGAGCATGACGCATGAACCAGCCATCGCTTCGCTCAACCATATTTTAGGAAACGTAACGACCCGCCTCACACGACACCGCCGAAGAAACGTTTGAGTGAGCATGAAGTACTTCAGGTACGTATGTTAAGCTGTATAAATATAAAAAAAAACAATGGCAACAGCAAAAAAAGAAAGATAAAAGTGCCTTAATGTAAGACACTACACAACCTACAATGTCACTAGAAGACGCATCAGCTGGGTCACAATCTCAAAGCGTAATTAAAGTTAAAAAAAAAGCTTTTATATATTTGGAATAATTGAAAACATTATTTACCTTTATTTACTCTGATCAAGCACTGCCACGCATCTCAATTCAAAACATCATTAATAACATAAAATCAAAACAACCTATATCTCTACACATTTTAACACAAGCAAACATGAGCAGACCCATCCCGCTGGCAGCACCCGTTCACGACCATAACGCATGAACCAGCCATCGCTTCGCTCAACCATATTTTAGGGAACGTGAAGCGAGCCGCCTCACACGACACCACCGCAGAAATGTTTACAGAGAGCATGACATACCCAAGCTACCTGTGTTAAAAGTTGAATCTAATACTTTACTAAACATTAATTGAATGACACTACAATTTCGAAAAAATAAAACCAAATATCTATGAATCTTTTATAGTATAATATCCTTTTTTAAGAAGACAATCTTTTACATTCATCTTAAACTTTTCGAAAGGCAAATCCAAAGTATTTTCTGGAATTTTATTATAGATTTGTATACCTAGACCCATAAAAGATCCAAGGACCTTCTTTAATCAGTACCGAGGCATAACAAGTTTATTTCTATTTCTAGTGTTGCGATCGTGCAAATCACCATGTTTGATATACAGGTTGATATTACGCCGTACAAAAAGAATACAATTTAAAATAAATTGAGAAGCAGCTTTCAGTATACCAATTTCTTTAATTTTTTCCCGAAGAGATGTTCTGGAACCCAGTTGATAAATGGCCCTTATAGCTCGTTTTTGTAGTATAAATATTGTGTTAATGTCAGCTGCTACTGCCCACATAAGAATTACATACGACATGATGCTGTGAAAATAACTGATGTACACAGTCCTAGCAGTTTCTATATCAGTCAGTTGTCTGACTTTTCTAACAGCGTAGGCAGCAGAACTAAGCTTGCCAGCTAGTATTGCAATATGTGGACTCCATAGAAGTTTACAGTCCATAGTTACAACCAGAAAGACTGTTGATTCTACTAAATCTAATTTTTCATTGTTCATAACAATTTCCATGGGTACTTTCTGAACATTTGGCAAAGAAAAAAGAACTCATTTCGTTTTCTTTGCATTAAGCTATAGATTATTATAATTTAACCAAGCAAGTACTTGCGAGAGTGTTTTGTTTACATCGTCAAAATCAGTTTTATTCCTATCAATGTTAAATATTAAAGAAGTATCATCCGCAAACAAGACAATCTCACATAAGTTTTTGGCAAAGAAAGGCAAGTCATTAATATATACTAGAAACAGGAAAGGGCCCAAAATAGAGCCTTGAGGCACGCCTAGTTTTATATTTGAGCCGGCAGATTTCACTCCATTAATATCAATAGTCTGAGTTCTGGAACTGAGATACGACATTATTAACTTTTGAGCAGTTAGAGATAAGATTACCAGTTCTTCAGTGGTTAAGGATTCCAGCCGAAGCGTGTTTCCACCTTCTGTCTTATTCCTCAATATCAGGTATAATAAAGGCTTGATGAAGGCTAAGGTTAAAAGAAGGGGTTCGAATATCATAAAACTAGCTTCCGCCCGGTTTTACCCGCGTGGTTTCCGTTCCCGTGGGAACTTCTTGATAAAATGTTACTCTCCGTCCTTTCATCAAACTTTATGCCAAAAATCAAGTCGCTTAGTTGATTAGTTATGGCGTGAAGGAAGGACAAACAAACATACTTTAGCATTTATAATATGAGTTAGGATTAGGATAAAAGAACTTTTCCATTATTCGTTTGTAAGAATTGTCAAAATTCATAAGCCTTAAATTGAATTTTATCTTTATAATAAAATCGAGGCAATAATTAAGGATTACATAAAAAAAATCTGGTAATAATAGTAACTTTGCTGGTTTAAAAACGGAGTCGACATAACATTTTTTCAATTAACATCAAACAGATTTCAATAAGCGTTTGATTATAGTATTTCATAGTTATTCCAGGGATACGAATGGCATTAGCAACTGTTTTTTCATACGATTACATCAACATGAAAGGAAAATGGAAATAAGCTCTTATTTTTATTAAAAACTTTCAAAGGTTTTGCGAGACTTTTGTTATGAAAATTAATACTTGTATGTACATGAATAAATAAATAAACAATAATTGTTTCGGATCGGAGGCAACAACAAGAACGAAACGCAAACCGTCTTCATTCAACCACCTTCGCGCTAGGTACCTCACGTCATCTCGAAGGGAGTTTGAAATTGAAAAAGCGAAATCAGATCTAGAAATCTACAAAGTGGCCAAACAAAGGAATACAACCACGTAAGGTTTAAAATATATTAAGAACAAAGATGGCAAACTACTAAGAATGAATGAAGATATAAAGAAGATAGTCAATACTACAAAGAGCTGCTGAATGAGGAATTTCCTAGTCAAGATATGATACATCTTAGACCAGTTGAAGTACCAATACAGCTTGTTGTGCTTGAGGTTAAAAGCGCGGTGAAAATTATGAAAAACTGCAAAGCCGTAGGCCCGGGTGTAGTCCCTGCCGAGATATGGAAATCACTCGGCACTCTGGGACTGAAATGGCTCACAAAACTTTTTAATCTCATTCTTAGAACCAGTAACACACACATTAAAGGTTTGGGAACTAATCATCAATAAGCGTATTCAAGACCTTTCACCTATGACCCCAACCAATTCGGCTGTACACCCTCTAAGTCAATTACCGAAGCAATACAGGCTGTGAGAGTAATGATCGAGAAACATCAGCTGAACAAGGAGGAACTGCATCTCATTTTCATAGACCTCGAAAAGGCATTTGACAGGGTACCGCGCAGACTGGTGTGGCAAGCCTTTATAGCACAACATCTGCCGGACATTTACATACAACTGATCCAAGATATGCACAATAACGTCCGCACTAGAGTTAAAAGCGCCGCCGGCCTGGGTGACGAATTTGAGGTGAAGGTGGAAGTTCACCTGGGTTCAGCTCCAAGTCTGCTTCTATTTAGCCTGGTTATCACAAAAGTTATCCAAGCTCTGTTGTCTTGGAACATCCTGTACGCAGATGACATCGCCCTTATCAGCAACACAGCTACAAACCTGCAAGCTAACTTGACGTCATGGATTGCAGCCCTTCTGTTAGCTGGTCTTAGAGTCAGTCGATCAAAAACGGAACATCTCGAGTGTCGGTTTAGCAATAACAGCCATCCTGCCCAATCTACTATCCTGATAGTACTCCAGTACCGTAAATAACACAATTTAAGTATCAAGGCTCGGTTGTTACAGAAAATGGAGAAGTATAGGTGGATGTGGCACACACAGTGAATGTAGCGTGACAAAAATGGCGGTCACTAACCGGAGTTTTATGCGACCCTCGAACGCCTGTATGCACAAAGGGAAAAGTCTATAAGACAGCGGTAAGGCCGACGATAATGTACGGGGCTGAATGTTGGCCATTAAGGAAGACGCACTTTTAGAAACTCCATAACACTGAAATGAAAATGCTGAGATGGTCCGGTGGAGTAACGAGGCTAGACAAAGTCCGGAACGAATACATACGAGTACATGGTAGTTTCAAGGTCGCTCCCGTATCAGAAAGCTCAAAGAAAGCCGCCTTCGATGGTATGCCCATGTAATGCGTAGAGACGAGAAACCTGTGGTAAGGAAAGCTCCAGTATATACCAGAAAACAAAGAGGTAGAGGATGCTATAAACTTGAAATTTGGAATAGTTTTAGATGACGTTTACCTAACTATTTTGCAAATAAGAGAGAAATAAAAAGATACATATATTTTTTGAATTTTTTGTCTTAAAAATTCAAAGTGGGGGTAATAGGTCATGTGGGCTATCATATCGAAGAGCGCTGCTTGCACATTCTAAATTTTTTTTTAAGCCGCACACATATCGACAATTGATGAAAATTGAAAAAAAAATACTGTTTCCCCTCCTTATCTCCAAAATTTACATAGAGAAAAATCTAAAATAATTCTATGTGATAGTGTATGCAAAGGTTACTGGAAAAATAAAACGATGTCTCTAAATAGCATACTTTTTCAGGAATCCTAAAAAAGTGATTATAAACTTATTTGCTTTTGGTAAACTGACCTCGACCTATGTCGATGTATGGGGATGGGGACAATATATGATGGTACGGAACCCTCGGTGCGCGAGCCAGACTCGCTCTTGACTGGTTTTTTTTGTATAGTAGGTACTATAACAAAAAAAATAAAAAAACGGTTAATTAAAAGTAAAAAAAAATGGGAAAGACATAGACAACATATCTGTTACCGACAAAGGAGGATTCGCACAATAATGTTAATAACTATGGTAAGTTTTGATTTGTTTACTCTTTTTTAAAAACAATAAATATATTCTGTTGTCACCGCACGAGCTGTATTTCAGTTGTATATTCTAGCTATTTTCCGTATTAATATCTATAAGTTATGATGAATTAATTATTTTCACTTCCTTTTATTTTGCAGTTTCAAAGAATTGTGAATGCGCCTTTGGATGATAATTTGTATTATTACTATTATAATATTAATATCTTCCTTATGGATGGACAAGAAGGATGGGCCATAACCCTCAACGCAGGATCAGTGCGGAAGATCAACGTAATAAAGAGTATTGAAAATGTTGACCTGTATTGTAACATATCTGTTATAAACACAGATCTATATCGAGATAGACGGTAGAAGTGTAGGTGCGTGTTAAAAGTTTGGTCCACGGTCAAAGTTTTCCGACCTAAGTCAGTCCGCTTGAGACCATTGCCATGAAAATACGCGTCACTCAGAAACGAAAATGCCACTTACAAAACAAGCATCGTAATTTTTATCGATTTGCGTTAATTCAGTCAAGTATGTCGGTCGAGGCCAAGTTCGTGTAGGCAGATGAGACAAAATGCGCAGCGCGCCGTATCTGTATTCAGAGCGCTCTTTGGTATCGGATAGTTGCGCGGGCGCGCGGCGGGAGGCGCGTGGCCCCGTCCGATTGCTCAAGGTCGTTCGGCCAAATAATCGCCTTAATTGTGCAGTGCTTTCTTGCAAGAGCTCGTTAATAACATTTCCATATCAATAAATCTCGCTCGTGACGTCATCGCAGGTACGAAAAATTCGACACGCTCGGTTCTCATACAGTTTGAAGCGGTCAAACTGTATGAGAGCGAATAAAAAATTAAACAGGGTTTTGCGTGATAAGCAAGCAAAAATTAAAAAGAACATTTACCTACGTACATCTTAAATTTTGACGCGCGCTGTTCATTGAAATAAAACAACTTTTACGGATATCAAACGCGACCACAGTAGCTGAAAAGATGCCGAAACGTTGGGAAAATCAAGTTTTTTACAAGTAGTTTTTTAGGGGTTTTTTGATTTTCCCAATATACGGACAATTACAACTTAGTTCGTGAAATATAGCGCGTTTAATATCCGTAAAAGTGGTTTTATTTCAACATTTACCTACCTAATTTGTAAATATTGTATTATAGCTAAGTATAAGAACTTCAATGGCAGGTCCACGCCCTTCTAAGCCATTTGGAATAGCAAGGTTACAATACCATTAAGTATACTTAACCAAAAGGTCACACGTCTGACCCTAAATCTATTACTATGGCTTTATCTTACTATCGATGTAGGTTGTTCAATAAATTTTACTTAATTGAACTTGATTGAAAATAGACTAACAGGCATTCGTACAAGGGCTCTCGCTCACGCTATCACTTTCATACTAAAAATGCAATAGTAAATCCAATAGATGAATAGAAATATGTAGGAATTAGTCAGAAACCCTATAGCGATAGCACAAGCTGTACCGTTAGGCGGTCGCGGTGCCGGTCAGGTGTCGGATGGGTGACCGTAAATAGGCATTATAACTGAGCGCTTCCGTGCTTCGGAGGGCACGTTATACCATTAGTCCCGGCTGTTATCAGCCGTTAATCCAAGTCAGACGCCTTAAAAGCGGCCTGATAAACTCAGACACTAGAGGTGGCCACTAATCCACATACGAGAAGATGAAGAAAGGGCATTTTTTTCACTCTAACTTCAACAAGCAAATTCGCAGAGGGATGTTTGAAGGCTAAATAATTTTGTAAAGATTATATTCTCTAGTATTTAAATTATGGTAAGGCTAGCGGGCTTAGGTACCATCATCTATTGAAACCATCATGTCATAAGAACGTTTTGTTTTTATTGAAGTTATCACATTTTGATACACTTCACACTTTGGATGCGATGATTGAGCGAAGACATCACAAAAGTTCCGTCAAACAACAAACTTACTTTAAGAAATTCGTAGTACCAAATTTCATGGTAAAGACTGTAATAATATTGTTATAAGAGATGGCGGTAGGCCCCTAGTACTTACGTAACTGAGAAAAAAATATTTCGTTATAAAGATGTACACTGCCTAACTTAGTGTAAACAGATCTGGATCAGGATGGCGCAATAATGACACGGTACTGCAATATTATTACTATTTATTTGGGCAGAGTTACCCCGTAACAATTTTATAATAAAAAATGCTACAGAAACAATTTAAATTAGCGCTCGACGTTCTTGTCATCTGTCACAATTTTTCCCCCAGCTTACGCTTCGAATATGGAAGTCACAATGACCACTTTTAAACTGGGACTTAACTTATTTTAACATATTATACTGACGTAGATAAATGAAAATAATATTTGAACTTATTATTAATTAGCTTTAACATAAATAATGCTCTGCGAATTGATGCATATAAATTATTCATAATCATTATGAGTGCACTTCCGTTAATAGGCAGAACGTGATGTTTCAGTGTTTATTTCGTGTCTAATGTTAGAACCGGATATGGTTTCTAACATTAGACACGAAATAAACACTGAAATGGGGTAAGACCGTAAGGTCAAAAACTAGTAGGTACATACTTAGCAGGTCAATAACATATTTTGCAGTTAATATAATGTACTCACATTTAACGCGATCACCCACCACATACAAACCAATCAACATTAAGTACGCGTCGTGGGTCATAGTATTTTTTTTTATGAACGACGAAGAGGCTCTTAGCCTTCATCATACCTCCTGTTAAGTATTGATAAGGCTGAAGATGAAAGCGAGCCTCTCCCGGAATCCTCAATCACTGAGGAACTGGCTATCTTATCTCTAACTGCCGGAACAACAATGCTGAAAACATTGTTGTTATGGCGTCAGGCTTAGATAAGCTGGTAGTAGCTAGCCAGACGGACTTAGAGCAAGTCCTACCACCAACCAAACCGAATACAATATGTACCCCCGCTGGGAATCGAACCCGGACCCCTGGGTCTGATAATAGTTGTTGTACCACTAGACCACAGAGGCGGTTAGTCCATAGTAGTCTATTATCTTTATCTATCCATAAAGAAGGCCTGTTCCCCCAGCAGTGGGGACATTAAACTGGTTTTCATGAAGTGGAACTGAGGCTGCTGAAAGGAGGCGTTCCAGCTTTCCGAAGTCTTCAATAACATGCAAAATCGTAAGAATTTAAAATTATTAAATTAAAAATATAAACTACATGGGGTCTAAAACATCAAGCAATATTGTTAACGAATCTTAACGTGAATTCTGTGATGAATTTATTTGTTTATTTTCTATTTTCATAACTGACTGAAAAAAAAACGAAAGTATCAACATAATCTGAAAAAGTCGTATCCAAAAAAAGTTACAAGTACAGACAAGTGGTCTGACAGACCACTCGAGATCTTATATAAATCAAAACTCACCGGAATCGCACGTTCCGATACCGCCACTCTCCACAGATGCTGCCGGGCGGCTGCCCAAGGGGTACACAAACGCGCGAGAGGCTACTTCTTCGCTAACATATCTAACTACACAATCCGAACCCTCAAAGTGTCTGACAGACCACACGTCGGTACTTAAAGGTTAAGCGACCTTTTAGGCCGTCAGAACTAGTATGCGTTAAGATACCGTAAATTTAACGACCTCCGTGGTCGAGTGGTTCGTACGTCGCCTACTTTGGGGTCCCGGGTTCGAATCCCGGTAGGGGCAAATGTTTTGTATGGAGCCGTTCAAAAGCACTACTGAGGGGCGGGGGGGGTCTTTGCTTTGCTTATTTTTGATGACATGGGGGGGTGGGGGGATCTAGATAGTGATTACGTCAGCAGTAATTATTTACTTTTTTACACATATCGCAAACCACACTTTGTCTATGCAGAAAACGAAATGCATTTTCGGGGATTACAGTCCTCTATTCCAAACCTATTCCTTATTTCTAGACTTATAACTGCTGCTCATAAATCAATCAATTGTACCAATGTTTACGTAAGCATGGGGGGGAGGGGTAAGAGCTTTGCTTACTTTTGCTGACGAGGGGGAGGGGTAGGTTAATTATTGCAAAAAATCTGGTTACATAATACTTGAACGGCCCTATGAGGAATACGAGCATTTGTACCTGAGTCATGGACGTTTATATATATTTCTATTCATAAATACTTATATATGTATAATTATTTGTATTTATATCCATTAACCTAGTATCCCATAATACATATATATATATATATATATATATATATATATATATATATATTATATATTTAGATACAATCACACCAATTATCTAGCCCACGTTAAGTTTCATGAAGAACTTGTGTTATGTACTAGATAACGAAAAACATATTTATATACTTTGTTTTGTTGTAAATACATACATAATATACATATCAAACACCCAGACCTAGACAAAGAGAAATGTTCATGCACACAAATATTTGTCTTGTCCGGGGATCGAACCCGGGACCTCTGGCGCAGAAGGTGAGTTTAGCACCCCTGCGCCAAACAGGTAGTAGTCGTCGATACAAGCCGTACAGTGCTTACTTTTTGGCTAGGGTAATTGGTGTGAGTGTAAGAAATATTTATTTAATGATTTTTGACTTTAAAATAACACTAGCGTCCGCCAGCGATTTCTCCCGCGTGGTTCCCGTTCCCGTGGGAATATCGGGATAAAAAGTAACCTATGTTACTGAACGTCCTTTCAACTAACTGTTTGACAAAAATCAAATCGTTTGGTTGCTTAGTTAGGGCGAGAAGGAAGGACAAACAAACATTCTTTCGCATTTATAATATTAGTTAGGATTGGATAACGTAAACAAAAGGAGTTGTATGCCAAAAAGCTAGTCAGTTTATTCCGAGGATCACGGCTTTCACAACTGTTCTGCTAAAGTCTAAACTATTCAGCTCGCTCAACATGTTACACGCTTGAGCAAGCAAATCCGTCCATCCACACACGGCGTACATGTGACGCTTTTCCTACATGCAAAGAAAATGGAATAGGTATTTGAGACATTTTAATGTTAAAAAGGCAACTGTACATAAATAACGGGAACTTTTGGTCCATATCGTATTATCGTATATTTTTGGTTATTATATATAATATATAATTTAATTATTTTTTATTTCATAATTAAAAATATACAAAAGACTTAAGTTTCACCAAACTGCGTAACAGTTTGTCGGCGAAATATAAATAGTTATGCTCTATTACTTAATGAATAACAATACATTCTGGTTTAGATGTTGTAGTTACATTATACAATTAAACTAAAATAAAAGTCTGAAAACGCTTTCTTTAAATATTTTTTAATGGAATACTTGGACTTTAAATTATTGCTAGATAGACTTAGTTTATTAAAAATTCTAGGTGTGATATAAGATCTTCTCCGTTGCTTATAGTCTTTGGCTCTTTGTACTTACATTTTATTGATTGTCTAGTATTATATGTATATAATAAATAAAGCTATCATATAATTTAATTTAAAAAACCGGTCAAGTGCGAGTCGGACTCACGCACCGAGGGTTCCGTTTAAAATTTTCAAAAATTTACGTTTTTCGCAATTTTTCCTTTATCTGTACTATAAGACATTACTTCGTACCAAATTTCAAGATTCTAAGTTCACGGGAAATACCCTGTAGGTTTTGATTCCCGTGCGAGTTTCGAAAATTTGCGGAAATTTGCGGCATAAAAGACTGTATCTTTGATTGCTTTGGCTTAGAAGTTTGATTTTTTCCACAGCTCCAAAGGACAGCAGACCTGAGTATTAGATATAAATTTCAGTTTGATACCTCCACGCGTTCCTGAGAAAAACGGTCTTGACAGACGGATGGACTGACGGACAACAAAGTCCTTTTGAGGTACGGAACCCTAAAAATGAATATAACATAATATATAATTATACAAAATATTTTAAATGCGAAAGTGTGTATTTACGCCCTAACTAAGCCTAACTAATTTTTAGCATATATTTAGTTGAAAGACTGTAACTTATGCTACTTTTAATTCCGATATTCCCACGGGAACGAGAATCGTGCGGGTGAAACCGCGAGCGGCCGCTATTTCACTATAAATTGTTATAACAAAAAAAACCGACTTCAAAAACTAAAAAGCAAAAATAAGCCTTTTGGAGTCGGTGCCAGCCAAAGCATCTACTTTAAACTATTCTAGTTTTATTTTTCTTGCCTTGGCTAGCACTGACTTCAAAAAAGGCTTATTTCTTGCTTTTTAGTTTATGAAGTAGGTTTTTTAACGATTTATTTTACTTTTAGAATCTTTAATATGTTGTTTTGTAAACTACAGTGGGATTTATCTACATAAGATTAGGTTGAATGTACATTATAAACTAAGTATCGTAAATATAACATGGTCTGGTCAACAAATATGCTCATTCTGATTCATAAAATAAAAACTACTGGACCAAACTGAATATTTTTTTTATGGGACTGTAGGATTTGCAATCCTACCGAACCGTTTCCCTGGCTCACCGTCACACCAAGACAAGCACACATAATAAGTATCATCACAACGAGGATCCTGGAGCCGAAATCCTATCCGCACTCCACCAGAACTCCCGCCTAGCTATATGTCATCTGTCAATCTATCGTTGACAATGACAGCTAGTGTTGCCCTCCTGTGTGTGTGAGACAGGGTAGATTGTACCCTTTTCCATAGATACAAACACTACAGGGACGAAATGGCAACTATTCCACATCAAACCTACATTAAAAAAACAAACCGCGGTCTTGAGAACCTCCTCCTGAAAATATTGTGAAGATCATGTTTCGAACTATGGGAACCTTTCTTGGTTTCGTATACTCTTCTACACCTTTAACACATCAACTGAATTATATAAGTTTTGGCCTTCGGCAAAGGAGTCGTAATTTTTTGTGCCTAACAACCTTTTTTATTTTTTATTTTATTGTCCCGTTTTAGTTTTTATTTAAATAATTGTTGCATGTCATTGTCTTTACTTCTTTATTGTTGTTTATTTTATCATTACTGTTTTATAATTGTGTTTTTGTTATGTCTATTGTGTAGCTACTCACTCATTGGGCCCCGTCAGAATATCAGTGCTTCTGGGTTATTCTGACCATCAACGAATGACCCAGAAGTTAATTTTGCTGAGACAGGGCCTATTAGCAGCACACATTTTGTTTTGTTGTATTGTACTATGATTCTTGTTTTTTTCTGTCTTAATTTATGTACCTACTTGTCTGATTGTATCTCTGTTTTCGTGTGTGTTGTTAATAAATGGTTTCTATTTCTATTTCTATTTCCAATGATGGTAACAATTTGATGGTAACCAGCCACATCAAAGGTTACGTTAAAGTTTACAAAACCGCTCTATACTAAATTAGCGTGTTAGTAGGGCGCGCTTTTTAAATTATTATCAACGTTTAGGTTTTTTGCATACAAAACTAAACTTACATACTTATACTTATGATAAATTTTAAATAGAAAAATATTGGAAAAAATAACTCGGCCACAAGTGAATTCTCAGATGGGAATCGAACCCATGACCTTTGGAAATCAAAAGCAAGGATATTCCTAGCATTGATGTGACAACGCTGGCCTACAGCGTATTAAAAATATTAAAGTATTGGAGAATTTCGACGGTGGTTCGCAAGTCTCGGTAGCTCAGCGGTTAGAGCATTGGACCGGATTTCCAAAGGTCATGGGTTCGATTCCCATCTGAGAATTCACTTGTGGCCGAGTTAATTTTTTCTAATATTTTTCTATTTAAAATTTATCATAAGTATAAAAAAAAATCATAAATTACATACTTATTTTAACTATTTATTTTCAAGTATGTTTTTTCACAATTCTGACGACCTTATTGGCGCAGGGGTGCTAAACTCGCCTTATGCGCAAGAAGCCCCGGTTCGATCCCCGGACAAGACAAATATTTGTGTGGATCTTGGTCTGGGTATTTAATATGTATATAACGAGTACTTATGTATGTAATTACAAAAAAGTAGTATATGAATGTTTATCCGTTAAAACACAAGTTCTTCATGAAACTTAACGTGGGCTAGATAATTGGTGCGATTGTTTGCAATTATTCATATTATATTATATTATATTTTTATGCAATTAAATTTACTCTCTCTGGACTTCAAGAAGTTGTTTCGTTTGCCTAAGGATATTCAATAGAATAAATTGAATTTATCAAACTTAACAAACAAATCAGCACTTACAATAGCGTCATTATAAGTTAATTTTCACCGATACGGCTTCTGATCGCTATAAAAACCGTTTTCTGCGGTTGATAAATAAAATAATTCGGCTATTATTTACGGTCAGAAGAGTCGTATTTCTACATTTCAAAGGGCAACCTTGCCCCTCCCTAATCTCCCTGCAAACTTTATATTCATAAATGCGAACACAAATGGAATTCAACAAATAAATACAAAGCTTTATAGCGACTCAAAGTGAGAAAGCGAAAACCGGCAAACCACAGAACTGGCAACGAAAATAATTATTTTGTGAGCAAGTGCGCGAGTATTGAAACTCTTAAACGCTGGGGTGCGAACTCAGGGCAGGAGGGGCCCTGGCACATACAAAATCAGAATTGAAAGCGCCCTACTCAAAGACAGGCTGATTTGAGAGACAGAACTATAAGTAAGACAGCATGCTCGTCTGTCTCGCTCAAAATTTTGTCTCATAAATCGACGTTGAGTAAGGCGCTTTAAATTGGCAAATATATTGCGCGTATATCGCCATATTAGTAATCTGTGGACATACGTATAAGATTCGTCAAAAAATCACGGATGCGTCCAAGAAGTTTCCTGGCATCCGTGAATAAAAACATACGTACTCGTACATTAAGCAAAATGCAATAAACGCTAATTACTGTGGAAAGACCCCAAATCTGAATAATGATAATTATAGTCTCGAAACATTATGTTTTACATTTTTCTTATGGGAGCAAAAGAAATAGACTTAAAGTTTGTAAGTTTGTTTGTAAGAAGTAAACTCTGAAATTACTGAGCCTCGAGGTTTCTTGAAAGTTCGCAAATAAACTTTCGCTATTATCATTATCGTTGAGGAAAGTATGCTCACTGAGAGGTCTAGTTTAGACTTCATACGTCCATTGTGAGCCTAAGCATATTATGGTGAAAGTGCATGGCTGAAAATGAAATTCTCTATACAAGCAGAGAATCGTCTTGATTTACTGGAGCAGCGCATGTACTTACAACACCAATACCAGACTCGGTTGTCCACTGAAGCTATCAGAGTTATGATATTTCGTATATTTCGGTCTCCTTGTTAAAAGTAGAAAGCTACGTTATTCCTGAGTAACATAGACTATATTTGATTGTGATATTTTTTTATGAGAGGCTCAGGTCAGCTAGTTTTTAATAAGACGGGCCCTGTATTTTACCTGAATACGTGACCACAGCTCGAGAATTGTTTGAAAGAGCGTGGAATTGTGGCGCGGCCACAATGACTGGGCCGTGGGGTTTCTGGAAAGTTTGTAAATAAACTTTCGCTATTATCATTATCGTTGAGGAAAGTATGCTTACCTGAGAGGTCTAGTTTATTCTTCTTATGTCCATTGTGTGCCCAGAAGGACTGGGATGGTGTGAAAGCGCTGCCCCGCCGGGGATAGTTAACGAATAATAGAAAAAGCGACCGCTAAGTTTTTCACGTTTTTCCGAATTGCCGAATTGTTTGGCTTCAGTTTTTGAACTTGACAATGGTGTTTTGGATTGTATTTAACTTTATGACTTATCTGAATGAAAGGATAAACAAGAGTTTCAAGAAGTTTAGACTTAAAATATGTTAAGAACCTAGTCATTATTTTTGGCTAACTATTACTGTTTTTTTTAGAATGTGGGTAAGTATCTTAGTGATTCGACGCTATTTATTACTTTCAACAAAGACTTTATGCTCTTAGGAATATTTCTACAACTATTAAGTACCTACCTACCTTCATTTAAACAAAGAATAACTACTTATATAAAGTAGGTACTTAAAATATTTCTGTGTTTTTTCATATTTACAATTATTTTGGCCTTGGCTGACGATCAATCAGCACTTCTACACTTCAGGGTCACAACAACCAATTTTCCGACTGTCACGCAACACTGAGGAATTAAACCAAATAATACTTAAACAGAGGTACAGTCACGAGCAATAATAGGTCTATACTATACAGCCTTATCGCATTGATACATACGGAATCAAAGCTCTCTCTGTCCACAGACGTTATTAAATTTTGAAATGTGAGAAGGTTGCTAAGTGGTCCTATGTATTGCACGTGACTGTACCCAGCTTGGTATATTTCTTGTACCCGGCTCGGTATTGGACGCGACTATACCCGGCTTAGCAACATATTAAAGTTGCAAAGAGAAGCTTAACTTTTTGAAGTGAAAACTTCTTTAGCGGCGTTGTGCACATCAGAGTTTTAAATTTTTGGGATGGGTAAAAAATGTTAAAGCCGTGTCAGGACACGTGACCCTGATCGAAAATTTGTAAGACCATTTACCGTTGACCTATTTCAAATTACATAAAGTCTCACACTTGAAAGATCTACGTATATTTGTTAATAACAAACATTATAATAAAGTACTCTCATTACTATCAACTTTCACATTGACGCCAGATCAGTTTTAATGGATTTATCTGCCAAATCAAGTTGGTCTCCGTTTTCATAAATTTTTTATGAAGTTGTGGTCAAGATATAGTGGATTTTGATCGTTATTTTTGTTTAAGCGGTGTTCACTTCTTCCGGCACTCCTAGAGTGCAACCCGTTGTTTTTTTAACTCGGTAATAGCTATAGTACAAACTACAAACTAAAAAAAGCATCGCATGTACAGTCAACAGCAGGTACGTCTTTACTTATATAATAGGCTAGTATGGTCGAAACGCAATCGCCTTGCTCAGTTAATCGTTCCTACTCACCACACCACTGCATTTAAGGGTAGCTTCAAATACGCTGCAGCTAAGTTGTAGAACAATATTCCCCCACCTTTGCGTAGCATTTCTTGTTTTACTTCTTTCCGTCACCGTATAAAAAAATAACTATTTTAATTTGCAGGTTATTAATGCTACCTTTTAATTTTGTATTACATAAGTATTTATCTATTTCATAGTCTAACACCCATATTCTAAGTCGTTCCTCCAAAACTTACTCGTCCTCGACTTAATGAAATCTCATTGAAAACCTTTTCGAAATACTCCTCGAAATCGGTATTCTAAGTCATAACTCCGTAAGGACCTGGAGGAGCCAAAGAGTACGTAGCCACTCCGTGTTAGGCCTCATTTTTACCCACGACGAAGTTGAGTGGAGTGTAAAAAGTTTTCGAGGAACGACTTAGAATTTGGGGGTAAGTATCCACTTTGAATATTTATTTCATTGTTCTTTGATTTTGTCCTCTAAAATATATCTATATAATGGCAGATTGTTTGTGTTATAATAAAAAATTATTTTATTTTGTTTAATTAATTAATATGTTATAGTTTAAGTTTTCATTTGAGCTTAATGTTCATTGTTTGGCTGTGCCTCTATCTACTTTCTGGCTCCGCCTGTAAACCAGCGTCACATTAATATGTGACATAAGCTGAGGTCGGAGACCATTGCGGCTACTATGATATTATTTGTTACTATTGTTTCTATGTGTAAAAGTTATTCTTCCTATCTTTCTTTCTTTCTATTTGCACTACGAAAAACCGTCGCTATTACGAGCGACGTAAGGGCGCTCTTAAGTTTAAAGCCGCAGCTGCTGTTGACTGTATGTACTTTTTTTTAATTATGAATGGGTTCGCTCTTGATCCTTGTCTACCCGGAGACCAAAGACAGGATCTACGATGGAGCGAGCAAACCCAGGTGCCTATTCACCCTTGCTTTGAAAACGAGCGGGTTATAAGTACTCGGAAATAAAGACGAAGGGAGGGAGTTCCACTCCTTTGCTGTGCCCAATATTAATGATGTTGAGTAGCGCTTGGTGCGACATTTAGGAATATCAACCAAACCAAAAAAACCAACCAAACCAAAAAACCAAAAAAAAAAAGAAAGAATGGTATCAACATGACAACTTTATAGCTACAGTCATTCGGCTCGACTTGGATGTACTAGCCATCAACGAAACTTGGTTAAGGGAAGGGGAGGAAGGCCGGGCACCCACACTGCCAGGGTACCGGTTACGACACATCCCGCGACCGCGCGATAGGCGCGAAAGAGGGGGTGGCGTCGGCTTTTATATAAGGCGTGACGTGAGGGTTCGTACCTGGCCTCACCCGGTAGACCCATTGCACAAATTAGTGGAGCAGATGTGGTTGGCGTTGACCCTTAACGGAAGGAAGCTTATTATTGGCACTGCATACCGTCCGCACTGGATGAGTATAGACCTATTCTTTGACGCTCTTTCGGATACAATCAGTTCAATTTGATTGATACTAATTATAATTTGTTTGACGCCCAGTTGGATAGAATTAATAGTATACGCGACCTCGGACTGACATTAGACAATAAATTTGACTTTCATCAGCATGTGACAGAATTGTGTAAATCTGTAAGCAAGACATTAGGTTTTATTATGAGGATAGCCTCACAATTTAATAATATGATGGCGGCCGTAGTACTATTCAATGCTTATGTACGCAGCAAGCTTGAATATGCAGCTGTCATTTGGGCGCCGTATGAAGACAAATATGTTCTCATGGTAGAAAGAGTACAGCGTAAATTTTGTCGGTGGTTGTACAAAAGAATGTATGGTTATTATCCATTTTTATACCCATCTCTATTTGTATATGCAATGGTAGGTTTTGAAACGTTGCATTTCAGGAGAATAAAGCTTTTAGTAGTGCACTATATGCAGGTGTTGCGCGGAAAGGTTGACAGTCCAGCAATACTTGGTGGGTTCGGCCTCCTAGTTCCGACACGCATGCCTCGCGATGGCCAAGGAATGACGGTGGCACCACGTCGTCGCCCTCGCTTGTTGAGGAAACCGGTAACGCGCACGCGAAACGCCGCTCATGCGCCTACAGTTCGCGCCATGATTCTGATCAGCGACATGCTCACTCAGTGCGATGAAATCGACCTATTCGTTGATCCTATTCAACTAATTTGTGCTAAGGCTTATCAGTTTTTTGTTCGCTTCTAATTTTTCTGACATTTGAATTAATAATAATTTGACAATATGTTTCATATTATTTATAATTAGATTTTTGTATTTGACATTTCTAAATTTTTTTTTTTTTTTTTTTTTTTTTTTTTTTTTTTTTTTTTTTCATAAGTTGACTATTTTTTTTTTTTATTGAATATTTTTTACATTATTGATTAATAATTAATTATGTTTTTGAAATCTGACATTGTAATTTTGACATGATTTTGACAATAAGTTTTATTAATTTTAATAATTGTATTTGACAGATTTCAATTTTTTTTTTCTTTATAATGATGACTGTGACATTCCATTTTTATGTTCTAATATTATTTCCACATTTTTTGTATCATCTATATTTTATTATTTGTGTGACTTGCATGTGCTTTGGAGAATACCTCTGTAAACTTGCTGGTATGAAATAAATAAATAAATAAATAAATAAATAAATCCCCCATTACGACCGCCTTATATTACTTCGTGATTTTAACATCAACTTGTTACAAGACCATGAACAAAGTATTAAATAGATCCGATGGTAGAAGGGGGATGGCGGTATGAGCTCATAAGCATACTCTCCAAATTTAGATAGTGTTTTTTCTTTCGTCAAAAATCGCGATTATTATTGGTACCAACTACCTAGCCTCTAGTCTAGTGGACTATACGCCACGGACTACACTAAAACGCCAAACAAAAGCCTCGTGTTCACAATCAACCGGAGCAGAAAAAACTCGCACTAAAAGCGTACTGGACCCCAACGCCATGAAAAATGGCAAAAATCGCAAATCACTCTACTTTGGATATTTTAGTAGGTATGTTGTTTGGCTCAGAAAATACCTATTTAAATTTGGGAGAGTAGATCGTCCTTTGTGATTTAAATGTCGTTTTCTACTGGCCTCTGACTACTTAGAATAAATTAACTATTGTTTGTGTTCAAATCGTTTAATTTTCGATCATCAGAATCATCTCACTTTAATTTAATCGTTACTATGCGATTATATAACTTTAAAATTTAACAGCACATGTATGTATAACAGATATAAATTCTGTAAAATTGGTATTTCATCAACTTATGTTGAATTTAGTTATGTCAGAAACGTGGCGCAACTTCGACGACAGCTCGGTTATATTGCTAAAGTTTTAGAAGCATTTTCCAATCGAATGCCAACATAGTGAATTTTTTTGTAGATTTATTAACGCCAGCTGCAGTATTGCGCTTTAAATTGGAAAATACTTACTAAACTTACAAAAAGAAACTAGATACCAGTGGCGAAAGATCTATACAAACCGATTCTAAACGGCTCCCCATTTAGAAATCCTACCCTACCGACCCAACAATTAGTTACTACATAATATTGGTCTGTCTTACCTTCTTTAAACCTTGCCGCTGCTAGATACAATCCTAATACTTAATGAATCCCGTTTTCATATTTATAATTATACATTTTGATAAATATTGGATTGCCGTATTAAGCCTGATTTAGAATATCTTTGTCTTTGGTCCATGGGATGTAGTAAGATCCGGAGCATGACAATAGGAAAGAAGAAGAAAATCAGAACCTTCCAAAATTTTGCTGATTACCTACAATCGCAAATTAGTTGCCAAGCGTTGCCATTATTGTAAATAATGAGAACGATACTCAGGCATCGTGAGAAGTGTATTTCATCAATGCGTATTGATTTTCTTCTCTTACATTAACAATTTATAAGCAATTCTGTCGGAATGACAAAGAAGCCAATATCGGTACGCAAAGCTGTACATCGGAAGATCTTGTAACGAGAGAGCCTGGAAGAAACTTGCCAAGGGCTGTTCTTCTCTTCAATTTTAATTCAAATCTTTGTTACATTACATGCAGCTTAGATTTTACTCTTGCTAATCACAATACGTCCTTCTATCCCAAGGAGTAAACAATACAATTCAAGGTTCCTAGCAAATCCGTTGTATTATTACTAATGAGGTAAACGCGTGACTCTCCCCGAATTTGTCGTGAACTGAATTTATTTGGCTACCTAATTAACATTCTGGCGGTCCGGGCAAACTAATGCTAATTGTGAGGTCACCTGTTGATACGGAGTATGGACGAATAAATTACCGAGACAGGGGTCGAAGTGGTGGGACAGCTGTAAATATTGATCACGTCTTAACACTTAATAAGGCTGACGTAAGTAACCTTTGTTTGGGCTTCATGTTTTGTATAAGTAGGTACGTGTCAAAAAGGTTCCCCGTTGACTACTTTTAGGCGAGATTCGCGTACGGTAGATTTGGACATTATTTTTACACAGAGGAGCCCGTGGCGCAGTGGTTCTCTCGCTCGGCCTGCGATTGTTGATGTTAAGCAACTTTCGCAATGATCGGTCACAGACCCACAATTTACTATCTCGACCTCCTTTTTGCACTTGTGCTTCGGAAGGCACGTTAAGCCGTTGGTCCCGGCTGCATTTGTAGTCGTTAAACCCACCAATCCACATTGGGTCCCCAGCAGTGGGGACATAAAAATAGCTTATGACGATGGCGATGACGGTAGGCTTACAACGTCATCCACTGATTGCCGTTCAAGGGATTTTGCACGGCAAGTGCACTGGCAACTTCCATAGTCACGCCTTTCTGTCGCAGCCTCGTAGCAGCAAGCAGGATCACTTTTTTCACTTGTGACTATCCTTCCTTACATATTTCTCTTTTTTCCTCTACACTCGTTACATTTCTCATTCATGCTTTTCAATCTCTGACAACATCAGTGAACATCTGAGTTCGGCATAAGGTGCTGGCTGGTATAGTAAAAAACATTTTTCTATAAAAAAAAACTAGTTAGCAATGCAGATAAAATATGATGTTAAAATAAATTGGAATGTCATAGTAGTAGGTGTCCGTTTCATCCCGCGTAATTTCGTCAGTATTTGATAGAATCAGGCGTTACTTGGCGGAAATCCATATCTTAGTAGAAAACGAAAAATATGTCGCGTAATTCCGCAAGAAAAAATGCAGATGCAGCCCAGTGACACACCTTGCACCTTCACCGACTACTCTACACGTGTTTCGCCCACACACGGAGCATCCTCAGGAGTTGTTAGACCGTGCCAATCTCAGCACTCGGTGCGGTGAAACACGTGTAGAGTAGTCGGTGAAGGTGCAAGGTGTGTCACTGGGCTGCATCTGCATTTTTTCTTGCGGAATTATGCGACATATTTTTCGTTTTCTACTAAATATCGTCAATCAATTCGGCACTTGAGCGATATCAAAAGGCTACAAAGAAAGGGATTCGATAATCGAACGATATTTGCAGTTCGGTTAACTTAATGTTTGACCTTATTATTGAGCTAATTATACCACGAAAGGGAACGATCTTCCGTTTTATCCTAGGATGATTTTCGAACTCAAGTCTCACACTTAATTATTGCAATTAAAAGCCCTGTTACTTGGAGTGCTACTCGTAGTCCTGATTTTTCAGCTCTTATGTATGTCGCAGGATAATTAGATAAATCGTTTTGTTGCGAAAATCCTAGGCTTATTCCAAAAACACTGATAATTAGACAACGGTGTTGTCATTTCTCAATCCTACTCAAAAAAGATAAGATTTTTGCGAAAAAACTGGTTGCCTTAGTAAGATTACAAAAAAGCATCGCTGGCTAAGATGAAATAAGAACACTGATTTTCTGGTCGGACCGTCCAAAACAACATTTTCTCTGATTGGTTGACGACTTGACGTTTCAAATGTTAATCCATTCTCTCACGTGTAGTAAACTTTCTGTGAACCAATCAGAATTAGAGTTAGCAAGCAAGTTAAAAAATTAAGCCAGTCAGAGTACAGAATATCCAATGTTACTAAAGCAACCCGTATTTTTGCAAAAACCCTATATTTTTTTAGTAAGATTGAGTTGAGAAATGTCAACACCACTGTCTAATTATCCATGTTTTTTTGCAATATCTCTAGTATTTTTGCGAAAATTCAATTTATCAAATCCTCCTACGACATATATATATATATATATATATATATATATATATATATATATATATATATATATATATATAGTTCCCTTGGTAGTATAGGAATAAAATGTATCCTGTTTTAATCCAGGCTATATAAACATAAATAAACTAGTGTGTGCCAAATCACCCGAATCCGTTCAGCCGTTTCCGCGTGATGGAGTAGCAAACATCCAAACTTTCACATTTATAATACTAGCGGCCGTCCGCGGTTTCACTCGCGTAGTTCTCGTTCCCGTGGGAATATAAAAAAAATCCTCGCCTACATCTTTAGAGTAAAATTTCAGCTTAATCGGTTCAGCCGTTTGGGCTGTGGGTTGTCTGTCAGTCAGTCACGGTATTGTTTATTAGTATAAGATTAGTAGGATCCCACAGCTGATATCTGGGTGTCTTAAGAAGGCTCTACATATAAAGCTATTTAGTTTCAAGAAAAGTTAGCTTAGACCAAGGATGAAAATATTTAGAAAATGCAAGGTTCCAAAACAGAATTTTCGTATATCTGTGTATTTAATATAATTTAACAGGGTAGATAGTATTATGGTATTATGCAACCTAGAGAAGCAAAGCAACGCAGTAACCTCGCAATCCAACGGACCTGATGAATTGCAAATTGGTGTTAAACGGCCACTTTTCCACCAGGATTAGCGCACAAATTATGGTACCTAATATACTAAAGTGGTGGTCAACCGATCCTTTAGGAAGGTAAAATTTGGTCAATTTAATAATACTACCGAACATTGTAATTGTATAAAAAACATTTTATAAAAAAAATCAAACCGACTTCAAAAAGTAAAAAATAAAACTTTTGGAGTCGGTGCCAGCCAGGGCATTCTACATTGCACTTCTATTAACTATATATTTTTTTGGCCTTAGCTAGCTAGCACCGACTCCAAAAGTTTTATTTTTTACTTTTTGAAGTCCGTTTGATTTTTTTTATAAAATGTTTTTATTTCAGATTTTTTAGTTACATCATGTGCCGTTACTTACACTAAAAATCAGCCCATACACAACAATGTCATCTAGGTAAACGACTACTTGCCAAAAGGTGATTGATATTTTTCAAGATTATGAAAAAACTACTAGCCAGATCTTCGTAAAAATTATATGGGACCAAATTGACAGTTTACCTGATCGAACAAAAAAACAACTATTAAAATCGGATCACCAACACCGGAGTAATCGGTATACATACATCAGACAAAAAAAAAAAAAAAAAAAAAAAAAATACGCGTTGACTTGAGTACCTCCCTCCTTTTTTGTTGAAGTCGGTAAAAAGGAAAATATTCTAATAACTGAGTATAAGAAAATTTTCCTCTTATATTAAATATGTTTCAAGATTGTAGATTTGTGTTTGGCAACGACATGTTCCTTTGTAAATGTTGTTGCTTCAGTTAAAGCTGATAAGTTTCTTGCGGCCGTTCTTCTTATCAGTTGAAAGATGTCCTGAATGGCTGGTAGGAAAAAAAATTGGACGATTCGAAAGCACTTATCTATAAGTCTATTTGAATAAAAATCTTTGACTTTGACTTTGACTTTGAACTATGATAATTATATGGCTGAATGAAACGTTGATTAGCACGCTAATTTACAAAAGCCATACAAATAAATAATCTTATATAGGTATGATAATATTCGCTATATTATCATATCTTAGATAGGTATTTTTATGTACTTTATGATTTAAATGTAGAAAACATGTATAAATAATTATTATAATAAGCAGGTAAGCATTTTAAAGTAAAACTTTTCGAGAAAATTCTACTCTTCATCAAACAAAGAAGATTACTTACAAATTAAAACCATTTTAAAATAAAGTGTTATATGAGCTTGGGTAAAAGAAACATTTACTTACGTAAGTTCTCAAATTCTTTCAAAATTTTTGTGTCTTATGTCATTGTCTTCTTCATTCTTAATTAATGGCGTGCTCGCGTTAAATACGCTAATTTTGCCAATGTCAAGTAAATATATTTTGTAATATATAGAAATTGTACGGTAGATTAAGTTAAAAATGGAGCCTCACATCACAACACGTGTTATTACGAAAAGAACACGGTGAAATTATTATTATAGAAAGAAAGAAGAAAGAAAGAAAATATATTTATTTGACACAGACATTAGAAACATGCTTAACAAATTATGAAGGGAAAGAATAAAAAAAAAGAAACTAATCTAACGGCTGCGTCAAAATAGGATACCAATTCAGCATATGTCGGGTTTGCGCGATCAGCTAGACCCGACGCTGATTTTCAATTGGCACCTTTATTTATTTTTTTTGACAGCTGAATGTCTAACAGATATGGCTCACAATCATATGTTAATTTAAGTAAAATTTTATTTACATGCGAATTAATAAACTGTACATAAGTAAACTATTGTATATAAAAGTAATAATATTATTTCATAATATATAAATATCTGAATATTAATATGTAAAATTATAAATATATGTTAAATAATGTATATTTAGATTTATATCACTTAATTGAAGCATTTGACACCTGAAGCAGTAGTACTAATCCTACCTACTGCCCCATGCTGTCGTAGGACTCGTGGGTACGAATATACCCAGGACGAACAGTGAGGAACATTGGAATAAATGTTTTCCGTTTCTATCCGTGTATATCTATAGTACTAATATTTGTAGTAGTATTATCATTATTTTTATTTAAAATAGGGTTACTCTTGACCTCATTCTGGATCAAAGATTAAGAAAAGCTTGCCTAGAAGAAACTTATTCACTTAAGCTTAAAATAATTATACCGTGTTTGTAGGCTGCCGGAAATAATAGATGCGGGCAGGAAATTCCACTCTCTGGCTGTGAGCATCATGAAGAAAACCGCTTTGTACTCAGACGGGGACTACCTACCAGGGGCCGTACCGCGCAAGTGTCGTCGGCATCGAATTCGGCTTCATTTGACAGATGGATGTGATACATTGCTGCTTCTTTTTGACACAAATGAAAATTTACCAAAGACTAAGAGCAATGTCTCACATCCATCTCACAAATGAAGTCGATGTCGAAGCCGACGACACTTGCGCGGTACGGGCCCAGCCCAGGTCGGGTGATAACCTGCAGTACGCCTGGACTCCCGCTGGCAAAAAGAAGCTGGCGGGATGAGCTCATGCAGCTCAGTCAATAGCACACTCTCCGAAGGACAATCTGTAGAACACTGAAATTTATTCTGAAGTAAAATATAGTATTATAATAATCTGTGGTTTCATATCCGTTACACAAGTGCTTGTAAAAAACTACTTATTTCGGTGTGTGATGTTGAGATATTTTTTTATTACAGTATTTTACTGTTTTCTGCGGAAAAGCTATTGGATTATTTCGAGGCGTTTTTACCCGCTGCAAAGGAAGGGTCATGTTTTTGCGCGTATCTTATTATGTCTTTGTTTATATGTAACTAGCTTCCGCCCGCGACTTCGTCCGCGTGGTCTTTAGAACTTGATCTAGAAAGATTTAGTAAAAGAAAGAAAGAAATATCTTTCTTTTTCCTTACCTAATTATATAATTCATCTTTAAAAAAATACTACTTACGTCACCTATTGCGATGTAGTGTATTTTCCCGTAGAAATTAGGGATTTTTACGCGACAAAAAGTAAGCTATGTTCCTCTCAATGCTATACAGTATCTGTGTACTGAATTTCATCCAAACCCGTTCAGCCATTTTTGAGTGATTGAATAACAACATCTGAACTTTCAGATTTTTATGATATATGTAACAATGTGAGCCATTTCCGTTAGACATTCAGCTGTAAAAAAAAAAAAAAAAAAAAAGGTGCCAATAGAAAATCAGCGTCGGGTCTCGCTGATCGCGCAAACCCGACATATGCTGAATTGGTCTCCTATTTTGACGCAGCCGTTAGATTTGTTTTTTTTTTCTTTCCTTTCATAATTTGTTAAGCATGTTTAATATTCTGTGTATTCCCTATTTAACCTTTAACATTCTAATGTCTGTGTCAAATAAATATATTTTCTTTCTTTCTTTCTTTCAATTAGGATAATACATTTTCTAAGAAAAATATTGGAAAAAAAAAACTCGGCCACAAGTGAATTCTCAGACGGGAATCGAACCCGCGACCTTTGGAAATCCGGTCCAATGCTCTAACCGCTGAGCTACCGAGACTTGCGAACCACCGTCGAAATTCTCCAATACTTTTATATAGCCACATAACACCCACTGCTGGGTATACCGTGTATGGGTGCACCGTCGAAATTCTCCAATACTTTTATATAGCCACATAACACCCACTGCTGGGTATACCCAGCAGTGGGTGTTATGTGGCTTAGGCGATGACGATTGTAAAAAATATTCCAAAGCGTAAAAAGTCGCTATGTCTATTTTGCATAATTTTTCTAAACAAAATTTAAAGTCCTTTTTCAAACCTTATAAGGTTGAATTATGTCCACCGCGTCGGACTTCAAACTCGAAACCATTTTCATAAACAACATCCCACAAAACCTCAATAACGACAGCCATATTGATTTTAAAATGATTTATCCCATTTACCCCTTTAGGGGTTGATTTCTATTAATCACAAATTAAAATGTGTTTATTTTATGTGTTAGTTTTTAATTTCCAACCATAAGCCTTATAAAAATGAGACTTTTACTTTGAAAATAAAGGACCCCTTTGAGGGCGGAGTTTTCAAAAACGTCAAGACAGGTAAATTTTATTTTTAAATATAAAATTAAATACAAAACGTGAATATTCTAACACTTTTGCTTTGAAAATAAAGGACTTTTCTTACACAACTTCATCCCCCTTTTCACTACTTTAGGGGGGGCAATTTTTAAAAACACCTAGACAGGTAAATGTTTATTATTAATTATCAACTTAAATACAAATATTTGAAGATCCTAATACTCTTACTTTGAAAATAAAGTAGTTATCTTACACAACTTCATCCCCCTTTTCTCACTTTTGAGGGTGAAACTGTCAAAAACGCCGAGATAGTTAAATATTTATTTTAAATACAAAATTTGAAAATCATAACTTTAAGACTGACAGACTTTCATACAAACTTTCATCTCCTATTTCACCCCCTTAGGGGTAGAATTTCGAAAAATCCTTTCTTAGTGCACCCCTAGTCCTCACAAGGAACCTATGTGCTAAATTTGGAGTCTCTAGACCTAGCGGTTTGATATGTGTGCTGTGCGTTGATATGTCAGTCAGTCAGTCAGTTTCTTCTTTTATATATAGATAGATATTATTTATTACCTTTAATCTCTAAAACGGCTGAACGGATTCCGATAATTATGATATCGTTAGATTTGTCTTGACAGCCCAAGTGTTCTTAGATAAGTAATGTTAATAAAAAACCAACATAGCGGCTGTGAGATGCTATTAAAAATGAAAAAATAATAATAAATTTTTGTATACTTCATTATGGGTATCAAATTAAAGAGCTGATTAAGGATTCCAAAAAGTTATATCATGACCGATAAATTAGTAAAAAGATATAAATAAAAAAATTATACTTAAGTTTGAAAAACTAAAAAACCCGCCTGCTTCAAAAGACAAGTCAACTGAAAAGATGGAAACAAGATCAAATAATAAGATTAAAGTAATATGTGAGTGATTGGAGCAACACTTTCATTCATTCAATTTACAAAATACAAAATAATTTATTGATAGTTACGTCACTTTATGACGCTTATCTTTGGCTAGATAATTGGTGTAAATGTATGAAAAGTTTGTTAATATTGTTTTATATTATTTTAAATAAGAGTTTTTAATTATAACTTTTTAATTTTGCATTTTACAATGCTATTTTTATGTGATAAATATTAAACAAGAAAATATACTAGAAAAAAGCAACTAGTCTCATGTCGGCCTGACGGGATTCGAACCCGCATCATTGGGAGTCCGGCCCAATCCACTCTTCTTTTTCTTGTTTAATATTTATCACATAAAAATAGTATTGTAAAATGCTAAATTAAAAAGTTATAATTAGATGGTTGTTTCATCTTAATCAATAGTCAAACATCTGTAAAAAAAAATCTTTCGAATGCGAGGATATTTCTCTCATTGATGAAGCGACGGTGGCCAACACCGTAGAACGGTGAATATACTAGAAAAAAGTTCTTAATCTAAGTTGTTATAAATACGATAGTTTGAATGCATGTTGTGATTGTTACTGCCTATAACTGATAAGACACTTCAAATATTTATCTTGTTTTATTGTTATTCATTATTGTCTGTATCAGTGTACTTATTGTTGGCTGTCCTAAGAAATAAATAAATATAAAAATATTTTGTCCAACATAATAACATGAAGTCGTAGGGCATAGAATTAAATAATAAGTCGAGTCATCCATCATGTTAAGACTCCGAATGCATGTTATTATTTTGTACAAAATATTTTTACATTTGATCTTGTTTCCATCTTTTCAGTTGACTTGTTGTCCAACTCCAAATGGCATTTATTACAGTAAAACTGGACTAGATGTACCTTTTATTCTGCGGTTTACCTCTCTAATTGCGGTGGAACGTGCCCTGAATCCACAAATAGATCTTAATTGATATCGATTCAAAGTGTTCATTTCGTTTGCAGAAACTACTGACGTATTTCATCTTCCATTTAATTGTATAATTTACTTTTTATCCGACGAGGTTTGGGAGGCATAGCTTCTTAGCCTTCATCCAAAGAGTAAAGTAATTATGCCTTCATCATAATAATATGAACCCCACCTGCCCCCTTACTGTTGACGCGATCGCACTGAGATAAAAACGTTTGGATTAATGACAATCGCCAAATATTCTTAAATTTGTAAATAAAGTGATTTTACATACTCTAGAAATCGATTTAGCGGCAATTAAAATCGAATCAACGTCGAAAATCGCTAATAAATAAGTATTGACCTGATGATGGAGTTTCACCCGAGTTTCGCAACAACACGTGTTCATTGACGTGACTTCATTTTAAATCAATCTACCGTACAATTTATATTATTTTAATTTATTAAAACTGGATACGGGCCAAATCCAAAAGGCACGCCATTGAATAAAGAGAAGACGTAACCTACCCCTGATTATGTAACTTGTTTGAAAGAAATGTGATTGAAAGTGCAGTCACATTGCTGCTTTAGTAAAAATCAATGTGACAACTATCTTACTAAAGCAGCAATGTAACTGCACTTTCAATAAATTTCAATCAAAATCGGTTAGCAACAGAGTTAGATAATCAACTAGCTGATGATAATGCTGAAATGCGTGATGCTGAGAAGCAATGGAGGTGCTACTTCGGTATCTTCAACCACTGAGGAACTGGCTATCATATATCTTATACAATCTTATCTCTTTTCGATTTCACATATCCCGAACAAAACTCTAGATACAGTACTTAGTACAGGGGGCCTACCATCAACTGTAATGCGATTCATTTTAGGCTACTTTCAGGTAGTAAGTAAGTTCAGCAGCATCCCACTCTCACAACCTACAATGATTTGCATTACAGATCAACTAGAACGAACAATTTGCGTCTTCGTACTGTCAAAAAACATAGTACCGTTTACGTCCGGTAGGAACGTTGCTCAAATTAAGTCATACATTTTTGTCGATACCCGATAGTTTTTCGCGCTAGGATTACTGGTCAACCACAAAGCTAATCGACTGTACACACATCTTTGTAGATAAAGCGCTAACTTTGTTAATAAATGAGGCCTTATTTCACATGAGCAACACAAACAGTGTTGCTCATCTCTGATATCAATATCAATTTGTCTCGGTTCCGTGGCTATTGTGTTGACCCATCTGCAACAGCTGGGCAGCAATCAGACTAGCCTGACCCCTTACGAAGCACCCGAAACGTATTGAATCGCTCCACTGAATACATTTCGAGAGGTCCACAGCTGTACCGTAATATTATAAGTCAATTTGAATACTCGCCTCGTAGGTTGTTGCTCTTTTAACGTTTGTGCAACCAAAAAAAATTTCAAGAAATTCATTTAAAGCCATAGGTACTTCTGTACTTCTTCGTCTTTATTCAAATAAATTGTAGAATGGGGAAGTAAAATATTATTTATTAAAATCAGAAGACGACACCGTTTCAATTATTACGCTACCTCTGGGAGTCTGGGACGCATCTGCAAAATATCAGCAGGCTGCCTTGGATTCTGTAGTAAACCGTGCCAGAAAGCTCATTGGAAACTATCCAAAAGCAACAAATGAGCTCCACGACCATTCACCGGCGTAGAGTGGCCGAGAGGCCTGTATTTCGGTATTTTATAGAATACACTTTGAGGAATGTGCGAAGGAATTCCACCCTTCTACCATACCAACGTAGTACAAGACTCAGGGTTGCTTACCCCCCATATGTTGTAGATATCTCATACATTATCAACCGTAATATGACATAACTAACCGATATCAACACGAGCATAAAACACATTTTACAACTATTTAATATTACGACATACAAAAGAAGCAAGAATAGACCTTAATAATAAATAAATAACGTATTTAATCATTTAACGTCTGTTCCTCATAAGTTATTGTTGTGCGAACATTGCAACCCTTTTTGCTTTATCGAATTTTCGCGAAGTAGATTGGTGAATCACCCGACTCTAAAATAGTATTGTCGTAGATCCCGGTTAATTCTATCGGGATTATCACAGATTAAGTAATAGCAGAGGTCTCACAAACAATTATATAGGACATTAAACTTACCTACTATAGTTTGTTCACCGAAGCGAGAGAATTCGCTGGTTTCTGATTGGATGAAAATAAGGCGCATTGCCTATGTGCCTTAATTTCAGCCAATCATGAGCGAGCAGATTGCCGTTCGGAATTACGATGAACAGACTAGTTAGTATGTAAGGACTATAGGATAGGGTATTTTGTTATTGAGTGAACGGTTGAATGTTTGGTCTGTTCAAAAGTCCACCTGGCTAGCTACCACCATCGTATCAAGTCTGACGCCATAACAACAATGTTTTTATATGAGCTTAAACTTTCGCGTTCCATTATAATTATAAATTAAAACAACGACAGACGACGCCGCGCACCGCCAGTCTGCTAGTGACCACGGCTGTAGAAACATAGCCGAAACGTCAAGCTACAAGCGTACATAGTTGTACTACTTATATTGCAAATGTCACGTTTTAGGCTGTGAATACACGTCAGATTTTTCTATCCGATAGTCGGATCCGATAGTCTGATCAGACAATCGGAAGGCGCTCGTACCATACATTTATTGTTTGCATATGTAATACACATCCGACTATCGGATCGGACGTTCGAGTCGAAAAGAACGCTACACGTTTACGATTTTATTGTCTTATCCAATTGTCTCAAGGCTGCTGTATGCATACTTCTTCTGTACACAGACCAAATAGACGTCCGATTCTCTTCCCGATTGCCAGTTGACTCTCTAGCGCTTATTATTTTACTCTGAAGACTAAGTTAAAAAAAATTCGGAAGCAAAAATCGGACGTGTATTGCCAGGTTTAGTCCCGTCGTTTCAATTTATAAAATAGTTAACAATGTTTTCAGTTAGCTCTACTTTCTCAGTAATTAAGGATTCCGCAAGAGACTCGCTTCCATCTTCAGCCTTATCATTACTTAACATCAGGTAGGTATGATGAAGGCTCGTCTGCTGCTGTTCAAAAATCCTCAGGAAGCACCTTTTAATCTTGGCTTTTATTTCGGTTTCATTCCAAAAAGAACTAGGTAAACTTGTATTGTTTACTCTGTGTCTGCGCACCCATTAATGTGATTGCCTATGTTCCAAACAGTTCGTCTTATAATCTACCCCCGACAGATGTCTTTTCGTTGGGAGTAATTTAGCGATTGACTACTGATTGAATAATGAAATCCACGAAAATTCTTTTTGTACAGTCAGCAAATAAGCCTCAAAATCAGCTGTCGATGATTTTTTTTTGGTGATGGTGACAATCCAAAAATTCTTTTGTCACTTCGATAAACATAACATGATGAGTAAACTTTATTCTAAGCATGCCGTGCTTGGCTAAAATACCTCAGAAATGAGAGAAATAATAATGATTGAGGTTGCGATCTCTGATTGTTGAGGTACAGCAACTTTTGCAATGGTCGGTCACGTGATGGGTGGTTTTTTATCTCGAGCTCCTCCGTGCTTCGGAAGGTGCGTTAAGCCGTTGGTTCCGACTGGAGTCTTTTTCTTTGCAGTCGTTAGAACCCATCAATCCGCGTTAGGCCCGCGTGGTGGGTCTTGGCCCGTTCTCCTTACCCATCCATAAGGAAGGCCAGAGCCCAGAGCAGCAGTGCCAGTGGGGACATTTAAAAAAAAATACTGCTGACGATGATGATGATAATCCAAAAATGCCTTCCTTCTTAAATAAACTTATTAAGAACACTGGCCGCTTCCGTGGGAATATCGGTAGGTATATAAAGAATATTTTTTAATCCAGGCTATATACAATCTGTCTACCAAACATCCTAATCCCTACAGTAGTTTTTGCGCAAAAGAGTAAGAAACAAACAAACAAACGCACATATAATATTATGTAGTAGGAAATCGTGTTTAACCGCCTCTGTGGTCTAGTGGTACAACCACCGGTATCAGACCCAGGAGTCCCGGGTTCGATTCCCAGCGGGGTACATATTGTATTCGGTTTGGTTGGTGGCAGGAATTGAAAGTCCGCCTGGCCAGCTACCACCATCTTATCTAAGCCTGACGCCATAACAACAAGGTTTTCAGCATTATTGTGTTCCGGCAGTTTGAGATAAGATAGCCAGTTCCTCAGTAACTGAGGATTCCGGGAGAGGCTCGCTTCCATCTTCAGCCTTATCAATACTTAACATCAGGTATGATAAAGGCTAAAAGTCTCACCGTCGTTCATAACAAAAAAACTTTTTTCTAAGCGTGCCGTGCTCGACTAAAATACCTTATAGCCGTGACTATACGACCTGTTTGGCGCAGGGGTACTAAGCCTGCATTCTGCGCCAGAGGTCCCGGGTTCGATCCCCGGACAAGACAAATATTTGTGTGCATGAACATGTCTATTTGTCTTGGTCTGGGTGTTAAATATGTATATTATGTATGTATTTACAAAAAAAAAGTATATAAGTATGTTTATCCGTTATCTAGTAATTATAACACAAGTTTTTAATGAAACTTAACGTGGGCTAGCTAATTGGTGTGTTTGTATGCAATTATTTTTTATTTACTTTAACCTCGGAACAGAGAGAAATTAACTTTATCCTAAGATAATCCGAATCCTAAGTAATATTATACCTAAATGCGAAAATATGTTTCTCCTTTCTTGACCTAACTAAGCAACGAATCGAGATGATTTTTGGCATAGAGTAAGTTGGAAGGACCAACAGTAACATAGGCTACTTTTTATTCCGATATTCCCACAGGAACGGGAACCAAGCAGGTCAACCCGCTGGTGGAAGCTAGTACCTAATAAACAAGGAACGATATTGCAAAAATACTATTCTAAATTTATAATTTTGTATTTTTTGCATTTCTCAATGCTATTTTTATACTTATGGTAAATTTTAAATAGAAAAATATTGGAAAAAATTAACTCGGCCACAAGTGAATTCTCAGACGGGAATCGAACCCGCGACCTTTGGAAATCCGGTCCAATGCTCTAACCGCTGAGCTACCGAGACTTCTAAATTTTGAACTGTATTTTCATAAACTTTTACACGTACAATCGGCCAATTGTCTAATTTTAAAATCTATCGCAATTCCTCTCAATTCGTCATTTGAAAGATATTAACATACCTACTTCAGGTTGTCACTATTTGACATTTGATAAGGATTGTGATCGGAACGCGTTTTAAAAGATATTGAATGAATGACATTGAATTGTCTAAGCAAAGTGACACACGAAAATATCTTTCAAATGTATGGAGAAATGTCAAATGAAGTGTCTTTCAAAACATCATACGTTCCGAAAGGAATTGCGACTATAAGTTACACAATTCCATTTATCGCTGTCACAATCACAATACCTTTGAAAGGGATAATCCATACATAATGACTCATATTTCAAACTATAAATAAAGTGGATTACAAAATAGGGAACTCTAATTTACGGTATATATTAACAAGATCGTAGCTTAACCTTTATTAGGCGCTTCAAAGTACAGTTTTGAGCACTGTAGGATAACAAACGAAAATCGTTCTAATTACGTATGTGATAAGGACTATTCGTGATGTCGACATGTAGAACTAATTTATGCTGTCGACTGTACTTCGCGTCATTTATCATTTATATAACGTGGAATGAAATTGTTACTGCTTAATGCTTTGTTACTTTATAATAGTATTTGTTCATAGACCTCTGTTAAAAATGACCAAGATATTTGTTATGGTTATAATCATTACCGGTTGACCAGTAGTTTTTAGTGTACAAAATATGTAGTTCAATAGGTTCTTTCTCAGGCCAACATCATCAGCTAATTTTATGTCAACTGCTAGGGCCTTTCATAAGTATTGATAAGGAGAATTAGCCTAACACACCACTTGACTCTTCTAACCGTGTCTTGTCTTCCGAGAACCCCTGCTTCAATGAGTTCCAAAAGAATAGGTAAAAGTGGCGAGGGGTCAAAATATGGACAAGGTAAGCCAGACCAAAAATTTCTCCGAAAATTCTCTTAACTGTATGATAAATCGGTGGAGTGGGATTTCTTAAAGGGAAGCCGATAGGAATCGATATGTATGGACCTTTCTCCACTGGTAGGTAGGTACCTATACAAAATCATGATGAAAACTTAGAATAAGGCATTATTATTCTAAGGATGAAAAATAATTGATGAGGCAGACTTATCTTTGTTGGACTTCTTCTAAATTAATCAGTCATGGTCAAAGTTAGAGTACCTTGACCATGACTGATTAAGAAGTCAAACTTTACTATCTTGAGTTCTCGGCGATCATCTTCGTGCTTCGGACTTTGACGTTACGCCGTTGGTTCAGGTTGCATTTGCAGACATATAAGTCAACAATCCTCATTGGTCATTCGTGTTGCCCATCCTCCTTATCACCCACATGACTAATACTGATGATAAAAAAGTGAAGTTTTTTTTTTACCTAGAAGTAAAAAGTCTTCATCACACCTGATGTTTAGAAGTGATAAGGCTCACAACAACGCCGAAAATATCATTGCTATGACTACAGACTTAGAAAAGATGGTGGCAGCTAGCCAAGTGGACCTAGAACAAGGCTTATCACCGTGATTCACCTTGTTCTAAGTACCTGGTGTGGTGATTCTATCACCACACCAGGTACCACATAGACAATTCGTACGTTTTATTTGTATTAAGGAAATCTTAAGCACCACATCCACGACATTTCTTCGATGTAACTTCTTCTACTTTTCCTAGCTCCATTATGGTCGCGAATCGCGATACATCACAGCTTGTGACAATCTGTCACAGTGGTGCGTCACAGCGATAATTTATCACTGTTACTGCTACGCTTTTAGCACGTCGTTGGTTGCAGGGGTGCAAGGTTGGAGGTCACTACACTATTTGAATTCACCATTAATTTTACAGGGGTCAGGAAGTGTAAGAGATTAAGCTAATCTGTTCATTAATAATATATCACCAGTGTGTTAGGTGATCTGTGGCAGTAAGTCAAGAACGAATTATGGTGGTTGAATCTGTAATCGGTAAACCTTAGCAAATAAGAAATAAAACAAGTCTAATAATAAAGCTGGATTTAATCAAACATTACAGGAAGGATGACTGCCTTCTGCAGTTATGGGTTCGATTACAGGTCTGAATCTGGGTGTGATCTATAGAATAAAAGGAGGAAAAGGGGGGTAATGGGTGCAATTAAATATAGAACATTATAAATAATCATACTTAGAATGAATATATAAACATATAGTAGGAATGGGAAAGGAAAAAAATAAATAAATATAAGAATGGAAATGCATTCTGACTTGATCGCTAAAAGATTTCAATGAGCGAACTTTTCTAATACCTTCAGGAAGGGAGTTCCATAGACGAACAGCATGCACAGAGAATGAATAGGAGAGGAAATCAGTGGTATGGGAAGGAATATCAAGAGTGAGATTTGAGTAAGAGATTAAGGTGCATTGAGTGGAAGAGGAACGATAGTGGAAGTATTCTTTTAGATAGTGAGGAGAAGATGGATGAAAGAGAATGGAATAGAGAAGCGTAAGAGTATGTAAGTCCGTGCGCCGGCGAATTGGGAGCCAATTAAGTTCGGAACGAAAGTGCGACACGTGGTCATATTTGCGAAGATTTTGTTCCTTCGGGGCAAAAATATACGCTGAGCTTTTGCCTCTTTGCATCGCTATGACACACATGCACAGATATAGGTACTTGTGAAATTAAACAATAGTTTGATTTCATGGGTAGGTCTCTATACGAACCTATGTGCCCGCTTATTTTTGTTAGTCTGTAAGTAGTTTGTTTATTTTTCTTTTCTTTTATTTTGTTTATGTGCATGTATGTTTGTGATGCGAATAAATGATTTTATCTATCTATCTGTCTATCTATCTATCTTGTTTAGCATCACTTCCGAGAGATCTGTGAGAGGCATTCGTCGAAGACAACGCCGAGGTTTCTAACAGTCTTTGATTAAGGAACAATAGTGCCGTCAAAGGTGATAGGAGGTAATTGTCCAAAGTCAATCCTTGATACGTAATGTGAGCTACCAATAATAATGGACTGAGTCTTGGATGGATTGACCGTAAGCCCAAATGACTTACTCCAATTACTAATAATGTTGAGATCGGTATTGACAGTCGCAATTGCATTGGGAAGTGCAGATAGAGGTGCCTGTGTATAAATTTGCAAATCGTCAGCATAAAGGTGATAGGAACTGGAAAGTGACTGAGTGATGGAGTTTATAAATACAGTGAAAAGCAGCGGAGATAAGACACCACCCTGAGGAACTCCGGCGTTAATATCGCAGCATACAGAGGAGGTGTCTCCTAAGCAGATGCGCTGCCTTCGCCCTAGCAGGTAACTTCGAAACCAATCATTAGCAGCTGGAGATATGTTAAGAGACTGTAACACGCCAAGGAGGATGTCAAAATCAACAGAATTCAAGGCATTACTGAAATCCAGTAATGTCATCAGCGTAAGTTGACGGTTTTCCATTCCAAGGCGTATGTCTTCCGTGATCTTAACCAATGCCCTTACGGAAACCAGATTGTAAAGGATTGAAAAGATGATTTTGATTGAGATAGGCAGTCAGCTGGCCATAAACAAGTTTTTCTAGGACTTTTGACAGGAAGGGTGTCTGTGGTCTAGTGGTACAACCACCGGTATCAGACCCAGGGGTGCGAGTTCGATTCCCAGCGGGGGTACATATTGTATTCGGTTTGGTTGGTGGTAGGACTTGTTGTAAGTCCGCCTGGCTAGCTACCACCATCTTATCTAAGCCTGACGCCATAACAATAATGTTTTCAGCATTATTGTGTTCCGGCAGTTTGAGATAAGATGGCCAGTTCCTCAGTGACTGAGGATTCCGGGAGAGGCTCGCTTCCATCTTCAGCCTTATCAATACTTAACATCAGGTATGATGAAGGCTAAGAGTCTCCCCGTCGTCAATAAAAAAAAAAAAAAAAAAAAAAGGATGGAAATAGGACGATATTCGGAAAACGTTGCAGACGGGAGTAAAAATATCTATTAAAGGAAGGATCATTTTGCGAGTTATAGAATCAGCAGCCACAGCATTAGAATTGATCGATAGGATACATCTCTTAACATCACATTCTACAAAATGATTTAGAGTAAAGGAAGATTCAGGAGTTGGTAGAGTTATAAGAAAAGACAGAGTTCTAGCTTTACTGGTGTCATCAAAAGGCACAGACGAGGAGAACTGGCTATTACGCCGATTCAAATCAATATTGTTGGTACGGTGACATCATGAGATTTACCAACTCCAAGAGTTTTCAAAAATTTCCAAACTTTTGCAGGGTCGTCTTCATTTTCTATGGAATTGTGGGTGTGGCGTCGTTGAGCGTCCCTAATCACAGTATTGCAACGATTCCTGCTAGCCTAGCATGAGCGACTTTTATCGACTCGATAGCTCGATAACGTATCACTGTCTCGCTCATATCGTAACGGGCTAAGCAAGACAGCATTATGCGAAATATCATATCGCGTGATATAGCGGTGTTCATGCTAGGGGGGCTGGCACGGTTATATTTAAGCTCATAACGCTCCGAGGGGTCAACCTTGAACTTTGCTTTGGTCCTGTTCTTTCTATTCATTAACGTTCTAATCTCCTGTAAGTTATAGATATATAGAACACTTTTATATCACAACTAATAGAACATTAATAGGTTTTTCATTTGAATAATAAATTATTTCGTTTACCTTTGGTACTGTCCGAGAAAATGTTTTCCAAAAAAAAATTCTACTGGTCAACCGGAAAGTTCCCCGATTGTTCCTACGTTTAGTAAGAGTTGATTTAACTTTCAACGTTATCGAAAACTATTGGTTGCATCAATAACTATATGTCATACTTATGTCGTTTGGTAGAACAATTGATAGATATGAATGAGACAAAGCGGTAGTCTTCGTTAATCGAATGTAGTTTGGCTTCCTCTTACTAGGGATACTAA
Source organism: Chrysoteuchia culmella (assembly GCA_910589605.1). Classification (NCBI taxonomy): domain Eukaryota; kingdom Metazoa; phylum Arthropoda; class Insecta; order Lepidoptera; family Crambidae; genus Chrysoteuchia; species Chrysoteuchia culmella. The sequence continues at coordinate 4,767,029 of OU342651.1, forward strand.
AGAAAAATTCAATAAGTAGGTAGGTACTGTGGAAATCGTAGGTATATGTTGCCGCACTGCAAGCAGGCCGGTACACCGCCGTTGTTGTCTGGTTTTGCTTTCTATAAAATTAAGAAGGAGAGGCCCGTCGTGCGTAGACGTAGATATGGACGGCCTTGTCATAAAATATATCATAAAAATTGTAAAAAATAATCTGTTTCTGAATTATAATAAAACACCGTTCACACCTTTATTCCCACACTCTCAATTCCTCTCTTAACGCTACACAGTTTACTTTTTCCCGCCACGGCCGCACAGTATGCGCGCCAAATCAAGAATACCCCACTCGCCGCGAGCCCGCTGCCATCTTGTCTTTTTCTTTTTTAAATTGTAAATTACAAATGCATATGTATTTTTAATTCTTAAAACTTACAGAATATAGCCATTATAAGAATCAAAGTGTGTGATATTTATATCAAGTAGCGCCGCCGCGCTACAGCGTACTTATCTACTATTACTATTATATAATCTAACCTAATACTTAACCTATGAAAGCAATAGCCTTTTCCTTTTTAATCCATAAGTATGTATTTTTTGTTTTGTTTCATAACAAGAATTAACTTCTTTTCCCATCCATTCATCACTGAGAAAGGCCTGCAAAAATCACTTTAAAAATGGATAAATCAAACACCCCGAGATTACATTTTGCGTAAACAACCGCTAACAAGACCGTTCGTAATTTGAATTTTTTGACTTTGACAAATTATGTAGGAAAACAAAAGCACAGATTATAGAATACCGTACTACAAAAGGTACCGTACTACCTCGGGGTAGGAGATGGCTTAAATTTCATTAAATACCCAGAGTCGCCAGTAATGAAATGTTTACCAATGGGTTAACTATAATTAGTATACATTTGTGGAATAAAATATTCGATGTATTTAACTGCTTGAGTTCATATTCATATTCCTTTTCATAATTTTTCACACACGCCCACTCGTGTTAACAAACAAAACTACTTCAACATACATAATAATATACTCACTGTCACCAGTCACGCGGAGACAGACAGATCGCATGCATTCACTTCATACATACCTTAGTATTATTAGTTCCGTAAGTAAAAAAAAAAAGTAGATAATTAGAATAGCGTTCATTTATGGAGCAATTGCTGTGTTCAGCTATAGGTGGGTGGTTGTACATTAAGTTAAGTCTTTAATTAAGTAATTATTTCTGATGTATCAATTTATCAACTGTTGGTGATCCTAATAAAGAAAAAAAAATCAACATACCAAAAGCACAACCTTGGAATCCACATGGAAGTTGCATCGTACGTATCAAAGAAGAAATAAAGAAGATACTTACTTTGAATATAGTTGTAATTGTTTGTAATGTTGTTTTTATGATTTTCCGCTTTTCTCATCGTCATGTTATAAAATAAAATAACAATAAACATTTAAAATGCTTTATTACATTTATGTCTAAAACCTTGACACTAAAAACTTCGCATGTTGGATCAAGTCGACTTCATGTCTGGCCCATGCAAGATAAAAAGTTATAGAAAGATTTACTATAATTCGTTGTCATACTAAATGGGTTCATTCTGTCGGGATGCATATATCTGCAGTGGTATGTCTTCTAGGGTTTGAAATAAGGGAAAACTTATAGCTGCAATTTGGTACCATATTTTGACTGGACGAACTCAAAAATCGTCCATTGTCCTACGAGTTTATATAACATTCTATTAAAAGTTCTATTACAAATCCTATCCTATTACAGTCCTAAAACAAGTTTGGAAAATACAGAAAAAAATACTGATGTTAAGATAGGAATAAAATCTAAACTGTATGCCTTTTGAAGTAAATAAATATATATATATATATATATATTTTAACGGACATAACTAACCCGTAAACCATGTCTGGCGACTCTGGGTATTTTTTCAGCCATCTTATTTCGTGGACATTGGTGTGGGTATAACAATGATGTATTTTAATTTTAGTTAATATTTACTTAGCATATAACTGTTTAATGTCCCAAATTATAAAAATAAAAATAAAAAATCAAATCAAATCTTCTTTCGGTCGACCAGAACCTAAAGTTTTATTGGAATACGTTTCTTCGAAAAGTAATAAGGGTAAAGAAATTGTTTATTATTCAAATGAAATACTAATTAATGTTCCCTTAATTGTGATAAAAAAAAAGTTTTCTATACTTAAAGATATTACTTTTTGAAATAACTGCTCCCTTTAGAAAAACTCTACTGGACTACCGGAAGGTTCCACGACTGTACATATCTATCACATTATTAAATAGGTAGGTATTAGCACAGTATAAATAGCTAATAATTAGAGTTTAACTATTACTTATTAATTAATTAAAATATTACGATTAAGAATAGTTATTAAAAATATCATGTTTCGAATGAAACTACTTAAGTCATACAATTTCAATATTTTAACTTAGCAAATTACGTTTCCCCTAGTCCAATCGAATTTAGAGTTAATATCGCAGGAAGTGATATCATATTTAATATTTTTAAATTGTACTTTTTAGAACTGTGAATGAATATATATCTGTAAGATTATCGAGGATCTATTTAAGGTATTCCATATCAAAATCAGCTCGCATAGCCAAGACAAACTTATGTAAAAATTTAAAGAAAAAGCTTCTTTCATCAACGTTTTCTGATGTTCGTCACGTAATGCAAATCTAATTAATTTTGATGGATAAGTTCCGGGATTTTCATTTCCTTTAATTTAAATTATGACATTGTACAAACAGAAACAACCAGCATAGGATATTACCACAAATATGGAAATTTTGCTTAATCCATCCATTTTTAAATTTAGCACTTAGCGGGAATTAATAGTATCCAATCCACCTTAAGCCCACTTGCGCCAAGCTAGGTATTACCCTAAGTTGCACTAACTCTGGGTTAAATGTATTAAGTTAACCGAGTATGGCGCAAGTGGCCCTTACTTACTTATTTATTAGGCTTAGGTACTTATTTGTCAGAATCAAACTTGGGAAAGTTTTAGAGACTGTGTCACAGTATGTGGCGGGATTCCGTATCCAAACATGCAAAATAATTACTAATGATTTCAAATAATATTTATAGAGAAGCGTCAAAAGCTGTTATAATTAACACGTTTCTACAGTATTTGCTTGCAGCAAATAACTATCTAATTTGTACCAGCAATGATGGTGACGTACCTATTCTAGCAATCGACAATAGCTCAGCCTGTGATTCGCCAACAATCTGACAGGCAAATTCAGTCACAAAGCCTGGGCTGCGCGTAGGTGCGTATTAACGGTTTACAAATGTATGCCCGAATTTCAAATGAAATAATTTCGTTTGACATAATTTCATTTGCCATAATTCTATTAGAAATAACGTTTCTGTTGCCATAACTATCAAATTACATAAAATTTATTGCTATAATTTCATTCTTCATAATCAATCAAACGCCATAACTACTTTATTCCGTAATTTTATTTAATTTAACACTTATCAGTTCATAAATATTGCAGACACAATGGTTATCACGTATACGCAGAAAGTTCGTGTAAAATTGTAAAATAATAAAAAAAAACCCAAAAAATATATAGGAGCGGTTGCACACGCGCGTTGACAATCAATATTCGCGATCGATGAGACGTCATCGGGTGCGTATACGCATAGCTATCTATATTTATGTGCATGTAAGGTGAGGAATGAGGAATGTAGGTAAGGATTATGTAGCCGTTACAAGCGCCAAAAAAGAACAAATAAAAAATTAATTCTTATAACGATAACCAACACCACCAACAAGGTTTATATTCTTCTTCTTCCTCTTAAATTTAATTGCGGTTCCCTTTTGGATTTCGCCAGTATCCAGTTTTTATAAAATATAATAATTAAAGAAATTACACGGTAGATTAAGTTAAAAATGGAGTCTCACATAACACGTGTTATTACGAAAAGAACTCGGGTGAAACTCAAGGTTTATATTGAATGTGGACGGGGGCCCTGTCAGCTGTCAAAAATGACGTTACGCAAGATGGCGGTGTTAGTTCCTTTTTGCCATGTTCAATAAAAGCCTTGTCAAACGTGCAACAAGGCTACAGAAGCGCAGTAGAGCTGTCAAAAATTACGTTTCATGTAGATAGTTCCCTTTTTGCCACGTTCATTATAATCCTTGTCGCTGTACGTCCTTTTATTAGCAGCCATGTTGCGGTTGAGTGAGTGAGTCACCGCTTTACACGTGTGTCTTACTTGCTCACCGACAACAGGAGGCGTAGCACGAATAACTTTCGAGTAAGTATCGAGGAAGTAAAGTAAAAAAATGTATGACATATTGAGCAGCGTTCCAACCGGACGTAAACGGAACTACATTTTCCTACGATACTATTTCGAAAGTTGTTCGTGCTTGCCCTACTGAACTGCTTATATAATACGGCCCTGGGGGCCTACCATCAACTGAAATAAGATTCATTTTAGGCTATTTTCAGGTAGTAAGAGTGAGACGCCGCTATACGCACCGTATAGCAAAATCCCACCTAAAAATAACCCAAAAAGAACCACAAAGAGTTGTTGGTAAGGACACTGTTGTCAGTTCTTAGAACTCTTCATCCATTGAAAGAGCTGATCATACTTTCATTGTTGCTTTCGCTAAGCAGTTTTCCAAAGCCATAATTCTTTTGTAAGTGTCGTCATCAGCGTATGCACAGGTTTTCTGTTACGACTCCGATCGCCAGCGTATGTCGTTGGATTCGCAATCATATGCGCAATATTTAGAAAATCTTTGGTGTCTGCATTCTGTTCCAATTTATCGCAAAACTCCCTCAGATAGTATGGATATCTAAAAAATAAAGGAAGATTACAAGTCAGTTTACCCAACTTTTAACAGTGATGATGAGGATATTATTGCATTATTTGGTGCCGTGTGGCTGATATGATGATGAACCAAATATTCTACAACTCCCTACCGTGGATATAATGTATGTGAAGCTTTGGCTTTTGAACATAATATTGCAGTAAAAATACAACCAGTGATCCGTCTGCTAGATATCAGTCTTTGACACCATCAATGTGCCAGTTAGGTCCATTTTATAGAGGCGGGTACAATGTCTTTCCACATGAATTTTTGTGCCATAAATTTACTGTCTAAATCATTTGTGGCAAGGTCATTAAATTAATTATGAATTTATATAACCTAATGTAAGTATTTTATTTACTGATCCTGACAAAGATCAATATTAAATACGTAAATGTAAAACTAAAATATCTTTTTGCCAGTCCAAATTTAGTTACCTTAACAACTAATCCCAGATCGGCTCGGATTCTGGCTAGTTAGGATGGACTTTAAGTGTCACTTAACTTTAATTCTATATTGAAATACACATAAGTCGAACATGTCTTGAATCCTGGATCAATTGAAGATAAGTCGATATTGAAATGCCGGCTTTTAATGAATTTGAATTTGTATGACAATTTCATAGTTGAACATTTAACCTCGCCATTGTCACACAAATCTTTGGAGAAATACACAACATTTCAGGGTTCCGTAGTAAAGTCAACAAGGAACCCTCCCCTCCAGTGGCAGGCAGCCTGCTGCAGGCCGATGCGATGTCATAAAGTGCGCAGGTGGCAGACCGACCGATCACATTAATACCGATACCTAATTCTGACGAAATTACTCGTGTTATCGCCTTCTATCACTTCGTCGTCATCGTTAACAGCCATTTGTTATATCCCACTGCTGGGGCAGTGGCCTTCCTTATGGATGGCTAAGGAGAATGGGCCATGACCCACCACGAGGGCCCAATGCAGATTAGTGGTGTTTCGCGACTGCAACCAGGACCAACGGCTTAACGTGCCATTCGAAGCACGGAGGAGCTCGAGATAGTAAATTTTTGGTCACCCATCCCGTGACCGACCTTTGCGAAAGTTACTAAAACTCAACAATAGCAGGCCACAAGCTCCGCAAAACTACAGGAATATAAATAAATATGAAACGATAATATATTAATGAGATAGCTATATGATATGAAACACTACTTTGCTTGACCGAGCTTTTTTTGGTCGGTGCCGGCCAAGGCAGGAAAAATAAAAGTATGGATGCGCAATGAAGAATACTTTGGCTGCTGACACCGACTCCAAAATCCATTTATTTATAACTTTTTAATTTTGCATTTTACAATGCTATTTTTATGTGATAAATATTAAACAAGAAAATATACTAGAAAAAAAACAACTAGTCTCATGTCGCCCTGACGGGATTCGAACCCGCATCCTTGGGAGTCCGGCCCAATGCACTAAACAATTATGCTACAGAGACCTATGAGTGAGGACACGTCGAATTTTTCCAGTATATTCACCGTTCTACGGTGTTGGCCACCGTCGCTTTATCAATGAGAGATTAATATCCTCGCATTCGAAAGAAACATCTTTACAGATGTTTGACTATCGATTAAGATGAAACAGCCATCTAATTATAACTTTTTAATTTTGCATTTTACAATGCTATTTAAATATTAAAATATTAAAATATTAAACAAGAAAATATACTAGAAAAAAACATTATTATTATTTACTACTACATTATTATTATTTCATTATTATTTTTACATTTTGATTAGTTGTAAAGTTGGATTTTATTTTATTTGAAAAAAGTTTTTGACAATGTGTTACTAAAACCACAGAATACTAAATAGTACTAAAACTTACGTTATTCCACTTCTTCGATGGGTTCCTATGCGCTCAGTGCGCTTTACCAAACGCATATCTACAACGTCTCTTGTCTTCGAATAATAATTGGCATCTTTATAGAATAGTTTATTTGCCTGAAAAATATTAAATGATAATTTAATAATTTTGTAAATATGATTTGATAAGATTCTCGGAAATCAGGATATCAGTTCTTTTCCTTGTTTTGTGATTCTGATATTTAATTTATTTATTTATAAAAGACTAGCGGCTGTTTGCGGTTTCGCTCGCGTGGTTTCCGGTCCCGTGGGAATATCTGGATAAAATGTATCCTATGTCCATAACCAAACCAGGCTATCTACTATCTATGTACCAAATTTTATCCAAATCCATTCAATACTTTTGAGTTTATTTGTTACAAACAAACAAACAATCAAATCTTTTCTCTTTATAATAATATTATTAGTATTAATATAGTATCAGTATGAAAACTAACCTCGGAAATAAATATCTTAGGTTTTCCTTCCAGAGTACGCACTACTCCTTCTTGAAAATACCTTACTATATCATCATCAGTAAAGCATTTTTTTCGAGCTATGTAGGCACCGTTGGCAGCCGTCGGGCATACAACAACTATCGCTGCACTGCCATACTCGGTGAAATCACGATCGAAAACTAAAATAAAAACATAAACCCATTACTGAAAACCCCATTAAAATCGGACTAGTAGTTTTGGAGATGAAATGGTAACATTGGTTTGCAAAACAAATGTTTACTCCTGCGCCCTGGTGAGTTGTTACCGTAACACCTATCTAAGAACATGCACCAATCAAACCCGAACCCATCACTGCAAACCGCATCAAAATCGGACTAGTAGTTTTGAACATAAATGGTAACATTGGTTTGCACAAATAAACAAACAAACAAACAACCTCTCACCCCAAACGCATATACCGCCTCCATACCGTCGTTGGTAAAAATAATAGCCCACAAAAGGTTGTATAGGTAAGTTGGTACCTTAAACATTTTCCAGACGGATGTAATAATCCAGCCTCCCGAGGTGACCTTGTTTGTTGCCATCCATCTAGACGGTAGATGTAATACAAATCACACTCCGTGGATGCAAACCAAGCTCCCATCAAAGTCACCTCTGTTGGGAGACTAGATTACATCCGTTTGGAACATGCATAACTCTGAATAGATATGCGCACTGGACTGGAATCATAATTATTGGAAACAGACTATCTTTCTAAAAGGTTCTAAAATTCCATTAGTCCCATCTAACACGCAAAAAGTCTTTAACCTCAAGCTTAAGTGACGTTGATTTTCTGGCCTGAGCCAAGAAACAAAATTGAAGTGAATATTTATCATTATAACTTTTTAATTTTGCAATTTACAATGCTATTTTAATGTAATTTAATGGGCGACATGAGACTAGTTGCTTTTTTCTGGTATATTTTCTTGTTTAATATTTATCACATAAAAATAGCATTGAAAAATGCAAAATTAAAAAGTTATAATTATTTCAATAAATTACAAACGCAAGAGAAATTCGTCGGGGCTGCCATTTCCATATCTCTGTTCTATTTCATATATTTTGCAGTTGTAATTATCTAAATAATTACAACTGCAAAATATATGTTCAATGGTAATGACAGCCCCCGAGCCCCGACGGGTTTTTCTTGCGTTTGTAATTATCAGAGATGTGCAAAATAATTTTGAAAATGTATTTGAATAGAAAATGCAAATACTTTTGATTTTTCTGTTTCAAATACAAAATAGTTTTTCATTTTGTATTTGAAATACTTATGTAATGCAAAATACTTACGTATTTTCAAAATATTTTTTTAAAATAAAATACTTTTATCAACTCTCATTCTCATATCGTAAATTTCGAATTATTTAAACGGTTTACATGCTTTATGAACTAGTAATTTGCCATTTTAATGTCCCCACTGCTGGGGCACTGGCATTCCTTATATGGATAAGGAGAATAAGTCATATGATGACCCACCACGCGGGCCCAATGCGGATTTGTAGGTTTTTAACGACTGCAAATTCAGCCGGGACCGACGGTTTAACGTGCCTTCCGAGCACGGAGGAGCTCGAGATAGTGAATTTCTGGTCACCCATTCCGTGACCGACCATTGCGAAAGTTGCTTAACCACAACAAACGCAGGCCGAACCAATGCGCCACGGGCTCCTTATCAACTCAATAGCGAAATTTTGAAATAGATATCGAGATTTTTAACCGCCTCTGAGATCTAATGGTAACACCACAGGCATCATACCCAGAGGTCCTGGGTCCTATTCCCAGTGGGGGTACAACATTTGTATTTGGTTTAGTTGGTGGTAGGACTTGTTGTGAGTCCGCCTGGCTAGCATCTTATCTAAGTCTGACCATAACATTCTTGGTATCAACATTAGCCAATTTCTTAGTGGTTGTGTTGTGGATTCCGAGAGAGGCGCGCTAAGAACCACCTTCAGCCTTATCATTACCTAGCAATACGTATGATGAAAATTTAAAGCTAAGCGTCTTCACGGTGTTCATAAATTTGTTTAAAGGTTCATGTTGCTTCAAGGGGTCTCCTTTTTTAGAAAAAGCCTTTCTTTCTACCCTTGCAATGCTAGGCAAACCGTTCTTATATTTTAAGAAGGTCCTTATTTTTGTTATTGCAGGCAGACATTATTATCCTTCAAAGGTTGAAATGATACCAATATGATATCTTCAATATTGGTGCATGCACTTGCACTTAAAACGAAAATTCAATAATTAATTAGGTCAGATCATTGGTTAACTCCGGTAATCAAGCAATAACCAATTTGCAAACAAACAGTTCAGTACCTCTATTATGAGTTGTTCCTGTAAACGTATGTGACGTGACAGCAGCTGTTAACGTAAATACGCGGTTGCTCGAATCGCCGACAGCCGAATCGGTATTTTGAGTTTTTGCAAACGCTACGATAGCTGGTACGTAAATACGTGAGAAGGCAGCGTCGAGGCTTGAATTTCAAAACGTAACGTAAAATTGTCACTGTCTCTGTCTGTCTATATGATGAGGATAAGGACAGAAAGACACCTTTACCATCGAGCCAAAATAGAGAAATTAAAAGAGTACATTTTTCATGGCGACGTATAGTCCTACTAAATTAAGAAATGGTAAGTAAAGCTTCACTGCCTGACTATGTATGACCTTTTACATTCTAACATAGTATCCGCGTCAGTCAAGTGTCAAGTGTCATCACAGACACATAATAAAATATTAGTACAAGGACACAGTGTATTAATATACACTAAAATATTAGTTGATAAATAAATAATCGTTCTTTATGTAGTTGCTTTTTTTGCTCATTATCGGCTGAGAATATGAAATTACTGCGCCGACGATAAATTGATATATTTTGCAATAAAACAATAGACCGCTTACCTAAAAATAATCCGTCAAATTTAGGACAATCTAAAATATTGAAAAAGTATTTTCATTGCTAAAATAGAAAACTTTATATAGAGAAAAGAGACATCCCAAGACCTGAAAAGGGTCTTGGTTTAGTCCCGTCAGGGCGACATGAGACTAGTTGCTTTTTTCTGGTATATTTTCTTGTTTAATTATTGAAATAAATTAATATCATATTACAAGAATGTATATAATGACGTAGAACAAGGGTTACGAAAGACAATCTCACAACGATAGAGTAGAGGCAGGTCGTCCAGCCAGATATATAACATTGATGAATACTTAGGTAGATAAAATATGTAGGTATAGTATTTACTTACATCACTTTTAGTCGGGGGGTTTTTCGTAAAAATTATTTAACTCTTTTTTAATGAAGAATAGTTAATTATTGAATTGACTCTACTGGTCAACCTGGAAGTTCCCCTACTGCACATAAACATACCCTCTCTCTCTGCCTACCCTTGATAATAATCGGAATATAATTGTGAAAGGAAAGGCACAGTTTCTTAACTGCATTAAACTTGTTTTTTTTTGTATATGTAGTATATGTATTTTATTGTATATCTATTTATATATTAGATGATATGTTATTTTATTTTAATTTGTTTGTTGCGCACCAACTACCCTCATCCCTTCTACCAGTTTTTGTGTATATGGGTTGCCTGGGAGAAATCGCTGCTAAGCGATAAGGCCGCCCTTTGTACAACAAATCTTGTTCAATGTTTTTTCTTTTATACATATATTTTCTGTCTGTGTGTGTGTGCAAATAAAGTGTTATAAATAAAATAAATAAATAAGGCTCCATCTTACTTACATCGGTCTAATGCATCATTAATTTCTTCTCCACTCCTGTTATCAAGAACATCAACTTCGAATCGATACTTCTCGAAAGTAGTTTTCACTTTATCAGCGGTCTTATCGCTGCTGTCGTAATAATTATTATGAATGATCAACATGGCGTTCCTATTAAACCTGAAATAAATAATTAAATTTTAATATAATCCTGGGATTATTGTCTGAAAGTGGCACCAGTAATAGAAAAGAAGTCCAACCGTCCATCTTGTCTGGTACATACGCACATCTTATAAGAAGAGATGCTAGAGTAGAGATGTAGAAAGGTGATAGACATGAACGTTGATGGATGTAAAGGAAGAGGAAGACCACAAAAAAGATGGATACATTGTGTGCGTATGGTATGAAAGAGAGTGAATGAGGAAATGACGGGTGACAGAGTGGAGTGGAAAAGATTATGGTGATGATAATAATGATCATCACTTTGAAGTTGTATTGCCAAGATATTCTTAGAAATTAATCATAGAATTAAACATGTCTGTATAAGGTGGGTGTACCATGGAAGGCCACTCTAACAAATAAACAGTTATTATTCGTTTATTTACTGGATAAATGAAATTAACAAATATTTAAGTAATACTTTGTTTTATTACGTAACATATAAACCACTTTTTTAAATTGCAGATTTAATCAATATTGATTGAACTTAAGTTTCATTGAACTCTTCCAAATGGCCTTGCTAGGAACAAGGCTCCTTAGAAGGCCATTATAATAAATCAGTCATTTAACACTAAAAGTTAATAAATAGCGATTAAATCTACAATAAAAAGAAATGGTTTATATGTTACGTAATAAAACAAAGTATTACTTAAATATTTGTTAGTTTCATTTATCCAGTAAATAAACGAATAATAACTGATTATTTGTTAGAGTGGCCTTCCATGGTACACCCACCTTATTTTAAAGTCGTCGATTCCCAATATCAATAAAGCGAGGGACCGTACTGCCAAAATAGTAGCGCAAGCGATTCGCCGCCGCGTCTGTGATTTCCAGTTAGATGGGTGTTTGTGTAAATAGAAGGAATTTGTCATCACATGGCAATAACTATGAAATTTTAATAATTGGCCTTCGAAGGAGCATGGCCTTCCATGGTCCACCCACCTTATCTTAGAACCTTTGTGGCATATCCAACCGCTGGCAAATTGATTTTATTTGGAGTTTTCGCGCCCAAGATATTTGGAGGTAAAGATCGCCATCTCGTGAAACTCGGTGGGGCAGTGGTTCGCACGTTCTGCCAGTGATCGTGGCGGTCGGTGGAGCCACTTTCGTAGTGGTCGGTCACGGTATAGGTAACCAAAAATTCATTATCTCGAGCTCCTGCATGCTCCATGGATCAATGATGGCGGATAGATAGCCTATACAGCTTTGTTATTTTTAATTATCAACCTTAATCTATATACTTAATTCAGGTTCGCAAAATTTGTGACGACTCGATAGGGACTTTGGCGCGTAGTACGCGGCCGAGTTAGGTATCAAATTAAAGGTACTCGAGTCTATTTGTTCCGAAAACTATAAAATATACAAAATGTTAAATGTGATGATCACAAACTGCAATTAAAGATTTTCGGATAGTTTGGAATTTTTCGTCAATCGACGAACCCGAGTATCGGGTTGTAACCGCCCTAGTACATAATAAATAAATAAATAAATAATCACACTTCAAAGAGACTTTACTGCTACGAAAAATATAAACATGGCTGTATGTATCGCGGTCCTTACCACCTAAGCAGACAACATTTAAAATTGGAATTATGTGATATTGTGCACCCACCATTGTGCACTCATTCAATATAATGCAATAGATCTCTTTCATTCCATGCTTTCGTGTCCTTGTCTTACTTATCAGTAAAACATGGCAAAATCATCAAATTGTGAATGTGTGTTGTCTTGACTCTTGGTCACAGATATAATGAAAATTGCAATTGCATTGCTTACGGAACTAAATATGTAAAGAAAAAATAGGCGATTTTTTACACGAATTGTTAAATTGTTGTCATTTATTAGTTTTATTATTTATAATATCTTTTTTATTTACCGTCATAGTAGGCACAGTAGGTGTATAAAGTAGAGTATGCTCCTCGGGGATAAAAGTGTCTTAGCCTTCGGCAGACTTGAATCCTTCGCTTCATTCAGGATTCTTACCATAATTATAACATTTACAGAACAACTACAGAATCCTTCATTCACTCAGGATTCAATGTGCTGCCCGTGACGTAAGACACTGCTTTATCCCCTTAGTGCATAATCTACTATTAAATATTTAAAATAAAGCAAACACTTTAATTGGGCCATTTTGTATAAATTGAAAGCTGCATATTTCTTATCATTTTCATTCGTTCTCAAATAGCTACATCTTTATCACAAAATAACTCGAAAATCGGTCTTTTATAGGATACACTTTGGAGAGTGTGCGAGAGAACTGCACGACCTTGTTCCTCCAGCCCCTTTCCACCATCGGGGTACCAGACGCAGGTTAGCTTAACACCCGTACGTCGTTGACATTCCAAGGGTCCGTACCAAGCGCTTTGCTGAAACATTTCTTACCCGCTAAAGAATGGTATGCGCTGCCTGCTCATGTGTTCCCCGTTTCCTACAACCTTGGCCTCTTCAAGGCGAGAGTGAATAGGCATTTCCTGGTCAAGCATGCAACACTTTAGACCACACCCTGTTTATTAAGCACGATGGTGGTCAAATGCCTGCCCAGTTATTATAAAAAAATGTGATACTTTAGGGTGCCATAATATTACTGGACATTTGTTTGTTTAACCTCTCAGGCCCCGGATTATTACGGGCTTTTAGCCGTATCATAATTCGTCATTTGCAGATAATCTATGTTTAGGTATATACCTAGATTATCTGCAAATGACGAAACGGCGCGCGGCGGTCATTGCAACTGTGCGAGCGCAACGAACGATTTACAAATGTATAATTTAAGATTTTTTCCTGTATTCGAAGTAATACTTTTTGCGACATAAACGGTCCTATCTTATTTTTTTTTACTTTAATTTACAAGTTCATTTTTTTGCCCCTTGAACAGACTGTTGACTTAAATGTATGGTTTTAATTTCAACTCGATACCTCCACGCGTTCTCGAAATAAACGAGGACTGAAAGACAGCAAAGTATGCCTATAAGGGTTCCTATTTTTAGTCAGAGGTTCGGAACCCTAAAAAATTAAAGAATGCCAACATAACATACATGTCCAGAGTGTAAGAAACTCTCGCTTTTGTTCCAAAGCTCCGGGGTCCAGTAGAGGTTAGTAGGGCTCCATTAGACCGCCGGTGCCGCCTCTCCTGCCTTCTGGATGCCAACAATGCAGTTTCCCCATAATCCACATCGGAGTGCGCGTTACTTTGCACATTATCGTTGTGAGCCATGATTATTTCGCAAGTAACACAAAAAGACTGGCCACTGGAATTAAATGTATTTGCGAATCGATTGAGGCTATCAGTCTTTCTATCAGATAGATATGTATAACATAGTTCATATCACAGAACAATATACTCGTTCATATAGTGTTGAATCATACATCCTTAATACGAATATCGCACATTTCTTGGAATCGTACGCGGTTATATTTTTATACGCCGTACGAGCTGCTTAAGATACCGTATGATGGTGGTTATTGGTGATCATCTTATCTAAAAACGAACGTATTCACTACTTATAGCAGAGCGTTTCGTATTTTGAAATACCTTTAGTATAAACATTCGATGTAGGGGGTATGGAGATAGAGCGGCGCGTTGGGGTATTTCGTTAGTAGGTACCACGTAGGTACAATCGGGGAACTTCCCGGTTGACCCATTAGAGTTTTTTAAATAAAGCTCCTTAAAAAACTCTATTGAAAAAAAGAAAGAAAGAAAGAAAGAAAAACTATTTATTGGCACACACACACAAAATAATAATAACATAAATAAAAAAGAATAACAGTAAAAAATAAGTGCGCGGCCAACTAGGCCCCATCCTCAGCATGCCACTGAGACGTTGGTATTCTGGAGGAGCCTATTTGGTGACAACAGGAACAAAACAAAATAACAAACAAACAAAAATTAAACACTGCAATACAACAAAAGAGAAATTATAAAAACAAAAAATAAAACTATTTAAAACAAAAAGAAAATGCATATTGGAAAGGCTGCACAGTCCAGGGTCGCTTTGCCTTGCCAATATTACAAAAAAAGTGATTGGAGTCGGCTCCTGCCGCGCAAGTGACATCGGCATCGACATCGGCTTCATTTGACAGATGGATGTGACACATTGCTGCTTCTTTTTGACACAAATAAAAACTTACCAAAGTCTAAGAGCAATATGTCACAACCATCTGTCAAATGAAGTCGATGTCGATGACGATGACACTTGCGCGGTAGGGGCTCTGGTTTTAGTTTGACTATGCTAACTTCAATGCGGTGCCATGACATAATATAAAAAAAGGATATAAAAACAGGATATAAACAGCAGAGAATGAAAAAAAAAGTATAGTGCTACAAACGCAAACAAAACAGCCTACAATATTGGTGATCAACCGGGAATTTCCCTGCTGTACAATAATATTATCTCAATGATTACGTCGTCCATTTTAAGATCCCCGAGGCAGAGGGCGCGCCAAGTGTACGCACTAGCCGGTGGTAGGTAGATAGGTAGGTAATAGTGTCATTTAACCTCTCATGCTCTGGGTTATAAGACACAGTAGATATTCCATTATTCTCTGGACACCGTGTCCTGCTAGCAAATGATGAATTAAAGCATGTTCAAGTCAGATAATATGTAATACAGCCTCCCAACATGAGTGCCTTTGATGGGAGCTTGATTTCCATACGCGGATTGTGTTTCGGATTTGGATTTCATCTACAAAAAATGAGGTCAGCTCTGTTGTGTTGTGGGGCTGGATTACATCCATCTGGAACATCTTCAGCAAACCTGCTGTCCAAGCCAAGGGGGCAGACGTGGGACAGGGACCCGACGATGGCGATTCTGACAGTCCTCGCAGGGACGAGGAGGAACACCCAGAGGGTTTTAGCCGATGTACTCGTAAGTCCCACATAACATATTCCTCCCCGGATAGGTAGGGTAAGATTACGCAAGTCGCAACTATCAATTTTTTTTCGTTCTTCCGCAATGACAAAAGCCGAAATTACACATGAAATACAAACTATATATATATGTTAAGGTGAATGTTAATAATTTTCAATTATTTATAATGACCAACAATTATTAATAATTACCATGATTAAAGGTAAAAATCATTATGATTAATTAATTCTTTTTACAGCACATTATTTGATAATAGCATCAAACTTTTGATGATATTAGAAAAATATTGAAAAAAAATAACTCGGCCACAAGTGAATTCTCAGATCGAACCCGCGACCTTTGGAAGAGAATTCACTTGTGGCCGAGTTTTTTTTTTCAATATTTTTCTATTTAAAATTTACCATAAGAATGTAAATAATTTTGAAAAAAATTAACATTCAGCAGGAAAATCAGCAGTTAAAAAAAATCATGTCTTTCAATCCTGTTTCTCGTGAGGATTAAAAAACTCTAAGACACCAACGGAGATTTGAGTACTAGAAACGTCCAAAATCGCGAAGAACGCGAAAAACACGCGCCCCGCGCTCGCGCTACACGCAGTCATATCCACTTCACTGAATACCGTAGGAATTTTGAATGAACTAATTTTCTTAGCGAATAAGTGAAAATAATTTTTCGCGATTTCTAACTTTTCTAGTACTTATACCGCAGAACATAACCAGGATTGATCCGCATAAAAAAAAATTACATATAAATATATTACATCCCCTGTTTCACTCCTCTGTGTAGTGGGATAGGTTTAGTCTGCTGATTCTGTACTTGGACACTCATCATACAGACATCTCTTCACCTCGATATATCGTCAGTCAACTTGGCATCGCTGCAGAGACTTCAAAACAACCCAGGTTTCTACAGAGTCAAAAGCCTTCTCATAGTCCACGAAGGTAATACATAGTGGCTGGGTTATACTCTTCGGATTTTTATTTAACCTATCGCACTGTGTGTATGTAGTCTTAGGTGCTAAGTCCTCCTCGAAACCCGGCCTGTTCCAAGGGGGTTGGAATTCCTCAAGTCTTCTTGCGAGACGATTCAAGATACCCTCGAGTACAACTTATATCTATTATGTGGCTCAGAAGTAAGATAGTTCTTAGAAGAGAAGAGTCTTGTCGCCCTTCTTAAAGAACAAAACCACCACACTTCTGCTCCACGCTTCTAGAGTTCTTCCACAGAAAAAAGCGATGTTTATTAGTTTCTGGAGCTCGCAGAGTACAGGTCTACCACCAGCCTTAAGGAGCTCTGAATTTATACCATCCTCGCCGGGGGCTTTTCCATTTTTGAGTTATTTGTGTACCATCTCGATCTCGTCCAGGCTTATATCCGGCAGATCTTCAGTAAAATGGCGAGTTAGCATGGCACGGACATCGCCGGAGCTTGTGTTTGGGAGACTTACTTACATAATAATAATTGATAACACACACAAAACATCTCACCAATGCATACACATATTTACCTACACTCACTCTCACTCTCACGCTCACACTCATCCACACACCGATTTAATCTTAAATACACAACCCCTCTCACAGCCCTTTGGACGCTTGCAGCTTACACATTGTTTAATGTTTATTTTATTGTTTTACTTGTTTGTTATTGTTTTAATTGTCCCTATCACTCGTCCGATGTAAGCTCTGAATGTAGTACGTACCTACTTTTTGTCCTTGGGTGGGGCTGGCGACCTGTAGCTCAGGTTTCTACTGCTGAAACCCATTTCAGGTACCAGTCCATCACAGGTATAGGAGATAGTTATACATACCTACATAACACTACCTGATTGTAAGAACCCTGTTTGTGATGGAAAAATAAAGTTATTTTTATTTTATTTATTTTATAATTTGGGAAAAAAAGGTGCGTAAAATTTAAATTCCTGCGTGCGCCATGTGAGGGCACTGCGCTGCGCTCTCACTAACCGCGCGTAACTATATGAGGCTAAAGCTAGCTAGAAGCTAGAAGCTATATTCATAGTTAGCACCGTCAGAATTCTAAATCAGGCCCTGCCCCTCGCCATTGGTACTTACACGTTTTACTTGTCAAGATAACAATTATCTGCAGATTTTTAAAGTTATACTTAGATTCTGTAATGATAATTAAGCCCAAAACATTATAAAATGGTGAAAGAAAAATGGTTTTGAGAGAGAGAGAGAGAGAATATTTTTATTTTCACCACAGACCACGTAACAGATAACAAACAATAGCAAAACTATTTTTTAACGAAGTATAGAAAAATAAACAAACATACTTACATTTAATGATCCAAAGTTATGGGCTATTGAAAAAACAAGGTCCGTGCCTCTGCCATGACACTGGGCGGGGCTATTACCTATCTTTGCAACAGCAACGCGACAGCAGAAATTGCGCGATAATTGCTTTACGTAACGTATCAACAGTGCGGCCTCTGTCGAACAAACGATGAACTACAATGTGCATTCGTTTAGTTCCAAATTGTTTTTGGCGCTAGCGTCATAGCAACACGCGGCGTCTCACTCTCGCACCTAGGTAGGAGCGTGAAAGAGAGAGCTGCCGCTTTACGAACCATCAGCGAGCGATTAGCCAGCAATCACATACGTAATACCATTTTTATTTTGACGTTCCGCAGCGATCGCGCGATATCTACGCGATATTGCTAATTTTTTGGTAATAGCCCCACCTTGTTCTGTCAAGGCAACGCTCTTATTCTAGCAAGGCCCGTTAACAGTGACTTAAAAATAATTCTTCTCCCGGAATCTCCCAACCTTTGAGAAACTGGTATCGTATCGTGACTATTTATTGCCCGTATGCAAATAACATTACTGCTATGGCAACAAGCTTTGATAAAAGGTGGCAGCTACTCAGTCGGAATTATATACTATGTTTTTTTTCTTTATGCCCAATGTTAAGGGGGAGGTTGTGATACGTGTTTAGATCAAAATAGCGATTTTTTTTGTTTCTTTTTATTTATTTTTTATCAAATATTAGCGTCGTTTATTTGGATATTAAACCTACCTAATCAATGAAAAACAAAGAAAATATAACCTCAAATAATATCAATAATAGTTAAAATAACTATTTAACTTGCACCAAGCTGGGCTCGGGGCGAAATCAGCTGATCACGGCACGATTAAAAAAATGTTATTTTTATTTATTTATTTCGCCTCATTTTGATCTAAACACATAACACAACCTCCCCCTTAATTTTGGGCACATAAAATAAAAACAGCCTGTATATAACAATAACAAGTCCTACCACCAACCAAAACCGAATACTTAATGTACGCCCACCCCACCGGGAATCAAACCCTGGATCTGATATCACAGAGGGGTAAAATTCTATTTATACTACTAAATACTCCCACAGGAAGCATTCGTTGGGTCAGCAGTTGTTAGACCGTCAATGTCAGGCACGGAGTGATATAGGACTTGCATTAAAAAACAAAACATTTCAGGAGCAAAGCATACTTTCTTTTGCCGAGCTAACGTCGATCAGGAGACAAATTTCCCCAATTTCTTTTTACAGATTTTTCACCAATTTCACTTTTCCTAATAAAATAATTTTCTACCACAAAACAAGAAATGAACATCCACCACAGCCACGATGTGCGTTCGGCAACCTTGACACATTTTCCCGGTGAAATTAGGGTCTAAAAAAACAATGAGCGCAATCGTACACAGCCGGCAAAATTAAATTTTGAAGCACACCCTTATAAAACATTTACGTCACACCCGAGTTTTAAGACTCGAGCGATTTTAGACTGAGACCCGCTGGATGTAGCGTAACCACAGCAGATACCATATTGTACCTTGCGTTGCGTTTTGGGGAATGTGTTATTTTTATTTTTTCCTTGTCTCAAATAAATGTATTTTCTTTCTTCGTTGTATAATAGTACCTACGATCCAGTACGATTTAGGTATCTTCTTTTTTAGGTCAGTGGCGCGGTACATTGTTCGCGCTCGGCCTGAATTGTAGTATTGTAGCCGTTAAGCTACTTTCGCAATGACCGGATACAGGATGGATGACCATACATTTATTATCTTGCTTCAAAAGACACGTTAAGCCGTTGGTTTCGGCTTTATTCGGCGCCGATAAAACCTACTAATTCTCATTAGTGCGGTGGTGGACCATGGCCCATTCATCTTATCCATCCATTAGGCGCGACAAACAGCAAACACCTTGCATGTCATGCATTAATACTTATTTACTGGGTTAGAGTCCGTCCACAACACTGCGTTGCGACGTCGCACCGCAGAATTATCCTATGCGTTTCCAATGTTGCCATACAATTTCATTGCGACGGTATGGCAGTGCATCGGCCATGGTCCACCACCGCACTAATGAGAATTAGTAGGTTTTATCGGCGCCAAATAATGCCGAAACCAACGGCTTAACATGCCTTTTGAAGCACGGATAAGCTCAAGATAATAAAATTAAATGTATGGCCATCCATCCTGTATCCGGTCATTGCGAAAGTAGCTTAACGGCTACAATACTACAATTCAGGCCGAGCGCGAACCATGTACCGTTCCACTGACCTAAAAAAGAAGATACCTAGATCGTACTGGATCGTAGGTACTATTATACAACGACGTGCGCTATAAAACTGCTTAGTATAGTAGCTATCAAAACCTATAAATCGCTCCAAACTTGTACCACGCACCACATAACGATAGAATGAAAGCCCAAGATCGACGGGTAGTTTCTTATTGCCAAGCAATTGAGTCGAGATTCGTTTAAACTCACACACCAGGAATTCTTAACGAGTATTTGATCTTCCACTCCGATGTATATGCAGTAAATTGCTGACATTTGTTCCGATCTGACCTGACAAATATTTATCGAATGTCACTTATGCGACCTTCTAGGCGTACATCACTTGTAATGGAATATTTCATAAAGAATGTTGTCGTAAACTTAACTTATGGACGCCGTTTCAAATCTAATTCGAATACCCGTTGTAAGAAGTTTTGCTTCCAACCCATTTTAGGGGAGAATTGAGAAATAGTTAACAACTGAAGAAACTCCTTAACAATAGTTTCATATATTTAATCAGAGACGAGGTTAAACAACCTTCATAGGCTTTATTTATCACCATTTTTATAAATCGTACTCATAATCAAGTTACTATAGCAAAGGCTAGACGTTCAATAAATACCGTGATACGTATCACATTGTCGTCGTGTTCGCGACGCGCGACGATCGTAGATTTGACCATCGCGATCCTTCAATACTCTACACCCAAAATAAATATCACGATATTAATAATTAAACAGTTGCCGATCGCGACATTTATTGAACCTCTAGCCGTCTCGCCTACGAGTTGTAGTATAGAAAATCTATACAACTACATAACAACAAACGTATACCTTAAAACAACGATAATAATGTGGGAAATGAATACAACAGCAAATTATTAATCAAAAATATTATTAATGGTATATAAAATTTCATTCAACAACATTATACAGATTCAACTTAGATCTAACTTATCAGTATCACAGAACAGTGCGGTAAAAACTTGCGAAAGGCGTAACTTAAAGGCAGAGATAGAAAAATCTTTTATCATAGGTTGTTGTGTCGACCAAAATTATTTATACACGTCCGAAATTAATAATCTATCTGTAGATATTGATAGGGCTATCTGAGATAGTGTCCTTGGATATTTTTGTTAATATGACCAAAATAACGACGGTTGCTAGGCAACGAAGCCAGTATCCTAGGTAACTATCTCAGATAGCCCTATCCATAGCTACAGGTAGGTTATTAATTTAGGACGACAGTCAACAGCAGGTACAGTGCGACAAGGATTATAATGAACGTGGACGGGGACGCCGCCGTCTGTAACTGTCAAACTGGATTAGATTATTCTCCTTCTGAACTCATGATGTGTAGGTTGTTAAGAACTTACCATGTAGTTATACAGATCTAAAACCAAGACTGCCAGTCAATGTTACAGCAAAATGGCAAATTTTGAAAAATAAATCTAAAATAAATTATAATAAAACTGCTAAAACTAGATCATCATACAGTACGGGTCAGAACGTTGTAATACAAAATGAAACTGACAAAGTGGCAGCCAGAAAATTATTAAGAAGGAAAGTCCAAGGTCTTATATTGTTCAAAATGATAAAGGTAATTTGAATTGACGTAAACACAAGATGGCGGTGTTAGTACCTTTTTTTGCCACGTTCAATCAGACCTTATCGCACATGCGACAAGGCATAAATTAACGTGGGCGGAGGCGCTGCACAACTGTCAAAAATGACGTTTCATGTTGTTCCTTTTTTGTTACGTTCGCCTTGTCGCACTGTACGGCTTTACAAAACTGTGAAATGTCTCCAATCGACTTTGAACTTTAAGAACGTAAGCCGTTGAGTTTGGAATCGTCTGTATAAATTTGGCATTTTCTATAAAACGTGGTTGCCGTTGACTGTACATACAGCAGTGTGTGGTTGCCATTGCCACATACATAACAATTTATATTATATCGTAAAAAAATATTATTTGTAAACTAGCTTCATATAATTTAAACAAAAGTATACTTTTATTGAGTTAACCTTCATTTCAAAATAGTACATAATGTGATCTTACAATTATTATATTTTTATTGGAATCATACTTAAAATAGAATCATAAACAACCATAGGACATGACTAGGAAGCAAAAACAAAATTCATCCGATTCTGTATATTTATATTATTATCATGGTCATATATATATTTTTTTATATCAACAGGACAGAGCTTAGCCGCCAGTAAATAAAAAATTGTTTTCGAAATATATTTTTAGTAAGTACTAAACGCGACAGAAGAAACAATATCTCTTAGTTGACTGCACGACTGAGAGTAATACAGTTTCAAATGCAAATGAATATATTTTAATTATATTTTATTATTATTATTTTAGCTGTAAATTTATTTCCTATAATTTTTCCCTTATTATAAATAGCATGTTTTGCTTACAACACAAATGAAAAAGATCACAGAAACAAAAGAGTTGATTTTGATTGTATTAAAAATATTATTGCAAGCTTAAAAAAGTTTTAAAGCAAAAAAGGTTTGTTTTCAAACATTGCGACTTTTGGCTGCGATACAGTCCCGATGCAGCGTCGATACAGTCGCAAATCAATGGAATCGATTTACCTTTACACACACGCACTTCTCAAAGCAGCAATACAATCGCGATTCAGTAGCTAACCGCCTAGTAAGTGCCGGGAATGCTTGGGATACCCTGGACGGCCCAACGCACAAATGTATCTATTCTTGCTAAGCTAAAATCAAGACTCGGCTGTCCACTATTTGCTTAAAGCACGTACTATCATACTTTGGCCACATAATGCGAAGAGGAGATGAGAGTTTTGAAAGCTGGTCGTGGTTGGTGGAATAGAAGGCAAGAGAGTTCGTGGTCGGTCGCCAACCAGATGGTCTGACCAAATAAAAGTAGCTATTTCCTCAAGCAAATTCCATTACCATGTTAAGAGCTACCATGGACCAAAAGCGATGGAGACAAATTATTAAAGCGGCCAGTGATCGCGATCATCAGATATAAGGGAACGACTAAGAAGATGCAGTGCAGTCGCTCTACAAACGAACGCGCGTAATCGAACAAATACATGTTAATCGCTGGTGTCGCAAATTATCGCTGCAAAAAGTCGCAATGTATGTGGCCCCCTAAAACAGCCCGCCCAAATGCCTGGAGTAAGCCCATTTTCTGACATCTGTCACCTAGTAGCGCAATTCGCAATGTAACTCGCAAGTAGATCTAAAATCTAAGAAGAATGGTCCTTCTTGTTCTGGATTGAAGGTGGAGGGGGTGACGATGTACCGCCCTGCTGGTAGATTATACAGCTGTAAGACAACGAAGCCGGATCTGGAGGACCAACCAAAAATTAACTTGTTATTTGAGTTTTTACATTCAAAATGTTATTATTCTAAGATAAATGTTTATTTATTAGGACATCAACAGGTAATATGTTCACATTACGACAAAACATTCTTACGACATAGATCTAGCATGCAACCCAATTAAAGGAACACAGCATTTGGAAATTAAATTAAATTGTTAATAAAATTGGTACACGTTATAGTTACTCAAATGCATGAGAACTTACTAAGTTGTTATTTGTATTTAAAATACTAATAACAAGAGACTTTTGACTTAAGCTTTATTTTTGACATCTTATTTCGTTTGAGATTTAAGTTGCTTATCTGGTATAAAATTTTCTAGTTACCCAAATTCCATAAATAAGTATAAAACTAAAATCTAATAACAATGCCTGCTTACAATATAGTATACTTTTTCAATTACTAAGTTGTACTTTATCCGAATTCACAATGAAAATTTAAGATTGATGTGTTTATTTGATCAATCAAATACTATTTAACCTCTAGGGTTCGGATCTCGGGTTATAAGAGAACTCACCATGCAAAAGAAATTAATCCGCATCATAGCCAACATAGAACAAACGGAGAGCTGCAAACCATACTTTAAAAAATATTCAATACTGCCTCTACCTTGTCTATATATCTTAGAGGTTTGCAAATTTGTACGTAAGCATAGCGAATTTTATAAAAAACGGCAAGATAATCCGTCTAAATATCCGTCGCAATACCAAAATAAATTAATGTTACCCGATTCCAGACTAAAATTAACATCTAATAGTACATTGCATGCGTCCATTAAAATATATAATCAATTACCATCTTTAATAATTAATGAAAGTAAACATTCTTTGTTTATAAACCAATTAAAAAAATTTCTTATAAATAAATGCTATTACAGTTTACATGAATACTTCAACGACACTATTAAATAAAAAAAGGTATTTAAAAATCTGTCATCTAAAATTACTTTGTGTCATAATTGTTTTTTTTTTTTCTAATTATTATATATATTTTTTTTTATTTTTTGGATGTAAAACTTTGCTATCTAATGTTAATTAGCGCCTCCTCTCTTCTAAACCCTATTGCGTGCCCGTCAGGGTCCATGATGATCTTTTATTTATGTTCACCATCTTTCGTGTACATTATGGAATGCAATAAATAATTGAGTATTGAGTAAGACACACAATAGATATTTCATTGTTCTCTGGACACTGGTGACATGTTAGCAAATCACAAATTACAGTCAAATGAACTTTCTAACACAATTTTCTCGTGAAAAATGCCCTAGGCCAATTTCTCACAGCATTATGACCTTTATTTACTCACCTATAAGGTCCAGAAGATTCTTTTAAGAACGGTGCAGTAACCGACGGGTCTTCCAAAGAATCTACTTTCACATCTACACCCATTTGGTATTGTTTCGGACCCCTCAACTCTATGACTACATGACAAGGCACTCTTGTGGTTGGTACTGTTATTATGTACTTGGGATTATTTGGGTATGTTTCTCTGTAGTTCTCACAGCCGCCCGCTGTTCGGCCGGACCATTCGCCTTTCAGCTACAAAAAAAGAAAATGAATCACGATTACTTGTATTTGTATCCCAATTTTGTATTATTTTTGTTAGTATGCTAACCAAAAAATTTATTACAAATTTATTTTTTTATATTATTGTTGTATTTATTTATACTATAGAATGTAATACAATTTTGTCTCTGCAATGTACTCCGTCCTGTCAAAAATTTAAAATACTTTATGTCTACTCGAATATACAATCACAGTTGTGATAAAAGTTTCAAAATCAGTAAAATTTGCTGATGAAATAAAATACTTTGTTTTAGAGAAATACCTACCGCTTTTTTATGAGGATAAGGTTCCAATTTCCCCAGCGCGAAAGGGCACGTCGCGTACGCCCTTAGAGTATAGAATATCGTCTTCGATTTCTCATACTGAGATACCACAAGGGTGTATTTGTCAGTACTGCCTTCTCCCACTATGACTTTACACAGATAATGTGGACTATTGATTCTAATGCCATCTATGTATGGAACTGGCTCATCTAGATAAACACACGTAGTTATTAGTAAATATAAATATCACATGGTATAATAGACAATGTTTTAAAGCTAGATATAACCGTGAAGAAACATTGGGCATAGTACAATGCCTTGTGGAACACCTTATTAGATAAATAAAAAACCTTTTTCATTTACAAACAAAGTGTGAAAGGTTTATCATACTTTTACAATAGTTTCAATTAAATCTAATAGAAAATTGTAATTAAATCAGAAATTCTATAATTATTATACAATTTACACAACTGAAACGTTATCAAAGGCATTGAAAGATTTATGAAAGCACACACGCGCTTGGGTCTCTTAGTAGTTTCACTACGAAAATTATATATTTGATAAGAGACTCCACTCACTTGGATAATATACTCTTTTGCCGTTATTTTTATAAACAAGTAACGTGATGTACTCCTTATTGTCCCTGAAATCGTCGATCTGAGTGATATGTCTGGTGAGAAGAAGCCATACAGCTCCCTTTCCTTGCACATGAAGCGAAAATTGAGGGTTCTCTCCGATGCTATACGCGTCTTTCGCTGGCCCCGTACCTGCGTCCCATTTCCTGATAAAGAAAACAGTTTTACTTTTAAATCGACTTTTCATTTGAAATAAAACAACTTTTGCGGAATATTTAGTGCGATTTATTTACCCAAAATATATATTTGGTACAATAACTTTTCGGTTTATTTGAGGTTTTTTGGTTTCCCGACGTTTCGGCACCTTTTCAGTAGTCGTGGTCACGGGTTGAATGGCTTGCTTGATGTGCTTATGACTTTTTGTTTGTTTGTGTCGTAAAAAGTTGTATACTCACTGGTGTATACAATAAGTGAACTTGAACAGCTCCGGATTCCAGTTCAGGTAGAAAACATCGAAGAACTTGAGTATGCTAGCGTAGTCTATCCAGAATACTCCGTTGTCGTATTGCGCTGCGCTGTCAGGATCATAGTTCAACTCTGCGCGAAGGTTGGAAGTCCAGTGGACTGTGTCCAGTTCGGAATAGTTACCGCGCCAGCGGAGATGCGACCATGGGTTCTTTAACTTTAAGAGTTTTACTCCCTGAAAGAATTCATTGTTTGATGATCGATCTCTGTTGAGAACGTTTCAAACCTCATTCATTTATGATTTTGTATGGACATTTACCTAAGTATAAAAATTGCATTGAAAAATGCAAAAATTACAAAATCATAAATTATTGGCAGTTGCATCTTAATCGATCGTTAAACACCTGAAAAGATGTTTCTTTCGAATGCAAGGATATTCCTAGCATTGATGTGACAACGCTGGCCTACAGCGTATTAAAAATATAAAAGTATTGGAGAATTTCGACGGTGGTTCGCAAGTCTCGGTAGCTCAGCGGTTAAAGCATTGGACCGGATTTCCAAAGGTCGCGGGTTCGATTCCCGTCTGAGAATTCACTTGTGGCCGAGTAAATTTTTTCCAATATTTTTGTATTTAAAATTTACCATAAGTATAAAAATGCAAAAATTACAAAATCATAAATTCGTATGGACATTTTACTTTGAGTTGTGTTGGGAACATGCGACCATAAGAAAACCACGACTACTTCGTTGTTTAGTTACTTCATTAAGATTAAACTATTGCATTCTCAATGCTACTTTAATTAAGTCATTCTAAGATAATAAGAATAACTGAGAGCAAGTAAGACGGAGTCAAAGTCGCAACAACTTTGTATTTTTTATTGGCTGTTTCACTCGCGTGATTCCGGTTCCGGAGGGAATATCGGGATTAAATCCTATGTTCTAAACCAGCCTATCTGCTATCCGTGTGTCAAATTTCATCCTAATCCGTTAAGTAGTTTTTAAGTTTATTCGTTACTAGCGGCCGCTCGTTTCACCCGCGTGATTCCCGTTCCCGTGGGTATATCGGGATAAAAGTATCCTATGTTCACAGAACAAACAATCAAATCTTTCCTCTTTATAATATTAATATAGACAAACATACACAAATTCAAATCCTCTTTTCATTTCCTTAATATTAGTATAAATAACTCACATTAGCCAGTCTAACATCCAGTACCGCATACGCGTGGGTAGCGACTAAGCCGGTCCTCTCCGCGTCCGCATCGGACAACGATCCGGTGGCGACTGTCACTAAAACCTCCCCCCTCTCTAACCGAGACCGAATGGTCTCGTATAAAGCGTCAGCGTTGAAGTCAGGTTCGCCATTCCGAATCGCACAGCGTTCGGGGATCCAGCCCGTTAAAGCGTGGAGGTCGATGTTCTGGAAAGGTTTTTATAATTTATCTTTTTCTATTAATCAAAGGACATCAGGCAATCTTCATACAAAGTTGGTCCAAAAAAAAAAAGTGAGCGGCCAGACCCAAGATTATTTTCAATAGGTAGTTCAAATAAAGGCCATATTATTTAAAAGAAATTAATAGTAATCTCGGTAATACAAAAAAAGTATATGAAATTGTCAACCAAATGCTAGGAAGAGTTTCTTTGTCTATAGATGAAGTTATACTAAAGGCATTTCAAGCACAGGGCCTCATCCCTAAAGTTATCGCTGATAACTTTGCCGATAGCTTTGAGGAGACCGTGAAAAACATAAGCCCTAATTGCCAAATAAAACTAACAAATCCAAAGGACACAAATAATTTTACGAACTCTAGTATGTTTTTCCAGAAAGCAACGCCCAATAGTGTAATTAAAATAATTAAAAAACTTAACCCAAAAAAGGCACCAGGTCGCGATAATATCTCAGCTTTAGACATTAGACAAATAGGAGAAAATATTTCACACACTATAGCTGACCTTATCAACTGTAGTGTTAAAACGGGGCTATACCCAAACAAGTTAAAAGAAGGGTGCGTCAGACCTGTGCATAAGAAAGGTAAACGTAATGAATACACTAATTACAGGCCAATCACATTGCTTCCAACAATAGATAAAATAGTTGAAAAGTATATAAGTGAGCAAATCCACAATTACTATAAAAAACATGATATCATAAGCCAATGTCAATTTGGTTTTCAAGCTGGTAAGAGTACAGCGGGCCTTCTGTCAAAATTCACGGACGAGGTAAATAGTCACTTAAATGAGAAAAGACAAGTATTAGCCCTATTTATTGACTTCTCGCGGGCTTTTGACACTCTTAAACATGATCAGCTTGTAGAAAAGTTAAACCAATGTGGAGTTCGAGGCCCACTGCTAGGCTGGTGCGAAAATTACCTCAAAAACAGAAGTTATTCGGTTAAGATAGACAATACCTACAGCAAACAAATAGCAGTAACTGAGGGCACAGCTCAAGGTTCTGTTTTAGGGCCGTTGCACTTCCTCTCCTACGTTAATGACATTAGTAAGTGCATCGTAAGCAGCACATGCTACCAATTTGCTGACGACACTTGCCTGGTTATCGGTGGAAGTAATCTGAACCTCATCTACGATCTTTTACAGGCCGATCTAGATAGATTACAAAAATGGTGTCATGATGCTGGTATGGTATTAAATGCTAATAAAACTAAGCTTCTACTAATTAAATCACCATACATCAAACAGGCCAATGTAATTCAAAAAGGACTGGTTGCCCATACACACGCTTGTTTACATTCAAGTGTCTTGAACAGTTGTCGCTGCCCTCAAATAGAGAAAGTCGATAATCATGTATATCTTGGCTTAACCATAGATAGTAAATTCAATTGGGGTCATCATGTCGAATATGTATGTACGAAATTGAGACAGTTCCTGGCTAATATTACAATTCTAAATAACCGCATTCCCTTCAAGGTCAAACTAATGTTATTTAATGCTCTTGCGGAGTCCTACATTCAGTACGGCCTCAGTAGCTACGGTCGGACCTATAAATCTTATCTTGACCACATCAATAATTTAAAAGTTAAAATATTAAAAACTATAGTTTCTCAAAAAGTTAAAAAACAATTTAAAAATGACACTAACGGACTACTCAAACACTGCAACATCCTTCCAATCGAGTTTCAAGTACAATACGCTATATTAAAAGAAAATTTTTTCGACGATTCCTTTAAAATACCCGTGAAACACACTGTATACACGCGAGCAATTGCCAAGAATCGACTTTGCAAACCGCGCGCTAACAATGCGTACGGCGAGCGAACTTGTAACTACCTTGTACCTACTTTTATCAATAAATGGTCACCGGAATTAATTGAAAGTATTAACCATAGCAATATTAAATACAAACTAAAAAAACACCTTCTAAATATGTTATAACACCATTACTTCTATTGTTTATGTATTATTTAGTAATAGACTTTTGTGATTTTATCTACATATACCTACTTAGTTTTTAATTTTCGATAGCTCAGGTATAAACCTCAGTGGTTTTTTTGCATGCTACGAATAGATAATATTATATTGTAAAGCTTTTTATATGATAAATAAATTAAAAAAAAAAAAAAAAAAAAAAAAAGAAAAATTATACGGACTTAACCCTGTCACCGCATGAACTGAGTCGATATTTCGATTTACAAAATCTGCACAAAATAAAAGTGAGCGGCCAGACCTAAGATTATTTCTAATAGGTAGTTCATACTAAGGCCTAAAAAAAATTGTATGAACTTAACCCTGTTACCACATGAGGAGAGTTGCTATTTCAAGTCAAAAAAATCTGGAGAAAAAAAAGTGAGCGGCCAGACCCAAGATTATTTTCAATAGGTTTTTTTTTTTTTTTTACACACCAATTATCTAGCCTACGTTAAGTTTCATTAAGAACTTGTGTTATGGTTACTAGATAACGGATAAACATACTTATATACTTTTTTTTTTTGTAAATACATACATAATATACATATTAAACACCCAGACCAAGACAAATAGACATGTTTATGCACACAAATATTTGTCTTGTCCGGGGATCGAACCCGGGACCTCTGGCGCAGAAGGCAGGCTTAGTACCCCTGCGCCAAACAGGTCGTCAACAGGGTTAGGTCCATTAATTTTTTTTAGGCCTTAGTATTAACTACCTATTGGAAATAAACTTGGGTCTGGCCGCTCACTTTTTTTTTGTCCAGATTTTTTAACTTGAAATAGCTACTCAGTTCATGCGGTGACAGGGTTAAGTCCATATAATTTTTTTAGGCCTTAATAGAAACTACTTATTGATAATAATCTCGAGACTGGCCGCTCACTTTTTTTTTGTCAAGATTTTTTAACTTGAAATAGCTACTTAGTTCATGTGGTGACAGGGTTAGGTCCATATATATATTTTTAGGCCTTAGTATTAACTACCTTTTGTAAATAATCTTGGGTCTGGCCGCTCTTTTTTTATTTTTGTCCAGATTTTTAACTTTAAATAGCTACTCAGTTCAAGTGATGACATGGTTAGGTCCATACATATATTTTTTAGGCCTTAGTATTAACTACCTATTGTAAATAATCTTGGGTCTGGCCGCTCACTTATTTTTTTGTCCAGATTTTTTAACTTGAAATAGCTACTCAGTTCATGTGGTGACAGGGTTAGGTCCATTTAATTTTTTTTAGGCCTTAGTATTAACTACCTATTGGTAATAAACTTGGGTCTGGCCGCTCACTTTTTTTGTTGTCTAGATTTTTTAACTTGAAATAGCTACTCAGTTCATGTGGTGACAGGGTTAGGTCCATATAATTTTATAGGCCTTAGTATTAACTTCCTATTAGAAATAATCTTGGATCTGGCCGCTCACTTTTTTTTTGTCCGGAATTTTTAACTTGAAATAGCTACTCAGTTCATGCGGTGACAGGGTTAAGTCCATATAATTTTTTAGGCCTTAATAGAAACTACCTATTGAAAATAATCTTGAGTCTGGCCGCTCACTTTTTTTTTGTCCAGATTTTTTGACTTGTAATAGCTACTCAGTTCATGTGGTGACAGGGTTAGGTCCATATAATTTTTTTAAAGCCTTAGTATTAACTACCTATTGGAAATAACCTGGGGTCTGGCCGCTCACTATTTTTTTGTCTAGATTTTTTAACTTGAAGTATCTACTTAGTTTATGTGGTAACAGGGTTAGGGCCATATATATATTTTTAGGCCTTAGTATTAACTACCTTTTGTAAATAATCTTGGGTCTGGCCGCTCTTTTTTTATTTTTGTCCAGATTTTTAAATTTAAATAGCTACTCAGTTCAAGTGGTGACATGGTTAGGTCCATACATATTTTTTTAGGCCTTAGTATTAACTACCTATTGTAAATAATCTTGGGTCTGGCCGCTCACTTTTTTTTTTGTCCAGATTTTTTAATTTGAAATAGCTACTCAGTTCATGTGGTGACAGGGTTAGGTCCATTTAATTTCTTTTAGGCCTTAGTATTTACTACCTATTGGTAATAAACTTGGGTCTGGCCGCTCATTTTTTTTGTTGTCTAGATTTTTTAACTTGAAATAGCTACTCAGTTCATGTGGTGACAGGGTTAGGTCCATATAATTTTATAGGCCTTAGTATTAACTTCCTATTAGAAATAATCTTGGATCTGGCCGCTCACTTTTTTTTTGTCCGGAATTTTTAACTTGAAATAGCTACTCAGTTCATGCGGTGACAGGGTTAAGTCCATATAATTTTTTAGGCCTTAATAGAAACTACCTATTGAAAATAATCTTGAGTCTGGCCGCTCACTTTTTTTTGTCTAGATTTTTTGACTTGTAATAGCTACTCAGTTCATGTGGTGACAGGGTTAGGTCCATATAATTTTTTTTAAGCCTTAGTATTAACTACCTATTGGAAATAACCTGGGGTCTGGCCGCTCACTATTTTTTTGTCTAGATTTTTTAACTTGAAGTATCTACTTAGTTTATGTGGTAACAGGGTTAGGTCCATATATATATTTTTAGGCCTTAGTATTAACTACCTTTTGTAAATAATCTTGGGTCTGGCCGCTCTTTTTTTATTTTTGTCCAGATTTTTTACTTTAAATAGCTACTCAGTTCAAGTGGTGACAGGGTTGGGTCCATATATATTTTTTTTAGGCCTTAGT
Organism: Chrysoteuchia culmella; assembly: GCA_910589605.1. Lineage (NCBI taxonomy): Eukaryota > Metazoa > Arthropoda > Insecta > Lepidoptera > Crambidae > Chrysoteuchia > Chrysoteuchia culmella. The sequence goes on from OU342651.1 coordinate 4,799,960, forward strand.
ATTAACTACCTTTTGTAAATAATCTTGGGTCTGGCCGCTCTTTTTTTATTTTTGTCCAGATTTTGAACTTTAAATAGCTACTCAGTTCAAGTGGTGACAGGGTTAGGTCCATATATTTTTTTTTAGGCCTTAGTATTAACTACCTATTGGAAATAATCTTGGGTCTGGCCTGGCCGCTCACTTTTTTTTTTGTCCAGATTTTTTGACTTGTAATAGCTACTCAGTTCATGTGGTGACAGGGTTAGGTCCATATAATTTTTTTAAAGCCTTAGTATTAACTACCTATTGGAAATAACCTGGGGTCTGGCCGCTCACTATTTTTTTGTCTAGATTTTTTAACTTGAAGTATCTACTTAGTTTATGTGGTAACAGGGTTAGGTCCATATATATATTTTTAGGCCTTAGTATTAACTACCTTTTGTAAATAATCTTGGGTCTGGCCGCTCTTTTTTTTTTTGTCCAGATTTTTTAACTTGTAATAGCTACTCAGTTCATGTGGTGACAGGGTTAGGTCCATATAATTTTTTTTAAAGCCTTAGTATTAACTACCTATTGGATATAACCTGGGGTCTGGCCGCTCACTATTTTTTTGTCTAGATTTTTTAACTTGAAGTATCTACTTAGTTTATGTGGTAACAGGGTTAGGTCCATATATATATTTTTAGGCCTTAGTATTAACTACCTTTTGTAAATAATCTTGGGTCTGGCCGCTCTTTTTTTATTTTTGTCCAGATTTTTAACTTTAAATAGCTACTCAGTTGAAGGGGTGACAGGGTTGGGTCCATATATTTTTTTTAGGCCTTAGTATTAACTACCTTTTGTAAATAATCTTGGGTCTGGCCGCTCTTTTTTTATTTTTGTCCAGATTTTGAACTTTAAATAGCTACTCAGTTCAAGTGGTGACAGGGTTAGGTCCATATATTTTTTTTTAGGCCTTAGTATTAACTACCTATTGGAAATAATCTTGGGTCTGGCCGCTCACTTTTTTTTTTGTCCAGATTTTTTGACTTGTAATAGCTACTCAGTTCATGTGGTGACAGGGTTAGGTCCATATAATTTTTTTAAAGCCTTAGTATTAACTACCTATTGGAAATAACCTGGGGTCTGGCCGCTCACTATTTTTTTGTCTAGATTTTTTAACTTGAAGTATCTACTTAGTTTATGTGGTAACAGGGTTAGGTCCATATATATATTTTTAGGCCTTAGTATTAACTACCTTTTGTAAATAATCTTGGGTCTGGCCGCTCTTTTTTATTTTTGTCCAGATTTTTAACTTTAAATAGCTACTCAGTTCAAGTGGTGACATGGTTAGGTCCATACATATTTTTTTTAGGCCTTAGTATTAACTACCTATTGTAAATAATCTTGGGTCTGGCCGCTCACTTTTTTTTTTGTCCAGATTTTTTAACTTGAAATAGCTACTCAGTTCATGTGGTGACAGGGTTAGGTCCATTTAATTTTTTTTAGGCCTTAGTATTAACTACCTATTGGTAATAAACTTGGGTCTGGCCGCTCACTTTTTATTTTTGTCCAGATTTTTAAATTTAAATAGCTACTCAGTTCAAGTGGTGACATGGTTAGGTCCATACATATTTTTTTAGGCCTTAGTATTAACTACCTATTGTAAATAATCTTGGGTCTGGCCGCTCACTTTTTTTTTTGTCCAGATTTTTTAATTTGAAATAGCTACTCAGTTCATGTGGTGACAGGGTTAGGTCCATTTAATTTCTTTTAGGCCTTAGTATTTACTACCTATTGGTAATAAACTTGGGTCTGGCCGCTCATTTTTTTTGTTGTCTAGATTTTTTAACTTGAAATAGCTACTCAGTTCATGTGGTGACAGGGTTAGGTCCATATAATTTTATAGGCCTTAGTATTAACTTCCTATTAGAAATAATCTTGGATCTGGCCGCTCACTTTTTTTTTGTCCGGAATTTTTAACTTGAAATAGCTACTCAGTTCATGCGGTGACAGGGTTAAGTCCATATAATTTTTTAGGCCTTAATAGAAACTACCTATTGAAAATAATCTTGAGTCTGGCCGCTCACTTTTTTTTGTCTAGATTTTTTGACTTGTAATAGCTACTCAGTTCATGTGGTGACAGGGTTAGGTCCATATAATTTTTTTTAAGCCTTAGTATTAACTACCTATTGGAAATAACCTGGGGTCTGGCCGCTCACTATTTTTTTGTCTAGATTTTTTAACTTGAAGTATCTACTTAGTTTATGTGGTAACAGGGTTAGGTCCATATATATATTTTTAGGCCTTAGTATTAACTACCTTTTGTAAATAATCTTGGGTCTGGCCGCTCTTTTTTTATTTTTGTCCAGATTTTTAACTTTAAATAGCTACTCAGTTCAAGGGGTGACAGGGTTGGGTCCATATATTTTTTTTAGGCCTTAGTATTAACTACCTTTTGTAAATAATCTTGGGTCTGGCCGCTCTTTTTTTATTTTTGTCCAGATTTTGAACTTTAAATAGCTACTCAGTTCAAGTGGTGACAGGGTTAGGTCCATATATTTTTTTTTAGGCCTTAGTATTAACTACCTATTGGAAATAATCTTGGGTCTGGCCTGGCCGCTCACTTTTTTTTTTGTCCAGATTTTTTGACTTGTAATAGCTACTCAGTTCATGTGGTGACAGGGTTAGGTCCATATAATTTTTTTAAAGCCTTAGTATTAACTACCTATTGGAAATAACCTGGGGTCTGGCCGCTCACTATTTTTTTGTCTAGATTTTTTAACTTGAAGTATCTACTTAGTTTATGTGGTAACAGGGTTAGGTCCATATATATATTTTTAGGCCTTAGTATTAACTACCTTTTGTAAATAATCTTGGGTCTGGCCGCTCTTTTTTTTTTTTGTCCAGATTTTTTAACTTGTAATAGCTACTCAGTTCATGTGGTGACAGGGTTAGGTCCATATAATTTTTTTTAAAGCCTTAGTATTAACTACCTATTGGATATAACCTGGGGTCTGGCCGCTCACTATTTTTTTGTCTAGATTTTTTAACTTGAAGTATCTACTTAGTTTATGTGGTAACAGGGTTAGGTCCATATATATATTTTTAGGCCTTAGTATTAACTACCTTTTGTAAATAATCTTGGGTCTGGCCGCTCTTTTTTTATTTTTGTCCAGATTTTTAACTTTAAATAGCTACTCAGTTGAAGGGGTGACAGGGTTGGGTCCATATATTTTTTTTAGGCCTTAGTATTAACTACCTTTTGTAAATAATCTTGGGTCTGGCCGCTCTTTTTTTATTTTTGTCCAGATTTTGAACTTTAAATAGCTACTCAGTTCAAGTGGTGACAGGGTTAGGTCCATATATTTTTTTTTAGGCCTTAGTATTAACTACCTATTGGAAATAATCTTGGGTCTGGCCGCTCACTTTTTTTTTTGTCCAGATTTTTTGACTTGTAATAGCTACTCAGTTCATGTGGTGACAGGGTTAGGTCCATATAATTTTTTTAAAGCCTTAGTATTAACTACCTATTGGAAATAACCTGGGGTCTGGCCGCTCACTATTTTTTTGTCTAGATTTTTTAACTTGAAGTATCTACTTTGTTTATGTGGTAACAGGGTTAGGTCCATATATATATTTTTAGGCCTTAGTATTAACTACCTTTTGTAAATAATCTTGGGTCTGGCCGCTCTTTTTTATTTTTGTCCAGATTTTTAACTTTAAATAGCTACTCAGTTCAAGTGGTGACATGGTTAGGTCCATACATATTTTTTTTAGGCCTTAGTATTAACTACCTATTGTAAATAATCTTGGGTCTGGCCGCTCACTTTTTTTTTTGTCCAGATTTTTTAACTTGAAATAGCTACTCAGTTCATGTGGTGACAGGGTTAGGTCCATTTAATTTTTTTTAGGCCTTAGTATTAACTACCTATTGGTAATAAACTTGGGTCTGGCCGCTCACTTTTTTTGTTGTCTAGATTTTTTAACTTGAAATAGCTACTCAGTTCATGTGGTGACAGGGTTAGGTCCATATATTTTTTTTAGGCCTTAGTATTAACTACCTTTTGTAAATAATCTTGGGTCTGGCCGCTCTTTTTTTATTTTTGTCCTGATTTTTAACTTTAAATAGCTACTCAGTTCAAGTGGTGACAGGGTTAGGTCCATATATTTTTTTTTAGGCCTTAGTATTAACTACCTATTGGAAATAATCTTGGGTCTGGCCGCTCACTTTTTTTTTTGTCCAGATTTTTTGACTTGTAATAGCTACTCAGTTCATGTGGTGACAGGGTTAGGTCCATATAATTTTTTTAAAGCCTTAGTATTAACTACCTATTGGAAATAACCTGGGGTCTGGCCGCTCACTATTTTTTTGTCTAGATTTTTTAACTTGAAGTATCTACTTAGTTTATGTGGTAACAGGGTTAGGTCCATATATATATTTTTAGGCCTTAGTATTAACTACCTTTTGTAAATAATCTTGGGTCTGGCCGCTCTTTTTTTATTTTTGTCCAGATTTTTAACTTTAAATAGCTACTCAGTTCAAGTGGTGACATGGTTAGGTCCATACATATTTTTTTAGGCCTTAGTATTAACTACCTATTGTAAATAATCTTGGGTCTGGCCGCTCACTTTTTTTTTGTCCAGATTTTTTAACTTGAAATAGCTACTCAGTTCATGTGGTGACAGGGTTAGGTCCATTTAATTTTTTTTAGGCCTTAGTATTAACTACCTATTGGTAATAAACTTGGGTCTGGCCGCTCACTTTTTTTGTCGTCTAGATTTTTTAACTTGAAATAGCTACTCAGTTCATGTGGTGACAGGGTTAGGTCCATATAATTTTATAGGCCTTAGTATTAACTTCCTATTAGAAATAATCTTGGATCTGGCCGCTCACTTTTTTTTTGTCAGGAATTTTTTACTTGAAATAGCTACTCAGTTCATGCGGTGACAGGGTTAAGTCCATATAATTTTTTAGGCCTTAATAGAAACTACCTATTGAAAATAATCTTGAGTCTGGCCGCTCACTTTTTTTTTTGTCCAGATTTTTTGACTTGTAATAGCTACTCAGTTCATGTGGTGACAGGGTTAGGTCCATATAATTTTTTTTAAGCCTTAGTATTAACTACCTATTGGAAATAACCTGGGGTCTGGCCGCTCACTATTTTTTTGTCTAGATTTTTTAACTTGAAGTATCTACTTAGTTTATGTGGTAACAGGGTTAGGTCCATATATATATTTTTAGGCCTTAGTATTAACTACCTTTTGTAAATAATCTTGGGTCTGGCCGCTCTTTTTTTATTTTTGTCCAGATTTTTAACTTTAAATAGCTACTCAGTTCAAGTGGTGATAGGGTTAGGTCCATATATTTTTTTTTTAGGCCTTAGTATTAACTACCTATTGGAAATAATCTTGGGTCTGGCCGCTCACTTTTATTTGTCCACAATTTTTAACTCGAAATAGCTACTCAGTTCTATTGTCAGGGGTTATGGTTAGTTAGAGGAAAACTATTATAGTTAAGAGATGACTTTTATTAAAAAGATTACAATAAACTTAGCAAATAGCACACCGCCATATTGAGCCATGTCGCACCAAAGAGAAAGATATGCGTCATAGACCTTGCACTAGTGTGGTGACACCAAAATCAGTGTTGTACCATTGCAACCTTCAACACCCTTCCTCAATGTCACATCACTGAGTTGCACCACCTTCAAGCTTCACATTCGTTAAACAAACTCAACAAAAATTCTGTCTGCATTTACATTACACAATATTATTCAAACAATTCATTTCTACAATTCTCAAACTTAACTTTACACAACGGCTTAGTACAGATATCAGCAATTTGATTCTTACTTTCAATATACCTCAATATTACAATTTGCTTTTCAACTTTCTCCCTTATAAAATGGTATTTCAAATCTATATGCTTTAACCTCTTATGGTGTTCAGGATTTTTAGAAATATGAATGGCAGATTGATTGTCTGCATATATAATCATGTTACTACACTTAAGATTAATTTCATTAAGCAAATTTTTTATCCAACACCCCTCACATATACCTCTAGCTAGAGCAACATACTCAGCTTCAGTTGAAGACATCGCCACACATTGCTGCTTACTGGATGACCATGAAACTGTGCAACCATATACCTTAATTATGTATCCTGATGTAGATTTCCGGTCTGTCGGATCTCCACCCCAATCAGCATCAGTATAGCCCACCAAAGGCTCACCTGTACCATTTTTATACACTAACTTAATACCTAACGTCTCTTTAATGTACCTTAGAATTCTTTTCAAACCCCGCCATACTTCCTCATTTGCACATGCCTGATAGCGACTCCAATAACTTAAAGCATAACATATGTCAGGCCGAGTGCCCAACATAGCATACATAAGACTCCCAATTAGCTCTCTGCACTTCCTTATCAACTTTTCATTCTTCTGATCACTCTTCTCAATTTTAAGTCCAGGCTCCATAGGCGTAGAAACCGGCTTACAGTTTTCCATGTTGTACTTCTTCAAAACCTCTTTTAGATAATTTTCTTGATCAATTTCAATATAGTTTTCCTTCTTCTTTATGTTTATACCTAAATATTTAGAAACTCCGTTCATGTCTTTCATATCAAAGTTATCCTTAAACACTTGCTTTAACTTCTCAATCTCTCTAATTTCTTCTGAAACTAATATTATATCGTCTACATACAATAAAACATAGAATTGAAACCCTTTCTTGTAATATAAGCAATAATCACATTTGCTGCGCATAAACCCTTCCTGAATCATTAGCTTGTCAAATCTATCATTCCAATATCTCGGTGACTTCTTTAGTCCGTATAAAGATTTTTCCAGTTTCAATACGTTACCATCTTTTTCCATACCTTTTGGTTTTTCTAGATATACTTCCTCTTCTATTCTTCCATTTAGAAAGGCACTTTTTACATCCATCTGCTGTATTTCTAAATTATATTTATTTGTTATGGCTAGCAAGACTCTTAAGGTTGGCAACTTTGCTACTGGAGCATACACTTCTGAGTGATCGAACCTCTCTTCTTGCTTAAACCCTCTCACTACAAGTCTTGCCTTATAGATTTTGTTATCTTCTTCATTCTTTACTTTAAAAACCCACTTGCAATCAATTGTCTTCTTCCCTTTAGGTAATTTTCTCTCAATCCAAGTTTTATTTCTTTTAAGTGCATCTAACTCGTTATTTATTGCTTCCAGCCACTTGTGTCTATCTTTTCCATTTACTGCCTCTTCATAACTTAACTCTTCTTCTTTTTGCGCTAACATTCCTAGTTCATAATCTTTAGTCCATTTAGGTTTCTTTACTCTTCTTCCACTCCTTGTTTTCCCTTCTTCGAACCTATTTTCATCTGAGCTAAACCACTCCTCATCAAGATTTTCTTCTTCGTAGTCCAAATCGATATCAGAGTTATCTTCATTTCTTCCTTCCTTTTTGTCCGACTTTTCTTCTATTTCTATTTCGTGAACACCTTGTTCTTCCAGCAACATTTCTTGTTCTTCATCCACTGTTAGTCCCTGCTCTTCTTCATTCTTGTTTTCTTCTACTGTCAACTCATCTCTAACTGTATTATTCTCCTCTTCCTTTGCTAAATTCTCTTCTTCTGTATGATGTATCTTCTTCTCTGCCCTTTTTGTTCCTTGCACAAATATAACATCTCTGAAGGTTTCAACGTCTCCTTCATCTTCAAACCACACTCTATATCCCTTTGTATTATATCCATACCCTACAAATCTTCCTTGCTTTCCTTTTGGATCCCATTTGTATCTTCTCTGTTTTGGGATGTGAGTGTACACTTCATCTCCAAATTTTCTAAAAACATTTACATCAAACCTTTTCTTATAAAGTAACTCATATGGTGTCTTACCCTTCTGGCTACTTGTACCTGACCTATTAATTGTGAAAACTGCATTATTCACTGCTTCTGCCCATAACTCTTTGCTAACATTAGCATTTATCAACATTGTTCTAGCAGATTCCACAATTGTTCTCATCTCTCTTTCGATCCGACCATTCTGTTCTGGCGTATAAGCCACTGTTGTCTCATGAACAATTCCTTTCATTTTGAACATTCTTTCTACATCCCTATTTTTAAACTCACCACCTCCATCTGAACGAAATCTTTTAACTTTACATCCAAACTCATTTTCAAACTGTTCAAGAAACTCTGCTATTTTCTCTTTTGTCTCATACTTATTCTTAAGGAAGTATACATACCTGTAACTACTGTAGTCGTCCTTCAGCAATAAGAAATAAGATGAACCGCCCAATGACTTTGTCTCCATGGGACCGCACAAGTCTCCATGCACCAGCTCTCCTGACCTGCTTGCTCTGCTGTCACTCTGAGAAAAAGATAACCTGGTCTGTTTGCCCTGAATACAAGATGTACATTGTTCAATCTGCCCTTCATATTTTATATTATTTTTACATAATATTTCTTTCACATGTTTAAAATTTTGATGTGCCAACCTCTCATGCCATGAAGATAAACTTAAAAATGCCAAGCTCTCATTATTCACATTAAATTTTAATTCAATCATATACAAATTACCTACACGTTTTGCTTGAGCCACAATGGTTCATTCAGATAAAAACTTACAATATTTTTCATTTGACATCACTGTATATCTATGATCAACGGCACTGGCCAATGAAAACAAATTTGCACTTAACTCAGGCACAAACAATACATTATACATCACAGAAGGAATATACTTTGATCCATTAAAAGCAAAGAAATGTATATCCCCTTTATCCTCTACATTAAATTTTTTCCCATTACCTACTACAACTTGTTTATCAATTTTATGAAAATTACAAAACAAACTTCTGTTATGTGACATATGGTCACTTGCTCCTGAATCCATAATAAACTCTAAATTATTTTTGCACACAGGCTCCTGAACTATAAATGCAGTTTTAAAACCTTTACTACTTTCATTATTAACATTTGACACTAAATTATTCTTACAGTCTCTAGCATAATGTCCGATCTTGTTACAACTGAAGCACTTTCTTTTACGACACTCATTTTTTACATGGCCACTTTTACCACACTCAAAACATTTACGCTCACTATTTTTCAACTTATTAAAGTTGCTCCTGCTAATAAATGCTGAAGTTGTAGGCTCTGACTGGCTACAGCGCTCTTCTTCAACTAGCAATCTTGATGTCAATTCTTTCATATTCTGCTGATTTTCCGGCACCGACTCCCAGGCACTCACAAAGTGTTTGTACTTTTCTGGCAAGGTCATCAGAATTTTAGTTATCAACATCTTCTCCGATGGAGCTTCATTAAAGCTTCTTAGCTGACCACATATTTCATCTAACTTAGAGATAAACTTCATCATAGGTTCTTCATATGTCATATTGAAGAAACGCTGCTGTACAAGGTGAACACTCACCTGTGATGATGGCTCATACAGTGCTATTAATTTTTGCCACATTTCACAACTTGTACAACATGTTGACAGATAAGACATAACCTTTTCATCTACTCTTGTCACCAAGACTTCCTGTGCTTTACAATCCTTTTCTTCAAAGACTTCTTTTTCTTTTTCATTTTTTGCCTCCGATACAGTAACAGCTCCTGTCACAACATCATACAATTTCTTCGATTTTAAGATGATAGACACTTGGAACTTCCACGCCGCCCAGTTCTTTCCGTTTAATATAACGTATTTTGAATCTGCTCGTCCCTCCATTTTTGTACTAGCACGTCGCCTATACCGCCGACAAAATAAACTTTCTTAGCTCTGTTGATTCTCTCGACGACACCAACTTCCTTTATAGTACCAGCACGCCGCTTTTACCGCCGACAATGCCGTACCTACCTAACCTTAGGTTGGTTCTTTACCGACACCAACTAATCTCTTCTGACATCTAAACACACTCGCGCCTCTGGGCCCATAACCTATTGTCAGGGGTTATGGTTAGTTAGAGGAAAACTATTATAGTTAAGAGATGACTTTTATTAAAAAGATTACAATAAACTTAGCAAATAGCACACCGCCATATTGAGCCATGTCGCACCAAAGAGAAAGATATGCGTCATAGACCTTGCACTAGTGTGGTGACACCAAAATCAGTGTTGTACCATTGCAACCTTCAACAAGTTCATGCGGTGACAGGGTTAAGTCCATATAATTTTTTTAGGCCTTAATAGGAACTATCTATTAAAGTTAATCTCGGGTCTGGCCGCTCACTTTTTTTTTTTGGACCAGAATGCCTGATGTCCTTTGCAAATATAAGTAAAATTAAACTTGTGTTAAAGAATCATAAAAATATTTCTACAAATAGAAAGGTAATGGGGCCTTAAAGTTGGGCTTAACGAATCAGCGTGTGACGTCACGCCACTTCGGCTCGCTGTTAATTTGTAGGGCGGTGCGCCGACGTGAGGAAGTGGCGTGACGTCATCGCCATATTTGAGGCCACAGTCAATCTGCACGAAATATGTAATTTAAATAATTTATTTCTCAGCCATTTCATCTGGATTCCATACTTACTATTAAATAAATGAAAACTGTACAATTTAAAGCACACACATATGCAGAACATTTAATTTTAAGTTCAAGGCATAAGAAATGCTATCAATCATTAGAGCAAATTGATGGCGAATAATGCGAAGATTCGATTAATTTGGGGATTTCCCACATGCAACATGCTGACTTTAATATATGCACCCAGAATATTTAATCTTATCAAAAATGATAACATAAAACTTATAAAAGCAACTTACACTATTTGATCCGGGAAAATCATAGCCACCCATGACCTTCATATATGCCTTTTCAAGCATAGACACCCAAAATTCGTTTTTATTACTTGAGTATGAGCACAACAGACGACCATACTTGCTATACGGCAATCGATCATCTATGATCACCTAGAAATAAGAAAGAAAATTCTTATGGCTGGTTTTAGTGTTGTACGCTGACAGCCGAAATGTATAAGCTCGCTGTCCGCATAATTCCGCAAGAAAAACTTACATGCAAGATGCACCGCCCGCCCGCAAATAAATGCAGATGCAGCACAGTGACACACCTTGCACCTTCACCGACTACTCTAAACGTGTTTCGCCCACACACGGAGCATCCTCAGGAGTTTTTAGACCGTGCAATACCAGCAACAGTAATCCAGTCTCCTTGCTGGAATCTTGCGGAATTATGCTACATATTTTTCGTTTTCTAAAAATATGTAGCTCTGTAGGTAGGTGTACGAATACAATATGTACCCCCGCTGGGAATCGAACCTGGGACCCCTGGGGTCTGATACCGGTGGTTGTACCACTAGACTACAGAGGCGTTTTGTATCTTTAACTCCAATTATTTCACTAGCTGACACTTCAGAGCATTATGTTGCACTTTTACAGGTACCATCGTGCGGCGAATTTTTAAAATTAAAATTTACAAAATGGCGGAGCCGTGACGAGGCCAAATGATTCAAACCCTTTATTTTAATTTACAGGCTTGGTGCTCTTATTAGATTTACATGACTACGTCCATTGATTGACCAATTTGTTATCAACAAATCCCGTTCGAGAATACTGAATGTTGAACCGGGAAAAGCGCGCGATTCCACTCTGTATTATGAAAGCTAAGTATTTAAGAAATGAAAAAAAAAACTAAAAAAATTTAAAATAAATCTCACCTTTCTTCTTACACCATTAAGATGCAGTTTCACCATGTACTTGCCAAATGGATTGTAAACTGGCTGTTTAATCCTATTTTTGGGATAAATAATAGACGTGATGATCTTTTTGTTGAATCTTCTTTCATATAACGCGCTTACTGCTAAGGATGCGACGAATGAGCAGTCAGACACTATCTGAAGATCGGACAAAAGAAAGAAAAAGTGAATTAAGAGATGACACAGTCAACAATTAAATATCTCTGGATATGGGCTGCGCAATACTGATCGACAATCAGGAGGCTAATTGTCTAATTTAAAATCTATCGCAATCCCTTTCAATTCGTAATTTGACAGATATTCAGGCCGTCACTATTTGACATTTGAAAGGGATTGTGATCGGGACGCGTTTTAAAGGTGTGGAATAAACGAAATTGAACTGTCTAAGCAATATGACAGACGAAAATATCACAATCATAATAAATAAAGGGGATTGTGATAGATTTTAAATTAGACAATTAGGGGGCAGATCCTAAGCCTTGCCACAGGCGTTGTTTCGTGCGATGAAAAAAAAAATCTAAGTACCAATTGGAGCCTGTAGGATAAACTAGGATAAACTTCCCGCTTGACCAATCCAGTTTTTCCAAGGAGATTTATTAAAAGTAAAAGATATATAGAAAACGGTTATATCACAAATAATATTACTGTTTTGCATTCCAACAAAACAGATATTATGTGTGTGAGAAAACACACAGCGCTGGATGAAGAAGCGCGTTCTAGATTACCGAATAAATACCTAGTTTATCTTAATATAAACATTTTCTTTCACTTACCACTAGGCTGAATGATCTGCCATACCTTTGTCATGAAGCTCTCATTCGACGAACGTCAATGTCACTTGTCATAGTGTCTTCACCAGCAAGCAACTTGCTCAGCGCTGTGTGTTTTCTCACACACATAATATCTGTTTTGTTGGAATGCAAAACAGTAATATTATATGTGTTTCTAAAACACACAGCGCTGGATGAAGACCTGTTTGATATCTGCTGGTGAAAGAAAGATAAACGCTATGTGATTAAAATTATTCTCAGTGATAATATATACAACCAAGTTAATGAATTTCAAAATTGTTACTTATTCAATATAAAAGGTATCAGCATATCTAAACTTTCTACAGAATAATAACTTAAATAACAAAAATCCCCTTGTAGGTATTTTCTTCCAATTAACCTGGAATTGTACCTTTGTAAAATAAAATTAATAATCGTTAGATCAAAACACTTCAGATCAGTTAGACCTTGCGGTAAACTATTTACTTACTTGAAATTTAACCTTACAAAAATTATTGACTTAATAAAAGGTTTCTACTACCTGTATCTGAATCAGAACCTGTTTACTCATATTCTCAGTAGAAGGGTTTTCGGTCCAACTTTCTTATGCTATAGCTGAACATAATGTATTCTCCATTGAAAACTCCATTAAAGACTTATTATTCCTTCTCAAAAACTGATCTTATCCATCCAGTCATGGTGCCTGTAGCTGGGTTGTCCACCGCAGAAGTGAAATAACAGTACTTATTATTATTATTTTTCTATACAGAACTGGACTTATGAACTCTCTAGATGTTCTTTTAACCAACAACTTCTTCTAGATTTATCCATCTTACACCCAAAACTAGATAAAAGTAAAGCACCTTCTGCACATCACTATATATATATTATATATATCTTAAGTTCTAATAAGGTGAGATCATACTCTCCTTCCAGAGGCCAACAGTTGTATTATTGCTGTTCTCCTTTCAAACAATAGGTCTGAAATTGGTAATTGGTTTGAAAGTTCTGTAGTTCAGAAAGATAATTTAACAGGTTTTGTTGGGCTTTCGAGGAGGTAGCTTCTTATTTTAACCCTTGATGTATGAAAAAGTGTTTTTCCCATATGCTAGACGGGGAGCAAAACGATAAAGACAGCAAGTGCCAGCTTCTGCCTTCCAGTGCAGCTAATAGCCAGAAACCAGAACAGAAGCCTGTAAATGGCAAAGGCATCTTATGAAACTATTGTAGGTGATGTGGTGACAAACTGTCACTATAGTTACTACATTATATACCCCACTTAGTAGCAAATGTTGCGTTGTTTATGTGAGGCTATAACACTGAAGTTTATAGGTACACTTTGAACTCTCAAGCTGCACCCTTTGATGCTCCGCCAAACCCACAAGAGCATATCTGGCGTCAGGCCCACTAGCATGAACACTGATATATCACGTGACAATATGATCTGATTTGTCTTGCTTACCCTGCTAAGCTGAGCGTGCCAGTGACACGTTACCGAGCTACGAGCTTCGATAAAAGTCACTCGTGCTAGGGCTACAGGGAGAAGTATGTATAAAAAGATTTTTGATATACCTCATTAATTACAGAAACAGAACATTAATTGACTGTAATCTGCTATGCAATCCTGGAAATTGCATATTTATGTAAAAGATTTGTGCGAAAGTCAAACTATCTTCTGAATCTCAAAATACTGCATTACTCCATTTAGAAGCTATTTTTGACACTTATTGTGTAAGTAAACAATCCCTTTTATTTGAGGGTGAAAAAGTATTGTGTTATAATTTATTCCTTTACAGTTTTTATCTTAGAAAATAACCTTTATCTCATTTTACTGGAATGAGAGATTTGGTTTAATTCTCGATACAATTTATCACTTAATAATCATATCGAATGTAGGTATATGAGCCACAAGAGCTTACCTACCCGCTAGGATTTATTATGAGAATCGATACAAACTTTTTAACCCTATTGAACTTACTTACCCCTTTTTAAATTATTTTGTCAGGTACATTTTGGAGTACCTACCTATACGTCAATTGTTGAGGTTTGAGCCGACAGCCCTGCCATCCCGGCACGGGCTGTCTTAATGATAGGCGGTCGGCAGTGCCGTAGTACCCCCCCGAGAGGTACGCCGCCAAAGTGTTCTCTATATAGAGCACACACTGACCAGATAGTTAATAAAAAATATTTTTATATATATATATATATATATATATATATATATATATATATATACGTTTATACATGATTGTTAATTGTACAATAGAATTGTTCTTCTTTCATTTCATTGGTTCTGAATTAGTTCTAGAAATAAATTATTTTGTATACTACAACGATGCTGCTGACTCAATTGTAAATAGAGTATGTAACATTGTATAATAAGACAATCAAATTCTTGGACAATTTGATCAAAGTTTATATCTTTCCTTAGAGAAAAAAGGTCAACTCAATCTATTGAAATGATTATCAAAATGTTATTATTATTTTTGTTCTATTTTTATGTCTAAATACTTGAATTCTGTTAAGTTTAATGATTCTAATAATTATTTGAAACTATTGGTCAATAAAATTAAAGGTGATTTGATTTTTTGTTTCTATTTCTTGTTTACTTAAGTTATCAATAACTACAACCGTTAGAAATACAAATACTTTGTTTGCCATTTATAATTAGTATTCTTAGCAGACTTGATTGTGCTCAGTCATTTGTTTCTTATGTGTATACATACACAAAATATTGTTTGTTTCCGATACATAAATAAACTTCTGCAAGACACCTTGCTATCACTTATCTCTTAATAATATGTTATTGCTTTGTGGTTCTTACATTGATCCATCTCATGATGGGAGCTCTAACAGATTATTTATAAATGCCTGCACACAAATTTATAATTGCATAATAACCATTTAACAACTTATTGTTAATTTCGAGTCATGCTGGGACTCACAGAAGGTCTTTCTCATGTTTAGATCAATGGGCTATTTTATTACCCCCCCCCCCCCCCCCCCCCCTCTAACTTTTTATGGAAAAAGTTCTATTACAGGTGGGTTAATGCCCATTGTGACATTTATCAAGTTGGTCTGAAGATCCTGTATCACTATCAATCCGTTCTTTTAGGGTCATCGCCTCACCAGCCAAAAATACTGTGGTGCTACTACTACAAATGTGCACCAAGCCATGTTTAGGTATCTTAGAACTTTGTTCTTTGTATCTTGGAATAATACTGAGCCATGTCAGGCAAAGGCTTTTGGAAAACAATGGCGGTTTCTTATGACGCGATCACGCTAATACGTCCACCTTCGGGACACCCCTATTTTGATTATAGCCTCCGAGGCCTGGGGCGACAGTGCCATTCCGGCACGGGCTTTCTTAGTGATAGGCGGCCGGCAGTGCCGTAGTACCCCCCCGAGAGGTACGCTGCCAATAGTGTGATAATGAGCTGTTTGGATGTTCTGATAAGCTCTACTATTACTTTGAGTAAAGGCGATTGACCGAATACCACCCTCGTTCCGGAGGTGGGCCTGGAACAATTTGGTTATCCAACTGGATGAGTTCGAGCGCATACTGCAGATTCAAGCCTGTTTTGGTTAGTAGTGTACACTGCAAGCCCTTTGAGATTCACAAGCCACAAATATGTATTTTTTCAATATCTCTTTATGCGGACCATTTCCCTGAAAGGCAACTTCCTTTTTCAATAAACAATGCAGTCCAACTGTTACCAAGAGATGCATTCAGACTTTGTGTTCTGTGTGGCTTTTAGGCACCAAACAAATTCCTGTGGAACTATGAGGCATGTTTTCAGTCTTTCTCAAAGAGGGCGATAACCAAATAGGTTTGCGACCCACTGATAGACCAGTTAAAACTGTTAGTGGTTTAATTAGGCTTTAGTTAACTCAATTACCTAAGCTACCGGCTAACTGAGTACAAGATTATTTTAACCGCTCGCAATGCTCTAATTTAGCAATAGTTACTTATTATACCAGTCAACTGAGCCAACATAGGTATTCTTAAATGACAACTGTTTTGCTTTTTAAATGCCTTGAAGCTCGAGGTACCAGAATAAAGTCTCAAACTATTTTGATTCCTTGCAAAGATTGTTTACAAATCATTAATACATTAATTTAAGTACCTTTTTCAACCTCACCATAAGTTTCTGGACAACTTGTTTAACTTGGTCTGTTACTTTCCTTCAAAACTGTCTTTTGAACTATCTGGATTGAACAATAATTGTGATTCCGAACTTGGAATTTATGGAAAACCGTATGTCGGTTTTGATAAAGTGATGCTATCACTCTGTTTAGAATATTCACAAAAAGTCTGATGCTTTTGACTAAATGGCGAGATGTGAGGGTGCTCTGTTTCAGTTCCATTACTATCGTTTGTTTGACTAAGAAGCTGTGAATCCTTCTTCATCACCTGATGAGGAAGAAAAAATCGACGATAGTGCGCGAAACGCGCACTTCTACCGATGCACCATCTCGCCGTTTTCGTCAACTTATAGGTAAAAACTTACCCACCGGTCTGTTTCACAGTAAATATTCTTAGTTTTAACTTCACAATAGGTGAAAAAACTGTATTTTACACAATTTTTTTGGTAAATGAAAAATTTTGCACGTTACCGGTAAAATCTAAAAAACGCTATGACAAGTGACATTGACGTTCGTCGAATGAGAGCTTCATGACAAAGGTATGGCAGATCATTCAGCCTAGTGGTAAGTGAAAGAAAATGTTTATATTAAGATAAACTAGGTATTTATTCGGTAATCTAGAACGCGCTTCTTCATCCAGCGCTGTGTGTTTTAGAAACACATATAATAGACCATTAAGGGGTTATTCATTTGACGACCTGCCCCCTAATTGTCTAATTTCAAAATCTATCACAATCCCTTTCAAAGGTATTACTAATAAGGACCCTGCCTGAGCGATGTTGCTGTGCCTTCCAAAGACCTGCACAGCACGCTGATATTCTGGCAGGGCCTCGGGAGAGTTTTGGTCACAACATGTTTTAAACTTAACAAATGTTAAAATGGCCAAATCGCTTATTTGCCAAAATTTTCTAAACTGTATAATTTTATAGGTGACAGATAGAACACGAAAATAAAAAAATAAAAATATTTATCTATACTAATATTATAAAGAGGAAAGATTTGATTGTTTGTTTGTTTGCAACGAATAAACTCAAAAACAACCGAATGGATTTGGATAAAATTTGGTACACAGATAGTATATAACATGGTTATGAACATGGGACTCTTATCCCGATATTCCCACGGGAACGGGAACTAAGCGGGAGAAACCGCGTGGGGCTTAGTATATTACAAAGTGTTCTGTGGCACATGTTAATGTCAGTGTCATGAAAATGTGTGTTTGATTTATGTGAAGTGAAGAGAAGGACAAAAAAAATAATAGATATAACTTGTGAAGATAATAAGTACAAGGGCGTAATGTCAACATTTATTAGGCCGTCAACGCATAGGCAGGAAGTTTGCTAAGAGCCTAGCGCCTAGTGACTTGGTTGCCCTAGCGTGTATACAAGTTAGTTTATAAACACACATGTTAGTTTTCTATATATTTATGTCACGAAGCACGAGGCACTGTCCGAACCGTGTATCCTAGCAACTAGCCAGGATACAAGTCACTAGCTCTAGACGCTAAGCAAGGCGCCCGTCTGTGCGTTGGCAGCCATAAAATCTTACTTACAGTCTGTTTAATACTGAAACAATCAACATGATCATCGACAATAAGTTTAGGGTCACTGGAGATTTCATGAGGCCGGATCAAGCATTCAAACTCTTGCTGCTGCTTTGAAGAGAGCTTCAACTCACTCGCTCTATCCTCAAATGGAAGAGCGTACTGGAACTTCTCTGACAAATCAACATCCATGAATGGTAAAAAGTAATTGTTGTTTATGTTCGATGTTTTCCTTAGCACTTCTTTCTCTTCCTCAGTGTAAGTGTGTTTACCACCACTTACTTTCAAATGCACACTTTGTTCTCTTTGCAATTGAGCTCTATTTGGTGATACACCTGTAAGAAAACCTTAAATGAAATGGCATGAAACGTAGACTCAGTTTTTTGCCTGTCAAAACCATAAAATCCTTTATGTTTTCTGACATTCATTCAAAGTAAGAGTAATGGTTAAAATGAGACTCTGCAATCCAACCTATATAAATGACTAGCCTTCCGCCAGAAAGTTCGTTCGCGAGGAAAGATTATCGCGCGAACTTATCGCATGGTGGTGCCATCTATCAGAATGAAAGTAACTATTTTATGTCCATCGGTTCCAAAACTGTCTTGAACGAAGCCAAAATGTCTATTTTTACATTTCATTTTTTATATCAACATCCTCTAGAGCCTCTATAACGACACCCATATCGATGCTTGCCACAGATATTTTCTAAGTAAGGCGATCGTGTGCCCCAACACTTAGCGGTTAATTTGGACAATGACAAAAAATATGTTTGTTTGTATTTCATTTCCAACCATAAGCCTAAGTGACTTTTACTTACTAAATAGTAGTCTTTTCTAACACAACGTTGTTATACAACATTTGATAATCCTAACTTCGAAACCAGACAGACTTTCATTCAAAGTTTCATCACCTATTTTACCCCCTTTGGGGTGGAACTTCGAAAAATCCCTTCTTAGTGGGTGCCTGCTCTGTATAAGGTATCTACGTGCAAAGGGGTTTGAACTTTTTTGTATGGAGGCTGGTCTCTTCCAAATCCGTAGTATAAGACTCCATTTTGATATTTTTTTTTTCAAAATGACATCGCACAATTACACCTACATAAATCAACAGGGGACAAACAGCAACAACTATTATGCTATAAAATGCCCTTAAGTGTCACGTTAGCCAGATTAGAGTTAAAAATTAATAATACTGAAGTGAAGTATCACCTATGTATCTTTAACTCCTATTATCACTATCACATGACACTTTAGGGCATTATGTTGTATAATATTTTTTGTTCATCTTTACGTATAACAACCTCTGCTTAGGCTGTACCAGAAATGAGTTTGCAGCTCGATGGAGCACCAGACTCTACATGTTATATATATGTAAATCAACAACAAATCTGATCATAGTCAAGAAGACTGATCGCACAATGAAATAAAAAAAAACGTAACTTTCCCTATCCATTTATATAGGTATTATTGTGAGGATCGATTTTGATACATTTTCAAAATGGCGGACCAGTGACGAGGCCAAAATGTTCAAACCCCTTTGGAGCTGTTCAAGTATTACGTAAGCAGATTTCTTGCAATTATTAACCCACCCCTCCCCCTCGTCAGCAAAAGTAAGCAAAGCTCTTACCCCTCCCGCATGCTTATGTAAACATTGGTACAACTGATTGATTTATGAGCAGCAGTTATAAGGAATAGGTTTGGAATAAAGGACTGTAATCCCCGAAAATGCATTTCGTTTCTGCATAAACATAAAGTGTGGGTAGCGATATGTATAAAAAAAGGAAACAATTACTGCTGATGTAATCACTATCTAGATCCCCCCATCCCCCCCATGTCATCAAAAATAAGCAAAGCAAAGACCCCCCCGCCCCTCTGTAGTGCTTACGTAATACTTGAACGGCCCCTTTCAAGTTCCTAGGTTCAGTAGTTTGGGCTGTGCGCTGATATATAAGCCAGCCAGTGATAAATAGGTAACTAGAGGTAGGTTTTTTAGTCTTATCAATATGTGTGTAGGGCTATAGTCGAAGTATGAAGATAAAATAGGCTATTTTAAACTCTAACACACAATATTATTGAAGGATCCTTCTTGATATATATAACAATGAGAGTGGTTTCCATACTTCAACAATTATATTAAAAAGATTAACTACAATAATTAAAATTAAATTATCTTACTTGGTCTGTCATGTTCATTAATTGATAATGCATCAATTTTTTTAATTCCTTTTATTTCTTCAGCTCTATCCAAGGCCTGTTTTGCTAAGCTATTTATTTTTTCCTTTACTCCAGGATCACTTACTTTCTGAAAATACACCAGCTATTATCACTACGTATTTAGGATAAAATATTGCCTACATAATATAAAATTTTATAATCAGAAAAAAAGATAACATTGACATTTATTTAAATATGCTTTTGATTCTTACTGAATTCACAGCTAGTTCAACTGCTTGAGTGTAAAGCTGGAGAGCGAGATCTGTAAGGTCAGCTTCATCAGCATCCAGGGCCTGCTGCATTAGGAAATAACATTGTTGCATATAGCGTTCGCTTTCAGCTTGCTGAGCTTCATCTGAAATATTATAAACCTATAGTTTGGAGACACAATGACAGTATTCAGGAACATTTTAAATGTCTTGCAAATCTTGCAATAACATGAAAGTTGAGGAATACATTATTTGAAAGGTTGTCTATTCTCAAGTGCCGCACTTCTTTCTAAGCTTTTCTTCATTTACTTCCTGACTTTTAAACAAAGTTATTACCATTGTCCTTGAGATTGGAATAGGTAAAGAAAGGCTTAATGCTAATACACGAATTGTTAATATTGAAATTAGTCACAGTCATATGAGTCATCGTCTATCAACCACGAGAGTTTTGTTTGCGAAAGGCCGACCCGACTCTTCTCAGAAAAATAGTAAACTGATTTTACCTCTCTGTTCTAGAAGCGCAGTCGCTCTCGCGAGGTACTCCTGTACTTTTAATCGTATTCCTGGTATTTTCTCAGGAGCCACATTATCCCGAGCTCTATCCAGCAGGCGTGCAGCAGTTCTGTAACATTCTACGGCCTTATCGATGTCCTTCATTTGATCAAACTGGACGGCAAGGGACGCCGCTTCCGCGGCGTTAATCATGTCACTCATGTTAATTGGTCATTTATATTGTCTATGTTGGAAACAAAATAAAATAATCCAGAATTCCAGCAGACAGCACAACTCAATTCACAAATTCTATTATATATGTACACAAATTATAAAGAATAAATAGACTCAATTGTCAAATTTATAATTTTTTTTTTTTTTTCGTTCCTAAGAGCAGGCTAGGGTCATAGACCATACTGCCTCGTCATTAGTAGGTATCTTTTCTTGAGTGAAGTTTTATAAATATAAATTCATTAGTTTTTATTAGAAAATCCAAGAAATTATTGGTCAATCCAAAAAGTCATATTTCAGTATTTTTTGTCATAGGTATTTATCAATGTTTATTTTCTGTATCCTACAGAACAGGCTACGGTCTTAGACCATACTGCCGGCTCATAAATTGTTTAAATAGTACTTTGAAACGCAACAAAAATTACAAACACCGATTTGACCTTTCCGTGCGTTCGCACTGCAAAACATTAAAATGCAGATTCTCTTGAGCAGAGCTTGTTTATCCGGTTGTTTTTCAAACCCGTACAGCAGAGAGTACAAACAAACTGTTTTATTACGGTGATGCAGAGCAGTTATTATAAAGGCTGATCGTGCGTGGCAACAAGATGCACGATATAGTGCATGCGCGTAGTGGGCACGGGGCATATATATATATATATATATATACTAGAGGTCGGGCGCGGTTTCACCCGCGTGGTTCCCGTTCCCGTGGGAATTTTGGGATCAAAGCTATCCTATCTCTTAAGTTGGACTAGACTGCTCACGGTGTGCCAATTTAATTTAAAATCGGTTAAGTAGTTTAGGAGTCCATCGCGGACAAACATCGTGACAGGAGATTTATATATATTAAGAAAGATATATAAATATGACAATAAATAACAAAACTAGTGTTTTTTTGTTTATTTTAAAAGGCAAAATGGGAAAAAAAGAGTAAAAGAGCATAATTTTCTTATCAAATATATTTTTTTTTTTTATTAAGTTTTGGCTTCATACTATTTTAGCAGTTATACAAAGTGCAAATGATCTTAAATAAAATATATTTTTAATTGATGTAAGTAATTAATTACCAACAAAAAACAATAATATTTACAGTTTATTTATAACAAAACAATATCCTCTCGCCGACGAGTGATGGCCTGCAGCTGATAATGAACGCCAAAAGGTAGGATTAGTCATGAACACTCAAAAAACCAAAGCTATAGCAAATGAGATGAGAGGCAAGAAGCAAACAATCACTACCGCGTAAAAAATATGGATATGGACATGGGCTTCATTCATTTGACAGTTAAATGACCATTTTAAGGCAATTTTATGAGCTTTTTGATTATGTGAGATCAATAACAATCTGGGGTGCGACTGCGTAAGGTAATCGTATTAATTTGACAGTTCGTATCGTATTCAATTAGCTGCATTTTGTATGGATTTTGACACTAATGACATGCAATATGAACTGTCAAATGATAACGATTTAGCTTAAGCAATCCCATAGCTGCTTTGGAATTGCGTAAGCTAATCGTATTCATTTGACAGTTCAGCAATTTAACGGAACATAGTGGTAATGAGTGGCGTCTTCTCCATACAACTGAGTAATTTAACTCAATGTTATAATTTGGAAAAGACCCTAGTCCCAATTTTTTCTTATTTGTATTTCCATAGAAATAGTGGGATACACCCACTGACCTCTAAACAAGTACTTGTATGACTTGTATAATAAAGGTCAGTGGATACACCCGTCGCCGTCGAGTCGAACATTTTTTGCAAGAATTGAGTATTCGATCGATCGAATACAAATTTAGTGGCCAGTAATAGTCCTATATAGATACTCATTCATTTCATTATCTGAGTATTCGCTTACGAGCGTTTTTTGAACATTCGAATGCGAGCCACTTCCGTCCGTGAACAGCGCTTGCGACGTTCACACCGGCCAAAGTTCGTGCTGGCGTGTAAGCCTAATATTGTAACGCTTGGTTAAAGTAATCGAATGAGAATTTACAACGTGTAATAACGTAAAGAAGTGACCTCACTATAAGCATTCGCGTGTCATGAGCATTCGTTCGTCGTTTGGCGTCGAGTATTCAAGTTGTGTGCACTGTGTGTGTGTAGTGCATACAAAAATGGCACTAACTCTTGGTTAAATGTGTTAACCTAGCTTGGCGCAAGTGGACCTAAAAGTGTTAAAAATGAACAAAATTAATTAAAAAGAGAAGATTTCTCTAGAGAATGAGACAACGCTACAAAGAATTTTGCTTCAAGATTCAAGTAGGTGTTTGCTCGGAATGCTAGCTCCAGTCCAGTTTTGGCATAAGGTTTAAGTACATTGGCTGCTAGAAAAAGCGATTCTCTGAAAAAAGCAGCAATGCACTTCCACCTTAAGCCAAACTCGCTTTTCAATCAAACGTCAAACGAAACGACTGTTTGACATTGACACCGAACGAAAATGTCGTAAAAAAAAACTGTCAAAAAAGCTGTGGGCAAATTTCAACTTCGTTCCCTGAGAATTCCTTGGTGGAAATCTGTGAGAATTACTTGTACAATAACTATAAATTAGTGGCTTAAGGCTTGGCTATACATTTATTAGAACAATAATTAAATAAAACAAACACACCGGACACAAATAACATTAAAGGTGCTACTGTTAAAAACGAAATGGGTGCCGAAACACTGACTTCTGGAAATGAAATTCGAGAGAATTTGGTGAGTTTTTAAATGATTTACTACTACTAATATATTTATATAATATACTTATTCTCATATGAGCACAATGCAAATTAACCATAACTTCATCTACCATAAAGTTTTTTACCAATTTTAAAATTATAATGTTATTTAAAACAACATAAGTTTTTTTTTATTTGACCTTCGCTTAGCATTACTTAAATTCTTTGTATGACGATCGTACATAGAACTTACTAGCGCCTTTGTCATTATATTGGGGGCATGATATTCAGTCTTGAAAGTTATCACTATTGAATACCCTTCCTTATCTGTCTTATCAAGTCTCAAGTTGGTTGTCCAATTAGTTTTATCCTCTAAACTCATTTGCTTAATAAAGCCAATTAAAATAACTAGTTTGTATAATAATAGAATAATGCAATTTCTTTATGAGAGTGCTTTGGAGTCTAATAATGTTGAATATAATTGTGACCATAATATTTATGTATGGTATTTATTTATTTATTTCCCCACTAGTAATAGTAAACACACAGACTTCTTGAGCATGTACTTTGTACCAAGCTGTTAATAACACCGACAATGTCCTCGCTAATCATTAACATAAAAAAGTTGTTTTTTACACCTTAACCTTTTAGGCCCAGGATTATGAGACACAATAGATATTCCATTGTTCTCTGGACACCGGTGTTGGGTTCCGGTTGATGAATTAATCACCTCTAAAATGTATTTATGTCACAACTTTCCTGTCTTAACTAGCCTAAGATGTATTAATCTATTTTGTATAATTACTAGGGTATAGTGGGAGGTTTGATTCCCACAGAATACAAATATATAATATAATGTTGGGATTGGAAATTATTATAAAATATTAAAAAAACTAATATTCATCTTTGTTTTTCTTAAATTCATCAAAATTTGATTACTAAAGACATTTAAAGAAGTAGATCTCTCTCTTTTAATAATCATTTTCAGAATAACTATTTTAATAAAAAACTAAAGTTGATCCAAAGAATTCCTAAATTATTAATCTCTTTTTTCAGGTTACAACTGCAGTTAAATTTTTAACAAATCCTAGTGTCCAACGCTGCACTATGGAAAGCAAAGAGAGATTTCTTCGGAACAAAGGACTAACAGATATTGAGATACATAAAGCAATAGAAAAATGTGGGGAACTTGTTGATGTGCCATCTATAACTTCAGAACTTATGTTTTACCATCAGTCAAGACATTCTTGGTTCAGAGAAAATGTACTACCTTTAATTATCTATGGGGGGTTTGCATATGGATGCTATTGGTTCTATAAGGTATGAAAAGCAACTTAAATGGAATAAATATAAATAAGAAAATATACTAGAAACAAACCACTGGTCTCAGACAGGATGCTTCGTAGTGCATTGGGGTGGATTTCTTAGGGTGTTGGTTTGTGACCCATCTGAGCGACATGAGACCAGTGTTTTTTTTGTAGTACCTGTATTTTCTTATTTATATTTATTACGTAAAAATAGCATTGTATAATGCAAAGTTAAATACATTCTACATAAATGGAAGTCTAGTTTTGCTTATTACTATTTACATTATATATTTTTGAGTGAGATTATTGGAGGTGTACACTATACCATTTTCATCATAATAATTAGCCAATTTTAATGTCCATAATGCTGGGCCAAAGGCCTTTCATCAAATAAAGATAATAAATCTTACAGTCAAACTATGCATATAGCTTTGTAGGACAAATATAATTTTATGTTACTAAATATGTAATAATTAATATAAAAAAGAATACTAATTCAAATGAGTCCTCTGTATATATATCCTTTATATTTTAAAGGATCTGTTTAAACTGTATATATTTTTTTTTAGGGTGAAATGGTTCCATCTAGGGAGACTGATCACCCGTCCGGCCTTTCTGGTGTCCCCTCTATTTTTGGTTATCTCATTATGAACAGTAGCAAAATTTGCACAAAGGGCAAAACATATTGCATGCATTTTCATCTCATTCTTATAATACAACCTGTTTGACGCAGTGGTACTATACCCGCCTCCTGCGCCAGAGGTCCCGGGTTTAATCCCCGGACAAGGGAATATTTGTGTGCATGAACATGTCTTCTTCTTCTTCTTCTTCATTCAATACGGGCGGTTTCCGCAACTCGACGACTTTTTTTGCGCCTATTTTGCGTCCGGAGGGTGTCAGGCCGGATCACTCCAGCCATCCCAGCTCAACCAGGAATGCTCCCAGCGCCTTCACGTCAGAGACGGCTTCCCGGAGACTGCCTGGTGAGCCGAGGTACTTCGCCCGGTAAGGGGCTACTCCGTCACAATCCATTAGGACGTGAGCAGCTGTCTCTTCTTCCTCCATGCAACCTCTGCATAGTGGGCTGTCAGTGACACCTAAATTGAAAAGGTGCTTGTTAAAATTACCGTGGCCAGTGATGGCCCCTGTTATCAAACGTAACAGCGGTCTATTGAGTTTAAGGAGAGCTCTGGAGAGACGAGCGTCTGCGCGCGGTAGTGCTTGTTTCGCTTGTCTGCACGTCTCCAGTGAGTCCCAGTAGTTTTGATGCAAGTTAGCTGTGTGCTCACGGATCTTACCATCATACCAGCTAGCCGGGATGGGAGCAAAAGGTTCCGGTCCGAGAGGGGTAGAATCTGAACCCCGCTTCGCTAACTCATCTGCCATGTCATTACCTCGTGCGCCGCTGTGGCCTTTAATCCACTGGACAGTGAGATTATTGGAAGCACCTACTTTGTTTAGGGTGTTGTAACATTCTTGTATTAGGCCCGATGTGCTACGACTACTATTCAGGGCCTGTAGTACCGACTTGCTGTCAGAGAGTATATAAATGTCGCAGTTTGTTACCTCTCTGGATATAATTGCCTGTGCTGCCAGTGTAATACCAACACATTCCGCTTGAAAAACGGTATTGTATGGACTAAGTGGAGAGGCAATTTGTATGTTAAGGTCCTCTGAAAATACCCCCGAACCTA
Source organism: Chrysoteuchia culmella (assembly GCA_910589605.1). Taxonomy (NCBI): domain Eukaryota; kingdom Metazoa; phylum Arthropoda; class Insecta; order Lepidoptera; family Crambidae; genus Chrysoteuchia; species Chrysoteuchia culmella. Next base: position 4,826,897 of record OU342651.1, read on the forward strand.
CTCCCGATGATGTCTTGGAACCGTCAGTGAATATTAGGAGGGCCTTGTGCTGCTGTCTGGAGTCAAGTTCGTCCTCCAGGTGTACCCTGTATTTTTTGTCGAAGATGAAAGATGGCGTGACTTTGTCACACGCTGCCTCAATCAGAGGGGTGTCAAGCCATTCCTCCAGTAAGCCGTTAAGATGCTTTACCTTCTGATACCGCAGTGTACCCAAGTGTTTAAGCCTTAACGCTGTCTTAGCAGCCTCTTGCTGGATGTGGAGGTGTAATGGTTTAATATTAAGCATTACCTCAAGTGCTGCTGTCGGGGCAGTGCTCATGCATCCAGTTAGAGCACAGCAGGCCTGACGTTGAAGCCCCTGAAGTTTCTTCGCTCCGTTGGTTTGGACAGCTTTAGGCCACCAGACCAGCGAGCCGTAGCTCACGAGGGGTTTGATAACTACGTTGTATAACCATAGGAACAATTTTGGTGACAAACCCCAGCGCTTACCCACCATCTTGCGGCATTGCCAGAGTATGACACTGGCGGACTTAATTTTATGCTCGATGTGGCTGTTCCAGGTGAGTTTGCTGTCCAAGATAATCCCAAGGTATTTTACCTCACGAGACAGCTGTAAACTTTCGTCAAAAAGTTTCGGCAAGCGGTGATTGCCCACTTGGTGTTTATTTGTAAACATAACCAGTTCAGTTTTTGACGGGTTAACTTTCAGGTCTTGTTCTCTGCACCAGTTCTCCACCTTTTTCAGGGCAGCTTGCATGACATCACAAGTCAGACTGGCCTGATTGCCAAAGGTAAGTATGGTGATGTCATCCGCATATCCTACAGTGTAGAAATAGTTGGAGTTTAGATGGGCGATCAGGTCGTCAACGACCAGGTTCCACAGTAGAGGAGAAAGTACCCCCCCCTGTGGGCAGCCCCTAGCAACAAGGGCTCTTTGACTAACCTCTCCCTCCACCTGTACCGTTCTGTTGCGTAGCATGCTAACTACCCAGTTGATGATTTGCTCTTCCACCCCTCGCTTCCTCAGTGAGGCCTCGATGCTGTTAAAGGTGGTCTTGTCGAAGGCTCCCTCTATGTCTAGAAAGGCCCCAAGACAGATGAGTTTGTTCTGAAATGCTGCCTCTATCTTACCGACTATTTGGTGAAGTGCAGATTCTGTAGATTTGCCAGGGCTGTATGCGTGTTGATGTTTGTGTAGCGGGTTTCTAATTAGAGCTCCGTTCCTTATGTACCATTCACAGAGCCTTTCCATTGTCTTCAATAGAAAGGATGACAAGCTAATTGGTCGGAAAGCCTTCGGATTGGTGTAGTCGGATTTCCCTGGTTTAGGTATGAACACCACCCTGACTTCCCTCCACTTGTGTGGTATGTATCCATGTGCTAGGCACGCTCGTAGCAGTTTTGTGAGTGCAATGACAACTGGTTCTCCACCCCATTGTAATAGGGCAGGGAAGATGCCATCAGTACCTGCAGACTTGAAAGGGGAGAAGCTCTTAATGGCGCATCTTACCTTTTCTAGTGTAATAACCTGTTCGGCCAGACGCCAGCTGGCTGCAGATGCCTGGTTCGGTTCGTGTTGCCATTCTGGTCGTTGTAACAGGAGACAATCTGGGAAATGAGTTTTTAAAAGAATAGTGTTAGATTCTTCCCGGCTACGGGACATTGTGCCGTCATTTTTACGCAGGTTACCTACTGTACCAGGACCCTGCTTTGCTAACACCTTTCTAACTCGATTTGCCTGTTTGGTGGAGGTGATCTCTGTGCTGAATTTCCTCCAGGACGAGCTTCTCCAGTATCTGATTTTCTTTTTGTACTCAGCTTTTGCAGCTTTGTATTTGTCCCAGTCTGTGTCTTTACAAGTGTTCATTGCTCTGTTAAGTCTCTTTCTTACCAGTTCTCTCTGCCGTTCGAGCTCAGGACCCCACCAGTGGTTTCCTTCGGAGTCATCCGGCGTTAGAGTTTTGAGGGGGCATGCCTCCTCATAACAGAGTGCTATGGTATTTGAGAATTTTACTACCTGTGATTCTAGCTGTGTGGTTGTTGACAAGTCGCACTCCTCCAGGTTGGTGTCTAGTTTTCCCACTAGGAGTTTGCTGTACAGCTGTTTGTTTGTTTTCCTGGGATATCTCCTCGGGATGACTGTAAGGGTCGGTATCTGCAAATCATAGCGAACCCACCTGTGATCTGAGCACGAGGCCTCATCTGAGACGTGCCAGTTTGTGATTGCTGCTGCCGCTAAAGGCGTAGCCAGTGTTAAGTCTATAATTGTTCTAAACCTTTTTGTTACGAAGGTAGGTTTGTTTCCTTCGTTTATTATATCTAGGTTTGTTGTTAATAGGTATTCAACTAATTGGTTACCTCTGTTGTTGCATTTTTCCATCCCCCACAGAGCATGGTGAGCGTTGGAGTCAGTAGAGATGATAAGTTCAATGTCGTTGTCTCTGCAGTAGCGGGATAGGGCCGCTACTTCATCCGGTGGTGCACTTCTGTCATCCGGCATGTATGCTGATGCAATCACCAGTTCCCGGTTGATGTCACCATCCTTGAGTGTAAATGTTATAGTGCACAGGTCTCTGGAACAGAAGTTCATTAGAGGTTGTGCACATAAGTTTTTAGAATAGTAAATGCAGGATCTTACGTCGTCTAAAGCGGCATGTACGAGCTTACCTCCTAAGCTGGAGAATCCTCGCACGGTGCCATGAACATGTCTATTTATCTTGGTCTGGATGTTTCGGATGTTTAATATGTATATTATGTATGTATTTACTAAAAAAAGTAATTAAGTATGTTTATCCGTTATCTAGTATCCATAACACAAGTTCTTAATGAAACTTAATGTGGGCTAGATAATTGGTGTGTTTGTTTCACCCGCGTGGTTCTCGTTCCCGTGGGAATATTGGGATAAAAAGTATTCTATGTTTTAATCCAGGCTATCTTCTCTCTCTGTGCCAAATTTCATCCACATCCGTTCAGTAGGTTTAGCGTGAAAGAGTATCAAAAAAACTGACATACTGTCGCATTTATAATATTAAGTAGGATAACAAAGATAACACTTGGTTTTCGTCTCATTATTTTAATACAATAGTTTGTTACTAATAATCAAAGATCACTCAATAATTTTCTTCATTTACTATAAGACTTATAGAAAATTATTGAGTAAGTAATAATTTTTCACAGAACTGCATAAAGCAATGGCTCTTTGTCGAAGAGCCGAAGCGCAAATCCACATCTGAATGCATTGATGAGCTGCGGAAGTCCCTAGACATTTTAAATGCCAATGTTACTTCGCTAAGATCTGACATGCAGGCCACTACTCAGCAGAGCATGTTACGATCCCAGCTGGATAACATCAAGTCTGACATAGCTTCTGTAAAAGGAATATTACTCAATAGGTAAGCTTGAACCATCATCATCATCCATCCATCATCAGCCTGTGGACTGCTGGACATAGGCCTCTCCTAGCACACGCCTATTGTTGCGTTCATAGGAGGCTATTAGCCTACTGCTACCACGCTGGCCAGACGGGTTGGTAGACGGTTTGTTTCAAGTTTTCCTTCTCTCGCACAGGTTTTCAATGCGTCGAGCCTCTGAGTCGATTCTTACGACATCCCAGGCATGTAAGGGAGTGGTGACACTTGTATTCTTAGGCCGTCACCACACGGCAAGCTTGAACCAGGGGCGTGCATTCCATATCCGCAATTAGGCAGTGCTTACCTCATTCAAAACCTAAATAAATATACAACTAGTGTTAAAGTTAATATTTTTTTCTGTTATTCTATGACCAAACTCCTATTCAACACTCACCCACTTAATTTTTCCTTACGCTAAATACTCAATACCTACGGTAGGCAGCTTCCAAATTGCCTACTTGAAGCAAGCAGCGTTTCATACAGGAATACAACATAATATCTACAAAATATGGATTAAATAAATTAGAAGAGTTTGTTTGTTTGAACGCGCTAATCTCAGGAACTACTGGACCGATTTAGAAAATTCTTAGACCATTAGAAAGCTACATTTCTCCCAAGCGACATAGGCTATATTTTATCCCGATATTCCCACGGGAACGGGCACCACGCGGGTGAAACCGCGGGGTTCCGCTAGTATCAGTATAAAGTAAGCAAGCCTACCTGACGATTGAATTTTGGCGCAAATTATTTTGTTGCGGAGTTATTTTAAAACTAAACGATATTAAGATATTATCGAACGTGTGTACAGTTGGGGAACTTCCCGGGCGACCAGTAGAGTTTTTTGGGAACTTATTTCGAAAAGTATTAAGCTTAAGTAAAAGCAATAATTTATTATTAAATATGGCCATGAGTTGTGCTCATTACAGCGTCACACACACGAGCAGCGGTACTTTGGTGTCGACAGAGCCAACTGCAGCCGTCGACAGTTGCTACTGCAGCTGTCAACAGACCTAACTGCAGCTGTTGACATTGGTCGGCAGCAATATTAGACACGTTGATGGCGCCGCACACACACAACTGCAGCTGTCGACTTATCGCCGTCGCGTCGACAGCAGATGCCGATCAATGTCGACAGTTGGCTCTGAAGACTCGTGTCCTCTGCTGCTCGTGTGTGTGGCGCCTACGACGACGGCGGCCGACGCCCTTTCAGCAATTGACTTAATCAATTTATCCAGGAACCAATTCCCTACGCTGAAGACGCGAACTGACCCGCCATCCATACCAGCGTGGCAGAGGCAATCCGAGGAAGCTACTTCCACTGAAGCCGTGGTCGAAGAACAGAAGAAACCCCAACGTAGCCGCAGCCAGCGATCGGAGTCTGGGGGGTCCAATTCCAGCGAGGGTGAACAGGCAACGAAGAACAGTGATAGCAGCTTGGAAATTATGTAAGTTTTTAATTATGTAAGCCTCCGACAACAAAAGGCGCCACTTCTCCCTGTATAGCGCGACCTCCTCCCAGTAGGGCAGCAGCAGCTTCCGTAGGTCTTTGGCCACTTCGTCAGCCCAGCGGTACCCAGGTCGACCGACTGGCCTGCGCCCTACTGGCCTTTCTTTCCGTGACCAGAAGTTTTGTTTCTTCCTTCTGTGTAAGTGTCCAGGCTTCGCAACCGTACATTAAGATCGGCCTGATCACGGTTTTGTATATTCGGATCTTTGTGCGTCTGCTCAGCAATTTGGAGGTCAGGATTTTGTGTAGGGCTGCACTGCAACGTAGAGTGTTTTGGACTCGGATATCTATCTCGTTCTCTCTATCGTTATTCTCAGTTACAGTGCAACCTAGGTACCTGAATTTTCGTACACCTTTATAGGTGGTACTCCCAACAACCAGATCCTCGGGGTTTTGCCTAGTGTTTTTATAACGGCGCATGTGAAGGTATTCCGTCTTCTCGTTATTAATATTGAGACCGATCCTAGCTGCCACGTGACCGTAGTATGGCGCTTAAAGTCAATAATACAATAGTAAAGTCGGACAAAGAAATCGCTAACATTTTTGACAATTTTTTTGTGAATATTCCTTTAGAAACTACTTCGAATTTGGATTCTTCACTAGCAGCGTCACTCTCTATGCTTAAAGGGAACGTAACGGAATGCGGGTCATTGTTTACTTTAAAAAAAATCGATGCTATAGACATTGTAAAAGCTTTTAAATCACTAAAAATGAAAAATTGTGCCCCACAAGTCTGTAGAATTTTTCATTTTTAGTGATTTAAAAGGTTTTACAATGTCTATAGCATCGATTTTTTTTAAAGTAAACATCTGTAAATATAGTCAAAGAAATTGTTTATACTATTGCTCCTTATCTTGCTGACATTTTTAATCTGTGTGTTGATCAAGGAATTTTTCCTGCTCTTATGAAATTAAGTAAAGTAATACCATTATTTAAATCTGCAGATAAAGAAGACCCTAGTAATTATAGACCAATTTCAATATTACCCGTCTTAAGTAAAATATTTGAAAAAATAATACTCGAACAGTTATTAACGCACTTTAATATGAATCATCTCTTGCATAATAAACAATTTGGTTTTACAAAGGGTCGGTCTACAACTGATGCTGGGGTCGCGCTATTAAAGCACGTCTTTAAGGCCTGGGAGGGGTCGCAGAATGCTCTAGGCATTTTTTGCGACTTATCCAAAGCTTTCGATTGCGTAGATCATCAGACGCTGCTGTTGAAGCTTAACCACTACGGTGTAAAGGACAATGCTGAGAAGTTGTTACTGTCGTATCTCAGTTCGAGGACACAAACCGTTGATATTAATGGCGTCAAATCGTCCGGCTGTCTTGTAAAGATGGGCGTGCCTCAAGGCTCTATCTTAGGTCCGTTCCTATTTTTAATTTACATAAATGATTTACCATTCTTCGCAGAGAAATTTTGTGAGATTGTCTTGTTTGCGGATGATACTTCCCTTATTTTTAACATTGACAGAAATCAAACTCATTATGACGATGTAAACATGGCACTCTCTCAAATTCTTACTTGGTTTGATGCAAATAACTTACAACTTAATGCAAGGAAAACCAAATGTATCCAATTTTCTTTGCCTAATGTAAAAGTCCTGCCAATAGATGTTGAAATTAAAAAAGAAATATTAGATTTAGTCGATTCAACTGTTTTCTTGGGTGTAACTCTAGACACTAAACTTCAATGGGCCCCACATATCGCGGCATTAGCTGGTAGACTTGGCTCGGCTGCATATGCTATTAGAAAAATTAGACAGTTAACAGATGTTGAAACTGCTAGGATTGTATATTTTAGTTATTTCCATAGCATCATGTCTTATGGTATTCTTTTGTGGGGGACAGCAGCTGATATAAACACTATATTCATTTTACAAAAACGAGCAATAAGAGCCATTTATCAGCTAGGGTCTAAAGCATCTCTTAGGGATAAGTTCAAAGAGATAGGTATATTAACAGCTGCATGCCAATTTATTTTGAACTGTATAATTTTTGTTCGTCGCAATCTATCAGAATATACCAAACATAGTGATGTGCACAATCTTAATACGAGAAATAAAATAAACTTGTAATACCTCGATACAGGCTAAAAAAGGTTCAAGGATCTTTCTTGGATCTAGGTGTAAATTTTTTCAATAAAATTCCACAATGTATTTTGGATTTGCCTTTTGAAAAGTTTAAGATTCATGTAAAAGATTGTCTACTAAAGAAAGGATATTATACTATAAAGGATTATTTGAATGACAAAACAGCTTGGTCATAAATGTTTTGTTTTATTTTTTCGAAGTTATAGCCATGTCATTAATTTGTCATTAATTTGTATAGTATAGTATTAGATTAAACTTTTAACGCAGGTAGCTTGAGTATGTCATGCTCTCTTTAAACATTTCTACGGTGGTGTCGTGTGAGGCGGGTCGCTACGTTCCCTAATATATGGTTGAGCGAAGCGATGGCTGGTTCATGCGTCATGCTCGTGAACGGGTGCTGCCAATGGAATGGGTCTGCTCTTGTCTGATTGTGTTAAAATGTGTTGAGATATTTATATTTTTGTTTCAATTTTATAAATTCTATGTTATTTATGATGTTTTGAATTGAGAACGTGGCACTGCTTGATCAGAATAAATAAAAATAAGTAATGTTCTCAAATTATTGTAATTAAGTATATGAAAGCCATTATTATTATTATTTTTAATTTTCTTTAAATACGCTTTATGATTATGACCCAGCTCATGCGTCTTCCAGTAACATTGTAAGTTGCGTCTTATATTAATGCACTTTTATCTTTATTTTTTTTTTGTTTTTGCCATTGTATTTTTTATATTTATACACTTTAACATAAGTACCTGAAGTACGTCATGCTCACTCAAACGTTTCTTCGGCGGTGTCGTGTGAGGCGGGTCGTTACGTTCCCTAAAATATGGTTGAGCGAAGCGATGGCTGGTTCATGCGTCATGCTCGTGAACGGGTGCCGCCAGCGGAAATGGGTCTACTTCAGTCTGCTTGTCTTAACGTTGTGCTTAGAGATTAAATATTTTTATCTAAAATAAATTGCTATCGACCTGTATGTACGTCACATCACAACTTGCAGTACAGTAACCTTGTAATGCGAGAAATGTTAAATGTAAGTCCTTCCTTACGAGTTGAAAATTGTTTACGGTTAGGATAACTATAAAATGTAATATTATAATTAGTATTTTCTTTTGTGATGGAAATTGACCTTACTGATATGTTAAGCTCACTTTTCAATTTGACGACTCTGTATGAAATAAAACAGGGAGAAAAAAATAGCCCTTGACGAGTTTCAAAGGTTTCTCGTTACAAGATCTCCCGCCGTAGGGTTTGTGAACCGATGGCGTAGCTTCTTTGACGTTCATAAGTGCTTGTAACTACACAACAGCCTAGACTAAATAAATGATATTGATTTGATTTGCCTCTTTACGAAGGTATCCCTACCGCATCTATCACCTGATGTTTTGATTCTGCAAGTATAGCGAGGTCGTCCGCATGCCCGATCACCTTATGTAGTCCGTTTAACTGAACTCCGCCGTTTAGTTTGAGCACTTTTCTGATAACGTGGTCGAGCGCTAGATTAAACAGAACTGGTGAAAGAGCATCTCCTTGTTTTAGTACACTATTCACAGTAAACGGGTCGGTTTAATTCGTTATCAACACGTACTACCATGTTGCTTTCTCTGGTAGCCGTTTGGATAAGTCGTACCAGCTTTCGTAGGATCTTAAAGTTCTCCAAGATGCTGTATAAGGCAGATCTGTCGATGCTGTCATAGGCCTTAGCAAAGTCTACAAATACTGAGTGGATGTTCTGCGCGTACTCCCATTTCTTCTCCATCAGTGGCCCTACCGCGTATGTATTATCGACGTTGTCGAATATGGGCAACTCTTCACACGCGAGCGCTGATGCTATAGCGCTGTTTCAGTCACACAGCGTCGAGTATTAACTGAATATTGGAAAGGAATCGAATTGCTAGGACGATAACGTTGAAGTTGCGCTGTACGAAAACGCCGTGTGTAGAGAGATGATGGTTGAGGTATGGAAAAGGGTGGTAGACGGTAAGCCGAACTGGGTGTTGGTAGTCCTAGGACCGCGGTCCGACAGATGATCGTCGGACTTGGTAGGTATATATGTGAAGCGGCTGCTGAAACTCTGTAAGCGCGATGTAGGTTTCCATACGAGTCGTTCAATCCCATACTAAATGTCAGCGCCATCTATTGACACGGTAGGTAGGTTCTTTCTTGTGCCATGTGTTGTTGTATGTGCGGCGTCAGGTAGGTGCCGCCACCAGTGGACTGTTAAATGAAGACGACAGCGATGCCGACGGAACTTACGCCATAGACCCACAGGTCTGTAGCCTTACCGCCTAACGGTATTGCTATCGCTATGACTATAGGAATGAAACATAAAACTCTAAAACCCTTCAATGATAGGGATGTTGTTTAATCCCTACATATTTCTATTTATCTATTGAATTCACTATTGCATTTTTAACATGAAAGTGATAGGGTTAGCGAGAGCTCTTGTATGTGGTTTGAAATATTCGATTGCGATAGCAATTGCAATACCGTTAGTATTGCTAGTAGACCCCTGGTGCCCAGGCCCCCTAGTATGAGTATGAACGCCGTTATATCACGCTATGTGAAATGACGCATGATGCTGTATTCCTGACCCCTTCACCGCTTGAATGTGAGCGAGGCAGTGACATGTTATCGAGCTACGAGCTACGAGCATCGATAAATGCCACTGATGCTAGGGCAACAGGGCCCCTAGCCAAAGAAACAATTCATAGGCCGTGCTAAATCACGTGGTCTTACCGCAAGTTAATTGACGAATATAGACATAACGAATCGAATTATCGTTTCGCCACACAACGATGTTACTTTGTCTACGGACCCTGGGGACTAATTGTCTAATTTTAAAATATTTACATACTTCAGATTTCAAATCAACTTAAAATAGCGGATTGGCAGAATAGGTTAAATCTATTGCCATAAAAAATAAGTGCAAATGAACCTGCACCGAAGAGGTCGCGGTTAGTTCAAATTTCAAAATACTGTATTGCCCTAGGGATAAAAAGTCAATTTTGCGCCCTCTATGGTAGCATCCGGTATAATGACTATTTCTTCGAGAAAGAGGCGTGAAAAATATTAATATCTGCCCTTACTGACCCGTCTTAATTTCCACCCTGTATAGGTACTCGTAGCACGCGTGATGCTACACTCAGTAAGCTTCCTCCACAACAAGATTTTCGCGCGGTGAAGTTAAACAATTTTTCATCCCTTCTATTCGAAAAGCGTCATTTCGTTCCTCGATAAGCGGGTGCAAAGTAGCTCTTTTCTGTATGAGAGTTTTAAGCGAGCAGAAATTGTATTCGGGAGACGTTTTGAAAGGTATTGAATAAAACGAAATTGAACTGTCTAAGCAAACTGACATTCAAAAATATCTTTGAAATGTATGGAGAAGTGTCAAATGATGTGTCATTTAAAACATCATTCGGTCCGAAAGGGATTGCGACTATAAGTTACACAATTCCATAAATCACAATCACAATACCTTTAAAAGGGATTGTGATCGATTTTGAAATTAGACAATTAGGGGGCTGGTCTAGTGCCCGAGTTATATTTTATTTACACCTAGGTTTAATATAAAAAACGCACGGTACAAAGTTAAAATTAACGTTATTATAATATGTTTTTCAAGAGTCGTATCGCCACCGGCATCAGATTCGATTGACCATCTTATCTAAGTGCGTGGCATTGGCGATTTGTAGCAGATTTTATATTTTTCTACATTAAATTGAGAAATGGTATCGCAGTGGTTAGCGCGTCCGGCCTACAGCGATTTTCAAATGACGAAACGTTTTGTCTTTATATTCTCCAGCCAACCAACGAAAATAATGTTTTTAAACAAACCGCCCATTTTTTCAAGTTTGATAAACGGCATTAACTAACTGAATTTACGGGAGCCGAAAGGCCAGGGACCTAATCTTTCAAACATACTCCTAGAATGCATTTTTTTGCACGTAACACAGGTCGTAGATCGGGGTGGGAACCACGTGGGAGAAACCGCGGGCAGCCACTCAATCTCGTATAAGGCCCCGGTTCCAAAAAGTCAGTCACGTTTTTATGAATGCTTAGGTATATACTATACAGGGGCGTGTATTGGTTCTCCAACGTGGTAGGCACTGTACATCTAACTAGTAACTAACACTTATCCTATCATGCAACCGAATATAATAAGTGTGAAAGTTTGTGAGGATATTTAGATGGCTGAATGTTTGTTACTTACGCAAAAACTACTGAACTGATTAAGATTAAACTTTACAGCAATGTAGCTTATACATCAGTAATCCACATAGGCCGCAGATTATCCTGATATTCCCACGGTAACGGCAACCACGCGGCGAGGAAACCGAGAGCGGCCGCTAGTCATAAATGATAAGGTTCGTAATATTTAAAATGCTGAAGAGTTTGATTGATTGAGCATGCTAATCTCCGGATTCGAATTGAAAAATTATTTTTGTGCTGGATAGTCCATTTATCTCGGAAGGTTATAAGATATTTAATATCACGCTACGATTAATAGGAGCAAAGCATTAATGTAAAACGTTAAAAAAACGGGAAATAAATATTACTTTTGGGAGCTTCCGTTGCGGACGGTGTGTAAACGGTTAAAGTTACGTAAAATTCATGTATGAAGAAATTGTTTCCCATTAAAAGTTCAAAAAAAAGACCGCGACAGCATATGTCTATGTTTTATGACATTGTATATTTTATTGTATATTTATTTAGGTTTTGAATGAGGTAGGCACTGCCTAATTGCCTATACGGAAGGCACGCCCCTGATACTATAATGGACAACATTTCATTTTCTATAAAGCACTAACATAAAAAAACTATTTCGAGGTTTTAGTGTCATTCATAAGCTCACAGTTTTTATTTAAGAATTTTCTGATCGGTAATTTGTGAGATATTAAATAAAAACTAAAATGTAGTCCAAATCGAGAAATTAAGGCATCTCATCCTGCCATTCATTTGCATCAAATAAAATAAAGAAAAACAAACAACAACTGAAAGTGACAGACAATGACAGTCAACTCAAGTAGTGAAAGAGCGATCAAAATCTAAGATATGGATATTCATTATTTTCTAATTGACATAATGCCAATAAAAACCTCATGAAAAAACAGTTTCTGATTATTTGAGTTTTTTGGAATACATTGTTTTTATGATTATTGCTGAATAGATTTACTTTTTAGGTTTTCTAGGTAAACCACCACTCAACGCCAGGCAGGTGGACCACTGGTCAGAAATTTGTGTGTGTTTAACGAAGTGGTTCTTTTTTGTTCCACTAAAGAAATACCAGACCTTACATTTTAATATGGTTTGATAAACATTTAAATTCTATATACCCAAAATGTTTATATTGTTCATAAACGCAAATTTATGCGTATAAATTTAAATTTATCATTTTTTATGTTAGTTATTTTTTTATCTTATCCAAAGTGTTAACTTTAAAACATGCCTTGGTTTAATAACGAAAATTACAAGTTCAACGTAGTTATCGATATTTGAGTTCTGCCTCTGTCACATCACTGCTCAAAACCATTACGTCAATTTTTTTTTATCTGAAATAAGCAACAGCCATACCAATTTAACTTCCTGAGAACGCACTTACGCTCTTTTAGAATGAACAAGTTTTGAAATAGTGATTTAATACACAAATATAATGCTAAAAATAAAAAAATAAAAATAGTTGTCTCGTATTTTAACATCTAGTTTTATTATGCATAGGAAAATTTGCATAATATATTTTGAAATGTTGTCCATTACATGTAATAAAAGTTTCAGCTGTATGTTCGATAGATGAGGTGTTACGAAAAAAGCAAATATTGAACCCGATCAGTTTCCTCACAGCCCCAGAGATATGAAGTCAGTCTACCTAAGCCCGCTTCAGCTAAATATGCTGAACGCTATGCCATATATATTTGAAGTATAATAAATATTTAACAAGAAAATATACTAGAAAAAAGCAACTAGTCTCATGTATGTTCTAAAAAATTTGGTACTACGATGTTTTTATGATCAAAAAGTAGTTGCTAATAAATGTAGGCCCCGGATCTTCGAAGTCAGTCACGTATAGCCCCCATCTACGACCTGGGGCCGTACCGCGCAAGTGGCGTCGGGATCGAAATCGGCTTCATTTCACAGATGGATGTGACACATTGCTGCCTCTTTATCGACACTAATGAAAACTTACCAAAGACTAAGAGCGATATGTCGCATCCATCTGTCAAATGAAGTCGATTTCGATGCCGACGCCACTTGCGCGGTACGGCCCCAGCTCTACGCCTAAAAAAAGCCATTCTAGGAGGATGTTCGATCGATTAGGTCCCTAGCCTCTGGGCTCCCGGATCATAACTTATTTGTGGAATAATAATTAAAAATGCACAAAGGTTTGCAAACATTCTTTACGCACGTAAGTTTTTTTTTATGAACGACGGGGAGACTCTTAGATCATACCTGATGTTCAATATTGATAAGGCTCAAGATGGAAGCAAGCCTCTCCCGGAATCCTCAACCGCTGAGGTCAACCTACTGTCTTATTTCGAACTGCCGGAACACAACAATGCTGAAAACATTGTTGTTATGGCGTCAGACTTAGATAATATGGTGGTAGCTAGCCAGGCGGACTTACAACAAGTCCTCCACCAACCAAACCGAATACAATATGTACTATTTATAATATAGTTGGTTGGAGTAGAGAGCTCCTTGGTTACGGCTGCATTTGCAGTCGTATCCACATTAGGTCTGCGTGGCGGGTCATGCTCATGCCTCGTGCTCATGGTCCATTCCTCTTATGTCCGTCATCCTCGTACTTACTGCCTGCGACTTCTGCGTGGAAATTGGGGCCATTGTGAAAATAAGATATATTATAAACAAATTCAATGTGAGATATGAGTTTTTAATGTATAATACTTTTTAGTAAGAATAAAGCAATTATATTTTCACACATAATATCATTGGATAAAAGTATGCGTCAATCCATATTTTAGGTAAATTTCAAACGTGTTTGCATGATTGGAGTAATAAACATAATTATAAACTTTCACATTTCTATACTAATATGGAGTAAGGATGTAAGGAAAAATTCATAGAATACATATAAAAATGTATAGAATATTTATAATCATATTAAATAAAAAACATATAAGCCAAGCTATATGAAGTTTGGTATAGTGTTCAGTGCTCCTAATCAGCTCTGGAAAACACTCCTTCGAACTCCATAAGTACATTATTCCTAGTCTGATGGTGTCCAAATTGAAGAAATTCACAATTTTTGTCACCAGGGCAAAAGTCAAGCCAAGGCGCCCGATGTCAGCTTACATGATGTGGCTGAATAGCAACAGAGAACAAATAAAGGCTGAAAATCCTAGCATCAAAGTCATAGAAATTGCCAAGAAAGGCGGTGAAATATGGAGAGCAATGGGCGTTATGGATAAGGCTCCATGGCAAGAAAAAGCAGCAAAAGCTCAAGAGCAGTACCTAAAATGTATCGCCAGTTTTAAATGAATCCCTACAGAATGTTCACAGTTATTAAAGCTCAGAATATCTGAAAAAAAAAAGTATTTGAATGTGTATCTTTTTTTTTTAAATAGAAGTGAGCTTTTTATTTTAATTAAATTGGTTTCCTTGCTCTTACCAAAATCCGAATCGTTGTAAAGAGCGTGTTTGCACACTGCGTCCGATCCGATAACAATGCTGTAGCACTTTTTGTATCAGTTTACGGGAAGAAATTGGATGACCGAATACGGTAGTGCGCAAACGCTATCTATTAACCTTTTCGCCGCCACACGTGGTATTAGAAAATCTATTGCCTCACGCCACGTCGTAATAAATAAAAACACGTATCACAAAATAGTGATGTCCAAAGACTGTAATCGATACTTTTGTTTACCCTTTTCCTTATAATTTTGAACGCATTATATTCCATTTATTTTTAATTATTTATTTATTTATTAACACTTTATTGCACAAACAGCAAAAGGCGGACTTAATGCCCTTAGGCATCCATCTGTCATATGAAGCCGATTTCGATGCTGCCATTTGCTCGGTACGGCCCCTGATCCGGATGGAGCGCCGTATCTATTATGCAAACGCTCTAGAAGGCGTATTTAGTTAGGCTCGCTTTAATTTCGGCGGAATAGAGTGGAAGCGATTTTTTAACGAAATTGTACAAACTATTTTGAACTTTATGTAAATTTTATTAACATGACATAAAACTCAATATAAAAACCAAAATGCTCGATTAGCGAGAATTTCACGGAAGACGCGTGCCTACCAGTGACTTTTTTGTAACTTTTATCTGATTTGAAAGTTAACACAATTAACATAAAGCTTATTTAGTACTAATGTACAATTTTGTTTAAAAATTTCGGTTCCTTTCCGTTTCGCCTTTTTTGTCACTGTCGAACGCTCCTTATAAACTTCTACTTTATAACCTATCAATACCTCTGAGAGTAGCGTCGCGTTGCCTTCAACATTCTGAAGCGAACTTCACTGCGAAATAAGCTTTCTGGACGGCATGTGTCAGTGTCAGTTTTGTTTTATATCCAATAGGCTTAGTCTTGGCCTCATTCTAAATCGTGAGATTTAAGAAGAGACCGAAGATGGAGCGAGCTTGCCTAGAAAAAGCCTATTCACTCGAGCTTTGAATACACCAGGGTTATAAGCTCCCGGGAACACAGACGCAGCCAGGGAGTTCCACTCCACTTTGTACGCATACGTGGAATATCAACCAGGTAGAGGTGATAACCTAAAGTACGTCTGAACTCCCGGTGGTAAAAAGGAGCTGGCGGGATGAGCTCATGTAGCTCAATAGCACACTCTCCGAAGTACAAACTGTAGAACATCGACAATGAAGCAGCTCTTCGACAATGAGAGAGATTGTGGAGCTTGGTATTAACTAGCTTATGATCCCCAACGAGTTTCCTGGCTCTGCGTTCGACCGCATCGAGTGCGACTAGCTGGTATTTTGCTGAACCATCCCAAACGCAAATCGATTTGCGCCTTTTATGAGATAAGAAGCTGTTCCGGCGTGAAATACCGCTTAACCCTATTTAGGATGCCAAGCTTTTTTGCCGCAGTTTGAGCTTTCAACTCGATGTTATCGCCGAAGTTGAGATCTGAAGACAACTTCATGGCAAGAATAGACTGTCGGTGATTGGTACAGTTGTACCTCGGAAAGTAAGAGTCATGTTGAAAGGACTCTTTTTCGCGGAGAAGAAACACGCCTGTGTTTTGGCAGCGTTAAAACTGACCAGTGGCCCTACTGCGCAAGTGTCGTCGGCATCGACTTCATTTGATAGATGGATGTGACATATTGCTCTTAGTCTTTGGTAAGTTTTCATTTCTGTCAAAAAGAAGCAGCAATGTGTCACATCCATCTGTCAAATGAAGCCGTTGTCGATGCCCACGACACTTGCGCGGTACGGCCCCAGACAAGACTTAAGGACGAGTTAGTCGGCTCAACCATGGCCTGTCTTAAAGAACGAGTTTCCTCCCCGCTGACTTTTACGCTAGATAAATATCTCTCCGTAACCATGCTGTCGTCTGCATACACAACAGTACCAGGCACAAGCAGGTCATTAATATCAGTCAGTTCTTTATAAATAAAGCAAATTTTTTTTAAACTTACTTTTCTAGTTAATCAAAAATGAACCTCGACTACATTGGTCGACTTACCGAAATAATAAGAACTTCTCAGAGGCATTCGCTCAGTGGCTGATCTTTAGATCCAATAAGTAGGTATATTATATTCCTTATGACTTAAAAAAATGTAATTGTAAAACATAGTGATATTGAGGTTATAAGTTCATTTACTAAAAATATATTTTTTAAAATACTGATCTTTCTTTCGTTATTTACTTCCTAACATTTACTAACTATTCAAATAATTGTAATGATAAATTTCTCCGCTGACCTAATGCTCATTACGCTCAATTCAAATTGCAGCGGATTGGATCGAATTTATGCGAATTTATGAAACGAAATTGATTTTTAGTTAAGTTCCAACAATTTTTTTAGCCTGTAACTAAATTGAACAAAGTAGGTATGTAGAATTTCGTTTAAAAAGATCGCTTCCGTTCCAGTCCACCGGAATGTAAATTGAAAATACTTTGTGTTCCTCCGTGCCTCAGCACACCAATAGCTCAAACTCATAACCCGGAAACATCACAAACGGCGTGAGCACGAGGAATAGTTCTAGATGTACTTAGCTCTTTCAAGGAAAGTATGTGTCCTTGAACGAGCCAATAAAATTTTATCGATTATTTAGAGTTTTAGACCAATTGAATAAGAAAATATATCCACTGCCTAATCTTGCCGAACGCAAAAACTCTAAAAACAGTTATTGGGTAAATACCCAATAACTGTTTTTAGTGTTTATGTAAATACGTAAGTATATATTTGTATGTGGTTACAGTATCGTTTTTTTGTCTTTTTCAGTACATGAAGAGGAGTGATGTCTTCTATGGTCCGAGTCTTCGAGAGGTGTTGCTTGACATTTACTGTAAAGTAGTTCAAATCGTGTACCTAATATTATTATTTTATCTTATTTAATATATTATACTTTCCTACAATCACGCCATAGGACGTTTCATACGAATTAACTAGTTAGGGCAGACAACCAGGGTTCAATTCTGGTAACGTTTAGTCGCAATCGTATATCAATTGTAATATTTGTTTACACTGTAGTAACAAGAACTGTGGAAATTGAAACAAGATTGAGATAAAAAAGCAAAAGAGAAGCATTAAAGTTGAAAGTGGCCTCGATTCGGGGGTCTTATGCTAAAGGGGTTTGAAACTTTTGGCGGTGCGCCATTATGTTTTTTTTTCTTCAAAATTCCGCCGCACGATTATATCTATATAAATGGATAGGGGACGTAAAGATAAAAATATTATTAAACATAATGCCCGAAACTGTCAGGTTAGTGATATAATTGGAGTTAAAGATACAAAGGTGATACTTTGGATCGGCATTATTTATTTTTAACTCTAATTATCTGGCTAACGTGACACTTTAGGGCAATAAATATCATAACATTTTTTGTTCCTCTGTGTGTCCCCTATTCACATATATAGATATTATCGTGCGACGTCATTTTGTTAAACCATTTTTTCAGCATTCACTATGCAAATCGTTATAATTTTTGCTTTAATTATCGTCACGGATTAGTTAAATGTACGTGGAAAATGCCAGGCAGTTGCAAGGTGAACATATGTTTTGGAACAAATGGAACACATCATAACATAAAATCAATAACTTTTTAACTGGAGTTTACTCAACCGTTCGAATATTTTAAATTACAATTTTACCAGAAAGTACCAGGATCGCATAGCTAACCAAGTGTTAACCAAATGTTTCGGACTTTTTAAAGGCAGCAGCTATTTAATTAGTTATAATAACTCCTATAAATGGTTATGCTAAAGGAAAAAAATATACCTACTGCAATAACTTCATTAGTTGGAGCACGGGACCATATACTGAAAAACCCGTCCTTACCCAGGTGGAGAACCTGAATAAAGCACGGGTCCAACCTCTAAAAAAGAAAGAGGTTAAATATTTATGTATGTTCACCGAAAGACTCGGTGTACAGTTGATTAACAGATTGAAATGGGTCAATCGTTAGTATATCAAGGAGGTCTATACAATTTTATGGATAAGGGCAGAGGTCCAAGGGGAACGCCGAGTATCCGTAGTTCCCCAAGGGGGTTCAAAAGCAATAGTGAGTGTCTATAGAACCCCCAGGGGTTCCAAATTGGGGGCTAGAGTGAAAGATACGGATTTTTCTTAAATTGACTTACTTTCGCCATATTTCGACCTCTCGCCACTGGTAGGTACTTAGTATAGTTACACTTTAGTAACAAGAATAGTGGGACAGAGTACTACAAAGTGAAACACGATAAAGATAAGATTATGACTAAATTTTGCAGAATTGACCCCCGAATCGAGGCCACTTTCAACCTTAAAGCTATGAAAATAAGGATCAATTGATAGTAGTCACAAAAGAAGCTTGGATTGACCACAACCTGGTTGTCTACCCAACTTAAAATTAATAAGCCGATTCTGATAAAACTGTAAATGCAATAAATTACCAATGGTTGGTTAGAGAAAATGTTAGTCTAAGACTATTATTACTCGAACTTTGTTAATGTAAATTGTAAATATCTAATATCTCTGTGCTAGTTAAAAGCTAATTAAATTAGTCGAATTGATTTATTAACTTTAGGCTTTATTTGCATTTCGGCGAAATGGAATGGAAGCTATCAAATTGAAACAAAATTGTACAATCTGTAATGAGTTTTAAACCAATAGTCACTGAAAGCAGAGCGCCATCAAGGGAATTCTCGCATATTCTCGAACATTTTAATTTTCATCCAATTTGGACGTAAACTCAATTGATATAAATATTAGTTAGTAAAAAAAATGGTTTTAAAAATACACTTCCATTATATTCCTCCGCAATGTAAATTGAGCCTTAGGAACTAGCGTATTGTTTACCAATACCATATGAAAAGTTTTATTAGGATCGGTTTTGGATTTTTCTAGCACCTACATCTAACCGGATATATAAAAAAAAACTTGCCTTGCTTTTCTTCTAGAAGGCATTATTCCACGATTGGCCGAAATTCGTTTTATACATTCAGATGTATAGTGTCATAAGGTTGTGAACCTTATTACCTCCTTTGGAAATCATATATTTAACTGTTACTTTATTTCTTATTTACACTTTTTAACAAATGGTTTTATGGTGGGGTAAAAAATATTTATCACCTCAGCCCATGGTTTGACTATCGAATTATACTTAATATGGTAATGAGTTATCATAGCACTCAACATACCGATATTCACTGTATTAGGAGTCAGTGGATGGGTAAGGCCAAAAAAATGTACCGTAAATTCGTGAAATAGTAACACACTTTTGTGATTGGTTTGGTAACATTCAGGGCCAAAGGTAACATTCGTGAATTTTGTAAAGGCATATACACTGCAATCTTGATGGTGATAACTTCACAAAAAACGTCTTTTGAGAATCTGTCCTTATGCGAATAAAGGAAATTATTAAATTTATATATCCGTAAATATAATTTAAAAAAATCATTAAATAATTATATACTGTTAAGTAATACTTTACAGGTAGGTAGGTACAGATCATTAAATAATATACAGTGTGAACTCGTCCTAATATATAAGATAACATGTAACGTTCTGTAATACAATGGTAACATTCGTGAATTTAAAACACGTCGGACATAAACTCAAATTGTATTTACGAGAAAATACAAATGATTCTAGACAATAGCAATGGACCCTGTGACATTAAATTAGTGAATAAATTAGAAAATTATTTCAATACTTATAAACAAGTATAAATACCTTAATGATTTCACTCAGAAACACAACACCTATTCTAACGACAATTTTATGGCAGCACTTTAAAACCACGTAACTGTCAAAAGTGACTCGGCAGTTAAATGTTTTGTGATGTTGTCTAACCTGTGTGAGTGTTGCTACACTCAAAAATGTTTAAAATGTCTTTTCTCTGTCTGTAATTAACTAAAGTGGTAACATAGGTGAAATAACATTCGTGAATGAAAATGGGGACATTTGCGATTAATTAAAATAAAACAATTTTACTTCGTACTTAAAGCCCTTCAATTGATAAAAATGTCGAACGAATATCTAAAATGTTGGTTATAAAAAAAATTTAAGGTATGTCAGACCAGGAAATTTTTATTCCGAAAAAATTTAAGTCGAAGTGTAAGTAAGTGACATGTCAACTTTCTTCAGCAAACTTAAAACTGTTTATGAAAAATATTTATTTTAACCATAAAACCAGCTTTATTTTAGCGTATGGGATTTGAAATAATGACTTAATAGTCTTAAAATATATTAATGTGATAATTTGAGATGATTAAACTCAGAAATATTTATGTTATTTGAGTCAACTCGAAGAAGTCACAACCAAAAAGTGTTAGGTACAATTTTTTTTGGCCTTACCCGGATATCAATAGGTTGAGCGCTAGTCAGATATTTTGCATATGGTACTCACAGATTTTAGCGCGGTCAGTGATTTTTACACACAATTTTGGTAAAATACGTTCAGTCAGTGTATATTCTGAACTTCGTAAAATCCAGAAAGTGTAGTAGACTGCGATTAAGTCAGCTAACTTGAAATTAAAAAAAGACATTGCAACATTTGCAACTAACTAATTTCTCACTCACTACACTAACATATCTGGTAGGGTAAATGTTTAGTTATAAATTACTCCGCTGTATCACTTGTGTTCTACAACTATACTACTTTCTTTTTACTTTATTTTGTACAGTCGGGAAACTCCCCGCTTTACCAGTAGAGATTGTTTAGGAAGCGTTATTTAAAAATGTTATAGACTTATAGAAACTGTTTATATGACAAATAATAGAAATTAAATTAACATTATTAGGCATTTCATTTGAATCATAAATTATTTATTTAACCATATTACTTTTCGAATAAACGTTTCTCAAAAAAAATCTACTGGTCAACCGGGAAGTACCCCGATTGTACGTGATATGTATAATATTTATTATTATATAGTCGTTTTTAATACAACCAAAGCAATACTAAAGATGTATTTCTGAATCTGAAACGTTATACATAAGAAATTATTCATTATTGCATAGGTGTTTTTTGTAGCGTATTACAAATGTTTTGCGGTTTTAGGCTGTGCATTATAAGTACCTCTAAGATATGGTCACCCATCTATGGTAAAACGTAGTCAATCATGTTTTAAAAATTCTGTTGTCAAGCTATTTTAGATGTTAAGGTTCAATTTCATAATCAACATTTTGCTTATATGGACCCGACAGAAACCTTTTATTCTGATAAATATTAAACAAGAAAATATTTTAGAAAAAAGGGTGTGACACACATCGGTTTTTTCTAAATCTATAACGGTTTCGTTTTTTGCCTTTTTTTCGAACCCGCATCCTTGGGAATCCAGCGCATTGGGCCGGATTCGCAAGGATGCGGGTTCGATTCCCATCAGGGCGACGTGAGACAAGTTGCTTTTTAGGGTTTCGTAGCCTAAAGGCAAAAAACGAAACCCTTATAGATTCAGCCAAACCGATGTGTGTCACACCCTTTTTTCTAGTAGATTTTCTTGTTTAAAATTTATCACATAAAATAGCATTGTAAAATGCAAAATTAAAAAGGTATAACCTTTTATTGTAACAAAAAGTGTCTTGCAAAATTTCACCCAAAAGCTCACCAGCAGTAGGGCAAGCACGAATAACTATCGAAATAGTATCGAGCACGTAATGTCAAAAAATTTATAGGAAAATGTAGTTCCGTTTACGTCCGGTAGGAACTCTGCTCAATATGTCACACATTTTTTTACTTTACTTCCTCGATACTTCGTCGTCTCTGCCATATAACACCCACTGCTGGGTATACGCCTCCCCCAAAATGGGGGTTGCCATAAGCGCCACGCCAGGGTTGGCGATCGCAGTATGGCCAAGTTTGTAGAAAACGCTGCTGCCCGTCTCCTGAAGGCTGAGTCCCTTAGTCGCCTTCTACGACACCCACGGGATGAGAGGGGGTAGTGCTATTCTAAGCCGACACTAATATACTTACTCGAAAGTTATTCGTGCTAACCCCACGGGTCAGTCTTATCGAAACTGTAAATTTTCTCCAAACGACTTTGAACTTTAAGACGTACGCCGTTGAGTTCGCTTCGGTATTATCTGAAGAATTTAGTCATTTTCTATAAGCCGTCGCTCGTTGCCGTTAGCCGTACAATAAATTTTCCCTTTATAATGCAGTAGGATACAGTGGGCCTACCGCGTAAGTGCCGTCGGCATCGCTGTCAACTTCACTTTGACAGCCGGAGGCGTTTTCGTACAACGCTACAGGGATGTTACGGATATCCTTATCCGTAACCGAAACTATCGGATATACGAAATAAAAAATATCCGTATCCGTAACCGAAACCGAAATACATGTTTCGGATAATTTCGGATAGAGACGGAGTCTAAATGAGACACGCTACAACAAGTTGTTTTAGTCAAAAACCTACCCAATGGTGACATAATTATATATATAAATAAAACCATTTTATTATCTATTTGTATGTTACTGTTGAAATTCCTTAAAAATGTAATATCCGTAACCGAAGCTGTCCGAAACTACTGGATAATCCGAAATAATTTCATATCCGAACCCGACACCGATATATATATTTTTCCAATATCCGTATCCATATCCGAAATTCCATATCCGTAACATCCCTGCAACGCAACTTCAACGTTTTTGTCCTAATAATAAGATTCCTTTTCCATAATCAGTTAATACTCGACTCTGTGTGCGACCGAGACAGCACTATAGCATCAGCGCTCGCGTGTGAAGAGTCGCGCCTATATTCGACAAGTCGACGACACTTACGCGGTAAGGCCACTGTAGTTGTCGGACATGCTCAAATCGTTAGTGTTAAGTGACGCTCTCAAACGCCGGTCTCCGGATTGGTGACCGCTCATAAATTCACCAGCCCTTCCATACTTTGTGAGCCACGTTTGAGCTTGTTTGTACCCACCAAACTAATAATAGGGTAGTGGCGTTAAATGCATAGTTTTTAGGAAGCAGATTTGACTGCTGAATTTGAGGGTGGTTTGTAACAAACTAAAAAGCAATTTTAATAATGTTTTGGACATAGTATGGTACAGTAGTCATCACATCAAATTTGAAATGTTGAACTTGAGTTATAAGAGCGGTCTTTGTATTGTAACTGTGTATAACTGATCTGCAGTCGCTTAGGGTTGGACCACACTTGTCAGCACGCTTTCGCCTTTTTTCCATCGCCCTATCCTTTTCTGTCGCACAGAACCGTCACTTGTTAGAGCGAAAAACTGACGGAACGCTATCGCACCGCCGATGCTGACGCATGCTGCAGCATTCCGTCAGTGTTTCTCGCTCTGACGAGGATAAGGTGACGGAAAAAGGCGAAAGCGTGCTATAGATGTGGTCCAACTCAGAGTCGCAGTCGCGGAAGTTCCCAATAGACCACTTTAAGGCGCGCGTGCGCATGATACGGACAGTTCGTATAGGCCAGTGTTTTTCATTATTTTTCATGACGCGACTTAGTATGAACAAATAATTCGCGTCCCCCGACCCTTTGCTTCTTTCATGTATGTTAATATGTTACACATATTTAATTTTTCCATAATATCCTTTCGATGCCATTTTTTTTTAAATAATTCTATCTTTTTAAACTTTATTGTTTTTATTCTCACGACCTCTCGCGACCCTCCGACAGAGGCTTCGCAACTCCCCAGGGGGTCGCGATCCACACTTTGAAAAACACTGGGATAGGGTAATAAAAACGTAATCCACTGATAGCCGTTCAAGAGATACTGCGCAGCAAGTGGACTATAATAGGGAATGTCCACGATTTTATAGTCAAATTTCGGCGCGAATGTGAATGAGCCTTACCTAAAGATGCAGTACCTATAAAAACAGCTTAACTTATGTTATCATTTGCATTGTGATTGTTCCTCTATATTTTAATATTGCCATTGTTTTTATTGTTTATTAGGTATTTACAAAAATTAAGATTATTTAGATGTGAAAGACTATTATTAATGAAGTACATTGGTTTTAGGTAATTATGAATTATGGTACAATAGGACAAATATAATAATTTTTTATAAAAAATAAAGACAACGGTGGTATGTATGTATACAATTTTCCAAAATTATGTGTCTGTATTGTTGTTAATCGTGATAAGATAATTAAACCAATGACAATCATTATTATTGTTTTGTTTTAATCTTGTAAAAAATGTCACATAATCCTAATATTATAAATGCAAAAGTGTGTTTGTTTGTCCTTCCTTCACGCCCTTATTAACCCACCAATCGACTTTTGGCATAGAGTTAGTTGAATGAAAAAATGCAGAGTAACATAGGCTACTTTTTATCCGATATTTTAGAAGCGCTCGTCGCCGCGCTTGACAGACTGATCGTATTCGATCACGTTTGTTAAGCAACGTTCGGCCCGGTCAGGTGTCGGATGGGTGACCGTAAAGTGGCATTATAACTGAGCGCTTCCGTGCTTCGGAGGGCACGTTAAACCGTCGATCCCGGCTGTTGTCATTGATTAGTCGTTAAGCTAAGTCAGAGGCCTTATAGGCGGCTTGATAAACTCTGACACCAGAGGTGGTCATCCTCACTCGATAAGAGGAATTGCGATATTCATGCGAGTGAAACCGCGGGCGGAAACAAGTACACTATTACAAGAAAGAAGTACGAAGTAGGCTGAAGGGGCTTCTTTTTGCGCCAGGAGCAGGTATAAAAGCAAATACAAAAGAAACTAGTTCCATAGTATTTGGCAAAAGCGGTCCGTACGTCAAACTTTGCCCTATTTCCTGTCGTATTAAATGTCGTGCTGCAATCGGACTACTGAGGCACCAAAGACGTTGTCGCGCTACTTAGACCGTTGGAAATGATGACACTGCAACAATCATCTGTCAAGATGTCGTGGCAAATGATGATGATGTCAGGTCTATTTGCTAGGCAACCATTTCCTTTAGGGAACCTAGTGCAGGCCTCCGTCACTCTCCTATACCTACCGCGATAAGCACCGCGCGCTACAACTTGGAGTTGTAAATCAGTCAGGGCCGCCCCGCACTTGTGAGTACACGCGTGCGTCCAGTTCGAAACATGAATTTACAAAACATTAATACATACTTACGAAATATTACGAAACATTAATCTTAAACATTAACTGCACCATGTTTATGTTTTCCGACACTAAGTATACCTTTTAAAATTGTTTGTTCGATTTCGAATTTTCGCAACACTGAAGTTTAATAATAGGTAGGTACTTTAGAGATGGTAAGAAATACATACAACATTAGATTAAAGTTAAACAATTGTAAATACAAAAAATGCTTCATAAAATTATGTTGTTATTTATTTTACTTCGCTTGTACAACCCTGACGCTTGACCTGTGGCGTAGGTAAATTCTGAACACAAAGGAATTACGCTCTTGTGTGAGCGTTGCAGTAAGGTGCAATTATGAATGCACCAGATGCGTTGAACATTTTGTAGGCTATTCAAATGTCGGCTTTCTTCGAGATCAAAGGAGTGCAACTTCTGGAGCTCTATTTTTGATTCACTCGTCTCGAGGATTCTACTGATTTTCGTGCGACGTTTGAGTTTCCGTATTCCGTAAAAACGACCTGACCCGTATATACATAGCTTCGCTTTTCGCCTGTAGTACCTACCGCCTCCCTACGCGAGCGCGCGAGGGGCAAAGCGAAAAGCGTGCTATGTCTATGCATGCAAGGTCGCTAATCGCCTGAACGCCTCCTCGTTCGCCTCGTGACTCGCGCGACGAGCGATTCAAAAATAGAGGTCCTGTTCCTACTATATATTCTGTGCCTAGTGTGAGTTTACAATTTCCAAATGCTACTATCGCGTAGAAGTAAGACAGAAATACCTTAATACAATTGGTATAAGGTTGATAACGCAAACGCAAAAGTAACGTTTGGATATTTGCAAACTCGCACTAGGCCCTCTGCCTTCTTATCGTATGAGGATTAGTGGCCATCACTAGTGTCAGAGTTTATCAAGCCGCCTATAAGGTCTGACTGGACTGAAGGACTTCAGAAGACAACCGGGACGGCGGTTTAGCGTGCCCTCCGAAGCACGGAAGCGCTCAGTTGTAATGCCACTTTACAATAACCCATCTGACACTGGCCGGTCCGAACGTTGCTTAACAAACGTGATCGTTCACGGTCAGTCTCTCAAGCGCCACCACAAGCGCTTAAGACCTGTACCTACTAGATGCGTAACATTTTCTTCTTCTAAGGCTGCAAACGCATAGGCAGATGGCTTGCTTAGCGCCTAGAACCTGAATCACCTAGCGAGTGCTTGGTGAAACGAACGTTATATTATTTTAGCGATCGGGCGCACTCGCGCTTGGCTCCTCGCTAAGCGCTTTATGAGCGCTTCTTCTTTCTGTTTTTTCACCAAACGAGTACCGAAAATATTGACTGCGTTTGCTATTGGTTCACGTAAAGTCCGTTCCACCAACCACGTCCAACCACCAACAAGAACAAAGGCGTTGGCCCCACCCCTAACAATGACCCATCTCTCTGTCAATATCGAAAATGTGCGAGAGACATACTCAGTGCTCGTTTGTTAAAAAAAACAGACTATAGTCGCTAGGTGACTCGCTAGGCTCTAGGGCAGGAATGGGCAATGCCGGCCCGCGGCTATAAGCCTGCTATCTTATTAAATCGGACAGATATTTGCACTATGCATCATTCACCAGTGCATTTTACACCCTTCAATTAAAGAATAGTCACAATTTCATCAATCACATGGACCCAGCACGTCAAATTTTGTTAAATAAACTTTAAAAAGGAATTATTTGATATTTTTTGTTATCTACTTAGAATAAAATAATTATGTTCCTTGGCCCGCGTAAATGTTGTAATTAGTTGGTGTGCCCATCTCTAAACTTATTTGCCCACCCCTGCTCTAAGCAGTCTTTACACTGCCTACAAACAACCGAAATTACGCATTCACACAAATACGCGCTCGCAATTGTTTTACCAGTGAAAACCAGTGAGATCGAGGGGCCGGCCGTGTAGTGCTAGCGAGCGGCGCGTGTGTGTGCGATTGCGTCATGCCGGCCGAGTGCAAAGACTGTTCGTTTAGACCTAGGGTTGTAACGGAGTGCGAGCTGCCGCTGGCTGTACGCAGGGGTGTTACGCAGCATGGCTCTGTATGGGGCACCAGTTTGGGCAGATCGTCTCAGCACGATGAACAGGCGGATTCTTCGGAGGCCTCAAAGGGCGATAGCCACCAGATTTATACGAGGATACCGGACGGTATCCCATACGGCAGCTTGTGTCTTGTCGGGCATGCCTCCTTGGGAACTAGACTCTCAAGTGCTCAAGGAGGCCTACCACGAGCGACGCGCTGCGGCGCAAAGAGGAGACCGGCCGGCTCCTATAGAGTTGGCAGCATCAAGGAGGCGGGCCGAGGAGTCGCTAATGACAGAGTGGACCAGGGAAAGGCGCCGCTACGCGCACCTCCTGTCACTGTAGTAAAACCAGCACCGGGAGGTGGCCCAGATAGATGGGCAGGGCGCCGGTCACAGGGGAGAGTACAAAAAATGGGCCCCCATGACTTACGGCGGCGACAGAAAAGAAAAAAAAAGGTTGGTAACTGAGGCTTTCTTAGCGGATGTGAAGTGGATATGGTTTTTTGTTATTTTAGGTTTATTGTAAGTCAAAAATCATTATTTCAAACACGTACGATTAGGGAACTTCCCGGTTGAACAGTAGAGTATTTTAGGGAAACATTTTCTCGGAAAATACTAAAGTTAAAGAAATAATTTAGTATTCAAATATTCTTTATTTCGTGGACATTGGTGTGGGTTATATGCTGGTGTAAAAATGATGTATTTTAATTTTAGTTAATATTACTTAGCACATAACTGTTTAATGTCCCAAATTATATATATAAAAAAAAAAAAACCCTTTTAATAAAATTTATCGATGCTGGGGTACTCGATAAAGGATAAAATCCGGAATGAGGTCATCCGGCAAGAGCTTTTAAGTAGACGAGTTCTCCAATGGATACCACGTCTCGGAAAACGTAGTGTGATGTGTGACCTGACGTAACAATAGCCTTTGTAATTTCCATATCATGAGGTGATTGTTCTATGATTGACATAAATAAACCTCCATTACAACTCATTAAAAATTTTGCGGAACCGCGGAAGGCGGAGATGCGATTTCTTGCGGAACTTCCACAGTAACGGAGGCGGAGTTCCGTTACGACCCTAGTTTAGACTGCTCTAGGCGCTAAGTAAGGCGCCTGCCTATGCGTTGGCCTTCCTAAGTGTATTGGCGACGAATAATAATATATATAGTGTATCTATAAATCTCATTTCAATTAAAATGGGTCAGAGAGAATTAGTAAACCGTCATTCTAAGATTAAAACAACGTTCTTGAAATACGTATGGCTTTATTACAAAAATACATCAGGTATATATTGAGCTTAATAATTGAAAGTCCTGTAATAATGATAGAACACACGTTTAACAGTTTTCTGGTTGAGATCAACAAGATACAAATATTTAAAGCAGAGAACATCCAAAAGAATACATTCTTCACACTTGTATTCTCACCTTAACATTTTAGTATTACAAGAAGTATTAACATTTCGAAAACGAGATAAATGCTTTCTTACTTATTTGTCCAAGACAAATTGGTCGATAATGATAAGAGATTCATTGTTTTGATAAGGGCTATCTATACGGACATCGATAAGACGAGCGATGCATCAAGTATTCTTGATGTATTGACCATTAAAATTATACAAATTATATAAAACTAGCTTCCGCCTGCTGTTTCACCCGCGTTGTTCCCGTTCCAGTGGGAATATCGAGAAAAAAAATAGCTTGTGTTACTCTCCGTCCGTTCTATTAGATCTATGCCAAAAATTAAGTCGATTGGTTCCTTAGTTAAGGCGTGAAGGAAGACAAACAAACACACTTTCGCATTTATAATATTAGTAAGGATTTTGTCAAACTATCAAATTCGATAAAAGCTAGATAAGAAGTCATACTATATTGAACTTTATGTCAATTGTGTTAAATAAATAAATATTTTTATACAATCACATCAATTATCTAGCCCAAGATAAGTTTCATGAAGAACTTGTGTTATGGATACTGGATAAACATACTTATATACTTACAGAACACGACAAATAGACATGTTCATGCACAAAAATATTTGTCTCATCCGAGGATCGAACCCGGAACCTCTGGTGCAGAAAGTGGGCTTAGTACCCCTGCGCCAAACAGGTCGTATTTTAACTTTCAAATTAAATAGAAGCTAAAAAAGTAGCTAGACAGCGCGCCTTCTGCGGAATTCTCGAGCATTTTGGCTTATCGTTCATATAACTTCGTTTCAAAAATTCACTCCTCTAATCGAGGCTTAAAGGTAAGCGAGTAAACAAGCATAACAATAGTCTTGTATAAAGTTTGACACAATATCGTGCGATTTAAGATCTTTAATTTTATATAGCTTTATTACTTTGTGTTTGTCTGGTTGTGCTTATTTTGTCTTTGTTGTTATGTTTTTTAATCTGCCAAATCGCGCACCAACGGACCCTGCCAGAATACCAGTGTTGCTAGGACACATTTTGTGTCACGGCAACACTTGCTGAGGCAGGACAGGCATTCGACCCTAAAGACCGAATCTTGTTTTTTATTTTTTTAATTATTGTTAACCTGTTAACTGTTTGTTTTCATCTTGGTTGCATGTGCATTTGTGTTGTATGGTCTTTTTGTGTGAATAAGAAATTTCTCTCTCTCTCTAAAATGCAGTTCCGTATAGACAGTCCTTTACAATGCAATGAAAAGTTACAGAAAATTACAACACATACAAAAGAACTATGGCACATATAATTTTCGTGAAATAACTGTTAACATTTCATACCGTTTCTTATTTATTATAGGTGCAGAAGTAAAATTAAACGTGCATAGAATTCAACTGCATAAATCACGAATGTTGGCAACAACAAACAAGATTTGATTTAACGGAATGTTTAAGACGAGAACTTTGCTCTAAACTCCTTACAAAAAAAATAATAAAAAAAATACATACTATTTACAACTTTAAAGCACAAAGGTACAGTCACAGACTGGGTTAAAGGTGTATGTATAATAACAATATTATAATATATCCACAAAAATATTATTGACAATATTATCATCTGATCGGAGCATATTTTGTTAAACATAGTCTATATCCAATACAACTATTGCACACCAAGAAAATATTTACAATCAGAAGACAGTTGTAAAATAGTACAAAAACTGTGTTAATATTTTTTTTAACAGGTTATAATTACAAAATATGCTCCTAAACACTGGAAACATGTTAATGTACTTAACTGCAGGCCTAATCAAATCCATAGATATGTCAGTACAACAATCATACCATTAAATCCCAACCGCAATATCTTCCATTAACAATGGCATGTCTATAACATTTTAAGTCTATCGTATCAAAATTTACACCAATATCTTTTCCTTTTCACACTTGCTTCCTAACAGTTTCTTTGCTTTAGTCAAATCGTCCAAAAAGCACCGTCCCTTTTCAGTGCGCATAATTTGTTTCTTGGGAAGCATATTCTTAGACAAATGTGATATAAGTTTTTGCCAATCTTTGAGTAGGAAGAACACCTTGCCATGTTTAGTTTCGATTGGGACAACCCCGTTTGAGTGCTCAAAGAAGACGTTTGATATGTCCTTTGGTGATCGGGATATGCGATAAGATTTGAGCATAGACAGCAGGAGGATGTCAACGTCTTTGTGGACACCTGAAAACAAAGTAAGGTGTATACATAAGGTGCAGTGCATTTAAAATAATGTTTGTCCGATTACAACTTAGTTAAGATGTTACAAAATATAGTTTGACCCTGCCCTTTATTTCGAGCCTGCTCAATGTATTTTAAATATTACGCGCCGCTTTTAAACAAACATCTCGTTTTTATATTGCACTAAACAGTGAAACAAAGACATCAATATAAAACCAACATACAAAAGTTTAAAAATCTTCCACCCTTTTATCCGGCTCGAAGGACCATGTAATATCCCTAGTCTGTTTCGAGGATATTTAATGTAATGAAAATCGCTAATAACGACAAGAAGATTTCGGATAGTTTAAAGGAACTTATCGATCATAATACTTTAGATGGCGCACGTAAAAAGTGATTAAACAACCATAATCGGCATATGTAATAGACAACTAATTTTTATAATAAATATTCTATGAGTCAGAACATATGTTTGTTTTGATAACAAACATACATATTGAAATTTAGAATTTAGATTGGCGCGCTATCAGTACTCACACTAATGCAATAAAAAAACCGTCTTCATAATCGTAAGTTTGACCGCGCGCGAGAGAAACAGACAGACTATTCTTGATGACCATGCAGTGCAACGTCACGCCGCGCGTTTATTCAGTCACTACGTTTAAATGTGTTGAACATGCCAGCTTTAGTTAACCGAGCTGTACGGAGTACATAAAAGATACATAATAAAACACAAAACTCACCAATAGGCTTCTCGTAGATGCTCTTATAAAGATTAGATTCCTCGGCCGGGCCAACCACGTAAAGCACGTGTGTTGCAATCATTAGAGCTTCTTCGGCCCAAATATATGGGTCCCCGTGTGAAGTGATACATATATCTCCTTCATGCATCACATCAAAACCATATTCGGAGCGGAGGTACGCAACGAAGGAAGACACGCATTCAGCGTGCAGTCTACTTGCTGGTGAGTATATGACCAATACTTTCGTTGGAGCTGGGATTTCTTGAACTGAAAATTATGAAAATTAATGGTCAACTGTTATGATTTTTTTCAATAATAATATTTTTATGTATTATATCGTTTATCTATAACTTTATTTATCTGATGCCTGGCTGCTAAACTACTGACGACCTGGAGCTCTATTTTTGATTCACTCGTCTCGAGGATTCTACTGATTTTCGTGCGACGTTTGCGTTTCCGTATTCCGTAAAAGCGACCTTGCCCGTATATACATAGCTTCGCTTTTCGCCTGTAGCACCGCCTCCCAACGCGAGCGCGCGAGGGGCAAAGCGAAAAGCGTGCTCTGTCTACGCTTACAAGGTCGCTAATCGCCTGATCGCCTTCTCGTTCGCCTCGCCACTCGCGCGACGAGTGATTCAAAAATAGAGATCCTGTATACCTGCTTTCTGTGCAGAGGTTGTTCGGTTTCGATTCCCAAAGTGAATCTAAATGTGCTATATGCATGACAGAATTAATCAAAAGCGCGCTACTTATGTCACGCGTCAACGCTTTTTTCGCTCGTCTGCAACGAGTGGGTGAAGGCACTCATTACGGTCGAGCGATTCAAAATACGGAAATTCGTATGTCGAACGAAAATCGGTAGAAACGAAGCGCTCGACGCGCGACGAGTGAGACAAAAATAGAGCGCCACGACTGTGCCCAACCAATCATTGCATTTCAGTTAACAATAACAATAACTTTATTTGCCATAAGATACAAAGGTACTGTTACATATCAAAGGTAATTATATAAAACATTAGATTCAAGTGGTTGGTGGTGGTATGTGGCTGTGACGACTACCCTCCGCGCTAGTTATAAAAACGGTATTGCAGCAGCGCAGTATCACCGCAGCCTATTGACCATTTTAACTTGGCTTTGCATAGTAGTACATACGCACCGGTGACAGCTCAGGAATTTATGGTCGGTCATCGCATATACCACAGTATATGCGAAATCGACAGATGCCTTATCTCTACTTATCAAACTATCTAACAAAACGGAAAACGTGTAATACTTAACATTTTCTTTTCTAGGTAGCTTTATATGTGTGCCAATATTTGGTTTAACTATGCATATATATAAATATAAGTAGTTTATTTGACATCGATAGGGACAGTAAGAAGTTCCAAATTCTAAATGTGTAGTTGTTGATGTTTCTAATCAACTGTTAGTGAACTCTAACTTAGCGATTGTTTACCTGAAGCCAGGGCATAATCCTTGCACCAGTACCGCCTGATGACGCGCAGCAGTACGTAATAGGCAAACAGCGTAGCCACCACTAGGGCGGTGACGCTGGCAATGCAGATATTCCAATACTTGTGAACTTCGTTACCTAAAATGTAAATAAATAAATAAATAATAAATATCAGGCAACATCACACTGATCCGATTCCGAAATAAGCCCCAAGTAAGTCCAGCCAGGCTAAGATGAGCGCCATGACTATTTGTCGAAATTTATCTCGCGATCTTTGTCGCCCTCGTATAAGTACGGTGAGAGCGGGACAGACAGTGCGCTTACGCGACATAAATGTCGAGAAAATTTTGTCGCGGTGCTCATCTTAGACCTACAGGTAGCTGTAGTACTTGTGTATGGATACTCTATGACCAGGGGGGTTAATCTTGCCGGGGTCGCGATGAGATCGAGTGTCAATAATTATTACTTTTTTTCGACGTCGATTCGATTTTGACTGGCGCTAAAATCGATTTCAAGATCACAAAATTACTTTATTTACTAATTTCATGTATTGATTCTTAGTTTAATTACTTATTATATGTCATAATTACTGACTTTTGACATAAATTCAATCTCGTTCGCAATGCGATCGCGTCAAGAGTAAGGAGGCTAATCATAGATAAAAAAAAAATTATAAAATAAATAAAATCTGATTTCAAGTATCAAGTTAGAATAAGTTCCGCACTTACCTACTCTAAAATCGGAACTATGAACTTGTCATCTAGGTAAATAGTTACGACAACAACAGTATTTTCAAGATTTCCTGAAACTACTGAACCGATTTCAAAATTAAAAAATATTATAATATAAAATTAAAAGTGCTTATGGACTACATATTTTTGTACTTGAAGGAATTTATTAAACAGTAGAAACTTATCATATCATAGGCAGACCCGATGGCGGTATCTTACTAAACCTATCGACTGCACCAGGAGTCGTGGTTTCGATTCCCACGCAGACGTATTTATTTATGTGATGAACATTCTTCTTTTTTAACCGACTTAAAAAAAGAAGAAGGCTATCAATAATTCGTCGGTATATACAGTGGTGGTCAGATAATTAGAAACACTTGTCGATTTTCATACAAACGCAGTAACTTTGGACCCTTGGTTTTTGGCCAAGGATTGACCGAGCTGTGATCTGATAATGGTCAACCAAGGAGTGAATAGAGAAGATTAAGATTGCTATACATACCCAACTGATCTGATCTACATTCAAAAAGATGTAGGGATCAGTGTTTTCAGTTTCGGGAATTCCATACATTTTTATGCTATTTTCGCTGTTTTTTAAACATATCCATACATTTCTTAGAATGTTAATCAGATCAGTCGGGTGTGTATGGCAATCTGGATCTCCTCCATTCCCTCCCTGGATGGCCATTATCAGATTACAGCTCGGTCAATCCTTGGCAGAGAATCAAGGCTCCAAAGTTACCTCGTTTGTATGAAAATCGACTAGTGTTTCTAATTATCTGACCGCCACTGTATATACGCGACAATGATTGATAGCCTCCTTCTTTTTTTGAAGTCCGTTAAAAAAGAAGAATGTTCATCACATAAATATATATACGTCTGCGTGGGAATCGAAACCACGACTCCTGGTGCAGTCGATAGGTTTAGTAAGATTCCGCCATCGGGTCTGCCTATGATATGATAAGTTTCTACTGTTTAATAAGTTCCTTCAAGTACAAAAAATATGTAGTCCATAATCATTTTTATAATGTAACATCTGGAAGGTAAGTTGATTTATTTTACTTAAGATAGTTAAATTAGGCAACAAAGAAGTTTTGATGATCTCACTCTGTATAATATCTATTGCTATTGCTATCAGTGCGAAATGTCCCCATTCAAATAGGATACAAATTATCTAATCTAAAACTGTGATGCATATTAATAAGCAACTTGACTTTGCCATTGTTTTGATTAATAAATAAATAAATAAAAAATAATGTTAATTCCTCAAATTAGGGATTTCATCACTAAATTAATTTTATATTTCTTAGAAAAGCTCTGCCCCCTAATTGTCTAATTTAAAATCTATCACAATCCCTTTCAGAGGTATTGTGATTGTGATATTTTCGTCTGTCATATTGCTTAGACAGTTCAATTTCGTTTATTCCATACCTTATAAAACGCGTCCCGATCACAATTCCTCTCAAATGTCAAATAGTGACGGCCTGAATATATTTCAAATTACGAATTGAAAGGGATTGCGATAGATTTTAAATTAGACAATTAGCCCCCAGATCATATCTTACGAAATGTTGATAACATGATTAAAATTAAAAAAGGGGTAATTTCAGGTAATAAATTATTTGAATAAGTAGTTCAGAATAATTGTTACTGTTAGTATCACTAATCATTTTATCAAATAATATCTTGTATTGTTGTACCATTCAATATAGTAGAATAAATTCTATTTTACTAGCGACCGCATTTTCACCCGCGTGGTTCCCGTTCCCGTGGGAATATCGGGATAAAAAGTAGCCCATGTTTTTATCAAAGCTATCATCTACCTGTGTGCCAAATTTCTATCAAATCCGTTCAGTAGTTTTTGCGTGAAAGAGTAACACACATCCAAAAATCCGCACAAAATTTCGCATGCATATATAATTAGTAGGATAGCATTATGTAGGTACTCACTTATCAAAAACTTGGGGCTGGCAACCACTTGACATTTATTCTCCTTATTTACACATAGTTCATGCAATGGCGTCACCACAAAATAAATAAGGCCAGAACTACCCAAGTAGTAAAAGTCAGTAGTGATTTCGTCTGTGTAGTTTTTCAAAATTATACTAGATCTTTTAATTAGCTCATCTTGACACCTCGTCTCGTCCGACCCTTTTCCACAACCTTTCCGCACGTCTATTTTATATCCGGTTATTTTCAATTGTCTCGGCGGCGGCATAATGTGCAAACGTAGAACACTATCAAGCGTTTCTATATAGAGAAATGGTTTCCATTCATTTGCCGTCACATTCGGACCTAGAAGACACAAATTGATAAATTAAATTGCACTAGGGCGGTTACAACCCGATACTCGGATTCGTCGATCGACGAAAAATTCCAAATTATGCGAAAATCTTTAATTGCAGTTTGTGATCATCACGTTTAACATTTTGTATATTTTATAGTTTTCGGAACAAATAGACTCGAGTACCTTTAATTTGATACCTTACTTGGCCGCGTACTACGCGCCAAAGTCCCTATCGAGTCGTCACAAATTTTGCGAACCTGAATTAAGTATATAGATTGTTTTATAAAATTTACGATATTGATTGAGTTGATAATAAAATAACATATCTAAAAATAAACTCATAACTTACTCAGCATCTGCATAGTAGGAATATTAAAGTAATATTGTCCCCTATTCTCCGTTTTGCCATCCGTAGCAACAAAATCTAATATATGGCTGGTATTGTTGTAATCCCCATCAGTGTAAGACCAGTAGCAATCATAATACAGGATGGATCGGTCATCAATTGTGAAGTTGTTTGAGAGAATAATATTGCGACAATGATTTCTTTGATAGTTCGTTGGCTGAAAACGGAACCTCATTGCTGTAAGAAAAACCAAGGTTTAAAACAATCTTTATTGAAGAAACAATATGTTTTTACTATTAATATTTTTTCGCTAAAACGAAAGTTCGCCAGTGCGAAATTCCAACTTTGTACTGATAAAGTGTATGATTTTCGTCAGAATTATGTTAACACAGACCAGCCATATTTGACTGCACCATCACGTGGCGCATTGGACGCTCTTATTAGTCGTAGCGAAAGCTCGCGGATTCCATAACATTTTTTTTTTAAATTGCCTTTGTTTCATTGTGCCCCGTGTACCATTGTGACCTCACTGTCCCTACCCTATGAATTTTGATTCCCTTGGGTATCGAAATATACGTTTTTTTGCGGCATAAGCGATCCTATATTTTTTTACGTTAATTACAAGTTTGATTTAATTGCATTGCAGCCCTTTAGGCGCATTTGGTCCAATTCTCGGTTGGTCTAATTCGCAGTTGGTTCAATTCGCAGTTGGTCCAATTCTCAGTTGGTCCAAGTCGCAGTTGGTACAATTCGCAGTTGTTCCAATTCGCGGTTTCAATTTCAACCAAATGGGTCCAGCTGTTTAGGAGTTAGGTGACAAACACTTGTACAGACGAATTATAAAATATAACAAAAACCAAAAGAAAACAAATTTTTGGTTAAACATTATAAAGTTTTATTTTTACTTACTTTTCCACTTGATATTTGTAAATGTGATGTTGAGAACAGTAAAGTTGGCTGAGCTGAATCCTTCATCAAGTAGGTACGGTTTCAAACGAACTCCCCCAATCTGAGTATTTGTTGTGAACGGACCAAAATCCATATGCTTGCATTCTGGACTATCTGAAGCATAGTGCTCAACTTGACATACATCTGACTCAGTGAGCTGCTGTCCTGACAACTGAAATAATACAATATTATTGTAATACAATTGATCACAATATGAATATTGGTCTCTGTCAGAGATTTGATCAGAGAGCTATCAGAAAAGTATCAATTTCATGTTAAGAGTAGAGTACAATTAATGGTTTTTGTTAACAATTCAGAAAAATTCAAAAAAATCTAAGAACCGTCACAACTCAGTAACTATCCAGTTTTGACCCCTGCCCTCTAATTGTCTAATTTCAAGATCTATCACAATCCCTTTCAAAGGTATTGTAATTGTGATTTATGGAATTGTGTAACTTATAGTCGCAATCCCTTTCAGAACAAAAGATGTTTTAAATGACACTTTCTCCATACATCTTCTTCTTCTTCCTTAATTAATGGCTTGCTCGCGATAAAATTCGCGACTTTTGCCAATGTCACACATATATATATTTTGTAGTATAAAGAATTTG
The DNA here is from genome assembly GCA_910589605.1 of Chrysoteuchia culmella. Lineage (NCBI taxonomy): Eukaryota > Metazoa > Arthropoda > Insecta > Lepidoptera > Crambidae > Chrysoteuchia > Chrysoteuchia culmella. Next base: position 4,865,407 of record OU342651.1, read on the forward strand.
TACGGTAGATTGAGTTAAAAATGGAGCCTCACAACACATGTTATTACAAAAAGAACTAGGGTGAAACCCACTTTTCCATACATTTGAAAGATATTTTCATCTATCACTTTGCTTAGACAGTTTAATTTCGTTCATTAAATACCTTTCAAAACGCGTCCCCATCACAATTCCTTTCAAATGCCAAAAAGTGACAGCCTGAAGTATGTAAATATCTTTCAAATGCCAAATAGTGACGACCTGAAGTATGTAAATATCTGTTAAATGACAATTAGTGACGGCCTGAAGTATATATCTTTCAAATGACAAACTGTAAGGGATTGCGGTAGATTTTAAAATTAGACAATTAGCCCCCTGTTTGACTAGACTTAATTAGTTGCTAATGACCTCTAGTATAACCCCTTTAAAAGAATAGGTCAAGTTTCCATCGCACCCTGTATACAAAATGTATGAAAAGCAGTGTTCCCAAACCTACTGATTTTTCGGTAGATCTAGCGATTTTGTAATTCATTTACCCATCTACGGATCAGCACTCATTTTCTATAGAAATTTCATAATATAAATGGTAAGCCAGTATATCTAATCTATTGAATTATTTGTTATATTATAATTTATAATAAATTGTTAAAGATTTATTAAATTATTATTTTTTCATATAAATTGGATGGAAAGTAACAATTAATAAAGGCAAACACAATAATGTAATTAATATTAAGTGGATTAAATTAATAGTTACTCTATTGTATTGGCTTAAACCTGTAATGATAGATGTAAGTGTGGAAATAAATAAATAAATAAATTTCTGTAGGTAAAACAAAACAAATACATTTATTTTGTGAAAACTGTTCAAATACACCAATTACATGTCAGTAGTGGCTAATATCTTTTTAACTAAAGCTTTGGTGTACAAATCAGATAGTGATGGAATGCATTAACATTATTGTGCTGTATGCATGGAATTAATGGGTACTACGTATAAGTACAACTAGTACTTAGTAATTCCATGCTTGTAATGACCAAAGAAATAGGTGTCGTAATAAATAAAAATATGTTATCTGCTATGGGCATAGAACGTTGGTAGGGTAGGCAGAAATAACAAAAATAATTGTATAATATAAATCTATCCTATATAATTATATAAATACAGATGTAAACTTTCTTTAATAACTTCAGGTTAATCTTAAAATGAAATAAATAGGTAAAATTTTCTATTCTGTATGGTGTTGTCACCAATTTGAGAACAATTTTTTTTTACTCTTCATAAAACTATTTGCACACATGCACACAACATTTTCTGTTTTACAATAGAATGGGCATTAATTCATCAAACCCGAACTGGACACCGGTGTCCAGAGAACAATGGAATATCTATTGTTTCCCATAATCCAGGGCATGAAAGACTAATTTGGTTTTAATTACAAACTACAAAACTCTGTTACAAAACTTTTAGATAAACAGTTTCATATTACTTACAATAAGTATTATTATTATTTTGATTTCATTGTCATCATTGCATGTGTGATATTCTAATTTAAGCATATCCGCCAAATGTTTTCTATTGTTTATTTTGTTTCTATTAAAATCTTTTCCTCTACAGCATTGTTACAAAGTTATTGTAAATTATTTACAGTTAATTGAGGAAAATACATATAAGAAAACATTCCTATCATAATAATATATACCCTAAAATTAAAAACCTTAAAAAATATAATATAATAACTAAAATATATTATTAAAAAGAGTCCCTTTAGGCAAGGTTCCGAAGATACTGGCAGCGTTCCCCCTTTGAATAGCTAGACTAATTCATTGTTCGAGGTAGCTGCCAGCTCTTCGGTCTCCTGTGATGTTGACTAACCTTTTTGCTATTTCCTTAAAAAGCCTTATATATACATATACTACATACCTACATTAAAACATCCCAACAAAATACAAATACAAAGAATTACATTATAAAATATGTTAATGTTTTGCAGCTTTAAATAAAGAATATTTAATGAATATTTTAATTACACCTCTATTGCATCTGCCAGTAGATAGGTTGCCATTTTTAACACCTACTCCACCTTCTTAAAAAATCAATAAAGCTTTCTGCTGGAAACAACAGGTACCTTTACCTACTTATAATTAAACAATACAAGAACTCACCTGACTATTGCAGCTTAAACTTTTTAAATTGTTGTCTTTACAAAATTGGGAGTATTTACTTTGCTGAGCAGTTACAAGTTGGAAAAAGCAAATAATGATAAAGTAATTAAAAATTGATCGCAACATTTTTATGCGCTTTATCTCTCGGGTTAGCAGGGGATTCTAAAATTATATGAAGTCATATCAGTCAGACAGACCATCACTCACGATATAAACATTTTATTTTAGATGTTCACTATCACAATTATTTCTACGATATTTTGTAAATTAAATTATGCGTAAATTGTTGAAACAAATATATCTCCAACAAACAAAACAATATGGCTTCCCACTGAACCAGTGTTGCCAGCATGTAAATAAAAAGAGCCGATTTTGTTGAGACGGGACGATTTTTAATGTGTGTGTCTACAGCTTCCTCATAAGACAGAGAAATTCTAAGCATGCCATTTTTTTGTGCATATTAGGAGCAATCAAAGCGTGTCAGTGATATTTTAGGTGCAACCATAACTTCGTTACTAGGAGTTTTTTTTTGTGTGTTAGCTGGAGAAACGTGTCCCCAGCTGACACATGCCGTTTTAGGGCAAACCAGTGAGGTTAGGGCTTTAGACTATAGTCAGAAATTTAGTGCACAATAGGAGCAATGAGAACAAAAAAAACTAACCATCACACTCAAATACTGTTGAAACTACGATCATTAAATTGTGTGTTAGCTGGAGACCCGTGTCTCTGGCTTACACACACCTGTATCTTCGTAATTATTTGAGGTAGGATTATGTTTTATACCTCAAATTTTTGAGTCGAATTGGAGCAGTAAGCTCCAAATTTTTCTAATCTCTAGCTCGAATAGTTTTTAAGCTACGAACCGATAAGCATGTGTAAGCTGGAGACACGTTACACGTTTTGAATCACTGTAACCGTATAAGTCAGAGTCTCGTATTAAGAATCAAATGATACCTTATAATAGGTGCACACGGCATGCAAAATTTCAAATCACTGGGCTTCTTAGTTTCAAAATTATAGGCAAAAAACTGGTTTCCCGCCAAAAAATTCAAAATAAATGGCTCGGACGCAGCTATAGCGCGGTTGCCTTTCCGTGCGCTACACTGCTGCAATCGACTTTGAACCTAACGGCTGGTATTAATTCGAGTCACTTTAGTTTGCGCTTTCGATCGTTTTAATTTCTGTTTTGAGAATTTCAGACCAGGAGCCGTCCGATATATCTACGCTGATTACAAACCATCTATGGTAGTTACTTATAATTGTATGAAATAAAACAGGGAGAAAAAAACAGCCCTTGACGAGTTTCTTGCCGGTTCTTCTCGTTACAAGGTCTCCCGCCGTAGGGTTTGTGAACCGATGGCGTAGCTTCTTTGACGTTCATAAGTGCTTGTAACAGCCTAGACTGAATAAATGATATTGATTTTGATTTTTTGATTTTGATTGAACTATCTGATTCTCTTATGAAGTAGTTTTTAAATGTTAGTGTTAGAAAATTCACAACATTTGTTGATATAGGGCATGGATGATGGGCAATTTTCTATGGAACCTGGGCGTTAAACCAACAGAAATGGAACTACTATTTAGTACTTAGTACTAGGAAATATTTTCTTGTTTATTAACTATCATAAGCCCCCAGGTTTGCTAGAAAATAACCAGAGCGAAATACACTATTATAAATTTTGTACCTAACTATACTTTTTATTATTATTACTATTAGCCCCCTGGACTTGAAGAAATTTTGAGCATGTTCTTTTGGACTTTTTATCATGTCAAAGGGGGTTTTATGGGTTACGTAGAGGGTCCAAAAATTCCTTATTTTTGTGCTACGAATCGTACATGATTTACGATTCGTAGCCGTCGTCATTTCAAAGATATTTACATACTTCAGGCCATCACTATTTGACAATTGAAAGGGATTGTGATCGGGACGCGTTTTGAAAGGTATGGAATAAACGAAATTGAACTGTCTAAGCAAATGTGGCAGACGAAAATAACACAATCACAATAACTCTGAAAGGGATTGTGATAGATTTTGAAATTAGACAATTAGGGGGCAGTTTCCATAGTAATTTCACTCTAAAATTTGGATAAGTCGCTTGCCATACAAAATCGATCGATATTATTGATATTATTATTATTATTATTATTGATATTTGATGCTGGAAGGGGGTTTTATGGGTTACGTAGGCGGTCGAAAAATACCTTATTTTTGTGCTACGATGCACCGTTTCCGAGATATATAAAAAAATATAGAAGAGCAGCGGAGGACTTCAATACTGTTTTTATATTCAGCAATTATATTATTATTTTACAATATTTTAAAATATTTATTTGACATGGCAATTATTCATATCTACGCACGACGGGCCTCTCTTGCTTAATTTTATTAAAAACCAGCCAGCAACGTCGGTGTTGCGGCCTCCTTGTAGTGCGGAGACATGTATGATCTCCACAGTACTTAAGGTACCTCTAGATTAGATTAGGTTAGAACTGTGACAAAAAGACGCGCGAATCGAGCTAGAAAAGCGAGTGTGCCGCGGCAGTGGCCGGCGAAATTCCAGAGACGACAGTTTTTTTATAAAAGTACTAAAATACGAATATGTAACCCCTTTTGCAACACCTGGATCGCGAGTCCCGGATTATTTTATAATAAGTACCATAATGCTAAAGTAGTTGTTTCCACACTATGTTACCGACTACTTTTGCATTCCCGAATTTTTTGGAATCCTGGGATTAATATAAAAAAAAACAAAATGTTTTATGATGCCGCTTCCACAATTTTTCAGCCAAAAATTAACTTTATTCGATCACTGGTTATGGTGAATATTAATGAAATTTTAGGAAATTAAAATCACGTGAACCATGAAAACATTCTAATTATTTTTGAGCAGTTGTGTCAAAACGAAAAGCATTTATAATTTGAATATTAATAATAAGGTGTTAAAGTTCGCCTAATTACATTCCCAGTTTTACCGGAAAAAAATAGTATTAAGGAAGTCTCCGATTTTTGTCTTTGTTTTATGAACTATAGGTAAATATACTCAGCCTATTCCGATCACTGAATTAATAAGAGAGAAAAAAGTATAGTTAGGTACAGATAGTGTATTTCGCTCTGGTTATTTTCTAGCAAACCTGGGGGCTTATGATAGTTAATAAACAAGAAAATATTTTCTAGTACTAAGTACTAAATAGTAGTTCCATTTCTGTTGGTTTAACGCCCAGGTTTCATAGAAAATTGCCCATCATACATGCCCTATATCAACAAATGTTGTGAATTTTCTAACACTAACATTTAAAAACTACTTCATAAGAGAATCAGATAGTTCAATTTTATGTAACTACCATAAATGGTTTGTAATCAGCGTGATATATCGGACGGCTCCTGGTCTGTAATTCTCAAAACAGAAATTAAAACGATCGAAAGCGCAAACTAGTGTGACTCAAAAAGTGACTCGAATTAATACCAGCCGTTAGGTTCAAAGTCGATTGCAACAGTGTAGCGCACGGAACGGCAACCGCGCTTTAACTGCGTCTGAGCCATTTATTTTGAATTTTTTGGCGGGAAACCAGTTTTTTGCCTATAATTTTGAAACTAAGAAGCCCAGTGATTTGAAATTTTGCATGCTGTGTGCACCTATTATAAGGTATCATTTGATTCTTAATACGAGACTCCAACTTATACGGTTACAGTGATTCAAAACGTGTAGCGTGTCTCCAGCTTACACATGCTTATCGGTTCGTAGCTTAAAAACTATTCAAGCTAGAGATTAGAAAAATTTGGAGCTTACTGCTCCAATTCGACTCAAAAATTTGAGGTATAAAACATAATCCTACCTCAAATAATTACGAAGATACAGGTGTGTGTAAGCCAGAGACACGGGTCTCCAGCTAACACACACTTTAATGATCGTAGTTTCAACAGTATTTGAGTGTGACGGTTAGTTTTTTTGGTTCTCATTGCTTCTATTGTGCACTAAATTCCTGACTATAGTCTAAAGCCTTAACCTCACTGGTTTGCCCTAAAACGGCATGTGTCAGCTGGGGACACGTTTCTCCAGCTAACACACAAAAAAAAACTCCTAGTAACGAAGTTATGGTTGCACCTAAAATATCACTGACGCGTTTTTATTGCTCCTAATATGCACTAAAATATGGCATGCTTAGAATTTCTCTGTCTTATGAGGAAGCTGTAGACACACACATCGATTTTTAGCATAAATTCCGAAATTATAAAAAAAAACTGGTTAAAAAGAAGTTTATATAAAGTGAGTAAGAGGAGAGGTGCCCATAGCACAGTGGTTTGCGCGCTTGGCCTGTGATTGTTGAGGTTAGGTAACTTTCGCAACAGCCACGGGATGGGAAACCACTGACCAGATATTTTATCTTAAAATCTTAAGCTCCTCCGTGCTTCGGAAGGCACATTAAACCGTTGGTGCTCCATTTGCAATCGTTAAATAAAAACAGGTACACACACACACACACACATTATAGAATGTTTGCTTGCCTTACAGTCGGGGAACTTTCCGGTTTTTTTAGGTGGCGGTATTTAAAAAAGTTATAGCACTATAGAAACTGTCATAAATAACAAAATATTATTAGGTATTTTTTCGAATTGTACAATACCGCAGCTCCCATCCTCCCAAAATCCCGTCTTTTTCGTTTAAGCCCACCTCTGTACTCATTAGTTGTTTTTTATAAATAGAAGTAAAAGTACATTTTAATTTGTGAAAGACTTATATTATTAGTGTTTAAGACTTTAAGCAGATGGCCATCGGCCTTGTAGCCAAAGCAGACAAACAAAAAAAAAATTTTGTTTTTTTAATCGTCTCGTGAATTTGTTTGTATATGTCGTAGGAGGATTTGATAAATAGAATTTTCGCAAAAACCCTAGAAATATTGCAAAAACACGGATAATTAGACAATGGTGTTGACATTTCTCAATCTTACTGAAAAATGATAGGGTTTTTCCAAAAATACTGGTTGCTGGTTGTAATTTTTGGTTGCTTGCTAACTCTTATTCTGATTGGTTCATTGGAAGTTTACTACACGTGAGAGGATAGATTGACATTTGAAACGTCAAGTCGTCAACCAATCAGTGAGGATGTTGATTTTTTGGACGGTCCGACCAGCCAATCAGTGTTCTTATTTCGTAATAGCCAGGGATTCTTTTCGTAATCTTACTAAGGCAACCAGTTTTTTCGCAAAAATCCTATCATTTTCAGTAGGATTGAGCAATGACAACACCATTGTCTAATCATCCGTGTTTTCGCAATATCCCTAGGATTTTCGCAAAAAATCGATTTATCTAATTATCCTGCGAAATATATAAGAGTGAGAGTGATTTAATATTTTACCAGCAAGCGACCCTATAGACTATCCTAAATACTCCATAATTGTTTCCTGTATAGCAACAATACTGGCACGTAAGTGAATGTATATTTCAAGACTGATTTTCTGCATAGTTTGAGGTATCTGCATAATTACATCCATATCTCAACATCAACCTAAATCAACCACATCAACAACAGTACCTTCAACACCCACCAATCCACATTGGACCCACGTGGTGGGTCATGGGCCATGGCCCATTCTTCTTATCCATCAATAAGGAAGGCCAGTGCCCCAGCAGTGGGACAATTAAAAATGGCTGCTGGCGATGAAGTAAGAGGAGCTCGGTGGCATAGTGGCTCACGCGCTCGTTCTGCGATTTTTAAGGTCTCCTTCGTGCTTTGGAAGACACGTTAAGCCGTTGGTCCCGGCTGCATTTGCAGTCGTTAAAACCCTCAAATTCACATTGGGCTCGCGTGGTGGGTCATAGCCCATTTTCTTATCCATCCATAGGGAAGGCCAGCACCCCAGCAGTGGAGACATTCTTCTTCTTCTTTCGAGTCGATGGTAATTAAGACATTAACAATTGCTGATGTGATGATAGACGAAGGTGAAATCATGAAAAATATACATTACCATTCAGTAAATAATTGACAAAAAACATAGACCACTAACAGAATAACAAAAAAAAAGTTATATAAGATAAAATAAAAATATATAGAGGACGGAATAACGATTCGGAAGAAAATGATAAATTATTGCTGTCTGCACTGCAGAAACTCCGGCTAAATAAATTAAAAAAACTAAAAATCCCGCCTGCCTTAAAAGACAAGTTAACTGAAAATATAGAAACAACAGGATCAAATATAAAAATATTTTGTCTAACATAATAACATGCAGTCAAAGGCATAACATGATGAATGATTCAATTTCAACTTATTATTAATTAAATTCTATGCCTCCGACTAACTAACTAAGCAAGTTACTTGATAAAATTATTTCATGCCGATGATGGCCGCCAAACGCCGACATAGTTTCTGAAGGGCCGATAATCAGCATGTTCGTTGTTTCTATTTGTATGATAAGTTTTTATGTGAAATTTCGAATAAATGATTATTTTACTTTACTTTACTTTAAAGAAAGTACTCTGTGCTGATCTGGCAACACTGCTACGAACTCAGAAGACATCACAGACTTTTTTGGAAAGGGTTTACCGGCCCTGGCTTGGCTACTATTGTCTTCTCTTCAGAGAGAGACAATAGTGTACAGATTAAACAGATAGGGCGTGTACGAAAGTTGTACGCGCGCGCACACTTCATTCACCTACGTTTGCAACTTTGCAGTGCACCTAAATAAAAACAACAACACAACTCACAACAAGTTTCGAAACCAAATGCTTGACACCCTGCAAGTTTCATAGCTCACATAGGTCCAACTCCAAACATGCGTTTAAATTAAAATGCGTATCATCGTGCAAACGCGGGGTTATGTATGAAAAAAAGCATTATCGAATTATGTGGACTAGGCGGTATGAACTCTGACCTAAGTGTATTAATTGAAATGGAATCGATGATTTAAAAAAACAGTCATCCCGTCAAATTATGTCAAATTGACGGCGTTTTTAGACAGCGTCAAATCGTCACGTCAATTATTGTAAAAAAAAAAAAAAGTTGACTTGTCATTGTCAAAAAAAATAACAAAATGCCCTATTTATCGGCGTTCCGTATTGTTTTTGAGCTTTTGTAAATTTATAATAATTAATGAATAAAGCATAATAACCTTTGTAATATGATAGTGTATTGATATAATTTCTTAGATAATAAGTACAATAAATAACAGGAAAACACGGAAGATATTTATGCCTCCAACAAAATGACCGTGAGTTTATATTCCAATAATAACATTTATGTAATTGTACCTAGTTTCTTATCACTTGGTAGCATCCTTTCATTTTGTGATAACTTACAAAGTTCCACAATCTCGCAGGATGTAGCAGCCATAGGAACATAAGTCATAAATTTACATTTTGATACCCAGTTCATTAGTTACCTACTAGATATATATTTTGATCTACTCGCAAACATTTCGTGAATTTGAAATAATACGTCGTAAGTATTTCGTTATTAAACAAACAAGTATCTTTTCATTTTAATTATATCTTCTATTTGCACTTGACTTGTTTTATACAAGAACATGTAACTTTGATTTTAATTTTTAAAGCTATTCCTTATTTATAGGCCTTCTTGCTCCCAATATATTTAAAATTGTTTTAATATTAAAAAAATAATAGGTATTGTTTCAATTGTCGACCTTGGTTATGTAATCATGAGTGGTATATGTTTTTGTATCAACTAAAAGATAGACAGACTGTTATTTTGTGACACTCATACGTCTTACATATGATGATACGTTATGTAAAATAAATAACCAGACTTATACAAAAATTTAGGTTTAATATTTATAAAAAATATTTGCATCCTGTGGGAAAACAAAGCAAAGCCTCATACAATAACTGAATAAAATGTTTTCTTTGTAGTAGGTACTAAATTAAAACCTTTTTATTACTAAAATAAATATTTTCAGATTTATTGATTGATTGGCTGGCTTAACTGCGATTTGGTTTTATTGATCATAAAACTTCAATTGTAATTACTCTTTCTACTTGGTCATTGATTCGAGATATTACTTGAGATTTTGTGCAGTCATATTGGTTTCCAATATGTCGAATGATGAAAATGAAATGGAGGAATTACTAAAACACCGTGTATGTAATTTGTATTAAACTTTTATTTATTATTGTCTAATAGTTAACAATAATATCCCAATGTTAGCTTAACAATTTTTTTTTAAAGATTTCAAAGTATTACATGAAACATCCTTATTTGATAAAATGCATTTCTTAAATTCATCAAACCCAAACTGGACACCGGTGTACATAGAACCAAAGAAAATCTATTGTATCTCATAATCCGCGGTCTGACAGGTTAAGTAAGGAACCATATTACTGTTAATTATTTGGTGTAAACAAAATGACTTTGAATAAATCACATAGGTACACTAAGTATTCAAAACAAAATAAGGGCCACCATGTACTTTAAACAATCTGAGCTAACTATAGGGTTTGGAGGTTTGCAAATGATAAAATAAGATCAATTGATATTTTTTTATAAAAAACCCAAAAGAAAGTTGTAAAATGAGTTTAAATTAACAGTCATGAGCTATTTGGTGTCGCACTAACGTGTTGTCGCAATAGCGTGGTGTCGCAGTAACATGTTGTCGCATTAACGTGTTGTCGCAGTAACGTGTTTATCGCAGTAACGTTTTATCGCAGTAACGTAATATCGCAGTAAAGTGTTGTCGCAGTAATGTACTGTCGCAGTAACGTAGTGTCGCAGTAGCTTGTTGTCACAGTAACGTGGTGTCGCAGTAATGTACTGTCGCAGTAGCTTGTTGTCGCAGTAACGTGGTGTCGCATTAGCTTGTTGCCGCAGTAACGTTGTGTCGCAGTAGCTTGTTGTCGCAGTAACGTGGTGTAGCAGTAACGTGGTGTCGCAGGAACGTGGTGTTGCAGTAACGTGATGTCGCAGTAAAGTGTTGTCGCAGTAACGCGTGTCACAGTTTCGTTTTAACATCCAGCCATGGTCATAATCATAACTCTTAAAAGTTTGTAGACATTTAAAGCAAGGAATTAACTACTTGAGTATGCTTTAAAGTTCATAAATTGACTAAGATATCAAAATAAATATGCGGCCCTTATTTTGTTTTGAGTAGTATACTATTATTATCAATATATTTATTAAAAAATAAATTTAATATTAAAAATCCAACTAAAAGTAATTATAATTAATGTTATCTTGAGTACTTCAGTAATTAAGTACTCAAGATAATTTTTTGTGTTACTTATTGATAAAAAGCTTTCAAAATTATAATAATAATTAAAAAATGTCATTATTATTCTGTTAACTGTTTTGCATTTAACTTCACTTTAAAAATGATGCAGCTTTGAATTACGTTAAAATAACAGTAACTAACATTACCATTACTAGAAGAATCTGCTTGTGGATAAAAATGTAAACAATGTTCAGATGCACACAAACAAACAAACAATATCCCAGCTTGTTTTATAAACACGTTTTGCTATTTACTTGGCAGTCTAAGGTGATGGTTAGTGAGGAGAATCTGTCCTATTGTGTAAAAATAACAATTTTCATTTACATATTATCGTGTGTCAAGTGTGTTTTCGCTACAATGCCATAAACATGTAAATAAAACCTCTTTGTACATTTAACCCAACTAATATTATAAATGTGAAAGTTTGGATTTTGGTTTTGTGACTCAATTACGCGAAAACGGCTGAACGGATTTGGCCCACGGGTGGTTTATAGCCTGAATTAAAGCATGGGATACTTTTTATCCCGATAATCCCATGGAAACGGCAATCATCAGGGTAAAACTGCGGGCGACCACTAGTAAGTAATATATGTTTAACAGATACACTAAATGATACAACACATAGCACACAAACAATCAAATTATTTGTTGGCATTTAAACATAAGCTTAATTTTGTTGAAACGAAATGGATATTTTTTCACATTTTTTATGCTAACGCGTTTTGTAAATTTTCCTGGATATGCCTGCCTGCACCTACCTCAAAGTTTTATATACCTATCAAAGATTGTTCTATGTACCCACCCATAATAACTAACCGCGTCGAAACGAAGTACATTGGAGTAATAAGCTTTCGAATTTATGATATTAATTAATATGTCGTCGAAATAAAACAAATCATAGGTGTAGGCAGAGTACCTACATTGAATTACAGTAAACGAGGGATTAATCATAGTCGATGCAAATAATAAAAACAATAGATGAAAAAGATGTATGGCATTAAATAAATAAAAAGTCGACTCATAAACTTCACTTTTAGTTAATTCTGTATAATTTTCCGCATTAGTATTCAAACCACAAAATCCCTTTGATGACAAACCATTTTCAGGTATTATTGTGACTGTTCGGCTCTATTCCAAAATAACCACAAAGAAACTAGATTGTTCATACTAAGTACTTAAGTACCTTTTTATGGAAATCCTAGTCTCGACAAAATATTAAAAGGTACGAAACCGAACAACTCGTAGCAGTGCCGTAACTAGGCGGTGCCAGTGGTGCCCAAGCTCTATTTTTGATTCACTCGTCTCGAGGATTCTACTGACTTTCGTGCGACGTTTGAGTTTCCGTATTCCGTAAAAGCGACCATGCACGTATAAACATAGCTTCGCTTTTCGCCTGTAGGACCGCCTAAAAATAGAGGTCCTGGACCACTATTTTTGAATCATTCGTCGCGCGATTGGCGATTCGAACGAGGAGGCGATCACGCGATTAGCGACCTTGCAAGCGTAGACACAGCACGCTTTTCGCTTTGCCCCTCGCGCGCTCGCGTTGGGAGGCGGTCCTACAGGCGAAAAGCGAAGCTATGTATATACAAGCAAGGTCGCTTTTACGGAATACGGAATCTCAAACGTAGCACGAAAATCAGTAGAATCCTCAAGACGAGTGAATCAAAAATAGAGCTCCTGTACCTCTCGTTGGGAGGCGGTACTACAGGCGAAAAGCGAAGCTATGTATGTACGTGCAAGGTCGTTTTTACGGAATACGGAAACTCAAACGTCGCACGAAAATCAGTAGAATCCTCGAGACGAGTGAATCTAAAATAGAGCTCCAGGCGCAGGGCGCAGACCCTAGGGGGGCGCAAAATCAAAATCTGACCTGGCAGTTTAGAGAAAAATAGTACTTTCAAAATATTAGGATCTTACAATATTTTTTGTTTGGCGATATAACGGGGCGCCCATTAATATCTTTTATTTAGCTTTTCCTTTCGCTTTGAAGAAAGACAGTCTTTTATGATGCTTGTAATCCTAAACGGGCTTAAATATTTTCCAGCAATTTGTGACAACTATTGCTGTCTCGCGCTAACTATACCTAGCGTAGAGAGCGTATAGAACCTAGAGCAAAATGTATACTTGCCGCCCACACATTTCAACAAAAATCACCATAAGACCATTAGCTCTTTAACCACCCTAGTTTTATTTATCACAAGAGAATATTCGTTTAATGAATCAAACAAACCCGAACCGGACACCGGTGTCCAGAGAACAATGGAATATCCTTTGTGTCTCATAATCCGGGGCTTCAGAGGTAGTTCTTTCTGTCATATTTCTCTGACAGGAGAACGGAGCCTTAAAACGACGAAATAGTAAAGTTAATCGACTTAGAAGAAAAGAGGACTATTTGAGTCGTTTTAATAGTTCGACGAGTTAGGAATATGGACGAGTTAGGTTAGGAATATGGACGAGTTAGGTTAGGAATATGGACGAGTTAGGAAGTGGACAAGATAGGAATTGTAGGTGGACGAGTTAGGAAGTGGACGAGATAGGAAAGTGGACGAAGTCGTCCTAAGGGGTTTGTTTGCGGGGTCTACAAACAGCTCGTCTGATAAATCCAAGTGGCGGTTAAAAGGTTAAACAACAAAAGCACAATTAGATAAAGATAGTCTAGTATGATAAAGATAAGATAAGATATAATATTCTTTATTGTACACCATGATAGTTAACAAAGTATTTTTTTAAAGAAGAATAATTGGCGGCTTATCGCTAAAAAACAACTTCTTCCAGGCAACCATAAAGTTGAGCTGGATTAAAACCTAAGTAGTATGCGACATGCGTACATAATTTAGGTATCCAAGCAGAATAAACGTAATGTATAATGTCTATGTATTTAATGGATTTGCAGCAAGCAAATTAGGTCAGCAATATAACCAATTTAAACAATTGAAACGCACACCTACGCGTGAATTTAATTTTGTACCATAATTCGGTAGGAGATAGGAGAATTGTTCGTATCATTACTTCCTGTTTTATAGGACGTTTAAAATTACTTGACTTTTAAAATTAGCACTTTATAATATTCGGTGAATTTAATCAGTTGCATAATCAATCATTGACATGAATCTAGTGTTTTGTTTAGTTAGCGATTAGTAAAATAAATGATGTTAGCTGGCTTTAATCTCTGTGGCCACCTGTAGTGTCAGAGTTTATCAAGCCATAAAGGCCTCTGTCTTGGCTTAACGGCTGTTATCAGATGACAACAGCCGAGACCGACGATTGAACGTGCCCTCCGAAGCACGGAAGCGCTCAGTTGCAATGCCAGTTTACGGTCACCTATTCGACACCTGGAAGAAGAATACGATACGATCAACCTGTCCAGTCCCTCACTCACCTGTCTTTAAGAGGTTATAGGGCTCCAAAAGAGGAAGGTATTTGCCATGACCGCCATGCTTAGCCGGATGATACTCTGTCTGTGAAGGTCGCGGGAAGCCGGGAAGCGGTTGATCTTTGGGGGCGGCCTATACTCAAAAGTGAGTGTTGTGCGGTTGAAATGATGATGATGGCTGTATTTAGCTAGCAAGTTGACAATCGCAGTTGCCAATATTTCAGAAATCACAGCTTCTGCATGTCCTATTCAGGCTTCTCTCATAATCATAATCGACTATTATGAGAAAGTGAAGTGGATCTATTCCATACGCTCTCAAACGCGAAGTTTTTTGTCGAATATCTATGAAAAATAATAGACACTTTAAAAAGATGCAAACAACTGACTCAATTTTTTTGAGTCAGTTGTTGTTGTTGTTGAAGAAATTCGAAAATTTTTATTACACAAACAATCTTAATTACACTTATAACTTATGTCCATAAATGTTACGTTAAAAAAACTTACCTACTCAAAGGTGAAAGTTTTGACTTTAATGTGAAACCATTTTTGTCATCAAGGTATTAGGGTTTACTTAATAAATAACGTAATTACTAACGTAGTGTACATGTTAAACTTTACATCTATAAAGCAAATTGGCGTTATTTTTATGCCACACTAACGAGTTACGTTACGTGGTTCATATCTTGGATATTTTATATTAAACGGCCTTAATACCTTACAGTCATACGTTGGCATTCGTACAAACAATGCGCGCGTAGCGAGAACACACTTGTATACATAATATAGTTGTATACCTAGTATATGCAAAATATATAAATATGTTTACGAGTCCGAGGTATTCCCCTGTACAGAGCGAAGGCCGGGTGATGGGACGCCGGTTTGTGTTAACCCTGGTGATCGGGATATCAGCCGGATTTAGTTTTGCGTACATACTGTTAACTTCGTCGAGGTATCCGAAAGACAATGGTTGGTCCTACAGGTTAGTTTTGTCTAATTCCGTGTTGCATGTTGCATGACATGTTCTATGCTAGTTGCATGTGTGTTTTCTATGTATATTTTTGTAATATTTGCACGTTTTTCTTTTATACTTAACACTTTAATTCCCAAGATATTATAACAATTAAAAATCTATTTTGAATCGAATTGTGTCGGACTCCGCGCGGAGTTCTCGGCATTTAATGGGTTAAGAAAAATAGAAAAATATACTTCCTGAGAAGTAGACTAAAAATAAAATTTAGAAAATTTAAAAAATTGAAATCGTTTTCCGCATATTGATTGGAATTTATTACAACTTGTCCAATAACCAACGATTAGTTAAAGCTTCAAACACACAGAACGCAAGCGCGGCTTCAGTGTCGCTCAGGAACTTCCCAAATGGAAGAACTCCCCTTAAAAAAAAATTATACCAACCGAATTGAGAACCTCCTCGTTTTTTTAAGTCGGTTAAAAATAAAACAAGCAAGGGCGAGAAGAACAAAAATCCTATGAAAAGTCTTTTCAACATTTTGTCAACTTTCCTGAAAACTTAGACAAAATCGTTTGCTTGGTAAGTAGTTTCCTGTTTTCTCATCGAAAAATGGAACAATTGAATTACTTTTTTTTTATTGAAGAAGAGTTTTTTTGTTGTGTCCTTTTATTTTTATTTTTTGCAGAAATTACAATAAAAAGAGATATTAGCCTTTCTTCTTCTTCTTAAATTTACGAGTTGCGCTCTTGTCGGTGGAGTTATAAACCTTTAAAAAGCTATACATTTTTGGCTACATTTTCGCTGAGCTCAGATGTCCAGCAGAAAAAAAGACGACATTTATTTTAAAACGAAAAACATAGAATTAGAAACATAGTTTAAGCTTTTTTAACTTTTCATACAAAAAGAAATTAAACTGTTCCAGTTTTGATTGACAAAAACAGGGGACTACGAAATTATGGTTTTTTACTTTTTAATAGGTTTTTTTTTCAATTCTTTAGCTCAAACCCTTTCTGTTTATCGTCGAATGAATTTAAAAAATCTTTGCATATCTTTTCCATGGGTTTTTCAAATTCATATAAGTAGCTAAATTTTAACGATTAATGTCTTAACATTACTTAAATACCTTTATACGTTTATATGTTTTTGTACAGTCGGCTACACAAACTTTATCTACACGTAGGCTATAGAATGCTCAGTGGTTAGATTAGAGCATTGGACCGGATTTCCAAAGGTCGCGGGTTCGAGTCCCATCTGAGAATTCATTTGTGGTTGAGTTGATTTTTTCCATTATTTTTCTATTAAAAATTTGTCATAAGTATAAAAATAGCATTGAACGATGCATAAATTAAAAAATCGTTTAATCGATTCAGTGATTAACTGATTGATTACCGCTTCTTGAAATTTTGGTTTTTTACGTAGATTTTTTAAGCTTTCTCATCTGTCATGCGCTAATTGTCTTGGTCAGATAGTAGACGGATGTAGTACGACCGACATAAGTAGAGCATCCGATAGTTGTCGAAAACGGTGACAGTAAATGTCAACTCGAATTAAGGGTGCTGGTGTCAAATCCAGATGTCGCGGGTTCGATTCTCTAGGCCCGATGGGAGAGTAGGAGCTGAGAGATAGGTGAACGTCAAGATGGCGGGACCTGGGATTAGGTGACTGGTGCTCTAGGACCTAATCTAGTTGGATCCAGCATAAGATTAGTTAGTACATTTTGGGCCGGTTTTCCCACCGACGGATAAATTCTGGATAGCTTAGGTAACTGGCAGATAATTTAATAGTTGTAATATGTAAAATTATCTGCTAGATAAGCTATGCTTATACTACGCACTATAATAGATTTCGAAGGTACTGAAATTGTTACACTGAACTGTGCTTTTGTCTGTACTTCGATTTTGCTTTCATCTAAGATTAAGTGCGACTGAAAACAAAATAAAAGACTGGAACTAATTGCTTTGAGTACCGACTTGATTTCACGTTTAATGCCGTAAAATTAATTGACTCCAATAACGCATAATAAGGGAAAATTACAAAAGATATAAGAAAATATCGTCTCGGGTCAAAAGTTATTTTCAAGCGGGACTTGAACCCGCAACCTTCGATTCCCGCCTGAGAACTTGTGAGCCGAGCTTATAGATTATAGCCGATAGATTTTATTATATTATTTTTAAATTAATCTGTACACTTATTGTCTCTCTCTGATCTGAGCCGGCTGAAGACCATAGAAGTCAGGGTCGCCACTAAAACCCTTTCCAATTATTTCCGATTATTGGCCCTTTCGGCCTTTGGCAGCCATCGGCCTATTATCGGCCTTTCGATGGGAGAACACAAGATTTTGTGTTCTCCAAATTAACCGCCTGGCCATGGGACATTCGCCATGGTGAATGTCTTGTGACCAGGCGGTAAAGGAGAAACTGCGAAGCACATAGCATGCGTAAAATGCAGTTGCTACATGATACATTTTGTAGTCTCAAATGAATGCAACTATGCACAAAGCTTCCCAAGTGGTTAATTCGTCCAAGTTCCCAAGTCTACTGAAGGTCTTTTAAGAAACATTGGGCCCCATTTTTACACGACTGCAAAATTTATAATATGTTATAAACTATCATATATTATAAGATAGCATTGAAATGCAAACTTGAAAAATCATAAGTTGTAAAGCTTTTAATGATAAGGCTGCAATAGGAATAGGTACCTTGGTACAATTAAGTAAAACGTACCTAATACTTATATATTATCGCTCACCAAGTTGTAATGATATCATTTTTGCAATCGTAATAAAATAGTCATTGAAATAATGTTTTGGTTTTACTAGGAGACGTATTTTTTAATCATTCGAATAACTATTCGCATACGAAATTGCAAGATTCGCACGCGAATGCTAAAAACCGTATTTTTCAAATTAAACCAATTCGCATTTGAATCTGGAGCTCTATTTTTGATTCACTCGTCTCAAGGATTCTACTGATTTTCGTGCGACGTTTGAGTGTTCGTATTCTGTAAAAGCTACCTTGCAGGTATACACATAGCTTCGCTTTTTGCCTGTAGTACCGCCTCCCAACGCGAGCGCGCGAGGGGCATAGCGAAAAGCATGCTATGTCTACGCCTGCAAGGTCGCTAATCGCGTGATCGCCTCGTTCGCCTCGCCACTCGCGCGTCGAGTGATTCAAAAATAGAGGTCCTGCAACGAGTGGTCCCGACCACTCTTTTTTGATTCGAGCGATAGAAAGATTGATTCACTTATGTCATTTTCAAATAGACTTTGACATTACGGATAATTTGGCAACTTATAAACGTTTCGTGTCACGTGATTCGTGTCTGATTCAGTATCGGTTTTTGACAATCTATGTAGAGTTAGTCTCCGGTTTTAAAATATTCTGCGTATAATTAAATAATGTCAAGGGAGTTTAAGAAAACGGCAACACCGTAATCGAGTGATTAAAAAATGCGACAAAATGGAAGCCGCTGTTTTGTTTTATAAAACTGGGAAGGCATTTGACCACCATCGTGCTTTATAAACAGGATGTGGTCTAAGGTGTTGTATGCTTGCCCAGGAAATGCCTATTCACTCTCGCCTTGAAGAGGCCAAGGTTGTAGGAATCGGGGAACACATGAACAGGCAGCGCATTCAATTCTTTAGCAGTTCGCATAAGAAATGTGCCAGCAAAGCGCTTGGTACGGATCGCTAGAATGTCAACAACGTACGGGTAAGCTAACCTGCTTTTGGTACCCCGATGGTGGAATGGGGCTGGAGGAAAAAGGTCGTGCAGTTCTCTCGCACACTCTCCAAAGTGTATCCTATAAAAGACCGATAGACATGCGACCTGAGGCTCTGATGTTCCGCCGTGGCCAATGCCAATGCAATTTGAATGCGAATTGAATTCGCATGAGAAATTCGAATGATTCCAAAATATCTACGTCTCCATACTATTTTGTATTCGGTGGTTTTACTGCGATTATTTTTTGGGGCATTCATTCATTATATAAAAAATGAAACAGAATATAAAAAATGAATCTATAAATTGTAAGTTATTATAAGTTAATGATTTTGTTATTATTTATTAAATCCACTATTTACTGTGTTTTACATGAGATTTTATTCAAAGCAATATGTGTTGTGTACAGCGGTTTAATTTTCTTTTTTTTATAACGACGGGCAGACTCTTAGTTTTCATCATACCTGTATTGTTAAGGCTGAAGATGGAAGCGAGCCTCTCCCGGAATCCTCAATTACTGAGGAACTGGCTATCTTATCTCTAACTGCCGAAACACAACAATGCTGAAAACATAATTGTTATGGCGTCAGACTTAGATAAGATGGTGGTAGCTAGCCAGGCGGACTTACTACAAGTCCTACCACCAACCAAACCGAAAATATTTCAATTAGTTAACATTATTTACTTGTTGTATGCTATATTTAGGAATTAAGTAGTTTTGTTTTATTTGTTGTTGTAAAGCATCAGTTTAAGCAGCTTTAGGCCTAAATAGCTTATGAAATGTGTATGAATTCCTCGGGCCTAATGTGACAGCAAATCTAAGTTAAAATAACTTCAAAAAATTCTGCTTATGGCTGCTGAGATATTATTTATTTTCTATAGGATCGAACACTTGGTTGCACTGATTTCTAATGGCTTCTTTTTTACTGTTTTATTGAATAAAATATGAAAATGGTAATTATACAAGTAAGCTAAAGTATCTGCTATTATCTGTTTTTTAATTTTCGTAGAAACTTTTTTATTTCTATGACTTATAGTTTGATTAATGCCGCGTTACTATTTTTATTTCATGCATTAGCTGTGTTAGATTATCGTTAGGGACTTGATTTAAAAAGCGCCCTAGGCGCTCGGTCAGAGGGCACTGTGAAGATAAAATGTATGGTGCTTTTGACTTGATGTGATGACTTGACTTGATGTACGTACAAAGTAGAGTTGAGTTGTTCCTGACTGAATCCTTTAATTGAACTAGTCCAGTTAGCAAGTATATCTCCTTCATTAGTTCATTCGGGTCCCAATTACTTCAGTACTTCATTTAGTTCACTGAAGGAGAGAAGCGAGATAGTTGCACGGCCCGCACTCAATTTGATGTCTCATGATTTGAAAGTATTCATGAAAAAAACAACCTATTGCGCAAACATAAAGCTTAGTTTCACGTGAATATTAATTACGAATATTTACAACGAAACATATCGAACTAGAATGAAATGACGCGATTGAACTTAATGACAAGGTGACTCAAATGGACTACTGAAGTACTGAGCCAAGTGAACTAGATGAACTAACTGATCTAGATGGGTGATATACTTCATCTAGTCCAATAGGACTATTCCATTCTTTACACTTCAGTGAAGTATTCTGCGCATCTCTTGTACAAAGCGCTACTGGAGCTCTATTTTTGATTCACTCGTCTCGCGAGTGGCAAGACGAACGGCGTTCGGCCTGATCGCCTGATCAGGCAAATAACGACCTTGCATGTGTACATATACAGGAGGCGGTATTACAGTCGAAAAGCGAGCTTAGGTCTATACATTCAAGGTCGCTATTACGCCAATACGGAAAGTACGGAAACTCAATTGTCGCACGAAAGTCAGTATAAACCTCTAGACGAGTGAATCAAAAATAGAGCTTCAGGGCGCGCCCCTAGGTGTCATATATTTATCTTCACAGAGCGCCCTGTAGCCCTAGCATGTCCGGTTTTTATCGACACTCGTAGCTCGAAAACGTCCCGCTGTCCCACTCATAGACCTATATCAAGATAGACGGTAAAAGTGTACCTTCCTTGCGTGTCAAAAGTTTGATCCACAGCTGACCGTGGACTCTAAAGTTTTAAGACATAAGTCATTCCGCTTGAGACCATTGCCATGAAAACACGCGTCACTCAGAAACGAAAATGGTTATTTGTGTAGTGCTTTCGTGCAAGAGCTCGTCAATAACATTTATGGCCTGCGCAGACGACGGACATTGAAGGACTTTTTGTCCGCGACACGACCTTATTACTAAGAACATAAAGTTGAATAAATAACGAGGACTATCGCGTACTTTTCGCGGATATACGCGGTCTAAGTTGAATCTTATTTGGTTAAAAATAAAGACGTGTCGCGGACAAAAAGTCCTCGGTTATCCGTCGTCTGCGCTAGCTCTTACACTTAACTAAATCTCGCTCGTGACGTCATCGTAGGTACGAAAAATTCTACACGCTAGGTTCTCATACAGTTTGAAGCGCTCTTTTCATCGATCTCGATATAGGTCGGTGGTCCCGTTCACATCGTAGCGGGGTAAGCTAAAGACAGCATCATCCGTTATAATATATCGCGTGATATAGCGGTGTTTGTGCTAGACTGGGCTGGGACGCTATCTATATCATATCGCTAAAAGTCTTGAAATGTTGTAATTTCAGGGAATCATCAAGAGACCTGAACAAGCACCCAATATCAGCTTTGAAAGAGCATGGCACCGACGAGCCAGCACATAAGCACGAAGATAGGACGGTCGCCGATGAGCTGACCAAGAAGGTCCGGGTTCTATGCTGGGTCATGACACAGCCGAACAACCACAGGAAGAAGGCGGACCATGTGAAGGCAACGTGGGGGAAGAGGTGCAACAAAGTCTTGTTCATGAGCACGGAAGAAGGTAAGACTACTAACGGCCTGTCTCACAACCAAAACGTATCTAAAGTAGCTTACTTGACAGATATTTGACATATTATTCATATAACAGTGCGTTTCATCGTATATTCTTTATTCCGCTATATTGGTGCCCCTGTCGATATCTATCAAAAGGTTTGGTTAATTAAGGATGAGATTTCAGATTTTTTAAGTTTTGGATTCTATTTTAAAGTCATGCTCAAAACATTAGAAAGCGCTGAAAGTGAAATGGTTTTGAAATGTTTCTAACGCGTTCGTGCCTTTTTGACATACAGGAGTACCAACATAGCGGAAAAGGGAATAACGATGAAATGCACTTTACAACCGCCAAATTATCAGCCATTTACAACTAAGCGACACTAGCGAACCTAGCGGCAAAAGGTGAAAGATTTCCCTCTATAATGGAAGCTAAACAAGACCACAGTCTAAAAATAAACAGTTGTTGCACTCGGCCGCTGAGATGCGCTCACATGCACACACACACACACACACACACACACACACACACACACACACACACACACATAAAAACGCGCGCGCGAACTCGAACTCACTGGTTTTTACTGGTAAAATAGTAGTGAGCGCGCGTGTCGTCGTCTCAGCCACATGACACCTACTGCTGGGTATAGACCTCCCCCAAGCATCTCCACAACGATCAGTCCTGCGCTGCCCGCATCCAGCGGCTTCCCGCGACCTTCACCAGATCGTCGGTCCACCTTGTCGGGGGCCTAACCACGGAGCATCGACGACGACGACTGTTTAGACTGTGATAAGCAAGACCAACCAACATAATGGTCACCCTATGGCTTTGACCGCTAACAGATGGCGCTGTTTAAGAGTATTATATTGTTTTTGTTGTCAGACCATCAGTAAGTCTGTTAGTTTATTTGGATGTGTAACTTATTTCCAAACTTCTTCATTACAAAATTATATACATACCGCCCATTCATATTCTGATTATATTATTTTAGATTCGTTCTTGCCAGCTGTGAAGCTGCCAGTGCACGAAGGGCGGGACTACTTGTGGGCGAAGACCAAGGAGGCGTTCCGCTACGTGTACGAGCACCACCGCCGAGACGCGGACTGGTTCCTCAAGGCGGACGACGATACGTGAGCTACTACTCTATTACTGATACTTATACGGTCTAAAGTCGCTTAAGACCCAAGTATGCCGATGATCGAGCTGGCGAAGGCCAAAGAGGTTTTCGGCTTCGTGTACGAAAACCACTCAAGGCTGAAACACTATTACTGATACTATAGTCGGATTTATTTAATTCAGTAGAGTAATTGGGTATTTGACAGATATCACAAAAAAATATGGGATGTGTTGGATATTAAAGCTGTTGTTAAATAATAATTGCACAATTGTTATTTGATCGAAATAGTAATTATAAATAATTTATTTTTGTAAAACAAAATTGCGTTTTTTTATCTGTGGAATACATGAGCCGAAACAGGGCGGCCATGTTTGACATATCGTGTGACGTCACGATTTGTAAACAAACAAACATGAAAAAACGGTGTTCATTGTGCTGACCTTTAGTTTCGATTAATTAGCTAAAATAATATCAAAATTGTGCAAACCACTTCACCGTGTAAAAGCTAATTAAGTGAGATTGGCTGAATTATGTATAGGAGATAGAGCAAGCCCAATCCAAGCCATTCATAAAGAAGAAGAAAGTGTCGTTCGTCTTCGTCTCTATCTTTGCTTGCTCTCTGTAAAAATAAACTGTTTGTATAAACTGTATTAAAAGTTTTCCGATTTGCTCTTATGAGAAATTGGATAATATGGACCAATGATATATAAAAGCCGACAGTGCCAATCTACCCAGAGTCGATTCATTTATGATCGCTCTTTGCGTGTAATCCTAACTTTTGCTCTGCCGAGTTTCGAAACGCAAAAACTTCGGTGTAAGTATATTTTATTTACAAAAGTCAATATTACTGATTCTTAATATAAGCAGACCTGAAAGTGCTAGTTTGATGAAAATATTTTGCAGTTGTCGCAATGATATGCGGTTTCAGTTTAGTATATATTATCGAAGGATAAAATAGAAGAACCTAAAAAGAAAATAAAAAAATTATCTATAATAATCTTTCTTATTTCTACTTTCCAAATTTATAAATTATAAAAATTTATCTTACCTTTTGTAAACTAAAGATTTTCTTGTTTAATATTAAATTTATATTGAACAGAACATCTAAATCGATTTATAAATAATTTGGTTGATTTCCTGCTAAATAAAATCCATTACAATGATGGATGACATTATTGTTTTCACAGAAACAAATATCAGTGATGTCGAGAACCTAACTCGTGAGCAGAATAAAAGTTCAGCATGGTATGAGCTCCGATATGCAAGAATCACAGCATCCAAAGCCTATGAAGTGACTCGTTGTAAAACAGCAGATGGTTCTTTAATTGCAATTATAATGGGCGCAAAAGTGCCTGACACCATTGCCATGAAAAGGGGTCGAAGGCTAGAAGATCTTGTAAAAATGCAATTAAAAAAACAACTTGGTGATATCTCTCACTGTGGCTTATTTATATGTCAAGAGCATTCAATGTTAGCTGCATCACCTGATGGGATTTTAAATGGCGATACATTATAGAAATAAAGTGTCCAATTAATAAAAAAACATCAAATAATATTTTTCAGACAATCAAATCGCTGCCAAGTATTACGCACAAGTGCAATTGCAGATGCATGTGACTAAATTAAAAAAGTGTTTGTTCTGTGTGGCATCATGGGAGTTTGAAAAAAATAATCAGGTTAATATAGTTCCCATCAGTTGTAATCCTGAATATACAAAAGAATTACTAAGTCAGTTAGTGACTTTTGGAAAAATAATATATATCCACTATTGTATACTAGTACCAAATAAAACAAATTGTTCTTAAAAAATTATGTATTTTTAATTATACCACCTTGTAGGTTGATCAATGCACATACAATAATTATAACACAGTCATCTAAATGTTTCAACAACTTCTTATTAACACTTTAACAACAGAATGAGGTTTTAACATGGCAAATGGCATTTTCAGAGTTTTTATCGCAATATCAAGTAATTAAACCAATTTTATACGTTAGCGTTTACTTTGTAGCGAGCGCGTTTGTTTGTTTACAAATCGTGACGTCACAAGCTCGAAATGTCACGTGACCGTCTGTTTTCGCGCGCCTTTCAAAACAATAACAGAAAATTATGTTTTTTTTTTTCCATATAATAACGCTATTTTCGAAAAATAAATATTTGTAAGAGGTATAAAATTATATTTAGAATGTTTTCCAATACTGTTCTGAAATTTGTCAAATACCCAATTTAACATGTGCCAAATGCCGTTTTTTTTTTAAATAATGCTGCTTTAAAATATAGCTATAGTTTAATATTGAATAGTTGAAAATAAGTTAAAATTGAATTTGTGTACGTAAATGGAATCAATACTTACTGAACTTGAACCGAATCTGAGCAAATCATTACGAAAACAGTTTAAGCAGAATTATTTTTATAAAGTGACATTGGCACCTGCAAATTACTGTACTGAATAAAAAATTCGACTTTACAGTCTGTTCGCCAAAACGAACTAGTACTGAGAAAGATGCTTCGCTCGTGATCGGCAGAATACAAGGCGCATAGGCAACCCGCACGCTGGTGATTGGCTGAAGGTACCTAGGCAATGCGCCATATCTTCAAACAACCACGAGCGACCAATTTATCTTAGTACTAGCTTCTTTCGGTGAACAGACTATAATGTCAAACCTGTTTTGCGACTTTAATCGCGAGCTTCAAGCTAGCGAGAGAGAAACCGCACAAGATGGGACAAGTGACGTTTATTCATATCGGAAGCCAAACAAGACACACTAGGTTGCTGAGCCAGCGTAGGAAGTAAGTCATGTAATGTAAATGAGGAGCTCGTGGCGCAGCGGTTCGCGCGCTCGGACTGCGATTGTTGAGGTTAAGCAACTTTCGCAATGGTCGGTCACGGGATGGGTGACCAAAAATTTACTATCTCGAGCTCCTCCGTGCTTCGGAAGGCACGTTAAGCCGTTGGTCCCGGCTGCATTAGCAGTCGTTAAAACCCACCAATCCGCATTTGACCCGCGTGGTGGGTCATGGCCCGTTTTCCATCCATCCATAAGCAAGGTCAGTGCCCCAGCAATGGGGACATTAAAAATGGCTGATGACGAATGTAATGTTAAACTGCCAGTGCGCGAATGGCGAGACAATATTTGTGTGGATGAACATGTATATTTGTCGCAGCCTGGGTGTTTATTATTTATTTGAAAAAAAGTATTATATTGATTATCCGTTATATAGTATCTAAAACACGAGTTCTATATGAGACTAACATTGGACCAGATAATACTTATGATCGCGTGAAATATTTTCTTTACGTAATGTTATTCAAGTTTTACCTACCTATACTCTGCCACACAATCAGTAGTATTATAACGTTGTTTATTCATATTTCCGAGGGTGCAAAACATTTGATGCACCACATTAAATCATAGCACGTTTCCTATCACGTTATAAAGAGTCGCATTACCATCTAAACAGCAATGCATCCTTGCATTTTGCACGGCTGTAACCGTAATTTCACGCTGATTTTCTGCCGTTTGACCGTAGCCATTCAAGGCCTATCGTTATTTAAATAGGTGTTTGTTTTCACACCATACAATTGCGATGGTTGCAAACTTGGATAG
The DNA here is from genome assembly GCA_910589605.1 of Chrysoteuchia culmella. Lineage (NCBI taxonomy): Eukaryota > Metazoa > Arthropoda > Insecta > Lepidoptera > Crambidae > Chrysoteuchia > Chrysoteuchia culmella. Next base: position 4,892,460 of record OU342651.1, read on the forward strand.
CGGTTAAACAAATAATGTGGAGAAAATAAGGTTTTAATTTACATAAGTTGAGTCTGAATTTAGGACATGGGTGTAAGGGGGATGGACCGGGGTGTCCCCCCATCCCCTCCACCAAAGCATTGATTTTGGCGCTACAATCAATATCAAGAGTAAAAAAATACTTTATTCCTGTTTATTAAGCACGTTGTCGGTCAAGTGCCTGCCCAGTTATTATTAAAAAAAAACAATATAACTTTTTAAATTTGCATTTTACAATGCTATTTTTATGTGATAAAAACCAATTATTAACCAATTATAGGTCTCTGTACCATAATAGGTTAGTGCATTTGGCCGGATTCCTAAGGATGCGGGATCGAATCCGGTCATGAGTCATGAGACTAGTTGCTTTTTTCTAGTATATTTTCTTGTTTAATATTTATCACAAAAAAAAAAACTTTTAGTACATATTATAAGCCATAATTATTGACTTTTGACGTTAATACAATCTCGATACCATTGCGATCGCGTCAAGAGAAAGAGAGCTAATTACGAAATAAGTAGCTTAAGAAAAAAAAACAAGTATAAAAATAACATTGAAAATGCTAAAACATAAAAATCATATAAGTAGCTTAATTCATAAAGCATCGCCGCGACCGCTGACGCACAACAATGAAATATTTATTGTGTCTCGTTTTCTGATGACTGCAGGTTAAGCACTTGTTTTGAATGCCGCCCCTAAGGTCGCTACTGATTAGAACCAGCAGAAGTATTATACTCCGTTTCCACTGGTAAAACATATACAAGAAAAATAGTGCGGCCGCTAAGAGGATGACCAATAGCTCTCGATAGGAGCTGTCAAATAATGAATTTTCTCAGTGGGCGCATTATACGATTGCAACATGTTTTCATGTAAATGTTTCGCCAGTGGAAACGGGGGGTTACAAATTCATATAAACTTCCTGACACAGAAGAAATAGAAGGGTAGTTTCTAAGGGCCCGCTATAGGCCAACGAAAATCAGATTGCTTCGATGATCGTCTGTAATATCAATATTAATGAAAAACTGAATTGCAAATTAAGATACAGCAAACTACAGGACTAACACTAGTGACTATGTTACTCAAAAACACGATTGCATAAAATTTTCTCGATAGAAAAAAATTGCGAAGTTGCCTCCAAATCACTATAATTAACACGATAAACTGCTAGTATTCAAGTAATACATTAAAATAAAGCTTGGAACTTTTTAGTACATTACACTATAGATAAGGCAGGGCTTATGTTATATATTTTTTGTAAATAAACTTTAAATATCCTTTAAAAAAAGAATTTCCTTCATTTCTTCATTCCGGACCGGCCGAATGGGGCCGCAGAATTATATAGTGAATGCTGCCTTATTTCTCATAGAAATAAGGCAGCATTTACTTTGCAGTTCACCGTTGCAGTTATTACTTTTGCTTTTGGCCTAGAGCGCGCCCTTAAGCTATTGCATAGCTTTTATCGCGGGCTTTGAGCGCGGCGACCGAATCAAGAAATTCCGTAACGAAAAAACCTAACACCCCCACTCCGTGTCATAGATTTTGGTTGCTTAGTTACGATTGTGAATAACAAAATGGTCAATGATGAAAAAAACTGTATGAAAATTTGTGTGAAAATATAATTTCTTTCTAAAATCTGGTACCGCACTATGATAAAAAATGCTATGCAATAGCTTTACCGCGGCAGTCCCCGAGTGCAACACGTATTTTTTAATATAAGACGAAAATTGGAACCTAATGTTTTCTTTCTGTTACAGTTACGTGGTGGTAGAGAACCTGCGATACATGTTGGCAGACTACAGCCCTCATGATTCCATATACTTCGGGTGTCGGTTTAAACCATTCACAAAACAGGTTTGTTTGTTCATGTCGTCATTATTAAATGAGATTTTCAAATGCCAAATACAAACAACAAATACAATACAAATGGAAAATCTTGTAGATTGAAATTTTTCCTAGAAAAATACTAAATAAAGAAAGGGGTTCGAACATTTTGTACGGAACCTGGCATACCTTTACATTCCGCCATTTTAGAAAAAACGAGTTTCGGCGGCCAGCGTTGAAACATACTAATCGACAGAATATGTGATTACAAATAAAAGGTATTCAGTGATCAAATCTCTTAGGTAAGGTAAGATACGGTTTCTGAGACTTTGAGTCCAAAGACAGAAATATAAAATTCAACAAAAATTCAGTCAATCGTATATTAACATCAAATTTGCAGCATACCTACATAGTTCAGGAATAGGATTTTTACATATATTTCTTTAGTTTTTGAACAAAAAAATATTAAGTTATTTCTCGAAGCGCACCTATTTTCAGTCGCACCTTACGAAACGCAGCCATCATAGGGAAGAAAATTTTTTTATAACCGACGTTGAGACTCTTAGCCTGCATCATACCTGATGTTCAGTATTGATAAGGCTGAAGATGGAAGCGAGCCTCTCCGGAATCCTCTATCACTGAGGAACAGGCTATTTTATCTCTAACTGCCGTAACACAACAAAGCTGAAAACATTGCTGTTATGACGTCAGACTTAGATAAGATGGTGGTAGCTTGCCACAAGGACTTACAAGTCCTACCACCAACCAAACCGAATACAATATGTACCCCCGCTGGGTGTTTCGATAAAAAATAAGTACCTATTATTATCTATTATTACGACCTGTTTGGCGCAGGGGTACTAACCCCACCTTCTGCGCCAGAGGTCCCGGGTTCGATCCCCGGACAAGACAAATATTTGTGTGCATGAACATGTCTATTTGTCTTGGTCTGGGTGTTTAATATGTATATTATGTATGTATTTACAAAAAAAAGTATATAAGTATGTTTATCCGTTATCTAGTATCCATAACACAAGTTCTTCATGATACTTAACGTGGGCTAGATAATTGGTGTGATTGTATGGAAATATTTATTTATTTATTTTATTTATTGTCCTGTACCTCATGTATGACATTAACTATTATAACATTATCAAAACTAGCGAATGCACTGTGCCCTTAGCACGAGTTGACATTCACTGTCAACGTTTTCGACAACTATCTGATGCTCTACTCCTATCGGTAAAGCAGTCTATGGATATGAAAGAGACAATGCGATAGTTTTCGAAAAATATGGTTTGACAAACTCGTATTCATGTCGGTAAAACATAGTTTTCTAAAACGAATTTAGTTTGCCAAAGTCGTACTTAGGGTATAGTACTCACAAAGTCGTACTTAGGGTATAGTACTCACAAGGTTTGGGGGCTAAATGCGTTGTATTGACGTCCCACTTTTATAAAGTTATTATGGAAGCGCTCGTGGCGGCGCTTGACAAGAGTGATCGTATTCGATCACGTTTGTTAAGCAACGCTTGTTCCGGCCAGGTGTTGGACAGGTGACTGTAAAGTGGCATTACATCTGAGCGCTTCCGTGCTTCGGACGGCACGTTAAACCGTCGGTCGCGGTTGTTGTCATCTGTCATGTCAAAAGCCTTATAAATGTACTTTTATTTTAGTTTTTTTTTATGAAAATTGATCTTACCCATGTGTTTAAGGTCACTTTTCAATTTGACGACCCTGTATAAAATAAAACAGGCAGAAAAAATAGCCCTTGACGAGTTTCTTGCCGGTTCTTCTCGTTACAAAGTCTCCCGCCGTAGGGTTTGTGAACCGATTGCGTAGCTTCTTTGACGTTCATAAGTGCTTGTAGCAGCCTAGACTGAATAAATGAATTTTGAATTTATAGGCGGCTTGATAAATAGACACCAGAGGCGGCCACTAATCCTCATACGATAAGAGAGAGAGAGAAAGTTAATATTCAACGTTTTTCAACTCAGGGCTACATGAGCGGTGGCGCGGGCTACGTACTAAGTCGCGCGGCGTTGGACAAGTTCGTGAACCAAGCCTTGCCCTCCCCCCACCTGTGCAAGGCCAGCGACACAGGCGCGGAAGATGCCGAAATTGGTACGGCTATGATTTTGTAATTTTTGCATTTTTCAATGCTATTTTTATACTTATGGTAAATTTTAAATAGAAAAATATTATTCTAATGAGCAATACAAATGGTCCTTCGAGCCGGAAGCAAGACAGTCTTGACACTCGATGCAGTGGACCCGCGACCTTTGGAAATCCGGTCCGGTTGGACCAGATTTCCAAAGGTCGCGGGTTCGATTCCCGTCTGAGAATTCACTTGTGGCCGAGTTTATTTTTTAATAAATAAAATAAAAAATAATATAAAAATAACTGTGTAGTCATCTTATTTATTCAAGTTATCTATAATTACGTTTTTGAGATTCTGTAATAATAATACCGTATTATACTTGATTTAGGGCTGATTTTTCAATTGGATATAATGTAAAAAATCAATCAACTTTAAAGAAATTACAATCTCAAACTAAAAGAGATATGAATGACAATTAATCTTCAATTTGTTTGTATGTGACGTTAGAGGAATAGTTTCTAGCTAAGTTTCGAAAAATCGCCCCTAAAACAATTCGTCTAGCACATAGATTTAAGTAAAGAAAATATTTCCTAGGGATATGTCTGGACAAAATCGGCGTGAAGGCGATGGATTCCCGCGACTCCCTGAACAGAGGACGGTTCTTCCCCTTCGTGCCGCAGGACCACTTGTTCCCGAACACGGACAAAGGCTTCTGGTATTGGAAGTACATCTACTACCCTACAGATGAGGTACGTTATTGACGAATATCTCATTTAATATTCATTACTATTGTTATTATTTAGATACGTATTGAAGTGCTCGTGGCGCAGTAGTTCGCGCGCTCGGCCAGCGATTGTTGAGGTTAAGCAACTTTCGCAAACAACTTCGGTCACGGGATGGGTGACCAAAAATTTACTATCTCGAACTCCTTCGTGCTTCGGAAGGCACGTTAAGCCGTTGGTTGGTTAAAACCTACCAATCTGCATTGGGCCCGCGAGATGGGTCATGGCCCGTTCTCCATAGCCATCCATAAGGAAGGCTAGTGCCCCAGCAGTGGGGACATTAAAGACGGCTGATGTCGAATAGGGTCAGTTAACGACAACTCCGAATTTTACAATCTGCCGTATTTTTTCGGACACATCCGATTCAACGGCTTACGTCTTAAAAATTTAAAGTCCATTGGAAAAAATTTACAGGTTCGTAAAGGCTGAATTGCTGTTGACCGTACTAGCAGTTGATAGATATCATCCCTTATTTCACCTTCTTCTATATTACTAAAGTTAATATGTAGCTTCTTTGTTTATTTTGATAGTTATTAGATATTTATATTTGTCAAGCCACATAAAAAAATTGCTCTGTAGCACTAAAATTTTGCAAAAATTTTTAATCAATCAATGGCTTATGCGTATAAGCCATTGATTGATTAGAATCTTTCCACTATACCAAAATTTTTCGTAATAATTATTATTTTGGAAGCTCCAGGGACTTTAGTGTTCTTACAAACTTTTTTTGCTTTATTATAGTAGCCCGGGAATTTCTTATCGCCAGTTTTAAAAAGTCTATTTGCGATCTCAGAATGTTTACTTTACAGAGAAACAGTTTCTTTTATGATTTTTGAATCTTGCATTTTTTCAATGCTATTTTTATACTTATGATAAATTTTAAATAGAAAAATATTGGTAAAAACCACTCGGCCACAAGTGAATTCCCATCTGAGAATTCACTTGTGGCCGAGTTGGTTTTTCCAATATTTTTCTTTTTAAAATTTATCATAAGTTATTTTTTCCATTTATTGTACTGTAATTGTACTATTAACGTTCTTTCAGGGCTTGGACTGTTGTTCAGACCACGCAATATCATTCCATTATGTCGCTCCGAAACTAATGTATGTCCTGGACTACCTCATATACCACTTAAGGCCTTACGGCATCAAGTTTGGAGAGGATGACATCCCCAAGATATTGAGGAGTAACGACACCAAAGAAATAGAGGTACACTAATGCTTCCCTTAATATAAATGCAAAATATCTTTACTACCTTACGCCATTGAAATAAAGTTGAAAATATAGAGGCTTTGGCTATAAAAAATACAGAACTATAAATGAAATTTTATCTAAATGCATGTCAGTAAGATTGAATTTGGAATGACAGCCTATATTTGTGATACAAACTGTAAATGCCTCGATTTATTATTTAAAGTATATTTTGATTAAACATACGTTTTTCTGCATAATAATGTCACGGGATAATGTGTTTACGGCCTAAGTTAATGTGAGTTAAAACACTTCAAGTTTAATAAATAATAGGTGATTATGACATGAACAGCTGTTTATTAGACTGTCGTAATAGCTTGTATTGCCACTATGTCTTAAATAACACCCGCTCTTGCTATTAAATTTTCTGTAGCGGTCAAATAGTCAAAACTACATTCTTTAGTTTGACAATGATAAATAAACTCTAATTTATGAATGAAACGAGACTAAAAAACAATCGTGAAAAGAAATAACCATTAAAATATAAACCTAATGTCGTCGTCTGTAGATACATTTCAATTTGACCATAATATAAACAGTCACATAAACAGTCAATGTGAAATGTATCAACAGATTCTGACTTAAATAATCGAATGTGGTTAAATTCGTGGGTATGATTGAATCAGCTACAAACTTGAATCATAATAAAAGACAGGTAATCGATACAAAGACCTATAAATCGTGATTTAGATTATAGAAATAGATTAAATAATAGTAATAATAGTCTTCGGGTGAATTCCTTTGTTCTAGGGGTAAGTAGGCAATAAGGAATGAACGCAATCTATAAAATATTAATCTCACTTGAAATGTTTAAATATTGTTTTCAATGAAAAAACAAAGATATTTTGACCCAGAAACTCTTTGGATTTTTTTACTTGCGCATCTGTTTATGGAAACAGGTTCAAAATAAAAAATCAAGGAACTAACGTCTCAAATGTGTAATATTGTGCAACAAAAATACAATACACACAAAAACAACGTAGCTTTTATATAAAGTATCAACAGAAAATGAATATGAATTCCGAATATATCTGACTTCTTTTTATAAGATCTATTGACAGCTAATATTAGTGTAATATGCGAAGACGTGCACTATACGTATGCGTACTCGAAAATATGTTTAGGGGAGAAAATGGCAGTAAATATTTTGAAAGCTCTTAAGACCTTTTTTTCATGTGATAAATATTAAACAAGAATTTCAGTTTACACAGTTCAAAATACCAATTTATTGTTGTTGTAGTCATCAATAGGCAGCAACTTGTTACAAACAATAATAGGTTATAATAGTAATAAATAAGATTTTCTAGATCATTTGCGAATTGTAGTTCCTTTACTTAGTCTTAAAGTGTGTAAACGAGTCACTTTCTTGCCATAGTATAGATTAGTCAATCATCTAGTTTATTATGTAAAAATAATCATATCAGGGTTTAAAGCATTTACTTGAATCATCAAGGTATGCGTTTTATGTAAATAAGATCATGAAATAATTAATTTCAACTAAATAATTTTTTTTTTTATTCTATACGAAAAATTGTAAATACAATTTTTTATGATTAATTTAAGCATTATTATTGTCATTATTTTATTAGTCATCTAGTCTTAAGTTAAAAACTTTTATGATATTACCAAAGACTCTTTAGTTCAAATTATGAATCTGATGTTAATATATATATTTTTAATATTATAACTAGGTAAGGTCATCTTTTTTTTCAGTTATAATCGTAAACATACGACGTTTTTAGAACACTTTTCTTAATAATATTTTTCAAGTGTTTAATTTGTTAAAAAGTCTAGTTAACTCTAAACCTTTTTTATTTCAAGGAATTCTTAAATCTTGAAATTGTTTTGTAGTCAATTTAATTCAATTATATTTTTATTTTTTCAAATAAAACATTAGTATTATAGTTGAAGATTGAATTATTGTAAAATAAATGTTAAAGTCCGTCTACTTTAATTGGTCGTATGTTTGCGTTATCGTCCTGTAGATACTTTTTTAAGCAAAATGATGTAAATTTTACCAAGTAAATAACAATGCTATGTTAGCAATTAGATAGAATATTTTATATCACGAAAAACGTAGTTCAATATTTTATTTATTTATTAGTAATTTGTCGTTAAATTCCATTCTTATGTGCATTTAAAGGATATATATTACTTTTACATTATGGTTTTATATGCATTTGTAATGTTTATATTAAATCACTTGAACTCCAAGATATTATCAAACTTATGTTCGGCTACTAAATGGGGAAATTCAATTTGAGAATATTATTTTGATATGAACATGTTCAGTTTGAGAAGTTCTCAATTCGAAATTTTCAAATCAGAAACCAACCATGTCTCCTTCTTGTATGATCACCAGATTATCAGGTTACAAATGATAAAGGAAATCAGTCACTTTTCATACATTTTTGGACCAAAATAGTAAAAGTGTCCGCCAACGAAAATAAATTGCATATTATTATTGTAAACAGTGCTACGATCGTTTTTGTTATGACGTCAACAGTGTACTCTGAGTGGCCTGGCCAAGCATTCAAGTTGGAAAATGTCATTATTTTTGGTACGACCTCAAAACGGAACCCAGCAGTGGGACGCTTGTGATTCGCTTGTGATACTGCCGAGGAACTAATGTAATAAACGATATTCTGTTATACGATTACATTATTACGTGGTCAATCCATATTGTAGTCATATTCGAAGTTATAGAGGTGACATATTATGCTCATCTTATAATATAGAAATTCATGCTGAAATACGGCTCGAACGACCAAAACACCATTTGAATGAATAGAGTATCTAGTGAAAGGGGCACTGCAAAAAAGGAGAGAAATTAAAAAAATCTGATTATGGCAATAAAAATACAAGTAAAAAAGTTTCTATCACCACGTGACATTGATTTTTAATATGTGAAATTGTTGCCATAATTAAACTTCACAGTTCAGTGACACGATTCATTAGACATACTCTAGATACCATTTTGCTTAGTTGCGTTTGTTTCCCCATTGTTAAAAAAAACATATATTTTACTTGATAGTATCTTGGAGTAGTAGTATCACCACCTGCTGATAAGTTATGGATAGCTTATATTATATAACAGATGTTTAAAAGTTGTAATATGAAAAATATGTCAAATTATTTGCCAGATAAGCTATACACAACTTATCAGTAGGTGGTGAAACCGGCCTTAAATATGTTTACTAATCCGGCAATAAAATAATATTTTTAATTGAAAATCATATCACACAACTGTGATAACTTTGTATTTGTTAAATATTTCATTTGCTCAATTTATATTTTGTTTGAAATAAATAAATAATTTCGAGAGACAGGCTTTTCTTTTATTTCAATAATTTCGTCTTTATAGTACAACACACTTTGTTGAGTTTATTAAGTGGTTCGTTCCGCTTTTTTCATGCATTTACGGAATTTCATGGTTGGCGGTGTGAAGTCAATTCACACGGCCAACCATGAAATTCCGTAGTTCGCCATATAAGCGTCTTTTTCACTTTTTATGAGACGAACTTATAACGGGTCGTAAAGACCGAACCTAATTTTGATAATTTTATGACGTGACAGGAAGCTGTTAGCTATTTAAGAATAAACTTCCAAGTAAAGTGCTAGCTGAATTTTAAATGCAGCAATATCAGGATACGGTAATTATATTTTTTAATTACCTGCGAATAATACTCGACGATAGTAAATGTACGTTCGACGTATTTATCATTGTAAATGCCGTGCCAATGAAATCGGTTGCCAAGGCAGAGTGCTGGGTTAGCGAATCACACGTGTTTTCGCTGCTTGTAGGTGTGACGATAGGGTTATGTTTTAACTACATTTATTTCTCGGCGTCCTACTCAAATGTCTTTATAAGGTACGTATTATGTATGACTTAAGGTGGTACGACTTCCATACAAACAAACATTGCACATTAATTGGTTCATCACACATTAATAATTCATAAATACATGTGCAACTAACTCGTTTCAGTTAATTGTTTGCGCGAAATTATAAAAAAATTGTACTTTCATACATGAGCTATATAAATGCGATGGGTCACACACACACATACGTAGAATTATTGAAATTATAAGATATTAGTATATTCGTGTTTTATGTATGAATGTACAATTTTAATTATTTCGCGCAAACAAATAACTGAAACGAGTTAGTTGCGCATGTATTTATGTATTGTTAAGGTATGATGAACCAATAATTGTGTAATGTTTGTTTGTATAGAAGTCGTACCACCTTAAGAACGTCATATGGTTAGTGGAAAGCAACTCTTTATTAAGATTAAGAAAGATATGAATAGCCTTGGGCGATATTTAAGTTCTCTGTCTCCGTCTGTCTCGCACGCGGTTAAAACTTACGAGTATGAAGGAGACAGTTAGTGTTTTGCTTTTGCTACTATAGAGTGAAATTTTTTGTATTTTTGTATTCGTTTTTTGAAATTGCATTAGTGTGAGTACAACAGACTTATATCGAGATATACGAAAAGAGCGCTTCAAACTGTATGAGACTATAGTGTGTCGCATTTTTCGCACCTATGATGACGTTACGAGCGAGATTTAGTGATGTGGCAATTTTACTGACGTGCTCTTGCAAGAAAGCACTGCACAATTAACCATTTTCGTTTCTTAGTGACGCGTGTTTTCATAGCAATGATCTCAAGCGGACTGATTTAGGTCGAAAAAGTTTGATCATGGATCAAACTTTTGGCATGCAAGGTACACTTTTACCGTCTATCTCGATATAGGTCTGTGGTGAGTACTGATAACGCGCCAGCTTTCGGTAAGCGACCTATAGTTGCCGTTAACTGATCCACTTATATATATTTTTTCCTAGCCAAATGTCTCACCCATCAGACTCGATTCACTCTGTCGTAATAGAGGCCTCTCTGGACAATCATACGCATCTTGGAGAAAACGCCTCGGTAGCAGAGCAGTTGTACAATAATGTGAGAGTGCTGTGTTGGGTCATGACGCATCCAGATAACCATAAACTGCAAGCTGCATTCGTGAAAGCCACCTGGGGAAGAAGGTGTAATATATTGTTGTTTATGAGTTCTGTGTATGGTAAGAGTCATGGATTTCATATACCTTCCTACTCAAGCTAATTTAAGAACTTTTGTTACCAATGGATGGCATTCCACACCAGCGTTGCCAGTTTTTTTTCGCGTAAAGCGGGATTCAGAAACCTTTTGGGTAAAAAGAAATAAAAAACTTCAAAATTGACCGATAAGCAGCGCCATCTAGTGAACTCCATTGCCATATTGCGGTTTTTATAACAGTATTTTTAAAATTTCCTGAAAAATACTGAACTCATTTCGAAATTTTAGAAAATGGGACCAACTTGGGAACACACCTGATCTAATAACGTTTGAATCATTACAATCGGTCCAGCCGTCTTCGGGTAATCGATGTAGGTACATACATAAAAAAATCGGTTGTCTGTTAAGTCGGTTTACTGACGATAGTTGAACGTGACAACGTCATAAGAAAATACTGATTGCCTCTTTGTCGCTCGTTCCGCGCTCTCGCTTGCACTTCATGCCTTAATGGAACGCCTCAGAGCGAGGTCACGCCGCATGAGTCATGTTTTTTCGTGCGTTGTCACGTCAAAAATTATACGCGACGAATAGATAACCTCCTTCTTTTTTTTGAAGTCGGTTAAAAAGCGGGAATCTTTCGTCACATATTAAAAAACCTAAATAATCAGTAGTTTTTTTATTACTGATGCTTTTATTTGTGTTTCAAACTAAGTTTACAATGATGTTGATGAACGATAGCCATAGAAAACAAATTCTCTGAAGATTTAACTTATTTTAGTTTCATCTTTTTAAATATAGGTAGTGAGTTGAAGAACTCTGCGTAGATAGCCCCAAGATTGAAATGGATGATAATTAAGTAATAAAATAATTTCTAATGAAAGTTCACAAATATTTAATTTTGAACAAAATTGTCCTTTACATCATTCAATTTTAATGAAGATCTTAGAAAATATGATAGTTTTAAAATAACTCCTCAACAAAATAATTCGCGACCAAATTCATTCGTCAGGTAGGCTTGCTTACTTTATACTCATATATTCCGGACGTTTAAGTTAGAATGTTACACGTACAAATAGCGCCTTTCTTGCCGTGGGCGGTTTATACTTGAGCAATACTTTTTCTAAATAAGTTGTATTCTTGTATGAAACGCTGCTTGTTTCGAGAAGGTAGGCAATTTGGAGACTGCCTACCTGTAGGTGTTCAGTATTTAGCGTAAGGAAAATCTTAGTGGTTGAGTGTTGAATAGAAGTTTGAACTAAAATAAAATAACTTTAACACATTGTATATGACATCGGGACGTCTGGCAACGCTGATTCACACACCGCACACCTTTTTATTGTTCAAAGTTTCCAAATGTTACTGAACATCCGTGAACAAAAAGTTATTTATCGTTTGTATGTACTTACCTATATGTTGCCTTGTTAGCATGTTGACTAACGGCTGAAATTAATAACCTATCTGTGGATATGGATAGGGCTATGTGAGATGGTTGCCTAGGATACTGGCTTCGTTGCCTAGCAACCCTCGTTATTTTGGTCATATTAACCAAAATATCGTAGGCAACTATCGCCCAATCAGTATGGACACGATGGTAACATTCATCAAATAGTAGCAACAAATGTTACTGATTTGTATTATAATATTACTGCACAATGTTACTCCGCAAAAAGAAACTGCGATAGGGATGCAGAATTAGATCATGCAAGACAGCCTTTTAGACTGCTTATATGGGAGGCTATCTTGACCTCTTCTTTCAGCAGTATTTACTAATTTGGTTTATAAAGTAATAGTTGCATTGATTGATATTAAGATCCAAGTTTGCCGACGATCGAGCTGCCAGTAGCCGAAGGACGAGACTATCTGTGGGCGAAGACCAAGGAGGCGTTCCGCTATGTGTACGAGCACCACCGTCGAGACGCTGAATGGTTCCTCAAGGCGGACGACGACACGTGAGCACCATATCTGTCAGCACACCATCGCCTTTTTCTGTCGATCTATCCTTTTCTGTCGCTCATAACCGTTATTGGTTAGAGCGAGAAAGAGAGTGGAATGCTATAGCATTCCGTCAGTCTTTCTCGCTCTGACAAGCAGATACTAAATTTTTGAGATTTTATCACCAATGAAATATTATTATTCATACAATGTATTAAATAATAATACTACATAAAATATACTAAATTTTATCAATAATAAATTTAATAATCACCTCATTAGGTTCTAGGACGGTAGCGAAATGATACCGTCCCCCCGAAAAGTAAAATATGATAATTATTTTATTTTTATAATACTTACATTGTAAAAATGATCGGCCATTCACGGACCGGCCATTCTTATAAGCCAGATAAAATTGCAAAAATTGAGTTATTTTTAACATTAATCTAGATAATAATAGTGATTAATAGGTGCATAAATTTATCTCGGAATTGATACGGTTTAGAAATGTGCTGTCTCAGTAACTATTGTTCGTACTTAAATACTCTATCCGTTTAATAAGGTCTGAATGGTGTGCAGGCATTTTCGAATAGGCGCCAAAACTTGACATTGCCCTTTGTGTAAGTAAGGACATGACATAGACACAACTCTATCCGATACAGTAAGCATACAATAGCCACGGGCAATTTTACGAGCACACATGGTCAAGTGTCGTTTCTTTTCGCGTAAGTGTATAGGTCGCAGCCATCGGTTAAATCAGCCATTTGATTAGAAGGCTAGCCCGTTAATTAAACGCCGCCGGCATTCAGTTGAATGCCTAGGCTGATCGTTGATTGAACTAGCATTACTTAACGTTCGACTAGTTGGCTTATTGTAAGTTAACCCTTTGAAAATGTCTGACGTCAATTCAGCCACGTGATTAAAATTTAGTTTTTATTTTTTTGCCACTGGGGCGCTCTGGTAGTCTCAAAACAAATATGGCGTCAGATAGCTCGCATCAGCTGGCAATTTTATGTGCTTTTTTCGGTTCAACGTAACTTAGTGTTTTATTCATATCAATATTGATAAAAATTGTGTGATCAAAATATGCCTGATATTATTCCGCCAGCTACAAGTTTTAACGAATACTTTGAGTCTATAATGACATCTTATTTAATGAGACGGCTAAATATGACGTTCTGCCAAGTCGTTAAACGTTTCATTCAACAACTTGGCTAGTTGTACCTTAGCCATTTCATTGAATGCCGGCGTTTAATTAACGGGCTGGCCCTGCAATCAACAGCTGATTTAACCAGTTGGCTGCGACATATATATTCTTTTACCAAGCTACGAGTCAGAGAAGCGATCAGGTAACCTCTTTCGGCCGTGTAACAACGGCTTAGGTTTAGGTTGGGTTAGAACTTCGACCTTAAAACGAGCTAGCCAAGCAAGCGTAGCGAGCGTGCCAAGGCAGAAGCCGGCGAAGGGCGAGAAACATTTTTTTTCAAGTACTTAAGTCCAAACATTTTCTTGTAAATTTATTTTCTTCATTTTTAGAAACTTTAAAAATTATTGAAAAAAAGCAATGCATTGTCGCGTTAAATGGTGGGGAAGATGGGGGGCGGGGGCAACCCCTCCCTCGCCCTCGCCCCAATTTCCCTAAAATCAGACAACTAAAGTAAATTAGAACCACTCGTAATAAGCCTACTGTGCTCTCAGTCGCACTTAGCACTAGGCGAGAGATGGGACCGTGACATACTTATTAGTCAAGTTGTTTACCTAACTTTTACTTAGGTATATTATTTCATTTCTAGATACGTTATACTAGAGAACCTCAGGCACATGTTAGCGGACCATGACCCGATGGACCCCTTGTATTTTGGCTGCCGTTTCAAGAAATATATTGAACAGGTTAATTAACTGTTTTATTTCGAAAAGTAGATTTTTAACAAGTAAAAATACCTACTTGAAAATATCAACGTGTCTCCTGACGCTCAGTAGCCTCAGACAGTGCATTGGGCCAGACTCGGGTTCGAAACCCGTCTGAGCAATATGAGACAAGTTGATTTTTTCAAGTATATTTTTTTATGATTTTTGAGTGCTAAACCTAAACACTAGCATACAAATCTTTGCAAAAATATGTTGACATTTTTATGTATTAAGTCGTAAAGTGAGCATGTTTGTATTTCAATTACGGGGTGGGCCATTAAATGTGCCACTGTGTGTAATTTAGGGCGGAGTCAGCGCACAGCGCAACGCATTTTACAATTGCTGTATGAAATTGAAACATCCGCGAAGAATTGTTAAACAAGAAAATAGAAAGAAGCAACTTGTCTCATATCGCTCTAAAAATAGAATTGTAGGCAAAATTAAAAAGTTATAATCCGCAAAGAAGTTAAGTTCCATATTTGCATGGGCGTGCGCGAGGATGCTAATATGGTACTTAACTGCTTTACGGTTTTTCCAATTTCCTTCAGCAATTGTAAAATACGCTGCGCTGCACACCGACTTCGTCCGTTCGGTGTAAATCATACATTATTGTTATTTAGGGCTACATGAGTGGTGGCGCCGGTTACGTGATCAGCAAGGAAGCTCTCAGAAGGTTCGTGCAACAAGGTCTGGCGTCACCAAAACTGTGTTCAATGGAAAAAGATGACGTCGAGGACTTAAATTTTGGTAAGTATTTATATTTTATATTACTTCTTATCTTACTAATATTATAAATGCGAAAGTGTCACTTTTGTTTGTCACTCTTTCACACAAAACTACTGAACGGATTAGAATGAAATCTATACTAATATTATAAAGAGGAAAGATTTGTATTTTTGTATGTAACGAATAAACTCAAAAACTACTGGACCGATTTTGACGAAATTTGGTATAGAGAATCCTTTAGACCCCAAGTAGTAACATAGGCTATATGATCCCAAAATTCCCACGGGAACGGGAACCACGCGGGTGAAACCGCGCACGGCCGCTAGTTTGGTATATGGGGATTTGAATTAGTGGACTAACACAAAGGCTACTGTTTATCCCGATATTCCCCAACCGCGGGTAGCCGCTAGTAAACTAGTGGCCGCCCGCAGTTTCACTCGCGTGTTACCTGTTCCCGTGGGACCATCGGGATTAAAAGTAGCCTATGTTTTAATCCAGATTATCTTCTATCTGCATCTAAATCGGTTTTGTAGTTTTTGCGTGAAAGAGAAAAAACAAACTGACATACTTTCGCATTTATAATTAATATTATTAATAAAAACAAGTTCCATAGTCCAAATAGTAATACATGGTAATAATTAATTAATAAATGGCATGTTAGTTACAATTACGAGAAAATATTAGTAGGATGACAGATACACAATAATCCCATTTAAATACATTTAATGAAATGCACATTAGACGAGTGGAATACCACAACACCCTAGAAAACGAAACGTCAGTATTTTCCCTTATTTAGGACTGGGAGCTGAACGAGACTATTAATGTATAGAATGCGTTACCCCCGCAAAATGTTGTGATTAAGAGAGATGAGACTAGATTATTAGGGTGTCATGAGAAGAAATTTGTTTACTAATAGCAAAATTTGTGACAATTCTAGTTATAAAGATATTTGAAAAACAAAACAGATGTTGCTGGAGTAACGTTTGAAACGTTACCCTGGCAAAAAAAGTCGTTTCAGCCCGGAACCAAATACATGAATGGATAGCTTTTATTGCGTAGTAAATGTAGGCAATGAGCAAAATTTGTGTGTGTTATAGTTCTTGAGTAATTTAAGATTTTGCTGCGGTAACGTTTTGGGATTTCCCCAGATCTCGAAAACGGTTCAAAGCAAAAGTTTGAAAAAAATACCAATAAGAGACCTTAATTTGTTTAAACATTAGTTTTTGATTTGGTTGACGTAAATTAATGTAAAAAGGTTTCGATAATCAGAAAAAACTTATTTGCAAGTAAACTATTACCTACACTTTTAACCAAATAAATAGCTCCATAAAATACCCGTGGTAGACACTTATTACGTCAAGAGTTTTAGATTTTGTAGCTTTACACGTTAGGAAGCTAAAAACTTGATTAATTTTAGACTGGTCGTACTTTAGCAATCGAATAGGTACGCACTTTCCATAACATTAAGAAACATGGCTTACATTAAACAAATTAAAATGATTTACGAACATTCGTTCCTGTTAATTTCATCTTTCAATTACGGCTATCATGAAAGTTTAAACTAAACTAAGAATACTAGGATAAGAAGAACGATGGTCCTAAAATGATACCCTGGGGAAACCCAGGTTGCCCATTACTAAGTTAGTTCTCTTAAGTAACTCTTTGTATTCTATTAACGAAAGAATAGTAATTTACCTACTTCCTTTTTATCTCTTTGTTAATCAGGTACATGCCTACAAAATCTCGGGGTGACAGCAATGGACGATCGAGACAGTTTCGGTCGTGGACGCTTCTTCCCTTTCATACCCGAACACCACATATTCCCACACCCTGACCCCAAGTTTTGGTATAACGATTTTGCGTATTACAAATTGGATAAGGTGACTATTTACTTTGTGATTATATCAAAATATTTTTGTCATGTTCGGACGGTAAGTCTGTAGGTAACACTTGAACAAGGTTCAAAATCGAAGGGACAAAGCCGTTTTGTAAAGTAAGAAAAATGCTGGAGAAATTTTTGTACGGCTCCTACTTGGGGTGTAGTCCCCAGTAGTAGTGCGGTATTCCCCAAACGATGGTGCATTTGATGTCCTGTCCTGCGTCTCCGTACAGCTGCACGCAGGAGGACCTTACGGAGGCTACTGATGCTGCAATCTTAGTAGCTAATTTTCGGGCCGATACAGCTTTGCTATCGAACCGAAAAGAAGAATGTCACGTCACAATTTCAATAACGAAAGAATTAAAGTAAGAAGCCAGTCTGAGAAAGACTACATTTGATAAATATTGATTAGATATTTGTATAGTAAAAAAAAAACTGGATCCCAAGACACTGTGATATTGCCGCTTGTGTAAAATAAGCGCACAAAGTTTCACTTCGAAGACAGCTTATTAAGGGCGCGCTCTAGGCCAAAAGCAAAAGTAATAACTGCAACGGCGAACTGCAAAGTAAATGCTGCCTTATTTCTATGAGAAATAAGGCAGCATTTACTATATAATTCTCCGGCCCCATTCGGCCGGTCCGGAATGAAGAAATGAAGGAAATTCTTTTTTTAAAGGTATTTAAAGGTTATTTACAAAAAATATATAACATAAGCCCTGCCTTATCTATAGTGTAATTATACTAAAAAGTTCCAAGCTTTATTTTAATGTATTACTTGAATACTAGCAGTTTATCGTGTTAATTATAGTGATTTGGAGGCAACTTCGCAATATTTTTCTATCGAGAAAATTTTATGCAATCGTGTTTTTGAGTAACATTGTCACTAGTGTTAGTCCTGTAGTTTGCTGCATCTTAATTTGAAATTCAGGTTTTCATTAATATTGATATTACAGACGATCATGTAAAGCAATCTGATTTTCGTTGGCCTATAGCGGGCCCTTAAGTTCGCGCTTTATAACTCAATATTTTCTTCCAGGGCTTAAATTGCTGTTCCGACTTCGCCATATCGTTCCACTATGTGAGTCCAAATGAGATGTACGTCTTGGAATATTTGATCTACCATTTACGGCCTTACGGAATTATTCAAGGTCAAAGCGATATTGTACCGAAGAAATTTAAATTAAATTATAAATCGAAACTACAACTTCGGACTAGAAAGCATGAAAAAAACCTTATATCAAAAATATTAGAATAAAAACCATATTTGAAGATACATGATTTAATTCATTTTTACAAAGTCAGTATACTATAATAACTACGAATACTACTAATCAAAGTGATTAAACTATACCAGTCCGTGACTAGGCGAGTGATGTTAGTATAAACAACAATTAGTAACAACTAAATACTTATTTTAAAGTAATTAGTTATATTTATTGTACAAAAACAATGTTAATTACTCCAACTATTTGGTTCGTAATATGAAAGTTAGGCTGTGCCACATTAGACGAAAATTTCGTCATGAAAGAAAGATATACACGCATTATTTATATATTTTACTATCACTGGGCACACTTCGCAAAAATACAAATGTGACGTTTTTCTTCCGAATTTCCGCATACTGTGGCCCGAGCCTTCGGGTTATTTAAGTACTTAAATTATACATTATAGAATAAACGCTTTATCATTCTAATAATTTAAACAACTCTGTAAATAAATCTATAAGCCTACGAAGTACAATGTCAAAAATCAGGAGATGTAACAAGTTTTGACACTTCAAATTCAGAAACTTTTTAATGAAAGAAGTTTAGAGTTAGTCATAAATATTAAGATTATATGACTAAAAAAGTTAACTAAATACTACACACAATTCCCATAACCAAATCAACAAAGTATATTTACAATAAATTAATTACAGATCTAATGTAAGAAAAGTATTTGCATTATAATGCTAGTACTTGGCTGACAATTTTATGTAAACTGTAATAAGGTACTTAAAGGGTTTGTCAGATGACACTTGATACGTTGCATTCTAATAGTATTAAAATGTTAACTAAAAACCTTGACTCGGCTGCGAAAAACTGCACTGTATATGAAAAAGGGGTATTAACGGGACTTATCATATACTATTTATACTTTACTACAAAATTAAGGATACAAATATTTAAAAATATTGAAGAGTCTGACGAACTTATATTTTAAACTAAGCATTAAATCTAACTGATAAGGTCGAAAAATTGTATTTACTTTAAATTTATTTTCTTGAAAATCTAAATCTCATAAAACAGCTACTAAAGTACTGTAATGTCCATATCTTTGAAGGCCCAATAATTTAAAAGGTAGAATAAACTGGATAGTTTGTCGACAATTCGTAGTTACCTTTATATTAAAACAATTAAATGCGCCATAAACTGTACTAGAGTAGTAAATGTCTCCAGCGAGCAGCATTAGTATATACACATGGTAATCGTATAAACATACAAATCATATATAAGCACTTACTTATAAAATGCTTTAATAAACAGTCGTCTTAGGCGGTGGTGTGACGTCACAAAAACGGAAAATTATCTACTTACTACTTAAACAAAAAAAAGAAAGAAATCTGTCGCGATATCAAAATAAACATATAAATGATTGTCATACTTACTGATTGCATTTAAATGTTTTTACTAACTTATAAAAGAAGCTACAAAAATATGTCAAGATTGTTTTGATAATATTGCAAGACTTATTTCGATATATCGAATCACAATCAGGTTGGACAACCATTGACGGTTTAAAGTGAAAAAAAAATAAGTACTCAATGAAAATCTTAACCTACAAATCTATTTTACATACGGAACAAGATAAAATACCCATAGTTAAACGACTTCTAATAATAACCAGTTGGCCTACCACGTAAGTGCCGTCGTCATCGCTGTCAACTTCACTTTGACAGCCGACGGCCATTTATAACAACGCAACTTCAAGGTTATCGTCCTAATAATAAGAGTCCTTTTCCATAGTCAGTTAATACTTGACTCTGTGTGCAACCGAGACAGCGCTATAGCATCAGCGCTCACGTGTGAAGAATCGCGCCCATATTCGACAAGTCAACGACACTTACGCGGTAGGGCCACAGGGCCGCGCAAGTGTCGTCGGCATCGACATCGACTTCATTTGACAGATGGATGTGACATATTGCTCTTATGGTTTGGTAAGTTTTCATTTGTGTCAAAAAGAAGCAGCAATATGTCACATCCATCTGTCAAATGAAGCCGACTGCGATTCCGATGCCACTTGCGCGGTACGGGCCCAGGTCATGACCGCAAAGTATGTATTATATAAGATACATTATAAATAGATAAATATTGGAAAAAATCAACTCGGCCACAAGTGAATTTTCAGATGGGATACATACCGTGTGGGGCCTACAACCGGGGATAATATTAAAAATGGAGGCTCTATAGGTCACTAGTAATTGAATCATTATGGTCCCAACTAATTAAAACCAAATCTTTACTTTTTATTTTTTCTAAGAAACTTAAACGTAAATTCAATGTAATGCAAACAACAGTACCGCTCAACTTTTTCGGAGCTACTCGGAATGTCTTTTTGACAATTTATGTGTCGGCTGATAGAAAAATAATACTGTCTTACTATCGCACTTTATGAATCCACGTAGGTATTGTTTTTTTTTTTTGCACTCAAAGCCATTTTCACATTTAATTACAAATTGTGTAAATAAATCTAATTCAATTAATTACAACTGAAATCAAAGACATTCCCATGACAATATTCTGACTTCATGCATGAAGGATAAAATTGTAAACAGATAACCGTCATTGCGATATCTTAATATATATAAATCTCCTGTCACGATGTTTGTCCGCGATGGACTCCTAAACTACTTAACCGATTTTAAATTAAATTGGCACACCGTGAGCAGTCTGGTCCAACTTAAGAGATAGGATAGCTTTGATCCCAAAATTCCCACCACGCGGGTGAAATTACAGATTTTCATTACTTTGAAACAGAGATTTTATGCTGTGGGAAGTAGCGGGGGCTGTTGCTATTGCAGGAGTTAAAGGTAAATTTTCTCATGGATAGTAATATCATGGTGTTTCGCGGTAAGTTTGTTTTATTGCCCCCTGTACCACGATAAGTTCGCAACGTTAGTGATAATATCATTTTGCAATAATACACTGATTATGAATCGTAACTTTAAATTCTTATTGTCAGTAATGCATGGGTTTTGATTAACTGGAATCTTTTCAGAATAAATACTAATACTGTAGAGAGCCTCTATTTTTAATATCTTCTCCGGTTCTAGGCCCCACACGGTATACAGATATGTATTACTTCCTTGTATGATTAGAAAATGTTATATTCATGTTTTCCATGACATGAGTTAGATTTCCAAAATTTGCCTTCAGACACGCAATTAAATTAAGACAATTGATTGATGGGTCCAAATTTTATTACTTATATTTACAGTTAGATCGGATTTATTGTAAGAATGAAAATTATGTCAATTTAAGTTAAACAGTTAATCAAGTTTTTTGCTGAAATGGAATAAAAAGAAATCGATTTAAGAATTTATTAATCATATTCGATTATTCTCAAATGTCTGTCATTTTATATCAGCATGTAATCAGAGAATAGAATTTCCATTTTATTTTTCAACAATTTTTTATAGTTTTATTTCTTAGAAAAGAAAGACTTGTTTGACAAAAACTATCATTTCTTGATTGAGAATTCTGATTATACAATTATATTAAGACGAAATATTGACCGTGTCTATGTTTAAACTGGCTAAACGTAACAGCCAAGAGTATAAGACAATAAACTAAGACAAAGCACAGAGAAAATCCTTAAATTACTTCAAACCCTGCAACATAGTCGAAAGTGCAAAAGAAAGACAACATAAAAATACCATACTTCTATGAAACTATATCTAATTTCAATACTTCCATTTTACATCAAAGCACTATCGACTATATTTAAATTCAAATGAAGAACTCAATAAATAAACTAAATATGTATAGGTTACAAAAAATGGTTAACTTAAAATGTTCAACTTGAACTTGCAAAACGAATTTTATTAATTAACTTACATAATAAAGACTTGTTTTGATGTCACTGAAAATAATTTCTTTTCTTTCGTGCAATCCTGGAAGAGACATTTTTTTGTTAATAACATTAATATGTTAACTAGACTTAAGCGCATGCTACGCACGTGTACTCACTGGGGCCACTTGAAAAAAAAGTTTTTCTGACCTTTAAAAAAAAATTTAAAAAAAATAATTATATTTTTCCGGCCGTCTAAATTTTTGTTGTGATTTTTGAAGCTGTTAGTGAAGGCTGTAGGTGTTATACTCATGGCGCTGGACATTAGAATGAATAACACGGGCCTTATATATAGAAGGCTGCGTCTTACGCGAGCGATTTGGACGCGAACGCGAAGCGGCGCGGTGCGGCGCGTAAACTATAAACAGTCGATACTTATTGAATTGGCTTAAGGTGGTACGACTTCTATACAAACAAACATTACACAATTATTGGTTCATCATACCTAAATAATTAATAAATATATGCGCAACTAACTCGTTTCAGTTATTTGTTTGCGCGAAATAATTAAAAAATTGTACTTTCATACATAAATCACGAATAAACTAATATCTTGTAATTTCAATAATTCTACGTATGGGTGTGTGACTCATCGCATTTATATACCTCATGTATGAAAGTACATTTTTTTATAATTTCGCGCAAACAAATAACTGAAACGAGTTAGTTGCACATGTATTTATAAATTATAAATGTATGATGAACCAATAATTGTGCAATGTTTGTTTGTATGGAAGTCGTACCACCTTAAGTGACGAAACGCAGGTTTCCATAGTCCCGGCATAGTAGCA
Organism: Chrysoteuchia culmella; assembly: GCA_910589605.1. Lineage (NCBI taxonomy): Eukaryota > Metazoa > Arthropoda > Insecta > Lepidoptera > Crambidae > Chrysoteuchia > Chrysoteuchia culmella. Next base: position 4,915,831 of record OU342651.1, read on the forward strand.
TAATAGCTTGACAAACAAAAGATGCGATTGTCTCGCCGCGCGAATGCCAAGATATTTGTCGGATCGCATCGCATCCAGTCGCTCACATAAGACGCTGCGTAACAATAATAGAAGTGGACGTGACAAGCTAACCTGACGTCACTACAGTTCTTTCTCACACAATTCTGTAATCAAGAGTTTTAAAGCTCTTTATCATACCGATAAAAAACCAATTCGCTCGGCGTCCTTGACGAGGACAAAATTCATAAGAATCAGCCGGGCTGACATCATCTGACCTTTCCGCTAAACTAACAGCGCAGGACCGATCGTCGTGGAGATCCTTGGAGGACACATACTCAGTAGTGGGTGTTATGTGGCTCGATGTTAGGGGTTCGATCCCCGGACAAGCACATATTTGTGTGCATGAACATGTCTAATTGTCTTGGGCTGGGTGTTTGATATGTATATTACGTATGTATTGACTATAAAAAAGTATATAAATATGTATATCCGTTATCTAGTATCCATAACAGAAGTTCTTAATGAAAGTTAACGTGGGCTATATAATTGGGGTGATTGTATACAATTATTTATTTATTTAATCTTAAGGAAGACCAACAACTGGTTTTAACAGAAATAGTACTAGAAAGAACATCAAGAAGTCATTTACAGGTCCTCATATATAAATAAATGGCTAATCTACAAAAAAAGCGATAAAATAAGCGTATAAAGCGAACAAGACGTTACACACTAAAAATATAACAAAAAAAAAATAAGAAAAAAGAAGTTAATTACTTACATAAATCTATCTATCACATCTATATATATAATACGGCAGTGAAGCCTTCTCCTCCTAAACTAAAAGTCGCACAATCAAGTGCAATACACCGTTAGAAAGGTATTTGTCTGAAGTGGTCGGATAAGTCGAGAAATTTAGCAAAACTCAAAAAAAAAAAAAAAAAAAACACAAAAAAAAACTTTTTTGAATGTTATTATTTGTTTTTTGCGCATTATGCGCACACGGGTTGCTCGTTAAATATATAGTAAGTACTGTTCGCATACATTATCAGCCTGTGGACGTCAACTGCTGGACATAGGTCTCTCCTAGCTCACGCCTTTTGTGGCGTTCATAGGAGGTTATTAGCCTACTGCTAGCACGCTGGCCAGACGGGTTGGTAGAGGGTTTATTTTAAGTTTTCCTTCTCTCGCACAGGTGTTCAATGCGTAGAACCTCTTAGTCGACTCTTACGACATCCCAGGCCTGTAAGGGAGTGGTGACACTTGTATTCTTACTTGTACTGCACGCATATACATCATAAAAAAAAAAAAAGCCTAAGCAAGCTAAGCATCTAAGCATTATTATTATTATATTTGTACAGTTTGGATTTCACGGGTCAAAAGTGCCGTAGAGGCCACCTATAGTGATTTTAATATATTAAACGTGTGTGGTACAACTGCTGGAACTAATCTCTGACCGCATCAGGTTGATATACTCAGACTATCCCCAGCAACTGCACAGGCGCTATTGCATCTACTGGAAACGGACTAGTGGGCTATTGGGTTAGGATGGATTAGCATTTGGGTTATGGATAGAGTCTACCGGACACCTGCCTTATTATAGTATCCAGACTGAAAAATTGGCAGCCGTTGACTGGCCATGGCCAAAGACTAAATAGGCTCTCCAAAAATAGCCGTAGTGGCAAGAGAACAACATCGGTGTCTTTGGCTTCAGGGTGTCGACAGGGGTGCACACCTCTCGACCTCTCGTCACAAGTGACAAGTGTGCCAACTCGCGTCTTATGTATATTTCAGTTCCACCCTGCAAGCGTATAGTTGCGACTCCACCCTGATCAGCCGATGAAGGCCAGTGAGGGGCGAGAGTCCAGGCCCTCTTGAATTTTTTTTATGCGAGACGGGAAAGTTCGCCTTATTCATACCTGATGTAAAGTATTGATAAGGCTGAAGATGGAAGCGAGCCTCCCGGAATCCCCAATCACTGAGGAACTGGCTACCTAATCTTTAACTGCCGGAACACAACAATGCTGAAAACATTGTTGTTATGGCGTCAAACTTAGATAAGATGGCGGTAGCTAGCCAGGCGGACTTACAACAAGTCCTACCACCAACCAAACTGAATACAATATGTACCCCGCTGGGAATCGAACTCGGGACCCCTGGGTCTGATACCGGTGGTTGTACCACTAGACCACAGAGGCGGTTAAAGTTAAATCCACTCTGGCAAGCCGAGGCGAAGGAGGCCGCGTCTGACTCTCTGGAGCACTCGGTTTGCCCGTGGTGTCGCCACTACTAACAGTTCGCCACAAGCTGCCCTGCGGGCTATTATTATTATTATAATGTGGCTGAGATGACATGAGGTGCCGTGTGGTGACAGCCTAAGAATACAAGTGTCACCACTCCCTTAAATGCCTGGGATGTCGTAAGAGTCGACTAAGAGGCTCGACGAAACACCTGTGCGAAAGAAGGAAAACTAGAAACAAACCCTCTACCAACCCGTAAGCCAGCGTGGTAGCAGTAGGCTAATAGCCTCCTATAAACGCCACAATAGGCGTGAGTTAGGAGAGGCCTGTGTCTAGCAGTGGACGTCCACAGGCTGATGATGGATGGATGGCTGAGATGAGACATGTAGTATACTTACCCGGTGTCCGCTGGAGAGAAGAAGAACCCCCTTGGCTTGTGCGGCGGCGGCGGGCTGGCGTCGCCCGCGCAGGCCCACTGCGCCCAGTACTCCGCTGGTAAGCGCAGTAGTAGTTGCATCACCTGCACGACAATAGTACCTTACTATAACTTTTTAATTTTGCATTTTACAATGCTATTTTTATGTGATAAATATTAAACAAGTACCTTACTGCAGCGGCCAGCAAGAGGCATTGATGAACGAAGGTGTAAATGGGGGCCAAGGCTAAGCCGTGGCACACATACGTTAGTCCATCAATGCAATAGTACTTTTCTCAAATAATGCGCAGAAATTAAAACTAAGTAGTACCTAGGCAGACGAACAACGAACAACACAAATTTTTCCCGCGTTAAAGTGTTCATTTATTTTTTTAACCTTTTGGGCGCCACGCCATAAACGCATTCCTGTGTCCTGCACGCCAGAGCATAAAATAAAATAAAATACCTACGAAAAATATAGTGCTGCCAAGAGTCGATATATTGGTAACACACGGCGACCTGTTTTTGTTGTTTTTATATGCAATAAATACTTCTTATAATCTGGGATGTTTAATTTAATCTTGTCCCATCTTCCACTCTTTGTATATATGTACTTAGTACTTATATAAAAGCATGGCATTGAAAATAAAATGGTGGTAAGCAACATCACTATTCTCTATAGTGATGTCTTCATTGTCACGACTGGACGACAACGGCACAGCTGGCCATCCTTTATTGCCTCTTCCATAGAGATGTACCCGAGTCCCACGCAATGTATCAATTTCGAAATCGATACCTAGAAAGACATCGATTAACCTTTTTAACAGACTTCAAAAAAGGAGGAGGTTCTCAATTTTGTTGCTTCCTCTCTTCTGTTTTTTCTAAAACTTTTGAGAGAAAAAAATTACAAGTACAAAGTCAAACTCGGACTTGACCATTTTCGATAAGTACATCGGATAGTTCCTAAATACCTCCGGGATTTATAAAGGGGATAAAAAAATTCATTAGATTTTACCTACAACGCACGGTTTTCGAGATATTCTCATTTTTATAAAATTTTATATTTGAAAAATTTACAAGTCTGCTGCATACTAAATCAGTAAAAAAAAATCTGTCCTGCGCCCCCTTTGCGACACAAGGTGGAGAAAAAACGAAAAATATTTTAAGTCCAAAATCCATACAAAATTGTTTCGAAATTTTTCTATGTCCTGGCTCCATACTAAAAATGTTAAAAAAAAATTAAGTCCCATCTTCATATAAAAATTGATTGAATTTTTTTTAAGTCCTGCACCCCCTTTGCGACACCTAACCAAATCTTCTTCAATAATGGAATCAGATTCCGAAAATTCGTCGTCATCATCGACGCCTTCCAAAATGCGAAGAAGTTCAATTGAATCGCTCATGTTGCACTGCACTACTGCGCATAGTGAGCGCTTATGACGTCATCTGGCTATCGTCTATCCGTGACCACGGCGCTCAGAGAACTGATTATTGATGGCGCGCTAGGGATGCGCCAGAGTTGGCATATTGGATTTATTAGGTGAAGTTGATTTGACGATTCTTTATTCATGTAGCTGAGCTACGGTACGCTATCGTAGTGTTATTTTTCTTACATTTCATTTTATTAAAATAGCAATTATAATAAAAAAAAAATAACACATTTTAGTTGAATTTTGAATAGGTAATTTACAATAAAACTACCTTCCGCAGTACAGCACTAGCGGTCAAGAGTAGACGACTTTGGCGTGTTGGACATAGTATTTGTTTAGATAAAAAACCATGTTTTATAGTTCAATATTTCTCAGTTCTTATGGCTCTAAGAGACTTGTTTTTATACTCATATGTTGCAGGGATATTCTTTATTGCCGAATAAAGAAAAAAAAATACCAGTTATAGTTTTTCAACACATTTATTTAATATTTTTGTAAGCCGGGTTCTTTGTCAACTATAGATGTCGTTGGCGCACCGGGCCCGCAGGTGCTGGTCTAGTATAGACGACTTTGGCGCTCAAAAGGTTAATAAACAGCTTTCTATTTGCAAGCCAGTTCGAAATTGAAATAAAACCTTATATAAGTTACCTCCTTGGTTGCCATGGTTCGGAGTAAAAGATCGTTCCAATTTTAATTACACGACAAATATGAGTTTATTATGTAATTTATTTGGCCGCGTATCCATGACAGATAAGGATTTTCATACAACTTTTACCGGCCGCTGCTCGCAGGTATGTGGCCAGTACAGCAATATTGATTTATCTCGAAGAAGGTTGTCAAAATAATGCTCATATTTTAGGATTTTTAGTCTCGGTAGCTCAGTGGTTAGAGCGAGACTTAAGTCTCGGTAGCTCAGTGGTTAGAGCATTGGACCGGATTTCCAAAGGTCGTGGGTTCGAGTCCCATCTGAGAATTCACTTGTGGCCGAGTTGACTATAATGACTATAATGTTGAGTATAATGCTCATCTTTCCAAGCATGTTTGATAAAACGTTATTAAACTCCTTACTATAATACAGCCGCATTTGCCCCTATGTCGTCCCGAACTATCGTGCGATGACACGAATCGACACGATACACACAAGTGCGCTCATGTGCTTTAGCGCGCTAACGTTTTAGCGTCTATCGTACGAACTATAGGCGCATACTATAGCACGATAGATCGGGACGATAGGCGCAATTGCGGCCGCAGCAATGAACTATCGCACTCTACATGCGGGCCACATCGCAACGCGTGAACTGGCGGATCGCTTCCTATAGTCTTTTTCAGCTAGGACTTAAAAAAAATCCGAATCGCATATACTATGGCACCAAAATTTTTTTGAAATGTCTTGTTTGTTGTAGCAATTTTGTGAAAAAAAATAAAAACTACACACCAGGAAATATGTAAATATCCGTGTCTATTAATTACATGTAGCACCACTAGACCACAGAGGCGGTTAAAACTAGCACCGCCATCTTGTTTTTAGGTCAATTTTGGCAGTAACAGCGCAACCGTCCACGTTAATTATAAGGCTTGTCGCATAGTATGTATATTATAGAGTTGGTAAATTTTTTTTGGGATCAAAGCAAGGTTTTTCTACTTACATTGAACATCTGCGCAGTAGCGGTATACATTTCGGCGGCTTGCGTCATGAGCCCGTACCCGACGATCGTAGGGCCGAATATTTTGGCTAAATTCTCAATGCCCATCTCGCATTCAGGACTCTCTGATACCCTGAAAGCATAAAAGTATAGATGGTGAATTACTAAATGGCTAAGTGGCTTATCATACATTTTAGTGATTGAATGACTGGTTTCGTTAGCGCAATTGCCAATTATGGAAGTCGAGTCAAGGAGCTAATTAGTTGACCATCTGGAGATGAGAGACACTTGACCTGCTCCTAATAGATACTAAGAGATTGCTCACAAGTGCTGACGCCCCTTTCAAGACTGGACGCCCAAACTCTATGAAGAGATGAACGTAGTAGAAGGAGAATGTAAGAACTATGCCGATCTAGCACGCTTACAGAAACAGAACGCAGTAATAGTACAGCCGGAGAACCAAGTGTTGACCTCTAAAGGCGATAGTCGCTCGACTCGATCTTAATAGATGCTAAGAGACTGCTTCTTTCATCATCGAGTACATATCAAATTCCAGTGATAATAGACGCTAGGTAACTAGTTCTTTTCGAATAAGATTGCTCCTGAGAAGCAAGAATCGTTTTGAGTACGTTGTTTTCCTATAGTATCTTGACGATTCGAGGAAAGCTGCGGCCTTTACAGTCTGTAAAAGAACCTTCTAGATATGACACAAAACTTCAGCAGATGCAGCACCAGGTAGGCCAGCGTGTCCCTGTTGGACGGCGGCGGTCGCGTCGCTGGTCTCGCGCAGCTTGGCCGCGTCCATGAAGTCCGACCATAACGCGCTCGATACTAGCAGCTCAAGGGTGAAACCCAGTTTAAGAACTAATTTGGTCGACCAACTGCAAGTGATAGTCGCTGAGTTTGATCCTAAAAGATGCTAAGAGACTGCCAAGTGCTGGATGATTATCCGTTTTCCACCAAAGACACTTAAAATTCTACTGATAATAGGTGCGTAGGTAACTAGTTCTTTGCTACTAAAGTACTAGCGGCTCACGGGTAAAACACAGCCATTGAAGGCAATTTAGGAACTAATTTGGTCGACTAATTGAAAGCGATTGCTGATTCTAAAAGATACTAAGAGTATGTCAACAAGTGCTGGCTGATGATCCTTTTTCCACCATACACACATAAAATTCCACTGCTAAGTAACTTGTTCTTTGCTACTAAAATTCGAGAAGTGCGCAAGCCGTTTCGAATGAGTTATTTTCTTAAGGTGTCTTGAAGATTCTGGACCTCTATTTTTGAATCACTCGTCGCGCGAGTGGCGAGGCGAACGAGGCGATCACGCGATTAGCGATCTTGCAAGCGTAGACATAGCACGCTTTTCGCTTTGCTCGCAAGCTCGCGTTGGGAGGCGGTACTACAGGCGAAAAGCGAAGCTATGTTTATACATGCAAGGTCGCTTTTACGGAATACGGAAACGCAAACGTCGCACGAAAATCAGTAGAAACCTCGAGACAAGTGAATAAAAAATAGAGCTCCTGCAGCTGCTAAAATCTGTGAGAAAACGTAGTAAAATCTATATACTTAATTCAGGTTCGCAAAATTTGGGACGACTCGATAGGGACTTTGGCGCGTGGTACGCGGCCGAGTAAGGTATCAAATTAAAGGTACTCGAGTCTATTTGTTCCGAAAACTATAAAATATACAAAATGTTAAACGTGATGATCACAAACTGCAATTAAAAAGCGTCATTAAAAGTCGACGAACCCGAGTATCGGGTTGTAACCGCCCTAGTTGACATAAATCTACTCACTTTTGAAGGTGTAGTACCAGGAATGCCAGCGTGTCCCTGTTGGGCTGCGGCAGCTGGCTCACCGCCTGCACGACGGCGGCGGTCGCGTCGCTGCTCTCGCGCAGCTTGGCCGCGTCCATGAAGTCCGACCATAGCGCACTCGATACTAACGGCTCACGCAAAGAACGCAAGAAGTCTTTTATACAGCCGCATAGTACGTGGATGTCTTCGTTGGCTAGTTGCGGAGAGCCGCAGCCGCGGAGGAATCGCTCCTGAGAAGGGAAATTAAAGGTAATTGACTCTGAGAATGATAAATATTGACTGAAATTTGAATGACGGAACTCGACGGAACTGGACGGATGGATGGATGGATGGACGAAGTTCCTTATCGCGCGTTGCGAAAGGGGGCTAGACGGAAATTAAGACCAAAAGTTGTAACGACACTTTTTGCTATAGTTGTAAGCAGTGCGGCGTTCGCGTGTTTCTCTGTCTGTTTCTCTCTCTCTTATAGAAAGCGAGAACTTCGTTCCATCCGGGTGTCCCTTGACTCTCTCAAGTTTTTTTGATTATTGCAGTAGCGTGTACGCAATATGTGGCTTCATATTCCACACAATAAGGCATAGTTTACCTTAAGTCGTTTGACGTCCTTGTCCACAGCGCTGATACGGTAGAGACCACGTTCAGTGAGACCGCGCTTCTCTACTTCGTTGATACAATGCACAAGCAACGCTGGCACCATAGGTGGCGTGCTCGGCGCGTAATCTGATATACAGCCCTCCTGTAAATTGGATCTACGTGAAAATATGGCCACTGGGTCATTTTAAAACATTTTTTTCTTCCAACTATAAAAATAAAAAGTCATAAAAACATAACAAAGTTCGGGGCAATAGGTCTGATATACAGCCCTCCAGTAAATTGGATCTACGTGAAAATATGGCCACTGGGTCATTTTAAATCATTTTTTTCTTCCAACTATAAAAATAAAAAGTCATAAAAACATAACAAAGTTCGGGGCAATAGGTCTGATATACAGCCCTCCTGTAAATTGGATCTACGTGAAAATATGGCCACTGGGTCATTTTAAAACATTTTTTTCCTCCAACTATAAAAATAAAAAGTCATAAAAACATAACAAAGTTCGGGGCAATAGGTCTGATATACAGCCCTCCTGTAAATTGGATCTACGTGAAAATATGGCCACTGGGTCATTTAAAAAAATTTTTTTCCTCCAACTATAAAAATAAAAGTCATAAAAACATAACAAAGTTCGGGGCAATAGGTCTGATATACAGCCCTCCTGTAAATTGGATCTACGTGAAAATATGGCCACTGGGTCATTTTAAAACATTTTTTTCTTCCAACTATAAAAATAAAAAGTCATAAAAACATAACAAAGTTCGGGGCAATAGGTCTGATATACAGCCCTCCTGTAAATTGGATCTACGTGAAAATATGGCCACTGGGTCATTTTAAAACATTTTTTTCCTTCAACTATAAAAATAAAAAGTCATAAAAACATAACAAAATTCGGGGCAATAGTACAGTCAACAGCAGCTACGGCTTTACACTTTTATCAAATTCATACTCAATTTAACAATTAGACAACATATCGAAACGAAATACGATCCTAAAATACTATCCACACGCAGGGGTTTTGTATGTAAACCCAATGATAGGTTTTATACTGCTTTCAGCAATAGGTTTTTTAAATGTCTTGGACCATTAATATACAATAAAATAAATAAAAAACTTGATATATATCCACTAACTATTTCTAAATGTAAAATTATAACATCTACATGGCTGAAATCACTCACGTATGACCAAACGGAAAATTTGTTGCAAGTTAATAAATGAGTAAAACAAAAAGTGTATAACTAGTATAATAATATAATAACGTAATAACGACATCTCAACACACAAGCACACATGCATACACTCACGCTCGTACATACATACAGACATACACACATACACACACACACACACACACACACACACACACACACACACACACACACAAACACCACACATATACATGTGCTGTAATTATTCCGTCCTGTAATCTTCTAAAAGTAATGGACTTTATTTGATGTATCTTTAAGGGGGATAGGCGCTGAATGCCGTAACACAGGCGTATGCCTAGCTCGGCAGCAGATGCTTACTTGTTTATAATAGTATTAGTCCTAATTTAAGAAGAACATAACTGTACACTATGTTAAGAGTTTTATGAATAAATTTATTATTATTATTATTATTATTATTACTTTGACCTCGAGAGCGCCCTTACGTCGCTCGTAATAGCGGCGGTTTTCGTAGTGCAAATGTAAAGCCGTACCTGCTGTTGACTGTACATATTATAATGAAATCAAAAGAAAAACTATCACTGCTACAGAGACTTCATAGGTTAACAAGTAATCGATTAACTTATGAAAGGACCCGCTTTTATTATGGAACCAACAAGCATTGTACTTTTCTATGGAACAGCTAGGCGATTGCGTAAAAATAATCGTATTTATTTATTTGACAGTTTATATTGTATCATTATAAATGTCATTCTATACAAATTGCAGCCGATTAAATACGATATGAATTGTCAAATCAATACGATTACTGTACGCAAATGTACCCCAGATTGGATGATTCTATGGAACGTTGTGTATAATAATTGACCGAGCGAGCGAAGCGTCTCAGTTTCGAGATATGCCATAAATGGTTTTGGCTGTCTGTCAGTCTGTTCTCGCCTATAAGCCGCATTTTACAACCGATTTTGATGAAATTTGGCACACATGTTCCTTGATTTATTTAAGTTTTTTTTAACTCGATTTTTGATTGGGGGTAAAATAGGGGGGAGAAGGGAGAAGTTAGCTGTAGCGATATTTATTGGCGTATTTCTATAAAATTTAAGAGGCACACCAAGGACTTCATTCTACACAAGATGCTGTGAAACAAAACATCCTACCAGGCGGGGGTGGAGATGGCGGAAATGAGGGGAATATTTGTTGTAGCGCTATATATAAGGTGGATCCGAATCATACTTTGGCCAAGCGTCAGGGGGTCAGGTCAAAAGTAAAGAAAACATTTATGCCAAAGAAAAAATTATAAAAAAATCAAAATTCAAAAAATTCAAAATACCATTATTTTTTGCATTGGTTTTCTCTTGAAAACTTGACGCAAACAAAAACAAACGTAGAACTAAAATAATTCATAAAAAACAGCTCATTTATTAACGCACAAGTCGATGACCCCGCCACCACGCCGCCGCCGCCGCCCGAAATCAGCTGATGGGTAGCGACGACTGTTCTGCGTGTGAACGTGTGACACTAGTTCGTATGAATGCACTTAAATAACACAGTACCTACAATTTTCTGATACGTGTTGTATTGAGGTTGTCTGTTATTTTATTACACTATTCAATCCTACTAGTTTAAAGAAAAAAAGAAGTACCTATAGCTCATAGTCAATAGTTAAGTAAATCTGCAAAGATTCGATTGTTTTAAGTAGGTACTTACATGGCTTGGCGTCCAACAGGATTGTCAAACATTGGCCAAAACTAAATCAACTGATATCCCGTTAATAACCTTTCCATCACACTTAACAGGCTTTGAACTGGCTTAGTTTTCCAGTTCAGTTTCGATAAAAATTGAACGTATTATTACGAATTCATAAAAAAGAACAAAATCACACTCGTTACCTACGTAATCGCCAATACTACCTCTTAGGTACTATTTTGTTATTCTGTGCTAATACTACTTTCCAAATTACGTTTGTAAGTACTTAAATTTTACACTTTCACGCTTTCAATTCAAATCTAGTACCTAACGAGACTTAATTACCTATAAAAACGATTATTTACCTCCAAAGTTAAGTTGGTTAATTTGAATCCTATTGAAACAAGATTTAGATTCACCTACAATTTGCAATTGAAGTAATTATGGTTTCATATCAACCCACTCTCGTCAAGCTTCGTAAACTAATGTAATAATGAATAAAATAATACTTAATAATCTAGAACTAATAAACGTATCTAGATCTATCTAGAAGTAATCTAATTCGCCAGTTTACACCCATCCCATCACATACGGAATTAAGATAACCAATGTTCTTTAACTTGCAGTAAGTTGAAAGCCATTACCTACTCTAAAAAGACTTCTTAAAATAGCTGAAAGTACTTACATGGGCTCATGCAATCGAGTTCATCTCCATACAATATTAGCGATAACATTTCATCACATTCACTCACTCACATCACACTTATAGGCTGTAAATGTAATAATAACTATCAATTCAATTAAAAATCAAACTTAACACTTATTAATTTGTTATAACACTGATTATTACGTTTTTACATTTTACTTCACATTATTATTTCGTTATTACTATAAAGTAGGTATGTATTAGGATATTGTTTGAAAGAGTCGTTGCCTCGCGTGATCTCTCATACGACAACCATCCCTCGCTAACAACCTCAACAGACTAAAGAAAGAAAAAAGAAGACGTCATGATAAAATTGATAAATAGGTAAGAGACCGAGAGAGAGAGAGAGAGAGTCCGAGGCGAGGTGGGCGGTGCGGATGCCGGTGTCGCTTTGCCGCGCGTGCGACACCGACCGACACACAAGTTCAAAAGGCCCCGCTCTCATAAAGGTACGCCGCCATGACAGGCAACAAGCGACTTGTCGCTTGTTGCGTGAAGACCACTATGCAGTTTATTGATTTATTATAATTACGACTTATTGTTTACGCGTGTCGTTCGTAAACGTAAAAGTGTTGCATAGTTTTTTTTTTATTAAATTCGTGAGTTTTATTTAATTATTTACAAAGCGATGGTCGACGAATCACTAACAATGGCTGCGAAAGTTGGAGTTTCAACAAAAGATTAGAAAAACTGAAGAAGCCGTGATCTAAAAAAACAGATGTAGCTTTTATCTTTTGTGAACGTATCTTACTTTTTCCGCATAATTCGATTTAGTAATTACGTACTTAGTTAAACGAAGTCTTCTTTAACAGTTCATAGGTTCATTTTATTATCTTGGGAGTCCACCAAAACGTATGACGTAAAACTTTAGGGTCCAACTTTTTTTTATAAATGTAAGTATAACTTCAAATCCTAACGATTTTCATTGAAGTTACACAGGGTTTTATTAAGAATTTATTTAGTTAACATAATTTTCTGACTTTTTCAAAGTAGGTTTGCAGTTTTATAACTTAAAATGCACTTTACGTAATAATGAATGATATTTCAATCGCCCAATCACTTGTGATCCAGAGACTATGCCGACGTTTCGTGTAGTGTTACCTTTATAATATCCGCGCGCGTCGCACGCCTTTGATATCTTTTTGAATTTTGATTCCTTCTGCAGTCTACTTGTGCATATTAACGCGTGTGGGTGTGTCGTTTACGTTTGCGTAAATATGCCTCGGAATCGATATACAAACCAGGAGTACCTGGAAATGGTTTCTGTTATCGTGGTGAATAGTGATAGAGACACTTTAAAAAAGTGGAAAAACACGTGCGCAAGCGTGCCTTTTTGTGTGTGGAAAGACAAGGTGACCGTGTACAAAAAATTTGTAGATAGTATTTTTAAGTGTTAATAGGACTTGTACACCTTGTAAATGACCTGTTAATTTGTAAATAGGACTTAAAAATGTGTAAATAGGACTTGTAAATAGGTGATGAACTTTTAAACACGTCAAAGTAGTGTAATAATAATGTACTTATTCTGATTCTTTTACTGCATTTTATAACCATACCTACCTAATTTAGCAAGAGTCAAATTTCGATTAAGTTATTATTACATTAGTTTGCCAGTCCAAAGCCTGTGAAGTGTGATGGAAAGCTTATCACCGTTTTGTCAAAATCAACTCAGTCCAAAGCCTGTGACGTGTGATGGAAAGCTTATCACCGTTTTGTCAAAATCAACTTATGAACACCGAACCAACCACGTGAGTACCTACACCAATTAGTAAAGCAGCAACTTTTTAGATACCTACCTATTGATAACATAATACTTATGTAATTAAGGTAGTGTGTACTATTACTGTGTCCACATTATGATTAGATACGAAAGTAAGATACCTCACGTGAGGGATCTTAATGAGGAAAGGGTCAGAGAGACGGAAAAGTTAATAGCAAACAATAATCGAGAGTTATTTGATGCATACGAATTACGAACTTAGTGTCAAACGCGGAATAATCGCTACCGATCAGCTGATTGTGCGCGGCGGCGTAGTGGCGCGGGTTCATCGACTTGTTCGGTGTATTGCGTTAATAAATTTGCTGTTTCTGTGGCCATGATAATTTAAAATTATTTTAGTTCTACGTTTGGATTTGTTTGCGTCAAGTTTTCAAGAGAAAATCAATGCAAAAAAAATGGTATTTTGAATTTTTATTTTTTTATAATTTTTTCTTTGGCATAAATGTTTTCTTTACTTTTGACCTGACCCCCTGACGCTTGGCCAAAGTATGATTCGGATCCACCTTATATATATACCGGATTTAAATTTCTGGACCTTTTTCGGAAATTTCATTATGCAATCCTTCAACCTCCAAGCGAGGTCTACTAAATAAATAAATAAAATAAAATAAAAATATGAGGCAACATGGCGCGGCTTGTTCCGGAATACCGCGTGAGCGCGGCAAGTCTAGCATTTTTCGCCAAGTTTCACGAACTCACGGGGTAGAGGAGCGTCCCCCGGGTGGCCCGTGAGGGAATGGCCGTTGAACTCGCTGACTAAAGTAGGTGATCCATCATCTTATTGAGGGCGGAATGTTTAAGACCAATAGTACAAAACCGACAAAGAAGAATGCGCTATAATGTTGGAGGCCAAGATGTCGTCGGATCGCTCGCGGATCGCTAAGTAATAAGCGCACGGCAGCGGCAGCATATTAGATTTATAGATTGTTTAGTTACTATGTAACGGTTCTAAAAACCGCACACTCCTAAATCTTAATCTAGTACTTACTTTCAACTAAATTAAATCAATAACCATTCACTTCACCATTCTAACTTGTTTGTTTACTTTATTTTGTTTTGATAAACCTCACGATGGTAGTTAATTGACAAAATATTCCTGCGTACCCTCGATATTGCTAACTTCACGGCCGGGAGATTTCGTATTTCGGCCAAGTAAATTAGACTACAAAAATTAACTTATTTCTATTTAACTATTTATATATAGAAAAAATCTACATATTTTTCTATGTATATCTATTATGTTTTTGCATACTTTAATATTCTTACTTCTTTGGCCATAGACAAAACACCGTGTGTCGATCGGTCTTACAATCCTTATGTTGTCTATGCTAATGACTAAACATTATTCGCCTAAAGAATTGGAGAATCATCTCCCACTTTAATTTTTTACTAAAGAACGTTCTGGATAGGTTTGAGTATATATTTCGCAACTCCAGCGAAATCTGCCTCTTTTTCTTCATACTACTCCTACTCCTACTACATTTATAGCTCCCACTTGATTATGCAAGAAAGAGGATAGAAGTAGAAAGGGAGTCTAAATGTTACATACTATAAATCAGTAGTTACCTGCTGTGTGTTGACACGACGAGCGTTGGGTCCAGGCGGCACGCACGGCAGCGGCAGCATATTAGATTTATAGATTGTTTAGTTACTATTACATTTATAGCTCCCACTTGATAATGCAAGAAAGAGGATAGAAGAAGAAAGGGAGTCTAAATGTTACATTCTATTAATCAGTAGTTACCTGCTGTGTGTTGACACGACGAGCGTTGGGTCCAGGCGGCACGCACGGCAGCGGCAGCATATTAGATTTATAGATTGTTTAGTTACTATTACATTTATAGCTCCCACTTGATAACGCAAAAAAGATGATAGAAGTAGAAAGAGAGTCTAAATGTTACATTCTATAAATCAGTATTTACCTGCTGTGTGTTGACACGACGAGCGTTGGGTCCAGGCGGCACGCACGGCAGCGGCAGCATATTAGATTTATAGATTGTTTAGTAACTATTACATTTATAGCTTCCACTTCATAACGCAAGAAAGATGATAGAAGTAGAAAGAGAGTCTAAATGTTACATTCTATAAATCAGTATTTACCTGCTGTGTGTTGACACGACGAGCGTTGGGTCCAGGCGGCACGCACGGCAGCGGCAGCATATTAGATTTATAGATTGTTTAGTAACTATTACATTTATAGCTTCCACTTCATAACGCAAGAAAGATGATAGAAGTAGAAAGAGAGTCTAAATGTTACATTCTATAAATCAGTATTTACCTGCTGTGTGTTGACACGACGAGCGTTGGGTCCAGGCGGCACGCACGGCAGCGGCAGCATATTAGATTTATAGATTGTTTAGTAACTATTACATTTATAGCTTCCACTTCATAACGCAAGAAAGATGATAGAAGTAGAAAGAGAGTCTAAATGTTACATTCTATAAATCAGTATTTACCTGCTGTGTTGACACGACGAGCGTTGGGTCCAGGCGGCACGCACGGCAGCGGCAGCATATTAGATTTATAGATTGTTTAGTAACTATTACATTTATAGCTTCCACTTCATAACGCAAGAAAGATGATAGAAGTAGAAAGAGAGTCTAAATGTTACATTCTATAAATCAGTATTTACCTGCTGTGTGTTGACACGACGAGCGTTGGGTCCAGGCGGCACGCACGGCAGCGGCAGCATATTAGATTTATAGATTGTTTAGTAACTATTACATTTATAGCTTCCACTTCATAACGCAAGAAAGATGATAGAAGTAGAAAGAGAGTCTAAATGTTACATTCTATAAATCAGTATTTACCTGCTGTGTGTTGACACGACGAGCGTTGGGTCCAGGCGGCACGCACGGCAGCGGCAGCATATTAGATTTATAGATTGTTTAGTAACTATTACATTTATAGCTTCCACTTCATAACGCAAGAAAGATGATAGAAGTAGAAAGAGAGTCTAAATGTTACATTCTATAAATCAGTATTTACCTGCTGTGTGTTGACACGACGAGCGTTGGGTCCAGGCGGCACGCACGGCAGCGGCAGCATATTAGATTTATAGATTGTTTAGTAACTATTACATTTATAGCTTCCACTTCATAACGCAAGAAAGATGATAGAAGTAGAAAGAGAGTCTAAATGTTACATTCTATAAATCAGTATTTACCTGCTGTGTGTTGACACGACGAGCGTTGGGTCCAGGCGGCACGCAGGGCAGCGGCAGCATGGCGCGGCATTCTGGATGTGCTTGAGCGCGACAAGTCTCGCATTTTACGCCCACTTTTGCGAACTTTATGCTGCAATGAAGGTAATAACTTAAGTTTGCTGAACAATACAGGGTGTTAGAAGACCCATAACGAAAACTAAAACCACGTATTCTCCCCATCGTGACTATCATTTTCTTGTATGGAGCCAAACCTGGGAATCTGATAGTTAAGGAGTTATTTAGCATTAAAATCATATTTTTTTTCTAAAGAGTATCGTTTAAAGTAACAAAACCGCAATGAATATCAAAACCACTCAATGATACGGGGCCCTAGTCAACTACCTGTACTTTATAGACACACGCAAACGTTGTTTCACCCGTTCCATTGCATGTAAAAAATAAAACCCATTATTTATTTTACTAAAAATAAAAGTCGTTTCCCAGCAAATATTTTTACATAATCTAATTTAGTTTGATGTACACTACGCATATACCACGGCTTCGGTATGGGTCTTTTAACACCCTGTATAAACGAATTTTTACCGGCTAAACAAGGGACGGCATGAAAATTTTATGGCAACGTTTCAATTTCTCATTCTCATGATCGAACACATGACAGTTGGAAGTTGAAATATCGCCATATATCATTAGTGTTATATAGTTAGTATATTATGACTATGTTAGTACAGTCAGTTAAGTTTGATTTCGATTAAGTAAGAGCTACCCCCTCTTTGAGCGAGGTATTTAGACGAACTATTACCTACATTTAAATAAATGCGTGAAATAATCTAAGAAATAAATCTTTGAAGACTCCTGTACACTGTAGGACTCTCGTTCGTAAATAATACGCACAAATCGAAGATAAAACACGCTTTTAATTAGCAGCAAAATAAAAAGAGACCACGATATGTCGACTAACTATAGGCGCGGACAGTAGCAGACTGCCTTAGCGTCGATTTCATACAATGATCGTTACAAAAAAAAGTTACAAGTACCTACTATAATTTTATAAAAATTCAAATACTAATGAGCGCGTCGCTAACAACTCCTGTATAAACACGCTGAAGAAACTATCTCAGTCTAAAAGACTATCTAGACTACACTAATATTTTTTTATGTAAATATTTACATAAAAAAAATTCTATTATTTGTGATGGGAAAATAAACAAATATTTTTTATTTGTTTATTTTCCCATCACAAATAATAGAACTTAAGACTAGTTGATATTATAGGTACACTGTACGTGTTTCTACCATTTGTGAGGGACTGGTGCCTGAAATAGGTTTCAGAAAACCAGGCCCACCCACAGACAATAGAATGACGTATAAATATTATAAGTGGGTGTATTATGACAGTACACGTCTTAAGTTTAGAATTTAGGGTAAGTAGCTTAAAATAACAAAGTAGGTAGGCTAAATTATATAAAATTACTAATATAAGTAGATAACCCAAAGCTAAGACATTGTGAATGAGTGTGAGCATGTGTATGTGTAAGTGAGATCGAATGTGTCGTTTGAGTGTATGAGTGGTGTGTGTGTGGGTGTGTGTGTGTGTGTGTGTGTGCGTGTGTGTGGGTGTTAGTGTTTGTGGATGTATGAGTATATGTGAAAGCGAAGAGATAGGCAACCTTACGAGATCCATTCTTTTTTAATTATTAAAGGATAATCTGAGTTTATTACATAATATTATTGAGTATGTACATTTATAATTAATATTATTTCAAAATGCAGAGTAGTTTTTCAGTCGCGTATATCTAATTTTAATGATAATATAAGTGTCAGTACTCACGTCTTCCCACAAGGTCCACAAGTCTCCCTCTTGTAGAAGTTTTTGGCGACAAAATTGTGTTGTCTCGGTCGCGCGCGCGGCGATCCTCCGTATGCTGCCGATATAACCGATGGTGTACGTTGAGGCACTGCACGAGGCGTATCCGATATACTGTCTGAATCTATTGGACAAAATTTAAATAGCACAATGTAGTGTTTGAATTTGCTGACGGAATGTAACGGGCAAGTTATCTATCAGTCCTTCAGTTCAGTGTAAAACTATCTGAAGCTAACAGGCAAATCATTATAAGTTGTGTTGACTTTTATCCTACGCGTGCGCGGCGATCCTCCGTAAATAATGAAACATTTAACACATTGTACGACTCATGTATGAGCAAACCCGTACATTTGTGTAACGGATGCATGACCCCAGGTCATGAATGGGGTAATTGTCTTATTTTAAAATCTATCGCAATCCCTTTCAATCCGTCATTTAAAAGATATTTACATACTTCAAGCCGCCACTATTTGACATTTGATAGGGTTTGTGATCGGGACGCGTTTTGAAAGGTATTGAATGAACGAAATTGAACTGTCTAACTAAGCAAAGTGACCACGAAAATATATTTCAAATGTAAGGAGAAATGTCAAATGAAGTGTCATTTAAAACATCATTCGTTCGGAAAAGGATTGCGACTATATGTTACACAATCCCATTAATCACTATCACAATCACAATACCTTTAAAAGGGATTGTGATAGATTTTGAAATTAGGCAATTAGGGGGCTGGTCATTACTGCAGTATCTTAATCGTATTGATAGATAATATTCGCGCATACAGTTGAATACGGACTTCATACAATCATTTGTAGAGCCGGTATATCACTGACGGCGTGCGTTGAGGCGCTGCGCGAAGCGTGTCTGATACATGGTTCGAATCAGCGTCAAAAGTAGGTATGGAAGATTTCATGAATAGCATGTGAAAAAATTATATGAAATGAATTTCATTATTCACACCTGCTCCTTCCCTTTATAGCGACTGCTACAATGTGTCACTGTGAAAATCACAGATCACATCGATTCTTTGTCAATCAATGCGATGTGTTGGGTGAAATCTTTGAGCGCAAGCGAGCGAGTATAGTTTATGCGCTTATTACATGTTAGAAAAAGACAAAAATATTCAATTAGTTATGTTTCATTGCGCTGATGAGTGCCGGACAACGAAAAGTTAGAATAACACGACAAAGTGATATTTGGTTTAGGAGCATTTCATTGTCGCTAATTAGCTATATTTCATCATAATTCATATTTCATTACTCTCCAAGTGTAGCAAGTGTGAATTTAGGTCACTGTGGAAAAAAATCACAGCCTGTGAAATTTAAAATGTGAAATCATATGAAAAAAATCCATCATGTCATTAACTTTTTACCGCCTCTGTGGTCTAGTGGTACGACTCAGGGATCCCGGGTTCGATTCCCAGCGGGGGTACATATTGTATTCGGTTTGGTTGGTGGTAAGACTTGTAGTAAGTCAGCCTGGCTAGCTACCACCATCTTATCTAAGTCTCGTCGAAGCATTGTTGTATTCCGGCAGTTAGAGATAAGATAGCCAGTTCCTCAGTGACTGAGGATTCCGGGAGAGGCTCGCTTCCATCTTCAGCCTTATCAATACTTAACATCAGGTATGATGAAGGCTAAGAGTCATCCCGTGGTTTATAAAAAAAATTAGAATGAATGAAAAGAAGCAATAAAATAAAAATAAAAATTTCTTACACTCACACCAATTAACCAAGCCCCAAAGTAAGCACTGTAAGGCTTGTGTTATGGGCTACTAGGGTAACGGATATAAATACATATTATTATACATATAAAAGTATTTATATGTAGAAATATATATAAACGTCCATGACTCAGGTACAATTGCTCGTATTCATCATACAAACATTTGCCACTACCAGGATTCGAACCCGGGACCCCAGAGTAGGCGACACCTTGAAACCGGTGTACGAACCACTCGACCACGGAGGTCGTCGAATAATTTCCATGTCAGTATATAGGTATAGGTGTATTTGGTATGTGGTTTTATACTTTACAAAAAACTTAACAAGAAAAACTACCAAAAGAATTAATGACAGTGACATTTCTATGTGATAAATATTAAACAAGAAAATATACTAGAAAAAAGCAACTAGTCTCATGTCGCCCTGACGACATGAGACTAGTTGCTTTTTTCTAGTATATTTTCTTGTTTAATATTTATCACATAAAAATAGCATTGTAAAATGCAAAATTAAAAAGTTATAAAAATTGACATTTCTCTTTCCAAAACACAACGTAGACATAAAGCGTGCCAAAACTCACGACAAGATTCACTTGTGGCCGAGTAAATTTTTTTCAATATTTTTCTATTTAAAATTTATCACGACAAGAGGTTTTAATGGTGTACATTAAGCAAATTAAAATCTATAGTGGTATCAAAGAGGCTGTTTTTACAGTGGTAACTTATCGCGGGGCGCTGATGCTATACTACATTCGATGTTTAACACTGAATAAATTCTGAATGATATAACCACGTAAACTATAGTGTAGGTGCCGGTTCTTCTCGTTACAAGGTCTCCCGCCGTAGGGTTTGTGAACCGATGGTGTAGCTTCTTTGACGTTCATCGTCGTCTCAGCCACATGACACCCACTGCTGGGTATAGGCCTCCCCCAAGGATCTCCACAACGATCGGTCCTAAATTCGCACCCTCTGCCCTGCCGTTACCATGGCCGCTGTCATAGCCAGGAATAGCAGGGCTGCCGGGAACTGGGGGCCGATTTATATTGGGTCCTATCATAATGGGGGGGTTTGCCATAATCGCCACGCTTGGCAAGCGGGTTGGCGATCGCAGTATGGCCAAGTTTGTAGGAGACGCTGCTGCCCGTCTCCTGAAGGCTAAGTCCCTTAGTCGCCTTTTACGACACCCACGGGATGAGAGGGGTTAGTGCTATTCTAAGCCGACACTACACAGCTTGACGTTCATAAGTGCTTGTAACAGCCTAGACTGAATAAATGATATTGAATTTTGAATTTTGAAAATTTTATAAAATATTTAAAAAAAAATCTCATCACAAACTTGGCATTGAAATAGTTATTTACAAAACAGGAATAAGGAATCTAAGTTTGTGAGAGGCTGATGCCTGAGCTAGGAAAAAAAATAATAATACCTGTGTTACTGGTCACCAGGCTCCCACCACCTCGAACCACATTATCACTGATAAAAACGTTATCTAATAGATGTCGCTGACAGAACATGAGAAGATTAATGGCTAAACATTAAAAATATAAAGAAAAATAAAAATAATAAGAAAAATTAACAATGTAGATGATGCAAGAGTGCATCTAAATACGTGTTTGTGCGTGTGTGTGTGTTGTGTGTGTGTTGTGTGTGTGTTGTGTGTTGTGTGAGTGCGTGTGTTGTGTGTGTGTGTGTGTGTTGTGTGTGTGTGTGTGTGTGTGTGTGTGTGTGTGTGTTGCGTGAGTGTGTGTGTGCGTACGTGTGTGTATGTATATGTTCGAATAATAGTGAGACCTACAGTGACTTACAGCTGTTATTTTGTGCATGTGTGTGGTGCAGCTGTAGTTAGTATATGAATTTGCCTTTTAAAATATGCAGGCCTACCTGTTTTAGGCGGCGCGGTGGGCGTGCAGGGCTCGCGGTGCACGGACGCGCGCGCCGACACGCGCCGCGGCATCGGCGCCTCGTCGCTGCTCTCCGATATGGGTTGCTGGTGAACGGTCATAAATAAATAAATAAAATAAAGTCTTTTTTCTCAAACATGCTTGGAAATGTGAGCTTTATTTTGACAACCTTCGAGATAAATCGATATTGCTGTACTGGCCACATACATGCGAGCAGCGGCCGGCAAAAGTTGTATGAAAATCCATATCTGTCGTGTTTAGCGGACTAATAAATTACATAGTAAACTCATATCTGTCGTGTAATAAAAAAATGGAACGATATTTCGAATTGGCTTGCAGATAGAAAGCTGTTTTAGAAAAAAAAACAACAAATGAACACTTTAACGCGGGAAAAAATATTGTTGTTCGTTGTTCGTCTGGTTTCGAAAAGTAGTTTCAATTACCGCGCATTATTTGAGAAAAGTACTATACAAGCCTTGGCCACAACTAGGCATTGATGGATTTACGTTTACACGATCATCCATCAATGCCCCTTTTGCTGGCCGCTGCAGTAATGTACCATTTCAGCATGCGTAGCATGAGCACCTCGACAAAGCTTTCTCGACACTTTTCTCGCGCGAGCGTATAGTCTGTCCCGCTCACACCGTACTGATATGAGCTGGATAGACATCGCGAGATAAGCGTCGACAGCGAGTCGCGGTGCGCATGCTACGCTGGCAGGAAATGAGTTACACTGTTTCAATAACATGTTCTAAGACGCAATCAATTCGAGTCCCACCTGAGAATTCATTTGTGGCAGAGTTATTTTTTTCCATTAGGTTCATAATGTCCCTTTCCCAAAACGTCGCTTACTCAAACTGCCACTTTCCCATTATGTCCCTTTCCCAAAATGTCCCCTTCCCAAAATGTCCCTTTCCCATAATGTCCGTTTCCTACAAAAGATGTATATAAATTGACCAATTACAAACAAACATATATTCGCCTATTTAGATTGATTCAGGATAAATTAGGGATCAATATTAAAACTTTCATATCCGACTAAGAGATCGCGATTATGAATGCTGTAAAAACTGTGTTTCCGGAAGCTGTTTGCTTCATTTTAATGACGCGATCTTTTAATGACCATCATTTTAATGACGCGATTTGGAAATATGTAAAAAAAAATAAACTGGATAGAACGAGTGACGGCCGCAATGTCGCTAGAATGAGAGCGATTATTCCCTTGGTTCCGGAAAATTACATACCAGAGGCATGGCACTATATCCTAGAAAAGGGTGATAATTCTCCAGAAATGAAGAAGTTTTCGAATATAATTCGAGTCTACTTGGTACCCAAAAAAATCGCCAGCAGTACTAAGTTGCGCCGGTCAACGCCATCGCACGACAAACGCACTAGAAGGATGGCACCGACTCGTTAATGCCCTTATTCTAAAGAACCCTAATCTGTTTTATTTTATTTTAAATTACGTAAAGAAAGTAAATAATGGGATAGAGGCGTTGAAGATATGTTATTTAAAAATATGCCAAACCACACAAGGCCAAGAGATATAATATTCGGTAAAAAATATAATACATACTTACGTAACCTGCAAGCAAAACAAATTACAGTGGCTCAATTTTTGAAGAAAATAATATTTTTGAGACTTTCTTTATTTAAATAATTATTAAAATCGTTGAGACTTTCTTTATTTAAATATTATTATAATTTAATAGAAGTTATTATATAGTAGTTATTGTCAAATATCAATCAATCCATGGTAGTTATTGAGTTCGCTTTTTGATTTCTGTCTTTTTCATACAACTTTGTTTACAAAGATTTGTAAGATTTTTGTTAAAACGTGTTTAAGTTAAGAAGTTAAAATTATAAAATCAATCAATCAATTGGTATCAAAGGTAGTAATTGAGTATTTGCGACTGTGGTGAGGAGGCTCAGACTATGGAACACATCGTGGAGCGATGCCCTATTCGCGCGTATGCAGGACCTAGTAGTAATATGAACGAGCTAACACCCGGCTTCATTAATTGGCTCCGAGACCTGGACATTGACTTATAATTAAGAATGAGATTTTTATAAGATTTAGTATTAAGCAATTTTGACTTTTATCTATTAATTACTCCTTTGCCTATTTCATGTTTTCATACGATTAAATAAATTGAGTTCAAGTGTTGATTTCTGTTGTTTTGATTATATTGGAAGTATGTATTCCCTAATTTTTTCTTATTATTATTATTATTTATTTATTTTGAGAAAACAAGTTCCAAGATTCAAATAATTACAGGTTTACTAGATTAATAGATTACAAAATAAATAAAATAAAGTTTAAAATAGTATTATATTATTTGCCCGCACATGTAACATGTCACAGTGGTACACGTACTGGCAGTCAAAACGCTCGGCAAAAGCGCGCAGGACACTGTATTAAACCTTATGTAAATATTAAAATTTGTTCAACCCTAATATGTCATTTTATCAATCGATTATTCTATCTTTTGTAGGAAAGGGACATTATGGGAAAGGGACATAATGGGAAAGGGCTATTTTGGGTAAGGGACGTTTTGAGTAAGGGACATTTCGGGAAAGGGACGTTATTCGAAAGGGACATTCCGGGAAAGGACCTTTTTGAACCGAGGGACATTATGGGAAAAGAACATTATGAACTAAAGGATTTTTTTCCAATATTTTTCTATTTAAAATTTATCATAGGTATAAAAATAGCATTAAAAAATGCAAAATTTCAAAAAATCATAAATTATTGGCTGTTGCATCTTGATCGATCGTTAAACACCTGAAAAGATGTTTCTTTCATTTGAAAGAAACATGTTTTCAGGTTAAAAAATTAACTCGGCCACAAGTGAATTCTGTAGGCCAGCGTTGTCACATCAATGCTAGGAATATCCTTGCTATCTCTTTCTTCTATCTATTTGCAAGGATATTCTTAGCATTGATGTGACAACGCTGGCCTACCACGTAGTAAAAATATAAAAGTATTGGAAAATTTCGACAGTGATTCGCAAGTCTCGGTAGCTCAGTGGTTAGAGCATTGGACCGGATTTTCAAAGGTGTTTTCATGAGGAGGGTTTGAGTCCCATCTGAGAATTCACTTGTGGCCGAGTTAATTTTTTCCAATATACTTCTATTTCAAATTTATCATAAGCATATTTTTTTAAATTTTAGAATTTATAATAACTTTCATATTTTATGTAAGCATTAGATACCTATTGAATATTCAGCATAAGCAAAACCAAACGTAATACAAAATTCGTTTTAAGTAAGTAACCAAGGAAATGGGTCATTTAGCAATTTGAGTCGGCGGCGGTCAAAATCAGAAAAATCATTTAAAAAATTCAAAAAAGTTTATTTTGCCGAAATTGTGTTCTTTATGGCCTGCGCAGATGACGGACATTGAAGGACTTTTAGTCCGCGACACGACCTTATTACTAAGAACATAAAGTTGAATAAATAACGAGGACTATCGCGTACTTCTCGCGGATATACGCGGTCTAAGTTGAATCTTATTTGGTTAAAAGACGTGTCGCGGACAAAAAGTCCTCCGTTATCCGTCGTCTGCGCTAGCTCTTATCGTTGAACTGAGCAGCCCCTGCTCGATCGGCACTTCATAAATTAACACCTTATATATTATGCCTACCTACACAGCGTGTTCAATGCGACGCGGGTCGCCAATGTCGCGGAGAGCTATCTATGACTGACTTCTTGGATATGCTTCGAACTAAATGAGAAATCCGCAACGGACGCATGCGCCAATCCGCGAGCGGCTGGTCCGAATCGCACTGAATCAAGGAGTCGGGAAGAAAATAAAAGAGTTCAGATCTGTTTAATCGTGGATCTGACTAATCTAATCTAATTATGGTGCCCCTGGCTCGTGATGTCACATGGATGTAGCATTCTTCTTGTCTAGTCTTGATAACACAATTTAAATCCCTATTTCTCTTAAACTACGAGTATTAAGGATATTTAAAAAAATCCGATAAGTGCTTTTTCAAACATTCCTGTAATGAATAAAATAAAAACCGTAAAGCGGTTTACAGAATACATCTACCTACCAATTTTCAACTGTGTAAACCTCATAGTTTTGGAATAAAGTGGCTGTGACATACATTGGACATGACGAATCTATAAGGGTTTCGTTTTTTGCCATTAGGCTACGAAACCCTAAAAAATACCTATCATCCAAATACGTATTGATGCACAGTACAAAACAAGTAGTACTTACGAAGTTCTGCGGCGGTTTCAAGTCATGACTGGTGGGAGCTCGCTCCAGGGTCAGCGTGGTGGTGGCAGTGGCCAGCACTTTACCACCTTGCAGCTCAACCGTCTGTCGATAAGGGAGGTGTCGGTCAGTAACGTAACAGTTTCCATAAACGGTTGTAGTTGTCTAATACGTAAATGATATTCAAGATTATAATTCCGAGCTAGTACTGTGGCGCTGTTCGTGGCGTATACGATAGTTAGGATGTCTGGCTTGGCTGATGGGTGAAATGGTTCTGGCTAGGGAGACTAATCACCCGTCCAGCCTTGCTGGTGTCCTCCCCTAAAAATAGTAATGGCTGGCATCGTAAAGGCTGGATATAAAATCATCAAGTTAATGTATTGGTATTCTTTTCAGGTACTCTCTTTCTGGCAAACACGTTAAAATTTGAAAAAATAAATTGAACGTAAAACCAGACTTAAACATTTGAACATTCAAAATCTGTGCTAGTCTGACATCACCCAGTCCACATTACCTTGGTAGCGGACGACGTAGACGAGCGTCGTTTCTTAGAGACGGGCGCGTTGTCGCCAGCGATATGTCCAAGTCATCCTCTGAGCTAGTCTGACATCACCCAGTCCACATTACCTTGGTAGCGGACGACGTAGACGAGCGTCGTTTCTTAGAGACGAGCGCGTTGTCGCCAGCGATATGTCCAAGTCATGCTCTGAGCTAGTCTGACATCACCCAGTCCACATTACCTTGGTAGCGGACGACGTAGACGAGCGTCGTTTCTTAGAGACGAGCGCGTTGTCGCCAGCGATATGTCCAACTCATCCTCTGAGCTAGTCTGACATCACCCAGTCCACATTACCTCAGTCGCTGACGACATGGACGAGCGTCGTTTCTTAGAGACGGGCGCGTTGTCGCCAGCGATATGTCCAAGTCATCCTCTGAGCTAGTCTGACATCACCCAGTCCACATTACCTTGGTAGCGGACGACGTAGACGAGCGTCGTTTCTTAGAGACGGGCGCGTTGTCGCCAGCGATATGTCCAAGTCATCCTCTGAGCTAATCTGACATCACCCAGTCCACATTACCTTGGTAGCGGACGACGTAGACGAGCGTCGTTTCTTAGAGACGGGCGCGTTGTCGCCAGCGATATGTCCAAGTCATGCTCTGAGCTAGTCTGACATCACCCAGTCCACATTACCTTGGTAGCGGACGACGTAGACGAGCGTCGTTTCTTAGAGACGGGCGCGTTGTCGCCAGCGATATGTCCAAGTCATCCTCTGAGCTAATCTGACATCACCCAGTCCACATTACCTTGGTAGCGGACGACGTAGACGAGCGTCGTTTCTTAGAGACGGGCGCGTTGTCGCGCGCCGTCCAGCCGCCGCGCTGCACCCACGAGCGGCGCGTAGACGCCAGCGATATGTCCAGGTCGTCTTCAGAACGGGAGTATGACATCTCGGAGAGGAGAGTACCTGACAGATAAATAAGACAGAGTCAAAATCTTTTTATTCTAATAAATCTTTAAATTATGTACTTTTAAATCGCCATTTTTTTCCCCTCTGTACATTATAATATTAGTATAGACATACCTATGAAAAAAAGTCTTTATTTGTTATATTATAAATATATATTTTATATTACAATAATTATAACCTTATTGTCTTTGATTTATTTTCTGCGTCAGTGTACCAGTCCTTTTGCCCAACATGACATCTTTTAATTTCAGCCGTTTTACTGGTAGTTCGTTTTACTTTTATGTTGTTTATCCCACAAGGATCTTTTACTAAGTTGTTGTTAGATATGGAGGGTTTTTTTTTTACTACTAACTAAACATTGCCAAACAAATTTCATACAATGTTGTATTAAATAATGAATCACCACCATCATCAGCCATTTTCATGACCCTACTGCTGGGGCCACTGGCCTTCCTAATTGATAGATAAGGAGATTGGGCAATGACATGAACCACCATGCACTCCGTAACATAGTTCTCTTTTGAAAATCTATTTATGTGATAAGCGCATTGCATATCTTTTAGTTATGATAAATCATAAATAGAAAAATATTGTAAAAAACAACTTGGCCACATGTGAATTCTCAGATGAGAAAATATATATGGGATGCAAAAAAAAAAAACAAACATCTTTGTGTTCTTATGGTTCAAAATTTTAAAGTAGTAAATAACTTAGAAAATTACCTGTAGAGTTTAGTTCAGGGACTCCAATTAGTTTGGCATTGTGATCTTGCTGCGCTGTGCCATTGAGGAATGCAAGCTTTTGCAAGGTCTCATCATTCAGCTTGTTGCGGTTGTCATTGAAAAGTAAGTCACGTGCCATTTCCAGAAGTTTACTCTGGTAAAGGAAGAATTATAAGATTTGAAGGCTCATATTTACTTAAGTTGAGTGTGAATTTATGGGAATGGGTGTGAGAGGGATGTAGGGGGGTGCCCCCCATCTCCCTCAGCAAAGCATTTAACGCCATTATGTTTTTTTTTAAATTCATTTTTAAGTTACGTTAGGTTAGAATTGTCAATCAGCCGTTAACACAGAAGCAGGGCGAAGCCCCCCTCTATGAAGATCAGCCCAAAAACTGGATACTGGCCAAATCCAAAAGGGCACCGCCATTGTATAAAAAGAAGTACTATAGGTATAGTTAGGTTTAGAATAGATTAAAACTGCAACCAAAAAACGCGCGATCAGAGCGAGCGTGCCGCGGCGAAAATTTACTCATATACCTACCACTTTTTATAAAAAAAAATAAAAATTTTAATAAAAGAAACTATCCATTGTCAAGAAACTGAGGTCTGTAGCACAGTTTTATACTACCACAGACTTCAGTGGCACTTTGTAAAACTGTACAAATTGAAGTTTATAAATAAAGAATTTATTTATTATTAATTATTAATTGTTCACCTCCCTTTACCTAAATTCAGACTCAACTAAAGTAAATTAGAACTGATTTGAATAACCATCAAATATGCAAGTATTGAATTTTACAAATACTGAATACATCCTTAAATTTTGTAGCTTTTTAAATAGAATTATCACTTAGAGGTGTATAAAATATACAGTGCATTAACCTAGTTAGGCAAATAACAAAAAGTTCTGATGTTGTTAAACAGTTTTATTAGTTATTTTTTTGTGAATCATTTGCTTGGTTTCTAAATTGAGAATTCAAGTTAAGAATGACACACGATTTAGAAAGAATGTTTTGTTCACAGAGCTGACCTATTAGTTCACTACTGGACTGAACAAGGCCCTTCAAAAATGCATTTATTTTGTTCTTATTGATACATTATTTCTCCAACATTGGCATTAAAATTGCTATTGTATTTACGTAACTTAACATTTAACTAAAATTCTTACCAGTGGATGGTTGAAAGCAGGGAAGGACCGAGAAAAGAGAAACTCAATGGAGGAGGCTTTTACCCAGATAAGATTCGTGTCTAAAGAAAATTATACTAACAAATACTAATAACTATTATAAAAAATCTACTTCTTTTTGTTTGACACCAAAAGAAGTAGATTTCTTATACTACCGTTGACACAAAAAGAAGAAGTAGGTAGATTGTTAGTAGATCTATTCTACAAGAGATCTACTAACAAACTAACACAATTTAAATGTAAAGTTATACAAGAGATGGAATAAAAAGGTTTTTATTTTTTTATTTTACTTTAACCCTTACCAGTTCATTGTACTTCTTCAGCACTATGTTTCGCTCTCTCTTCTCCCCATCCAGCAGTTTTCTTACATGAGCAAACTTTGCCTCCCACTTAGCCAGAGTTTTATGGGCTTCATCCAACTCAGTCTGTAGTCGGACCGCCTCTGCTTCGGCGGCGGCCCATTGGGTCCTCACCCACTCCATTTGCTTTAGAAATGCTAAGAAACCTAATAAAATAAAATAAAATATTATGTGCAACAATCTACAAACTTAATGACAGATATAGTCAGACTTAGATCTTAGAGATCACAAGAACACACCAGACTAAATAGTGGGGGGTAGTTTGATCCAATTTATCATCGTTTTTAGTGAAATTATGTAAGATAGTTTATGACGATTTCTCACTATATTTGTAGTAGTTAATGCAACTATTGCGACAGTAATTGTTGGATAAACATTGATTTGTTAAAAATACTTACATTCTTCAGCTGCACCGTCGTTTAGGACTCCGTTCAAACGGTTCAAATCATCAAACTGCGCTACCAACGACAGTGTTAGATTTGGACCGGAATCAGAGTTTTCTGAACTCATTTTGTGTTAATTTAATAAAACAGTCCAAGAAATTTAAATATTATTTGTATATTTTAATAGATATCAACATTTCCACTTGAATTAAATATTACACAAATAAATACTTCCACCACGAAATGAATGAATGAATTGAAATTTTTAACGGCCACCGTCAGCCGTCACTGTCTCGCTGTGGCGTCAGCTGCCAAAATTGACTCCGTTCTAAAACGTTCCCGAATGTGGAAAGACGCAAAATTCGATGCAAAAAAAAGCGAATATTTTGAGCTATTTAACTTTGATTAATAAATTGCTCACTATTAATGAAAGTTGTTTCATTTATTCATAAAATAACAGACATATTTGGAAACATTCATCGCAAAAACTACCCCATATCTAATTGAATAGCATTTCTAAACGAACAGGAAAATTTAGGCAGTGTTCTTCCAACCAAAAGCATTTGCTGAGAATATGGGTAAATCGTAAATATAAAAATAATTATATTGGTGAAAGTGGTCTTACCCAAAAAAAAAAAGTATTAAATAGCGTGTCTAAGTTAGGCTTAAGCTATTCTTAAGATAGATAAGAATAGCCTTAGGTGATTCTAAAGTTTAGTCAAAAAGGGTGTTAAAGAGTTAAAGCTGATACTTAACCGACTTAAAAAAAGGAGGTTATCAATTCATCAAGTATATTTTTTATGTATGTTCACCGAATATTGGAAGACGACTTGACCGGTTGCAATAATTCAAACTATATTACATCAGGTTTGTTCCGAAATTGATCCCATATTTTGAAATGAAATCGGTTCATTAGTTTTCAGGAAATCTTGAAAATAGTGTCGTTTTCGGCAGTAGTTACCTAGAGATAGATGATAGAATCATAGAAAACAAATTCATAGTTCGGATTTTTTGTGAAGTTAGTACGGAACCTATTCTAACTTTAAAAATTGTGTAATAAAATACTTTTTGTATAAGGTTTTAATAGTGTAAAATGAAAAAACAATCAAGAGAAAGAAATAAACAAAAATAACAAAATTTAAAGTTGGGTACCTAAACTAATAATAAACAACAAAAAAAGTTTGGGTATTTTACTTAATAGATATACACAGAATATGTTTCTGCGTGTTTTGCTGCGACGCCGACATTTAAAAAACGCTGCTCCACGCTGTTATTCTAACAGTTCCTTAAGTAGAAGCTAATTATCCACTGTTATAGCATACACTTTATGTTTATCCAGACATTCCCACGGGAACGAAAACAACGTTGGTGAAACATGGGCGGCAATTAATTGTTTATATTTTATTGTTTGTTATTTTTTCAATACATTTTCTAAGATATACGATCTATGTTACATTCTTTTATTCTGTCTTGTGTGTGTACTCTAAAAATCTTTTTAGTCTTTGAAGACTTAGCTATTATAGTAAGTAGCAGAGCCATAAACACGTTGCTTTTGTATATGGAAATTAGTGCGAATGCAACTTTGTATAAAAAAATATTCTCTCACCTTTGTCCTCTTCGTTATTATTTTTCTACCCAAGGTTGCCTGGAAGAGATTCTATTTAGCAATAAGGCCGCCTTTTGTATGCTTTCTGTCTGTTTTTGTTATTTTTTTATTGTTTGTCTTTGTGTGCAATAAAAAGTTTTTATTTATATATTTATTATCCATCCATCGTTGGACATACATCGTTGTAGTTGGTTAACTAGTTATTTTTTTATGATTATTAGTTCGGCGTTTGTGTATTTTTCTATTTAAATTTGTTAAAAAAATTATGTTGAGATTATAGGTAAAATATATTATGAGCTGGTAACATTATCAGGTAATGTGACGGGACATTGACAGCTCAATAGATTCAATTTCATTGGTCGCCTCGCTGTTCACTTGACAAAGCGCAATGACGTTCGGCTGAGGACGGTGGTTTGTCCATACGAGTCGCGTAGTGCTGCGATTTAATTTGCGAGTTACTTAGTTCGGAATCTATCCATCGTCCCCCTAAACGCGCGTAACCATGGCGGACGAGGATAATAATTGTGATGACAATGGTGGTGAGATGAAGATCAACCAGGCATTCCGCCTGCGGGGCCGCAAAGGTGCCCTGAAAAAGAAAAATGTTTACCTGGTGAAAGACCACAAGTTTATGCCGAGGTTCTTCAAGCAGCCTACGTTTTGCAGCCACTGCAAGGATTTTATATGGTATGTGTTCCTATTCCTATTGTATTGTTGCTAAGTGTACCATGCGGCAATTGTTTTGGAATTAAAAATACACCATTTGTTTACAATGTGGAGGCGCGTCGTAATCAGTATTGGCTGTCGGCCTGTGTTTAGGATAAACCATCGGTTTTGGTCTGCGAAATGCCTTTTCGCAGATCTGTGTCAGCGTGATTGCTTTATTAAACCTGACAACTATGATAATTGGTATTGTGTTTACTCACAATAGCATTCCATTTGATTTGCATTCAAATGGTTTTCAATAGAGCCAAAATTATCAAATAGAACATGAGTACTTATAAGATTCCTATTGGATTCAGTTGTGTTATCTTTAGTCTTACTAGCAAACTTGTAAGCTTTAAGTATACAAAATAAAAATAATATTATAGGAGAAAATTTTATTGATAAATGTTTTCCAATATTAAATGACTAAACAATAAATTAAAAACAGGACCAAAACCTTTATTAACCCAGTGTTATCGAAGAGCTTTTTCACCTATCTTGTTAAAGATATGAAACCTTTCTTCTCGGAAGGAGTTCTATTATATTTAAATATGTAATAATAAACTATATCAATATTTGTAAATCCCTTACATTTCTTATTTAGCTTTCAAAGAGAAAAAATTATAATGATGTTGATAAAAGAAAACAGCGTCACACATTTAGGTAACTCTATTTCTGTACTTGCTTGTCCGATAATAATGTAACATCTGGATTTATGATAATGTGGTACTATTTTTAAGTATGAACTCCTGGAATGTACTATGAATACCTCTCTTTGGAATAAAACTTATGTTAGGTGAGGAAATAGAATTCAGAGTTATTTTTGTCATTCTTTTTTCTACTAAGAAAATAGTTTAGATGTTTATTCCTTTGTAATATTATTTATATTGGAGAATCTGCTATCATGTCAGATTCTTATTTTCAGTGATTATATTCCTATGATCATACTTCACAATGATGGTGGTATTTGGAATAATTCTAGAAGGTTTATTTAGGTACATATCCGGGATAAATCAAATGATGAAAATTCATGAATTGCATCAACACAAATTCAACATTTGAAAATTATCTCATGGCAACATTTTTTTATCAAATATTCTTAGTATTGCTGCAGTCACAGTTCACATCCAGAGAAGCTACAGTTATTATATTGTGTTCATAGAGTATGGTTCAAATATACCTAAAGGACAAAGAACATGAATAAGAGTGACATTGTAATTATATTAAAGTATTCAGCTACTCTCAAAACAAATCACCAAATCCGTGGGATTAATTAAAAAATCTAGGCACATAATCAAAAAACATAACGGGTCTTGGAGAAGCACCCTTCAGGGAATGTATGAAGCATTCTTAAACACTAACTCCTTTTCCTTTTTTATTTTTCCAGAAATCCCAAGTCCTAACCCTGGTTCCAGTCTCCTACTTCCACTCCTCAACTTTAGAACTGAAGTTGCCGTGCCCATCTTTTTGAAAACCTTTCCAACCATTATCCTTCTTATTTATAAACATGGAGTAAAGTTACACCTAGGAGTACAACTTCTTTTCTTTCTTCTAAAATTTTAATAATTTGTGCAAATAAAGAGCTTTTATTAGGGGCAGGCTAATAAATTATATTATATTGTGATAGATAATTATTCAAACATATTGTAGACTGCCATTGGATTGGATATATATTCTGACTCGCTCATTAGATGTCAATTGGTATATGCCGTAGCGTAGCTGGGCGCTCACGCTCACGCGGCGGCTCATATTTACTTTAGTTAAGTCTGAATTAAGGGGTGCGAGGGGGACGGAGGGAGGTGCCCCCCTATCCCCCCCAGCAAAGCATTTAACGCGGAAACGCATTTCTTTTTCATACGTTTTGAGGTTAGGTCTTAAGGGTTAGGTTGGAAATGCCCCCTCCCTCCCGCTCCCTTATTTCTCTAAATTGAGACAACTAAATCAGAACCCACGCGGCTGCACGCCGGCAGCGTGCAGTGCGGCGGCACTGCTGCCGCGGAACCACGGCGGCATACAAAAATGTTTACTTACCCTTTATTATCTTTACGTGGGATGATATTAAGTTACGCTATACATCCGTATTCCACGTGGCCGGGAAAGTAGTAAAATATAAGTACCTATTGCACTTTCTCCAAAGGTATACTGAAAAAATCGATAGATATGCCAATAGGATTTCAATATGGAACTGTCAAACTTGAAGCATCACAGGAATCATCCTAGTCTAAAAAAAACATTTTATTATTGAAAAAATTAAATTGAAAAAGGATTAAATCATTTAAAAACCCCGACTTAAGTATCCGTTGGGGGCTGCCATTAAATGGACTATACTTTTGCAGTTTTATAGGAACGTGACGTGAGTAATTGAATTTATTTAGGTATATTCATGCTGAAATTTTTAATAGTGATGGCAGCCCCCGACGGATAGTTAAGTCGAGGGTTTTTTAAAGTTGTTTTAGCCTTTTTCAATAACGTTTTAACCTTGTCCTGAGTTTATTTAAAAAAAAAATTTTTGCTTTTTATTTCAAACTTTTTAGAGAGCATATATATTATGGACTTTTAGTTTTTGTTTTGCACAAACAAATGTTAACTGCAGAGCCCCCTGGTGAGTTGTCACCGTAACACTATCATAGAACATGCACCAATCAAACACAAACCCATCACTGAAAACCGCATCAAAATCGGACTAGTAGTTTTGGAGATAATTGGTAACATTGGTTTGCACAAACAAACAAACCCCAAACGCATATACCGTCTCCGTACTCGTTGGTAAAAAGACTGTAAATGAAAGCTATAAGACCAATAATGCCTCCTAACATATAGCGCTGTTTAAGACCTGCAGCTCACTAGGCAGTCTGGCTGCGGTAGCCAGTCGAACATATGACGGAACATATTTAACCGCCTCTGTGGTCTATTGGTACAACCACCGGTATCAGACCCAGGGGTCCCGGGTTCGATTCCCAGCGGTGGTACATATTGTATTCGGTTTGGTTGGTGGTAGGACTTGTAAGTCCGCCTGGCTAGCTACCACCATCTTATCTGAGTCTGACGCCATAACAACAATGTTTTCAGCATTGTTGTGTTCCGACAGTTTGAGATATGATAGCCAGTTCCTCAGTGGCTGAGGATTCCGGGAGAGGCTCGCTTCCATCTTTAGCCATATATCAATACTTATTATCAGGTATGATGAAGGCTAGGAGTCTCCCCGTCATTCGTTCATAAAAAAAGAGTATCGGAACTCGCGCTCTAGGCAGCCAAGAACTCCTGGCTGCGGCAGCCAAATGTCTACTGGCTGCTCAAATATTTTGGCTGCCGCAGCCGGGCACTGCCTAGTGTGCTATGAGTCTAACCGCCGGTTGCATCAAAATTATTTTTACGAAGTCGTATAAAGTAACTGTAATTTGCCTGTCAAATCTGTCAAGTCCCATACATTTTTAAACCATAAACCCTCTAAAAGTAAAAGTATAACGTAAAAAAAACTTGGTGCAACCCACGGTTTTCCAAGTAAATGTATAAGATACGTCAATAGCTGTGTGCGTATTAGTTTCTTTATGTATTTGACGTGCGTAGCTGACGCAAGATTTGCTTATACATTCTATTCATGAATTCATTAGGCAAGTATTTATGCAATATTCATACCTAGGTACAATACCAACTGAAAAAAAAAAAGAAATTGTTTATTGGAATTTTAAAACTATGGGGCCTATAAATAACTAATTGATATTCACATGATAGCTGAATCAGCTAGGCTGGCTAGGGTTGATTGTGTAAAGTGATCCATATTAATTTGACAGTTCATATTGTATGTCATTCATCTCAAATTCCATACAAATTGTATACGATATGAACTGTCAAATAGTTACGAATACTTTAAATAATCGCACCCCAGAATGGTTTACTAACCACTGTAAGCCTAACACCCTTTGCTGATCGAAATCCGAAATCACTCACGATGAACAACACTCGGCAGCAAAAAAAAGAAGTGAAAGAAAATCTATTCTATATTAAACTTAGGTAGGTAATTTATTAACTTAGGCGGACTTTCACCTAATGTCAATAAATACGTTCGGGGATACTTTAATCATCGCTCTGTCACTTTTGACTCCAATCGAATGACTAAAATGCAATGTCATTTTAAATAGGTAGGTTTAGTGCTAAATGTGTTTATTGGCAGTTGGTGACAATCGCCCTAAGTATTGGTAGCCTAGAGAAGTTCCAGAATGTTACGTCTCCAAAGTTGCAAAATATTTTGACATATTGTGATGCTGATGGCAAAGACAACGAAGAACAGTCAGGTTCAGCTATTGTCAGCGCTACTGACGTTGAAATTGAAAATGAATATCGTGGTTTATTGTTGGTGGATCATGGCCGGTTCTTATTGTCGATAGTTAGGTTTCCTAACCCAGTTTAGCTGGTCGGAGATTTCTCGACGATGATAAGTGATAGGCTGGTCGGTTTGAATTAATATGGCTGGTTAATCACGTGACCTATGTAAATTTGTGAGATTGTTTTTAAGTAATCCTTGGAACGTCTGAACTATTTTGAAAATTCTTTCACCAGTAAAAGAGTACCTACGTCTTTATTTTTAAGTAATGATTTTGATTAAAAATAACATATACATGCCTTTGATACGGCTAGTTAAAGATACATTAACTAAAGTAATCAAACTTTCGGATAGTTTTCTATTTGGTCCTTCGAGCAGCCCGATAAATTATTAAGATTAATTTTGTAGAGATCGGCCATTGCGAAGGCGTTAAGCTTTAATCTTTCCTTTGTGTCTTTAAATGAATAGACTACTAAACTAACAATGGTTACCCCAAAACTATCTATTTTACTGTAACAATGAAGTTTGGTTTTCAAGTGGATTAAATTATTTAGTTTAGTGATAAGGATTTATGCGTTGTCTTGGTTCGTAATCATGTTGAATGAGTTTCGTACCTACTTAATATCGAATGTTGAAAGACTCTCAATTACCTGGCCGAAGCTTTTTTCAATGAACATTGTAAACTGAAATAGCGATTTTAAAATCTCCGAAGATAAGGTGATTGTTGAAATGAATTCACACAGGAGACGTATTTTTGAATCATTCGAATTACTTTTTGCATACGGAATCGCAAGATTCGCATGCGAATGCTAAAAACCGTATTTTTTAATTTCCAATTAGCATCCGAATCTGCACCGAGTGGTCCCTACCACTATTTTTTTCTTCTTCTTCTTTATGAATGACTTGCTCTATGTTCTAAACATAATTCTGCCAATGTCACGTGTAGGTAGCTTTTACACGGTGGGGTGGGATGTAAAATTTTGATATTATTTTATTCTAAGCTATTTTACTGAAAATTAAAGACAACACAGTAAACATCACAGACATTTAACATAATATGGGAGAATTATTTAAATTTAATATTTTAGGTTGTTGTGGAAGATAAATTTTGCAAATATTTTCAACACAAGGGGTATTATTATTAATGAGATATAACAGGGATTTCATATTAATAGGGCGAGGAATATCTTTGGGTAGGGTATCGTAAAGGGATCTATGTAGATTAGGGCAGTTAAAGAATAGTATTTTTTTATTACTATTCTTTATCTGCCCTATTTTTTTATTCGAACGATAGCATGTTTGACGTTTAGCATTTATCATTTTCAATTGAAATTGACATGACGGATAGTTTGACAACTTAAGAACGTTTCGTATCACGTGATTCAAGTCCGATTCAGTATCGGGTTTGAAAATCTATGGAGAGTTAGTTTCCGGTTTTTAATATTTTGCGTTAAATAAAATAATGTCAAGGGTCAATGTCAGAAATGTGACAAAATGGAAGTCAGTGATTTTCAATTGGAATGCGAATTTAATTCGCACGAGAATTTTGCATTATTAAAAAATACGTCTCCTGGGTATTATTTATGTGAAAACACTTGTGAGATCGTGATTGTGATTCATTGAGAACTACTCATACTAAAGAATAGATTAAAAGAAACGTTAAATAATTCCTTACATTTTGACGTTTCAATGAAAATCTATATACTTAATTCAGGTTCGCAAAATTTGTGACGACTCGATAGGGACTTTGGCGCGTAGTACGCGGCCGAGTAAGGTATCAAATTAAAGGTAGGTACTCGAGTCTATTTGTTCCGAAAACTATAAAATATACAAAATGTTAAACGTGATGATCACAAACTGCAATTAAAGATTTTCGCATAATTTGGAATTTTTCGTCGATCGACGAACCCGAGTATCGGGTTGTAACCGTATAGTTAATACTTAATCATTGACTTATATATTACTTAATTGAAAATATAATTTTGTCTACACTTTCAATCGAAACCATACCTACAATTTACTTCGCTAATAACATAATATATGAATTAACAAAAAGCAAAGAATACTAAGCAGCAC
The DNA here is from genome assembly GCA_910589605.1 of Chrysoteuchia culmella. Classification (NCBI taxonomy): domain Eukaryota; kingdom Metazoa; phylum Arthropoda; class Insecta; order Lepidoptera; family Crambidae; genus Chrysoteuchia; species Chrysoteuchia culmella. The sequence continues at coordinate 4,955,019 of OU342651.1, forward strand.
CCAAATTATATCCGACATTTCGGACTAACAATCGGCAACTAAATAATGATAGTAAAGTAACCTACAACAGGAAAACGCCTCATAATTACTGCCAAAAAAGCAGAAACGACATTTTGATGATTCATCGTGAGATCGGAAAACACCGAGTAGGCTCAATTCCTCCTTTCGCATCTCGAATTTGTAATGGCCCACGTATTCAAGATAATTAGAAGATATACCGATAAGCAACCAGCTACGTTGCAAAAACAAAAGACAGCGCATTTTGTGATGACCTCATTACTGTTGTCTGTTTGATTTTGTATCTGAACAATGTGCTTCTTACGGCCGGTTTCAATAATCTATCCCTAACAAGAGGTAGGCGTATCTTGGTTACGTTACTTAGCAACCGCTGTTATTTTGGGCTGAATAACAAAAATATCTAGGCAACAAAGCTCTAGTAACCCTATCTCTTACTGTAGATAAGTTATTGAAACCGACCTTTAATAACTTACAAGTAACCCTTACAAACTGTTCACTATCGTCTATTTCACGCAACTTGTAAATAATGTGGATATGCGATAATTTTTCAGTGTCAATGATGACGATAATACGACAATTAAAGAACTTAAACTCTCATTACGTCTGTCTGTCTGGACATAAAACATGATGCTTCAATCAATTATATGACATTTACGAGACAATTAGTGGCTGATAAATGTGTAAAGCCGGCGGTAAAACATGAAAGCTCTTTGAATTCGACCATATAAAACCAGGTAAATGAAGTCATCATTTTAATTGCTTTAAACTCTAGGCTAAGTAAATACTGTTAACGGCACATTATATTTTATGAAACTGATTGAATATCTCCGATTGATTTCAAACCCGAATCTCGATGGTACGTTGAGCAATATTAAAGATATTTTCAGCGAGATGACGCTATAGCGTGATACCATGAGCGTATCGTGAACTTCCCGGTGGACCAGTAGAGATTTTTTAGGGAGCTTTTTTTTTTAAAAAGTAACAGATTTCCAGAAAACCTTAATATCTCAAATAATGGAACATAAATAGGTTTCTCTTAAAAATTATTAGATATTTCTTTAACCTTAGTATTTTCACAGAATACTTGTATTTTTCGAGAAAAGGTTTCTCAAATAACTCTACTGTTCAACCGGGAAGTTCCCCGATTGTACCTAGTGTATGTTTAGCTTCGCTCTTTAAAGCAATATCTAACTAAACCATATTAAAAACAGGCTCTATACACAATGTAAGTTTAGTCTTTTTACGATTCTTCAATAAGTAGGTAGGTGTGGAATACGACTACAACTGATGGTAAGGGGGCGACCGAACCTGTGTGAACTTGGCACCCTTCTTTGCAAAAACATTTTTTTTTGTGTTTTTCGAAAGATTTTGATAAGTAGTGGCTAGTAGTGAAACTATTTTCGATAGTAGTAATAAAAAAATAAAAAAACTTAACAAATTAAAAATATGTGTTTTTTTATAGATAAACGTTAGTAGTGGATTGTAGTGCAATTTTATTCGTAAGTAGTAAAATAGGAAAAATAACAAAAAAAATTTTTTTTGCAACCGGCGCGTGGTAGCACATGTCGTGTGTTATAGAAATCTGCCTGAAACAATTCAAACAATGATGCCATTTTACTACAAACATTCAGACACAGAATACTTTATGATTATCAAAGATCCGAGACAATATAGCAAACTCATTTCCGGTCGGGTAAAAAAATACCTTTTTTCAGGATTTCGGATTCAAACAAGATACCACAAAATCCGATTGAATTTGATTAAAAACCGTTGTGCCGCTTGATCATGTTAATTAATACAAATGTAGCGTCTCTCTCTTGAAATATAATCTAATCAGAAGTCGAATAAAAAACGCTTATTATAATAAACTGTGACACAAAACATAATGCGTACCGACATTGATAGAACAAAAACACTTACTAAATTGTATTTCAGAGGAAATTTGACGAAATAGATTGTGATCTATTGTCATAGATGAATTCATTCCGAGATTATTATTTGATCTACTATAACATAATATTTCCCTAACGTAACTGTATAACAAACAAAACAGGAAAGAACGGGCCAATATCAGTAAAATAAGATACAGTATTTTCGGCCATTTATTTCCTGTAAGGTATTTTTTTCCTATAGGTGAATTGTAATTAGGGTAAGACCATTTTGATCAATAAGGACCAAAAGCTGATAAAGAGGATACTAATAAACACGCTATCATTCAATTCCTTTGGGAAACATCAACCTATTACATTTGTTGTAAGTTAATAGAGAAGAGAATAATAGGCTAGATTCAATAGAAGTGATACAAAGGGATTAGGGTGTATAGGTACTATACAGTCTTCATCTGCTTTAGCATCTCTAATATTTACATTGGGCTGAACGGAAATGTGTACGCGCATAAGATGGATATTCCACTTTTCCAATATCTTGGTCCAATTTCTTTGTCCAATATTATGCCCGATTTACGCGGGTCAAAACCTTAGTGAAGTTGGTAAGTAGAGTGATGTAAACGATCGAACAGTGGCGACTTGAAAGCTGCCTTGCAAGTGGATATCAAATCGGGCGCTGTCTGTTTAATTGTCCAGGCGCTTGCCACTCTGTCCTTGCCTGGTGTATATCGGGCATTAATGACAGATACGCAATAGAATCACATTCAACACCTACATCTGATGAAGTCATCTAATATCATACAATTTCTTTGATCAAATGCACATTGTACCATTGCTTCAGAACGACGGAACCAAGTTGGTTTTTAGGGTTTCGAACCTCTATAGAAAAAAAGGAACCGTTATAGGATCTCTTTTGTTGTTCGTCTGTCCGTTCGTCCGTCCGTCTGTCCTCGTTTATCTCGAGAACGCGTGGACGTATCGAGTAGAAATTAAAACCATAATTCAGTTCAACAGTCTGTTGAAGGGGTAACAAAAGAAAGGACCGTTTATGTCGCAAAAACTTATACTTCGGCACTCTCAAGGTAATCAAAATTTATAGGGTACTTCTCGTTGACCTAGAACTATGAATTTTGGCAAGTAATATCGTCTTTTACTACGATTACGGGAAAAAATCTGAAAACTAGACATTTGTAATTATCATAAAAAAATAATCTTAAGTTTTGGAAACTGAATTTCGAGAAAACTTCTTAAAAAACTGCGAAACTCAATTCCTGAACTATTTATAATATTATGTACTAGGTACCTACAAATTTGTGCGGAACCCTAGGTGGGCGAGTCCGACTCGCACTTGTTCGGTTTTTTTTGTTGTGTTCGTAAAAAAGTGTCAGGACAAGGTTTTTTAACCAAGATAATAATTTCAAAATATTTGAGTACTCGCGTCAGATGATAAAGGTTTCAGTTTATGAATTTTGTTATCACATCTCATCTGTTATGTTGTTTTAATAATGTGTGTATCTTTATTATCACTAAGATAATGTTTGCTGGGAAGTGATTGATTCACAAATTGGTAAAAATAATTTACTGTTGTTTAAATTAGGGCAACTGAAAAAAATTATTTACATTACTCAGATTCAAAGTGACTAAATCATTCATTAAAGACGAACCTGGACACCGGTGTCCAGAGAACAATGGAATATCTATTGTGTCTTATAATCCGGGGCCTGAGAGGTTAAAATGATTATGGTGGTTGACATTGTGGATTTTTTTTTCTCAAAGCAAAATTTTCTTTTTGTATTTGTATTAAATAATTTCCCCTTTAGAATAGTTGTTTGAAGCGTTATCAATACAAACCTAGATTTAAAACGAGACACACGGTCTACGTCTCGTCAGTCAAGAGTCTATTTTTTGCGGGTTTATCACTTCAAAAGACTTCGCATTCGTTTAATTTTTTCGCCACCTAGGTAATATGTATCATGTGTGTCGAGTTATTTTCGCTCTAGAATAAATGATGAACAACCGGTGACGTGTAGACGCAAAAACCCACCCACTTATATTGTGATATTGGATTTGACGACAAAAATTATGTCCCCGGTGTGCGGTTGGCAAAAATCTGCGGATGTTTTCATAGGCTGATAGGGATCTTGTGCTTTGATTTTTTATGATTTACTCTTACGATAACCCATGTAGTGAATTGTAGTGATGTAGGTATAATAACTTTTTATATGTACAGATTTTATTAAGAGTAGGGTGTCCATAAATGCAACAATTAAGTGTAAAAATATACAATTATATTTTTACACTTAATTGTTACCTGATTCGAGCAGGATTCGAGAGAGCAATGTAATGGGTGTGTGTGGAAAAACTCCTAGTCAAATTTCTTTATATCAATTTTATTTTAACTCATTAAATTGACTCTTACTACGATAACTAATGTAGTGAATTGTAGTAGTGTAGGTATAATAACTTTTTATATGTACAGATTTTATTAAGAATAGGGTGTCCATTAATGCAACAATTAAGTGTAAAAATATCCAATTATATTTTTACACTTAATTGTTACCTGATTCTAGAGAGTTATGATAAGTGTATGTGAAGTAACTCCTAGTAAAATTAAGTATATCAATTTTATTTTAACTCATTATTACTCATTTTAACTCATTAACTGATTATTTTCTATTATAAAATGGACTAAACCTTAAACGGAAATAGTTGAGTGAGTTGAGTACAACGTTAACGACAATTGTTAGCATTGACATAAATATCGATGTCAATTTGTATGCACTGATAGCTGTAATGTCTCTTTCACGACGACGCGTGTTCCAATCCATCATTGTCACTACTAAATATTTGTACTAATATCAAATGACCGATCAAGCAAATTGAGACCCTGTCCGGTTGTTTTATAGATCATTGTCGCTTTTGTTTTAACGAATTTCCGCATGGGTGTAAATCTAAAGCGGGTTACAGACCTCCGGCCAGACAGAACGGCCGGACTGTGCAGATAAATCGTACGTATATACACCCCACATATGTCCAAATAAAACTGCGCTATCTCTCAGTTTTAATTACATAAAGCTAAAACGTACTACTTACACAAAACTGCGCAGTTTTCTACTATACATACACACTGTAGTGTTTTTAACACTAAGTAGTAACAGTACCGTGAGTAAAACGATTAAAATTATGACAAAACGTTGGCCGAATTGGCTCCAACAACTACCGATGTATCTGCACAGCCCAACTGTACAGTTAAAACTGAAAGTGTGTAGCCAGTTTAAAGCTTAGGTAAGAGTCTTGCTGATTTAATTTGTATGGCGTAAGTAATGCCTTTTGTATTGTTTTGCTTCGTCCGTCTTTCGGTGCCTTTTATCCAGTAATTAACTGTTCATTCGTGTAATGATAATATGATTGAAGCAATTTAGCCTTGTATTGTATATAGGAGTCTTAGCTTTCACAGATCTGTTGTAGATGTGTCTATCGTTAAAATTATAATTATCGTGTCTGGGCAGATAAACAATACGTTGTAATATGTAGTTTAGTTATTTTGAAAGTCATAAAGGCTTAAATTATTGGTTGTGTTTGTGTCAAAGTGATTATAACCAAATTAACCAGATGTCATGTTTTAAATTAAAATAGTATAGTCATGTTCAATAATATTTGTGCATTTTTGGACTATGTCGCATTAAGTTTTTTGAGATCGTCTTTGACTTTCTGTACAAATTGTCACAATAATTACTACGACTAAGTGCAAAAGTGCTCAGATATTATTGAACTCGACTGTACCTAATTAATTTTCTTTGAAATACTTTAATCATATTACGACATCATATTATGAAAAATCTTGAGCTTGACAAAATATTTTCTACTTAAATTTTCTGTTTTTCTATAGGTACTTAAGTTTTTGAAAAAAAAAAATTATCTGTGGAGAACTGGAGAGTTAATTGATTTTTGACTGACATTTTTCATAGTTAATGTGCATAATGTATTTACATCATGTCACCGCAAGACCATCAATCATTGTGGGTGCACAAGCAAAGATAAGAAACAAACGTAAAATGTGTTTTACACCCTTGTAATAAGTTATGTTGTTGTTTTGTTGTTATATTTTAAAAAATCAGCTCTGAGAATACTAATAGTCAGTATTTCTCTTGATAATTTAATTTTGAATAGATAGAGGTAATTGGTATAACATTGCTCTGTGATTTTCTGTGATGTATTTATTTAATCAAAGTTTTAACACGGTTCCCGTTCCCTTGGGAATATCGGGATGAAAAGTACCCTTGTTACGCTCCGTCCTTTCAACTAACTGTATGGCAAAAATAAAATCGTTCGGTAAATGTCTATATACTTAATTCAGTTCGCAAATGTTGTGACGATAGGGACTTTGGCGCGTAGTACGCGGCCGAGTAAGGTATCAAATTAAAGGTACTCGAGTCTATTTGTTCCGAAAACTATAAAATATACAAAATGTTAAACGTGATGATCACAAACTGCAATTAAAAAGTGTCATTTTCGTCGATCGACGAACCCGAGTATCGGGTTGTAACCGCCCTAGTTATATATAGTTAGGAGTTAAGATTAGGACACATAGCACCGACGAACTCGGTAATATAGTGGATAGCGCGTTCAGCCTGCGATTGTGTTTATGCATCTTTCGTAATGGTCGGTCACGGTCACGGGATGGAGGACCAAAGATGTTTTTTTTTTTTTTAATGACCGACGGGGAGACTCTTAGCCTTCATCATACCTGATGTTAAGTATTGATAAGGCGAAGATGGAAGCGAGCCTCTCCCGGAGTCCTCAATCACTGAGGAACTGGCTATCTTATCCTAACTGCCGGAACACAACAATGCTGAAAACATTGTTGTTATGGCGTCAGACTTAGATAAGATGGTGGTAGCTAGCTAGGCGGATTTACAACAAGTTCTACCAACAACCAAACCGAATACAATATGTACCCCCGCTGGGAATCGAACCCGGGACCCCTGGGTCTGATACCGGTGGTTGTACCACTAGACCACAGAGGCGGTGGATTTCTGGAATCTGGAGATTCTTCGTGCTTCGATAGCCACGTTAATCCGTTGATCCTGGTTATGCATCCATAAGGAACGTCTGTACCACTAAACACAGAAACGTGATCTTTGGTCTGTGCCTATAAGAAGGGACATTATAAATGGCTGATGACTCATCATTATTACCTAGGATTACTAGGAACATCCATCAGTGATGATCCTAGTAATCCTACTAATAATGAAAATGGGAAAATATAACAGTTTGTTTATTTGTTACTCTTTCACGCAAAAACTACTTAACCGATTTGGATGAAATTTGGCACACAGTTAGGAGATATTCTGGATTAAGTTCTTTTTATCCAGATATTCCCCCGAACCATGCGGATGAAACTGCGGTTGGACGCTAATAGTAGGTATATAAATATGAAAGTTAGTATGTTACTCAATCACGCAAAAACAACTGAACAGATTCGGACCTGTGGCACATGATAGCTTATAGCCTGTATAAAACAAAGGATACATTTTATCACAATATTCCGACGGGAACGGGAACCAATGAAATAAAATATCGCATACTATATTAACCATCCTCTTTGTATGTGTTCATAGTTGTGATTGTTATCGCAGGTGGCCACTAAACTACCGTCCATCCGACATGTTTATAATAGCTGGATTCCACTGTCTTTGTTATTATAAGCTGATTGTAAAATACACCATATTGTTACCTACTATACATCGCATATTATTATCAGCGGCATATGTAGGTAGGTATACCTACTTATTTTGTATAAAGGATTGTTATCACGCGGGTAAAACCGCGGGCGGAAGCTAGTAATATTATAAATGCGAAAGTGTGTTTGTTTGTCTTTCCTTTACGCCCTTTTTACGCTCTAACTAAGCAACAAATCGACTTGATTTTTGGCATAGAGTTAGTAGAACGAAAGTCATTATGATCTAAATTTTATATACCTAAAATCAAGCAATAGATGTACCTTTTAATCACAGAAGTAGTGATGTTCTCTAGAAGTGTAAGAAAAAAATCGGCAATTTCATACTTTAACCCCTATTATTAAAAGCTTCTAGGGCTTGGGATTTCATAATACGGCAGCATTTTTAAACAAAATTTTGTAACATAGGCTTTTAAACTCGATATTCCCACGGGAATGGACGGGATCCAGACAGATCCAGACGGGAGACAGTAGGTATTTCAAGAGACTTAATAGTTAATAGAACGTTTTGTATCTTCACGTACGTTTTATAAAAAAAGCCTGTCTTCACTTACAATTGATCGGACGTAAAACTCACTTTTCGATGAAATTCATTGAAATATATAAAGTGCATTAAAAACACATCATTAGAATAAACAAATTCGAGACCACGGAGTTAATAGGTACTACATTGCACGTAGTTACTTAATAATTCCAAGTTCAAGACTAATTTAACCGTCAAAAAAATTAAATAGGTAGTTTTTTTTTACCGAAAAACGTCACAGTTGTTTTATTATTGGTCCAGCCTCCAGGGAAGCATGAATGTAACAGATTGAACTCATATTTAAAGAGTTTCATTACGGAACTATGATTATGAACTTTAAAATTTATTAAAGTTAAAAAGATAATCTACAAAGCGATTAATTTCAGTAGGTATGTTTTATCAAATAATATAAGGATAATTGCCTACACAAAATGTGCTATTGTACCGTACAATTTGGACACGCATTCAACCGCTGTGAGGTTCAAATGTAAATTAACCGACATCAAAGAAAACAGTCTTAACATGTAACATTCTACCGAAATGTCGACAGAACGTAACTTACGTAACCTAATTGTGCATGTACGTCATAAGGAGAGGAGGGTTACCAATTACCATAACGAAATCGGAGTTAGGAGAATAAGAAAATCGAACGTTTATTATTTAAAAAAACATTTTATAAAAAAAAATCAAACTGACTTCAAAAAGTAAAAACTAAAACTTTTGGAGTCAGTGCCAGCCAAGGCATTCTACATTGCACTTCTATTAACTTATTTTTTTGGCCTTTGCTAGCTATAGCTAGCACCGACTCCAAAAGTTTTATTTTTTACTAATAATAATTTTTTATTAATAATATAACTTATTACAGTATAAATGAAAATCTAAAAAAAAAAAAAAAAAAAAAAATATAAGGCACACAATCTGTTGTCATTATTAGTTTTTATATTTCAAAAACATGTCACGGACTTATAGTATATGTCATAAAAATGCCCTTAGGTTGTCATAATACTTAAAAATAACAATAATAATCATAGTTATAAATCAAACAATATCAGAAATTAAAATAATTACACTTAAAAGTATATAAAATTATTAAATAATATCAGTCATAGACTTGCAATATATGTCATAAAATTGCCCGTTGTCATAATAGTTACAAATAGGCAGGGGCGTGCATTGGTTTTCCAGCGTAGTAGGCACTGAAGATCTAACTAGTAACTTTGCACTTATCCTATCCTGCTACCGAATATTATAAGTTTGAAAGTTTGTGAGGATATTTGGATGGAGGAATGTTTGTTACTATTTCACTCAAAAACTACTGAACTGATTAAGATGAAACTTTACAGCAATGTAGCTTATATATCAGAAAACCACATTATATGCAAATATTTATAATTATCCTGATATTCCCACGGTAACGGCAACCACGCGGCGAGTGAAACCGAGAGCGGCCGCTAGTCATAAATGATAAGGTTCGTAATATTTAGTAGGAATATTAAAATGCTGACGAGTTTGATTGTTTGAGCACGCTAATCTCCGGAAATCTCCTACTAGTTCGAATTGAAAAATTATTTTTGTGCTGGATAGTCCATTTATCTCGGAAGGTAATAAGATATTTAATATCACGTTATGATTAATAAGAGCAGAGCATTAATGTAAAACGTTACAGAAACGGGAAAAAAATATTAGTTTTGGGAGCTTCCGTTGCGGACGGTGTGTAAACGGTTAAAGTTATGTAAAAATCATGTATGACGAAATTATTCGCCATCAAAAGTTCTAAAAAAAAGTCCGCGACAGCATATGTCTATGTTTTATGGTTAACTCACTATAACCATTTTTCAGATAATACAATTTGTTCTAAACTAATGTATTATTTGAGAAGCTGTTTTCATAAACATGATATTAATCCTTATCTAAATAAATACGTTAATCATCACAAGTATTTAATTTTGAACAAAATTGCCCTTTACATCATTAAATTTTAATGAATATCTTAGGAAATATGATAGTTTTAAAATAACTCCTCAACAAAATAATTCGCGACCAAATTCATTCGTCAGGTAGGCATGCTTACTTTATACTGATATATTCCGGAAGTTTAAGCTAGAACGTTACACGTACAAACAGCGCCCTTCTTGCCATGGGCGGTTTATACTTGAGCAATACTTTTTCTAAATATGTTGTATTCTTGTATGAAACGCTGTTTGCTTCGAGTAGGCAATTTCGAGACTGCCTATCGGTAGGTATTCAGTATTTAGCGTAAGGAATATCTTAGTGGGTGAGCGTTGAATAGAAGTTTAAACTAAAATAAATTAACTTTAACACTTATTGTATATTTATTTATATTTTGAATGAGGTAGGCACTGCCTAATTGCCTATATGGAATGCACGCCACTGCAAATAGGTAACATTAATAATATAATATTAGATTAAACAAGAAAATAATAAAAAATAAGAATTAAAATAATTGCAATTAAACAATTACACATGATCCCTTTGCAAGAATGAAGATTCTTCTAGACGCATTGTCATGAATTCATTTAAGGAGTAAAATGGATGAGAAGTAAAGAAATGTTTGATAGCGCTTTTAAATTCTAGCGTGTCTAACTGTGTTATATTTTGGGGTAATTTATTGTACATTGCTATCTTATTATATATGCATATAAAATGGTTTATGTGTCCTATATAATTATAATTTTCCATATGATTTTTACGAAGATCTGGCTAGTAGTTTTTTATAATCCTGAAAAATATCAATCACGTTTTGGCAAGTAGTCGTTTACCTAGATGACATCATTGTTTTGTATGGGCTGATTTTTAGTGTAACGGCACATGATGTAACTAAAAAATCATGAATAAAAAACATTTTATCAAAAAAATTCAAGCCGACTTCAAAAAGTAAAAACTAAAACTTTTGGAGTCAGTGCCAGCCAAGGCATTCTACATTGCACTTCTATTAACTTATTTTTTTGGCCTTTGCTAGCTATAGCTAGCACCGACTCCAAAAGTTTTATTTTTTACTTTTTGAAGTCGGCTTGAATTTTTTTGATAAAATGTTTTAAATGACTGATATTATTTAATAATTTTATATACTTTTAAGTGTAATTATTTTAATTTCTGATATTGTTTGATTTATAACTATGATTATTATTGTTATTTTTAAGTATTATGACAACCTAAGGGCATTTTTATGACATATACTATAAGTCCGTGACATGTTTTTGAAATATAAAAACTAATAATGACAACAGATTGTGTGCCTTATATTTTTTTTTTTTTTTTTTTAGATTTTCATTTATACTGTAATAAGTTATATTATTAATATATTATTTTTTCAATATTTTAAGAGCTATGTAAATGACTTGCCTTGTATAACATTCTTCGTTATAAGGTTAATAAATAAATAAATAAATAAATAAAATAAATAAATAAATTTTCTCCAGATAAAAAAAGAATTATAAAAATCTGTTAACAACTGGCGAAGTTATGGTAAAACATACATAAAAAAAACCGTCGACTTCAGAACATCCTCTTTTTTTTGAAGTCGGTTAAAAAGTGGTATCGCGATATCGATATCGGTAAATCGCGATCTAAGTATTTAGTTTAGAATTCAATCTGTTAGGTATTCGATTAAATTAGTACGTTAATTTAAGCTTGCAACGAATAGTATATTCGGCCATTCGCCGAATACCGAATATTCGAGGAGGTTCTGGCCGAAAAGCTGAATATTCGGCTAAAAGTATTCGGCCAGTGCAAAAATTTTTATCGACGTGAATTTTCGCGCTGGATGCAATCTGCAAAATTTTGGACCAATTTTGCTAGATAAACTGAGATTAGTTGGAATTTCGCGACTTTTACAAGATTGCACAGGGTCATAAAACACAACAATGCTGAAAACATTAGACTTAGACACGGTAGTAGTAGCTAGCCAGAGGCCCGACCGCCTAACGGCATAGCGTGTGGTATTGCTATGGCTATCAAATTTCAAACTCTCATAAAACCCTTCAAAGATAGTATTTTTGGCTAATTCCTACATATTTCTATTCATCTATTGGATTCACTATTGCATTTTTAGTATGAAAGTAATAGCTTCAGCGAGAGCCCTTGTAGGAGGTTTGAAAAATCGATAACTATAGCAATACCACAAGCTATACCGTTAGGCGGTCGGGGTGCAGGTGGACTTACAAAAAGTCCTACCACCAACCAAACCGAACACAATATGTACGCTGCGATTCCGGGAATCGAGCCCTAAACACACACATATATATATATATATATACACACATATATATATATATATATATAGAGAATAAATAGCGAACGCGACTACCTATGTGTGAAGTGAAGTCCCTCGGTAGAAAAACGCGACTTATGACATTTAATGCGCGAATTTATGCGCTTGCAAAGTTCATGGTTGAAATAGTCATAAAAAATAATTTTAAAAGCCTAAGTTCGAATATGTATGATTATTAATTTATAACTGGTATTATAATAAATATTCATGTTTCATATTTTTTTGTTGTAGAAGAAAACAAAAACACCGAGATAACATATTTTATTCTGGAATTCTCTATTTCGTAGTAAATTATAATGTCCACAACTCTCCCTTTTTAAACTAAATTGCTGCAATTATAATTTATTCTGGGGTGCGATTACGTAAGGTAATCGTATTCATTTGACAGTTCATATCGTATCCAATCGGCTGAAATTTGTATGGAATGACATACAGTATGATACAACATAAACTGTCATGAATACGATTGACTTCACGCAATCACCTATCTGATTATGGGAAGTTATTTTGAATACGAGTCCAACTAAAATGTCCCCACCACATAGGTTATTCTCTTACGCCCGAAATTAATAACCTATCTGTATATAGGGATAGGGCTATCTGAGATAGTTGCCTAGGATATTTTTGTTAATATGACCAAAATAACGACGGTTGCTAGGCAACGAACCCAGTATCCTAGGCAACGAACCCAGTATCCTAGGCAACAATCTCAGATAGCCCAATCTATATATACAGGTAGGTTATTAATTTCGTGCGTTAGCAAACATCCTTGATATTAACGGCTGAAACAGCGGAGATCGCCCTTTTTCAATACTGTTGACAGCTAATGTGACATGACATTCAGTCATGACAACAGCGTCGATGTTTGCTTAAAGAATAACCTCCCAGAACACAAGAAAATGATTAGAAGGAGCATTTAGTTGACCACATCTCAACAGTTCTGCTAGATAACGCAATTCACAAAACGCTGTGGTTGTTTCAAGTCAATGGAGAAGTTTCCTGATGTTGAAAACATTATATTTCACTGAATGAGATTAAAATATCGATCAAAACTAATGAGACAACCATTTTTTTTTTAATCCATCAAGAAATGGCTGCGAAATATATTATTTAAAATACAACTTTTCGCGCAGAATTGACTATGGCCTCAGAGTGACGTCACACGCTGCGCCGAGCGCAACTTAAGGCTCCATAACCTTCTCTATTTGTAGAGATATTATCATGATTCTTTCACACTTTGAATTTTTAATTTTACTTATATTTTCAAATTTGATTAATAGAAAAAAAAATATAAACTTCTCCATTCTGTAATCTGTAGACTATTTGACACTTTGCTGCGAACGGCGAATTCAAAAGGAATCTGAGCTATGAGCTATCTCATTCATAATCATAACTCATAAATCGAAGAACGATGATGAAAAAAAAATAAAGTCCTTCTACATTTTAGCACCCATCGCGTTGTTTTCATCTCCCATTCAAACCTAACTTTATCAATAGCTGCCTAAGCTGCCTTATGTTATAAAATAAATAACAGGCTACATTTTGTTGCGAATATTTTTACGAGCACAATATGATCCTATCTTAGAAATCCTTAAAGGATGCCGTAAAAGTGTCTTTCGAGTGTTTACTGTTGAAGACGTAAAAAGCAAGTAAAGCAACGTTGTATTGAAAACTTTAAATGTTATAATATTATGAATGCGAAAGTATGTCAGTTTGTCTGTTTGTTACTATTTCACACTAAAACTACTGAACGGATTTGGATGTAAATTAGCACACAGTAGATAGCTTGGATTAAGGCGATACTCGAAAAAAATATGCTGAAGCGAGATAGCAATGAGAAAACGACGCGCACTGGAGCGAGACTGATTTTGCAGATAAGACAAAAAAAACACAAAATGACTTCGTATTAAAAAACTACAGCGATTTAAAAAAAATGCTTCTATACGATCCTAAATATTATTGGTGTCCACTTATTAAACCAATTTCCAATAGTGTAAGTAACCCCATTTAAGAATAATCTTGAATTTTCGTATTTTTTAGAGGTCTTTTCGAAAAGAAAAAGTGTCGAGGCAAAATCATAAAATCGAGTTTTTGAAACTATACGAATCTAGATAAAGGTATGAAGAAATATATATGTTATTACCAGATTTGTAACAACTGTAACCGTGCTATAGTTTTATATCAAAAAGACCATACTTTATCCGAGTAGCGCCTTAAAACATACTTTTTTTTTTGATACTTTTTATCCCGATATTCTACTACACTAGTTGGTACTTATACAGGGTGGAAATTTAAAACGGGGCACGAAGGGTAGGTACCTTAACCGTTGTAGCTACATGAAAACGTTCTTAGGAAACCATCTTTAGTTTTTTGAGAAATATTGAACTGCATTCATGGATTTTGAAAAATATACAGTCAGCAGTAAGTATATTTTTATTTTATGCTTATCCATCCTGTTCCTTATGACGATCAAAACTGTCTAAGACACCAACTGAGGTATGAGTAATAGAAAAATCAGAAATCCCAAAATAGTATTTCCACATATTATCCTCATGAGAAACAGTATCGATTGGCACAGAAAAAAAATAATCTTGAATACTGACCATTTTCCTGCTGACTGTATTTTTTTTTCAAAATCCGTGAATGCAGTTCAATATTCCTCAAAAATTAAGAATTCCTATGAACGTTTTCATGTAGCAACAACGGTTAAGGTACCTGCCCTTACTGCCCCGTCTAAAATTTTCACCCTGTATAATATACAGGGTTATTTTTAAACAGTATTCAAAATTGAAATAAAACAACTTTTACGGATATCAAACGCGCTATATTTCCACGAACTAAGTTGCAATTGTCCGTAATTTTTAGGTTTTTTAGGGGTTTTTTGATTTTCCCGACGTTTCGGCACCTTTACAGCTGCCGTGGTCACGGGATGACATGATGTGTGAATGAACAGTGCGCGCCAAAACATAAGATGTACGTAAGTATTCAAAATTGTTTAGTTCGACTTGGAATCTGTAAGTGCACAACTTTCTTCTAGAAATTAGGCTGATCACGCCATCGATTTAGTATGGAAAGTAAAAAAAATGTGTCGTATTTCGACCCATGTTTCTAGGAGCAAGTTGTTCAGTTACCGATTCTAAGTTGAACTTAAAAATGTTGGATACTGTTTAAAAATCACCGTGTATAAAGTTCTTAGAACCTAAAAGTGTTTCTACACCATGGGTGCGATTGCGTAAGGTAATTATATATTTGACAGTTTATATTGTATTCAATCGGCTGCAATTTGTATGGAATGACATACAATATGATACAAAGGAAGTGTCAAATGAATTGATCGACTTTACGCAATCGCCTAGCTTGTTCTTTAATCTATTACCTACCCCTTGGAACTCAGCTTTTCTATATATTAACAAACTTAACAAACTTTCAAGTTTGTTAAAACAAAGATATATGAAGTCTTCGTACAAAGATATATGAAGACTTAAGTTAGTATTTGCGTTCACAGGTGCTTGTAACGGCGGCATAGACCGAGTACATAAATTATTTAAGTAAAAGTTTGAGATATTATGGAAATTCGGTAAGTAAAAGTATCAGATAATACAATCGAGCAACTTCCCGGTAGACCAGTTGAATTTTGTTCGGGAAACCTGTTTGTTTTCGAAAAGTACCTTGAAGTAAGTAAGTTACTCATATATAAACCTAAGTACCTACTTATCTGGGCTCAGGCGCAGAATGTCCACTGGTCGCAACGGGGGGTCTACTATCAACGGACATGCGATTCATTTTAGGTTATTTTCAGATAGTAAAGAGTGAGACGGCTCTATACGCGCCATATGGCAGCATCCCACTCTCACAACCTAAAAATAACCTAAAGAGGATCGTAAAGGGTCCCTTTCGCAGAAAGTGCACTTCGCCAAATGTCCCTTTCGCGTATTGTCCCCATTTCATTTCAAACTTACATTAACCATAATTAATTAATTTAACAGTGTTGTCACATGTATCACGTGTACTATTATGTAGATCTTTATGTGTAGATATGGGTAAGAAAGTAAGACAGTAAAAAACATTTTATAAAAAAATTCAAACCTACTTCAAAAAGTAATAAAATAAAACTTTAGGAGCCGGTGCCAGCCAAGGCAAGTAAAATTAAATTAAAGGTAATAGAAGTGCAGTGTAGAATGCCTTAACTTTTTGAAGTCAGAGCGACATGAGACAAGTTGCTTTTTTCTAGTATATTTCTTTTTAACAATTTTAAAGTTTTAAATTATAAGCATTAATTAACGCATAAATTAGATACATAATAAATAACACATGCGAGTGATTAATGAAAAAACTGTTATCTTAAAATGAAATGGAATTGGAAATCACGTAATATGAAAAAGCCTACAAGCATTTATACAGTCAGTTAGACTTGATGTAATTTTGTTTTTGATAAATTGTGGCGGTGTACTAATAAGACTTCGTTCTGATTGTACCAGTAATGCCATTTATTTGTTATCAAAATTCATGTTTCGTTTTCTTCTATTGTTCTGGACGTTTTGAAAACGACTGTTCAATGTGATGTTATACTTCCATTCCCTTACCCATATCCATACAAATCAAGTATACGTCAAACATGAGTGTGTTCGCTGTTATATTAATTATGGTTACAGTAAGTTTAAAATAAAATGGGGACAATATGCGAAAGGGACAATTTGCGCAGTCCATTTTTTGTTTTATGAACAACAGCGTGACTCTTAGCCTTCATCATACCTGATGTTAAGTATTGATAAGGCTGAAGATGGTAGCGAGCCTCTCCCGGAATCCTCATTACTGAGGAACTAGCTAACTTATCTCTAACTGTCAGAACAAAACAATGCTGAAAACATTGTTGTTATGGCGTCAGGCTTAGATGAGACGGTGATAGCTAGCCAGGCGGACTTACAACAAGTCCTACCACCAACCAAACCGAATACAATATGCACCCACGCTGGGAATCGAACCCGTTACCCCTGTGTCTGATACGGGTGGTTGTTACCACTAGACCATAGAGGCGGTTGCAAGGGTGCATTTTCTGCAAAAGAGACATTCTTTGCGACAGAGACCCGTTGCGACCAGTGGACATTATGAGAAGTGGACATTCTGCGCCTGAGCCCTTCATTTTTACCCTTACTTGAAACATGTTTTACTTTTCAACTGGTCGACCGGGAAGTTCCTATATTGTATTTATTTTCTCAAGTCGAAAGCTTAGGTACATAGTCATATTCATTTCATAGCATAATAATATTTCTATGGGGCATTAATTAACAGCTAGGTAAATATTATCTAATAGATTCTCACAAGTCGTACATATAAAAAAATATTGTCTTTACAAGAGAAAACAAGCCTTCTGCATAAAGTCACGCAGTAAAAGCATAACATTCTACGGCAGTAAACTCTTTGTATTTTCTGCAAAATCATCCGCAATGAGACCACAAAACTTATTCAGGAGCAAAGGGATTTACAAAAGCAAATCATTAGAGAATAAAATGGTTCATAAAAGAAAAACGCTCGGTAAAATGTTACTTACAGACCCTTTGTAATGTTGGCAGCGGTGGTACTACAGGCAATTTACATTTTTACGATGCCGGCAGGTGATTTTAAAACGTTGCCGAAATGAGTTTGTAAGAAATCCCAGAATTACATGTTCTTTTAAGAGCAGAATATGACTAAAGCCGAACATGATCTCCATCTAATAACCCTTAAACATGTCGGAAAAGTTCACGTAATTCCAAATATTTTTATATTACAAAATTACATTCTGTATTTTTGGAAAGGTATTTACCTAGATTTTCTTTTCTTATCTTCACGTATGTATAAACCTATTATAAAACATCTTCGAAGCCAACCTTTATTTAATAGACAGTTAAACCCATAACAAAAGAAGTACGCTTAGCGCAACGACCTCCTTGTCATAATAAAAAGAAAAAAATGCTCCAAAAAGTTCCCGTATCAAAGAGACGGATATAAAGTCACTCATGCAAACCTGAACTGAGCATTTCAGAGGATGGCTACCAAAGGTCGGAAGACCCTTCCGTTGATCCTCTTTACAATCTGTCATAGTTATATCCGACCTCGACCGACTTGATCTGCTTACATAAGTATTATATTTTAGATTTTAAATTGAGAACTTCAAAATATACTAGAAAAAAGCGACTTGTCTCATTTCGACCGACCGACCGAAAAAATACCGTTTTTTTAATTTCTTATATAATGCAAATAAAAAATTAGCACAGTACCTATCTACTGTCTTCGAAAAAGGACGGATCGGACGGTTGAACACTAACTACGTACCATATTGCACTGACTCCTACGTTCAACTCATAGATTTATGATTGGTCTCCGCGTGGCTACAACTAGATACCACCCTCATACATTTAGGTCTTGACCGTTTTACTCTGCCACCAACGGCACAGTCTACTGTGACTGTGACAACGGCATACGGCATCAACAATCACCCCTAGTAACTGAAAGTTGGTTGAAAACAAACGTCAAAGTTTGTGGCCACATTTTTTGATTCGTTGTTTTGTTTGTATGAAGTGCAGTATCTAGTTTTAGCAACGCAGAGACTAACGATAAATCTATGGTTCAACTATTAATATTTACCTACTAAACAAGACTTAAAGTTGATAAAGTTCTGATTCTGCCTCCCTCTATTGATTCCCGTTATTAGCATAGAAAAAGTAAAAATGCCGACGCAACATCAGAGACAAATTATATACATTACAGGGCTTTCATGCAAATATCCGCGGATACGGAGGCGGATATCCGGGTAAGGCTGCCGGCTGTCAAGGTCGCTGTAATATTTGCCGTTATTTATAAGGGTGTGTTCACACCAACCAACTTTATTACCTTTCTTTCTATCAATACGAATACACATTGGGAACCATAAAGTTCCATATTTCGCCACATATTCTTATGCAGAAATGTGCAAGAAAAAACAATAATTAAAGGCAAGTTAGAGTAAAAAACTAATAACATATTTATTGAAAGAATTGGTTTAATTAAATCAGCCTGATCCCAAATGTTCCTCTGACTAGTTTAATCTTGGGACTTCTAGGATTTTTGACCCAGTAACTCCATATATAGTTCATATACACGCCATAAATTCCTTGCGGGGTAGGTACAGCAAAAAAGATGTAGCTAGGTAGTGAAATGTATCTAACAAATACCACTGTCATAGGTAGACCTTAACAAAGCCAGATTTGGCATTGGTTCGGTCTTTAAAATGTTATCCGCGGGGCCATTACCTATATTTTTAACCGCCTTTGTGGTCTAGTGGTAAAACCCACCGGTATCAGACCCAGGGGTCCCGGGTTCGATTCCCAGTTGGGGTACATATTGTATTCGGTTTGGTTGGTGGTAAGACTTGTAAGTCCGTCTGTCTGGTAGATGGTGGTAGCTCCACCATCTTATCTAAGCCTGACATAACAACCTTGTACTTAGCATTGTTGTGTTCCGGCAGTTAGAGATAAGATAGCCAGTTCCTCAGTGATGAGGATTCCGGGAGAGGCTCGCTTCCATCTTCGGCCTTATCAATACTTAACATCAGGTATGATGAACTCTAAGAGTGTCCCCGTTTTTGCAACAGCAACGCGACAGCAGAAATTGCGCGATAATTGCTTTACGTCACGTATCAACGGTGCGGCATCTACCAAACAAACGATGAACTTACAATGTGCATTCATTTAGTTCCTGTTATTGCTACCACATTGTTTTTGGCGCTAGCCTCATAGCAACACGCGGCGCGAGAGAGTGAGACGCCGCTATACGAACCATCAGCGAGCGATTAGCCAGCAATCACATACGTCATACCATTTTTATTTTGACGTTGCGCAGCGAGCGCGCGATATCTGCGCGATAATTGCTAATATTTAGGTAATAGCTCCGCGGGAAACAATAATGACAGGTTGCTAGGCCATCTTCTATATTCGTTTTCGAATAGGCATATCCTGTCTATTGATTGGCTTTTTCTTTCTGCTCTGGAAATCTTCAGGCATATTCTATGTTTTTTTCACTATCAGTCCAGCCAGCATATATTATGTCGCAGGATAATTAGATAAATCGTTTTTTTTTGCGAAAATCCTAGGGATATTGCGAAAACACGGATAATTAGACAATGGTGTTATCATTTCTCAATCCTACTGAAAAAAAAATAGGATTTTTGGGCAAAAACTGGTTGCCTTAGTAAGATTACGAAAAGAATCCCTGGCTTTTAAGAAATAAGAACACTGATTGGCTGGTCGGACCTTCCAAGGCAACATCTTCTATTATTGGTTGACGACTTGACGTTTCAAATGTCAATATACTCTCTCTTGTGTAGTAAACTTTCTATGAACCAATCAGAATAAGAGTTAGCAAGCAACCAAAAATTAAGCCAATCAGAGTAAAGAATATCCAATGTTACTAAAGCAACCAGTATTTTTGCAAAAACCCTATATTTTTCAGTAAGATTGAGAAATGTCAACACCATTGTCTAAACTATACGTGTTTTTGCAATATCTCTAGGATTTTTGCAAAAATTCTATTTATCAAATCCTCCTACGACATTATACCAATACTATACCAAATTAAATTCGCTTATTGTAAAAAAAAAAATGCACACAAACACACCAATAATCTAGCCCACGTTAAGTTTCACGAAATGTGTTGTGGACTTGGTACTAGATAACGGATAAATATACCTAAATCCTTTTTTTTGTAAATACATACTTATTATACATATTAAACACCCAGACCAAGACAAATAGACATACTTATGAAAATATTTTAAACAGAAAAATATTGGAAAAAAACAACTCGACAAATACACCGGTCGTAATTTCTATAAGTTTATTTCATTTCAAGAACGATTACATTGGGTGCTGCAGAAACCTAAAACGTTTGGTGTGAACACGGCCTACCCGACTTTATTTCTGAATGTTCAGAACTCATGACTAATGGGTTTTTAAGTGGGGAGCGCCAGGTGACTTTAGGGCTCCGCTCCATTCTTCATTTACGCGGTGACTCTACAGTTTTATGCATAATTCAATCGCGTGTTTCACCATTGCTCTTTTGAAGTTTATTTCAGTTCTAATAACGGGTAATCTGTTTTAATATATTTTTATTTCTGATATAATATTTACCTAATATTAGAATAAATAATTTCTTTATGGAAACTTAAAATTCGACAGATGATTAAGGTGAAATGGCTCTTCTGTGTGTTTTGCTTTGGCTGGCTGGATAACCTAAATCGTTTTTTTTTAAACCCACGACAGTTAAAACGTATTTGAAAAAGGATGAAATAATTTAAAAACCCCCGATTTAAATATCCATCGGGGGCTGCCATAAAATGAACTAAGTAGTTTTGCAGTTTTATAGTAACGTGAATAATTGGAGATACTTTATTGCTAAAGTACCTACTTATTAATATTCATGTTGAAATTTAAAATAGTGATGGCAGCCCCCGACGGATAATGAAGTCGGAGATTTTTTAATTATTTTATCCTTTTTCAAAAACGTTTTAATCGTCGTGGGTTTTCAACATTTTTAAGTTTGCTTTTTATTTCAAACTTTTTAGAGAGCGTAAGTATTATTTACATTGTACTACATACAACCCATTACTGAAAACCGCATCAAAATCGGACTAGTAGTTTTGGTTTTGCACAAACAAATGTTTTCTGCAGCGCCCCCTGGTAAGTTGTCACCGTAACACCTATCTAAGAACTTGCATCAATCATACCCAAACCCAGTACCGAAAACCGCATCAGAATCGGACTAGTAGTTTTGGAGTACGTATAAGTAGTGGGAAAATAGGACCAGGATTAGTACACGCCAAATTACTTATCGAAGGCTACTCACAAAAACAAAATGCTGAACTTCTACAGCTCAGCTCAGTAGAGCAAACATGTGCGATAGCCAGAGCCCTAACTGGGCATTGCAAACTAAACAGGCACCAATTTTAAATGAAATTGAGTGACACTGACGTTTGCCGTCACTGCGGTTTGAAGAGAGAAACACCCAAACATCTCCTATGCGACTGCGGACCCCTAATTCAGAAAAGCATATCCACCTGGGCCGGCATATAATTGATAAGGAGACCGATTTGTTCCATTGTACCATCTGAGCGAATTCACAAAATTAGCGAATTGGATAATCTGATATACGACGTTATTTTATGTTTACCCAAAACCTCGAAACCATTTGCAGATCTGGCCTTGATACGAACAACTTTTTGTATGTAAGCAACCCTGAAATCGCAGAAAAAAATAATCAGGTTTCATACATTTTAGCAGAATTCAAATAAAATTTTCAATGAAACAGCTGTTTTTTTTTCGAGATTTCAGGGTTGCTTCCATACAAAAAGTATGGAAATAGTATCGCAATATTGAAAAAATAATATCGTCTTGACATTGAAAGTTTTACTAAAGAAACTAGAGTGATGTTTACAATTACAAAGCAACAAAAGATTTAAAAAGGAGAAGATATTACAGAGTTTTATTGTACTAAAAGGATGTTTAGAACGCAACGAACTAATTAAAATGAACGAGACGAGAGTGAGCTCGGTACAATATCACCATTACTTATGATTAATGTGAAATAATATACCGCTAGTTCTTTCTGAGCTAGACTTGTTTGACTGGTACTGGCTGTCCTTGGAATGAAAAATTTCTTTTCCACTATTATTTTTGTAGCTTCTTTATTTCTATGTTGGTAATAATTTTCATCTGCAATTTCCATTTGTTTCTTGGTTATGTAAGCTGCGATTAAGTAATGTACTTAATCGTTTTCATTTGAGAGTTCATATTGCATTCGATCGGCTGCAATTTGTATGGAATGATATTATGGAATGACGAGCCATGTGGTGACGGCCTAAAAATACAAGTGTCACCACTTCCTTACATGTCTGGGATGTTGTAAGAGTCAACTAAGAGGCTCGACGCATTGAAAACCTGTGCGAGAGAATGAAAACTTGAAACAAACCCTCTACCAACCCGTCTGGCCAGCGTGGTAGCAGTAGGCTAATAGCCTCCTATGAACGCCACAATACTCGTGAGCTAGGAGAGGCCTATGTCCAGCAGTGGACGTCCACAGGCCGATGATGATGATATAATGGAATGACGGTTGATATGATATATGATACAGTATTGGTAAGGGTCCTACTGGGGACTTAAATAGTTCACCTGACCCCTCCCTCACGTCTCCTCCCGTGGGTAGAAGCCCGATCCGCGACAGTATGGACTTTCAAACGAATACGATCACTTTTACGCAATTTCCTACCTGAATCTATCAAAATATCTCTTTAAATTGAAAACTTGTGTTGGGGAATCGGTGACAAAACCTTTACCAAATCATATATTTGTCTATGCTATGTTTATCTCTTCCAAAATAGTTTCTAACTATTACTTTTTTTACAGGTACGTCAGCCGCTGTCATTTCATTACTGTCCTTACCCATACGCCGCATATTTGTAAGTAATTATAGATAATTAAGAATTTAATTACAACTCGATTGTCAACAACAATTCAACCACTGAAAGTTACAAAACTTTTAATTAAGTTTAAAATCTATCCGACTGACAATGTCATAAGTTCCATAATTTCATTAGATGGGCCAAGGTCTGGCCTTGACTTCTAGAGGAACTGAATTGGATGACGTGTCTGGCAAAACATTGTATCGACGTTTGAACTTTAGGCCGGTTACATACTGTTGCCGTTTGCCCAACTATTTTGCAAATAAGAAAGAAATTGGCGGTTTTTATTTCACTGTTACAGCTTTCAAGTCAAACTCTTCTTGTGCGTCATTAAAGGAATCATTGGTGATTCCTTTAATGATGGCCAAAATAATGGACTATAAAGGTAAAGAATGGTTGGGCGGGGTATTCAAAATTTGTGAACTGTATTGCGGACGAACAAATTGTGGTTAAAGAACGCTAGGTCAACAAATATACAAGGAAGAACACGATACCTTGAGCGCCTCGTGGTGATACTTAGAGCTGGAGGTAGCCTGGACGTCCTTGGAGTTGGCTGTTGCAATTTCTTGAGGATGATGAATTGTAGGTTTATAGCTTTATTGCTGGTATTATTGTAACAGGCTCACGACTCGACAAAGACGAGACGTGACAACATGTAATATGTATGACTGCGGCTCTTGTGATCTGCGCAAATACTTTTTTGTATGCTTCTTTCAGCGTTGAGTGTTTGGAGATTTCGGTGTTTGTAGTCGGTATTTGATCCGGGATTTCAGATGGTCCCCGCTATGAATAGTTATTGCTCCAATTTTCAGTATCTGTGAGAATTGTACTAGTCTGTGTAAACTGTGAACGATGGAGATAACAATAGGTTATTGGCATAAGCTAGTAAACAGTTGATGCGTCTAGAACCTACACACGCCATTAATTTTGAGTTGTTTTAGGACTAAGAAATTATTCTGAAAACTAGGTAGCACAGAAACATAGAAAAGAACGGTAATAATTGTCAATTTGCAGTTACAACGAATGAAAAATCTTTCAGGTTACCCCAATCCAACGGTTCAGTTGCTACGAAAGTATTTCCGATACGCGAGTTAAACGTACTCGCTTCAGTTTTTTTAACCGACTTCAAAAAAGAAGGATCTAGGTTGTCAATTCGCCGCGTATTTTATAGTTATGTATTTCTTTTTTTATGAACTACGGGGAGACTCTTAGCCTTCATCATACCTGAAGTATTGATAAGGCTGAAGATGGAAGCGAGAGCGGAAGAACTGGCTATCTTATCTTTAACTGCCGGAACACAACAATGCTGAAAACATTGTTGTTATGGCGTCAGACTTTGATAAGATGGTGGTAGCTAGCCAGGCGGACTTACAACAAGTCCTACCACCAACCAAACCAATTACAATATGTACCACCGCTGGGAATCGAACCCGGGACCCCTGGGTCTGATACCGGTGGTTGTACCACTAGACCACAGAGGCGGTTAAAAGTTAGTAAGTTATTTCTAGTTAGTCGAGTCTTTTAATTCCAGCTGAGACAAAACGCTTGATCCTGGCCCAAAAATCTCATGCATGGAAACAGAAACGAGATCATTACGCCGAAACAGAATTAATTATTATTAAATTCACAAGTACATTATCGTAATGTGGAAAATGTTATCTCAGCAAATCCAAGAGCAAAATTATAAAGCGAAACCTGTCTGCCTAATGAAAATTCTCATTTACGTGCCAAAATATCGTGAACAATGCCATATTGTTTCCCCTAAATATTTCGGTGAATTGAAAATAAAACGTTTCAGTTCTGATAGGAAGGCAGGTGGGTGTTTATTGCAAAATGTCCTCTTTGCGAACGCTTTAAGGTTTATTTTTCCTGGAAAGAAACGAGGGTCATTAAGAAAGACGCTTGATTAGCCAGTTGTGACGGGTTTCATCCTTGCCCCGTTTTGCTTTTGTTAATCCCATAAAGGTGGACAGTTTTCGGATATCCTGTCCTAAAATTTTGCTTTTAAGGCTTATATTTGGTTGGCGCGGCAATTTTGGCAGGTAAAGTGCTTGGTGGATTGTAATGAAGGTGAAATCTCAGCGAAAATGTTATGGGTTCGCTCTTGAACGAAATGTGCGGTCACGGTCAGGTTGACACTCTAGTTTGACACGTATGGGGTTGTATTGAAAACATTGTTTGTTTTTGGGTTTATTGTTGTCGTTACTAATATTATAAAGAGAAAAGATTTGATTGTTTGTTTGCAACTAATAAACTCAAAAATTACTTAACAGATTTGAATTAAATTTGGTACACAAATAAAGGATAGCCTGGTTTACAAATGATACTTTTTATCCCGATATTCCCGCGGGAACGGGAACCATGCGGGTGAAACCGCGAGCTCCGCTACTATATTATATTTTGTGAATAATATTCAATATTATTAATGACTTCGTACGCGTGGACTCTTATGTAGGACTTACATTTTTTAATTTGACGTTAAAGATCGACCATTAAATCGTGGTACTTACTATCCGACCGAGACAATTAGGCGCATGACAGGAATGCGGTTTTGCACTTTTGGCACCTGCAGCCCATTATTATCACCGCAATTCTCCTATTATGTGATTTTAATAGCGCTACAGTGATTAACTGATTGATTACCGCTTCTTAAAATATTGGCTTTTTACTTAGTTTTTGTAAATTTTTTTCAGCTGTCATGCGCCTAATTGTTCTGGACGGATAGTACAAAAAAATATACTAAATGCCGTATTCCAAAAGAAATTTATTTTACTAATGTAGCTGTAAGGTGCTTAGAGTATTTCTTTATGAACTACATTGGTAGTTTTTCCGTTTTGAGCCAATATGAATAGACCCGCAGCTCTACTGATCCGCGAAAAAGCAATATAGAGCTGGCCGTGGGAAAAATAATCGGACCTTAGTGCGACACCAGCGGATTTCAGCGTTTGTCACTGCTACTTATTTATAGTCATTGCAAAGCACGGGGGTCACCCAGGGAACTCTGTGTGCGCTTGAACTCGAACGGAAAATTGTTAGGGATGAGCGGTATACGCGGTATAAACTCAGTTTCACCGGCAGGACACCCATTCAGGATCTCAGCTTCGATAATATTTCTTTGGAAAGCACTTACTTCAAGTCGGGTCCCGTTGCATAATTTTGGCTTAGTAAAATTTCGCAAAAGCATTATCGGAACACCGACTTTAAGATTGATCTTGTGAGCAGGGAAACCACTCGCTGGAATGAATTTGAAAATTCAATTGGGGTAATTTGTGGCGTCGTCCTGATCAATTACATTGTTAAAGCAAGTGTAAACTACTTCATCCGCAAAAATTTCCGCTATTTATTTATTTTTCATTTATTGCATTTGCTTGGTAATTTTTGGGTGTTAATATGGCGCGTTCACATAACCCAGAATTTTCCTAACTTGAGATACACTTGAGGTCCTCGAATATTGAGTGTATAGGTTCCTCTTCTGGGGCAACGACTTTTCTCAGTAATTGGGGAAGACTTACCTGACCATGATCTACAGGGAGGAGTCCTTCTCTAATTTTTGATAATATGCTGAAAATTATTGGACATGTGAATGACCGCCAAGCTGCACTTTCATATTGGTTGTCAATCCCAGCTAATGTATCTGAGGCCTTATGGTATATGGCCTTAGAATTTTTTAATGAGGCGTTAATCTCATCGGCTCTTGTCCCCCGACTTATAATAGGAGGGTCTGTCTAAAATCTCCTGAGAAGAGGGATGTGACGTTACCCATGGGTCTGTTATCTCAAAGTCTTCAGAGAGGAATGTTTTGTATTTTTTCCAATACTAAAGTATCCAAAAGACCACAAAACACTAACATAATTGCGAACAAATGTTAAAAGCAGCGGAGGCTGTCACTGACACAGGCCTCCTCGAGAGTCTTGTCCCAGTGTTGATCATCGTCATGAAGATGAAGTGCTTACAGGTTGCTTGAAACACAGGAAGCTCTACAGCATCAACTCTTCAAGTATCAAATCTTAAAAAAAACTAAATGAAGTCGTTCCTCGAATAATATGGAGCAACAGGTGCAATAATTAGCATTCTTAATTTTTTTGGGTATTTTTTTTCGAGTATTAAACAAAACGTGTCCTTGATTTTTATATTTCAACAGAAAATGGCCCAAACAAATTTGCTAGGCTAGGCGCCATTTCCAATCTCCTACATTGGGTTATAATACCCTTGATTCTAATTTCAACAGAAAATACCCTTCACGTTAAACAACTTTTGCTGAGGAGTCATTTCCATATCTCTAATAGTTTAGCTGGTCTATTACTTTCTGCCATTTCCAATTTCCTACATGAGGTTCAAATATTCTTGATTTTTATATGCCAACAGAAAATGCTCATCACAACTTTTTCTTTTGTGACATTCCCATAACTCTCTTATCTCCCATAATTTTATGACCCGACCTATTAGCTACATATCACAATTTTTTTTTATTTAAATCCGTTCAGTACTTTCGGAGATTAGCGTGTACATACAAACAGACAGACAAGAATTTAAAAAAATCGTCCTCACGTATTCTCTTACTGTTTTTACGTCGTCCCCAATTGGTTTTTGGTAAATATATTCAATGTACAGAAATTATAATTTTACAGTTTTATTATATGTATAGATTTTTCAGTTCAGTAAAAATCATCCGTTTTCTTTAGTATTTTGTTGTAGATAATAAGAAAAGTAGCCAACCAATTTTTTAATTCACCATTTTTTTTCACACCTATTAACCTAGCCCCAAAGTAAGCACTGTAAGGCTTGTGTTATGGGATACTAGGGTAACGGATATAAATACATATAATTATACATATATAAGTATTTATGTGTAGAAATACATATAAACGTCCATGAATCAAGTACAAATGCTCGTATTCATCATTCAAACATTTGCCCCTACCGGTATTCGAACCCGGGATCTCAGAGTAGGCGACACCTTGATACCGGTGTACGCACCACTCTACCACGGAGGTCGTCAGACGTCAACCAATCGTTTAGCGTTATCAGTTTCAAAGTTACTCTGAGCGTTCTGTTTTAACCTTTTTTATGTCCACCATGATGTCTCCAATGAATCGATAGAGGATTGATAAGCCACTGTGTTAATAATGGCAAATATACTTATTTAGTTGAAACTAACGGGTGCTTACTGTTTACCGTGCCTTTCGAAGCATGGAAGAGTTCGAGATAGTAGATTTTGATCATCCATCCCAAGTATGACCAAAGCGAAAGTTGCCCAACCACCGTAATCGCAAGCGAAACGCGCTATAACTACTCCAAGTCTGCAACATTATTGACTACTCAACATACTTGACGGGTATGTTATGTACACTCGGCAGCAAAGAAATTGAACCACTGCGCTATTTCCATACAAACATACTCACTTTACAGTCTCATTAATTAAAAATAATAAACAATTATGAAAACATTTTGTACGTCGATGTACGAGTCGAATACTCGACATGAATAAAAGTCCCAAAAGTTCAAGAAAACTTTAATTTTTGTGCAAAGTAAGGAAAACAACTTCACTCACTCAATCGGTTTCCTACAACTTTATATGGAACTAGCGGCCGCTCGCGGTTTCACCCGCGTAGTTACCGTTCCCGTGGGAATATCGGGATAAAAAGTATCCTATTTTCATAACCAGGCTATCTACTATCTTTGTACCAAATTTCATCCAAATCCGTTCAGTAGTTTCGGAGCCTATTCAATGCAAACAAACAATGAAATATTTCCTCTTTATAATATTAGTATAGATGAAAATTAAACATTTGTTTCACTGAATTTTAGGAAATCAATTTTTTTAAATTTTTAATTGTTATTCGTTAGTTTGAATATTCGACCTTGCCTTGGTCTTCTCGTCTTCGTCTTCTTAGCCACATATCACCCACTGCTGGGTATAGGCCTCCCCCAAAAGGGGGGGTTTGCCATAATCGCCACGCTTGACAGGCGGGTTAGCGATCGCAGTATGGCCAAGTTTGTCGGGGACGCTGCTGCCCGTCTCCTGAAGGCTGAGTCCCTTAGTCGCCTTTTACGACACCCACGGGATGAGAGGGGGGTAATGCTATTCTAACACTGCACAGCTAGCCGACACAACACAGCCATCAACACACAAATCTTTGCAGAAATACACATACTTTTTTATTTATTACGCTGAAACAATCCAATTATTCCAATTATTGTATAACCTGTATTCTGCAAATAAATATATTTGGAATTTATTTGGAATTTGGAAAAACATGTTTGTATGAAAATAACGCAGTGGTTCGATTTCATTGCAGCCGAGTGTAAATAGTAAAGTTTATAAGTCGCGGTAGTAAGTCTTTTCGAGCACAGTA
This sequence comes from Chrysoteuchia culmella, assembly GCA_910589605.1. Taxonomy (NCBI): domain Eukaryota; kingdom Metazoa; phylum Arthropoda; class Insecta; order Lepidoptera; family Crambidae; genus Chrysoteuchia; species Chrysoteuchia culmella. The sequence goes on from OU342651.1 coordinate 4,985,303, forward strand.
TCAACCTTAAAATGGTTCCTGAAAATTTATTGACCAATGAAGTCGCTGTGTCATAGTCCCAGCTCGCATAACTTGAGTGTAGCAGCGCAATAAATTGTATTCACGACGTAATTAAATGCAGATGAACTCCTCGCACGTTGAATTCCTGGTGATATTTTCAATTAGACGTAGGAGTGCAGAATTGAAAACTAATGGCAATCGTTAAGGATGTCTACTTACAGGAAGTAGTACCTAGTTTAAGAGGCCCGCGACACGGCAGTTTCCCATACAAACCCTGATACCAAAATAATTTGGAATTTGAACATGATAGACTGTACTCTTGATGTTATTCGGATTAAGAGAGCAATATCTAGGTCCCCATAAAAAATATCCAAAATGTCTATCCAATAAAAAAATAATGCAAGTTCCTTTTGTTCATACAAAACCGCATTGGCATTTCTTTTTAATTGGGTAAGTATTTTGGAATATTTTTAATGGGGACCTAGATAAATACTGTCTTAATCTGAATAACATCATAAGTACAGCAAATAATGCTCTAATTGGAAATCATTATGGTATTACGTTTGTATGGGGAGCTGACCGGTCGCCGGCCTCTTAAGCAATGGTAGGTATAAAAAGAAAGATTTTGAAAAAGGCTTTGGGAAGACAGCAGACTATCCACCACACATACATAGTTCTTCAGTTCCTTTTTGTCTTCATAATCCCAGAAAGTAGTTGCCGAAAGAAAGCAAGTAACTGGACGAGAAAGCCCAAGATCGGACAAAAAGGTTTCAAGAGGTGCCCATTTTGCGTCACTCAAGAAAAAGAAGGCTCTTCGATAATTAATGCACTGTAATGAATGCACCTATTTTAAAACTCAATTGAATTTTAAATAATCTATTAATAACTTACTGACCAATTTTGTGTGCGTTTTCGCGGTTCAAAAAATCGGTGAATATATTATTACTCTTCTTCGGAAGCATAGAGCAGATACCTCCGCTTCTGGAGATTTCGCTCAAGCCAAGTAAAAATAAATAAAAGAAAAATATCAAGACGTTCCGGAAATTATGGCCCGAACAAGGTCGTAGGTATGTGTGGTTTGCAAGCCTGTGTTTATGTACACTCAAATTAGAGAGCAAAACAGGAAAGAATTGGGATCCTTTTTATTTTAGATAAATAGGATCCTAATTCGTAGGTAGATTAGATACCTAACCTAGGTATCTAATTCCTTTTATTTTTAAATTTTGCACTTAGTGCTCAGGGGATCCTCCTTGACGATTCGTCAAAATATCCGTATATCACGATTCGTGTTTTTTGTCGATCGTGATTTTTTAAATAAAAGAAGATACGCGATTAAATGCCTTTCCGTATTCTTCACGATTCGTGATGCGTGGTGAACACGGGGATTTAAAAATATAAAAAGAACAACGAATCGTGAAAAACGACTTTACTTAAAAATACGAATTGTCCTCGTGGAAAAGCACTTGGTGCCGTGTGGTGACGGCCTAAGAATACAAGTGTCACCACTCCCTTACATGCCTGGGATGTCGTAAGAGACGACTAAGAGGTTCGACGCATTGAACACCTGTGCGACAGAAGGAAAACTTGAAATAAAACCTCTACCAACTCATTTGGCCAGCGTGGTAGCAGTAGTCTAATAACCTTCTATGAACGCCACGATAGGCGTGAGTTAGGAGAGGCCTATGTCCAGCAGTGGACGTTCACAGGCTGATGATGTGTATGTATGTGTGAACAAGCACTTAACCACATCGTATGATAAACTAGTGGCCGAATTCGATACTTAATTGATTTTAAATCTAATCGTATGGGATACAAAGATCGAAACAGATTGGGAGATCGTCATTATATGTGTTTACCTGATGATGTGTTGCTTACTGTGTACATACAGTGTGTCAGCGGTCTCTTTGATCTGCGTAATACCGTTATTGTTATATCTTTGGACATGTGGCTGGGTCGTAAACTTCAATGTAGCTCGTAACGGGACCGATACGTAACGTTATGAAGAATCCGTCCACCAATCATGGAACAGTTGCGAATATTACAGTGCTTGTTTTTAGTACGCTTTCCTGACAGTTGTATTACCACTGTGCGTTATTTACTTGATTAGGTATATGAGATAGGTTACGATAAGAAGCAATTGGAATCATCTTGTCATTATTTTGGTGGTAACAGTTGCGTACTAGCTTCTGTTTAAACTTCCTACCACGTCTTTGCTAATATTAGGAGAGATCATTTCTTTACACATGCAACTATTCTCAGATTATTTATTTTTCGGTACTTTTTCCTGGCCTTTCTTTAAATGTGTCGAATATTATCGAGAAATTAGCTATGCCTGATTCATAAATCTTCTTTGTCAATCTTCTTTCACTCGTTCTTCTAGGATTAATCATCATATTTTTTTCTATAAGTATATATTTATCCTTTAATGCTGTAAGATTGTCTGGTGTTTGAAGTTTTTAATTAAAGTAGATGAATGATGTTTTCCCTTTATTTATATCTGTCGCATGATAATAAGATGAATCGATTTTTTGCGAAAATCCTAGGGATAATGCGAAAACACGCATAATTATACAATGGTTTTATAATTTCTCAGTCCTACTAGAAAAAGATAGGATTTTTGCGAAAAAACTGGTTGCCTTAGTAAGACTGCGAAAAGAATCGCTGGCTATTATGAAATAAGAACACTGATTGGCTAGTCGGATCGTCCAAAACAACATTTTCTCTGATTGGTTGACGACTTGATGTTTCAAATGTCAATCCATTCTCTCACGTGTAGAGTAAACTTTCTGTGAACCAATCAGAATAAGAGATAGCAAACAAAAATTAAGCCAATCAGAATAAAGAATATCCAATGTTACTCGTATTTTTGCAAAAACCCTATATTTTTTCAGTAAAATTGAGAAATGGCGACACTATTGTCTAATTATCCACGTTTTTGCAATATTCTATTTATCTAATTATCCTACGACATATCCAAAGTGCTTAAGATACGTTCAAATTGGCAGCCCGATGTTTTTAGGAAGTTGAATATCTTTTTTGTCGGCCATAGCGCCGGGATTCGGATAATTAATGTCTTTTGAGTCAAACTCAAAGGCTTTATTTTTCGTTGTTCCTGAATTAAAGAATTAAAGTGTAAATCTTTAGGACGAAATGAAAATATTTATGAATGAATATGATTAAATATGGTGAAGTTTATGGGGACGAACCCCGTGCAATGAGGTATTCCTCGAACCATTTTCAAGCGCACCCAATATAACGCACCTAAACTATTCCTCGAAAGTCGAAGCGCACGTTTTAGGTGGTAAACAAATCAATTACACCACAAAAGGTGCGCTTCTATTCCTCGAAGGTGCGCTTCATTAGATAGATGCGCTTGAAAATGGGTTCGAGGAAACACCCAGACCACGATAAATAGACATGTTTATGCACACAAATATTTGTTTTGTCAGGGGATCGAACCCGGTACCTCTGGCGCAGAAGGCGGGTTTAGTACCCCTGCGCCAAATAGGTCGTCATAAGTGGTTTAAGTTTTTATTTTACGTTCAGTGCTATATTTTTTGTTTATTTTTTTGCCTTAAGCTTCATCATCATTATTATCAGCCATTGTAATGACCACCGTGCTCGAGCACTAGCCGTCCTTATGGATGAATCGCAGCCATATCGTATAACACGCCGTATTACAAAATTTTAATCCGAAAAGAAACGTCGCTGTAATGTAGCTACTTCACGTTCAGACGGATTGTAGTAGGGATGCATTCTACAAAGCGGCGTCCAACGTTTAGCTTTATTGTAAGCAAGAAGCAATATATGTTGCAGTGGCTAAGGGTCCATACAAATCAATTCCTATCCTACTCCGGCTTCCGGCTTACCTTCGCTATATTTCGACCTCTCGCCACTGGTGGGGTGACTATAAATTATGGAGCAAAGTTCCAAAAAAACTGGACATAAAAAATCATTTTTTTCTACGGCCCTTTTGGATAAGTTGCAGTGATATTGTCAAAGTCGTGATATTACAATTTATTGGTGACATTATATATAAAATTATACAACCACTAATGGAAAAAAAGGTGCGCTTCGACTTACGAGGAATAGTTTAGGTGCGTTTCATTAGGTGCGCTTAAAAATGGGTTCGAAGAATACCTCATTGCAAGGGGGTTCATCCCCATAAACCTACACCATATTTAATCATATTCATTCATAAATATTTTCATTTCGTCCCAAATATTTACACTTTAATTACGGAACAACGAAACATAAAGCCGTCGAGTTTGAATCAAAAGACATAAATTATCCGAATCCCGGCGATACTGCCGACAATAAAGTTATTCAACTTCCTAACAACATCGGGCTGCCAATTTGAACATCTCTTAAGCACTTTGGTTGGATATAAATAAAGGGAAAGCATCATTCATCTACTTTAATTAAAAATTTCAACACCGGACAATCTTACAGCATTAAAGGATAAATATATATAGAAAACATTATGATGATTAATCCTAGAAGAACGAGTGAAAGCAGATTGACAAAGAAGAAGCTTTATGAATGAAGGAATAAGTAGAACAGCAAAAAAATACTGTTAATTTCTCGATAATATTCGACACATTAAAAGAAAGGTCAGGAAAAAGTACCAAAAAATAAATAATCTGAGAATAGTTGCATGTGTAAAGAAATGATCTCTTTGTCTAAGTTTAATTGAGAACGAAACATTTTTTATTTATCAATAACCAACAGGTTACTAATTCAACTCCGGTTCAACAAAAAATTATTTTTTTCTACTGCATTTTTTGGATAAGTTGCAGTGATATTGTCAAAGCCGTGATATTACAATTTTACTAGTGATTTTATTATTTCACGTTTATTCTAATCTAACTAGTGTTTTGTAATTTCACAAGTGACATTAAAATCAACGACGAAGTATTTTTTCTGAAAACAAGTGCAAGTAGGTACATGGAGTTTCACCCGTGTTCTTTTCGTAATAACACGTGTTGTGAGGCTCCATTTTTAACTCAATCTACCGTACAATTTCTATATATTACAAAAATATATATTTACTTGACATTGGCAAAATTCGCGTATTTAACGCGAGCACGCCATTAATTAAAAAAGAAGAAGAAGAAGAAGTAGGTACTTCTGTGGTCTGAAAAAAAAAATTCTAACCTATCATGGTGACATACAGAAAAAAGGCAAACTCGCTTTTACCCCAATAATATTGCTCGGGTTTCCGACGAATACTAAATATGTGGCCACTTTACCCATTTTAAAGTAAAATTCACAAAGCGGGCGGCGGCGGCGTATCGTCGATGCGCCGTTTTGTATAAGGACTTTAATTACTAGCCGCTTTGACGAACGCGATGTGCTCATTTAAAGCGGCGTACTTTATTTCAGCCAAATTGCAATCCGGCCAGCCGCATTACATAACAGCGACGTTTTTCAATCCGGCGCGCCATTTCCTAATACGGCGTGATATACATTGTGGCTGCGACAAATGGATAAGGAGACCACCACGCAGGCCCGATGCGGATTGGATTGGTGAAGTCGACCACGTCAAATAACATCTGTATTAAAAACTCGCTGAAAATAATCATCGACGTTATAGGATTGTGAAAGATCATTGAAACTAAAGGATTTTGAGAGTAGTAGAGATTTTACTTACATTTTCAAGAAAGAAGTGATGGTTTGAAAAATGTCGAATTCGACATATCTCAGCGCGAGAATTATCCCCCAAACGTGGTGCCTTCCGCAGGCTGATTATCTAAAAAAAACACCTAGCAACCAGGTTCGCGCTGTCATTACTGTCACATTTTCATACTGTATGACAGCCACAAGTGACGAAACTGAAACTGAACCAAGTTTTCGGTAGATAACCAGCCGTCCGATCCGAGGCAAGGATGAGCTCGAGAATCTCTAGATATAGGAAATTTTTGATCCTTTATTGTTTTTTAAAATAATCAACAGGACTTCTATTTTTGACAAGAAGATATATTAGAAAAAAGCAACTAGTCTCATGTAACTGGAAATTGCACGTGACTATACTCTGTGTTCCAAACTAAATAGGTTTGTATATGCACTGCGTCAGGTACGGTACGACCACGGTACGACAAACAGTGAATTTTTCAGCCGCCTTAACGGCCTATCACGGTTATATAGTCTCGACTTAGTCTCGAACATAAGGTATGGAATAATCATATGGGGAAATTCGACAAATGTAGAAAGAGTGTTGCACCGCAAATGGGCGATTTGCGGTGCAACCTCTCGAGATACCTGTAAACCACTGTTCCTCAAACTAAAAATATTGCCTGTAGCCTGCATATACGTTTATGAAATGGCTTTATTTGTTAGAAGACACCTATATCTTTTAAAAAATGGCTCCTTTTCACGATATCCTAACAGGCTTGTTATTGGCCGTGTACCTAAAACAGCGTTATTTTAAACAATTGCGTGTTTATGAGCATAAAAATTTATAATAAATGGCCAGAAGCTATAAAAAATTTGCCGTTGACAGAATTCAAAAAGAAAATATTTGAATTTCTTTTACAAGAAAGATTCTATTATGTGAAAGAATAAGATTTTTTAATAAAGATTCCATACAAACAAACATTGCACATTAATTGGTTCATCATACATTAATAATTCATAAATACATGTGCAACTAACTCGTTTCAGTTATTGGTTTGCGCGAAATAATAAAAAAATTGTACATTCATATATAAAACACGAATATACTAATATCTTATAATTTCAATAATTCTACGTATGTGTGTGTGACCCATCGCATTTATATAGCTCATGTATGAAAATACTTAGTAAATATAGTTAGTTGCGCATGTATTTATGTATTTTTAAGGTATGATGAACCAATAATTATGTAATGTTTCTTTGTATAGAAGTCGTACCACTTTAAACGCAATTTTCAGCCATACATATTACTAAGTATAGACAAGTGAAACTCTTATCCTCATTACGTCGCTATTATTATACATGCGAAGTTTTAAACTGTATTCCCATTTCGGCAATTCTCGACCGTATCTCGGATCAAGAATAGAGTTACCGAAGTTAAGGCAAGGGTGTGTAATTCAGTCCTACCCTCATTTGGTGATATCGTTCCGGAAAGCAAGCTCGTACCTAGCAAGAATCTATATACTTAATTTAGGTTCGAAAAATTTGTGACGACTCGTTAGGGACTTTGGCGCGTAGTACGCGGCCGAGTAAGGTATCAAATTAAAGGTACTCGAGTCTATTTGTTCCGAAAACTATAAAATATACAAAATGTTAAACGTGATGATCACAAACTGCAATTAAAGATTTTCGCATAATTTGGAATTTTTCGTCGATCGACGAACCCGAGTATCGGGTTGTAACCGCCCTAGTCTTATATGAATTTGGCACATATTCAAACGTATGTAGTTGAAATTAATAAAAATAAATAAATTTATTAGGTACACTCACACCAATTAACCTAGCACCAAAGTAAGCACTGTAAGGCTTGTGTTATGGGATACTAGGGTAACGGATATAAATACATATAATTATACATATATAAGTATTTATGTGTAGAAATATATATAGACATCCATGACTCAGGTACAAATGCTCGTATTAATCATACAAACATTTGGCCCTACCGGGATTCGAACCCAGGACCTCAGAATAGGCGACACCTTGAAACCACTCTTCCACGGAGTTCGTCAGTTGAAAAAGAAAGCCGTTTATGCATTTGAAATTGCAGCTAAGACTTCTTAAATAGGAAGTGAAAATGTAAATGTTCAATGCTATATTTAAAAAAATTTCGACTTCTCCCCCTTATACACACGACTGCAAAGAAATCGAACCACTGCCTTATTTTCATACTAACATGCTCACTTCACGGTCTAATAAATAAAAATGTATGTGTATTTCTGCAAAGATTTGGGTTATGTCAAATGTTCAACTAACCAATTAGCATTAAAAAAAAAATCAGTCCATAAAAAGTTGTAGGAAGCCGGATTGAGTGAATTTCTTTTCCTTAATTTGCACAAAACTGAAAGGTTTCTTCATTTTTGGGACTTATATTCGGAAGTCGAGTAATCAACTCATACATCGACGTACAAATGTTTATATAGCTGTTAAATCTTTTTGAATAACGAGACTGTAAAGTGAGTATGTTTGTATGCGCATACATATGCGCACTAGTTACGCCGCGCACGCACCTACCGCTCGTGTTTTGCGTTTCATTGGAGATATGCTCGTTCTACACTTTGAGATCGATCTATTTACGGACGGTTTTGTCTAATTATGTAATACGGCACTGTATTTGCCTGCTGTATGCTGACTGTATTTTTTTTTTGCAAAATCCAAGAATGCAGTTCAATATTTCTCAAAAAATTAAGCATGGTTTCCTAAGAACGTTTTCATGTAGCTACAACGGTTAAGGCCCCGGCCCTTCATTCCCTGTCTTAAATTTCTACCCTGAACCTCCTTTGAATATAAATTTTATTCTACGAGCCTTCAAACTGTATTAGTTGCGAAGCCTCCATTATAATCCTAAAAGCTATGCTCTCAAAACAAACTTAAGTTCAACTAGTCTTTACGCACGAATATTAATTTTATTCTACGAACATGCAAATACTTACTTTCGGCAAAGTTATAAAACTCGTATCTTTAAACTTGAAGTCAAGTCATAGAACGAACAAGTTACAACTTTTGCAGTTTCCGGCATGCCCTAGTTTTAGTTTCTGTTATATAGGTATATTTGTTTATACCTTTTCAAGTGGTCTATTAGAGAACCCGTGGCGCAGTGGTTCGCGCGCTCGGCCTGCGATTGTTGAGGTTAAGCAACTTTCGCAATGGTCGGTCACTGGATGGGTGACCAAAAATGTACTATTTCGAGCTCCTCTTTGCTTTGGGAGGCACGGAAGGCCCGGCTGCATTTGCAGTTGTTTAAAGCCACCAATCCGCATTGGGCCCGCGTGGTGGGTCATGGCCCGTTCTCCTTGTTCATCCATAAGAAAGGCCACTGCCCCAGTAGTGGGAACATTAAAAAATGGCTGATGAAGAAGTGGTCTATATATGTACAAGATATGCCATATCTTGTACATATATAGACCACTTCTTCATAGATAGGTAGATACTAACTTTACCACCAAGAAGATACCAAACTCCTTCTCATAAATAATTATTTTTGAACGTCTAAAACAGCCCAACAGTTGATACAAACTTGTTGAAACTTATTTACGTGTTTCGGTGTGAGACAGCAGCGGTGAGGTATCGCAGCACGATCTAACGAAGTTTAGAAGCAAATCTAGTTACGAAGAGAATCAGCGACGGTGACGTTACAAAACTTGTGCTTTATGACAGATAAACATACGAATAGTATAAAATACAATAATAAGAACAATATACTGGTTTTTTTTTTTTTTTTTTTTTTATACAATCACACCAATTATCTAGCCCACATTAAGTATCGTGAAGAACTTGTGTTATGGATACTAGATAACGGAAAACATACTTGTATACTTTTTTTTTGTAAATACATACATAATATACATATTAAACACCCAGACCAAGACAAATAGACATGTTCATGCACACAAATATTTGTCTTGTCCGGGGATCGAACCCGGGACCCCTGGCGCAGAAGGCGGCGTTAGTACCTCTGCGCCAAACAGGTCGTCAAATGATATTTCATTGTATTGTAATTAATTACCTTTGCACTACGAATGTAAGGTGCCGCGGTGAAGTTTGAAATACGTAGTGTACAACATAATTAACACAAATATATTCATTGTTCAGACACTGCTAATTTCGATCTACAGTTAACAAAAAATTAACTTTACATTTGCACTACGAAAACGGTAAGGCGTTGCAAATAACAAAGTATCGCACGGAGGCTAATCTTATATAGTTTTGGCAATATTTAGTGGCAGTGTAGCTACAAATTCTTTGTGGTAAGCCACGGTATTTGTAAGCCGAGACTTTATTCTTAAAGACCTAAAGAATCTTAATAATCTAGTATTTATTTAAACTTATAAATACAATAATTTATTTAAGTAAGACAATTATTATGCTAAATATACGCGACAAATAGATAGCCTCCTTTTTCTGAAGTGGGTAAAAAAATGGAATCTATTCTAGTTACAATAAATCTTTATAGATAAAACTAAACTTGTAAGAATGGTAGTAAAGTTAGATAGAAGTAGGCCAACAAGTTGAAATTTGAAATAAAACAACTTTTACGGATATCAAACGCGCTATATTTCCACGAACTAAGTTGCAATTGTCCGTATTTTTAGGATTTTTAGGGGTTTTTTGATTTTCCCGACGTTTCGGCACCTTTACAGTTGCCGTGGTCACGGGATGACGGGTGGGACGGGATGTCATTTGATATCCGTAAAAGTTGTTTTATTTCAATGAACAGTGCGCGCCAAAACATAAGATGTACGTAAATTGAAATTTATCTGCACTCGATTACCTACATTTAACTTCTGCATTAAATATATAAGATGCAACATAGAAGAGGTAGGTACCTATTATGCATAGTTAATGTAGGATCATTAATAATAAACAATATTCATAGAACTCTTGCATACATAAATATAACAAATAAGCGCAAACAATGGACAATAGCCGTACATTCAATTGCCTTTATGTAATAAAATAATGACAGTTCATCATTTACAATGATAATGATGTAATAATTACGTCATTATTTACTATTTATTTATGACTGTGATATCGTTCCTGAATTATGAGAAATGCTGATCTAATTATTATTTATTTGAAGGCGCATCCTAAAATCTATGTACTGTTCTATTATCTCCCTATTCCTATGAAAAAAAGAACAAGTCATTTCAATAATATTATAAAATTGATTTTTTTTATGACGTTCATAATGTAAGATAATAATTATTCGTAGGGTCCAAGGAATAATCCATAAAATATTCGGATCTTACCTACCAAAATTAAGATCCTTCCGGGTGTGGTTTTCTGACCGAATAAATACATTCTCTCCCATTCCTTTATGTATCTTTCTGCATATCCCTTATTTCGATTTACACTAAATTGTTTTACATCTCTCATGTTCGGTAATTAGGTGCTTATTACCTCCAAATGGGGCTTGTAGGTGACTAATTAGCGCTCTAGGGTAATAATGTAGCTAGAAAAGCCCTAGGGCGGTAAGTAATTAAAAAAAAAACACTTCTTTCTTTCAAACAGTTCGCGTACATCTAACCATCATACTGGCAATAGACATCATGCATTTAACCCAATGATTTCAAAATTGTAAATTTGTGCTTGGCAACAACATGTTCCATTGTAAATGTTCTTGTTTCTGTTAAAGCTGATAAGTTTCTTGCGGCCGTTCTTCTTATCAGTTAAAAGATGTCCTGAATGGCTGGTAGGGAAAAAAAATTTTGGACTATTCGAAAGTACTTATCTATAAGTCTATTTGAATAAAAATCTTTGACTTTGACTTTGACCAAAGAGGTCGCTTTGCTATCAGTCATCAATTTTAAATATCGAACAGCGAAGCTCAATTTCGATCTTGAAAAAAAAAATTAAAAAGTTCTTTACTTGATTCTTTTTAATGAAAAAAGGCGGGAATAGAAAACTTTTACAGGTACTTGTGATAAATTTTAAATAGCAAAATATTGGACAAAATTAACTCGGCCACAAGTGAATTCTCAGATGGGAATCGAACCCATGACTTCTTGTTCGATTCCCATCTGAGAGTCCTCGCTGCGCTCGTGCGCCTAAATATCTCAGGCTGCAATTGATGCCTTACAGCCTTTGGCTACTAATCTACTATTATACACCACCTGCATCTGTAGCACGTATTATATATCAAATATTCTCAACATGAAAGTAAGCTATTAATGCCCGGAGGGAGCTAATGTTGTATGGAACTTCCCGTGTGTAATTATGATATGTTCCATTAACAACATGTTCCATTGTAAATGTTGTTTCTGTTTAGGCTGATAAGTTTCTTGGGCCGTTCTTCTTTTCAGTTAAAAGATGTCCTGAATGGCAGGTAAAGAAAAAAAAATTTGGACTATTCGAAAGTCTATAAGTCTATTTGAATAAAAATCTTTGATTTGACTTTGATATCATTTAAATTTGGAACGCCAAAATGTCAAAAAAAATTGTTTCGAGAAAAAACAAGTCTGTTCAAGGCATAACTTCCTGGCCCAAGGAGTTTTTAACTATAAATTGACACTTTTAGGAGATTTTACTTCTATGAAAAATATAAACAAGCAGTGGCTGTATGTATCGGGGTCCCTAGCACCAAGAAAACATTTGAAGTTGGAATTATGTGATATTGTGCACACATTCAAATATAATGTAATACTCTCTCATGTTCGTGTTTTTTCGTGTCTTTTATCTTACTTATCAGTAAAATGTGGCAAATCATCAAATTGTGATTGTGTGTAGTCTAGACTCTAAGTCCTCTAGGTCACAGTCACACACAGATTTAATGAAAATTATCATTGCATTGCCTGCGGAACTAAATTTGTAAAGAAAAAATCGGTGATTTTCGATCCGTTCGATATTTTTTTCCGCGAATTGTTTTATAAATTATAATTTCTTTTTTATTTAACGTCACAGTAGACACAGTAAGTGTATAAAGTAGAGTATGCTCCTCGGGGATAAAAGTCTCTTAGCCTTGGGCAGACTTGAATCCTTCGCTTCATTCAGGATTCTTACCATGATTCCCTCGCTTCGCTCAAGATTCAATATGCTGCCCATGACAAAAGACACTGCTTTATCCCCTTAGTGCATAATCTACTGTTAAGTCATTCTCATCAATTTCATTATCGCTTTAATTACCATTTGAATTAAGAATTTTGTCACTTTTGTACAACTTTATGTGCTGTTCACTGTACCAGCATATCAGCCTTTACACAACTGTTAGTACTCCTATCGACTTTGAACTTTAAGTTTAGAGCTTTAGAGTTAGGAGTTAACTGAAGAAATTTAGCATTTTGAATAAGATGTAAGTTCCGTTGACTGTACAAACGGGTTGCATATCGCCTCGCGCAAGTTTTTAAAACCCTCTGGAGGATTTAGGATCCACAACTTTAGCCTGTGGACCGCACGTGCATGGAATAAAATGCCAACAATAATGTTCAGCAGACAACTAAGAAGTTTGGGTTCAAAGTTCAACTGAGTGAACCTTGCCTTGCCACCCACACTACTACAGAAAATATTGTCAGTAAGAAACCAAATAACCTCCCTATTTAAAGAAATAGGGTACTTTTTATCTTACTACGGAAAGATAAAATGTATCCTATGATTTTTTATTCTAATTTTGTTTGATCTATTAGTATATATTATTATTGTTATTTGTAAGTATTATGACAACCTAAGGACATTTTTATGACGTATAGGTACTATAAGTCTATGACATGTTTTTAAGTTATAAAACTAATAATGACAACAGATTGTGTAGCATATTATATAATTTGTTCAGACATCCATATATACTGTTCATCATCAGCCTGTGGACGTCCACTGCTGGACATGAGCCTCTCCTAGCTCACGCCTATTGTGGCGTTCATTGGAGGTTATTAGCCTACTGCTACCACGCTGGCCAAACGGGTTGGTAGAGGGTTTGTTTCAAGTTTTCCTTCTCTCGCACAGGCTTTTAATGCGTCGAGCCTCTTAGTCGACTCTTACGACATCCCAGGCATGTAAGGGAGTGGTGACACTTGTATTCTTAGGCCGTCACCACACGCGCACGGTACTTATATATACTGTAATAAGTTATAATTATTAATATATTATTTTTTCAATATTTTAAGAGCTATGTAAATAAATTGCCATGTATAACATTCGTTATTAGGCTAATAAATTATTCTATTCTATTTTTCAGTCCAGTAGCCTTAGCATTAGCGGTTTTTATCAACTCGATAACGTGTTACTGTCCCTCTCGCATCTTAGCGGGGTAACCAAGACAGCATCAGGCGCCATATCATATCGCGCGTGAAAGCGGCGTTCATGCTAGGGGCTGGCTATAAACTATATGTGTGCCTAATTAGGTCCCGTCCTTGAGTTATTATAAAATGTTTTTTTTTTTATGATGGAATTTTTGCATATTTAAATGCTATTTTTATACTCATGATAAATTTTAAATAGAAGAATATTGGAAAAAATCAGCTCGGCCACAAGTGAATTCTCAGATGGGACTCGAACCCACGACCTTTCCGGTCGTGTGTCGGTTCGACGAACCGAAATCCGGTCCAATGCTCTATTCTCGGTAGCTCAGTGGTTTGTTACAATTTATATACATTTTTTTACTGCTCTATAGCCTTGCCATATTATAAATTTTTAATTTTGCATTTAGCAATTCCATTTTTATGTGATAAATATTAAACAAGAAAATATACTAGAAAACAGCAATTAGTCTGATGTCGCCCCGACAGAATCCTCTCAGGGCGACATGAGACTAGTTGCTTTTTTCTAGTATATTTTCTTGTTTAATACTTGCCTTATTATTTTTTCTCAAGTTATACTAAGTAGTGGCTTATCTTAATGCACGCTCACTCACGTAAATCACAGTAGCTCCGTATTTTCTAGAACACCCAAGCTAATTCCAAGGAGGTTCATTTATGCCGGCTAAGTTCTTGCGAACCACCCGCCAACTTCGGAAGATGCAAAGCTATTTTAAGTTTTATTTTATATTCATTGCATAGTGTGCCATATTGCCAAGTTTGAAGATACATAGTTGCTATTTTAAGTTTTATTATAAACACACAGTTATCGTTTTGCTTTAACGTGAGTCTGTGAGTTTGAAGTTAATTATTTTGTACTTTGTGCTTAGGATATGCTCAGGAAATTGAAATGGAAAACTTGGCTTTTCTTATGTTGTTTAATGTTGCAGGGTAAATGAAAATGTCGTTTCTCTCGTATGAGGTAATTTAGGGATTACTTGTATTGTAAACAAATGAGTTTTGGCAGCATATTTTGTATTAATTCATCATTTGCTCGCAGGAAACTGGTGTCCAGAGAACAATGGAATATCCATTGTTCTCATAACCCGGGCCAGAATAGTGATCGTGGTGAAATGGCAAAAACTTACAGGCACATTAGAATTGTCAGAATTTTGTCGATAATTTGAGAAACTATTGCAATGTTTGTTTAGTAAATTAAATCACGTACTGTACAAGTATAGTATGACACTAATATAAACACATAGTCAACTAGTATCAGAGCAACCTTGTCTTTTGTTTTATAGCTCAATTATACTAAACATATTGTTAACTATCTTGAAACAATGGTTTTCCCACGCTAAAAGCGAAATAATATCCGTACCAACGAATTACATTATAACAAAACTGTTAAAAATCAAGTCGGCCAAAACAAAAACTGAGGAAGTTATTTCATTGACGTCACGGCCACGGTCACGGCCGCCGATGACTGAGCGATTCTTAGGAAGTATCATGGGTAACGAGGTTTGTCATTCATGTAGTTCTTAGATATTGTTTTTCATTGTTTGGCGCAGTGGTAGGACTGGGTTGGAGGCCTGCCTTCTGCTCTGTGGCTCGGGTTTCGATTCCCGTATAAAACAAATGTTTGCTTTCGGAGAGTTTCTATGTAGGTATATTCAAGTTCATAATAGCAATTGTAGATAGTTGGTGTGATTTAAAAAGAAATTTAGGCTGGCAGCCACCTTGTCTGCATGGGCTGAAACGTGTCGTTTCTGTGCACGCACAGTTACATCTTTCCATGCATGCATGCATTTCGCAAATTTTTTTAAAATACACTCAAACCACCTAGTCCCAAAGTAAGTACTATAAGGCTTGTCTTATGAGATACTAGGGTAATGGATATAAATACATATAAACACACATATAAGTTTTAACGTGTAGAAATATATACATATAAATGGCCATGACTCAGGTTACAAATGCTCGTATTCATCATACAAACATTTGCCCCCACCGGGATTCGACCCCGGGACCTCAAAGTTAGCGACACCTTGAAACCGGTGTACGTACCACCGGTCTACCAGGGAGGTCGTCAAAAACATTATAATATACATCTTTACATGATAGTGAGAGATCGGTCGGTGGCGCGGCGCTCTGTATGCATATTTCTCAATGGTAAGACACCATACATTGATTACTACAAACTTCTCCGGCACGTTAAACCTTTTGTCCTGGTTGCATTGGCAGTCGTTAGAACTTATAAATCCTCATTGGTGGGGCCCTCGTGGTGGGCCGTAGGCAGGCCGTAGGACATAGTCCATTCCTCTTTATCTGTGAAATCCTGTGGTATCCCAAAGTGGGGACATTTAAGCGCTCGTGCTCGCGCTCGCTCGTGGCCGCGCTTGACAGACTGATCGTAATCGATCACATTTGTTGAGCAACGTTCGGTCCGGTCAGGTGTCAGATGGGTGACCGTAAAGTGGTATTACAACTGAGCGCTTCCGTGCTTCGGAGGGCAAGTTAAACCGTCGGTCTCGGCTGTTGTCATCTGATAACAGTCGGACATCTGATAATTTAAGCCAAGTCAGAGGCCTTTTAGGCGGCTTGACAAACTCTGACACCAGAGGTGGCCACTAATCCTCATACGATAATAATAAGAAGAGTGGGGACATTAAATTGACTAAGATGATGATGATGCGAGATTGTAAAGCAGTAACAAGTACTTATATAAAGAAATTCCGATTTAATAAGATTGGGGTACAAAGACGAATGACGCGACCAGTTGAACGTGTAAAAGCATTCCAGCTATATCTCAAGTACCAACGATCAAACATGTCAAATACTTAAAATGACAAAAATCCATCGGTTCCTTTTAATAAATCTACAAATTGTTCGGATTTGACGGCTCGTTTCAAGGGTCGCTAATTCTTTTCAAGACTGAATCAAAACTTTGGTGCGCTCATTAATTTTGTCGAAGTTAGGACAGTCTTCCGATGGAGAAGTTTTGGATCTTTTGCTATAGAACAATGAATTATTATTATTGTAATAACGAACAATGGCGAGTGATTTACGGTGTCGTGCGAAAGTAACGTTTCTGCGTATTGCGTTAAAGTTTAGAATTTTTGGAGGCCTTTTTTGTCGCGATTCGTAGTAAGGTCAAAACTAAAAGTTCCATGTTGTATAATATACTTTATACTCGAATATGGCAATTAGCAATTACTCAGAAGCAGCGCTTACTTAGAAGCGAGTTTATTTGACAAGGCAGACCAAAAAATTAAGTCCTAACAAGTTCTTAATCTCTATTTAAAAGTAGTATGATAAAAAAATACACTTGTGTTAGTTTGTAATGCAGTCTTGTATGATTTTTAAAACATGAACGAGAATACAATAATAATATATTTGCTTCTTTTGAAATCACTTGATTTGCTTTTTGGAACTTATTATTTATGCATTTAGGTACAATGCTATTTATAAGTGATAAATTTTAAACTAGAAATATACTAGGAAATAGTAATAATAATAGTAGTGCTTAGAGCCGCGCTTGATAGACTTATCGTATTCGATCACGTTCGTTAAGCAACGTTCGGCCCGGTCAGGCGTCGGATGGGTGACCGTAAAGTGGCATTATAACTGAACGCTTCCGTGCTTCGGAGGGCACGTTAAACCGTCGGTCCCGGCTGTTGATAGTCGTTAAGCCTAGTCAAAGGCCTTAAAGGCGGCCTGACAAACTCTGACACTAGAGGTGGTCACTAATCCTCATACGATAAGAAAGAAAAGATCAACTCGTCCACATATCGCTCAGATAGGACTTGAAACTTTTGGGTGTCCGACCTAATATAATTGAGCTTTGAGCTACCGAGACTTATGAGGATACTTCGATTTTTTTTTATTACATCATGTGTTTAAACACTGAAATCAGCCCATACACAACAATGATGTCATCTCGGTAAACGACTTAGGCTGCGTTTCCATAGAAGCGGAGCTGCGCGGGGCTCCGCGGAGCTCAGCTAATCGGGGCTGTGTAAAGAGGTCAGTGTTTCCATTGAAGCTGCGCAAAGATGAGTGGTGCAGAGCTAAGCTGTGTAGCTGGTTGAAGATGAGCCGAGCGGGGCTGAGCTAAGCTGTATTATAGCTAGTTCAAGTTAAGCCGAGCGACATTTTGGTTGCAGTTAGTTAAACAGTTTGTGTCAGACAGGCCCCGCCCGGCCCCGCTTTACCTAGCACAGCTACTTAGCTCAACACCGCATCGCTGTGCCTCGCTCAGCATGAAAAAGCTCCGCTCTGCACAGCACGCTATAAATTTTAATATAATTCTTCTCAACTCAGCTAATACTGTTTCCACTGAAGCGAAGCGGAGATGAGATGTGTGACTTGAGCAATATCATTGGTCAATTTTTGTAAGTCTCAGCTCAGCTCCGCGGAGCTCCGCTTTTATGGAAACGCGTTACTTACTTGCCAAAACGAAAATTATATTTTTCAGGATTATGAAAAATCTACTAGCTAGATCTTCGTAAAAATTAAATGGGACCACACTTGAACTATGTTCTTTCAGTTAAAAAAAGGGTGTGACATACATCGGTTTGGCCGAATCTATAAGGGTTTCGTTTTTTGCCTTTAGGCTACGAAACCCTAAAAAACCAAGCCAAGCACACACGCCTGTCTACAGCCCGCGTGCAGAATCATGTTTCAAAGTTTTGTGTATGTGTTTTTTTATGACTTCAAAAACTTTCGCTGGAGACCCGGCTTAACAGACATATGTTTTAAGAATTGGATGATAATTTCGCATATTATGTTTATTTTAATAATATTTTGACCACTAATCCATCGAACAGTGTATAACTGAAGGCCAAGTAGGCCACCCAACAACAAATGTTTCATTCGATGCCCATTAGTGACGAATCGCCAGACATCTGATATTATTGTCATTCCTACCATTAATTGTGTAAAAGATAGATTGCTTCATGGGAACTAAGTCATTATGGTTTCTCTTTGTTTTAGTAATAACTAGCTTCCACTCGCGACTTTGTTCGCGTGGAAATTCGAGGAAATCCTTAAGGGGGAACCTTTAATCAGGTTACATACAGTTACTTAATTGTTAAAAAATAAAAATTGGCTCTGTGGTCTAACTAGTGATAGCACCCTTCGGTATCAGGTACAGCGGTCCCGATTTCGATTCCCAGGAGGTGTAAATATTGTATTCGGTTTGGTTGGTGGTAGGACTTGATCTAGGTCCGCCTGGCTTGCTATCATCTTATTTATTTAAGTCTAACCTCATAGCAACAATGCTATCAGCGTTGTTGTGTTCCGGCAGTTAATAGATAGGATAGCCAGTTCCTCAGTGGTTGAGAAATCTGGAAAAAGTGCGATTACCGCCTTCAGCTTTATCATTAACAGCAGATATGATGACGGCTAAGTGTTTCCCCGTTGTAGGTAAAACTTATATGAGAGGAAATCTATCTATTTTGAATATAGAAAGGCATGGTTATTATATACGCATACATAGATTTATGTTTTCATTTACATAAATCTTTGTGTCTTTTCACCAGCTGCCCCATTCATGTCCAAGCGTTATTAACTTAACTAGTTATAAAATGCAAAGAACAGAACCATAGATGGCGCAGTTCAACATGCTACTGTAGCGGTTTAGAAACTTTTACTATGCTCGGGATGGGTGCAGAAAAACTATCTTGAGCTCCTCTGCAATTCCGAAGGCACGATAAGACGTCGATCTCTGCTGAATTTACAGTAGTTTCCACCCACCAATCCAAACTGGACCCACATACGCCTTCTGCCCGTCTCCTTAATCCATCCATGAGCAAGTCCGTTAAGTTACTAGGCGCCTCAGTGATTCGTGTGCTCGGCCTGCGATACAACATTTAAAAAAATGGTCGATTACGGGATCCAGTTCCTCCGTGCTTCGTGCACGTATATTCAGTTGTAATGCGCTCTCGTGGTAGATCAAGAGTATCTTTATCTAGCCCTATGGTCGTACCACAGTAATAAAGATTTTAAAATGGCAGCGATGACGATGCAATGAAATGCACTATACAATCACCTTTTTCAATAGCTGTCCTCTAGAGACAAAAACCATTTCAAATATCGCACACAATGCCCCCAATGCATTCATCAATCACCAAGCTGTTTTCGCTGGCGAAGCTGGCTGATCAAAGTAGCGACAATACGAAATTTAGGAGTATTGTCCGTTCATGTCGTTCTGTTACGTTTTATTTTCGGACAGGCACCTTTGTGAAGCGTGCCGCAGTTGCCTTGGGGTGGTCCAAGTTACTGAAGAGAAGCGGGCTGGGTTTGTAGCCTTTTATCGTCATGTCTGCTTCGTAGTGTCGGCTTAGAATAGCACTACCCCCTCTTATCCCGTGGGTGTCGTAAATGGCGACTAAGGGACTCAGCCTTCAGGAGATGGGCAACAGCGTCTCCTACATACTTGGCCATACTGCGATCGCCAACCCGCCTGCCAAGCGTGGCGATTATGGCAAACCCCCCTTTTGGGGGAGGCCTATACCTAGTAGTGGGTGTTATATGGCAGAGACGACGACGACGATTGTCATGTTTGCTTGAAATAAGACTTGAATATTGAGTTTGTAACATTCTCCCCCAAATTAATTAAAAAATATCATAAATAATTGTTAGCAAAGAGTATATTTTATATTTATCATTCACTGAATTCATAATTTAAAGGAAAATGACAGAACACATTGATTAGCTAATATGTTTATTATCCTACTATAAATTATAAATGTGATAGTTTGTATATATGGATGTATGTTACTCAATCATGCAAAACGGCCGACCGGTTTGGATGTGCCTGTGACACACAGATAGTTTAAGCCAATTAAAACATAGGATACGTTAACCCGATATTACCACGGTAACGGGAACCGCGTGAGTACAACCGCAGGGGCCACAGATTTTTTATAAGTATGGCAGATAATGTATAATGTTGGAAATAGTTATTTACCTCGAACGTCCAAGCATGAGCGTTATGTAAAAAGAGTTTTTTTTCAACTACTCGTCAAGACATAATCTCAAGATATAATGTATTTATAGTGTATATAATATTAAGATATAATCTCATCAAAAGCGACATTAAAAACGCTTACAATTCCTTTCAATTGTGTCACACACCAACCATATTTCATTGTCCCTCGCCGTGGGCGACCAAAGACGTCCATTATAGTTTTGTTACTTCCATCGTTGATTGTTCACGCTCTAAATAATAACTAATAATGATTGAGTTCAATCTAGTGGTTTACCCTAGTGGTTACTTCTTTCTCATTTCATTATGAATAAAGCTATAAATAGCTTAATTTTATGCCATGCTAGACTGGGAGTGAATTAAAAACATAAATAAATAAATAAATAAATAAATAATAATTTATTTGCCAAAATATGGTTACAATTCGGATCGTGTTTACAGAGATAGACCAACATATTCTGTCGCCTTGAGCAACGTGCAAATATTGATTAAATTCAATTCAATTCTCCTACAATTAACTTAAGACATTATTATATAGCAAACAAGATGTCAAATGTAACATAAAAATTATTAATAATTAATGTCAACAATAAAAAAAAATATATAAATTATTACAATGTCAATGCAAAATATATTAATACTATTGAACTATTCATACAATCTTATCCTCTAAAAAATCTTTAACAGAATAGTACATCTTCTCCATTAAAAAAGTAAAAAGCTTATTTTTAAATTTATATAATGTCAAAGTTTTTATGTCACGTGGCAGTTTATTATAAATTCGTATCGCCATACAGTATGCATTCTGAGAATATAACTTTAATCTTTGACTCGGAATACGTAGGTCGTTGTCTCTCCGACCTCTATATTCATAGTCCTTTTTTGATGCAAAAAGATTTTGGTATTTCTTAACGAAGATTCCCATTTCAAATATATATAAGCAAGGAAGGGGCAAAACATTTAAAGCTTTAAAGAGAGGCTTACAACTATCTAAATAGCCTGCACCACAAACAGATCTTATACATTTCTTTTGCGCTTTAAACGCTTTTATCGTATCTACTGAATTACCCCATAAAATTACACCGTATCTTAGTACCGATGCAACATATCCGTGGTACGCTTGCAGAGCTGCTGTTTTGGATGCAATTTGTCTAATTCTGTTTAGTGCATAAACAAAGCGATCTAATTTAGCTACTATTCCATTAATTTGTGCTTTCCAGTTTAGGTAATTGTCAATTTGTATACCTAAAAATTTTGTCGTGTTTACGTTTTCTATTACGCCAGTTGTATTTTGGTAATTAATGTCAATTTCAGTATTAGTACTATTAATTGTTTTAAATTGTATGTATTTAGTTTTGTCCAAATTTATATTCAAATTGTTATTTTTTAACCATGTCATTATTTTATCAAATTCTGTCTTGGCAGTTAATTGCATATCGTTTTTAGTTTTGCATTTAATTATAAGAGTTGTATCATCCGCGAACAAGATACAGTTTTGTTCAGTGACATTTGGAAGATCATTGATATAGAGAAGGAATAATAATGGGCCCAAAACACTGCCTTGAGGAACGCCGCATTTGTTAGTGAGAAATTCAGAGGTATAATATTTTTTTGAATTATTTTCTATCCTAGATATTTGAACACATTGTTGACGATTAGTCAGGTAACTTTGTATCCAATTTAGGGCTGTTCCCCTGATGCCGTATCTATCTAATTTATTCAACAATAGTTGATGATTCATGAAGTCAAAGGCTTTACTCATATCGAGAAATATTGCTAAAGTATTTAGCCCTGCGTCAAGGCCTTGTGTTATATTTTTTATAAAATGAAAACATGCTAATATCGTGGAACAATTTTTCCTAAATCCAAACTGTTCATTTTTGAGTATGCCATTAGTGCCTAGAAACGCATATATTTTATCTAGCATAACTTTTTCGAAAATTTTTGTAATTATCGATAATTTTGTAATTGGTCTGTGATTTCCCACTATATCAGAAGGACCTTTTTTGTGTAAGGGTATCACTACTGAACGCTTTAATGCAGAAGGAAATTGGCCTTGTACAAATGACAAATTTATAATGTGTGCGAGGGGACCGGCGATGAGATTAGCTGTTTGTTTTATTATGTTTGTGCTTAAGTCGTCATATCCGGTACAATGTGTATTTTTTAATTCTTTTTTTTTTTTTTTTATAATGTCATATTCATTTACAGGGTTAAGATAAATTGAATTTGAAGAAATTGGAATGTCATGTAATAAATTAGATTTGGTATTAATGTCAAAATTATTTTTAATTGTGTGATTAATAAAATATCTATTAAATTCATTAGAAATATCCTGGGGGTCATATATGTGATTCTCGTCTGTAACTTTAAGTTGGTGTATTTCTTTTGCGTTCACTTTATTTTTTATTTTATTTTATTTAGTTTATTAGGAAAACAAACAGCAATTTTACAACACATGTAGGTTTCACAAATAAATAACACATTTGCCAATACAGTTTCCACAAATAAATTTTAAACATTGGTGTCTAAAGTTGAATAAAGTTGAATCTAGTAAAAACAACAGGTAGTTATGAACACATTCAAACAATCCAGTGATACATGATTACAAAGGAAATAACAATTTACAGACTATTGAGTAAGTAACAACATTTTGTATTTTTCATTTTGTATTTTGTGTATTGTTTTTGATTAGGTCCCACGATGCTTTGCAAACATTTTCTGACTTAGAGATTATTTGTGTGTGACTCTAGTATGCATTTTTTTAGAATTTTAGTGTATTGTTGGTAGTATTTCCTTTTTTGTGTCTTATTTGTTGAGTCCAAACGGTAGCTGAGGTAAAGTCGTCGTTTATTAACACAGCATTTTTTAATGCCTTTACTTAGCCAAATATTTTTGGTTGGTTTGTTTACTTTCTTTATCTTTAGTATAGGAAAGCATAAATTGTAGAATAAAACGATCAATTCATGAAAACAGTCAAATGCTTTTTCTGTGTCTGATTCTTCATAGATTTCTTTAAATGAGAGTGCAGCAATACACTCTTTAAATTTATTTCTATTTGAAATGGACATATCACGTCTATTTTCGAACCATATTTTAGGTTTAACGAGGTGTTTTGGAGTAGTGTTTAGCTGAAATGTAATGCTTTGTCCCATCTCGTGGTCTGACAAGCATAGACAGTGCGTCTTTGAAAAAACAGAGCATTTCAAGTTACTGACTATTAAGTCTAGACACGATTTTTTTCGAGTGGGTGTGTAAATATGATTAATTAAGTTATTATTCAGTAGTAAGCTCGTTAATTCATTTGAGTATTTATTTACGTCTAACATGTCTATGTTCCAATCACCGCATAGTATGATATTTTTGTTTAATTTCTTTGTGAGTTTATTTAGTAAAGATTCCAAATTGTTTAAGAATAGTTCTACCTTAGATGTTGGTGTTCTATAAATGCATATAATTATCAAATTGTATTGTAATATTTCTATACCGCAAGCCTCAAAAACATAAGGTGCTGATTCTCTAATGTCAAGTATTTTAAAGTTTAAGTCATTTTTTAATAATATGCAAGTGCCTCCTCTGCGCTCATTTCTACAATATGAAGCTGCTACATGGTAATTATTTATCTGCAAGTTATTTGTAGACCCTTTTTTATATGCATAGAATGTGCTAGATGTGCGAGATTTTTGCATAGAATGTGCTAGATGTTAGCTTACCATTGCAGAGAGTAAAAGTATATCGGCATAAGCAGGGCCCTTAGGGCCTGCGCAGACGACGGACATTGGAGGACTTTTTGTCCGCGACACGACCTTATAGCTAAGAACATTAAGTTGAATATATAACGAGGACTATCGCGTACTTTTCACGGATATACGCGGTCTAAGTTCAATCTTATTTGGTTAACAATAAAGACGTGTCGCGAACAAAAAGTCCTCC
Organism: Chrysoteuchia culmella; assembly: GCA_910589605.1. NCBI lineage: Eukaryota > Metazoa > Arthropoda > Insecta > Lepidoptera > Crambidae > Chrysoteuchia > Chrysoteuchia culmella. The sequence continues at coordinate 5,010,131 of OU342651.1, forward strand.
TTTATCCGTCGTCTCCCAAGTAGCACAGATAGCTGTATAACTACTCACTTTTAGACTTATTTGAAACTCTGTGCTTATTAAGACACTTCTAAGAGTACACTGGTGATCCTACAGCTGCATAATAGCGGTCAGTGAAATTTAAACAGCTTAGGCTAATTAAGAGCTGCATTAAGGCTAATTAAGACCGACAAAACCACCATTAATACGCCAAGAGTGCTATAAAGGTATATATTTAACGACGCTATTCAGCTTTTAACACTTTCTATAGTCTAAACCGTAGTAAGGGCTGTTTAGTGGATATAATTTCGCTAAATACTGTATAAGAAGGTATATGTGAACTTCTATTACACTGACTTATTAAAGGGGCACATGTAAACTATTATGAAGTGAATAGATGTATAATGGATGATATATGGCCCATATTTCAGCTTATATCTGAATATGCCTACTGCTAATCAGCCTTTATACTGCCATTGATAGTATCTGCATAGCAGCTGTTTAAACATTCACTAGATGCCTCGCAGCTGCCAAGAGACTCACTAGTGTATCGAATTAACGGGCTTCTACTTTATAATGGTTCACATAAGTACCTTAAGTCAGACGTTATCTGAATAAAAGAACATATGTGGTACTGTAATCAGTCAATGTTACTAGTTGTGTTGTGGGCCATCATTACCAACGTATATATTTTATTGTTTTATAAATATGAATTCGCGTTAATCGTGGAAAATAAAAGGGAGGACAGGGGACATTATAGGAAAATTATCGAAAGAGTACCAAAGAATTATAAAGACAGAAAACCTAAAACCTTCAAGTCGGGAAGTAACGCAAAGCGTGTCAAATAGTTTGAAACAGGTTGGTTCCGTAAAAAATATTAATCGCAATAATAGCTCAGAAGAAGTTGCACATTCGACAAATTATGTGCGTCCATGTTCTCCTTCTCTCTTCATCAACATAAAAAAATTGAAGGTGGCGAATACTGGGACAACGGAATAGCCAATGCTTTGATTAAAATATTGGATAGTTAGGATAAAGCTCCAGACTAAATTTCATTCAATATTATTTTGATGGATTGCCCATATTTAAAAGCTCTAAACATGAATTTTGGCCAATTTTGTGCAACATCCACGAGAATACTGACATAAAGCCATTTGCTATTGGCATTTACTTTGGAGTTGGAAAACCAAAAAACCTAAACAGTTACTTAGAAGAATTTTGTTTTTATTTTTTTATAACATAATATTACTTCTTTTAACATCACAGTTTATTTTCTTCCAATCAGTACTCGGCTTCGAACGTTTTTCCTTGATCAGTTTTAAAATGATTTTATTATTTGGAGGCCAACATAATATTCCGTTGTACTCCCAAAGTGACGGTACAATGCTTAATCGATTTCCATCCGGTTCTGAGGTTCTAACTACATTAAAAGGCATTTTTCTGTAATAAAGAAATCAGACAGTCAGTTATAAGTAATAAATGCATAACTTTAAACTGCAAAAACCTTATGTAGTGTTGTTTACATTAAGTTTTTTTGCAGTTTGTAGGTAGGTACTTGTTTGTTTATGTCAACCGTAAACGTTAAATGCGAATTGAGGTATACGCACAGAATCAAGTATAGGCATATTAAAAAAGTACGCAACGTTCCGTCCGACGAAGAGCGACCGGCTACCGTACGCGCGCACCAAGAGCCGACTGAGTGCAGCACAACAGCTGACAGCACTATGAAATAGACGCACCTAGCACGCGAACGATAGAAAGAGATGGCCGCATTTAGGCACAATAGGCTAGGTTTCAAGATTTTGTTTATGTTTATCAGTCGATCTGATACATTTTGAGGATCAAATATCAAATATGGGCCAATTTCATTAATACAATACAAAAGCGTCAAAGTCCTACGAGAAAATTCAATTACAAACAAACGCGAGGGCAGTTATCGTTTTACGAAATAAAAATCAAGCGTGGCGTCTCGTTTGAGTAGGTAACAGCCTACTTAGAGTACGAAAAAAACAAGGAACTTATAAGTACTTATGTTGAGGGTGAAATATTCAGTTTATGTTTATGTTGTCGTACAATTTAATTTTACAATAAAAAATAATATAGGTATATATTTGTATTTACTACCCAATTAGAAAAGTTCGCGCGCGCGTAATAGGGTGTAGGTAAGTACCTACCTACTACTTAAATAATATCGACAAGAGTAACGGGACGGGACTCAACGCGACATGTAGTAGCTTGACGTCAAGCTGTAAGTACATAAGTACCTACTACATAATAAATGTCGCGTTGAGCCCCGTTACTCTTGTTTATAATTACAATGGAACGCGAAAGTTTAAAATCGTATATAAATATGTAATATCGCTTTGACAATTTTGTAGTAGAAGTTATCCTGCGGGGGTTTTAGATATATAACACACGGATCCCTAAAGAGTCGGTATAAGAACTGTTTAATTGTTCACATCATGGCTAAAGGTGGAGCTTGTGATTAATTAAAAGTAAAGAAAACAGTTTATAGCTGTATACAGTTCACATGTGTAATTTTATTCAGTTTTTTGTAGATTAACAGTACACTAGTGAACTATTAGACAGCCTTTAGAAGAATATAAGAGTTTTAACTATTCACGTCACTGTTGAACATAAATCCACCATTTTATTGTATAACCTATAAAAAATCCGATAGATTTTTCAACCTTTACGATGTTTTGTGCAAGAAATAGGAATATATTGCATTAGTTTTTACTTCGTATTATCGTAATAATAACTTTTTATGTTATAATTCTTTTTAAAGCACTAAAAACTTTTTAGTCAAGTTTACATCACAGCTTATTTATATCACAAAACTAATTCAAAACAAAATATTTTCGTGGCGCATTAAAATTTTCTTAGATAATATATATGTATAATGTCAGTAAAATTACATTCCCAATCATCTTTCCTTTATTAATATGTAAAACAATGTACTAACCCAGGGAATATGAATATTATCCACCAATGTATCGTTACTATAATTGACTTCAGTGTTCAATTGTCTAGCATTTATCCTTAGACCCGTTTGCTAGTTCAAATATTATAGTTCACTTAATTTTACACAGGCAGCAAGCAGCCTTTCGCGGTTTAAAATATGTATTAAAGCATACATGTGACATATTTTCTGAATAAAGAGTAACTTGTGATCTCTTAGTCAGTCAAATTTCAGCGCATAGTACTGTCGTTACCCTTTATAACTCTCTTAAATTTCTGCTACACAGCTCTTAAGCAGCTATGTGAACTTAAGGCTGAATAATTTGTGATGTTACCCTTTATTACACTCTTAAGTCGCTGCTACACAGCTCTTAAGCAGCTATGTGAACTTAAGGCTGAATAATTTGTGCCCATTTAAGAGTTATAAGAGATGCATAAGGTCGTATACAGCTTTTAAGCAGTTTTCTTATTCAGCTTAAAGCGTGATGAAAATCCGTTATTCGGCTGTTAAACAGCTTCGTGTGCTACTTGGGCTGCGCTAGCTATTATTCACTGTATCCACTTATTGATTCCTTGCTCAAACCGTTTGGCATTTTCAACAGGTGCCAAATGGGACGTTGTTTTATGGCTATGAGGGTGATCTTACAAAACGTCTTAAGATTAAGAAACCTGTAAGTAGTTAAATGGTTGTCAGGGTTAGATTACTCGTAAACGGAGTATCTATTTAAAACAACAAATGAAAAAATCTATCGGGTTTTTCCTAAAACGATACATAAAATAAATAAATTAATTACATATATATATATTATATCAATCAAATTCTTTATTCATTCACAGATATGAATACTCAATACTACTATTACTTTAGGTAGTAATAGTTTTTATTTCTGGTTTGTGTAACTTATAATATACTAGCGGCCGCTTGCGCTTTCACCCGCGTAGTTTCCGTTCCCGTGGGAATATCGGGATAAATAGTATCTTATGTTCATAACCAGGCTATCTACTATATGTGTACCAAATTTAATCCAAATCCGTTAGGTAGTTTCGGAGCCTATTCAATGCAAACAAACAAACAATCAAATCTTCTCTTTTCTTTTAATATTCATTGGAATACCAAAATAAAAGCCCTACTATTTTCGTATTATTATTAAATGGGCGTACTCTTGGCCTCAATCTGGCCGAGGAGCGTAGATGAGGTCTAAGATGGAGCGAGTTCGCCCAGAAGAAGCCTGTTCACTTGTACCTTGAAGAGGTTTGGGTTGTATGTGCTCGGGAAAACAGACGCCCGCAGGCATTCCACAAAGAGGACTTAAAGCGCTCTTGCGTATGTTTGGAATGGCAACCAAATATGGATGGTAGCCTGCAGTACGTCTGGTATCCCGATGGAAAAAGGAGAAGGCGGAATGAGGTTGTGCAGCTCAGATGCACACTCCCCAAAGTAAAGTCTGTAGAAAACCGACAGACAAGCGACTTTACGGCGGTGACTCAAACTATGTAGGTTTTTAACCAGCTCGTGGTCACCGATAAATCGTCTGGCTCTGCGTTCTACCGAGTCGAGAGTAGCGAGTTGGTATTTAGCAATATATGACCATGTGCCGTGTGGTGACGGCCTAAGAATACACGTGTCACCACTCCCTTACATGCCTGGGATGTCGTAAGAGTCGACTAAGAGGCTCGACGCATTGAACACCTGTGCGAGAGAAGGAAAACTTGAAACAAACCCTCTACCAATCCGTCTGGCCAGCGTGGTAGCAGTAGGCTAATAGCCTTCTATCACCGCCACAATAGGCGTGAACTAGGAGAGACCTATGTCCAGCAGTGGACGTCCACAGGCTGATGATGTGATGTGTGTGAATATATGACTTTAATAACAAACATTGTTAATGTTTGTTATTAAAGTCAGGGAAGACACGGTGGCCTGTAACACAGTTTAACTTTCACAGGCTACAGGGAATTTCCTAATCAATGTATTCACTATGTATATTGTTGTGGTGAAATAAATAAATAAAAAAACATTTCACTCTCATGCTGCACTTTTAAGGTTCTGCCAACTTATGGCGTAGGGGTATGTATGTGTAAAAAAAAATCAAAGTATTTCAACCCCAGAATTGCACTACTCGAGCTGTGGCTAATATAAAAGTCGGCAAAGCAAGCATTGCAGACTTTATTTTATACATGTCTTTACCAAATAGTGGGTATTTTTATACCCACTATTAGGTAAAGATAAAAACTCAAAATATATGCATTAAGTTAAAAACTCAAAACCAAAGTTACAATAATAACTTATTAATTTTGCATTTTACAATACTATTTTCATGTGATAAATCAAGAAAATGTACTAGAAAAAAGCAACTTGTCTCATGTCGCCCTGACGGGATTCGAAAAATTCGACGTGTCCTCATAGGTCTCTGTAGCATTATTAGTTAGTGCCTTGGGGCTGGATTCCCAAGGATGCGGGTTCGAATCCCGCCAAAGATACAACATGCGACGACAGTAAACATTTATTGAGCTTTGGATATATTTTATATTAGCTTCCTATTTCTGAAAACAAATACTAGGGATAGTCACATACCTTTTTGTTCCGTTCTCCAACAAAGGGTACCTATTCAAAACCATCTACTGTGCGAATTGTACATCGGTTTTTGTGCTACGGACGTTTGTTCGTAGCAATACATAGCGCTGTAGCCGCGTAGCGTCGTAGTTCGTAGACATTCTAACCGCTCTGATGTTTTTGTTTCTAACTTGTGAGCTTGAAACAAGTACGAAGTCATTTTACTGCAATCATTTATATACACTCACCTCTCAAATCCGTTATTGTCATTTAAACATGCTCAATTTGCGACACTATACATATAAATGTTAACATATTTCTGGAAAGATCTGTGAGCTAACGTTTAGGTTAAACAATCGACTGTCCTCCTTTTCCGAGCGTTGAAGTGAAATATCCTTTTCACTTCACACGCTCGGAAAAGCAGTTTTGTCATTCAATTTCTGCTTCGAAAATCGTATTTTGCGGCCTAGCGTTGTAAAGTACTTTTTTAATTATTCAAAGAAAAATACGTCATAATGCGTTCCGAATCGCACTATTGACTTTTTATGTTACAACTTATTCTTATTTGAAATAGCTTGGAATTTTGAGTTTTATTAAATTATTTTGGTAACTTGAATCATGAAAACAATAACAATAAGTTTAAACGATTTGTTATAAAAATTTTCTACTTACGGTGGGTGAGATTTCACAACTTATGATTGGATTTCGGAACGTGACCAAAACCTATATTATTAAATTATCTTATACCTAAAAAAAATCGACATGTTTTTATTGTTATTATAACAACACTGACATTTCTATTTTAAATAACTTTGAATCAACTGTAATTTTCCCTTTTTTAATGTTTTAGTTATTTATATCACAAGAATAAGAAATATTTTAGATTAAACTATTTGTTACATGATTTTTTTTAGCTGAAGTAGACCGCAGAAATAAACTAATTATCCTCGCTGTTTTACGGTGAAAAATTTAGTGTTGCGCTCGGCAAAAAGTTTTTAGCGTCTCGTATCTTTGAAACCCTCGCTACGCTCAGGATTCGACCTTTGAACCATGAGCGTCAGGTTTCAATAGAGGTAACGTCCCGCAAAATCGAACTTTCTAGCCTTTTTGATCAAGGTTTTATTTGAAGATGAAACGACGGTGGCCAACACCGTAGAAAAAGGTGAATATACTAGAGAATTTCAACGTGTTCTCGTAGGTCTCTGTAGCATAATTGGTCAGTGCATTGGGCCGGATTCCCAAGGATGCGGGTTCGAGTCCCGTCAGGGCGACATGAGACAAGTTGCTTTTTTCTAGTATATTTACTTGATTAAAAAATATCATCCGTTCAGTTGTTCGTATGTGTTTGAGTAACAAACATCTGAACTTTCACATTTTATATCAGTAGGATAAGTAGGAAGAAAGAAACAAATAGTAAAATTGTTTGAAAAATGGTTTGATTAACTGTAATTAACTTTAACTTTAACTTTAACTTTAACTTTAACTTTTATCTTTAACTTTAACTTTAACATTAACATTAACTTTAAGTTCACTGCACTTTGCACTTTCATCTGGTTTTATTTGCTTAAGTTTGTTGTTTGTGTTATCTTTATTTTGCTGTATGCTATATGTTTACCTATTAGAGGAAACTTCACTGATTTATGTACAAACTTATATTTTTATCTGTTTATCTGTGTCTGGAATATTGTATGTTTCCCAAATAAAATAAAATAAAAAATAAAAATGTAAGACGCCTGTAAGAGCTGTCGAGGACAGCAAAAGAAACGGGGGGTTGGGTAGGAAAAAGGATCGTATATTAGGAAAAGTAATATTTACAGGCAGAAGCCAAGGCAAGATAAAACAATAGCTATGACAAGGCCCCCAAAGACAAGAAGCCAGTAAAGAGTTAAGACCATAGCCTAGGTATTAAAAACTACACAGTATAAAATACTTTTTGTGATGGAAATTGACCTTACTGATATGTTAAGCTCACTTTTCAATTTGACGACTCTGTATGAAATAAAACAGGGAGAAAAAAATAGCCCCTGACGAGTTTCTTGCCGGTTCTTCTCGTTACAAGGTCTCCCGCCGTAGGGTTTGTGAACCGAAGGCATAGCTTCTTTGACGTTCATAAGTGCTTGTAACAGCCTAGACTGAATAAATGATATTGATTTGATTTGATTTGATTTGACTATCAGTGGGTCCGTCCTTGACAAGAGCCTAGTTTTTATTCAGAAAAATTACATTCTGAAGAAAACATTTGAAAGAACAGTGTTTCCATAAAGATAATGTATGAATAAAGATGAGTATGCGTATAGCAGCAAATAATACTTAAATCTCACAAAAAACCTTAATTATGCATGAATAAGCCGTCGTTTCGAAACTTTACGTTACAAGTTCACGCTGGTTATCTTAACTGGTTTAATAATAATGCGAGGAACTGAATATTTAATCAAAAAAGAAAGGAAGTAAACAACATCGAGAAGATGTCTTTTGTTTTATAATTAATACACCGCAATAATAAGCAAAAATAATGGTTACAACTCTTTTTGTTTGTAACAAGTTATCTGATGTTTTGTGGTTTTCAAACTATTTAAAAAAAAATCGGCCAAGCGCAAGTCGAATTCGCACATGAAGGGTTTCGTCTCTCACCCAAGGTTGCCTGGAAGAGATTGCTATGTAGCAATAAGGCCGCCTATTGTGTGTTCCTCTTTTTTGTCATTTTCTCTGTATGCGTTTGTTTTTATATCGTGTGCAATAAAGTTTCTATTATTATGATTGCCAAAATGCCACTATAATATTACATCTGCAAAAATAACTTTGTTTTTTATAGTATTTGTATGAATGACAAAGTAATATCTGCGGTTTTGGAAATTGTGCTATGCTGTGCTCTGAAACTACTAAATATATTTCGTTCAAACCAATTTTCGTTGAAAGTTTTTATAAAGATCTACATCAAATTTTTTTTTTTTAAATTTCTCTTTCTTATTCTAAAAGTTAGAGGGACACACACACACACACACACACACATTTTTCCACTTTGGAAGTGTATAACTATCAAACGGATGACTTCGAGAAAAAACTGTTTTAGAGGCCTCAATGTAACTTTTCAAGATCTATCTAATTATATCCCACCCAAAAAAAAGTTCCATGTATGGGGAGCGCCCCCTTAATTCATATATATTTTTATTTTTGTGTAAAAACCGTAAAGCGGTGTACAGAATACATCTACCGACCAAGTTTCAACTGTGTAATCCTCATAGTTTTGGAATAAAGTGGCTGTGACAAACATTTGTTTGGCCGAATCTATAAGGGTTTCGTTTTTTGCCTTTAGGCTACGAAACCCTAAAAAGGACGAGGTTATACAAATATGTTATACATTTAATCCAATATATCTTTTTGTATGTTCACCGATTATGGAATCGGTTATGTAGTTTTCAGGAATTCTTAAAAAATCAGTTGCTTTCGCAACTTGTCGGGTTCGTTACCTAGATCGCATAATAACTAGCACCACAGAATATATAATAGCACTAATACCCCAATTTTTCGTGAACGTAAATACGGGGCTTTAAAAAATGTGAAAAAAAAATCTTTATAAAAAAATAAAAACCGACTACAAAAAGTAAAAGAAGAGAGAAATAAAAGTATAGAAGTGCAATGTGCCTTATACTTAAAATTGTTTTATCATAATTAGTACCTATAAGTATGTTATTTTCAAAAGACTTTGCAAGTTGTAACGAACAACGTTTTAAACGTACGGACTTACTTGGTTTTTTAATTAATTTTATTTCGTAGAAAACACAATTTTTCTTTTCATAGATATGTATGTATAAAGGCTTCATAATCATCAAGTGATCGCGTGGGTGTTCGTTTCTGCTTTAAGACCCCTTTCTTCATTACTTGCCCCAAAGAGTTCTATTTTGGGAACGTCGCGTTCCAGTTTTAGACGCTTTTGAATTTGTCCAATTTAATTATGTAACGTACACTTCCTAGTGACGTCAATTTGCGAGTATTGGAATTGAGTGCTTATTACTAATTGTGTAAGATATAAAGCTAATGTTAATTTATTTATTTATTCAGTTAATACTGTGAAGTTAATCTATTTGATTTTATTATCATTAGGTATCAATTTATTAATTTATTATTATGTAAATTACTATTGCAATGTTTTAAAAAAAATGGAAACTGAATGACAAAACCTCCTTTGCGAGCGTGCGAGGACGCTCGGAAAGGAGGTTTTGTCATTCAGTTTCTGCGTAGAAAATAGCTTTTTGCGGCAAAGCGCGGTAAAGTACTTTTTTATTTAATATCTAAAAATATGTCATAATGCGTTCCGAATCGCACTATTGACTTTTTTGTAACATCATATTCTTATTTTAAGTAGCTTTGAATTAATTATAATATTGGTTTTATTATATTATTTTGGTTTATTGAATCATAAAAACAATAACAATAAGATTAAACTATTTGCTATAAGAATTTTATAATAGGCTCGGTGAGAATTCACAACCTATGATTGGATTTCGGAACGTGACATAAACCTTTATTTTTAAATTGTTGTTGTCTTGTACCTCATGTCAATGTCAACATTTACCGAATCGTTTTTATTGTTATTTATACGTAACAATATATTCCTTTCGTACCCTACTTTAAATAACTTTGAATTAACTATACCTAATACTCTCTTTTTTATTATTTTAGTTTTTTTATCATTAAAACAACAAGAATAAGGTATATTTAGATAAAACTTTTTGTTTAAAGAATTTTTTAACGGAAGTTGACCGCGGAACCAATCGTAAAATGTTCTTTGCTTGTTTAAGGTGAAAAGTGACAATTTAGCGTCTTGTACCTTTGATATCCTCGCTTCGCTCAGGATTCAAGATTTCAGATTCAATCCTAGAATCCTTCACTAGCTCAGGTTTCAATAGAGGTAACTCGCCGCTAATAACCTACTTTCCAGCCTTGCATAACAAATAACTATTTCGTTGTTTGTCAATAGTTGCCAAATTCATATTGTAATGTAACTACTCAATTAAATTTTACGCTTTTTTATATAAATTTTTAACCATGAAGGTGATCTACGGAGGTCTTACAAATTACAATTTGAACTTAATGTAGTTAAAAACACGAAGCTTTGCACAAGTGCACCATGTGTGCACGATCTCACAATATTACTTTAATATTGCATATCAGCTTATAGAAAGGTCAGTTTGGTATTTGAACATCTGCTAAAAATCACTAACACACATTTGCATTAAACTTAAGAATGGCTTACTGCTATTCTTATCTTTTTAAAACTTGAATATTAAGAAGCTATTTGCTTAAGCTTTAAACGCTCGATATTGAGCCCGCAAGTTAAGTTTAGCCTTTGTGGATTTTAAGAACGTCATATGGTTAGTGCAAAGCAATTTTTTTATTCTTGTTACTAGCGTTTGATATACGGATCATCATAAAAAATAAAATATTCTAAAGAATATGTGTATTTTTTGATAAAATGATTTTTATTTTATTTTTTTATTTTATTTTACAACTTTTTGGAAAACTTACAGCTAAATAATACTGTAGTAATAAACAATGATAACAAAGTACAGCCATTTACAAGTTTTCACATTTAGATAAATGAAATAATACTAAAATGCCTCTTTTAACCAAAAGAATTAACAATTACTGCTTATTTGATAAATAATAAACAAGAATTATTGTAAAATGCAAAATTAAAAAGTTATAATTACTGCTTAGTTATATCTGACTTTTTTTGAAAAAAGTTACTGTTAAAGAGACTCTTGATTGTAGGTATGTTTGAATTGAATATATCGAGATCTATGGTTTTTAACATGGAATTAAGTAGTTTGGGTGCTCTGTTAACAAATGAATGAGACTGGTAGTTCGTTTTAGCGGGGGAACATGCAATAGGTTTGTATGGCGCGTGGTCTTATTCGGTGTATTGATGTAAAATTTACTTATCAATTCAGGACAGTCAATAGTACCTTGAAATATTTTTAAGAGGAATGCAATATCAGCCATTTCTCTTCTCTTATCAAGTGGTAAAAAGTGAAAATGCTTGCAGCGTTCAGTGTAACTATGGAAGAAAGTTCGAGTTTTATATTGCAAATAACGCAGAAATTGTTTTTGTACAGCTTCCAAGCGCGATATATAAACATCATATTGCGGGTTCCATATTTGCGACGCGTACTCGAGGTGACTGCGTACAAAGGCACAATACAACATTTTGACTACTATAATGTCACGGAACTCAGATGACATGCGTATTACGAAACCGAGTGCTTTTCGTGCTTTAGTTATTATCGATTCAATATGACTGTCAAATAGTAGCTTCGAATCGAATATGACCCCCAGATCCTTTATAACGTTGACTCTTGTTATAGATTGAGTATTGATAGAATAATCAAACTTTAATGGGAGTGCTTTTCTACTAAATGTGCATACGCAACATTTGGATATATTAAGATCAAGCTTATTGTTAATACAATAAGCTTGGAACCTATTGATGTCTTCCTGCAATTTGATACAGTCAGATGTGTCAGATATTTTTGAGAGAATTTTCATATGGTCTGCGTACAACAAGATTTTACTATTGACAAAACAGGAGGATATATCATTTACGTAAATTATAAATAATAATGGTCCCAAAAGTGAACCTTGAGGTATCCCTGAGGGTATGGGCAGCTTTCTCGATGTATAGCCACTTAGCGCTACGGTTTGGCTGCGGTTTTCTACGTAAGAGCTAAACCATTTAAATAGGTTTCCCCGAATACCAACCATTTGAAGCTTGTACAATAAAAGTTGATGATCAATCCTGTCGAAACATTTGCTATAGTCAGTGTAGATAACATCTACCTGAGCTTGTGCATGCGACATGTACTTTGTTAGAAAGTTTTGAGACAGTAGTGAGTTGGTAGTCGTTGATCTCCCACTCAAAAAGCCATGCTGAGATTCGTTTAACACATTGCGTAATGAAGAGTAAACCTGTTCATATACAATTTTTTTGAATATTTTTGCGAAGATACATAATTTCGAAAATGGCCTATAATTTTGAACTAGATTTTTTTGCCCGTTTTTTGCACATGGGTTATGAGAGTTGATTTCCAGATCTCAGGAACAAACCCGGATGCTAGTGAATAGCGGAACAGATATGCAAAGGGGGCCACAAGACTAGCTGCACAGCGGACAATGAAAAGTAGGGCTATATTATCCGGACCAGAGGTTTTATTAACACCAAGTTTCTTTAAAAAATTAAGTAGTATACTTTCATCGATATCAATAGAGCATATATCTGAATCTGAACTGCACTCTGGAGTTGGTAAGTCAGTATTCGAAGTCTTAGGCTGAAAAGTAGAATTAAAATAGTCAGCAAAGAGATCACAGATTTCACCTCCTGAACTAGAGGTGTTATGACCATAAGTCATACTTGAGGGATATGAGTGAGATGCTCGCTTGCTCTTCACATAAGTCCAAAATGACTTAGGGTCGTTTTTTATATTAGCCTCCATCCTTGTGATGTATTTATTATAGCAATCCTCTTCGAGCTCCTTTGCACGATTTCTTATAACCGAGAAAGAAGAGAAATCTGAATAGTTTTGTATTTTACATATTTTTTATGAAGTTTATATTTTTCTTATAACATTTTGACAAGGGCACTGTTATACCACTGAGGATACCAACGACCTTTGAAACTCTTCTTGTGAGGAATGAACTCATCTCGGAGTGAGTATAATAGGTTATAGAACCTGGTGATACACTCTTCCAACGACAATCCCGCAAAGTACTGTATCCAGTTAGTGCTATCGAGAATTTTGCAAATAGCGTCATAATTTCCTTTGTTGTATGAATAAGATATATGAGTAGCATCAATTAATGTTTTTTCTTTGTCTATTTGAAAAGTGACACAGATAGACGGGTGATGGCAGTCAGGTGATACTAATGAGTCGTATTTTGATAAACATTTTGCTGAATGGTCTCTTTGTCTGCAAGAAGTGTCTCGAGACCAAATCTTTTTTTTCCTGTTGCATACATGCATTTATTGGCCTATCTATAAAAAATCGCAGGTATTGTACAAAAAAATGTATTTCCGTAACAACTGGTTTAAGATACGAAAAGATTCTTTAGTTAAGTGCAAATGGGTGTAATTATTTTTTTTATCAAAATCTACGTTCCTACTTTCCTTTATATCGAGATACAAAAAGGTACTCTATATTTGTCCAGCAGTTCAGTTGTAGATTGCTCTTATTTCAATTCCACTTACCTTTGAGAGTGAGTTCCTTGAAATGAATAGTGATTGCTATGTATTTTCCGAGCTCGTTTTGCGCCTTTATTATGCAAAGTCGGTCCATGGCTCTCTCGAGTGCTATTTCGTAACAGCAATTTACGGCATCCGAAAGGTAGTTTTCTCCCGCAATAAATAAATTTCTCCTTTAAATGTATTAGATTTCAATGGCTGATTATGTTATATTTTTTTATGACTCGGTTTTAGAAAAGTTCCATACCTCAGTAGGTATGTATAAACATTTTGCTAAGAGTTGACTTTGAGACCATATTCAACTTGAAATTCTCAGTTCAGAATCTGACCAGAAGACTAGCTAAGGTATAACGATTCGGAATGATAATAAGTCAATATTAGATGCAAGACACATTATTACGGAGGTCAGTCGTCATGTAGTATAATATTTTTGAAACGATATAAAAAATTGTTACTTGAAGCCGTTAGTAAATATATATATTTTTTATCTCATTTGCATGATTTTAATCAAATGATCTCACTCAACTTGTTACTTTGAAAGCTTTCCGGCTGGTATTCAATATTAATTTAAACTTGATATACACGAAATAGAAAAGCTGTGAATTGTGTAAAATATTGTAATGTGTTGGCTTAAATAGTTAGGTAAGTTACAATGTGAAATCCTACGAAAACCTGCTAATCCTACTAATCCTATTATAAATGTGAAAAAGGTTCTCGGATCTTCCAAACGTCCACACGGCCGAAGTTGCGGGCGGATGCTAGTACCTAAATAAATAAAGCAGTATCAAGACCCAGATAAATAACTATATGTTAAAATTTTATAAAGCCCTATTGGTTGAGTACTGTCAAAATGGTGTCAGGAATACCGTCCGATTTCTTTTGTTATATTCCGGAGCAGTCTGCCACCGGGCACTTACATCACGTTTCTATTATGCAAAGTGCCCGAGTGCCCTGTAGCATCAATTTTTATTACCGTTTCACCACAAAATAAAAAGCTATCAGAAGGATCATGCCGCAATACTCCAAAAACTTTCCGGATTCACTAGGGTTGCTTGCTTTGTTAAGTTGCTGGTAGGACTTCATATAAGTCCCCCTGGCTAGCTAACTACCACCATCTTATTTAATTTGGACGCCTTAACATCAATGTTTTCAGTATTGTTGTGTTCCGGCAGTCAGAGATAAGATAGACAGTTCCTCAGTGGTTTAGGATACCGGAAGATGTGTGCTTCCACCTTCAGCCTTAGCCTTATTAGGAATGATGAAAGCTAAGCGTATCCCCGTTGTCCATGAATAAAACCGCTTCTTCATTTTGTCGATCGCTACTTAACACTGCTTGGAAGTGCCTATTAAGAATGCCTGTTAACGCAACAAACGATCTGAGAGTTCTCTGCCTTACGTACTTTGTGGTTTCGCTAAGTACGGTCTGAAGCGTATCATGTTGCACAAAACTGTCAACTCCAATTGATTTTAAACTATATATTTAAAATAGATTGGCGGTGTTGTAGTTACCCGTTGTTATGGAATATGGACGAATTGGGAAAATATTTTCGTACATTAGATATTATCGTTTTTTATATTGTTTATTGCGAATCTTTGTTTACCTATGTTAATATTGTAGACGAATAAAGAGATTGCCGTTCGCATAATTAAATATTATAAATATAGGTACTACGAGTTCGAAATTCAGAAGCTATCAAATAATAATTTAAAATAGATTATTATAGCCAGAAATGTCAAAGTAATAAGAGAATTTATATATAGGGTGGGGCAGTGAAAATATACGAGAAATCACTATTTAAATTTTAAATGCAGAGCACACAGTTACCATTATACCAAGCTGACGCTATAGTGTCTCGCTCGACTCGTTCATTCTCTCTCTTTCACTCCTTCCTATAACGTCCACTCATGCACTAGGATGCCCGGGGTTTCCCAGGGTTACCATCCTACAAATACATAGACTGTTGTAAATGTTGTAATATTGAAAAAGCAACATAATTACGTTGCTTTTTCAATTAACGAGCTATTCTAGTAAAAATATAACACAATTATTACCTATACAACATGAAAGTAAATTTTAATGATATGTGAAAATGATCGCCCTACAGAGTTCTCGATTTTAGTCATACATATCATAGGCATCTTCATCAGCAATTATTTTTAATGTCCCCACCGCTTGGACACTGGCCCTCCTTACGGATGGCTAAGGAGAATGGGCCATGCATGACCCACCACGCGGGCCCAATGCGGATTGGTGGGTCTTAAGTACAAATACAGCCGACGACATAAAGTGCCTTCCAAAGCACGGAGGAGAGTGAGATTGTAAATTTTTGGTCATCCATCCCGTGATCGTCCATTGCGAAAGTTGCTTAACTTCAACAATCGCAGGCCCAGCGTGCGAACCACTCCGCCACCGAGCTTCTCGCCCTCTTCCCTACTTCCTTAACCATATTTCACTTCAAAGCGACATGCGGCCTGACTTTTATGGAATAATATAGTAATCTCTGGGAGAAAATTGAAATTTATCTTGAATGGTGGTGGTAAAGTGGTGAATAGGAATAATGAACACTTCCTTTTGGAATTCAAGTTTTGTTGTGATAATTGATAACGATTTTTACTAGATTCAATTGCAACTATAAATCTGAAAGTAACTAAAATAATTATTATAAAACTTACACAAGACAAACTGAAATGAGAGAAAAGTACCTCACTTTCGCATATTTAAAACTTCACATGGAAAAGGTAAACGGCTGCTTTAAGACTATTTGTACCTTTATAATCGCTATTTTGAAATATATAGACAGAATCAGACTATTACCTACCATCATTACAATGTACATATACTAGGTACTTGAAAACCTTTGCTTGGTTAGCTTAAAAACTTGTGGTTATTCCGACAACTTTCACTTCAAAACTGCATATCGTTAACGCTTGAGGAGGTTAGTGGCGCAGTGGTTCGCGCGCTTACTACGATTGTTGAGGTTAAGCAACTTTCGCATTGGTTGGCCGCCGGATGGGTGACCAATAATGTACTATGTCGAGCTCCTCCGTGCTTCGGAAGGCACGTTAACCCGTTGTTGGCGGCTGCATTTGCAGTCGTTTAAACACACCAATCCGCATTGGGCCCGCATTATGGGCCATGGCCCGTTCTCCTTTATCCATACATCTAGTTAAGGTGGTACGACTTCCATACAAGCAAACGTTGCACATTAATTGGTTCATCATACATTAATAATTCATAAATACATGTGCAACTAACTCGTTTCAGTTATTTGTTTGCGCGAAATTATTTAAAAAAATTACTTTCATACATGAAGTATAGAAATGCGACGAGTCACACACACATACCTAGAATGATTGAAATTATAAGATATTAGTTTATTCGTGATTTGTGTATGAAAGTATTTTTTTTTAATATTTCGCGCAAACAAATAACTGAAACGAGTTAGTTGCGCATGTATTTATGAATTATTAAGGTATGATGAACCAATTAATGTGCAATATTTGTTTGTATGGAAGTCGTAACACCTTAACAGATAGCCAATAGCAAATCCCTCAAAAAAAGGTCACAGACATAATCGGTAAGTATATTCGGAGCAATTATATTTCAAATCTACCCCGCTAAGCCGCCTTTGACTACGGTACCGATAACAACCCGCATTGGATCCACCCTGAACTTACGTATCCTTTGTGGAGACAGGATACTTTCTTGTGTTTAGAAGAGCTTTGTACGCACTACGCGTACGGAAAAAAACTCTTGTATTTTAGTAGAGTAGCAAGTTTGTTCCTACCCTTGTTTGATACTGATAACTCATTTTAAAATATCGTTGTGTTAGATATGTATTCAGTAGGTTGGTACACAGAAAGAGCGGGCTGCGTCCTGCCTGACATTTCACGCTGATGCGAATAATGAATAAACAGTGTGCAGTTGACTCGCTTGTTTGATTGACGCGTATTGACGGATTCACGTTCCAATTGAAAAATGTCTTCGGGAGTGACTTTTGGAGTACTTTTCACATTCGACCATCTATCACAGAGCTGGAACAGTTATAAATCGCGGCTAAATCAATGGTTCATCGCTAACGATATAACCTCTGAAACGGACAAGGCGGCCATTAAACGGCGGGCGATTTTATTAACGTCATTAAGTGAAACAATTTTCAAATTAGCAAGTAACCTGGCATTGCCCGCAAAAGTAGAAGAGGTGGCATTCGAGGCAATTGTGTAATTCCTCGATGACCGTTTCACACCCAAAAGGTTTGGTTTTGCGGAGAAATCAAATTTCTACTCGGCAACACAGCACCCAGGTGAGATTCACACTCAATGGGCGGCAAGAATAAGAGCGCCAATCCTCTTATTCTTCACAATTGCCTCGAATGCCACCTCTTCTACTTTTGCGGGCAATGCCAGGTTACTTGCTAATTTGAATGTTGTTTCACTTACTGCGCGTTCAAGAATTAAACACCAACCATTTTCCACTAACACTTTATTATCGACTAGAGGCCGCTCGCGGTTTCACCCGCGTGGTTCCCGTTCCCGTGGTAATATCAGGATAAAAAGTATCCTATGTTCATACCTAGGGTATCTACTATCTGTGTAGTTACGGAGCCTATTCAATGCAAGCAAATCGACTTACAAACTATCAAATCTTTCCTCTTTATAATATTAGTATAGACAAGTGAGCTAAAATGGGTGTATGTTTCTTGGTAAAATGTTGAACCATTGAAAGAATATGTAGATAGCAGGGGCGTGCATTCCATATAGGCAATTAGGCAGTGCCTACCTCATTCAAAACCTAAATAAATCTTTAATAATAATAATCTTTATTTATTTCTTCACAAACAAACAATAAGTATATGGAAAGTAACTACACAATAGCTTACTTAATGACACAAACATGTAGTATAATTTACTTAGTTAATTTAAGTAAGATTTAAACAATTTTTTTTTTTAAATACTTATACAATCAGTGTTAAAGTTATTTTATTTTAGTTTAAACTTCTATTCAACACTCGCCCACTAAGATTTTCCTTACGCTAAATACTGAATACCTACCGGTAGGCAGTCTCCAAATTGCCTACTCGAACGCAAGCAGCGTTTCATACAAGAATACAACTTATTGAGAAAAAGTATTGCTCAATTATAACCCGCCCACGGCAAGAAGGGCGCTATTTGTACGTGTAACGTTCGTTCTAGCTCAAACGTCCGGAATATATCAGTATTAAGATAGGTAGGTAGGTGTCATCACCATCATTATATCAGCCGCAGGACACACACTACTGGCTTCCCCCAAAGATCTCCACGACGAAGATCGGTCTGGCACTGCCCGCATCCAGGCTTCCCGCGACGGCGACGGTGTGGTATTAGGTAGGTATACCTATAACAAATTGGCATTTTGGACTATACCTACGTAGAACTAAAATTCAGCTCAAGATTTATGATTTATTGCATTTTTCAATGCTGTTTTTATACTTATGATAAATTTTAAATAAAAAAATGTTGGAAAAAATCAACTCGTCACAAATACTCAGATGGGTCCAATCTGAGAATTCACTTGTGGCCGAGTTGTAGATAAGTCATATAGATTGTTCAAGTTACAGAGATATATCGCTGTCATAACTACTTCAAAGGTTTGGATAATTTGATAATGAAGTAAGAAACACAAATAAAAATGAAAGGCTTTGCTTTCAAGCATTCTATTGAAAGCTTTTCTCTTTAACATTAAATTTTCATCTGGCTCAGCGGTTGTTCAAAATTGCCTCTAGCTATAATTAAACAAAAAAAAAGCTGTAAAACGGAGCGTAGATCGAAGGGATGGAATAAAAACTAGGTTACGTTTACTCTGCCTCGAAAGATGACCAGCGGCCGTACCGCGCAAGTGACGTCGGCAACGAAATCGGCTTCATTTGACAGATGGATGTGACATATTGCTGCTTCTTTCTGGCACAAATGAAAACTTACAAAAGACTAAGAGAGCTACTTTTCTAAGAGCCTTACAAAAGGCCTCTGTTTGGCGCAGGGGTACTGAACCCGCCTCCTGCGCCAGAGGTCGCAGGTTCGATCCCGGACAAGACAAATATTTGTGTGCATGAACATGTCTATTTGTCTTGGTCTGGGTGTTTAATATGTATATTATGTATGTATTTACAAAAAAAAAGTATATAAGTATGTTTATCCGTTATCTAGTCATGCATCAGAAATAACACAAGTCATGCATCAGAAACTCTTTTACGATTTTTAATAGCAATGGTGGTGTTCGCGCTTGGTTCTCGTTTCCATGATAATTTCCTGATAGAAAATATCCTGTTTTAATCCAGGCTATCTGCTATCTCTGTGCCAAATTTTATCCAAATCCGTTTAGTCGTTTTTGCGTAAAAGGGTAAGAAACAAACAAACATACTGACATACTTTCCCATTTAGAATATTAGTAGTATAGATTATCTGCCAGATAAGCTATCTAGAACTTATCTGTCGTTCATTATATGTCAGACTATAGCGTCTTGTACTTTTGAAATCCTCGCTTCGCTCAGGATTCAATCTTTGAACCACTCGCTACGCTCGTGGTTCAATCCTAGAATCCTTCACTTGCTCGGCTTTCAATAGAGGTAACTCGCCGTTAAATAACCAACTTTCCAACCTTGCATAACAAATAACTATTATTAAAATTGATTATATACGATTGAAAATGCAAACTTAAAAATATTAAAATCAGAACTAATTATATTTTTAAGGTATTATCCTAGTTGTTTTGTGTATTATGGTTGTAGCATTGTAGTTTCGATCTTCCGCGGTAACGTACAACGCGATCTTGTAGTATTGAATTAGCGCGCATCGATGTTTTCTGCGTCGAGATTCCATATTACACTCTATTAAACGTTTAACTTTAGTAACGAATTACTGAAAACATAAACTGCTGAATTAACCATGCTAAAATTACAATAAGCATCATTATATTTATTCAAACTTCATAGAAACGAACGAAAAAGATTTTTAACATCTTTATTATTCAATCTTACGGAGTTTTCTTGTTTCATACATTTCTAAAGATTAGCCACACAGAAGTTTATTTTTTGGTTATTATATATAGCTTAATGTCGAAGACATAAAGAAGTTAAACAACAACATCTAGAGGGTCTATTGTACTATTTGCATTAATTCTTACTTCAAGCAAAACTTTGCTACAAATGATGTCTCTGTACATTGTGCAGAATTTCATTTTTAATATATATTTTTTTTCGATAAAAGTTATTTATAGAATGTCTTGATTCATAACTGTTTAATGCTCTAATTCTAGCCATTGCATTGTCGAAAACGGTTAGGTACTACTTATCGCTGCAGGACCTTGCAGGTCGCATAATGTCGGGATAATTCGGCCACGATTGTCGGCAACTGCCACTCGTCTATAAGCTCCCTTAGTGAAGGATTTTGCTGCAGGCTTGGCTGACAGTCACAGGTATAAGCGGCTTAGCTTTATTTCTTCTATCTCTGGAACAACCGGCAAGATTGTCGACGTCACTGTTTATTTAAGGAATAGGATAAAACCCCTTTGTTCAGAAAAACAATAATATGAACAAAGAAGAGATGACAATGAAATAATAATTGCGTTATTGACGACATTTATTTGAAACTCATTGGTGGTTATGTATTGTCCGATCTTTCAAAATACGCTTAAACAATAGGCGTAAATACGTAGTAATGGCTACATTTGTATCATACATAATGCTATATTTTTTTTAAAGATAAATTGCGTAATGATAAGATGACGTTAGTAGATTTTTACGACGTTTCGGCACCTTTTCAGCTACCGTGGTGAGTCATCCCGTGACCACGGCAGAAACCTCTAAAAAACCTAAAAATACGGACAATTATAACTTAGTTCGTGAAATATAGCGCGTTTGATATCCGTAAAAGTTGTTTTATTTCAATGAACAGTGCGCGCCAAAACATAGATGTACATATAACGTAAGTAATTAATATAAAAGATGGGTAAGTTTATATTCACTACAATTTGATCTCCCAGGTTGTATTCGTTAGATAAATCGTATAATATCACAAAATATGTTGAATTAAATCATTCGGGTATCCGAATTCGGACTAACCACCAAGTGTAAATACGCCACAGTATAGATGGGAATAAACAATCGGTTTTCAAAAATAGACTTTGTAGTTGCCACAAGGCTTTCGAGGGTTCCCTAATTGAAGTATAATGTCGTTTACCTTGACGATTGGAAGTGCTCTTTATTTATTGTTTTCTTGGGGATGAGATAAAGCGGAAAATCGCTCAGTTTATTTTCTCCCTCTGGTTTGACTTTTATTGGGGAGGTTTGGGACACCTGACACGTAGAAAAGAAGATGTTGTTTATTTTGCTCTTGTGTTTTTATACACAAGAAATCGCCCACTTGTTTGGTATAAAAATACTTAATGAAGTGGGGTCGGTTATTTCTCTAAGAACGAATTATCATTTGGACATCGATTCTGTAAATGTTGCTAGTGCTTTTTGAAAGTTGGTGTCGTAAAGAGAAAAATAAACCAATATGTTTTTTATAATACATATGCGTGATGCGCGAACTGACTGATTTAGTACAAAAACGGTTTACCTGGTTTTACACTGTCTTGAAGGGTACAGCTGTATAATAACAGCTGTATAAAATCTTAATTTATCTTTTTCTCGCGAACAAGCAGCCCTGTTTGGCATTAACGAGCAAGATGAGATTTCCAGCTTAAAAGATACCTGCTGGCTTGAGGGCCACTTTGCTCTTCCGTCTTAGCGTTTCTGCTTTGGCCCGTCCCGTAATGGTTTACTTTATAGTTTACACTGCAACTATAAAGTACAGCTGTAAATTTTACAGCTGTATGTCTAATGTAGTCGCGTAGTAGCCAGCGTTATATAGGTAACACTTGAATTTGATTAAATTGAAATGGATTTGCTGAATGGAAGCTACTTCATACACAGGTGTGTGCTTTGGGTCAATAGAGATTTCGGTGGTATTATTGATTTCTCGTTAACGGTGTGTTTAATCGATCAGCAAAACTCAAACCTTATCTAACCAATAATAAATAATAATTGCGACACAGTCCTAGACTAATGCGTAAATTATGTTCTGTATGTATTTATAGCACAAATTAATAAATTTTATATAAAAAAAAAAAACATTAATCTACATAAAAACATATTTGGTGATTATGTGTTAAATCTTTAGCTTTAATAAAAAATATTTTATGTTTTCTTTAATATTAATGCGTACGTCATGAACTTTCTTCTGTAGGCGTAGGCAGAGGTGTCATAGACACCCACGATTCGCATCCATTACTATAAATAATAAATAATAAAAAAAACACTTGATTGCACACAAAGACAAACAATAAAGAAATTACAAAAACAGACAGAAAGCATACAAAAGGCGGCCTTATTGCTAAATAGCAATCTCTTCCAGGCAATTTACTAGTTTAAGGAAGCTTATCAATCTTATTTGAACTTCCTCATACTACTTCATCATCATCAACGGCCATTAAATGTTCACTGCTGGACACAGGCTAGTTATAGAGAGCCACAAAGAAAGGCTATGAACTGGCAGCCATCGGCTATCTAATAAATGTTGTGTAATAGAGATTTCGGTGGTATTATTGATTTCTCGTTAACGGTGTGTTTAATCGATCAGCAAAACTCAAACCTTATCTAACCAATAATAAATAATAATTGCGACACAGTCCTAGACTAATGCGTAAATTATGTTCTGTATGTATTTATAGCACAAATTAATAAATTTTATATAAAAAAAAAAACATTAATCTACATAAAAACATATTTGGTGATTATGTGTTAAATCTTTAGCTTTAATAAAAAATATTTTATGTTTTCTTTAATATTAATGCGTACGTCATGAACTTTCGCCTGTAGGCGTAGGCAGAGGTGTCATAGACACCCACGATTCGCATCCATTACTATAAATAATAAATAATAAAAAAAACACTTGATTGCACACAAAGACAAACAATAAAGAAATTACAAAAACAGACAGAAAGCATACAAAAGGCGGCCTTATTGCTAAATAGCAATCTCTTCCAGGCAATTTACTAGTTTAAGGAAGCTTATCAATCTTATTTGAACTTCCTCATACTACTTCATCATCATCAACGGCCATTAAATGTTCACTGCTGGACACAGGCTAGTTATAGAGAGCCACAAAGAAAGGCTATGAACTGGCAGCCATCGGCTATCTAATAAATGTTGTGTAATATAAATACAAAAAATATATTTCAATAACTTAGTCTAATACATTAGTAACTTAGTCTTAAGTGATTGATGCCCCCCCATTAAGTGTATATGCTTGTGTTAGGCAGCACCGCTCTTCCGAAGCATAAATACAATTCATCATCAGCCTGTGGACGTCCACTGCTGGACATAAACGTTTCCTAACTCACGCCTATTGTGGCGTTCATAGGAGGCTATTAGCCTACTGCTACGACGCTGGCCCGCTGGCCAGACGGGTTGGTAGAGGGTTTGTTTCAAGTTTTCCTTCTCTCGCACAGGTGTTCAATGCGTCAACTCTTACGACATCCCAGGCATGTAAGGGAGTGGTGACACTTGTATTCTTATGCAGTCACCACACGGCGAAGCATAATTACAATAATAGACTAAAACGCAATGTATATAAGTGAGTAACTATATTCAGTATTACTAAATTTACAGTATGAAATAAGCAATACAAAGTGAGCAATTATTACCTTTTTAAAAATTTCCTACCTTTTTTCATTTTAACCCAATTATGAACATAGTAATATAAGCTTAGTAGATTAACTACTAAGAGTGAAAATTAAGAAAGGCACCCTTACTTTAACCCAGTGACGTCCTATCGCGTCGGCGGCTTCACCCGATAATTACAGGAATTAGCTGGCCTGCGATTGGATCGGATTCGGAAACGGCCTTTTATTGAGGTGATTTATTGAAATGTTACTTCATTGACCGGATGTTGGGTTAATGGGTTTTCTGTGTAACCGTGTAGTGCTTTTGACCGATGCAAAACATGATTGGATTGCTGAACTTAAATGGGATATATGGACAGACATATAGGTTGACACTTTAAACTAAGGAATTAGTATGACAATAATAATGATATTTTTAATTGAAAACATCAAATTCCTCTTAGAACAGACTATTAAGAGGATTTTGCACACGTAAACAATCCGTCATCATGATTTCATTTATTCATAATCCTATAGCAATACTCAACCCCTACCTACCTGATAAAAGTTATCAAGAGTTTTCTTTCTTCGTCTAAAAAAAAATGTATTACCTACCTAACTATAAATTTCAAATTAAATACAGTTTAACTAAATAAAGGTTCCAAATTAAATAAAGGTTGATGGCAACACCGCATCAAGTTGATTACAATATCATTCTCGTTAAATTCCCATACACACCGGCTTCGTGGAACTCTAATTGTTGTACCAGCTAATTCCGAATGAATTACGTTCCATTAGGGGAATAACGCTCATTTGTTAACAACTTTTAACGACACAATTTATTTCTGTTTATGATTAAGTGCGACGGGTCGTGCGACGAAAAGTTGAGATATGTTTACGCGATAAGAATTTTTCGGTGCTGCCGCGATTTGTTCGAGTATTTTCTGTAAATCGATCCTAATGGATTTAATTTCCAAAATTCGCCAATGTATAGTTGTTGTAGTGGTATTTAAGAGAGCAACCGAGTTTCGACATATGGTTAATGAAAGTACACTGCTTCTTTTTTATAAAAATACTAAGGGTAGGTTATTTTATTCTTCAAGTAACAAGAGACTACTTAGGGCCTGTTTCACAATCTAAAAGTCAGTTCTGAGTAGCTTACTTGACGATGATTTGACGTATTTTTAACCGACTTCAAAAAAAGGAGGAGGTTCTCAATTCGACTGTATTTTTTTTATGTATGTTCTACCATAACTTCGCCAGTTGTTAACAGATTTTTATAATTCTTTTTTTATCTGAAAGAAAATGGTTTATGTGTGGTCCCATATAATTTTTACGCAGATCTGGCTAGTAGTTTTTTCATAATCTTGAAAAATATCAATCACCTTTTGGCAAGTTGTCGTTTACCTAGATGACATTGTTGTGTATGGGCTGATTTTTAGTGTAAGTAACGGCACATGATGTAACAAAAAAATCTGAAATAAAAACATTTTATTAAAAAAATTCAAACCGACTTCAAAAAGTAAAAAATAAAACTTTTGGAGTCGGTGCTAGCTAGCTAAGGCCAACAAAATATATAGTTAATAGAAGTGCAATGTAGAATGCCCTGGCTGGCACCGACTCCAAAAGTTTTATTTTTTACTTTTTGAAGTCGGTTTGAATTTTTTTTATAAAATGTTTTTTTATATACAATTGTCAAATTGACAGTTGTGATATAAAAAAATATGTCAAATCCAAGTCAAGTAAGCTACTCAGACAGAACTTACTTGTAGATTGTATACCAAGCCCATAATATAATACCTAGATCTAAATATTTTTAGTCATATCGGCTGCACGTCACGCGTCAGTCCAATTATAATACAAGCAGAAGAGGATGTTTTTTTAGACTTTTTACTGCTGAAAATAGAAGAAAATATTTTTGTTGACGATGTTATTATAACTGTTGTGGGTTGGATAGAAATGTTAGTTTTCAATCATCAGAGGAGATCGTTTGCGCGAGAGGGCTTATTAAATTGGGGTTGTTTGTTTTTGTGTCATTATTTTCTAGAAGCTTCGGAATTTTTCGTAGCTAACTTGAAGTTAGTGTTTTAAATATAAGTGAATGTAATCACGTATTCACTTATCCATAAAATTGTAATTGTAATAAATGTATTGATTGAGTATTGGCTGTTATACTACCTGCGGGCCTACCATCATCTTTAGAAACCATCATGTCATAAGAACGTTTTGTCTGAGTTTTGTTTTTATTGAAGTTGACACATTTTGACACACTTCACTTTTTGGAGGTGATGTTTGAGCGAAGACGTCACAAAACTTCCGTCAAAATGCAAACTTACTTTAATACGAAATAGCATGGTAAGATTGAAACAATACTGTGCTAAGAGATGGAGATAGGCCGTGCTTTTTCTTTGAAATATGATATTTTTAAGGATTTAAAAAGTCTATTTTTAGGGTTCCGTACCTCAAAAGAAAAAACAGAATCCTTATAGGATCACTTCGTTGTCCGTCCGTCTGTCAAGACCGTTTTTCTCAGGAACGCGTGCAGGTATCAAACTGAAATTTATATCTAAAACTCAGGTCTACTGTCCCTTGGAGCTGTGAAAAAATTAACTTCTAAGCCAAAGCAATCAAAAGATACAGCCGTTTAAGCCGCAAATTTCCGCCAATTATCGAAACTCGCACGGGAATCATATTATAAAAAATATTTTACGGAGCCCTCGGTGCGCGAGTCCGACTCGCACTTGGCCGGTTTTTGTAGTTACAGTTGTGTTCATCGATTTCTTGACACGTAAGTATTTCAACGATTCAAAAAGTAAAAAGTAAAGAATGGATCCTTTTCAATTACTAATGGCCAATTAATTTCATCAAGAATTCGTAATACTCTTCAATTATGTAGTAGGAAAAGAAATTGGAAGAATTTTACCTTTTCCTTAATTATTTTATGTTAATTATATTCTTATTTTCTTTTTTCCTTGCCTTTTGCTTTCCTTAAAAGTTGTCGCCTACGGGTTTTTTTGCATGATGTTCTGTAGAAACAAAATGTATATATATGATGATTCTTTACATGCCTTAATTACGTACACATTAAGAGCTACTTTTGTAGAGCTGTCGTCTATACTAACAGTGGTAACTGGGACATTGTTTACATAATTTGTTTTGTAATTGTACTCTGACACAGAGGAATTTATCAGCACTTCAGTGGGGATTTAGATGATAATGTTATACGAAACCATTCATAAAATAATACTCACACACACGAACGCACACACACACACCCACACCCACACACACCCACACCCACACACACACACCCACACACATACATGCAAAAATACACAACCAAACCTGCATGTCCTTTATATAACTATTAAACTACTATTACCTATAGTATTAGATATAAAACCTATCTATGGAAATAATGTGTTCTGGAGGTGGGCGCTAGTGACTGCGACACAGTTTATAACTAATGCGGTCACTACCGATCACTACCTGCTCTTATCTCATAAGTCTCCTGTAAGCAATAAAATTTTCGTTTCATAAAAAATCCAGGATATTGATAAGAAGAAGAGCCATCTTATTCCATCATCCCGGTGTTGCCAAGATTTGTTTTTGTACTATCAAAGTTATTCTTCCATATAACAATTGGTGCCTCATGCCCAATACAAATATTTGTACCACCATACTATCGAAAAATTTATACCCGAAATAGCAACTTTTCTAGCTGTCTAAGAATGTATAACGATCATTTTCCCAATTTAGATCTATTTTGCAACTCCTTAACTGGTACTAAATCTTTCTTTTTTAATGTTAGAGTTAACCTTGTTTTGTCAAAGTTACCTATAGCCTAACTTATTATTAGTTAAGTATATCTTTTTACATTTTGTTATCTTGTTACTGCATGTTACTTTTAATGCATACTGCATGGTCCATTATTCACTAACACTAGATATAAGTTCAAATGTTACTAACAACTATGGATGATTTCTGAAATAAATGATTTATTATTATTATTATTATTATTAACTAAGCCTAAATAGCTGTAACTCCAATTTCTTTATAATACGTTTAATTTTGGGCACTCGTTTCTATAATTTAACAACCTTTTATTACCGCCAGCGGAATGGGTCTACTTCAGTCTGCTTATCTTAATGTTGTGCTTATTGTTGAAATATTTTTATTTAAAACTAGCGGATCCTCGCAGTTTTACCCGCGTGGTGCTCGTTCCCGTGGGAATATCGGGATAAAATATAGCCTATGTCACTCGGGAAAAATGTAGCTTTCTAATGGTCTAAGAATTTTCTAAATCGGTCCGTAGTTCCTGTGATTAGCGCGTTCAAACAAACAAACTCTTCAGCTTTATAATTTTACTAGAGGCCGGGCGCGGTTTCACCCGCGTGGTTCCCCTTCCTGTGGGAATTTTGGGATCATTTATAGC
The DNA here is from genome assembly GCA_910589605.1 of Chrysoteuchia culmella. Classification (NCBI taxonomy): domain Eukaryota; kingdom Metazoa; phylum Arthropoda; class Insecta; order Lepidoptera; family Crambidae; genus Chrysoteuchia; species Chrysoteuchia culmella. Next base: position 5,038,992 of record OU342651.1, read on the forward strand.
CTATGTTACTACTTGGGGTCTAAGGATTCTCTATATCAAATTTCGTCAAAATCGGTCCAGTAGTTTTTGAGTTTATTCGTTACATACAAAAATACAAATCTTTCCTCTTTATAATGTTAGTATTCGTAATTTTATATAGTATAGATGTACCTCACAACTTGCAGTACAGTAATCTTGTAATGCGATAACAATTTTGCAATAAAAATAAAAAGTTTACGGTTAAAGTATTATAATTAGTATTTTCTTTTTGTGATGGAAAAAGACCTTTTTAGTAGCACATGCACGTCACGTTAAGGTCACTTTTTAATTTGACGACTCTGTATGAAATAAAACAGAGGGAAAAAACAGCCCTAGACGAGTTTCTAGCCTGTTCTTCTCGTTACCTACAAGACCGGGGTATGTGAACCGATGGCGTAGCTTCTTTGACGTTCAGAAGTGCTTGTAACAGCCTAGACCGAATAAATGATATTGACTTTGACCCTGTGCCAAAATAAAGAGTGAAAAACAAACAATTCAAACTTATTTTTATAGGACGACTACAGGTGCATGTGGCAGCTGGTAATGAGAGCGGAGTTCACTAAAGATTAGATAATGGGAGTTACACCCGAGTTCTTTTTGTAATAACACGTGTTGTGAGGCTCCAGTTTTAACTCAATCTACCGTACAATTTTTTTATATACTACAAAATATATTTACTTGACATTGGCAAAATTCGCTAATTTTATTGCCAATTAAAAAACAAGCCATTAATTAAGAAAGAAGAAGAAGATTAGATAATGGTGGGTAAAAACATCGACAAGGTCTGTCGACATTTAACTCATGTTTTGTGTTAATCGGTTGGCTAAACTCGGGGCCTAAAGGTAATCTTTTTAATGGTATGGCGAAAAATCTTTTTTTTTTTAATTTATGATTTTTTTAGGTTTTACAATTTCAATGCTATCTTTATTAAAGGTCGCAGATTCAAGTCCCGTCTGAGAATGACTTGTGAGTTAAATCGGTTTTTTCTAAAAAAAAAACAAAAAAATTATCTTATGTTTTTCCAAGTTTTAGAGCAGGATCAAAAAATTTACCGCCTGTTTTACCGCTTCTGTGGTCTAGTGGTACAACCACCGGTATCAGACCCAGGGGTCCCGGGCCCGATTCCCAGCGGGGGTACATATTGTATTCGGTTGGGTTGGTGGTAGGACTTGTTAGAAGTCCATCTGGCTAGCTACAAGTAAGTCTGACGCCATAACAACAATGTTTTCAGCATTATTGTGTTCCGGCAGTTAGAGATAAGATAGCCAGGGGCCGTACCGCACAAGTGTCGTCAGCATAGACATCGACTTCATTTGACAGATGGATGTGACATATTGCTCTTAGACTTTGGTAAGTTTTCATTTGTGTCAAAAAGAAGCAGCAATGTGTCACATCCATCTGTCAAATGAAGTCGATTTCGATGCCGACGCCACTTGCGCGGTACTGCCCCAGTTCCTCAGTGATTGAGGATTCCGGGAGAGGCTCGCTTTCATCTTCAGCCTTATCAATACTTAACATCAGGTATGATGAAGGCTAAGAGTCTCCCCGTCGTACATAAAAAAAAATTAACTCAGTTTTTGTAAATATAGATATAATAAACATTACGTTAATTTAAGTAAAAGTAATGTTATACAAACTTACATTGCGTAGGTAAGATAAAGATTGTTACATTTTTCCACTTGGCAAACGCCTAGTATTTGTATCACATCGGATAACACATGTGGAGCGGAAACGGGACACAATTGAGTACATTCATCGTGGTGTCAATGTCGGCTTTTAGGGATCCCTCGGAAATATAGGTGGTATAGTAACCATGCCACCTATATTTCCGTCCATTCGGTTACTTAACATTTAACACGTTGACCGCCAAGCTCAAAAACAGTGTTTTTAATTTTTTGGACTTCACTTTTGGTAAATTAGTCTTTTGTTTTTTTGCCATATTTTCCGACCTATAAGTCGTACAGAGACATGGAGCAAAACAACCGTTTAGGTTTTAGGTAACAAATCTGATTCCATAATAAAATGTACTAATACGTGTATCCGGCTGAAAAATTTGGCCTCTCAATGAAGCACTGCCCGTTTGTCCAAAGATACACATGGCCTCAGGTGGCGGCACCTTGTGTTTCCAAAAGGATACACATGGCGCTCAAGGTGTTAAATATCTCCTGATCTTGAATAAATTAATCAAATTTGAAAATATAAGTAAAATTACACATAAGTGTGAAAGAATTATGAAAATATCTCAACAAATAGAGATGTTTTAGGGGGTCTTAAAGTTGCGCTTAACGGCTCAGTGTGTGACGTCACGCCACTTCAGCCCGCTCTGGTAACGTGACGTCACAGTCAATTCTGCGCGAAAATATTAAACTTATCCCATTCAAATGAGGGTCAATATCGGCTTTTTAGGGATCCTTCGGAAAAATAAATGGTTACTGTTCATTTGGTTACTTATTATTTAAATGTGTCGAATGCAGTAAGATAAATAATTGAAGTAAACAAAAATACTTAGCAATAAGTCGTAGTTGAAATAAGCTTCTTTTGACGTACAATTTAGTCTTAATTTTGGTGTTATTTGCAGGCAGTCGGTCGATTAGTCAAGTGGTGAACTCTTAAGGCCCGAGCTTACTAACTCATTAACAGACCTACAGCCTCATTTAAAGGGACAAAACGATATTTTAAACTACAATTACTGTTTCGATAGTCAGTGAATTTGGCTCCTTAACACGCCATAAGAGTTGTTTTAAATCGGTGTCTTATCTACACAGAACCCTCACGAATTTAATGCGCACTTGTTTTTTTTCATAACTTGTTCCTGGCAAAGGAAACGCGTTTGTTGGGCGTTGGCACCTGCCTTGTAGGGCAGTATAATACCAGAAAATATTACTAGCTTTGTCGTATTGACAAATATTTGTGTGGAAACATTCTTATTACGAGAGGTTTTTAGGCGACACTTACATCCATTTGGATTAAACTTAAGAATCGGCTTAGACTATTCTTATCTATTTAAAAACTTTAATATTTGACGACCTGTTTGCCGCAGCGGTATACTAAACCCGCCTTCTACGCCAAAGGTCCCGGGTTCGATCCCCGGACAAGACAAATATTTGTGTGCATGAACATGTCTATTTGTCTTGGTCTGGGTGTTTAATATGTATATTATATTGAAATCTAGATGTATTATCTTGTATGTATTTACAAACAAGTATATAAGTATGTTTATCCGTTATCTAGTATCCATAACACGAGTTCTTCATGAAACTTAAAGTGGGCTCGATAATTGGTGTGATTGTATACATTAAAAAAAAATAGCTTAAGCTTTAGGCGCTCGACATTAGGCCCATAAGTTAAGAATACCCTTATTGGATTTAAGAACGTATTCAAAGGTTAGTGCAAAGCAATTTTTATTAATATTAAGATAGTTTAGAATAGTCTTAGGCGATTCTTGTTGCAAATGGAGTGTAAATTATAATTTTGACGATCTTATATTATTGATTTATTGTTTAACTTATTTTACGCCGTATGACTTTAAATTTATATATGTTTATTCTAATAATTGTTAAATGTTTTCAATTTATCGCTTTGTTTAATTTAATTTTTCCTAATTATGTAATGATAATGAGATGAAATCCAATTTAATGATATATGAAATTGTATTCTTATGATTTATTTGACATGATTTGTATTTTAATATTGTAGCTTTGTTAACATAAATATAAATGCTTTCCATCACATTCGTATGCCTAAATTGGTACATCATGGTGATACTTACTATAAATATCCTGTCAACTTAATGTGTACCTGTGATGACGAATAGACATATTTGTATTTGTATTTGTTAGTCATGTTGCTGATTCAGTCATGTTTGTAGGTATCTGCTGATTCTAACATAGAAAAAAAATTGATACCTTTACAAGTTAGGATAACTATAAATATAAGTTTGTGTTACTAATTTTAACTTTCCACTAATATAAATGTGTTTTCTTTGTTACAGGTATGTTCTAGCTAACGGAATAACTAACTAAGACTCGCTGTTGGGTAATTTAGGTAACTTTATTATTGAGTTCAAATAATTAATACTTAACTACATTAGGCAAAGTCATATAATTGTTGAAATAAAACAACTTTTCTGAATACTAAACGCACTAAGAATGCACGTTTAGAATTTATTATTATTGTAGTGTGAACGCGAGAGAGCTCCATGCCGCGTACCTACTGTTATTTTATTTTATACGTAAAATATTTTTTTTGTCTGTTCATCACACGTTTGTTACCCCCGTAGAATAGCTGTTTTACCCTTGCGAGGGTAATTACCCCAGGTTCGGAACCAATGATCTAAGTTGTCACCGCCAGACGGCTCTGTGAGGGTTGCTACAAAGTGGGTGTTTACATCAAAGGGTTGCCAGCCCTAAGGAGCTTCGCAAACGAAGACAGTTTCTGGAGTTGAATATAATTTTATTTTCTTATAATTAATATGTTAAACAAATCCTCCAAACATGCAAACACTGACGGATTAAATATACCTTGTCAAATTTACATACATCGTAGAAATCATTTGTCTAGTCTAGCGAGTAACATTCTCTTGAGTTGTACAGAACCAAAGCAAGTGATCAAGCAAATATTGACCTAAGATGTCACCGCCAGACGGCTCTGTGAGGGTTGCTATAAAGTGGGTGTTTACATTAAAGCTTTGCAAACGTATGTATTTTTATATAAATAATATGAAATTAAGCACTTCCTTCGTAAATGCAGACTCTATTTTGTGTTCAGTTACGCTAAGCTGCAGACGATCAATTACGGTTTCCTATGTTAAATATTAAAGTCAATTCTGTTTAGGCTGTTACAATACAAACAGTTGTGAATGTCATCGGTTCGCAAATTCGCACGGGCCTGGAAAGCTTGTAACGAGAAAAACTGGAAAGTAACGTGAAGGCCTGTAATTTCTCCATGTTTGTTAAGGCAAGACATGAATAGATCTAACGCATCGCAAATAGCAATCCATAAAAGAACTTCATCTGTAACAGAGTTGTATAACAATAGAATAAGCTACCAGAAGGTGTTGTTTCAGCCGCCCACATGAACCAATTCAAGAACAGACTTGACAAGTATTTACAAAACACAGAATTAATCGCTTGTGCTATCATCAGGATACAGGCAGTATCAGTTGCATCAACTGCTTGCCTATCAATAATATTAATAATAATCTTTACTGGCAACAACCGTTCACGAGCATGACGCTGGAACCAGCCTTCCAATTCATATCTGATGTAACTAAATATTTACTTCGTTCTACGTTTGCGCCGCGCCTCAGTCTAAGTAACTCAATCTAAGGTTGGATTTGTTTGACGATACACAAACGCTTATATTGGCTCAGTTGGGTTCTATACGTTTACTGATAATTTGTTAACTGGATTAAATTGGTGAACTGTGTAGATAAGTTGGAATGTAAGAAATTAAATTGAATATAATAGTAATTTATTTAGCAACACAACAATCACAACATGTACACAAAGCAAAAAACACGTGAAGAAAACAAAAACAGGTTACACTCCGGGAGTGCCGGCAGAAGTGAAAACCGCTAAAACGAAACAGCAGGAGCAGGCATACATTTTCCTCTTCTGCGCCGTGCCGGCGCTCTAATATGCCTCCGTCTTACGATTTTCAATCAGGTCACGTGTCCTGACGCGACTTTAACATTTTTAACCCATCCCAAAAATTTTAAACTCTGATGTGCACAACGCCGCTAAAGAAGACACTTAAAAAAACAGCCAAAAATACTGCAGTGCCACTGTACTGAGACCAGTTTTAAACGTCTCAGCTCAGTATACGCAACGGAGAAGATCTGCTGCACTGGTATAAAAATCTTAATTCTATGGTTCTATCTAGATTTCAATTTAGCTGCTGTTGACTGCACCTACTCCAGAAAAAATAATTAATACGTTGGTACATATTCCACGTTTGTCCATATCATTCTGTTCAGCCGCGGGCCTGGGCGGGCGTGATGAGCTGGGCGTTCCGTCAGGGTGGGTATATAAGATCTTAATTACGTTCGATAATGCTGTTTTTTTATGAACAACGGAGAGACGACTCTTAGCCTTCATCATACCTGATGTTAAGTATTGATGAAGCTGAAGATGGAAGCGAGCCTCTCCCGGAATCCTCAATCACTGAGGAACTGGCTATCTTATCTCATAGTGCCGGAACACAACAATGCTGAAAACATTGTTGTTATGACGTCCGACTTGACTAACAACAAGCCCTTCCACAAACCAAACCGAATACAATATGTACACCCGCTGGGAATGGAACCCGGGACCTCTAGGTCTGATACCGGTGGTGAATTGTTACCACTAAGGCCTCTGCCTCGAATCTAGCGGGCAGCGGAGCGGCGGCGGCGCGACTATGGAAACGCTCGCCCCGCACCACCCGCGCACCGCCGTTTTCGATAGTCGCGCCGCCGCCGCCCCGCTGCCCGCTAGATTCGAGACAGAGGCCTCATGATTGCGATCCTTGTTTGAAAACGGAAAAATGCAGAATGCCAAGCACAAACAGTAATTGTCAATCTTAATTAATGGTCTCATTGGTACATAGGTATTCCACATTTGCCCATATCATTTCGTACCGCCGCCGCCGCAGGCTTGGGCGGACATGATGAGGCGGGCGTGCCGTGAGGGCGGGTCGGCACTCGGCTGTTAATTACGTTTGTACTTTTTGTAACAAAATGTATTTAGGGTTAATTTGTTATATTTTCCTTTTCATTGCGATCTTTGTTTGAAAACAGATTCAAATGCACAACAATAACTGTCGAATCTTAATTAAAGGCCTCATTGGTACATAGGTATTCCATCATTTTGGTTGTACATATCAATTCGTACCGCCGCCGAAGGCTTGGGCGGACATGATGACGCGGGCGTTCCGTTAGGGCGGGTCGGCGATGTGCTGCTAATTACGTTTGTACTTTTCATGACAAAAGAGATCGGGAACCACGCGGGTGAAACAATTTTTTTATAAATAGGTGTATAAGTGAATTAATATTTACAAATTATTAGAAAAAACTAAATCTAAACTAAACCTTATATGGGTTGCAAACAGTTCAAAATGTCTTAAAAAATAAAGGATGGTTTCCTCAGAACGTTTTCATGTAGCTGCAACAGTTTAATATCTGCCCTTACTGAACCGTCCTAATTTTCTATCCAGTATATCTAACCCTAAAAAAGTGTCCCAATTTTTTCTTATTATTTTAGGTTCACAATATTCGAAATTTTTGTTACCCTAACTAAACTATAAATCCCAAGTTCCTTTACTGTAAACGTAAACATGTCAATTCTGAATTATTTTATCATATTTCCTACTCTCGAGAGTCATCTGAATATTCAAATTATGTTTTCAATACGCCTGTGTCAAATATCAGAAAATTGTACGCCGTGCGGAGAAAATACCTATCCATATTTGTTTACACACGAAATTATGTAAACATGTTTGGATTATATTTGCGTGGTTCGTTATCTATAATTATACGTGTCGTGAGCATTGAATCAACAAGCTTTTGTATAAACGAGATTTTTGGTTTGGTGTATTTATATCAAGATGAAATTGTGGTTTAGATAGAAAGAAAATAATTTAGATTTTTTTCTCCAATAATAATTAAACAGTCTTTCATAAATTCTGGGATTTGACTTATGATAAGATAAATACTTAATTTGCTTATTCATAAAGGGAATTTCACTGGAGTTCTTTTCGCAACAATACGTGTTGTGAGACTCCATTATCAATCAATCTACTGTACAATTTCTATCATTTTAATTCTATGATTATAATTGGATTAATATATAAATATACTACTTATTATATTATGCATAGTTATACAAAATATTGACACACATATAAAGCTACCTAGAAAAGAAAATGTTAAGAATTACACGTTTTCCATTTTGTTAGATTGTTTGTTAAGTAGTAGATAAGGTATCTGTCGATTTCGCATATACTGTCTGTGGTCTAAGCGATAACCGACCATAAATTCCTGAGTTGTCACCTGTGCGTATGTACTATTGTGCATTTGCCAAGTTGTATTGGTCAATAGGCTGCGGTGATACTGCGCTGCGATAATCCCTTTTGGATTAATCCAGATTAATCCAAAAGGGCACCGCCATTGAATAAAAAGAAGAAGAAGATTCATGAAGGAATATAGTATTTATTTTGATAGACAAATACATTAATGTTACCAAACATGTCTTTTTACATGACAACAAATATTGACATTCTCTTTGTCTGCTGCGGGGCTCGAACCCACGATCCTTGACTTAGTGGACATGTTAAGGGGCTATTCGACTGAAGCGAGATAGTAATGAGGAAAAGACGCGCGTGAGAGCGAGACCGATTTTGCAGATTAGGCGAAAAAACCATGAAATCACTTCGTAGTAAAGTAACTGTAACGATTCAAGAGAAAATGAAATTATACGATCCTAAATATTATTGGTGTCCACTAATTAAACTAATTTCCAATAGTATATGTAACGCTATTTCGAACAGAAAAAATGTCGAGGCAAAATCATAAAATCGTGTTTCTGAAACTTTACAAATCTAGATAAAGGTATGAAGAAATATAAGAGTATATCTTATTACGAGATTTGTAACATCTCTAACCGTCCTATAGTTTTATACCAAAAAGTACTTTTTCGATATAGCGTCATAAGTACCATTTCGATATCGAAAATAATTTTTATAATTGCTGCTTTGTTTATGTCGTAGGATAATTTGATAAATATAATTTTCGCAAACATCCTAGGGATATTGCAAAAACACGGATAATTAGACAATAGTGTTGACATTTCTTAATCTTACTGAAAAAAGATAGGGTTTTTGAAAAAATACGGGTTGCTTTAGTAACATTGGATATTCTTTATTCTGATTGGCTTAATTTTTGCTTGCTTGCTAATTCTTATTCTGATTGGTTGGATGGAGAGATGAGAGAAAGGATTGACATTTGAAACGTCAAGTCGTCAACCAATCAGAGAAGATGTTGTTTTGGACGATCCGACCAGCCAATCAGTGTTCTTATTTCATAATAGCCAGCGATTCTTTTCGCAATCTTACTAAGGCAACCAGTTTTTTCGCAAAAATCCTATCCTTTTTCAGTAGGATTGAGAAATTTATCTAATTATCCTGCGACATCTATAAAATAATGTAATAAACTTAAGAGCCACTCTATGTTATCAAAAAGGAATTCCTTTAAAAGTACCCCGTTCGTTTATATTCGTCCAGTCTTTCGATTCGATATTCTTAAGATGAATTTGATATTTCTTCATTCATTTTTCACGATCTGTAATATTTCTTGGATTCAAATAGAAGCTTTCATGAAGTAAATTGATGTTTTTTCTATTCCGCCTGTTCCTCAAGATAGAAATGGAATCTATTGGATTATTTCGTAGTCTGACTGTTATTATCTTTTAAGATTTTTTCTTAGAAAAACGTGGAGATTATATTGTAACTCCTCAAATTCAAATCATCAAAACTTGTAAAACGCCATAACTATTCACTCAGTTTGTAAGATTAGTAAGACCGGTAAGACGATTTTAAGATCTGCCTCTCCAACACAATTATGTTTATGACTTTTATTAATGTTGTGTCTAAAGTTACATTTTTATTGTGTCTAATCACTCCTTAGCCCTGAGTATATCAGTGCTTCTGGTTTATTCTGACCATCAACGAATGACCCAGAAGTTAATTTTGCTGAGACAGGCCCATTAGCAGCATACTTTTTGTTATTTAGATAAATGATAGATAAATGAAAATTATTATAACTTTTTGTGTTTTCCCGAGGACTGGGGGCTTACCATCAACTGTAATGCGATTCATTTTAGGTTCCTTTTAGGTAGTAAGTGCGGGACGCCGCTAGACGCGCCATATGGCAGCATCCCACTCTCACAACCTACAATGAATTGCATTACAGTTGATGGTAAGGCCCCTGATTATCTCTAACGATTCTAACGGAACCTTAGTTTAGTTTAATTTTTGTCGCTATTTTGGCTGTCATACAGTATGAAAATGTGACACCTAATGACAGCGCGAAACTGGTTGCTTGGTGATTTTTTGTTACATAATTAGCCTGCCGAGAGCAGATTCTCTAACAAAAAAGGCGAAAAAGCTGTTGTGCAATATTTCTTTCTCACATTTACTTTAATATAATTTTAAGTTTCTAAGATTCATAAAGAAAGATAACAACTTTTCACCAGCCTGCTCGTTCTACACTAACGTTCGTACTCGAAAGATGAAAGACGATTATTATTTTAGATTTGTTCAAAGAGAGATGTAACAATAATCTAAATATAACAATACTATACATATTTAAATGGAAAACCGCATTTAAATTCACATAAGATATTTATGAAACGGTAAATGTTATTGTACACCGAACACAAAATGAATACAAAAACAAACATGAACTCTAGCGTCACGAGCAGACGTCCCCGCGAGCGCAGCAGCAACGCAGTTAATTTCATAAGAAAACCACTCGTATATTATTATTGTGTTTGAGTAACAAATTGAAAAATCCTTCATAGAATTCCATATCAGCTCTACAACAATGCAACGGGAACGGAGTAGTCGGAATATTTGTAAATAATTTCAAATTCAACAGACTCTAGGGCCTAGAGTGCACGCCCCTGCTAGTAACAGCCTAGAGTCTACGCTGTTACACTTACAAGCATGGTGAATGTTAAAAAAACTATGCCATATGTTCACAAATTTTACGGCGGGACACCTTATAACGAGAAGAAGATATTTCAAAACTAAAAATCTTTTATTATGAAATTATTAACAATACATTATTTAAACGGCAAACAGTATTCAATTCCCACATTATTATGAAATGACAACATTATTCTACACAACACAAATTGAATACAAAATCAAACAACACGAACTCTAGCGTCAAGAGCAGACGTCCCCTCAAGCGCAGCAAAAACGTAGTTAATTTCATAAAAAAACCACTCGTATATTATTATTGTGTTTGAACAACAAATTGAAAATTCCTGCATAGAATTTCATATCAGCTCTATAAACAATGCAACGGGAGCGGAAAATTCAGGATATTTGTAAACACACTGGATTTTATGTAAACGGTCACGTTCGCGGCAGAAACACGGTGGGACGGCTATTCCTGTGCAACTTGTTTTGAAGGAACAGACATGCCGCCCGCATTTAAATTGATTTTGAGGTAGACAATTGGGCGCACTGAACCATAGTAAATATATACGGTACGTTATAATAGTAATATGGTCACGTCAGGAAAAATATGTTATTTAAAATGGTTATTTAACTGTATAATTAATTTCCGTTGCTTCTTCATAACGAATGTGGTCTTCACCTATAATTATAATAACATTAAGCTTAAGATTTACTTGTAATAACAATTTAGTGCTTGTTGATGTTCATTATGTTGGTGATCAATAAATAAATAAAATAAATAAATAAATAAACATATTTTAATCCCTCTCTTGTTTTTGTATTCGCGACTACTGTTCGAAATTTTGTACTAAATTGTTTTGCACTTTTCTACCTTCCCATTATTTATTTTGATTGTATCTTGTTAAATACAGTTGAAAAGACATGCGTTGGGTTTGTACCTCGAGAGCAGAAGAGAGATTTCTCTCAATATAAAAAATTACACGACTAAAACATGAGGCCCCGTCAGGGCGACATGAGACTAGTTCCTTTTTCTAGTATATTTTCTTGTTTAATATTTATGGACTTAAGTATTTTGCATTCATAAACGAAAGTGTAACGTTAATTTTGGTATGACCAAAATAGCCTCATGTTTTAGTCGTGTAATTTTTTATATTGAGAGAAATCTCTCTTCTGCTGTCACACAAAAACAGCATTGTAAAATGCAAAATTAAAAATTTATACTTAAGTCCAGTCTAAACAAATTAAAATTCACATTAAGCCCTACAGTGAAGATTTCTATATCTGAACATTATTTGCGGTTATTGGAAACCCACCTTGCAGTTTTCCCTCTCCCCCTATTGAGCGAATTATGAAAACGAACACGAAACTTTCGACCTTAAGACTCCTGCTGATAAAAATATATTGTAGGGTTCGAGTAGGAGTTCATTTGCTTGATCATCCTATACCTTAGAACCAAAAATCACTTGTTTAAGTCACTATGGTGAAAATGTCTATTATCGATAGTCGTTTAAGTCACATAATGTAAAATCACCCTTTGTTTATTTTTTGCATAGTTAGTTTGGTTTTTTATTTAATACGTTTTTTTTCAAATGCTTTGCTAATACTGGGGTGACTTTTTAGATATCGTGTTTATTGGTTATTTAGAGCCCTTACATAAAAAATTAACTCGTGTAGATTTTTTTTTAAGATAGTATATTTTTTTTTAAATAAGCTCCAATCAAATTTTGGGGAAAACTTAAAAAATATAATTGCATACCCAAGTATTAGCGCCCACCTCGAAGTTATACAAATTTGCAAAAAATACAAATAAATTAACCGAAATCTAAGGTCTAACTAGAGACTATATTATATAAAAGAAAAAAAACAAAAACTTTCTTATACATGTAAGTGTAGTAAGTACGCGCGCGCGCGGGTGCACGCTTGGGTGTGGAATGTGTGTGCGCGTGTGTGTGTGCGTGTGTGTTTGAGTGCGTGTGAGTGTGTGTTTGTGTGTGTGTGTTTGTGTGGGTGAGTGTGTGTGTTAACGTGAGTGTGTGATGCGTGTTATGTGTGTTGAATGTCATTCATTTTGTTAAACAAGAGACTCGACATCTTCATATTTTAAACTAAGGAGCCACTTGCACAAAACTTGCTTACACTCTCGAAAAGATAAGCTGTAAAAACGCAATTTATAGTTAATTTTATTATATAGGACTGAGCTAAGGTACAAATAGTGCCGACTGGTAAGCTTGGTAGAACATTTTTCGACTTTGAAGATTCTATTTGACAATCTTGTATTCAAGGCTAACTCAGGATCAAAATTACAAGATCTGTGTTTACGTAGAAGAACGGACAGTACGAAAAGCTTACGCACGGAAAGAACCTGCCATAGCTCATAAAGTTGTGCGGTAGGATACCAGATAGGTTTGAAAGCCATAACTTTCAACACCGCACGCTGGGCCCGTTCCAGCGGTATGAGATTGGTCACTGTCGAGGAGCCCCAGACAGAAATACAATAACTTAGTATTGATTGAGCTAAGGTGATATAAGCCGTCTTCAAAGTACCCTCATCAGCACTACCTCGCAGTTTCCGAAAAACAAATATCAGTTTTCTGATTCGAGAAGATACTGATTGGACATGCTCATGCCAGGACATGACACTGTCAACTACAACACCCAAATATTTCACGTGATTTAAACGTTGGATTTTGAAACAATCACAATTAGGACTCGATATACCTACTGAAGTGCAAGAATTTTCGTGCGCAGATATTTTGAATGTGTTGTCAGGTTGGGATTTTAGTCTAGGAGCAAATGTGACAAAGCATGTCTTAGTAAGGTTAAGAAGTAGGTGATTATAAGAGAGCCATGCAGTGACTATTCTTAGAGCATGTTCAGCATGTTTACGAGCCCCCTCCCAATCCTGCCCATGAACAAGAAGCGCTGTGTCGTCAGCATAGGTAATAATTTTACAATTTGGTAAAGACAGTTGACATAGTCCATTAATAAAAACAAGAAATAGAGTAGGCCCGAGCACACTACCCTGGGGGACTCCCGATGTGACAGATCTCTCATCACTTGTTATACCATTAACTGTAACACTTTGAGTTCTACCGCTGAGGTAACTTTTAAACAAATTGAGAGGCAAACCTCGGATCCCCAAGCGTTCAAGTCTATGTAATAAGATTGGGACAGAGACAGTGTCAAAAGCCTTTGAAATGTCCAAAAACATACACAATGGCTTGAGTTTCTTATTTAGGTTTTTCACTATAGATCCAGTAAGTTCAAGGACAGCATCTTCGGTGGATTTCCCTGCTCTAAAGCCGAATTGATTTGCTGAAATAGCTTGTTTGCTGTCTAGAAAACAAATTAATCTTTTATTTATAGTTTTTTCGAAAATTTTTGAAAATGTGGAAAGCACGGCAATGGGTCTATAATTAGAAACACTGTCCCTGTCACCATTCTTAAAAATAGGGTGAACAACTGCTTTTTTAAAGACACTTGGAAAAACTCCGGTTGTGAGACAGAGATTAAAAACATGGTTCAGTATTGGAAGCATGACTAGTCTAGTGGCCCTTAAGAGAGATGCTGGAATACCGTCCCATCCGACAGCACTATTTAACTTAAGCCCCATAATTATTGAGTCAATTTCTGACTCGTCAGTAGCAAACAGACCCATTGAATCCTGACAGGATATCTGGGGTATCTCAGATCGGCAATCGGGTTGAAAAGGGGAAAAACTGGCTGATCTGTCACCAACATCAATAAAAAACCTATTCACAGCGTCAACGGAACTTTTTGGATCATCTGATAAGAATAACAAAGCGTCGGATCTATCCTTTTGTTTCAAATTTGTAATTTCTCTAATTGCTTTCCAGGTGCCCTTTACGCTATTTTTGTTTTAACAATATGAACTGAAATGATAACGTTTCTGGTTTCATAATAATGAACAGTTTTCGATTTAGCCCCCGATAAAGAACCGCCTCTGTGGTCTAGTGGTAACAACCATCGGTATCAGACTAAGGGGTTCCGGGTTCGATTCCCAGCGGGGGGAATAACCACCAACGAAACCGAAAACTATCTTTTATTCGGTTTGGTTGGTGGTAAGTCCGCCTGGCTAGCTACCACCATCTTATCTAAGCCTGACGCCATAACAACAATGCTTTCAGCATTGTTGTGTTCCGGCAGTTAGAGATAAGATAGCCAGTTCCTCAGTGATGAGGATTCCGGGAGAGGCTCGCTTCCATCTTCAGCATTATCAATACTTCACATCAGGAATGATGAAGGCTAAGAGTCTCACCTTTGTTCATAGAAAAAGAGGAATGAATCGTTATGTTAATGTAAAAACCCAGTGATACCTTTTCTTAGCTTTCTCTATCTGACGTGTTAGCAAAAGATCGTTGTTGGAATAGTAAAAATGCCTAACCGTTTGTCGTTTGTTTCATTACATGTCCCAAAGACTTGTCACGAGCGACCGACAATGATTCGTCGATTGGCCCGAACGTTCGCGATTCTTCCGGCCCACTTGCCCACGGCGATGACGCGAATCAATTGGGATTCCTTTTGATGTCCCCTATTTATTGTGTCGGCAAATATTTGTTTTTTCCCTGTAATAGTCTGGAGCGAGAGCTATTTATTTATGAAACCACTGGGGATTTGCCTACGACATCTTTTGTGTGTAAGTAAGTGGCTATTGTGCCTTTTTCGATAAATTTTGTATGATGGAGTACAAACTGTAGTTTTGTGATGTTTGGTTAGTATTCATCCATCCATCATCAGCCTGTGGACGTCCACTGCTGGACATAGGCCTCTCCTAGCTCACGCCAATTGTGTCGCTCATAGGAGGCTATTGGCCTACTGCTACCACGCTGGCCATACGGGTTGGTAGAGGGTTTGTTTCAAGTTTTCCTTCTCTCGCACGGGTGTTCAATTCGTCGAGCCTCTTAGTCGACTCTTACGACATCCCAGGCATGTAAGGGAGTGGTGACACGTGTAGGTATTCTTAGGCCGTCATCACACGGCAGGTTTGGTGAGTATAGTTATCATTTGTTACTTTTCTTTTTACATTTATTTGCATTTACTGCTTCATACTAGTCGTTATCTACCTGTCGTCTATTTTGTCGTCATCCCAGTATGTACATCATTCTTTCTTTGTTTCCCTTCATCTTTGATTCACTCTTTTCAGATTCTCATTTTTTATTGATAAGGTGTGGTGAGGATATTTTAATGGCAATACAAAGTGAGGCTAAAATACAATTGATTAAATCCACTTACTTTACTATAAATTAAATGAAGGTAGGTACACGTGTAATCATAAAATAAGCCTACACGAGCCTTCAATGGATTTTATTCTGAATTCGATTCGATGTGGATATGTATGCGGCAGTTTTGGCCATGGGTCAGGGATGAAAGAACAAAAAAGTTAATATCTTAAAAAGGTGGTTATAGTTAATATTTTACAAATTGCTTTGTTTTACGTTTGGATTAAGGATGTGACGGGACGTTTGGAGTGTGTTTTGGAATTGGTCACCGAGCCACATCTCACGATTTTTGGGAACTGGTGAAGGGATTGGATGTTTTGGTCTCAAGTGCCTGTGTGCCGGGAATCGTCGGTGTGGATATGTATGCAGCAATTTTAGGCGTAGCACATGCACTATTAAGGTCACTTTTTAATTAGATTTTTTTTTTTTTTTTTTTTTTTTTTTTTTTTTTTTCATTTATTGACCAAAAGTATTACAAAATACATGATATTTAATTAACACACCGCTACAAAAGCCGTTTCGGCTTTAACTGTGGCGGAGGAGTTCAGCAAATATAACAAATTTAAAATGTTAATAAATTGTTAGAAAACATAAAAAATATAAGTACATGTTTTTTTTTAAAGTATTATAATTTAATAAGAAACACATATTGTAGTTAGTAAAGAAATTTTGATTAGTAGATTATTTTTTTATACACAAAAAATTATAGTTACAATCATGTGATTTTTGTATAATAACACATTCATTATATGACTTGCTATTTGTTAACTATATTATCCGAAAAATATTTCTTAACAACTGTTTTAAAATTATTCTTTTCTATATAGTTCCGAATATGATAACTCTGTATGAAATAAAACAGGGCGAAAAAAACAGCCCTTGACGAGTTTCTTGCCGGTTCTTCTCGTTACAAGGTCTCCCGCCATAGGGTTTGTGAACCGATGGCGTAGCTTCTTTGGCGTTCATAAGAGCTACAGGCTGAATTCATATTATCTGGATTATAAGCAAAACATCCTATTCGAAGGGATTAAATTACATAGCAACTAGAGGAGCAACAACTCGGTCTATCTCTAACTGGAATATTAGAGTAGTTCCTATAATTCCCAGTTGCAACAATCAGTCAATTTAGACTTCGGTCGGTCGAGCCATGCAATCAGAGTCTCTGTGGAATCACCAATAGTTTTGTGAGCTTCCGGATTGTATAGAAATTATAGAGAAGTAAACTACAAAACAATAATGTGTTTCCAAAGCCAACCAAAAACAAAATTCTAACCATCTATTAAATTATAATAAAACTGTAAAATTTGAATTTATTTACATAAATTCTACAAAAAATATATTTACCAAAAACTAATAGGAGACGACGTTATCAAAATGCAACGTGCTTGTTTCATGAAATCCCTGCGGCTTACCGTCTTCAATATTCAGAAGTGTATTAACGATGGCTGCACTCAGGATCAGGGTTGCCAAATTGCCTGGAGGGCTTCCCGTCATCTTTTAGAAACCATTATGTCATAAAAACGTGTTTTTGCGTTTTGTTTTCAATACTGTTCAAATTCGCGCAATGACCTCCACAAAGTAAAATTTTGTTATTCCTGCCCATTGAGATATATATATAGAGATGAAATACATACTACAAAAATAACGTGCCTGTGTACAAAACTTCCGTCAAAAAACAGGCTTAACGTTGTACGAAGTAGCATGATATGTTTTTGAATCAGTATTGCGCTAAGAGATGGCAGCAGGCCCCTGGACCTACAGGTAATGTCCCGGAATTTAGCCATGTTGCAGCGAACCTTGGGTTGGCTATTATGTGGCTGGTGTTATCCCTCGGGTTAAATCAACTCAATTCATAAAAAATGAAAAATACGTGTGGCACTCGGGGACAGCCGCGCTAAAGCTATTGCATAGAATTTTTTATCATAGATTTTGGTTGCTTAGTTACGATTGTGAATAACAAAATTGTCAATGATGAAAAAAACCGTATGAAAATTATATTTTCACACAGATTTTCATACAGTTTTTTTCATCATTGAACATTTTGTTATTCACAATCGTAACTAAGCAACCAAAATCTATGACACGGAGTGGGGGGTGTTAGGTTTTTTTCGTTACGGAATTTCTCGATTCGGTCGCCGCGCTCAAAGCCCGCGATAAAAGCTATGCAATAGCTTGAAATCGGGGAATTCTAGTGTATGTCCTTAGGTCTTATAGTTTCCAAAATGCCCGGGCACCTAGGTTCCAAAAGTCGTCATTTCTTGCAAAAATGTGAACTTCGGCCTTACTACGAAATAAGAAAGATGTCAATATTTTCAGTCCAGTTTCAGGTGCGTCGCAGTTGTGGCTGACATACAGCGTGAGAATGTGACAATAATGACAACGACGAAACTGGTTGCTGGGAGATTTTTTGTTAGATAAATCAACCTGCCGGAATTCACGTCAGCAGGTCTGGCAACCCTTGTCGACATTCATAGAATTTAATACAAAATCCGGATCGGTTCGGATTGATTCCTGGAACAATTTTAACCATGAACGCAAATGGGGTAAAGAGCTTATCTGACCGGAGTTGCGGACGTTCATTTGGTAAAGGCATACAAGTCTTACCCTATCACGACCTCATGTTTCCGTTGTTTTCTGAATTGCTATGATTTGCCATCCATTTCTCTTCGGTTTATTCAGAAAACCTAAGCATAAAAAATACTTGCACGACGCGCGTTCGACTGCGATTGCTTGGATCTAGTTAGTCTGGAACTAGTTAGATCTGGATCTAGTTTCTCTTACAAAGATTAAACCACTTGACCCCTTCGAAATTATTATTTTTTTCTTTCCCCGGGATCTCATCTGTTTCTATACATATTTTATTGATAGTTCAGGTGCGAACATATAACAAAAAGACTTTTGCTTTTATATTGGTATAAATTCTATACAAACACAGTTGGTTCTGAACAAATATTTTTCATCTAAAACAAATGCTCTTCGAGTATATTCGTCGGATCATTGCTTAACTTTGTCAGTTATTAACATTTTTTCACGATCTTTTGTCGTCAAACTAAATGTACCTGCTCTTGTGGGTACATACAATCTCATTAATATATTATGTAATTTATAAATATGTACCAAAAACATTTACTCCATTTCTTACATTTTCTGTTCCAATAAAATATTATCTTGAAGGTAATATTGTCTTCCAAAGAAAATTTTTCCTTTTTAATGTATAACTAAGTTTGGATACTTTTTTATTACCAACCCGAAAGTCAGTAACCTGTGAAATGTGTTCTTAAATCGATAGCTTGTACGAAACTTCGGCTTCAGTAATTCGAAAAGCTTCGATGAAATAAATTCGCCGAATATTAGGTGAATTGGAATTTTACCTGGGAATTGGGAATACGCTAAATCACCCTCGGTGCCGTATGTAATTAATTTTCTAAGAAGCTATGAATAACGTAGTCAGTTGGAAATTGGATTTAAAGTTTTCGTATAAGTGTTAACTAAATCCACTTATATTAATGATATTATTAGGATTTAAAATTATACCTTTCAGAATCGTTTTTAGTTCTACGGACAACGCTTCATCGATACTTTTAACTGTCAAATACAAAAGGTTTGGTAACGTAAGTCGATATAGATACAAATTCTTGGGCACCCATCCCTTGATGGATAATCCCTTACCACTATGCTACCGAGTTTGTCGTCATCAAGATTGAAATATTCTATTCATAATATGATTCTAAAAATGAAAAACACAAACAAACAACTATCAGGTGACCAGCGGGCCTACCATCATTTGCAAAAAAAACGGGCGGTTTTGATTTTCATTCATCTTTAAAAAGATACAATAACAAAAAGGTTTCAATCGTTTGTACACGTTACTGGCCGGTTTTAAAAATGCTGTGGTATTTAAAAAAGTACGTTCTAAATTCAAATTTTCATGAAGTCGATGTGGGTGTGCCTATAACATTTGAAGAGTTCCCTTGATTTCTCCAGGATCCCATCATCAGAACCTGTCTTGACGACAATGGGACCAACTTGAAAATATAGCCCTTCAAACAAACAAAATATTATTCAAATCAGTTCATAAATTACAGAGTACTGAGGTAACAAACATAAAAAAAACATACGCACGAGTTGATAACCTCCTCCTTTTTTTGAAGTCGGTTAAAAAGGATAAATTAACAAAAAATATTGAAATTAACAGTTTATGGTAATAGAGTATGGCCGTTGGAACTCCATTAAACTAAAATACTAGAAATGAAAACAAACAAAAAATTATCGGTTGACCACGCGCCATCGAGTTCCTGCTTTATGAAGATTGATGTCAAAAGTGTTTTTGTTTTTTTCTTACTGGATTAAAATTGAAAAGCTCTATTTATCAAAAAATCTAGAAATATAAAAACGTAAATAAACAAACAACTATCTGGCGGTTATTGAATCCCACAGTTTATGTCAAATAATATACGAGGGTGAATCAAAAAGTTCTTAGAAATGGATACACAAACTTTTTTTTTTAGGTTTTATTTTATTTTTTAAGTGTCATTACCATTTAGTATTTATGGGAAAAAGCAATTGATTCCGCCTTGTACTTTTTATTTAAATAATTATTTTGCAAAACAAATTGATTAAGTCTCTACTACCCAACAAACAAACTAAACTTATAAAATTAAGTCTATATGGTCTAAACTCTTATACTTGTTATAATAGAGCATTCATTATGTCAATGTTCCTTATAATGGCACATTATTAGAAAATTTGGCCAATATTACCAATATTCTTATAATTTGGGTGGGTAAACGTTAATAATCCCAATTTATACGGCTACAATAAGGGTTCGAAATGTGTTCTTCTTATAGAGGCTAGTTACATTGCTTTTTAGCCGGATAATATTCAAAGTCATATAAAGGATTTTAATATAGTCAATTATTCTTAGAAAAGTATTGCACAAGGCAACTATGATGCTTTTTAACTTATAGGAGCATTTGATAATACGTCTATACAACAAACGAATTCTTACATTTTATATGATGTTAACAAGGATGAAAGCAATCTATATTCCTATAAACAGTGATTATAAAGATATTATTCTGTTTATGGTTACATTAAAATGCTTTTCATAATTAGATTCGCCATTTTGAAAGTACAGCAGATTGTGTGAATTTCTTACGGAGCGGAATTTACATAAAGAATGGATTCAAAACACTGGAAGAAGTTGAAAAGGAGCGGTGGTTACAGAAGAAAAGTAAAAAAGGTCTACGAAAACATGGTTGTGAGCATTACATCCACCACCTCTACTCCTATGATGCTACAAAATTACCAAGCCCATACCAACGAATCAGCCAGTAGTTCCGTAGAGGATTATTTTATTGAAAATGAGGATAGAAAGGAAACTAGTGACGAAAAATAAAATTGTAGCTATAGTGATATAGACATATTTTTATTGTATTATTACCAATTAATTAAGGATTACAATATTCGCATTCATCTTTAATAAAATGGTCGTAAATCAAATACTCTTTACAATTTCGGCAGAAAATGAAAGTAAATTGTTTCAAAACCCCTATGTTTTGACGACCTATCACAAAGTGTAAAGGTAAACTAGAAAGGGCCGGATATGTACAATTAAAACATTCCTTTCTCAGAATAAAATGTGTCCACTTCCATGGCCATCGCATATTATGTACCTAAACTAAGATCTTTTCTTTGTAAAAAATTGTCAACATCTGCCATTATGTATACTACCATTGCAATATCTGCGGACAAAAATAATACTTATTTACTAATATTATAAGAAAGTATGTCAGTTTGTTTGTTTGTTCCTCTTTCACGTAAAAACTACTAAACGGATTAGGATGAAATTTGGAATGTAGCGCCTTCAAGTGGTGGACCAACATTTAAGCTACTTTTTTTCTTGATATTCCCACAGGAACGGGAACCACGCGGGTGAAACCGTGGGCGGCCGCTAGTCAGTCAAAATCTATCGCAATGCCTTTCTTTCAATTCGTCATTTGAAAGATATTCACATATTTCAGGCCGTCAATATTTGACGTTTGATATTGATTGTGATCGGGACTCGTTTTGAAAGGTATTGAATGAACGAAATAGAACTGTCTAAGCAAAGTGACACACGTAAATATCTTTCAAATGTATGGAGAAGTGTCAAATGAAGTGTCATTTAAAGCATCATTCGTTCCGAAAGGGATTGCGACTATAAGTTACACAATTCCATAAATCACTGTCACAATCACAATACCTTTGAAAGGGATTGTGATAGATATTGAAATTATACAATTAGGCCAGCCGGGTCAGGTACGATTTTGTTCGTGTGAAAGGAACCCTAACGATATGTAAAATGGCGATAGCTTATGCAACAATTGTTGCCATTATAAAGTCTTCACTCTCATAGACTCCTTGTTGACGATATGTAAATCGTTAACTATAAGGAGGGTATAAGGCCTTTATAAATTGTGCCCAAACGCACCCTTATTAGCGATAATGCGGCTCCTATAAGAATATTATTTTTGGCAATATATGCCACTACAAGAGCAATTTTTGTTTGTTGGGTAAACAAGGATAAAAACGAGATACGCGTGATGATAAAGTAGCAGTGCCTGAAAAAAAATGTCAACTACGGATATATTTTATTCGAATATTCAGCAGTCATTAGGGACTGACGACCAAGTTTAAAAGAGAAATCGAGCTATGAACATGATTCTCGTTCTGGTCGAACGTCCACCTCTTTACACGAGGAAATGCCAAAAAAATGGAAATACTGGTACTTGATGACTCTCTAAAATAGCCCGCAGATACCCTAATGTATGATACACACCGAACGGACGGTGTCGGCGCGCAGCGCAGCGCATGTTATATTTGCAGATGGACATTGTAACATCCGTAAATAAGTTAAGGTCTATATTTGTATACAATTTACATAGCCGACCGGGGGCCAGCGGAGGCGGCGGCAGCCGGTCGCTCCTCGCGCACGCCCATGCAAATATGGAACTTAACTTCTTTATGGATGTTTCAATTTCCTTCGGCAATTACAAAATGCGCTGCGCAGCGCCTACTCCGTCCGTTCGGTGTGAAGCATACATAAAGATTTCATTTGGTAGTTTCCAATTCATTTTCGTAAAAGTTTTTGGGTCTTGTTTCACCATGGTAACGCTTCAGCTCATCGCTCCGACGGTCACATCTCCCGGCAAACCGTCAGTATTGCTTTGAAATTTAAGATAACCCGCCATATTCACCGGGCTTAACCCCTAGTGATTTTCACTTATTAAAAAATAATGTTCATGGAACAAGATTTTTCGACAGTGACGGTGTAATGGCCGCGGTAGAGGAATTTTCGAGAGTCAAGGACATATATATTTTTTTCGGA
Organism: Chrysoteuchia culmella; assembly: GCA_910589605.1. NCBI lineage: Eukaryota > Metazoa > Arthropoda > Insecta > Lepidoptera > Crambidae > Chrysoteuchia > Chrysoteuchia culmella. The sequence continues at coordinate 5,062,302 of OU342651.1, forward strand.
TGTAATAAAAAGTCGGAGAAATTTTATACCAAATGTATAGATTTAGAAGGAGATATCGTAAAAAAAAAAAATATTATTATCATTTAACTGATGCTTTATTAGCAATTTTAAGAACTTTTTGATTCACCCTCGTATGTATGGCCGTCTGAACTCCATTCAACAAGATTCTAGAAGTGAAAAACGTAAATAAACAAAATGCTATTGGGTGACGAGACCACACGCCGCCGTGTCAATAAATGTATTTCTTTCTGCCTTTCTAAATTGAAATGCCTATAGTAGGTACTCTGTTCAAGGAGATTCTAGAATCTTCTTATCGAGTGAGGTTTAGTGGCTACCTCTGGTGTCAGAGTTTATCAAGCCGCCTATAAGGCCTCTGACTTGGCTTAACGACTGTCAAATGACAACAGCCGGGACCGAGGGTTTAACGTGTAACTTTACGGTCACCCATCCGGCACCTGACCGGGACGAACTTTGCTTAACAAACGTGATCGAATACGATCAGTCTGTCAAGCATGGCCATGAGCGCTGAGCAATTCTAGAATGAAAACATAATTAAATAGAAAACTATCTGGCGGTTATTGAAACCCACGTTTATGTCAATACGGTATGGGTGTCGGGTTTTTCGCGCGCTTAATATGACCCTTTCCAGCTCGTTGGGCCGGTTCAAAGTTGTTCCAACGCGGTTAAAAGCGGCGGTGACGTCACATTGGGGCTGATTTTTTATTAAAAACAAATGCTAGTTTTCGAAAATAGCATAATGCAGCAGCTTTTATTTTTTTCTCGACTATGGCATAGCATATTAAAAATAAGAGTTTTTAAGTTCTGTTTGACATTTTCTTTACATGTTTAATTTGGACACGTGTGACGAAATAACTCGTTAAATAATCCTACTAATATTGTAAATGCGAAAGTATGTCAGTTTGTTTGTTTGTTCCTCTTTCACGCAAAAACTACTGAACGGATTTAGATGAAATTTTCTATGTAGGACTTCAAGTAGTGGACTAACACATAAGCTACTTCTTATCCCGATATATTGCAAAGGGAACGGGAACAAATCGGGTAAAACCGCGGGCGGCCGCCTGTATGTTATAGATGTGTCGCTTATAAACTAAGTTTAATATCTAACTAAAGTAATATCAATATTTATGGTAAGTTTTAAATAGAAAAATATTGGAAAAAATTAACTCGGCCACAAATAATTAAAAAAAAAAAAAAAAAAAACAATATTTTAAGTCTATTTCTTATGAACAAATATATATTTATTTTTTATTTGCAATATACCACGCATTTTATTAGCGCATTTACTAGCGACCGCTCGCGTTTTCACCCGTTCCCGTGGGAATAACGGGATAAAAGTATCCTATGTTCATAACCAGGCTATCTACTATCTGTGTACCAAATTTCATCCAAATCCGTTTAGTAGTTTCGGACCCTATACAATGCAAACAAACATACAAACAAACAAACAATCAAATCTTTGAGCTTTATAATATTATATTTTAAGAAGAAGAAATACATTTATTTTTACACTGCACGACAATCGACAACATACTAATTACAAACAGCAATGTACATAGAACAAAGAAGTGCAGTGTCATAACTGTGCTCAGCTCAGCATACGCAGCAGACGGCTAGGCCTGCTGCACTGATATTCTGCCGAGCACAGTACATCTATACTATATATATTATATATAATATAATAAAGAGGAAAGATTTGTATTTTTGTATGAAACGAATAAACTCAAAAACTACTGGACCGATTTCGTCGAAATTTGGTATAGAGAATTCTTAGACCCCAAGTAGTAACATAGGCTATAAATGATCCCAAAATTCCCACGGGAACGGGAACCACGCGGGTGAAACCGCGCGCGCACGGCCGCTAGTACTTTATATCCCGATATTCCTACGGGAACGGGAACAACGCGTGTGAAACCGCGGGCGGCCGCTAGTATAGTATAAAAGTATAGATAATACCTCGCTCGCCGTCTGAGTCTGATAAATTAATACAAATGTAACCATAAATTACAACGTGTTAATTAACGATTAAACACCACACGCGGCACCAAATCATTCATTTTGTTTTGTGGTTGCACTGGATTAATAGAAATGTGAAAAAAAGTATAAAATCCATTAAAACAGAGGCAGAGGCGAAATAGACTTCTTTTTATTACTATGTGACTATATGATTTTCATTTTTTTTATGAATTACGGGGAGACTTACCCCCATATCCTAAATCGTTCCTCCAAATTTTTTTACACTCCACTCAAACTCATTCGACAAATTTGGTATTCATAGTTGCAATAAATCTCCTCCACACAAATTATTCCTCACTTGAGTGTAATAATTACAGAGTTACGACTTAGAATACCGATTTCGTGGAGTATTTCGAAGAGGTTTTCAGTAGGTAACGAAACCCGTTAAGTCGAGGACGAGTATTCCAGTGGTGTTTCAATGGTAGTGCTGTTTTATACAGTTCTTTTTACAATAGTGTAAATAAACACTAATTGAAACACCACTGAGAGACGATTATGACAAAAATTTTGCAGAATTGACCCCCTGATGTTGAGTATTGACGTCAGGCTTAGATAGGTGGTAGCTAGCCAGGCGGACTTACAACAAGTCCTAACCAAACCGAATACAATATGTACCCTCTGGGAATCGAACCTGGTACCCCTGGGTCTGATTCCGATGGTCCACTAAATCACAGAGGCGGTCATTTGCTTATATAAGTTGCAAAACTTTATAAACTAGCGGTCACTGATTTAGGGCCGGTATTTCAAGATCGACTTATCTTGAATTGATCCAGGAATTCTAGAATTGAAGATATGTTCGACTTATTATATATTATTTCAGTGAACGATTAAAGTTCAGTGACACATAAAGTCCATCCTAACTTGCCAAAGGATTAATAAATAAAATACTCACATTAGGTTATGTAAATTCATAATTTATTTAATTACCTTGCTACAAATTATTTAAACAGTAAATATATGGCACTACAATTCATGTGGAGAGACAAAGTGCCTGCTTCTATAAAAAGGACCTACTGGCACAATGATGGTATCAAAGATAACCTGTTAAAACACTCATAATATAGCAGGTGGTTCACTGCAGTGGTTGACTGGCCTTGAAATACCGGCCCTAGTGTTAAATAGGCAACAACTTTTTATTACATACTTTCCGGACACAATCGCGTCAAATCAAACAAATTCTAATAATTTATTGTATACGTTCAGGTATAGTCGATTCATAATATGAAAATAAAGTACCTACGGCGAAATTACCAAAAAAAAAAAAAAAAATTTTTATATACAGGGTGTTAAAAGACCCATAATGAAAACGAAAACCACGTATTCTTCCCACCATTAGTATCATTTTCTTGTATGGGGCCAAATCTGGGAACCTGATACTTTGAGGATCAAAGTCAATATTTATTTTTAAATATTATCGTTTAAAGTTACAAATCCGCAATGAATATCAAAGCCAATCAAAGAACATGCCGCCTACTCGTACCCTCTAAACACACGCACACGTTGTTGCAAGCGTTTTTTTTGCGTGTAAAAATAACACCCATTTTTTGGTTTATTTTATTTAGTTTGATGTACACTACGCATATATTACGGCTTCGGCATGGATATTTTAACACCCTGTATAAGTAGCGATAAATTATATTGCTTTTCAATTAAATTTCAAGTTTATACAAGGTTCCACCTTTTTTATGTACTCATTGGTGGTCCAACAAATTCTTGGTTCATTAAACGTTCATTCGTAGCGGGACACTTGGTAACTTTTTTAACGAGGAAAATTCTGCTATACTTTTGAAGGGCGACGCCCTCGGCACAAAGTACGTAAATAAGGCTTTAATGAACAACGGGAGACGCTTAGCCTTCAATGATGAAGGCATGCGGACCGATGCGTGATCTAAAAACGAAGCATGCATTGAAAAATACATTATAGCGCCACCTACTGGCTTTGCAAATTAGCTCATTTCACTAAAGCTCACCAAGATTTAAATCTTAACAATAATTACGTATTTACTCTTATGGTAAATTTTTAATAAAAAAATATTGGATAAAATTAACTCGGCCACAAGCGAATTCTCAGACGGGAATCGATATTTTTCTATTAAAAAATTACTATAAGTATAAAAATAGCATTGAAAAATGCAAAAAAAAAAAAAAAACATAAATTATTGGCAGTTGCATCTTAATCGATCGCTAAACACCTGAAAAGATGTTTCTTTCGAATGCAAGGATATTCCTAGCATTGATGTGACAACGCTGGCTTACAGCGTATTAAAAACATAAAAGTATTGGAGAATTTCGACGGTGGTTCGCAAGTCTCGGTAGCTCTGTGGTTAGAGCATTGGACCGGATTTCCAAAGGTCGCGGGTTCGATTCCCGTCTGAGTATTCACTTGTGGCCGAGTAAATTTTTTCCAATATTTTTCTATAAAAAATTTACCATAAGTATAAAAATAGCATTGAAAAATGCAAAAATTAAAAAATCATAAAAAAACATATTTACTCGCTGGAGATGCATTGTTTTAATGTTCTTTCAAGATGTCTGTAAGCTTTTGTTCTGCTCTGTTTTACTTGTGTACGTAAAAAAATGATTGTATTTGTACCATGCACTTGGGAAAGGTACATCACAGTCAAGCTGTTGAAGCAGCTTGGTAATTGCTTGCTTATTTGTTACTCCTCACTGAGCTGTTGAAGACACAAATGGACTAGTTTTATGATATTTGATTGTTTATGTAGGTGTTTCAATTCATTTTTCTTCCTAAAAACGTGTGCATAAACTTTTCTTCTTTTGTTTGTTTGTTCACTTCACTTTTTCTCACCAGAAACAATGTATTTTTTTCTCTTTTTTATATAAGTATATATGTAATGTATTACCGGCCCTGGTGTATCACTTGTCAAATGTTTTAGATATCAATGATTGTTTGGTCAATAAAATGTTTCTCTCTCCCTCTCTCTCTCTCTCAGGTATGAACCTGATGTTACGTAATAATGAGGCCAAAGATGGAAGCGCGCATCTCCCGTAATCCTCAACTACTGGGGATCTGGCTATCTTATCTCTAACTGCCGGAATACAAAATGATGAAAACATCGTTGTTATGGCATCAGACGTAGACAAGATGGTGGTTGCTAGCAATAGCGACGCAACGGGTCGAAATATGGCGAAGATAATCCGGTGCAAAAAAATCTCAATAAGTTCCAAACGGATTGACCCGCCACGAAATAATGTAATCGTTCAACAGAAAATCATTTATTACTTTAAGATCAAGAGCCGTAACGCGCAAGTGGCGTCGGCATCGAAATCGGGTTCATTTGACAGATGGATGTGACACATTGCTGCTTCTTTTTGACACAAATAAAAACTTACCAAAGACTAAGAGCAATATGTCACATCTATCTGTCAAATGAAGTTATGTCGATGCCGACGACACTTGCGCGGTAGGGGCCCAGTTCCTCGTCAGCATCATAAGCGACCCACGAACGTCCCACTGCTGGGTTCCGTTTTGTGGTCGGATTTATACCAAAAATAATGACTTTTAAACTGCTTGAACACTAATCGTTGACTGTTGACGTTATAACAAAAAATATCATAACACTTCTAACAATATTAATGTGCAATTTATTTTCGTTGGCCGATACTTTTACTCTTTTGCACCAAAAATAAAAGAAGCGTGACTCTCTCTACCTTATCGTATGAGGATTAATGGCCACCTATGAGGCAGTAGCATGAGGACCTCGACAAAGCTTTCTCGACACTTTTCTCGGACGAGCGTATTGTCTGTCCCGCTCACACCGTACTGATATGAGCGGGACAGACATCGCGAGATAAGCGTCGACAGCGAGTCATGGTGCGCATGCTACGCTGGCTGGTGTCAGAGTTTATCAAGCCTCCTATAAGGCCTCTGACTTGGCTTAACGACTGTTATCAGATGACAAAAGCTGGGACCGACGGTTTAACGTGCCCTCCGAAGCACGGGAGCTCAGTTGTAATGCCACTTTACGGTCACCCATCCGACACCTGGCCGGACCGAGCGTGCTTAAAAACGTGATCGAATACGATCAATTTGTCAAACGCCGCTACGAGCGCTTCAGAAGATCGCTTCAGATCTCCTTTTACGAGTACAAGTATGGTGGGAGCGATCCCTCTGGTAACCGTCTATATTGTGCTCTTGGAGTCTGTTTACTGAGCCAGATGTTTCAGATGAAAGTATCGGAGTCTCGCTTTTTAAATATGAAACCTCTTTGAATACCTGTCTGATAAAGCTGCGGTACAAAGCAATTTTCTTTGTCCTCCTTTTCCGACATAAGTTGGGTAGGGTAAGTCTTTTATGTTTATTGTTTTCTTCAGCAAGATTGTTTTTGATGTCTGTAAGGTTACTTATAAATCTGTTGTACGTATTTTTTATATTCTGTAACTTTAATCAGACCATGTAATAAATTCAAAAGGTTCTTAATTTTTTTTTTTACTTATCCATACATTTACACTATGTATATGTAGTGGTTTAGAATGGTTTGCAACCGTTATTGCAAACTAACCCCCGAAATTAATAACCTATCTGTAGATCTGATATTTTTGTTAATATGACCAAAATAATTACGGTTGCTAGGCAACAAGACCAGTATCCTAGGAACCAATCTCAGATAGCCCTATCCATATCTACAGATAGGTTATTAATTTCGGGCGTAAGTGTACTATGTGTGTGTTTTCGTTCACGCACTTAATTCCCTTAGTTTCTTTATTTCCCTAAAGTTATCTTAATAACACCCTAGCGCGTAGCAAGGTAAATATAAGGTTAGAAAACTATAATGTCGGTACCGTACAAAAAATACTAGCAATTAACATGTCCCAGAAGAGCACTAATATAACATCTTGTGCAGTAATATATTTCCAAAGTTCCATATGTTTTCCATCAAACGCGATACGTACATAAACACTTTTATATAAAATAACAACTTTGTGTAAAAGCTGGCGAAAGTTCGCAAAATGTTTGCAAAGAAAACATGCCAAATAACCATCTCGCGAGTATTTTTCTTTGCAAATGTCCCTCTTCGGAATACTGCCGCGTGTACTTATTTTAAGATGGGTTCCCTCCCACGATCCTTGATATGACCTATGGACGAGACCCTTAGCTTAGGAACTATGAAAATGATTTTTTACCTTAATTCTATGATCAAAACAGCACACAAAAAGGGATTTTGGATAAGTTATTTTGTTTCGTTTTAAAATATGAATTTCAAAGTGACATTGACGTTTTTTTATACTACTAATAATATTATTAATGCGAAAATATGTCAGTTTGTTTGTTTGTTACTCTTTCACGCAAAAACTACTGAGCCAATTTGAATGAAATTTGGCACATAGATAGAAGATAGCCTGGATTATCACATTGGCTACTTTTTATCCCGATATTCCCACGGGAACGGGAACCACGCGGGCGAAACCGCGCGGGCCGCCACTAGTTGAATATAATTGTAGACGATGACTTAAGGCATTTGCATTTAGCAAATACATAATTTTGATCATTTTACCGCGCTTATTCCATACATGCTGTGAACACGCCCTATAATATTGAGATCCTAAATTGATCCTTTATGATGCCCACGCGTCGCATACGTCACAGATTCAATTCAATCTCGAAAGGATTCAATATGGTGACGGCACGCGATCGGAGAACGATGTAATGTTGCTCACTTTACGACGGAGACGCGACGCTTTGGTTTTGATTAAAACTTGAATGAAGGTTCTGAATTTCCTACGTGTACAGTCAACAGCGCGTCGGAAACGAAATTTGGTTTGATGGCGCTCTGCGTACTTAGCCAAGGAATTAAAAATAAATGTTAATCTTAAATTCTGTGATTAAAACGATACAGAAAATAGGGATTTTGGTTGAGTTATTTTGTTATATTTTTCTCAATATAAATTTCTATATTAATCATATTTCAGGATTTGCCTGTATATTGAATTGTAGACTATAACTTTTAATCGTTTGCATTTCGCTAATATCTTATTTTGTTTAATTAATAAATAAATAAAATAAGTAATTGCATACAATCACACCAATTATCTAGCCCACGTTAAGTTTCACGAAGAACTTGTGTTATGGTACTAGATAACGGATAAACATACTTAAATACTTTTTTTTTGTAAATACATACATAACATACATATCATACACCCAGACAAAGACAAATAGACATGTTCATGCACACAAATATTTGTCTTGCCCGGGAAGCGAACCCGGGACCTCTGGCGCAGAAGGTGGGCTTAGTACCCCTGCGCCAAACAGGTCGTCAAGCAAATGATGAAATGAGATTGCAATTCTTTTGCATATGTGACATTCTGTGCTTTTTCCAAACACCATGTGAGTAAAGACACCTTTATAATATTGAGATCCTTAACCCTGACTGTGCCCACGCGTCGCGTACGTCACAAATTCAATTCAATCTCGAAAGGATTCAATATGACGACGGTATGCGATCGGGAAACGATGTGTGATGGCTGCTATGTTACTCACTTTACGACGCTTTGGTTTTGATTAAAACTTGAATAAAGGTTCTGAATTTTGCACGGGTACAGTCAACAACACGTCGGACTTTACAATTTGATCATGATTGCGCTCATAAGACGCTCTTTACAGTGGCGGTTTCGTAGTACAAGTGTAAATTTTGACTGATACATACTTGTATTCATTCATCATAGGTTTAAAAAAAACGTAATGACTATGTTACACCAGTAATCACAGATAATTAGAACAAAATATACAATTAAACATATTAGCCTGCCTCTCCAAAATATGTTACTATACGCTAACATGATCTTGCTTAAATGTGACATTCCGCGCCTATTCGACAACATATGAAGACACCTTTATAATATTGAGATCCAGGGGGGCAAATCTCGCGCTGAGATATGTCGAATTCGACATTTTTCAAACCATAATTTCTTTATTAAAAATGTAAGTAAAATCTTTACTACGGACATAATACTTTAGTTTCAATGATCTTTGACAATCCTATAATGTTGAAGATTGTTTTCTGTGAGTTTTAAATATGTATTTATGGCTCCGAAAATGTCGAATTCAAGATGTCGAAGGCGCGAGAATTGCCCCCCTGGGCCCCTACCGCGCAAGTGTCGTCGGCATCGACATCGACTTCTTCAGATGGATGTGACATATTGCTCTTAGTCTTTGGCAAGTTATCATTTGTGTCAAAAAGAAGCAGCAATGTGTCACATCCATCTGTCAAATAAAGTCGATGTTGATGCCGATGACACTTGCGCGGTAGGGGCCCTAAACCCTTACGATGCCCACGCCTCCATACGTCACAGATTCAATTCAATCTCGAAAGGATTCAATATGGCGACGGCACGCGATCAGGAAACGATGTGATGGCTGCTATGATGCTCACTTTACGACGCTTTGGTTTTGATTAAAACTTGAAAATCTGAAGGGATTTATTCTCCTTTCGCCCCAAAGGTTCGCCGCACACTCCAAAGTTGTTCCGATTCGTCCCACATCAATGTTAGGTAAAAAAGTATTGCCAACAAATAAATCAAATCTATACTTGGGATATAGAAAAGTATTAGCTTTTAAAATACAGATTTCTACCCACAAACGAAATTAGTCAAATAATTAACCAAAAGTACCAAGGCAGCATGACTAACCAGGAGTTATTGTTATTATACTTAAAAAAAGCTGCTGCCACTAACACATAAAAAAAAATCAAGAAATATAAAATCGGAACTTTTCAATACATCCAAAATAACCTCTTGGTTTTTTTAATTTATTAAGTATTTATAATATAAGTAATTGAACATAAAATTAAGTAGGTGATTGATTGATTATTTAAAATAATACGAAGCCTTGTTTGCTGATTGTACCTACGAAAAATTAAGTTGGCAGTATAATATGATGTAGGGCGAATCGGTAATATAAAATGGGCCAGGAATAATTATTAATATTTTTAATAATTTCTGTTTTGGAGCGAAGGGGGCATACTTTTAGGGTGAAACTCAGTGAGGCAAATGGGGAAATCAATAAAGGTTCTGAATTTTGCACGCATACAGTCGACAGTACGTCAGACTTTACACATTGACCTTGATAGCGCTCTTATGTCGCTGCAAGTTTTTTTTTAAAAACGACGCGAGATGCCAGACATGCTCTATGGGATTGAAGTCGGGACTTCGAGCTGGCCAATCCAAACGACGAATGCCGACCTCTTGCACATACGCATTAACATCGCGGGATCGGTGTGCGCGAGCATTGTTGTCCATAAAAATCGAGTCTTCACCTAGAGCGGCCAATACGGGTTGTGCATGAGGAATTAGAACTTCCGTTATGTATCGATGCCCAGTCAGTGAGCCGTTTTCAATGAAGACTAACTCTGTACGATCCATTGAATTTATTCCTGCCCAAAACATAACAGAGCCCCCACCATAAGGTGTGATTTCTTTAAAACATGCCTCTGCAAAGCGTTCTCCTTGTCTTCTTAGCACTCGCCGACGTCGATCTTCACCGAACAGAGATATCCTGGCTTCATCAGAGAACAAAACCCTATTCCAATCTTCTTGAGTCCATACTTCACAATTTCTAGCGAACCTAAGCCTGTGAACTCTGAGAAGCCTCCTCCTGACCGTCCATAAACTAATATGCACATTTCTTACTTCTTGGAGGTTGTTCTTAAGATCCACATACGAAGATTTGCGATTTCTCAATGCGCGACTCACAAGAAAACGATCATCCCGTGGTTGGATACATGGTTTTCTTCCAGAACCAGGCCTTCTCTCGACGGAACCAGTCTCCTGATATCGCTGCCAGGTCCTTTGGACTGTCGAGCGACTAACATTTAGCCTCCTAGCCACGAAACATTGGCTGCAACCCTCTTCAAGCAGCGCGATAATTTTGGTAGCTTTTACCACTTTATCTACCATTTTTGATACAGCCAAACAGCAATAAATAAAGCTTTGTCAGTCAAGGATATGAAATTAATCGATAAAAATTTAATAAAAGTTATGAAAGTCGATGTTAGCTTCTGGAACTTCGCACCAAAAATGTAGAATAAAAAGGGGTTTTCTGTAAAATGAGTATCAAATGAAAATTTGAATTTAGAACGTACTTTTTTAAATACCACAGCATTTTTAAAACCGGCCAGTAACGTGTACAAACGATTGAAACCTTTTTGGTATTGTATCTTTTTAAAGATGAATGAAAATCAAAATCGCCCGGTTTTTTTTGCAAATGAGTGTATTTTGCCACGTACTTTTAAATAGAATAAAACAAGTTTATCAAAATGCGCGATTCTTAGGTTTTACTAAAGTAAATCTTAGGTCCTTCCCATATACGTGGTACGTCCTCAATAGTTGGATACGCGGCGGAGCAAGCTCAATTCCCCAAGCGCCGGCAAATATGTATCTCGGTATGCAATGAGTTTGCACCGCTTGCAGTCGAAACAATGGGCCCTTGGTCGTCTGACACAAAAAAAGTTCATGAAAGATATTTCCACAAGACGTGTCCACGCCTCAGGAGAGCTGGTGCCTATTTAGCCCAGCGGCTGAGTCTTTGTATTCAGCAGGGCAACAGCGCCAGTGTTCTCGGAACTATGCCAAGCGGCCGCGTGTTGGGAGGCGTTTTCTTGTTATAGTTAGTTTAAGGCAGTGTGTATGTAAATTTATTTGTCTGGATAATCTTGTTCTTATGAGGTATTTTTTCCCATAAGATGGAAAGTTGTTTTATAGAATGGATAGGGTTAGGCAAAAGTACCCATAGCCTTAGTCCATAGACACTTAAATAAACAAGTAGGTACTCGCATAAGCGGGGGGCTTATTGTCTAAATTTAAAATCTTTCGCAATCCCTTTCATCATTTGAAAGGTATTTAAATACTTCAGGCCGTCACTATTTGACATTTGAAAGGGATTGTAATTGAATGAACGAAATTGAACTGTCTAAGGAAAGTAACCGACGAAAATATCTTTCAAATGTATGGAAGTGTCAAATAAAGTGTCATTTAAAACATCATTCGTTCTAAAAGGGATTGCGACTTTATGTTACACAATTCCATAAATCACTATCACAATCACAATACCTTTGAAAAGGATTGTGATAGATAGATAGATAAAACACTTTATTGCACACACACAAAAATAGAGACAGAAACACAAGAAAGAGTTGACATAAATGTGGGCAAAAGCGGCCTTATCGCTAAGAGCGATCTGTTCCAGACAACCTTTGAGGCATAGGAAAAATAGAGAGAGAGCGAAAGGCAATGCACCAGCAACAAGCAAGAATAACAAAATTTACTTAACAATATTACTGAACATATAGATTTTGAAATTAGACAATTAATGGGGGCTGATTCCATTACGTAATAATTACGTACATCTTTTAACACACTACTATTTGCTATAATTTCCTATTTTACTGCTAATGCAATAACGCTATTATGTTTCTAACTTGAACTTCGTAGTGATGGACCACTCCGCACTCGTCACTCCCATTCCGTCACTGTTCCGCTGAAATATTCGAAAACATTACGTATTCATTTAGTTCACGTTCCCGGGCAAATGTTGCTTGGCAACAAATACTTTTCCTTCAGTTTCCTAAATGGATTTTTACATGAATAATTCTAAAGTTCAATCAAGACGAAGTGGCTCAGATTCTTACAGACAATTTGGGTTTTCATCTGTTGATCATCGATCGTAGCCTTAATTTATTTAAAGCTTGTTTTCTTATTCTGTTATCTTTATCTTTGATTTTTTTGTGTTCTTCAATTAATTAATACTCGCTAGTAAAACGTAAAAAATACAATGCCAGATTTCCCATTTATATGCAGCAATTAAAACACAGATTACCTGTTGCGATCAAAATACTTATCAGCAAGAGACGCCATGTGAATGTGACATGTGACTGCGGCAAGCATCACCAAGTCAATCAAAGATGTAATAATCTTCATTAGACTACCCCGCAAACACAGAAATACTTTCTCCACATGTAACTAGTATCATTAAGTACCTGTTACGTACAAAATATCGCATGATCCAGCAAGTGTCGCCATGTCAGTGACTCGACATTACGGAATTAGCCGCGAGGTCGGTGGGGCTTCGGAAGCCGCGCGATCCACTTAGCGAGGCTTTGCCGCTTACCTGTGCTCCACTGTCGCTGTGCGCCCTATTTACTAATGTATTTTATTGTAGTCATTATTGCTCGACGATGCTGGTCTGACTTCATAGCAGCGGGGAAACTGACGAGTCCATATACTCCAATTTTCCCTTATGAATCGGCTTCCCTTATAAAATTCTTATCTAATAGGTCAACGATTTCGATACGTATTAACTCAATGTCAGTCACTTAACGAAACGAAACAAAAAATTTCGTTTTATTTTTTACTCTTTGAAGTCGGTTTGATTTTTTTTTATAAAATGTTTTTATTTCAGATTTTTTAGTTACATCATGTGCCGTTACTTACACTAAAAATCAGCCCATACACAACAATGTCATCTAGGTAAACGACTACTTGCAAAAGGTGATTGATATTTTTCAAGATTATGAAAAAACTACTAGCCAGATCTTCGTAAAAATTATATGGGACCACACATAAACCATTTTCTTTCAGATAAAATAAGAATTATAATTATTGCGTGAAACTTCAGCTCGAACTAGAATCTAACAAGTACCTGGATGATATAATTGTTTCATGACTTCCATGACATTAGGCCCCATATCTCCGAAGATTATCATCGGATCTCAATGAGACTTATATGGGACCAAATTGACAGAGTACCCGATCGAACAAAAAAACAATTATTCAAATCGGATCACCAACACCGGAGTAATCGGTATACATACATCAGACAAAAAAAAAATGCGTTGAATTGAGTACCTTCCTCCTTTTTGTTGAAGTCGGTAAAAACGAAACTTCGTTTTGGAAATTACGTTAATACTTTGTTTTACTATTCTGTTTTTTCTTCTGAAAATATTCCTAACCTTACCCATCTTCACTGGTACATACATTACCTTCAAGCCATATATCCCGTGTGGGATGTGGAGTTGGCAGAACATCAATGGTGTAGTTTGAGAGTAAAAAGCTTTGCCGCTCTGCAGGCCTACCATCATCTATTAGAAACCATCATGTCATAAGAACGTTTTATTTGCGTTTTGTTTTTATTGAAGTTGTCACAATTCACACTTTGGAGGCGATGATTGAGCGAAGACGTCACAAAACTTCCGTCAAAAAACAAGCTTACCTACTTAAAAAGATTCGTAGTACGAAATAGCATGGTAAGATTGAAACAATGCTGCGCTAAGAGATGGCGGTAGGCAACCACATCTGAGTTCACAGTTTCACACTTACATACCCTTATGTTAACCCTAATGTTTCTGTTTAAATGTTGTTGTTTCTGTTAAAGCTGAAAAGTTTCTTGTGGCCGTTCTTCTTATCAGTTAAAAGATGTCCTGAATGGCTGGTAGGGAAAATGCATTCATGCTAGAGGTATATTGGTCCTATAGGGCGTGAGGGTACACTGAAAAAACTAATTAACAAAAACTGTTCAGTTATTGTGAATATAGCTTAACTGAGTTTACTCGTAAGCAAAGTTAATTTAAATGCAACAATACGCTTGAGTTACATCGAATAAAACGAGTTTATGCTATTTCAGTTAGGCTATCCTTTTCAAAACTGTTAAGTTAATGGTTACCAATTACTGATCAGGTAATTTTCAACACGAATAAATAGATTAAAAATAAACAAACTATTATTAATTATTTACACGACCATTATGTCGCCAGCAACACAAATTGATTTACTATATTATAGTTAGTCGCAGCAAAGCATTTGTTAGTAAACAGCAATTTAGAAGTTATTATTTACACAAACAAATGTTGCGTATGACGAAACGTTTTGGCTGTTTCATGTCATTTCATGTTCGTTCCTGTTTTTTTGCATTCGCAAAACGCATTCGCTACAATGCCATTTGGCCATTTTTCTGTGTGCCGCCGTGAATTGTTGTAGTTGTTCATCATGGCCAAAGAATTAATTACTCATTATAGATCAGTTTTCACATGAAATTGCTCTGTTGTCTCATCAAGGTAGCATTTTATGTTTCCTGAAAGAGTTGCGAAATTGAAACATACGGACATGGAACCATCAGAGGAGGTACCTGAAAAATTTACCATCGCGGACTATCTTAGATCTTGGGGCCTTGAAATATACATTGAAAAGTTCAACGGTGAGTACATTACATTATAATACATTGTATAGTCTCTAAAAGTACTAAAAGTTTAATGGATACATACATTAATCCTAAACACAATACAATCCTTTTTTGGGCAGTCGTGTAATTATTTCTGAATCATTTAATTTACCTACATTGTATTGGCATAAATTATGTAATAATCCTTCAGGTTTACATTATTGCTTTACATCACATTTCCCTTTGTTTTCAGTAAAATATAACACTGAATGATGCAAATGCTATGCTGTATGAATATACACTCCAGGGAGCTAATGTCAGTGATCGGCAATTTCTGCTACACTTGATTGTGATGGAGTTCCAAAACATGGTGTAAGTTTTTTTATTTATTTGTGTTATAAACTTGAAAAAGCTTGTATTATTTTTTTGGTAAATAAAATGAATATGAATGTTTTGTATTTCAGGATGTGTATGAAATCCTAAATTCTTGTAATTAAGGCAAAGGACTTCTGCTGCAGTATGAAGAAAAGGGTTTGTTGAATAATGCAGCTCGGAGGAGGTTGTGCCACATCGTAATGGTAATTTAACTATTATAATTTATGTAACACACTATAATTTTAGTTGATTTAATAATAAAACCAACTTTGTTAATCATATCGAATTGTTTTAATTATAATTTCTGTTAACCAAAGTTATTGTAAAAGCCAGTCTTGTCAGAATTAATTACTGTCATTCTTTAGTCAAAGTAGGTACTTAAGATATCATGTGGTGCTAGTACGTAATTGTACTAGAACGTTTACACTTCACGTCGCTTACGGTCCTTAAAATCTTAAAAACTTTGGTTTTCTTCTCTCGTAGATACTTAATATCTTTCCCCAGAAATATATGATGCTCAGATATTGTTAATTTTAGATGAAAATTATTATTTTAGATTTCGATATTTATTTCTGGGTGATAGTTGTTCAGTATCAAGCTGGAGTTTGGGTTTCTGGGACTTAAATGACCGAGTCGTGGTGTATAATAATTTTGGTTAAAATTTGAACCCTTAATTATCCCCATAGTAACGTAACAGTGAAGTTAAAAATAACAAAACAGTTAGGTAATATATAACACCTCCGAGAGGTTTTGCTTACATAACAGATTAGTTACTAGGAAATGAACAGCTTAAGCTATTAATAAGTAAATACTATCTTTAATAGTAACAAAATGTTTTATTAAAATTAATCACAATGTTTAGCATAAACTTACAAAAAGTTTAGCTATATCTAACCAAACTGTTTGATAGTGAATAACAAATGATGTAGTTTATTCCGAATAAAATTATTTTGCTGATAACAACTTTCAATAGATTCAAATAATACAAAATAGTTTTGTTATATGCTACAAATGCAGTTGGTTAATGTAAAATAAAGAAGTTATGTTAGAAAATTACATAATTGGGTTTGGTTACTGGTGGCAATAGTTATGTTGTCACTATTTTTAGATAACCAGTAGCATAATTTTTTGTAATATATAGCCCAACAGTTTTTTCAGTGTATGAACTCGGATGTTCATACCCTCGCGCCTTATAGGACCAATAACCCTTGCGAGTTTGGCAGATCGTCAAAGGTGCAGCTTGCAAGTAAAAAATGAATAAGCATCACCCAGTTTTAAATTTGACAACAACTTTAACCACAACAATTAACATAAACAACAATGATTATGTTAATTGTTGTGTTTTACAATAAAAACGAAAGAAAAGGAAACGCTGCAAATCACTTGTATATATTTATTTCCATATCTACTTTATAAATGTATGAATTTTGCATTTTTCAATGCTGTTTTTATACTTATGATCAATTTTTTATAGAAAAATATTGGAAAAAATCAACTCGGCCACAAGTGAATTCTCAGATGGGATAAGAACCCACGACCTTTGGAAATCCGGTCCAATGCTCTAACCACTGAGCTACCGAGACTTAAGTCTAGTCTAGTCTAAACGTTCTTAAGACATTATGGTTTCTAATAAATGATGTTGGGCCGGCTGTTCTCAAAATTAAGCACATGTGGTATTATGGACGAGCCTGAATGATCTGTGACAATAAAATACAACTATTTTCCTTCATTGACTTAGCTGAACTCCTCGACAATTCAATTAAAACAGGTGCTCGTACTTCTCGACCACAGAGGTCCACAAATGGTGATATAGTTCGCTTCGGACTTCCATTTCTAGTCATCATCATTAGCGTCGATTATGAATATATCTTTAGGAAGTTATCGAGCTTACCTAGACGACTGCCTGTTCCTGAAGTAATGAGTTAAGTAATAACTTAAATTAATTTGAACTTACAAAAACTGACAGCGTGTTGCCGTAGGTACAACTAGTCTTCTCCTAATTATTTGAAGCCCTTCACAAATAACCTTCAAAACTAAGGGCTAATAACTGGAGTTTAAAACAAAAGAAACCACGTGGAAGTTAACGTTAAGATAAACTTATCGAGTTCGGCATAAAATGCCTCGAAACGGGTTCATAAGCACAATAGTATAAAATGAATATCTGCATTGAGGTATTAAGTCATTTTGCTTGAGAGGACATAAGCTTGACTTGCTAATAAAGTTTCGACGAAAATTGCTGTGCTTAATTGGAAAAGCACAAATAGTGCTTGAATATACTTCAGACTTCTAGTACTATTATATATATTCTGTGTCTAAACTAACGCTTGTGGATTGTGAGTGACACACTCAGATTCAAAATAATCAAAATGTATGCCTAAATACTGTTATACGCGAATACACATAATGCCTATTTACATTATGCGAAAACAAATTATGACAAAAAAATACAAATTTATTATGACAAAGTTAGAAATAGTAATAATTAAATTGGCAAGATCGCTACTTACTGCTATCGGGCCAGGGTTCAGTCAGATGTATTGCAGCCCTTGTAGCGTCCGTCTTCGGACATAGGCCTCCTCTCTGCTTCTCCACACTTGACGGTCTGCTGCCACACGCATCCAGTTGATGCAGTAAACTTCCGGATATCATCCATCCATCTCTTGGGCGGTCGGCCATTCGAGGAGTCTCCTCACCCATCGGTTCTGGTTCATTCTGGCAATGAGCCCTGCCTATCTCCACTTCCTGCGTTATATTCAAAGTCTCATTCACACGTACAAAGCAAGAAAATGTCAGAATACTTTTATAGATCAAATAGACACATTATTTCAAATTACATAGGTACTATATATAAAGTAGTGTCAGTCAAGTAATCTCCTTTGACTTAATTAAAAGTAATAAACGTCCGTACTTTATAATTGTATAAAAACTTCAAGGAGAATTCTTATGTAGATGAGACGGTCGTTGAAATTATTTTAGGGACTTAAAGAGAAGAAAGTATCCATTAAAACAGATGGGCAATTGGAATTATCGCATAATCTAAAGGACAGTCAGCATATTAGTACAATATGCTGAATATCGTCCATTGATATTAAAAATTGCCGCAAATTCTTTATAGGTTGAAATCAATTGTATTTTCGTACCCCATATTGTGGTAAAAAATATTTTATTTGAGTTATCGATTCAAGGCAGATGTATCACTACCATATCTTCAACGATACTAAGTTATATAATAGTGTATAAACACACGTTTTTTTCGAAGTCACTTTGAGTGGCTGCTATCATTAAACGGAAGAAAAATTAAAGTGAAAGTTATTTTAGTTATAATACATTAAAAATATCGTCATCTGCTGATATGACGATATACTACTACGTATGTATTTTAAATATTAGTCTTATAAGGTAAAACTTAATTAAAAGATTGCTTAATAAATTTAATGAAAATACATATATATATAGAATGTTTGAAAAAATAATTGCCTTCAGTCTAATAAATACTTTAAATCTTGAAAATTGAAACGGGTATTAAACGCGTAGAAACGTGATAGATATTTCACCTACCTAATTTCAATTTTCAATATTGATAATGCAACGCGAAAGTTTAAAAGTATATACCTACGTATATAGTTATTACTTTTACGAAATGCCGTTTTTGTCAGCAATTTCGTTCACCAATTCGTGTGAATATTTTAACTTCGGTCGTTATTATGCGGTGATAAAAAAATATTTCTAATTACTTTTATACTTTATTCTACATGTTCACTCACCTATCAAGGGCTTATCCTATCCTTCTTCCTTTCTACTTTATACTCGTATTATAAATGCGAAAGTTTGTAATGATGTTTGTTACTCTTTCACGCAAAAACTTGTGAACGGATTTTGATGAAATTTTGCACACAGTTAAAAGATAGTCTGGATTAAGACATAGTCTACTTTTTATCCCGATATTCCCACGGGAACGGAAATCACGCGGGTGTAACCGCGGGCGGCGGCTTGTTGTAGGTAATAAAAGCTGAAGAGTTTGTTTTTACACTATAATCTCTGGACTACCAAATTGGATTGTTTAGTCTTGAAAAAGGTTATAAAATAAATTATTCAAAATTAGACGAACAAAATTTTGTCTGATTTTAATGGGCAAATTATTTATGGGCATATTGGGCATAATACGTAATCTTGAAAACTACTATTCTGTAACGATAACAATAAGTTAAAGTAATGGTAACACTTTTTCCCGCGAACTGTATTCTTTATGTTTTCTCCCTAGGGAATATGTCGCGGTGAAGTGACAATTTCTCAAGTTTGACCCAAAGAATAGAGCGGCCTAACACGAAAGGCCACTTTCCCGTATGGTGGGGCAATCATATTTATTTTCCTTTGCCCATTTTCACGGACATTATTATGAGTCAATGCGGGCAACGCGGTGAATTAGACCTTTCGCGCGTAACAGGACTAAAACAAATGTTGTATTGTTTCTTTTAAAGAAATGTCGTTTATAGGAACTGTAAAAAATATATTGGGCTTATTGAAACTGGTTATTTAATTTTAAATATTTGACTAGTATGTACTGAAATAATACTAGTTAAACGGTTACTTCCAGAAACCTTGGGAAAGATGGCTAGTGGCCTTGTGGCCTTATAAATTAGGCCAGACTTAGATTTTTGCGTGTGAACTTAAGGATTCGGCTTCACCAGAACTCCCCCTAGCTATATGTCATCTGTCAATCTATCGTTGACAATGACAGTTACTAGTGTTGCCCTCCTGTGTGTGTGAGACAGGGTTGATTGTACCCTTTTCCCTAGATACTTAAGATAATTTCTTAAGATGGGGTAGGTAATTAATATAATAGACGTGATAAAATGTTTAGCAATGCAATGCCATGGGTTATGAAAAGTTCAATTTGTTTCTTGACAGGTCAATATAAAAATGTGAGTCAGCATTAATTTACAAAAGCTGGTAAGTAGTCCTTTAAGAAAATGACAACACAACATTCCAATCAAATGTTAACACAATTATTGACATGATATATTAGATGAAAAGTAGTGAATTTAAAGCTCTATGAAGTCGCGTAAAGCCTCCGAAGTGAGAGGCTCTTGAGATTGACTAACATGAAAGACATTTAATCAACCCTCCTTGTCGGGAAACAAAGGTCCCTGTTGATTTACAAGTACGAAAATATCTTTACACATTCCCAATCTTATAACCCACGAAATAAGTCACAAAATCGCTCGCCCTGAACCTTCCTCTTCTGTATGCCGTCACTCCATCGGTCATTTGTCTTCCAGGATCAGGAAGATTTTGCGAATTGAAAAGGAAACTCCCTATAATTTTTTCCCGATGAGATTTCTTGTTCAACATAAAATGTTAGCGAAATTACAAGATTTGCGAAGGCGTTCGTACTGTTTAAATATGTTTTTGTTGTGCGTCAATAAATTATCGGTGAATTTACAATGTGGTTGTCTGGCGATATCGTTAAATACTGTTTTAAATTATTACAGAAGAAAATCATATTGTAATTTGAAAATAATCTCTTCTTCATCTTAGCGTCATGATTCATTGGCTTGGCGTGACGGGTTTTTGTATTTGTGAGGTCAAAAACTATGTCACCAATACGGCACTATCGGTGGTCTTGTAAAGTTCGAATCTTTTTGTATTCTGATTGTCCTATTTTAATCTAAATATATAAAAGAAGAAACTGACTGACTGACTGACTGACCTATCGACGCACAGCCCAAACCGCTAGGTCTAGAGACTTCAAATTTGGCCATAGGTTCCTTGTGAGGTCTAGGGGTGCACTAAGAGAGGATTTTTCGAAATTCTATTCAAATTCGCAGAGCTCAAAATACTTGACGGATTGAGTTGAAATTTGGCATGTAAATAGGTAAGAAAGGATTTTCCCTTAAGAGGAAAGTAGAATCTACGCGGACGAAGTCGCGGGCGGAAAACTAATACATGAATAAAAGGATTCCACGCGGACGAAGTCGCGGGTAACAGCTAGTATTTACATAAACATGAAAGAGTTACATAAGGTACCCTCCTAGTATTTTTATGACGATGACCGCCGTGGTAGAGTGTACGTACGTACGTACACCGGTTTCAAGGTGTCGCCTACTCTGAGGGCCTGAGTTCGAATCCCGGTAAAGGCAAATGTTTGTATGATGAATACGAGCATTTGTACCTGATTCATAAATTATTATATATTATATGATAAATTTTAAAAATCAAAATATTTTAAAAAGATCTCGGCCACAAGTGAATTTTCAGATGGGACTCGAACCCACAACCTTTGGAAATCCGGTCCAATGCTCTAACCAATATCATAAGTAAGTTGAGAAAGTTTCTAATTTATCATAAGTATAAAAATAGCATTGAAAAATGCAAAAATTCAAAAATCATAAATTGTGTTGTTTATTACATTATATGTTTTTACGATTTCAGGATACCATAATCATTTTCACCACTACCTAATGCATTATTACTACATTTATGATTTAATTCATTTATGATTTAATATATTTCTTTTAGTCCTTTTAAATCATCGGGGTGTGTCTCACTGAACTGGTACTGGCTCCTGGAAACACCAGTCGTCTCGGGGCTTCATTATGTATGCGCTCGTCCTAGCTAATTCCTTTGGTAGACATAGGGCTGTCTATCGCTAGAGAAAATAATATTTATATTGGATAATATGAAGTTATTTTTTTATTTTCATAAACGTCAGAACTATCAGGCCTCACATGCAATGATATAATTCCGAAATGCGTATCTTAAACTATTTATTTTTTTACTTTATTCAGAAAACAACAGCTACATTAGGCATAAATTAAATTATTACTTAAAATAGCCGAAATACTGATTGGGTTATTCTACATATATACAAAAACTTAAGAGTTGTGTAAAGCTTATCTATATATACAGTAAGTGGCCTAGAACCGGGAATAATATTGAAAATAGAGACTGTAGAGTATTAGTATTTATTCTGAAAAGATTCCAGTTAATCAAATTCCATGCATTACTCACATTACAAATTTAAAGTTACGATTCATAATCAGTGTATTATTGCAAAACGATATCATCGCTAACGTTGCGAACCTATCGTGGTACAGGGATTTAAAAATTAAGTTGCTGCAAAACGTCATTACATCACTATCCTTTAGAAAATATACCTTTGAATGAATGAATGAAATATTCTTTATTGTACACCCAAAAATACATTAAACATAGGTACATTAATTAAAATCAACAACACAAGAGTGGTACAAATGGCGGCCTTATCGCTAAAGAGCAATATCTTCCAGGCAACCATGTGTTTATAAGAATGAAAAAAAAACTACTTAAAAAATGGGCAGTCATGGTGTTTTTGGATTAAAAATAATTTATGTACAAAAATATATATATTAATATATACCTACACATATAATAAAAATAATATACATACATATACTTAAATAAATATACTATAAATATATATTATAGAGGATACTGTCTCAGGTATTAAAGGAAAGATAGTGTTCCTTCACTTGTAATTTGAAGCTATGTAACGATTGGACCTTTAAGCCTTGAATAGAACCGGCCCTTACTATTTCCCACCCACAACATAAAATCTCTGTTTCAAATTAATTTAAATCTGCAGTACATTATTAAATATCGCAATGACATTTATCTGTTCTGTTTACAATTTTATCCATCATGCATGACAGGACGTATCAGCTGACACATAAATTGTCAAAACGACGTTCCGAGTAGCTCCAAAAGAGTTAAGCGATACTGTTGTTTGCATTACATTGAATTTACAATTAACTTTTGTTAGAAAAAAATTAAAAGAAATGATTTGATTTTAATTACTTGGCACCATAATGATTAAATGACTAGTGACCTAAAGAGCCTTCGTTTTTAATATCATCCCCGGTTCTAGGCCCCACGCTGTATAAAAATTAAACTCTATTTCCCTTGAACATCGCATCATGCGTGAACGGATGGAACAATTTCGCTAATTATTTATTTTTTGTGTTTATTATTGTCAGGAGAAGGTACTTATGAAATAAAAAAATTAGAAAGTTGAGCGGAACATTAGAATATTTAAGAAAATTTAATGACAATATTAATTTTACATAACCGTCAGTTGTTTGACAGGACAACGTCTGTCGGGTCAGCTAGTCAGAAATATGAATGTATGAGTAGTGAACGGCACCTTTCCAAGAATTTAGATTGTACCCTTGAAAAACAAACTAAAACCTTCTCGACACAATACTAATTGAGTTTTTTTATGTAGCTTTATTTAAAAAAGTAATAGATATATCGCACATCCTCTGAAAAATTGTCATAACACAAGAAAAGCTCGGTTTGAGATTCAGTTTGATTCGGTTTTTTCTTCTCTACCGATCAATAATACAGTCATAATTTTTTTTTTAATATTTGCCAAGAGAAGTCGCACACGGAGCTCACTCGTTCACGAAGCGAAAACGGGCGCCTACCGCTCCGCGATAGTGACGCATTACTGCTTATGACGGGTGGATGTGTATTAGTGCTCGTGAAAAGAGTCATAAACTGTGTTGACACTATATTGTTGCTTACTTTTCATTAATTTTGTGATTTTAAGAGTTCCTTATAAATCCCAAAGATTTTGTTAATTATTTTGAAGTAACTTAACTCAGTAATGTTTAAAAAGAAATGGTATTTGAAAAAAATATTTAAGCCATGTTCCAGTGTGAAAAAGAGTCACGTTATGGGATAATATTATGTTTTTTTAATAAATACATTAATATTTCTTTTATCAATGCGTTTTTTAACATTCTAGAAAAAAGCTTAGTAAATTCTACATTAATTACATTTTTAAAAAGTTAAAAAAAATCAATATTAAGTTAGGAGTAACAAAAATAGTATGAAAAAAAAACGCGTTTTTCTTAAAACTATTTTTTTGTGATATGACAGTTTTTCAGAGGACAAAGAAAAAGAAAACCTTTATATCACATATAATTGAACATTAACAGGTATTTTATTTGAATAAAAAATTTATTTTTTAACATATGTACTTTCCGAGAAAACGTTTCCCAAAAAACTCTACTGGTCAACCGGGAAGTTCCCCGATTGTACCTATTGATAAATATTAAAAAAGTATACATACCAGAAAAAAGCAATTTGTCTCATGTCTCCCTGAGACGGGACAAGTTGCTTTTTTCTGGTATATTTTCTTGTTTAATATTTATCACATGAAAATAGCATTGTAAAATGCAAAATTAAAAAGTTGTAAATAGGCAGGTACCTATTGTTTGAATTCTATATTCATATAATATAGTTGAAGTCGAGGTTTATCTTAGCTATGAATATTAATAAATAAAAATATTGTGCGTTATTCAATGTACGGTAGTCCTTTTCTGGCTAATTAGAACCTAAACTAGGATATCTACCATTCCCCACCTGTTGTCTGAGGTGTTTCATGTTGTTAATCGAAAGATACACTTTTCATCGATAAAATACGAATCGATCATTATAATAAAAATTAAAAAATTTACTACAATCACACCTCTTATCAAGCCCACGTTAAGTATCACAAAGAACTTGTGTTATGGATACTAGATAACGGATAAACATATTTGTATACTTTTTTTTGTAAATACATATATAATATACATATTAAACATACAGACCAAGGCAAACAGACGTTCATGCACACTAATATTTGTCTTGTCCAGGGATAGAACCCGGAACCTCTGGCGCAGAAGGCGATAGTACTCCTGCACCAAACAGGTCGTCAAATAATAAAAAGGTGTTTAAAAGAAATGTGCCATCCCTGTTTATTCTTTGTAATTTCAAAGAACGTTTTTTCCGATTCCATGACAATATTAAATATTTGTAAGTCCTTATTGCTTACCGTGTTCAATATAATTAGTATTTTCTTATATTTCCTTGAATGTAAATGTTTTCCTTAATTCTGTTTCGTATTTGTAAATGTTTTCTATTTGTGAATTTATGAACGAATTAAGTCGTACTTTTAATTTTTTTCTGTTTTTTTTTCTCATGAAAATTCCTACATTGGTTTTAAGGTGGTACGACTTCTATACAAACAAACATTACACAATTATGAGTTCATCATACCTTAATTATTGATAAATATATGCGTTTCAGTTATTTGTTTGCGCGAAATAATAAAAAAAATTACATTCATACATAAAACACGAATATACTAACATTTTATAATTTCAATAATTCTGCGTATGTGTGTGTGACCCATCGCATTTGTATAGCTCATGTATGAAAGTACATATTTTTTATAATTTCGCGCAAACAAATAACTGAAACGATTTAGTTGCACATGTATTTATGAATTATTCATGTATGATGAACCAATTAATGTGCAATGTTTGTTTGTATGGAAGACGTACCACCTTAAGAGACGCTGTTTTCAATACAAACTTGGTTCTAGATATTACTCCAAACTTTGTCTAAGGTGCTTTGTCACAGTACTCAGCTTACAACGATAATTTTTTGACTGCCCTAATGGTGCGTGTCACAGAATACGAGGAGGTAAATTTGATCACATGTCGACACCCGTTTGCGAGTAACACAGAAGCACACCAGACATTTTCCTTTGTAAGAAAGAAAGAAAAAAATAAAATACATTTATACATTTGACATCCAACAAACAAAACATAATAAGAGACAGTAGAAGGTACAAAAAAGGAGAATAATAATAACAAAACAAGTGATACATATACCTTCATTAAAACATGTGTGAGGCCAAATCTGTGCTCATAGGGTTAAAATCCTAATCCTAATGATCAAAATAGTATCGAGTAGGTATCGACGTAATGTCATAAAATGTATAGGAAAATGTAGTTCCGTTTACGTCCGGTAGGAACGCTGCTAAATCTCATAATATTTTTTACTTTACTTCCTCGATATTTAAGTACATACTCGAAAGTTATCCGTGGTAGACTACAGCTCAGTGTAAGCAGCAAGCAAAATGCCCGCTGCACTTATAAGTCTCTTGACATTGTTACTGCAAAGTGCCCGTTTACGAGGTTATGCTACTTTCCTAATGGTTGGGGGAGTCACAGGATGGGTGACCAAAAATGTATGACTTATATCGAGCTACTCCGTGCACCGACCCTCATCACGACCGCATAACGGTATAGTTCGTGCTTTCGCTATAGCTATCAATTTTACAAACCCCCTACAAGGGCTCTCGCTGACGCTATCACTTTCATCCTAAAAATGCAATAGATGAATAGAAATATGTAGGAATTAGTAAGAAACTCTATCGTTGAAGGGTTTTATGAGAGTTTGAAGATTGATAGCTATAGCGAAAGCACAAGCTATAGCGAAAGCACAAGCTATACCGTTAGGCGGTCGGGCCGCCGGAAGGCTCGTCAAACCCTTGGTAGCAGCTTCTTTAATGTATTATATTACAACTAGCTTCCGCTCGTGTTTCACCCGCGTGGTTCCCGTTCCCGTAAGAATATCGGGATAAATGTCGCCTATGTTACTCTCCGTCCTTACAACTTACTCTATACCCAAAAATCAAATCGATTGGTTGCTTAGTTAGGGCGTGAAGAAAGGACAAACAAACACACTTTAGCACTTATAATATTATATTATTTAGGATTTGGATTTTACAATTTGCTAAGGTTAATGAAACAATCGTTTTAAGTCGCTGATGTTATATGCATTATTTTAATATGTCAAAGTTGTTGACTGACAAGCATTAAGTCATAAGTGAGAGGCGATTTGCAAAAGTTCTTACATACATAGTTATATATAATATTTCGGTAAATATAAAATATAATATTTTTTATTTAAAATGTATCATAAGTATAAAAACAGCATTAAAAATGCAAAAATAATAAAAAACATAAATCATTGGCTGTTGCCTGCGAACATATAAAACATGGAAGCAGTCCCTTCATACAAGCCTCCAATAATTATTGACACCCGTTTCACACAAGAGAGAAACGCACACAATAGACAAGTAATAATACACGAAAATTATCTACACGTAAAAAACATCCTTAAAAGTGGTGGGTTTAGGTCAGTAATAGGCAGCGTTTCGCTATTTACGTCATTTTGAAAATGACATGGTGCATGCTCTGTGATTGGCAAAAAAATATGAATATTAACAAAACCTGTAATTTTTTAATCAGAGATTGAAAAACATACTTTAGTTATTTTTAAATTACTTACTTCATTCGGTATAATCACATCCCTTGTACGGGATTCAAAATAATTTTTATTAGGTTTTATTGTAGAAATCGCAGTACTTACATGTGTAAAATAATCCCATCAGACTTGCGAGAATCATTTGTGCTATTTCTGCACCATACATGACGGCATTTTTTATAATTTTTCGTGACCCGTTTGACAGGCGTTCAATGACGTTGCTTCAACCACGAGACAGACCATAATGATCCGGGAAATACGAAAGTTTTTTAAGGTGACGCCCAACTAAGGCACTTTTCGTGGTGTCATTTTCGAGCGTCAGTAAAGCTTCCATGTTTTATATGTTCGCAGGCAGGCAGGCAATCTTAACCGATTGTTAAACATCTGAAAAGATGTTTCTTTCGAATTCAAGGATATTCCTAGCATTGATGTGATAAAGCTGGCCTACAGCGTATTAAAAATATAAAAGTATTGGAGAATTTTGACGGTGGTCGTCTCAGTAGCACAGTGGTTAGAGCATTGGACCGGATTTCCAAAGGTCGTGGGTTCGAGTCCCATCTGAGAATTCACTTGTGCCCGAGTTGATTTTTCCAATATTTCCTATTTAAAATGTATCATAAATAAAATAAATATTTCTTACACTCACACCAATTAACCTAGCCCCAAAGTAAGCACTGTAAGGCTTGTGTTATGGGATAGTAGGGTACATATATTCACATAAGTATATATATGAAATATATATATAATCGTTCATTACTCAGGTACAAATGCTCGTATTCATCATACAAATATTTGCCCCTATCGGGATTCGAACCCAGGGCCTCAGAGTAGGCGACACCTTGAAACCGGTGTACGTACCACTCTACCACGGAGGTCGTCAAATAATAATCGGAACTTATATTAGTAGCGTTAGTTTTTTGATCAGTTTATAACATTGATATATCATCCATAGAGAATTTGTACGGTGATGAAAAACAAGTAATAGATATATTGAAAGCAGCTTTTGCTGTATAAGGAGAAGCTTTCAATAAAAAACCGGTTTGTTCTTTACGATTATATCATTATTATTCAACCACCATTATAACTGGACGCTAGGGATATGTTAGTGCTGTCATAGAGATATTTACATAATTGCAGATATCCATTAGGCTTTATTAGTTCGGCCTCCAAACATGTTGAAATTTATACTTAGTCTGTGGATCGCAATTTTCTTTAGAGCTTAGGTACTCAAGTATACTTTTTCTTTGTTCCCTTGAGAGTTTGTTTGTTAAGTGTATTGGTATTAAATAGGGATAATTTAGGTTTAAAATATATTTAATAACTTACCAGAGGGTGCCCTTCGATACGCCTGAAATCATTAGTCCTAATTTCATCTCGCCGTATTTTTGCACTTGTACTTGCACGCCTGCTTCAATGCCTGCTTGCATGCCTGCTTGCATGTCTACTTGCTTGCATGCTCGTCACATGAATTGATAGTAATGCCCCAGAGGGGAGCACAAATGTGTCAAGACAAGAGATTTGGCCTTGATCTTTTCCACTGCACTTCGACTCTTCGTCGCTCTTCGTAGGCTACGACTACGGGTAAGGCTTCGAAATTTTAAAGTCGTACACACAACATTTTAATTTATCTAATTCGTCTTATTGTTACTCGTCCTACAAAATATACTTTGATCATATCCATGCCACACTACGACTTTTCGTAGGCTACAACTTATGCTACGACTACTAGTAAGGCTACGAAGTTTCAAAGTCGTAGCTGACTCTAAGGCCCCGCTCACTTTGGACAGGAACTGTTCGTACGTATTCGTATGGATTGTGGTTCGTACGAATCGATTGCGCACACTGATTTGCTTTTCTCCGTCAAAGAGGTAAGTAGAGTTCCGGTTTTCAGACGTCAGAACTACACGTACGAACAAGTACCCCTCTCGCACCCAGTAAGTGCGCTTCCATAGTATTTGGAAGGTTGGGATCGTTCGTGAGTGTTTGTATATATGGCTATCAGGTTTATCAAGCTATGAGGCCTCTGACTTGGCTTAACGACTGTAATCAATGAAACAGCCGGGACCGACGGTTTAACGTACCCTCAGAAGCACCGAAGCGCTCAGTTATAATGCTTCTTTGCGGTCACCCATCTAAGACCTGACCGGGTCGAACTTTGCTTAACGAACGTGATCGAATACGATCAGTCTGTCAAGCGCGGCCATGAACGCTTCACACATTAATAATTTGGAAGCCAGGCCATTTGCTTCGCGTGACAGTACGTAATCCCAATGGACGACAGAGTCGGTCGAGCCACTTTATAAATTCTAAATGAAGACCGTTACGGCTTAGCAACTCGCTTCAATTATAAGGGCATATTCAAATTAGACGCTTTGTGACATGCGGCAGATTGCAAATTAGTATACAAAGTGCTCTGAGAAATCTTGGATTCTAGGAATCCTCTCTGTGAATTAGATAGGGGCAGTTATTGAGTTGTAGCAATATTTTTGATGAAACCCTCGTTTATGATTTTTGAAATGTTTGCATTTTTCAATGCAATTTTTTTGAATAATTGGAAAAAATCAAATCGGCTACAAGTGAATTCTTAGATGGTTCACGTTTTTCTATTTAAAAATTATCATGAGTATAGAAAACCTTGTTTACTTGAAAGTGGGTTCAAATATTTAAAAAAGAATGCGTTCGGGTTCACAATAACCTCGTCACGTACTGTGTAAATGGGGAAGTTTGTTTGTTTGTTACTCAACCACACGTAAGCAGCAGACTCCTTTTTTTTTTAAATAATAAATACCTCAGAAGCCGTCATGCCATAAATCCTTTGCGATGTTGGCATTGCATCAAAGGTGCATTGTGAGAATGAAATGTGACTTCGCTCTCGTAGTCATACCTCAAAGGCGACGCCACGTTTAGCATTGGTTATACAAATCCTCTAATAATATAAATGCGAAAGTATGTCAGTTTGTTTGTCTGTTAGTCTTTCTCGCAAAACTACTGAACCGATTTGGTTGAAATTTGGCACACAGAAGATAGCCAGGATTAAAACATAGACTAATTTTTATCCCAATATTCCCACGGGAACGCGAACCACGCGGGTGAAACCGCGGGCGGCCGATAGTAAACTTATACATAAGTAACAGGTAAACAGATAAACTTTGGCATTCCATGGCCGGTTGGGTATAGAACATAGATTTTATACTGATAATCACACTGGGACGATAATCACAACCAGACATTAGATACTCAAGCGTACAACCAAAGGCGCCCGCTAGTCGCCTATAAAAAGTGAGTTGAATAGGCTACCATTATCTATAAGAAACCATCATGTCTAAAGAACGTTTTGTTTCCGTTTTGTATTCATTGAAGTTGCCACATTTGGACACACTCACACTTTGGAGGCGTTGATTGTGCAAATAGTTCACAAAACTTCCGTCAAAAACAAGCTTACTTTAAGAGATTTGTAGTACGAAATAGCATGGTAAGATTGAAACAATACTGGTCTAAGAGATGGCGGTAGGACCCCAGAACTCAGACCCCACGTCCAGTTTGAAGTCGCCCTTAGGGGTTTGTGCGAGCACCGGCTAAGGCCTGTCATTTAACGCTGATAATGCCAAAGGTTGTTTATTCTCTCTTATTAAGGCATAATGTTGCCATAATCTTTGTGGAAATTAGCCGTGTAACAGCTTTTAATGGCGTTCCCGTTGTATTTGGTCTTCGTCAGATAAATATTACTAGAGTTCATAAAATGCTTTTCGTCTAAGACAGATTTTGTTTGATGATTTGCCGAATCCCACATTATTTATTACCGTTTTATATTAAACCCATACATGAAGACCAGTTAGTTGTGTTGTGTCATCACCGTAATCATCCATGTTTTGATAACGTACTACTCGTGCACATGTCATAGAGGCAGTACAATGGCGGAACAGAAGTTAATAGAAATTTAATCGGAATAGATTTACAACGTCACCACTGATAGAAAAAAAAAATTGAAACATCAACGCTGAAAATGTTGCGGCCAAAACTATCCTGACAGCAATCTCCCAACTCGAACTCGGGTTACATAACTAGCGTTGAAAATGACATGTATTATACGTATTTTACATGTCATTTTCAACATTATAATATAACATAACAAAAATACACAACACCAGTGTCATCCCGAGACAAAAAGACCTAACGCGCTTACCAAAAAAATGTATTTAACCTTAAATACAACGTTTCGTATGATACATTTTAAATAGAACAATATTGGTAAAAAAATTACTCGGCTACAATATAATTTTTTTTTCCATTCAAAATTAATCATAAGTATAAAAATAGCATTGACAAAAGAAAAAATTCTAATATACATACAGCGTTTCGGATTAATCTTACTACTCATTGATAATAATATAATTGGTTCTACTTCAATGTTTACTCGATTGGGCCCTTCTAAAACTGTGTAGGAGTAAATACTTAATAGCTTTGTCGTTCATTACAAATGTCTTGGCATCGTACGAAATAATTACAACAGTTGATAAGTACAACAAGGCCCTGTTTATCTTCCACCTTTTGTGGGGCGACTGGGGCGAGGGCTCGCGGCACATTGTTAAAAGTTGCTGGTATCCGCAACTCGCAACTTAATTGAGATTATTTGGCTCCCTGCCAGTGCTCACTTGTACGGAGGGGGATCTTCCCGGTTGACCGGTTTATTTACGAGCTTTATTTAAAAAATCGGCCAAGTGCGAGTCGAACTCGCACATGAAGGGTTTCGCCTCTCACCCAAGGTTGCCTGGAAGAGCGTGCTACGTAGCTATAAGGCCGCCTATTGTGTGTTCTTCTTTTTTGACATTTTTTCTGTATGTGTTTCTTTTTGTATCGTGTGCAATAAAGTTTCTATTATTATTATTATTGCCAAAATGCCATTATAATTTTTCGTCTGCAAAAATAAGTTTGTTTTGGAAAAATGTGCTATAGCTCTGAAACTACTAAATAAATTTCGTTCAAACCAAATTTCGTTAAAAGTTTTTATAAAGATGTACATCATATATATTTTTTTGATTTGTCACTTTCTTATTTTAAAAGTTAGAGGGGGGGGACACATTTTTCCACTTTGGAAGTGTATAACTTTCAAACGGTTGACTTTGAGAAAAAACTGTTTTAGAAGCCTCAATGTAATTTTTAAAGATCTATCTAATGATATCCCACACGAATAGGAATGTAAAAAAAAAAATCAGTTACAGTTCCATGTATGGGGAGCCCCCCTTTAATTCATTTTTTTTGTAAAGCGGTTTACAGAATACATCTACCGACCAAGTTTCAACTGTGTGATCCTCATAGTTTTGGAATAAAAAGGGTGTGACATACATCGGTTTGGCCGAATCTATAAGGGTTTCGTTTTTTGCCTTTAGGCTACGAAACCCTAAAAAGTAATAGATATATACAAAATGTTAATATTTCAAATAATAGACCATTTATAGGTATTTCATTCGAATAATAAACTATCTCTGTAACCTTAGTATTTTCCGAGAAAACGTTTCCGAAAAAACCCTACTGGTCGACCGGGAAGTTTCCCGATTGTACTAGACGTTTTATACGTTTGCCAGAAGTCTGAATTGGTTTTGGAGATCCATTTTTTTTTATAAAACGTAGATAAGTTTTGTAATTATGGCATCCTTTTGTCAAAAAGAATGTCCAGGGGCCAATTGAAAATCAGCGCCAGGCTCTTTGGGTCCGGCAAAATGCTGAATTGACTCCCTTTTTGGCTGCAGCCGTGAGACATCCACTTCAGACAGTGAAACTGTACACCTTTTGGTTTAAGTTAGTTTTATATTTTTTATTTTTTTGCTATAAAATTGTAATTGTCTCATGTATGTATCCAAATAAACTCCTATTCATTCATTCATTCATTTATTTAATATTCCACTGTTTTGTTTGTTATTGAAATTTTTGTATTCAGAATGCAATTTTGTTAAATTTGGTAACTAAGTGTTATGATTCTTATTATATTAATGCCTCTGAAACATCTGATAGGAATGAGGAGATAGCAATATACTTTATCGTATTAAAAAATCTTATAATAATTTCTTTAACCTCTATAAGCAATGTATTGTAAGAAATAGATTTTCAATCGAAAATGGTATTCAATATTGAATCCGAAGCTGTCCCATCCGAATTTCGGGCTCGATGCCAAAAGCACTGATCCATTTCGCATTTCTTGACGTTAAATAATGGATATTAAATTTTATTCTGTTTTATTTTTGATGTTATAGTTTTCTATTCATTATTATTGTTTTACAAGCGGGCCACCATTCATCTTTGTGAAACAGTCATAGTATGACTTCGTTTTTGTGTGTTTTGGCATATGTTCGATAGAAATAAATAAATATTTCTTACACTCACACGAATTACCTAGCACCAAAGTAAACACTG
Source organism: Chrysoteuchia culmella (assembly GCA_910589605.1). Classification (NCBI taxonomy): domain Eukaryota; kingdom Metazoa; phylum Arthropoda; class Insecta; order Lepidoptera; family Crambidae; genus Chrysoteuchia; species Chrysoteuchia culmella. The sequence continues at coordinate 5,096,437 of OU342651.1, forward strand.
TAAGGCTTGTGTTATGGGATACTAGGGTAACGGATATAAATACATATAATTTTGCATATGTGAGTATTTATGTGTAGAAATATATATACGTCCATGACTCGGGTACAATTGCTCATATTCATCATACAAACATTTGCCCCTACCGGGTTTCGAACTCTGGACCTCAGAGTAAGCGACACCTTGAAACCGGTGTACCACGGAGGTCGTCAAAAAAGAAATGAAAGGTATTAAATTAAACGTTGTCTATTGACGTTCTCGTCTACTGACGTGTTTTTAACTGATAAGCTGACAGACAAACAGACACAAAAACTATTTGTTTTGATGTCATCATTGGCCATTTAAACTCCGCTGTAGCACTGGCCTTTCGTACGGATGGATTTCGATATAAAATAGCAATGACCCCCAAAAAAGGGCTCAACGAATATTGATGATTTTTTACGACACCAAATATCTGGGGTCAATGGCTTAGCATGCAGTCTGAATTATGGAAGCGCTTGTTGTGTTCCGGCAGTTAGAGATAAGATAGCCAGTTCCTCAGTGATTGAGGATTCCGGGAGAGGCTCGCTTCCATCTTCAGCCTTATCAGTTCGTAACATCAGGTATGATAAAGGGTGTGAAACCACGCTGGCGTTGGTGGGTGTGCTACCGCCGGCCTTGCACGGTTTCCACCATCTGGGATAATGGCTAAACTTGCTCGGCTATCTTCTAGCCATGAAGGAGCCCGGGTAACCGGGCCACAGCCGCCTGGTCTTAGGGGTTATTGCGATCCCTACTACCCTTGACTAATGGCGGCCTGGAGAGCCAGTACTAGAAGTTTTAGTTGGTAGTACCCGCCCGCCTTCCATTTCCCCATCGAGCCTTAGGGCTCGTGTTACCCCCCACTTTCTCATAATTAAAATGGGAAGGTAGGGATATAAGGCATGCGCCATATCATACAGTCAGCATCATATAATAGGTATATAGACACAGCTCACGTGCTCATATAATTACGAACATCCAAAGCGATGAAATATATCGGTACAACCATAGTGTTCTTAAAAATGAGAACTCTATAGTGCGTTCTATGACGTTGTCATCAATTTGAATACTTGAGTTGTAACGATATTTGTGATCTCTTTGGAGGTTACTGAATATTTAAGCACATTGACTGAGTCTATATATATGATACTGACTGTACATATCGCGTAATATAGCGATGTTCGTGCTGATGGTTCGATGGTCACACCAAAACAAACATTCCAAAAGCAACTCACAAAATTTTTTTTCGGGGTAGCTGTTAGTATGCATAGGGATGCAAATTAAATGTTGATTGTTTGGCGCCGTGCCAGCTGTGACTTATTTCATCTTTTTTATTTTATTAATTTTCGAGCAAGGCGTCATGAATTTTTGCTAAAGAATCTTATGAAGAATTCAAGGCAGCATAATCTGATTTTTTGAACCTTTAGTATTGATTTGATATTTAATTTTCATAAAGTTGAATGCTTAGATATTAAGATGGAAAACTTCAATTAAAACTGAATTGGAAGAAGATAAAATACAAATTTTGTGGCACTGAGAATCTACTTGATGTACATATTGCCTTCCCGTTTAAAGTTACTTTACTAACCACGTTAATAATAAAACTTAATAATTTAGTTACCTATTTAAGTATTTTTTATATTTCGTAATTTAAAACGAAAACACAAATCTGTTCTGAATTAATTGGCATAATTATATCAACGTTCCTGTGGATGCAAACGGATCCACAACGGAAACGGATGTGGATGGTTCCTGAAAACAAAATGCATAAGTATAGTCATCAGCAGCTGCGGCTTTACATCGTCATCAGCCATTTTTAATGTCCCCACTGCTGGGGTACTGGCCTGCCTTATGAGTGGATAAGGAAAATGGGCCATGAACCACGACGGGCCCAATGCGGATTGGTGGGTTTAAACGACTGCAAATGCAGCCGGGACCAACGGCTTAACGTGCTAGCTCGAGATAGTAAGTTTTTGGCCACCCATCCCGAGATCAACCGTTGCGAAAGTTGCTTAACCTCAACGATCGCAGGCCGAGGCAATGGTCTCAAGCGGGCTACTTAGGTCGGAAAACTTTGACCGTGGATCAAACTTTTGGCACGCAAGGTACGTACACTTTTACCGTGTATCTCGATATAGGTCTGTGTTAAATTTCTTTGTGTAAAATTTCCTTCTCCTCCTATGTGCCTAAGGCTTGAGGCTAAGTATACATAGTATGAAACTCTTATGAGCCACCGAGATTATCAATGTGCTACGTGATTGTCAATTTTTGTGATTAATGTGTCCATTGAAGCAGTCTTAATTCGCGTTCATTTGGCTTGAAACATGTAGGTTAGGTAGGTATAACCTTATATTGACAATGGCTGCAATCGGATTTGTAAACGATGATTTCCGATTGAAAACATGTAGAATCGGAATAGATCGTCTCGGGGCCTCCAGTTCTTTTCGATTGTAAACACCTTATTAACCTATAAAAATAACCGCCTCTGTGGTCTAGTGGTACAACCACCGGTATCAGACCCAGGGGTCCCGGGTTAGATTCCCAGCGGGGGTACATATTGTATTCGGTTGGGTTGGTGGTAGGACTTGTTGTAAGTCCGCCTGGCTAGCTACCACCATCTTATCTAAGTCTGACGCCATAACAACAATGTTTTCAGCATTGTTGTGTTCCGGCAGTTAAAGATAAGATAGCCAGCTCCTCCATGATTGAGGATTCCGAGAAAGGCTCGCTTCCATCTTCAGCCTTATCAATACTTAACAGCAGGTATGATGAAGGTTACGAGTCTCCCAGTCGTTCATAAAAAAAAGTAACAGGCCCTGCAAATTTTTCTCCCAAAATTACTAGCAGACAACAGAGATAAAACAGCACATGTTGTTAATTGAAACGTTTTCGTTATAGACTACGTACGTAGATGTCCCTCTTTTAATTGTGATGAAACACACTTCGGCCGTTGAAAACAAAAAGGATAATTGCCTCATATAAATGACTGTGTCGCCAACATACCGAGAGCTCCCATAAAACATTTCGACGTACGGTCAACAAAACATCAGCCCATACTTATAAGTATATAAAGACGCTATACGAGAGAAGTATGTTCTGTTTGATATAAAACAATGTGATGATTAGATATTTTACAAATCTGGTAATAATATTCTATACATTTCTTGACCGTGTGGTGACGGCCTAAGAATACAAGTGTCACCACTCCCTTACATGCCTGGGATGTCGTAAGAGTCGACTAAGAGGCTCGACGCATTGAACACCTGTGCGAGAGAATTAAAACTTGAAACAAACCCTCTACCAACCCGTCTGGCCAGCGTGGTAGCAGTAGGCTAATAGCCTCCTATGAATGCCACAATAGGCGTGAGCTAGGAGAGGCCTATGTCCAGTAGTGGACGTCCACAGGCTGATGATGTGACATTTCTTCATACCATTATATAAAAAACATGATTTCATGATATTGCACCGATACTTTTTCTTTCCGAAATGACCCCCTAGAAATACGAAAATTCAAGATTATTCTCAAATAGCGTTACAATTCCGATTTATTAGTTACAGTTGATTTGAGAATGATTTATTAGTGACACCACAAATATTTACCATCAGGTAGTTTCATTTCTCTATAATAACTATAGTTATTTACTACGCAGTGATTTCGGGGTTTTTTTTCGCCTAATCTGCAATCCTTTTCTCATCTTGCTTTAGTCATATAGCGCCTTAACAATATTTACGACGGCTGCCTTTTCGAATTCGTTTACTGTTCGGAGTTTGTCATATAGACAATTAGACACTTACTGAACACCCTTTGGTGTTATATGTGTTATGCATTGCACTAAGCTCGCAAAATATTGCAAATCGAGTATCATGACAGTCACTGGTATTCTCGATCCAGCCCCGACAAAAGGAGTGGAGCCGAGAATGAACGGTGCTTGAGCAGGTAGTCATAGCAAAATGCCAGACCTACGGATATTTACAGATATCAGAGGCAAAAACGAATATTGAAACTAATCTACGGAATTCGGGCGCATCAACTTATAGCAAGCATACTCTTTGATAGTTTTTTTCCTTATTGTTGTGGCTATCCACCACTGGAAGTTAACCGTCTGCCTGTTAAATATTACGGGCAGATGGCTAACCCCGTCTTGCGCCAAGTGAAAAAGTTGTTCAATGCTGGAAATCTTCGTCCACTAACCCGGATCTTCCGTAACCAAGACTTTTGCACAGTCTAAACACAGTCTTTACACTGCCTGCAAACGACCGTAATGACGCACTCACACAGATACGCGCCGCGACACGCGCGGTCGCTACTGTTTTACCAGTGAAAACCAGTGAGATGGAGGGGCCGGCTGTGTGCCCGGCGAATGCGAGCGCCGCGTGTGTGTGTGAGCATTTCACGACCGAGTGTAACGACTGTTTATTATTAGACTAAAACTTTTTCCTTCTATCAACGTCCATCATTATGAACTGGAGTCGCTGGTATCTGTCATGTCTCATGTCATTGGTAGGTACTCCAACAAATTCGGAATCGATTAAGTAGTAAAAGCCACGTACCGTCGACAGTACATTACAAATCGTCACCCGACAAATTGAAGGTCTCAGAATGTGGTAACGTTTACGTCGAGTAATAAATCTATGACAGACAGTCGCAGAAACGAAAATAAAAATTGAACAAATAAATAAGTTTCTGACGGTTTCTAATGTATCGGCGTCGGCTACGCGTGAATTTTATTTTCGAACTGTCGCATGAAAAACTGCAGATTTCTCTTGTGTCTGGAATTTTAAAGCAGCAAAATCAAGGACATTGCTGTTGCGTTTTCTTTCAACAATAATCGATTGTGAAATTATAACGTGCTAGCTTCCGCCCGCGGTTTCACCCGCGTGGTTCCCGTTCCTGTGGGAATATTGGGATAAGAAGTAGGCTATGTTACTCTCCGTCCTTTCAACTAACTCTATGCCAAGGAAGGACAAACAAACACACTTTCGCATTTATAATATTAGTTAGGATTAGGATGTTAGTAGATATATTTGGAGGAGATATTTTGACCTTGGAGGACCTGAACACAATGCTCGAAGAGGAAACTCAAAGAGTGGGTCTTAGGATGAACATGGATAAGACGAAAATCATGTCAAATTCTCATGTTGTACCCACTTCAGTTCACGTTGGGAACACTACACTCAAAGTTTACTTTTACCTTGGGCAGACAATCCAGTTAGGTAAATCCAACTTCGAGAAAGAGATCTCCCGTCGAATCCAACTCGGATGGGCAGCCTTATGAGAAGCTCCGTAAAATCTTCGCATCCAACTTACCGCAATGTCTCAAGACAAAAGTCTATGACCAGTGTGTTGAGTGTTTGAAGTAGTGAAACGTGGTCGCTAACTATGGGTCTGATAAGAAAGCTCAAGGTCACCCAGCGTGCAATGGAGAGTGCTATGCTTGGTGTTTCCCTACGTGATCGAATCAGAAGAAAAGAAGAGAATGAGGAGATCCGTAAGAGAACTAAAGTAACTGACATCGTTCGAAGGATTGCTCAGCTGGAGTGGCAGTGTGCGGGCGGGACACATAGCGAGAAGAACCGATAACCGTTGGGGCGGAATGGTTCTGGAATGGCGACCGCACACAGGACGACGCTCCGTGGGTAGGCCCCCGACAAGGTGGAGGAGTTGTTAGACCGTGCAATACCAGCACTTGGGACTCGGTGCTGGTATTGCACGGCCTAACAACTCCTGAGGATGCTCCGTGTGTGTAGAGTAGTCAATGAAGGTGCAAGGTGTGTCACTGTGTTGCATCTGCATTTATTTGCGGGCGGGCGGACGGTGCATCTTGCATGTAAGTTTTTCTTGTGGAATTATGCTACATATTTTTCGTTTTTTACTAGGTTTACACATTTAACTCAATGCTACTTTTGTATTCATCTAACTCTTGAGTTAAATGTTATGTCTTGAGCTTGGCGCAAGTAGGTCTAAAACTATTGATTTTAACGTTGTTTTTTGTAGATATATACTCAACTCGACTCGGTCAACTGGTTTATGATACTTTTACTATAGGAAAGTGCAGTCCTGAGCTATTAAGTAACATTAAAATACAAATACGACTAAGTATTATAAGTTCATCCGTTTCTTTTGTAAATAAATAAAAAAAGTATATAATAGACAGACTTACTAAAACATTAAGCGTCCAATTGAGTAATAATGTATTTTAGCTTCAATAGCCAAACGTAATGTCCCTTTGGGATGTGATCGTAATCTAGCTCATAAAGTTAACATCAACTAAAGTCGTCCATCTCGATTCGCACTGTTGATTAGATAGAGATAGAATCGTGAGTAAATCGACATTTCGGTTCATTTTATGTTGTATATCCGATTAAGCGTGATTGTTTCAAACTAGGTCATATGGCCATTCATTTGAACTAGGAATTCGATCACGCTTGTTAAGCAACGTTCGGTCCGATCTGGTGTCGGATTGGTGACCGTAAAGTGGCATTACAGCTGAGCGCTTCCGTGCTTCGGTGGGCACGCTATTCCCGGCTGTTGCCATCTGATAACAGTCGTTAAGCCAAGTCAGAGGCCTTATAGGCGGCTTGATGAACACCACTAATCCTCATATGATAATAAGAAGAAGAAGACTAGGAATTAGTAGAATGTAGAATATTTTGCTTATGATTTCACCTGCAACTACGTGAAGATAAATATGCCGAACCTTACACAATTCTCATCCCCTATTTCTTTCTTCTCTAAGATTTATTTTTGTCTATTGTTTACGTATCCATTTCTAATTTATGATAAATTTTAAATAGTTTTTTTTTACACCTTATTTTTAATTGCATTTCATGTATTGACTGTATTTTATAATAAAGTTTAACTAATTTTGATATTTTGTTTCAGGTATGTTTATCGAAAATTATCTCAAAATTATTTCACCCGTGAACGTAAGTATTAGTGATTATCTAAATCTAAAAGCTTATAGAAAAATCCATTCCTTAGAAATAACCAACAATTATTATTTTATTAAATAATGCAAACTATAACTAATCTATTGCTCTAACCGTAAGCCAAAGGCGTGACCATGGCCTTTAAAAAGGATCTTCAATTAAAACGATAAAATTAAATATTATGAATAAGTATAAACAAAAAAAAACGTATTTTGAACCCGCAATTTATAGTCATTTATTGCTTTTAGATTCGTTTTGCCGTGTTATAAGGTTCTTAATGTTGAAATAGGATCGCATGCAATGTGAATTAATTGACTGCTGTTCTTTCCCGTATTGTCGTTTCAGCCACATGACACCCACTGCTGGGTATAGGCCTCTCCCAAGGATCTCCAAAACGATTGGTCCTGCGCAGTCCGCATCCAGCGGCTTACCGCGACCTTCACCAGATCGTCGGTCCACCTGGGGCCTACCCACGGAGCGACGTCCTGAGCGCGGTCGCCATTCCAGAACCTTTCCGCCCCAACGGGCATCGGTTCTTCTCGCTATGTGTCCCGCCCACTGCCACTTCAGCTGAGCAATCCTTTGAGCGATGTCAGTTACTTTAGTTCTCCTACGGATCTCCTCATTTCTGATTCGATCACGTAGGGAAACGCCGAGCTTAGCCCTCTCCATTGCACCGTATTGTTAGGTTCTAATTAATATTAAGATGAGCTTGTATGCGTTGTATAGTCATTGATTGTATATCAAATTTAATTCGTTTAAGGTTCTAAATGTTGAGATAAGCTATGCAATGTACATATACCTAGTCATTGATTGCTTTTCAAAATTGATTCGTTTTACCGTGTATTAAGGTTCTAAATGGCTGGGCTTGTACAAAAGTGGATGGTACGGGACATTATTATTTCACGTGGTCCGCTCTTCGACGCGTGACCTTGCTGAATAATGGCTGGCGCTGAATATATCACTGGGTAGGGCTGCTGGGAGCCGAACAATCATTTGCTCTTAAAAAAAATACTTCAGGATATTTTTGTGGTTTTTGGGGTAGACAAAGACGAAAAAGTTCAGTGGGGATGCGATGCGCGACTGCGAATGATTTTCGTTTTCAAATAATTCTTAACTACTAATTTGGCCATTCGAATGGCAAATTAGTCATTCATTCATCTTTCACAATAGTTCGTTACAAGGTCAAGGTTGTTTGCTACCGAATTTAGATAAATTTTAATATTTTCCGTTGATTTTCTGACTTAATGTAATTATTTTTGTTGTGTAAACCTATTATAGATGTGAAATTGTTTGAAACCTAGTGACAAGAACCTATTTGTGTCACGGAATAGAATCTCAACTTCTCAATAAGACTTTGGTATTTTTGCGCGTAAGTTGGACTTGGCGAGAAAAAGTGTAGTAACTTACTTTTTATCAGGAAGAAACCAAAACTATATAAAAAAAAAAAAATTTATTTTTAAAAGAGTATGAGATTGAGGACGCCTGGCCTGACCCGACAGGCCGCTTGCCTCTCTCTCTGTGCCATGCTTGTTCTGTCCATCTCTTTCCCTCATCGCCGCCTTTCATATCTCGATCTCGTTCGCACTGGCGATGGCGCGGCGATGCTACCCGACCAAGCGCGAGTCGAACCGAACGCGACTGGACTGCCGGATGCGCCGCTGCTCTGCCGCCGTCGACTTTAGTCGAATAATCTCGAGCGCAGTCGACTTAGTCGAATGATACGTGGAGTCGAATGATTAGTATTAGTATTATTCGAAGTCGCGCATCGCTAGACAAAAAACTTTAGAAAAGTAATCGTATCGTCACGTCAACAAATGAATGGGGTATTGCGGGCGGTACTATCCTCTATTAGAGACCATTATGTCATAATAACGTTTTGTTAGCGTTTTTTTTATTATTTTTTTTTAAGTTTTGGCTTCTTCCGTTTTCCACGGAAATTCCGCCAACGTCCCGTAGTGGTTTTGTTTTTATTGAAGTTGTCACATTTTGACACACTTCACACAAACCTTCCTAACCCTTGCTTACGATTTTATCTCTGGTAACTAGGTACATTATTCCAAGTACTGGTAACACTTCTCAGCCCTTGAGAATTTTCGATCGCGTTTGAGCATTCTCATCTTTTCAGATAAATAAGAAATCCCCATTTTCAGATCGCCTCTTCCACCAAATAGATTTTATATCGTGATCTTCGCTCATAGAAAAAGCCTTTTCATAACTAAAGGAAAGTGTGATTAGTTTTTTCTTCCTTTATTTCAAAACCCTCTTTTTTTAACAAACTTACTTGTATCTTAATGCTTTGACGATAAAAGCAATCTGTTATTTCCACAATTATTATAAGAAACAGTTAAGGCTCTATAGGGAAAAAGTATGTTCTTTTTGATATATAGCTATAGGATGATTAGAAATGTTACAAATCAGATAATAAGAACACACAACCCGATACTCGGGTTCGTCGATCGACGAAAAATTCCAAATTATGCGAAAATCTTTAATTGCAGTTTGTGATCATCACGTTTAACATTTTGTATATTTTATAGTTTTCGGAACAAATACACTCGATTACATTTAATTTGAAACCTTACTCGGCCGCGTACTACGCGCCAAAGTCCCTATCGAGTCGTCACAAATTTTGCGAACCTGAATTAAGTATATAGATCCTCATACCTTTATCTAGATTTGTAATGTACCAGAAACACAATTTTACGATTTAGCCTCGACACATTTTCTTTTCGAATCGACCCCCTAAAAATACAAAAATGATTATTCTCAAATGGGGTTACGTATAGTATTGAAAATCGATTTATTTAGTGCACACCAGTAATAGTAATATTATCATCGTGTAGTTTCATTTCTCTTTAATCGCTATAGTTAATTATTACGAAGTGATTTCGTGTTTATTTTCGCCTAAACTGCAAAGTCGGTCTCGCTTTCGCTCGCGTCCTTTTCTCATTACTATTTTGCTTCAGTCATAAAGCACTTGAGGAGCCCGTGGCGCAGTGGTACGCACGCTCGGCCTGCGATTGTTGAGGTTAAGCAACTTTCGCAATGGTCGGTCACGGGATGGGTGGCCAAAAATATTCTATCTCGACCTCCTACGTGCTTCGGAAGCACGTTAAGCCATTGGTCCCGGCTGCGTTTGCAGTCGTTAAACCCTACTAACCCGCATTGGGCCCGCGTGGTGGGTCATGGCTCGTTCTCCTTATCCATCCATAAGGAAGGCCAGTGCCCCAGCAGGCTGATGACGACGATATAGCGCTTTAAGTTCTTTTTTTTTTTATTGATATGTACAAGTAGTATGCAAAAATTAATAATAAACATATACTACCTTATACTATACAAGTTCTTTCTTGTAATTTATAGAATGCTATATATCGGTGGCTGAGTTTAAGTCACCACAAATATAAAGCCAGAGTCGATACGCCAATAGGAAGATAGGATGCTCATTATTTAACCATTAACGTTATGTGGATCAAAATGTAGATAGGTAGGTAATTGATTAATTAGAGTCGACTAAGAGGCTCGACGCATTGAACACCTGTGCGAAAGAAGGAAAACTTGAAACAAACCCTCTACCAACCCGTCTGGCCAGCGTGGTAGCAGTAGGCGAATAGCCTCCTATAAACGCCACAACAGGCGTGAGCTTGGAGAGGCCTTTGTCCAGCAGTGGACGTCCACAGGCTGATGATGATGATGATGGATTCCGAAACAAATTAAACGAAATTGGCTAGCATGTACAATCGGGGAACTTCCCGGTTGACCAGTAGAGTTTTTTTAGGGAGATTTATTTAAAAAAGTTATTGATATAAGTATAGAAAACGTTTTTATCACAACTAATAGAATATTGACAGGTATTTCATTTGGATACTATATTATTTCTTTATGTGATAAATATTAAACAAGAAAATATACCAGAAAAAAAAACTGCGTTAAAAAAACCAACTTCAAAAAGTAAAAAGCAAAAAAGAAGCCTTTTGGAGTCGGTGGCAGCTAAGACATTCTACTTTAAGCTCCTATTCTTTTATTTTGCTTGTCTTGGCTGGCTACCACCATCTTATCTAAGTTTGACGCCATAACAACAATGTTCTCAGCATTGTTGTGTTCCGGCAGTTAGACATAAGATAGCCAGTTCTTTAGTGATTGAGGATTCCGGGAGAGGCTCGCTTCCATCTTCAGCCTTATCAATACTTAATATCAGGTATGATTAAAGACTAAGAGCATCCCTCCCGTTCATAAAAAAAATGAATCAAAAGAAAATGTAAGGACAAGGGAAGTGGAAACCGATCTTGGCCTATCCCTAAGGAAGAAGGTCGTGACTTTATATTTACATATTAACTTACACATACTGAAATTGAAATAAAATTTACTCTTTACAGCTTGTTTCGTATATTATTATGCTGCATAATTCGGCCTGTTTATACAGCAGTGTCAAAGACAAATGACGCGACACGACACTCAAGTATGCATTTATTCCGAACAAGCTAACGCCATTTCTGTGTTGCTAATTCTGAGTGGATTTTATGTGCGGAACTCAAAAACATCTCCCATATTGCGGAGTTGATTCAAATATGTAAAGAAACATATTGTGGCTTTAAAGGAGGTAAAATAAGCTTCTCGAAGTTCCATTGAATATTTTGAGGTTTGACCGTAAAATGAGAGGTTAATTTAGGACTTGGTACTACCACAGATTAACTAAGAAACTAACAGTGGGACAACGCCCTTGAAACCTCGCTGCCATGCCGCTTTTGACAAGACTTTCATAGTACTTGACAGGACATAATATGTCATTGTCCCGAGTGAGCGTATGGCAGCTCGGTCTCGCTAGCACCCCCTCTCGCCCCGCGAACCCTGCACGATTGCTCTGACAAAACGTGTCCGTCGGACGACTGTATGCATAGATAGACTGGGTAGGTACTATTACCTAGATCTGTAATGCTGAATATTGAAAAATAAAACCATATTACGCATTGCAGGCGAGATTGTGGAGGAACGGGCTATTGTTACCGAAAAACATCAGCCCTGACCAATGTCAATTGTGGTAGCTAGCCAGACGGACTTACAACAGACCTACCACCAACCAAACCGAATACAATATGTACCCCCGCTGGAAATCGAAACCGGGACCCCTGGGTCTGATACCGGTGGTTGCTACCACTAGATCACAGGCGGTGCTCTGCCAAGAGATTTATGCCGTGACGATATATGGTATTGTGGAGAGAATCTTCCTTACACTAACGCGACAGGAGAGCTTAGACTAGATACCATACTAACTCCATAGTTCCATACTCCGACTGACGTCGAATTAGGGATGGACTATAAAAATTCCGAAGTATTACAAGCCTCCCATCCAACCAAAGGCTAAACATAGCATAGCCTACAAATAAAATGTCAGATTCTAAAATTTATCATCCCTCAAATACCACCTAAAAATTTCATTTCCTGAAATATATTTGGATTCAACGAGAAAATACTCTGGTTTCGTTCGTGATCACAAAACCAAAAGCTATTTATTAAAATTTTCGAAACACATGAAACCCTTTCAACACAAACAGAGAGGTACAGTTTGAGTAACGAACTTTTTATGCCAATAATCCCTCTGTCCTTTAGTATTAATGTCTCAAATGCCCAAGAATAGCCCTTGTAATGCACGGTCGACCATCCCGGTATTGTTTCGGAGGGTATTTTCATAGGATTACTTCGTAATAACTTTGAAGGTTCGACTAATAATAGCTCTTAGATACTTACACCTCGTAACCGTTTCATGTTTTTGGTTATTCTGTAGTATTGTCTTCAGGGCCGTAGGATTGTCTACCGTCATCTCTTAGCGCAGTATTGCTTCAATCTTACCATGCTATTTCGTACTACGAATCTCTTAAAGTAAGCTTGTTTTTTTGACGGAAGTTTTGTGACGTCTTCGCTTAATTATCGCCTCCAAAGTGTGAACTGTGTCAAAATATGGCATCTTCAATAAAAACAAAAACGTAAACAAAACGTTCTTATGACATGATGGTTTCTTATATATGATGGTTGGCCCGCAGGTCGTTAAAAGGTTTCTAGTGCTTCAATCACCCTAAAATTTTAAATTAAGTACACATTCCTTATTTTAGAAAACTTACATTTCTTCTAGTTTTTACGACTCCTCAATGAAAGTATTTAGAATACCTTGAAATTCTATTAGGCATGATGGCAGATACGAATCTGCGCTGCAGAATTTGCAATATCGTCTGAACGATGTAAAGTATTATTGTAAAAATGATTGCATAATCCGTGCAATAATCTGAATCATTATCTCAATCCTGCTTCTTATTAATATTATAAATGTGAAAGTTTAGATGTTTGTTGCTCAATCACGCAAAAACGGCTGAACGGATTTGTTTAAATTTGGGATACAGATACTTTAAAGCCTGGAGAGGAACATAGGATACTTTTATCCCGATCTTCCCGCGGGAACGTAAACCACGCGGATGATACCGCAGGCGGCAGCTATTCTTAAATAATAAGTAAGCAAATTATTCTAGGGAATTATATTGTGCTTGTCTTTTAGGCTTTCCTGTCCATTTATTTTGATACACTATATAGGTACTGCACATTTAGTTAAAGTGAATCTTCGGAATGATTAAACCCAATTAATGACTTGTACATTATACATATAACAGACACTCAAAAGTATATTTCTTGCTATATAATAAGAGTAAACTTAAATATTGGTGACATTTACGATAAAAAAACATCCAACAAAAGGTGTATTTGACCGCAAACATTTCAGCCAAGTTTATGATGTGTAAGTTATTAGGGACCGTGTCGCGAGCGCTCCAAGGGGTGTACAACGAAAACGAAGATCGATAAAGCCGGGATTACGATTTAAGAAATCGTTATAGAACCTACATTATGATATAAGTGCGTTAAGTTGAAAATTACAGCCGAGGCGATATTGCTACAAGAAAGCAGAGGCTGTAATTATCAAAGCGCACGTATGTCATACGACGTAGAACATATTTGCGAGGAAATAAATGAAACTCGGACTTTCTTAAACGAATAACTTTTGATATATATATATAGACGTATTAGATGTATTTATTATTTTTGTGTAAAAACCGTAAAGCTGTTTACAGAATACATCTATCTACCAAGTTTCAACTGTATAATCCTCATAGTTTTGGAATAAAGTGGCTGTGACATTTTACCACTTTGAAAGTATATATCATTCGAACGGTTGACTTTGAGAAAGACCGGTTTTAGAAACCTCAATGTAATTTTTAAAGACCTATCTATAGATACCCAACACATATAGTTTTAATGAAAAAAAATATTTTCAGTTTCAGTTCCATGTATGGGGAGCCCCCCTTAATATATATATATTTTTTTTTATTTTTGTCGATGTATTGGTAGATGTATTCTGTAAACCGCTTTACGGTTTCAAAGTTTCAACTGTGTAATCCTCATAGTTTTGGAATAAAGTGGATGTGACATACATCGGACAGACAGACATAACGAATCTATAAGGGTTCCGTTTTTTGCCATTAGGCTACGGAACCCTAAAAGTACCGATCGTTTTACATTACAATAACGCACAAGTACGTAATGAGATACAATACGATATTGAAATTGGTGTAATAAGGGACCCTTTACAAACAAATGTGTTATATATATTAAAAATGCAAAATAAGCGAAAATAACATACCCTAAACACACGACGCGCATGACACACAAACATTATGGTGCTCCTAAACGGCCATAATTTTCCTGCAAATTCTGGCCGGCCATTATTGCTTTCTCACGTTGACTTTATAGCTAGAGCAAGATGCATATATAGTTGCCGGCCACACATTAAGTTACCGTTTAGGAGCATCATAATGACAGCAATAGCGCTATAGCAGTTTCTCATTTAGCTGCAGAGGGGTATGGGTAAAGTTGGCGTCATTTTCAAATTTATAGTAAAATTGAAAAGGGTTTTTGACCGGTTTTGGCAGCAAACCTGAAAAAATATCGGTTCTCATTTCACTTCGGTTTTGCATTACCAAGATATTACTAAAGCCAAAGTTTATCACACAGATATAGGTATTTCTTGATTGTAATACTTGAAAACAGTAATAAAACAAACATTGAATAGCCACTTAAGAAAATGACGCCACTAGTCCATATAAAGTTACCCAAAACCCTATAATACAAGTTCCAACATCGAACAGTTGGCTTATTTCAATGCTAATAAATAAGTCTCGACACTAAACGAAAATTCATCATCGTGTTCAGTTTTCGTTGTAGACCCCCACCTACGATACACCAAAGTAAACTTTACCGTTTCAACAACAAGATGTATTATTGAATTTAGGGTCTTTTTTACGTCACCTTAGGAGATTTAATCCAATGTGGTATGCCAACTATTTTACAAAAGCGATAAAATCTGATGATGTGTTTAGCATTACTTTTGGTATTGTGGCGTGTGAGTAATAAAACGAGGCTTAGAAGGTGCTTTACTACTGTATCGTAGATTTAATCATCTAGTAACGCCAAGAAACTTAAATTAAGTATTTCGTTTTACGGCCACCTTTTTTACGACGCTGCGAAGTCGGCATCTCTTTGCGTGTAGTATTTAAGTTTAATTTATTTGCCTCCTTTGTTTTATGATAAAAAAGGTGGTAAATTTTTTATTGCAAATTATTCTAATAGGTACCTGTGTTAATTTACAAAAGAGTACCTATGTCTATCACGGTGGATATATCAGTTGTATTAATTTAAGGTACTTACTAAAAAAGTGCCGTGTGATGACGGCCTAGGAATACAAGTGTCACATGCCTGGGATATCGTAAGAGTCGACTAAGATGCTCGACGCATTGAACATCTATGCGAGAGAAGGAAAACTTGAAACAAACCCTCTACCAACCCGTCTGGCCAGCGTGGTAGCAGTAGGCTAATAGTCTCCTATGAACGCCACAATAGGCGTGAGCTAGGAGAGGCCTATGTCCAGCAGTGGACGTCCACAGGCTGTAGATATCGCTGAACGAAGACGAAAATAAACTGGGCTGAATTTTAAAAATAAGCCACGTTCGTTTTTACTGCCCTATAAAATCGGGGACGTGATTCGATAGCGACCCTAGTCTTCACATACAGAATGAAAACGTAAGTCACTCGTATGTAAGCCCAAGAGGTACATTAAATCATTTATTATTTAACGACCGCGGTTTCACCCGCGTGGTTGTCGTTCCCGTGGGAATATCGGGATAAAAAGTACTTTCCGTCCTTTCAACTCGTTCTATGCCAAAAATCAAGTCGATTGGTTGCTTAGTTCTGGCGCGAAGGAAGGACAAACACACACACTTAATTAGAAAGAAAGAAAGAAAAGTAAGTTTATTTGGGACAAACAAAAGACAGTACATCCGAATGAAAATAAAAACACATAAAAGACGAAAAACCGATTGTCCCAAAACGGTCCCGACTCAGCATAATGCATGGCTTTTGGCCAGCGCTGATCTTCCGTCGGTACGGTTTTGGTGGGACGTATAAAAAAAATCAAAACAAATATTTATGATAAACATAGAAAAAGACGGGAACAAATGGCGTTACAATAAAAAAGAATCCGGGCTATAATACAAAATTAAGGGGAAAAAAAACACATTACATTTAAAAAGAGCAATTAAAATTAAAGACATAACATAAAATCAAATCACATTGCACCTGCTAATTAGGTAGGATAATGATAAAATCAGGACGTACAATGAAGGAACTTCCCGATTTAAGGGTGCGTTGTTTCAAAAAGTATAGTTCATAGAATCTATATATATAATACGGCAGTGAAGCCGCTTCTCCTCCTGAACTAAAAGTCGCACAATCAAGTGCAATACACCGTTAGAAAGGTATTTGTCTGAAGTCGAGAAATTTAGCAAAAACTCAAATAAAAAAAAACTTTTTTTAATGTTATTATGTGTTTTTTGCGCATTATGCGCACACGGGTTGCTCGTTTTTTTATATAGCAAATAATAGAAAAGCATGACGCTGTCAAATCCCATTCTTTTTAGTAAAAAGTGACATGGTGCAACCCACAGTTAGAAATTATTAATAATTACAATTTGAAAATTGTTAGTATTGATACCTACACTGACTTTCGGTTGTTGGTAACATAGGAGAGTTCTATCTTTGGTATTCCTCATGATTAAATACGTCTGTTTGCGACACTTTAAGTCCGCGATATCCTCAGGTATTTGTCCATAAATTGAAATACGGATATATACTGAAATACATTGTCAGTGAAAATGATTCACACCACAAAATATTAATAAAGCCGCGTTAAACCCATATAATACTACAATAAATCATGTGTCTAATTCCCCGTTAATCAATATTATTAACAAAGGTTAATCCTTTGGGAATGGCCAAAGGAATTTAGGAATCCTTATCTAATAATTGCTCGCGTAGCCCTCCCTGACAAGCGGTCCCGTGTAGATCCCAGGGCTGAAGAATGCCGATTGAAAAGCTCGAACCGAAGGCATTCTCATTACTGAAAGACTTCGAAAACGCTTAAAACGGATACGTCCGTACAGTCGCGAAGGGCCTGACGGCCCTCGTTGGGCGATTTTCGCAGTGCGCTTAATTCGGACAGTCGTATAAGCTCACAGCGTCAACGAGGGGGCTACCGCCGCCGTAATAAACTTAGCGCAGTATTGTTTCAATCTTACCATGCTATTTCGTACTACGATTCTCTTTAAGTAAGCTTATTTTTGGCGGTTTTGTAACGTCTTCGCTCATTCAACGTCTCCAAAGTGCGAAGTGTGTCAAAATGTGACAACTTTAATAAAAATAAAACGTTCTTATTAGATGAAGGGAGGGCCCGCAGGTAGCTGTTCAAGGGATTTTGCGCGGCAAGTGGCCTACTTGGAACTTCCGCGATTGTATAAAAATTTAACTAGCTATCTACTAATGGGAAGATGTCGCTGCCAAGTATTTGATTTAGTTATTTATTTGTATTTGTACGAAATAGACATAATTTTGATCTATAATAAGAATCTATTTTGAAGAATCCTGTTTATATAATATATATTTTTTTCAATAATAAGAAGTTAAAATCCATAATTATATCGTCGTCTTACGTCAGATGATAATATAAAACTACATTTTACGGCTTGTATTTAACTGTCGTCGTTGTCTCAGCAACATGACAGCCACTGCTGGGTATAGGCCTCCCCCAAGGATCTGCACGAGACGCTCGGTCTTGCGTATTTAGCTGTTCATCATAAATTCATAATCTTTCATAAACCTAAGCTATCCTCTAAAATAGCTGAATTACTTAATGCTCAATAAATTATTTTTTTAAATCAACAATTTAGTGAGCACTAGGGCGGTTACAACCCGATACTCGGGTTCGTCGATCGACGAAAAATTCCAAATTATGCGAAAATCTTTAATTGCAGTTTGTGATCATCACGTTTAACATTTTGTATATTTTATAGTTTTCGGAACAAATAGACTCGAGTACCTTTAATTTGATACCTTACTCGGCCGCGTACTACGCGCCAAAGTCCCTATCGAGTCGTCACAAATTTTGCGAACCTGAATTAAGTATATAGATAGTATTTCTGGGTACGACTTAGTGAATTATAATCCTATTTTTGCTAGCACTTTATTATAGTAAAACACTGTCTCGCAAACACTTAGATTTATATCTGTGACCTCTTCCCACTCTTGGGTAGTTTATATTATCCTTCAACAATACATCTTGGTAGAGCTTCAAACTGTCAAACAAAAGCCTAGTATTTGCCTAGACCTTCGTCAGGTCTGTTATTCACTCCATTTTTAGTGGATTTCGTCACTGTAGTGTAAATAATTGTTTGTTAATCATGCTTTTAATTAAGATAAAATTAAGCATTCTGTTAGACCTGCAAGGTAGCTTTTTAACCTGATGAAGGTTTCTGTGAAATAATGTATTAATAATTTAATTATTTTGTATGTAGCTCAATCACACTTAAATCATCAAATGTGACTTAAACTAATACGTACATCATACATTTTGGCGCGCACTGTTCATTGAAATAAAACATTTTTTACGGATATCAAATGCGCTATATTGTATATAACTAAGTTTCAATTGTCCGTATTTTTATCCCATCACCACGTCATCCCGTGACCACGGCAGCTGAAAAGGTGCCGAAACTTCGGGAAAATCAAAAAACCCCTAAAAAACCTAAATATGATACGGACTATTACCTACAACTTAGTTCGTGAAATATAGCGCGTTTGATATCCGTAAAAGTTGTTTGACTTAAACTAAGTAAAAGAAAACAGTAATTAGGCACAGGTGAACTTATAAGACCAAGTCATGATAATATAACGTTATATCTTCAAGTTATAAACATTCTAATAGGCTTTAAAAATAATCAAATACCCAGTGTCCCTTAAAACTTTCAAACGATTTGAAACAAAAGACTGTTGCTTACAAATATAAGCAGGATCATGCCATAAGCGAACAAGCTTTCACTATTATCACCCAAGCCGACACCCGTCAAGCAAAAGTAAATGCCCCATTGTTTCCCCATGGAGATAACAAATCACTTTTTTCTTAAATGTTCTTTTTCTTGTTTAAGTTTTTAAAAATTGTATAAGTGTTCGTGGCTTCGAAACGGAATGAAATTTCCCTGTCTCCCTTGTAACTTTCAAGCGATTTGAAACAAAAGACTGTTGTTTACAATAATAAGCAGGATCATGCCATAAGCGAACATGCTTCTACCATTAGAACCCTGAGACCCGTCAAGCAAAAGTATGTTTCCCCATGGAGATAACATTGTTTTCCTTAATGCTTTTCTTGTTTATATTTAAAGGGTCGGTTTCACCACCTACTGATAAGTTCTCGATAGCTTATAGAAATATATTGGAAAAAATCAACTCGGACAATATTTGTCTATTGAAATTTTTCCATAAGTATAAAAATAGCATTGAAAAATGCTTAAATAAAAAACATCATTTATCAAATTATGGTACAAGTAAGCTACCCAGAACTTATCAGCCAGTAGTGAAAACGGCCCTAAATATTGGAAAATTGTCGATTATGGTTAATAACTAGTTTCAAGTACCTACAACATTATGTAATATTATTTTATATTATGAGGAATGCTTTTATGCGTCCCTCGCTCCCAGGTGTATGGATGATTCAAAATGTGAAGTTTGAATGATAACTACAGCATTTTTAGTTCTGTTTTTAGACTGGATGGTTTATCTGGTAGATAATAAACCGACAGCTAATTTATTTATTGAAATAAAACAACTTTTACGGATATCAAACGCGCTATATTTCCACGAACTAAGTTGTAATTGTCCGTATTTATAGGTTTTTAGGGGTTTTTTGATTTTCCCGACGTTTCGGCACCTTTACAGCTGCCGTGGTCACGGGATGACTGGCTACTTATAAGTCTACCCTCGAAAAGTTAATTTATTTTCGTTCGGATATGGTTAAACATTTACTATGGCACAAATTATTATTGATTGATATTTTGATTTAATTGTTATTTTAATTCTTTATTATTAAGAAAAGAGAAACTAAACACTCTACTGGCAGTTCACAAATTGGGAGGACCTTCGAAGAAAGAAGCTGCCAAGAAAACTTCGAAAGCGGGCCGACCTCCACCTTTATAAAGAAATTAAGATATGTTGTCTCCACCTTTACTTTTTTATATTTATTTATCTACAAAAAGAGCTAACCGTATCTTTGGGTCTTGCAGTGCATGATTTGGGTCTTGCAGTGCATGATTTGGGTTGAGACTTTAATTTATGGATAATAGGGTCCCAAGCTGGTGGAATCTTCCACCCATCATCTCTATTGAAGTTTGGGTATTTGGTGATTTCAATAGCCTCACGCAGCATTCTGGGGACAAATAAATAAATATAAAAAAGTAAAGGTGGAGACAACATATCTTAATTTCTTTGTGGTGGAGGTCGGCCCGCTTTCGAAGTTTTCTTGGCAGCTTCTTTCTTCGAAGGTCCTCCCAATTTGTGAACTGCCAGAAGAGTCTTTAGTTTTCTCTTTTCTTAATAATAAAGAATTAAAATAACAATTAAATCAAAATATCAAATCAATAATAATTTGTGCCATAGTAAATGTCTAACCATATCCGAACGAAAATAAATTAACTTTTCGAGGGTAGACTTATAAGTAGCCAGTCATCCCGTGACCACGGCAGCTGTAAAGGTGCCGAAACGTCGGGAAAATCAAAATACCCCTAAAAAACCTATAAATACGGACAATTACAACTTAGTTCGTGGAAATATAGCGCGTTTGATATCCGTAAAAGTTGTTTTATTTCAATGAACAGTGCGCGCCAAAACATAAGATGTACTAATTTATTTATTTAAAGAGTCACTAACATAAGAATAAAAATATAAAAAAGAAAATTTACAATGGATTGCTTGTGGCTTACAATTATAGGTAACCACAACAGATAAGTTCTGGATAGCTTATAGGGCAAGTTAAGAAGTTCTGGATAACGTATCTCTAAACCTAACTTTTGTTTTGTTGACCTGTTTGACGCAGGGGTACTAAACCCGCCTTCTGCGCCAGAGGTCCCGGGTTCGATCCCCGGACTAGATAAATATTTGTGTGCATGAAAATTTCTATTTGTCTTGGTCTGGGTGTTTAATATGTATATTATGTATGTATTGACTATAAAAAAGTATATAAATAATTATGTATATACGTTATCTAGTATCCATAACAGAAGTTCTTAATGAAAGTTAACGTGGGCTAGATAATTGGTGTGATTGTATGCAATTATTTATTATTTATTTATTTATTATTATTATCTTAATATATATAAATCTCCTGTCACGATGTTTGCCCCCGATCGACTCCTAAACTACTTAACCGATTTTCAATTAAATTGGCACACCGTGAGCAGTCTGGTCCAACTTAAGAGATAGGATAGCTTTGATCCCAAAATTCCCACGGGAACGGGAACCACGCGGGTGAAACCGCGCCCGGCCTTTAGTATATTGTAAATGCGAAAGTGTGTTTGTTTGTTCTGCCTTTACGCCCTAACTAAACAACTAATCGACTTGTTTATTGGCATAGAGTTAGTGGAAAGGACGGAGAGTAACGTAGACTACTTTTCATCCCGATATTCCCACAGGAACGGGAACCACGTGGGTAAAAACGCGGGCGGAAGCTAGTATTGTAATAAAATAATCCTTTTTTTTACAATGTTAGCGATTCAACTGTGCCTAAAAGGAAGAATGGCGGTTTTGCCCTCATAATGGTTGAGATAAAAAATTTCGGCTACTCATCTAATGACTGACCTTTGAGAAGAAAAAGTTTTCTTTGCTCTATCGTTCTACTTTTATTATCGTAAGGCTACGTGCAACATTAAGGTCTTCTACGTGGACTACCAATTTCTACTAATATTAGTTTAGATGTTTGTTTACTCAATCACACTGATCCTCTGATCGTATTTCGTTGAAAGCATACCCACAGACAGATAATTTGGATTAAAATATAAGTATTTTTCGCATCACTCGCGGACGAAGTCGCAGGCAGAAACTGAAAAGTAGGTCATATCACTCATAAAATACATCATCCACAAAAAAAATCTTTTATTGAGCATGTTAAAGAAGTTATACATACCGGTTCTTTTATCTGATACAGATTACATCCCTTTACTTAGCAATGATTCCCACTAGAAAAGATACTGGACGACAAAGACTTCAAATGGATTGGTTGGGATTTACTAGTGTTCGATGTTTGACCCCGGTCGATGTTTCCCGTCTTTTATTACGACTACAATCATCGCACTCGTAAAATAAAGGTTCGGATTACAACTCGCCAAATAACAGGGGATTTCAGGGGGCCTACCTCCATCTTTTAGCGCAGTATTGTTGCAATCTTACCATGTTATTTCGTACTACGAATCACTTAAAGTAAGCTTGTTTTTTGACGGAAGTTTTGTGACGTTTTCACTCAATCATCGCCTCCATGGTGTAAAGTGTGTCAAAATGTGACAACTTCAATAAAACAAAACGCAAACAAAACGTTCTTATGCAAGATGGTTTCGAATAGATAATGGTAGGCCCACAGACCAAACAGAATAAATATTGTACGCCCGCTCCGCTCGCTCGCTCGCTGGTACATATTGAAATAGGGATTTTTTTAAATGGTAATGTTACCCTTTTAGAGATAATTCGATGTAAATATTTTGAGCAGTTACAAGGAAAGGGCACTTTGCATGAGACGAATAGCTACTTGAAAATGTTACTTTGGGGATATTGCTAGTGCGAATTGTATTATACTGAACAGCTCAACGGCCTATGCCAAAAAAGTTTTTTTTTTTTATCTTAATGTACCGTATTAGTTCCACTGGAGCTAAGCTACGTTGTTAAGGATGCGTCTAATTTACACTGATACGATTGCTTTATTCCTATTGAATTTGAAAAAAAAACCGGGTCTATTGGTTGGTGGTCTTTATAAAAGGACCAATCCTATTACAAACCAAAATTCTTCAATTTATTGACTTGGCAAACGTTAAACAAAATTTACGTTCGTATCTATAATAATTAATAACAGTTAAATCAAACCTCTCTAGAAACTGTACTAACCCCGCCTGTAGAACCTGTATCAAATATGCCGCTTTGTATCTACTCATTTGGAATTCTGAACTATTCCCAAATTACGTAGTTTCGCCGCAACACGGCTACATCACTGTTTGCTCTGAAACCACCTTGTCCTCATCGGAAAATTTAAATACACGTGTCGCATGTACCTATTTCACAGTCTAGAAATAACGTCTATGTAGATAAAAAAACAGAATAATTTTTGAATAAGTAAATATACTAGATAAAAGCAACTTGTCTCATGTCGACCTGACGGGACTCGAACCCGCATCCTTGGGAATCCAGCCTATCCTTGCTACAGAGACCTATGAAAGTAGTATATTCACCTTTTCTGCGGTGTTGGCCACCGTCGTTTCATCAATGAGAGAAATATCCTCGCATTCGAAAGAAAAATCTTTACAGATGTTTGACTATCGATTAAGATGAAACAGCCATCTGACTATAACTTATTAAATATATCTTTTTTTATAAGTTATAAAAAGAATTATGATCAAAGTAAGTATTTACAATTTTATATGCCCAATACTATTTTAAAAGAAAAATAATTACGTTATAGTATTATACGTATTTATTTTTTGTTGGTGGTAGGACTTGTTGTAAGTCCGCTTGGCTAGCTTCCACCACTTTACCAAAGTCTTCTTCTTCAGATCCTCAGTGGTTGAGGATTCCGGGAGAGGCTCGCTTCCATCTTCAGCCTTATCAATACTTAACATCAGGCATGACGAAGGCTAAGTCTCCGACGTTCATAAAAAAAAATCGAGAAAAATATCAACTTTCCGAAATCTATAGCAATCCGATGCCTAAACAATGCGATTGCACGCATTTTTAACCGACTTAAAAAAAATTTGAAGTTCTAATTTTGTAATTTTTGCATTTTTCAATGCTATTTTTATACTTATGGTAAATTTTAAAAAGAAAAATATTGGAAAAAAATTAACTCGGCCACAAGTGAATTCTCAGACGGGAATCGAACCCGCGACCTTTGGAAATCCGGTCCAATGCTCTAACCGCTGAGCTACCGAGACTTGTGAACCACCGTCGAAATTCTCCAATACTTTTATATTTTTAATACGCTGTAGGCTAGCGTTGTTACATCAATGCTAGGAATATCCTTGCATTCGAAAGAAACATCTTTCCAGGTGTTTAACGATCGATTAAGATGCAACTGCCAATAATTTATGATTTTGTAATTTTTGCATTTTTCAATGCTATTTTTATACTTATGATAAATTTCTCAATTCATATTAATCTTTTTTTTTGTTCATAAAAAACACAAGTTTACATCAACAATAAGATAATGAACAAACTTTTCGAAGGTAAGGTGCAAGGTAAGTACGCAGGTGCTACTAATTTTCCAGTTTATATTTGCTAGACAATCGTAAAATGGAACATAGCGATTATGTCACAGAAGTACCCGCATAATTTACCCTTTCAATCTACTCCAGTAGGGTTGCCAGCTCCAAAATACCGGCCAAAGGACATAGCCGGACACTAATTCATATTTCTCCGGACGTTTTGCTCTGAAAACAAAACACACTGGATTTCAAAGAAATCGAACTAAAAAAAAAAAATATCTAGGTTTGATTTCGCAAGAAAACATGAAATATTTAACTTGGCGGGCTAATAAAGTGAGCCAACATGTTACTTCAGCGTAGAAAAAAAAATCGAAGTTTGTTTTTACATACCTACAATGGGGAAACGCTTGTTGTTAAGTGATGAGAAAGCTTAAGATGAAATCACGTTGGAATCCTCAATCACTGAGTAACGCTATCTTTATTTATTAGGTTTGCCAACATTTGTGTACAACAATAACCGACCAGTGATATTATTAAATTATATTTAACCTATTACAATGACTTATTTAATAATTAAAATTAAAAACAAACACCTAAAAGATTAAAAGAAAGAAAGAAAGAAAAGTATGTTTATTTGGGACAAACAAACGACAGTACAATCGAATAAAAACAAAAACACATAAAAGACGAAAAACCGTTTGTCCCAAAACGGTCCCGACTCAGCATAATGCATGGCTTTTGGCCAGCGCTGATCTTCCGTCGGTACCGTTTTGGTGGGACTGCGAGTTTAACAGCGGGTTCGTTTACAAACAAAAACAAATATTAATGATAAACATAGAAATAAAAAACGGGGAACAAAATTAGAAAACACATTACAATAAAAATAAAAAAAGCAATTAAAATTAAAGACATACAATAATAAAATCAAATACACCTGTGGAACTTAAAAAAAAAAAAAAAAACTTCATTGTCTGTGGGTTATAATACAACAAACTGTCAGATTAGTATGTGGCCGTTGTAATTGTGTTGATAGCGTTTTTTAGATTTTTTCTTTATCTATACTACAAAATATATTTACTTGACATTGGCAAAATTCGTGAATTTTATCGCGAGCAGGCCATTAATTAAGAACGAAGTAATTGTGTTCTGTGGACGAGACAAGACAACTGACAGGTGGAGCCTGATTTTGAGCAAAATGCAAACAAAAAAAAACTTATCGTATCTTTTACTGTTGGAACCTCGGAACACAGCAAGCAACGCTGTAAAATTAATGCTATGGGGACAGACTTAGTTATGATGGTGGTTGCTTGTCAGGCGAACTTAGAACAAATCCTACAACTATGTGCAAATCATGCGTGGCCGCGTGATTGCACGTTTTTGTCCGGAATCTTTGTCGAGGTTGACCAATAAAGACCTATAAAAAGTCGGACAGGCCAGACTTGTTTATACCGGTTACAACTACAAACTAACTAGATACAACTAGCCGGATATTATGTCTGACTTCTTATGGTTAAAAAGCCCGGCAAAAGCCAGAGTGACAACCCTAACTCGAAGCGATGTTTAATAAAGGGCACCACGAGTACTCGGGCCATATTGCCCTCATAACTATTATAAATCAAGGCTTGGACGCAATTGCCTTTAAGCGGACCGCAATATGACATAAGGGCACAAACAGACTGTTTGTATGTACTATTTCACTCTCAGCACTATTACATATTTTATGATCCTCAAAATTTATAGGTTGCTGTGACTTTGCATATTAATCGTAATTTTGATGAAAATGTTTAACTAATTTTTTAGTTGCACTATACTTATTTTCTTTTACACAGGCAAGAATGGCGACGATTTGCTGATTTCTTCAATTTTCAGTTGAACGGTTTTAATTTGAGTACCTAGGTAGTTATGATTCAAAATTGTTTTTTTACATACAGATTGTCAAATTTTTGTAGCTCAACTTCAAAGAAATGCCGTTCTGCTACCATCATTGAACTAGCCTTTAAAACTTCGCTGTCATGTGATTGAACCATATCAGCGGTTCCATATCCACGACATGTGAATTGGATGCCGCAACTCACATGGTGCTCAAAATCACCATCTTGACCTTCTCGTATTTTTTATGAACGACGACGTGGACACTCTTAGCCTTCGTCATACCTGGTGTTAAGTATTGATAAGGCTGAAGATGGAAACGAACCTCTCCCAGAATCCTCAACCACTGAGGATCTGGCTGTCTTATCTCTAACTGCCGGAACATAACAACTCTGAAAACATTGTTGTTAGGCAGCAGACTTACATCAAGTCCTTACAGTGCCCAACAACTCGTGGTAATACAGACCTACTGTAGTGCAGGCCTGCGGCATGTGCTCAGCGAATCGAAACTCATTTCGTTTCGCTCCGATAACCAGCGCTGTACAAGCCCATGTAACCTGCGCTTCCAAGACGCAGTGCGTACTTACCCGCTGTCAGAGAAATCATTAATGTCTCGTCAGTCGTGTAATCCTCGCCTGCGCATCTCCAGGGATTCTTCTGGGAACTTGGCAGCCTTCGTAATTACACCCTGAGACCTGTTTACACATACATTATGTAGATTGGATTAGCGGGAGCGGGTAAATGAATTTTGTAAACAAACTACTTGGGTTCTCTTAGTGATATTTCCGCCTGTTTATTACGCTACGTTGCTAAGCTACCTAATAAGTCACTACCAAAGCTAATCGCTTAATATGGATGAAAAAAAACAACGGGTTGCACTCTGGGAGTGCCGGCAGAAGTGAAAACCGCTTAATCGAAAATAACGATCAAAATCCACTATATCTTGACCACAAGTGGGTGTTTAATATGTATATTATGTATGTATTTACAAAAAAAAAGGATATAAGTATGTTTAACCGTTATCTAGTATCCATAACACAAGTTCTTCATGAAACTTAACGTGGGCTAGATAATTGGTGTGTTGTATGCAATTATTTATTTATTTATTTACAACTTCATAAAAAGTTGATAAAAACGGAGACCAACTTGATTTGGCAGGTAAATCCAATAAAACTGACTTGGCATCAATATGAAGGTTGGTAGTAATGAGAGATCTTTATATAATGGTTGTTATTAACTAATATACGTAGATCTTTTAAGTGTGAGGCTTAATGTAATTTGAAATAGGTCAACGGTAAATGGTCTTACGAATTTTCGATCAGGGTCACGTGACCTGACGCGACTTTAAAAACTTTTACCCATCCCAAAAATTTAAAACTGATATGCACAACGCCGCTAAAGATTTAGATTTCAAAAATCGAATTGAAAAGTTTTGAACAATCTTAGATTAAAAGTTTTTAATTTGAGATTTTATTAAGAAATCAGTTAAAATTAGTACACAATAAGTTGTCACCTATAAAATGGTACATTACTGCAGCTGCCAGCAAAAGAGGCATTGGTGGACGAACGTGTAACACATACGTAAGTCCATCAATGCCTAGTTGTGGCCAAGGCTTGTATAGTACTTTTCTCAAATAATGCGCGGAAATTAAAACTAAGTAGTACCTAGGCAGAACTTTTTATTTAAATAGTACATTCCCGCGTTAATTCGTTTTTTTTCATTAAACCGCTTTCTATTTGCAAGCCAGTTCGAAATTTAAATAAAACCTTTGATAAACTTACCTCCTTGGTTGCCATGTTTTGAAGTAAAAGATCGTTCCATTTTTAAATTACACGACAGATATGAGTTTACTATGTAATTTATTTGACCGCTTAACGGGAGACTAACGGTCAGTTTCAATAACCTATCTACAGTAGGAGATAGGCTTACTAGAGCTTTGTTGCCTAGATATTTTTGTTAATCAGCCCAAAATAAACCAAAATAACAACGGTTGCTAAGTAACGTAACCAAGATAGGCCTATTTCTTGTTAGGGATAGATTATTGAAACCGGCCGTAAATGAGATGATAAAAACTAAATGAGAGATAATATGGATTTTCGTACAACTTTTGCCTGCCGCTGCTAGCTTGTATTTGGCTAGTACATCGAAAAAGGTTGTCAAAATAATGCTCAAAATTCCAATCATGTTTGAGAAAAAAATATTAACTTTTTTTTTTAATAATTTCAGGGCACTGTTACTATTGGACCTTATAGATAGAAGAACACCTTATATCGAGCAATTGTATATTCTGAATGAAAGAACTTTGTACTATGGAAAGCTATAACGTACAATACTGACTTAAAGTTCAGCAAAAGCCTCTCGACACACGTGACACGTCTGTCGGTTTAATTGTCAACAGGCGAGCGTGAAACTCTCGAACTGAGGTGGCACTTCCCGATTTTAACTATTTTTGAAGTCAAAACTTCTTTAGCGGCGCACATCAGAGTTTTAAATATTTGGGATGGGTAAAAAAGTCGCGTCAGGCAGGACACGTGACCCTGATCGAAAATTCGTAAGACCATTTATCGTTGACCTATTTCAAATTACATAAAGTCTCACACTTGAAAGATCTACGTATATTAGGTAATAACAACCATTATATAAATGTCTCTCATTACTACCAACTTTCATATTGATGCCAGGTCATTTTTATTGGATCTTTGCCAAATCAAGTTGGTCTCCGTTTTCATCAACTTTTTATGAAGTTGTGGTCAAGTTATAGTGGATATTGATTGTTATTTTCGTTTAAGCGGTTTTCACTTCTGCCGGCACTCCCAGAGTGCAACCCGTTGTTTTCTTTGTCGTCAACTTGCGCGTTCCAATGATGTACAGTCAAATAACATCAGCTATCTGTGCATAAACAAGCGATATGACAACAAAAAAAAAGAAATACGGAAATTGCCAACTCGCGCGCACTCGCGAGTTTCACACTCGCCAGTTGACGAATAAATTAGCCTGTCTGTCGCAGAGACACGTTTCACCTTTAATCGACTAGTCAATGGATCGCGATACCAAATCCATTTACGATACCCGGAGTCGAGACATTAAAGCACCTACTTTTCTTTAAGAATTTCTGGGCACAATTAGCGTGGGACTTTTGAGAAAGACAGGCCTTATATTGAGTAATCAAAAGTTACGACAAAAGCTTAATTTAAAATTTTCAGAGATCAAACGTAAATAGCTCTATTTCGAAAGGAGATTCGCAGCATTTGGTATATTCTACAAAAGTAACGAATCAATACCTTTTTTTTATGAACGACGGGGAGACTCTTAGCCCTCATCATACATACCTGATGTTAAGTATTGATAAGGCTGAAGATAGAAGCGAGCCTCACCCGGAATCCTCAATCAGTGAGGAACTGGCTATCTTATCTTTAACTCCCGGAACACAACAATGCTGAAAACATTGTTGTTATGGCGTCAGACTTAGATAAGATGGTGGTAGCTAGCCAGGCGGACTTACAACTAGTCCTTCCACCAACCAAAACCTACGTCGTTAAATCACGCGGTTGAACTTTCTTTCAGAAAGATTGCGTGCACAATATGACAAAAGTTATATACTTAGACTGTGATATGATATGACTTACAAGTTCGGCAGAAGACTCTCGACACACGTCTAGCGCAGAATAAACACGTTTTACCTGTAATAGACTAGTCAATGGATCGCGATACCAAATCCATTTACGGGACCCGGAATCGAGAGATCGTTCTTACCGTTTGATTTATTACTCGCTCCCGAAAATAGTGCGCTGATAATACCGGTGAAATTGCTCATACTTGACTATGACATCTTTTTTATATGACCTACATACATAAATTTTCTTTTGAGTCTTTTTTTAGGCAGGCGTTTGGAAATATTTAATATTTTATAGTTCAAATTTAATGATATTCATGTTCATTTGTTCATGTGCATGCAGTGTATCTTGCAATAAATAACAACAAACTATTAAAGTTTTTGTTTCCCGAAAACTGGTAACTGGTATTGTACTGTCTCTATCTTTGTTTGTTTTGGCTATTAAAAGGTATGTTGTCTTTAGGGAAAGCTTC
Organism: Chrysoteuchia culmella; assembly: GCA_910589605.1. Classification (NCBI taxonomy): domain Eukaryota; kingdom Metazoa; phylum Arthropoda; class Insecta; order Lepidoptera; family Crambidae; genus Chrysoteuchia; species Chrysoteuchia culmella. The sequence goes on from OU342651.1 coordinate 5,127,217, forward strand.
AGTTTTTTTTCTCACGGAAACAAAAACTTTCATAAAGTTTTTTTTATGATTTTTAATTTTTGCAATTTTCAATGCTATTTTTATACTTCTGATGAATTTTAAATAGATAAATATTGGAAAAATCATCTCGGTCACAAGTGAATTCTCAGATGAGAATCGAACCCACGAAGGAATCCGGTCCACTGCTCTAACCACTCAGCTACTTCCCATCTGAGAATTCACTTGTGGCCGAGGTGACTTTTTCCAATATTTTTCTATTTAAAATTCATCATCAGTACTTTCATAAAGTTTTTAAAATTTTCCCTGGAATCTATTACTTATTGCCACTGTTCCTTATGTCAATATGCGAGCAAGACCAACGTTCAAAACCTACGCTAGAAACATCTTTCCTCCGTAGTTCTTTAAGAGCTAGGTCAAACGTCGTCTTTTCGGCGTGAAGCAATTTTCATATGAAATTCTTTTGGAGCCCGCCCGCCTTATCTACGCGAAAGCATTCGCCTAGCTTACTAGGCAAGACTTAGGCGCTTTCTGTGAATTGCTTTGGCTTTAATTTTACGCTGACAATAATATATTGAAATATGTAATGAAATTTAAGACGAAATAAAATGTTTGCTTAGAGAATAACCTATCAGGAGCTGGTAACTATTGAATAGGCCATTGTAGAAGCTTTCTAATGAAATCTATTTCGGTATTAGTACTTCTTCAGGTCAATTTTTTTTTCTTGTCCTCCTTTTAGTTGATACTATTTATGATTGCTTGTATCAATTAACCAATATGTTTTAAGTATTCTAGCAAATACGAGATCAAAATGATCATTCCATACACAGGTATAGGGATTGTATTGAACCTCCTGTCTGTTGTGTGTAGTACTTCAATGTTTCTTCTTCTGCTTGGCTGGCACACTTTTGGCAGAGTGGTCGTGGTCGTCACATCACTGCTTGCTTCATTTCCTCCCGTCCTGACTTTTCGCATTCGTGGAGCGTACCAATGAGCGCAATTTTGACTTTGTTGGTCCAGCGCATTTGTGGCCCGCTTCGTGGTCTCGTGTTGGCTCGTTTGCGCGCTTTGCCTTTTCCCTGCATTACATTAGAAGTCGATATTCAGATTGTCATTTCGACTTGTGATGAATCCAAGAATCTCCACTGACACAAGAGCGACACTGGCCGATAAAAGAAATTTCAATGCTTGGTATTCTAGCTAATTCAAAATGAATCATTCCATACTCCATACTCAGGTTGGTATATGGTATACCTGAGTTGGATGAATCGTCGTATTGAAGCCTGTCCGAGCACCACTGCACCTGATTAATGTAAAGCCCGTCGCGGCCCACTGGAGCGGCCGCTTTGATCGCAATTAATAGATGTTCCCGTTTCTGTGTGAATGGGCCGCGCTGGGTAGGTACCTGCTCATGCTGGTGGAGTTCAATTAGAACTTGGAATGCCGAAATTATGGAGATATTTGTAGTTAAGTGACTGACTGCGATTCCGCCCGCGTGGTTCCCGTTCCCAAAGGCATACCGAGATAAAATGTATGTAAATATGATTAATGTGAAGCCCGACGTGAGAGTCGCGAGTCGCGGCTCATTGACGCAGCGCCTCTGTAGGCCTCGCTGGCTACCGGCCCATTGGTGGTGTACTTAGAACTTGGATTGCCGGTATTATGAAGAGAAATTATTATACAGTTATTAGTGGTTCCCATCGGAATATCTGGATAATATGTGTCCTATATTTTAAATCAAGCTAAAAATTTTCTGAGTGCTAAATATCATCCAAATCCATTCAGCCGTGCGTGGTAGAGTCACGACACGAGTTTTTGACGGTCCCAATGATGATAACTACCACTACCAATAAACGTGGCGTACGCAAACCTTGTATATGGGAAAAGGCCAGTACGGCACGGGCGCCGAGCCATTTACACGGCGACTATATCCTGTGAAAAGGCACTGCCGTATCCGTTCCGTATGTGAATGAACACAAGTGCTCTTATATCAAGAATCTAATCTCGGAATCAGATCAATACTGTTCTAAGATACAAATTCTGAGCTCAAGCTATCAGGCGCTCAGACTAATGTACGTGATGTTGTTCTATATCTGTATATTTATTGAGAACTATATAGCTATATCCAGTTAAAATTGTATTTCATCCGTATATTCCTCCATTCATCCAATACGCCCGAGTATCCTTTAGTCGCCTCCTGGATTCACATGCAAATGCGAAATCTTCTACTGTTAGGGGTGCCACCTTCCCTAAATTTGTGTAAATTATAGAAAATATCTTACAATTTCACAAATAATCTAACTGAGTGCGATTGGCGATGAAGGTAAGTTTCCAGATAACGTAAATGTTTTTCGTAAATGAATCAAAAAACACCTGGAAATCTGGAATTCTGAACTCCTGACCTAGACCGGCTCAGAAAAGTTCTTACCCACAAATATTTGTCTTGGGTGAGAATTTAACGCGTGACCTCAGAGCTGAAGGTGGATATTTTTAGAGTCTTATACTGCTCTTAGCTTTATACTTTGTATAGCTTTTATACTTCGTCGGAATCCATTTTGTTACTGAGCATTAACCTCGCGAACTCGTTGATTCGAACTTTCTAATTTCTAATTTCGAAAACGTTACGAATTCGTTAGGCGTCGCCGTCGGTGAGACGTACTCGCCTCGGGTCGCGGTGGCGTCCTCGCTCTGCCCCGAAAACGCTCGCAAATATCGCTAATGTGATAGGTCTCTACACGTAGAGAGATATTTCACCATCAAGTTTCTCTCTAAACTCTTACTACAGATACAGTAATCCCTATCCCATGCTGTATCAGTTTACAACACGAAATCAGCTTAGCGGTTTAGCAGTGACGAAGTTAGGTAAACAATGTCGTTGCTTTAATCAAGTTTGCTAGTAAAAGTACCTTTAAAAGTTACAAGAGCTCTTAACGGAGAGTGTCTATTCGATGCTGCTAATAAGATACGGTCAATATGACCAGATTGGACGACACTTAACTCAGAAATTTAGTAAAAATATATATTTAAAAAATTGTTTGTCCAACCTCAAGCGGCACGTAGGATCATAAAACTTGCCAGTGAAGCTTCATGTGCCGAGAGCGCCACAGATTGGCACAAAACATAAAACAGAGGATAGAAGTAGTACCTACCTAAGTTGGCTGTCACGTGTTTTTTTTCTCTTTATTTTGGCACAAACAGTTTTCTCTTTGTGCAGTTTTGAGTTTCTTCACGTTGTCATGCAAGTACTTAACTCCTTTTTACGTCTTTTCGTGTGTTCTGTGGGAGGGATCAATATGCGCATTATGTTCTTCTCCATAACACGTTTTATGACTCTGCGCGCGGATGGACAGGCTCTAATCTATGTTATTGTTTATCTATGTATATTTACTTGAAGGGCCTCATCCATCAAGCCTTCGTCGTGAAGTGTTGCTTAGTAAGTAATTGCAATCTAAAAAACCGTCAATCTTATAGCCAGGACACAGTTAAAAAATAAGCTACAGCAGTATCTCACCCAACTAAGATTAATTTTTACCTCTATTGAAGCCTAGGTTGACATTTTTTTTTAATGAACGACGGTGAGACAGCCTTCATCATACCTGATGTTAAGTATTGATAAGGCTGAAGATGGAAGCGAGCCTCTAACTAACAGTGGGACAACGTTGTTGAAACCTCTCGGCCATGCCGCTTTTGACAAGACATTCATAGTATTTGACAGGACGTAAGTCATTGTCCCGAGTGAGCGTATGGCAGCTCGGTCTCGCTAGCACCTTCTGTCGACCCGCGAACTCTGCACGATCGCTCTAGCAAAACGTGTCCGTCGGACGACTGAAAACTTTTATATCTATACTATATAATATTATAAAGCTGAAGAGTTTGTTTGTTTGAACGCGCTAATCTCAGGAACTACTGGATTGATATAGAAAATTCTTAGACCATTAGAAAGCTACATTTCATATTTTTATCCCTATATTCCACGGGAACGGGCACCACGCGGGCAAAACCGCGAGGATCCGCTAGTCATAAATAATAGAACTTTATACTAATAAAGTTCTTTCAATTCAATTTCATTTGAATAATAATTTATTTCTTTAACATTAGTACTTTCCGAGAAAACGTTTCCCAAAAATCTACTGGTCAACCGGGAAGTTCCCGGATTGTATATATAGATAGACTGTGCTACTGGCATGGTGCAAGTGTATATTCAGTAACGTTACTGTTTTACCTTACACTGTGATCACGATAAGGGCACGATCAGAGCATGTAATAAGATTAATTTTGTCACTGAAACGTTTACATTTTATCAAGGTCTTGGAGATTTTGTGTAATGCTATCAAAACGGCATTTTTTTTACATCAATCATCTTAAATGGTACTGTTTATTCATTCCTGATTGATGCGGTGCGGTGTCGCAAGCTGTTCGTTACGAACAGGGTGCGTACCATAAGCTCTTGGTTATTTTCAGGTTTTTGAACCTAAAAAGAAACGCATAAATAATTTGCAATTTGAATCAACTTACGTGGGCTGTTTCAAAAATAGTTACCTAGTGAAATGAAAAATAGTTAGAATATAAAAAAAAGTTTATTTACAGCTTATCAAAATATCCCCCTCCAATCCCAATGCACTAATGCATTCGGGTGAACCAGCTTTTAAAACATTTAAAAAACGTGTCGAAAAATAGCCGCGGAAATTCTTTGACGGCCTCGTCTACAGTGCAAAATTTTTGCCCACGAAGCAATTTCATTACCGTGGAAAATAAAATAAAAATCGTATGGAGAGTTTATTTACAGCTTATCAAAATATCCCCCTCCAATCCCAATGCACTAATGCATTCGGGTGAACCAGCTTTTAAAACATTTAAAAAACGTGTCGTAAAATAACCGCCGAAATTCTTCGACGGCCTCGTCTACAGTGCAAAATTTTTGCCTACGAAGCAATTTCTTTACCGTGGAAAATAAAATAAAAATCGTATGGAGAGTTTATTTACAGCTTATCAAAAAATCCTCCTACAATCCCAATGCACTAATGCATTCGGGTGAACCTACTTTTAAAACATTTAAAAAACGTGTCGAAAAATAATCGCCGAAATTCTTCGACGGCCTCGTCTACAGTGCACAATTTTTGCCCACGAAGCAATTTCTTTACCGTGGAAAAAAAAAATCGTATGGAGCTAAATCTGGGCTGTACGAAGGATGGGGTAATATAATATAATAATATTTGTACCCCCGAAGTTGTCAAATAGTCCATGGTTCTAGCAGCTGTGTGAGCGGGCGCGTTATCTTGGTTAAAAAAGAATGTCACGGAAGCCGCTCCTTGGGCCACAGAATACTTAATAGTACAAGCTTGGGCTCTCGCTATCCAACTCGTCGAAAGCTTAAGGCGGACAATCTTCGCTATGCCATTCACTGCCATATCTGGATCTCCAGGGAGTGAAAGGAGATCCAGATTGATCTGTTCTCCATTCTAAAATAAGTAAAGATCAGAGATTTTTGTTTCAGGAATTCCATACATAGAGCAACGCGGTCGACTAGGAAGCAGCGTTGTAGGAAGCCGCTTTGCTCTGTGATTCCATCCATTTTTATACTATTTTCGCAGTTTTTTTTTTAAACGTGACGTGAGTGAGAGTTAAAAAGGAGACGACTATGTTTTTCAAAACGGTATGTATTGGAAAACACCTTTTTCCCAACGAATAAATAGTTATTTGTTATGCAAGGCTGGAAAGTTGGTTATTTAGCGACGAGTTACCTCTATTGAAAGCTGAGCGAAGCGAGGATTTCAAAGGTACAAGACGCTAAAAACTTTTCTGCCGAGCGCAACACACAATTTTTCACCTCACAACAGCGAGGAACATTTTATGGATGTTTCCGCGGTCAACTTCAGGTAAAAAAAAATTTAAACATAAAGTTTAATCTAAATATACCTTATTCTCGTTGTTTTAATGATATAAAAAACTAAAATAATAAAAAAGGGAGTATTATCGTTCATAAAAAGTTATTTAAAGTAGGAATAAATTGTTACTTATAAATAATAATAAAAACGATTCCGTAAATGTTGACACTGACATGAGGTACAATCATAGGTTGTGAAATCTCACCCAGCCTAATATAAAAATCTTATAACAAATAGTTTAATCTTATTGTAATTGTTTTTATGATTCAATGAACTAAAATAATATGATAAAACCAAAACGGAGTATTATAATTAATTTAAAGCTATTTAAAATAAGAATAAAATGTAATAAAAAAGTCAATAGTGCGATTCGGAACGCGTTATGACATATTTTTAGGTATTAAATTAAAAAAGTACTTTGCCGCGCTAGGCCGCAAAAAGCGATTTTCTACGCCTAAACTGATTGACAAAACATCCTTTTCAGAGCGTGTGATGTGAAAAAAAAATCATCGTCAGTCGGTACAACACCGCTTGATCGATTGTGTTACTGTCCCAATAATTTCTGTCCTGGCCAATTTTAGCGTTTATCAGTCAACGTACCTTAATTTGAAGTCTGTGTGACAATTTTACTCTTCGGTAAAGGCTGTAGGATTATTTATTTATTTATTACTTTTTGCACATACCTATAATAGTATAGTAACCTAAACTTTAGCGAGAAACCCGTGATGCATAGGTTTCCGCGTTCGGCCTGCGATTGTTGAGGTTAATCGGTCGATCATGGGTTACTATCTCGAGCTCCTCCGCGCTTCGGAACTGGCTGCATTTGCAGTCGTTAAAACCCATCAATCCGCATTAGGCCCGCGTGGTGGTTCATGTCTAATTCTACTTATCCATCAATAAGGAAGGCCAGTACCCCGCATTGGGTCCGCGCTGCGTGGTGGTTCATGGCTAATTCTACTTATTCATCAATAAGGAAGGCCAGTGCCTCGCATTGGGCCCGCTTGGTGGTTCATTGCTAATTCTACTTATCCATCGATAAGGAAGGCCAGTGCCCCGCATTGGGCCTGCGTGGTGGTTCATGGCTAATTCTACTTATCCATCAATAAGGAAGGCCAGTGCCCCACATTGGGCCCGCGTGGTGGTTCATGGCTAATTCTACTTATCCTTCAATAAGGAAGGCCTGTGCCCCAGCAGTGGGGACATTAATGGCTGATGACAGGACGATGACGAATTTAAGTTCTGTGCTGTAGGTACAGCAATAGGCGAACTTAAATTAAATTAAAATTGCTTCGTCATCAGTCATTTTTAATATCTCCACTGGCTGGGGCACTGGCTTTCCTTTACGGATAGATCTAGAATAGGCGGGCACAATGCGGATTACTGGGTTAACTTTTCTTAATATTTGTTAAAACAAACATTCTAATAGTGATTTTTCTGAGATACTTATTATTAAAATTATGTACAGTCATCAGCACGTCCGGGTAAACACTTTGGCAGCTGACAGTGGCAGTTTTCGTTGTACAAATGTAAAATTGGACTTGCTGTTGACATTACAAAACAAATTACTAATTTAACCAATACTACGAGTAGGTAAGGTCAATAGCACGTAAGGTCAACAGCACGTAGGTACGGCTTTACATTCGTACAACGAAAACCGTAGCTATTACAAGCTACGATGTAATACCGTAGCTGCTGTTAACTGTACTATAAAAAACAAATAACCATTAATAATTTCAAATACATATTACTATAATGTGCCGTAACCATAATCGTATTTTTGCGCTTATTAAACTAATTCAAGGCTTCCAAGATAATGTTTACGTGAAAAATGTATTTTTCTTTGCGCGTGTTTCAATTTTCGTGCGATAAAACGGATGCGTGAGTGATGTCCCTTCATTTTTTAACATCAACTTAATACGATCCATTACCTACGTCGATATAAGCTAAAATATATCGATAAAACAAAAGCGGTGATTTTATTAATTTAAAAAGGTACTACGTTATATATATACGAGTAGCTTGGCAGGCCACCAATTATTTTATTTCGTTAAAATTATCATATTTATTCTAAACTAGCGGATCCTCGCGGTTTTACCCGCGTGGTGCCTGTTCCCGTGGGAATATCGGGATAAAATATAGCCTATGTCACTCGGGAGAAATGTAGCTTTTAATGGTCTAAGAATTTTCTTAATCAGTCCAGTAGTTCCTGAGATTAGCGCGTTCAAACAAACAAACTCTTCAGCTTTATAATATTAGTATAGATTGGAATCATCATATCAGCTGTTTTATTCGTTTGTTTTATTATCTATAGGCTATAGGTACATACTTCTGTGTTGATTATGAAGATGTAAAGTATGTGAGCTTGTTTGTAGGAACTAATTTCTGGAACTGGAGAACCAATTTTGAATATACTTTAACTAGTTTAATGCTGAGTGTCATGCATGACTAAGTATTTGATTGTTTTAATCATATTTATATACTAGCGGATCCTCGCGGTTTTACCCACGTGGTGCCCGTTCCCGTGGGAATATTGGGATAAAATATAGCCTATGTCACTCGGGAGAAATGTAGCTTTCTAATGGTCTAAGAATTTTCTAAATCGGTCCAGTAGTTCCTGAGATTAGCGCGTTGAAAAAAAAACTCTTCAGCTTTATATTAGTATTAGTATAGATTTATATTTTTGTTTAAATTTTGTAATATTTATGATGTTTCGATTTAAGAGCGCGGCACTGCTTAATCAGGGAAAAAAAAGTTATGTTCTCAAATTATTTTAATTACTTATATGTAAGTAATTATTATTATTTTTAATTTACTTTAAATATGCTTTCTGATTATGACCCAGCTGATGCCTCTTCCAGTAACATTGTAAGTTGCGTCTTACACTAATGCACTTTTATCTTTCTTTTTTTTGTTGTTGTCATTGTATTTTTTTATATTTATACACTTTACCATTAGTACCTGTAGGCCTAGCAGAGTTCCTACCGGACGTAAACGGAACTACATTTTCCTATATTTTTTTTGACATTACGTGCTCGTCGATACTTACTCGATACTATTTCGTTAGTTTTTCGTGCTTGCTCTACTGAAGTACGTCATGCTCACTCAAACGTTTCTTCGGCGGTGTCGTCTGAGGCGGGTCGTTATGTTAAATATGGTTGAGCGAAGCGATGGCTGGTTCATGGGTCATGTTCGTGAACGGGTGCCGCCAGCGGAAATGGGTCTACTTCAGTGTGCTTGTCTTAACGTTGTGTTTAGAGCTTAAATATTTTCATCTAAAATAAATTGCTATTGTCCTGTATGAACGTCACAACTTGCAGTACAGTAATCTTGTAATGCGAAAAATCTAATTATGTATAGTAAGTCCTTTCTTGCGAGTTGAAAATTGTTTACGGATAGAATAACCATAAAATGTACTTTTTTTTTGTATTTTTTTTTGTGATAAAAATTGATCTTACCCATGTGCTTAAGGTCACTTTTCAATTTGACGACTCTGTATGAAATAAAACAAGGAGAAAAAATAGCCCTTGACGAGTTTCTTGCCGGTTCTTCTCGTTACAAGGTAGGGTTTGTGAACCGATGGCGTAGCTTCTTTGACGTTCAAAAGTGCTTGTAACAGCCTATACTGTAAATGATATTAAATTTAGAATGCTTTGAATTGAAATTGGGATTTAGTAGGTAAACTTTTACACACGCGGGTGAAACCGGGCGACCGCTAGTACTAACTTTTTACTGCCGTCAATTATAAATTAGTAATTAGTTCGTAATAAAGTATTCAGCATTTTTTCACTGACGAATTCTAATTTTGATTCGAAAATAAAATGATTTTGGGTAAACAAAATGTCGTGCTATAAAACAAAAACGAAATCAGACCCTTTTAAAACATAAAACACATAAGATCTACTCATTGAAACCAATTTTATTTTCCCAAGTAAACTGGACCTCTATTTTTGAATCACTCGTCGCGCGAGTGGCGAGGCGAACGAGGAGGCGATTTGCCATTAGCGACCTTGCATGCGTGGTCATAGCACGCTTTTCGCTTTGTCCCTCGCGCGCTCGCGTTGGGAGGCGGTACTACAGGCGAAAAGCGAAGCTATGTAGATACAGGCAAGGTCGCTTTTACGGAATACGGAAACTCAAACTTCGCACGAAAATCAGTAGAATCCTCGAGACGAGTGAATCAAAAATAGAGCTCCTGTTCCTACCTACTTATCTGTCAAACATAGAGGCACGGGATTGACATATTTGATGACTGTCAAGGTGATACGAAGTTCACCCGCGCCGGGTGAACACCGGATATCACCGGCAGGCTGATTATTCAGCAAAAAATCATCTAGCAACCAGTTTCGGCGCTGTCATTACTGTCACACTTACATACTGTATGACAGCTACAACAGCGACGAAACTGAAATTGAACCAATGTTTTCGTTAAGGCGATACTCGAAAAAAATATGCTGAAGCGAGATAGCAATGAGAAAACGATTTTGCAGATTAGGCAAAAAAAACATAAAATGACTTCGTATTAAAAAACTAGAGCGATTTAAAAAAAATGCTTCTATACGATCCTAAATATTATTGGTGTCCACTTATTAAACCAATTTACAACAGTGTAAGTAACCCCATTTAAGAATAATCTTGAATTTTCGTATTTTTAGAGGTCTTTTCGAAATGAAAAAGTGTCGAGGCAAAATTATAAAATCGTGTTTTTGAAACTATACGAATCTAGTTAAAGGTATGAAGAATTATATATATAACGGAATCGAGTCAGGACAATCGTTATCAGTGGGCTCAGACATAATGAAAATGCAAAATTACTATTCACGAATGTATTTCACAATGCTTTTCTATCTTAAAATAGGAAACGCGGTAGTTTTGACACGGAGCTTCGTTATTTCGCTTCACGGTTGCACAGTTCTAAAAATAGAATCCCTCGATCGCAAAAACAACAAGTCACCCGGCCAATCTCGCTACCCCAGCGCCGTGCCAACTCCACCCAAGCAAAACTGCTTGACGTTTCCAAATAGAATTAACAGATGGCGCCGTTTACCACTGTAGTTATTCAAATCAAATAAAGGTGGCGCTTATTTTCGTAATAGTTTCTTTAAATCAAACTAGATGGCATTTATGTTAAATAATTAAATAATCAAATAATCTATAGAGATCGCTGGTAATGCAATGCTTCGACACGGCCATCATGACACTTCACACGTCCTCGTGTGCAAGATCTGAAAGAAAAGAAAAATAGTCCAAACAGAAAATGTTTATTTCCGCTCGGCCAACCTGGCCAATAAAATAATAGTGACAGCCTTTGATTTAATCTCTCTTAATTTCATCACAAAATGACAAATACCCAAACAATCATTAATAGTAAACAAAATTTCGTTTTTACTAACAGCTCACAAATTTCAATTGAATTTTAGCCTTATTTCATCAAACACAGTTAAGTAACAAGACTACCAATATGCAGTGACGTCTATCCCGCCACTAATTACAATATTAATTTGCCTCCATCCGGCGAACCGCACATAATTATGGTATGCCTCTATCCGGCAACCAAATCATCACATAGCCTCTATCCGGCAACCAAATCCATCACATCGCCTCTAGCCGGCCATTACAAACATCACCTCCCTCCGGTGCTAAGTCCAGACCAAACGCATGCCACTCACAGACGTGGCCGCACTGCAACGGGTTGAATCAAAATCACACCCGAATTTTACGCCTACGATTACGAATGGTCAAGGACTGTTACAAATTCCAACAAAACATCATCATCAACATCGTGGTAACCAATAGAAATAAAACAATACCAGTGGCTAAGTTGTGTTTGATAAATTTTTGCTTCCTTAAAATCAATTAAAAGTAGGATTCGGAGTCAATGTCTAGATCATGTCTACCTGAGTACTACTATCCGGCATTTTTCTCAACCGGTCGTGAGCATATTTGTAGGTTCGGTTTGAATTGAGTGCCTTAAGAACGTAACGATCACCATCTAACTTTTCGATAACTTTAAAGGGGCCTCTGTACTTGCGCTCGAGCTTAGTTTGATTGCGCTCTTCATTTTGAAGTAATACTAAATCATCTATTAAAAACGGATTAACTTTGGCCTTAGTACTATCAAATCTTGCTTTGTCGTATTGAGCTGCGTTTTCGATATTAGCAATAGCCTCAGATCTAACTTGTTCGATATCTACGTCGGATTCTACAGTGTCAGACAGCATGATTTCTAATGGCCTTGCTACCTTACCTATGAGTAGTTCTAACGGGCTGGATTTAGTGACTCTGCTTTGAGTACAATTTATTGCGAGTTGTACATCGGGCAGCGCGTCTTGCCAAGACTGGTTGCTTGTCTCTACAGCTGTCAGCATATTCTTAAGCGTGCTCATTACGCGCTCCACCTGACCATTGGCTCGTGAGCTACCTGTAGCTATCAGATGAAGTTTGATATTGACAGAGTCGCAATAATCTTTAAAGTCTTTGCTAGCAAAGCAACGGCCCTGATCGGCGATTACTCGCGTTGGCGCACCAAATAGAGAAACACTTGCCTTTAAAGCCTTAATGCTACTAGCAGTATCGATATGCAAGGTGTGATGCAATAAAACGTATTTCGTGAAGGCGTCAATTAAAACAAAAACATACTCTTTTTTATTATTTTTACCACTCAATTTGCCAGTGGCGTCGATATGGATCGTGTGCCAGGGTGTTGATACCTTTGGGATGGGATGCATCTCGGCTGAAACTTTACCTGAATGCGATTTGGACACTTTACACGTAATGCAATTGTCGACAAATTTCCTTACATACTTCGACATATTCTCAAACCAGTAGCTCTGATAGATTTTCTCAAGAGTTTTCTCCCAACCTAAATGCATCAACCCTTCGTGCACGTTATTGATTACAGACCATTTTAAGGCCCGTGGGACAATAGGCAAAGTCAAAGTCTTACCATTCCGCTGTATTTTGCGGTGTATGATGCCAGATCTTATTTCATACGTTTTAGCTGTATCCTCTGGAAGATTATTTTCATGCAAATTGATAATCAAAGATGAAAGCTCCCCATCTCGCTGCTGCTCTGCCATCAGCCAATTATCAGTTAGCTCGGTAATATTAACATGCTTTACCTCTTCCTTATGTACAATTTTATCCACTTTATCTGCTTCCACAGGGTTCCTTGAAAAGAAATCTGCATGATTCATGCGCTTACCGTCGCGGTGAATAATGTCAAAATCGAAACTTTGTAAAAAGGCCCACCATCTGTGAACACGTGGCGTTAAGTCCAGCTTTTTGCGAGTGTACTGCAAGGAGCTGCAGTCAGTAAAAACAACAAATTTACGACCGTGAAGATAATGCCTAAAGTGTTTAACTGCATTTACTACTGCGAGAGTTTCCAGCTCGTATGAGTGGTATTTGGACTCCGCAGCAGTAGTGCGTTTGCTAAAATAGGCAACAGGATGTATTTTACCATCTTTTTTCTGCATCAGAACTGCGCCATATCCTAAAGCGCTAGCGTCGGTGTGCAGTTCCACTCCTAGTTCTGGTTGGAATATCATCAACACTGGTTCTTCCGTAAGGACTGATATTATTTTCTGCCTAATAGATTCGTGGTCGGGTTTCCAATTGACTTTACCGTTTCCAGCCGTCAGTGCATGCAAAGGTGCCATTATTTGCGAAAATTTCGGTATGAACTGACGGAAGTAAGAAGCCAAGCCAATGAACTGACGCAGCTGGGTCACCGTTTCTGGAGGTGTTTGGGCCGTCAAAGCTATGATTTTTCTAGGATTAGGACGAATCTCTCCTCGGCTGACCTCGAACCCCAGATACTCTACCTTTTGCTTTAAGAACTTACATTTTTTAAAATTCAAGGAAAATCCTTTAACTGTGAGAACCTGAAGAACAATTTCTAGTCGACGAAGGGCTTCGTCCACGGTAGTTGCCACAATTAAAAGGTCATCCATATAGACCACGACATAGCTATTCACCAGTTCCCCTAGAGCTCTTATTATTGCGCGTTGGTACACGGAAGGCGCATTACGCAAACCGAACGGCATTTTCAAATATTCGAACTGGCCATCCGGTGTGACAAATGCTGTTCGCTCTATTGACTCTGGGTCCAAGGGGATCTGATGAAAGCCAGAAGCCATATCTAGAACAGTGAAGAAATTACCTCCATGCAGCCTCGCTATCTGGTCGGAGATGAGAGGAAGTGGGAAACGGTCAGGTACAGTGTTGTCATTGAGTTCCCTGTAATCCACACATAACCTGTCCGTGCCATCTTTCTTTTTCACCAGCAGGATGGGGCTGGCGAAAGGAGAGGAACTAGGTCGGACCACGCCAGCATCTAATAGCTCTTTGATCTTACCTCGGACTACTTGACGCTCCTCAGGGCTCAATCTATAAGGACGCCTGTTGACAGTCCTGTGTGGGTCCTTAAGACGTATCTGCATAGGCTCAGTGTCCGCCGATCTAATGGCTAAACCGGTAGTAAAAGATTTTTCGAAAGATTTCAGTAAATTCACTAAACTACTCCTGAACTCATTTGGGACATCGGTATCAATAGACTGAAAATTAATCTCACTGTCCTTCGAAAAGTCTATGCAGTAAACCTCATGAGCAACAAAATTTTTCCTTGAAAAATGCAAATTGTTGGCAGACATACTAACAGCCAGCCTCTGAGCTAATATTTCACGACCGATCATAATGTCATATTGTAAGCAATAGTCAGGTAAAACATGTAGCAAAAGTTCAACAGTTATATCATCTATGTGCACTATAGTTAAAACTTGAATAGTTGACTTTACGGAAGTTTGTCCTATACCAGTCATAGTGACAATATTATCAATTCGTTTACCCCTAAATTTTGCTACTACACATTCCTTAACTAATGAACATTCTGCTCCGGAATCATAATAAAAAGTAAACAGCTCACCAAAGTGACGGAGTTGTCCTGTTGGTGCATTCACGACGCACAAGTCAACCCGCTTCGAAGTGCTTGCTCCAGCTCCACCATCACTCTTCTCCGTAGCCCGGCGCTCTGGACAATTCGATGCATAGTGTCCCCGTCCTTGGCAGTTGAAACAGGTGATAGTAGGTTGGGCAGTCGGCGGCGTCTTCGCAGCGTTCGTATTATTAGGGTACATAGTCTTCTCATTTGCACGAGCATCGCGTTGATTAGAATCCCTCTTGTAGCATTGTGAAGCCAGGTGGCCTGATTTTCCACAGTGGAAACACTTGATAATGTTGTATCCTGAAGGACGTATCCTCTTCGGCTCAAAGCTGTCGTATTCGGTACCAGATGGAACCTTTCTTTTCATGAAAGAAACGGCCTTAAGCTCTTGCTGCAGCTGGGTGCGAGTCTTCACATCAGTGGTGAAAGCAAGTCTTTGGACACGTGGCTCAAATTGAGAAATATGCGTAAGCACTGTGGCGACAGCTATTTGTTCTACAGTCACCCCTTTCCATCTTGCCATCAAAGAAGTCAATAAAGCAGCAGAATAAGCAGCAAGATTTTCTGACTCTTTAGGTCTACTACCGTTGAGATTTATTAAAAACGAAGCTAAAGTTTCAGGGCAGTCGTACCTTGCTGTGAAAAGTTCCTTGAAATCGCTCCAAGTCATCCCCGGAAAAGACACACTTGCTAGCCATGTAGAACCTTGCCCCTTCATGGCGCGACTCAACGCGATCATAAGCGACGCTCCTTGTTTATTTTGCTCGTTCATGCACATATCAGCTGTTGTTATCCATGCGCGTGCGTCAACATCCTTCTTATCCGGGTCAAATTCCGGAAGTCGAAAATCAGCACTTGTTGTCGGCGGTCTCAAAGCTTGTATCAAAGTCATAAGGTTGCGATTTTGTTCTTCCATTAATTTACGCCATCGGTCGTCGTTAGAATCACGCACGTCATGGTTCGATGCACATGGGACGTTGAGATCACATCCCACTTCTGATAACGGAATCGAGTCAGGACAATCGTTATCAGTGGGCTCAGACATAATGAAAATGCAAAATTACTATTCACGAATGTATTTCACAATGCTTTTCTATCTTAAAATAGGAAACGCGGTAGTTTTGACACGGAGCTTCGTTATTTCGCTTCACGGTTGCACAGTTCTAAAAATAGAATCCCTCGATCGCAAAAACAACAAGTCACCCGGCCAATCTCGCTACCCCAGCGCCGTGCCAACTCCACCCAAGCAAAACTGCTTGACGTTTCCAAATAGAATTAACAGATGGCGCCGTTTACCACTGTAGTTATTCAAATCAAATAAAGGTGGCGCTTATTTTCGTAATAGTTTCTTTAAATCAAACTAGATGGCATTTATGTTAAATAATTAAATAATCAAATAATCTATAGAGATCGCTGGTAATGCAATGCTTCGACATATATATATATTATTACCAGAGTTGTAATAACTGTAACCGTGCTATAGTTTTATATCAAAAAGTCCATACTTTTTCCGAGTAGCGCCTTAATAATCAGCGCATATAATAATTGGCTGTAGCCCAGCTTAAGTTTAATTCTATGAAAACGTCGTAAAAACTTTATTTCAATGACAAAACAATTCACTGTACACTAACCCCCATATTCTAAGTCGTTCCTCCAAAACTTTTTACACTCCACTCAACCTCGTCGTGGGTAAAAATGGTAGTGTGCGCTAGGCCTAACACGGAGTGGCTACGTACTCTTTGGCTCCTCCAGGTCATTACGGAGTTAGGACTTAGAATACCGATTTCGAGTATTTTTAAGAGGTTTTCAATGAGGTTTCGTTAAGTCGAGGACGAGTAAGTTTTGGAGGAACGACTTAGAATATGGGTGTACGAAACAAAAGAATTAACTTTTTTCATACAAATCAGTAATAATTTCCATAGTCACTTACATTCCCATTTAGTTTGGACAGCTTCATCGCGAGTTTCGTTTCAACGTCAAGAAACTTTTATCAGAACTTCTCCGTAATTAAATTCCAAGTTTTAAAGTTGAGTTGAGATCGAACTAAGTTTTAGAGAACTGTCTGGCACACCAATTTAAATAAGATACCTACCTGAGCAAGATACGTTTCGTTATCAGCATCTTTTTACTTTTATCCCCGCTATATGTCGTATACTAGCATCCACCCGTGGTTTTACCCGCGTGGTTTACGTTTCCGTGGGAATATCGGGATAAAAGTATCCTATGTTTTCATCCAGGCTACTATCTCTGTGCCAAATTTCATCCAAATCCGTTCAGTAAGTACTTTTAGCGTGAAAGAGTAACAAACTGACATACTTTCGTATTTATAACATTACTTAGTAGGAATTATATTTAACTAAAATAAAACAACTTTTACGGATATCAAACGCGCTATATTTCCACGAACTAAGTTGTAATTGTCCGTATTTTTTGGTTTTTTAGGGGTTTTTGATTTTCCCGACGGTCACGGGATGACTGGCTACTTATAAATTTACCCTCGAAAAGTTAATTTATTATCACGCATGCAAGACCCAAAGATACGGTTAGCTCTTTTTGTAGATAAATAAATATAAAAAAGTAAAGGTGGAGACAACATATCTTAATTTCTTTATAAAGGTGGAGGGTTTCTTGGCAGCTTCTTTCTTCGAAGGTCCTCCCAATTTGTGAACTGCCAGTAGAGTCTTTAGTTTTATCTTTTCTTAATAATAAAGAATTAAAATAACAATTAAATCAAAATATAAATCAATAATAATTTGTGCCATAGTAAATGTCTAACCGTATCCGAACGAAAATAAATTAACTTTTCGAGGGTAGACTTATAAGTAGCCAGTCATCCCGTGACCACGGCAGCTGTAAAGGTGCCGAAACGTCGGGAAAATAAAAAACCCCTAAAAAACCTAAAAATACGGACAATTACAACTTAGTTCGTGGAAATATAGCGCGTTTGATATCCGTAAAAGTTGTTTTATTTCAATGAACAGTGCGCGCCAAAACATAAGATGTACTATTAATTTAACTGTCGGTAACGTCCACAGTCCACACATAGACTAGACGATTCATAGGGAATTTATTTTTTGAGCTTCAGACTGCAGTTTTTTTAGGACCCGGATGTGATCGTGAAGCCATATAAAAGTCGTTTAGTAACTTGGTTTTTTTTTTAAGACGGGGAGATTCTTAGCCTTCATCATACCTGATGTTAAGTATTGATAAGGCTGAAGGTGGTAGTGAGCCTCTCCCGGAATCCTCAATGACTGAGGAACTGGCTATCTTATCTCTAACTGCCAGAACACAAAAATGATGAAAACATTGTTGAAATAAAACAACATGTACGGATATCAAACGTGCTATATTTCCACGAACTAAGTTGTAATTGTCCCTATTTTTAGGGGCTTTTTGATTTTCCCGACGTTTCGGCACCTTTACAGCTGCCGTGGTCACGGGATGAAGGGGTGGTCACGAGACTAAGATGTGCGTATGAAAACATTGTTGTTATGGCGTCAGACTTTGATAAAATGGTGGTAACTAGCCAGCCTACCACCAACCAAACCAAATACTATATCGTCCCCTTAGTGGTAAAACCGATTATCTGCACTTTTTTTTTTGCAAAATTTGTATATTACCTTGCCATCTTGACAATAATTTGAGAATTTATTATAACAAAATTAAACTATGTGTTAAGGTGTATATTACCTTGCCATCTTGACAATAATTTGAGAATTTATTATAACAAAATTTTGCAAAAAAAAAAAGTGCAGATAATCGGTTTTACCACTAAGGGGACGATATGTACCCCCGCTGGGAATTAAACTCGGGACTCCTGGGTCTGATACCGGTGGTTGTACCACTAGACCACAGAAGCGGTTAGGTAGCAAAAGTTATCAGGCATGTAGACACTACTACCACAGTCTCTTCTTTTCTAGTACTGTCTGGAACAGAACTTACCCGTTATTTTATGATTACTATACTAAACATTTTGAAACCATTTGTAAAAGTCATCAATACAGGCTATTTAAGTAAAGACGGAGTCAAGAACTTTTGAAAACAATAATATTAATAATAAAAGCTTTATTAGTTTGTTCTCCACAAAGTTGGACTTATAAATTAGGGCTAACAATCTCATATCAATCAGTGTGTGTGTGTGTGAGTGTGTGTGTGTGTGTGTGTGTGTGTACATGTGTGTGTCTGTGTCTCTATGTGAGCTTGCGTGTGTGAATGTGGGGCTGTTTGTGTACGTTTATGTGGCTGTGTGTGAGTCAGTGCTGTGCTGTGCGTAGCCCTACAGTGTCTTGGTCGTTTTGCATACCTGTCCAATTAAGCTCTTTCATACATTTTTTTATGTGAACTCAGCTACAATGTATGGAACGTGTAAATGATCCTTCCGTACGATTTTTTTAACCAGACAAACCAGCTAAGCTCGTGCTCCGAAAATTCTCCTACGTAATTACCTTTCCCGGGGCCATTTTGTTTATTTATCAGGCGTTTTATTTCGTCGACCTTTGAGCTTCGACCCATTTTTAAGCGGACCCTTTGGATAAAAAAAACTAATTAAAAATAATATGTAAATTCTACGCTTTTGACGATTGTTTACCCACCTGTCCGTACGAATTACGTAAAAATATTGTGCTTTGTTCCACTTTGATAAAGTTTTTATTTGATGTTAAATTGATAATTAGGTAATTATTTTTTTATGAAATAACTAGGCCGCCCTCGATATAACCCGCATGGTTCCCGTGCCCGTGGGAATATCGGGATTATATGTTTTAATACAGGCTATAAACTATCCGTGTGCCAAATTTAATCTAAATCCGTACAGTCGTTTTTGCGTGATTGTGTGACAAACATAAAAAACCGAAACTTTCGCAATTATATTAGTAGGATTGGGAAGTGGGATGAAAACAAACAGCAACCTAAATCTGAAAGCCATTTCGGCTACTATGATATTATTTGTTACTATTGTTTCTATGTGTAAAACTGTTTGTTAGCCGAATAAAAGTTTTTTCTTTCATTCTTTCTTTCTTTCTTTCCACATGTCTGAGTTTTCAAACTTGCCCGGCACTAGGTACTCGTATGTTATGTAATACCAAACCTAGTAATACCTAGTGATTGCGGAAGGTGCCCCACCTATCTACGTAACACGTGGCGACTCGGCCCGTGTCGGCTGCCGGCGACGTGACTGTCTCACATAATATGACTTGATTTAGGTTGCAGGGGTTGTTAATGATTGCGGAAGGTGCCCCACCTATGTACAATGTACATAACACGTGTGAACTCGGCCCCTGCCGGCTGCCGGCGACGTGACTGACTACCATAAGATTACTTGATTTAGGTTGCAGGGGTTGTTAGTGATTGCGGAAGGTGCCCCAACTATGTACATAACACGTGGCGACTCGGCCCGTGCCGGTTGCCGGCGACGTGACTGACTCACATAAGATTACTTGATTTAGGTTATGGGGGTTGTTAGTGATTGCGGAAGGTGCCCCCCCCCCACCTATCTACATAACACGTGGCGACTCGGCCCGTGCCGGCTGCCGGCGACGTGACTGACTACCATAAGATTACTTGATTTAGGTTGCAGGGGTTGTATTGCATAGACGTCAATATGGCTTAGAATAATAACGCCTAGAAACCGCGTCTGAACCAAAATGTTTGCATAAACGCGTGTCATTCTCATGAGCCTGTGTGCGTAAGCTGTATGTATACGCTCTTCTAAACGCAAACAAATATGGCTTCAGTGTTACCTTCATCGGGCGTTTACCCACAAAAATGGGAAAACGTGCTGATATGATCTTTAAATACATAAGGTGGCCAACACCGTAGAAAAAGGTGAATATGCTAGAGAATTTCAACGTGTTCTCGTAGGTCTCTGTAGCATAATTGGTCAGTGCATTGGGCCGGATTCCCAAGGATGCGGGTTCGAGTCCCGTCAGGGCGACATGAGACAAGTTGCTTTTTTCTAGTATATTTACTTGATTAAAAATTATCATACATAAGATGAATTTAATTATGTTTATAAGCATATTACATGTTTTTAACCGACTTCAATTGAAAAGGAGGAGGTTATCTATTCGTTGCGTTTTTTTGTTTAAGTATGTACACCGATTACTCGAAGACGGCTGAACCGATTGAAATGATTCAAACGATATAACATCAGGTTTTTTCCCAAGTAAGTCCCATGTTTTTGAAATTTTGAAATTGGTTCAGTAGTTTTCAGGAAAAAAAACTTCAGTTTCAGGAAAAAACTTCAAAGTTTCATGAAAACACTTCAAAGTACTTACGTTATTTGGTGTGAATACAGTATTAGAGGTATTATTTCTTACTTAGTAGCGGGAAGAAATTAAAAAAATACATTAAGATTAATAGATATATTAAGAAAACACAAAAATTGGTTAAAAGACAAAATTATTATAATCAATATAATGACTTAAGGAAAGAACGTAGGCAATTGTTAGAAAAATTAAATGTGATTAAAACAGAATCATGTAATAACAATAAAAATAGTGAATTGTTAGATATTCAATTAGGTAACCAAATTGACAATTTGGAGCATTCACTGAGGGAAATGTATACTAACTTGAGTGAGCTCTCTCGCAAGCAGCTAAATTATCAAAAAATGGCTGCAAATGACATGATAGACTTTTGTAATTTTAATACAGATCGGTTTGAGTCACTAGGTAAGAAACGCAGCTGTAGTTGTATGATTGCCAACACTTGTTTAGGTCAAAATGAGTCGTCAGGCCAATTTGATCAGGCGGGTGATTTACTAACCAACTCTGTTTCTGATAGTTTATTACAAAACGATAAAAGTATGTCCCCTGCTAAAACTTGTGATACTAATACAATTATGTTTTGTGACGACATTGGGAAGAACTTAGGCCATTTAATCCAGAAAAATTCTAAGGAAAATATTGTTAACTATTGTATGCCTGGCTCAAGTATAAATAATATAATGAAAACAATTGTTAAGAAATCTTATAGTGACAACACAAATATCATAATTTTGATGGGGAATAGGGACAATGTCAATAAACAAAAGTTGATATCTTATGTTAACTCCCTATGCTCCTTAAATGTTAGGAAAGTTGTAATGTTTACATTTCCCTACAGTCAAAGTTTTACAGAGCTGGAAAATAAGTTAAGATACAACTTAAACTTAACATTAAGCACAGTAGCCTTTCATAACCCTGAAAAGCTACATATAATTGACATAAATCCTTTGTTAAATAATTTTAACTTGACAAAAGATAATTACTATCTGCCTCACTATTTTAAGAGACAAATAGCGCTCACGCTATCTTTTTATTTTAAACATTTAGCCAATAATCTGGCTATTAAAACCTCTGCTCTTATTGAGCAGTTAAATTCTGACATTTGTAATATAACTTTGGAATCTATTCCAAGTAATTTGATTCTATTGAATCCCAACACTGACTTGGTTAATTTAAATTACCATTAGAGACAACAGAGGTGTCCTCTAGCCCAGTGTTGACAAGAGGAAAGCCAAAATGTTTAAAAATTGTTCATCAAAATATACAAGGCTTTTCTGACAAAGACCTAGAAGTAAGTTTATTTTTAAACTGTGAAAATGTTGATGTGTTGTGTATCACTGAGCATTGGTTAAAATGTCACGAATTATTTTTAAATGTGGATAATTATAGAATTGTAAGTTCATTTAGTAGGCAATCTGCTATTAGAGGAGGGTCTCTTATAATTTTACATAATAATTTTCAGTACAAAGAGCGCAAAGATATAATATCCCTCTCAATTAAGCGAATAATTGAATTGTCTTGTGTGGAACTAGACCAAATTATTGTAATATGTGTTTATAGACCCCCACAGAGTAATTACCCAGAGTTTGAGTCCACTATGGAGGAAGTTTTAAGAATAACTAGTAAAAGTAATAAAAAGGTTGTCATATGTGGGGATTGTAATTTTGACATTTTAGGCTCAAAGTTGTCGAAGCTCGCAAGTAGATTATTAAATTTATTCACATTATTTAATTTATCTCATACCTTTAATGAGCCTACTCGAATAACACCCACATCTGCCACCTGTTTAGACAACATTTTTTTCAAACTGTGTAGTCACTGAGAAATCTATAATAAATGTTATTAAATCGGACCATAGTGGACAACAAGCCTCTATAGAGCACCATCATGTCTGTCCTAAGCGGAAAATTGTATGCAGGCCAATAACTAAAAAGGGCATAGATGAATTCAGAAACAATGTGATTAATAAAATTAAGTCTTTACCAGTTCCTATTATGGAATCTAATTATCTTTATAATGATTTATTTCATGTGGTTGAACACGAATTTAGTAAAAAGTTTAAGCAAAAAGTGATCAATTGTAATTCGGATAAAGTAAAGTTTAGTGATTGGGCCACGCCGGGAATTTACATAAGTAGAAGAAAACTATATGACCTCTATGCGTCAAAGCATACTTCCTGTGACCCAATTTTTATTGGATATGTCAGGAAGTATTCTCAAATGTTTAGAAATGTTTGTGTAGCTGCTAAGGCGATGTTCTTTTCAAATAAAATCAAATTAGCGGATAATAAAATAAAGGCTACTTGGAATATTATTAATCAAACAACTGGTAAAACTAAAAATAATGTCAACCACTTCTGTCTTAAAGTAGGTGATAAATTAATTGAATCTGACGTTGAGGTTGCCCGTGTTTTTGAAGATTTCTTCTCTCGGGTACCCTTAGAAACTACCAGTAAATTAAATTCCTGTCCAAACGTTGCTCCTGCCCTCTTGGAGTCGTGTGTTGATAAGTGTAATAAAGTTTTCAATTTTAAGCATATTAATAGTGAAGACATTTTAAAAGCTTTCAAGTCTATAAATATTAAAAAGACTGAAGATCTATGGGGCATATCAACCAACATTATTAAATCAATTATTGATACAATAGCTCCATATTTAGCTTTCATTTTTAATCAATGCATAGATGAAGGTACTTTTTCCGATTTAATGAAATGTAGTAAGCTTATTCCTCTTTTTAAATCGGGTGACAAAAGTGACCCCACAAATTTTAGGCCGATATCTATACTACCGGCACTTAGTAAAATTTTTGAAAAAATTATATACTCGCAATTATTAGACTATTTAACAATAAATCAAATCCTTCATAACAATCAGTTCGGCTTTTCTAAAGGTAAAAATACTACTGATGCTGGCATTGCACTTCTTAAACATATTTTTGAGGCTTGGGAGGGCAAGCAAGACGTAATTGGTATATTCTGTGACCTGTCTAAAGCTTTCGATTGCGTTGATCACGTTACACTTTTAAAGAAGCTAGAACATTATGGTGTCTCTAAAAAATCGGTTAGCCTTTTGCAGTCATACTTGCATAATAGAAATCAAAAAGTAATTGTCAATAATACTGCTTCTACTGGAGCCCCCATTATTATGGGCGTGCCCCAAGGTTCAATATTGGGCCCTTTGCTGTTTTTAATTTATATTAACGATCTCCCTTACTACACGAGTAAATTATGTGAGACAGTACTATTTGCAGATGATACATTTTTAATTTTTAAAATTGATAGAGGAAACAATTGTTCTGACGAAGTAAATAGTGCTCTCTCTCAAGCCGCACACTGGTTCAACATTAATAATTTGTCTCTTAACCCTACTAAAACCAAGTTTGTTAAGTTCTCATTACCTAATGTAGTGCAGGTCGATATGCTTATCAATTTGAATGGGGATGTAGTAGAGTTAGTTGAGAGTACAAAATTTCTTGGTATTACATTGGATTCAAAACTACAATGGGATCCACATATTGAAGCCTTGTCGAGTAGACTTAGTTCTGCGGCTTTCGCAATAAGGAAAATAAGGCTCTTAACTGATATTGAAACGGCAAGACTGGTTTACTTTAGTTATTTTCATAGTGTAATGTCCTATGGCGTGTTGTTGTGGGGCTCAGCAGTTAATATAGAAAATGTTTTTATACTTCAAAAAAGAGCTGTGCGCGCCATTTACAAACTCCGACGTAGAGATTCTCTTAAGGATTTGTTTAAAGAGATTAATATACTTACTTTGGCGGGACAATACATCTATGATAATTTAGTATATGTAAGGAAACATCATGATTTATTTATAAAGCATAGCGATGTTCATAATTTTAATACTAGAAACAAGAATAAGCTTGCCGTTCCAAAATTTCGACTTGAAAAATGTAGACGCTCGTTTTTGGGGAAAGGCATAGCCTTTTTTAATAAAGTTCCACAACAAGTTATTGAGCTGCCTTTGCATAAATTTAAAATATATGTTAAAAAAACGCTCTTAAGCAAAGGTTATTACAAGGTAGATGACTATTTAAAAGACCAAAATGCATGGATGTGATACCAACATTAAACATACTAACATACATTAAATAGTGTAAGAGGAAAATATTCTAATATGAGTATGAGAAAATTTTCTTCTTTTATTTAATATATTTCAAGATTGTAGATTTGTGTTTGGCAACAACATGTTCCATTGTAAATGTTGTTGTTTCTGCTAAGGCTGATAAGTTTCTTGCGGCCGTTCTTCTTATCAGTTAAAAGATGTCCTGAATGGCTGGTAGGGAAAAAAAATGTTGGACTATTCGAAAGTACTTATCTATAAGTCTATTTGAATAAAAATCTTTGACTTTGACTTATTGGTGGCATTTTTAGAAGGCGGTTTTTTTAATATTTTTTATTTCACTCTTTTTAGTGCATCATGCAGGCAATTTTCGTATTTCCTGGTAAATAGGTACCTATGTTAGGATGTACCTACACATAAACCGCATCAATCAAAAATACTCGTCTGATGAAAACCGTATCAAAATCGGTTCAGCCAAACGGGAGATAATAACGGCCAAACATACGTACGTAGATGTATATACGGATCAAACGGAACTTTTTTTGAGGTCGGTTGTGATACCAAAGTCCAAAACCTCATCTTAAATGTAACAAATACTTTTCTGAAAACCGCATCTCGCGGACAAACATGCGGGTCAAACTGAGAACCTCCTTCTTTGAAGTCGGTTAAAATACCAAAACCTTGTCCTAAATCTAACAAATACTTTTCTGAAAACCGCATCAAAATCGGTTCAGCGAAACCGCGAGATAATCGCGGAAAAACAAACATACATACAGCCCCTGTACCGGCTAAAAAATATGGGTATGGACATCTTCATTTGACATTTGACATTCGAAGCCCATAATTGAATGTCAAATGAAGCTCATGTCCATATCTATATTTTTTAGCCGGTAGCCCCTCTGGTCAAACTGAGAAGCTTCTTTTTTTTTGAAGTCGCTTAAAAATGGCGCGGTCGCCTTAACATGAGCTAATGTATTTTATATAGGACGTTACTTTTGCTGGCACAGCACCACGGCGAAATTTTCGCAAACCTTTTTTCGTAGTATACATATCCTTTTTGTGAAATGCATTCAACAGATCTTTGTATTTTTAGTAGGCTTATACCAATTTTCCTTGCGGTTACGTCTAACTATTTCAATCCATCGATTGGCTACTATAGAGTCGAAGGGAAAGCTAAAAAATATGAGACGCTATCAAAAACAATGATTAACAAAATTTAATAAATGCAGGTACGGTGTCGTTTTTAGCATGGCACGTACTTATAAGTAAGTATCTATGCACCTAACAAAAAATATAACTTACTTTCATAAAACGAAAGACGTAAGAAACTAAAGACGAATAAAATTAATGCTAAATAATTTTCATAGAACTTATAACACCAACATTTGCCTAGTACAAACAGTATTAAATAGCAGTTATAGCAAATAAAATATTAAATTTTTTCAACCTATAGAACCAACTGAAAACATTGTGTGCATTTTTTTCCCTACAACTAGCAACACTATATAGTGATCGGGTCTGTGTTTCAAATTATTTGTTTTTAGTCGATTTACGTACAGCAAATGTAAGTACTTGCCTGTGAAATGAAATTTAATCACTTTTTTTTTGTTTTCCCGAGTTGCTAAAACACTTTTTTATTGCGCAAACAGTATTTTTTTATTATTTTTCGCGAGCTGTGTTCGACATAACGTGACCTTGAGCACTGATAGCGCACGGAACGAACTTAGCCACATATGGCTAAGTTTTAGTTGCGCGTTTTTCGCGCTTGCAATAGGTTTCTAGGCGTTATTATTCTAAGCAATATGGTAATAGCGCCTGATAAAACACGGACATTTTTTTAACCCCCGACGCAGCGCAAAGAGGGGTGTTATAAGTTTGAAGCCTATGTCTGTCTGTCTGTCTGTACGTTTATTCGTAGAGCCTAAACGAATCAAGCGATTTCAATGCGGTTTTTTTTTATTGAAAGCTAAATTAATCGAGATGGTTCTTAGCCACGTTCGATGAAAATCTATCCGGCCATATATGGAGATGGTCAACTGCCTGCCGAAACGGTAAAAGATACAAAGGTGGCGTTTTGACTAAAATAATGTACGCCCTGGGCAATTTAGGTACTTACAGCAAAAAAAAAAAACAAAATGGCGGCAAAATCATTTTTTCTTTCTGTACATAAATATTCGTAGTGCCTAATCGAATTAAGCGATTGCAATGCGGTTTTTTTTCTATTTTGTGTTTAATTCAAAAAGGATGAAATAAAAATAAAATTTTATTGTTATTATTCGTTTGTAATTTTTCACAGAACTCCAAAGTTTACTCGCAGTGACTGGCTCGATGAAACTTCGCTTGCGTGATGTAGGTTTCCATACATGTTGTTCGATCTCATATGAAATTGTTATCAGCGTCATCTATTTGCTGCACGTACTAATATAATAATATATTTATTTCACAACGGTGGATACAAGTTTCTAGCACCGTGTGTGTAGTATGTGCGGCGTCAGGTGGGTGCCGCCACAAAGCGTTGGTCAATGCGATAGAAGCCAATAATATATAACACATAGTTGTAAATTATTGAAACACAAACAGAGCTACAACGAATCACATCTCATGCATGCTAACACCAATAAAATTAAAAACCAAAAGCCTCCATCTGCATGTGTCGTAGTTTTGACATGCCCCACACTAGTGATTGCGGAAGGTGCCCATCTATATACGAGTACACGTGGCGACTCGGCTCGTGCCGGCTGTCGCCGAGACGTGACTGACTCACATAAGATGTGCTTTAGGCTGCAGATGCAATGAGCACTAGCGCTACAACAAATAACGTCCAGATTAAACACGGACACTTAACCCAGATGTTATTGACTTTAGTATTGCATTCGAACATTATGATGTTTTGTATGCCGCTTAATAAATAAATATTAAATGATGTGGGAAAAAAAAATTAAAAAAAAAATCTAGTGGAAATTCGGAAAATGTATGTTGTTTATAAGCAATGTTAGTAAAATCTACTTACTTACGCGTTGTTTTAAAACGACGGTAGTAACAAGTGGGTTAAGTACTTTCTAGACGTAATCAGTGCAATAAAAAAAAATTGAAACGATGTTTAATTTCGTTGTTTCATTTTTTTATAAAAGTCTAGGGTAATGCTTGAGTTCGCCATAGTCTGGGGTTCATAAAGTTTTAGTCAAGTGCTATGACGCATGGTTTACTAATATTAATAGCTTAAAACTGTTGTATATAATGATCTAGGTATTAAGTAATTAACAAAAACAACTGCATCAAAGTCAGCCAGCCCGTGACCACGGCCGATGTAACTTGGCCGAAAAGTCGGAAAAATTAGGTAAGTTAAATACCTGTCACGTTTCTACGCGTTTAATACCCGTTTCAATATTCAATATTTATAACTGCATCAAAGTTTGTACTCAACACTACTCTCAGTTTTCAAATACGCATACTAGTAACAGTAATGATAATCGTAAAACCAGCTCAGTCAGTGCTCTCATCTACATATACGAGCGAGGTAACACTGGCTCGTGCCGGCTGCCGGCGACGTGACTGCCTCACTCAATGCTACTTGCTTTAGGTTGTAGATGCAGTGGGTGCTAGGATTGCATTGCATGAATCCTTTCGAACCCTCAGAGATAAAAATAGGAAGCAGTATTGAACAGTTCTTTAATAATTATCAAAGCAACATTTTATTTAAAATGTAATTAAAAAAAAGAAACTCGAGAATAGCATAGGATAAATAAGAGCTATTTGACCGTTGTTCTTTAAAAGACGTATCTATGATAATTTTAAATAGAAAAATAATGGAAAAAGTCAACTCGGCTACAAGTCAATCCTGAGAATTCACTTGTGGCCGAGTTGATGTAAATTTTTCTAATCATAAGTCTAAAAATAGCATTGAAGAATGCAAAATTTTCAAAATTACAAAAAAAAACTTTTGGGTTAAAAAATTAACACGGGTTCGATCCCGGGTTATGATGTTTCTTTTCTTTACTTTTCCCACAATTAAAACTCCTAGCAATGTTTTTTTCGTATAAGATACATAATTAGCTATAATATTACACCAAACGCAGAGCTCTATAAATTGCACGCCTTAGACTGATCATACGACCCCTTTGTTGCCTAACCACCGTCACAGCTGGCAGGCGCCCGGATTCATTAATAGTGATACTAATGGCACACTAACTAGACGGATTTCGTTGTTCTATAAATTGCAAACCTATTTACGTAGCTAGCTCTTATATCATACGTGCTCATAACACACAACTCACCACACACACAGTGCATCGCCAACTTTACGGGACCCGGTATAGACGAGGCGGTAACATAACATAACACACCTTTGTAAATGGGATGAATTCTCAGTCATTCTATATCATACATACCGGTTTTATGCATCTCTTTCATGTATAATAATTAAAGAAGATTTATCAAAATCGTATTTTCTACGTGATTTAGGCGATTCACTTATATTATTTTTCATTTTCTTTGTGTCGTAACGAATATTATCATCTAGATTCTAGAAGATGTATTAATTAACATGATAAATATTAAACAAGAAAATATACTAGAAAAAAGCAACTAGTCTCATGTCGCCCTGACGGGATGACGACATGAGACTAGTTGCTTTTTTCTAGTATATTTTCTTGTTTAATATTTATCACATAAAAATAGCATTGTAAAATGCAAAATTAAAAAGTTATAATTAACATGAGTTTTTTTATAAGTTTTACAGCAAGTTGGTCGGTATTTGAAATCATAATATGTTTTTTGTACATTAATTCATGGTAATAATGAGGTGGTTGCAGGTGAATTCGAGAAGCAAAAAGTAATACACAATTTGGAAAAGATAATACGAATAGCGATTTAATATTTATTATCCAATTCAATTTGACAGTAACAATAGATTTACTAAGAATCGCCTCAGCTAAGTATATTATTTACGCGTACACGCACCGTTACGTGACTGTTTTCGCAATAAATTGGGACTAACCAGAAACCAAATTATTTTCTGTATTTCAGAGAATATGTACCCTTGCGAGAAAGGCTATGAATAATAAGAAGATTAGTATTAAGAATACATAATTGAATTTAACTACAAGTTTATTGAAAAAATTGTAAATATAAAAAATTATGTCTCTTGTTTATAATTAAACCTACTCGTGGTATGTTTAGTAACCGTTTTTTTTTGCATTATAAATTTTACTCGGAAGAAAAAAGGAGTGTATCAATCGTGAAATACCTAACTAAATCGCGAATATACGAGAGGGTCGCGAGCCAATTTAAAAATTGCCGCACGCGAGCATCGCTCGGCTCGCTGTTGGGTGGCGGTGCTGAAAGGAAGCTCATACGGGACGCTTACCTACGTGTATTTCCTCACGCGCTCTCGTAGTGGAAGACAAATCATAAGTTGGGATTTCAAACGTGAATGCTCGCGATCAGTTTTGCGATGTGGATATGTCGCAGGATAGATAAATCGTTTTTTTGCGAAAATCCTAGGGATATTGCGAAAACACGGATAATTAGACAATGGTATTGTCATTTCTCAATCCTACTGAAAAAATAGGATTTTTGCGAAAAAACTGGTTGCGTACTTTGCGGTACTACTCTTTTATTTTTTGCTTGGTGCCGTGGCTGGCACCGACTCCAAATGGCATATTTTTTGCTTTAGTTTTTTGAAGTTGGTTTTCGTCAGTATAATTTGAAGTTCTTCATGTTGTCATCACAGCTTGCCTGTTTTCGAGGCGACATTTTCTTCGATTAGTAGGCACTAAATACGGAATATGCTCCTTCTAATCTCTTTCTTGTGTACTGTGCGGAAACTCTTCGCGACAATTCACTTGTTTTCTGACTGTAACAGTTACTCTAAAGTCTTAAGTAACGAGGAAGGACAAAAGTGGCCGAAAATGACCTTCTTCAAGATAGGAGCTAATGATATTAAGGGAAAAAAGGTTTATTGCGTCGACTCCGCTGCCCGAGGCATTGGCAGTATCATTAAGTACTAATGATGTGAAGCTTTTTGGTTCCTTTAAAAAGTCCTTCTACTATTTTTAGGTACGTATCTACTAAAGATACTGGGCAAAATATTAAGTTTTGTGTCAGTATTTTTTGACGCCAACTTATAGCAACTATTACTTTATTAACTACTGTCACTAAACGTTTAGCGCTAAATATAAATGTGGAGACTGACTTGTACCGTTTGTTTGTAATGCATCATTCGAGGCGATCTTGTTACAATATGGCGACATAGACTGACTTTTGTATTGTAACGTGTGTTTGTAATGTAGCATTCGAGCTCTTGGCTCAAGTGTGCTCCATTTTTTCTCATAATGTCAGACGTAGAGGTTGTGTGTACTTCATTAATTTTACTAAGTTATTGTTATTTGAAAAAAAAAGAAAAGAACAAAACTATATTGGATATCCAATTTATACCAAAAAAGAAACTTAAATGGTGGTACGAATTTAATGAATATTATTAGAAAATTATCGAAAATGTTTCGACAACTTGCTCTCGCGACGACGCGACCTGCACTGACTGACTTGTAATGTAACACTCAAAGGGATTCGCGAAAAAACCGACAGTCGAGTGGAGCACGCTGTGCTCGCCGCGAATGATACATAACACAAAAACGTTACGAGTCAGTCTTTAGTTTTTGTTACAAAAACTCGATAATTACACCAAAATGTTACAAGTCAGACTCCAACTAGGTGTTAATTTGTCAAGTGCCGATCGAGCAGGGGCTGCTTAGGTCAACGATATAGAACAAAATTAATAATAAATATTATTTTTTTAAATTTAATTTAAGAATTTATTTTAACTTCCATATTTTAAGCATTAGATACCTATTAAATATTTAGCATAAGCAAAACCAAACGTAAAACATTTGTTTTAAGTAAATAACCAATGGGTGATTTGGCTATTTGAGTTGGCAGTCAAAATCAGAAAATTTAACAAAAAAAATTTTTTTTAATTTTCTATATCGTTGACCTGAACAGCCCCTGGGCCCTTATTCACTATGACCACTTAGATTCCACACTTAAACCTTACCACGCATAAACCCCGTCAATATCGTATCTTGTCACGGTAAGGAATCTGGTCAACTCTATTCTGTAAGTCCCACCGCGCTCCAAGACACCTCCAAGACAAATTGTCTTTGGTACGTTATGAAGTCACGAGTGCGTTCGAAAACTAAACTTAAAACTTTTAAGATTTTAATTTTATTACTTGCAAAATTTAATTTCACTAACAATTAACCGTGATTTATTATGTTTATATTAATATTTAATCGTTTATATCATAACAATGCAATTTTAGCAATAACAAAGAAAAAATATTACACAATAATTTAAACAAACACGCAGCAAAACCAAAACGTTCGAACGTTTTTGAACGTTCCTTTTTACTTTTTTATTTCTTGTTATCGATTTTTACAATGAAAATTAATTGATTCAATTTTGTCTGTTTATTATATGTTTATTACAAGAAAGAAATAATAATACTTAGTATTTCAATGGAAATATATACATACACTTCAAAACATTAATATTGTACCTAAGAGTATATTTTGTTTGAAGAATTTTGATGTACTTGGCGGTATTTTATTTGAAGCGATTTGTTATTGTAAGTACCTAATCGTTTGTTACTCCCAAAAATGTTACAAGTTACTTGCCTTATAATATCTAATTTACTTACATAACCCCTAACATATGTATTTTGCATTTGTTCCAGATTTAAAAGCGATGTAAAACTAAAACATCTTACTTCATTGAAATCAATTTTTTAAAAAATGTGATTCACAAGTATAAGTGTAGATCAAGAATGGTCTTCGGTAGTTGCGTGCAAAATACTTACATAAAAGTTCATAATAAAATAGTTTTATAGTTACATGTGGTTTAATTCGATACAAAATTTACAAAATCTTAGTAATAGTAGATTATAATATAAATAGCTGACACTAAATTTCACTGAAATACTTAAAGAAAGAGATGGTGTTTAGAAGGTCTTTGGCCTTAGGTACGTTATAGATTTATTTAATAGTTTTTAGCACAAAAACAATAAATTTATTCACATTCACAACGATTCCTTGCAGACTCCACGTTGATTCCACGCGTTTCTAAAACGTGGAATTTTTGACAGTTCAAACCACGCGCAAGTCACGTTCATATCACACGGTTTCATTAAGTGTCATAGAGAATACGAATTTTGAAAATGTTGTAACCATGTACGATATTGGCGTGGTTTTGAAGCAAGGAATCGCAAAGTGGTCATAGAGAATAAGGGCCCTGCTCGAAGGGCACTTGATAAATTAACACCTTATATATTAAAAATATAGTTCTGTCACTTTTCGCTTCAAACAAAT
Organism: Chrysoteuchia culmella; assembly: GCA_910589605.1. Classification (NCBI taxonomy): domain Eukaryota; kingdom Metazoa; phylum Arthropoda; class Insecta; order Lepidoptera; family Crambidae; genus Chrysoteuchia; species Chrysoteuchia culmella. Next base: position 5,160,748 of record OU342651.1, read on the forward strand.
GACTGAAATGCAATGACATATTAAGTATGTTTAGCGCTAAACGTAGGTATTTATTGACAGTTGGTGAAAGTCGCCCTAGTATTTTAGTAGATTATTATTAAGGTGGTACGACTTCTATACAAACAAACATTACACAATTATTGGTTCATCATACCTTAATAATACATAAATACATGCGCAACTAACTCGTTTCAGTTATTTGTTTGCGTGAAATTATTAAAAAAAATTACATTCATACATAAAACACGAATATACTAATATCTTATAATTTCAATAATTCTACGTATGTGTGTGTGACCCATCGCATTTATATAGCTTATGTATGAAAGTACATTTTTTTTATGATTTCGCGCAACAAATAACTGAAACGACTTAGTTGCACATGTATTTATGAATTATTAATGTATGATGAACCAATTAATGTGCAATGTTTGTTTGTATGGAAGTCGTACCACCTTAAGGTATTTTTTGTGTGTATAGGTATTTATTGAAATTACCAATTTTTTTACGAATTAACAATTAAAGATCCTATCATACATAAACTAAGCAAGACTGAAAATTGATATAATATCAATATTATGAATAAAAAAAATTACTATTTAATTTATTTAAACGATCTCAGTTATTGCGCTTGTCTTACACATAATCCATTCAGAATCTACATTATACTCCAGCCATCTTTCGGAAAGAATGTTTGTAAACAAACAATTGAGTATTTTTCGTAATTATTTCACAAATAAGTTATACTCGTATGTATATTTTAGTTTACTAATACCATATATCAAACTTGGACCAAATAAGTAAGCTATTTATGAAACTTGTAATAAAAAATATCTTTTGAGGTTAAGAATGTTTGTAAACAAACCGCCAGGTTTGTTTACAAACATGTTTTCCTTAACATGGCTGAAGTCTAGGTAGATTTTTCAAACCGATTCCAATGAACCTTACTTGAAGTCGTAAATTGTCTCCTCATGAAATTATGTTGAAATATACTTACCAAAGGATGCCTTTGGTAAAGTGAAATTTCCTCCGGGTAATATTATGATTCCAGAGGATATCGAAATGAATGATGACCTCCGATTCCCTGAAGATTCCATTAGAGGCGGAGAGGTAACAAATGATCCTCCCTGCACTAAGACCCACTTTCATTATACACTGCAATTTATTAACCGCACTCTATTGTGGAGCCCGTGGCGCAGAGGAGCCCGTGACGCAGTGGTTCGCGCGCTCGGCCTGCGATTGTTGAGGTTAAGCAACTTTCGCAATGGTCGACCACGGGATGGGTGACCCAAAATTTACTATATCAAGCTCCTCCGTGTTTCGGAAGGCACGTTAAGCCGTTGGTCCTGGCTGCATTTGCAGTCGTTATAACCCACCAATCCGCATTGGGCCCGCGTGGTGGGTCATGGCCCGTTCTCCTTATCTATCCATAAGGAAGATCAGTGCCCCAGCAGTGGGGACACTAGAAATGACGACGATTCTTCTCTATTATAAGTGTAGACTACGTTCAGACGGTATTATTTTTCCAGTATACCGTACGTACGATAAAATCTAATTTGAATCGTTTAGTCTTCGTCTGAACATAGCCAGACGCAGCCTCCTCGGTGACAATTTCGGATGGTATACAGATTTGTTCCTATATACCATATGAAATTGTCACCTCTCGAACACGATGTTTTCCCGCATAGTAGGTACGCTTTGGAGAGCAGAAAATGCTTGCACTTTAAGAAAATTGTACTACCTTGCATAAAACTTCAAAGTTGTGCGAAACTCTTAACCGCCTCTGTGGTCTAGTGGTAGCAACCACCGGTATCAGACCTAGAGGGTCCGGGTTCGATTCCCAGCGGGGGTACATATTGTATTCGGTTTGGTCGGTGGCAGGACTTGTCGTAAGTCCGCCTGGCTTGCTACCACCATCTTATCTAAGTCTGACGCCATAACAATTTTTTTTCAGCATTGGTGTGTTCCGGCAGTTAGAGATAAGATACTCAGTTCCTCAATGATTGAGTGATTGAGGATTCCGGTTGAGGCTCGCTTCCATCTTCATCCTTATCAATACTTAACATCAGGTATGGTGAAGGCTAAGAGTCTCCCCGTTGTTCATAAAAAAAAACTAAATATCAGTGGCGGCGGGCGCCCAATCAGACAGGCATTCGCTAGCAATTTCGAGCAGAATGAATTCACCCCGTGGCGACAGGTTTGTCAAAATTGATGAGCTGTAAATTAACCAGGTAAATAACTATTTTGGAGGATGGTGGAAGCTGTCCTTTGTCCTCTTGAAAATTTTCTGTTTTGTGCTCGGAGTGAGAAGTGATATAGGAGTGAGGATATCTGTTTAATTTATTTTTTATTACAGTCACCCTTCAAAACAGCGTTTTGGTTTCTGAAAATATTGAACTAAAGTAACAGTAAACATTAATCTCAATCCTAGACCTTTCGGTCCATATAAATTTGTTTGATAAAAGAAAGTATAACATATAGAATTAACCTTTGTGAAAATTTCAGACGTACCGAACAAAGAAATTTGTAACAATAGCCGAATTGAGAACGACCTTATGAAAACGTGAAACAACGTGGGAGTAAAAAAAATAAATTGTTTAAGTAAAACACATTCATTTATTCATATCTGAATGATGGAACTTTTCCAGAGATAGGAAAGGAATGACTAGGGCTGTCTCTTTAGCCTTTTAGGACTTGCCTATATTTTTCGCATATCCTTCATCTTATATAACTGCCATTGATTCAACGAGTTTATGAATTAGGCATAAAATACCTACCTATATGCTTTTTTGACCAGCCCCCTAATTGTCTAATTTCAAAATCTATTATTATTCCCTTCAAAGATATTGTGGTTGTGATAGTGATTTATGGAATTGTCTAACTTATAGTCGCGATCCCTTTCGGAACGAATGATGTTTTAAATGACACTTCATTTACATTTGAAAGATATTTTCGTCTGTCACTTTGCTTAGACAGTTCAATTTCGTTTATTCAATACTTTTCAAAACGCGTCCCGATCACAAGCCCTATCAAATGTCAAATAGTGACAGCATGAAGTATGTAAATATCTTTCAAATTACGAATTCAACGGGATTGCAATAGTAAAATTTGCGAATTTTATCGCGAGCACGCCATTTACTAAGAAAGAAGAAAAAGTAGTGTAATTAGATAATCCATAAGGAAAACCATACAAGTAACTAATGATTATTAAATGATAGACATGACATCCTTTCTAAATCCTTTTATTATAGTTAATAGTGTCTACTTATTTTTTCTAGAGACGGATCAATTTTACTGATAAGAATAACAATATTATTGGACAAAATTGTAGTAATAACTTACTTTTCTAGAAACGATTTCGGAAATATGAAGCTTTTATTTAATTGAAGTAACAAATAACATACTTTTCTGGGACTGAAGATTGAGAAGTAGGTCGTAAAAAACTGTAACTACATAAAATATAAGGTTTTTACGGATAATATTTTTGTTTGTTTATTTTCGATGGACATTTCGTCATTTCATTAATATTTAGTACTCTTTAATAGTGTAATAATACGTGCCGTATGGTGACGGCCTCAGAATACAAGTATCTCTTACATGCGTGGGATGTCGTGAAAGTCGACTAAGAGGCTCGACGCATTGAACACCTGTGCGAGAGACGGAAAACTTGAAACAAACCCTTTTCCAACCCGTTTGGCCAGCGTTGTAGCAGTGAGCTAATAGCCTCCTATGAACGCCACAATAGGCGGGAGCTAGCAGAGGTCTATGTCCAGCAGTGGACGTCCACAGGCCGATGATGATGATGATGACTCTTTAATAGTACCGTCGGGAAACTTCCCGGTCGTCCAGTAGAGTTTTTTTAGGGAGATTTATTTAAAAAAGTAAAAGTAAAAGTAACAAACGTTTATATCACGAATTATAGAACACTAACAGATAGTAATCTAATAGGTATTTCATTTGAATAATTAATTATTTCTTCAACCTTAGTACTTTCCGAGAAAACGTTGTCCAAAAAAACTCTACTGGTCAACCGGGAAGTTACCCGATTGTATCTACTGGGATTATTACCAGTTTTCCCCCCTTGATTGCGAATCTCCTTATTTTCTCACATTTCCTGATAAAAAGAGACATTTTAAGTAACGGCTGGCTACATTTGTTACGCGTCACGGGAAAAGGACGCCTCGCCAAGATTACTGGCGGCTATAAATTGTGCACTGGTTCCAGATTATGTCCTCGTTAGTCTGGAATGGGCCTTATTGTTGGTGCATAAGATTCAGAATATGAATCGGCGGATTTTCTTCGTTATACATTTTTAGCGGCTGTCCGCGGTTTCATCCGCGCGGTTTCCGTTCCCGTAAGAATATCGGGATTAAAAGTAGCCTATGTGTTAGTTCACTACTTGAAATCCCTACATACCATATTTCATCCTAATCCGTTCAGTAGTTTTTGTGTGAAAGAGGAACAAACAAAAAAACTGACATACTTACGCATTTATAATATTACTAGGATTAAAAAGAACATTAAAAAAATACTGTATTGGAAAATGTGTACAGTTCTGATTATGAGACTCAATAGATATTCCATTGTTCTATTATATAGGCACCGAACCCGACCGCCTAACGGTATATATAGTTTGTGCTATCGCTATAGCTATTAAACTTCAAACTCTGATAAAACCCTTAAACGATAGGGTTTTGGACTAATTCCTACATATTTCTATTAATCTATTGGATTCACTATTGCATTTTTAGTATGAAAGTGATAGCGTCAGCGAGAGCCCTTGTAGGCGGTTTAAAAATTGATAGCTATAGCGATAGCACAAGCTATACCGTTAGGCGGTCGGGGTGCCGGTGTCTTGCTACCAAATGACGAAATCTATTTATGCGTTAAGGCGGTACCCCCACCGAAAGTGGCGCCGCGTTGAATTTTATTTAATATCGTAATTCTAATTCACAATTTTAATAAAACTAAACGTGGAATTTTTAGAGCCCATTGTCTTGTATTTTTAGAAGGTATCGCTACATCTCGTCATCAGGGGCGTGCATTGGTTTTCCAGCGTAGTAGGCACTGTAGATCTAACTAGTAACTTTGCACTTATCCTTATCCTATCCTGCTACCGAATATTAGAAGTTTTTTAATAATAATAATAATAATAATCTTTATTTATTTCTTCACAAACAAACAATAAGTATATGGAAAGTAACTACACAATAGCTTACTTAATGACACAAACATGTAGTATAATTTACTTAGTTAATTTAAGTAAGATTTAAACAATTTTTGTATTTTTTATTTGTGAAGACTGGTGCTTGAAATAGGTTGTATGAAAACACCCCGTAATACAAGACACCAGGTCTCCACCTCTAGGACATTTGTACAATGTACTAATCTTAAAACTAACAAAATAGGTACTAAGTTCTTTCAGATAATTATCTCCGAGTTTAAGTAATGTAGTTGTAGTTATAAATAATAAAAAAAAATGAATTTCGCGATGCATGCGTGTATATCTAATACTTTGTATCTGTATATTTAATAGTTTGTATTTTGTATAGGCAAGGTAGGTATATATATATTTATATATGTTTGTATATTATGGAAATTGAGCGGAAGTAAACTGCATAAACTTGTAATTAAATATGTTTTTTTTTTATGTTACTACTAGCAAAAGTCGGTCAGTATCATGCTGTGATAATTGGAATATATAATTATTTAACGGTCTTTTAATTTGGTAATTGTTGTAGAGCTTAAGATTAATTTTATTTTGTAGAATATTATATACTTTGGGCCCTAGAAAGCAAAATGATCGTTGTGCGAAACTGGTTTTGCAAAATGGTACAATATAACGTTGTAGTCTTCTACCAGTAAGGGTTGTAGTAGCAGAAGTACGATGGAATCTACGCGTGAGTTCGTATATATATAGTTTTCGTACGCTTAGTGTTTTGGTTTTGTCGTATAATAGACTAGTTGGATGACGCATCGGTAGGGACATGAGTACCTTTAGAACAGCTTTTTGGGCTCTTTCTAATTGAAGGAAATGTGCCTGGGCAGCACCACCCCAAAAAAGTTTGAAAGTTTGTAAGGATATTTGGATGGAGGAATGTTTGATACTATTTCACTCAAAAACTACTGAACTGATTAAGATGAAACTTTACAGCAATGTAGCTTATATATCAGAAAACCACATTGTGTGCAAATATTTATAATTATCCTGATATTCCCACGGTAACTGCAACCACGCGGCGAGTGAAACCGAGAGCGGCCGCTAGTCATAAATGATAAGGTTCGTAATATTTAGTAGGAATACATATTAAAATGCTGACGGGTTTGATTGTTTGAGCACGCTAATTTCCGGAACTACTAGTTCGAATTGAAAAAATATTTTTGTGCTGGATAGTCCATTTATCTCGGAAGGTAATAAGATATTTAATATCACGTTGCAATTAATAAGAGCAGAACATTCATGTAAAACGTTACAGAAACGGGAAAATAATATTAGTTTTGGGAGCTTCTGTTGCGGACGGTGTGTAAACGGTTAAAGTTATGTAAAAATCATGTATGACGAAATTATTCCCCATCAAAAGTTCTAAAAAAAAGTCCGCGACAGCATATGTCTATGTTTTATGGTTAACTCACTATAACCATTTTTCAGATAATAAAATTTGTTCTAACCTAATGTATTATTTGAGAAGCTGTTTTCATAAACATGATATTAATCCTTATCTAAATAAATATGTTAATCATCACAAGTATTTAATTTTGAACAAAATTGTCCTTTACATCATTTAATTTTAATGAATATCTTAGAAAATATGATAGTTTTAAAATAACTCCCCAACAAAATAATTCGCGACGAAATTCATTCGTCAGGTAGGCATGCTTACTTTATACCGATATATTCCGGAAGTTTAAGCTAGAACGTTACACGTACAAACAGCGCCCTTCTTGCCATGGGCGGTTTATACTTGAGCAATACTTTTTCTAAATATGTTGTATTCTTGTATGAAACGCTGCTTGTTTCGAGTAGGCAATTTCGAGACTGCCTATCGGTAGGTATTCAGTATTTAGCGTAAGGAATATCTTAGTGGGTGAGTGTTGAATAGAAGTTTAAACTAAAATAAAATAATTTTAACACTTATTGTATATTTATTTATATTTTGAATGAGGTAGGCACTGCCTAATTGCCTATATGGAATGCACGCCCCTGCTCGTCATAGTCATTCGTAGAAGTAGATAGCAAATGTGTCAAAAACGGCCACTTTTAGCAGTTTTGCTATCTACTTCTAGCAGTGACTACGAGGGAATGTAATGATACCGTCTAAAAATACTAGACTATGGGCTCTAAAAATTCCACGTTTAGTTTTATTAAAATTGTGAATTGGAATAACGATATTAAATAAAATTCAACGCGGCGCCACTTTCGGTGGGGGTACCGCCTTAAGCATAGGTTACACTGAGCAAACCGAAACAAATGATGTTCCATTCGCGTCCTTTTCTATTTGGGTATTTTATATTTGGAGCGAAAAGAAACTCGTTTCGTTCCTCTTTGGTCTCATTATCATCTTCGGTCTGCGCTGAAATCTTTTTATTTTAGCCGTTTTAATAATAAAAAGTTTTCTTTCAATACTCTACCATATTCCTTTAACTTATTACAATACACAACACAACCCCCAAGAATACCAAAATTGAGGTGCGCTTATGAAAATTCTGACGGGATTCGAGAATGTTACAAACGCGGATATTAAATTGCCGTTTGAGCGAAGCCTACGCCGTTTTGCCGCTCTTTGCCGCGGTTTGCGGCTGTCGTTGTTTACGCGGCAAGGCGGCATGTCTACCGAAGAAACGACGTTTGTTTTTCAGTTTAAATTATCTTTGTAATTTTGATCGAGTGTTATTAATATTTTTTATGAACGACGATGGGGACAGACGCTTCTTAGCCTTCATATAACCTGGAGTCGTATTTTTTAATCATTACATTCGCTTGCTAATCTTGCAAGGTTCGCTTGTGAATGTTGTGTTAAATAAAGGAATTCGTATGCGAATCTTGCGTTTCCGTATGCGAATGTAATTCGAGTGATTAAAAAATACGACTCCTGATGTTAAGTATTTCTAAGGCGGAAGGTGGAAGCATGCCTCTCTCTGTATCCTGAATCACTGAGGAACTCGCTATCATATGTCTGCCTGCCGAAACACAACATTGCTGAAAACATTGCTGTTATGGCGTCATACTTATAATAAGTCCTACCACCGCCCTACGCCGCTTTGCCGGTTTTTGTCGCGGTTTGGCGGGCAGGTGTGCCGCAGAAATGATTGTTAGTAAATGTTTGTGTTTTGTTTTTCAGTCTAAATTTTCTTTGAGATTTTGATGGAGTGTTAATAGTGTCCGCGCTTTGTGGTGGTTAGCAGTTAATTTTATGTTTTAATAACTTGTGTGTTAAGAAAACCATAAGTCTATTTAATAAATATCAAAATTAATTCATTAAAAAAGACATTATTTTAAAGAGAGATTAAGAAAAAGTTTACTATTTATGATTCAGTTTTATCTCAAGCTTCGTTTGTAGTGTGGTAAGTACCAAGGTGAAGCATATTCAGATCTGAAGCCCTGGGTTCAAATCCCAGTAGGAGCAAATGTTTTAAATGTGAGCATTTGTACGAGAGCCATGGCTGTTTGTCATGCACCATTATTCTGAGCAACTTTTCCAAAGAACCCATATATCGGAAATGAAAAAATTTTTTCGACTCCCCATACAAAAGTGATCACTCAGTTGATCTTCATTTCCGATATATGTTTCTTTGGGAAAGTTGCTCAGAATAATGGTCTGAGTCTGTGGTTTCAGTTTTCGCGACGACGCCCCTTACACCCTGTATATTATACAAAAATATACTTATCCTCGTATCATTATATATGTTTGTACCCGTTACCCTAGTGCTTACTTTAGGTGAGTAGTGTGAGTGTAGAAATTCAATATTTATTACAAATATAAAAATTACCTACGTCTAATAAAATTTTTTTGCTAATCCGCATCACTGTACCGAAATATCAAAATGGTAGGCTACACATTAAACACCCAGACCAAGACAAATAGGCGTGTCATGCACATAAATATTCGTCTTGACCGGTAATCCAATCCGGGACCCTCTGTCTACGCCAGACAGGCCTTCAAACACTTTATTAATGTCTCTTGTCCAAAATTAGCCAAAATGATACCAACACATTAAACACCCAGACCAAGACAAATAGACATGTCATGCACATACATATTTGTCTTGACCGGTAATCCAATCCGGGACCCTCTGTCTACGCCAGACAGGCCTTCAAACACTTTATTAATGTCTCTTGTCCAAAATTAGCCAAAATGATACCAACACATTAAACACCCAGACCAAGACAAATAGACATGTCATGCACATACATATTTGTCTTGACCGGTAATCCAATCCGGGACCCTCTGTCTACGCCAGACAGGCCTTCAAACACTTTATTAATGTCTCTTGTCCAAAATTAGCCAAAATGATACCAACACATTAAACACCCAGACCAAGACAAATAGACATGTCATGCACATACATATTTGTCTTGACCGGTAATCCAATCCGGGACCCTCTGTCTACGCCAGACAGGCCTTCAAACACTTTATTAATGTCTCTTGTCCAAAATTAGCCAAAATGATACCAACACATTAAACACCCAGACCAAGACAAGTAGACATGTCATGCACATACATATTTGTCTTGACCGGTAATCCAATCCGGGACCCTCTGTCTACGCCAGACAGGCCTTCAAACACTTTATTAATGTCTCTTGTCCAAAATTAGCCAAAATGATACCAACACATTAAACACCCAGACCAAGACAAATAGACATGTCATGCACATACATATTTGTCTTGACCGGTAATCCAATCCGGGACCCTCTGTCTACGCCAGACAGGCCTTCAAACACTTTATTTGTCTCTTGTCCAAAATTAGTCAAAATGATACCAAGGTCTAGAGGTTAAAACTAATAAACGAAGGAACTAAGGCCCACTGGCGCCAAAATATCGAGGTAAATAAATAACCCGAGAGTTATTTTAACATATACGGCCAAATATAGTGAAAGTAATTTTGAATTATTTAGCTCTCTTTCGCTCCACCGTACTTTGTATAACTCTATTCCATAATGTCAGATTTGAAATGACAGCAGTTAAAAAATTTTTTTTTTGTAATATAATTTGAGTTCGCTAAAAATTAATAACTTGCAAGTCTTTTGGCTAATAAAACCAAAATAACCACTGTTAAAGGAAAAAAAAATCTTCAAGTGAGCTAAAACTATTATACTGAATGCTGGTAAAGTGTACTTTTTGAGTGAGTTAAGGGGCCGTACAAAGCCAAATACACATTTTTGATCAAGGATTTCACATAGTATTACTAGATTTATCGGCCCCAAAAAAATACTGTAGAAAGTAGACTATAGTACTCAGTAATGTGATTGACAGAAACATGATTGCTAAAACTTTTCTCGATAGAAAAAAATCGTAAAGTTACTTCCAATTTTGTAGTTTTTCAATGCTGTGTCAACCGCTATTAAACCTTTAGTCTTGAAACTATTATTAAAAAATACCTTAGCTAGTTGTCTAGTTTTGTGATTGACGGTTTTTTTAAATTTTAAATAGTTCATTAATAATAAATTAAAAACTATAATGTCGCTTACGTCGATGTTTTTAAAACAGACACCGGTGTTTGCATCTCTGTCGCATGCGTTATTTCACCGTATTTCTGTCTGATTCGCTCCTCGCTCTTCAGTCGTGAGTGCTCCATTGAGACGTGTGGACTGCGCTTGCCTTACGCTCCGCGACGATTTCGCACGTAGATTATTTAAAAAGTCTATTTGCTAATCATAACCTAGGTATAGGTTATTATAGCAAACAGAGATAAAAAATAAGCTTTTGTAGAAATTTGTAGAAAGTAGACAAGTATTCGACGAGCAGCATATTAAGATACAAAACTGTCAAATATCTGTCAGAAATCAGTGCCAATTTATATGTTTGAAATTGATTAAAGATATTATTTGACTACATAGTATACTTTTTTTAGTTTCAGGTTCAAACAAAGGGGGGAGGGGACAATAGCCATTGCCCCCCTCCCCCCGGCACACAGTTTTACGCAAAGTTTTTAAGCAAAATGTTTGCAATTATGATATAACCTCCCTGAACCAAATCCCCCCCCCCCCCCCCCCCCCTCAAACAAATCCTGGATCCGCGCTTGTATTATATTCTATGTAAATTCCGAACAAGACCAATTTGGTACCTCATTGGTCACATCGAGGAACCAAAATATTGCTTGGCACTTACTTATAGTAATGCAAAGTTTAGATGACGGAATCATTAAGACGGAATGATCAGAATTTCTTTTCTTTATTTCCTCGGGCTGTACCTGTTTCCGGTTTTTATTTCAGAGCCGAGTCTAGTAGTAACAGCATTGTAACAGGTAGCTCAATGTTCAATTCTGATATGACGGTGCAGGAAGCTACGAATGTCGAATGTATTAGTCCCAAAATGTATCTTAAAATACCCAATACCTTAAAAGTGCTTTGGTGCATGACAAAACAAAACAGTTATAAAATGTATTATTTTTCGGTTTTTTAGAATCGTATTGGCAGATCTTACAAACATAATTCCTGATGTTACTTCTACTTTCATTAATGATGAGCAGCAACAACATTTAGATAATGACAATGTGAGGGCTAAAATGTAAGTAAGTTTGCAGACAGTGGTACCAGTATCGAGCGTAATAAAAGACTTAGACTTAGACGGAAGGTAGATCTATTCGTGTGCCAATAACATCAACCCGCAACAATCAACAGTTCTTTCGTGACCATGGCGCATGCTACTGCGCTGAAATATCGGAGTCTCAAATATAAACAGGTACATGGTGTAAATCCAGTCCTAGTTTATTCTAGTAACTTCAATAACCATGGAAATTTAAAAGAAGATAAGCTTGTAAAATTAATAATACTTATATTGTCGAAGACATTATACAACCCTACATGTTTTTATTGTTAGACACAAATACATGTTATTGTCTCTTTTTCAGATCTGAGCATAGAAGTAGTTCAATGTCCAATTTTGATCTGACGTTGCAAGAAAAAAATACGGATGGCGAATGTTGTCATTACAAAATGTTTTTAAAAATACCCTTATTGTTTTGTACTGTGTGTGTATGAAAATTTAGAAAATTGAAAGAGACGACAAACTTTGGGAGACCTTTATGCTACCGAAACTAAAAGACTTTTATATGCAACATGTTTTGCCAGAATTAGTGAATCCTCGTCAGACTCGAAATACGAGTACGACTTCCATACAAATTCATAAATACATGCGCAACTAACTCGTTTCAGTTATTTGTTTGCGTGAAATAATAACAAAAATGTACTTTCATACATAAATCACGAAAAACCTAACATCTTATAATTTCAATAATTCTATGTATGTGTGTGTGACTCATAGCATTTATATACCTCATGTATGAAAGTACATTTTTTTAATAATTTCGCGCTAACAAATAACTAAAACGTGTGTTAGTTGCACATGTATTTATGAATTATTAATGTATGATGAACCAATTAATGTGCAATGTTTGTTAGTATGGAAGTCGTACCACCACCCACTTGTTACTGAAACTTATTTTTGTCTCGTTTTTCCGTAATTTTTGGATATTCTAACCTTGATGTGTATAGAAACAACAAAAAAATAATTAAAAAAATCTGAGTTTTCTGGAAAGCTCGGAAAATGTGGATCGTTATAACGATCAGTAGTAGTAGGCGGGTAGGTCACCGCCCATACTAGAACAAGTTTACCGTTTACCGATTATATCCTATTTGAATGAAATAAAACAGGCTTGTTTCATGAAAAATGTTTTCAAAATCTTTTTATTCACCAATTAGTAATTTTATTATTCTCGTTTTTTTTTGCATATCCAACATCTGAGCTGGGTGTCCTTGCATTCTACGTTGTGATCGATTCGATCATAGCGAGAAGTTACCCTATAATTTCACAAGAGACAACATCTTTTTTTATTATACCCCTGGCTACAGTTTTCCGAAATGTAAGGTGATTGCTGCATGGTCTTACATGCAGCAATCACTTTACATTTGGTATGGATCAAACCATAGTACATATCCTAATTTGATGGCACCAACCCAAAACTTGTACCCCTATCTTGGCTTGGCTGAATAAATTGTTTACAGCTGTGTCCCCCGTAGGTACCATAGCCTCATCAATGCTGTACATTTTTTCTAGATCAGCCATATCCAGCTAATTAGTTGAGCTGCTCTAGATGTCGATGGTACAGATTCAGGTTCTTCAATTGGAGGTTCCTCTGTGACCCGACGCCGTTTGGCCTAAGAAGACAGAGGTTCATCTTCTTCATCACTATCAGTGGACCCGTAGGTCATTTCTGCAGGTGCTCTTAGCTCGAACAAAGTTGATATATAACAACAACTCAACGCATGAAAAAAACATTTACCTACCAATCATAATAAAAGATCTATAGGTACGGTAGCACTGTTCAAAGTAACATACTCGTCATCACCCGAATCTTCGTATGTGACATCGGCATTTGCGTTTTCTGGTGGTAAATGGTCACATTTCTTGGGAATTGGGCATCGTCATCTAATTGCTCAAGTACATCAATAATTACATTGAGCGACAACATATAACTATGTCTTGGAATGAAAGTTAAAATAACACCCCCATATTACTACCGATCGTTATAACGATCATAAAATCTATCATATTTTTTTATATTAAAATATTGTACAAAAAATAAATTTTATTTCGTCTATATATAAGACAGGGTGTAAATTAAAGAAAAACATCAATACAATTAATTGCAAACACAAATATTTTTTTATAAACTTACCGTCTTGAACACGTTGTGGAAGTTAAATCCTCCAATACAATTTATAACACAAATTTACTTAAAAATTATAAAAAAATTACATTTACGTAAACGCAAAAACGATGTCAAACGATGACCGCGACGATTAATATACAGCAACCAATAAAATTCCACTTGTAACTATGTTTGAATTAAGGGTACTTTTAATAGATTTTTTTGATCTTTAAAACGATCGGTCGCTGTAAATGGGTGCAGTCCGCTAGTAAATGTAAGCAAAAATAAACGAAAAGGGCAATATCAATGAGTATTGAAGCTAAACGTAAGAAAATGTAAATAAAAAATTGCTTGCTTGTTGAATAGTTTATTATTTTTCACGCTTCCATCTTACATGGGTTTTGGGTATATTATAATATTTTTTTTGCATTTCTATACTAAAATCAAGAATTAATAAGAAAAGGATCTTTGTGTTGAGTGTATTAATTACTATAATTATTATTGAGAGACGTACTGAACCCCTGTCACGTGTAAATTGCGTTTTTTTCATATAAATTTCACGTAAGCAAACAAAACTCACACTAGGCATACAGACCAATGGATCCCAAGATGGTTATTAACATATGTAAAACGAATAATAATGCGGGAGGTTCACCAAACCACATTACAATACAAAATGTAATGTCGCACATTTTTTATATATTTATTACTTGTATGTTTATTATTAATCCTCAGGTTACCTAAGGATTACCATAATAAAAAGTACTCGTCTCCTGTTTTTAATTGCGCTACACTGTTGCCAATCTGAAACAGAAAAAACATTATAAATATTATTAAAAAACGTAATTTATAAAATAAACAATAAACAGTACTCACCAGGAATATCTATTTGAATGCATTAAGTATGTGTATATACATGCGACACTTGTCTCTGTTTTCTTCATTACACTGTGCCCGTAAACTCAAGCGAACTTTGTTCTCGGCCTGCGATAACGACACGCGCGGAGCTAGTCGACAGCGGCATAGGGTGCGGGACGCGCGGGGGAAATCCTTATTTCTTCTAGCTTTGTATGGCCCCTTAAGTGTTCATGTCGAACGCTCGAGTCGCTCAGTTCGAGTGGTTTGTCCTTGATACAATCGGAGAAATTTTTTAGTAGTAAAAGATAAAAAAAAGTAGTAGATATATATAATTTTTTTATATCACAAATAATAAAACATTAAAAGGTATTTCATTTGCAAAAAAAAAATATTTCTTTAATCTTAGTACTTTTCGAGAAAACGTTTCTCAAATAAAATCTACTGGTCAACCGGGAAGTTTCCCAACTGTACCATTTTTGGTATTCTGGAAATACGAAGTTCTGATTTTCACTTAATTTCACTGCATTAAATTCGAAAAACTTACGAACTTGTAAGTCACTAGTACTATGCGCTAAATTAGTTTAAAATATTAAATAATAAATAAATAAACATATTTATTTCAAAGGACCACGGCAGCTCCTCCTAAAGAACTCCTAATAACACCAAAAATATTCAAACGGTGAAGATATAGTGTAGTGCACTTAAATTCGTAAAAGGTATTTTATTTTAACGATGAGTGCGATACTTAAGCTGTGCTTATACACTCATTTACAAAAAAAACGGGCGGTTTTGATTTTTATTCATCTTTAAAAAGATACAATACCAAAAAGGTTTCAATCGTTTGTACACGTTACTGGCCGGTTTTAAAAATGCTGTGGTATTTAAAAAAGTACGTTCTAAATTCAAATTTTCTTTGATACTCATTTTTACAGAAAACCCCTTTTTATCCTACATTTTTGGCGCGAAGTTCCAGAAGTAAGCATCGACTTTCATAACTTTTATTCAATTTTTATCGATTAATTTCATATCCTTGACTGTCAAAGCTTTATTTATTGCTGTTTGGCTGTATCAAAAATGGTAGATAAAGTGGTAAAAGCTACCAAAATTATCGCGCTGCTTGAAGAGGGTTGCAGCCAATGTTTCGTGGCTAGGAGGCTAAATGTTAGTCGCTCGACAGTCCAAAGGACCTGGCAGCGATATCAGGAGACTGGTTCCGTCGAGAGAAGGCCTGGTTCTGGAAGAAAACCATGTACCCAACCACGGGAGGATCGTTTTCTTGTGAGTCGCGCATTGAGAAATCGCAAATATTCGTATGTGGATCTTAAGAACAACCTCCAAGAAGTAAGAAATGTGCATATTAGTCTATGGACGGTCAGGAGGAGGCTTCTCGCTGCCAATATACGCAGTCACCGCCCGGCCCGCGGCCCCTAATTACTCCGTGAGCACAGAGTTCACAGGCTTAGGTTCGCTAGAAATTGTGAATCATGGACTCAAGAAGATTGGAATTGGGTTTTGTTCTCTGATGAAGCCAGGATATCTCTGTTCGGTGAAGATCGACGTCGGCGAGTGCTAAGAAGACAAGGAGAACGCTTTGCAGAGGCATGTTTCGAAGAAATCACACCTTATGGTGGGGGCTCTGTTATGTTTTGGGCAGGAATGAATTCAATGGATCGTACAGAGTTAGTCTTCATTGAAAACGGCTCACTGACTGGGCATTGATACATAACGGAAGTTCTAATTCCTCATGCACAACCCGCATTGGCTGCTCTAGATGAAGACTCGATTTTTATGGACGACAATGCTCTCGCCCACCGATCCCGCGATGTTAATGCGTATGTGCAAGAGGTCGGCATTCGTCGTTTGGATTGGCCAGCTCGAAGTCCCGACCTCAATCCCATAGAGCATGTCTGGGACGTTCTGAAACGGCGTGTGAGATCAGTACACCCGGCTCCGCAGACCATCAGAGAGCTGAAGAATGTGATTACTGCGGAGTGGGAACGTATTCCGCAAGCAAGTATCCGGGATATACTCGCTAGCATGCCCAGACGAATTCAAGCTGTGATTTTAGCTAGAGGGGGTCACACTCGATACTAAACATTTATCTGCTTTTACTTTATTAAAGAAAAACAAACAATTTTTTTTTTTTATTTTTACTTCATGAGTATTATGCACTACTAGCGAACATACACTACTAGCGAGGTTTAGCATTATTTCCCATAAATTGTATCTAAATTTTATGAAATACTGATGAAAACGATTATTTTCTTATTAATTTACCAAATTGTGAGGATAAAACTACCGATAATTATCAAACCAAGCAATATAAACATTTGAAATGGTTAATTGCTTAGGTGCCCGTTTTTTTTGCAAATGAGTTTATTTATTTCAGTTCATCAATCAACATAGTTCACAAAATATTGGAACCATCGCTCGTTTTAATATATTTTATAAACACTGGATTTTAAACTTACATTAAAAGAGATGGTTAGCGTGATTTAAATCTTTTACGATAACCAATGATAATTTGTCTAAAAAAAATTAATAAAATAAAATTTTATTTACCCATTCACAATCACAATGCTACGAGGAAATATTTGATTGTTTATTTGCATTGAAACTACTGAACGGATTTAGATGAAATTTGGTACACAGATAGTAGATAGCCTGGTTTTGAACATAGGATACTTTTTATCCGGATATTCCCACGGGAACGGGAACCACGCGGGTGAAACCGCGAGCGGCCGCTAGTAATAGATATTTTACCATAATAGCGTTAAAATCTGTGACGCAGCTGCACACATTGACTATTGACAGGTAAAACAAAAGACACGAAAATGAAAGAAGAGATAGCAATGCGAATCGGACCCATATAGGGTCTTCCCAATGTTTCACAATGCGAGCTCGTATGTCATATCTGCTTCAAGTACACACTTATAATAATGTAATTGTGGTAATTATAAAAAAGGTATTGTTTAATTAAAACTGTTTAATCAACATTGTAACATAATATTTACTAGATGGCGCTACTGTGCTGCCCAATAAACGTCATGTACTGCTATTATCGACTCGCTCTCTCTCTCCATTTTGCCATGGCGTTTCATGTGATTTTTTGTAATAAATTAAATAATCAATCCAAATCTTGAGTTTTGCTGTTGGACCTCTTTCATTATATTATTCAAATTGTAATTAACCATTTTATATATTTTTTGCAGGTAAGTGAAAGTGACACATGTCCACCACCACAGACCACATTTTATGTCAAACGTAAGTACAATCGACAAAACCCAAGGTACCCAGCTTGACCCATTTTTCTAAACACGACACCTTAAGTTCAATCTGATTTAGTTTTGGTTGTATGGTTCAAATTTAGCGCCAATGGCACCATTGATGCTTCTGTGCTCTATTATTTTTACTCAAACTGAGTATCATTTATTCAGTCTAGGCAGTTACAAGCACTAGTGAATGTCAAAGAAACTACGCCATCGGTTCACAAACCCTACAGCGGGAGACCTTGTAACGAGAAAAACCGGTAAGATACTGGATAGTCTCGAGTATCACTTGGAAGAACTCCTTAAGCAACTTTTAAATCAAGATATCTCCTTACTTTGCAAATAAAAGCTCGTCCAAAATAACCGCCTCTGTGGTCTAGTGGTAACAACTACTGTTATAACACCCAGGGGTCCCGGGTTCGATTTCCAGCGGGAGTTCAATATTGTATTCGGTTTGATTGGTGGTAGGACTTGTAGATCTGCCTGGCTAGCTACCACCATCTTATCTAAGTCAGCCCCTCTAGCATGGCCACCGCTATATCATGCGATATGATATAGCGCATCATGCTTTCTTGCTTACTCCGCTACGATGGGAGCGGGACAGTGACACGTTATCGAGTTATCGAGTCGATAAAAGTCGCTCATGCTAGACCTACTAACGCCATAACAACAATGTTTTCAGCATTGTTGTGTTCTGGCAGTTAGAGATAAGATAGCCAGTTCCCCAGTGATTGAGTAGTCCAAAAGAGTTTTCGAAGTGCCTGACAAACAACGAAAATCGGAGGCTTGGTTTAAAGTGTCGGCAAAATTTGTTCATGCAGGTTTTTAATAGAAAGTGCGATTGAATTTTTGATTGAATATTATTTGTCAGATAATGTGCACTGATGTTAATGTATATATATTTTTTTATCTGTAAATGGCATACCTAGGCATTGAATTGAAATAAAACAACTTTATATTTCACGAACTAAGATCTAATTGTCCGTATTTTTAGGGGGTTTTTTTTATTTTCACGTGGTCACGGTATGACTGGCTACTTATAAGTCTATCCTCGAAAAGTTATAAGTAGACAGTCATCCCGTGACGTCGGAAAAAAAAACCCTAAAAAAACAAAAAATCTGGACTTTTAGATCTTAGTTCGTGAAATATAGTGCGTTTAATATCCGGATAAAGTTGTTTTATTTCATAAAGATAAAGATAAAAGATAAAGATCATTTATTTGCTAAGAATAGGGTACAAATAAAGATTTATAGTAAATTTTAAATAGAAAAATATTGGAAAAATTAACTCGGCCACAAGTGAATTCTCAGACGGGAAGAGCATTGGACCGGATTTCCAAAGGTCGCGGGTTCGATTCCCGTCTGAGAATTCACTTGTGGCCGAGTTAATTTTTTCCAATATTTTTCTATTTTAAATAGAATAGAAAATTTACCATAAGTATAAAAATAGCATTGAAAAATGCAAAAATTACAAAATCATAAAAAAAAAAAAAAAAAATATTTTTATATTTAAAATTTACTATAAGTATAAAAATAGCATTGAAAAATGCAAAAAATACAAAATCATAAAAAATACAAATAAAGATGTTTACAAATAAATTGGTAGTTTCACCTACTCAGCCATATACAATAGCATGCAAATATTACCAAGACAAAAGTAAAATCTAAATAATTATTATAAATTCTTAATATTTTGCTGATGACTTACACTTATACAGATTTTCATAATTATACATTGTACACATTCATATTTATTAGTACGCAAAGTAATTTAAATGTCAATGTATTAATTATGTCAGATCACAGATTATATCCTAATACTAAACTGTCAGAGTCAGAAAATAATATAATATCAAAAATGACAAAAGATATTTAACAGTAAATAGAAAAACTATTAACTCAGCAGCACTTCAAAGAACAGTGCGTGCCAAAATTTAAGATGTACAACATTTAATTGTTCTCTATGTCCGTTTTATATTTGAATCTTTGATTACCTATTTATTTTCTGTACCTTGGTAATTTTTCGTAGTAATGAAATGACAACTATTGGGATGGGGTTTTGTGCTTACCTTTTTCACTGAATCATGTTTGAAATTCTTGACAGTAAAAATGACAAAACGTTTTTCAAAGGTTTTTACTGAATATTGAATCATTTATTGCTTCCTTATTCAACCTTTTAAAACTTTAGTACATATTTGAGTGTCTTCAATCGAATTTATAAAAAGAGGCTGTGACATACATCGGACAGACAGACATGAGGAATCTACAAAGGTTCCGTTTTTTGCCATTAGGCTACGGAACCCTAAAAAGGCGTAACAAATCTTATCAATTGAATTTGAACACATTAAGCTAAGTTGCAATGCACCAGTTAATTTTAACAGATTTTTGGTTTTCAAATCAGGTAAGACCTATGTATTTTTCCACCATTAGAGTTATAATTATCGTTAGAGTTGGATGGCTATTGGGTTAACACCGATCTATGGATATTGATTACTATCTATTTATTTTTATGATTTTACAGTTCTATGGCATGTTTGGTTATGATATAGAGCTGTTACAACCACAATTTTAATCAAAGAACTTCGATATTCGGTCCATTTGTTTACAAACCGGCAATATTTACGGATTTACGGGCACACGGCTCAATCGTACTCGTCGAAATCTTCTCGTGATGGAGTGCCACAAACTCGTCTTGAATGTTTGTAAACTTGCCCAAGCCGATTGTAAACTTGCCCAAGCGAATTGTAAACATGCCTGTCCAATATCGTTAGACTGTCACAGATCTAAGGAACATTTGTAAATTAAGATTTGTTTATGAATTTATTAAGAGCGAATCGAGTAAGGCATTAAAAGGGATATTTTTGGATGATTTTGATATTATTATGAATACCACAGTATCGGTCCGTCACGTCAAAAAATGTATAGGATTTAGTTCCGTTTACGTCTGGTATGAACGCTGCTCAATACCTTATTATATATATACTGATACAAATACTGTTTCGATACTTTTTCTCCTCGGCTGTTTCATCTTAATCGATAGTCAAACATCTGTAAAGATGTTTCTTTCGAATGCGAGGATATTTCTCTCATTGATGAAACGACGGTGGCCAACACCGTAGAAAGGTGAATATACTAGAAAAATTCGACGTGTCCTCATAGATCTCTGTAGCATAATTGGTTAGTGCATTGGCCCGGATTCCCAAGGATGCCGGTTCGAATTCCGTCAGGGCGACAAGAGACTAGTTGCTTTTTTCTAGTATATTTTCTTGTTTAATATTTATCGACATCATAGTTAATTCATCATCTGAAAAACGACAATAATAATGACGTGTTAACACGCCTCAGGAAGCATTTTAAAAATAAATTTGCTTTGTGACCTGTGACGAATCTAACTATATTAATATTATAAATGCGAAAGTGTGTTTGTTTGTCCTACCTTCACGCCCTAACTAAGCAATCAATCGACTTGATTTTTGGCATATAATTAGTTGAAAGGGCGGAGATTAACATAGGCTACTTTTTATCCCGATATTCCCACGGGAACGGGAATCACGCGGGTGAAACCGCGGGCGGAAGCTAGTTTACACATAAATTCCATAGTCGTGGCGAGTTTACTTTCAATGTATGGAACTTTTCAAAACGTGAAGAGTTTACATAAGGGGTGAGTTTACGACAACCCCTAGGTGCTTACCTAAAATAACTTCGTTTTATAGCGAAACGATATCTAAATTCGTCATCGTCTCTAAACCGCCGACCATTTAACCGCGGCTTATGTCAGTACTATACATTTTATTCTTTTCTAACTTCGTTAAGTATCGTTTTTAGGGTTCCGTACCCAAGGGCAAAACAGGACTCTATTACTAAGACTACTCCGTCTGTCTGTTTGTCTTTCATCAGGCTGTATCTCCTGAACCGTGATAGCTAGACAATTGAAATTTTCACAGATGATGTATTTCTGATGCCGCTGTATGAGTAATCGTACTAGTTTTTATAAGTTTTAGGTAAGCATAATATCAATATTGTATAATAAATCAGTGCTAGTTTCGAATTCCACGGAATCGCTTGTTGTCATTTTAACCCTTTCTAAGTCTTTCAAACTTATATTAGTACTTTATCACTTTGATCATTCTTATCACTATCAACCTTTAACAGTTATCATCTTAGTGTATTACACCCTACATTTATGGTCCTTCGAACCGGATATATATAACAATAAATACTAAAAACAGAATAAAATTAATATTTAAGTGGGGCTCCCATACAACAAACGTGATTTTTTGCCGTTCTTTGCTCGATATTAATAATAATTAAGAACCCTTAGTGCGAGACTCTGACTCGTACTTGGCCGGTTTTTAAATTGTTACTTTGTGTACCCTTTCTATTGATAGATGTAATATTACAATCAGTAATTAAATACACGAGAGAACCATCTGATAATTCCCTCCAGCTTATTTAATGAAACTCTAAACTAGGAGTTGTCCAAGTTTTAGTTAATATTCATAGCCAGCTTCGTATTTCGAAATTTTAGAAATTAAATTACAACAATTACGCACCGTTTGAATTACCGGTATTAATTATTTATAGTATGAAAGCAGAATTTATGTATTTGATAAACGTTTCGACAGCGGAAGGGGTTCGAGTCGAATCGAGTCGCATCCCGTATAGAAGAAGAGATTTTTTTTCTGGTGGTTTTGCGTCAGAATAGAGTAGAAAACAAAACATTTATTGACAACACACAAAACAATACAATCAAAGAGACAAGTAATTAAGAAAACAAAAAAAAAATACTTCTGGCTAATTCGTTGATGGTCAGAATAACCCATAAGCACTGATATTCTGACAGGGGCTAAGGAGTCTTAGTCATAAACATAATTGACACAACAACAATAACATGCAATGATATTTACGTTAAAACTAACAACGTTAGGTAAAAAAACGACTTTTAGATTTTAAACAGCTAATAAAATATATTAGTTTAGCGCCTGTCGACTTCTTCCATCTGAAATAAGAAGCTTATTAATCTTTGTCAAGAATTTGAATATCATAGGTACGCCAAAATATTTTTAAATCTGTCTACCAAGATAAGCGCGCTCAATCACATACAAACTCCAGCATGCGTAGCATGAGCACCTCGACAAAGCTTTCTCGGCAGTTTTCTCGCGCGAGCGTATTGTCTGTCTCGCTTACACCGTACTGATATGAGCGGGACAGACATCGCGAGATAAGCGTCGACAGCGAGTCGCAGTGCGCATGCTACGCTGGCAGCTGTAGATATACGTGTTGTGTGTGTATGTATGTATGTATGTATACGAGTATATTAGTACTAGCAGCCGCCCGCGGTTTAACCCGCGTGGTTCCCGTGGGAATATCGGGATAAAAAGTAGCCTATGTTCTAATCTAGGCTATCTACTATCTCTGTGCCAAATCTCATCCAAATCGGTTCTGTAGTTTTTGCGTGAAAGAGTAACAAACATCCAAACATCCTTACAAACTTTCGCAATTATAATTGTTATATACAGGATGGAAATTTAAAACGGGGCATGAAGGGTAGGTCTTTACCGTTGTAGCTACATGAAAACGTTCTTAGAAAACCATCCTTAATTTTTTGACAAATTTCGAACTTCATTATCGGATTTTGAAAAAAAAAAGTACAGAAAGCATAAAATAATCTGCTTTCAAATATTTTTTATGCCAATCGATCCTGATTTGTATGAGGATCAAAATACTCTAAGACACCTACTGCGGTATGAGTACTAGAAAAGTTAGAAATCGCGAAAAAATATTTCCACTCATTCGTTTACAATAGTTATTTGTTATGCAAGGCTGGAAATTGGTTATTTAGCGGCAACTTACCTCTATTGAAATCTGAGCAAGTGAAGGATTCTAGGATTGAACCACGAGCGTAGCGAGTGGTTCCAAAATTGAATCCTGAGCGAAGCGAGGATTTCAAAGGTACAAGACGCTACAAACTTTTCTGCCGAACGCAACACACAATTTTTCACCTCACAACAGCGAGGAACATTTTATGGTTGTTTCCGCGGTCAACTTCCGGTAAAAATTCTTTAAACATAAAGTTTTATCTAAATATAGCATATTCTCGTTGTTTTAATGATATAGAAAACTAAAATAATAAAAAAGTGAGTATTATAGTTAATTCAAAGTTATTTAAAATAAGAATATATTGTTACTTATTAATAAGAATAAAAACGATTCCTTAAATGTTGACACGAGTTCGACATGAGGTACAAGACAAAGACAATTTAAAAATTAAGATTTATGTCACTGTCCGAAATCCAATTAAAGGTTGTGAAATCTCACCCAGCCTAATATAAAATTCTTATAACAAATAATTTAATCTTATTGTTATTGTTTTTATGATTCAATTAACTAAAATAATACAATTAAACCAAAACGGAGTATTATAATTAATTTAAAGCTATTTAAAATAAGAATCAAATATAACAAAAAGGCAATAGTGCGATTCGGAACGCATTAAGACATATTTTTAGGTATTAAATTAAAAAAGTACTTTGCCTTGCTAGGTCGCAAAAAGCTATTTTCTACGCCTAAACTGATTGACAAAACCTCCTTTTCAGAGCGTGTGAGGTAAAAAATAAGTTTATTCAACAATACCTTTGTTAGTTGGTTACTTCTCTTAGGTGAAGCGTATACGGCTGCGAGTAGCGCGACTGCGGGGCGCGTGTTTTTCTCAATTTCTGACGTTTCTAGCACTCAAACCTCCGTTGGTCTTTTAGAGTGTTTTGATCCACCTGAGAAAAAGGATCGATAGTCATAAAATAAAATTATTATTTGAGAACTGACCATTTTCCAGCTGACTGTACATTTTTTGGTACAGTACAATCTGTGAAAAAAGTTCAAAATTTCTCAACAAATAAAGGATGGTTTCAAAAGAACGTTTTCATGTAGCTACAACGGTTTAATATCTGCTTTAGTTAAAAGAAAACAGTTCTCGGTGGGTGGAGATCTACTTTTATTATAGTCTTAATGTTTGTTATTATAATGAAATCTTCCTACGCTCTACTAAAGGTTTTAACATTCATCCAATTAAAGTTCTTACGGCGAAATAAAATTTATCAGAAATGACTTTTATTTATTTTGCTTCAATTAATTTTTGATAAACAAGCACTTAGTTTGTTTTACTTTCATCTTGAGATAAACACTTTTTTTTTTAAATTATAGGTTTCATAACGGACTGAAATAGGTATTTTGAAACGTAAATATCATCAGAATTACTAGAGAACATAATATCATAATATCTTACATGGTAATTATCTTTATATAAAAGTTAATCTGTCTGTCTTTTCAAAGTGGTCAACAACTTAACCGTAACCACTGATTGTTTTTATATATGTTACGCCCGCGGTTTCACTCGCGTGTTCCCGTTCCCGTGGGAATCACCGTCCTTTCAACTAACTCTATGCCAAAAATCAAGTCGATTTGTTGCTTAGGGCGTGAAAGAAGGACAAACAAACACACTTTCGCATTTATAATATTATAACATATAATTTAATATATAATATAATTGATTAGGATGATTCTCATAAAACTTTAGAACTGTTGGATATCAGAAGTACTTAAATATCGAACTGTTTATTTGCTTGTTTAGTTACATTAGATGTTATATAATAAATGTGCTTATAACTTAGTCACCTTGAAAGGTAAAAAAGTATCGCAAATTTCATAAAAATTAAAAAAAATATAAAAGCAATTAAAAGCATTAAAAATCATTCATCATTTAAAATACAATTATCACAATTCACACTAAAAAATAAAATAAAAGATTTTAAAAGTTACATTTATATAATTAAGTTAAAATTACTTACATTTATATAATAAAGACAATATAATCAATACAATATAATCACAATAATGCTGAAAACTTTGCTGTAATGGCGTCAGGCTTAGATAAGATGGTGGTAGCAAGCCAGACGGACCTACAAAAAATCCTACCACCAACCAAACCGAATACAATATGTATGTACCCCCGCTGGGAATCGAACCCGGGACCCATCTTGTTACCACTAGACCACAGAGGCGGTTGAAATTGGTTGAAGTAGGTTGTATTGTGGTTGTATTACACGAGTTTATTTGCATTACACGGCCAAAATACGAACTTAGCAATAGGCTCAACAATCCTAGTTTATGCTGTACAATCTTTGGCGCAGTTGATGAGCTGACAAATAGTTTGTGTCTTGAATGCCATTTAGCTTCCCTTTGACTTGACTAATAACTCCTTGGGTCTTGTAAAAGGTCTCAGCTTTCTTTTGTCATGAAAATAATCGGATAGGTGTAACAGGAGATACACTTTATAGGAGCGATGGAGCGATAATTTTTAGGGTAGATAAACTAATTGTATGATCAATTTTAAATACAGCTACTTACAGCGTTTTAGAAATATAAAAGTATTGGAGACTTTCGACAGTGGTCCGCAAGTCTCGGTAGTTCAGTGGTTAGAGCATTGGACCGGATTTCCAAAGGTCGTGGGTTCGAGTCCCATCTGAAAACTCACTTGTGGCCGAGTTAATTTTTTCCAATATTTTTCTATTTAAAATTTATCATAAACTAAGAATTTATTTATCCTAACACAATAAACCACTTTTTAATACAAAACCGCTACAATTTAAAATACTCAAGTATTTTTACCTTTTATGACTTTATTACTACTTGTAACACTAAAATTAAATGCTAAGGAATTAAATAAGTACTAAAAGCAATACATTAAATTTTTCCCACGCTCTAGGGCCATAGAATTCGCTTGTAAAGGCGACTCCTTGATAAATATGGCGTAAAGCTGGTAAATCGAGCCAGCACCTTTTATAGTTAATGAAATTAAAGAGGTCGTAAATGATTTGATAACTATAAAAACACTAATAATCAACTTTACGCGTCGATGTTTGTATTCGATATATTTTTTGTATTAGTGTTAGGATAAATACATTCTTAGTAATTGAAAGGGAAATATAAATATCTTGAATGCGTACGAGAACTTAATCATATCGTTGGAAAACTTTTAATAATACCTACAATGAGGAATGCATTACTTTTTTTTCTTTAAATAATAAGCAAAATCATTTCTTTATAATCATTTCCTTGATTCTATTATATTATATAGTGCATTGTGTAAATAAGCGGCTCTAAATTCATCCAGTACCTACTTAAAATCTACAGTGGATATTTTCGAAACGGTCAAATTGATTGGATTTTAGACAGCAACATTCTGAAGGCTTATCGGTGGACTTTCAATGCATTTTAAGTTCCAAATCAAATCATTTCAGTGGCAAGCTGACGTGCGGCCGTGTTTACCTAATCGGGCACCGTTATCATTACCATTTATCATACCAATATCGAAGTTTATTGTAATGTAATGGATTTTCAATTGTAAGAAGAAGTAAGAATTTTAATGTCGGCACATCTTAAATTGGCATGCACTTTTCATTGAATAAAACAACTATTTATGGCGTGCACTGTTCATTGATAAAAAACATGTTTTTCGGATTTTAGCGCGCCATTACACAATAGTTTAAAATTGCATGTTATTTTATGTTTTTTTGGATTTCCCGAAGTTTTGTTTG
The DNA here is from genome assembly GCA_910589605.1 of Chrysoteuchia culmella. Lineage (NCBI taxonomy): Eukaryota > Metazoa > Arthropoda > Insecta > Lepidoptera > Crambidae > Chrysoteuchia > Chrysoteuchia culmella. The sequence continues at coordinate 5,188,336 of OU342651.1, forward strand.
ACGCCTTTAGGGCCGTGATTTCCAAAAAACCCTAGAAAAAATCACGCAATTTGGTAACTAATAGGTACAATAAACTGCGAGTAAAAGACCGGAAAAGTTGTATTATTCAATGACCAGTACCTACGCGTAAAATTTTTTAAGAAGTGCTTATAATAAAATACAGTGCTCTACGATTGAAAGTTCATAAGTTTACTCACTGTACATCGAGTTCAAATCGAGTCATTTGGTGCCCAGTGGCAAGCTGACGTGCGGCCGTCTTTACCCAATCGCGCCCTGTTATCATTACCATCTCGCAATATGGCGTGTACTTGTCCCGAGCAGAATTCAATTAACGCTTGATGGGTTTGTAGGGTTGTCCGCATTAAGAATTGGTGTAACATTTTCCGAAATTGAATGTTATAAATGAAGCAAAATGGAGTTACGTTAGAGAACAGCTGACGTGACAAATAGGCGCGAAAACAAGTCTGCTGTGTGTGAACATGCTTTTGAGGGACCCAACAGAACCAACCATTACATCACGTTTGATAAGCCATAGATCATCGGCAGGGAAAATAAATTCGTCCCCAGAATTGCTCGCTTCCATCTTCAGCCTTATCAATACTTAACATCATGTATGATGAAGGCTAAGAGTCTCCCCGTCATTCATAAAAAGAAAAAAAAAGAATGCATCGCGACGCTATTGCAATCACCAAATATCCAAATTTCAATAGAGATGATGATTGGAAAATACCACAAGCTTGGGACCCTATTATCCATAAATTAAAGTCTAAACCCAAATCACACACTGTACGTCCTAAAGATAAGGTTAGCTCTTTTGTAGATAAATAACAAACATAAAGATGTCGGCCCGCTTTCGGAGCTTTCTTGGCAGTATCTTTCTTCGAAAGTTCTCCCAATTTGTGAACTGCCAGTAGAATCATTTGAGTTTTTCTTTCTTTTGTTAATCATAAATAATTTTAATAGTAAACAAATCAAATGCAATAATTGTTGCTATAATAAAATTATTAACTTTTAATTATCTAACCGTATCCGAACGCAATAATACATCAACTTATAAGTAGCTAGTCAACCCGTGACCACGGCAACTGAAAAGGTGCCGAAACGTCGGGAAACCGAAAACCATAAAAACCCCTAAATATATGTTTCGGGTAAATAAAGTGCACTAAATAGTGCTGTGTGGTGACTAAGGTGTGGTGGTGGTGGGCCTAAGAATACAAAAGTGTCACCATTCCCTTACATGCCTGGGATATCGTAAGAGTCGACTAAGAGGCTCGACGCATTGAAAACCTGTGCGAGAGAAGGAAAACTTGAAACAATCCCTCTACCAACCCGTCTGGCCAGCGTGGTAGCACTACTGCTACCACGCTGGCCAGATGGGTTGGTTCATTCATAGGGTTGATACATAGGAGGGTATTAGCCTACGCTAATAGCCTCCTATGAACGCCACAATAGGCGTGAGCTTAGGAGAGGCTTATGTCCAGCAGTGGACTTCAACAGGCTGATGATTGAGATAGTCCGCAAAAGTTGTTTTAGGAAACTTAAAATGTGCTTTTATAGAAACTTTTTTTACCAGCTAAATTAGTCCTTTCATTCCGAATTCATTCAACGTTTACATTTTTATATTCCAATCCTTATCAATGAAAGTGTAAAAACAGATACGTATGCCAACGATGCAACCATCAAAATATTAAATTACCTACATAACCGCCAAAACCAGTAATGAATACAAGTAACTGTTTGAAGCAATTACCTCTATAATAATAGAATTAAGGAGCAAAAACAAAAGATGCTACGCGGAACAGAACCGGCTGACTACCGAATAAGATTCATTAGACGAAGCAGCGGGATATAATTAGTTTACTTTGTAACTTCAGTATTTCATGTTTAGACTTGAGGTTCAGAGTTTATGTTTCGTAGTTACGACGCTAGGAGACTTTATCCTACTCATATTGTAAATGCTCAAGTTAAATGACAAAGTATGTCAGTTCGTTTGTTTGTAACTCTTTCACGCAAAAACCACTGAACGGATTTGTATGAAATCTATACTAATACGTACATCTTATGTTTTGGGGCGCACTGTTCATTGAAATAAAACAACTTTTACGGATATCAAACGCGCTATATTTCCACGAACTAAGTTGTAATTGTCCGTATTTTTAGGTTTTTTAGGGGTTTTTAGATTTTCCCGACGTTTCGGCACCTTTACAGCTGCCGTTTACGGACAATTACAACTTAGTTCGTGGAAATCTATACTAATATTATAAAGCTGAAGAGTTTGTTTGTTTGAACGCGCTAATCTCAGGAACTACTGGACCGATTTAGAAAATTCTTAGACCATTACAAAGCTACATTTCTCCCGAGTGACATAGGCTATATTTTATTCCGATATTCCCACGGGAACGGGAACCACGCGGGTGAAACCACGGGCGGCCGCTAATACCGCTCTAAAGATAGGTGTTAGTTGCACAAATACTATATATTCAGTGTATTTTTTCCTTTAATTCAATTTAAAATAATTACCTGCGAGATGGGTGCTATGACCAAAAAAGTATTACAGAAATGGGCAGATTACCGAATAAGATTCATAGCAGGAGCAGCGGTATTTAATAAGTGTACTTTTGTTATTTCAGTATTTCATGTCGAACATTAGGGTTCGTATTTCGTAGTAGGATCCTGGTTACCTAATAGGTATACCGCTTTGTTGATAGGTATTGTAAATTGCACAAATACAATCTTTAGTGTTTAGTACTTTTTTTTAATTTAATTTAAGTAATATCTATGGGTGACCGAAAGAGTTCTTTTATCTCACGAAAGCGCGTGCACCAAGTTTCAATTTATTGTGTGTTTCAGACACGTTTCAGAGACTTCATGAAATGAAAAAACCCTCGAACAGGTCAAGCCGTTGGTCCTGACTCCATTTACAGTCGTGAAGGGCCATGGAAGACCATGGCCAAAACATGGCTGATGATAGTGAACTGATGATCGGTTTCGTCGAGTTCGCTGGTCGTTGAATTGAGTTCTGTCTTGGAAAGCCTAAGAAAATGAAACTAACGAATTTATTTCAACTTTATTGCACATATACGGCAAATGGCGGACTTAATGCCCTTAGGCATTCTCTACCAGTCAACCGGAAAGGATGTAAAAGAGATATCTAGGCGGCAATAAAAAGTAACTGATTTTAAAATAAACGATATTGAACACATTATACATATACATACATATATAAATAAATACAATACCTATAAAATATTATATCACAACATAACATTACTAATCAGAGATGACGAAGTTAAAGTACAGAAATAAAGTAATGTTTAATTTTAATGGAATTTACCACTTCATCCAAGAAATACTGTCACTGGTTGCGCCATGAAAAAAGGCCTCTCGGTTACCAGCATCTACAAAATAATTTATAAAGCATAAAAGCAAAGTTCAAAACTCGATTCCATAAAGAAGCCATTTTTGACGCCCAATCAAAATTATATCACCGAGCCAATTTGTCGGACGCCCCACTGAAAATCATTTTTCAAATCGAGCCCCACGTTGACTATAAAATGTTATGTAAATTGTTAGGGTAAAGTCAATTTCAATACGAAATTATGTAAATGGATATTGCTCCAAACAAATTGAAACCGTAGTCTATGATGTTAAAGTTTTCTTTGAAGTTGGCTGAATAACGCAACAAAACATGATTGAACTGTCAATTAAATTGAATTTCAATTAAGGGTTTTTAGATGTAGCAATTTAGTTACGTCTACAAGAGCGGGTACACACTAGACGTTTTTAAGCGCGCGTTATCATTCATTTACCGTAAAACTGAGTATTTCTATAAATTTATTGATTATAGTTTCATTTTATTACTTGCTTTCTTTATTATATCTGTCATTGCGAACTTCTATCCTGTTCTTGAAGTTCAGATTTCAGTTCAACTAACCATTCGTTTTGAGGGCCTAGTGTGAGTTTGCAAATGGCCACACGTTACTATCGCGTGAGAGTAAAATTTTGACAGGTTGCCTTAATGCAATGGGAATAAGGTTGAGAATTAAACTCTGTTCGCTAACTGCCGCTTGAACGAGTAAGGAGAGAAAACTCATTTTAAACACTCAGTTGTTGTTTTTAATTAAAAAAATAAATAGAACATATAGGTTACGGAATTCTATGGTAATTTTCTTGTTTGATGTTCACATTATATTAATAAATAAACACCTCTCTCAATACACTTCACATTTTCCTTTATCAATAGAACATTAAAGCATCCACATATTCAACGAAATCGTTCACACTTGAACGGAATTCGTGCTTACTATCGTAAACTTTTATCACACATAAACGGATAATCTAAAAAGGATCTAATCTGTCAACGATTTAGGTTCAGTATTCGTCGAAAGATCTTGGAATCGGCGCGTGTGATTCGCTGTTAGCACATATACTCGAATTATCGAATTAGTCACAGCCGATCACGTCAGAGCGAACCTTCTTTCCCTACGGTGATGATTGTTTTAGCTATAAAACACCTAACATGCAAAAATGGGCTGTAATCCTTGTGGTTAAGGGTGTAGGACTTAATAATGTCTTGGACCGGCGTTTTTAGCAGGAACAATGAATTATAAATGGCCAGGTCGAGGCGAGGTCGACTCGGCTATATGTTAGCAGGGTTAATGTAGGCCGGGCGCTGAGGGGATGTAAAACATTGGGCTTAAACCCTGTATTTTTAAACTGCCTCGTAAACAGTTGAAAGAGGAATTCTGTTTTTCAGTGAAGCTGACGCTGAGTATTCCGGGGCACTATTCACTACGTAATGGTAGCGCTTTGGCATTTACATGTCATGTATTGTGCTTAGTGGAGACCTTTCGGTGGCATGTTTTATACTTAATTTAGTCAGTTCTTCTGTTTCTCCTACAATGAATGTGTTTTCCAAATAAATACTTCTTTCTTTCTAATGTATCTTAAGACCGCATAATCGCATCATTTGCTCATAATTAAAATGACTAATTATATTAATCTTGATTGGATTGCTTTGTAAGTAGGCATCATCATTCGGAAATTGTTAGACGAGTTCAAAACGCTAGACAGGTTCTACAAATGCAATTTTTTTGCAACGCCAGTTTCTGTTACTGCTAGATTCTATAATGTTATTCTGATTTTGTACGACACGAGACGATGACGAACGTGTAACACATACGTAAGTATCAATGCCTAGTTGTGGCCAAGGCTTGTAAAGTACTTTTCTCAAATAATGCGCGGAAATTAAAACTTCTTTTCGAAATCAGATGAACAACGTACAACAATATTTTTCCCGCGTTTAAGTGTTCGTTTATTGATATTTTTTTCTAAAACAGCGTTCTATTTACCTCCTTGGTTGCCATATTTCGGAGTAAAAGATCGTTCCATTTTTAAATTACACGACAGATATGAGTTTACTATGTAATTTATTTGGCCGCTAAACACGACAGATATGGATTTTCATACAACTTTTGCCGGCCGCTGCTCGCATGTATGTGGCCAGTACAGCAATATCGATTTATATCGAAGAAGGTTGTCAAAAAACTGCTCATATTTCCAAGCATGTTTGAGAAAACAAGATTTTCTGCATTATTTCGACAATATTTATTAACTAATTTTGTAGCTGGGTTCTACACTTTAATATTAATTTGCCGCTGCTCGTTAGCACGAAATACTTTAAAGCAACATAATTGTCTATTACGCTATTACCGAATCTCCTTGTCACATACACGCTCTTCGTCGACATATTACAGGCTCACACATAATGAAGGCTTCGTCTGAAGCGGGCTTCAGATTCCCGCTACTTTATATGCGAGATTATCACTTAGGGCGGATCATCACCCCTTGTTTACAGTGTCAAACAATGTTAGTATAGTTCGCAACATTTTGTTTATTATATAAAAATGTTTCCTGTTAAACAGATTTCAAGACTTTTTGTTTATTACTGTATTTAAAAATTGTGTTTAGTTTCATAAAAATCGCAGTTATCCGATAAAGAACCCAGGTGACGACGGACATAGTTAAAAGAATAAGCATGCTGAAATCTCTTTCATTGTAATATACACATACACAGCTTTCTCAGCCGACATAATTATTACAGGCTTACTACCCATAATGAAGACTCGTCTGAAGCGGGCTTCAAATTGCCGCTACTTTACATGCGAGATTATCACTTAGGGCGGATCATCACCCCTTGTTTACAGTGTCAAGCAATGTTTGTATAGTTCGCAACACTTTGTTTATTGTAAATGTTTACTTTTGAAGTATTTTCCTTACAGGGTTTCAATTCCGGTAATGTTCAGTCACCAACTCACACTCATATCTCATTGCGTTTAAAGTGTAGTGTATTTTTTACACTATAGTAACAAGAACTGTGTAAAAGAGTATAAACATTGAAATGAACCCCGATTGTGACGGAACTCTAGTAAAATTTGGACCCAGATGAGTTGTGTAGGAGTTAATGAGGGTTCCCCGCGGAGCGTCTCGGGTCGGTCAATGTCAGAGCCGGCGTCACCACAGACCTATATCGAGATAGACGGTAAAAGTTTACCTACCTTGCGTGTAAAAAGTTTGAACCAAGTTTTCCGACCTAAGTCAGTCCGCTTGAGACCATTGCCATAAAAAAACCGCGTCACTCAGAAACGAAAATGGTTAATTATGCAGTGCTTTCTTGCAAGAGCTTGTCAATAACATTTCCCATCACTTAAATCTCGCTCGTGATATAATCGCAGAAACGAAAAATTCGACACGCTAGGTTCTCACACAGTTTGAAACGCTCTTTTCGTCTATCGCGACATAGGTCTGTGGCTTCACGCACAAATAACGGGCGACCTTTGCCCTTCTGCGTTAATCACTTAGCACATGTTATAAAGTTACAGAGGAAAACATGATACTTTAGAGGAGATAGAAGAGGTAAAAGTTGACAGTCGATTTGTTGTGAAAATTCTACGAAAAAAAAATCACAAACTTTAGTGTAACCATAAAGTTAATATACTTATTAACATTGTGAGTGTAACAGGATTGAATTTAAATTTAAATATGACTAACAGTTTGCAACTGCGGATTTTGCTGTTTAATTTGCAGTATCCATAGATACTATAGGTTGACTGGTAGAGAATGCCTAAGGGCATTAAGTCCGCCATTTGCTGTATATGTGCAATAAAGAGTTAATTAATAAATACTGCAAATTAAACAGGCATCAATTTCTCATGAAATTGAGTGACACTGACGTTTGCCGTCACTGCGGATTGGAGAGAGAAATACCAAACATCTCCTATGTGACTACGGCCACCTATTTCACAAACGCAGTATCCACCTGGGTCGGCTATATATACGTATAATTCGGCCAGAGGAACTAAAATCTCACAGAGTTAGATTAAGGACTTCTTGGAGGCCGCCAGGCTGAAAGAAATACTTACTAAAACTAGGTGGCGAGTTACAATAGACTACTAGTATTAGTATGAGTAGGTCGCAGTGACTACAGTTCCGACTGGACCTGCATAGCCGCTATATCCTACAAATAATTATTTTGAAACTCTCATATATACTTAATAACTATGTGATCAGTAAAATATCCACTTTTCGGAAACCTTGTAGAATGTGTGATATTGTTGAAACAATTAAAATATTTCAAAATAAAACTTAATAACATGACAACATACAGTTTGGATTTATCATTACATTTTGCGCCCTTATACCTATTTCTACTGCACTCTTTGACGTGCGGTCCACAGTACCCCATAACCTTCGTAAAGCTAAACATATTCGCGCGTGTTGGGCAACATCTATGATTGGCAATTAGAGCGTTTGTCATCGGCAGGCGGGTGCCCACAATTGGCGCGAGTAAATGATTTGGGCTTGAACCTTCGATTGTGTATCTCTGACAGGTTTGCTGACTACGTTTGTTCGAGTACTAATATTATTTAGTTGGTACATTTTTCCCAGTTAGTAGGTATGTAATTTTTTTTTTTAAACAAACACATTAATTAAACGATATAAAATATACTAATAATGAAATATAAAATTATTTAAATTTTTGGAGAGAGAGAGAGAGAGAGCTAATATTCCCGTATGGTATGAGCAATTTGGAGAATAATTAGTATAATACAAATATTTTTTATGCGAAAACTTGGATGTTTATTACTAAATCATTCAAAAACAGCCAAACATAATTTGGAAGAAGTCGCACCTCGCAAGTGGAAAGTAGTGCAAGAATAAAACTTAAAGATATAAAAAAAAAAACAAGTTTTATTTTTTACTCCCATCCGATTCAATCTACTTAAACCTCTATCAGTCCATCAACAAATTAAACAGACGAGGGAGACTATTAGCCTTTATCATACCTGATGTTAAGTATTGATAAGACTGAAGATGGAAGCGAGCCTCTCCCGGAATCCTCAACCACTGAGGAACTGACTATCTTATCTCTAACTGCCGGAACACAACAATGTTGAAAACATTGAAAACATTGTTGTTATGGCGTCAGGCTCAGATAAAATGGTGGTAACTAGCCAGGCGGACTTTCAACAAGTCCTACCACCAACCAAAGCGTATCATTATAAAACCGCATCATCTCACGTGTCCGTAGTCGGTACAATAGGCCCCGGCTCCCGTTCACCTGTTGCGGCGCGCGCAGATCGACCCGGCTGCATTCTGACGGTCTGTTAACCCCCGAGCGAAATGTGGGTCGCCCCCTTAAACAATCGCCGAGTCGGAAGTGACCCTGTGCGACTCCGCTGAGACTTTACACGTATCAAGCTTGTACTCTTTAAAGAACTTTGTACACGTGTAAAGGTGACAACCATATAATGTAAAAAGGGGTTAGAACTTGGAAGTAGATCGTTGGTTCGTGCATCACGCATCGTCACCCTTTGGCATGGAGCACAGAAGCAGTCCATATCATCCATATCTTAAGTGTATCCTGGCAACGTATCTGTTTCGAGGCGACATTTCTTTCAGTTCTAAATGTGAATCCTTCTTTGGTGTAAGGGAGGTAAGGTAGATATCTGAAAATTGTTAAACAAGAAAATATACAAGAAAAAGTATCTTTTCTCATGTCGCTCGGACGGGACACGAACCCGCATCCTTGGGAATACGGGCCCGGCCCATGGCACTGACCAATTATGCTACAGAGACCAATGAGGACTCGTCGAAATTTTCTAGTAAGTATATTCACATTTCTGGTCACCACCGTCGTTTCATCAATGAGACAAATATTCTCGCATTCGAAAGAAAGTTAAGATGAAACAGACATCTAATTATAATATTTTAATTTTGCATTTTACAATGCTATTTTTATACATGAGGCATGAGACAAGTGGCTTTATTATAGTATATGTTCTTGTTCTTGTCTAACAATTTTTACATGAAAATAGCATTGTAAAATGCAAAATTTAAATGGTTTTCTCTTTCTTGTGTTCTGTATTGGTGACTAACTGCATTAGCTCGTTGAAACAATTAAACCCTCCAGCTTGAGATATGGTAGTAGCGATAAATGTCGTTTGCACCTAAGATACAAATGGTCACAATTTGCTTATCTAACGCCACATCCCAAGTAAGAGCAGATCGTTTGGAGCACAGTATAAAGATACGTACAGTGTTTTATCTTCCTACAAAGATCCGTTCGCGAGTAATACCCGACTCTGAACTAGAGCTCGGCAAGCGTCTCGGTCTCTAATGCGCCTCGGTGACGAACTTACACTGAAAGTTTTGTACGCACGCAGTAAGCGTGTGAAATGTTGGTTGGTATAGCGTATTGTACAGCGCGGCTGCAATAATAATAATAATCATTAACTTTTATCACGAAAAAGACCAAGATAACGTAGGTACTGTATGCATTTTATGTTTTTTTAATTTTTGCATTTTTCAATGCTATTTTTATACTTAAGGTAAAAAATTTACCCGCGACCTTTGGAAATCCGGAATGCTTTGGACGATTTGGGATTCGATTCCCGTCTGAGAATTCACTTGTGGCCGAGTTAATTTTTTCCAATAATTTCTATTTAAAATTTACCATAAGTACTGTATGCACTTATATTTTACTGTGTTTGGAGGCTTGTTTGTTTTATCCCGTGGGCGTGAACAATGCCGACCCTTCTCACGGATTTATGAGTTTTTACAACTTAGCAAGATCAGGAGCTCTATTTTTAATTCACCCGTCGCGCGTTGAGCGCTTTGCTTCTAATGATTTTCGGTCGACATACGAATTTCCGTATTTTATTTATCACTCGACCACAACGAGTGCCCTCACCCACTTGTTGCAGTCGAGCGAAACAGCGTGCGACGCGTGACTTAAGTTGCATGCGTGTGACTTAAGTCATACGAGCGATTCATAAATAGAGCTCCAGTACTACGCACACAGTTTAAGGGTTTGTAAGAACCGTTACTAGGTTAAAGATTTTTTTTTAAATGTCGTGGTTCCGATGTCCTTCATATCAGAACCACAAAAAGAGAAGTACTAAAAGGGTACATTATACGTTAGGGGTCCAGCGACCGAGAGACAATTTTATTTTTTTTGAAGTTTTTTTTTGTGTCGGGGGGTTTTTAAAATTATAAAATTTTATTTTTTATGGAATCCTCAGCCACTGAGGAACTGGCTATCTAATATCTTAACTGCCGGAACACAACAACGCTGAAACATTGTTGCTGTGGCGACAGATATATACAGATAATGGTAGCTAAGCTAGTCAGGCGGACTTACAACAAGCATCAAACCAAACAGAATACAAATGCACACACACTGGGAATTAAACCCGGGACTTCCGGGGTCTGATCTCGTCTGTTTATCTCGTCTTACTTCATTTTTGAACTATGTTACTTTTTCATATATGTTGTATCACAATGAAACTATGTAAGTCCAATGGAATTAGTACGAGCACGAAAATGGGTCAAACGGCTCATACATAAATTAGCATTACAAGCACCAAATTAATATTCTGCTATCCATCAGTCCAATGATTCGAATTACAATGATATTGACTTAATCCAGATTTTCTGATAGGCGAAATGATTATTCACGATAGCCTACCTAACCAATTTAATTGTGTTCGTTTGTAATACATTAATTCCCTCGATTATTGCAAATTATTCGATTTAGCTGGTATTAATAAAGATCATTATTGTAATTGTCGCGTCTGCCGGCACCCTTATTTCTGGTTACCTACTACCACGACTAACAAATAAACTGGAACCTGAGTTTCGGGACTCTCTCAATAAACAAAATATAAAGAAAAAAAACTTACTTTGTTACTTTTGAGCAAATTGGATGGCAGCGATCGCATTATACTGTTGAATCCTACTAATATTTTAAATGTGAAAGTATACCAGTTTATTTGTTTGTTTGTTACACTTTCACGTTAAAACTACTGAACGGATTTGGATGAAATTTGGCACGGCGATAGTAGATAGCCTGGATTAAAACAAAGGATACTTTTTATCCTGATATTCCTACGGGAACGGGATTCACGCGGGTGAAACCGCAGGCGGCCGCTAGTATTTAAGAAGTCTTAGTGTTAAGAAAATAATTCGTTAATGTAAAAGCAAACAAAGTACATGCTTTGAACGTAAGTTGTATTCTATGTGCAAAATGTCAAAATATCGTAAAGTAATTTGATAATAAATGAAAATGAAACTGAATTTATATTCATTATTGCTTACTATTATTGGAATAAGTACTTCTCTGTAAGCTTCTGTTTCTGCTTCTGTTTTTTATTTCTCGTGCTTTTACCACGGGAAACATTTAGTCTTCATCATATCTATGTTGATAAGGCTGGAGGTGGAATCCCGCTTCTTCTGGAATTCTCAGTCAGCTTTCTATATGATCTTCAACTAAATCACAACAATACTGAAAATATTGTTGCTATTGCTACATACTTAGTTAATAAATATGCTGGACTTAGAACATGACATGATCTATCACCAACCGAACCCAATAGGTTGGTTGGTCGAACAATTGGTTAATCGAACTCGGTATTTGATACCTACCTCCTCCTATACCACAGAAGAGGTTGTGATAACTGGTATACTATATTTTTTATGATTTTTGAATTTTTGCTTTTTGCAATGCTATTTTTAAACTTATCAATGCTATTTTTAACACTTGAGGCCGCTATATTTATATTCAAAATTTATCATGGTATACCTTTAGTTTTTTTAAATATCAACAAACATATTATCGAATTTATTATATTCAAAATTTATCATGGTATACCTTTAGTTTTTTTAAATATCAACAAACATATTATCGAATTTATTGAGAATCGAACCCACGAGGCTTTTATCAGCGGTACGATACGTGAACCACTGGACCAAAAAACATCGTCATACTTCATTATAAATTAAATTTAAAGTACCTACTTTAACTTGGTCGAAAGTCTCTCAGAAATCTAAACTATCAAGAATTGTGGATAGAAACAAAAACAAAACTAATCACAGTTGACAACTCCGCCCGATTGATCTTGGTCCGCTACGGTAGGCGAACTTTCGTTATTCCACCCAATCTCGCCTTATTTGTACGAACTAGTTGCAACTAAGTTGTTCTAGATGTGGCGCCTTTTATTTCACAAAGAACAACTGTTGGAGAAAACCATAGAATAAAGCCAATTTTCCTTTTAAAAATATTTCATTCTATTACCTATGTTTTTTAAAAAGTTGCAACCCAGTGCTTATTTGGTCCAAGCAGTTGCAAAATGGAGATTTTTCATTTCAAATGAACATCGGTCAGAGAAAGAACAAATAATAATTCAACCAATCTCTCTAGAATTCGGTACCCTATTGTTACTCTATGGTTATTTGTTCTAACTAGTTAGTTCTAATATAATGAAGTTGTTCTAAATGGCTTCATTTCAAAAGAATAACTATGGGGTAAAATAATAGAGGAAATAATAAAATTAACCCAATCTTACTCAAGACTTCGTCCCTCTGTTACGCTTTTAAATAAGTTGCATGCAACCTATAAACTCGATGCTTAATTTATTTTCCAACTAGTTCTAATGGAGTTGTTCTAAACTGCTTTCATTTCAAAAGAACATCTATGGGAGTAAATAATAGAAAAAATATAATCAACAAATCTCGCTAGACATTGTAACCCTATTGCGCTTTTATAAGTTGTTACGTTTTGTTTGCGTTTTGTTTTTATTGAAGTTGTCACATTTTGACACACTTCACACTTTGGAGGCGATGATTGAGCGAATACTTCACAAAACTTCCGTCAAAAACAAGCTTACTTTATGAGATTCGTAGTACGAAATAGCATGGTAAGATTGAAACAACACTGCGCTAAGATATGGCGGTAGGCCCCCTGTAAGTTAGGGATATTTGTTTCAAACTACCTACATAGTTGTAATGGAGTTGTTCTAGACTACTTTCATTTCAAAAGAACATCTGTCGGAGAAAATAAAACAAACCCTGTATGATAAGGTTTGTTTTATTAAGGGCCTATTTCACAATCTAAAAGTTAGTTCTGAGTAGCTTACTTGGTAGATGATTTAACATATTTTTCATATCACAGCTGTCAATCTACGTGCCAAGTAAGCTAATCAGAACATACTTTTACATTGTGAAACAGGCCCTAAGACTTAATGCGGTACCCTGACCGAAAGTGGCGCCGCGTTAAATTTTATTTAATATCGTAATTCTAATTCACAATTTTAATAAAACTAAACGTGAAATTTTTAGAGCCCATTGTCTTGTATTTTTGGAAGGTATCGCTACGTCTCGTCATAGTCATTCGTAGAAGTAGATAGCAAATGTGTCAAAAACGGCCACTTTTAGCAGTTTTGCTATCTACTTCTAGCAGTGACTACGAGGGAATGTAATGATACCGTCTAAAAATACTAGACTATGGGCTCTAAAAATTCCACGTAAAGTTTTATTAAAATTGTGAATTAGAATTACGATATTAAATAAAATTCAACGCGGCGCCACTTTCGGTGGGGATACCGCCTTAAGACATCGACTCGACACCCTATTAGGCTTATAAATAAGTTGCAATAGGAATGCTGATTTGTTTTTTTTTACTTTGAATGGGTTTGATCTTGATCCTAATCAAGCCAGGGTGCTAAGACAGGATCCACGATGGAACGAGCTAACCCAGAAGGTGCCTATTCACCCTTGCTTTGAAGATGGTCGAATTATAAGTACTCGGAAATACAGACGCAGGGAGGAAGCTCCACTCCTTTGCTGTGCGCAACATAAAAGATGTTGAGTAGCGCTTGGTACGACATTTAGGATTATCAACAAAGAGAGGGTGGTAGCCCGCAGTGCATCTGGATGTCCGATGAAAGAAGGGAGATGGCGGTATGAGCTCATGCAGCTCCTGAGCACATTCTCCGAAGTATGGTCTGTAAAAGACCGACAGATAGGCAACTTTGCGGCGGTGAGCTAGGCTGTGAAACTTGCTCTTCACCAGTTCTTTGTTGCCAATTAGCCTCGCAGCTCTGCGTTGGATCGTTTCGTGTTTCAACTATAAGTTCCAATTTGTTTTCAACATTTTCGTTTCAAAATACATCTGCGGGAGAAAAAAAAAGTAGTAGAAGTAATACAGTATTATTTGTAACGTTTACAACATTAGCATTATATGAAATGTAACTTTAGATACGGTAGAATCTAAATTTTCATGAATTATTCAAGGAAAATAAAGCGCTTTTACACTTGATTAATTAACAAAGTATTTTCTTGAGTTAGGACTTTGGAGTTCGTTTTCGCGTGGATTCGCGAGTATTATTTCATTTATTTGAAATGTTTTAAGAGAAAATCTTTTTCTTTCTTTTCTTTGGGTGATTTTTGTGATGTTTAAATTAGAACAAAAAATATCGGAATTGAATAGTTATTGTTTGGTTTTTATAGTTACGTAAATTGCTTTAGTTGAGTTAGTTGTTATTTTCTTTATGAGGAGACCAAACTTTAAGCACTAAAATTTTCGCTTTATGGAACCAATATCCGAATTTGTATTTAAGAAACACTGTTTCTTCTTCTATGTACAGTCACGTGCAGTGACATAGAAACACAAAGCAACCTTGTCACATTACAATATTGAATGAGAATTAAGGATAGAGAGAGCTTTGTTTCCGTGTGCGTCAATGCGATAAGGTTGTTAAGTGTATATGTCGCAGGGTAATTAGATAAATCGATTTTTTGAGAATATCCTAGGGATATTGCGAAAACACGGATAATTAGACAATGGTGTTGTAATTTCTCAATCCTACTGAAAAAAGATAGGATTTTTGCGAAAAAACCTGTTGCCTTAGTAAGATTGCGAAAAGAATCACTGGCTATTATGAAATAAGAACACTGATTGGCTGGTCGGATCGTACAAAACAACATCTCCTCTGATTGGTTGACGACTTGACGTTTCAAATGTCAATCCATTCTCTCACGTGTAGTAAACTTTCTGTGAACCAACCAATCAGAATGAGAGTTGAGCAAGCAAGCAAAAATTAAGCCAAGATTATCCAATAAATACTAAAGCAACCCGTATTTTGCATAAACCCTATCTTTTTACTGTAAAATTGAGAAATTTCAACACTATTGTCTATTTATCCGTGTTTTTGCAATATCCCTAGGATTTTCGAAAAAAAAATTATTTGTCAAATTATCCTACGACATATACATGTCATTGCTCGTGACTGTAAAAAAAACCTACCTACCTACTACGTATTTAGCATAACAATCGTCATTGGACTTTGTTCTCGTTGACTTCTGACATCTCCTTTCAAGTTTTATTTTCGCAACAAACTATCATATTTAATTTTTCTCTTTTTTCTGCTTATTGGTTCTCTCTGGTCCAAACTTATCTATACTTATAATAAGAATCAAAGTTCAGTGTGTCTGTGCATAGCTTGGATTTGCATAGTTTGGGGGACTCGAAAATAAGCAACAGAACCAGTTTCTAAAATTTTGGCATTTTTGTCTGTCTGTTTGTCTGTATGTCTGTGTGTTTGAAAGAGCAACTTAACTTCATCAAGATCGGTAAACTCACAGAACTCTATCAATTTTTTTTTAAGATTATGACTGGTCTGCAAGAAGCCGAGTTGAAGTCAGCTGTATAATTTGTCACTATTTCTGAAACTTTTAAAATAGGAAGTAGAGGTGTTTTAACCAACTTCAAAAATAGAAGGAAATTATCAATTTTTCGCGTATATAAGTAGTATTTTTATGAAGTTAACAGTATACTCAGCAACAGATTTTACACTTTGTGCTTGAGTTTGCCCAGATGCGGTTCATAATAGAGGTGATTTTTGTAATGCAAATTCGAACGTTTGGAATACCGTCAATTTCGATGCTATTCAATAGGAAAGGCGAAGTTAATAGATATTAATAGGTCAATAGGTACAGTCGGCAAACTTCCTGGTAGGCCAGCAGAGTTACCTATCACAAAGTTCCCCGACTGTACCTACTACGCATATGAAATGACAATATTAAATTTTCCTCTGATTTTCCTAGATTGATATTCATCTCAATACCTAAGCCTACACTATTTTACCAGGTTTATAATACGCAACGCAAGGGAAATCATGCGGATCATAGCGGTTAAGTAACTTTCGCAAAGGTCAGGCGCGGGATGGGTGACCAAAAATATTTACTGTCTTGATTGAGCTACTCTGTTCTTTGAAAGGCGCGTTACAAAGCCACATTGAAACATGACTGATGAAACAGACATCGGCTATGTAATTATTATAATCATAATAAAATAAAACCGGATAAAAAATTTGCTATATTATATTGTACTTTAGTTTTTAATCTTACATTTTAATGGTTTATTTATTTCTATAAAGTCGGTTTTTTTTGCAATTAAAATATAAGACTGAATCATCGATAACCTTACTTTTTGTGGTGATAAGGTATCATCCTTGAAGTATCCTCCTTAAAAATAAAAAAAAATCGCGATAAATTGATAACCTCTTCCTTTTTTACAAACATAACAAAAATACAAAAATGAAAAAAAAACAAAACACATTACATCAATGGTAAATTAGGTCCTGCCTCAGCTTTGTGTTGCCATGACACTAAATGTGTCACAGCAACGCTGGTATTCTGACAGGACCTAGTGATGCGTGGTTGACGCGGACACACAAAAATAACGAAGACAATAAAATAAAAGTATGAAATAAAAAAATAATAAAAAAAAAACACTAACAACTCAAATAATTATTAATAGTCCCGTCAGGGCGACATGAGACTAGTTGCTTTTTTCTAGTATATTTTCTTGTTTAATATTTATCACATAAAAATGGAATTGTAAATTGCAAAAAAAAATATATAAATCGAATAATTATTGATATACAAAAATATTTGACAAGTGTTATGCCAGGGCCGGTAATACATATTTATAAATAAAAAAAAAGTTTAAACATTGTTTTTGGTTGGAAACAGTGAAGTGAACAAACAAAACAAAAAGAAGAAAAGTTTTTGCACACGTTTTAAGACAGAAAAATGAATTAAAATACCTACATAAACAATGAAATCTCATATAATTAGTCTATTTGTGTCTTCAACAGCTCAGTGAAAGAAGTAAGGAAGCATTTACCAAGCTGTTAAAGCATGACTGTAATGTACCTTTGCCAAGTGCCAAGCATCTGGCAGGATCACAAGCAATGTTATTACGTACACAAGCAAAACAGAACAGAACACAAGCTAACAGACATATAGAAAAAACATAAAAACAATGCATCTCCTGCGAGTAAATACGTAATTATTGTTAAGAATAAAATCTTGGTGGTGATCTTTAGTGAAATGAGCTAATTTGCAAAGCCAGTAAATGGCGCTTTAATGTATTTTTTTATGTGTTATAAGTACCTAGTGTTTATAAGTATTTGTAACACAAATACTGTGTATTTTTATAATTTTGTGTCATCATCATCATCATCATCATAATCAGTATGTGGACGTCCACTGCTGGACATAGGCCTCTCCTAGCTCACGCCTATTGTGGCGTTCATAGGAAGTAATAGCCTACTGCTACCACGCTGGCCAAACGGGCTGGTAGATTTAAGTGTTCCTTCTCTCGCACAGCCTGCGTAGCATGCGCACCGCGACTCGCTCTCGACGCTTATCTCGCGATGTCTGTCCCGCTCATATCAGTACGGTGTGAGCGGGACAAACAATACGCTCGCGCGAGAAAAGCGTCGAGATAGCTTTGTCGAGGTGCTCATGCTACATGCTACGCATGCAGGTGTTCAATTCGTCGAGCCTCTTAGTCGACTCTTACGACATCCAAGGCACGTAAGGGAGTGGTGACAATTGTATTCTTGGCCGTCACCACACGGCATTTTGTGTATTTGACAACAACACTTAGAACTGTTTAATTGAGAGTCGGTTCATTAATGGACCTTTGGGCTCGCTTTCGTTGCTACCGAAAACTAATTTAAGTTTTAGAAGAAATTTAACTTTTAGGACGAAGACAGAACGGAATCGAAAAACATTTTTAAGTTCAAAAATTTTACGATTGATTAATTGAGTACGAATGATTTTATCGCAAACGTTAAACGATATATGATAAGGTTCTATTCAACTGGAGTAGTTTTTTTATTGCGCTACTACAAAAGGTGATGATCTGGTTGAAAATGCGTTAGTGTTGGTTTATATTTTCGTATTTCGTAATTCCTTTCGTATTTATTTGCACGGTATTAAATAATTTAATTAAATTATCTGAGAGTACGTAGTATCAAATAGATAGCTTAATTAAGCACTCTTGTTACGGATATCAAATCCGACAAGCTTTACAAAGTAACTACACATTACACAGCCGAATTTCGCCATCTTCCTCCTTACATCGGACAACCAGACGTAGGTACTAATGCCACACTTTTATGGTTGACTAGCGGCTGCTCACGGTTTCACCCGCGTGGTTCCCGTTGCCGTGGGAATATCAAGATAAAAGTATCCTATGTTCACAATTAGGCTATCTACTATCTGTGTACTAAATTTCGTCCAAATCCGTTCAGTAGTTTCGGAGCCTATTCAATGCAAACAAACAAACAAACAAACAATCAAATCTTTCCTCCTTACAATATTAGTATAGGTATCCAAAAGAGTCGCAATAATCTTTTTGCTTCAATATTTGTCATCCTCACTGCTAAAGAGTGGAACCTTTACCTGATCCTGCGTTTCCATATACCTACCTACTTACAATTTGAGGACCTTCAAGTCACAAGTGAATAATCTTCGGATATCTTCTAAGCAAGCGCGTGTGTGTATATGTCGTAGGATGATTTGATTAATAGAATTTTCGCAAAAATCCTAGGGATATTGCAAAAACACGGATAATTAGACAATACTATTGACATTTCTCAATCTTACTGAAAAAAGATAGGGTTTTTCAAAAATACGGGTTGCTTTAGTAACATTGGATATTCTTATTCTGATTGGCTTAATTTTTGCTTGCTTGCTTGCTAACTCTTATTCTGATTGGTTCACAGAAAGTTTACTACACGTGAGAGAATGGATTGACATTTGAAACGTCAAGTCGTCAACCAATCAGAGAAGATGTTGTTTTGGACGATCCGACCAGCCAATCAGTGTTCTTATTTCATAATAGCCAGCGATTCTTTTTGCAATCTTACTAAGGCGACCAGTTTTTTCGCAAAAATCCTATCTTTTTTCAGTAGGATTGAGAAATCACAACACCATTGTCTAATTATCCGTGTTTTTGCAAAATTCCTAGGATTTTCGCAAAAAATCGCTTTATCTAATTATCCTGCGACATATACACTCTTGTACGTACAATCGGATAACAGTAGAGTTTCTCAGGGATCGTTATTAAAAGGTAATATACCTACTTAGGCCCGTATTACATAACGTGACTCAAGCAGTAATCTATACTTAAGAACAGTTAGAAGGGATGTGCTTATTCACCGCATGTAGCGACGTGACTTTTGTAATACCGGCCTTAGAGAAAAATTTATATCACAAATAATAGAGCATTAATAAGTATTTCATTTGATTAATTAATATTTTTTTAAACCTTTTTACTTTTCTAAAAAAAGTTTCCCAAAAAACTCTAGTGATCGACCGCGATGTTCCTTGTTGTACATACAACTCCGTACATCATGTCCATTACCAATAAAAAAACTTTCGCCGATTGTTATTCTTACACGTGGGCGCCAAATCAAAGTTGGGTAAGTAGCAAAACAAATCACCGACAGCTCACATCAAATCAAACATGAAGTAAATTTCGGGTGACTCTTCAAACGCACGTCGACATCAGGCTTAGCTAGAACCTTTATTAAACTTTGACAGTTCAATCAAAGTCGCAAGGAGCGGCTGCCACGGCTAAAACTGAAATAAAGCCTCCTACAAAAGGGAAAAGTTGCTCTGTAAATACCCATTCGAGAAGTTCCCACTGCTAACAATTTAGGCGGCGCCGTCGGTTCTCAAACTTTATTGGGCCCTTACACACAGAGTACGTAAGGTGGTCGCGGGCGCAAAAGCAGAGACAACAAAAAGTGCCATTTCTCACACGCACACATTGGGTGACATTGGCGTTACGTTGACAGGCATTTTCAGTATCTCTAGCATGAACAACTTGCGTCTTCGTATCGAGTACAAATTTTATGATTTTTGATTTTTTGCATTTCTCAATGCTATTCTTATCCAGTCGCGTGCCGCACGACCCGAATTGGGACGTTTCAAAAATATGCGGACGTGCCGGAAGCCCACTTTGGGACGATTACGTCACGAAATTTTAGAATGCATTTTTTAAAAAAACTATTCGATAGATTTTTTTGAAATTTTTACTGAGTATCTAGAAGGCATAAAACTAAAGACGTACAGAAACAGATTTTAAAAAAAGTGAATAAAAAAATAATTAAAAATAAATACCTATTCAGTAAATAAATAAATAAATAGCGTATTTTAACAAATGTTTGAACAGTGTTAGTTTATGTTTTAAATGATAAAATGAGATAAAAAAAGAGATAATATTATATAATTAAATGTTATTAACCGTTTTAAATCGATAAATAGTGTATTTAAGTGATAATTAAAAAAAAAATACGAAAAATCGTCTTTACGCGCAAAATTACGCGACAGTTTTGCGCGTGCGCATGGTTATTAATTTATTACCACGTTATTTTTAATTATTTCTAAAATATTATTGTTTTAATAATTTTATTAAAGTATTAGTTTTATGTGAAAAATATTTATTTTATTCGTACCTTCGACTATTTTCCTTATTTAACATTATTTGTAACAAGGGGAAGTTGGGCAAAAAAAAAAAATATATTTGATGATTAATTAATAAAATATTTTGTGTCAAAGGGGGTATTTTTTTTTATTGACACCTATAGCAAATTTCCCGAATTTTTTTGATCAATAATTAGATTTTGGATAAACCTAAAAGATTTCTTTGTACAATCCAAAGTTTGAGTCACCGATTTTTCAGTATTATTTTTTTAGTTAAGCGTGGTTTTACCCATATTTCTCGTAAACTAAATGTTTTTAATACTTGAAAATTTGTACATTTAAAGAAGAAGATCTAAGCTACAAAATAAATCTAATTTCTAAGCATTTGGTTCAGTAGAAGCTAAGAAATAAGATTTTAAACATATACGGCGCTTCAGAACGCTAGCGTTTTTTTACGCGTCAGCTTAGGCGTTATTTAGGTGCACCTTCGTTTAGCTATGGTATAAATAAAATATATGGGGGAGGGTGAGTTTTTTTATTGATTATTGTGAGATATAATATCCTTTTGTAAATAAAATAAAAATATGTACAATTCGAGGCTTTATTTCACAATAATAACACTTTTTGTACCAGTACGCGCGGAAAAACGCGCGAACTCAACTTTGACTATGAATTACAACTCAATTATTAATTAAATATCGAAAAATGAAACATAGAAAAATCGCAAAGGGTCTAAGGATTCCAAAAATGTATAATACATAGTATAGTTTCCATACAAGTTTCTAGAGAAATCGCAGTTATAAGGCTGCGCGGCGGAAAATTGCTGACAAGCGGAAAATGCTGCGGCACGCGCGCACATTTTGCAAAAAAGAGTGCGGCACGCGACTATAATAAATTTACAATAGAAAATGTTGGCCACAAGTGAATTCTCACGGCCACAAGTGAATTCTCAGATGGGAATCGAACCCACGACCTTAGGGAATCCGGCCCATTGCTCTAACCACTAAGTCTCGGTAGCTCAGTGGTTTCAATACGAGACTACGAGTGCTACAACATGAATCATTTGTTTGATAGACGCTTATCGGTTTCTTTTGAATGTTTCGAACTTCTAAAAAAGGGTCCCTTAAAGGATCACTTTGTTGTCCGTCTGTCCGTCCGACCTCGATTATCTTTAGAACCCTCGGAGGTATCGAGTTGAAATTAAAACCATATATTCAGGTCTACAGTCAAGGTGTAAAAAGATCAAACTTGTAAATTAACGTTAAAAAGGTGGGGCCATTATGCCGCAAAAACGTATACTTCGACACTCTCAAGGGAATCAAAATTCATAGGGTACTTTCCGTTAACCTAGAACTATGAAATTAGGCAAGTAATATCGTCTTTTAGTACAAGTAGAGAAAAAAACTAAAAACTAGTTTTGGAAACTGAATTTCGGGAAAACCTCGGAAAAAACTGCGAGACTCAAGAACTATTACAAATAATGTTATGTATCTAGCTAGGTAGTTAATGTGGACATCGTATATATTTCCGCACTACAAGCAAGCTGGTACACCGCAGTTGCTGACTGGTTTTGCTTTTATAAAAATTAAGAAAAGAGAGGCCCGTCATTCGTAGATATGGACGATCGCCTTGTCAGATAAAATGTTTATAAAATCTGTAATAATTAGTTAAAATGAAATATTTAAGAACAGTATCAATAAATATCGTTGTTATTATAAAATAGCGCCCTAGCGTTACAGTGCCCACAAATTTGTGCGGAACCTCGGTGGGCGACTCCGACACGCACTGGGAACTCGCCCACCGAGTAGGAGTGGAAGCACGCACGCAAAGGAGTGGAACTCCCTCCCTGCGTCTATATTTTCGAGTACTTATAACCCGTCCATCTTCAAAGCAAGGGTGAATAGGCACCTTCTGGGTTAACTCGCTCCATCGTGGATCCTGTTTTATTTAATTCAAACGCTGACATCTAGTTCCTTTCCACCGAAAGAGTTAGACGCAGCAATGAGTTTGCATTGCGATGGCAAGCATCACAGACGGATGGGAACAAGGAGGCGGCAGTTTGCCCACCTAATTCTAATATAGTAGGTTGGAAAGATGGCCACACTTGCTCGGCCATCTCTCAGCCGCGAGAGGGCCCCGAAAACGGGCCGGCCGCCGGGTCAAAGGGGCCATTGACACCACGGTCCCCCAGGACCCTTCGGCGGTGAAAGAGCAAGTAGTGAGGGGTTTAGCTGATAGTACGGAAGTCCCGGCCTTCCATCGAGCCTTCTGAGGCCGAAGGGGGGCCGGGAGGCGACAGGTGAGCCCAGCATGACTCTGTTTGGTATGCGTAAAAGCATTCACCTAACTAAAAAAAAAAGCATCACAGTACTTTAGCAACACTAACTTCCTCGGATTTGGCAAGTCAGGAGCCAACCTTCTGGTAACTTTTATATTCTGTGCCTCACACTTGATATTTCAGCGGGCGGCCTAAGCGACGCCTTTTCAGTACCGATTGCCTGAATTTGTGGTAGGATGTGATGTGACGTAATGGAGTAACGACTTTTACTTTCGATTAATGTATTTTTCCCGATTTCTTCAGGGTTCTTGAACCGTAAAATCATCGCTAGCCGACTATTGGTCCGCATTGTAAGTAATAACGGAAAAAGTTACATATATATTAAATCAGATTAATTAATTTATTTTTAAATTTAAACACATTACACCAAACAATTTACACTGTTTTTTTTTTATTTTTTTATATCCTGCTTAAAGTTTGAATAAGTACATCTTAAAAATTTTCGCGCACTGTATATAAACCACGACCCTCAGAAAGGTTTTGGTTGGTGGTAGGACTTGTTGTAAGCCCGCCTGGCTAGCTACCACCATCTTATTTAAGCCTGACACCATAACAAATCAGCATTGTTGTGTTCCGGCAGTTCGAGATAAGATAGCCAGTTCCTCAGTGGCTGAGGATTCCCCGCCATTCATAAAAAAAGAAAGGTGTCGAAACCTCGGGAAATTGGATTCGAACAGTGGATTGGGTACATATAGTATTTGGTTTGGTTGGTGGTTTGTTAACTGTTGATTCGCCTGTAAAATAAAATAAAAAAATAAAATAAAAATAAAATTAAAAACCCAAAAACCATAAAAATACACGAAATTTAAAAGTAATGCTTTTCTCAATACGTAAAAGTTGTTTTATTTTATTTGAAAGTTTTTTATGTTAAGATAATGGATGTGTATTATTGTGACCGTTGAATGCATATCGTCATTGTTATATAATTGTTACGACATTATTTAACTAATCATTGAATAATTACTAAGTTATTGTATCTAAATTGTTGCACAATGGTTTTGTTGAAAAAAGTGTATACTCAACTTTTGTGTATTTACTTTAGTGGAAACTGTGTTAGCCTATGTACAAACTTATTGAGTGTAATATTGAGCTGTATGACTCCCTATTACAGTAAAAAAAAATACTCCATCACGCAAAAAGTCTGTCCGATCTTGGATTAAATTTTGATAGTTATATCCTGGAGAAAACATAGGATAGTTTTTCTAAAGGCCAAATGTTTCCTAGATATGTATTTACATTGGGACCACATTTTGAGAACCGCAGGTTAATAAGATCTTGTGATAAAGGACGAGCGGAAAAGGTCTTTTAGGCAGAAACTAGAGTAACTGGTTGACAATGTTTTTATAAAAAATACCAACGATTTGAAATTATAATACCTAACTACCTAATAATTTTAACCGCCTCTGTGGTTTAGTGGTACAACCACCGGTATCAGACCCAGGGGTCCCGGGTTCAATTCCCAGTGGATTGGGTACATATTGTATTTGGTTTGGTTGGTGGTTTGTTGTAAGTCCGCCTGGCTGGCTACCACCATCTTATCTAAGTCTGACGCCATAACAACAATGTTTTCAACATTGTTGTGTTCCGGCAGTTAGAGATAAGATAGCCAGTTCCTCAGTGATTGAGGATTCCGGGAGATGCTCGCTTTCATCTTCAGCCTTATCAATACTTAACATCGGGTATAATGAAGGCTAAGAGTCTCCCCGTCATACATAAAAAAATACTTATTCACTTTCCGAAAATAGTTATCGATTAACGATTTAAAATAACGTGAAAATAACCTTTTTTTTTGAAGAACTAATTCATACAATATTTTGGTTATTAAACTTTTATTTAACTGACAAAAACTTACACTTGGTTTCTAAATAGTTACCTGTCAAATATAACATTCAGGCTTTCATAACAACTTAAAACCCATTTTTCGTTTTTTATTCTTCTAGCATAGGTTTAAAAAATCGGCCAAGTGCGAGTCGAACTCGCACATGAAAGGTTTCGCCTCTCACCCAGGGTTGCCTGGAAGAGACTGCTACGTAGCTATAAGGCCGCCTATTGTGTGTTCCTCTTTTTTGACATTTTCTCTGTATGTGTTTGTTTTTGTATCGTGTGCAATAAAGTTTCTATTATTATTATTGCCAAAATGCCATTATAATTTTTCGTCTGCAAAAATAAGTTTGTTTTTTATGATTTTGTAATTTTTGCATTTTTCAAGCATTGGACCGGATTTCCAAAGGTCGCGGGTTCGATTCCCGTCTGAGAATTCACTTGCCGAGTTAATTTTTTCCAATATTTTTCTATTTAAAATTTACCATAAATAAGTTGTTTTTCATAGTGTTTGTATGAATGACAAAGTTATATTTGCGGTTTTGGAAAATGTGCTATAGCTCTAAATAAATTTCGTTCAAACCAAATTTCGTTAAAAGTTTTTATAAAGATTGTAGATCTTTATAAAAACTTTTAACGAAACCAAATTTCCGTTCAAACCAAATTTCGTTAAAAGTTTTTATAAAGATTGTAGATCTTTATAAAAACTTTTAACGAAATTTGGTTTGAACGAAATTTATTTAGAGCTATAGCACATTTTCCAAAACCGTTCCATTTTACATTGGGACCACATTTTGAGAACCGCAGGTTAATAAGATCTTGTGATAAAGGACGAGCGGAAAAGGTCTTTTAGGCAGAAACTAGAGTAACTGGTTGACAATGTTTTTATAAAAAATACCAACGATTTGAAATTATAATACCTAACTACCTAATAATTTTAACCGCCTCTGTGGTTTAGTGGTACAACCACCGGTATCAGACCCAGGGGTCCCGGGTTCAATTCCCAGTGGATTGGGTACATATTGTATTTGGTTTGGTTGGTGGTTTGTTGTAAGTCCGCCTGGCTGGCTACCACCATCTTATCTAAGTCTGACGCCATAACAACAATGTTTTCAACATTGTTGTGTTCCGGCAGTTAGAGATAAGATAGCCAGTTCCTCAGTGATTGAGGATTCCGGGAGATGCTCGCTTTCATCTTCAGCCTTATCAATACTTAACATCGGGTATAATGAAGGCTAAGAGTCTCCCCGTCATACATAAAAAAATACTTATTCACTTTCCGAAAATAGTTATCGATTAACGATTTAAAATAACGTGAAAATAACCTTTTTTTTTGAAGAACTAATTCATACAATATTTTGGTTATTAAACTTTTATTTAACTGACAAAAACTTACACTTGGTTTCTAAATAGTTACCTGTCAAATATAACATTCAGGCTTTCATAACAACTTAAAACCCATTTTTCGTTTTTTATTCTTCTAGCATAGGTTTAAAAAATCGGCCAAGTGCGAGTCGAACTCGCACATGAAAGGTTTCGCCTCTCACCCAGGGTTGCCTGGAAGAGACTGCTACGTAGCTATAAGGCCTCCTATTGTGTGTTCCTCTTTTTTGACATTTTCTCTGTATGTGTTTGTTTTTGTATCGTGTGCAATAAAGTTTCTATTATTATTATTGCCAAAATGCCATTATAATTTTTCGTCTGCAAAAATAAGTTTGTTTTTTATGATTTTGTAATTTTTGCATTTTTCAAGCATTGGACCGGATTTCCAAAGGTCGCGGGTTCGATTCCCGTCTGAGAATTCACTTGCCGAGTTAATTTTTTCCAATATTTTTCTATTTAAAATTTACCATAAATAAGTTGTTTTTCATAGTGTTTGTATGAATGACAAAGTTATATTTGCGGTTTTGGAAAATGTGCTATAGCTCTAAATAAATTTCGTTCAAACCAAATTTCGTTAAAAGTTTTTATAAAGATCTACATCTTTTTTTTTTTTTTTTTCACTATCTTATTTTGGAAGTGTATAACTTTTAAACGGTTGACTTTGAGAAGAAACTGTTTTAGAAGCCTCAATGTATATTTTAAAGATCTATCTAATGATATCCCACACGTATAGGTATGATGAAAAAAAAAAAATTAGTTACAGTTCCATGTAGTTATAGTCCCCCTATTATGTATGGGCCTCCTTTTAATTATTTTTATTTTTGTGTAAAAACCGTAAAGCGGTTTACAGAATACATCTACCGACCAAGTTTTAACTGTGTGATCCTTATAGTTTTGGAATAAAGTGGCTGTGACATCTTACCTCTTTGGAAGTGTATATCTTTCAAACGGTTCATTTTGAGAAAAAACTGTAACAGAAACTTCAATGTAATTTTTAAAGACCTATCTATAGATACGCCTCAAGTATAGGTTTGTTGATAAAAAATTTTTTTTTCAAATCCCTTTCGGTAAAATGCTATATTTCTAAAACTGACAACCATATTTCGTTCAAACCAATTTTGGTTGAAAGTTTTTATTAAGATCTACAGCATATATATTTTTTTAATTTTCACTCTCTTATTTTAAAAGTTAGAGAGGGGGGGGGGGACATATTTTACTGGAAGTGTACACCTTTCAAACGGTTGACTTTGTAAAAAAAACGTTTTAGAAACCTAAATGCAATTTTTAAAGACCTATCTATAGATACCCCACACGTATAGGTTTGATGAAAAAAAAATTTTCAGTGTCAGTTCCATGTATGGGGAGCCCCCCTTAATTCATATATTATTTTTTTTGTGTAAAAACCGTAAAGCGGTTTACAGAATAAATCTACCTACCAAGTTTCAACTGTGTGTACCTCATAGTTTTGGAATAAAAAGGGTGTGACATACATCGGTTTGGCCGAATCTATAAGGGTTTCGTTTTTTGCCTTTAGGCTACGAAACCCTAAAAATGATGCACAAATTACACTGATGTAAAACAAAGTATTCTTTAAAAATGTCGTGATAATCGACGTTATATTATAAACACGAAAATTAAAGGTGTTGTTTTAAAAAATCTGTTGAAAATTAATGAACAGCGTTGTTTGAGGTACGAGGCAGATGCTTTGAAGAATCTTTTTATCATTTTGAGCGTGGGAGTAGAGTAGCAACCATATTTTCCTCCCCTTTCATGATTCACCACAAAGCAACGGTGTCATGACTCATGACCTTTTCCGATTGGAGCAGCGGATAAAAAACCGTAAGGCCTAAATCTTCTAAGACCACTTTGAAGAGATTATGGACAAAAGGTTTTATTCATTTTTAGCCCATTTTGTTAAACGTGTTATGATGTTTCAATATTTTTGTCCAGGTGTGTCCAAGCTTAGATTTAGCACCTTTGCTATGTTATGATACCTACTTAAAAAAGAAGACAGAAAGGACCTAAGACCACTTTAAAGAGATATAATCTATATATATCTTCTAAAGTAACAGACGGACCAAAGATTTTTTCATTTTTAGTTAATTTTGTGGAACGTGTGATCTTGTCCTAATATTTTGTCCAGGTGTTCAAGTGTACGCTAAGCTTAAGCATCTTTGTTATGATACAATAAGACAATTTAGAAAATATGAACATTTTTCTAGATACTTACCTATCAAACTCTCAAGAGATATGACTTGACGTGACTTTATGAACATTTTTCTAGATACTTACCTATCAAACTCTCAAGAGATTTGACTTGACGTGACTTTATGAACATTTTTCTAGATACTTACCTATCAAACTCTCAAGAGATTTGACTTGACGTGACTTTATGAACATTTTTCTAGATACTTACCTATCAAACTCTCAAGAGATATGACTTGACGTGACTTTATGAACATTTTTCTAGATACTTACCTATCAAACTCTCAAGAGATTTGACTTGACGTGACTTTATGAACATTTTTCTAGATACTTACCTATCAAACTCTCAAGAGATTTGACTTGACGTGACTTTATGAACATTTTTCTAGATACTTACCTATCAAACTCTCAAGAGATTTGACTTGACGTGACTTTATGAACATTTTTCTAGATACTTACCTATCAAACTTTCAAGAGATTTGACTTGACGTGACTTTATGATCATTTTTCTAGATACTTACCTATCAAACTCTCAAGAGATTTGACTTGATGTGACTTTCACCCAGTTTTAAACTCGCATATATATATTTTTTTCTTTTTAAGGGTATTTTATTGGCTAGTTGGCTACCTGTGCTTCGTCCATATCCGTAAACGTGTGGTCGAGTAAAAATTATTAATCGTCTATTTTATTTGTAGGATTAGTAAGATACGAGTATTTTTTTTATGAATGACGGGGAGACTCTTAGCCTTCATCATACATGATGTTAAGTATTGATAAGGCTTAAGATGGAAGCGAGCCTCTCCCGGAATCCTCAACCACTGAGGAACTGGCTATCTTATCTCGAACTACCGGAACACAACAATGCTGAATACATTGTTGTTATGGCGTCAGGCTTAGATAAGATGGTGGTAGCTAGCCAGGCGGGCTTACAACAAGTCCTACTACCAACCAAACCGAACACAATATGAACCCCGCTGGGAATCGAACCCGGGACCCCTGAGTCTGATACCGGTGGCTGTACGACTAGACCACAGAGGCGGTTTAAGATTAGGATAAGATATCCTTTTTTAATACTTTACGTTTCATTTTCATAACAAAACTATAAATTGACAACTAGTAAATCCATAAATGTTATGGTCCACCATATCATTAATACAGGAACACTGGATATATCCAGTGTAGCCGCTAAAAATAACGCTCTGGTAAACTCGTAAACATTAAAACAATGTATTGGGTAATTTCCTTTTTTTTTTCATAAATCCCTAGGTTGGTACCCATTATTGACACGTCTACCCACATCAGTCGCCCAAATGATGTCAAATTTGACGTTTGACGTGTGACCGCCCCTTAATTTGATTTCGCTGCATTATGTAAGTACTGTGGCCATTAGAGCAAATGTATCCTACCTACCCTATGTTAAAATTACAGAATAAAATGTTTAAGAATTATAATAATAATAATTTTGCATACAATCACACCAATTATCTAGCCCACGTTAAGTTTCATGAAGAACTTGTGTTATTTATGGATACTAGATAACGAATAAAAATACTTATATACTTACTTTTTTTGTAAATACATAAATAATATACATATTAAACAGCCAGACCAAGACAAATAGACATGTTCATGCACACAAATATTTGTCTTGTCCGGGGATCGAACCCGGGACCTCTGGCGCAGAAGGCGGGTTTAGTACCCCTGCGCCAAACAAGTCGTCAAATTAATGTCAGAATAATATTATAATGAGGATTTACAAAACAATTAAAATGTTTTTCCTACTTATCTTATTACTAATAATTAACCATGGTATACTATGCAAAGTGAGCCTCCTCGTATACCATGGTTAATTAATAGTAAGATAAGTAGGAAAAAGCTTAAACTAATACTTAGAATTAGGTCCGGTCATATTCCATCAAGGAAGTTTGCACATATGATGAAAAAAGTAAATTCACCTAATTGTGAAATATGTGAGCGAATTGAGGATGTGCATCACCTGTTGATGGAATGTGAGCGGAACCGTATTCAAAGAGATACCTTCCTAAGTAAATTTTGTATAACTAGGGTAGATATTGGGATTGCTCAGAGTATTTTAAGCAATCCGGATTCTGAGGCCCCACTACACCTGTGTGGTTTGGTGGAGTACTGCCTACAAACCACACAAACTTAGACTTTTAATTTTCCTAAATGTAAACGGCTGATTTGCCTCGATGGAGCTGCCGTGTCTAGAGACAAAAGCTTCTAAATAAATAAAGATAATAATAAAAAATAAAAAAAAAAGTAAAATGTCTTATTGTGGCTGAATTTAGCTCTTTCTAAAACAACATCGTCCAATTTTTACAGCGTCATTCTGAGCTACGTGCACTCTTTGTTTGATAAAAAAGCTTCATATAAACAACAAAGACTATTGAAAATTGTAGTGCCAAATATATATTTCGGGTAAATAAATCGCACTAAATATTCCGCAAAAGTTGTTTTATTTCAAAGAGTATTGAGGTACATGTGCGAAAAATTGCAATTTATTACTAAAAAATTCACTTTACTTCAGACAATGATAAAAATTAGGTAATACCTAATGATATCATTGGTAATACCACAGATAATTTGATCCATTTCACAAAAGCGTTGACTACCTTTCGTATGTCGAGTTCAATTGAGTTCAATTCTATTTTCAATTGAATAAGGATCGTTTCGAATCGTACCGTACGTTTTATCGATGGTTTTCATCCGTCGAGAACGATTGTACTGCGGAACTGCCACGCAACATCACTACCTCTCGTCGCGTTCTAGTTTTGAATCTGAAGAAGCGGGCCGGTTTGAATGGAGCGTACATTTTGTTTTTTTTTTACCTCTACATTTGTGGCTGGTAAATTTGATTAATATAATTTTTTTGCATGTGTTTCATCCTCTTTTGTCCAAATAATGTTTTTGTGAGTATAAAGTTTGACTTCTTATAATTGACAATAATAATTACCTATTTTACAATGATGTTATACGATTGTGAAACATTGGGGTCCGATTCAATTTACTATCTCTTTCTTTTCCGTGCTTTTTCGTGTCTTTTGTCAATTGTCAATGTGTGCAGTCTGCGTTAAAGATTTCAACGCAAATGACTATGAAGGTAACATACATAATTATATCTATACTAATATTATAAAGAGGAATTGTTTGTTTGCACTGAATAGGCTACGAAACTACTGAACGGATTTGAATGAAATTTGGTATACAGATAGTAGATAGCCTGGTTATGAACATAGGATACTTTTTATCCCGATTTTCCCATGGGAACAGGAACCACGCGGATGAAACCGCGAGCGGCCGCTATCTATTATAAAACATATAATTAAGAAATCAAATAAATCTTCTTATGGGTTGAAGCGTTTGTGTTAGTCAGTCAGTAGTTTTTGTTTTAATAATAAAGCTTCATTTTAGGAATAACAATGATCCACTCGATCTACTGCAATAATTAGTAAGGTCTCCGTTCAAATCGCAATTTCTCCCAGAGCAACTCGGTGTATGTGTAGTTTGCTGTCCGAATTACCCATTACTTCACAAAATGGAAGTTGTTTATGTTAGTGCGTGATAAACTTTATGATGCTTATTTATTGTTATTCCGCTTTGTATTGTAGAAGCTTGATCATGTCAAATATATTTTTGTGTTTCGTTAATTAAACTAGGTATCGCGGTAGGTAGGTATAGTATCCGTCCAATCAGAAAATGTAGAAAATCATTATGTAAGTCCTTTGTTTATTTTTAGCGTTGAATTCATGAAACCTCACTGAAGTAGCGACGTCAGTAAACTAATTCAGGGACAATCTAAAATCCTAAGTCGTGGCGGGATAAAGATGTTGCAGCCTCCAACAGATTGTTTGCTGGTAGTAGTTAGTAGTATGTATGCAAATATAATGTTCATAATGATCGTATGTTCGAAAATAAGTGTAAGTTATACGTGGCACGCCTTGTAAGCATTTATATCGAAATAGTATCGAGTAAGTATCGAGCACGTTATGTCGAAAAATGTAAAGGAAAATGTAGTTCCGTTTACGTCCGGTAGGAACGCTGCTTAATATGTCATAAATTTTTTTACTTTACTTCCTCGATACTTACTCGAAAGTAATTCGTGCTAACACCACTGATCCTCATGAAAAAATCTCCAGCCACACACATGCTGAGTGAGTTGGCAATTATTTAATAATATTAAATTACGTGGCATATTTGACGTGGCAAAAATATTGCATTGAAAATGACAAGTGACAGCAAGTCAAAAACGACAGTGTCATTTGGGTAGACAATAAAGTTTACCCATACTGCCACTCAAAGTGTTTTTTTAATTATTTCTCCACATAATAAAATTTTATTTTGACTTAATATTTATTATTAATAATATTCTTATAGTCGTCCTCATCTTTAGGAGCCCTGGCAGAATAACAGCGCCTCTGTGTTTCATCCTGTCCAACTTGGATGGCACGAAGGCAAAATGCTGAGACAGGGTTTTTGTTGACTACACGCTATATATATATATAATAAATAAATAAATATTTGCACACACACTTTAAGTTTCATGAAGAACTTGTGTTATGGATACTAGATAACGGATAAACAAACTTATATACATTTTTTTTTTGTAAATACATACCTAATAATCATATTAAACACCCAAATGCACCCGCACTACATATGAATGTCGGAGTGCAGGGTTATTGTTATAATATCGTTTGTAAAAAAACTTCCACTCTCCAATCCAACCGCACTACGTGTGTATTACGAAAGTTGGTCATCATTCAGATGACGAACTTTCGTAATTACATACCGAACGAGCTCATATCTGCGTGTGTGCGATTCTGTCCAATTTGTGCTTGTAATCCCTTAATAAATCTCCACGTGCCCTCTTTAATGCTTCGGGTTCGCAAATAGACGGATTATCAGATGATCGAATTAACGGGACTGATTTATCTGCTTGTGCACGGACAATCGATACTGTAATCTGACCACGGATTTTTTTCGTTTGCAAATCTTGCAATACGGTTTTAAGTCGATAGTTGGGAAGTAAGTTTTTGCACGGGTTTATGTATAAATACGGTACGGTTCTCGTACAGGATGCCGGTCCCCCCCCCCCCCCCCCCCCCCCCCCTACCACCACCTAATTATAGCCCACACCCCGTTTGCGTAAGACGTGGCCCGTTCGCAGGCGCTCGCTGGGCCTCCCCCATTATGGGGGTCTCACCCGGTGCGGCAGACCGCGCAGAGGGCCTCGCAGCAAACTCCGGCGGGGGCACTACTATCGTCATTGACGGCCGCTAAGCGGCACCAAACCACCATGGGGCAGTGGCCCCATGAGAAGAAGCCCGGGGAAGGAGCAGAAGCTCGAATCCGTACCCGCCTAGAGCGGAAGATCCCGATGATACAAAATGCCAGAATACCAGCGCTGTTGCGGTGTGACGACTTCACAACGCAGCAAAGCTGAGACAAGGTCCAGGGCGCCTACCGCGCAAGTGTCGTCGGCATCGACATCGACTTCATTTGACAGATGGATGTGACATATTGCTCTTAGTCTTTGGTACGGCCCCTGATTGGCTCGTCAGAAATTTTTTAACCGACTTCAAAAAAGGAGGAGGTTCTCAATTCGGTTGGTATATATATTATTTTTTTATGTATGTACACCGATTACCCCGAGATTATTGAACCGATTTCCGTGATTCTTTTTTGTTCGATACAGAGTAGTTGCCAATTGGTCCCATAAAAATTTGGTTTAGTTTGACCCAGTACTTTTTATGTTTTAAGCATTTTTATTTCATTTCATATTTGTTACTTGGATGACATGATATTATCTACCTTTAATAACTGTGAAATAAAAACTTTTTATAAAAAAATTAAAACCGACTTTAAAACGGGTTGCCAAGGCAAGAAAAATAAAATAGTAGGACCGCAAAGTAGAATGCCTTGGCTGGCACCGACTCCAAAAGGTTTATTTTTCGCTTTTTAGTGTTTTGAAGACGGTTTTCATTTTTTTTATAAAAAGTTTTTTATTTTTGTTTTCTATATTTCAAAAAATGTTACTGATGATTTTCAGGCCTTCTTTGTTGAGCTCAAGCGCAGTCTTGTCGTCACAGACAGAATACAAGAAAGAGGTAGACGTAGTACCTAAATTAACTTAAAACACAGAAGCAATCCGTACACTACCACCCTTTGTATGGTTTGTCATGTATCCGATGATTGTACACTGGGCGACATGTTCACAAGGACAAAAAACAAATTTTAGACTACCTTCAACGGAGACTAAACTACTGTGAAGGCGTGCAAGTGCGGTTTATCTAAAAGAAAAAAATATCTAGCACTTTTGTTTTTCTTAACTCATCGAAACGCCCTTCGTATTTTGCATACTTTCTTAGCATAAATAAATTCGACTCTAACCAATAACAATAGAGTCTAAAATCGCGTAGTGCGTAATTCGAGCGCGGTCCCCGGAGACCGCTTAGTGCTACTTCTTTTGTCAGAGAAAGGTAGATAAGTAATTTTCTTTTATATCAACACCAAATAAACTTACTAATAATTAAGTCCATTCAGATTAGTCTTTTAACTTAGCATCTCGTAATTCCACGTTTTTCATAAACACTCCATTTATTTACGAGAACACAAATAGGTTGCATAGTTAAATAATTATCAGCATACAATGTAAGTAATTACGCACCTATTCCACAGTTCATGCATGAAATGTGCAATAAACATGTTTATTGGTTGTTTACTTTGATTTCGTGTCCCAATTTTGGATTGACTGGCAACCGTGTACAAATCGTTCGGCACTCGAGTTGTGAAACGGTCTCTCTATATAATGTATTGTGGATTTGGATGCATTATTACGTCCGAAGATTGCGAAAGATGGTTTTTAGATGACACGATTTTTTTATTATTCATATTGTTGTTTGTCTCTGATAATTTTTATACCTACTAATAATATTAATAAATAAAATTCGGCGTAATTAAGACAGGATTTGTTCTTGAATTTTCACTATCGATGAAGTTATAAGTTTAATATTGTTTAGGATTTTTTTGTAATGGAACCGCTCTGTTTACTATTTAAAAAAATAGTAATAGTACTGATTGAATTATATATATGCTCCTCAGTATAGTTTACATTGTTAGAGACACCTAAAACATTAAAACAGTAGCAATTTTAACCGCCTCTGTGGTCTAGTGGTACAACCACCGGTATCAGACCCAGGGGTCCCGGGTTCGATTCCCAGCGGGGATACATATTGTATTCGGTTTGGTTGGTGGTAGAACTTGTTGTAAGTCCGTCTGGCTAGCTACCACCATCTTATCTAAGTCTGACGTCATAACAACAATGTTTTCAGTATTGTTGTGTTCCGGCAGTTAGAGATAAGATAGCCATCTCCTCAGTGATTGAGGATTCCGGGAGAGGCTCGCTTCCATCTTCAGCCTTATCAATACTTAACATGTATGATGAAGGCTAAGAGTCTCACAGTCGTACATAAAAAAAAAATAAAAAAATAAGTAATTTGTCTTTTTAAAAGCAAAAGCAACCTATCATAGGTTAGATGTCGTAGCAGTACGTACAATTTGGTACGGTACGGTACGACTACCCAAATTACTTCACAATGTACTGTACGGAGAGCACGTTCCACTTCGTAAAATCGTAAACTTATTGCGGGGTAAAACGATTTATGACGACAAGTTTTATTCAAAAGATCGTCGGTTATAATAAAGGCGACGACGCGACGATACTTTTTGAATACACTGTAACTGGAATAACTGAAACAAACTTGGCACGGAATTTTGTATGATAAATTGTGATTTTTAATAAGTAATTGCTACCCTATTAATAATTGTTTTTTTTTTATATTTTCATTCAATTTGTTTGAAATATTTTTTTTTATATTTCTTTGAATGCGCTGCACTACGAGTACATAACAGTCGGCATGGTATGTTTTATGAACGACGGGGAGACTCAGCCTTCATCATCGCGCGAGTGGCGTCGGCATCGAAATCGGCTTCATTTGACAGATGCATGTGACACATTGCTTCTTCTTTTTAACACAAATGAAAAGTTACCAAAGACAAACACCAATATTCCAAGTCTTTCCTCCAAAACTTACTCGTACTCGACTTAACGAAATCTCATTGAAAACCTCTTCGAAATACTCCTCGAAATCGGTATTCTAAGTCGTAACTCTGTCTCGACGTAAGGACCTGGAGAAGCCAAAGAGTACGTAGTTACTCCATGTTAGGCCTAGCGCACACTACCATTATTACCCATGACGAGACGGTACGAAGATGGTTTTATGCGTTTGGGGAGACAGGATGTTTGTTTGTTTGTTTGTGCAAACCAATGTTGCCATTTATCTCCAAAACTACTTGCCAGATTTTGATGCGGTTTTCAGTGATGGGTTCGGGTTTGATACGTGCTATGTTCTTAGGTAGGTGTTGTGGTGACAACTCACCAGGGGGCGCTGCAGTAAACATTTGATTGTGCAAAACCAAAACTACTAGTCTGAATTTGATGTGGTTTTCAGTAATGGCGTTTATTAGTACAGAGTACATAATACCTATGCTCACTAAAAAGCTTGAAAAAAAGCAAAAATTTCAATTTTGAAACTACAGTTAAAACGTACATAAAAAAGGTAAAATAATTTAAAAACCCCCAACTTAATTATCCGTCGGAGGCTGCCATCACTATTTTAAAGTTCAACAAATATAAATAAGTATTACAATAAAATATCTCCATATATTCACGTTACTATAAAACTGCAAAACTAGATCATTTAATGGTAGCCCCGGACGGATAATTAAGTCGGGGGTTTTTAAATTATGGAAACATTTCGAATGGAAGAGATGGGCATAGATTTCACCATAAATTTTATATTTTTTTGGCTATGGTCACTTAAAATTTGACAAATAGAAAAAATGGCGTAAACATTCTCGAGGTTTCTCAAAGGCACTGTCTGTCGCAAAGTTTGACAGTTGTTTCCTCGACTCTAGCAAAGAGTTCTAATTATTACTCTCAAGTGAGGAAAAATTTGAGTGGAGGAGATTTTTTGCAACTATGAATACCAAATTTCTCGAATGAGGTTGAGTGGAGTGTAAAAAGTTTTGGAGGAACGACTTAGAATATGGGGGTAAGAGCAATATGTCACATCCATCTGTTAAATGAAGTCGATGTCGATGGCACTTGCGCGGTACGGCCCCTGATGTTAAGTATTGATAAGGCTGAAGATGGAAGAGAGCCTTTCCGGAATCCTTTTGGGAATCGAACCCCGGGACCCCTTGGTCTGATACCGGTGGTTGTACAATCGGGGAACTTCCCGGTTGACCAGTAGAGTTTTTTTGGGAAACGTTTTCTCGGAAAGTGTTAAGGTTAAAAAAAAAATTTTTTATTGTAACGAAATACCTCATAACGGTTTATTATATGTGATATATATTGTAGTGTTTTTCTAATCTATTACTTTTTTAAATAAAGATCCCTGAAAACACTTTACTGGTCTACTCCCCGACTGTATCACTAGACCACAGAGGCGGTTAAAATGTAAAATGGTAGCCTAAGAGCGCTTACGCACTGCGTCCGAATACGTAAAAAAACGGACGTGAAAATACGGTACGTCATAGCCGTAGCACTTTCTACATCCGTTTTCGTGTCTCCGCCATCCGTGAATCTCCATGACGAACCGTATGAAAAAAAGGTTTCCCTATTTTGACACTATACGTGAAAGAATAAGTTAGCATCCTGGATTCCACCACCACGGAGAACATATTTATGCATATTTTTTGATTGCACAACAGTTTTTTTAAACAGAATCAAAATCAAGAATCCAGTAATCAAACACGGCTGACAAAAACTCAGTGCTTCGACTCGCGATTTTGTTTTTGTTTTTATGAAATTTGTGTTGTGAAATCAATAAATATTGTGCATAAAATTGTTCTCCGTGGTGGGTGGTGGTGGTGGAAGTAAGTGGAGGCCAAGATCCTAACTTATCCTTTCACTGATAGTGTAAAATAGGAAGTTACGTATCGGATTCGGATCGCAGTGCGTAAGCGACATCCGAATTTAGTCAGAGTTTGTTGGACACGTTTTTTCACGGATTCGGGCGCAGACGCAGTGCGTAAGCGTAAGCGCTCTTAGCAAGTATCGGTTTCAGTGCCCTTACTGCTAGTTTGGCGAACTACACGCCACGTATTTACGTTACGTACACGTTTTGTATTTAAAATTTATCACAAGTATAACGTTTTCAAAAATTTCTGTCTCTTTCATATCCATAGACTGCTTTATTTTATATTTTATTTATTTGGACAACCAACAAGATCAGATACACCTTAAATGCTAGGAGTTAGACTTTACCGACATGAGTACCTAGAGCATGCGATAGTTGTGGAAAACTTTGGCAGTAAACGTCAACTCGTACTAAGGGCTCAAGTCTACAAGTAGCAAGTTAATGAAATGTATTCTAAGTTTCTAATCTTTAAAGAAAAAGTATTATTTTTACCTGGCTAGATTAGTTCCAGATAAATTCTTCTAGTTCCATAGATCACGATAACCTGCGTGGAACCGAGCCAATAGACGCGTTGGCAACCGGCTGAGAATTGTAAGATTTATAACGTAACATTATTGCAATACGCTCATAATCGTAATTTACGGCGACACTGAAATAACAATGGGGCACATTTCTATTTAATAGATGAGCGCCTGCAATAGAAAAAACAAACGAACTTCCAAGATTTGGGACATTTTAAACTTTTGTCGTTACTGTTTTGTTTATAACATAACAATATTGCAATACGCTCATAATCGTTATATACGGCGACACTAAAATAACAATGGGATGCGGCATTTGATTTAACAGATGACCGCTCCCAGAGAAATTGTGCAATAGAAACAACAAACAAACTTTGAAAGTTTCGAAACATTTTAAAGTTTTGCCGTTACTCTTTTGTTTCTTTAACCGCCTAATTTTGAAGTTGATTTTTATAACGTAACATTATTGCAATACGCTCATAATCGTAATTTACGGCGACGCTGAAATAACAATTTCTATTTAACAAATGAGCGTTGGCAATAGAAAAAACAACAGAAACCGAATAGTTCACTCTAAAATCTGATGGGGTAAATCAAATAAAATTCCTTTTTGATGTTCTACGTCACTTATTATTACTTAGTAAGGAAACAATGTGCCGTGTGGTGACGACCTACTGCCGTGTGGTGACGGCCTAAGAATACAAGTGTCACCATTCCCCTACATGCCGTGGGATGTCGTAAGAGTCGACTAGGAGGCTCGACGCATTGAAAACCTGTGCGAGAGAAGGAAAACTTGAAACAAACCCTCTACCAACCCGTCTGGCCAGCGTGGTAGCAGTAGGCTAATAGCCTCCTATGAACGCCACAACAGGCGTGAGCTAGGAGAGGCCTATGTATTGCAGTGGACGTCCACAGGCTAATGATGGATGATGGAAGGAAACAATAGGTAAGTGAGGAACAGTAGCAAAAATGTATAGCACACCGCAATGTCGGATTTGTTTATTTATCGGTCAAACTACACCCGTGTCGGTCAGTCGGTCAGCGTCGTGTCCTACAAATGAGTTAAGTAATAGACCGAAATACAAATACTTTTGCAATGGAGAGCGCCTCCAGATGGGACTAACTTCTGGTCGGTCGCGGTTAATTTGATTCCGACAATTCCGACACAATAGACGGAGCCCTATCACAACTTTCTCGGGTTAATTCAATTTACCACGCAAATTAGGTTCTAACTTTTAACGATGTTTTGATTTCAACATTCGTTCGTAATCGTGGATAGCTTTAAAAGACTATGTACCTAATGGAAAATCTTAATGATTCCTAATCTTTCTAATGGATTGAAAATCCTCTCATCAGAAATATGTACCTAATGGAAAAATGTAAAGTCAAAGTCAAAGATTTTTATTCAAATAGACTTATAGATAAGTGCTTTCGAATAGTATTTTTTTCCCCTAACAGCCTTTCAGGACATCTTTTAACTGATAAGAAGAACGGCTGCAAGAAACTTATCAACTTTAACAGAAACAATAATGATGGCTAATCTTTTGACGACCTGTTTGGCGCAGAGGTACTAACGCCGTCTTCTGCGCCAGGGTCCCGGGTTCGATCCCCGGACAAAACAAATATTTGTGTGCATGAACATGTCTATTTGTCTTGGTCTGGGTGTTTAATATGTATATTATGTATGTATTTACAAAAAAAAAAGTATACAAGTATGTTTTCCGTTATCTAGTATCCATAACACAAGTTCTTCACGATACTTAATGTGGGCTAGATAATTGGTGTGATTGTTTGGAAATATTTATTATTTATCTTTGTAATGCATTGAAAATCCTCTCATCGCTAGTAATATATACGAGTAAGTCAATGCCTTTCATACAAAGGCATGGTCCATTTTAATTCATGCTGTAACACAACCTTTTATATTTTCTGCATTTACAATCTTAACACTCTGAACGAATAATGCTAATATAAGATAGAGACCGACATAAGCATCATATAAGCGCCTACGCTTATAAAGTCATGATTATACCTATATAATCATGACTTACCTTCCATTTGATTCACCGAAGAATAAAACTACTACAGTTAATTATATTAACTGTTATTGAATATAATATGCCGTCTCAAATTGAGTGTAAAGATGTGGGAAATTATTACGGTAGGTGTACATTGGCGCGGTTCCAAGGTGGTCAAATATATTCGCGGAATAAATAACGTCTTGTATTGAGAATCTGAATGGGGCAATTTGTCTCTCTCTACAGCGACTCCTTTCACAAAACGATTTAATATCGGTGTGGAAATGAATTTCGAAACGCGTAGCCCGCGCCTTTCTTTTGTGTCATTGGCACAAAATATAATAAATAACCCGTGTTATTGTAATCTGAAATGTGTCTTGAAAGCACGATTATTTAATCGTCTATTTTTGTTTCAGGTAATTTTGATGACAAGTCTTGGCTGTGGACTTTAAGCTGTCTGGTAATATTTTAATATTAAGTAACAATCATTTTTATAACATATTTGCTCGTAAAGATTCCCATAATACTTACACCAATTTCAATATCGTATTGTATCTCATTACGTAGGTACTTGTGCTTTATTGTAATGTAAAACGCACGGTTTATCAAGATGCTCCGTTTTAAATCTTAGCAAAGAGTTTTTATGTCAGAAAAGAGGTCAACATTTTATGAATAAAATTAACTTTGGGAGATGAAATATAATAAATAAACATTTAGTTCTTTAATTTAATTCGGTGCTAGCTAAGGCAAAAAATATAGTTAATAAAGTGCAATGTAGAATGCTTTCTTTTTTGAAGTCGGTTAAAAAAGAAAAACTGACTTCAAAACACTAAAAAGTTTTCTAGTGTAAAATTATTCTTACAAATATTTGCGTTATTAAAAACAGGTAGAAGAGGTCCCGTGCCTACGCTAATAACCTTATGTCAACTCCTCATCACCATTTACAAAATGCTGCTTTTCCCGGTGCAGGGTCGTTACTTATTGAGGAGTTCTCCCGATACTTCATCACCAGCTCCACATCATCACATGCATTGAGTCAAGCATAAATTGCTTATTAAATTTTACCACATTAAAGTAATTTGTGTTCATCATCAGTACCACTTCACCAAGTGGTGCTTTCCGGAAGCATATGCATGAGTGCCTATAATATTTGAAGAGTTCCCTGGACTTCTGCAGAATCCCATCATCAGATCCTGACATGATAACAATGATGAACACAAAGAATTGCTCAAATCGGCCCAGCCGTCTTCGAGTAATCGAGTAACATACATAAAAAAAGCCCTCTAATTGAGAACCTCCTTTATTTTAGTCGGTCAAAAAGGTACACATTAGGGCAGCCAATCTCGGTATTCCGAGATCTCTCAAGTCCCACAAGGAGCGGGATTACGTGTGCGAGACCCGCGTACCTCCTCCCGCAGCAGGCTATCTAACATCGCATATTCGAAGCAGACCGGCAAACAAGGCATTATACACTTTATTTCCCTCTTAAACATATCCGTAAACAACAGAAACCGTAGTAGAGTCTAAACATTATTAACTAAATGCTGTTTGGTCATCAAAATATTTCAATTGAATAGTTATTATAATTAAATGTCATTAATTTATACTTAAACATTTTAATTTACATATACAACGTCATTTCATGTTTACCCAAAACCTCAAAACCAATTTTGTTAAACTCATCATTACGAACAACTTTTTGTATGGAAATAATCCTAGAATCGCAAAAAAAAATCAGGTGTTTTACAGAAATTTTTATTTGAACTCTTCAAATGTATGAAACCGCTGATACTTTTTTTGGCGATTTCAGGGTTGCTTCCAAACAACATAAAAGTCGTTAGTAATGATGAGTTTAACAGTCTGGCTAATGACGGACGGATCAGCGGACGCTGTAAAAAAGTGTAAAATTTTAAAAAAAACTGAATATGGTGAATTTTTTACTTGCATTTTTAATAAAATACAAGTAAAAAAGTCACTATCACCACGTGAAGCTGATTTTTAATATGTGAAATTGTTGCCATAGTGAAAGTTCAAGCCAGAAGTTCGAGAAGGGGGAGTGTCTAGGAAGGATTGTTTAGAGTCCGGCTCCCGGTTCCACAAGTTAGCCCGAACAATCATCAATCACCAATGCATTGTACAATCGGAGAACTTCCCGGTTGACCAGTAGAGTTGAGAGGAAAGTACTAAGGCTAAAGAAATAATTAATTATTCAAATGAAAGCTCCCAAAAAAGCTCTACTATTTATATTAGTTACCCTAGTTTCCCATAACAGCCTACAGTGCTTACTTTGCGGCTAGGTTAATTGGTGTGAGTGTAAGAAATATTTATTTATTATTTATCATTACCTACGCACAATTTCCACTCGGATACTTACCTAACAATATCTCAGCCCGTTTGTTGCTCCCCTGAAGTTATGTAATATCGCGAGAGTCCCATATATTATTGTACACAACGGAATTTCTGGTTCTCTAGCTATGCCTGTTTGCCACTAGGGCTCAAAGCTTATAGAGTTGAATGTAAAGTTAGCACAAACGCAAGGTATTCTGTAATAAAGGGGATGCCTAAACTCAGTATTTCAACACGGTTTATTTGAGGTCGTAATCACAGACCTATGTATATCGAGATAGACGTAAAGAGCGCTTCAAACTGTATGAGAACCTAGCGTGTCGAATTTTTCGTACCTACGAGATGACGTCAAGAACGAGATCTAGTGATGTGTAATAATAGATTGTACCATAAGGGAGCAAAAAAAATTTTTTACGGCGAGGGCGCTTTTTTGAATCCTGAACGTAGCGAGGTATTCAAAGTACGTCGCCCGAGCCAAAAATATATTTTGCGGCCGTGATACGCTCTACTTTTCATCCCCGT
The DNA here is from genome assembly GCA_910589605.1 of Chrysoteuchia culmella. NCBI lineage: Eukaryota > Metazoa > Arthropoda > Insecta > Lepidoptera > Crambidae > Chrysoteuchia > Chrysoteuchia culmella. The sequence goes on from OU342651.1 coordinate 5,232,618, forward strand.
CTATGAGAAAAAGAAATAAAAGGCGTTTCTAGATATACAACTAATGAATGTATTTATAAAAAAAATATTAAACACCAAACACCAATATAATGTTATGTTAAACAAATTATAAAGTAACAGCCTTGGACGAATTAACCACTGGACACGAAACCCGAGAAGAATGTATGAAATTACGATCAACCAATTCTTGCGGGGGTGAGGGGCGATTACTAATGTCAAATAATGACAGTAGTGCTTGAAGTAATCGATAATTTTTTTATCGATAAGTAAGGAGTGAATGAATGAACCTATTGAGTTTAATAAACCATGTGTGTTTTAAAGAAATTAGTAAGTTAATTGTTTATTTCGTGGAAAAATAAAAAGCACGATAAGTAAGGAGTGAATGAATGAACCTATTGAGTTTAATAAATCATGTGTGTTTTAAAGAAATTAGTAGGTTAATTGTTTATTTCGTGGAAAAATAAAAAGCACCTAAAATATGAAAACTTCATTAAAAAATCCCTCATATTCATTAAAACTATAACATATGGTTTCCAAAGCGTGTGTTTGGGTTTTTTTCGTGAAAAATGGGTAGATACATGAAACCTGATACTAAATGGAAGCGCGCCTCTCCCGGAATCCTCAATCACTGAGGAACTGGCTATCTTATCACTAACTGCCGGAACGGACTTAGATAAGATGGTAGTCCTAGCCAGGCAGACTGACAAATTACTTACTAACACTCTTTATGTGAGTAAAAATCATTAATATTTGGTTTCTATAATAATATAATTCATTATTTACATTAACTTCTTCTTCAATCACTCGAGCTTTTTTATATAAAACAAAATATGGGTAATTAGTTCATTACAGAACCTTTGTATAGGACATACACAATAGCAACCCCTCCATAAGTGTTTAATTTTATAATCGATTGCAATCCTTTTCAAAGGTCAAATAGTTGTGGCGCGATGCTCGTATAATATGTACCTTTTAAATGAAAAATTTAAAGGTATTGTGATAGATTTAAAATTAGACAATTAGCCCCCTGTGTGCTTCTCGAGCTGTGACATCTCGTATTCGACATTTTCTTTGGAGCAAAAAATCTAAGTATACTAAAACTTACTAAAGGATTGTCAAAGCTCGGTGAGACTAAAACCATTTTATTTTCTCTTTCATTTCTTACATTTAAGAAATATGCATATTTCTAAGAAAAAATATAAACTTGTTTTCACTTTATTAAAGATCTCAAAACTTACGCCACCGTATCAAATCAGCACAACCTAAACCCAAATTAGAAATAGTAGACTAGCATTTGGATAGCGTACACGCTATGTCAGTTTTAAACAACAAACTCCCAGAAGTTATCAACAAAACATCGCATATAAATTACCTATATTTAAGAAAAAGCCAAGGCAGTTTCTTTCTAGCAACTACTAGCTGAAATACTAATTGCAAGAATATTTCAACCAATAGTTTATTGTAGTTTTAAGATTATTTTACTTGAATATAATAAAACGATATTTAAATTAAGATAATTTAAGATGAAAAAATAGTATAATATAGCTTACGTACATACATTATATAGTATAAATATAATAATTTTATTCTTGCTGTGACCTAACAAGGTCTATGTTAGAAACAAATAATAAATGTAACCACCAGTTATGATAAATTTAAACAAGAAGAATATTGGAACAAATGAACTCGGCCACAAGTGAATTTTCAGATGGGACTTGAACCCACGACCTTTGGGAATCCGGCCCACTGCTCTTACCAATGAGCTACCGAGACTTGCGGACCACTGTCAAAATTCTCCGATACTTTTATACTTTTAATATGCTGTAAGAATATCCTTCCTTGCATTCGAAAGAGAAAAAAAACAAATGTTTAACGATCAATTATGATGCAACAGCTAATAATTTATGATTTTTGAATTTTTGCGTTGTCAATGCTATTTTTATACTTATGATAAATGTTAAATGTTAATGTACAACACACTATGATAATGTACAACATAAGTCTAATATTAAAAAACAATACCGTGACTGATTGATAGGCACAGCCCAAACGGCTAAACCAATTAAACTGAAATTTTGCATACAGGTTCCTTTAACGATATTGGCGAGCACTAAGGAAGGATGTTTTGATATTACCACGGGAACGGGAACCATGCGGGTGAAAAAAGCACCTTTTTTAAGTTTGAAGCTATATTTAAAATATAACGAGCTCATAGTTCGTAGGGTTGCGTCGTATAATTACAGAGTTCCTATAGTTATCTTCTGGCTCCATCATCAGACCTTAGATGTTATCTAAGACCTGAGTCCTCGTCCATGTTATCTCCCTGCGTACCGGTTCCACCCAATTTCTTCTTGTTAGGGGTTCAACTGTAAATCTGAAATTAATTTGAATAGTTCCTACATTAAAATTGGATTCGTTCGTTCATTTACATACATCGATATGTTTATCGATATGTTCAAGCCCTATACGACATAAAAATGACAATTGATTGAATGAGTGATACATATAACCCAACCAAATTACTTATGCAATATCTTTGAAGAATTTACACGTACAATGATTACTTTTTGAAATGACGTATTACATTTTGTTTACATACCAAATTTTATTTATTTTACGAAAAATTGCTACTCTAATAGATTGAAATTATACTTACGCGTGAAAAGAAAAATGTTTTGATTGTCCGGTATGTTTTTTACAAATTAACTCAGCGTATTTACCCATTTTTGAGATAATGTTCCACTTCGAGATCTCGCGTCATACTGACAACGCCATATTGCTTACTGTGTCTAAAAGGCAGGGTAAGTGACAGAGGGGTAAAGGCGAACGCGGTCCTCGTTACGCGTCCAGTGGTTAATTCGTCCAAGGTAACAGCTTAAAATTTAATATTAATATTTGAAACATTTGCAATTTTAAAATGTTATAGTCATAGTGTAAAAAAATAACTGTCGCTGCTTGTGGAACTCATTTTTTGCAATTATTGCACTGCAAATATCACAAAACACTGTTTACTCCAATAAAGTCCAATACAAGGGTAATACGTAGTTCGCGCATTTTTCTTTTTTTTTTTCTTTTTTTTTTCTTTTTTCTTTTGCGGCGCTGAACGCGCCGGTCATCTAATAATCGGCCAGTGACTTATTCATACAATATTTTCGTGCGATCTCTTTGGTCACGGAGCACTAAGGGACGATGTTAATGTTCGAAATTAAAATCTCATTACTGCCCCGTGAAAAAGTCTCTTGGAGAAAAGACTTACTTTGCTCGCACTTATAGGCGAATCAATCAGCGTTTTTCGAATAGATGGGATGAAAATGTTATTGGCGAGCTCTTGGAATAAAGGAATAAAGACGACCTGTTTGGCGCAGAGGTACTAGAGGTCCCGGGTTCGATCCCCGTATAAGACAAATATTTGTGTGCATGAACATGTCTATTTGTCTTGGTTTGGGTGTTTAATATGTATATTAAGTATATATATTTACAAAAAAAAAAGTTATAAGTATGTTTATCCGTTATCTAGTATCCATAACACAAGTTCTTCATGAAACTTAACGTGGGCTAGGTAATTGGTGTGATTGTATGCAAATATTTATTTATTTATAAATATTTATTTATAAAGCACTGCACAATTAACCGTTTTCGTTTCTGAGTGACGCGTGTTTTCATGGCAATGGTCTCAAGCGGACTGACTTAAGTTGTAAAACTTTGACCGTCGATTAAACTTTTGGCACGCAAGGTAGGTACACTGTCTTTTACCGTCTATCTCGATATAGGTCTGTGGTCGGAATAATTTGTCAAAACGTACTGTTATGAAATTAAGTGAAGTACAAAATTATCCTTGTTTTTTGTCTTCGCTCCATATTGCTGAAAAGTTTTCTTTTTTAGTAAGGACATAATTATTTTGTAAATACCGTTGTTTCTGTAACCTCTAAAATATCGTGCGCCTATTCTCCTTGTCAGGAACGACTTAAAAGAATTACCTACTAAACTATTTAAGTAAAGAAACAGAAATTAAAGATTTTTATACATTGTTCGCATCACAAAAATACTAAACGTTAACAACAGAAGTTATAAGACCGTCTAAGAAGTATCGTTATTCGTATACAAGGCTACCAAGATTAATCAGAATTTAACGAAGCGCCTCATCCTAATAGTGTACAAGTAAAATTACTCACAGATGCTGACATAACATTAATTAATGCCGCATCATGTAGCTGAAACAACTGAGATGTATCGTATGTACGACAAACATCGTTGTGTTGTGTTTCTATGTTGCACCCGAACCAACGCTTGTTTTATGTTGTTGTATGCTTATGTCACAGCACAGTTAAATCAGCCATTCAATTGAAAACCTTCATTAAACTCCGGCACTTAATGAAATGGCTAAAGCACAACACAACAGTCGTTGAAGGAAACGTTTTGAGAACTTGGCTGAACGTCATGTTTAGCCGTTTCTCATTCTAGACTCAAAAATTTGCAGCCGGCCGGGGCGGTATAAATATGATGCACATATTTTGAACTACTATTTTTTATTAACTTATATTGCTTTAAGTTTAAGTAGTTAAGTAGAAGAAAAAGGCAAGGTTGAATAGGTATGTACCTTCTGGGTTAGCTTGCTCCACCGTGGATCCTGTCCTATTCCCCGGGCTAGACTAGGGTCAAAGAGCAAACCCATTCAGAATTAAATCAGCCAACACAAAGGGCTAGCTTACTATCAGCCATCTATGAAGTTGAACGTTGAGTGATGCTAGTTCAATCAACGATCGGCTTGGGCAGTTTACGGGCTAGCCATCCAATTAAATTGCTGATTTAACCAGATGGCTGCGACATTTACATGAGTCGAATAGTATTCTGAAAGCGCAATGCAATTTATGCAGATTGCAGGGTTCAAAGTTGTCGTCAAACTTCAGTGTCATCTATTTATAGTACCTAGAGCTTTCAGTATGCTATTCTGTAATCTAATCTTGATCTCTTGAAGTTTGTAATGAGATTCATAGAGTTTACATTTCAACAGAATAATGTACTGTATTTCATATTTTATGAACCCTGTTATGTATTTGACATTTGAGTTTGAAATGATTAATTCCAAAATATGACAGTAGCTTGGATAAGATTGATAGGCAAAGACAAACAAATAGGAATAAAGAGGACCTTTACGGTAAAGGTTTTTTAAAGTTTTTAACTTAAGTATTAGTAAAAAGGAAGAAAAGCTTTTGTATGGAAAATCTTTAGACTGCAGCCATGCAAACGAAGTTTCCGGCGAGCTACCTATTTTCTGTACTATAGTAATAGGCGACCCTTTATGACGTCAGCTTAAACGAAACAAGCAAACAAGGCCCTACACTGCTCAAAATGATGTCATTCAATTTAATTAGTTTGTACCTAGTCACAAACGTGACAAATTACAAAATATGACCGCTATTAAACCGCCTCTGTGGTCTAGTGGTACAACCACCGGTATCAGACCCAGGGGTCCCGGGTTCGATTCCCAGAGGGGGTACATATTGTATTCGGTTTGGTTGGTGGTAAGACTTGTAGTAAGTCCGCCTGGCTAGCTACCACCATCTTATCTAAGTCTGCCGCCATAACAACAATGTTTTCAGCACTGTTGTGTTCCGGCAGTTAGAGATAAGATAGCCAGTTCCTCAGTGATTGAGGATTCCGGGAGAGGCTCGCTTCCATCTTCAGCCTTATCAATACTTAACATCAGGTATGATGAAGGCCAAGAGTCTCCCCGTCGTTAATAAAAAAAAAAAAAATTGAATAAAGTTTTCATGTTTTCACTAGCATGTGATTCCCAACATCGTGCTTCTGTGAGATTACTTCCAAACACGAGCACGAGCCCTGCCAGAATATCAGCAATGCCTTGACACATCTTATGTCATGGCAACACATGCTGGGGCAATCCCATTTAACTCCAAACGCCAAACCATATTATTTTGTTATGTTTGTGTGTTTGTATTAATTTTTAACTGTTGTTTTGTATTTACTTTTTGCTATGTTATCTCAGTTGTTTGTGCATTTGTGCTTTATGGTCTTTTTGTGTAAATTAAAATCTCTCTCTCTCAAATATTCAAATGTTTATGTCATAAATCTTCTCAAATGACTAATCTATCAGTACTCCAAATATAACTCCAAATATCATCAAAATGATATCAAGCGTGAAGAGGTAACAGACAAACAGATTTACTTTATACTTTAGAATTATTTTTTGTACTATCGAATTGTTGTTTCTCATTCTTAAGGGCGCGCTCTAGGCCAAAAGCAAAAGTAATAACTGCAACGGCGAACTGCAAAGTAAATGCTGCCTTATTTCTATGACAAATTAGGCAGCATTTACTATATAATTCTCCGGCCCCATTCGGCCGGTCCGGAATGAAGAAATGAAGGAAATTCTTTTTTTAAAGGATATTTAAAGGTTATTTACAAAAAATATATAACATAAGCCCTTTTTTTTTTTTTTATACTAGGAGAAATGCTTTTACGCATCCCTCGCCCCCAGGTGTAGGGGCGATTCGTATGTTGGACTCTTGGGTACTACCAACTAAAACTCCTAGTACTTGTTGCCCTCCTGGCCGCCATTGGTCACGGGGGGTAGGGTTCGCAATCACCCCTAAGACCAGGCGGCCGTGGCCCGGTTACCCGGGCCCCCTCTCGGCTGGAAGATGGCCGAGCAAGTTTGGCCATCTTCCCAGACGGTGGAAACCGTGCAATGCCGGCGGTGGCACACCAACCAACGCCAGCGTGGTTTCACTAGAGGGGAATGAGGTGATCATAACGTCGCCTCCTTCCCCTTAACCGCCTGCGGCGGATACGGGCCGCATGAGCATCCTGCTCGCGAGCCCTTTCCGCTGTCTCCTCCTGGAGGATAACATCCTCGCAGAAGGTGACTGCCGCCTGCCACGATCTATCGCTATCCAACATCTTACTGACGATGCTGGGTAGGGAGAGATCTCCTCCCACCTCCGCCACGAGCTCCCGACGCTGAGCTGACCACGCAGGACACACTTCGAGCGTGTGCTGCGCAGTGTCCAGCTCCGCGTCGCACTCGTGGCACTTCGGAGACGCCTCTCGCTGAATCTGGTGCAGGAACCTACCGAAACAACCATGTCCGGTAAGTACCTGCACCAGACGGTAGGTAAGCACTCCATGCCCCCTGTGCCGCCATTCGCGGAGCCGCGGGCGCACGGCCTCCACCGTTCTGGCACCCGCGACAGGAGTCTCCAGCTGGCGTTCCCAGCCTGCCTCCACCTCTTCCTCCGCCCTCCTCCTCACCTCGGTGAGCTCCTCCGGGGCCAACCGGTCTCCTCTTTGTCCGGCCTCCCTCCTTGCCAGGTACACCCTCCTGAGGACCTGTGCCTCAAGCTCCCACGGGGGTGTACCCGCCAGTACACACGCCGCCGTGCCGGAGACCGTCTTGTAGCCCCTTATAATGCGGGTTGCTATGACCCTCTGCGGTCTCCGAAGAAGGCGGCAGTTTGCCGCATTGAGGGCCTCCGCCCAAACCGGTGCCCCGTACAGGGCCATGCTGCGGATTACGCCCGCAAACAACAATCGGCAGCTGGAGTCCGGGCCGCCAATGTTGGGGAGGATCCGTGCTAAGGCCGCAGCTGCCTTCTCTAACCTGGGCGCCAGCTGACGGAAGTGCTCCGTAAAGCGCCAGCGCCTGTCCAAGATAAGACCCAGGTACTTGATGTGGGGCTTCAAGGGGACTGCCTTATCTATAGTGTAATTATACTAAAAAGTTCCAAGCTTTTATCGTGTTAATTATAGTGATTTGGAGGCAACTTCGCAATTTTTTTCTACCGAGAAAATTTTATGCAATCGTGTTTTTGAGTATCATAGTCACTAGTGTTAGTCCTGTAGTTTGCTGCATCTTAATTTGAAATTCAATTTTTCATTAATATTGATATTACAGACGATCATGTAAAGCAATCTGATTTTCGTTGGCCTATAGCGGGCCCTTAAAAGTACTGTTACAGATGAAAGTTTGCTATTTCATTCGTACTGTATCATTAGGTGCCGGTGCTGCTTCCATTACCGTCTTGCCAGTAATTAGAAGCAAATCAACTCCAGGCCGCCCTAGTAATTGCTAGCGAGGAATTTCACGTCGTGCAATATTTACTATTAGACTAGTGACTTTAATTTACTGTTGGAGGAATACGGGATTTGCTTCATAAATAGTAATTTTATTAAAGTTTTAAAGTATCTACCCTACAAAAAAAGGTATTATGAAGAGAGTTGCTATTACTAAGTTTGAAGTAAAGTGTATTGCATTTTATAAAATAAAACCAGCAGCATCTATATTCCATTTCATGTTAATATTGTCATCATTATTTTCTTTTGTATATATCTTAATGTTGCTTGAAGTTGCCTATTTTAACCATTTGCTATTTACATGTATTTTTCTTGTTAATCCTGTTGGTTCCAGATGCCAGCAGCTAGAATCATTATTTATAATTACTTAACTGTCATTATGGACTTAATTCTCAGAGAGAAAAATTTGGGTTCAGATAGAAACGCGATTGGATTCATTGTTGGATCAACTATGATATTTTTATAGTGTATGATAATTTCAAGTCGGACAGCCGTCTATATAGATGAATCCAATTTAATGCATTAGATATAACGATGATCTTTGAAACACACTTCGAATCTCAAATTGAATTTAAATCTCAAAACCTGATGTTATTCGGAATCCACTTATCAGGCAGTAATGAGTTAACTTGAAAAAATTTTCAAAATCACACGAAGGCAGAGTTATAGCGAATGACAGTGCAGTGACAGAGTGGTTAATTTATGATCCTTTTAACGTAGGCGTGATCAAAGACAGACAACACTGAACATAATATCATAAAAAAATAATGGCAACACCGCATCATAAGAAACGTCAACATTCGCCATTAACAAAGTATTTCAAAATGGCGGTTTTCTCGCGCAAAAAATCATTTTTCTGCCACATTGTTGGCAACATAAAACATGGCTTGAATGAGGGTCGGGGCACCAATTTCACGAGTCACTGACTTGTGAGCCTGATTGGAAACTTGATGGAGGTGGCTCTGAATGCTGGCTGCTATGGAGTTGCGATAGGTAATCTACATATCTTGCTAATGACTCCTGAACTCTGGAGTGCTTACTTGAAATTGTGGCGTCATATTTCGATTTGTGGTGAACTTGAAATTGCTTGGTAATTACAAATATTAGATTCTAATATGGATAAGTTCATTTTGTTTTAACCTAGATTGGGATTTCACCAAGGTAAAAGGTCCTACCTCTATACTGAAATCAACTCTACTTGTTAAATATCTTCGTAGTAATCTGGCATTTAATGCAAGTACAATTGGGGAACTTCCCGGTTGATCAGTAGAGTTTTTTTGAAGAAAGTTATCTCATAAAGTAATAGACTTATAGAAAACGTTAATATCACAAATAATAGAGTTTTAATAGGTATTTCATTTTATAAATAAATTATTTCTTTAACCCTAATACTTTCCGAAATATCGTTTATCAAAAACACTCTACTGATGATGAAATGAAACCGGGAAGTTACCAGACTGTACCACAGTCCATCTATAAATACAGTCGTCCGACGGAAACGTTTTGACAGATCGATCGAGCTGAGTTCGCGGGGCGAGAGTGGGTGCTAGCGAGCCCGAGCTGCCATACGTTCGCTCGGGACAATGACATATGGCCTCTCAAATACTAAGAAAGTCTTATCAAAAGCGGCATTGCGCGAGGTTTCAAGGGCGTTGTCCCACTATTAGTTCCTTAGTTACGCTGTGCTAGTACTATACGTAGATACGAGTATATGAATGACAATGGCCAGTGTGAGTGTTTCATTAAAGTTAAACATATAATACATTATTTTATCCAAACTAGATAACTACAACTTTGAATGATTATTATAGTTCTGATTTATCTCTACGGGTAGGGGTTACCGGCTATGGAACAGGATAATTAGTTGCTTTTATCATTTTCTATGCACCAAACAAACCGAAAACCAAATACGACAATCGGACGAAACTTTTTTTCCTTTAGTTTCGAGACTACCAGCCTCAAAATAAGTTCCAATATTCAGTAAATCATATGACGAAATCATCCCGCCGCTGTCGTGATTACTTTTGTAGTAGACCCCCGCTAATCCCAATGGCATCGATTATAAAAATATGAGCTCAAATCATTTTACAACGACGAACTTTCCATTAAAAGTTGCTCTTGTGTTGCCTTTAGTTGTTTCAAGGCTCTTCATAATTTCATGGGCAAGTCAAACAGTCAGAACTTGGCAGTCGGCTGGCAACGGGCCTTCAAACTAAGTTTTAAGCTGGATATTTGCATAACCTTAGACTACGTGCTTACTTGCCAAAGCCTTTACAAATAACTGCCTTCCTTAAACCCCAAGTTATGTTCTTATTTGTTATGAGAACCATTGGGCTGGATATGAACTTTTGTATCCGAAACGTTTTGTGTAAACTTTTGAAGAGGATTTTCTATTTTTTATAGTTATGTATTAAATTCGTTTTTTATTACAGTAAATAGTTTTAAGTCGAGTTTTATATGTAATCTTTGGTTCAAGCTTCGTATTGTTGACGACCCCAGATGTGAGTGCGGATTGGACGAGGGAAATTTAATTATTATTTTTGCATGTCCCAAATTTAATAGAGATGATATTTGGAATTAATTGATATCGCTCCGAGTTCCATTTCCAACTAGTATTGTGACTTTGTTATCTGATATAGATAGCAGTATTTATAAATGTACTAGCGGATCCTCGCGGTTTTACCCGCTGGGGCCTATTCCCGTGGGAATATCGGGATAAAATATAGCCTATGTCACTCGGGAGAAATGTAGCTTTCTAATGGTCTAATTTTCTTAATCGGTCCAGTAGTTCTTGAGATTAGAGCGTTCAAACAAACAAACTCTTCAGCTTTATAATATTAGTATAGATTATAACTTTCCTTATGTATAATAATATCAAACTTTAAATAATTCCTTATCTCTGTATATTTACCTTATACTAAAACTTCCTGATCACATTCAAATTCCGACTGATTTCATTTCCTTTTTAAATCTTTGCCGTTTCCCAATTTTTTACTTGACGTTGGCGAGTGTACAAACCGTACGAGCTAGAAAAAATAATCTTTGGTTCGTTGACAATTTAACTTTTTACCATAGTTTTTATTAGGCATTAAATATATGATAATTCATGTAGAATTGTAGATGTAGATTGTAGATAGAAGTATTTGTTCATAAAGAAGGCCGGATAAAGTAATCTTTTTCAGCGAAAATAAACATTGAAGCCAAGTTTAAAAAACCTGTGATTAAAGACGCATGCCATCTCACTTGCATAGGACTGTGGCTTTTACAGGTAGTTTCCGCTACCAGGCGACTAAGTGCTGGAACAATATACCGCCCCCAATGAGGCAATTAACATCAAATTATACATTCAAAAACAATATTAAAATAGCACTAATGGAACTACAAAATCTAAGTACGCAAAAATAGTCGTCTGGTTTCGGGTTCTGGTGATGATGGAATTTTAGTTGAATTTTAATGAGATTGATTTTTTTGCATATTATTAATTTAATAGAATTTATTAATTTTGAACATGATATTAATTTTATGATTTATTAGATTTTAGACTCACTTTCAATTAATTTATTCAAGGCATGATAATATATTCTAATTATATTATATTAATCGCTCATAATTTTTTGTATTAAAAATTATTTTATTATTTATGATTATTTGCTGCATCTATTTTATTTGAAATGCAAAATTAAAATGTTAGAATCTTTTTTAAATTAATAACAGGGCGTCCGATTTTGTTAATGCGTCTCTCGCGTTTTTCTACGGGTGAAAGCTGAAAACCAGTGTTTTGTTCCTTCGGGGCAAAAATATACGCTAAGCTTTTGCCTCTTTGCATCGCTATGACACACATGCACAGATATAGGTACTTATGAAATTAAACAATAGTTTGATTTTATGGGTAGGTCTCTGTACGAACCTATGTGTCCGCTTATTTTTGTTAGTCCGTAAGTACTTTGTTTATTTATAACTTTTTAATTTCGCATTTTACAATGCTATTTTTACGTGATAAAGTTTGTTTATTTTTCTTTTCTTTTATTTTTTATTTATGTGCATGTATGTTTGTGATGCGAAGAAATGATTTTATCTATCTATCTATCTACCATATCGTCATTCCAAAGTGCATATAATCGTATAGACTGAATAAATTATCGAAATAAAGGCAAGCGTAGAAAAAAAAAGAAAAAGAAGAGCCCGTAGCACAGTGGTTCGCGCGCTCGGCCTGCGATTGTTGAGGTTAAGTAACTTTCGCAATGGTCCGTCACGGGATGGATGACTAATAACACCTCAAACTCTCCGTGCTGAAGGCACGTTAAGCCGTTGGTCTCGGCTGCATTTGCAGTCGTTAAAACCCACCAATCCGCATTGGGCCTGCGTCATTCCTGCAGAACGGGTCATTCATGACCCGTTCTGCTTATACATCCGTATGGGAGGCCAGTGCCCCAGGGACATTAAAAACGGCTGATGACGTAAAAAAAAGGTTTTATCTCAACAGTTTCCTAAAACCATTGCATGCATTCCCAGCATTGCATGCACACAACGAGCACATTGTAACAGTATGCATCCACTACGGCTTTTGTTCGCGCGGGGCCGGACGCGGCTACGACAGCGACGCGACGCGCGACAAGCCGAGCGATCGTATCGCGCTGACAAAGATAGCGGACTGTACATTAAATTGTTATTAAAATGACCAATTGTTTTCGATTCTTTGTTGAAGGCTGTTGCTTTACTGTGTGAAGGGAAAACACTATTATGCGAACCATTTTGTGTTTGGCGTAACTGGTATAATTATGCATCTTCTTTACATTTTGATGACACTGTGTGAAACAAGACAGGGAGAGATTTATAAATACCCTTGTTCACAGACCTATATCGAGATAGACGAAAAGAGCGATTCAAACAGTATGGGAACATAACGTGTCGAGTTTTTCGTACCTACGATAACGTCAGGAGCGAGATTTAGTGATGTGTAAATATTATTGACGAGCCAATTTGTTTCTGAGTGACGAGTGTTTTCATGACAATGGTCTCAAGCGGACTGACTTAGGTCGTAAAACTCTGACCGTGGATCAAACTTGACACGCAAGGTATACATTTACCGTCTATCTCGATATAGGTTATATATATCTCGATATAGGATATAGGTTTTGACGACCTGTTTGGCGCAGGGGTACTAACCCCACCTTCTGCGCCAGAGGTCCCGGGTTCGATCCCCGGACAAGACAAATATTTGTGTGCATGAACATGTTTATTTGTCTTGGTCTGGGTGTTTAATATGTATATTATGTATGTATTTACAAAAAAAAAAGTATATAAGTATGTTTATCCGTTATCTAGTATCCATAACACAAGTTCTTCATGATACTTAACGTGGGCTAGATAATTGGTGTGATTGTATGGAAATATTTATTTATTTATTTATTTATAGGTCTGTGCCCTAGTCGGTTCTACTCGTTATGGGCTCCTGCCGTAGGGGCTTGTGAACTACATAGAATCTTGTATTCACAAGTGCTTTTAGCTACTGTCTAGCCTGAGTAAATGAATATGAGTTTGATGAAAAATTTAAACGTTTCATTATTGATCAGCTTGCAGGTTTTTGGACTAGCTGCCCACGATTTAAGATGGCCCATTGTAAAGACCAATATCGAGATTTAAAAGTTTAATCCACGGTCAAAGTTAAAAAAGTTAAAGTACAAATAGCGCCCTTCTTGCAGTGGGCGGTTTATAATTGAGCAATACTTTTTCTAAATAAGTTGTATTCTTGTATGAAACGCTGCTTGTGTCGAGTAGGCAATTTGGAGACTGCCTACCGGTAGGTATTCAGTATTAAGCGCAAGGAAAATCTTAGTGGGTGAGTGTTGAATAGAAGTTTAAAATAAAATAAAATAACTTTAACACTTATTGTATATTTAGGTTTTGAATGAGGTAGGCACTGCCTAATTGCCTATATGGAATGCACGCCCCTGGGTCTGTGGCCCATTGCTTTGGTGTGTCGCACGCACCACACAACCGCTCAAATTGGTGACCGGTATCCGAATATTGCTTACAAGCAACTCTGAAATCGCTAAAAAAACTGCTGTTTCACTCTCCTAAAATGTATGAAACATAATTATGTGTCTTTCGCGTTTTCAGGGTTGCTTCCAAACAAAAAGTTGATCGTAATGATGAGTTCTACAAATGGTTTTGAGTAAACATAAAATAACGTTGTATATCTATACTAATAATGTAAAGAGGAAAGATTTGATTGTTTGTTTGTTTGCATTGAATAGGCTCCGAAACTAATGAACTGATTTGGATGAAATTTGGTACACAGATAGTAGATAGCCTGGTTATGAACATAGGATACTTTTTATCCCGATATTCCCACGGGAACGAAAACCATGCGGGTGAAACCGCGGGCGTCCACTAGTTTCTTACATAAGTAAGTAAGTGTACATGTTATTTATTCCGCTCCCTTCAGCCAAGATCTCATCTTTCACTCAAGATATATAAATCTTGTAATCTGACATCTAAACAGCAATATATCACTGAGCAAAGTAACTTGAGCGAGCGATGAGCGGAAACAGTTACGCTGCTTGTTACAAATAGTTTCTATAACTTAACTTTACAACTTCATTTGCTTTATGTGGTTGTGTTAAAATAAGAGTGAACATCTCATTTTATGTTTTTATGCGGCTATTTTTTTTAGTTAAAAGACTAGCTTTCAGCCCGCGGCTTTGCCCGCGTGAACTACACGACTATCCCACGGGAATGTGGTGTTGTTTTTATAATTTTCCTTGTGATTTTTACGTTTTTTCTCTCCATAAAAACCTTCTTTGTGCCTTAACAAAAACGTTAAAAAAATTAACCGAATTAGCCTGCAACCGCTATGCCCCTGCATTTTAAATCTGTAATATCTTCGAAAATATTCATTTAAATTACATGCTGTAAACGGCCATATTGATCTATATTAAATCAACAATGTATTTAAGGTACTTAATTGGATAAGGATTAATGCTCTATTGCTTAAAATTGCTGCGAAAATAAGCCATTATTTCTCGTAAAAAGTAAATGACAAAAAAATGCTATTGTGGGTTATCCAGAGATAAACATATACCACCGCGGAGTTTTCTGTAGACCTTTTCAAGGTGTACAAATACTTAGTACATTATTTTGATAAATCTCGTAGGGTTCAGCCTGCGTTTGCAATGTAAGCGGAAAAAATGTAAACATTTACATCACATTAGAAACTTCAAAAATTTCAGTATTTCTTTACTCTATATTGAAGGTTATTTATTATACATATAAACCTTCCTCTTGAATCACTCTATCTATTAAAAAAAACCGCATCAAAATCCGTTGCGTAGTTTTAAAGATCTAAGCATACATAGGGACATAGGGATAGACAGCGGGAAACGACTTTGCTTTATACTATGTATTGATGTCATAAATCGATGGTAAGAAAACACAAAAGACATTCAGCTTTTACTTTGACAATTAGCCATTTGCTATTTTGAATGACTACTAGGACAGACTTTCTTCTGAAATGATAAAAATGAACCATCCTGGTATCCTGGCTTAGATTTGTGTTAAGATTACAAATGAATATTATAGATAGCGGCATCTAAAAGAAAATTTTCACGGAATAATGTAGGTACTGTGGAGATCGTATATGTCTCCGCACTACAAGGAAGCCGCTACACCGCCGTTTACCCGCGCTTGCTTGAATACCAGCCAGCAACGGCGGTGTAGCGGCCTCCTTGTTTAGTGCGGAGACATATACGATCTCCACAGTACTTATAGACTTTACTATTTTCTACCCTGCTTTAGTTCAACTTTATAATCTAGCTACATTAACTATTTACATTCATCCCCCCTAGCATGAACACCGCTATATCATGTGATATGATATAGCGCATCATGCTCTCTTGCTTACTCCGCTACAATGTGAGCGGGACAGTGACACGTTATCGAGTTATCGGGTCGATAAAAGCCGGTCATGCTAGGCCTACAAAGCCACATCAGTTCTTTTGCTCACACATATATATTTTTTTAAAAGCTTTGTCCACAAAAAATACAAGGCATCTTAGTACTTCATCTAAGTACTCTGTAAGTTTGAAGTAGGTGACTAAGATGTCAAAGTCAGATTGACAAGTCCATTTAAAATCAGGCGTAGTTTTGCCGCCTCAGCAAAAACGAGAAAAGTTCAGGACCTCTATTTTTGAATCAATCGTCGCGCGAGTGGCGAGGCGAACGAGGAGGCGATCACGCGATTAGCGATCTTGCAAGCGTAGTCATAGCACGCTTTTCGCTTTGCCCCTCGCGCGCTCGTGTTGGGAGTAATGATGTGCCGTTCCCGGGAATATTGGAAACATTGGGAATATTCCCAGAAGCGTTCCCGGCAATATTCCCAAAAGCGGAAATTTAGGGGAAAATTGCTTGTGTTGTATTACAGTATTTTTTTGTTGTATGCTAACCATTCTATTGGCAATATTACAAGGCTTAATGAATATGCCAAAGGTTAATTATCACTTATGGCGAAAATTTCAAATTTTCCTGGGAATATTCCCAGTAAATTTTCAATGTTTACGGGAATATTTCCAATACCCATATAGTTAATTTCATTTATTATGCTTCATAATAATATGCCTTTAGACAGTTATGTTACTTAAAATTTATGCGAAGGAAAAAATATGTGACATTAATGTAATGCTATTTGATGATTATGCCAATTGATGTATGACAAACGACTTAAGGACAATCGACATTATGCGAAAAGTTCCGCCCCCGCCGAAAATCACTATTCCACGCGGACGAAGTCGCGGGCAAAGCTAGTAGTTATTTTTATATTTGTATACAATTTTACAAAATGAACATATATCATTTGTTTGTTCGTTAATAGTTTGTAGAAAGTAATCAAAAATTTTACTTTTTGGTCTCATTATGACTAACACAGCTAGCACAGCACACTCGACAATCAAAGCGGCAAAACTGGAGGAAAGGGGGGGGGGGGGGGGCGGCGCGGCGGACCCTCCCCTCGCGGCTCAAGCAAGCGCATGCACATACTTGTTGTTGCGTAACCGTGGGATGAAGAAGAAAATATAAATAGCACAGATTTTTTACCATACTTGAAAATATATTATTTTGGAAACTTTGGGAAAGTTTCCGGGAATATTGGGAATATTCCCGTAAGTTTACAACGAGTAAATTACTTGGAAATGGGAATATTCCCAGCGGCACATCGCTAGTTGGGAGGCGGTACTACAGGCGAAAAGTGAAGCTATGTATATGTCGTAGGACAATTAGATAAATAGAATTTTCGCGAAATACCTAGGAATTTAGCGAAAACACGGATAACTAGACAATGGTGTTGACATTTCTTAATCTTACTGTGAAAAGACAGGATTTTTGCAAAAATGCGAGCCTTTATAAGATTGCGAAAAGAATCGCAGGCTATCATGAAATAAGAACTTTAATTGGCTGGTTAGACCGCGCAGAACATGATCTTCTCTGATTGGTTCACGCCTTGACGTTTCAAATGTCAATCCACGTTGTTTTGCAAACTAGGAACCAATCAGAATACAAGTTAGCAAGCAAGCAAAAATTAAGCCAATCTGCGTTAAGAATATCCAATCTTACTGACACAACCAGTGCAAAAACCCTGTCTTTTTTCAGAAACATCGAGAAATTTCGTCACCATTGTCTAATTATCCGTGTTTTCGGTATATTCCTAGGTATTTCGCGAAAGTTCGATTTATCAAGTTATCCTACGACATATATACCTGCAATGTCGCTTTTACGGAATACGAAACTCAAACGTCGAAAATCAGTAGAATCCACGAGACGAGTGAATCAAAAAAAAAGCTCCTGAACTGAACTATATCGATTCAACACCGTAGAACGGTGAATATACTAGAAAAATTCGACGTGTCCTCATAGGTCTCTGTAGCATAATTGGTTAGTGCATTGGGCCGGACTCCCAAGGATGCGGGTTCGAATCCCGTCAGGGCGACATGAGACTAGTTGCTTTTTTCTAGTATATTTTCTTGTTTAATATTTATCATATATCGATTCACTTGAATATTGCCATATTGTACGGAGACTTTCATACTAACGATATCCCGCGGCCTCGGCAAGCACAGATTAGATTTGCAATAGTCATGAGACTCATGGGTGATCAAAAATATAGGTAGGTACTATCTCGTAGGTACTAGGTCAAGCAGTTGGTCCTTGCTTCGTTTGCAGTCGCTAACACCCACCAGGAATCCACATTCAGCCCGCGTGGTGGGTCATTCATGGCCGGTTCTCCTTATCCATCCATAAGGAAGGCCAGGCCCCAGTAGTGGAGAGATAAAAATGTTTAATGATGATCATGTCTTTCTTATAGTAGTTTTTTGCTGTCTCATTGGAATTGAAGGCCCTGCCCCCTAATTGTCTAATTTCAAATTCTATCACAATCCCTTTTAAAGGTATTGTGATAATGATACCTACTGATTTATGGAATTGTTTATCTTATTTTTAAATGAGTTTTAAATGAGACTTCATTGACACTTCTCCATACATTTGAAAGATATGTTCGTCTGTCACTTTGCTTATAGTCAGTTCAATTTCGTTCATTCAAAACCTTTCAAAACGCGTCCCGATCACAATCCCTTTCAAATGTCAAATAGTGACGGCCTGAAGTAAAGTGTCAAAATAAATATTTTTCTATATTTTTCTGTTTCTATTTTTAAGTATATAAATATCTTTCAAATGACGAATTGAAAATCTCTCGCAATCCCTGCGAGAGATTTTAAAATTAGACAATTAGTCCCCGGGTTAAAATGGCTGATATCGATATATGCCAACATATGATAACTGAAACTTACGATATTTAAACGACATATTTCCGCTAGATTAGACGTGGTAATAAGATCCAGGAGTGTAATATCATCTGCCGGAACACAATAATCTAGACTTATTCAATCTAAACCGCTGCTATGCGTCACAGTAACAAAAGGGACAGTAGTCTATTTAAACATTTTACGAATGTATGGAGCTCACAAATGAATATCAACTTGGGTCTTGGGTTTGATTTGTATTTGTGTTTACCTACTTTGTGTATTTTTTTATCCTCTATACTATTAATATTATAAAGCTGAAGAGTTTGTTTGTTTGAACGCGCTAATCTCAGGAACTACTGGACCGATTTAGAAAATTCTAAGACCATTACAAAGCTACATTTCTCTCGAGTGACATAGTCTATATTTTATCCCGATATTCCCACGGAAACGGGCACCATGCGGGTAAAACCGCGAGGATCCGCTAGCATTACTATAAGATTGATCAACAGCTCGTGGTATGACCTCTGTTCTGTTGTACGAGGGTCTCCAAATCTTACTAAAATAACACGAATCAAAAAACCCCTACGCAAATGACGAAATTTCGTACCAAACGAAATGCATGCCGTGATATTTATTTAAAAAGCGTAAACAAACGTGTCCGACTTTTCGCTCCAATGCGCGCTCTAACGCCCGATTATTCAAAATGTTCTTTCTCAGTTAAATGTGTTAAATATTCTGCGCGATTGTACAATCGGGGAACTCCCCCGTTGACCAGTAGAGATTTTTTGGGAACGTTTTCTCAGAAAGTACTAAAGTTCTTTAAGTTATTATGTTATCTTTATGTTAGGCTATATTTTATCTCGATATTCCCACGGAAACGGGCACCATGTGGGTAAAACCGCGAGGATCCGCTCGTCGTCGTCGTCGTCTCAGCCACATGACACCCACTGCTGGGTATAGGCCTTGAAGTATGTTAATACGATTGCATTCTAGGCTCTTTATTGCTTATGTAAAAAAAAATACATAAAAGCAATCCCCCTTTCCGTGGTAATGTATTGATGTTTATTGTCGTAACCTATCCTGATCCGAACGTCATTTAGTGCCGTCTCATCAAAGGTGAATCAAACGAAACTACCTTAGGGGAATGATAATAAAACGATCTGAACTCAGAAAATACGACATTTTGAACTAATCGTACTAATGCCATTCATCTTCTACAGTCTAGCTCTCATCTATGAGTCTAGCTGAAGGAATTATCAGTAAGGTACAGAAACTACGTCATTTTGATTGAATTCTACTAATTCCAATCCTCATTTTACAGTCTAGTTCTCATCACGATCACGAGTCTAACTGAATTGAACGTTATTTCAATTGGTACTAAATGCCGTTCAGAAATAAATGCAGGTCCAGTCCAGTCCAGGTGGACCGATCCTCTAATTGAAGAAGGTAATAGCATTCGAGCGGACGCCTATCCAACTCTGCCGAGCTTCCGATTCTGTTGAATCAGTTGGGAGTTATAGTTGCTGGATGTGGCTCACGTAATAATTTATTTTGTTTGCCAGTATGAACTGCTACTTGTATCACGCATATGATATGGCGAATGACGGTGTCTTACTTACTCCGATAAGGGCTGATTTTTCAGTCCTCAGATAAAAGTTATCATCAGTGATTGGAATAGGGTGAGTATATTTACCTACAGTTTGTAGAACAGAGACAAATATCGGGGACTTTTTTTCTAGTATATTTTCTTGTTTAATATTTATCAAATAGGGGGGACTTCCTTAGAACAAAATTTATTTTACCGGTAAATTAACCGTGAATTTTAATATCTTATTTATTTATTACAATTTAAATTACAAATGCTTTTCGTTTTTACACCACTACTCAAAAAAGAGAGAAACCATTTAATAATTTAAATATTTAAATAAGATGTTAAAATTCACGTCATTAAAGTCCCGGTTTTACCGGTAAAACAAAATAGTTTTAAGGATGTCTCCGATTTTGTTGTTTGTCTTTGTTCTACAAACTGTAGGTAAATATATACTCAGCCTATTCCGATCACTGGTTATCAGTCAGTTAAATTTCATTACAAAAAAACAATCAACAATATTTTGTAAAAAAAATCTGCCATGTAATAAACTCAACCTGTACCCATTGTTAAATTAGCTTGTATTTTAATGATTTAAGTATTTAATTATCGAACTTGACTCCATACTCGCAGTCAAGCCTTTTAATAAGAGTTTGCTAGACTTATTTTGTGCAGTTTTTTTAATACGTATGTTAATGAATAAATATAATAATAAAAAAATAAACTATATAAAAAACAATCAGAAAATAAAGGAGACATATGGATGACAATTAATATTGAATTTGTCTGTATTATCACACTTGTTACTACCGTGTCCTTTTAAAAGAACGCATAAGTACAACATATAATTTTTAAAATATTGATAAAAAGGAGTATTTAGGGCTATTTTACTAGCGTTGCTTATAAACAACACAGATTTTCCGAGTTTCTACTAGGGAAATATATTTTCATATTTTTTTTCGCACATTATTAAGTATTTTTTAAACCGCAAACAAAAATAATTAAGTTTGATTGCTATATTATAATTCAGTAACATCTGGGTTATAATAGAAAAATAATCGTTATCTGGGGGGTTACTCACGACGGTTTTGCAATAAACTATTGAGTAATGAATCGAGTTCACATCATAATCGTAAAAATGCCAAAACGGTACTTAAAACCAAGTACCAAAATAACATATTTAAATTGGCCCCAAGATGTGAGTGGCACAGTAACACGTTTTTTTTTTTTTTTTTTTTTTTTTTTCATTTATTTAAATACAGCCAACAAGGTAACCACTAACTACAATATCAGCGTAATCTAGGAATAGTGTCACCTTAATTAAAGGCTACCACGGCATGCGAAATACAGTCTGCTAGAAACTTATATATATATATATATATATATATATATATATATATATATATATATATATATATATGTGTATTTACTTTAATATATACACAATGCAATCCTGTGGGTAAAGGAAAAATTGTAATAGTAAAAGATTTAATAAAAATTCTGATTCGAAGATCTACTTGCAAGGTTTTTTTTACTGATACAATCTTTCCCAAACTTATATAAACACGGTTATCAAACTACGATTGTCAATAAAACCTGCTCCTGCTAAGGTTATTGGGCTGTTGCAAGCACTTGTACACAATATGTGTGTGTGTGTGTGTGTGTGTGTGTGTGAATGTGTGTGTGTATGTATGTTAGGTTTTCTGTCGATATCTAAAACCTCCTTTTTTTTGAAGTCGTTTCGAATGCGAAAAATAGTCGAAATCGAATGGTTTTTTTAGAATTATCTCGAAAAGTTTTTAGCCACTTCTAGTTCCAACTCGTCCCCGATTGCCTTGCCAATGGCCACTCTAGTTCGTTACGGTGAAAATAACCCTTTATCTCTTTTTACGCCGACTGACGACTGGCTGACCGAATTCGAGCGCAGTGCTTACTATCGTACCTTGTTAACATTCTAAAGTCGGATTTTTTATTTGATTGGTGCCAATGTCACTTTGTAAAAATAATTTTGCTTTAAACTGTTTTTCGTAATGAATACTTATCCAGTTTCAAGTTCAGTAAGTATTGATTCCATTCACGTACACAATATGTGTGTGTGTGTGTGTGTGAATGTGTGTGTATGTATGTTAGGTTTTCTGTCGATATCTAAAACCTCCTTTTTTTTGAAGTCGTTTAAAAATAGTCGAAATCGAATGGTTTTTTTTAGAATTATCTCGAAAAGTTTTTAGCCACTTCTAGTTCCAACTCGTCCCCGATTGCCTTGCCAATGGCCACTCTAGTTCGTTACGGTGAAAATAACCCTTTATCTCTTTTTACGCCGACTGACGACTGGCTGACCGAATTCGAGCGCAGTGCTTACTATCGTACCTTGTTAACATTCTAAAGTCGGATTTTTTATTTGATTGGTGCCAATGTCACTTTGTAAAAATAATTTTGCTTTAAACTGTTTTTCGTAATGAATACTTATCCAGTTTCAAGTTCAGTAAGTATTGATTCCATTCACGTACACAAATTCAATAAATAATATCATTATAGCTAGGCATTATTTTTACAAAATCATTGGCACCTGTCAAATTACTTTTACTGAATTAAAAATCCAACTATATTTGGCTGACGTGATAATTGATTTGCATACTTTCTTTAGAAAGAATTAATGTGGTTTAGTTTTTTTTTAGCTATTAGGTACCTTGCGCTATGTAAATGATAAGAAGATGTTCTAGTACCTATCCTATGTTATTAGGGATTTTACCTTCAATTGGCTGTTAGCTGCGCTTACTAGTCAACATAAATATGCACCACAGATTTTAGAATACCATACTACTTATATGCAAAAACGATTTATAATTATATTGGCAATGCTAATTTTATGCAAATTTTAGATTTTATGCAAATTTGAGATAATTTCGACACCTGCAAGCAAAAGCAAAAACATGGTAACTTAGTTTTTAGCATTTTACAGGAGAGCACGACAAAGATTCAAAAAAAGCTTAGCAATTTTGGATAAGTCCTAATCTCAATCGATCTTGACCACTTTAGTAAGACTCTTGTTTTATTTTGATGCCATATATGAATATATTTAATGATGTATTGTGTAATATTTGTGAGTTACAATCAAATTCGCCCTCATTTACTTTATAGAATTACATTGTAACGCAGACATACAATCAATATTGCATGAAACTGATATATTAGTTAAATTGTTGAATAAAATATGCTGAGATATAATGCTTTTATTATGTTTTACACTATGCAGATTTTAAATTATAACGAATTTAGATACGATGATAAGAGTAAAAAATTCCGCATTTTTTGCTAAGTAAGAATATCATCTTAACTAAATACTACCTAAAACTGAGTTACCATATTTTTGCTTGCAGGTGTCGATTTATTCTAGAGGCAGACAATAACAACTAATCTCGAACTGGTCCCATCTGAGACTAGTTGTATTTATTAACATTCAATAATAAATTGTCACTTTAAAAAAAATGCCATTTAAAAAATCTATTGTTGAGAATGGAAAAAATAGTCAAAATGTACCTATATAGAAGGGAATAAATATTCAAAAGGTTTATCTCCGCAAACTGTTGTTCTGTAATCAAGACACAGTAGGATCTCACAGATTTAATGAATCGAATAGTTAGAGACAAATGGAACATCCGGGCTACTGTTAGGAGTAGGCAGGAATTAGGCGCACTAGATTGCCAGTGCCTGGGGGTCTATTCTCAAAACGAAATCTAGTTTTAGGATTCGTAAAATTGTGGTCAATTTTCCTTTGAAACAATTTCTATGCTATGGTTAGGCTAGGCATAGCACCCTTGTACCTAATTCAACAACAAACAACAACAAACAACAAACAAACTCTTCAGCCTTATAATATTAGTATAGATTACAAATGCGAAAGTGTGTTTGTTTGTCCTTCCTTCACGCCCTAAATAAGCAACCAATGGAATTGATTTTTAGCATAAAGTTAGTTGCAAGGACGAATAGTAACATTAGCTACTTTTATCCCGATATTCCCACGGGAACGGGCACCACGCGGGTGAAACCGCGGGCGGAAACTAGTATTTAAATAATTAATAGTAGGTATAGTGTAGTTTGGTTATAACGCCACTGATCCAGAGGTTCAATTCCCAGTTGGGTTACATATTCTATTGGGCAATTCTCGCGCCTTCGACATCTC
Organism: Chrysoteuchia culmella; assembly: GCA_910589605.1. Lineage (NCBI taxonomy): Eukaryota > Metazoa > Arthropoda > Insecta > Lepidoptera > Crambidae > Chrysoteuchia > Chrysoteuchia culmella. The sequence goes on from OU342651.1 coordinate 5,257,270, forward strand.
GAATTCGACATTTTTGGAGCCATAAATATATATTTAAAACTCACAGAAAACAATCTTCAACATTATAGGATTGTCAAAGATCATTTAAACTAAAGTCTTATGACCGTAGTAAAGATTTTACTTACATTTTTAATAAAGAAATTATGGTTTGAAAAATGTCGAATTCGACATATCTCAGCGCGAGAATTGCCCCCCTGATTATGCGCCTGGGTGGGTGGCGCAGCACTACTAACCGACAAGGGTTTCCCCTCCCTATTTTTGCATTTTCATGTTTGATTTTCGCTCCAACGAAATGTCTTCATAAAAAAATGTTGTAAAAGTTTGAATAAAATAGTTTATTGAGTATACAAGACGTGTGTTTTCTATCTAATCGTAGTTGGTGGTTTTCCTACATTGACTGGACTATAACTTGTCATACTTACCGGTATAGGAGTATTTAGACCACATCTTTACTAAGCATAAGATATTAGTTATTAGTACAAAAAAAAAAATACTTTTCAACAAAAAAAACCGAATTAAAATAACAAACATTTGAACTACATTTTTAATGGTGAATTGTTTTGTTCCAGGGGCTTCGGCAAGCAGGGATTCCAGTGTCAAGGTAATAGCTTTATCCCTAAATTGTTTTCATTTGATTAAGTTACTAGTTGGTTTAGACTTGAAAAAGTTCGCAGCTTCCCGAAACTCCACGAATTAATCTGGACTCAATTTGATGTGGTATTTGGTTAATAATCTTCTTATTAGAATACAACTTGGAGTTCTTGAAAATCTTGAAATCTATAAGTAATACGCGCCCAAGACAATAAGGCGCATAACAGGAATGCGGTTTTGCACTTATGCCGCCTGCTTGAAGTGGGCTCACTTCTATCACCGCACTTCTATTATCTGATTAACTAGGAACGGCTCCAAACTGCACCACCTTCGGTGGCGCTTTGGAGCCCAAGAGAGGCGGAGCGCCGCGAGCTTTTACAACTTTATGTCGGCATAACTCTGTGAGGACATGACGGATTTAGACGCGGTTTGTTGCATTAAACGCAGAATTACATTCTGGTCAAATTTGTAATGTATCGCGATGCACAAAAGTTTATACTTTTCGAGCAAAACCCTAAAAACCGAATTTGGCTCTTCTTTGGCGCCAAAAGCTAAGGTTATGGTGATGGTAGGACATCGAATTTTTGTCACCTTCTAGGTATGGTTGATGTCTAAGTATGTGCCAAGTTTCATTAGAATCGGTTAAACGGTCGGGGCGCTATTTATTTATTTATTTATTTATTTATTAGGACTGCCAGTGAAAATTACATTGACTCTTACATAGGATTAACAACGACAATTGGTAAGTTCATGCAAAATGTAAAATTCTATTAAAGGCTGCCACATCATGCTCCTAAATACGGACGGTTTTTTTTTTTTTTTTTTTTTTTTTTTTTTTTTTTTTATGTTAAGAAAATAAAAACAAGAAATTCTTATGAATGCATAAACCTAGTAGTAAAGAGAGAAAGACTATGCATCACTAAACAACTCTGTCACCTTCTTTTTAAACTGACGGAAAGAGCTGTGAAAAATGTCAACATTCTCATGCAATTTATTGTAAGTGTCAGGCAAGCGGTATGCTGCAGCATGTGTCTGAACATTAGTGCGAGCTAAAGGTTTGCTGAATAAAGGAAGTGGGTATCGTGGTGGTTTGCGAGGGACTCTAATATTGATTTGACTGAGAAATTGGGGACAATCCACAATATTCCTAAGCATTTTAAACAGGAATGTTAAGTCTAAAATGTTTCGTCTTATGAGAAGACTATCAATTTTAAAATGTTTTAGGCGTTCATTATAATTACTATTCTTTGTACGCAGACCACTGCTGTATGAAAGATGCCGTGTGAATCGTTTTTGAATGCGTTCAATACGTAGTTGGTGTACACTATACTGAGGAGACCAAACCACTGAGCAGTATTCCAAAATGCTCCTAACAAAACAGTTGTATATAACGATCTTAGTAGCGGGATTTTTGAAAACTTTGGCATTCCTGATCACAAAGCCAAGTGTTTTAGAGGCCCTAGCTACAATGTCATCTATGTGTGGTATAAACGTTAGCTTGGAATCTATTGTAACACCTAAATCGCGAATGGCATTTACCTCTAGTAAGATGATATCATTAACTTTATATTGTGAGTTAAACGGTTGTGACTTGCGGGATAATTTGATGTGAAAACATTTTTTTGTATTAAGTGTCATTTTATTGTTTTTGCACCATCCTACTAGATTATCGATATCGGATTGCAGAAGCTTGGCATCCTCAGCACAGTGTATAGTTTTGGTTAGCTTTAGATCGTCTGCATATAGAAATACCTCACTATGCTTGATGACATCCACAACATCGTTTATGAAAACGTCAAAGAGCAATGGTCCTATATGGGAGCCTTGAGGTATACCTGATGTGGCAAAATATGGTTCGGAACGATATCCCTTTAAAACAACATACTGTGAGCGATTTATCAGATATGACTTCAACCATTGCAGTAAAAGTCCGCCAAATCCATAGCCCGCCAACTTATTTAATAATATCTCGTGACAGATCCTGTCAAATGCCTTGGAAAAATCAGCATAGATGGCGTCAGTTTGTAATTGGGAATCCATGTTATTGACAACGACATTAGTGAAGGTAATAAGATTTGTGCTAGTAGATCTGGCTCTCAAAAAACCATGTTGGTGATCAGTAATCATATGCTTTATTTGTTCATAAAGATGTGGATATAACAAGGCCTCGAAAACCTTGGGAAACACTGATAAAATGGAGATTGGCCTATAATTTTCAATGTTGTTTTTGTTACCATTTTTGAAAATAGGTACTACTTTGGCTTCTTTCCAAAGAGTGGGAAATAGACCAGTACTCAGGGATTTATTGTAGATTACGTAAAGAGGGAGGGCCAATGAATCTGCACATTTTGTGATGAAATAGGGTGGAATGTCGTCAGGACCAGAGCCTTTCGTATGATCAAGTCTCTTTAATCGATTACGGATGGATTCCATTGTAATAGTTAAGTTGGAAATACTGCAGGGTATTGAGTTGTTACAAGGCTGAGTATCATTTATAACAGTGTCGCGGACTATGGTATCGGTGTAAACAGAGTGAAAGTTTTTTGCAAATAGGCGGCAGATATCGGAACCGTTTACAGCTGTTTGGTCTTTGTAAATCATTTCTGAAGGATAGTGAGAATCGGAATTCTTTTTACTTTTCATGTACGTCCAGAAGTATTTAGGGTTATTGCCAATGTTTTGCTCGATATTTTGAATATACCTCTTATAGGAACGAGTAGCCAATGCAGCGCAGCGTTTACTTATTATGAGTAGCGAAATACGATCTAGAGGATTATTGTGGATTCTGTATTTAATTAACAATTTGCGTTTCTCTTTTAGTAGTTTGATTAAGATCTTAGGAAACCAATTAGGGCATTTACTGCTGCCTTTAACTGTTTTTGGGACATGTTTATCAATGATTTTATAGAGGTGACCATAAAAAACTTCAAGCATACCATCGACGTTACTACAATGGTTAAGCTCCTTAAGCCAGTCTATTCTGTCCAAGTCATTAATAATTAATTCGTAATCAGCTCTAAAGTAATTATAGCTGCACCTCTGACCATCATTGCAGAGGTTCCTGCCTTTCGCTTTCAACAAGATATCAATGACGATTGGAGGATGATGATGATCCACCTTCACAAGCGTGTCGACAGCCTCAGCAACGCTTACTCCGTCATAGTTGGAAAAGACTAAGTCAAGTACTTTCTGATTTGCATTGTTAATATTATTAAATTGGGTGAAGTTGTTTAGGGAAGCAAAGTCTATTAAGATTTGGCCAAGACTAGAACCATTGCACTTAGGAACTGAATCTGTCGTTAAAGGTACACAAGGCCACTTAATCAAACCTAGGTTAAAATCGCCAATTAACATTATATTTTCTAAGGTGTTACATTCTATCACTCTATTGAAATTATTTACAAAAGATTCAAGTTCAGTTCTTTTGATTGGAGGTGGAAGGTACACCACACAGAAGGTGAAACATTTTTTGTTTATATTTAAGCTGACCCAAAGGTCTTCACTGGTAATACTTTCGAACAATTGCAAACGATCGCTCTGATATTTTTTGGAAATCGCAATAAGTACACCACCTCCATCCTTAACCTTGCCATTTCTATTAAGAGTACTTCTGTCGCGCCTATAAACAACATAGCGACTGTCAAACAGTTCCCTATCATTAACACTGTCCTTCAACCAGGTTTCCGTTAAAACAATAATGTCATAATTAAAGCACATTAAATTACAATAAAAGTCATGAGTTTTCATGCGTAAGCCTCTCACATTTTGGTAATAAACCGTTAAAGTATCGAATTTAAAAACTATAATAGACCAATTCATACACAGAAATAAATAATATAATAAGAGGAAAAAAAAAGAAAAAACTTAGAGCTCTGAATTAAACTAATTTATCTAAGACTTCCTTATTTTTCACGAAGATGTGGTCCGAGGATTCGTTTTTACGCATGAAAATTTTACCTTGTTTTATCCAGACAAACTTATACCCTTTTTCTTTGGCTTTTAAGCGCGATGCGGCGTGAAGAGCTCTGTTAGCAGGGGAAAGGTGTTCAGTCACATATATTGGTTTTTTGTCGCCGCCGTAGCCGATGTGGCTCGTGTTCAACTTATTATTCGGGTGAGTCTTGTTATAGGTAATTACTGATGCCAAAAACTTGTCACGAATACGGGGGGTTGCCAGTCGAACTATGATAGATCTTGGTCTTGAGTCACTTTTGTTGTTCTTGGCGACACGCGTATAATTGTGTATATCGACATCATTTAGCTCGCAAGAAATAGTTTTCGCCAGTTGTTTAATGACAGAAGGTAAGTTTTCATTGTTGTGCTCTGGGACACATTGTAACTCTATGTTGCAGGATCTGCTATGTTGCTCCATAATTTCCAGTTTCGTACTAATGCTTCTAACAGTTTCAGTCAAATTCGTATTATCGACTTGCAAGACATGTATTGCAGCAGTCTTCGAAGCAAGTTCCCTCTTAATGTTGTCATACTCTTCTGTCACAAATGAAACAGATTTTTCTAGGCATGCAATATTTTCAGACAGGTTCTTGAACTCGGTTTTCACCATTTGTCGCATCTTTTCTTCTAATTCAGTTACTATAGAATTCTTTACTCTAGTCAACTCTTCTTGGATAACATTTCTAATGTCTTCTATAGTAAGTGTAGAATTGGCCGGTGCATAGGAGTCGACCCTACTAGGTTTACTGCGCATAGTAACGTTGTCAAACGCTTTTGCAGGTGTTTGGGAGTTATCACCTCCTTTTTTGGCTGCAGCGTTGCAGTCGGGACATATCCAGACCTTTTTTTGGTGAGCAGAGAGCTTAGAAGTTTTCGTGCACAATAGATGAAAAGTTTTTTTGCAAGCTTTTGCAGTACAAGTTATCGAATCTTCTACTGAGATCGGAGCCAAACACCCAGCGCAAGACATATTTCAATAATATTTCCAAATGTAGAAAGCGGCAAGAAAAATATTAGGCGTGCAGTTGATTAACGCCGTGCACAAAACAATCAGCATGCACAAACCAACAATTCGCCCGTCCGTAGGTAGATATGCAGCGCCCGAGTGGAAGTCGTTGACCTTGAGTGCGCTGTGATAAGACGCTACGTACGACACGGACGGCGGACGGTTGATAGAAGCGAAGCTTTGCTTTAAACACTGTTCGTTGAATACCTTATGTTCACACGATTGTAGCTTTGATACCACTAAGCATATCACAAAAATTATTATCACTGCACACAGTGGGGAGACAACAATTTCTATGGATATAATTTTTATAATGAAACTAACACTTTTAACCGGTTAAAATGATTTTTTACGTGGGAGCGTTTACTACTGCGTCCGTACGGTGGCGCGGCGCGCGCGGATGTTCGGCTATGACCGGGCGGACAGATTTTCAAAAGAGTCAACATAGGAGAGGCTCCGCTACGCTCCGCCTCAATTACCGCTACAGAGATTAACTGATTGATTACCGCTTCTTGAAATTTTGGTCGTCAGTTAGTATTTTTAAGTTTTTCTCAGCTGTCATGCGCCTAATTGTTTTGGTCAAGTAGGGACGTCAAAAAACTAGCACCGCTGCAAAAATAACTTTTATTTTATTTATTCTTTTGTAAACTTTAGCATCTATTTCCTTACTCCGTTTCGTTAACTGTCAAAAATGATATTATGCATTTCCCTCATTATTGATTCCAAATAAGGTTTAAATTGAAGCAACGATATTATAATGTGTGTAGGTACTAGATTTTTTAAAAGGTGCTACTTTTTAGATGCCTAATGTATTGATGAGTGTAGTGATGTAGTATTGTTCTGCAAACTATGTTTATGCAACTTTTTAACCTCTCAAGCCCCGAGTTATGAGACACAATAGATAATCTGTTCTTCTCTGGACACCAGTGTCCTGCTTGCATTTTGCATGAGCACATGCATACAGCCTCTGTGGTCTCTGCGTGTCTGTCCCGGGTTCGATTCCCAGTGGGGGTACATATTGTATTCGGTTTTGCTGGTAGTAGGACTTGTTGTAAGTCCGCCTGGCTAGCAACCACCACCTTATCTAAGTCTGACGCCATAACAGTAATGTTTTTCAGCATTGTTGTGTTCCGGCAGTTGGAGATAAGAGCCAGGTCCGCAATGTTTGAGGATACCAGGAGATGATATTTTTTTTTATTTAAGTCTGGGCAAATATGTGACTGCCATCTTGCTTAGAAACAGGATGTGGCCTAGGATGTTACATACTTGCCCAGGAATTGTCTATTCAATCTCGTCTTGAAAAGGCCAGGGTTGTAGGAATCGGGGAACACATGAGAAGGCAGTGCATTCTAGTCCTTAGCGAACCTTCAGCCTTATCAATATTTAAAATCAGGTAAAATGAAGGCTGAAATCTCCCCTCGTCATAAAAAAATGCACCACTTCGCCACCGAGATATATTTGAACTACAGTTGGACCCTTGCATTTCCTAAATTGTAAAATGCACCGGTTGATTTGAATCGTACAATTCATCAAACCCGAACCGGACACCGGTGTCCAAAGAACAATGAGAAATCTATTGTGTCTCATAATCCGGAGTCAGTAAGTGTAAGTAATGTTTTTTTACACACCGCCAACAAAATTATGGTAAACACACCAACAAAATTATGATCATGATTGTTAAGAGGTTGCACTCGGCGCTTTATCTTAGGTTCCTCGACTTGCTTGTCAAACGTGTAATCATTTATGATAAATTTTAAATAGAAAAACATTGGAGAAAAAACAAATCAGCCACAAGTGAATTCTCAGATGGGACTCGACCTCACGACCTTTGGAAATCCGGTCCAATCTAACGCTCTAACGACATGCGATTTTTTCCAATATTTTTTCTATTTAATATTTATCATAACATAAGTATAAAAATAGCATTGAAAAATGCAAAAATTCAAAAATCACTAGGGCGGTTACAACCCGATACTCGGGTTCGTCGATCGACGAAAAATTCCAAATTATGCGAAAATCTTTAATTGCAGTTTGTGATCATCACGTTTAACATTTTGTATATTTTATAGTTTTCGGAACAAATAGACTCGAGTACCTTTAATTTGATACCTTACTCGGCCGCGTACTACGCGCCGAAGTCCCTATCGAGTCGTCACAAATTTTGCGAACCTGAATTAAGTATATAGATAAACGTAAATAACTTACATAGCTATAAGATTATTGTGACTAATATCATGGACCAGTATTATTTGTCTGATAATAAATAAATAAATAATAATAATAATAATAATTTTGATTCCAGTATGCAGTTTCGTGGTCCACAAGCGATGCCACGAGTACGTCACCTTCACCTGCCCAGGCGCAGACAAAGGCGCAGATTCAGACGTAAGTTCGGTTTTAAACCTTATAATTATAACATTTACTTACTTTGTGGAGAAATTAACTAATTAAGTATGTAATCGGAAAGCATTCATACTATTACATGTGTATGAGGGACGGGAACAGCATGACGATACAAAACTAACGTCCGAATACTCAAATTTAGGGCCTGCACAGACGACGGACATTGGAGGACTTTTTGTCCGCGACACGACCTTATAACTAAGAACATAAAAGTTGAATATATAACGAAGACTATAGCGTACTTTTTATGGATATACGCGATCTAAGTTCAATCTTATTTGGTTAACAATAAAGACGTGTCGCGGACAAAAAGTCCTCCGTTATCCGTCGTCTGCGCTAGCTCATAAGGGTCAGGTTACAGTCGGAAAACTTCTCGGTTGACCAGTAGAGTTTATAGGGAGCTTTATTTAAAAAAGTAATATATATGAGGAGTAACAGATCAAAGTGTATTAACTCCGTCAATGTAGGTAACTTTTGAGATAAAAAAAAGCATAACGAACTGGTGGTAAATTTTAAATAGAAAAATATTGGAAAAAATTAACTATACTGCTGAGGCACTGGGCTTCCTTATGGATGAATAAGGAGAACGGGTGGGTTTTGACGACTCCAAATGCAGCCGGGACCAACGGCTTAAAGTGTTTGCTGAAGCACGGAGGAGCTCGAGATTGTAAATTTATGGTGACCCATCCTGCGACCGACCATTGCCAAAGTTGCTTAACCTCAACAATCGCAGTCCGAGCGTGAGAACCACTGCGCCACGGGCTCCTCAATATATAAAAAAACATTTATAACATATAATATATATTTATATATATATATAAAAAAACGTTTATATCTTCAACTTAAAGAACATAAAGAGAACATAAAAACCTTTCCGAGAAAACGTTTCCCAAAAAATCTCTACTGGTCAACGGGGGAGTTCCCCTATTGTACAATCGCGCAGAATAGTTAACACATTTAACTGAGAAAGAACATTTTGAATTGAGCTTTAGAGCGCGCATTGGAGCGAAAAGTCGGACACGTTTGTTTACGCTTTTTAAATAAATATCACGGCATGCATTCGTTTGGTACGAAATTTCGTCATTTGCGTAGGGGTTTTCTGATTCGTGTTATTTTAGTAAGATTTGGAGACCCTCGTACAACAGAACAGAGGTCATACCACGAGCTGTTGATCAATCTTATAGTAATACTAGCGGATCCTCGCGGTTTTACCCGCTTGTTGCCCGTTCCCGTGGGAATATCGGGATAAAATATGGCCTATGTCACTCGGGAGAAATGTAGCTTTCTACTGGTCTAAGATTTTTCTAAATCGGTCCAGTAGTTCTTGAGATTATCGCGTTCCAACAAACAAACTCTTCAGCTTTATAATATTATAAGTAAGTATATAAGTATGGATTGAAACCGAAATGACGCTATGCACAGTTAATACAATTCGTACACCGTAAGATGACCCCTGCCGTGATGTTATTATTTAAACTTTATTACTTATATTATTTAAAAATATGCAAGTAAAATATATGAATCTGTGGTAGGTACTTACATACTAGTTTGGATAATGGGGTTAAAAGGTACCTATACAGGGTGGAAAATAGACAGTCGTCGGAGGCAAAGTACCTACCCTAAATATTGATGTTAGCAAATTTTACTCTAAAGGAAACATTCCTTAATTTTCAACATGAATTAAACTGCATTCTAAGATTTTTGATAAATCACGTACCTACACCGGGAACTGAACACGCTTAAATGAGAAAAATAATATCGTGTACTTTTATGTACCAATCGATCGTGTTAATACACGTATTAAAGATTCAATTTGATTTAAATTGTATGTTTGTGGGATTTATTTCTTAATTTATGTTAATTTTATGAATTGTTAACGTTTAACTTAAATTTCCGACACAATGTAATATTGTTTTATGGAATAAATGTGAGTGATAAACTATCAAAAATTTAAGACAATCGTGAAAAACCTGTTCAAATTTTTGTTATTGAACACAGACTTATCAAATAGATAGAAAATAAGTAATTTTTGCTAAATTTTGCAAACGTCAATATTTAGGGTGTTTTTCCTCCAGCTACTTTTTTTTTCCACCCTTTATTGTTGGCAAGCACCGTAGCAATGCTGTCAATTCCCAAGTCAGAGGACATCTTATGGTGAATGGCAGTCCGTTCACAATATTGAAGTAATGTTGAATAAAGGACGCAGCTACAATTAGTAATACTTTATTCGACATTACTTCAATATTGTGATGCCAGCTTATGGTTGGACCTCTGTTGTCCAAGACCAAGATCACTGGCCGTTATGACAGTCGTCCTGTGAAACTATATTTATTAATGTACAAAGACTTAGTTGGATTCCAAGTTTTATGGATAATAGTTCCGTGTAACAAATGAATGACAAAGGTATACAGAGTTCATTAACAGCGTTCTCTGTATTTTAGTAAGTACAAGTATCATATCGATGCGTTTCCAAGATTCCATTCAAAACTAAACGCAATGGCCGTCAGTAGAACGCGCACCAGACCAAGATAAAGTTTTAAATTGCAGTGAAAAACATAGAGCTCGCTATTTTCCCACCATCCTCATTCCTCAGAGTGAATTACAATAGCAAGAGCGAGGAAGGTGCGTTTTCGAAAGGAGGAAAGTGGGCATTACTTACACCTCGCTTATTTCGTAGGAATAAGCGAAGTGTAAAATAAAAACAGCGAAGGTTTTATAAATAAACATACAGTAATAAGATTTGAATTTAGGTACAAAGAAATTAACTTGACGAAAAAGTAAGTAAATGATTGAATTTAAGTGACATTATAGAAAACCTTTAAGTGTATTTAAAGGATGTTCTGTCCGTTTTATTGTTGCTTACAACAAATGGGATCGGTCACTCACTGTGTTTACTTATTAACTAATTTGTGATGTACAAAAAGGTAAGTTTTATGTTGAAGCTAAATTTTTTTATTACTTAGTACATTTATTTATTTGATCAACAACAAATAAGAAATGTCTTGGTCGTACGTGTAGTAGAAGTACGTATATAAGATTATTAATTATCGTAATTATTGTTTTTCTAACTTATAATATTAAACAATTTAGAATATACATCGAGCATAAGCTTTAGACCTTAATATAAATACATAACTCTACCTTGTACAGTCACAAACCGTGATTGTAAAGTAACTTGCCACTGTTCGTATTTTGGCCGTGTAATGCAATTAGGGTTGCTATGGTAACATTTCAATACGAAAAATAGCGGCATTCGTGTAACACAACCAAGTTACGATGATAACAATGAAGCCAGAGTATCGCCGTCGACGAATACGTCGAGGAGGACATCATCATCATCAGGTAGTACGTCAATTTAAAGATTGAACTGAGAGCACCCTTATGTCATTCGTAATAGCGACTGTTTTCGTATTGCAAGCGTAAAGCTTGGCGTGTTGTTGACTGTACTTTATAATACGCATTACTTACTTACTCCGATGGCTCAGTGACCCGAAGTGAGTCTTGGCTTCCGACACAAGGTGACGGCACTGCTCCATGTATTGCGTAAATTCTTGCCAGTCTCTAGTTTTCAGGAGTTCACGTAGGTCCTTGGTGACTTGACCCATCCAGCGGTACTTGGGTCAGCCAACTGGTCTTCGTCCTCTGGGGACACCCTGGTAAGCTCGCTTCGTCGCCCGATCCTCTCCCATTCGCTCAACGTGTCCGAGCCACCGCAACCTGTGCGCCTTTGATTGTCCCAATATGTTGGGGGTCGCCACTAATTCCTCTACCTCGGTGTTCTTCCTTATTCTCCAGCTATCATCATCTGCTTTTACTGGCCCCGGAATCTTCCTCAGCACTTTCCTTTCTGTAACTACGAGTTTGTTCTCTTCTTTCTATGTGAGTGTCCAAATTTCACAGCCGTACATTAAAATTGGACGGGTAACTGTCTTGTATATACTAATCTTGGTCGCTCTGCTTAGAAGCTTGGACACCAAAATTTTATGAAGGGCAGCGCTACACCTAAGTGTATTTTGTATGCGGATTTCGATCTCCTGTTCTCTTTTGTGGGTACCTGTAAAAGTACAGCCCAAGTATTTGAAGTTTGTGACACCCTCTGTAATAGTACAGCCCAGTATTTGAAGTTTGTGACACCCTTATACATGACATTTCCCACATGTAGGTTATAACGAGGAAGTCTTGAATTTCTTTAACGCTTCATTAGAAGGGATTCTGTTTTGGCATGGTTAATTCTGTGGCTGACTTTGTTTGCCTAATCTTGAAGTCCTCTCGCCGCTGTCCGCGCCTGTGCCTCCGTTCCACCTAGTAGCGCTAAGTCATCAGCGTACCCAATTATCCTATGCTGCCCATTAAGTTGTACTCCACCATCTGTTAGAAGTACTTTCCGTACGACATGTTCTAACACCAAATTGAACAGCATAGGAGAAAAGGCATCTCCTTTTTTAAGGCCGGTTATCACTGAGAACTCTTCGGTGATCTGTCCATCCACCTTAACCTGTATTTTGCTTAGTCCTGTGGCGACTTCGACTATTTTGACAAGCTTTTTGGGTATCTTAAAATCAAGCAACATACCATGCAGTGCTTTCCTATCGATGCTGTCATAGGCTTTGGCAAAGTCAACAAAGAGTGCGTTGACCTTCTGCGCGTATTCCCACTTCTTTTTCATCAGTTGTTTAAGCAGAAAGATCTGGTCAACCTGGCAATCCCCTAAGAAGGCTTCTGCATATGGCTCCAATCTCCTCATTAATACATAGGATAGAACCTTGTAGGCTGTTGGTAGTAGCGCGACGCCTCTGTAGTTTAAGCACTTCTTTTTGCAGCCTTTCTTATGTATTGGACATATTATACCAACATTCCATTCCGATGGCTGCTCTTCAGTTTCCCATATTTTTAATATAAGCTCGTGGATTCGCAGGACCGGATGGGACCGGTGAAGTGACACTTCACCGGAGTATTTCCATACTTCCCCAGGAATTCCATCTATGACAGGAGATTTATTATACTTGAGTCTCATGATGGCTTGCTCAACTTCTCTGACACTGGGTGATACGACTTCTTCCTCGTTAGCTTCAGTCCTACTGATATCAATTGGAAGTTCTGGCGGCTGGCAATTTAGAAGCTCCTCAAAGTGTTTTCGCCACATCTGTTTCCGCTGGTTCTCGTCGGTCACCGAGTTTCCTTGGTATTGGTAAATTGTGTGGTCGGTTAATATCCATTCTTTAGCGACCTTATTTCCTGGTAGAATTTTCGGGACTCATGCGCTCGAATCAGCGTTTCCATCTCATTCACCTTCCTTTCCAGACGCTCCCGTTTTGCTCGCCTTATCGTACGTTTGGTTGCTATATTTGTGCACTTTTGTATTTATCTATCCATTGTTCGTCCTGTTCAGCCAGGATTTTTAGCTTTTGTTTCTTTTCAAGTATGTTGTCATATTCCTCTGTCCACCATTTTCTATTTCTCATTTACGCCCACTCTTCATTTCCGTCTTCTTTTATTTCCAACCCGTTGAATCAATTTTTCAATTATATTTACAACCGAATTTGTACTGTTAGGTCTTTGAGTGCTTCTGTGTTTATTCCCATCTCTTTCAGTTTGCTGTCCTTGGTATGCCGCTCCACTCTTATTTTGACCTTAGTTTTGACACCTAGCAGATAGTGGTCGCTATCGCAGTCTGCGCCTCTAAAAGATCTTATGTCATCGATTGTACTCTTGTGACGGTCGTCAATTATCACATGGGCAATCTGGTTTATTGTTTTTCCATCGGGTGACCTCCATGTCCCCTTATGGATGTATTTGTCTTTGTGGGGATACATCGTGATTTTTACCACCAGAGATTTCGACGACGCAAAACTGATTAGCCGAGTACCATTGTCATTGGATTCATCGTGTTTGCTATGCTTTCCGATGGTTGGCATGAATATCTCCTGTTTTACGATTTTGGCGTTGAAGGCGCCTATAACAATCTTCACATCGTAACTGGGTGCCAAATCGAAAAGCGTTTCTAGATGTTCGTAAAATGCGTCTTTTAGATCGTCCTCTGTTAGTTTCGTTGGAGCATAGGCATTAATTATTGTTATGTTCGAAAATGAGTCAATCACACTCGAAGTACACATAGTGGTTCAGATATCGCTTGAAAATTTATTAAGTTACCCACAATATCCTTACTAACAATAAATCCCGTTCCATTTATGTGATGTGTTTGATCTCCGCCGCTGTAAAACAGAACGGCTTCGTCGTCAATATTGCACTCTCCCTGTCCCGGACATCTTACTTCCTGTAGAGCAGCTATGTTTACCCGATACCGTTTTAGTTCCTTGTTAACTATGTGCAGGGCACCCGGTCTATACAGACTTCGTACATTCCATAAGGCTATTCGGAATTCCTTGTTTCGTTGCCTGTGGTCGTTGTTTTTGGGATCAGATCGTTTTCTTTCTTGTGTCGGTTTCGTAACAGCGAGTTTTTCCACGAGAGGGTCGTTAAGTCTCTGCGCAACCCCCAAAATGCTCGAGGACCACACCCTGCGTTGGTCAGCGCGCCCGTCGGGCCTAGCCTGACAGATAAGCTAAGCTGTTCTGCCGACCGTCCCCCCATCCGCCACCCGGGGGACGGACGCTCCGATGATTATAATACGCATTACATACCATATATTATTAAGCTATCTGCTATCAACCCTAATTTTTCCAACCCTATCTAGCAAACTCCACGCCCCGTTAAATACACAATTTCCTCAATAAAGGGAGGCGTAACAAAAAAATCAAAGTAATGGTGTTTGCATTGGCGTTATTTCCCTATTTCCCCAAAATTGGCTTCCGTAGGGCGACCGCAAACCGCATCCAGGTCAGATCGAAGGACACCGTGATGAAGCAAGTTTGAACCGATAGGTAAAGGTTTTATTCATATGTTTCATATTCACTTGTTTAATTTTCTTAAAGCTTGGATAACGAAATCTTAAAATAGAAACTACCAAAAGAACTAAATACGCGTATATACTCGTATATACTAACACATGTTAATTACCTCAGGTTGGCAGAACATCAAGGTGAAGCTTGAGAGTAAAATGTAAGTCATCAAGCTTAGGCACACGTTAAAGACGAAGCTACATTTGGCATTTTTGTACCTATCTAAGATGTTGTCCGGACGCAAAAGTGATATAGTAATTGGCACAGACCAATATCGAGATAGACAGTAAAAGTTTACCTACCTTGTCAAAAGTTTGATCCACGGTCAAAGTTTTCCAACCTAAGTCAGTCCGCTTGAGACCATAGCAAACAATAACAAAAACAAAACAAAAACATAGTACGAAAAATTCGAAGCGCTAGGTTATCATACAGTTTGAAGTGTTTAATCTCAAGGTCTGTGGTAGTTGGTAGTTGCCAGCGCATCGCCTACATAAGTTTTTGAATATAGCCTTGACCATTGATAGGACTATATGCTCTGGAAAGCCAGCAGTTGGCACATTCTGTTTTTCTTTCACCCCCAGCATGAATATGAATAATTCGCGGTAAAATCCGTTCAATTCATAAAAAATATGTTTCGTTTCGTTCCATTCATAGTAGACACTAGCGGCCGCTCGCGGTTTCACCCGCGTGGTTCCCGTTCCCGTGGGAATATCGGGATAAAAAGTATCCGCTGTTCATAGCCAGGCTATCTACTATTTGTGTACCAAAGTTCATCCAAATCCGTTCAGTAGTTTTTGAGTTTATTCATTGCAAACAAACAAACAAGCAATTAAAGCTTTCCTCTTTATAATATTAGTACAGATTAATAAAAACGGAATTAAATACGCATTTCAGTGACTTGTTCATGTAAAACCTAAATTAAATTAAAAAGTAGACGTACCAGTATAAAGTAATTGTCTGACAACCAGTAGCATCGCGTGCAACGGTGACATGAGCCACATCGCTGCTACAGGGTTGGCAACACATGGAAAACTATAATTTTTATTTATTGAAGTTTTTATGGGGCAGAGAAATGAAAGGCTAAAATTTTAATTAATAAGAGCTGAGGTTATAAGTTATGTCAAATAGGTAGGTACCTACATTTATGATAAATTTTAAATAGAAAAATATTGGACAAAAAAACCAACCAAAATTTCGACATGTCCTCATAGGTCTTAGTGCATTGGGCCGGACTCCCAAGGATGCGGGTTCGAATCCCGTCAGGGCGACATGAGACTAGTTGCTTTTTTCTAGTATATTTTCTTGTTTAATATTTATAACATAAAAATAGCATTGTAAAATGAAAATTAAAAAGTTATAAAAAAAACAACTCGGCCACAAGTAAATTTCCTTGAGAAATTCACTTTTTCCAATATTTTTCTATTTAAAATTTGACATAAGTAAAAAAATACCATTGAAAAACGCTAAAATTAAATAAAAAGGTTCCTAAGTACATGTTTACTATGTTATTGAAGAGGCAAAATTAACATAATTATAATCACTTAGTTACCTACTTACTTACTTCGCTGGCTCAGCGACTTGAAATGGAACTTGGCCTCTGACATCAAAGTGCGCCATTCCTTCCTACTTTGTACCAAGACAAGACCAGCATTTCCAGTTTTTTTAGATCTTTAGCAACTTCGTCGTTCCAGCGCTACCTTGAGCGACCAACTGGGCGTCATCAGGATGGTTGTCTAAGATAATGTCTTACATCAGCTCGATCAGGCAGCTTTTATTTCTTAATTAAAGGGTCGGTCGGTCGGTCTTAGTTTGGAGAAAATGTCAGACAGTTTTGCACTTCAATCCAACATCAATGTGCTATGCAGTATAGTGACTTTGCATTTAAAGGGTATTTTATTTATTTAAAAGGGTAAGCTTACCCTTTTATATTCCAACATTTTTTACATACGAACAAATCGTTCTATGGACGGTTAAATTGTGTCGTTTATTTTATGGAAAGTATGTTAAAATATAACTATCCATAGTCAAAACGAATTATAGGGATTATAGTCGACAATTAGTTTTTTGTGACGTGAATCCTGTATATTTCTATTAAACAACCAACCCTGCGTAGCCACTTCAATGTAATTAGTCTTCGTATTTTCCAGTATGTATTTATTATGCACTTTGGATAAATTAATGTATGAGTCACGTCTGCTTTCCGAGTCCGCTTTTGTGAATTGATGTAATATAACAACTTAATTAATGGTATTACATTATGTGTTTTATACTGGGCTGCTTTTTAGGTATGTATGTATCCGGAACTGGTCACTTGCAGAATAACATTTAAATAGGAATAACGGCATTTAAAATGTTACTCTAAAAAAAACAAAAAATGTAATGTACGAGTAATATGCTGTAGAATCTATATATATAATGTCGTAGGAGGATTTGATAAATAGAATTTTCGCAAAAATCCTTGAGATATTGCAAAATCACGGATAATTAGACAATAGTGTTGACTTTCTCAATCTTACTGAAAAAAGATAGGGTTTTTGCAATAATACTGGTTGCTTTAGTAACATTGGACATTCTTTACTCTGATTGGTTTAATTTTTGGTTGTTTCTGATTCTGATTGGTTCATAGAAAGTTTACTACACGTGTGAGTATAGATTGAAATTTGAAACGTCAAGTGCTCAACCAGTCAGAGAAGATGTTGTTTTTTTTAATGAACGACGGGGAGACTCTTAGCCTTCATCATACCTGCTGTTAAGTATTGATAAGGCTGAAGATGGATGCGAGCCTCTCCCGGAATCCTCAATCATTGAGGAGCTGGCTATCTTATCTTTAACTGCCGGAACACAACAATGCTGAAAACATTGTTGTTATGGCGTCAGACTTAGATAAGATGGTGGTAGCTAGTCAGGCGGACTTACAACAAGTCCTACCACCAACCAAACCGAATACAATATGTACCCCCGCTGGGAATCGAACCCGGGACCCCTGGGTCTGATACCGGTGGTTGTACCACCACAGAGGCAGTTTTGGACGGTCCGACCTGCCAATCAGTCTTTTTGTAATCTTACTAAGGCAACCAGTTTTTTCGCAAAAATCCTATCTTTTTTCAGCAGGATTGAGAAATGACAAAACCATTGTCTAATTATCCGTGTTTTCGTAATATCCCTAGGACTTTCACAAAAAATCGATTTATCTAATTATCCTGCGACATATATAAAATTCTAATTTGATTGATTGTTGACATGAGAGTAGAGCCCAAACGGCTGAAAGTAGAGACACTGTTGTTGGAGGGTAGATACTATTCATAAGCGCTAAGAAAGGATTTTTCAAAATTAAATCCCTAGGGTAAAAAAGAGGATGAAAGTTTGTATGAAAATCTACTTAGTTTCGAAGTTAGGATCTTTAAATGTCGTGAATATGGTGCCGGTATAACATTAATGTTCATGTGCCCCAGAGTATTTGACAATTCTACCCCCAAAGGGGGAAAACAGGGTTGAAGTTGTGTACTAAACAACTCTAAATTGATTCATTGATTGATTCTAGAATACTTACATATAATTCGTTTAAGTTCTCTATCTTATACGAACATAAGTATGACAAACATACATTAGATATTTATATTACACGGATATTTAGTTGTAAAAAACTATTTTTGCGACGAGTCATGTAGTTAGTTGATTGCAAAAAAAATAAAAACTTACAGTAGTGAGGCGTCAAAAGCTGTTTATTTACCAGTTAGTTTACAGCAATAAACCATAATTATACGATATTTTTAACTTTTAATTATTTCTTATCGTTATTTCGGATAAGTACCTACAGTCAGGGAACTTCCCGGTTTACCAGCAGAGATTTTTGAGGGAGCTTTATTTAAAAAAATAGTAGATATATAGAAAATGTTTATATCAAAAATAATAGAACATTAACAGGTATTTCATTTGAAAAATTAATTATTTCTTTAATCTTATTAGTAGTTTCCGAGAAAACGTTTCTCAAAAAAAATCTACTGGTCAAGCGTGTTCCCCGATTGTACCTTCATAAATATAAATAACAGGGGCCTTACCATCAACTGTAATGAGATTCCTTTTAGGTTATTTTTAGGTTGAGAGCGCGGTGCTGTCATACGACGCGTACAGCGGCGTCTCACTCTTACTACCTAAATTGAATCGCAATACATCAACTGTAATGAGATTCCTTTTAGGTTATTTTTAGGTTGAGAGCGCGGTGCTGTCATACGCCGCGTATAGCGGCGTCTCACTCTTACTACCTAAAATGAATCGCAATGCATCAACTGTAATGAGATTCCTTTTAGGTTATTTTTAGGTTGAGAGCGCGGTGCTGTCATACGACGCGTATAGCGGCGTCTCACTCTTACTATCTATAATGAATCGCAATACATCAACTGTAATGAGATTCCTTTTAGGTTATTTTTAGGTTGAGAGCGCGGTGCTGTCATACGACGCGTATAGCGGCGTCTCACTCTTACTACCTAAAATGAATCGCAATGCATCAACTGTAATGAGATTCCTTTTAGGTTATTTTTAGGTTGAGAGCGCGGTGCTGTCATACGACGCGTATAGCGGCGTCTCACTCTTACTATCTATAATGAATCGCAATACATCAACTGTAATGAGATTCCTTTTAGGTTATTTTTAGGTTGAGAGCGCGGTGCTGTCATACGCCGCGTATAGCGGCGTCTCTCTCTTACTACCTAAAATGAATCGCAATACATCAACTGTAATGAGATTCCTTTTCGGTTATTTTTAGGTTGAGAGCGCGGTGCTGTCATACGACGCGTATAGCGGCGTCTCACTCTTACTACCTAAATTGAATCGCAATACATCAACTGTAATTAGATTCCTTTTCGGTTATTTTTAGGTTGAGAGCGCGGTGCTGTCATACGACGCGTATAGCGGCGTCTCACTCTTACTACCTAAAATGAATCGCAATACAGTTGATGGTTGGCCCCCAGGCTTACGTAGCAACCAAATTGACTAAAGTAACAAATTGAATCCTGTATACCCTGACGACTGTTTACTGTATCGTTAAATCAATTTGAAAGATTTTCTTTTAATCTTTTTACAGCGGATCGGGTTTATTCATTACAAATATCGGTAACTGAAAAATAATAATGCAGAGTTGAAATTCTATTGTAATCCCGGATTTTGGTAGCCATATTGAAAGACCCTTTATAAGCACGCCCCACCGACGAATTGTAACCCTCGGGATACCTTTTTAATCAAACGAGTTACGTTTAACAGAGGTTCACGATATTTCTGGATTCCGAATAAAACTACCTGAATACGAAGATACGAAATTTTAATTCGGATCTTATAATATATAGGTTTTCTTGGATTAACAGTGTCATTAGTAATTTATTTACGCGCATGAGAATATAATCCATATTAATCGGAAAGAGGGTCGAAAGATTTTGCGGTATTCTAAGGCTAAGTTCACATGGCATTGAATTGAGTTTTTAACCACAGACCTCTAAAGAGATAGACGAAAAGAGCGCTTCAAACTGTATGAGACCTAGCCTGTCGAATTTTTCGTATGTACTATGACGTCACGAGCGAGATTTAGTGATGTGGAAAGGTTATTGACGAGCTCTTGAAAGAAAGCACTGCACAATTAACCATTTTCGTTTCTGAGTGTCGCTTGTTTTCATGGCAATGGTCTCAAGCGGACTGACTTAGGTCGTTAAACTTTGACCGTGGATCATTTTACAAGCAAAGTAGATATCTCGATAGAGGGCTGTGTTTTTAACAGTATTCGGTTATAAACTTCAAACACCAAAGTCTTTGCACGGCACATTTAATTTAAAAAAAAACACGAATAGCCGCAGAAGTCGAACACGTCGTGTAAAAAATGGTGTAAGCAACAATCCTAACAGAATACGTCTTTTTTGGTAGGTACTGGATCAAATTCTGAAATCTATTGTGTTTGTAGAATAATTACGAAAATGCACAAATGTTTGTTAAAAAAATTCATTCCGTAAGATGGCTGGAGTGTACTTGATTTTTACATGAGTAATATTAACCAAAAACGTAGACGTAGTGTTTGTCTCACAAAATAAGACCTCTGAGAGTGGCGCTACCGTCGCCTTAAACATTCGAAAATAAAAAATAAAAAATAAGAAATATGAGCACTTCATTAATAGCTTACTTATATTGTTCAAGTTTGATATATGGCATCAGTTGTCTGAAGTATAACGTGTTTGTGGAATAATTACGAAACATTAATTCCTTAAGATGGCTGGAGTATGGCGTTTCACTTGATCAGTGACTACAACGACGTAGTAGAATCCGTCATCCGTCGTAGCTAGCTACTACAGCGCGTAGCTACGACGACGCGGCGGCTGACCGTGATTAAATTTACCCTGTATATTCGCAAGAGTATGGACTGCATAGTACAGTCGGTCGAAGAAAGGATGGCATAGCTCAATTTATGAAAGTGACAGGTAGATAGGGTTCCTAAACTCCTAATAAGCTGTTCACGGACCGTACGTTCGGGAATTGTAAGCAGTCAATGACATAATATGAATCTGGGACCGATTCTTGAGAAAGAAAAAAGATTCTAAAGAAAAACATTGAATTGGCAATACAATACCATAAATTTATGGTATACTAGCGGATCCTCGCGGTTTTACCCGCGTGGTGCCCGTTCCCGTGGGAATATCGGGATAAAATATAGCCTATGTCACTCGGGAGAAATGTAGCTTTCTAATGGTCTAAGAACTTTCTAAATCGGTCCAGTAGTTTCTGAGATTAGCGCGTTTAAACAAACAAACTCTTCAGCTTTATAATATTAGTATAGATTAGTATTAGTATAGATTTGTTCAAAATTAATAGATCATCATCCAATTAACTATAAAATTTAATACAACCGTCAGGCAAATTATTCCCCTCGATAATCCATTTTAGCCAAAAAGTTTGTTGTAAAGCCGAACTCGATTAAAATATCGGGTCTCGAATACCAGACACACGATATACACGCGAATATCAACCTTATTTGTATAGGCATAAAGGTTTATCAGTAAAAGTTCACTTGATTAATGGCTTTAATTACTTGTCGAGGAAGCAATTACAAAACAATAGTAATTTGTTGCGGTAGATTTTATTTAAATTGGGTTAAACTTATTTAGACAATTTGTCTTCTATCGTTACACGCAGACCAGACATTTGTTAGTTGTTGCTTATCATTGGTTGTTTCTTTTTGATAAATTATTCGACAGTAATATATTTTGTGCTAGTTTGATTATGTGTCAATATATGCTATATAAACGTTGTGATTTGTAAAAAATTATGGTATGAATAATAATATTTTTTATGTTTATTTGTATTTACTTAAAGTATAGGTTTCCGAATTTTAACGCTGACAGTATCACACCCTTGAAGCTGCGAAGGGACCAACGTGACATTATTTTTCTATATAAATTAATCAATGGCATAGTGGAATCACCCTACCTGATTAGCAAAATTTTTTATAAATGTAAAAGGATGAGTCTTAGATCTACTCAAACTTTTGCACCTCCCCTTTGTCGCACCAATTATGCCTCTAACCGCTTCATTATTAGATCATGTAGTAATTATGATAAGTCCTACCAACATGTTGACATATTTGGCCTTAACTTTAGAAAATTTAAGAAAGCAATTTAGCAATTTATAAATAATTTATTAAATTTAGCCAAAATTATTGTTATTTTTTAACCCACCTCATTAGTACTTTATATGCCTTTGTTATCGATTTATTTTCATAGTTAAACATAAAAAAATCAAAGTTTATTTTTAGTTTATTTTATGAATTTAAGTTTACTACATAAGAAACATAACTTTTTATTGTGTTCACTCAATTAAACTGTTTTATTTATTGTGGAAACTGTCCTTGGCTTTTGTATTACTCATTAAGTATAGCATTAAGGTAATATTGTATGCTGTTTGTTTCCCAAAAATAAATAATAATAATAATAATAATTTCTAGCAACTGTATAAAATCTGAAGAATGGCATTCCAAATTAAATTATTACCAGATAACATTTTAAATCAACAAAATATGTGGATTGGTCAACATGTCACGGTTAAGGGAGAAAGAGACTGAATCATCAATATGACTGTAAACGAGGAGTAAGAAAATGAGGGACTCAAACTACACAACGAAAATACAAACGCTAATAAAGAAAATACAAACTGAAGAAATATAGAAGGAGAAAGCAAGCAAGACGAGCAACAAAACAAACAATAATGACAAAAATATTTTTTATAAAAAAAATATATAATGCCACAAGCCTGATGGACAGTTCAACAAGGACCATGAATAAAAAGGGGAAAAATTGCATTTTTGCTTACTGCCTAATATAATATATTATACGCTGTATATTATACAGCAGCGTTGGGACTAGAACCAGGGAAAATATTAAAAATCGAGACTCTCTAGCTAGAATATTGGTATTTATTCTGAAAAGATTCCAGTTAACTAAAACCCATACATTTCTCAGTCAAAATATTGTCATGAGAATTTCTTTGGTTTCAGTTTACATTAATTTTAATTTAATTTAACTGCATTAATTTACACAATCTGTAATTAAATGTTAAAAATGGCTTTGAGTGCAAAAATAAACACTCCAGAAACAACAATACCTACGTAGATTCGTGAAGTGCGATAGTATTCTTTTTCTAAAGTTGAGTGGTACTGTTGTTTGCATTACATTGAATTTATTTAAAGATATGGTTTAGTTAAATGGTTAAGTTTAATTAGTTGGGACCATGATGATTCAATTACTAGTGACCTATAGAGCCTCCATCTTTAATATTATCCCCGGTTCTAGGCCCCACACGGTATACTCGTATGAATAAAACTCCCTACGCAAGACAGAACCACGCACATCTGCCAGAGCGTTCAAGACAGCGAGCGTTCGAATTACTTCTGTACTCCCGATGAATAGGGTATAATGGTATGTCTTTTGGGTACATGTGGTCTGAGATATAAATTTGCTAGTCATTTGCAAATGGCATAAATTCGACTCCTAAGAGTTCGCCCACTAGCCAATATTACGCCCCTCAAAGGTCGGCTCTTTCCCAATTCATCATAGAAAGATGTTACTTGGAAATATTAAATGTGAAAGGTTTTCTACATAAGTATACTTACTCGAATATATTGTTAGAATAAGACTTCAAAATGTTAATAACATTTTTGGTAATAAAATATCCGTTGAAATTTATTAGAGCACTTTTATTTCGATAAAACAAAGTTAATTTATACGAATTTCCACTTAGCTTAATTGTGACGATAAGCATCCCAAATGGAAATGTTATGCGTAGGAGTAAGTGAGAGAACAAAGACTGACCTTTCAACTCTACTAAATGTCAAAAGATGATCTTTAAGATGGGTTTGATTTTACACCTAGCGAGCAGTAAAACAAAGTATTTATCAAATTGTTTTTTTATTGAGCCCTCCGGAGCATACAGTGGATGGAGTTTTTTTCACAAAAAAGTTTGATTTGATCCCCTTACCAAAACATTTATTAAAGTCACAACAACAGATAATTAAAGTTGCAATATAAAAAATTTAGATCATTGCGAAAGTTCCGAAAACAATCAATATATCACCCATGAATAAATTACCAACAGGATACACGCACTCGGCACAACTTCCGCGTACACACATACTCGTCCCCGACATTCTGCGACCACTGCGGGTCGCTGCTATACGGCCTCATCCACCAGGGTCTCAAATGTCAAGGTACTCCGCATCAAGCGCATCGGACGGCGTTTGACAAAACTCCTTACTTTAAGCTTATATTTCGCTTGAATTTTCAAAAGCGCTTTTTGTGTTCTCTTTTAGCTCTTCTATCTACAGAACTGTTGGTGGTGGTTGTGCTAATGCTTTTGTCTCTTGTAGATTTAACGGCACTTATGTGGACGCGTGTTTTTTCCTTCCTTCCTCGGAAGTTAAGACGAGCTTCCATTACGAAGAGTTTGACGTGGCATACACCATTTGTTATATTAAAATTTGATTTATTGTTGATAAGGCCGCCTACGCCCCCCACAAATGGAACACGTGGACGTTCCTAGCTCCAACGTTTTGCGACCATTGTGGTACCTTGCTACATGGGCTCGCACACCAAGGATTTAAATGTGGAGGTATAAACATAAATTGATATTGTGATATACCGTGGAAAATAGCTCCCGGTAAACCCTTTAGCGGAGTGGACTGAACGTGCCTGAATTACACTGACTGTGTTTATATCACACGTGGTAAAGGTAGTAAAAATGAGTATGGTGTATGTCTGCAAAACAAGATATAGATTGGTGAACATAATGATTGCACTTAATCTATGTATAATTAAATTTGGTGTGCCCTAAGGTGATCCTTAATTTAATGGATTTGCGCATGAGAATGAAAACCGATACTGAGTCAAACACTAACATGTCTTTAATCTTTTCCATTTTATTTTTGCTATGCTATATTGTTTTATTTGTGCACTTACCTCTTAATGTTTAAGCCTATTCCGCAAGCTGTATTTAACTTGTTTAAGTTACTAACTCTTGGTTTCTGCTTTGCTGAAAGTTGTAATGTTCGCTAGCATGCGTTTGTTGGTAGACAGTTGCCCATTGTTTCCCCGTGCCAGTAAATGGAGCACGGCAGTGGTTGACAGAGGATCGTTGAACATCGTTTTATCGATATTGCTACTTTAAATGGGACAGATCCCAATTAAAAACCCGCCCGCCCACGTTTTATCTTGGGTACAAAATTCATTTGCTGTAACTAAAGCTCGATCTAAAAATAGCTAAAGACAGGCTGATGGAGTAGGTACATAATCGTTTATTTTAGGTGTATATAGGTGTTTTAAACGTGATGAAGATTTCAAGAACTAAAATATTACAACAGCAATTACATTAATGACTGATCAGTGGACAGAATCTGAAACGTCCACGAAAATCTCCACTTTGTGTTACATACTATTAACTTCTAGGCTCCTTTAAGAAAATATTGATAAGTGTCAAGCTTGTATAAGCATTAAGCAAAATCCTTAGCAAGACGGCAAAATAAACTCTTTTGATTCGTTGCCTGATTGATTACTGACCCGTAAAAAAGAATTAGTACTAGAGCACTTTTTGTTAATTTGCGACAGACATCGTCATCTGACTACAGAGCGGCTTTAATGTTTTATTAAAAGGATTATACCAATGAATACAAATTATTAATTAAGCACTTAATCCTATAACGTGCTATCAGCATAAAGGTCGTATAACGGTTTTTAATGGCACTTATTGGTCGTCTCGCAATTCAAATATTCATGCTTTTTATTCGTGATCCTTTGTATTGATCAGCTTTCCCTGTATACTGACAAACCGTTAAATATTCTAGCTTCATTGTTAGAACTTAGGTAGGAATTTAAAACAAGTTTGAACTAGATTCTTTGTAGTGAGATTTTGAAATAATATTATTTTAAATTGTTATCTAGTTTTTTTTATTACTTAAAACAACTGCAACTGCACTTGCAAAAATAAAATCAATTCACTAATAATAGTCATCTTATATCTAAATTATTGGGCTTCTTCTTTTAGTGTCAACAGTAGATTTATTTAAATTAAGTTTCGCCAGTATTGAGCTTCTACTCATACTTTCAAAATGATTTGTAGCTCCGGCTTTGTTTGTATCGATAATAAAAAAAACGTTTTACTCTCTCTTTTTATAAAAAAATACGGAAGCTCCGTTAGAGTATACCCCTTTGCTAGCAACAAGTACAAAACTGCAACCGCTGCTGTGACCCAATTTGCTTCTCTTTTTGTCCATTCAACGTTTCCTGCCACAAATTATTTTTATACGTGAGCTCCTGAGAAATGTTCCTCCTTTTGAAACTGGATATTTTAATTCAGCATGAAGATGTTTAACCACGTTTGATAGTTGAGAACTGTGCGAAACTTATTATTATGAAATTCTTATACTTACCTATGGTAAATTTTAAATTAAAAAATATTGGAAAAAATTTACTCGGCCACTAGTGAATTCTCAGACGGGAATCGAACCCGCGACCTTTGGAAATCCGGTTTCCAGTTGGAGTATTGGACCGGATTTCCCATAAGTATAAAAATAGCATTGAAAAATGCAAAAAATTACAAAAATCATAAATTATGAAATTCATTAAAATCTCAGTTTCTTTCGGTAATACATACTTAATCCAATTAAAAAAATGTTGTACATTATATTTGATCGAAAACTGCTGCTTTATTTTACTACAGCGACTTGAATTCTTTCACGATACCGACAGTTCTCAAATATCCAATGATTAGCTCTTTTAAGATTAAAAGCGTAAACTGTTATATTCGCAATTGAATGCCTACAGGCATTGTTCATTCCTAAGGTAAGCTTCGGATTTTTTTTAAATCAAAATACCTAAAACCTTTTTATCTAAACTAATAAAATAATAAATGCTAGTCTTTCTTCAAATGATTCAGATTTGGAGACTAGACGTCCTTTTCCAGTATAAAACCTTAGAAAATTATCTTTTAGATGTAACATTTGAAATCATAATGCGTACTAATAAGTATTGTAACGGCAGCATGCGACATGAACGTGCACAAGCGCTGCGAGGAGTCGGTGCCGAACCTCTGTGGCTGCGACCACACCGAGCGGCGCGGACGCATCCAGCTGGTCGTCACCTGCCATGGAAACAAACTCACTGTCGAAGGTAACAGTCTATCATCATCGTCAGCCATGGTTGACACATGAACGTGCACAAGCGCTGCGAGGAGTCGGTGCCGAACCTCTGCGGCTGCCACCACACCGAGCGGGGCGACCGCATCCAGCTGGCCGTCTTCTGCCATGGGCATTAACAAACTCACTGTCGAATGTGAGAGTTCATCATCAACATCATAACAAAAGTCATGGATTAATATAGCCACTATACAGAAATCAAGGAGGTCATGCCATACCCACCTTTCACTGCAAATTGGTAGATGGAACAGTCGGTAAATGCCAACAGCTTAACGTGCCCAATGGGCTCAACGTGCCTTTTTTTTTTATCAACCATCGAATTTAAGAAGCAAAAGATGCTTAAGAATTGTATTGTAGGTAAATTGTGACATAATACTGGACACTCTCGGGAGCTGTATTGCCGCAGCAGTGGAGTAAGTATGTAACAACAAACTGAAAGCTATAGTAAATGTTGGAGATACATTCTATGCCCACTGGGTTTTTTTAGTTAAAGTTTGATAAACTTTGAGGCACAAGAAAAAACACGCTGCCAATAGATATCCATTTCTTCCACAGTAAAGCAAGGCCGCAATCTCATCCCGATGGATCCAAATGGTCTGTCGGACCCTTACGTGAAGATGAAGCTGATACCTGATGCTGACAACGTCAAGAGAAAAACGAAGACCATCCGCAGCACCCTCAACCCAGTGTGGAACGAGACGCTTAGCTTCGATCTGAAGGCGGAAGACAAGGACAGAAGGCTCCTTATTGAGGTGAGATATCTAGTTAACGATTTTTGCAAAACAAAAAGGTTAAGTGCGTAAACTCACTTCTTTTCTTGTGAGGACCTAAACTTAAGGCTGAGTGTAGGTCCTCACAAGAGTCCTATACAGAACTATCAGTGGTCTTTTTAAGATCCTCTCGTTTACTGGCGTAGGGACACGAAGGAAAGGTCAAAAGATGTGCTGTTATGATGGGAAAAATGCCAAATAGACAAGCGGATTTTAAAGTAACTATTCGATTCTGTAAGAACGTTTGATGGTAGAGTATAAGCGTAATAAAAAAAAAATTCATTCATTCATTCAATATTTTTAAGTTATAGTAGTTATAAGTTTGACGTGTGTGTATCTGTTTTTCTGTCTGAGGCAAGGTAGCTCCTTCACAACTGGACCGATTTTGCACTCCAACACTAACAATAAGGAAACATACGAGTATGTTGCATGCAAGCTGTGTGCTTTCTTGGATTTCAGGGGTGCTATTGCGTAAGGTTATCGTATACATTTGACAGTTCTAAACGTATTCGATCGGCTGCAATTTGTATGGACTGACATAAAATATGATACAATATGAAATGTCAAATGAATAGGATTGACTTTACGTAATAGCAGATGTATTTCAGCGGATAGCTGTTTCAATAATTTGGTGCACTTATTATTCTAGTATGAAAACTAGAATAATAATCGGAATTGGGGACTGTAACATTGCCAATAATTTTTTTCTTTCTTAACGCTACAGATTTGGGATTGGGACCGAACATCTCGTAACGACTTCATGGGATCCCTATCATTCGGGATATCGGAGCTGATGAAGGCCCCCGCAGAAGGCTGGTTTAAGCTGTTAACGCAAGAGGAAGGCGATTTTTACAACGTGCCAGTGCCTGAAGAAGGGGCAGATCTGGTTCAGTTAAAGAATCAGATGAGGGCTACTAGTGTGGGCGCGCGGAAGGCACCGCCTCCGCCTGATAGAGAAGTCCCACACAATATGGCTGCTGCAGACGTCATTAGAGCTTCTGACTTTAACTTCATCATGGTGCTCGGGAAAGGGTCCTTTGGAAAGGTAAAAAGTTGTAATTTATTTAGTTTTGAATTTACCTCTCTATGGCATCAATCGATAGGGTCAATAAATATTAAAAATAGTACTTTAATTCGATGAAAGGAATGCCATGGAATCTAAACTACGAGTTAGTAATAGTTGTATTCTTTGCTACGAGTATGTTGTAACTATACACAATGGAAAGTAAAGATGGGGCGCAAAGGACAGGTACCTTAACCGTTGTAGCTATATGAAAACATTTTTAGGAAACCATCCTTATTTTTTTGAGAAATTTGGAACTGCATTCACGGATTTTTAACTTATCCTTTCACTAATTGTGGTAAAAAAGGAGAACAATATTAATTAGAAAAAAAGATAGAGTGAGATAACGCTACATACACTTGTCAGAATTTGTTCTAAAACAACTTGGTAAGCTGCAAGCAGTCGTTGCTTTTGTGTGCCTTATGGCGATTAATTCAATATCAAAAGTGCGTTCCCATCCCATTGAGTGTCCAGTCCACATGGAATTCTAAGCTTTTTCTGCATTTACCTAAAATTTCTAAAACAATTGTGAATTCAGCCATTAATTTGTAAAAGCAAAAATTCTAAAGCTATAATTGATTAACGTGGACCCTCAAGGGGAACGCAATCATTAAAAGTATGCACAGAAACTTGTATTAAGTATTATTTGAACTATACTTGAGCATACATAATTTTTGAGCAATGTTGGTTACAATTTTTTTACCTCTTATCTTCTAACTAACTTTAAGTATAATTATTGTTTATAGGTGATGCTAGCAGAGCGACGAGGAACCGACGAGCTGTACGCCATCAAGATATTGAAGAAGGACATTATCATACAGGACGACGACGTGGAGTGCACCATGGTGGAGAAGAGAGTGCTCGCCCTCAGCAGCAAGCCGCCCTTTTTGGTGCAACTGCATTCTTGCTTCCAAACTATGGTGGGTATTAAAACTGTGATCACTTCAAACACTTGCTAATTTGCATGCTGCTCAACACGATTAAAACAAAAGGTTAAACTTGCTTTACCTTGCGAAGATTTTAATAATTTATTTTTAAGATTTAAACTTTCATACATACATAAACCTACCTTCTAACGCACAAAATTTGGCAGAGAAAACACTGCACCTAACGTACAGGTTTCCGAATGGCGGCTACTCACCAAAAATTTTAAAACTGTCAAAACTGTTAAACAAGTTAGCAGCGCCTGCTAGTTAGCAGGCACAAAATAGACTTCTAAACCAGTTTTGAAACCGGAAGTGGTAGAAACTAAAAAAGTACATTTGACACATGTCCAAGGTGTCCTAAACTCATTCCCGTTGCCGTTTGTCTCTATCTCTTATGGTTTCTGAGATCTCGATGCGTACATACATACGTACGTACGTACGGACGGACAGAGAGGGATTATAAGACTTTTCTAAACTTTAGAGTTTAGAAGTCTAAAACTACTCGTGTGTACCTGACATAAAGCGGACATAATAAAAGACGATCTTTATAATAATCTTTTATTACGTTTCAACTATGTCAAAGATTACTACGGTACAGGCTAAAGAGTATGTACCCAATTACAGTCTGGTACAAATAGTACAAATTAGCACTAGATGGCGCCACTTCATATCTTGCGAGGTGTCTGAACTGCGGTGTTAAGATTTTTGACCGAATAATGACATCCCTCCATACACATTTCATTGGTATCGCTTCTCGGCCTTTTGGCTAAGATCAAAGTGTAGTATCTGTTCTTTTCAGCTTAATATCTGAAAGTTCCCTCACTGAGGGACCAGTATATTAAACTGATTTTTGTAACTCGACGGGATGTTCGGGGCTCGCTCCACTCCCGTCACGGGTCGGCCCGGCATTGCAGTGCCGTCGGGATCGGCCCGGCATTGCAGTGCCGTCGGGATCGGCCCACATAACTAAAGAAAATAATATTTATTTGTCGCGTCGCGTCTCGGTGTGAATTGATGCTTGTTTTGAATTGATGTCACACCCTTTTTTTATTGTTGTTTTGATTGATTATTATGGAAGGTCGCCTTCATCACCGAATGAAATGAAACTGATAAATTTCCGGATAGCTTAATTTTACTTGGAAGATAAATTTGATATATATATTTTCATATTCTTCTAATATTAAATATTAATATCTATTGCAGGACCGTCTGTACTTCGTTATGGAATACGTGAACGGAGGAGATCTCATGTTTCAAATCCAGCAGTGTGGCAAATTCAAGGAACCAGTCGCCGTGTGAGTTTCTTATCATCAATTTTAAACACTGAAAAGGTTTTTTTTATGAAATGGTTTGTCTTTTTAGTAAAGTTTATTGTTAGTTGTACGATACTATTTGAATTTAATAATGAAAATGAAAAATGTTTTATTCATAAACAAAGTACGTTGCTCTTACATAAGTGGCTGGAACCAACCTATTAAGTGTCCAGAGACACTTGTGTCAGGAGGCCCCGCTCTTCCATATCATATTGACATCTAAATAATACACGCAATTTATTTATTTATGTTATCATCTGTCAGGACTATTTCCCGGCCCGGCTAAGGAACGGGGAACAGAGTGAGCAGGTTACAAATAAAGATAAAATAAAACGAGTTTAAGAACAAGCGTATAATAAAAAAATAGAAAAACATTTACAGAAAGATGTATGTAATTAAATATAAACCTAAAATTTGTTAAAAACAATTATATAGCTGGGGGTGGTTACCTTAATCTTTTGCTCTCTTAAAATGAAAATTACTTATAGATTATTACTTCAAATCGTTAAAAACTATTTAAACTAAATCGTAGTTTATGGAAATACAATAATCGCTGCCGGAAGTCGCGTCGGTCGTAGGGAACGGTGGAAAATAGAGATAGCCGCCCGAAGTCGCGTCTCCTCGCTACATAAGTAATAAAACAGGAACGCCCTTACTTGTTTAAAGTCAGGTCCTAAGGATCAGGACCGGTACTTAGAACTTCGCAGACTGTTTTCAGACTCAGCTTAGGAAATGAGGCAACTTGTTTTATAGATATCGATCTATTATAAATGAAAATATGGATCTCGATAAACGAGTTTGTGGGTTGGTTGGTTGGTTGGTCCCTCCTCTTCCCTCCTGAAAAGTACGGGAAAAAAGAAGGCGTTAGTTAAAGTAACTACTTAAGTAAAAACATCTTGAATATACATAGGTACTACGTATTTCATAATAATATACGTAACTACCTAAGAGATTAATTAAAAGAAAGAAAATAATACGTACCCTTTAATTTATCAATATTCTTTTTAATTGAAATGAAAGTTCCTCCAAGATATCTCCAAGTCCAAGTAACTTAACGTGTATGAAGATGAAGCTAAAAGATATCAAACCTATGTAAATTTTGTGAAAACTTCAATAATGATAGTATTTATACTTTTCAAATACTTACCAATAAAATGTGTTAGATATTTAAAAAGGAAAGACAAAATTTTCAATTCTTAATTGCAAAAGCAAAATCTGGCTTCGTCCCGTAAAAAAGTGAAAAATCTTTTCAAAGTGCGGCACGAAAACGCGGGAAAACGACGAAGAAACCCCATCGTCAGAAAAAAAGAAATGAGTAAAAAGGATGAATGATAATAAGAGTGTGTGTGAAAAGGATAGGTAGAATACTTGAATATTTTTAAATGAGGTCGAACATGATTTAAAATTTATTTCAAATATTACATAGATACCAAGGAGTTTTATACAATGAGGTTGATAGTTTGAAAAAAGAGTATGGATGAAATGAGGTCGCATGTACGAAATAAATATAAATTAAGGAAAATTATTGAAATATAATAATAAATGATTGTGATTAAATAAATAAGATGCAATATAAATAAATAAAAATGAAACGTTGTTTTGAAAAAACACAACGTTACACATCAAACAAATGTGTTGTGTAAGTAAATAACTAGGTGTGTGTGTGAGTGTGTGTGTGTAGGTTAGTGTGTGAGCGAGTGTGTGTGTGTGAGTGTTTAGTCACTGCAATAGCTGTTCTATGTCATCATAGGACTTAGATAAAAGCCAGTTTAATATATCTTCTTTACATTTCCTTAAGTTGTTTACATGAATTTTAAGGACACTATTTAATTTATTGTACATAGCCGCTGATAGTCTTGCATATTGGTGTTTGGCAAATTCTGTTCGTGATTTCTGAACATAAGCTGCCTTATGACCCCTTCGTCTACTAACGATTTTTTTATTATATGGGAGGGATTTGTGTAACTTTAGGGTCGTTTGGAGTATATACAACTTTCTTACTGACAGGAGTTCACTTAAATGGACAAAGTTGATTAGTGGAGAACCTGAAGGGCTTAATAATACCTGCGTAATGTATGATAATGAATAATTATTTTTTTATTGATTATATTTTGAAGTGAAAACTTCTTTAGCGGCGTTGTGCACATCAGAGTTTAACATTTTTGGGATGGGTAAAAATTTTTAAAGTCGCGTCAGGACACGTGACCCTGATCGAAAATTCGTAAGATTATTTACCGTTGACCTATTTCAAATTACATAAAGTCCCACACTTGAAAGGTCTACGTATATTAGTTAAAAACAACCATTATATAAAGATCTCTCATTACTACCAACTTTCATATTGATGCCAGGTCAGTTTTAATGGATTTATCTGCCAAATCAAGTTGATCTCCGTTTTCATCAACTTTTTATGAAGTTGTGGTCAAGATTTTGATCGTTATTTTCGTTTTAGCGGTTTTCACTTCTGCCGGCACTGCCAGAGTGCAACCCGTTGTTTTTTTTTTCATATCAATAAGTAATTTAAATTTCAAGTTTTCCTGATGTAGGTCGTCGTGCTTATGAACATTTTATAAAAGTAGTCCAATACTATTAATGTACCTAAGTAACTCTAAATAACCTTTGAGTTACAAAATAAATTGTTAGGTATCGATATACATTTCCTTAAAATTAATGAAGAAATAAAATACAAAAATGTTACTGGCTGATGATGTTTCATCGCTAGAGCTTAGTATGTACTCTAATTATTGTTTATTTTTTATATAAAAATATTTTTTTCAGATTCTACGCAGCCGAAATAGCAATCGGCCTTTTCTTTCTACACTCCCGAGGTATAGTCTACCGCGACTTAAAGTTGGACAACGTTCTCCTCGACCAAGACGGCCACATCAAAATAGCTGACTTCGGCATGTGCAAGGAAGGAATCACCGGCGACAAAACCACCAAGACCTTTTGTGGTACTCCCGATTATATCGCGCCGGAGATCATCTTATACCAGCCGTATGGGAAGTCGGTGGACTGGTGGGCGTATGGCGTTCTGTTGTATGAGATGTTGGTTGGCCAACCACCGTTTGATGGAGAAGACGAGGAAGAATTGTTTGCGGCTATCACTGATAACAGCGTTTCGTACCCGAAGACTTTGAGCAAGGTAAAGAAAACAAATTATTTTCTATTAGATATACCTAGTTCCATTATAGAGTTTGTTATTAGTATCATAGGTGTGTCTTATATTCAATTGTTGATATATTATGTGTTACAGAGCATTGGCTGAAACATTATGAATTAATGTTTAATCTGGATAGTTATAAAATTGTAAGTTCGTTTAGTACGAAATCAGCTATCAAAGGAACTCCCTTATAATTTTACATAATAATTTACTTTATAATGAGCGCAAAGATCCCTCTCGATTGAACGAATCATTGAATTGTCTTGTGTGGAACTAGACCAATTAATTCGTATATGTGTTTATAGACCCCCAAAGAGTAATTGCCCAGAGTTCGAGTCCACTATAGCAGAAGTATTAAGAAAAATTTGACAAACTAATAAAAGAGTTGTCATGTGGGGACTTTAATGAAGATTTAAGACCTAAAATTGTCTCAATTATCGAGTACATTCTTAAATTTATTTAAATCATTTAATTTGTTGCATACGTTTAATTAACCTATACGTATGACACCCACATCTGCCACTTGTTTAGACAACATTTTTTTAAATTGTATTGTTGTTTAAATATAAATAATAAATTTTATTAAATCAACTAGCCTCTATAGAGCACCATCATGTCTGGCCTAAAAGAAAAAATAATATGTAGGCCAATAACAAAAAGAGGAATTGATAAATTTAGAAATAATGATATTGATAAAATTTAAACTTTACCAGCTCCTTACTTTGAAAGTAAATAACTTTATAACCATTTATTCGGGGTGGTACACAGTGAATTTTGTAACACATTTAAACAAAAAGTGATCGACTGTAATACAGATAAAATTAGCTTAGTGATTGGGCTACAGCAGGAATTTATACAAGTAGAAGGAACTTGTTCATATAATTTCCTTCATGCATGCATGCTCTATGCATTAAAGCACACTTCCTGTAATTCTGATTTTGTTGAATATGTTAGAATTATTCTAAAACATTGAGAAAAGCATGTGCTACTGCTAAGTCTACTTACATTGCAAACAAAATCAAATTAGCTGATAACAAAATAAAGGCTACTTGAAATATTATTAACCAAGAAACTGGAGAAACGAAACATCATATAAATTCCTTCTCTCTCAAAGTAAATAATAAAACTGTTAAATCTGACGATGAGGATTTCTTGGTTACCCTCAAAAACTACGAGTAATTAAAATTCCTGTCCAAACTTTGCTGCTGCCCTCTTGGAGTCATCTGTTGATAGGTGTATGACAGCTTTCAATTTTAAACATATTAATAGCGATGACATCCTTGAAGCTTTTAAATATTAAAAAAACTGAAGATTTATGGAGCATATCAACCAGTATGATTTAATCAATAATTGTTGTAATAGCTCCTTATTTAGCTTTTATTTTTAATCAATGCGTTGATGACGGTATTTATCCCGATCTCATGAAGTATGTGTAACTGTAAATTAATTCCGCTTTTTAAATCTGGGGACAAAAGTGATCCCACAAACTTTAGGCCGATATAAATACTACCGGCACTCAGTAAAATACCTATGTAACAGAAATCAGAAAGTGATTATTAATAATACTGCATCTTCTGGAACCCCCCTTATTATCGGCGTGCCTCAAGGTTCAATATTTGGTCCTCTACTATTTCTAATCTATATTAGTGACCTACCTTACTACGCGAATAATTTATGTGAGAAGGTACTTTTTGCAGATTATACCTCTTTAATTTTCAAAATTGATAAAGGGGATAAATGTTCTGACGATGTTAACAGTACTCTCTAAAGTTGCACATGGTTCAATGCTAATAATTTGTCATTAAATTCTAAGAAAACAAAATGTGTTAAATTCTCACTTCCTAATGTAAGGCAGGTTGATATGCATATTAATTTGAATGCAGATGTAGTCGAGTTAGTTGAGAACACGAAATTTCTTGGCATACTTTAGATTCACGACTACAATGGGACTACTCGGAAGCCTTGTCGAGTAGACATAGTTCTGCGGCCTTTGCTGTAAAAAAGATAAGCCTTTTAACTGATATTGAAACAGCAAGACTAGTTTACTTCAGTTATTTTTATAGTGTAATGTCCTATGGCCTGTTATTGTGGGGATCAGCAGCCAATATTGATAATGTGTTTGTTCTTCAAAAATGTGCTGTGCGCGCCATTTGCAAACTTAGGTGTAGAGATTTTTTAAGAGACATAGAAATTAATATATTAACATTGGCAGGACAATGGACAGGATCTATGAGAAAATCGTATATGTAAGGAAACATTTAGATTCATATATTAAAAATAGCGATGTGCATCAGTTTAAA
This sequence comes from Chrysoteuchia culmella, assembly GCA_910589605.1. Classification (NCBI taxonomy): domain Eukaryota; kingdom Metazoa; phylum Arthropoda; class Insecta; order Lepidoptera; family Crambidae; genus Chrysoteuchia; species Chrysoteuchia culmella. The sequence goes on from OU342651.1 coordinate 5,294,370, forward strand.
ACAAGAAATAAGAACTAGAAGAAATAAAAAAGTAGAGGCTCGTATTTGGGGAAAGGCATAGCATTCTTCAATAAAGTTCCAAAAGATGTGATTGAACTTCCTTTGCATAAATTCAAAAAACATGTTAAGAAGAAGCTCATGAGCAAAGGTTATTACAAGGTACAAGATTATCTATATGACTGTAATGCATGGAACTATAATTATCATAACGTCTACTATGTTACTCATCAGTCATATCAAATTATACTTTGATTGATTTGTATTTAGTAATGGGGTATTGTTTCTAACAAACAATTTGCTCCCGTTTTTTCTTGCCGGCTAAAAGAGTCTGAAACGGGTGTTAGGGCAAAACTGACAATTCAAAAATGCGTGTAATATGCTCAATTGAATAAAGAATATTTTCATTTTCTTTGAATTGGTCCGTTGTTTACCAATTTTCAATTAGATAATAGTGGTTTAGATTTTTATAGAGACTTCATTTCATTCTGCCTCTTTTAATTTAAAAGATACGACTGAAAATGCAAATACATTTAAATGAACTGTAGGTCGGTAATCGGCCGTGTAATCAGTTAGTAAACAAGAGCCTAAATGGCTGCTCCTTGATTTACGGTTTGCTAATTTCTTTTAATCTAAATAAAATCCTTAATATTGATAGGAATTTACCTAAGTTTTATATAAGTGTGTGTTTTATAAGTGTTAATAATAGATTAAAAAATAAGAACTAACTCATTTGTACGTCCTCCTGTACAGGAAGCAAAGGACGCATGTAAAACGTTCCTGACCAAAAACCCGGTGAAGCGACTCGGCTGCGGCGCGCGAGGCGAAGAGGACGTACGAACTCATCCGTTCTTCCGCCGGATTGATTGGGCCCGCATCGAAGCTAGAGACGTTCAGCCGCCCTTCAAGCCTAAGATCGTGAGTGATTATGATCCTTATCAGTGTATACATATGGGTTATTACCCGGTGAAGCGTCTCGGGGTGAAGAGGACGTACGAACTCATCCGTTCTTCCGCCGGATTGACTGATCCCGCATCGACGCTAGAGATGTGCAACCTCCCTTCAAGACTTAGATTGTGAGTAATTTTGATCCTTATCTGACTAGGTATAAGGGTCATAGCCCGGTGAAGCATCTCGGGGTGAAGAGGACGCACGAACTCATCCATTCTTCCGCCGCATCGACTGGGCCCGCATCGAGGCCAGAGATGTACAGCCGCCTTTCAAACCCAAGATCGTTAATGATTATGATCCTTAACTGTGTAGACATAAGGGCTGTAACCCGGTAAAGCGGTCTCGGTTGCGGTGAGGAAGGCTTCCGCCGTTCAAACGCAAGATTGTGAGTGACTGGACTACACAAGCTAAGAATACTATTACTAACGTAGTGATACAGTAGATTTTCTATTTCGCTCTTTGTCTCACTCCACGTCCCCAAGGACTTTGTTTTTGCAAGTACAGTGCTACTCTGTTTATAACGTGGAGATCTGGAATTACAATGATCCTTAACTGCCCAAAAATAATGGGCAAAGCACTTCGTACCCGAATGGGTACAAGAGCTGGTCTGGAATGGGTCTGGTCTGGTCTGGTCTCCCTTGTGTCTGGAATGGAAATTCCTCAAGTGCATCGACTTGGTGCGCACCCAGGCTAGCTATATTTCAAACTGATTCACATTACTATTACTATTATTCCAGAAACACCGCAAAGACGTGTCCAACTTCGACAAGCAGTTCACCCAAGAGAAAACCGAGCTGACGCCCACCGACAAGCTGTTCATGATGAACCTCGACCAGACCGAGTTCATGGGCTTCTCCTTCCTCAACCCCGAGTATGTGCAACACGTCTGAACGGAAAAGGTAATAAAAGAAAAAAGTCAGTGAGTAATTCACAAAAATTAAGAAAACGTCATGCTCGTGAACGGGTTCTGCTTGGGTAGTAGGAATTTGTTCATGATGAACCTTGACGAGCCACCCGAAGTATGTGCAGCACTTCTGAACGGAAAAGGTAATTAAAGAGAAAAGAGACCATAATAATCCATTAAAATTAAATGCGTTAGGTGACTTCTGCGTTTTAAAAGAAGCTTTTTCAACCGAACTTATTACTAAATATTTTGGAATCTTCCGATATTATTCAGGACATGTTTAAGAACAACGGTATTTAGCGTGTTTGTACGGCTTTACAGATGTGTCAAATTTCTCCAATCGACTTTGAACTTTAAGAGATAAGCCGTTGAGTTCGGGATAACCCGAGTCGCCATTGCCGTTGACTGTACGTCCCCTGAGAAATGGAATGATAAATATAAATAATTTAATAAAACCACACCAATTATCTAGCCCAAGGTAAATTTCAAAAGAACTTGTGTTGTGGATACTAGGTAGCGGATAAACATACTTACATACTTTTTTTTGTATATACATACATATACATATTAAACACCCAGACCAAGATAAATAGACATGTTCAAGCACACAAATATTTGTCTTGTCCGGGGATCGAACCCAGGACACTCTGCGTAATAGGCAGGCTACGTACAGTCGGGGAACTTCGCGGTTGACCAGTAGAGTTTTTTAAGGAGCTTAATTTAAAAAAAGTAATAGTTATATAGACAACGTTTATATCACAAATAATAGAACATGTTGTAACTTACTGCTCCCATCACTCGGCAATTTCTCGCGATAATTCAAATAGCGCGCGGTGATTGGTTTACGCAAACGGTACTCTAAAGGATCGACAGAAATTGATAGCACAAAGTATTTTCATATTCAATATAATAGACTAGAAGGAAGATGGTACTTATTAGTACCGTTAGGAGGGAAAGGGTTATTAGGCATTTCATTTGAATAATAAATAATTTCTTTCACCTTAGAGCTTTCCGAGAAAACGTTACCCAAAAGAACTTTACTGGTCTACCGGGAAGATTCCCGATTGTACCTCTACGTCGTCTTGTAAGTTCTCAATAGTTGATTTCATATTTAATATAAATTGGGGTTGTTGTGTCTAAGCTTATTTTTTTTCGCATTCCAGGGTTGAACCACTCCTCTCACGCTATAGAAGCTGATTTAACTCGCCGTAGCTTCGGCACCGGAGCGCGAGTATGTCTCCATCTGTCGACTGTCTCTGTCACTCTTGCGGCGCCAGTCGTTCGCTATCTCATTCACACTCGACTGTAAGCTATATTTCTAAAACGGATCTTTCTCGAAAAGGAATTTAAGAGTAAAGAAAAAGGCAAGAATGGGAATTATGAAAAGGCGAGGAAGATTGTTTATTGTTATCTTTTCTATAAATTCTTCTCCATTCTCATATCCATCCAATACGACATGATTTTTTTTTATTAAGTTCACTGTAGTGAGTTTTGCAATAATTTTGTTGTTAAATGCAATAATAATGAAACTTGTCTCAACGAATTTCTCAAAAGCAATATTAAAACTAGTTTTGTTGTTAAGTTTGCTCTCTATGTTTATTTTATTGGTCGGCTTCGACTCATTACTGTAGAATTGCGCTTCATTTGTTTTAAGAGAATCTCACATTAATGTCATAAGTATCAAGAATATATCATTATCTTGGGGCCACTCAGTATAGTAAGTATACATCGCTCACACTGTTTTGAGACTTTCTCATAGACGTTTGTTCAGTTGTTTGAATAAAATAGAGGCGGGAGGGAAGGAAATATGCTTTGTATCTTAATTTATTTAATTTGTATTCGGTTGTTTAACTCCTTCCCTTCGCATATGTGTGTACCTTGATAAGGTAGTTTTGTTATTTCTCAATAAGGTCACATATCAATGTATAGAATTAAATCAATGTCGTGTTGTGTGGATGAAATTCGATGTTAAATCATTATCATCAAATATTATAGAAACTCTAGCTAGTTATTACGTACAGCTTTGGCGAAATTCGGGCAACTAAGATACACTAGTGAACCTAGCGGCAGAAATGAACGTTTTCGCTAGTTTCGCTCCTAATGAAAGCTGTACAGGGGGCAAATTGTCTAATTTTAAAATATATCGTCATCCCCTTTCAGTTCGTCATTCGAAAGATATTTACATTAATTTTTGACATTTGATAGGGATTGTGATCAGGACGCGTTTTAAAATGTATTGAATGAACGAAATTGAACTGTCTAAGCAAACTGACACACGAAAATATCTTTCAAATGTATAGAGAAGTGTCAAATGAAGTGTCATTTAAAACATCATTCGCTCCAAAAGGTTAGCGACTATAAGTTACACAATTCCATAAATCACTATCACAATCACAATACCTTTGAAAGGGATTGTGCTAGATTTTGGAATAAGACATTTAGGGGGCTGGACCAACAAACAAAATGGTCGACTCAGCCGCTATGGCGGTTAACAGAGGGCGCTTCAACACGTTCGCTTACAGTGAACGCCTATAGACGTTATGACCAGTGATCGGATAATCGGATGCATATTTACCTAAAATAAGTTTTTGGCTATGAAATTATGGAAGTCGCTTCTCGATATATCTCGGAAACGGTGCATCGTAGTACAAAAATAAGATATTTTTTGTCCCCTACGTTACCCATAAGTAAAGATGCGAAGCCGGTTATTAACGATTTTAACCAAGCGGTTAAAAATTAATTTTTCGTTATTAACGGTTATTTAACCACATTTTATGCTTGTTATGGTTAAATAAAAAAAATGCAAAATCCGCCGACAAAACAATTTGGTCGGTTTCGAATATGTTCGCAGGTGATACCGGTTTGCAGTTTGTATATTTTAGTTTCGTAAATTATATACGTTAACGTTAATTTACTCATATTTAAAACTGGATTATGTATATTTGTCGCTTTAAATATGATTTATAAAATCTGAAATGGAATCTTTATCTTCCGGATATAAATTTTTCACTTGACCTAAGAGCTACATAATAAAAAGACAGATTATTTACCCTTTTTCTAACCGTTAATAACCGCATTTTATCGGTAGCTAACCATACATTTGGTTAAGAAACGGTAGCTAAAGGGGTTTTTTTACAACTATACCCATAAACTCCCCTCTCAGAATCAATTGACATTATAAAAAGACCAAAAATCTAAAAGAAAGTGCACATAACTTTTCCAAGTTGGTTTCCATAGTAATTTCTAAGTATTAGTCGCTGACCTATACAAAACTGATAAAAATTCGGGATTTTTTTTCGATACAAAAGTGCATTCCATAACCTCCGACACTTCAACTTTAGGTTTAATATGCATCTGATTATCCGATCACTGGTTAAGACATCTATTGTGTCTCGTTCACTATAAGCAAAAGTGTTAAGAAGTTGCCTAGTTCGAGAGCTGTGCGTATTAACTAGTTTCTTATGTATTTATTATGATTTACCTTTTTCTTTTTGCGAATATTCATTTGGAAAGCTCATTTTAATTAAGATCGAATAATATTTCTTATTTTACTTTTGTTTATTATTGTTAACAACAGTTTCTTTTTGCTGAACTAATGAACTTCATTAAGTTTTAAATGTCTATTGTTAATTTGTTTTATAAATTTTATTATATTCGATCAATCGTGATCATTTTGTGATGTATGATCTAATCATGTTGTGTGAGATCGTTTTAGTGTGCGTTATTCACTTTGTGTGAGTGTGTGTGGTATGTTTGTGCGTGTGTGAATAATTTTCATTCAGCCGAGTTGTTGTCCTTTTAGTAAATTCTGAATACTCTTGCAAAATAAAGCAAATAAAGTTGCTTGTAGTTTTCGAATAGTTTATAGTTTGCGATGAGTAACCTTCACTGCCCTTTTCAAATATATTTTTATTTATATAGTACCTAAGTATCAAAGTAGGCATTTATAACAACAATTTACATACTTAGTTGTGAATTATTGTAATGAACACAAGTTGCGTTCATTAGTAACTAATTGATTAGGAAATAGTGTTATTAAATTGAAGTTTCATTTTTTTTTTCTCCGTTCGCTTATTTAATATAAAGCTCTATCAGGATTCCCTTCTAGAAGGACAACAAAAAACAACTATTGGCTGTTATTATTGTCTACTAAAATAGCCTTACTAACTTAATGTTACTTACTAATTAATATATCGTTAATAAAATACATTTAAAAGTTTCTTGCTAGATTAAAGCAATGTGAATTTAAATGAAAAAAAGCATTCGATTCTAAAATGAATTGTAATAAAATGACATTCTAGGTGTTTATAATTTTTATAAGTCTATTGTTGTTCTTTGAGGTGTGAAATAGTTGGTTTTCGATTAAAATTAGTTCTAGTTGTGTAGTAGAGTAACGTTATCTTCGCTCGATCTCCATTTGTGCCGTGTAAGATATTCCTGACGGTTTTTTATCTATAACTAGAGTTACTAGTGTTAATTTCAATTTTTATAAAGGTTAAGGATTAATATAAGTTAGGTGTGCTGGCTCATTTTGAAACTTATTTTGTTACATTGATGATTTAAATTTGGTAACACCGTTACAGTATACATCGGCACATTATCGACCCGGAGGAACTAAAATATCTAAAAGCTAGGAAGATTCTTGACTTCTTTGGTACTATAAATAGGAGGCAAGTTGCAATAGATCTCTTAGGTCGCAGTGAACAGCTGCAAACCCCTAGCCTATCAAATAATAATACAGTATATAAAATGACGCGTTTATTGTAAATGTCGTCAACAATTGATACAATAATTACTGTACCCAACGTTAGGCCGATCACACACCGAATTGTTATGCAGGTTATAAGTAAAAAATGACGCATACATTACATTTGTCTGTGTCGTCAATTAACATTGATTTTATATGATCTAAAGAAATGATGACCGGGTTGTTGCCACTGACCCAGATGTGGCCAGTTTGAACCTAAACATTACATTATTAAGAATTAAATTTAGTGACCATATCCTGGCCTAATATTGGCTACAACCGGCACCCCTACCGCCTAACGGTAGGTATTGCTATCGCTATCGCTATAGCTATCAAACTTTAAACTCCTTTAATGATAGGGTTTTTGTCCAATCCATAGAAATGTATTTCTATTCATCTATCTATTAGATTCACTATGGCATTTTTAGTATGAAAGTGATAGTTAGCGAGCTTTTGTAGAGGGTTTGAAAAATCGATAGCAATACCTACCGTTAGGCGGTAGGGGTGCGGGTCTACTTAGGCTCGAGTTCACCAACTTATTAACCGACCGATTAACGTCAAACGTCATTTAAATGTCATTGCATTTCAGCCATTTGTTTGAAGTTGTAAGGGACAGAACGATGTTTTAAACCACGGTTATCTAATCGACAGTTGGTGAACTCAGTTCTAAGGAATAGAACACGTATACACAAACGGTCTTAATCTGCAAAACGCTATCAATACTATAGGAAAAAGAACAATTAATTGTATAACTATTTAAAAAAAGTCGCTTTCGAACTTCTTTTTTATAGATATTAATATGTTATTATGTGGAGATAAAGTTCATTATGTAAAAAAACGTGGGCCAATGGGGATTAAATATCTTCTAACTTTCAGTGTAACTATTAAAGTAAAAAAATGAGCCAGCATTTTAGGTTAAGTCAGCTGGAGAGGGAGACAAAGTAGCGATCGCTCCGGCGACACCCACCGCACGCACTCCTCGGCATACGATACTGGATAATCTACCTTAACGCAATAAAAGCGGAATTTAAATGAAGATTTTTAACGAAAACTCAAAAAATCTTGTGTGAACGTCTAGGTTGTTATCGATATAATCAACTTACTAATTTTCTGTTAATAATGTGAAAAAAAGTTGCGAGATATAATTTATTTAAGGCCGGTTTCACCACCAACGGATAAGTTCTGGATAGCTTATATGACTGATAGATCATTTGGCAGATGTAATTTAAAAAATATGACAAAATATCTTTCAAGTAAGCTATCCAGAACTTATCAGTCAATCAATCAAATCAAATGAAATCATTTATTTGCAAGCAAACACGGTACAAAAGATGTGCAGAAAAAGCAATGGTACATGGCAATGGTACATGGCAATGGTACATGGCAATGGTACATGTACAAAAGCAATGGTGTAACCGACCCTTATTATCATTAAAATACAAACTTAAGCCTAATCACATTTATTCAGCTATTACGAAGTCTAGCCTCTTGCGGCCTGCTTCAATAATCTATCCCTAGTAGGAGATAGGCCTATCTCGGTTACGTTCCTTAGCAACCGCTGTTATTTTGGACTGATTAACAAAAACATCTAGGCAACAAAGCTCTAGTAAGCCTATCTCTTACTGAGGATAGGTTATTGAAACCAACCATTAGAGAACGCATTTCTGGGGGTCGTGTCAGTTCTGTATATCAAGCAAATAAAGATTATTATACTATACTAATTTTCCAAGATAAAGGACAATTATCTTCATTCAGAACATTAAAAGCCGGTTTCACCACCGACAGATAAGTTCAGAATAGCTTATCTGGCAGATAATTTGACAGTCGTAATATGAAAAAAAAATACATATTATCTTATCCAAAACTTATCAGTCGGTAATGAAACCAGCCCCCTTACTAAGGCGGCCGTTTTTGTCTATAGGTATTAATATTATAAAGAAGAAAGATTTGTTTGTTTGTAACAAATAAACTCAAAAACCATTGAACAGATTTGGATGAAATTTGGTATACAGATAGTAGATAGCTTGGTAATGAACATTGGATACTTTTTATCCCGATATCCCACAGGAACGGGAACCAAGCGAGCAGCTGCTAGTAGAAAATAAAAAGCAACTTGCTTTCTTGTTAATTTGCATGTGGATATTTTTTAATGAAACGGTTTATGTATATTAAGAAAAAGTAATAATAATAAAAAAAGGAAAACAGTGAATCTGTATGCCGATTGCACCATCCCACGTCCACGCTATTCTAACGTTATGAATACTATTGTGGCGCTCTGAACAAATTTATTTTTAAACTACATCTTATTTTAAGGTCTAACACAATAGTCTTTATGAGGTTATTCTCGACCCAGCTATCTTATATTTGCTTTTAGACGCAAACTAACGTTGAAGCGAGTAGTGGCACACAAGAGTCGAATTTATAATAACTACAATACAGTATTAAAAGAGAAAAACTGACGTAATATTTTTTTCGTGGGACTATTTTTCTCAATTGTGTTTTAACTCTTATCCGTTGGCATTTGAGTTCAAAGTCGCATATTCGGCACGACATTGAGCATCGCGGTGGCAAGCGCTCTCGTAGTTCGAAAGTGTACTACAACGTAGAATCTACGTTACAACGTTTTGAGTAAACACGATACTACATAGTTAAAGATTAAATGTATTGTCTATGTTAAACAATATCGATCTTTGGGCGTACCATGAGTTTCATTTTGTATTAGAATCTGTAGTTCTGCTACTGCCCACTAGAGGCGCTGTACAGATTCGCATACAAAATGTCTCCCGTTTACTGTACAGTCAACGGAAAGAAAAACTCATGGTAGGCCCACTTGCCGAAAGCTCGCGCGCCGTCACCGGTGAAATGTCCGGTTTCGTGCCTCTGCCTGTGTGCTTAATGCAAGTTTTTTCTACTCACGGTCGATAGTGAGCGCGTTAGGTTTTTGTATGGCGTTGGTGTAGTCTGTGGAGTAATCCGCTAGATGGCGGGCCGCTGATTTCGTACAAAAATCGACACGTTCACGATTGGCCGTGAGTAGAAAAAAAACTCGTACTAAGCACTCGCGCAAGCCACGCAGACAAGTTTTAATTAAAACTATTAATTTACAGATTCTTGTGTGATCACTGTAATAAAGACAATTTATTCATTAATTAATTACATACTTGCCCTTGAGTAAGTGTTTAATAGCATCTTGCATAATCTGTTATCTCCAAATACATCATGCTAGTAATGAGACCACTGATAATTTAAATAATATTAAAATTAACTATTTATTTCATTATAATTACTCTAGATCTGCTAGCTTACGCCTTTGAAATCCTTAATTTTACTATGACTTGGTCAGTATAGGTATAAATGTAGTTAAAAGTTTAAAAAACTTGTAGCTGATGTATGGAACCATTTTATTCATTTAATTACTAAGATCTCACTTGTAAATAAACATTGACACGCGTTTATTAACTGGTCATTAAGTATTAAAAATGTGGATGAAAACAGCGCTTGTAACCATTCGCTTGTGTGCTTTTTTTTAATAGCGATTGAAAGTCATGTTCTCGTATGGGGAATTCTAGGGCTGAAATTGTGAACTGTAAATGCGATGCAGACGCAATCACTAAAAGCTGATGTCGCCACCATAGATCATCACCAGAGACAAATCATAAGATTTGTCTTCGCGTTGCTACAACTAGATTAGATACCACCCTAATACATTTAGCTCTTGACCGTTTTACTCTGCCACCAACGGCACAGTCTACTGTGACAACGGCATACTGCATCAACAATCATTCCTAGCAACCGAGTCAGTTAGTTAAAGGAAAACGTAAAAATTTTAAGTCACATTTTTTGATCCGTTGTTTGTATGAAGCGCGATATCTAGTTGTAGCAACGCGGAGACCAATGATAAGTCTTTGGTCGCCACCAGTGACGGTACCCAAATTCTTTGACTGGTTCGAGTCATGTCAAAACTTGACATTTGTCATTTTGACAAATAATTGACCCCATTGTCGGAGCAGGTTGACACTAACGTGTCTATCTTTTACCAGTTGCGTTTGCATCGTGTAATAGGCATCTTTTAAGGCCCTAAGGGTGTTATCTATTAATAGGTATGGCATGTGTTCAGTGAGAATTAGTTCGTAAAGTATCTTGATATTATTTAGCATAGATTATTATAATAGCGTTAGGTTGCTCTTCCTAAGTAATTGTTTTCTAATTCCTTGTTGAAATGGATGCGTTAGATGTGTACACTCGATTTTAATTGACATTGGTCCAATTCTATAACGAATTACAATCTTACACCGAAGAACTCTGGTGTAATACGCATGTGTAAGAGAATATTCTGTGCGATTTGATGCTCTCTTAAATTTACATTAATTATAGAATTGATACAATTGTCAAAGTTTGGAGCCCATATTCTGGAAGTAACACTGCAAAGTTTCTGCAAAAGTTAGTAAAATTTGTTATTCTATATGAATTAATATGTAATAAAAGTATCAAATTAAAATATTAAATCTATTATGGAGTTATTACAAGGTTAGCTGTTTGAACTAGTTGGATAGTTTACGTAGGTGATATGTATCGATTTTGACGTTAACGATTTGCATAATTATCATTAATATTATCATTACGTAACATAAGATTAAAATTAAATTTGCAGAAGTCGTGAAGTGTTGCATCTTGATTATGAGCTGTTCGGTGGAAAGTTAAGATTTAGCCTTGAAAACTAAAATCAATCTTACAGCCATTATAATAAGGTTCAAGATATGGCAAATAAATAAGGGTGTGATATTGGAAAAGTGACACAACTAGCGTTATTTTAAGGGTGGGGAGACGTCGTATTCGTTTTAGTGACAGACTGTAGCTTGCGAGCCACAAGTCACTGATTACTGTCACTTCAGCGACTATAGCGCAACCTCCCCTTAAAATATCCATCTTTGAGCAAACGTAGATTTTTTTGAGAAAAATCTCACTCAAGCTTAGGCCTAAACTCACGTTTTTAGAATAAGCCCATAGTTAATACAGGTCTTAGTATACTTTTAATTATTAAAATATTTTACTAATGAATATAACGCGTTTGAAGTATCGCAGCGACGCGGACGTCGGTCGCGAGACGCACCATCACCTGTGCCAAAATATATTTGTAAATATTTTTCCATTTAATTAGACGTATTCTATTGAATATTATGAATTATAATAATATCCGAACTTTATGTAGTTACCAGTTTATTGTAATCTCATGTGTTACTAGTAAACAGTAAGATTTGAAAATTATATTTCAAATGACACACGAAACCGGGGGGCTGATTCTCGCGCTGATATATGTCCAATTCGACATTTTATGCCAGAAATCTGTATTAAAAATTCACTTAAAACAATCTTAGACGTTCTAGGATTGTCTAAAATCTTTGAAACCAAAGGATTTTGACAGTAGTATAGATAGCACTTGCATTTTTAATAAAGAAATTATTAAGGTTTGAAAAAATGACGAATTCGACATATCTCAGCGCAAGAATTGCCCCCTGAGTGTTGCCAGTAACATAGAGAAAAAAATGTTTTATTCATGTTTCGAATTAAATAGCACTATCCTTTACCCGATATGAATTACCTCCATATTTATTATTAGTGACTAATAGATAATTACCTGCCATCTATCTACTGTATTTGGGATCTGTAAGACACAACACCAAAATAGTTTTCGATTTATGGGTAACTTTAATGAAACAACCGAGCGGCGCATTTTCTACTGTTTATTATAGAATATCATGTTTCGTATTTAGACATTTGAGATACTGTGTGTTTACAAGAATATACTCAATGCTACCCTTTCTGACCAATACTCTATAGATATAAAATATTTCATACAATGATTTAAGTACTCATAGATAAGATCTTTTGGGGTAGATACATGCGAAGGAAGTTTTGATGTTCACAGATATTTAATTAAGTTTCTTTGACCCTTTGTTAGTCCTATTTAGTACTTCTGATGTTGTTTGTACTGTAATGACGACACAATCCTGCAACTTGCTATGTGATAAATTATTATTCACAAGCTTCTTGGCAGAGTTTCTAGTCTGCATTTCATTTACTCAATACTCATAGAACTTATTACTTTAATATTTTTTGTATAAGAATGGTCTGCGCTTTGAGTTATTGTTAAGTCGTACTTAAATACTGTTGCGAAAGTTACAATGTGCCAAATATAAAAAATAAACTTTTGTATCAAGAAATGAACTAGAAACTCTCCCAGTTTTATTACTGAAAGTGCACTTTTAATCAGGTTACCGTCTCGCCTCTTAGTGTAGTTAATATATTTGAATTCAACCAATAAATGGTTGTGTGTGGATCTTTTCAACCGAATCTATTTTACCATATTGAAATTTCTGCACATGATCTTCTTACTTATGAGATTTTATTGCATATTCTATTATCGATAGGGTAGTACAGTATTTCGATTTGTAGTATTACATTTGTCATTTTTTCGAAATGTAAAATTGACATTTTCTATTTTGGATAATGTATGACACGCCCGTAGCTCGGAGCAGTATCTGGTCGCGCGGTTTTTCTCGGATGTAAATGTCGATTGTACTCAACAATATAAATTTCTAATCCATTAGACCTGTTTGTTTTATTTCATGTATATCCTATATTCCTGAGTTTTTGTTCTAATATAAAACAGGAAATTAATAAGTAGGAATAGTCGGTTAGATAATCGTGGCTTAAATCATCGTAAGATCCCTTTTAAACTTCAAACAAACGACTGAAATGTAATGACATTTTAATGACGTTTAGCGTTAATCGCTCAGTTAAGACGCTCTAAGGAAGAAAATCGTAATTTTTGTTATAAAATTATAGGACGGTTAGAGATGCTACAAATCTGGTATTAAGATATATTTCTTCATACCTTTATCTAGATTTGTAAAGTTTCAGAGCCATTATTTTATGGTTTTGCCTCGACACTTTTTCTTTTTACGAAAATTCAACGTATTCAAGTACTAAGTACCTAAGTATTGGAAATTGATTTAATTTGTGGACACCAATAACATCGTTTAGTAAATATTAAACAAGAAAATATACTAGAAAAAAGCAACTAGTCTCATGTCGCCCTGACGGGACATGAGACTAGTTGCTTTTTTCTAGTATATTTTCTTGTTTAATATTTATTACATAAAAATAGCATTGTAAAATGCAAAATTAAAAAGTTATAACATCGTGTAGTTTCATTTCTCTTATAATCTATAGTTATTTGCTACATCGTGATTTCGTGGTTTTCCGCCAAATCTGAAAAATCGGTCTCGCTCCCGCTCGCTTTGTTCTCTCATTGCTATTTCGCTTCAGTCGTATAGCGCCTTAATCAGTTGGACGCCTCGGCTCGAGATCACCGACCAATATGATTGAAATTGAAACTACAAAACGATATTTTAAACCACGATCAACTAATCGACAGTTGATTAACTCCACTCTAAACCAATGCGCAATGGTCACTGGAGAATGAAATCTACAACATAGACTGCGCCGACCCTAATGACATTGTTGTATGAGATGACAGCGTCAAAACGTTTCACATGTAAAATACGGCATATCGCGTCCATAGTAAATTTGTATGGAGAATTTGAAGCGCAATTTTAATAAAATTATCAAAATCAAAAATTATTTATTTCGGTATTAATAATTGTCACAGCATGGTGATTGACTCCCTCTATTAAGTGCATAGTGCACCTGTGCCAGATGGAGTCGCTCTTCCATAAAAAATCTAGTACAGTGTTTGTAATGGTACATACAATGTGCTTAAGTTGTGCCAACATTATAAGAATAACAATAAGTAGGTAATTTACTACAAACTAACCGTAAATATGTGTGTGTGTGTGTGTGTGTGTGTGTGTGTGTGTGTGTGTGTGTGTGTGTGTGTGTGTGTGTGTGTGTGTAGCTGTAGAACTTTAATCCATTCTAAAGATTTAATATTATTTATTTTGAAGTCGATTAAAAATACTAAACATAATACAAACTTGGTAGGTAATATTGCTGCTCTACATGCACATTTAACAATTTTCTACCCCACAACACCATTAAAAATATAGGTACCGTCTTATTTATGATATTTAATAAATGCAAATGAATAATATGAATAAGTATAATACATTACAATACATAATTCAAATTACAATAAGACCTTAAATTGAAAATGTAAGATGCAAAACCTGTAGATCATTTAATAGACATTAAAAGTAAAATTTAACACAAGTAAAATTAGTTTTAAGTACATAATAATTATAAGGAAAAATATACTAAATCTTGTAAACGCCAACACACGTCTTTGAAGACTTTGTGCAACTGTAGATGAGTTCAATAATAAAACTGTGCTCTATTTCAAATACGGCCTCGCAAACAGCGTAGATATTATCCGTGGTAATAACACTGTAAATTTTAACTATGTAAATAAACTGTTTTCATAAATATCACGAAAAAGAACACGTACGTGTTCTTTTTCGCTAAAAAGGTCGGCGCAGTCTTAATCTGTTCTTTTTAAACGATAAATTAAAGCTAGTGATACAAATATGTATTATGATTTATGTAGGTATATCATCTTTTTGTAAAAAAAAAATAAGAATATTAATTTTTTATTCACATTATTAATTAGGTAGGTACACTTATCAAAATTTAATTTAGTACCAGTAAGGCGTCAAAAATGGCCATTTCTTATCAATATTGAAGTGTTTACGAACTTGAAGATCACAACTTTATTTCTTTCTCCCCTCGCATCACCTGACTCAACATTTTGTTACACAGCGCTGCGTATGGATTTAGTTCCACCACCTGTCAAACAGAATAAAAAGTCGCGTAGTTTAGAAATCGCAATTACAAATCAATTAACGTCAAAATTCAGTAATTATGACTTAGAATAACTCAGTAATAATTATTGACATTCATTCTCGATCTCAACGCGATTTCATCAAGAGTAAACCCTCCAGAACAGTTACTTTTGTAAGCTCATTGTGACTGACACTACCGCCCCAGTATCAGACAGACCTGACTAAACCACACTAAACTCATTCTCAACTCTGTCATACGCTAGACCAATATTAATAACATTAAATTGAGTCTATTCACCGAAACGAGCTAGTAAGGCGCATTTCCATTGCGCAATACCTTATCATATAGGGTGGTTCATGCTAGTAGGCTGTATGTTTTACCACAGAATACTAATAAGTAGTACAATACGTGTTACTACCTATCTGGTATGAGCAATGACAACACTGACTCATGTAGCTCAGCGGTTAGAGCATTGGACCGGATTTCCAAAGGTCGCGGGTTCGATTCCCGTCTGAGAATTCACTTGTGGCAGAGTTAATTTTTTCCAATATTTTTCTATTTAAATTTTACCATAATTTTAGCATTGAAAAATGCAAAAATTACAAAATCTTAAGTTATTGGCAGTTGCATCTTAATCGATCGTTAAACACCTGAGAAGATGTTTCTTTCGAATGCAAGGATATTCCTAGCATTGATGTAACAACGCTGGCCTACAGCGTATTAAAAATATAAAAGTATTGGAGAATTTCGACGGTGGTTCGCAAGTCTCGGTAGCTCAGCGGTTAGAGCATTGGACCGGATTTCCAAAGGTCGCGGGTTCGATTCCCGTCTGAGAATTCATTTGTGGCCGAGTTAATTTTTTCCAATATTTTTCTATTTAAAATTTACCATAAACACTGACTAGTTTTTTAGCGAAGCCACTGCCCAACCGTCCAAGCGTTACTCACTTATTACTTAGCAAAGCCGCTGCCGCTGGCTCTGCTCCCACAGAGCTATAAAAACTTATTCGTAAGACCCTCTATAACCACAGAATACTAAATAGTACAAACTACCTACACACAGTAATTTACTAACCTGTTTCTTAGCGAATCCGCTGCCCAGTCGCGCCGCTTCCCCGAAGGCGGCGCGCGCGTCGTCGTCTTCACCGCGCTTGCGCAGCAGCACGCCGCGCTGGCACAGAGCTAACGCTCGGGCGCGGCTCTGCTTGCCCTTCGTCAGCTTTAGGGCCACGTCTAAATCGGACATCGCTTCTGCAAATGAGAATAAAACTTCATCTTTTATTATGAGCTTGAGAGTGTAATTCCCTGCCCGCGTCTGTATTCCCGACAGCCTTGGTTTTAAATCTCGAGTGAATAGGCCTCTTCTAGGCAAGCTCGCTCCATCTTCGGTCTCTTCTTAATGTTTGATCCAGAATGAGGGCAAGAGTAATCCTATTTTAGATAAAAAAATATACTTTGTGACTGTATAGCTTATCAGCAGCACGCTGGCAAGGAACTAGCGCTCTAGCGCGGCCCTGCTAGACAACTAACAGCTTTATAGCCACGTCTAAGTGGGACATCGCTTCTGAAAATTTATTAAATCTATTTTCACTGTGAGCGACGTGGAACAATGAAATAGTTGTTTGAACGCCGCGCGTACATTGAGAGGCAAAAAGTTAGTAAAAGAGTCGCGCTGCATTAAATAAGGGCGAAGATTGCGAGAAATTTCTCCCGCGGAAGCAAGTGAGCGAGACAGAAATAGTGTCTCGCTCTCTCGGCCGCTCGTGGATTGTCGGGAACGTTCGAGACGCACACATCGCGAATATTCCATGCGATTCTCGACTTTCCGCGGGCGGTATAAAAGCGGCACGCAGCGCAGCGTACGAATTAGTGACTTAAAAAGTGTATTGAGTAAGCGCATCCGGAAGTGTTCAAAGAAGAGTTTGAAAATAAGTGTTCAATAAGAGTTCTGAAGGGTAATAAGAAGTGTTCAAACAAGTGCACCGAATTAGAAGTGTCAAGCGTGAACTGTTTTTAAGGAATAATAGATTTTAAATTATTCAAAGTGCAGATAATTTAGTGGTCGCGGATTTAGCCGATTTATAATCTGTATTGAAGTGACTTTGATTCAGTGCATTTATTTAATAATAAAATATACTGAGTTAAATAATAAATAATTGTTTATTTGTACTGATCAACGGTTCTTCAGCGTATCATTGGACGTAGTGGCATTTTCCAGCCAGCATTTACTAAGTGTCAGTTGTGTGACTAAGCGCTCGTCCACGACATTCACATTTATCACTAACTGATTAATACTAAACACCATTTAAATATCTCTGAATTTCGGCAAGGAAGAACGTTTGTTTAAACTTTAAAGGAGGGACAGAACGATGTTTCAAACCACGATCATTTAATCTACAGTTGGCTCATAATGTTTGGCACGTTTAACACACGATAGCATATCATCTAGCCACAAACCAGCGCCTAAAATCAGTTGCAACGTCTCCGCAAGTTCCCTCCCTTCTCAAATATATCGGGCTAGCTCAGTGTGAAATAAATAAATAAAATACAAAATAAATTATTAAAGTATTTAACCTAGTTTTAAATTGCAAAATCCTACCTCCTTAAATAAATTGGGCTAGATTATGTTAGAGATAAAAATATTAATTACTTATTGATTCTCCCCTCCCGCCCCTCTCCCCTCTGGATCGCGAAAGCGTTTAGACGTGTCCCCCGTGTTCTTCAAAAATTAAATAAATCAGTTTTAAAAATTATTTATAAATAAAATATTGCAATATACCAGGTTAACATAAGCCTAGACAACTATAGCGAACAAAGTGGCTGGACAAGGGACAAGTGGACAAACCCGCATAATTTCTCTCATTAGTAAGTGACTTTTAATCGTATGTACCAGGATCGCATAAGCAACTGGCGGTGACCGAACGCGGAGGCATCACAGTAAAAGGAGTGTGACAAGGACAACATCTCAGAGACGAATATACGCGCCACTACTCCGTCCGCTATCAGTGCGCTGACGCCGTCGCTGCGTCGCTTGCCGCAACTCACAAGCTGAAGCGTGTAGCGACAAATTGAAAAGGGGTGGCCCAAGTGTCATTTTATTATTACGAGTGCTATTCTATTTCACTAAATAAGAATGTCAAAAGTTGCACATTCGCCCCCAAAATCTTCAAAGGCCTCTCCAAAACCACAACAAATCAAACACGACCCCAAACAAACTGAACCATATGGCTCTGGTCAGATAGATCAGAATATAACGGCAAGAAACAAACGACCTCGCGTCGAGAACTCACCTTCTAAAGAATTTAGCGACCACATCACAGAACGCTTGGAAAAAGGCTTTGGGACAATGAAAAATGAGCTTCAACAAATGCTTACTGACTGGAAAAATGAACAGGAATCATCTCTATCGAAATTACTCATGGATTGGAAGAAGGAACAAGATGCTACCTTATCAAAATTGGTAAATGAAATTTCTTATATAAAGTCGGAACTCCAGAATATAAAGCAGACAGGCGTTGAAATGGAAAAATCAATGGAATTCATTAATAATACAAATGAGGACTTGAAACTAAAAATAAATAATATAGAAGAAGAAAAAAAGGCAGCTCAAGGCAACTACAGGACCTGGAAAATCAGCTTCATGATGTGCAGCTACAATCACGTTCATCAAAGGTGGAAATACGGAATGCACCACAAAAGGCAGATGAAAAAGTAACTGACCTCTTGTCTATGGTGATTGATATCGGCCAAGCTATTGGAACAACTATCAAAACCGACGAAATACGTGATATCTATCGGATTCCCAGCAAACCAGGTACACCTAAACCAATAATAGCTGAATTTACAACTTTATGCGCTAAAAATGATTTTCTGAGACTTACTCACGCTTACAATAAAAATAAGATAATCTCTGACAAGTTAAATACAGAAGTTATAGGTATGCCAGGGAAAAAACTTCCTATCTACATAGACGATTATGTCCCTCCTTCCAAAAGGAAACTGTTCTACCAGGCACGTGTCTTCGCCAAAGAGAAAAGCTACCACTGCCGCTATGTAAATGGAAGAGTTCTGCTACGTAAAACGCCAGATGATAAGTATATTGTTATAACGGATAGCCAATGCTTATCTGCTCTAGAGAAACCTATGTGACTATTTTGCTTAGCTTCTCATTGCCTTTATAATATAATTTTCGCTTCGGCAAATTTCTATAGTTTGCCTTTTGCATGTTTTTTATTATATCTTTTAAATATGTTGTCTATATTAATAAGTAATTGTATGATTAGTATAAAGGTATGTTATTTGCAGAAGTTTCAACCCAACTACTATATTTACATTTTTAGTCTTTTATTGTTGCGGTACCCTAAACGTTTTAGAGCTATGAATATCGTTAAAATAATTAATTCCAATAGATAGCTTAATTAATATAAATCATGATCTAGATAATTTTTCCATTGCACAGTCTGCCGTGTGTGAGATAGATAATCTTGGCAAATACGTAAATGAACAGGACAAAGCTTTGAAAATACTACATCAAAATATTCGTAGTTTAACATGTAATTTTAATGGCTTTACTGTCCTCTTAAAACAAACACAGGTTGATTGGGATGTCTTGATTCTCACTGAATGTTGGCTACCCCGCTCACATTATTTACCTACAATGGATGGATACGTCTGCACCGCCAGTACACGTAACTATACACAAAACGAAGGGGTTGTTATATACCATAAATCATCTCTTAAACTTAGTGTAAATGAGATTATTCTATCTGACGCTAATGGCTTGATGATTAAAGTGAATGATAATGCGGTAGTATTTGGCATATATAGACCTGCAGGTTATAAACAACTTGATAATTTTATGGAATCACTTAACATCTTACTAGAGTCACATTCGAATTATAGTAACATTGCCATAATAGGTGATATCAACATTGATATCTCGCCCAACAGTCGCGATCCAAGTGTGTCGTCTTATTTAAATTTACTGGCCATGCATGGAATGCTTCCTGCTCATAACTTACCTACTCATGACAAGACTTGTTTGGATCATGTACTACTAAAAACAAAACTAAGGGCCTTATGTTATGTAGTAGAAACCAGTCTCACAGACCACGATACCTTGATATTTACGCTTGAATTGAATACGCATAAAATCAAACTGCCTTATAAAGCTATACGTCGGGTGAACTATGAAAAACTTGATACAGAAATGTCCAATATTAACTTAGATAATATATATGGCTGTGCAGATGCTAACTTGGCTACTTCATATTTTCTATCTACTGTTTCTATTGTACTTATAAAAACACGACCACAATTAAAACCTCTAATCGTAAAAGACTAATAAAACCGTGGATAACACCGGGACTTTTACGTTGCATTAAGAACCGTGATAGACTAAATAAAAAACTAAAAAAGAATCCCAATGACGAAATTTTAAAAACAACTTATAGAAGGTATAGGCAATTCTGTAATCAGCTCTTGAAAAAACTGAAAAGACGTTTTGAGTCTTCGGAACTTATAACTGCTTCTAAAACAAATAATAAAATGCTATGGGACACGATAAGGAAAGTCACAAACACTACAAAAAAAAATCAGGATTCTTTTGACCTTATTTCATCTAGTAACCCCCTACTTAGTGTCAATGATGTGAATCGGTTCTTTGCATGTGTTGGTGAAGATCTCGCTAGTAAAATCCCATTTTCTCTTAAGTCTAGCCGACACACATCCCCATCCCACCCTCATTCGTTTGTTCTTCTCCCTACTGACTGTAATGAAGTTGAGAATTGCATCCTCAGTCTAAGGAGTGACTGTTCTGTTGGTAGAGACTGTATATCCGCGTCTTTTCTAAAGCGATATAGGGAAGTGCTAGTGCCTCCAATAACATTTATTTGTAATCTTGCCTTAAAAACTGGGGTTTTCCCCGATGATCTCAAAAAGGCGGAAATTCATCCTATACACAAAAGTGGTGATAAAGGTAGTGTAAATAACTACAGGCCTATCTCGATTTTACCAACGGTTTCTAAAATCCTAGAGAAGCTTATTAACAAGCGTCTTGTCAACTACCTGGATACTAATAACCTTCTGTCACCAAACCAGTTCGGTTTTCGATTGGGTCTATCAACGGGTGATGCCATCCATGCTCTTACTAACTTTATAGTCACTAAACTAGATAGTAAACAAAAAGTTGTAGTAATTTTCTTGGATCTAGCCAAAGCATTTGATACTGTGTCCATCCCACTTTTGTTATCAAAGCTGGAGCGTTTCGGTGTACGCCAGATTCAACTACAGCTTTTTAAAAGCTATCTCACTAATCGCGTGCAAAGAGTGAAAATTGGCGAGTTCTACAGTAACGATTTAGAAATCAAGCATGGAGTTCCTCAGGGTAGTATCTTGGGACCAACCCTATTTTTAAGCTACATTAATGATATGTGCAATCTGGATATACCACAAGGCAGAGTTATCACTTTTGCAGACGATACAGCACTTCTGTTCAGTGGAAACACATGGGACGACGTTTATCGATCTGCGCAGCTGGGTCTCAATATAGTATCTTCATGGCTTAGGGAAAATATACTCTCCCTTAATGTAGATAAATGTAAATTTATTTCGTTCTCCCTAAAAGACGCTGTTGTGGCCACGGATTGTTCTATAATTGCTCACAATTGTACTGATCCCGAAATTCTCCATTGTTCTTGTCCACGTTTAACGAAAGCTGACGAAATTAAATATCTAGGTGTGATAATTGACAAGACCCTTGGCTTCAGTCAGCATATAGATCTCATATCGGCGAGAATTAGGAAATTGATGTATATATTTAAGAGTCTGCGTCACATCGCCAAGCCAAGTATTATCAAAATGATATACCATTCTCTGTGTCAATCAATAATAACTTATTGCATTGCTGCGTGGGGTGGCTGTCCAAAAACAACACTACTCAAACTAGAGCGGGCACAACGTGCTATACTCAAAGTTGCTTTCTCTCTTCCTTATCGTTTTCCCACCACGGATCTTTATCAGCACTGCAAAGTCTTATCTGTACGACAGCTATTCATTTTGAATACCATACTAAGAAAGCATTCAGAAACTAAATATGAATCATCTCTCCTTCGCGACAAAAGACGTAACTATGCTGTTTGTTCTAAGCCATCCTGTAAAACGCAATCCGCGCAAAGACATTATCACTTCCTCGGTGGGTATCTGTACAATTGTGTCAACAAAATTCTATCTATTTATAGCTTACCCAAAAAAAAGGTTAAGGATGTTGTTCAGAGCTGGCTTCAAACTCTTGATTACCATGATACGGAAAGTATTTTAAATATCTTGTCTTAATGGTTTTTCTTAGTGTATTATAGATTTCATAAATTATTCAAAAAGGACACTTTACTTTGGGTACCTCACTCACATAAACAAAATCCATATTAGTTTAGGTTCTTAAAAATCTTAGCCTTAGAAAACTTCTGTATTATTATAAAAAAATATTCTAATATTTATAAATTACTATTGCTCTTTACATAATTTGTATTATTACTTTATTATAACCGTCTTTGTGCTTTGTTTAGTATGTATGCTTGATCTAAGCGGGGTGGGAGCCTGGTGATCTGTAACACAGGTCCTTACTATGTGAGGCACCTAGTATGGACTCCAGCCTCTCACAAAGGTTTTTTCTGGCTTCTTTTATTTTTTTTGTAATTTAGCTATACATTTATGCTATAAGGACATAAGAAACATAAATTGTTTTTGTAACTACCTCTGTAACCTTTGTGAAGAGTGAAATAAAGATATTTATTTATTTATTTATTTATTGATTTACCCTCATCTTTCTGCATCAATCACAACAGCAGCTGTGCGCGATTTTATATGCTGCGGGGCGGTCTGGAGCACAGACCTATATCGAGATAGACGGTAAAAGTGTACCTACCTTGCGTGCCAAAAGTTTGATCGTTCTCCTACGACCGATTTGCCATTGGACTGTTCACCGACAGGACGATTCATTTATTTCCGTTTTCCTAGCAGAGACTATCACCTACGGACTATTCGCCGACGTAACTGTAGCCGCACATGTCTCAGCGAAACAAAATAGATGTTGGCTCTGAAAAGAACCGTTTGATGACGTCATAATGCTTCGCGCGTCGATCGTCGGCTACCCGCTCGCCGTGCCACACATCTTTCCGATTCGACGTCGCTCGGCAAATGATAACGCGATTTCATCGGGATCTTCCGCTCTAGGCGGGTACGGGTTCGAGCTTCTGCTCCTTCCCGGGGCTTCTTCTCATGGGGCCACAGCCCCACGGTGATTTGGTGCCGCTTAGCGGCCGTCAATGACGATAGGAGTGCCCCCGTCGGAGTTTGCTGCGAGGCCCTCTGCGCGGTCTGCCGCACCGGGTGAGATCCCCATAATGGGGGAGGCCCAGCGAGCGCCTGCGAACGGGCCACGGCTTACGCAAACGGGGTGTGGGTATAGTTAGGTGGTGGTAGGGGGGGACGACGACGACAGGATTGGGTAGGGTGGGCTGGGGAGATGGCGGGGCACAATGTGACGGGGCAGCGCCTTCATCTTCCTCTTGGCCCTTGTGGTAGTGGGGGAAGGAGCTCTTCCCTCTGTTGATGGTGTTGGAGCTGATGAAGATGGTATTGACGGTGGTGGTGGCACGGGAGCGATGCCCTGCAGGTGCTCGTGGGGGCCCTGGTCGGCGCTGTCGAACATTCGACGCGCCAGACGGCCCACAAAATCTTGCACGGGCTCCTATATAACGAGATTGTACAGTCGTAAGTTTTTATATTGACTGCGGTGCGGCATATTTATATCACTCCCACTATCGGCGCGTGATATCCCTTCCTATGTCAAATACTGATTTATCTGTGATAGGTGATTAAGATGTGTATTGTATGATTTTTAGCACGGTATTTATACAGAAATCTATAACGGTAAACTTACTTCTAGAACATTCTTACCAATAAAAATAACTACATTATAACCAATGGGAAACATATAAGATGGGATGATCACATGACTATACAAATGAGCGAATGAAATAGCTTAATCTAAATATGATACAAATTGAACCGATCCCATTACACATCACATTATCGCGCCGATAGTGGGGGTGATATAAATTTGCCGCACCGCAGTCAATATAAAAACTCACGACTGCACAAGCGTTAATAGCCCGAGTGTACCTAAGAGATAAAATTTAAATTATTTATTTACCGTCCTTCTGCATCAGTTGCAGCAGCACACTGCGGGCGGTCCCGAGCCGCCTACTCCTTGACTATCAGTTGCAATGTCTTCTCTAGTTTCCCTGCCTCCACAAACACTTCGGGCTAGAAGTATTAGTCTGAGTGTTACAAAATGCATTACCCTCATCTTTCTGCATCAGTCGCAGCAGCTGTGCGCGATCGTTGTACGCCGCAGGTCGGTCCGGCGCCGCTTCTATTCCTTGGCTCATCAGTTGCAATGCCTCCTCGAGTTGCCCTGCCTCCGCGAGCTTCACTCCTCGGGAGCATAGCGATTTCGACTCCTCGTACGCTTCCGTTGATAGCTCTGGAATATTAAGGACTCCTAATTTACAAATAAAGTTATGTTTGGCAACAAGTGTTTTTATTATTGTGTGTAGGTAGGTATTTTATTATTTTTCTAACAGATACACTACAGTGAAATGTTGATGTGACAGCCGGAGAATCCAAAAAAAACAAATTGATTTTAATAAATTTACGACGACGCCGTGGATGCAAACTCAGCGCTTTCGATCACGTAGGCCAGGGTACGCGAACCTTTATGCATCAACGTGCCATTTTTACAAAGCAATGTTTGATGAGGTCTTAGACGTGCCATCAAATAATTTTGACTTAGTGATCATTGGGAAAATAATAATAATAAATATTATCACCTCCATATGTACTGCAAAAATGTTACATTTTGCACTGTTTCAATTACAGGCTTAATTTCATTTAAAGTAAAATTAGAATGACTTGTGTTGTTTCACATTTACACTAATTTTAAACAAACAAAACAAATAAATTATATTAGGTTTAAGATGTCGGTGACGTGTCCAAAATATTGTGTCCCGTGTCATCAATAGCACGCGTGCCATTGGTTCGCCATCCCTGACGTAGGCACTGCCGGAATCACGTTGCTACCCAAGCAGCAAAATAAGGTTTTGTAATTGTCCCAAAACCATCGGGACACGAGATTTCTAAGCGCTTACAAGGCCGGAAAAGGACCCACTTTATAAGTATATTTGCACTTATAAGAAATTTATAATGGCGCGCTGAAATGCTAATTACGCCAATAGCATTCCTCTAACAGCATTACTTAAAACAAAACACTCCTGCAAAATCTACATTAAGTATGTTATAATAAAAAATAATAATAAAACCAACTCCTAAAAGTATATTTTGCGACTACAATGCGAAGTTGGGGAAACGTTGCGGTGATGAGATGAGAGTGGGGCGATTTGGAGTTGGAAAACGAAATGCCAGAGGCCAGTTGCTGGCCGACTTTATGGAGAGGAGGGAGCTCTTTATGATAAACTCCTACTTCAGAAAGCCGAAAAGCCAAAAGTGGACCTGGATTAGTCGACGAAGAAGCAGATATTCAATGATGTCACTGTGATTAACACCGTCAAGACGGGTAGCGATCACCGTTTAGTTCGTGCCATATTGAATATCAACGTAAAGCTAGAAAGATCGCGACTGAAGATCTACGCTCCGACCAAATAAGTCATCGTCGATCGCAATAGATATTGATATAAATAAAGCGACAGTAGAAAGCCTACTAACAGAAATGAATAAGAAGCTGGAAATTATATTTAAAATCGAAAAAAAGCTAGAAGAATTAACCGAAACCGTTGATTTTTACGCTGAACAATACCAAAAAATGACGGAGTTCAAAGAAGCTGCGGAAAATAAAATTAAGGTACTCGAACAGAAAAATATATACTTGGAAAAATGCAATAAATCGCTTGAAGAAAGAGTTTTAGAGGTGGAGCAAAAACAAAGAGAAAAAAATGTAGAAGTGATTGGTCTTGAGAAGCTGCCCAACGAAGATGTAAAACAAATTGTCATAAAAATGTCCAAAAAACTTAATTTGGACACAAGTGAAATTGAAGACGTTATGAGGGTAGGCCGAGAAAAACAAGACGAGAAACGGCCACAACCCATTGTTGTCACGCTGCGCTCGAAAGCTGCAAGAGATAAATGGCTACAGCTTAAACCGAAGATCGATAATAACTATGTGTATGGCAATAACAGTAACAAATCAATTTACATAAACGAGCATCTATCCGCTTTTAAAAAACAGCTTTTATGGTCTGCGAGGACTCAGCTTAAATCAACATATAAATACGTTTGGGTTAAAGACTCGTGTATACTAATAAGAAAATCAGATGACGATAGAAAAATCTATCTGATAAGATCGGAGAATGATATTGAACGACTTCTGCAAGCGACTAAAAAAAAATAGAAGCCCCTTAGGCTATGTACACATCATTATGAGTTATTTTTACATTAAAATTCACTAACTTTAATACTGAAACAGAGATATACTTTGAAAGAATCAATACAATAACAGAACTGGATACATATATGCAGTGCTCAAAAGGTAAATTGAATATCATGCATTACAATATTAGATCATTACGGAAGCTTTTTAATAAATTTCAAGTAACTATAGAAAATTGCATAAATGAAATACACATAATAATATTGAGTGAAATAAATATTAAGGAAGAAGAAGTACCATTATACACTATGAAAGGTTATAATACATTTGCCAACACGAGACAGAATAAAAGAGGTGGTGGATTAATAATATATGTCAAGGAAAATTTAAATTTTGAAGCTGAATCTCATAACACGCTGAGCCTGGAAAATTTACATGGCAAATTGAAAATTGAAAACAACTACATAAATATTGTAGCCATATACAGACCACCACGCACAAATAGATTACATTTTTTAGAAGAATTAAATATGTTAATAAAGAAAATAAGTTCAAAAGAAGATCTTATACTCATAGGAGATACGAATATTGATGTGTATGTAGAAAATGATTGCTCAAATAATTCAACCTCAGAACGTTACAAAAGCATGCTGTGTGAACTCGGCCTACAGAGCGGAATCCCCAACACAGAAGTGACCCGCACGGCGATAGTTAACGGGCGGGTAGAATCGTCGAACATCGATCATGTGTGGCTGCGAGTGCCCCAGCAATACGAACCGTGCGCCTACCTGTTCACAAGTACGAACTCAGATCATTATGTAATTGGGACGAGTGTCCCTTATTTTTGTGATCAGGCGAGTGCAAGTGACGGACCGGAATCGCGTGTTTTATTAGATAATAGACTTGTTAAGCAACAACTTGAGTTAATTAGTTGGTCAGATTTGTTGAAGATTAACTGTCCGGTAAAACTGTATTCAGAAATATATCATATTTTTAATGGTATTTACGATAAATGTAAAGTGTGTAAAAAATATTCTGGTGGCAGAGTTAGCCAGCCATGGATAACGAAAGAATTAAGTAATAAGTTAAATCGTAAAGATGAGTTGTTTCGGGAGTGGAAAGCATGTCCGAAAAGTATGAACAAAAGGCTTGCTTATACACGATATAGGAACTTTGTGAATAAATTAATAAATAGTGCCAAAAATCGCCATAGGCAAAATGAAATTTTAAAATGTGAAGGTGATTATCGTAAAATATGGTCATTAATTAATAAGTGGATGGGAAAAACAAAAAGCAATGTGGATGATGTAATAATGAAGCACTTAGGTAAGACTGATTCGGTTATTAATATTTGTACAAAATTTGCGCAAACATTTACTCAAGAAATTGAAAATATTAAGCATAAATGTAATGTTAGTTTTTTAAATAGGGAAAAATATGTGCGAGAGGCCAAAGTTTCATTAAGGTTTAGAAAAATTAACGCAGACGATGTTAAAAAAATTATTAACTCATTATCTTGCGAAAAATCTCCTGGAAGCGACAACATTAGAGTAACCGATTTAAAACATATAAGAAATCAAATAAGCCCCGTTATAGCATATTTTATAAATATGTGTATTGAGCAAGGTATTTATCCTAGTCAGTTAAAAAAAGCCATTATTAGGCCGATTTATAAAAATGGTAGTCACTATGAATACACTAACTATAGGCCTATTGCTATTTTATCAGTAATCAATAAAATAATGGAGAAAGCTGTGATAGGTCAGATAAGTTCGTTTCTGGAAAGCAATAACATAATATCAGTATCGCAACACGGTTTCCGAAGAGGGCGTGGTACGGCAACGGCTTTGCAGCAATTCACAGAGTTTGTAAACAATAGTTTAGGGAAAGGTAATCAGGTGTTAGCATTGTTTATAGACTTTAAGAAGGCCTTCGACACGTTGGACAATGAAGTGCTATTACAGGCTATGGACGAATGTGGCATTAGGGGTCCTGTAAAAGAGTGGCTTCGCCAGTACCTACGGCACCGCCAGATACAAGCGCGAGTTGCTGGAGAGGAGGGTAAAGCCGCCAACGTAACTCTAGGTGTTCCGACTGGATCCGTGTTTGGCCCAGTAGGGTACATAATGCACGTCAACAGCGTTGCTAACGTGCTCGAACACAGTCAATTGGTTATGTATGCCGACGACATGTGCCTGCTATGCTCGTCACATGACATAAAAAATATCCATGATCAAATACAGTCGGATTTTGATAATGTGACTAAGTGGGCACATGATAATGGTATTTTACTAAACATAGACAAGACCAAGTGTCTGCATATATTTTCGCCATACAATAAAGTAGCAAAAAATGTTAAAATGGCATCTTTTGGCATAATAGGTCACTCATATTTATGTTTACATCAAAGTAAGACAAATTGCTCTTGTCCTAAAATTGAATACGTGCAGGATTTTAAGTACTTAGGGATTTATATTGATCAGTATATGAACTAGAAAAAACAAATAGAAATTGTGTGTTCTCGATTAAGGCCTGTACTAGGCAAATTCTATCATCTTAAACGCTCGCTAAACAAAAAGACATTATATGTAATTTATTACGCACTTGTCGATTCTATAGTAAACTACGGACTCGCATCCTATGGACTTACATTTAAGACTTACTTAGAGAAAATTAAAAACATACAATTCAGATTCTTAAAACATTTTGTTAATAGAAAAAAGAGAAAAAAACTTAACAACCAGTATGATCTATTTAAAGTTTGTAAAATAATGCCTATTGATGTAAAAGTAAATTATATGATAGCTTTAGAACAATTTGAGTCGGACATTAATAAAGAGATAAGATTATATACATATAATACTAGACAATCAACAAAATGTAAGTACAAAGAGCCAAAGACCGGTAATTACTATAAGCAGCGGACAAGATCTTATATCACACCTAGGATTTTTAATAAACTTGGTACAACTAGCAATAATTTAAAGTCCAAGTATTCCATTAAAAAATATTTAAAGAAAGCTTTTTTAGACTTATTTTAGTTTAGTTTAATTGTATAATGTAACTACAACACCTAATTTCTGATGTATTGTTATTAATTAAGTAATAGAGCATAACTATTTATATTTCGCCGACAAACTGTTACGCAGTTTGGTGAAAATTAAGTTTTTGTATTTTTTGTATATTTTTGATTATGAAATAAAAAATAAAAAAAAAAAAAAATTACCAGCCCATATCCAAAACCCCGAGAGTTTTCAACTCGAGCTCCAAAACCGCTTTCGAAGCGAGAACAGCATAGATGTGGACGATGTACACAACATGGTGATGTACATCATCACATCCTATTTTGACGGTAATGGGGCCAACTTAAAAGTACTTACACCCTTTCAAACAAAAAAATAATCATTCAAATCGGTTCATAAATGACCGAGTACCTATTGAAGCAATTAGTACTTGATATTTCTAATGACCACGTGTGGTGTTCATCATCCGTTCCACTACACCAAATGGTGCTTTATGGAAGCAAATGCACGAGTTACCTACTTAAGAAAACACCGAAACCGATGTAGTGTACCTATAACATTTGAAGAGTTCCCTTGATTTCTCTAGGATCCCATTATCAGATCCTGTCTTGACGACAATGGGACCAACTTGAAAGTATACCCTTTCGAACGAAAAAAGAATTATTCAAATCGGTTCATAAATGACCGAGTACTGAAGTAACACTCCTAAAACATACACACGAATTGACAACCTCCTCCTTTTTTGAAGTCGGTTAAATAGCGAGAGTAAATACGCTCTCAGCAATGCTCTTGTAAGTTCAATTTTGAACAGCCGCGGAACGCATTCGAAGTTATTGCTTAGTGGATTTTTGTATGAATAAAAAATCCCCAAGTGCGAGTCGAACTTTTTTTTTTTATGAATGACGTGGAGGCTCTTCGCCTTCATCATACCTGCTGTTAAGTATTTATAAGGCTGAAGATGGAAACGAGTCTTTCACGGAATCCTCAATCATTGAGGAGCTGGCTATCTTATCTTTAACTGCCGGAACACAACAATGCTGAAAACATTGTTGTTATGGCGTCAGACTTACACATGACACATAACTCGCACATGAAGGGTTCCGTCTCTCACCCAAGGTTGCCTGTGCTTTTTTTTTTTTTTTTTTTGTTTATTGAAAACCAACAGTGTTACAAATATAATTGACAAAAATTGTGTACACTATAATAGTAAGACCAATTACAGGTTTCCTTAAAAATATAAGCCAATAACTCAAATAGAACAAAAAACAACGACACAAAAATATCAGCCTAGCTAGTAAACATAGTGTGTGCGTGTGTGTATGTGTGTGTACGTGTATGTATGTGAGTGTGTGTATGTCTGAATGTATTTCGTAATAGAGTTAAATATTTAACGTAACATAATATGTTAATAGCATAATATTCGTAATAGAGTAAACATGATAAGAAGCAAAATTATATAAAAACTTATATGAAAATCCAACAAATATGAACGCAGATGTTGGTTTAAAGTTAAACGATGGCAATGTAAATAATACAATATTTATTTCCTATTTCCAATTAATTAATTATAGTCGACTTATCATTGAAAAAATATTTAATTGTTGCCGTACTGATCATTAATTTTTTATGTAAGTATATTATGTCAACTTTAATTTCAATTTGTATTATATGTTCCTCTTTTTTGTAATTTTCTCTGTATGTGTTTGTTTTTGTATCGTGTGCGATAAAGTTTCTATTACTTATTATTATTATTATATTAAATACACCTACCTACCCAAAATGCCCAAAAATAACTTTGTTTTTCATAGTGTTTGTATGAAAGACAAAGTTATAATGACAAAGTTCCGGTTTTGGAAAATCTGCTCTAGCTCTGAAACTGCTAAATATATTTCGTTCAAACCAATTTTTGTTGAAAGTTTTTATAAAGATCAACAGCATATTTTTTTTTTAGATTTTTCACTTTCTTATTTTAAAAGTTAGAGGTGGGGGGGGACACATTTTATCACTTTGAAAGTGTATATCATTCAAACGGTTAACACCTACAGGTGCCACAACCGGCACATATACGTGCCGGAACAATTGGGATAAAGTATGGTTTGTTTACTTACCGAACTAAACGTAAAATACCCCTGGGCATGGAATGATACACACTTCTTGTCGAAAAGATACCCTGGTTGTCGCAGTAAAAGTTCTATCAACAATAGGTTCTATCTATAATACTCACATTTTACAAAAAATCAAGACAATACGGATCATCATAACCTTTTGTATTTACGCGGTTTATATACAAGTTATTCTACGAATGGGAAGTTCTTCAGTGTTCTTCATAAAAAAAAATTGTAACTGATTCTTTTTCGTCTTATATAAATGTACATTTATTTTGTCCGGAACCTCACCTTTTCTTACGACTTGGTCTTTGCCAGCTGCATTAAAAACATGCGTATAATAAAAGAGTGTTGTAAGCATCTTCTAGTTCTTTTAATTTACTTTTATTATGTAAGACTGTCTTAAAACCGTTCCCATTTATAAAAATCCGTTTAATTACCTATTATAATAAATAATTATAGGTATACAATTTTATTAAAGAACTAGCGGTCGGTGGTTCCTGTTCCCGTGTGAATATCGGGATAAAAAGTATCCTATGTTCATAACCAGGCTATCTACTATCTGTTTACCAAATTTCATCCAAATCTGTTAAGTAGTTTTGGAGGCTATTCAATACAAACAAACAATCAAATCTTTCCTCTTTAAAACATTAATATCCAGAACCTTATTAAACCCATTTTTTGCCTATAATGGCAATTCCAAGCAAAGTGACCTTTTAAGAGTTTTGGCAGACATTTATATATGCTGTTATGAGTGCAGTAGGAAATATTGATACCATAATCAGAGCTTTATAAGTTTCGCGTTCTAGGATGCTAGTTGGGTATGGTGTGAAGACTGCAATGCGGGGTCATTGCATAGTTGCATTCTGCATATTATAACAAGTGGCACCATTTATTTACTTACTTACATGTTTTTGTTTATAATCTACCTACTTACATTCACACAAAATAAATACGATCGACTTTTACCTCAACGTTTCGATGAAGTACTTCAAAATTTATGACTCGAGGTACAGGTGTACGGTTATTTACGTACTTAAATTAAAATCAATACTAACTGTAACACAAATAAGACTTATATGGCGTGAAGGCCAGCTTATTTACGAATCGAAGAATTAAATAATAACCAATGAATAGAGCTAGAATTAATTAATAAAATTGTTAGATTACTTGCCTTGTTCTTCCTCAAAAGTGTCGCCGTTATCAACAACATCGCCTATAGTGGCAGTGGGATCAAATATACTTCTCAAAACAGCTTTATCTCTTTCACTTAAATGTTCCAGAGCAGCCATGATAACACCCTTGAAGCACAAGCGCCGAGCGGCAGGTAGGATTACAAACTGAGGAATGGTTTGATACAAAACTTGTTTTCTCGAGATTAGCATTTGTTTATTGAAGTTCTATAAACCAGATCGTGGTGTAATTAACATTCAGAATTTATCTAAGCGACAATCTACAAGTAATAAACATAAATATTCAATAAGGGATCTTGAGAAATGTTTTATTGCTGCAGTCAGCAGTTAGTTTAAAACATTTTTTTCGGTTATTTTATAATTTGACGAATTTTCACAAGGTTTAATAATTATAAAAAGGTTAACAAAAACAAAATATATTTTTAACATTTTAATAGAGTTTTCGGTTAAAATATGAATTTATAAACTAAAATACCTATCTCTTAAAAATTACCGCCGATAATTACATGTAGGTATTGGCTGACCATACAATAAATTAAGGTCATTTCAGTGGTTCGACTTACGAAACATAAAAAATCATTGCACGATTTGAATAGCAAGCTACATTTTTCACGATCTATAAGATCTAGACAGTCACGCTTTCGCTTTAAATAGTAGCCAGCATTTAAATAAATAAAATATTTGCTAGTCAAGTCCACTGTATCGAATTGATACTTACCTACGGCTTCTTTATGTTAATATAAAACCTACTAGCGTACGCTCGCGGTTTCACTCGCGTGGTTCTCGTTCCAGTGGGAATATCGGGATAAAAGGTATCCAATGTTCATAACCAGGCTGTCTACAATCTGTGTACCAAATTTCATCCAAATCCGTTAAGTAGTTTTAGAGCCTATTCAATGCAAACAAACAAACAATCAAATCTTTCCTCTTTATAATAATATTAGTGTAGATTGATAATGTTTCTCAAAGCGGTTAGATGAGTAGCGCTAGCGAGTTTCGCGACAGGTGCCACGTTAACTTTATACACTTGTCAGCAAATAAATTGAGCCACTGCGTTATTTTCATACAAACATACACACTTTACAGTCTCATTATTCAAAACGTGTAAACATTTGTACGTCGATATATAAGTCGAATACTCGACTTGCGAATAAGAGTCCCAAAAATTCAAGAAAACTTTCAGTTTTGTGCAAAGTAGAAAAACAAATTCAATCCGGTTTCCTACCACTTTATATTGAATGAAAATGAATCATTTGTTTTTCTTACTTTGCACAAAACGGATTTTTTTACAACAGAGTTGGATATGTTACATTTGTATGTTTGTCCGTTATCTAGTTTCCATAATACAAGTTCTGAGACTTACCTAGGGCTAGGTGAATTTATCATTATTATTACTTTTTAAAGATAATATTATGGACAATATTATGGACTTGTCAACCAAACATTTTATTAATTAGTTTAGTACCTCTATTGACTCATTCCAATCCTATAGACAAAATGAAAAGAGATCTCAAACAGAGAGTTATTTTATTTAGTTAATAATGCGATATTTCGTCAAATTCAAAGAATATGATCTAAGACAAATAAACTTGCTACATTGAATCAACGCAATTGATGCATTAAAAATAATAAAAATAAGCCAAAACACAATGAGCACAAGCAATAAATATGTTAATTGGCACTAAAGTTTTTGTTCATAAAACATGAACCGATTTATTTACAACATGTGTATATGATACTAATTATAACTATCGTACTTATTAATATTTTCCACTAGCGAACCAAATGTCTTGTGCACCTTCATTATCCCCTCTTTTCTATATAAATATATAAATTAACTAATTTATACATTACAATGAAACCGTGCAGTAATTCTGTTATTTGTATAATTATAAGATTGTCAAAGAAATAAAATTGCGATAGGCAAGTCACGAAAATGTGAGATAGATACGCATAATGGCTAGCGCAGACGACGGATCACGGAGGACTTCTGTCCGCGACACGTCTTTATTGTTAACCAAATAAGATTGTATTTAGATCGCGTATAACCATGAAAAGTACGCGATAGTCTTCGTTATATTTCAACGTTATGTTCTTAGTAATAAGGTCGTGTGGCGGACAAAAAGTCCTCCAATGTCCGTCGTCTGCGCAGGTCCTAAGTATTTATAATTTTTCATAATACATCCAAACGCTTTTTGTACATTACGATCTTACAGAATGGATATGTCGCAGCCAACTGGTTAAATCAGCCGTTCAATTGGAGGGCTGGCCCGTCAATTAAACGCCCGCATTCAATGAAACAGCTAAGGGACAACTAGCCAAGTCGTTGAATGAACGTTTAACGGCTTGGCTAAACGTCATATTTAGCCGTCTTATTAAATGAGATGTCATTATAGACTCAAACTATTCGTGAATGCCTGATATTACGCCGGCGCGGTGTAATATCAGGCATATTTTTATCACACAATTTTAATATATCATTATTGATATTAATAACTGTAAGTTATGTTGAAACGAAAAAAAAGCACATAAAATTGCCAGCTGATGCGAGCTATCTGACTATGACTATTTGTTTTGAGACTACCAGCGCCACAGTGGCAAAAATAATAAACTAAATGTGAATCATGTGGCTGAATTAACGTCAGCCATCTTCAAAGGGTTAAATTACAATAAGCCAACTAGTTGAACGTTAAGTGATGCTAGTTCAATCAACGATCGGCCTAGGCGGCCAATTATCGGACTAGCCTTAGAATCAAATGGCTGATTTAACCAGAAGGCTGCGACAGATATATTGAATGTCGGTATTGTAGAGGATCTTTTAAGAAACCATCGGTATCAGAGTACTTAGTGCGAGTTTTTTCTACTCGATTTTTATATGAAATCGGCGGCCCGCCATCCAGCGGGTTACCCACGGACTACACCAACGCTATCAAAAACCTAACGCGCTCACTATCAACCGTGAGTAGAAGAAAACTCGCAGTAAGCACACAGAATAGATGAACATTAGCACATAAAGGAATTCAAATTGCAACTGCGGAAGTTTCCGGAAGTCCACTTGCCGCGCAGAACTTGACTGAACGTGGTCACCACGTTACTCCAGTCTTTATTCATTATTCAAAGTCCGCCCGCGGTTTGACTCGCGCGGTTCCCACTTCCGCGGGAATATCGGGATAAAATCCATTCGATTAAACAAATGCTAGGGTACACTACTGAAGACTGGTGTACCATCCGGCGGCAAAGGCATCGGCAGCGGCATCACAATTCAGTAGATAACGGCAAGTATTTGTGCAATTTATGAGAATGGTATACACAAAAAACAAAAGAGGACCCAGTAATGCCCCTTGCGGCATTGCCGCTGCCGCCGTTCTAGCGCCAAGTACTATTTCAACATCTATTACAAAAGCAAAGGCAAACAACGGAAATACAATAGTTTCTAACCTACACCGTAGCCACAGCCTGCAGACAACAAGCCATTTACTACAAATAAAAGGAAATCTCTAGTACTATCTCACACTGTGTATAAAAATTAAATCTAGCAGTTACAACATGTCATTGTAAAATACTACCTACCAACAGGTATCGAGGAAATCTCAATTACACTACCTATTCTGTATAACGCTTTATAGATGGGATAAGGCTTGTAATAAGACGATTATTCTATATCACAATCCTCGGTGTTAACACTTAAGATATGTACGGTAAGGTTACAGCAAGCATACTATACAACAAAATTATCAAATCAGTCACTTACATTGTTGTACGAGATGAGAAATTATACATATAATGTACTGGGACTACAAACTAATTTGGAATAGATCATACTATTAGCTAGCTTATGAATTGAGTAAAAATCATTCTATTATTTCATCTTAGTGACTTGTTTAAACATTTTATCCACAAAGGTTGTTGAATATATTATCTATTTACTGGACTAAGTCTAGTGAAGCTGTTGCATTACCGTATATATCCACAGTAGTTACATTATCTTAACTTACATTACGTTTATTGGTTTCACACAACCATACAGTCACTTCGATGTACAATGTTAGTATGTTTTACTGATATGTTTATCACAGGTGGCTTTACGATTTGCTATTAATTGAATTTTACAGCAGAAAATTATTTCACTAAGACATTGATCTTTATTTGATAATTTTTCACCTCTTGATCATATATTTTATGTTGAACGGATTCCAAACAAAGCATTCCGCTATGTACTGCTTTAGAAGAAGTTGACTAAAATAGTTGAAATAATTAACTGCAGCCAACACCATGAAGTAAACTAGGACTAGTATTGGGCTTTGCAGCCATTAATTTGCAACATTGTCATCGAACTAATTGTAAATAAAATTCCCACACACTTCAGTCATACTTAGGCCAAATACTAATTATATTTGTGTCAACATATAATATCAAAAGTTTTATTTGGCTTAGTAATTTCATTCACAATATAATAACTCCTTACACATAGTCGTAAGAATGGATGTACCTCATACTACAGAGGAGCAAAAATTGTTACACAAATATAATTAATAGCACAAAAATCTTACTAATAAAATAATATAGCTAAAAATATACAATTAGCAAGTACCTTAACCTAATAACATACTATACAATGTAGAAAAACTGGATATAAAAAATGTTTGTTAAAATTTTGATTTTCAATTGTATGCACACAAACTATTTGTAGTTGCAAGGTTTTGTAGCAACAGATACAGTAATATACAAAGACATGTTCCAAGAAAAAAAACACTACTTATTCTTTTTATGGTCTTAAGTGATTTAGCAAAGCCATAGTTCATGTTCATACAATCAATGAATTGAGTGTTCAGTTCATAAGAAATCACTTTGAAATATATTCTAGACTGAAATTTCAGTTATAAAATCTATCACAATAAGTGTGGTTGTTCCCTGAAGTGAGCACTCTTAATTTAAATGTTTTGATTTTTTCAAAACAACTTGTAATTTATTTCCAGATGCTAATTGATCATAATTTTTATTATGTGGTTTGAAACAGTAAATTTTCCAAGACACTTATAAATGAGGATTAGTTTTACATAACTCTTATAATTTTGAATACTTACAATTTTTGGAAATGTAAGTTAAATAATTATCATGTGGAATGCTGCATAATTATGCATAGTTCTTAGCAAATTCAGTTGTAAATGTATTGTCATACTTTAATTCATTTCTTTTTTTATTGCAAATGTTGATAATTACAATAATAAGATTAATTCATAAAACCTGAACCGGACACTAGTGTCTAGACAACAATGAAAAATCAATTGTGTCTCTTAGGACCTGAAAGGTATAAACTATAATATTTTGTTAATAAATTACAAATTGTGAAGTGACAATAGCACGCAGATGAGTTATAACAACATCAACAATCCAGTTGAGTTTCTCATTTAGAATGGGATAGATGTAAGATGCAAGTAATTTAATGACTTAACTTTTAAATAATGCTACCTTCTGACAAAACCTTTTGTGCCATCGGGACCTCTGGGAGTCCTTATCACTAGCACACCTCTCGGGGGAGGCGAGGGAAACACTCCTGCAGGGGTTGCTCCTGGCGGGAGTCTTGCTAGAACTTTACGTTCTTTACCTTTGGCATTATTGTCATTGTGACAGTTTTTCACTTTACTGCTATTTTGATTTTGGTTGTCATTGAGATTGTTTGCTTGTAGCTTATCTTGTAACCGGCTTAGGCTGAAAACAAGAGAACCTATTATTGAAATAGCTATTAGCTAGCTATTGAATGTTGTATCATAGTGAGCTAATAACAGTTACCAATGATTCCTTTAGTGCTGCATGAGATATGCATTCATATTTATGTTATTGATGGAGACAAGGCTCATTAGATAATTAGAAATCGTTATGCACATAGTAGGTATGTCCCTCCCTATATTATCATAAATTCCTTTGCTCAGATGAAGTTGACACTTGGTTATGTAAAGATTGATATTATATATATTACATATTTTGACTTACTTATCGTCAATAACGTCTTCAGGGCTCCGCGCCTCACCCAGTATTCGTAAGCGGGCCTCTTGATATTCTTTCTGTCTTTGTTCAAGCGTTTTGACAGGCCGTGCCCGATTTTCGCCGTTCATTTGACCGCTAGCAGAAGACGAAGGCCGCTTCAGAATACGAATTGCTGGCTCCGGCATGATGCACTGGGACCCAATACACGCGTTATCCTCAACTGTAACCTTGCAACCCTTCAGATTCTTTACAGGTGCGCACTCACTGGACATCAGCCTGATCTTCTGATCTAACTGAAACATGAAAACGCTTGATGATATATCACGTGCGCTGGTAGCGATGTTTGGAGAGAACATTTTTGAAGATATCTACAATTTACAACTTACACCAATTTCGTCCATATCCTCCCAACTTTCACATACGTCAACTTCATCCAGGGCCGCCATTTTGACTATTTTTTAAAATAATCATGAATGTTGCCATTGTCTTGCAAAAATATTACATAATAGGGTTTCACACATAACGAAGAGAAGCTAATATTTTTACGGTAATAACCGGTTTTCACTTTTATGGGCATATTTTCAATATGGGCTTCATTTGACAGTTGCAGATCATAAAATTACTATCTTCATAGTCATTATCTGTCATATGAAGCCCTCAGTAGCCATATGTTTTACGCGGTAGTCACCCCAAGGTAAATCCACGGTAAAACCTTAATGGAGCAAGCGCTTTTAATACCTACTTAAAAACAAAAAAATTATGTTTTGCTATCTCTGTCGATGGTACGATCTCTCTTTCTAATTGATTACTGTAATTTTTGATTTCCTATTTTAATAATGTAAGTAGCAACAAATTAAAGTAAATCAAGTATAAATATGTGCATAAATGTGTTCTACGGAGTTGCAAGTAGGTACCTACTTGGTTGCTACTTATCCTTTCACTTACATTGTTAAAATAGGAAAACAAAAATTACGGCAATCAGTTAGAAAGAGAGATAGATAGATTGCGCAACATCATCTTTTGGCTTCAACTAGGTATTGAGAGCACTTGCTCCACTTAGGTTATACCTTCATGAGCCCACCAGCAAGTATTATGCCCGATTTCCACGGGTCAAGTACAGTGGCGAGTGACGAGCGCAACAAAAGAAAGACAGCGCCCGATTTCAGCGCCCTTTTAAGTTTTTTAGTAGCGGAAGTGCTCTCGCTCTAACTTAAGCTGTTTAAAATAAAGCTGGGGTTATATTAGAGCCACGCCGCGTGTCTCAATGCTGCCTGACGCAACGGACTGGTGATTACACTACAGTGTCGTGTCGCCGCGCGTGTCAGTTCAACAGTGACTGCGTGAACGTCCCCGCACCTATTAATACAATGTTCTTTTCCGACTCGGATTTGGATCGGAGTTTCAGTCGCTGGCCCATATCTTCCCACGCTGTTGTTCTTATGAAATGGTCTTTATAATCTTCATTTTTCGGATCATATAAACATTTAAATTCTCTCACTAGCTCAAATAAGTTCGTCGGCCGACATCTTGTGCGCGTTCTGAAATGTGGTAGTGCATGTCTGCTTGCATTGCTTGTTCGTTCGCCGGAATGCGCGTACCCACGTCGTGATTATACTTGCGTGGCGTCAGTGCGCTCGGCAACACGCGGGACTGCGCTAATGTAATCACGTTCATACTAAATGTATGTAACCGATTGCAATTCCATGCGTTGCGACACGCGGCGTGGCTCTAATATAACCCCGGCTTAAGTTAGACGCCCTTTTTTCACACCTCCGCTGCGACAAGCGGAACCGCAGTGGTAGCGGAACTGGGGGGCTATCGCGTAAAAAATATGGATATGGACATGGGCTTCATTTGACAGTTAATTGACCATATATGGTAATTTTATGAGCTTCAACTGTCAATTGAAGCCCATATCCATACCCAGATTTTTTACGCGGTAGGTCGATCGATCGATCTAACTTTAGCTTTCTTGATTAAGTAAGATCGAGAGCAGTTCCGCTACCACTGTGGTTCCGCTTGCAGCGGCGGAGGTGTGAAATGAAAAGGGCGTTAATTGATCCACTGTCAAGTGTTAAATTGACTCGCCACTGTCCTATCGTACGTATATACTCACTCACTGTACTTACAAACTTTGCTAAAGACTTGACTGACTGACCCTGACTCGACTCGTGTACAGTACGACACAAAAGAGTAGAAAACGGATTTTTGAGGAACTATAATAACCAACTTCAATGTAAGGCAACATGACGACTGTCAAGATGGTAGTTTTGCTGCCAAAACTTTAGCGTTTTCATATTAAACAGTTATTTCGGAAATAGTGAAATATTTGCTAGATGGTTGTTAGTTATTGACTAGTGACGCACCCAATTATTTTCTACTCTTTTGTGTTGCACTGTAAATCTTGGGCATGAATGTTTATGGCCTAGTGACCATGACAGAACCGACACATGTAACTATTGACTACGCAATGCGTAAAACGAAATAAAATTCAATGTCACTTGTCATTGTCTTGCCATTGTCATTCACGTCCAGCGATGCCAGATGTACAGTAATTACCGTATTTGTACGATATTATTTGTTCGGCGAATAATAATCTCTTGAACTGGCTCGAAAAGTCGGTGGAGCGAAGTTGCTCCTTTGCTTTTTCTCTGTTGCATTCGCACTTCTAATGATATGCTGTTTGCTATCTCTTTCTATCTTGTTTGTCAGATGAAATATGAATGAACAAGCGGCCGAAAATGTCCTCATGAAATGAACGAAAATGATTAAATGAACTTCAACTTTTAAAGTAACCACTAAGGACTATAATTCTTTGTAATAAAATAAGTAAATAAAATATTAAAAAATCTAATAGACTAGCGACTAATTTAGGGGGTACATTTTACGGTAATACTGACAACACAGTCTGGTAGCACTGTTTATGTCAGTCATGGAGAGTCTGTCCTGTCAACGTCATTTAGCCACAGAACACAACACAATTACTCCTACATTTAGCATTTGTGCATCTGTGTCATGTCATGTCAGTCAAAAAGGGCAAGTAAAGTAAAATGTGTTTGTAAAGTTTAGTTTTTCTTTAAAAAATACACGAAAAGTTAATTATCTTCGCAGTTTAATCATCATAATTGATAATATGTGAATGTCTACATTTAGGCGTGAGCATTATATGGTAAGTTCTTAGAATTCATATTGTATAGGTTATGCGGCTAAAGCTTCGTGCGATATTTTACCCATAACTTATCTTCTTTTTATTTGCAGGAATAAAATGGCTACAAGGTCATCGTTCATATCAGCCGTCTCCGGTATGACATCTGTTGACCCTGATTCTGTACAATTCTTGATGTTCAATGATGAAGACGTCAAAAAGTTAAGTGTCGTCAAAATAACCAACGCTGTATCATTTGATTCATTGGGTAATTCAACCCCTGGAGGACTATATGATTCTGCATTAGGACCAGTTAGGGATAGGAATGATGCTTGTGCCACTTGTAACAATGTTTTACTCCATTGCCCGGGGCACTTTGGCCATATCGAATTGCCTTTAGTTGTCGTCAATCCATTATTCATAAGAAATATTTACACACTGTTCCGAATTAGTTGCTTGAAATGTTTTAAAATTCAAATGGATGAAAACATGAAACTTTTACTAAAGCTGAAATTACAGTTGATTGATGCTGGACATGTAACAGCTGCCTTAGATTTGGGGGAAATCAAAGAACTGCATAATGATGAAAGTTCCAAAAAGTACAACAAAATCATAAGAAAATACAAAAAGTTATTGAAGACATCTGACCCTGTTACTGAAGTTTTTCACAATAAAAATACTGACAAATTAAGAACAAGATTACTAAACAATTATTATAAAACAATAAATGTAGCAAAAAAATGTATGTACTGTACAAATAAACTGATTAAAGTTACTACATCAGAAGGAAAATTGATGTATAACTATAGTACTGATGGTTCCGGAAAGGGCATTAAAATTTTGATGCCTGATGAAATAAAAGAATACTCTTCCAAAATAGCTGAGAATGATGGGGACATCTTAGTTTCCTGCCTGCCTGTATTAAAAAATACCAAACTAAAACCGGTAACCAATGCATTTTTCATGATGGTTATTCCTGTTCTTCCACCTTGCG
Organism: Chrysoteuchia culmella; assembly: GCA_910589605.1. Lineage (NCBI taxonomy): Eukaryota > Metazoa > Arthropoda > Insecta > Lepidoptera > Crambidae > Chrysoteuchia > Chrysoteuchia culmella. The sequence goes on from OU342651.1 coordinate 5,337,658, forward strand.
TTAGACCATGCAATGTACTGCAAGGAGAATTAATAGAGCACCCTCAAACAAATGTTTATAAAAATATTCTCAAAAGTTCTTTTGCTGCAAGAGTTATATTACAAGTAATGGCAGCATCAGACCAACAAAAAGCAATTGACAACTTAGATACTAAACCAAGAGGGAGTTATGAAGGAGTTGCTGGCAAATCTGCTGCTGAAAAGCTACATACAATTTGGCAAGACTTACAAAAAGATGTGAACAATATCCTAAGTTGTGAAGGGCAAGGATTATCAAGTCTTGGTCTTAAACAAATATTAGAAAAAAAAACAGGTGTGATAAGAATGCACATGATGGGGAAAAGAGTAAATTTTGCTGCTCGGTCTGTTATTACTCCAGATCCAAATGTGGACATTGATGAAATTGGCATTCCTGATGCTTTTGCAAAAAAACTTACTTATCCTGTGCCAGTTACTGAATGGAATGTTGATGAATTGAGGAAAATGATAATCAATGGTCCTAATGTTCACCCAGGTGCAGAGAAACTAGAAATAGAAAATGGGAGGGTTATAAGGATTCCTACAGATTCAATACAAAAGAGGAAGAGTCTTGCTAAGAGATTACTAACTCCAGATGAATATAAATCTTCAGGCTTGAAGATTGTCCATAGACACTTAGTAAATGGTGATATTATGATTTTAAATCGTCAACCTTCTTTGCACAAACCTAGTATGATGGCACACAGAGCAAGAATTCTTCAAGGTGAAAAAACCCTCCGACTACATTATGCCAATTGTAAATCTTATAATGCTGATTTTGATGGTGATGAAATGAATGCTCATTTTCCTCAAAATGAAATTGCTAGGAGTGAAGCTTATAACATTATGTCTGTCAGCAAACAATATCTTGTTCCCAAAGATGGTACACCTTTGAGTGGCTTAATCCAAGATCACGTCATATCTGGCGTAAAAATGTCGCTGCGTGGAACATTCTTCGCAAAATCTGACTACCAGCAGTTGGTATTTCAAGCCTTATCAAATCACAAAGGTGAAATTAAACTTCTGCCACCAACAATTCTAAAGCCGATGACATTATGGTCAGGAAAACAAGTCTTGTCTACCATTATAATTAACAGTATACCAAAAGGAAAGCCATATCTGTCTTTAGAAGGTAAAGCCAAAATTAGTTCAAAAGCTTGGCAGAAATATCCACCTAGAGCTTGGAAGGCAGGTGGCAGTGAGTTTTCTGATGCTAATACAATGACTGAGGCTGAAGTGATAATTAGAAATGGAGAACTTTTATCGGGTGTTTTAGACAAAACCCATTATGGTGCCACTCCCTATGGATTAGTACATTGTATGTATGAGTTGTATGGCGGTGACAGTTCTAGTGCACTATTGAGTTCCTTCTCAAAAGTTTTCACCTTCTATTTACAATGGATTGGATTTACACTTGGAGTCAAGGATATCCTAGTTGTCGAAAACGCTAATGAAAAACGCGATGACGTAGTGTGCCTGGTTCGTCAATCAGGACGAATGGCTGCTATTAAAGCCACGGAATTGCCTGGAGATGTAGATGAAAATCAACTAAAAGAAACAATTGGCGAAATGTATACAAAAGATCCTAAATTTAGAGCAAGTTTAGACAGACAATATAAAAGTTTGCTTGATTCCTATACTAATAATATTAATAAAGTTTGTTTAACAGAGGGATTACTCGAAAAGTTTCCTTACAATAATTTGCAATTGATGGTTCAATCTGGTGCTAAAGGTTCAACTGTAAATACTATGCAAATTTCTTGTTTACTGGGGCAAATTGAATTGGAAGGTAAAAGACCACCATTGATGATATCTGGACGATCACTGCCGAGTTTTCCGCCGTATGACATTTCCCCTAGGGCCGGTGGTTTTATAGACGGGAGATTCATGACTGGCATACAACCACAAGAATTCTTTTTCCACTGTATGGCAGGGCGAGAAGGTCTTATTGATACTGCTGTTAAAACTAGTCGATCTGGTTACTTACAAAGATGTTTGATAAAACATCTAGAAAGTTTGAATGTGGCTTATGATCACACAGTAAGAGATTCTGATGGCAGCATCGTTCAATTTGCTTATGGAGAAGATGGTCTTGATGTACTAAAGTGTCAGTATCTCAAAAAGGAACAACTCCCATTTTTGGACAAAAATTCTAATGCTGTTTTCAGCAAATCCGCAATAAAAAAACTCAAAGAAGATATAAACGAAAAGAGTATTGCGAAAATGCACAAGACTTTGAAGAAATGGAAAAAGAAAAATGGAAATCCTTTAGAAAAACATCGCATCAGTGGTTTTGCACAGTTTTCTGTGCAAACTAAAAATGATATTGTTCTCGAGGATATTCCGACCGATCGAACCAGAGATCCTTATTACTGGGAATTAGAAAAGATGTGGCGATCGTTAGATGAAGATGAAAAACATCAATATAAGAAAAAATCTTGTCCAGATCCAATTCCTAGTCAGCACTCGCCTGAATATAAATTTGGTGTCATTAATGAACAGTTAGATGGAATTATACAACACTACCTTAAAAATCGCACTGAAAGTGCTTATGACATTAAAACAGATAAAGACAAGTTCGTAGAGGTAATGAATGCTAAATATCTCGCTTCGATGGCTGCCCCGGGTGAACCTGTAGGACTCTTAGCTGCGCAGTCTATAGGGGAACCTTCCACTCAGATGACATTGAACACTTTCCACTTTGCTGGTCGAGGTGACATGAACGTCACTCTTGGTATTCCGCGTCTCAGAGAAATTTTGATGACAGCTTCGGCAAAACTTAAAACACCTAACATGGATATACCAATTCGATCAGATGTCCCAGATGCGCAGAAGAAAGCTGAAAAATTGAGACAAAAACTTAACCGAGTCACTGTAGCTGACGTGCTAGAAAAGATACATGTGCAGTGCGAAATCGTAACTGACCCTGATAGACATTTGAAAACGACTATGCGATTCGTATTTTTACCGCATGCTCAATACAAACCACAGTATACAGTAAAGCCAGCTCAGATTATAAAACACATGCAGAAGAACTTCTTTGAGGAAATGTTCAGTATAATTCGCAAACAAGCCAAGGCTACTTGTGGCGTGCTTTGGTCTTCTGACAAAGAGAAGAAACAACGACGTGGTGGGGGCAGTGCAGGCGACGATGACGAAGAAAACGATGATGTTCCTGAGGAGAAAGGTCAAGCTGACAATGCAAATGACAGTTCCGATGACGAAGGCCCTAATGAAGATGACGACAACACAGATGTGAGTATTTCAATCATATATAGTTATTCCATTGATGCTCACGTAATGTTAAAATTATTATTGTGTGTTCACTATCATTTAAAATGCAGTACCACTCGCGAATCGCGATGTGTGAGATAGAGTTTATAAATTTATCATGGAGCAACTGTCTCTGCTATGTCAGTTTAAATGTTTACTAACTTTTAATTTTGTCAATCGCTAGGGACTGGAGACTGATCATCTTTACAGTTTCATATCACAGTTTTATTTTTACATGGTGATGTGACTGAAAAACTTTGTCATTACTTTTCAGGCCAAGATTAGAAAGAAGAGGTCAGAGGAACAGGAGTATGAAGACCCAGAGTCAGGTGAAGAAGACAAGTCAGATGACGAAGTTGAATTTGTTGATGATGAGAATAACAAAGATAATGACGAGGTACAGGAAGTTAACAAAGAAGGCGAGGAAACCTCTGAACATAGTAAGGTTATGACTAGTGTTGTTGATAATTTACAGAATGCAACCAATTACACATTCGACACAAAACACCACCGATGGTGCGAGTTGACTGTACTGTTTCCTATTGATTTTTTGAGAGTAGATTTATCACAGGCATTGAGAGAAGCTGCTATGAAATCAGTTATCCATGAAGTTAAGCATATAAAGAGAGCTATTGTTAACAAAGAGAAAGATGTAGTCTATATCAAAACTGAAGGTATTAATATATTGCAAATGTTCAAGTATAATCATCTACTTGATATAAATAAATTATACAGCAATGATATACATGCTATAGCTCATACCTACGGTATAGAAGCTGCTAACAAAGTGATAATAAAGGAAATTCAAAATGTGTTTAATGTGTACGGTATTACCGTAGATCCTAGGCATTTATCGCTGATTGCCGATTATATGACGTTCAATGGTATATATGAACCGATGAGTAGAAAAGGTATGGAATCCTCTACCTCACCACTTCAGCAAATGTCTTTCGAGTCTTCCCTTATATTTTTGAAAGAAGCTGTTATTAATTCTAAGAAGGATAATATTCGCTCGGCTTCTAGCTGTCTCATGCTAGGGCAGCCATGTCGAAGCGGCACGGGTGCCTTCAGTTTACAACATTATAGCGAAGTTATAGAATAACAACTTTCTATTGTAAATTCAACGTTGTTTTACCTAATAAAAGTGAATTGTTTACATCGTTTTTCACTTAAAAGCCAGGATAATAATGAAACCACTCAAATATTTCCAAAAAAAAATTGTATTTTTCTATTGTCTTACTACTAAAGCTGATACAAATTGATTTATTCAATAAGAAATTACTATATACATCCTTGTTGATAACGCGTTCAACGCGTCTTGTTAGGAAATTTTGATTGTACTGCTTACAAGGCACTTTAAACGATGTCACTGACATGGTTGAAATTGGGAATTACCAAAAATACCTGGAGTATAATAATTCAAACCTACTCACTAAATTATATGCTATAGGTAAATTAACAATAACTTATGGTAAACATACACTTGCCCGTGAAGACCGACTCAACATATTTGTCAGACTATTACTTAGTTGATCATTTGAATATGGGATAGATAGTAAGTAGATGATATTTCGATGTTCGGGCAGGTGGTTGACATAACAATAAAATTATTTTTAATTTTTCTATAGTGTATAAGATAAAAAAAAAAACAGAATGATCACATTAGCTCCTGGGCGTGCGGCGTCGAATGACGTCACATTTTATAATTAATTTACATAAATAGGTAATCTTACTAAAACTTATAGGTATTCCTTAGAGCAACAACATCCGCTTCAAGCGAACACACAAAATTTTAATAAATTGCAAGTCACAACACATTATTCTTTGTTTCGCACTTTGATAGAGTGAAGGGCGTTTGTAACGCTTTTAACTCTGTATACTATATTTTACATATTTTGAATTATTTCCTGGCTGCGAAAACTATAATCATAATTAGTAAAAAAATAAACATCCATTTAATATTTTATAAGAAACATGTATTCGAGTAACTGCAATAGCTAATATGTTAAAAATGCTGAAAATGGCACTCATAAATATGAAAGTACCCACAATGCGAGGATAAAAAAAATACACTTCTTAGGTCACTGACTGGGACGGTAACATATAACTATTGGACCCGATAATATTAACCTTTTACGCGTCTCACGCTCTCAAGCATTAAAACTAATTAAACAATACTTGTATGGTAATTAAAAACTAATTAATAAATAACATTCAATTAACAAGTCGTCAAAAAGTTGACCCCACAATAGTTCTTTTTTTTTGTTGTGTTCGCAACACACAAGATTTTATCACAGCCCTGTTGATGTGCGTTTTTATGCATTTTTTTTACTATTAATAAATTAGTAACGACTGCACAAGTAATTAATAAACAGATATGTCAAATAAATTAAGAGAACACAATCAATAATAGCTACTTAAGTTGTTGTCTACTGAAAATAAATACTTTAATCTCATGCAAAAATAACTAGGTATTTGAATAAATTGATTTTTAACTATAGCTTCAACAAAGGATGAAAATTGCAAACTGCGCAGTCTCACCTTCTCTCAAAGAAGTAAATAACTATTATGGGGTCCAACGCTTCCACAGATACAAAATCAAGCGCTCTTTCGCGCCTTTTCTATTTTTTTCCATTACATTTTGTCGCTGTGAATCACAGTGAATTGAGCCATTCGATAATGCGATTTGTGTCTATGGAGCATTTACAACTTTTTAAGGTCTGTTATTGCGCCGTTTCGGCTAAGTTCGGATTCACGGCCGATTTCCTCTCTTCCTTCATGGATTTCTTGTCGGCCGCTTTCTTTGCGTTGGCTTCATCGTCAGCTGGATTGTCCCACTCTTGCCGTTTGCCGGAAGCAAATATGTTGTAGAATGTCGCGCAGAAGATGTAGACTCCGCCGGCGATGTAGAACACTATCCTCCATTGGGCTTGGGTGGGCTGCAAGAAGACGTTAATGTCAGAAGTTGTTTTATACTAATAAAACAATACTGTGATTGACTGACAGACAACGCACAGCCCAAACTACTGAACCGATTAAGCTGAAATTTTGCATACAATACAGGATCCTTTAACGATGTAGGCGAGGACTAAAAAAAAGGATTTTTTGTTATTCCCACGGGAATGGGAACCACGCGGATGAAACCGCGGGCCGTCGCTAGTTACCAGCAGTTACTGTTACAGTTACAGTGATCAACAGTTACTATTGTGGCAAAGCTTTAACACCGCTGCACTTCGTGCCGCCAAAATTTATTTCGTGATTCACCCGCCTCTTCGGACAACACACTTATAGAAAAAGATGTCGCATCTATAATTGAAGGACTGTGGATCAGTATTTTATGTACTACACGACCAAAACAATTAGGCGCATGACAGGAATGCGGTTTTGCACTTTCGGCACCTGCTGCTCACTTCTACCGCCGCACTTCTGTTATTATGTGATTAATTAGCGCTACAGTGATTAACTGATTGATTACCACTTCTTGAAATTTTGGTTTTATTACTTAGATTTTTTAAGCTTTTCTCAGCTGTCATGCGCCTAATTGTCTTGGGTCAGATAGTAGTGTGATGCTTATTGGCTGCCTACCATATTCTGCAACGTATTTCGGTTTCACGGTTTTTTAATTTGGTTTTTTTTCTAATAATAATACTTTCAAGTAACTTTATATTAAAGCTATTTGCAAATTCTACTTCATGGAACAAAGACAAAAAAATAAAATTGCTAAACACTTAACATCGATTTGCTCGGCCATCTTAATACTTAGAGATTTTAAAATGGTTTCCCAAAATGCTTCTTAATTGGATTTACCACTTAATAAATAACACACCACCATCTTTCCACTAAAAAAATTAATTTTCGTATTTTGCCTTTTCCGGAACTGTAAAATTAAGATAGTTCAAAACTATGCAAGTAATCTTATTGGGAGTTTAAGTCAGGCTTTTGTATCAAGTTACTCTATAAAACGATCGGATAAAACAAGCGTGTCCGATTTTTGGGAAAAAAAACATTGTGCGCTGCAGGTACATACATATCCTCATGTCGTAAATTCCTTGCGGGTTGCGGGGTTGGGAGAACAACAATGGTGCATCTTGAGAGTGTAATGTATAAAGTATAAATATTACTTTCATACGCTCTTCACGAAAACAAGCTTACTAAATGTTAAAATATCGGAAAAGTGTATCGGAGTATTCGAAGTGCAGTGACCAGTGACACAACTTTAAATATAACAGCACTCGAATTGAAATCGATTGAAATTCGATTTTAACTTAACCTTAGTACAATTTGACCTCTGTTCAAGCAAGTCGGCCTGAACAGGCACCTGTCAGTCATCAAACAGATAGAGGATCCCATCTGTCCACAATGTAAAGAAAGTGAAGACACAAGCTACCACGTCATGGTAATGGTATTGGTATTGGTGATGGGCTCTTTTCTCCGCATTTAGACTCCCATTTGGTCCGTTATGCGTGAACATAGCATCGCATCGGTATGGCTAGTCAAGCCATCCCAGCTCCTTCCAGAAGCGCAGAAGCCTCCTGGGGCTCTCACAGGCTTCTAGAAGCGACCTCACGTCTTTGAGGATTTCTGCCCGTTGTGTGGCCAAACCCACGCAGCTACCACGTCATGGCAGAATGCCCAATGTATGCATCGCTGCGCTGGGAATTGCCAGCTTTAGATCCTCTTCCTTTAGCTTGTCCGCTTCAAAGAGTTAACTCTTTAAAGCGGACAAGCTAAAGGAGGATGATCTAAAGCAGTTAACGATAAGCCAACTCAACAGGTACTGTAAGCGCACAGCAAGGTTCGAGGGTCCAACGCCGGTGGTGTGAACGATAACCCGCCTCCCCTTGCTTTCAGGGGACTGGGGAACTGGGTGAAATGGTTCCGACTAGGGAGACTGATCACCAGTCCGGCCTTGCTGGTGCCCCCTCTCCAAATAGTAATAATAAGTCGGCCTAGCTTGAGCGGCTTTTATCGACTCGATAACGTGTCACCGTCCCGCTCAAATCGCAGCAGAGTAAGCAAGACAGCATGATGAGCTATATTATATCGCGTGATACAGCGGTGTTCATAGCTTATAAAATATAGGTCCTGGCTATATAAAAAAGTTAATTATAGATACTCACTCTGCCCTCGATGATGTACCCAGCGACGATGGGCGCGAGCAGCCCGGTGAGGTTGGCGAGGCAGTTCGTGAACGCCATCAGGATGCCCGCGAAACGCGGCGAGATGTCCAAGTGGTTCACCTGGATAATGATTAAGGATGAGCATTGTGGAAAGTAAACAATGGACACAATCATAATCCTATTAGAGACTGTGTTGCCTCTGAAGCTGAGCGAAGTAGAAACTGTGTTTCCATTTTAGCAGTAGTCTTCAAAATCGTATAGCGAGCATTGAAGGAAGTAAATATTGGAACAATCAATCGTCTACGGGTGCTTTCTTTCTTTTCTTTTCTTTCTTGTGAAATGTATGAAAGTTCTTTTTCTCTTCTCATTATTTGGATTGGAACACATCCTATTCCTCCCACCATTATTCATCACACCGCACACATTGGCATTAAGTAGCTTAAGCACTTTGCCCATCACACATTTGTTCTGGTTGGAAATCGAATCCATGACCTATTATTGTCAATCTTTGAAGATTACCGCTCAGTGTTTTCATCCATACAAACGTTTTCGGACATAATTCTACATAAATAATTAAATAGGTACTTATGCAATAAAGTTACTATACCTTGAAACCGGAGTAGATACCACCGTTGAGACCAACACCAATAGCGAGTATTGCGACGGTGGCAGCGGGGTTGCAGCCCGTGTTCGCTGCGATGAACAGACCGATCGCCGGACCATATTCACCTGGAAATATACAGAAAAAAAAAAATAATAAACGCTTTTTCGTGTGAAGAAACACTTCAAATTTTTTAATCCCAAAGAAAAGAAACCGATCATTATATTAATACTACATCGGAATCATGATTGGAGACTGTAAACACAATACTCCACAACTGTAACCGTATTATTCGCCAAAATTTGAATGATCTTAAAGGAGACTTAAGAAAACACTGCAACCAGACGCGTAACAGAAACTCCCAATTAGCAACGCCAACCCGCTAAACGTGGAGTTAATTTATCCTCTTATACGAGGGCCGATCGAAAAATTTCCGGTAAAGAGGGAGAGGAGTTAGAAATTAAATATGAAAATATTTTTAATCTTTAATATATTCTTCTATAACCCTAATATATTCCTCAGATCGACAAAGTAAGTGATAAAAATCATCGAAAAAAAAATGGTCCTTCACGTAAAAATTGCAGACTGCACCACTTCTTTAACGTAAATTTTTTTCGGGCACCTGCTTCTTATTTAAAGAAATAATAATGGTCACAGAGGGACAGGTCTGGATAAAAGGGAGGGCGATGAAGTGGTTCGGAGCCGCATCAGTGAATAGCAGCCGTCGCAACAATCAACCAACTCGTGTGCACAAATCAAAATCATGCAAAATCAGCACGGTTTTGGTAAATTTTCCTCTTCTTCTGTCTTGGATGGCCTCCTTTGATTGTCCTAATATTGGAGAGTAGTATTATCCTCGTGCTAAGACTCAGTTTCAAAATCGTAAGCCCAGGTTTCATCCTAGGTAAAAATCCGGGCCTTATCTTTTTTCTTATCCACTCACTTGCTTCATGTTTCTCAACTTGTTGCTTTAATCTCATCAGTTGTTCGCAGTAGAGATCAGAATGGATGATCCTGCCTGGTGGCAACAGCTCATAATGAATAATGCCCTTCCAATCCCACCACACACACAGCATCACCTTGTTGCGAGTTAACCCGGGGATTGCCACAGTCTGTGAAGCCTGACCGGCCTTTGACCACGACCTAGTTTCGCACGTTCTTGTCGTACGCGATCCACTTTTCATCACCAGTTAACAGCTTCTTCAAAAATGGGTTGGTTTCATTGCGTCGTAATAAAGAATCACGAATAAGTACACGGTTCATTAGGTTTCTTTCAGTGAGCTCGTGAGGTACCCAAATATCGAGCTTTTTTGTGTACCCAGCTTTTTCAAATGCACCAAAACAGGGGCCCAAGTCTGCTAAATAAAAATACACCAATGGAGTCTCAATAGAGTGTCGATAGTGTCTCAGTTGAATGGTTTTTGGCATTTGGTATTCTCTTACTGTTTAAGTCCGAGGCCATTCTATCGACACTCCACCGACACTCCATCGAACTACTATTGATCTTTTCGGTAGTCTGCTATCTATTATATTTGAATGGAATTGTAATTGTTGGTGCAAACGGTATTCTCTTCACTATTTCCCTTCCCCCCTCGGATGTGTTTCGCAGTGGACGTGTGTTGCGTTGCTCTCAAATTAAATTTAAATTAAATTAAAAGTGAAAAATATATTCTGTTCAAGAGTGATTTGAACCGCGGGCCTTCGGAATCGTGTTCGCAAGTTTGCGGTGCTGTCCTGTTCGGCTATCGGAGCAGTGTCGCATCGCGACGAAATTACGAACCATTACTAGCCGAGTGCTACGAAGGACGTGTGCTACGGACAGTCTACGAAGACTACGCGACCGTTACGAAGCGACGTCTACCAGCGTCTACGAGCCACGGAACTAGTCAGTATTACTTGAACATTAATTGACTCACACAAGTTTTTTCCGTAACTCAATATCGGCCTCAAAATAAAGTTGTAAATTTTTACAATGCCTCTTAGAAGAACTCCACCGTCAACCACTAAACAGTTGGCAGAATCGGAAGCCACTCAGAGCTCGGCGCCTGCCTCGGAAACTGAAAATGAAAACTCATGTATTACAAATCGACCACGCCCCCGCAAGCGCCAGCATGGAGATGAACTAAATATTTTTATGACCGAACTGCGAAACAGTATGGAAGTATTAAAAAAACAACAGGACACAATGCAAGTAACAGTAAACGATATTCAAAAACAAAACAGCGGTATTATAAAATCCATGGATTTTATTTCTAAACAGTACGAGGAAATGAAGGATAGATTAATTAAAGTAGAATCTGAAAGGCAAGTTCACCTGGCATATATCCAGTCTTTGGAGATGAAAGTGGAGTATTTAGAGAGGATTCAAAAACAAGCCAGCGTGGAAATCCGTAACATTCCAGTCCAAAAAACAGAAACTAAAGAAGATCTCGTTAATCTTGTACAAAAGATTGGGGAGGCCGTACAAATGCCTGTAGCTGAAACCCAGGTTAGAGACGTTTTCCGTGTAAATACAAAAAAAGGAGAAAAACCAATAATAGTGGAATTTTCTTCGATTCTTGTAAAGGATAAAATACTTACATCGGTGAAAAACCATAACCGAAAAAATAAAGATAGTATGCTGAATACTAGTGACCTGGGGCTGGACGGTCATAAAAAACCAATTTATGTAGCCGAATCCTTAACTCAGACCGCTAAACGACTTTATTTCCTTGCACGGGAGTTCGGTAAGAAAAATAGCTACGCATACTGCTGGACTTCCCATGGAAAGGTCTTTCTTCGCAAGCGTGAAGGTACTCCAGCTCGACCGGTAAATGGAGAAGCAGACTTGTTACGCCTGCAGTCGAATCCTGATTTGTGACTGGATTTTATCATATGGTTTTTAATTTGTTTAAGTTGCACTTTTAAATTAGTTCCTATTTTAAATTTAGATATTATTTTATTTTTTCTATACATGCATGCAAAAAACATTATTCTCACAAAAACACGAAAACACGTCACGATTGTAACACACACAAAAAATCGAGCACACTTTGATTATCTGGTAAAACTACATGTATTTTTTTTCGTTTTTTATTTAAATAAGAGTCACACAAAGACACAAAAAGAAAATACCACATTACACTCAAATTATAATAAAATTCTAAAACCTACTATTTATATACACTTACATCACACAAAAACACAATTAAAAAATTACATATATTACTATCATTACAATTTATTTTACTTGATAAAATTCAATAACACTTTGTTTGTTTCTTATATAAACTTAATAAACACGCACACACAAAAACAAAACACTTCAATATACTCAGATTACACAATTATTATACACTTAACTTGCAAAAAAACACTAGTTGCATCAACACACACTTTTATCTTTCTAAATTGTCTCTTTAAAGAAACATGCTATCGGTTTTTCGATCCAAAATTTTACATTACACAAAAAGAAAAAAGAAAACAGTGGAATATGACTGTCTCTTATTATTACGGTGTTAGTTAACGATATATATAAGGATTTAGATTTGCTAACACTGCCTAATGCTTTCGAATGTGACACTGAAAATATAAGTTCCTATATTTAACCAGAAAAGGGTGCGCTTTCAATTCTAACGCAAAATATATGCAGCATTAATTGTAACATATCTGGTTTTGAAGTCCTTTTAGCTAGCCTTGACGTATCTTGTGACGTATTAGTACTCACCGAATGCTGGTTATCAGTCACGCCAACCATTCCTGTTCTCGTGAACTACAACTCCCACCATACAAAAAAGAATCTAAACCAAAACGACGGAGTGGTAGTTTTCGTTAAAAGTGACTTAATAGTGAACGTATATGAGCCCAGTTTTGTTGAAGCTACCTGTCTCGTTGTGGAATTTGCTCAGGACCATGCTGTTGTTGCTATCTATCGATCTCCATCTTTTAAAGATGTCGACCCATTTTTATCCTCTCTAGATCGGGTTTTGCATGGTCTATCAAAGTTTAAAAATATTACCTTAGTAGGAGATTTGAACATTGCGATCAACAATGAAAAGAAAGATTTTAACAGCGAACGTTACCTTAATCTCACCGCTTTTCATGGTCTTTACCCAGGTCACACTTTTGTTACTCGGGCTGCCAGTGGAACATGTCTTGATCATGTTATGTTAAAATCGAATTACGAAGCAGTGACAACTGTAGTTCAAACAACCCTCACTGACCATAAAACTATAGTCGTCAGTATAAAACAAATCGTAAACCGTGATCAAACCAATAACACCATAACGAAAATAGATTACATACAACTAGACATCGACATAAAGAGTATGGATCTGAGCCCAATTTACAACATAAAAGACCCAAACCACGCCATGTCATATCTTGTTGAAAAAATAGAGAGTACAATTAGTAAAAATACAAAAACCCTAATCGTAGCTCGAAGAAAAATAATAATTAAACCATGGATCACGGCAGGTTTACTTCGATGCATAAGAAATAGGGACAGGTTACACAAAAAATCTAAAGCAGTGCCTAATAATGAGATACTTAAATTAACGTATGCCAGATATAGAAATTTCTGCAACAAAATTCTAAAGAACGCTAAAAGATTATATGAGAAGAGTTTGTTAGATAAGGCAGGTAATGATAGTAAAAAAATGTATCATGCTATAAAGGAGATAACACATACTCATAAAGATAAAACCCTTCCGAAAGAACTTTTATCAATATCGAGTTCACACAAAGAATCAGTTGACTTCATTAATTCTCATTTTGTAAACGTAGGTCGTTCTCTGGCTGACAAATTGGCCTGCAATAATACCAATAGTACTGCTGCAAATATTGTGATTCCTAAAATAAGTAAAAGTGAATCGTTTGTCTTGCTGGACACTGACTCGAAAGAGTTAGAAACAATTATAGGTAGTCTAAAGACCGAATGCTCAGTTGGAATCGATAAAATACCCAATAAATTAATTAAAAAACATAAGCATTTGCTAATACCGCCACTTACATATATATTTAATATGTGTCTTCAAACAGGTACATTTCCGGATATTCTCAAAAGATCACTAGTTACACCGATATATAAGAGCGGTGACAGATGCAGTGTCTCAAATTATAGGCCGATCTCAATTTTACCGTCATTCTCTAAAATTTTAGAAAAAATCATGAACAGGCAATTGATTAATTATATCGAAAAGAATAATTTATTATCAGATAAACAATTTGGTTTTCGTCAAAATAAATCTACTAATGACGCTGTATTAACTCTAACTGATATAATTGCCACATCTCTTGATAAAAATAAAAAGACTATAGCAATTTTTTTAGACTTAGCGAAGGCGTTCGACACTGTATCTGTACCGCTTTTATTGAAAAAGTTAGAAAACATAGGAATACGAGGAAATCAACTAAAACTGTTTGAAGATTACTTAAAACGACGTGTCCAGTGCGTCAGAGTTGGTCCGCATATCAGTAGTAGTCTGCCAATTGAATATGGTGTGCCTCAGGGGAGTATTTTGGGCCCCACGCTCTTCTTGGTATATATAAATGGACTTACTGAATTGGAAATACCACAAGGCAAAATCATCTCGTATGCGGACGATACTGCTCTTGTGTTTACGGATGATTCTTGGGACGGGGTCTTTCACAGGGCACAAATTGGATTTAATATTGTTGGACGATGGCTTACAGACAATAAATTAACATTAAATATTCAGAAAACAAAATATATCTCTTTTTCAATTCGACAAATTCCATCAAATGTAGAATACAATATTTTGGCACATAACTGTTCTCAACCCGACCTAGAATGTAACTCATGTGAAATGATCGAAAAAGTTAATAGTATTAAATATCTTGGGGTAGTTATTGATCCTCAGCTAGACTTCCGAGAGCATATTGACTTGATGAGCACGAGAATACGCAGATTAATATACATTTTTAAAACTTTAAGACATATTTTGGAACCATATCGACTTAAACAAGTTTTTTTTGCCTTATGTCAATCGCTAATTAATTATTGCATTGTAAGCTGGGGTGGTGCTTCGAAAACAGTGCTCAAGAAACTAGAAATTGCTCAAAGGGCTATTCTGAAAATCTGTCTATTCAAAAAAATCCTTTTTCCAACAACCGAACTATACAAGCTTTGTGACGTGCTCACTGTACGTCAGCTGTTCATACTCAATTTAACAATTAGACAACATATCGAAACGAAATACGATCCTAAAATACTATCCACACGCAGGGGTTTTGTATGTAAACCCAATGATAGGTTTTATACTGCTTTCAGCAATAGGTTTTTTAAATGTCTTGGACCATTAATATACAATAAAATAAATAAAAAACTTGATATATATCCACTAACTATTTCTAAATGTAAAATTATAACATCTACATGGCTGAAATCACTCACGTATGACCAAACGGAAAATTTGTTGCAAGTTAATAAATGAGTAAAACAAAAAGTGTATAACTAGTATAATAATATAATAACGTAATAACGACATCTCAACACACAAGCACACATGCATACACTCACGCTCGTACATACATACAGACATACACACACACACACACACACACACACACACACACATACACACACATACACACATACACACACACACACAAACACCACACATATACATGTGCTGTAATTATTCCGTCCTGTAATCTTCTAAAAGTAATGGACTTTATTTGATGTATCTTTAAGGGGGATAGGCGCTGAATGCCGTAACACAGGCGTATGCCTAGCTCGGCAGCAGATGCTTACTTGTTTATAATAGTATTAGTCCTAATTTAAGAAGAACATAACTGTACACTATGTTAAGAGTTTTATGAATAAATTTATTTATTTATTTATTTATTTATTTATTTAACGTTTCTATCAATGGACTTTCAGTTGTCATTTGGTCATTGAACTGCCATCGAACAACGACACCTTTTTTAGAGCTTTATTCGATACAATTTATCTTTATTTTACTAAATTTGACTTTATATCATATTAATTTCACAAGGCAAGTTTGTAAAAATAATATTTCTATTCCTTATAAACCTTACTTTTAAAAATGGGTAAACTAATAAGTCAAATTGTGTTTTTACTAGAAAAGTTTTGGGGTAGTTCTGATTTCTTCGATTCTATATTTATTTTGGGGTAACGAAATCGAATATGAGGTTTGCTAAAAAAATCGTGCCGGAACATTGAGAAAGCGCAAAATAAAAATAAAAACACTTATTTTTTCCGGATTTGTTGATTAAAACGAAAACTATTAACTTTTAGTAAATGACATGTTTACAGAAATTATAGTACTGGTCAAGCTAAGAGCAGTTAATTGCTCAACACTCGTCATCAGCTATTTTTATGTCCCAACTGCTGGGACACTGGCCTTTCTTATAGATGGATGACGAAAACCGGCCATGACCCATCACGGAGGCCTAATGCGGATTGGTGGGTTTTAAATGCAGCCGAAACCAACAGCTTAATGTGCCTTCCAAACCACGGAGAACCTCGAGATAGTAAATTTTTGGTCACCCATCCCGTGACCGACCATTGCGACAGTTGCTTAACCTCAACAATCGCAGGCCGAGCGCACGAACTACTGCGATACGGGTTCCTCAACACTTGCATTGTTAAAATACAATTTTTGTTTACACAAATACTTCTTCGTTTTCAAAGTTTTCAAACGTGTGTTCAAAACTTCATGAAGACATTGATGTCAGTGACGAACACAGTTTTTATTAAGGGCAATTGCAATACAATCACAGCCATACTCTACCAATGTTTTCTATCTTTTTTTTAACAATAAAGATGCATTTTTAATAGATGTTGATATTTATAACGTAAAAAAATAGAATTTGTCGATATTAATACATAAAATTCACAAAAAAGTACTTAAAACGTATTTAATTCACATTCCATTCACAGTCCATTTCCATTCCATTTCCATTGAACTGACACTCCATCGACATTACATCGAGATTTTAAAAACTTTTAGCAGAATACAAAATTTAGCACAATGGAATTGTAATGTTAGTAGGATGTCGATGGAATGGAAATAGTTGGTCGCTAATTGTCAAATAGCAGAATTGGGCCCCAGTTTTGTGGTCAATTCCCAGTTATTCAGCTATGTCGTAACTACTGATATGCCGATCTTGCTCCACTTTTTCAAAAATGGCATCCATTTTATCCGCAATAGGGCGAACAGAGCGACGTGCATCTGTGACATCAAAATTTCCGGATTGAAAACGCTTAAACCAAATTTGAGCTACTATCACAGACATAGGTCGATAAACATCGTTAATCTGTTTCGCGGCTTGCGTTGCATTTTTACCTTTTAGGGTTAACGGCAATTAACGGAACCCTTATAGATTCGTCATGTCCGATGTATGACACAGCCACTTTATTTGTAGTAAAATTTTAAAATGTAATTTTTAAATCTTCATTAGATTCACTCATCTTGACAGTAAGAAAAACAAATGAAAATCACACATTTTCTTAATTTGAATTTGTAGTTATCTTCTTTAAAATTTAAACTTGTAATGTTTTTTTTTTATAAACTACATTGAGACTCTTAGCCTTTATCATAGCTGATGTTAAGTATTGATAAGGCTGAAGATGGAAGCGAGCCTCTCCCGGAATCCTCAGCCACTGAGGAACGGCTATCTTATCTCTAACTGCCGGAACACAATAATGCTGAAAACATTGTTGTTATGGCGTCAGGCCATGATACCAAAACCAGCTAGCCAGATACAAATAGTATAGCTAAAGTGATTTTATTACAAGTTCATACATACTATATGCGAAAAGACTTTTTCCCCAACCGATTATTAGCTATGATCTACATGGTCAAATGAATCTAACTCCACCATCCTCCAAAACCGGATACTTTGGTTTTTAACCGCGTCTGGCCTAGCGGTACAACCACCGGTATCAGACCAAGGGGTCCCAGGTTCGATTCCTAGCGGGAGTACCTACATATTGTATTCGGTTTGGTTGGTGGTAGGACTTGTTGTAAGTCCGCCTGGCTAGCTACCACCATCTTATCTAAGTCTGACGCCATATCAACAAGGTTTTCAGCATTGTTGTTTTCCGGCAGTTAAAGATAAGATAGCCAGTTCCTCCGTGATTGAGGATTCCGGGAGAGGCTTGCTTCTATCCTGCCTTATCAATACTTAACAGCAGGTATTATGAAGGCTTAGAGTCTCCCCGGCGTTCATAAAAAAGAAACTTTCCGATCGTCCCTCGTAACTTACTTGAAAAAAAGGCTTCATTCATCGCATGGATGGGCCTTCCTACCACCATGTACCTTCGTACTCGGTGCTAGATAGGTACCTGAGTTCTAAATTACCATATTCTTAAACTTTCCCAGGTTCCTTATACAGACGGCTTGCTTAAAAACGACGCAGTATCTTGCCGTGAACTTCCACAGTACTCACGCTGATTGTGTGCAAATATGAGCTGCGTTTATTGGCTTGATAGCTCGATAACATGTCACTGTCCCGCTCTCATCGTAGTAAGCAAGACAGCATGATGCGCTATATCAAGGCTATATCATTCGCGTGATATAAAGGTGTATATACTAGGGGGGCTGTAAAAATAAGAATCAAGATAAATGAATTGGTACTAACCGATGCTGTTGATAATCTTCCTGACTTGCGTGTGGTTGAGGCGGCCGCTGGACAACATCCAGTCCGCCACGACCGAGATGAACATGGAGAACAGCCACATGCACAGGTATGGCAACGCCGACACGAATCCGTTCTTCGGAAAAAAGAGGAAGTTATTTATTTAGCTAGATGTGCCACTATATTTTGTACCTATATTCGAGTTTCGATAAACGTAGTTGGTTTTTCGGAGAGACTAGGGATTTTTTGTACCACTGGGGGTTTATTATTGAGTTCTGTTTTGACGGTCAGCCACAAAATAAATAGAATTGGACTGGTAACAACGAGTAAAATTTACAAAGGATGTTTACGATCAGCATATGCATATAAATAGGTAATTAATCTAAGAGATTAGAAAGATTCTCATCCCAAGTAATAGGTACTAAAATTTATGCAAAAAATATTCCATCTTCAAACATCCTAGTCATAAAATTCTAGCAAAGATCCTCGCGGTACCTTTACTTCCATTAACAGCCACGCGAGAGCTTCTCAAATATCAAACTTGCTCAATCTATTTTAAACTTGACGTCCAACAACTTAAGGTTCAAAATCAAGGAGTCTTTTTACAGCTTTATCAAACCTGATGTATTGTTCCCGGTACCCATCCTGAGGTTGTCTTGTCTCGTGCAATGATTTAATGAGGCAATTGACCCGTGACCTCACGCCGCGGCACGCGACAGAATAGTAAACTATTTTTGATCTTACTGATTTTTACACACGTGCTCAGTGCTCAGTATAAATAGAACATCATGGAATGATGGAATATGATAGTGGTAATATGATTTGAATGATTGATTACTACGGGTCCATATAGCTTGTTTGCTGACTATTGATGATTCATATAATAGAATTCGATTCGTAATCAATTACATTGCGTTCTTGGACGATGGTTTATTCGTCCAAGATTGCGTTCCTTGCGGTTCACTTCAAATTTTCGGGTTAAAAGTAGCATCTCCAAGGTTTAATCTTTCTCTGTGTTCATCTCTCAATTCATCAAAATAAGTTCAATGGTTTAGACTTAAAACGGTAACAGACAGACTTCCGCATTCCGCATTTAAAAGTAGGTAACATTATTGTTGAATCGTCATTCGATTCAAAATGTTAATAAAGTGTTTGAATGTGCAAACTTCATCTTCATTCGTAATAAATAACGGTTTTACTATATTCTAAAAATATCGGTTCGATCAACTTAGATCGCCAGTATTGCAAGTCGTGACTCATTTCCTAATCTTAGATCTTATTTACTTATCAAATGTATACAAGCTCAAAAGTTCAAGTTCATTGCTGGAAGATGATTCTTTTTCAATAAATGAATGGCATCTAGCCAAATTACGTCAATACACCATATCTTCATATTATATAATGTGCTGTGAAATGACGAGGAATATAATACTTTACATGTAAGTACTAGATCTTCAGGTTAAAGTTCATAAACAGTAGTAAATAACAGTCATCAAAATGTTAAAATTGCGAGCTCACAAAAAAAAATACAAAATCAACAATATATCTTGGTCTAAGGCATAAAAGTAGGCATCTAAATCTGAATCAATGACCTATTTTTTTGTAAGAGATACCTAGGCCGTTCCATATGTAGATTGGTTTCTACCTATCCATAGTAGTTTTTGTGTAAACTCACATCTTTGATGGAGAAGTGCAGCACTTGTCTCATGAAGGTGGGCAGCTCGGTCATCAGGGTCTCGTAGCCGTAGTTCTGACCCATGTGCGCCAACATGATCGCCCAGAACGGCATCGACAGAAGGATCTTGCTCCAAGGAATTGGTGGTGACTGCAATGACAACATTCATTTGTTACTTCTATTAGAAGAACAAAGAGGGTCTGTGTTTCAGGTCTGGTACTTCTATTAGTCTATTAGAAAGAGAAGAAAGAAGGTATGTGTTCCAGGTCCCAGCAGTGAGGACTATATAGCTCATTTTATATCTGAATAATAGGGGTCCGCAATCACAGATAGCATCCCCATCTAGAGTCTTGGATAAGAAGAATCAGTTTGAAATGAGAAATCCTACTTGACGCCATTGAAATTAGGTAATTTAATGAAGTTTTTTTGGTTCTTTTTACTTTATGTGGCTTTACTTGTAAAGGGGAACTGACCAGATATAATAGTTATGTTTATTTTTCACGACCTTTTCGCTATAATGAAAGCAGATTAGATGATGTTAAGGTCTTCCTTCCTTAAAAAGCCCGATGACAAAATACTCACGCTTGCACCAGCAGCACCCCACAAGGAGCTGACGATGTACTTCTTCTCAGTTTCCGAGATTCTTGAGCATTGTTCCGGGTCTTCCGAGACTAAGAACAAGAAGGCGAGACACCAGACCGTGCCGATGAGACCGAACACGTAGAAGATGGATGGCCACCCACCGGAGAAACCGTATTCTGAGAGGAGCCCGGAGAGAGGCATGGATATCACTGTACCGAATTGAGCACCTGGAATGAAAACAAAATTAGCATCGAATCTGCCAAATGGAAAATCTTGTAGAAGCAAGGACACTTTTAAGAAATTTGTGTTTTTAATCAACACAGCTAATTGCAGATTTGAATATTGGAAAACCCAGCTTGACCCTAAATATTGATATCTAATGTGCGTTTCTTAACCGGCCGCCGACACCGATTTCGGTGGACGCAAATGATATCGGTGTCGATGTCGTGTCGGCCGGCCGGTAAAAAAGAAGATGAAGGTAGGTATGGGTCCGTGATATACGTACGTACGATGTTCAGTGGATGGATAGATAATACGTTTCAGCATAATAATATTGTTTTGTTCATACCAGCATAAACGGCGGCACCCATTCTACTCCTCTCGTTCGGGGGGATCCATTTGGCCAACATCGCGTGGGAGCACGGTACAATCGGTCCCTGCAAAAAGTTGTTGTGTTGAGAAAACTAATTTTGAGTAAATCTTCCTCGCCCTTCTATTGAAAACAATTTTGATTGATAGGAAATTAGTTCAGTAATTGTTATTATAAGAATACTTGCGGCCGCTCGCGGTTTTACCCGCGTGGTTCCCGTTTCCGAGGGAATATCGGGATAAAAAGTATCTTAGGTATGATCATAACCAGGCTATCTACTATCTGTGTACCAAATTTTTTCCAAATCCGTTCAGTAATTTCGGAGCCTATTCAATGCAAAAATCAAACCATCAAATCTTTCCTCTTTATAATATTAGTATAGATTAAAATTGACAACTGTAGATACCTAATCGGGCTTACAATATTCTGGTCTTGATTCAAATTTACTTAAAAATTAAGCATTTATCTTTCCGTAAATATTTATTGGTCCCGCCAGTATTTGCAGTCGTTAAAACCCACCAATCCGAATTGGGCCTATGGGGGTCATGGCCCATTTTCCTTAACCAGTCATAAGGAAGGCCATTACCCCAGCAGCGGGGACATCAAAATGGCTTATGATGATGATGATGATGAATCCATCTTCATGAAGCTTACCTCTCCCAAACCTTGTATAAACCTGACGAGGATGAGCCACCCAACGCCCGCCTCCGCGGCGACCGGCACCAGCAGACCGAACACCGAGTTAATTAACATGCCTACGCCCAAGAAGTAACGGGCGCCATACCTGAGGGAGAGTGATTAATTGTTTATGGTGAATTGGCAAAATAAGAGGCAAATGACTGGCTGGTAAACGTAAAAAGTCACGGCTGAGAATCATAAGGAAGTGGACTGGAATCACCAAAGCAGAGGATCTAAGTATTTCGCTTGGTGAAAAACAAAGATAGATTTGATTGAAAACCGAGTGGATCAACATGCTCCTGCCCAAGAAGTAACGAGCGCCATACTTGAGGGAGAGTGGGGTATTGTTTATGGTGAATTGGGTTCTTTGCCAATGTCATGAGTATATTTGAGTTGATAATAGTTAAAGTAATATAAGAGTATTGTAACTCTCATCTTGGAATATCAACCATAAAGCGGCGCATATTTGAACGTCTGGTTGTCTGATGGAAAAAAGGTATCTTACAGTTAAACTGACTTTTGTTTTTATTTCAAAGATATTTTTTTATGCATATGTATATTAAAATCTCTGTTCTGTGTAAAATCTAGTTCAGCTTCTTTAGACGTAGAGAATACCTTCCACAAAATACTGACTGGTACGATTGACCGTCCTTACCTTTTTGACAATATCCCAAAGGGAATTTGAGTGATGACGTAGCCGTAGAAGAACGATGACAAAATGTACCCCTGTAGAGTTGAAGTCCACACAAACGAGCCGTCTTGCGAAGCGTCAGCCTACAACATAAAAACGTTGTCATGTAATTGATTGCAATTGCAATTGCAACCTAACGCCAAATAAAAAAATGACCTCTCTTCGAAGGCCTACTGCTCCTAGATCTAATTATAAAAAATAAATACATCATATTAATATAGTATATATATATATATATATATAATAAACTAATTTTTTTTACTAAAATGTAAAAAAAAAGGAAAAAAACTTTTTGGGCAATAATTTCCTTACTGCTTCCAACATCTATAGATCAGGGGCTAATTGTCTAATTTTAAAATCTATCGCAATCCCTTTCAATTCGTCATTTGAAAGATATTCACATACTTCAGACCGTCACTATTTGACGTGTTTTGAAAGGTATTGAATGAACGAAATTGAACTGTCTAAGCAAAGTGACACTCGAAAATATCCTTCAAATGTATGGATCCGGTCTGGATCCGATGGAAATCCGGATTTCCAAAGGTCGCGGGTTCGATTCCCGTCTGAGAATTCACTTGTGGCCGAGTTAATTTTTTCCAATATTTTTCTATTTAAAATTTACCATATTATATAAATAAGCGGTTATATTAATATAAATAAGCCAACTCACATGAGTTGTGTTGGAAACTTCTCCACATTCGGTGTCCATGGCTTCAGAGACGACTGGCAGCGCGGTGTGGTTCACCATGGCTACTATGGCCACCGACATGTTTGTCCGCATGATGTACGCATTCGCCATGCCCAGGAACAGCATGAACGTGACGAAGTGGCGGGTCCCCATGCCACCTGGAAAGGAGACATCTTGTTATAGACGGCCATTTTGAATTTTATATATTAAAGGATCTCCAATAGAGAATATAATTGCGGGTACAGTTCTGCGTCCTTCTCAAATTATAAGAGACTGCAGTATGCATGTACTTTACTTAAGAATAATTGAACCTAAAAAAACAGTGAACAATGAACAATTTTACTGAATTCATCTTGTAAGTCATTTCAATTTATTCGGAAGGTACTCTTACAAAACATTTACAAAAACTATAAACGATACGAAAAACAATAGTATAAATAGGGAAAATTGCTCAACAATCCATCTCTTTTTACAAGAAGTAGCCTACCCAAGAAAGTAGTTGTAGAGTGCGTGAGCTGGAACCTAAGCGATTTTTTAGAAGATTGTTCAGGGTTCTTAGGAAACTTAGTAAACATACAAAAAATCCCCGCTTCTAGGAGGTGCGCGGGGTGGTGGGAGGGGGAGCAAGATCCCACTTTTCAGTATTTCGCTAATATATTTAAAACGGTGCGTCGTAGAGTAAAATTATCTTCCATGTAACGAAAACTTATAAAATTTTCTACAACTTTTATCTTTAAAACTTTTTCGAATTTCCACCCATACCTAACATTTTCGAAAACAACTTTTATCAAATACTAGCTTTTGCCTGCTACTTCGTTCGCATTATTTCGGGATGAAAAGTAGTATATCATGTTACTCCAGATTTTAATCAATCAACCTACCAAATTTTATCTATGTTTTATTGTATCTACCATTCACCCGCTAGGTTTCCTTCCGTGGGAATATCAGAATAAAAAGTATCCTATCTGTTAATCCAGACAATATACTATCTGTGAGCCAAATTACATCCAAATCCGTTCAGTAGTTTTTTTTATTTTATTCGTTCCAAACATACGAAAACAAAAATATTTCTTCTTCAAAATATTAGTATGGATTTAGAAGTTTCATCCATTTTAGCTTATTTTAGCCGCGGAAAAATTACGTAAAGTATGTTGTACTACGTAACGTAACATAATGTAACATTTTCTAGATAAATATACCCATTGTATTTGGTGTAACACTTGCTGAGTAATCAATCATGATAAAAGAAATGATGTCAAAGCTTGTTCCTAATCAAAGCAACGTTGTAGTGCATAATAACTTAATTGCTGCATAAACTGTGATTGCTTGACAAACAAATATGCCATTCTTCTCTCTCTTATCGTATGAGGATTAGTGGCCACATCTGGTGTTAATCGTAATAGATTATCAAGTAGCTTATAAGGCCTCGGACTTGGCTTAACGACTATTAACAGCCCGGTCTGACGACGGTTTAACGTGCCCTCCGAAGCACGGAAGCGCTCAGTTTGTGATGCCACTTTACGGTCGCTCATCCGACACCTGGCCGGACCGAACGTTGCTTAACAAACGTGAACGAATACGATCACTCGTTTGAAAGGCCCTTTTGTAGGCCTTATTAACAGTTTTTCGGAATTGAGCAATTATGATAAAGTACAGTAACAATCACTGTTGTTTGCGTTGAAGTCAAATGTATGATAAATGACATCACTTTACGCGTGTTTGCCCGAATCATGCGTTTTCAAGTGATTGACGCAATTGATGAATTACTGTACAATAGACTTAATTAACTGTCTGGTTAAAGTAGGCGTAAAAAATGTAGACCGGTATGTCAAGGTACACTTTACATGTTCCATCAAAAATCAGTCGTACAATAATCGGAGTAGATGAAAAACAAAGTACCTATTCTATGTTCTTCGAGTGGATCAGTAGTTAGAATAAAATTTAGTAGGGTAGGAAAACTGCTATTTTTTCAAAAATGTTTGATTACAGTTCGTTTGTCTCACAGACATAGATCTAAATCTATGTCTGTGGTTTGTCTATACTGCCTAGGAATCTGTTACTCTATCGCCCTAATTTTTACCCGACTGTAAAGGAAGGGTAATGTTTTTTCTATACTAATTTTGTAAAAAAGAAAAATTTTATTGTTTGTTTTTTGCATCGAACAGGCTCCGAAACTACTGAACGGATCTGGATGAAATTTGGTATCAAGATAGTAGATAGCCTGATTTTGAACATAGGATACTTTTTATCCCAAAATTCCGACGGGAACGGTAACCACGCGGGTGAAACCGCGAGCGGCCGCTAGTAACTAATAAAACCACACTTTGCCACTGCCACACATAATGCGTTACTGACAACTTATCAATTTCTGTTAATCATTGTCTTTGCCAAACATCTACTTCAAAACATCCTCAACTCTCATAGAGTAAAGTATTCATGTTGGGGGCACTGGTGACCTGTACTACAGGTTTCATTGGAAACCTATCTCACATAGTGGCTTCCTCACTTTATTGTCAATATAGTTATGTAGGTACCTAATACCATGTAATACCATGAAACCATTGTGTCATGGAAAATAAATAGATAAACTATTAGTATTGTCGTTGAAATCTTCTAAGATTAGAACCTTGTGATATTTTAATCATATAAAAACGATAATTTTTCGGTAAATGTGGAAGAAACGACTTTAAACGTTCCAAGCAAAAATAGCGGAAAGCAAAGCCATCAGTTTCTTTTACAATTCAATAAAACTTCATGAAAGAAAGCATACTCGTACACTTGGGAAAATCACCCGGTTTTACGACTCCTTTCAAGCATAGACATAAAATTCTATAATGGTAGTGAGTTTCAAAGGAGTGTGCGCTTAAATGCGGCAAGAGTAATTTCTGGCCGTCGGCTTTTCCTTTTTTTGCAAACTTTATGTCTCTACGCGTGTTTTGATATAAAAGTTCGAAAATACCTATTATGTAGAGTGAAAGTCCCTATAGAATAAAACCGATAATTTATAGATATCGATAGATATCGGTAGATATAGATATCGATATTGGTACCTACCTACTTTAACAAAACTATTATGATAGTCTTTCAACGGAAATTCAAAGTTTTTTTTTTATTTTATGATTTTAGATTTTTTGCATTTTTCAATGCTAAATAGCACATTATACTTATGATAAATTTTAAATAGAAAAATAGTGGAAAAAATCAACTCGGCCACAAGGAAATTCTCAGATGAGACTCGGACCCACGACATTTTTTTTATTTATTAAAAAAAAATGTTACACTAAGACTCCCTATCCCATTTCATTATGATTTGGCATAAATGTGATATATGATGGCACTAAACTATTATCTGAAAAAAATAATAATAAAGAGTTAAAAATTTGATATAAGTAGAGTCTCTTATAAGTTCCTTTTAAAATATTAATGAAAAGTTTAGTTATAAGAGGTACAAAAACAGATTAATTATTATTATTTTTGCCGATGTTCGTGATGATGGTGTTTTAGTTTTTTTTTAAATAAGTTAAAACAATTATTAGTTCAAAAATGTTACTACAATATTCAAGAATACTTTTCTGATAAAATAAAAGAAAATGAAATTAAAATCTATTTATGATTGGAAAAGTCGCCCTCCTCTCTTCTTTTTCAAATTGCGATACCTACCCGACAGTGTGCCTGACAGGGTCCATAATTTGTACTTTTTTTATTTAACATCTTTATAACATTATGGATGCAAAATGTATTGAGTATTGAGTATAGTTTTCTTTAGAATATTCTATATTACGAAATTGACTTAACGAAGTTCAGAATCATAAAGCTGAGATCGATTATTACGTAGGCAGGCACTATCTAAAATTATCTTTAAGGGCCGTTACTCTGATAACTAAATTGATGGAAATTTGGTCGGATTTTCATACACAAATCGTTATCTATGCCAAAGTGGAACGTATCAAAGTAATTAGAGATACCTAATGCTTTTCTAGTGTTTAGCTAGGAAAGCTTTTGCTGGTAATAAATCCAGATTATTGAAATAAAACAACTTTTACGGATAACAAACGCGCTATATTTCACGAACTATGTAAGTTGTAATAAAATTGTCCGTATCTTTAGGTTTTTAGGGGTTGTTTGACATTTCGGCACCTTTTCAGCTGCCTTGGTCACGGGATCACTGGCTACTTATAAGTCTACCCTCGAAAAGTTAATTAATTTTTTCGTTCGGAAACGAAAACCTCAAAAAAAACAAAAAATATGGACAATTCTATTACAACTTAGTTCGTGAAATATAGCGTGTTTAATATCCGTAAAAGTTTGTTTTATTTCAATGAACAGTGCGGGCCAAAACTTGAGATGTAAGTAAATCCAGATTAATTCATATCTTCTCTGGTTGGTCTATTATGTTTTTTTTTAAGAAATCCGACAACAAAGAGATTCATTCAAAGATGGAAAAAACGATAAGCAAGTAATTTATAATAAGTAAGTAGCTTAGTAAATATTGCATAAACCAATGAGTACTATAATATAATAATACCTTAGTAGCGAATTAATTGTTGAATATTAAGTCTGATCCGAAATTAATAAAGTAAACTTTAACAGCATATATATAGGTCAATTTGGAATTACTCGGTATTGGTAGCGGTGGCGAAGGATCCATACAGACCGATTCCCATCGGCTTACCTTTTAGAAATCACATATAATCCTCCATGCAGTTGTAGAGGATGATGTTCGGATGGTATGGAAAAGGGTGGTAGATGGTAAGTCACTTGTAGGAAGGTCCGAAGGTCTAATGTTGAGCTCTTCCTCCGGACTGGGTGTAAGTAGTCCGGGGACCGCGGTCCGACAGATGATCGTCGGATGTTGTATATACGCTAGGTAGCTGTTGTAACTTTGCTAGCGAGATGTAGGTTTCCATACATGTTCTTCGTATCCCATTCTGAGTTGCTGTCAGCGCCATCTGTTGTCACAGTAGGTAAATTCCGTATGTGCGGCGTCAGGTAGGTGCCGCCACACAGTTAAAATATTTTTGAAAAAAATGTTGGTCCGGCTTACCTTTGCCATAATTCGTCCCCTCGCCACCGACAGGTATGTTGGTTATGTATAACCAAAGTTTTTTGTAGGTCTATAATAAATATGACGGCTTCATAAATTTGGCAAAGACATTCGCTAAACACAGCCAAACGTGTCGAGTTATGACTGGCAACACTAAAATATATATACATTTTGCGCATGCCTCGCAAATTTTTAGCTAAAATACACCATTCGTGTCGTTAGACATCATGCGAGCTTACAAAAGTTGTTAGTTAACAAGATTGCTATTAAAGCCGATTTAGTACAAGCTACTAATAATATACCACAGGCTTTGCCTAGTTTGTGGGCCTTTTTTCTTTGTCATAAAATTATCGACTGCAGCACAAATTGTTAACTAATTTTCCATCATCCATCATCAGCCTGTGAACGCCCACTGCTGGACATAGGCCTCTCCTAGCTCACGCCTATTGTGGCGTTCATAGGAGGCTATTAGCCTACTGCTACCACGCTGGCCAGACGGGTTGGTAGAGGGTTTGTTTCAAGTTTTCTCGCACAGGTTTTCAATGCGTCGAGCCTCTTAGTCGACTCTTACGACATCCCAGGCATGTAAGGGAGTGGTGACACTTGTATTCTAACTAATTTTAATTTTATGAAACTGTGTACCTTTACTTTTCTGCAATACAGATATTTCTATTTCTATTTTTCTATATCTGAAATAGTACTAAGTATACCTAATATCACACCGAGTACCTATCTAAAGTACCTATCTTCAACATTAATCAATTTGTATTTCGGGCATAAGTACCTACTTGCTGCAAATCAATTCTTAACAGTTCCAAAAACTATTTTTTTAATTTCCTACAAATGCGCTGAAACGTCGCGAAAACAAATAGATACTTTTCTACCGCAAAAACTACACATCATCTACTCTGATAAAACGCGTTGTAATCTGTCACTTATTTGTGAGAAAGTCTAGAAAAATTATAAAATCTATCATGACATGACATAATGCTAAACTATGGCTGTCCTTTACCAAGCGTAATTACATTTTGTAATTTTATTTTTGATTTCTATTAATTTACATGAATATTTATAAAAGTGGTTATTTATAAGTTTGATTGAATATGTTGTAGGTATCGTGGTAAGATCGAAGTTTGGAATGTTAAAATTTTCTATTTGTGAAGCTCGAATAATCTTATTCAAGGAAGCTAGTACGAAAAAAAATCCTGCCAAACTATTCTAGTAGGTACCTACTTTTCTCACGATTTCATATCATGATTTGTCAAGTTTTGATTGAATACCTATGTTTATCGTGCTTTTTACTAATAAGCTGCAAATTGCAGTGAATTCAACTTTTCACGATTAAAAAAAAACTAAAGTAATTGTGGACCGAGTTTAAAGCAATTTTAAGAAGACCGTCTTCGTCGAAAGGAGCCTTTTTTGTGATGCTCTTACTTTTACTTCCAGTTTTACTGAAAGCAGTAAACTGGCAAACAATTTAACAATTAAAAAGAACTATTAAAAAATCTATATTAAAAAAAAACAAATATTGAAAGAGAGTCAAAATCATCGTTATCAATCAGCTAAAAATGCCCACTGCACTTTGACTGAACAAAGAAATGAGATCAAAAAGAAATTGATAAAATTACAGAGAAATAACTAAGAAAAGGAGTTTTTAGTTAGACCATGGTTAAATAGCTCCAGTCCAGCTAATAACGAGGTTGCATTTAAAATGCTTCTCACATCATTACAATGGTTTCATTTAGTCGACATGTGATTTGTACGTGATGTTGCAAGTATTTAGAAACATTTTCACGTTGGGCTAATGAGGAAGGAAAATTTAAATCCAGGTGAATTTTAAACAAACATTAATATTAAACAATATCTTCTTTGTATGGAGTAATCGCGGTCGTATGTGAGATTCGACACATTAAAAATTCAGAAAGAGAAGCACTGCATACTCTTACAATTTTTAACTAAGTAGGTACGTCTAAATTATGGTTCCTTTAATCAATATTTTTTTAGACTACTAGTTATTTATTAGTAACTTGGGAACTGACGATAATAAATAATAGCTTTAACTTGAATAAATATTTAGGTTCTAGTTAACAGCTGATTTCAGTAACATATTTTAAAAGGGGTTATGGGCTCGAATCATCATCAATAATAAGTTAATGGCTTACTATGGGACCAATCACGCTAACTCTCAAACAATTTGAACCTATAGGCGACCTATACTCGACTGTAATTTTCTATAGAACAGCATTTTTCATTTTTAATGGGAAGAAACTAGTTTAACTCTATATAAATTATCTCAGGTAACTTATAATATCAAAGTTGTATTTCAGTCAGTGATAGGGTTTTCCGTCGAGACTTGACACGAGTTTAAATCTCGTGACGTGGGTGTGCCGAGATGAGTAATTGTGTGTGTGACGCGAAAGCATTGTGTAACTGAACGCGGTGTGTCTGGCGACAGGGCTGCGCTGTACGCTTCAGAAAAATCTTTTAGGTAATGCTCTAAAAATTTGCAGGAAAATGTTTCGAAAAATGTAATAGAACGTTGGATAAGTATTATTAAATTTTATTTGATATTTTGTGACAAACCTAAGACCTAAGACCTATTTTTCTGATTAAATGTTAGCCCTTTTTATATATGGGACAAAACTTGTGAAAAAGCTGGTTGCGATTACAACGGAAAATGTCGCGAATAATTCCGATTTATTTCGTATTATATTCTTTTTATAATCAAAAAGATATTGGCTACCGAAGATTTATGTTTCGGCACTTTTAAATGTAAAAATTTTACAACATGGCTGTGGAGAAAACGTACTCAATATTCAAAGCGGTGGTATAGAATTGACAACCCTGAGGTTACGCGAATGTATGTCTCACGGAGCTGATATGATGCTCTAGGAATCTTACCCCACTTAGTCATAACATCATATTACCTTAATAAGATGACGTAGTTTTGTTATAGGCTTTATCAGACGTGCTTAAAATAAGCTAGGGTTTTGGCGTAATAACGGTAATAAGTATGGCAAATTAGCAACTTTTTACTTTACCATTACTTATGTATGATCAAATACCGTGAAAAGTTTGTCTGTCTGCCTACGCCGACCTACAACACGATCATCGGTAATTAAAATTGTTGCATTAGCGAGCAGAAATTGTTCCAGATACAGTTTTCGTTATCATAAGAGAAAAAATATAAGATTTAGAAATAGAAATTATTGATTAGGAAGAATGTAAGTCATGCCATGCTCACAGATGCACAACAATTTGAACAGTCTCCTTCATCTTTTTTTTTTATGAACGACGACGCAGGGAGACTCTTAACCTTCATCATACCTGATGTTAAATATTGATACAGCTGAAGATGGAAGCGAGCCTCTCCCGGAACCCTCAACACTGAGGGACTAGCTATCTGCCGGAACACAACAATGCTGAAAACATTGTTGTTATGGCGTCAGACTTAGATAAGATGGTGGTTGCTAGCTATGTACTCCCGCTGGGAATCGAATCCTCGACCCTTGGGACTGATACCGGTGGTTGTACCACTAGACCACAGAGGCGCTTGAACAAAAATTAACGATTCAACATGAATTTAAACAGAGCTATTCCAAATAAATCCCCAAGAATAATTCTTCGTGTTACACGTCAATATCATAATATCATTAAATTTTCACTTGCGAGTTATGTAAAAATTTCCAATATTTTGTAGTTAAATTGTTTTTAATTTACACTATAAGTACTTATGCGAAACCAACAAGTACGCAACGTGTAAACATCGTAATTACTCTTATCGACGTCAAACGAATCATCTTTAGAAATATTTGATACAAGACCTTGAACTGGATGAAAACTGTACCTACTTATAGTAGTGTTTCAGGTACTTGCATCATATAATTTACTTATTATGCAAAAGTCGTAAATTGTTTAAGTAATGCGATTATGGTCAAAACACGGCTGAGAAATTTCAAGGTTACGATGAAGGAATTATGACTGATTTTTTGTTATTGACTTTGTTTGTTGACAAAGTAAATAAAATGTTGCATATTTTCAAAAAGATTTTCAGATATAAATAGCGCAATAATTTAGATCTAGGTACGTATGTTATTCCAATGCAGACTTTATGTTGATATTTTAAGTTAAGGCTGTTGATACTACCTAAATACATTTATAAATAATTTTTCGAAGAGTATCGGAATAAAAAGAAAATCTATATAAAATATTAAAGGAAAAGTTCTGTTTTAATGTTTCTAAATGAATAAAGTGTTTTAGTCTGCATCTTGTAACGCCAACAGCGTAAACAATTTTATAAAATTTAGTTTTTCTTTATGGCAACAGTCTCAGGTCTTAGCCAGCCAAAAAAAGAGGAAACTCAATGCCAAGAAAAACTGTCTCGACTATCCGAGTCGAGACAGTTTCAGTTTCAGATCAGATAGAAAACTTAACATTCAACGTGGACAAAAACAGGATCACGCGCAGACTGTATGACTGACTGACGGACTGTTGACAATAAAATCATTGTACTACGTGGCCTTGGCAGGCTGGTAACACTGGCGGTCTTGCCATTAAACGCGATAAAAGGGAAACATTTAAAAAATAATTAGAGTCATTAAAGAATACTGGTAATGTAGATGTTGAGGGCTCCATTTCTGATAATTACTGAGACTGATATCGCAATGCTTCTCATGCTCGTATTAAGCTCTGGTCAGTTTTAACCAAACTCACAGAGAGCTTACCATCGGGTCATAACCTTCAATGGCTGTCTTGGGAGTACTAAATAGACTCCGAACTCTGGTCGCCTGCCGAAAATATATGTTAATGAGGTTAAAGCTCAAACAACACATGTGAATGAGGTGCCTCCCCAGTCAGAATGGCACACATTAGGTCTCAAAATGAGAAGGTCCTACAACGCGTCGGGAAGACCCGCGAACTGTTGCGAACAATCAAACGCAGAGAAGTTGGGTACCTCGGTGATGTGTTAAGACACGATAGAGAGTAATTAATCCAGCTTATAATGATGGGGCAAGTAATGGGAAAGCGACGCGTTCACAGAAGGAAGAAGCCTTGGCTACGAAACAAACATATGAAAGTGGACAGAGGAATCCGCTTGGCACAGAACAGGAATAAATTCGCAGAGCTGACGGCGAACCTCTAGTATGTTGTAGTGGAGAGCCACAAGAAGAAGACACTTTTTGTCATGCGGTGTGCGTGGCCATCACACGCGAAGAATGCAGTCCGTGTCAGGCAATACTGGTCAATAATGGTCGAAAATTGAATGTGTAACCAGGAAACCTATTTTTAATGGAAAAAGGCTCTGTTACACAAAACAATCAGATTTTAGTAGAAAACCCTCTCATTTTTTTATATAGACCCTTTTTGCGGACACGTTAATAATATTAGAAGACTTTGTTGTTGACCCTTTTTACTCAGGAGTGTGTAGAGAAACTGACCGTCATAGCGTGATTTTACCTGTAACTTTCCTCAAGAATTTGACTAAAGGCGATGATTACACTATCAACTACAGTAGTTCCATAGAGGAGCATTGAAGTCCAATCTACAATCTACTTCAGTAGGTTTTTTTTTGGGAAAATATATTAATCCTCATAAAAGACCTGATATGAAGATTGCTTCGCACTCCAGGAACTTTATAAATCAATTTTTTTCAGTCAAAATATTCAGGTGATAACCTTGTCGCTTAAAACTGAAAACAACGAGGTTGCATTTAAAATACTTCTCACATCATTACAATGGTTTCATGTAGTCGATACGTGATTTGTACGTGATGTTGCCGGTATTTAGAAACATTTTCACGCTGAGCTTATGAGGAAGGAAAATTTAAATCCAGGTGGATTAAACAAACATTAATATTATACCATATCTGCTTTGTATGAAGTACAGTGGTACTTATTATTATTTTAAATTCCAATTAATATAAATAACCTAATTTCGCTCCATTGACAACAAACAATATATTGAGCAATTTTACCTTTCACTCTGGCAATATCTTCATTACAATTCAATTGACAACAAACTTCCATCGGTATGAACTTAAATTTATACCTAAATAAAGTTTACTTGAATTTTTATTAATATTTCGCAGCTTTTTGATAAGAAGAAATAGAGAAAAGTCTTTTCAACAATTTCTACACCCATTTTTACGTGTCTATTGCTTGATCATAAAGTTATAACTCATAACCTCCTAGATCGTAATATTTCGGCTAGTTTTCAGTTACGGGTTGATTAATAGTATTTACCATATTTTTTTTATCTGTGTTTAATGTGGTGGTAAAATCCGGTTAAATTAGCGGTTGAAAATTTATCTTAGAATAACATTTTTTTCACTACGTACTTATTAAATTGAAAGAAACTTGAAAAAGTAAAATGTAATTGCTTACAATATTAGTATAATTTCGAAAGTAACATTGCTACAGGTAAGAGAAAACTAAGTAAGTAAGTACCTAAAATTTGACACAGAAAAAGGAATAATGTTCTGTGGTTGTTGATGACGCCAATACGTATTATAAATGTAACCTAATTTTAATGCTTAGAAAAAAACCGTGCTCCAAATGCAAGAAATATGATATGATGCGGGAAAAATCTCATTTTTATTTTCAAATGACCGCACATAAAGTAGCGGAGTGCACTTCAATTTATTTTAATAGATATTCAGATTAGTTTCTTTTAAATTATAATTAGTTGGTATCATTTTGTTTTACCACTTTACTTAGGTACATAAACGAAGCTGTTTTCCGCCTATAGACAAAATATTATTAATTATTTGTGAAATAGGACAGCGGTGTAAGTAAATAAATATCTGCCTATTAAATAGAAAATTTCCAGTTCTGAAAACAGGCTGACTGAAAAACTTGTCAAATACAGGACGTATTTGACAAGTTTTTCAACCTATATCATTTTAACCAAGTCCTGTATTTTAATAAAAAAATACAGCACAACATGTGGTCAAAAACCAATTTGTCCCGTATTTTTCCTTTAATCCTGTAATGTTATATCACATGTACTGTAAAATTAGCACACAGGGTTGCTGTGCACCCTTATAATCACCTTACAAGGAAAACCCAATTGCTGAACGTTTTTTTTGTCTTAAGAGAAAACTCAACAACCACCAGTTGAATCAATCTACTTTAGACTATACGTTTCATCAATGACCCTTCCACGCTTTCAGTCAAAGAAAATACGTAACCCATCAAACGCCGGCGACCTATTTTTATGTTTGATAAACTAGACGCTCGTGACGTCAACTCACCACCATCATTCTTCTTAGGACGCTGGTCCTCCAAGCCAGGCTGGTCCCAGACGAGCACGTGCGCGCCGCGGTTATGTGACACCATCGTGAGTGACACCAAGAGAGAGAAAGAGAGGAAAACACGAGAATCTAATTAAACTAAATTAGGAACTAATAGATGTAACTAAAACTACGTGACGTTGGTGGAACCAACGTGGGGTGACTTTAGGGGATGCATGGCGAGGGTTGGGTCGTCGAGATTCGAAGAGGCCGCGCGTCGGCCGACTGGCGGGTGACGGCGAGAGCCGCCACTCGTAAATATAGAGGTGTGGGGGGAGGGGGGAGGCGCACGCGCACCGAGCATGCGATGACGTCAGCCACTAGGGCTGCCAACTTTTTGTAGATGAGGTACAGTATATCTGATTTCAGGGAAGGTAAGATGAAGAAGAGAGGACAGGTTGAGTATAAATTATTTTAAGTAAAATTTTAATAAAAAAAAAACAATGGTTTGCACTCTGGGAGTGCCGGCTGATCAAAATCCACTATATCTTGACTTGACCACAACTTCATAAAAAGTTGATGAAAACGGAGACGAACTTGATTTGGCAGGTAAATCCATTAAAACTGACCTGGCATCAAAATGAATGTCAAAAGTAATGAGAGATCTTTATATAATGGTTGTAATTAACGTACGTAGATCTTGAGATCGTGAGACTTTATGTAATTTGAAATAGGTCAACGGTAAATGGTCTTACGAATTTTCGATCGAAGGGCACGAGTCCTGAGGTCCTGACGCTACTTTAACATTTTTTTTACACATCCCAAAAATTTACTAAACTGATGTGCACAACGCCACTAAAGAAGATTTCACTTCAAAAATTTAAAGTTGTTGTGGAACATATTATATATTTTTTTCGATGTTTTTCGTCAAAAATCAATTCACGAAAAAACTAATATTTTTAGCGAAATCCATCATTGCTGTATCAATGTTTTTTTTTTTCAATAAGTAGACAGGGCAGCGTTTGACCGCTATCTCTCGCAGTCTGATGGTATGCGATGATGCGATCTAGATTACTATGAATACGGTTGGCAACCCTTTGAGCGATACAACTTTTTTGCTTACTGAACATTGAAAGCGAGCTAGGAAATTGGTACCGCTAGTAGCTACATGATTAACGTCGCCTTTGACAAATGCTTACAATGCGACAGATACAATCCGAACACTAATTATGGCGGAAAACAGGTATCCACCTGGAACGACAGACGACCTTCGGGATACTAGTTTATTTATCAATAGACTAGGGGCCGCCCACAGTTCTACCCGTATTCCCGTTCCTGCAGGGATATTGGGATAAAAAGAATTCTGTTTTAATCCAGGCTATAAGTTGTATCTTATTAATATTTTAACCGCCTCTGTGGTGTAGTAGTACAACCACCGGTAACAGACCCAAGGGGTCCCAGGTTCGATTCCCAGCTGGGGTACATATTGTATTCGGTTTGGTTGGTGGAAGGACTCGTTGTAAGTCCGCCTGGTTAGCTACCACCATCTTATCTAAGTCTGACGCCATAACAACGTTTTCAGCATTGTTGTGTTCCGGCAGTTAGAGATAAGATAGCCAGTTCCTCAGTGATTGAGAATTCCGGGTGAGGCTCGTTTCCATCTCCAGCCTTATCAATACTTACCATTGATGAAGGTAAGAGTCCCCCCATCGTTCATAAATAAATAAAAAACTGCGTTCCAAATTTCACCCACATCGGTAAAGCCGTTTTTGTATCGTCTCGTTTAAAAAAAATACATTTATAATATTCATATTAGTAGGATAGGATTCATAAGGGAAGGCCGTACATTTAGACTTGATATTAATTGAAAATGCGTCGTCGACGCGCGACGAGACGGTAGGAAAAACCTAATAGTGTGCACAGCGATTTAGCGTATTTTCTCGAAAATGAACATTGATATAGAGGAATAAAGTTTCAATTTAAACGTGTCAATTGATAGAAGGAACTTAAATGCATGCTGTGTGTAATCCTTAAGCTTACGAACACAAAAGTTTGTTGTTTCGACAATATAGAGCAGATAAACTGAAACAACTCTGAATTGCAGGAAATAAGTACCTAGGTGTGTGTGTGACCGAAAAACAAACGATTAGTCGACTTTGTTAGTCATACATAGAAAGGGGTTTAGGTAACTTTGTATGGACTAGTGACGTTATTTTTTTTGAGCGGCCATTAATAATTTTATTACTGTTATAAATAAAGAATCAGAACAAAGAAATATATATGGATCCTGGGGGATAATTGTCTAATTTAAAATTTAACGCAATCCCTTTCAATTCGTAATTTGAAAGATATTCAGGCGGTCACTATTTGACATTTAAAAGGGATTGTGATCGGGACGCGTTTTAAAAGGTATGGAATAAACGAAATTGAACTGTCTAAGCAATATGACAGACGAAAAAATCACAATCACAATACCTCTGAAAGGGATTGTGATAGATTTTAAAATAGACAATTAGGGGGCTGGACTGATTAACTTTATCT
The DNA here is from genome assembly GCA_910589605.1 of Chrysoteuchia culmella. Taxonomy (NCBI): domain Eukaryota; kingdom Metazoa; phylum Arthropoda; class Insecta; order Lepidoptera; family Crambidae; genus Chrysoteuchia; species Chrysoteuchia culmella. Next base: position 5,375,994 of record OU342651.1, read on the forward strand.
TAAGTAATATCGGAACTGAGATTTGATATTTTATGTATATGTTTTCCCTCAATAATACTATACAAAGTCGATAGAATATAATAGTCTTTATTTGCTAATTCTAGGTTTACATGTTGTTCAGAATAAAAGTCCAGATAAAAGTCTAAAATCTCGGTTCCGATATGGTTTTTTTTTTGTTTTTGTATGAACGTAGGGGAAACTTTTAGCCTTCATCATACCAGGGGCCCAATTCTGCTAATGCTTAGTCGCAATCGTATTCCAATGGTGTTACAATGGTAGTACACAGTTCTTGTTACAACAGTGTAAATAAACACTACTATTGAAACACCACTGAGAGACGATTTTGACAAAAATTTAGCAGAATTGACTCCCTGCTGTTAAGTATATATGTCCATAGTGAGATTTGTGTCTTTTAATATGTTCTTTTAAAGTTTAGTATTCTAGAGCATGGAATTGTCCGCTCATTTTACTATTCGGATAATTCGGATACTCGGATAATATTATCCGGATAAATCGTACTTAAATGAGTAGTACCTAATCGATAGAGATATATAAGTATATTCATGGTCATGATGGACCTATTTTGTCGGAAAACCATATTAGTTCTATAATCTCAGTAACACAGTGGTTACCGCGTTTGCTCTATGATAGTAGCGGTTATGCAACGGTCGCTCACGGGATGGGTGACCAAAAAGTAAATTCTTAATAATAAGTCTGTTATTAATTAATTTTGCACACCCAGAGGGTGGAGCTCTCAGATTTTGTGGTACTAAACGATTTTTGTTAATCTAACCATATCCTGGAAATAAAAGTATTAGGAATGTCATGATCTATTTTAAATAGAAAAATATTGGAAAAAATTAACTCGGCCACAAGTGAATTCTCAGCATTGGACCGGATTTCCAAAGGTAGCGGGTTCGATTCCCGTTTGAGAATTCACTTGTGGCCGAGTTAATTTTTTCCAATTTTTTTCTATTTAAAATATACCATAAGTATAAAAATAGCATTGAAAAATGCAAAAATTACAAAATTATAAATGTCATGATCCTTTAAATTAGGTCATCTAGGGGAACTTCAAAAGTGAATCGTTTGAATGCTCCTTTATGTTACATTATTTTTGTGTTACCTACGTATCCGAGCATTATGGTAACAGATATAAAAGGTTATTAATTTATACTTCAAAACGCACACAAGGATAAACTAAAATTGACTTTGACGTAATTAAACCAAAAACTCTTATAATTTGCAACATTAGGTATAAAATTGATTGTGAAATTTTAATTATGAAAATCCTCATGTCCTGCTCAATGCAGAATCTGCAGCAAGTACTTACTTAGTGCAAAGTCGTGTTTATTTTAAATCATATTGTACCTAAACGACAAAAGAAACTAAATCAGTTAACTATTTACTATTATTATTAAATAAATATTTTTTTATACAATCACACCAATTATCTAGCCAGATGTAAGTTTTTTATGAACTTTGTGTTATGGATACAAGCATATATAATACTACTACTACTAAAAAAAAATATTAAGGATGTTTATCCGTTATATAGTAATATAACGGATAAACATCCTTAATATTTTTTTAAATACTTAATATACCTACATATTGAACCAGTAAAGTTCTTTTATAGTTTATTTAGTATATTAAAGAAATAAATTATTAGTCAAATGAACTACGTATTAATGTTCTATGATTTGTGATACAAATGTTTTCTATAAATCAACTACTTTCTTAAATATCCTTCCTAAAAAAACTCTACTGGTCCACCGGGAAGTTCTTCGACGACCCTACGCCAGACAGGTCGTCATCGTCAAAGATTATGAAGAGGTTAAGTTTCAACATTTATTTATTACAACCAAACTTACAACTACCATTACTGTTTTCACCAATGCGATAGTGTAGTGACTTGTGAAGATTTACAACTTAAGATTAATTTAACTTATGACTACAAATAAATAACGAAACCCTTGTGAATTCACTCAGAGCACAAGCAAAAAGGTCTATTTCCATAGCAATTAAGTTAAGGACCGCGATTGCGCGCGTGAGCAGTGCCTCCTTGCGCAGGTAGGAAGTAAACTCTGGCTGGACGCTACTGAAACGATTATTAAAAATTATTTGTCTTGCTTTTCTCTGGAGTTACTTCAAATTTTCGAGAAAAAACTAGCCTTTGCTTCTTCAAGGCCTAATCTCTCGTATTTATAGAAATAGGTAAATATTGTTTCCATAACTTTAGAGGCCGAAATTCCACCAAAACTATTTAATTCGTGTTTATGGCGTGATAAACAAACAGACACAGCATTATAAGTTAGGTAGAGGGGCTCTCCGTATCAATTAAAAAACCTTTTATCCTTTTCTAAGAATCGTTAGAAAATAGGACGATGGCCAATTTTTAACGTTTCTAGTGAAACCCAAAATGTTTGGCAGCGACGGCGGCGTCGTCAGAGGAGTCGCAAAAAACTTGAGTTCAACGACCTCTGAGCAAGCCAAACTGTTTTGTATGTACCACTCTACTCGACATACAATAATCTGTTCATTCAATCTGTGGACCAACTCGGCAACTAGCCATTTATTATACGACAAAAAAACATTTGAATAAAATCTCGGGGTATCTACACATTTTTTAACTACACTTTTGCTTATGTTCTCATTTTAGTGCTTTTATCAGTCACGAATTAAAGAAGGTATTTTACGTCAAACATATTTATTTAAAAGCAATTGAACCGTTAATATAATAAAATCGTTTTCACCTCACACGCTCGGAAAAGGACAATTTGTCATTCAGTTTCTGCTTAGCAAATCGCATTTTCCGGCCTAGCGCGGTAAAGTACTTTTTTAATTTAATACCTAAATATATGTCATAAAGTCATAATGCGTTCCGAATCGCACTATTGACTTTTTTGTTACATTTTATACTTTTTTTTTTTTTTAATAGCTTTGAATTAATTATAATACTCCGTTTTGGTTTCATTATATTATTTTAGCTCATTGAATCATAATTACAATAACAATAAGATTAAACTATTTGTTATAAGAATTTTATATTAGGCTGGGTGAGATTTCACAACCTATGATTGGATTTCGGAACGTGGCATAAACCTTTATTTTATAACTTTTTAATTATGCATTTTACAATGCTATTTTTATGTGATAATTTTTAATCAAGTAAATATACTAGAAAAAAGCAACTTGTCTCATGTCGCCCTGACGGGACTCGAACCCGCATCCTTGGGAATCCGGCCCAATGCACTGACCAATTATGCTACAGAGACCTACGAGAACACCATGAAATTCTCTAGTATATTCACCTTTTTCTACCCAGTTGGCCACCGTCGTTTCATCAATGAGAGAAATATCCTCGCATTCGAAAGAAACATCTTTTCAGATGTTTGACTATCGATTAAGATGAAACTGCCATCTACTTATAACTTTTTAATTATGCATTTTACAATGCTATTTAATGTGATAATTTTATTACCTTACTTACCTTACCTTTATTACCTTTACTTACCTTTATTTTATTTTCTATATTTTTTCAATGTCTGTGATCTGGGTCTACATTTTTTGGCAGAACTTTTGAAATCATAATTTTATTGTGCATAACAACGGTTGGCATAAACCTCATTTTGCAGAAAGTTGTATGGCATACATTCTAAACGCATAATTTTGTAAATTATCATTAGGCAGAATTTCCTTATCCTTAACAATGAAAAAGCGGAATCATCATTTGGCAAAACGTTCACAGGCAGAATCGTCTTTTGGAGAAATTTCATGGCTATAGTAATTATAATGCGCAAATATTCTGCCAAATGATGATTCTGTTTTTTATTATTATAGATACGCTGCCAAGCATGCTTGCCTGCTATTTGCATGGAGTTCAAAACTGCTGTCTCTAGTTCAATATTTGACAAGCATACAGTTAGCATGCACGCAAGTAGCAAGCATGCAAGCATACAGCAAGCGTGCAACCATACAAGCATGCAGTAAGCAAGCAACCATGCAAAATGCATCACGAAAGCAGCATGCATGCATGAAGCAAGGATCATGCAGCAAGCATGAATTCCGTCACGGCTCCGGCGCTGCGGAGCTCCGGCGGTCCCACGCAAGCCTATCGTCGCAGATGGTTTTCGCTCAACACCTGTGGCCCTACCGCGCAAGTGTCATCGGCATCGACATCGACTTCATTTGACAGATGGATGTGACATATTACTCTTAGTCTTTGGTAGTTTTCATTTTTGTCAAAAAGAAGCAGCAATGTGTCACATCCATCTGTCAAATGAAGTCGATGTTGATGCCGATGTTACATGCGCGGTAGGGCCTCTGCTCCTGAGCTCACGGGCTGCCCCGACCCTCCGCGCCTACGCGGGCTTAAATTACACTCTAGGGGTAGGGCATACAAGACTGCATGTAGTCGGTTTTACAGCGATTCGATTCTGTCACTGGCTAATATAGCACAACGTTGCAGGAATTTTATATATTTATATATAATTTATATATATTATGCAAAATATTTTTTATGTCTAAAAATATTCGTTTAAGAAAGATTCTGCCAAGTGTGTTATGCCAAATAAAGCATTGAAATTCTGCCTAATAGAACCCCTGAGATCTAAGTTGTTAACCGTAACGATGCAAAAATATTGTTAGCATCATCATAACGTGTAAAGAAGCTATCTTCTTCTATCGAAATACTTTATTGAAACTAAATGACCGTGAAAAAGTGTAACAAGTCGTTGCCTTACATGCCACAAGTAAAACTTCACAATTCAACGAAAATCTCGTTATTTTCCTCCTGTAAAAGTAGCAATGTACTGCGACTGATAGCGCCATCTAGATACGATTATATGAAACGGCTGTCGCTTCACAGCGACCTCTACTATGGATCTATGGAATTCATTAATACAATCATTTTCCGACCGATTTTCCGAGAGGGCGGTAGTGGTGCTAAAACTTAAATAAATCTATACAATTTTTCATTTTCAGGTTTGATGTGTTATTTTATTATAGTGTTAGTTTAAAAAGGATAATACAACTTACTGGTCTAAAAAAATAAATATTGTATAAAACTGAAACTTATATCAATTATCAATTAATAGATGTCATTGTCACTAGTAATTTTTATTATCGGACCAATAAAAACTGACATTGAAAACTTAATTAAGTAATAAATAGTCAGACCAAGTATTGTATGTTGCCCTATAATAACACGATTGCTGATGTGGGATTTCCTCTATAGAAAATGTATCTAGGTGAATGTATGCTATATTTGGACAAACCTAATATGAAAATGGATTTATAATAAAACTATCGCAAATGAAACAAATCAAGCTTTTATTTTTAAAGGAAATATACTCGTAGTTTATGTAAACAACAATTACTTATTCATATTGTACTATATTTACAGCGAGCAATGACCATCCAATAAAATAAAAATATTGTTTCGAGAGAAAAGAATTTTGATTGACAACAAAACAAGTTGTGAGTAAATTTACGAATACAACATTCGCGTGGTTTAGAATTCCGAAGACGCAGTGGTAGGTGGCGCGTTGATCTTGCAAACTCATCCATGAATTATGGTCTCTTAAAAATGAATTATGAATCCATTGGGCGTGGGTAAAATTGTTTCATTGATATTTAGATTAAACAGTATTTTTAAATTAAAAAATATATATTTTCAGAAGTCGCAAACAAAACTTTATACGTTTTACTAATATCTGAGACGTTTCCCCGGGTAAAAAACCGCAACAAATTCATGTGTGTTTGTTGTAGTTGCCAGGTTAGGGTCACGGCAGATAGGTATCTTCCGTGACCCAATCATCGGATCACTATCTCCGAATCAGATCAATCTATGTAATATTGTGTGATCATCATTGCCCGATATTTATTCATTCATGATTTATGACTTAGTGTGTCCGACCGATCCCATCAGTCGTACATACAATGAATGGCGATCGACCCAGTTATGTGCGTCCACTGTTGTTGCCCAATGCTGTTTGGTCAATACGGGATTAAACGACTACCGGTTAGTATATAAACTACAATTGCCAGAACATCTATTGATCACAGCTTCTAGTAAATAACCCGATATAAATACCTTGTTAAATATGTATGTATAGTAAAAACATTTGTTTAATTTGTATTGGACACAGAACGTTAGAAATAGTAAGGCGGCTATATCTTTACGCATACGCGTGGCTATATCTTTTTGGAAGAAAGACATAAGCCGTCCATACATACATTTACTTTTGTATGATTTTGAATTTCTATACGTTGTTATGACAACTTGCTTTGAGGTCGTTTCTTCATGCTCATCATCATGCTCCTTCTAACCAATTTTCTGTTTTATGGAATTAGACTTTTAACACCAAAACTAAATCAATTTTCGTTTCGTTAGTAATAATAACAGAGGAACATTTAATTTTATTTTGGAAATATCATTGAAATTTAAGCACGAGGAACCATTCGTGGCCAATATTAATGAAACAATTGAAGTCTTCATAAACGTCTGAAGTCGCTGACCGCGTTCTACGAGTTGTGTTTCATCAGGGGGTCTAAAGTCGGATTTTTTCTTCAGTGAGTGATTTGACAGGTTGTCAATGTCACTGTAAAAATAATGCTGCCAAATGTAGCTATAATGATTATATTGAATTTGTTTACGCGAATGGAATCAATACTTACTGAACCTGAAGTGGATCTGCGCAAATCATATAAATCGACTACCTACCTAAAGTGTGCAAATATCCAAAATTTACTTTCGCGTTTGGGTAAATCTACGGGCGGTTTGAACGCCGTCACATATAAAGTGTCATGCATAAGTGCGAAAATAATAAAGGTTATGCTAATAAATGCTACTCGTCTGGGACCTATATTCGTAACTGGACACGAGGACAGAATTTTATTGCTCTAAAAATATGAAAATATGTTGAGGACAATGATGGCGTTCAAACCGCCCGTAGATTTACCCGTTTGCGTTAACAGTTAAATTTCATTCCCATTGTAAGGACCATACGCAAAATTGTACTCTTACGCGATAGTAACGTTTCGACGTTTGCAAACTCACACTAGGCCTTTGGTTGCCCTTTACGATATGATACCCACGAAAACGAGAGGGGGGTTAAGAATTACGATGTTCACACCATTATTTAAGTCAAGATTAATCTACACTTACATTGTGGTAGGTACCACCCATCCCTCTGATAATAAACTATGTCTATTATCTATTGTCGGTAAATCGTCTTGTGCACATATAAACACCGGAAACAAGCATTTTGCTACATTTATCTGCCCACACCCATAAATGGCAATAACGAATCATCCTTATTTATAAAGTACTACAGTCGAAATTAGCAAAATACTGACAAAGTAGGCTGTAATCACACAGTTATGCTATGATTTGAGGGGATGAGTCACATCGCGTTTTGTTCGACAATAAACTGGGTAGCTACTTGATATAAAAAAACGGACAAGTGAGAGTCGGACTCGCCTACCGAGGGTTACGCACAAATTTTTATAATATTTAGGTATCGAGTCTCGCAGTTTTACCGACTTTTTCCCGAAATTCGGTTTCCAAAACTAGAGACTGCATTTTTTATGATTTAATTTAATATTTATAGTTTTGATATTTTTCTCGTAGGTACTTGTATTAAAAGACGATATTATTTGCCAAATTTTATACTTCTAGGTCAACGGAATGTAGATATAAAGTAAATGAATAATTTTGATTCCCTTGAGAGTGTCCAAATATACCTATACGTTTTTGCGGCATAAATTATATACATTTTAATTAGTTAGATATATTAACCAAAGGATTTTAATGTTTAAATTTTGTTTTAAGTGCATTTGCTGGTTTTAAAGTTTATTTTGTAAGATTATTCTGTGTTTCTATGGTAAGTGAATCATTGTATTCTTTTAGATAACTAAATTTCTAAATCTAAAACCTAAAAGGCTCTTTTCACAGCTTCAAGAGATCATTGAGCTGAATATATGGTAAATTTCAACTGGATACCTCCACGTGTTCTCGAGTTTTTCCCGATTTTCAGTTTCGAAAACTTAAGACTATATTTTTATAAATTAATGACTAATGTTTAATTTTTAGATTTTTTCCTGTATTTGTGGTAAAAGACGATATCAGTTGCCAAATTTCATAGCGCAGGTTCTAAGTCAACTTTGAATTTTGATGAATTTTGATTCCCTTGAGAGTGTCGAAAAATACGTTTTTTTACAACATAAAATGTCCTACCTTTTGTTTAGGCTAAATAAAAGTTAGATAATTATTAATGCTGTGCTTAAAGCCTAAATATTTTTATCCGATTTGTGAACCGATGGCGTAGCTTCTTTGACGTTCATAAGTGCTTGTAACAGCCTAGACTGAATAAATGATATTGACTTTGACTTTTGAGGTACGGAACCCTAAAAATAAAATTACTTGATGATCTTCAATTTTGAAATACGAGTAGCAGCGGGGAGAAAATATTTGATATAGAAATATTTGATTGCTAATTATTGGGGGGCTGGTTTTTAACGATTCTTAATGGAACGATTAGAACGACACATAAAAACTTTGCTTCCAAAACGATTAAACATTACTTTATTTGTCTCAAATAACATGAAATGCATTTCTTGGAATTTAAAATAATCTTTAGGATTAAGAGAGACGTTTTATGGTTCACTGGTTGGCTGCAAATAGTCCACAACTACTGCTATTCTGCCATAATGATGTAAATAATATCAAATTGTTGGCTTGTGTACATTTCAGTAACTCCGTACTTTTTGATTAGTTAAACACAACGCTCAAAAAAATAATGTTTTAACATATCATTAAGATAAGAATACCTTTCTAGCTTTAACCGCCTCTGTGGTCTAGTGGTACAACCACCGGTATCAGACCCAGGGGTCCCGGGTTCGATTCCCAACGTGGGTACATATGTATTCGGTACAATATATAGTTATAAATTTTGGTTGGTGTTAGGACTCGTTGTAAGTACGCCGGTATTATGATGAAGTCTACACGTCTTTCATAAAAAAATAGTGCACAGACCTAAAGTTATGTATAGAATAACGTGTTTTATCGTGATTTTACATAACAATAGCAGGAGGATTAGAATACTTAAACGTGAATTGTCTACGGCTTTAGCAGCGCTGAACAGCTATTTTATTAACTTCATTTACATTTATTAATGATGCTTTATACATCGTTTGCAGAATTCTATTAAAGATTTTATCATGCATTTAATTACACGCACGGGATTCATACATTATAGCAGAGTTGAAATATGTGTTAATTAAAAAGCTGTTTTTTTGTTATTTCTGGGTTGCTACCATACAAAAAGTTATTATTCATAATGATGAGTTCTATGGTTTTGATTGAGGTTTAGAACAAAATAACGTTGTATATTGCCATTCCAAATGTTTTCGAACGTACTTATTTAGATAACGCAGTCTACGACGACCAAGCTTACTCGTGTTCAAAGTACGTACAAACTACGCTAATAAAAGGTATAACCTTTCAAGGAGCACAACCATACAATAGCCTACCTTCACAAATTCTAGATATTAAATTATATAACAGCTTCAAGACTAATTGAAAACTACGCACTATTCAAATAAATAGGTATTAAGGGGCCGTACAAAGCCAAATACACATTTTTGATCAAGGATTTCACATAGTATTACTAGATTTATCGGCCCCAAAAAAATACTGTAGAAAGTAGACTATAGTACTCAGTTATGTGATTGACAGAAACATGATTGCTAAAACTTTTCTCGATAGAAAAAAATCGTAAAGTTACTTCCAATTTTGTAGTTTTTCAATGCTGTGCCAACCGCTATTAAACCTTTAGTCTTGAAACTATTATTAAAAAATACCTTAGCTAGTTCTCTAGTTTTGTGATTGTCAGTTTTTCAAAATTTTTAATAGTTCATTAATAATAAATTAAAAACGATAATGTCGCTTACGTTGATTATTTTAAAACAGACACCAGTGTTTGCATCTCTATCGCATGCGTTATTTCACCGTATTTCTGTCTGATTCGCTCCTCGCTCTTCAGTCGTGAGTGCTCCATTGAGACGTGTGGACTGCGCTTGCCTTACGCTCCGCGACGATTTCGCACGTAGATTATTTAGAAAGCCTATTTGTTAATCATAACCTAGGTATAGGTTATTATAGCAAACAGAGATAAAAAATAAGCTTGTGTAGAAATTTGTAGAAAGTAGACAAGTATTCGACGAGCAGCATATTAAGATACAAAACTGTCAAATATCTGTCAGAAATCAGTGCCAATTTAAATGTTTGAAATTGATTAAAGATATTATTTGACTGTAATTTTTTGATAAAAGTAGTAATTTATTATAAGTAAATACATAGTATACTTTTTTTAGTTTCAGGCACAAACAAAAGGGGGGGGACAATAGCCATTGCCCCCCTCCCCCCGGCACACAGTTTTACGCAAAGTTTTTAAGCAAAATGTTTGCAATTATGATATAACCTCCCTGAACCAAATCCCCCCCCTCCTCAAACAAATCCTGGATCCGCGCCTGTATTATATTCTATGTAAGTTCCGAACAAGACCAATTTGGTACCTCATTGGTCACATCGAGGAACCAAAATATTGCTCGGCACTTACTTATAGTAATGCAAAGTTTAGATGACGGAATTATTAAGACGGAATGATCAGAATTTCTTTTCTTTATTTTCTCGGGCTGTACCTGTTTCCGGTTTTTATTTCAGAGCCGAGTCTAGTAGTAACAGCATTGTAACAGGTAGCTCAATGTTCAATTCTGATATGACGGTGCAGGAAGCTACGAATGTCGAATGTATTAGTCCCAAAAGGTATCTTAAAATACCCAATACCTTAAAAGTGCTTTGGTGCATGACAAAACAAAACAGTTATAAAATGTATTATTTTTCGGTTTTTTAGAATCGTATTGGCAGATCTTACAAACATAATTCCTGATGTTACTTCTACTTTCATTAATGATGAGCAGCAACAACATTTAGATAATGACAATGTGAGGGCTAAAATGTAAGTAAGTTTGCAGACAGTGGTACCAGTATCGAGCGTAATAAAAGACTTAGACTTAGACGGAAGGTAGATCTATTCGTGTGCCATGCCAATAACATCAACCCGCAACAATCAACAGTTCTTTCGTGACCATGGCGCATGCAACTGCGCCGAAATATCGGAGTCTCAAATATAAACAGGTACATGGTGTAAATCCAGTCCTAGTTTATTCTAGTAACTTCAATAACCATGGAAATTTAAAAGAAGATAAGCTTGTAAAATTAATAATACTTATATTGTCGAAGACATTATACAACCCTACATGTTTTTATTGTTAGACACAAATACATGTTATTGTCTCTTTTTCAGATCTGAGCATAGAAGTAGTTCAATGTCCAATTTTGATCTGACGTTGCAAGAAAAAAATACGGATGGCGAATGTGGTCATCCCAAAAGGTTTTTAAAAATACCCTTATTGTTTTGTATTGTGTGTGTATGAAAATTTAGAAAATTGAAAGAGACGACAAACTTTGGGAGACCTTTATGCTACCGAAACTAAAAGACTTTTATATGCAACATGTTTTGCCAGAATTAGTGGATCCTCGTCAGACTCGAAATATGCCCATTTAATTAAAGTACATTTTTTTAATAATTTCGCGCTAACAAATAAGTAAAACGAGTTAGTTGCACATGTATTTATGAATTATTCATGTATGATGAACCAATTAATGTGCAATGTTTATTAGTATGGAAGTCGTACCACTTTAAGCAGTCCGCTAGTAAATGTAAGCAAAAATAAACGAAAAGGAGCAATATCAATGAGTATTGAAGCTAAACGTAAGAAAATATAAATAAAAAATTGGTTGCTTGTTGAATAGTTTATTATTTTTCACGCTTCCATCTTACATGGGTTTTGGGTATATTATAATTTTATTTTGCATTTCTATACTAAAATCAAGAATTAATAAGAAAAGGATCTTTGTGTTGAGTGTATTAATTAGTATAGTAATTAATTATTATTGAGAGACGTACTGAACCCCTGTCAGAACGTGTAAATTGCGTTTTTTTCATATAAATTTCACGTAAGCAAACAAAACTCACACTAGGCATACAGACCAATGGATCCCAAGATGGTTATTAACATATGTAAAACGAATAATAATGCGGGAGGTTCACCAAACCACATTACAATACAAAATGTAATGTCGCACATTTTTTATATATTTATTACTTGTATGTTTATTATTAATCCTCAGGTTACCTAAGGATTACCATAATAAAAAGTACTCGTCTCCTGTTTTTAATCGCGCTACACTGTTGCCAATCTGAAACAGAAAAAACATTATAAATATTATTAAAAAACGTAATTTATAAAATAAACAATAAACAGTACTCACCAGGAATATCTATTTGAAAGCATTAAGTATGTGTATATACATGCGACACTTGTCTCTGTTTTCTTCATTACACTGTGCACGTAAACTCAAGCGAACTTTGTTCTCGGCCTGCGATAACGACACGCGCGGAGCTAGTCGACAGCGGCATAGGGTGCGGGACGCGCGGGGGAAATCCTTATTTCTTCTAGCTTTGTATGGCCCCTTAAGTTATCATTAATCTTAGAACTACCTAGATATATTAGCAAAATTTTGTTCATAGTTTAATTGTGGTTTTACAATTTCTTTATAATATTATTTTCATGTTAGTCTTTTTGGTAATAAATTCTTTATACCTTATTTACAACTAGCAGTCGCTCACGGCTTCACCCGCGTGGTACCCGTTCCTGTGGTAATATCGGGATAAAATGTATCCTATGTTCATAACCAGGCTATCTACTACCAAATTTAATCCAAATCCGTTTAGTAGTTCCGGAGCCTATTCAATGCAAACAAACAAACAAATAAATCTTTCCTCTTTATAATATTAGTATAGACAAATACAGTCTCAATACAGTGCTGAGACGATACTATTTGTATTACACCTCTACAGCGGCAATCTGTCTCGACCAGCGCACACGCAGCGTGGTGCAGCGTCACCCAACACGGTAACGACCTATCCTCCTTTGTTTTCTTCGCATTCTTGTCTACATGTAGGTAGGTATATACTATGTCGGTGTCACTATCAGTACTTGTACTATTTAGTATTCTGTGGTATCACTTTAGCTGTCTCTGTGTTGTGAGAGACGTAGTAAAACTCCTAGTTAAATTTCACAGCAATATACTTTACCCTACATAATATTTTAAATGCGAAAGTATGTGATGGTATTTGGATATTTGTTATTCTTTCACACCAAAACTACTGGATCGATTTGGATGACATTTGGTACATAGATAGAAGATAGAGTGGATTAAAACATAAGCTAAGTAGCTTATGTTATCCCGATATATTGATACTGACCTGTATGTACCTTACAACTTGGAGTACACTAATCTTGTAATGCGAGAAATGTTGTAATATATGATAGACAAGTCTTTCTTTGCCAGTTGAAAATTGTTTACGGTTACAATAACCATAAAATGTAATATTATAATTAGTATTTTGTTTTTGTAATGGAAATTGACCTTACTGATATGTTAAGGACTCTGTATGAAATAAAACAGGGAGAAAAAAATTGCCCCTGACGAGTTTCTTGCCGGTTCTTCTCATTACAAGGTCTCCCGCCGTTGGGTTTGTGAACCGATGGCGTAGCTTCTTTGACGTTCATAAGTGCTTGTAACAGCCTAGACTGAATAAATGATATTGAATTTGAATTTGAATTAATATTCCTGGTGTAACCGCGGGAAGCCGCTAGTTCAAACATACAATCACGCCATAAAACACGGCGGCGTGTCTTGCGGGGTTGATAGAGCATCGAAGATACAGTCTTCACCTCAACGACGCCACGTTTGGCATTGGTTTGGTTTAAAATGTTGTCTGGGAACAATAGTAACAGGTTGCCAGCCCATCACCTACATTAGTTTTTGAATAGAATAGAATAGTCATTTATAGAATATGCCGAATGTTTATAGAATATGCCCTGTCCATTGAGATGCTTTTACTACTGCACTGGGGGTCAATTCTGCAAATTTTTTGTCATAATCGACTCTCAGTGGTGTTTCAATAGAAGTGTTTATTTACACTGTTGTAACAAGAACTGTGTAAATCAGCACTACCATTGAAACACCACTGGAATACCATTGTGACTAATCATTAGCAGAATTGGGCCCCTGGAAAACTAACGGTTGACGCATTCTATGTTTTTCTTTCAATCCCAGTCCAACATGGCATGAGATTTTTTTTTAATCATCACCAGCCGTTTTTAATGTTTCCATTCCACTGGTGGGGCACAGGCCTTCCTTATGGATGGATAAGGAGAACGGGCCATGACCCACCACGCGGGCCCAATGCGGATAGGTGGGTTTTACCGACTGCAAATGCAGCCGGGACCAACGGCCTAACGTGCCTTCCGAAGCATGGAAGAGCTCGATATAGTAAATTTTTGGTCACCCATCCCGTGACCTACCGTTGCGAAAGTTACTTAACCTCAACAATCGCAGGCCAAGCGCGCGAACCGCTGCGACACGGGCTCCTAAAATTTTCTTAATCATTAACCATTACCCACAGCACTGCCTCCTTACTCTTAGAACGAGTACGCGAATGTACATCCTCGTTTAAACAAAAGCTACCGACAGCTTTTGTTTAAATAGTAATTAAGTAAATAAATGAAGTTAAAAATACATCTGCAACAGACGTAGGTAATTCTTTAGCAAAAAGAATGTCTACATCATGTATTTTCCAGTGACCTCACTTGCAAAAAATCTTTTTGACAAACATTACTCATGTTTTGTCCGCACACCACACGCTGCCGATTTTACGGTACCGACACAATGACGACTCCACACATTCTAGGACGATAGTACCGCTATGCATGAATACATTATTCGATTATTTACTGCCGTACCCTGACATTGTCCGATTAGACACTTATTAGGTTGCTTATTTGCCAATTCTATCAGATTGAAGGTTTCGTCATCGTTATTTGCAATCGTAATATGCCCAGAAAGATGTCTATGGATGGGCTTTGCCACATGTAATGGTTGGTTGTTAAAAATGGTAATGCCGGATCGGACTAAACAAAATTCTAAAAAACGCTACAGTTTGTATTTTTAAAGTCACAATTAAATAGTTGAAATCTTGTTTTAAGTTTATTCCTATTCACCTGAAACTAAGTACTCTTTGGATAAAATATGAACAAAACACGATAGACATTCTCGGTAAAAGTCAGGAATCCTCTGCTAATCCGAAAACACGGCAGATGTATGGTAATTAAGCCTCTGCCATTACACGTCTTTGCATTTATTTTAACAAATTTATATTATTAATTATCATTAATTATTTTAATACACTTACAGTAGTCGGCATCACAAAAACACGAGACTAACACAATTTAGGATAAGTGCTAATTTCAAATCCGTCATTCCCGTGCTCGCCGCA
Organism: Chrysoteuchia culmella; assembly: GCA_910589605.1. NCBI lineage: Eukaryota > Metazoa > Arthropoda > Insecta > Lepidoptera > Crambidae > Chrysoteuchia > Chrysoteuchia culmella. The sequence goes on from OU342651.1 coordinate 5,391,467, forward strand.
GTTACAACACTGGCTCTCGTTTATTACTTAGTCAAAATCTATCATGCGATCTCGACATGCGATAACGTCGGGCACCATTAGGCCTCTTCTCCATTGTACAATTACGTTAGTAATAGCACAGAATACTTACTTATAGATAGTATTCTTTAATACAATCGAGGAAGTTCTCGGTAGACGTAAAATTTTATTAAGGACGCTCCTTTATTCAAAAAGTTTTAGATTCAGTGAAAAAGTTTATATTACAAATAATACTACATTATTAGGAGCTACTAATCCTACTAATATTATAAATGCGAAAGTATGTCAGTTTGTTTGCTTGTTACTCTTTCACGCCAAAACTACTGAACGGATTTGGATGAAATTTGGTATGTGGACTTCAAGTAGTGGACTAACACATAGGCTACTTTTTATCCTGATATTCCCACGGGAACGGGAACCACGCGGGTGAGAACGCGGGCGGCCGCTAGTCAATTCATATTTTCATCACATCACTTATATCACAGCACAGAATACTAAATAGTAATTATAGTAGAAAAAAATCGTTTGTAGTGAATTTAAATTCCAGATAAAATTATACCGGAATGGGATAACATTTAAGGAAATCGTACAATTTGAACTATCTCGATAAAAGTCTATCTCTCTAGACCGGTCTACGCCTCAAGTGCGCGCGTGCGCTGAGCGATCATTCGGTATTCCACACAGGTTTGCGTTAAGTGTTTTCCTTCTCAGATACAAATACACTCGGAACACACACCAGATATTGGAACTTCACTAATTTAACAATCTTAAAACACGCTTAAAGACGAATTTATTAAGAAACTAGTTTTATGCATGATTTAAATTAATTCCATAAAAGTTTAATTTCCTGAGAAAATTGTTTCATTAAAATAATATTTTGTAAGTACTTTTAGATCTTTATTATTACTACCCTTATTATCTTATAACTGAGTACCTTCCCAGTTAGTAACTTCCTTGTAGCAGTCATTGTGGCCAGGAATCTCAGGAGCTTTAAACTTTATATATTAAAAAACTACAATCCCTTTGCAATAAATTTGAAAACAAGATAAGGGCTGAGAAAGCTAGATTATTTATTCATGGATTAGTAGTTATTATCCTTTAGAACGATTTCATCCACTTTGCTATCTCGTCCACTTCCTAACTAGTCCACTTTCTAACTCGTCCACCTAAAATTGCTATCTTGTCCACTTCCACAGTTACTTTGTCACTTTGTTCAATTCTTCAGTTAGGTAGTTGACGAGATAGGAAATTGGACGAGTTAGGAAGTGGACGAATTAGGAAGTGGATGAGATAGGATAGTGGACCAGTTAAGAAGTGGACGAGATAGGATAGTGGACCAGTTAGGAGATGGACGAGATAGGAAAGTGGACGAAGTCGTCCTAAAGGGTTATTATCTATAATTACCTCTGAATATAAAGCCTTGCAGCCACTTAGTATAAAAAACACCACATTTTTGTGTATCCTTCTTAGTCACATTTGACGAAAATATCTAATAAAAGAAACGGGTTGTACTGATTGAGAAAAATGCCATTTACTTACATAACTGATGATTACTGATGTTATTTTAGTGTGAGGTTAAAAATATAAAAGTCGTTGGAATACGTCAAGGTCTTGCTTTATATTCTGAGGTTAATTAATGCAAAACTCAAGCATTTTCCTTGTGCTAAAAACTCCGTTCTGCGACAGGAAAAATTATACTAAGATACACACAAAATATTGCAATGAGATAAAACAATACTCTTCAGATATGAAAACAATATTTTTCACCTCACACGCTCTGAAAAGGAGGTTTTGTCAATCAGTTTAGGCGTAGAAAATCGCTTTTTGCGGTCAAGCGCGGCAAAGTACTTTTTTAAATTAGTAGGTTCCTAAAAACATGTCTTAAATGCGTTCCGAATCGCACTATTGACTTTTTTGTTATATTTGATTCTTATTTTAAATAGCTTTAAATTAATTATAATACTCCGTTTAGGTTTAATTATATTATTTTAGTTCATTGAATCATAAAAACAATAACAATAAGATTAAACTATTTGTTATAAGAATTTTATATTAGGTTGGGTGAGATTTCACAACCTATAAATGGATTTCGGACTGTGACATAAATCTTTATTTTTTTTATTGTCTTTGTCTTGTACCTCATGTCAGTGTCAATATTTACGAAATCGTTTTTATTCTTATTAATATATTCCTACTTTAAATAACTTTGAATTATAATATAATAATCCCTTTTTTATTATTTTCGTTTTTTATATCATTAAAACAACGAGAATAAGGTATATTTAGATTAAACTTTATGTTTAAAGATTTTTTTACCGGAAGTTGACCGCGGAAACAACCATAAAATGTTCCTCGCTGTTGTGAGGTGAAAAATTGTGTGTTGCGCTCGGCAGAAAAGTTTTTAGCATCTTGTACCTTTGAAATCCTCGCTTCGCTCAGGATTCAATAGAGGTAACTCGCCGCTTAATAACCAACTTTCCAGCCTTGCATAACAAATAACTATTGATTGAGGGTCGTAGATGAAGGCGAATCTTGAGGATCCAATGGATATTGGATCATCATTTGGACCTACGCACATGGGATTGACTGATTGACTGAATGGGACCATTTGCTTGAATCTTCTATTCTATATACTAATAAAACAATACCGTGACTGACTGACAGACAGACAACGTGAACCCTAAATGGCTGAACCGATTGAGCTGTGTATACAGGATCCTCTGATGTAGGCGTGCACTAAGAATTTTGTTTATATTCTCACGGCATTGGGAATAAAACTGGATTATATGGTAACCTAAATCCTCGCGGACGAAGTAGCGGGCGGAAGGTTAGTATTCGATTAAACTTATTGTTTGCGCCTGTGCGGTCCATGTAGGTATAATGCCAGCAACAAATTAAAAAAAAAAGAGAAAAAGAAAAGTTTTCAAATTTTAAAACAAATGACAATCGACTTATTCAACAATTCTACGCGCTGTATTATTAAATTACAAATAAATAAAATATTTTTTCCACAATTTTGGGGTTTCATTTATATCCAAAGAAGAGGCACTTATAAATAAGTAAGTAAGTACTTTCGCACGTTTCGAAATATTGAGTGAAACGTGTTAGAATCCGTAAAAGTGGTTTATTTAGTTTTGTTCATAAGACGAAAACACTTGTCGCACTCAGTATGTAATGTAGTAAAAGATAAGACACAATAAGTCGAAGACAAAAGAACACTAACTAAATCAATATACCGCAGTCAAGTGCGCTTCATCTATACGTTCTTTAGGAAAATATACCTACAAAGTGTATAATGATAAATGATAAATAATATTTTATTTGCAAAAAACATGGTATAATGATAATGAGCCAAGGCTTTACAAAATTAAGTGCTCATGCTTTGCTGATTATAAAAATCGCATGCAATTACTGATTGGTAAATTACAAATTACAAAAGTCAGAGAAATATTAAGCTTAATTAAATTTAAATATTACAATGTCATCGAGATAGATAGAATTCAGTAGGTATAATGTCAAAAAAAGGTTATCAATTTAATAAAAAATAAAAAAATCTATATTCATTTGTCACGATAAGGATAAAATTGTTTCAAGACATAGAAATTATTCTCTTTAAGCCACTTACATAAATTAATTTTGAACAATCGGTTGTTCAGACCTTTAAAGGTGATAGGAATCTTATTATATTTTATTATAAGAAATACTCAAAAACTTTTAAGTGAAACTACAGAATACTTTAATAGTTAGTACCTAGGTACTAAAGTGGTAATTTTTCTATTCCTATGATAAAGAACGCTAACGCAAACTCTAAAGTTTAAAATGCCTAAAGCAGTAACTGCAAAATTACATGACGTGTGCTTGTCAATCTCATACAAACTTACAAAAGATTGTAAATTGGTAAATGAGCCCCTCTTTTCAGTGCCTCTTATATAGTAAATTATGAGATTTTTTTTCATCCTAAAGTACAAAAACAAACTTTTATTAAATATCTTGGAGTTTGATATTAAATATTTTTGGAGTTTGTTATTAAACATTTTTCATAAGATTGATGGTCTCTTAGTATTTCACCCACACAAACTACTCTGCATTACGCTGCGTTTGATCCGTTTAATCAAGCGAGAGAATAAAATGTTTATTATACTTTCAAATGGGATTCTGTTCCAGAAATTGGTACTCGAAGTAGTAACTATGCTAGTGGTAGGTATGCAGTTGGGTTTCTGTAAGCATCACAGACTAAGTTAATTTTTGAAGTGAAAACTTCTTTAGCGGCGTTGAGCACTTTTTCTGTAATGGGTATATAATCTTAAACTCGCGTCAGGACACGTGACCTGATCGAAAAAGCGTAAGACGGATGGAGAGTAGACAGCTATCCCCTCTCTACGGCGCGGCGAAAATGTATGCCTGGGGCCTACTGTTTCTTTTAGGCTTTTAATAAATTTAATAAATTTGTTTATTATTATTTATTATTATTATTATTATTATTATTATTATTTATTATTATTATTATTATTATTATTATTATTATTATTATTATTATTATTATTATTATTATTATTATTATTATATTTATTTTTGTTTTCTCAAATATTTGGTATGTTAAGCTTTTGTGGAACTGTGAGTCAACACAAAGAGGCTGTAATATTAGGTAGTTAAGAATCGATTGTATTTTCGGGAATATCTAAAAACTTTCTATTATTATTATTATTATTATTATTATTATTATTATTATTATTATTATTATTATTATTATTATTATTATTATTATTATTATTATTTATTAATAATAATTCATTAATAATAATATGCAAAATTATTCCCTAACCATTCCAAAATATCAAACATGCTTAACGTTAATAATCAAGTTTTCACTTCTGCCGGCACTCCCGGAGTGCAACCCGTCTTTTTTTTTTATGAACGACGGTGAGGCTCTTAGCCTTCATCATACCTGATGTTAAGTATTGATAAGGCTAAAGATGGAAGCAAGCCTCTCCCGGAATCCTCATCACTGAGGAACTGGCTATCTTATCACAAACTGCCGGAACACAACAATGCTGAAAACATTGTTGTTATGGCGTCAGACTTAGATTAGATGGTGGTACCGAATACAATATGTACCCCCGCTGGGAATCGAACCCGGGACCCCTGGGTCTGATACCGGTGGTTGTACCACTAGACCACAGAGAAATAGTATAATTATAGTAAGCATTCTAACGAATTGTGATGTGCTGTGATGTGACTATCAAGATGCAACGATGCGATGACTGCACAACTCTTTTCCGCGCTTTCTTCCTTGGAACTGGGGGCCTAATCGATTTGTTTTCGAACGATGAAACGCAGGAACGTTGTCGACTTGTGGTTACGTTTTCGTTTGTTTGTTCCTGTTGTTTTTGTCGCAAACTATTTTCTGAGTTGTTTTTAATAATTTTTCCGTCACGATTTGATTCTACAGTTCAAGTTAGTGCGATTGGGCTCTGGTATCCGTATTTTTTTAGATGAGCAATCGTAATCACGTTTGCTTTAAAAGTTTTAACTCTGGATCTCAACTGCCTATCATTATCCTTCTATCTGTCAAATACAAAACCTCTAAGTTTAGCACCATCATAAAGGAATGTCCCGCGGTTCCGGCAAGACAAAGAGCTTACACTTACTGTCAAAGAGAATCAAAACTATGTCAAGTGTCAGGATATACTCGAGAAAAACCAACACATTGACGTACCGAATCTCGATAAGCTGCAAGTACAAGTTAGAGATAAACTGTGCTATCTCATTTTACAGTAACCAATATAATAAACTAGCGGATCCTCGCGGTTTTACCCGCGTGCTGCCCGTTCCCGTGGGAATATCGGGATAAAATATAGCCTTTGTCACTTGGGAGAAATGTAGCTTTCTAATGGTCTAAGAATTTTCTAAATCGGTCCAGTAGTTCCTGAGATTAGCGCGTTCAAACAAACAAACTCTTCAGCTTTATAATATTAAGTATAAATTAACGCTTCCTTTGTTCTTAGATAAATATCCCAGCAAAAAAATAGTCCTTAATTTTAAACTTTCGCGTTGCATTATTAATATTGAAAACCGACTTCAAAAAACTAAAAAGCAAAATATAAGCTTTTTGGAGTCGGTGACTGACTGAGGAATTTTAGATTACGGTCCCACTCTTTTATTTTTCTTGCCTTGGCTGGCACCGACTCCGGCTGGTTTTGGTATCATTAAAAGTTTAAATTTAAACAAATATAATTCCACATTCAAATTAGAAAAATGTGTGATTTTCATTTGTTTTTCTTACTGTCAAGCTGAGTGAATCTAATGAAGAAATTCGATACATTTTAAAACTTTACTCCAAAAAATAAAATTTAACATGCCGCGAAAATAAATTGCTATGTTTATGGACCTAGTGCAGTGTCTGTGAGAGTAGCACAAATTTGGTTTAAGCGTTTTCAATCCGGAAATTTTGATGTCACAGATGCACGTCGCTCTGGTCGTATCATAGGAAAATGATAACTGGTGATGAAAAGTGGATCACGTACGACAAAAACGTGCGAAAAAGGTCGTGGTCAAAGGCCGGTCAGGCTGCACAGACTGTGGCGAAACCCGGGTTAACTCGCAACAAGGTGATGCTGTGTGTGGTGGGATTGGAGGTGCATTATTCATTATGGCAGTTACCACCAGGCAGGGCCATCGATTGTGCACTCTACTGCGAACAACTGATGATTTGTTTGTGTTTTTTTATTTCTTACTTATATTTTATAGTTTTCGTTATTTTTGTGTGTCCGCGCACACCACGCATCACTACCTGTCAGAATACCAGCGTTGCTGTGAAACTCATGGCAACTCAAAGCTGAGGCAGGACCTAATTTGACCATTAATGTAATGTGTTGTGTTTTTTTTTTTCATTTTCGTATTTTTGTTATGTTTGTAATTGTGTCTTTGGTCAATAAAATGTTTCTCGCTCTCTCTCTCTGATGAGATTAAAGCAAGAACTTAAAAGAAAGCGGCCGCAATTCATCAACAGGGGAAGTGGTTTTCAATCATGATAACGCTAGACCTCGCACATCTTTAGCCACTCAGCAAAAATTAAGATAGTTTGACTGGGAGGTGTTAATGCATCCGCTGTATAGTCCTGACCTTGCACCTTCAGATTTCCAGCTGTTTCGGTATCTTCAGAATTCTTTAGGCAGTGTCAGGTTAACATCATGATAGGACTGCCAAAACCACTTGTCGCGGTATTTTGATCAGAAGCCCCAACATTTCTATAGCAATGGGCTCATGTCCCTACCTACAAGATGGCAAAAAGTTATCGAACAAAATTGGCACCTACATACTTCAGTTAAATGTAAATAAACTATATAAAAAAAAAAATGTAATTTAAAAGAAATGCGAAGAAACTTTTTCGCCAACTTATTATCTGAGTGGATTAGACAATACGGTTTCTATTTGTATTTTTGAGTAGCTTTTCATTGTCGAATATTTTTTTAAATTTCTGGTAGACATAGGGATAGTTATCAACGTCATCATCATCATCATCATCAGCCTGTGGACGTCCACTGCTGGACATAGGCCTCTCCTAGCTCACGATGTCGTTCATAGGAGGTTATTAGCCTACTGCTACCACGCTGGCCAGACGGGTTGGTAGAGGGTTTGATTCAAGTTTTCGAGACTCTTAGTCGACTCTTACGACATCCCAGTCATGTAAGAAAGTGGTGACACTTGTAGGCTGGTTATCAACGTATTTTCTAAAAACTAAGGGTATCTATAGCATCTCTATATATTATGAACTAATGACTAATGAAGTCAGGGATTTGGGCGTACAGTTTACTTCGGGGTTTACATTTCGTGAACATATTACGACCATTTGCAAGAAAGCATACCGTAATTTAGGCAGTCATCGCATTGTATAACACCTTAGTTAGAAGTCAGCTCGAATGTAACGCAGTTATCTGGGCTCCACATGAAACTAAATATATTCTCATGCTGGAGCGGGTACAAAATAAATTTATAAGGTATTTATATATGAAATATTACGGCGTATACCCTTTTTTTTCCTCTGCAATATCCTACCCTTTTTATTTTAGGTATGGTAGGGTATAACGAGCTTAGTGTCAGAAGAGACCTCGCACTGGTGTAGTACAATGTAAACCTGTTAAGAGGATACATAAAAAATGCGCAATTATTATGTACCCTAAACTACCCTAAACTAGTGTGCCAGATCGGTATGTTGAGAGAAGGAGGCGTCCGCCGCTGCTGGTGGTGCCGCGCGCGCGCACCAACCTGCTGCGGTGCGCGCCGCTCACTCGCGCTACACACTCCTTAACGATATAGCCAATTATCGATTTGTTTGTATGCTCTAAGGGTGAATTCGCAAGGCGGGCACTGCACGTCATTTGTTACATAAAGTTACCAATATATTAATTTAATGCTTGTACTATCGCCTTGGATATCAATCTGTATAGGTAGTATTAAGTTGGATCGAAATAAATAAATAAATTATCGCGATAACAACAAGCAGATTACATCGACATCACTTTATCTGAAGTTCACCTGCAGGGTTTTATCTGACTTTGTCTAAAAAACCACTGAAAATCTAGTTGCTACCACAATATTTGAAAAAGGTTGTGGCAAGTATGTGGATTAGATAAATCAGTTTCAAGTGATCCTATAAAGAGCCGCTTAACGTGATTACTTAGAAACAGGAAACAGGTTAGAAAGAACTGAAACAAAATCCGTAAATTGTCAAAAAGGTATATAAGATAAATCAGTTTCAAGTGATCCTATTTAAAGAGCCAATTAACGTCACTACTTAGAAACAGGCTGGAAAAAAATGAAACAAAATCTGAAAAATTATAACGATGTTCATTGGGTCACTATAAATAAATGACGTCACCAGTAAATAAACGTAACGAAATGGTTCCAGTAAGCTTTGTCAGTACACCTACTGATGAGAAAAAATAACTCAATTCTAATTAATTCACGTGACTTAAAACTATAAGAAAGGAGTTTCCTATTTCGAGAACAAGTCTTTGTTATAAATATTTTTTTTTAATATTAATAAAAATTTGTGTAGTATATTTTCTTGATTAATATTTATCACATAAAAATAGCATTGTAAAATCCAAAATTAAAATTTTAAGTCTATGTTATTCAAAAAAAAAGTTAAAACTTAGTTATGCCAAATAAAATTGCTATTGAAGGTTATTATTGTTTTCGTAATCGGCTATGTTCGATAACAAATAATGAACATATTTGGTGACGGATCATCTAAAGTTTTTTTTTTCAAAAACATTTACGTTTGTTTACCTTTAACAAATATTTCAGAAGTCCTGATGAACTGTCTCCTATCATTATCACCTTTCTATTTATTTAGCTCGTATACAGATATACAGATTATTTTAGTGCATAAGTGGAACTGCCATTATTTGTTCATTTTCATATCATTTTAGGTCAGTATCATTAGTGTTATGTCTATATTCCAAGAGCTCAAAGTAAAAGAAGAAAGTCTTCTGTCTCTTATTATTAAAATTAGATGGTCACATCACGCGAAAGGAAAATTCGTGAATTTTCCCCTAGACACCTAAGAAAAGGCATTAAGAGTCACGGATTTAACATCGTTTTTTTATATTTCTTTTTTAAACAACATAATTAACAGATCATTTGGATGGTGACTCCTAAACATTTAGTAAAAAAGAAATCAATCGAATTGTAAAAAGCCATTAAGTGGCAAACTCTCTTTGAACGCACTTTCTGGTGAAAATAAACATTAAGAATCGTGTATTAATTATGCCTACCTAAATTAGGAAGCGACAGAAAAACTATGATATTAGACATTTACTCAAATAAAGTACTTACACCCCATATAAAAGAAACAATGTTACATTTTTCTGAAATATATTTGGTTAAAATAGAGGAAAGTGCAGATAATACAGTCAATACTTATCGTAAAGATTCTCTTTGAAATGTCTTATCGAAAACAGGAAGACATTTACATTCTGCGTTAAATCTAATCACGAATATTTCGTAATATTTGACATATCTTAAACTTACATGAAGTAGTCAACTGCCAATCAGGTTGCACACTTGCATTTGCACTACAAATTCGCCATTATTACGAGCGACATAAGGCCGATCTCTAAAAAACTGTAATGCCTGGCTTGTGGTCGTGTGTACCTACATGAGCAAGCGAGCGAAGCGAAATGAATATCACTTTATAAACTTCATGTTACCCATGCCATGATCGATTCGAAATAGTGTTGTGTAAATTGCCAATTGTACAAACAATTCTACGAAAAGCCAAGTACTTACATGAATTCAAAACTAGTCTAAAAATATGTTTATTAAAAATTTCAAAAAACATTATGTTGATTTTGAATACCTAGTTATTTGTACAAAAAAATGAAGAATATTTTGTAAGAAACCTTACCACGATCGATCTGTTTTAATATTAAAGTAATGTTGCAATCGAGCTGTCCACGTGTGAAAGTCATGTTGATCAGCGTTCAGCAACGGATCGATTATGGAAAATTATGGTTATGATTTTGGATTACGGAAATGTAATTGCGACCATCCATTATTTTGTCGCATAATTTATTTTGTTATCCATACTTTACTACATACTCCTTTACCTTTTTACCTTTTCTTATGTATCATTATAATTAGGTAATTTCTGAAGTAACTAATGTCCGTTAAATTAGTACCGTAACTCTGTAAATAATCAAATCGTAACTTTTTTTGTAAAACTCTTTTGTATTGAGAGTAACGGAATTTGGGCAGCTGTATCAAATCGCGGCGCCCAGCTCTGTCGCTTACCAGTATTGAAATCACACATTCTGTAATCCGTGAATGGTCTGTAACCCAAATTTTAAACCAAATAAAATTAGGAAAAAATACCATCCGTACAATACTGTTCAGGTTTATAATTAGTTTAGTATAATTAAGGGAACATAAAGAGAGAAAAAAATGTTCCATCATTTACTTATACAATGATGCAACATTTTTTTTTATCTTGTTTTTCTGTGTATGTACATGTAAGTATGTATGTATGTACGTAAATGTACGTATATACCCTTTTGGCTCTTCCCTTGATTGAGGAATGCAGGGATGAGGGCACAGTGGAAGGTTTTTTGGTTGGTAGGAACCATAAACCATTGTACCATTGGCCGTGAAATCCAAAATTAAAAAATTAAAATGATATCCATAACTATACTTAGTAAGACCTAACTTTTCCAATCGATGAATCATTCCTCAGGTTATTTCGTGTAATTTGCGTCGGCGCAACTGTCTAACCACGGACACGTAGAATTTCAAAACGAAATGCATATTGCATTATGGCGTGTTTAAAATAAAATTGACTCGAGGCCCGAGAATGCCTTTGCAAAGATTAAGTTTTTTATTTATGATATTTCTATTTCTTATATTATATTATATTTCTTATCTATTCTTCGTCAAGAATATTAAAAAAATATGGACAAAACAGATATAAAGAAGAAAAATAATGCATATTAAAATTGGCGAACTTGACAGAAAGATAGATTAGTTACAACTCATTGTATTGTTGTTTTATTTTCTTTTATTTTTGCATTTCCAATTAAAAACATACAATGTCGATTTTTGCCAGGAATAACATCTATCACATTGTTAACGCCATTGATAATAATTTCTTGGCATTACTTACATAAACATTTGATTTATGAACCCATCCATCTCCATAAACCCCGAACAATAGCGGATTAACTTACCTGAAACAAATTTAAAAATGTATAAATATTTCCATTCAAAAATCAGTCAATGTTACGAAATGAGTGACCACATTTTTCTTATTTGAGCTCCTCGCTTCTTCAAAAGGCTTTGGAGCCTTTTTGTCGCAAAAAGTAACAGATTGGTATAATATAGCAATGAGACTGACAAATCGTATATAAACATGATGACAAAAGTAAAAAAAAACATTAATTTTGAAAGATAACTAATAGCAACAACCTAACATAATCAGGGTACCGCCTGATTGTATTTGAAAATTAACTCAATACGAGTATCGTATCATGGCCTATTTCAGGAATAAGTTTCCTTTCCTAAGGAAGACCTATGCCCCAGTAGATGATGAGCCCCTAACGATGATGATCTGATCAGATCTGATAAGATGACGCTGACTGAAATATAATTAATGAACAATCATCGTAAATAACAGCTTAGATGCAGTTTATACAAGAATATAAATGATCTTATGTACTGAATCACTGCATTATCATTGCGGGTAGATTAAGAAGTTGTTAAAAGTAATCCTAGCAATTAGTGGCACGTGAATTCACGTGATAGTACAGCACAATACTTAGCAAGTTGGCAATCATTCATGTTGATAGATAAGTAGGTACTTGGTTCTTTTAGTTGTCGTAAATTGTAAACATGTAAATTAGAGCGAATTTTATTATTTGTTACTGTTTTCTATTATGTTCAAAGTCAAAGTCAAAGATCTTTATTCAAATAGACTTATAGATAAGTAAGTACTTTCGAATAGTCCAAAAGTTTTTTTTCCCTACCAGCCATTCAGGACTTCTTTTAACTGGAACGGCCGCAAGAAACTTATCAGCCTTAAAAGAAACAACAACATTTACAATGGAACGTGTTGTTGCCAAACACAAATCTACAATCTTGAAATATATTTAATAACAAAAGGAAAATTTATTTTTCCAAAAGAAACCCAATAGTTAAAGCGGGTAGAAATGTAGTAATTTTCTCAACGCCTGTGACCACCTAAAAAACCTTGGGACATCTTCGTATCCTATTAAAATATGTACACAAAATGTAATAAATTTTTCTTAATCATTACTACATTTTCCCTTGAATCATTTTCCTCAACTTTTTAGCGATGATTTCGTGATATTTTCTTTTCACAAACTTTGTATTAATTTTCTTAGAAGAAAAATCCTGGTTTAAAGATAAGAGTGGAATAAAACTTCATCAATGGATCTTTCCAATAGATTTTAGTAGATTCGGAAAAATTATGTTGTCTATTATTAGACATATCGATAATAAAGGGAGTTAGCTCTGCCAGCCGTGTCTCTATATTAGCACAACTGGGTCTCAGTTTTCTCACCAATTGCGTGGTATGACCGTAACAGTCTGAAGTGGACACATCCCGAGGCCGATTGGAAGATTCATAGGGGCTATTCGGAGCGATCAAGCAAAAATTATCATTATTTCATTGCCTTTGAATTGAATTTGACGAAAAGGTTTAAAACCGGCGGACTACTCTGATATACGAATAGGCATTTAGTCCGGTCCAAAATATTTAAAAATAAACAATAATTGTGCTAAAACAAACTTACAGACAGACCCATAGAAGTTGTTCACTACCTATATATATATTCTTTACTAAGAGGCATACATTTTGCACGTTTCTATTTGATGTTTTAGATATTTAACTGAAAGTGAAACTAATATAGTTTATGTATATGAGAGCAATCTGTTTATTTTGAAAATATGTCGTTATTATAAGGTACCTATGATATAAGGTATGAGGTTTTTTGGTAGAGCATTCTTCTTCCAGACTTTTTTATTGTTGTGTCTTAAATTAATGAGTCCAAAATATTCCATCCTTACAGAAAGTTATGAAAGCTTTCCTCTTCAACTTGTTTTTTTTTGCCACTTTCATAATCGTTGCCGTCAAAACAAATCTCACATCGTCCATTAAAATCGAAAGTGACAGTTGGTTTCGCTATTTAAATAGACAAGTCTGCCGCCATTTTCGTTTTTTGTTGACATGAATTACGTGCGCTTACATTTCATACTGCCTACAAAGTTTTTTGGTACACGCTTTATAATTGTGTCAATTCATTGAATATAAAAAGTTGGTTTTTGTTAGTCACAATGTACCGATTAATGGTGATTACTCGTATTCATTGCAACAGTAATTTTGTTTCTATTTACGTTTTATTTTAGCTACTACTTTAACCGTCTTAATCCAAAACAAGGTCTATATTTGAAACTAGGTTTAAACTTAGATTAAACCACAGACTAAAAAAAACCTTAGTACAAAATAAAGTTTACCACTAAACCTGGAACTATCTATGGTACTAAATATACCCGCGAGGCCCCAACCTAGTTTATGTATGGACTAACTGTAATTTTAAGGTTATTTTGTGTTTTGTTGTGTTGATTTTTTAAGAAATGGATATTAATATCATTGATATGATGGATTTCTATGCCAGAAAAGGCACGAAAAATTTAAGTATAAATAAAGCAGCGACAACATCAGATTTACCTACACAAGGTCTAATTTTACTTGTCGTATTTTAATTTATAGGGACATAATGTTTATTGCAAATAGACAGACATACAAAGTTACTATCGAATTTCAGTATAACATTAGTAAATATTCGATCTTAGATTCACCCAGCCAATCCAGCAGCATAACTTGGATCGTACTCGTATGTCCTTAGTGTGACCTCATTCAGACGGATATTTCCTAAAGGATCAACTAATTTGGCCACTCACGACAAGTTTCGTACTGTTTCAGACACTTATCAATCCACAAAGAAACTAATATGGATTTAACTGGAATGAAAAGAAAATAATATGGATTTAACTGGAATGATTATGCTCTATGCTGTTTAATATGTATATTATGTATAAATTTACAAAAAAAAGTATATAAGTATGTTTATCTGTTATCTAGTATCCATAACACAAGTTCTTCATGATACTTAACGTGGGCTAGATAATTGGTGTGATTGTATGGAAATATTTATTTATTTATTTATTTAATCACTCTTGTCTACGTAATAAAATAGAATAATACTACTGCCGTAAATATAGTATCAAAATGTAGATACAAAAATCTCAACAGTACCCAAAACTTTCATCGGAAACCAATTCAAATCAAATCGTTTATTTTGCAAACTAAGCGATAAGGTACATAGGTGTTACATACATGGTAAAATGCGGCTCAGTTACCGTTATGGTGTAGCAAAAATTATGACAGGACAGCTTATTATCTACGGACACTTAAATTACAAAAAGCTAACGTTTGGACACTTAACTTACATTACAAAAAGATAACGTGTTTTTTTGTTTTTTTGATGCAGATTCCAATATATTAACATATTTCATGTATTTAGGGAAACATTTACGGAGTAGTAACATTTTTGTATGAGGTAAGATATTTTTATTTTTATTTTTATTTTTGTTTATTGAAAACCAACAGTGTTACAAATATAATTGACAAAAATTGTGTACATTATAATAGTAAGACCAATTACAGGTTTCCTTAAAAAATTAAGCCAATAACTCAAATAGAACAAAAAACAACGACACAAAAATATCAGCCTAGCTAGTAAACATAGTGTTTGCGTGTGTGTATGTGTGTGTACGTGTATGTATGTGAGTGTGTATGTCTGAATGTATTTCGTAATAGAGTTAAATATTTAACGTAACATAATATGTTAATAGCATAATATTCGTAATAGAGTAAACATGATAACAAGCAAAATTATATAAAAACTTATATGAAAATCCAACAAATATGAACGCAGATGTTGGTTTAAAGTTAAACGATGGCAATGTAAATAATACAATATTTATTTCCCATTTCCAACTAATTAATTATAGTCGACTTATCATTGAAAAAATATTTAATTGTTACCGTACTGATCATTTATTTTTTATGTAAGTATATTATGTCAACTTTAATTTCAACTTGTATTATATCTATCTATATATCCAATGTGTTCATGCATTACAACAATAATACCTACAAGGACAAACCGGACAGTGAGGCAGCATAGGTACCAAAGATACCAAAACTTGTAACAGCTACCATATGATTTGGGACCTTAAATTATTTAGTAGTAAACAAATCCTTATTAGTATAATTGAATTAAATTTTATGATTTACTAATCAGCAAAGCAGACATATCAATGACTTAGAAAATGATTTGAGGTTTAGTTCATTTTTTATTGCCAAAACCTTATACAGTTGTTTATCATATAATTAACAATAGCGGCTGTGCAAGACTTTTGCAACATTTCACTCTCGTTCTTAGTTATCAACAATTACTTAGATTCATAAAAGCACCAAAATCTTTAAAATTTTCATCGTAATCCTAATTATTCTAAATCCTAATTCTAAATATCCTAAATAGTAAATCCTAAATATATAATATTATAAATGCGAAAGTGTGTTTGTTTGTTCTTCCTTCACGCCCTAACTTAGCAACCAATCGACTTAATTTTTGGCATAGAGTTAGTTAAAAGGACGGAAAGTAATATAGCTTACTTTTTATCCCGATATTTCCACGGGAACGGGAATCACGCGGGTGAAACCGCGGGCGGAAGCTAGTATTAGATAACTATAATAATTAAAGGGCTGTTTTTCAACGTGTCTGTTGTCGAGTATTGCAGACATTCAATGATTATGAATGTCTGCAATACTTGACAACAGACACGTTAAAATGCGCGGCATTCTTACAAAACGCAATGAATACTGTATCGTTCTTCATCAAAGGAAGAGGAAATCATATAAAACAATTATACGGGTCAATTAATGTAAAAAAACAAAGCCTAATTAAATGACGGCGGAACGTGTGACCACCGGACTACTCCGTTGGAGCGATGGCCTTTTTTAGGGTTCCGTACCCAAAGGGTAAAACGGGACCCTATTAATAAGACTCGGCTGTCCATCCGTCTGTCTGTCTGTCTGTCTGTCCGTCTGTCACCAGGCTGTATCTCATGAACCGTGATAGTTAGATGGTTGAAATTTTCACAGATGAAGTATTTCTGTTGCCGCTATAACAACAAATAATATAAAACAGAATAAAATAAATATTTAAGGGAGCTCCCATACAAAAAACATGTTTTTAGTCGATTTTATAGATAATGGTACGTAACTACAATCATTTGCGTGCGAAGACCTAAGTACAACATGTAAAAAAAAGAAGATTTAATACCATAGATCAGAGCGGCTTCCGTACCAGCTAGGAAGCCTCGTCGGTCTATGTTTAATACACGTTTGTTATAATTTTCGAAAAGTACTATCCAATGAAAAATAACTTGAAATAGTACGTACGACACATACAATCAAATAAGAAATCTCAAATATATTTTAAAATAACGTCCATAGCTAATGGACGACCTTGTGAGCCACGCTTACTACGAGAGTACTGATAGAAAAAAAATGACCAAAGAAAAGAACCTTCACCGGCAGCTGATTACGGCGTAGGTAAACGCAGGGTAAACATTGGTCAAGTAGAACATCAATGGCCGACAGATCCCTTCCTAGGAAAGACGTTCCACAACAGAAAACTGCACGGTGAAAACATCGGCAATAAGGTTTAAGAAGAAAAACAAAAGGGTAACTTTTGGTCTTTCAGGACAATGTCATCAGCCATTTTTAATGTCTCCACAGCTGGGGCACTGGCCTTGCCTGATGGATAGTTATGGAAAATGAAAATTTCCTCCCTAAAATTTCCTCCGCACTCCTCCAGCTTCTATTCCTATTCCGTTTCCGTGCACGCGGTCCGGCTTTGGAACGCACTACCACAGGGCATCAGAAAGGCTCAGACTGTAAAATCCTTTGGTGATCAAGTTAGAAGACATTTCCTTTCTCTTTCTCCTAACTTATAAATTATCATATATTTTCTCTCTTTCAGTATCCATCTATTTGTAAATATATACATTTTCTTCTCCTTCTTCGTGCACCCATTCCCCTATACCTTATTTATCTGTTTTCTTTCACCCAAGGTTGCCTGGAAGAGATTGCTATGTAGCAATAAGGCCGCCTATTGTATATTCTTCTGTATATTTATTTTTTCTTTGTACTTGTTTTGTGTTTATCGTGTGCAATAAAGATTTTTATTATTATTATTATTATTAAAATGCGCCATAACCGACCACGCGGGCTCAATGCTTGTTGGTAGTAACGACTGCCAATGCAGCCGGGACCAACGGTTTAACGTGCTTTCCGAAGCACGGAGGAGCTAGAGAGAGTACATTTTTGAGTCTAATCCATAAAGTTTACTATCTCGAGCTCGGTAGCGTTACCACCGAACATTGCGATTGAGTCCGAGCGCGCGAATCACTGCGCCACGGGCTCCTCTATGAAAATATGTTGTGATTATATGTAAAGTATGTATTGTATGAACGTATTATTGTCAGTGTAACATAATAAATGTTGTCTATGATAAACCTATTACCTCGTTACGGCATTATCCTGCAGAGGTTGCATCATAAATATTTCAACCACTATCAAACGTGTCCTAAAGCACGTTTCGTTCATCGTTAACAAACAGTTATGTTGCTCAAAAGTTTAATGTGTCTGTGTTACTACTTGCTGTGAAAATTTCACGTGACTCGGTTTTCGAGTAACGGAAAAAAAACGGTCTGTTTTCTTTCAATTTCCCATGTACAGATTCTCACACCCTATACTTCACACCAAAAATAAGATGTAACAGGATGTCTAGCAGTCAGAGTGACATATAATAACTTCTGCATTTATAATACCTTTACTCGTCATACTAGGGTATTGATTATCCTTTAATTTTCAATGAAAAAACTACGCGTGCGGAAGCGAGATCTATTTTCCAGATTAGGCGAAAAAACCGCGTATCACTTCGTAGTATATAACTATTTGGTGTCCACTAAATAAACCAACTTCCAATACCTAGTTTACGTAACCCATTTGAGAATAATCTCGAATTTTCGTATTTTAAGAGGTCTTTTTGAAAAGAAAAATTATAGAGGCTAACTCATAAAATCGTGTTTTGAAACTTTACAAATCTTGATTAAGGCATGAAGAAATATAAAGCTTATTCTTTTAAACTGTAGATCTGTACTATTGTTTTAAGTGAATTAGCCTTAATCCTTAGCTGATTCCAGTTATTCAGCTGATATTGAAAAAAAAAAGAAAATGTTAAAGAGTAAATGTCATTTCCGGACTTTTCGGTTCCGCCTAATTAAAAACAAAGACGGCATTGCGTGTACAAATTTCAGTGACGTTTCAGTGTAAATGAAGGTAAGGAAAATACCAGGGTCACATAAATCATTAGGCCGTTAACATTAGCAATGAGTAAACTGTATTAAACCAAAAAGAAAATATGTTTTATATTCGAAGGAGAAAATGACAATAAGAGGAACACACATATAGGCAACCTTATTGCTACATAGCAATCTCTTTCTGACAACCTTGGGTGGGTGGTATATAAGGGCCTTAGGGTCAACTTTAAACTTTCATGGTCATTATCACTATCATTATTAAGGGAAAAGGGGATTTTTATTTTACCATGTTGAAAAAAAACATGGTAAAATTCCCGTTTTTTCCTAACCTATATATAAAAAATTCAAAGGTGACTGACTGACTGATCTATCTACGCACAGCCCAAACGGCTGAATATAGAAATTTGAAATTTTGCACAAACATACCTTACACAGTAAATTACTATGGAAAAATGTAAAACAAGTAACATATACGAATAAAGTAATAAATTAAACGAAGAATTTTTCAAACTTCAGACTTCACTTGTTAATTCAGCAAACTATATTAACGAGTATTTTGCTAATATAGGCAAATATCTAGCAGAGAGTATTCTTTCTCATACCTTTGAAAATGATATTGCTAATTATCTTAACACAGTTCCTGACGAACTTCAATCCATGGCCTTACTAGATACTGATCCCGACGAAGAAAGTGCTCTAGGTTGGGATAATATCTCAACTTATTGTCTGAAACTCATAAGACATGAGATTATTCCGGTTTTGACTCATTTCTTTAATATGTGCTTTAGAACAGGCATTTTTCCGGCTCTTTTAAAACTGTCGATTATCCATCAATTATCTCTTTGACAGACAGAAATGACTTAAATAACTATCGACCTATTTCTGTTCTGTCAGTTGTCTCAAAAATTTTTGAAAAGTTACTCAATATCAGATTAATTAACTACCTAAATACTTTCAATATTTTATCACCAAATCAGTTCGGCTTCAAAAAAGGTATATCGACAGAAGATGCAGTTACATCTTTAACTTCTCTTATAACAGAGCAACTAGACAAAGGAAATAAATGTTTATCTGTCTTTATAGACATGAAAAAAGCGTTCGAGACGGTTTCTGTCCCCATCCTTGTGCGCAAATTGGAAAAGATTGGTATTAAGGGTACCACGTTATCGATTTTCCAGGACTACTTAAGTGACAGAAAGCAAATGGTTAAGCTCGGTCAACATAATAGTCACTATCTCAACGTGCTCTACGGCGTACCTCAGGGCAGTGTACTTGGCCCAACACTTTTTCTGGTGTACATTAATGACTTATGCGCTATGACCTGTTAAACGCAATAAATTTCACTTACGCAGACGATACTGCCATCGTATTTTACGGGCCAAATTGGAGTGACGTTAAATCGAAAGCCGAAAATGGTATGAAACTAGTCGCTAAATGTCTCAAGTATAACCTTTTAACATTAAATGCTACTAAAACCAATTATATCTGCTTTAGCATAAAGAACAATAGTCAACCAGAAGAAAATTTTTATATAAAAATACATGGATGTAATGGTAATGCAAACAATACATGTATGTGCCCGTCTATAAATAGTGTAAATCATTTGAAATACTTAGGCATATTATTGGATCATAAATTATCATGGTATCCTCAAATTGAGTTGATATCTACTCGGATCAGAAAATTTATTTGGTTGTTCAAAACATTAAGATACTTGGCTCCATCAGACACTGGCTCAAGAAATCTGTTAAACGAAATATATTTTGCACTAGTACAGTCGATAATAGCCTACTGTATACCTGTCTGGGGTGGAACTTACAAAACACGTTTTATAGAAATTGAAAGAGCTCAAAGAGCTTTATTGAAAGTGATGTATTTCAAAAAGCGTCGTTTTCCCACTGATGAGCTTTATGAAATTAGTAATTTGCTCTCTGTTCGTAAACTTTACGTCGTTTCTACACTAACAAAGAAACACAAAACCATTACATATGACCAGACCACAGACAATAGAAGAAGAAAGGGTACTGTCTTAAAGATACCAAAAACTAAAACTAAGTTTGCTCAAGTTCAATACGGTGTACAGTCAGCTCGCTTATATAATGAAATAAATAAAAAAAATCTATATTTGCAATAAATCATATCACGATTGTAAAGCTTCATTAACAACATGGATCAAAACTTAAAATTATGAAGAAACTGAATTATTATTGAAATAATTACAGTCAACTCACACACACTCACACCCACACGCACGCACACACACACCACACACACACACACACCACACACACACACACACACACACATGCACGCACGCAACACACACACAATACACAAACACACTGAAGATAATTATATTCCCTTTATATCTTTATTTAGAAATTGTAAGTAATTCTTGTAAAGTAATTTTGTTAATATTCACAGCGTTTGTTTTCAAATATAGCTGTTATGTTATATGAAGAACAGAGCCTTCTGATACGAGTATTTTTATGCTTAAAAGGAGACTCTGGCCACTAGCTATGTAAAATGATATTTGAACGTAAATAAATATTTATGATTTTTTTTATTTGATTTTGACAGTGTAGGGATCCAGTAAGGAAGGATTTTTGGAAATTCCACCCCTAAAGGGGTAAAACAAGGAATGAACGTTTATATGAAAGTTCGTCAATTTTGAAGTTATGATCTTCAAATTTTGTATTTCGATTGACGTTTGAAAATAAACATTTACCTGTCTTAGTATTTTTTAAAACTTCAACCCCAAATGGGTGAAAATGAGGTATGAAGTTGTGGAAGAAAAGTCCTTTATTTTTAAAGTAAAAGTCACAAATTTTTTGTTAGGCTTATGGTTGAAAATTAAATACAAAGAAACAAATAAATATTTTGTAATTTTTATCGAAAAAACATTCCTAAGGAGGTCAAAAGGGAAAAATTATCTAAAATCGATATGTATGTCATTAACTAGGTTTTATGGATGTTGATTCCAAAATTGGCATTGATTTTGAAATCTAATGCAGCGAACATGGCTTTAAATGGCCCTAAAGGGTTTAAATGGGGGTTAAATTTTTGTATTGAAAATAATTCAAAATAGGCTTTCCGGTGTCGTTCGCAATAGCTTTAAAACATTGTAATACTTCGCGATATAGGTAATTTTTCCATTCAAAATAATTAAGAGAATAAATTGTTGATCTTTGAATAAACAAATATCGGTTTGATTTCGTTTCATCATTCATGTTTTTATTTCCCTTCTACTGGGACTTGCTCATAGATGGATAAAGGAAACGGGCAGAGGAGCCAGCAGGCCCAGTTTGGATTGGTGGGTCGAAAACAGAATTGAGCCGAGATCAACGTCTTATCGTGCCTTGGGAATTATAGAGGAGCTCAAGATAGTTTTTTTGACATACATCCCGAGCATAGTAAAAGTTTCTTAACCGCTACAGTAGGAGGTTGAACTGCGCCATTGACTAACTGTCCTTTGCGTATTATAATTACTTCGACTAGGTATATAAGTTCTATAACGCGTGTACATGAATGGGGCAGCTGGTAAAATAATACATGAAAAAAATCTATGTGTGCGTCATTGCTTAGCATAATTACCACGCCTTTTTATATTCAAGATAGATAGATTTCATTTCTTATGTTTTTAACTTACAACAGGGAAACATTTAGCCGCAATCATACTTTATGTTAATGAGTAGGTAATGATAAAGCTGAAGATGGTGATCGCACTTTTTTCAGAATTCTGAACTACTGAGGAACTGGCTATTTTAGCCATTAACTGCCGGAACACAACAACGCTGATAGCATTGTTGCTATGGCGATAACCTTAGGTAAGATGATGGTAGCAAGCCAGGCGGACTTAGATCAAGTCCTACCACCAACCATACCAAATACAATAAGAACACCTCCTGGGAATCGAAATCGGGACCTCTGTACCTGATACCGAAGGGTGCTACCACTAGACCACAGAGGCGGTCAAGTAAAAATATAACCATTTCCTCAGTTTTTTAGCAATCTGATTAAAGGTACCCAAAGGATTTTCTCGAATTTCCACGCGAACGAAGTCGCAAGCAGAAGCTAGTAGTGATATATAAATAAGATGATACGCTACGTGTAACTCCATATCTTAATTGAAATTGCTTTTCACTATCGCAATAACAGCCGTTGGTAAGAAAACAGGTATTCCAAGCCTGCGTTATCGTTCAAATCAATGTGATATATATTGCAAGCGATCCGGAATAGAGTCTTCAAATTCATCAGTAAACCCTGTCATTGTTTGTATGACAACAGCTGCCAAACGGTGTTTGTGTATGGGAGGGTAAACAGGGCGACACGTGGTAGTGAATCATTTGGAATAAACAGTTTAGGAACTGTGTTCGTTAACACCTTACTGCTAATAGCTCTATTCAGGTCGTTACGGACATAACTGAAAATGCATTTAAACAGCTGTTGGAGAAATATTAATCCAAACAAGTAGGTTTTGGTGTGACTTTACCATCGAAACACACTTGTTGCGTATTGTTAACCGAATCGGATCATTCCTGTGTTGATTAATTATAATACCTATCATCACATTGATTAAGTAAGTATCCCAAGCTCGCCTTTTTCAAGGCCAGTTGGTGGTCAAATGTTTGCGGATATAAGTATCTATAAAAAGCAGCTTCTCTCTTGTCAAAGGAAGGTACGAGCACCTAGTTATGGTAATTCGAACTCTCCCAATGAGAGGTCTTTCAACCAGTAAATAATTACTTTTGGAATAATTGAAATAAATGCACAAAGATTGGACTTGTGTGTTGTTCAAGGGTCAATGGCATTGCAATTTGGCCACAAATGTCAATTAGAAACTGCAAAATAAATCGTGATGTGATTCATCTCGTCATCTTTAAAATATTATAGCAACAACAAAAAACATACGTCAATTTCTCACGAAAGCAAAAGGACAAAGAAAACCTGTCATTATTGCTAAGTGTATAACCTTCACAGCCCTCGGCCAATCAGCGCATCCTGCCTCCAAATATGGCGGTCAGGAGCTCAGGGGTGTCAAATTTCAAACAATATATTCCTAGTTGAATATAGGAAACAAGACAACACTTCGCTATATACGTTTTAGTAGACAGTGAAACAAGCAAAATTACCGTAGTGTCTGTGATTGTGCGAATTTATGAGATATTTCACCTGTGTGGTTCCCGTTCCCGTGGGAATATCGGGATAAAAATATACTTTGTTCATAACCAGTCTATATACTATCTGTGTACTATCAAAATTTCATCGAAATCCGTTCAGTAGTTTTTGAGTTTATTCGTTGCAAACAAACAACAATTAAATCTTTCCTATTTATAATATTATATGATAAGTATAGATATAAACCCTATTTATACAATTAAAAGATAGCCAGTTTCTCAGTAGTTGAGGATTCCGGAAGAAATGCTATTCTACCTTCAGCCTTAACAGTACTTAAAATCAGTATGATGAAAAGAATACTCAACATCATTAAGATAAGGTGATAAGGTATGATGATGAGAAGAAAGAAGATACACTCAGTGACCGTCAATATGGTTTACGCCGAGGACGATCAACTGGGGATCTTCTAGTTTATGTGACGCACTGTTGGGTGAGGCCCTCGAGATGCACGGCTAAGCACAGGTGTCACTTGACATCTCAAAGGCATTTGACAGGGTCTGGCACGCAAGTATGCTGCGCAAGCTTCCTGCGTATGGTATCCCCGCTGACTTTTGTACTTGGATATGCTGATTTCCAGACGGAACGGTCAATCAGAGTACGACTTTTGAATTTTGATTCCCTCGAGAGTGTCGAAATATAAGTTTTTTTGCGACATAAACGGTCGTATCTTTTTTTACGTTAATTTACAAATTTGTTTTTTTTTTACACCTTCAATAGACTGTTGACCTAAATATATGGTTTTAATTTCAACTCGATACCTCTACGCGTTCCCGAGATAAACGAAGACAGAAGGACAACAAAGTGATCCTACAAATAAGGGTTCCGTTTTAGTCTTGGTTCGGAACCCTAAAAAGTGAACTCTTGTACCTCGCAACTCTTAGTACGAGTACTTCCCTAGACCATTACATCTGGAGCTGTTTAAGTTTTACTTTTAAATCGACAGCCCTACTCGCATAAAATTCGAAATGTAATTCCCCATCGCTTTTTAAAACCAGTTTAATTCCAAATTTTACTGATGTTGTTGCGACTGCGCAAACTTTCGAGCGGCCGTTGACGTTTCACGCAACTTATATAAATAAGTAAAACATGTATCTGTTTACAAATATGAGAGACTTGATCTTAGCTTGTATCTTCTTTATATTTTCATTTTGTTAATTCCTGCAGTAGGTACCTACTATAAATGAGAGCTTACATTCTGTGTTTGTTAATTCCTTCGTCAACAGGCCATGCCTTATTTGAGACTTTACCAATTACATTAATTATTTTTTTAAGTCTTCTAATACATAGGTACTTACTTTGTAGAAAGTTCTTAACTGTTTATATATATCATTATAATAATATCTCTGCCTGCCCTTCGTGCCCGGTTTAAATTTCCACCCCGTCTATATATTGGGTTCGAGTCCCATCTGAGAATTCATTTTTTTCCAATATTTTTCTATTTAAAATTTATCATAAGTATAAGTAAGTTACTGAACAAAACATTACAGTTATACTCGTAAGTATGAAAAAATGTTTGCGATGTGCGTTGATTAAACTCTCGCAAAATTTTCCGCAAAACTTACATAACAAATAACATGTGAAGGCTAAATATAGTTTAAGTCGTAGAGGCCGGCCGCCGCCCGGTTTGAATATGACAAAAATATAACAAAAATAAACTAGTAAAATGTATAATTTATAGCTGTTACTGAGACATTGATTACAATATTCAACTTGACGGTATGATAACAGGTTAATTCTAATAATATTATAAATGCAAAAATATGTCAGTTTGTTTGTTTGTTTATTCCTCTTTCACGCAAAAACTACTGAACGGATTTGGGTGAAATTTGGTATGCAAATACTTCAAGTAGTGTACTAACACATAGGCTTTTATCCCTATATTTACACGGGAACGGGAACCACGCGGGTCAAACCGCTGGCGGCAGCTATTTAAATATTATCTTAAGGAGTTCAAATCGTTAACAAAGAAGTAGATGTCTATTAAATTATTAGGTGACATTTAGAGATTGCACAGGCAGGTGTTTTATTTTAATACGATCAAGAGCCTATTTAAGCGTCTCTCGCAACAAAGCCAAATTAGCCTGTTTTGCCATAATTGCCACGCTTGGCATGCGGGCTGGCTTATGAATTTCCTAGGCTGTACGTGGTTGTATATCTGTAAAGTCTGTATTACCTTAAGCTGGGTGGATCCTCGGACCTCGAGATCCGCGCTCATGCAACTGCTCCACAGTTCACATAGTGGATACGGTCGCGCTCCTAAGGGGTTACTTTTGAATGTTCGAGATCGAGATCGACATTGAATGTCAATAATTACTTATTACAGATTTTCGACGTTGATTCGATTTTGATTGGCGCTACAATCGATTTCTACAGTACAAAATTACTTTATTACTAACTTCAAGTATCAATTTTTAGTTTAACTACTTATCTTATGTCTTCACCACTGTTGACTTTTGACGTTTGACGTTAATTCAGTCTCGACCTCAATGCGATCGCGTCTCTCGCTCGCCACTTGCGCGACGAGTGATTCCAAAATAGAGGTCCAGGACCTCTATTTTTGAATCACTCGTCGCGCGAACGAAGAGGCGATCAGGCGATTAGCGACCTTGCATGCGTGGACACCCCCTCGCGCGCACGCGTTGGAAGGCGGTACTACAGGCGAAAAGCGAAGTTATGTATATACGGGCAAGGTCGCTTTTACAGAGTACGGAAACTCAAACGTCGCACGAAAATCAGTAGAATCCTCGAGACGAGTGAATCAAAAATAGAGCTCCTGGAGCGTGCAACGGTGCGAGCTCCTCCGCGATCAGCGCTCCAATCGGTGGCCGTTTGCGCGAACACAAAGAGGATCTCACTCTGTTCGTGGACTAGGCATTTGTGTTGCTTGTGGAGATTCGCGTAAGGTCTCCATCGGAGCTGCAGTTGCAGATCTATGCGCAGAGCAAAGTTGGTGCGCGAACATATTGGATACCCGGCTTTACCGTCTCATACAACTCTCAACAATAAAGGATGGCTATTCTGCTCTGTCACTGACACCGATAACAGAAATGAGATTCATGTGCTACTAATTTATTACTAGTATGTACAAACACGCAACTCTGAAGGTCATTCAACTAACTTTTGACACTAACGAGCCATATGAACATAATAAATATTTCAGTCTGGGCTGAAATTAAAATAAATATTTCATAAAACTATAACCATTAGTTCGTTGACCAGAATCGGATTCAGTAACTTGGTTTCCGATTAATCAAAATGGTTATCGCATATTTCCTTTCCAGCGGAACAATATTATTTCCATTTATACTTTTCCTTCATTTATTTATAGATTACTCAAGGAATTATTAGTCATGGGTTAACATACTTCACTGTACGAGTATTATATCGAGATACCCTTGAAAAATGAATGATATCAAACGCACACTTTCTTTCATTTCAGATCATCATAGAAGTCTAACATAAATACTGGTTTCAAATCGAGATTAGAAAACTAGTGAAATATATATCCGTTCATTAGTCTAGCTAGAGTGAAATCGTGGCATTCTCTTCGCATTCAACTAAAGAGCTCTTATTTTATAACTGGTTAATGGTCTGTCCATTTTGATGATTCATTCATTCATTCACACTTCACAGCTTCCCTTGGCAATATCTCTATATATAAGGCACGTGTTATCCATTCTAATGTTCCCTCCAGCGCCATGAGTATAACACCTACAGCCTTCACTAATAGCTTCAAAAATCACAAAAAAAATGTAGAGGGCCGGAAAAATATATATATTTTTTTAAATTGACCTTATCAAGGTTAAAGGTCAGAAAAACTTTTTTCTCAAGTGACCCCAGTGAGACTACATACTGCGCCCAGCTACAACTACCGCTCACATTCAAAAACTTCAAACTACCTATGTACCTCATTTTTTACTGACAGCTAGAATTTTACATAGTCCGATTTTACTGGCATCATAGGTCAAACATAAGCACTTATCGACAGCTTGCACACCTGCGTAGCACGCGCTTAAGTCTAGTAGTTAACTAGTTACCCCGTTATTTCCTTAATTACCAGAAAACCTTAAGGGGCTGGTAGTATTCTTACCTATATAATATAATATTTATATACATATATATATATATATATATATATATATATATATATTTATATACATATATATATATATATAGTACTTATATATGCAATATATATATAGGGTGGTATAAAGGGCAGATTGCCTTAACCAATGTAGCTACATGAATACGTTCTTAGGCAACCATCCTTAATTTTTTGAGAGATTTTGAACTGCATTCACCAAATTCAAAAAATAATAATTACAGTCAGCAGAAAAATTATGAGTATTCAAAAATATATCATTTTAATGCAATCGATCCTGATTCTCATGAGGATCAAAACATTCTATGACTCCTACTGAGGTATGAGCATTAGGAAAGTCAGAAAGTCAGAAAAACTTAAGGGGGCTGGTAGTATCCATCAATACAATTAACTTTAACTATGGAACCCTTATCGAAATCGCGAACAAAACTGCTGTTGTTTATTATATCTGAGGACTTAGTGCGAGTTTGCAAATGTCCAAACATTACAATCGTGTGAGAGTAAAATTTTGACAGATAGCTTTAATGCAATGAGTATAAAGTTGAGAATTAAACTCTATTCGCAAACTTCGGCGTAAGCGAGTTAGGTGAGGAATCTCACACTAAGCACTCTCATCGAGTAAGTACTTTTTTTTTAACGACGGTGAGACTCTAGCCTTCATCATACCTGATGTTAATTATTGATAAGGCTGAAGATGGAAGCGAGCCTCTCCCGGAATACTCAGCCACTGAGGAACTGGCTATCTTATCTCAAGCTGCCGGAACACAACAATGCTGAAAACATTGTTGTTATGGCGTCAGGCTTAGATAAGATGGTGGTAGCGAGCCAGGCGGACTAACAACAAGTCCTACCACCAACCAAATCGAAGACAATATGTATTGGGATTCATTACAATATGAGTACAATATGTATTCCCGATGGGAATCGAACCCGGGACCCCTGGGTCTGATACCGGTTGTACCACTAGACCACAGAGGCGGTTAAACTTTTCTAAGGAACAGCAGTTATTTTTTTGCGATTATGTTATTTAATTAGACAGAAACTTAATTGATTAACATGTTTGATTTTTGTAAATGAGCAGCAAAATACTTTATATACAAGTGACCAGTGGGCCAACCATGGTTTTTCATATTTTGTGCATTTTGTATGAGAATCTAGCGCCTCTAGTCGACAGTAGCAAAACTACATATTCTCATACAAAATGTCTCCCGTTAACTGTAGAGTAAACGGAAAGAAAAACTCACGGTATTCTCTTTTCTCTTCTCAGATTTCTTTTTAATAATCCGGTCTTTACTACAAATGGTAATCATCTTTTGACACACTTAAAGAGGAAGTACCCTGAATGGTACGTGGCACGAATGCCACAATTGCCACACAACAAACAAAGACTGTAAAAGGAAAATACTCTTAGCACATGATATCATTATCCTTGACGCTTTGGACTACTTGCACTTAGGGGTTTTACCTTTATCGTTTAAGAAATAAGTGTTTATTTTATTTCTCTCACTCGATCTATCGAGTTAAACTCCTAGCTTCTTTATGATTTGGTCTGCATTCAGAATACCCGAACTATTTTAAGTAGTCAAGTCAAATCTTTAATCTAGAGAAAAACACACTAAACTTTCGTCCCGTTAGAGCAGTTAAGAGTCTAAAATAATGTCTCAATTCAAAAACTCGTCCAAACCGTGGAAAGACCATTATTTAAGCTTTAATTATCGAAACTAAAAACGTTTTCGTATTAACTAAAAATAGTTAGGTATCTATTATTTAAAAAAGAAGGACTAATTTGACATAGAAGAACAGGAATAGGAGGAGAACATTAGTTTTTCTCGCACTTCTGGACATATCTATTCTACATCAGTATAGTTACTTCTTGATATGAGTAGTTAGTTACGAAAAAATCATCTTTACAAATGTTAGAATATCGCTTAAAAGCAATAGCTTATTATAATTTAATTTAACTGACAGTCCTAAGAGCCCAATTATACGGAACGATCGGTCGTTACGATTCGTCGCAACAGCCCGATCGTAACGACCAATCGTTCTCACGCAGACGATTTGAAATCTTTACAATCGGTCGTCACGACCGACGACGGATCGTTCCGTATATGGAGCCGTTTAGTATACGCTCAGTAAGTGAAATGTGATGTAAGCCAGTGTAAGTAATGTTTGAGGAAAATACAAAATTTTCCTTGTAAGACTGCTTGCGAATTTGTTACTGAAAGTTGTTATGCTGATTCCAATCTAACTACTTAAGTAACCGATTTACATAACATATGCCGCCTTTAATAGTGCGAAAATACCATAACTGGTTTCAGTCCCACATATTAACCTCCATACAAGTCATTAACAAGATAATTATTTAGACAGAATAGTTACAATAGAGCATAAAGTTTTGACATTTTAGTTTTTATAGATTTAAAATTAATAAATAGAAAGATAAATGTATGCCGTTTAGAGCAAAATCCAATAATCCAAATTCCAAATCCTCGGCTTACGATGGTGGCGGTAAAGCAACTTTCGCAATGGTAGGTCACGGGGTGGGCGACCAAATATTTACTATCTTGAACTTCTCTATACTTTGGAAGGCATGTTAAGGATTTGGTCCCGGCTGTATAGTCTGCAATATTAAGATTGTTAAGCCCATCAAACCACATTGAGCCCGCGTGGTGGGCCACGTCATTGCTCGTGCTTATTCTCGTTATCCATCCAGAAGGAAAGAGAGTGCCCCAGCAGTGGGGACATCAAAAATGGCTGATGATGATGCTATACAAAAATACAAAACAAATTACTTAATTATTAGTTGCGTTTGCAAAAACGCAGTAAGGTACAAACACACACATCTTATAAATCAAGACTTAAAAACATCATACACAAGTCAATATCAAAACCGCATCTTGTCAAACATTAAACCAGATAAGACTATCTTCCACAATCAAACAGCCAGTGGCTAGCCTTCATCTGTCAGATCAAAAATGTTTATAACTTTGACATTCAAAGTTATCTCCATTTTACAACATACGTATGTGAGTTTAAAAAGGCCAGTAATAGTATACGAGTAGAAAACTTAAATACCTACCTACTTATCCTACTGATATTTAAATAGTGCCGAGTAAGTATCGAGCATGCAATGTCAAATAATGTATAGGAAAATGTAGATCCGTTTACGTACGGCAGGAACGCTGCTCAATATCTTTTACTTTAATTCCTCGATACTTATTCGAAAGTTATTCGTGCTAGGCCTACTGATGAGCATTAAAGCCGGGTCCAGACGAGTATAATGTGTAATATAATGTTACGTGTAATATAACGCGAATTCTCTCTGCGGACGGCACAACGAGCTTTACTGTAACGCCACCTACCTGTAGTGTCAAAAAGCAAAAAGCCGTAAAAACCTTAGGTACTTATACAAATATTTATATTTTGCCATGTTTGCATTGACCATTGCACATTTTCACTAAGAGCAGTAAAAGTTTGTGAAACTCGCGGTGAAAATGTAAACAAAGGCAAATAAGTAATTAGTTTATTTTAATACTATCTTAACAAATACGCATGGCTTTCCCATTGGCGTTTCCCGAAATTACTTACTTCCTTAGCGTGATTAAACAAACAATTCTGCAGCTTTATTAAAATAAAATATTTTACCATTTCAATATGCCCTCAATCAATTAACAGAGTCGACAAAGAACAAATGAAAACATTATAAAAGCGTTACAGATAGCCCTGAGTTAAAAGATATTGACAGAAGCGAAGCTTTACCGGTATCGAAATATCATCTACCTATTGTTTATAATATAAATAAATTAATTTTAGTTAATATTAGTTGATGGATTTTGGTTTAAAACTCATCTTGTCTCAGAACGTCTACCCATTTTGTGCAGATTGGTAAAACTTACTGAAGCTGTGTAGCCTTTGCGTATGTTTTAATTCTAGGTTTTATTGTATATCTTTACCATTACCAACAGTAGTAGAAAGAACTAGAAAATCTGTCACTCATTTGCACAAAACTTAGGAATCGCCGAAGACAAGTCTGATCTTTCTGTATCTTAATAAAAATTGCTTTGCACTAACCTTTTAAGATATTCTTAAATCCACTATCGCTATTCTTACATACAGCTAGGTCCAGAGCCTTTCTGTGGTATCTCAAAGGAACAGGCCATGCGACTTCTCAAGGGCAACCTATTTGGCGAGTCGAGAAAATACTGGTTAAATCAAGCAGGATTAATACACGTTAAATCCCTTATCGAAGGCTATTCGCCAAAGCAAACTGCTGAACTTCTAGAGCTCAGCAGAGAAAACTTATGTGCGATAGCCAGAGCCTTAATTGGACACTGCAAACAAAACAGGCACCAATTTCACATGAAATTGAGTGACACTGACGTTTGCCGTTACTGCGGATCAGAGAGAGAAACACCCAAACATCTCCTAGTGACTGCGGACTCCTAATTCACAAACGCGGTATCCACCTGGGCCGGCATATAATTCGCCCAGAGGAACTAAAATCTCTCAGAGCTAGGAAGATTTTAGACTTACTGGAGGCCGCCAGGCTAAAAGAGATACTATAACAAGGCGGCGAGTTACAATAGATCTTACAGGTCGCTGTGACTACAGTTCCAACTGGAGCTGCATATCCCCTATATCCAAAAAAAAAAAAAAAAAAAGTTTGTTCTTAACTTACGGGCCAAATATCGGATAAGAAGCCGATTCTTAAGAATAGTGCAAATAGGCGTATGTCTATACTGTAAAGACTTGGTAACATTGTTATTGAACTGGTGGTCGCCCGCAGTTTCACCCGCAGGTAATGTCGGAATAAAACGTATAAATAGGTACTATGTTTAAATCCAGTGGCAAAAAATCCGTTCAGCCATTTTCGCGTGATTGAGTCACAAACATCCAGCTTTCATATTTTTTAATATAAGTAAGAGATACTACTGTTTCGGCGCGGCGTGTACCTAAGTACAAGCAAAAATAATGAAAAATTATGCAACGAATCAATGTACGTCTCATAATCTACTTTCCTTATCTTTTCTTAATCTTTGAGAGGCAAATCTCCTTTCACGTGTATTAAAAACAGTGTAAGATAGATCATTATCACGAACCGATTTCGAAATATCTAAAATACCCATACTTACTTGCTATTTTACTTATATAACTTCTATTGCAAACGATTAGCAAGACACTTACTTACCGACATCCTATTTTAAGACAGTACCTACTTACAAAAAATCTCAAAAAAATTAAAAATAAAATTCACATTTTTCAAAACTTGTTTTGTATCTAAGAGAATTTTTTTTAGTATGTGAAAGAAACAGAGCTATATTCCATCCATATTCATCATCATCCATCATCAGCCTGTGGAGGTCCAATGCTGGACATAGGCCTCTCCTAGCTCACGCCTATTGTGGCGTTCATAGGAGGCTATTAGCCTACTGCTACCATGCTGGCCAGACGGGTTGGTAGAGGGTTTGTTTCAAGTTTTCCTTCTTCGCACAGGTTTTCAATGCATCGAACCTCATAGTCGACTCTTACGACATCCCAGGCATGTAAGGGAATGGTGATTCTTGTATTCTTAGGCCGTCACCACATGGCAATCCATATTTTAACTGTGAAATTAGAACTACCTATGTTTCTCTTTAAATTTTACAATTTTGCGACCTTTCAGAGAAAAAAAATTTACAGTCACTAGACTGCCTCTTCACCTTCTTCTTTTTTAGTCAAAAAGAGGAAGGTGAATACAGTGTATAAATCAGTGTATGGACCAAAAAGCAGGGAATTTCTACATTTTCACACGATTTATTTAACAATCGAAACAAATGAAACACGTGTAAAAGAAATTGAATTGTGTACACTTACGTATGCGTTGGTAAGTTATGAAATATTAGCTCATAAAATATTATGCGAGTGAGGTACGTAAGTAAAGTTTCCTAGATAAATTTTTATGCGATTCTATTCAAACAAAACATGCACAAATACTATTGTTAGGTATGTGCGTACTGCCATCATTCAATAGGTAGTTAGGTACATCATACGAGTATTTTATGGCTCTGCTTTGCTAATACTCTTTATGAATGTATATATAGATAATCATCATCGGTCATTATAATGTCCCCACGGCATTTTTTTAATAAAATAAACAATAAGTATTCTTGTCAAATCAAATGAAGGCTGCAAACGAATGCCTATTATTTCCTAAATTTTTTAGAAATAATCTAAAAAAGCTAAAGCCTCTTTGTTTTGTTTATCCTTTTTTTCTTAAATTAACACGACAAAACTGCGTTGTTAAGAATGGGTGTAAATAGAAAAAAAGATTTGATTGAATACATCCAACAAATGCATAGTAATCGCAATTATATGCGTAATGAAACGTGCCGACGATGGTCAGCCGAGTTGAGCGCTACAAGATTTAACTGATTCTAATTACGTTAGAGATGTTTGTGCCACAGTTAAAGTATAGGAAGTGGTTAAACATACATTTTATTAAAAACAAAATAAGGGCGGAAAATAAATAGGGTAACGGATGAATATTATGACGTTTTAAGAAATTGTAATATTGTGATTTTTAATGCCCACTAATACAACAAGGTTGATGATTTTATTAAATAGGTTTTTTAGTTTGAACAACCAAAAAGGAGATCATTCAGGCTCCATACATTTTCGGGCCTTTTCTGTAAGTTTCGGCGAACAAAAAAATAATTACGTATGATTAGAACTAGGGTTAGTTTTTTCAATAAAATAAGAAAAGTTAAGATTTGGTTTTTTTTCGAATTCAATGTATGAAGTATGGTATATTTCATACTATTTGCTATGTTCATTTACTGGTTATTTGAAACCAATAAATGAACATCTGTATACTATATGTTTTGTGACGTTTCTAGGTATTACCAATACACTTGTACTATTGAGCATTATGTACCAATACCAACCTTTTCAAGTTGCTGCAATAATACAAATATAACTTCAGGCTGCAATAATTGTGACTTTAGCTCATAGATTAGTACCGCTAAAGGTTCATTCACTGGAGTTCAAAATGTTCATTCACTGGATTTTGGTGTTCATTTACTGGTGGTTTTGGGGGATTATACATAAAATGACGATTATCTTAATAATTATGTCAATAAATGACAAATTGCTCATTTTATTATAATATTGAACAAATGTCAAACGCAAATAGTGACAACGTTATAGTAAAGTGAATCTGATATAGATGCTGATAATTTTCAAAGTTCAAGATTGTCTGGGTTCATTCATTGGTACACCTACCCTAGTATGAAAATGGCTGATCCTTGAACTTGTATACCTTGACTTAGAGTACTTTTGTGCCGTTTCAACTATTGCTCCAAATGACCAGTTCTAACCATACGTACCATTTTTAGAAAAAGGCCCAAAAAGAATGAACTCTTCCGACTCATCGAGATTTGGATTCGGATCTACCAAAGAATACTATTATAATAGTCTACTAAGACGGGGCGTCGTAAGTGTAATTAAATTTTCCTTGACTGCGCTAAGTTCATCAGGAGGGTCACTAAGTTTTAAGAGATTGGCACTGCTTTTCAAAGTACTTACTTTATTTTATTCATGTATATATTTCAGGCTTATTATTGTTTGTTTGGCTCAACCGCCTCTGTGGTCTAGTGGTACAGTACAACCACCGGTATCAGACCCAGGGGTTCCGGGTTCGATTCCCAGCGGGGGTACATGTTGTATTCGGTTTGGTTGGTGGAATGACTCGTTATAAGTCCGCCTGGCTAGCTATCACCATCTTATCTAAGTCTGACGCCATAACAACAATGTTTTCAGCATTGTTGTGTTCCGGCAGTTAGAGGTAAGATAGCCAGTTCCTCAGTGATTGAGGATTCCGGGAGAGGCTCGCTTCCATCTTCAGCCTTATTAATATCTAACATCAGGTATGATGAAGGCTAAGAGTCTCCCCGTCGTTCATAAAAAAGGCTATTCTAAGGATTGTTTGTACATGAACAAACAATGTGAGTAGCAAAGCTTAGGGGTAGCACTACAGATCTTATAGCGGCCAAGGCCGCTCGCCCGTGGAGCTCTAATTTCGGTAATCTTATCAATGGTGTCTCGACGGTGGTGTTTCGATAGCCGAAAACGGTTGTGTTATCTATCTTAAAGGCAGTAGCGATGGCTCTATTACATTAAATATGGTCCAAAATGGTTATTTTTAGAAACTAAATTCAATTTATCAATAATATTATTGGTTAATGTTTTGTTAGATAAAATTTGCTTAATTCAATGTTTTGAAATTTACTTCCAACACTTTGAGGTTTGATTGAAGACATTTGAACAATTTGGATAATTATGTTATGCACCTCTACACACACCGTTTTATTGAAAGCAAATTTTTATTACATTCAAATATTGGGTTAATTTCGGGACACAATATATTATGTTTCAGTCCCATAGAAAATATAGTGTACAAAACAATTACCGATTTTTTTTTTATTATTAAGAGATTTAATTCGTGTTGTGTTGACATACTGCAATCGCTTTTCATTGCTTATGCAACAGACATGCCTACCTGTTGCAAAGAATGCGCGATGTCAAGGGCTTCTACAAATTCAATTCTGCACACGAGAACAACCTCATTACAAGCAACTACTTAATAAAGAGGTTCCTAAATGTTTCAATAACTACCTACTTACTTAGTTTTGATACAAAAAAATTGTAACTTATTTAACACTGGCCTATATTGACAGTTTCAGTGAAGTATAAAAACCTACTTAACATATAATTTTAAATCAATTGAATGCTTTTTAAATTCGTTTATTCACACGTGAGAAACCTCATGTAATAGATACTTAGATAAAAATAACACTCTAAATAGTACTAGTAATCTAACTTAACAATAGGTAATATAATATAAAGTCATATTAAGGAAGATTTGCTCCACGTTAATGCTAGCTAATTTGTAAAATGTGACCAGCACTGTTGGATTCATAGTGATTGTAACTGAATACTTATACTTAGTTTTATAATTGACTAGCGTATCCTCGCGGTTTTACCCGCGTGGTGCCCGTTCCCGTGGGAATATCGGGATAAAATATAGCCTATGTCACTCGGGAGAAATGTAGCTTTCTAGTGGTTTAATAATTTTCTAAATCGGTCCAATAGTTCCTAAGATTAGCGCGTTCAAACAAACAAACTTTTCAGCTTTATAATATTAGTATAGATATAGTTTGTGGTCCTTTAAATAAATAAACAAGATCGGCGCCCTTCACTATCGTAGCGAAGGCATCAGAAGACTTCTAAACTATCGTATTTAGAGGTTTGACATGGCTATGTATCACCTCAGAAAATTTCAGCTTTCTAGCTATAGTAGTTCTCGAGATTGAATTATGCGCAGCACACGGACAGGGTCAGCCATAAGACTACTACTATTGTATGCATAGCATAGTTTAGAAGTCTAAAAATCTGTTGTTTGTGCGGTATGATCACTTCAATTTTTCTATAGGTAAATAAAAATCTGTAAGTTAATGACAACCGTAACCATACCAATGACAAAAGACCGGCCCAAATCCTAAAAAAAGTTAGTTACTACTTATTTTATTTCCATCCTCGTTTATGGTTTGTCGCACAAGGAAGCATCAGTTCCTTTCGTAATCTTCCGTCCTGCCATGATTGCGGGGACACGACGACATCGGCGGTACAATACAACACACTAATAGTCTTCAATTACAAGGCTAGCCGCGTTAACTGCATAACTAGGTGCTAAATGTACTTAGACAGTTGTTGTGGGTGAGCCACTAATCACAACCGAGCTGCTGTTCGAAAATGGATCATTATTTAAGAAGTATAATCAAAATCTCGATTAAACCACAGAATACTTATTAAACCAAACTTCGCTTTAGTCCATACAAATATTATTATATTATTAATTATTATGTAAATTGATCGTATTCATTTGCCAGTTCAAATTGTATGTAATTCATGTCAAATTCCATACAAACCGCAATTTATACTACTTATATGAATGATATTAAACTGTTAAACCAATACGATTACAATACGCAATCCCGCCCTATATGTGCACTACTTTGTTACAAACTTATGTGGAATAAATGAATATGAATATAAATCAAAATTTTGAAAATTTTGAGAATAAGATGACCTAAGTAAAGTACAGCCAACAGCATGTCAGGCTGCACATTACACTTCCACCACTAATTAAAACTGACGCTATTACGAGCCACATTAGGGTGCTCTCAAGGTCAAAATGAACACAACATGAAAATCACACTTTTATTGTTGACGAGATAAAGGTATGGTCGAAATAAACAAGCTGTGTGTTGTCGCCGCTACCTTAAAACATAGCCCATGACTGGAAATGCAGGATTTCTAAAACTTCCAATATAAGGTGCGATTATCTTCTGATCCTCGCCTAACACAACTTTTCCTACCGTGTGCATTCATGCACATGACGATGACGTAGGCAATTTTGGAGCGGGTTCGCCGGACTATAATCAATTAACTACTATTGGAGTACTTTCATTGATTCTGTGTTTGAAGGTTCTGTAAAAAAATAAGTACTTATGTAATCAAACGATGCCATTAATTCCGCACTTTTAACCCTGAACTAAGTATAATTAAGTTACGTTAGGTTGCGTGACTTCGGAACAAAAAGCTAGTAATTCCAGATAACATCAAGATTAAAAAAGGTAAATTCCCGAAAACACTACTTATTAAAAAAAAATGGAGTAAAAATATTCTACTAGTATTTATTATTATTCTCTGACACTTTCTCCATACCGTACGTTGTCTAAAAGAGTTTGCTTAGCGATAAGGTTGTAACACCCAGATTAAGATTTTAATAGTTCATTTTTCATGTTTATGTGGAGTTAAGTCATGTTATTTTTACATTGACCATAATGACGTAACATAATACTTAACTTATTTATGACTTAACTGATCGTTACAATAGCGCAACACTATCTAATTGAATGCCAGGTATTTAGAGCACATAGTTATTTAAACCTCAAACAATTATGTTTTTGAACTTGATCTCGCGACACGTGCATGGCTCGAAGACATTACATTTGTTTACATACACTTTCTAGAGGCATCCTTGACATGCATTTTTCACGTATTGAAAAATAATGGAATAACCAACACGACGAACAGACGTTTCGCAACCTTATCGAATTGATTGTTGACAATGATATATCGATAAGTAATTTAATTTCGTAATTGGAGCAAATAGTCGGGGAAAATCTAAGGTCTAATTTACAAGAAATTTTTAAATTCCTAAAAAGTTATACAAGTTATTGTCTTTTTCAAAATCCTAAAATGCTTTTTAGTGGCTAGTTAAGGCCATTTTATTATTTCTTTATTTATTTCTGCTAATATGTCCTAAGTCGTGTAATGTCAATGCTGGTTTTTGTTTAGCAAGTGAAAGCAAATGAGGAAAGCAACAAGCAAAACATACTTAAGTGAATACAAATTAAAATATAAAAGTAATTGGTCGTATGTGCTAAATAACTATCTGGCAAACGCTACCATAAACAATATTTATAAATCATAGTTGTATGTAAACGCAGCTGACACAAAATTATTAAATATAAAAGTTTTGGTTTATACTGTAATCTTATTAAAATCATGCATTTTTTTATGAACAACGGGGAGACTTAGCCTTCATCATACCTGATGTTAAGTATTGATAAGCTGGAAGCGAGCCTCTCCCGCACTCTTCAACCTCTGAGGAACTGACTATCTTATCTCTAACTGTCGTCAGACTTAAAGGTTAATAGTCTTCTTAAAAAGAATAGGAGAGAGAACAAGATTCCAAGAAAATCTTAAAAAATATTCAAGTTTATTATTACATTTTAATAGGCGCCTTTATCCAATGACATTTCCTGGCTATTTTACTTGTTTACATTAAATAAATTGGGTTATTAAACAGCAGTACTGTTAATCACAGAAAACAAGATATAATAAAAACTCACAATGCAGCCGTGGTTATAGTTTCAGTTATTTAGGTCTTGCCTATTATTATCTTATTGGATTTTTGGTTTATTTCCTAGACAGTTAATTGTTCTACAAGTTTTATTTGGTAATTTTTTTATTATTTCGTTGTTGAGACTTATATAAAAAAAAATTACTTCATACTTTTTACCTATACTTAACTGCATATGACAGGTAAACCCCAGAATAATAAAACCAATAAGAATGGCTATTGTTAAATCTGTTTATAAATATTTACTAGCATTGTGTTTTATTTCTCTTCCTTATTTTATGCGCATGCGTTTCTTAATAAGTAGTAAGGAAAATCTTACCTTTTTGTTGTTATGAATGATTATTGCAATAAAAAAATATAAATATATATATTATTTATTTTTATGTAAATGTAGAGTAGACCCGACTGTGGCCACTCTTAACTCGGTTGTATTTTTAAATTGCGCATTCGATTTGAGATAAACCTTCTAATATAAGAAAGAATATATAGTTATTTGTTATGAAAGGCTGAAAAGTTGGATTTCGCGGCAAGTTACCTCTATTGAAACCTGAGCAAGCGAAGTTCAAAGATTGAATCTTGAGAGTAGCGAGGGTTTGAAAATTACGAGACGCTAAAAACTTTTCTTCCGAGCGCAACACACCATTTTTCACCTTAAACAGCGAGGAAATTTTTTAGGTTGTTTCCGCGGTCAACTTTCGGTAAAAAAACCTGTTAACAAAAGTTTAATCTAAATATACGAGTGTTAATCAAAAAGTTTTTAGAATTGCCGATAAAGCATCACTTAAATGTCAAACAAATATTTTTTTCTACGTTATGTCCTTATAACTCAATATCTCTATACTCTAAATCTGGTTCCATGAACTCGCTCTTTCAATAAGTGAAAATCACTAGGGGTTAAGTCCGGTAAATACGAGTATGACTGGTTATCTTAAATTTCAAAGGAAACCTTACGGATTGCCTTGAGTGCAACGTCGTCGGTCGGAGCGATGAGCTGTAGCGTTACCATGGTGACACATGTCATAATTTTTTTTATGAAAATGGATTGGAAGCTACCTAATTAAATATTTAGGGTCTCTGCAGCAGGTTATTTAAGAGAGTCATCAAGTAACATTCATTCCAGTTTTTTTATGTTTTCTTCGTTTTTTTATGAACGACGGGAAGACTTAGGCTTCATCATATCTTATGTTAAGTATTGAAAAGGCTGAAGATGGGAGCAAGCCTTTCCCGGAATCTCAGCCATTGAGGAACTGGCTATCTTATCTCGAACTGCCGGATCACAACAATGCTGAAAACATTGTTATTATGGCGTCAGACTTAGATAAGATGCTGGTAGTTAGCCAGGGGGACTTATAACAAGTCCTACCACCAACTAAACCGAATAAAATATGTACCACTAGGAATCGAACCCGGGACCCCTGGGTCTGATACCGGTGGTTGTACCACTAGACCACAGAGGCGGTTAAAGGTCATTTAAAGAGGTGAAAGTTTGACCAGAACGTGAATCATCTTCATACAAAAAATACAAAATTATTT
This sequence comes from Chrysoteuchia culmella, assembly GCA_910589605.1. Lineage (NCBI taxonomy): Eukaryota > Metazoa > Arthropoda > Insecta > Lepidoptera > Crambidae > Chrysoteuchia > Chrysoteuchia culmella. The sequence continues at coordinate 5,433,238 of OU342651.1, forward strand.
ATAAAATAAAAAGGACGAGACGGAATCAATTGATATTTGGCATACCTAAATAATAAATGATGAAAAACTAAAAAAAAAAATAGTGTATCCATTTAAGAACTTTTTGATTCACCCTCGTACCTTATAAAAACTAAAATATTAAAAAAGGCATTGACATAAGACAATTTAAAAACAAAGGTGTATGTCACATTCCGAAATTCAATCATTTTTTAAGGTTTTAAAATAAAAAAAAGTACTTAACCACGCTAAGCCGCAAAATGCGACTTCCCACGCAGTAATTGAATGATAAACCCTCTTTTCCGAGCGTGTGAGGTGAAAAGTATTCTTCGAAATTCAATATTAAATAATATAGTACAGTCAACAGCGCGTAAGGTAAAGTACAGGCAACATTTTGATTTCGAGAGCGCCCATAGATCGCGTTTCAAGAACGCAAATGTAAAACCTGACGTACTGTTAAATGTACTTAATAAGAAAGTACAAGGTTTTTATTTTAACAACGGCCATTCACACCTTCACTTGTTGCGGTAAACACCGGATAGGCAAAACAAAAGACGCGGAATCTAATGCGTCATTAAAAAGCAACGATCGTAGTTTTTTTAGACGTGAAAGGAGGTTTAAATCTAAGTTGTCTTTGGTTAAGGCGCTATATGACTGAAACGAGATAACAATGAGAAAACGACACGCGCGGGAGCGAGACCGATTTTGCAGATTAGGCAAAAAAACCACGAAATCTTCGTAGTAAATAACAATAGCGAAAAGAAATTAAATTATACGATCCTAAATATTATTGGTGTCTATAAAAACTAATTTCCAACCTATTTGAGAATAATCTTGAATTTTCGTATTTTTAGGGGTCTTTTCGAAAAGAAAAGTGTCAAGGCAAAATCATAAAATCGTATTTCTGAAACTTTACAAATCTAGATAAAGGTGTGAAGAAATATAATATGTTATGTTATAATATAATAAATATAGATGTTACAAATCTGGTAATAAGATATAATATATCTAGATTTGTAACATCTCTAACCGTCCTATAGTTTAATTATAACAAAAAGTATGTACTTTTCCGAATAGCGTCTTATTTTTTTTTTTTTTTTTTTTTTTTTTTTTTTTTTTTTTTTTTTTTTTTTATAATTTGGGACTTTAAACAGTTATATGCTAAGTAATATTAACTTAAATTAAAATACATCATTTTTATACCAGCATATAACCCACACCAATGTCCACGAAATAAAAAGGTAAACGTTTTATACTACACCAAATCACTAATATAAACGCAGCAATGAAGTTTGTAACCTAAGCATTAAATTTCCCAAGGATTCGAACCGATCTTTGAAGCTTCAAACAGGATACGAAAATTTAAACAAAATTATTGTCACGGAATATATCATGAGAAAATGTCGTTATAAACAAAAAACATAAGATTCCAAACATGATTATGTATGTGTAAATTCAGTTAAGAATTTATGTATTCCCACAATTGTTATAGACGAAAAGGTAACAATGATTGGTTTAAACAAAAGTAAACAAAGGTTAATATCTCAAAATAAAATTTGTAACAATAAAAAAATAAAAAAAATAACCGCTAGTAATTTGCACTTATAAATTTAATAGCTGTTGGAACAATTACATGTCATCCAATAATATCGTTGCTTCTTCGTAAAACTTACTCATTCGTTTTAATGCTAATACTGGTTTCCGCCCGCGGTTTTACTCGTCGCACTAGGTTCTGTTTCCGTTGAATTTTCCAAAATTTTCTCATAAAACCTGTTTCAAAAAAAAAAATTTTTTTGTATTTTTTTTTGTCGTGTTTTTAAAATTTTAAAATTTATTTTTATTTCATCCTTTTTAAATCACACACAAATTAAAAAAAAACCGCATTGCAATCGCTTAATTCGTTTAGGCACTACGAATATTTATGTACAGAAAGACAAAAATCTGCAAGTCAGTTATTTCAGGTTCATAAGAAGAATAAACTCACACCGTAATCAAACAGTCAAAAAGTCATTACCTAAAGTCTTATCTCATCAGTTTATAATATACTTGCTTCCGCCCGCAACTTCGTCCGCGTGGTCTTTAGAACTTGATCCAGAAAGATTTGGTAAAAGAAAGAAAGTTTTTAATTCCATAATTCATCTTTTAAAAAATACTACTTAAGCCACCTATTGCGATGTAGTGTATTTTCCCGTAGAAAATAAAGTTTTTTACGCGATAAAAATAGGTTATGTTCCTCTCAAGGCTATAAAGTATCTGTGTCCCGAATTTCACCCAAACCCGTTCAGCCATTTTTGCGTGATTGAGTAACAAACATCTATACATCTACACTTTTACATTCATGCCAAATTTCACTAAAATCTATTCATCGGTTTACTCGAGAAATGAACAGCCAGACAGAAAACAATCACTTTCAAATTTATAATATTAGCATGGATAAGTGTGAATGGAGAAGTATTTGATGACACGAAGTACTGCAAAAAATATTCCAAAGCGTTAAAAGTCGCTGTTTATTTTAAATTTTTCTAAACAAAATTTAAAGTCCTTTTTCAAACCTTTCAAGGGTTGGATTATGTCCACCGCGTCGGACTTCATAATCGATGACATTTTCGTGAAACCGCAATAACGACACCCATATCGATTTGAACATTATTTAATATTTATTTCAATGAACAGTGCGCGCCAAAACATAAAATGTACGTATTATTTATCCCTTTTTACCCCCTTAGGGGTTGATTTCCATAAATCTCAAAATTTAGGTTTCTTCTTTTGTATTTAATTTCCAACTATTAGCCTTATAAAAAAACTAGCGGATCCTCGCGGTTTTACCCGCGTGGTGCCCGTTTCCGTGGGAATATCATGATAAAATATAGCCTATGTCACTCGGGAGAAATGTAGCTTTCTAAAGGTCTAAGAATTTTCTAAAACGGTCCAGTACTTAGTTCCTGAGATTAGCGCGCTCAAACAAACAAACTCTTCAGCTTTATAATATTAGTATAGATGAGTGACGTTTACTTTGAAAATAAAAGACTTTCTTACACAATTTCATCCCCTTTTCACACTTTTGGAGGTGAAATTTTCAAAAACGCCGAGAGTGGTAAATATTTATTTTCAATCGTCAACCTAAATACAACATTTGAAGCTCATAACGTCAAACCTGACGGACTTTCATACAAACTTTCATACACACACAAGGGTGTGGTTTAGAGGTGCAATAAGAATTTTTTTTCGAAATTCTACCCTAAAGGAGGTGAAATAGGGTATGAAAGTTAAACCTATGGAGTCCCTAGACCTAGCGGTTTGGGCTGTGCGTTGATATGTCAGTCAGTCAGTTTCTTTTCTTTTATATATTTAGGAAGATTCAAAAGTTAGATCAATGTATTAAATAAATACAAGCTACTGCCTGCTACTTCATCTACTTGGACCTAAGACTGGATTTTCCTTAATTCTTTCAGTATTTTATGCGTGAAAATTAAAAGGAAAACCGGAAAATCAGTAAAAGAATTTGTTATCTATTGTTTTGTGGTCTATATGCATATATCGTATCCTCAGAACACGATAAAGATAAAATAAGTTTATCATAGCGTTAATCCTGTTTTCGGGGCGATACTTCTTACAATACTTTAGCAGGCTGGCTGATCATTCTTGTCTTTTTATGGTAGCAAGGTTTATTTTTCTTTCAATGTTTTATTTACAGATTAGGCTTCGTTATCATTCAATAAAGTAGGTACTTTTATAGATTTACGTTTTGATTAATGGGTCACTTCTATTGGCTCAATATTGCTGAAACCACTTAACTTATTTGTTATTTATTAAATTCACAATAACTCGTTGACTATTCTACGAGAATGTGACCGCATCGCATTGTGAAGAAACCGCTGCATAGCGTATCGAAAAATAACATTTTGCCATATATGTATATTTAACCTAGAACATATGGGTAAGTAGAAATGTCTGCCAATTTTAATGCAAATGTCAAAAATACAACCGATTCCGTAGAAGTGTTACGAGTATGTCCTATATATATTTTAAGCATTTTGTAGGATGTCCGATAAGATTTATTATTTCAACCTTATTCCTTACTTTACTTATTTTTATCTAAATATTTACAGAAAGAACGCAAGTAAATAAAATGCAAATCACCTGCGTCGTGTTTCGGAAGATTTAACTAAAAAATAGTCTACAAAGGAAGACTTATGGCTTTAATAGGTTGTAACTAATGAAAAATTAAATCAATTGTGCAACTTATTTCAGTTGCTAAATCACTACACCTATGTAAATAAAAAATGTAATCTTCACAGTTTATGTAAGAATATTATTGGCAATATAATATAAGTAATTGTGCACTTATCGCTCTTTAGTGTCATAAAAAATTAAGTAATATCACATTACTTGATTACACATTTAACCGTTGCAATAAAACTAAGACTAAACGTGAGTATTTTGAGTAGAAATAGTTCCGTTAGATTACTTGAGATTAAATTATTAATACCTGAAGTCATTTCATTTCTTACGATGCATTTATAAATGACCATATGAACAGTTATTAAAGAACCAGAATTGTAACGTCAAAGTTTTACTTTTTTTATGAAAAAGAAGGACAAAATATATCGAGCTCAAAAAGGCTGTTATTCATAATATTACAAAAAAAATAAACATCTTTTGCGAATAATACACAGACACGGACGCACAATAAAATATAAGGTCTCATCAAAATATGCTAACAATGAAACATTTAATTTTGTTGGTTTAATGTTCGAAGAATACCGAGTTTACAGTAGGTATTCTATTGTTTTTTGTTCTGTTATAAAAAGACGCATCGGATGAGTAATTTTACAAGTGTATCAATTGAATAAAAGACTTAGAAAAACTTCAATACTTAAATGAATTAAAATTTAATAATATTTTTTGAAGGCTATATAATTAGTTGTTTTTATTTTTTTTCCATTGTAGGGAAAAAAAATAATAAACTTCGATTTTTATTTAGGTAGTTGGTTAAATAAAGTGAAGGTAACTTAAGATAAATATCAAAATGTATGCTTTCTATAAACACTGCTCTAAATCTATGTATTTATCAAGCATGTTTAATTATTTACGTTGATTACAGTTGTTTGTTTTTACTAAGCTACACTACAATGAAAACGATACCTACGTCTAGACTTAAAAACTCTTCTATCTTTTATTTGAAGACTGAATAATAAGATTAAACCTAAAATTTTAATAACAATGATTACGATCCCAGTGACGGTTACTCTTAGATCTATATATTAATGATTTCTATATTGTTTTTATAAAATCTTCCGCTCTCGACCAGGAGAAAGCATAAACTACTCACGTGGCATATCCGAAACATCCTCATCCATGATGGCCAGTTTGCTCGGCCTTTTGTCATCTTCGTGCTTCAACCCCATTTTCACTGCAACAATTCGGGAATTTAAAAAAAAACTAAACGTCAAAACGCGCGCGCTTTTTTCCGGACACTTTATTCACTGTTTGTTTTTTTTTTCTTATATTTTCTGGCCAATGTTTTTGATCGGTATGATGAACATGAATTTGTTATTTTCCGATACGCGAATGCGCGCGCTCGTCACAGCGTCATTGGCGCGGCAGTTGAGGCATGTGTTTCGCCCGTAAAGGTTGCCGAGACTGTCACGGTACGATGGACCAGCCTTGTTTTTATGGCACGCTACTTGCCGGCGATACCGCACTCGGCGAGAGCCCTACGTTAAATTATCGTTGGACGAAGTATATACTTACATTTACAAGTAGTGTAGTATTTATCAAGAAAATAAACTTACGAAATAGAAAAATTGTAACATTTGTAAGCGCTTGATTTAATTAAGATTTGCTTTATTAGGGATTATTTTTTAGGAGGTAATCGTACAATTATAATCTACCTACATACAGACAAGACGAAACTATGGACCGTCACTTCAATCCTATCCTGACACAAGTTCTGACTTCACATAAATCAACGATTCTCTTTATACTTCTTCTATTTTCTTGCCACTTTGAACTCCAATTTTTTAGATAATATCACTGATTTGATCAGCGGATGTTCTTGTGGATCCAACCATCGACTCTCGCGCTGTAGATCTATTTCGTTACCTAGTCTTCTTTCTTTAATCCTTTTTTCCAGGGGGAATTGCCCGCGCATACCCCCCTGTCCGGAAGACAGGGAAGTTATGTGGAACTCGAACCCAAAAAAACCGCCTGGGTATTCCCTCCACGCGCGGGCGGAGACTGTCGGGATAGTCGTGACGGTCGCCGGCATCCACCCCGCGTTTTTGTTTGGACACCCACCACAGGGATATCAGTGCGTCTTTTCTCTACCACCGGTCTTTCTTTCATCCGTCCTCTCTACAGGATCAAACCATCTAACATAATTTTCTCTACCTTACGTGAAAGATGCAGTGCGAAAGAAAATGTAGGGGCATCTTCTTTCGCACTGCATCTCTCACGTATCACTGCATTTTGCTCTTTAACTCTCAATTTGACTTCACTTACCTACCCCTGTTTCCTCGTGGTCATACTAGTTTGCCATACCAGTATGACCACGAGGATATACATGTCCTAACAATAAATTACTGTTCTATTAAAAATACTGTATTCGCATGTCAAAGCGGGCTCACCTACTTATGTAACTAAGAAGAATGACATGTATGACCAGTGTAAATAAGGAGAAATGACAGGCAGGTACGAGCCAGATAGCTTAAACCACAGAATACTTAATACTTAAAACTTCAATATATTTTACTTCCTTTTAAAGGTAATTGATATTTAAGTAATAGATATAATAGATATGTATAATATATTGTAAACTAAATTGATTCCTCAATTAAATTGTTATTAATCCGTAATGATATAATTATTAAAATCGGAAAAGCATGCCATAGTCGTTGCACAGTTATCAACAGACAGAACTTATTAAATTAAGACGCGCTTATATCAGACGCAGCATAATATAATTGTGGTATTTTCCTGATCATCTTTGGCAAAACAAAATCTTAAAATAAAATCCTACTAATATTATAAATGAGAAAATATGTCAGTTTGTTTGTTTGTTCCTCTTTTACGCAATAACTACTGAACGGATTTGGATGAAATTTGATATGTAGGGACTTCAAGTAGTGGACTAACACATAGGCTACTTTTTATACCGATATTCCTACGGGAACGACAACCACGCGGGTGAAGTCGCGGTCGGAAGCTAGTATTAAATTAATGACGAGTATAAAAAACTAGTTACTCTTATTATTTAGTCAGTCTAAAGTCTAAGTACTTTCGATACCGACACCACTTGCGCGGTACGGCCCCTGTCTGGCGCATGGATACTAAGCCTGCCTTCTGCGCCAGTGGTCCCGGGTTCGATCCCCGGACAAGACAAATATTTGTGTGCATGAACATGTCTATTTGTCTTGGTCTGAGTGTTTAATAATATGTATGTCATGTTTGTATTTACAAAAAAGTATATAAGTATGTTTATCCGTTATCTAGAAACCATAACACAAGTTCTTTATGAAACTTATCGTGGGCTAGATAATTGGTGTGTTTGTATGCAATTATTTATTTATTTATTAAGTTCTTTGCATAATGTTACGCATTTAGTACTTAAGGCGCTAAACGACTGAAGCTAGATAGTAATGAGAAAAGGACGCGCGCGGGAGCGAGACTATTTTGCAGATAAGGCGAAATTTCTTCGTATTAAAAAACTATAGCGATTAAAAAGAACTGAAAAGAATGAATGAAAAAGAATTGAAACTACATATTTTTGCTATGCCAAATATTATAGGTGTTCACTAATTAAACCAATTTCCAATAGTATATGTCCCATTTATATCTTATTTATTACTCTCTTAATCTTATCTCTAACCACCCTATATACTATAGGTGTAAACAAATCAAAAAGTACATACTTTTTCCGTATATCGTCTTCAAGAAGTTCCGCTCAGAAACAGACACTTTGCCATGACATCGTGCCGAAACTCAAAACCTTCCAAACGGAAATGTATGGACTGCTTCTCTCGATCTCACTGGTTTTCACTGGTAAAACAGTTGCGAGCGTGCGTGTAGCGGCGCGTACCTATCTGTGTGAGCGCTTACAAAACTAAACTTTCTTGAGTGTGGTTGCGAAAACACACACCATACTCCGGCCGGATCGTATTATTGTCGTCTCGGTATCGGACAGTCGTCAACATACTATAAAACCGAATTTCCATTGCTCCAATAGCTGGCGCCAGTTTGAGGTGCCAGCTACTTGCATAAAAAGTAGGCAAACGTTCTACTCCATGCCAGCGCCAGCACTGGACTCAAAACGCAAACTCAGTATCATTCATTCAGTCTAGGCTGTTACAAGCACTTGTGAATGTCAAAGAAGCACGCCATTGGTTCACAAACACTACAGCGGAAGACCTTCTAACAAGAGGAACCGGCAAGAAACTCGTCATAGGCTGTCTTTTTCTTGACTGGCTCGTAAAAACGTTTACATGATGCCCTTTCATGCCAGCTGCACTAGCGCCAGCTACTGGATCATATGATGTAAGTAATGATAGGGCTGAAGGTGAAAGCACGCCTCTTCCGGAATCCTCAACCAATGAGGAGCTGGCTATTTTAACTCCAACTGCCGGAACACAACAACTCTGAAAACATTGATGTAATGGCATCAGACTTAGATAAGATGTCTTATAGCTTGCCAGGCGGATTTATAACAAATCCCACCACCAACCAAACCGAATACAATGTGTACCACCACTGGGGACCGAACTCTAAACCTCTGAGTCTGATACCGGTGGTGTTACCTGTACACCACGTAGGCGGTTAACGTATTATTCAGTTTCTGGCTCCTCAAACGCCTCCTGTATTCCTAGTTCGTGTTGATGCACATTTTATGTCGGCAAAGCAGTCGATGGATATGAAGAAGACAAAGCGATAGCAATATAATATACCAAACTCGTCCTTGTAGCACCTGTTTAGCCATATTAGCGGTCGAATGTACTGTCAACAGCTCGTCAGACTTTACTTACACTTTGACCTAGAGAGCGCAGTTATGTCACTCGTTATAGAGGTGGTTTTCGAAGTGCAAGTGTAAAGGGTAAAGTGCTGTTGACTGTACCACTGGGACCCCTCGCCCCCTGGCCGATGTTCGTGCGTTGGCGAGGAATGTAGCTATAATTGCTGTTTTTTTTATCCTACTTTTACTTTAGTTACATTATGAATTAAACCTGTGTCCAGAGGACAATGAAATATCTATTGTGTCTCATGACTAGTGATCCGAATAGGTAGATTGATTTGAAGAATTAATAATCTGTGTCAATACACTGAAACGTATATATATGGACATGCCTCTGGGATTCGGGGATTTTGAAATTATGAAGACTTTATTCCGGGATTTTTAGAAAACTAAAAATTTTATATATATTTCCTAACCAAAGTAGATTTTAATCTAAACTGTTTTCATTTTACACATTTCTCTACTTTTACAGAACGTTATGCAAAAAAAACCAGGCAAAGTGCGAGTCGGACTCGCGCACCGAGGGTTCCGTACAAACCTGTAGGTATATAAGTAAAAGTTCACACATCACGACAATCGAGTCATAGTTATGGTATTTTTATTGCAAAATGAAATTTACAAATTTTCAAAAATATTTTTTATTATATGATGTAACTATAAATTTACGGTTTTCGCAATTTTTCCTTTATCTGTACTATAAGTCGTTACTTCGTACCAAATTTCAAGATTCTAAGTTCACGGGAAGTACCCTGTAGGTTTTGTTTCCCGTGCGAGTTTCGAAAATTTGCGGAAATTTGCGGCATAAACGGCTGTATCTTTTGATTGCTTTGGCTTAGAAGTTTGATTTTTTTACAGCTCAAAGAAACAGTAGACCTGAGTATTAGATATAAATTTCAGTTTGACAACTCCACGCGTTCCTGAGAAAAACGGTCTTGACAGACGGACGGACGGACGGACGGACAACGAAGTGATCCTATAAGGGTTCCGTTTTTTCCTTTTGAGGTACGGAACCCAAAAAATTTGTATTTATTCAAGGCACAATTACAAGCAGCAGATACCAAGCATACAAGAAAAATCTACAAAACGGTCATATTATTTGTAACTTTTGATTAGTCAAAAAAAAGTAATGTGACGTTTTCAGTTCCTCGATAGATAAGTTCGTTTTATCCCTTTCTATTTGAACCAATTGTTAGTTTAATGTTAATATGTTAGTTAGAGTCACAATATTTAATCCAATCCCGTAAGTACCGAAATGAAAACCCGATAAATGCTTAGCCATGTTATAATTTCCATGATTGTTAATGATGCAAGTACGTAAAATCAATCTGCCTATTCCGATCACTGCTCATAACAGTCATAACTCGGGGCCTAGGTAGTTAAAGACAACAGCTCCTGTAATTTTATACATATGCATCCCTCGCGCCATGTACTTAGCTGTATACCTTGCTGGCCTAGCAGAGAAGGTGGATCTTGAGAGTAAAACGACATACATACCCCACATATCAGCGAACGCCACATACACATTTGGTACCTACTTATTGGTCGGTTCTAAGATGTTGGCCGGAAACATAATATTGTGGATAACATTTTTATCCACAACAAAACCTTACCCACTTCAAACTGCTTAGTGCGAGTTTTTTCTACTCACGCATCACGGTCGTTCGTGAACGCGCGTAGTAGATATATTGTTAAGTTTAAGATAATGCAACGTACTCCAACATCAGGTCAGTCTATAATGTATTCCTCTCAACCAAATCTCCATACTGTTATTAACGATAATGAAATAATACGTAACGTCAATTTAAGGAAAAGGAAAAATCCTGACTTTGATGAAATAACTGAGCTTAAAGATGCTCTCGTAAACTCCTTTAAGGAAGTGCTCAATGTTGAAATCGCTGAAATGAAACATCAGAATTCCCTAATTATGAAGACCAATACAGAAATATTAGAATTGTTGCATGCTAGCACTGCAAATATGAATCAGCTTAATGAGAAATTTCTCACGCTGGAAAATAAACATGCTGCTGCATTAGAGCGCATTGACCAACTTGAGACTCAGTGTAATGAACTTCAAAAACACTGTTACAAAAATAAACTTGAAATTAGAAATGTTCCTAGACAAGACAAAGAAAACATACAGGCAATTATCTCCTCATTATATGGAAATCTAAATTTAAAACTCCCACCGGCTTCTGAAATACTCCAGTGTTATAGAAAAGGAAGGAATAATGCACCGATCATTGTTGAGTATAAAGATTGCAAGGAAAAAGATTTGCTACTCAAAGCAACCAAGACCTTTAATAAGGAAAACAAAGACTGCAAGCTTAATTCCATTCATCTGGGAATCGGAGGGGATAATCGACCCGTGTACGTTTCGGAAGCCTTAACCCCAATGAATAGAAAGATATTGTCTGCTGGACGGGAGCTAGTCAAGGATGGCCTATACAAATACTGCTGGACTTCGGGAGGAAACGTCTTAATACGCAAGTTAGATGGACAAGCGCCTTTATTGCTGACATCCTGCAAACAAGTTGAAGACCTACGTTCTACATGACTCATGAACGTGCAACATATTCAATATGTGATTTTATGTTTTCGCTCTTTTATTTTATGTTTTTTGCATTTTTTCTCTGTAACTTTAGATAAAAATTATTATATAAAAGCCTACTATAGTCGATTAGGTAGCAAGTCAAACAATATTTATTTATATATTTACAGTAAACATTATGCCCTATATAATAGGATTTACTTTTTATGCACTATATTTATATATCATATGATTTTCAGTCGCATCGTTATCTACGTCCTGCAGTTTTGTTTTTACCAACTTTGCCACACTCTAAACTCCTTAGCTCTAAATAAAGAATATGGATGATCTCGAAGAAATAACGACCGACGTTGACCAACTCAACGTAGGTGATTCAGTGGCAGTTGGTGATCCGTGTGCTTTTCATGTGCATAGAGCTGAAATTAACAATTCACTTAAAATTATAACGCAAAATGTGAGAAGTATAAATAAAAATTTCAGTGATTTTGAAACATTTTTAGCACGAACAAAGATCAATTATGACATTATCATACTGACCGAGTGCTGGCTCAAGAGTTGTGATCTAATTCCTGCCTTGGAAAATTTTAAGTATTACAGTAGTACTAGAACTTTTAATCAAAACAGTGGGGTCGTTGTATATATTCGACAAGATCTTGTGGACATATCAGTGTGTGAACCCATGACTGAGGAGTCTGACTGCTTGATAATCCAAATCGGTAAAAATTATTCATTTATTTGTGTATATCGATCACCATCTTTTGTCTCTTCTAAAAATTTCCAAAATTCTTTGGATTCTGTACTGCAAGACATGAAACATATACCTAATATTTTCTTAATAGGTGATATCAATATTGATATTTGCCCTACGAACGAAGATCAAGGTTCTGATAATTACTTGGACCTACTTGCAATGCATGGTCTTCTACCAAGTCATTGCTTGCCAACACGTAATACGAGTTGTCTAGACCATTGCTTTGCTAAAACCAAAAATAAAACCCTTACAATAGTATGTGATTCCTCAATAACCGATCATAGCACTGTGCATTTGGATATCATCCTAGAAACTGGCCAGAAAAACCTAAAACTAAATTCTACTATGTCTAATATAAATTACAACAGAGCTTCAGATTTATTGCAGCAATATGATTGGAATGGTTTTCAAGAGATAACAGACGTAAATCTAGCAACAGAAACATTTATTAATACTCTTAATACAGTAATAAAAATGTCTACAGACAAAATTAAAGTCCCAAACAGGAAAATTAATGTGCAGCCATGGATGACGCCTGGCTTGTTACGATGTCTAAGATTTAGGGACACTCTCCATCAAAAATCGAAAAAAAATCCAAATGACACAAATTTGCTGTTGACCTATAAGCGCTACAGAAACCATTGCATTAATGTGCTGCATGCCCTAAAAAATGCTCACGATTCTTCTGAATTACAACAAAATCGTCATGATATAAAAAAAACTTGGAGAACTGTCAAACGTGTCTGTAACTTAAAGGACTCTAGAAAATCATTAAATGTTTCTAATAATCTGCTTCAAATAAAAAGTAATGCTAAGGACTCCCTTGAAATGGTTAATAGTTATTTTGTAAATGCAGGACATAACCTAGCCCAAAAAGTTCTGGATGATATAAACATGACACATGATGCCCTGATTAAGCGGAATAAAGGGAACAATAGGCAAAAGGATTCCTTTATGCTATTGGAGACAGATGAAAGTGAAATATTTAGTATTATTAGATCTCTGAAAGGTACAGCCTCGACGGGTTGGGATAATATTTCATCAATTTTTTTAAAGAGATTCGCTGGTGTTTTGACTCCATCTATTACTCATATATGCAACCTAAGTATCTCTAGTGGTAGGTTTCCAAAACTTTTAAAGGATTCTGTGGTGATTCCTGTATTTAAACAGGGTGACGTAAAAGAAGTATCGAATTATCGTCCTATATCTTTATTGCCCACTCTAGCCAAAATTTTGGAAAAAGTAATTAATATCAGACTTGTTGCTTTTCTAGAATCAAATAAACTACTTTCTGAAAACCAGTTCGGTTTCAGACGTAATAAATCAACTACTGATGCTATTGACCTTTTAGTTACAAAGATAGTTAAAGGCTTAGATGATAGACTTAAGTGCATCGGTGTCTTTCTTGATTTGGCCAAGGCCTTCGATACCGTCTCGATTCCGTTGTTACTTGCTAAACTTGAAGACATTGGTGTTCGGGGTTTACCACTGAGTCTTTTTACAGATTACTTATCAGACAGAACTCAGTCTATAAAGGTTGGTGACATGTACAGTAGTAAAGAAAAAATTATCTATGGTGTACCTCAAGGCTCTGTCCTGGGTCCGACACTTTTTCTAATATATATGAATAGTATCTGTGACGCTAACCTTGAAAATTGTGAAATAATCTCATATGCTGACGATACTGTTTTGCTTTTTACTGGTAAGTCATGGAGTGATGTAAGGAATTACGCTGAGGCGGGTATGCGACATATAATGGAAATACTGAACAATAACTTATTATCTCTTAATTTAATGAAAACAAAATACATTCCATTTTCAATACATAACACTGGCTCAGAAATATCTCATAATGTGTCGTTAACAGCGCATAGTTGTATAAATACGGACAGTTGTAACTGTTACACACTGAGTGCAGTTGATAGCATCAGGTACCTGGGAATCCTTATAGATAGGAATTTGAATTGGAAGGCACATATCGACACACTGAAATGTCGCATTCGTAAACTTATACCCGTTTTTAAGAAACTTAGGCATTTAAGATGCAGACGCACTATTAAAATTGTTTATTATAGCCTTTGTCAATCATTACTCACTTACGGAATAATTGCATGGGGTGGCACAGCCAAAACTACATTATTAAAGCTCGAGAGAGCACAAAGAATAATTATGAAAGTAATTCTATTTAAACGTATAAGACATCCTACGGCCGAACTATATAAGGAACTTGACATTGTCTCTGTTAGGCAGCTATATATTAAGGTCGCCATTTTAAAGAAGCATAAATTTAGACGTGAATGTAATTCTGTCCGAAGACCACATAAAGTTTATAATGTACCTGCCTGTAATACTACTTTTGCACAACACTTCTCTCTTTTTTTAGGCCCTCTCTTATATAATCGCTTAAGCAAACATGTCGTCTTATACAACAAAACAAAGCATCTATGCGAAAAGATACTCCAGGACTATCTGATGGACAGGGACTACGATGAGACTGAAATGTTATTTCAGAGAATTATATAATTTTACAAACTCAATACATTAAAATATATTTTACACTTATTTTAGTATAATTTTATATTTATCCATATAAAAATATATACTTGCTCAAATAATTAAAATCCAATTTTATACTTGTATTCTATATATATCTTATATAAAAAAAATATCTAGCTCAATCGATTCTTATGGCTATTTTTAGTTTTGTAACTTGTATTGTAACTAATATCAGACTTTATCTGAATATTTTGCGTATACTGTGCAAAGTTGTTTACTTACTTTTGTCATCGTCACCATTTGGTTACCGCTGCTTGTTAATATACCCACATTAAAATATATTAAACGACGAGAATCATTACTTTGCCGTAACACAGTTTTTAACTAGCACGGGAAGTAAAGGATCTTTTATGTTTTTGTACCAACTTATTATTTAAATTGAACAAGTGTTTTGGAAAACTAATAGTGCGTGTACCTATTGGCATATTAAGTAATCTGCATTATGTGAATCATTGTAGACCTAAAACTGCTAATACCAAAAAGGTGTTAAAATCAAGTGTTTATTCTACACATTTTCTAAGTGTCGTCACATATAGTCGAGCACTGTAAAAGGTAAAGAAAATGTTGATCATCCTAATTTTTAGTTTCTTGTTTTTTTATTTCTTTTGTGTTTACCCGCATAGTTAGGTACTAATTTTCCCTTTTAAGTAATGTTAGTGTAGGTACAAATTTGTAAAGAATGCAAATAAAGTTTATTCTATTCTATTCTATTGTATGAAATTAGCTGCCCGCCATCTAGCGGATTCACCACGGACTACATCAACGCCATACAAAAACCTAACATGCTCACGATGGACCGTGAGTAGAAAAAAACTCGCACTAAGCACTCAGTTTAGATGTGTGGTTACTGTGTAATTTATTTTAACTAAATACGAATAACTATAACACGGCCAAATTACTATAAAATTAAATATAAGTTTTACCTTGACAACCCGCTTTCTCGTCCAAATGAGATTATTCCGACAAAATAGCCCACGCGTGATCTCATAAAGAAAAGAATATGATCGAATTTCAAGGCATCCATTCAATTGTTGTATTATTTAACTTTAAATTGTATCATATTAACAACCTTTGGATATGTCGCAGCCATCTGGTTAAATCAGCCGTTTAATTGAACGGCTAGCCCGGTCATTGAACGACGGCATTCAATTAAATGGCTAAAGAACAACTAGCTAAAATGTTGAATGAAACGTTTAAAGACTTGGCTAAACGTCATATTTAGCCGTGTCGATAAATCGGCTAGGGTTACTTTATGGCCTTATGGCTACTTTATGGACCCACTTTTTTGGTAGTTTTGGGGGGCATTAGCAAAGTGACTTTTATGGTTTAAAAAAACCACAAAATTTAAATTTAACCTATCACGTGACCTACACAGGAGTACAAAAAATACTTTAATTATTCTCAGTAGATCTATTCAACAAAAACAATGCGAATTTCCAACGAAGAAAACATTCAAAAACATTGTCAGCTGAGCGAGCTATCTGACGCCATATTTGTTTTGGTGACACAAGCGCCGCAGTGGTAAAAAAAATAACAAAATTTAAATCACCTGCCTGAATTCGCATCAGCCATTTTCAATGGCAGCTTACAATCAGCCAACTAGTTGAACGTTGAGTGATGCTATTTCAATCAATTATCGGCCTAGGCATTCAATTGAATGCCGGCGTTTAATGAATGGGCTGGCCTTCCAATTGAATGGCTGATTTAACCAGATGGCTGCGACAGATACGTAGTTATATTGGGAACGGAAACCATTTTATTTTCAATTTCTTGCGTTGCATTACAAAACTGTGACAAATAACTAACCGAAACATAAACCAGTCTGGAAAATCCCGATGTGAATGTGTAAAACAAAACTTACAAAATGAATTAAGATACTTGGAATTTTGCACATGATCGTAAAAAACTTATATTCTGTGGTGAAAACTAATAAAACGTCTTTGCAAATTCATCCCCTCCAATAAAAACAGTGGACCCGAAAAAAGCTTCTATTTGAAAAAGCGTGTATCGGGGTAAGCATAACTACCTACTTTCTTACTCATTGTTTTATTTATAATAATATAATAATAATAATAATTGTATAAAATCACACCAATTATCTAGCCCACGTTAAGTTTCATTAAGAACTTATGATATGGATACTAGATAACGGATAAACATACTTATATACTTTCATTTTTCTAAATACATACATAATATACATATTAAACACCCAGACCAAGACAAATAGACATGTTCATGCACACAAATATTTGTCTTGTCCGGGGATCGAACCCGGGACCTCTGGCGCAGAAGGTGGGTTTAGTACCCCTGCGCCAAACAGGTCGTCAAATTTATAAACTTAAATTTATAACTAGGACTTTAGTTATATCCATGTATTTTCATTTTGTTACAGTTCCTTATTTCTATTACTACAAATAAAACAAGTCGCCTGTAGACCGATACTTTTATTTCGTTTCTCTATTTACTAAATGAGTGCGGCGGTTCCCAAGTCCCGGCAACTGTAGTGCTGCTGGACCAGGGGCCCCGCTACAAACTTTAGATTCCTTCTATAGATGAGGACCAGAGTTTTGAGAACAGCTGGGTACGCAACTCTTTTTCTGGTTTTTAACCGACTTCTAAAATGGAGGCGGTTCTCAATTCAGTTGGTATGTTTTTTATATATGTACTCGTACACCGATTACGCCGAGATTTTTTGACCCGATTTACGTGATTCTTTTTAACCAACTTCCAAAAAGGAGGAGGTTCTCAATTCGGTTGATATGTTTTTTATGTACGTACACCGAGATTTCTGATTCGATTTACGTGATTCAAATTTTCGGAATAGTTGCCATTTGGACCCATAAAAATTTGGTTTAGTTTGGCCCAGTTATTTTTATTTAATGAGCATTTTTGTTAACTTGGACGATTTAATTTTCACGATACTTTTGTTTATAATGTATATAAAACCTTAACTGATCTAGAAAAAACCTTCTGTAGTTTACAAAACAACTATTACAGACACTAAAAAGTAAAAAATAAAAACTATGAATATATACTAGAAAAAACCTTCTGTAGTTTAAGTACCAAAACAACCTTTAAAACCAAAAAGTAAAAAATAAAAATTGCTTTTAGACTTCTAAACTATGCTATGCATACGTAGTAGAAGTCTTATGTGCTGACCCTGTCCGTGTGTGCGCATAATTCAATCTCGAGAACTACTATAGCTAGAAAGCTGAAATTGTCTGAGGTAATACATAGCCATGTCAAGCCTCTAAATACGGAGTTTAGAAGTCGTCTGATGCCTTCGCTACGATAGTGAAGGGCGCCGATCTTGTTTAGTTTTGAGGACGGTTTTTTAAATGTAGTTTTTTTTACGAAAGTAGAAAGTAGTAGAATGCAAAAAATATTTCATTAAAACGGACTAAAGAAGGATTTTGAAAATTTAACCTTCAAGCTCTTTAAAAAAAACTTTATAAGAAAAATCAAAACTTTCGTCGTCTGGAAACACAAAACAAACGTCTGGAACAAGTTTAATACGATGACGAAGAAATTTTCGTTAAGGAAATCATCGCATTGATGACAGAACCAATCTATACATATTTTATCAATAAGTACCTACTTCTATGTATCGGACTTCTTCTCACAGATAGAATGATGTGACGAAATCAAGATAAAAAAGAAACATTTACTTAAGCGTGCAAATTTATGGTTAGGTTTTATAAATGTCATAGGTTTTTTTCGGACTCGAACCCAGAATCTCAGAGTAGGCGAGACCTGAAACCGGTGTACGTACCACTCTATCACGGAGGTCGTCTCTTGATTTTTTATTATAATGGAGCGTGAAAGTTTAAAATCTTAAGTAATTACGTGTATGGAAAACTAAGATACATTTTCATTCAATGTATGTATGTACGTAGGTACAAAAGAGTTGAGTTGATATTTTGTTTATCATTATTTAGATCTCAGATTATGAAAAGGAAAAACCAGGGAAAAACAAATAGACGAGGAGCTCGATAATTTCTCAATGGTGGTTCCACTGCAATAGTGGTGGTTAAGCAACTTACGCTACGTTTGGTCAAAAGATGGGTGACCAAGCGTTAACTCTCAAAAAATTCTCCGTCTTTCGAAAACCACGTCAAGCTGACGGTTCTGGGTCGATCTAGTACCCTCATGTTTCGACCTCATCTATATTATAGTTTCCATTCCACTCTCTATCAAAAAACATGTCCCAATGGACATTAATTTTAACCGACTTAAAAAAGGAAGAGATTTTCAATTCCGCATCATTTTTGTATGGAAATCGAACCTTCTTTTGGTTCGATTTCCATACAAAATTGATGCGGGGCAGCATAGGTCGAATGGGCAACTTGAATATAATATTTTTAGGAAGGTCGTAATAAATAGAAAAGTAGATACCCTAGACATTACTAGAAAAAGTACCCATTTTAGGACCTAAAAATGGGTACTATTTTTATTAGGGCCGAATCTTGAAGGTCGAATGGGTACTAAATCCCTGGGTCAGGCAGTGGTGCCTGGACCGTGTGGTCAGTTATCCTATCCTCCTTTTTGTACCCAACCGAAGTGGGGAACACATTAAAATATCCGTCGGTCAGGAAAAAAACAAGCGAATTTTTACATAATATCAAATTAATCCATTGAAATGAGTTATTTACTTTTACTACTCGTACTGTAGATGAACCTGCATTAATAAAAGATCCATGCGAATGTAGTTGGCGAATACTGAGTAAGATGAACTATCTTTCTTTTATGCCAAATTGGCCTTATCTGACTTGACTGTGAAAATTGGCGTTGGTTGGGGTCTTAGATTCTGACTGGAAACAATAGTAACAAGCCATCCCATCGCCTATATAAGGTTTTAGGTTACATACCCTGTCCATTGATATATTAAGTAGATAGGCTTTTACTATCTGCGCTTAAAAAGGTGTTTTCAGCCTACAAAAGTATTTTTCACCTCAAACGCTCTGAAAAGGAGGTTTTGTCAATCAGTTTAGGCGTAGAAAATCGCTTTTTGCGGCCTAGCGCGGCAAAGTACTTTTTTAATTTAATACCTAAAAATATGTCATAATGCGTTCCGAATCGCACTATTGACTTTTTGTTATATTTGATTCTTATTTTAAATAGCTTTAAATTAATTATTATACTCCGTTTTGGTTTAATTATATTATTTTAATTCATTGAATCATAAAAACAATAACAATAAGATTAAACTATTTGTTAAAAGAACTTTATATTAGGCTGGGTGAGATTTCACAACCTATAAGTAATTGGATTTCGGACTGTGACATAAATCTTTATTTTTAAATTGTCTTTGTCTTGTACCTCATGTCAGTGTCAACATTTACGGAATCGTTTTTATTCTTATTAATAAGTAAAATTATATTCACACTTTAATTAACTTTGAATTAACTATAATACTCCCTTTTTTATTATTTTAGTTTTTTTATATCATTAAAACAACGAGAATAAGGTATATTTAGATTAAACTTTAAGTTTAAAGAATTTTTTACCGGAAGTTGACCGCGGAAACAACCATAAAATGTTCCTCGCTGTTGTGAGGTGAAAAATTGTGTGTTGCGCTCGGCAGAAAAGTTTTTAGCATCTTGTACCTTTGAAATCCTCGCTTCGCTCAGGATTCAATCTTTGAACCACTCGCTACGCTCGTGTTTCAATCCTAGAATCCTTCACTTGCTCAGATTTCAATAGAGGTAACTCGCCGCTAAATAACCAACTTTCCAGCCTTGCATAACAAATAACTATTAAATTTATGTTTCTGTATACTTTTATTTTTAAGTTATACATTGTATTTTTTTTTAATTATGTAATAAAGCATTTTCAAAACAAAACAAAACAAACTATCTGCACTAGAGAGCTAGGTGGCATATTCTGTTTTTCTTTCATTCCAGCATTGGAGAAGACAAAATCTATTGAAACATTACTAGCTTATGGTGATGGGTGACTAATAAGTCGTGGCATTGCTAAAAATTATTGTAGCCAATATTAAAGTACAGCAGCTGAACTAACACTGCTGCAAAACAATAGACCCTAATTCTGAGTGACATAAAGCTGAATTTAAAATGTGCATTTAAGATAGTAAAATAATTATTTTTGTATGCAAAACCTGTCCCACTGGAGTGCAAACGCAATGCTGTTGGCCAAATTTGGGACGAACGGCACTGACAAACCGGTTTGATTTGTCCTCTCGAAATTTTGTAGTTACTTTTCCTTTATTAACTTTGACGGTGACTGTAACAGACGGTATAAAAACACATCTTAAATTTTGAAGCGCACTGTTCATTAAATAAACAACTTTTTCTGGATTTTCCACGATGTTTCGAGAACTTTCCGCGTACTGCATGGTACTGCAGGTGAATCCAACAAATTCAAATCGCCCCTGCGGCTGGGGGCGAGGGATGCGTAAAAGCATTTCTTCAAGTATTTAAAAAAGGGGTCATGTTCACAGGATGACTGGAAAGGCGTTAACACGTCCGCAAACCCAAAAACCCAAAATACACGTACAATGACATAGAAATACTTAGCAACCTTGTCTTCGTCACATTACAATATTGAATGACACTTCAGGAGGGTTACTCATAACGGGATCGCGTTGAGATCGAGATTGAATGTCAATAATTATTACTGATGTTCGACTTTGATTCGATTTTAATTGCCGCCAAAATCGATTAATAGAGTACAAAGTTACTTTATTTACTAATTTCAAGTATTAATTATTAGTTTAATTACCTATTTTTAGTCATAATTACTGACGTTTGACATTAATTCAATCTCGCTCTCATTGTGATCGCGTCAAGAGTAAGGGGCCTGGACAGTGAGAGCTTTGTTTCCTTGGTTTCGTGAATGCGATAAGGTTGTAAAGTGTATACATGTGATTGCTCGTCGTGACTGTACCTAATTATGAAAGTATTGTTACATAAGCAGATCTTTGGAGCCCACAGTTAAGACGCTATACGGAAAAAGGATGTACTTTTTGTAAACTATAGGACGGTTAGAGATGTTACAAATCTGGTAATAAGATACCTATACAATTCTTCATACCTTTATCTAGATTTATAGTGTACCAGAAATACGATTTTATGATTTTGCCTCGACACTTTTTCTTTTCGAAATGACCTCTTAAAATTACGAAAATTGATGGTTATTATCAAATGGGGTTACATATAGGTACTTATAGGTACATATAGGTATTAGTGGACACCAATATTTTGCAGCGAGTAGTTTCATTTTCTCTTTAATCGCTATAGTTATTACTACGAAGAGATTTCGTGGTTTTTCGCCTTATTTGCAAAATCGCCCTCGCTCCCGCGCGCGTCGTTTTCTCATTGCTATCTCGCTTCAGTCGTATACCGCCTTAAACATTCAATGGAATACAACAACTTTTCCAGATACTCTATACGTCTCGAGAACTTTCTAGGGTTTAAAGGTCACGTGATGACTGAAAAGGTATCAAAACGTCGGGAAACCCAAAAAAAAACATAAAATACACTATTGGGTTTTAACGACCAGTTATTGTAGGTACCTAATAACTGGGCGTTATAATTGCGGAAAAGTCGTATTTCGAAACGAATTTCAACATCAGAATTTCAACTGACCGTGTCTTCATGTCGAAGTTCGGCTATGCAAGTCACACTTAGGTAATTTAATCACCCATATGGTAGTGTTATATTCAATAATAATAATTATAGTCTCCTTATCACAATAGGTCGTCTGGTAGAGATGGCTTTAAGTGTTGAGGACGCCCTTTTAACAACTAGTTTACGATTTTATTTGTAAATATTATTATATTATGTTGCGTTAAAATAATAAGGTGTTATGGTATGGTCATTTATGCTATCTAACTAATCCATTTACTGAGCAATTTTATATTCTGGGTATTGTCAAGTCACGTCGAAAAATGTATTATAATTATAATTCCGTAATAATAATACACAGCTATTTTCTATTAACTTTTTCCCTTCTTTTCGATGTCCTTCACCAATAAGAAAAATCATAATGAAATTTTTACTATATTATTATTTTAACGATTGTATAAATTACGTTCTCACAAGCAGATAAATAAAGATTTTTCATATAATATGAGACATTGTTTAATATCATGGTGATCTCAAAGAGCCGACACAGCGACATCGACATTGTCAATGATAAAATAGATAAAAGACTGATAAGAAATTTCTACAGTTGAGAAATCATTGAAATAATCAAACGGACATTATACACTAGCGATCACCCACTAACTTCATCCAAGATCTCAGTCACGAGCAATGACGCATTTATGCAAAAAGCGATTGTTTGTAAATAATCGAAGGTATTTATCAACCGTCTAATTATTGTAAACGGACCGTTGGATTTGCAGTAAAACGTAAGATTTTTCGATGATTTATAAATAATCAGTATCTCTTTGTTATATTGGTTGAAATACGTAACAACGTAAACAAAGTATGCTCGAGTGTTTCAGTGCTAAATATTACTTTTTATCGGACACGTACTGTGTCTTAAATTTTGGTTTATTAACAAATTCAGAGTTAATTAACACTGCTTGGTAATCTATTTCTTCCCCGCAGGCTTCGTTTCACTAATTTTTAATGAATTTCCACTTTGTTTGTTGAACAAACTAATGCATGGGAAAATGATATGGCCGCGTACAATAACACGTATATGTTATGTGCATTTGTTGCGGGTTCGTTGACTATTAAAGGTTGCTGAAATCGTTCGTTTATAAACTGACCGCTGGACAATGATTATAGATAAATAAACGAAAAAATATCTGTTTTATTGCAAATCGTACGGATTGTTTGCAATAATTCGCCATTTTATAAATACACTCGATTATTTACAAACAATCAGTTCTTGCAAAAAGACAAGAAACAAAGCTCTCTCTGTCCACAAATGTCATTCAATATTGTAATGTGACAAAGTTGCTTAGTGTTTCTAAGTCATTGCACGTCACTGTACCTACACATTCTCATCTTTTATGAACTACGGGTAAACGTTAACCTAGCCTTCAACATACGGGGGGTTTGAACGCCGTCTCATTGTCCTCAACATATTTATATATTTTTAGAGTAATAAAATTCTGTCTTCGTGTCCAGTTACGAATATAGGTCCCAGACGAGTAGCGTTTAGCAGTATAACCTTTATTATTTTCGCACTTATGCATGTGCATGACACTTTATATGTCGAGGACAATGACGTAAGATAATCGTAATTATCTGACAGTTCATATCGTATTCAATCGGCTGCAATTTGTATGGCATGACATATAGCATGATACAATATGAACTGTCAAATGAATACGTCTGACTTCACGCAATCACCTAGCTGATGTGAAATGATGAGGCTAAGGTGGAAGCGCATTTCTCCATGAATCCTCAACCACTATTGAAGTAATATCAAATGTAGTAGTGTAAGCTGGCAGTCACAATATATATATACAGTACGACAAAAAAGAGTAGAAAACGGATTTTTGAGGAACTAATAACCAACTTCAATGTAAGGCAACATGACGACTGTAAAGATAGTAGTTCTGGTGCTAACGTCTTCATAATAAATAGTTATTTTCGTACTTAGAAGTGGCAATAATGAAATATTTGCAAGATGGTTGCTAGATATTAACTAGTGGTGCCCCTAATTATTTTCTACTCTTTTTTGTCGCACTGTAATAAATAGTAGTCACAATATATATATATATATATATATGTCGCAGCCAACTGGTTAAATCAGCCGTTCAAATGGAGGAATAGCCCGTTAAAAAAAGTTAAATATGTATATGATTTTTTCTCATATTTTTAATTTTCCCAACCCAACATTATGTAGGTAGGTACAATCGGTGAACTTCCCGGTTCAGTAGAGTTTTTTTTTCTCAAAAGTAATAAACTTATAGAAAACGTTTTTATCACAAATAATAGAGCTTTAATAGGTATTTGATTTTATAAATACATTATTTCTTTAACGCTAATACTTTCCGAAATATCGTTGCTCAAAAAAACTCTACTGATCAACCGGGACGTTCCCCGACTGTACGTACCTGTCCACTTTACAAAATTAAATGAATATGATGGAAGTAGGAACTGTAATGTGTATTTTGTATTATGAATGATCATCACATCAGTGATCGGATAATAGGATCCATATTTACCTAAACTTAGTTTTTGGCTAGGAAACGATGAAAGCGGCTTCTTGAAATATATTGTTTTAAATATAAATCCCGGGATTCCTGAAACTTTCGAAATATCTCGGAAACGGTGCATAGTAGCACAAAAATAAGATATTTCTCAGAATCAATTGACATAAAAAAGAACAAATATAGTTAGTGTAAAAAAGGTCGCGTTTTATTAAGTAATTTCACTCGAATATTCGGCTAAGTCGCTGGCCCATACAAAATCGATCAAAAGCCGGGATTTTTTCGATACAAAAGTGCATTCCATAACAGACAACACCTCAACTTTAGGTAAATATGCATCTGATTATCCGATCACTGATAAAATAATCCTTCAACAAACTCTCCATATCATTTCTAGTGGCAATGTAAAAACTTAATACTACGAGTACATTGTAATAAAGATAATTAGTAATCTGATCCTCTTGTGTTGTTTCAACAAGTGTCAATTGCATGTTGCAAATGACGTTATTTTATCACTATGGAAGATAGAGAAAGCTTTATCGTTTATTACTATTTTCCTACTAATATCATAAATGCGAAAGTAGGTCAGTTTTTTTGTTTGTTTGTTTGTTTGTTTGTTACCCTTCACGCCAGATTTGGATGAAATTTGGTATGTAGGATATGGGCTTCATTTAACAGTTGTATGACCATATATGGCAAATTTATGGCTTTCAACTGTAAAATGAAGCCCATGAATGTCAAATTAGTAGCGGCCGCCCTCGGTTTTACCCGCGTCATTCCCGTTCCCATGGGAATATCGGGATAAAAGTATCCCGTGTTTTAATCCGGGATGTCTACTATCTTGTGATATATTTCATTCAAATCCGTCAGTAGTTTTAGCGTGAAAAAGTAACAAACAAACAAATAAACAAACAAACTGATATACTTTCGCAATTTTATTATTATAGTAGGAAGTAGGATATTGTTTTATTGTGTTGTATATTGTTTAAGAAATTATATTTGTTAAATTTTATTTTTACACTGTTATAGCTTTATTGCCGACACAGTAACTCCCACTTCCTTTCTGATTGACTGTTAGAGAATGCTTTATGGCATTGAGTCCACCATTTGCTGTCTATTTTATATTGTATCCATACTCTAGGCTATCAATAAATCTAACTATTATCACAGAATACTTAATAGTACAAGTACTATTATGTTAAAAGAAGAGCCGTTCTACCATACTTGAAAAGAGTCTTTCAACCAGTGATTTATCTAACTCCTTCAACCAGTGTCAAAAATAGTCGGCTTTAAAACAATAATTTGAAATTATAAAAAACAAAATTCGAGCTGAGTTTTCATTCTTAAACAAAAGACAGTCGAAATTATTTAAAAAGAAAACGTATAAAGAAACTCCTTGCAATGAGGCCGAATACTCAAAAATCAATGCTGCTTACATTAATTATAATGTAAGCATTGAAATTGGTTTATAATTACTTTACTCTTTGAAATTGGTACACATTTAGTAAGAATAGTGAAAACTGCTTCAGTTTTTTAAGTGTATAGCTACATATTTATGCTTAAAAGAGTGTAAACATTATTATGAAATTATCACATCTTATACATAAATATGAATTTGTAAATATATACTTTTCACTGAAAGTGTTTTATAGGTATACTTTACTTTGAAGTAAAATGTATACTAAATTTTGACGCAGCTTGAAGAATACATTATTCTGAATACAGCATAATTTACTAAATTTTGATATATCTTATGGGTAAGTACATATATTTGCAAATCTGTAAATGTATACATATCAATGCACGTGACTGTACCTATGTTTGTATGAAGTAACGCATTGGTTCGAAGCGACTACTCACGCGGTATAGGTACATAATAATATGGTGTTGTTCTGTGAGGTGTGAATTTGTCCCTTATAATTAATTTACTCTTTGGTATTCTCCCTAAGAAGTAAAATATAAACTGTGAAAATTCATAGCGAAACAAATACATAATTATAAAGTTTCATTTCGCTTCGCACGCTGTGTAGGCTGCGGTTTAGATCGCAAGAACGCGGTAACCAACGCCAAGATCTTCTTCCGCCAATAAAAATAACGCATTCTTAAAGGAAGTGCATGAGATTATTAACTTTTATACCATGTTGTCGTTTTATCTATACTAATAATATAAACAGGAAAGATTTGATTGTTTGTTTCTTTGTTCCCGATATTTCCACGGGAACAGGAACCACCCGGGTGAAACCACGAGCAGCCGCGTTTTAATAATAAAAATATAAATAAACTATAAAGTTAGTTTTCCTTTAAAAGATGTTGCAAATATTATGCAACATGTCAATAATCGCGATAATTTCTAAGCCCCCTTAGAAAAATGCTATCAGTGAAGGAAATTGCTCACCTTATAGGTATATTGCAATTCTTAATTAAGTTATTCGTTCGTAAGTGCATTTGCTAGTCTATACTAATATTATAAAGAGGAAAGATTTGTATTTTTGTATGTAACGAATAAACTCAAAACACTGGACCGATTTTGACGAAATTTGGCATAGAGAATCCTTAGACCCCAAGTAGTAACATAGGCTATAAATGATCCCAAAATTCCCACGGGAAGGGGAACCACGCGGGTGAAACCGCGCACGGCCGCTAGTTACTAATATAACTAATAAGTGGACATCCACACTTATTTTGATACTTTTGTACTTAATAATAAAATTAACCATAAAATGTTCCTTTCCTAGTCGTGGGAGAAAAACCTAGATATTCGAGGTCGTCTTTCTTAATAATCGAAGCCTAGGCTCCATACAAGTAGCGCTCCATACCCTATTTTATGGCATCTGATTTCACCATAGATTTTTGTAAGTACGCCTACAAGCTTCGATCTACTTAAGTATTGACCAATAATATAGCTATTCATACCAAAAATAATAAAAACACAAGTGCTTAGAGATTCTAGTTCTGACGTCTCGCTCGCAGTTAAAACTAAAGGGGTTTGAACCTTTATGCCTCGTCACCGGTCCGCCATATTGATAATTTTTAAAAATATATGATAATGCAAAATCATATAGTAAATGGATAGGGAACGTAAAGATGAACAAAAAATATTATGCAACATAATGCCCTAAATTGTCAGGTAAGTGAGATAATTGGAGTTCAAGATACAAAGGTGATACTTTGGTTCGGCATTATTCATTTTTAACTCTAATTATCTGGCTGACACGTGACACTTTAGGGCATTAATATCATAACATTCTTTGTTCCTCTGTGTGTCCCCTGTTCATTTATATAGGTATTATCGTGCGACCCATACTACGGATTTGGACGAGACCAGCCTCCATACAAAATAGTTCAAACCACTTTTAGAACTAATAGCACCGACCGTGCAGTCGCGGAAGTTCCTGGGCCCTTATTCACTAAGATCACTTAGCAATTCCTTGCTCAAACCACGCGGCTGTCGTATTTGGTTTTAACATTGTCAAAATTCGTTTTCTCCATGATACTCACAAATTATAGGGTTATGTACAAGCACATGACAGTCACAAACTGTATAGTTATTGAACAAGTAAAATAACTTTAAAATTTGTAAGTGTCATAGAGATAACGTATTTTGAAAATGTCGAAACCAAGTACGAGATTGGCGTGGTTTGAGCAAGGAATCGCTAAGTGGTCATAGTGAATAAGGGCCCTGGTCGACAATTTTTATACATAACTAGCGGATCCTCGCGGTTTTACTCGCGTGGTGCCCGTTCCCGTGGGAATATCTGGATAAAATATAGCCTATGTCACTCGGGAGAAATGTAGCTTTCTAATGGTCTAAGAATTTTCTAAATCGGTCCAGTATATTCCTGAGATTAGCGCGTTCAAACAAACAAACTCTTCAGCTTTATAATATTAGTATGGATATAAATATATAGTATAGATTATACTCTTTGTATCGAACGTCGTCCACATGAGTCCCGAACACGAGTACGAAAACCATTGAACTTACTTTGAACTGAACACACGAACTTACTTTTTTTTTTATTCACTTCGATCTGACAAAAAAACTGATCTCTGCAATCAATAGCGGAGTAGGAAATTACACTTAATATCCATGGTACTACGGTCTAATATATTCACTTGGTGAACTGCATGAAACACAAACGATTCCTTGGGCAAACGATGTGTTGGTCAAACGTTCATTGGTAGTAGTTCTTTCGGTAAGATTTAAAAAAGGCAAAAGCTTTTATGGGGTCTGTTAATTGGTAAAATGTTTTTCGAACTCGTGTTCGGGACTCGAAACATATGTCTTTTTTCTAAAATAACATGTGCTCCATACACAAATGTTTGACCCCTTCGCGTTCGTTAGATTCGGACAGTGGCAAAGGGTCTATACATACCGACCGATTCCCATTGACATTCCTTTTAGAAATCCCACCCCAGCGATCCACTATGCAATTCATAATAATTATGTCTTTAAACTAGGGCGGTTACAACCCGATACTCGGGTTCGTCGATCGACAAAAAATTCCAAATTAATTGCAGTTTGTGATCATCACGTTTAACATTTTGTATATTTTATAGTTTTCGGAACAAATAGACTCGAGTACCTTTAATTTGATACCTTACTCGGCCGCGTACTACGCGCCAAAGTCCCTATCGAGTCGTCACAAATTTTGCGAACCTGAATTAAGTATATAGATTATTAAACGTGGTACTTAAATACTTAAACGTGGAAGCTACAGTTCCAAGTTGAACACAATTGTCTGATTTGTGGATTTTTCATGGTCCGGCTTACCCACAGAACCTCTTTTCCTTGTTCTGTGGGCTACCTGAGCCATGTATCGAATCCTCGCCACTGATAGGCTTACTACCCTATATATAAGTTACTCTATGGACTTACTATATCATCCATTGAACTGTTCTTTGAGATTTTGAGCCGTTAGTGGACTACCGGGAATTCCCGCGGTTGTACCTAAACACGAACCAACATCGTGTCCATGGAGATCTATACCGGAGACAGGTTTATCAAAGCCGCTAAACCACTTTTAAAATTCTTTTTATAGAATAGTTGGGTTTTTTACTAGCCACGCCGGCAAAAAAGATTAGAATGCATACGAGCTGTAAACTGGTCTAAAAACAATGGTAGGGCGAGGGTATAATGTATTACGCATAATGTTAGAAAAGTCTAAATAGGATTAGGAAATAAATATACCTAGACATGGTCAAAGCAATAGTTGTTTTATTTCAACACCTACTTTAATAAAGAAAAACAGTTTATATCGCGGAAACATAACTTGTTTTACCATGACAACCACCATGAAGCAAGTAAGGAAAAATAATCCAAATTCTAGTACCTACCTATGTTAAAATTTATATTCCACTATAATAATAATAAATTCATTTATTTCAGATTTCCAAGATCCATAGAATAGTTGGTATACATAACATAACCTATGTTAGTAACATTACATTTACTGACACAAATACCACTGTGCCCAAGTAATCATAATAATAATACTTGGAACAGTGCTTGAAAACGGGATTGTCCCATTTATTTGCAAAGACGGCCAGGATACTGTTGGGGCTCCCGTAAAGTCTGGATAATAATGACGTTATTTTCTTTCGCATACACGCGTGGAAAGTGGAAACCGTAAGTGCGAGCTTTAGCAAACGTACCAGAAGCACTACAGAACCTCGGGAGCCCTAGCAACATCCTAATGCATTGTTATACTGGACACGAAGGGCGTTGAGCGACTGTTTAGTGTATGTATGTAGAATAGCTGGCAGAATTACTTGAATAGAGTGATTTCAGCATCCGTCGAGCATCGAGCAAACCTACGGATCAACCAATTGGCTCTCACGGTCAACGCCCATCGTTCCCTATCCATATCTAATTCGTCATTCAAATTTTCACACAAAATATGTGTCTTACGTATTCAAAGTGACTAACTCTATTCAGACATACTCCATTCAATGTTACCGGAGGAACTTGATCAAGTTTTTTACCCCCAGGTGAAAATACTACTACCAGGTGACTATACTCTCATGCCTCAAGAGATCACAGTCAAACAAGGATAAAGAATTTGAGCCAGTGTGATAAAAATACAAACTTACATCTTTCCAGGCTGTTCCCAGATCCATATGCTTCCTTTAAATTTGATGACGTTTGGGCCTGGCCAAGGATCTCCCCACTTGCATGCATTTAAAGATTTATTCACAATTTTACGATTTCCAAAAGCTAGAGTCATAGTCGTGATTTTGGCATTAGTTGCATGACAATTTACTTTTTATTATCAAGATGAGAAGTCATCGCAGTACCTACCATTACCTAATTTCATGATCATGGAATTAATAAGTAAGTATCTATTTGTACGTGTACTTAATAATTCTATGTCCATGATAGACTGTGATATTATTATGTAATTTCAGCATTTTCAAATCACAATCGAGAGAAGAAGTTACAGCCGGTAAAACTTTGTCAAAAATTCAAACCAAAAATAGGAAAAAGGTTTCTTCTTTTCTCTTATTTGACTTTGGACTGTGTGTGATCAAGTACTTTGGTGTGGTACACACTTTGATCAAAGACTTTGATACCAAACAATCACAAATCTAATGGATATCTATCAGAAAATTGTAATCTTACGAACATTATATCAGAGAACCTACTATCTATCCTATCTAAAATTTTAGTACTTATCTAAGTGTGAAACATTAGTACCAAACTAATATTTATAAACAAATAGTTTTGAGGTTAAAGGTCGCGAGAAACGCTGGATGCGGACAGCGCAGGACCGATGGTCCGTGGAGATCTTCGGGGTAGGCCTACACCCCAAAGTAATGAGTGTCATATGGCTCAAATATTGATGATGATTCTGAAAAGCAGCAGAGTAGATGAAGCAAAAGATACTCTTCATTTAAGGGGCTCTCGAAGCGAGATAATAGGTAATGAGAAAAGGACGCGCGCGAGAGTGTGACCGATTTTGCAAATCAGGCGTAAAAACTACGAAATCACTTTGTAGTAAAAACTATAGCAATTAAAGAGAAAATAAAACTATACGATCTTAATATTATTGTGGTCCACTTGTTAAATCAATTTCCAATAGTATATGTTCCTAACCCCATTTTAAAATAATCATGAAAATTCGTATTTTTAAGGGGTCATTTCGAAAAGAAAAAGTGTCGAGTCAAAACATAAAATCGTGTTTCTGAAACTTTACAAATCTAGATAAAAGTATGAATAAATATATATCTTCTTAGGTACCAGATTTGTAACATCTCTAATATATCAAAAAGTACGTAGTTTTTCGATTATGGCGTCAGATAGTACCCATGAAGGTACCTATAACCTAAATGGAGCAAGCGCTCTCAATAACTACTTGAAGCCAAAAAATGATGTTGCGCTATCTCTGTCGACGGTAGGTACGATCTCTCTTGCTAATTGATTGCCGTAATTTTTTTTTCCTATTTTAACAATGTAAGTGAAAGAATAAGTAGCAACCTGTGTACTCACTTACTTATAATATGCAACCCCGTAGAACACATTTATGCATTTTTTTTATTAATTCCAAAACACAAATTTCTTAAAAACACGTACAAAATCGCGAGTCGACAGTATCCGCCATGTTTGCTCGACTCGCGATTTTGTTTGTGCTTTTAAGAAATTGGTGGTGTATGTTATCGTACCATCGACAGAGTTAGCGCTACATCATTTTCTTGGTTTTAACTATGTAGGTATTGAGAGCGCTTGCTCCACTTAATTACATTCATGATTGTAGCTTAGCCAGTCCAAAAGAGGTGATATCCGACCATTTGTTAAGCGTTGCTCATCATACATACAGCACTAAGAGTACTCAGTAGGGTTAGCACGAAAAACTATCGAGTAAGTATCGAGCACGTATTGTCAAATAATGTTTAGGGCCTGCGCAGACGACGGACATTGGAGGACTTTTTGTCCGCGACACGACCTTATAACTAAGAACATAAAGTTGAATAATAACGGGGACTATCGCGTACTTTTCATGGATATACGCGATCTAAGTTCAATCTTATTTGGTTAACAATAAAGACGTGTCGTGGACAAAAAGTCCTCCATTATCCGTCGTCTGCGCTAGCTATTAGGAAAATGTTTTTACGTCCGGTAGGAACGCTGCTCAACATCTAATTTTTTTTTCCTTTACTTCTTCGATATTTTTTCGAAAGTTATTCGTGCTAGGCCTACAGAACTCGACATCACCTACTTATATGTAGTCATGATGGAAAACGAACACTTCTTAACACTGGCTTATGGCTAGTTACATCACAATCCAAACAAACTTTCGAGCTACTTGATGTAAAAAATTTAGGTACTTACTTTAAAAAAATATAACAAATTGTCGACGATCCGTTCGATTTACACGTCATCCAAATATCGCAGTTCGGTTTCCTGAGTAGATAAGTCCTAATAATTCTACCTGAAAAATATAATGTACTCGAATCTATGAGTCATGTACTCTGCAGAGACAGTGCATCATCTCTTGTCTTAGTGAGTACATCCTCTAATCTTTCAACTGACACTAATTTACCTCTTCAATCACCTTTGCACAATGTGCATGACACAGTTATGACGAATCTGAAGAATATGTTGTTTACTGTATGACTTTCAACATCCGAACTGTCTATAAGAAGTAAGAAAATTAATTTTTTTCAGTACTTAAGTACGCAACGAACACTCCGTCGTTTCTTTTGTTATTTTGCTTATAAATAAGATTATAACAGGTGTAAGGTACCTACAATAGAAAAAAATTGCTGACTGACCGATTTAGTTCAACCTCTCACCCCAAACCTTACCTTCTCCGTACCGGTAAAAATAAAAGCCAACTAATTATTATTCTTACTAATATAATTTCACACTAAGTACCTTCATGATATCTGAGGGAGTGTCTATGTCTAGTGAAGATAAGACATTGTATTTTAAACTAGTTTAAAAGGATTGACGTCCATTAGCCATCTCGTGCTATTTACCTAATTCGTTAAATTTTCTTTAATTATTCTTATCACTCTGTCACACCAATTATTTTTACTTTAACTTAATTAATAGGTTCGTAACATAGTGTAGTGCTATAGGTATGAACTTGAAATTTACCTCATTCGACCAAGCTCCATGCTCTTTCTTTCTGCCAGATCCTAAGACTTTTCGCATCCGTTCATAATCCACAATCATGAATCATAAAGGTGTTTAGTTAAGAACACTCGTCTAACTAAACACCACTTCACATCAAAATAAGATAAAGTTAATCTTCGGTGACGTGAGGCCTCATCAGCCAATGATAGAAGCCGGTCGGAGCACGCCTCCAACTCATGGATGTCATGCGCAGGCTGGGACCGGCGCATGCTCCTCTCACAGTCGTGTCAAGATACTCAGATAACTGATCCAGCTAATTCTTTGGCAAATAATGCTAATTCCCACTGCAGAACTCCTGAGGTGTAAGATATCTTTTTTATTGCGAGTAGGGCCGTCATTTTATTTTGGGTTACAATAATATTGTTAAGTTTTGCTAAAACACTAGCTAACATCTAGTCATCAAAGGAAAAGTGGGGGGCCTTTAAACTCCTCGAACGATAGTCAGGGCCTGTATTCACTATGACCACTTACCGATTCCTTGCTCAAACCACGCGAATGTCGTATTTGGTTTCGAAATTTTCAAAATTCGTTTTCTCTATGACATTTACAAATTTAAAAGTTATTTTACTCGTTTCATAATTTTACAACTTGTGACTTTCATGTACTTGTACAATAATTTCATAATTTGGGAGTATCATGGAGAAAACGACTTTTAAAAATGTCAAAACCAAGTACGACATTGGCGTGGTTTGAGCAAGGAATCGCTAAGTGGTCATAGTGAATAAGGGCCCTGGCGAAATAAGACGTTGGAGAAGGCCACATCATAAGTGCACCAGAATACGACCAACACAGGGCGAGCTAGTAGAAAATCGTGAAGTAAGTTACAACTTTAGGAGGTGAGCCGTAAACTCTTCGCATCGGCTGGTTCTCTGCGGAGGCTCTGTACCTTTTTGCCGACTGCCACTAAGGTTGCGCTAGCACAGTCTGTACTCCTTACAATCTTAGACTATGCCGATGTAAGCTATCTTAATCTTACAGAAGAGCAACTAAATTATCTGGAGCGCCTTTAAAATTTCTGCATAAGGTTTGTATTTGGACTTCGCAAATACGATCACATCTCTGAATTCCGCAAAAAGCTCAAGTGGTTGCCTATTCGCCTTCGCCGGAATGCGCATATTCTGTCCCTGTTATTCAATATTCTTTTCAATCCTAATACCCCTTCTTATCTTAAAGATCGTTTCAGATATGTCAGAGACTCTCATTTCCGTTCCTTGAGATCATCAGAGAACTTGCGACTGGAAACACCCACCGCTGCAATCCACTGAGTTTTACGGCCAATCCTTTACAGTGCAGGCTGTCCAGCTCTGGAATGCATTGCCGATGTCATTATGAGCTGCTCAAACAATCACTATATTTAAAAAACGTGTCAAAGAGCACTACCTCACCATTTAGTTATGTTGCTTATCTAAGCCGTAAGTTATATCCTAACCATATTTTAGGTTAAGTATATATTTATATTAAGAATTATGTTATGTAAGTTTATTGTTAGGTATATAGTATTTATGCGCTTATATGTACCTATTTGTTTAGGTATTTGGATTTAGTATATTGGTTTTCATTACTCCCAGTACACCTGTAGCTACCCTCATCATAGTTTATTCTCTTATCCTGTCCATCCTAAGGTTGCCTGGAAGAAATCGCTTTTAGTGATAAGGCCGCCACTTGTATGTTTCTCTTTGTTTGTTTTTTTTATCATTCTAAGTTCTGTGTGTACAATAAAGTATAAATAAATAAATAAGTTACATCGGCTACCCAATAAACTACTTGTTGACCACGACCACTCTGACAAGGGTGATACAATAGAAATGGGATGATATTATTATCGTGTCGATCAACTTATAATGTAAGTTTGCAAATGTCCCAACGTTACCATCGCGTCAGAGTAAAATTTTGACAGAGTGATGCTTTGTGCGAGTTTTTTCTACTTACGGTCGATCGTGAACGCCTCGTTTTTTGTATGAAATCAGCGGCCCGCCATCTACCGGATTACGGCACAGACTACACCAACGCCATACAAAAACCTAACGGGCTCACTATCGACCGTGAGTAGAAAAAACTCGCACTAAGCACTCTGATAGTCTTAATACAATATGTGAATGAGGTTGAAAATTAAACTCTATTCGCAAACATCGACGTAAGCGAGTAAGGTGAGACAACTGATACTAAGCACTCGGTATTGAGCGATTTGCGCGACGCGAACCGCATTTTCTTTGGCGCTATAAAGGTTTTTGCGTTGCATGTGCAGGTTGATGGGCACGCACTTGTACATTACTAGGTTTTTTTATGGACGACGGGGAGACTCTTAGCCTTCATCATACCTGATGTTAAGTATTGATAAGGCTCAAGATGGAAGCGAGCCTCTCCCGGAATCCTCAATCGCTGAGGAACTGGCTATCTTATCTCTCTGCCGGAACACAACAATTCTGAATACATTGTTGTTATGGCGTCAGACTTAGATAAGATGGTGGTAGCTAGCCAGGCGGACTTACAACTAGTCCTACCACCAACCAAACCGAATACAATATGTACCCCCGCTGGGAATCGAACCCGGGACCCCTGGCTCTGATACCGGTGGTTGTACCACTAGACTACAGAGGCGGTTAATTTGTGGCACGCACAGTAGCTATACCTATTGCCCGCATTGCCCGTGTTTTAATGTCGGTATTCTTAAAATATTTTTTACAGACAATAACAACAATGAATGTACATTTTTTCTCAGTTATTTAATAAAATTTATTTATTATTATTATTATTACTTAAGTTGTGTGAAAAAAATATTAAAAAAAACACTGAAGAGCTTTCTTATTCGTAATGCAGAACAGTCATTATTTTGGACGACGAACATAACACTTACTTAATTTGTAACAACAATTTTTATTCTTGTAAGTTGCTGACTAATATGGCTTGCGCAGACGACGGACATTGAAGGACTTTTTGTCCGCGACACGACCTTATTACTAAGAACATAAAGGTGAATAAATAACGAGGACTATCGCGTACTTTTCATGGATATACGCGATCTAAGTTGAATCTTATTTGGTTAACAATAAAGACGTGTCGCGCACAAAAAGTCCTCCGTTATCCGTCGTCTGCGCTAGCTCTTATAGTCGGAATTTCCGTCTACTAGGCCCGAATCTTCCTAATTTTTTCCTGTACGATGCATTTCGAAGATGGCACTAATTTCATGTTTTTATTCAGTTGATCTATCTATTATTATTTTTCTTTTTCTAACATTCATCAGTTACCTTGGACGAATTCGTCCAAGTCAGTTACTAAAAAAACAATGCAAAATAGGTAAGTACTTAAGTACCTATTTCTTCTTCTTCTTCGTATGGTATGAGGATTAGTGGCCTCCTCTGGTGTCAGAGCCGCCTATAAGGTATCTAACTTGGCTTAACGAATGTTGTCAGATGACAACCCTCCGAAGCACGAAAGCGCTCAGTTGTAATGCCATTTTCCGATCACCCATCCGAAACCTGGCCCGACCGCGAGTTGCTTAACAAACGCCAAGTGCCGCCACGAGCGCTTTCTATTTAAAAATTACATTATTAGTATAAAGATTAGAGCTACAGAGTGCTTAGTGCGACTTTTTTCTACTCACGGTCGATCGTGAACGCGTAGTATTGTGTACTAGCGGATCCTCGCGGTTTTACCCTCGTGGTGCCCGTTCCCGTGGGAATATCGGGATAAAATATAGCCTATGTCACTCGGGAGAAATGTAGCTTTCTAATGAACTAAGAATTTTCTAAATCGGTCCAGTAGTTCCTGAGATTAGCGCGTTCAAACAAACAAACTCTTCAGCTTTATAATATTACTAGCCGTGCCCCGCGGTTTCACCCGCGTTTTTCTCGTTTCCGTGGAAATACCGAGATAAAATATTGCCTATATTATAGCCTCCCTCAATAAATGGACTATTGAATATTTAAACAGTTTTCATATCAGATCAGTATTTCCCGAGATTACCGCGTTCATAACAAACAATCAAACTTTTCAGCTTTATAATATTAAGAAAAATATAGATTAAGTTAAATTGTATAAGTCGCAGGCAATAGCTGTCTATCTGTTCGACATTCAACCAGACACATAAGAATTACGATAGAAATGTATTTGTTATACTTATACTCACAATAATTAACAAATATATTTCAAAAAAGATTATTACAGGGTTTTATGTTGATAAAATGAAAAACTATGGCCCATAACTCATTAATAGGTACCAACTCTTAGCATCTTACACACGTGATAACTTTTAAACGAAATATCCGATTGAGATGAAACAAAAAGTATTTTACTTCTACATAAATACTCTTGATAACAGAATGCTTACTTTCGATAAAGATTAATATTACGATACATATTTAACGTAGTTTTTTTTTCTTCAGACGATTTAATAATTATTTTGAACACAAAATCGGTTATTGTGATTAAACCATGATAGCTAGATATATGTTCTCGCGGACTTTTTTGTAGGTCTTAATGGGATCTACAAACCCGTAGTACATCATTTTGTTCTATTGTCAATAGTTTTTGCAGCGCACGCAAAAATAGGTTTTCGATTTTACACCTTGTGTTACAAAATAGCAATTTTATTACGGATCCCTAATTTTGAAAAAAAAAATAGCCTATAGCCTTCCTCGATAAATAGACTACCCAACACTGAAAGAATCATTCAAATCGGACCAGTAGTTCCAGAGATTAGCGCGTTCAAACAAACAAACAAACAAACTCTGCAGCTTTATAATATTATTATTAAATCACTTGACCGTCACTGGAAGCTTTATTGAGATAGCACATCCGTTTCCCGTCGGTTTTCTATAATTTGTCCTACTCTTTAACCTATATGACTTCCGGTTCAGTGGCGACACCTGGCGGAGCGCGCCAATTTTTTGCTCTTATCATTTTTATAAGCCAAAGCGCGCCATTTTGGTACATTGGCGTTTTCTTTCCCGTCGTGATAACACGTGCAAGCGCATCGATCTGTCCAAATTTATGTGAGTCCTACTCTATTACGAAATAATTTAAATTTGTTTTAAAGCAAAGTGAAATTCGTTTCAAGTTAAGTGAAGGTGAAAAAACCTGTAAGTACGATATAATTTTTCCTTAATTTAACGGTTTTCCGTTCGTATGAAATGATAATTTTGTGAAAATGAAATTTTGATAGCAGTTTTACGTTTTAAGTAAATGGATTCATTTTGTGATCACAATTATGCATGATTAATTTCATGTTTTCACTTTTCCGTTTCTGTTAATGGAATAATCAATTGTTTTTTGTGAAAATAATTACACAGATAAATTCCATGTTTTTAATTTTTTAGTGAAAAGGATTAATCGATTCCTTTGTGACTCATTCGATGTTTTGTGATTAATTTCATGTTTTTACTGTTGCTAAAAGGTAAGACAGTAAATGGTACAAACTTGATTTTTGTGAATTTTATAAAGGATGGGGTAACGAACGAGTTTATGATATAAAGTGTTTTATGATTTACCTATTAAGAGCTTGTTCGTCAAAGTACTACATAGATTATAATATGAATTCGTCTTTTGCTGAGAATATTCAATATTTTCATAAATAAATTAAGTGTTTAGCTTTTAAAAGTAACATTTTACTTTTTCCGATAAAAGGTTTAACGTCCTTTAAAATACTTAGAATAAAGTTAAACTAAGAATTAATCACTTTAATAACAATCTTCAGCTATAACAATGGACGTCTCTGAGCAACAAGAAACTGCTGGGCCCAGTGGAGAAAACCGCAAGCGGAAACGCGATCGAAGCAGCCGCAGCTCATCCAGTAGCAGCAGCAGTAGCAGTTGATCGTTGCTCGTCATCGTCCGAGAGCAACAAAAAGCGATCACGCCGGCATCGCAATAAACGAAGTAAGCGCAAAAATCATTCATCCCGTAAATTAAATCAATTATTCCAAGAAATGAGTGAACTTCGTAACCATATTATGAACAATGCTAATCCTTATCCTAATAATACTGATTTCGAGGAGCATTTATCCATTTTATCTGGAGTTAGTGATGAATTGTATGACCGAAAGGATGTCAATGAACAACCGCATTTAGACGAAACATTACATAATAATGTCAACGAAACTTTAGATCAAGATTTTACTTTTGATATCGAAACTAAATTAAAAGAACCTACTATTCCAAAAACTTCTGATCAATTTTTAAAAATGTTTACTGAAGTGCAACGCTTCGGCACTGAGTTTTGGTCTGACGTTAGATATAATGATACCCAAAAATTATACAATCATAACCCAGGTTTCGTAGACCTGGAAACAAACGACGAGGTAAAAAATTATGATAATTCGCGACAATTACAACATACTGAAAAGGCATACGCAGCAATTACACATTGCATACTTAAGCAAAAAGAATCGTTGCAAGAAAATATACGAAAACTCATTTCTTGGTCTAAGAATACAACTGTTAATTCTGAAAATTTAACTGAGAAGGTTGATGAATTATTTTTAAAAGGTGATTTTCATAAAACATCTTCTGATCTGTTACAATTAACGTGTGTTCATAGAGCTGAAACGGTTGAAATGCGACGAGAAAATATTACTAAGCATGTTAAGGATCCTCTGATAAAAGCTGCCTTAAATAAAATACCACCATCAGAAAGTCACCTATTTAATACTGTACCTTTCACTTCAACACTTGAAAAAGCTGGAGGAGTTCGTAATGTTTTTTGGCTTTTAAAAAATGATGTTTTTAAATCATACAGGCTCTCGCGGGGCTAAGGTACTAAAAAGGCAAGTGTGCCATCGCGTGGCACATATGGGAATTATGAGTCAGGCGTTCCTACTCATGCCTTTAATAACACACCCTCGCGGGGTGCATACCAACAAAACCCTTATTCTTATAGAAACCAAGCCTTTAATAATAGTTCTTATGGAAATAATAAAAACATAAAAAGGGGTTCATTTCACAATAGAGGCTCGCGGCCTGAACGTGGAAATAGTCGAGGACGTTCCAACGCTACTCGAAGTGCCAGAGATAATACAAAAAGATACAAATGACTGCATGGAATTCCAAGCAGGGCAGTTAATAAATTATCAAAATCAATGGCAAATAATGGGGGCACCACATGTAATCTTAAAACTAATCCAAGGTTATCGCATACCTTTTTCTCAAAAACCTCCCTTGATTTATCCAGATGTAACAAAAAGTCCATTTCAGACCCCACTTTCAGGAGAAATGACCACCATAATAAATCAAATGAAAAGGCAAGGTATCCTGGTGAAAGCTCCGCTCTCGCCAAGCTATATTTCTCCAATGTTTCTAGTACCGAAGCCAAACGGGTCAGTTCGACCCATATTCAACCTCAAAGCTCTAAACGAGTATGTCAAAGCGGAGCCATTCCATTTGATAAACATTTATCGCATCCCAGATTTCCTTCAACCACAAGATTGGATGTGCAAACTGGATTTATCGCAGGCGTACTTCCATCTGAGAATAACAGAATCTCAAAGAAGGTTTCTACGCATTATTTACAACCAAGAGTTACTAGAAACCACTTGTCTTCCGTTTGGTCTGAGCACGGCTCCCAAAGTGTTTTCTGTACTCACAAATTGGATAGCCCAAATATTAAGAGAAAGGTGGAACATGAGAATAATAGTTTATCTCGACGACTATTTAATAGTACACCAGAATGCGGATTCACTACGAATTCACGTCAATATTGTAATAGAAACATTGGAGAAACTGGGTTGGCAAATAAATTTCAAGAAGTCAATTCTTTCCCCACAACCAAGAATAATTTATCTTGGTGTGGAGTGGCGACCGTGGGACAATCTAAAATCCCTTCCAAAAGACAAAATTGTGAGCATAAAAGAAAAGGTAAGTCAAGCATTGAAACAGGGAAAAATGTGCTTAAAAGACTTGCAGAGGTTAATAGGGCTACTAAATTTTGCCAGTTTTGTAGTACCGAGAGGTCGCCTGCATCATCGAGAACTGATAAAGTTGATGATTTCATTATTAAACCGGCCACAAAAAATGTGCATTCTACCGCCAGATGTTCAGCACGAACTGCAGTGGTGGCTTCAAAATTATCACCTATCAACACCATTACATTACCCTCCTCCAACAAATTTCTTAGTAACGGATGCGTCCGACCTGGCTTGGGGTGCTCAATTAAACAACATAGAGCTATCGGGTCATTGGTCTCAAGAAGACCAAATTCGTCA
Source organism: Chrysoteuchia culmella (assembly GCA_910589605.1). Classification (NCBI taxonomy): domain Eukaryota; kingdom Metazoa; phylum Arthropoda; class Insecta; order Lepidoptera; family Crambidae; genus Chrysoteuchia; species Chrysoteuchia culmella. The sequence continues at coordinate 5,475,565 of OU342651.1, forward strand.
TGGCAACCAGAAAGAGTTGTTAGCAATATTGTATGCTCTCAAAAGTCATGCCCAACAATTGAGTCACAGCACGGTCCTCATTCAAAGCGACAGCAAAACAGCTGTCGCTTATTTGCGGAGGGAAGGCGGAACGAAGTCAATGAATCTAATGGAAATAACATATCGAATTTTGAATTTAGTAGACCACCATCAAATACACCTCGAAATGAATTATCTCCCAGGCAAATACAACAGTCAAGCCGATTACCTGTCTCGCTGTCGTCGAACACCGGAATGGCATTTGCTCCCACCTTGTCTAGAAATAGTGTTTGCAAAATGGGGGACACCAGTAATAGATCTTTTTGCATCTGCAACGGCTCATGTAGTTTACAACTATGTGTCTCGAGATCTAACAGATCACCAAGCCCTATTTCACGACGCGTTCAGTGTCCCGTGGCACTACCCTCTGGCGTGGGTATTTCCACCACCATTCTTGGTTCCCAAAGTGTTAGCACACCTGATACAATCGACAGGAATATTTTTGATAGTGGTCCCACGGTGGGAGAAGGTCTTCTGGCGCGCAGATCTAAAAGCCCGAGCTCTTGCAGCCCCTCTGTCTCTAAAAAATCTACAGAATCACCTAGTGGACACATCGACCGGCCTTCCACCTCCACAAGTCGAGAACATCATACTAGAGGTTTGGAAATGTGGGGGTGGACAAAGGCCACAAATACATGGAACCGTGAACAGCTCCTTCTATTAAAAGACTCATGGCGTAAATCTACTTTAAGAACCTATGAAGTGGCATGGAAACGTTGGCAATTATGGTCTAGTCGTAATAAAGATATTGATATAACCAATCCCACGGGTTCTCAGTTAGCTCAGTTCCTATCTGACCTCTTTTTAATAGATACATTATCATATAATACCATCTTGTTACACAAATCGGTTGTATCTACATTATGTAATGCTGATATGTCATCTCATTTAAGTGGGCACGTTCTTGTGAAACATGTTTTAAAATCTATTGCCTTAAAAAATCCAAAATCTTCCAAACCTCCAGTTTGGAATGTCTGAGACTTAATTTCGTTTTTAGAGAAATATTCGTTGGATGAAAATAATATTTTTCAAATATCACGACATACAGCTGTATTACTTTTACTTTGTTCCGGTCGCCGCGTACATGACTTAACATTACTTATGGTTGATGAAAATCATTACAAAAAATCCAGTGACACTATTACATTTTGGCCTAAGTTTGGGTCAAAAACTGATAGTAGCGACCACAGACAGTCCGGTTGGAAACTCTTGGCAAATAAAAACAACCAAAAACTTGATCCTATTTTTTGGGTGGAAAAAACAATAGATATGTTAAATGAAAGACGTATAGCTTCAAAAACGTATAATTTATTTCTTACAATACGAGGTATGTCCAAGGCCGCATCACGCACAGTAATCGCTGGTTGGATAAAATCTCTTTTTAAAGAGGCACAAATTGTAGCCTCTCCAGGCAGTTTCCGAGCAGCGGTAGCGTCAAAGAGTTGGATGGATAATCACGCTCTGGATGATATCTTGGCCCGAGGAAATTGGCGTTCGGCAAACACTTTTAAACAATTTTACCAACGAGAGGTAATGCAAAAGAATACCTCAAAAAATTTGAGCTGTCTCTTCAATCCAGTTGATTAAAATATATGTAAATTATTTCGATTAATGTGTGAATCACGATTACAAGGTGATTGATGATAAAGAATGTGTTCCTGATTAAATTAATATTACAAATGTATAATTTCATTTAAAAGCTTTTGTAATTGTTAAAATGAAAGAATGTAAAGTTAACAAACAATAAAAAAATTATGATTTTCAAAAAAGGATTATTTTTATTTACAATATTCTCTTATGTCACATTGGCGTTTTAATTTGCATTTCTATACACCAACTTTTTATATCAATGTTCTATTAGTTACTGACTTACTGGTATAATAATGCAAATATTTGTAGAAATAAATTAAATTTTTTTTTATTTTATTTTTTTTTATATTTTTTTTTTTTGTATTCAGCAACAAAAAATAAGTATTAACAAATAGAGTAATTTTAGAATTCAGTAAATGTTGTAATTTTATAATCTGTTACTTTATCGTTGCATAAATAAACAAATGAAATAACATATCAAATAAAGTGTACTTGAATGATTTAATAAAAGTAACATTATCTGAGTTTACTAAATTGCTTTCAGAAATATTCAGTGGCATCACCAGGCGAAAACAAACAAGTCTCAATAAAGCTTCCAGTGACGGTCAAGTGATTTAATAGCAGCGTTTTACCTGAAATAAAACGCATATTAAAATACTTACCTCACTGGAAGCTTTCACTTTAATTCCTGCCTGGTGAAATTGAGCCAATGAACCAAAATGGCGCGCTTTGGCTTATAAAAATGATAAGAGCAAAAAATTGGCGCGCTCCGCCAGGTGTCGCCACTGAACCGGAAGTCATATAGGTTAAAGAGTAGGACAAATTATAGAAATCCGACGGGAAACGGATGTGCTATCTCAATAAAGCTTCCAGTGAGGTAAGTATTTTAATATGCGTTTTATTTCAGGTAAAACGCTGCTATTATAGATGAAATTAGCGGCCCGCCATCTAGCGGATTACGCCACGAACTACACCAATGCCTCACAAAAACCTAACGCGCTCACGATCGACCGTGAGAAGAAAATATTGGCACTAAGAACACAGAAGATTGAATCATAGGTATATTAGATAGCATTGCGATTTCATCAATTAATCTAAGTATCTTTTAAAAAGATTTTTTTTTCACATTTCGGTACTGATAACCCTAACAAAAGAAATAAATATTTATTTGAAAAAAGCCTCCCAAACAGTGTACGGTGTCAAGACTATCTTGTCTGCAAAAATGTTTTGTACCTACTTATTTAGTTACTTACTTACATAAATTTAATTTAATATGAACATTTAAATCTGCATTTTTTTGTTATTTTTTTATTTGAAACAATAGCTTAGCCTTCCATATTATTAATGTTATTTATTATAGATGTTTAATTGAAAGGTGTATATATATATATATACCTATACATATAATATCTACTTAATAATAAGAATCAAAGTTCAGCGTGCCTGCACATTGCTTGGATTTGCAAAAAAAAATAGAGGGGGGCTCAGAATTAGCAGTAAAACCAATTTTTATCATTTTTTGTTTTTTTGTCTGTCCATCTGCCTGTATGTACAAATACGCATCACACCAAAACTTGATCTAAGTCCTTAGAATTGTTTATATATATGGTTATGTCAGTATCTCTACTTACTGTATAGGCTTTATTTCATCAAAATCGGTCAACTCTATCAAAAGTAATTTTAAAGAGAGGGCGGACGGAGAAATTTATCACAATATAATTTTTTTCCGTGCGTACGCAGAAGTCGGAGTTGGAGTTTACGCATCGTCTTGTACTATTAAGTATTCTGTGGCATCGTACAGGTTTTGGTTGCTTAGCAACAGTGGTTGGTTTTACCTAATTTTGCCAATGTCATGTAAATATATTTTGTAGTAGGTCTATAGAAGTTGTACGGTAAAATCTAAAAAACGCATTCTTAAATGGCGTGCATGCAAGATGGCGTTGTATATTCTGTCGTAATTTCTAAAAGTTTTGATTCTTTTATAAATTTTTAAGCGACATCAACAAAAGGACGAGTTTATCAATGTGTCGCGAATACAAGTGGTATTTTTATGAGTCAACAGCAGGTCAGGCTTTATACTTGTGCTTGAGATTTACAGGCCTGTTTCACTCCCCGTGTATGCTCGAAAACATACCTACGCGCGGCGGCCCTTCCGGCGGCGGTGCCAATCTAGTAGGGACTCACGAGCGAGCAGTGACGCACGCGCGAGTTTTGTTTGTCACGTACTTTCCGTAGTTAACTACCTTGAAATAAGTTCAATTTAAAATGGCAACACGTAAAAAAATTATTAATAAATTAATTAATATTGTGCAGTGTTCAACTGTTTAAACCATTGACTTATATATTACTAGCGTAAGGACCCGGCCAACGGTGCTAAAAAGCGTGCCAAATCGTTGGCCCTAAAATATCAGTTTAGGGCCAACGGCGACTCAGTTGTCTACGGGAGACTGAAGTTGAAAGACGTTAGCTGTCATTTCATAAAAATGCCGAATTTGTGTAGTAAAATGGTGCAAAAATTATGACCCAATGGTTAACAAGATCCATGGAATATCATATCACCCGTAAATAGCTTTACATGATTTTAATTGCATGGTTAACAATTTTATTTAAACGATATTAACTGTTACAAAAATTGTTCGATGACAGTCTTAACCCTAGAGTGGTCGCGTACTAAAATTAACTGATTGGTCGCGACGTCGTCGCGAGGACTACAGGTGTCTGCCAAATATATATGATAATAGAAAAAATATATTATTCTACCAGAGGATAATTGTCATAATATTGACTGTCATACTAAAGTACGAAGTGCAAATATCGATGTTCTGAATTCAAAAAGTATAAAAGTTTGAATAACGGGACCCGCCGTTTCCACTGCCGAAACAATTTCAAGAAAATATGATTTAAACGTATAATGCGACGACTGAGAGAATGCAATATTTGATAGCTCCTATCGAGACAGGACAGGAGCGCGACAGCAGTACTGTCCGATCTTGTCTATACGTACCCAATTGCTGGGTCCGTAATTCTGAAAAACTAAGTCCAGTCACTCGTGTAAATAACGCATTAATTTTAAAAGTATTTAAGGGGTCGCGCACATTATTTCCATAAGTAAAAATTGACTTCGAGGAATAAACATCTTCAGAATATTATAAAGATCACAGATTAGTACTATTCAATGTTTTCGATTGATAGGATTTGAAGCTATTGTACATGAAACAATTTCAAGAACTTTATCACTTTCCCGTATATTGAGCAGTAATGCAAAAAATGTGATATTGTGCTGTTATTCTACCGGAATGAGCAAATATGTAATCCGTGCGACCACTAGCAGGGTTAATGGCAGCAGATCAAAGCACTAGAGATGGGACATTATTATGAACGATTCATAAAAACTGAATGAATGAATCATTGGTCTAGTATGAAAGGAGACGGTTCAAAATTCCCTTGATTAGCAGCTGGCATAATTGAGATTAATCGGCGAAGCTTAAAAATCCGAATGTCCTCACGTAATTATTAAAATTCTAAAGCTAGCCAATTTTTTATATATACATTTTTTTAAAGTATAAATATACACTTTTAGATATATATCTATCTTACACTCTCACCTTTTTACCTATTACCCCAAAGTAGGTACTGTAAGGCTGTGTTATGGGATACTAAAGTAACGTATATAAATACATGTAATTATACATACCTATATAAGTATTTATGAAGTAGAAATATATATAAACGTCCATGACTCAGGTACAAATGCTCGTATTCATCATACAAACATTTGCCCCTACCGGGATATGAACTCAGGACCTCACAGGTAGGCGACACCTTAAAACCGGTATACATACGTACCGGTCGTCATGAAACGAACTATGAAACGAACGTATTCTTGACATAAGACAGTGAAAACACTTGTAGGACAATAAATATATTTGTATTTGTAGGCTGTCATTGTCAAAGGAACTAAAACCACTGAAGTAAGACCAAAATGTAACGAAACTATGAAAACTCAGTCGCTATCACCGATTACCAGTTGCCGGTTTTTATAGAAATACCTTCATAGCGACAAAGAGTTACTTTTTTCAGTAGCTCCCACCGTTCTACCAATGGCGTGAGTTTCTATGGAAATATTTTCATAGCCAAGGAGCCAATAGAGTAAAACTTAAAGTATGTTTTGTGATGCTATTTTAAACATATTGTGAAGAATCGGCTAGACTTAGAGGATTTTTTCAACTCATACAGTTTTTTTTCATTCACTTTGTATCAGCTGCATTTTAGTGAAGTCTTTCTATGGAAAGCTGGGCCTTTAGTTCCATAGTTAATTAACTTAAAGAATGATACTAAATCGAAAATAAAGGTAGGTTACGAACGCCGCGTATAGAAACTAGACAATTGCACAGGTTACGGTGTTGTTACCTACGTCTAATATTGCATCAAAGCTTGTTGGAAAATATTGAGAAGTTACTCAATAATCACTCTATAAGATGATAATATTCTTTTTAAATAAAAATATTTTTCGTTTATTTCTATATACAATAATTGCAGTGTTGTCAGATTGAGGAGAAAAGATAATTTTAATTTGAAACATGCGTTTTTATTTTGAATTAGTTAAACAATATTAAAACATTTAAAAATAGTATTAGCTCCCCAAATAAACTAGATGAGTGATAGATAATATAGCTCTAATTGAACGAAATCGTTCACTTCTATAATCTTTTTTGCCCACCTCAAATACACCTATGCGATGCGAAAAGTTCGAGAGAGTTGTTCACAGATGGCTCTGATTTTACTGGTATGAGACAGTTTTATGTCAAATGTTCAGATGGGCGCATCCTTCCTTTTGAAATCATTGGTTTAAACACGAATCGCGATCCAAAGTTAACTTATTTTACCTAAGGACGATGAAAGGCAAGTTCTACTTTAAAGTGGTTATTATTATTATGAAATTCTCATTCATGTTAGGTTTATTACGTAGGTTTAATATTTAAATAGGTACCTACCTACTTAGGTTACGAAAATAAGTAGGAACGTAGGTTGGTGTAATAATCTTTTACGAGTTTGATAGAATTAAACGAATTTCTGATGTTTTAGACTAACGCTCTGTTTTGTCGTTATAGGTTATAGGTAGGTTTGTTATTTTTTTTAACTTTTGGTAGGTACCTATTAACCTTTAATATATCTACCTTTTGATTATACTATGCATATGCCGACACAAAGTCTACCTATAAATAAATGAATCACAAAGAGCCAACCCTAGCTGCGCCAGAAAGAATACGAGTTACGCGATAGAAAGAGACGCAGAATGTAGGTGAATATAATGCTAGGCATTTAGCGCAGCGCGGCGTGAATTGGACTTTATTGCGTTGTGAGCTAGACTAGCAATTTATTTGATTGGAGTTGCGAAGTGAACCTTCTGTACTTGTACTATTAAGTATTCTGTGCCTTTACCTATGATGTCGTTCATTTTAGATGAGGTTTTCGTAATACAAGTTCTAACGTTATTACCCCACTTGTTACTACCGTCCTTTTAAAAGAACGCATGAGTACAACACATATTTCTATAAATATTGATTAAAAGGGGTATTTAGGGCTACTTTACCAGCGTTGCATATAACGTTTCTACTCGGAAAATATATTTTCATATTCTTTTTCTCACGTTATTTAATATTTTTTAAACCGCTTAAAAAATAATTATATTCGAATGCAATATTATAATTCAGTAACATCTACAAGTTTTATGTTTGAGTACTTATAAACAGATTGAACAGTCGTCAATAACCACTTTTATGTCTCCACTGCCGGGGCACTGGCCTTCCCTATGGAAAGATAAATCATAAGATAAGGAGAATGGGCCATCACATGATCCTCCACGCGGGCCCAATGCGAATTGGTGGGTTTTCATGACCGCAAATACAGCTAGGACCAACGGTTAAACGTGCCTTCCGAGGCACGGAATAAATAGTAAATTATTGGTCACCTATCCCGTGCGTGACCGACCATTGCAAAACTAAATCGTAGGCCGAGCGCGCGAACCACTGCGCTTCCTCATACCGTATCTACAGTAATTTTCAGAAATTTTTGAAAACGCTGTCGATTTCGTTTCCTTTAAAATTATATGAACTAATGATTGACCTTATCATTGACTACTTAGGTACGTTAGTAGCACGCTGGCACCAACTCTGGCGTATTTTTTCTAAATGGATTTTTGACAGTGCCGTGTCGTGACCTTTTTGTTATTACTACTAAGACAGGCCTCAGCAGTCACCACTTTAAATAACTAATAACCTTGGACGAATTTAATTCGTCCAAGCTAATCAAGCTAATATAATAACGAATCGAAATGTAGGTATTACATTATGGGTCGGTTTCACCAGCTACCTATACCATAGCTACCAGTTATGGTAGCTATGTGGCATATAATTTATATTTTTTTTATATAAAAAACTGTCAAAATATATGTCAATTAAACTCTCCAGAACTTTGAAATAAATCAACTTTTACTTTTTGATCATCCCGTGACCACGGCAGCTGTAAAGGTGCCGAAACGTCGGAAAAATCAAAAAACCCCTAAAAAAACCTAAAAATACGGACAATTACAACTTAGTTCGTGGAAATATAGCGCGTTTGATATCCGTAAAAGTTGTTTTATTTCAATGAACAGAACATAAGATGTACGTATATCCAGAACTTATTAGTAAGTGGTAAAACCGGACCGTAAAGTTGTTTTGTTCTGTGGATAGAGCAAATGGTACAGGGGGTAAGAATGGGTTAATGTTGTCCAATCATTATTGTTATGATGGTATGACTCACAGATGCTCTTCAGTAAAGACAGGCGCAGATATTATTACTTATATACATTCGGGGAACTTCCCAGTCGACCAGTAGACTTTCTTATGGAGTTACCTATTTCTCTATACGTGTATACTATTTTACCAGCTGTATACAACCTACTTTCTTATGAACGGGGAGACTCTTAGTCTTCATCAAACCTGCTGACAAGTATTGATGAATGAATCCTTAATCACTGAGGAACTGGCTATCTTATATTTAACTGCCGGAACACAACAATGCTGAAAACAATGTTGTATGGCGTCAAACTTAGATAAGATGGCGGTAGCTAGCCAGGCGGACTTACAACAAGTCCTACCACCAACCAAACCGAATACAATTATGTACCCTCGCTGGGAATCGAACCCGGGACCCCTGGGTCTGATACCGGTGGTTGTACCACTAGACCACAGAGGCGGTTAAAACGTAAGTACGTACGTAAGGGAAATTATGCGGATTATAGTGGTTACGTAACTTTCGCTAAGGTCGGTCGCGGGGTGGGTGACCAAACATAACAATATTGAGCTACTCTGTTAATTTCGAAGACGTGTTACAAAGCCACATTGAAACATGACTGATGAAACTAAATCACATGCATCCGATATCTAATTATTATCATCACAACAAAAAAAACGGCTTCAATAAGATGCTACTTTGCATTATAGGTACTTTTACTTTTAGTTCTATTATAAAATATAAGTAAGTACGTAGGTACTGTCCAATTAATAAGCTTCTATATTAAAGGCAATGAGTTGATAAGAATGTAGATATTTAAATAGTATCATGTGTTAAGTATTCTCTTCAAAAAGTAAAGAATTGAATAAGAAGAATAGGCGACTCAATAGCATTTTCCTTTTTTGAAGTTACCAACAATTTAGTCGGGAAGGATTGCAAACGATGTTCCGGTTCTTACGCGAACGAAGTTGCGGCAACAGCTAGTTAGTAATAAAACTGTAAAATGAGAATTTCTGTACATTGAATATATTTACCAAAAACTAATTGATGACGACGCGCGTAAAAACAGGAAGAGAATAGGTTGAAACCATTTTTTTATTTTAGTCTGTGTCTGTTTGTATGTATGTACACTAATCTCGGAAACTACTGAACCGATGATTGAGTAGCAATGATTAAATCTTTTTGTAACTAGGCCTGGTGAACAATTAGGCTACAATTAATTTTAAAATCTGGAAAACCGAAGCTAATAAGACTAGCCGCGCAAGTGTCGGCCTTTGCAAAAGTTGTTAAACCTGATGCGCATTTTCTGTTAACATATAAAAATCAGAGGTATGGGACATTTTTTTCCATTAAGTACATGGAACAAAAATAACACCGGGAGTACTTCCACGCAGTGAAAGCGGTAACAGTACCACGTTCTATGTCGTGGATGCAAAAGCTACGAGCGCTTCCTATTTAAATTAGATACAATACTTAAGTTCACGCGAACGAAGTCGTTGGCATCAACTAGTATTTATATTATTGAAGTACATACTTATACAATTATTTATATTATTCAGTACTTACCCTAATTAATTAATTTTAGAAAATAAACACCGATTCACTAAAAATAACGTCGCTCAAAAAGTATTTTAGTCGATTGGTTAGTAACCTTGGACGAATCAATATTTCCTGACATTCAATCATTTATTTTAAAAAATACATTTTCCTAGATATTTGACTTTTATTGCTTTACGTACCTATATACATCTAAAGTTTTGGCGCGCACCTGCTAGTTGATTATCTAACTCTGTAGCTAACAGATTTTAGTTGAAACTGATTGAAAGTGCAGTTACATTGCTGCTTTAGTAAGATAGTTGTCACATTGATTTTTACTAAAGCAGCAATGTGACTGCACTTTCAAACAAGCGTTGATAGAAACAAGTTACATAATCAGGGGTCTGTTCACTGAAATAAAACAACTTTTACGGATATCAAACGCGCTATATTTCCGGAACTAAGTTGTAATTGTCCGTATTTTTTTGTTTTTTAGGGTTTTTTATCTTCCCGACGTTTCTTTCTTTATTATTCTTGTAATTATTATGATAGATTGTATTAAGTAAATATATCAATTTAGTAATATTATTATTTTATCATATTAAATAATTAAATTTTTCATTCAAGTCGATATTTTCTGTAATTTGTAGGCTTAAATTTTTTATTATTTTACATTATCTACCTATCTATCTGAAATCTTAATTATTTATTTTCAAATACTAGGAATAAATTATATGAAATAAATTAATTTATCATTATACAATATAAACTTTAAAAAAATGCGCGATGGATAGCACAGGCACAGGAAGTGCGTAAAAGTCTATTGTCATCTGTCACAGGAATAGATAAAATATTTCACTTTTTAAAACCCTTGTGGTCCTCTCTCACTTCCTCTGATCTGAGAAGTGTCCATTTTTTTTTAGGAAAAACCGGTAAAAGTTGCAAGTTTTTTCATTCAAGTTGCTGGGTTCATTGTGTTTTTAATCTGTGTCCGTGACTGGCAGCATTGGTTGCCAGAACGTTACGTTTGTAACATTTTATGTTACTTTTGACCCTCTCATGTTACTTTCACGTTTACACAAATCAAAATGTTACTTACCTTACCTTTCGAAGTGAATTTTTTGTCCCTTTTTTTCTATATATTAACTAGATGCGAACTTTTTTGCATGAAACGTAACGCATGTTTAGTTTGTTCGTAAAGTCGGATTTTTAATACAGTAGAGTAATTTGACAGGTGCCATTGTCATTTTGTGAAAATAAAATCCTGCTTAAAACTGTTTTTGTAACTATTTGCGCATTTCCAGTTCCAGTTCAGTAAGTAATATTGATTCCATTCACGCACAAAAACTCAATATTATCATTATAGCTACATTTTAATTCAGGATTATTTTCACAAAGTGACATTGAACCCTTGTCAAATAACCCAACCCTAATGCAGGGCTTGTTTATACGGTTTATTTTCAAACCGGTACTGCAGCGAGTACATAGAAATGTTTCATTAAGGTTGACTCTACGGAAACTAAAAAAAAACGGTTTCATGAAAGAACAAAATTAAATGGGTTTTGAATCAATTAAGCTGTTAAAAGAGGTTTTTCTTTTTTCTACTCTTTAAAAGTACTTAAGCACAACGGGACAACGCGAGCGCGTGAGTGGCAAAGCGAAAAGCGACCTTATCACCTTACGCACGTAGACATGGGCTCGCTACATGTCTGAAGTACCTACCTTGACCTCGGTAAATCGACGAGCTTATGTCTACACGCGGAAGGTCGCTATTATTAGCCTGATCGCCTTGCCAGTATTAGGTACATTTCGCAGTTTGTATTAAACCGGTTTATTTAAGTTTTGGAAGAGCTGTCATTTCAAATACGTCGGAAGCGGTTTTTGTAAAAAAAACCCTAATCAAAAACCTCAATTAACCGCTCTTTTTTAAACTGGTTACAAGCCCTGGCTCTACTGAATAAAAAATACGACTATAGACGCTATAGTGTTGGCAAAATTCGTATAACCGAACAAATTAAATAGCCTTTAACGATAATTCTTTCTTTTCCTCGGACACGCCGAACGTGGTAAGATAGAGCGGGATATTGGTATAGAAAGCAGCACAACACATGGACGGAGCGAAAGAGTTTTGTGTTAAATGTACGTGTACTGTACTCGCTCATACGCCGCCATCTTTCAAAACGTGTTTTGTACTCCATCAAAAATGTTATTTAATAATAAATGAAATTGCTGCCTTTATCAACTTTGTAGTATGTAAGTATAGAAAGAAATAAAAAAAGGTCCTGTAACTGTATTTTTAATATAGAAAAAAACAAAAAATGTTAATTTTGTGGTGAAAATGTTACTTTTTGTGTCATCATAGACATGTTACTTTTTACAATAGGGTTCTGGCAATACTGGGCTTGGCAAATCTGGCAATCTGTTCTGCGGACGGTGTGCGTGTGGTTGGTTGATGACACAGAGTACTTTTTTATGTTGATGATAGGTTGGTGGCAGGGTTGGATTCTGTACTATAATTATAGTATTTGTACTATAATATCACCTTTTGTACTATATACTATCCAAAGCCCAGGATAGTACACTATTGTACTATAATTTTACAGTTCCGTCCGTACATACTAAGACAACTTTTTATTTTTTATCGGTCGTGTGTAAGGGCACTTACTTTATCATAGAGGAAGGAACTCTATAGTCTGTGTCAAAGAATACTGGTCTGTGTGAGAGAGACTGTTTGCGGGGATTTCCCCCCAGAGTATTTCAATACGTAATGTTGTTGGTGAACGTTCATGCATGTCGTAAATTGTACCTATGTGACGAGACATTTTGTAACTGTTTTCGCTAAAAACAACTGATAGTTTGAGATAAAATAATATCATCATGTCAAGTGACTCTAGTGAAACTGAAGGTGAGTCTTCAACACCAAGAAAACGTACGTATAAGGGTGATATTGTTGTAAAGCAGAAACATCGCCAGCAAAAATATAGGTCGGAATGGGAAAACGATCCACTGTTCACTAAATGGTTAGCCAGTGATCCTAAGGACATTTATAAAGCACGATGTAAACTTTGCCAAGTAAACATGGTGGCTGAAAAACATATTTTAAAAAAGCACGCAGAATGCAAAAGGCACGTAAAAAACACCAAAACTGTCCGTGGCAACATACCGGTTTCGTCCTTCTTTGCGGCAAGTACTTCTTCATCATCAGAACATAGCACAATAAATTTAGCAAGAAAATTGGAATTTAAATTAACAGCTTTTTTCGCAGAACACAATATTGCATTTAACGCCTCCGATCATTTAGGTAAATTATTGAAAGAAGCTGTTCCAGACTCAAAAATAATCAGGGAAACCAATTTCACTCGAAAAAAAAAATGCCAAAATCGTGTACAAATCCATCAGTCCAAGTTATAAATCAATATTAGCGCAAAAGAATCTGACGGTAAAATAAAAAGCAAATTTTGGAATTTACACGAGATTTTTAGCAGTGACGATCCGGAAACGGCAAATCAAGGAGCAACAGCTGAAAATATTTACAATAAATTATTCCAGTCTTTTACGAGTTTTGGAATACCTATTACTAATATTGTCGGCTTTGGATCCGATGGCTGCAGCGTTATGATGGGCTCCGAAAATTCAGTCGCGAGTAGGTTCTTAAGAGACTGTCCTGGAATTATAATCATGAAATGTACTTGTCATTCCATACATCTTTGTGCCAGTGCAGCTTGCCATAAACTGCCAAATAGATGCGACGAATTGGCGAGAGGCATATTTAAATTTTTGAAAATGAGCTCCAAGCGCTGTGCTCAACTAAAACATTTTCAAACATTTTTAGATCTGAAGCCTCAAAAAATGTTACACCCGTCGCAGACCAGATGGTTGTCGCTCGGACAAGTAGTTCAAAGAATATTGACACACTGGGATGCTCTCAAATTGTATTTTACAGATATGGCTTTGTCTGAGCGCCTGATAACAGGCCAAACATTACTGGATTTATTATGTGATCCTTATATAAAATTGTATTACGAGTTCATGGTATGGGTGCTTCCCAAATTTAATAATTTCAATCTGTACTTTCAGTCTGCTGATGTTGTTGTAACCGAGTTGGATCCAAAAGTTAAAGAATTATATAAAGATATCCTACTCTGTTTCATGGACAGAGGCCATATCAACCGAGTAGAGCTATGCGACATTGATCCCGCTGACACCAGAAGGCACTTGTCTGACGAACAGCTATATCTTGGTATATCTGTAGCCTCAAAGATAAACTCACCTGATATTAAGGCATGTGTCGTGAGACGTAAAGAGTTTCTGCATAGATGCAAAGAATTTTTGGTTGAAGCTGCGTTACAGATAAAAAAAAGGTGGAATTTTAATAATGCACCGCTGATTCTTATATCTTGTTTAAGTCCAAAAAATGCGTTAAGTCAAAAAACGCGAGAGACCATTTCGTCTATTTTACCTTTAGCATCTGCGTTTCCCAGAATATGTAATCTTGGTGATATAAATTCGTTGCAAAGTCTAGACGATCAGTGGCGGGCACTTCCCTTGGCGGAACTACCTGATGAAATAAAGTCAGAAAAAAAGGTAGATATATTTTGGTCTAAACTGAACACATGGTGTGATTTGACTGAAAACAAACCTTTTGAAGATATTTCAAAATTCGCTCTCGATTGTTTAGTATTGCCACACGCCAATGCAGACTGCGAGAGAGTATTCAGTAAAGTAAATTTGACGAAAACGAAGACTAGAAATAAGCTGGCAACTAAATCAATTGATGCGATTTTACTGACTTGCGATGCGATTAAAACCAGTAAATCGGGAAATTGTGTATCGTTTGAGCCATCGGATGATATGTTAAGAAGATTTAATGAAAAAGAAAACGAAATTGATTTTGACGAACTTGCCAATGTAGCAATTTTATTAATGTACCAATGTGATTTAGATGACTGTGTATTAGTTTTAATATTATTATCATTATTTTTTTTTTAATAGTAACCCTGTACTATAATTTTTTTTTAAATACTATCTCTTTATTATCTATGTACTCTCCGTCTCAGAGTGCTTCAGTCCAACACTGGTTGGTGGTCGACGCCATTGTTGTCGCCATTTTGCATTGCGTTCTCGGGCGAAACGAAGTTTGTGGCTTGTCTCCTTTACCAAGTTTCTGGTTTAAGTTTTTAAGTGCTATCGTGCCTGTGAAATTGATTTTTTAACAATAATATTCTAATAAGTTTGTTGTAATATTTAGTTTTGTTAGTTTTAAGTAAATACTAAAAAAATGGGTAGAAAGAAGAAGAAGGCATCGAAACCTTGGTGCTGGTATCCTTTTCCAATACACATCCAGCGCATTGCGAAATAATTTGACCTTCGTAATTAGGTCAATCGTATTTACTCTTTGTTTTGAGAATTTCAATTGGTCGTCAGAGCATTTACACTTTGATTGCATTGCACTCAATACTTTCTTTAGCGCACATACTCAGGTACTGCAACAGGGAGTTTGACGATGAGAAGATATTGATTCAGCACCAGAAAGCGAAACATTTCAAATGTCACATTTGCCACAAGAAATTATACACTGGGCCAGGCTTGTCAATACACTGCATGCAGGTACGTCAGCCCCACCGACTTGGCAGCCGCCCCGCCGCCCACGTTCAGAGCATGCGAGGAGTAGTTATATCTTTAGATTTTTTGGCGCGTCTTAATCTGCTCCTATTATAGTACTACGTCAATAACCATCACTTCAAATTGGTAATTAATTATAAAACACCAACCAAAACTAGTTAAGCAAATTAAAATTTCATAATATTATTTGCAGGTACACAAAGAAGCCATAGACAAAGTACCAAATTCATTACCAAATAGGTCAAATATAGAAATAGAAATCTATGGTATGGAAGGTATCCCACCTGAAGATATAAGAGAGCATGAGAAGCAGAAATCAGGTATAAATTTTATTTTATTATTACGACTGTTTGGATCAAAATGTATGTACAAAACCATATTACCATAGTTATGGGTCATAGCTTAGTTGTTATAAATGTGTAGAACTGTTACTAGTGTAAATATAAAGCTCGCAAGAAAGTTACATGGGCAATTACTAATGAATGCATTGTTTAGGTGGTGGAAAAGGTTCTGATAGTGATGATGATGAACCCGCTGCAAAGAAAAAAGCAACACCTGCATTGGTATGTAGACATTGTTTATTTACACATTCAATACTTAATATGCAATCCTTTAATAACACTGTTGGTTTTTATCATCAGTTAGGTGCAGGACCTTCGAATGTGACTCAGGGTATTCTGCCCACACCCATGGGGCCTGTACCCCCAGGGATGTATCCCGGGCACATGGGAATGAATCACATGATGCCACCTTTCATGCAGGCACAAAGGTAATTATTGGTCTTTAACACTAGTACTATCTGAATAAAGGTTGATTATTATTATTATAACACTAGTACTTACTTATTACTAAAGAACTGCTTGGAGACCCCACATGCACCAAGTCTCCTTCTGTTGTTATGCACCTGAGGGTGCTATTCCACTCATCCAGTATCTTGGTCCAATTTCATTCAATATTATAAATGACAGGTACACAATAAAATACCATTCAATACATTGAATAAAGTCATCCAATTTATTTGATCAAATGTACATTAAAGTTACACCATAATATTAGATAAGTGGAGTACCACCCTCAGTCATGAGGATGTGATGAGAAAGAAAATTAATGTTCTAGTTTTATGCCTGTTTTCATACTTTTTGTATGGGATTTATATCTGAATATAGTCAATATTAAGTTGACCCTTGTTTGCACACTTATTGTTTTCTCTGCACCTGCAACTACTCTCAGTTGAACGGTCACAAACATTTCTGACTTCAAGTAACTAGGTCCTTAGGGTAAAACTTCTTTTTAAAATAGAATCATGTCTTGTAGGATGATGATGCCTGGAATGCGACCACTGTTCCCTGCTGCTAGCATACCCACATCTCAGCCTAGCAAGCCTACTTTCCCTGCATATAGGTGAGTCTTGAAAAAAATGAAAATTTTAGAGTAAGAGAAAATATTTATTTTTCTTTGCGTTCACCAATTGCTATTTTGCAAGAAGGACATCACAACTAAAAAAAAAGAAAATTTTTGGGAATCAACTTTATAAGGTATTGGTTTAAATTTAAAAAATCTGTTCTTTGCAAGAATGTATAACTAAAGAATGTAAA
Organism: Chrysoteuchia culmella; assembly: GCA_910589605.1. Lineage (NCBI taxonomy): Eukaryota > Metazoa > Arthropoda > Insecta > Lepidoptera > Crambidae > Chrysoteuchia > Chrysoteuchia culmella. The sequence goes on from OU342651.1 coordinate 5,492,763, forward strand.
TGAAGACTATTAAATACCTTTATTTAATTATTCATTTATTCAAACAATTTAATGTGTGATTTAAATGCAGGTAGTTTTTATTTTAATTTGCGTTGTGTCGTTCTTCTAAATATTTTTTTCATTATTTTTATTTAATTATCCATCTTGTGACATTGTTTATGGTAGACAATTTGTAAGTTTTTGAGAATAAAATGAAATATGACTTATGAATTAGAAAGATTTTATTCTTCTTTTTATTATTTCAATGACAAATTTTGACCCAGAAATTGGCCACATGGATAGTGCTGTTGGTGGCAGACATTAGGTCAGGTTTTGGGACAAGCAGGGCATAATTTGAGATGGACCCTTGTTTATATTGCAGCACCACACAAACAACTCAAATTGGAGCCATCTGCAAATTATCACCTGATCATATTTTCCTAGCTCCAACCGACCAGTAGTGTTCCAGTCTATTTAGCGATTTCCAGATCAGCCAGGGTATTTATGTCCAAGTTGAAGGTTATCTGCAGGTGGCACGAATGGGTTTGGCGACAAAGCCCTTTCCTCCACAGATCTCGCCTCGCTCTCGATGGTTTCGTGGTAAAGGGAACTTTACCCACTTTAGAAAGCTGTTGCGGATTTTCAGCCTCAGTGAGGCCGGAATATGCCCATGCAGTGGGTGCCGCGTATCGTTCTCCATTTTTTGTCTCTCGGCGGAGCTCGCTACAGCCCATGGGGCAACTGGGGCGCAATGCCAGCCTGTAGATACAGCAATTTTACCGGTGTCGGTTTGAGATGACCCATGATGATGATGAATGAGACCATTCAAGGCTGTATCTACCAGCTTTGCATGTGCAGATCGGCTACATACGTTTTCGCCGGGCATGCGTATTTGCGGTTAAAAATCCTTGCGTTTGCGCCAACCCAGAGGTAATAAAAATATTTTGGAGCAGGCTATTGCGAGCGTGCACCTTCTTTTTTATTGTTTTACAGTTCCAGTGCCCCAGAGGCAAGAAAAAAAAATTAGTCACGTGGATGAATTGACGTCAGCCATCTTCAAAGGACTAACTTACAATAAGCTAACTAGTTGAACGTTAAGTGATACAGTTCAATCAACAATCGGCCAGGCATTCAACTGAATTGTTTAACGACTTGGCTGAACGTCATATTTAGCCGTCTCATTGAATAAGATGTCATTTTAGATTCAAACTATTCGTGAAAACCTCTAGCCGGAGGTGTAATATCAGGACATTTTTATCAAACATTTATAATATATTAATATTCTTAATAATATATCGCTTTAAGTTAGGTTAAAACGAAAAAAAAACTCTTAAAATTGCCAGCTGGTGCGAGCATTCTGACGCCATATTTGTGTTTCGTGACTACCAGAGCTGCAGTGACAAAAAATTAAACTAAGTTTAAATCACCTGGCTGATTTTATGTCAGCCATCTTCAAAGGGCTAGCTAATAATAAGCCAACTAGTTGAATGTTAAGTGATGCTGGTTCAATCAACGGTCGCCCTAGGCATTCAATTGAGTGCCTGCGTTTAATTAACGGGCTAGCCCTCCAATTGAACGGCTGATTTATCAAAATTACTGTTTTTTGAGATGTGACGTCGTTCTTGCAAATAAGCCCAATTATTGACTGACAAATTCTATTATTTCTTGCTTAATTTTAAGAATTTATGTTTTCCTAATTATTCTGCTTCTTTCAATATAATGCGTTCAAAATAATAATATAGTTTTTAGAGTTTTGATGAACTTTCAAATGTTTATTAAGCACATTTACAGCTGGTTTCGAGTTGAATGGTCTTCGTAAACAAGTTTTTGAGGGACGATATTTATTTTTAATTTAACAAACTTTTGTTTCCCAGCAATGCAACAATAAGCGCACCTCCAACAACATCAACCTCAAGCAATTCCGAACCAAAAGAGAACGGGGATGTGAAGCTTCCCGCTGCCAACTCCTGTCCCCTAGTCACGGCGACGGGCGCGGGCTCCAAGATAGTGCATCCTCCCGAAGACGTGTCGTTGGAAGAGATTAGGGCTCGCAACTCAATGTACCGGGCGAGACCGAAGCCTGAAGCCCCTGCGCCACCAACGCCTGCGCCGTCTATGATGCCATCCACCAGCCAGGCTGAGGTAAGACTTTTTAGTTATGCACTTTTGTACCTTTTGATTAGCTACTTTTCGAGTTTTGGACTGAACAGTCGGTTCTGAATTGAGAATTCCAAATATAGAATGTCTCAAACTCAACTCGAAAGTTGATACATTAACATGCATGAGTAATAATAGTAATGTAACTTTATTTCTCCACAATAATTACAATGGTAATGTTTTTGAATGAACTGTATACAATAGTTGTAGTTTTAAATAAAGTATTGTGGAGACTGGTGCCCGTACTAAGGTAAAGAACCTGTTTTACAGGTACCCGGCCTCCATTACCTGGATTCGTGATATTTTAATATTAAATGAGTAAGGTTTGAGATGATCTCAACTTGAAATTCTCGATTCAACCAACCGTAGCTTGTTATAGTCACTGTAGCATGTTACTGTTACTGGAATTTATACAGTGGTGGTTACATAATTAACGTCACTAGTCGACTTTTCATACAATCGAGATAATTTTGGAGCCTTGATTCTCTGCTAAGGATTGACCAACCTGTGATCTGATAATGGCCACCCAGGGAATGAATGGACACCCAGGGAATGAATGGAGGAGATCCAGATTGCTATACATACCAAACTGCTATGGGATTGCGTAAGCTAATCAATCGTATTAATTTGACATATCATATTGTATGTCATTAGTGTCAAATTTCATACAAATTGTAGCCGATCGAATACGGTATGAACTGTCAAATGAATACGATTGACTTTACGCAATCGCACCCCTGATCTGATCAACATTCTAAAAGTTGTAAGGATCAGAGTTTTCAGTTTCAGAAATTCCATACATTTATATGCTATTTTCGCGTTTTTTTTAACTTATTCCTACATCTCTTAGAATGTTGATCAGATCAGTTGGGTTTGTATAGCAATCTGGATCTTCTCCATTCACTCCCTGGATGGTCATTATCAGATACAGCTTGGTCAATCTTTGGCAGAGAATCAAGGCTCCAAAGTTACCTCGATTGTATGAAAATCGACTAGTATCGTTTATTATGTGACTACCACTGTATATGCAGGTTGCAAGCGTAATTTCAATTCTCAATAAGCTTGAATAATTGTACAGACTTTATTCGCTCTTTACTGTATCAGCAGTCTACACTTCCATTTCAGTTACAAAATTCTAAAATACATCATATTAGTCTGCTAGTTAGTTACAGCAGCTGATTTGTATTGAACTTGTATCAATTCCACCAGAAACATGTTAATTTTATGTCATTTCCAAACTCGAAAAGTAGCTGACCAAAAGGTTTAAATATTTGTCTTTGTGTTTGTGTGTACTAACACGAAAGCATGCAATATTCAAAACCTACATAAACATAGGATGTTGAAAAATAATGAAACAATATTTATTAGCAACATTGTCATAAGTAAGTAATGATGCAAAATAATGTTTCCATTTTTCGTGGCCTTGTAATTGAAACATATAAATTAAATTCAATAATATCAGTAGATGTCGTGCAAAACTTGTTTTATTGAAGCCATTAGCAGTCTCTCTTTTATTGAAATCAAGTCTTGATTAATTTGAGAGCAAATTAATTTTAAAATAAATTAATATTTTCAACAGAGTTTAACATTTGGAAAATGCCTTTAATTTTTTCTCTCCTAAATAAAAGGTTTTCCAATTGAGTGGGTTGATGTTGAAATTACATGTCAGTGTGTGCAGTATAAATTTTTTTTTTTTTTTATCTTTGGGGCCTTCCAAATAAATAATAATTCAATTAATACTTCACACTAGCTGGATTTCCATAGTATTTCAACATCAATCCGTTCTCATTGGACAACCCTTTGCTGCCTCAAAATAACACTAAATGCCTTGTGTTTATTTTGTGCTAATTGCGTGTTTTACTATTATAGCAATTCCAATTTGCTCTCTCCAAATATTTAAAGAACCCAATACTAAAAATGTATTGTATATTTTTCCCCTTTATTTGTGTACAAAAAAGCATAGACTAGTGAAATGAAGCTTATTGTATCATCCGTGTAACGTTTCCAGGTGGCGGCGTATATGTCGCAAGCGGTAATACCATGTGGCACATGTTCGCAAGCGGCGGTGTATAGACACCATTATTATTTTAACTTTAAAAGCGTACACGGAATCGAAAAACTTATTAACACTCGGTTAACTGAAGGTGCTTCTGAATGGGCCAAAATTTTGTGGCCGGCAACCATTGCTCTCTCACGCTAATTTATATGCTAGACCAAGATGCATAAAGGTAGTTGCCGGCCACACATTTTAGTTAAAATATGGCTCGTTTAGGAGCATGCTAATGGTGCTAATGGAAATAATTCGAACACTACAAATTATTTTACAAAACTTCAATTTTACAAAATAATAAAATTTCTTCCATTGAATTTGAACCTTAATGTTTAGAGGTTGGGGCGGAATCAGACATATAAAATATTCTATACTACATAGCTGTTATTTGTACATTGTTTACGGAGATTGAGCTGTCTCAATCTAATCACAGTATCACTGTAGTGAAATTTTATCTTATGCACTTTTGAAATTATGACTTTGCTAGATGAGGTACACCTCACGAACCAGTTATGTAATGGGTAATAAGTTACCAAGTGTTCCAGTGTACGCTTTTATTTACAGATGTAGCGCTCAGTTTCAGGTACTGTCATTAACTTACTCAATTTCATATTTTATGGGGCCTTATTTATTTGAAAAAGAAATAGCAATTTTGTTACAATCCAAAGTTTCATGAAACTAGCGCTACATGTGTGCCGCTCCGTTTAATAATGAGGTTAGGCTGCTAATACGCAAATTCGGTGGTTATTCAAAAGTAATTTGCTAAGGGTTACTAAGACTTATGGTCTATAATGTAGTCTCGAAATTCATCTCTGGATAGGCGGCTAAAACCTCGGCACACGGTCATCCTTAGTTTTAACAGCAAATTATTATCAGTGATATTATAGATTGACATGTACATGACAAATATCTATTGAGTTGAGAAAAATTGAGATTACAATTTTTTTTATGATTGAATTGAAATCCTTTTTTACTTTATCTCTTAACATAGTACTGTTGTATTTTATTAACAGTTATTTACAATCGGCTTCTATGTAAGCAGCCTATCCAGAGTTTTTTTTTTTAATTAGTGATATTTGGTGTTGGTAGTGTTAAAGACTCAATTCCCAGTATAAAGGTCAATTTCCACCAGACATGCATGTTCTGAATGAATAAATATAATTATTTTTAGGAACATGACCCTATCTCACTTTCCAGCATGTAAAAGTAAATATCGACGTCTCTATAGGATTGTTTCATTCTTACCATGCGTTCGCACTGCAAAACATTTACAATAAACTAAAACATGTAGTAAGTAAACGTATAATGCGGCCGCTGAAAGAACCCATTATTTGGAAGGTGCTGTCGAGTGCCTTTAGACATCCTCTCGGTGGCCGCATTATAATTTACAACATGTTTTCTTGTAAATGTATTTGCCGGGCGAACGCACGCGATTGAAGATTATTACTAATGAAGATCCTTCAATTACATCAAAAAACTGCTCAAGCTATTTATTACCTTTTTGGTGGAAACTGGTCCTAATTATTATTTGTTCCTGGCAAAAAATGTGCATGTGATGTCAACATAATTTGTCTTGTTTAGGCAATGTGTTTAAAATCCCATAAATTTATGTGTTTAACATCTATTTCCCCTAAGATGCAAGAAGAAACTCTTCCGTCTGTTACAGTAAGAAGCACTTTAGGGCAAAATACTTAGTTTTTGGAAGTTTGTAAGTGCGTTCAATTAGTAATGAGAAAAGTATTCATGTTATCTAGGATAGTTTGACAAATTAATAGTTCAGTATTATTTCGGTGTAGGTATTTGTCAGACAGAATACTTTTTTTTATATCTGAAAGGTGTAAGATGAAATACGCATTAAACATTAATAAAATAAAATTCTGCAGTGGTAAAAATATTGCTTGGAAAGTTTTACCAAAAAACAAGTTTGTAAAGAATCTCAAAAGATATGAGAAAAGGCTATTACCCCTCATAAATATGTTCTTTTTATTATTTTTTTAAACATTAATTTCCAAAAGCCCATAGATTATCAATGAAGGTGCTTGTCGCTGTAACCTAAGGAGTTCCATCTTCCATAGAAAAAAATACAGAAGAGCCTTAATACAGTTAACAGCACCTCAGGTTTTACATTTGCACTACGAAAACTGCCGCTATTACAACAGACAAAGCCGCTCTCAATGTCAAAGTGTTAAAAAGCCTGACGTGCTGTGGACTCTACTTTGTTTATAAAAAAAAATCCTCCCTCTGTCAGACTTGCCTATAACTTGTAATAATTAGAGCATTTAGCGTTTTTTTTTTAAAGATAACCATTGACGTTGATTATGATTAAGTTTAGTCATACATTTGACATTACAACCCGAGTCAGCTCTATCTATTATCAAATGTGTGTAGGTTTTTCATTGTATGAGCTATTAGTTGCCTGAAATAAATTGAAAAATAAATATAAACAAGACTTTCCAAAAGCCAATTTCACCATCTGTCAGAAAATCGTTATGTCCCTTTCAAATAAACCACTAAATGCAATGACTCATAATTTCAATCTAAATGCTCTAGTTAAAATTCCCTCATACGCACAGAAGACAGAGCCTAATAGACAGCGCATTGGCAAGCCCATCCGTTTGTAAAGGTTAAGCACAGGTACTACTTAAATGCCATTCCATTGATTAAATTTTTTGTCATTTTTGACGCGTCAAAATTTGATTGGCTTGCCCCACCTACTTTTAAACCTCGGCCACACCGCAGGTGGTACGCATAGCGGCAAGAGGTTAGCTGATCGTTTAGATGACTCATCCTAGGAAAGTGAATCAGCAACGAAGTGAAGTGGGGCGTTTGACACCACCAAGCGATTCAAGCGAGCAGTGTTGGTTCATTTCACTATGATCGCTCGTGATTGGCTGAAGATAAGGCGTATTGCCTATGAGCGTTATCTTCGACCAATCACGAGGGAGTGGATTGCATATGCGCCTTAAATTCACGCAATCAAGAGCATGCAAATGCTCTCAGTACTAGCTCGTTTCGGTAAACAGTCTATGAGACTATAGGATGAGTCGTCTACTAAGATCAGCTAACATCTTGCCGCTAAGCGTGCCACATGCGATGCATCCGAGGTTTTTTTTTCTGTGTTGGTTCATTGAAGCGTAATCTACTAGGTTCTGGAGATGTATTTTTGAATCATTCGAATTACTATTCGCATACGGAATCGCAAGATTCACATGCGAATGCTAAAAACCGTATTTTTGAAATTCCAATTCGCATTCGTATCTGCAACGAGTGGTCCCGACCACTCTTTTTTTATTCGAGCGATAGAAAGTTTGACGTTTAGCACTTAATGTCATCTCCAAATTGACATTGACATGACGGATAGTTTGACAACTTGAAAACGTTTCGTTTTTCACACGTATTTCAAGTCCGATTCAGTATCGGTTTTTGAAAATCTACGGAGTTAGTTTCCGGTTTTTAAATATTCTGCTTAAAATTAAATAATGTCAAGGGAGTTCAAGAAAACGGCAACACCGTATTCGAGTGATAAAAAAATGCGACAAAATAGAAGTCGGTGAATTTCAATTCGAACGCGAAATGCATTCGGATGAGAATTTCGAATCATTCAAAAATACGTCTCCTGTTGTCTGTGCCATACGTAACCAAAAACTGGGAATCGAGTACCATCAGACCGAAGTCGAACCCTCGCGGCATAGCAGTACGCATCGCGCGGCAATAGCGACATGTGTCACGCGCAGGTGGCGGCGCACATGAACGCGGCGGTGGCGGCGGCGCGGCAGCAGGCCATGCGGCGGCCGCTCATGCAGCCCATGATGCTGCCGCAGCCCATGCGCGTGGGCGTGCCCGTCTCCATGCCGCCCGCCCACGTCATGGGCGTGCTGCCCGTCATGCCACAGTTCAACCTCATGCGCCCGATACAGCCCGGTCAGTATTATGCGACTTATGAGTACCGTTAGGTGGACCCGAGACGTGTTATTGCAAACCGACGAGTTAGTTGACTCGGATTATTGCAAACTTATTGAGTGATTGGGTTTTGTTTGTGGTTTAGTAAGGTAGACTTATCAGATTTGTGCCAATAGAGAGTGGGAAAGTCATCAGGGTTTTATTTGTGGTTATAAATAAAGTATTTAGGTACTTTCGTTTTGATTTGTCGTGCGATTGTGTAATGTGCTAAATAAAAGCTCAAATCACAGCAGAAGCGCATGTGTAGACGTGTACGTGAACCATCCATTGCGTTGACTGTATTTTGCAAACATTTTTCGATGAAACATTTGCATAGATTTTTGTTGACAACATTATGAAAGTTCGATTCATAATGTCTTTGGTATTCAATACTTTTACGCAGTTGTATTCTATTTTTGTTTACTTTGAAACAAAATGTTTCAATCCAATAAATAATGGATGCAGAATATAATACTCCAATCCACCTTATCTTAAACCACAAACAAATTGCATTGTATTTCTACTATCAACATTATGCGTCGCTGCTGGTTTGCAATATTGCGATTCCAAAACACCTGTTTATACTGAGGCAACCAGTCAAGTTCCATGTGTTATATCGTTTCTATGAAATCCATTCATTTACATGTTTGATATTTAGATTTTAAATTATACATTAAACCAAAATCATTAAGCATTAGGTGTCAAAATAATTATTTTTCTAGTTTTATGTACATTCAAAGTGAAGATGTGTACTAAATCTTTCTCAATTTTTGTTAATATTGATGAGAGGATTATTCAATCCACATGCACATAAAGTGAAGCCCAATCACAGTGTTATGTAGTTTCGAAAATATTTTTAAGATAACTGATGTTAGGTTTGTTATAATAATATCCAAATAATTTTGTTACATACCACCCTAAATGTTGCACAATATTTACCTGTATGTCACCACAGTATAATAACTCAATGAATTGTATTTTTGATGTTAATATGGTCCAAATTAAGGAGTAGCTGTTAAAATGTATATGATAACTCTGAAATTTTTATATAATAACAATAAGATCAGAAAGTATCACGTCAGATTTATATTGATTTGCGTTTGAGTAAAATAATTTTGTTTAGTATTTGTTGGTTCCACACTTCTTCATTGTAGTTGTGAAATGAAGCAGTATTATTTGCATTTAATTAATTTAAGAATAACATAGATGGGTGCGTTTTTCTTAGCAATAATAATTAGTTTTTCATATTAATGACCGTAAGTCCCAGGAATTTGTTTCTCAAGTTTGCTCAGTATTATATCGAAAGACACTGAATTCACTTTGTATCTAGATGACATGTTACATATCGGCGTGGAAAACGGAGTGTTTTTGTTGAATAAATCATAATTAGATCACTATTGAATCCTTTCTGTTTTCCACGACTGCAGAACCTGATACACCGTGATAGATGATGCAAAAGTAATAATGTTCTAATGATGATCTGTGAACAGTACGATGGATTGTGTTGTAAGAGCGCCGACGCGCTCTCGAGTTAATTGGCTAGTGTCGATGGCAGCACCGGCTGAAGTGCTCGGCTCTGACGAGTCTGCGGGTTGTCGCCCGGTGGGTGCCACTTGATTACTCGGCCGGCGCGTCTCTGTCTCTCGTAACGAACACGTAACAGCTTGTCCGATACTCACCCTAACACCCACTAACACGCCGGGCGATCTCTCACCCCATACGATTCGACCGTAGACAAAACACTGTCAAGACTTAAACTGTGATTTTGATGTGCCATCCGCACTATCGGAGGATCGGAAAAAATGAGCGGTAATTTTATTCACATTCCTTAATGGATTTGCTTATTGTAGTAGCTCTTATCTTATTACTGTCTCGATTTTCTCGTAGTGTCATATAAAATGTGACTTTTTGTCGATTTTACGGGTGGGTACACTAATATTATATTTACGTACAGTAGTTTTGTCGCTTTACAATGTGCATGAAACGAAGAGTTAATAGTCGTTGGCTGAATTGGATTCTTCGAGCAACCATCTCGGATCACACTGAAACATGCATGACTACGGATACGATTACATCGCCGAGTATTTTGAAAGTGTGATTTTTCATGTGAATTATTTATCCTACCTACCTGTGTTCCTTTGCTTATACTGCACCTTACATCAGTCGCCACGCCTCAGTGCATTCATGTGAGGGCGGGCGCACGCCCCCTCCCCACACGTCCAAACTAAACGCACGGTCGTGGGTTCGAGTCCCATCGGAGAATTCACTTGTGGCCGAGTTGATTTTTTCCAGTATTTATCTATTTAAAATGTATCATAAAGTCAGCTCCTATACATACCGTACTATCCGATCAAGATTTTATTACCACATACACACAAATCTCTATTCAAAAATACATCGATACTCTTGTCTATAGTAATTTTGCACGGATAGTACAATAACGTTCGCTCGTCCACATGAATGGGCTCGGTGGTGGTCCGGGCTCGGTCCGGGTGACAGGCGATTGTTCAGCAGTCACAACGGCACAGCCACAGAACATGAGATAAAGGTTAAAAGGAGCTTGTTAAGTCTTGTTACGTGTTTAGTATTGAAAATGTCGTCTCGCAAATGGGCGATACGGGTAGGTGACATTTCGCGGAAAATCATACTCATCCCAATATTCAGATTTTATTTATCTAAATTACGGCAGCTGAGAAAATGCGTTCCTGACAGGTTAATAAAGCTTATTTTTGATAAGCGAAAATGAACAGCGTTTTTGACACGTTTCTGCCAGTACGTTAGGTCTACTTTATACAGTTCATTTTCAATATTATAATTAGCTTTATTTAACGGGTCTGTTTCACCACTGACTGATAGGATCTGGATAGCTTATCTGGCAGGTAATTTGACATGTTTTTCATATTACAACTGTTAAATTATGTGGCAGATAAGCTATCTTGAATCTGTCGATGGTAAACTGGACTTTAGAGAACTGACACGACTCGTCATGAATACATTCTCTCAGTGGCCGTTGTCCATGTGAAGACATTCAAAATCGAAATAAAACAACTTCTCCGGATATTAAACGCGCTATATATCACGAACTAAGATCTAATTGTCCGTATTTTTAAGTTTTTAGGGGTTTTTTTTATTTTCCCGACGTTTCGGCACCTTTTCATCTGCCATGGTCACGGGATCACTGGTTACTGATAAGTCTATCCTCGAAAAGTTAATTTATTTTTTCGTTCGAATACTGTTAGACATTTAATATGGCATCAATTGTTATTGATTTGATATTTTGTTTTGTTTACGATTAGATCTTAGTTAAATATAGCGCGTTTTATATCCGGAAAAGTTGTTTTATTTCAAGGAACAGTGCGCGCCAAAACTTAAGATGTTCAAATGTAGGGTATATCGTGAGCGCTCGCTCAATCGCCGCTCACACTCCTTTTAACCTGTCTCATGTTCCGTGTAACCGCCGTGTGTTGGACCGCGGGGTCCCCTGTTGCTGCGCCCCCCGCCGCGGCCGCGTCTGACGCGTGACCTTGTGCAGGGATGCTGCTGCCGGGCGGCGTGATGCAGATGGGCGCCATGTTCCCGGGCGGGGTGCCCGGCCTGCCCGTCATGCAGCCGCGCTACCGATAGCTGCTCAGCTGCCCTAGCCGACACGACCACGCCCGCCAACAACGCGAAGGTACGCTGAGGGTTGCCACTTTTTAATTTTACTGGTTGGTAGAAATAAAGTTTTTTTTTTGTTGACAAATAAATTGATAGTTATCTCAAATGTGATACGATACTGCTGATATTTAAAGTTTATATGGAGTTTTTGTTTATTTTTTTTTAGTATAATATAATGCATTAATAGTAAAATATGATACAATGTTGTTGATAGTTGTCGAAATACAGTAACAGTAAAAATATAATGCAAAATGCTGATATTACTGTCTAATGATGACATAATAAATGCAATGTTTTTATCATTAAAGATAATACAATGCTGATAATTATTGTCCCACACAACAACAATTAACGCAATGCTTTTAACAATAACTATAATACAGTGCCGATAATTTTTGGCCATCGACAGTAAATGCAATGTTTTTTTACATTAAATTTGATATAGGATACGCATATTATTGTTTTTAAAAAGTTGTGTAAAGTTCTGCTTTACTTACTTTCAGTTTTAAACCTTATCTGAGTTCGGAAAGGACTTCTCAGCTTACTTTCAATCGTTCAGCCAAATTGTTTAAGGTAAAAATTATCATTAACTTTTTTGGTGTTCTAATGACCTATGTAGAACCACATAAAAATGAAGGTTCGTCTCGGATTTTATATTTATAACAAGTATATTGTCATATTTTGGAGTACAATAGGAGGGGACATAGTGGGTGTGTGGCAACCCTCTATCCGTACCGTATGTCGCTTGCGTGTCCCGTTGGCATAACGCGGTGGCGGGCTACTAACGGCAGGTAAGGGCCGCTGGACAGGTGACGCGAGTCGCCCGAGCGAGGTTGGGCCGGCAGTTCCCTGCGGCTAGCTACACCGCAGGCGACACCTGTCACAACGAGCGTTGTTGGATTGGCGGCCCCCTGTCCCTAGCGATCACGATCACGATCACGACGTATCACAGACCTCACTAGACTCGGCAGCAGTTTCAGTAGTGTCGATCGGTTGTTAATTTCTGGTGTACACCATGTGTGTAAGGATAATTTCTAATATGTAATGTTATTGCCTTGAATTTTTTCTTAAGCATTTCCACGTGAAGTTGTGACGTTTGCCTACTCTTATAGAATTTTGACTATTTTACTGATTAAATGCTATGAACATGAAGCTCGCTTTTAATTTCTATCCTTGTCAATGTGCTCCATGGTATATGTGTAGCATGTCAATATGTTAGATCCTGTATGCGAACAGTTGTACTTCATCCTAATTTCTACGAGATCATTCATTGCAAATCTATAATGCGTGTCGTGGATTGCATAAACTTTCAAAAAGCACAATGTAAGTGTGTAATTCAATTTGATTATAACTAATTTATCATCACATCTTGGCTTGCAGCTGTGACTGTTGCCATGGCTGACCTGCATCTTCTTGTAACAATCAAGATACATACCTTCTGTTTCTATTGAAAATAAAATTACAAATCTGTGACACAGATTTCATCAATAATGTGTCAAAAAAGTTTGAAGTTAAAATTTATAATAGTGGTTGTTACTACAAAACTGTCCAGATTTTGAATTACAGATACCGTATCAGTTTTAACTCTTTCAGTCACCGTCTATTTAGATTTTTGTACATTAAATTTCAGTACTTATATGAAGCACATTTAAATAGGTGGTTAGTGACACTTACCACCAAGACTGAAAGGTTAAACAAGTCAAGGCCACATTTTGTAATAATAACATCAGTGTTCCAAATGTATTATGTAGGTACTGGGTTCGATTCCCTGCAGGATCTTTTGTGTAGCTATTATTTTATTAATTATTTAGAAAGTAGTCCTATCACGATATTTTTAGAATCTAGAACGCCGCAGACATTCCTCAACACCGCAACACAAGTATGGCATCATCCTTACCTGAATTTCTTCTATAGAGCCAACTTCTAATTGAGCTTTAAACTCCAGGGATTAAACAAGTTCAAATACCCTTTTTATTTATTTAGAAAAACCAACAGCATATTATATTCATTTATCCTAGAGCGTTTTATAGTGTTGCTAAGTAGCAGTTGATCTTATTTTACAAATATCAATGTTGAATATTTTTCATAAGTTTTGAGTAGGTAATAGAATTCTTGTAAATAATACAACATATATTTATTAATAAAGCCATATATTGAATTATTACAATACAATAATAAAAAGGTCTTGTCTGTACACATAACACGATTAAAATACTTGGATCTATCACTAGAACTGTTAGAAATTATCATAATACCAATCCCTTACATATAAGTACATACACAATGCATACAACAGGCTTATTAACAAATTAACTAGTATCACTGCAGAATAAACAGTAGAATCAACACAATATTTTGGTTAAAATCATGACAACAAACAATTTCGAATAAACAATATGGCTGATAAAATTAAACTTACAACAATTAAACCTAATTATGGCAACATTCTAAAATGTAAAACAGTGTGTTCATTCTGACGCGATTTCATTTGACAGTTCCTGACTTGGAGATGGAAAAAGGAGCTCATCAGAATATTCACCTATTTATTAAAGTAACGAAAAAACGTTATTGGCAACTGTTCTAAATTCACCAACAGGAATATAGTTATGTGTATAGGTAAGCTATAATACAACTTTACCCCCTACTTGGTCTGAATAAATCCATTACAAATGATCATTTCCTCTAGTCCCAGTACTATATCTAAGTGCTACAAAATTTGAGCTTCCAAGATCATCACAATATAGTAAGTATTATTACTTTACAAGTTCCTTTAATTTCTCTAGATGCTTACTGAGGTAACAATAAAATAACGAAGCAATCTTTTACGATATGTACCTGTTCAATAAATTGCAAACGCTGGAGCTACCAAAAACCAATCACAACCCTTTGCTACGTTAACCACCTTGGCACCATTTATTTCTAATGTTACGAAAGATGTAATACACGAAGACTAGTATAGCAACCGACGAATACGCGTTACGAATACTGAACACTTTAAAGGAGGTTACAAAGATGTCGTTTTTTTTTCGCAAGTGCCTACTTTTTATATTATTATTATAATTAACCTAAGCGGTCAGGAGAGGGGGTGATATTTCTGAAGACATCCAGGGAAGGCGACATCGACCGCATCATACTGTCGGGGCAGGGCGTGTTGGTGCGAGTCATGCTCTCGAATCGTTCCCTCATGGCGGCCACGTGACCCGCGATCACGCAGTCCTTCCTATCCTCCGGGACCTCTTTATCGTCAACGGAGTCTTCTCCCGCTTTATCGGCACACAAGGGCACCTCTGTATCAGAAAGCAGAGACACTTCTGATGACGCAGTGTAATACATCTCGCTCACCGGCTCTCCGACTGATTCCACAGGGAGAGATACTAACGAATCGCTCCAGTTCTGCGCACGGTTTATCACCTCAATCGTCCGGAACGAACCTTCGGGGCTTACTAGGTCGTACAAAGACGCTTCCTGTTGGACCCTATCCTGGCGAACTTCATTTGCGGCGAGCTCTTCTCGAAGCGACACTAATTCTTCGGTGGCAGGAGCCATACTTACTCTTTCAGTCACATTTCTGTGAGGTTTGCATCTTGCAAAAAGTTCATGAAAGACGCTCTCTTCCTCGCAAGGCACACTTTCAGCCTCAAGAAAGAGCGGTACGTCTTCACAGACCGTATTATTCTCGGTTCCGGAGAGCGTATTATCCCATGACGACAGTGATACATCCTCGCGTGATGCGAAGCTAGCTACAGAACCATATTCACTGGGCGCATGCGATTCGCCGACGTACTTACTACTATATTCATATGATTCGGAGCCTGTTACTTCGTTTGTGGTTTCGTGTTCTTCAGAGGGCGCATAGTCGTGTTCGTAGGAGGTCTTCATGTTATCGCAGAGTCGGTTGATAGCGTCGACGACATCTCTAAGGTCGCTGACCTCGCCGGTGGGTATGGTCAAGTCGTCTATAGGTAGGCGGTCGAGATCGGCGCGTCTTGGGACCGTCGGGTTGGCGATAGTAGAGGCCGGGCAGAGAAGGGCGTGGGCGACTGATAGCAACGCGTGCGCGGGGTGGGAGTCGGGGGCGAGATGGGGGGTCCGTGCGGAGGGGGGGGCGGGGGCCCCCCTTTCTCGCTAGCACGCGCTCGAAGTCCCCGACCAACCCTCCAGGGGTACTCGTAGCGGCGGCGGTGGAGCTTGCGCCTTGTTCGCTGTTACAACACCGAAAATAATTAGATACAAAATTAATGTATTATTCCAGATGGACTAAATGCAAATTAGGTCTATTTTTAAAACTTGCAGCTTTAAATGAACGGAAGAGGTCGTCACAATCCGGTGAGCGATATTATCTTAGTTGAAGTATTGAAAGCTGAAATTATAGACACATAGGTATTTAGTCCATCTGCATAGTTTTTAGCCGACGGAATATATCGCAGCAACCTGGGCAGACTTGATAAATTCAACTATTTGTAGAGAGTTAGGTAGCTGTAAATTCCATTTTCAAAGTTAATTCTTTTTACGTAATTTGGTATCACACATAATACAATTATTGTCGCGCTTTATTATCTTGTTCCTTTACTCGTATCATTTAAAATTATTATAAATTCTCAGTCAAGAAAAATAACGCTACATAAATATCGACTTTATGCAGTAGAACATACTGCATCATTCTTATTAAATATATCGAGTACTGGCGGTTGCAACTGTACAGTCCGTCTGATTAGCAAGTAGTTCATATATTAATATTTACAATGTTATTCCACAATATACAAAACGTTATTTAAATAACGTATGTTTATGTAGCACACTTTATCATAGTATGACGATTATATGGTCCTAGATTAGATCAAAATAATAATAAACCAAACCATGTCAGGACCTCTATTTTTAATCACTCGTCGCGCGAGTGACAGACGAGCGAGGAGGCGATCACGCGATTAGCGATCTTGCCAGCATAGACATAGCACGCTTTTCGCTTTGCCTCTTGCGCGCTCGCGTTGGTAGGCGGTACTACAGGCGAAAAGCGAAGCTATATATATCCCTGCAACGTCGCTTTTACGGAATACGGAAACTCAAACGTCGCTCGAAATCGGTAGAATCCTCGAGACGAGTGAATCACAAATAGAGCTCCTGCCTTTTCATTGATTTCCATGTTAGTACTCAAGCACATTAAGCAATCTTACACAACGTTATTTTATGTTAACTAAAAAATTTAAACCATTTGGATAACTCATGATTCTTTAAGTGGTTTTCAATAAAAATAATAACAGAGTATTAAAAAAATCGGTGTTTTCATGCCTACTTCAATAAACTTTTTATCATGCTTATGCCGTGATATGACCATGCAATGAAACCAAGTGCTATTGGATTAGACTTAAAATCGAATAAATAACCACAAGCTCTTAGATAGGTACTAGTCTTAATATATCATGCTAAAAAGTAAAAGAAGATATACTTACCGAATATTATATACTGAATACAGAAGTTCGCAAAATAAACCTCAATGCAATTGGTTTTCAAACTAATATAATAATAATATTGAACTAAATATTCATTTGTTTATGATTCCAACTTGAATCTGCGAAAAAGCGAACACTCACAATAAACAATTATTGGCAATGACCCGCAAATGTTAGGTGGAACAATGAAAGTACGACCATCATTTAAATCTTTTATTATTAAAAAAATAATATAAATATTAAGGCATCGTAGACAACTATCACAATACCGGTTGCTTCAAATGTGAAAGCGATATAGCGATTCACTAATTTCCTTAACTGCATATATAACTTAATTAACATAAATATGAATATAAGTAGTATTTTTTAAGTAATGAATATGCAGTTAAGTATCTTAGTTGAACAGGTTTTAAAATAAAAGGTGATTAGGTGAATATTATAAAGCGGTCACATACGATAAAATACACGCAATAATGGCACCTGACTAATTAATAATAAAAATCACAACAGTCTCCGTCTACGTTAACAAATAGACAATAATTTTAACATTCCTACGACGTGCAATATCGGACGGATACTACGTGCATCAATTAATACTTGCGACTGAAAATACTTGGTAGCTTTTTATTTAGAATAAAAAATCAACCTCTACTATAAGTACTGTCATTGAATATATTGTTCTATAATAAAATATATTGAGTATTTAAATAAATACCTAATAAATAAATAAACTCAAAAAGCTTGGAAGAATCAATTCATAATACTGTGTGGCACTGAGAATCTCCGAATACTTTGCACTAAATTAATGCGATACACATAGTAACAGTCCAATATAAGAAATACTTAGTACAATTAAATGGTTTCCAACATTTTGTGAACCTCTTAACTATAATAATACTAACAAAACAGAATTAAAATTACATTTACACCAATACCATATATGATATATAACGTCGAATTTGGTTTAAATGACTTCGAAAAAGCTCTGACCACAACATGTTGCGAATAAAACAATGAATACTGCGTATTCCAATGGATTTTATGAAGGAAATCAGTATTCTGAATTCACCCAGATATGTATGGTTTAATGACGATCGATCAAACAGATGAATAATGATAAAACGTTCCACACTTTCGCGAAAACACTGAATAACTAAAGGTGTGTCGTGTATATTTTGTAAAAAAATGACTTGGAATGAAAATTTTAAATGCAATAGCAGTATTCTGAAGGATCTGCTGAATGTAATGTTTAAAATATTAATCAAATTGTGTACTTTCGAAAAGCAATAATAATTTTGCAAAACAAAATATTGATTTTTAATCATTATTATAATAAAATATAATTAAAATGCGGTTGGAGGAAGTATAACTTTACGGCATAAGGAAATCTTGAAGAGTGAAAATTCATAGATAAGGCCACTGTTTTTTGTAGACACATTTCACATGCAAACATGCACCGAAATACTATATAACAAAATAACATTTTATTTATAAAAATATTTCCATTCATTTTGGTATATAAACTAACATTTTTAGAAATATTTCCATTCATTTTGGTATATAAACTAACATTATATATGACTCTCTTAACTAGCTAAGACTACTCAATAATACATACATACTACAAATTATTATGTCAAAGTTTTATGACTTGTACCTATATTAAATTAATGTCTAATATTTAATACTACTTCTCATACATGTAATATTCAAGATGACTACAGAGCATTATCTGTGTGCGTTTTGCTCATCGACTAATGTGTGAAAACATACGATATTTACTTAAAATATACTAATACGAACGTCATTATATCAGTCAACAATATGCATACGTGATCTTTGAATCGTTTTCGTATACATAAAATATTGTTCGTGAACTAAATTGGGACTTATAAAAAGAAAACGGAATTTATAAAAACATAAGTACGTTTTTTATGTTCTAAAACATTGTACTTTGGACTTTCTTTTGATATCTCACTTTTTGACATATCATTCTAGTACAAAAACTTAACCTACTTCTATGTAGCACTGCCGACCATTATTGTTGTTTTTATTAATTGTCTACTAATTTAAATTTAGTAGTAATAATAATGCTACATTCTGTTTTACGTAAAACAAATGCAAATGAAAATAAACCTTACAGCTAACCAATACGGATCAATTACATTTACCATCTACATAAAAAGCAGGACAATATTGAAATCATAATATTGAGACACATTCTTTTTATTACAATTTCCAAACAAATTTGAGGCTGAGATTTGATTTCAGTGTTTTGATGGGTATTGTTTTTACATTGTCTTCAGACTGATTGTAATAAAAACTGTGCGTCTTTAAAACAAGTGAAACAATTAAATTCAAGAAAAGCCTATATTGTAATGCATGCTGACAGAGTGGCAATGAAAAAGCAATCACCATTCTCCCTAAACTGAATGACAGCTGCGATAGGACTAAAGGACCAAGAGCCGGCCGAGTAGCCATTTCATCACCACTCCAATATTAATGCTAGTTTTCCAAATGATTCGAAAGTAAAGCATGATGCACACATATCAGTGGGTATTGACCTGTCTTTCAAATGACATTTTAAACTCAAGCAAATGAAACAATGAATAATATTCCAAGCTTACACCAAGTTTTGCAAGGGGAATCACAACTCACAGATGCGATCACAAAAAGTGTATGAAAAAATGACGGTACTGTCACCGTGCAGCTATCTTTATCTAATACCATGGTACTGTGTCGAAACTGACTGCACTGATATGTGCGAGTCATCCATAAGTCGTAATAACTTTAGATTCAATTGTGGCCCACTCGTGTCGTCGAAGGCAGTGTGAGGGTGGTTTTATTTGTCATACAAATTACAACTGAATTCGTCTTCACCGCACTTTAGGTGTATTATTATTTCGTAAAAGGTGGTGTTGTACAGTCACTTGCAATGACATGTATACACTTTACAACCTTATCGCATTGACGCACACGGAAACAAAGCTCCCTCTGTCCACAAATATCATTCAATATTGTAATGCTTAGTGTTTCTGTCATTGCACGTGGTTGTACCAGCATTTAGGAAGTAATAATAAACAAAGTATCATATAGGCAGGGCTGGCGTTAAATGATGAACGCTAAGAGTCTCCCGTCGTTCATTAAAAAAAATATATCCTTGAATCTCACCCATTTCACCAAGCCAAAAACCACCTTTGTTTATTTCAATTTAAAATTAAAAAAAGATAAACCATCTTTTGTCTTTTAATAATAAACTATTATCTTTAGAATCATATCGCTGTACTTAAGTAGTAATTTTTATTCAATACATTAAAGCCTGCAGAAGGTTCTAAGAATGCAGCTGTCTATAGAAAAAGCAACATATCTAATGAATATTTCTCAACCTTGTGTTGAGAGTATGCTATCTTTATAACGCACGTGAAATACCGAAGCCCGACTAAACGTGGTGTGTATTGTTTCAATTCTGGATATGTACTTTTGAATCATTCTAATTACTTCGCATACGGAATCGCAAGATTCGCATACGAATGCTAAAAACCGTATTTTTGAATTTCTTGTTCGCATTCGAATCTGCAACGAACGAGTGGTCCCGACCACTCTTTTTGATTCGAGCGATAGAAAGTTTGACGTTCAGCCATTTCTGTCATTTTCAAATTGACATTAACAGTCTCGAACTACGGGTACCGAGAGCTTAGTGTGAGTTTACTCACTGAACTCTCTTGTTAAACTCGAGTCACGAGCTACGGGTACGACCGAGAGCTTAGTGATAGTGAGTGTTCTCGCTTAACTCTCATACGCCGAAGTTTTGCGAATAGACTTTAATTCTCAACCTTTTTTTGTTTTACTTAACCTCAGGTATGATCAGGAGAGTCTAGGGTTGCCAACCATACTTTAAAATAACGTATCCACGTTATTTAACGTTATTTTCCATCCCCAAAGTCTATCTGTCAAAATGTTACTCTTACGCGATGGTAATGTTTGGTCATTGGCAAGCTCGCACTCAGCCTTGCCAGCGTACTCAGCCCTGCCTGCCACTCGCTGTCGACCTTTATCTCGCGATATCTGTCCCGCTCATATCAATACGGTGTGAGCACAGACAATGCGGTCGCGCGAGAACAACGTGGAGAAAGCTTTGTCGAGGTGCACATGCTACGCATGCTGGAGGGCTAGCACGAATAACTATCGAAATATTATCGAGCACGTAATATCAAAAATTGTATAGAAAAATGAAGTTCCGTTTACGCCCGGTAGGAACACTGTTAAATATTGCCATACATTTTTTTTACTTTACTTCCTCGATACTTACTCGAAAGAATTCTTGCTAGGCCTACTGGTCACCTGGGTGAAAGATAGTGTTTCCTGCAACATGTTACTTGCAGAAACCAACCCTGAAGTCAGATCGAATATCAGGTAAGTAATGCACTGAATTGCTGATTCAGTAGCGGCTTTTAAAGACTCGATAACGTGTCGCTCCGGGACAGTGACTCACATCTAAGCGGAGTAAACAAGACAGCATGACAACGCTATATCATAACGCGTGATATAGCCGTGTTCATGGTACGGGGGCTGGCCAAGATAGTTTATCTTTTCCCAATTTTACATTGACACCGACTGTAACGTTACGCGTACTTACCGGCGACCGCGGTGCTGCTGTAGCCTTTAGCGATGCGCATGAAGGGGTCCGGCGGGGGGAACTTTGTGGCCGTATGGAATAGCTCGGCGAAGCGCGCGTCTAGGTCGGTGGCTCGCATGGAGGACCCGCGCGCTGGGGGGGCCGGCGCGGATTCGTCGCCGTTCGTGCTCGTGCTCTGTGGGGTGAACTTTGAATTATAACTGATGTGACAACCAAGGACTTTGATGTTCGTTATGAATTTGACTTGTATTTAGCGTCCGAGTCTATGGCCGTATGGATGAACCCGCGTAACAACGGTGCCGCCGGGCGCGGGGGTTTCGTTGCCGTTCTTGCTCGGTAAACGAAGAAAACCAAAGTGACAAAAGACCAGACGTCGTATTTTTTAATCACTCGAATTCCATTCACATACGGAATCGCAAGATTCGCATGCGAATTCCTTTGTTTAACACCACATACGCATGCAAATCTTGCGTGATTCGGATGCGAATGTAATTCGAGTGATTCAAAAATACGACTAGCATTTGCTAAGAATTTCATTTTTAAGTTTAGCCGAGCCTAAAGCTACATAGAGGCTAAGTAAACTTAACATAAGGTGCGGTCCCATGGCCTGTTTACAGATGGGTCAACGCGCCGTGGGTATTGTTATCATTTTCAAAGGCACGGGGGCGACTAGATGGCCTGTCGTGTCGTGAACTGTACTGGCGCATCGTTTCTAATTTTGCGGCCATGCGGCATTTGTGGACATTTTGCGGCCATATGTGAGCGCCTACGATGAAGTGGACGAATACGAATGGATGCCAACAAGGCGTGCCGAGCCGACCCGCGTGTGGGACTTGTAATTGTATAGGCTGCGGCAAGCCAAGACAGGCGTGGCAACGGCCAAGGCGGCCTGTCAATTAATAGACCATGGGACCACAGTTCGAACACGCCACCTGCATATAGTCGGATGTTTAATTCAGTAGAGTAATTTGACGGATGCAAATGACACTTTGTAAAAATAATACTGCTTCAAACTGTTCGTAATGATGTCCTCAAATCCAGCTCCAGTGGGCCACCATGAGTTTTTCTTACCGTTTACTGTACAGTGAACGGGTGACATTTTGTATGCGAATCTGTATAGCGCCTCTAGCGGGCAGTAGCAGAACTACAGATTCTCATACTAAATGTCTCCCGTTTACTGTACAGTAAATGGTAAGAAAAACTCATGGTAGGCCCACAGTTCACTATAGTATTTTTCGGTCTCCTGTTGTGTCTCATTTCTACCCTGTTCCGAATTGCACATTGCACTACAAACAAAAAAAGTTTTTTTATCGTATTCAATTAAAATGTAATTAATAGACACAGATTTTACTTTATATTTCCAGAGGTGTAGTTATTATATTTTTTGACTAAATTGCTACAGTTAATATAATAACAAAAAAAATTGGTTAAGTAAGTATGCAGCGACCTTAGTTCAATTCGACGACCTGTTTGGCGCAGGGGTACTTAGGTTCGATCCCCGGACAAGACAAATATTTGTGTGCATGAACATGTCTATTTGTCTTGGTCTGGGTGTTTAATATGTATATTATGTATAAACAAAAAAGTATATAAGTATGTTTATCCATTATCTAGTAACCATAATGGCCTGCGCAGACGACGGACATTGAAGGACTTTGTGTCCGCGACACGACCTTATTACTAAGAACATAAAGTTGAATAAATAACGAGGACTATCGCGTACTTTTCGCGAATATACGCGGTCTAAGTTGAATCTTATTTGGTTAACAATAAAGACGTGTCGCGGACAAAAAGTCCTCCGTTATCCGTCGTCTGCGCTAGCTCTAACACAAGTTCTTTATGAAACAACGTGGGCTAGATAATTGGTGTGTTTGTATGCAATTATTTATTAATATTACGAATGGCAAAGCGGTGTACTCACGTTCTGGCGGTGATGCGGCGGCGGCGGCGGAGGCGCGGCGAGCGAGGCGTGGCGGGCGGGCGGCGGCGGCGGCGGCCCGCCCGGCGGCGGCGGCGGGCACACGCCCGGCGGCCGGAGACCGCGAGGCGCGCGTAATGTGCCTGCATTACATAACACAGGAATTATTATAATTAGTAGATTGTTTACCAAGGGCTGTATGACACCCATAACAGTCGAGTGTTTTGGCGCCCAAACGAAGTGAGGACGCCGATAGTTCGAGACTGTTATGGGTCCATACACCCGAAGTAAACACTCTACTTTTCATTTTGAATATGAGGAAAGTAAAAACAAACAGAATATTCTAAAAGAATATTTAAGAAGAAAAATGTTACAAAATTATTTTATGATGTAGCAAAATAAGCTGTATAGGCTTCTGTGCCTTTGCCTACATACCTTTGGTAAATAAAAGTCCAAAGCACACGACAATCGCCGCAGCGGGAAGCGGTATGAAGGGCAGATTCCTTAACCATTTTAGCTACATGAAACGTTCTTAGGAAACAATCCTTAATTTATTTTTTAAACTTGTGGAGTCAGAAGTAAAATGAGCAGTTTTCAAAAATATTTTAGATCCTGTTTTTCATGAGGATCAAAACAGTCGGAGATCAACTGAGGTATGAGTACTAGAAATGTCAGAAATCGCGAAAAACTCATAGATAAGATACTATAAAAAAAATTTAGAAGTAGTTGAATCTGGGTCAACAGGAACAAATATTTAAATATGTCAATAACACAAACATTAATTATTCGGACGTTATTTGCCTTTAATAATTTCCTTAAACCCATGATTGCAGATGTCATAACATAATATATAAGTTTAATTAAATGCGTCCATCATTTAAATAAAATGGAATAATAATAGTAGATTATTAACCAAGGGGATAAAGCAGTGTCTTCTGTCGCGGGTGACGATTTAAATCGCGAGCGTAACGAAGGACTCGAGGTTTACTCCCGAGCGTAGCGAGGGTGTTAAAAACTTAAATCACGAGCGAAGCGAGGGATTTAAGACGAGTCCTGAGTGTAGCGAGGGATTTAAGTTCACCCAAGACTAAGACAGCTTTATCACCTAGGAAAATACTCTACTTTTCGTACCATTTGCGAAAAAATTAACACAATAATGATATGAGATAATGTATTTGAAGAAAACAAAAACGCGGCAAATTCCTAGATTAATATTTTTTTGTCGGAAAAGCAAAGGCATCAAGCTCATACGGCCTCGTCGGTTTTTGTAATTTTATTTAATAATCATAACTGCATAATAAATGCGTATTCCTTTTTCAAAAAGATGTGTAATGCTTTATATACAAACTCAATGGTGTAAACACAGATGTAGTTCAGTATAAATTTCGGTAAGTATTCCAAATTTAAATCACATTCTCCCCCTAGAGGATGAATGAAATTCAGTATAATTTTCTTTCACTGTTTTTAACAGATTAAAAATGACTATTGTTATGTTCGCTTTTTGTGGCATAGAATGTCACTTTTTTGAGCAAGTGGTACGAAAAATATATTATTCATCCTATAGATGCCTTACTATCGTGCTAGACTGGGGGCGAAAGAAAAATATAAAATGGCCAGTAGGGATCCTTTTAAGGAGCGTTATATCAAAATGTAATAGATAAATTATAACTTTTTAATTTTGCATTTTACAATGCTATTTTTATGTGATAAACATTTAACAAGAAAATATACTAGAAAAAAGCAACTAGTCTCATGTCGCCCTGACGTCTGTCTGTCTGTCCGTCTGTCGTCAGGGCGACATGAGACTAGTTGCTTTTTCTAGTATATTTTCTTGTTAAATGTGTAATAGATAAAGTTTGTATACCAAATAGTATTTCATTTGAATTATAAATTATTTCTTGAACCTTATAGTTACTTTAGGAAAAGCGCTTCCCAAAAATACTCTACAGAATGCTTAGTGCGTGTTTTTTCTACTCACGGCTGGTCGTGAACGCGTAGTATTTTGTATGAAATTAGCGGCCCCCCCTCTAGCGGATTACGCCACGGACTTCACCGACGCCATACAAAAATCCAACGCGCTCACGATCGACCGTGAGTAGAAAAAACTCGCGCTAACCACTCAGATAGACCGAGCAGTTCCCCGGTTGTACCAAGTCCCACACTGCTTTTGCCCATGTGTTTTCATATTCTTAAACAAGAAAATATACTAGAAAAGAAACAACTAGTCTCATGTCGCCCTGACGGGATGAGGGCGACATGAGACTAGTTGTTTTTTATTAATATGTATCACATAAAAATAGCATTGTAAAATGCAAAATTAAAAAGTTATAAGTATTCATATTATTTAAGTAACAGCTTATTCTACTCAGTACTTAGTGGACTATCGAGAACTTAGGTTTCATCGGCGATGTACATTTGGATCAAGTCCCACACTAGTTCACTCATCACGAGAGTGATGTTTATACATTTTTACTCTCACACTTCGTTATAATATGGCGTAAGTATGATAAGTATAGTTACCGAAGTGCGAGGCGGGGTTCTTGGTCCCGATGGGCGGGCAGGCGGGCGCGGGCGGCAGCTGCGGCGGTCGGCCCGGCGGCGGCGACGGCGGCGACACCGGCGGCGATCTGATACAATATATACAGTGGTGGTCACAGAGTTAACGACACTAGCCGATCTTCATACAATCGAGGTAACTTTGGTGGCTTGGTTCTCTGCCAAGGATTGACCGAGCTGCGATCTGATGATGGCCATCCAGGGAGTGAATGGAGGAGATCCAGATTGCTAGACACACCGTGTCACAGAAATCATCCTAGTTCAAAAAGACTATAGTTGCGCTGTACACTAAGGCAGTCCCATACATTTTTACAGCAGGTCGGGTTTAACAAAACTGTAAAATGTTCTCCAATCGATTTTGAACTTTGATGTATTTGACTAGGCACCACCATGCTCTTTATCCTCGCGACTCATATTTACCATTGTATATCAGAATCTTGGGAAAATTTGTTGTAATTAGTTGTGCTTAATACAAATGCAGTCCACACATTTTCCTTTGTTAGGTCTGCACAGGTCAGGCTTAACAAAACTCACAAATTGCTCTAATCAATTTTGAACTTTGATGCCTTTGACTAGGCACCCTCACGCTCTGCGTACTCGCTGCCCCTTTTCTATTGAATGTCAGAATATATTGGACAAATCGAAGCAGATACTGCTTCGACTACTACAATTTGATGATTTCACTACCAGCTACTACTCGTTTACTGCGTGACATAAATGACATCTTCCATCTTCAGTGTGTAAAGAAAAGTTCAGCTTACCTAGGCACCCTCATGCTCTGCGTCCTTGCAGCCCCCTTCCCATTGACGATCAGCTTCTTAGGCGGAGGCGAAGGTCTATTATCCGGCAATGATGGCGGCTTCGGGGCCAAGTTGGGCTTGCCGTGGCTCACTCGGGGCCGCTCCGAGAGGTCCGACGTGGAAAGTGATGATGACGGCGTTGGTGTTGGCGGCGCGGATGTTAGGGAGGTCATGCTGCCACCTGAAACAAGGGCTTTGGTAATGAATGATACTACTGTTGGGTGTAGGGATGGGGTGGTGAAGTGAATATTAACTATTCACTTTAACTGTTAATTACCTTAATGACCTATTATGTCAATGAAAAAAACAGCCGTTGACGTGGCTTCTTTGGCAAGCGAATATACCAGCCTATATGAATACATGCTTTTGAGTTTGCTTTGCTAAACCAACCGCAAATATGTAAGTGGTTCTTTCTAAAGTTTCAATGTACGATGAGATTGCCAAAGTTGCATTATTAGTTTATTGGATATTTTTATTACTTAGATTTGCAATAAAGAAGCATGAAGGTCGTACGTCTGGGGTGTAAAACAGGATTTTGTTCTGCTGCAGCGTGGAGGTGACGTGCGCGGGCAGCTGCTGCTCCACTTTCTGCTGCAAACTGTTGATGCGGTCCGATATCAATTTTCAGCACCAAGTTAGCGAGAGCAAGTTCACCAATTGCCGTCAGAATAGAGTTACCAAATTATATACCAAGTTTTCCAATAACACTCACCAAGCGAACCCTGCCCGGCGGAGTGCAGCGCGCTCTTGTTCCGCTGCAGCGTGGAGGTGACGTGTGCGGGCAGCTGCTGCTCCGCATTCTGCTGCAGGCTGTTGATTCGGTCCGATATCGAGCCGGTCGTCAGTACCGAGTCGGAGGAGCTCTGAAACAATGAAGCATCGGAGTTTAATAAGTACCTACTCATGTATGTCTTCTAGTTGCTTAAGTTATTTGAGCGATATTGCTAGATATAGTTAACTACAACGTTAGTAATAGTTAATATTCTTTGCTACAACTAACAGCGATTTATTTGTGTATTCGTCGCAGTAACTATGTCCGACCCCGACGCTAAAAAGGTGACCGTGTTAAGGCTCCTAATGATTACAGAACGTAATCAAGGCAAAGAGTTCGATATACTTACAGAATAGAAGTCATAAAAAATGGGTAAGGTACATATTTCATCCAAAGCATTTTCTATGACTGTCTGTACTACTACGTTTAGGGTTGCCAGATGGTCGTGATTCGTCGGGATTCAGGATACAGTATAATGTAATGCGAAGTATATGTGGCAATAATTATTAAACAATTGAACGAGTATAAATAATAACTAGCCGTGCCCCGCGGTTTCACCCGCGTTTTTCTCGTTTCCGTGGAAATACCGAGATAAAATATTGCCTATATTATAGCCTCCCTCAATAAATGGACTATTGAATATTTAAACAGTTTTCATATCAGATCAGTATTTCCCGAGATTACCGCGTTCATAACAAACAACAAAACTTTTCAGCTTTATAATATTAAGAAAAATATAGATTAAGTTAAATGTATAAGTCGCAGGCAATAGCCGTCTATCTGTTCGACATTCAGCCAGACACATAAGAATTACGAATAGGTACCAACTCTTAGCATCTTACACACGTGATAACTTTTAAACGAAATATCCGATTGAGATGAAACAAAAAGTATTTTACTTCTACATAAATACTCTAGATAACATAATGCTTAATTTCGATAAAGATTAATATTACGATACATATTTAACGTAGTTTTTTTTTCTTCAGACGATTTAATAATTATTTTGAACACAAAATCGGTTATTGTGATTAAACCATGATAGCTAGATATATGTTCTTGCGGACTTTTTTGTAGGTCTTAATGGGATCTACAAACCCGTAGTACATCATTTTGTTCTATTGTCAATAGTTTTTGCAGCGCACGCAAAAATAGGTTTTCGATTTTACACCTTGTGTTACAAAATAGCAATTTTATTACGGATCCCTAATTGTGAAAAAAAAATTATAGCCTTCCTCGATAAATGGACTACCCAACACTGAAAGAATCATTCAAATCGGACCAGTAGTTCCAGAGATTAGCGCGTTCAAACAAACAAACAAACAAACTCTGCAGCTTTATAATATTAGTATAGATTAAACGAGTAGGTATATATTACAATAAGTGATTAGTGATCTAATAACTTGCCAAGAAGTGTTATTTTTGTAAATATTTTATTTTTTATAAAAATAAAAAATAAATATTTCGTAATATTTATTTGTCCCGACCATAATCCCAAAATCCCGACTTTTTGAAATTTTTCCCAGACATTTTAGACTAACCCTAACGTTTTAGGGAGAAGGAAGAACGAGCATTCATGAAAAACACGAGAATTTTTAATTAAAACTGCCATTTAGTAACAATATTAATATGTTTTTAACAAAAAATACATATGTTATATACAGTACCTATATACTGCATTAAATTTAGATTTGTTTTCATAAAAAATCTCAATTTTGTTATAATTTGAAGCCCACATCACATAGAGAGCAGGGCCGTAAGACAAAGTTTGCGAAGAGCAACGTCTAGCAGTCTGCATCGTTGCCAAATCACATGAGTTTATTGATCGTCTGAGTGTCGAAACGAAACTCATTAATATGCTATCCTACGGCCAGATTGTCACTTTATTCACACTGATGTTGTTTGGAAACGATTATGAAACAATCTTTATTACATTTTATCCTCAAGACTTGAAAATGCGCCTTAAAAATCATAAAAAAATGGTAATTTTTTAGCGACCTGCGACAAAAAATTATAATACTATTTCCACAAATCGGTTCCTTATCAATGACCATTTGAATGCTAATTAACAGTCAGGTATCTAATAAATAAAATAGTTCCAATATAAGCACGCTTAATGCTTTTATACTATCAGATCTTATCGATACTTGATTATAATTATCTCTAGACATTATTATAGCTACCTGCTAAATTTTGTTTAATTTATTTGGTAAACAGCTGCTGAGTGCTTGCTTAGTGTCAGTTGTCTCACCTTACTCGCTTATGCCGATGTTTAATTTTCAACCTTATTCCTATTGTTTTAAGGCTATCTGTCAAAATTTTACTCTTACGCGATGGTAACGTTTGGACATTTGCAAACTCACACTAGGCCCTTCTGACTGTTCTCGTGTATTTTTTTAAACTAAGTATTTTATTGTTAAGAGGATTGTGTAGCAGCCGATACGTGTCGCGAGTCCTAGAAGTGATTTCCTACTTTTTACCTTCTGATATATTGTTTCGGGCGATAACGTTCCCACACCCCCCTAAACTTTTACGAAATGAATAAATTTTGGTGTCATTCGATTCAGTACACCTTAATCTAGGGCTGTAAGGTTTTCTTTTTTAGTAATTCGGTGCAGTTTAACCTAAATAAATTGAAAAGCTCGAGGTAGTTTTTTAGTAAAAAAATATGGATATTGCAATGCTAATATTTTTTTTTATAAGCAATATTTCATTAAAATAAAAACGTACGGCCTTACTTATCCCATATATCAGCAGCATTAAAAAAAATATCAAAATTGGATTATATTTAAGGGGGGGAAACGTTATCTCTTCTGCCCCTTTTTTATGAAAATTATACAGCTACACAAGCCTCGTAAAGCAAATTTTGATACTTAAGTTATTTTTTTTACTTTTATGTAAGTAATCATGAGTGGTAAACACGTTTTCGGTTTTGTTAAGAGGTTGTTTTATTAAAGAGTTGGATTAAAAAAGATTCTGAAGATTAATTAGGTACCAACAAAGTAAACTACGAAAAAAGTGACCTCTAGGGCAGGGTTTCTCAGAAAGGGGTACGCGTACTAGGGTAGGGTACGGATTTGCTGTCGGCTGGGAACTTCAACAGGGGTACGTTGGGCAAAGTTTGAGTGACCCTGCTCTACGGTAACATCCCAAATAATGTTAATTATAATAATATGTTGTGTGATGTATGGGTATATGATACGAATTGTGATTCTCGAATGAAAATACCAACCAAAATAAATAAAAGATAAGTCCAAATTGATATGCATACTGTCATAGAATCCTGTGGAAAATCCTATATTTTGGTTGGGCTGTGATTAAAAGCGCAACAATTATAAATAAGTTATTTATAATAATAAATACAGGAATAAAAAAAAAAGGATTGTCCAAGGTTTAATGTTTACGCACACATACTGAGTCATCAAACGAGAAGGGAGTGTCATTTAATCATCATTGCAATCTGTACGCGAGGGCACTTATTAAAATGGAACAAAGCTTATTTTCCAATGACTCAGGTATTTAAACATTGTCTCTGAAGGCGATAAAATGAATCACAATTTGTGATTCAAACAAACTGCTTAATGTTAGGAAGGGCTTCGAGTTTTATTCTAAGGAGTTTTCTCGATTAATTTTAAACGCAACATTACTTACGAAACCAATTTAAACGTAAACTACCAATAACTTTTGGTATGGAAGCAACCATTCAAATTGCAAAAAATAACAGCTGTTTCAAAAAAATTTGGCGGTTTTAATTTATTGACGACTAGCGGCCGCTCGCGGATCACCCACGCGGTTCCCGTTCCCGTGGGAATATCGGGATAAAAAGTATCCTATGTTCATAACCAGGCTATCTACTATCTATATATAAATAAAAATAAAAAAAAACAAATTTCATCCAATCAGTAGTTTCTGAGCCTATTCAATGCAAACAAAGAATTAAATCTTTCCTTTTTACAATACATATTAGTATAAAAAAGTAAAGATACTTTAAATTGCTTTAAAATCTTTTAATAATTTATTTTTTGTGATTTATACTGTCATGTTTGTAATAGCAACCGATCAGAGGCAACTATTAAGTATTCTGTGTCAGAGGTCATAATTAATCACTTTTAAAGTCGAGACCACGTATAAGCAGCACTTGCAATAAATAACCAACGACAAGGCAAGCTAGAGTAGGCCGCGATGACGTCACGTATTTTTTTATCTGCCCATAACTACAAACCACATTAATTTTATAATATCAAGGCCTTTAACGGAATCTTGTATTGCCTGATAAGGACATTTTTTTTTTCAACAATTATTTATTGACATCAAGATTCAAAATTGTATAAGAGATATAATATCGACGTTGCGGTTCCTTCCTATCTATAAAATTAGATATTAGTTCACAAACAAATTAAATGATTTATTGTCATGTTAAATGTTATGATAATTGTCAGTTTTCATGGTTGCTTTCTCTACAATACATGGCATCTAATATTAGCTGAATTTTAACGTCTGACAGTTGAAAGGTAATGAAAACCCATTCCATTGGCTCAAACTCTAATCAATAAAATAAAGTAAATTCCTTATTAGTATTACAAATAACAGTGATTATTTATGGCAGTTACATAATTGCATTCTCACTACAAAAAACAGTAATTTAATCTTACGTGAACAATAATAGTTTACATATGCAGGTTCCACTTGAGGTTTCACAATCACTAGCCCTTTGCAATCATAATTATTAGTACTAGACATTAGTACTAGCTAGGTTCTATTGTCTAGTACAACTGTTATAGAGCTGATTTATAAACTGATAGGGTTGACACAAAATGAATGAAAGCATTAATTTTATATTAAAAAACAAGATGGGGAAATATTATAAAATTAAATAAATGAGACAGTTGCTGTTAAGTTATAGAAAATGATGCGAAAACTAAGACTTGGCTGCGATAACGATAGTACAGACACAAAGACATGTTAAGAGGTTATCT
Source organism: Chrysoteuchia culmella (assembly GCA_910589605.1). Classification (NCBI taxonomy): domain Eukaryota; kingdom Metazoa; phylum Arthropoda; class Insecta; order Lepidoptera; family Crambidae; genus Chrysoteuchia; species Chrysoteuchia culmella. The sequence goes on from OU342651.1 coordinate 5,525,653, forward strand.
TTACTCACGAACGTAATTATAAGAATCTTAATAAATAACACGTCGAACGCCGAGAAAATATCTTTTTTTTTTATATTTTATATCACACATTATTATGTTTCAAAATCTTTGTAATCAGACATTGCGCAGGAGCCACTATACTATAGCATATAATATATTATTCCATTAGGTTTAAGTACCAGAAAGAGCCTTTAACTGCGAAATAAAGGCTTTCCGAAATGATTTTGACTAGAAAAGAATTTAGTATTTTTTCCCATGGTATGGTACCTATACTAACTAAGACGACTCTTGTTAATATTATTTTGTTTTTAATTAAAAACTATACAACCCTACTATCGTTAGTGGTCATGCAAGCCACACAAGTCTTCAATGATGACTCACATATTATTGAAATTCAAAGTGAAACTTAGTGACTAAATCTTACATTGTCAAGTTTGAACTCAGTTTACAATTACAATAGAAAACCGCGACTGTGGTTATGTAATGAAAGCAGCGATCACTATGTTTGTGACTAATCAAACTGTAGCAAAACAAGTGCAATATGAAATAAGAATTTAACAGACAATCGAAGATTCTCCTCAAGCGGTTTTTACTTCGATCATCTAAAAAGAGATCGAACGAAGGGTTTTATATTCGGAAAATGTAGAACTACTATACTATGTAAATAATATATATTTTATTATTATTTTTCTTACAGCCTAATAATAAGACAATAAAACGTAATCAAAGAGGAAGACTTTAGATTAAATGGAAAGGATCCTAATAATGATTTTACGAAAAGTGCTAAATATCACTTCTCGTTTTTCCATGATCTTTATTCAATATTAAAAACTAAAGTTAAGTTCGATTGAGGTACTCATATTATCGCTTGTTTTGTTTATACATTTGTTTTGCTCTGTTATAAATCGTCTGCACAAGCCTTAATATAATTATTTTTAGAGCGCAAGCAAAGGTCATTGATTGGACTCGATCAGTACCTAGATATCCAACATTCTAAGACTGGGTGCTGAGACTGCCGAGTCCCATGAGAAGAGTATTCTATTATATCCTATTACGGAGTGGATATGCGCCAAGAGTGCTAAGGTGGCAGTAGGCGGGACAAATAGCGAGAAGAACTGATGGCCGTTGGGACGAAAAGGTTCTGGAGCTCTAATTTTGATTCACTCGTTGCGCATCGAGCGTTTAGCTTTTACTGATTTTCGTTCGACATACATATTTCCGTATTTTTGAATCGCTCAACCGCAACTAGTGCCTGTACCCACTCGTTGCAGTTGAGAGAAACAAGCGTGCGACGGATGACTTAAGTCGCATGCGTTTGACTTAAGTCATACGAGCGATTCAAAAATAGAGCGCCTGGAATGGCGACCGCGAACCGGAAGACATAGGTCGTGGAGACCCTTGAAGGAGGCCTATACTCAACAGTGTCATGTGTCTAAGACGACGACTATGCGCCAAAAGTGAGGCATATCAGCGGGCGAGAAAAGCAGTGCCTCAGAGGTTGATGCTTCCAAGAGAGGCGCACTTCCACCTTCAGACTTATCATTACTTAACATCAGGTATGAGGAAGGCTAAGCGTCTCCCCGCTGTTTAAAAATACATAAAAATATCCAATTAATAATAAAGGAATTGACAAAGCGTCGATGTGTCCAGAACCAGGCTAAAATTATCACAGCATGTTACTCAAACTGAATGTTTGTTTTTCTAAGAAACTTCCAACATATTTATAGGTACCACCTATCATCCCTTTTTGTTTCAGAGGACTCCCGGCGTGTCTTTATCTAGAAGAGACTATGATGTCATGTTCATTCATCCATATAAATATTATTACGCGTTACTCTGTCTGATAGGTAGGTACATTTTCAAGCCTGAAACACTTTAATAAATAAAAATATATTTAGAAAATGAGAAAATCAAATTTTTGTTGCATTAATAAGCGATGAAGGGAAAAGGGTATGCAAATTGTACTCCAAAAAAAACTTGGTACAGAATCAAGTCCATACAAAGTCAGTCAAGACGAAACCGCAAGATTACATAAAATTGCATTGCTCTCACCTGCAATTTAATATCTGGCAATTTATTTAAATGACTTTAAAATATTGTTAGAACGCAAACACAAAACACTAATAATCAATCAAGGCAAATTATTTCCTGGCACCTTCGGTTTCTAATAGGTGTTGTAAACCGCGTCATATCCATTGCAGTCATAGTCTATCAAACATGGAATGAGTAACATAAAGTGATTATGACCTCTGACTGTCTTAAAGTTTACTTTAACAAGAAGTCGGAAACTTTAGATTTTTATATTAAATTACACAGCGAAAGGCCGTGAGTTCAAGACTTTGCCTATGTTATTGTGGGACAAATTTTCATTTGATTGACTTGAATCACATTTGCGGGTGTTAAGTATTGAAATATCTTTTAATATTTTAACAATAGCATAGGGAATTCACTTAACATAAAAAACTGGTAACGAAACCAAATTTTGATAAGAATAATTTAAACACTTCTTGTGCAGGTTATATATAATATAAAAAAGGGTGTGACATACATCGGTTTGGCCGAATCTATAAGGGTTTCGTTTTTTGCCTTTAGGATACGAAACCCTAATAAGAACAAATAATAATAACGCAGTCAATATGGAATTTGATGATTATCCTTCGATTCAGCGTCAGACGGAATTAGTATTAAATTATTAAATAATCTTTATGAATTATTTTTTCAATTTGATAAGAGGATAAGGTATAATGAATTAACTACATAATTGTATTTATATCTTCTTAATTTAGCATTAAAATTGCTATTTTTATGTGATAAATTAAACAAGAAAATATAGTGCTTTCTAATATAGTTACTATAAATAAGTTGCTTTTTTTCTAGTATATTTTCTTGTTTAATATTTATTACATAATTTTATTGTAGTTGCTGTAATCAGAAGCTATTTTAATACCTATCTTAGTACTAATATTTGTGAAGTTGATACATTTTGCACTGAGCTTTTGGTGCGGTCAACCGGTTTTTTTCGCTGAAGTACCACTGTAAACATCTCACATAATATAGGGTTCCAACCAGGTTTCATACCTTTGGTTCAATAGGAAGAATCGCTTCCTGAGCGGGCGTAACAAACCTCGTCATGAAATTATTATAAAGGGAATAATCTGTCTTTGTCATCAGCAATAAACTGCTGTATCTATATAACAGGGACTGAGTCCACAAGTTTGGAGGCCTGCTACGTACATTAACTGTATGATTGCGAAATGGGGACGAAATGGGGTCGGGGTCGGGCGTCCTGTACAGTCATCGCAGTAACGATGCCAGCTTGCCAAAACCATCGAGATGCCAAAACGAACTATAGACGAAATGATATCGCAGCTGCCTTCGGAGTTCGGACACTTTTCAACAATAGATTCCAAAATTTCCAACAACATTCAATTGTGAAGTTTACGACACTACGCTTTCGCAGACAGAACCGAAGATAACTAATTGTATTGAGCTACATGTGTAAGTACAAAAGGTCAGAAATATTTAAAACGATAATAAGAAAAATAAAAATATTTGCTTATCACTTCCATAGGATTCCGTAATGAAAATGGTTAAGGTTTATCAGGGGGCCTACCATGAGTTTTTCTTACCGTTTACTGTACAGTAAACGGGAGACATTTTGTATGAGAATCTGTAGTTCTGCTACTGCCCACTAGAGGCGCTGTTCAGATTCGCATACAAAATGAGTCCCTTGTGGCCGAGTTAATTTTTTCCAATATTTTTCTATTTAAAATTTATCATAAGTATAAAAATGAGTCCCGTTTACTGTACAGTAAACGAAACGGAAAACTCATGGTAGGCCCACAGGTCAAAAACCAGTCTAGGAATCAAATACTCATTTAGGCAATATAGTGAATTTATTAGACTTTTAAAATCACCTTCTCAACTGATAGAAAGGCAGCATAGTATACTGACTGACAAACAAGAACCCGTACAAGTGCAAGTCGGACTTGCCCACCGAGGGTTCCGCACAAATTTGTAGGTACCTACCTAGGTACATGTTATTATAAATTTCAGGAATTGAGTCTCGCAGTTTTTTACGAAGTTTTCCCGAAATTCAGTTTCCAAAATTTAAGACTAGGTACTTAATTTTTTTTTTATTTAATTACAAATGTCTAGTTAATTTTTTTTCCCGTACTTGTAGTAAAAGACGATATTACTTGCCAAATTTCATAGTTCTAGCTACGTAAACGGATACCAATGAATTTTGATTCCTTTGAGTGTCGAGTATAAGTATTTGCGGCATAAATGGCCTTACATTCTCTAACGTTAATTTTGAAATTTGATTTAAGATATTGTTACCGTGAATATATGGTTTTCAATTCAATTTCAACTCGATACATCCACGCGTTCCAGAGATTTTTTCCAAATTCATTCGTTTTTTCTATATTTTTTATGATTTAATTACATATGTATGGTTTTTAGATATTTTCCTGTATTCGTAGAACATTTGCATGAAATTCCGCTGTTAAATCCCTTTTTAGCGCAATTGAAATACCTACCTATTACTTTATTTATACGTTCATACGATGCAATTAAGGAAATAACAAACTGTTATTTCCTTCCGATATTACCTATATATATAATTTATTTTCATTAAAATAATCTCTTACTTATATTATTAATTGCCTTTAAATTAAATATGCACAGATATAAATGTATTGAATAAAGCCCAATATTAATTTTCATCCCTTTCAAGATTAACTTTCGCGAATAAAGTCGTGTGCGTTACCCCCGCAAAATGTTGTGCTTTAGAGAGGTGAGGCTATAACAGAGGGCCTAGTGTGAGTTTGCAAATGTCTAAACGTTACCGTCGCGTGAGAGTAAAATTTTGACAGGTAGCCAGGTGAATAAGGTTGAGAATTCTATTCGCAAACTGCGGTGTAAGCGAGTAAGGTGAGAAAACTCATACTAAGCACTCAGATAATTAATGTGTGTAGGGGAAATTTGTTTACTAATAGCAAAATGTATGAATTGCAGTTTATAAGATATTTCAGGCAAACGGATTTTGCCGGAGTAATGCTTAAAACGTTACCCTGGCCCTTAAAAAAACTCATAAAAAAGTAATTTAATTTCGGAACCAAATTCATGGATAGATAACTTTTGTTACGTAGCAAATGTTAGCAAATAGAAAAATTTGTGAGTGTTATGGTTCTCGAGTTATTTAAGATTTTGCTGCGGTAACATTTTAGGATTACCCAGATCTCAAAAAGGTTTCAACGCAGAAGTTTGAAAAAAAAAAACAAAAAAGACCTTAATTTGTTTAAATTTGTTTAATCATTAGTTTTTGATTTGGTTGACGTAAACCAATGTAATTAAATGGTTTCGATAATCAGAAAAAACGGATTTGCAAGTAAACTATTAAACTTATAAATAAATAAACACCTGTAAAAAATACCCGAGGTAGACATATATGACGTCAAGAATTTCAAATTTTATAACTTTACACGACATGAAGCTAAAAATAAATTTGATAAATTTTAGACTGGTCGTACTTTAGCGATCAAATATGCAGTTCCCATAACATTTAGAAATTTGTCATAAACAAATTAAAGTGGTTCATGAACATTTGTTCCTATTAATTTCAGCTTTCAATTCCGTCCATCATGAAAGTTTTAACAAAGACAAGAATATGACAACAATTCTCTGATAAGCCGACCAAATTGTAGAGGTCACGTGAAAGCGACCGCACCATACGTACTGGCTATCTTCGCAAATCAGCAGTTTAATATCCGATGTTTTGTACAGTTATGCAGAAAATGTTATTCGAACGAAGCGAAGGATTCTAAAGTAGAATGATGGAATAGAATGGATGCAAAATAACTTTACTTTATTTTTATACGGATTAACCGAGTTCTGACACCAATCGATCAAGTGATTCTAAATTAAAATAATCTTGATGATTTTTGTAAATAAAATATGGTTCGTTATCTATATACTTAATTCAGGTTCGCAAAATTTGTGACGACTCGATAGGGACTTTAGCGCGTAGTACGCGGCCGAGTAAGGTATCAAATTAAAGGTACTCGAGTCTATTTGTTCCGAAAACTATAAAATATACAAAATGTTAAACATGATGATCACAAACTGCAAATAAAAAGTGTCATTATTTTCGCATCCGTTATTGCATTTTTCAATGCTATTTTTATACTTATAATAAATTTTAAATAGAAAAATTTAAAATTTATTATAAGTATAAAAATAGCATTGAAAAATGCAATAACGGATGCGAAAATAATGACACTTTTTATTTGCAGTTTGTGATCATCATGTTTAACATTTTGTATATTTTATAGTTTTCGGAACAAATAGACTCGAGTACCTTTAATTTGATACCTTACTCGGCCGCGTACTACGCGCTAAAGTCCCTATCGAGTCGTCACAAATTTTGCGAACCTGAATTAAGTATATAGATAACGAACCATATTTTATTTACAAAAATCATCAAGATTATTTTAATTTAGAATCACTTGATCGATTGGTGTCAGAACTCGGTTAATCCGTATAAAAATAAAGTAAAGTTATTTTGCATCCATTCTATTCCATCATTCTACTTTAGAATCCTTCGCTTCGTTCGAATAACATTTTCTGCATAACTGTACAAAACATCGGATATTAAACTGCTGATTTGCGAAGATAGCCAGTACGTATGGTGCGGTCGCTTTCACGTGACCTCTACAATTTGGTCGGCTTATCAGAGAATTGTTGTCATATTCTTGTCTTTGTTAAAACTTTCATGATGGACGGAATTGAAAGCTGAAATTAATAGGAACAAATGTTCATGAACCACTTTAATTTGTTTATGACAAATTTCTAAATGTTATGGGAACTGCATATTTGATCGCTAAAGTACGACCAGTCTAAAATTTATCAAATTTATTTTTAGCTTCATGTCGTGTAAAGTTATAAAATTTGAAATTCTTGACGTCATATATGTCTACCTCGGGTATTTTTTACAGGTGTTTATTTATTTATAAGTTTAATAGTTTACTTGCAAATCCGTTTTTTCTGATTATCGAAACCATTTAATTACATTGGTTTACGTCAACCAAATCAAAAACTAATGATTAAACAAATTTAAACAAATTAAGGTCTTTTTTGTTTTTTTTTTTCAAACTTCTGCGTTGAAACCTTTTTGAGATCTGGGTAATCCTAAAATGTTACCGCAGCAAAATCTTAAATAACTCGAGAACCATAACACTCACAAATTTTTCTATTTGCTAACATTTGCTACGTAACAAAAGTTATCTATCCATGAATTTGGTTCCGAAATTAAATTACTTTTTTATGAGTTTTTTTAAGGGCCAGGGTAACGTTTTAAGCATTACTCCGGCAAAATCCGTTTGCCTGAAATATCTTATAAACTGCAATTCATACATTTTGCTATTAGTAAACAAATTTCCCCTACACACATTAATTATCTGAGTGCTTAGTATGAGTTTTCTCACCTTACTCGCTTACACCGCAGTTTGCGAATAGAATTCTCAACCTTATTCACCTGGCTACCTGTCAAAATTTTACTCTCACGCGACGGTAACGTTTAGACATTTGCAAACTCACACTAGGCCCTCTGTTATAGCCTCACCTCTCTAAAGCACAACATTTTGCGGGGGTAACGCACACGACTTTATTCGCGAAAGTTAATCTTGAAAGGGATGAAAATTAATATTGGGCTTTATTCAATACATTTATATCTGTGCATATTTAATTTAAAGGCAATTAATAATATAAGTAAGAGATTATTTTAATGAAAATAAATTATATATATAGGTAATATCGGAAGGAAATAACAGTTTGTTATTTCCTTAATTGCATCGTATGAACGTATAAATAAAGTAATAGGTAGGTATTTCAATTGCGCTAAAAAGGGATTTAACAGCGGAATTTCATGCAAATGTTCTACGAATACAGGAAAATATCTAAAAACCATACATATGTAATTAAATCATAAAAAATATAGAAAAAACGAATGAATTTGGAAAAAATCTCTGGAACGCGTGGATGTATCGAGTTGAAATTGAATTGAAAACCATATATTCACGGTAACAATATCTTAAATCAAATTTCAAAATTAACGTTAGAGAATGTAAGGCCATTTATGCCGCAAATACTTATACTCGACACTCAAAGGAATCAAAATTCATTGGTATCCGTTTACGTAGCTAGAACTATGAAATTTGGCAAGTAATATCGTCTTTTACTACAAGTACGGGAAAAAAAATTAACTAGACATTTGTAATTAAATAAAAAAAAAATTAAGTACCTAGTCTTAAATTTTGGAAACTGAATTTCGGGAAAACTTCGTAAAAAACTGCGAGACTCAATTCCTGAAATTTATAATAACATGTACCTAGGTAGGTACCTACAAATTTGTGCGGAACCCTCGGTGGGCAAGTCCGACTTGCACTTGTACGGGTTCTTGTTTGTCAGTCAGTATACTATGCTGCCTTTCTATCAGTTGAGAAGGTGATTTTAAAAGTCTAATAAATTCACTATATTGCCTAAATGAGTATTTGATTCCTAGACTGGTTTTTGACCTGTGGGCCTATCATGAGTTTTCCGTTTCGTTTACTGTACAGTAAACGGGACTCATTTTTATACTTATGATAAATTTTAAATAGAAAAATATTGGAAAAAATTAACTCGGCCACAAGGGACTCATTTTGTATGCGAATCTGAACAGCGCCTCTAGTGGGCAGTAGCAGAACTACAGATTCTCATACAAAATGTCTCCCGTTTACTGTACAGTAAACGGTAAGAAAAACTCATGGTAGGCCCCCTGATAAACCTTAACCATTTTCATTACGGAATCCTATGGAAGTGATAAGCAAATATTTTTATTTTTCTTATTATCGTTTTAAATATTTCTGACCTTTTGTACTTACACATGTAGCTCAATACAATTAGTTATCTTCGGTTCTGTCTGCGAAAGCGTAGTGTCGTAAACTTCACAATTGAATGTTGTTGGAAATTTTGGAATCTATTGTTGAAAAGTGTCCGAACTCCGAAGGCAGCTGCGATATCATTTCGTCTATAGTTCGTTTTGGCATCTCGATGGTTTTGGCAAGCTGGCATCGTTACTGCGATGACTGTACAGGACGCCCGACCCCGACCCCATTTCGTCCCCATTTCGCAATCATACAGTTAATGTACGTAGCAGGCCTCCAAACTTGTGGACTCAGTCCCTGTTATATAGATACAGCAGTTTATTGCTGATGACAAAGACAGATTATTCCCTTTATAATAATTTCATGACGAGGTTTGTTACGCCCGCTCAGGAAGCGATTCTTCCTATTGAACCAAAGGTATGAAACCTGGTTGGAACCCTATATTATGTGAGATGATTACAGTGGTACTTCAGCGTAAAAAAACCGGTTGACCGCACCAAAAGCTCAGTGCAAAATGTATCAACTTCACAAATATTAGTACTAAGATAGGTATTAAAATAGCTTCTGATTACAGCAACTACAATTATGTAATAAATATTAAACAAGAAAATATACTAAAAAAAAAGCAACTTATTTATAGTAACTATATTAGAAAGCACTATATTTTCTTGTTTAATTTATCACATAAAAATAGCAATTTTAATGCTAAATTAAAAAGATATAAATACAATTATGTAGTTAAAACATTATACCTTATCCTCTTATCAAATTTAAAAATTAATTCATTAAGATTATTTAATAATTTAATACTAATTCCGTCTGACGCTGAATCGAAGGATAATCATCAAATTCCATATTGACTGCGTTATTATTATTATTATTTGTTCTTATTAGGGTTTCGTATCCTAAAGGCAAAAAACGAAACCCTTATAGATTCGGCCAAACCGATGTATGTCACACCCTTTTTTATATTATATATAACCTGCACAAGAAGTGTTTTAAATACTTCTTATCAAAATTTGGTTTCGTTACCATTTCTTTTTTTTATGTTAAGTGAACATTCAGGGCAAGAATTTTGTTATAATTAAAGTGAATTCCCTATGCTATTGTTAAAATATTAAAAGATATTTCAATACTTAACACCCTCAAATGTGATTCAAGTCAATCAAATGAAAATTTGTCCCACAATAACATAGGCAAAGTCTTGAACTCACGGCCTTTCGCTGTGTAATTTAATATTGAAAAAAATCTAAAGTTTCCGACTTCTTGTTAAAGTAAACTTTAAGACAGTCAGAATTCATAATCACTTTATGTTACTCATTCCATGTTTGATAGACTATGACTGCAATGGATATGACGCGGTTTACAACACCTATTAGAAACCGAAGGTGCCAGGAAATAATTTGCCTTGATTGATTATTAGTGTTTTGTGTTTGCGTTCTAACAATATTTTAAAGTCATTTAAATAAATTGCCAGATATTAAATTGCAGGTGAGAGCAATGCAATTTTATGTAATCTTGCGGTTTCGTCTTGACTGACTTTGTATGGACTTGATTCTGTACCAAGTTTTTTTTTGGAGTACAATTTGCATACCCTTTTCCCTTCATCGCTTATTAATGCAACAAAAATTTGATTTTCTCATTTTCTAAATATATTTTAATTTATTAAAGTGTTTCAGGCTTGAAAATGTACCTATCAGACAGAGTAACGCGTAATAATATTTATATGGATGAATGAACATGACATCATAGTCTCTTCTAGATAAAGACACGCCGGGAGTCCTCTGAAACAAAAAGGGATGATAGGTGGTACCTATAAATATGTTGGAAGTTTCTTAGAAAAACAAACATTCAGTTTGAGTAACATGCTGTGATAATTTTAACCGGTTGTGGACACATCGACGCTTTGTCAATTCCTTTATTATTAATTGGATATTTTTATGTATTTTTAAACAACGTGGAGACGCTTAGCCTTCAAATTGTAGAGGTCACGTGAAAGCGACCGCACCATACGTACTGGCTATCTTCGCAAATCAGCAGTTTAATATCCGATGTTTTGTACAGTTATGCAGAAAATGTTATTCGAACGAAGCGAAGGATTCTAAAGTAGAATGATGGAATAGAATGGATGCAAAATAACTTTACTTTATTTTTATACGGATTAACCGAGTTCTGACACCAATCGATCAAGTGATTCTAAATTAAAATAATCTTGATGATTTTTGTAAATAAAATATGGTTCGTTATCTATATACTTAATTCAGGTTCGCAAAATTTGTGACGACTCGATAGGGACTTTAGCGCGTAGTACGCGGCCGAGTAAGGTATCAAATTAAAGGTACTCGAGTCTATTTGTTCCGAAAACTATAAAATATACAAAATGTTAAACATGATGATCACAAACTGCAAATAAAAAGTGTCATTATTTTCGCATCCGTTATTGCATTTTTCAATGCTATTTTTATACTTATAATAAATTTTAAATAGAAAAATTTAAAATTTATTATAAGTATAAAAATAGCATTGAAAAATGCAATAACGGATCGTAAAAGCCATCGATACTCAGTGTACACAATCACACTGAGCGTGGGCAACGTCTAGTTTGAGGTAATACTGTAAATCATAATCTTACATGAAGTTACTATCTAGATAAAAACCCCTGATAAAGAGATAAAACTCTTAAGGTACTTTAGCAACAATGCTATTACAAGACAAAGGATTTGTGCAAAAAAAATCAAGTCCTATTTATATCAAAACGGCGCATCTTAATTTTTTTTAATCTAGCCGGGTCTCATAATTTAGTTATTTGGTTGATAACACAATACATATGTACAATTGTTTTATATAAACTCTTAAATAACTGACGTTTATGCAGTTTATGCAAATAACATCATCAGGGTAATTCCTATCTGATATTTTGAAATTGCACTTACCCTAAAATAATACTTTCTGAACTCCATGGAGGCGCCAAGATCACGTTTTTTGTTTTGATTCAACGTTCAAAAAGTTTCACTTCCGAGCCAATAATTGATAGATAAGGAGTGGCTCCAAACAAAATGGCGATAAGATACAAAACACGATAGCAGTAAACATGATGAATGAGTTAACTGAAAATTGATATTAGTTCCTACCTTCGTATAGATACATTATAATAGCATCACGCCACCACTCTGTGAGGGGTAGACAGTGACCTAAAATTTCCCCTTAGAACCTTTCAACGACGACCTACCTACGATACGTTGTTTCATACAATTATGTTTAAAAGGTTGAGTAGGTACACATTTCACAGCTAGGTTTCTTATCATCAGATTTATATGACACGTTTTGCAATTTCTTAACAAGGAGTTAAGAATACGTAGGTATTACAAATTTGTAAAAGTATGTGTATGTAAGTATGTAAAAGTATGAATTTTAATAAATTAGTAATTATGAATTTGAATAAATTGGTAATTATGAATTTTAATAAATAGACTTTCGGAAATTAATTTATATTGAACCATTAATTAGCATATTTTTTATTTAACTAAATTGTTGAATAACATCAAATATATTCAATAATCCAAAATGTATAAATGCGTAAAAATCTATAATGCTCTCAAGATAACAAGAATTTAATATAGATAATGTAGTAAGCAGTTAGATAAGAAATATTTTACGGGTTTAGTCATTGTTTTTGTGCAATAATGTTATTTATAGAAGGTTGAGATGCCAATAGATACTGTTCAACACCTTCAAGACAAAGACAAAAGAGAGCCCTCCTTTCGCGGTTCAATCAACCCATAAACCAACTTCATAAAACCGATTTCACCAGCGGGTGTCCTCCCGCCCCCCTCTTTCTCATCACTAGGATGGGATACACAAGGGGATAGATACCCCTTCTGAGCCTCTACCGAGCTTATACGCTGGGAGGGGCGTGGGATGGGGTGCGACTGGTGCGAGGCCTGTATACTGATACAGGCTGCGTACTTCAGGTGAGTCCAACATTTCGAATCGCCCCTGCACCAGGGGGCGAGGGATGCGTAAAAGCATTTCTCCTATTATAATAAAAAAGAAAAAAAAAGCAAGGTCAACAGACCCCCAGTTGCTTTAACGTATACGATGTATTTTTGTGTTTAAAATCAGAAACGTGAGTGTTTCTGATACAAATTAGTTTTGTATGAGCATTTGATTAAACTTCAAAACAATGAGAAGCCGTCTAAATAGCATCAGATCCGACTATCAGACATGATCGGTTCAAAGACCCTTATCATTAGATATAACAAAAGCAGCTGAAAATTGCAGTGAAATCGTAAGTGTTTACGTGGGCGACGTCAACCCACAGACTGTCGCAACATTGACCGGCAAGTACTGCCGACAGTGTCGCAACGTGTGGATTCCGCCGAAATAAGCAGTTTTAGTAATCTACTCTTGGCTTGGCTTAGGGCAGAGTTTCTCAATATAGATTCGCGAACCCCTATTAGACGTTAGGGACTTCGCGACAGTATAACTTGTATTATTTCTTTTTAAGCCACTTCGTACACAAGGATTCTCAAGTTTCCGATGCCCGGCGTTTTCGGTATCCAACGATGTGTGGCTGTTGACGAACCTCTAGGTTCGGTATCCAACGATGTGTGGCTGTTGACGAACCTCTAGGTATATGTATTGCGGTAGTCGCTTGGATACCGAAATCGCCGGGTATCGGAGACTTGACTATCCTTTTGTACGAAGGGGCTAACACTCCACTGTATTTGTTAACTTTCATTAAAATAAAAAACTGTATATTTTTCTTTTTCAAGTATGAAATTATTCCCATTTCCCCTCCGGTTTTCTTTTGGAGTTAGGGATTCGTTGTCGCCTGGGAACTTTATCAAGGGTTCATGGGGCAATAAGTTTGAGTAACCCTGATTAGGGCAAGGCAAGGGACAAGGTGAATCCAAATAAATGTAAGAATCTCCGAATCGGACCGTGTCACCCACACGCGGAGAATATTTTAAGTTTCGATACACGTGTTTGACCATACGGTTAAATATTTTTGTTCAGCGCGTGTGGGAGTCACTTTTATTCACGGCAATAAAAGAACTTCACAAATATTGTTGTTTTCTATTTTTGAGATAAAAGTTTGCTTTATTGTGGATTTAGTGTCCAAATATTCTAAGAGTTGTTTTTTTGTTAAATTAGCCTCCATCCTTTCATTTGGGATTGGGTACATTAACATAGACACAGTGGATGAGAAACGCGCTTATCTTTGGAATTACCGGTTTGGCATGAAGATGAAGATTAAGCCATGGGGAAGGGGCATCATTTTCCTAATTATACCTTTCTCAAAAATAATCTTTAATAGGGGATTAAAATTCGTATGGATATTTGGAAGACTGTCCGCGCAGCCGCCGCTATTTATTATAACGTTCAATTAAAGAACTTCCTAACAATAAAGTTTTATATTTTTTGTTATTTGCTTATACAGGCAGTAGCAGTTTTCTCTTTGCGACCGCGTGCGGTGGAGAAGACGGGACGATGATTAACATACTAATGACCTGCTGACTATTATGAAGCTACGAATTATCTTGCGCACTGGACTGAATTTGATATGATTAAGTTTTTTGTCATCTGACTTCTGTTGAGTTTCCAATGTTTTGTCATTCAAATTAAGCTTTATACTTGCTGTTTTGGTAAGCATTTTTATTGCTCGATTATCAGTACCTGTCTTAGTCAATGACTTGTCTTTTCATGTAGGTTAAATTTTGACTTGATGAGACAGTTGTTAAGCAGTTATTAAACTACACTTTTCATTTTATAAGTAAAATTGAAAAATTGGGATCATAACAGGGTCTTAGCCTAACACCCTTCGGACGCAAAATAGGCGCAAAAAGCCGTCGAGTTGCAGAAACCCGTATTGTATAAAGAAGAAGAACCCTGTTCTTCGTCTCTTAGAAAATAAAATCAAGGCACAAAGGGAAATACATTAAGGGTCGATTTCACCACCAACAGATAAATTCTGGATAACTTATAGGATAGATCATTTTGACAGTTGTAATACGAAAAATATGTCAAATTATATGCCGGATAAGCCATCCAGAAATTATGTCGGTGGTGTAACCAGCCCTAACAGTCTCATTACCGGATTAAAAGCTACGAAAGCTCATTTAAAACAAGACTCACCAAAGGCATAGCTGGTTTCTGCACAGGTGGCTGGGGCGGAGGCCCTCTGGCTCGAATGTCGCTGGGTTGCCGTCGAATCGCGGGGCGCGCCGGCGGCGGCTCCTTCGGATGATCTCTCGGGGACTGGGCAAAGTCCCTAACCGGCTCCCTAGGACTCTCCCGGTTTGCTAGCGCTTCAGACAATGCTGCAGTCAGAGCCCCAACAGTACCCGTTGAAGCAGGCAAAGGAGACCTGGTTTTTTCTGGCGAGGATTTTGGTGGATAATGTGGTTGTTGGGGAGGGGGGAACCGTGGAGCGTCCGTTTTCACTTGACCGTTTGGAGTGGATCCTGGGAATATAGGTACAGCTATTGATAAGGCTGATATTGTGCTATCATAACTTTAAAAATAAATTACTTCTACTATTTAGCCTTGTTATCACTAAGTATGAAAGGGTCAAATTGGGCGTAAATTCAACAGAATCAAAATGGGTGCTATATGAAAGCCTAATACTAGTATGAAATACACCAGAATATGGAGGTGGAGGCCTTTGGATATTAGAAGTTAAATTGTATACAACAACAGTTCAGGATAATAAAAATAGTATAAGTGGAGGTAGTGGTAGTGAGGTGATAGTATCCATCAATACGAACAACTTCAATGAGCCAATAAAGAAATCGCGAAAAAAAGCAGCTACTCCATACATATTCATTCAATGGGTATTGTTTCATTCATGTTTTTTTCGCTCTGGTATTTTTTTTTTGTAAATCCGGTGGCCTAGAGTAGTTATATACGAGAAAATCCTTCTTGAAGTTACGATTCTGTTGGTTTTACGCCCATTTTTCATACAAATCTGCCCATCATTCTTTATCAATGAATTTTGCTATTTAAATAAGGTCTTTCTTACTATCAAATGTCATATAAGTATATAAATATTACTAAATAAACCTGACTGAATTTGTTTGACAAGCAAGTTCTTTAATAATATTTTGAAGAAGTCTTTGCATATACAAATTGAAATATGATTGTTAACAAATTAAAATAGGTTTACAAAACTGAGCTATTATTTTAGTCTTTCTGATTAACCATTAACTTTATAATTTTTGAAAAGAAATAATATGTCTTTCAATTATTTGAAATTAGAAAGTTATAAAATATTTGGTTAGTTCATAAACCATTGTGGATAACTTCAAACTAATGGATTTATATCTTATCTTATCATAATTGATGTCTTAATAGCACTACAAATCCAGTTTTCAAAGTCAAATATTTTTATTTAAATGTAGGTATAAATAAGTATTTACAAATGACATGTGGTTGCCAAACACAAATCACACACTATTGAAATAACCTAAATGTAAAGGAAAATTATCTTAAAACTATTTTCCTTTTATACAATATTTTATAAGTTATGTTACCACCATTGCATTTGCATTGCGGTCTTTTATACACATAATGTTCTACTTTGTAATAAAGTAGAAGACCACCTATCAGTGGCGAGAAGTCAAAATGAGGCGATGGTAAGCTGGACCAAGAAAATTCTACAAATTTTACGGACATTAATAGAACAATTTATTAACACAGAATAAAACAATTTGTTCACTTTGCAACTCCTTATTTTTATTATTATTTTTGGAGAGAGGCAAGGCCGGATGGGTGATCAGTCTCCCTAGTTGGAACCATTTCACCCAGTTCCCAAAGAAAAAGTCCCCTGAAAACAGGGGGGGGGGGGGGCGGGTTATAATTCACCCCTTAGCATCCACATAATATATTTAACTTATTGCTGACAATAATTAATGACATCATTATTATGATCTCCATGGTGGTTAACTGGAGTGAGATTTCTAAAAGGGAAACTGATGGGAATGGGTATGTATGGATGGACCCTTTGCCACTGCCACCTATGGTATCCTATGATCTGGATATACCTACTAACATACCTACCTATTTGACATATTTTTCATATAAAAACTGTCAAATTATCTACCATATAAATGCTATCCAGAACTTATCAGTTGCTGGTAAGACCGGCCTTAAATATCAAAGTAAAAATGTGAAAAGGATGGCACTTGCAGTATAAGTCCATCTCTTAATCATCTTTGCTTTAATATTTTGATAATTGCTGATAGTAGAGGTGCAAACCCTTTCTTTCTATTGCACATGCACTTAGGTAATAAAACTAAACTTAAAAAGTTACTTAAAAAGTTAGTTTCAATATTTATTTGACATGGATAAAGATCATAGCCCTTATGGTAAATTTTAAATAGAAAAATATTGGAAAAAATTAACTCGGCCACAAGTGAATTCTCAGACGGGAGAATTCACTTGTGGCAGAGTTAATTTTTTCCAATATTTTTCTATTTAAAATTTACCATAAGTATAAAAATAGCATTGAAAAATGCAAAAATTACAAAATCATAAATCATAGCCCTTAATATTTAGCAACTGGTTTTTGGTTTATAAGCAATGATTTTAATTCAAAATAACTATTATGACAATTTATCAGCACTAACAGTATAGTCAAACACTAAAATAATGTTAGTACAAAGTTAAAACTTCATTCTACAAACCTGCAAATTTCCCTGTTGGCCTAAGCTTTGGCATACCACCAGCAAACAATCCTCCAAGGTTTGGTGGCGCTCCTGCACCATTCTGCATTGGGGTTCCACTTTTAACTCCATTTCCTACAGGTGAAGCACTATTTGAGACACTTGACACTTTTCCTGGTATATAAGGTCCACTTTTGTCAACGGTCACTGCCTTTTTTAACTTCGCACCCTGTCTTATAGAACTCAACAAAGCACCTCTATCATCAGAGGAACCACTTTTTGAACTTCCTCCAAAAATCGGAGGCGGCGGTGGCCCAGGTGGAGGCGGCGGCCCAGGAGGTGGCGGAGGCTTAGGCGCCATATCAGCTACGTCTGTATAACACAATTATGCCACCAAACAAGCCATAAGTCGAAGAAGACCTCTGCAGTTGACGATGTCTCAGTGAACTAAGTAGTATCACGATCCTTTTGGAAGCGATTAGCCAGTATTCACGATCACACAAGCACGTGATGACAACATTCAACGCTTACTACGTCAATTTGATCCATGATAATTTACATATAATATTGAAAAACCTTGCCCTAAAAGATTAATCATAGTAGGAAATACGTAGGCACTAGAAATTGTTTTCATGAAGTCACCTCATTCATTTAATCTTCACTATATTTTGCTAAACTTTTAATCTCGCCTAAATGTAATTACCATACGTGCATACTGTATGTTATTTATGAACAAAAGCGTATTTTTCATTTGACCTCTCAAGAAAGATTGGAAGCAATTGTTCGTAATTCGTTCGTCAAATTCACAAAAATATGCAGCAGCAAATATGGCTGACTATCAGCTGTCACGTAATGTCAAACTTCAAAGGTAGTAAAAAAAAATGTTGCACACTCAAAAAAAATCAAACAACTATAGTAGTATTCAATTCACCTGGTAAAACTAAATTAAGCCTCAGTGATTGAGGATTTCGGGAAAGGCTAGCTTCTATCTTTAGCCTTATCAATACTTAACATCAGGTATGATGAAAACTTGCTCTTCACCAGTTTCTTTCTTTTGGTTTCGTGAAAGCCCTTTTTACAAAACCCCTTTTTAATTTTGAAAAGGGGTTTTGAATTAATTAATCTGAGTAATATACAAGTCAATGGTGGGATATTTGTCTAATTTTAAAATCTATCGCAATCCATTTTAATTTGTCATTTGAAAGATTTACATACTTCAAGAGCCTGTTTCATAAAAAAATGTTAGTCAAATATGATTAATCTTATTCTTTAATAATTATTAGTCTGTTTCATAAAAGTACAAACTAATTTATTTAGTTATTAGTGTAAACGCTAATATTATTAGCTAGTATTATGTAATAGTAAACTGTTTCTTAAACAATTTATACTAATATTATCAGCTAATACTATGATGAGTTACTTTTCATAAGTCTTTCTAATATAATAAATCAATTTATGAGTGTTTTGAAAATACTTTTAAATTACTGATTCAGGTTAAAACGAAGAAGAGAATGTTATTATGAGATTCCCAAAGATATTTAAATGGAGAACTCTATACTGGCATGGACTTTACATACAAATTCAACGAACTATTAGGTCCTTATTATACTTACTCGAATGGATGGCGGATCGCGATGTGTTTTGTTAGAAGAATATATTTATTTACCCACTGAAATTGTCTATTTTCCACCGATTATACGAAAGCATGATTAGCATGATCAGCATTTTAATGTCCCCAGTTCCCCACCAGCCTGTTACTAACAGGATTTCCTTATGGATGGGTAATAAGAAAGGGGCCCCACCACACGCTCCCAATACCAATGAGGAATTTTCCAAGGTACGTTCTTTAAAAATCTCATAGATGGCGCTGTCCATCTCCTTTGACCTTTGCTAAGACAAAAACAATAAAAAGTAAAAATATGCATGTCATGCACATTGCACATTTGTGCATAACATGCTTATTTTATACTTTTTTAAATATACAAAAGGATCAACCAACGCACCGAAAAAAATATTAACGAGTTCAGCGAAATGACCATGCCATAGAGAAATGACATTGAACATGACATTACTAGTCTACATACAATTTATATATGGTGCCAGTGTTGCCAGATGGCCAGATCGGTATGTCGCAGAAAAACGACCCTCAGGTAGCCCAAAATCGCGCAGAAACAATGATCACAAACTTCCCTTATTTTAGGTGCTGACCAAATAGCTTTTTAAAGTTGATGTTTATAGATAATAATAATTTAATTTAATAGTTTTATGACCGGTGAACACTAGTCTTTATTGAATTAAAATTTAGCAATCAGAAAATTATATAACTTATAATCATATTTTGAGTGCGAGCTTATATTAGGGGAGCCCACGATGCTAAATGGGGATTTACTTTACTCGAGCGTCATAGTGACCTATTGGGTTGCAAAGCCTAGATGATACAAAGAAACAAAATCTATTTAATGTATTACCATATTCATCGGTGGGGGGGAGCGGCTTTAGATTTTCAAATATGTAAAAAAATACTGTTGCATGGATGACTCGAGCGCGTCAGATATTGACAGCATCAATGTCCAACGTATTTTTAATAATATACGTATGTTAATCAGATCCTTTGCATGATGCGTGTGGATGTACGTAAGGGTTGAAAATGACAAAAAAAATCGAGCGGGTCAGTATTTCTAAGGGGATGTTAAGTGAACCTAAAAAGCTCTCATTCAATAATCTGACGAATTTGATGTCCAAAAAAAATCGCCATTTTGAAATACTCAAGCGCGTCAGATTAAGATATATATGGTTCATCTTTATGTCCAAGGCGTGCTGTGCTGTCTCATAATCTGACGATTATCTAGAGGGATTCGCCTTATCTGAAAAAAATAATAATAAATAATTGAACTTAATTAGTTGAAAAGCTCAGGAAATAGCATACAAAAAAAGAGTGTATATTTTTTATGTAGAATACTTGTATTTATAAGAAAATAATAAAAAAAAATCATTAAAATATTTAAGTTTTTTTTATGAATAACTTGTATATTTAATTATTTGAGAAGGTATACCTGATTCTGGAGTATCCTCAAGAATATCCGGTTTTACGACTACATCTTCATACGCTTTGAGCAAATATTAAACAAGAAAATTAGAAAAAAGCAACTAATCTCATGTCGCCCTCACGGGATTCGAACCTGCATCTTGGGAATCCGGCCCAATGCACTAAGCAATAATGCTACAGAGACCTATGAGGACACGTCGAATTTTTCTAGTATATTCACCTTTCTACGGTGTTGGCCACCATATTTTTCATTATCCTTGAATTATTTCCTTCAAAATAAAAAATAAATTAGCCACGCTCGAGGATGTCGAGATGACGTTTTTCTTACAACTTTGTAGCCCACCCATTTCTTGACACTGACACTCTCAAATAGTCATATTAGTGGAATATACACTTTTTAGCATGTAATTAACTCACTCTACCTTTATCTGACGCGCTCGAGAATTTCTGATGATCATTTTTTTCTTACTAATCTAATCCTTTATCCTCGACGGGCGGCCTCATATATGGGGCTCATATTTGGTGGAGGTACTTAACCGGGTACAAGGTTTCCACCTGTATATTAATCTGCCGCGCTTTAGTAAATCCCGAAATCCCCGCTTGGGCTCCCTATATTACTAATACAGAAACGCAACAACTTTCAATTAACTGTCTTTTATAATGTTGTTGTTACCAGTGAAGTCAAGTAGCCCGAAAATCGCGAAAAAAATTGTCCAACTAGCCCAAATTGCGACCATCGCAAAAAACGTAAAACTGGTCGCAATTTCGGCCGCTAGGTAGCCCAAAATACGACATATCGCCCAATCTGGCAACCCTGATCACAACAAACAAGAAGCAATGTTGTAGCTTTTCTCTTTTTTTCTGTCAGAACAGAACAAAGGGCTATGCACATGCAGCCCGTAAGTAAATAATTTAGTTAAAGTTACAGGAGATGGACAGCGCCATCTATGAGATTTTAAAAGAACGTACCTTGGAAAATTCCTCATTGGTAGGTTTTAAGGACTGCAAATACAACGATTATAAAAAGATCATCCATCCCATTCTAAACCACTGCGAAAGTTGCTTAGCCGCTGTAATTGCAGGACGAGCGCGCGAGCCACCCCAGTTCTATTTGATTCTACAGAATGAAGTATGGTATATTGAAGGGAAAATTTCCATGATTGAACTATGTTCGACTTACTGATACTATTAATTTTTATCGAAATTTTCATCTATTAAAAATTATAAATAACTATGGTAGTCTATGGTAGTCAAAGAACCCATAATATTAGCGAAATTGAAATATTTATGAAAGAGAAAAATGCTAACTAATGAATTTGTTTTAATAGTCAAATAAAATTAGCTAATAATATCAGTAACTTTTATGAAACAGGCCCAGTCCGTCACTATTTGACATTTGATAGGGATTGTGAACTGCAGGGCTATCGCGTAAAAAATCTGGGTATGGATATGAGCTTCATTTGACAGTTGAAGCTCATAAAATTACCATATATGGTCATTTAACTGTCAAATGAAGCCCATGTCCATATCCATATTTTTTACGCGATAGCCCCCCCTGGACGGGACGCGTTTTGAAAGGTATTGCATGAACGAAATTGAACTGTCTAAGCAAAATTATACACGAAAATATCTTTCAAATGTATGGAGAAATGTCAAACAAAGTGTGATTTAAAACATCATTCGTTCCAAGAGGGATTGCGATTGCGACTATAAGTTATACAATTCCATAAATCACTATCACAATCACAATACCTTTGAAAGAGAATAGATTTTGAAATTAAACAATTAGGGGGCAGTTTATAGAGGTTATTTCTGCTCTTTAAGTACCTAAACACAACAGGACAATGCGAGCGCGCGAGTGGCAAAGCAAATAGCGACCTTGCGTACGGAGACATAAGCTGGCTATTTGCCTGAAATACCGCTGTCCCAACGAGAGCGCGCGAGTGGTAAATCGAATAGGGGGCTTATAAACAACTCGCTAGTAGATTTACCACTCAGACTAATAGCTACCTTCCGGGTATGGAACCCGGAAGTTATTAGTCTGATCGCCTCGCCAGTAGAAGGTACATTTCGCAGCTTTAGATTAAACCGGTTTATTTAGGTTTTTGAAGCGCCTTAATTAGAAACCTCAATTAACCGCTCTTTTTCAAACCGGTTTCATGCCCTGACCATGTAAGTAAAGCGAGATTATGCTAGTGGAAGGGGCAATATAATGTATGGGCAAAAACGCGCAAAGTTGTATATTAGACTTTTTTACGTGTCCTCTTGATAAATCGTACTGCTAGAGGTTTTTTTAGGTTTTCTAGGAGTTGTAACCCACGTTATATGGTTTTTGATGAAATGTTCCATTTATTAAAATGTAACACACTATGCCACATTTAAATACTTAATATCAAGATATCAAGTTTAAGACTGTTGCTGCCGCCTGGTTGTCGTAAGGTTAAAAAATTAAAATTTCGTCGTGTACAAAGAAAAGAGTAGAAAAAAACTGAGGGCGCCACGCCACTAGTCTTGTACTAGACTACAACTCTTTCTCGTTGTTGGACTTACCTAACTGGATTGTCTGTCCAAGGTAAACATAGTGGTAACAACTTCGAATGTAGTGTTCCCAAAGTGAACTGGTACAACATGGGAATTTGACACGATTTTCGTCTTATCCATGTTCATCCTAAGACCCACTTTTTGGGAAGCACTACGGAGATCTTCGAGCATTGTGTTCAGGTCCTCCAAGGCCTCAGCCATAAGGACTATATCATCGGCAAAACGAAGGTGTGTCAGATACTGGCCATTAATGTTGATGCCGAGTCCTTTCCAGTCCGAGAGCTTATATATGTCCTCCAACGCAGCTGTGAATAGTTTCGGAGAAATGACGTCTCCCTTTCTCACACCTCGCTGTAGTTGGGTGGGATTGGTGCTCTGGTTCTGTGATGGGACCGACATGGTGGCATGTTCGTATTAGTACCTTAACACCTCGATATACCTATAGTCCACTTGGCACCTCTGGACAGACTGAAGCACCGCCCAGGTCTTCAGGTCTCAGGTATCGAATAGAAGGCTTTCTCATAGTCTATAAACGCCAAGCAAAATGGCAGATTATACTCCTCGGTCTTCTGTATAACCTGCCGCAGCGTATGGATGTGGTCTATACTGCTAAAGCCTTTTCGGGGTTCGGGAGGCTGGAAGTCGTCAAACCTGCGAGCGAGACGATTCGTAATGACTCTCGAAAACAACTTGTAGACATGGCTTAGAAATAAGATGGGTCTGAAGTTCTTCAAACGGGTGTGATCTCCCTTTTTGAAGAACAAAATTACCTCACTTATATTCCTTGCACTCGACGTAGTGATTCCGTCATCGCTCGCCGCCTTGTTGTTTTTGAGCTGTTTGAGAGCCATACTAACCTCGTACAGGCTGACGTCCGGGATATCTTCGGTGAAGTGTTGGGCAAACTAGGCTCTGGGGTCTTTAACCTTACTTTCAACAGGTGTCTGCGTGGAATATAACTGCCCATAGAAACTCTCGATCTCTCTCAGGATTTCCGGTTTCATAGAAATAATGCGACCTCTCGTCAGTTTTCTGCTTCATCATCTGGCTTTGCCCAATAGACAGATCCAAACACTTTGGAGCCTTTATTCCGCTCGATTGCCTCTTTAACACAATTCGTATTAAATTGGCGAAGGTCGCTTGTTAAAGACTTAGAGATCTATCTATTTAGCTGCCGATAACGATGGGCATCCGCTGAGTTCTGAAGGCTCATTTCACGTCTCTGATCCATAAGTAGGAGTGTCTGGTCGGAGAGTTTCTTTAATTTGGGACGGCGGGTCTTAAGGTACTTGGACTCTACCGTATGGACAGTATCCACCATCGTCGTGTGTCGATCGTCCACATCGATGCTGTTCTCAAGGGCTTCGAAGCGGTTTTGGAGATCTAAATGAAAGCTCTTGGGGGTTTTATAGGCCGGTAATGGTCGGAGCGTAAATATTATCAGCCGTGATCTTTCTAGCTTCACGTTGATATTCAACCTGCCACATACGGTATGTGACATACCATTCGGTGATCGCTCCCCGTCTTGACGGTGTTGATCACAGTGACATCATTGAATATTTGCTTCTTCGTCGACATGATAAAATCTTTCTCATTTTTTTTAACCGCCTCCGTGGTCTAGTGGTACAACCACTGGCATCAGACCCAGGGGTCCCGGGTTCGATTCCCAGCGGGGGTACATATTGTATTCGGTTTGGTTGGTGATAGGACTTGTTGTAAGTCCGCCTGGCTAGCTACCACCATCTTATCTAAGTTTGACACCATAACAACAATGTTTTCAGCATTGTTGTGTTCCGGCAGTTAAAGATAAGATAGTTCCTCAGTGATTGGGGATTCCGGGAGAGGCTCGCTTCCATCTTCAGCCTTATCAATACTTAACATCAGGTATGATGAAGGCTAAGAGGCTCCCCGTACTACATAAAAAAAAAAAAAAAACTTCACCGTCTGGACTGATCCAGGTACACTTTCGGCTTTCCGACTTTTTGAAGAAGTAGTTCATCATGAAGAGGTTCTCCTTCTCCATAAAATCGGCCAGCATCTAGCCTCTGTCTCTCTGATATTGTTCTTGTTTTACATACTTTTTTCGGAGGAAAACACCTGTTTTAGGACAAAATTCGAGTCAAACTATCACTGGCGAAGGGTTGAGAATCAAGAAACAAATTCGCTAGCTTTTTGATTGATGTGGCCATAATGGTTGCAGTACTGTACTCTTTCATTGTAAAATGCTTGCTTATTTCCTGTTAACGTTGTAATAAAAAACGAGATCAGCTCCATATATATTTTTTTCCGGACATGGATCTAGATGTTATTTTTTTAGGATAGCCTATAATCCCAGGTCTTCATTCAACACTCTTTCTCCGCTTGGTCTATTAAGCCCCGTCTGCAATGCCAAAAGTTTTTTATTTTTGAGCTGGATTTCGTGACGGCGCGGCGGGCGGCTCCAGCCGCAGCTTGCACCCGCCCTTGCGGCGCTCCTCCCCTACACAACCAATTTAATCCCGCACTTATTATCTCGTTCGGTTAGACGTAATACGTCCCTTCACTACATTTACCGTCGTTAATGTCTGAACGTACGATGATGACCATTTTTCTCTCTCTCTTTCCGCTTCTTTCCCCAAATCGTTTGATAGTAACTAAAGGCAAAGCTCAAAGGAAAATTTGATTGTTTTACGAGACCGAAAATTTTACTTGGCTCGTAATCACAATGAAGTAAACCAAACAACCCGACCTCATCCCCTTCGAACGTACGATCCATTAAAACAAATAAGAAAAAAAACTATAACTTATTTGTTTTCATATTTCCAATAAATCTTTGATTCGAATATCCAATATCGTCGCTTAGCTAACAATACCGCGCAAGTCGAAAATTGGCCTTATGAA
Source organism: Chrysoteuchia culmella (assembly GCA_910589605.1). Classification (NCBI taxonomy): domain Eukaryota; kingdom Metazoa; phylum Arthropoda; class Insecta; order Lepidoptera; family Crambidae; genus Chrysoteuchia; species Chrysoteuchia culmella. The sequence goes on from OU342651.1 coordinate 5,551,713, forward strand.
GTTTAGACCCCCATTAGAAAGATCTTTTCGGCGCGCAACCAATGACGCTTCAGAAAAATCAAAATTATCCAATAGAAGCGCGTTATTCGAATGATTCTGGCACCGCGCAAGCCTTTGGCAGTGTCAAAACCGCATAAGTCTGCATAAGTGTTAGCGTGTGATCGTGCAAAAAAATCATAGATTTTCACGGTTTTATCAACGAAAGCAACGTTAATTGTTTATTAGAGTGATAGTAAAAGGTAAGTAACGTTAATTGTTTATTATAGTGATTGTTGTTATGATTGAAACGTTATATTTTACACATAAGCACATCTTAAGTTTCTTCGCGCACTCATAATTGTAATAAAACAACTTTTGCGGAATATTTAGTGCGATTTATTTACCCAAAATATATATTTGGTACTATAATTCTTCGGTTTATTTGAGGTTTTTTGGTTTCCCGACGTTTCGGCACCTTTTCAGTTGTCGTGGTCACGGGTTGACTAGCTACTTATAAGTCTACCTTCACAGATTTATTATTGCGTTCGGAAACGGTTAAATAATTACGAATTAAAAGTAAATAATTTTTACTATGGCAACAAATATTGAGTTTCATATTTTGATTTGTTTGCTATTTAAATTATTTATTATCAACAAAAGAAAAAAAAAATATTCTACTGGCAGTTCACAAAATTGAGAGGACTTTCCAAGAAAGATACTGCCAAGATACTGCGAAAGCAGGACGACCTCCACTTTTATGTTTGTTATTTATCTACAAAAAGAGCTAACCGTATCCTTGGGTCTTGCAGTATGTGATTTGGGTTGAGACTTTAATTTATGGATAATAGGATCCCAAGCTGGTGGTATCTTCCAACCATCGTCTCTATTGAAATTTAAGAGTTTTAAAAGCAGTAGGTACTACCGTCTAACTGTCATTCATTTTACGACGAATTACCATTTAAAGTATGTCTATCTAAAAGTCCACCTGATTGATGATTAAGACTGATTGTTATTATGCTAAAGAGATACTTACTAATATTATTATAACCAACATTTATTTTTGATAGCGACTGTCTTTATGTTATTTAAGGTTAATATTTTTTAATTAACATTTTTTTTTTGTTATAAGTGGATCAGTTTAACTATGTTACACCTACCTATTTTATTAGGACTACGTAAGACTATCAGAACTAGGTAGTTAATATCCAAGACTAATAATTACGCATTGTGATGAACCCATCCTTAATTAGAGTAAGTACTATGTTTAGTTAAATTATATAAATTTAAGACAAAGCTAATTTATAATGCTCTCTAATATTGTTGCTACTAGCCTTTTTAGACATTACAATAATATTGAAAAATTTCTATTACTGATCTGTGTTATCAATAAAGTTAGGACTACCTCAGGCTGAATAGAAGCTAGTTCAAAACTAAAACGAATGACTTTTTATGTAATAATTGTATTATCTAATACATAGTTACTACGAAACTTTTGGTATAATTTGTAGAGTAAGTTTAGTATTTTGTTGAAATTCTAAGGTAGTACATAATTATGATTCTGTGATTATAATTCTCACAAGCAAATAAATTTCTTTGTGAGCGTTAAAAATAATTGTGTACCTAACTTAAATTCTAAGTAAATAAAATGTTAGAACACCGCAGAAGTCTTTATTTTGTTAAACTAACACCGCATAAGTCAACCTTATATCTAAACAGTATTAAATGCACTTGTTTTAACTTAATTACGTCATAATTTGTGGGTGTGACAGAACTTATGATCCGAATACGTAGTTTGTGCGTCAAACTGTTTCTTATTTATTTTCTCTTGAGATGGAAAGTAGAGTGTGTATATAACCAAAGAATATTAACGTATCACCAAAGGATATTAACAATTACTAACGTAAGAGCAAAACTATTTTTCCCTTGGTCGATTTATTTTGAGGCCCTCACTGCGCTCAGGATTCTAGTGTGAAGTGTGTCAAAATGTGACAACTTCAATGAAAACAAAGATACTTATTTTGATGACCTCATACCGGCTCTTCTGTCGCAGAAGTCGCTGGCACAAATTAGATAATTCGCTGGGTGACTGAGCGACCTATATCGAAATCACCGGCACGCTGCATAAGTCCATCATCAGGTTCCCAGATTTGGCCCTATACAAGAAATTGATAGTACAGAAACGATGGGGAGAATATGTGGTTTTCGTTTTCGTTACGGGTCTGTGTTAAGGTTATTAACACGCAGTATAACATATTACAGAAAAGAGTTTTGTTGGTTCTGGATTTATGCTCCAACCAATCAAAGAGTATGTAATCACTACAATTATGAAAAAAATTACTTTGACTGACAATGTCATTCTATCCCTATCAGTACATTACTATATAATTTGTGCATTACTATATAATTTGTGATCAGTAATGGCTTTTGCTTTGTTCTACTTGTACAATACTTTATAATTTGTGCTTTGTTCCTTTATAATAAATGTGCTTTGTTCTAGCTCTGTTTAAAGAGATCGTCACGTGCAATACGATTTTCCCGGCATTCATTATTTAAATAAAAAATGGATCAAGCGCAGAATACTGCTTATTTGTTTGACATGTCTAAAACAGTAAAACAATTTTACGAAACTCCTGTAATTTTCGTAAATAGACATGATTTTTCTGACACTATTTTTAACACTATGTGTACAATACGATCAGCTCTTGAAAATGGATCTCTTGACGAATTGATTGATGCTATAGCTGATTTTCATCTAAGGTGGTTACACTCCATCAATGATTTGGAAAATTTCAAAAGACGTGTCGTTGATCTTAATAAAGAAGATATATATCAAGCAATAAGTTTTACTATTGATGCATTGGGGTATCGCTTAAAGTATTATCAAAAATATATGGAAAAGTATCGTTCCACATTATCGAATCCAGATCAAGCTAATTTGTTGGCTGATTTGGAAATTGTCGAAGAAATGCATAAAGACGTAACTCTTCTTTTATTAGAAAAACATAGATGTTTCCGTAACTACATAGATAAAGAAGAATTTACTATAAAAGTCAATGCAGCTATCGAAGATCTTTGCAACTGGTATGATAAAATAAGCGATGATCTTGCATATGTTTTAACTAAATACATGCAAGGTCATCATGTGCCACATTTAAGTAATGACCTTACCAAGACTCTTCAACAAATCGTAGACGATATAAAATACGATGAGTCGCAGTCAGCACAAAAATTGCTCGAAGAATTAAAAAGAAAGGGCAAAGATATAAGCTGCATGATTAGAGGAGTATCTACCCGAGACCTTGAAATGAGTAAAGTTGTGGAAAAAATTGCAATTCTGGATGATCGCATTGAACGTTTAGAACAAGAGCCCCTTTCTGCTGCCGTTGAAGCATTACGAAATAAAAAAGAATATTTAAAAAAACGACTAGATTCACTAGAAAATTTGAAAACTACAATAAAAAGTCTTCATCGTATGAGTGAAGTAGAAACGGGAATGGGCGAAGAAGAGATATGTGCATGTGAAGATTTTTATCAATTCAAAATTTTTAACCATTTACTGCCTGCCGAAGAACGAGAACGACTTATTACGCAGTTATGCTATCTTTGGGATCTGGCAGTTTTTGGAGAAAGAAGTCACCAGTCAATAATTTCCATTCTTAGCGTAGCTGACGCAAAAGAAGAGTTTAGCGATGAACTTGGAAACTTCTACATAGATGAATATACTAGGAAAATTTATAAACTACCTGATGATGAAAAGTTATACCAAGCGAATGAATTGAATGAGTTAGTGCCTCTTACAGATGATGCCGAACATATTTATTATTATGATGAATGTGGGCGTTATTTTATAGACAATAAGACCAGACAACGAGTTTATAAAGCTCACGCTACAGCCAGTGAATATTTAATGGAATCATCGGGTGTGCTTCTAAAGATTAAAGAAGAAAGAGATGGCAAAACCTATTACTATGATAATTATGGACGATACTATATTAATGACGAAGGAAAGCATATCTATCAGGAAGAAGATACTACTAGCGAATACGAAAACGATGGCCTTGGAAATCTCGTTCGGATTCGTAGTCATTTAGACTTTTTTGATCCTTGTCCAGATGATGTTAATGTTACGGAAGAATTTAAATATTTGAAATATGCAGTGGGAGCTGCTTTAAAAGAAAGTATTGCTGATACTATTTTACACCAACCAGCAGATCCTATTAAATATTTGTCACAACGCCTTATTAAATATAGAGAAAACTTAGAGTTGAAAGATAAACGGAACAGGGAGAAGGATGAGCTAAATGTTGAACGCGAGATAAAATTAGCCGAAGAACGAGCAGCTGCAGAAAGAGCAGCCATGGAAGCAGCGCTACTAGCCCAAGGCGGTAGTGAAGCTAGTTATGATTCTAATCTGCTCAATTATACTCCACTGCATCCAGATGACGCACTGTCTGCAGCTGCCAGTTACAAATAAATAAACAAAAATGTCTTATTACTATTAGTAGCATAAATTGGACATATTATTATCTTACTTTTCATAGTTAATAAAAGTGAATTTTATAATTTTTACCAATACGAAATATATAATTAAATATGAAATATTTCTATTTTTCCTATGTTTTCCTGTGGCCATTTACTGTAAGGCCATAATAGTCAAGTCACGTAAGCCAAAAAGGGGTCAATCTCGGAATGAGAGAGGACAAGCTGTGAACTCGTATACACCTTCACTTTGGTGTTCTAAAAGTTGTCTTAAAAGTCTCATAAAATCTGGCCTTTGCACCATCATTTATCCAATGTCAGAATAGCTCCAATGATGTTATCATTTACATAATAATTGTAAAGACCAATTTTGTTTAAAAAAATTCCTCATACACCCTACCGTTTTTGATATAGAAGGCAAAGAGCCTACTGCACCCAACTTCAAACCTGGGACTCTTCATTCCCTAACCATTTTTAAACTGGGGGGCTATAGCGTAAAAAATATGGATATGGACATGGGCTTCATTTGACAGTTAAATGACCATATATGGTAATTTTATGAGCTTCAACTGTCAAATGAAGCCCATATCCATACCCAGATTTTTTACGCGGTAGGGCCCCTGGTAATAAAAACCATTCATATCAAAGTTTCAGAAGCTGATGAGCTTCTGCACTCTCAGGGCAGTTTTCATGTCGAAAGACTTGAGCCCGTTGTTTTTGTAATTATTTGATGATTTTTTTTTAACAGCACAGAAGTTTTGTCACAGAGCTGCCGAACCGACTGAGATTCAAGGTTTACCTTGCATTACAGTGTGTATGACTGAGCGGTGCAGAATCTCTGCCCTCTATGTAAAAAAGGGTTGATCGTATGAAGAAAAAAAAAAAACACATTTCAAACTTGTCCAGTTGTCCAATCTTCCACCGACAAGTGCAGCATAAAATCGTGTTTATTACCAGGTTCAAAGAGGTAATGACATGATTTAGAACTCCAGGAATGGGGTTGGGTGCTGCGGGCTCACTGTCCTCTTAAACGCGGGCTCACTGTCCTCTAAAACGGTGGGGCGTATGAAAACAAATTGTTAAACAAAATTGGTCAGAAATTCTGTGCTTTACAATTATTATTGTACAAATGTTAACTTTTCAGGGCTTGAAACCGGTATCAATAAGAGCGGTTAGTTGAGGTGTTTGGTTAAGTTTTTTTACAAAAACCGTATTTGGAATGAGAGCGCTGCAAAAACCTAAATAAACCGACTTTTACGGATATCAAACGCGCTATATTTCCACGACCTAAGTTGTAATTGCCCGTATTTTTAGGTTTTTTGGGGATTTTTTTCCCGACGTTTCGGCAGTTGGCACGGAAGCAGAACTTAATTCGTGGAAATAAAGCGAGTTTGATATCCGTAAAAGTTGTTTCATTTCAATGAACAGTACGCGCCAAAACATAAGATGTACGTATCTAAATACACCGGTTTATTCCAGGCTGCGAAATGTAACTACTACTGGCGAGGCGATCAGGCTAATAACGACCTTCCGTGTGTAGACATAGGCTCGCTAGTTGATGTACCACTCGCGCGTTCCCGTTGGGAGAGCGGTATTTCAGGCAAGTAGTGAGCTTCTGTCTACATGCGGAAGGTCACTTTTCGCTTTGCCATTCACGCGCTCGCGTTGTCCCGCTGTGATCAGGTACTTATAAAGAGCAGAAAACCTCTATAAACCGCTTCTTTGACTCAAAAACCCATTTTATTATGCTCTTTCATAAAACCGTTATTTCCACCTTCCATACATAATTAGGCATTTTTTTTTAGACGAAGAATGCATCATTTGATACTGGTTTCCAGAGAACAATGAAATATCTATTGTGTCACATAATCTGAGAGATGATGTACAGTACATGCGACACAAAAGAGTAGATAATAATTTGGGGGGCGCCACTAGTCAATAACTAGCAAATACTTCACTATTTCCACTTCTTGGTATGAAAATATCTATTTATTATGAAGACGCTAAACTCTAAAGGTTTGGCAGCAGAACTACCATCCAACCACCATCTTGAGAGTCGTCATGTTGCCTTACATTTGAAGTTGGTTATTAGTTCCTAAAAAAAAATCGTTTTCTATTCTTTTGTGTCGTACTGTATTTTATGGAAATGGAACCATAATCTTTTAATGTTCTGAAAATTGTTCATATTAACTTTTTTTATTAAATATACTCCCCAAACTCGGCAGGGATTGAACGCATTGGGATCATTCTAAAAACGACTGGCTCGATACTGTCGGGTTTTATATAGCCTTGCTCCATTTTGAACAAATGGAAATACATAGATTTATTTGTTTACAAAAAGCAAGAAAATACGATACGACACTTTGTTTATTAAAATGTGACGTAACACGATGTGTCATACAGTCCACATCGTTTCGGCTTATGTATTCAACAGCAAAAAAAATGCAAATTTGTTTTACTTTTGGTGCAATTATTATTTACCTTATCTAATGTCCAACATCTGTCATATTTTATTGGAGCGAAGCTCCATTCTTCCTCGATTCGGATTGTCGCTTTGTCATTGAACTCCTCCCGCACTATAAGACCTATGGCCACGAAAATTGGCATGTAACTCCGTGTTCAGCCGAAGATGGTTTAGAAAAAATAAAATAAAAAATCGGACCTACTACGGAGGAACAATCACCGAAATAAAAAAAGACACCGAAAAAAACAAAAACGACAAACCGCTTTGCTCCATGTAGGCTTACCGGAGACGGCAAGCAAGTGCACCTAGTTGTTATAGCTGTCAAATACCCAATAATTATTTTCTCAGACACTCGTATAATGACGTGAACAACACCGATAGCAAACAAACACAGAAAACAACATTTACAGAGCGCGTCCACTTTAATCAATCATAACGTACTTACACTACAGGGGGCCTACCATCAACTGTAATGCGATTCATTGTGTCCGTTTCGACTGCTCGGCCACAGTGTCCCAGAAAAAAAACGACTACGTCAACATTACGAAGTAATTTGTAGAAAACTAATAAAGAAAACCGCAAATTTGCAGAACCGATATTCAGAAAGTTATAAGGGCTTAACCATGGCCGCGCAGTCGAAACGTGGAGAACTGCGCGGCCACGGAGATCTCAGATACGGGAGCTACATAGACATCTCATTCTTTTTGCTTATCACTGATATGATTTCGCAGAAATTGTAGAAAGTCTTAATAGAGCCTTAAAGTATGTACTTTACGAGCTATAGTTCTTTAAAGTCGTGGCCGCGCAGTTGAAACGGTGACAGCCGAGCGAACATAGGGATCTCAGAAACGGAGCTTCTCAGAGGTCCCATTCTTTTTGCTAATCAGAGATACGATTTCGCAGAATTGATAGAAAGTTAGAGTAAAGCCCTAAAGTTTGTAGTTCACGACCTGTAGATCTTAAAAGCCATGGCCGCGCAGTCGAAACGGTTAGAACCGCGCGCCCACTCAGATCTTAGAAACGGAGCGTCGTAGAGGTTCCATTCTTTTTGCTAATCACTGATACGAATGTTGATAGTATATAAATGGCTGGCATAAGGACCTGCATGATATTTAAATAAACCCCTGCGTGTTTCATGAAAACGCCTATAATTTTTGAATAGTTATTTCATGATTCAGAGATCGCTTAGGTACTGAGTACTTACTTTTGCAACTACTATAGGTACGTGCCTCGTTAAGATCTTTAAATCTCAATTAAATTAGATATTGCGTGTAATTGATTAAATATTCCGACGAAGCGTCGAAACGTTTTGTGAGAAAAATTACCTGTAAAGCTAGAAGTAGGGTGACCATGATTTGTATTGCGTCAAACAGACATTTCCAAATAATTAAGTATGCAACGTCATAAGTTTGTATACTTTGTTTCTTTTTAGCATTTTAACATAATAAAATTTGACCGATTTATATATATACTGATCACGGCGACTGAATGATGTGAAAGCGATTTAAGCTCTCTCTCTCTGACACTAAAGTGTCTGGAAACCAGTGCCATTATATGGTATCAAAAATAATAGTAGTTTTAGAATTTTTATTACTGGTAATTCCGTCCGCGTCTACGATTTGTTTCTGAAGAGGTCATCGATGACTTTGCGATTATACAAAATTACAAAGGAAAAGTGTAGCTGTTTTAGTGTGGATTTACTGTTTACCTCTAGTTTTTTTAGTGTAAGCATATAAATATACACATCATGGCCGGCGCAATGTTATTTGAAAGATCACGCCTCTCGTCGACGAACAGAGACGAAGACGTCCGCATGACCGACAAAATGGTTAGTACTGGCGAGGTTCCCGAGGATGACGAAGAAAACATAAGGGCTAAGGAACAAGGAATTTTGAACCTCGGAGAAAAATACAAGAAAGAAGGAAAGGCTAAGGAACTAGCCGAACTCATCAAAGCAACTAGACCGTTTCTTAGCCTCATAAGTAAAGCAAAAGCAGCGAAACTCGTTCGTTCACTGGTCGATTTTTTCCTCGATTTGGAAGCTGGCATTGGGATTGAGGTTCAGTTGTGTAAAGAATGTATAGAATGGGCAAAGGAGGAGCGTCGCACTTTCTTACGACAGTCGTTGGAAGCCAGGTTGATTGCATTGTATTTCGACACAGGAATGTACACAGAAGCCCTCGATTTAGCCACAGCCTTACTCAAGGAGCTCAAGAAGTTAGATGATAAGAATCTTCTAGTAGAAGTTCTTCTTTTAGAGAGCAAAACTTACCATGCACTTAGCAATTTACCAAAAGCCAGAGCCTCTCTTACTTCTGCCAGAACAACTGCTAATGCAATCTATTGTCCTCCAAAAATGCAAGCAGCCCTTGATTTACAGTCTGGCATACTTCATGCTGCTGATGAACGTGATTTTAAAACTGCCTACTCATACTTTTATGAAGCCTTTGAAGGTTATGACGGGGCAGATAGCCCAAAGGCCCTAACCGCTTTGAAGTATATGTTATTGTCAAAGATTATGCTAAATCAGGCTGAGGAAGTTAACACAGTTTGTGGCAGCAAGGCTGCTCTCAAATATGCTGGAAAAGAGCTGGAAGCGATGCGGGCTGTTGCTACAGCTTCCCATAAAAGGTCTCTTGCAGATTTCCAAGCTGCATTAAAAACATACAAGCGAGAGCTTGAAGAAGATGCAGTAGTACGTGCTCATCTTGGAGCTCTGTATGACACAATGCTGGAGCAAAACTTATGTCGTATTGTAGAGCCCTACATGCGTGTCCAAGTTGACCATGTCGCCCGTTGTATCCGTTTGCCAGTGGTTCAAGTAGAAAAGAAGTTGTCACAGATGATTTTGGATAAAAAATTGAATGGCATTCTGGACCAAGGAGAAGGAGTACTTATTGTTTTTGATGAATCACCCCTGGAAAAGACTTACGAGACTGTCCTTGAAACCATCCACCACATGAGCAAGGTAGTTGATACTCTCTACCAGAAAGCTAAGAAACTCTCATAGACCCATATGTAAATTTGTTGTAGCGTTAAAAAGTATGTATATCAAAATAACCATCAAATTTTCAGTTCAAATGATTGTAAATGAAACTATTTTTTGAATGAATACAAAAATTCATTATAACTACCACAATGTTGTAAGCTAAATAGTGACATGGTTAATTATTATGAAAAAAATCGTAAAAATGAGTTTTAGAATTTGGGGAATAGCTGTGACCTTGCTTGTTGCAGATGTTCTAACAGTGATATTGTTCACTATGAGATAGCTACTTTTTTTTTTGCTAAATATTCAACTTTTATAAAATACCTACTAATTCGTTTAATTTTACATTTTTTGTTAACATAAGCTAGTGAAAAATTACAATATTCTGTTTTAATGAGAAAAATAAAAAGGTGTTCTCCAAAATGTTGTTGTTGATTCACCTCCCCTGGCTCCCACACACATTCTGATTTGGCAAGTCATGATAATTTTAACCACTTGCAAGCAGTACAGTCATTGATATGTATGCATGTACAATTGTGTAGTTCTAAAATAACTTAAAGAGGTCACGTCAGGCCATAGCCAGAAGTTACCAAGTACAACACCTACAGATTTAAATAATGAGTACAATTCTTCTTTAAGAATGGCTTGCTCTATGTTCTAAACATTGTAATGACTCTATACTCAATTGTAATGAGTATGTACACTATTTCACTGTAAGTTTCATTTATTGTCTTATTTGCTTTTAAAGATTTTATTTTATTTTTGGTATAAGTTGGTAATTAATGGGTCATTCCACGTAAGGGGTGTTACAGGTTGTACACTTTTAAGAAATAATTAAGGAAGGATCTTGAAGGCATACATATATTTTTTATGCTCATATTTCTATGAAAACTTAATGAAATTTCAATATATTGATTAAATATATGAATAATCCAGACTAAGATGGTGTAACGGGCGATACCTATTAGTTCTAAATAGGTTAGCAAAAATGCAAATCTCTGCGAATTTAGATTAGTTTTTAAACGTTACTTTAAATGAATAATATTGAAATGGATCATCTGTTATTCTAGTTATTATGAATCTTCAAACTATATATTCAATTTTAAACTATTTCAGTGCGTAACGGGTGTTTATGTTTGTGTATGTAAGTATATGTTTATTAATTTAAGCTATAAACTATTGATATTAGATCTTTTAAAAATTGCGAAAATCGCGTACGAAGTACGAAATGGAATGACCCTAATGTAGGTAACTTTTTACCTGAAGGTACAACTCAATAACTAGTTTTACCAGTTTTCTTATTTGCGCTGCATGAGCTTCATACTATTTAGTTTTGGGAATCAAATATAGCACAAACGACATTTTTTTTTGTATGCCTATAGTTACTGTATAGAATGTTAGTTTAGTTCAACTGGATGGCCTAGGTAATCAACTTTATTTTATACTACATATCAGTTACAGAATGTGTAGATTTCTATACATGGACGATCCGGCCTCGGTAGTTACAGTAAAATGCGCCATATTTAGCAACTTCAATGTAAACATAAGTTGTTAAATATGGTGAAGGAAGTGAAGAGTACAAGAAACTGGGTTCTAAGGCCCACTTGTGCCAAGCTGGCTTCACATTTAACCCAGAGTAAGAGCATACACAAGTAGCACTAACCCTGGGTTAAATATGTTTAACTTAGCTTGGCGCGTGGACAAGAAAAAGGAATGAAAGAACTACATTTCAAATATCTGTTTATTCACATTTTTGCACTTTTAAAAATCTTAATATACGTATTTAATATATTACTAAAATAATGCAAACAGCTAAATCATATTCATATCTAATTATCACAGAATATCAAGAGCGCGTAGGTACTGCGTTGGTCCCGTTATATGACATCATCATCAGTCTCATAAGTACAATCGACAGCGCGTGAATCTTAACAAAAGCAGGGGAAAGTTGAAGCAACTTCTAAGAATTCAGGACAGCGATATGGCGTAATGTAGTGAACTAATTTGATAATAACAATAATAAGTAACTTAAATAGATTCCCAGCGGGGGTATATATTGTATTCGGTTTAATTGGTGGTAGGACTTGTTGTAATGTCGTCTAGCTAGCTACCACCATCTTATCTAAGCCATTGTGTTCCAGCAGTTAGAGATAAGATAGCCAGTTCCTCAGTGATGAGGATTCCGGGAGAGGCTTGCCTCCATCTTCGGCATTATCCATACCAGTGGCGAGGTGGCTCGAAATATGGCAAATGTAATCCGGACCTTAAATTTCTCCAAAATTTCTTAACTGTATAGTGGATATGTGGAATAGGATTTCTAAAAAGAAAGCCTATGGGAATCGGTATGTATGGACCCTTCCCCAAAGTTGTTTGGTAACGTGTATTCGCCCGCTGAGACACACGCACGTATTCAAATCTAACCTTTAACCTTTGTTTGGGAGTGGCGAGGAGTCGAAATATGGCGAATATACTTAACATCAGGTATGACGAAGGCTAAGAGTCTCACCATGGTTCATAAAAAAATGAAAACTTAAAATTATGTTACTTACAGACTCGTAAAGTGGATAAAGACAATGAAGAAAAATAAAAGAAACAACAATATTAGTAAATACTCAAGTCATACTCAGTGTTATTAGAAAGAATAAAAAAATGTAACGCTAAATTCACTTTTTGTCTTGATAAGGTAATTAATTAACTTACAAAACTATTTGCCATCATGGATTATGTGTGTACATTAAAATGGCAACAGTTAAAAATATGAGGGTAGTGCCAACACCACAAGTCGAAGCACAACATAATACTTATATTATATTCGTTTGACATGTAGAATAACGTCTATAAATTATATGATTTCCTTTTCTATTAATTTCCGCAAAGTTCTAGAGACGGTCAAATTTTTCTTTCCGTCCGTCCGCGGTAGCGCATGGCGCGATCACGCGCGTATTCACCCATTTTCGAGGGTAGTTTTCGTACCTATTGACCATTGTAGGAAGAGAAGTTTTGGGAGATTGAATATTTTCGCTCTTTTAGTTACTAAATATTTTCAACGTCACAACGCGTTATTTCAGCGCGGGTTCCAGTAGTTGCCGGGCGTCTTAAGCCGCTGCGGGTTGTGGTGCCGTCCGCGGTGGCGCGAGCATTCGTTCTTTTTTGAGGGTCGTTTTTGTATACAATGGGGAGAAAAAATTTAGGAGATGTTACTTATTTTTATTTTCTTACTTAGGCGAATGTGCCGTCGATGATGTTGCTTCGGTCGAAAAATTTAGGAAGATTTTATATTATTAGGCTTAGTGTGAGTTTGCAAATGTCCAAACGTTACCGTCGCGTTAGAGTAGAATTTTGACTGATAGCCTTATACAATAAGATAAGGTTGAAAATTAAACTCTATTCGCAAACATTCTTCTAGGGTTGTTCGCGGTTCAGCGCGGATTCCAGTAGTTGCCGGGCGTCTTAAGCCGCTGCGGGTTGTGCCGCCCGCGGTGGCGCGAACATTCGTTCTTTTTTGAGGGTCGTTTTTGTACAGAATGGGGAGAAATATTTTAGAAGATATTGCTTATTTTTATTTTCTTATTTAGGCGTCTTGGGCCGCTGCGGATTGGGTGGTCAATAATTCGTTTTTTTTTCGAAGATTTTATATTTTCGTAAAAAAAGATTTTTTGATAAGAAACTTAACGATTAGAGAGCTGAGGATTGTGTCGTCTACGATGTAAGTAGTTCGAAAATTTGAGAGGTTTCTGCTTTTTATTTAGGTAATATTTTGGCGATAACAATATATTTTTGTTAGTAAATATGTGGTTAAAGTGCATTATTCCTCCTGTTGAACTCCTCGGTATCTTCGGGCACGTCCCAGCGCGGGTTCCAGTAGTTGTCGGGCGTCCTGGGCCGCTGCGGGTTGCGCCGCCCGCGGTGGCGCGAACATTCGTTCATCTTCTTCTCCAGCATTTCGAGGTTGTTTTTGTATAACTCGTCGTAGAACTAGTGAGAGTAAGAGATGAGTTTCATTATAGTTTAAAATGACATCGTGCTGTTTTGCGAAGAGTATGTACCTAATAATTTATACAGGATGGAAAAAATCTATGGGCCCTGGAGAGGCACCACCTTAAATCCTTTAGTTAACTCATTTTACTGAAAGGAAACATTCCTTTATTGTTTAAAAGAAATTTAAACACAACTGCATAGAAACATTTTAAAAAATAAGCTTTCCACACCTAGGAATCGAACCAGCTAAAATCTGTAAAAAATTACATTCTGTACTTTTATACTATCAATCGATAGGGTCAATCAAAAGGATCAACTATCACTAACAAATATAGTATTAAAATTAAAGGAAACACATGAAAACTCAACTTATAAACTCAATGAGACGGATAAAGTACTTTTATTCAAGGTTCTTTTGAAAAATTTTCAAAAGTCTTTAAACTGTTTTTTTTCTTTAAAAAAAAATACGTGTGGCACTCGGGGACAGCCGCGGTAAAGCTATTGCATAGCATTTTTTATCATAGATTTTGGTTGCTTAGTTACGATTGTGAATAACAAAATGGTCAATGATGAAAAAACTATATTGTGTGAAAATATAATTTATTTTTAAAATCTGGTAGCGAATTTATGCGGTACCAGATTTTAAAAAGATAAGATGATTAGAAATAATTTTGTTATTCACAATCGTAACTAAGCAACCAAAATCTATGACACGGAGTGCGGTGTTAGGTTTTTTTCGTTACGGAATTTCTTGAATCGGTCGTTGCGCTCAAAGCCCGCGATAAAAGCTATGCAATAGCTTAAAATAAAGGAATGTTGCCTTTCAGTAAAATGGGCTAACTAAATGATAAGTTCTCCAGGGCCCATAGATTTTTTCCACCTTGAATAGTTGAAAAAAAAAGACGTTCTATTTTACTTTTTGAGCAAGCTGGGAATAAGACTAGATATGTGACTCGTATAGACATTTTATAAAATGAATGATAACCATTGTTGATGGATGGAGAGGAAAAGGAAGATGGCAAACAAAATAGATGGACCGATGATATGGAGACCGAAACAATAATATGAAAGAGAAGAGAGTACTGTAACGAGTGAGCGCTGCTTTATAATAAAAACGACTTTATCTCGATTCTGTCTTTATATTCTACAATTAAGTAATTTTACAATTTACAAATATTTTATCTGACAAGGCGACCGTCCATATCTACAGACGAGACGGGCCTCTCTTTTCTTAATTTTATCATAAACTAAACCAGCCAGCAACGGCGGTGTAGCTGCCTGCTTGTAGTGCGGAGACATATACGATCTCCACAGTACCAACCAGGAAAATGGCGAGTGACAGAGAGTACAAAATAAACCACGAGTTGCACTCCGGGAGTGCCGGCAGAAATGAAAACCGCTTAAACGAGCAGGAGCAGGCATACATTTTCGCCGCGAGTTAGAAAGAGAGGGGGATATAACGTAGGAGAAAGTCGCGCCGGCGGTCTACTCTCCCTCCGTCTTACCAATTTTCGATCAGGTCACGTGTCCTGACGCGACTTTAACATTTTTACCCAGCCTAAAAATTTAAAACTGATGTGCACAACGTCGCTAAAGAAGTTTTCACTTCAAAAATTCTTACATTTTTGCATTCATCACAGCTCCACCCGGGCAGGGCTCGTTTTTCCGCCTTCTTCCTCGGCGCTGGCTCTTTGTATATAGTTTCATCGGGTATTTTACTGAAAGTAAAAAATGTTGTCATAATCGATATACAGTACCGCACATATAAACACAGACAGCGTACGCCGCAGTCTACTTCTTTCCTATCACAAAACGGGATGTAAACAAAATGAGACATTTGTATTACCAGAGGGGATTCACTTCGTGCTTAGACTTGTATATTAGGGTGGTATTTCACTTATCCAATAAAGATATTGGAGATTGGTCCAATTTTTTTGGTCCAATATTATAAATGACATATTTACACAATAGAATGCTATTGAATACAATGGATGAAATAATCCAATTTCTTTGATCCAATGTACAGTCAGCAGCACGCACGAACAACGGGGAGACTCTTAGCCTTCATCATACCTGATGTTAAGTATTGATAGCTAAAGTATAGATATGATTGAAGGAGCACTGTGCGATCTAATCGTCACTTTATTTTATTGTGTAAGTAAAGTATTTATTTGCGAAGAATAGGTACACAAGTTGTTACATTTGAAAGTACAGTTCGCTATTCAGTTAATAGTAAATTAACATGCGTAATTACAGATAAAAAAATCAAATTATTATTATTATTACTTTTATATATCAAAAAATCATATTACTACACTATTTTTTTTTACATGTCAAAAATTCTGTTAAGCTATAATAACATTTTTCTATGAGCCACATACGTAATTTTTTTGTCAAAGTCTTTGAAGGTCCACGTTTAAAATGTTTTGGGATCCTGTTAAACACTTTAATGCACATTGCGTAACATCCATTTTGAAAGAGAGAAGTGCGTGGGCGGAAGTCTAATACAAGTCTGTCCCTGTCTCTTGTATTGCGAGGGAATACATCTTTGGCGCGTTTAAATAGTTCCGGATGCTGGTTTAAAAATTTAAATACTTCTAGTATGTACATACATGGAACCGTAAGTACCCCTAACTTCACAAACAGTTGTAGGAACAATAGTCGCTATTTATTAACGCCCGAAATTAATAACCTATCTGTAGATATAGATAGGGTTACCTGAGATAGTTGCCTAGGATATTTTTGTCAATATGACCAAAATAGCGACGGTTGTAAGGCAACGAAGCCGTATCCTAGGCAACTATTTCAGATAGCCCTTTCCATATCTACAGATAAGTAATTATATTAATTTCGGGCGTAAATGAATTTGCGGCGTGAAACTTCTGTACGTCAGCCAATACTGTTTTGTTCTGTTTTTAGCTACGATTTATTAGATTAGATAACACTTTATTTGCATACACAGAAACAGAAACATACATGGAAATAATAATACGATAAGTTGTACAAAGGGGCGGCCTTATCGCTTAGCTGCGATCTGTTCCAGACAACCCTTTTTTGTTGATGGTCAATGAGTTAAATAATAGTTTGTGCAAAAAAAAAAAAATAGAAATTAAAATGATAAATATTAATGAACTACAACAAAATAAATTGATAAACATACACAATATAATAAAAATACATAAATTTATATTAAGTACATTTAATATAATTTGTAGGAAAAAGTTATTGTATCCAATAATTCCAATACAATATTACTAACAAACAGTCATCCTGTCAATAAATAGTTTTACCGTTTAACGTTGTTCAGTGGTCCAAGTTCAGGCTCGGCTTTGGCAGCGGGCAGCAGCGACATGCCGGCGGCGGCGGGCGGCGGCGTGTTCAACGTGTTCTTGTTCTCCGCTAGGGGGCGTTTGCTGGGACTGAAACAAGACAGAGGAGGTGTAAGTATATACAGGGTGTTACAAAAATACCCGTAAAGTCGAAAGAGGGTTAATTGGTGCTTTATAACAAGTTCATTTACAATATTTGAAACCCGTACTATCACTGTATGACTTTTCGCCAAAAAAAATAAAACCATAATTTTTTTCATTGATATTCAGTAAAATTAAAGAGTCAACTACGCAGAATGTTTATGTACATTTTTACCTACTCCGGTTCCCTGACATCACAGCTTACTAGGATTGACAATACTTTTGGCTTTGATAATATTTTGTAACACCGTGTATATGGTATAGTGTAGAGACCTGCACCCTAGAGTTGTGAAATATATTAATTATTCATTAAAATTAATAGACAAATAAAAATATCAATAAATAAGGTAAGTTAAATTACCTTATTTATTGATATTTCAGAGCAGTCAGCGCCGCGCGTTCATGTCGTAAACACGTAACTCGCTTACGCTTATCGCCTGACATAACATCTATCGAACGCGGCACAGCTAATCATCCTTTATTATTTTTATCCAAAATGTTTAACTGTCCAACGTGTAACAACAACTTTTCTGATGGTGTTAGATGTTCTAAGTGCAATGTGTCTTATTGCTTTTCGTGTGCAAACATATCGGAAGTTAACTTTCGCAAGCTCGGACCAGCAAGACAAGCCGCTATTTAGTGTGCTTCCTGTAAGACAAACAACTCCCAAGTTTGTACGGCACCGGCGTCTCCTGGTGTCTTATCGCCGGCAGCAACACACGACACGAGAACACGAGCAGGATCTGTCAACGACCACCTTACAAAAGAAAATAAACAATTGCTTACAAGAACCAAAAAAGCAGCTGCCGAGAAGAACTATAGTCACGTTTGGGTTCAAAATTGCAATATTCTAACTAGAAAAACAACACTTCATCCATCATCGCAGTGAAAGATGACGGTGACCTATCTCATATTAAGTGACTATTACATTCTTCACTCTCTTCAATATATTTTGCATCATTCAGTGTTAATTCCTACAAATTTTACTCGTTATTTATATTTTTGTACTGTGTATTAAGTATATACCGGCCGTATAATATGCTTTACGTATGCTATGTGTTCAAACCTTATCAAAACATTGAAACAAATATAAAAAGTCACATGTATTGTTTTCCTTATCACTTAGTCCTCAACAAGATTCAACTGAGTTATCACTTATTTCTATTGAATATAAATATAAATATCTTTTATGTTTCTATTACTCAATTATCTCGCTACATTATATGTCAACATGCTATGTGCCAATTTAAACATAATAATTAAACTTTATTTAACTCATTTATCATTATTCTAAAGTACTTATCATTTTACTATGATTCTGTCAATAATGGATCATGCCGAAATAACCTTAAAACTTACTCACCACAGCTCATTCTAAAATACAATAAAATCGCATACCATTGGGTCAAATATTATAAACGAATATTTGTTATTCCGTTCACATTCATAATAGTCAGTCATTCATTTAATTATCTATCACTATTCTATTATATTCAAGTTATTCAAGTTGCCGTGGCAATATTTCGTCGGACTTATTTCAAATTGCTAAAAAAAATACAAATATATATATATATAACATTGCACTGCCTGCTGCACTCCGTAATCCTCTGACATTATTTGTTATATTCGTACATTTATATTTTACATTGATTCCTGCAATCCGGCCAAAAGTTTTTTCATTTGTCTGGATTGTGCACATCAATGATTAACATTTATTACCAGAATGTCAGGGGTTTGCGGACGAAGACAGTGCAATTTAGAAGAAATATTGATCTTTATAATTACGTGACGTGGTTACTTGATGGTATCACGAATGAAGAGATATTTAGTGACAGGTATTCGGTATGGCGGCGCGATCGAGACTACGCGGGCGTGGGGCAATCCCGAGGTGGTGGCGTCCTTATTGCTATACGTTGTGACCTTGCGGCGCACGCGCGGCCCGAATGGCACTCTACGGCAGAGGACATCTGGGTTTCGGTTGAATTCCGCGCGGGAATTGAAAATCGTCCTATTAAATTGCACATCGGCTGTATTTACCTCTGTCAACAAAATCAAGGTCTGTCTTTCGTCTCACAATAATTCTCTAATTTTTCTGAGAAATTGCTCTCAGTTTGCGCTAATAATGCGCATGACAAATGTTTAGTAGTCGGCGATTTCAATTTAAGCTATATATCATGGCTATCGAGTAGTGACGTTAATTATCTCAGTCCTACGTTACGTAGTATAAACGCGAACCACAATGAAATACAGGATTTAATGAATTTATGCGATATATATCAATATAATGGTGTTAGAAACCACCTTTTACGATATTCTTGATTTGGTGCTTTGCAATGGAGATATATCTGTATGTCACTGCACTGAGCCACTGGTGGGGGAAGATTCCTATCATCCAGCTTTGCTATGTCGACCGAACTTAATTTTTTTACCGGATATGAAGTCCAGGGCGAGACCTAAGTATTTTTATAATAGGGGGGATTTTGAGGCCATGAATACTGACCTTAATAAGCAGGATTAGTGCAACATACTATCGCGCGGGACGGTCGATGATGCAGTGGATATATTTAATAAAATACTGTGCTCTTTAAGAGATAAATATATACCTTTTGAATTTATTAACCCAAGTCGATACACTGTGTGATAGGTACTCACCTGCTTTGAAAAAAAATCTTAGAGAATAAAATAAGTTTCACAGGAAACATAAGATATATGGTAATATGGCTGCATCTGCTCTTCTTTTAAAGTTTTACGACAGCTAAAAAAGTTGAGAAGGAGTGTTTTGAGAGTTTTGTTCAACATACTGAAAGCGTGATTCGTGAAAATCCCAAAGCTTTTTGGTCCTTCATCCGTGCTTATAAGCAACGTGGTTCATCATATCCATCTTTTATGACCTTCAATAATGTTCCTATAACTTCTGGTAATCTTATATGTGACGCTTTTGCAGAATTCTTTCATTTAAACTTCCAAGAACCCGACACAAATAGCACTAGTACTACGAGCACAATTCCAAACTCGTCTGAGGGGACAACAACTTCCTCTGCTGACATTTGTTCTATTGAAATTACAGATGACAATGTTTATAAAATGTAAAAAGGGTCTCGACTGTAATAAGTCAGCTGCCCTGATGGGTTGCATCCAGTCCTGATATCGAGGTGTGCACGTAGTTTGACTCTCCCTGTAAGATATTTATTTCAGCGTTCTTTAAATGAGGGTATCGTACCAAGGATCTGGAAGACAGCAAATATAACGCCTATTCATAAAAAAGGATCAAAGCGTGAAGTAGAAAATTACAGGCCGATTTCGAAGCTATGTGTATTGGCTAAGGTCCAGGAAAAGTTAATTCATCAACAAATCTATGACGCCCTCAAGCATACTTTTACACCTGAGCAACATGGTTTTCTAAAAGGGAAGTCGACAATTAGCAACCTTATAGTGTTTACTGAAGATGTCACTGCGGAAATGGAATCTGGAGCCTAAGTCGATACCATTTACACAGACTACACAAAGGCGTTTGATCGAATTGATCACGTGATCTTACTCACTAAGCTACAAGCCGCTAGTATTCACGGGGATCTTCTTAGGTGGTTCAGCTCATATGTTGCTGATAGGTGTTAGACTGTGGTGCTAAATGGTTTCTCATCGCAATCACGTTTCTCTACTATTCCATCTGGCGTCCCACAGGGCTCAATACTGGGTCCACTTTTATTTATTCTGTTTATTAACGATATACATAGTTGCTTTTATCATTCTCGATTCCTACTGTTTGCCGACGATATGAAAGTATATAAAAAAATTAACTCTTTAGATGAATGCCGTCTTCTGCAACAGGATCTTGATAGGTTGCAAAATTATTGTCTCGTTAATAAACTAAATTTTAATGCATCTAAATGTAACTGTATTTCGTTCACTAGGTCTCGTAACGCAATACACTAAATGAGCAAGCACTCCAGCGTGTTGACCATATAAGAGATCTTGGTGTAATTCTCGACTCTAAACTTCTCCTAGACAAACATGTGGAAAATATAACATCCAAAGCAACTAAGACCTTGAGTTTTGTCTTAAGAACCACTAAGAATTTTAGATCTGCTAAATCATTGAAGGTACTTTATTGTTCTCTAGTTAGAAGTCAACTTGAATATGCCAGTTAAGTATGGAATCCTCAATATGGTATCTATATAGACAAGATTGAAAAAATACAGAGAAAATTGCTAAGATATTTGAACTATAAACACAAAATTATATCGAAATCAAATTATATTAATAACTGCAAGCATCATCATCTATTACCATTTAGTCAGCGTAGAGAAGTAGCGGATCTTAAATTCTTCCAAAATGTTATTACCGGTGTAGTTGAAAGTAGTGAGCTTTTGTCTAAGGTTAAAATGCAAGTACCAGTTCGGGCAAATTGCAGGAGAAATTACCTTAAATTCCATACCAAGTGTGACAAATTATAGACAAAAATATTTTTTTAATAGAGTAATTAACAATTTCAACCATAATCATTCTGAGCATGTTGACATATTCATGGGACGGTCCACTTATTTTAATAAACAAATCTGTTTTGACTTTTTTGAAGAATAATAACTACCACGAAGATTAACTCGAACTAGATGTGAATCTTTGTTTTTCTTATCAATGTTTTGATATGGGTATAGTATTAATTAGTTATTTATGTTTTAATTAAACTCAAAATTGTGCACCCAGTCCCTTGAGACTAAAATATGGCATTTAGAACACCAATAATCAAATTGTATTATGTTTTAATAACTTTCAAATGTATTTAGATTTTGGATCATCATCTATAAGTGAAAACTGTCTAAGGCATGTTTTGTACTATAGTCCTATTATTACCGTTATATTTTTAATGCTGTTAGTTTTCCAAGTAAAATATAATAAAATAAATTAGATTCGGACATGCGATCGAATTTGATTTCAATTACCGTTCATTTAAGAATAATTTTTTTTTGACAACCATTACAATCTGTTAATTTTATTGAATATTTTTTGTTGCACTCAATTGTAGGCTCTTTCTCTTTCGGAATAAGTATTAAATTAAAGTGGTATTGGTGATCGGATGGTGATTATTATCAGTTCATTTCTTTACGATATTTTTCTGCTATTGAATATTATAGTCGTAAGTAGTCAGTTGAAGCGTAAAGTGTTAAGCCTCTTAAAATATGACAGGTCATTGATTCCTAATAATATTCGTTTGCTACGTTTAAATTAAAAACCAGTAAATTCTATGGTTAGATTGAAAATATCAACTAATATTTTCAACAGATAAAGTTAACTGATAAAAATATTTATCATTTAATTTTAAACAGATATTTGTTTTTAACCGCTTAACACCATCTCTACTGCACTCCTACGGCAGTAAGCCCCACAGCTCCGCCCTCCGTCGCGGATTTTAATATTGTTTGCAAGTCCAACAAAAACAAAATTGCTCTTTACATCATTTCATTCTAATGAATATCTAAGGAAATATCATAAGTTTTTAAATAACTCCGCAACAACAGGTAGGCTTGCTTACTTTATACTGACAATATATTCCGGACGTTTAAGCTAGAACGTTACACGAACAAATAGCGCCCTTCTTGCCGTGGCCGGATTGTATTTGAGCAATACTTTTCTAAATATGTCGTATTCTTGTATGAAACGCTGCATGCTTCGCGTAGACAATTTGGAGACTGCCTACTTGAGTATTTAGCGTTAGGAAAAACTAAGTTGATGAGTGTTGAATAGAAATTTGGTTATATAATAACAGAAATAAAATAAAACTAAATTTACTTTAACAGTAGTGGTATATTTATTTAGGTTTTTAATGAGGTAGGAACTGCCTATATGGAATGCACGCCCCTGAGTTAGGTATTATTGATTCCTTAAATTAATATAACCTTTTTGGTTTATCCTTTTGAAGAAGTGTCAAACTTCAAACTGTTTATTTTCATAACTAAGTGTACATTAGATGTTACATAATATATGTGCTTATGACTTAGCCACCTTAAAGCGATATCTATATCTTGAAAAGTGATACCTAATAATATATCTTTTCCAAGAAATAAAATAAAATATTATTGTCATAACAAAAAAAATCGTAAACATTGGTCTAACTAAACTTGTGTCTCGCAAACCGGAAACCACGACGGTATCACTGGAACAAATTAGTTCCAGTTACTTTCGTTAAAAAATATT
The DNA here is from genome assembly GCA_910589605.1 of Chrysoteuchia culmella. Classification (NCBI taxonomy): domain Eukaryota; kingdom Metazoa; phylum Arthropoda; class Insecta; order Lepidoptera; family Crambidae; genus Chrysoteuchia; species Chrysoteuchia culmella. The sequence continues at coordinate 5,575,264 of OU342651.1, forward strand.
TGTAACGTAGATTTTGTTTTGCATTCCAGATGGCCATATATTCTTTTCTTTTACGAACAGGGGGCTAATTGCCTAATTTTAAAATCTATCGCAATCCCTTTCAATTCGTCATCTGAAAGATATTTACATACTTCAGGCCGTCAGTATTTGACATTTGATAGGGATTGTGATCGGGATGCGTTTTGAAAGGTATTGAATGAATGAAATTGAACTGTCTAAGCAAAGTGACACGAAAATATCTTTCAAATGTATGGAGAAGTGTCAGGGGAGTTTCACCAGAGTTCTTTTCGTAATAACACCTGTTGTGAGGCTCCATTTTTAACTCGATTTAGCATACAATTTCTATTTATTACAAAATATATTTACTTGACATTGGCAAGATTTGCAAATTTTATCGCGAGCAAGCCATTAATTAAGACAAAAAGAATCAAAATGTCATTTAAAATATCATTCGTTCCGTAAGGGGGTTGCGATTATAAGTTAAACAATCCCATATGTCACTATCACAATCACAATACCTTTTAAAGGGATTGTAATAGATTTCGAAATTAGACAATAAGGGGACAGGTCAATATTTAAAAAAAAAACAAATATTTAAAACAAGTAAAAATATATATAATTTTCTAACATCTAATATTGTTGCATAGTAGCATCTAAGCTCTGTGTCGGCAAAATTTCATGACGCATCGCATTCTAATCATGTACAACATGTTAATATTCAATCATTTGCCGCGTCACTTGTCAATATTTTATTTTTCACTTGGAAATTTGATCATTATTTTGACGTTCTTCGAGATAAATCGAAATTGCTGTACTGGCCAAATACATGCGAGCAGCGGCCGACAAAAGTTGAATGAAAATCCAAATCTGTCGTGGTTTAGCGGCCAAATAAATTTAGTAAACTCATAGCTGTAGTGAAATTTTAAAATGGAACAATCATTTACTTCGAAACAAGGCAACCAAGGAAACTTCGTAAAATCTTCGCGTCCAACTTACCGCATTGTCTTAGGACTAAAGTCTATGACCAGTATGTATTGCCAGTGATGACTTCCGGTAGTGAAACGTGGTCGCTAGCTGATAAAATACCAATTTCTACTGTAACTCACTTTATTACTTCGATAATAGTACTCGTAGTACATAGACACGCGATAAAACTATTTAATAGCAAGCGCGACGCGCATACGCAATTATATCCTTCGGGAGACTGCCTCGTGTCACAAATCGATCGACGGAAGGGCGCGGCGCGTGGGCGGCGGTGGTGTGATCCTGCCGGCCAATCACGGTGAGGCTCGCGGAATACAGGCAACAACAAGCTCCCTTACACTATGGGTCTGATAAGAAAGCTCAAGGTCAGCCAGCGTGCAATGGAGAGGGCTATGCTCGGCGTTTCCCTCCGTGATCGAATCAGAAATGAGGAGATCCGTAGGAGAACTAAAGTAACTGACATCGCTCGAAGGATTGCTCAGCTGAAGTGGCAGTGGGCGGGACACATAGCGAGAAGAACCGAAGGCCGTTGGGGCGGAAAGGTTCTGAAATGGCGACCGCGCACAGGACGACGCTCCGTGGGTAGGCCCCCGACAAGGAGGACCGACGATCTGGTGAAGGTCGCGGGAAGCCGCTGGAGGCGGACTGCGCAGGTCCGATCGTTGTGGAGATCCTTAGGCGAGGCCTATACCCAGCAGTGAGCCCGGCAACCAAGGAGGTATCAAAGGTTTTATTTAAAATTCGAACTGGTTTGCAATAAAAATAGAAAGCAGTTTATTAAAAAATGTACTATTTAGTAAGTTCTACCTATGTACTACTTAGTTTTAATTTCCGCGCATTATTTGAGAAAACTACTATACAAGCCTTGGCCACAACTAAGCATTGATGGACTTTCGTATGTGCGTTTCGGTTTCGCCTCGGCCCACATTTACACGTTCGACCACCAGTGCCTCTTTTGCTGGCCGCTGCAGTAATCAAGGTTTCCCCCTGTATATTAATCTGCCGCGCTTTAGTAAATCTCGAAATCCCCGCTTGGGCTCCCTATATTACTAATACAGAAACGCAAGAACTTTCAATAAACTGTCTTATATAATTTTGTTGTTACCAGTGAAGTCAAGTAGCCCAAAAATCGCGAAAAAAATTGTCTAACTAGCCCAAATTGCGACCATCGCAAAAAACGTAAAACTGGTCGCAATTTCGGTCGCTAGGTAGCCCAAAATGCAACATATCGCCCAATCTGGCAACCCTGGCAGTAATGTACTATTAACGCGCGTTCGCTGATAGAATAGCACCGACAGGCGTAAACATTCTTTCTTGTCTAAATGAAATTTAAAATTTTACTTAAAAAAATGAAACCCAAGTAAAATAACACTAACCTCATCATCTTGACGTGTTGCAGTATAGACAAACTGGACGGAATATCGCAATTTGTCTCATCATAGTCGATGGAATGATCTTTTACTGGCGAATTTTCTTTTATGCCTTCAGGGATTCTGAAATCAAGTTCAACTAATTTACCATAAGTACGGATTTGTTTACATCAGATTAGTAGCACAGATAACATAATGCAGCGTCTTACAGAGTACGTTTCATCGTATATTCCCTTTTTTGTTAGGTTGGTACAGTCAAGGTCAAAAATATAGATACAAGCCTATTGACAGTATGATGTACATATTAAGAACAGCTATGTACGGAGTAAAAGTGGTAGGTACAAGGAGGTGTAAATACTCTTAAATATAATTTGAAACTACAGAACCCGCTGTTGAGCTACCTGAATCGACTCCAATCAAAACAGGTTCGAAATTTGAATTTTGACAATCACCGAAAAGAGTGCCGACCTGTCAATGATGTTTTGTCTTTTCATTTGACGTCATCAGTCAAGCAAAAAATCTTTAATTAGTTACTGTTTTTACTTTTTTTTCAGTAAGGCTAAACGCCCACTACGATTTTTTTACAACAAATGACGAATCTCTGCACTTGTATACCTTGACTTTGAGTAATTCTACAACTTCTATGTCATATCAACAATTGCTCCGAATGAATAGGCTAGGTCTAACCACACGTAGCAATTTCAGTAAAGGCCCAAAAAAAAGAATAGAGCCTGAATGATCTCCTTTCAAAAACGTCAATATGGACGAAAATTACTTGCACCTGCTTTTTTAAACTATAGTTCACTAGACAATACAAAAACGGGTGCAGGGATTTTCGACCTAATTGACATTCACCAAATTATTTTTTTTAAATAAAACAGCCATGTTAGTGAAACAGAATATGAAAAAAACCACCAAATTTCAAAAATATCTATAAGGTCGAAAATTGCTTGCATCTGTTTTTATTAACTATAGATCACTAGAAATCGTATACTGATCGGGCGTAAACACACAAATCTAAACAAACAAATCATACTCGCTCGCTTGCGCTCAAGGATTTCACCATTCGACACATCACATAAACAAAATGATCTGCGATTTTAGCAGTTGTTGTGAACTTGTGAAGGAAGGAGCAATCTGCGATTCTCACACTGTGAAATTGTAGCAGTCGATGATGTGAAGGAAAGGAGCAGCTGTGAATAATGAAAATCGATATATTTTACATGCTATTCATGTAATGTTCCATGCCTAGACTATAGTAGTATAGTCGTCGTCGTCGTCGTCTCAGCCACATGAAACCCACTGCTGGGTATAGGCCTCCCCCAAGTAGTATAGTATAGGTAAATATAGTTCACACTTTCACAGGCGAACAATTATTATTCGCAACAATTAAAATTCGTAGTGCGCGCTTAGCCTTAGTACTTAATATTTAAATTGAAAAATCGTTACTTATAATCTAGTGGGTATATATTAATGATTACGTTGTTGTCTCCAAGTTAATGAGGCACCCGTGGATACATATTATTGCACTTACCTGTTTACCAAATAATGTTAAAATTGTTGTATACTTTTTTTTTAGTTTTGGCTATTTCCATATCTATAGTAATTTAGACATATCTTTGACCTTGACTGTACCCCTGTCGATTTCTGTCAAAAGGTTAGGTTAATTTAGGAAAAGAAATCAATGCAGACTTTTTAAGTTTTGGATTCTGTTTTAAAATCATGTTCGAAACATTAGAAAGCAGTGAAAGTACAATGGTTTTGAAATGATGTTTCTAACATGCCTTCTTGATATACAGGGGTAACAACCTAACAAAAAAGGGGAAATACGATGAAACGCACTCTACCTACATAGACTCACCTAACGTGTGCTTAAAATTAAGAACATCTAAAGTGATCAAATATATATATATATATATCGGCAAAACCATAGCGTTTTTAAAAATGACAACGCTATAGAGCGTTCTATGACGTAGTAAAAAATTTAAATACTTAGGTATTCCAGAAGTGACTCAAGCAGTGATCTATATTTAAGAACAGTTAGAAAGGGCTTATTCTTCGCATGTATCGACGTCCCTTTCTAACTGTACTTAACTGCTTGAGTCACGTTCTGGAATACGGACATTTACTTACGGACCTTACGGACTTGCGCCAAGCAAGGTTAAAATTTAACCCAGATTTAATCCATACAAAAGTAGCACTAACTCTGTTAAATGTGTTAACTCAGCAAGTGGGCTTAATCCAGTACCGATACTACAGTGCGACAAGGCTTTTAATTAAAATTAACGCAGACGGGGGGCGTAACTGTCAAAATTGACGTAAAAACAAGATGGCGGTGTTAGTTCCTTTTTTTGCCACGTTCGTTTAAGGGCTTATCGGACGTGCGATATGGCTTTTAATTAACCCAATTACCACTAACCGGTATCCGGTGATCGCGCTCGACTTTACGCGCTACGCGACTTTAAACTCTATTGTGTAAATTCAAATTCCAGATTGATTTATGTCTTAGAGTCGATTTTATCTAAACTAAGAAAAAACAAATGACAAAAGATGATCTTTGTACATCTTATACCTCGAAGGTTGTCTGGAAGAGATCGCTCTTAGCGATAAGACCGCCGTTGCCCACATATATATTACCTTTTTCTTTTTTTTCTTATGCTCTGTATGTACTGTATCTTTGTGTGTGCAATAAAGCGTTTAATCTATTTATCTAAAAGATGTTTTGATGGGTTAACGCGGGCGGAGGCGCGACAGAACTGTCAAAAATGACGTTTCATGTTAATTCCTTTTTTGCCACGTTCATTATAAGCCTAGTAGCACTGTAATGATCACTTTGAATGTTTCTTATTAGCTGAGTCTGACGCTGACAGTACAAATGTATCACCATACAAAGAAAATACAGGGTGTTAAAAGACCCATACCGAACCCGTGATATATGGGTAGTGTATATTAAACTAAATAAGATTATGTAAAAATTATTGCTGGGAAACGACTTTTATTTTTAGTAAAAAAAAATTTTTACATGCAATGGAACGCGTGCAACAACGTTTGCGTGTGTCTATAGATAACAAGTTAGTTACTCGTTACTCTTTAGAAAAAAATAATATCTAATCCTTAATAACTCCTTAACTATCAGTTTCTCAGTTTTGGCTCCATACAAGAAAATTATAGTAAAGATGGGAAGAATATGTGGTTTTCGTTTTCGTTATGGGTCTTTAACAACACTCTTTATCACGGAACACCCTGTAGACACACTGGGCGATATAGAGGGGCGATTAGCACTTGTTGGCAGCGAACAGTGACATCTAGCGCATGTCAATAAGTATAGTTTAATTGCGCTATATAGCGCTCTATCGCCGCAAAAGATATAGCATGAGAATGCAATGAAAAAAAGAAAGAAGAAATAAATAAACATATTTATTGATGCAATTCATTCTTCTAATCTGAAAATGTAGAATATTGACATAATTTAAAATGTTACACTTCCCTAATAAATTCGGATTTTTTGCCCGACGGAAAGCTCTCACATCATAGCTAGCTAGCTATTACAAAATACGTAATAGTACTAACATTAAGCTCCTTCGTACACAAGGCAACCCAAATCTCCGATACCCGACGATGTTTGTATAAGCGACTACTGCAGTATGGTAGTGGCTTGTTGACCAAAATCGTCTGGTATCTAAGTCTGCAGCGACTGCTGCAAAAGCAACGAGAGCGACGACGGAGAAGCGATGGCGAGCGGGGCGGCGAGTGACGTTTGGTTATTCTGCAGGCTTTTTTGTTTGGCAAACTTGACGTTACAGTCAACGTTATTGTAAAATGTAGCTGTCTGTTTGATATTTAGCGACTTTTTTTACCGACATGAGCAGTGTATCCGATAGTCTACGCTAAAGTGTCCTGTAAATGTCATGTTTGGCAAACTCGTTATATTGGTACTGATCGCCTCGCTCCGCTCCCGTTCGTCGCAGATCTCGTGCCCGCAGACTGAGAATTACGTATCCTTGTGTACGAACCTCCTATATACCTAGCGCTGGTTCGAGTATTAGCCAAGGTAGGATGTTCTTAGCGAGACATATGCCCACGTTAGTAGATTAGCTGAAAGTGGTATCGCGCTACTCCCGGTATTCTCAACAACTGACTATTTTATCTCTAACTGCCTAGCTAGCTATTTTTTTTTAATCTAAATTAAATCAAAACATTTACATACTGTCGGTGTAACAAATTTATAGGTTCTTCATCATGGCCGTCTTCATTTTTCTTTACTGGACTATTCTCACAGCCAAGTGGTGATTTGTTTTCTGACTTATTTTTCAAAGATAACGGGGGTTTTTTAAAAGGACTACTCTTAGTTGCATTTTTTAATCTGTAAAAACATGAAAAAAATATTAACTTATTAGGTATAGTAAACGACAAGTTAACATGCGGTAATTTTCTAGAGGTGTGTTCAGGGCTTGTTTATCCAGTTAAATTTCAAACCGGTACAGACAGCAGCGAGTACATAGAAACCGTTTTAGTAAGGTTTGGCTCTATCCAAACCTTAAACGGTTCATGAAAGAGCAAAATTAAAAGGGTTTTGAATCAATTAAACGGTTTATACAGGTTTTTTCTGTTCTTTATAAGTACCTAAACACAACGGCACAACGCGTGCGCGCGAGTGATAAATGGCTATGCTTATGTCTACAAACAGAAGGTCGCTATTAGCCTGATCGCCTCGCCAGTAGTAGGTAGGAATAACCGCCTCTGTAGTCTAGTGGTAACAGCCACCGGCATCAGATCCAGGGGTCCCGGGTTTGATTCCCAGCGGGGGTACATTTGTATTCGGTTTGGTTGGTGTTAGGACTTGTTGTAAGTCCGCCTGGCTAGCTACCACCATCTTATCTAAGTCTGACGCCATAACAACAATGTTTTTAGCATTGTGTGTTCCGGCAGTTAGAGATAAGATAGTCAGTCCCTCAGTGGTTGAGGATTCCGGGAGTCTCGCTCCCATCTTCAGCCTTATCAATACTTAACATCAGGTAAAAGTTGATCATAAAAAAGGAACAATTAGCAGCTTTGGATTAAAGCGGGTTTAGGTTTTTGAAGCGGTCTCATTCCGAATACGTCGGAAGCCCTAATCAAAAACTTCAATTAATCGCTCTTTTTCAAACCGATTTCAAGCCCTGGGTGTGTTTTCAGTCGTGTACAACTATAAGCAAACAATGTGAACGAGATCGGAGTCGATAAAGCGATAGAGGTAACCGATGCGTACTAAGTATTTTCACTTAACGAACTAGTAGTGAGAGAATTTCCTCGCTCTTGATTGGCTAAAGATACGGGCATTGCCTTCAGCCAACCACGAACGAGCGGGTTGTCTGTACGCCTTATCTTTAGCCAATCACGTGCGATTTCTCGATTTCAAATTCTCTCAATACTAATATTATAAATACGAAATTATGTCAGGATTCTATCTATCTTCTATCTTAGTCACATAACACCCACTGCTTGGTATAGGCCTCCCCCAAAAAGGGGGGGGGGGGGGTGCCATAAACGCCACGCTTGGCAGCCACGATCGCAGTATGGCCAAGTTTGAGGAGACGCTGCTGCCCATCTCCTGAAGGCTGAGTCCCGAAGAGCTCAGCAGAGCAAACTTAAGTGCGATAGCCAGAGCCTTAACTGGACACTGCAAACTAAACAGGCACCAATTTCACATGAAATTGAGTGACACTGACGTTTGCCGTTACTGCGGATAAGAGAGAGAAGCAGTCGTACAATTCGGCCAGAGGAACTAAAATCTTTCAAAGCTAGGAAGATTTTTGACTAAAAGAGATATTATAACAAGGCGGAGAGTTACAATAGATCTTTTAGGTCGCAGTGACTACAGTTCCGACTGGAGCTGCATAGCCCCTTTAACCTACAATTAATTAATCAATTATGTCAGCTTGTTTGTTACTTACGCTAAAACGAATCGATTCTGAACGTATTTGGACGAAGACAGAGATAGTAGATAGACTGGATTAAAACATAGGATACTTTTTATTCTGATATTCCTACGGGAACGGGAACCACGCGGGTAAGGCCGCGGGCGACCGCTAGTACTTTATAATTCATAATCATAACATAAAACAATACTTACAATGATGGATATTTTGGCGGTCCACTTGTAGGTGATGGCAGTATTGTCTCGTCATTGTCTACGGATTCTTTCTTTACTAACATCTGAACTAATGGCTAAAGTTTTAGGAAAAACAAACATTTTAGTTGTTTCTCAAATACTTTTAAATAAAACAAAAAAACTGTATAATCTACATTTTTACTGTTCAATAACTGAACCACTTAGGATGAACTTTAGTATAGATTGATAGGGTAAAGATATGCATTTTTACCACATATGAGTAAGCTATTGTTTAATCTAATTTAAATAATTTCGAATCTAAATAATTCGTGAAAGTGTGTGATGATTTATACAGGGAACCTATAACTTTTCAAGTACCTAATTTCTTATTTATACAAAGCCTAACCACCACCAGCTGTATTATCTTGCCGTGCCGTGTGGTGACGGCCTAAAAATACAAGTGTCACCATTCCCTTACATGCCTGGGATGTCGTAAGAGTCGACTAAGAGGCTCGACGCATTGAAAACCTATGCGAGAGAAGGAAAACTTGAAACAAACCCTCTACCAACCCTCTGGCCAGCGTGGTAGCAGTAGGCTAAATAGCCTCCTATGAATGCCACAATAGGCGTGAGCTAGGAGAGGCCTATGTCCAGCAGTGGACGTCCACAGGCTGATGATGTGATGTCATTTTAATTGTTTGTTTGTTACTCTTTCACGCAAAAACTACTGGACAAATTTGGATGTTTGGCACACAGATAAAATGGATTAATACCGTTTATATCGATATTCCTACGGAAACGAAAAACCACGCGGACGAAACCGCGGGCTCCGCTAGTACATAATAAATGTTTACCTTGATATCGTTTTGAGAGTTCCTAGTCATTAGTTCCGGTGAGCTGGTGAGGTCAACGTAGTTATCTGATTTAACGCTGACAAGATTCAGACGAGACTGCCTTAGTTTTCCTTTGCCTTTGGTTTTCGAAGGTGTTGGGAAGACTAGCTTTATTGTCTTATTATCTGGTGTATGCCTGTTTAAGTGCATAAGTAAATTAAAATAAATAAGACATACATGCAACCAAAACCAATCGAACTTGTATTATTGACGACCTCCGTGGTAGGGGGTAGCATGTACACTTGTTTTAAGGTGTCGCCTACTCTGAGGTCCCGGGCTCGAATCCCGGTAGGGGCAAATATTTATATGATGATTACGAGTATTTCTACCTGAGTCATGGACGTTTATACATATTTCTACACATAAATACTTGTATATGTATAATTATATACATTTTCTCAAACTTGCATGGAAATGTTGTCATTATTTTCGAAAAAAGAACACGCAAAGTATCGAATTTACGGACAAAGAAAATCAAATCCATTGCAGGAGCGTTTTTTGAATTTGGAACATTACAAAGAGTATTTAACAACTCCAGCACGCCGTTTCATACAACATTGCTGGAGCACTGTAATGTTCCAAATTCAAAAAGATGCTCCTGCAATGAATTTGATTTTCTTTTAGTAATTATTAAATGTATAATATAAAAAGTATGTTTTATTTCCCTGCATTCTTTTGAGATAAGCACTATATATGCCTCGACGGAAATGGCAATTGCCTGTCTCGTATTAGTGAAGTCCTCGCCTACGGCTCGGCCTTCAAACTCATACTCAACCTGCAATTACCTATTTCACGGCCTTTGCAATAGTGTACTATTGTATCCATTACCCTAGTATCCCATTACACAAGCCATACAGTGCTTACTATGGTAGCTAGGTTAATTGGTGTGAGTGTAAGAAATATTTATTTAATTTATTAATATTAACCACTCAATGGTTCTTTGCCTCCTAGAAGCATGTGTGCGGCGCTCTCAATAGTGCGGCGGGCGACTATTGAGTGGTTATTAATCTCATCTTATTTGTTATTATAACTGTTACAATTACAATAGTTGATTTTTTCAAGAAACGTGAAGAAATGGGTTGTTATGTTTTGCTTTCAATTGTTAGCTAAAATTGTTATATGATATATGACAAGCCAATACCATAACATAGAAATTTTTATTATACTTGCCAGTCAGCGGGACATTTCTTCTTATCACGGTGATCTGAAGACATATTTCGTACCTTCTTCGATTGTATTATTGGACTGGTACGTCCTGGTGTGCCTTCAATTTCAGACACTGACTCCTCTTTAAATGAAACATCTTGAAAAGAGTCTGAAATTTCTTTTTGTGGACTGGAAACTTCTTTTTTTATATCAAACTGTTTGTTAATTTCCATGGATTGAGGTTCAAATTTTACTAGAGGTGTATTACTGCATATAATTATAAGGGCTTCATTGACTATGTTCAAATTCTTTGTTTCATACAGTCTTGTAAGTGCTGATGCTTGAAATAAAAAGAAAATTTTAAGAATTAAACAATATTAAATGGTTCAAGTTAATTGGCAACTGGCATGAAACTTACTACTCCCCCTGCTAGCCTAGTTGTAATCTAAACGTTTTGAGAAACATTGTCAATAGTTTTTAAACTGTAAAAGAAGAAAGAACCCTCATCAAATACTGGCCTAGCCGCTGCCAAAAACTTTGAGGCACATTATTTTGCACAAAAATCATTTGAGACAGGTGCCAAATTAACTCGATTGACTAAGTAGTATAATCTCATGATATTAGAGGGACTTGTTTAGAAAATCTATTTTATTATAAAAAGAAAAGTTCATTTGTATCACAATGACTTTATAAGTATATAAATGAATAAACTGGTTGAAATTATAAATTTAACCTTTCAGGCCCCGGATTATGAGACACAATAGATTTGCCATTGTTCTCTAGACACCGGTGTCCGGTTTGGTATGGTGAATTAAAGAAAAAGGATACACATGTACTACATCTTTTCATTGCCTGTTACTAAAATTTGAACCACTAAAATAAATCTGTAGCACCTAAATTATAAATGAAAACAATATCAAGTATGATTTATAGATTGGAATAATAATAATTAACTTACCAACATGTTGAATCATGAGGTCTTTTGATTCAATTACCTTTTTTAATGCTTCTGCACTGTTGCAGTTTTTGCTGTAACACATAATTTGAAATCATTTGTAATTTGTTTCAGAGTCGTAAATTGTTAGAAAGAAATAGTTTTAAGATAATAATATCCAGAAGAACATAATGTATAGAAGGTTGAGGAATAGTATCTTACCATCATAACAATTTTTCTTTAGTTACTATTACATAAAATATCTAAAATATTAATATTACAATAAGTATGTATTAGTATCGGGGAGCCCATGGTAAAGTGGTCTGTGCTCTCGGCATTTTATAAATAAATTATTTTTTTAACCTTATTACTTTCTGAAATACTGTTTAAAAAAAACTCTACTGATCAACCGGGAAGTTCCCTGACTGTATCAGCTGCATTTGCAGTCATTAAAACCCACCAATCAGCATAGGGCACACGTTGCGGGTCATGCCCATTCTCCTTATCCATCCACAAGGAAGGCCAGTGCCCTAGCAGTAGGGACATTAAAAATGGCTGATAACGATAATAAGTATGTAGCTTTGAATTAAGCAAGATAAATACTTTACCCTTATGATATCATTCATTTTACCTCTCACACATCTCTGTCTGTATTGTTAATTTCCTTTTATAATCCTCAGTTTCAATACACAAACCTTCAATTTCTTTAACTAATTCTGTAAGAATAAAATAGTCAAGCTTTTAACTTATTTTATTTGTTTACTGTTTTAACACTTTTTTCAATGAAATCCTTGTAACTTATAAACAGTTTTCAGTATTTATGAACTTACCTCTAAAGTCTGAAATACTTTGTTGTAAGGAAGTTTCAAGTGAACTTAGTTTCGTAGCACAAGACATTTTAGTAATCATTCGAATATGTAGAAAGAAGTAAGAAAGAGCTGGGATCACTGGACTGGATCAAATAAACGTATTATTTAATTAATTAATCGTAAAAACATAAATACCGCCAACCGCAACCACTGCACTTTTTGACATTGACAATTGACAATTTAAATTTTGACAGACAACCCAGAGCAGAGACATAAGAGCCAGTGACGAACTTGAGGAAGAAAATATTTATTCTGTGGTATTTGGCAGATAAAACATAGGTGCCAATATAGCGGCGAAAGAAATTCTTTGAAACGCACTTTGTTTGTTTATATAGACATGGGCGATTTCTATATATTATTATAACCGATATGGAGTTTTAATGTCGAATATGATAACCGATATTACATATCGATTACCTAGTGGTATGGTTTGCTAACTAAGAACAGTTATACTGTTTATACAGTTTATACGGCAGTTTATACAGTTTATACTGTTTATACGGCTCTGATATCAATATTGCCTATTTGTACGGTTTGCTCACTAAGAACGGATATACAGTTATTTAGTTACGGCAAACTAATAAATTTCAGAGTTTGAATGTGAGAGTTCGCGATGACTTAGTCGTTATTATGGCGACTTCCCTTCATGATTTGCTAGGCTTAGGACTGTCAGAAAAGCTTTTTTTATATAACCATATCGTCATCAGCCATTTTAATGTCCCCAATTCCCACTGGCCTTCTTATGACTGGATGAGGAGAATGGGCTATGAATGGCCACGCGAGCCCAATGTGAATTGGTGGGTTTTGACGGCTGCAAATGCAGCCGGGACCAATGGCTTAACGTACCTTCCAAAGCATAGAGTAGCTTGTGATTAAAATTTTTGGTCACCTATCCCGTAACCGACCATTGCGAAAGTTGCTTAACTTCGACAATCGCTGGACTGTGCCACTGAGCTAACCATATTATGGAAAGTATTGTCAAGGTCAAGTGCGCATCAAAACTGTTAAAAAAACAACAACAAAAAAACATTCAATACTCACCAAAACATGAAGCCGTAAAATCCACTACAAATTAATCCTTAATGCGCTCGTGCTTAATTCCATTTTGCTATGTGTGTGTATCCCTTGTGAATAGCTAAAACGCCGCGAAATATCAAATTCAAATTCAATACTTATTTATTCAGTCTAGGTTGTAACAAGCACTTATAAACGTCAAAGAAGCTACGCCATCGGTTCACAAACCCTACGCGCGCAGACCTTGTAACGAGAAGAACCGACAAAAAACTCGTCAATGGCTATTTTTTTCTTATCTTCAAAACATAATCGATACAAGGTAAATTGACTCGTATAGCTATCAATTTAGAGCGGAAATCGCCTACTCATTACGCCATAATATCATATCTGAATAACGCGTCATCTCCTTTACTCCAATCCAATGTAAGTGTAAACCGACTCAGAAAGAGAAAAAGTTAATATTAACTGTACAAAGATATCCTATCGTACGTTCAGTTATGAGAATAGTTCCATTTATTTGAGTTTTGTTGTTTCATTGCAGTTTTTCGATATTATACTGTCATAATATGTTATATGTTATATACAGAGTTTGAGTTTTGGTCTTGATATTATAGTGTCTGAAATATCGGTTACGTATAATCTTATATCGATACGTACGAATTGTATGATTATGATATCTTACTGATAGCCGATATAATAAACGTTTTGATTTATCGGCCCCATGTCTAGCCTAGCTAAGCTAGCACTTTGTGCTCTGCGAGACCATTACGTTATTTAATCTGTGCTGTGCTGCTTCGATTTGAAAAAAAAAATTAATGCGAGACCCAAGGAAAAGGAATCAACTATTGGTGTGTATTGGTTTTAGCTATCAAAAAAGAAAAGGACGGACCCTAATTATTGATTTGGCAGAGCTTCACTTTCGCCTAGGTTAGTAAAAAACGAGTTCTAAATTAATTAGGAATAATTATTTTGAGAACTGAGGCAATGCAAGCAAGCAGCTTGATGTCACAGCTTGATATTCGATGGTATGGCGTGGCGGTCAGAATTCCTTACCTTTGCCTTTGCTTCCCTTTACTTTGACAAAGTATTCGGCGGTTTTACGAGGTTTTTTTGTTTTGGTGAACGATTTGTTTTGATAATATTTATTAATTCGGTTCTTCGAACTTGATTAGATGCGAAGAGGGGAATTGTAAGATCCCTTTTTTCTTACAGGTTACCAAACAATAACTGTTACAAATCATGGACGAAGATGATATGGTTGTCATTATTGTAGGAGATAACTCTGGTGATGAAGAATTTCCTAGGCCCATCAAAACAGAACTAATGGACGAGGCAGACTTGCATGAACTTATTGAAGTTGTCAAAAAGCATGGCCAGCCAATATCTGTGAAAGAAGAGTATCTTAGTGATGAAGAAAATTTTGAGGAATACAATGAAATGAACCTTGAATACTCTGATAGTAACCTTGAAGAGTTGGTTGCGGCAAAGGAAGTATACAACAGTGATAATGAGCAAGAATTTTTACAAGTAAAAGATGAAAATGTCGATTTCAATTCTGATGAAGATTATGTGCCTGAAGTTGGTGAAGATTCTAAGTCAGATTCTGAGGATGAAATAGATACGCCCAAGATCAGAAGGACCCTCGTTAATCCAGCACAAAGAAAGTCCTTTGTTCAGGATCTTAAGCAGGAGTACCCAGAGTTGCGGCATGATAAAAAAGCTTTGGTGAAAGCACTTGCAGAAATCATGAGAAACATAAAAAGGCCATCGCCACCTCAAGACTTTTACTATGTGACTGATATTATGTTTGAGTAAGTATAGTTTACCATTGATTTCTTCTAACTTTGACTTCTTAGAGCAATTACAAACTGAATTGCCATTAACAGTTTTTGATAACAGTGGTATTCTGAATTATGAATTTTTATAACTCATAAGTTATATTTAGTTAAATGTTATGATAGTATTTTTTAACACTTCTTATACTTTTTTAGATGCAGGAAGTGTGGTTCAATGTCTGACACCAGCCAGGCTGCTGGTCGCCACTATCAGGAGAGACATGGCCCAAGATATTTGGTTTGCTTTGCCTGTGGTGTAGATTTTAGAAGGTTAGTGCTATGTTGTAACTGGATTTAGTTAGGGTGTAGCAAAGAGGGTGCAGGACAGAAAATGTTTAGTTATCAGTGGCGAATGGTCCACAACCAATTCCTATCTGCTTCCCATTTAGAAATCCCACTTCACTGATCCATCATGCAGTCATAATAAATGTCATTAATTAATGTCACCAATTAGTTAAATAAACAAAATATTTTATTTCCCATGTTTATTATTGTCTGATATGTGGATAGTTCTTGGTCCGGCTTATCTTCACCATATTTTGACCCTTCGCCGCTGGTAGTTATTTAAAGAAATTTAGTTCCTAACTTAAGAGTTATTTGTTAGATTCATATAAATTGTGTTTAACTTAGATATTTGATTGTGTTCACCTATAAATATAATATTATTTTACCGAGACTGTACCCACTGTCAAACTACATATCATCGATGAAGTGACAATACCTCCTAAATAACATTTTTTTTAGGAAATCTTCCCTACTCCTGACTATATTTTTTTTAATGTGACAGACATAAAATTAAAGTTTATGTAAGCTAATGCTTCTTCTATCGGATTTTTCTTTTTAAATAGGTATTAAAACATTGTGGAAATAAGTCCTATACGCACAGAAAATATTTACATCTTCATAATATTCATTCATAAAAAATATAATAGAGTTAGGAGGATTTAAATTGAAATAAATAATAATTCATTCAATTCATAACTTTAACCCAACAGGGCTTTTAAAAGGCCCGAAAAAGAACAACACATTTTATGAAAATATTTAGAAAATGTGGGTATTTTAGATTTTACTAGCGTTGTTTATTATAAACAACACAATTTTTCCGAATTATCACTAGGAAAATATTTTTTTTAATATATTTTCGGAGAATAAAGAACCTTTTATTCATTTATTTGTTTTATTAGGAGCACACACATAACCACATTATTACATGAACCAACAGAGGAGAGAGTCCACAGAGTAGAGAGCTAAAAAAGGATATAATTGTTTTTATAACTTTATGGCAATGGTACAAAATTATTTAGCCTATCTAACACACCCCCTTAATTTTACAACCTTTGTCTTATACAATGTAATAGTTATAATTATTTTTTTATATTAATTTAATATTTTAAAGTTTACAATAATTACAATAGAAAGCAAGTATTTCAATTTTACATATAAATGAACTTTAACTTTTACAATATTAGTTTTAAAAATACTCTTTAAATTTATTGAATCATGAGAAAACCTAGTGCTTTTACTTTTAATTATTTCAGTTATTTATATTTAACATAATATTCTTAAATTTAATGAATTTTTCTGAGCCCAAACTTTTAGTCATACAATCAGCTAAATTTTCATCACTTCTAACATAGTTAATATTAATCAATTTCTTATTTATTATATCTTTTAAGAAATAATATTTTATATCAATATGTTTTGTTCGTTTAGAGTTTTCATAGTTCTTGGCTATGCTCATAGCACTGCTGTTATCTACTAAAAGTGTATTTGCTTCTCCGGAACAGTTGAGATGTTTTGCAACTCCTCTTATGTTGAGTAGATCTTGTGCGGTTACAGCTGCTGCGACATATTCCGCTTCTGCCGTTGATAGAGCAACACAGGGTTGTTTCTTTGATGACCAAGCAACAATGTTGTTACCATGCAATATGGCGTTGCCGCTGACACTTTTTCTATCTATTCCATCGCTCGCCCAGTCTGCGTCTGAGTATGCTTTTATGTTGTAATTTTTACTTTTAGTATATGTTATACCTTGTTCTCGGGTACCTTGTAGGTATCGTAAAATTCTTTTTCCAGCCTTCCATGCCGTCTCGTTGAATTTATCAAGGTATCTACTAAGGTAAGACACGGAATAGGCAAGATCTGGTCTTGTTATTGTAGTCAAGTATAGAAGGCTTCCTATTAGTTCTCGGTATAATTTTTTTATATTTTCACTTTCTTCTTTTTCGATTTCAGGATTTACTTTGAAATTAACTTCCATAGGGGTCTTTGTTTGTTTGCATTCTTTCATGTTAAATTTAGTAAGTATTTTTTCAATTAATTTTGTTTGTTTTATTTTTATTTTATCTGTGTCTCTTTCTATTTCTATACCCAAAAAAGTTTTTGTTTCTCCTAAGTCTTTAGCATTGTATTCTTTCTTTAGTGCTTCTATAATAACTTTACTTTCTTTTCCTATTATCCAAATATCGTCTACATATATTATCATCCAACAATTTTCTTTGTAATATAAACATGAGTCATACTCTGATCGTTTAAATCCTTTTTCTTTTACAAATTTGTCTATGGTGTCATTCCAACATCTTGGAGACTCATAAAGACCATACAGTGCTTTATTTAATTTCAGAACTTTGTTTCTATTTTTAGATATATACCCTTCAGGAGGCTTAATGTATATTTCAGATTTTACTTCACCATTAAGGAATGCTGTCGGAATATCAAGTTGCCTTATTTGTAAGTCTTCATTTACTGCTTTGGATATCATCAGTCTAATGCTTGGCATTCTTGCAACAGGTGAGTACATTTCTGTATTATCATAGCTTTTCTGCTGAAAGCCTCGTACAACCAGTCTGGCCTTTTTATTTCCTTCTTCTTTAAGTTTGAATAGCCATTTGGTGTCTATAATCTTTTTCTTTTCAGGTAAGTCAGTTTCTGTCCAAGTTCCAAGTTTTACTAATGCATTTAATTCTGCTTCTATAGCTTGTCTCCATCCTTTATCTTTACAGGCTTCTTGATAGGTATTTGGTACTTCTGTAGATGCAGGTTCATTTAATGCTATGTTGGTTTCATATTCATTAAGGTAATTTGGTTTATTTATTTTGCGACCTGATCTTGTTTGTATTATTTTATCTTTTGTATGTATTACTTCTTCTTCTGTATTTAATTTTTCTTCTTCTGTTATTTCTTCTTCTGTATGTATATCTTCTTCTCCTGTATGCATTTCTTCCTCTTCTGTATTTATTTCTTCTTCTGTATGTATTTCTTCTTCTTCTGTATGTATTTCTTCTTGTTCTGTATCTATTTCTTCCGTTTCTGTATTTTGATTTTGTTTTATATTTGGTAGTATTATTAGTTCTTCCTTTTTTTCTTGAGCTTGATCTTTTCCTGTTTTTATTTTACCAAAGATAACATCTCTTCTAATTTTTACTTCTTTTATTACAGGATTCCATAGCCGGTAACCTGTTGGACTGTAGCCGACCATGATGAGTTCTTCACTTCTTTCATCTAACTTCTTAAGTGGAGTTAGTTGTTTTGCATATGCGGAGCAACCAAATGTTTGTATATTTTTAACATTAGGTTTTATTCCTGTCCATTTTTCTGCAGGTGTTTTTGTCTGTTCGTCTTTTGGTATTCTATTTAACAGGTAAGTTGCTGATCGTACCGCTTCTCCCCACATATTTTTGTCTATTTCTGCCTGAAATAACATGGCCCTTACTTTTTCCATAAGGGTGCGATTAAAACGTTCAGCTTTTCCATTTTGTTGCGGGCTATAGATGACTGTGTAATCTATCCTTATACCTCTTTTTCTACACCAATCTTTAAGATGAGCACTTGTGTATTCTCCACCATTATCGCAACGGATCATGCTGACTTTTTCACTTGTGTGTCGTTCCACTTCTTGTATATATTCTTTCAGATAGGTGAATACTTCACTTTTACGTGCAATCAGGTAAGTTTGTGTGAAGTCTGTGTAATCGTCAATACAGGTGAGCACATACCTTTTACCATCCCAGGTTGCCGGTGTAACTGGACCGCACACATCAGTATGTATGGTATGTATTATTCTGTCAGCTTTGTGTCTTTTGAAGAATGGCAGTCTTGTTTGCTTCGCTTTGATACATATATCACAGTTTCTTGACATTTTATCAATTTGCTCATTAGTTATGTTTATTCCGTCAACTGTTTTTAATATATTTTTTAATGTTTGTTTTCCAGGATGACCATACCTCATATGCCAGTCTTCGGGTGTTTCTGATTTGCAGGACAACATTGCATCTTTAGAATTATTAGTTATATTTATATTGTATAAGCCATTTTCATTCTTTTTTCCTTTTAATATAATGCTTTCATTCTTCTTTATAGTTACATTATCTTTTGTAAATATCACCTCTCCATCGTTTTCAGTAATGGCATGGACTGACAAGAGACTTTTCTTCAAATTTGGCACATATAAAACATTTTCAAAATTTACTTTTTCTGTCTGAATTTTACCTTTAACATTTGACTTTAAAATATTTTCTTTACTTGCTGTCTGTATATTAATTGAACAGTCTTCTTGATCATTAAGTAACGTTTCCTTGTTTGTCATATGGGAAGAGCACCCAGAGTCAATCACAAATGTTTCTGTAAGGAATGAGACAGCTCCTTTCTCTTTTTTATCTTTCTTTTCTCTATTTTTGTTAAAGTAGCAATCTTTTTCTTTATGATTGAATTTTTTACATATGGAGCATTGCTGGTTGCGATTGAAATAACAATTGTTTTCAGTATGGTTTTCCTTCTTGCATATTGAACATCTTTTAGTCTTTTTATTTTTCTTATTTATTGCCTTGAATGCAACTGCGTCTTGTTTATCTTCACTACTTTTATGTCTTTGTTGTTCCAGCAATAACCGGGCAGTAAGATTATTTACTGTTTGTTCTGTTTTAGGGGTAGATTCCCATGCTGTTACAAAATGTTTGTATGTTTCCGGTAATGTTGAAAGTATTTTTGACATTAACATATTATCATTTATCTTCTCATCAAGGCTGTTTAACTGGTGGGCATAGTTTTCTAACATACCAATATGGTGGCTCATGTCTTTGCTGCTATCATAAGCATATTGGAAGAATTCTTGTAACAAGTGACATTTTTGCTGACTAGTTTGCTGTTGGTACATTATATTGAGTTTGTCATACATTTCTTTAGCACTTTTACATGACATTAATGACGATAATATTTTTCTGTCGACTGTACTTATTATCAATCGCTGCGCTTTCGCGTCTTGTTGCATTTCTTGTTCTGTAAGTTTTGTAAGCCCATTTGAGACAATATTATGTAATCCTTCACTCTTGAAAGTAATTTCTATTGTGAACTTCCACATTGAAAATGATTTTTCGTCAACCAAACGATGAATGTGCTTGGTGGCGTCCTCCATTTTGGTGATGAATGCGCCGCCCCGTTTTATTCTTGTTTTTAATTTTCTTTACCTCACTGTTTTCTTTTAACTTTATCGGTACTGATTTAACTACGCTCTGCTACCATTTTAATATATTTTCGGAGAATAAAGAACCTTTTATTCATTTATTTGTTTTATTAGGAGCACACACATAACCACATTATTACATGAACCAACAGAGGAGAGAGTCCACAGAGTAGAGAGCTAAAAAAGGATATAATTGTTTTTATAACTTTATGGCAATGGTACAAAATTATTTAGCCTATCTAACAATTTTTTCATAAATTTTTTCCCACTTCATTTAATATTTATTAGGCCACATACAAAAATCATTAAATTCAAATGCAATATTCTAATGGCTGTATCTAGTACAAAAACTACATCATTACACAGTTTAACTTGGAAGTTTGTGAAGGTTTAGATTGTCCCACATTATTAAATTTTTTATTTATTGCAGCACCACAAATCTTTATAAGCATGAGAAGCGGTGCACAGCGCCAGATATCGTGACCGTGCTGAGGGCGCGTGCGTTGTTCCTGGGCAAGAAGGGTCGCAGCCGGCCTTTCATTCCAAAGCCGGAGGATGCAGAGGTGCGGCAACCACTCAACCATAAAAGGTTGGTTTTGTAAAAACAGCTTTTTACCAACGACAGTATGCGGTATGGACGGTATATGCGTTTGGGGTGAGAGGATGTATGTTTGTGCAAACCAATGCTGCCATTTATCTCCAAAACTACTATGTAGTCCGATTTTGATGTGGTTTTCAGTGATGGGTTCGGGTTTGATTGGTGCATGTTCTTAGATAGATTTTGCGGTGTCAACTCACCAGGGGGCGCTGCAGTAAATATTCGTTTGTGCAAACTAATGTTGCCATTTATCTCCAAAACTACTAGTCCAATTTTGATGCGATTTTCAGTGATGGGTTCGGCCCCCTAATTGTCTAATTTTAAAATCTATCACAATCCCTTTCAAAGGTATTGTGATTGTTATTTATGGAATTGTGTACCTGATAGTCGCAATCCCTTTCGGAACGAATGAAGTTTTAAATGACACTTCATTTGACACTTCTCCATACATTTGAAAGATATTTTCGAGTGTCACTTTGCTTAGACTGTTCAATTTTATTCATTCAATATCTATTAAAACGCGTCCCGATCCAATCCCTATCAAATGTCAAATAGTGTCAACCTAAAATATGTTAATATCTTTCAAATGACGAATTGAAAAGGATTGCGAGAGATTTTAAAATTAGACAATTAAACCAAAATAACAAATGTTAAGGGGCACAAGATCTATCTGAATCAAGCCCTAATTTTCTTTTGGCCAGCACTGTTTGAGATTGGACCAAAATGGATAATGTCTAATGACAGTAGTTCAATCAAATTTAACCTTCATCTTGTTATTGTTGAAGTTTTAATTTACTCATTTATGAAACCCAAACCAGGTTCCGCTGCACAGAGTGCCCAGCCGTTTTCACCACTAAGGCCAACCTGGATGCTCACGACAACTTGCACAAAGGCCTGCGTCCGTTCCGCTGCAGCAAGTGCCCTAACGCTTACACTTCATTTCCTCGACTTCAGGTATTTTTTTTTTCACTCACATCAATTATCTAGCAGCTAGCTTTAGCTTTATAAAGTTTCATAAGAACTTGTGTTATGGATACTAGATAACGGATATACATACTTACTGGTTGATTAACCAAAGCTGGCGCCTTATCAGTTCTCACAATAATGCAGTTGCAAAAAGTGACTAGACAAATACAAAAGTTTACTCTATAGTAGCAAAAATAAACGCCGCTCGCTTATGTACAGACATTACATGTAAATGTGACATAACTAACACATAATTAACGACACTAGTCGATTTTCATACAATCGAGGTAACTTTGGAGCCTTGATTCTCTGTCAAGGATTGACCGAGCTGTGATCTGATAATGGCCATCCAGGGAGTGAATGGAGATCTAGATTGCTATACACACCCAACTGGGGCCCGATTCTCGCGCTTTCGACATCTCGAATTAGACATTTTTTTGAGTCAAAAATTTGTATTAAAATCTTTGACATTATAGGATTGTCAAAGACCGTTGAAATTAAAGGATTTTAATTTTCATTTTTAATAAAGAAATTAAGGATTTAAAAATGTCGAATTCGAATTCGACATCTCACAATCTCAGCGCGAGAATCGCCCCCCAGATCTGATCAACATTTTAAGAGATGATTGTTTGATGATAGTTTGCCTTCTCTCATTCCGAGGTTGACCCCTTTTTTGGGTTAAGTGACTGGACTAAAAAACAGCTTTCGATAACATACGAACATAGGTAACTCTTACTAGGGGTAGTGGACTCCTAGAAATGTCGTCTTCGTTAATTGCAAACGCGTGAATCAATTTGACCGCGCCGGGACAGACAAACCGCGTCACGCGGCGCCACGCTATAGCTTCGATAATGTTAATGTGACTTGATCTTGTACAATAGGGGAACTTCTCGGTTAATCATTAGAGTTTTTTTGAAGAAAGTTATCTCAAAAAGTAATAGACTTATAGAAAACGTTTATATCACAAATAATAGATCTTTAATAGGTTTTTCATTTTATAAATAAATTATTTCTTTAACCTTATTACTTTCCTGGATATCGTTTCTCTTAAAACTCTACTGATCAACCGGGAAGGTCCCCGACTTTACCGCGCGGTTACCTTTTTCATGCGAACTTAGCTTAATTATGAAAATATTTTTTTTTATAAAAAATATTAGAAAAAAATCGACTTGGCTCACTAGTTATTCTCAGACAGGATTCTCAATCCCGTTATAGCTCATAGCAAAATTTATCCTAAGTTTAAAAATAGCATTGAAAAATGCAAAACTTAAAAATTATAAGTTTACCTAACTTTTTTACGTGTTTTATATATGTCGCAGAATAATTAGATAAATCGTTTTTTTGCGAAAATCCTAGGGATATTGCGAAAACACGGATAATTAGACAATGGTGTTGTCATTTCTCAATCCTACTGAAAAAAGATAGGGTTTTTGCGAAAATACAGGCTGCCTTAGTAAGACTGCGAAAAGAATCGCTGGCTATTATGAAATCAAAACACTGATTGGCTAATCGGATCATCCAAAACAACATCTTCTCTGATTGGTTGACGACTTGACGTTTCAAATGTCAATCGTTTCTCTTATGTGTAGTAAACTTTCCGTGAACCAATCAGAATAAGAGTTAGCAAGAAAGTAAAAATTAAGCCAATCAGAGTTAAGAATATCCAATGTTACTAAAGCAACCCGTATTTTTGCAAAAACCCTATCTTTTTTCAGTAAGTTTGAGAAATGTCAACACCATTGTCTAATTATCCGTGTTTTTGCAATATCCCTAGGATTTTTGCGAAAATTCTATTTATCAAATCATCCTACGATATACAAGTTTTGTGTATTTGGTTCAGCGCCACTGTAGGCAGCAGCACTCGGGGCTGGAGTACATCTGCGACCACTGCGGGCGCGTGTTCAAGGTCAAGGCGGCGCTCGCGGTGCATCTCAACATACACGAGCGTGAGTTTATACATAATCTTTATATACGATTAGTTGTTTATTCCCTTAGCGGCACTATAGGCAGCAGTACTTGGGGCTGGAGTACATCTGCGACCACTGCGGGCGCGTGTTCAAGGTCAAGGCGGCGCTCGCGGTGCATCTCAACATACACGAGCGTGAGTTTATACATAATCTTTATATACGATTAGTTGTTTATTCCGTTAGCGGCACTATAGGCAGCAGTACTTGGGGC
Source organism: Chrysoteuchia culmella (assembly GCA_910589605.1). Classification (NCBI taxonomy): domain Eukaryota; kingdom Metazoa; phylum Arthropoda; class Insecta; order Lepidoptera; family Crambidae; genus Chrysoteuchia; species Chrysoteuchia culmella. Next base: position 5,599,600 of record OU342651.1, read on the forward strand.
TGGAGTTCATCTGCAACCACTGCGGGCGCGTGTTTAAGGTCAAGGCGGCGCTCGCGGTGCATCTCAACATACACGAGCGTGGGTTTATACATAATCTTTAATTCGATTAGTTGTTTATTCCGTTAGCGGCACTATAGGCAGCAGTACTCTGGGTTGGAGTTCATCTGCAACCACTGCGGGCGCGTGTTCAAGGTCAAGGCGGCGCTCGCGGTGCATCAACATACACGAGCGTGAGTTTATACATAATCTTTATATACGATTAGTTGTTTATTCCGTGAGCGGCACTGTCGGCAGCGGCACTCGATGCTGGAGTACATCTGCGACCACTGCGGGCGCGTGTTCAAGGTCAAGGCGGCGCTCGCGGTCCATCTCAACATACACGAGCGTGAGTTTATACACAATCTTTATATACAATTAGTTGTTTATTCCGTTAGCGGCACTGTCGGCAGCGGCACTCGGTGCTGGAGTACATCTGCGACCACTGCGGGCGCGTGTTCAAGGTCAAGGCGGCGCTCGCGGTCCATCTCAACTAGGGAATGCAATTCCGGGACTCCGGGATCCCGTTATTCCGGGATCTCGTATGCTATGAACGAGATCAATCCCGGTAGTGAAAGTGACGGGATCCCGTACGAGATAGCGGGATTGAAGAGGAGCGATAATCATGCGTAGGTGTTGGTCAGCGCGCGGTCGCGCGGCAACTGGCGAGCGAGCAGTTCGGGCGCGTTCGCTTGGCCGGCCGAGCGCCGCCGGCGACGAGGTGCGGGTGCAGGGGAGGGGTAGTTACTCCTTTCCTTGTTGTTAGTTGCAGTTTGTTTTCATGACACGCGCGACAATTGTTTTAATTATTTCGATTACCTTGGTTTTTTGTTGTTCCTGTTGCATTCTAAAAGTAACATAACACTAACATAATGTCAAAAACTGTGTATAAAGAGTTTTCTGGTATAAAGAATGCTGGGGCGGTTGTATGGAAGTACTTTTGGAGGGCGGAAGATTCACAGACTGCCAAATGCAAATTGTGTAAAGCAATACTTAAAACTACATCGTTTTCTACAAAAGGTTTGCATGTTCATTTAAAATCAAAACATGGCATCGATACAAAAGCCCAAAATACGCCGGATAGTTCGTCAAATCTACCAGACCCAGAAACACCGCCAAAGACTACCAGTACTGTCACTGCCTCAACTAGCTCGACATCAACATCGGTGTCTTCAAGCGCTACACCAATTTCAAGGAAACGTAAGATAATAACCGATCACTTCGAAAAAGAAGGAAACACCACCCTGGAAAAGAAGGTATCACGTATGGTTTCTAAAGATGGTTTACCTTTCCGGGTCTTCTGCTCTTCATCCGATTTGCGAAGTCTTTTTAAAGCTGGTAATTACAATTTACCCTCTTCCCCAAATTCGATCAAATTAATGGTGATGAATTATGGTACGACTTTGAAAATGACTGTTGCTCAAGATCTTTCAAAGCTAAAGGAAAATGGTTGTAAATTCACTCTCACCTTTGATGAATGGACTTCTACACGGAATAGAAGGTATATAAACATAAATATTCATGCGTTTGCACAAAATAAACCGATTTTCTGGAACTTGGGTCTGGTACGCATTTATGGAAGTCTACCTGCGGAAGCCTGTATCCTGATATTAAAGAATAAGTTATCAGAATTTGACGTGTCTTTAGATGAGGATGTGATGTGCATTACTACTGATGGTGCCAAAGTTATGGTGAAAGTGGGTCGTCTCATTAAGCCCGATCAGCAGCTTTGTTACGCGCATGGGATCCAATTGGCAGTGATTGATGTGATTTATAAACCCTTACCCTTACCTGAAGGCCCTGAAGCTTTAAATGAGAATACATCACCGGAACATGAGGCTGATAATCAAGATGCGAATGAGAATATTCAAACTGAAGAACTGGACTGCAGTGATAATGACGAAGATGGCAACTATGACTTATCCTTTCAAACAATCGAAACAGATTTGGCTATAGAATACACTGATATAATAAAGAAAGTGAGAAAGGTGGTCAAGCTCTTTAAAAATTCCCCCACTAAAAATGATGTACTTCAGTCGTATATTTTAGCAGACATGGGAAAAAACTTGGCTTTATTGCTAGATTGTAAAACCAGATGGTCAAGCCTATTGCAAATGATAACAACATTTAATAAAGTAAAATTATGTATATCTAAAGCTCTGGTGGATTGTGGCTTTGGTGCAAATCCTGATTTCTTGTTTAATGAACAGGAATACGTTGTGTTACTTGACCTAGAGGAAATATTAGAGCCTTTGAAACTAGCCGTTGAGGTTTTATGCAGACGAGATTCTAATTTGATAATAGCGGAAACTACTTTGTTGTTTGTTGTTCGTAAATTGGAAGCTCTTAATAAAGCATTAGCAAATAAAGTCGTTTATTCGCTGAGGAAACGAATTGCAGAACGCCGAACTGACTTGACTGCGGCGTTGTTATACTTGCACGATCCGTTTAAATACGAAGTAGACAGGGTTGAACTTATGCAAGATGAGACGTTTAAACTGCCTACCAAGAAAATAATACAAAAAACCATCAAAACAATCATTGAAAGATTGAATTTCAAACCCAACCAAGTAACAGACGCCGTAGAGGAATCTGAAGACGACATACCAATCGCTAATTTGGAAGCACATTCACCAGCCAAAATGTCGCTTCAGGATGAACTGGAGCTGACACTGACCAGCTTGAAATCTTTTACACCCCAACCAAGACGCGGAAGCAGCCTTGACATTTTATTAAGAAAGGAGATAAATTACTTTGAATCAGGTGGACAGAAAGGCTTATACCTTCAGTTTGTTTATAATGCTCTGATGACGGTTGTCCCCACAAGTGTGGAATCGGAGAGAGCATTTTCGGCTGCGGGCCTAATAGTATGTAAAGTGAGAAGCCGTTTAGCAGACGAAACTATTAACACTCTGACATTTTTGAGAAGCTATTTTCAAAATAATGACAAAGACTAATAATATACCTATAGTAAGTACTGTACTGTCTGTACTGTAAGTAGTATAGTACTAGACTAGACTGAGTAAATGTTATTTTGAATCTCTCTCTCTCTCTCTAAAAAGCACCTAAAAAGTACAAAATAAAGATTTTTTACATTTCTTATATTTGACTTCTTTCAAGTTCCTTCCTTGTAGATGTTGAAAAATTATTCATCATATTTTTTTGCCCCTCAACGGGATTAAGTTTATTCCGAGATCTCGCCGGGATTGAGATGTTCAATCTCGCTGATTCCGAGATTCAAAATTTGTTACGGGATTGCATTCCCTAATCTCAACATACACGAGCGTGAGTTTATACATCATCTTTATATACAATTAGTTCCGTTATCGGCACTATAGGCAGCACTACTCGGGGTTCGAGATCAACTGCAACCACTGCGGGCCGTGTCAGGGCTCCGTCACTCCATGTACTTGCGCTCGGTCGAGCGTTCTCGGGCTTTTGCGGACCAACCAAAGTCAGTGCGGTTTTCGCAAGCGAAGCGAAAACACTTTGTTCAATTTTAATCGTTACATTCGTTCGTACACGTACCTATGATGCCGTCGGGTGCCTTATGTGCTGTAGATTTTAAGATTTTTACTTTAAAGATTTTTTTTATTTTACCTACACACTGACCTCTATAATTATGTTTTGTCTAGATGTATTGCACAGTCAGTACAAATTTATATAAAAAAAAAAAAATATAAACGATACAATTTTAAACTACCACCTGGCTATAGCCAGAACTTTGGACGAATTAACCACTGGACACGAAACCCGAGAAGAATGTATGAAATCACGATCAACCAATTCTTGCGGGGGTGAGGGGCGATTACTAATGTCAAATAATGACAGTAGTGCTTGAAGTAATCGATATTTTTTTATCGATAAGTAAGGAGTGAATGAATGAACCTATTGAGTTTAATAAATCATGTGTGTTTTAAAGAAATTAGTAAGTTAATTGTATATTTCGTGGAAAAATAAAAAGCGCGATAAGTAAGGAGTGATTGAATGAACCTATTGAGTTTAATAAATCATGTGTGTTTTAAGGAAATTAGTAAGTTAATTGTTTATTTCGTGGAAAAATAAAAAGCACCTAATAATATGAAAATCTCATTTAAAAAATCCCTTAAATTCATAAAAAACTATAATAAATGGTTTCCAAAGCGTTTGTGTTGCGCTTTTTTTTTGTGAAAAATGGGTAGATACATGCAACCTGATACTAAGTACTGATAAGGCTTAAGATGGAAGCGCGTCTCTCCCGGAATCCTCAATCACTGACGAACTGGCTATCTTACCTCTAACTGCCGAAACGGACTTAGATAAGATGGTAGTCGCTAGCCAGGTGGATTTACAAATTACTTACTAACACTTTTTAAGTGAGTAAAATACATTAATATTTGGTTTATATAATAATATAATTCATTATTTACATTAACTTCTTCTTCAATCACTCGAGCTTTTTTATATAAAACAAAATATGGGTAATTAGTTCATTACAGTACCTTTGTATAGGACATACACAATAGCAATCCCTCCATAAGTGTTTAATTTTATAATCGATTGCAATCCCTTTCAAAGGTCAAATAGTTGTGGAGCGATGCTCGTATAATATGTACATTTTAAATGAAAAATTAAAAGGGATTGTGATAGAATTAAAATTAGACAATTAGCCCCCTGTGTGTTTCTCGAGCTGTGATATCTCGTATTCGACATTTTTTTGGAGCCAAAAATGTAAGTATACTAAAACATACTGAAAATAACCATCGAGATTATAGGATTGTCAAAGATCGTTGACACTAAAACATTTTAATTTCAACTCTAGTATCCATTTACATTTAAGAAATATGCATATTTGTAAGAAAAAATTTAAAATTGTTTTCACTTTATTAAAGATCTCAAAATTTACGCCACCGTACAAAATTAGCACAACCTAAACCTAAATTAGAAATAGCAGACTAGCGTTTGGATAGCGTATGGTCTAGTATACGCTATGACAGTTTTAAACAACAAACTCCCAGAAGTTATCAACAAACATCGCATATAAATTACCTATATTTAAGAAAAAGCCAAGGCAGTATCTTTCTAGCACTTACTAGCTAAAATACTAATTGCAAGAATATTTCAACCAATAGTTTATTGTAGTTTTAAGATTATTTTACTTGAATATAATAAAACGATCTTAAATTTAAAATAATTAAAGATTAAAAAATAACATAATATAGCTTACGTACATACATTATATAATATAAATATAATTAATTTTATTCTTGCTGTGACCTAACAAGGTCTATGTTAGAAACAAATAATAAGTGTAACCACCATTTATGATAAAATTTAACAAGAAGAATATTGGAACAAATGAACTCGGCCACAAGTGAATTTTCAGATGGGACTTGAACCCTTGGGAACGACCTTTGGGAATCCGGCCCACTGCTCTAACAAATGAGCTACCGAGACTTGCGGACCACTCTCGAAATTCTCCGATACCTTTATATTTTTAATACTCTGTAAGAATATCCTTCCTTGCATTCGAAAGAGAGAAAAAAACAAATGCTTATAATTTATGATTTTTTTATTTTTGCGTTGTCAATGCTATTTTTATACTTATGATAAATTTTCAATGTTAATGTAGAACACACTATGATAATGTACAACATAAGTCTAATACTAAAAAACAATACCGTGACTGACTGATAGGCAACGCACAGCCCAAACAGCTAAACCAAATTGAACTGAAACTTTGCATACAGGTTCTTTTAACGATATTGGCGAGCACTAAGGAAGGAACCCTTAACTAAGGAAGGATTTTTGATATTACCACGGGAACGGGAACCATGCGGGTGAAATAACCAACTTTTTTTGTTTTAATTTGAAGCTATATTTTAAATATAACGAGCTCAAAGTTCGTAGGGTTGCGTCCTTTAATTACAGAGTTCCTATAGTTATCTTCTGGCTCCATCATCAGACCTTAGATGTTATCTAAGACCTGAGTCCTCGTCCATGTTATCTCCCTGCGTACCGCTTCCACCCAATTTCTTCTTGTTAGGGTTTCAACTGTAAATCTGAAATTAATTTGAATAGTTCCTACATTAAAATTGTATTCGTTCGTTCATTTACATACATCGATATGTTTATCGATATGTTCAAGCCCTATACGACATAAAAATGACAATTCATTGAATGAGTGATACATATAACCCAACCAAATTACTTATGCAATATCTTTGAAGAATTTACATGTACAATGATTACTTTTTGAAATGACGTATTACATTTTGTTTACATACCAAATTTTATTTATTTTACTAAAAATTGCTACTCTAATAGATTGAAATTGTACTTACGCGTGAAAAGAAAAAAAAAATGATTGTCCGGTATGATTTTTACAAATTAACACAGCGCATTTACCCATTTTTGAGATAATGTTCCACTTCGAGATCTCGCGTCATACTGACAACGCCATATTGCTTACTGTGTCTAAAAGGCTCAGTAAGTGACAGGGGTAAAGGCGAACGCAGTCCTCGTTACGCATCCAGTGGTTAATTCGTCCAAGGCCAGAACATATTCACAGTTCTCAATAACATAGACACAAAAAGTTATGTTAATTTAATTTTGTCAAAAACCCTGCGAATGATAACAGGAGCACCCTGGTACCTAACAAACTGGAGGATTGGTTTCTTTTTTTATATAAAATATAGTAGCATGGCATGGCAGTCATGTGTTGTGAAGGAACTCTCAGTTCTCGTTACTGATCATATTTGGGAAAAGTAAAATAAAAACAAATATTTAATAACTAACCTTTCGCCCGCGACTTCGTCCGCTTGGAATTAGGTTAACGCGCGGACTTATAGACCACAGTGTTCAAGTTATCTCCGTACCTTGCAATAAAGATTTCTATTTGACGACTTGTTTGGCGCAGGGGTACTAACCCTGCCTTCTGCGCCAGAGGTCCCGGGTTCGATCCCCGGACAAGACAAATATTCTATATGTCTATCTGTGGGTGTTTAATGTGTATATTATGTATGTATCTACAAAAAACGTATTTAAGTATATATATCCGTTTTCTAGTATTCATAACACAAGTTCTTCATGAAACTTACGTGGGCTAGATAATTGGTGTGATTGCACGCAATTATTATTTTTATTTCTATTTCTATCATTAAAATGAATTCAGCCATTTACGCATGAAAATATTAACAGACAGACACTTTCTCATTTATAACATTACATACAGTGGTGGTCACATTAACGACACTAGCCGATTTTCATGCATACAATCGAGGTAACTTTGGAGCCTTGGTTTTCTGCTAAGGATTGACCGAGCTGTGATCTGATAATGGTCATTCAGGGAGTTAATGGAGGAGATACAGAATTGCTATACACACCTAACTGATCTGATCAACATTCAAAAAGTTTTATGGATCAGAGTTTTGAGTTTCAGGAATCCCATACATTTTTATGCTATTTTAGCGTTTTTTTAAACATATCCATACATCTCTTAGAATGAATCTCGTAGCATCTCTGAGAACCTAGCGTGTCGAGTTTTTCGTACCTCCGATGACGTCAACTACAGATTGCTATACACACCCAACTGATCTGATTAACATTCTAAGAGATGTATGGATATGTTTAAAAAAACGCTAAAATAGCATAAAAATTTATGGGATTCCTGAAACTCAAAACCTCTGATCAATTAGGTGTGTATAGCAATCTGTATCTCCTCCATTCACTCCCTGGATGGCCATTATCAGATAATAGCTCGGTCAATCCTTGGCCGAGAACTAAGGCTCCAAAGTGACCTCGATTGTATGAAAATCGACTAGTGTCGTTAATTATGTGATATCGATTGGTAAAAAAGTACCTACTCGACTAAATAATAAATTAATACGCACATGGTTATACTTGTAGTAATGAAAAAAATCTGTGTTGTATTTGTAATGTTATTTTCTCCTACAGCCCAGCGCAAGTTCTTGTGCATTGAGTGCTCGCGTCGCTACGCCACGAAAGCTGCCCTGCAGCACCACATCAGGCGCGCTCACCTCAACCTGCCGCCCGCCTGTGCTTGCCCTATATGCCCCAGGAGGTAAGCCGCAGACCTATATCGAGATAGACGAAAAGAGCGCTGAACTGTATGAGAACCTAGCGTGTCGAGTTTTTCGTACCTACGATGACGTCAAGATTTAGCGATGTGTCAATGTTGATTGAGGAGCTGCTGTTGCAAGAAAGCACTGCACAATTAACCATTTTCGTTTCTGAGTTCGAAAATCAGTTTCTCTAACAGGCCTTAGCGGTAACAGTTCTGTAATGGTTAAGAACCACTGCCCTAGGAGGTAACTTACTTACACACCACTATATAAACATGGACTACTGACGCAGTACACACATATGTACATATACATCAGTACATATAAGCTACGCAAAACAGCCGTACCCTTGTGCCTGCCTGCCCCAAAAAGTATGGACTATTCTCGAGGAGAAGTTAGACTATAATTGTAGTTTGGTACTCGTCAAATCTCCCAGGCCCATTACTGCCTGGCTCTAAGGCAGCTGAACTTTACGTGCGAGTGGCAGTTGGTGAAAGTCGCCCTAGATCATATTATGCTTATTAGAGAACGTGACTCGAGCAGTGATCTATAACTATAACTGCTCTCAAGTACAGAACACTGCTCGAGATACGTTCTGTAATATGGGCCTTAATGTTTACTTTAGCTGCTTACTCTATTATTAATATGAGCTGTTAATTGTTTCAGTTATCCTAGAATGTCGTTAGTAAGGGACCACATGAAGAGGCAGCACGGCATGTCGTTGATGACTCGCAGAGTGAGTGAACTCTATTTACATTTTGTTCGTCATAATCTCCATAAGTAGGCTTATTACGAGTTTGGTAAACTTGACGATACAGTCAACGTTCGTAAAATGTAGCTCTGTCTCTTTCATATTTAGCGACTGTTTTACCGACATGAGCAGTGTATCCTATCGGATTGTAGCGTAGACTATCGTCCTGTAAATGTCATGTTTGGCACACTTGTAATATGGGTACTGAGTGCTTAGTGTTCGTTTGCAAATGACCAAGCGTTACCATCGCGTGAGAGTAAAATGTTGACAGGTAGCCTTAATGCAATGGGAATATGATTGAGAATCAAACTCAATTCACAAACTGGCGTAAGCGAGTAAGGTGATAAAACTCACACTAAGCACTCTGATATGTTAATCAATTCACAGAAACAGATGGGCCCAGGCATTTGTTATACTTAGTCATAATATATGTTAGGAGGATGAAGGACTAAATATATGTACTGTGGAGATCGTATATGTCTCCGCACTACTACAGTTACTCTTATATTTTCTTCTTATATTGTTTTCTTATTATAGAAAATTTATATAAATTTATTTCGATTTTGCGAGAATAATCCTACCATTCCCAAAGTTGTTGAAGAAAGGTGTGAAATTATATTGGAAGAAGTTAATGTGTAGTTCTCCAATTTTGTCGTATTTTTCAAGTGATAAATCGATTACTACGAGATTATATGTCGATTCGTCGAATGAAGTCGGAAACACGACGATGTGTCCTATTGCTTATGCTCCTAGGAAATTAACGGCGGTGTAGCGGCCTGCTTGTAATGCGGAGACATATACAATCTCCACAGTACCTAGGTATATGCATTTAAAAACATGGGAGCAGCTCGAGGTCTTATTATTTTTGTCTCCTATTTTATAAATGGTCTTAAAGAAAATTACATAGTCAACGCAATTTGGCAGATCGAGATGCTAACCCACTGCGCAATAGAGCATACATACAGTTGTGGTCAGATAATTAGAAACACTAGTCGATTTTCATACAAACGAGGTAACTCTGGAGCCTTGGTTCTTTACCAAGGATTGACCGAGCTGTGACCTGATAATGGCCAACCAAGGAGTGAATAGAGGAGATTAAGATTGCTATACACACCCAACTGATCTGATCTACATTCAAAAAGATGTAGGGATCAGTGTTTTGAGTTTTGGGAATACCATACATTTTTATGTTATTTTCGCTGTTTTTTAAACATATCCATACATTTCTTAGAATGTTGATCAGATTAGTCGGGTGTGTATAGCAATCTGGATCTCCTCCATTCACTCCCTGGATGACCATTATCAGATCACAGCTCGGTCAATTCTTGGCAGAGAACCAAGGCTCCAAAGTTACCTCGTTTGTGTGAAAATCGACTAGTGTTTCTTATTATCTGACCACCACTGTATATTTGTATTTTGATCATGATCACATAATATTTTCATCCTTGTCTTCATTTTCAATAATTCACACATTAAACTGTTTATTAACTAAAGGAGGTACTTTATAACAGCGACCTATTTGGCGTAAGGGTGCTAAACCCGCCTTCTGCGCCAGAGGTCCCGGGTTCGATCCCACAAGACAAATATTTGTGTGCATGAACATGTCTATTTGTCTTGGTCTGGGTTTTTAATATGTATATAATGTATGTATTTACAATAAAAATTATATAAGTATGTTTATCCGTTATCATTCATAACACAAGTTCTTCATGAAACCTAATGTGGGCTAGATAATTGCTGTGATTGTATGCAGTTATTTATTATTTACTTATTATAATTTATAGACTGTTTCTTATGTTTCAGATGTTCTTCAAAGCGTTACCCAGGTTAACGGACCAGCAGTTGCAACAAGCTAAAGCCATCCTCACATCAGACCAGCCTCTGTTTTAAGAAATTGCCAGGTACGACCGATACCGGAATATTTACTTTTAAGAAGTTCCTATGCGTTCAGGATAAAGACTATTATACAAATCGATAGCTTTTGAAGCAAATCGGTCAAACAAGTGTGATGATTTTTAAATTCCATTTGAAAGACTTATGTTTTTGGATTAATAACTAAATTCATTTGTGTGTTCATAGAAAATGCCTATGGGTTGTCAATTAATATATACAGTCCGACTTTGCTCTGGTTCTAGATAAGATTACTGCCAAAGAAGCTATTTAACTATTTAGTACAATCTTTTTCTTTACTACAATGTTGGAATAAAATGAATTACCTATTTTGACATCGATATTCGACGGTACTTAAAATAAAAATGTGATTTTCCATTTTTTTAAAGCGCGTTTTCTTTATATTTAAGTTTGTATATATGTTTGATAAGAAAATTTAATTTAATTATAGCTATTTTTCACTTCTTGGTTTCTATTTTATTTCGGCCTATAAGGATGCGTCCACATCTGGCGAATGCGCCTCTCGTGAATTGTTCGCGTTCATTTTATGCGTGTGCTAATAAGTAAGACGAATTATAGTACTACTCAATTCATAAGACTTAATTATAATAATTACAAGATTCATATTCATATTGATGGTGACAATGTATAACTACAGAATGGCTCTTTAATCCAGTAATTGCAGTATCAATAATCTGAATGTTCAATGTTAGTATATAGAGTTGTTCACCGTGGAAAGCACTTTTAGGTTTCTCTATTTTCGTTGTGTGTGTAAGGGCTTATTCACACGGGATCCGTCATTGACGATTCGTCAAAAGATAAGATACGTCATGATCATGACGGATGGACGTTCATATTCAGTCATGGGTCGTGGTACACCTGTTTGGTTGCATACTGTGTGATTAGTGCGAGTTTTTTCTACTCACGTTCGAGCGTGAGCGCGTTAGGTTTTTGCATGGCGTTGGTCTAGTCCGTGGCGTAAGCCGCTAGATGGCGGGCCGCTAATTTCATACAAAAATCTACGCGTTTACGATCGACCGTGAGTAGAAAAAAACTCGCACTAAGCACTCAGAATCGTGTGTGTTAAAATTCACACTAATTGTATGATCAGGGTTTCCATTACAAAATATTGAATAACAAAAGGGCCGAATTACTATTTATCGATTCTATAAGGAAAATGTATGATACTGATTTCATCTAATTTATGATTAAAAATTTCATCTAAATGAAAAATTCGGACAAATTGTTTTCGATAAAGAAAAGATCGCATTAAGCGTAAATGCGCAAAAGCGGCGACCGAGGCGACCAAATTTTGTATGAAAATGTCAACTATGTCGGACAGTAACGCTGCCGCCTAGTGCAGTTCCGGTTTGTCTCATGGAAAGAGTTCGATCAAAGAATAACTTGACGCGTGAGTGGTGGTGGCAAAAAGACTGAACATTTTTCAATCGAAAGTAGACTTTAGTTAAGTCAGTATATGGTACAAATTTATTTATTGCTCCGTCTACATCAAGTTATTTGAAAGCCAATTTCAGATTTGTACTAAAGTAATTAAAGTCGAATTTATCTTGATGACGAATTAAACTCTTCCAAGCACTCCGTAGGTCTTCGGTGATTCGGTGTGATTACATTACATTGTCAAAACAGGTTACCATTTAGATCTATATAAATGTTGATGTAAATTGGGTTAATATAATTGTAAGTATGTAAATAACTGTTGTTAATAAATAAAAAACAAAGCAAATTTAATACGAAAAAGTGTTTTATTACGCACTTATTATTTCAACCAAATGTTTACGAAATATTCATCTATAGCATAATGCATACACAATCGTTAGAAGACACCACAAGATTTATAATGCTTCATTACATACTAGGAAAATACAAAAATATTAAGCGGTTTCTTGGTAAATATCTACCAGGTTATATAATTTTTTTTATATGCGAAATGTACACGTACTTTATGAAATGCACCTTTTAAAGACGATGGCTTCATTTGGTCGTAATTAACACTCCGAGACCTTTAAATACAATATCTCTAAAAGGCATCACAAATATAGATAATACAGTAAATTCATTCATAGGGCCTAATAACAGACAGATATAGTAAAAACAAGAAAATATGGACATAAACTTCATGTAGAAAAATTCATTCTTTGTTTAAAACAGTAGAAATAATTATTTGAAAGAAAAATACGTAATTACTACGTACATAGATACGTATTACTTACATTTAGTTATTTTCGTTCCTTAATTGATTTAACTGAATAATGCATTCAATAATTTATTGTAAATAAAATGTAAAGTCACAGATATACATAAGTAAATTGTAAATAATGTTAGTTTGTGCGTAACCAAAGTATAGTTTGCGAACAAACTGGAATGTCAAGAGGACATAGTGAGCCTTTTAGACATATCTCAGGTGGTAATAGTCCTGAGGGTCTAGAGTGAATTCGCAAATGCTCAAATCTTACTATCGCGTTTAGATTTTAATTAACGTTTTTCCCTTTGTATTAAGGTCTACAGTTTCACTCTTACCCCCCGTTTCTACTGGCGAAACATTTACAAGAAAACATGTTGTAAACGTGTAATGCGGCCACTGAGAGAATGCATTGTTTGACAGTTCCTATCGAGAGCCATTGGACATCCTCTCAGCGGCCGGACTATATTTTTCAACATGTTTTTTTGTAAATGTTTTGTCAGTGGAAACGGGGGGTTACGCGAAAGTAGCGTTTAGAGATTTGCAAACTCACCCTAGGCTCTCAGATATCGGTGTGGGTGCATCGCAGATCTAAGAAAGCGTTTCTCTCTAATCTCGACGAACACATCTTGTAACATTCAGAAAACTAACAATATCCTTATCACCACTCCACAAATACTGATCATAGTTTTATCTTAACAATGGTCCAAAAATATCTAATAGCATCCCTATACGATCAAGTAGAAAAATACTTTTAATTATGCCTCACAGAAATCTAGCTTTTTTTCTTTTTCTCACTTTAATAATAGAGTTTCGTTTTACATTTTATCTTTTGTCGTCGAACGGCGTCAATGATCAAGATACATAGGTCTAAGAGTGTTAAATCTATCCTACTGTGACAATCTCAATAAGATTCGTTGAGAATGTTGCATAATGTTCAGGATGAAAATAAATTATGGATGCTTTATGCACTGCCAAATATAGTGTTACTACAAAACTAGGTTTACTAAAGTAGACTTGGGTTTACACTGATGCCGTCTCTGTTTTCCTATACATAAGCCAATGAAAGTGACAGCTTCAGCCTTCAGTTTTAAAGCAAGTGTAACTTTAGATACTGTTTTATTGTAACACCAATTTTGCTTGAATTTCTCTTGAAGAGAGGAAATTTTTTTGAGAGTGCTGAGCTACTGATGTGTTCACAAATTTCATATCAATATCTAAAAATCATTTTAGCCTGACAAAAACGACGAGTAATCTATCGATGGGGTTTATATAGCTGCCGAGACGGTATAATTTTTATTGAACATTGTGCATCAGAAATCTTAACGTGATAACACTATGATAAACAGTTAATACGATTACATAAAACAGACAAGTGAACTCGCAACGCGCTCGATAAATTACTACTTGTAACTGGCACATTTACACTGAACCAATAAGCTCTTTACACCACAATTATTACTTTTAAGCTGATCGCTATTCTAGGTGTCAGAATAGAAATCGTCCTGTCAATTTGATAACTCTCACTTGACTTTTAAGTACAAGGAAATTAAAGAATTACTTATCTTATTTGTTCAGAAAGTCACAATAAATTCTCTGACAAGACTGCTTTCAGTGGGTATAGATACTGACCTAAGCGCAGGTCACACTGGCAGCGAAGCGAAATGATGCTATTTTATTTCGCTTCCCGCATTTTGCTGCCATTTTCTTTTCATAATTGAGTCAAACGACAGAGCCACGCCAGCGATCAGAGCTCGCCAAGACCAGCGAAGTAAAATAAACATAGTTTCGCTTCGTATCCAGTATGACCTTCGCCTTATGGTGTTGGCTTCGGGCCAGTGTCAATCTGCCGTGAATGACATTCTGTTTACTAGATTCACAATCTTAAACACTTATTCAGTAGTGCATTTGGGAATGAGTATGACATCTAAAGCAGGATGCCCTTCAATGATCTGTAAACAAAGTGCTAAAACACTTTATACACAGAGCATCTTAATTTTTTACGTTTTTATCGATTTTGATTAGGCTTCCCTTTACAGACACTATTTTTTTATTGTACTAATTCACACAATTGAGACATTTGAACCGCATTTCACAATATTAAAAGCTATTACATTATATTTGGTGTTAAGTTGTATTTAATGTGTATAATTGTTAGTCGGATCACACAGTATCGTCAAAATAATGTCTTTTTTGACTGGTCTAGATGACGTATTGCAGTTGACTTCGATATCTAATATTCATAAGAAGTTTTATTAATGTATTATCTATTTAACACGAAACCGAATCAGGGATAGTTTCAAGATGTCAAAACAATGCTTGCTTTAAAAGTTATACCTACCGAGATATATAAAGAAGCAAAGGAACAGAAATTTTTAAAGAAAATGTTACGAATTTGCAGACAAAAGAATTTCAAGTGGAATTGACACCATTTACCAATAAAAAGAAAAAAATTCAAAAGCACTTGTAAAAAAACTTTTTGGAATTGACTGCAAAGCTCATTTTTTTTACTCTAAAATAAATTTGGTCAATTCAGTAAGCAAAGGACGATGATGGAAATGTTGGTTGCTGTTGCCACATATTTTCGCTGAAGCTACATATTTTTCGTTTTCTACTAAGATATGGATTTCCGCCAAGTAACGCCTGATTCTTATCAAATTTTGCCATGCAAAAAATGGGCTGCATTTTGATAGCTCATAGAAAGATACTAATTGATTAGTGGTGTCAACTACCAAACTGTAACATCTAACCACAGTAAGCCTAAAAAAATAGACAAACGTCTTATCACTAAACAAATCCGATTCTAATGTAGCATTCGAAAATTTTGTTTTTTATTGTAAAAATAATATTTTACTTTTTTTAAACATCGAACGAGCGTCACTTATCTTGACTTTGTATTATTAATATTAAGTTAATGTATATTACAAACGTAGGTACATCTAATGGCAGTTATAACGCTCTTGATACAATGGTATGCGACGGCAGAAGTTTTTGCGTATAGAATAATAAAGTACATACACACTTCAATAGCAAATACAAATATTGAAGTCGGACGTGTCAGGCCTAGTTCGACTGTCGTGGGTTTGTCACTGCGACAAAGTTCCTTTAAAACAGCTTCTAGACACGAACGACTGTGACACAGTGACAATAACCGAGGCGCGTTCTCCTATCCGCTGTAGTACACTCGAAGCTCATGCGGTTATCTAAGAATAATCCACGATTACAATTAAAGTACCATACGAGATAAATTATCAGGATAAATGACACTAATTTAGGTATACACTTTAATGGAAACAATAAATGAATAATAAAACTGCAGAAATATTCCCTTTTTCATCATAAACCTCACAATTCCTTTCTATAACTTATCTACTCGCGTATAAGATAAACTAAAAGTAAAATTTTCAATTTAGCCAACTGTACGAGTCACAAAGTCGAACGAGGAACAGTCGAAACAACAGATTAAAAACTAAAAATAATAAAATCACTAAATCAGGCGCAAAGTAAATAAAATGATTCCTCCAGTGCACATCTCGTCGACTAGTTACCTCACAAAATAAAAAGCGAATTGTACAGCTGAAATTATTAGGAACATACATCTGATACCTCTGAGCAACTTCTCGAAATAATCGTTCAAGAAATCCAAAATTCTATACTAACATACTTATCACAGGTTAAAGGGGACAAGAGAAAGTATTAGTGTTCTCTTAATACAGTACAATGCATAGTACATAATGTAAAACTAAGACAACTTACGATGTACTACCGACCGTCGCGTCGCGCCGTTACGGCGGAAACCAAACGATACCAAATTATAATTAATTCTAAACCCATAGCCCCGTACGGGGGCGGTTGAGATCGACCACTTATGTATAACAATAACATTACGTTGACTGGCGCTGCTCGAGCGAAGCCCCGCTATCACGTCGCTAACGATATGTGTCTAACACCACTCCTAACCATCGAACAGTCCCACGCCGATCCTTGGCTCCTGCGACGGACTCGCATCTTTAATAGCAGTGGTTATGCGCGAACCGGTCAGTGCCGACCTCCCAATAATAATTCAGTATGATAAAAATAGTCGCATCTAGTAATCGACACTGACAGATCCTCGCACTAGGCGCTAGGCTTTCGCCGAGCGGGCGCCGTTTACGACCAAAATTATCATGTTTTGGGGGTAAACGTCAGTGAATCACAGGACGAGGCGAGCGCAGGCTCCCTAGGATGAACATCGCTATATCACGCGATATGATATTTCGCGTGATGCTGGCTCGATTACCCCGCTGAGATTAAGCGGGGCAGTGACAGTTATCGAGTTAGGTCGATAAAAGCCGGGCATGCTAGGGCGACTGGACTCGCCCGTGGCGCCATCACGAGGCACGCATCGCGGACACTCGCTCTATCCTCGGACTAATTGACGCTTCGGAAAGTCCTCACCGCGCGCCATCCAACGACGCTTCCGCGACCAGTCTATATCACAACTGCACTTTAACGTTTACATGGACGCGTTACTAAGCGGCGTGCGTAGGCGATAGTTCTGTAGTTCTGAGACTTATGAGGCACGTGTGGGCGAGGCTAGCGTTCTGGTGGTGTAAATTGGGACTCCTAGTCCCACCCATTCTCTTTCACCATGTGCGCCAACTCGATGATAAACTTCCCCTCCTTGTATTTTTGACTCGATTCGAACGCGTGCTCCTGAAAAAATAATACCGTTTGGTCAGAGATTTTGAAGAGAATGTGAAAATGGAGATAAAGACTAGATGATGATATACCCGATGCTGAGACTGGCCTTCCTTATCGGTGGATAAGGAGATTCAGCCATTATTCACCACGCAAGTCATTGGACTTGCGTGTTTGCGTGGTGCTGATTGGGGATTTTAAACGAGTGTAGACGCAGCCGAGAACAACGGCTTTGATGCTTTCGAAGCACGGAGGAGCTCGAGATAATTCATTCTTGGTCATCCATCCCCTGGCCGAGTTTTGCAAAAGTTGCTTAATAGCTACTTACAATTGGTACGCCGAGCATTGCACCTACAATTGGTGCAATTGGCGCCACCGAGTTCATCGAAGAATATAACGATGATGAAGTCTATCAACATGACGACGAATATTTTGTTTCATTTTGTGGTCATTCGCTTTCATTTGTTCAAGGTTCATTGAACCTGCAAATATTGCAATATTAGTGAAACAATCCCGTAGTGTCCCCGTAGTGTCAGTTGTACCATTAAACTTGTACCAGTGATGGTACAACTGATCCACCTTTGTATCCTTAGTAACATTAAAGGAAAATAAAGATATTCCCTGTCATTGTAATCGATATTAATGGAACTAGTGATACAACTTTTTATCTATAGTACCATTAAGGAAAAGTATAGATATTCCATAATAAAACTTTCATTTTACCTACTTGTAAAACTTGTGCACTTTTGAACTTTGTCGTAGTAAATATTGTGACAATTTGTACAGAAAGTCAACGACAATGTCAAAAAACTTAATGCGACAAAGTCCATAAGAACTTTGTCGTAGTAATTATTGTGACACTTTGTACAGAAAGTCAAAGACAATGTCAAAAAACTTAATGCGAGGAAGTCCAAAAATGCACAGATATTATTGAACTCGACTGTACCAATCTGCGGAAATAAGGCTAATGTTACTTTACGTTTGCCAATATGCTGCATACATCGAGGCGGATTACCAACGGATTATCATTATTGACTGGCGTAGACCGAGGTACTTTAATCGATTCTGGGCCATTAATGTCAAAGAAAATGAGCGTACGGTCGAGGTCGGGAGAAATTATAATGTTTAGAAAAACAATCCTTATCAAACTAGACATTAGTTATTTAGGCTTTGGATGGTAAATGCCTAGAATGAATAATTGATTTTCGTTTGCTTACTTATGTACACCAAAATAAAAAAAGGGTAATTTTGATAAGTCTCTGGAACTACTGAACCGATTTTGAAAAATGTTTTACGAGTAAAAAGCTAATTATTCCTGAGTGGCATAGGCTATATCTGAATATGGTTATGGCTAGTTAAGTATAGGTTTATCATCCAGTTAATTTATCTGTTAACTTATCTAATGTGCTAACACTAGACTACACGCGCCTAAAAATACTCCTGCAACGTTCGCGCGGGGTAAATATGTAGCCGATTGAGGAATCCGGGAGAGGCTCGCTTCCATCTTCAGCCTTATCAATACTTAACATCAGGTATGATAAAGGCTAAGAGTCTCCCCGTCGTAAATAAAAAAAAAAAAATAGGTATTTTGCTTAACACTTTTATTTACTTTTTATGTAAATAAGTTATAATGTGACGAATTCACTGTATGTCTTACTAAAACATAGTTAAAATTCCACAATTGCTTAAGTTATTTTATTTATGAACTAAAGATAGAACTACTATAAAAAAATATAACATATTTCGGACCCATTCAGATGAATTAATTTTTAATTAAAGAATTTTATTATGATGTAATACTAAAGAGTTGTTCTTCTTCAATAGCGTTTTCGTCACAGTCTAGCTTTTGAATTTTTGATTTGTCGCAAAACCGGTCCGCCCTACTATAAAATACGATGGTCAATAAAGGTCAAATAAAATTGTTCAAATACGATGATATCAATTTCAGTACACTGCCTTTTACTCCATATTTCTCTAGTTAGTCAAGAAGAACTAAATAGTACACTACTAAAATATGGGACGATCTTTACTAGAGGAATACCTGAAACCATAGCCCGTGCGAGCTAACTTAAAAGATTAAAATATTTAAGTTCCTTCAAAGCTGTTGAGCGTATCGTTTAAAAACCCGGCTGCAGCATGTTTGGAAATAAACCACAGAGTAAATGCTGTGCAGTACAGCGCAGAGCCGCTGTTTGCAATAAAAACTTTGATTGAACTGCATTGCCAGCCTTGGGGTTGGCACTAGATCGATTTCTAAACGGCTGTAGTCTATTTAGTTTAGAATTGAAATAAACTCGTTACATGATCATCTATAAAATGTTACCGAAAATTACGTACTTAAGTATTAAAAGTTGCATACTTTAATTGGTGAAGGCGTTACGGATTCACGCTAGCAGCGTCAAATCCCTTTCAATTCTATTTTACGAATAAGTAGTATATTTCATTCCACCCACACCAAACTATCATGTTCGTAATAACGATTATTTTAGTAAGTATAGACTATTTACTAATCTGTGGTATAGTTGGCAGGCACCCTTGGGTCCGCGCCACGAAAGATATCCCGTGAGAGTAGCGCAATCGCGTTCAACATTCCAAAAATAAGCTCTATTACTATCTAATAAGCTCTATCGAGAAATTTTTTGTTCCTTAATATTCCGCGGGACTTCTTACGTGGCACGGACTCAGTTTATTCGAGTTCTGAATTTGGAGGTGGTACACCCTTTCTTCCAGCCCAATATGGTCTTGCAGCACTCGCAGTAGATGTCAGTAAGGCGGTACTCACATATTTCTAGCCCAGCATGGTCTTGCAGCACTCGCAGTAGATGTTAGTGAGGCGGTACTCAGATATTTCCAGCCCATCATGGTCTAGCAGCAGTCGCAGTAGATGTCAGTGAGGCGGTACTCACATATTTCCAACCCAGCATGGTCTTGCAGCACTCGCAGTAGATGTTAGTGAGGCGGTACTCACATATTTCCAGCCCATCATAGTCTAGCAGCACTCGCAGTAGATGTCAGTGAGGCGGTACTCACATATTTCCAACCCAGCATGGTCTTGCAGCACTCGCAGTAGATGTCAGTGAGGCGGTACTCAGATGTTTCCAGCCCATCATGGTCTAGCTGCACTCGCAGTAGATGTCAGTGAGGCGGTACTCAGATATTTTCAGCCCATCATGGTCTAGCAGCACTCGCAGTAGATGTCAGTGAGGCGATACTCTTTTACTTCCGACCCAGCATGGTCTTGCAGCACTCGTAGTAGATGTCAGTGATGCGGTAGGTACTCACATACTTCCAGCCCAGCTGGTCTTGCAGCACTCGCAGTAGATGTCAGTGAGGCGGCACCCACATATTTCCAGCCCAGCATGGTCTTGCAGCACTCGCAGCAGATGTCAGTGAGGCGGTACCCACATATTTCCAGCCCAGCATGGTCTTGCAGCACTCGCAGTAGATGTCAGTGAGGCGGTACTCACATATTTCCAGCCCAGCATGGTCTTGCAGCACTCGCAGTAGATGTCGGCCACCGCGTGCAGCCCCGTCAGTAACACCCGCTCCTCCGCCTGCCCGCACCCCACGTTCACGCTGCAAACAACAACAGGAAATGTTAATATTGGAAGTGTGATAGAATTATGTATATCTTTGATGCGGATTCATTAACTTATTTCTAATTCAGGGCGTGTTTTAGCTGACGAGAAATAAAAAAAAGAAACTTATTAGTAGGCATATTCTGGAAATCTGACAGCTTCAGTGGACGTTATGGGTAAGATCCCCCAAGGATCTTTTCGCTAATAAATAACCTTATTTACCCAGCAGTGGATGTCGTGCCGTGCGGCTGAGATGTATTGATGGGCAGCGCATCTTTATGCATCAACGTGCCATTTTTTCTAAAGAAATGTTTGATGAGGTCATAGATGTGCTATCAAATAATTTAGTTTGACTTGGTAATTATTGGGAAAATTATATTATTAAATATTATCAACTCTTTATTTACAAAAAAAAAGGAAGGTGACATGCCCAAAATATTGTGTCGCGTCATCGCGTGCCATTGGTACGCCATCCCTGGTATAGAATAAAAGAAATTTAGAAAATCAAGTTACTTACACTGAATTGAAGAGATATGCGCGCCCCTGGCTGCCTTGGAACGACTGGAAACAACATTGATTCATAAGAATGGGAAAACTCTTTGGTAATTATGGCAATAAAAGGGCATGTTACCTATCAGTGGCGAGTGATCGAAATATGGCGAATGTAAGCCGGACCAAGAAAAGTCCGGACAAAATCAGACAAAAATAAACATGTAAAATAAAAGATTTTGTTCACTTTACAACTGCCTGGCATCCACGTATATTTAACTAGTTGGTGACAAGTTAATGACAAAATTTTTATGATCTTGGTGGATCGCTGATGGGGGATTTCTAAATAGGTAGCCGATAGGAATCGGTATTTATGGACCCTTCGCCACTGGTACCTATTGAAATTAAGAGATTCAAGACAAAGATTTAATCTAGTTAACACAATAGGCGAGTTTTGTTTATGCACAGAGTCCGGATGGACGAATAGAACAAATGCAATACCTACACCACGCCATTTTCTTGCTAAATCTTATTTTATATATTCTTAAAAAGGGAATTGAAACTTAACGCTATTTCTGGAACGCTTACGGAAAATGCACAAAGTTTTGTTCACAAAAATTCTTTTTTTTAAGTTAACTTTTAAACCAATTTTCTCTTTCATAGAGGCCGCTGGGAACTGAGAAGCCTTAAAATGTTCATTTAATCCTTGGATGGATTCAGTCCAATGTTTAATAAAATACTGAAATAATATTAACGTTAGTCGAGGATAATGCGGATAAGCTGGTATTACATTTTCTAAGGGCAGACCAAAATAAATACGGGAAAATGCATCGGCAAATAAGTAGTTAGAAACTACTAAAATAGGTATATGTGATTGTTGAAACTTTTAGTTTTCAGTTTTAATGAAGCGATTGCTTATTTGAACCGATTTCCGCTCGCGGTACACTTTAAATGTAAGGATTTAGAAGGATTCTATTCGATTTACCCCGGGCTTTGTCGAACTGTTACAGAAAGAAACTGACAAAATAGGACCGATTCTAGACTTATTAACATTACTCCAATAAATGGTTTACAAAAAAAATATGTTAATGAGACGCTTAACAAACTATTGCGATTTTTAAGTTCAAAATAAGAAATCGAAATATAACTTGAATGAAGATCGTAGTAAAATCAAGTAAGTGTTCTGACTAAATTGGAAGAATTTTGTGTTAGCTAGCTACTTACTGCTTCCAAATATGCAAAGAAAGTTATCATTTTTACGTCAAGTTATGCCAACTCTCTGTGGTGGTATATTAAAGGGCTTACGCAGATGACCTACTTTGCTTCCTCATTAGGAAATAAAGATTATTTTTATTTTATTTATTTACGACGGGGAGACACTTAGCCTTCATCATATCTGATATTATGTATTGATAAGGCTGCCGATGGAAGGCTAGCCACTCCCGGAATCGTCAACCACTGAGGAACTGCCTATCTTATCTCTAACTTATGGAACACAACAATGCTGAGAACATTGTTGTTATGGCGTCAGACTTAGATATGAATGTGGTAGTTAGCCAGGCGGACTCATTACACCAACAAAACCGAATACAATATGTATCCCCCACTGGGAATCGAACCCGGGACTCCTGGGCCTGACACCGGTGGTTGTTACCACTACACCACAGTGGCGGTTGAAATCAAGCGCGAACATGAGCGGACAAAGAGTCAGTCTCGTCTGAATAAGGTACAGTACGACACAAAAGAGTAGAAAAAGGATTTTTGAGGAACTAATAAACTTAGGCAACAGAACTACTGTGAAGACAATAGTTCTGCTGTCAAACCTTTAGCGTCTTTATAATACATAGTTATTTTTGTATTATGAAGAAATAGTGAAATATTTGCTACACAGTTGCTATATATTGACTAGTGGCGCCCCCAATTATTTTCTACTCTTTTGTGTCGGATTGTACGGTAAGGTAAGGCACTAAAAGGCGTTTATACAATTAAATAGTAATCGTGTTATTGACATTAAAGATGACCTCGATTATGAATTATGTGGAAGTAGCGCGTAGTAAAGATAATGAATGCAAAAACGTGGGTTTATAGAGGGCGCAAAGTTCTCTTTGCGAAGGCAGATATACAGGATAGCATGGAAGAAAAAGAAATAAAACATCAGTACACTCACGAGCAATGACATGTACACCCTTCACAACCGTATCGCATTGACGCTCACGGACACAAAGCTCCCTCTGTCCACAAATGTCATTCAATATTGTAATGTGACAAGGTTGCAGTGGCGAAGGGTCCATTCATGTCGATTCACCGAGCGACCATACAGTCAGGAGAATGTAAAGAGAAATTTTTGCTACAGAGACCTACGAGGACACGTCGAATTTTTCTAGTATATTCACCGTTCTACGGTGTTGGCCACCGTCGTTTCATCAATGAGAGAAATATCCTCGCATTCGAAAGAAACATCTTTACAGGTGTTTGACTATCGATTAAGATGAAACAGCCATCTAATTATAAGCAACTAGGCTCATGTCGCCCTGACGGGATCCCGTCAGGGCGACATGAGCCTAGTTGCTTTTTTCTACTATATTTTCTTGTTTAATATTTATCACATAAAAATAGCATTATAAAATGCAAAAAAAAATAGTTATAAAAAGAAATTTTTGCTTCTTCCCCATATTTCGACCCCGCGCCACTGCAAGGTTGCTTAGTGTTTCTATTATGTCATTGCACGTGATATTAAGTAATATTCTAAGGATATTCTGGGGTAAACGTGAACAGGGATCTACATCATCCTAAGGCTCCATGGGGGCGTGGGATACGGGGTTGGCAACAGGGTAAGATAATCAACTAGCTGGTGTTTACCTTCGATATGAGCTCGTCATGGCTGGCGAGGTGCGCGCGGCAGTGGATGCAGCTGTAGGTGCGGTGCGCGGGCGGCAGGTACGCCTGGAATGTCTTGACCGGCGTCCGCGCCGCGCCGCCCTCGCCTGCCACGCCGCTTCGGTTAGTCACTCCGCCACGCATGAGTGCCTGTTAGCTGCCAACACACGCGGCGTCAGCGGCTGCCCTAAGCGCACTATTTGGACCGCATTGGGATTTGAACTGTCATATCACTTGGGGATTTGGGGGGGATGCAAGTTGCATGTGCTAAAAGGAACCGGGTGGTTTTGCGAAGCTCAGGGGGCTCATTCGTCATTCTCGCTCTGTGACATCTTAAAGTCGTCATTTTTCTAGCCATATTTTCTTTAATAGAAATGTAAGTGAAATCTTTTTTGTGCCAAAATGTTTTAGTCTTAGCTATCTTCGAGAATGCTACTTACTGAATACTTAATGTCAAAGTCATTTATTATGCAGATTTATGGGTCCATAAAATGTCGAATTCGAGATGTTACTGCGCGAGAATTGTTTGTAGCGTAATAATGAGCTCTTAGACTCTGTCCAGCTACGCGGGAGTTAGACGATATATGCCATACATCCTTCGCTAGATAATGAATGACAGTTCGCGAAACATTTTTAAACTTCATAAAAAACGCATGTCAACTCGCGCTTAAAACGCGTAGTCTGGACAAGGTCTATCAGTAGTAACGTTGCAATTCAGAGAGCAAAACGACGGTTACTTTCTGTAAATCAAATGTTTGTGTAATTTTATACTTCGTATCTACCTCCATATAAAACAAAATTACGACAAGTTGTTGTGGAAAGGTAGGTAAGAAAGAAGCATACTCAAATATAAGAAAGTACTGGCAACTTGCATTCTCTTGACTAATCTTGAGCTTGAGCTTTTTGAATTCAAAGTTTATACGGAAATACTAAGTTATTCAATTTCAACTGGTTATTACGTCCTTCCCAGAAAGGGGAGAGAGGGACCATAGGGACAAAGGATACAGATTGAGAAAAAAATTTTAGGGAGTCAAGAAAGTGCGCGCGGTGGAGGCCATTCCGCGCGCATCTCCCGCTGCTTCGATCTGCATAACCAAGAGGGTTCGTCAGGTCATGGGTTGGTGGTTACTAATAAGTAATATAAAAAAAGTCCAAGTCAAACTAAAGGGTGGTGTTTAAAAAAAACAAGTGGTATGACGAAATTCTTTCCAAGACCACTTACGTTCAATCTATGTATTTTAAAGACTTCCACAAAATACATAAACTAAGTACCATAACTTAAGGAGTTATTTATTGTCTTAAATTCAATTGAATGCTAAGTTATACACGTTACTTTATGTAAACTAAAAAAATCTTTTATCTTTAGTACCGTCACGTAAAATAGGTAGTAACGGAAATTCCCATTGCGATCCTATTGGTATAGTGCGCGTGGGGCATTGAGTAACAGCACTCATGCGGTGTCGTTTATATTAAGGAAATGGCTCAAGCATAGCCTTATCTATCAATTTACCTATTGCATCTGTAACAATGATAAAACAAGCGTCAGTTATTGTTTATATAAGTAATAGCTATGCGGAAGCTTTTATGTGTTGATATGCAATGCTTACATTAGTTACATTAATATAAGCGATTGCAGGAAGAAATATAATTTTCAATTTAAAAGACATTATATCTTATGAACTATGGGCAGTCTCCCTCCGCGCCACACTACCCCATATAGTGACTACATGTACAGCTAGCACGCGCTCACCTGCGCGAGCAGCACGCGCCCGCTGCCCACATGAGCCGCGCGGACCGTCGGTCACCTGCTATGGGCAATCTCCCTCCGCGCCACACTACCCCATATAGTGACTACATGTACAGCTAGCACGCGCTCACCTGCCTGGCGCGAGCAGCACGCGCCCGCTGCCCACATGAGCCGCGCGGACCGTCGGTCACCTGCTATGGGCAATCTCCCTCCGCGCCACACTACCCCATATAGTGACTACATGTACAGCTAGCACGCGCTCACCTGCCTGGCGCGAGCAGCACGCGCCCGCTGCCCACATGAGCCGCGCGGACCGTCGGTCACCTGCTATGGGCAATCTCCCTCCGCGCCACACTACCCCATATAGTGACTACATGTACAGCTAGCACGCGCTCACCTGCCTGGCGCGAGCAGCACGCGCCCGCTGCCCACATGAGCCGCGCGGACCGTCGGTCACCTGCTATGGGCAATCTCCCTCCGCGCCACACTACCCCATATAGTGACTACATGTACAGCTAGCACGCGCTCACCTGCCTGGCGCGAGCAGCACGCGCCCGCTGCCCACATGAGCCGCGCGGACCGTCGGTCACCTGCTATGGGCAATCTCCCTCCGCGCCACACTACCCCATATAGTGACTACATGTACAGCTAGCACGCGCTCACCTGCCTGGCGCGAGCAGCACGCGCCCGCTGCCCACATGAGCCGCGCGGACCGTCGGTCACCTGCCGCGGGCAGCGTCCCTCCGCGCCGCGCGCGCTCGCCTCGAACCCGCCACCCTCTGAAACCAAACAATAACAACATTAACATTTCAATACAAACCACGTGTAAATAAGACAAAACATTACGCGCCTACAATGTTTCTTAGCCGTTTGTTCTGTTGCCAGGTCCAGGTGGAAATTGAGTTGCGCAAATAAGTAATGGTCGGCTGCTGATAAATGTATTGATCAGAAACACAAGTCTGTATAATGTTGCAAAACATTACATAATTTATCAAATGTACGGCTTTAAAAAAGCTATTCATGATGGTAAGTTCAATGACAGAAACGGAGATAAGGTTTATTGTGACTTTTTTATAACATTGAAACAAATATCAATGTAGTTTTCTTGCATGTTTTTTATATGTAAACTTTTCTTTCTACAAAACGTATCGTGAAAACACACCACGTGGGTGGGTTGTAAAGAACCGGACTTACTGGGCGTTTTTTGTGCTAATGTCTGGGCAGCCGAGCAGCAAGGCCCGTGCGTTGACCGCACCGGTACAACACGGTTAGCTGGGTTTCCAACACTTATCGTTGTGGGTCAAGAATTATATGTAAAATTTTCCCTTGGTTTTTCCCTATCATATTTCAGTATTTCGAACCCTTTAGCTTTAGCACATTTTTTCTATTAAAAATCCTATTCGGCAAGGCTGTTATGATCATCATTGTGAGTCAAGAATTTTATGTAGTTTTTTCATCCTATTACCTACAGGATAAATTTTACCCCTTTAGCTCTTTTTCTATTCAAAATCCTGTTTAAACGGCTGTTACTAGCGCTTGTAAAAGTTTTTAGTTTTAGAAGAAGCTACATCATCTTGTGCAAAATTTTACAGCGGGATAGACTGTCTCCTAAGACTGTCTTCTTTGACGACCTGTTTGGGGCAGGCAGGGGTACTAACTAACCCCGCCTAAATATTTGTGTGCATGAACATGTCTATTTGTCTTGGTTTGGGTGTTCTACATGTATATTACGTACCTATGTATTTACAAAAAAAAGTATATAAGTAATTAAGTAAGTTTATCCGTTATCTATTATCCATAACACAAGTTCTGCATGAAACTTAACGTGGGCTAGATAATTGGTGTGATTGTATGCAAATATATATTTTATTATTATTTATTTAGTGACTCATGGATGTCACTTGATAGGCAGGTAATAACTAGGTAAGTACCTACCTATTTAATATTAATAATCTATAGTTTGAAAACAATATCGGCATAATTCAACATTTTAGTAGTCTAATAGATATGGTTGCAATTACAACATAAAATAAGTGAAGTATTTTAATTACATTGATGAAGTCCCTTTGTTCAGTTTTCCAGTATCACTCAAGTTTTAATCTATTCTACCGTCTACCTCTAATAATTACCGATTGTTTCAAAACTAGCAATACGTAGTTATCGTCCGTCGTTATGTTTCAGTTACAAAATTATATGTAATCGATAACGTTATTATTTAATGTTAGGTGCTATAAAAAACGCAAGCAATGTATAATCTAAAAACTTGAGCATTTCGTAAAGAGTTAAAGTAATATTGAAACCGACTTCACAAAGTAACAAAATAAGACTTTTGGCGTCGGTGCCAGCCAAGGCTGGTAAGTCTTATTTTTTTCTTTTTGAGGTCGGTTTCAATATTTTTATAAAAAAAATTACATTCCGATGTGAAAACGTTTGGTTTATTTCCTAGGAGTATTCATCGTAAGAATATATAACTTACTAGCGGCCGCCCGCGATTGCACCCGCTTGGTTCCTGTTCCTGTGTGAATATCAGGATAAAAGTATGTTTTATTCCGGGCTATTTGTGTGTCAAATTTCATCCAAATCTTTTCAGTAGTTTCTGCATGAAGAGTTGAGTGATTTGGAAATTGAATTTCGGGAAAACTTCGAAAAGAACTGCGGGACTCAATTCCTGAACTATTTATAAAATTATGTACCATGTTAGTTACCTACAAATTTGTGCGGAACCGTCAGTGGGCGAGTCCGACTAGCTCTTGTCCGGTTTTTTAATTCATTATTACAAAATATTTCTATCCAAAACACGAAATTTAAGTTTATTTGTTTATGAAATTTTAATGCACTTTAGTAAGTGTAATAAGTATTTTCTGTAATGGCATCGTGGAAAATAACGATTAATAATGGAAATTGCTGCATACAATCATGTATACTGGCGATTGCGACATGGCCGCGCCTTCGAAAGGGCAACGTGTGCAACCAACATAACGTATGATATACTTAGAAACTGCTCTCAATAAATATTTCATTATCACAACGTCGTTCCGTACCTACGTCTTTCCGGTTTACAAGTAGAGTTTTTTTAGGGACATTTATTTAAAAAAGTAATAGAAATCTAAAAAACTTTTATATCACAAATAATAGAACATTAACAGGTATTTCATTTGCATTATAATTTATTTATTTAACCTTAGTACTTTCCGAGAAAACTTTTCCTAAAAAAACTCTAGGACTGGTCAACCGGGAAGTTCCCCGATTGTACGTATGTTTTTTTTTAATATAATTGTGCAGGCATTTGACCACCATCGTGCTTAATAAACAGGATGTGGTCTAATGTGTTGTTTATTATATTATTAATTATTAATTAATATATATAGTTAATATTATTAATATATAGTTATTAATTAATATATAGGTTAATATAATTTTAATATATAAGTTATTAATATATAGTTTTATTTTATTGTTTCCAATATTTCATATTACTTTTGTTTGAATCCGTAGCTGCCGCGTCACCAAGAACTATTGCAAAAGCTGTCCTGACCAACGGCTTCATGTTCTTATCAGTGTGAAATAGATAAATGTGTATTTTGATAGAATTATGCTACAAAATTTGAAAGATTCACCGCAAAATCCAAAGAGAGTGAAAAACTTTACCGACTACTTTACAGATTTTAGTCTATTATTGTTTCGACATTCCACAGGAGCTGCAACTTGCAATACCACGCACAGAAGTATTATCCATGTGTACTTACTTATATGTAGGTATATTAGTTGAATACACCATCAAAGATTTGACCTTGCCAAAAATAAACTAAAGACACCGCCAGTCTTGTCCTTGTCAAATAAAGCAGAAGACACCGATTTTTAAGTAATAGGTAATAGGTACCTATGTTAGAGAAGCGCGGAAGGGCGTCTACTTTATTGCAAATAAAGTAGACGCCCTTCCGCGCGTCAAAAATAATAATTAATATATATATAACTCGCATGGTGAGGGCAGAATTAGTATTGTGTTGACATTTCCACGGTATAATGTATTCAACGCCAACACTGTGAGTATCGGTCTGTCAATCACAGCATGGGATACGTTTAGAATATTGATTTCGATCATGTAATTTACATTTTACAGTGTATACTGAATCTACATATTATATTATTTACTTTATCCTCAAATCAGACTATAAACCACTACTTAATGCGTCAGTCAAACTTGTAAGTTCGTAAGTTTTATAAGTCATGTCAAGGCAAAATATAATTCATTTCATATCTGTGCTTTTGTTCAATTCTTCTTAAAATTACTGTTCTATTATACAACTGTACGCTATGAATACATAAACAAAATAATGTATAGGTAATGCGCGTTGATATAAGGTGGAGAAACCTGACGTGTACAATCAGAAGAAATAAAAAATATATGTACTTCTTATGAGTAAAGTTTTAAATCTATTTCATAATGATCATATATCTATAGAAGATGGACAAATTTGAAATTAAAAGTAAATAAGTTCTAACTTGTTTCTTTCGTTTAAAGTTACTGTCGAAAAACTCTCATAAAAATATACAAAGAAAAGTTAATCAGTGAAGCCAACACTTAGAGCTACGTCTAATACCACTTGCTCAAGTTAATGACGTAACTTACTGCTATGAAACAACTTGATACTGCTGGCAGTAAACCGTTTAGAAACTAACTATAATTACTCTCCATACTGACTAGTAATGTATGTATGTGTATAAGTACCCGAGTTACACATGGGTGTAAGTACCCGAGCTAACATTAAGGAAGTAAGTATTTTTTATTAAAAACTTTAACAAAAACTAAAAAAACATCAATATTCCAATTTTAAGGAACAGTTCACGTATCTTTAATATCATAAACGGTTCACACACATTGTTCACGTTTTAATTTTATAATCGTAACGAAGCATAATGTCTGCATTTATACATTTTACACGGTGTACCATGAACATTATTGTTAATGGTAGGTACCATACATACGACCAGCGTGAACGGTTTGCCATTATAGAGTCATATACCCGTTTTTATTGATGGCTGATGAGAATTTAACGTTATTTAAGACAAAGGAAGAGAAAACTAGAACTAGAGAACTACCTATGTGAATAAAGAAAAGAATTCAACTTCCATCGATAAGAAATGCATACCTCTACAAAAATAATAATAAAATAATAAAAAAAGCTTTATTGCACACGATAAAAACAAAATCAATACAGAAAACGAACCTACAATAGGAGGCCTTATTGCTATAAATGCAGCTTCCCCCCCCCCCCGTTCCCACTCGCAAAACACTTACAAGAAAAAATGTAGTGCGTCCACTGAGAGGCTGACCAATGGCGTTTAATAGGAGCTGTCAAATAATGAATTCTCTCAATGGTGGCAATTTAGGCTTAGAACATATTTTCTTGTAAATGTTTCGGTTTGCGTTCCTATTGAGGGTCCACATGGAATTATGAGCTTTTTATTGTGTCAACCGTTAGTAGAAGTTCTATAACGATTGTAAATTCAGCCATCATTTGTAAAAGTAGAAATTCATAGGATATAATCGATTTAAGTGGTCACTCAATCGTGCATGACAGGAGTTCTATCTCAAAATCTAGATAACATTTACGACTGCCATAAATGGCAATTCTTAGTAGAACATTTGTAAAACATATTAATGAAATATCACGTCTCTCCATTCAGTAAATAAAAATAATTAGTGTGCAGAAGGTGGACGGACACTCAATATGAAATTTGATCGATTGAGGTACCGACCACCATCTGCTATCTAATTATTTTTATTATCATTATTATTATTATTATTATTATTCATAATTGCCATTTATAGCAGTCATATATTTTATCTAGATTATGAGATGTCAACTCCTGTCATGCACGATTGAGGGACCACTGAAATCGATTATATCCTTCGAATTTCTGCTTTTACAAATAAATGGCTGAATTTACAATCGTTTTAGAACTTCTACTAACGGTTGACGCAATAAAAAGCTCAAAATTCTACTTGGACCCTCAATGGAACGCAAACAATGTTTCGCCAGTGGAAACGGGGGGTTAGATCAGCTGCTGCCGAAACGTTGGCGTCTGCACATAAAAAAGAAACTTAAAATAACACGCATTACTACGTAACCAAATTTTAATATGTTAATTAACAGCTAGTTAAAGATAGTTAAAAATTGGTAATCCATAACTCGTCCCTTGAGTCTTCGGCCCATTTCGACCGAGTTGTGGAAAATAAAAATGTAGTCGTTTTATTTCGATGATGGTGTTGTGTTTTTTATTTGTATTTGTTACGAACTTTTACTAAAAAAAATAATAATATGCAAATCAAGAATAAAACAGCATAAAATAAGTTCCAGTGGATTTAGGAAGCCATAAAAGGCACAAGTATCTAATATGGAATCTTGCAAGTCCCAAGAGAGGCAATCACGGCTTCTATTTTGTTATACTTAAGCGGGATTAGATCCTCGGAGACTGCCACCAAACCTCATTTGGTAATTTTAATTAAGTACCTACATATATTTTCATTGCCCAATGGCGTAGTGGTTCGTGCGCTCGGCCAACGATTTTGGTTGTTAGGTAACTTTCAACTTTATGGTCGATTACGGGATGGGTGACCAAAAATGTAAGTACTTACTCTTAAGCTCCTCCGTATTTCGGAAGGCACGTTTGCTATTGGTCCTGGCTGTATTTGCAGTCGTTAAAACCCACCAATACGCCTTTGGATCGCGTGGTGGCCCTTTTTCCTTATCCATCTATTAAGGAAGGCTAGTGTCCCAGCAGTGGGGATATTAAAATGGCTGATGACTATGACGATGACATTTTTTTTTATTGCGCCTGCTAAATGTAAAGCGCTATTAGGGGCATCAGCCTAATCAGGCTATTGCGGTTAATAATCCAGTGCCATGAATTATAAACTCGACAAATGACCATAACCATAAACATAGAATAGATTAAACAATTTAGTTGTCCCACTTATAAACCTCGTTTCCATTCCTGAAATAAATTTTCTGGAAAGGACAGCAAAACTTCAGCAAAATATACGCAGAAAATGCATTGATGTTGTCTGAACAATAAATGAGATTCTAGCTGTTGAGGATATTCTACTATTTATTATTATAAATGCGAAAGTATGTCAGTTTATAACTTTTTAATTTTGCATTTTACAATGCTATTTTTATGTGATAAATATTAAACAAGAAAATATACTAGAAAAAAGCAACTAGTCTCATGTCGCGTGTTTATCACGTATGTCAGTTTGTTTGTTACTCTTTCACGCTAAAACTACAGCACGGATTTGCATGAAATTTGGCGCAGATATAGTAGATAGCCTGGATTAAAACATAGGATAATTTTTATCCCGATATTTCACAGGAACAGGAATCACGCGGGTGAAACCGCGCGTGGCCGCTAGTGATTCATATTCCCTAGGGGCTTGGGGCGCGTTACGGAATTAAAGAAAGACTACTGTACTGTGTGACATCTATTTTGCGATCACTGTTTAGATAGAACAAACGTATGACTTTGAGTATGTGGTTGAGGATTCCGG
This sequence comes from Chrysoteuchia culmella, assembly GCA_910589605.1. Classification (NCBI taxonomy): domain Eukaryota; kingdom Metazoa; phylum Arthropoda; class Insecta; order Lepidoptera; family Crambidae; genus Chrysoteuchia; species Chrysoteuchia culmella. Next base: position 5,633,463 of record OU342651.1, read on the forward strand.
GAGAGGCTCGCTTCCATCTTCAGCCTTATCAATACTTAACATCAGGTATGATGAAGGCTAAGAGTGTCCACGTCGTTAATAAAAAAAAAATAAAAAAAAGACAGACCGGAGACAACAGCGCGCAACCTACAACACTAGCATAGTAGGATGTTTGAGCTTTTGCGTTGATACAAAGCACATTAAAAAAAAACCTACTTAGTCCTACCTATTATCGAGAATCCGAAACGAAAAGTACCAAAACTCGATATCTAAGTACTCACACATCATAATAAACGAATCTAATTAAAGGTCTAACTAACTCTTACCAATGTAAAGAAAAGTTGATTGCGAAAAGTGTGAAACAGTCAACCTTTTTTTATTTAAATAAACTTAGAAATTCTTACTTTTCAATCGTCCGTTATTTTTTCCTGCTTCGAATCAGGACATCTTTTAACTGACAAGAAGAACAGGCGCAAGAAATTTATCAGATTTAACAGAAGCAACGGCATTTACAAATAAACAATGCGATGGAAATGTGACGATAGGAACCTCGTTTTCGGTGAAAATGACTTACTTTATATTCGATTGTTTCAGGAAAACGAGTGAATCATGAAATGCTACATGGCATGAATCATATTTAAATAAGTTTTTCTTGGTAGCGGAGCATTAACAAATTGAATTATGATAATGAATGGGATGACAACACTGATGTTGGTGAAGATTAACTCATCACCAATAGAAGAAGCATGTCATGCATCGTCGTCTCCAAAACAAGCACATTGCTATGACAAAATGAAGAAATTCAAAATCACACAAAGGGAAATGTATGAACTTTTCTGTGCTTTGTACAATAGGCTTACGACGCACGACAGCCAAACTTTTGAGTTCTGTTTGAAAACGTTACATAATTATCTATATACTAGCGGCCGCTCGCTGTTTCACCCGCGTGGTTCCCGTTCCCGTGAAAATATCGGGATAAAAAGTATCCTATGTTCATAACCAAGCTATCTACTATCTGTGTACCAAATTCCATCTAAATCTGTTCAGTAGTTTCGAAGCCTATTCAATGCAAACAAACACTTAAATCTTTCGTCTTTATAGTAAAGATAGATGGATATGTTACGTTATTTGACGTGAAAAACGGGGCATTTATCATTTCACTTCATTCGCTGACGCTGTGTCGAACACCAACATTTCACTACGCGGTGTCGAACACCCACAGTGCTTTACAATCTAAAATAGTGAATAGGTAGGGTCTTATGTATGTAAGAGTTTATACCAGCTGGTTACCAACAAACATATCCATAGATATTTAGATGGATAATATGATACGTTACATTATTTGACGTTATTAAGGGGCATTTATCAACATTTCACTACGTGGTGTCGAGACTGAGCTTAACAACACCCACAGTGAAATGAGACAAGTTGCTTGTTTCTAGTATATTTTCTTGTTTAATATTTATCACATAACAATAGCATTGTAAAATGCAAAATTAAAGAGTTATAACACCCACAGTGTTTTACAATCTAAAATAGTGTCATTTGTGAATAGATAGAGTCTTATGCATGTAAGAGCTTATACCAGCTGGTTGTGCAAGTGCACGTGCACTAACGAATTCTATTCAACGTTGAGCAGGGCAGTTGACACAAGCTAAATCAGTTTACCAACACTGAGCTAAATTGGATCAGCTTTATGTTTATGATTCTACGAAATTAGGTACTTCGTTATCTTGACATGCTTTACATATGTGTGTGTAAAGATATATTGGAAAATGAAATTAAATCGTACATCTTATGTTTTGGCGCGCACTGTTCATTGAAATAAAACAACTTTTACGGATATCAAACGCGCTATATTTCCACGAACTAAGTTGTAATTGTCCGTATTTTTAGGTTTTTTAGGGGTGTCACGTCTCTGTGGTCACGGGATGACTCCCGTGACCACGGCAGCTGTAAAGGTGCCGAAACGTCGGGAAAATCAAAAAACCCCTAAAAAACCTAAAAATACGGACAATTACAACTTAGTTCGTGGAAATATAGCGCGTTTGATATCCGTAAAAGTTGTTTTATTTCAATGAAATTAAATCTTCAAGAGGCTTTCAAAATTAGGTTGTTTAAAACAGTTGAGATGTTGCTTTAATCTTTTGCTAATTTATTTGGATTTAAACAATGTTAATAACATTATTATTTCGTATAGGTAGGGAGTAAGTAAGTATATTTAGAAATATAAACCAATTAGTTTGGCTTTCAAACGAAACTGTACTTTTAAAAGCAAGTAGCTCAGCTTTGCTTCTGTGTCTTAAATTAAACTGTTTGTATAAATTAAACGAGAACGAAAACAACAGCTTTTAAGAAGATGTAATTAAGATTTTTTGTTTTATAAAAACTCCACCTCAATTCAATAAAATCTTTTGAGTCAGTATTTTTTTTTATAAGTTGTCTTACTTATAATACGCGGTTGTGAATCGTTTCATATTGCTATCTACCATTCGGGACATATTTTAAACTAGCGGATCTTCGCAGTTTTACCCGCATTGTGTTCGTTCCCGTGGGAATATCGGGATAAAATATAGCCTTTGTCACTTGGGAGAAATGTAGCTTTCTAATGGTCTAAGAATTTTCTAAATCGGTCCAGTACTTCCTGAGATTAGCGCGTTCAAACAAACAAACTCTTCAGCTTTATAATATTACTATAGATGACACGGAAACTTATGAATATGAGCTTTAATAGAAGCTTTTGATTCGAGATAATTTTAAGGGTTTCTATCAGTTCTCTATCCGAACTTAAATAGGCATGATTTTCATTCTAGGCTTATGTGTATTTATTAGGCAGAGCACACAGAATTAATATAGGTACTTATGGATTCAACCATCTGATAAAACGTTTATTTGTTTGCCGTTTCGTAATAATTTCGGGTCAACGGTGTGCAAGTTGCATTGTTCTATGCAGTTACAGCAACGTCGCTGTGCTCCAGAGACAATGCATTATGATTGTGCATTACAATGGCTCTTGGGAAATTCGCTTGTTGCTCGCCGATATTACGACACCTGAGTGCTATACCGACACGGCAACAATTGGGAAACGGTAATTAATAAGACGGGGGCGTACCATGACCTGATGCGATTCTTTAAAGATTTTAGGTTATTTTCAGGTTGTGAGAGTTAGCCCCTTCATGTACACAAGAATACTCAAGTCTCCGATACCCCAAAACAAATTCATAGAGGTTCGTACACAGGCACGCGTGTCGTTGCATATCGAAATCGCCGGGTATCGGAGACTGAAGCTATGGTTATCTTTCTTAATCTTTATAAAAAATTGCTTTGCACTAACCATATGACGTTCTTAAAATCCACTTAGGCTCTTCTTAACTTACGGTCCTAATATAGAGCGCCTAAAGCTTAAAGCTATTTTTAATATTAATGTTTTAAATAGGTTTAAGCGATTCTTAAGTTTAGTGCAAATGGGGAGACTGTACGAAGGGGCTAAAGCGCCGCTATACGCGCCGTAGAAAATATACATATTGTGTCGTAGTAGGATCATTTGATAAAACGAATATTCGCAAAACTTCTAGGGATATTGCGAAAACACGGATTATAGACAATGCTGACGACAATCTCAATATTACTGAAAAAAGAAAGGAATTTTGCGAAAATACACTCCGTTCCTGCGAGTCCCTTGTACGAGTTTGGCAAAACATATTCGCTATCGACATCAACAGCTTTGTCTTCGTCAGATCCATCGATTGCTTAACCGACATGAACGGCGCAGTCCGATACGTTTTCGATGACATCCTGATAGAGGGCTTTCGTCGTTTCGTTTGGGGATAGTTAATATCAACTAGTAGTAAGGGTACTGTAAGCCTATTCTGTTACTGAAAGCTTCGGTGGACAACCGAGTTTGGCATGTACTTGGCTGCTACAGTAAAAATCAATGTGGCGATTGTCCTTAAATAAGCAATAAAGTTGGAATCCTATTCTTGGCACTTTACTGTGCTTGAGCCTTTAAACATCTTTGATTGTTTTCGAAGAAGGTATCTATTTCCTGTCCTTCTTGTCTTGTTGGGTTATAAACTGTAAAAACTTTATCTAATTTAAGCAAATAGGTATTCGTAGCTTGGCTTAAATTTTGAAGAAAATGCAACAATATAAGTATTCTGTGTTACATTGAACATTACAAATAGATTACATTTTAATAGAATTGACTTTTAGATTCGGAACCCACGCAGACAAGGTCACAGACCAATGCTATAAGGTTTCTAATTAAGTGTTGCCAGAAAAAACCTCGGGTAACCAGGCTTTTTTTTACCGAAGGCTATTGTCCTCGGGTTCGCGTGTTCATGTTTTAGATATCAATTGAACGTGTTGCCAAGGACGAAATTCTAGGTACTTTACAGCGCTCTCCGACTGACTCTTTAGAAACAATGATATCGAGTACAAATACTACTGACAAAAAAAAATCGAGCCGAAACGTAACGCAATTTCAAGGTTTCAAGGGCGGTTACTTAGGGCTTTCCCAACAACTTCCGGTTTCATTACTTAACAGAAGATTTAATTGAAAAAAATATTTTTCAACTGGCATTAAAACGTGGAGTTAATATAATACTCATCTGTACCTACCTGTTACATCAGTAGGTACTGATGTAATGTTTCAAAAGTGTTTTACTGATTAATACTTTTAATCAAATGTAGAAAATTTTAGTACCTAACAGTGGAGAAGGGTCGAAATATGGCAAAGGTAAGCCGGACCAAACATTTCTCCCAAAATTCTCTTAAGTGTATGGTGGATTGCTGGGGTAGGATTTCTAAAAGAGAAGCCGATACGAATCGACATGTATGGACCCTTCGATACTGCTACCTAAGTAGCTTCCTAGGTAAGTACCTAGGACTTGTACTATTAACACTTTCGCGGACAGTGAACTAGACACAATAGAATTTTTATTGTTATCACTGCTATAGGTGTTGAATGTCCGCGAAAGGGTTAAGTATTCTATGACCTAGGCCACAATTTAGTATATAATGTTTCCATGGAGAAAACGAATGAATGGATTTTGATAATCTTAATTTTTGATACTGATATTTTTTTAAACACTATAGTACCATTTCCGTCAAAATAATTTTCACCGTAGCAAGTAAGATCGAGATCTCATCATTCAAAGTTCAAATTTTAGTTTTACTACACATCAATTAGGTAATAATAAAAATGTACGTTTAATCCCGGAAGCTGTAGTTTATTGCAAGTATTTTAACCGACCGATTTCTAGTCCTGCAAGTTATGTCACTTTCCATATCATCAAAAGTTGTTAAAGCTGTATATTTTGCATGTCAAAGGCAAGGAAGGAAGTTATGATTACGCTTGACAACCAGGGCTTTTAGGTCAAGTTTTTAAAAGATAACAAAGTTAACCGGTCTCTTTAATATAATCTTGAGGAACATTAATTTTAATGTTATCAGTTTAATTCTTATTGGTATAGAAAATGATAAACTTTACGCGTTAACTTCGCACATTGATATCGTGTGAACTGCATAACGAGTTCAACAGTTGAACTACGAAAATAATTTCTATAATTTATACGATAAATTCTCCTTTCAGAACTGAAAGTAAAGCTTGAAGAGACAGTACACTGGTGCACGATAAGTACTTATTATTATAACTTTGATGATAGTAAAATGTGTCAAAAGTCGAGTTCAAACAAAACAAATGTGCGAGTTTTGCGAATGTTCAATAAGGAATTGGGCAGCACTGCCACCCGTCTAAGCTTTCCCGGATTTGTCCTAGTTTGAAAGTTTTATTTGATAATGTATCCGGGTGACGCTAGGACACTTCAAATTTAAGAAAATCGGTGCAATAAAAATTAAAGCAATACTTTTTTTTCTAAGTACTTACTTATGTGACTTTTTCGAGATTCAAAGCCTTACGCCACCTCATCAGCCTCTTTTAATGCCCCCACTGCTGGGGCACTGGCCTCCCTTATGGATGGAAAAGGAGAATGGGCCATGACCCACCACGCGGGCCCAATGCGGATTGGTCGGTTTTAACGACTGCAAATGCAGCCGGCAGACCAACAGCTTTACATGCCTACCGATACCGAAGCACTGAGGTGCTATAGATAGTCAATTTTTGGTCACCCATCCCATTGCGAAAGTTGCTTAACCTCAACGATCGCAGACCGAGCACGCGAGCCACTGCGCCACGGGCTCCTCGGAAAAAGCCTTAATTTTCCCAAAATGTTTTGGGTTCAAAAAAACTTTGATCCGAGGTCAGCCTTTGGTGATTATATATTATTATCCTAAATACGACGCAATAATTTTGATAGCGGTAAAGCTATGTCAAAGCCGTTATTATCTTTGGTGAATAATGTGGAAACTGTGTTGTGTCCTAGAAAATTAAATTAGAATGTGTGTGTGTGGACAACTGTTGAGCCTGTGGCACTTAAGTGCTATGTTGACTGTTTGAAACAGTTATTTCATGACGCGACTCAGTAGTGAGGTGAATCGCGGTCAGTTCAATTTTTGTTCTAAACTTTTCAGTTATTGTCGTAGCTTAGACATTCACAGATAAATAATAGTAATAATAAAGCCTTTATTGCACACTTTAAATAACAAGTAACACAGGACAATTTAGTATGTAATTGTACCTACTTATTTAGGTTGAAGAATGTATTTTATTAATGTGTTTAAAAACAAAATTCCTTTCGTCCTGTATTTTTCTAGGAATATTTGGACGTACTGTGCCTACCAAGAAACTATCGAGATAAAATCCAAGATGATAATAAATATGTATTAGTTTTTCATTTGACTGATTTCGTTACAAGCTTCGACTTATAATAACTACCACGTAAGCAATGATAATAATAAATTAATATTTACTATACTGTCTGCTATTTTATCACATACCTAGTTAATGACTTTGTTTAATTTAAATAACCACTTATTTATGTATAATAATAAAGCTACAACTCTGTAGCTTTATTATTTATTGTTTGTAGATAAAATATAATCAATTTCCTTTATTCGTAGAAACGTTAATTGTGATATTTGTTTTAAAGAGAAATATTATTTTCATTTTAATTGATTACATTACGCTGGCATGTTCGATTCGATAGCGTATATTCCAATTAATAAGTAATTAGAGAAAATTGTTTTTATTAATGTTCACTACTGTTTTGAATGTTATTGTTACTTAATTGCAAAATACAATCAGGTACGAAATTGTATAAACAAAAAATTATATAATAGAATATAGAATAGAATTTCATTTATTCAGGTAAGTTACACCCATTGTTAGGAATTACATAAAATAATATAAATACATGTATTCACAATTAAAAATAACTAATTAAATATAAATGAATAAATATATATAATTGCATACAAACACACCAATTATCTAGCCCACGTTAAGTTTCATTAAGAACTTGTGTTATGGATACTAGATAACGGATGAATATACTAATATACTTTTTTTGTATTTTTTGTAAAACCTATGTACTTACATAATATACAATATATATAATATACTCATTAATAAATTAATGATTTAACCTTATTGTCTTCTAATGGCTGGCACCGAAGTAAAAAATCTAACAGAAGTTAGATTTTTACTTTATGAAGTCGGTTTAATTTTTTTTAATAAAAGTTTTATATTGCACAGTTTTTACAACTGTTACTTACACTAAAAATCAGCCCATACACAACAATGATGACATCTAGGTAAAAAACTACTTGCCAAAATATATTGCTATTATATTTTTCAGGATTATAAAAAATACTAGCCAGATCTTCGTAAAAAATGTATGGGACCACACTTGGATTATGTTCTTTCGGATAAAAAAAAGAATAATTAAATTTGGTTCACAATACTGACGACGTCATATTAAAACATACATAAAAAAATAAAACATGTACAGTCGACTTGAGAACCTCCTCTTTATTTTAAAGTCGGTTAAAAAGGTAATTCAATTTATTGGTAAATTAATTACATACATACACTGTCGCCATTAATCCCTTTTCAGAGTTGGCAGTGCATCTAAGGTGCAGCTGGACAGTGAAATATACAAACATCACTCTTATCCTCAACATCATCCTCAACGACAGCGACGCCACATTTGGCAATGGTTGTGGTCCATAGACCTATATCGAGATAGACGAAAAGAGCGCTTCAAACTGTACACGCACTGTACAATTGACCATTTTCGTTTCTGAGTGACGCATTTTTTCATAGCAATGGTTTCAAGCGGGCTGACTTTGTCGGAAACCTTTGACCGTCGATCAAACGTTTGGCACACAAGGTACGTACACTTTTACCGTCTATCTCGATATAGTTCTGTAGTTGTGTCTAAGATATTGTCCGGAAACAATAGTGACAGGTGACAACCTGTCACATTGTCCATCAGTCCATCGTCTATGTTAGTTTTCGTAAATACCCTGTCCATTGATAGACTTTTTAACCGCCTCTGTGGTCTAGTGGTAACAACCACCGGTATCAGACCCAGGGGTCCCGGGTTCGATTTCCAGCGGGGGTACATATTGTATATTCGGTTTGGTTGGTGGTAGGACTTGTTGTATATCCATCTGGCTAGCTACCACCATCTTATCTAAGTCTGACGCCATAACAGCAATGTTTTCAGCATTGTTTGTTCCGCCAGTTGGAGATAAGATAGCCAGATCCTCAGTAGTTGAGGATTCCGGGAGAAGCTCGCTTCCATCTTCAGCCTTATCAATACTTAACATCAGGTATCTTGAAGGCAAAGAGCCTCCCCGTTGTTCATAAAAAAATACTTTTACTATTATCACTGGAAACCAGCAGCTGGCATTCTTTTTCAATCCCAGTCCAGCTTGTGAGACTTAATTGATTATACAATAGAAAACAGTCAAAATTTTAATAATATTTGAACATTTTATATAGGCAGTTAAATCAAGCAGTCAACCATTATTTTTCTATTTACGCAATCACAATGCAAATTGTTTTCGTTTTTATTTTAAAAAAAAAACGGCCTTCTCCCGTCTGAGCAGATGCAGACAAGTCGTTTTTTTTTTTTATATAAAGTTAGGTATCAAAGTTTTCTCATTAATTTAGTTACGTTGTGGAGAGACTGCACCCACCAAAATGTATTTTTATGTGAACAATGTATGAAATGTTTATGCTTTAATAAAACAATAGTAATTGTATCACTTTTATAATCCTAAAAGCTGTGACGTCTGAAGCAATGTGAAGCAGTGTGATTTGCGACAACATTTAAAGAAATGCACAAGCGTAGTTTTATAAAAGGAAAATAAGAATTGCTATAGTTGCAGCAGTACGAACACATGATAATGTTATTATTTAACACCAAGAACCCTAAAAAGTCTGATTCGTGTTAATTAAAACAAACAAAACGTCAAAACTGCAAAAAAGGCTGATTCATTTGAATTTGGAATAATATTTTCTCGATTAAACAACCTTTTTGTGGAAATAATTTGCAAACTTTTTAATTAACGGCCAACCAAAGAGGTCGTTTTATTAACTTTTCGTGGACCTTTTCGCAGTTTAAAAAGTATAGCTGATGAGATGAACAAAGCTGTGATCTGACAGTTTCATGATATTAAAGATTTATTTAACTCACTTAGCTGTTTTCCTTCCATATAATAGAAGTTCACAGACAAAGAACACTACTTACACAGTTCACAAGCAAAGCTAAGGTTGTAATGTTTTTATACATAGGTTGACAGTTTTTTTTTTTATTATTATAATTTATTTAAAATTCCACAGCTCTTAATTGTAACTGAACAAAACTTAAACTTGTTATGTAACAAGGTTGCTTAGTGTTTCTATGCCATTGCACGTAACTGTACAGTTGGGGAACTTCCTGGTTAATCAGTAGAGTTTTTTTGAGAAACGATATTTCGGAAAGTATTAAGGTTTAAGAAATAATTTACTTATAAAATGAAAAGCCTATTAAAGATCTATTATTGATGATATAAACGTTTTCTAAAAGTCTATTACTTTTTGAGATAACTTTCTTCAAAAAAACTACGATAGATATTGCTTAATATTCAAACATTATCAAAGAGCGAACCAAATAAGTCTGCAAGACTTGCTAAAAACAAATATGTTGTGATGTACTGTTTAAATCTTGTCTGTTGAATAATTATTGCCCAAAATGTTGCTCCCTGTGTAATGTAAGGTGATATAAATAAGGTTCCACGTAAGTCGTGCTGACAAAACAGTACCCGTCAAATTAATTCTGTTTGCAGACCGTGTGAACAATGTATACCGCCAATATTTTCGGCACGAGTGAAATACGACTAACTGAATAAATTCGCTGAAAGAATTCAGTGCATTTCGACGCTTCCGATGTTACATTTTCTCCTTTATTTCCTTCAAGAGTATTCTGGAATCGTTTCAAATACGAGTTTGTTATTTTGTACACTTAAGTTTACTAAATATCGAATTGTTGTAACTGTATTATAATTAGTAGGATATTTAGTTTAGTTTGAATGATTACTATCTATATACTTAATTCAGGTTCGCAAAATTTGTGACGACTCGATAGGGACTTTTTTAGGGGAGTAAGGTATCAAATTAAAGGTACTCGAGTCTATTTGTTCCGAAAACTATAAAATATACAAAATGTTAAACGTGATGATCACAAACTGCAATTAAAGATTTTCGCATATTTTGGAATTTTTCGTCGATCGACGAACCCGAGTATCGGGTTGTAACCGCCCTAGTATTTCTTTATTCAAGGTTAAATTTCTTTTGTAACACATTATGAAAGGTAAACAAATTACTATAAAGACTAACAACACAACACAAGACAAACACAGATAACGTATACTACACACACGCACGCACAAACATAAACACACATACACACACACACACACACACACACACACACACACACAACATACATAATAGGAGCTAAAAGACAATACCAAAGACAAACACAAAATGAATAGGTTATAGGTAAACAACATAAACACAGTTAATAAACGAACCGATCATCAGTATCAGTTGCGTCACGTCACCCAGTCACGACAACAAACTGATAAAGACACAATAGCCCTTGCTCTTATGCAACCAGATAACAGCACTGCGCATTTACTAAAAAACACCGCATTATAACCCCTACCACCTAGTCAATAAAGTCTATGATAGCCTCAGGATACACTTTCGTAGTAAAGCACGCCAGCTGTGTTCGTTATTTACATAATCTGACTAAGGCAAAACCAGTTGTGTTGTTATGTTTTAGCGATCGATGAATAATCAATCTAAACCGTTTGGATTAAGGATTATATTCTAATGCGTTTTGCATCTTTCAGCACTTTGTTGTTCAAGAAATTATGCAGAGGTGACTTCCGTGAACAGGGCTGTCAACAATTATGGCAATGAAATTATGTTCCTATTTATAACTTTTTAATTTTGCATTTTACAATGCAATTTTATGTGATAAATCTTAAAAAAAGAAAATATACTAGAAAAAAGCAACCTGACTCATGTCGCTCTGACCTGACGGGACAAGTTGCATTTTTCGACATGAGACAAGTTGCTTTTTTCTAGTATATTTTCTTGTTTAAGATTATGTTCCTAGTCGAGATATAGATAAATAGATATCTAGGTAACATTTTGAGACATAATAGAGATACTAACTGCTTTAATTGAGATGGGCAAAATTAGAAGGCAAAATACACGTTGTTAGATGGATGAAATCTTGGTTTAGAAACCTACGCGAATGGACTAGAATCACCAGCGTGGAAGAACTGTTCTGATGGCGAAAACAAGGGAAATTAGCAAGCTGACGGTAAACCTCCTGTGCCACCATAAGAAAAGAGTCAATTCATGGGCAACTACGATGTTGTATGCTAACATTTGTGTGGCCACAGTTTAAAAGTACTTAGGTAAGTATATTTTTCCAAAAAAATATTATGCCACTTCATATCCATGTTTTTCTAGTGAAAGAGATTCGCTAGCAGCCCTACCGACGAGTTATGTGTTCTATAGAACAAGACAGTAGTCAACCTCACAGGACTAAGATTGCAGTGTTTATTGATTTGCTACACGTGTGCTCCGAAGAAAATGCGACTCACTTTTACTAGGCAGCTGAACACTTTACTAGGCACTAAGTCAGACTAATGACTGTGTTTTATGATGGCAGGTTAACAAAAGAACAATTGCGTTAAAGTTGCTAGACAAAGTTAATTTCAGAGGTGATCCTTAGGTCAGGTTTCATAGGGCTACGAATTGTCTATAATACCTACCTATACACCTTTCGCTGGCAATGAACGAAACCAATATAATTTTTATTGTTATAAGTTATATTATTGTCTGCTTGCCGTACAGGGGATATAAATGTGAAGGTTTAGATGTTTTTACGTTGGTTACTCAATCAATCATGATAAACGGCAGAACAGATTTAGATGAAAATTAGCACACATATGGTTTATAGCCTGGATTAAAAATTATATTTTTTATCCCTATATTCCTCCGTGAACAGGTATGGGTAAAAGCGCGGGGTCCACTAGTAATTTTAAATTCATATATTTCGAACAGCAAGTATTAAAAAAAATGTTATCATTGGAAATACTTCTCAACATTTTCTAAAATATCGCCCGCGTAGACCGGATATCAAAAGCGCTATATTTTCGTCGAAACCGAAACGACGGGAAAATAAAAAAAACCCTCTAAAAAACCTAAAAATACGGACAATTACAACTTAGTTTGTGAAATATTAGCGCGTTTGATATCCGTAAAAGTTATTTTCTTTCAATGAACAGTGCGCGCCAAAACATAAGATGATCTTATTCAAACTTTCGTCCATACTTATTTATCGTACCTAACAAAGATCTATTTCCACGTAAGATGGCATGGCATTCCCACGTTCTAATCTATTTCTTTACTAAGAATTCAACAAACTCTTGATAGTTTCAGAACGAACTGTGCTTACAGCTTTACTTAGTTTATTATATTAATGCAGACGATAATGACGAACTGCATACGAGAAATGTACACGGTGTCAACGAACTGACGACAGCGCACAGTGACTGCGCCGGCGCTGGCTGCGAAGAATTCAATCATGGAGCTAATCTAACTCTAATCAAGTAGAACTGTGCGGCTTTCATTATGGCCACATTTACTCTGTGCCCGTAAATAATTGAACAAAATTAAAGTCAGTTTTTATTATCTGGGTTCTTGGTATAGTACTTATACTAATACTTCAGTCTTTTATGTTTCAGGGTTCTAGTGCTTTATTTTTTAAACGGGTTCTAGGCCTTTCGATAAAAATTCATATAATTATAATATATATATATATATATATATATATATATATATATATTTTTTATTTACGACGGTGAGACTCTTAGCTTTCATCATACGGTATGATGAAAGCTAAGAGTCTCACCGTCGGCGTCGGTATGATTCATACCTGATGTTAAATGGTTTGATATATTACTAAGCGTGAGCACTTATTTAGTAATGAGAAAAAGACCGATTTTGCAGGTTAGGCAAGAAAACCACGAAAACACTTCGTAGTAAATAACTATACGGATTAAAGAGAAATGAACACGATGCTAAATATTATTGGTATCCAATTAAACCAATTTCCAATGGGATATTATTATGTAACGAAATTTAAGAATAATCTTGAATTTTCGTATTTTTGGGGTTCAATTCGAAAAGAAAAAGTGTTGAGGCTAAAATCATAAAATCGTGTTTCTGGCACATTACTAAATCTGGATAAAGGTATTAAGAAATAAATAATAGTATATCTTATTACCAGATTTGTGACATCTCTAACCACCCTATAGTTTTATATAAAAAAGTACACACTTTTTGAAGTGAAAACTTCTTTCGCGGCGTCGTGCACATCAGAGTTTTAAATTTTTGGGATGGGTAAAAAATGTTAAAGTCGCATCAGGACACGTGACCCTAATCGAAAATTCGTAAGACCATTTACCGTTGACCTATTTCAAATTACATAAATCACACACTTGAAAGATTTACGTATATTAGTTAATAAGAACCATTATATAAAGATCTCTCATTACACCAACTTTCATATTGATGCCAGGTCAGTTTAATGGATTTACCTGCCAAATCAAGTTGGTCTCCGTTTTCATCAGCTTTTTATGAAGTTGTGGTCAAGATATAGTGGATTTTGATAGTTATTTTCGTTAAAGCTGTTTTCACTTATGCCGGCACTCCCAGAGTGCAACCCGTTGTTTTTTTCGTATAGCGTCTTAAACGTCATTAACTAACTTCTTGAAATGAAAAGGAACATTAGAGAGACAATAATTTAAAGGTTTAATGAAAAGTATTTATTTTAATGGTTACGTTAACGAATCTTCCAATTGACTGAAACATAATCGTCTCCATTACCAGACCAGAACAAAAACGTAGTACCTAAATAACCATGTATGATTTGTCCACAAAGTCAACGATTCGTTCAACTCTTCTGTTCATGTAAACAAAAAAATACAATAACTGCTTATTCAAGACAATAAGAAAATTGTTCCAACGTTTTACTAAATCGTTTAATAACCACTAATTACGTCTGTTTGTTACGTTTTCACATTAAAATAACTAGGAGTCTACCATCAACTGCAATGCGATCCATTTTATTTTTAACCGACTTCAAAAAAAGGAGGAGGTTCTCAAGTCGACGGTATTTTTTTATGTATGTTTTACCATAACTTCGCCAGTTGTTGACAGATTTTTATATTTTTTTTTATCTGAAAGAAAATGGTTTATGTGTGGTCCCATATAATTTTTACGAAGATATGGCTAGTAGTTTTTCATAATCCTGAAAAATATCAATCACGTTTTGGCAAGTAGTCTACCTAGATGACATCATTGTTGTATATGGGCTGATTTTTAGTGTAAGTAACGGCACAGGATGTAACTAAAAAATCTTAAAAAAAACATTTTAAAAAAGAAGTGCAATGTAGAATGCCTTGGCTGGCATCGACTCCAAAAGTTTAATGTTTTACTTTTTGAAGTCGGTATGATTTTTTTTTATAAAATGTTTTTCAGGTAGTAAGAGTGAGGTAAAAGCCGTATACGCGCCGTATGGCGGCATCGCACTCTCACAACCTAAGAAATAACCTAAAAAGAATCCCCAAGTGTTGATGGTAAGGCCCCTGAAGACGTACTTTTGAATCATTTGAATTACTATTCGCATACGGAATCGCAAGATACGCATGCGAATGTTAAACTGTATTTTTGCAATCACAATTCGCATTCGAAAGTGCAACGAGTGGTCCCGACCACTCTTTTTTTATTGGAGCGATAGAAAGTTTGACGTTTAGCACTTCTTCTTCTTTCTTACTTAATGGCGTGCTCGCGATAAAATTCGCGAATTTTGCCAATGTCGAGTAAATATATTTTGTAATAAAGAAATTGTACGGTAGATTGTGTTAAAAATGGAGCCTCACAACACGTGTTATTAAGAAAAGAACTCGGGTGAAACTCCGTTTAGCTCTTAATGTCATTTTCAAATTGACTTAGACATGACGGATACGTTTCGTTTCACGTGATTTAAACCCGACTCAGTATTGGTTTTTGGAAATTTATGGAGAGTTCGTTTCCGGTTTTCAAATGTCAAGGGAGTTTCAGAAAACGGCAACACCTTATTCGAGTGATTAAAAAATGCGATAAAATAGATGTCAGTGAAATGTCAGTTGAATTTCGATTTGGCAAAGATATAAGATTGAATCTTGTATTTACTTATTTATTTTGTTTAAAAGACAGCTGGGCTACCATTGCCATGATAACCAATTTTCAAAGGTGTGAATTATGGGATGACTGTAAGTCAAAAGCATCGTTGCTCAAATGAGGACATAAAAACCTTTCGAGTCCTTTTTTTCTACGAAATAAAAAGGCGTTTAACCGTTTTAGAAAATGACCCCTCAAGGACAATAAAGGTTCAATAGGGGTTATTTTAAAGTATTATAGACTTTCGATTTAAATGTAACGTAAATAATGCTACACAGCCAGCAAGTATATTTTGAAAGTGTTCATTGGCAGTTGATAAGTGTGTGTTTACTGTATATCGGTTATTGGAATCACAAGCACAGGATCAAAAGTGCACCTTGTGAAAATACAGGTGTTCAATATAAAGTAGTATATAATGGTATTTAATACGTACCTACCTTTTTAGGGTTCCGTACCCAAAGGGTAAAAACGGGACCCTATTACTAAGACTTCACTGTCCGTCTGTCTGTCTAGCTAGCTAGGGAGTTGAAATTTTCACAGATGACTTATTTCTGTTGCCGCTATAACAACAAATCGAAAAACAGACTTAAATAAATATTTAAGTGGGGCTCCCATACAGTAAACGTGATTTTTTCCGTAAAAAAATTAAACAAGTTTATAAATATTATATTGTCTAATGTTGTGTATGTAATGGTACGGAACGGAACCCCTGGTGCGTGAGTCCGACTATTTTACTAAGTCCTACTTCTTAACTTTAACAACATCGACTTTAAAAAGGTACGAGATCGCATTAAAATGTTAGGGACAGGTTGTAAAACACTTAAGAGCTTTGAAGAAAACTTGAAGGTTTAAATGTCGCCAGAAAAAGGTCGATGAAGTGTATTTACAAATATTCCTTCATATTCATTCATCGTATTGATATTTGAATCTAACGGTAGGTGTCTGTGTGGTTGGTTGGTGGTTGAATTGCCTTTGCATAAATTTAAAAAACATGTTAAAAAGACGTCTTAAGAGATGGCCAGAATGCATGGATATGATATTAACATATAAACATAAATATTGTAAATGTATAAAAGGAAAATATTCTAATAACTGAGTATAAGAAAATTTTCCTCTTATATCTATAATTCAAGACTGTAGAGTTGTGTTTGGCAACAACATGTTTCTTTATAAATGTTGTTGTTTCTGTTAAAGCTGATAAGTTTCTGGCGGCCGTTATTCTTGTCAGTTAAAAGATGTTCTGAATGGCTGGCAGGGAAAAAAAAATTGACGATTCGAAAGCACTTATCTATAAGTCTATTTGAACTAGTATACTGCTTATACACTAAATACGTTACAGTTGCTAATTGTCTGCTCAAATACTTTTCCAGACGTTTGCTGTTGTTAATTTCATTGTTTTTGTTAGGCACCTGAGCTTTAGTCCTCTAAGTTTTGTTTATTTAAAGTAATTAAATTCTTTGTGTTTTTACACCTCTTCTAGTTTATGAAATGTATTGCAAATTTTTTTGGCTAAAGGTAAACTCTAAATATTATGTTCAACTTATTCCCCCTTCAGGGGGGAGAGTACTGGTGTCCTGAGATACAGGCTTAACGCTCAGTTCAGACACCAGTGTCTCACAATCTTTGTTAACTGATTTATATTTTTATGTTAAGAAACCGCCATTATATTGTTTAAAGATTGTGGAAGAGTAAATAAAGAATTTATTTATAATAAAAATATTTTGACTTTCAATTTGAGACTACGTCGAGTTCAGTCAATTTGATCTTAATCAAGCGTGAATGAGTATCGTCAAAGGTAATTCTTGAAATTCAGAAAGTCCATTGATGTTTATATGTGAAATAAACTTTCTGCCTATTTATTTCACTCTTGAATTTCCGAACCATTCTAATAAGTCATTGGTGTAGAGATAGATACAGATTGCCACTTGAACAAATCTTGATGTGGTGGAAATGTTGAATGAAGAGCTGGAACAAACCATGTGACGACGGAATTCGCATCGTAGACTTTTTTTACAATGGGGCAATGAAAAGGCTGATGTTAGAATCGCCCTTCTCGCGAAAACCTTAACCATTAAACTGTCTAACTTATCTTCAACTATACTAGATATAACACAGCAACGCTGACAACATTGTTATTATGGCGACAGACTTAGATATAAGATGGCATAGCTAGCCAGCTAGACATATTTAGAAACAAATGTATTAAATGAAAATGAAAATATTCTTTATTCAATTAAGCATATTACACGCATTTTTTAATAGTTTAGCCCTACCTCCTGTTTCAGACTCTTTTAGCTGTCAACAAAAAAACTTACCTACATGATAACCTCCTTCTATTTTCGAAGTCGGTTAAAAATACTGTACTAAGACATCATGAAATGTAAAGTGTAAATTCCCTGATTGGTGTGCTCTAGGGAAATTAGAGTGTACCATCCTTAACAAACTTGACATAGAACCAGCGTTGATTGAGTCAATTTCAGTATTTCCAGTGAAATTAAAATTTTTAATTCGCAGCAATTATTTAATGCAGGAGTAGGGTAATATCACGAAAACATTGTGGCCATATTCACACTTTTTTGTATTATTCATACATATTTGCTTTTTTTTCTTTCGGCAGTTGAAAAAAAAACTATTTAACTAAAAATCTTAATACTAAATGAAAATCATTACCTACTTAACAACATTAATTATTTAAGTCTCAACCCTTTTTTGGTTAAATCTGTATTGAATAATTACTTAAAATTCCTAATACTTTTTTATTTGGAACGATTAAAATCAAACTTTTATTGCTCTCTTTCATATCTATTTGATTAAATTAACGTAATTGATTTAAAACGATCTTGATAAGTAATCAATCACTAAAATATAACCGCAAAGCATTTGTAAAAGTTCGAATAAATATTAGAGTAAGTTACGCAATATTTTTTTAAGAAACATGTTCAATTCATGAATTGTAAATTCTTTATTCTTGTTTATTTTAAACTTAGTACCCTCCCTCTTGGCACTAAGTTTAAAATAAACTCCATTGATATTTTTTGTACTCAAAAAAATCTCAGCTCAGGGGTTTTGAAGAGAAGAATTTTTTCTATAAACAATAGGTAATCGGCAGGACACGGTAATGATATTACTCGATTTCAGTAATGCATTTAATTCCGTTGACTTTGATATCCTAATACTTGGTGCTTTACGCTCTCTAAACATATCTCCAACTGCAATTGATAAGTTTCAAAGTTATTCCTGCTAGGGCGACGGCAGCGTATTCGCATAGAAGATTCTCACTCCGGGTGGTGTGATATCAATGCCGGTGTCCCTCAGGGTGGCGTGTTATCTCCACTTCTACATTTTTAAACTCGATCACACAATCCATTTCGAGTTCGTACTACTTCTACGCAGATGATCTTCAGACCTACACACAGGCACTACTCTCAGAACTGTTCGATGCTATTAATACTATCAACTCTGATCTTGCACAAATCTGTTTCTGGAGTAGGTAAATCTTTTGGTCTGAACCTTAACCCGGATAAGACTCAAAGCATTATCATTGGTAGTCCTTATTTCGTTTCGAGGATCGATTACGCACAGCTTCCGGTAGTTTCCATGGAAGGCACAGTAATCCCGTTCTCCAGCACAGTCAGAAATCTCGATGTTGTTTTCGACCAGAAATTTATCGTGGAAGCCTCACGTGGAAGGCGTTCGTAAAAAGGTGTTGCTGCGTTCAATAAACCGGCTACGTAATTTCCTGCCGACAAATACGAAAATCACTCTGGCCCAATCTCTTTTGCTGTCTATTAAAGACTACGCTGATGTCTGCTACACTGACCTTTCTGAGGAGCTTCTTGACAAATTGGAGCGTTTGCAGAATTTTTGCATTAGGTTCATCTTTAACCTTCGAAAATACGATCACGTTTCGCACTTCCGCACCAAACTACACAGGGACTTACACACTCTCAAGCTCCTCTATTCTATCCTTTTCCTACCTTCCTCCCCCACCTTATCTCAAATAATGTTTTTCCTTTCGTTCTTCATCTTCACACTGTACCTTGCGTTCTTCTTATAACCTTTCACAAGAAATTCCCCGTCACTCCTCCGACTTTGTTTCCTACTCCTTCTCCGTGCATGCCATTCGTTTATGGAACTCTCCAATCCTTTGGTGATCGAGTCAGAAAGCATTTCTTTTCTCCTTCATCAACCATATCATATTATCAAATAACTCTCTCTATAAGTATTTATTTATCGTTATAATACCTTTATTTTTTCATTCTTTTCATGCACCCACTCCCCTAATATTCTATATATATATTTCTTTCTCTCACCCAAGGTTGCCTGGAAGAGATTGCTATGTAGCAATAAGGCCGCCTATGGCGTGTTTTCTTTGTTGTCATGTGTTCTGTATTCTGTATGTTTAATCGTGTGCAATAAAGTTTATTATATATTTTTTTATTAATCTTTTAAAAATCCTAATCCTAACTATTCTACATAACCGTTCCTATGTAATATTATAAATGCGAAAGTGTGTTTGTTTGTACCTACTTCCATCACGCCCTATCTAAGCAACCAATTATTGACTTGATTTTTGGCATAGAGCTAGTTAATTATTATTCTATGTCGTTTGTCCTACTTGTCAATTGTCAATGTCTTCGTCTCAGATTTCAACGCAAATTACTATGAAGGTAACTTATCTATACCTACTAATATTATAAAGAGGAAAGATTTGATTGTTTGTTTGCATTGGATAGGCTCCGAAACTACTAAACGGATTTAGATGAATTTCGGTACACAGGTAGTAGATAGCCTGGTTATAAACATAGGATACTTTTTATCCCGATATTCCCACAGGAGAGGGAACCACGCGGGTAAAACCGCGAGCGGCCGCTAGTCTATTATAAAACATCATTGGGAGGGGTTTAATTTCAGGAGAGAATAATTTGTACGATGAACAGCAGTTCATACTTAACACAACTGTCGAATTTCTCCAATCGACTTTAAACTTTGACATTCTACTGTTGAGGTCAGAATTGTATGAAGAAATCACACTGCTACCAAGTATACTATCCTCCAAGGAGGTAGAGCTTTACAACTAACCAATATCCAATGATTTTACCAGTAGTCACTTTACTTTAAAACTTTTCAAACTTGATCTTGGACTTCCTTAATACATATTGGTGTATATGGTGTTGGTTCACATGAGATTTTGTCTGTTGGTGTGTCAACTAAACAAATAAATATAGTGTCACGTTCGTGACGGGACCACCGTCATCAGCTGTTTACCACACTGGTCGTTCGTTCGACCTTTGTCGAATCGATAAGGAGTATTAACCTTTACATTACTTCGTAATGTTTTGTAACCCCAAGGGTAACACTAACTGCGACTAGAACATAAAATTTGTTTATTTTTGACGAATTATTTAAAGAACAATCAAGCTTAGAGTTATATAATTTTTTGTGTTTATCTTTTAAGAAATTGTTAACATTAAAGTAATATTAATACACCAATAAATAATTGTAGACGCAAATGTAACTACTTGGAATAAAAATTTCCAACTAATTACATTAATGTAACTACGATGTAATTAGGTGGAACGGACCCAGTAGACACACTAATAATAAAAAAAACACTTGCAACCTTTTTTTTAAATCACTTGATTTAGTACGTAGTAATAAACCTGCACATCCCTTCTAAAATTGCCGTAATAAAGAGACGAGTAAATTACAATGGAACCTGACAAACAGAACAATTAGATATTGATCGCCGAAGGAAGTACGAATTGAGATCAATCCACGCCGGGCATCGGTTTAATGGCCACGCGACTATTGATCAAATGATGACTCGATCGATGGAAGAAGCCAACACCAATTTCACCACTATTTTCTAAGAAATAAGGGTCATAGTATAGCTGCTCTTTTTAGCGTACAGGCAGATGTTTTTAACAGCTGTGTGGGTGAGTAAGAACACAAATTAAACGGCCGTGAACCTGAAACGTTGTTTATAACGTGACAGCTGACTTTGTCATAGACCATTTCTATTAGGAAAATGGGAATTCCTTCAGTAACGGTTCTCCGCGTTTGTTTACAAACACAAAGGAAAGAACATTGTGTATTCGCGCCCGCATTTATAAATATGAGCACGTACACGCATACATTTGAACGTTAATTAAGCAAATGAAGTACTCATTCCGAGATAATTCCGAGATTTATGGTCTGTTCCTTTTTGCATGTCAGCAACTCAATTATAAAATAACACCACTGTTAAAGAATTGAATTGATATTGCCATTCGTAGTAGTCGCTATTTGTAAAGACCTTTTTTAGTGATTATGAACGAGAAGTAATTTTATTAACCTGTATAGAACGGTCTAGTCAGCCACCGGACTCGTTTAACTGGTTCTTATGTAGGTTTTTAGATGCCAGGTCTTCCGCAAGTTTGTCTACTAAGTTCAGTAAATTTACTTTGAAAAACGATTGAATCTCATCATGATGTTATATTGAAAATTGGCAACAAATATCCGAGTGGAGTTATTAGTTGCTTGGTGGTTAATTCGTCCATGGTTGCTTGTCACTCAGAAATCAAATTGTTATTCTTACACTCGTTCATAAACAAACGTTTATTTTCACACCTGAAAAATACAACAAATTTTTTCACCGTCTGCTGCTCCTATTTGCGTGTTATTACCAAATAAATGTGTAGGTAGTAACTAGATTGAAAATATTCGCGTTAAAAATATCATAACTTCCATTCCGCAGTATATCGTATATCGTCGATTTTATTGCTCTCTTAGCACGTAAAGAGCAAGTCGAGTTCGAAATGCCCACAGCGCGCGCCGAGAAAAAGGCAAGAGAAATGTCGAGAATCTTATACATCAGGGATTCGGTATCCTCATGGTAAGTAAAATATGTAACAGCCAGTAAAGTGCCAAGAAGATGTAGCTTTGAAGGTGATACAAGTGACAGTTGAGCTGAGTTACTATTTCTCTCATTTTTATGTGTAAAGGGAACAGGCGCTCTCGACCAAATATTTTTTTTCTCAAACATGCTTGGAAATATGAGCATTATTTTGACAACCTTCTTCGAGATAAATCGATATTGCTGTACTGGCCACATACATGCGAGCAGCGGCTGGCAAAAGTTGTATGAAAATCCATATCTGTCGTGTTTAGCGGCCAAATAAATTACATAGTAATCTCATATCTGTCGTAAAATAAAATAATGGAACGATCTTTTACTCCAAAATATGGCAACCTAGGAGGTTACTAATCAAAGGTTTTATTTAGCTTTCGAACTGTTTGTTTGCAAATAGAAAGCTGTTTAAGAAAAAAACAACAAATGAACACTTTAATGCGGGAAAAACGTCTGATTTCGAAAAGAAGTTTTAATTTTCCGCGCATTATTTGAGAAAAGTACTATACAAGCCCTGGCCACAACTAGGTATTGATGGACTTACGTATGTGTGCCTCGGTTTCGCTTCGGCCCATATTTACACGTTCGTCCGTCAATGCCTCTTTTGCTGGCCGCTGTAGTAATGTACTATAGTTTTGATTCTTAGTTGTGTGAAGAAAGATAACATTAACAGTAAGATTATTTTCTGGATGAAAATGTGCCGATTCCATAAACATGTATATTATTATGTTAGCATAAAGTGTAGCGTAAAGTCGTAACGTGATAAATAGGTCGAAAATATTCACGTACGTATACGTCAAGTATACTATTTGTATGCATATCTGCCTATATACTACTATTACTCGTATACTCCTGTGTTATTGCCCTAAATGTAACCTTCATTTGATTGTTGACATTGTCAATTCAGTTAAATGTTTAAATTGACGCGTGTTTTTTTATGAAACTTAAATACATTATAACTTACTCAAATAATAATAGATGCGTAGAAAAGTTGTTTACCTGAAATAAAATAACAATGTTATTAATAAAAAATATCACTCTTTTCACTATTTGATGCAAATAACAAGTTTATGAATGACTGTTAGCTTAGTTTAATACATACCTACTCGTAGTAACTAAATATAATGTATCAATTGATACCAAAACACATTTATCTCATAACCTACGAATATAAATATTTTATACAACTTTAGTGTCTAATTTAACACGGTCAAAATACAGCTGAATCATTAGGTACTACAATATTTTATTTTCACTTCCAATGTACATTTCTTTATCCTATACAGGTAGTCATATAATAGACTTACTATGTCGAACAAATGCTCGCAAATTTAATATGCGTACAGAAAGAAAAGACAAAATTTGCCTTATACTTACGTGTTAGAGAATATATTAAAATATCAGACATTGACAACGGAATAAGTTAGGTCAACATCCTGTGTAATCAAACTTCGTATTCAGAAGGTATGTCTAAATTAGGCATGGCCATTGATCCGTCGATAGCTATCGTTGCAGGTCAATGAAACAAATGAAAAACTGGATGGGAAACACAATTCACACTGAATTAGCGGAGATTTAGATAAAAGACAAGATAACTGTGTTTTTAATGTTGTCTGCGACGTTCAAGAACACAATGGGTATAATAAGTATAATAACAAAGTGACGCGGTAAGAACACCGATAATGCGCAGTGGGTACATTCGACGTAGCCCGGAGTTATCTAAAATGATGTATCGTATCTAAATCGGTGCCGGCAACGTTTATAGAGCATAAAGTTGGATATATGGAGTGTGAATTGCCCAATGAGTCTGGAATAAATTGACTGGACGCCGCATCATTACAGTGTCACTATAAAAACGCGTAACGATGTGTTGGATTTCTGCTTAATTGAACATGGTTTGTAGTTTCATTTACACAAAAACGTAACAAAGGTAAACATTGATTTAATTGACCCTTATTTACACATTCGACGAGTAGCTTTCAAGTATTCAAAGGGTTGTTAACGAGTATTACGAAGTCTAGAATGACATAATCAGCAAAGGATGAATGCAGAAGCCTAGTACTTTCCATCAAAAGTAATGGCGAACCAAATCCTTAAGGAACTGGAAGGAGAGTAATGTTGCAATAACCGGTATCCAAGAGTTAAGTGTCGTTACCTGACATTACACGGCCACTGGCCCCGAATCCGTAGAGCCAACGATCGCCCTCCGCAAATACAATGAATCACAAGATTTATGGGATCTGCATGATTCTTAAAATAACGCAGAAATGCGCGGCATGGCCAATTGGGTTACGGAAACATTTCAATCATCGGCACTTTAAAGAAGAGCCTTGTGGTAAATAAGAGAGTTATCGTTGACCCCTTCCATTCCATAAAAAGCCTTTAAATCCCCCGGAAATTACATCTTCTCTGAACATTTAACTGACGAACAGTAAAGTTCACCCGGCTGTTACAATTTGTTGCCCGTTAAAAATATCGCAACTGAAGTACCTACCTACGCAGTAGTTTTTGTTTACGTTTTTGTTCTTTATATATAATTCACTGTCACGGTCATGCCCTCGTGTTGGGCCAAACAGGATTTATTTCGTTACGTTTCGTTCGGCTAATAGGTAAAATATACGTTGATCCCTGCTATATCAGGAAAACTTCACGTTTATTTTAAAATAATGCCATTTCTTCAACTCTGCGAATATTGCTGGGATTTTATAACGTTGAATGTGAAATTGCATCATTTGCTAAATTGAATTTCGAAGTCGATGACACCGTCGTCGTCCTCTATGAAATGAAATGCATTTGCACTCAGATTAAACTGCAAAGCGAAGGTGCTTAAGCAAACAGTTGAATGTCGGTATAGCGTTGAGTAACATCGGCAAAATCGACGAATAAATCATATGTATTGATTTGATTGAATGTTGCATTGAAAACCCCGAAGCGAAGATTCACTTGTTAATAAGTGTACATGTGAACTAGACAATATCTCAAATCAAAACTAAATCACGAGAAAATCAACTAAGTGATTAATCATTTATCGTTGGTTGTGGATGTGGTCACTATTAGAATGATGTTATCAAAGCACCACGTATTGCTTATAAAATAATAATATACCAAAACATTGGTACTAAAGCATAAACTATCGTAGAATGTAATGAAAGTTAAACAAAATGTAATGTATTGAAAAACTCTATCGTCCAAAGCGACTAGTTTTATTGCTCACATTGCTGGAGGGAGCTGATAAACTGGCGCCGATGGGAGGACGCTCTAAAGCAGGGTTTCTCAAAGTGGGGTACGCGACCAGGACAGTAGATAGGACTATGGGCAGAACTGGGCAGTAGGGGATTCGCGACAAGACATAATGGCGACAAAGATTATAATTGTCTAAAATTCTCCTCAAATCGACCCAACTTGCGACAAGATCAAGGCAATACTACTTAATACTTATATTTCCTTTTGTAACTCATTGGATTTGATAAATTTCATTGTAATAAAGAACCGTGTTTTCTTCTACATGTAGATTTTCTTTTCTTTTGGGGTTAGGGGTTTTCGCTGTCGTCTGAGAATTTCAACAGGGGTACGTGGGCAAATAAGTTTGAGTAACCCTGCTCTAGCGATGCCCGTCGAGACGCTGTTCAGACATGATAATATAACAAGATACTTGAAAGGACTAGCCATTTACCGCAGACGGGAGAAAGGGGTAGGAGAGGAATTTAATGCACGCATGTCTAGACGGCTGCTGCAAGAGGTTTTAACTTGCCAATTTTACGAGATGCAGTGGCATGGGCAAATTTTATTAGAAAGATATTTTATGATTTTGTAATTTTTGCATTTTTCAATGCTATTTTTTATACTTATGGTAAATTTTAAATAGAAAAATATTGGAAAATATTTACTCGGCCACAAGTGAATTCTCAGACGGGAATCCAACCCGCGACCTTTGGAAATCCGGTCCAATGGTCGAGAAAGATATTCTTTGGTAAAATTTTTTTGTTAGTTTCTAACGATACAATATAGTATCTCTGCTTATAAATATTTATCAAAAGTCTCAGTTTTGTTATTGCAGTTTTGTTTTGAATTTGGCAACATCTAGATTTGCCCTCTCCCACGAGTTTCAAGACTCTTTCCATTTCTGCGAATCATTTTCATAAGCTGATTCACGACGTAAAGAAATTGTTATTCATAAGAATGGTGCTCTTGCAGCTGGTTTTATATTACATTTTTATTTTATATCAAAGACAATGAACGTGCATATAATTGTTATATCTGAAGTGCTATCTATATCTAAGCGACGTTGTTGGTGAATATATAGGTACTATTTTAGTTTTTGTGTCGTAGTGTAATACGAAGTAAGCACGCAGTTATAATGCTGACAAAGGGTCCCGGACATCGCCGCGCAAATATTTTCCTTAAACTTCTTGGAACGAATCCAATTTTATTCGAGACGAGGTACCTTTGACTAACTTTTTTTTAAGACATATGGTAAGTACAGGCAGCACATCAAGTAAAACACAAAAGTCAATGCCTAAAATTGGCGTCTTTTTTTTCGCGCGGCCATCAACCAAACCTTGTTATTTCGGTTCAGAATGATGTAAAATTAATATCATAGTACGATAAGTTAGTGTCTAAACTCAGTCCGGACTGAAATATTAAGGTTAAAAGTCGAAAAATAAAATACTCTTATTTCAGAAATGATTATAATTTTAGTTAAATGTCTAATTTTAAAATCTATCGTAATCCCTTTCAATTAGTAATTTGAAAGATATTTACATACTTCAGGCCGTTACTATTTGACATTTGAAAAAGATTGTGATCGGGACGCGTTTTGAAAGGTATTGAATGAACGAAATTGAACTGTCTAACCAAAGTGACAGATGAAAATATCTTTCAAATGTATGGAGAAGTGTCAAATGAAGTGTTATTTAAAACATCATTCGTTCTGAAAGGGTTTGCAACTATAAGTTAAATAATTCCATGAATCACTACCACTACCTTTGAAAGGGATTGTGATAGATTTTGAAATTAGACAATTAGGGGCAGGTCAATGACAGCTTAATCCAAGGTCGATGGAATTAAGATGATAGACTTGCTTCTTAATTATTTTTAATGTAAGTTGCTTCAAATTCGTGCAAAAAACTTGACTGTTTAATGAGACTCGAGAGTCTTTCACAAAGTTGTAAAAACTTGGTACAATGAACTGCTTGCGAAATTAGTTTTTTGATGTTGTTTGTTAGATTGGAACAATGGATATAAAAAAAACCGATACGAAGTTGAAAGCAAGTGCTATTATTGATATAATTACCATGCTTTAGAAATTGATCATTATCTATCCATTAAGAGGCGTTCAACAGATTGCGTAAATGATCATTCAAGACATAATAGATGGTATTATTTGGTTTGAATTTTCGTTTTTCATCGTTTGGATTGCCGCCAAATGTCTATAAGTCTCTACTTTCACTGTTCCCAATTTCGGTTGACCTCCGGCACGAACAAAGACTTATCAGCTTCGCGATTTCTTTAAAAGGACACCTCTTAAACTGGTTTGAGCTATCTCTGGTAAGGTTGGTGCTTTTCCGGAAATATAATTTGACTCTCAAAACTTGTTACTAACTTTATATAAAGTTCAAATGCATAACGGTGTACTTAAGTAATGTACGCTTATTGCTACAGAGTTTACCCTTTTGTATTATAATTGAAAGTTTTCATCTCAATTGGTTTGACATAGTTACTTTAAAGTCAAAGGTAGTTGATTGCTTTATTTTGGTACCCAATAATTTGATATAAAAATACTTTAAAGTGCCATATGCAAATAGCGCAATTTTGAAAGTAGGTATTTGACTGTGTGAGAGGTCAACATTCTAGAATTCACAAATAGATAAAAGCTGCTTGAAGGAGGCGTGGGCAGAAGTATTTTACAAGTTGTAGTTTTTTTTTAATGAAAGAAAGGGCCAGTGAATGAAGATGCTGAACAAAAGGCTGTGGTGAATAGACATACAAACTGCAAGGTGTTATTTTCCTAGAACCACATACGAACTGCAATATTGTTAGAAGGACAAAGCGTTTAGTGTACACCGTAAAAATATTATTGTGATTTTACTAGGCATAGTTGATCAACTAGTAACTTTAATGTTAGTAGCTGATTTCTTCTAAGCAAATTATTCTGGACATTTTTATGCGATTGTAAAAGAACGCAAGGTTATAACACTAAAGAAGAAAGCAAGGTTTTTATGATGATTACATAGTTAATGGATGCGCTTCAAATATAGATGCGCTTGTCAAGTTTAGTAGAACTTAATGACTTTTTAAGATTGAACATAAAATTTATCTCGTTTGATAATTCGTTACATAAAGCCTTGCGACTATTATTAATTGCTTTAAAAGTTAAGAAGGTTTGTCAAACACTTATTGTGGATAAATTGTACTCGTAAAGCGATAAGTCTGTGTTGACTGTTGACATAACTGTGAGCTAACCACACAATAGTTCTGTAGAAATAGCCGTCAATAATATTGTGGAAGCCATTCGAGTAAGACAAGACGATCGTGCGTTACTGTTACTTGTGGACATCATGCATTACTTGTACCGTTAGCAGAGAGCTACCAGGCTACCATACATCCATAAGAGGTACCGCTACGCTCCTAAGACGCCCAGATAAATTATAACTGTACTAACCCGTAAAGTTTATTATTATTATGATGGTGGTCAAACGCTTGCCCAGTTATTTGTAAAAAAAAGCTGTGGAACCAAGAACTGTGGATATTCGGCCGCGGAGCATCTCATTAGCAGTGAAATCGTGCGGTGACACTGCTTAATGACCATGTTCTGAACTTTTCACTTGTCCTACTTTACGAAACGCAATTAATTTAACGGTGCTGTTTTTGGTCCTATTTATAGCACTCTAGGCATTTGTTTTGTTATCGTACCATGACTTTCCTTGTTCCTTGTTTACAAGGGTCTTCTTATGGACATAGGGATATAGCTGATTTGTTGATCAAACAAAAATAGAAACTAACTTTATAATGTTAAAGATTTTATTGTGCATACATTTGTTTATTTCCAGTACTTTAAACATTTAGTACAGACTGCTGGAATATATTTGTAACACTGTTAACTTCTTTTGCATGTTAGTATCGAATCGAATAGGTGTCAGCATAAAAAATGATATCGTCGAAACACTGTTTATGAAAATCTCAGCATAAAAACCTACCTTCTGGCACAACAGCGAACGAGTAATTTTAGATGTTGAACAAAAAATCTTGGTGGCTCGCACACACACGGGGCAGGGCTCGCAACAACACTGTACTCCAAAATGATGCGCAGAAGTGGCAAAATATTTCAAGTAACTGCACTAAATATAGCAAACGTGAGCGATAACGCGTGTTTCGATGCGGAATGAAGACGTGAACTGGGCGTACGTCCTCCTCTCGCGGCGTTCGAACGAGGACAGAGAATATTTTGTTGAGAGTCGAGTCGGCTTGTCAACAAACAAAGACGGGCGCGGAGGTTCGCGCATGCGCGCTCGCGCCGCACGCACCACATACAAAGCGGTGAATGAACACGTAAACATTGAATATTATGACGTACCTATTAGTAGATTTCGCTTTAACAACAGTGAAAATATCAACATACTAACTACGACGCATTTAGAAGTGACACAAGTATTGTTGTCCACTTTATCGACTTCATCGGATACGTAGGTACTTGCTTGAAGAAAGGTGACAAAGAAGAATTATGTTTGAGTGCAGAAAAAACAAAAGTATCTTTTTTTCAGGTCCGAGAGGTACCAAAAGCTGAAAGTACCAAGCAAAACAAAAACAAATATGCATAAACACGTACACACACATACAATTATACATATTATAGGTCAAGAAAGATAAATTTCGCTAATCTATAGCCGTAAACCGATAACAGCTGATTCTGAGCGACACTTAGTAAACAAAAATTTGTTTTGAACGCACGTACTTGCGAAAAGAAACCTAATACTTATCGTCTAATATAATTGCTATCACTTTCGCAGACAATTTAATAAAGAACTTATATAGCGTGTCATTGACAGTCATGACTAGAAATATGCTATATTTAAACAAACAGTTTTCCTTACAAAATTTATATGGATGTTGAAATTTTATGATTTCACGTGGAAACTTGATCGCTAATATTTTTTTCCACACAAGAATGATGTATGACTTATATCCATACGAATATCAATCAAACAAACAAAATGTTACAGACTTTGACGCTTCTATTTTTCAGTTAAGAATCACTAACTATTAAAGATATAGAGGTGGTAGCGTCATATTTTTTATAGAAATTTTCGAAATATTATATTTCTCATTTTTTGTAAACTAAGATTTTTCTTTAGAAAAAACAGCAAGACATATTCTTTGTGATGATTACTTAGGCCCTCTTGCGCCAAGCCGGGCTAACATTTAACTCAGAGTTTTTCCATACAAAAGGAGCGTTAACTCTGGGTTAAATACCTTTATCGAGATAGACGGTAAAAGTGTACCTACCTTGCGTGCCAAAATATGGTCAAAGTTTTGCCTAAGTCAGTCCGTTTGAGACCATTGCTTGCCATGAAAATACGCGTCACTCAGAAACGAAAATGGTTAATTGTGAAGTGTTTTCTTGCAAGAGCTCGTCAATAACATTTCCACATCACTAAAGCTGGGAATACACGTCAGATTTTTCTATCCGATAGTCTGATCAGACAATCGGAAGGCGCTCGTGAAATACATTTGTTTGCATACGCAATACACATCCGATCCGATAGTGGACGCTAAGCGTCTACGATTTTATTTTCTTATCCAATTGGTTGAAGGCTGCTGTATGCATACTTCTGTACAGAGACGAAATAGACATCCGATTCTCCTTCCGATTTGCCAGTTGACTCTCGAGCGCATATTATTTAACTCTTTGGGCTGATTTTAGAAAAAGTCGGATGCAAAATCGGACGTTTACTGAGTGAATCCGATCAGATTGTATGATCAGACAATCGGAAGCAAAATCGGACGTCTATTGCCAGCTTTAATCTCGCTCGTGACGTCATCGTAAGTACGAAAAAGTCGACACGCTGGGTTCTCATACAGTTTGAAGCGCTCTTTTCGTCTATCTAGATATAGGTCTGTGTTTAAATGTGTTAACTTGACTCGCGCAAGTGGGCCTTAGGTATCAATCAAAAACTAAAACGCGTTTTTGCACATCATTTAACAAACCTATTGAAACCTTTTGTATAATTTGATCTTTGAACGTTTTTAATACTGAATTACAACAAAGGTGTGTCCTTAACAATGTAAAATGTTGATTGTTTGAGAGTTTTGTAATAATAGTACTTACGTTGTATAAACCCTATTAACATAACAATCGTCGACTACTAGTCTTGTTCTTTCATTGTCTTCGTTAGAACTGTGAAAATATGGCTGTTGCCAATATTATATGTGCGTACTTGAAGCAGATACTTATGTCATACGAGCTCGCATTGTGAAGGGGAAGACCCTATATGGGGTCCGAATCAAATTGCTATCTCTTACATTTCCGTGCTTTTTCGTGTCTTCCGTCCTACTTGTCAGTAAAACTTGACAGTTCTGGTTCTCTTTGACTGGTCTGGTCACAGATTTCATCGCAAATTACTATGAAGGTATCTATTATGAAACATCATTGGCTGTTGCTAAATGTTTCAAGTGAGATTAACGTATGTACATCTTATGTTTTGGCGCGCACTGCTGGGGGCCAATTCTGCTAAATTTTTGTCATAATCGTCTCTCAGTGGTGTTTCAATAGTTATGTTTATTTACACTGTTGTAACAAAAACTGTGTAAAACAGCACTACCATTGAAACACCACTGGAATACGACTGTGACTAAGCATTAGCAGAATTGGGCCCCTGTTCATTGAAATAAAACAACTTTTACGGATATCAAACGCGCTATATTTCACGAACTAAGTTGTAATTGTCCGTATTTTTTGGTTTTTTAAGGGTTTTAGATTTTCCCGACGTTTCGGCACCTTTTAAGCAGCCGTGGTTACGGGATGACTGGCTACTTATAAGTCTACCCTCGAAAAGTTGACAGTCAAAAACCCCTAAAAACCTAAAATACGGACAATTACAACTTAGTCCTTGAAATATAGCGCGTTTGATATCTGAGATTAACGTTTTTACAACTTGCAGCTTTAACGCTGTTGTCAACATAAGTGTAGTAATAATGCTAAGAATCAATTTGAATTGTTCTGTGAATTCTGTATGCTTGGTAATCATAATACTGTATTAAATTACCATGGTGGTATGTTGGATCTCGTACTGAGTGACCTTGGCGCTGATCATATAACCGTGGAAATTGCCGATCCGTTAGTGCCGGAAGACAAGTACCACCCCGCTCTTACGGTAGCAGTAAGCTTGCCCCGTTTTTCTCTACCACCCACCACCGTCCCGCCGCCAGATACATGCCTTGGCTGGAACTGGAAAAAGGCTGACTATGGTTTACTGTATGATGCTCTCAGTAACGTTGATTGGTCTGATTTATTTACAACAACAGACGTTAATTTGGCGGTAGAAGCTTTTTATTCTAAATTATATGAATGCTTTAATCTGTTTGTGCCAGTCAAAAGAAATTCTTCTCGTAGCCCTAAATACAATTACCCACAATGGTATTCAGCAGAAATTGTGTACAATATTAAACAGAAATATTATCATCTAATAAAATATCGATTGGAGGGAAGGGAATATAATAGAGAACTTTTTAAATATTACAGGTGGCACGTTAAGAGACTAATTGACAACGCATATCAGCAGCACATAAATTTGATGCAAAAACATATTATTGATGAACCAGCTAAGTTCTGGGAATACATAAGAGAGAAGAAAAAGGATAGACGGCCAGCGGGTTTTTATATACATGAAAATGTTGAAGTCTCGGGTCAGGATGCTGCAGATGCATTCGCTCAATATTTTAGCTCTGTTTTTCTGAAAAATGTACCAAAACTTGATCCTATGGAGGCGGCGCGCGCAGCTCATTCCCTTGGTGACGCGAAATCGGTTTCAATAGGGACAATTGATAAAACTGACCTTAGAATAGCCGCGAGGCGCCTCAAACCTCGTTCATCAGGGGGACCTGACCATGTCCCTGTGTTTATAGTAAAGGATTGCATTCGCGTTCTTGAGGCTCCTCTTTTATATCTGTACAACCTTAGTTTGAGCAACTCAACATATCCAGATTCTTGGAAAGTATCAAGAGTTTCGCCAATTCCTAAGGGAGAACCTGGAAACCATGTCTCATCTCAAAGACCAATTGCAGTGCTTCCTGTATTCGGTAAAGTATTCGAAGCAATACTAAATCGTCTTATTGGGAGACAGATTTGTAACTTGTTGCATGATAGTCAACACGGTTTCCGTAAAGGCAGATCGACAACCACCAATCTAATTGCCCTTGCGGATTACGTTTATGCCGAGTTTGATGCAGGAAGGCAGGTTGACGCTGCCTATTTTGACTTCAAAAAAGCCTTTGACCTTGTTGATAATGACATCCTCTTGGAGAAGCTAGCAATTGTTGGTTTCAATCCCACGCTGCTTGAATTTTTTGCAAGCTACCTCAGGGACCGACATCAGTTTGTTAGGGTGAATGGGTACGACTCGGAGAAGTACTATACTAGGTCTGGGGTGAGTCAAGGGAGTACTCTTGGCCCAACATTATTTCTATTAATGATAAACGACTTGCCTGATGTAGTTAAAACTGCTCAGTGCCTTTTATTTGCCGACGACCTTAAACTATATTTGGGAATATCTCACAAAGACGACACCGTAGCCCTTCAAGCTGATATCGATGCCGTCTCACAGTGGAGCCAAGACAATCGTCTCCCATTTAACACTTCCAAGTGCAAAACTATGTCGTTTAATCGGAGACGGAATTTGATTGATACTAATTATAATTTGTTTGACGCCCAGTTGGATAGAATTAATAGTATACGTGACCTCGGACTGACATTAGACAATAAATTTGACTTTCATCAGCATGTGACAGAATTGTGTAAATCTGTAAGCAAGACATTAGGTTTTATTATGAGGATAGCCTCACAATTTAATAATATGATGGCGGCCGTAGTACTATTCAATGCTTATGTACGCAGCAAGCTTGAATATGCAGCTGTCATTTGGGCGCCGTATGAAGACAAATATGTTCTCATGGTAGAAAGAGTACAGCGTAAATTTTGTCGGTGGTTGTACAAAAGAATGTATGGTTATTATCCATTTTTATACCCATCTCTATTTGTATATGCAATGGTAGGTTTTGAAACGTTGCATTTCAGGAGAATAAAGCTTTTAGTAGTGCACTATATGCAGGTGTTGCGCGGAAAGGTTGACAGTCCAGCAATACTTGGTGGGTTCGGCCTCCTAGTTCCTACACGCATGCCTCGCGATGGCCAAGGAATGACGGTGGCACCACGTCGTCGCCCTCGCTTGTTGAGGAAACCGGTAACGCGCACGCGAAACGCCGCTCATGCGCCGACAGTTCGCGCCATGATTCTGATCAGCGACATGCTCACCCAGTGCGATGAAATCGACCTATTCGTTGATCCTATTCAACTAATTTGTGCTAAGGCTTATCAGTTTTTTGTTCGCTTCTAATTTTTCTGACATTTGAATTCATTATAATTTGACAATATGTTTCATATTATTTATAATTAGAATTTTGTATTTGACATTTCTAAATTTATTTTTTTAACTTTTATTTTTTTTATTTCATAAGTTGACTATTTTTTTTTTATTGAATATTTTTTACATTATTGATTCATAATTAATTATGTTTTTGAAATCTGACATTGTAATTTTGACATGATTTTGACAATAAGTTTTATTAATTTTAATAATTGTATTTGACAGATTCCAATTTTTTTTTTTTTTTTTTTCTTTATAATGATGACTGTGACATTCCATTTTTATGTTCTAATATTATTTCCACATTTTTTGTATCATCTATATTTTATTATTTGTGTGACTTGCATGTGCTTTGGAGAATACCTCTGTAAACTTGCTGGTATGAAATAAATAAATAAATAAATAAATAACACAGAAATAGAAAATTATGTTAGTACGTAGCGGATGGTGTAGTTGAATACCAACGATCCTCTGTAGGTATTACGGAAGTTTAAGTCGTCTTCTTCTTTTCGAGTCAGTACCCGATCTAAATTGTATCGGCCCAAAAATGACTACTAAGACTCCAACATTAGTAGCCTCCATAAGGTCCTCCTGCGTGCAGCTGTACGGAAACGCAGGACAGGATACGCCATCGTTTGGTGGACAGCACCGCACCCACGCCCCAAGTTGGAGCCGTCACAAAAACACCACCTGACCATGTTGTCCTTGATTTGGCCGACCATCGTCCGAAGACTATTTAATGACTTCCAAGTCGACCATGGCAGCGAAAGTTTATGTAATAAAAGACAAAAAAATATATACTAGGAACTTAACCATATTCGTTGCATAACCACTCTCAACAAATGATACTATTTAATTACTTGCTACGAAATGTTAAGATGACGTCATATTAAGATGATGACGTACGTACGTAGCATTTGTATCTTATCGTATAATTTTTCTGTCTATAGACGTCTTTTAAAATCGCCAAAACATTTGAGTTTTGAGGTTGAGGTTAATCTCAAAAACCAAACTGTGAGGTGTTAGGTTTCGTATAAAAAAAGACATTTCCCTTGAAATGCAAGTAAAACTAAAACGAACGCAAGGGAAGCTCCTGAAAAATATGAATATTTTTTATAACAAACATTTTTCACTGTATTTTCGTAGGGTTGTCTTGCTTTCAGCTCTCTGAAAGCTCAATTTTTTTTGCTACTGCAGATAATCTTGACTATTCACAGGAAATTACTATCTTCAGGCCAGGCCCAAATGATAAACAACAATATTGCCCTGAGTGCCAAGCCGTATGGAGGTAAAATATGTTTTTTTTAAGAAAGGATCTGATATCTTTAGTCATATTAGTATCTAAGTAAGTATTCACAGTTTATTAAATAAGAAATTATATTAGAGAAAAGCAACAAGTTGCTTTTTTCTAGTATCTTTTCTTGTTTAATAGTTATCACTTAAAAATAGCATTGTAAAATGCAGAACTACAAAGTTATATTCACAGTTTCTTCATAATGTTGATTTAATGTTTACATTTGTGCACACCTGTGCCATCAAAATAACTTTTTTAAATGATAAATACTAGTATTTCCCAGTAAATAGGTACTAAGATTTATTAACCATGTAAAAGTCCGAAATGTAATTAAATCATCGTTAATTCGAAAAATCGTGTTTTTACCCGACTGGAAGGAAAGAAAGGGTTATGTTTTTCGCGGGTATCTTGTATGTTTGTATGTTTATATGTAATATTCTTTAGCACCTGATTTCTCCAAGATATCGTTAGATTCGTCTTGACCGCCCAAGTGTTCTTAGGTAAGTAATGTTACTTATAAAAATCTTTTTATAAGTAACATCAACAGGCTCACGCTGGTAAATCTAAGTTTTTGCTGTAAATTCCTATCGTTTACCATAGTTCAGGGTTTTACAGCAACATTCCACTTATCTCACATCAAAATAGAAGGGCTAGAGACCTTTGAGCCTCAAGACCTTTGAGTCGGCCTTTGTTTTATCGGCATGTGGAACGGGTGCACTAACAGTACCAACAAGAGGCGGAAGGGACGATCGTTTGATCGAAGTGCCTTGACCCGTAGATTTATTCGCCTCAGATCGGGTTCTTGGCACGCGAGGGCAAAACACAGTACTTACCCTAAACAAGTTAAGCAGTACAGCAATTTTAAAAAAGTAAAAATCTTAAGGCGGGAATTTTGACGATATTTGATTTGTTTATTAAACGAGTTAGTGGACGGGTGCAGAACGTGCTTTCGCAATCTAGGAGTAGGTGTTGACATCCGGCTGGGCCAATGCCTTGAAGTGTTGCTGCTGAATATGACAGGTGTCTCGGAACCTTAGCATCCATGATCGAATTAAATCTTCACTTGGAGTATCTCGTAAATGGCGAATATTGACGAATTTGTACACGAGTCATTAGCCTTAAAATACACCTAGATTGATGCGCACCCGTCCAACCGTCCAACAAATCCACACAAAAGAGTTTATCAAATTAGTTACGTCAAAATATTAGCAAAGGTAATTCGAAATCTGCCACCGGACATTATTCTACAATCATCGTAAAGTAGACTTATGGTAAGGGTGAAATTTATTTTTACGGTCGACGGTGAGACTTTTAGATTTTATCATACCTGATATTGATAAGGCTGAAGATGGAAGCAAGCCTCTCCCGGAATCCTCAACCACTGAGGCTATCCTATCTATAACTGCTGCTGCTGTGTTATGGCGTCAGACTTAGTTAAGATGGTGGTAGCTACCAAGGCGGACTTACAACAAGTCCTACCACCACAGACCTATGCCTACCACCAACCAAACCGAATACAATATTTCCCAATATTCCCCACTGGGAATAGAACTCTTTGCAAAATGATAGAGAGAAAAAACAGCCTTTGACGAGTTACAAAGTCTCATAAGGGCAGCCTTTGCAAACCGATAGCGTACCTTCAGTGACATTTAAAATTTAGGAAGTGTACAAGGGTCATCTAATAATTAAAACGATAAAACTATCAAAAATGATAATTAAAAGTAGGTACTCAACACAGTTGAAGCCAAAATCTGGGCTGCGTGGATAGGCGCAGTATACCCAACGCCATCGCCAGTGTTTTTGCCAGGCTTTGATTGCGAGTTATTTCATCACAAATAAACGATGAAACTAAACAGTGTTGATAGTATCCAAAACAGTTGAAGTCAAAATCTAGGCTGCGTGGATAGGCGCAGTAAACCCGGCATATCGCATATCGGTCACCAACAATGGTTATTATCAGCTCTTGACCCTATTCCATTCCACGTCGAGATCGCATTTGATTTATGGCAGCATTTGTTTTTGCCTCTTCCTTGCCGCGGTTTTACTTTAAATTCTTTAAAAAGCTTTTATTTCACTGCTTTTATTTAAAGTTCCATTCACAGAACAAGAACTTACTACTAACACAAACAGGTTAGTCCCTTTCTTAGTAGATTCGCCAGGCGCGAGCCACAGTATTGCCCCAGGAGCAATAGCAGTCCATAACTCAACTACGTACTACGTACGACTTGAATTTCTTCGCGTTGTTATGACAACCTAGCATCTGCAAGGCTCTTGTTTCAATACTAATTGCGTAACATGGTCGTTTCTTGATCTCGAACGGGAGAGATGCTGAACCTCCCAAAGTTAAGATACAAAGAACCTCTTTTTCAAGCAATAGGCACAGCTTTTTATGCGCAAACGCGCAAATTCCTGGTAGTCCACTCAAACTAATAGTCCTTAAACAGCTATTAGTGGGTGAAGTAGTTAGTCTATACGACTACAATTGTCCAAATCAACCGAACACGAATATCACCTAAAAGTGGCCGACCGGGAACTGCACGACTGTACGTACATTGATCGGAAAAACGTTGTATTTCACTTTTATCTGAGTAGGTAAATTGTTGCGTGATCTTTCTAGTTGCTTGACCTTTGAATTGAAGTGATTATGTGTTATGTAAGAAACCTGAACCCATTGTGAATTGTATCCAAGTCGTTATAGCAGTGCTGAGACTGAGAGTTAATTAATCGCGTCATCGTCACACATGACGGAGGTACTATAAATAATACTAAGTATATGTTTTGTAGGGAAATAAATTTTGAATGGGGTCGAAATATGAGGCAAAAGTTTACATGGGGCTTCAGAAAAAATAGTTAACAAACTTACAATAACTGGTGTAATTTTATTGTGGACAGGATGCAGAAACAGACGCCGAATCTGTACTTGTTGAAGTTTTAACAGTCTGTTCCCTTTTTTCATGCAAAACCTAGGAAAATAGATAAGTACTGAAGGAATTTTCAGAAAATTTAGGGTAGTGATGAAAACTTATAAACCTATCTGGGTTAAAATTCAAAATCGTTTTTTAATATCGTAAAATTCTAATATCCTTGGGAAAATGTACTTCACGAAGAAGAAGTTGCAAAAAGTACAATTATTGGTTACAATTCGATACGGACGTAACTTTCTCGGAATCATCATGCTACAATTATTTGTACACAAATTTGTAGTACCTCGGTGTGCAGTTGGCCTAGCACGAATAACATTCAAGTAAGTATCGAGGAAGTTAAGTAAAAAAAATGTATAAAATATTGAGCAGTATTCCTACTGGACGTAAATGGTACTACATTTCCCTATAAATTTTTTGACATTACGTGCTCAATACTTACTCGATACTATGTCGATATTTCTTCTTGGTAAGCAGGGGTGATAATAACTCGACCTTTCGTTCTCTGCTGTAATACGAATCTTCTAGTGCATTCAAAATTCCATGTCCCATACCAACTGAAACAGTTATCTAACAGCAGTTGAAAAATCGATAGTCCACCGTCACGCGAGCGCCAGTGTCGAAACGATCGAAATATCGGTACCACCATTACTGTCCGCGGCAAGGGTTTGACATTTAGATAATGTCGACATGCTATTTTTACCTGTTTCGGCGTAGATATTTTCCACTGTCAATCTAAAGCTGCCTACTTATTATCAGTATAGGTCGAATGGGTTAACCCGAGTAGATGCAAGATTGCATCGAATTATCGATAATGTTCTCATTAACAATCTGGGGTCTTAGCCTTACTCTGCAAAATTACAAATCATTTTGTTTTAGCCACATTTTATTATTAGATGAAATGAAATCTCTAAAACTGTCAAAAAGTTTTACTCTGAGTCTCAACGATTTTTGATAATCCTATAATGTCGAAGATTGTTTTCAGCTAAATCTTTAATACAGATTTGTGGCTGCAGAAAATGTCGAGTGGCTGCAGAATATGTGGAGTTTGAAATGTTACGGCACGAAAATTGATTCCGTAATCATTAAAGTACAAAACGGTGAAAATCAAGGAGTTAAGTGGAAATTAGAGCACTACTATTTCTTAGTTTCAACGAAAAATATGATTCGATGGGTACATGAGTATCTGCAGCATCGTATTGCCCGGGATCGTGAATGTTGTCTTCAGGATACTTCAAACTTAGAATTACGGATCATATGATTCGATGGGAATCCCCGATCCGACCCGACCCCTAATTGTATAATTTCAAATCTATCACAATCCCTTTCAAACGCAATGTGATTTATGGAATTGTGTAACTTATAGTCGCAATCGATTTCGGAATGAATTATGTTTTAAATGACACTTCATTTGACACTCCTCTCATACATTTGAAAGATATTTTCGTGTGTCACTTTGCTTAGACAGTTCAATTTATTTATTTATTTATTTATTTAGGTACACAAAACAGAGTGACAGCAAATACATGAAGACCAGTACAAACAGATAAAGATTTATGATAGGCTGCAACTCCACAAGTATGTGTACACAGCATGACAGGCATTTAACATCAAAAATCGCACGCTACAATATAAATTAATAATTAATAATAATTATAATAAAGAAGAATAATAACTATAATAAAATCAATAAAAAAAAAAAATCTATGATATCTCGCATATCATAGAATTAGAAACAAATATACATTAAAATTCATCATACAATTATTACATTAAATTTCGTTCATTCAATACCTTTCAAAACGCGTCTCGATCACAATCCCGATCAAATGTCAAATAGTGACGGCCTGAAGTATGTAAATATCTTTCCAATGACGAATTGAAAGGGATTGCGATAGATTTTAAAATTAGACAATTAGCCCCCGATCAGACGAAATAACTATCACGTTAACAATCTATTAATGTCTCTTATGTATGTGTATTGTGTATGCTTTCTATACCTATAACGCCTGTCATCCAAACATGCTACAGTTTTCATGACGGTTATAACCAACCACCATGATGACCATACAATTTTCTAATTACGCAACTCTAGTTTCTATCGCAAGTACCGTGTTTATTTTTTCTGTGGCTTTTTACTAAGGTGAAGACTGTAGACATAACCAGCTACTTAAGCGTCGTTATGCTGGCGCATTAACCTGGATTGGTGGATGCCACTATGACTATGGCATTACTAGTTAAACCGCTGGAAAATTAAGATTTTACCTAAATATAGGTTTAAAATTGGTTTAAACCAAGGAGACAACCTGAATCCAGAGGTAACCGACGTACCTCGGTGCAGCAGAGTGAACGTTACCGTAATGCTGGCAACAAATGACTGTCGGGCTCCAACTGCAGATAGTGTTAGGGCTGCCTCACAGTCAAAATTAGAAGATATTTATTTAACTCGTCAGGTACCTATAGGAAAATGAAACCAGCGATGGGCTTGTGCTAGAGACATTTTAAGCAAATTCAGCGATGGGCTTGTGCTAGAGACATTTTAAGCAAATTTCTTGAAACTATTAAGTACAAAACCACAAAAACTAACATGTGCAACGTGTTACGTTAACTTTGTATCTGGGCAAGCAATGTCGCAAACAAACACAAATACCTCTATATTTTTTAAGTCACCACAGTTTCGTTTGTTAAACATACACTAACAAATGGTCTTTTTCTCATAGTAGTATACAAATATCATTACATTTCACTTGTTACAACCCTTAAAAATATTGAAATAGCTTTATCACCTCTCATCACATTCGTCATTCATATCATAGTCTTTAGTCTATGCCCGATTATAGAAGTAAAGTAGGTACGTAGTTAATTACAGTCGGCAATATTAAGAATACATACCTAGTGCAACTGTAAAGTTCGGTATGCTGTAAATTGTACAAACAACAGCACATCAGGCTTTATAATATCGTTAAAAGTGATGTCCAAAAATGTATGAAGTCTGGGCCACGTCTTTGTACAGTATACCAAAAGATATGTGAAGACGCGATAAACAGTTTCTAATTATTCAATTTCTTTAAAATCGCGTTCTGGAAGGAACATTAAATATAATGCAAAACCACATCGAAAATACATCATGGCGGAAGATGTCATTTTGTCACTGTCACTGTCAGTCAATAGAATTACAAAGTCGAACCATGGAATAGTACTTAATAATTCCATGAGTCGAACACAGAGTAGAACTCAATAACAGTTTTTTAACGTCAAGTAAAGTCATATTTGAGATCTTTTTCGAGTAAAAAAATATTGTTTTTTTTTTTTAATAAATATAAATAAATAAATAATTGCATACAAACACACCAATTATCTAGCCCACGTTAAGTTTCATTAAGAACTTGTGTTATGGTTACTAGATAACGGATAAACATACTTATATACTTTTTTTTTGTAAATACATACATAATATACATATTAACCACCCAGACCAAGACAAATAGACATGTTCAACCCGGGACCTCTGGCGCAGAAGGCAGGCTTAGTACCCCTGCGCCAAACAGATTGTTTTTATTAAGAACCATATAACCGTGCATAATATAAAATTAATTGTATTTTTCTCAGAATCAGTAAATTTTTCTCAATCTTTGGCGGTGGTGTACATAGACGTGGCCCATATTGGGACATGTCCTTACTCCAAACTACGGACGGATAGACATTGACCCTATATGACATTCGTTAAATTTGGAATTGTCTGTAGAATTTTGACATATACCTAGTATAACCCGTAGTTGCTGTTGACTATACATCTACATACTCAATATCGTTTACGGGTGGCGCAGTTGTAAAACTTTTACGCGCCGCCCGATGTCGACGGACCACCATTCTGTGGAATTTCAATAGTAAAAGCTTGGAATAGTTTGCTATATTGCTGAAGTTGTACTACATCTATGTGTGAAATGTAAGACGAATTTTCTGTACATACTGCAAGTACTATTTATTATATACTGGTTCCTTTGCAATTTAACTTATTTGTTAGGTAACTACAGGTGACGAAAGTGTATATTTTTTGTGTTTATTTAGGCATACAAGTAAGTAAGTAATTTCAACAAAGTTTGTTATTTTGTTGTATTCCTCTCAGAAGATAAGTTTTTTTTTTGTAAAATCGCTAGAAAGTAAATAACCCAACTAGCAAAATAATCCTGTAACGCAATATTTTAATGCTTATGACTTATAAAGCTCCGATGATGGTTTTGGTATTTGCTACTGCGATTTAAACAGCATAAATTAGTGCTGCTTTTACTTAAGTGCATTTAATCCTATTATATGGATTTATATTGGTATATAGGATCATATTTCGTTGCTATCACTAGATTAAGACTCCTATAAAAGCATGAAATAAGATTAATTGCTCTCAGGAGTGATTACTCCGGTAACTAAAACTTATATGCGCCTATAAGATAACATCTTAAATGCATTTAAATCTTAAGACTCCTCTAGGAGCATC
This sequence comes from Chrysoteuchia culmella, assembly GCA_910589605.1. Taxonomy (NCBI): domain Eukaryota; kingdom Metazoa; phylum Arthropoda; class Insecta; order Lepidoptera; family Crambidae; genus Chrysoteuchia; species Chrysoteuchia culmella. The sequence goes on from OU342651.1 coordinate 5,677,376, forward strand.
TACCAGTATAGAATGCACTGAGGACCAATCACTCTAGTTAACTTTACTTATAACCTAATATAAGCCAATATTTCCTTTATTAGTAAACAGCAGCCGCCCTTGGTTTCACCCGCGTGGTTCCCGTTCCCGTGGGAATATCGGGATAAAAATGTATCCTTAGTGTTAGTCCACTACTTAAAGTCCCTACATTAATAATAAAATAATAATAATAATAAAATAAACTTTATTGCACATAGTTACAAGGAAAATACAATACAAAGGAGACACAAAACGACAGTAAACACGCAATAGGCGGCCTTATTGCTACATAGCAATCTCTTCCAGGCAACCTTGGGTGACAGAGAGTATAGATAAAGGATAGTAGGGGAATGGGTGCAAAAAGAAAGTGAAATAAGATAAAAAGTAAGTATATATTCAAACATAAATAGTGATGGGGAGAAATAAAAAAGACCATATAAGTTAGGAGAGAGTGATGGGGATAAAAAAAAAAACTATAAGTTAGGAGGGAGTGATAGGAAATGACTTCTAACTTCATTATTAAGTCTTTACCTATGATTGCCGATTTGTGTGAAGATTATCAAAGAAAATTCGTTTTCCATACTATCAATTTTTGTTATAGTTACTACCGCAAGTGCTAATGTCACATTTTTTTTTATGTACAAGTATTGTTTGAAGACTAAGCAACTTATTGCTATATTTTTATTTCAAAAACTATGAATAATTTATAAATTATATTAAATAAAGTAGTCAATTTTGCAAACATAAAAAGGAGTAAGTACCTTTCGAGGTATTTTTTATCGTATAAGATACGAAAATAATAATCATAAGATTAATAATTCTTGATTATTATGATCTTAATTTAATTTAAAATCAAGCAATATATGTACCTGATAATTTTACATCAAGTAAATATACTAGAAAAAAGCAACTTGTCTCATGTCGCCCTGACGGGACTCGAACCCGCATCCTTGGGAATCCGGCCCAATGCACTGACCAATTATGCTACAGAGACCTACGAGAACACGTTGAAATTCTCTAGTATATTCACCTTTTTCTACGGTGTTGGCCACCGTCGTTTCATCAATGAGAGAAATATCCTCGCATTGAATGACCTGATGAAATTTTCAAGCCTTACTTTTTTCGCATGATTAGGGTCTAACTAACCATACAAAATACTCGTATCGTATTTGTTTTACAAAGTTATATTTAAATTGAAAAGGCGTAAACGCAGTATGTAGATCCACCATTTATACATTACTTCAATACTATAATAAAAGAGGTAGTAAGGGACTGTTGATGTAATCTACAATGAACTTTCGAAGTAGCATTGACATCGTGAACCCTACGTGTTGTGAAATAGAATACTATGAAAAAGAAGGAACTCTCGCATTCTTTTGGTCGAAATCCGACGTAGTTTTTATTCACTCAGCAGATACACTCATTCTCACTCATAATTTAATAAGTTGTATACAGGATGTTTTTATTCTGTGCCCAAACTTAAGGGGAAGGTTGTGTTGAGAAAATGAAGCGAAAAAATTTTTTTTACTCAAATAGTTTTTTGTCGTCGCAGCGCTGCGATAAGCTGGTAGCCCTGAGCCGAGCTTGGTGCACGCTCAATTGTTATTTTTACTATTATTGATATTATTTTAAGTTTGTTTTCTTTGTTTTTCATTGCTTAGGTAGATTTAATATCCAAATAAACGACGCTAACACTTGATAAAATAAAATAAAGAGTCAAATAAAAATATATTTTTTTTCATAATTTTGTTCTATACACGTAACACTACCTCCACCTTAACTTTGGGCAAAAACAAAAAAAAACACGGTATATAACTGATCCCTAATCTAAATACGCCATAGGAGGTCTATGGTATACCCGAATAAATCGAATACAAAATCTAAGATTATTGTTACAATCAATCTATAAACGCAATTATGTAAGAAGTATTTTCCTTTTATCGTCACGTGAGAATTAAATGATAATACCGCCCCGATGCAATTAGTAATCTTTAATATGGTTTTTCGGAAAAGTCTAACCACGAAACGTTCAAAAGTTCAGACTTCTTACTAATATTATTAATGTGAATGTTTACATTATGCTAAAACGCCTGAAAGGATTTGGATGAAATTTGGCACACAAGTAAAGACTGTAATAAAACATTGTTAGTTTTTACGCCGTTGACGATCGGAAAATCGCTAGGAAATCGCGATTTTCCGTATATCACCGGGGAAGAAGTCGCGTGCGCAAGCTAGTTTGAACGAATGATGAGTAGACCCCTGAAGGCGACAACATTTCATATTTGCTTCCATGTTGTTATTACAGAAGTGAATAATAATTCATAAAATAGCTGATGCAATTAATAATAATTAATTAAGTACAGTTTTGAAAATTCGATAAAAAATACTTACCAATTCCCAAAGGTGTATTTCCAGAGGCGACACTGCCAGAGTCAAAGTCCGTTTCCGGAGAAGTTTAAACTCGAAATTTCAGACTTTTAGCAATAAAGAGTAGACCCCCAGACGCGACAGCGACGAGTCAACGTCCTAGCTGGGCGAATGACCGCGTCGGGTGTTCGTCAGGTAGAAAATCGAGCAAATACTGTGGCCATATCCTTGCAAATATATAATATGCTGTGGCGGTCTGAGCGCAAGAAAATTATAAGGAAATAAGAGATCTTCGCGCAAGAAATAGAACAGCCACATTCTCGATCAAATACTGTAGCAAATATTCTTGCAAATATACTTATGATATGCTGGAGCGGTCTGAGCGCTTAAACAAAGGGGGATAAAGATATTTGTTCTAGGAATAGGAGAGCCAGTTTCTCAATTTATGACCAATATTCTTGCATATAAGCTTTGCTGTGGCGGTCTGAGCGTAAGAAAAGTATCTAATATATTATTATATATTAATAATACATCACAGGTTAGATAGTTCCGCAGCTTTGGAGAGGCTTCGTTTACGGCGTCCGCGTCTTCTGTACAAACCAGCCGCGCGCACACGACGACGCGGAGCTCTCGCACCTATAGTACCATTCGTGCGTTACGGCTGTTGAGGGCGAGGAAAATCATGTTATGTATGCTGCACGATGTTTATTTGCAATTCTCTTAAAAATCATTTTGCTTTATTTTTCTGTCTTTGGACTCAAAAATCTCAGAAACCGTATCATTTAGAGATTAGATCACTGAAAACTTTTTGTTTGTAATTACTTACTCTGTTGATTGACATACAAATTTTCATCGCTGGCCGCCAAAACACGTTTTTCTAAAATGGCGGATTTAGGAATGCTAGGTTCATACAAAAATGTTCGAAATATTTGTCTTGTACTTCTTCGTCTTCTACTTTCTCGATCAAATACTGTGGAATATCCTTGCAAATCTACTTATGCTATGCTGGGGCGGTCGAATTAGAAATCTAATAGGAGATTGGAGATCTTCAAACTAGGAACAGAAGCGAGCTAGTTTCTAGATTAATTTAAAATAAGTCGAGCAAATCCTGTGGCCATATCCTTGAAAACGATATGCTTGCAGTCTGAGCGCAAGCAAATTATAGGGGCATAAAGATCTTTAAACTAGGAACAGAGATGAGTCAGTTTCTTGCTTAAATTACCCAAAATATAGAAAATACTGTGGTCATATCCTTAACAATGCTACGCTCCAACTGGACATAAAATATACTGATTTTATGTCCAGCTGCAGTCTAAGCCAGTTCAAACAGAAAAAGGCTAAAGAGAAGAAAACTTATAAAACTAATATCAGAAACTAAATAATAGGAATACAATACAAAATGAGCACCTGAAACTTCAATACAACTGAAGCAAAACAACCATTTAAAGTTTAAATGAAGCAGAAATAAACTTAGATGCATTTCTATTCAAAAGCTCGTTTTCAATATTATTCAAAACAACGGACGAACAAAAAGTCTTTATAGTTCTTTGTTGGCATAGTTCTTTAGTCATATCTGGCTGTTATATTAGCTACTCATTTCACTCATTTTTTTAATACGACACGCTTCAAAGCTAGCACTTTTATGCAGGTACATTAAAAGATACACGATTTTAAAAATAAATAGATCTGAAAAATCTGTCAAAGAATAGTTATTTGTTATGTAAGGCTGGAAAGTTGGTTATTTAGCGGCGAGTTACCTCTATTGAAAGCTGAGCAAGTGAAGGATTCTAGAATCCTTCACTTGCTCAGCTTTCAAGCGTTTGATAGCGATCTTAAAAATAAATAGATCTGAAAGATCTGGCAAAGAATAGTTATTTGTTATGCAAGGCTGGAAAGTTGGCTATTTAGCGGCGAGTTACCTCTATTGAAAGCTGAGCAAGCGAAGGATTCTAGAATCCTTCACTTGCTCAGCTTTCACCTTGCATAACAAATAACTATTTCAGTTTCAGACACAAGGTTTTAAGAAATCTTAAATAATAATTGACACACTATTTAATTAGTAGTAATGAAATATTGCATTAGTACGAGTATATAGGCCATATAGACAATAATACTACGGATTTTCTTAGATTATTCTTCATTGAATTCATTCTTGAAAAAAAATAGTAGATTGTTTACCAAGGGCTGTATGACACCCATAACAGTCGAGTGTTTTGGCGCCCGAACGAAGTGAGGGCGCCGATAGTTCGAGACTGTTATGGGTCCATACACCCGAAATAAACACTCTACTTTTCATTTTGAATATGAGGAAAGTAAAACAAACAGAATATTCTAAAAAATTTTTTGTAAGGTTTCTACGATTTTAATTATTTTATAATGTAGCAAAATAAGCTGTATAGGCTTCTGTGCCTTTGCCTACATACCTTTGGTAAATAAAAGTCCAAAGAGATTACAGATATCGATTTGACATGACATCCCCTATTCTTTTTTCAAATTTATTACAGCCCTAGGGCCGCCACATATCACTTTCAACCCGCATTTTAGGCAAGTTATGAGTTACTTTCAGAATATGAGACATGAAAAGGAAATTTAATGTCCTAACCCATTTGTTACTTAACTAGCGTTTGATATACCTACGGATCATCATAAAATTGAAATTTTGTAAACAAGGGGTATTTTCTAATTTAAATATTTTTGTTTAACATTTGCTGAATTGTCAATTTGTTTCCTGTTGCATAGACGCATTTATTAGTCTATTAAAAAAAAACACTGGAAGTTACGAAAAAGGTACTTATATTCGTAACAACTAACAAAAATACAAGAGCCCGTCTTTTCAATTTTTCCTGCACAAGAAGAAATGGAATTTAAAGGGAGAATTCAAAGAATTTAAAAGAAAAACTATTTGTGAATATCTTGTCGACTTACTGCGCGTTCACACCGAGACATGTCAGTTTCGAATTTGCCGGATCGGACGGCTTTTAGAATTATCGTTAGGTAATCACCTAACGATAATTCGGTTAAGTTTCAGTTTCGTAGCTATTTTGGCTGATGTCATACAGTATGAAAATGTGGCAGTAATGACTGCGTGAAACTGGTTGCTAGGCGATTATTTGTTAGATAATCAGCCTGCCTATTTTAGTTTATATGAATTGTTTGATTTATATAAATTACTAGCTGTGCCCCGGGGCTTCGCTCCCGTGGAATTTCGGGATAAAAAAATAGATAGTAGCCTATTCTCAGACCTACTCAATACGCTCACAAAATTTCATGAGAATCGGTCAAGCCGTTTCGGAGGAGTATGGGAACGAAAGCTGTGACACGAGAATTTTATATATTAGATATTGGTACTAAAACCGGATCCGGCAAATCGGATCCGACATGTCTCCGTGTGGACGGGGGGTAACTTTACTCCTATATGAAATCAATAATATATTTTATTATCTAGTACGAGAAATCCTACCGAAGATTTGACGACAGGCGTCACACACGGTCGAATCCTAAGTTCGTCGCTCCCATACACTTCTGTAATCAGTTTGCCGTACCAAACTATCCATTACGGTAATGAATAGTCGAGTACCGTACCATTACTGTCTCTGGCCATGAACTACGCCCACACTGCCATTTATGTTCGAGAAAAACATTTTATGTACTTAGTAAATTCTACGCAGGTAAAGTTCTTGGAACTTCTGTTTCTAGCCATGATGATAGTCTTTTCTTGATAATATTATGACCATCGTCAGCCATTTTTAATATCCCCACTGCTGAGGCACTGGCCTTCCTTATGGATGGATAAGGAGAATGGGCCATGACCCACCACGCGGGCCCAATGCAGATTGGTGGGTTTGATGACTGCAAATACACCCAAGCTCAATGACTTAACGTGCCTTCCGAAGCACTTAGGATGTATTTATTGATAGGACATATTATTAATTTATTTACTACTACTAATTTGTAAACATTTAATATTTTTACTTTTAAATCATTTATTTACTCCCACTTTTTTCACAAAAACATAATGTTACGTAGAAAAGGCGGCTCAATGCTATATTTTCTCTGTCTGTAACTAGAATGCTGTTTCATTAGTAAGTTGGCCCGTCTTAAAACTAAGACTTTCTATATTAATACATAATATTAGATACTTCTGCCAAAGCCTGTTGATTATGTTTTATAATACTTTTTTTCTATACCTAGTGAAAGTAATAGAAAACCAACATCATTTACTTTTCATCCAAAAGTTAAATGCAACTTGAGGTAAAAGGAGCTGAACTTATCGTTACAGCCTTGAAACCTTCACAGCACTCGAACGCAGATAACTCTAGTATTCTACACGTTAAGTAATCGCCCTGACACCGATATTGAGTAACGTGTAAAGGTGAGGTGCCTACAGACACAGCAAAAATAAACATACAGTATTTTGTCTTAGACTTTTGAAGTGAAACTTCTTTACGCACGCTTGACTTGGGGAGTAAGCTGGCGAACGCGTGACGTAAGCGTTACGAAAAGTGTGATCGGGCAAGGCGAACGGAAGTTAAGTGGGGGATATAAGCAAGAGACAGCAATGCGCGCGCACATTTTCTTTCTCTCTTCCTCTCATAGCCAAATACGTTCCGTATATCTATGTGTATACATGTATATATTGTACACACATATATATATATATATACATACAGATGGAGCGAAAGAAGTTTCACTTTAGTCGTGTGGTCATAAGGACACTCGTTTTTTTTTCTTGATAAAAGTTATTGCAGCCGCGCGGTATGCAATACGCGATAGGGCTGCCCGCCGACATATATTAGCCAAAACTTTCACAGCGTGGGTTCATCACCGCGCTGCGGCGCATTCGAGACTGAGATTGAGACGCTTGCCGAGGGTCGTCAAGCGTCTCAATCTCAGGAGGGAGCGTCGGGTATATTATCCTCCGTTCACACGTAGACAAGACATGTCGGGTCCGATTTTAGTTTATCTATATGAATTGTCGGATTTTAAAATCGGATGCACGACTCGTTCATATAAATTATATTGTGACTAAAATCGGATTCGAAACGTCTTCTTGTGAAGTGCGTAGCGTTACTCGCGAACGGACCTTTTGTAAGAAGATAAAATACTGTATGTATCTTTATACTGTGCCTGTGCTACAGATTAGATTGATTTTATTTTCGACGATCGTAAGCGTCGTCGCTCGAAATTCTCATATTCATTATGTGCAGTGATCAGATAATCGGATGCATATTTACCTAAAGTAGAGGTGTTGGCTGTTATGGCATGCACTTTTGTATCGAAAAAAATCCCGGATATTGATCGGTTTTGTATGGGCCAGCGACTTAGCCGAATTTTAGAGTGAAATTACTATGGAAACAGGACTTGGAAAAAATCGAGCACTTTTTTTATTATTTTTCGTCTTTTTATTATGTCGATTGATTCTGATAGGGTTAATGGGTAACGTAGGGGGACGAAACATATATTATTTTTGGGTTATGATGCACCGTTTCCGAGAATATATCGAAAGTTTTTGGAATCCCGGGATTTACATTGAAAAAAAAATATATTTTAAGAAGCCGCTTCCATAATTTCCTAGCCAAAAACTAAGTTCAGGTAAATATGCATCCGATTATCCGATCACTGATTATGTGTTTTGGCTGCTTTTGACTAACGAGGTTTTATAGCGTCACTGTATTAGTCATGAAAATACCCACGCTTTTGTCAATTTCTTTCAATTCGTAAGATTGTGTTTGAAGACACAAAACTTTAAGTAAATGCTTTTTAAGTAAAAAAAAATTTAACCGCCTCCTTGGTCTAGTGGTACAACCACCGGTATCAGACCCAGGGGTCCCGGGTTCTATTTCCCCGGGGGTACATATTATATGCAGTTTGGTTGGTGGTAGGACTTGTTGTAAGTCCGCCTGGCTAGCTATCACCATCTTATCTAAGTCTGACGCCAAAACATCAATGTTTTCAGCATTGTTGTGTTCCGGCAGAGAGATAAGATAGCCAGTCCTCAGCGATTGAGGATTCCGGGAGAGGCTCGCTTCCATCTTCAGCCTTATCAATACTTAACATCAGGTATGATGAAGGCTAAGAGTCTCCCCGTCGTTCATAAAAAAAAATATGCATTCCAAAAATAGTATCCAACTGTTAGTGCTACAACGTATCAACTCAACCTTACGCTAAGACATTTAGTTATCAAGGTTTGAATCTACATTTCAAGCAGTTACGCCTAAGTTATAATTATTGTCAATGTTGATTTATCGATCGACGAAAACAATCCACAACGGTCGAGAAAAATATTATGATGACGTCTTGTGTGTATGAATTTACTCGATTTTGTTTAATCGCAATTATCTGTCGTCAATGATCATGCTTATCTGTAGACAAGGTAGACACCCATAAAAATATAGTCTATTTGTGCAGGTATAATAAATATATGACATATTTATTGATTAAATTGCACATGTACAAATATTATCAAAGAACTTTATATTTGTCCATTCGTTTTATTAGATTGCATTAGTGTGAGTGAGTACTGCGAACGTGCCAGCTTTCGTTAACCGACTTATATGCGCATAAAAAACATAAAATCGGAAGGTACCTTGGTAACTCTTTTGTTTATTTTGAGACTTCAAATCGTTGGCCCGTGATCATTACGAACGTTCGAATAAGTGGGCAAGTTATATTTACCATAATAATATATCCAATGCTAATTCGAGTGCACACAACGCGAACTGCGTCAAATAATGCCACGCGAAAATAGCTTTAAATCCGAGGCAATAAAGGCTTTTGGTTATACCAAACTACGTATGTTGATATTCTCCAGTGTTCCATTTATTTATTGAGGTTAACGCATCCCAGAGATACCTTCAATAAATCAATTGATGAGAACCGATCGCAAATCCACTTGGGTATGTTTGTAGCTCTATACATTTTACATTTAAATTTAATTGTCTTATTTATTTATTTATTTGGATCACCAACAAGATTACACCAAACAAAAAGAAAAAGAAGACTCACACATAATAACATTCAGAACAAAGTGGAACCTTAATTATAGGTGACAACGGTATGCATTAAAGATATACGTAACAAACCAACAGCTTTACAAAAAATAATAATAAGAAAATGATGTTAAAATTAAAAATATGCAAGTTAAAATGTCACAATGGCTAAGTTATACTTTGCCCAGACAAATTGAGACAAAAGATTTGAATTTGCTTAAAGGAGTTCTGTTAGAACATAACAAAGAATATTTTATTATTAAGTACATATTTATGCCTCACCGAACAAAAATTAAAAATGTTTATTTAATATTATTACTTAATCTAAGCCGTACGTTTTCATGTTGTGTTAAATTTTTACTAGCATACAAAATTCTATTTTTCTTATCGTTTCTAAGTCTGGATCGGTCGAGGGGCCTACGATTAAACTCGATTGAATATATTAAGTCAAAGTACTTAGCTAATTTATTATAAATGATAATAAACATAACAAATAAAGTTTTACACCGCGCATGATTACTCGTATGACTATTTACCTTCAGAATAGTATGAAAATAATAATAAATCTGAAACAAAGGAAACCTTGAATGTGTGTCCTGCACGAGGATCTCTATCTAATCTGTGATTCATTCACACTTGATGAGATAAATAACTACTCGGTGCATTACTTACTTCACTCACTCAAAGCGACGACCTTGCGCCCTTGAGTGGCATATTACTATTTTTAGTCGGTATCATACGACGACTGGGAATGCATAAACTTTCAATCGTTAAATAGCTTATATATTTATTTTTTTACGCATGACGGGCAGACTCTTAGCCTTCATCATACCTGATGTTAAGTATTGATAAGGCTGAAGATGGAAGCGAGCCCCGGAATCCTCAGCCACTGAGGAACTGGCTGTCTTATCTCGAACTGCCGGAACACAACAATGCTGAAATCATTGTTGTTATGGCGTCAGGCTTAGATAAGATGGTGGTAGCTAGCCAGGCGGACTTAAAACAAGTCCTACCACCAACGAAACCGAATACAATATGTAGGTACCCTCACTTGGAATCGAACCCGGGACCCCAGGGTCTGATACCGGTGGTGTACCACTAGACCACAGAGGCGGTTAAATGTTATAGGTATATAAAGGTTATTTTTTTTATAATAACTGGGCAGGCATTTTAGGTTATAGCTATATCTCAACGATTAAACTTTCGCCCGTCTAAATCGGCCTGCCTGGCCTCCAAGTCTCGCGCTGACATAAGTATTTCAAATTCAACATTTTTTGAAGCCAGAAATCTGTATTAAAAATTTACTGAAAACAATCTTTGACATTATGGGATTGTCGAAAATCGTTGAAACTAAAGGATTGTGACAGTAGTACAGATGTTACCTATTTTACTTACATTTTTAATATAGAAATCAAAGTTTGAAAAATGTCGCATTCGACACTATCAGTGCGAAAATTGCCTCTTGTGCGATAGTTCATACAAAATGTACAAAAGAGATGTAGGATAATTATTGTTATGCGATGCGGGTGTGTTAATAAGCGGTTAGTTGTAAAAGTGTTATTTAAAAGCGCGTTTTAAACGTAAAAATTTTTTTTTTCAACGTAGTTATAATTCAATATCATAGGTATAATTTAAATGTTTTTGTTGCAAACCCTTTTACGTTTAATTCACAGCCTTCACTATCTGATCATATTGATTCGTGTATTGAAAGTCAAACTTTCATGAAAACTTTATAAGCAAACTGTCGGGATTTGTACAGTTATAATTACTGTTACTGTAATTTTCATGCCATATTTCAATACCCATTTGATTTATTTCTATAATTAAAACCAGGGGGCTATTTGTCTAATTTTTTAATCTATCGCAACCCCCTTCAATTCGTCATTTGAAAGATATTTCAGACCGTCACTATTTGACATTTGATAGGGACTGTGATTGGGACGCGTTTTGAAAGGTACTTAATGAACGAAATTGAACTGTCTAAGCAAAGTGACACACGATAATATCTTTCAAATGTATGGAGAAGTGTCAAATGAAGTGTCATTTAAAGCGTCATTCGTTCCGAAAGGGAATGCGACTATAAATTACACAATTCCATAAATCACTATCACAATACCTTTGAAAGGGATTGTATTAGATTTTGAAATTAGACAATTAGGGCCCAATTGTCTAATTTTAATTTCTTTCTTAAGAAGGTGTATAAAAAACCTATCTCTTAACCAAAGACATTAAAAATGTTTCAGTAGTCCAGGCGTGAAAAGTCAGAGTTAATTTGCTAGTTGCTACGGTAAAGTTCCAGTTTATTTTTATAGCCATTGTTCCGAAAGTAAGTTAGTTAATGTAAGAAATTGTTGCGTGGTTTACGTAATACCAGTTAAGGTAAACGAACTCATTAAAGTCTAGTTAAACTTGGCATTGAGAACTAATCTATACTTTTAACAAACAAAATATATTAAATGTTACTCGCGTGTAGTATGAACATTAACATAATAATATAGCGCCGCAGTAATGGCGACTTTTATTTAAAGCTAAGCTGAAAATACATAATACTGCTCGATAACTAGGATTTACTAGTATGGTACGACGCTGTGTAAGTTAGCATGTGCAACACAGTGCATTGTTTAGATAGATCGTTCCATTTTCAAATCACTTTACAATTCAAACATAGGGTGAATGCTTGAATTGTAAAGTACACTTTACCATTTAAGCTATGTAATACTCCATGGTGAACCAATCTCTTTTCTTATAAAACGACGAAACTTTTTACTGAAAAAAAATCAATGAAAATTGCGGCATTTCATTTCAGTTCAAGCTATGCAAAACTCCTTGGTCAAAAAATTTTTTTTTTCATAAAATGATAAGAAATCTTTTTACTGTAAAAAAACAATGAAAATGGCGGCATTTCATTTGAACTAAATGTTAGTTTACTTGCGACGACTGTATTAAAATTTAAAATAAATACATCATTACAAGTTTTTGCTAGTTAAAAGTGTTAGTTCATCATGTCAAGTACTTCATCCGATGAAGAACTGGTCGGCATGCCTGATTTCTGTCATCTTGAAGCCGAAGATGTCGTACAAAAAATGAATATTTTCTCTTTAATAAAAAAAAAACTAATTTCAAAATCTATCACAATCCATTTCAAAGGTATAATGCAGGTTGATATGCATATTAATCTGCATTCAAATTAATATGCATACCAACCTGCCTTACATTAGAAAGTGAGAATTTAACACATTTCGTTTTCTTGAATTAAATGACAAATTATTAGCACTGAACCAATGTGCAACTTTAGAGAGAGTACTATTTACATCATTAGAACAATTATTCCTTCCGTAGTATCCGAGAAAATCTTCAAAAACACCGCCATCGTCATCGCCAGATTTGACAGTTTTATTATTTACTTTGAGAGATAAGGAATTTATATGATGTTTTGTTTGCCCAGTTTCTAGGTAAATAATATTTCAAGTAGCCTTTATTTTGTTACCAGCTAATTGGATTTTGTTTGCAATGTAGTTAGACTTAGCAGTAGCACATACTTTTCTAAATGTTTTAGCATAATTCCTGACACATTCAATAAAATCAGAATCACAGGAAGTGTGCTTTAATGCATAGAGCTCATACTATTTCCTTCTACTTGTATAAACTCCTGCTGTGGCCCAATCAAGAAACTTAATTTTATCAGTATTACAGTCGGTAAATTTTTGTTTAAATTTCTTACTAAATTCACTGTGTACCACCCCGAATAAATGAATGATTATACTTAAAGGTTATTTACTTCCGAAGTAGGAGCTGGTATAGTTTAAAAATAATAATTTTTTTTTTTTCTAATTTTATCAATGCCTTTTTTTGTTATTGGCCTACATATTATTTTTGTTTTAGGGCAGACATGGTGATGCTCTTTAGAGGCTAGCTGTCTACTATGGTCAGATTTAATAATAGTAGATTATGCACTAAGGGGATAAAACAGTGTCTTATGTCACGGGCAGCATATTGAATCCTGAGCGAAATGAGGGATTCTGTAGTTATGGTAAGAATCCTGAATGAAGCGAAGGATTGAAGTCTGCCCAAGGCTAAGACACTTTTATCCCCGAGGAGCATACTCTACTTAATACACGTACTGTCCCTACTGTGACGTAAAATAAAAAAGAAATAAATGACAACAATTTAACAATTCTCGGAAAAAAATACAATTAATTGGTCTAGTTCCACACAAGACAATTCAATGATTCGTTCAATAGAGAGGGATATTATATCTTTGCGCTCTTTATAAAGTAAATTATTATGTAAAATTTTAAGGGATGATTGTCTAATGAACGAACTTACAATTTTATAACTATCCAGATTGAACATTAATTCATAATGTTTCAACCAATGCTCTGTAACACATAATATGTCAATACTTTCAGAATTTAAAAATAAACTTAACTCTAAATTACTTAGACTTTTCTGTTGTCATAATATGGCTAGAGGTGCACTATTGTCTCATGTTGTAATTTAAACTATTATTATTAATATATTATTACTTATGATAAATTTTAAATAGAAAAATATGGGAAAAAATTAACTCGGCTACAAGTTAATTCTCAGATGGGAATCGAACCCATGACCTTTGGAAATCCGGTCCAATGCTCTAACCGCTGAGCTACCGAAACTTGCGAACCTGCGTCGAAATTCTCCAATACTTTAATATTTTTAATACGCTGTAGGCCAGCGTTGTCACATCAATGCTAGGAATATCCTTGCATTCGAAAGAAACATCTTTTCAGGTGTTTAACGATCGATTAAGATGCAACAGCCAATAATTTATGATTTTTGATTTTTTGCATTTTTCAATGCTAATTTTATACTTAATATTACTCATTATAATATTACTGATTACTACTACTATACTACTAATATACTATACTATTAATATACTATATTATTACTGTTACTTGAAACAGATTCCAAGGGTAATTCAAGTATGTTATGTGACTGCTCAATTAAAGCAGGAGTTTGGCTGCCCAGGATACTGGCTAAATGTTCAATGCTAACTGACGTTTGTAAATATTAGGCTGATAGTAACTGTCTTTGTCAAATAACGACAACCTGTTTGGCGCAGGGGTACTATATCCGCCTTCTGCGCCAGAGGTCCCGGGTTCGATCCCCGGTCGAGATAAATATTTGTATGCATGAACATATCTATTTGTCTTGGTCTGGGTGTTTAATATGTAAATTATGTATGTATTTACAAAAAAAGTATATAAGTATGTTTATCCGTTATCTAGTATCCATAACACAAGTTCTTCGTGAAAATTAACGTGGGCTACATAATTGGTGTGTTTGAAAGCAATTATTTATTTATAAATATAAATTTTCTAATAATTTATTAATGTCAAATATATCCAATTGATGGCTACTATGGTATGCCAGGGTATTTAAAGACAAGTTTAATTTATATCTATTTTTTTATATTTAATTATAATCATTTTCCATAAGTGGCAAACTTTTGCTATAGGAAAATGTAAAGATAACGTTTTTTTAAATTCCAAGAACACAGTGTATTACAATAGTTCATTTTTCATTTTTGCTTACATCATCCCTATTTCCAATTAAAATGATTAAGTTAGTGTCCTCAGTGAACTTATGTTTTATAAAAGTTTTTGTTATTTTATCAATAGTTGAGCCCGGCATGCAATATTTAGTTAATAATGATTTCCCTTGAGGGTTTTTGGAACAATTGGCCATGCCAAGAGAAAGCCATTCTTTCCAATCTCATCACAGAACATAATTAGCTTTATTACAATTATTTTGTATAAAGGACTTATTTTCACTTATTATTACAGAAGTTAATAAATTTAACCTAATAAATATACCTACACTTATACTTGTTTTGTCTAATGGCCTGCGCAGACGACGGACATTGAAGGACTTTTTGTCCGCGACACGACATTATTACTAAGAACATAAAGTTGAATAAATAACGAGGACTATCGCGTACTTTTCGCGGATATACGCGGTCTAAGTTGAATCTTATTTGGTTAACAATAAAGACGTGTCGCGGACAAAAAGTCCTCCGTTATCCGTCGTCTGCGCTAGCTCTAAGACGTGGCTGGAACGCTTAGCCTTCAATACTTGCTATCTTAATAATAATAATAAAATAAAATAAACTTTATTGCACACGATTAAACATACAGAATACAGAACAAATTACATCAAATAACACACAATAGGCGGCCTTATTGCTACATAGCAATCTCTTCCAAGCAACTTTGGATGAGAGAAAGAAATAGATAGAATAGGAGAGTGGGTGCATGAAAAGAATGGACAAATATAGTTATTATAATGATAGATAAATACTTATAGAGAGAGTAATTTCATAATATCATAAGTTAAATGAACAAGAAAGGAAATGCTTTCTGACTCGATCACCAAAGGATTGGAGTATCTTATTGGAGAGCCTTTCTGATACCCTCGGGAAGGGCGTTCCATAAAGGAACGGCATGCACGGAAAAGGAGTAGGAAACAAAGTTGGAGAAATGACGGGGAATTTATCTATCTTATCTTAAAACTTTCTGCCAGAATACAAAAATGCTGAAAACAGGTATTAGGCGACAGCATTACATAAAATGATAGTAGCAACCTAGGCGGACTTACAACAAGTCCCACCACCAACCAAACCGAAAACCACAGCGGGTGTAATAACTTGATATGTGTGTCTACAGCTTCCTCATAAGACATAGAGAAATTCTAAGCATGCCATTTTTTTGTGCATATTAGGAGCAATCAAAGCGCGTCAGTGATATTTTAGGTGCAACCATAACTTCGTTACTAGGAGTTATTTTTTGTGTGTTAGCTGGAGAAACGTGTCCCCAGCTGACACATGCCGTTTTAGGGCAAACCAGTGAGGTTAGGGCTTTAGACTATAGTCAGAAATTTAGTGCACAATAGGAGCAATGAGAACAAAAAAAACTAACCGTCACACTCAAATATTGTTGAAACAACGATCATTAAATTGTGTGTTAGCTGGAGACCCGTGTCTCTGGCTTACACACACCTGTATCTTCGTAATTATTTGAGGTAGGATTATGTTTTATACCTCAAATTTTTGAGTCGAATTGGAGCAGTAAGCTCCAAATTTTTCTAATCTCTAGCTCGAATAGTTTTTAAGCTACGAACCGATAAGCATGTGTAAGCTGGAGACACGTTACACGTTTTGAATCAATGTAACCGTATAAGTTAGAGTCTCGTATTAAGAATCAAATGATACCTTATAATAGGTGCACACGGCATGCAAAATTTCAAATCACTGGGCTTCTTAGTTTCAAAATTATAGGCAAAACACTGGTTTCCCGCCAAAAAATTCAAAATAAATGGCTCGGACGCAGCTATAGCGCGGTTGCCTTTCCGTGCGCTACACTGCTGCAATCGACTTTGAACCTAACGGCTGGTATTAATTCGAGTCACTTTAGTTTGCGCTTTCGATCGTTTTAATTTCTGTTTTGAGAATTTCAGACCAGGAGCCGTCCGATATATCTACGCTGATTACAAACCATCTATGGTAGTTACTTATAATTGAACTATCTGATTCTCTTATGAAGTAGTTTTTAAATGTTAGTGTTAGAAAATTCACAACATTTGTTGATATAGGGCATGGATGATGGGCAATTTTCTATGGAACCTGGGCGTTAAACCAACAGAAATGGAACTACTATTTAGTACTTAGTACTAGAAAATATTTTCTTGTTTATTAACTATCATAAGCCCCCAGGTTTGCTAGAAAATAACCAGAGCGAAATACACTATTATAAATTTTGTACCTAACTATACCTATACTATACTTTTTATTATTATTACTATTAGCCCCCTGGACTTGAAGAAATTTTGAGCTTGTTCTTTTGGACTTTTTATCATGTCAATTGAAGCTGAAAGGGGGTTTTATGGGTTACGTAGGGGGTCAAAAAATTCCTTATTTTTGTGCTACGAATCGTACATGATTTACGATTCGTAGCCGTCGTCATTTCAAAGATATTTACATACTTCAGGCCATCACTATTTGACAATTGAAAGGGATTGTGATCGGGACGCGTTTTGAAAGGTATGGAATAAACGAAATTGTAAGCAAATGTGGCAGACGAAAATTACACAATCACAATAACTCTGCAAGGGATTGTGATAGATTTTGAAATTAGACAATTAGGGGGCAGTTTCCATAGTAATTTCACTCTAAAATTTGGATAAGTCGCTTGCCATACAAAATCGATCGATATTATTGATATTATTATTATTATTATTGATATTTGATGCTGGAAGGGGGTTTTATGGGTTACGTAGGGGGTCGAAAAATACCTTATTTTTGTGCTACGATGCACCGTTTCCGAGATATATAAAAAAATATAGAAGAGCTGTTTTTATATTCAGCAATTATATTATTATTTTACAATATTTTAAAATATTTATTTGACATGGCAATTGTTCATATCTACGCACGACGGGCCTCTCTTGCTTAATTTTATTAAAAACAAAACCAGCCAGCAACGTCGGTGTTGCGGCCTCCTTGTAGTGCGGAGACATGTATGATCTCCACAGTACTTAAGGTACCTCTAGATTAGATTAGGTTAGAACTGTGACAAAAAGACGCGCGAATCGAGCTAGAAAAGCGAGTGTGCCGCGGCAGTGGCCGGCGAAATTCCAGAGACGACAGTTTTTTTTATAAAAGTACTAAAATACGAATATGTAACCCCTTTTGCAACACCTGGATCGCGAGTCCCGGATTATTTTATAATAAGTACCATAATGCTAAAGTAGTTGTTTCCACACTATGTTACCGACTACTTTTGCATTCCCGAATTTTTTGGAATCCTGGGATTAATATAAAAAAAACAAAATGTTTTAAGATCCGCTTCCACAATTTTTCAGCCAAAAATTCACTTTATTCGATCACTGGTTATGGTGAATATTAATGAAATTTTAGGAAATTAAAATCACGTGAACCATGAAAACATTCTAATTATTTTTGAGCAGTTGTGTCAAAACGAAAAGCATTTATAATTTGAATATTAATAATAAGGTGTTAAAGTTCGCCTAATTACATTCCCAGTTGTACCGGAAAAAAATAGTATTAAGGAAGTCTCCGATTTTTGTCTTTGTTTTATGAACTATAGGTAAATATACTCAGCCTATTCCGATCACTGAATTAATAAGAGAGAAAAAAGTATAGTTAGGTACAGATAGTGTATTTCGCTCTGGTTATTTTCTAGCAAACCTGGGGGCTTATGATAGTTAATAAACAAGAAAATATTTTCTAGTACTAAGTACTAAATAGTAGTTCCATTTCTGTTGGTTTAACGCCCAGGTTTCATAGAAAATTGCCCATCATCCATGCCCTATATCAACAAATGTTGTGAATTTTCTAACACTAACATTTAAAAACTACTTCATAAGAGAATCAGATAGTTCAATTTTATGTAACTACCATAAATGGTTTGTAATCAGCGTGATATATCGGACGGCTCCTGGTCTGTAATTCTCAAAACAGAAATTAAAACGATCGAAAGCGCAAACTAAAGTGACTCGAATTAATACCAGCCGTTAGGTTCAAAGTCGATTGCAACAGTGTAGCGCACGGAACGGCAACCGCGCTTTAGCTGCGTCTGAGCCATTTATTTTGAATTTTTTGGCGGGAAACCAGTTTTTTGCCTATAATTTTGAAACTAAGAAGCCCAGTGATTTGAAATTTTGCATGCCGTGTGCACCTATTATAAGGTATCATTTGATTCTTAATACAAGACTCTAACTTATACGGTTACAGTGATTCAAAACGTGTAGCGTGTCTCCAGCTTACACATGCTTATCGGTACGTAGCTTAAAAACTATTCGAGCTAGAGATTAGAAAAATTTGGAGCTTACTGCTCCAATTCGACTCAAAAATTTGAGGTATAAAACATAATCCTACCTCAAATAATTACGAAGATACAGGTGTGTGTAAGCCAGAGACACGGGTCTCCAGCTAACACACACTTTAATGATCGTAGTTTCAACAGTATTTGAGTGTGGCGGTTAGTTTTTTTGGTTCTCATTGCTCCTATTGTGCACTAAATTCCTGACTATAGTCTAAAGCCCTAACCTCACTGGTTTGCCCTAAAACGGCATGTGTCAGCTGGGGACACGTTTCTCCAGCTAACACACAAAAAAAAACTCCTAGTAACGAAGTTATGGTTGCACCTAAAATATCACTGACACGTTTTTATTGCTCCTAATATGCACTAAAATATGGCATGCTTAGAATTTCTCTATGTCTTATGAGGAAGCTGTAGACACACACATAATAACTTGCTATCCTAAAATATTTTGAATTGTGGTAAATTCTCTTATACCCTTAGGAAATTTAGTATAGTTACTATTACTAATACTATGCCACTAGTATAGGTAGTATTATTAAACTGTGATTATACCTATTTAAAATATAATATCATAATTTAAATAAGTTGCTGCGCCCTTGCATAGTCGTGATTGTTTCTGTATTTACTGTAACATCTGTATGTGCACATCATGGTTACGATATCGTCATCATACGTCATCAAGATGGATGGTATTGGTGGTCATATAAATATCAAAATCTCAATGTAAATTTGACACTGCATACAATCCAGCCGGGTTTGCCATAAACATTAAATTGACGTTCTATCAACATAGAGTCGAGGCACAATGTTCAAAGACTTTTGTTCTGAAAAATGCCAGTCTATTATGAAACAAGTATTACTATTATACACAATAATGACGAAGACAAATGAATAAGAAATCGTATTGTAACATCAGATTATCCGAGTTCAAAAATACTTAAACACAATCATTCTGATCGAGTTTAAATTTACCTATTTAAATTCTATATTGGGTATAAAATCCAGTTATAAATAAACTACAATCCCAATATAAGGAAAACTAAACTCAAGTATTATCGATACACTCGGACTAATTGGGAAAAAGGTAAAATAAACGAAAGCCTGAAGCATAGCTGAATTTATAGTAACCGCTTCCTTTTGGGCGGCCATTTGCAAATTTCGCGAATTTCGCGGGAAAAATTAGGTTGCACAATTTATAGGTTAGCTGGTGATATAATGTCTTACATTTGCAATGATTTAAGGTGATTCGAGATATTACAGTTGGGAGAAGTAAATTGTAAATTATGAGTCGGGAACAGCGAGCCGACGAGTCTAGTGAAGCTTAAATTTTAATTTATGATTCGGCATAATTACCAGCGTATCCGCTCTGGCTACACTGAATGGTAAATTATTTACAGCGTAATGGTGTTGAACGCGATTCAGGTACGATATCAGCTTTTTATAAAGCTAATGTCAGTCAAATATTGCGTTCGAAATGACTTTTAGTTCTTTCAATTCATTTAAAAGTGATAATCGGGGCTTTGAGATGTGAAGACTGATTGTATCTGCCTGCACATATAAATCTAAATTTTGTACAAGCTTACCCAACTAAATTATAATTTAGTTGGGTAAGCTTGTACAAAATTTAGATTTATATGTGCACATTTATATTTAGATTTAAAATTCGGAGCTTCTAAAGTTATTTAAATTACCACCCAACCAATTTGGAGTTTAAGATTTTAGCCTGAATGTCCTAATAACATATTATAAACTTCTAACTAGGTTAAGATGCTAATTATTAGTAATACTAAGGTAAGTAAAAATAAAGCTAAGCTAGTCAACCCGTGACCACGGAACTGAAAAGCTGCCGAAACGTCGGGAAACCAAAAAACCTCAAATAAACCGAAAAATTATAGTACCAAATATATATTTCGGGTAAATAAATCGCACAAAATTTCCGCAAAAGTTGTTTTATTTCAATTATGAGTGCCTAAGGTAAGAAGTTAGGGTAAGAGCGTATAAAAACATGTTATTATAAAAAACTAAACTTTTTCTGTTTGTACCGAACATTAACAACGTTAAAGTTAGATCAGACAGTTCCCATCCGATCCAGTCTCTCATCGAACAGTCTGGCCGTCAGACGCAAGAGCCAGACAACAAAGGAGTGCACCATGACTCATTGGCGGAAAGCCGGACCCTTTGATACCCAGACTGGTGTCTGGTCGCTAATAAAATTATACTTGGAATCGCTTTAAAATTGGTCGTCGCTCATTTATTCATCATCATGAGCCATTTTAAGAGCCAGCGCAGACGACAGATAACGGTGGACTTTTTGTCCGCGATACGTCTTTATTACTAACCAAATAAGATTGATCTAAGATCGCGTATATCCATAAAAAGTACGCGATAGTCTTTGTTATATATTCAACTTTATGTTCTTAGTAATAAGGTCGTGTCGCGGACTAAAAGTCCTCCAATGTCCGTCGTCTGCGCAGGCCCTAAGACGCTATACGACTTAAGCGAGATAGCAATGAGAAAATGAAGTGCGCGGGAGCGAGACCTATTTGGCAGATTAGGAGAAAAAAGTGCGAGTCGGACTCGCGCACCGAGGGTTCCGTCTAAAATTTTAAAAAATATTTTTTATTATATGATGTAACTAAAAATTTACGGTTTTCTAAATTTTTCCTTTATCTGTACTATAACCAAATTTCAAGATTCTAAGTTCACGGGAAGTACCCTGTAGGTTTTGATTCCCGTGCGAGTTTCGAAAATTTGCGACATAAACGGCTGTATCTTTTGATTGCTTTGGCTTAGAAGTTTGTATTTTTTCAAAGCTCTAAGGGACAGTAGACCTGAGTATTAGATATAAATTTCAGTTTGATACCTCCACGCGTTCCTGAGAAAACGGTCTTGACAGACAGACGGACGGACTACGAAGTGATCCTATAAGGGTTCCGTTTTTTCCTTTTGAAAATCGATTCGTAGTAAATAACTATAGCGATTAAAGAGAAATGCTTCTATACGATGGTAAATATTATCCGTGTCAACAAATTAAACCAATTTCTAATAGTATATCTAACGTGGTTTGAGAATAATCTTGAATTTTCGTATCTTTGTGGGGTCATTTCGAAACGAAAAAGTGTCGAGGCAAAATAAAAAAACCGTGTTTCAGATACTTTAAAAATCTAGATAAAGGTATGAACAAATGGTTATCTTATTACTAGATTTGTAAAATCTCTAACCGTCTTATATTTTTATATCAAAAAAGTACATACTTTTTCCGAGTATAACCTTAATAAGTTCATTATAACCATTCATAAGCCTACCTTTTTTTTGGCTTGTATACCTGCAATGTGTTATTCCTTCATGTTACTATGGAAAGAAAATCTTAAATTTTAAAGTGTTAGATTTATATAGTTAAAATTTATGTATGTATGGTTGAAAACTGTAGAATTTTAGAAACTGCATAGGTAAATTGGCTCACTTTTTGTAATGACCATGAATGTTTATATCTTTCCTTGAAGGTATTTATTTATTTATTTATTTATGGCACACTTACAGGCAACAGATAGAAAAACATTAAAGAAAATTATACAAGGTTGATACAGCTTATATCTATGCCCAATTACAAGAATGCACAGCATTGACTATGAACTTGCAAACAGTTAGTGACTACATAATTGGTAATAAACTAAACACTAGAACAAAAATTATAAACTAAAAATAATGACAGTAAAAAAGAAGAAAAAAATACAAAAAAAATATTAGAGATTAGATAACATTTTTTTGAAAACAGGGACACTACAGTTAAAAAGATCGTAATCCTGGCAAATTGCATTAAAATAACCACACATTCTATTTATAGGATTATTCTGCGATACGTTGTTTCTAGATGGAGGTACATAAAATAATCTTTGTATACGTACAGAACGAGTTATATATATATGTATAATTAATTACCAAATAAATTATTTTCACATATCTACGAATGAGTACGTGATTAATTTTAAATACAAAAACGTTTATTAATTAATAATAGGCTTACAATTATATCACAGTGAATGGAGATCTAACTAAGTAATTAATAACACAAAAGTTCAGATTTCTCTGAATGTTGACGGTCGCGATTTCCAGAAATATGTGATTAGGTTACATCGAATAACAGAAAAGGCAATAACAAAAATCCAATTGACGCACATTGACTAAAAGGTCTAAATTTAGAGTCAGTTTCGTAGAAAGGTTTATTCAAGTAAGTTCATTTAATAAAAATCGCATTTTATAAAATTATTCGCAATAATCATTTGGCCCATAAATATACAAACTTATACTTACACACATGGCAACTTCGCAAGCATATATCTATGGCAGACTTTACATTGTTACAGCTTCGGTAGCTGTGTTCTGTAGTAATCAGATTCCAGAGGGCTTTTCTGTATTGGAACGATGACAATAGATGAACGATGAAAAGATGACATTTCGATATCGTTAATTAACTACCTATTTCGTTTCAAAACGATTATATGACCCAACTTGTCCCTTTATTCCGGAATAATGATTATACTTTAACACACAAATAAACCATACTACCATCCGATTTCATTAAAATGATTTAAACGCTATAAACTGCATATGGCAGGCTCATTTTACTACTGCAATAACACTCCAATAGCAGTCCACAGTGAGGCCCTAACCTTTGTTGTCTGGGCGATTTCACAATCGCTATGCAGCTTAATAGCTCGCTCGTATATTTTAGCTGGAACGTTAAGCATCAGATAGCGGCGTAACACGCCATAGTCAAGTTATTTAGAGGTAACATGGCACATACGAGTACAAGATAGATTAAAGTCATAGAAGTGTTAGTTGTAGGACGTGATGTAAGTCCGCCTGGCTAGCTACCACCATCGTAACTAAGTCTGTCGCAATAGCAACAATGTTTTCGGCATTGTTGTGTTCCGGCAGTTAGAGGTAAGATTGGCTATCTTACCTCTAACTGCCGTTAGTTCCGCAGTGGTTGAGGATTCCGGGAGAGACTCGTTTCCATCTTCAGCCTTATCAATACTTAAAATCAGGTATGATGAAGACTAACACCCATATTCTAAGTCGTTCCTCCAAAACTTACTCGTCTTCGACTTAACGAAACCTCATTGAAAACCTCTTCGAAATACTCCTTGAAATCGGTATTCTAAGTCATAACTCCGTAAGGACCTGGAGGAGCCAAAGAGTACGTAGCCACTAAGTGTTAGGCCTAGCGCACACTACCATTTTTACCCACGACGAAGTTGAGTGGAGTGTAAAAAGTTTTGGAGGAACGACTTAGAATATGAGGGTAAGAGTTTTCCCGTTGAGAATAAAAAAAGTGTGACAATGATGGAGTGTATGAAGTGCAAAAAGTGTTGTCGAAAAGAGGCTCATTTCACAACTGCACTAACAGTCCGCAGTGAGGCCCTAACCTTTGTTGTCTGGGCGATTACACAATCGCTGTGCAGCTTAATAGCTCGCTCGTATATTTCAGCTGGAACATTAAGCATCAGATAGCGGTGGAACATGCCATAGTCATTTAGAGGTAACATGGCATGATACGAGTGCTCATATTTGTGTATAAACGCCCTTATGTCTAACATCATTATTGAAACAGAAAAAAATCTTTATTTCATCATCGGCTAATAGGACACACCGGTGTCCACAGAACAATGGAATAATTATCTATTGTGCCTCATAATCCGGGTGAGGTTAACACATTTTTCGCTATATACGATAACATATAACCATACGATATAGATAAAACCTTTTATACAGATTTTTATAGGGCAGTATTAATTATGTTAAATAAAAAAAAACGATAGGCTAACTAAACTAAAACAACTTTTTACTCGAAAAATAGGTAACAAATTTTCTCCAAGTCACTCAGACGGGACTCGAACCTGCAACCGCAACCTCCCAACCTCTAAGCATGAGATCTGAGAGAATATGATTTTTCCTAGTAAAATTATGTAATAATATAAGTACAAATATATGGGAATCCTAATATAAAAACGTTAATTTAATAATAACCATGGCCCAAAGTCTTGGCCCAAAGCCCTTGATCGCAAGACCAAAGTTATAACCTTCTACTTGTATTATGGCCAAACATTATCGTAGTTCATTGTTCGAGTAATATTCTGAGATTTTTCAATGCAAACTTCATTGCAGTCTTGTTTTATTCATGCCACGCTTAAATCACGCTAAATAGCTAAAAAATACATTTTGGTGAATGAGCCAAATTGTAATTCAGTCGTGAATGACACTATCAAATTATGAATTTGGGTTTAAAAAACATTAATTATAATTTCCACATAATGTAATTCACAAAACCATCTTATTGAACGTCATTAGTTACGTTAAATATTAAGACTTAAAACAAACATATTTATTAAAATAAAGAATATAAGAATTAAAGATAATAAAAAAGTTTATTTTTCGTTCAAAAAGCGTTACATGCTACGAAGAGAATTCGTAGTAGCTACGAAAATGTAGGACATTTTCCGTAGCATAGTGAATTAGAGAAGTTTTGTCTACACCGTTTGTTTTTTTATTCTCTGACTAAGTATTATACTCCGCCCGTAAGCTGTAAAATTGTAATTTCGATGTAGACAAACATTTAATTCGCTCAGTGACAGGTGGTCATCTTCCTAAAGTCGTCTTCTTCCCAAAGTCGTCACCTTCCAAAGTAGTCACCAGCCTAAGAGTCACTTTCCTAAGTGGTCACGCCTCTATAAACTGTTTTCTTTATGTTATAGGTGTTGCAAAATTTTGTCTTATTTCAAAGATGCTTTGAAAGCATCAAGAAAAAAGGAAATCGACTTTACATCATGTTTTATATGACAGGAATTTGACCAGGGGTGCGATTGCGTAAGGTAATCGTATTAATTTGACAGGTCGTATCATTTCCAATCGCTGCAATTTGTATGAACTGACCATACAGTATAATACAATATGAACTGTCAAATGAATACGATTGACTTTACGCAATCACCTATCAAAATGCACTTTTAAATAAAAATATTAGGTATGAAAATAAAATGTACAAATATTTGCTATCTTTCCTAGCGGTTGTCTTTGTATTCAACGGGGCAACAGCGCCAGTGTTCTCGGTACTATGCCAAGCGGCTGTGAGTTGGATGGCGTTTTTTTTGTTTTAGTATAATTAATATATGTAACAGTTTGTAGTTTTTTCTACAAATTTGTAAATATTAAATTTGTTTCAGACCACATGTTAAATAATACAAAAATGATTTCATTGTTTTATTTTCGTGTTCAAATTTTATTTACGGAACTTACCTAATTAAAACTATTCCCTTTAGAGATGTTTTCGATACCGTAATCCGGGTTTACTTAATTATCAGCCAAGCAACGAAACTCTTTTGGGATTCCTAGGTCAAGATCATAACATATATAATCAATGTACAATCGGAATAACAAACTATGTTTAGTTCGTTTGTATTAGTTAATTTAGCGAATATATATGTCGCAGCCAACTGGTTAAATCAGCTGTTTAATAGGAGGGCTAGCCCGTTATTTAAACGCCGGCATTCAATGAAATGGCTAAGGGACAACAAGCCAAGTCATTGAATGAAACGTTTCACGACCTGAACGTCATATTCAGCCGTCTCATTAAATGAGATGTCATCATAGACTCAAACTATTCGTGAAAACTTGTAGCCGGCAGTGTAACAGGCATGTTTTTATCACACATTTTTATTATATGAATATTGATTTTAATAAAACACCGTAAGTTATGTTGAAAAGAAAATAAGCACATAAAGTTGCTAGCTGGTGCGAGCTATCTGACGCCATATTTGTTTGAGACTACCAGCGCCCCAGTGGCAAAAAATTTAAATAAATTTGAATCACATGGCTGAATTAAGGTCAGCCATCTTCAAAGGGCTAACAAAGACAACTAGTTGAACGTTACGTGATGCTATTTCAATCAACGATCGGCCTAGGCATTTAATTGAATGTCGGCGTTTAATTAACGGGCTAGCCTTCCAAACATATGGCTGATTTAACCAGATGGCTGCGACACATCAAAAGTTTCTATGGATCAAGCAATTATTTAACGACAAACAATATTACCAAATGTAGTCTTTCAGAATTTCTTTTAACTAATCTCTTTTAAGTTTACAAATAAGAATCATTAACAATCTAAAAATGTTAATATAATAATCCTCAATAGCGGCTATAAGTTTTACGTACCTATTACTTGATTCCTAGACACTTTTTGATGTTTGTAAGTAATCCGACAGTATGCAGAAAATTTAACGTGTAGGTAGTTATTGTGGTTAGATAAAAGATCATTCACTCTCACTCATTCACTCATTCTTCTTCGAATAATCTTGATGTTATATTCTATCGTCATTTTTTGTTCGCGGGGATTCTACGCGAATAATTTAACAATGTTCTTAGGTCATAGTCAGGCTTTTTAAGTCGTTTAATGTAAATAATCACTAGAGAACCTAAATAAAGAAATAATCGTTTGCTCAGTCAAAGAACAAGAAATGGGAACATTCGGATGACTTCTTTAATGATCGAACGCTTTCTATTCTAACAAATAAATATAAAGCCTAAGACCAAAATGTTATTTTATTATTTATGTGTAACTAGCGGCCGCCCGCGGTTTGATCCACGTGATCCCTTTCCCGTGGGAATATCGGGATAAAAATTAGTCTATGTTACTGTCCGTCCATTCAAATAACTTTATGCTAAAAATCAATTCGATCGATTGGTTGCTTAGTCAGGGCGTGAACGAAGGACAAACAAACACATTTTCGTATTTATAATGTTAGTTAGAGTTTACACTTAACTAACACAATGTTGCTAGCACATTTAAATAACATGACAAATGTAAGTAACATACCTGAGGGGCAATTCTCGCGCCTTCGACATATCGAATTCGACGTTTTTTGGACCCAAAATTCTGTATTAAAAGCTCACTGAAAGCAATTTACGACATTATAGGATTATCAAAAATAATTCAAACTAAAGGATTTTTACAGTTGTAGAGATTTTACTTACATTTTCACTTGATGTCGAGAATCGGGCCCCTCTGATATAATGTCATAAAGAAAATACAATACTTATTTGATATATTAATTAATCGATGGATGATGAAATAACGGTATGTTCTTTCTGTATACTGATTTGTTTGGTATAAGCTTCGCTTAACGCCAACGATATTACTTATTTCATAATAACGTTTGTTCTTATATTTGGTTACAAAAGTAATGTGCAAATAATATATCACATGATCACACATCATGGATTTTCTTTTTAGTAACAATTAGATCAGAAAGACTTTGTTTAGTATCCAGGTTTCAAATACGAACTACTTTAGTAGTAAAATATTAGATTAATAAGAATTGGAGATTAGGGTGCCTACCGCCATCTCTCAGCGCAGTATAGTTTAATCATGCTATTTTGTACTAAGAACCTCTTAAAGTAAGCTTGTTTTTTGGCAGAAGTTTTGTGACGTCTTCGGTCAACCATCGTCTTCTGTTTTTTTTTTTTTTTTGTACGACGGTGAGTCTATTTACCTACATCATACCTGATGTTAAGTATTGATAAGGCTGAAGATGAAAGCGAGCCTACCCCGGAATCCTCAATCACTGAGGAGCTGGCTATCTTATCTCTAACTGCCGGAACACAACAATGCTGAAAACATTGTTGTTATGGCGTCAGACTTAGATAAGATGGTGGTAGCTAGCCAGGCGGACTTACTACAAGTCCTACCACGAACCAAACTGAATACAATATGTACCCCCGCTGGGAATCGAACCCGGGACCCCTGGGTCTGATACCGGTGGTTGTACCACTAGACCACAGAGGCGGTTAAATGATGGTTAGATGATGGTAGGCCCCCATTTACGTCTTTAGGGACAATCGTCATCAGCCATTTTTAATGTCCCTACTGCTGGGGCACTAGCCTTCCTAATGGATTGATAAGGCGATGTCCCACCACGCGGGCCCGATGCGGATTGGTGGGTTTTAACGACATGCAGCCGGGACCAACGGTTTAACGTGCCTTCAGAAGCACGGAGGAGCTCGAGATAGTAAATTTCTGGTCACCCATCCCGTGACCGACCATTGCGAAAGTTGCTTAACCTCAACAATAGCAGGCCGAGCGCGCAAACCACTGCGCCACATCTACAATATTTACATTTAGGGGGTCATAAAAAAGATCTAAAAAGTTGGGTTGACTAAAACTATATTTACCTCCGCTATGAAGCAGCAGTCTTTGATTCCATAGATTTGTTATCCGATCTGCGTGCTCCCATCAGCGTGGTCGACTCGGAGGTATTTCCTTTCATTCATACCTGTGTAAGAACAAATAATTGTCAATTAACTCTCAGATAGTATAATGATTTTTAAGTTTTTGAAATTTCAATGCTATCATAATACATAATATGATAAATTATGATAGAAAAATATTAGAAAAAATCGACTCGGCTCACAAGTCATTCTCAGACGGGACTCGGACCCGCGACCTCTGGGTTTCCGGCCTACTGCTCTAACCAAATACAAATAAAAATACAAACTTTTTTATTTGCACAGAACATTTTACAAATTAACATTATATTTTACTCCTAGGTATAACAAAGACATGCGGTACAAAAACATGAAACATTTAAAAGTATAATAGTTATTTTCACCTCACACGCTCTGAAAAGGAGGTTTTGTCAATCAGTTTAGGCGTAGAAAATCGCTTTTTGCGGCCTAGCGCGGCAAAGTACTTTTTTAATTTAATACCTAAAAATATGTCATAATGCGTTTCGGATCGGACTATTGACTTTTTTGTTATATTTGATCTACGCCTAAACTGATTAACAAAACCTCCTTTTCAGAGCGTGTGAGGTGAAAAAGGAATTTAGTGTCCCACGTCAGTACCTAATGGGTATCCAGTTCAGCATTGAGTGAGCGATAAGGCGGACACTGATTTTCAACTGGGTCCCTAAAAAAGTGAGCTTCGAGTCCTGTCCGAGAACAACTTGTGAGCCATTTTTCTCTAACAAATCCTACTTCCTATTTTACTTTTTACTAATATTATAAATGCGAAAGTATGTCAGTTTGTTTGTTTATTTGTTTGTTCCTCTTTCACGCAAAAACTACTGAACAGATTTTGATGAAATTTGGAATGTAGGGACTTCAAGTTTTGGACTAACATACACATGCTACTTTTATTCCCACGGGAACGGGAACCACACTTGTAAAACCGCGAGCGGCAGCTTGTTTATCATAAGTTTCAGATAGGTTCTATAACTTTTTACTGTAGTACGAGTACATTTTTATAATTCAGCTGGGAGGCAATACAAATTTACTACTAATAGACATACTAAATGAATTATAATCATATTTTATGAAAGCACGATTAGGTTAGAATTAGGCGTAAACCGTACCTACGGGTACCCTGATGCCTGAAAAAATATTCGAAAATAAGACGAAGTGTATTTTGTTTTTCATCTACTTTCTTTAATTTCCGAAAAAAGAGTACATATTTGCGAAAATTCCTAGATAGGTACATGTAAGTTCGTGTTTATTTATTGGGACATTAGGTGAAATTTGCTTTGTACACTATTAAGGGGAGAACACGCGATCATTTATTTACTGTAACCAAACAGATAGGGCTGCGACTCATTTAAATTTATGTCACTCTTAAATTTTTATGCTATCTGTCGTTTGGTTTAATATTTCGCAGCGCCGTGAAGTGCCACCCATCACGAATTCACGAAGTATTCGTCATCGGCAACATTGCTCTTACACAATATCTAGGTAGCGCCTATGTTTAATGTAAACTTATAATTGTCAATTTTCTGGGAAAATGTACATCTTTGGAAGGACATGGTATGATTTCCATAGGATTTATATAGATTACTAGCGGCCGCGGTCTCACCGGCGTAATTACCGTTCCCGTGGGAATATTGGGATAAATAGTATCCTATGTTTTGATCCAGGCTATCTACTATCTCTGTGTAAAATTTCATCCAAATCCCTTCAGTAGTTTTAGCGTGATAAATAAAGGAACACTGATACCCAGCAATGAGTATTATGCGGCTAATTGTAGAGGTTGATCTCAAAACATACAAGAAGTCGTTTATCTCAAAAGATATTGGAAACCTTTCGTCGTCAACCCTTGAGGAAAATGTTGTTTTCGGCTCTCCAGGGATACCATTAATTTTCAAAATGGCGGACTAATTAAATAGATTGCCGTTTGAGCATACAACACCTAACGTAGATACCTGCTGCATGTTTTTTTTATTATGTATCCAACCACCAATTGGTCTAATGGAAAGCGATCTGTGCCCAAAGTTGGAGCATGCATGTCCAACAAGCGCCTATTCACTTTAAGGTTTTATCTATGTTGACTTTTGATGATTCCTTTATGGCGGCCATCTAACACCTGACCGGGCCGAACTTTGCTTAATAAACGTGATCGAACACGATCAATCTGTCTAGCGCGGCCTTTGCGCTTCATTTGAATACTAAATTATTTCTTTAACGTTAGTACTTCCGAGAAATAGTTTCCCAAAAAATTCTACTAGTCAACCGGGAAGTTCCCTGATTGTTCCTACTGGACTGTAAATTCTAAAAACGGGTATCTCATTCTATTATCGGATACTATTTCTTCTAGTCTATTTGCTACTATTTGTTTTTAATTTTGCATTGTAGGTTCATTCTTTCAAGTCTATATTTATTACATTCTGTTAGTAAGTGTATTACTAGGGTGGTTACAACCCGATACTCGGGTTCGTCGATCGACGAAAAATTCCAAATTATACGAAAATCTTTAATTGCAGTTTGTGATCATCACGTTTAACATTTTGTATATTTTATAGTTTTCGGAACAAATAGACTCAAGTACCTTTAATTTGATACCTTACTCGGCCGCGTACTACGCGCCAAAGTCCCTATCGAATCGTCACAAATTTTGCGAACCTAAATTAAGTATATAGATTGTTTCTACTTTATTTGTGTTACAGGTACAGCTTGGTGAATCCTTGAATTTAAAGCAGTGGAGATATTACGAGAAAGCTCCGTGGCCAGTGAATGCCTGGCGGAGCAGATGACTGGATGCAATTTCTCTTATTATTTTGTAGGCGGTTCCTACATTTGAAAAGAATAGCTTGGTGACATTGGCCGTTTCCCCTTCCTCGTATCTACTCTGCCAAACCTTCACAGACCTCTCTCGTAGTGAGCGTTTTATGTAGGTACAATGTGGGGCAAGCGTCGTAACTGGGACGGGTCTTCTTAAGAACGGCTTGTTTGGCTAACTCGTCTGCCCTTTCCCAGTTACTCCGACATGCGCCTTTACCCAGTACAATTTGATGTTTTTTCTCAACGCTGTTGCCATTGCGAACTCCCGTCTGACTTGTACAACCAGCGGATGTAGAGACTTAGCGCTGCTGAGGGCTTCCAAAGATGATCGTGAGTCACTTATTATAGCTGCGTTTGTGAAATTATGGTTGATGATATATTTAGTTGCTCTCAGCAGCGCAAAAAGCTACTGGACTTATTAAACCCTAGAAAGTGAGATCCTTAGTATTTTCCTCTCCGCTAAATTTCACTTCACTATTACGCTGTGGTCGTGTTGCGGTTAGTCTAACGCGAAGCTAATAGTTATAGCCATAGCTAATAGTTCAGTAATATAGGCGAGGTGACTTTCAAGTAATTTATCACGCAAATCTGGAGCTCACTGAGAAGATCTTTGATACCACAAGCTATTCTGTTTGTAACGGTGACGTCATAGATTGGTCTTCGCAAATCATTCGACTTAGGCAATTTGCACTAAATTAGTTGCTTATCTAGGTTTGCTCTATCAAGGATTTCTAAAGGCGCTACTCGGAAAAAATATGGACTTTTTGATATAAAACTATAGCACGGTTACAGTTGTTACAAATCTGGTAATAACATATATATTTCTTCATACCTTTATCTAGATTCGTATAGTTTCAAAACACGATTTTATGATTTTGCCTCGACACTTTTTCTTTTCGAAAAGACCTCAAAAAAATACGAAAATTCAAGTTTATTCTTAAATGGGGTTACTTACACTATTGGAAATTGTTTTAATAAGTGGGCACCAATAATATTTAGGATCGTAAAGAAAGCATTTTTTTTAAATCGCTGTAGTTTTTAATACAAAGTGATTTTGTGTGTTTTTAGCCTAATCTGCAAAATCGGTCTCGCTCCCGTGCGCGTCGTTTTCTCATTGCTATCTCGCTTCAGCATATTTTTTTCGAGTATCGCCTTAATTCTGTAGACTCAGAGTTACGTAATACCACCCAACGTTTTAACTTCGTGTATTACAATAGCTAACACAAAGAAACCAACAATGGTTTGTAATCTTGGACGAATTTCCAAGTTTGTAATGGGCAGGATTCTACATCGAAATTATTACAAATGTTTTATTATTTAAATACAACAATCAATAGAACTATTATAGATTAGTTTTAACCGGGTCAATTGAATCTGGTTGATAGATAAAATGTCAGTTTTTATAAATTGCTCTATCGTCGACATAAAAAGAATAAAAAGAATAACAAGGCGTAAAGTCCATGACCTCATAAACTTACGATTGACTGTATTCAATCCGATTTCCTATATTATTTGAATAAGTGCGACACAGAAGTGCGCAAAAGTATTTATTAAACGGCTGTTTTTAAGTAGAATTGTATTGATTAGGTTACAGGAAATCACACAATAGTTGTACGCAATACTATAATTACTTGTAAGTAAATAAAAGTGTATAGTCAGGCCACCTTTGGCCTTTCGCAGTGCAAGTATAAAACAGCTCAGTTCTTCCGAATTCTCGATTTTTCAGCGATCACGAAGTAAATTAGCTTTATAAGGTTTTTTTATGAAGTATGGGGAGACTCTTAGCCTTCATCATACCTGATATTAAGTATTGATAAGGCTGAAGATGGAAGCGAGCTTCTCTCGGAATCCGCAGTTACTGAGGAACTGGCTATCATATCTTTAACTGCCGGAACACAACAATGCTGAAAACATTTTTGTTATGGCGTCAGACTTAGAAAGGATGGTGGTAGCTAGCCAGGCGGACTTACAACAAGTCCTACCACCAACCAAACCCAATACAATATGTACCCCCGCTGGGAATCGAACCCGGGACTCTTGGGTCTGATACCGGTGGTTGTACCACTAGACCACAGAGGCGGTTAAAAGGAGGAGGTAGCCAAATATTAAACCGATTCGTAATTATGTAGGATGCAAAAGCCGTGGATTGCGACTACTCGTTGAATAAGTAATACTTTAAAGCGAAAAGATCTTTCGAAACAGCTCAAAAGCTGATGAATAAATAGCGCTAAGATTTTAAGAAAGTTATTGTTACCAATTTAAAAACAAAACAGATTGTGTATAATTTATTAATAATAACAATTAATGCAGGCCTGAAAAAACATCTGAAGAGTGTAATCAATGTTCATAAATCAACAAATTACTTACAAAAATACTTCGGCACTCCAATAAATAAGTATGCATGCATCCTGTACAGATGACAAGACAAAAACCTTAAAATCCGCCTTTTGCTTAAGTAATAAGAGCTAAATTCGTTGTTTAACTGTTACATTGTATGTAAGTACATGTTTAGGAACACCAGAGAGGTCAACGATTTCGTGCATTGAAATATGCGCGGAAACCGCATTCTGCACGTAAGCTAAATGACTTAATATAGACAATAAAAAATACTCCTGAAATTGCCGTCTTGAAAATGAACTGAGAAAACTAAAAGAATGCTAATATTTTCAATGCAATTATATGAATTTAGCTGCCCCCCTCGGATTCACCCGCGTGGTTCCCGTTCTCGTAAGAATATCGGGATAAAAGGTAGCCTTTGTTACTTTCCATCTTTTTAACCGACTTCAAAAAAGGAGGAGGTTCTCAATTCGACTGTTTTTTTTTTTTTTTTTTATGTATGTTCTACCATAACTTCGCCAGTTGTTAACAGATTTTTATAATTCTTTTTTTATTTGAAAGAAAATGGTTTATGTGTGGTCCCATATAATTTAATAATTACGAAGATCTGGCTAGTAGTTTTTTCATAATCATGAAAAATATCAATCACCTTTTGGCAAGTTGTCGTTTACCTAGATGACATTGTTGTATATGGGCTGATTTTTAGTGTAAGTAACGGCACATGATGTAACTAAAAATGTCGGTACTAGCTAGCTAAGGCCAAAAAAATATATAGTTAATAGAAGTGCAATGTAGAATGCCCTGGCTGGCACCGACTTCAAAAGTTTTTATTTTTTACTTTTTGTAGTCGGTTTGAATTTTATTATAAAATGTTTTTATCAACTAACTCTATGCCAAAAATCAAGTCGATTGGTTGCTTAGCTAGGACGTGAAGGAAGGACAAACAAACATACTTTCGGATATATAATATTAGTTAGGATAGTGATACAATTATGGAACGCAGTGGGTTTCTTACTAATTCAATAAAAACATTTTATAAAAAAAATTCAAACCGACTTCAAAAAGTAAAAAATAAAACTTTTGGAGTCGGTGCCAGCCAGGGCATTCTACATTGCACTTCTATTAACTATATATTTTTTTGGCCTTAACTAGCTAGCACCGACTCCAAAAGTTTTATTTTTTACTTTTTGAAGTCGGTTTTTTTTATAAAATGTTTTTATTTCAGATTTTTTAGTTACATCATGTGCCGTTACTTACACAAAAAATCAGCCCATACACAACAATGTCATCTAGGTAAACGAGTACTTGCCAAAAGGTGATTGATATTTTTCAAGATTATGAAAAAACTACTAGCCAGATCTTCGTAAAAATTATATGGGACCACACATAAACACCATTTTCTTTCAGATAAAAAAAGAATTATAAAAATCTGTTAACAACTGGCGAAGAGATATATATATAAAAAAAAACCCCTCGAATTGAGAATCTCCTCCTTTTTTGAAGTCGGTTAAAGACGAAACTAAATTTTTACAAAAACTGGACCTACTAATCTTCAAGACATTTTATTTTAAGCTTTGCCCGCTGATTATTAGCAAAAAACTCATTTTTACCATTGGATATGGGGATACCATTCTAAAATATCCAGGACAAAGTCGAATCTAAGCAAAACTTCCATTCTGCCAAAGATGCTTTCAAATTCACATAATACAATGTTTGGGTGAAACTAATTAAACAAAATCCAAATTATTAAAAGGTCGGTCGATGCGAAAAGTACCTAAACACCTGTTTTTTCCCAAGGGACAAAAACGTGCCGACATCCAATCACTATTATATCCAAGGCATATTTTATTACGGAATATCTACTAGCTATATAATTCTTTAGCAACGAACCTGAGTTACCTCCATGTTGTTTTTGGTAAGGAAGATAGCATGTATTTAGTTTCCAGCAACTCATACAATAAACATTATCCCCTATTTTCACCCCTCTCACTCTCAATGTCGGGAGTCAATGTCAATGTTGGGTTTCGAAACGCAATTGTTTATATTAAGTTGACTGCCCCGTGCGACCTTTGTGTTACCAGCCATGTTCCAGTGACTGAGTGAGTCGCCGCTTAAATGTTTTTCTCTAACTGTAGGAAAAGCACGAAAAACTTACGATATAGTGTCGAGGACGTATTGTCAAAAAAACGTATAGGAAAATGTAGCGCCGTTTACGGCCAGTATTGACGATCGTCCTCAATACTTAGGGCAAGTACACAGTTGATTGATCAGTTGTTGTCTTAACAATTACTTACATTTTGACGTTTCAACTGCCTGATTGGATTACTCAGTTAATACGTCAAAATGTAACTAATGATTAGTTAACTAGGTACAACTGGCGCTTAGAGAATGCGCGCGCACACTTGCGATTATTTATTTTGCGGATATAGTTTTATCGTTCTGGAAATAAGTATAGCGCGTTAACGGCTCAACGGATAAAGATGAAATTTTACATACCTACAGGCATAGAACACAGAATACTTTATCGACATTCTCAAAGGAATGGCAAGCACACAGGTAAAACCACAGGCGAAGCTAGTAGTCTCTATAAAGTAGACTTTGATTGCAATCGTAAAATGTAACTTCTACAACGTTTAAATTTAACGTAAGTACTACTTAGTGAACCACAGTCGAAATGTGGTCGTAAATTAAACTAAAGCCGGGCAAATTAAATGAAAAACATTCAGGAGATTACTTCGGGACGGTAAAATGGGACTTATTTAACTTTTAGCTACAGAACGAGTATGTTCTTGCATTTATCGAGAAAAAAAGATTGAGTATTTTATATTGCTATTATGTTTCCTTTTTTATTTATACTCTTACAATGTGTTTCTTGCATCACATGCACAAATGCACATTCTAAAAAAAAAACACAATGGTTCAATTACAAAAAGCAGGAAAATCTAATCCAAGCTCTCAGTTGATTAATTTAAAGTCTTCAGGGGATAATGAATTTTATTATTTATTGCTTCGCTTTTACTACCTACCACTTTAATTTTCAATCAATATTCGTCCTCTCCCAGCTCAACTTATAGTTAATTTAAAACAGACTTATATAAAAACGCTCCCATAAGCACTCCTTCAATTTAAAAAAAATATTATATTCCCGTCATCTCCACTCCGATCCACAATTAGTCCACCCTTTCGAAAAGAAAAAGCCAGGGTCTTTATGAAAATATTGAATTACAAGGGCAGCATTAACTGCCCTTAGATTGTCATTAGGGTCAACCGATAATGGATCTTTTTAAATGAAGTCTGCTGAGGTGAATGGACCTGCTTTCATGTTGAGCTTTCCAACTCTGTAATCGAGATAAAGCGGTAGCACTAAATGTGACAATAATTGAATTATAGAGTAGACGAGTTTAGATGACCCAATTTTGACCACTCAATGCCCTTTTATTTAATCTTTTTTTTCATAGTATAGGTATAAAGTGGCCGCAACCAGGGCAGTGACCACAACCGGGGCAGCGGCCACCACCGGGGCAGCGGCCACCACCGGGGCTTCTACCCTACTTGAGTTACTTGCATTTATCAGCAATATCAGCATCATCCATTTTAATATTCCCAAAGGTAATGTAATTATCCAATCCACACTTTTGTTTCCAAAAAAATATGCAAACTTTACTCCAAGCAAACTCTTTGAAATCAGTGAATTATTTATTTACTAGTGGCCGCCCGCAGTTTCACCCGCATGGCTCCATTCCTTCCAAAAATTAACCAAGTTTTAATCCAGGCTATCTTCTATTTGTGTGCCAAATTTCATCAAAATCGGTTCAGTAGTTTTTGCGTG
Organism: Chrysoteuchia culmella; assembly: GCA_910589605.1. Classification (NCBI taxonomy): domain Eukaryota; kingdom Metazoa; phylum Arthropoda; class Insecta; order Lepidoptera; family Crambidae; genus Chrysoteuchia; species Chrysoteuchia culmella. The sequence goes on from OU342651.1 coordinate 5,715,904, forward strand.
AAAGAGTATCAAACAAACAAAGAAACTAACATACATTTGTATTTATTAATATAAGTAGAATTCAACAATATTTCAGATTATTCGAACTTATCTCAAAATTATTCCTTTATTATTCCTTTTACGAATGTTCATTCCAATATGGCTGTCAACTGAGTGTCTGTCTGTCAGATGATTGGATGGACGAAACATACTCTGCGGAGAGCAGTCTGCGATCAATACTTTCGAGTTCCCAAGAAATTGAGACAATGAAGTGAATATCGAAATTCTCTGAGGTAAAAAAAGAAAAAATGGACTAAAGAACGTGCAATACAAATAAAAGGATTATTAAAATAAATGTAGGAATACTATGAGCACACCTAAAAAGCTAAGTGGACCAAAAATATTTGGTTACTAAAATACGACTGTTACGTAAAAACTATTAAAAACCATAATAAGTATAATAAGCCAGAGAGCGACTTGCATCCATTTCATCCATTTGGCATTTGAAATCATGCCAAAATGTAATTAACTAATCCAAGTGTAAGAACCCTAACTCGTTGACAGAAATAAACGTAAGGAAAACAAATGAGTCTTTTCATAATTAGTACCTAGTTCAATACGAATAATTTATATTAATTAAGCATACACAAGTCGTAGAGCGTGCTATTTTCGTATCAAGTTTCAATTGCCTTGATTAGCAGCCATGACTCGGCAAATGGCGTTCGCTATTCTATGTACTTATTCATAATCTATAATAACGCCCTTCAATGCTCGTGCTCGAGTTAAATGAAAGGGATGAAAGAGCCATAAACAATAAAGGCACGCTTCCGCTTTGAAAGAAAGGCAAAAAGCCGCGACCCATTTTCCGAATCCGGCACGCCTCGAGCGACCTGCTGCCCTCCGTTTCACCTGCATCTTACGAAACAGACGCCAAGACAAAATTACAGTTAACTTTATCGACTATGAATTCCTAGTACTACAAAGCAACAGACTATAACACTTAACATTATTCTTATTCGAAACAACACTGAAATAGTTCTATTCGATGAACAATATTCGGTTGTCATAAACCGCAATGCATATTTACAATGCAACAGAACTGAAAAGCTACATCAGTCGACTCATAAATCAGAGAGGTTTATTTTGGTTCCCATTGGCGCTTGGCGAAGCAATAACCTGTGACCCAGTTCAGGCTAGAGCATGACCCGAGTTGACCTCGCGGCCTAGGTCGCAAGCGCCCGTTTCCAATGCTCTCCTGCCGCCCACCGTCAGCATCAAGTCAAGATGACGCCTCTTGTTTATGCAACCCTACACGGCTTAATATTTTTTTTGTATAACCGGGGAGTCTCTTAGCTTTCATCATACCTGATGTAAGTATTGATAAGGCTGAAGATGGAAGCAAGCCTCTCCCGGAATCCTCAATAACTGGCTATCTTATCTCTAACTGCCGGAACCCAACAATGCTGAAAACATTGTTGTTATGGCCGTCAGACTGAGATAAGATGGTTGTAGCTAGTCAGGCGGACTTACAAGAAGTCCTACCACCAACCAAACCGAATACAATATGTACCTCCGTTGGGAATCGAACCTCTGGGCCTGATACCGGGCCGGTAGACAAATTAACATCGTTATGTGGCGAAATGATAATTCGATTCGTTATTGTCTATATTCAACAATTAACTTGCGGTAAGACCACGTGATTTAGCGTGGCCTACTGTTTTGTTACTTTGGCTAAGGGCCCGGTGGTAGTTACCACTAGACCACAGAGGCGGTTAGATATAGATAGTTCAATATTAACCCGCAAAACAGAGCAATATAATACATTCCGCAAATATCTAGATTCATTCATACTCGAACACACCCTGCAACGGGCACCCGAAATGGTAACCGCTACAAATAACTGTGCCCTACTTTCGAAGCAGCGTGTCAAAACTGGAATAATATAACTATTTCAGTAAGATTTAAGTAATACTCCTTGGTAAACTGCGCAAGCAATCTTGGTAATTGGTAAAGGACTGTAAATCTTGACTCATTACAGCTGAACGGCACTGGGCAGACAAGGTCGATGTAGTAACTGCAGGATCGACGGCCTGTGCGCGCCAGATTGCTGTGGATCAATGCAGGACCAAAATCACTTAAAGTTAGTATGAGAGACTAACCTTAACGAGATTCGTCCTAACGGTTTGTGGTCATGCGGCCCTGGTACACGCGGGTCAACGGAGACAATAAGATAAATATCTATTCGTATCACGTATTCATAAAAAGTGCTTGAACAGACATCCAAGATCGTGAAAGTGATAATGCTGTCAGAAGCAAAACGGTTATGTCTTAGTCATCAAAATTAATGGTCAACAGGCTCAACAGCCCAACTTATAAAGTTGGTAGACAAAGAGCAACGCCCAACTACGCCCATACCGTTTATCATCCGAGCCATGATCACACGCGACTTTGTGCGACATTTTAACTCCGTTGTCTTGTTTCTCGATCGATGCCGGTGTGATTTAGTTACTCTGAGAGAACGGTGATTTCCGACTTGCAATATGCGTCACAAGTACTAAAAATACATCCGAGCCGAGAGAGCTGCCATCATCGTAGGGAGCAACGATTGCCAGTGAGATGAATATGATTTACTAACGTTTCTGGTTATATTAATGTTTACAGTTCATTACTTTTTGGTATATTCCATCGGATGGATGGAAGTCAACGACTTCAAAGGACACCTTGAAATCATTCTTGGGAATGTTAGGTATAAATATTTTGCAGGAAAACCTTTGATTGTGTATTATTCCCGTCAAGACTTCTATTAATGCATATACTTAGGTTTTATTCGTTTAGTATAATTCTTTATTTTTGCTACTATTTACATGTAAGATAATGTAGTGTTATCCTAATCCTAACTAATATTATAAAGTGTGTTTGTTTGTCCTTCCTTGACGCCCTAACTAAGCAACCAATTGACTTGATTTTTGGCATAAAGTTATTTGAAAAGACGGAGATTAACATAAGATACTTTTTATCCCGATATTCCCACGGGAACTGAAACCACGCGGATGAAACCGCGGGCGGAAGCTACTTTAATAATAATTAAGATATTTGTTCACTATAGCTGTTGTGTAATGAAAGAACTAATTGCAATATCAACGTTAGGTATTGTAGAGATCGTATATGTCTCCGCACTACAAGCAGGCCGCTACACCGCCGTTGCTGGCTGGTTTTGTTTATGATAAAATTAAGAAAGGAGAGGCCCGTCGTCCCTGGATATGGACGGTCACCTTGTCAGATAAAATAAATGGTAAAATTACTTAATTAATTTAATATAAGAACAGTATCGAGATAAAGTCGTTTTTATTATAAAAATAGCGATCACGCGTTACAGTACTAATACCGAACTTGAAGTACGTACAATCGACAAAATATTTAGGGTCCCTAGCGCGTAAGTGTCGTCGACATCGACATCGACTTCATTTGACAGGCATATTGCTCTTAGTGTACGTTCACACCAATAGGTGCCACGCTAAGCGCCTAGTGGCTCGCTAGGTGCCAGGATGAATTATCCATGCGAACGAATGTACGTGTTACTATACTACTGCGTTGTTCACACCGTTCGCGCCTCGCTGTGGCTAATCGCCAGGCGGCTATCTAAGCGAACAGGCGTGTCTGTTTTTTCCAGGATACATTCCGGCGTAAAATGAATGATTTTATTTTACTTTTTGAAGATGAGTTGAAATTTTGCTTAACAGAAGGTCAAACAGTTCTATAATCATACGTAAGTATTCGTAAAACTTATCTTCATAATTACGTAATTGTTTGTACAGTAGATGAAATTCACCTTTCGTCGATCTGATCTTATTTATCTCATGTATACAGCAGGAGCGCTGATTACCTTGATAGAACTTTAAACTTGAATTTTCAATAAGCAGAAGCCGTTTCTGAGTTTCAGAGAGATAGAAGACATTTTCCCATTCGATGAATGTATCCACCGGTGTGAACAGTAGCATAGCATAGCGTAGCACCTACCCTAGCGAGCCACCTATCTGCCACCATTGGTGTGAACGTAGGCTTTCGTAAGTTTTCATTTTTGTCAAAAAGAAGCAGCAATGTGTCACATCCATCTGTCAAATGAAGCCAAATTCGATGCCGACGCTACTTGCGCAGAACGGCCACAGCTTACCACCGCATCTATTACGACACGATATTGAATCGCTCAAAATTAAACGAAGTGCTGTGTCCGGCGAGTTTGGCAGATATCATCTTTGTCTCTTTCCAAAGTACATTTTTTTTATAATTTCGCGCAAACAAATAACTGAAACGAGTTAGTCGCGCATGTATTTATGAATTATTAATGTGGGATGAACCAATTAATGTGCAATGTTTGTTTGTATGGAAATCGTACCACCTTAAGGAAAACAACAGAATCCAAGCAATCCAGCCTATGAAAACACTGTCGTTTGCATATGTTGCTTACCTACATAAATACAATATTGACCGATGTCAATTTAACATTTGTATATATAAACTAATTGTTTATAAACATCCACACGTGTGGTTTTATCATAGTATTATATCCAGCCAGATAGTATGTTATCGCGCAATAAACTCGTACGGTAAATAGAACAGTGAGGAAAGTGTTGATAACACTACCAAACATAATTAATTTATATATTTATATTAATTAAATGTTCGTAATAAGGCAATAGGCCTTTGCTAATATAAAACAAATTTATCTTTGTTAGTAGGTACTCTTTAACCGTAAATGCATTATTTTTTTACTAAGATTCAAAGCCAGGTAGCTAGATTAGCTATAGATATTATAACAAACATATAATCTAAATATATAAAAGAAGAAACTGACTGACTGACTGACATATCAACGCACAGCCCAAACCGCTAGGTCTAGAGACTTCAAATTTGGCACATAGGTTCCTTGTGAGGTCTAGGGGTGCACTAAGAGAGGATTTTTCGAAATTCTACCCCTAAGGGGGTGAAATAGGGGATTAAAGTTCGTATGAAAGTCCGTCAGTTTTGGAGATAGGATCTTCAAATTTTATATTTAGGTTAAGGATTAAAAATAAACATTTACCTGTCTCGGCGTTTTTGAAAATTTTTGAAATTGGATGGAGTTTTGTAAGCAAAATCCTTTAATTTCAAAGTAAAAGTGACTTATTTTATTATTATTAGGCTCATGGTTGAAACTTAAAAACAAATAAACAAACCTATATTTTGTGATTTTACAGAAATCAAACCCTAGAATGGTAAAAAGGGTCACCTATCTTGAATTCGAATTTTTAGATTACCAATTTCACTTTCCCGAAAACGTTTAGCTACTTTTTATTTTCCATAATTTTCTTTACACCGAAAACACGATTGACATAGGTTTTAAATTCCGATTTTTAGTTGTCATTTTCAAATTTTAAATGTTTTGTAATGCCACTCAACTTTTGACCGAAGCCATTAATGACTGATGATTTAGTTTCTAGAAACATCTTCTAAATATATAAAAGAAGAAACTGACTGACTGACTGACATATCAACGCACAGCCCAAACCCCTCGGTCTAGAGACTTCAAATTTGGCACATAGGTTTCTTGTGAGGTCTAGGGGTGCACTAAGAGAGGATTTTTCGAAATTCTATTCAAATTCGCAGAGCTCAAAGTACTTGACGGATTGAGTTGAAATTTGGCATGTAAATAGGTAAGAAAGGATTTTCCCTTAAGAGGAAAGTAGAATCTACGCGGACGAAGTCGCGGGCAGAAAACTAATACATGTATAAAAGGATTCCACGCGGACGAAGTCGCGGGTTACAGCTAGTTATTAATAAAAACAAATACTTATCACATAAATATTTTTGACGGAGATTGAAATCACTATGTAATGTTCCTATATACAGGTAGGTACCTACTGTAGCACGGGGGCGCTACAATTATAAATAAAAGTTATCTTTAGGTTGATAATGTTTTTATATTTCGTTTTCAATTATGTAATTATTACAATTTTTTATCTAAGTACAACGGGCCTCCCATTTCTTAATTTTATAACTAACAAAACCAGCCAGCAACGGCGGCGGTGTACTTGCGGAAAAACATACGATCTCCACAGTACCTACCCAACCTACTCCCGGCTCAATGGCTTGATCAGCTACAGTACCATTTCTCTATAAGGCACATCAAAGGCATTTTCTAAATCTAAAACAGACTTTCTCATATCTATACATATGACCGAAATAGTTTCAAGTTAAAACATAGCGAGACCCTTTATTAGGCTTCTGAAACCATAAACAAGTAGCCTATGAGTACGTTCGTACACGAAAATCTATGTCACCTAATATACTGTATTGAATTTCACATTAATCCCGTAATTATTCTAAGTTTATTGAATACGAGCTTTGCAAGCAAGTACTTAATGGTTCCTGTGTATTTTGGATATGGCCTGTTCAAAGCCTACAAGAGCCTGCCTGTTCCGGCAGTTAGAGATAAGGTAGCCAGTTCCTCAGTGATTGAGGATTCCGGGAGAGGCTCGCTTCCATCTTCAGCCTTATCAATACTTCATAAGGTATGATGAAGGCTAAGAGAATCCTCGTTGTTTATAAAAAAAAGGAAAAAAAAAAGAATTGTTCCCAAGCGCAAATCTTGGCGCTATACGTAAAAACCAGAATATTTTTTCATATTTTAATAAGATGATAGCTCTGGCCAGTGCTACTTTTGCCAACAAAAGTAAAAAAAAAAATCGGGTTTACATTTCACGAAAAATTTGGTAAAATATAAAGTTGAAAAACCTCCTCTTTGATGAAAGTTGATAAACAAAGTTCAAACCAAAAAAAGCTTTGCGATGTGATGTAACGCCAACCTCCATCAGGGCACCATGACAGTCTCATGTTAAATTAAATAAGGCCCCGTGAAAATGTCAGCCGATTTTATTTAGGGCCCACGTTTTCCAGTTATTCTTAACTTGGGGCAAAATGTTTAGGAAAAATAACATCGGGCTGACGAGACTCCGATGAGAACACATAGGCACGCGGAATATTAATACACGAATTATATGAGTGTATTCGTATTCTGCGTTGGTAAGTAAACTATTTTTGTTTTTCTCCGTGAGCAAGCATAAATCTTTGTCTGGAGGTAGCGTTTACGAAGCCTCTTTAAACTTTTACATGATTTACGCCTATTCTTCTTGTGAGTTAAACACGTTTTGCTTCTTAAAAAAAATGTCTGTAATATCTTCGCAATCGCTATTTGTTTCTTAAAGATAGGTATACAGCAATAGTGCTACGATTATATTACTTACTTCGATAAAAAGAGTGAGGCATGATAAATATTTAGTAGAAAAAATAACAAAGTTTTCTTATGAACAACAGGGAGATGACAGGGAGACTTAAATATTGATAAGGATAAAGATGGAAGCGAGCCTCTCCCGGAATCCTCAATCACTGAGGAACTGGCTCTTATCTCTAACTGCCGAAACACAACAATGCTGAAAATATTGTTGTTATGGTGTCAGACTTAGACAGGATGCTGGTGGCTAGCCAGGCGGACTTACAACAAGTCCTACCACCAACAGCAAACCAAGTGATGTAAGTATGTACTCACGTTGCCAATGCCAAATTAAAAGCAATGGTTTAAAATGTTAAATTTTCACTTAGGCACTGAATGAACCATAAACATAATGTGACGGTTCAAAAATAACTTTTCTCAAAGATTCATGGAAATATTGACATTATTTTCGAAAAAAGAACACTCGAGGTATCGAATTTACAGTTATGTTTAATTTTCGAACTGGCTTGCAAATAGAAAGCTGTTTTAAAAAAAACAAATGAACACTTTTCATCGGGAAGTAATATCAGGCCTGTCTCACTTCCATACAAGCGGCGCAAAATCCCAGAGATATTTACCTACTATTCTTGAAAACAACCTAATTTCAACCTTGTATAGCGTTCATAATACAATAACTGTCTGCCGTGCGACTAGTCGAGCGAGTGCCAGCCTATTGAGACTAGTCTGGTGACCGGACGCTTGCGTTTATCATACCTAAACTCGGGAGCGAAATTTCTGTACCGTAAAGGTACTAATATTATATTCTGTGGTAATATCATGTTGTTCGTTGTTCGTCTGACTCGAAAAGTAGTTTTAATTACCGCGCATGTTTTGAGAAAAGTACTACTATACAAGCCTTGGCCACAACTAGACACATTTTACCACTTTTGGAAGTGTACATCTTTCAAACTGTTGACTTTGAGAAAAAATCGTTTTAGAAACCACAATGTAATTTTTAAAGACCTATAGATACCCCACACGTATAGGTTTGATGAAAAAAAATTATTTCAGTTTCAGTTCCATGTGTGGAATCAATCCCCCTTTAATATATTTTTTTACAGAATACATCTACTTACCAAGTTTCAACTGTGTAATCCTCATAGTTTTGGAATAAAGTGGCTGTGACATACATCGGACAGACAGACATGACGAATCTATAAGGGTTCCGTTTTTTGCCATTAGGCTACGGAGCCCCAAAAAGCAACTTGTCTCAAGTCGCACTGACGGGATTTACTACTTAAATTCAAGAATTATCTTCATAATTGTTTGAAAGGAACTAAAACTTAATAATATGGATAGGTAGATGATTTTGAAAGTGTTAAACAATACAACGCACTGTGTAGAATTTTATTGCAACTCATTAAGAAAACCCAACGGCCGGCATCGACATCATAGACAATAGGAAAACAATTCACCGTGAATTTCGTTGCAAAGAATGACTTCGAATAAAGTATGTACCTTTTCATAAAAGTATAGGATGGTTATATGTTACAAATAATGGTTATAAGATATACATTTTTAGATTTGTTAGAAACACTATTAGTTTATTTTGACTCGAGACTTTTTCTTTTCAAAATGACTCCCTAAAAATACGAAAATAATATTTAGCATCGTACATTTCATTTCTCTTTTTAATTATTTACTACGAAGAAATTTCGTGGTTTTTTCGTCTAATCTGCAAAAGCGGTCGCGCGAGCGCGTCCTATTCTCAGTCATTACTATCTAGCTTAGTCGTAAAGCGCTTTAACTTCGCTCTGACAAACTGTTTATTTGATACCAGGCGATAAACATATCTTGTTAGAACTAGGTGTATTTATTTGACTTTGCTACATGTTGATGTTGGTACACTCGCCCATTTGATATAGAAATTGGGTCACGCAATCTTCCCTTCCTCTTGCAACATAGCCGGTTTAAATCTGGTGTTCGTCGTAAAGATGTACCCTGTTATTTACTGTGGTGAATTGCTGCCTTTAATATGATAAAGACACGGCAATTTTGTGCCAGTTATTACTGGTAAGTCTCGTAGCTATTGCTAAGTCAAGCGACGCCAATCTTACTTATTTTGAAGGCGGCTAAAAATATACACTTTTAAAATTGGTCGGTTAAAAAGACTGCTATACCAATAACTTATTGTGTGAACGGAAAATATTCTATGTCGGGAAGTAAGTAATGCAAACGATATTCCGAATCTTTTTTACTTATATATAATAACTGGGCAGGCATTTGACCACCATCGTGCTTAATAAACAGGATGTGGTCTAAGGTGTTGCATGCTTACCCAGGAAATGCCTATTCACTCTCGCCTTGAAGAGTCCAAGGTTGTAGGAATCGAGGAACACATGAACAGGCAGGCACATCTCACCTGAACGAAGTTGCGGGCACAGCTAGTCCTAACTAATATTATAAATGCAAAAGCGTGTTTGTGTGTTCTCTCTTGACGCCCTAACTAAGCAACCAATCAACTTAATTTTTGGCATAGAGTTAGTTGAAAGGACGCAGAGTAACATGACTTTTTATACCGATATTCCCACGGGAATGGGAACCACTTGGGCCGAAGCTAGTAATAGCATAAAATGAGAATTTTATTAACTGCCTTAAGTCGAAATCGAGTTGTTGTTCATCTTTCGTTTTGTAATTCATTATTTTAATGCCTATTGTCTTTTAATGTTATTCTCTAAATCAACTTAAACTCATACAGATCTGAGTTGAGTGCAAGTTATTAAATGTGAAATTTATTAGTTTCGTTTTCTTTTTAATAAAGTCTTGACAGATAGCTAAAGACTCATAGTGCAGTATGGAAATAAAAACAAGAATTAAAATCCTCAACGAAAACGCGTTAGTCAAGATTAGGTAATAAAAAGTTTCGTATACATTATGTACTCACAGTTAGTACTTACTTATAGATGTACCAAATAAACCTAAACTCTGTTACCTTGCAACAACGTCCCCAGAATACTAATAGTACCTAAGCCACAAGTAAATTTTTTGCGGGATTCCTACTGTAATTTGAGGTTTCTTCGAGCCGAGTCATGATAGGTTGTAAAAAGCGAAATGGAATCCGTAAAAATATGCTTCCATTAACAAAAAGTTTCCAACTATGTTCTTTGCTAATGTATTTGTAGCTCTTTATTTTTATGTTATTTTTATCTTATAACCAATTATTTTTAGGTTATACTTTTGACTAATAATTTACAGTATGATTTAAAATAGGCTAATTCATTCATTGGATTCTGACCCGTGCTCAAATATTTGTATATGTTATTTAAGTATTTGATATTTGTCCTTTGTTGTGTTCCAGGATAGGCAGTTACTCATTGATTAATAACTCCGAGAGAAGCGTGGTTCCACCTTCAGCTTTATCATCAATTGACATCACGTATGATGACGAATCACGACTCTTAATACTATGATATTTAAAGTCGTATTTTCACGCTTTCATTATACCCCAGAAGTATGTTAGAAGATGTTAGAAGTAGTTAGAATAGTTGCCAAATTATTGTCAACTCACAAATAGGTATCTTCAGTTGAACAAATGTTGGCATCAGTTATGTGGACTCGAAAATACGTTTCCGTCCATTCATGTTGAGGTATGAATACCGATATCGTGAATAATATATTTTAGAATACGCCTGTTTGTGATACAAAGGATGGCGGACTCTTTAATTATTTATATAAGAACTGTAGGACTATACATACAGCATTACAAATCAATATGTAATAATAATGTAAACTGAAGCTTACAAATATCGCTCTATATCTTTACATAATAAGTATTAAAACAAAATAGGTACAATTATGAGACAATCAGTTTCTTTTAGGAACACTTAGGCCCACTTTGAAACTTTCATTCGTACAAAAACGTTCACTTTACGATTTCATCGAGACCTAACTCCTTTTTTTTAAGACGGTTGATTAGTATGAGCATTACTGTAATGATTTCTCTATGTTGATGGATAGGTCAATACTCTGCATGCTTGTAAGTCTTTACTAATAATATAATAACCCGAAAATATTTTAAAATGTATATCTCTGCGACACTCTTGATTTCTTTTTTATTTTTGTTCAACCATCCTCTTAATCTCTACCTCACCTTTTCATCTAATATAATAAACTATATTTCTAATAAATCAGTTACTTATGCCTCAGGCTCAGGTCACTCAAGTATGTATCAATCTTTACAAACAGCAAAAAAATGTGTAGGTACAGCCACTTTACATGCCATGGAAGTTGGAACGTCTGCAATAGACTCACAAGGCCAAACCATACCTCAAGCACATAGCGTCCTGAATTCCCAATACACAATTATTTTACATTATAGACAAAAGACAATGTCCGGAAATGACACATGTTTAAGTCAAACCGAATGACCTTAGACGGTGGCGGTGCTGTTGTGCCATATTTTTGTATGTTACACATAATGAGCGTGAAAATGGGGGCGTGTAAAACATATTGTTTTGTTTAGGCAGCCAGCACGTGGTCGCTTTACGAGTTGACAGACATGGCCCCGGCTGCGTATGAGTTTAACGACTCGAAAACTTGCTCGCTACTGCGTATTAATACTGTACCAGGGGGGCAATTCTCGCGCTGACATATGTCGAATTCGACATTTTTCAAACCATAATTTCTTAATTGAAAATGTAAGTTAAATCTTTACTATGGTCAAAATACTTTAGTTTCAATGATCTTTGACAATCCTATAATGTTGAAGATTGTTTTCAGTGAGTTTTAAATATAGATTTATGGCTCCAAAAAATGTCGAATACGAGATGGCGAAGGCGCGAGAATTGCCCCCCTGTGTAGTACCAGTGGCGAAGGGTCCATCGTCGACCTGTTTGGCGCAGGGGTACTAAACCCGCCTTCTGCGCCAGAGGAACCCGGGTTCGATCCCCGGACAAGACAAATATTTGTGTGCATGAACATGTCTATTTGTCTTGGTCTGGGTGTTAAATATGTATATTATGTATGTATTTACAAAAAAAAGTATATAAGTATGTTTATCCGTTATCTAGTATCCATAACGCAAATTCTTCGTGAAACTTAACGTGGGCTAGATAATTGGTGTAATTGTATGCAATTATTAAAAAAAAAACACATACCGATTACCATCAGCTTCCCTTTTAGAAATCCTACCCCACCTATTCACCATACAGTTAAGATAATTTTTTGATAAAATTTTGGTCTGGCTTAATTTTGCCATCGTTTTAGTATATGTACTGCTTTGTCTCTTTCATCATGTCCAATAGTTACTTTACCGACAAGAAAGTGTACCAATAATTATCGATGTTAGCTCTTACAATCGGAGAACTTCCGGGTTGATCAGTAGAGTTTTTTTGGAAAGTACTAAGATAAAAGAAATAATTTATTATTCAAATGAAAAACCTGTTAATGTTCTATCATTTGTGATATAAAAAAAAAATCTATATATCTATCCTTTTTTAAATAAAGCTTCCTAAAAATCCTATACTGGTCTACCGGGAAGTTACTGAACACAAGACAGTATAAAGAGGTTAGAAGTTTGCATTTACTACAGAAAAAGGTGTCGCCCCGAAAACACGTTTTGTTGCCCTAACAAAGGGAAGAAATTCAAAATTGTTCAAGGGAAATGTATGGACTGCTTCTTTGCCTATCACAAAAGGCGACGCGTGACAGCCAACTTACAAGTAATTTCCTTTCTAACTGTTCCTGTGGTCTGTAATTCTAAACCTTCTAATATTATAAATGCGAAAATTTGTGTGAATGTTTGGATGTTTATTACTCTTTCACGCAAAAACTAGGTACTGAACCGATATGGAAGATAGCCTGGATTAAAACAGAAGCTTTTTATCCCGATATTCCCACGGGACCGGGTACCACGCGGGTGAACCACGGACAGCCGCTATTATCTATATATATAATACGGCAGTGAAGCCGCTTCTCCTCCTAAACTAAAAGTCGCACAATCAAGTGCAATACACCGTTAGAAAGGTATTTGTCTGAAGTGGTCGGATAAGTCGAGAAATTTAGCAAAAACTCAAATAAAAAAAAAAAAAAAAAACAAAAAAAAAAACTTTTTTGAATGTTATTATGTGTTTTTTGCGCATTATGCGCACACGGGTTGCTCGTTTATTATATATTATTTATTATAAGGCAGCACCCAATAATGGTAATGTTCCAGTAATTAAAACGCAGCCTATAAGTTAGAACTATATGTCAGCTATTAATTTTATTCCGAGCGATTTATCCCTGTTGCGTCTTATTGGGCTGCCCGTATTTAAGGCGCTAAACGACTGAAGTGAGTTAGTAAGGAGGAAAGGACGCGCGCGGGAGCTAGACGATTTTGCAGATTAGGCGAAATCCACGGAACACTTCGTACTAAATAACTATAGCTATTAAAGAGAAATGAAACCACGATGCTAAATAATATTGGTGTCCACTAATTAAACCACAGAACAGAAAAAACAGTTTTTTCTGTTCTGTGAATTAAACCAATTTCCAATGGTATATATGTAACCCCATTTTTGAATAATCTTTAATTTTCGTATTTTTACATATACCTACTGCTTTCATACAACCATGCGCAAACGAGCTGCATCACTGCTGTGCAGAGTACGGGCCAGTACCAACAACTTCCTGGCGATGATTGCGGGAAGGATCGACTGTCCTTACATCTGGCATTGTTCAAGAAGACATGTCCCAGAGACAATGCCGGAGAGGAAATACTGACGACCTTTCGCTGTGTATGTTTTTAATTTAATGTTATTATATTGTTTTATTGACTGTTTTATTTTTATTACGTATTACATTATTTATATAGTATTTTTCATTGTGACACTTAATTATTTTATTTAAATTTAATAATAATGTAAAATTTATAATTAAGTATTTTATAATTTTATCCAATATGTTTAATATTTCTGTCAATGGGTGTAATTTGCCTGAATAAATGATATTCTATTCTATTCTATTGCGAAAGTTGCTTAACCACAATAATCGCAGGCCGAGCGCGCAAACCACTGCGCGTCTGCGCCACGGGCTCCTCACAAAAGCGTTTCCTCGTTGTGTATAAAAAAAGGGTCGAGATATTAAAATTTAGATTTAGAACAGAAATTTCTGTTCTGTGAATTAAACCAATTTCCAATAGTATATAATGTAACCCCATTTTTGAATAATCTTTAATTTTCGTATTTTTAGGGGGTCATTTCGAAAAGAGGCAAAATAATAAAGCCTTTCCGGTACATTATAAATGTAGATAAAGGTATGAGGAAATGTATATTTTACCGGTTTATAAATCTGGGGGTCAATTCTGCAAAAATGTTGTCAAAATCGTCTCTAAATAGTAGTGTTTATTTACACTGTTGTAACAAGAACTGTGTTAAACAGGACTACGATTGAAACACCATTGGAATACGATTATGATTAACCATTAGCAGAATTGGGCCCCAGGTGATTTGTAACATCTTTACCATCCTATAGTTTTACATCAAAAAGTACATATTTTTCCGTATGGTGACTGACGACTCGAGAAGAAGAAGAAAGCTCATGATAATGTGGTGGTAGACACAAAATTGAGAATTTCATACTGAAAATCTGAAATATTCTATACTCTTTATTCAAATAGATTTTGTTATCTATCTATAATACTTAATTCAGGTTCGCAAAATTTGTGACGACTCGATAGGGACTTTGGCGCGTAGTACGCGGCCGCGTAAGGTATCAAATTAAAGGTACTCGAGTCTATTTGTTCCGAAAACTATAAAATATACAAAATGTTAAACGTGATGATCACAAACTGCAATTAAAGATTTTCGCATAATTTGGAATTTTTTGTCGAACGACGAACCCGAGTATCGGGTTGTAACCGCCCTAGTTAGTTATTATTAAGCGCTTTTGAATAGTCAAATCGATATTTTCCCCCCATTAATTCAATATTTTTTTCTCAAGTAACAATACTGCAGATATAACATTACACAACGTAAGTATTATTTAAAGGGAAATAAGATACGGTATTCACTACTTCAACAAAATATAAGGAAAACCTATTTCGCTATCCGAATAAAATAAAAAGGCATTTCCATATAAAACTGTTTTCTACTGTTGGAGCTCACAAATAGGCACTAATGTACCTACAGTAATTAATGACTCATTTTTCAGTTAAGCTAAGCGACAAGCAGCCTATTCTATAAGCTTTTCTTTTTTTTCTTTGAAAATAAACTTGAAGACGACTATTTTTTTTCGATTAGTAGTTCCTCGTAGGCTATACGTGTAAGGGTCAAGGCATTGAAAGTTCGATTTTAGATTTGTTAAACAGGGCACTTACAAACGTTCTTGATTAATATCAGCGGAAATGGTTGAGAATGGGGGTGTATTCGCCGGTTTGGTTGGTGGTAGAGTAGGACTTGCTGTAAGTCCGCCTGGCTAGCCACCACCTTCTTATCTAAGTCTGACGCCATAACAACAATGTTTACACGATTTCAGCATTGTTGTGTTCCGGCAGTAAGAGATAAGATAGCCAGCTCCTCATTGGTTGAGGATTCTGGGAGAGGCGCGCATCTTGGACGGTTAACTCCTCCAAGGCGCGCTACCTTCAACCATCATCATCACTTAACGTTAGGTATAATGAAGAATACGTTATATACCGTTTACTCGTCATCAGCCATTTTTTAATGTCCCCACTGCTGGGGCACTGGCCTTCCTTATGGATGGATAAAGGAGAATCGGCCATAACCCACCACGCGGGCCCAATGTAGATTGGTGTGTTTTAAGTTTTAACGACTGCAAAGTGCAAATACATCCAGGACCAACGGCTTTACCTGCCTTCCGAAGGACGGAGGAGCTCAAGATCGAGAGATAGTAAATTTCTGCTTACCCATCCTGTGACCGACCATTGCGAAAGTTGCTTAATCTCAACAATCGCAAGCCGAGCGCGCAAACAACTACGCCACGGGCTCCTCACAAAAGCGTTTCCTCGTTGTGTATAAAAAAGGGTCGAGACATTAAAATTTAGATTTTAGGCTTCTTAAACAGGGCTCGTACGTTCTTGGTACCTACCTACATATTAGCGGAAATGGTTGAGAATCCAACTGGCGATGTTTTTATTTTCTTTTGCCTTGGTCTGGGGGCGTTGAACTGTGCTACGTGACTGGGAATAAAGGATTGCTATACAAGCATAGCCAGCATAGGTCTTACGACATTTGCTATACATGTGACTCACGGAGTAGACTTTGAAAAATACTTTTTGTATGTCTTTTATTGTTTTCACGTAGGAGAGTTGCGATAAGTTTTATTATTAAGATATTATAGAAATCTAAGCTGAGAGATGGGAATATTTTTTTAAATTAAATCAGCATACATGATTAATTGGAAATCTTACTATTATGCGAAAACAATCTAAGAATCAAAATTAACTAGTTACTTACTAAGTTTCTTTAACATTTGCGTTATAGAAATCAAAAGTTAGTGGGGTACTTACTATTAAAATACCCAGCTAATCTAACTAAGCATGCAGCTAGGGTTGCCAACTAGGTATACTGTTTTTAACAGTATTATCCTGTTTCGTACTACATTATACTTACTTTTTACTGTTGAATAAAAAAATATTAACAAAAATACTGTTTTCAGCATCACTGGTATCATGGTAAAAATACTCATGGACAATTTCAACGGGCCACTGCGTTGTTTTCATACGAACATGTTCTATTCACGGTCTTATAAATAAAAAAGTATGTGTATCTCTGCAAAAAGTGTGTCGGTGGCGGGGTCAAATGTTTAAATAAACAATTAGTATTTAAAACAATTTAAATAGTTACTGATTTCCTACACTTTCAGTGAACTAAATATTTGTTAATATTATTCGTTAAATATTAGTTATTATAATTTTGATTCAATATAAAGTTGTAGAGGAAACCGGACTGATTGAGTGGATTTGTTTTTCTCACTTTGCACAAAACTTTTTTTTTATTTCTTGTTTTCTTGAATTTCTGGGACGTTTATTCGTAAGCCGAGTATTTCGACTCCTACATCATAGAAATTTTAAGTAACTGTTGATAGGAACTTTTTAAATAATGAGACTGTAAAGTGAGCATGTTTATATGAAAAGAACGCAGTAGCTGGCTTTATTTAGCCGTGAGTGTATTTGAGACAGTAAAAAAAATGTTATTACTGTGAATTTTTCTAAAATACTGTTTGTTTTTCATATCTGACCTTCTTATACTTTTATCTTGTAAAAAAAGTTGGCAACCCTACATGCAGCTACCATATTAACTGCGTATACAAGAGTCGTTAGTTAGTAGTATAGTGTTACAACATCTGTAGTAATATTTTAAATGGATAATAAACCAAAGCAAAAGGTTTTCCAAATTGCCCGATACTTCCAAAGATTACCGCATGCCAATTAGTTAAAACTATTTTCCAGGAATGATATTAGTTAGTCCAGATTTAGAACAAATATCCATACAAATGATTTTAGTAAAGATTCAAGTGGCCAACACATATCTATAGTAAGCAGAAATAGCTAAAATATAAAAAATATACCTTCTACACAGCACCACCCATTTCTAATTGCCGACGACCCTTTTTCCACTTGTGGCCATCAATAATTGATGGCCCTTACCTGGCCGTTTGACAGAAATTTGTCGGCCAAATGATCCGTGAATTAAAGATAAAGATAAAAGCACGATCAAGACGAAAGGCTAAGCGTTTACTACCCCCAAAACACCAGAAAAGGGTATGAATTTGTTGTCAGTCTGTCATGCGTAACCACCTTTTTGCGTGAAATAGAAATGCGGTCTACATAGGTGGCTATTCCAGTTTGGATTATGGAGGGAAGCAAAAACAAAGCGAGGATCAAGATCTGGGAAAATTGCGATAACTTGTTGTGACGGCCCAACAGACCCTGGCATTCTATGTTGTCCCGCGTGTCCTAACAGCTGGGAACGTGACGAGCTGTGGACCGCTACTGAGTCTGCGACCCGTAGAGCCGAGTTCTGCCCCATAATTGTCTAATTTCAAAAACTTCCACAATCCCTTTCAAAGGTTTTGTGATTATGATAGTGATTTATGGAATTGTGTAACTTACAGTCGCAATTCCTTTTGGAACGAGTGATGTTTTGAATGAACTTCATTTGAAATTTCTCTATCCATTTGAAAGATATTTGCGAGTGTCACTTACGTCAAATTAACTATTTCGTTCATTCAATAATCTTTCAAAACGCGTCCCGATCACAATCCTTTTCACACGTCAAATAGTGACCGCGTGAAGTATATAAATATCTATCAAACGACGGATTGAAAGGGATTGCGATAAATTTTAAAATTAGACAATTAGCCCCCTGGGCCCAAAAAAATTAATCACGATTTTACCATAGACTCGAAAGAAGAAGGCCCATACAGCACCAGTGGGGTGCCCTAGGCCACAATAAACAACACTTCTGTCAGTACCTACTAAATGTTCTTTCTCTTTATTCTGTTCCTTCTGCAGTTACCTAAGAACGATATTTATTTTTAAACAGTATCTATAAATTTCAAGTTTGACTCAGAATCGGTAAGTAAACAACTTTCTCCTAGAAACTCGGCTCGAAATATGAAAAAATGTTTTCGTCTCTTCATACAAATCAGACTGGTCACGCCATCGATTTAGTATAGAAAGTCAAACTAATTGTGTCGTATTTCGACCCATGTTTCTAGGAGCAAGTTGTTCACTTACCGATTCTGAGTCGAACTTAATTAAATTATGATTTTGTAAAATCCGGTCCAATGTTCTTGGTCGGTCAGAGCATTGGACCGGATTTCCAAAGGTCGCGGGTTCGATTCCCGTCTGAGAATTCACTTGCGGCCGAGTCCAATTTTTCCAATATTTTTCTATTTAAAATTTACCATAAGTATAAAAATAGCATTGAAAAATGCAAAAATTACAAATCATAAATTATTGGCAGTTGCATCTTAATAGATCGTTAAACACCTGAAAAGATGTTTCTTTCGAATGCAAGGATATTCCTAGCATTGATGTAACAACGCTGGCCTACAGCGTATTAAAAATATAAAAGTATTGGAGAATTTCGACGGTGGTTCGCAAGTCTCGGTAGCAGAGCATTGGACCGGATTTCCAAAGGTCGTGGGTTCGATTCCCGTCTGAGAATTCACTTGCGGCCATTTTTCCATTTTTTCCAATATTTTTCTATTTCAAATTTATTATAAATTAAACGTTAGTTTGACTTGAGTTAATATTAGCTCTATTTTAAGTCTCCAAACGTTTGCTAACTCTGCTATTTATGAATAGTCAGCTTAAAATTCTGAGAGGACAGCAGGACAATCAATACCCAAAAATATTACGACGACACATATTATCATACATTTCTTATATTGCTACTAGTTTCGCAATGCAAATGATATCTTCGATTAATTATTATAGTCGGCCATGATGGATAATCTATCTATTACTATCTAATAATAGTTAAATGTCTAATAAAAAAGGCACATTTGCTGCATTTATTCAAGGGCAATAAAATACTGCATTGTCACGTAATTGATCGAAAGGTTCCAAGGAAAACCACGACGTAAGTACAATCTATTCAATAACTGAGTTTTGTTATGATGACATAAACTCATATCCTAACCACAGAATACTTAATAGTGCAAGTTCCTAACTACGCTAATACTAATATTGTGAGAGTTTGGATGTTTGTTGTTCAATCACGCAATAACAGCTGAACTGATTTACATGAACTTTTAAAAGCAAATTTTTAGCCTGAATTAAAAAAGATACATTTAATTTAATACCGATATTTCCACGGGAACAGGAACCACGAGAGTAAATCCGCAGGCGGCCACTAGCAACCTAATAATGTTTTCAGACCTGCGACGTTATTTCGACGAGAGATGAACAAGGCTGAGTGTTGCAAGGTCCTCCTCCACTATATTAAATACTATATTAAATACACGAGTATTAAAATAAATTATATGAAATCAGCAGGCGAACTAAGTCTAAGGTTATGTCAATTTCTTTGAAATAAACTTACAAAATCTAAGATTTGTTAGCTATAATAACAAAACATTAGTTTTAAGGCATTAAACACTAATCTATCAGTTTTATTCCTTTGCTTTTAGAGGTCAGCAGATGTCAAGTAACGTTAATAAGTTTTTTGCACCTGACAAAACAATTATTTGGGTTAACGCACCGAAAATGCGTTAATTATCTCAACCACAATAGGAACAGTTAGGCTGGTCATAACAGAGTAATTAGAAGAAATTAATTGCTTCACATAGGTTTTGTCTTGGAGAATAAAACCGTTGTAGGATATTGCCCTCGGAATTAAAGATATAAATAGGCGATAAAATGTTCATAAACATGATTTTAATAACGTTGAGTACTTGTTAGAATAAGTACCTATTTGTTTAATTCTGGTTACGTTCACATAAGTAAGTTAAGTACTATATAGGTAGCTGTTATGTAGGTATTAAGGATGATTTATTTAAAAACAGGGTCATTCAGTGATTCGTCCGGTGATTCGTCCCATCGTCGGGACGTACGTGAAAAACAACGGGTTGCACTCCGGAAGTGAAAACCGCTGAAACGAAACAGCCGGAGCAGGCATACATTTTCGCCGCGCGGTAGAAAGAGAGGGGGATATTACTTCCTCTACTACGCCACGCCGCCGCCGGCGCTCTACTCTCCCTCCGTCTTAC
This sequence comes from Chrysoteuchia culmella, assembly GCA_910589605.1. Lineage (NCBI taxonomy): Eukaryota > Metazoa > Arthropoda > Insecta > Lepidoptera > Crambidae > Chrysoteuchia > Chrysoteuchia culmella. Next base: position 5,736,848 of record OU342651.1, read on the forward strand.
GAATTTTAGATCAGGTCACGTGTCCTGACGCGAATTTAACATTTTTTTCCCATTCCAAAAATTTAAAACTCGGATGTGCACAACGCCGCTAAAGAAGTTTTCACTTCAAAAATATGTTTTTGAATATTTCGTTGTTGCGAGTTTTTTTTTTTTTAAAGACAGAGTGTTTTACTTTAACTAAAATGAAACTTTCAAAACTAAGACGAAGAGAAAAACTTATAACTGAATCTTTAACGCACTCTAACGTTTTACAGTCCATTATATTTGAAAGTAATGTTTATATAGTTAAGTATTTTATTTGTTATCTGTGAGCTCTTTATGTCGTTAACTCTATAGAAATTAAATAGTTGCATAAGTGAAAAGTTTTGTTCAGCACATTACTTTCACTAAGTTCTTTGCAAATATTTTATCTACGGGTGGCTTTTACCATTAAAGCTTTTCAGAATCTTTCAGCATTGCAAAGGTTTTTACTGTTTACAGATTAAATAACCTGAGTAAGAAAGCTGTGAATTTCGGGTAAACTATTTGGAACGTTATCAAATGACAAAACTAAGGTCGATTGTTGAAAGCACACTGAAATGGCTCCTCTTCACAATGGACCACGATGGCCCATCAAATGATCGTCCATGATCGCCGCCATGATCGGGCAGCTGTCTACACAATCGTGTCTATTCATTTACCGAACCGACTGTCTACTGTTATGATAAGACGTCTATCGTGGTCGCGTACAGAATCATGGGCCAGCATTCCTTTGATGTACCGACAACTTACCGATTGGTCACGATTACCGACGATTATGGCCGATCACAGACAATCACGCCGTCTACACAATCGTGCTCGTCTGTAATCGCCCATCATGGGCCATTGTGAAAAGCAGCCAAAACATACCTAACTTCTAATAAGGAGAAGAACTTGAAACGTTTTTTGTATAATCATCAGCAGTTAGGTATGGGTTTACACTTAGACCTTGAGAGCGCCCTTACGTCGCTCGTAATAGCGGTGGTTTTCGTAGTGCAAATGTAAAGCCGTAGCTACTGTACAAATAAAATAAGCAGTCTCTTGTCTCTGTCTTCAAATTAGATAAGACGAAATAATAATTTACTGTTTTAAGAGATGTCGTTTCCTGAATAGTTCCTTAGGTGTAGGTAATAAAAAGCTATCTTCAGTAGTTAGGTCTGTTGGGGAGTTGGGGATCAGGTAGGTACCTAATTCGTAATTATGTCCCAGGTCCCCAGGTTATGAGACATAATAGATATTCCATTGTTCTCTGGACACTAGTGTCCTGCTAGAAAATGACGAAATAACAGAAATATCTAGACAATAAACCCAAGGTCGAAAGTAGGCCTATCTTACCAAGGGTAATGGTACTGATTTAGAGTATGTAGTCATCAGATTTTTGGAGTGGTTTTGGACATGCAAACTTACTTACTTACTACTGGTTAATGATCATTTCGCAATACCTAACATTATTTTATTTTATAAAATCTAAGTTTTGGCATTTGCCACAGATATCAGTTCACCCGAATCTGAGCATCGATTACCCAAAATGCAGTTTACAGTCAGTGCAAGCATGCCCCAAATGCGGGGCACTCATTTGACCCAGTTCTGGGTGACGTCACTGCGGGATGCGCGTCGGAGAAAGTCAATCGACCCCTATATAAGGGGTTTCGGGGAGGGGGTGTACTTCAGGCGTGTCTTTAAAAACTGTAATGGGAATGAGTGAAAGTTTATCTATGAAGAGTGGGTGAAAGAATTGACTGAACATCTGGCTTAAGATGGCATTCTGGTAAATCCGATTCGCATTTACGGGATGGTGGTAGACAAACTTAGGCAAGTCTAAGGCGGCCAACTTTAAAAAAGAGCCATAGTCCCCATGCGGTTATTTATATTTAAAATCGTATTTAACGTATGAGTGGATTTTTTTTACTTGATTTCGGTTTTTGTTTAAAATTTTGTTGTAAGCATAGACTTTTTAGAAGACAGATATCAGTATTAAAAATTCAAATTCAAGTAATTCACCTATGTTGTACAAATTTCACTTACATTTTTAATAAAGAAATTAAGGTTTGGAAAATGTTGAATTTGACACATCATCTCAGCGTGAGAATTGCCCCCCTGATATCTACGTGTTATACATCCTTCTTAGAATAATTCTAACATCCAAATGAGTAATCTTTTTCAAGATTTCCAAGTCGGCCAACATAATTTTGAGGTAGCCCAAATGGCGACTAGTCGCCATTATGCGGGACATGCAAGACGGAAAAGACGTATTGCGGGACTATTTTATTAAATATTGGAATGCGGGATTACAACTGTCATTACGGGACGGTACCGCAGAATGCGGAATGGTTGGCCACCTTAGGCAAGTCTTACCTATTGGTGTTGTAAATTCTCATGTTTTTAAAAGCATCCTTTTTCGACTTGGACAATTAATTCGTCCAAGTTTTTCGAATGCATTCGCAAGAAGTATCCAGCCTACAGAACACAACAAAAAGCATACTTAGAAGGAGTTTGCAATTGTCGCTTTGGTAGGCACGCTTCCGAGAATTGTATCGGCCAAAATATGTAAATAAAAAAACAAGTAAGTAATTTTAAAATTTCCAAAGGTAAAAACAGTATGGCATTAAGTCCGCCTATGTACATTCAATTTGTGCATGAAGTATTAAATAAATAAATAAATAAAAAGGCATCCACGAGCCAACAAAAAACGAAAAAATAAACAAACAAATCCTCTTTTTTTGCAGTAAGGAGTCCACATAGCAAACCGCACAAAAAGAGGCCGAGTGCAAGTGTCATTGTGTTGGGTTCGTTGCACCACAGGTGCAGTAATGCGATCTGGGCGCGCGCGGTAACCGCAAGTAGTTGACTGCACCGCAAAAGGTTACTTTCTACCTGCTTTGATGAAAGCCGACCAAGGGTAAAGCAATGTGAGATAAGCGCGTCGACGCGGAGAGCCGGATGGTGTAGAGTAGAGATACCTAACCGGTTCGATTCCCACAGGACACAAATTTTGTATGATGAAAAGTATCTAGTCGTGTTGGTCTGGGTCTCCACGTATTATTAATATGTTTTTACAAAACAAAATAAAATAAATCCGTCCGTATTGTAATGTACTCCCAAAGTAAGATTTTAGGTTTTAGATTGGTTTTAAATAGGTTCTAGAACCTCTGTATGGAAATTTGCTCGTAAGTCTTGATAGTCTTGCTAACTTTAAATTAACCTCAATTTAACCTCCTGAGAGCTAAAAGGGCCCACATTGCAGAACCTTTCTGAGAGCTACATCAAAACCTATAGGTTACAACCAAAACCTTTCTAATACCAACGCAAAGCCCTAATATATATATATTGTAATATCTGGGCAGGCATTTGACCACCATCGTGCTTAACAAACAGGATGTGGTCTAAGGTGTTGCATGCTTAATATAACCTTCACAACCTTAATTTAACGTTAATTTAACCTACTACATTATAAGTCTTGGAGTGACGACTCGGCAACCTAAAAGCTTTTTGTTAACATAATTAAATGCCTTTCTAGGATTCTCGGGTTTCAAAATGGTTCTGGATTAGCAATCGCAAATTTAAAAACGTATGCATGATGGCGTCATTTCATTTCATGTCAACAAGTTTCAAAATGGCTACATAAGTAAGAACTGTATTAAAAGAAAATAATAAAAAATCTTGCTGAAGTCATGAAAAAAAAACCGGCCAAGTGCGAAGAGGACTCGCGCACCGAGGGTTCTGTTTAAAATTTTCAAATATATTTTTTATTTTATGATGTAACTAAAAGTGTTCAGTTTTCGCAATTTTTCCTTTATCTGTACTATAAGACGTTACTTCGTACCAAATTTCAAAACTCTAAGTTCACGGGAAGTACCCTGTAGGTTTTGATTCCCGTGCGAGTTTCGAAAATTTGCGGAAATTTGCGGCATAAACGGCTGTATCTTTTGATTGCTTTGGCTTAGAAGTTTGATTTTTTCACAGCTCTGAGGGACAGTAGACCTGAGTATTAGATATAAATTTCAGTTTGATACCTCCACGCGTTCCTGAGAAAAACGGTCTTGACAGACGGACGGACCGACGGACAACGAAGTGATCCTATAAGGGTTCCGTTTTTTCCTTTTGAGGTACGGAACCCTAAAAAACAGTGCGACTGGCACTTTATCGTGAAACTAAGGGATAATAGTGATGTATACAAGACGGGCCATTCATAAGAACTAAATTTTGAAGATATTTTAATTAAATAATAATAATAAAATTAGGTCGTTGGTCGCATTCGAAATAAAACTATTATTTAAATATGAAATATGAATTTTAAATTGTAAAGCACACGCTACTTAATACTGCCTAATTGAATAAAACCCTTATTATTATTTTTTTTTTTTTTCAATGAACAAATACGGCCGCTATTAGGAAATTACTAGTAAGCATTAAAATTACCCTATTCAGAACTGTCACAGCTCAAAGCTCTTGCATTTTTCCAAAATAATGGCTAAAGGTAATTTCCAAGAGCTACTCAAAACTAAAAGGTAGTTTTCGCAACTTTAAAGTTACCGCCAGGAGTTTTTTCAAAAATCTAATCTGTTTTTTTAGTATCACCCTGTGTCGGTTCATCTTGCACGTCAATCGATAACGTACTGCTTTGAAGTCACCGACACAACTAACACGTTGATGGCAGCCTCTAAAGCATTCACATATTCTCGTAAGACTAAAATCATACCTTCAGTTCAAAACAATAGCTTATTGGTTTGGATTTTAACCACGAACTCCTAATTGGGTTATCATCACAGCTCAAATATGGCCTAAAGGTATTATTAGATAGGTTTTAGAAATTACTTATAGGTAATTTAAACTATCCACAACTATAGGTAATATTTAAGTAAAAAATTTAAACCTTTAGATCTCAGTTAAGCATTATCAGTTATTATTAGCATTTGCCTTGCCAGAACTCAATCAAGAGTCAAATACAACTATAAGGTACTAGGACTAAAAGCTCTTTTTGAGTGAGTACGAGTTTAAGGAAGTAAAAGTACCTAAATATAGGAAATACGGAATTAGTTTAAGCTGCTTAAATTACATCTATACTATATATATATATATATATATATATATATATATATATATATATATATATATATATATATATATTATTATAATATTATAAAGAGGAAAGATTTGTATTTTTGTATGTAACGAATAAACTCAAAAAGTACTGGACCGATTTTGACGAAATTTGGTATAGAGAATCCTTAGACCCCAAGTAGTATCATAGGCTATAAATGATCCCAAAATTCCCAAGGGAACGGAAACCACGCGGGTGAAACCGCGCCCGGCCTCTAGTATTTTATAATTACGAGCCTGAATTTTTGTGGTAATACGACAAGACTAGTTTTAGGGTTCCGTACCCAAAGGGTAAGACGGACCCTATTACTAAAACTTCGCTGTCCGTCCGTCCGTCCGTCTGTCCGTCTGTTACCAGGCTGTATCTCATGAACCGTGATAGTAAGACAGATGAAATTTTGACAGATGATAGTAGGTATTTCTGTTGCCGCAATAACAACAAATACTAAAAAACAGAATAAAATAAATATTTAAGGGCGAAAAAGTCACGTTTGTTGTATGGGAGCCCCATATAACAAACGTGATTTTTTCGCCGTTTTTATAGATAATGGTACGGAATCCTTCGTGTGCGAGTCCGACTCGCACTTGACCGGTTCTTTAGATTGGCTGGTGGTAGGACTTAGTAGGCTGTAAGTCCGTCTGCCTACCTACCACCATCTTATCTAAGTCTAACGAAATAACAACCATGTTTTCAGCATTGTTGTGTTCCAGCAGTTAGATATAAGATAGCCAGTTCCTCAGTATGAATGAGGATTTCGGAAGAGGCTCGCTTCCATCTTCAGCCTAATCAATACTTAACATCAGGTATGGTGTGATGCCCGCCTGGTCTTTAGGGGTGATTGCGAACCCTACCCCCCCGTGACCAATGGCGGCCTGGAGGGCAAGTACTAGGAGTTTTAGTTGGTATTACCCGCCCAGGTGAGTCCAACATTTCGAATCGCCCCTGCACCTAGGGGCGAGGGATGCGTAAAAGCATTTCTCTTAGTATAAAAAAAAGGTATGGTATGATGAAGGCTAAGAGTCGCGCCGTTGTTAATAAAAAAACCACTGAAAAATTATGTGTAAGAAAATCTGAACAAGAGTTTCTAGGTTTTAGGTTTAGAAAATTATTTCTTTAAAAGAAGAAATTCATTTCTCTAAAAAGAGCTCCAGATTGCTCCCATTATGAAATTTTAACATCATACTGCGTATTGTAAACGGTTTTATTGTGCTCACTACACGGCCCATTTATATCTGAGCGCGACGAACGGTGCGTCACAATGCAACTATTGCAATGCACTAACTGGGTTACGACTGAATGCATGTTAATCCCGTATTACGGCCATACTGACGAGGAAGTGGCCAAGGATGCCAAATGAGTTTGCATTTACTTTATTGAGTCTTCATGTAGAAACATTTACGAGATTTTATTGCCGAGTTCAATTGAGCTAGCTACTAAGTATAATGTTTATTTATGAGCAACTTTTTTGTTATAAGTTTTAAGCACTATGGAAACGCATCTATATCATAGTCAAAGTCAAAGTCAAAGATTTTTATTCAAATAGACTTATAGATAAGTACTTTCGAATAGTCCAACATTTTTTTCCCTACCAGCCATTCAGGACATCTTTTAACTGATAAGAAGAACGGCCGCAAGAATCTTATCAGCCTTAGCAGAAACAACAACATTTACAATGGAACATGTTGTTGCCAAACACAAATCTACAATCTTGAAATATATTTAATAAAAGAAGAAAATTTTCTCATACTCATATTAGAATATTTTCCTCTTACACTATTTACAATAGTTATGTTACATACGATGTTAAGATATATGGCTGCGGGTGCAAGCGTGCCTTTCCCGGGATCCTCAACAACTAAGGAATTGGCTATCTATCTCTAACTGCCGGAACATAATATGCAGAAAACATTTTTTTTATGGCGTTTAGATAGGTAAGATGGTGGTAGCCAGGCGGATACAACAAGTCATAGACCATTAACCGACCGAACTGATTTACTTTATACAACCCTTCATCTAGAACTTCATGTAAAGACATTGACAAGATTTTATTGCAGAGTGCTTTTGAACTACTCCGTTTCCTACTGGATATTTGTATGTGTTACTCTCCATGCGTAACGGTTGACGAATTTGGATGAAGTTTAGCACACAGATGGTTTATTTATAGCCTGGATTAAAACGTAGGACTTTTATCCCGATATTCGCGTAAAACCGCGGTGTAACTATATTGTGTCGGTGTGTCCCGTGCAATGAGTTATTCAATACATCCTACTTCGATGTGTAGATATAACTAAGTACCTATGTAAGCGCTCTACTTTCGAGAGGCTCTCAGAGAAGTAAGCTTTTGTTTGTTGCGTATCATGGTAGGGAAACAGCAGCTCGACTGAAGAGCACGCGTCAGCCCTAACGAGGTGCTCCGGAGTCCTAATGGTTTCACCCACATAGACGTCACGGAGGGCTCGTCGTCGCATTATACGCCGAAGCCGGAAATGTGCACTGTCTCAAGGCACAGCTGTTCCGCTTTCAGTTAAATTAGTAAGTAGATATATCGTGTTACTTTGACTTTAGAACAGAGATACAGAGATGCAATTTGGAAACAGCACAGCAGATCCCCTAGTAAGTTAACTTGACGTGTAGTATTTGAGATACCTTTTTTATGAACAACGGGGGAACTCTTAGCCTTCATCATAAGATGTAAAGTAATGATAAGGCTGAAGGTGGACTGCAAGCCCTCTCACCCGGATTTTTTAACCACTAAGAATTAAGACCGCATCGCAACAAAGGGAGGCGCATCGCGAGGGCGGCATTATCAGAAAATGCATCATCAGAAACCACGACTACTCTGTCAAGCAAGAGTAAACGACTGAGGAGGAGGATCTTATCTCTAACTGAAGGAACACAACAAATGCTCATGAAACATGTTGTTATAGCGTCAGACTCAGATAAGACGGCCGTAATAGCTCTAGCTAGACGCCATGACGCTAGACGATACGACGCCAAGCTAGGTTGGCGAGAGATTTCGCCAATATTTTGCTTTGGACGGGGTTGATCAAAACTTCATTTTCGATAAAATAGGTACAAATACAAATCAAATTTTTATTGCAAACTAAGTGTGTACAGGTGTTATAATCTAGATGGAACTTAAAAACTTAGTCGCCTTTTACGGACACAACAATTTATGAGAGGGCTGCCTATTTTATTTTATAAAGTTTCAAAGAATAAAACAGAAAATAATAAAAAAAATAAACAACAATAGAGTTTACAATTTGGATTGGATGTTTACAATTTAGATTGATCGTCATACTAAAGAGGAAATAAAAAGTAGTCTCTTAATTTAGATAAATCGTTAATAGAATATACATACCTACACATTTTTCAATTAAATAGTCTTTTAGCTGCATTTGAAAAGCTTTTAGGGTTTTATTATTTTTTATTTTTGGTGGTAATTTATTAAATATTTTGATAGCCATATAGTATGGACTGCAGCTCAACATTTTTATTCTAGACTGAGGTAAGTGAAGCTTGTTTTTGTGTCTGGTGTTAATAGAGTGGATATCACATTTTTTTTATTTATTATTGTTTTTAAAAACAAATATACAAATGTCGAAGATATATATAGAGGGTAAAGTGAGTATTCTATACTTAATAAAATAAGGTTTACAGCTGTATGTGTTGTCTATTTGGCAATTATTCTGATACATCTTTTTGCAGTATAAATAACTGTTCAGCGTCCACACTATTACCCTATAGCAGCACACCGTACCGCAGCCAAGCGTATGCGTAGGCGCAGTAGGCGGATATTGCAGTAATGTATTTGTGGTGACTTTTATTTGAAATAAAACGTAGCTGAATTTTTTGGTACTTACCTACTATCTTTATCTAAGCCATGTGTCTTGATTCATTCAGGTCAGAATCCTCAAATAAAATCCTGGATCCGCCCCTGATGGCAAAAATTTACACACTACGAGTGTAGTCACTTTGTTAGTACCAACTATAGTCACTTTGTTAGTCACCCTATTATACATAGGTATTGACTGAGAAACCCTTGACATTGGCCGTTAGTGGGATTATGGAAGACCGATCAAGAAACAACGATCTTTATTTGGTAAGCCGTCAGTACGTAAAGTTGACTTGTAAAGGTAGGGTACTAGTACCTTTATCTACGTAGATACTTTCGTCTCACTCATCTATAACGTTTCTGTTTTATTTCTATTTACTTTCGTTATCCGTTTTATCAAAAAAAAATTAAGCAGTTAAAAATTAACTTACTATTGTTTTATGATTCTAATAACATATAGACCGATCAAGAAACAACGATCTTTATTTGGTAAGCCGTCAGTACGTAAAGTTGACTTGTAAAGGTAGGGTACTACGTACCTTTATCTACGTAGATACTTTCGTCTCACTCATCTATAACGTTTCTGTTTTATTTCTATTTACTTTCGTTATCCGTATTATCAAAAAATAATTTAAGCAGTTAAAAATAAACTTACTATTGTATTATGATTCTAATAACATATAGTAGCAGTGGCGGCGCTAGACCACACGTGGACGTCGGCGACATCAGGTTTGCGAGGCCCCTTTTATCATATTCATAATCATAAATCATTTATTTGCTAGAATATGGTACAGTATAGATTTTAAGTGCATAGTTCTTATTTCCCAGTCAAAAATAAAACGTTAAAGTACATGAGTCGAATTAAAAACTAATGTACTTATATGTAAAGAGGTTTTATTGTTAATCAAATGATGGCAAAATTACACAAATAGCCTCACAGATTTTTTCAGGATTAGGCATATGCTAAGTATAGCTAAGACTAGCCGCTAATAAAACTTGTAACGCAGATAGTATTTCTTGGCTCATCGTGCTTCTCAAGTAAATCTTAATCAATTTTAACTCTGTGAAGATTCTCTCAGCTGAAGCTGTACTGACTACTGACTGGAACTGTGAGTGTGAACTGTGAATATTGTGAGTTGAAACTTTTTTGCGAGGCCCCATCTGGTGCGAGGCCGTCGGCGGTCGCCGACGCCTAGCGCCGCTACTGTATAGTAGTATATAGGTAGTAGAATTATATTTATTTATACACTTAAGCCTGATATCCTTTAGATATCCAAAGGCTGTGGATTCAAGTCCTGCCTGAGAACAAATTATGAGACGAGTCGATTTTTAACCCCCGACGCAAAAAGAGAGGGGTGTATAAGTTTAACGTGTCTGTTTGTGTATCTGTCTGTCGTATCGTAGATCCCAAACGGATGAACCGATTTACGTTTAGTTTTTTTGTGTCATAGAAATTTTATTCCGAGTGTTCTTAGCCATGTTTCATGAAAATCTGTTGGAGGGTACCGTGTTACTTCAATGATATTGAAAGTATATGGTAAGGTAACCATGACCTGATCAGCTGTTTGAAGATCATCAGCTCTTTAATAGTTGATGAGGGAATCTGACTACCTTCCATATGTCCTATCATCGGACAACTTCATCTTAGGTAATAATAAAATTTTAAAAAGCTTGAAATAAAACTTTAAAATTTAAAAAATCCCCAACACAAAAGATACTCCTACCTAAAAAGTTAAAAATAATATGTATTTATCCTAATTACTTGTTATTTTTAAACGTATTATAATTTTTCACAGACGTGGGGGACCGATATATATATACTTACCTACTTATCGCTAGGCACTTGCACGATACTATTCAGCTCTAATAGTGGTCTTTCGACGTCTGTGAAAATTTATAAACCTAATAAATAGTAATTTTAGGGTACATAAATAAATATTATTTTTAACTTTTTAGGAGTATATTTGTATTGGGGTTTTTTAATTTCCAGTAAGTAGGCATAGTCAGACTCAGAAGTACTTATAGGTAAAGTTCAATAATTATTGTAAGTATTATTGACTAAATAATTAACTTAATCCTTTGAGCGAGGCTCACATAGCTACATTTCTACATTAACTAACTGTTTAGTAGCTAAAACCAGTTCCGAGCTTATATCATTCCTTACAATAATAACGTCTATTCTAAGTATCATTCCAATCCAATCAATTACTCTAACAAGGGGTTAAAGTCGACAGCTCGACACATAGCACAACACAATCGACACATGGCTGGCACGCGACAAATAAAATTATTATTAACAGGCATCGTACAGAAAGCGAACCCCTACGGAGTTGCACAAAGCAACACAAAAAGAGAATAAAACGAATGAGACATAATAATAATGCAAGGCGCGCGCACACAACCAGTCTAGCCCTCCCCCCTCTTGCCCCACCCGTCTCGACTCCCCCGAACAGCTGACTGGGTGAACAACAAAGAACACCAACCCAACCCAACCCACACTGTGCCGTGTCGTGCTGTCGTCAACCGTGGCACGCCACAACCACAACACGGGCCGATCCGAACGATAATAATATTATTTTTAACTACCTAGGTAGGTAGCTTAGCTACATTATGCACGCACCGTACCTTAATCGATTTGCAGTCTAGTCGTCTGACGATAGACTAGGTATTACCTATAGTACGCTACAAATAGTAGGTACCTAACAAAAACTAAAGCTTACTTGTCCTAAAAATCAATGACTATTTTACAAGTCTTGCTTTTATTGAAACAATGTTATTGTATGTTAATGAGTCATGAATATAATTCTATTAAGAGAAGTATGTCTGGATATAATATGTAAACAGAGCTGACCGTGAATCCATACTTATTATACATCGATTTAGGTGAAGACGACCTAACAAAGGGCAAATAGTACTTGCCTTTCTGTTCATCCAATACACGAGGGCCTTCCGAGATGTGGCACTCCAGGGAACAAAAGGTCTCTCGGGTCAACGTAAAAGTTTATTTATTTTGATCAAATATCACAGATTCATCGCAATATAGGACGCGGCCGTCACTTGTGTCGTCGTTTCACTGCTCCGCTCCGTTGCTATGGTTTTGTGAACGATTACACTGCGGCCTAAAATCCTTTCGCGTTATGCATTTTATATAACGAGGCGATGTATCTGCTTACTGTTTTGCGATTTAGGAGTTATTTACATCACTTTTACTGGCCTGCGAAACTGATAATCGTTGCACTGCCTGCGCACAATATTTGCTGCGCTTCTGCGTCAACAAAACAGACGTGACTCGAGAAGTTGTTCGGAACAACTCGCAAGCCGCTCGTTTTCCGATTCGCGTTCTCAGTCGTGTCGTCCCAGGAAAACGCGATTCGTATCTCACTCGCTCATTTGACGTATAAATTAGGGTTGCTGGTAATAAAATATCTAAACTTTCAAATGATTAGACAAAATCAAAAAAACACAATTTTAGAAAAGCTTGGTCAATGCAACGTTATCGGACTTCTGAAGAAAAAAATAATACGCCTTTTATTTTAGAATAGCAATGCTTTTTCAATGCAAGTTGCTGAGTGAACATTGTGATGTGTGTAACTGACTGTGTATTTAGAAAGTTTGTAGTGTAGACGCAGGTGTAGACTAGACAGACAGACATACATGCCATGCCTACTCAGCTTTTGATCAATTATTTAGGGAAGAAGACAAGAAGACTCATTGAAGTTTATTACTCTGTGCGTACAGTCGATAGCACAATAGCTGCGCCTTGGTACTAAGAAAAACCAAGCCAAACTGCTCTGCTGTACCCTCTTAAACAATAACGCACGTGTGGTTCTGAAGATTTTCTTCATTATTGTCGTCCAAACATTTAAAACAAAAATAAAACCTATGTACCTAATCTAGTAAATCCTAAACTGGATATAAATCTAATGATTGTTGCCATTTATTGAATCATAGTCATAGCATCGCACAACCTAATCGGCTGAACCGATTAAGCTGAAATTTGCATACAGGATCTTTTAACGATGCAATGTAGGCGAGCACTAAAGATTTTTATTATATTGATGAATAAAACGGGATTGTATTGTATCCTCAGAGACGAAGTCGCAGGCGCTGGTCTATACTAAATGTTTTCTTCGATTAACTACCCTATATAAAAAAAAGATAAAAATATCAGGGCGATAAGTAAATACATCACGAGATGAGCGAAACATCTATATTTTGTTTATCATTATCACAAATTACAAATGTAGATCACAAAGTTTGATGTGTGCCACTATTTACATAATATTTAAAAAGAGTTCCAATCCAATACCTCAGCAATGAAAGGAATAGTTGATGTCGACTTTTTTTGACAAACAACTATCGATTTGATAGTGTGCGCACTTCAATATATTCCTATAAACATATGATTCACAACAAAATAGTTGTTGAACTAAAAGTTTTATATATGCGCTAGCCCTTACACCATAATTTTAAGCATCCACAATGCTATTTTTAGATGATACTCATAAACATAAAAACTGTCCTCAACTGAGTGAAATTCATGTGAGCATTTAGAAACAAGTTTTTATTTTTCTAGTAAGAATTATGATAGTATAGTATTCATAGCAGACATAAAATATCACAAGTTATGTATAATTGGTGGTGTAAAATGACTCACATCAAACTCATCTAGGTAATATTATACAGTTATAGTTATGTGTTCTTTTGCCAGAACTTTGCGGTGGTACGAGGTGTCTTCCCCTTGCCAGAATTCTTCTTTGGAGCCGAATGGGTCTCGGCTCCACCCCCAGCAGCAGAATCTTCATTCTCCAATTGAGTTTTCAATGTTTTCTTTATGTACACTATCTGTTAGAAAACAAAAAGCCTTATTAGTCTAAGTGGAAATAAAAAAAGTTTCAATAGTAATGAACAAAGAAAGTTTCAATAGTAATGAAGAAGTTATTTTAAAATTGTATACTATTTTGGAGAGTAATGGTTGCATACATCTAGGAGAATCAATTTAACTGCACTGTTTAGTTAGATGGTATTGGTAATTTTAATTTCTAGTTCTTGACACAAAACCAGTAGTGAAACACAGGACATGTCAGCTGTATGTGATGGGCCTACCTTACTAGTTATAAGCCTAACCAATGTATGAAATGAATTTCAAGATGGAAAAATTTGTCAAACCTCTTGCTCTATGCCTTGATGATGTCTTATAGCTCTCTGCTTATTTTGGTTAGCTCGCTGGATGTGTCGGTCTACAGAGCTCAGCACGGCCTCACAAGCGTTGCACCAGTCAGCTAGGACGTCAGCTATGGCAGATGCATCTTCAAGTCTGGCGTCACGACCGAGCGCAACATCCACCTCTACCCTTTTGCATTCCTGGTCCAATTTGCCATGAATAATGTCTGAAGTATAAAGAATTAAACTTACAGTTCTTTGTTTAATTTTTTCCATGGAGCTCATTAGATTTTTAGTGTAATATATAATAAATTGTTTAGCGTTTATACATGTCCAACAATATTCTCAGGTAATCTTTTATTGAATGAAACATTTCACAACTAAAATAAACACTCTGACTTCAACCAAAGTAATAAATATATAAATTACCGGCATATATAGCTTCTATGATAAGATCTTCTAAGTCCCTCACATTCTTAATATCTAATTCTTTGAGTAATACACTATATGGGATGCATTTTTCTTGAGTCGCTAGAGTTGCAATTGTCAAGTGCTGTAACTTTTTGCACTGCACTGGAGTGAGTTCCAAGTAATCAGACTTGTTTTCCAAATAGTCTTTATATGTACCATAGGCAAATAAGTTTAATGTTTTGAAATGAGTGGTGTAAGCTCCAGTTTCCAGCTGAAAAATATCAAAAACAATATTTTTATAGTAATCTTAGGCAACAGGGTATCCAATATTCAGTTATAGGTCGACATTATTAACATCGGCTCTCATGCTAATACAGCTAAGTATTGTACAATAAATACAAGCATCAAATGACCAAAATTAGGTCAATAGGGATCTTATTCTTTACATTGACTATGGCTATACTCATTTAACCACAGTGGAATCCTAACTCCTAACTAATATCATAAATACTAAAGTGCGTTTGTTTATCCTTCCTTCTCGCCCTACTTGGAAATGAAAGAATCAAAAAAGGAAGAAACAAAGGAATTAATCGACTTGATTTTTGGCATCGAGTTAGTTGAAAGAATGAAGAGTTACATTGGTTATTTTATCTCGATATTCCCACGGGAACGGGAACCACGCATGCGGAAGCTAGTTAATAATAAAACCATTGATAAACAAATTCTAACCTCTTTTATGTTAGGCATTTCCAAAAGTTCGCCGAACACATGAACTCCTGGAGCTTCTAACACTTGCTTGATGAGCTCTGCACATGCAAATCCTTTAGCACCTTTTGCCAATAATACAAACTGTTCCAGAGGGTGGTTTGTCGAAACCGACAACAAAGACGAGGGCTCATCTCTATCCATTGACATTGGATTCATTATGATTTTATCAAACCCAAATTACAAACACTTATTAAAAATCTTCTCAGACCTATCAATGTATTTTCTTTTTTCTATAATATCGATTATTTTTTGTAATTACAAAAAAAAATAAGTACTGAAAAGGAGAAAAATCACTGACTGTTGACTGACGTACATCGTACATAACAAATTGATTGACATTGACATGACAATTTGACGTTGACGTGACGTTTCGTCATTTCGTTTCTGGTTTCGTTTCGTTCGATCTATAGTACTGGATTTCCATTCTCACGAACGCCGAACCGTTCACACTCTCGTCAGCTACTTGTAAGTTTGATTATTGTTTCAAAAGATTAAAAGTGTTTTTAGTTGTTATTTGAGTTATTTTATATCGACAGGACGATTTAATTCATGATGATTAACATGTTTTAATTAAACGAACAGTGTAATCATTTAGTTAGAGTATTTTGATTATTTTGCAAGGACGAAGTGATAGGTAATTTTCATCAAAGGTTTTTTTTGTAACGACAGGACGGAGTTTTATTTTTCAAATATTGTAAAAAGCAGGGCTTGTTTACCCGGTTAATTTTCAAACCGGTACAGCAACGAGTACATAGAAACCGTTTCATTAAGGATTGACTCTACCGAAACCTTAAAAAAAAGGTTTCATGAAAGAGCAATATTAAAAGGGTTTTGAATCAATTAAACGGTTTAAAGAGGTTTTTCCGCTCTTTATAAGTACCTAAACACAACGAGACAACGCGAGCGCGTGAGTGGCAAAGCGAAAAGTGACCTTCGTTACGTAGACACAAGCTCGCTACTTGCCCAAAATACCGCTCTCCCAACTTGACCGCGCGAGTAGTAAATCGACAAGCGAGCTTTTGTCTACATACGGAAGGTCGCTCTATTAGCCTGATCGCTCCACCAGTAGTAGGTCCAGTTCGCAGAGTTTGCGTTGAACCGGTTTATTTAGGTTTTGGATGCGCTCTCATTCCAAATACGTCGGAAGCGGTTTTAATAAAAACCTTAATCAAAAACGCAATTAACCGCTATTTTTCAACCTGGTTACAAGCCCTGGTAAAAAGTGATGATTTTTACGGTAAAATTATGTATACATCAAAACGTATGCGCGTTTTTTCCGAGCTTCAGTTTCCTCGGCGGCTGGTACAATGCAGACGCATGACATGTCGCCACAATATGCTTCTAAAAAGACTTAAATAAATCATTGCTCTAATCCATTTTTATGTTACGTAAAAAAACCATTGTTGGAGTAAGAAAGAGTAGCTACATGAGCGAGCGAGCGAGATAATCGGGCGAGGCTAATATTTCAATGATTTGTATGAAGTTCAAAACTAAGTTTACATCATCTGTTCAAATTATAATAACTTAGTTTTGATAATTTAACGTGATTATTGTTTTTCACAAAATTATACTTTTAGTATAAAGATTTTTATGATTTTCTCCGACATGGGGGAAAATACCTCCAATCTCGGAACTCTGACAGCTAGTTCGCGTCGTCGCCATCGCCACGCCACTCGTGCCCACAAGTTATAGTAGTCTCGTGCCTTTGATTCGCGTCGAAATGCCGCTCTACACACACGCGAGTGTAGTGTCGAGTCGAAGCGAGTGCGGACGGCACGCGAACGCGAACGTACCGTTTCCACTCACGCCTCGCGCCCTTGCCTCGTCATCCGCCTTGCCCCACCAATGCGATAATGGAAAAGCTAAAGTCTTGAGCTTGAGACAGTTTGTGATTTTATAGTTCCGTTAGTTAACGCTATTTTTACAACTGTTATTGTAGTAAAATCTTTACATACTCAAACTTAAATATAAAAATGAATGAGCTCCGAAAAAACTATTCATTGAAATGGAGTAATATTATAAACATAGGAACAAAGGAAGGTTTTTATATAAAGTTATGGATGGATGGGAGTTGGATGGATGTGTAACCATACACACCGTTTAAAAAAAACGCGTGTTTTGAATGTACATAAGTGCGGAGACGTTTGAGTCATTGAGTGAGACAGAGACAATAGAAAAAAAAATCCATAAACAAGAAAATGGCGTTCGGTTTTTTGTGTGTGTGATAAAATTATTGTTTTCGATAATGCGGCGATTATTGTGAAGTTTTTAGATATTTTTAAAGTTAAGTACATTAAAATGACGATATGACTTGCACTGAAGTGTTATTTGAACGTTTTAGTGAGAATATACTTTGGATTACGTGTGTCAATGTCGTTCATAGCGTCGTTGTTCTATGCCGCCTGTTAAATTGATTTTACTGCATGAATTTGCAGGTGTTTTTACAGTATAATTTGATTTCGATTAATTCATGTTACTTATGGTTTTGTTGCGTAGACTTATCTGAAGTATAAAATGAGAATGGTTTAATCGGCGACTTGAATGACGGGTGCGTTGTGTGTCGTCGTGCGTTAGTGGTTGTGAAAGCGTACATACATGATCATAATGTTAAAACTGTCAGGGGGACTGTTTACCATCAAATAGTGAATTTGTGTTAGTGGGTTTGTTTTTATTTTTATGTGAAGTAACATTTGGACGGTGACAATGTGTATGCCAACGCCTAACAATGTTTCGGGCTTTGGTTATTCATGGGGCTTCACGAGTAACGCGGATCTCACTAAGGGCGAGGTGGAAACACCGAGCAGCTTGAGTTACACCTTAGGAAATACGGTAAGAATAACATAATAAAATTAAGTTAAATGCTAATCAATAGTCGGTGTTAGAGTTGAAGGTTCAATCCGTAGTATAATTGCTAGATCGCCTACTGCTAAAGCTAAAGCTGCTCTTCCAATTTCTTTGCTATGCCCTTTTCCTTAATTTTTTATTAGGTATACATAGTTACTATGCATTGTTACGAGTTCGAAAATGAATTTTCATTCAGGATAACTATTAGTAACTTGTTAAAAATTACAGCATGCTAAGTAGCTGTATTTTTGGGTATCTTTTTCAAAGAAGGTTTTATAAATTGGTACTCCAAATCTCCGTATGAACTTAAAACAGATAAGCTTTGTTTTTTATAAAATAAAAAAACATTTACTGTCTTCACAAAAAATCTGAATTATAATTATATTATAGGCTAAATTATAATTATAATAATTATAGGCTAAACTGTACTTTATAGTCCCATTAGTTAGAATTTCGCATTTTTTTGTTGAATAGATCTGCTGTGAATTTTAAAAGATTTTTTTTTTACAAGTCACAGCCTGTTACAGCTATCAGAGCCCTGTAGGTCACATGATATGTTTAAATTTTGAGGTTTATTCAAACCATAGAAATCTCTTTGCTTATATCAGTTAAAGCTTTTCTGGGGGCGAAGGGCGAATGCCCCCGCTCTGCCTCAACTTATAATGCTTACTTGTCCTTAGAAGTACTTTTAATGTTGATTTTTGCCAATTTTAACCTCAAACTTTGATCTTGAATATCTCAAAAACTATATATTTGCTCAGCCTGACAGTTGGTTTGGAAGTTCGGAAGACTTCCCCACCTCGCAAAACTACCAATATTGTGGGTCCATAAAGTCCAGTTTTACCCTGAATTAGACTGTTGTATCAAAGGGTTACATTTTTCATTTTCCCCTTCCAGTATGCCAGCTTACTATAAAAAAATAATTTTGTATTCAGACAAAAGATACTTGTAGAGCTACAGTTGATTCAATGAAATATTCTAAAAGTAAATTGTTTTTTTTTATGTGCTAATTCCAGCTTTTGAATTATTTTAGGTGTCACCAGAAACAACTCTTACTGTAATGTCCCACAAAACTCCCCAAGTGCAAGAAAAAGTCGGCACAGTGGTTGCAGTGTCCAATACTGCTGCACAAGTTACCCGTGTTGTCACTACAGGAAACCCAACAGCGAGAAGAGCAATGTTTGTGTTGAATGAAGCGCTCACACCAACGCACACTGTGAACAGAGTTTCACAGCAAAATCAGACTGCTACAATACATAGTAAGTGTACATAACAACATACATAAAAACCACTATTTTATCATATTCGATTTTCAATTAAAATAGGTTGTAATTGATTTAAGATGTAAGTTATTATGATAAGCATAGTATGGGAGTATATAATAACACTTTCTTATAAATAAGAATTTAGATTGTAGGATCAACTGAAAATACAACAAAATATATGTAACATTCATCAGTTATTATTTTATTTCAGTAATACTCATATTGGATAACTGATAACATGTTAAGGAGAATGAACATATATTCTATAGACTTAAAAATGTTACAACTGCAGTGTTTACAAAGCATAACATACATAGTTTCTGTCATTCTTAGACTGATTTGCACCAGTTTAACCAATAGTTTAACCGACTTTAACTGATTTTTTGTTGTCAAAGTTGTCAAATCCTATACATATTTCCACCATTAAAATTATAGTTATCATTGAAATTAGAAGGTGCAATCCACCCCTATAGTACAATTAGTAAATTAAAACAGGCACATCCTTAAAAAACAATTGTTAATGTCCAGTTCACATAATTCCAGTACAGCATATCAATTGAGTATATTGTTTGCATTGTACATTGCTCACTGGAATGGGTACATTCCAGTGCCAGTCATATTCTTACATAATTATTTTGTTTCAGCAACTGCAAACTTAACAGCAAAACCGTTTATGACTCCACTGGGTCCCATCCAATTAACAGCTGAGGAATGTAATGAGATCCTAATGAAACGGGCTCTACAAGCCCAGGGCATTGCAACTCCAGTTATTGATGCTTCCCAGTTGAACCACACTTTGTTGAATGGTGCCATCAAAACAATCAATGAAGGGCCCACACAACAGACGCAACAAGATAACCTACAGACTACTACGGTGCATCAACATCATCTGTTGCATACTAAACAAGAGCCAGGCACAGCAAATAGCTCCCCAAAAGTATGTGTATTTCAGAGGATTTATAGTAGTGTAGTAATAAGAATTTTGAATCGCCATTTTTTTTTGTAACCATCTGAAGCAGAGATATATTTAATTTTTTTGAAACATTATTTCACATATAAAATGTATATTAATATACTCAGTGGTGACACAAACAACCTGAAAAGCTTGGTGCTGTGTGTCGAAATATTATTTTTTTACCAACTCAAGAGAAAGGAGGATTTAGCAAAATTCGAAGCTTGAAGCTTGTTCTTGTCTCAAGCTCCAGGCACTGCTGACCCTGTCCCTGCTACTAATTGTTTTCCTTCATATTAAACCTCCTTTCTAATTGAAATCTTCTTGCAATGTTATTACTTCCTAGTGGCCGCCTGGAACTGGGCGAAATGGTTCCGACTATGGTGACTGATCGCCCGTCCGGCTTTGCCGGCCTTCTTAATAATAAATAATAATAGTGGCCGCCTACGGTTCCACCCGCGTGGTTCTTGTTCCCGTGGGAATAATCTTATAACTCTATACAAACTTTGTCCTGACAATTACCGAACACAACAAAAAAATAATTATCCAATTTGGTGCTGTGCAGTCGATCGGTAGTTATGCGCTTATTTTTTGAAGGGGAGACACCAGCGGTGCCAGACGGGTGATCAGTCACCCTAGCTGGGACCATTTCACCCAAGTTACATACATTTCAGTGATTTATTTTTATTTATATAGATTTGATAAGTAGAGATTTTAAATAAACACATTTATATTGTTTAAGACGGTGTACTCGCAAACTGAGATGCTTAACAGCAATACAGTGATGACGACGGCGCCGCCAGCCGCCGTCAAAGAGCGACCGTACTCCTGCGAAGAATGTGGAAAATCATTCTTGCTGAAGCATCATCTCACTACACACGCTAGGGTTCACACTGGTAAGCCATAATATGTCTATATATACTTCTTTATTTTATGTAATAGTATGTTTAATGAAGCAGAGCGGGCTGAGTTGGTTATTTCTACTGACTACTTCTTCAATCAACTAGTAAAAAATAAAATAAAATAATTTGTGCATTGCCTCAACAAAACAATTGACTCTATGTTAACTTACAGATAAATATACCTTATTTGATTCGCTAGGGTTCACACTGGTAAGCCATAATATGTCTATATATACTTCTTTATTTTATGTAATAGTATGTTTAATGAAGCAGAGCGGGCTGAGTTGGTTATTTCTACTGACTACTTCTTCAATCAACTAGTAAAAAATAAAATAAAATAATTTGTGCATTGCCTCAACAAAACAATTGACTCTATGTTAACTTACAGATAAATATACCTTATTTGATTATTGGTAAGGGCCTACATAAAAATGGTACTACATAAAAAAAAAAAGATTCACAGATTATGTCCTCTATTTATAGGCAATAAGAATCTAAAAGCAGCAGTCTCTTGAAACCTTGATGACTACGACGCCAATCATTCTATCTATAACAACGAAATTCCAGCACTTGATAAATTTTTTGATGGTTTCTCTCGAATTTCTGCCGGCAAGATGTCGTAGCCTCTTTCACATTTATGGTTTATGCTTGCAACTGCCTAACTTGAAAGTAAATCGATTTATTATCTCACAGGCGAAAGGCCGCATGTTTGCGCTCACTGTGGCAAGGCGTTCGCCCGGAAGCACTGCCTCAATACTCATCTGCTGCTGCACTCCGCGGAGCGTCCGTATCGCTGCCACGAGTGCAAAATGGCGTTCACCCTCAAACATCATCTCGTCACGCATTCCAGGGTAAGTTCTTCTTGGCGTGTCGACTCTGATTTATATTTGTTAAGGCCAAAGCCCTTTTGTGTTCACGTGTTCAGGGGGGTCACACGCAAGGCAGGACAGAAAATGTGCCATTGTCTGAGGGGAACACATATTGTTTATGTATTTCTCTCTCGGTCTCTGAGCTGCAAGACCACTTGCGCAATTGTCCTAACTTCGGCCAACTTGGGTCCGTCCCTTAAGAACTTCCATGTTTTTTTTTTTATGAAGTACGGGGAGACTGTTAGCCTTCATCATACCTGATGTTAAGTATTGATAAGGCAAAAGATGGAAGCGTGCCTCTCCCGGAATCCCCAATCACTGAGGAACTGGCTATCAGATCTTCAACTGCCGGAACACAACAATGCTGAAAACATTGTTGTTATGGCGTCGGACTTAGATAAGATGGTTGGTAGCTAGCCAGGCGGACTTACAACAAGTCCTACCACCAAACCGAATACAATACGTACCCCCGCTGGGAATCGAACCCGGGACCCCTGGGTCTGATACCGGTGGTTGTGCCACTAGACCACGGAGGCGGTTAAAAATGTTGACCAGGGTAGTTTTTTTTCTCCCTTGCGCTCGGAAGCATTGCCTCAATTCTCCTGCTGCTACATCGCTGATACGAATGCAATATGGCATTGCCGCTCAAACATCGCCTCGTCACGCACTTCAGTGTAGGGAATCGCAGGGCAGGACAGAAAATGTGCCATTGTCTGAAGGTAAAAAAACACATAGACAAGCGCTCTCCGAGCTGCAACCCCACTTGCGCATATTCACGTTACTTCGGCCAATTTGGGTCTGTCCGTAGCCTATTTAAGGACTTCCAGGTTGCCCACGGTAAATTATGTCCAGGGCCCTTATTCACTATGACCACTTAAATTCCACACTTAAACCTTACCACGCATAAACCCCGTCAATATCGTAACTTGTCACGGTAAGGAATCTGGTCAACTCTATTCTGTAAGTCCCACCGCGCTCCAAGACACCTCCAAGACAAATTGTCTTTGGTACGTTATGAAGTCACGAGTGCGTTCGAAAACTAAACTTAAAACTTTTAAGATTTTAAATTTATTACTTGCAAAATTTAATTTCACTAACAATTAACCGTGATTTATTATGTTTATATTAATATATAATCGTTTATATCATAACAATGCAATTTTAGCAATAACAAAGAAAAAATATTACTCAATAATTTAAACAAACACGCAGCAAAACCAAAACGTTCGAACGTTTTTGAACGTTCCTTTTTACTTTTTTATTTCTTGTTACCTATCGATTTTTACAATGAAAATTAATTGATTCAATTTTGTCTGTTTATTATATGTTTATTACAAGAAACAAATAATAATACTTAGTATTTCAATGGAAATATATACATACACTTCAAAACATTAATATTGTACCTACGAGTATATTTTGTTTGAAGAATTTTGATGTACTTGGCGGTATTTTATTTAAAGCGATTTGTTATTGTAAGTACCTAATCGTTTGTTACTCCCAAAAATGTTACAAGTTACTTGCCTTATAATATCTAATTTACTTACATAACCCCTAACATATGTCTTTTGCATTTGTTCCAGATTTAAAAGCGATGTAAAACTAAAACATCACTTCATTGAAATCAATTTGTTTAAAAATGTGATTCACAAGTTCATTCATAAGTGTAGATCAAGAATGGTCTTCGGTAGTTGCGTGCAAATTACTTACATAAAAGTTCATAATAAAATAGTTTTATAGTTACATGTGGTTTAATTCTATACAAAATTTACAAAATCTTAGTAATAGTAGATTATAATATAAATAGCTGACACTAAATTTAACTGAAATACTTAAAAAAAGAGATGGTGTTTAGAAGGTCTTTGGCCTTAGGTACGTTATAGATTTATTTAAATAGTTTTTAGCACAAAAACAATAAATTTTTTCACAGTCACAACGATTCCTTGCAGATTCCATGTTGATTCCACGCGTTTCTAAAACGTGGAATTTTTGACAGTTCAAACCACGCGCAAGTCACGTTCATATCACACCGTTTCATTTAAGTGTCATAGAGAATACGAATTTTGAAAATGTCGTAACCATGTACGATATTGGCGTGGTTTTGAAGCAAGGAATCGCAAAGTGGTCATAGAGAATTAGGGCCCAGTGTAGATATTTCTCCCTCATGCCTGGAAACATAGCCTTAAAATTTACTTGCTGCTGCACGTTACGGACCGTATCGCTGCCACGAGTGCAAGATGGCTCATCACGCACTCCAGCTTAAGTCCTTGGCGTGTCGATTCTAGCTTATATTCCTATAAAGGCCAAAATCCGGCTGTCGAAACGGCCTTTTAAAAGCCGTCGCATGCACAGGTGTAGGGACATGCAGGGCAGATATACCATTGTCTAGGGGGAAATACTACATAGACAAGCACTCTCCGCGTTGTAATCTCCTTACTTCGGCTAACTTAGGTCGATTTTGATGTGAACTCTATTCCGTCAAGTGTAACGTGTGTTTTTTTTATCCGAAAACACCAACTGCCCATTATATATATATTTCATTCTTATAAACACATGGTTGCCTGGAAGAAATTGCTCTTTAGCGATAACGCCGCCTTTGAATATTTCATTCATTCATTCATTCAAGAAGAGAACTTGCCAGCTGCCAGAAGTAACAACACTTTCAATTCAAGTATAGCTAAGGGGGTTATTTATTATGAAAGTGCAGACAAATGGGGTCGCGAAAATAATTGATTATTTTAATAGGTATGATCCAACAAGAAGCTTTTAATCTTTGTTTACATATTATACTAGCTTTCCGCCCGCGACTTCGTCCGCGAGGAATTAGGTTATCGCGTGGATTTAGGATGTCGCGTGGTGGTGGCATTTCGTCGTCTCAGCCGCATAACACCCACTGCTGGGTAAAGGCCTCCTCCAAGGATCTTCTCGACGATCGTTCCTGCACTGTCCGCATCCTGCGGCTTTCCTTCACCAGATTATCGGTTCACCTTGTCGGGGGCCTACTCACGGAGCGTCATCCGGTGCGCGGTCGTCATTCCAGAACCTTTCCGCCTCAACGGCCATCGATTCTTCTCTCTATGAGTCCCGCCCACTGCAACTTCAGCTAAGCAATCCTTGGTGCTATGTCGGTAACTTTAGTTCTCCTACGGATCTCCTCATTTCCCTTTTTAAGCATTTAATATAATTGCATGGATAAGTGTAAATGGAAAAGTAGTAGAAAATGCTCCAAAGCTATCGCGATCAAAATCGCTATGTCTATTTTACATTTACTAAATTTGAACCCTTTTCTTAAACCATTAAGGGTTGATTCATGTCCACCGCATCTGATTTCAAAATCGATAAAATTATGGCAATCAACTTCCCATAAAACCTCAATAACGACACATCGATTTTAACATTATTTACCCCATATTACCCCCTTAGGGGTTGATTTCTAAGCAGGGGGATCTTTTGTAAGTTCCAACTAAAAGTAGTTAAAAAAAAACTTTTTCTATGAAAATAAAGGACTTTTGTTACTCAACTTCATCCTCCTTTTCACCCTTTTGGGGGTTGAATTTTCAAAAACGCTGAGACAGAAAAAAGTTTATTTTCAATCGTCAATCTAAATACAAAATTTCAAGTCCCTAACACTTTTACTTTGAAAATAAAGGACTTTTCTTACACAATTTCATCCCCCCTTTTCACTGCTTTTGGAGTAGAATTTTCAAAAACGTGGAGATAGATCAATGTTCACTTTTAATCGACAACCTAAATACAAAATTTGAAGATCCTATCTTCAAAACTGACAGACTTTCATACAAACATTCATCCCCTATTTTACCCCTTTAGGGGTGGAATTTCCAAAAATCCTTTCTTAGTGGATGCCTACACTGTATAAGGTATCTATGTGCAAAATTTCAAATCAAGGTTCAGCGGTTTGGGCTGTGCGTTGATAATCTCAGTCAGTCAGTCAGGACTTTGAATTTTATATATATAGATAAAAAATATAATGGTGGGGCTGATAATACCACCATATAAACTTTGTGGAAGCACTTGAAAAATTACATACGTACAATAAATATTATGTTAAATGATTTGAATGATTATATTGTTTGTGTTTTTATGTTTTTGATGTTAATTGATTTTTTTATTTGCTTCTTCTATCGCATTGGGTATTCTGTAATGATAGTTGTAATTTATGGTAAATTTTAAATAGAAAAATATTGGAAAAAATTAACTCGGCCACAAGTGAATTCTCAGGCTGGAATCGAACCAGCGACCTTTGGAAATCCGGTCCAATGCTCTAACCGCTGAGCTACCGAGACTTGCGAACCAACGTCGAAATTCTCCAATACTTTTATATTTTTAATACGCTGTAGGCCAGCGTAGTTACATCAATGCTAGGAAATATCCTTGCATTCGAAAGAAACATCTTTTCAGGTGTTTAACGATCGATTAAGATGCAACTGCCAATAACCACCTGAAAAGATGTTTCTTTCGAATGCAAGGATATTTCCTAGCATTGATGTAACTACGCTGGCCTACAGCGTATTAAAAATATAAAAGTATTGGAGAATTTCGACGTTGGTTCGCAAGTCTCGGTAGCTCAGCGGTTAGAGCATTGGACCGGATTTCCAAAGGTCGCTGGTTCGATTCCAGCCTGAGAATTCACTTGTGGCCGAGTTAATTTTTTCCAATATTTTTCTATTTAAAATTTACCATAAGTATAAAAATAGCATTGAAAAATGCAAAAATTACAAAATCATAAATTATTGGCAGTTGCATCTTAATCGATCGTTAAACACCTGAAAAGATGTTTCTTTCGAATGCAAGGATATTTCCTAGCATTGATGTAACTACGCTGGCCTACAGCGTATTAAAAATATAAAAGTATTGGAGAATTTCGACGTTGGTTCGCAAGTCTCGGTAGCTCAGCGGTTAGAGCATTGGACCGGATTTCCAAAGGTCGCTGGTTCGATTCCAGCCTGAGAATTCACTTGTGGCCGAGTTAATTTTTTCCAATATTTTTCTATTTAAAATTTACCATAAGTATAAAAATAGCATTGAAAAATGCAAAAATTACAAAATCATAAATTATTGGCAGTTGCATCTTAATCGATCGTTAAACACCTGAAAAGATGTTTCTTTCGAATGCAAGGATATTTCCTAGCATTGATGTAACTACGCTGGCCTACAGCGTATTAAAAATATAAAAGTATTGGAGAATTTCGACGTTGGTTCGCAAGTCTCGGTAGCTCAGCGGTTAGAGCATTGGACCGGATTTCCAAAGGTCGCTGGTTCGATTCCAGCCTGAGAATTCACTTGTGGCCGAGTTAATTTTTTCCAATATTTTTCTATTTAAAATTTACCATAAGTATAAAAATAGCATTGAAAAATGCAAAAATTACAAAATGATAGTTGTAAGTTTGTGTGTAATAAATAAATAAATAAATTTTCATAAGAAATAATATTGCCTGCTAAACTAACATATTATAAGGATTTTTCGATTTATTTTGTAAGTAATTATTATTATTATTATTATCTTTAACTAAAGAAAAAAAATCCTTGCTGCGTGTGGTGAGTTGACACAGACACAGCTTTGTCGGATAAAGTAAGAAGATGTTGACTTTACGCCCCGCCACCCGCGCTCGTCCCCCGCACACGCACACATAGCTACGGGCGATTTTACTAGCACACATGCTCAAGTGTTGCTTCTTTTCGCTTAAATTTATATATTCTTTGTCTTACCGCCCCGCCCTCATCTCATCCCAACTTACCCAGCCCCGCTGGGAAGTTGGGATGACATGAGGTATGGATTTATGACTGTTTTTTTAAGAGTGGTAGGTATCTCTATAAACCTAGAAACTTGATACGGGTAGTAAAGTTCTCTTTACAATAAACGTTAGTCCGCGCCTTCAAATTTGAAGCGTTAGGAAGCGCTACAGTGGCGCCACTGTGTGTCACAAAAATGTGCCATTAAAATCAGTAACATTGATCACACTACAATGCAACACTCTACACTGGCGCGTGGCCCGAAATTCACTTGATTGATTTTATGCTTTCGGCTGGGTTTATTTTTAACTATACTTACATAATATATTACAGATACATAATTTATTATTAGCTTTTTAGTGTTTATCTATAATCTTTATTTGTAAAGTAATTATGTTTTATTTATACCTAGGTACACAGCCGCGAGCGTCCATACGTCTGCGGAGAATGCGGCCGCGGGTTCCCTCTGAAGCGGCACCTCGTGACCCACAGCAAGTACCACGCGGGCGAGCGGCCTTACGTCTGCAACGACTGCGGGGAGAGCTTCGCGCAAAAGGTGGGCGACACTAGGGTCGGACATTACGGAAGGGATCCGATTAAATGTTGTAGAGTCCGTCTCACGAAAGAGTGGCGCTGTAATCTCCTTTAACATTCGATAATAAGCTCTATTGCTATGGAGATAAACAAACCACATTTTATATTAAACAAGAAAATATACTAGTCTCATGAGACTAGTTGCTTTTTTCTAGTATATTTTCTTGTTTAATATTTATCACATCAAAATAGCATTGTAAAATGCAAAATTAAAAAGTTATAAACCACATTTTAGTTCCAGTAATATTCCGTCAGACTTCTTTTATGAGACAGACTATATAAAATTATTGCTTACTAGATGAACCCGTTGAACTTCGTATCACGTTGACAAACATCAAATATATCAATCCAGTTTGACAGAGTAGGTAGGAAAATGAAATTAAGAATAAGAATATAAGAATAAGTTTTATTTGCATTAAACATTTGATTTTTCAGAAGTGATTGGAACCACCTAGTAAGCAAATAAATGCCTGTAACAGGTGACTCCGCTCTTCCTTAACTAATAAATAAATAACAACTAGGT
Organism: Chrysoteuchia culmella; assembly: GCA_910589605.1. Taxonomy (NCBI): domain Eukaryota; kingdom Metazoa; phylum Arthropoda; class Insecta; order Lepidoptera; family Crambidae; genus Chrysoteuchia; species Chrysoteuchia culmella. The sequence continues at coordinate 5,765,844 of OU342651.1, forward strand.
GTCTAAACTAATACATGTCGTTTTTAAACAAAAACTTATTCTAAAACTATTTCCACTAGTAAAAGATAATTACATAAAAAATAAAAATAAACAAAAAGTCAATAATTTCCCTTTACCTGTAGTGTAGTGTAGTATAGTATGGTGTAGTGCAGTGTAGTGAGGAGTGCAGTGTAGAGTGTAGTGTACATTGTAGTGTAATGTAGTGTAGTATAATGTGATGTACTATTAATGTTGTGCTAATTTATTAATTTCTCGGTTTCGTCATAACTCAAAGAGATAAGGTAATCGAATATGAGTTTCTTACAAACATGACTATTTTTGCTGTGGATGTCAATTATGTCGTTTATTCTATTATATAAGTAAGCTGAGCGACTAAAATATTGCTTAGAGGCAAATGCCGTTTTAGTACGAGGAATTGTACAGATTTTATTTTTTCTTCTTTTGAGTTTTTCCGTAGAGGCTATATAGGCAGTATATTTATGCATCTTTAAAAGAGTTTGAAATATATACAATTTTCTCACAGTTAAAACATTACTGATTTTATAAAGAGACTCTGTTGAAAAACGTCTTTCTTTGAAATGCATTACCTTCAGTAATCCACGTTGTGCTCGTTCTAGTTCTAACAATTTTGTCTTACATGCACCACCCCAAACAGGGATGCAGTAAGTGAGAACTGACTGTACCAGAGCTGCATAGATCTCCATAAGGATATTTCTCGAGGAGCGATCCACCACCCGTTTCCCCGGCACCACATGCCGTAAAGTCTTAAATATCCAGATCAGTTTCATCAGATCAAATTGTCTTTATTACTATGTTCCTACTTTAAATACTTGCTTTTTAGTGTATTCCCGTTGTCCCCATAGGTCGTGTCCCCATTAATGGGGAGAGGTAATTTAGTAAATTAATTAAAATTGGTTTTTGTATTCTCCAGGATCACCTAGTGATGCACAGCCGTTTCCACGGGTCTCTCTCCCCGTTCGTCTGCGCCGAATGCGGCGCGGCTTTCGCGCGCAAGTTCCAGCTCGTGAACCACGGACGGGTTCACGGGAAGGTGCCGCACGCGTGTCCCGTCTGCGGCAAGGAGTTCCTGCAGAAGCGGACGCTGGTCGCCCACATGAAGTAAGTGCCCGTGACGTCATCATAGCTCTAGGTGACGTCATCGACAGCTCTAGCGGTGCAGCTTTCGCGCGCAAGTTCCAGCTCGTGAACCACGGACGGGTTCACGGGAAGGTGCCGCACGCGTGTCCCGTCTGCGGCAAGGAGTTCCTGCAGAAGCGGACGCTGGTCGCCCACATGAAGTAAGTGCCCGTGACGTCATCATAGCTCTAGGTGACGTCATCGACAGCTCTAGCGGTGCAGCTTTCGCGCGCAAGTTCCAGCTCGTGAACCACGGACGGGTTCACGGGAAGGTGCCGCACGCGTGTCCCGTCTGCGGCAAGGAGTTCCTGCAGAAGCGGACGCTGGTCGCCCACATGAAGTAAGTGCCCGTGACGTCATCATAGCTCTAGGTGACGTCATCGACAGCTCTAGCGGTGCAGCTTTCGCGCGCAAGTTCCAGCTCGTGAACCACGGACGGGTTCACGGGAAGGTGCCGCACGCGTGTCCCGTCTGCGGCAAGGAGTTCCTGCAGAAGCGGACCTTAGATGTCCACATGAAGTAATTACCCAGTGACGTGACAACAATGTTTTCAGCACTGTTGTATTCCGGCAGCTAGAGATGGATAGCCAGTTCCTCGGTGGTTAAGGATTCCGGGAGAGGCGATAGATAGGCTGTAGATTCGATCTACAGCCTTAGCAATACTTAACATCAGGTATGATCACGGCAAACAGTCTCCCCCTTTGCTCATATAAAAGAAGTCATCGACAGTTCTAGGGAAGGTGCCTCCTACCCCATCTGTGACAAGGGAGTTCCTGCAGAAGCGGCCGCTGGTCGCCCACGTGAAGTGAGTGATGAAAGAGGGGAGACGCATAGCCTTCATCATACCTGGGGGGGTTTCTCTTGACGGGATCGCGTTGATATCGAGATTGCTGGTTATTGACTTTAATTGGCTCTACGATCGATTTCTAAAGTACTCTATTAACTAATTTCATAATCACTTTGAGGTTGATTCAATTTCGATCTCCACGCGATCTCGTCAGTTAGGGCTTTACTCAGGGTCAGGTGGGGTTTCTAGGACGATACCAACCAGGGGGCTAATTGTCTAATTTAAAATCTATCGCAATCCCTTTCAATTCGTAATTTGAAAGTTATTCAGGCCGTCACTATTTGACATTTGAAAGGGATTGTGATCGGGACTAGCGATGTGCCGCTGGGAATATTCCCATTTCCAAGTAATTTACTCTTTGTAAACTTACGGGAATATTCCCAATATTCCCGGAAACTTTCCCAAAGTTTCCAAAATAATATATTTTCAAGTATGGTAAAAATTCTGTGCTGTTTATATTTTCTTCTTAATCCCACGGTTACGCAACAACAAGTATGTGCATGCGCTTGCTTGAGCCGCGAGGGGAGGGTCCCGCCGCGCCGCCCCCTCCCTTTTCCTCTAGTTTAAAATAAAGGAAACATGTTTACCCCATCGCTTTGATTGTCGAGTGTGCTGTGCTAGCTGTGTTGGTCATAATGAGACCAAAAAGTAAAATTTTTGATTACTTTCTACAAACTGTTAACGAACAAACAAATTATATATGTTCATTTTGTAAAATTGTATATAATTATAAAAATAACTACTAGCTTTGCCCGCGACTTCGTCCGCGTGGAATAGTGATTTTCGGCAGGGGCGGAACTTTTCGCATAATGTCGATTGTCCTAAAGTCGTTTGTCATACATCAATGGGCATAATCATCAAATAGCATAACATTAATGTCACTTATTTTTTCCTTCGCATAAATTTTAAGTAGCATAACTGTCTAAAGGCATATTATTATGAAGCATAATAAATGAAATCCCTAATTTCATTTGGCCTAATATTACGCAGCCCTAAAATCCCTTTGCATAATTTTATTTGCCATAACTATAGACCAGGGACTTGTAAAATTTTCAAGAATGAATTTTATAAAAATGCGAATATCTCGAAAACGGTGCATCGTAGCTAAAATCTAACAAAATTTTCGACCCCCCTTTGACACCCCCGGAGATACTAAGGAGGTATCCGACGGACATATGTTTTTTCTCTCAAAAAATTTGGAAAAAAACAGAAGGGGTGTCTGCAGCAACAAACTGTAACAGACGTTTCAGGTTAGGTTAGGTTAGAACTGTGACCAAAACTAATATATAGAGAAAATAAATACTATAAAGAAAAAATAGTTTTTATTTATTAAAAAAAACACTTTTTTAATTTATTTGCATACTAGTCTGTGACAGAAACGAATCGCCTATAAACCGACTCCACGCAGTCTTGTATGCCCTACCCCTAGAGTGTAATTTAAGCCCGCGTAGGCGCGGAGGGGCGAGGCGGCCCGCGATCTGAGGAGCAGGTGGTGACTGAAAACCATCTGCGACGATAAGCTCGCGTGGGATCGCCAGAGCCCCGCAGCGCCGGAGCCGTGACAGAAATCATGCATGCTGCATGCCTGCTTGCATGCTGCTTGCCTGCTTGCATGCTGCATGCCTGCTTGCATGCTGCTTTCCTGCTTGCATGCTGCATACCTGCTTGCATGCTGCACGCCTGCTTCTATTATTCTTTGTGATTATAATGCTATAAATTTATTATGCTTTAAACAAAATATGCGTTAAGATGTTATTCGTTGTGATCATTATGCTTTACATTAGTTATACTTTTGAAAATTATGCTCAAAGCTATTCTGCGTTTCAAAATGTATGCCTTTTCATACTTATGACAAACAATTTTAGCCTACACTATATTAGGACTTTTAAAATTATGCGTCGCGATAATATGCAACATGATGATTATTGGTATTAAAGTTATGGAACATGATATTATGACAATAAACGTTATGCTTACAATTACGGAGCCATTTTCGGCAGCATTTTTATTTTTTTAGGCTAATAAGCTTTTGTTTCTTTTTTATTTATATATTAGTACAGCGCTATGAATGCATATTAACACATTAAACAATCATATCACATAGCGTACCGCCCGCGGTTTCGCCCGAGGGATAGTGATATGTTTCCGGGATTAAAATTAGCCTATGTCACTCTCTAGCTCCTAAACTACCCACATACTACAAAACACGTCGATCCGTTGCTCCGTTTTCACGTGAAAGACGGACATACAAACAAACACACTTTCACATTTATAATATTAGTATAGATTGTATGTCAAAAGAAAATACATATTACGCTGAACAATGTCTCTTAAGATGCTATACTTGTATCTCTTATAGTTTAGCTGGGCTGCTAGGGTTCCACATCAGGTGTACCAGACCTTCGATATTTTTCCGTCAATAGAAAATTTTCATTACGTTAAACAACTTTTCTTAAGACGCTATGTTTGTATCTCATATAGTTTAACTTGGCTGCTAGGGTTCCACATCAGGTGTACCAGATCTTCAAACTTTGTACGTCAATAGAAAATGCTCATCACGCTTAACAATTTTCCTTAAGACCGTATTGGTATATCTCTCATAGTTTGACTGGACTGCTATGGTTCCACATCAGATATTGCGATCTTCAAAATAAATTATAGCCTATATGTTGGCGACGACCAATAGCTGTATAACAAAAAAAGTTTCATTAAAATCCGTTCGGTAGTTTTTGCGTGAAATGCGGACAACAGACAGACAGACAGACAGACAAAAAATTCAAAAAACTATATTTTTGGTATCTGTTTCGTTTAAGAAGACCCCTGGAGGGAGGTATTTTTTTCTATTAATTCTTTTTAATGTATAGAATTGGCTCGCTTACAGTTTTACTATAATTAACTATATGGGTATTGGAAATATTCCCGGAAACATTGGAAATTTACTGGGAATATTCCCAGGAAAATTGGAAATTTTCGCCATAAGTGATAGTTAACCTTTGGCATATTCATTAAGCCTTGTAATATTGCCAATAGAATGGTATACAACAAAAAAATACTGTAATACAACACAAGCAATTTTCCCCTAAATTTCCGCTTTTGGAAATATTGCCGGGAACGCTTCTGGGAATATTCCCAATGTTTCCAATATTCCCGGGAACGGCACATCACTAATCGGGACGCGTTTTAAAAAGTATGGAATAAACGAAATTTAATGTCTAAGCAATATGATAGACGAAAATATCACAATCATAATACCTCTGAAAGGGTTTGTGATAGATTTTAAATTAGACAATTAAGGGGCTGGTCGCCCACTTGAAGTGAGTGCCCGCGACGTCATCACAGCTCTAGGCAAGGTGCCGCCTGCCCCGTCTGCAGGGAGGTGACGTCATCGATAGCCACTGAAGTTAGTTCACTTAAGTGTGACGTCATTGACTGGAGACGCGGTGTATATGACACGCTCTTTTCCACATTAGAAATGACCGGTAGAGTTACCCCCTACCCCCTACTGTGAGGCAAATCCTATTCTTATTATGGTTACTTTATAGGTGCTTTGTAGAAACAGACTACATTTTGATCTCTTATATTGTCCCTGGATGTTTTACGGCCGAAACTAATAACCTATCTGTAGATATGGATTGAGTTATCCGAGATAGTTGCCTAGGATATCTTTGTTAATGTGACCAAAATAACAACGGTTGCTAGGCAACGAAACCAGTAGCCTAGGCGATATTAGTACCCCTATCACGAGTTTGCTTAACATGACATTTACAGGACTCGTGAGCGTAGACTATCGGATACACTGCTCATGTCGGTAAAACAGTCGCTAGATATGAAAGAGACAGAGCTACATTTTACATTAACGTTTACTGCAACGTCGAGTTTGCCAAACTCGTAATAAGCCTACAGGTTTCTAACGGTTAATTTCGGGCGTTACTTCATCCAATCAAACAATCGATACGTTATGTTCTTCCACCGAGTCGGTCGAATAGTTATACAGGGGTTTGGACTTTTTTATATGGAGGCTGGCCTCGTCCAAATCTGTTGTATGAGACGCCAATTTGATTTTTTTTAGAATGACGTCGCATGTTAATGCTTATATACATGAACAGGGGAGACACAGAGCAACAAAATAATGTTATGATATATAATGCTCGTTAGCCAGATAATTAGAGTTAAAAATCGGCCAAGTGCAAGTCGAACTCGCACATGAAGGGTTTCGTCTCTCACCCAAGGTTGCCTGGAAGAGATTGCTATGTAGCAATAAGACCGCCTATTGTGTGTTTTCTCTGTATGAGTTTGTTTTTGTATCGTGTGCAATAAAGTTTCTATTATTATATTAAACACACCTACCCAAAATGGCACTATAATTTTTCGCCAGCAAAAATAACTTTGTTTTTCATAGTGTCTGTATGAATGACAAAGTTATATTTGCGATTTTGTCAAATGTGCTATAGTTAAAACTAATTTTCGTTGAAAGTTTTTATAAAGGTCTACAGCATATATTTTATTTTAGATTTTTCACTTTCTTATTTTAAAATTTAGAGGGGACACACACAAACACACACATTTTTTCACTTTGAAAGTGTATATCATTCAAACGGTTCGCTTTGAGAAAAACTGTTTTAGGTACCTCAATGCATTTTTTAAAGACCTATCTATAGATACCCCACACGAATAGGTTTGATGAAAATACAATTTTTTTTGTAACAGTTCCATGTATGGGGAGCCCCCCCTTAATTCATATATTTTTTTTATTTTTGTATAAAAACCGTAAAGCGGTTTACAGAATACATCTACCGACCAAGTTTCAACTGTGTAATCCTCTTAGTTTTGGAATAAAGTGGCTGTGACATTTTACCACTTTGGAAGTGTATATCTTTCAAACGGTTGATTTTGAGAAAAAACTGTAATAGGAACTTCAATGTAATTTTTAATGACCTATCTATAGATATGCCTCAAGTATAGGTTTGATAAAAATAAAAATAAATTGTTTCCAATCCCTTCGGGAAAAATGCTATATTTCTAAAACTGACAACCATATTTCGTTCAAACCAATTTTCGTTGAAAGTTTTGATTAGGCTTACAGCATATTTTTTTAAAAAAATTTACTCTCTCATTTCAGAAGTTAGAGGGGGGACACACACATTTTACCACTTTGGAAGTGTACATCTTTCAAACAGTTGACTTTGAGAAAAAAATCCATTTAGATACCTCAATGCAATTTTTAAAGATATATAGATATATATATATATATATATATATATAGATACCCCACACGTATAGGTTTGATGAAAAAAAATATTTCAGTGTCAGTTCCATGTATGGGGAGCCCCCCTTAATTCATATATTTTTTATTTTTATTAAAAACCGTAAAGCGGTTTACAGAATACATCTACATACCAAGTTTCAACTGTGTAATCCTCATAGTTTTGGGATAAAGTGCCATACGTCGATTTGGGCGAATCTATAAGTATCTAATATCTTTAACTCCAATTATCTCACTAACCTGACACTTAAGGGCATTATGTTGTTTAATGTTTTGTTCATCTTTACGTTCCCTATCTATTTGTAGTCTCAGCCACATGACACCCACTGCTGGGTATAGGCCTCCCCCAAAGATCTCCAGTCTGTTTATATACGTAGAATAGTGCGCCGTGATTTCGAAAAATTTTCATAATGGCGAACCGGTGACGACGCTAAACGGTTCAAACCCCTTTTATTTTGGACAAGCACTTCGTTACAAGTCGTTCGTTGTTTCAGAATACACACAGGAGAAGGCGTTGTCGCTTGCTTAGAATGTGGCGAGGCGTTTAAATCCAAAGCGGATCTGCAAGAGCATTGCAAAATCAACAGGCATTGTCTCATGACAACCCAGACCCAACAACAAACGCAACAGCAACAACAACAGCAGCAACAACAACAGCAACAACAGCAGCAGCAACAACAGCAACAGCAACAACAGCAGCAGCAGCAACAACAACAACAGCAACAACAAGTCCAAACAACAGTCATCAAACAGGACGATTTCAAACCGCAAATCGTTCAGGTAACCGCTGTAAGTTCCAACCGATTATAATTATTGATAATTATATAACAGCTGTAATTATGACAATAGCAACACACCAAACTGTCATCAAGCAGACGAATCTCGTCAAACAACAGGCGGTTGTATGGAATCTTCATAGAGAATGAGTATACCTAGTCAATTATGCAACTCTCTGATTTAACAAATTACTATATCGAAGTGTACTCCAATTCTCTAACCACAGACCTATATTGAGATAGACGGTAAAAGTTTACCTAACTTGCGTGTCAAAAGTTTGATCCACGGACAAAGTTTTCTGACCTAAGTCAGTCCGCTTGAGACCATTGCCATGAAAATACGCGTCACTCAGAAACAGAAATGGTTAATTGTGCACTGCTTTCTTGCAAGAGCTCGTCAATAACAGTTCCACACCACTAAATCTCGCTCGTGACGTCGGCACGCTAGGTTCTAATAGCGCTCTTTTCGTCTATCTCGATATAGGTCTGTGACTATAACTCTGTTTGAATTTGTTCTCTAAGGGCCGGTTTCAATAATCTATCCCTAACAAGAGGTAGGCCTATCTTGGTTACGTTACCTAGCAACCGCTGTTATTTTGGGTTATTTTAGGCTGATTAACAAAAATATCTAGGCAACAAAGCTCTAGTAAGCCTATCTCTTACTGAGGGTAGGTTATTGAAACCGACCGTAAGTGAACCAAGGGGCTAATCTATATCTATACTAATATTATAAAGAGGAAAGATTTGATTGTTTGTTTGTTTAATAGGCTCTGAAACTAATGAAAGGATTTGGATGAAATTTGGTACACAGATAGTAAATAGCCTGGTTATGAACATAGAATACTTTTATCTCGATATTCCCACGGGAACGGGAACGACGCGGGTGAAACTGCGAGCAGCCGCTAGTTGTCTAAATAAAGGTATTTACGAGTTATATTTGACATGTGATAGAGACTGTGATCGGGACGCGTTTTGAGAGGTATTGAATGAACGAAATAGTACTGTCTAACCAAAGTGACACACGAAAATATCTTTTAAATATAATGGGAAGTGTCAGATGAAGTGTCATATTAACTTCATTCCTATTATAATAATAATAATAATAAAATCATTTATTCAATAACTTAATATACATAGTTTGTTATTATGGGCATACAAACTTACCAAATATGTTAGTACCTAAACATAAACAAACAAGTTTTTTATATTTCTACAAAATATAAAATTCTTCTTACCTATGATCATTTAAAAGTACATTAAGAAAAAAAAGGTGTCTTATGGTAATTATATTTAATATTATGCCTGAACTAGGTGATCCTGTGTTTCAGGCTTTTAGACCTTAACTAAAAGATACATCTTATGCTATTCTGTGTTAACAATAATAATACTAAAAAAAATATTTAAAAGCGAAGAATAAAACAATTTAGAATAATAATTTAAAATAATAAACTACCTTCGCAAAGTATCACACACAAACAATCAATTTAAAATCTCTCAAAAATACCTGTAATTATTATAATCTTAAATCACTTTGTCACAAAAAGTAATTCTTCTGTATCATCATACGTCATCTTCTGCAGAGTGTCTTTAACAATTTTTTTGCAATTAATGCGGCTTAATGGATAAATATTTGCTATGGCATTAAATCGATTATAAAGTAACGGCCCTAGATATATATAAAATTTGGTCGTAAAAGTATATTTGAGTCCACCTTTTAACGTACAAACTTTATCTTTCCGCCTCTTATTAATTATTTCGGTGTTGTATGGAAGGGCTTTGTGCTGTTTTAATATAGTGCTCATTATGAATAATTGTCTGACTGTTAAAACTTCACAATTTTTATAAAGAAGTGTCGTGGAATACAGGAATGGCCTAAATGTAGACACTTTAAGTATAGCTCTTTGAGCTCTCTCGGTGGTTAATAGTAAAGTTTTACCAGCCCCACCCCACGTGGTAATACAGTAAGTCAGCAAGGATTCGCAAAGTGCCAAGTATATTTGTCGGATTAGTACCGCATCGCCAACATGGCGTAGTTTTTTGAATATAAATATCATCTTACGAATTCTGTTATTTAATGTTTCAATATGGTGCTTAAACGAAAACGTCTCATCTAAAATTACTCCTAAATATTTTATTTTATCATGTAATTGGATCTGTGGACATACACATATATTATCATATGGGGCATTGCATAAATGCGCACGTAGGTTTAAGTCGTGCGTGGTTAGTGTTGATTTGCGAATGGAAAACTTAAGGTAGCTAGACTTTTCCGCATTAAGGGTTAGTAAATTACTTTGAAGCCATTTGTTAATTACATTGAAACCGTGTTGCGCGTGCCTGAATACTTCTTCTTCTGAGTCGGCCGAAAAGAGAAGAGCTGTGTCATCAGCATATGTTACAATGATACCTTGATTAAGATTTATATTACATAGATCATTTATGTAAATCAAGAACAGGGTAGATCCTAAAATACTTCCTTGGGGGACCCCGTAAGAAGTATTTTTCTGCTCATTACTGATGACATTACCCACTTTCACGCACTGGATGCGGTCTTCTAAGTAGCTTGTTATCAATTTTAGCGGTGTGCCTCTTATACCAATGTTTTCAAGCTTACGCAACAAGATCGGAATGGAAACGGAATCAAAAGCCTTGGCAAGGTCAAGGAAAATACCTATTGTGTGCTTACTTTTGTCAAGATTTTCCACAATAAAATTTGTCAATTTATGCACGGCATCGGCTGTTGATAAATTGGGTCTAAAACCAAATTGAGCATTTGACAATAGCGATTTATTTTCTAAAAAGTTAATCACTCTTTTATTTATAATTTTTTCTAATATTTTAGACAAAACTGGTAATAACGATATAGGCCTATAATTTGTTGCTTGCTTTTTATCACCTGATTTATAAATAGGAACAATAATAGCTTTCTTCAAACACTTGGGAAAAATACCTGTGGCCAAACATTTTTGGAAAATATAGGTCAAAGGAGGTATTAAAATGTGTCTGAATTGTTTGACTATTTTAGTCGGTATATTGTCCCACCCGACAGCACAGTCGTCTTTTAAACTCATTATTACATTTTCAATTTCATTTTCATCGGTACCTAAGAGTACAAAAGATGTTATGCTATTAGTATGAGACGTAGGAATTTGTGTATTTATAAATGGGCGACTCTGCACTTTTTCGGCTAAACACTTGCCGACATTTACAAAAAAATTATTAACGTAATTGACAGATTCTATTTGGGACCCATGTGTTTGTAACAAACTCGAAGATGACTCATGGTTTTTGGTTGAGTACGTAATATTTTTAACTTGTTTCCAAATTTGTTTGGTATTTTTCCCAGCTCTTTCAATTAACTCTTTTTCGTATTTTATTTTAACTTTTCTTACGAGACTATTGCAAAAGTTCCTGTATCGCTTGTATGTTAATTGTAACACTAAATTATTTGGATTGGCTTTCGCTTTCAAATGCAATTTATCTCTATTTTTCATACAGCGTATTAAACCTGGCGAAATCCACGGTTTAATATTATAGTTTTTATTACTTAATCGTATACTTTGTTTATTGTTTTGAATAGCCTCTGCGATATTTTCTATTACGTACGACATACAAAAATGCATATCAGCTGAACTGTAAACTGGGGTAAAGTCGATATTGCATAAGTCAGCTTCGAGTTTGTTTACATTTAACTTAGTAATTATGCGTGTATCTTCTAATTTATTTAATTTACAATTCAGAGTTAGTAATGCGGCGCTGTGATCAGTTATCGATGAATTCATGACTAAAGCTAGTGCAGAGTAGTTTGACTTAAGCATTATGTGATCCAAACACGACCCACTTTGATGTGTTGGTAGCAAGTGTGCAGGAAGTAAGCCATGGAAAGAGCATAGATTTAAGTATTCCTGAGTGGATGCTTCAGTATTGTCCTGATTCGGAATAATATTGATATTAATGTCTCCAATTAATATAATGTTTTTGAAAGAAGATAAGTCTTGTAAAGTGTTGGCTAAAGAATGTGCAAAGTTGGTAATATCTCTAAATGAAGGTGATCTATAAACGGCTAAAATAGCATATTCTGTTCCCATTTTAATTAGTAATTTGCTGCAGTCATGAATATTAGGTTCCTCAACCGTGACATCTAACTGTGATTTTGTGTATACTATCACACCATCGTTTTGGTTGTGTACTATACTGCTCCTATACATATTATAACCCACCATTGTAGGCAAATTATGTTGCTTATCAATCCAACACTCTGTGAGAATTATTATGTCACAGTTTATGTGTAGCCTTTGCTGAAATACATTAAAACTATCGATATTTTTCGTAACACTACGGATATTTTGAGTTAGTACAGTGAAGGGGTTAGTGAAAGCGGAAAGATATTGTTTGCACTTTTCAACCTCGCAAAGAGTCGACTCTGATACAGAAAAATTATCAATTTCATTAGCTAAATCATTAATCATAACTATTTTTAACAATTAATTAATGTAAAAAGTATATATAATAAAAAAGAGTATACAGTTATAATATGGTCAGCAAATCAGTTATTTTAGGCGCTCTTAGGCGCCGCCATAATCTATTGAGTTAATGTACCTCTTTTCTGCCATTATTTTTGCTGGACACTCTGTGGCACCTGTGTTGTGATCGCTGGGCTTTTTAAATCGGAAACAAGTAGCGCACTTTGATGGATTTTCTTTTTTGGTGCAGTCTTTAATGGAGTGGCCTTGTTCCCCACAGTGACCACAAGTGTGGACTGTCTCCCGACAGGTCTTCGCTGCATGGCCATATTGTTGACATTGGTAACACCTTGTTACCAAAGTGAAATCTCGGACTGGGCAAGATGACCAGTTAACAAAAACTCTTTGGCTAGTTATCAAAGCCTTGCGTATTATGGCTGATACTTCTAATACGTAGTTACAGGTCTCAGCATCTTTCTTGCCTGATTTATGACTCAGTTTAATAGAGCTTAAAAATGAGTCAAGGTCAGAGTTCGGTAACTTATCTGCTAGATTTTGATTAAACAAGCAAGTGAAGACCTCATTTTCCTTCATAGATGTGGGCACGCCAATGACAACTATCCTTGGTTTTCGCTTGTAAGGTTCGTCGACAGTAAGGCCCGAAGTAGTTAGTACCACCGATTCTTTTAATTTAGCTATGTCATCTTTGCTATCTGTACTAATGATAACGCCGCCGTTCCTTGTTTTACGGAGACCTCTAACATGAAGTTTCATTTTTTCAGGACAAATTATTTTTTGTACAAGCGATTTAGTGTCTTCACTTGACTTCTGTTTGTCAGTAGGATAGATTGCCACAGAGCTCACATTGGTAGGTTTGATAAATTCATTATTACCTTTTTTGACCATGTCAGCGAAAGACGTTACTGCAGTTGGTTTTGAAGACTCTTCGATACTCAACTTGAGGTCACGGAGCTGCTGCGAGAGGTCTTTTCTATCCTGTGAAGTTTGTAGAGATCTACGAGCTTGTACTGCTTTCGATTGAAAAGACTGACAAAGTACAGCCATCTGCGAAGTACCATGTGTAACTTTCCTGCATAAATTGTGTATTCGCAATTTTTGTTCGGAATTCATCTTACCTTCCGAAGATATGTGGCAGATTTCGCTCAAACATTGCTCTATTGTCCTCATCCAGTTTTGTATCTCCGGCGTATCGACAACTTCCAGGTCATCTTGGGTATGTTGCTTAGAAGAGGGATGCAATGGTCCCGGTGGAGGAGTTGGTGGTGGAGACCGGGGGGTCTTCGCACTTCTATTAAATGGACTATCCATTGTGTTAATTTTAGTAAAACGATTTAATCAGTCCACATTTTCACTATTACACTAGATTGACACAGTTTTATTTGTTACTACCGATTGTTGGCGAAACGAGGTCACGGTTCGTTAAACAATATTATTAATATTTAATTATTATTTAACACGTCCGATCTCAACGATTATGACGATATTGAACGGTTGATCACGTTACACTTTTAAAGAAACTTGAACATTATGGTGTCTCTAAGAAATCTGTTAGCCTTTTGCAGTCATACTTGCACAATAGAAATCAAAAAGTAATTGTCAATAATACTGCTTCTACTGGAGCCCCCATTATTATGGTCGTGCCACAAGGTTCAATATTGGGCCCTTTGCTGTTTTTAATTTATATTAACGATCTCCCTCATTACACGAGTAATTTATGTGAGACAGTACTATTTGCAGATGATACATCTTTAATTTTTAAAATTGATAGAGGAAACAATTGTTCTGACGAAGTAAATAGTGCTCTCTCTCAAGTCGCACACTGGTTCAACAGTAATAATATGTCTCTTAACCCTTCTAAAACCAAGTTTGTTAGATTCTCATTACCTAACGTAGTGCAGGTCGATATGCATATCAATTTGAATGGGAATGTAGTAGAGTTAGTTGAGAGTACAAAATTTCTTGGCATTACATTGGATTCAAAGCTGCAATGGGATCCACATATTGAAGCCTTGTCGAGTAGACTTAGTTCTGCGGCTTTCGCAATAAAGAAAATAAGGCTCTTAACTGATATTGAAACGGCAAGACTAGTTTACTTTAGCTATTTTCATAGTGTAATGTCCTATGGCCTGTTGTTGTGGGGCTCAGCAGCTAATATAGAAAATGTTTTTATACTTCAAAAAAGAGCTGTGCGCGCCATTTACAACCTTCGACGGAGAGATTCTCTTAAGGATTTGTTTAAAGAGATTAATATACTAACTTTGGCGGGACAATACATCTATGATAATATAGTATATGTAAGGAAACATCTTGATTTATTTATTAAGCATAGCGATGTCCATAATTTTAATACTAGAAATAAGAATAAGCTTGCCGTTCCAAAATTTCGACTTGAAAAATGTAGACGCTCGTTTTTGGGGAAAGGTATAGCTTTTTTTAATAAAGTTCCACAACAATTGATAGAGCTGCCTTTGCATAAATTTAAAATATATGTTAAAAAGACACTCTTAAGCAAAGGTTATTACAAGGTAGATGATTATTTAAAAGACCAAAATGCATGGATGTGATACTAACATAAAACATACTATTATAAATTAGATAAAAGGAAAATATTCTAATAATTAAATATTGGAAAATTTTCCTCTTATATTAAATATATTTCAAAATTGTAAATTTGTGCTTGGCAACAACATGTTCCATTGTAAATGTTGTTGTTTCTGTTAAAGCTGATAAGTTTCTTGCGGCCGTTCTTCTTATCAGTTAAAAGATGTCCTGAATGGCTGGTAGGGAAAAAAAATTTTGGACTATTCGAAAGTACTTATCTATAAGTCTATTTGAATAAAAATCTTTGAATTTGAATTTGAATTTGAATTCAATGCAAACAAACAATACAATCTTTCCTCTTTATAATATTAGTATAGATGTTATAGTTTCGTCATTACATTATTTTGTTATTAAACTGTACTTTTTGTATTAAACAGGATGACTTCAAGCCGCAAATAGTGCAGGTGAGCAATAAACATACTTAAATAGTATTTATTATGTATAGCATAAGTATTTAGTGAGATAATTGGAGTTAAAGACACAAAGGTGACGGTACGGAAGGTACTTTGGGACGGCATTATTAAAAACGTAACTGAAAAAATAAAGTTGCATAATATTTTTTGTTCATTTTTACTTTCCCTATCCATTAATATTATTGTGCGAAGCGATTTTGATTTTTTTTTTAAATGGCAGACTGGTGATGAGGCCAAAAGGTTCAAACCCCTTTGTAATAGAGGCAAAGGCATTTTGATTAAAATGTTTATTTCTTTCAGGTCATTGGTTCTGACGGTCAAATAGTTTCTGAAAAAACAACACCCGGGTATGCGTGTCCCGAATGTGGTTCCTGTTTCAATACAAAGGTAAGTCAAATCACTTGTTCATGGCTTTGTTTGTCATTTAAACTCAATTTGTTTTTTTTAATGGTAATCAAAACAATACTAATATATTCGTCACACATCTTAATGTCCCGTTCAAACACCGTTTCAACTTTGCTAAGGGAAACTGGGACTTGTACGCAAAGACTATCGATGACGCCTTGACGTTTGATGTCCCGTCTACCCCAGGAAACTACGACCGCTTTGTCGACATCGTGTCAACTAATTCTCGACGCTGTATTCCTCGGGGTTGTAGAACCTCTTATATCCCCGGGAATTTGACGGATTCTGCCAAGCTCCTTAGGCTATACGAGACGTCATATTACTCGGACCCCTTTTCAGAGTAGACCACCTTAATCGGCGAACAAATATTGGGAAGTATTGGTGAAAAGCGAAGAGAGAAATGGGTAAATACTGACTACCATCGATATGAAGCACAACAGTAAGAAAGCCCTAATTTCAGTGCCTAATCTTCTATCTTCAACATGCCTATATTCCTCGGATCTGGCGAAAAGCAAAGGTCATCGCGATCCCTAAACCGGGTAGGCCAGCAGACTATTCAAAAAACTTCCGGCCAATATCTTTATTGTGCCATACGTGCAAATTGTTAAGAGAGACTGCAGCTATAAGAGCGCTTCAAACTGTATGAGATACTAGCGTGTCGAATTTTTCGAACCTACGATGACGTCACGGGCGAGATTTAAGTGATGCAAAATGTTATTGACGAGTTCTTGCAAGAAAGCATTGCACAATTAACCATTTCCGTTTCTGAGTAACGTGTGTTTTCATGGCAATGGTCTCAAGCGGACTGATTTAGGTCGGAAACTTTGACCGTGGACCAAACTTTTTAAACGCAAGGTAGGTACACTTTTACCATCTATCTCGATATAGGTCTGTGTGTCCCCACTACAAGACGCCGATCGGTCGAAGGAAAGATGCAGGCTGTGGGAAAAGAAAACTGACATCCAAGAACCTTTTGTTAAGTCGTCCGAGAGCCCTGCGCCTGGCCATGAGTTGCCATGGTCGACTTGGAGGTTGCTAAATCGACTTCGGGCGATGGTCGGCCGGAGTAAGTACAACCTGGTCAGTTGGGGTTTCCTGGACTAAACTAACCTGGAGTGCAGGTGCGGTGCTGTTCCCCAAACGATGGCGCATTTGTTGTCATGCCCCGCGTGTCCGTACAGCTGCACACGGGAAGATCTAGTGAAGGCTACTGATGCTGCAGTCCAAGTGGCCTATTTTTGGGCCGATATAATTTAGGTTTGCTCTCGACACGAAAAGAGGAAGAATAAGAATAGATATCGGAAACAAACATACAAAATTGTTAACACAATATTTGAAAATTGCACATTTTCCTGCTAACTGTATTTTTTTTTCTAATTGTGTGATGCAGTTCAAATCTCCTAAAATATAAATAAGGATACTTAGGAAACCATTCCTAAGTACGGTTACGGTACCTGCCCTTCATGCCCCGTCTTAACTTTCCACCCTGTATAGTGCTTTGGGATATTCATCCCAAAGCACTATAAAAGTCACATAGGCGAACTGCTCGCTCGTATCGGCTGCAGATAGGAAGATAGGCGCGTATAGGCAATGCGCAACGAGCGGCCAATTTATCTCAGTACTAGCTCGTTTCGGTGAACAGACTATAGGCTCCCTAGCATGTCTTGCTTACCCCGCAAAAGGTGGTATTCCACTTATCCAGTATCTTGGTCCAATGTACATTTGATCAAAGAAATAGGATGACTTCATCGAATATATTATCATCTATTGTGAAATCATGTATAAATATTAGACAATGAAATTGGACCAATATATTGGATAAGTGAAATACCACCCCAAGTCATTCATGCGCTAGGCCTATAGGGGTCACTGGCGAAAGGTCCATACATGCCGATTTCTATCGGCTTTTATTAAGTTATCCCACCCCACCGATCCACCATACAGAGACATATAAGAGATTTTTTAGGGAAATTTCTGGTCCGGCTTACCTTCACCATATTTCGATTCTTCACCACTGATAGGTGTACTGATATGTTTATATTATTCGCTGTAAGCACATCTTAAGTTTCTCATAATGGAAATTAAATAATCTTTACGAATTTAAGTTTACTATTTATTTCACTGTTAGTATATTAGTGGTGTTTTTTAGGGTTGTTTGGTTCCCCGACGTTTCGCCACCTTTTCATCTGCTGTGGTCACGGAATGACTGTACCCTTAATACGAGTTTGGCAAACTAAAACTATTGCTTTGTCCCTTTCATATCCATAGACTGCTTTACCGACATGAGTTGACAGTAAATGTACTAACTCGAATAATTCGAAATTTTTTATATCCTTTGTCTACCACTGTCAAAATCTTTTAGTTTCAATGATTTTTGATAATCCTATAATGTCGAAGATTGCGTTCAGTGAGCTAATACAGATTTTTTAATCCAAAAAATTTCGAATTCGAGATGTCGAAGGGCCCCTAATTCGATGTATTAACGTTCGGCATTTGTCTCCAGGAGGCTCTATCGCTGCACGTGCGCTTGCACGCGGGCGACCGCACGTGCGTCACGGACCTGTGCGCGCTCACCGCCGCGCTGCAGCCCGGCCTCGTGGCCGCGCACAACGCCGCGCACAGTGAGTATCATCATCATCATACAGACATAGGCCTCTTAAGGTGGTACGTCTTCTATACAAACAAACATTACACAATTATTGGTTCATCATACCTTAATAATTCATAAATACATGCGCAACTAACTCGTTTCAGTTATTTGTTTGCGCGAAATAATTAAAAAAATGTACATTCATACATAAAACACGAATATACTAATATCTTATAATTACAATTATTCTACGTATGTGTGTGTGACCCATCGCATTATATAGCTCATGTATGAAAGTACATTTTTTTAATAATTTCACGCAAACAAATAACTGAAACGAGTTAGTTGCACATGAATTTATGAATTATTAATGTATGATGAACCAATTAATGTGCAATGTTTGTTTGTATGGAAGTCGTACCACCTTAAGGCGATTCACCCACTGGCACCGCGCCCCGCCGCGGAGCACGGAGCAGCGGATCCCGCGCACGGCGACCAAGAAGCTGGAGTTGTATTTTTGAAACAATCGCCTTACTTTTCGCATACGGAATCGCAAGATTTGCATTCGAATGTGGAGTTATGCAAAAGCATTTATTCAATTGTTTAAAAAATACGTTTCTCTCTGACAGATTGCTCCGCGCCTCCGTGCCTATAGGCGGAATCTGCTAGCGGACTAGCGAAGCTATTACCTATCTTTGCAACAGCAACGCGACAGCAGAAATTGCGCCATAATTGATTGTCACATATCAACAATGCGGCCTCTACCGAACAAACTATGACCTACAATGTGCATTAATTTAGTTCCTGTTATTGCTACCAAATTGTTTTAGGCGCTAGCGTCATAGCAACACGCGCCGTCTCACTACCCAGGTAGGACCGCGAGAGAGAGAGACGCCGCTATACGAACCATCACCGAGCGATTAGCCAGCAATCACATACGTAATACCATTTTTATTTTAATGTTCCGCAGCGATGGCGCAGTATCTGCGCGATAATTGCAAATTTTTAGGCAATAGCCCCGCCGGCTTTTCTATTTCTATTTCGCGGCAGGCCATACACGCTACCGTTCACGCGACTGTGGAAATAGTTTCCATGTCTTTAAGAATTTTGTTTTATTAGTATTTTGTAGCTACGTCTGACTGAACATAACCCGGTGTTGCACAAGACAACCTGTTTAATCTATTCTAGTATTTAAAAATCTTAGGATAGTGGCAATTTAATGCAAACGCTTAAAATATTGTTTGTTTCAGATCAACCAATCCAAATTATCTCATCAAATCCCAGTAATGTTGTACATACACAAGTAATAGCGACGGTAAGCGAAATCAACCTTCACTTAAGTACCTTTTTTTTAATTCAAAGCAACCAACTATATTTTCTTGTTTAATATTTATCAAATTCATTGAATTTTAATTAATTTGATAGATAAATGAAATTAAACTAAATATTTCAATAACCCCAGGCTAGTGTCATAGTCTAAACAGCCTTTGCTCTGCATACAAGCGGCCGAAATGACGCACTCACACAGATACGCGCCGCTATACGCGCGCTTGCTACTGTTTTAGGCTCGGATTACAGTGAAAACCAGTGAGATCGAGGAGCCGACCGTGTAGCGAGCGGCGCGTGTGTGTGAGCGCGTGATATAAGGCGAGTGCAAAGACTGATTTTTTTATTATTCACGACGGGGAGGGTTTCCTTCATCACGCCTGATGTTAAGTATTGATAAAGCTGAAGATGGAAGCGAGCCTCTTCCGGAATGCTGAAAACATTGTTCTTATGGCGTCAGACTTAGATAAGATGGTGGTAGCTAGCCAGGCGGACTCACAAAAGTCCTACCACCAACCAAACCGAATAAAATATGTACCCCCGCTGGAAATCGAACCCGGTACCCCTGGGTCTGATACCGGTGGTTGTTACCACTAGACCACAGATGGCCTAGCATGAGCAGCTTTTATCGACTCGATAACTTGATAGCGTGTCACTGTCCTGCTCATATCGTAGCGGAGTAAGCAAGACAGCATGATGCGTTGTATCATATCGCGTGATATAGCGGTGTTCATGCTAGGGGGGCAGAGGCGGTTAAAAGACTAGACTGTGCTAATGTTGTTATGTGTTTGCAGAACCACCATATAACTCCGCCCCGACCAAAGATACATTTTTGCGTTGACTGTGGCAAAGGTTTCGCCGCGAAACATGGTCTTTTAGCGCATCATAGGAGGTAAGTAAATTATAACATGTTTTAATTGACTTAATTCAGCTCTAAATGGTGCAAACATTGCTTTAAATAATAAATAAATGAATAGTTGCATACAATCACACCAATTATCTAGCCCACGTTAAGTTTTTTGAAGAACTTGTGTTATGGATACTAGATATCGGATTAACATACTTATATACTTTTTTGTAAATGCATACATAACTTATGATACAATTTTAGATAGAAAAATATTGGAAAAAATCAACTCGGCCACAAGTGAATTCTCAGATGGGACTCGAACCCACGACCTTTAGAACCTTTGGTTAGAGCATTGGACCGGATTCCCAAAGGTCGTGGGTTCAAGTACCATCGGGGAATTCACTTTTGGCCGAGTTGATTTTTACCAATACTTTTCTATTACCCGTAAAATTTACCATAAGTATAAAAATAGCATTGAAAAATGCAAAAATTACAAAATCATAAATTATTGGCAGTTGCATCTTAATCGATCATTAAACACCTGAAAAGATGTTTCTTTCGAATGCAAGGATATTCCTAGCATTGATGTAACAACGCTGGCCTACAGCGTATTAAAAATGTAAAAGTATTGGAGAATTTCGACGGTGGTTCGCAAGTCTCGGTAGCTCAGCGGTAGAGCATTGGACCGGATTTCCAAAGGTCGCGGGTTCGATTCCCGTCTGAGAATTCACTTGTGGCCGAGTTAATTTTTTCCAATATTTTTCTATATAAAATTTACCATAAGTATAAAAATAGCATTGAAAAATGCAAAAATTACAAAATCATAAATCATTGATTGTTGTTCAACAGACATCCAGAAGGCAGCTGTACGCTTAGAACTCACGTTTGTCCCCAATGTGGTAAAGCATTCTTTCAGAAAAACCACCTTATGCTACATCAAAGACAACATATGGATCTTCCACCCAGAAATGTAAGAATTGTCTATGTTTATATATGAATTTCTTAAAATTAGTTTATTTATATTCGACGAAACAATACTTAATAGCAATTTTGTCATTATTAGCTTTTTTTAATTACACATTTTTATATTAACTTTCTTATATTACAAAGTTCATTTATATTTGAAGATAGAATATTTGGTGGCGATTTTGTATTATCAAGACATTTGCTTGAAAGTTGATAATACAACTAAAGTTAAATTCTATCTAACTACACATTTCTTATTTAAATAAGTAGTTTTTAAAATGCCTTTTGTGTTTGGATCTGTATACATAACCTTCATTAAAGCTTGTTTATTACTTCAACAAGTTTAAATAACATGTTATATTTTTGTAGCAGCAACAGCAAGCTAACCAACAAGCACAACAACAGGCGCAACAACAAGCGCAACAGGCTGCGGCGCAACAAGCCGCGCAACAAGTTCAACAACAAGTACAACAAGCGCAGCAACAGCAGCAGCAACAACAGCAACAACAACAGCAGCAGCAACAGCAACAACAACAGCAACAGCAACAGCAGCAGCATCAGCAACAACACCAGAATACCATAGAAATAGAACATCAATCACATGAACAGCCTACACATATACAACTGGTACGTTATCTACGTTGGTTTTTACTTTTTAGGCTGTCTGTAAAGATGTTATTACTATTTTCGAACTTTATATTTTTTGAAGTATTTTTTTTTATTATCATGGTCATTCCACTGCATGGAACTGATGAGAACGGTGACCTAAAATTTGTAAAAAAAAAATATTTACAAGAACTAAGCAAGAAAAAAACTTTCGCCCTAAACTGCACTACTGCACGTGCAAAAGATGAATCAATCACAAAATAAACAGTAAATATTAGAAGCAATTAGCAGTTTAGAAGCATCACTCCAGCAGATGCCGATCATGAGAATAGTATTTCTGTGAGTCGGATTTTTAATGCAGTAGAGTTACTGACAGGTGCCAATGTAATTTTGTAAAAATAATGCTGCTTCATAATGTAGCTATAATGATAATACTGAATTTGTGTTAATGGAATCAATACTTACTGAACTTTAACTGGATCTGATTAAATCATTACGAAAAACGGATTATTTTATTTATTTATTTATTGACACTTTATTGCACAAACAGCAAAAGGCGGACTTAATGCCCTTAGGCATTCTCTACCAGTCATCAACCGGAAAGGGTGTGGAGGAGAAGACACGACGGCAATAGAAGTAAAGAAGTGTTGAACATACAGTAAAAATAAAATATAAGAATTAAACATACTTACTTATATACAAATACCTACAAATGATACCAATACATAAATATATTACTTTTACAAAGTGACATTAGCACTTGTCAAATTACTCTCCTAATAAAAAATCCGACTATATGTCTTAACATATCATGCATTTCATATATCGTTGTAATTTATCTGTTTTTTTTTATTTCTTTGCGCTAACAACTTAATAATTTCCAGGTTCCAACTTTAGTAACCTCTCCTAATATTCGTCAGGTAACGAATCGGTCCGGCCAAGTGATCGGCAACCAGATCGTGGTAGGTTCCGTGGGTGGAGTGAACGTAGCGCGGCGATTGGTAGCCGGTTCCCAGCTTCACATCATCAGGCCGCACGATGGTAAATCACAGTTGCACCATAAACACGCGCGCCACCACGCCAGGTATGTAGTTTAACCATCTATATATATAATACGGCAGTGAAGCCGCTTCTCCTCCTAAACTAAAAGTCGCACAATCAAGTGCAATACACCGTTAGAAAGGTATTTGTCTGAAGTGGTCGGATAAGTCGAGAAATTTAGCAAAAACTCAAATATTAAAAAAAAAAAACAAAAAAAAAAAAACAAAAAAAAAAAAAACTTTTTTGAATGTTATTATGTGTTTTTTGCGCATTATGCGCACACGGGTTGCTCGTTTATATTATGTACAAATGGCTGTACGGTTTCACTCGCGTGGCAAATCCAGCCCCCTAATTGTCTAATTTCAAGATCTATCATCATCCCTTTCAAAGGTATTGTGATTGTGATAATGATTTATGGAATTGTGTAACTTATAGTCGCAATCCCTTTCGGAACGAATGATGTTTTAAATGACACTTTATTTGACACTTCTCCATACATTTGAAAGATATTTTCGTGTGTTAATTTGCTTAGACAGTTCAATATTGACGGCCTGAAGTAAGTAAATATCTGATACATATTAAACAAGAAAATATACTAGAAAAAAGCAACTAGTCTCATGTCGCCCTGACGGGATTCGAACCAGCATCCTTGGGAGTCCGGCCCAATGCACTCTCACAATGGATTTTCAAGGATGCGGGTTCGAATCCCGTCAGGGCGACATGAGACTAGTTGCTTTTTTCTAGTATATTTTCTTGTTTAATAGGTATCACATAAAAATAGCATTGTAAAATGCAAAATTTAGAAGTTATAAGTAAATATCTTTCAAATGATGAACTGAAAGGGATTGCGATAGATTTTAAAATTAGACATAGCCCCCTGGATATCTACTATCTGTGTACCATAAATGTCATCCAAATCCGTTCATTAGTTTTCGCGGGAAAGAGTTACAAACATAAATTTTTACACATCCATCCTCACAAACTTTCGCATTTATAATATTAGAGGAGTGCGAGCAAGCACGCACTTGCCGACGTATCATTTAGTTATTGACCCAATTTACTTCATATTTTTGGTAATTATTTTATTTTCTCATTTCAATTCACATTTAGTCATAAAAAAAATAGCAGTATTTAGCTTCCAAATATACATTTTTATGAAGTTTAGAACAGTTTTCTTATTTATCAGAATTATCTTACTTTAAACCCGTACACGTACAGTCGGGGAACTTCCCGGTTGACCAGTAGAGATTTTTTAGGCAGCTTTATTTATAAAAGTAGTAGATATATAGAAAATGTTTACATCACTAATAATAGAACATTTACAGGCATTTCATTTGAATATTAAATTATTTCTTTAACCTCAGTACTTTCCGAGAAAACGTTTCTCAAAAAAACTACTGGTCAACCGGGAAGTTCCCCGATTGTACATGGTCCTTCGAGCCGGTTCATATACGCGTTCATCGTTACCGTAAATGTGAACTGAAATGTGTAAAATAACTGCTAATATGAAGTAAATTGCGCTACCATAAGTTAATTATTTTACTATATATTTCACCCGCGTTTCCGTTAGAATATCGGGATAAAAATCGGCCAAGTGCAAGTCGAACTCGCACATAAAGGGTTTCGTCTCTCACCCAAGGTTGCCTGGAAGATATTGCTATGTAGCAATAAGACCGCCTATTCTATGTTTTCTCTGTATGTGTTTGTTTTTGTATCGTGTGCAATAAAGTTTCTATTATTATATTAAATACACCTACCTACCCAAAATGCCTCTATATATTTTCGCCTGCAAAAATAACTTTGTTTTTCATAGTGTCTGTATTAATGACAAAGTTATATTTGCGGTTTTGGATTTGGATTGCAAATGTGCTATAGCTCTGAAACTGCATAATATATTTCGTTCAAACCAATTTTCGTTAAAAGTTTTTAAAAAGGCATATTTTTTTTTAGATTTTTCACTTTCTTATTTTAAAAGTTAGAGGGGGGGACACACACATTTTCACTTTGAAAGTGTATATCATTCAAACGGTTGGCTTTGAGAAAAAACTGTTCTAGGTACCTCAATGTAATTTTTAAAGACCTATCTATACGAGATACCCCACACGTATAGGTTTGATGAAACATTTTTTTTTAGTAACAGTTCCATTTATACTCCTTAATTCATATATTTTTTATTTTTGTGTAAAAAACCGTAAAGCGGTTTACAGAATACATTTTACCGACCAAGTTTTAATTGTGTAATCCTCATAGTTTTGGAATAATGTAGCTGTGACATTTACCAATTTGGAAGTGTATATCTTTCAAACGGTTGATTTTGAGATATTACTGTAATAGGAACTTCAATGTAATTTTTAAAGACCTATCTATAGATACGCCTCAAGTATAGGTTTGATAAAAAAAATGTTTCAAATCCCTTCGGGAATATTTTTAAAACTGACAACCATATTTCGTCGAAACCAATTTTCGTTGGAAGTTTTTATTAAGATCTACATATATATATATATTTTTTTAAATCTCTCTCTTATTTCAAAAGTTAGACACACATTTTACCACTTTGGAAGTGTACATCTTTGAAACGGTTGATTTTGAGAAAAAAACGTTTTAGAAACCTCAATGCAATTTTTAAAGACCTATCTATAGATACCCCACACGTATAGGTTTGATAAAAAAAAAAATTCAGTGTCAGTTCCATGTTTGGGGAGCCCCCCCTTAATTCATTTTTATTTTATTTTTGTGTAAAAACCGTTAAGTGGTTTTCAGAATACATCTACCTACCAAGTTTTAACTGTGTAATCGTCATTATTCATATTCAGTTTCATACATATTCAGTTTTGGAATAAAGTGGCTGTGACATACATCGATTTGGGGGAATCTATAAGGGTTTCGTTTTTTGCCTTTAGGCTACGAAACTCTAAAAAGTAGCCTTTATTACTCTCTGTCTTTTCAACTAACTCCACGCCAAAATCAAATCATACAAACAGACTTTCGCATTTATAATATTGGTTAAGATTTCGAAGGCAGATCAATGTATGTGATATTTTCCGACATTTATTTATTTAATAACTTTGACTCTGTCTTGTTGCAGCGGTGACGTTAAAGAAGTGGGAGGGTTGGTCCTCTCGACCGGTCGCGGGCCCGGACTCATCAAGTACGAGATCTCCATTCCTCCCCCCACCTCCGTGGTGCAGGTCCAGCAGCTCGACTAAACCAATATCAATTACACTTAATGTATACGTATACAGATTGTCACCATGTGATCGAGGCTTTATCCCCTCTCAGTTGTGAAAACTTGAAACTTTCAGGCGATTAGTAATTTGATATTTACTTTACAGTATATTTTGTTGATATCTGAATCTATCAGGAACCGCCAAAAGTAAAGATAAGAAAGAAAAGAAACGGATCTGTTGCTTTTTCTAAAATGGGTCACTAATTTGGTAAAAAATGCACCAATTTGTTACTCTAATTCTGAAAAGTCATAAAATCGTCTATTAAAAAATAATATATGGATACTCCAGTCTGGAGTCTGGACTACTCTTGTTATACGAACTACAGTTACCATGTATTTTAATACGAATCCGGATTAAATAGTTTGCTTCTAACTCCCATAGCCGTGATGACTGAGAGAAGGCCGACT
Organism: Chrysoteuchia culmella; assembly: GCA_910589605.1. Taxonomy (NCBI): domain Eukaryota; kingdom Metazoa; phylum Arthropoda; class Insecta; order Lepidoptera; family Crambidae; genus Chrysoteuchia; species Chrysoteuchia culmella. The sequence continues at coordinate 5,792,783 of OU342651.1, forward strand.
TTCACCAACTCCAAGTCAAAATTACAACTTTATGTTTGTTAAGAGAAAAGTGTGATCAGATCACTAACGTTTCGACAGTACAATAACTTTGGACAGAGTGATATCTTACTACATTTTAGTAAATTAACGTCTACTAACGAGGCTACTATACTGCCTCGTGTGTGATAAATTATCACACATCACTGATAATAAAGACCTCATTCAAACGTCATATCAGGCTGGTGTTAGAACAAAATGTATCTTACATTTTTATTTCTTTTAAATATGAGTAGTTTTTACTGAGTAACTAGAATCAAAGAATTAGTCGATGTCTATTTGAATTCATTTAATGGTATATTTTGTTCTAATAACATTAAAATAAATAAACTCGTATGATTATATGACTGCATTGGAAGTAAATGTTGCAAATCCTAAAGTAGTATCGAAATAGATGATTTAGTACCCGCTAGCGGAATTTAGAACAAATGAAATCGAATATAAAAGCAATACGAGATAACTATATGTCGAAATGGCGTGTTTCAAAAGTGACATCTGGATCAGAACGTTTGTACCATATTGTGAATAGTGTAAAATAAGAGAAGGAGCCTGTTTCAGAGTAAAATTTGGCTTTGGTATATTGGTTCAAATGTTGGCGTTTCATGGGCCAACATCGCATGTAGACACGAATACAGACGGAGCTTTGTTTGATAGATGTCTCACCGACAGCCTTACATTAGAGCCTTAATTTTAAAGTTTGTCTTTCTATAAACATCGCGTAATATAACTACTTAATTTCTCGATGGCAATAAATTGAAAGTGACTCATCTGTGTAAAATATACTTTAGGGAACGTTCTAAGATTTAGAACATGCGGCGATTGTGTTGTAAAAAGACAAGTTACTATGTTTCTATGTAAAATAGTTTAGATAAGGGTTCACTAGTGTGTAGAATTAGTTATAAACTCTTTGTACATATCAAATACGTTTTGTAACAGCACCGTGCGGCGGTTTTTGTAATTATAAAAGTGTACAATCTCTCTGTAGGTACCGCATTTAATTTCATTATTATTTTTTATGTGTTTAAAGGCCTCGTTAGGTTTCAATTAAGTACATTAAAGATATTATTTGAGCGTATCCTTGTAATAATGGCAGGTAATATGTTATGTGCAATTGGAATATTGGATTTTGAGATGGATTTGTTTTAGATCTGATTTATTTGCGAAATTTATGTATGTATTTAAGATTTGTTTTTCTGTTGACTGTACTTGGTTGTTATTAATTTTATTATTTCTGTACCGGCGAATAGTGTTTCTGAATGTTGTTTTTTTTTAGTTTGTCTTTATCGCAGCTTTGTATGGTCAACAGATGTAGAACGGAGTCTTGAAGAGCTCCCGGTTTTCATATCTTTTAAAATATGTATCTAGTCTGTGATAGCCAACATCTATTTCTATCTGAAAGTATTTAGTGCTGGGAACTCTGGGTACTGCCAAATCTGGGAACGTGATAGGGAGTTATTGAGGATCAAAGTCAATATTTATTTTTAAATATTATTGTTTAAAGCTACAAAACCACCTGATTAATATCAAAATCAATCAATGAAACTGGGTCCCGGTCGCCTACTCCTACCCTCTAGACAGATGCACACGTTGTTGCATTTTTTTTTACTAAAAATAAAAGTCGTTTCCCAGCATTTAATTTTACATATTCTTATGTAGTTTGATGTACACTACGCATATATTACGGCTTCGGTAGGGGTCTTTTAATACCCTGAACCTCTATTTTTGATTCACTCGTCTCGAGGATTCTACTGATTTTCGTGCGACATTTGGTTTCCGTATTCCGTAAAAGCGACCTTGCCCGTATATACATAGCTTCGCTTTTCGCCCGTAGTACCGCCTACCAACGCGAGCGCGCGGGGGGCAAAGCGAAAAGCGTGCTATGTCCCCGCATGCAAAGTCGCTAATCGCCTGATCGCCTCCTCGTTCGCCTCGCCACTCGCGCGACGAGTGATTCAAAAATAGAGGTCCTGTTTATTTAACAAAACAATAAAGGCAAATTACATCTTAGTTTTGGCGCGCACTGTTCATTGAAATCAAACAACTTATATCGTTTTAAATCGGCAATTGGAATTGAATTGTCATTAATTTGCCTTTGAAATAAAACAACTTTTAAGGATTTTAGGCCCACTGTATTTCACGAGAAGGATCTAATCTTCCGTGTTTTTCAATGACACTGTCAGAGACCAATTTGCTAAAATAAATTTGAGAGATAATCTGATAGAATCCACAGAAAGGCAAAATAATATTCAAACTTAACAAGAACTGATTCCAGTAGCGTGGTCAGTGTATTATACTTTCCAGATAGAAAAGATTCCAAATTGATTAGTTTAGACGCGCCTGACAGCATTGTAGTAGCATTGGTGTTACTACAAAACGTTGTCTTAATTTATACTTGGTTTAGATCTGACGCCGTCTCTGTACTCCTGTTAGCGATTAACGCCCGATATTAATAACCTATCTCTAGATATAGATGGGGCTATCTGAGATGGTTGCCTGATATTTTTGTTAAAATTACCAAAATAATGACGGTTGCTAGGTAACGAAACCTAGGCAACTATCTCAGATAGCCCTATCTATAATATAGATAGATTATTTTTAAACTAGAAGTTAACCAAGTTAGAAGTTAGTGTGTGTTGGCAAATGTCCAAACATTATCGCGTAGATTAAATTTTTTAATTTAACTCTTGACGCAAACGCGGTGGTACCGTTTGGACATTTTCAAACTCATCCTCGGCCCTCAGGTCTTTAGACAATGTTTCGTTGTAACACTTACTATAGCGTCCAATGTCTCTCCTTGGCTTAAAATTGTTAGTTTCCTACAATTTTCTGTTGTATTCAGATACAACTGTCGAAATCATCCTTCTAATACTTTATTATTATTAATGCTACACCATTAATGTATCTTTTAGGCCCGTCTAAACTAAATATATAAAATTGACTTCCTTTTAGACAGTATTATTGTTTGAAAATTTGCCAATAGAGTTTTAAAGGCAACAAACTGTGTTAATTTACATTATAAAATGTATAATTTCTTAACGTTGGATCTTGTTTGCCATTTACTTACTTGTACATATATATAGTTAATATCTATAATTTTTATATTAAATGAAAATATACATGCTATAATCATTCATTTGTTTTAATAACGTCCCGTTTTTTCTATGAGGTAACGATAGTTTCGCAATCTCACATTGAGTCACTAGTCGCGGCTACTAAATGCGACGGCGACAAGCTGTAAACGAGATTTTTCATACATTTTGTATAGTATCGGCGCTGCATCGGGCGCTCGAGTGGCTGCGATCGAGCCACAAGCTGCGGGAGTCGCTCGCGCTCGCTATTAGTGGCCGCGTTTGTGGCTCACCTCACGCCATCACTCGGCCCTCGGCCACACGAGACGGTTTCATGGCGATTGTGGCCGCCACTCGGCCACTAGTGGCGGCGATTAGTGGCCGCGTCTATAGTCCGATTTTTTATTGAGTAATTTGTGATTGAGGTTGTCAATGTCACTTTGTAAAAATAATGCTGAATTAAAATGATAATATCGTCGCTTAGCTAACAATACCGCGCAAGTCGAAAATTGGCCTTATGAAGTTTAGACCACCATTAGAAAGATCTTTTCGGCGCGCAACCAATGACGCTTCAGAAAAATCAAAACTATCCAATAGTAGCGCGTTATTCGAATGATTCTGGCACCGCGCAAGTCTTTGGCAGTGTCAAAACCGCATAAGTCGTTAGTTCGCCATACTGTTTCGTGTTAGCGTGTGATCGTGGAAAAAAATCATAGATTGTCACGGTTTTATCAACGAAAGCAACATTAATTGTTTATTATAGTGATAGTAAAACGTAAGCAACGTTAATTGTTTATTATAGTAATAGTTGTTATGATTGAAACGTTATATTTTAAATATAAGCACATCTTAAGTTTGTTCGCGCACTCATAATTGAAATAAAACAACTTTTGCGGAATATTTAGTGCGATTTATTTACCCAAAATATATTATATTTGGTACTATATTCTTCGGTTTATTTGAGGTTTTTTGGTTTCACGACGTTTCGGCACCTTTTCAGTTGCCGTGGTCATGGGTTGACTAGCTACTTATAAGTCTACCTTCACTAATTTGATTTATTATTGCGTTCGGAAACGGTTAAATAATTACGAATTAAAAGTTACTATGGCAACAAATATTGAGTTTCATATTTTGATTTGTTTGCTATTTAAATTATTTATTATTAACAAAAGAAAAAAATAATGATTCTACTGGCAGTTCACAAAATTGAGAGGACTTTCGAAGAAAGATACTGCCAAGAAAACTTCGAAAGCGGGCCGACCTTCACTTTTATGTTTGTTATTAATCTACAAAAAGAGCTAACCGTATCCTTAGGTCTTGCAGTATGTGATTTGGGTTGAGACTTTAATTTATGGATAATAGGATCCCAAGCTGGTGGTACCTTCCAACCATCATCTCTATTGAAATTTTAGAGTTTTAAAAGCAGTAGGTACTACCGTCTAACTGTCATTCATTTTACGACGAATTACCATTTAAAGTATGTCTACCTAAAAGTCCACCTGATTGATGATTGTTATTATGCTAAAGAGAGAATTCAATTCTTGATAATTATTTCTATTTACTAATATTATTATAACCAACATTTATTTTTGTTATAAGTGAAACAGTTTAACTATGTTACACCTACCTATTTTATTAGGACTACGTAAGACTATCAGAACTAGGTAGTTAATATCCAAGACTAATAATTACGCATTGTGATTAACCCATCCTTAATTAGAGTAAGTACTATGTTTAGTTAAATTATATAAATTTAAGACAAAGCTAATTTATAATGCTCTCTAATATTGTTGCTACTAGCCTTTTTAGACATTACAATAATATTGAAAAATTTATATTACTGATCTGTGTTATCAATAAAGTTAGGACTACCTCAGGCTGAATAGAAGCTAGTTCAAAACTAAAACAAATGACTTTTTATGTAATAATTGTATTATCTAATACATAGTTACTACAAAACTTTTGGTATAATTTGTAGAGTATGTTCAGTATTTTGTTGAAATTGTAAGGTAGTACATAATTATGATTCTGTGATTATAATTCTCACAAGCATTTAAATTGCTTTGTGAGCGTTACAAAATAATTTTGTTACTTAAATTCTAAGTAAATAAAATGTTAGAACACCGCAGAAGTCTTTATTTTGTTAAACTAACACCGCATAAGTCAACCTTATATCTAAACAGTATTAAATGCACTTGTTTTAACTTAATTACGTCATAATACAATCTAATACATACCTATTAATGTAAATATCCCACTATGCCTTCATAATATTTTAAGGAGATAATCAGTTTTTTGTCTCTCCTGAAAACTTCACAAATTTGACTTGCGCGGTATTGTTAGCTAAGCGACGATATTGAATTTATGTGCGTGAATGGAATCGATAGGTACTTACTGAACTGGAACTGGATCTGCGCAAATCATTACGAATAATCGTTTAAAGCAGGATTATTTTTACAAAGTGACATTGGCACCTGTCAAATTACTAATGGTCGCGTTTAGTGGCCGCGACTATAGTGGCTCCAATGTGCGCTTGCTCTTTATATCCTTCAAACACATGGTCCACCACACTAATGTGTGTGTCTACAGCTTCCTCATAAGACATAGAGGAATTCTAAGCATGCCATATTTTAGTGCATATTAGGAGCAATCAAACGTGTCAGTGATATTTTAGGTGCAACCATAACTTCGTTACTAGGAGTTTTTTTTTGTGTGTTAGCTGGAGAAACGTGTCCCCAGCTGACACATGCCGTTTTAAGGCAAACCAGTGAGGTTAGGGCTTTAGACTACAGTCAGAAATTTAGTGCACAATAGGAGCAATGAGAACCAAAAAAACTAACCGTCACACTCAAATACTGTTGAAACTACGATCATTAAAGTGTGTGTTAGCTGGAGACCCGTGTCTCTGGCTTACACACACCTGTATCTTCGTAATTATTTGAGGTAGGATTATGTTTTATACCTCAAATTTTAGAGTCGAATTGGAGCAGTAAGCTCCAAATTTTTCTAATCTCTGGCTCGAATAGTTTTTAAGCTACGAACCGATAAGCATGTGTAAGCTGGAGACACGTTACACGTTTTGAATCACTGTAACCGTATAAGTTAGAGTCTCGTATTAAGAATCAAATGATACCTTATAATAGGAGCACACGGCATGCAAAATTTCAAATTACTGGGCTTCTTAGTTTCAAAATTATAGGCAAAAAACTGGTTTCCCGCCAAAAAATTCAAAATAAATGGCTCGGACGCAGCTAAAGCGCGGTTGCCGTTCCGTGCGCTACACTGTTGCAACCGACTTTGAACCTAACAGCTGGTATTAATTCGAGTCATTTTAGTTTGCGCTTTCGATCGTTTTAATTTCTGTTTTGAGAATTTTAGACCAGGAGCCGTCCGATATATCTACGCTGATTACATACCATCTTTGGTAGTTACTTATAATTGAACTATCTGATTCTCTTATGAAGTACTTTCTAAATGTTAGTGTTAGAAAATTCACAACATTTGTTGATATAGGGCATGGATGATGGGCAATTTTCTATGAAACCTGGGCGTTAAACCAACAGAAATGGAACTACAATTTAGTACTTAGTACTAGAAAATGTTTTCTTGTTTATTAACTATCATAAGCCCCCAGTTTGCTTGAAAATAACCAGAGCGAAATACACTATTATAAATTCTGTATCTAACTATACTTTTTTCTCTCTTATTAATTCAGTGATTAGTTCTCTTATTACTTAACCTATAGTTCATAGAACAAAGAAAAAAAATCGGAGACTTCCTTAATACTATTTTTTTTCCGGTAAAACTGGGAATTTAATTAGGCGAACCTTAACACCTTATTATTAATATTAAAATTATATTTGCTTTTCGTTTTGACACAACTGCTCAAAAATAATTAGAATGTTTTCATGGTTCACGTGATTTTAATTTCCTAAAATTTTATTAATATTCACCATAACCAGTGATCGGATAAAGTTAATTTTTGGCTGAAAAATTGTGGAAGCAGCTTCTTAAAACATTTTGTTTTTTTTATATTAATCCCAGGATTCCAAAAAATTCGGGAATGCAAAAGTAGTCGATAACATAGTGTGGAAACAACGACTTTAGCATTATGGTACTTATTATAAAATAATCCGGGACTCGCAATCCAGGTGTTGCAAAAGGGGTTACATATTCATATTTTAGTACTTTTATAAAAAAAACTGTCGTCACACAACTGTCGTCACAAAAATAAGGTATTTTTCGACCTCCTACGTAACCCATAAAACCCCCTTTCAGCATCAAATATCAATAATAATAATAATATCAATCATATCGATCGATTTTGTATGGACAAGCGACTTATCCAAATTTTAGAGTGAAATTACTATGGAAACTGCACCCTAATTGTCTTATTTCAAAATCTATCACAATCCCTTTCAGAGGTATTGTGATTGTGTTATTTTCGTCTGCCACATTTGCTTAGACAGTTCAATTTCGTTTATTCCATACCTTTCAAAACGCGTCCCGATCACAATCGCTTTCAAATGTCAAATAGTGATGGCCTGAAGTATGTAAATATCTTTGAAATGACGAATTGATAGGGATTGCGATAGATTTTAAAATTAGACAATTAGCCCCCTGAAGAAATTTTGAGCTTGTTCTTTTGAACTTTTTATCATGTCAATTAATGCTGAAAGGGGGTTTTATGGGTTATGTAAGGGGTCGAAAAATACCTTATTTTTGTGCTATGAAACGTACATCATGTACGATTCGTAGCCCTCGTCATTTCAAAGATATTTACATACTTCAGGCCATCACTATTTGACATTTGAAAGGGATTGTGATCGGGACGCGTTTTGAAAGGTATGGAATAAACGAAATTGAACTGTCTAAGCAAATGTGACAGACGAAAATATCACAATCACAATACCTCTGAAAGGGATTGTGATAGATTTTGAAATTAGACAATTAGGGGGCAGATTCCAATGTAATTTCACTCTAAAATTTGGACAAGTCACTTGACTATACAAAATCGATCGATATTATTGATATTATTATTATTATTGATATTTGATGCTGAAAGGGGGTTTTATGGGTTACGTAGGGGGTCGAAAAATACCTTATTTTTGTGCTACGATGCACTGTTTCGAGCTAGAAAAGCGAGTCTGCCGCGGCAGTGGCCGGCGAAATTCCAGAGACGACAGTTTTTTTTATAAAAGTATTAAAATATGAATATGTAACCCCTTTTGCAACACCTGGATTGCAAGTCCCGGATTATTTTATAATAAGTACCATAATGCTAAAGTCGTTGTTTCCACACTATGTTATCGACTACTTTTGAATTCCCGATTTTTTTTTGAATCCTGGGATTAATATAAAAAAAAAACAAAATGTTTTAAGAAGCTGCTTCCACAGTTTTTCAGCCAACAATTAACTTTATCCGATCACTGGTTATGGTAAATATTAATGAAATTTTAGGAAATTAAAATCACGTGAACCATGAAAACATTCTAATAATTTTTGAGCAGTTGTGTCAAAACGAAAAGCATTTATAATTTAAATATTAATAATAAGGTGTTAAAGTTCGCCTAATTAAATTCCCAGTTTTACCGGAAAAAAAATAGTATTAGGGAAATCTCCGATTTTTGTCTTTGTTCTATAAACTATAGGTAAATATACTCAGCCTATTCCGATCACTGAATTAATAAGAGAGAAAAAAGTATAGTTAAGAATTTATTTATTTTAGAATTTATAATAGTGTATTTCGCTCTGGTTATTTTCAAGCAAACCTGGGGGCTTATGATAGTTAATAAACAAGAAAATATTTTCTAGTACTAAGTACTAAATTGTAGTTCCATTTCTGTTGGTTTAACGCCCAGGTTTCATAGAAAAGTGCCCATCATCCATGCCCTATATCAACAAATGTTGTGAATTTTCTAACACTAACATTTAAAAACTACTTCATAAGAGAATCAGATAGTTCAATAAGTAACTACCATAGATGGTTTGTAATCAGCGTAGATATATCGGACGGCTCCTGGTCTGAAATTCTCAAAACAGAAATTAGAACGATCGAAAGCGCAAACTAAAGTGACTCGAATTAATACCAGCCGTTAGGTTCAAAGTCGATTGCAACAGTGTAGCGCACGGAAAGGCAACCGCGCTATAGCTGCGTCCAAGACATTTATTTTGAATTTTTTGGCGGGAAACCAGTTTTTTGCCTATAATTTTGAAACTAAGAAGCCCAGTGATTTGAAATTTTGCATGCCGTGTGCACCTATTATAAGGTATCATTTGATTCTTAGTACGAGACTCTAACTTATACGGTTACAGTGATTCAAAACGTGTAACGTGTCTCCAGCTTACACATGCTTATCGGTTCGTAGCTTAAAAACTATTCGAACTAGAGATTAGAAAAATTTGGAGCTTACTGCTCCAATTCGACTCTAAAATTTGAGGTATAAAATATAATCCTACTTCAAATAATTACGAAGATACAGGTGTGTGTAAGCCAGAGACACGGGTCTCCAGCTAACACACACTTTAATGATCGTAGTTTCAACAGTATTTGAGTGTGACGGTTAGTTTTTTTGGTTCTCATTGCTCCTATTGTGCACTAAATTTCTGACTATAGTCTAAAGCCCTAACCTCACTGGTTTGCCTTAAAACGGCATGTGTCAGCTGGGGACACGTTTCTCCAGCTAACACACAAAAAAAAACTCCTAGTAACGAAGTTATGGTTGCACCTAAAATATCACTGACACGTTTGATTGCTCCTAATTTGCACTAAAATATGGCATGCTTAGAATTCCTCTATGTCTTATGAGGAAGCTGTAGACACACACATACCACACTAGGACATTATTTAGTGTGAACATGTAAAAACAGCTTAAATGTGGCTGCTGAGAGAATGGTTTCTGACAGTTCATTGTTCATTTTCTATTATCCGGAAAAGATAGAATACAAGATATTCGATAATAAGCTTTATTAACTTGTTATAGAGAAGTCAGAAACCACGTACATATATTTTTTTAATTGATTTCACAACACTTAAAAACACAAACAAAATCGCGAGTCGAGACACTAAGTTTATGTCAGCCATGTTTACTCTACTCGCGATTGTGATTCTGTTTTTTTTTTTAATTTAATGTAATGTGCAATCAATAGTAATGATGTGTTAATATGTTCTCCGTAATGTTGTATTGACCGATGGAAATAGTGGGAATTACTTTTCATACGATCGTGACCCAGAATAACCATTTGCGGCGTTTAATAAACGTGTGACGGCCTACCGCTTGTCGGTCTTCGTAAGATGGCGGTTATCATACTGGCCACAAAAAGCTTTAAGTAATACTTTTTATGAGAGTGTCATTACATACATAATTATTATTTAAGTACACAATTTAACTGTGAAAATGTAGTTGATAATTCAGCAATTTACAAGAGTTTTTATTAAGATAAAAAGTTACCATCTAACCTTACCTATTTACATTATAAACGCGTTTAAAAAACGCCCATAAAACGTAATAATAATAAGTATTATGGGAAAATTAGTGCCACTATTACTATTAATGGTTATTCTCAATGGAAATAGTGGGACCGACCCTTTACAGCTACGACGGACCGTTTTCACAGATTCGGAATGGACGTAGTGCGTAAGCGATGAAAATCGTTCTTATCACTTACGTGATACGGGCGTGTTCAAGTTCATTTATATGTCGCAGCCATCTGCTTAAATCAACTGTTTAATTGAACGGCTAGCCCGTTTATTGAACGCCGGCATTCAATTAAATGGCTTAAAAAGAACTAGCTAAAATGTTGAATGAAACGTTTAACGATTTGGCTGACTTGACTTGGCCGTTTCGTTAAATGGACTAGGGTAAAACTATTTTATGGATCCACTATCTTGGTTTTTGGTGGTATAAGCAAAGAGACATCTATGGTTTAAAAAAAAATACCTCAAAATGATGCTATTTCAATCAATTATCGGCCTAGGCATTCAATTGAATGCCGGCGTTTAATTAAGCAGTTGGCTGCGACATTGACTGAGGTTAGTTTATTTGCCAGTTTATGTATTTTTTCAAACTATACCTTTCTTCGAAGGTCTTTAGCAGATTATAAATTATATAGGCGTTGAATCTTTGGCCTCTTCAACCGCCCGCCATTTTGAAATTTTTTTAAAAAAAGCGTCGCACGATATTACTTGTATAAATGAATAGGGATCGTAAAGATGAAAAAATATATATTATGCAACATAATGCCCTAAAGTGTCAGGTTATTGGGATAATTGGAGTTACCTGAAACTATAATTTTCCTAGAAAGTTGAGATTTTTTAAACATGTATGAAAATCGCCCCAGTAGCTTAGGATGAATAGTAAAAAAAAATTAGTCACCTCTGGAAAAACTGGAAAATGACACCCCATATATGAGTCGGTCGGCACAACCATACCTTTTTATTTCAATGCTTTCATCAATACATACAAGAATAAATAAAAAAAAATATTCAAATAAATGTTCGATTTAACTTTCTTATTGTAAATAATTATGTTAGTCTTTGTCTTTGCACAATAAAACCTATCAAATGAGGAATTTACAAAGGTGAAATAAGTTATTTTACCTTCATTCCTCTTTTACACGAACAGAAAAACGGTAATTGTTAGTTCCAGGCGCCCAATTCTGCTAATGCTTAGTCACAATCGTATTTCAATGGTGTTTCAATGGTAGCCCTGTTTTACACAGTTCTTGTTACATCAGTGTAAATAAACACTACTATTGAAACACCATTAAGAGACGATTTTAACAAAAATTTAGCAGAATTGACCCCCTGGAATCACTTCCAAACAACCTTTGCTTTCAAGGCAAGTTTTGAGGTATAATATAAGCATATCTGCAACTGGAATGATAATTCACAGTGGTACTTTTGCGTCATGCGGAGTCCACTGGACAAATACAGAAAACGAGGCGTTTCCCTCAACATCTAAAATAGTATAATAACATAGAGATAGCACAACATTAGAAGCTACAGTAACAGCACTGATATCATACCACTTGCAGATAATTATGCAATATGTTCCCCCAAACATGCTTTGAAAGCTCAGCTTCCATAGTCAGTTTTTGAAAAATCCTGTTTGGATTTGGACAGTTTCAGATACGATTTCCACGAACTATAACAGTTGCCTTCAGGTTTCTTTTTCTTGTAAAAGAGAAATGAAAGTAAAATAACTTATTGGATATGTTTTTTCCTTATGTAGGAACATTGCTAGGTTTTTTTTGCATAGACGTAGGAATATCTGCTAGTACTATAGATAAAGACAGAATTTGCTGTTGGATTGGTTATTCAATGCAAGATCTTTTTTGTAAACTTTTCAATCAATCAATCAATAAATTTATTTATTTATTAGAAACATGGTAAAATACAATACAGATCTTAGATATTTATAAAATGTCCATTCATGTCTCGCCAAATCGGCATGCAAATGTCAAGAATATAATTAAAAATATAAAATAAATCAAATAATCTACATAATACAGTCATATACACAAAAACTTTACATTATCACAGTCCGAAATACTCTTTATCTTGTCTTTATATGTTTGCAGTAATTAAAATACTTAATCGTCAATAGATTAAAAACATTTTTCTTGTAGCCATAGCTTCACTGACCTACGGAACTTTGCCATTGGGAATGATTTGAACCCATTTGGTAATGCATTGAAAACCTTAACACACATTGCTGGACAGTTCTTAATGTACAGAGCAGTTTTGACATTAGCACTATATGTAAGCCTGTCTGGATGCCTTCAAGTGCATATCGACTTCACTCTTCGTTTGAGAATTTCTCCAATTGCTATAATTAGTCTCTGGTGCATGTAAGTTTTATAAGGTAAAATTATCCTCTTCTCTAGATTCATCTATAACAGCAGCAATTGCGTTATAAGGTGGTTCGAATGTAGGTAATGAATGCATTCTGAAATCGAATCATAACCATTCTCTAACTCGTTAAAAATTTTGTACAACGATAAAGATTTTGAGTGTTTTTTGGTTGTGCCGACGTCCATGTATGGTCATGGCATTTACGGCTAAATAATAGTGAAAAAAATGATAATAATTATTATTTTGATTGCAGTACAAATATAATATTGTTCCGTATTTTTTATTCTGACTTCAGTATTTTTAGGATTATAACCGTCAGCTTATGTAAACTCATATTTTGAAGACATGTTTTACAATTTTCAATTGAGAATTTTTCATTTGCGAAAAATCAATAACAAACGAATGAATTGACTATGGAACTATGGTACTTTTAGGTACGATTACTGTTAACAAATAACGTCTCTAAAAATGTGAGTAACTTTTTTAAAAATAGTCAATGACGGTAGACATTTTTATTTCTCAAAACCCATGTATGGGTCGGTAGGTTCATCTACTAGGTGATACTTTGGGTCGGCATTATTAATTTTTAACTCTAATTATCTGGCTAACGTGACGTGACACTCTAGCTAGGGCATTATATATCTTTTTTTTTTCTCTGTGTGTTCATACAGGTATTATCGTGCGCCGTCTTGGAAGAAGTGGTTAATTCGTCCAAGTGCGCCGTCATTTAAAAAAAAAAACAAAATGGCGTCTCATACTACGGATTTGGACGAGGCCAGCCAATATAAAAAAAAGTTCAAGCGCCTCTAATGCTGTTAGTAAATTATTATGTTCTTTGTTTATATTTATTTATTATACATAATTAAACATATTTGTTAGTTTTATTCATTTTGTTATGATAATGCAACAAACAATCATTTTCAAATCTTGTTACAATAAAGTTAGGCCATATCTCATTCGCGAAGCAATCTTGAAAGGTCAAACAGTTTTGTTGGCGCAAGCTGGCATGAATAAAGTATTGGAGTTATAAGACTCCTGGGACCATTTGGGTATATTCCGACGCTGCGGTGATTCCCTCCGTTCTGTTGAAGTAGTTTTTGTACAAAAAATATTTTGACTCTTTTTGTTTGAGATAAACTTATCTACCTTGTACATTTTATTATTTTTTTATCGATTTGATGCTTACGTTTATAACCAGCTTAAAAACGTAAACATCAAATCGACAGAATTAAAAAAACAAACACTTACTAGACAGTAATTTGCCTTGTGGTGTTATTAAAAGCATTGTTATTATAATTTCTTTTTAAATAAGGGCTGTTCCGCTTTAACGAAGTAGGTACCTACCTATAAAACTCTTAGTTCCAGTATGTTCAACTATTTGTACAAAAAGTTTAGCAAATTGGACATATTTCGTCCAATATTTTCAACTTTCAAAATAGTTTGCAACAAATTGGACAACTTTCCTCCTTAGACGAATTGGTTAATTCGTCCAAGTAGTCAACTCAACGTATAACTCAAAAAGCAAAACTAAAATTTTGAAAAAACCCACGACGGTTAAAACGTAGGTAATTGAAAAAAGATAAAATAATTTAAAAACCCCCGACTTAATTATCCGTCGGGGGCTGGCAATAGTTTTGCAGTTTTAATGTAAATAAATGGATTAATTTATATTCATGCTGAAATTTATAATAGTGATGGCATCCCCCGACAGATAATTAAGTCGGGGGTTTTTAAATTATTTTATCCTTTTTCAATTACGTTTTAACCGTCGTGGGTTTTTTCAAAAAAAATATTTTGCTTTTATTTCAAACTTTTTAGAGAGCATAGATATTATGTACATTGTTCTATATAAAACCCATTACTGAACATTTGGTTTTGCTCAAACAAATGTTTACTGCAGCGCCCCCTGGTGAGTCGTCACCGTAACACCTATCTAAGACCATGCACCAATCAAACCCAAACCCATTACTGAAAACCGCATCAAAATCGGACTAGTAGTTTTGGAGATAAATGGTAACATTGGTTTGCAAAACAAATATTTACTGCAGCGCCCCCTGGTGAGTTGTCACCGTAACACCTATCTAAGAACATGCACCAATCAAACCCAAACCCATCACTGAAAATAAAACCGTTTGAATGCAAAAAACTGCAACGTTATCGGTTTAGTAGTTTTTGAGAACTTTTAAAATGCCAACTACCGTAAAACATGTCTAAGTCACCTGCTCTGAAATGAAATCTTTTGAATGCAAAAAACCGCATCGAAATCGGCCCGCTCGTTTTCGAGGAAAATGGTAACAGACATACCTACAAACAAACAAACAACCTCTAACCCCAAACGCATATACCGCCACCGTTCCGTTCCGTCCGTCGTGGGTAAAAATGGGGCGTAAAGTGCGTGAGTTGGCGATTTCTTCAAAAAGTTGTTTAGGGTGCTTAGGGAGAAAACCTACTAAAATCCCCGCTTCTAGGAGGAGCGCCGTAGTGGGGGGAGGGGGGAAAGGAAAAATTAAAACAAAGTAGTTGTAGAAACTACTTTGTTGGGTGGCCTATCTGCTAGTTATTTAAAATGTAGATGATTTATTTTTGAAAGCACATCCAAGGTATTTTTGACGTCAAAAACGTAAAAAGTCCAAAATAAATAATTTTACTCACATATTTAAAATTCAGTTTTGATCATATTTGTTTCATGAACATGCCAGTCTTGGTACAAAAAGTATCACGTGTATCAAATGTGATTCATGGGAGAGGCATATCTATACATATCATAGAATAAATGCTATCCTTTTTCCACAGTTGGGATATTCGTTCGACTTCGGGGACGCACTTATCAAATATCCTATCTTGAAATGATCGGGAAGCACAAGCAATTGCCGCGCCCGCAATCTTCTGTTTTATCCCGGTTACGTTCGAGCTCCCATAGGGCATAGCCGGGATACCCTTACAGACTGAATTTATTGCTTACAGACTATAAAACCATATCTTCGATTGGTCGAAGAAGGCGTGTGGGTAAAGGCCCTAAAATCAACGGGATTTGATTATCTTCACATTTATTTTACCCATCTTGTTCTCATACTCACATATTTAAAATTCAGCCTGCTGCCAGAGAGTGGAATGCTTTGCCTGAGTCTGTGTTTCCTCACACTTACAATTTGGAGGTCTTCAAGTCGCGTGTGAATAGGTATCTTCTAGGCAAGCGCGTTTCATCCTATATAGATCGCATCTCGCTTACCATCAGGCAAGATAGCGGTCAAGCGCTAACCTATACATAATAAAAAAAATAAAAAAAACTATTTGAGTAGGTTAAAAAAATATTTTCCTACTTCCGAACTCTAAATAAGACGGTTTGTCAAGTGTAGGTCAAGGTTGTCTAGGTACCTAATGATTTTTCAAGAGGAAATAATCTTAATAGGCTTAATATTACCTAAACTAGGGCGGTTACAACCGGATACTCGGGTTCGTCGATCGACGAAAAATTCCAAATTATGCGAAAATCTTTAATTGCAGTTTGTGATCATCACGTTTAACATTTTGTATATTTTATAGTTTTCGGAACAAATAGACTCGAGTACCTTTAATTTGATACCTTACTCGGCCGCGTACTACGCGCCAAAGTCCCTATCGAGTCGTCACAAATTTTGCGAACCTGAATTAAGTATATAGATAGGTAGGTGTTATAATTTTACCGCGTGAGCGCTACTTTTATATTAAAAACGACTTTATCTCGATACTGTTCTTATACTCGTATTCAATCAATTACTTATGTAATTTTACAATTTATAAATATTTTATCTGACAAGGCGACCGTCCATATCTACGCACGAGCGACGGGCTAAAAAATAGCTCAGTGCGACGGGGCTCCCTTTTTAGGGTTGCGTAGCCTAAAGGCAAAAAACGAAACCCTTATAGATTCGGCCAAATCGATGTATGTCACAGCTACTTTATTCCAAAACTATGAGGATTACACAGATGTATTCTGTAAGCCGCTTTACGGTATTTACACGAAAATAAAAAAAAATATGAATTAAGGGAGGGCTCCCCATACATGGAACTGACACTGAATTTTTTTTTATCAAACCTATACGTGTGGGGTATTTATAGATAGGTCTTTAAAAATTGCATTGAGGTTTCTAAAACAATTTTTTCTCAAAGTCAACCGTTTGAAAGATGTACCCTTCCAAAGTGGTAAAATGTGTCCCCCCCCTCTAACTTTTGAAATAAGAAAGTGAAAAATAAAAAAAATATATATGATGTAGATCTTTGTAAAAACTTTCAACGAAAATTGGTTTGAACGAAATATATTTAGTAGTTTCAGAGCTATAGACATTTTCCAAAACCGCAAATTAAAATATCGCATTTTAATTTTTCAAAAACATTTCAAAAAGAGGTTCGAGACAACTTACTTCGCAGTAAAATTAAAAGAAAAATAAATTATGATAAAAATGAAAGATCTGTAGTATATAAGCCTAATGATTTAGTTTTATTAAAAAGTGAAAGTAATGATAAAATGAGTAATGTTTACTTAGGTCCATACTCTGTTGTTAGAGATTTTTGTCCCCGAATGTTGAGATTATAAAAGATGGAAAACCATAATTTAGTTCATAAAAATAGAACTAAGATGTATCATTCATATTTTTATTAATTTGTTTACTTAATCAACTCCTATAATCATAATCAGTATGTGTATTTATAATACACAATGTAATCAATGTATACTCAGATAATCTAAATGTTTAAGTTCTTTATAAAAAAAATGTTAAGTTTACAACTTCACATTTTTTTCTCTCAAGGGGAGAAATGTAAGGGTGTCTTTACTATATGTTTCTATATCTACATAAATGTACTCTTGTGGTCTTAATAATATATAATCGCATTTATTCTATTATTACACGCAGTTCTAATCGAGACTTCAGTGGTATCATTTCGGCTCCTTATCCCAGCCTCATAATAGGTAGGAGTACAAACCAACGACGAAACACATCCAGGTTTTATGTTCACGGATAGCGTATTTTTATAACTTGTGTTGTGTTGGCCTACAAAAATAAAAGTCTATAGGTAAGAACTTACATAAGTTTTTATCTCAAAATCTTCGTAAAATCATAACGTGCCCCGTGCCATAAATAATTCATGGAGAAAATCACTCAATTCGAGATTCCCTGCGCTCGAAATATGTTGAAGGGAAACTTTTGTAGCTCGCTCGTTCGTGTACCGTTCTTATTTGCAGATCGTGAAAGGTCCCGTGGGATGAGAAAAACCCGACATGATTTGGCGGGAATTGGCGGGAATTTTGAGATCCCGCCAGCAGCCATTTTGAAAACCGACCGTTTGACGATACGATCCCTCTTCTCTTCGTCAACTGCGCTTTGAGACACATAAAAACTTTCAAAGCAAATTGAGGGTTTCATTTATATTATTTATTATTATTATATGCATTAAAGTGTTTAGCTGGATCCCAAAACATTTTAAACATGGACCTTCTAGACTTTGACAAAAAAATTACGTATGTGGCTCATAGAAAAATGTTATTAAAGCTTAACAGAATTTTTGACATATTAAAAAAAATTGTGTAAGTAATATGATTTTTTTATATATAAAAATAATAATAATAATAATGATTTTTTTATCTGTAATTTTGCATGTTAATTTACTATTAACTGAATAGCGAACTGTACTTTGAAATGTAACAACTTGTGTATATTACAACCTATTCTTCGCAAATAAATACTTTACTTTACTTTATAACCCTTTTTTTGTAAAACAATAAAAAGTAGTTTTAAAGCCTGTTTTTGGGGTTCCGTAGCCTACTGGCAAAAAACGGAACCCATATAGATTCGTCATGTCTGTCCGTCTGTCCGTCCGTATGTCACAGCCAGTTTATTCCGAAACTATTAAGATTACACAGTTGAAACTTGGTAGGTATTCTGTAAACCGCTGGCGCTGTACGGTGTTCAGACAAAAATAAAAAATAAAGGTTTAAGGGGGAGCAGATATAGACGAAAAAGGTTAGTGGTATTTTGCGTAGTCAAATACTGCCCTATACTGCGTGTGGCCCGACACTCGCTTGGCCGTTTTTTTCTATCTTTTTTTCTTTTTGTATTTTTCTGAAAATTTTGCTTAGCGGTGTAAAAATTGTGGGTAGTAGGTAAAGGACATTTTTTGGCGCCAAACGAAATATACAGATCGATTGAGAATTAAAAGCTGCTTAAAACTTACGCTAATGTCCTTTACGACATTTGAGCCCAGAGGTATAGTAATGTTATATGCAGAGCGTACAAGCAAGTGGCTACTTGCTTGTACGAAATATTTGCTTATTGTTATGTACGTACTATGCCATTCAAACAATAAAAGGATGAAACATGCGCCATTTTGTGACGTCATTCTGTCAAACTAACTACACTTTAGTACGGTATGCAAAACAGAAATCAAGGAAAAATAAAATAAAAAATGAAATTCGATAGTGTATGTATTTACATTACAAAACTAGTGGCATAAAATTAATGTCGCGACACTAATTTTCATCAACAAATGTACGTGCAAAACAGCAAGTTTCACAATGCATGCATTAATTTCACGACACTAAAAAGTTTCGTGAATTTACTTTCATCATGCATGACAATAGTATCGTAATGTAAATTCGACATTAACGAAGTCCCATCTGTAAAAAAAATTGTGTTACATTAATTAATTAAAACTTTTTTTGCAAATGGTACTTTCGCGTCTGAAGTTAGCCAAGCAACGGCCCGTCCTATTCTTATTTGAACGGCATAGTGTGTGGTTTTCGTTAAAACGTTCTAACTATTTATTTAATACAAAGTTATTTGTCATGACTCACCAACGAGTCCAACGACGACTATTTGAGTTGGGTCGGCGCTTTGTTTTACTAATAGGGTGTTGAAACTATAAAAAGTTAGAAGAAACATTAATTAATACAAATGTTGTAAGGAAATCTAAAATGTTTTTCATTTTGAATAAGTAGGTATTGGTAAGTACCTAAGTTTAAACGTGTTATTCGTATTTTTTCGAGCAGTTTTAGTCATGTTCGTTACTTTGAAAGAAAAACCTATTAATTTTTAGATTACTTGATTACAGACACAGATTAGAATAAATATTCTAGGTAGCTCTTTCTCAAAGTCAACACCTAAAACTTTATGCTCTTGAGTACTCTTGACTAGACTGTAGGTAGGTGGTACTGACATAAAAACAAAAAAAGGACGTCGGGAATTTTAGGTACGTAGGTGTACTACGTAGTACTAAATAATTCCATGTCGATTACGCGTTTAATACCACTGAGGTAAATGTATACGCTAGTACACTGATTAAAACCAGTCAATAGTTTCAATAATAATTAAGTAAGTATAATGCAACTTGAAAATTTTAAAGTTAAAAAAAGAGGTTAATCTGCTTTAAGAATAATAGATATTTCCATGTCCCTCAGATAGTACATGCCTCTCACCAATATGAAGGATGAAAATTTTCAGTACGTTACGTGGAGTACCCGAAATTATGGTAATCAAAATTTCACTTGTGACCCAGCTAGCGTAGAGCCTTCATTAAGCTTGTATGTGAAATAGGGTTGGTTCCTTTCTTTGTTCTGCGGTTGCTATTGCTAGTAACATATTTCGGCGTAGCATAGTGATATTAAGTTTAATCTAGGACAAAAAAAATAGTTACCTACTTTTCTCGAACTTGCTCAAATGATAGACAAGTTTTCATTTCTTGTAAGTATTTTTGTATGAAATTTTCCGTTGGCATTGGTAAGCTTGTGAATAAAAAAATTTAATGTAGTAAATAGGCGTCCAAATTATACCATAATAGTGTTTGATATATGTGTATGATTTGGGAATCATCATTATACATACAAACAATGTTAAATGTACATCATACGTTTTGGCGCGCGCTGTTCATTGAAATAAAACAACTTTTCCGGTCATCCCGGTGAGAGTCATCCCGTGACCACGGCAGCTGTAAAGGTGCCGAAACGTCAGGAACATAAAAAACAACGGGTTGCACTCTGGGAGTGCTGGCAGAAGTGAACACCACTTAATTAAACGATAATAACGATCAAAATCCACTATATCTTGACCACAACTTCATAAAAAGTTGATGAAAACGGAGACCAACTTGATTTGGCAGGTAAACTGACCTGGCATTGATATGAAAGTTGGTAGTAATGAGAGATCTTTGTATAATGGTTGATATTAACTAATATACGTAGATCTTTCAAGTGCGAGACTTTATGTAATTTGAAATAGGTCAACGGTAAATGGTCTTACGAATTTTCGATCAGGGTCACGTGTCCTGACGCGACTTTTAAATTTTTTTAACTATACCAAAAATTTAAAACTCTTATGTGCACAACGCCGCGGCTAAAGAAGTTTTCACTTCAAAAAAACATTTTACAAAATCGGCCAAGTGCGAGTCAAACTCGCACATGAAGGGTTTCGTCTTTCACCCAAGGTTGCCTGGAAGAGACTGCTACGTAGCTATAAGGCCTCATATTGTGTGTTCCTCTTTTTTGTCATTTTCTCAGTATGTGTTTCTTTTTGTATCGTGTGCAATAAAGTTTCTATTATTATTATTATTGCCAAAATGCCACTATAATTTTTAGGATTGATGAAAAAAAAAATTCAGTAACAGTTCCATGTATAGGGAGCCCCCGCTTAATTCATTTTTTTTTATTTTTGTGTAAAAACCGTAAAGCGGTTTACAGAATACATCTACTGACCATGTTTCAACTATGTAATCTTCATAGTTTTTGAATAAAGTGGCTGTGACATCTTACCACTTTGGAAGTGTATAACTTCAATAAAATACTCTTAATCTTAATTAAAATAATCTTTCAATAAAATGATTTAGAGAAAAATCTGTGAAAGAAAGTTCAATGTAATTTTTAAAGACCTATCTATAGATATGCCTCACGTATAGGTTTGATGAAAAAAAAAAATTTTTTTTTTTCAAATCATTCTGGGAAAAATGCTATATTTCTAAAACTGACAACCATATTTCGTTCAAACCAATTTTCGTTGAAAGTTTTTATTAAGATCTACAGCATATATATTTTTTTAATTTTTCACTCTCTTATTTCAAAAGTTAGAGGGGGGGGGGGGGGGGGGGCACACATTTTACCACTTTGGAAGTGTACATCTTTCAAACGGTTGACTTTGAGAAAAAAATGTCTTAGAAACCTCAATGCAATTTTTAAAGACCTATCTATAGATACCCCACACGTAGAGGTTTGATGAAAAAATATTTTTCAGTGTCAGTTCCATGTATGGGGATCCCCCCCTTAATTTATATATTTTTTTTTTGTGTAAAAACCGTAAAGCGGTTTACAGAATACATCTACCTACCAAATTTCAACTAGACTCGACTTGAGAACCTCCTCCTTTTTTTGAAGTCGGTTATAAATGGACATATATCGGTTTGGCTGAATCTAAAGGATTTCGTTTTTTGCCTTTAGGCTACGATACCCTAAAAAAAGGTCTTAATTCGTGAAATATAGCGCGGTTAATATCCGGAGAAGTTACTTTATTTAATGTTAAATGTATTTTATTTTATGTATAATTTTTATTTTATTTTATGTAGTTTTGGTTGATATATTAAAATATAATATTTTATTAAGCAATTATGACATAAACAATAGATACCTACTTTACTTCAGTTAGTGGATCTTGTACACAGTCAGAATGCTGGATATTATAATATAAAGTAAGGCTGGCAACCCTCATATGAAGGGGCCTCAATGTATAAAGGAGAAATTCGCGTCACTTTGAATGGGCTTAATCATATACGGTAATAATCATACATGAACAGACTTGTGGCTAGGATGGCGGTAATCAATTTAATATTGTCAAACCAATCAATACAAAGATGTTTTTAAGGATGTGGTTTACAACAATTAAATATAATCAACATACAAAAATAAAACAGACAGACATACGAGTATGAGCTGAATATTAGGTTAGGACTAAGAACTAGCACATACTCGACCAGTATTATTTCTGATTTTAAAATTGGCTAACTAAGTATTATTATTTTTAATAAAAAAAAAAATTGGTAGGGATGGTCACGGGATGGGTGACCATATAATGTGTTCTCTTGATTACTTTGCGTTTTGGAGGGAGGGAAATTAAGCTTTCGGTCCCGGCCGCATCTGCAGTAATTAAAACCTTCAATCCGCATTGGGCCTACATGCCTCATCCTCTTTATCCCATTTTTAAGTAGGGCTAATGCCCCTGCAGTGGGCACATTAAAATAGCTAAAGATTAGTCACTCATTTATTTCTATTATTACTGTGGGGTGCTGTCCCACATTTATTGACATTGATAGAAATGATATAGATGATAAAATATGATAATTAATATAAATGATATTAAATGATAATTAAAACGACCGTTTGATATGGATGCGTGTAATGCACTGACTGATTGTATCTGTTCTTCTCAGCTTAATATCTGAAAGTTCCATCACCGAGGGACCAGTATATTAAACTGATTTTTGTAACTGGACGGTATATGCGGGGCTCGCTCCACTCCCGTCACGGGTCGGCCCGGCATCGGCATTGCAGTGCTGCCGGGATCGGCCCACATAACTAAAGAAAATCGGCTGTAACTTGAATTTGGCCTAATAATTTTATTAAAAATCCACAATATTTCCGACAAATATTTAATTTAGATGTAATGTAAAAAATATTATTACCAAACCAAACCTTGAAAATGCAACTATATCGATCGACTTTTCAGAGTTAAAATAAAGTGGCATTTTTGTGTTTTGGAGTATACTGTAAAAAAACCGGCCAAGTGCGAGTCGGACTCGCGCACCGAGGGTTCCGTACAAACCTGTAGGTATGAATGAATATAAGTATGTGTATAGGTATATGTATCTGTATGAATGTATATAATTGACTTTAAAATTTTCAAAAATATTTTTTATTATATGACGTAACTATAAATTTACGGTTTTCGCATTCTTTCCTTTATCTGTACTATAAGAAGTTACTTCGTACCAAATTTCAAGATTCTAATTTCACGGGAAGTACCCTACAGGTTTTGATTCCCGTGCGAGTTTCGAAAATTTGCGACATAAACGGCTGTATCTTTTGATTGCTTTGGCTTAGAAGTTTGATTTTTTCACAGCTCCAAGAGACAGTAGACCTGAGTATTAGATATAAATTTCAGTTTGATACCTCCTCGCGTTCCCGAGAAAAACGGTCTTGACCGACGGACGGACGGACGGACAACGAAGTGATCCTATAACGGTTCCGTTTTTTCTATTTGAGGTACGGAACCCTAAAAACAATATTCTCATTAAACATACCCTAGTTTTAAACTCAATCATGTTTTGAATCACTTTACTTCAACAAACCTGATAAGGTGTTCCGATCAAAGGGATTCCTTTGCTTTTATTTTAATTTCCTAATATAATTAAGGCGATATTAGGCGATTAGATAACTCCCAAAAGGATGAATATTCATTCAGCAATTTTCTTTGATTTACTTATTAAGAGTCAAATATTAAACGGAGTAGAACTTATTTTTCAATCGTCGGATGAAAGTTTCAAAGGAATCTATTTCTATTTTGTCTGAGCATTTAAAAAATAGCCCTCTAGAGAAATAAGTCTTGTATTTCAAGATTGTGGAGTAATTTAAAAATACAATTTACCTAATCTATAACAATAAAATTCAATTGCGTAGCGAGTTATTTGATTGAAATAGGAAAGTTTATTTAACTAATTATGTTTGTACAATAAGAATAGAATAGTTAATAAAAGAGTAAGAATATAATACACTTCCATCGTAGGAAATGTTAAAGTTCTGTTTGGGAGTAATTTTAAAAAATTTCACATATTTCAGTTTTTTTTGGCACCAACAAATTAACCGAAGTTTGTTTGAAGTTTAAAGGGACATAAAGATGTTTTAAACAATGATTAACTAATCGATAGTTTCTGGACACGGCTCTGAGGCCCGTATTACAGAACTTGACTCAAGCAGTGATCTATACTTGAGTACAGTTAGCAAGGGGTTACTTGCGATGTATAAGCGATACATCGCATGTAGCGACGTCCCTTTATAACCGATCACAAGTACAGAACACTGCTCGAGAAACGTTCTGTAATACGGGCCTAAGTGTTTCCGTGACAAGGTGTGTATCAAAAGGCGGTAGCTAACATTGAAAACAACCGACATTTTACACCAATTTGCACTAATTGCTATTGCAATATGTTTATTCGCAAATAAAAATGATTATGATTATGATTAACCTTAAGAATCGCCTAAGGCTGTTCTTATCTATCATAGGACATTCATAATATGAAAAGCTAAGCCTGTCGCTTGATATTGGGTCCGTAAGTTGAGAATAGCCTTATTGGATCCTTCTTCTTCATACAATACGGGCGGTTTCTGCAACTCGACGACTTTTTGCGCCCCTTTTGCGTCCGGAGGGTGTCAGGCCGGATCACTCCAGCCATTCCAGCAAAACCAGCGCCCTCACGTCAGAGTTAGCTTCCCGGAGACTGCCTGGTGAGCCGAGGTACTTCGCCCGGTAAGGGGCTACTCCGTTACAATCCAAGAGGACGTGAGCAGCTGTCTCATCTTCCTCCATACAGCCTCTGCATAGTGACACCTAAATTGAAAAGGTACTTGTTAAAGTTACCGTCGGCAGTGATGGCCCCTGCTACCAAACAGCGGTCTACTGAGTTTAAGGAGAGCTCTGGAGAGACGAGCGTCCGCGCGCGGTAGTTCTAGTTTCGCTTGTCTGCACGTCTACAGTGAGTCCCAGTAGTTTTGATGCAAGTTAGCTGTGTGCTCACGGATCTTACCATGATACCAGCTAGCCGGGATGGGAGCAAAAGGTTCTACTCCGAGAGGGGCAGAATCTCAACCCCGCCTCGCTAACTCATCTGCCATATCAATACTTCGTGTGTCGCTGTGGCCTTTCACCCACTGGACTTTGAGATTATTGGAAGCACCTATCTTGTTTAGGGTGTTGTAACATTCTTGTATTAGGCTCGATATGCTGTGACTACTATTCATCGCCTTATTGGATTTAAGAACGTCTTATAAGGTTAGTGCGAAGCATTTTTATTATAAGAATAGTATTAGGGCTTAGGCGATTCTAAAGTTCAGTACAAATGGGTGAAAACTTTCTATGTAGGTACGTGTTTGTATGGTAACAAATGTGTTCCCAAGATAAATATCTATTGACGGTAGATATACCGTCAATAGATATTTTTTTATACTTCTAAAAACGTATGAGTAGTGCATAGCTACAACTTATGCATAAATATGACTTACCTTCGTTGCAAGACTCTTAAAAATCTCATTATAAAGTTTAACGGAATTTCAAGTCTGCCATTAAAACTTCAAGCGTAACCAGCGCAATTTATGTTTCTGTTAAAATACTCAGGGCCGGTTTAACAACCTACTGATAAGTTATGTATAGAATTGTGATGTGGCAGTTGATTGAGATTTGACATATTTAATTCAATCTGCCAATTAAACTATCCAGAAATTATTAGTAGGTAATGTAGGCCCTTAAGCTTTTATACTTATGGTACCCGTTGAATAGTATCTAGGTATTGTATAATTATATACTGGTATAAAAATACAAAGACGTTGTGTCTAACATACGCTAAGAAAAAAATATGACGTTGAGATGCCAAAATGTTATATAAAAATAAAATTTTAACATTTTAAAAACCCCCCGTACAAAAAAAAACTTCAAAAAAATAAAATTTCTCTCTCGGTCGGGGGACCCCCAACGTATAATATACCCTTTTAGTACTTCTATTTTTGTGGTCCCCCGACCGAGAGAGAAATTTTATTTTTTTTAAGTTTTTTTTTGTGTCGGGGGTTTTTAAAATGTTAAAATTTTATTTTTATTTCATCCTTTTTAAATTATTAGTTAAGGCACTACGAATATTTATGTACAGAAAGAAAAAAATTTTTTTGCCGCCGTTTAGTTTTTTTTTGCTGTACTAAATTTGCCCAGGATGTATATTATTTTAGTATCCACCTTTGTATCTTTTACCGTTTCGGCAGGCAGTTGACCATCTCCATAAATGGCCGGATGGATTTTTATCAAACGTTTCTAAGAACCATCTCGATTAATTTAGTTTTCAATAAAAAAAAAACCGCATTGAAATCGCTTGATTCGTTTAGGCTCTACGAATATACGTACAGACAGACAGACAGACAGACATAGGCTTCAAACTTATAACAACCCTCTTTGCGCTGCGTCGGGGGTTAAAAATAAGTAATAAAAAAGCATGGTCATGGGATAATTGATCTCAAACTACTGGACTGGGTTATTGCTAGATCTAAGTATTAGTACGTTTTGGGAATGAAGTACTTATTTGACACTACAGGATAGTAAAACAAATAGACACAACACTTCGATCATTCAATAGCTACGCTACTTTACATAGTGATTAGGTCCCTTTTTCCGTTGATCGACTAAACCGATCGACTGGAAACTGATCAACTATTTTACTTCCATAAAGCTCAACTATTTAGTTGATCGAATGGGAAATAAACAAATCGACTATTTTTTAACACACTTGCACATAAAGTGGCTATAATTTCACTGCAATTATGCACATAATGACACCTATAATCAAATATTTTATCGTCTGAAGATGTTGAAAAATTTATAAAAGATGTTCCAGTTAACCAATATCTGGCTACTAAGGTTAGTTAAATTAATTTTTCACCTTACACGCTCTGAAAAGGAGGTTTTGTCAATCAGATTAGGCATAGAAAATAGCTTTTTGCGGCCGCAAAGTACTTTTTTAATTTCAAACCTAAAAATATGTCATAATGCGTTCTGAATCGCACTATTGACTGTTTTGTTATATTTGATTCTTATTTTAAATAGCTTTAAATTAATTATAATACTCCGTTTTGGTTTAATTATATTATTTTAGTTCATTGAATCATAAAAACAATAACAATAAGATTAAACTATTTGTTATAAGAATTTTATATTAGGCTGGGTGAGATTTCATAACCTATAATTGGATTTCGGACTGTGACATAAATCTTTATTTTTAAATTGTACCTCATGTCAGTGTCAACATTTACGGAATCGTTTTTATTCTTATTAATTAGTAACAATATATTCCTACTTTAAATAACTTTGAATTAACTATAATACTCCTTTTTTAATATTTTAGTTTTTTATATCATTAAAACAACGAGAATAAGGTATATCTAGATTAAAATTTTTGTTTAAAGACTTTTTTACCGGAAGTTGACCGCGGAAACAACCATAAAATGTTCCTCGCTGTTGTAAGGTGAAAAATTGTGTGTTGCGCTCGGCAGAAAAGTTTTTAGCATCTTGTACATTTGAAATCCTCGCTTCGCTCAGGATTCAATCTTTGAATCACTCGCTACGCTCGTGGTTCAATCCTAGAATCCTTCACTTGCTCAGATTTCAATAGAGGTAACTCGCCGCTAAATAACCGTCTTTCCAGCCTTGCATAACAAATAACTATGACATTTTAATATCTACGCGACTTCAGCCTGTGTTGTGCGTTGAACTTAATTATTGTTTTTTTTCAGGTTGCTTTAATATTTAGTGTAACTGGTGCATGTAGGATAGAAGAATTAACAAATATAACTGCAAAAGACAGAGACCATGAAAAACAGAAACCATGGCCAGATGCTTTTAGTGAAGATACATATCACGAAAAATAAAATACCGAGGTCATTCACCATACACGGTCAATTCTATGAAATAGTTAAGAAGTATGAAAGTTTGCGTTCACCAAAAGCAAAAACTGACCGTTTCTTTCTAAATTACTAGAATGGTAAATGTACCTGTCAGCCTATAGGTATAAACAAATTTGGTTCTATCGCAATCACACAAATCACTAAGTTTTTAGGTTTAGCAGATACTGAGAGCTACACTGGACATAGTTTCAAGAGAACTTCAGCTGCATTGCTGGCTAATTCAG
Source organism: Chrysoteuchia culmella (assembly GCA_910589605.1). NCBI lineage: Eukaryota > Metazoa > Arthropoda > Insecta > Lepidoptera > Crambidae > Chrysoteuchia > Chrysoteuchia culmella. The sequence goes on from OU342651.1 coordinate 5,821,694, forward strand.
GAGCTGATATAATGACTTTGAAGCGTCATGGTGGGTGGCGATCTAGCAATGTAGCTGAATCATACGTAGAAGATTCCATACAAAACAAGAAGGAAATTTGTACAAAAATCCACAAAAAGAATTAGACTTGATTCGGTGGCGCGTCCAATTGGCGAAACACCAAGTACATCCAATGATTGGATTTCACCTACCTACACGAATAATGAACAATATTAAATAACAATACAAAATTAAAGTGTTTCAGTAAATAATCTATTTGGTGAGACCGCTATGCCATCAAAAACAGTAATTATAATTTTACTAACTGCACATTCACTAATCGTTTCTCTAAATAAACTTTTTGTATCTATAAAAAATGATTTTTTATTATTATTTTCTTCACAAGTGTGTTGAAAAACGTCGTATGATACGATACACGTATGTATTGATGATTACCGTCCTCGGCTCTCTTAAGACGAGGGTCTCAATGGCGCCTCAGCGGTAATTACAAAATTACACACTTGTACTATAATGTACTATTATTATATTCGAAAAGCTGCTAACTAATTAATTTTTTTTAAGTTATAGGCTAACTTAAAAAAAAGTGAATTCGTTAGAACTTCTCAAAACATTTAAAATAATTCCTGGTTAGCTATACGACCCTGGCACTTTCAGCTTTTTATGAAACCTTTGTCAAATGTTTCACGCATATCATTCAGTTTTGTACGATTTTTAAAACTTGATACTTCGTGCCAGGACAGTACAATGTTGCTGAAATAAACAAGAAAAAATTGTGTGAGACATGCAGACATGCTCTCCTTTCAAAAAGTTTAATTAAGATAATGATAACATCTGGAATTAAATAATAAAAACACCGGACAAGTGCGAGTCGGACTCGCCCACCAAAGGTTCCGCACAAATTTGTAAGTCTACTTTACTAGGTCTACTTTGTAGGTGTAATCTACCTAGGTACATACTATATTTATAAATAGTTCAGGAATTGAGTCTCGCAGTTTTTTCCGAAGTTTCCATAATTCAGATTCTAAGACTTAAGACAAATTTTTTCATGATTTAATTACAAATGTCTAGTTTTCAGATATTTTCCTGTACTTGTAGTAAAAGACGATATTACTTGCGAAATTTCATAGTTGTAGGTCAACGGAAAGTACTCTATGAATTTTGATTCCCTTGAGAGTGTCGAAGTATACGTTTTAGACGCATAAATGGCCTCTCCTTTTATAACGTTAATTTTGAAGTTTCATGTTTTCACAGCTTCAAAATATTGTTAACGTGAATATATGGTTTAATTTCAACTCGATACCTCTACGCGTTCCCGAGAGTTTCTCTATAAAATATATATTTTTTATTTTGTCCTGTATTTATAGTAAAAGACGATATTACTGTTCTAATTTCATAGTTCTAGGTCAACGGGAAGTGTCCTACGAATTTTGATTCCCTTGAGAGTGTCCCTTAAAATGTACGTTTTTTTGGGCCATAAATGGCCTTATTTTTCATGTTAATTTTCTGATTTTTTTACAGCTCCATTAAACTGTTGACTTAAATAAATGGTTTTAATTTCAACTCGATACCTCCACGCGTTCTTGATATAAACGAGAACAGACGGACGGACGGACAGACAAAGTGATCCTGTATGGGTTCCTTTTTTTCCTTTACAGGTTCGAACCGTAAAAATCAACCCATTTTCTCAAAGATTCAATGTCATCACTTAATAAACCTGACCGATTCAATTTCGTATGAAACCCGGTGACTCGGCGGTTTTCTATAACACAGCGATGTCATTGCCAGACGATTGCCAGTCACGCTCTAAGGAGTGTGATAAATGACGTCACAGGATTCGGGTCGCCGCCAGATGGGTCGCATCGCATCGCCTATTGAAGTAGGCCCTTTCTTGCCAGGACACATTAGATGACGTAAGGAGTCGTTCAAATAAATATTTAGAGCGCTTACGCACTGCGTCCGAATCCGTGAAAAAACGGATCCAGAAAACTCGGACAGAGTTCGGATGTCGCTTGCGCACTGCGATCCAAATCCGATACGTAATTTCCTATTTTAACACTATCAGTGAAAGGATAAGTTAGGATTTTGGCTTCCGGTTACTTCCACCACTACGTAGAACAAATTTACCTATGCGCAATTTTTATATACAACAAATTCGCGAGAGAGTTTTTGTCAGCCGTGTTTATTTACTCGACTCGCGATGTTGTTTTTGTTTTTTAGAAACCAAATGAGTTGTGCAATCAATAAAAATTATTCATAAATATGTTCTCCGTGGTGGTACGAGTATAAACACCGCTATATCCCGCGATATGATATAGCGCATCATGCTGTCTTGCTTACTCCGCTACGATGTGAGCAGGACAGTGATACGTTATCGAGTTATTGAGTCGATAAAAACCTCTCATGCTAGACCTACACCGACTGCTAGGCATAATAATTACCTATATAAATAACATAATATGTCATAAAATAGTTCACGAATCGTATTTTCACGGATTCGGACGCACAGTGCGTAAGCGCTCTTATATACTTAGGCATAATAATTACCTATATAAATAACATAATATGTCATAAATTACTTCATGAATCGTATTTTCCCGGATTCGGACGCACAGTGCGTAAGCGCTCTTATATACTTAGGCATAATAATTACCTATATAAATAACATAATATGTCATAAATTACTTCATGAATCGTATTTTCCCGGATTCGGACGCACAGTGCGTAAGCGCTCTTATATACTTAGGCATTATAATTACCTACATAAATAACATAATAAGTTCATGTAGATGGGTGCGTATAATAGGTTTTTGGAATATGGTTATAATTATTAAATAACATGACATTGTTACCATATAAGCACATCTTAAGTTTCTTCGCGCACTCATAATTGATTAAAATATTGATTATAATCTATTTTAATATATTACAGTCTATTTTAATGTACTGTACAACGTCATGGGGTGGTTCTCCAAAATCCAATATGATCACTATCGAGCGCGCACAAAGGGCTGTTCTCAAGTTTTGTTATTACTTACCATTCTTTTATCCTACAACAGAGCTATATAAAAGAGCTAAAGTCTTAAATTCTTCATTCACCAAATAATTAGCAAACAACATACTCTTTTACCATACCATCCGTACCCCATAAGACTAGTCACTTTACTTTTACTAGTTACTTTTTCGTTTCCTTGGACCATTTTTATATAATAGAATCAATATCTTATATTTAAACTCACTATCTATAACACAGTGTAAAAGAAAGTTATCCGATTGGTTACAAAACCTCACATTTGATGAAACAGACAATTTATTTAATGTACTGCGGTAACACACACACATACACACACACACACACACAAACACACACACACACACACACACACACACACACACACACACAAACACACCTTGACATACCCACTACACATCATCCCATATACGCCAATTATTAGTTTAAAATCGAATATAGTTTTGTATATATAAGTAGCATGAAAAAGTCTTTGTCTTAAGTATCTATTTGTTTTTCTCTTAAGATTGTACTGTATTAAATACTGTAATCTTTGTTTTTGGCGATGTAACGTTCTATTCCGTGAGGCGAGGGCCTGGTAATCTGTAAGACAGGTTACCCTAGTACAGATACCAGTCTCTCACATTTAATTTGTAAGCACCTGGCTAAATTTAATGTAGCATCTAAGAAACTCTTAATGTAATAAGAATTTAGTGTGAGAGAAAATAAATAGATTTTTATTATTTATGATTTGTATTGCGCGATATCTGAACAAATTTCTATTTGATTGCGCGCTACGTAAAGCAGCAGTTAAAAATATGTACTAAAAGTTACTTAAATGTAAACGAAAACATTCAAGTATTGTATTGAATTAAAAAACTCTCATCAAGTAATTTCATGTTTCATTGCTCATTTAAAATTATTTAGTTTGCGTACGAATAGAAAATTGGTCAGGCAGGTCGGCAAAAGTAAGACAGCTTTACCTGAATACTAAAAGCTTTAACTATGTAGTTAAGGTGGAACGATTTTCATACAAAAAACAGTCGAGATAATCTTGGTAGATTAACAGAATTAATACTTAAATATATGTGCAACTATTTATTCTCGGGTATTCATTTGCGCTTAATTAATAGACAAACATTGTTTCATTCAGAAATCACCTATAAATGAACACTAAATTATTGCAAAAATTACGACTGTGTATGTGACAAATGTCGTGTACGTATACAAAAATCGCGACGTTGCCATTCCATGCGGCTAAGACGCGCAACGCGCGAAGTTGCCGCTCTTACGTTTGTCTCGATTTAATAGTTGTTTAAATTTCTCTTTACTAGATATTTCAGCTGTGTTGCCGTTGCGTCCCAAAAGAGATGAGTTTCGTCAGTAATAATTTACTTTGGGATTATGATATAAAGTTGTGATTTGTAGGATTTATCTTGACTCCGATTTAAAAAAATGCTAAACACGACTTATATTTTGTTTTTTATGCGTAAATCTTTTTTTCTCTCATCACTGTAAAAAAATAGAAAATAAGATTTTATAAAGGAAAAAAAAGAAACGAAAATTGTATCTGCTTCGTGCAAATAAAATTTACTTCTATTATGTAACGTACTTACTTAATATTTTTTATTTTTTTATTTAGACAAATGTCATGTGGTCCCTTTTCAAATATTAAATTGTCCGCAATCACATCTACGTACTGACAACACCGTTCCGTATTTGTCATTTGTTTGTAGTGTTTTTTCATTGTGACTAGGGAATGGGTCCAGTAAAAATTTCACTGAAATGAAAATTAAATATAAAAAAATTTTATGAAATCTTTCAAAACGGGTGGAAATATTTCAGTTTTGAGTGAAATTTATTTTCTGACTAGAAATGATTTATTTTACGTAAATCTTAATGATTTAACGATCTTAATGATTTATTTTATTTTTAATTTTACAATTTAAACGTATTAAATGTTCACTTAGCTATTCAAAACATCATAAGAATGATGATAGCATAGAGATAAACATAGACTAAGCCAAATACAAAACATGAATTTGACGTCACATATCACTTGACTATTGTTGTTTCGACTATGAATCAGGACATTTGCGCGAAAAGCTAATAACGCGAAAGACTCTTACACGAAAAGCCGTTTGCTCGAATAAACATTTGCGCGAATAGTGCACAAATGTAATTAAATTTGCCTCAATTATTGGTCAGTTAGCCTTCAAAAACATTTTCACCGTACAGCGCATGAATGAATGTTAGCGCTATCTCAGCACTTTTTTTTCTAGATTGTACTTAACATTACATAATACATATTTAAGATACACAAGAGGTTAGCACTTTTTATTTTATAACCTCTAAGGCATCGGAAAACGAAACACAATAGATATTTAATTGTTTCCAACCCCGGTGTTCGCTGCGCTGCTTTACGAATTAAGTATTTGTTGAATAATACAATTTCATTTTGAGGTAAGTACTTAATAGTAATTTTTTTTGGGGAATTTTTGCTTACTTACATGTTTTATGTATTAATATTTTATAATATCAGTATCTTTAAAAATTAAAACACGAAATTAGTTATATGCACATAAGTGCCTTTAAAGACTCAATGCTCAGAAACACGTGAAGTATCAAATTGATATTAATAAAGATTAAAGTCTATGGTTCCCCCGAACTGTAAAAATCAAGCTTCTAAGTTTTTACATCACCATAATAAATTATCGCAGTAAATTAAAGCTTTAAAGGTAGAATTTACCAAGATTTACAAGATGTAAAATTTCACCACATAAGTAAACAAAAAGAGTAAGTATAAAAATGGCGTCTCGAGCTTGATTCCAAAACTATTATAATATAAAATGGAGATTGTAACTAACAAACAAGTAGACAAAATATGATCATTTGCGCAAATTTACATACGCGCCAATACACCGAAAGGAGCTAAATGTATTGATTTTAAATAAAACTAATGTAATAGTATTGTAGTATTGTAGTAGCGGATCCTCGCGGTTTTACACGCGTGGTACCTGTTCCCGTGGGAATATCGGGATAAAATATAGCCTATGTTAATCAGGGATAGTGTAGCATCCTAAAAGAATTTTTGAAATCAGTCCAGTAGTTTTTGAGTTTATTCATTACATACATACATACACATCTTTCCTCTTTATCACTACATAGTATAAAGCAAAGTCGCTTCCCGCTGTCTGTCCCTATGTATGCTTAGATCTTTAAAACTACGCAACGGATTTTGATGCGGTTTTTTTAATAGATAGAGTGACTTATCTTGAGATCTTCGAAACCACACCCACTCGCTAAATTCGACATTTAAGGGCCACACTTCCGGTCTGCACAATTTCTCATATCCACTAACTGGTACTCCTATCATGAAGGATGAGTAGTCTCTCTCTGTTTTCGGCTTTATTTTTTCAATTTTGACCGGTATTCCTTCACCACATATTTTTTTACGTGATTTTCCAAACTTTCGACCGATGTTTCTTTCCTTAAACGCCAAACATGCAGATACTTATTCTTTTCTATACGTTGAATTTCCGCCGTATTCGTACTATCACCCTTTTTCACTTAATTTCTTGTGTATCGATTTTTCCTTGATTTTACTTCCTTCCATTCGTTTTTATTAGTTAGTCCTTGGCTGGCGGTAATGTTCAATGCTTGTAATAGACTAATTTAAAAATAAGAATGTCAATAAAGGTTGTTCCGTCAACGTATTCAAACTGGACGTTTCATTTTGTGTGTGATGCGTGAACATTTGGTCCTAACGAGCCGGATAGTAAGCAACGCCAATAATTATTAGTATATAAAGTACAAAAATAGTGATAACAATATAAGTTCAAAAAAAGATACAAGATTATTACGTAAATATTGGTTTGAAAATTTTGTAAAATAGATTGTCAGTTGTTCATTTGACAAATAAAATAAGAGAGCAGTCTGACATTATTGTAGTCTTTGAATTTATACAGCGTAAAAAAGTAACATTCAGAAAAAAGAGCACATTTATCTGTCACATACATAGAGTATCTTTTACTGTCAAAAAAAAACAAGATTTAGAAATGAGTGCGATAGAAATAATTAATTCTCAAGATGAAATCTTTTCGCAAATCACCAGATCTTTTTCAAATTTTAAGAAGTATATAGTACTCAATATATAGTAGAGAAATACTGGAATTTTTAAGGTTTCTAATGTGATGTCGTAAATGATTACATTTTTTCCGCTTACATTGCAAACGCAGGCTGAACCCTACGAGATTTATCAATATAAGGTAATAAGTATTTGTACACCTTGAAAATGTCTACAGAAAACTCCGCGGTGGTTTATGTTTATCTCTTATGGATAACCCACAATAGCATAAGTCGTGTAGTCCACGCGGGCGAAGCCGCGGGCGGGAAGCTAGTAATATTATATAGTATAGAAGTATAGAAAACGGTAACATGATAATCCAACAACCACCACCACTTTTTTTTTTGATTGAGGAAACACTGCAATTTTAATCAAAATCTGTTCAGCAGTGGTTTAAAAAAAAGATATTATAATGGGCAAACACACTAAGAAATCTTAAAATTTAGAGTATCAATTACATTCTTGTCACTTGTCCAATTTAAAAAAGTTGCAATTGCATTTGTTGCAATTTATACATCAAAATTAATATTGTGATGTTATTTAAATAAACAATAATATAAAATAAATAATTAAAAAAAATCTACCATCAGAAGTCTCGAACCTTAACTCTTTGATATCTAAGCCGAGTACGTAGACCGCTGGGCTACTTTATCATTTTCAGCTGAGTCGAAATATTCTACTACAAGAAACTCAGAAATAAGGTATGCATGTGTGAGTGATTAGTAAAATTGGGAGACAGAAACACTCTCTCGAGATATTTGGATGATTTATGTACTACAAAAAGATAAATGTTGGTTTCGAAAATTCAATATTTATTTATAGAATGCGCTAATAGTATTTTGAGTTAAAAAGATACAAAGAACAATTAACAAATAAATAAAAACTACTAAATAGTGAAAGTAGCGCCATCTAACGACCGTTCAGCTTTTTGTAACTTAATCGTTCCACCTTAAATAGCCACACTGCTTGTTTAGGACGTTTTCAACCGCAGACCTTTTTTATGAGGCTTTCTTTGCTTTCTATTTTGGAAACTCACATAGTTTATTTTGTGTCATTTGAAGATTACCGCTTCATTAAGGTGCTGCTAAACGGTAACTATGTATATATATATATATATATATATATATATATATATATAATACCTAACACGATAATAGACAAAAAAAATTAAGTAAGTACCTACATACTATGCCACATCGATAAAAAATCCAATAGTTTTAACAATTCGCATTTGACTCTTGAGTAAACTATGTCACTTATGTTTTTTTAGTTTTTGCATTTTCAATGCTATTTCTATATATAAATATAGACATATTTTATAAATATTTTATAGAAAAATATTGAAAATCGACACGGCGACAAGTTATTCTCAGACAGAACTCGAACCTGCGACCTTTGGCTATCCGACCCACCACTGAGCTACCAAGCCTTGCGACCGACCGTCGAAATTTTACATTTTTACAAGGTCCAAGTTTGGAGAGGAATATCCTTGCATTCGAAAGAATCATTTTTACAAATGTTTAACGATCGATTAAGATGCATCAGCCACTTTTAATTTAGGATTTTATAAGTTTTTGCATTTTCAATGCTATTTTTATACTTATGATATTTTTTTATAGAAAAAAGTCAAAGATCGCAGTTTCGAGTCCTGTCTGAGAATAATTAGTGGCTGAGTGGTTTTTTAAAATTCATTATAAACTGTGTCTAGTTTCATATTAGTATAATATCTTGTAACTTTCGCTGTTTTATGTTACAAAATATTATGGGGTACAACAAAATGTTTAATGCAATAAGGGCAATGTTCTTTACGATACCATAACATAACTGCTGTATAGTAGCACCTTAAGAAACAATTGAATTCCATTTGTTTTATTCCTACAAACACAATTAGGGTATGAATCCACCGGGGAGCAATTTCAGAGATGTGTCAAGTGCCTCGCTGGCGTGGTGACATTGAGATATTAATGTACCTATCTCTGGTGAGGAGCGAGTGGTTTGTAAATACCCGCTAACTTGCTTAATGTTCGCGATAGGGTGTCCATGGGTAAAATTTTATGAAGATTTTATTTTGAAACTGCTTTTATTTTGTAGTCAATAATATGTTTGTGTCATAAATGTAGGGAAATACAGAAATGTCATATGTATAGTTTTAAGACAATTGGTCGGTTTCTGAATTGAGAATTTCAAGCTGAGGAAGTATGTATGCACATTTTGCCTTGAGTTTGAGACGACCTCAACCTGAAATATTGAGCCAGAATAATATTATTTTGACATTGCAATGGGTCCCATCCCATATTGGATTAAAAGGAAATGAAGAGGCTGACAAATTAGCAAAACGTGCAATAGACGAAGGTTTAGAAAGAAATATTTTACCAGTTTATACAGAAATACTAAATAAATTTAAATTAAAATGTTTTCAAAAACTCAAAGAATATTTTGATGAAAGAAGTAAAGAAAAAGGGATCTGGTATAAATGTATTCAATGTCAGCTTCCAAAAGTTCCATGGTTCATTAATATTAAAGCCAGTAGAAATTTCGTAATAACGGCACTTCGTTTACGTTCAGGTCATTATCCCTCAAAAAAATTCGCTTTCCTAATGAAAAAAATAGAGTCCCCTCATAGTGACACTTGTGGTACCATTGATGATGTTCAACACATATTGTTGGAGTGTGTAAAATATTGGGGAGCGAGAGAGTCATTGATGCAGAAATATAAAATAAATCAGCTAGATGTAGGGGTATTCTTGACCATACTAGCAGACACAAGATCAGATGTGTTTCAAGAAGTAATTTCCATATACTTATTCAATAAGAGGGCTGATTATCTAACGTAAACTCGGTTCATTTTCCAGTTTCGTCGCTGTTGTGGCTGACATACAGTATGAAAATGTGACAGTATTGACAGGATGAAACTGACACTGAACCGAGTTTTGGTTAGATAATCAGCCTGCCGGTTTCCTGAGAATTAGGATTCATATTTTAAGAGCCTGAATTTCCTATATTATGTTATAAAAGTCGGCACAATAAGGGTTAGAAAAAAAAACAAGAACAGTTGTTCAGACGGGATTCCGACCCGCTCAAATCTTTACATTTTCGGTCTACTACTCTCTCTTGAGCTAAGTACTGAAAATTTCATGTGTTTAAAAGTACCGCAATAATTTATATAATAAAATATCCTAATTTGTATCACATTATTTGGTCTTTCTACAACATGCAAATGAGATTCTTCAAGAGGGATTCTCAATAATACTCCATTCAAATGTAGCTAGTAAAAAATAGGGAATGCTTCGTTTGATTGAAACACATTTGTTGATTTATGGTAATTACGGGATAGAACGACAACCATTAACGATGTGGCCAATTTACCTAATTCAAAAAATTTTCAGACTCATGATCATGACGTCGCGTTTCGACATTGGTTTGGTACAGCAATGTATATATTTTAAAGTTCCTCCGTGTTTCGGAAAGCATGGTTCATGGTTCCAGCTGCATTTAAATATAAATAAATAAAATGAATGCCTTGTTGTACCGACGAACTTAAAATAATATTCTTATTTTTACTACCTACTGTGTTCTACAACTGTTTATTATCTTTCTTATTTTTAGGACTGACAAATTTAGGGCTTTCCTAGAGCCCTTGACGAGTTTCTTGCTGGTGTTTATAAGGTCTCCCTCCGTAAGGTTTGTGAACCGATATGGCGTAGCTTCTTTGACGTTCATAAGTGCTTGTAACAGCCTAGACTAAATAAAATAATATTTAGGTCAGTCATCAAAACAAACCAAAAAATTTGGTTTAAAGGGGAAGTTACACTAAAATTACTAGAATACTTCTATACTATATGTTCATTATCTGGTTATATATATTATGCTAATCTAAATTTTGTTTAAGTGAGAAAAACGAGATTAAAACAAAAAATATTCATAAAAACTATCAGTTGAAAAACCTGTTGTCTTAAAAAGCTATTGGACCTAGAAAATTAGATTAGGGCTCAAATTGTCAGGAATTTACTCGACTTTAAAAACATAATAGTGACCTTTCTCGTCAGAGTCTGCCTATGTAGTGTTTTGTACAAAACTAAAAAAGTTTTTTTTGGTTCTTCTGCTATAACTCAGCGCGCTTACATTTTGGAGAGCTGCAAATCTGGATAAATACTATTTAACGACCAAAATTAATAACCTATCTGTTGATATGGATAGGGCTATCTGAGATAGTTGCCTAGGATACTGGCTTCGTTGCTTAGCAACGGTTGTTATTTTGGTCATATTAACAAATGGTGGACCCAAACAACATACCAAAAATGCAGGTGTATCGGAATTATTCTGATTTCAAATGTAACATACATATGACTGGTGTTTTTAATTCTAGATAGGTACTTTGGTGATCGGAGGCTGTGCGAGCCCTTACTTGAAGCTCTACACTAATGTCAATATGAGATGATTGACGTCACAGGATGAAGTCGACACGCGGTAATAATAAAAGACGTCAATGCGAGTTGAATGCCTTTAATGCACTGTTGTAAAAATATACGAATATGTCGTATAATGCAAAGTAGGTCAATTGTGCAACATTGACGCGGTAATGTAAAATTAATAAAATGAGTAAATATTTAAATGGCTTGTACATATTGCCAACAACAACAAAGAAATACAAGAAAACAGAACAAAAGTACAACATAATAAAGTCGCTAGGGTTTGGGTAAATTGTCAAACTTAATGGTCCTGTTCATAGTTGGGGACGTAGCCCTATCCACACTCATGATTGAGCCACTCACTTCGCGGCACATAGACACAGCGTTACGTCGCGCACTAACACTTTCGTCATTCACCACACTCACAACACTTTCACGGCTTCGACCTAATTCTAGGTCAGCTGGTCTCTGCTCCCGGGCGGCTCCTTGCTGCTGTGCTCCGTTGATGCATTGGACAGTTGTCAACCATCTTCTCCAGACCTTGAATAAGGCGTATGCAAAGAGAAGCATGGCCAGCGGTCCCAAAATTGAATAAATAATAGTGTAATGATGTGTACCTCCGGTTCCCACTGCTTGCAAATTTTGCGCTTTCAGTATATCTATCTGCTGTTTTATTGACTCGTATAACTTATCATGATTTTCATTATCATTTAATGCATTGAAGTTATACGAGGAATTGATCATGTCATTTAGAGAGGAAATCGGATTTTGTATGGTAGGTATGTCAATATCACGCTGCAAATATATTTTGTTGTTATAATCGTGATGAGCTTGTATTGTAAATGTGTCTCCTTTTATAAGACAGCCTTGACCTATATTAATCAGGCCATTGCCTTGTAATTGTTTAGTACTTAGCCCAGCTGGGCACAAAATGCGAACTCTGCATTCTCGGCAGCATGAATATAACCACGCGCCGGGCGTGTGTAACTTGATCCAGTTATCGGAACATTGTCTGAGCTCCGTCCGACAAAAGGTGTCGTTATCATTATTGTATAAATTCATTTCACATATGGATTTATCAAAGTGAACATTAAGAATGGGAGAACTTTCGAAGCAAATTAATTTGTCAGTTTGATATCTTCTGCACGATTCTATGTCATTTTCATTCATTGGCATAACCATATCTTTTTTCACGTTAACTGCGATGTAGGGAGTAATGGGAATATTATACATATTTTTTTCCTTCTTTTTCCATGGCAAAGACATTATTTTGCTGAGTTCAAACTGATTTTGACTTAATAACGGAATTTTAATTTCCATAATTAGGTACGCTTTAGTAACTTTAGCGTGAACTTGTAACAGTTGATATAAGTCTCGTCGATTGTTAGCAGGGATAACCAACTCTCCTTGCAGTCGCCCGGATATCAGATTAAGCTGATTTTGCAATTCATTAGGCGATATTAAATGTATGTCAATTTGTCCATGATGGATATTTGTAATCGTGTCAATTAGTGTTTCTTGAATTCTTCGTAAATTAGACAAGATCACGTCGACGGAGAGAGCTGTTGTCATAATATAAAGTTGTTGCATTTGATGAGTCGTAGCTGTTTGAACTTCGTGAATTGCCAAAGACATATTTTTTAAATGTTGATTTATATACTGGAATGAAAGAAATGAAAGAAATAAAGATATTTTGTATTTTTGTATTTTGTATTTGTATATACTGGAAGTGACTATTCATGATAGCTTCATTTCGTTTTAGGATGTTATTTTCGGCCTCAAGAATAGACGTTTGGTTTCGTATCATTTTTAACAAGTGACCTTCATTATTTTGGATTGTTAAAATGTCCTTTTCATACTTTTCCGCAAACTTGTCATCGAGAACGCCAAATAGAGTGTTTGCAATGTTTCCTATGCCATTTATTAAGCCTCTTTTCACCCGCATCTGACGTTTCACTTGCAATAATTCATTGTAAAAATTGATTTCATTTAATTCATGTTCAAACTGTGTAATTATAGGTTTAAACGTCATGTCACTGCTGCTTATTATTTTCATATGATTGATATAATTTTGTATGTCAACCATGCTTTGCCAGTACTTTGTCATATTGTAGTAAACGACCATTTTCCATTGATCTTGCACAATTCTCATGTCAGCGATTTTATCAAAATAAAGTGTGTTGCTTGTATTAAAACTAGTGATATTACACCTTTGTTGCAAAGAAGGCGCTATAAATGTCATAAGAAGCATTAATACAGCAACATAATAGTTAGGTTTCTTCCGATTTCTGATATGACGGGTTTGATTCTGGGGAGATTTAGTATCAATATCGCTATCATCTTTGTCAGTATGGATCTTTGGAACGGCCGAGTCGTTGTCAGGGTACACAGGTAATGGTGTCAATTTTATGATTGGTCTTTTTGATAATCCATTCTTAGTCTTTAATGTCACTACTCGAACGCATCCGTCTTTTCCTTCATGTAATTCTGTTATTCTACCCAGTGCCCATTTCGACGGCGGCATGTTATCTTCATTAACCAAAACTATGTCATTAATTTTCAAATTAGGCTTGCCATGATGCCACTTACTACGTGTTTGTAAGCGGTGGAGATACTCCATAGACCATTTATTCCAAAATGACTTATGCATTTTCTCAACTAGTTGCCAACGAGTATGTGGATTAGTCGGTGCCAGTGGGGTTTCTAATGGTGCTGATAATAATGGACCTCCCACCAAGAAATGTCCAGGTGTCAGAACCTCCTCTTCTGCATTCTCTGTCAAAGCGTAAAGTGGCCTTGAGTTAACGCACGCTTCGATTTGCGTTAATAGCGTGTAGAACTCGTCAAATGTCAATTTCTGCTCTCCTATAATGCGTTTGAGATGGTGTTTAACGCTTTTTACCGCAGCTTCCCACAGGCCACCTGCGCTTGGCCATGCTGGAGCATTGAAGTGCCACGAAACGCCCATAATGCTGATGTCATCTAGGAACTCGGTGTTGATCACGCTCAAGGCTTCCTTATATTGTTGATTCAGAGTCTTCGCTGCACCAATAAAGTTTGTACCATTGTCAGAATAAACGTGTTTGGGTACTCCGCGACGTGCACACATGCGTTTAAAGGCCGCTAAGAATGATAAGCTACTCAAGTCTGACACAAGCTCTAAGTGTATAGCTTTCGTGGCAAAACAGACGAACACGGCTATGTAACCCTTCAAGGTCTTTATGCCCCTGCCCTTATTCGCTTTGATATCCACATATCCAGTAAAATCCACGCCAGTGTGAGTAAACGGGCGGGAAGGTGTCACTCTTGGCTCCGGTAGGTTAGCCATTATTTGTTGCGGATTCTGTGGATTCAGTCGCCTGCATCGAACACATTGTCGAACCTGTTTCTTCACTGCTCTGTTACCAGATATTATCCAGTAATGATAGCGAGTATATGCCAATGTCAGTGTGGCCCCTCCATGAAGAGTGCCTAAATGAGCTTCATCAATGATAAGACGGGTTAAGTGGGAGTCGTGTGGCAATATTATGGGATGTTTCCTGTCATATGTCAGGTTAGAATGTTGCAATCTCCCGCCAACTCTCAAAATTCCGTTATTGTCCAAAAACGGATTTAATGTCAAAAGTGAATTCTTTGAGGAAATAGTTTTATTTTGCATCAAACAGCTTATAGTTTCACTAAAATGTTGCGCTTGTACACATTTAATTATAATTTGTCGAGCCGCTCGTATTTCATTTGCAGCCAGGTGTTTGCTAAATGTGTTATTGTTTCGTCGCGTGCGCTGTATGAAACGTGATATCCAACATATGATTCTTTCGACTCGCGTTATCTTGCTATTATGATTTAATAATTCAATTACAATAGAAGGTAAAATTAATTGTATTGCACATGAAGATTTTATGTTCTTTATTTCTAATTTTGGAGGATCTATTTTTGGAGTTTCTTTCTGAATGTCATCCTTAAGCCATGAGGGTCCATTCCACCACAACTTATAATCTATCAGCTGAGAGGGTTTGAGACCCCTAGTGGCGCAGTCAGCAGCATTGTCATCTGACTTTACATGTCTCCACTGTGCTACTGGCAATATGTCAATAATTTCGCGAACCCGGTTAGCCACAAAGGCCTTCCAGCGCGACAGGTCACCTTGAAGCCACCCTAGCACCACCATCGAATCAGTCCATCCAAAAACTTCCATTGTCACCTCGTCAGGCATAGAAATCTTGATTTTATTAATTAATTTTGTCAATAGCGCTGCCGCTTGCTATTGACAAAATTAATTAATAAAAGCTCTAAGCGCGGCAAAGTTACAGGCTTTTTTGTTGGAGCGAGCTTAGTTTTGGCGGCTAATAATGTCAATGTAATTTTTCCGCTATCATCGGTAGTCTTCACGTATACAGAACAGGCCATTGCCTTTTCCGAAGCATCTGAAAACCCGTGAAGCTGTATAGATTTCTCAGTAGTTCCGATCCACCTAGGTATGCTATACTTGTCAATATTCTTAAAGTCTTCACGTAGTTTAGTCCACTCTTGTTTGATGTCCTCGGGAATCGGATCATCCCAACCTATCCCGGTATTCCATGCCTTTTGAAACAAAAGTTTAGTATTTATTGTAATAGGTGATAGCCATCCTAAGGGATCGAATAACTTAGACATATCCGATAACATCATGCGCTTTGTGTATTTGTCGTTAATATTATATTCTATTTTGTTTTCAAACTTAAATGAGTCAGAAGTTGGTTCCCACTTAAGTCCGAGCGTTTTTGTCGATTTTGCACATTTGAAGTCAATACTTGTCATATTTAATTGTTCAGGAGATAAATGATGTAATAGCTCCGGCGTATTGCTGGACCATTTGCGTAAATTAATGCCCGCGCTTTTTAACATGTCAATTAATTGTATTTGCGTCTGTTTGGCTATGTCAGCATTGTTATTTCCCGCTAATAAATCGTCGACATAAATATTTTTCAAAACGACTTTCGCTGCTAAAGGATATCTTTCTGCTTCATCTTCAGCTATTTTTTGTAAGGTGCGTAAGGCCAAAAATGGCGCTGATTTAGTGCCATATGTCAAAGTACATAGCTGATACTCTTCTATAGTTGACCCGCTTCTCCATACTATCTTCTGAAGACGCTGGTCATCTTCGTGGACCATGATCATGCGATACATTTTCTCACAATCTGCAACGTATACATGTCGAAAAGTACGCCAATTAATTAACAACCCTTGTATGTCGTTATGGAATTTTGGTCCACACTCCATCAGATCATTGAGACTATATCCCGACTTCGTTTTCGACGATGCATTAAACACCACACGTAACTTAGTCGTTGTGGAGTCTTCTTTAAGAATATCATGGTGAGGTAAGAAACAATGAGGATTTTTGCTTGTCTCGCACTCTTTCATGTGATTAAGAGCTATATATTCCTCCATGAATTTTTGGTAGCTGTCATGTAATTTGTCATTCTTTGCTAACCTAGTTTCCAAATATTTCAACTGGGCTACAGCTTTTGGTTTGGATGCACCAAGATGTTGTTCAAAATCTTCTATCATTGGAATACGTACTTCATACCTTCCATTTGGCAATCTTTTTGTTGTAGATACGTAAAAGTCCTCACACCATTGCTCTCTTTCTGTCAATGCATTCTTTTCAGACACTTCTTCCATCTCCCAGAATCTCGACATATCTTCATCATTGTTTACAACCACGTGACAGTTAAAAGTTGCCGAATTTATATTTCCAGATAAAGTCCAACCTAACTTAGTCTGTTGGGCGATAGGTTGTTGTGCTGAGCCACGCAATAATCCGTTCATAATTATCTCTGAGTACACCTTTACGTCAAGTAATATGTCAATAGGTTTAGATATATGATATTCAGGATCTGCCAATTGAATGTTTTGTAAATGAGAATAAGGTTTCTTTTCAAATGACGAATTTGGCAGATTATTAATAACCTTTGTCATAATAAGCGCTTCAGTTTCGAACTCATAATTATCGTAAATTGATTTACAGTTCAGTGACATCTTGCCCTTGCCCTTTTTAGGTGCGATGCCCACTCCACATACCGATGCATTGATGTGTTGTCGACGAAGGCCTAAAAGTTGTGCTGCATTTTCTGTGATGAGGGTGATTTGTGACCCTTGATCTAGTAAAGCACGGAATGTTATATAAGTACCGTCTGCTGCTCTTACTTTGATCTGTACTGTTGTCAATAACATTTCATCATTTTCGCTGTCAACATGATTTGCATTTTTATTTACCGGACGTGATGAGGTTGATGACATCGGTTGCTCGCCAAACGCCTCATGTAGCAACGAATTATGCGCCTTATTACATATTTTGCAGCGTTTGTTGGAATTGCAAATACCTTTTTCGTGTCGGTAAAGACAATTCTGGCAAATATCATATTTCGAAATACAATTTAATTTCATTTCCGGCGACATACTTGCAAATCGATTGCATTGATGCAATGCGTGATCGAAATTGCACAATACACATTTGTCACGTTTAAAATTAGTATAATATGCTCGAGAAAAATTATATTTTTGTGCTCCATTTTGAAATTTTTTGTCATTTTTGTCATATTTTGTCAGATTTTTCGGGAGCTTTGGTATTGTCAAATCTTCTCTTTTACGGATAGGCTCTAATGCTGTAAACTTGAGCTCTAAAAATGACAAAAAATCATCTATTTTTGCCAATTCACGCGGATTTTTTCTTTGCTCTTGATAATCTCGAAAAGTTTCGGTATCCAGCTTTTTAGATAAAAGATGTACCAATAGTGGACCCCATGTCATCGTGTCCACCCCTAAATTCTGTATGGCATGCAAACACTCTTTACTTGTGTCATGTAATTTTCTTATTTCATAAGATGTCTGTTTCTGAACATTGGGCTGGTTAAGAAACACTTCTATCTGCTTGGTGAAAAGCAACTGCTTATTATTATAGCGTTGGCATAAAATATCCCACGCGGTGTCATAGTTGTCCGCCGAGATGTGGAGATGCTGTATGAGCCTCTCCGCTTCTCCTTTCAACTTGCTTTTTAAATGCTGCATTTTTTGAGACTTAGAAAGTGTAGGGTTCTGATGAATGGTTTCCTTGTAAAGATCAATAAATGTTGGCCACTCAGTATAATTTCCTGTAAATACCGGTATGTCCATCTTTGGTGTAGATTCTTTAAGATGAACCGTTGATGACAACTTTCTATTTAAGATTCTCTTTATCTCCCTGTATCTCAATTCATGCTCATTGTACTCCCCTTCGTACCCCATGTCGGACTCCTCTAACATGTTATCTATTTGCCAATGCAATTTGTCAATACACTCCCAACGTGCTTGGATACTTCGAAGTTCATCTTCAATCTCCCATTTTTCCTCTATTCCGTCCACATCACAAAAATGTATTTGCCTTACGAATGCTTTAAAATTAGTTCGCTGTTGATTAATTAAGCTGTTCAATTTTGATGATTCTCCAACCTCTTTCATCTCTGTCAATTTCGGCATTTTGTAAGTTGCAATCAATTCTCGAGTAATTTGATAATATTTTTGCGTTTGCTCATACAACTTATTAGTAAAATATTCATGCGATTCGTCATCAAATGTCAATAGTTGATCATGGTTAAATTGAAAATCTTCCCATAACTTGTCTAATCTCTCTATCTTCCTTGCAATATAATCGGGAGTCTTCCTGCTGGAAGGATCTTTCTTAAAATTGCTATTTTCGCGTTCAAAGCCCTTGATGATAGTCTGCTGGTTATTTAAAATAGCCTCCATTTCTGTCAATTTTTAGTGTCTAGAAATATAATGGAACAGTCTTACTTGGATACTGCTGTCACCTACGATGTCACCCTGGGATGCAAGGAATAATGTCAGCCGAGCGCTGCCCTGTCAGGAACGGTCTCGGTGATGAGGGAGCACGTCAGCGCCACCTCCGAATTCCGATGTCAGATAACCACGCAAAGGTCGCGTGATTATAATAACTTGCACTAAATACAGGACCGATATTTCACAAACCACTGTGAAATGTCACTCAAACTCTGTGTAATTATTGTCACTTTTAATTTTAATGCAGATAATTGTCACTACTTCTAAATAAAAATATTGTCACGGATGTCACAAAATAAAATATGTCACTAAAATATGTCAGCAAATGCACTGCAATCCTGTCACTGGTAACACTTCCCTAAACCACGTGCACGAAAACGCGAACTGGAATGGTACAGGAAAGTTTCCTCGAAGGACCAAACTGTGCGAGCCCTTACTTGAAGCTCTACACTAATGTCAATATGAGATGATTGACGTCACAGGATGAAGTCGACACGCGGTAATAATAAAAGACGTCAATGCGAGTTGAATGCCTTTAATGCACTGTTGTAAAAATATACGAATATGTCGTATAATGCAAAGTAGGTCAATTGTGCAACATTGACGCGGTAATGTAAAATTAATAAAATGAGTAAATATTTAAATGGCTTGTACAGAGGCCTTTAAATGAAGACACAGCAGTACCTTAGATATTAGGTAATAGGCCGCCTTTTAGTTTAATTAATGTCGTTTTTAAAACGTCAAACTAAAAATAAAAAAGCAGTAAACATACATAACGGAAACAAATAAATACTTTCATTTCCATTACCCGCGAAACGGGAGTAGGTCGGATAACTTAGTTTGTTGAGCAAATAATGTAAAACGAAATGGTTTTCTTTCGATAGCCGAGATTGATTGCTCGGTCCTAATGGGATGCTGATTGATAAATGTATTGAAATAATGGAATGAAAACATCTACTGTTTGTTCTTTGTCCTTATTCATTTGTTTGGTAAATCATAAGTTCAGTTAGCGATAGAAAATCTTGAACTCTTGCCGATATGTATAAAAAGGAAAAACTGCGTTCATAATAATGATTATGATAGCTAACTAGATTGCTAAGAATACTGGGACCAAAACTTCTGGGCGATCCAGCATAGGTATTGTTTTTCCTTTTTTTTGACGACCTGTTTGGCACAGGAGTACTAAACCCGCCTTCTGCGCCAGAGGTCCCCGGTTCGATCCCCGTCAAGACAATTATTTGTTTGCAGAAAAATGTCTATTTGTCTTGATCTGGGTGTTGAATATGTATCCGTTATGTATCAACTAGGGCGGTTACAACCCGATACTCGGGTTCGTCGATCGACGAAAAATTCCAAATTATGCGAAAATCTTTAATTGCAGTTTGTGATCATCACGTTTAACATTTTGTATATTTTATTGTTTTCGGAACAAATAGACTCGAGTACCTTTAATTTGATACCTTAATCGGCCGCGTACTACGCGCCAAAGTCCCTATCGAGTCGTCACAAATTTTGCGAACCTGAATTAAGTATATAGATAACACAATTTCTTCATGAAACTTATCGTGGGCTAGATAATTGGTGTGAATGTATGCAATTATTTATTTATTTCCTTTTCTAAGTAAACTAAACCAAGGCTTTATTATGTCATTAGTATATTTGCCTAGATATACTCGTAAGTTTCATATCCTTTATGTTGTTACCTTAACAACATTCGCAAACTAGTGTAGAAACTGAGTTTTTTCTATACTAATATTATTAAGAGGAAAGATTTTATTGTTTGTTTGTTTGCATTGAATAGGCTCCGAAACTACTTAACGGATTTGGATGAAATTTGGTACACAGATAGTAGATAGCCTGGTCATGAACATACGATTCTTTTTATCCCGATATTCCTACGGGAACGGGAACCACGCGGGTAAACCGCGAGCGGCCGCTAGATTTTAAATAAAACAATTTACGCAATAACAAAGTCATTTGTAATAATCAATTAAATAATACAGTTACATAATAATCCTAAATTAAACAATAAGTGATATAACACTGCCATTCATATTCATTCCTAGTTAAGTATTTGAACATTATTTTGTTCTTTTTTACGTTTGGATTGGATGCAATACTTAAGGAACATTTTTTTTTAATAAAGACAAGCACAAACAAGAATAGTTTCAACAAAATATATAACGTCGCCAAGAGATAGAGACTAGATTTTGATATATACTACGAATTTCGAGTTTCCAAATTAGTATTCGATTATAAACTTAAAATATTTTCTTCCTACCAACTATAGTGATAAAACTTAATCATTTTACTAATACTTAAAAAAAAAGATAAATGTCAAAAAAAATGCTAAAAACAATATGTTGAAGATAAATTGAGATAACACGATCATAAAAAAAACCCTTATTCTATGCTTATCTACACTTTCATTAGTACAGTCAGCGTCAAAACATTTAGCTAGCAGGTAGTCAATATGTCTTCAAACTCAAAGTTATCGTTAATAATATTTACCATAATATTATTTAATTTTGTAAACGCAAAGAATCAAAAATAATTTATGATTTTGTAATTTTTGCATTTTTCAATGCTATTTTTATACTTACGGTAAATTTTTTAATAGAAAAATATTGGAAAAAATTAACTCGGCCACAAGTGAATTCTCAGACGGGAATCGAACCCGCGACCTTTGGAAATCCGGTCCAATGCTCTCGATTCCCGTCTGAGAATTCACTTGTGGCCGAGTTAATTTTTTCCAATATTTTTCTATTTAAAAATTTACCATAAATCAAAAATCTATTAAGTAACTGTCAACACTTTAGCGCTTTGGTTGTTACAATTTTCTGTACAACTTTTAATGTTTCCAATTGAATCTCTATTTGGCGCTGACTATCCAAGTCCTCTTTCTCTAACTATATCACAGTCAAATCACGCAGCATCCTGCAGCACAAAGTAATACGGACCCTGAATCTTGTTGACCCCAGTAGTTGTAATCTTCGGCAGCGGTCCATGCCACTCCAGCCGGTATTTCTCCAAGACTCTTGTTGCAACTGACTCCAACATCTTATTGACAAAGTCATTCGCTGGACAGGATTCTCCGAATGGTACATAAGCCATCTGATGGGCTTTGGAAGCTTTTAGAGGTTCCCAACCCTGGTGGACACACCAGCGTTCGGGGATGAAGGCCTTGGATCTGCCCCATTGCTTTTCTGATTTGCTGGTTATGCCGTGCGCTAGGACTATGTCTACCTATGGATGTGTAAAAAAATGTTTTAGTACCTTTTCGAGAATTGATATTGGTGATTATATCATTGTACTATATATATATTAGCTGTGTAGTGTCGGCTTAAAATAGCACTACCCCCTCTCATCCCGTGGGTGTCGTAAAAGGCGACTAAGGGACTCAACCTTTAAGAGATGGGCAGCAGCGTCTCCTACAAACTTGGCTATACTGCGATCGCCAACCCGCCTGCCAAGCGTGGCGATTATGGCCAACCCCCCCTTTTGAGGGAGGCATATACCTAGCAGTGGGTGTTATGTGGCTGGGACGACGACGACGACGACTATTTTTATCATAGATTTTTAATTGGGCTCCAGTTGTAGCAACAAGGGGATCGATCATAAATTAAATGATGTAAATTTTTTTTTCACATCGTCATTAAATTTTTTAGAATCCTTGGAACCTGTTTGGGCCAACTTAATCATGATATTAACTATACCCATCATTAAATTAATATACACACATTCTACAGCTAAGTCCCACAGGAGGGGTAGGCAGAGACTATTGACCACCACTTTGGTCCATCATGACCTATCATGACACAACACATGAAAATACATTGATTATTCTCCTCCATACATCTTCTTTTATTCTTGCAATTTAACTATTACCCCAATATACTTGAGACCATCACTGATTTGATCAGTGATTAGGCCAATTTCGTTATTCTATTAAAGATGTATCAATATTTCGCAACATGCTTGGCATTTTCAATCATTCAAATTGTCTGTGGCTAGCGACGTCCGTCTTCATAATAAGACATACTCTATTTTATTGGAATTGTAGTAAGTAATAGGAAAGTTTGCTCGCAGACAACCATAATACATGTAGTACAAATAAATATAACAGATACATACCCCAGCAGGAATCTCAAATCCTCCAACTTCCAGTTCTTCCTTGCTCCTTCTGACCACGCCACCAGTGGCCGGGTGCATTCTTAAGGCTTCCTTGGCACAAGCTGCTATGTATGGAAGTTCAGGGTTGTCTAGACCAGCTTTCATGGTCTCTGAAGCCCATATCACTTGGTCGTGGGCCCTTTGTTGCTGAGCCGGGTGGAGGGAGAGGTGGTAGAACATACTGAGAGCGGTGTGGGCAAGCTGAAACCAAGGAATAAATAAATCTATAGCTATACTTTTATTATATACTTATATTATAAAGAGGAAAGATTTGATTGTTCACACACGGGTGAAACCGCGAGCGGCCGGTAGTAAATTAGTTATTTGTTATGCAAGGCTGGAAAGTTGGTTATTTAACGGCGAGTTACCTATATTGAAATTTGAGCAAGTGAAGGATTTTAGGATTAAACCACGAGCGTAGCGAGTGGTTCAAAGATTGAATCCTGAGCGAAGCGAGGATTTCAAAGGTACAAGACGCAAAAAATTTTTCTGCCGAGCGCAACACACAACATTCTATGGTTGTTTTCGCTTTCAACTTCCGGTAAAAAATTCTTTAAGCAAAAAGTTTATTCTAAATATACCTTATTCTCGTTGTTTTAATGATATAAAAAAAACTAAAAAAAAAGGGAGTATTATAGTTAATTCAAAGTTATTTAAAGTAGGAATATATTGTTACTTATTAATAAGAATAAAAACGATTCCGTAAATGTTGACACTGACATGAGGTACAAGACAAAGACAATTTAAAAATAAATAATAAATAAATAATAAATATTTCCATACAATCACAACAATTATCTAGCCCACGTTAAGTATCATGAAGAACTTGTGTTATGGATACTAGATAACGGATAAACATACTTATATACTTTTTTTTTTGTAAATACATACATAATATACATATTAAACATTCAGACCAAGACAAATAGACATGTTCATGCACACAAATATTTGTCTTGTCCGGGGATCGAACCCGGGACCTCTGGCGCAGAAGGTGGGGTTAGTACCCCTGCGCCAAACAGGTCGTCAAATATTTATTGCTATTAAAAATAAGAATCAAATATAACAAAGAAATCAATAGTCCGATTCGGAACGCATTATGACATATTTTTAGGTATTAAATTAAAAAAGTACTTTGCCGCGCTAGGCCGCAAAAAGCGATTTTCTACGCCTAAACTGATTGACAAAACCTCCATTTCAGAGCGTGTGAGGTGAAAAATATATTAATATACATTCATTACCACCAATTAACCTAGCCCCAAAGTAAGCACTGTTAGGCTTGTGTTATGGGATACTAGGGTAACGGATATAAATACATATACACATAAATATAAGTATGTATATGCATAGAAAAATATTGGAAAAATATCAACTCGGCCACAGGTGAATTCTCAGATGGGACTCGAACCCACGACCTTTGGAAATCCGGTCCAATTTCCAAAGGTCGTGGGTTCGAGTCCCATCTGAGTAATCACTTGTGGCCGAGTAATTTTTTTCCAAAATTGTTATATTTAAAATTTATCATAAATATAAAAATAGCATTGAAAAATGCAAAAATATGTATAGGTATGTATAGGTACAGTTCCTACAGTCAATTTCTACTTCTACTATTAAGTAGGTATAGATAATTCTATCACAGAACACAGAAACCTCTTATTTGTGTTCTGTGATATCAATCAACTTATGTGGGGATTTACATACGGTTAGTAAACGACTACTGAATATTGATATCAACTTATGTGGGGATTTACATACGGTTAGTAAACGACTACTGAATATTGATATCAACTTATGTGGGGATTTACATACGGTTAGTAAACGACTACTGAATATTGATATCAACTTATGTGGGGATTTACATACGGTTAGTAAACGACTACTGAATATTGATATCAACTTATGTGGGGATTTACATACGGTTAGTAAACGACTACTGAATATTGATATCAACTTATGTGGGGATACATACGGTTAGTAAACGACTACTGAATATTGATATCAACTTATGTGGGGATTTACATACGGTTAGTAAACGACTACTGAATATTGATATCAACTTATGTGGGAATTTACATACGGTTAGTAAACGACTACTGAATATTGATATAAACTTTTGTGGGGATACATACGGTTAGTAAACGACTACTGAATATTGATATCAACTTATGTGGGGATTTACATACGGTTAGTAAACGACTACTGAATATTAATATCAACTTATGTGGGGATTTACTTACGTTTAGTAAACGACTACTGAATATTGATATCAACTTATGTGGGGATTTACATACGGTTAGTAAACGACTACTGAATATTGATATCAACTTATGTGGGGATACATACGGTTAGTAAACGACTACTGAATATTGATATCAACTTATGTGGGGATTTACATACGGTTAGTAAACGACTACTGAATATTGATATCAACTTATGTGGGGATTTACATACGGTTAGTAAACGACTACTGAATATTGATATCAACTTATGTGGGGATTTACATACGGTTAGTAAACGACTACTGAATATTAATATCAACTTATGTGGGGATTTACTTACGTTTAGTAAACGACTACTGAATATTGATATCAACTTATGTGGGGATTTACATACGGTTAGTAAACGACTACTGAATATTGATATCAACTTATGTGGGGATACATACGGTTAGTAAACGACTACTGAATATTGATATCAACTTATGTGGGGATTTACATACGGTTAGTAAACGACTACTGAATATTGATATCAACTTATGTGGGGATTTACATACGGTTAGTAAACGACTACTGAATATTGATATCAACTTATGTGGGGATTTACATACGGTTAGTAAACGACTACTGAATATTGATATAAACTTTTGTGGGGATACATACGGTTAGTAAACGACTACTGAATATTGATATCAACTTATGTGGGGATTTACATACGGTTAGTAAACGACTACTGAATATTAATATCAACTTATGTGGGGATTTACTTACGTTTAGTAAACGACTACTGAATATTGATATCAACTTATGTGGGGATTTACATACGGTTAGTAAACGACTACTGAATATTGATATCAACTTATGTGGGGATTTGCCAAAATCGTCACGACACTTTTATCGGTTTGTTCGTTTAATGATAGTAAACGATACCGGTGGGTGCTAAGCTGAGACTGATAGGGCTTAGGTATATAGATTATAGATAACAGTCATATTACATTATAATATCAAGTCATAACACATTATTACGTGATGTTTTAACCGCCTCTGTAGTCTAGTGGTACAACCACCGGTATCAGACCCAGGGGTCTCGAGTTCGATTCCCAGCGGGGGTACATATTGTATTCGGTTTGGTTGGTGGTAGGACTTGCTAATAGTCCGCCTGGCTAGCTACCACCATCTTATCTAAGTCTGACGCCATAACAACAATGTTTTCAGTATTGTTGTGTTCCAGCAGTGAGAGATAAGATAGCCAGTTCCTCAGTGACTGATGATTCCGGGAGAGGCTCGTTTCCATCTTCAGCCTTACTTAACATCAGGTATAATGAAGGCTAAGAGTCTTCCCGTCGTTCATAAAAAAACGTCAAATTATACAGCGCTAACATGAAGAACTGAGTATTGACTACTGTCAGTGTATGTTAAAAAATAATAACTACTTATAATCACTTTCTTTATAAAGTAACGACAGTAAGTAGAAATCTATTTGTCGTCGTCGTCGTCTAGCCACATAACACCCACTGATGGGTATAATATAGGCCTCCCCCAAATCTATTAACTAATCTTTTTGCACCGGGCCAATTTTTTATTGTAAATCTGTAAAAGATGATTTGTTCAAGAGTATTCTTTTTAAGCGCTCTTAAGTTCAAACGTACAGTTTCAGTGCCTGCCAGAAGAAGGTCAGCTGCCAAAGGCAGTATTCTCCCATTGAGGGGTCGGAGGCGGTCCAGCAATGTTTGTTCAGGTTTCAGCTCTCCAGAGTTCAAGGCGGTTAGTGCTTTCTGCAGGAAATGTTCGGTCAAACTGTGGGCAAAAATAAAACAAATTGTGAATTAGATTGATTATAGCGTTTTCGATTCCTGCCCTTGCTGTGCACTAGGTGGTTTCCGCCAGCGATTACCCTGGAGCACCTGATAAACCTCTTAGCGGAGTTGAGCTCCTCAAAGTTTCACTTGAGGAACTAATTCTAAAACTTACATAACTCCATAGTTTTAGAAAAAGCGCAGCCTACCAGTAATGGTTGTCAATAGTTTTCAGAGCATCGTTGAAGTTCTCGGATTCCATCCGCAAGATGCCTTCGCCGCGAACCAAGTGGTTTCCGTCAGCGATCTGCCTGAGACCGTGATGAGACTCTTGAATTTCTCAAAACTTTAAGTATGATTCACACCGAACGGACGGAGTCGGCGCGCAGCAGAACGCATTTTAAATTTGCTGAAGGAAATGGAACCATCAATAAAGAAGTTCAGTTCCCTATTTGAATGCAATTTACTTATCCTTGAAGACGACCAGCGATGCGCTGACGCCGCGGCAGCCATAATTTGAAGAGACACGAAGAGCTCATTTAACTCCCTAGATTGAACATCGCTTTAACGAGCGATGTGATATGGCTCATGATCCTGTCTTGCCTACCCTGCTAAGATGAGAGCGAGACAGTGATACGTTACCGAGCTACGAGTGTCAATAAAAGCCGGTTATACTACGGTTATAGGTGATTTGTCGTCAGCGATTTCCCAGGAACATAACTAAGAACCTTTTCGCGGAGTTGAGCTCCTCAAAGCTTCACTTAAAGAACTAAATAACTGTCTTAAAGGGTAACGTACCAGTAGTGGTTGTCAATAGCTTTCAAGGCGTCGTTGAATGTCTCCGATTCCGTCCGTAAGGTGCCTTCGCTGCGAACGAGGTGGTTTCCATCAGCGATCTGTCTGGAGCACCTGATGAGTCTTTCGGCGGGGTTCAGACCTTCAAGGGTTCGTTTAGAGAGAGAGCAGCGGTCAGGAGTGTCGTCGTCTAGAGACGTCTTTTCTGGAATCCTGTTGAAACAAGTGGTTTTTGTTAAATTAGTAGGTATTTTGTTTATTTCATATTATCTAACACAAAGGAAGTATTTGGTGGTCTGGCGAAAGCCCAAATGAAAACTAAATAAGTAGGTATCTGTCTATCGTTCGCAACTATAACAAACCGAATCCGGTACGTATATACTGCACGTCCCCACCCAACAACTTAATTAAAATATGTCGATAAAAACTGCATTTGCACTGTTCTTGCATTTGTATTTATTTGTCGGCTCAGCACGTGAACTTCATTTTTACCGACTTCCAAAAAATAAGGGGGTTATCAGGTCGTCGCGTTTCAGTATATTTTTTATGTACTGTTTATCAAGTGTTAAATCGGTCCTGTAGTTTTCACAATATCTTGTATACTTACTATCTGTATATAATAAATGTATAATAACATACCTATTTTTAGTAGTGGGCACATGAACAGCCCCATCGAGGCAACCCAGCCTGATGCCGAAGATCATCATCCCGATGGTCTCCACCGCCCATCGGTACACCTCCGTTTCCAGCTCTTCATTTAGGGCGTTCTCAGCATGTCTGAGTTCTCCTAGCCTAGGCACAAATGTTAAATTTAAACAAGATAAGACTTTAAATAAATATATATAGGAGAAATAACTTTGTTGTAATAATAAAAGATTTCTTAGATCTCGGGAAGTAAATGTCGTCAAGAATAACAGTATTTCAGTTATAAGAAGAATAATCGTGAATAAACATCGCTGTACGACAGATACTTACAATAAATAAATAAATCGGCTGTGTACAAACCAGACAAACCTCCATTTTGATTCGATAATTTAAGATTTGTTGAATTTTTGTTAATTTAGTTTAAGATTTGGTGGCGTTGTTTAGTTTTTCGTTTTCCCGAGACTGCAACTTCCCGACAGTGCAATTAAACAACAAGCACCTATAAAGGGTGAAAATTTAAAACGGGGCACGGAGGGCAGGTGCCTTAACCGATATAGCTAAATAAAAATGTTCAAGAAACCATCCTAAATATTTTTTTAATTTTGAACTGCATTCACCTATTTTGAAAAAAAAAACAGTCAGCAGAATAATGCGTTTTCAAAAATATATTCTTTTAAAGTACAAGTATAGTATAACGATGTATAGAAATAGTTTTAGCGATTTCTGACTTTACTAGTGCTCGTTCCTTAGTTGGTGTCATAGAGTGTTTTGATTCTCATGAGAAACAGAATCGATCGCCATAAAGAATATATCTTTGAAAACTCATCATTTTTCTGCTGACAGCGCATTTTTTGCAATGCAGTTCAAAATTTCTCAAAAAATTAAGGATGGTTTCCTAAGAAAGTTTTCATGCATTTACATCGGTTAAGGTACCTGCCCTTCGTGCCCCGTTTTAAATTTCCACCCTGTAGGTATATTCTAAAAACATTCGTTAAATTGTACTAAAATCCTGTGTAAATATTTTTTAGGCTTTTTTAATTTACCTTTTTAAAGTTAAGAGCTTTTTGAATAAGTACTAGAGACAATTTTTTGTCCTCTGTCGAGTTACTGCAATTTTAAACAATTAAGCTTTGTATTCCTGAGGTTATTCAAAGTTAAATACATTCTCGGGAATGCCGCAAGCGTTCGCGGTTAATTTCCTTTTGGAAGCGCGGAAGAGCTCATTAAGGTAGATCCAGATTTCGTACCGTAGGTACTACGGTACGAATATCTACCTCCGTTTTGTATCAGCAGCGTCGCGATCGAGAACGCTAGTCAGGAGCTCTATTTTTGAATTGCTCTTATGATATAGTGTTGACGCATGCGACGTAAGTCGCGCTCGTCTTCCAAGTCACTCGCTTGTTTCGCTCGACTGCAACGAGTGAGTGGGGACACTCGATGCGGTCTAGCGATAAAAAAATAAAGATATAGATATCTAACGCAAATCAATAGAAATTAATCGGTTAAAGCGAGACGAATGAATAAAAAATAGAGCCCCTGGACGCCCGTTTGGTACGGTAGGTACTGGGTACGGTGGTACAGCGCGCGTCTTGATACGGATACAAGTACTGATCCATCGCGAGTCGGCTTTTTGCCCGTTCAAAGGAAATGGACGCGCTATGATTGCAGCGACGAACTTGGCGTCCAGAGTTTTTGGATCGTGACGCTGATACGAAACAGAGGTAAGTGTATATATTCTTTGACAGAGGTAAAGTACGAATATAAGAACATATATTCGTACCACTATCGCCTAACGGTATTGCTAGCTCTATAGTTATAGCAACCAAACTTAAAACCCTAAAACCCTTCAACGATAGGATTTATGTCCAATCCCTACATATTTCTATTCATCGATTAGTTTTATTATTTCATTTTTAGTATGAAAGTGATAGCGTTAGCGAGAGCCCTTGTAGGGGGTTTAAAAAATCGATAGCTATAGCGATACCGATAGCATTACTGTTAGGCGGTAGGGGTGCTGGACCCACCTTTAAGCAGTGAACTTTATAAAATTTTTGAATATGTCTGAGAATCTCAACTGAGTTTTTAAATTTATATTACCTACTACTTTATTTTCCATAGAAATTAGCTGTTTTCTTACTTTTCTCCAACAAATAGACTAAAGAAAATTTATCTGCGATGAAATGTATCCGTACGAATAAACATCATTTATATAATGCGGAGAAGAATTGCAATGCTAAACATTGCATTCATTAATGAGGTTCATGTTTCATTAATTAGTATAACTATAGTTATTGCGCACTTGTTCTCGTGAGAAGGAAAATATTTTCCTATCAGTAGTTAGTACCTAGTTTTTTTCTAAATAGGTAAATTGAATTGTATCTACCCATATCAGGTAAACAAATACAGTGTTTTTTTATGATAAATTTCAAATAGAAAAATATTGGAAAGAATCATCTCGGCCACAAGTGAATTCTCAGATGGGACTCGAACCCACGACCTTTGGAAATCCGGTCCAAAGCTCTGGAAGAGCTCTAGAAGGGCTCTGGAAGAGCATTGGACCTGATATTTAAAATTTATCATAAGTATAAAAACAGCACTGAAAAATGCAAAAAAAATTAAATCATAAAACAGTGTTTTATCTTTAGAATTTTATTCAACACGATATTTTGCCAAAGGTTTACTATGTTAAATATAAATGCGCGCTTTAAATAACATATACAAAAAATGCGTTTTAATTCCTAAAGGGAACAACAACGCAGAAACTAAAGAAACTCTTTTATTGGATCAGAAGTTAGATAATGTGGATGGTGATCGCCAAAGAATTTGTTGCCCCAGAAAACTGTGGTTGACAAAGCTTAGGTAGAAAGCAATCAAACCTTTACATATTCCGATTTCGGAACTTCCCGGTTGATCAATTGAGTTTTTTGGGAAACGTTTTCTCGGAAGTACTGAGGTTAAAGAAATAATATTCTACTCAAATTAAATACCTGTTAATGTTCTATTATTCGTGATATAAACGTTTTCTAAACTGAAAAATTGAAAATAATAAATCTAAAAAAATTAATACCTAATCAAATATGATAAAAAAAAATCTAAGTACCTAATTAGTTTAATTATTAACATCAATTGATATAATTATATAATTTGAATGCGTAATATTATACATTAATGTCAATTTCTCAAATGTTTAATAAATTAATAAATCTAAATAACAAAACATTAAATATAATAAAAAAGTAATAAGTACTCAATTAATTTAATTAGTAATATTGATTTATATACTTTGAATGAATAATATACAATAATGCCAATTACAAAAAAAAGTATAGTAAAGTAAAATCAATAATGCATGAATGCTTAGAATTCCACCCGTGAGTACGCGCCGCTGCACGCTCGTGCGATGGTTGGACTAGGCAGGTAGAAATATTTACGTTGTATTGTAATAAGGAAAATTATAAATGCATACCCTACAAAAAATATTGATAGTTATTTTAATTAATTATAATAAATGATTGTACAAGATGACGAAACCAAACAGTGTAAGGTTAAACCTAAACAGGTTTTTGTGACACTGTTTTCATGTAATGTTATAATGTATTAATATTGTTAAAATTTTAATAAATAATAAATATCTATTCCTTTAAATTAAACATATTTATACACGTGAACATTAGAGTTTGAGTTTGTTTGAGGAAGAAGAGAAGAAAATTTGAGAAAGGAGTATCCTACCCAACTAAAAATCCGTAGTCCATTTACTGGAAACGAAAGTAAAACAGAATACGCGAACGCGAATTTTTCCAATGTAGGTAGAGATAATAAAAACCATAGTCACTATTGCTCCTAGACAGCATCTTAGACCCAATCAATTCCAAATGTCGTCGTTAAGCTACAAGAGTGAAGATTCAAGTTTTTTTTTCTTTCAACCTGCGTCTTTCATTAATGAATGAAAATATTATTCAATCGAGCATATTACACGCATTTTTGAATTTTTGAGTTTTGCCCTACCCCATGCTTTGCAAACCATGACATGAATTTTCATTTATCTTATAGGTAGGTTAATTTACCTCCTGGAGAAGTCGGCTGCGATGTGGTCTGCCGCCTGGTGGTACCCTTGCAACAATGCGCCGTCCTGCAATAGGGACTTTATGGCCAGCCACACTGCTTTGCTCTCGTCCCTGTCGAAGAAAACAATTTAATAATAATTGGCATCTGATCCTAAAATAGTAGCTTACGCACTTCTTGTGTTACAGTTTTCAGAACCAACTGAGGTAAACTTGTTGCAACTTTCGCAATGGTCGGTCACGGGATGGGTGACCAAAATTTACTATCTCGAGCTCCTCTGTACTTCGGAAGTCACGTTAAGCCCGTTGCTCCCGGCTGCATTTGCAGTCGTCAAACCTACCAATCCGCATTGGGCCCGCGTGGCGGGTCAGGATCCATTCTCCTTATCCATCCTGGATAAGGAAGACCTGGGGCACACCCCAGCAGTGGGAACATTAAAATGGCTGATGACGATGACGATAAGTAAGTACACGGTCTCCCAAACAAAACTACGATGTGATACGATTTGTGTGGGACCCCTACATTATAGATAGGTATATAACACCCAGCCACAGAACAAATCCAAATATTTTATGATTATTGAATTTTTGCATTTTTCAATGCTATTTTTATACTTATGATAAAATTTAAATAGAAAAATATTGGAAAAAAACAGCTTGGTCACAAGTTAATTCTCAGATGGGACTCGAATCCACGATCTATGGAAATCCGGTCCAATGCTCTACTACTGAGCTACCGAGACTTGCGAACCGCCGTCGGAATTCGCCAATACTTTAAATTTTTAATACGCTGTAGGCCAGCGTTGTCACATCAATGCTAGGAATATCCTTGCATTTTCGAAAGAAACATCTTTTCAGGTGTTTAACGATCGATTAAGATGCAACAGCCAATAATTTATGATTTTTGAATTTTTACATTTTTCAAAGCTATTTTTTATACTTATGATAAATTTAAAATAGAAAAAATGTTTTTCGGACTGAGGATAGAACCTACGACCATAAACCATATTAGCACATAAAGTATTTTTGGACTGAGGATCGAACCTACGACCCTGACGTATTAGGTACCTCTGCGTCATCGGGTCTGTCATTAGAATTATATCCTTTGTAGTCGAAGCGCAAAGGACGACCGTTTCTATCAAACATGACATTCAAAACACATTTGTCCCTAATGACCCTGTCCTTATTGACCACAGAGGTTGTTTCGTGCTCACGACTTCTATGGCCTGTGACTTGACTTTCTCGTTTAGTAATAGCTCAGTGTTAGGGAAGTTATAAAGACTGTGATAATCTATACTAATATTATAATATATAGTTTGTTTTTTTGAACGCGCTAATCTCAGGAACTACTGGACCGATTTCGAAAATTCTTAGACTATTACAAAGCTACATTTCTCCCGAGTGACATAGGCTATATTTTATCCCGATATTCCCACGGGAACGGGCACCACGCGGGTAAAACCGCGAGGATCCGCTAGTAGGATATATTGTGGAACGGCGCCCCTGTGAACATTGCTTTAACAAACATATATAAAGACCTAGCTTCCGCCCGCGGTTTCACCCGCGTGATTCCCGTTCCCTTGGGAATATCGGGATAAAATGTAGCTTATGTTACTCTCCGTCCTCTCAACTAACTCTATGGCAAAAAACAAGTCGTTTGGTTGCTTAGTTACGACGTGAAGGAAGGACAAACAAACACACTTTCGCATTTATAAATTAGTTAGGATTATAGTTAGGATAAGCATGAACGGGCCATCATTTTCGGCCCTGGTTGACAGGTTCACCGAGCTGCATGTGATAAAGGTTCGGTGAGCCTACCATTTGGGGGTGTTAATTTAATGTTAATTTTTAATGTATCCCTTGTTGTCATATTTTATTATCTACTAACCTAGTCTATAAGTTATATTGCTACTAACAATAAGGATTTACATTTATCGCGCAGCCCTGCAAATTGTTTAATAAGGACGATGGTGGTGAAATGCCTGCCCGGTTACTTCTAAAAAAATAATAATAATCGAAACATTTTGAAATGCGGCTTTATGCAAAATAAGCCAACGATATTTTTCATTACCGAGAAAAAAAAAACGAAACGCAATGAAATAGGTCGCGTTAAAGTGTTTTCAATTGAATCTGAAGTTGCCAGATGGCAGGTTGATCTCGTTATGGTTCTGCGATAACCGCCTACGATTCTAACCTACACGATTCCTATTCATTTCTTATATACAGTGTTGTATTTTTTTAAAGATCGAGTCATTTGGATAACCGTTTTATCTTATGAGCAATGAAATTGTATAACATGAAGTACAGTCACATTGACTTGTTTAGTCTGAATCCCGCTAAATTCAAAATTGAAGTTGTAAAAAAAAGTTAATCCTTTGTTTGGCCTTTTGTTTCCTAATTAATTTAAATTGTCAGTTGAATTTATATTTTTTCTTTACCTCTAATCTTTACATCGCGTACGTCTCGACACTTAGATTTTCTACACACTAGTAGAAACTTTTTAGGCGAATGTATTAATTTATGCTAATTTACGCCATTTTTTTCCTAATAAATAAATAAAGTTTAGAATGAAAATTGAGCTACGTTTAAAATATTGACTTTGATTACTACGACGTTCCCACTCCCAAAACATATAGCTGTAGAAGAAAATATATTTCCACATTATGGTTGGGCGTTTTGCTGCTTAGAAGATGATATCTGTCAAGTCAGTTACTTTAAATTCTAACGTACCTTTGTCAAAAGTTACAAAGGGAATAAAAGGGAAATGGTTAAATATTCTACTCATATCATATTGTAATTTTTTATGCGTTTTTGTAGGAACTACTTGGAAAATTCTTTCACAAATAGAACGCATTATTATGCCTGAGTGACATACCTGGGTTATATTTAAATGTCATTGATAGTTTCATCACAAGTAAAAATGTTTGACGCTCAGCGAAGTGTGTACGGGTCAGCCAGTTATTTATAATTTGACCCAACATAAATTACAAGCCTCCTACAAAGTGGACTGACAATCTGGTGAAGGTCGTAGGAAGCCGCTGGATGCGGGCAGCGCAGGACCGGTCGTTGCGGAGTTTCTTGAGGGAAGCTTATACGAGTACAAAGCAGTGGGTGTCATCAAATACTATAGACACTAGTGAGTTGTGTCATGTAGCTGAGATGATGATGACTGAAATTCTATTACGACGACCTGTTTGACGCAGGGGTACTATATCCGCCTTCTGCGCCAGAGGTCACGGGTTCGACCCCGGACAAGACAAAGTGTGCATGAACATGTCTATTTCTCTTGTTCGGGTGTTTAATATGTATATTATGTATGCATTTACAAAAAAAAGTATGTAAGTATGTTTGTCCGTAATCTAGTATCCATAACACAAGTTTCACATAAGACAATCGGTGTTTCACATAGTTTCACATAAGACAATTTATCGACAGATTCATAAGATGTGCTTTTCTCATCCCATTTTCTCAATTTAAATAATATTATAAATTGTAAATTAAGTTAAGAAATGTTATTTGGCATGCATAATTTAAATTAAGTTAAAAAAAAAAACAATATTTATAACTTTATATCTTTTTTATGTAACCATTTATGGAACTGTAGGTTTTTAAGTACATCACATTGTTTTGCAAATTGTTTATATATGCGACTGTTTGTTCCTTAATAAAGAGAAAAAAAAAAAGAAATTATTTATTTATTTGATAATAAGTTAATTCTGTCTCACCCTTGGAAAGGACAGTGTGAGCCGTGTGCGTGCGCCTTCCTGTGTTGGTGGAGGGGAGAGCGGTCCCACTTGGGCGGCTCGGTCACCCCACTCTCGTATACCTGAGGACAACAATAGTATATGATTTGTAGAGAATTAATATAGCATTAATTCATTTATGATAAATTTAAAATAGAAAAATATTGGAAAAAAATAACTCGGCCATGCTGAATTCTCAGATGGGACTCGAACCCACGACCTTTGGGAATCCGGCCCATTGCTCTAACCACTGAGCTACCGACACTTGCGGACTTTTATATTTTTAATACGCTGTACAAAGTATTGGAGAATTTTGACGGTGGTCCACAAGTCTCGAGTCTCAGTGGTTAGAGCATTGGGCCGGATTCCCAAAGGTTGTGGGTTCGAGTCCCATCTGAGAATCACCGTGGCCGAGTTGATTTTTTCTATTTAAGTAATAAGTATTTATCATAAGTAAGTACATAAATAGCTGTGTAGTGTCGGCTTAGAATAGCACTACCCCCTCTCATCCCGTGGGTGTCGTAAAAGTCGACTAAGGGACTTAGCCTTCAGGAGACGGGCAGCAGCGTCTCCTACATACTTGGCCATACTGCGATCGCCAACCTGCCTGCCAAGCGTGGCGATTATGGCAAACCCCCCCCCCTTTTGGGGGAGGCCTATACCCAGCAGTGGGTGTTATATGGCTGAGACGACGACGACGATGACGAATACATAAATAGCATTGAACAATGCAAAAATTATAAAATCATATAATTAATTCGTCAAATCCGAGTCGGACACGCACCGGTGGGTGTCCCGTCATTATCAAATTGTGTCTCATAATTCGGGGCTTTGAGGCCTAAGAGGGCCGGACCACGACCTCTTTTAGTATTTTTTCAGGTTATTTATACCTAGTCTTGCCATAAATACGGTAACAAAGAAAAAAAAATCTATTGCAATTTTTTTACAGTGTGTTAGTTTAATGCATAACTATAAAACAATTTAAAATATAAAAAGCTTATTCGAAGTGGTCTCGATTGGCTGCAATACAGTCCTTTAAACGTTGAGGCCAGTTATCAATAGACGCACTCTTCCATGGGAAAATTCTTCACTGCCAATCGTATGGATTGTTTTAGGGACTCCAAATTATCATGGCGTTTTGAGCAAGCCGTGCCTCTAAAACTGACCATAAAACATAATCCAGCGGATTAAGATCGGAACTAGATGACGGCCAGTCTTCAGCTCTGATGAAGTCCGAAACGTTCGTTTTTTTTATGAACGACGGGGAGACCCTTAGCCTTCATCATACCTGATGATAAGTATTGATAAAGCCAAAGATGGAAGCGAGCCTCTCCCGGAATCCTCAGCGACTGAGGAACTGGCTATCATATCTCGAACTGCTGGTACACAACAATGCTGAAAACATTGTTGTTATGGCGTCAGACTTAGATAAGATGGTGGTAGCTAGCCAGGCAGACTTACAACAAGTCCTACCACCAACCAAACCGAATACAATATGTAGCCCCAAGACAGCGTAGACCCAGCTTTATGACCCGGTGCCGAGTTTTGCTGGAAGGACCTTTCTTGGTTATTGAACATGGTGTTGTTAAGGGGCTTCACTACCTTCTCAAGAATGGTATCTCAATACAATTGTGCCTATGTTTTGATACCTTTTTCACAAAAGTATGGCTCAGTCACTCTTTCATAGCTAATACCCTTGTGGTTAATTCGTCCAAGCTAATACCCCACCAAACCATGACTGAAGTCGGATAATGTCCACGTAGCACTCTGTCGACTAATTGGGAAGCTTCCTTAGAGCTGTGAGCATAAATACGGTCGGTTTGTTTGTTAAAACGTTGCTCAATTGTAAAAAAAATCTCATCCGTAAACAAAAATTTTCTGTGACCTCCCTTTGCGTACCGCTTTAGTAGTTGTTTCGATTTTACCATCCTATTCTTTTTTAAATTATCAGTTAAGAAACGACCAGTACGTCTCTTATAGGCTGCAAGTCCTAAGTCATCTTTTAAAATCCGCGACATGATTCTGGGTGCTATATCTTCATCTTCCGAGATAAAATCTTTTGCTTTCCGTCAGGATTTCTTCGAATTCTTTCCCTTACTGATTCGAACACCTTTTTCGGACGAATACTACGTGGACGGCCAGATCTTTTTCTGTCACAAACAGAGGAGGTCTCATTGTACCTATTAATAGCCCGGTACACCAACATTTTACTAATACCAAGCGTATGGAGAGTTTTAAAAATTGCATTTGGCTCCATACCTACTTTGTGTAATTCAATCACAGAGATTCAGGGGGGCAATTCTCGCGCTGAGATATGTCGAATTCGACATTTTTCAAACCATAATTTCTGTATTAAAAATGTAAGTAAAATCTTTACTACGGTCATAATACTTTAGTTTCAATGATCTTTGACAATCCTATAATGTTGAAGCTTGTTTTCTGTAAGTTTTAAATATAGATTTATGGCTCCAAAAATGTCGAATTCGAGATGTCGAAGGCGCGAGAATTGCCCTCCAGTTCTCTTTATCACCCCACTCCATTTTAAAATCGCAAAATATTGTACAATATATTGGCGCCAAAATGAGAAAACACAATGAACAATCATAATAAAAATAAAAAAATGACAGATTCCAAATTCAAATGTAATATTTGGTTTATTTTTAATTGTAACAGTATTTATGGCCAGACTAAACATACTTACAACCTTTTTCTCACAACGTGAAAATGACAAGTTGAAAGACGGGTCTTTCTAGTTTTTTTCTATACTTTATAACGTAGACATTAAACATTTTATTAGTTCATGAACTCTGTGGTATAAACAAACAATTGAATATAATTAAAGGAGGTGAATTGTTCAAATGATTTTTCATTAATGAGGCCATATGCGTGCGTCATTGATTCTAATACACTTGTCCTCATCCTCATCAGGCATTTTTATGTCGTCACTGCTGGGGCACTGGCCTTCCTTATGGATGGATAAGGAGAATGGGCCATGACCCACCACGCGGACCCAATGCGTATTGTGGTGGGTTTTAACGACTGCAAATGCAGCCAACCAACGGCTTGACGTGCCTTCCGAAGCACGGAGGAGCTCGAGATAGTAAATTTTGGTCACCAATGCCGTGACTGACCATTGCGAAAGTTGCTTAACCTCAACAATCGCTGGCCGAGCGCAAGAACTGCTGGGCAACGGGCTCCTCAATATAATAATACACATGTATTTTGTTGTATATTAGGCGAAGATTAATTTTAAAAGTTATGACTATAGTGATGTACCTAGTACCTACCTTATAAATAAATTAACCATATTTTGTATAAACAAATAAAACAATTTACAATAGATAAAGGAGACAGCGAGTTGGTTTAGTGTCTTGTATAAAATACAAAGCGTGAAATATAAATAATGTATTATCAAGTATTGACGTCGGATATTATAGTAATCAATATTTCAATTCTTTGTTGACACGAAAGTTATATTCAAAACATACAAGCTACAAATAGTATTAAAAATGATATCACCATTTTTATTTACTAATAAGTAGTAACGATATAACACAAAAGGTAAACATTTTGGTCGTCACAATGGTGCATAAATTAGTATGATAAGTGATCGCATCATGCTATAGATACGTGGAAAATTGATAATGCACATTCGACAGTCACGTGCTTTACTTTATATACAATGCCAAACTCCTCAATTCCAAATGTAAGTGCCTTTTCACATGCAATACGGACGCCGTATAAAATAAACGCCTCTGCGGGGGCGGGTCGAGCGACCGTCCGCAAACCGTGTCACGACGTGAAAAGGCACTAACATCCAACCTCAATGAGACAACAACAAATAATTTGTTAGTTTTATAAAGCCTGATTTGCTGTTGACTGTGCCAAATTATTTTTATTTTATTAAATGAACTATAAGTTGTGTAAGTATTCTAAGGTAATACTTTTAAATAAAATAATACTTTTGTAATAATACATTCAGGGCATCTTTACCATACACGTTTTACAAAAAAAATGTACTTACATTACTGCAGCGGCCAGCAAAAGAGGCATTGATGGACGAATGTTTTAAACGTGAGCCGAGGCACACATACGTAAGTCCATCAATGCCTAGTTGTGGCCAAGGCTTGTATAGTACTTTTCTCAAATAATGCGCGGAAATTAAAACTACTTTTCGAAATCAGAATAACAACGAACAACAATATTTTTTGCCGCGTTTAAGTCTTCATTTGTTGTTTTCTTTTTATAAAACAGCTTTCTATTTGCAAGCCAGTTCGAAATTTAAATAAAACCTTTAATAGGTTAACTCCTTGGTTGTCATATTTCGGAGTAAAAGATCGTTCCATTTTTAAATTACACGACAGATATGGATTTTCATACATATTTTGCCGGTCGCTGCTCGCATGTATGTGGCCAGTACAGCAATATCGATTTATCTCGAAGAAGGTTGTCAAAATAATGCTCACATTTCCAAGCATGTTTGAGAAAAATACATTTTCACCTCACACGCTCTGAAAAGGAGGTGTTGTCAATCAGTTTAGGCGTAGAAAATCGCTTTTTGCGGCCTAGCGCGGCAAAGTACTATTTTTAATTTCATACCTAAAAATATGTCTTAATGCGTTCCGAATCGCACTATTGACTTTCTTGTTATCATTGATTCTTATTTTAAGTAGCTTTAAATTAATTATAATACTCCGTTTTGGTTTAATTATATTATTTTAGTTCATTTAATCATAAAAACAATAACAATGAGATTAAACTATTTGTTATAAGAATTTTATATTTCACAACCTATAATTGGATTTCGGACTGTGACATAACTCTTTATTTTTAAATTGTCTTTGTCTTGTACCTCATGTCAGTGTCAACATTTACGGAATCGTTTTTATTCTTATTAATAAGTAACAATATATTCCTACTTTAAATAACTTTGAATTAACTATAATACTCCCTTTTTCATTATTTTAGTTTTTTATATCATTAAAACAACGAGAACAAGGAATATTTAGATTAAACTTTATGTTTAAAGAATTTTTTACCGGAAGTTGACCGCGGAAACAACTATAAAATGTTCCTCGCTGTTGTGAGGTGAAAAATTGTGTGTTGCGCTCGGCAGAAAAGTTTTTAGCGTCTTGTACCTTTGAAATCCTCGCTTTGCTCAGTATTCAATAATCGTAGAATTCTTCACTTGCTCAGATTTCAATAGAGGTAACTCGCCGTTAAATAACCAACTTTCCAGCCTTGCATAACAAATAACTATTTCACCTCCCACGCTCTGAAAAGGAGGTTTTGTCAATCAGTTCACTTGCGCAGCTTTAAATAGAGGTAACTCGCCGTTAAATAAACAACTTTCCAACCTTGCAAAACAAATAACTATTACTAAATGTATCTGTATACCGGTAAAGATGCCCTAAATGTATCTATGTAATT
Organism: Chrysoteuchia culmella; assembly: GCA_910589605.1. Lineage (NCBI taxonomy): Eukaryota > Metazoa > Arthropoda > Insecta > Lepidoptera > Crambidae > Chrysoteuchia > Chrysoteuchia culmella. The sequence goes on from OU342651.1 coordinate 5,863,913, forward strand.
AGGTATAGTATAATATATATTAGATACATAGTAGTATCGTAGTAACAGCAACCACGCGGGTGAAACCGTGGGCGGGAGCTAGTTAACTATAATGGGGGATCTTATTTGATTTAGGATTACTAAGCCATCATCGATATCGTAATGTTTTTTATCTATAGTGAAGCTATTAACAACATTTTGGTTTTTGCGTCAATATTTTTTGATAAGGTTGTAATAAACTTCGACCTTTAGATAAAATATGAAGTAGATGATGTTTTTATATGAATAATAATTTATCTTTATCTAAAGTATTTTTAATAATTCGTCCAGTAATTTTTGCATGTAAGGCGAACAGAAAAGCTTCAACGCTATTTTTTGTTTTATTCTTTGATTTTCTTCGAAGACGTTTAGAAAATTGTTATACCGAAAATGAAGTTTCTTTATGTTCATTCAATATGCAATGTCTTATGTAAATAAAACAAGAGACCCTTTTTTTAAATTTATTTAAAGGCACACAAACTGGACTACAATAAAACTTAAAAAATAACACATGAAAAAAAGGAATCAATATTTAAAGTAAACCCTACACCAATGGTTACATCTTAAAAAAAACAACGGGTTGCACTTCGGGAGTGCCGGCAGAAGTGAAAACCGCTTAAACGAAACAGCAGGAGCAGGCATACATTTTCGCCGCGCGGTAGAAACAGAGGGGGTTATTGCTTCCTCTCCTACGCAGCGCCGGCGGTCTACTCGGCCTCCGTCTTACGAATTTTCGATTAGCCCCCTAATTATCTAATATCAAAATTTATCACAATCCCTTTCAAAGGAATTGTGATAGAGATTTATGGAATTGTGTAACTTATAGTCGCGATCCCTTTCGGAACGAATTATGTTTTAATTAAAACTTCATTTGACACTTCTTCACACATTTTGAATGATATTCTCGTGTGTCCCTTTGCTTTTCGTTCATCCTATAATCTTTCAAAAGGCGTCCCTATCACAATCCCTATCAAATGTCAAATAGTGACGGCGTGAAGTAAGTAAATATCTTTTAAATGACTTTAAAATTAGACAATTAGCCCCCTGGTCACGTGTCCTGACGTGACTTTAACATTTTTTACCCATCCCAAAAAACACAACTGATGTGCACAACGCCGCGCCGCTAAAGAAGTTTTCACTTCAAAAATGCTCATTAAAAGCTCGAAATATTTAATAACAATATTATTTCTATAAAAAGTTTAATTTTCTCACAATGTTACCTACGTAAAAATGAACGTAAGTTTTCTGACAGATGACAGAGTGGAATGAAGGGGAAAGTGAATAACTACTGAAACAAGGATGAAAATATCAGCAATGTTTTTATTACGTTTTTCCTGTAAGTACGTAAATAAAATAAAATATTGTAATCATTCATCATTGCTCTTAATTCATCATTTGTATATTCAGGGCCACGGTTTCGAGGCATGGGTAGCGTAGGTAATACCACAAATAATACTTAGTAATGCGTAAATATGCGAAAGTATATGCGTGTACATAAATACTTCCGTGGCGCAGTGGTTCGCGCGCTCGGCCTGCGATTGTTGAGGTTAAGCAACTTTCGCAATGGTCGGTCACGGGATGGGTGGCCAAAAATTGGAAAGCTGGAACGTAGCTAGTATAAGAGGTCCTAAGGAGTTGCTCAGGGGGGTTACTCTTGACGAGATCGCGGTAAAATCGAGATTGCATTTTAATTGCCGCTCGAATCGATCGTACAAAATTACTTTATTTACTAATTTCAGGTATTAATTATTAGTTTAATTATTTATTTCAAGTCATAATTACTGACGTTTGACGTTAATTTAATCTCGATCTCAAATCGATCGCGTCAAGCGTAAAGGGACACAATGGGCCCAATACGGAGTAGGTGTAAATAAAACATATACTTAAACAAGTATATTTTAAAACGTATCATTTACCGGTTTGACTAGTTGGAAGTAAATATCATGTTTATGTAACTATTTTTAAATTGTTTATTTTTCATATGTGATCAAAACAATAGAAAATAGTATTCTTGGTAAAGGTTATCGCAAGAATACCTACAATTTTTTTTAAGTGATAACTTCTTTTGCCGCTTTGTACACATCAGAGTTTTAATTTTGTGGGATGGGTAAAAAATGTTAAAGTCGCGTCAGGACACGTGACCCTGATCGAAAATTTGTAAGACCATTACCATTGACCTATGTATTTCAAATTACATAAAGTCTCACACTTGAAAGATTTACGTAGTTAATAACAACCATTATATAAAGATCTCTCATTACTACCAACTTTCATATGGATGCCAGGTCAGTTTTAATGGATTTACCTGCCAAATTAAGTTGGTCCCGTTTTCATCATCTTTTTATGAAGTTGTAGTTAAGATATAGTGGATTTTGATCGTGATTTTCGTTTAAGCGGTTTTCACTTCTGCCGGCACTCCCAGGGTGCAAACCGTTGTTTTTTTTTTAGATAGATTTAGTACATTCTTTACGGTGGAGTATTGTTTTCAGAAACAGCTGGGGCCGAATGTGTTTGTGATTACTGCGGTCAGGAGTAATATTAATGTTTTATACTTAGGTCCAAATCCAGGAAAATTGGCAATTTTTTTATTTTTTTTTATTTTTTTTTAGAAAAGGACAGTTTACAAGACTCACACTTATACATAGATGAAAAACATGATCAAGTACAAAATACACGTAGTGTGGCCTTAGTTACAAACTGCCACGGCATGTTAGGTTCACAAAAAGCAGTATATGAAGCAGTTCATGAAAATCAAAAAGCTATATTTCGATTTTGTTAAATCTAGATTTAGCCCTACAAAAATGACAAATATTTAAATCTAGATTTAATATTTTGACACTTTCGTTTGGGTTAAATCTAGATATAATTTAATCGAGATTTACCAAATTTTAGTTTTTGGGCGTTTTTGAAGTACCTTGTTTTTGGGCGTTTTTGAAGTACCTAGGTATATTTGAAATACCTTTGTTGATTTTGTTTTCCATAACATAAGCTAGGTATTTATCTCGGAATCAGATCAATGTAGATGTCTGATATTGATTAGATTTATTGATACATTGTAAGCAGATAATACCTAATTCATTGTTGTAAGATTAATGTAAGATTACGTAATAATATAGCTAGTTATCCTTATGCGTTGAACGTGTAATAGTTACGAGAGCATATTGTAACTTATATTTTTATACTATCTCAAGGCTGTTATTAATTTTTAATTTAAACGATAATTCTTAATCTTTTCAGAGCCTATGACACGGTGCTGAAATATCAGGTAGCCTAAAAATAATCTTAAATTCATAAATCCCAACTAGATTTTAAAGCTTTGTCAATTGTCAACAGCACGTCCGGTTTTATTCGTTAAGACACATATTCGTGTGTATGTGATTCGTGTGTGTGTGTGACTGTACGTATCAGTCACGAACCGGGATTGTAGAGCCACTTGCTTATCATCTTAAATTTTGTATTGCACGAATGACGTTTTTATCTTTATTCAAACTGTGACGAAAGTAATCATCAAAACAAAACACTGCCAAAATACGAACAGTGGTAAATGACACAATAATCCCGGGTTGTGACTGTAGGTCTACGTCTATTTGGCTATCTATGGCTGTCTTCTATGTATACTTAATATGTAGGTATGCATTTCTGAAAAAAGCATTTTTATCCATTTATATCCGTTGATCCATCCCATGATAAACCTTTCAGCGGAGATTAGCCTTTCAAACAAACAAAAGCTCTTGATTTATCAAGAAAGGATTTGCCTGCATAGAGGTGCCAAAATTACACTAATCTTTTGTTGATCTGTCAAAAGTGATAATAAACATTTACATCCTTGTCTTTTGATCGGTAAAAACGAACAGTAATTTTTTTTTTATGAATAATCATCAATACTATAACTAAAATACTATATCAATGAATTTGCGAGAATCTTACAAGAAAAAAAAAGCTCCAAGGTGAACGGGAAGTGATTCAAATTGTAGCTAGTATCAACTCCTTTTTTTATATGTTCGTTCGCAAAATGTGTTATTACTTCCTACACTCAATACTGCATCTGTAATTTAAACATTTACGAGAAGATAACAGTGTTTCTGGCTTCGTTTCAAAAAAAAATCAGTTTTTTACATACAAAAATTTGCTAGAACTCTGTAGCATTAATATCTAATATATCAAATATAACTCTGTATAGTTCATTATTATCTGTATGAAACAACAGATTTTTTTACAAAAAGTTCGTAATGATGAGTGCTACAAATGTTTTTGAGGTTATGCGCAATATCTTAACACGTTGTATAACAGATACGTATTTATTTTTATGTAATCATTTATTATATATGAATGATTTATCCAATGTTTTAATTTCAAATATTAATCATATTCCTAAACTGGACCCAAACAAGTTGCCTTATAAATAAATCACCGCGCAGACGCACGATGACGCAACGGCGGCGGGCGGCGGGCAATGCGCAGTCATTTGTCACAATTCCTTTACCAGTCTGTCTAGTTTTTGTATGCCGGATCGCAAAGTAGTATTAAATAGTAAATAAATACTAAACACGGATTGTTTTGGCTTCCTGCAGTACAGTAACAGTAATTAAAATATGTAAAAACAATAGCAATAAGTAAGCAATACATTATTTTAGGAAATTAAAAAAATAAAATCACGAAGTTATTTCCGATACTTGCTTAACAAAAAGTTTATAAATAGGTGGTGTGTCGAATGTAAGAAGATAAAACGTTCTCATATTTATTTAAAAAATATTGCAATTTTAAGAAAAGGGGTTGAACTTTTCTGTATGAAGGCTGGCCTCGTTAAAATCCGTAGTATGAGACGCCATTTTGATAATTTTTAAAAATGTCGTCGCTCGATAATACCATTATAAAGGTACTTATACACACAGAGGAACAAAAAATAAAAAAATATATAATGCCCTAAAGTGTCACGTTAGCCAGATAATTAGAGTTAAAAATGAATAATGCTGACCCAAAGTATCACCTTTGTCGTCTCAGCCACATAACACCCACTGCTGGGTATAGGCCTCCCCCAAAAAGGGGGGCTTGCCATAATTGCCACGCTTGGCAGGCGGGTTAGCGATCGCAGTGTGGCCAAGTTTGTAGGAGACGCTGCTGCCCGTCTCCTGAAGGCTGAGTCCCTTAGTCGCCTTTTACGATACCCACGGGATGGGAGGGGGTAGTGCTATTCTAAGCCGACACTACACAGCTGTTTTGTTTTTATTACCTTTGCATCTTTAACTAACCTGACACTTTATGGCATAAGGTTGTCATAAGCAGCTGCTTGTGACCACGGCTATTGTAACATGCTGACACGTCAAGCTAACAACATAACAAATGTCGCGTTTTAGTCCCGTTGTTTTAATTTATAATTAAGTAAGCATGCTATACGTAACGGGGTTGGTCAAGCATGAAATATGCAGCTTGAGAATTAAAATATTCAGGTCGGAAAAAAGGCGGGTGAGGGAAAGTACCCTAAATATTGATGTAAGCAAATTTACCTTCAATTTCATATAAGTACAAATTAAACTGCATTCAAAGATTTTTTGAAAATTACATATGCATATATTATATGCATTGGGAATCGAACCGGCTTAAATGAGAAAAAACATCGTGTACTTTTAAGGTACCAATCGATAGTGTTAGTAAAATAAAGATCAATTTAGTGTGAGTAAAGCAGCTGACCGGCGGTTGTTACCAGTAGACCACAGAGGGGGTTAACGGCTAACATGCATTGGGCCTACGTGCTACGACCTTAGTCATCCCAAAGATCTAAAAAAAATACTGATAGATATAATGATAATACATCTTTTATTCATTCATCTTAATGGAGAGTCAAACATTTGTAAAGATGTTTCTTTCGAATGCGAGGATATTTCTCTCATTGATGAAACGACGGTGGCCAATACCGTAGAAAGGTGAATATACTAGAAAAAATCGACGTTTCTTCATAGGTCTCTGTAGCATTGGTTATAGTTGATTTTTTCTAGTATATTTTCTTGTTAAATATTTATCACATAAAAATAGCATTGTAAAATGGAAAATTAAAAAGTTATAATAATGATAATTTTCAATGGCGAACAAATCTAATTATTTATAAGATACTTTAATCTCCTACAATTGCAAACGATCTTTTCTCCGTGGCAACAGAATAAATCAGATAACAAATCGTTTTATTCACTACGTATTTTGTAAAGCTTCTACGTATAACATAAGTCCATCAAGCATCAATAGGCATCCATTATGATGGTGCTATTTACATACATTAATATTGAAAAGTTCACCTAATGCAAAGTGCTTTTTTCATTACGCCTTGCTTCTGTTATATTATTTTCGATTAAATTGGAGCATATTTTTTCCATACAAATTTTTGTCTTATTACACATCGTAAGGTTTATTTTAGCCATAAAAGTTATAGCAAAATTGAGTATAATCTGAACAATTCAACAAGAGTAAACAAATAAACAAACTTTTCAGCTTATTACTAGTAGCTATAACACAAATTACATACAATCACACCAATTATCTAGCCCACGTTAAGTTTCATGAAGAACTTGTGTTATGGATACTAGATAACGGATAAACATACATAAATACTTTTATTTTAAATACATACTTAATATTTTATGATTTTGTAATTTTTGCATTTTTTAATGCTATTTTTATACTTATGGTAAATTTTAAATAGAAAAATATTGGAAAAAAATTACTCGGCCACAAGTGTCGAAGGGAATCGAATCGTCGATTCCCGTCTGAGAATTCACTTGTGGCCGAGTTAATTTTTTCCAATATTTTTCTATTTAAAATTTACCATACATACATAATATATACATATTAAATACCCAGATCAAGACAAACAGACATGTTCATGCACACTAATATTTGTCTTGTGTCCGGGGATTGAACCCGGGACCTCTGGTACAGAAGGCGGGCTTCTGCTCCAAACAGGGGCTAATTGTCTAATTTTAAAATCTATCGCAATTCCTTTAAATTCGTCATTTGAATGATATTTACATACTTCGTCACTTTTGACATTTGATAGGGATTGTGATAGGGACGCGTTTTGAAAGGTATTGAATGAACGAAATTAAACTATCTAAGCAAAGTGACATACGAAAGTATCTTTCAAATGTATGGAGAAGTGTCAAATGAAGTATCATTTAAAATACCATTCGTTCCGAAAGAGATTGCGACTATGAGTTACACAATTCCATAAATTCCTATCACAATTAGATTAGATTTTGACAATTAGGGGGTAGGTCGTCAAACCTGAGAGTAATGAGGTCATAATTTTAGCTTATTTTTCATTAAATAATTTCATATTGTTTTCTATGGTCGTTACAATTTGTTAGCAATAGTTACTTACTGTGCATGCCCTTTTTTTAAAACGCATGTCGCAGTAGTAACCTTTATTTTATACTTAAAAAAAAGTTTATGTTAAAAGAATAAGAAATCTTATGCAGTCAGATAAAATCCAAATCTCGCGCAAACCTTCAAACTGAAGGTTTGCGCGAGATCCTTTAGAAGTTATAGACTTGACTAAAATGATAACAGTTAGCAAAAGTATTGCAAACATGTCAATGTATTTGTTATCTTGTGCCATATATTTTAACACTGCATAACATGAATATGAGTGACCTATAAATAATTAAAAGATAACATTCAGCAGCATTTGCTCTGAAATTTATATATTTCGTCACTAAATTGATAATACATAAAACTAAATTACTTCCTGATGATTTGGCGTGCTTTTTAAATGTAGTTGGGCAATTTTGTCAATAAAAAAATATTACGATGCTGGTATGGATGATGAAGCAATGTGGAATTGCTACTAAGTAACTAGAAATTGCAAATTAGGTTACATTACTAATTAGAGTTTCTAATAAGATGTAAAAATTTAACTAATGTGGATGGAAAAAATTTTTTTTCACCTCAGAAAAGGAGGTCTTGTCAATCAGTTTAGGCGTAGAAAATCGCTTTTTGCGGCCTACAGCGGCAAAGTACTTTTTAATTCAATACCTAAAAATGTCATAATGCGTTCCGAATCGCACTATTGACATTTTTGTTACATTTTATTCTTATTTTAAATAGCTTTAAATTAATTATAATACTCCGTTTTGGATTAATTATATTATTCTAGTTCATTGAATCATAAAAACAATAACAATAAGATTAAACTATTTGTTATAAAAAAAATATATTAGGCTGGGTGAGATTTCACAACCTATGATTGTATTTCGGAACGTGACATAAATCTTTATTTTTAAATTGTCTTTGTCTTGTACCTCATGTCAGTCTCAACATTTACGGAATCGTTTTTATTGTAATTTCTAAGTAACAATATATACCTACTTTAAATAATTTTGAATTAACTATAATACTCACTTTTTTATTATTTTAGTTTTTTATATCATTAAAACAACGAGAATAAGGTATATTTAGATTAACCTTTATGTTTCAAGTTTTTTTTACCGGAAGTTGACCACGGAAACAACCATAAAATGTTCCTCGCTGTTGTGAGGTGAAAAATTGTGTGTTGCGCTCGGCAGAAAAGTTTTTAGCGTCGCTCAGGATTTAATCTTTGAACCACTAACTACGTTCGTGGTTCAATCCTTCGCTTGCTCAGCTTTCAATAGAGGTAACTCGCCGCTAAATAAACAACTTTTCAGCATTGCATAACAAATATCATTTTTTTACTACTGGAATTTTTTTATCATTGCTACTGGAATTACACTCCGGTGTTAAAGCGACAATACATCCAATAACCATAATATAACAACAAACAAACAACTCTAAGGGTCGGTTTCACCACCTAATGATTAGTTCAGCGGACCTACCATCATCTACTTATTAGAATAGAAACCATCATGTATTCATGTCATAAGATGGTTTCGTTTGCGTTTCGTTTTTATTGAAGTAGTCACATTATGTCACCCACTTTGGAGGCTATGATTGACCGAAGACGGCACAAAAACTACGATGGTAAGATTGATCAATACTGCGCTAAGAGATGGTGGTAGGCCCCCAGGAAAGCATATTTGGAAGATAATTTGACATATTTTTCATATTACAACTGTCATTTGATCCGTCATATAATCCAGCTATCCAGAACTTGTCAGTAGGTGGTGAAATCTGACCTAAGTCTTAGATTTTAAGCATTTTGGGTTTTTATCTTTAAAAATAGTATTTTAATTAATTTGCTAGTAGACTATTCTAATATTTAGTGCCGAAAGTGAAGTTTGAGCGACAGTAAATTAGAAAGTGGTTTGAGGTGTAACAAGTTCTACTTGCGAATTCATAACATTGTGCTATTAGGAAACACTTTCTATATTCAGAACAATTTCGCTTCGACATTGAATAAATTACCGGATACTCAATATCTGAAAGTACCTACAAAATCTAAAGCACTTAAATTTTAATAATATAGAATAGAATAGAACAGAAACCATTTATTAACAACACACACAAAACACAGTAATACAATGAGACACGTAGGTACTTAATTAAGACAAAAAAACAAGAATTACATTAGATTACTAAACAAAAAAAAAGTGTGCTGCTAATGAGTCTCAGAAAAATTAACTGCTGGATCATTCGTTGATGGTCAGAATAACCCAGAAGCACTGATACTCTGACAGGGCCAAATGAGTGAGTAAACACAACAAAAACACAATAATAAAACACTAATGATAAATTAAACAACAATATAAGAAAATAACAAACCTACAACAATTATTAAACGAGACATTATAAAAAGAAGTTATTAGGCACTATAAAACAAAAAAATAAATTATTAAACTAAAGACGTGTTTTCAATACTAAAGTTTTACTCTGCAAGAAAAAATACACCGCACACCCCCTCAAAAATGCAAATGCAAAGACACTCTACACCTCTTGCACATTCACTTGAGAAAAGTATTTTACGTAAAAAAGGCAAGATATATATAGAAGTAATATTATAAAGTTTGGATGTTTAGATATTTGTTACGTAATCATGCAAAAACTCTTGAATGAATTTGAATATTTATACCAAATGGATCCTAAGGATTTCCCGAATGTAAGTAAAATATAAAAAATATAGAGCAACGGTGAAGGCTAAATATTTTCAGAAAAAAAGCCGGAGAAAGTATAATGAAGTGAAGTTAAAGTAACTTTCAGCGTGGTTTTAAAAACGACTACGTTTCGTTACACAGTTATAATCGATTCAAACAGCGATTAGTCAATTCGAATCAAAGCTATTGAATAAACTAATAATATGTTTGATCTATAGATATGGGCTCTTCGCCACTGGTATACAGTTTTTTTTATGAACGACGGGGAGACTCTTAGCCTTCATCATACCTGATGTTAAGTATTGGATAAGGCTGAAGATGAAAACGAGCCTCTCCCGGAATCCTCAGCCACTGAGGAACTGGCTATCTTATCTCGAACTGCCGACCATAAAAATGATGAAAATATTGTTGTTATGGCGTCAGACTTAGATAAGATGGTGGTAGCTAGCCAGGCGGACTTACAATAAGTCCTACCACCAACCAAACCGAATACAATATGTACCCCCGCTGGGAATCGAACTCGGGACCCCTGGGTCTGATACCGGTGGTTATACCACTAGACCACAGAGGCGGTTTTAAATGAGATATCCCCAAGACTTACCTCCTGCATCATGTCTGGGTCAAACACGTACAGCACCGGCCTGGTCCTGGAGCCCTTTGCCAATCGCACCAGGTTCCCGTACCGATCGCGCAGACCTTCCAGTAGACCCAGCCCCACGGTGTGGTGGAAGTTGCCTGGTAACAAGAAATTTCAATTTAGCATTTCACTAAAAGAAACGATGGTCGTTTGGGAGGAAAGATTCTGAGATCGCGACTGCGCGCCGGACGACCAGACGCTCCATGATTAGGTCCCCGACAAGGTGGACCGACGATCTGGTGGAGGTCGTGGGAAGCCCCTGGATTCGCTAGCGGACAGCGCAGGACTGATCGCCGTGGAGATCCTTGGGGGAGGCCTATACCTAGCAGTGGGTGTCATATGGCTGAGATGATGATGTTCTAGCGTTTAGAATCTAGCCGACCTTTTCCAGTGCCTTCTCATGATTCCTTTATTTAATTAGAAGCCCAGACTAGACTAATAACTAAACACGTGAGTAACTTGTACGGCGACAGGTTATACCGAACTACAATATTAGCAGTTTGGACCGTTAACACAAAGTCATTCGATGGTAACGGTTCGCTATAAAAATTAATGTTTTATTATTATTATTTATTATTATTATTATTATTATTATTAAGCATAATTAAACGGGTATAAACCCAATTACATAATTATCCTAAAATAAGTACATAATTACATTACAAAAACCAAAAAGACACAAAAGATAGCTAAATTCTATTACTTATACTTTTAGAATTATCAAAAAATATATCAATTTCTGGAAAAGTTACCAGGAGCGTGTTTAGTGCTTCATGCATACGACACAATGGTGATTGCGCGCGCGCCACCGTACGACACGGCGGAGGCGCGAACAACCGATGTCTACGACTTGAACGTATTCTTAAATAGTTTTCCGGAACATAAAAGCGACACAACTGTTCAACACATTCAGGTGAATCCATAGCACCCCGTAAGATCGCCACAGCAGTTGCGATATCCGCACGAGCTCTCCTGCATTCTAAAGATTCCATCCCCAACATACCTAGTAAAAACTTAGTAGGATACATAAAGGGATAGTATCCATACATCCGTTTATAATAGTATCGAAGAAAGGCCTTCTGAACCTTTTCCAGCATTAAGGTATATTTGGCTTCGTGTGGGCTCCAAATACATGAGCTAGACTCCAGCGAGCTTCTCACAAGACCAATGAACAGAAGCTTTATGACCTCAAGGTTCTGAAAATCACGCGAATTGCGTAAAATAAAGCCTAGACGACTGAAGCAGCCACGAGTAAGTATGGAAATGTGTTCATTGAACGTCAGAGAAGGGTCAAACGTAACGCCCAGGTCTTTCATTGAGTCTGTGCGACGTATAATGTCACTGCCCAGCTTATAATTGTACTGGGTGGGACTATGCTGGCGACTAAAAGACATAACAGAACACTTATCACAATTGAACTCCAAGCCATTAGCGTTACTCCACTTAAGAATGGCATTAATATCCCTCTGAATGAGTTCACAGTCCTCCTCATCGTTTATCTGAACATATAATTTTAAATCATCAGCATATAGAAGGCACTCTGTAAATTTAAGAACTTTTACCACGTCGTTTATCATCAATAAGAAAAGCAAAGGGCCAAGTATCGATCCCTGCGTCACGCCAGATGGAGTTGGATAGGGTTGCTACACATAGCAACCGTGGCGCACATACTGCTGCCGGTCCAGAAAGTAGTCAGAAAGCAAGTTGATGAGCCTAGACGAAAAACCAAGGGAATCGAGCTTAGACAAAAGGATTCGACAATTAACCCGATCAAAGGCCTTGCGATAATCGAAATACAGTACGTCTACTTGCTTGCCTTTATCCATCGATTTTGATATGTACTCGACCAACGTTAACAAATTTGAATTCACTGACCTTCGCGGCCTAAATCCGTGTTGTTCATTACATATGTAAGGAAGAACTTGTTTGAGAAGAACATTATTTAATAAAATCTCGAAGATTTTCGCTGGTGCACAAAGGATGGCAATCGGCCTATGCTCCTCCACAATTAACTTATTACTGCCTTTGGGGATCGGCGTTACACGAGATACCTTCCATGCTGATGGATAAATACCTTGATTTAAAATGAGGCAGAACAAATGGCAAAGAGGAACAGCAATGGTGTCTCTACACATTCTCAAGACATCCGCCGGCACACCGTCAGGTCCCGGAGACCAACTCGATTTTAAAGTATCGATGGCACTTTTAACATCTAAGACAGAAAAATCGCTGACATCAATGTGCGCATTTGTCGAAACCGAGACAGGTACTGATTCCAGTGTTTGATGGTCCCGAGTGTAGGTACTAGCAAAATGAGATGCAAATGCATTTGCCGCATCCGCGCCAGAGCACTGGAGCCCTTGGTAATAAACACTAGGCTCGAAACCGCCTGCGGATCTTAAACTATTTATGTGTGACCAAAAACCACGAGGATTGCTATGAAGATTACATTCCAAGTCTCTGAGATATGCTTCATATGCTAATGATATTTTTATCTTAAGACAGGCTCGATGATTAGAAAAACGATCGTAACTCGCTTGACATTTAGATTTTTTCCAATTTCGGTGGAGACCAGTTTTAGTTCGAACATCCCTGATGATATCAGCTGTAAACCAAACCGGAATATCGCCTTGCAGAAAACTTAGACCTACGCTTTTTTGGGACATGCTGGTCAAAGACGTCATAAAGAGCCTTATAAAACAATTCCATAGCGCAAGGCAAATCTTGAGATTGGAGCACAGAGTTCCAGTCTAAATCATCTATACACCGTCGCAGAACAGTTCGATCGACTTTATTAAAGTTCCAGTCCATGCTATTGTCTATGTTACTGGATTGCATGGACCCGTGTTGAACTGTTGTCTCTAAGGTAATGGCAACGTCAAGTGGAGGGTGATATTTGTCTGCACGTGCTACGAGACCTCCAATCTCGGAATTCACTACATTTACTGCACAAACGCACTCCTGTGTTAACACAACATCCAATATACCACCATGGGAATTAACAACTTGATTTCTGTCTGCCAAATTACAAAAAGATAAAAAATAACAATAATAATTGTTTATATTCAATGAAGCACTATTCATATTAAGATCACCTAGAATGATTACAGGTCTCTTTAAAGTATTAATAAAACTTTCGACTTTAGTAAACCAGTCCAAATAGATATTATCGGTTGAAGATGGGGATATATATACGACACAAAAGTACATAGCTTGTGATTGCACAGTGACGGACGCCCAGAGATCTTCTCCAGTCGAGGTTTCAAGGTCCTTAAGACGGCACATCGTAACACCAGGCCGCGCAGCCAACATCACGCCTCCGCCCCATGAACCACGATCACGACGAAGTATTGTCCAGCCATTGCTTACTACTTCAGCATCGCTTAAAGAGTGATCTAAGAAAGATTCAGTGACAGCAACGACATCATGATCAAGTAGCATCAAGCTTGTATTGAAGTTATGGAGTTTAGTCTTTAATCCTCTCACATTCTGATATATTATGTCAACGGTGGATGAAGAACCGGTGACACATCGTGGATTTGGTAAGTTAGCATTAGGCGTTCTGTTGCCTGCATCAGGTAAAGCTCCGGTGTCGCTACAACTCACCATCGCTCCGTTGACTTTGACGAAAGGGACGTCTCCACGGCTTAACACACGCATTTTCAGGCCAATTATCGGAGGCTAATATTCGCTCAGAGGAAGCTGAAGGAACGCATATTTTGAAAGATGCATATGGACCACGAGCCTTGAGACTGTCAATTTTGCAATCTGTGCTTCCAGTGATGTTTGAAATGTGCGCCTTAACTTGGTCTTCGGTTGTACCCAGCTTGAGGTAGTATAGATGGAAATTGCGCTGTCTTTCAGAGGCTTGGAGCTCAACACTACCTGGCGCAGCGGTGCCTCGCAACAGCCCAGCGGGAGCCCGAGTACGGCGTTGTCCATCCTTAACATCACTTGGTGGTTTGCTAGCGGCAGATGCGTTAACCTTTTCAGCTGAGGCACCAGGCGCGAGTGCACTCTTTTTGCGCGGTCTTTTTGCAACTTCACTCCAACCTTCATTTCCCTTTGTTTCCGCGTTATCGGAAGCCTCAATTTGCGAATGCATAGGATTTCTCTGCTCCTGAACATTGCCATTTGACACACTCATAGATAGAGCAGGAGGCACGGTAGTTGTTTGTGTAGAGGAGCAGCCAGGTCCAGGAGAGGCCGCCGAACTTAATCGCTCCAGACACTTCCCCATCGCTGCGACCTTTTCAGCCAAGCGAGTTATTGATTCTGAGAATACTGCCGCTGCTGTCTCAGATATAGACTTGGTAATTACATCGTGCATACGTTCCGAAATAATGAGGTACAACTCCTCGCGTATGATAGATCTTATTTGGTCGAGCGAGGGAAAATAATCGCATTCACTTGGCAAGGATTCGTTTATTGATTGCGATGGTGCAGGTCCACGTCGGAGTGTAATATTATCTGGGCTATCCTTGGTTGAGCGGGCAGGCGTATTGGTATTGTCACCTTTAGGTGCTTTACTTACGCACGCCTGACATTTCCAAGCCGCCTTATGATCCTTGGTCATTGTATTTAAAAATCGTTTTTCCGCAACATTCGCACACAGGAGATCATAGTAGTCCCGACAGAGGCAGCATTGCAAGTATTGTCTGCCCTGCACCACACTGCGACATCCGGCACAAGAAATAGTAGGCATGGCCCAACTGTGAGAGACTTGTACCAAGGAGTTGATGAGAATCAGGCAATATCGCTCGCTAGTCGCTGCGTACAGTGGTAGCGGTAGTGACTCAGGTTACGTTACGATAGTGTTCTGTAAAATCGAGCGCGCCGCTTCAAGTCGCCGTAGCCGAGTGGGTAAGAGGCTCGGTACTCACGCTCAAAGGTCCGGAAGTCAAATCCAAGTAAGCGGCAACTTTTTCACTATTTCCCAAGGTTGATGGAGCCTTCGGATGCGACGTGGCGGATTCCTCAGCTCCACAAGGGCGAAGTCCGGGGCTCCAGAATATTTAAAAATTATAAATTGAATTAATACGCGACCGACTGCGACACGTCTGCACTTGAACACGATCGACTAGACTACTAATGTTTTGCTCAGTTGGTGAGATTTTATGGGGCATTGAGATCATGATATTACGCGTTTATACATTACATACACACATGTAATAGTAGATTGTTTACCAAGGGTTGTATGACACCCATAACAGTCGAGTGTCTTGGCGCCCGAACGAAGTGAGGGCGCCGATAGTTCGAGACTGTTATGGGTCCATACACCCGAAGTAAACACTCTACTTTTCATTTGAATATGAGGAAAGTAAAAACAAACAGAATATTAATATTTAATTATTTTATAATGTAGCAAAATAAGCTGTATAGGCTTCTGTGCCTTTGCCTACATACCTTTGGTAAATAAAAGTCCAAAGAGATTACAGATATCGATTTGACATGACACCCCCTATTCTTTTTTCAAATTTATTACAGCCCTAGGGCCGCCACATATCACTTTCAACCCGCATTTTAGGCAAGTTATGAGTTACTTTCAGAATATGAGACATGAAAAGGCTTTATTAGATTGTGCTCTTACTTGTAACCTTGTCTTTGGCAACAGATAAAAACGCAGTGGTTTTTAGAGGCATTTCGGGACTTTGTCAGGAGGCGTGGGACCCTTATTCTCAAAATCGAAATTTATTTCGTATTAGCAATGTACTTAAGTACTAAATCGATAATGTCGAAGACTTTTCAATAAAATTATCTGTTTCTGAAGCCACAAAATCTGTATTTTGGAAATACTTGCAGAAAATGTAGAATTTGAGATGTCTCTACGCGAGAATCGATTACTCGTTATCGAAAAATCGATTTGTCTACTTCATTCAAAACCGAACTTCAGTTAAAATCAAATCGTACTCATACTTTTGTTTTGTACTTATACTCGATAAGCCCTAACAGTTAGCTTAGGTATGTGTTCGTATAAGACCTCAACTTCAAACAAGTGTGAAACAATCCACTCGTCAACAGTCAACCCGTGACCACGGCAACTGAAAAGGTACCGAAACGTCGGGAAACCAAAAAGTCATAAAATCTCAAAAATATAGTACCAAATATATGTTACTCGGGTAATATAGTAGTGCACATAGAACCCGCAAAAGTGATTTTATTTCAATAAGAGTGCCCGAAGAAACTTAAGATGTGCTTATGAGCGTGAAACAACTTCGTCCTATAATAAGTCAT
The DNA here is from genome assembly GCA_910589605.1 of Chrysoteuchia culmella. Lineage (NCBI taxonomy): Eukaryota > Metazoa > Arthropoda > Insecta > Lepidoptera > Crambidae > Chrysoteuchia > Chrysoteuchia culmella. Next base: position 5,880,857 of record OU342651.1, read on the forward strand.
TTCCGTTTCTTGCGCAGGATATTTTTATCCCGTTCGATTCCACTCTTTTTATCGCGTTCCTATCGCGTCGATCGCGGCCCGGCATTACATGGGATCGTAAAAGTCTTGCTCAAACTGCGGCTCATTTCAATTTTTTTTCACTCCGAAAGCGGTGTATCCAGTTTTGAATTAACAGCCTTTTCTGTGTTTCCTGTTCGGTTAAAGTCGTGATTTCTAATAAGAAATGTATTTGACGGTACTGCAACTTGAGGGGCTTAGCAAGAAAATTTAATTTATGTAGGTAATTGTAATTTTTAAATTTCTACCTCTGCTTAATTTAATTGTTATTTAAAATTAATTTAATTTAATTGTCTACTGTTTGGTTTAATTTAATTCTACCTTTTTTATTTATCAATGATTTTTTTTCTTTCTTATTATTTTCTGTATCAATCTCCAGTTTCAGTTGTTTTTGCAAGCTACTAGGCATGCTCGGATTATGATCTAGTTCTATACCAAATTAAAATATAATATTGTTTGTTTTTTATTGTTATCTGTTGTGTATGCTAATAAATAAATAAATAAAATTATCGAAAAGCGGAAGGGTTTTCGATTCGCTTTAGTAACAAATATTTGTTAGTCGGTTTCCTTACCATTAGTTTTTATCACAATATCAAAGTCCTAAGCACAGGATTGACTAAACTCAAAGCAGGCGACCAATCATAAATGTGTCCTTACGATTAAAATTTTGGATTTTCTTTTTTTATCTCGTTTGCTTTGGCATCATAATATTGATCCAGGTAAAAGTATTTTTATAAGTATTATAAAAATTCTCTAACTTCCCATAGTAAACAATCTGACATATTGTCTGAAAATTCGTAAATCGAAACCTGGAGCCGTATTTTGAATCATTCGAATTACCTTAAACTAAGGAATTCGCTGGCGAATTCGAGTAATTTAAAACTATGACTCTTGTAACGTAACCGTAATTAGCCGTTTTTAACAAGATGGCGTAAATTAAAACACAAAGCGAAAGTCAAACAAAGAATCTGAAACATGTTTCCGTTATGTCAAGTCTCAAGTGTATCATACAACTTAAACTGGACAGGATGTTTGTAAAGTATGAACGAACCGTGTTAATACGAAATCTCAATGTTCCGAGGTCGTTTGCCTTTGTAATTCGGCTGCGACGTCGTCGTCAGACAAGGCTGTGGTTTAATACAATATTGTACTGTATGTACCGTCACGTGTAATAATATAGAAACACTGAGCAACCTTGTCACATGACATTATTGAATGACATTTGTTGACACAAAGAGCTATATGATAAATTTTAAATATTGGAAAACATCAACTCGGCCACAAATGAATTCTCAGATGGGGCCCGAAACCACGACCTTTGGAAATCCGGTCCAATGCTCCTACCACTGAGCTACCGAGACTTGCGGACCACCGTCGAAATTCTCCAATACTTTTATATTTTTAATACGCTGTAGGCCAGCGTTGTAACATCAATGCTAGGAATATCCTTGCATTCGAAAAAAAACATCTTTTCGTGTTTAACGATCGATTAAGATGCAACAGCCAATAATTTATGATTTTTATTTGTTGTATTTTTATTCAATGCTATTTCTATATTTATTATGAATTTTAAATAAAAAAATATTGGAGAAAATCAACTACGCCACAAGTGAATTAAAAAAAAAACAGCGTATTAAAAATATAAAGTATTGGAGAATTTCGACGATGGTCCGCAAGTCTCGGTATCTCAGTGGTTAGAGCATTGGACCGGATTTAGAAATAGGTCGTGGGTTCTGAGAATTCACTTGTGGCCGAGTTGATATTTTCCAATATTTTTCTATTTAAAATTTGTCATAAGTATAAAAATAGCATTGAAAAAAAAAATTAAATCAAAAAATAAAAAACAGCTTTGTTGCCATGTGTTTCAATGTAATAAGACTGAAAAGGTTGTATAGTGTTTACATGGCTGTACATTGCTTTGAGATGAGTTTGTGAAGTTCTTGACTTGAAATTAATAATACAGAAACCGTAAGCGTTTCCGCGTTGAAGAATTAAAAAAAAGCTGACATTTCAATTCAACTTATGCTAGATTTCACCGCCGTTTCTGCATTTTATGGGACACTTTTAAACACGATGGCGTTTTTTTCATACCTTTGACATTTATAGCGACATGTGACATTTATAGCGACATGATGATGCTTGAGATGCCCCTACTTGATGAACTTTAGTATCGTTGGTGAAATAATAAAAAAAGTATATAAATATGTTTTTTATTAGGTTTCTATTCATCCATTCATTTAAGATATGTTCTAGATAATTGGTGTGATAAAAAATGGGCCATTAGTGTTGTAAGGAACGGGACTTACCTATTCTAGGCAGGACATGTGCAGAGTGCCTCAGCATAGGCATTGCAAGAGGGCCTGGTATATCAGTGAACGGCTTCAGAGAGACGGCCACAGCAGGAGCAGCTGCTGACTTCATGCGTTGGGGGGAGGTGGACGACCTTCGTGGTGATGAAGAAGATATGGAGCGGCGGCTAGGCAACCTGTTAAAAATATTTTTTTTCACTTCTCTCCGTCTATCAATTATAAATTATAAGTTATCTAAAAGTAGTTGTTATACAAGGGGATAAAGTTACTATTAATACGAGGTACTTTTACTTTGGAGCTTTAGCGAGGGAGTAAATAGAAACCGAGTTATAATCAATGGTTATAAGTTATGATGGGTTTTTAGCGCCTTTTATCTTTTATTACATTCTACTTTTCACTACGATTGCGAGAAAATAAAACAATCTAATACAATATAAGAAACAAAATATAAAGTCACCAATTCAATTTGTAAATAATTAAATACATTTTTAAAGATTTCCCGCCAATCTTTTTTCATTTTTCGCCTTTGGTAAGGTAAAAAAAAAACTTTTTATGAAATAGAAGAGTTTTTATTCATAATTATTCAACCTTTGAATAAAGACTTTTTCATTTTGATAGGCTCGTTGTTATGATAACAGACATAAAACTTTTTTGTCTAGAGGAAAAATACCACCAAAGCCTTTTCAACCCCTTCCGTACGCTACAATGACGGACCTTTTTGAACGAGAGGAGTGAAAACCTCGTTTTCGTTTTCCTAAATTATTTTAGGGTTCCGTACTAAAATGGTAAAAAGGAACCCTTATAGTGCGATTCATTCGGTATGTCTGTCACAGCTGGATATATCAAGAACTACCAATGCTATCAACTTGAAATTTCCTGTAGCTTTAGATGACGTTTGCCCAACTATTTTGCAAATAAGAGAGAAATAAAATATATATGTATATCTATGTAGGAAATGTAGGAAAATATGATTTTTTTCTATGTAATAGAAGTTTATGTAAAGATTACAGAAAAAATATAACTATATCTCTAAATAGCATACTTTTCGATGTATGGGGACAATATATCATGGTACGGAACCCTTGGTGCAAAAACCCGACTCGTTCTTGTCCGGTTTTTTTTTATAATTTCTTTATTCAGATGTTAATTTTGAAATTCTGAATTCTATTTCCGGCCAGTATTTTATGACTATCTTTATCCAATGATTTTCGTCACGTCAAGTCTTTATTTTTTACAGTATTTAATTGATAAAAGATCTTTTTATGAAAGAAGCACAAAATCCTAATATGTAACTTCGTAAGGACTTTTAAATAATGTATTATTTCAAATGATAAATAAGAACAATACATTGATCGAATCAGCATCCTGAGTCATGTGCAATTAATTAATCTGGCGTCTCGCTCTAATTCTTGTAATAATTGCTAAGTGGTGGAACGGATGCTGCGAGAGCAAAGTCCAGACGATGCCTACTCATTGTTTTCTTGCGGTTGTTATATCACGCTGATTATATTTCATATTGAATAACATCATTTAGGTAGGTACGATGTACAGAGGCCTCAACATTAGCTCTTATTACAGTTTATTAAAATAAAACAACATTAAGGGCCTGCGCAGACGAGGGACATTGGAGGACTTTTTGTCCGCCACACGACCTTATTACTAAGAACATAAACTTGAAATATAACGAAGACTATCGCGTACTTTTCATGGATATACGCGATCTAAATTCAATCTTATTTGGTTAACAATAAAGACGTGTCGCGGACAAAAAGTCCTCCGTGATCCGTCGTCTGCGCTAGCCATTATTATGTGTAGTAGCGGATAGGTATCTAGCTATCCGCCCGCGACTTCATCCCCGTGGAAATAAAAAAAAATGTTTTTTTACTATTTAATTTTATGCAACCCTTGTCCTAGCAATAACGTCCACAATAAAAAACGAACTATCAAATTTAGTGCTGTCGTTCCAAAGTTATGCGCTTATATAAACATTAGATTCATTTTTATTAGTATTTAATAAAAATGAATCTATTGTTTATAGCCGCCGCCCACGGTTTCACCCAGGTTCCGGTTCCCGTGGGAATATCGGGATAAAAAGTATCCTATGTTAAGTCACAGAATACTTAATAGTACAAGTAGTTAATTGTAAAATTTCATCCAAATCCGTTCAGTAGTTTTTGCGTGAAAGAAGAACAAACAAACAAACGGACATACTTTTATAATATTTGTATAACTAGCGACCGCCCACGGTTCTACCTGTGTGGTTTCCGTTGCCGTGGGAATAATCTTATACCTCTATACAAACCTTGTCCTGACAATAACGAACGCAACAAAAAAATATCCAATTTGGTGCAGTCGCTCGATCGGAAGTTATGCGCTTACATACATTTCGGTGATTTATTTTTATTTATACATCGAGTTTATTTTCTTTGTGCCCAAAGTTAAGGCTATCGTGTTACGTGTTTAAAACAAAAAAAATACGTTTTTTTTATTGATGTTTTTTTATTTATAATTTTTATGTTATCTAGTTATAACCGTATTTTATGTGAATATTAAACCTATCTAAGTAATAAAATACAAAGAAAACGAACATAAAATAATATCAATGATAGTAAAAAAACTATTGAGCGTGCACCAAGCTCGGCTCGGCGATATCAAGTGATCGCGGCGCTACGACGCAAAAAAAAAAAAACATATCCTGATTTTGTTTTAAACACATCATAACACAAACTCCCCCTTAAATTTGTGCACGGAAATTAAAAACAGCCTGTATAGCTAGGATAACAGCGGCCGCTTGCGACTTCACCCGCATGGTTCTCGTTCCTGTGAGAATCCTGGCTATCTTTTATCTGTGTGCAAAATTCCATCCAAATACGTTTAGTAAGTTTTTTATTATTTTTTTATTATTAGATAGGTAAAGCGCTTGACCGCTATCTTGCCTGATGGAAAGCGAAGATGCGATCTAGGATGTAACGCGCTTGCCTAGAAGATACCTATTCACTCGTGCCTTGAAGACCCCCAAATTGTAAGTGTCAGGAAACACAGACTGAGGCAAGGAGTTCCACTCTTTAGCGGTGCGGATGATGAATGTCGAGTCAAAACGCTAAGTGCGACACTTGGGTATATCAACCAAGTTTTGAGTTTATTCGTAACAAACACACAAAATCACAAATCTTTCCTCCATATAGGTAGCAGGTACTCGTATTATACTTTCTATAAGTAGATATACAAAGTTATTTTTATACTTATGGTAAATTTTAGATAGAAAAATATTGGAAAAAATTAACTCGGCCACAAGTGAATTCTCAGACGGGAATCGAACCCGCGACCTTTGGAAATCCGGTCCAATGCTCTTACCGCTGAGCTACCGAGACTTAAATTCACTTGTGGCCGAGTTAATTTTTTCCAATATATGTACCATAAGTATAAAAATAGCATTGAAAAATGCAAAAATTACAAAATCATAAAAACGTTATTTGTATTGTACAAAAATATCAGTTAAGTTAAACTGTGCAAGTAGCAAGTTATTTAGTAATACGAAACCAACTACTTGACGATGGTTGTTTCGAACTCTTCAGCGACGAGTCTGGACTGCAATTTTAAAACCAGTTGCTCAGTTATTTTTAAACGATCAATTTTAGGGTTCACCTTGAATGTGAACAAACGAATTTTGGTTTCATTGATAAATTAATGTAGTTTACGAAAAAAGCTCTAGTAAGTTCCATTCAATTATTTTTGTGGCATTTTGAGTACCTACCTATTATGTGATATTTTAACAAGTAATAAGGTATGTATTTTTGACATTTGAAAAGTACTGTTGCAACTTTACTTTAGATTTTTATTTTATTTTATTAGACAGTCTTTTTGTGTATTTTTTTATTTTAGTTCTGTTATTCGTCAGAACTCAGAACCAAGTTCAATGCAAACCAACGCAAGTTCTGCTTGCTTCGGTACTCAAGCTAATTTCTTTTTTGGACACCGACTTTGCGTTACAATAATTATTGCAAACGGTTTTGCTTCTTCAAACTAAGTGCCGAAGGTTTCTTTTCTTTTGGTCCTTTATTCTTGCATAACAGTTTGTATGACGATGGTATGTGCGCAGTAGGAATGTGGTCGGGATAAATATGCGAAGTTGATACCTGCAGGTACTAAGTTCAAGGCTAATAAAAATGCCCAGACATGTTGTTAATACTTGTGACTTGGTGTAGAATACGAGTTATTATGGAACGACTGGTTTTTGTTTCTAAAAGAAACCGTAATGGATTCGTTATGGAACAATGAAAACGTATGTAAGTTTCTAAGTCGTTATAAAACTTTTTAGACAATTAATTACGTTCACAAAAAAAAAAACAATCAGTCTAGATAAATTGTCAGTTTGCAAACGATAATCTAAACTATATGTTTATATCAAAATAAAAGATTTGTATGTTCGTAACGAATATATTATACTATACCTAATTACATAGATACATTTAGGTCATCTTTACCGGTATACAGATGCATTTAGTAAATGTATTTTTCTCAAACATGCTTGGAAATATGAGCATTATTTTGACAACCTTCTTCGAGATAAATCGATATTGCTGTACTGGCCACATACATGCGAGCAGCGGCCGGCAAAAGTTGTATGAAAATCCTTATCTGTCGTGTTTAGCAGCCAAATAAATTACATAGTAAACTCATATCTGTCGTGTAATTTAAAAATGGAACGGTCTTTTACTCCGAAATATGGCAACAAGGAGGTAACTTATCAAAGGTTTTATTTAAATTTCGAACTAGCTTGCAAAAAGAAAGCTGTTTTAGTAAAAAAAAAAACAAATGAATACTTGTGGCACTTGTGTGAATTCACTTGCGGCCGAGTAAATTATTTCCAATATTTTTCTATTTAAAATTTGCTATAAACAAATGAACACTTTAACGCGGGAAAAATATTGTTTTTCGTTGTTCGTATGATTTCGAAAAGTATTTTTAATTTCCGCGCATTATTTGAGAAAAGTACTATACAAGCCTTGGCCACAACTAGGCATTGATGGACTTACGTATGTGTGTCTCGGCTTCGCGTCGGCCCACATTTACACGTTCGTCCATCAATGCCTCTTGCTGGCCGCTGCATTAATGTACAATTTTATTCCAATATTCCTAAGCGAATTTAAACGCGGGTGAAACCGCGGGCGGCCGCTAGACTATACTAATATTATAAAGAGGAAAGATTTGTATTTTTGTATGTAACGAATAAACTCAAAACTACTGGACCGATTTTGACGAAATTTGGTATAGGGAATCCTTAGACCCCAAGTAGTAACAAAGGCTAAAAATGATCCCAAAATTCCCACGGGAACCACGCGGGTGAAACCTCGCCCGGCCTCTAGTCTTTTATATATGCGGCAATTCATTATGAAGAATTGTACGAAATTTGTACTCTCTTCTTATGTAAGTAGGTTTTTGCACTAAATAATATTAATATCACTCCAAGCTGAAAATAAACTACGCGAAAAACGATAACTTTTGTTGAAGATAACGTTATTATTGTTTCGAGTGAACTGTCAACCTTTTTTAACCTAAACAATAATTCAAATTTAAATAACCTGTTTATGCGTAAGACTTATTTATAGTAAACATCTTGAATGAAATTTTAGTTTGAATTCAGTTGTAAACATGCTCATCATACGTGATTTGATTTACAATCACACAAACCGAAGCTTCGGCTATATTATCAGATGAGTATTTTAAAATATACTTATATCTTAAAAAATGAAGGTATATGTATGAAGGTACTTTAAAAAAACTGTGAAAAGACACTGAGAAAAATATTAATATTTAAAGAAGTGAATTCTTTTTTTTAAACTGGTCAAAAATTAAAACTAAGATATCCTAGATTTGTTAGCCTTTTTCGAAGATCTTTCTTTCCTACAAAACATATCTTGGTTATACTCTTAGATGCGAAGATTATGAAGGTTATATTTTATTAAGTATCCGAGACAGACTACTGTAAATACAATTTTTTACACACATTTGCTTATTGAGTTTACACACCTAAACATTAATAATTATTTACTATTTTTTCCCATCCTTGAACTTTTACTCGATGGCTAAGGCTAAGGAGTCATGGTAAATATTGTTCTTAGTAAGTTTAACTTTAAATTACTTTATTTCCAAGCCATTGATAAAAATATGAAAAGAAATAATATGTGACTGAACCACATCAGCAGATATAAATAACAAATTCATCATGGTAACAAACAAATTATACTTAGTTAAGTGACTGTGAGAAAACAATGTTTTAGCTTTTAAGGAGATACTCAATAATTATGATAAACCTTTTATAAATTAGACTCATTATCTCTGATAACTTAGCTAATTAGGATCTATTTCAAAATTGCAGTTTCTAAGTCAATGCACTGGGGGTCTAAAAATAACCTAAATATAAAAACTTACAGAGATTGCCGGAGTAATATCGTTGATTTCGCCATTTTAAAACTCCAAGTCCGTGAAAGTAATAAAAAGGAACAATAAACAAAACACTATCACTGCCACTAAGCCACTGTCATACTTCGTTGCGATTTCGTTTTAACTTTTTTTTTAATAGCACTGAACTCTCGATGTGTAGTCTCGTTCGAGCTCCACACGATAATACATTCGTTAAAGTATAGTAACCGGCTTGTATATTATCAACGTGTTGCACTAGGGATGTCTCAAAACTTTTGTTGTCGATAAAATGAATTTTTTATCACCTTTTCATGATTGCGATATCTGAGATTTCACTAACGGTTTACAACTTATTGTTGTGTAAGTTGACACAATAGTTACATTACAGTCAAGGTTAAATGATTTCTAATTTACTATCGTTTGGGGAATTCCCCTGAAAAACAATTACATATATGATACTATTTCATTCACCAAGTGATTATTTGTAATTAATTTATGGGCTACATTCAGAATAAAAAGTTATAAAGCAATTCTAATTGCTAATTTTGGTCTTAAGTGACAGAGACTTTGTACCTTACGTCACTTTATTATTTATTTTATTTCTTATCTAGAAACTATTTCTGAATACTTTTTGGTTTTATTATATGTACCACACATTACTCGCGTTTTAAAATTAAAAGACATAACTTTTTGACCACTTACTTGATTATGTGATGAAGTATTTAGGTACGTATTTCTAAATACCAAACAAAAGATCAAAAAGGTATTTCGCGTGCGGGGGTGCCGGGAGTCCCGGATTCGATCCCCGGACAAGATAAATATTTGTATGCAGGAACATATATTATTTGTCTTTGGTCTGAGTATTTAATAGGTATATTAAGGATGTGTTTACAAAGAAAAGTATATAAGTATGTTAATCCGTTATCTAATATCCATTGATATTAGTTATTGACGACCTGTTTGGCGCAGGGGTACTAACCCCACCTTCTGCGCCAGAGATCCCGGGTTCGATCCCCGGACAAGACAAATATTTGTGTGCATGAACATGTCTATTTGTCTTGGTCTGGATGTTTTATGTATATAATGTATGTATTTACAAAAAAAAAGTATATAAGTATGTTTATCCGTTATCTAGTATCCATAACACAAGTTCTTCATGATATTTAACGTGGGCTAGATAATTTGTGTGATTGTATGGAAATATTTGTAATATTTATATTTATAACATAAATTCTTATGAAACGTATTTTGGGCTAGATAATTGGTGTGATTGTATGAAATTTCTTTAATGATAAAAACATACAGAGCACACTATAAAACATATACACAGAGAAAACACAAACAAAAAGTAGACATACAATAGGCGGCCTTATAGCTACGTAGTAATCTCTTCTAGGCAACCTTGGGTGAAAGAGAGTATTTAATTGAATAACTGGGGAACTGGTACAAAACGAAAGAAAATTAATGAAAAAGAGTACCTAAGTATAATATTAACACATAAATACTTATTTATTATTATTATTTTTCAGGTCCATCGATGTGAAAAGGTACAACTAAGTACGACATCCCTGATAGTTGAACTTTGCTCCCAATATTTGTTTACGTCCAATGAACGTCCTCAAGGGCGCAATTGGCAAATTGTCCAACGGGAATTGTTTGATTGCCGAGTTGATAGCACGACCCACTCAATTGATAGGTGTTAACTTCTTTTTAGATGCATCAAAAAGGACTAGAAAATAAAAAGAAAAGTTCGAATATACCGTAACAACCTGTAGGTATATTTAGAAAAGAAAATTTAAGGCGCTATACGACTGATGCGAGAATGCAATGAAACAACAACCCGCGCGGGAGCGAGACCGATTTTGCAGATTAGGCGAACAATCCACGAAATGAAGTTAATAACTATAGCGATAAAAATATGAAACCATTTGATTCTAAATATTATTAGTGTCCACTAATTAAACAAATTTCCAATAGTATATGTAACCCCATTGCAGAATAATCTAGAATTTTCGTATTTTTAGGGGTCCTTTCGAAAAGAAAAAGTGACGAGGCAAATTCATAAAATTGTATTTCTGAAACTATACAAATCTAAACAAAGTTATGAAGAAATATAAGTTATAACTTACATCTCTAACCGCCCTATAGTTTTATAACAAGAAGTAACGTATTTTTTCCGTACAGCGTCTTAACCGTTTACCCGTTATTGAGTCATTATCAAACTTAAACTTTTTTTATTTTGCTACAGTAAACATTTCCCGTTCTTTTTGTTACATCTGTAGAGATGATAGCACCTATGAATTTAGTGGATCATACGACCTATCACGCTAGTAATAGTTAGCGTTCTTTGCTGTCATCTCATCAATCAAACAATTCCGGGTCATGACCCAGAATAGGACAAAATATTATATTTACTCCTAAAAGTTAAACCGAGAGCACATCCCAGTTTGTTTACAAACAATATATATATTTATACTTATGGTAAATTTTTTAATAGAATAATATTGGAAAAAATTAACTCGGCCACAAGTGAGTTCTCAGACGGGAATCGAACCCGCGACCTTTGGAAATCCGGTCCAATGCTCTAACCGCTGAGCTACCGAGACTTAAGTCTTTCCAATATTATTCTATTTAAAAAATTACCATAAGTATAAAAATAGCATTGAAAAATGCAAAAATTACAAAATTATAAAATAGATATATTGTTACTGATACGTCATGATTCCACGTTGACCTGTAAAATCTAAATTAAATGTTGATTCTCCATTTTTTGTGTACCTTAATTATATTGAAAACTAGTTCCCGTTCCCATGGGAATATCGGGATAAAAAGTATGCCTATGTTACTCTCCGTCCTCCCAACTAACTCTATGCTAAAAATCAAGTCGATTGCAGAGCATTGGACCGGATTTCCAAAGGTCGCGGGTTCGATTCCCGTCTGAGAATTCACTTGTGGCCGAGTTAATTTTTCCAATATTTTTCTATTTAAAATTTACCATCAAGTCGATTGGTTGCCTAGGGCGTAAATGACAAACAAACAGACTTCCGAATTTATAATATTAATTAGTTAGGATTAGGATTACATTTTTATTATAAAAATATAGTTAAAAAATTAAGTAAGTCGGTAAGTACCTATTTTCAGAAATAAAAAAACAATTTGTCATTTGTTAACCCTTCAGTATTTAATGGAGATAAAAACATTGATAAATGACATAATTCCATAGAATTCATGTCATCCGTCATTGTGTCAAAGCATTTTTTGTTTCTACTATATTGTGTTGATTTGATTAATTATTTGTATTCTTTTTGCGTACTTATTTTTACTTATCAACTAAAAAGGCTAAATAATGGCACAGAATATACAATAGTCATGAGCAAAAATAAATACAGCTTTGTCACATTATAATTTATTTATATATTTAGGAAACAGACATTCAAAGATATTAATTAATACAAACAAAATATCATGGTCTTAAAGACCTATAGTTCCATAGAGGTTGATAATACAGTACATACAGTTATAGTATTATTGGAAAAACAACAAAGAGTTTTATTTATTTTACGATAATTTTGAGATAGAAAGATAGTATTATATAATCTGTGTTTATAGTAAATAAGAGAAAAACAAAAAATATAAACAAATTTTAACAATGTTTGTGAAATTTTTATATAAAGCAGCTTTCTGTAAGTGGTCAAGCTATTGGGAAAAATAGAAATTTCTTCAAACATTTTACAATATACGTCGACACCTCGACGAAAGAATTTATTACTAGTATACACGAAACAAGTTATTACTAGTATTATAATATTTTAATATCTTTTCTCGACACGGAGAGCTTTTTTCCCGTGTGTTTCAATGATTCCGTGTGTTCGTGACTTCACAACAATGGTATCTTTTTACATTAATTCCTTACTAATGCACTCTGTACGGGCCTGCAGCGTCAATTTAATGATTTGTTTTGTTAACATTATAACTAAGCTCATTAAATCAAACCATGACTAACCAATAACAAAAAAAACAAATTACGGCAAAAAGTTTTTAAGTTATATTGTTTAGGATTTAAGTTTTTGTCTCAGCAATTCGGAGATTACTTAGTTGTTTTTCTAGTACCTACCTATAAAATTTAACTTTATTTCTCAACTTGCGGCTGCCCTCGGTTTTGCCGTGGTTGTTCCAGTGTGAATATCAAATAATCCATTCTTAGTGCTCGCCTACATTTGTTTTTTACCTTTGTTTTTATTATGGTTTTTAATGCTATCGGAATTAGTTATTAAATCAATCAATAAATAAATCAATACGATTTTTTTCATAACAATTCCTCCAGGATTGATCCACCAGGATTGATCCACCAGGAAGTCATCGGCTAACAGTTTTCCTAAATCGAAGATACTTTTCAAAGGTTAATGAAGTTCTCTGTAACTTCACGCGAACTTAACGATACTGTTATAATTATTTCATCTTTCATCTGAACTCAAACTAGATTAAGCAATCATACGACATTATTAGAAACAAAGTGATTAAAGTTTGCCAGATACAGTATTTTCCTTCTTTCATTCAGAATACAACACTATCAACACGGATTATACGACGACGACGTGACCACAGCCACGCGTTCAAAATTGCAAGGAACCTTTCAAGTATTCTACATAATTATACTGCAGATAGTATCGGTAAAATAAAAGAAAAGTTCAGCTCAATAAGTTGAGGAATAACTGCTTTAAAATTTTGTTGTAACATTTGACCTGAACATAAGTACAACATTGCAAGTTAAACAAAAGCTTTTAAAATAGTAACTAACAAATAAAACAACAAGTAGGTAATCAAAACTGCATTTGCGACGCACGCGCACGTCGACGTGACCAAAAACACGCATAAAGATGTAAGAAAAAAGTACCTGCAACACATAGAATTAACTTTGAGTATAGGAGCGACGAGACGTGACCCAAACCACGCGTCAAAAATTGTATCCTACTTAATATTATAAAGAGGAAAGATATGATTGTTTCTGCGTTTGTTTGCATTGAATAGGCTCTGAAACTACTGAACGGATTTCGATGAAATTTGGTACACAGATAGTAGATGGCCTGGTTATGAACATAGCATACTTTTTATCCCGATAATCCCACGGGAATGGGAACCACGCGGGTGAAACTGCGAGCGACCGTTAGTATATAATAAATGTGAAAGCTTGGATGTTGATGATAAAAACGGCTGAACGGATTTGGATGAAATTTGGCGCACATATAGCCTATAGCTTATATTTTATCCCGATATTTTCTCGGGAACCGGAACCACGAGCATCAGAGCACACTATGCCGCTCAGAACAACGGCAGCTTTCGTATTGCAAACGCAATGCCTAACGTGCTGTTTACTGTATATGTCGTAGGATAATTAGATAAATCGTTTTTTTGCAAAAATCCTATGGATATTGAGAAGACACGGATAATTAGAGAAAGGATTTGTAATTTCTCAATCCTACTGAAGTAGATAGGATTTTTGCGAAACCCTTTCTTTTTTCAGTACGATTGAGAAATGTCAACACTATTGTCTAATTATCCGTGATTTTGGGATATCCCTAAATTTTTTGCGAAAATTCTGTTTATCAAATTATCCTACGAAATATATATAACTGACTGAAAATGTATTGTTGTTCATAATACATTTCAAAGTGCAACTGTCTTAAAAGTTTGGATCGGCTGGATTTGTTATTGTAATTAGCTTGTACTGTAAAATTATATATTTCACCCGTGTGGTTCCCGTTCCCGTGGGAATATCGGTATAAAAAGTATCCTATGTTCAAATTCAGGCTATCTACTATATCTGTGTACCAAATTTCATCCAAATCGGTTCTTGAGTTTATTGGTTACAAACATACAAAAATATAATCTTTCCTCCTTAAAATATTAATATAGATGTTAACTTTATTACAGTGAAGAGATAAAAATATATATCTACGGACGACGTGACTATAGTCACGTGAACCATTTGGCATGTTTGTATCTTTTGAAAATAATAAGTACTTATGTATTACTTATCCGAACGCGACTTTGCCCGCGTAAAATAAAAAAAAAACTCAAAATGATCTTGTACCTATAAAAACTGAAGTTATGTCGGGTACCTACATACATTTCGGCAATAAGTAGGGCTTACACGAAAAACTATCAAAATAGCATCGAGGACCTAATTTCAAAAAGTGTATAGCAAAACGTAGTTCCGTTTACGTCCGGTAGGAACGCTGCTCAATATGTCACACATTTCTAAGAATCCGTACCTCAAAAGAAAAAACGGAGCCCTTATTTCACTCACTTTATTGTCCGTCTGTCCGTCCGCTTGACTCCATTTATCGCGGGAATGCGTGGAGGTATCGAGTTGAAATTAATACCATATATTCAGGTCAACTTGCCGTGTGGTGACGGCCCAAGAATAGAAGTGTCACCACTCCTTTACATGCCTGGGATGTCGTAAGAGTCGACTAAGAGGCTCGGCGCATTGAAAACCTGTGCGAAGAAGGAAAACTTGAAACAAATCCTCTAAACCCGTCTGGCCAGCGTGGTGGCAGTAGGCTAATAGCCTTCTATGAACGCCACAATAGGCGTGAGCTAGGAGAGGCCTATGTCCAGTAGTGGACGTCCACAGGCTGATGATGGATTCAGGTCAACAGTCTCTTGAAGCTATAAAAAATCGAACTTGTAAATTAACGTAAAAAAGATAGGGCCTTTTATGCCGCTAAAAACGCATAAGTATTATTTCGATACATTTAAGGGAATCAAAATTCATATGGTAGGTACTTTCCAGTGACTTAGATATATGAAATTTGGCAAATAATATCGTAGTTTTTAGTTTCGGAAACTGAATTTCGGGAAAATCTGCGAAACTCGTTCCTGAACTATTTACCTACAAAGTGCGGAACCTTCGGTGGGCGAGTCTAACTCACCCTTTTTTTAATTTACTTCGATACTTAACTATTCGAAAGTTTTTCGTGCTAGGCCTACAAATGCGCAAATATTACTGCCTTCTTCTTTTCCTTTCTGTTGGCAAGGCACTTCTTAACTTTAGTATTGCACGAAATTCTGCACTCGGGTGCTTTATTTTCATACAAACTTGTTTCTCGATCTACTAAATAAAAAAATAAGTATGTGTATTTCTGTAAAGATTTTTGTGTCGATGGCGTTTGTGTTGATGCCGGATCTTCTCTTTACAAGGTCTCCCGCCGTAGGGTTTGTGAACCGATAGCTTCTTTGACGTTCATTAGTGCATGTAGAGGTCAAATGTTCAACTAAGCAATTAGCTTTAAAAAAAAACTGAAACAAAATGTTGATTGCCTAAACTTTCAGTGAAACAAATGTTTGATTCCCATATAAAGTTGTATGAAACCGGATTGACAGAATTTGGTTAAAAGTTTCTGAAATTAATGGGACTTTTATTCGTAAGCCGAGTATTCGACTCATGCATGGACGTATAAGTTCTTACGTAACTTATCATGGACGTATAAGTTTTTACGTAACTTAACATATTTTATATATTACGCGACCATAAAGTGAGTATGTTTGTATGATCATAACGTATAAGTGCACGATTAATGTGCACCCAAATGTACTTTAAAACGCCGTATGCTCGCACCTTATACCACACTTAAGGAGAGCTCATTAACAAAAGATTTGAACAAGTACCTAACTCTTGAAGGTCGCGAGATGTTCGCTTCGAGGCAATTCCATAAGGATTTGGGACTGATTGTGTTCGTACTGAGTGGAGGGCGGTGGCAAAATCGCTATGACGACGTTACAACTCAAGGAAAAGAAATACCTACTTTGTAGAAAGTTTTTGTACTCAACTAATATAAAATTTAATGTTTCCGGAATCAATCTCAATTAATGTGACGTCTCGTCGAGAAGTGGCTATAAGACTGATCTTTATATATTTTACTCTCGCTTCACATCTTCACACAAGCGCTCATGGCCGCGCTTGACAGACTGATCGTATTCGATCACGTTAGTTAAACAACGGTCGGTCCGGCCGCTGTCGGATGGGTGACCGTAAAGTAACATTACAATTGAGCGCTGCTGTGTTGCGGCGGACACTAAGCCGTCGGTCCCGGCTCTTGTCATCTGTTAACAGTCGTAAAGTCAGAGGCCTTATAGGCGGCTTGATAAACTCTGAAACCAGAGGTGGCCACAATCTTCATACGATAAAAGAAAGAAAGAACTCTCAAGCTGCATTTGATGCAGCAGCAATACAGCTGATGATTTTCTGCCAACCCTGCAAGAGATTTTTGACATGACAATTTTCTTTGTACGAAGTTTATACAGACGAGTATGTATAAGTCTGTGACAACGTAGGTAGCATTTAAATAAAAAAATAATAAGTAGAAAACAAAAAATATGTAGCTTAATTCCGCAAGAAAACTTACATGCAAGATGCACGGCCCGCCCGCCCGCAAATAAATGCAGATGCGACACAGTGATACACCTTGCACCATCACCGACTACTCTACACGTGTTTCGCCCACACAAGGAACATCCTCAGGAGTTGTTTGACCGTGCAATACCAGCACCAAACAGCCGTATTTCATGCTTCCTACTCCCCACTCTGTCGTGTCGTGTTATGTGACGTGACGCTACTACAAATGTCAAAATTATTTGAAAAGGTGCAAGCTAGGTGCGTCATTGTGTTGCATCTGCATTTATTTGGGGGCGGGCGGGCGGTGCATCTTGCATGTAAGTTTTCTTGCGGAATAAGCCTACATATTTTTCGTTTTCGACTTATTTATTTATTATTTAAATGCTTCCTACGTTGTCACAGACTTATTCATACTCGTATGTAAATATAAACTTCGTACAAAGAGAATTGTTTGAATTGCTCAAATAAACCGCGATGTACGAAAAACGGATGAAACAAGAAAGGCCAAGTTTATCAGCGAAATTCCCAAAAGTCGTAATAAGTTGGCGGGCGTTCGGTTGTGAATGGGACAAGACATAGCTTTCAGGGTTGTGTCGGCAGCAGCACTGTAGGGTGGGCGCAAGCTTTGTTTACATTTTGACTAAGAAAAGTACGATCTTCTCGTTACACGTCTTGGCAAACGTAGTGTTTTGTTGTCAAAGTCAAAGTCATCATCATTTATTCAGTCTAGGCTGTTACAAGCACGTATAAAGAAGCTACGCCATCGGTTCTCAAACCCTACGGCGGGAGACCTTGTAACGAGAAAACCCGGCAAGAAACTCGTCAAGGGCTGTTTTTTTTCTCCCTTTTTTATTTCATACAGTGTCGTCAAATTGAAAAGTGACCTGAACAAATCAGTAAGGTCAATTTCCACCCCAAAAAGAAAATACTAATTATAATATTATATTTTATGGTTATTGTAGCCGTAAACAATTTTCAACTGGCAGAGAAAGACTTATCTATCATACATAACAACATTACAAGATTACTGTACTGCAAGTTGTGTAGTACATACAGGTCAGTATCAATTTATTTTATAAAAAATATTTAGGCTTTAAGCACAACATTAAGATAAGCAGACTGAGGTAGACCCATTTCCGCTAGCGGCACCCGTTCACGAGCATGACGCATGA
This sequence comes from Chrysoteuchia culmella, assembly GCA_910589605.1. Lineage (NCBI taxonomy): Eukaryota > Metazoa > Arthropoda > Insecta > Lepidoptera > Crambidae > Chrysoteuchia > Chrysoteuchia culmella. The sequence goes on from OU342651.1 coordinate 5,899,216, forward strand.
ACCAGCCATCACTTTACTATACACTAATTGAATGACACGGCTACAATTTCGAAAAAATAAAACGAAATATTTATGTTATGACCAAGCTGTTTTGTCGTTCAAGTAATCTTTTATAGTGTAATATCCTGTCTGACTTTTCTAACAGCGTAGGCAGCAGAACTAAGCTTGAAAGCTAGTATTGCAATATACGGACTCCACTGAAGTTTAAAGTCCATAGTTACACCCAGAAAGATTGTTGAATCTACTAAATCTAATTTTTCATTGTTGGTCGGACTTGTTGTAAGTCTGTACTGTATGAAAAAAAAGCGGGAGATCATGTCTTGGGCACTTTGGGGGAGGCTACGTCTAGCAATGGACTGCGATAGGCTGAATGATGAAGTACGAAAAATTGACTAAATTTTACTACAAGTACGTACTTGAAAAACATGCGAAAAAGTGTTCATATTAAACTCAAACTTTAAAGCTTTGATTCTGTATAAGCTGTCACAAGCACTTAAGAATGCCGAAGAAACTACAAGATCTGCTTACGTCCTACGGCGGGAGGTTGTTACGAGAAGAACCGTCAAAAACTCGTTAAGAGTCGTCGAGTCGAAAATACGTTGAATCCTATTGATCCTGAAAGTTTAGATGTTTGGATGTGTGTCACACAATTATACGAAAATTATTCTGAATTAAAACATCAAATACATTTAATCCCAATATTTTCTTACGGGAAGGTTAATAACCTAGAAAAAAGCAACTAGTCTAGTTGTTTTTTTCTAGTATATTTTCTTGTTTAATATTTATCACACAAAAATAGCATTGTAAAATGCAACATTAAAAATGTATAAAGGGTAATAACCATTGCATGCGGGTGAAACCAGGAGCGTCCACACATTGATAACTAGCGGCTGCCCGCGGTTTCCCCCGCGTGGTTCCCGTTCCCGTGAGAATATCGGGATAAAAAGTATCCTATTTTTTAATCCACGCTATCTACTATATCTGTGCCACATCCAAATCCGTTCATTGGTTTTAGCGGGAAAGATTGACAAACAAATAAACTGACATACATTTGCATTTATAATATTAGTAGGATAAAAGTAATTAAGAGTAATGTTTTTTTAGTAACAGCCTGCAACAATATTTAATACAACAACAATGTATTAATTTAATCAGTATATTGTAACCTTACATCGTAATATATGTAGTTAAAGAACGCATTGTGCAAATTCTCTGCAATTCGTTAAGTGTTCGGCGGCCCTAAGAGTCCTTGGGCCAATCTCTTAACTGGGGTCCCCTGGATTGACTCGCTCCAGTCCTTGACATCATTTCACTCGGTATTCTTTTCTTATAAGTAAAGAATTTAGGTTTTTGTGGACTTCCGCACAAATGAAGGGACATCACAATATTTTGTTACAAGTAATGAAAAAAAAAAGTTATGCTTAATAGTTTCTTGAAATGATTAAGTAATTGAATAGTAAAAAAAATACCTTGCCTGTCAGTCAGTTTCGTATAAAACTGATTTTGATAGTATCTAAGATAAATTGCCAATTTCAGAACACTGTATGAAACGTAAATAGAAGAAACTTATGAAAGCTTTATTCTTTATTATAATGAAAAAATCCACCGAACAAAGCTTACGTTATTCCAATGAGTGTATTTTATAAAGTTCAAAAGAAGATCAACTTTCAATAGCCTACAAGAGAAACTTCAGTAATTGAATCCGAACAAATAGAATTTAACTTGAGGTTTGAATGGAAGATTTGGGAAGTTATTGAACTTATCGGGTTTATTTATAGGGTTTTAATCAAAAAGGTCCGGCTTTGGAACGCACTACCAGAGGGTCTGAAGAAGGGTGAAATTCCTTTGGCGATCGAGTTAGAAGACATTTCCTTTCTCTTTCTCCTAACTTATCATATATTTTCTCTCTTTCAGTATCCTTCTATTTGTTAATTTATAGATTTTCTCCTCCTTCTTCGTGCACCCATTCCCCTAATACTTTATTTATCTGTATTCTTTCACCCATGGTTGTCTGGAAGAGATTGCTATGTAGCAATAAGGCCGCCTATTGTATGTTCTTTTGTATGTTCCTTTTTTGTATTTGTTTTGTTTTTAGCGTGTGCAATAAAGATTATGTTTGCAATTTCTTTTCTTGCTAAATTAAGCTAAATATTTTTGATTTCAAGTTTAGCTAGGCATTTCCGCCAAGTAACACCTGATTCTGGACCCATGTTTACTAAATCCTACTAATGCGAAAGTTTGTGAGGATGTTTGTTACACTTTCACGTTTCAATCAATTTCACATGAAATTGAGTGACACCGACGTTTGCCGTTACTGCGGATTAGAGAGAGAAACACCCAAACATCTCCTATGTGACTGCGGACCCCTAATCCACAAACGCAGTATCCACCTGGGCCGGCATATAATTCGGCCAGAGGAACTAAAGTCTCTCAGAGCTAGGAAGATTTTAGACTTCCTGGAAGCCGCCAGGCTAAAAGAGATACTATAACAAGGTGGCGAGTTACAATAGATCTTATAGGTCGCAGTGACTACAGTTCCAACTGGAGCTGCATAGCCCCTATATCCTACAATAATAATACTCTTTCACGCAATAACTACTGAAATGATTTGGATAAATTTGGAACGTTTTTTATACCGATATTCCCACGGGAACGGAAACACACGGGTAAAACCGCGGGCGACCGTTAGTCAAATATAAATACATTAAAACGGTAGACAAATGCAAATGGCGTCTGATTTATCGTTTTTTTATTATCTTCGGAATCTGTAAAAGTTAAGGAAAGTGATTGTTAAAATAAACCCAGGACCCTCATCCCGCTCACCATAATCTTCAGTGTCAGGGGAGATTATAGTCTTATATGAAATTATAAAAATGTAGTTATACTATAGAACTTTATCGATTAGTTAAATAAAATAAGTAGTGATTAATCAACATTTGTATTGTATTAGGTTCTTTCTTTCCTATTATCATTCGTTTACAAATCAATAATTTTACAATCTTAACTTTCATGAAAAAGTTTCTAGAAAACTCCTTCACAAACGTGTTTGACTATGATAATTAATACTATCATTTGATTAATAATGTTTCAGTAAATACAAAAAGAAACCCTGTTAGCACTAGTCTGATAGTACTTAGGTACTGTTGTAAAAGTATGTACCTACTAAAAGTTCCGATTATAAACTCATATTGATAAATAAATAACGAAAATATTGTCACGTGGTTCCCTTCCCGTGGGGACGTCGGGATATAACGTATCCTATGCTTCAATCCAGGTAATAAACTGAGTGCCAAATATCATCCGAATCCGTTCAGCCGCCTTTTTTGCGCGATCCCAAATCCAAACTTTCACATATATTTTTTGTAGGATTATAACATTGTAAAGAAAGCTTTGCCTATTACGGCTCCAGCAAATTGCGTTTCCTAAATTCCTTTAAATCTTCAATTAATTTGAAAGTATCAAAAAGATATATAAAAAAGAGATTTTGAAGCTGCGCTGGTGCGTTTAAATTTTATGTTATGTTAATGAGAAATATGGAGGCGCTTTATATTTTATCCTTGTTTTTTGTTTTCTTTCGTTTATACGAGAGCAATTTGTTGAAATTCCATTGACTTTAATTTTGCGATAAACTCCTCCTTTCTTAATTCTGTTAGAAAGAGGATCGTTTTATCGTGATAATTTTAATCGATTTAAAAGTAGGAGTATATTTTATATCTATACTAATATATAAAGAGGAAACATTTGATTGTTTGTTTGTTTGCATAGAATAGGCTCCGAAACTACTGAACGGATTTGGATGAAATTTGGTACATAGATAGTAGATAGCCTGGTTATGAACATAGGATACTTTTTATCCCGATATTCCCACGGGAAAGGGTACCCGCGAGCGGCCGCTAGTTAATAATAAACAACGAACATTATTAAAATCGACGCCGGACGACGACGGATTTTGTTAATTTCAGCTCGGTGACTTTTTATGGAAATTATTTTTGGGTATTTTGGTTATTGACGTTTCGGCACCTTTTCAGTTGCCGTGGTCACGGGTAAACTTAAGATGCGCTTAATTATCTGTTTGTTGTGTTGAAAATTGGGTCGTTAGTATTTGGGTCACAAATGTTTATGCAACTGGAAAATATGAAGTTATTGAAATACGTACATTAATACGTTTTAATTTTGCATTTTACAATGCTATTTTTATGTGATAAATATTAAACAAGAAAATATATCAGAAAAAAACTAGTTGCTTTTTTCTGGTATATTTTCTTGTTTAATATTTATTACGTACATTATCTTGGTTATGTGGAAGTTCTCACTAAGGCTAAGGGCAAATTTCGCTGTGCTGTCAACTGTACAATAATAAAACATCAAAGTTTTTAATTTTAGTGATGCCTTATCACTACTGTCACTAAAACTTAAATGAAATTGAGGCAAAATTATAAATCACACCACCGTATTTTAAGACGAAAGAATGGGCCAAATTACATAATACTCGTCAACAAGAATATAAAGAAAACCGACCAAGTGCGAGAACGACTCGCGCACAAAGATTTACGTACCATTATCTATAAAAACGGCTAAAAAATCATGTCTGTTGTATGGGAGCCCCCTTAAATATTTATTTTATTCTGTTTTTTAGTATTCGTTGTTATAGCGGCATCAGAAATCCATCATCTGTGAAAATTTCAACTGTCTATCACGGTTCATGAGATACAGTCTGATGACAGACGGACGGACGTACGGACAGCGGAGCCTTAGTAATAGGGTCCCGTTTTTACCCTTTGGGTATGGAACCCTAAAAAGATAAAAAATATAAGTAGTTAAATTCCAATCCAACCGTAAATTTTTGTCGCGATTGGCCCTCTGGTAACTTTTTTTTGTGGTTCAGCACTAACAATGTCTGAGGCGAGCCTAGTAATTGCAAAACGTGTCAGCACTAAATCCAGGTAGTTAGCAAGGTGTAGCCAAACTTTTGGCGTAACTGCTTTACCGAGAAAACCCTGTTCATTAACAGGCAGGAAGCGTCTGGAACACCGAGGTTGTGACGAAATTACTGAGATTATATTATCCAGAATTTAAAGGAGGAAGGTGTAACAGGAATTTTCAGATTATGGCTCTTGTTATTTTAAAATGTTCGCTGAAAAATGCGTTACACATAATTATCTCGATCACATTCTTTTATATTTTATTAATAGATATTTAAATTAAGAAAGTTTGAATGTTTGTTTTTTACTTATGCAAAAATGTTTGAAAATTTCCACAATTCATTATTTGATAAATCTAATTTTCGCGAAAATCCTAGGGATATTGCGAAAACACGGATAATTAGACAATGGTGACGATATTTTACAATCTTACTGAAAAGAGGTTTTTAGTGAAAACCCGAATAGCGTTAGTAACATTGAATAATCTTTACTCTGATGGCTTGATTTTTGTTTGCTGGCCAACTCTTATTGGTTCTTAGTTCTACTCTGAAGCATTGACGTATTATATTATAACATAAAAATATAAACCAATCAAAATAAGAGTTGGCCAGCGAGTAAAAATCCAACCAATCAGAGGAACAACATATCCAATGTTACTCGCAATTCATATTTTCGCAGAAAACCTATCTTTTTCAGTAAGATTGAGAAATGTCATCGCCATTGTCTAACTATCAGTGTTTTCGCAATATCCCTAGGATTTACGCGAAAATTATATTTATCAAATCATCCTACGACATATACAACATCATACATTAATTCGTTGTGTTGTTATGTTATTTATTTAAAGCCTGATGTGCCAACAGTACATCTGATTGATTGGCGACAATTTAGGAACCCTGAGATGAAATGTTAAAGCCATGGCGACTTGATTTATCCCCTTTCCAGAGTTTTCCCGCAGCAATAATTTATTTACTTCAAAGCCATTAACTCTTCATGCGGGCCCAATGCGGATTGGAGGGTGATAATATTGCAGATGCGCCCGGGACCAAAAGCTTAAGATATTAAGGTCAACCATCTCCTGATCAACCTTAGTAAAATTTGTTTACTAGCGGATACTGATGATGATGTACTGATGTGCCATCAGTACAGTCACGAGCAATGGCATGTATACACTTTACAGCCTTATCGCATTGACACACACGGAAACAAATCTCTCTGTCCACAAATGTCATTCAATATTGTAATGTGACAAGGCTGCTTCATTGCACGTGACTGGCGACAAGTTATAAACCCCGAGATATTAAAGCCATGGCGACTTGATTAATTCCCTTTCTCAGTTATCCCGCAGGAAGCGAAGAGTGCAGCAATAATTTATTTACTCTAAAGCTTTCAGGATGCACTCGAAAAATGAAAGTGAATATTTGAATGTGATTGAATGTTTTTTTTTCACATCAATTTGGATGTTATCTTCAAAATATGGCAAGAAAATACGTACCTGTTTATTAAATTATTTTTATTTAAACTTTACATCAGTATTTTTTTAATAAACAGAAGTAGCAATGCAAGGTATCAAAATTAATGAAAAATTCGGTTGGTGGTAGGACTTGTTGTAAGTCTGCATGGCTAGCTAACACCATCTTATCTAAGTCTGACGCCATAACAACAATATTTTCAGCATTGTTGTGTTCCAGCGGTTCGAGATAGGATAGCCAGTTCCTCAGTGACTGAGGATTCCGGGAGAGGCTCGCTTCCATCTTCAGCCTTATCAATACTTAACATCAGCTATGATGAGTTCATAAAAAAAATGCCAACGGAACACCGGTGTCTAGATTACAATGGTATCTATTGTATTGTGTCTCATTTTCCTGTACCTAACTGAATGTATTTTTCTTTCTTTCTTTCTATTATTTTCATAGAAAGAGTTCTTGAGGCTGATTTTCTCTGAAAACTGACATGTTTCTCTTGTTTCTTTTTCAATAAGTCATGTGCTAAGTCGTTCATACGAAGAAAAGGCGTGGTTCACATCGTTGTGTTGAACGGTTGAACCGAAACAAGCAGATCGGGGGGTCTGGCGGACAGCCGTATCACAGTGTGGCCCCGCCATACAAAGAGCAGGACAAAATTATTTTTGCTTATTTATAATTTGAATAGTCTTAAAATTAATGGGGAAACATCTCTGATCCATTTCAACGCATTTCATAAAGAAAAAATTTTCATACATGTAAAATAATCTCATTTAGCAAGAATTTCTTTATTTCAATTTTCAGTTCTAAATGAAAATGTTTACTATCCTAATTTTCTCAAAAAAATCCGGCTAATTTACGCCTGCAATTTCAGCAATATATTTACGAAAGAAAAAAAATCTTAAAACAATGTTAGCATTTATTTCTTGGTTCTTGTCAAATACATGTGATAAATTAAAAAGATTTAAATTTGCCAATCTCTTAAGTGTCTTAGACAATAACTATAGGTAATATCTTACCATATGCAGAAACTATCGTAGTTTATGGAACAATAAATTAAGTTAAGCACCTATCCTACATTTGGATTTTTTAAATTTTGTCCTGTACCAGCCACACTGTGCGTCGTCGTTACCGATGCAAGCCATTAATCAGAGAGAGCGTGAAACTGAATGAACTGGGGCCACAAAAAGTGGAAACCTTAGAAACTTTTAAAAAGATTTCAGATAACGCACTTAAAAATTTTCATTTTTTACCCATTCATATTATTTCATTTGACGACCTCCGTGGTTTCAAGGTGTCGCCTATTCTGAGGCTACGGGTTCGAATCCCGATAGAGGCAAATATTTGTATGCTGAATACGAGCATTTATACCTTAAATAATATATATTCTCTATTTTCTAGTATATTTATATTTATATATATATATAAATAATTTCTACACATAAATACTTATATACTTATGTTTATTAAGTATTTATATCCGTTACCCTAGTGTCCATAACACAAGCCTTACAGTGGGGCTAGGTTAATTGGCGTGAGTGTAAGAAGTATTTATTTATTTATATTTATTTTCTTTTTCAATAACGCTTTGGCTGTATATTTTCCGTTGTGAAGAAATGAATATTGAAAAACCTAAGTTTGAGTTATTTTCTAAATTTACTTTCCCTCTGCTAAACCAGAATTTTATCTCGGAATCTTAATTTAAATAAATACTACCAGCCCCCAGATTTTAAGTTTGAGTACCTGATAGTACCTGAGCGTTCAAATGACTAGGACATTCGCCATTTAAGTGGCTGGCAGCTGGTTTTATGGCCACAACGTAAGGATGAATGTTCAGGGAAAGTGCCCATATTGCATTTGACAACGAAGAAAAAAATATCAAAGTAGGCACTGGAGAAAAAGTTCGCCAGTGATTTATCACTGCTCTGGTATCATCGCGAACGTTACACCCGCTTTTAGATTAATCTGCAGAATTTAAGAATGCCTCATTTCACACTTGGCTTAAGATTACTTTAAAAATGTATGTAAAGTGAAAACTATTTTTCAATGGAATGTTACCATTTCTTTGAGAAATCTTCAACTTTTTCCCGTCTGAGTAAGTTGGAGCAAAGTTGTATTTAGGTATATTTATGATACATTATAAGTAGGCACTAGATAAAAAAACATTTAAGTATAACTTTTAACATAGAAAAATAGTTCACAAAACATTTAGCACGGTATTAAGTAAATACAAGTTCGTTAAATAATGAACAGATGATAATGAAATTAATTAATAGCTTTGGGAATTAAATTCAATTTAAGCATTCAGTGCAGTATATTCCGTGATTTTATTTATTTTATCAGTTTCACTCTATTTGCTGTCGTTTTATATATATCTATAGTTTTTTTTTAATTAATTTATACAGCAATCTGTTGTTGGGGAATCCTTGTAGAGAAAACACGCGTGCTAACGTAGAATAAATTTTATTTAGAAACAATAATAGAAATCACACAATCACAAGTACAGAGATACAATGACAGACAATAACAGATTCCATAGTGAGGGCATTATTCAAATACCTGCCAAATTAACAGAACATTGGTTTTGTAAACTATCTAATAAAAACTCCTTAATATCTGTCGGCTGTCGGATGGTTTCGATTTATTATTTCAACTTATTACCTATAGGAAAATATTGCTGGTGTTCTTTTTATAAGTATTAGCGCCTACTTATATTGCGAATTGTCTATTCGGTTCAATGCTGACGAAAACTTAAAGGAAAAAAAAGTGTGAAAACAAAAACAGGGGTCCGTGGGGCAATAAGTTTGAGGAACCCTAGATTATACTATACTACTTAGAGCGGATTCGACCAAACACAAAGTTACACGAGTGTTACTATTACGGGAATAGTTTTACTCCTTGAATTTACCCTTGGGTATCTTCGTTAACGTTTTTCCAATGTACTCGAGGAGTACTTTATACTCGGTATTTATATTCTGCGTATTAAAAAGAATGATGAACAAATGTATAAACCGACAAAAATCATTTACTTTTGTTATATCTAGCTTATACCTTGAAATGACACAACAATTGAAATTTTTAGGATAATACGTGTAATGACAAATGTTGACAGCTTCTTATTTCTATTTTCTAGGTTATGTTTGGTTGTGTTCGTTTGCGTGTTTTTTTTGTCGCTGTGCTGTATTCTGTTATTTTGGACATTATTCCTACAAATTTGTTATTACAAATCAAAATGTGTGACAACAAACAAAAACGAAGTTGAGGTTATTTTATTTTCACAAGTGATACCTCTCCTCTGACAGCTGTTATTCTCAGATTAAACCTTTACTCCGCCACAATTGCTCGTGTAAATATTTACTCGCGTTTAGTTACTTTTTCTTAGGTTAGTAGTTGGTAGAATGCAAAATTAGCTTACTCTTAGAATAAGCATTAGTTTACACTCGAGTAAAAACTTACTCAAGTTTGGTCGAATCGGCCCTTAGTACTACACTGAATATCAGAAGAATCGTACCTTTTAAAAAATCCAGTTTTAGGGCCGGTTTCACCACGTACTAATAAGTTCTGGATAGTCTATACTAAAAAAAAATATTTGGCACATGATTTGACATGTGCCAAATATTTTTTTTAGTATGATACCATTTAACGACCTGTTTGGAGCAGGGGTACTAACCCCGCCTTCTGCGCCAGAGGTCCCGGGTTCGATCCCCCGGCAAGACAAAAAAATTGTGTGCATGAACATGTCTATTTGTCATGGTCTGGGTGTTTAATATGTATATTAAGTATGTATTTACAAAAAAAAGTATATAAGTATGTTTATCCGTTATCTAGTATCCATAACACAAATTCTTCATGAAACTTAACGTGGGACAAGATAATTGGTGTGATTGTATGCGAAAATTTATTTATTTATTTTAGTAAAATAATGTTTTATTCTATTTTAATACTCTTTTATTCACGATTAATTTTCTTTGAAGTTATTTGTTAAGGGTAAAGATTATGTTAATCGCCATCCAACGCGGAAATGCCATAAGTGTCATGGGAACCTTAGCGCCTGGTATGGCTCGGGGAGGTATATTCGATTAAATTAGAATATTGACATATCGCAATAATAGAATAGTGTTGTAACACAAAATTAACAATTTCTCAAAATGAAAGAAAAACTGATTTATGACTTTTTAATATAGATAGAAAAAAATTACTTATTTATGTGTTTTGTTAATGAAATTAAAGCAATAATTCATTTATTAAATGTTTTGTGTGTTTAAAGTTGTCTTTTAACTAATCATTATTATTGAAAGAACATTTTTAATTGTCGTTTTTATTTAATAAATTCCAGTAATTATTGAAAGATTCTATGGTTTCATTTTTTATTCTTCGTAGAATAATAGTTTTAACAAGTAAAGCTATTTAACATTTCCAGTAGAATTTTAATTAAATATAGATTGATATTTGTACTCATGGACCTAATTTGTAACAGATGCATACATGATGTTCAGTGTTATAATTCTCTTGCTGACAGTGTTATAATCTATGCAGAACTGGTTTAGTCCAGTGTTTGGGTAATGCGTATGCAACTCCGGCGAAACTGCTACTATCGTCTCCAGGATAGTAGATGGTATGTTTGTCCAAGGAGTAAGGTAGTGAGTTTGTATTGCATACCGTTTTGTGAATAAATTATTGTTTTTTTAAATATATTTACATAAGCATTGCGAAAACAGATAAGAAACAATTTAATGAGGTATTATACTTATCTTATAATGATACTTATTCAGATTCGATATCGAACACAATGCATTGCTTTTATCGTAATGTTATATCCATTCAAGACAATATTTTTAAAATAGGATTACGATACAATAAGTGATGTAACAATTTCTTTGAACCTTGAATGTGATTGTTTACTGAATAAAATGATAGTACAAAGTAGGCAAACAAAATCAGTCTCTGACAAGACGAATGAAACAAGGGTAGGGATAGTCAAAGCAAAAACATTTTGTTACGTCGACGTCTGCTTGCGCTGGCAGGCTTTATCCATCTAAAGGGGATTAAAAAGGGGAAGCTTCTTTACTATTATTGTATATCCTACACATATCTATACTAATAAAACAATACTCTAAGATCTCCCTCAGAGCTCCAAGGAAACCCCTTAGATCTAACCCCCTTATATGCGTACCCTCTGCATCTTCAAACTATCGCCAAAATTCATACCTTTTGCGTGCGAGCAATTGCTTTAACGTAATTTCCAAACAGACATTGATCTGTTTAACACTAGCGTTGCATCGGTGAGGCGATTAATGAGTAATGAGTTATTTGATGGATTTGTAAATCTTGCTTATATATGATAATTCTCTGTGAGCTTTATCAATTTTTTGCTTGTTTTGTGATTGGTTTGTTTATACTGTCTTAGTTATTATATTTTTTTCTGCTGGAATGCGTGTTTACCTATTAAGTGCTTATCATTAACTTTAAAACTGTCTCTATTGGTGAAGACCTGTAATTGGCTCTCAATTTTTATGTTAAAATCTATTGTAATACTGCTGTTGGTCTTCCGAAATAAAATAAATAAATAAATACCGTGACTGACTGATAGACAGACAACGCACAGCCTAATCGGCTGAACCAAATCAGCTGAAGTTTTGATTAATAAAACAATACCATGACTGACTGACAAACAACGCACAGCCCAAACAGCAGAACCAATTAAGCTGAAATTTTGCACACAGGATCCTTGGACGATGTAGGCGGCAAACACTAGGAACGGATTTTTTGATATTCCCACGGGAAAGGGAACCACGCGGGTGGAACCGCCTGCGGCTGGTAGTAAAAAAAATATGAAAGTTTGAATATTTTGATGCTTTACATATAAAAAAAAAACAACGGGTTGCACTTTCCACATTGTCCGTTTCATTCCGACGCATTGAACCATTTTGTTGAGCTTGTTTCTGATCGTCATGTTGACCGGCCTTCTGATAAGTTTCTTATCATAATCCACTATATCTTGACCTCAACTTCATAAAAAGTTGATGAAAACGGAGACCAACTTGATTTGGCAGGATTTAAATCCATTAAAACTGACCTGTGAAGTGTTTAAAGTTTCTTAAACTTATAACTTAAAAAAACTTGTGCCGTGTGGTGACGGCCTAAAAAATACAAGTGTCACCACTCCCTTACATGCCTGGGATGTGTCGACTAACAGGCTCGACGCATTAAACAGTGTGAGAGAAGGAAAACTTGAAACAAACCCTCTACCAACCCGTCTGGCCAGCGTGGTAGCAGTAGGCTAATAGCCTCCTAGGGCCTAGGAGAGGCCTATGTCCAGCAGTGGAAGTCCACAGGCTGATGATGAATGATAACTAAAAAAATAAACTTTTCTCAAAGAAATTTCTACGTGAAATTTCTCGGTTGTAACTTTTATAAAGCTCCAATTTGTTCAAATCTTTTCCTCATGCATGTCAATAAAATTTCATATTGGACTATTTCGGGCTCCGAGAATTCCTTCCAAGGTGCATGTCAAGATACAATATTCAAGACGAACTACTCTTGGGTACGCTCGTCAGGGCGAGTAGCAGAACAGGCTGTCTATTACACCGTTAAGGCCATGGTCTTATAAACGACGCCGTCAGCCGCATGCTGCTTCACTAACTGTCAAAAGGTAGAGCCAAAAGTATATTTCTAGAGTGAGCATCGTGACGGGGTGAAGTATCCTTATTTGTTACTTTTACTGCAACATGAATTATTTTATAAGTGTCTGCGACATACGTAATAGTCGATGTCGAAGAGTGCTATGTAAGCATTTATTTTAATTGTGTTATTTAATGTAAGTTTATTTTAATAAAGATCTGACTTCGAAGCAGAGAACATGTTTTCATTTTAACTGCCTCAAATCCAAATACCTCAGGGGCCGTTTGTTCTTAATGAGTCACACTAAAACGAGACACTCTGTTACTTGTTGGGAGAAGAATTAATAATAATAATTCCCCAGTCACACCCCGAAGGTAGGGTATTAGGCGTTAAAATCTGTAAGTAACTTCTAAAAACATCTAAATTAACTTCTGATTCTATACCTTTGGGATGTAATTCGTTGAGAATTATTTCTATAAATTGTTTTCTCAACCAGTAACACTGTGGACTCAATGGGATTTTTTGGAACAAATGGGAGCGGCGTGCGATGTGACGCTGTACGCGGCCGACGGCGTTTAAACTAGACTCCGAGTATAGCCTGACAGTATATTTAAATTAATGCACTTAACAGGGAAACACTTATAGCCCTCATCATACCTGATGTTGTAATGATAAGGCTGAAGGTGGAATCTCGGTCGAAATAGGTTCTCTCGGAATTCTCAATCACTAAGGAACTGTCTATCATAACTGCTGAAATACAAAGATGCTGAAATCATTATATAAATAAATAATAAGTAAATATTACTTACACTCACACCAATTAACCTAGCCCCAAAGTAAGTGCTGTAAGTGTTATGGGATACTAGGGTAACGGACATAAATACATATAGATATACATAAATAATGATTTTTGTGTAGAAATATATATAAACGTCCATGACTCAGGTATGATGCTCGTATTCATCATACAAACATTTGCCCCTGCCGTAATTTGAACCCAGGACCTCAGAGTAAGCGAGACTTTGAACCGGTGTTCATACCACTCTACCACGGAGGTCGTCCTAAATAATTATTGCAATGGCGACATACTTAGATAAGACGGTGGTAACTAACCAGGCAGAATAAGAACAAGTCCTACCCACCGATCATACCGAATACACCCGCCACACCACAATGGAGTGCATACTGGAATCGAACTCGGGACTTCTGGATCTGATACAGTTTTTTATACTTCTTTCTTGCATACTAGTTCTCGCATTTATTCTGCTCGTAGTTTCATTCCTCATACTTTATCTTTCTTTCATTCGTCTCTGCTCTTTTGCTTTTTAACTGGTGGGAAGGAACCACTAGACCACAGAGTCGGTTTAAGGCGGTAAATGAGTTAAAAGTCATAATAATTACACCAGAAAGTTTTGGCTGTAATCTAGCATAATACTAGTTTTGTTTGTAGTATATTACAATGTAGGTACTTTGATTGCAGACTATATTGTGTCCTCAAATAAATAAATAATTAATTCGATTAATGAATCAAAATAATTAATAAATATTTAATTTGTACGTGGTAGAGTAGAAAAATTAAGAACATCTCGATGTTTTTCGAAAATTACTTTACATAACGAAGTATTCAACAGAAGGTATTCTGAAAATACATAATCATCAACAATAGCTTACAAATCGGTGTAATAGGCGGAATATTTTTAAACGTACGTAACCAGACGCCGGCACAAATGTGATCATTGCCTCCATTTGATAAATGTTATTGACACGAACAGATATTTGAAAGCTTCGTATATAGTTTAACATGAAATTTCATTCACGATAGCTAAACTTCTGTAACGGAATAAACTATGTCTTCATCAAAATTCTAAGGCCACTCATAAACGCTAAAGATATTCACTGCATCTGCTGACAAGATTAATATGAAAAAGTTACATGACAAAAAAGTAAAGGAAATATAAAATTTATAATTACGATTAATAAAAAAACCGACTTCAAATAGTAGAAATAAATTTTTCGGAGTCAGTTCGGTACCAGCCACGGCATCGATGGTGCACTACAAATTGAACTTATAATTTTCTTGCCTTGGTTGACAACGACTCCAATAAGCATTGCACAGGTTTTAAATATTTTTTTATTAAAAGTTTTTTCATTTCACAAATTACGTTAGAATACTCGTAAATTCAGCTTATGTAAGTGCAAGTAGGCACACTAAAATCTCTCCAAGAACAAAGAAGTCATCTGTATAACCGTTACGAAAAAGTCAGTATTTTCAAGATTCCCCAAAAAATACTGAAACGATTCAAAATTAAAATAAACCGTCAAAAGCGAGTCGGGCTCGCGTACCTAGGGTTCCGTACCATCATAAATTTGTCTCCATACATCGACATACCAAACCAAAAGCAAATAAGTATAAAATGATTTCTGAAAAAGTATGCTATTTAGAGACATCGTTTTAGTTACTTCTATGGCATACAATAATTTCAACCCCTTTCAGTCCCTGTTGCATTTTTTTTTATTTATTTCTGTTATATTTGCAAAATAGTTGGGCAAACGTCTTTTAAAACTATTCTAAATTTCAGGTTGATAACATTAATAGTTCTTGATTTATCGATTTGTGATAGACAGACTGAGGACGAACATAGAACTATATCCTTCTTTGAAGTTGGTTTAAAATGAAGCTTTAATTACTAGCAACAATTCAAATCCAAATGAAATATAAATATTCTCATGAGAAAAGCATAGCTTGATTACACTTTGTATTTAAGTACAATACAGAGGCAAACAAAGAGAATGCGTTGCAGAGCTCCAACTACACTAACGAGTTTTTCCTAGTTAAAATGTGCTGTGGAAACTAATTTTAGCTAAGACCAAAGGCACACAGGACGAAGCCACAGTCTAAATATTACATAGTCTTGGCAAACGGCCGGAAAGACGCACTCAAACAGCCACGCGCTACACGCGCGCTCGCAACTGTTTTATCAGTGAAAACCATTGAGATCGAGAGGCCGGCCGGCCGTGTAGCATTGGCGGTGCGTGTTGAGTGTGACATTTCGGCAAAGACTTACCTATATATTTAGACTGTGACGAAACTTCATTGGTCTGGCTAATAACAACGCCTATTAAACCCCGTTTGGACTTTACCAAGTAGTTAGCTTTCTTATATCATCTAGACAAAATGTAGCGAAACGTTTATTCTATAGCACCGCAGAGATAATTGAGTAAATTACTTATGATATATGATATTATCAAGTATAGTAAGTATTATTATATTTTGTAGGCCGCCAGCTTTTGCCTATGGCTTTAGAATTAGATATTTACCTTAATTTAAAATAAATATATGTTTCTTACACTCACACCAATTAACCTAGCCGCAAAGTAAGCACTGTAAGGCTTGTGTTGTGGGATACTAGGATAACGGATATAAATAAATACACATAATTATACATATATAATTATTTATATGTAGAAATATATATAAACGTCCCTGACTCAGGTACAATCGGGGAACTTCCCGACTGTACAAATCCTCGTATTCATCAAACAAACATTTGCCCCTACCGGGATTCGTACCCTGGACCTCAGAGTAGGCGACACTTGAGTCCGGTGTACGTACCACTCTACCACGGAGGTCGTCTAATTATAAGTATCGTAACATAAATATTAATGTGTTCAGTAAGTTATAACTACATTTAGCTTTTATTTTTTTTATTTTGCAAATGCATATTTTTATCACATAAAAATAGCACTTAAAATTACAGTGCTATTTTTATGTGATAAATATTAAACAAGAAAATATACTAGAAAAAAAACAACTTATCTCATGTCGCTCTGACGGGATACACTTAGATACTTTCGTTAAAAATCGTTCGTTAAAAGCATACAATCAGACAAATATAAAGACCAAACCATCAGATAATTCAATATTGTCATGTATACTCTTACCAAAATACAAAGCATTCATTTTCTATTGACCAGTTTCATTTACAGACTTAGCTACTTTTCTATTTACCAACGATGATACGGAGACGGTATATGCGTTTGGGGTGAGAGACTGTTTGTTTGTTTGTTTGTGCATACCAATGTTACCATTTATCTCCAAAACTACTAGTCCGATTTTGATGCGGTTTGCAGTGATAAGTTAATTTTGCAGTGTTACCATTTATCACCAAAACTAGTAGCCTGATTTTGATGCAGTTTTCAGTAGTATAATGTGAATAATATCTATGCTCTCTAAAAAGTTTGAAATAAAAAGCAAAATTAAAAATTTTGAAAAACCCAAGACGGTTATTTACATTACTAATAACTAGAAAATATGTATACATATCTTTATTTTTGTGTCACGTACAGTATATAATTAGTATCAAACAAACTTTCATGCACCATTCAAAAGTCGCAATAAAAATCCAAAAATATATTCGTAACCCTAACCTTACTAAATGGAGAGCCAAAAGAATGTCATAGCCATTTCAACGTTTTTTAACATTCATTATTTTTTAAAAGAAGACCCGAAAGAGTATTAAAAAGACTTCACAAGTTCCATACAAAGCGGGCTTAAAATGAAAAATATAAAAGGCTAAGCAAACGTTATTATATTCGGAATGCGGCGTTCTGAGCCCGACACGACAATACGCATTATATCCTGTACTGGAAGAAAAGCTTAATCTCATGTAAATATTTGTTTAGGCTCAAAGCCTACCACTGAGAAATTTAATATTTGCAAAATTAATATAGAAGCTGACGCAAAACGTCAAATATTAATGAGACAGATGCCAAAGCCAAAATAGAATGTAAAGAAAGACAAAAAGCATATAAAATAAGGTACTTTTTATTAGGATCCTAACAACAGCCCGCGGTTTCACCCGCGTGGTTCCCGTGGGAATAATGGGACAAAAAGTGCCTATGTTTTATTCCAAGCTATCTTCTAGCCGAGTGCCAAATTTCATCCAAATCGGTTCAGTAGTTTTTGCGTGAAACAGTTACGAACATCCAAACATCCTCACAAACTTTCGCATTTGTAATACTAGTGGCCGCCCGCGGCTTCCTCCCGCGTGGTTCCCGTTCCCGTGGGAATATTGGGATAAAAAGTAGTCTAGTTTTAATCCAGGTTACCTTCTAGCTGTATGGTAAATTTCATCCAAATAGGTACAGTAGTTTTTGCGTGAAAAGTAACAAACATCCAAACATCCTCAGAAAATTCCGCATTTATAATATTAGTTGGATTTTAAACAGAATTAATAAGGGTTGGTGTATAAACTTAACTTAACCTCAGTAGTTAAATAAGTTTAAATCAAGTAGTGATAATTATTTTTACATCCACAATGTTATTTTATGAGATAAAAGAAATCCCATCGGCAGCCCTATAAATATAGATAGCTCATTGAGAGAGCAGCGAACCGGGTTCGAGTTCCGTCCAAGTAACTTGAAGATTAGTTGATTTTTTATCATAAAATTCATTTCAGAATCTAGTTTTACCGCCTCTTTGGTTTTATAGTAGAAACCACCGGCATCATACCCAGGGTACACCCATGAGGGGTACATATTGGATTCAGTTTGGTTCGTTAGAACTTGTTGTAAGTCCGCCTGGCTAGCTACCGTCTCATAACTAAATCCTATAATAACATTGTTTTCAGCATTGTTGTATTCCGGCAGTTAGAGATAAGATGATCTCCTCAGTGGCTGAGGATTCCGGGAGAGAGCGCTTCCATCTTAAGCCTTATAAATAAATATTCCGTATACTCACACCAATTAACCAAGCCCCAAAGTAGGTATATTGTAAACTTGCGTTATGGGATGGGTAGGTACTAGGGTTACGGATTCTAGGATAGTTATACATTTGAGTCATATCCAAAAAAGTGTACATCAGGAAATAGTTAGGAAAGGGCATTGTCAAGAAATGTTAGGAAATGGTAAATGTAAAGGTGCGTTTTGAATAATGCAAATAATGGCCTTAAAAAGGTACTACTATTTTGAGATGTTTCTTTCGCTTTTCCTCGCTCTTTCACAGTTAAAATTGAACAAAGTTTCAACCTAGCCTAGTTAAATACTATTTTGCCCTTTTCTTACCCAACTGAGTGTGACGGTGACAAAAAATAGTTTAAGTAAAATCGTCTTAAACAGTGTTTATATTTATTTGGAATTAGGCCATATTTGTTTCGATTTTGCTCATAAATTAATAAATGTTTTTGTTTAATATTCGAAGAGGACGTCATACCAACTGACGTCTCATAGCTAGATTTTTGTTATTGTGAACTTGACTTAACTATGATTTACAATTTACTGACGTGAGGAAGTCATGAAATGATATTAGGAAATTGAGATGTCTTAATCATATCTATTCTTTTAATTATTCAGATTGTTAAATTATCAACTTTCACACGATATTATCTCATGCAATTATAACAAACAAGTTAGAATGGTGAAGTAAATGGTTTTTGATTTAATTTAGTTAAAAGTAAGTACTAGTTATGGTAAATTTTAAATAGAAAAATATTGGAAAAAATTAACTCGGCCACAAGTGAATTCTCAGGCTGGAATCGAACCAGCGACCTTTGGAAATCCGGTCCAATGCTCTAAAGAGCAATTTTTTTTCCAATATTTTTCTATTTAAAATTTACCATAAGTATAAAAATAGCATTGAAAAATGCAAAAATTACAAAATCATAAAAGTAAGTACTAGATTAAGATTTAAGAGTGTGCGGTTTTTAGAACCGTTACAACGGGTACCAACCGGGTGAAACCGCAGGTAGCCGCTAGTACATATTCATACATTTTACTTGCCCCCGATATTGGTGTCCGATCCAGTTCATCATACAAACATTTGCCCTACTGGGATTCGAACCCAGGACCTCAAAGTAGGCGCCACCTTGAAACCGGCTATCGGCACTTTTAGTATGAAATATTTACTATCCAAGCTCATAAATCCATGTTGGTTAACGATTACTCGGTAATTTGAAAAGCTTACTGGTTGTGGTAGTATTTTTATATCGTGATACTAGCAAGTCATCGTCTAAAGACGCATTTTTATTTCGGATCGGAAAACTGAAAACAACGTCGGTAAAATTATCGCTTGTCGAATCTATGGTTTTAGTAATACCGAGTTTTTTGTACTTAGATAAGGCGGATTACACATGATTATTTTAAAAACATGATTGCTTTAGTAGGATACATAGGTTAGTTACTAATAAGAAGAGTATTATGTTTAAAAATGTGTAGTCCAAGAACATTATAGAAGCAATTGCACTTTCACAAGTATGTTATACGGCTTAGTATCAATTTATTAAGTTGGATTTAAGATAATTACAGATATAATAACTTATTTACCTGCGCCGAAATCCAGGTATGTAGCATGCTTCATGTTTCTTAAAAGAGAGTATTAAAGTCGTCTTGGAGACAGTTATAAGAACCGATTTTGCTAGTTGGGCGGATTCGGTACCCAGTGGTGTCACTGAGCAAGTAATCACTACGTTTTTTAGTTACATTATTGTATTCGGTTGGGTAGGTCGTCTAACTTGTTATAAGTCCTCCTGGCTAGATACCACCATCTTATCTAAGTCAGACGCCATAGCAATAATGTTTTCAGCAATGTTGTGTTCAGGCAGTTAAAGATAAGATAGGCAGTTTCTCAGTGATTGAGGATTCCGGGAGAGCCTTATCAATTCTTAACTTAACATCAGGTATGATGTTAAGTTAAGAATTGATAAGGCTGACTAAACGTCTCCACATTGATGACTGAGCGTCTCCACGCTGTTTAAAAAAAGAAAAAAAACTGAAAAACGCTTTTCTTGTCAATATGTCCGCAGCCTCAATGAATGCTTGAGGGCAAACGGCTTATGATTTAACGATGAATATTGATTCAATACTATGTCGCGAACAAAGCTAATTCTATTTTCAATACGATTCCCTGAAAACGTAAATCTTACAGATCGATCGTACATACAATGAGTTGATACTACAGTAATATGTCGTACTGATATTATCCTACTTACTACTATCGAGAGATGCCCCGAATATGACCGTATTGTTGTCACTAACTTGAATAATAATATATTTTACATCTCTCATGTTCGGTAAGTAGCTTCTTATTACCTCCAAATGGGGCTTGTAGGTGACTAATTAGCGCTCTAGGGTAATAATGTAGCTAGAAAAGCGGTAAGTAATTTAAAAATAACACTTCTTTCTTTCAAAAAGTTCGCGTACATCTAACCATCATACTGGCAATAGACATCATGCATTCATCCCAATGACCAAAGAGGTCGCTTTGCTATCAGTCATCAATTTTAAATATCGAACGGCGAGGCTCAATTTCGATCTTGAAAAAAAAAATTTAAAAGTTCTTTACTTGATTCTTTTTAATGAAAAAAGGCGGGAATAGAAAACTTTTACTTTAAATATTGTTTGTTTTTGGGATTGTTCTCATTTCTCTATAAATTTCAACAAATAAAATGTTTTATTCTTGTAATGCCGGGTCTAAATATCTCGGGCTGCAATTGATGCCTTACAGCAATTGGCTACTAATCTACTATTAAACATTCACGAATCCTATTTATATTATTCATACAGTACACCACCAGGGTTACAAAGATAAAGAAACAGAAAGAAAAAGTAGAACTTATACCTAATGAGCGTTCCGCATGATTTTAACTAAATACGTAGAATTATAGAACTGAGAAACTGAGGATCTCTTTGTTGCCCGTCCGTCCGTCCGTCTGTCCTCGTTTAACTCGAGAAAGCGTGGAAGTATCGAGTAGTAATTAAAACCATATAAAGTTCAACACTCTGTTGAAGGGGTAACAAAATCAAACTTGTAAATTAACGTAAAAAAAAAGATAGGACCGTTTATGTCGCAAAAAATGTAGATTTCTACACTCACAAGGGTATAAAAATTCATAGGGTACTTTCCGTTGACCTAGACCTAAGAAATTTGGCAAGTAATATCGTCTTTTACTACAAGTATGGGAAAAAATCTGAAAGCTAGACATTTGTATTTAAATCATAAAAAAAATTAGCCTTAGGTTTTGGAAACTGAATTTCGGGAAAACTTCGTAAAAAACTGCGAGACTCAATTTCATGAACTATTTATAATATTATGTACCTAATTACCTACAAATCTGTTCGGAGCCTTCGTGCGATTCCGATATATTTCAATATAATATTAAGAAGCCACTTCCATAATTTCCTAGGAAAAAACTAAGTTTAGGTAAATATGCATCCGATTATCCGATCACTGTTTAACCCCTGCTACTATAACTGACCACGACTGTGTGGCTCTCAGTCTAACCCTTACAGATCGATCGTACCAAATACGTAATACGTAAATCCAATTTGGTCTCCAAAACTTATATTACGCAGCCATATCGACTTTTAGGAACTCGACATAATTATCAGTAATATTGACTTCCAACCTATTCTTGATTGTGATGATTTTTGAACTTAGCAACTAATCTATTTGTCTCCCATCTGCAAAATATCATTAAAGCTGGCAATAGCCGTCTTATTTTGCTTCCGATTGTCTGATCAGACAGTCTTATCGGATTCACTCAATACACGTCCGATTTTAGCGTCCGACTTTTTCTTAACTCAGTCCAAAGACTAAAATAATATGCGCTAGAGTCAACTGGCAAATCGGAAAGAGAATCACACATTTATTTCGTCTCTGTACAGAAGTATGCATACAGCGCCTTTAGACAATTGGATAAGACAATAAAATCGTAAACGCGTAGCATTCTTTCAGACTCGAACGTCCGATCCGCCTATCCGATTGTCTGATCAGACTATCGGAGAGAAAAATCTGACGTGTATTCGCAGCCTAAGGATTGTGTTATACAGCGTCAATCGCCTAAAAGTAAAACCATTAAGAAGCCATGGATTACGTCAGGTTTGTTACGCTGCATGAGAAACAGAGATAATTTATTTAGAAAATGTAAAAGGAATGCTAGTAATGAAACCCTTAAAATCATAAATAAACGTTATCGGAATTTCTGTAACGCTATCCTTTGGAAATCGAAACGAATGCCTGACAAAGAGGAAATTCATACATCTTATGTTTATGTTCATTGATATAAAACAACTTTTACGGATATCAAACGCGCTATATTTCACGAACTAAGCCGTGGTCACGGGATGACTCACAGGATGTCATGCCGTGATCACGGCAGCTTAAAAGGTGCCGTAACGACGGGAAAATCAAAACACCCCTAAAAAAACAAAAAATACGGACAATTACAACTTAGTTCGTGAAATATAGCGCGTTTGATATCCGTAAAAGTTGTTTTATTCCAAAGAGGAATAAGAAACGTAAACTCTGGCAGGTTATAAAAAACATAAGTGGAATAAGTCGAACAGTCGAACACTCATCTTCTCTCATCTCCTCTCTTACCCTGCAGCAGAGCGTCAACGAAACTAATAAACACTTCGCAAACGTCGGTAAGGATCTTGCTGAGAAGTTGACTCCTTGTACTGATGACACCTGCAACTGTATCTCCAGCTTTATGTCGCCTCCACTTAACTCTTTTGTGATGTCTTGTCTCTTACTAATGAGTGTCATTTTGTCGTAAGATCACCCCTGGGACCGTCGCGTTCGGTGTGTAGTGCCGGTTGTGGTGGCCAGGATCTCAGTCTCAGTTTTACGGCAAAGGTTATGAGAAATGTTATACAATCTATGTCGGGGTATAAGTCTCCAGGCCACGACAACCTGAGCATCGTATATCTTAAATATGCTGGCTCTCACCTGGATAGAGTATTGACCATGTTCTACTCTTTGTGTGTTTCAATCGTACCATAGTATTTCGTACTACGAAACGAATATCTAAAGTAAGCTTGTTTTTTGACGGAAGTTTTGTGATATTTTCGCTGAACCATCGCGACAAAAGTATGAAGTGTGTCAAAATGTGACAACTTCAATAAAAACAAAGCGCAAACAAAACGTCCTTGTGACATGATGGTTTCTAGTAGAGATGGTAGGTCTACAGACGATGAAAACCGTTGTTGTGCTGAGACAGCTGTCCGACCGCCGGCGATGACCGAGTAGCGAGTAAAGTTAGAAACTAGAAACAGGCGTTCTATTTTTGATTCACTCGTCGCGCTTGCGTTGGGAAGTGGTATTACAGACGAAAAGCGAAGATGTACGTGATCGCGATGAACGTGCAAGGTAGCTATTACGGAAGTACGGAAAGTACGGAAACTCTAACGTCGCACGAAAATCAGAAGATACCTCGAGACGAGTGAATCAAAAATAGAGCTCCAGATGACAAGCGGCGAGCGGCAAGTTATAGTTCTCTCGCTCTGCTATGAGCGAGTGTTTTTGGGCGGGCGAAGACTCGCTCCACTCAAAGCTTGTTTACTCCCTCGGGGTTGCTAGTTACTACCACTACTTTCATAATAATTATTATGTGCACTCAGATCCGCACTCAGATCCGCACTCTAGGTAGAAAGGTCGGAGCGGCCGGCGTGAGCTCTGACCCAGTGTGACCAGATTAAATTTGACGGAAACACCGACGAACCTCAAAAAAAAACTGAAATATACCGACTTACAGAGGCCAAATATACCCATTACAATTCAATTCAATTACAATTCAAATTTCGTATTTAGGATATCGAATGACCATAAAACATGTCTCAGTGTTATTGACTATTTCATAACCATAGGGGAGAAAAGGGGGAGGAAGTTGAAAGGTTGAAAGGTTCTATATTTTTAAACAAAAGGCACCAAAAGAGGAAGGGCTAAATGTACCCACAGACCAGTAACCGCCAGATGGTGCAACGTGTTTTGTTATGATCAACGGGATGACTCTAACTGCGAGTTGCACCAAGTTTTTTTCACGATACACTTTTACTTTTACAGGGTTTATGGTTTAAAAATGTATAGGATTTGATAATTTGACAAGCTTTCAGTTAATTTATAAGAATTCGTAAAATTAAGTTCTGGTGATAAGGCTAAAGATGGAAGCGAGCCTCTCTCGGTATCCTCAAACACTGAGGAACTGGCTAGCTTATCTCTCACTGCCAGAACACAACAATGCTGAAAACATTATTGTTATGGCATCAGATTTAGATAGGATGGTGGTAGCTAGCCAGGCGGATTTACAACAAGTCCTACCACTAACCAAACCGAATACAATATGTACCCCCACTGGGAATCAAAAGATTAGCCTATCGTATGATTCACACGAACGGACGGAGTCGGCGCGCAGCGCAGTCTTAATCTTAATCCCAACTAATAAAATAAGTAAATGGGTGAAATGGTTTCGATAAGGGACACTGGAGCTCTATTTTTGATTCACTCGTCTCGAGGATTCTACTGATTTTTGTGCGACGTTTGAGTTTCCGTAATCCGTAAAAGCGACCTTGCCCGTATATACATAGCTTCGCTTTTCGCCTGTAGTACCGCCTCCCAACGCGAGCGCGCGAGGGGCAAAGCGAAGAGCGTGCTATGTCAACGCATGCAAGGTAGCTAATCGCCTGATCGCCTCCTCGTTCGTCTCGCCACTCGCGCGACGAGTGATTCAAAAATAGAGGTCCTGATCACCCGTCCGGCCTCGCTGGTGCGTCTCCAAATAATAAAATATTATAAATGCGGAAGTGTGTTTACTTGTTTGTCCTTCCTTCACGCCCCAACTGTGTAACCAATTGACTTGATTTTTAGCATAGAGTTAGTTGAAAGGACGGAAAGTAATATAGGCAACTTCTTATTTTATTTTACTTGAAAAACTAACAGCATTAAATATATGACGGTAATAATAGAACTATAGTACAAAATATGCCTTAGACAGTTTTCACTTATAGATGATGATCCAAAATCTAAATACATTTAAAAGTTATTAAAACATAATACAATTCATTATTGGTGTTCTAAATGCCATATTTTAGTCTCAAGGGACTGGGTGCACAATTTTGAGTTTAATTAAAACATAAATAACTAATTAATACTATGCCCATATCAAAACATTGATAGGAAAAAGAAAGATTCACAACTAGTTCGAGTTAATCTTCGTGATAGTTATTATTCTTCAAAAAAGTCAAAACAGATTTGATTATTAAAATAAGTGGACCGTGCCATGAATATGTCAACATGCTCAGAATGATTATGGTTGAAATTGTTAATTACTCTATTAAAAAATGAATTTTGTCTATAATTTGTCACACTTGGATTGGTATGGAATTTAAGGTAATTTCTCCTGCAATTTGCGCGAACTGATAAGACAAAAGCTCACTACTTTCAACTACACCGGTAATAACATTTTGGAAGAATTTAAGATTTGCTACTTCTCTACGCTGACTCAATGGTAATAGATGATGATGCTTGCAGTTATTAATATAATTTGATTTCGATATAATTTTGTGTTTATAGTTCAAATATCTTAGAAATTTTCTTGTATTTTTTCAATCTTATTTAAATAGATACCATATTGAGGATTCCATACTTGACTGGCATATTCAAGTTGACTTCTAACTAGAGAACAATAAAGTACCTTCAATGATTTAGCAGATCTAAAACTCTTAGTGGTTCTTAAGACAAAACCCAGGGTCTTAGTTGCTTTGGATGTCATATTTTCCACATGTTTGTCTAGGAGAAGTTTAGAGTCGAGAATTACACCAAGATCTCTTATATGCTCAACACGCTGGAGTGCTAGCTCATTTAGTGTATAATTATAGTGTATTGCGTAAAGAGACCTAGTGAACGAAATACAGTTACATTTAGATGCATTCAAATTTAGTTTATTAACGAGACAATAATTTTTCAACCTATCAAGATCCTGTTGAAGAAGACGGCAATCATCTAAAGAGTAAATTTTTTTATATACTTTCATATCGTCGGCAAACAGTAGGAATCGAGAATGATAAAAACAACTATGTATATCCCCGATATTCCCACGGAAATAGGAACCACGTGGATGAAACCACAAGGCTAGTATTTTCATAAAATCTAAATTTTAATACTTAGAGAATTTTAATAATTTGTACTTAAGAAATTTGCAAAATATAGAGACAACTTATTTTTATTTTATCTGTGATGAGATAAATGATAATAGTGACACTGAGTTGTGACGTTAATCAGTCATTTGTTTATTTGTGTAAGTATTAAGTAATTACCCTTTAAATAAAATCATTACGAATGTCCTATTCTAGGCTATTCATCGTACAAAAATATATTAGTTTTCTCTTTTGTATATATATTTTTTTAAATAATAAACAAATCAAAATATCACATTAATAACAATTGTTGCTATAGTATATGTCTAACCGTATCCGAACGAAAAAATAAATTAACTTTTCGAGGGTAGACTTTTAAGTAGCCAGTCATCCCGTGACCAGCTGAAAAGGTGCCGAAACGTCGGGAAATCAAACCTCTAAAAAACCTAAAAATACGGACAACTAGATCTTAGTTGTGAACTATTGCGCGTTTAATATAAATATAATAAGTAGTTTAATAAGTAGTTTTCTTTCGTGGGTACATACAAGTTTAAATAATGGGGGTTAAAAGGTACATACCTATATTGTTGGCAAGCAGCTTAGGCAATACTGCCAATTCTCAAGGCAAGGGAAATCTTATGGTGAACGGACTGTAACGTAAAAGTAGGTATCACCAAACCTCGTAAAGTATGTTTTCATCAGCTATAAAAAAATCAGAACCAAGTTATTATAGCTTTTATTGGTTTCAAATCGCTACTAAGCAATAAGCCGCCTCTTTTGGTTAGTTCCACTACCTTCTCTTTTCATGGGTTTTTATGTGAATTCAATAAAGTGTTTAGTATTTTAATTATTTTTAGATATATTCAGACGTACTGCGCTCCCGATCATATCTTTAAATAATCGGGGTAAAAAGTTGCACTTGTCTTTTCCCTAGTTTTGATCTATTTCTGTTCAGTTAAAATTTCTCAAAATGCTTAATGTAAACAGACAGAGTAGCGTTCGCATTTTTAATATTAGCATGGAAAATACTTCAATAATTCAAAGTGATATTTGAGAGAAATGAGAATGTGTCTAATCGTTGTACCATGATTACAAATTATCAGTGACGAATCCTGATACCATATCACTAATACATTTGCATTTTCATAACAATATGATACCGAGTCTGAGTAACCTAAATTGGTGTTACGACTTTTTGGGGTTAACCAGTGTCTTCTTTGTGGCGAAATTCCGTATTTGAGGTACGTTATTTGCATATTTGTCTTCGTTTATACCGTTTTTCGATGGTGAAATCGCGTTTACGCCATGTTCATATGCTCGCAAATACTTGACTAGAAAGTTCTTGATAGCATTCGTACGTACCCTTTTATATCCAAGAAAATTTTTAGGGAAATAAATAGATGCAGAAAGCTAGGAAATTATTAAATAACAGTTAGGGCAGCCAATTCTATCAACAGATTCATTTACGGCCAGTTACAATAAGCTAACCCTTATTATAGATACGTATAACTAGACCCATAAAAGATCCACAGACCTTCTTTAACCCTTACCGAGGCATAGTAAGTTTATTTCTATTTCTAGTATTACGATCGTGCAAATCACAATGTTTGGTATACAGGTTGATATTACGCCGTACAAAAAGAATACAATTTAAAATAAATTGAGAAGCAGCTGTCAGTATACCAATTCCTTTAAATGTTTCCCGAAGAGATGTTCTGGAACCCAGTTGATAAATGGCCCTTATAGCTCGTTTTTGTAGTATAAATATTGTATTAATGTCAGCTGGTACTCCTCACAAAAGAATACCATACGACATGATGCTGTGAAAATAACTGAAGTACACAGTCCTAGCAGTTTCTATATCAGTCAGTTGTCTGACTTTTCTAACAGCGTAGGCAGCAGAACTAAGCTTGCCAGCTAGTATTGCAATATGCGGACTCCATTGAAGTTTACAGTCCATTGTTACACCCAGAAAGACTGTTGATTCTACTAAATCTAATTTTTCATTGTTCGTAACAATTTCCATAGGTACTTTCTGAACATTCGGTAAAGAAAAAGAACGCATTTAGTTTTCTTTGCATTAAGCTGTAGATTATTATAATTAAACCAAGCCAGTACTTGCGAGAGTGTTTTGTTTACATCTCCAAAATCAGTTCTGTTCCTATCAATGTTAAATATTAAAGAAGTATCATCCGCAAACAAGACAATCTCACATAAGCTTTTCGAAAAGAAAGGCAAGTCATTAATATGTACTAAAAACAGAAAAGGGCCCAAAATAGAGCCTTGGGGCACGCCTAGTTTTATATTTGAGCCGGCAGATTTTACTCCATTAATATCAACGGTCTGAGTTCTGGAACTGAGATATGACAGTATTAACTTTTGGGCATCACCTTTTACACCGTAATGATTTAGTTTCAACAGCAGCGTCCGATGATCCACACAATCAAAAGCCTTGGATATATCGCAGAATACGCCAAGAGCATTCTGCGACTTCTCCCAGGCATCAAAAACATGTTTTAAAAGTGCAACCTCAGCATCAGTTGTAGACCGTCCCTTCGTAAAACCGAACTGTTTATTATGTAAGAGATTATTTAAGGTAAAATGTGCCAATAACTGTTCTAACATGATTTTCTCAAAAATTTTGTTTAAGACGGGTAATTGGTCTATAATTACTTGGGTCTTCTCTATTTCCCGATTTGAATAAAGGTATTATCTTACTTAATTTCATTAGATCAGGAAAAATTCCATGTGCAATACATTGATTAATAATGATAGCAAGAAAGGGGGCAATAGTGTAAATAATACTTTTAAGAACAGTAGCAGATATGCCCCATAGATCAGTGGTTGTTTTCATTTTAAGAGATCTGAAAGTCTTTATTATGTCCCCAGCATTAATAGATCTAAAATTAAATAATGAACTACATTCAGATACATGCTTTTCAAGCAACGAGACTGCAGACGCTGGTGAAGAGTCCAAATCAGCGGTGGTTGCCAATGGTATGTTTACAAAAAAGTTGGCAAAAATATTAGCAATTTCTGTTTCCGAATTTATTTGGACGTTATTGATGTTAAATGTGAAACTATTGTCACGTGATTTAGATTTGCCAGTTTCACGTTTAATAACGTCCCATGTTGTTTTTATTTTATAATTAGATTTTTTTTTATTTTTATTATAGTTAGATTTTGCTATAGAACGTGTCTTTTTAAAAATCTTGGAATATTGTTTAACATGTGCTACGAAACTAGGGCTGTGATTGGTTTCCCTTAAGTTATAAAGTTCATAAAGCCTGTTTCTACTTTTATAAATTCCTGTCGTAGCCCATTCGCAAAACTCTAATTTCTGGGTGCATTTAATAGATTTAGATTTAAAGTTATTATTAAACTCATTAGTTACTAATCCAAAAAGGTTCCCAAAAAG
Organism: Chrysoteuchia culmella; assembly: GCA_910589605.1. Classification (NCBI taxonomy): domain Eukaryota; kingdom Metazoa; phylum Arthropoda; class Insecta; order Lepidoptera; family Crambidae; genus Chrysoteuchia; species Chrysoteuchia culmella. The sequence goes on from OU342651.1 coordinate 5,929,548, forward strand.
TGCATTAGGATTATTATGCACATATGGTACTAAAGCTACTTTATCAGCTACATTATTTCAAAAAAATTCCAAACGCTTTTTTGTTATAGGCCTGCATTGTACAGTCATAGGTGCATCAATGATATCTAATTGGTACGTCACTTTTGATCCGTAATGATCGGATGTATTGTTTTTGACAACTAATTTGTCAACGGGATCACCATCGGTAAATATATTATCTATGCAAGTGGCTGAGTGGGATGTTACCCTTGTAGGTTCAAAAAACTGATTGATTAAGTTAAACGATTTGAACAAGGTCAGTAGCTGAATACTTAATGTACAGCTTACAAGAATATTAATATTGAAATCGCCACACACTGCTACTGGTTTGTTTTTCACATTTAACTTTTTTAACACATCCTCCATTACCGATTCAAAGATTTCAAAATTAGTTTTCGGGGGTCGGTACACACATACTATAAATAAGATTTTTAATTCTATACACGAGAGCTCAACATGGCATTCTATAGAGAGGTTCTCAATATCCTTTCTTACTTTATACTGTATATCATTTCTCACAAAAATTCAAGATCCGTCATGAATCGCTGTCTTCCTAGCTAATAAACTTGATAATTGAAAATTGTTTACATTGCAAGACACATCACCGTGATTCAGCCAGTGTTCGGTTATACAAATGATATGAATATTATTATATTCTGTAAATAATTCTAATTCTAACACTTTGCCAGACAAGCCCTGAATGTTTTGACATAACATATTGAGACAAGGAGGCTTGGCTGTTGTCTTATGCCTTAGTTTAAAGCTAAGCTTGAAACTTTTCTACTATTATTAGTAGAAGTCAAAGGAATATTAGTTAGATTCGACTTAGTTACACACTTTGTAACAGAGTCTTGTAAATTATAAGCTAATAAATTAGCTTACTTTATCCTATATTTTTTAGACAGATACATAGTATCTGGAGTCAAAGTAAAATTGTTAATAAATTTATTAACGTCAAAATATAAAATAACGTCACTATGACGACAAATCAAATTATACATATACATATTTAGGTCAAAGATTCGTTTATTCTCATCCCTGTGAAAAATTACTAGCATAAGGCAAAGCACTAATTATTATTCTGCATCCTGTATTTGATTGCAATGTCAGTAATTTATTTATACTTTTAAGTATATCCTTTCTTGTTAACTTGGAACTGTTACCACATAATATTACTAATGTTGTGGTTTTGTTTATTTGCGATTCATCTATTTTGGTCATTATTTGGCTAAAAGTCTGGCCAGGAGTACAAAAATTTATTTTTCTGTCAAGTTTCTCACTAATAATTGAGGCAAAACCTTGACCTATCCTGTCTGAGTACATAATTGTCTGACATTTATTACTTAATATTGGCTTAAAACTAACAGTATTATACCTTGACTCAATCTTATTTTGAGAGACCAATGTATGACTTGGTTCTGGATTCTGGTTTAAATTAATTAATTCCGAATGTTGAGTTAAAGCGCCATAATTTGTTTCTTCACTAGTACTGATTTTTCATGAAGTCAAGAGATTCATGCAATCTTTGTATGTCTTCTTGTAAACTCTTGGTATCTTGTTCATACATTTGCCTATTCTCAATAAGTTTAGTATTATAAATATCTAATGAGTCAATTAAATCTATCCTTTCTTTCCTAAGTGCAATATTTTTGTGAAAACAGTTATTTCTTTTAATTAATTTTTCAGTTTTCTTGATAAACTTGCTAATGCGGATATACTTTTTTACTTTCTTATGCCCTAAATTACATTTAAGTTTATTGATGCAATTAGTATTATTTTCTTGCGGTTGTGGGGAAAGACACGCTCCTGGAGACAGCATCAATTGCTCAAAAAGACTGCGAGTGCGTTCCGTCTCTTGGTCTTGCATCAATGCCTCGAATTCCGCGTATATTTGTAGCAATCAATTCCTTTTCAAGGTCTGAGATACGACTAAGAGCTCTGTCATAGGTGTTAAGCTGCTGGTCATAATCACGGATGCCGTTTCTCAGACTATCTCTTTCCACTAATACCTCCGTATACACAAAATGAAGTTGGGCCAACTCGCTCTTCATAAGACAATTTCTGACAATAATCTTCTTTATCTCTTCTTCACTATCCTCACGTTCTTTTAACAGTTGACTGCAGGTATCCTTTGAAACTTTGAGTTCTTGCAATGTCTGCCTCAACTTCAATTCGGTGCTTTGAGCGACTGTTTTGCGGGTCATCATTATGAATTATTAATATAAAAGAATTCTAAAGCGTGCTTCTATTAATACTTACTTCAAGCCGCCCAAGAAGATCATCCAATTCCTACCACCAGTCAAGTGCAACCATACCCTTCCAAGATGCAGGTGTCTACAAACTGGATTGTGACTGTGGGCTATCCTACATCGGGCAAACAAAGAGAAGCTTAAGGACCCGCGTTAGGGAACATGTAGTTGACGTGAAAAATAGGCGCGAAAACAAGTCTGCAGTGTGTGAACATGCTTTTGAGGGACCCACCCACTACATCAGGTTTGATAAGCCTGTAGAGTCATTAGTTTTCCCTTTTGTTAGTAATAATTTAAATTTTCTAGGGTAGAGTTATCAATAGCCAATCATCCCATGACCACGGCAGCTGAAAAGGTGTCGAAACGTCAGGAAAATAAAAAAAACCCCTAAAAAACCTAAAAATACGGACAATTACAACTTAGTTCGTGAAATATACCGGGTTTGATATCCGTAAAAGTTGTTTTATTTCAATGAACAGTGCGCGCCAAAACTTAAGATGTACGTATTATAATTGTTTATTTATCTAAAATCATCAGCATTATAAATCAATACAAAACATAACAACTGTTATAAAAGTAGGTAATACGGTATTCATTACCATTTTTACAATACCATTTTATCGATACAGAACGCGTACAGCTTCATAGGCTTCTTTAAGGCCGTTGAAAAATGCTAATACGGTTGGCGCTGGAGAGAGCAGTTTCTCAACAAAGTCCTCGACGTTACCACCATACGCGTCGGTGACGGTTTGAGCGACTTTGTACACGAACGTGCCGTTGTACGTGCGGCTGTACTTCGTGGGCGCGTACGGGGACCCGCACAGCTTGTTCAAGAAGTTCAGCTGCTGCAGGCAATGCTGGAGCTGGACCAATGGGTGAAGCATTTGGCGGTCGATAGTCTCCACGTCCGACGGTGACACTATAAAGTATTCCTTCAAAGAGGCTTTAGCTGCTGCACTATCTGACTCGGTAACCAGCTCTTTATCTGTGATGGAGTCCAGAATAGGTTTCGGAACCAATACAATATCATCGCAATCATTTTTATCACATTTATCAGCCACTACCCCTAACAGCACGTACGACAGAAGAACGCTGCAAACTTCAACGTTGGTGCCAACAGATTTTTTTTGAGAAAAATAGACCAAAGCTATCATTAACAGTCTAGCTTCCTCAGGTAAATCATCGAACCTATTGAAGTTGTAAGCTGGCATTGAATTTTCAAGAAAATTTTCGAATAATCTCAGAGACCATATGTTGGCCCATCCGTTTTCAAACGGGCTCTGTACAGCTGTATACGTCGTTTTTGGAACTGCTGCCGCATCAGCTACTTTGACGATTGTGAGTTCATTTTTATTATCGTAAAACTGCAATTCCCTTCTCTCGAAATTCGTTAACAAGTTATATGCATACTTTATAATATCCAGAGAAAGTAACATCGCATCTTCTGCCTCAGGGTCTTCTATGCACCAAGATCCATTAACAATGTTCCAGTGAAACATATTGACGTACTGTAATGGCACGTAGCCACAAGCGACGCCCTTTTGAAACCACAGTGGGTCTTTGACCTCGAACTCAAGTCGATTTTCTTGCATCAGGTATTTGACAGGAATTTCTGGAGTCTCCTTACGACGAATGACTTTCATAATTTTATTTATCTCTCTTGTAAAAGTGTCATATTCTTCTGGCCGCAGGCACTTTTGAAGATATTTTATAATGGTTTCGTATTTTGTTCTCGAAATCCATTTCAACAAGTAAAGGTTTCGGTGAAAAGCACTTTTTCTTTGCAGTTTGATAAATTCATAAAATTTCTGAGACCAATCTTCAACATCCTTTATATGTTCATCGGTCAATACAATAAAAGTAGCTATTTTTGTTGGGGTCAGCTCGTGTTTTTGTTCAAAATCATCAAATGAAAGCTTAGAGCAATGTATACTGCCCGTTGTCGCGTCGTATCTCAAGCTATCTCCGCTATAAGAACATGGTATGTACGTGACTCCAGAGAAAATAAATTCAATGTCAAAACTTATTAGCGGACAGTCCAACTCTTGTGCAAGTGCAATGCACTGTGTCTTAGATTCAAACTCGCAGATGACATAGTTAAGATTAATTTCACCGAGAACTTCTTTATAGATTTCCTTCATAAATATCGGTAATACGAAAGGGTTCATTTCATTTGCGTGATAGGTGTTACTTTCGACAATATAGTCAACAGGACATGTCTTATCTTTTTCCATTTTACGTTGGATATCACTATGGCCTCCTTTGAAAATAAAATAACATTTAACGTTAGCCTTTTTAAAGATGGATAGTCGCTGCCTCAAATATTGAGCGTAGTTGTCGCCTTCGCATCCAAACTGGAAAGGCAAGCCACTCTTCTCGTACATTCTGTACAAGTAGTTTTGGCCATCAATCACCACGTCACAATTTTTGAGTTCATATGGTTTCAGATCAGCTTCTATATTTTTGCAAAAGTCTCGAATCCTCATCTTTAAATCTGTAACAAAAATTATACTTCATTAACTTCTATTAACTTAAATATAATTTTAGAAACGTATGGTATGAAAAATTTGTTTTTTTATCTTTCATGCATTTGCTGCTTTGCTCCTCATATTTTCATGCGGTATATAGCTATCATAATAGAGCAGAATTATGATTCAATAAAACGTATTTTAGTTAATATAAAGTTAGATATTTAGTTAATATAAGATTTCAAATCAAATAAGCTCTATATTCAAACAATTTTATTTGAGTACTCTCAGTATATTTGCCTGCTATCTTTCAAAAGTAATTCAGAAATACTATCTATTCTAGCGAAACAGGAACTAGGTATAACAATAAAGTTGTTCATCTCCTTTTCGTTCAATTGGGAAGGCTTACAAGTTCATGATATATTTTCCCATATTGGAAGACCATAGTACGGCATCAAAAATGATTACAAAAAATAGTTTTATGGCTACTATTGACCTTAAGGAATCATATTTATTGGTTCCAGGACATCCTGAACACCGTAAATTTTTAAGATTTCAATTTTGTGATCAAAATTTGAAAGAAACGCTATATGAATTTAAAGCTATGCCCTATGGTGTTTCGTGTGCTCCACGAACATAGTAACGAAGAAAATTAAAAAAGTAAAATTAATGTCTTTTAAGATTCGTGCGAAGTTGCCTGCAGGATAGAAGGACTACATTGTGATAAATATATCTTCGAATGAAGCGAACTCATATAATATCGATCGAACTTCACTTGCAAGTTCGTTTGATCATATATTATTATAACTGCTTCATGCAAAAAAGATAATCACTGAAATTAGTCCTTAAATAAGTGCTTCTGCACCAGCCGGCCGAAACACGACACGACACCGTTATCCTACTTACTAGGTAATACGAGTGTAATAACTGCAAATATTTTTAAATGTTTAGATGATTGCTACTCTTTCATACAAAAACTACTGAAGCGATTTCGATACAATTTGGCACACAGATAGATGATAGCCTAGATAAAAATATAGGCTGCTTTTTATCCCGATATTCCTACGGCAACGGGAATCACGCGGGTGAAACCGCGGGCGGCCGCAAGTATCTAATAATTCTTTTATGGACATATTTATCATATTTCCTAGTTTCATAAGATAAAGATATAAATAAAAAATAAATATACTTACATTTTTCGGTGCGTTAGAAGGAAAGAAAGTATATATTTATCCCACTTCACAATCACTACGATTATTATCAGCTTACAATAATAATTATTGAACAAATATAATTTTGCTTATATATGGGCCCGAGGATCACAAATATCTACAAAACAGTTATCCGCTGTTCTTTTTATATCCTGTGATAAGATATGTGATTTCTAGAACTACGATCTTTAGTGTTGCCATAGTAAACACCGTGGATGTGGTGAAAAACATTTTAAGTAGACCCGACATACAGAAATATTCTATTAAAAGTTGGATCCCTTCGGCAGTCTACGTAACCGTAGTTTCGTAACTGGTTTCGATAAAGGAATTATTCTTCCTTGTATGTAATCAGTTTCGATGAACGAACTATTATTCCTTTTCCGAAACCACGGTTACGAACCATGGTGGTACCACGGTACGTGTTGATTGAGATAGATATTTCCCGTTAGAGAATATGTCAGGATCATAACTGGTGATAAAATGGGATCGACCCAATCCAACATTGTGATTATATGCCAGAAAAGCGCAAAAAACTAAGGTATTTTCATACACAAACATAAATATACTATATATTTACATATCATAAACAGCTCTAGAACAATCAAACAGACAATGTTGTACCGATTTGAACAATCCGGAACAGTCGAATTTGAGAAATATTAGATTGTATGAAAATTAGATCGTTTTCTACTTATTACCCTTAAACTTTCGAATCTCTAACTATAATAGTCTCGTCCGCGAGTCAGGGCCCAAAATTGGTCGGTTATTTCCTCTCTGGTGATAACTTGTATAATGGTATCTTAACCAGTTGTAACATGAATCTCAGCGAACATCAGCTGCGCAGCGATAGCCAGTGGCGGCGCTAGGCGTCGTCGGTGAGTTGGCGACAGCCGACGGCCTCGCACCTGAGGAGGCCTCGCAAAAAGTTCCGACTCATAATATCAACACTCACAGTTCCAGTCAGTACAGCTTCCGCTGAGAGAAGCTTCACAAAGTTAAAATTGATCAAGACCTACTTGAAAAACTCGATGAGCCAAGAAAGACTATCTGCGTTATCAGTTCTATTAGCGGCTAGTCTTACCATAGCATATCGATACCTTCGGGCTCAAAGGGCGTAACCACCATTTTGGCCAAAATGAGTTTTAAATGCCATCTTATTCAGTTTTTTCTGCGCTATCGAACTGTATTTTTAAAGTTCTCAAATTCGGAAATCAATGGTGAATACGACCCCAAATTTCAAGCCTGGTAATGCTGATTTTTTTGTATTTTTGGACGTAAAAGCAATAATTATTAGGCATCATCAAAGTACTGGGCGTAAACGACAATCTCAAATGAAAATGTAGGGCGTATATCTGTATGACTTAAAGCCATAAAGAAAATATTTAATATATTTCATCATAATTTATTGTTGTATGTTAAGGTTTAGAGGGTGGAAAACGTTATCGCCGTTTGTATGGAGACCGTTTGCTACACATTCCTCTTAAAAAGTTTAGTTATAACCCATGTTAAGGCCCTCCAAAACTAGGTTTAATTTTAAAGCCACAATCATTGCTGTAATGTGCCTAACATTTGACAAAGCTGTGAAGCTTTGCAAATTTTGTAGCTTAAGGTTAGTTAAACCTTACTGTGTAGCAAATTGTTAAAAAATAATAATTAAAAATAATTTGTAGTTCCAATTAATTTGTCTTATTATTTATTACCTTTGTCAGAACTAGCCAACAATCAAGATTGTTTTGCAATATGAAAAGGTTTAGTAGCCTCTTACTCTTATCTTCCTTCTAGTAACTAACTATATATACTTAATTTATTTTGTCATTCCAAAAGTTAAAAAAAAAACTTCCCTAGTTATAAATATCAGAATAGAATACAAGCCTCTGATGGACTAAGGGTTGCCAAATTGACCTATTTTACTAAAAACAGTTGTAAGTATTGTAATATAAACCCAAAAAGTTGAATAACTAATAACAGATCGATAAAAACTACAGTTTTCATTTTGAAAGTTGGTGGTTACACTCTGCGTTACTAACGCAGCACTCATTGTATGGGGCATAAAAGACAGCGTTACTAATGCAGCAGTCATTTTATGGGGCATAAAAGACATTCATGTTGGATTTTGTGGGGCGTATTCACCAGCTAACTTTTTAATTACAAATATTTCTCAAAATGTTATGTTTTAAGATTATGCACATAATAAATTAACGACTTTTGGTGTAAAAATCATATTTATAGGATCAATAACAACAAACTTGTGATAAATACATAATTTAAATTTTAGTTTTTTGGCTCTCCTGAAAAGTCGTGTTTTGGTGGTTACGCCCTTTGAGCCCCAAGGTATCGAATAATCGTGAAAAAAATGAGTGAGCCATTAATTTAGTCATAATGCCATTTAAACTGTCATCTGTGTCATTTTGACGACCTGTATGGCGCGGAGGTGCGTATGATCGCCTTCTGTGCCAGAGGTCCCGGGTTCGATCCCCGGACAAGACCAATATTTGTATGCATGAACATGTCTTTTTGTCTTGTTCTGGGTGTTTAATATGTATGTTATTATTTACAAAAAAGTATATAAGTATGTTTATCCGTTGTCTAGTATCCATAGCACAAGTTCATGAAACTTACCTTGGGCTAGATAATTGTGTGAAAATTATTTATTATTTTATTGTATCTGGTAAATTTTCAATTGAGAAGAAGTTACTGACGTCGTACCGATATCGTCTTCTGTTCAAATTGTCACAATAATTACAACGACAACGTTCATAAGTTTAGACAAACTGGAAAGGCTTGGTATCCGAGATATGCAACTGGAACTGTTCAAAAATTATTTGACAAATAGGCTACAAAGAGTCAAAATTGGTGGATATACCAGCAGTGACGCGCCCATAACCCACGGAGTGCCACAGGGAAGCGTATTAGGCCCGACTCTCTTTCTTACTTTCATCAATGACCTGTGCAATCTTCAGTTAACCAACGGTAAAATAGTCACTTATGCCGACGACACCGCGTTAATATTTCATGGTGACACTTGGAAACAGACGTATGAGTTTGCACAATCGGGATTTGATAGGGTATACTCCTGGCTCATTGATAATGGTCTGACACTCAATGTTGAAAAGACGAAATTTATACCTTTTTCCATCCAAGGCTTCCAGATGTCGGTGCATGACAACTACTCTATAGTAGCGCACTCCTGTCTGGCTGGATCTGAATGTTCTTGTAATGTAATTACTCGGACGCTCAACATTAAGTATCTAGGAGTAATAATCGACAACAATTTAAGCTTTGACCACCATCTTGACCTTCTGTCAACCAGAACACGTAAATTAATTTTTATATTTAAAAACCTGCGCTATGTTGCCGACAAAAGCGTCATGAAAATGGTGTACCTAGTATTGTGCCAGTCAATACTAAGCACTGTATTACTGTGTGGGGTGGTTCCTCCAAAACCAAACTTCTTAAGCTCGAAAGAGCCCAAAGAGCCGTTTTAAAAGTATGTAACTTCCTTCCTTTCCGCTTTCCAACCAAAGAGCTGTACTGCCTATCCGATGTTCTTACTGTAAGGCAACTGTTTGTGCTTAATACGATTTTGAAACAGCATTCACTGACACAAACTTCTCAAATAGATTTTTTGGTTTTCTCGGCATATTTCTTTATAATAAAATTAATAAAAATCTATCTATTTACGCTTTGACAAAGTTTAAATGTAAAAGTGCCATTATTGCCTTTCTAAAAAGTCTAAGCTACGAAGAAACTGAAAAATTGTTAGAGGTCCCTTCATGAATAACTTGGAAATTGTAAATTATATCACACGCACACACACACACATACACGCACACACACACACACACACACACACACACATACACACACACACACATACACGCACACACACACACACACACACACACACACATACACACACACACACACTAGGATTCGTGCGAAGTTGCCTGCAGGATAGAAGGACTACATTGTGATAAATATATCTTCGAATGAAGCGAACTCATATAATATCGATCGAACTTCACTTGCAAGTTCGTTTGATCATATATTATTATAACTGCTTCATGCAAAAAAGATAATCACTGAAATTAGTCCTTAAATAAGTGCTTCTGCACCAGCCGGCCGAAACACGACACGACACCGTTATCCTACTTACTAGGTAATACGAGTGTAATAACTGCAAATATTTTTAAATGTTTAGATGATTGCTACTCTTTCATACAAAAACTACTGAAGCGATTTCGATACAATTTGGCACACAGATAGATGATAGCCTAGATAAAAATATAGGCTGCTTTTTATCCCGATATTCCTACGGCAACGGGAATCACGCGGGTGAAACCGCGGGCGGCCGCAAGTATCTAATAATTCTTTTATGGACATATTTATCATATTTCCTAGTTTCATAAGATAAAGATATAAATAAAAAATAAATATACTTACATTTTTCGGTGCGTTAGAAGGAAAGAAAGTATATATTTATCCCACTTCACAATCACTACGATTATTATCAGCTTACAATAATAATTATTGAACAAATATAATTTTGCTTATATATGGGCCCGAGGATCACAAATATCTACAAAACAGTTATCCGCTGTTCTTTTTATATCCTGTGATAAGATATGTGATTTCTAGAACTACGATCTTTAGTGTTGCCATAGTAAACACCGTGGATGTGGTGAAAAACATTTTAAGTAGACCCGACATACAGAAATATTCTATTAAAAGTTGGATCCCTTCGGCAGTCTACGTAACCGTAGTTTCGTAACTGGTTTCGATAAAGGAATTATTCTTCCTTGTATGTAATCAGTTTCGATGAACGAACTATTATTCCTTTTCCGAAACCACGGTTACGAACCATGGTGGTACCACGGTACGTGTTGATTGAGATAGATATTTCCCGTTAGAGAATATGTCAGGATCATAACTGGTGATAAAATGGGATCGACCCAATCCAACATTGTGATTATATGCCAGAAAAGCGCAAAAAACTAAGGTATTTTCATACACAAACATAAATATACTATATATTTACATATCATAAACAGCTCTAGAACAATCAAACAGACAATGTTGTACCGATTTGAACAATCCGGAACAGTCGAATTTGAGAAATATTAGATTGTATGAAAATTAGATCGTTTTCTACTTATTACCCTTAAACTTTCGAATCTCTAACTATAATAGTCTCGTCCGCGAGTCAGGGCCCAAAATTGGTCGGTTATTTCCTCTCTGGTGATAACTTGTATAATGGTATCTTAACCAGTTGTAACATGAATCTCAGCGAACATCAGCTGCGCAGCGATAGCCAGTGGCGGCGCTAGGCGTCGTCGGTGAGTTGGCGACAGCCGACGGCCTCGCACCTGAGGAGGCCTCGCAAAAAGTTCCGACTCATAATATCAACACTCACAGTTCCAGTCAGTACAGCTTCCGCTGAGAGAAGCTTCACAAAGTTAAAATTGATCAAGACCTACTTGAAAAACTCGATGAGCCAAGAAAGACTATCTGCGTTATCAGTTCTATTAGCGGCTAGTCTTACCATAGCATATCGATACCTTCGGGCTCAAAGGGCGTAACCACCATTTTGGCCAAAATGAGTTTTAAATGCCATCTTATTCAGTTTTTTCTGCGCTATCGAACTGTATTTTTAAAGTTCTCAAATTCGGAAATCAATGGTGAATACGACCCCAAATTTCAAGCCTGGTAATGCTGATTTTTTTGTATTTTTGGACGTAAAAGCAATAATTATTAGGCATCATCAAAGTACTGGGCGTAAACGACAATCTCAAATGAAAATGTAGGGCGTATATCTGTATGACTTAAAGCCATAAAGAAAATATTTAATATATTTCATCATAATTTATTGTTGTATGTTAAGGTTTAGAGGGTGGAAAACGTTATCGCCGTTTGTATGGAGACCGTTTGCTACACATTCCTCTTAAAAAGTTTAGTTATAACCCATGTTAAGGCCCTCCAAAACTAGGTTTAATTTTAAAGCCACAATCATTGCTGTAATGTGCCTAACATTTGACAAAGCTGTGAAGCTTTGCAAATTTTGTAGCTTAAGGTTAGTTAAACCTTACTGTGTAGCAAATTGTTAAAAAATAATAATTAAAAATAATTTGTAGTTCCAATTAATTTGTCTAATTATTTATTACCTTTGTCAGAACTAGCCAACAATCAAGATTGTTTTGCAATATGAAAAGGTTTAGTAGCCTCTTACTCTTATCTTCCTTCTAGTAACTAACTATATATACTTAATTTATTTTGTCATTCCAAAAGTTAAAAAAAAAACTTCCCTAGTTATAAATATCAGAATAGAATACAAGCCTCTGATGGACTAAGGGTTGCCAAATTGACCTATTTTACTAAAAACAGTTGTAAGTATTGTAATATAAACCCAAAAAGTTGAATAACTAATAACAGATCGATAAAAACTACAGTTTTCATTTTGAAAGTTGGTGGTTACACTCTGCGTTACTAACGCAGCACTCATTGTATGGGGCATAAAAGACAGCGTTACTAATGCAGCAGTCATTTTATGGGGCATAAAAGACATTCATGTTGGATTTTGTGGGGCGTATTCACCAGCTAACTTTTTAATTACAAATATTTCTCAAAATGTTATGTTTTAAGATTATGCACATAATAAATTAACGACTTTTGGTGTAAAAATCATATTTATAGGATCAATAACAACAAACTTGTGATAAATACATAATTTAAATTTTAGTTTTTTGGCTCTCCTGAAAAGTCGTGTTTTGGTGGTTACGCCCTTTGAGCCCCAAGGTATCGAATAATCGTGAAAAAAATGAGTGAGCCATTAATTTAGTCATAATGCCATTTAAACTGTCATCTGTGTCATTTTGACGACCTGTATGGCGCGGAGGTGCGTATGATCGCCTTCTGTGCCAGAGGTCCCGGGTTCGATCCCCGGACAAGACCAATATTTGTATGCATGAACATGTCTTTTTGTCTTGTTCTGGGTGTTTAATATGTATGTTATTATTTACAAAAAAGTATATAAGTATGTTTATCCGTTGTCTAGTATCCATAGCACAAGTTCATGAAACTTACCTTGGGCTAGATAATTGTGTGAAAATTATTTATTATTTTATTGTATCTGGTAAATTTTCAATTGAGAAGAAGTTACTGACGTCGTACCGATATCGTCTTCTGTTCAAATTGTCACAATAATTACAACGACAACGTTCATAAGTTTAGACAAACTGGAAAGGCTTGGTATCCGAGATATGCAACTGGAACTGTTCAAAAATTATTTGACAAATAGGCTACAAAGAGTCAAAATTGGTGGATATACCAGCAGTGACGCGCCCATAACCCACGGAGTGCCACAGGGAAGCGTATTAGGCCCGACTCTCTTTCTTACTTTCATCAATGACCTGTGCAATCTTCAGTTAACCAACGGTAAAATAGTCACTTATGCCGACGACACCGCGTTAATATTTCATGGTGACACTTGGAAACAGACGTATGAGTTTGCACAATCGGGATTTGATAGGGTATACTCCTGGCTCATTGATAATGGTCTGACACTCAATGTTGAAAAGACGAAATTTATACCTTTTTCCATCCAAGGCTTCCAGATGTCGGTGCATGACAACTACTCTATAGTAGCGCACTCCTGTCTGGCTGGATCTGAATGTTCTTGTAATGTAATTACTCGGACGCTCAACATTAAGTATCTAGGAGTAATAATCGACAACAATTTAAGCTTTGACCACCATCTTGACCTTCTGTCAACCAGAACACGTAAATTAATTTTTATATTTAAAAACCTGCGCTATGTTGCCGACAAAAGCGTCATGAAAATGGTGTACCTAGTATTGTGCCAGTCAATACTAAGCACTGTATTACTGTGTGGGGTGGTTCCTCCAAAACCAAACTTCTTAAGCTCGAAAGAGCCCAAAGAGCCGTTTTAAAAGTATGTAACTTCCTTCCTTTCCGCTTTCCAACCAAAGAGCTGTACTGCCTATCCGATGTTCTTACTGTAAGGCAACTGTTTGTGCTTAATACGATTTTGAAACAGCATTCACTGACACAAACTTCTCAAATAGATTTTTTGGTTTTCTCGGCATATTTCTTTATAATAAAATTAATAAAAATCTATCTATTTACGCTTTGACAAAGTTTAAATGTAAAAGTGCCATTATTGCCTTTCTAAAAAGTCTAAGCTACGAAGAAACTGAAAAATTGTTAGAGGTCCCTTCATGAATAACTTGGAAATTGTAAATTATATCACACGCACACACACACACATACACGCACACACACACACACACACACACACACATACACACACACACACACTAGGTTACATAAGTTCCTCACAAAAAGAAAAAAAATATATATATTTGTCATAAAAATAAATATTAAGGTACTTTTGTACACCAGGTCCAGTGATGGAGAGGCTGGTTATCTGTCATACAGGTTTTCCTAGCGCAGAAACCAGTCTCTTACATAGATAAATTAAACACTGTACCTATTTAAGATTTTGCTAGTTTTAAGTATTTATCTGTGTGAGAGAACAAATAAAGATTTTTGTATCTGTATTTGTATTGTATTGTATAAGTGTACAGATATTTATGATAAATTTTATAATTATTGAACTCAAGTGTACCTACTTATAGGATTTCAATATAGGGATAACTTAGTATTATATTATCTGTGATAATAGCAACACTGAGTTGTGACGTTAATCAGTCCTTTGTTTATCAGTGTAGATGTTAAGGACAGACGGTAAATACCCGGAATATGTCATATTCGGAGAGATTATAATTATTTATAGATATACTAGGCGCCGTCCGCGTACTTACTCGCGTGGTATCCGTTCCCCCTACTTTAATATATTACGTTGTATAATATTATAACTTGTTGGACTTTTTATTTTGGAGAATTAGAGAAAAAAAATTCAAACCGACTTCAAAATGTAAATATAAAAGTTTTGGAGTCGGTGCCAGCCAGGGCATTCTACATTATTGCACTTCTATTAACTATATATTTTTTTGGCCTAAGCTAGCTAGCACCGACTCCAAAAGTTTTATTTTTTACTTTTTGAAGTCGGTTTGAATTTTTTGTATAAAACATTTTTATTTCAGATTTTTTACTTACATCCTGTGCCGTTACCTACACAAAAAATTTGGCAGTACACGACAATGATGTCATCTATGTAAACGACTACTTGCCAAAACGTGATTGATATTTTTCAGGATTATGAAAAAACTACTAGCCAGATCTTCGTAAAAATTATATGGGACCACACATAAACCATTTTCTTTCTAATAAAAAAAGAATTATAAAAATCTGTTATAAACTGGCGAAGTTATGGTAAGACATACATAAAAAAATATAAAAATACCGTTGACTTGAGAACCTCCTCCTTTTTTTGAAGTCGGTTAAAAAGATTAGTTTACTAAGCTTCATAATTTCAATTGATTGACAACGAGCAATTGATAAGTTATTGAATCAAATTCTATGTTGGAATTCTAGCGTACAAGTTAGGCGAACTACATATAATCGTTTTCGAAAACCATCGCTTTGTCTCTTTCATACTCGTAGACTGCTTTACCGACATGAGTAGAGCATCCGATTGTTGTCGAAAACATCGATAGTTAATGTCTACTTTTTACCGCGTTTCCTATGGCATTGAGAGTGATGACAAAAATTTGTAATCCCGCTCTTGTCGTGAACTCAAACTGTTACCGCCTTCGCCCCGTGGAGGTACAAACGGGGAATTTCCCGGACATTAAAATGGTTGATGACGACGAATGTATATATATATATATATATATATATATATATATATATATATATAATGTTATGTATAGAGTCGCAAAATGAGCATATTTGCAATAGTTTGATGAAAACAACGGGGTGGGCGATTCAATGTGACGGTGAGTGTATATTTACGTACAGATTTGGCTTTTTTTACAATTTTATTATATTATATTATGTAGAGAACTTATTTATTCTATGGCATAGATGAGATTATAGATCATCCCTGTGCTGTGACGTATATTTAGAGAATAGAAACATGATAATTACATACTCTTTGGTATGGATCAACCAAACTAAATAACCACCCAAACACTATGGAAACTGAAGCGAGTATTTTTTATAGCAGGTATTTGACAATACCTGTTATTGGACTTCTTCAGTGATCGAACAGCGATAAAAAAAATCATTATTAATTTTTTTGTGTGTGTACTTGAAACAGATATTATAATGTCATACGAGTTCGCATTGTGAAAATTGGGAAGACCCTATACTTATGGGGTCCGAATAAAATTGCTATCTCATTTATTACCGTGCTATTTCGTGACTTTTGTCCAACTTGTCAATAAACATGACAGTTGTCTTGGTCACAGATTTCAAAGCAAATTACTATGTAGGTTATATATTGAGTTAGATACTAAGTGGTCTTGTGACCAGTACCAAGTAATCAATAGCTTTTTATTGGTTTAAAAGTAAATTCAAATTGCTGCTTAGCAATAAGGCCGCCTTTTCCATGTTCCATTCTACTTACTTGTCTTTTCATGTGTGTTTGTGTCAATTAAAGTGTTTATTAGTAGCTATAAGTAATTATTTTTATTTCGGTTATATCGTACACCTCGATTACATCTTAAAATATTCGCGATGAAACCCGATGCACGATGGTCACCCATCCCGTGACCGACCATTGCAAAAGTTGCTTAACCTCAACAATCGCAGGGCGAGCGCTACGGGCTCCTCAAATAATCCTATTAATATTATAAATACGAAATTATGTTTGTTTGTTTGTTCCTCCTTCACGCCTGAACGGTTCAACGGGATTGGACGAAATTTAGTATATAGGGTCTTCAAGTATTGTCCATTTCATAGGCTACTTTTTATCCCGAAACTCCCACAGGAATGGGAACCGAGTGAAACCGCGGACGGCCTCTAGTTCTACATATTAGCATGGAAAAGATAATAACTTTGAATAATTCAAATCAAATCAAATCAATATCATTTATTCAGTCTAGGCTGTTACAAGCACTTATGAACGTCAAAGAAGCTACGCCATCGGTTCACAAACCCTACGGCGGGAGACCTTGTAACGAGAAGAACCGGCAAGAAACTCGTCAAGGGCTATTTTTTTCTCCCTGTTTTATTTCATACAGAGTCGTCAAATTGAAAAGTGAGCTTAACATATCAGTAAGGTCAATTTCCATCACAAAAGAAAATACTAATTATAATATTACATTTTATGGTTATCCTAACCGTAAACAATTTTCAACTCGTAAGGAAGGACTTACATTTAACATTTCTCGCATTACAAGGTTACTGTACCTACTCCAAGTTGTGACGTACATACAGGTCGATAGCAATTTATTTTAGATGAAAATATTTAATCTCTAAGCACAACGTTAAGACAAGCAGACTGAAGTAGACCCATTTCCGCTGGCGGCACCCGTTCACGAGCATGACGCATGAACCAGCCATCGCTTCGCTCAACCATATTTTAGGGAACGTAACGACCCGCCTCACACGACACCGCCGAAGAAACGTTTGAGTGCGCATGACGTACTTCAGGTACTTATGTTAAAGTGTATAAATATAAAAAATACAATGGCAAAAACAAAAAAAAGAAAGATAAAAGTGCATTAATATAAGACGCAACTTACAATGTTACTGGAAGACGCATCAGCTGGGTCATAATCATAAAGCGTATTTAAAGTAAATTAAAAATAATAATAATAATGGCTTTCATATACTTAATTACAATAATTGGAGAACATTACTTATTTTTATTTATTCTGATCAAACAGTGCCACGTTCTCAATTCAAAACATCATAAATAACATAGAATTTATAAAATTGAAACAAAAATATAAATATCTCAACACATTTTTTTCATCATTTCATCTCAAAACAATTAAAATTGTTATTTGAGAGAAATTGTTATTTGTTATGCAAGGCTGGAAAGTTGGTTATTTAGCGGCGAGTTACCTTTATTGAAATCTGAGCGAAGCGAGGATTTCAAAGGTACAAGACGCTAAAAACTTTTCTGCCGAGCGCAACACACAATTTTTCACCTCACAACAGCGAGGAACATTTTATGGTTGTTTCCGCGGTCAACTTCCGGTACAAAATTCTTTAAACATAAAGTTTCATCTAAATATACCTTATTCTCGTTGTTTTAATAATATAAAAAACAAAAATAATAAAAAAGGGAGTATTATAGTTGATTCAAACTTATTTAGTAGGGATATATTGTTACTTATTAATAACAATAAAAACGATTCCGTAAATGTTAATTGCACTGACATGAGGTACAAGACAAAGACAATTTAAAAATAAAGATTTATGTCACAGTCCGAAATCCAATTATTAGTTGTGAAATCTCACCCAGCCTAATATAAAATTCTTATAACAAATAGTTTAATCTTATTGATATTGTTTTTATGATTCAATGAACTAAATTAATATAATAAAACCGAAACGGAGTGTTATAATTAATTTAAAGCTATTTAAAAGAAGAATCAAATATAACAAAAAAGTCAATAGTGCGATTCGGAACGCATTATGACATTTTTTTAGGTATTCATTTAAAAAAGTACATTGCCGCGCTAGGCCGCAAAAAGCGATTTTCTACGCCTAAACTGATTGACAAAATCTCCTTTTCAGAGTGTGTGAGGTGAAAAGTACATTTTTATATGTATAGAGATAATATATTGTTTAACAACATAATTAAAATATTACAAATAAATCTTCTATCTAACTTTATAACTATAAAAATTGCTCATTAGTCCAAGAGGTCGCCCCCAGTGGTCCCTGGCCCAAAAGTCCCATAATACTGGCAGCCAGCGTTACCGCGTTAGATTGCAATGGACAGCCTTTCTTAGACGTTTGAGTGAAATGAGAATGTTAATAAATAAATATTGTGCAATGTTTGCAAATTATCAGTGGCGAATCCTGATATGATATCGATCACTACTGGATTTACATTTTGATAACTGTGAGACCGAGTCGGCATCGGTAAATTGGTCACCGATTCGGTAATTTGTACTCAGTGTAAGGGCCATCTACAATACGGTTGTGCTGGAATTGCTGAGACCACCTTCCGGAAGATGGGACCTGAAAAGAAATCTTCTTGGTGCAGCATTCAATGTCGTATTTCACCGACTAAAGAAACCTCGGACTCGGATATCTCCGAACTACTAGGAGAGTTTAAGATGCTCAGACGTGATTTTACTACCTTAAAGACTGATGTGAACACTGGAATGCAAAATCTAACGGCAAAATTGAATGAAATCAAATCCAGTTTTAATAACTTCGACGATCGGCTCTTTGCTGTTGAAAGCAAAGCGGCTCTCATCATCAAGTTGCAGTCTGATCTTATAACAGCTAACCAAACTATTCTTAAATTCCAAAAAGCAAATGACAGGGTGAACAATTTGCCAGGATGAACAACGTTGAGATTTCAGGTATCCCTCTGACCAGCGGTGAAAACCTAAATAACATATTGCATACTATATAATAGGGTGGAATTACCCTAGGACGATAATGAAATAAATAGCATCCATCATGTACGCCGTTTTACGCGCACTTAATTGAGCGATAGTATTAGTGATGGCGGCGCCGCGGCCGGTCTCCGGAGCAAGCAGAACCCACCACCAGCAATAATTATGAGCTTCACTCGAAGGATCGGCTGCTGGCTGCGGTACGTGCGCGCCGTGGCCTCACCACTGCCGACGTCGGGCTGCCGGGGCCGGCATCACCCGTCTATCTAGGAGATCACCTCACTCCGCAAAATAAGCAGCTACTCAAACGTGCGAGACAACTCAAGAACGAACTTCATTATTCGTATCGATGGATAAGGGACTGCAGAATAATGCTACGTAAAGGTGAGAAATCGCGTGTGGTGTATATAACAAATGAAAATGATTTAAACAAATTAAAATGACAGTTATGTTTACGTTACAAACTCGGTAAGTGTATCACACTCTTATTAAGATGAGGTTCACTTGTTTATTTACCCTGATTGAATTTGTGATTACTCTGGTACATTTACTTAGTATTGTATTTGCTACAAGTGTGATACCTCCAGTTTACGTTAAAATAATTGCGGTTAAAAATATACATTATTAATCATCTAATATATAATTAATAAAAGAAAACCTATTAAATAACACACTGTTCTGAGTGCTTACTATAACGGAATAAATAAATAATAAATAAATTCTTTATTTACTCTTTCACAATCTTTAAACATTATATTGGCAGTTTCTTAACATAAAAATATAAATCATTAACAAAGATTGTGAGAGACTGGTGTCTGAACTGAGCGTTAATCCTGTATCTCTGGACACCAGTACTCTCACCCCTGAAGGGGGAATAAGTTGAACATAATATTTAGAGTTTACCTTTAGCCAAAAAAATATGCATTTCATAAACCAGAAGAGGTGTTAAAAACACATAGAATTTAACTACTTTAAATAAACAAAACTTGGAGGACTAAAGCTCAGGTGCCTAACAAAAACAATGAAATTAACAACAGCAAAGAAACGTCTGGCAAAGCATTTGGGTAGATAATAAGCAACTGTAACGTATTAGTGCGTCTATAAGAATATATATATAATGAAGAGATTGAGAGTTGTATCTGTAACAACAGTTGGCAAAGAGTATATAGGTAATATCTAAGCATGAAGAAAACAAATCATGTAATGGTGCGTATGAGATCTTCTCAGCGAAATAAGTTCTTGAACGTAATAAAAAACTTTGGATCACTTGAACCAACTTGAACATATAAATAAATAAATAAATATAAATAAATAACTGTTTATTTCTTCTCTACACAATCTCATCGTTTACAAAATAAGTTTACAAAAATTACATGAAAATTAAGTCACATACATAAGATTGTGGAGAGACTGGTATCTGAACTAAGCCGTGGCCTGTATCTCAGAGAACCAGTACTCTCCCCTCTTAACCACTGGGACTTTAATCACATTAACATGTTTTTAATATCAAAAATTTACGTTATTGAGTAGAAATAATAACAAAATAGGTAAGTAAGTATGTAGTGGGTATATACAAGTTAGGTTATATATATGTACGATGGAATCATTGTCTGTTTACATGGAAGGATGTCTGTGTGTATGTGTGTGTGTGTGCGTTTGTGAGTGTGTGTGTGTGTGTGTGTGCGTATGTGTGTGTGTGTGTGTTTGTGTATTTGTGTTTAAGTGCAAGTGCGCAGAAGATCTTCTGTTTCATCATAATTTAATGTATTTAAAAAGCAGAAAAGAACCTTTTTACATTTGAACCTAGTTAAATGAATTATGTTACATTTTTTGTGTAGTTTCTTATATAAATGTGGCCCAAGAAAATAAAAGAAGCGATGCGCAAATGAAGATTTGCAATGTGAGGTTGGAACTACAAGGTGCCTACTGCGGGATTTAATTGATGTATCTATGTAACTATGCTGTTTCAGTATACTTTGGATAATAAATAATTGTCGCACCGTTAGGACCTCGCAATACTGGTACAGATCATAAGTCGGAAACATTATGGGTTTGAAGGTACAAACTTTTAAGACCGCCCTTTGAGCTCTTTCGAGAGTTATTAAGACACTCTTGGAAGCACCACCCCAAGAACCGATGCAGTAACTTAAAACGGACTCACAAAGCGCCCTGTAGGTATTTTTTATAAGAAAAGGATCAGCTACTTGCCGTAATTTTCTAAAGATATGCATACGAAGCCTACAAGCAGTTAAGTAATGTGAGGCTGAAAGGTGAGTCTAGTATCGACAATGACACCAAGATATTTTACTGAGGAAGCTAAATTTAAGTGAGGACAAGAGCAACCTACTGTGTCATAAGCTGTGTGTGCCACAAGATGCAGGTCCCGAAGGGCCACAGAGGGAATCCTTATTTTGGACATGGGCATATATTGTGTTTTGTCGACGTTAATTGAGAGCTGGTTTGCTCTGAGCCAACTGAGCACTGTGTCAAGACCAGACTGAGCACGTCGATAGACCTCCGGAAAAGAGTTTGCATTAAAGATCAATGCAGTGTCATCTGCATAACAAATTATTTTGCAATTGGGAATGACAAGGGATGACAGCTCATTTATATAAACTAAAAATAAGGTAGGACCCAAAATACTGCCCTGCGGGACACCACACTCTACAGGAACGTCTGAGCTCTATATGACTTAAGTGAGCCAAGCCACTTAAACAATCTTTAAAATTCATATTGTTTATGAATTTAATTTAATCAATGTACTGATAACATTGTATTATTAATTAGGTTTTCTTGTGTTAATTTTATATTAGATGATTAAAAATGTATATTTTTTTCCGCAAATATTTTTATGTTAAATTTTGTAATTTGACTTATGCTAATTGGTATAATTCCGGCTCTAATCACCTAAGCTTAGCAAAGGTGACTTGTGTTTTTTTTGTGTTTTAGTGATACCAAACAGTTCACTTGCGAAATTGTAATAATCGGATTCTTGATTTGGTTATTTGTAATCTAGGTTGTAATGTTATGAGCTGCCAGTCGCCACTAGTGTCAGAGGACGCCCATCATAAATCTCTCCTAATCGAACAAAATTTTGATCACTCTATACAGTACTTAAAGCCGAATTATTCTTATACTTATAACTTTTCTAACGCTTATTATGACAATCTTATCGAAGACTTGTCAAACTTTAATTGAGATGACATTTTTCGTGATTTGTCTAATACATTCCATCTTTTGACACGCTCCGGTCGTGTTAAGCACGACCGGTGTGCAGAAAAGATAGAAAAGAAACACTATAAGTGGTTAACAAGTATAATTATAAGGTATAATATATTACAAAAGCTCAGGTGTGGGTTCATGGGAATCCTCGATTGGTGGCTCTCGCGAGGGTAAGAATGGGGATTTAGCTTTGGCTTTGCCTAGAGGAGGCAGAAGCGGAAGTCCGACGTAACGGACTACGTTCGCTTGGGGAGCACGGTGTTCAGCCTCGGTAGCACGGAGGGTAGGCTCGGGGTGGTGGTGCGCACGTAGTCTCGGAGTGGAGTTGCTCCGGGGTAGGCCGGAACAGGCGAGCGCTCGGCAGGTAGGTGCCGAGGTGGTTGACGGCCACGAAGCAGGTGTAGATGCAGCAGCTGCCCGTGGATACCTTGTCCAACCTTACTGTTAGTGTTGACATTTTATAGCATTATAAAGGAATTAATCTCTCGATACGTTCCATTGCGAGCCATTAAGCCTGTAGCTAGCTTTCCAATCTGGCATACTAAAGCTATAAGAAGAGTTTTAAAAGAAAAACAAAAGTTTCATTCATTGTGGAAAAAATACAAACCCTCTTGATTATGAGAGTTTCAAGATTCTTAGGAATCGTGCAACTAAACTTGAGGGTGAATGTTACTAACGGTTTAACTTGCCTTCCGAGGCACGGAAGAAATAGTCAATTATTGGCCACCTATTCCGTGACTGACCATTGCGAAACTAAATCGTAGGCCGAGCGCGCGAACCACTGCGCCTCGTCATACCGTACCTACAATAGTTTTCAGAGTAATAATAAATAAATAATAATAATAACCTTAACTTTAAATATTTAGGTGCGTTTGAAGCGCAGTGGCACCAATTCTGGCGTAATTTTTGTAAATGGATTTTTGAGGTCGTCATGATCTTTTTGGTCTTACTAACGCCAAAATTAATAACCTATCTATATGGATAGGGCTATCCTAGATAGTTGCCTAGGATATTACCAAAATAACGCGGTTGCTAGGCAATGAAACCAGTATCCTAGGCAACAATCTCAGATAGCCCTATCCATATCTACAGATACGTTATTAACTTCGGGGGTAAGCAAGCCTCAGCACCTTAAATGGGAAATAACGAATCGAAATGATAATTAGATTAATGGTCGGTTTCACCAACTACTGATAATTAATGTGGCAAATAATAAATAAAGTGGCATATAATTTTTCTATTTTTCATATAACAAACTGTCAAATTATTTGTCAATTAAACTATCCAGAACTTATTAGTAGTCGGTAAAACCGGTCCGTAAAGTTATTTTGTTCTATGAATAGAGCATATAGTACAGTGGGTAAGAATGGGATCATGTTGTCCAATCATGATTGTTATGATGGTATGACTCAAAAATGCTCTTCAGTAAAGACAGGCGCAGTTATTAAGTATTACTTAGATACAGTCGGGACACTTCCCAGTCGACCAGTAGACTTTCTTATGGAGTGTGAGCTATTTTTCGATATGTGTATACTATTTTACCAGCTGTATACAACCTACGTAAGGGAAATTATGGGGATTATAGTGGTTAAATAACTTTTGCTAAGGTCGGTCACGGGGTGGGTGACCAAAAATTAGACGTATTACAAAGCCACATTGACTGATGAAACTAAATCACAAGCATCGTCTATCTAATTATTATCAACAGAACAAAAAAAAACGACTTCAGAAAGATGCATCTTAATAGGTACTTTGCATTGTAATAGGTAATTTTTCTTTTAATTCTACTTATATATACGTAAGTACGTAGGTACTAACGAATTGATAAATTTCTCTATTACTTAAAGGTGATAAGATAATAAGAATGTAATTAAATGGTATCATATGTTAAGTATTTTCCTTAAAAAAGTAAAAAATACAGGTGACTCAATAGCCTCTTCCTTTTTTGAAGTTGGTTAAAAAGACCGACTTACTAACAATTTAGTCGGGTAAGATTGCAAACGATGTTCCGGTTCTCACGCGAACGAACGCGAATAAAGCGGGCACAGCTAGCTATAAATAAATACAAAACATAACTGTTATAGAAGTAGGTAATACAGTATTCATTACCATTTTATCGATACCGTACGCGTACTGAAAGAAAGAAAGAAAGAAAAAATGTTTATTTGGGACAAACAAGGGCAATACAAACAAACAAACAAAGTAAAAACAAATAAATAATCACTGTTTGTCCCAAATGGGCCCCGACTCAGCATGATGCTTGGCGCTGGTCTTCCGTCGGTACCGTTTTGGTGGTGCTGAGAGCTGTATTAACCGGTATACATATAATAAAAAAGAAGCAAAAATTTTAATGACAATATCAAATTAAAATAAATGGCTTAATAAACTAAAAGCCAGTGCCAGCACAGATACGCTAGTTTTTGTTTCTTTTTTTTTACGTTGGTAGTCTGTGGATTGTAGTGCTGACAGCTGACAGTGACAGTAAGTGCAAGTGGAAGCAAGTTAACAGGCAAAAGCATAGCAAACAAAGATGACAAAAGACTTTTAGAAAAAAACAAAGCAATCGAAATTTTAAAAAATAGTGTACTAACAAAGCACAACATAATAATATATTGCTAACTAACTAAATAAAAAACATAAATTCAAAAGCGACGAACTTTAAGCGCAATGTGCAACAATGTCAAAAAGTGATTGATTATAAAGTTAATTATTATCTAGTTTAAAAAGACACACAAATCCAGCTTAGGGCAAGACTTGGAAAGTGAGGCTTAACGTTCCGGCGAGTAAAAACAAACAAGGACTGCTTATGTAATGGTTCGAATTTGTCCTTTTTTATTTTTTATTATTATATAACATTATTTTTATTAACAATTTATTGCAGTTATTCATGAGTTCAACAATTTGTTGCAGGCTTAAACAGAATAACAAGATACAACAGAAAAAAAAGAACACAATAGGCAACAGCAAAATAAAGATTAATAGTGCAATGCAACAATACCTATATAAGTACTAATGTCCGCCAATGCAATTCGCAATGCAGAAACAATAACAACATCTATTGTGGGACAGAAAACAAGGGTAAATTACTAAAATAAACTTATGTCTTGAGCTAAATTTTCCTGCTCTTTTTAGCCATTTAAGAGCAGATTTTTGAGATGGTGTTTAAAACTGATGCTACTTTTTAGGTCCTTGACGGGTGGAGGGATGTTGTTCCAACATTTGGACGCTGCATAGCGGAAACTTCCGCGAGAATCGGCAGTTGCATGGCGAGGAGTGGACAGTTGTCGAGCTTGCCTGCGGGCACCAAGAGGTTTATGTAATAAATAAATTTTATGAATACAACATTTACTAGACGTTAATATATAACATCGTTATGAATACAGGGTTACCAAACCTAATTCTGTGAATATACACCGTGTTTAACGTAACACTTAAAAGAAATAATTAAACTAACTTCTTTTAAGTGTTACGTTACTCCACACATCTCTCTGAGCCAGTTCCATTCAATCATGCAGCACAGACCGGATGTCAAAACAAACGTCAAAACCACGGATTGTCTTCTTTAGACAAAGCAAAGGTTATCCGAGCGTACTGCCAACATAATTTCACTGATAAATGACTAAATACAGCTGTCAAAGTGACAGTGCTAATAAGAAAATGAACATGTAATGGCGGACTAAGATACGACATTACACTCTATACAATATCTTTAACTTATAAAAACAATTTCGGACCCTATGTGATTTTCAAAACGAAGGTTGCTATCCATTTTCAGACCCAGATTGCGAGCTTCGTAGACTCACTCTGTTGGTTCATCTTTTAGTTTAATATCATGTTAAGGGAGAGCTTTTTCTATCTGCTGCTTTGACCCAAATATCATATATTTAGTCTTTGAAGCATTAAGCTGTAAGCAGTTGATTTTAGACCAATTTACAATGTTAAAGAGGTCTTCATTGATTTGTGCTATGGCTTGGTCAATGTGCTCAGGTTTTAATGAGATGTTTAATTGGGTGTCGTCTGCATACATCTATGCAGACGACAGTGACAGTGAGTGATTTGAGTAACTATATCCGCTGAATATAAAATAAATAGGATTGGTCCCAAGATCGATCTTTGAGGTACACCTCTATTTATGGCCACCCTACTTGATTCCACAGAATCATTGCTATCTTTCAGTTTTACATATTGATAGCGACCAGTGAGGTAACTGTGGAACCAACGAACAGCCTGAGAATCGAAACCGTAAAAACTGAGTTTGGATAAGAGGAGATCATATTTAAAGCTTCGAATGCCCGGGAAAAATCAAGCAGAACGAGTAGGGTACACATGCCTTGATCTTGTGCATGCAGTATTGTGTCAGTTATATCAAGAAGGGCAGTTGTGGTACTGCGACCCTTCCTAAAGCCAGACTGTAGCTCGGGTAAGATTTTAAAGGTAATCTATCAGCTGCATTCCGACAGCCTTTTCGAGGATCTTAGATAGGCAAGGTAGTATACTGATAGGCATCAAGTCATTCAAATCCGTGGGGTTAGGGATCTTAGGTAGCGGAAGTACAATGGCCAGTTTCCAAAGTTCAGGGTATATTTGGGATGCAATAGACAAATTGATGATGTCTGTCTGATGATTATTTTAAGAATTTCCTCTAAGCCAACAAGATTCAAATGAAAGACTGCTTTGAAAAGCGCTGAAATTCAAAAAAGGTCAGCTGATAATTGCTCACTGTAGAGTTACCAGGCATGTTTAAAAAGTGATTATTTATAACATTGGGGTCATTGAAAAAAGGTCCCCCTTTTTTCAATGACCCCAATGTTATAGATCATTCCTTTTTGAGGCAAGATTGAATTTTTGAAATTGGGATTGTCAATTTTACTAATAATATGAAATTTAAAATATGCTACTGTTTCATGGAATAACGCTTGATTAATTAATGATTTTAATGATTTGTAGTATGAAAAGGTACTGCCTGTTTTATTTCTATGGTAGTCCGCTAGAGCTTCGTCACGCAACTTCATCATGAGCTTGACTGTGTCTGTCAACCAGGGCAGGCTGCGGTGCTTTATCCTGATGGTCCTTTCCGGAGCGTGTTTGTCAAAAACTGTCATGACAATGTTATTAAAAGACTCTACCATGTCATTAACGCTATCCATTTTAAGTGATCCCATTGCATTTTCACTAAGTAATCATTAAAACTTTCCACATTTATTTATTTGAGAGGCCTGAGACTTATAGTAAACTAGGAGTTGAGTGACGCTGCGAGCGTTAACACGGTCGTACGCAAAAATACTAATATCATAAATTTTTCATTTTACAATGCTATTTTTGTGTGATAAATATTATACAAGAAAATATACTAGAAAAAAGCAACTAGTCTCATGTCGCCCTGACGTGATTCGAACCCGCATACTTGGGAATCCGGCCCAATGCACTAACCAATTATGCTACAGAGACCTATTAGGACACGTCGAATTTTTTAGTATATTCACCTTTCTAAAGTGTTGGCCACCGACGTTTCATCAATGAGAGAAATATCCTCGCATTCGAAAGAAACATCTTTACAAATGTTTGACTATCGATTAGGATGAAACAGCAATTTAATTATAAATTTTTAATTTTGTATTTTACAATGCTATTTTTGTGTGATAAATATTATACAAGAAAATATACTAGAAAAAAGCAACTAGTCTCATGTCGCCCTGACGTGATTCGAACCCGCATCCTTGGGAATCCGGCCCAATGCATTAACCAATTATGCTACAGAGACCTATGAGGACACGTCGAATTTTTCTAGTATATTCACCTTTCTACAGTGTTGGCCACCGTCGTTTCATCAATGAGAGAAATATCCTCGCATTCGATAGAAACATCTTTACAGATGTTTGACTATCGATTAAGATGAAACAGCAATTTAATTATAAATTTTTAATTTTGCATTTTATAGTGCTATTTTTGTGTGATAAATATTATACAAGAAAATATACTAGAAAAAAGCAACTAGTCTCATGTCGCCCTGACGGGATTCGAACCCGCATCCTTGGGGCAGCTGCACTATTTTCAATCGGACTCTGATATAGACCGTGTTTTTGGCGTGGGTGTCGTCCCCAGTGACCCTTAGCCCTAAAACAAGGTTATTGCAGTATGGATATTTGTATTTTAAAGAAAAAAGCCAATTTTCAAAGGTACCCTTTTTATTTTCCGTTTCATATGTGTCATATATTTCTATTGCAAATCTACTTACTACTTAATGTGCAACTTACAAATCTAAGCTTTATGTGCGCTTCAAAGTACTTTTTTACAACAATTATTTAAAAACTACGCTTGCAACTTACAAATCTACGCTTTCTGTGCGCTTCAAAGTACTTTTTTACAACAGTTATTTAAAAACGATTAGAATCATTGCACGTCGTGATTACAATCTGAAGTTAATTATTATAATATTAAAAAATTATAAATAAACATTTTATAGTTGGTTTGTACTATGCGGGTTCACTCGGCACTAATCACGATAACTTCATTGTCTCAATCGCCTGGTATGACTTGGACGTTTTGGCTATCAACGAAACTTGGCTCAGAGACGGAGAGGATGGCCGAGCGCCTGCCCTACCCGGGTATCGACTTCGACACATACCGCGGCCGCGCGGCATTCGTAAGCGCGGGGGAGGGGTCGGTTTCTATATTAGACGAAACGTTTCTGTCCGTACTCTTCCATACCCAGTAGACCCAGCACATAAGTCAGTGGAGCAAATGTGGCTTGAGTTGACCCTTAACGGAAAGAAGCTTATCATGGGTACTGCTTATCGCCCACATTGGCTAAATTTTGACCTTTTTCTGGATGCAATTTCGGACACTACCAGTTCAATTCCCAAATACGATAATCTTATTCTTTTAGGAGATTTTAATATTAATTTACTGCATACTTTGGATTCGAACACTATTAACTTTAACTCTTTCCTGTCTAGCTTTAACCTCTTGCGAGTAGTTTCTGAACCGACACATGTCACACTTCATAGCCAGACCCTTATTGATGTGGTATACACTGATCTCTTTGCAAAAAAACTCACCCTGGATCATGTCGGTGCCGCAAGTGGCCACTGCCTTGTTGTGTGCGAGTTTAATATTAAACGTGAAAAGCAGTCCTCAAAGCAGGACTGAGTCACTCTGTACTGAATCATAGGCTTGTTTAAGGCCGTTGAAAAATGCCAATACGGTTGGCGCTGGAGAGAGGACTGTCTCAACAAAGTCCTTGACGTTACCACTATGCGCGACCTTGATGGTGCGAGCGACTTTGTACACGAACGTGCCGTTGTACGTGCGGCTGAACTTCGTGGGCGCGTACGGGGACCCGCACAGCTTGTTCAAGAAGTTCAGCTGCTGCAGGCAATGCTGGAGCTGAACCAACGGGTGAAGCATTTGGCGGTCGATAACCTCCACGTCCGACGGTGACACTATAAAGTATTCCTTCAAAGAAGCTTTAGCTGCTGCACTATCTAACTCGGTAACCAGCTCTTTATCTGTGATAGAGTCCAGAATAGGTTTCGGAACCAATTCAATATCATCGCAATCATTTTTATCACATTTATCAGCCACTACTCCTAACATCACGTACGACAGAAGAAAGCTGCAAACTTCAACGGCGGTGTCAACAGATCTATTTTGTGAAAAATAGACCAAAGCTAACATTAACAGTCTAGCTTCCTCAGGTAAATCGTCGAACCTATTGAAGTAATCTAGTAAATCTGGCATTGACTTTTCAAGAAAATGTTCGAATAATCTCAAAGACCGTATGTTGGCCCATCCGTTTTCAAACGGGCTCTGTACAGCTGTATACTTCGGTTTTGGAACTGCTATCTCATCAGTTTCTTTGACGATTGTGTGTTTGTCATTTTTTTTATCGTAAAACTGCAATTCCCTTCTCTCGAAATTCGTTAACAAGTTATATGCATACTTTATAATATCCATAGAAAGTAACATCGCATCTTCTGCCTCAGGGTCTTCTATGCACCAAGATCCATTAACAATGTTCCAGTGAAACATATTGACGTACTGTAACGGCACGTAGCCACAAGCGACGCCCTTTTGAAACCACAGTGGGTCTTTGACCTCGAACTCAAGTCGATTTTCTTGCATCAGGTATTTGACAGGAATTTCGGGAGTCTCCTTCCGACGAATGACTTCCATAATTTTATTTATCTCTCTTGTAAAAGTGTCATATTCTTCTGGCCGCAGGCACTTTTGAAGATATTTTATAATGGTTTCGTATTTTGTTCTCGCAAGCCATTTTAACAAGTTTTGGTTTCGGAAATAATAACTTTTTCTTTGCAGTTTGATACAGTCATAAAATTTCTGAGACCAATCTTCAACACCCGTTATATTTTCATCAGTCAATACAATAAAGGTAGCCATTTTTTTTGGGGTCAGATTGTATTTTTGTTCAAAATCATCAAATGATAACACAGAACAATGTATACTGCCCGTTGTCGCGTCGTATCTCAAGCTATCTCCGAAATAAGAACGTGGTATGTACGTGACTCCAGAGAAAATAAATTCAATGTTAAAACTTATAAGCGGACAGTCCAACTCTTGTGCAAGTGCAATGCACTGTGTCTTAGATTCAAACTCGCAGATGACATAGTTAAGATTCATTTCATCGAGAACTTCTTTATAGATTTCCTTCATAAATATCGGTAATACGAGAGGGTTCAATTCATTCTCGACATAGGTGTTTTTTTTTACTTTATTGTCACTAGGGCATGTCTTGGCTTTTTCCATTTTACGTTGGATATCACTATGGCCTCCTTTGAAAATGAAATAACATTTGACGTTAGCCTTTTTAAAGATGGATAGTTGCTGCCTCAAATATTGAGCGTAGTGGTCGCCTTCGCATCCAAACTGGAAAGGCAAGCCACTCTTCTCATACATGTTATACAAGTAGTTTTGGCCGTCAATCACCACGTCACAATTTTTGAGTTCATTTGGTTTCAGTTCAGCTTCTATATTCTTCCAAAAGTCTCGAATCCTCATCTTTAAATCTGTAACAAAAATGTAAGTACATAAACATTTATGAAAATTTAATTTTAAAAACGTATTGTTTAAATCGTAAATTAATAATTATTATACAGTGGTGGTCACATAATTAACGACACTAGTCGATTTTCATACAATCGTAACTATGAAACTGAAAACTCTGATCCTTACAACTTTAGAATGTTGATCAGATGAGTTAAGGTATGGCAATCTGGATCTCCTTCATTCACTCCCTACATAGCCATTATCAGTTCACAGCTGCGTTTATCCTTGGCAGATAACCAAGGCTCCAAAATTACCTCGATGGTATG
Organism: Chrysoteuchia culmella; assembly: GCA_910589605.1. NCBI lineage: Eukaryota > Metazoa > Arthropoda > Insecta > Lepidoptera > Crambidae > Chrysoteuchia > Chrysoteuchia culmella. The sequence goes on from OU342651.1 coordinate 5,961,577, forward strand.
AAAATCAGCTAGTTTATTTATATAATTTTTTTATTTGAAAACCAACAGCGTTACAAATTGTTTAATTAAATAACTAGTAAAGGCAATTACAAGTTTTCCTTCAAAATTTAAACATGTTTAAAAAAATGAATATAGTACAAGAAAACAGTATCAAAGTTATATAAAAATCAACACCCATTAAATATTCTAAGTTATTATTAAAATTTAGAGGTTACTATATAATTATTATAGTTATACATTTATTCTTTCGTGCACCACTGAATCATCTACTAACATTATAAAGTAAGTATGATATCAAATTTAAACTAAATACGAACGTTGAGTTAGATTAGCTTAGATTAATCGATTGTGAGTCGTTCAATCTAAGCCAATCCCACACATTAACGCATGGAAAAGACTTATTTAAATATTATATTATTCTGTATATTTTTATATATCTGTTTGTTTAAGTAGGAAATACTTTTTAATAGTATTTTTAACAGCTGTCTTCGAAAGAAAGAATATGTCAATGTCACTGAATTGCTTAATGTAAGTATGGGGCAGGCGGACCAATATACTATTGTTAGTGGCACATCTAGGGACATGTGTATAACAGCGGAGTGTGGCGCGTTCGACGCTTGGGTGGGTGTGCAGAACATTAAGTATTCCAACCAACTCGGGACAGTCTAAATGTCCATTTATAATGTCGTGAAGAAAGCTCATGTCCAACATTTGTCGACGTTCCTCGAGCGTGAGGCTATTATAAGTACGACATGATTCAATATAAGAATTGGCAGAGTTACGGAAGTGGTAAGCTAGGTAACTTACAAACTTCTTTTGTATACTCTCTAGTCATATACACAGCATACTGAGGCGACCATATAGGGCTTGCGTATTCTAGTTTACTAGAATACACACAGTTTGGATCGATGGATGGATGTTTGTTACTCTGTCACGCAAAAACTACTGGATTTAGATGCAACTTGATAGTATACAGTCTTAATTACGGGACCAGGTGGAGAACCTAGGTGAAGCACGGGTCCGCACTCTATACATCAGACACATAGGCCCCGATATTCCCACGGTAAAGGAACTACGCAGGTGCAATCGTTTGGAAGGATGTTTGCTACTCTATCACACAAAAATTACTGAACGGATTTAGATGAAACTTCAAACTTATATAGCTTATACATCAGGATAATACATAGGCTACATTTTGTCCTGAATTTCGCACGGGGAACCCCTGTTGCTAGTATCTGAATATTTTTTATATTTTCTAGTTTCATAAGACAAACAAATTAAAAAATGATTATACTTACATAGCTTTATGTTACGTCTAAAGGTAAGAAAGTATTTATTAATCTCACTTCACTATCGCTTTGATTGATATCAGCTTGCTTATGAAATCATTATTTTTGTACAAATATAATTTTGCTTGTGATGGCCCGTGGTTACAATTGATATATTGCCAAAACAATTGTTCAGTATTTCTTTTTATATCCTGCGATAAGACAGGTAATTTCCAGACTTACGAACTTTAGTGTTGCCATATTAAAAACCGTCGATGTAGTAAAAAAACATTTTGGTTGACCCGACCACATACGGAAATATGATAATACTAGTGGCCGTCCGTGGTTTCACCCGTGTGGTTCAATTTCCAGTGTGAATATCGGGATATAACGACGCCTATATTTTAACACTAGAGTGCACGCGCGTTCTACTATAGTAGAGCGCTGTCATAAAATTATTCGTAACTTTATAGATTATCACGCAATCAAGATGTGCGGTCTAGCCTAAGCCTAGTCTATGAAATAGTGCGACAAATAAGTATCAACACACCCTCTAACGATTGTACCTGTCGCTGCAATATAACACTAAAACTCTGGTTCTACCATAGTAGTACGCGCGACCACTGATGTCACACAAAAAAGGTGTAAATATTGTATGAAGGAATGTATGGAGTAAATTAAATTTGGCAATATCTAGCCTAAACTTTATATTAAGTTGCTTAATAGCCCCGATATTATGAATCTATAGAAATATACTTGAATGAATCAATTGTCGCAATCACATTTTTTGCCAATTTTAGGTAAATAAGTCCTATATCAAGATTGTTCACTTATTATAAATTCAAAACAATAAAAATATGATGTCATTACGAAATTAAAGAAAGTCAAATTGCTAGATAATAAAGTAAATTAAATTGAGTAAATGTCATTGGAAAAATAATAATAATCTAAAACAATTTGATACATACAAAAAAATAAAGAAATTACAATACAATAAAACTTAAAGAAATAATATCAGATTTTTATAATTGTCATGTCATAAGATATTTTAATTCTAAATATTTACTAGCTTCTCTACATATATGGTCAATCTTATCAGCAAATAAATCAATGTCAGGGCACTGAGTGAGTATGTCCCCAATCAGGCGTAATGCGCGAACAGTAGGTGCATTAGCGGCATGTACCACTGTACATGCCGCTAATGCGTGTGACGGGTTTGCGTAAAAGCCGCGGTCGGCGGCGCGGTGCCATCGCCCCAGCTTCAGTCCGGGGAACGCGCATGGGTACAAGTAGTTCTAACTTAGAAACCACATCAGTGGCTACCCTATTATGGATCGCTGAAATATAATGACCCAGAAGATGTAACATTCTCCTATGAGCCAGCGTGTCCAAATCAACCATACCGGCTACGAAACGCGAGGGATATAAATAAGGGTAATACCCATAAAGCCGTTTAATAATAGTCAGTGACAGAAACGAATCGCCTAAAAACCGACTCCACGCAGTCTTGTATGCCCTACCCCTAGAGTGTAATTTAAGCCCGCGTAGGCGCGGAGGGGCGAGGCGGCCCGCGATCTGAGGAGCAGGTGGTGACTGAAAACCATCTGCGACGATAAGCTCGCGTGGGACCGCCAGAGCCCCGCAGCGCCGGAGCCGTGACAGAAATCATGCATGCTGCATGCCTGCTTGCATGCTGCTTGTTTGCTTGCATGCTGCATGCCTGCTTGCATGCTGCTTGCCTGCTTGCATGCTGCATGCCTGCTTGCATGCTGCACGCCTGCCTGCATACAGCAATTATGCTTAAAAAAAATAATGTTAATTCTATTATTCCTTGTGATTATTATGCTATAAATTTATATATTTATATTTAAATTATGCTAAAAGTTTTCGCCCGAGGGAAAGTGATATTTTTCCGGGATTAAAATTATCCTATGTCACTCTCTAGCTCGTAAACTACCCACATACTACAAAACACGTCAATCCGTTGCTCCGTTTTCACGTGAAAGACGGACATACAAACAAACACACTTTCACATTTATAATATTAGTATAGATTGTATGTCAAAAGAAAATACATATTACGCTGAACAATGTCTCTTAAGATACTATATTTGTATCTCTTATAGTTTAGCTGGGCTGCTAGGGTTCCACATCAGGTGTACCAGACCTTCGATATTTTTTCGTCAATAGAAAATGTTCATTACGGTAAACAACTTTTCTTAAGACGCTATGTTTGTATCTCATATAGTTTAACTTGGCTGCTAGGGTTCCACATCAGGTGTACCAGATCTTGTTGTTGCGTAACCGTGGGATTAAGAAGAAAATATAAATAGCACAGATTTTTTACCATACTTGAAAATATATTATTTTGGAAACTTTGGGAAAATTCCCGGGAATATTGGGAATATTCTCGTAAGTTTACAACGAGCAAATTACTTGGAAATGGGAATATTCCCAGCGGCACATCGCTAAATGTGTCACATCCATCTGTCAAATGAAGCCGACTACGATGCCGACGTCACTTGCGCGGTACTTCCCCTGATTGGTTTATATTTCTACGTACATTTTTGTATATTTCTATCTATAATAAGTCAAAGCTTCAGAGTAGATTTCAGTCATTGAAATCGAGACAGCGAGCATTGAGCTACATAGTGACCTTCGTATCTTTCTTTTATCTTTCTTTTATCATAAGATAATAAATAATCAATTATCGTATGAAGTCATAAGCCAAAAAACCCTCGAATAACAGTAAAAATAAGTGAAATAGTGTCTGTGAAAAATTACGTAAGTAAATCAAAATTCACTATTCTATACTTTTTAAAAAAACAGGAACAAAAACTTCTCAGTTTCATAGAACAACAAGTTGTACTAATTAATTCAGTCTCACAAGAACAAAAAAATGGGGACGATCCCATTGGAGACATGTACAAATCCTAATCTATATTGTTTGCATCAAAATATTTGTAGTGTACTCAAAAACAAAAACAAACTTGAAGTAGAACTCGACGGTTTTAAAGCGAGTAAAAAAGCAATAGACATAGTCTGTCTTTCAGAAACTTTTATACAAAGAGGACAGGAACAAAACTTAAAATTAAACAATTATAAAATAGGTTCTATATGGTCACGTGAAGACAAAAAAAGAGGGGGCTCCTGTATCTTAGTTGCAAACCACATAAATAGTACAAAACTGGAAATAGAAGCTTTTTCTGAAAAATACATCTTTGAGTGCTGCGGTGTAATTATAAAAAATATAGATTTAATTGTTATATGTGTGTATAGAACCCCTAAATCAAATATAGAGATCTTTTTTAAAAAACTGGACAAATTATTGTCCAAAGAAAACAAGGGACAAAGAAATATAATAATCTGTGGGGACTGGAACATTGATACCTTAAAGAATAACAAAAGAACTAAACAATTAACGAGTATCATGCAAAATCATAACCTAGTCCTACATATCAATACACCCACTAGAGAAAATGCATGCCTAGATTTGATAGCTAGCAATTTAAAAGGAGCTACAGGATATACTATGGAACTGCGACTGTCAGACCATAACCATTGTCAAATTTTGTCAGCTCATGTAGCAAACTACATGAGCTGACAAAAAAATTACAATTATTATGTAAGGTTTAAGATTAATTTAATAATAATTATCTGTTAGATTCAATAGTAAATTAAATTATGTATTATAAAGTTAGTATTTTGCTGGTCTTTAAAACAAAAGTTTCATGATTGACTACGACTGCGTTGTAAAAGTGAATGTTACTCTCAGGTTGGGAACTTTTAAAAGAATTATTGATAGAAAATGCATAAATAGCAATTTATTATGATTATTAAATGTTATTAGATATTTTCAAGTAACATTTCATTAAAATTATGCAATTATTATGCAATAAGTCAAAGTAACCGGAAGTAGCGCGAGTGTGAAAAAAATGAGTGAGAAGCACTACGCATCGCCATGTCTATCTTCGACCCGCTCGGACTCATAACACCGATCAACATTCAAGCCAAACACCTGTTACAAGAAAGGTGGCGACTAGGAATCGCCTGGGACGAAACACTACCACCTCAGCTCGAAACAACGTGGCGTGGCTGGCTAGAAGAAATCAAGAAGTAAGAATACATTCAATTACCGCGCTCTCATTCAAACTTAGCGCGCGCACGAGATCTTCAACTTCATACTTTCACCGATGCAAGTCAATCTGCATACGCCGCCGCCTGCTACTGGAGAGCCGTCGACGAAGAGGGAAGTGTCCGTCTCACTGATCGCAGCCAAGGGACGCTTCGCGCCGCTGAAAACTGTCTCCATTCCACGACTCGAGCTACAAGCCGCAGTTTTAGATTTTCAAAGGTAGGTGTTTGTGATAGTGATTTATGGAATTGTGTAACTACAATCACCCACACCCATACACCGACCCACGTAATCACTCATTAATACACACAAACACATACACACACGCACTCACGCACTCTTACATTCACGCACGCACACCTGTGATCTGCTGATAATCTTTATTTTATTTTAATGTTTTTGTTTTTCTTTCTAGTTTTAATAATTACCTTATCCCTACAGCTAGATCTGTATCTTTTTATTATTAATCAGAGTAGTATCACAGTTTGGTAACTAAGTTTCAGCTCATTGCCATATCTGTCCGAGGTGGTGGGAGCCTGGTTACCTGAACTTACAGGTATTAATTTACCTACTTCAGGCATCAGTCTCACACAAACTAGGTGTAGATAGTCTTAAGGCACTACCAAGTTCTTTGTTCTATCAAGAAAATATACTAGAAAAAAGCAACTAGTCTCATGTCGCCCTGACGGGATTCGAACCCGCATCCTTGGGAGTCAGGCCCAATGCACTAACCAATTATGCTACAGAGACTATTCTTGTTTTTAGTTTTATCGTGCCGTCCTTGCCGCTGAAAACATCACCAACGAACAGCGAGCGCCGGCAGTAATGGACGGACGACATCCCTATACTCGTCTATACATCGAGTAGCAACATCGAAAACTACATCATGGAGGCGTCGCGTCGGTCACCAATCAAGTTCGACAACACTTCTGGGTGCTACGCCTGCGGCCCACAGTAAGAAAAATCGTGAAGAGTTGCATCATCTGCCGCAAGCGCCGCGCCAAGCCGCCCGAGCCACCGACAGGGGACCTACCCGCTGCCAGGGTCGCACACCACGAAAGGCCGTTCACATACACGGGCCTTGACTACTTCGGCCCTCTCAGCGTGACCGTCGGCCGCCACCACGAGATGAGATACGTGGCGCTATTCACCTGCTTATCATCGAGGGCGATACACCTTGAGATCGCCGCATCGCTCTCCACCGACTCTGCTATCATGGCCCTAAGGCGCATGATGGCGCGCCGCGGCGCCCATCAGAAATCTGGAGCGACAACGGCACCATCTTCAAAGTCTTAAGTTCCACAACAAGTGATTGAGCTGCCTTTGCATAAATTTAAAATATATGTTAAAAAGTCACTCTTAAGCAAAGGTTAGGTATAGGTATAGGTATATATATACAAGGTAGATGATTATTTAAAAGACCAAAATGCATGGATGTGATACTAACATAAAACATAACTATTATAAATTGGATAAAAGGAAAATATTCTAATAATTGAATATGGGAAAATTTTCCTCTTATATTAAATATATTTCTAAATTGTAAATCTGTGTTTGGCAACAACATGTTCCATTGTAAATGTTGTTGTTTCTGTTAGAGCTGATAAGTTTCTTGCGGCCGTTCTTCTTATCAGTTAAAAGAGGCCCTGAATGGCTGATAGGGAAAAAAAATTGTCGGACTATTCGAAAGTACTTATCTATAAGTCTATTTGAATAAAAATCTTTGACTTTGACTTTGATTAGTTGTTTTATTGTTTATAGTTACTTATTGTTTTCGTGGTTTTCATTGTCGTTGTAAAATCGTTTAGATCGAAACTTAGTTATAAGATGTAAATAGCATAAGTACTTGTATTATATCGAGTCAAGCTTTGGTCGCAACCTGCACGGACAAGCTCGAGATAGCTCGCGCCCGCCGCGGTAGAACGCGCTCACCTATCAATGTCCTACCTACCGCGCACCTAGCACCTGTCACACACAATGAAGATAATATAAAATATATCTTATCTTCGACATATCGGTAGCCATACATTTCAATGGACCACACACAATTAATGTAATATATATTTCACATTCGAGTATCTTAAGATACTGACCGATATGTGAAAGATATCTTAATATACCAACGACATCTTAAGATATTGAAATATATATTAACATAATCGGCGAAATTTATCTTAAGATAAAAAACAGAATGTTCTATCAATATATTACAAGTACAATTCACCTCGCTGTTTTGGTTCTTATGTGGTCCTCTACCCAGATTTAAGGATTTTTACTTCGTGATGCAACATAATAATCGAATTCACTGTTCCATTCGTCATTAGACGAGCTGCCAAGTAAGTCTACCAACAGCCAGTATCGCCGACTCGCAAGACGCTTTCTGATTCAGTGCAGATGCAGTTGCGATATATTATCGTATCTTTGATCCCTCGCGGCCAATAGCAGCGCAATAATAAATTGAACAATTTCGTATATAAAGCGCGCAAGTTGTGACCACGGCACTCATTCATCTTGAGTAAAGTTAAAAAAATATATAATTATTTGATTTTGTAAAAATTAATTATGTACAAAAAGTAAAAAAAACAGAGTGTAATGAGCATAAAAAAACTTGGCTACAAATATCTATAAATCTTGTATTTTTCAGTATTTTTTGTAATTTGAAACTCATTGTATCGTAAATAATTAGTAACTAAAATAAAATTCTAAAAATGTCCAATATACTTTCTTAAGTCTCCATAAATATATTTACTACTGTAAAAGTTCACTTTGCACTAATTCTAATAAAATGATTATTTCTTAGTGGTGGTGATCCTGGTCACGGCACCAAATGTAAAAGTTCACCCCTGGCGACTTTTATATTTCCTAAGTGTCTCTTTGAGATGAGGGACTTGGATGGCAGCGGGCTTCGACAATGTGGTAGGATTATGAACAACAGTATTTTTCATAACTTCTTTATTCAGCCTCTCGCCATGACATGCCAAAAGCAAGACCATAGACAATGGTGTTCGGATACTTATCGATACAGATAATAGATCGAATACATGTATGTAACATCTCCCTTTGTAAAATAGAAAAAACAAGTTTAGTTTGTTTTTTCTGTTAAATGGAACGTACAGTATATAAACACAGAAATATTTTTTTATGACAAAACAAAAGAGAAAAAAAACCATCTGCAAACGTATTTATGATTTGACACTTTTGATAGGTAACATAACATGAGACTGACAATGACGTTTAGTTAGGTTATTTTTATAAACTTTTACATTAATTTACATTAAACTTTAGATGACTTGTACATTACTATATAATTTGTGCTTATAAGTATAACTTAAAGTAACTAATCTACTTAGTTTATTCGCAATATCGACGGGGTCTAATAATGGGGCGACCATATGACGAATAAGTAATATTGGGGTAGTTTGTAGACGTGCTTGGACTGACATGTTTTGTGTTTGAATCAGCGTTTGTTGAAGTTCCAGGTGCAGTTGGAGAAGATGACTTCGGACTGGTTGGAACAAAGGATTTTGGTGGACTATTCGGCGCCGAAGGAGAATGAGACTGACTACTTACAGTAGTTGGGATAACATTCTGACTGTGGCACACTTAAAACAACGCAAACAGTCAAAGAAAGTAGCGCCATCTCTTAATCTTAACCAGAACTTTTACAACAAAATGTCTTCCAGCTTGCCAGTAGATGTCTCTGCTGTCGGAATTAAAATTGAAACTTGTTTTGTGTGTATCTGTGTGAAGTGAATGTAATAGTCATGGCTGCCGCTGCCGGGTGCTCTTGCGCATTTTGCTAAATATTACTACTGCTTTTGAGTGTTTGTGTTTTCTGTAATCTAACGTCGAGTTGAGTTTGTTTCTCCGTTCGGTTATTTAGATCGCTGACTCGTAAGAAGTCATCTTCCTCCTCAAAGTTGTGTCGAGCCCACTGATTCCACAACCCTGAAGAAGATGTTGATATTGACACCTGTTGTTGCACTATAGACGCTTTCTTTGCGAAATAGACGCTTGGTGTACTATTATTGTGTTAGTGCTTGTTACAAAATCGTAACAATACCGTTCCTGTGTATTTTTTGATGTCCTGGTAAGTTATTAGTTATTTAAAGTTAGTAGAAAATAACCTATGCCAACCGTAATTCATAATCAGATCAGTGTGTGTGATGTTGCCTTATTTTTTTAACTTATTTATTTTAATGATTTTCAGGCGCTACTTTGCATGTGTTTCCAAGCCCTGTGAAGTGGATACTTCAAAGCATGGGCTTCAATAATATGATGCACAACTGGTAACACTGACTTCAACTTGAAGTCTACAAGAACAACAGGATATATATGCGATATTAATTTCATACCAGAACATAAGAATCTTAATTATTCTTTGAGCAGTACCCTTACTACATTTACCAGGTCAGTAAATTTAATTTGATATCATAATTATAAATAACATTATTTGGTATTTTTTATTTTTGTGTTTCACATTACATTTTGTAACAAAGTCATGTTAAGATGTTAGGACAAAAGACGTAAAATTACTTTATCCTATAATGACCTTTTTTTACCATGTCTTTTTCTTGAAAATACTTGTGGTTTTATTTTGTATCTATTGAAATGGCATGGGCTAGCTAGATGACCGGTACCATCAGGTATATAAGAATAAAAGAATGCTTTATTAAATTTCAGATCACAGTTCCAGTATTGCTGTTACAACAACATCGGCTGAAAATGACTGTGAAAATAAACCAGCGGAGACTTTAGATTTTGGTATTTTTTTTGTTGAATTTGTGTATAGTTATTTGCATACTTATAAGTTTCTCATGTCTTCATGTCACTTCTCATCATCCAAGCTTACTTCTACCATAATCACCCACACTCATATATCGACCCACGCACACGCAATCACTCATTAATATACACAAGCACACATGCACACACGCACTCACGCACGCTCACATTCACGCACGCACACCTGTAATCTGCAGATAATCTTTATTTAATTTTAGTGTTTTTGTTATTCTTTCTAGTTTTAATAATTACTTTATCCATATAGCTAGATCTGTATCTCTTTGTTATTAATTAGAGTAGTATCACAGCTTTGTTACTAAGTACAGTTGATTTGCCACATCTGTCCGAGGTGGTGGGAGCCTGGTGACCTGTACTTACAGGTATTAATTTACCTACTTCAGGCATTAGTCTCACACAAACTAGGTTTAGGTAGTCTTAAGGCACTACCAGGTTCATTGTTTGTGACGAGAAATAAAGATTTTATTTATTTATTATGTCATGAACAGTTGAGTACCAGTCTATTTATAATAAACTAACGACCGCTCGCGTGGTTCCCGTTCCCGTGGTAATATTAGGACAAAAATTATCCTATGATCATAACCAGGCTATCTACTCTCTGTGTACCAAATTTCATTCAAATCCGCTTAGAAGTTTCGGAGCCTATTCAATACAAAATACAAACAATCAAATCTTTCCTCTTTATAATATTAGTATAGAAAAGCTCAGTTTCCATTTTCAAATTAAGATACATATGTACCTAATATAATTTTGCATTATTTATTGAACATCTTTATAATTTATGAAGTAGGTAAGTACTTAATTGTTAATTTATTTATTTTTCAGATAATAAATCTCATCAAACCGAATTCATCAGATCTGAACAACCTTCAACATTCACTTCTGCTGTGCCTGTTGATGATACTTTTGGTAAACATTTATTTGTCTCTGACTAATTGTATGATATCCATTAAAACAATATTAGAAATATCATGATGTCTTATATAAAATTTTTATACTTAAATTTCTTCCTTAATACCATTATATGAAAAGTACATTTGCTGAAAATCATAATTTGTATTTTTACAGTTCAAAGTCGTAAAATTGGTGTACAAGCTAGCAAAAGGTGCAAAAGCGCAGCTTCTACTGTGTTACAAGATCACAATTACCTTGTAAAGAGGCCTAAATGCACAACTCCTAAACCTTTAATAGTGCAGTATTAGTGTGAACTAAGCACCAATTTTAATTTTCAGATACTTATTGGCCATGGAGGAGTATACGATCACAAATTAAAACAGCTGCAACAAACCATTTCTCGTTTACGTCGTAAGAATCGGACATTTAAGGAACCATCAAACTTTATATTTCTTTTTTTATGATTTATTTAATTTTTGCATTTTTCAATGCTATTATTATACTTATGATAAATTTTAAATAGAAAAATATTGGAATAGTCAACTTGGCCACAATCCATCTGAGAGTTAACTTGTTGTGGCAGAGTTAAACTTTTCCAATATTTTTCTATTTAAAATTTATCATTTATATTTCTTATTAAAGAGATTTTGTTATTCCTAATGTTGCCGAAGATGTTGAAAGTAATGACCATAATGAAATTAATTTCAATCCAGAACTTGGAGATAGAAAGTGACGCAGGTCAAAGAAATTATGTATGTGAATGGTTCGTGAAAAAATGTTTAAAAATGATAAATAAATGTCAAAATTGCAGAAAAGATTTAATTGATGATAAGTCAACAAATAAGAACAACACCTTCCTTAAAAAAAAGAAATATTGTAACGACAAGAAATGACTGTGCTACCCAAACATTTTTATATAAGATTATTTTAAAGAAATACAAAGCACAGCCGTTTCTTGTTTAAAAATAAATCTAAAAAAAAAAACTATAAATTGCGTTAACGTATATACTGCTAGGACTGTTTATTTAAGTTATTTTCATAGCAACATCTCATACGGCATTTTTAATACTATATTTATCCTTAAAAAAGAGCAATAACGGATATTACAAACTAGGCTCCAGAACGTGCAAGGAAATTGGCATACTGACAGCTGTATCTTAATTTATATTAAATTGTATTCTATTCGTGCGTCGCAATATTGATATGTATACCAAACATGGCGATTGGACGATCTCAATGCTAGGACCAGGGGGGTAATTCTCGCGTCTTCGACATCTCGAATTCGACATTTTTGGAACCATAAATCTATATATAAAACTCACAGAAAACAATCTTCAACATTATGGGATTGTCAAAAATTATTGAAACTAAAGTAATATGACCCCAGTAAAGATTTTACTTACATTTTTAATAACGAAATTATGGTTTGAAAAATGTCGAATTCGACATATCTCAGCGCGAGAATTGCCCCCCTGGGGCCTTACCATCAACTGTAATGCAATTCATTGTAGGTTGTGAGAGTCGGATGCTGCCATATGGCGCGTCTAACGGCGTCCCGCTCTTACTACCTGAAAGTAACCTAAAATGAATCGCATTACAGTTGATGGTAGGCCCCCAGAAATAAACTTTAATGCCTCGGCTCTGCTTAGAGAAGGTACATGGGTCTTTTATGGGTCAAGGTATACACATTTTTAATAAAATTCCAACTTGGATTTTCCTATTGAAAACTTTAAGAATCACATAAAAAATAAATTGCCTTCTCAAAAAGGGCTACTATACTGTTAATGATTCTTTTAAAAACAAGACATCAGATTAAATGCATTGTGTGGTATGTTTTTGTGAAATAATACTTGTTAGAATGATTGTAAATTATTTATGGCTATGATTACCGAATTCTTTGTTTTTATAATTTTCTGCATAATAATTGTGATGGAAAATAACCTTTATACTAGTGGTAATTTTTCAATTTGACGACTCTGTATGTATAAAATAAGAATAAGACAGGGAGAAAAAAACAGCCCTTAACGAGTTTCTTGCCGGTTCTTCTCGTTTCAAGGTCTTCCGACGTAGGGTTTGTGAACCAAAGGCGTAGTTTCTTTGACTTTTACAAGTGCTTGTAACACCTAGACTGAATAATTGATATTGAGTGTGAGTTTATCAGACAGTCATATCATAGGAAAAAAATAAAACAGATTTTTGTAGGTACAACACTAAATGTTATAATTTATATTTGGTGTAGAAGTGTTTTCTCAATTGGAAAATAAAGTAAGATACAATTTAAATTTAACGTTAAGTACAATAACTTATCATAATAGTAAACAACTACATTTGATTGACATAAATACATTGTTTAAGGATTTAAACTTGACCAAGGATAAATATTATTTGCCTATTTATTTTATGAGACAAATAGCGCTTTCGCTATCTTTTTATTTTAAACAATTAGCCAATAATCTGGCTAGTAGAACCTCTGCTTTTATTGAGCAGTTAAATTCATACATTTCTAATACAACCTTGGAATCTTTTCCAAGTAATTTGATTCTATTGAATCCCAATACTGACTTGGTTAATTTAAATTACCATTAGAGACAACAGAGGCGCCCTCTAGCCCAGTGTTGACAACAGGAAAGTCTAACTGTTTAAGAGTTGTACACCAAAATATACAAGGCTTTTCTGATAAAGATCTAAAGTCTAGAAGTTAGTTTATTTATAAACTGTGAAAATGTTGATGTGTTGTGTATCACTGAGCATTGCTTAAAATGTCAGGAATTAATTTTAAATATCGATAATTATAGTATTGTAAGTTCATTTAGTAGGCAATCTGTTATTAGAGGAGGGTCTCTTATAATTTTACATAATAATTTTCAATACAAAGAGCGAAAAGATATAATATCCCTCTCAATTGAACGAATAATTGAATTGTCTTGTGTGGAACTAGACCAAATAATTGTAATATGTGTTTATAGACCCCCTCAGAGTAATTACCCAGAGTTTGAGTCCACTATGGAGGAAGTTTTAAGAATAACTAGTAAAAGTAATAAAAAGGTTGTCATATGTGGGGATTTTAATGTTGACATTTTAGACCCAAAGTTGTCAAAGCTCTCAAGCAGATTTTTAAATTTATTTAAATCGTATAATTTATCACATACCTTTAATGAGCCTACACGAATAACACCCACATCTGCCACCTGCTTAGACAACATTTTTTCAAACTGTGTAGTCACTGAAAAATCTATAATAAATGTTATTAAATCTGACCATAGTGGACAACTAGCCTCTATAGAGCACCATCATGTCTGTCCTAAGCGGAAAATTGTATGTAGGCCAATAACTAAAAAGGGCATAGATGTATTTAGAAACAATGTGATTAATAAAATTGAGTCTTTACCAGTTCCCATTATGGAATCTAATTACCTTTATAATGATTTATTTCATGGGGTTGAAGGCGAATTTAGTAAAACGTTTAAACGAAAAGTGATCAATGGTAATTCGGATAAAGTAAAGTTTAGTGATTGGGCCACACCGGGAATTTATACAAGTAGAAGGAAACTATATGACCTTTATGCGTCAAAGCATACTTCCTGTGACCCATATTTTATTGAATATGTCAGGAAGTATTCTCAAATGTTTAGAAATGTATATGTAGCTGCTAAGGCGATGTTCTTTTCAAATAAAATAAAATTAGCGGATAATAAAATAGCTACTTGGAATATTATTAACCAAACAACTGGGAAAACTAAACATAATGTAAACTCCTTCTCCCTTAAAGTAGATAATAAATTAATTGAATCTGACGTTGAGGTTGTCCGTGTTTTTGAAGATTTCTTCTCTCGGGTACCCTTAGAAACTACCAGTAATTTAAATTCCTGTCCAAACGTTGCTGCTGCTTTCTTAGAGTCATGTGTTGATAAGTGTTATAAAGTTTTCAATTTTAAGCATATTAATAGTGAAGACATTGTAAAAGCTTTCAAGTCTATAAATATTAAAAAGACTGAAGATTTATGGGGCATATCAACCAGCGTTATCAAATCTATAATTGAAATAATAGCTCCATATTTAGCTTTCATTTTTAATCAATGCATAGATGAAGGTACTTTTCCCGATTTAATGAAATATAGTAAGCTTATTCCTCTTTTTAAATCGGGTGACAAAAGTGACCCCACAAATTTTAGGCCGATATCAGTCTTACCGGCACTTAGTAAAATTTAAAAAAAAAATTATATACTCTCAATTATTAGACTATTTAACAGTAAATCAAATCCTTCATAATAATCAGTTCGGCTTTTCTAAAGGTAAAAATACTACAGATGCTGAAATAGCACTCCTCAAACATATTTTTGAGGCTTGGAAGGGCAAGCAAGACGTAATTGGTATATTTTGTGACCTGTCTTAAGCTTTCGATTGCGTTGATCACGTTACACTTTTAAAGAAGCTAGAACATTATGGTGTCTCTAAAAAATCAGTTAGCCTTTTGCAGTCATACTTGCACAATAGAAATCAAAAAGTAATTGTAAATAATACTGCTTCTACTGGAGCCCCCATTATTATGGGCGTGCCCCAAGGTTCAATATTGGGCCCTCTGCTGTTCTTAATATATATTAACGATCTCCCTAACTACGCGAGTAATTTATGTAAGACAGTACTATTTGCAGATGATACATCTTTAATTTTTAAAATTTATAGAGGAAACAATTGTTCTGACGAAGTAAATAGTGCTCTCTGTCCAGTCGCTCACTGGTTCAACAGTAATAATTTGTCTCTTAACCCTACCAAAACGAAATTTGTTAAATTCACATAACCTAATGTAGGGCAGGTCGACATGCACATCAATTTGAATGGGGATGTAGTAGAGTCAGTTGAGAGTACTAAATTTCTTGGTATTACATTAGATTCAAAACTACAATGGGATCTACATATTGAAACCTTGTCGAGTAGACTTAGTTCTGCGGCTTTCGCAATAAGGAAAATAAGGCTCCTAACTGATATTGAAACGGCAAGACTAGTTTACTTTAGTTATTTTCATAGTGTAATGTCCTATGGCCTGTTGTTGTGGGGCTCAGCAGCCAATATAGAAAATGTTTTTATACTTCAAAAAAGAGCTGTGCGCGCCATTTACAACCTTCGACAGAGAGATTCTCTTAAAGAATTGTTTAAAGAGATTAACATACTAACTTTGGCGGGACAATACATTTATGATAATATAGTATATGTAAGGAAACATCACGATTTATTTATTAAGCATAGCGATGTTCATAATTTTAATACTAGAAACAAGAATAAGCTTGCCGTTCCAAGATTTCGGCTTGAAAAATGCAGTCGCTCGTTTTTGGGGAAAGGCATAGCCTTTTTTAATAAAGTTCCACAACAAGTGATTGAGCTGCCTTTGCATAAATTTAAAATACATGTTAAAAAAAGCAAAGGTTATTACAAGGTAGATGATTATTTGAAAGACCAAAATGCATGGAAGTGACACTAACATAAAACATGACTATTGTAATTGTATAAAAGGAAAATATTCTAATAACTGAGTATAAGAAAATTTTCCTCTTATATTAAATATGTTTCAAGATTGTAGATTTGTGTTTGGCAACGACATGTTCCTTTGTAAATGTTGTTGCTTCTGTTAAAGCTGATAAGTTTCTTGCGGCCGTTCTTCTTATCAGTTAAAAGATGTCCTGAATGGCTTGTAGAAAAAAAAATTGGACGATTCGAAAGCACTTATCTATAAGTCTATTTGAATAAAAATCTTTGACTTTGACTTTGACTTTAACAGAATTTTAGACGGTAAAATTACCTATGTTGGAGAGGACGAATAAAAAATTGCTGCCCTAAAATATTATAATAAATATAATAATAAATTAAACACAATATTGTTGTTTCATTATTTAATTAAGTTCGTTTTCATTAAGTATTAATTTTAATTTGATGGAGCGTATTTTATTGTACCGTGTATATATTACAGTGCGTATTATTCCCAGACATGAACTATTTTGTTAAGCATGCTCGTTTTTTTATATTATGACTAATATTACATGGATTAATCATATGATATTAGTCATAATATGAAAAAACACGCTTGCTTAACAAAATAGTTCATAACTGGGAAAAATACGCACTGTAATATGTATACGATACAAAGTAGGCCTACCTACCTATAGCTACCTACCTATAGCTACGTACGTACGTACAAACGATTAGTTCCCGCACTGTCTTCCAGAGGCGCTGACGGCCTGTCAATTCGTGTTTCAAAAAACTGCCGCGAGTGGGCGCTCTTTTCCCTTATAATTACTTTACTCTTTAATTACTTTACTCTTTGCCCAAGGTCCCCGACACCATCTTTAAAGGTTAAGGATGTTGTTCAGAGCTGGCTTCAAACTCTTGATTACCATGATACGGAAAGTATTTTGAATATCTTGTCTTAATGGTTTTTCTTAGTGTATTATAGATTTCATAAATTATTCAAAAAGGACACTTTACTTTGGGTACCTCACTCACATAAACAAAATCCATATTATTTTAGGTTCTTAAAAATCTTAGCCTTAGAAAACTTCTGTATTATTATAAAAAAAAAACTAATATTTATAAATTACTTTTGCTCTTTACATAATTTGTATTATTACTTTATTATAACCGTCTTTGTGCTTTGTTTAGTATGTATGCTTGATCTAAGCGGGGTGGGAGCCTGGTGATCTGTAACACAGGTCCTTACTATGTGAGGCACCTAGTATGGACTCCAGCCTCTCACAAAGGTTTTTTCTGGCTTCTTTTATTTTTTTGTAATTAAGCTATACATTTATGCTATAAGGACATAAGAAACATAAATTGTTTTTGTAACTACCTCTGTAACCTTTGTGAAGAGTGAAATAAAGATATTTATTATTATTTATTATTATATCTTACTTGGTGGTTACCTCATTTCAGTCTCATTCGCGTTTTAGTTCTCCGCTAGTCCACATGTTTTTTCTACTCCGTCCATACATTTTAAAATAATTATGTCTAAAAGACATCATGATGACATCATTTTACAAAAACGAGCAATAAGAGCCATTTGTCAGCTAGGGTCTAAAACATCTCTTAGGGATAAGTTTAAAGAGATAGGTATATTAACAGCTGCATCTCAATTTATTTTGAACTGTATAATTTTTGTTTGTTTGTTATCAGAATATACCAAACATAGTGATGTCCACAATCTTAATACGAGAAATAAAAATAAACTTGTAATGCCTCGATACAAGCTAAAAAAGGTTCACGGATCTTTCTTGGGTCTAGGTGTAAATTTTTTCAATAAAATTCCACAATGTATTTTGGATTTGCCTTTTGAAAAGTTTAAGATTCATGTAAAAGATTGTCTACTAAAGAAAGGATATTATACTATAAAGGATTATTTTAATGACAAAACAGCTTGGTCATAAATGTTTTGTTTTATTTTTTCGAAGTTGTAGCCGTGTCATTCATTTGTTTAGTATAGTATTAGATTAAATTTTTAACGCAGGTAGTTTGAGTATGTCATGCTCTCTTTAAACATTTCTACGGTGGTGTCATGTGAGGCGGGTCGCTACGTTCCCTAAAATATGGTTGAGCGAAGTGATGGCTGGTTCATGTGTCATGCTCAATGCCAGTGGGATGGGTCTGCTCTTGTCTGATTGTGTTAAAATGTGTTGAGATATTTTAATATTTTTGTTTCAATTTTATAAATTCTGTTATTTATGATGTTTTGAATTGAGAACATGGCACTGCTTGATCATAATAAATAAAAATAAGTAATATTCTCCAATTATTGTAATTAAGTATATGAAAGCCATTATTATTATTATTTTTAATTTACTTTAAATACGCTTTACAATTATGACCCAGCTGATGCGTCTTCCAGTAACATTGTAAGTTGCGTCTTATATTAATGCACTTTTATCTTTCTTTTTTTTTGTTTTTGCCATTGTATTTTTTATATTTATACACTTTAACATAAGTACCTGAAGTACGTCATGCTCACTCAAACGTTTCTCCGGCGGTGTCGTGTGAGGCGGGTCGTTACGTTCCCTAAAATATGGTTGAGCGAAGCGATGGCTGGTTCATGCGTCATGCTTAGAGATTAAATATTTTCATCTAAAATAAATTGCTATCGACCTGTATGTACGTCACAACTTGCAGTACAGTAACCTTGTAATGCGAGAAATGTTAAATGTGAGTCCTTCCTTACGAGTTGAAAATTGTGTACGGTTAGGATAACCATAAAATGTAATATTATAATTAGTATTTTCTTTTGTGATGGAAATTGACCTTACTGATATGTTAAGCTCACTTTTCAATTTGACGACTCTGTATGAAATAAAACAGGGAGAAAAAAATAGCCCTTGACGAGTTTCTTGCCGGTTCTTCTCGTTTCAAATTCCTTGATTATTTAATAACTTATTTCAATCAAGTTTATGTTTCCGATCACTGTATAAATTATTTTTTTATAAATTAAATGTATCCTATAATTGTATAATGTAATCTAATAATCATAGATAATCACTGTATGTTAATTAATTTTTACCGTAATTCTATAATCTTATGTTATTTGATAAATGTAAATTCTATTGCATTTATAGGAATGCTTTTCTTGTATAATTTTCTTGTTTAATATTTATCATTTAGAGGAAATTTATTTTCAATGTTTATTGTAGTTATGTTTTATTTTTTTTCTTCTTATGTTTTCGCATCGCATGATTTTCTGTGTGTACACGTATTTGGATGTCAGTCTTGTTCGAAACTTGCATTGCTCTCATTTCATGTTGTTATTGACTGTTATCTGTTGTGTATACCATAAATAAATAAATAAATAAATAAATAAAGTTACAAGGTCTCCCGCCGTAGGGTTTGTGAACCGATGGCGTAGCTTCTTTGACGTTCATAAGTGCTTGTAACAGCCTAGACTGAATAAATGATATTGATTTGATTTGATTTGATAGTGACGAATATTACATAAGACGCAAGATGAGAAAAATCGAAAAGAAGCTACGCAAGCGCAGCAAGAAAAGATCGTGTCGAATCGCGTCGAACAGCGACAGCGACTCGACAACTAGCCCAGTTTCTCCAGTGCTGTCGATACCTGAAAGTTAGTAAAGATTAATCGTCATTACATTTCACAAGAAATTGTTCCTTTGTTTTGTTTGAACACAAAGGAAATTGTTCCTTGTGAAAATTTGCTTCTCAAAATAATTATTTTGATACATGTGCTATTTTTTATTAGCAAACCTTGAATTACAGTTTTTTGTAATGAAAAATAAGATAAAATTAATTACTCTTAGTCAAATACTAGTGCACAGACATAATTCTTTTTTTCAGTGCCATGTAAATAATTTTGACTAAATTATTCAGTTAACTTAATCTTTATGATTTCGAGTTTAAAATTGTAACACCTACCTCCTACATTTACGGAATAAGCAAATACTAAGCGACTTTTGTCGTTTTTGTATATAAATTTGCTTTCGTAACATTTTTTTCAACTCTAATTTGAGTTAGATATCATAGTGCTCAGTAATAAAATAATAATTTATTTTATGCACTACCTTCCAGATGGCCAAGAGCTGTTACCAACAGAGTCATTAATTGTAACGAACAACCCGGCCTGCCCACGAACGACGTGGATTTGGAAATTGTGGAGCCAAATCCTGGGCCTTCTACATCAGCACCAGCTGATCCGGAAGAGACATTGGATGATGAAATTATGATTTATCCTGAACTTAAAAGCATTAAATAAGTTTATTGAAACGGAACATTTTAAGCTAGAAGATCTTAGAACTACTTTAAAACTAGTGTCCAAAGATTATTTTATGGCTTCCTTAGATTTACACTATGCATATTTTTTAGTACCAACAAACCAGCAGTACAAAAAATACCTGAGGTTCAAATTTCATGGTGATATATTTGAATTTAATGTGCTTCCCTTTGGCTTAAGTACAGCTCCATTCGTCTTCACGAAATTGCTTAAACCCATTTGCGGTCAATGAGCTACATGTCCACAATTTATCTTTATGATGTTTGCTGTATCGCTCCTACTTATCAGGAATGTATTAACAATATTAATGAAACAATTACCTTATATGAATCACTCGGTTTTATTATAAATGTACAAAAAAGCTGTATCGTACCATCAAACATATGTCATATCTTGGTTTCATTATTGATACGAAAAACCTCCAGATTTATTTGACTGACACAAAGAAAACTGTTATCAAAAAAGAATTAAACCAACTTATAAAACTTCAGCGTTGTTCCATACGTCACTTTGCTCGGGTGATAGGTCTTCTTACATCAGCTTGTCCCGGTGTTCAGTTTGGCTGGCTCTATACGAAACAATTTGAAAGGTGTAAATATATTGCTCTTTTACAATCAGGTAGCTATGATAACTTTATGAATATTCCAATAAGCTTATATGATGATTTTCAATGGTGGATCAAGAATATAAACAGTACAAGTAATCCAATTAGAGAAGACAATTACACCTTAGAATTTTTTTCCGATGCTAGCAAAACTGGGTGGGGAGTAGCCTGCGGCCAGGAGACCGCGAACGGTCGTTGGAGCCCTGGAGAGGCCTCCAAGCATACCTATTAACTTTCTTGAATTGTTAGCTGCGTTTTTTGGCCTCAAAATATTTGCTTCTAAATTGAATAATTGCCAAATTTTACTAAGGATTGACAATACGACTGCTATTTCGTATATCAATCGAAGGGGCGGAATAAGGTTTCACATCTTCATAACCTAACTAAAGATATTTGGAAATTTTGTGAAGTTCGGAATATTTATATTTATGCTTCGTATATTAGCTCGAGTGATAACGAAATAGCAGACGCGGAACCTAGACGGCTTCGCCCTGACACAGAATGGGAGCTTGATAATCAAGCTTTTAAGCAGATAGCAAATAATTTCGGTGCCCTTGAAATAGATTTGTTTGCTACGAGATTAAATACTAAATGTTGCAAATACCTATCTTGGCACAGAGATCCAGGCTCATGTGCGGTGAACGCCTTTACTGTGAGTTGGAATAATTTAATTTTTTACGCATTTCCCCCTTTTTCGGTAATTGCTAAAGCCTTGAGAAAAATCATTACTGACAAAGCTCAGGGAATATTTGTAGCACCATACTGGCCTTCACAAGCCTGGTTCCCTTTGTTTAACAAAATGCTCACAAATGATCCAATCATTTTTGATTATTACGATAAAGCCCTAATTTTTGTCACCAACAGAACGACGACGTTGCCGCAGTTCAAGCTTACGGCCGGAAGATCATCCGGGAAGCTTTTGAAAGAAGAAGTGTACCCTCTAAATCGTTAGTTATTATTTGTGCCTCTTTATCCAATAACTCAATGGCGCAGTACACTGTAGTTTTCAAGCGATGGCTATCTTTTTGTGACACACACAATGTAGATTGTTTCGAAGCATCAATTCCTAACATTCTCTATTTTGGCTTATTCGCAAAATGACTACTTCCCAAAATGTCTCCACGTCGCAAAATGTCGCTTTCTTATAATGCCTCTTTTGCAGAATGCCGCTTACTTATAATGCCTCTTTCGCAAAATGTCGCTTTCTCATAATGTCTCTATCGCAGAGTGTCTCTTTCGCAAAATGTCGCGATTGGGACTTAGAATAAAAGTTACGTTTTTTAAAGAAAAACATTTATCAAAGATAAGCAAATCATACATGTCTTCATGTTAGTACATAAATTAACACTTCAGTATTGTATTAAAACAACAAAATTCAAGTAAGGAAATAAACAAAATTTTTGTTAAACTACAACTAGAATGTCGAAATATTTAAATAATAGAGTAAAGTTATAAATGTCATAATTTTGCTTAATTCTAAGTCCCAATCGCGACATTTTGCGAAAGAGACATTCTGCGAAAGAGACATTATGAGAAAGCGACATTTTGCGAAAGAGGCATTATGAGATAGCGACATTCTGCGAAAGAGGCATTATGAGAAAGCGACATTTTGCGACGTGGAGACATATTGCGAAGTAGTCATTTTGCGAATAAGCCTCTATTTTTGACCAGTAACTTCAATGCGGGTACCCAATATGGCACCCTCAATACTTATCGATCCGCCTTGTCGTTGATTTTAGGTCCAAGGGTTACATCTGACGGCAGAGTCAAAAGACTCTTCAAGGGCTTTTATAGACTTCGCCCTCCCTTACCTAAATACAAACTAACCTGGGACCCCTATTTTGTTTAAGATTTTCTAGAAAATTTGTAACCTAATAATTAAATTTCATTAGAAATGTTAACTATAACGACTGCTACATTATTAGCTCTTATCACAGCGCATAGAGTTCAAACGCTATCATTAATTATATTAAAAGAAGTTTATAACTAGTCTAATGTAATCACTATAAAAATACCGGACACAATAAAAACATCTAGACAGGGTTCTTATCAACCATGTCTAAAGATTCCATTTTTTAACATTAAACCAGAAATATGTCCTGCGAACGCTTTATTAGCATACATAAACATTACTCACTCATTAAGGGGAAATAATGAAGCATTATTTATAAGTTATAAAAAACCATACTGTCCTGTTACAAGTCAAACCATAAGCAAGTGGTTAAAGAGCGTTCTATATGAAAGTGGAATTGACACCACTATATTTTCTGCGCACTCCACTCGCCATGCGAGCACCTCCGCTGCCAGTCGGCTTGGTGTTAGCATTGATTTGATTAGAAACACTGCGGGTTGGAGTGGCAGATCTAATGTGTTTGCTAAATACTATAATAGACATGTTGATGAAGACAATGCAAATGATTTTGCCTTATCAATCTTGAACAATCAGTCTTAATATTATAAAGATAAATGATTTACAAAAACAATATGTGTACCTATTCATCAAAATAAAAAGAAAATACGCACATAACTCTGTGTTAATAATTGAAACGAAATTTTTTTGAAACGAAATTTTTTATTGCTTACAGGAGACTTATGAGATAAGAGCAGGTAGTGATCGGTAGTGACCGCATTAGTTATAAATTATGTCGCAGTCACTAGCGCCCACCTCCAGAACACATTATTACCATAGATAGGTTTTATATCTAATAATAGTAGTTTAATAGTTATATAAAGGGCATGCAAGTTTGGGTGTGTATTTTTGCATGTGCGTGTGTGTGTGTGTGTGTGTGTGTGTGGGTGAGTGTGTGTGAGTGTGTGGGTGGGTGCGGGTGTGTGTGTACGTGCGTGTGTGACTATTATTTTATGAATGGTTTCGTATAACATTATCATCTAAATCCCCACTAAAGTGCTGATAAATTCCTCTGTGTCAGAGTACGCCAATTTTTGTAGCCAATGCATGGTTTTAATTTTACAGTTTCTTAAAGTTAAAGGAAAAATATCTATGATTTTATTTACTTCATTGTACATAGGAGAGGAAATAAAATGAAAATGACGTCTAGCTAATTTCAGCCTAAAACGAGGAGTTTTACAAACTGCATAGTGTCTACGTCTATTTAAAATAAGAGAGTCGTCATATACAGTCTGCATATGCTTGCGCAAGATGACTTGAAGAACATAGAGCTGTCTTACTGTTAAAAGTTTGAAAATTGAAAATAATTCAATAGTCGGAAAAATAATAGGCTTGAAAGCGATTACTTTGAGAATGGCTCTTTGAGCTCTTTCCAAGCGTATTAAATTGGTTTTACTTGAACATCCCCAAACCGTAATACAGTATGATAAAATGGATTGACCTAAAGCGTAGTAAATAGTTTTCAAAGTTTCAAAGTCAATAATGTTTCTGAGTTTTTTAAAAGTATATATAAGTTTTCTGACTCGAGATGCAGTAGTTTTAATGTGTTCTTTCCAGGAAAGTGAAGAATCAATCCAAACGCCAAGGTACTTAAAGTGGGGGACGCGCTGAATTTGCAGACAGTTACAATTTGTCCAGTTGTGAAACGGTTGTGTATGAGCGCGGATAGAAAAAGCGTCAGAGGGAAGTGTGGATGCATTAGCAGTGAAAGGCATAAATTTTGTTTTATCCAGGTTGAGGGTTAACAAGTTTGCTGCTAACCATTCCGTGACAACATTAAAAGCGTGCTCGGCATTTGAGGTTACTTCGTACCAATCGTTACCATCGATGAGCAAAACAGTATCATCAGCGTAAACTATGATATCACAGTTTGGAAGGGTTAGTTTATAGAGCTCGTTTATATAGATGTTAAAGAGGGTGGGTCCTAGTACACTCCCCTGCGGGACACCGTAGCAGATGTTTTCATAAAGACTTTCAATGCTGTTTATGGTAACGCATTGTGAGCGATCATGTAGATAGCTTGTGAAGATATCTAGAGCAATTCCACGTATACCACAATGTGATAGCCTATCTATCAGGATGGGCACAGAAACAGTGTCAAAAGCCTTGGAGAGGTCCAAAAATAAGCCTGCACACTTTTGCTTACGTTCAAGGCTAGTGACTACGGCTTTGGTTAATTCAAGAACAGCGTCTTCGGTAGACTTAC
Organism: Chrysoteuchia culmella; assembly: GCA_910589605.1. NCBI lineage: Eukaryota > Metazoa > Arthropoda > Insecta > Lepidoptera > Crambidae > Chrysoteuchia > Chrysoteuchia culmella. The sequence goes on from OU342651.1 coordinate 5,987,153, forward strand.
CTTTTCTGAAACCGTATTGATTGTGTGCAATGATGCCATTTGCATCTAGATAGTTGGTGAGACTTTTATTTAGGATCTTTTCCAAAAGTTTAGAGAAACCACTTAGCACCGATATGGGTCTGTAGTTTGCGACATTGCCTCTGTCCCCATTCTTGAAAATAGGATGTACGACAGCCTTTTTGAAAGCCTTTGGGAAAACACCAGAGGTAATACACAAGTTAAATACATGCTGAAGTAAAGGAGCCAGCACGAGTTTAGCTGCTTTAATGATCGTTGTAGGAATCCCATCCCAACCAGTTGCAGAAGTTTTTTTGAGGCCATTTATTAAGCTTACTATTTCTTCGCAGTCAGTTGTATACATTGACATGGAGTTTAATGGAGGAGGACTATGCGGGGTTACAATGTTTTGAGAGGTACTAATTTTGAGAGCTAAGTTTTTGCCAATGCTGGCAAAATATTGGTTCACTGCATTAACTGCTGAAATAGGATCATCAGAAGATATAAGTTGGTTAGCAGACGTACGTGATTGGCTAATATTTCCTATCTTCTTGACAAGGTCCCAAGTAGCCTTCGGATTTTTATTTGTTTTGAGGAATTCTGCGCGTTCATATTCTCTTCTAACTTTTTTGATAAGGTTATTTACGAAATTCCTATAGCGAGTGTATGTTACTTTGAGAGTTGTATTTTTAGGATTATTTTTTAATTTGTAGGAGAGCTTATCACGGTTTCGCAAACATCTCAAAAGACCAGGTGTGATCCATGGCTTGATAATTCGCTTTCTGCTTGAGACATACACTTCGCTGGAATGTCTTTTTACTATAGATGAGACTGAGCCAACAAGCAAAGAAGCAGCCAGTTCCGGATCTTGACACGAAAGGATATGAGAAAATTCCTGAGATTTCAAGTCCTCGACGCATGCGTCAATGTTGATCTGTTTGCGAAAATAAGAAGTATTTGTAGATTTTAGCTTGAGATCACAGCTAAGTATCACAGGAGCATGATCTGTAATAAGGGAGTTTAGAACAAAGGTAGTGGCATGTGATTTGGTTCGGAGTATGACGTGATCGAGGCAGTTTGGACCTCTGGTAGGATGCACATGCGCTGGCAGCATACCGTGGGAAACAACCGTGTTTAGGTAAGAGTCAGAATGCCGGTCGGAGTTATTGGGTGTTATATTAATATTAATGTCTCCAATAATTGCAACATTTGGGTAAGTACTTGTAGTTTTTAGGGTCGAGTCTAGTGACTCCAAAAAACTGTCAGTATTAGTAAAAGATGGCGATCGATATAAAGCAATTATTGCTATTTTGTTAGTGAGTTTCGTCATCATCGTATCGTCAACATCGATATTAATCCGGGTAACACCGATAGGAATAGCTGCTCATATCTTAACTTAACTGCGGAATTGGGACTTTTGCCAGGTCATTTTTCCCGACAAGAATGAACAATTGTCTGGACCACATTTTATTAAAATCTATATCTGCGGCAACTATTGTGGTAATGGATTCTACTGTAACCGATCATGCTTCAGTTTTACTTAATCTTCGTCTTAATGGCCCCACATTTCGTAGTGATCCTCAATTCCATAAAACTAACCTAGTCGCAGCTTTGGAGGCTGTCAAAAACATTGACTTTTCATTTTTAACAGCCTATCTTCATCTAATGCCGAAAAGGCGGCACTTACTTTAGTAAATAAACTCTCTTTTGCAGTAACTAGTAACACAAAGGCGGTTAAAATTTCGAGAAGAAAAAAAACAAAAAAGCCATGGATAACCCGTGGTTTGCTCAGATGTATCCGTCATCGCGATAAATTACACTAAAGACTTAGAGTTAATCCAAACAACATTGAACTTAACATATGCTATAAGAGATATAGGAATTTTTGTAACTCGCTTATCCGAAAGTTAAAAATACAACACGAAAGGTCTTTAATTCAGAACGCTAGTAATAATAAGGAAACTTGGACTGCAGTGAAAACCATTATCAATGTTCCTAATAAGAAGTCATCACCTAAAGAACTTTTAAAACTATCAGAAGAACCTACCCAATCCGTTTCGACAATCAACAATTACTTTGCCAATATTGGTAAACAGCTAGCTAATAATATTAATCGCTCTGCTGATACTCCTAATTCGACGCCCAATATTCCTTATTTTACCAATTCCATCGTTCTGCTTCCTCCCGATGAAGCTGAGGTTGAGTCTATTATTCTAAATCTTAAAACCGACTGTGCGGTGGGCTATGATTCCATATCTAGCAAATTTTTAAAAATAGCACGTAATATTATTGTCCCACCTCTAACCCTTCTCTTTAGGCTGTGCTTCGAACAAGGGATTTTCCCTAAAGTCTTTAAAAAGGCTCTTATAACCCCTGTCCACAAGGGTGGGAGTTACTAACTATAGACCCATCTCAGTTTTGCCTTCACTATCGAAAATATTGGAACATTTACTGAACAAAAGACTTGTATCTTTTTTAGATAGACATAAAATTCTATCGAGTAATCAATTTGGATTTAGACCAAAAATCAGCACCGAAGATGCCGTGCGTGAGCTGTCTGTCTATATCACCAATAACCTCGATTCCAAAGAGAAATGTATTGGCATTTTCCTTGACCTTGCCAAGGCATTTGCCACTGTCTCGATTCCAACTCTTGTGGATAAATTAGAAAGGATTGGCATAAGAGGTCTCGCGTTGTCTATTTACGCAAGTTTTCTTTATGAACGTGTCCAGCTGGTTAAAATTGATAATTACATTAGCAATGAGGAAAATGTAACCTATGGAGTCCCACAGGGCAGTGTCCTTGGCCCGAGTCTTTTCTTGATTTACATAAATGACTTATGCCGAATGTCTTTATCTAATGGTAAAATTTTCACTTATGCTGATGACACAGCACTTGTATTTCATGGAAGGACTTGGGAGGAGGTACACTGTAAGGCTGAGGAGGGTTTGCGTAGAGTGACCGTATGGCTCGGACGGAATCTCTTGACATTAAATCTCACGAAAACCACATTCCTCCAATTTACGTCTTCTAAAATACAACAAGCAGATTTAGTGATCAAAGCTCATTCCTGTAATTTGAGTGCGGATCGCTCCTGCACGTGCCTCCCAATTGTTAGATCCTCGACGGTCAAATACCTTGGCATAATATTGGATGACAACTTACGTTGGCAACCGCATATAGAGCTTCTAGCATCCAGAACTCGTAAACTTATATGGATATTCAAGAAGCTAAGGTACGCTGCAAGTCTGGACCTTCTGCGTAGAGTGTATTATGCCTTGGCACAATCAATACTGGGATACTGTGTGGTTATCTGGGGTGGTACCTGCAAATCTCATATGATACAAATTGAGAGAGCGCAGAGATCCTTGCTTAAGACCATGACCTTCAGTCCATATAGGTTTTCTACTGAAGCTTTATATAAAAAATGTTCTGTATTAACTGTTAGGCAATTATACATATTACGAGCCATAATACGCCAACATCAATGTACCCCATATTGTCCCGGAAGAATAAGAGGGAAGCGTGTTGTTAATAATGTAATTCCACTGCCAAAATATCGCACTGCTATGGCTAGGCGACAGAGCTGTTATCTTTCTGTTTATCTATATAATCGAGTCAACTGTATTTTAAATTTTTATCCAGTTTCTTTACATAAATGCAAATCAATAGTTTCTGATTGGCTATCAAAGCTTGATTACCACAAAACAGAAGCATTGCTCCAAGCACGTTCGTAAGCTACCCGTCCAAGCATTCACTCACAAGTTAACACTTCTCTAAGACTCAAACACGTTCTCTGCGTACCTACACCACTCACACTCACACACACTCACACACACACACACACACACACACACATAATTATAAACATTTTTTTTTTTAATCACATCAAATATTATTATTATTATTTTTTAGTTTTTCTTTGCACTTTTATAATTGTTTTCCTTTTAGTGATATCTTTTTTGGCACAATTTTGTATTGTATAACTCTGGAAGAGGGCGCTGATTTTCTGAGATACAGGTATTTTTGTACCTAGTTCAGAAATCAGAGACTTCATGATATGATTGTAACCACTTTTTATGTCAATAAAGTTATTATTATTATTATTATTAAAGTTTCAAAATTAAACAATTTGCATTATTAAAATGTGGTACTTCAAAAGAAAATGAAATGTTTTCCCTAACGTATGCCACAACTCCTTCATTTTGATTACCATATGAAGACATGCATGAGTTAAAACCGGAAAGTGTAGGTAAAGATGGACACACACTTAACCAACATTCAGATAGGATTATTATATCTACGGTGATGGTGAGGCGGTGCAACAAAGTTAAAAGACTTGAAAAATTACAATCTATACTCCTAATATTTACGTGCAGAATTGTTACATTGAGGCTGTCATTAACATACAGTTTGCAATCTTCAGGACTACAGTTGACAAAATTTGACACTTGTACTTCCTCAATTTCGTTTAAAACGCATAGGTGTTCAGTCATGTATAAAGTTGAAGAACAGCCGGTTTATAATAAATCATTTACTTAAATAGTAACTACTACTTGGGACAGTCTCATGCAGATATCTGACGAGGGTAGTACGATGATAAAATAATATAATTAACACGAAAGGAAGAAGTTTTGAGATTGAAATGTGTGCTTTATGTGGTAATAGTGTAGTGTGAGTAAGAGTGTATGTTTGTGGATGTGTTGGTAAGTTAAGGGTAGAAAAATATACATAATAAAGTTTAACAACAATATATGCAAATAACACAAATATTGGAATGTTTGCTTTATGTATTAATAGTGTAGTATGAGTGTGGCAGTTTGTATGTGTACGAGTGTGTAGGTAAAAAGTAGAAAAAAGTACAATATAAAGCTTAACAACAATATAAACAGGAAACACGATTATATTTGAGTAAATTAGGTATTCCAAAAAATCTAAAACATGCTGATTACAAAAATTAACAATATAAACATAAGCAAAATAGGATAGTCACAAAAGCATTTTTAGATTTCCAAGGTCGTTCTCAGATTTTATCAAGTAATGGGTACTATTATCAGTTTACGTATAAATATTTTTCCATGGGAGACCCAGCAATATTTGAAGTCATTCAGCTTCGTAAAATCACGACACAAATAAAAAAGTGTCTTCATTTTTGGTGATAAATTTTCGGAAATATATATAGGTTTTAGGGGCCCTTTTATCTTGAGGGTTTCAGTTGTAAGTTTAGAGTTTTGTTTGTTGTAGCTTTTATACTTTTCTATAACTTTATCTCTGATCAAAACGCTGATAAAATCCACAATAATGGGTCGGTTGTCGGGGTCTCTGGTGGAGATGCGGAAGACATCTTTTACATCCGATGGTTGAACATCCAGGTTAATTTTCTTCATTACATTTTGGATCGTATTTAGTAACAATTGTTTAGTTTCTTGTTTCACCGACGGGATATTTCTTATTTCGACGCATGTCGATCTCGAAGCACTTTCAAACTTATCGATATTTTCCTCTAGAGACTGAATATACTGTATATTTTTTTGTCGGTCGGCTTGCAAGGAATCAATTAGTTCTTTGAGTGAATCGTAGCTGCTTGATAGAAAATCAATCGAAGTTCTTATTTCATTGTTTTGGATTTTTATCTCCTCGACGGCTGAGATTTTTTCAAACTTCTCGAATTTTTCATCTTGCTGAGTTTTAAATTCTGTGAGCATACTTTTCATTTCTGACATGAAAGAGGATAGCTGAGAATCAGTAAAGTCATCCGTATGTTTACGCTTTGGCCGATAAGTTACGTGTAGATCTTTTTGACTTCCTAAACGCTCGGAAGTAAGGTCTGAGTCCGAGCAACTGTGTTGTATAGGTTGCGCGAGCGATGGTAACGCGGGGGGCGAGCGGTCGACAGGCATGACTCACAGCAAATTTCACTCTCAACTAGGTACTAGGACGGTATAATATCACAGAAGGCAAGTAAAACGACGACACGATTTTTATACTGATGGGCCCAGAGCGATCGCAGAGGTCAGGGTACTTTGGTTAGTCGCGACGCTTTTATACAAATCCACTTTCCGTCCGGTATAAGTAGGCCTCCGAGTCGAGACTATGCAGAGCGTAAGCGCTTGTTCAACAGGTGCAACCGGGATGGCAGTATGAAAATGAGTTTTTCTTACTTGTTATAGCAGTTGGCGGGGAGTTTTCGATCTTCGGTTTCGGTGTAGGTACTTGATGTGACTCGCACGATGTAAGGAAAGGATCTTGTAGTTTATGAATTCCTATTATTTCGCAATGATTTAAATTTGCATTAACGCAATGAAATATGGATTTAATTTTGCGTTGAGGTTAGAGTAAGCACGTCTGATCGCCTCAGATGTCCGGATGGAAGGGGAAATTTTTTATTTACTAAGTAAATTGAAACAGTTATTTCATATAAATAATAATTATTTAATGTGTACTGTATTTTTCTCTAATCTCGAGGATGAAGCAGAAAGTATAATTGATGATTAAATGAACTTACCTTAAGTGACGTTCTATCATAATTATACGAGGGCTTCATCCGAAGAGATTAGAGAACAATTGTAGTTTCGCGTAACGACTCGCTAATCACACACTATAGTTGAAATATATTTTTAACTATATTTCAAACTTGTCTTTTAATGAAGTCTATGACACTGAAGACCCAAACATGGTATATAGTATTTTTATTGATACTTTCAAGCTATTCTATGATCCATGTTTTCCAATAAAGAAAGTTAAAATTTCTGTCAGGAATAAACCGTCATGGCTAAGCAAAGGCCTATAAGACTCTGTACTAAACGAAAGCGCGATCTTCTATGGAAATACAGGCATGCTCCTACTAATCTAAACAAAAACACCTTTAAGCAATACTCGAGAAGGCTAAAGGCTATTTTAAAATTAACACAAAAAGCCCAAAATAACTATCGTATTCAACATGCATAAAATAAGTCTAAGACAATCTGGGATATAATTAATAAAAATAAGAAAGACAACTTAAAACAAGAGATAGAACAGTTAAAAATTAATAATTCATTAATAAAAAAACATCAAAGACATAAAAAAAAATCGCAACTACAAAAATACTTTGACAGATTGTCGGTTGAATTCCTGTTTTATTCTACCAACAAATACCTTCGAATTACAACAAATCATTAAGCAATTAAGAAATACCAATAGCACGGGACATGACGAGATTAGTACAAAAATAGTCAAACGATCAGCTGAATTTATAGGACCAGTTCTCAGTCATATCATTACCGGTGAACTGACAAGCAGACATATTATGTCTGCAAAGTGTCACCTCCTGTTTCGTAAAAATTCATCATACCTGATGTTATTTAGTTTATATTTAGTTAGTTTAGTTCGCTTTTATTTAGTTTATAACGTGTTATTTAATAAATAAAAAAAATCCAATTGCATTTGTGTTTTATAAAGCTTTAAATAAACCACTAAATCTTAACCAATTTTTCAGTTCAAGCCAATTTTTTACGCCATTTCCGGCTTCCCTATTTTAAACTCACGAGGTTCATGATGTGGTTCCTTACTTCCTACCCCTTTCCTGCTCACACCATCGTGCGCAGAGTGAGAGAGCTAATCAAGCAAGTGCAAAGTGCATCGTGATTCGTCGCGTCAGTCCGTTTTCGACGACCGAGCCGCGCCGCCGCAATGTGCGTGCGGCTCCTGATATAATTTATTTAAAATGCATTAACCGCAGCTTGAATTAACTATAAACTATGTAATAAGTGATTCAGTGTTCTAAAGTGTGTGGAACTTAGCCGACCGGCAGAGTGACCTAGGCCTAGGGTTCCTGTCCATCCGGCATGTGTGAGACAGTGAGTGGCGTTTCCTGAAGGCAAGATACTCCAGAAGCTGAATCGAATCGCGCTCGGTGAATTCCCTTCCCTCGTCATAATATCTATAAGGTCCACATAATTTTTTTCTGAACCACAAATCATAAACCGCTTCGCTAGCCGCAATACAGTCCACCTCTATTTCCGCCATACCACCAATTTCAGGAACTTTGTTCTCAGTCTCTTCCTGAAAAAAATTTATATGAAAGCATGTGTGTTTAACTTTAATTATTGTAGAACAACTTTATGAGTCCTAAAATAAACAATTATTTTTTTAATTTGTTGTTTTATTTACAAGATACCCTATAAACATAAAAAAAAAAAAAAACAATCTACCTACTTTAGCTAAAGAAAAAAAAAAAAAAAAGTATCCATGGTTTGTATTATTCAAGAACTAGTTAGCTTGTTTCATGACAAACTCGACGATATAAGTTACATGTGCAGAACCCTCATAGTTTCGGAGAACTCGACGTTATTGTAATCCGAGTCGGATAAGCGGTTCAAACTCGCGGGGGGTCTTGGCACGGGCGCCATGACAGTTTTTCAAGTGCTTAGCACGACACGTATTGAATACGGTGTATATCCTGACGAACTTAAAATCTCTATAGTAATACCAATATTTAAAAAAACTTGAGAGGTGTCAAGGGACACCCGGATGGAACGAAGTTCTCGCTTTCTATAAGAGAGAGAGAGAGAGAGAGACAGACAGAGAAACACGCGCACGCCGCAAGGCTTACAACTATAGCAAAAAGTGTCGCTCAATCAATCAATCAATCAATCAATTAATCAATCAATCAACCAATATACCAATCAATCAACCAATCAATCAATCAATCAATCAATCAATCAATTAATCAATCAATCAACCAATATACCAATCAATCAACCAATCAATCAATCAATCAATCAATCAATCAATCAATCATAAATCAATTTATCAATCAATCAATCAATCAATCAATCAATCAATCAATCAATCAATCAATCAATCATGACCTTCCTGTTCCGTCCATTTCCGTTCAGTTCCGTCGAGTTCCGTCGGGTTCCGTCGAGTTCTGTCGAGTTCCGTCGAGTTCCGTCGAGTTCCGTCGAGTTTCGTCGAGTTTGTCGAGTTCCGGCGTGTTCCGTCGAGTTCCATCGAGTTCCGTTGAGTCCCGTCGAATTACGTCGGGAGCCGTCGAGTTCCGTCGAGTTCTGTCGAGTACAGTCGTTATTCGCCGAGTTCCGTCGAGTTCCGACGAGTTCCGTCGCGTTCCGTCGAGTTCCGTCGAGTTATGTCCAGTTCCGTCAAGTTCCGACGAGTTCCATACAGTTCCGTCTAGTTTCGTCTAGTTCCGTCGAGTTTCGTCGAGTAAGTCGAGTTCTGTCGAGTTCCGTGGAGTTTCGTCGAGTTCCGTCGAGTTCCGTCGAGTTCCGTCGAGTTCCGTCGAGTTTCGTCGAGTTCCGTCCAGTTCAGTCCAGTTCCGTCCAGATCCGTCGAGTTCCGTCGAGTTCCGTCGAGTTCCGTCCAGTTCTGTCCAGTTCCGTCAAGTTCCGTCGTGTTCCGTCGAGTTCCGTCGAGCTCCGTCTAGTTTCGTCGAGTTCCGTCGAGTTCTGTCGAGTTCTGTCGCGTTCCGTCGAGTTTAGGCGAGTTCCGTCGAGTTCCGTCGAGTTCCGTTGAGTTATGTCCAGTTCCGTCAAGTTCCGATAAGTTTTTATTTATTTTTATTTTATTTTTATTTTTTAAGAAGGTTTACAGCTATCAATAACACAGTAAGTTACAAACTAACAACTTAAAGCCAATTATAAACCCTCACATATAAATACTAGGTATGTAACAAACAATAAACTACATTATAACAATCTTAGGGCCTATTTCACAATCTAAAAGTAAGTTCTGAGTAGCTTACTTGGCAGATGATTTGACATATTTTTCATATCACAGCTGTCAAATCATCTGCCAAGTAAGTTAATCAGAACTTACTTTTAGATTGTGAAACAGGCCCTTAATCTAATAAAGATATCACATAAACCCATATCACACTTAGAACAATTCCCAGTAAAAAACAATTCAAAAGATTTTTGCCTATTCAAAAAAGTTTTGACTAATTGTTCGCCTAATAGTTGCCGTGCTGGTAGAAAATAGATCGTAGTCGTGCTCGGCACTATACCTGACGTAGGTATCACAACCTCGTATCATAAAAGTGTTATGCCGGTAATTCGTGCGTGCAAAAGGTACGTGAAGCATAGGACGCCGACGTAGTGACAGTGGGTTAGAACGGAGTCCAATTTTCGACAATAACTCAGAGCAGTCAATATTTCCATTTGCGAGCTTTGCTAAGAAGCACATGTCATTTATTTCACGCCTTATGTTAAGAGGTAAGAAGTGATATCGTTTACAACGATGTTCATAATCTATGGACCACTGTCTTGCCTTAAAATCGAGATATCTCAAAAATCTTTTTTGTATCTTCTCTAGGCGATTAACATAGACATTATACTGAGGATTCCATACTTCAGATGCGTATTCCAGATGGCTGCGCACGAAGGCGCAGTACAAGATCTTAACAGATTTTAGGGTTTTAAATTCGTTGGACATACGCATCACGAACCCTAAAGCCTTAGACGCCTTACTAGCAACGTAGTCGATGTGATTTGCATACGTTAACTTGGAATCGTGAATGACACCCAGATCCTTTATATTATCCACCCTAGCCAAACTGTGATTAAAGATAGTGTATTTGGATGTTATTTCGTGTATTTTTCGGGTAAAAGTCATATAGAAACACTCTGTTGCAAGTCAAGGACATCTAAAGGACTACGAATAACTTTAAGAATTTTCATGTCATCAGCAAAAAGTAAACATTTGGAATGTTTAAAACATCTACTGATGTCCATGATAAATATAATAAATAAAAGTGGGGCCAAAATTGAGCCTTGAGGTACACCAGATGGTATTACTGTCCACCTTGAAACATAGCCCTGCAAGACAACAGCTTGACTACGGTTGTCGATATAGGATGCAAACCACCGATACAAGTTTCCGTGTATGCCCGCCGCTTGTAGTTTAGACAGTAATACGCAATGATCTATTCTGTCGAAACATTTTCGATAATCGGTATATACCACGTCCACTTGGGCTCCACTTTCCATTCCGGCTGCTATAAATTCATTGGCCACTATGAGGTTAGTGGATGTGGAACGTTGCCTTAGAAAGCCATGCTGCTCATCGTTAAAGTAACTTTTCAAGCTAGAATATATATCCTGATAAACTAGCCTTTCGAAAACCTTACCAAATAGACACAGTTTAGAGATGGGGCGATAGTTCTCCACATTGCTTTTATCACCCCTTTTCAGCACTGGGATAATGAAAGCACATTTCCATAATTTGGGAACTATACCCTCAGATAACGATCGCTTAAATAACAAACATAGGGGTACAGTTAGACTCTCAGCACATTTGATAATAAAAAGGGGGGGAATTGAGTCAGGACCACCAGATTTACTTACATCAAGCGATCTTAAAAGGTTAAGTACTTTGGTAGGATCAACTTCAATATTACCTATGCTACAAAGACCAACATCAGAGTTGGGGTTTATGGCATGACCTATGCTTGGACTCCTAGCCAAAAAAGTCGAGTCAAAATATTCCGAAAACAAATTACTTATGGCCTCCCCGGTGTCGGCGCTAACTGTTTTATAGGTCATTATACTAGAAAAGCTACAATTATTTCGTTTTGTCTTTACAAATGACCAGAATGCTTTTGGGTTTTCAGTAATTGAGGACTCAATACGCTCAATATATTTATTGTAACAGTCATTTTCGAGGTCCTCTGCTCTTTTGCGCAGCAAAGAGAAACATTTATAGTCACACAAATTGCCATATGTTTTATATTTAGCGTGGTACTTGAATTTTTCCTTTAACACTTTAATCAGACTAGCGTTGTACCATGGTGGATATGAGTTCTGTTTGACTAATTTATGTGGTATATGTTGATCGCGGAGTCGATATAAATTGTTGTAAAAGATCGTAACTGCATCGTCAAGTGAGCCTACATTAAGACAGTCCTCCCAGTTTGTATTATTAAGCTCTGACGTAATTGATGCATAGTCACCCTGACTAAAAATAAACTTCTCTTTGCTATTGGATTTTAGTTCGTGAATTTCAACAAAGTCGGCATATATTTCCAGGGACTTATGGTGAATATCCTCCGGAACTAATGGTTTAATGCAATGTCTAACATCTAATGATCCATTCGAAAAAACTAAATCCAATAGCCGGTCATTTTGATTAAATTCACTATTGTACTGACTAAAATTACACATATCTATAACATCAAAGAAACTACACAAATAATCGACACTATAATTAACGGGCACCATTGATGATGTTCCATCAGTCGATGCTACCCAATGAACGTTATTACTAAAATTAAATCCATCCAGTTCCGTCCAGTTCAGTCCAGTTCCGTCCAGTACCGTACAGATATAAGCTCGTTTACAGTGACGCCCAGGGTGCACCACGTGGAGGTTATCTGGAGCGCACCCCGGTGGAGCCGGACTCCCTGTCAGACCACCGATACATCCGGTTCGAGCTCGCGCCCCAGTCAGGGGGGTCCTCAGCTAGGTCTAGGCCGGTAGCCTCGCACTTCCCGAGGTGGGCGACAACCCGGCTTAATGAGCAAAGGGCAGAGGAGGAGGCGGTCGTCCAAGCCTGGTGCAGCGACGGACACGGTTGGGGCGGCGACATCGAGGAGAGAGCAGGCCGGCTAACGCAGTCCCTCACGGCGGTATGCGATGCCGCTATGCCCCGGGTCTACGGTCCACCAGAGAAATCCCAAGTCTACTGGTGGTCGGAGGAGGTGAACTCCCTACGAGCCTCATGCACCCAGGCGCGTCGTGCCCTCCAAAGGTGCAGGCGGCGTCGAAGGCGTCGGCGCCGCGACGTCACGACGCCCGAAGAGTTGGCGCTCCGCGAGGCCTACATGGCCGTCAAGAAGGACCTCGAGGTGGCGATTGTCGGGGCCAAGACGTTAGCATGGGACGAGTTCCTGGCGGGACTTGACCTGGACCCGTGGGGACGACCGTTTATGATGGTGCGAAACAGGCTCCGCCATCAAGCCCCCCCCATGGAGTCCATGGAGCCGGAGCTCAGAGAGAGGGTGGTGGCAAGCCTCTTCCCACGCGATGCCCCTCTAGTGGCCCCGCTAATGGCCCCTCAACATCCTGCCGAGGTGGAATCGGGCTTCACGCCGGTCACCGAGTCCGAGATGGAGGTAGTGGTGGACAGGCTGAAGGGGAAGAAGAAGTCCCCTGGCCCGGACGGAATCCCCGCGCGCATATTACCATCGGCGCTAAAACATCTTGGGGAGCCGCTTAGGGAACTGTATAGCGACTGTCTCGAGTCGGGTGTGTTCCCTAGGCGGTGGAAGAGGGGGTGCCTGTGCCTGTTGGTAAAGGAGGGACGGCCGCTGGATTCCCCATCTGCCTATCGTCCGGTGGTGCTGCTGGACGAGCCCGCGAAGCTCTTCGAGCGGATTATCGCGGAGCGTATCGTCCGGCACCTTGAAACGGTGGGGCCCGATCTGGCCGACAACCAATTCGGCTTCCGCAAGAGGCGGTCCACTCTGGATGCCATCCTGGCCCTGCGGGACCTGGTGGAGAAGGCGGTGGAGAAGGGGGAGGTGGTGGTTGCAGTGTCCCTAGATATTAGGAACGCCTTCAACTCCCTCCCCTTCTCGGTCATTCGGGAGGCGCTCCGATTCCACGGGCTGCCCCCGTACCTTGTCATTGTGGTGGAGAGTTATCTGGAGGATAGGGAGGTCTTGTACCCAGCGGAGGATGGAGGTATTGTCGCCAAGGAGATGGTGTGCGGTGTTCCACAGGGATCGGTTCTGGGTCCGCTCCTGTGGAACATCGGATACGACTGGGTGCTGAGAGGGGTCCTCTTGCCCCGGATGGCAGTCATCTGCTATGCCGACGACACATTGGTTGTCGCCCGGGGCAAGACGTACGATGATGTCAGGAGGGTGGCGGGGGTCGGTGCGTCCCTGGTGACGGAGAGGATCCGCATACTCGGGCTCAACGTGGCCATTGAGAAGACGGAGGCTGTCTTTTTCCATGGTCCGCGGAGGGGCCCGCCGGCGGACGCGAACATCCGGGTCGACGGAGCGCGTATCCCTTTGCGCCCGTGGATCAGGTACCTGGGGCTGGTGCTCGACGGACGCTGGAAGTTCGAAGAGCACTTCCGGCAGCTGGCCCCGAAGGTAACGAAGGCGGCGGGGGCACTGGGGCGCCTCCTCCCTAACACAAGTGGTCCAGGGGACACTTGCCGGAGGCTGTTCGCCGGGGTGCTGAGGAGCATGGCCCTGTACGGGGCGCCAGTCTGGGCCGACAAGCTCAACGATGAAAATCGGAGATGCTTACGTCGGCCGCAGAGAGCTATCGCTCAGCGAATAGTGAAGGGGTACAGGACCAACTCCTCCCTGGGAGCTGGACGCCCAGGTGATGAGGGAGGCGTATCTCCAGAGGAGAGAGGCGCTGAGAAACGGGAACTCGTTGGCTCCGGCGGAAAGCTTGGCAGCTAGACGCCGAGCAGAGGAGGACCTCATGATTAGGTGGGAGGCCCTGCTGGACGCGGATCCGGCTGGCAGGCGAACGGTGGAGGCCATCCGTCCTATCCTGCGGGAGTGGTGCGGGAGGAAGTTTGGGTCGCTAACCTTCAGGTTGGCGCAGGTGTTTTCCGGGCATGGATGCTTTGGAAGATGCTTGCGCCTGATCAGGAGGGAAGCGACCCCGCAGTGCCATGAGTGCGGCGCTTCGGGGGACGGTGCGGAGCACACTCTTGCTGTGTGTCCCGCCTGGGCTCCGCAGCGCGGCACTCTGGTGGCTGCAGTAGGAAAGGATCTCTCGCTGCCCAGCGTGGCAAGAGCCATGCTGGCCAGCGACAGATCCTGGCAGGCGGCAGTTTCCTTTTGCGAGACGACGTCCTCGCGAGGCATCGGAACGGGTACGCGAGGAGGACTCTCATGCGGACCGTCTCCGACGAAGACGGGTGGGGCGGAGGAGACGGCGCTACGCGCATCTTGTCCCCCTTTAGCGGGGCGGTGCGATGCGGGAGGCGACCTTTCGGTCGTCTCCCGGATCGCACGGTCCTCCCTCACCAGTCTGAGAGATGGCCACGCTTGCCCAGCCATCTCTAGCCGCGACGAGGCCCGGACAGCCGGGCGGACTGCCGGTCTTAGGGGTGCATACTACTCTGGTCCCCCGTAGCCTGTGGCAGTGAGAAGGCAAGCAGTGAGGGGTTTAGATGGTAGTGCCCCCCCCTCTCGGCCCTCTGGTCTGTCTTCCGAGACGGACTGAGGGGCGCGAGGTGGGCGTCCCTCCCCAGTCCCGATCTCCCATCCGGCCTTTGGCCTGGTGGAGGATCGGGAGTGGGTGAGTCCTTTTTTTTTTTTTTTTTTTTTGTTTTGTTTTGAGTGAGGGGAATCCAGTCTTTACAGATTCCTGCCTTGAGGATATGCTGGGGTCACCTAGCATACCCGTCCTGGTAAAGACCTAGGAACAAGCACACTATCTCTCGCCACCCCCGTTACCCCGTCGAGCCTGATAGGCTCGGCGGGGTTTACGGGGTAGGACTCACCCACTCCCGATCCTCCACCGGGCCAAAGGCCGGTTGGGAGATCGGGACTGGGGAGGGACGCCCACCTCGCGACCCCCCAGTCCGTCTCGGAAGACAGACCGGAGGACCGGGAGGGGGGGGCACTACCAGCTAAACCCCTCACTGCTTGCCTTCTCACTGCCACAGGCCACGGGGGACCAGGGTAGTATGCACCCCTTGCGGTTGTCCAAGCCTGGTGCAACGACGGAAACGGTTGGGGCGGCGACATCGAGGAGAGAGCAGGCCGGCTAACACAGTCCCTCACGGCGGTATGCGACGCGGCTATGCCCCGGGTCTACGGTCCACCAGAGAAGTCCCAAGTATACTGGTGGACGGAGGAGGTGAGCTCTCTACGAGCCTCATGTACCCGGGCGCGTCGAGCCCTCCAAAGGTGCAGGCGGCGTCGAAGGCGTCGGCGCCGCGACGTCACGACGCCCGAAGAGTTGGCGCTCCGCGAGGCTTACCTGGCCGTCAAGAAGGAAATTGAGGTGGCGATTGTCCGGGCCAAGACGTTGGCATGGGACGAGTTCCTAGCGGGACTGGACCTGGACCCGTGGGGACGACCGTTCATGATGGTGCGAAACAGGCTCCGCCATCAAGCCCCCCCCATGGAGTCCATGGAGCCGGAGCTCAGAGAGAGGGTAGTGGCAAGCCTCTTTCCCCGCGATGCCCCTCTAGTGGCCCCGCTAATGGCCCCTCAACATCCTGCCGAGGTGGAATCGGGCTTCACGCCGGTCACCGAGTCCGAGATGGAGGTAGTGGTAGATAGGCTGAAGGGGAAGAAGAAGTCCCCTGGCCCGGACGGAATCCCCGCGCGCATCTTACCATCGGCGCTTAAACATCTTGGGGAGCCGCTTAGGGAACTGTATAGCGACTGTCTCGAGTCGGGTGTGTTCCCTAGGCGGTGGAAGAGGGGGCGCCTGTGCCTTTTGGTGAAGGAGGGACGGCCGCTGGATTCCCCATCTGCCTATCGCCCGGTGGTGCTGCTGGACGAGCCCGCGAAGCTCTTCGAGCGTATTATCGCGGAGCGCATCGTCCGGCACCTTGAAACGGTGGGGCCCGATCTGGCCGATAACCAGTACGGCTTCCGCAAGAGGCGGTCCACTGTGGATGCCCTCCTGGCCCTGCGGGATCTGGTGGAGAAGGCGGTTGAGAAAGGGGAGGTGGTGGTTGCGGTGTCCCTAGATATTAGGAACGCCTTCAACTCCCTTCCCTTCTCGGTCATCCGGGAGCCGCTCCGATTCCACGGGCTGCCCCCGTACCTAGTCAGGGTGGTGGAAAATTACCTGGAGGACAGAGAGGTCCTGTACCCAGCGGAGGATGGAGGAATTGTCGCCAAGGAGATGGTGTGCGGTGTTCCACAGGGATCGGTTCTGGGTCCGCTCCTGTGGAACATCGGATACGACTGGGTGCTGAGAGGAGTCCTCTTGCCCCGGATGGCAGTCATCTGCTATGCCGACGACACATTGGTTGTCGCCCGGGGCAAGACGTACGATGATGTCAGGAGGTTGGCGGGGGTCGGTGCGTCCCTGGTGACGGAGAGGATCCGCATACTCGGGCTCAACGTGGCCATTGAGAAGACGGAGGCTGTCTTTTTCCATGGTCCGCGGAGGGGCCCTCCGGCGGACGCGAACATCCGGGTCGACGGAGCGCGTATCCCTTTGCGCCCGTGGATCAGATACCTGGGGCTGGTGCTCGACGGACGTTGGAAGTTCGTAGAGCATTTCCGGCAGCTGGCCCCGAAGGTAACGAAGGCGGCGGGGGCACTAAGGCGCCTCCTCCCTAACACAAGTGGTCCGGGGGACACTTGTCGGAGGCTTTTCGCCGGGGTGCTGAGGAGCATGGCCCTGTACGGGGCGCCGGTCTGGGCCGACAAGCTCAACGATGAAAATCGGAGATGCTTACGTCGGCCGCAGAGAGCGATCGCTCAGCGCATCGTGAGGGGGTACAGGACCATGTCCTTTGACGCGGCGTGCGCGCTGGCAGGAACTCCTCCCTGGGAGTTGGACGCCCAGGTGATGAGGGAGGCGTATCTCCAGAGAAGAGAGGCGCTGAGGAGCGGGATCTCATTGGCCCCGGCGGAAAGCTTGGCGGCTAGACGCCGAGCAGACGAGGATCTAATGATCAGGTGGGAGGCCCTGCTGGACGCGGATCCGGCTGGTAGGCGAACGGTGGAGGCCATCCGTCCTATCCTG
The DNA here is from genome assembly GCA_910589605.1 of Chrysoteuchia culmella. Lineage (NCBI taxonomy): Eukaryota > Metazoa > Arthropoda > Insecta > Lepidoptera > Crambidae > Chrysoteuchia > Chrysoteuchia culmella. The sequence continues at coordinate 6,004,841 of OU342651.1, forward strand.
CGGGAGTGGTGCGGGAGGAAGTTTGGGTCGCTAACCTACAGGTTGGCGCAGGTGTTTTCCGGGCACGGATGCTTTGGAAAATACTTGCACCTGATCAGGAGGGAAGCGACCCCGCAGTGCCACGAGTGCGGCGCTTCGGAGGACAGTGCGGAGCACACTCTTGCTGTGTGTCCCGCCTGGGCTCCGCAGCGCGGCACTCTGGTGGCTGCAGTAGGAAGGGATCTCTCGCTGCCCAGCGTGGCAAGAGCCATGCTGGCCAGCGACAGATCCTGGCAGGCGGCGGTTTCCTTTTGCGAGGACGTCGTCTCGCAAAAGGACCGCCCCGCTAAAGGGGGACAAGATGCGCGTAGCGCCGTCTCCTCCGCCCCACCCGTCTTCGTCGGAGACGGTCCGCATGAGCGTCCTCCTCGCGTACCCGTTCCGATGCCTCCTTTTGCGAGACGACGTCCTCGCAAAAGGAAACCGCCGCCTGCCAGGATCTGTCGCTGGCCAGCATGGCTCTTGCCACGCTGGGCAGCGAGAGATCCCTTCCTACTGCAGCCACCAGAGTGCCGCGCTGCGGAGCCCAGGCGGGACACACAGCAAGAGTGTGCTCCGCACTGTCCTCCGAAGCGCCGCACTCGTGGCACTGCGGGGTCGCTTCCCTCCTGATCAGGTGCAAGTATTTTCCAAAGCATCCGTGCCCGGAAAACACCTGCGCCAACCTGAAGGTTAGCGACCCAAACTTCCTCCCGCACCACTCCCGCAGGATAGGACGGATGGCCTCCACCGTTCGCCTACCAGCCGGATCCGCGTCCAGCAGGGCCTCCCACCTGATCATTAGATCCTCGTCTGCTCGGCGTCTAGCCGCCAAGCTTTCCGCCGGGGCCAATGAGATCCCGCTCCTCAGCGCCTCTCTTCTCTGGAGATACGCCTCCCTCTTCACCCCGGCGAAAAGCCTCCGACAAGTGTCCCCCGGACCACTTGTGTTTGGGAGGAGGCGCCCCAGTGTCCCCGCCGCCTTCGTTACCTTCGGGGCCAGTTGCCGGAAATGCTCTACGAACTTCCAGCGTCCGTCGAGCACCAGCCCCAGGTATCTGATCCACGGGCGCAAAGGGATACGCGCTCCGTCGACCCGGATGTTCGCGTCCGCCGGAGGGCCACTCCGCGGACCATGGAAAAAGACAGCCTCCGTCTTCTCAATGGCCACGTTGAGCCCGAGTATGCGGATCCTCTCCGTCACCAGGGACGCACCGACCCCCGCCAACCTCCTGACATCATCGTACGTCTTGCCCCGGGCGACAACCAATGTGTCGTCGGCATAGCAGATGACTGCCATCCGGGGCAAGAGGACTCCTCTCAGCACCCAGTCGTATCCGATGTTCCACAGGAGCGGACCCAGAACCGATCCCTGTGGAACACCGCACACCATCTCCTTGGCGACAATTCCTCCATCCTCCGCTGGGTACAGGACCTCTCTGTCCTCCAGGTAATTTTCCACCACCCTGACTAGGTACGGGGGCAGTCCGTGGAATCGGAGCGCCTCCCGGATGACCGAGAAGGGGAGGGAGTTGAAGGCGTTGACCGAGAAGGGGAGGGAGTTGAATCTAGGGACACCGCAACCACCACCTCCCCTTTCTCAACCGCCTTCTCCACCAGATCCCGCAGGGCCAGGAGGGCATCCACAGTGGACCGCCTCTTGCGGAAGCCGTACTGGTTATCGGCCAGATCGGGCCCCACCGTTTCAAAGTGCCGGACGATGCGCTCCGCGATAATACGCTCGAAGAGCTTCGCGGGCTCGTCCAGCAGCACCACCGGGCGATAGGCAGATGGGGAATCCAGCGGCCGTCCCTCCTTCACCAAAAGGCACAGGCGCCCCCTCTTCCACCGCCTAGGGAACACTCCCGACTCGAGACAGTCGCTATACAGTTCCCTAAGCGGCTTCCCAAGATGTTTAAGCGCCGATGGTAAGATGCGCGCGGGGATTCCGTCCGGGCCAGGGGACTTCTTCTTCCCCTTCAGCCTATCCACCACTACCTCCATCTCGGACTCGGTGCGGTCACCGAGTCCGCCGGTCCGTGAAGCCCGATTCTACCTCGGCAGGATGTTGAGTGGCCATTAGCGGGGCCACTAGAGGGGCATCGCGGGGAAAGAGGCTTGCCACTACCCCCTCTCTGAGCTCCGGCTCCATGGACTCCATGGGGGGGGCTTGATGGCGGAGCCTGTTTTGCACCATCATGAACGGTCGTCCCCACGGGTCCAGGTCCAGTCCCGCCAGGAACTCGTCCCATGCCAACGTCTTGGCCCGGACAATCGCCACCTCAAGGTCCTTCTTGACGGCCAGGTAAGCCTCGCGGAGCGCCAACTCTTCGGGCGTCGTGACGTCGCGGCGCCGACGCCTTCGACGCCGCCTGCACCTTTGGAGGGCTCGACGCGCCCGGGTACATGAGGCTCGTAGAGAGCTCACCTCCTCCGACCACCAGTATACTTGGGACTTCTCTGGTGGACCGTAGACCCGGGGCATAGCCGCGTCGCATACCGCCGTGAGGGACTGTGTTAGCCGGCCTGCTCTCTCCTCGATGTCGGCGCCCCAACCGTTTCCGTCGTTGCACCAGGCTTGGACAACCGCCTCCTCCTCCGCCCTCTGTTCGTTAAGCCGGGTTATCGCTCACCTCGGGAAGTGCGAGACTACCAGCCTAGACCTAGCTGAGGACCCCCCTGACCGGGGCGCGACCTCGAACCGGATGTATCGGTGGTCTGACAGGGAGTCCGGCTCCGCCATGACCCTCCAACCGCTGACGCTGCGTTCAAAAGCGGGGGTCGCAAAGTGAGGTCCACCCTGGAGCCCCCATTCCACCGAATGCACGTGTAGGTCGATTCAGACACTCGAGGCCGACGGACGTCATCCACTCCAGCACTGCCGTGCCTTTGGAATTAGTCACGTCAGACCCCCAGGCCGGGTGCTTGGCAGTAAAATCGCCCGCCACCAACACCTGCAGAGGGGCGAGCCGCCGAATCACACCACCGATGACATCCAGCCAGCTCTCCAGCTCATCCACGGACCGATTCGGGGAGAAATAGGTTCCGAGAATGGCAAACTCTCCCCAGGTCGCGGCCACAAATCCCGGACCTCTTTCTCTGACCGAGAGAGGAGGGGAGTGGGCGGCCCTTATCGGCGCCAGGATAGCGACGGTCTCATCGTCGTCCCCCACCCAGTTACGACGATCTGGTATGCAGTAGGGCTCCGACACGATTACCAGATCGGACCGCCACACCACTGCCTGCTGCATTAGCAGATCTTGTGCAGCAGCGGAGTGATTGCTGTTCGTCTGGAGGATATTGAGAGGCCTTAAGGCCATTAAGGCGTCTCAATAACCTCCATGGCAGCTGGTGCCCCATCAGTGGCTCCCCTTACTTTGGGGAGAGGTTTCGGCTTGACAGCAGGGGGGCGGCAGTTCTTCCCCCCCATTGTATGCTCGGCCGGCAGCTTGGCTGCCAGACAAACCGAGCATTTGGGCTCCGCCGTGCAAGTCGCTGCCTTGTGTCCGTCCTGCCCGCACCTGTAACAAGCGGCGGACCGATCGATGGTTTGCGGGCACATTCGCCGCATGTGCCCCAGCGCCATGCACCTCCAGCACCGTAGCGGCAGAGCCTCCATGGCTTTAATCTGGGCACAGCTCCACCCCACCATCAGCCTGGAACGATTTGACTCGACCACCACCTTGGCCGCCGCCGTCGGGCACTTGACCATGGTGGTGAATAGCCCACCCGGCCCGGTTCTGAAAGGACCCACCTTGATATGGCCCTGCGAGCACCCACCCTTTGCAGCTATAGCAGCCTGGACGTCCTCTGCCGTCACCGAGTCATCCAGCCCGGAAACGCGTAGATCCACGCACTTAACGGGCCTGGTGACATCAGCGATGCCCTCCAACGCCTCCTTTAGTTTGGACGCCATATCGTCCGCCTGCTGCGCACCCGTGGGGCCGGGGATCTCAATAATGCGTGACCCGGACTGTGTATGCTTCACAGTAAACATGTCCAGCCCCAGCTCCTGCAGAGAGACTGCCGCTCTTGCCTTCGCAAGGGCATCCGCATATGTGACCCCCTTGGCTTGCACCTCCTCAGGGATCGTGAGCACTACGGCCGCCGTACGGGGGGGGGCTCAATCTTGGGTCTTTGGGGGCCTTAGCTACCGGCTTCTGTTTGGGCGGATTCTGATGGGGCTTCGCCTGCGCTTTGCCCTTACCCTTGCCCTTGCCTTTGCCCTCCTTCACAGGCTTTCCCTGTTTACCCACAACTTGGCATTTGCCGCAGCCCTTGCCGCATTTTTTCTATCCGCCTCCAATGGTGGGTGGAGATTTGGGGCCGGGAGGAGTCTGCTCTCCAAGCCGTCGAGCCTCGCCTGCAGCATAACGCCGACCGACTCCTGAACCGACCTACGAACCAGCTCCAAAAACTCCGCCGGACTCGAGTATTCCATGGGCTCCGGTTCTGGGCTCCTTTCCATCACGTGGATCTGCGGCCTTCCTTCGGAGCGCTTCAGCTGGGCGGCCTCATTGCTCTTCTCTTGGTAGGCCTTGCGGAAAGCCTCCATTTCCTTCCTCATTATTGCCATTTCGTCCCTAAGACGAGAATTTTCCGCCGCTAGGCGCCTCACCTCGGATGATAGGTTCGACTCGCAGAGACCTCCTATCAACTTCACGAGCCTCTCTGACGACTTCTGCACGACCGCCTTCTTGCCGACGGTAAGGTGCTTGGAGCCGCCGACCGCCTTCCAAACCGCGTCGATCTCCTCACGCGCCCTCTTATGGATCTCCGCCGGGGACATGTTCGGTGGTGGAGAGCTTTCCGCCGCCTCACGGCGAAATTGAGACGACCCCCCTGAGTCGGCGTCGTCATCCTCAAAGGGAAGGTACTCATTCGAACTCTGCCGTCCCTTGTACCTCTTCTTGGCCGTAGATAGCCCGACAGAGGTATGCGCCGCAGGTCCCTTGCCCTTAGCTGGCACCTTCACAGGCACCTTCGATTTTAGCTTTTGCAGGGGTAACGGGGAAGGAAACCTTAGTCTTACCCCGGACGCCGCCGCAGCAGCTCTTGTCAACGAGCCCCTCTGACTCTCGACACTACCACGCTCACTCAGAGCATCCTCGATCTCGACAACTTCGTTGTCGGTCAGGTTCACACCCGACATCTCCTCCTGGGCACTGTTTATGCTCGGACCCTGTGCGCTGTCCATTTGGCAGTTGGTGCCCCCCCCAGAATACGAGGGGCAGCCCGTAGCCGAAACTACGGGGAGGGATTCTCCGACTGCGTTGCAGTCGGTACCCTCCTGGGGTATTATCTGTTGTCCACTTGCCATTTTCATTTTGTTGGCCCTTTACGAGGGGAAAAGAGCCAGAAAATCCCACATAATTCGGTTTTTTTGAGTGGTGTCCTTCCACGCAGCCCCCACGTGAAGTGGCGGCCCCCAGCCCCTGCACCACGTGCAAGGGTCCGGTATGCACCACACAAAACGACACGCTCGCACCGCCGCTACCCGGAATGTCCAGGACGCCGGCCGAGCCCGAACCGCGCCGCCGCTACCCAGAATGAGTCTGGGACGCCGACGCAGAACCAACAAAACCGCATGAGCAGCTGACATACAACCACAAAGCGGTTAGAACCGCGAGGTTCCCCTCCTCCCCGACGGCGTTGGTACAGGACCGACACCATCACCGTCTGCCAGATTATTCGCCGCCACTGCAAATGATAAAAGCTCATTTGCAGTGACGCCCAGGGTGCACCACGTGGAGGTTATCTGGCGCGCACCCCCAAGAGTGGGAGAGTCCTACCCCGTAACCCCGCCGAGCCTATTAGGCTCGACGGGGTAACGGGGGTGGCGAGAGATAGTGTGCTTGTTCCTAGGTCTTTACCAGGACGGGTATGCTAGGTGACCCCAACATATCCTCAAGGCAGGAATCTGTAAAGATTGGATTCCCCTCACTCAAAACAAAAAAAAAAAAAAAAAGGATTGTAAATATAACTTAACTTACTCGTAATAGTAATATTTTTTTTGAATATTTTGATATGCAATATATAATGTTATCACTGATAAGAAAATGTTAACGATAAGAAATGTCGTATGTACAAAGATAAAATGAGATAAATAAAGATGAAAACTAGTGAGCTTGCGCGCGGTCCTTCTTATGGTATTGCCTTTAGATGGCTTAGTGAGAGTCGGGTTGCTATCAATACGGATCATCACTCTCGCCTCAAGAATCTGAAAGAGACAGCAAGCAAGCTCTCCTAGTTCCTGGTACAACAAGCTTCTGCGTTTTACTTCGCAACCCAGCACCCAGTCCACGATACCGTACGTCTCGCCCTCCGCAACGCATACAGTCCACTGCTAAATCCAAGCGGGGCGTGCGGTACACTATAACTTCATAAAATTTATAAATCTGGTATTTTTATACTTATGGTAAATTTTAAATAGAAAAATATTGGAAAAAATTAACTCGGCCACAAGTGAATTCTCAGACGGGTATCGAAGCATTGGACCGGATTTCCAAAGGTCGCGGGTTCGATTCCCGTCTGAGAATTCACTTGTGGCCGAGTTAATTTTTTCCAATATTTTTCTATTATAATTTCCCATAAGTATAAAAATAGCATTGAAAAATGCAAAAATTACAAAATCATAAATCTGGTATTCCTTGAAAGGATACAGAATCCCACATAAGGTTAACAAGTCTTATTCATTAATTAATAAATTACGTATGCATTTTGCACAGTCTGTTTACAAAAGTCTCGTTTTTCGAAATCAACCTGGGCCCTTATGCACTATGACCACTTGGCGATTACTTGCTCAAACCACGCCAATGTCGTACTTGGTTTTCTCCATTATTCTCACAAATTATAGAGTTATTGTACAAGTACATGACAGTCACAAATTTTGTAGTTATTTAACAAGTAAAATAACTTTAAAATTTTAAAGTATCATAGAGAAAACGAATTTTGAAAATGTCGAAAGCAAATACGACATTGGCGTGGTTTGGGCAAGGAATCGGTATGTGGTCATAGTGAATACGGGCCCTTCTGTGGGTTGGTTCTTGTTCGCAAAAATGGGTCCAAATAACTTGATTATTGGCATAGAGTTAGTTAAAAGGACGGAAAGTAATGTAGGCTACTTACATAACCACGTGAATGAAACCGCTTGAGTAAGGCTACTATTTTCATGAAACGGAAGTTTTAATACTTTAAGGCGATACTCGAAAAAAATATGCTGAAGCGAGATAGCAATGAGAAAACGACGCGCACGGGAGCGAGACCGATTTTGCAGATTAGGCAAAAAAAACACAAAATCACTTCGTATTAAAAAACTACAGCGATTTAAAAAAAAAGCTTCTATACGATCCTAAATATTATTGGTGTCCACTTATTAAACAAATTTCCAATAGTGTAAGTAACCCCATTTATGAATAATCTTGAATTTTCGTATTTTTTAGAGGTCTTTTCGAAAAGAAAAAGTGTCGAGGCAAAATCATAAAATCGTGTTTTTGAAACTATACGAATCTAGATAAAGGTATGAAGAAATATATATGTTATTGCCAGATTTATAGCAACTGTAACCGTGCTATAGTTTTATGTCAAAAAGTCCATACTTTTTCCGAGTAGCGCCTTAAGAATTTTAATAATTTGCAAAATATAGGGACAACTTACTTTCATTTTATCTGTGATAAGATAAATGATAATAGTGACACTGAGTTTTAACGTTAATCAGTTATTTGTTTATTAGTGTAATTAAGGACAAACGGTTATTTCCCTTTAAGTAAAATCATTAGGTACCAATGTCCTATTCTAGGCCATTCCTCGTACAAAAATAAATGCTGAAATTGCAATAATTACGGTAAATGTGCATTTTTGGTATGTTGTTTGGGTCCACCTAGATAGTATTTATCCAGATTTGCAGAATTCTAAAATGTGAGCGCGCTGAGTTATGGCAAATGGAATATTTACGAATATTCGAGTTTATTTTTAGGGTCCCGTACCCAAACGGTAAAACGGGGCCCTATTACTAAGACTCCACTGTCTGTCGGCTTATCTCATAAACCGTTATAGTTCGACAGTTGAAATTTTCACAGATAATGCATTTCTGTTGCCTCTATTTATTACAACAAATATAAAAAAATCGGCCAAGTGCGAGTCGAACTCACGCATGAAGGGTTCCGTCTCTCACCCAAGATTGCCTGGAAAAGATTGCTATGTGCTTTGATTATATTAAAGAGGAACACACAATAGGCGGCCTTATTGCTATAAGGCCGCCTATTGTGTGTTCCTCTTTTTGTCATTTTCTCTGTATGTGTTTGTTTTTGTAGCGTATGCAATAAAGATTCTATTATAATTATTATTATATTAAATACCTACCTACAATGCCACTATAATTTTCCGTCTGCAAAAATTCATAGTGTTTGCATGAATGAAATCAAACCAATTTTCGTTGAAAGTTTTTATAAAGATCAACAGCATATATCTTTTTTAGATTTTTCACTTTCCTATTTTAAAAGTAAAAGTTAGAATTACACACATTTTACCACTTTGGAAGTGTGTATCTTTCAAACTACAGAGAACTACGAGGATATATCGAATTTCCTCTGTCTCTGTAACATAATTGGTTAGTGGCCGGATTCCTAAGGATGTGGGTTCAAATCCCGTCAGGGCGACATGAGACTAGTTGTTTTTTTCTAGTATATTTTCAGTAAATCAGAACCAAGTTATTATAGCTTTTATTGGTTTCAAATCGCTACTAAGCAATAAGCCGCCTCTTTTGGTTAGTTCCACCTTCTCTTTTCATGGGTTTTTATGTGAATTCAATAAAGTGTTTAGTATTTTAATTATTTTTAGATATATTCAGACGTACTGCGCTCCCGATCATATCTTTAAATAATCGCGATAAAAAGTTGCACTTGTCTTTCCCCTAGTTTTGATCTATTTATGTTCAGTCAAAATTTCTCAAAATGCTAAAAGTAAACAGACAGAGTAGCGTTCGCATTTTTTAATATTAGCATGGAAAATACTTCAATAATTAAAAGTGATATTTGAGAGAAATGAGAATGTATCTAATCTTTCTACAATGATTACAAATTATCAGTGACGAATCCTGATACCATATCACTAATACATTTGCATTTTCATAACAATATGATACCGAGTCTGAGTCGAAACTATAAATCTACTAATATTATAAATGTGAAAGTTTGGGTGTTTGGTACTCAAGTTTGGTACTGGAGAGGAACAAAGTATACTTTTTATCTCGATATTCCTACGAGAATGAGAACCACGCCACTGCAACCACAGGGGGAAGCTAGTTAAATATAAATATTTCCTACACTTATACCTACCAATTGCCTAACCCCAAAGTAAGCACTGTAAGGACTTGTGTTATGAGATACAGGGCAACGAATAGAAATACGTATTACAACAAATATATGAATACAAGATTCCACCTGCGAATTCGTCCACGTGGTCATTCGAAAATAAATCCTTGGAACCTTTATCCAGGATAAAATATTCTTTGCTTTAATTTCATCTAAATCCGATAAGCCGTTTACGTGTATAGGCTGGTCCGTACCAAGCGATCAGACTTGGGCGAAGCCCGCCACGCATGACAAATATCGCTTGTTTGGGACCAGCCTAAGGCCGCGCTCTCTTTGGACACGAATTTGGTTCGTCACGGATCGTGGTTTGAACGAATCGAGTGCACACACTGATTTGCTTTTTTCCGTCAAATAGGCAAGTGGATTTCCGGTGATATCACGTTTTACGCACGAACGTATTTCAAAATCCCAACAAGTTCGGATTGTTTTCAGCGTCAGAACTACACGTACGTATACGTACGACTCTCGCACCCAGTAAGTGCGCTCCCTTATTACTTGGAAGGTTGAGATCGTTCGTGAGTGTTTGTAAAAACTGATATATGACTATATTTTTCTGATTTAATTATAATAAATGTATAGTTAGTTTTTAGATTTTTCTTTGTATTGCAGTAAGAAGATTTTACATGCCATATTGTTCTAGGTCGTCGGAAAGTACCTTATAATTTTTGATTCCCTTCAGTTTGCTTGAGCGAGTGTCGAAACAATATACGTTCTTTATAGCATAAACGGAGAATTTACAATAACTAATATCCAACGCAATCTCGTATCGAGAGTAAGAATTAGTGATAAATTTTTAAATAACAAAATATTGGAAAATTCTTTGCCACAAGCAGCACCATGACACTCCTCTATACGTGTAAGTTCGAGCGCCACCAGCACTAACGAGTCCAGTGGCGAGTAGCCAAACCATGTAGACGCTAGGGTTGATACTGAAGTGAACTTTTGACTTACGCCAAAGACATGTTGTGTTGTTTTTTTAATATTCAATTATTATAATAGTAATATATTTATTCAAATAGACTAAGTAATTATTAAGCTTTTGAATCGTCTAAATTTTCTTTACGCCCGTTAAGACTTTTTCAACTGACAAGAAGAGCGGGCTCAAGAAATTTGCTAGCTGCCTTAAGTAACGACAATGATAAAAAACACGCATTATGGGCGTGTCGGTGGGGCTGATAATACCCCCAAAGTCATTCAAAAACTTCATGGAAGCACTTGAAAAAATACACAGGCACAATAAATATTGTTTTTATAAGAAATAAAAATGGCCTACTAAACTAACATATTATAAGGATTTTTCGATGTCTTTGTGCAAGTAATTATTATTATCTTTAACTTAAGAAAAAACTCTTTGCTGCGTGTGGTGAGGTGACGCAGACACAACCCTGTAGAAAGTAAGATGTTGGCTTCACGCCCCGCCACCCGCGCTCTTCCCCCGCACACGCACACATAGCTACGTTAGATTTTACGAGCCGCATGATCAAGTGTCATGTCGCTTCTTTTCGCGTAAGTGTATGTATTCTTTGTCAAAAGTGAAGTCTCAAATTGGGACCAATATTTTTCGGTTTAAAAAATTATCATAAGTGTAAATAAAGTATTCAACAAGGTAATAAATAAAAATCGTGAATAGTCTTCACGTCTTTTATTAATTAGCAGAATTCTTAACATTGCCATGTAGAATTTATACAATTAAAACACAGCGCTATCTAGTGACTAGTAACAGTACTCGTGTACAGCAAGAAATTATATTTAGTTAATTCCTTGTTGTACGCAATTTAACAACTTTGATTTTTTTACAGCCTAGAGAAACTGTTGTCTTGAATATATGGCTTTAATTTTAGCACGACGGGTTCCCAAGTTTTTCCCGAAATTCAGTTTCCAAAACTAAAGACTATTTTTTTTTATTTAATAAAAATGAGTGGTTTTTAGATGTTTTCCTGTATTTGAAGTAAAAGACGATACTACTTGCCAAATTTCATAGTTCTAGGTCAACGGAAAGTATCGTCTGAAATTTTGATTCCGTTGAGAGAGTCGAAATATACGTTTCTGCGACATGAACGGACCTACCATTTTATACGTCAATTTACAACTTTGATTTTTTCACAGCTTCACGAGACTGATGACCTGAATATATGGTTTAAATTTTAGCTCGATTCCTCCATGTGTTTCCATTTTTTTTCCGAAATTCAGGTTCTAAAACAAATACTATATAGGATATAATTAAAAATGTTAAATGTATGAATGTTTTCTTGTGTTTGTAGTAAAATACGATATTACTCTGCAAATTTCATAGTCAACGGGAAGTAACCTATGAATTTTGATTCCCTTAAGGGCCTGCGCAGACGACAGACATTGGAGGACTTTTTGTCCGCGACACGACCTTATTACTAAGGACATAAAGTTGAATATATAACGAAGACTATCGCGTACTTTTTATGGATATGCGCGATCTAAGTTCAATCTTATTTGGTTAACAATAAAGACGTGTCGCGGACAAAAAGTCCTCAGTTATCCGTCGTCTGCGCTAGCCATAAGAGTGTAGACAACTACGTTTTTTTGCGACATATCGCTCATTGAATGCAAAACGGCCACAAACCAAAAACTACACTTTTTACAGGAGAGCCAAAACAAATTTTAAAACTTGTATTTTTGAAAATAATATGTATTTTTCTGTTAAATAGTATGATGTTAGTATATCATTATTTTCATCATATTTTGCTCTATCTTTTAAAATAATAACCGCTGTGATAGCTCTCACACAATCTGAAAAAAACTACAAAACCCCTTTTTGCATTCAAGATTTGAACCAATGTTAAAAGAATTATTTCAAAAAATGAAACATATTTTAAAGTGAAACATGCTTTATTTACTGTTTTACCAAGTAGACATAAAAATAATCTCTACTAGAAATAAAAACTCCGTCGTCTCAGCCACATGGCACTTACTGCTGGGTATAGGCCTCCCCCAAGGATCTCCACAACGATCGGTCCTGCGCAGTCCGCATCCAGAAGCTTCCCGCGACCTTCACCAGTTCGTCGGTCCACCTTATCGGGGGCCTACCCACAGAGCGTCGTCCTTCCAGAACCTTTCCGCCCCAACGACCATCGGTTCTTCTCGCTATGTGTCCCGCCCACTGCTACTTCAGCTGAGCAATCCTTCGAACGATGTCAGTTACTTTAGTTCTCCTACGGATCTCCTCATTTCTGATTCGATCACGTAGGGAAACGCCTAGCATAGCCCTTTCCATTGCGCGCTGGATGACCTTGAGTTTTCTTATCAGACCCATAGTTAGTGACCACGTTTCACTACCGTAAGTCATCACTGGCAACACACACTGGTCATAGACTTTCGTCTTGAGACACTGCTGTAAGTTGGACGCGAAGATTTTACGGAGCTTCCCGAATGCTGCCCAACCGAGTTGGATTCGACGGAAGATCTCTTTCTCGAAGTTGGACTTACCTAACTGGATTGTCTGTCCAAAGTAAACGTAGTGGTCAACAACTTCGAGTATAGTGTTCCCAACGTGAACTGAAGTGGGTGCAAAATGGGAATTTGACATGATTTTCGTCTTATCCATGTTCATTCTAAGACCCGCTCTTTGGGAAGCACTACGGAGATCTTCGAGCATTGTGTTCAGGTGACTCCAAGGTCTCAGCCTTCCAGTCCAAGAGCTTAAAGATGTCCTCCAACGTAGCTGTGAACAGTTTCGGAGAAATGACGTCTCTCTGTCTCACACCTCGCTGCAGTTGGATGGGACTTGTGCTTTGGTTCTGTAATCGGACCGACATGGTGGCATGTTCATATAAGTACTTAATACCTCGATATACCTAGAGTCCACTTGGCACCTCTGGAAAGACTGCAGCACTCTATCGAATCGAAGGCTTTCTTATAGTCCACAAACGCCAATCAAAGTGGCAGATTATACTCCTCGGTCTTCTGTATAACCTGCCGCAGCGTATGGATGTAGTCTATGGTGCTAAAGCCTTTTGTAACCCGGTTTGTTCGGGAGGCTGAAAGTCGTCGAACCTGCGAGCGAGACGATTCGTAATATTTCTCGAAAACAACTTATAGACATGGCTTAGAAGTGAGATTGGTCTGAAGTTCTTCAAACGGGTGTTATCTCAATTTTTGAAGAACAAAATCACCTCACTTATATGCCATGCTCTCGGCGTTTTGCCCTCGACAATGATGCAATTGAAAAGCTTCTGGAGTATTTTGAGTATCGGCTTACCGCCCGTTCTCAGAAGTTCTGTAGTGATTCCGTCATTACCCGCCGCCCGCCTTGTTGTTTTTGAGCTGTTTGAGAGCCATACTAATCTCGTACAGGCTGACGTCCGGGATATCTTCGGTGAAGTGTCGGGTAAGCTTCGCTCTGGGGTCTTTAGCCTTGCTTTGCAGAGAAGATTAGATACATTAATTTATAAGCTGCAATAGCAGATAGTTTACGAAGGGTAATTTACTTATTAATATCATAGTTTACAAGCTTTTTTTTTTTTAAAAAGTATAGATATAGCATGCTACACGAGATGACGTAGAGCTGTTTGTATCACTATCAGAGTCGCTTGGTAGAATGATTTTTCTGTGTTTCGTCTGCGTTCTTTGAACTCTCTTCATCATCACTGTATGAACGAAAACGATTACAAGTAAATTTTATTTTCAACTTATTAAACATTAATAAATGATTTTTACGTATAAAATAAACAATAATTCAGTTTAGCTGTGAATGCGCTTTTGTATAAATTTAATTTAATAATCACACGTTGTAAATATGGCATCGCTTTGACTTATATTGGAATGTAAAATGTACAGATTTGTGAATGTGGCATTGCTTTTTTTTCACATTAGAATGCAAAATGTACAGATTTGTAAATATGGCGTAACTTTGTTTCACATTGGAATGCAAAATGTCCGTATCCTAAAATATGGCACTATCGCATTAATATATTCTGAATGTACTCACTTGAAATTTGAAAGCAAAACGGCCGCATTCCAAAATGTGGCTCCCTTGCACAGAACACTGAACCCGCTGTTGCGTGATTTTTTGACTTGTGGTCGTTTAGTACGAAACTGACGTGCGAGTCCTGGGTCGCATTCAGCAAAATGGCGGTTTTGATCTGACGTTAGCGCGTAAGTCGGCCCAATACAAAAAGGGCGGTTGGCCAGTTTGGCACCAAAATGAACGAAAATGACGAGTGTCTTCAGCAAAACGTAAAATATTTTGGTTTTAGAGGCAAATTTTTTAATAAAACGATTTTAAATTGTTTTTGATTTGTGGCCGTTTTGCATTCAATGAGCGATATGCGGTCCTATCTTTGTTTTACGTATTTTACAACTTTGATTTTTTACACCTCGAACAGACTGTTGACCTGAATATATGCTTTTAATTTCAACATAATACCTGCACGCGTTACCGAGATAATCGAAAACGGACGGACGGACGGAAAGACGGACAACAAAGTGATCCTATAAGGGTTCCGTTTTTTTTTTAATTTGAGGTACGGAACCCTAAAATGAAATCACCCACATCTTTGACACAGTTGATCACATTCAAACTGCGATTGTACCAGAAAAGGAACTTTCGCTATAGTTTGTTACGCACTTGGGGACAGCCGTGTTTATTCAACACCCACTGCCTCCAAGATGCGGTCTGCTCAGCTAGCTCAGATGGGCACGAGACTCATGGGAGTGTGCGTGGGTTCTACCTTGATGGCTGTTACACTCGGAAAGAAAATATGGAGATTAGTTCACTAAAAGGTTCTAATTCTTACTTCTAAAGAGGGCGCCACCAACACAGGAGTGTTGGAATAAATCAAACAAAGTGATACATTTCTGACAAAAATTCTATGTATATTGATTTAAAACCACTGTCATTATTTAAAATTACAAACAATTCTTTCTAAACATTATTAGCAGAAAACATGGGCACTGTTAATAAAACTCATTAAAAGTTAAAGAATAAAAGTTACATGTGGGTACTCAAAAACACATGGTAAATTATTTGGTCATGACCTGTGGAAACAAGAATCAGTGGAAGCGTCCTTCCATGAATCTATTCTGAAGCTAAATGTAAAATCCTAAGTTACTTCTATATTAAAATTACATTAATACAATTGTTTTACATGTCGATGAAATTCTCAAACAAAAAGTACACAAAAACATACGGAGTTCGTTGTTAGCTTACGCAGCCATCTTCCAAGGTGTTGGTGCACTCACTCTCCCATGCATCAGAGGAGAACACTTCTACATTCTGTGGCCTGAGACGAGACACACTGCATCAGAGGGACATGTGCATCAGCCCGGGGAAAGTTGTCAGAAATGCAAATAAAATAACTTAATTTCTGGCTTAAAACAAAGGAGCGGCTCTCTGAAACAAAATAAGAGAGCACACGATAATTCTCAAGAAGTTCCACCATGAAGCGTGGGACTCCAACCAAGACGAAACGGTATGAAAAACTCACCTGCCGCTCCATATTAAAATTCTTGGTTCATATAAAAAATATATATTGGCACTATGCCATATCTTGGATCACCACCTCATCTCCAACAACGGATCGGACGATCCCAATATAAATTTCTGCTTCCAATATTTTATGTCGTATCGACCGACACCGAGGATCGAAAAGAAAGGCAAGTCACCGTCACCGGCGACCATAGACGAGCCGAACCAAAAACAATGATATATTGTTCCAGAATTTTCCACAAAAAGAATTTAGATTTTTTATTCTACAACTAATTGAAATGTATTTTAATAAATACAGAAGACATACTGAAAGTAAATTAAACCATTACAATATTAAAAAACATTAGACAATAGCAATAAATATGCAATGAGTAACTTTCACAAAGACAGCAAGTTGTGATTTATAACATTAAGTTATTGCCTGTTACGAAACGTAAAACGTCAGATGTCATGTCATTCGCTGTCAATGTCAAAGTCACACAAAACAATAACACGTAGTTGTTATTGTGAAAATATTGAAAACAACAAAATATTACGGAATGAATGCTAAAACTTTAGTAAATACGTGTAATGAATGATTCTGCAATGAAATAGCTCGGTGCGCAAGGAACCTACGGTTAGTAACACTAAAATCAGTGCCACAAAAGAATGGTAAACAAAACACTATCGTGTCCGGGGCGACGGTGTATCCCGTGGTCTGTTCTTGGCGTCGTTGATGGTGAATTCAACACAGGGCCTGAGCCCAGTCCTGCGAATAGACCACCAGACACACCCTCACTCCAGTCTCGAGAGTGAAAATACCACGGTTGCGTATTATACACGCAACATACCCCCCTCACAAGAGCGAAGACGGGCGTGTGAAACAAAGGCCTATTCGCTGAAACAAGACAAAAAGTTAACAATGTACAACAACAACTAAACAACAACACCAACAGCATACACCATTTTAATGATCCTAGTGGCTGTCGATCACTAGCGACCCAAGTGGAATGTTCTCTGAATTCTCTACAAATATTCTTGTCTCCAAAGACTATAAAGCTATCACTTCTATTAAATGTTTTTTTTTTTTTTTATTTATTTAAATCCTATTAAAATAAAGGAATAAAACCTTAAAAATATTTCTTAAATTTCTTAGCATGCATCTAGCATCCTACTTAAGTGAGGATAATACCCTAAATCCTTAGTGTGTTTCAACATATTCTATTCTGTAAGTGAACACCATAGTGTACTTATTCTAAACACGATGTTAATAAACATCATTAAACTCTTATAAAGAGTGTTGAAATTAAATTCTCTATTTCTTACAGTTTGTTGATTCACAATACTGTTTTAGAATACATAACGTGAGAAACATTGTTAACTCATTACGAGTGTTGAAAAGTTTATATACTACTACTGTACTAATCCTAACTAATAAGTGTGGAGTGAGATACGGGTCAAGAACAAACTAACATTACATCTATCTAACATACCAAAGTTCCCAAAATATGTCGACTAATAATTTTGAAATATGCACACTCACTTTCACTCACTCTTCTTTCACACCCTAGTCAGCTTGTTCTCACCCCCCATCTCACTGCGCAGCTTATTTTCCTATCCTAGCTTATCTATACCTGCTCATAACTAAGGGCAGACATGTATGATGTCCTTAATGTGAGTTAAACCTAACTTTTTGCCATTTAAGGCGCGTAAGCGATAAACAAGAGGGCTCACTCTCTCTTCGACTACGCATTTAATATTTCTAGGGGCTAGTTTACTAGCGAAGTCGTCACTTGCTTTGGATAAAACGTAGTCCCTTTTCCAAACAATTTGGCCTACCTTGAGACCTAAATTTCTTTTTCTCTTATCATAAATCCTTTTGCCTTTTTCATAGGCTACCCCTAACTTTTCTTTGACTTTATTAAAAATAGTTTGCAGTTCCTTAAGGGAATCTGCATACTCCTTACGTTCTGGGAAGCTTATTTTTTCTTGAACGTCTGTAGACCCAAGTCTATAGTGTTCGGTGTCCAGGATAATTTCTCTACCATGAACGAGAAAGTACGGAGTGAAGCTAGTGGCCTCATGTACGCTGTTGTTCATGGCGGACTGGATATGTGGTAAGTGCACGTCCCACTCTTTGTGACTACCCTTAAGGAAGGACGAGATGGCGTCCCCAAGGACTCTGTTAACTCGTTCGACAGGGTTCACTTGAGGGGTGTACACAGTGGTGTAAAATAGGTTGGGTACCTTGTACCTATCAATTAGGTCCCTAAACTCTCTAGACGTGAACACCGTGCCATTGTCACATATCACTGTCCGAGGTACACCGTGCACCAGGAGAACATTCTCTTCTAATTTCTGTATGATTGTCGAGGCGGTTGCCTTTCTTATGGGGAAAAGGAACACATACTTGGAAAAGTAGTCGGCCACAACCATGACATAGACATTGCCTTTCTTGGAACGTGGTAAAGGTCCATGTAGGTCCACTGACAAGGTCTCGAATGGTCTATGTACTTTCTTGGGCTGCCCCATTAATCCGGGTCTAGCCTGGTTGGTCGACTTGTTTGCCAAGCAGGTGTCACAACTCCTAATATAATTCTTGACTTCTTTTAAAAGTTTAGGCCAATAATATCTAAGCGCTATCCTTTTAACCGTTTTGTTAATACCGAAATGACCAGCAGTAGGCTTGTCATGGTTCTCCGATATAATTTCTGTTCGGTTGCATGAAGGCACCACAAGTTTAAACGAGGTATCCTGTTCTAGGGCATATTTACTTTTAATAAGTTTATATAGCCTACCATCTATGATTCGGAACTTAGGGTAACGGTGTGGGGTCTTCGCGCAACTTTCATACATTTTATCATACCACGGATCTTTCGACGGGTAATAAATTTCTGCAAGGTTGTCCACGTTAAGTCTACTCAGTGCGTCTGGTACGACATGTAAGTGTCCCTTTCTGTGTTTAATTTGAAACTGGAATTGCATCAGCCGCATTGCCCACCTAGCTAATCTGCCACTCGGCGACTTAAGGCTTAGTATCCACTGCAGTGATGCGTGATCCGTGATGATAGTGAAAGGGTGGCCTTCTACGTAACACCTAAACTTTTCTACGCTGTATAGAGCGGCTAAGCATTCCTTTTCGGTCACAGAATAGTTCTTCTCTGCTCCGGTCAGACTTCTGGAAGCGTAGGCTATGACCTTTTCTGTGCCGTCAATTTCCTGCGTTAGCACGCTGCCGATACCCTTATCACTAGCGTCACATTGGATGCAAAATTCTTTACTAAAGTCGGGACAAGAAAGCACTGGTGACGTAACGAGACATCCTTTGAGTTTCTCAAAAGCTTCCTGAGCATCGCCGTTCCACTCAAACTTCTTCAGCTTTTTACTCGTTAGACGATTCAAAGGAGCTGCTATTGTCGAGAAGTTTGGGATGAAACGGCGGTACCACCCTACCATTCCGAGGAAACTTTTGACTTCTTTTGTCGACTTAGGAGTTGATAAACCAACAATAGCTTTCGTCTTTTCTGGATTGGTCCTTAGACCATCTCGGTCCACCTTGTATCCGAGATAATCAAGTTCATTTCTACAAAAATGAGACTTTTCAATATTTACTGTTAATTTAGCCTCTTCTAATTTCTTATATACGCGGTCCAGTAGTTCCAGGTGTTGAGCGAAATCACCCCTATTTACCACGACTATGTCATCTAAGTAAGTAAAAACTGATAAGGTCAAATCAGAGTTCTGAAATTCAGCGGTGAACAGTCGGTCCATCAATCTTTGTAAAGTTTGAGCCGCTGTACTTAAACCAAAACACATTCTCTTAAATTGGAACAGTCCTCGACCAGGTACACTAAAAGCTGTCTTCTCTTTCGAAGACTCATCCAGCTCTACCTGCCAGTAAGCAGATTTTAAGTCTATAGATGTCATATACTTAGCTCCTCGCAAACTATTGAGAATGAAATCTATATTAGGTAAAGGATAACTATCAAACTTAGTAACCGAGTTCAATTTTCTACTGTCGAGGCAGACTCTAGGTTCTCCATTGGCCTTCTTTACAATAACCAACGGGCTATTCCATGGAGAGTTAGAAGGCTCTATTACACCCATTTTCAGCATGTGATCAACTTCTTTATGTACAACCTGAAGCATCGCAGGTGAAAACTGGTGACATTTCTGCCTCACAGGTGGATGGTCTCCTGTGTTGATCACATGTTGAACAAGACCTGTCTTTTCTAAAGTGTTACCTAATGTTAATTTTTTAAAACTCTCTATTCTCAAATTAAGCTGTTTTAACTGTTGAGGCGTTAAGTCTGCACTAGTTTGAAGAGTACCTGATTCTACAAAATTCTGATTAGTTAAACTATTTACTTCAATTAATTTTAAAATTTCTGTTCCAATATTAAAAATTTTCCAAAATTCTATACCAAAAATAATAGGTGTTTTGACTTCTTCTATTACTAAAAATTTTATTCTATGAGTTAAGTTGTTGTATTCTACAAGCAAGCGTGCATAACCAACAGCTGTGCTTTGCGAACCGTTTGCCGTGATTATTGTGGGTGCTGGTTCATAGGTATCGAGCACAGCCCCATACACGGCTAGGGTACGAAAAGCAGAGCCATTGATTACACTACACATTGCACCGGAGTCCAAGAGACCCCTACATTCTCTACCGAGGATCGACACAGTCAAGTATGGTCTGGCATCACCAGGCATGGGGTTGAAATACGCTTCGTTTACGCTTAGTGTATTTATTGTCTCTGGTTCCACCTGAACATCCCTGACTCTGCCTTCCCTAGTTTCTGAAAATTTAACTTTCTTATTCTGATTTCTAAAAATTTTACTATTACGTTTTTTAATTGGACCGCTGCTCTGGCTCTGGGTTAAGTTTCTCCGGGTCGTGAGGCTTCCCCGCAGTTTAAATTAGGGCGTGCTCTACAGGAGTCGCATTGAGGTCGCGTCACCCCAACTTTCCCACAGCCATAGCAGTGTATCGTTCTATTAAATTTACAATTTTGTTCAATGTGACCTTTCCTTTGGCACTTCTTACAAATTAAATTTTTACTATCAATTTCTGAAACTGAGTTCTTGGTTGAAAAATAATTCTTTGTCTTGTAACACAAGTCCGGATGTAGCGAACTAGACGCGGGAGTGGAGGGATTGACGTGAGCGGAGCACTCAGCCTTTAAGTCCTCCAGGACTTTGCACCGCGCACGTAGCTCTGCTACACTCGCAAAAGTGTCACAAAATACTTTGGCTTTATAATAAGGCGCAAGGTTATCTTTAATAATGCCTACTTGTTCCGATTCCGGTAGTGGATTATCGAGACGTTTAAAATATGTTCTCATTACATATATGTAGGAGACAACACTCTCCGATGGGTGTTGTGTCCTATTGTAAATTTCTTTAAGTGTTTTCCGGTGATAAGAAGCCGGCAAAAACTCTTCTTTGAGAAGGTAGACAAACTCTTCCCAGTTGGTACAATCTCTACCGTAGAAACGGTACCACTCTAGGGCTTCGCCCTCTAAAAGTTGCGAGACACCCCTAAATAGTTCGTTAATTGAAACGTTCTTAGCTATCCTAAGCTCTTCTAGTCTCTCTAGGAAAGCATGCAGAGTTATCTTACTGTCCCTACCAGAGAACCTAATATTCCACTTAGAGACGTTACGAGTTGGGTCGATAGTGATCTGCAGCTCACCTGTTTGTATGGCTGTTGCTGCTGCTGTGTGACCAGCCGGAACCGACGACTGCGGACGCGGCTCATCACTACTGGGCATGCTGCTATCCTCAGCGAAGCAAACTCCCATCTCCCCTGTCACATCAACATTCAAAAGTTTAAATGTGTTATCACATTCTTTTATTAATGAGGAAATCCTTTCCGAAACTTTGTCATCCTTAGATGTGAGGCGACACAATCTAAGTTTGACATGTGTTAGTCGAGAAATAATTCTATCTCGACAAGAAGGGGTCAACGGCTCAGCAGTTGTTAACTGTACAAGGTCGCTGATTTTATTCTCACAAATTTCTAATTCTGATTCTAGCCTTAAATCTGCAGGATTAATAGTCACTGCAAGACGACCAGTTCTTGTTAATGAGGAGAGCTTAGCTCGCATCTCATCCACTTTTCTCAAATTCTTATGACCTCTGACTAAGAGTTCATATTTTAATTCATCACTCAACAAGTGATAAAAATTCATTTTCACTGAAGCCATTTCTAACAATGAAAGATTCTCAAACACAAAAAAAAACAAAGATAAGCGAAGACTAACCTCGATATCCGAGATACCAAATGATGAACAACGACGGACGGAGTCACCCTCCAACAATGTGTCTCATCACCGGGCTTCACGTTGGGTACGCCAATTATGTTACGCACTTGGGGACAGCCGTGTTTATTCAACACCCACTGCCTCCAAGATGCGGTCTGCTCAGCTAGCTCAGATGGGCACGAGACTCATGGGAGTGTGCGTGGGTTCTACCTTGATGGCTGTTACACTCGGAAAGAAAATATGGAGATTAGTTCACTAAAAGGTTCTAATTCTTACTTCTAAAGAGGGCGCCACCAACACAGGAGTGTTGGAATAAATCAAACAAAGTGATACATTTCTGACAAAAATTCTATGTATATTGATTTAAAACCACTGTCATTATTTAAAATTACAAACAATTCTTTCTAAACATTATTAGCAGAAAACATGGGCACTGTTAATAAAACTCATTAAAAGTTAAAGAATAAAAGTTACATGTGGGTACTCAAAAACACATGGTAAATTATTTGGTCATGACCTGTGGAAACAAGAATCAGTGGAAGCGTCCTTCCATGAATCTATTCTGAAGCTAAATGTAAAATCCTAAGTTACTTCTATATTAAAATTACATTAATACAATTGTTTTACATGTCGATGAAATTCTCAAACAAAAAGTACACAAAAACATACGGAGTTCGTTGTTAGCTTACGCAGCCATCTTCCAAGGTGTTGGTGCACTCACTCTCCCATGCATCAGAGGAGAACACTTCTACATTCTGTGGCCTGAGACGAGACACACTGCATCAGAGGGACATGTGCATCAGCCCGGGGAAAGTTGTCAGAAATGCAAATAAAATAACTTAATTTCTGGCTTAAAACAAAGGAGCGGCTCTCTGAAACAAAATAAGAGAGCACACGATAATTCTCAAGAAGTTCCACCATGAAGCGTGGGACTCCAACCAAGACGAAACGGTATGAAAAACTCACCTGCCGCTCCATATTAAAATTCTTGGTTCATATAAAAAATATATATTGGCACTATGCCATATCTTGGATCACCACCTCATCTCCAACAACGGATCGGACGATCCCAATATAAATTTCTGCTTCCAATATTTTATGTCGTATCGACCGACACCGAGGATCGAAAAGAAAGGCAAGTCACCGTCACCGGCGACCATAGACGAGCCGAACCAAAAACAATGATATATTGTTCCAGAATTTTCCACAAAAAGAATTTAGATTTTTTATTCTACAACTAATTGAAATGTATTTTAATAAATACAGAAGACATACTGAAAGTAAATTAAACCATTACAATATTAAAAAACATTAGACAATAGCAATAAATATGCAATGAGTAACTTTCACAAAGACAGCAAGTTGTGATTTATAACATTAAGTTATTGCCTGTTACGAAACGTAAAACGTCAGATGTCATGTCATTCGCTGTCAATGTCAAAGTCACACAAAACAATAACACGTAGTTGTTATTGTGAAAATATTGAAAACAACAAAATATTACGGAATGAATGCTAAAACTTTAGTAAATACGTGTAATGAATGATTCTGCAATGAAATAGCTCGGTGCGCAAGGAACCTACGGTTAGTAACACTAAAATCAGTGCCACAAAAGAATGGTAAACAAAACACTATCGTGTCCGGGGCGACGGTGTATCCCGTGGTCTGTTCTTGGCGTCGTTGATGGTGAATTCAACACAGGGCCTGAGCCCAGTCCTGCGAATAGACCACCAGACACACCCTCACTCCAGTCTCGAGAGTGAAAATACCACGGTTGCGTATTATACACGCAACAAGTTGGTCAAAAGATGGGTCACCAAGAAGCTCTATTTTTGATTCACTCGTCTCGAGGTTTCTACTGATTTTCGTGCGACGTTTGAGTTTCTATATTTTCCGTACATCCGTAATAGCGACTTTTCACGTATATACATAGCTACGCTTTTCGCCTGAATCAATCGTCGCGCGAGTGGCGACGCGAACGAGGAAGCGATCAGGCGATTAGCGACCTTGCATGCGTGGAAATAGCACGCATTTCGCTTAGCCCCCTCGCGCGCTCGCGTTGGGAGGCGGTACTACAGGCGAAATGCGAAGCTATGTATATACTGGCAAGGTCGCTTTAACTCAAACGTCGCACGAAGATCAGTAGTTTCGAGTGAATCAAAAATAGAGCTCCTGAACGGGGGTTGCTATACAGCCTTAATATAAAAACTCCATAGAGCAACGTGGCTTCCGTACCGGAAGGAGTAGCCTTAGATACTAATTCTCTATACAAAATAGTTCTGGCGTTTTTGATGAGCACACATTCAGTTCTGTATATTTACATACTAAACAGCACTGCAGACGGCACTAACACATAAAAAATTAAACAAAACAGCAAACATTTGTGTCATACGAATTATTTTGAATAGAGAATCAATAACTCAACTGTCGATGCAGCAATATCGATAATTTTCAGAAGAAAGAATAAAGGTACCTAACAAACTGTAGGAAATGTTACGTTGTAAGTATTGTGTTTATTTACTTCTAATAATAATTAATATTTATGTAAGATCATACAAACAACTGTTGATATCTTCTAAAATAGGCAAGTATTTAATTCATTTTAATATGTAAAAGACAATCTTAATCAATATTTATTTATTTAAAATAAACCCCCTTTGTACAAATGATTCAAAAATCATTTGTACAAAGGGGCTTTTAAAATGCAGACTAAATGCAACCGGTGGTAACATACAGCCCGTTGCCATTGGCAAAAAACATTTACAAGAAAACATGTTGTAAAATATAGTCCGTCCGCTGAGAAGATGACCAATAGCTCTCCATAGGAACTGTCAATTAAAGCATGCATTCTCTCAGTTGCTGCATTATACGTTTACAACGTTTCCTTGTAAATGTTTCGCGAGTGGAAACGGGGGGTTACATATTGATATACCTAATTATGGATTATCAAGTCTTCCGGCGACTGGTCCCGCTTCAAACTCGGCCCGCGGGCCCACTCGCCAGATCGATTTATTTTAATATTTTTCTTACGTCAACTGGGCCCACTTTCGAGTCATTGGAAGACTCGGATTGACAATGAATTGAGAATACCTAGATGGCTGTGTCTGCGTGTTTGTTTAATGAAAACAAAATGTTTTCATCATTCATCAATCAAATTGGCCCACGTAGTCGTTATCGATCGACCTAATATTATTGTATTTTGTATCAAAAAGCGAATACTACGGAAATAAATAGATATTAAAAAATATTTTATTATATTATTTTAATTTTAATTTATTTATTTGTCATACATACATTAAATATAAAATAACAACATTAAACTAGACATACATTAAATATAAAATAACAACATTAACTTAATTATTTTACACGTAAAGACGGCGGTGACGTGTTGCGCATTGCGGTGTCCGATAGCCGACCCCGAAACCGCCGGAACAGTACACCCGTCGGCCAAAAATATTCCTTCATGAAAATGAAAAAATATTTATTCAGTATCTTTTGACAATATTATAACAGTGGCTGGGGTCTCCTTTTAGGTATAAACCTATGTTAGGAGTACCCCGCTTCTTCTTAGGATTACATAAGATACCTACCAACAATACATGCAGTTTCTTCTTAGTCTATTTAAAAAATTGTGAGAATGAATACAAATTTATATTTTACTTCTTGTTTTATTACTTCTAGTTTAACACCAAAAGTCAAGTCTGCTTGTTCACTAAAGTGATCCCCAATTTTAACACATTGTTTCCGATCATGCAAGTGCGATGCTGGTTGACTACCAGCATCGCTAGTGGTAGCTACAGAACAAAAAAAAAACATACATTCATACAAACAGTTGACATAATTTCATAAATTTGATTATAATATGGCGTCGGCTTATTGCAAGAACTCACTAGGTGACCAAAATCAAATTGTGTGAACTTTTTCAATCTTGAACATGCCATATCTTGTTAAATACAATAGGTATAAAATAATAAAAAAAATGTTTAATAGTGTTACATATTTATTTATCAATTCAACAAAAAATTAAATTACAACACAAAACGTTTTTTTTAAAGCTAAAAAAAAACATAGTTAATGACTTCTTGCGATAAACATTTTATAGTAATCTGCAATTAACAATTTCTTAAATTAGATATAAAAATTAAGCAATGATTTAGTTTCTGAAAGTATATTATTTTGTTATGGCAAAAAAAAAAAATACCGAAACCAAAATATAAGAAATCAATTATGAAAATGCCATAATCATGTCAAACTAGCTGCCACCAGCGACATCGTCCTTGTGGACCGTAAGGAACAATAATTGATCAGGATAAAAGTAGCCTAATGTGAATACAGGTAATAATCTGTCCACAAACCAAATTTTATCCAAATCTGTCCAGCCGTTTAGGCGTAAAGAGTTAACAAACACACACACATCGCGCAAACAAGCTGTCGCATTTATAATATTAGTAGGATACAATCTGTATGAAAAAGCTAAAGGCAGTTTAATAGTATTTATACTATTATGATTATATTATTATTATTATTCAAATCAACAAGAATTAAATTCTTAACATAAAACGTAGGTAATTTTTTAAAGCTTAAAACAAAATTAATGACTTATTGCCATAAACACTTTATAGTAATCTTAGATTAATAATTTCTTAAAATTGATGATGAAATGATGATGAATGATGAAACGGATGAGTAGTCATATCGATATTTGACAATATTAAGAGATTTTTTCAAACCTGAAAGATTTAACTTTCAGCCACTGCAGTTTTTGTCCATCAGTAGAAACCAAATCGATTTTGTAACAAATTCTCTATAAGATTATTTAAGTCCAAAATATCTGTATTATCCATCACATAGGTTCATGGGGTTTCTTATTCGTCTAAGGGTTTCTTGCTGATACTCTGCTTTTTATTTCTATCTGACCTGGCCAATCTAATGACATTACAGAGATCGTTCATCGACAAAATTGACATGTAGGGCATTTGATTTTCAATAGCGCTATGCATGCTGTCCACCTCCATGTGAGTGTGTCCAGCCATACTCTAGATATTTGTGTTCTATAACTTCGAAATGTGTTGTCTGAACTAAATAAAGTAGCAGAATAAAATATATTGGTTGCGGTTTTGCCCACCGCAGGTATCAGAAAAAAATTATAAAGTGGAGTGGTGTGCCTTCAATAACATCAGCTGAAAACTGTTTTTTATTTTTATTTAACTTAACTCGCAAATAGCATAATTCTCATTAATCATAGATTATACACCTCACATAGTGGAGGTCGTTCATATAATACCTACTCTGTAGTGTATGAACCTACCTACACAACAGCCGTAATCAAAAAATACTTAAAACTTCTTATGAATTATTACTTGCATTTTCCGTATTATCTAACATTATTAACATCGCACTAGCTCTACAGGCTAAAAATTCAAATGTCGATCCATTTTGTTAGAAATCACTAACTGCTAATTCACACAATGCAACACTACGTTCAACGCCGGACAGCGGAATGATCACAATCACCGAAGCGGCAGGCAGAGATCGAGCCCGCTCCTCCGCACCCCTCGCGGGGGCCCCGCCCGCGCACTCCTTGCCCCTATTCAGCACGGACCACGTCGGTTACAAAAGATATTTATTGTTAAGGGACATTAATTAATTTAAGCCAAGTAACTATGATAATATTTTGCTGGTAATGTAATTTGATAAAAGCCACTAAGATTCTTTTACAACTTTTCTATGCACATTATGTATATGACAGAACTAATTACGTGCAAATAGTGAATTTTAGCCAACTGTTACTTAAGAGTGTTGTAAGTGAAGCATAAGCATAAAAATTCATTATATTATTTTAATGACTTTTTATTTACCAGAAAGGAACATTAGCACATTTTTTTACATCACTAAAAACCACTATTGTTGGTTAGTAAGTTTCACATCACCCAAAAACATGAATATGGTAGTTAATGACTTAATGCATAGGTCATAACGTCTAAATTTGAAAAGTTAGAAGAAAATGTGTTTTTGCATTACATTAAACATATTCAGATAAATTCGTTCGTGCATTTAAGTGTACTTGATGATTATTTGTAGTTAATGAGTTCTTGCAATAAGCCGACGATGGTATTTCATTAAGTATTTTTGCCTATTCAAGTTTTCAGATCATTTAACTTACATTTGCTAATATGTCAAAGATAAGGTCGTCGTCGTCTCAGCCACATAACACCCACTGCTGGGTATAGGCCCCCCCAAAAGGGGGGGTTTGCCATAATCGCCACACTTGGCAGGCGGGTTGGCGATCGCAGTTTGGCCAAGTTTGTAGGAGAAGCTGCTGCCCGTCTCCTGAAGGCTGAGTCCCTTAGTCGCCTTTTACGACCCCCACGGGATGAGAGGGGGTAGTGCTGCTATTCTAAGCCGACACTACACAAAGATAAGGTATTCATAATTAATAATGTCAATCGTCGTCGTTTCGTCTTTCTTCAGAATTACAGAAAATAAGCCACTTTGTTGGGTACTTTAAGGAAATAAGCCAATGTTTATCCGCCGAAACATTAAATTCATTATGGAGTAAGAGGCAAAAAATAAACTACCCTTCCTAGATATACTTGTTATTAGAAATCCTGATCAAACTTTGAGCCACACAGTGTATCGGAAAGCAACACATACAGACATATAACTGAAAGGTGATTTACACCATCATCCTTCAAAGTTAGCTACCGTAGGGAAATCTTTGTTTCAGAGAGATCGCGGCATCTGTGACGAGAAACACCTAACATGTCGAGCAAGTACTGAGAAATAACAAGTTGCTAGTATCACGCAGACGTCACAGAAACCGCGCCAAACCAGCCACAGTAGAACTTCAATCTGCCATTCTACCATATGTGAAAGGTATCACTGACAAGATTAAAAGAATTCTAAAGCGTGCTTCTATTAATACTTACTTCAAGCCGCCCAAAAAGATGAACCAAATTCTACCACCAGTCAAGTGCAACCATACCCTTCCAAGATGCAGGTGTCTAGAAACTGGAATGTGACTGTGGGCTATCCTACATCGGGCAAACAAAGAGAAGCTTAAGGACCCGCGTTAGGGAACATGTAGTTGACGTGAAAAATAGGCGCGAAAACAAGTCTGCAGTGTGTGAACATGCTTTTGAATGACCCACCCACTACATCAGGTTTGATAAGCCACCGATCCTCGCCAGGGAACAAAAATTCGTCCCCAGAATGCTACGTGAGGCTAATGAAATCACCAAATATCCAAATTTCAATAGAGATGTTGGGTGGAAGATACCACCAGCTTGTGAGCCTGTATCCTATATAAATTAATGTCTCAACCCAAATCACGCACTGCAAGACCCAAAGATACGGTTAGCTCTTTTTGTAGATAAATATCAAAGATATAGGTGGAGATAACCATATCTTAATTTTCTTATTAAAGGTGGTGGTCGGCCCGCTTCCGAAGTTTTCTTGGCAGCTTCTTTCTTCGAAGGTCCTACCAATTTGTGAATTGCCAGTAGAGTCATTACTTTCCCTTTTGTTAATAATAATATAAATTTTCGAGGGAAGAGTTATTAATAGCCAATCATCCCATGACCACGGCAGCTGAAAAGGTGCCGAAACGTCGGGAAAATAAAAAAACCCCTAAAAAACCTAAAAATACGGACAATTACAACTTAGTTCGTGGAATATAGCGTGTTTGATATCCGTAAAAGTTGTTTTATTTCAATGAACAGTGCGCGCCAAAACTTAAGATGTACGTATTATAATTGTTTATTTATCTAAAATCTTCAGTATTATAAATCAATACAAAACATAACAACTGTTATAGAAGTAGGTAATACAGTATTCATTACCATTTTACAATACCATTTTATCGATACAGTACGCGTACTGCTTCATAGGCTTCTTTAAGGCCGTTGAAAAATGCCAATACGGTTGGCGCTGGAGAGAGCAGTTTCTCAACAAAGTCCTCGACGTTACCACTATACGCGCCGGTGATGGTTTGAGCGACTTTGTACACGAACGTGCCGTTGTACGTGCGGCTGTACTTCGTGGGCGCGTACGGGGACCCGCACAGCTTGTTCAAGAAGTTCAGCTGCTGCAGGCAATGCTGGAGCTGGACCAACGGGTGAAGCATTTGGCGGTCGATAGCCTCCACGTCCGACAGTGACACTATAAAGAATTCCTTCAAAGAAGCTTTAGCTGCTGCACTATCTGACTCGGTAACCAGCTCTTTATCTGTGATAGAGTCCAGAATAGGTTTCGGAACCAATCCAATATCATCGCAATCATTTTTATCACATTTATCAGCCACTACCCCTAACAGCACGTACGACAGAAGAACGCTGCAAACTTCAACGTTGGTGCCAACAGATTTTTTTTGAGAAAAATAGACCAAAGCTATCATTAACAGTCTAGCTTCCTCAGGTAAATCATCGAACCTATTGAAGTTGTAAGCTGGCATTGAATTTTCAAGAAAATTTTCGAATAATCTCAAAGACCATATGTTGGCCCATCCGTTTTCAAACGGGCTCTGTACAGCTGTATACGTCGTTTTTGGAACTGCTGCCGCATCAGCTACTTTGACGATTGTGAGTTCATTTTTATTATCGTAAAACTGCAATTCCCTTCTCTCGAAATTCGTTAACAAGTTATATGCATACTTTATAATATCCAGAGAAAGTAACATCGCATCTTCTGCCTCAGGGTCTTCTATGCACCAAGATCCATTAACAATGTTCCAGTGAAACATATTGACGTACTGTAATGGCACGTAGCCACAAGCGACGCCCTTTTGAAACCACAGTGGGTCTTTGACCTCGAACTCAAGTCGATTTTCTTGCATCAGGTATTTGACAGGAATTTCTGGAGTCTCCTTACGACGAATGACTTTCATAATTTTATTTATCTCTCTTGTAAAAGTGTCATATTCTTCTGGCCGCAGGCACTTTTGAAGATATTTTATAATGGTTTCGTATTTTGTTCTCGAAATCCATTTCAACAAGTAAAGGTTTCGGTGAAAAGCACTTTTTCTTTGCAGTTTGATAAATTCATAAAATTTCTGAGACCAATCTTCAACATCCTTTATATGTTCATCGGTCAATACAATAAAAGTAGCTATTTTTGTTGGGGTCAGCTCGTGTTTTTGTTCAAAATCATCAAATGAAAGCTTAGAGCAATGTATACTGCCCGTTGTCGCGTCGTATCTCAAGCTATCTCCGCTATAAGAACATGGTATGTACGTGACTCCAGAGAAAATAAATTCAATGTCAAAACTTATTAGCGGACAGTCCAACTCTTGTGCAAGTGCAATGCACTGTGTCTTAGATTCAAACTCGCAGATGACATAGTTAAGATTAATTTCACCGAGAACTTCTTTATAGATTTCCTTCATAAATATCGGTAATACGAAAGGGTTCATTTCATTTACGTGATAGGTGTTACTTTCGACAATATAGTCAACAGGACATGTCTTATCTTTTTCCATTTTACGTTGGATATCACTATGGCCTCCTTTGAAAATAAAATAACATTTAACGTTAGCCTTTTTAAAGATGGATAGTCGCTGCCTCAAATATTGAGCGTAGTTGTCGCCTTCGCATCCAAACTGGAAAGGCAAGCCACTCTTCTCGTACATTCTGTACAAGTAGTTTTGGCCATCAATCACCACGTCACAATTTTTGAGTTCATATGGTTTCAGATCAGCTTCTATATTTTTGCAAAAGTCTCGAATCCTCATCTTTAAATCTGTAACAAAAATTATACTTCATTAACTTCTATTAACTTAAATATAATTTTAGAAACGTATGGTATGAAAAATTTGTTTTTTTATCTTTCATGCATTTGCTGCTTTGCTCCTTATATTTTCATGCGGTATATAGCTATCATAATAGAGCAGAATTATGATTCAATAAAACGTATTTTAGTTAATATAAAGTTAGATATTTAGTTAATATAAGATTTCAAATCAAATAAGCTCTATATTCAAACAATTTTATTTGAGTACTCTCAGTATATTTGCCTGCTATCTTTCAAAAGTAATTCAGAAATACTATCTATTCTAGCGAAACAGGAACTAGGTATAACAATAAAGTTGTTCATCTCCTTTTCGTTCAATTGGGAAGGCTTACAAGTTCATGATATATTTTCCCATATTGGCTAGTTATTTTGAATTCCTGAACAGACCATTATATTTCGTCGCTTCATTCTTCAGATATATTTATCACAATGTAGTCCTTCTATCCTGCAGGCAACTTCGCACGAATCTTAAAAGACATTAATTTTACTTTTTTAATTTTCTTCGTTACTATGTTCGTGGAGCACACGAAATACCATAGGGCATAGCTTTAAATTCATATAGCGTTTCTTTCAAATTTTGATCACAAAATTGAAATCTTAAAAATTTACGGTGTTCAGGATGTCCTGGAACCAATAAATATGATTCCTTAAGGTCAATAGTAGCCATAAAACTATTTTTTGTAATCATTTTTGATGCCGTTCTATGGTCTTCCATCTTAAAATGAGCCGGAGAAATAAATTTATTAAGTTGCTTTAAATTTAGTATAAATCCGTGGCCCCCGTTAGGTTTTGGTGCCAAAAAGATACTGGACAAAAACTGATGCTTATCTGGTTTGCATTTTGTAATAGCGCCTAATTCCACCAAATTACGAATAGCTAGAGACATTTGTTGTTTATCTTTACAAGACAATGAATTTTTAGAAGGCATTGCGTTCTGAAACACTTTAGAAGAAAAAGGTAATTTATAGCCAAAACGTATCCATCTCAAAATAACTGGATTCTTATTAGACTTTTGTTTTAGTTTATTGATTTTAGCACTGTAATATTCAATTTTCTCTGTAGCGCTTCGTTTAGGCATGATTTTAAAATTCTACTACGAGTTTTCACGAAACACCTGTGCTTGTTGCCGCGCACGATAAAAGAATGACGAGCGGACAACCGTATGTCAGGAAGAAAACTAAAAAAGTAAAATTAATGTCTTTTAAGATTCGTGCGAAGTTGCCTGCAGGATAGAAGGACTACATTGTGATAAATATATCTTCGAATGAAGCGAACTCATATAATATCGATCGAACTTCACTTGCAAGTTCGTTTGATCATATATTATTATAACTGCTTCATGCAAAAAAGATAATCACTGAAATTAGTCCTTAAATAAGTGCTTCTGCACCAGCCGGCCGAAACACGACACGACACCGTTATCCTACTTACTAGGTAATACGAGTGTAATAACTGCAAATATTTTTAAATGTTTAGATGATTGCTACTCTTTCATACAAAAACTACTGAAGCGATTTCGATACAATTTGGCACACAGATAGATGATAGCCTAGATAAAAATATAGGCTGCTTTTTATCCCGATATTCCTACGGCAACGGGAATCACGCGGGTGAAACCGCGGGCGGCCGCAAGTATCTAATAATTCTTTTATGGACATATTTATCATATTTCCTAGTTTCATAAGATAAAGATATAAATAAAAAATAAATATACTTACATTTTTCGGTGCGTTAGAAGGAAAGAAAGTATATATTTATCCCACTTCACAATCACTACGATTATTATCAGCTTACAATAATAATTATTGAACAAATATAATTTTGCTTATATATGGGCCCGAGGATCACAAATATCTACAAAACAGTTATCCGCTGTTCTTTTTATATCCTGTGATAAGATATGTGATTTCTAGAACTACGATCTTTAGTGTTGCCATAGTAAACACCGTGGATGTGGTGAAAAACATTTTAAGTAGACCCGACATACAGAAATATTCTATTAAAAGTTGGATCCCTTCGGCAGTCTACGTAACCGTAGTTTCGTAACTGGTTTCGATAAAGGAATTATTCTTCCTTGTATGTAATCAGTTTCGATGAACGAACTATTATTCCTTTTCCGAAACCACGGTTACGAACCATGGTGGTACCACGGTACGTGTTGATTGAGATAGATATTTCCCGTTAGAGAATATGTCAGGATCATAACTGGTGATAAAATGGGATCGACCCAATCCAACATTGTGATTATATGCCAGAAAAGCGCAAAAAACTAAGGTATTTTCATACACAAACATAAATATACTATATATTTACATATCATAAACAGCTCTAGAACAATCAAACAGACAATGTTGTACCGATTTGAACAATCCGGAACAGTCGAATTTGAGAAATATTAGATTGTATGAAAATTAGATCGTTTTCTACTTATTACCCTTAAACTTTCGAATCTCTAACTATAATAGTCTCGTCCGCGAGTCAGGGCCCAAAATTGGTCGGTTATTTCCTCTCTGGTGATAACTTGTATAATGGTATCTTAACCAGTTGTAACATGAATCTCAGCGAACATCAGCTGCGCAGCGTTAGCCAGTGGCGGCGCTAGGCGTCGTCGGTGAGTTGGCGACAGCCGACGGCCTCGCACCTGAGGAGGCCTCGCAAAAAGTTCCGACTCATAATATCAACACTCACAGTTCCAGTCAGTACAGCTTCCGCTGAGAGAAGCTTCACAAAGTTAAAATTGATCAAGACCTACTTGAAAAACTCGATGAGCCAAGAAAGACTATCTGCGTTATCAGTTCTATTAGCGGCTAGTCTTACCATAGCATATCGATACCTTCGGGCTCAAAGGGCGTAACCACCATTTTGGCCAAAATGAGTTTTAAATGCCATCTTATTCAGTTTTTTCTGCGCTATCGAACTGTATTTTTAAAGTTCTCAAATTCGGAAATCAATGGTGAATACGACCCCAAATTTCAAGCCTGGTAATGCTGATTTTTTTTGTATTTTTGGACGTAAAAGCAATAATTATTAGGCATCATCAAAGTACTGGGCGTAAACGACAATCTCAAATGAAAATGTAGGGCGTATATCTGTATGACTTAAAGCCATAAAGAAAATATTTAATATATTTCATCATAATTTATTGTTGTATGTTAAGGTTTAGAGGGTGGAAAACGTTATCGCCGTTTGTATGGAGACCGTTTGCTACACATTCCTCTTAAAAAGTTTAGTTATAACCCATGTTAAGGCCCTCCAAAACTAGGTTTAATTTTAAAGCCACAATCATTGCTGTAATGTGCCTAACATTTGACAAAGCTGTGAAGCTTTGCAAATTTTGTAGCTTAAGGTTAGTTAAACCTTACTGTGTAGCAAATTGTTAAAAAATAATAATTAAAAATAATTTGTAGTTCCAATTAATTTGTCTTATTATTTATTACCTTTGTCAGAACTAGCCAACAATCAAGATTGTTTTGCAATATGAAAAGGTTTAGTAGCCTCTTACTCTTATCTTCCTTCTAGTAACTAACTATATATACTTAATTTATTTTGTCATTCCAAAAGTTAAAAAAAAAACTTCCCTAGTTATAAATATCAGAATAGAATACAAGCCTCTGATGGACTAAGGGTTGCCAAATTGACCTATTTTACTAAAAACAGTTGTAAGTATTGTAATATAAACCCAAAAAGTTGAATAACTAATAACAGATCGATAAAAACTACAGTTTTCATTTTGAAAGTTGGTGGTTACACTCTGCGTTACTAACGCAGCACTCATTGTATGGGGCATTAAAGACAGCGTTACTAATGCAGCAGTCATTTTATGGGGCATAAAAGACATTCATGTTGGATTTTGTGGGGCGTATTCACCAGCTAACTTTTTAATTACAAATATTTCTTAAAATGTTATGTTTTAAGATTATGCACATAATAAATTAACGACTTTTGGTGTAAAAATCATATTTATAGGATCAATAACAACAAACTTGTGATAAATACATAATTTAAATTTTAGTTTTTTGGCTCTCCTGAAAAGTCGTGTTTTGGTGGTTACGCCCTTTGAGCCCCAAGGTATCGAATAATCGTGAAAAAAATGAGTGAGCCATTAATTTAGTCATAATGCCATTTAAACTGTCATCTGTGTCATTTTGACGACCTGTATGGCGCGGAGGTGCGTATGATCGCCTTCTGTGCCAGAGGTCCCGGGTTCGATCCCCGGACAAGACCAATATTTGTATGCATGAACATGTCTTTTTGTCTTGTTCTGGGTGTTTAATATGTATGTTATTATTTACAAAAAAGTATATAAGTATGTTTATCCGTTGTCTAGTATCCATAGCACAAGTTCATGAAACTTACCTTGGGCTAGATAATTGTGTGAAAATTATTTATTATTTTATTGTATCTGGTAAATTTTCAATTGAGAAGAAGTTACTGACGTCGTACCGATATCGTCTTCTGTTCAAATTGTCACAATAATTACAACGACAACGTTCATAAGTTTAGACAAACTGGAATGGCTTGGTATCCGAGATATGCAACTGGAACTGTTCAAAAATTATTTGACAAATAGGCTACAAAGAGTCAAAATTGGTGGATATACCAGCAGTGACGCGCCCATAACCCACGGAGTGCCACAGGGAAGCGTATTAGGCCCGACTCTCTTTCTTACTTTCATCAATGACCTGTGCAATCTTCAGTTAACCAACGGTAAAATAGCCACTTATGCCGACGACACCGCGTTAATATTTCATGGTGACACTTGGAAACAGACGTATGAGTTTGCACAATCGGGATTTGATAGGGTATACTCCTGGCTCATTGATAATGGTCTGACACTCAATGTTGAGAAGACGAAATTTATACCTTTTTCCATCCAAGGCTTCCAGATGTCGGTGCATGACAACTACTCTATAGTAGCGCACTCCTGTCTGGCTGGATCTGAATGTTCTTGTAATGTAATTACTCGGACGCTCAACATTAAGTATCTAGGAGTAATAATCGACAACAATTTAAGCTTTGACCACCATCTTGACCTTCTGTCAACCAGAACACGTAAATTAATTTTTATATTTAAAAACCTGCGCTATGTTGCCGACAAAAGCGTCATGAAAATGGTGTACCTAGCATTGTGCCAGTCAATACTAAGCACTGTATTACTGTGTGGGGTGGTTCCTCCAAAACCAAACTTCTTAAGCTCGAAAGAGCCCAAAGAGCCGTTTTAAAAGTATGTAACTTCCTTCCTTTCCGCTTTCCAACCAAAGAGCTGTACTGCCTATCCGATGTTCTTACTGTAAGGCAACTGTTTGTGCTTAATACGATTTTGAAACAGCATTCACTGACACAAACTTCTCAAATAGATTTTTTGGTTTTCTCGGCATATTTCTTTATAATAAAATTAATAAAAATCTATCTATTTACGCTTTGACAAAGTTTAAATGTAAAAGTGCCATTATTGCCTTTCTAAAAAGTCTAAGCTACGAAGAAACTGAAAAATTGTTAGAGGTCCCTTCATGAATAACTTGGAAATTGTAAATTATATCACACGCACACACACACACATACACGCACACACACACACACACACACACACACACATACACACACACACACACACTAGGTTACATAAGTTCCTCACAAAAAGAAAAAAAATATATATATTTGTCATAAAAATAAATATTAAGGTACTTTTGTACACCAGGTCCAGTGATGGAGAGGCTGGTTATCTGTCATACAGGTTTTCCTAGCGCAGAAACCAGTCTCTTACATAGATAAATTAAACACTGTACCTATTTAAGATTTTGCTAGTTTTAAGTATTTATCTGTGTGAGAGAACAAATAAAGATTTTTGTATCTGTATTTG
Organism: Chrysoteuchia culmella; assembly: GCA_910589605.1. NCBI lineage: Eukaryota > Metazoa > Arthropoda > Insecta > Lepidoptera > Crambidae > Chrysoteuchia > Chrysoteuchia culmella. The sequence continues at coordinate 6,042,584 of OU342651.1, forward strand.
TATTGTATTGTATAAGTGTACAGATATTTATGATAAATTTTATAATTATTGAACTCAAGTGTACCTACTTATAGGATTTCAATATAGGGATAACTTAGTATTATATTATCTGTGATAATAGCAACACTGAGTTGTGACGTTAATCAGTCCTTTGTTTATCAGTGTAGATGTTAAGGACAGACGGTAAATACCCGGAATATGTCATATTCGGAGAGATTATAATTATTTATAGATATACTAGGCGCCGTCCGCGTACTTACTCGCGTGGTATCCGTTCCCCCTACTTTAATATATTACGTTGTATATTATAACTTGTTGGACTTTTTATTTTGGAGAATTAGAGAAAAAAAATTCAAACCGACTTCAAAATGTAAATATAAAAGTTTTGGAGTCGGTGCCAGCCAGGGCATTCTACATTATTGCACTTCTATTAACTATATATTTTTTTGGCCTAAGCTAGCTAGCACCGACTCCAAAAGTTTTATTTTTTACTTTTTGAAGTCGGTTTGAATTTTTTGTATAAAACATTTTTATTTCAGATTTTTTACTTACATCCTGTGCCGTTACCTACACAAAAAATTTGGCAGTACACGACAATGATGTCATCTATGTAAACGACTACTTGCCAAAACGTGATTGATATTTTTCAGGATTATGAAAAAACTACTAGCCAGATCTTCGTAAAAATTATATGGGACCACACATAAACCATTTTCTTTCTGATAAAAAAAGAATTATAAAAATCTGTTATAAACTGGCGAAGTTATGGTAAGACATACATAAAAAAATATAAAAATACCGTTGACTTGAGAACCTCCTCCTTTTTTTGAAGTCGGTTAAAAAGATTAGTTTACTAAGCTTCATAATTTCAATTGATTGACAACGAGCAATTGATAAGTTATTGAATCAAATTCTATGTTGGAATTCTAGCGTACAAGTTAGGCGAACTACATATAATCGTTTTCGAAAACCATCGCTTTGTCTCTTTCATACTCGTAGACTGCTTTACCGACATGAGTAGAGCATCCGATTGTTGTCGAAAACATCGATAGTTAATGTCTACTTTTTACCGCGTTTCCTATGGCATTGAGAGTGATGACAAAAATTTGTAATCCCGCTCTTGTCGTGAACTCAAACTGTTACCGCCTTCGCCCCGTGGAGGTACAAACGGGGAATTTCCCGGACATTAAAATGGTTGATGACGACGAATGTATATATATATATATATATATATATATATATATATATATATATATATAATGTTATGTATAGAGTCGCAAAATGAGCATATTTGCAATAGTTTGATGAAAACAACGGGGTGGGCGATTCAATGTGACGGTGAGTGTATTTGACAATACCTGTTATTGGACTTCTTCAGTGATCGAACAGCCATAAAAAAAATCATTATTAATTTTTTTGTGTGTGTACTTGAAACAGATATTATAATGTCATACGAGTTCGCATTGTGAAAATTGGGAAGACCCTATACTTATGGGGTCCGAATAAAATTGCTATCTCATTTATTACCGTGCTATTTCGTGACTTTTGTCCAACTTGTCAATAAACATGACAGTTGTCTTGGTCACAGATTTCAAAGCAAATTACTATGTAGGTTATATATTGAGTTAGATACTAAGTGGTCTTGTGACCAGTACCAAGTAATCATAGCTTTTTATTGGTTTAAAAGTAAATTCAAATTGCTGCTTAGCAATAAGGCCGCCTTTTCCATGTCCCATTCTACTTACTTGTCTTTTCATGTGTGTTTGTGTCAATTAAAGTGTTTATTAGTAGCTATAAGTAATTATTTTTATTTCGGTTATATCGTACACCTCGATTACATCTTAAAATATTCGCGATGAAACCCGATGCACGATGGTCACCCATCCCGTGACCGACCATTGCAAAAGTTGCTTAACCTCAACAATCGCAGGGCGAGCGCTACGGGCTCCTCAAATAATCCTATTAATATTATAAATACGAAATTATGTTTGTTTGTTTGTTCCTCCTTCACGCCTGAACGGTTCAACGGGATTGGACGAAATTTAGTATATAGGGTCTTCAAGTATTGTCCATTTCATAGGCTACTTTTTATCCCGAAACTCCCACAGGAATGGGAACCGAGTGAAACCGCGGACGGCCTCTAGTTCTACATATTAGCATGGAAAAGATAATAACTTTGAATAATTCAAATCAAATCAAATCAATATCATTTATTCAGTCTAGGCTGTTACAAGCACTTATGAACGTCAAAGAAGCTACGCCATCGGTTCACAAACCCTACGGCGGGAGACCTTGTAACGAGAAGAACCGGCAAGAAACTCGTCAAGGGCTATTTTTTTCTCCCTGTTTTATTTCATACAGAGTCGTCAAATTGAAAAGTGAGCTTAACATATCAGTAAGGTCAATTTCCATCACAAAAGAAAATACTAATTATAATATTACATTTTATGGTTATCCTAACCGTAAACAATTTTCAACTCGTAAGGAAGGACTTACATTTAACATTTCTCGCATTACAAGGTTACTGTACCTACTCCAAGTTGTGACGTACATACAGGTCGATAGCAATTTATTTTAGATGAAAATATTTAATCTCTAAGCACAACGTTAAGACAAGCAGACTGAAGTAGACCCATTTCCGCTGGCGGCACCCGTTCACGAGCATGACGCATGAACCAGCCATCGCTTCGCGGAACGTAACGACCCGCCTCACACGACACCGCCGAAGAAACGTTTGAGTGAGCATGACGTACTTCAGGTACTTATGTTAAAGTGTATAAATATAAAAAATACAATGGCAAAAACAAAAAAAAGAAAGATAAAAGTGCATTAATATAAGACGCAACTTACAATGTTACTGGAAGACGCATCAGCTGGGTCATAATCATAAAGCGTATTTAAAGTAAATTAAAAATAATAATAATAATGGCTTTCATATACTTAATTACAATAATTGGAGAACATTACTTATTTTTATTTATTCTGATCAAACAGTGCCACGTTCTCAATTCAAAACATCATAAATAACATAGAATTTATAAAATTGAAACAAAAATATAAATATCTCAACACATTTTTTTCATCATTTCATCTCAAAACAATTAAAATTGTTATTTGAGAGAAATTGTTATTTGTTATGCAAGGCTGGAAAGATGGTTATTTAGCGGCGAGTTACCTTTATTGAAATCTGAGCGAAGCGAGGATTTCAAAGGTACAAGACGCTAAAAACTTTTCTGCCGAGCGCAACACACAATTTTTCACCTCACAACAGCGAGGAACATTTTATGGTTGTTTCCGCGGTCAACTTCCGGTACAAAATTCTTTAAACATAAAGTTTCATCTAAATATACCTTATTCTCGTTGTTTTAATAATATAAAAAACAAAAATAATAAAAAAGGGAGTATTATAGTTGATTCAAACTTATTTAGTAGGGATATATTGTTACTTATTAATAACAATAAAAACGATTCCGTAAATGTTAATTGCGTACACTGACATGAGGTACAAGACAAAGACAATTTAAAAATAAAGATTTATGTCACAGTCCGAAATCCAATTATTAGTTGTGAAATCTCACCCAGCCTAATATAAAATTCTTATAACAAATAGTTTAATCTTATTGATATTGTTTTTATGATTCAATGAACTAAATTAATATAATAAAACCGAAACGGAGTGTTATAATTAATTTAAAGCTATTTAAAAGAAGAATCAAATATAACAAAAAAGTCAATAGTGCGATTCGGAACGCATTATGACATTTTTTTAGGTATTCATTTAAAAAAGTACATTGCCGCGCTAGGCCGCAAAAAGCGATTTTCTACGCCTAAACTGATTGACAAAATCTCCTTTTCAGAGTGTGTGAGGTGAAAAGTACATTTTTATATGTATAGAGATAATATATTGTTTAACAACATAATTAAAATATTACAAATAAATCTTCTATCTAACTTTATAACTATAAAAATTGCTCATTAGTCCAAGAGGTCGCCCCCAGTGGTCCCTGGCCCAAAAGTCCCATAATACTGGCAGCCAGCGTTACCGCGTTAGATTGCAATGGACAGCCTTTCTTAGACGTTTGAGTGAAATGAGAATGTTAATAAATAGATATTGTGCAATGTTTGCAAATTATCAGTGACGAATCCTGATATGATATCGATCACTACTGGATTTACATTTTGATAACTGTGAGACCGAGTCGGCATCGGTAAATTGGTCACCGATTCGGTAATTTGTACTCAGTGTAAGGGCCATCTACAATACGGTTGTGCTGGAATTGCTGAGACCACCTTCCGGAAGATGGGACCTGAAAAGAAATCTTCTTGGTGCAGCATTCAATGTCGTATTTCACCGACTAAAGAAACCTCGGACTCGGATATCTCCGAACTACTAGGAGAGTTTAAGATGCTCAGACGTGATTTTACTACCTTAAAGACTGATGTGAACACTGGAATGCAAAATCTAACGGCAAAATTGAATGAAATCAAATCCAGTTTTAATAACTTCGACGAGCGGCTCTTTGCTGTTGAAAGCAAAGCGGCTCTCATCATCAAGTTGCAGTCTGATCTTATAACAGCTAACCAAACTATTCTTAAATTCCAAAAAGCAAATGACAGGGTGAACAATTTGCCAGGATGAATAACGTTGAGATTTCAGGTATCCCTCTGACCAGCGGTGAAAACCTAAATAACATATTGCATACTATATAATAGGGTGGAATTACCCTAGGACGATAATGAAATAAATAGCATCCATCATGTACGCCGTTTTACGCGCACTTAATTGAGCGATAGTATTAGTGATGGCGGCGCCGCGGCCGGTCTCCGGAGCAAGCAGAACCCACCACCAGCAATAATTATGAGCTTCACTCGAAGGATCGGCTGCTGGCTGCGGTACGTGCGCGCCGTGGCCTCACCACTGCCGACGTCGGGCTGCCGGGGCCGGCATCACCCGTCTATCTAGGAGATCACCTCACTCCGCAAAATAAGCAGCTACTCAAACGTGCGAGACAACTCAAGAACGAACTTCATTATTCGTATCGATGGATAAGGGACTGCAGAATAATGCTACGTAAAGGTGAGAAATCGCGTGTGGTGTATATAACAAATGAAAATGATTTAAACAAATTAAAATGACAGTTATGTTTACGTTACAAACTCGGTAAGTGTATCACACTCTTATTAAGATGAGGTTCACTTGTTTATTTACCCTGATTGAATTTGTGATTACTCTGGTACATTTACTTAGTATTGTATTTGCTACAAGTGTGATACCTCCAGTTTACGTTAAAATAATTGCGGTTAAAAATATACATTATTAATCATCTAATATATAATTAATAAAAGAAAACCTATTAAATAACACACTGTTCTGAGTGCTTACTATAACGGAATAAATAAATAATAAATAAATTCTTTATTTACTCTTTCACAATCTTTAAACATTAATATAATAATAATAATAATAAACTTTATTTGCATTCTTTACAAATTTGTACCTACACTAACATAACTTAAAAGGGAAAATTAGTACCTAACTATGCGGGTAAACACAAAAGAAATAAAAAAAACAAGAAACTAAAAATTAGGATGATAAACATTTTCTTTACCTTTTACAGTGCTCGACTATATGTGACGACACTTAGAAAATGTGTAGAATAAACACTTGATTTTAACACCTTTTTGGTATTAGCAGTTTTAGGTCTACAATGATTCACATAATGCAGAACACTTAATATGCCAATAGATACACGCACTATTAGTTTTCCAAAACACTTGTTCAATTTAAATAATAAGTTGGTACAAAAACTTAAAAGATCCTTTACTTCCCGTGCTAGTTAAAAACTGTGTTACGGCAAAGTAATGATTCTCGTCGTTTAATATATTTTAATGTGGGTATATTAACAAGCAGCGGTAACCAAATGGTGACGATGACAAAAGTAAGTAAACAACTTTGCACAGTATACGCAAAATATTCAGATAAAGTCTGATATTAGTTACAATACAAGTTACAAATCTAAAAATAGCCATAAGAATCGATTGAGCTAGATATTTTTTTTATATAAGTATATAAGATATATATAGAATACAAGTATAAAATTGGATTTTAATTATTTGAGCAAGTATATATTTTTATATGGATAACTTATAAAATTATACAAAAATAAGTGTAAAATATATTTTAATGTATTGAGTTTGTAAAATTATATAATTCTCTGAAATAACATTTCAGTCTCATCGTAGTCCCTGTCCATCAGATAGTCCTGGAGTATCTTTTCGCATAGATGCTTTGTTTTGTTGTATAAGACGACATGTTTGCTTAAGCGATTATATAAGAGAGGGCCTAAAAAAAGAGAGAAGTGTTGTGCAAAAGTAGTATTACAGGCAGGTACATTATAAACTTTATGTGGTCTTCGGACAGAATTACATTCACGTCTAAATTTATGCTGCTTTAAAATGGCGACCTTAATATATAGCTGCCTAACAGAGACAATGTCAAGTTCCTTATATAGTTCGGCCGTAGGATGTCTTATACGTTTAAATAGAATTATTTTCATAATTATTCTTTGTGCTCTCTCGAGCTTTAATAATGTAGTTTTGGCTGTGCCACCCCATGCAATTATTCCGTAAGTGAGTAATGATTGACAAAGGCTATAATAAACAATTTTAATAGTGGGTCTGCATCTTAAATGCCTAAGTTTCTTAAAAACGGGTATAAGTTTACGAATGCGACATTTCAGTGTGTCGATATGTGCCTTCCAATTCAAATTCCTATCTATAAGGATACCCAGGTACCTGATGCTATCAACTGCACTCAGTGTGTAACAGTTACAACTGTCCGTATTATTACAACTATGCGCTGTTAACGACACATTATGAGATATTTCTGAGCCAGTGTTATGTATTGAAAATGGAATGTATTTTGTTTTCATTAAATTAAGAGATAATAAGTTATTGTTCAGTATTTCCATTATATGTCGCATACCCTCCTCAGCGTAAGTCCTTACATCACTCCATGACTTACCAGTAAAAAGCAAAACAGTATCGTCAGCATATGAGATTATTTCACAATTTTCAAGGTTAGCGTCACAGATACTATTCATATATATTAGAAAAAGTGTCGGACCCAGGACAGAGCCTTGAGGCACACCATAGATAATTTTTTCTTTACTACTGTACATGTCACCAACCTTTATAGACTGAGTTCTGTCTGATAAGTAATCTGTAAAAAGACTCAGTGGTAAACCCCGAACACCAATGTCTTCAAGTTTAGCAAGTAACAACGGAATCGAGACGGTATCGAAGGCCTTGGCCAAATCAAGAAAGACACCGATGCACTTAAGTCTATCATCTAAGCCTTTAACTATCTTTGTAACTAAAAGGTCAATAGCATCAGTAGTTGATTTATTACGTCTGAAACCGAACTGGTTTTCAGAAAGTAGTTTATTTGATTCTAGAAAAGCAACAAGTCTGATATTAATTACTTTTTCCAAAATTTTGGCTACAGTGGGCAATAAAGATATAGGACGATAATTCGATACTTCTTTTACGTCACCCTGCTTAAATACAGGAATCACCACAGAATCCTTTAAAAGTTTTGGAAACCTACCACTAGAGATACTTAGGTTGCATATATGAGTAATAGATGGAGTCAAAACACCAGCGAATCTCTTTAAAAAAATTGATGAAATATTATCCCAACCCGTCGAGGCTGTACCTTTCAGAGATCTAATAATACTAAATATTTCACTTTCATCTGTCTCCAATAGCATAAAGGAATCCTTTTGCCTATTGTTCCCTTTATTCCGCTTAATCAGGGCATCATGTGTCATGTTTATATCATCCAGAACTTTTTGGGCTAGGTTATGTCCTGCATTTACAAAATAACTATTAACCATTTCAAGGGAGTCCTTAGCATTACTTTTTATTTGAAGCAGATTATTAGAAACATTTAATGATTTTCTAGAGTCCTTTAAGTTACAGACACGTTTGACAGTTCTCCAAGTTTTTTTTATATCATGACGATTTTGTTGTAATTCAGAAGAATCGTGAGCATTTTTTAGGGCATGCAGCACATTAATGCAATGGTTTCTGTAGCGCTTATAGGTCAACAGCAAATTTGTGTCATTTGGATTTTTTTTCGATTTTTGATGGAGAGTGTCCCTAAATCTGAGACATCGTAACAAGCCAGGCGTCATCCATGGCTGCACATTAATTTTCCTGTTTGGGACTTTAATTTTGTCTGTGGACATTTTTATTACTGTATTAAGAGTATTAATAAATGTTTCTGTTGCTAGATTTACGTCTGTTATCTCTTGAAAACCATTCCAATCATATTGCTGCAATAAATCTGAAGCTCTGTTGTAGTTTATATTAGACATAGTAGAATTCAGTTTTAGGTTTTTCTGGCCAGTTTCTAGGATGATATCCAAATGCACAGTGCTATGATCGGTTATTGAGGAATCACATACTATTGTAAGGGTTTTATTTTTGGTTTTAGCAAAGCAATGGTCTAGACAACTCGTATTACGTGTTGGCAAGCAATGACTTGGTAAAAGACCATGCATTGCAAGTAGGTCCAAGTAATTATCAGAACCTTGATCTTCGTTCGTAGGGCAAATATCAATATTGATATCACCTATTAAGAAAATATTAGGTATATGTTTCATGTCTTGTAGTACAGAATCCAAAGAATTTTGGAAATTTTTAGAAGAGACAAAAGATGGTGATCGATATACACAAATAAATGAATAATTTTTACCGATTTGGATTATCAAGCAGTCAGACTCCTCAGTCATGGGTTCACACACTGATATGTCCACAAGATCTTGTCGAATATATACAACGACCCCACTGTTTTGATTAAAAGTTCTAGTACTACTGTAATACTTAAAATTTTCCAAGGCAGGAATTAGATCACAACTCTTGAGCCAGCACTCGGTCAGTATGATAATGTCATAATTGATCTTTGTTCGTGCTAAAAATGTTTCAAAATCACTGAAATTTTTATTTATACTTCTCACATTTTGCGTTATAATTTTAAGTGAATTGTTAATTTCAGCTCTATGCACATGAAAAGCACACGGATCACCAACTGCCACTGAATCACCTACGTTGAGTTGGTCAACGTCGGTCGTTATTTCTTCGAGATCATCCATATTCTTTATTTAGAGCTAAGGAGTTTAGAGTGTGGCAAAATTGGTAAAAACAAAACTGAAGGACGTAGATAACGATGCGACTGAAAATCATATGATATATAAATATAGTGCATAAAAAGTAAATCCTATTATATAAGGCATAATGTTTACTGTAAATATATAAATAAATATTGTTTGACTTGCTACCCAATCGACTATAGTAGGCTTTTATATAATAATTTTTATCTAAAGTTACAGAGAAAAAATGCAAAAAACATAAAATAAAAGAGCGAAAACATAAAATCACATATTGAATATGTTGCACGTTCATGAGTCATGTAGAACGTAGGTCTTCAACTTGTTTGCAGGATGTCAGCAATAAAGGCGCTTGTCCATCTAACTTGCGTATTAAGACGTTTCCTCCCGAAGTCCAGCAGTATTTGTATAGGCCATCCTTGACTAGCTCCCGTCCAGCAGACAATATCTTTCTATTCATTGGGGTTAAGGCTTCCGAAACGTACACGGGTCGATTATCCCCTCCGATTCCCAGATGAATGGAATTAAGCTTGCAGTCTTTGTTTTCCTTATTAAAGGTCTTGGTTGCTTTGAGTAGCAAATCTTTTTCCTTGCAATCTTTATACTCAACAATGATCGGTGCATTATTCCTTCCTTTTCTATAACACTGGAGTATTTCAGAAGCCGGTGGGAGTTTTAAATTTAGATTTCCATATAATGAGGAGATAATTGCCTGTATGTTTTCTTTGTCTTGTCTAGGAACATTTCTAATTTCAAGTTTATTTTTGTAACAGTTTTTTTGAAGTTCATTACACTGAGTCTCAAGTTGGTCAATGCGCACTAATGCAGCAGCATGTTTATTTTCCAGCGTGAGAAATTTCTCATTAAGCTGATTCATATTTGCAGTGCTAGCATGCAACAATTCTAATATTTATGTATTGGTCTTCATAATTAGGGAATTCTGATGTTTCATTTCAGCGATTTCAACATTGAGCACTTCCTTAAAGGAGTTTACGAGAGCATCTTTAAGCTCAGTTATTTCATCAAAATCAGGATTTTTCCTTTTCCTTAAATTGACGTTACGTATTATTTCATTATCGTTAATAACAGTATGGAGATTTGGTTGAGAGGAATACATTATAGACTGACCTGATGTTGGAGTACGTTGCATTATCTTAAACTTCTGCGTATACTATGATCGTAGTGAGTGAACTGCAAAATCGTTTAGTGAACAGTTCCTCCGCACACACGCACTGTCGCCACTGCCGCGTAAAACTATTTGCCTTATCACTTCGCAATAGCCAAAGCGCCACTGCTCCAGTTATTCAAACTCGATAACTATTGCAGTAGACACAAAGATTGTTTTTGGATGCTTCAAAATTAATATTTTAACGAACTTGTTGTGCACGTCTACGTCAATCACCTTTTCGGACGAGAATGCGATTATATTGGCAGTTTCTTAACATAAAAATATAAATCATTAACAAAGATTGTGAGAGACTGGTGTCTGAACTGAGCGTTAATCCTGTATCTCTGGACACCAGTACTCTCACCCCTGAAGGGGGAATAAGTTGAACATAATATTTAGAGTTTACCTTTAGCCAAAAAAATATGCATTTCATAAACCAGAAGAGGTGTTAAAAACACATAGAATTTAACTACTTTAAATAAACAAAACTTGGAGGACTAAAGCTCAGGTGCCTAACAAAAACAATGAAATTAACAACAGCAAAGAAACGTCTGGCAAAGCATTTGGGTAGATAATAAGCAACTGTAACGTATTAGTGCGTCTATAAGAATATATATATAATGAAGAGATTGAGAGTTGTATCTGTAACAACAGTTGGCAAAGAGTATATAGGTAATATCTAAGCATGAAGAAAACAAATCATGTAATGGTGCGTATGAGATCTTCTCAGCGAAATAAGTTCTTGAACGTAATAAAAAACTTTGGATCACTTGAACCAACTTGAACATATAAATAAATAAATAAATATAAATAAATAACTGTTTATTTCTTCTCTACACAATCTCATCGTTTACAAAATAAGTTTACAAAAATTACATGAAAATTAAGTCACATACATAAGATTGTGGAGAGACTGGTATCTGAACTAAGCCGTGGCCTGTATCTCAGAGAACCAGTACTCTCCCCTCTTAACCACTGGGACTTTAATCACATTAACATGTTTTTAATATCAAAAATTTACGTTATTGAGTAGAAATAATAACAAAATAGGTAAGTAAGTATGTAGTGGGTATATACAAGTTAGGTTATATATATGTACGATGGAATCATTGTCTGTTTACATGGAAGGATGTCTGTGTGTATGTGTGTGTGTGTGCGTTTGTGAGTGTGTGTGTGTGTGTGTGTGTGCGTATGTGTGTGTGTGTGTGTTTGTGTATTTGTGTTTAAGTGCAAGTGCGCAGAAGATCTTCTGTTTCATCATAATTTAATGTATTTAAAAAGCAGAAAAGAACCTTTTTACATTTGAACCTAGTTAAATGAATTATGTTACATTTTTTGTGTAGTTTCTTATATAAATGTGGCCCAAGAAAATAAAAGAAGCGATGCGCAAATGAAGATTTGCAATGTGAGGTTGGAACTACAAGGTGCCTACTGCGGGATATAATTGATGTATCTATGTAACTATGCTGTTTCAGTATACTTTGGATAATAAATAATTGTCGCACCGTTAGGACCTCGCAATACTGGTACAGATCATAAGTCGGAAACATTATGGGTTTGAAGGTACAAACTTTTAAGACCGCCCTTTGAGCTCTTTCGAGAGTTATTAAGACACTCTTGGAAGCACCACCCCAAGAACCGATGCAGTAACTTAAAACGGACTCACAAAGCGCCCTGTAGGTATTTTTTATAAGAAAAGGATCAGCTACTTGCCGTAATTTTCTAAAGATATGCATACGAAGCCTACAAGCAGTTGAGTTAATGTGAGGCTGAAAGGTGAGTCTAGTATCGACAATGACACCAAGATATTTTACTGAGGAAGCTAAATTTAAGTGAGGACAAGAGCAACCTACTGTGTCATAAGCTGTGTGTGCCACAAGATGCAGGTCCCGAAGGGCCACAGAGGGAATCCTTATTTTGGACATGGGCATATATTGTGTTTTGTCGACGTTAATTGAGAGCTGGTTTGCTCTGAGCCAACTGAGCACTGTGTCAAGACCAGACTGAGCACGTCGATAGACCTCCGGAAAAGAGTTTGCATTAAAGATCAATGCAGTGTCATCTGCATAACAAATTATTTTGCAATTGGGAATGACAAGGGATGACAGCTCATTTATATAAACTAAAAATAAGGTAGGACCCAAAATACTGCCCTGCGGGACACCACACTCTACAGGAACGTCTGAGCTCTATATGACTTAAGTGAGCCAAGCCACTTAAACAATCTTTAAAATTCATATTGTTTATGAATTTAATTTAATCAATGTACTGATAACATTGTATTATTAATTAGGTTTTCTTGTGTTAATTTTATATTAGATGATTAAAAATGTATATTTTTTTCCGCAAATATTTTTATGTTAAATTTTGTAATTTGACTTATGCTAATTGGTATAATTCCGGCTCTAATCACCTAAGCTTAGCAAAGGTGACTTGTGTTTTTTTTGTGTTTTAGTGATACCAAACAGTTCACTTGCGAAATTGTAATAATCGGATTCTTGATTTGGTTATTTGTAATCTAGGTTGTAATGTTATGAGCTGCCAGTCGCCACTAGTGTCAGAGGACGCCCATCATAAATCTCTCCTAATCGAACAAAATTTTGATCACTCTATACAGTACTTAAAGCCGAATTATTCTTATACTTATAACTTTTCTAACGCTTATTATGACAATCTTATCGAAGACTTGTCAAACTTTAATTGGGATGACATTTTTCGTGATTTGTCTAATACATTCCATCTTTTGACACGCTCCGGTCGTGTTAAGCACGACCGGTGTGCAGAAAAGATAGAAAAGAAACACTATAAGTGGTTAACAAGTATAATTATAAGGTATAATATATTACAAAAGCTCAGGTGTGGGTTCATGGGAATCCTCGATTGGTGGCTCTCGCGAGGGTAAGAATGGGGATTTAGCTTTGGCTTTGCCTAGAGTAGGCAGAAGCGGAAGTCCGACGTAACGGACTACGTTCGCTTGGGGAGCACGGTGTTCAGCCTCGGTAGCACGGAGGGTAGGCTCGGGGTGGTGGTGCGCACGTAGTCTCGGAGTGGAGTTGCTCCGGGGTAGGCCGGAACAGGCGAGCGCTCGGCAGGTAGGTGCCGAGGTGGTTGACGGCCACGAAGCAGGTGTAGATGCAGCAGCTGCCCGTGGATACCTTGTCCAACCTTACTGTTAGTGTTGACATTTTATAGCATTATAAAGGAATTAATCTCTCGATACGTTCCATTGCGAGCCATTAAGCCTGTAGCTAGCTTTCCAATCTGGCATACTAAAGCTATAAGAAGAGTTTTAAAAGAAAAACAAAAGTTTCATTCATTGTGGAAAAAATACAAACCCTCTTGATTATGAGAGTTTCAAGATTCTTAGGAATCGTGCAACTAAACTTGAGGGTGAATGTTACTAACGGTTTAACTTGCCTTCCGAGGCACGGAAGAAATAGTCAATTATTGGCCACCTATTCCGTGACTGACCATTGCGAAACTAAATCGTAGGCCGAGCGCGCGAACCACTGCGCCTCGTCATACCGTACCTACAATAGTTTTCAGAGTAATAATAAATAAATAATAATAATAACCTTAACTTTAAATATTTAGGTGCGTTTGAAGCGCAGTGGCACCAATTCTGGCGTAATTTTTGTAAATGGATTTTTGAGGTCGTCATGATCTTTTTGGTCTTACTAACGCCAAAATTAATAACCTATCTATATGGATAGGGCTATCCTAGATAGTTGCCTAGGATATTACCAAAATAACGCGGTTGCTAGGCAATGAAACCAGTATCCTAGGCAACAATCTCAGATAGCCCTATCCATATCTACAGATACGTTATTAACTTCGGGGGTAAGCAAGCCTCAGCACCTTAAATGGGAAATAACGAATCGAAATGATAATTAGATTAATGGTCGGTTTCACCAACTACTGATAATTAATGTGGCAAATAATAAATAAAGTGGCATATAATTTTTCTATTTTTCATATAACAAACTGTCAAATTATTTGTCAATTAAACTATCCAGAACTTATTAGTAGTCGGTAAAACCGGTCCGTAAAGTTATTTTGTTCTATGAATAGAGCATATAGTACAGTGGGTAAGAATGGGATCATGTTGTCCAATCATGATTGTTATGATGGTATGACTCAAAAATGCTCTTCAGTAAAGACAGGCGCAGTTATTAAGTATTACTTAGATACAGTCGGGACACTTCCCAGTCGACCAGTAGACTTTCTTATGGAGTGTGAGCTATTTTTCGATATGTGTATACTATTTTACCAGCTGTATACAACCTACGTAAGGGAAATTATGGGGATTATAGTGGTTAAATAACTTTTGCTAAGGTCGGTCACGGGGTGGGTGACCAAAAATTAGACGTATTACAAAGCCACATTGACTGATGAAACTAAATCACAAGCATCGTCTATCTAATTATTATCAACAGAACAAAAAAAAACGACTTCAGAAAGATGCATCTTAATAGGTACTTTGCATTGTAATAGGTAATTTTTCTTTTAATTCTACTTATATATACGTAAGTACGTAGGTACTAACGAATTGATAAATTTCTCTATTACTTAAAGGTGATAAGATAATAAGAATGTAATTAAATGGTATCATATGTTAAGTATTTTCCTTAAAAAAGTAAAAAATACAGGTGACTCAATAGCCTCTTCCTTTTTTGAAGTTGGTTAAAAAGACCGACTTACTAACAATTTAGTCGGGTAAGATTGCAAACGATGTTCCGGTTCTCACGCGAACGAACGCGAATAAAGCGGGCACAGCTAGCTATAAATAAATACAAAACATAACTGTTATAGAAGTAGGTAATACAGTATTCATTACCATTTTATCGATACCGTACGCGTACTGAAAGAAAGAAAGAAAGAAAAAATTTTTATTTGGGACAAACAAGGGCAATACAAACAAACAAACAAAGTAAAAACAAATAAATAATCACTGTTTGTCCCAAAAGGGCCCCGACTCAGCATGATGCTTGGCGCTGGTCTTCCGTCGGTACCGTTTTGGTGGTGCTGAGAGCTGTATTAACCGGTATACATATAATAAAAAAGAAGCAAAAATTTTAATGACAATATCAAATTAAAATAAATGGCTTAATAAACTAAAAGCCAGTGCCAGCACAGATACGCTAGTTTTTGTTTCTTTTTTTTTACGTTGGTAGTCTGTGCATTGTAGTGCTGACAGCTGACAGTGACAGTAAGTGCAAGTGGAAGCAAGTTAACAGGCAAAAGCATAGCAAGCAAAGATGACAAAAGACTTTTAGAAAAAAACAAAGCAATCGAAATTTTAAAAAATAGTGTACTAACAAAGCACAACATAATAATATATTGCTAACTAACTAAATAAAAAACATAAATTCAAAAGCGACGAACTTTAAGCGCAATGTGCAACAATGTCAAAAAGTGATTGATTATAAAGTTAATTATTATCTAGTTTAAAAAGACACACAAATCCAGCTTAGGGCAAGACTTGGAAAGTGAGGCTTAACGTTCCGGCGAGTAAAAACAAACAAGGACTGCTTATGTAATGGTTCGAATTTGTCCTTTTTTATTTTTTATTATTATATAACATTATTTTTATTAACAATTTATTGCAGTTATTCATGAGTTCAACAATTTGTTGCAGGCTTAAACAGAATAACAAGATACAACAGAAAAAAAAGAACACAATAGGCAACAGCAAAATAAAGATTAATAGTGCAATGCAACAATACCTATATAAGTACTAATGTCCGCCAATGCAATTCGCAATGCAGAAACAATAACAACATCTATTGTGGGACAGAAAACAAGGGTAAATTACTAAAATAAACTTATGTCTTGAGCTAAATTTTCCTGCTCTTTTTAGCCATTTAAGAGCAGATTTTTGAGATGGTGTTTAAAA
This sequence comes from Chrysoteuchia culmella, assembly GCA_910589605.1. NCBI lineage: Eukaryota > Metazoa > Arthropoda > Insecta > Lepidoptera > Crambidae > Chrysoteuchia > Chrysoteuchia culmella. The sequence continues at coordinate 6,058,821 of OU342651.1, forward strand.
CTGATGCTACTTTTTAGGTCCTTGACGGGTGGAGGGATGTTGTTCCAACATTTGGACGCTGCATAGCGGAAACTTCCGCGAGAATCGGCAGTTGCATGGCGAGGAGTGGACAGTTGTCGAGCTTGCCTGCGGGCACCAAGAGGTTTATGTAATAAATAAATTTTATGAATACAACATTTACTAGACGTTAATATATAACATCGTTATGAATACAGGGTTACCAAACCTAATTCTGTGAATATACACCGTGTTTAACGTAACACTTAAAAGAAATAATTAAACTAACTTCTTTTAAGTGTTACGTTACTCCACACATCTCTCTGAGCCAGTTCCATTCAATCATGCAGCACAGACCGGATGTCAAAACAAACGTCAAAACCACGGATTGTCTTCTTTAGACAAAGCAAAGGTTATCCGAGCGTACTGCCAACATAATTTCACTGATAAATGTCTAAATACAGCTGTCAAAGTGACAGTGCTAATAAGAAAATGAACATGTAATGGCGGACTAAGATACGACATTACACTCTATACAATATCTTTAACTTATAAAAACAATTTCGGACCCTATGTGATTTTCAAAACGAAGGTTGCTATCCATTTTCAGACCCAGATTGCGAGCTTCGTAGACTCACTCTGTTGGTTCATCTTTTAGTTTAATATCATGTTAAGGGAGAGCTTTTTCTATCTGCTGCTTTGACCCAAATATCATATATTTAGTCTTTGAAGCATTAAGCTGTAAGCAGTTGATTTTAGACCAATTTACAATGTTAAAGAGGTCTTCATTGATTTGTGCTATGGCTTGGTCAATGTGCTCAGATTTTAATGAGATGTTTAATTGGGTGTCGTCTGCATACATCTATGCAGACGACAGTGACAGTGAGTGATTTGAGTAACTATATCCGCTGAATATAAAATAAATAGGATTGGTCCCAAGATCGATCTTTGAGGTACACCTCTATTTATGGCCACCCTACTTGATTCCACAGAATCATTGCTATCTTTCAGTTTTACATATTGATAGCGACCAGTGAGGTAACTGTGGAACCAACGAACAGCCTGAGAATCGAAACCGTAAAAACTGAGTTTGGATAAGAGGAGATCATATTTAAAGCTTCGAATGCCCGGGAAAAATCAAGCAGAACGAGTAGGGTACACATGCCTTGATCTTGTGCATGCAGTATTGTGTCAGTTATATCAAGAAGGGCAGTTGTGGTACCGCGACCCTTCCTAAAGCCAGACTGTAAGCTCGGGTAAGATTTTAAAGGTAATCTATCAGCTGTATCCGACAGCCTTTTCGAGGATCTTAGATAGCCAAGGTAGTATACTGATAGGCATCAAGTCCTTCAAATCCGTGGGGTTAGGGATCTTAGGTAGCGGAAGTACAATGGCCAGTTTCCAAAGTTCAGGGTATATTTGGGATGCAATAGACAAATTGATGATGTCTGTCTGATGATTATTTTAAGAATTTCCTCTAAGCCAACAAGATTCAAATGAAAGACTGCGTTTGAAAAGCGCTGAAATTCAATAAAGGTCAGCTGAGAATTGCTCACTGTAGAGTTACCAGGCATGTTTAAAAAGTGATTATTTATAACATTGGGGTCATTGAAAAAAGGGGGAAGATCATTCCTTTTTGAGGCAAGATTGAATTTTTGAAATTTTTCCATAATAAATTGGGATTGTCAATTTTACTAATAATATGAAATTTAAAATATGCTACTGTTTCATGGAATAACTAATGATTTTAATTATTTGTAGTATGAAAAGGTACTGCCTGTTTTATTTCTATGGTAGTCAGCTAGAGCTTCGTCACGCAACTTCATCATGAGCTTGACTGTGTCTGTCAACCAGGGTAGGCTGCGGTGCTTTATCCTGATGGTCCTTTCCGGAGCGTGTTTGTCAAAAACTGTCATGACAATGTTATTAAAAGACTCTACCATGTCATTAACGCTATCCATTTTAAGTGATCCCATCGCATTTTCACTAAGTAATCATTAAAACTTTCCACATTTATTTATTTGAGAGGCCTGAGACTAATAGTAAACTAGGAGTTGAGTGGCGCTGCGAGCGTTAACACGGTCGTACTACGCTAGCGGATTTCTCAAAGCAAAAATACTAATATCATAAATTTTTCATTTTACAATGCTATTTTTGTGTGATAAATATTATACAAGAAAATATACTAGAAAAAAGCAACTAGTCTCATGTCGCCCTGACGTGATTCGAACCCGCATACTTGGGAATCCGGCCCAATGCACTAACCAATTATGCTACAGAGACCTATGAGGACACGTCGAATTTTTTAGTATATTCACCTTTCTAAAGTGTTGGCCACCGTCGTTTCATCAATGAGAGAAATATCCTCGCATTCGATAGAAACATCTTTACAGATGTTTGACTATCGATTAAGATGAAACAGCAATTTAATTATAAATTTTTAATTTTGCATTTTATAGTGCTATTTTTGTGTGATAAATATTATACAAGAAAATATACTAGAAAAAGGCAACTATAGTCTCATGTCGCCCTGACGGGATTCGAACCCGCATCCTTGGGAATCCGGCCCAATGCACTAACCAATTATGCTACAGAGACCTATGAGGACACGTTGAATTTTTCTAGTATACTCACCATTCTACAGTGTTGGCCACCGTCGTTTCATCAATGAGAGAAATATCCTCGCATTCGAAAGAAACATCTTTACAGATGTTTGACTATCGATTAAGATGAAACAGCAATTTAATTATAAATTTTTAATTTTGCATTTTACAATGCTATTTTTGTGTGATAAATATTATACAAGAAAATATACTAGAAAAAAGCAACTAGTCTCATGTCGCCATGACGGGATTCGAACCCGCATCCTTGGGGCAGCTGTACTATTTTCTATCGGACTCTGATATAGACCGTGTTTTTGGCGTGTGTGTCGTCCCCAGTGACCCTTAGCCCTAAAACAAGGTTATTGCAGTATGGATATTTGTATTTTAAAGAAAAAAGCCAATTTTCAAAGGTACCCTTTTTATTTTCCGTTTCATATGTGTCATATATTTCTATTGCAAATCTACTTACTACTTAAAGTGCAACTTACAAATCTAAGCTTTATGTGCGCTTCAAAGTACTTTTTTACAACAATTATTTAAAAACTACGCTTGCAACTTACAAATCTACGCTTTCTGTGCGCTTCAAAGTACTTTTTTACAACAGTTATTTAAATCATTACACGTCGTGATTACAATCTGAAGTTAATTATTATAATATTAAAAAATGATAAATAAACGTTTTATATTTGGTTTGTACTATGCGGGTTCACTCGGCACTAATCACGATAACTTCATTGTCTCAGTCGCCCGGTATGACTTGGACGTTTTGGCTATCAACGAAACTTGGCTCAGAGACGAAGAGGATGGCCGACCGCCTGCCCTACCAGGGTATCGACTTCGCCACATACCGCGGCCGCGCGGCATTCGTTGAGCGCGGGGGAGCGGTCGATTTCTATATTAGACGAAACGTTTCTGTCCGTACTCTTCCATACCCAGTAGACCCAGCACATAAGTCAGTGGAGCAAATGTGGCTTGCGTTGACCCTTAACGGAAAGAAGCTTATCATGGGTACTGCTTATCGCCCACATTGGCTAAATTTTGACCTTTTTCTGGATGCAATTTCGGACACTATCAGTTCAATTCCCAAATACGATAATCTTATTCTTTTAGGAGATTTTAATATTAATTTACTGCATATTTTGGATTCGAACACTATTAACTTTAACTCTTTCCTGTCTAGCTTCAACCTCTTGCGATTAGTTTCTGAACCGACACATTTCACACTTCATAGCCAGACCCTTATTGATGTGGTATTCACTGATCTCTTTGCAAAAAAACTCACCCTGGATCATGTCGGTGCCGCAAGTGGCCACTGCCTTGTTGTGTGCGAGTTTAATATTAAACGTGAAAAGCAGTCCTCAAAGCAATACTGAGAGTAGTACTGAATTATAGGCTTTTTTAAGGCCGTTGAAAAATGCCAATACGGTTGGCGCTGGAGAGAGGACTGTCTCAACAAAGTCGACTTTATTACTATGCGCGCCCTTGATGGCGCGAGCGACTTTGTACACGAACGTGCCGTTGTACGTGCGGCTGAACTTCGTGGGCGCGTACGGGGACCCGCACAGCTTGTTCAAGAAGTTCAGCTGCTGCAGGCAATGCTGGAGCTGAACCAACGAGTGAAGCGTTTGGCGGTCGATAACCTCCACGTCCGACGTTGACGCTATAAAGTATTCCTCCAAAGAAGCTTTAGCTGTTGCCCTGTCTGACTCGTCAACTAGCTCTTTATGAGCCACCACCTCTAACATCACGTACGACAGAAGAACGCTGCTCACTTCGACGGTAACATCATCAGATAACTTTTCTGAAAAATAGACCAAAGCTATCATTAACAGTCTAGCTTCCTTAGGTAAACCGTCGAAACTGTCGAAGTTGTAAGCTGGCATTGGATTTTTAAGAAAATGTTCGAATAATTTCAAAGACTGTATGTTGGTCCAACCGTTTTCAAACGGGCTCTGAACAGCTGTATACTCCGGTTTTGGAACTGCTGTCTCATCAGTTACTTTGACGATTGTGTGTTCATTTTTTTTATCGTAAAACTGCAATTCGCTTCTTTTGAAATTCGTTAACAAGTTATATGCATACTTTATAATATCCAGAGAAAGTAACATCGAATCTTCTGCCTCAGGGTCTTCTATACACCAAGATCCCTTAACAATCTGCCAGTGAAACATATTGACGTACTGTAACGGCACGTAGCCACAAGCGACGCCCTTTTGAAACCACAGTGGGTCTCTGAGCTTAAAGTTAAGTCGATTTTCTTCTATCAGGTATTTGACTGGGATTTCGCGGTTCTCCTCACGACGTATGACTGTTATAATTCTATTCATCTGTCTTGTAAAAGTGCCATATTCTTCTGGCCGCAAGCACTTTTCAAGTCTTGTTATAATTATTTCGTGTGATGTTTCCGAAAGATATTTTAACAAGTTTTGGTTTCGTAGATAAGAAGTTGTCCTTTCCAGTTGGATACAGTCATAAAATTTCTGAGACCAATCTTCAACACCCTGTATATTTTCATCGGTCAATACAATAAAGGTAGCCATTTTAGTTGGGGTCAGATTGTATTTTTGTTCAAAATCATCAAATGAAAACACAGAGCAATGTATACTGCCCGTTGTCGCGTCGTATCTAAAGCTATCTTTGGAATAAGGACATGGTATGTACGTGACACCAGAGAAAATAAATTCAATGTCAAAACTTATTAGTGGACATTTAAACTTTTGTGCAAGTGCAATGCACTGTGTCTTAGATTCGAACTCGCAGATGACATAGTTAAGATTCATTTCATCGAGAACTTCTATATGGATTTCCTTCCTAAGTTTCGGTAATACATAAGGGTGCAATTCATTCGCGACATAGGTGTTTTCGACATTATTGTCACCAGGGCATGTATTAGCTTTTTCCAATTTACGTTGGATATTACTATGGCCTCCTTTGAAAATGAAATAACATTTGACTTTAGCCTTTTTAAAGATGGATAGTTGTTGCCTCAAATATTGAGCGTAGTTATCGCCTTCGCATCCAAACTGGAAAGGCAAGCCACTCTTCTCGTACATTCTGTACAAGTAGTTTTGGCCATCAATCACCACTTTACAATTTTTGAGTTCATATTTCTTCAGATCAGGTTCTATATTCTTCCAAAAGCCTCGAATCCTCATATTTAAATCTGTAACAAAAATGTTACTTCATTAACTGCTATTAACTTAAATATAAGTTTATAAACGTATGGTAAGAAAAAAACGTTTTTTATCTTCGTACATTTGCTGCTTAATATAAAGTGAGTTATTTAGTAAATATAAGATTTCAAATCAAAATAGCTCTATATTCAAATAATTTTATTTGAGTTCTCACAATATATTTTCCTGCTATCTTTCAAAAGAAATTCAGAAATACTATATCTATTCTAGCGAAACAGGAACTAAGTATAACAATAAAGTTTTTCACCTCCTTTTCGTTCAATTGGGAATGCTTACAAGTTCATGATATATTTTCCCATATTGGCTAGTTATTTTAAATTCCTGAACATACCATTATTATGAAGCAGTTATTGCTTCATGCAAAAAAGATAATCACTAAAATCAGTCCATAAATGAGTGCTTCTGCACCAGCCGCCCGAAACACGACACGACACCGTTATCCTACTAATACAAATGAGATAAATGCAAATATTTTTAAATGTTTAGATGTTTGTTACTCTTTCATACAAAAACTACTGAAGCGATTTCGATAAAATTTGGCACACAGATAGAAGATAGCCTAGATAAAAATATAGGCTGCTTTTTATCCCGATATTCCTACGGCAACGGGAATCACGCGGGTGAAACCGCGGGCGGCCGCTAGTATCTAATAATTCTTTTATGGACATATTTTTATATTTCCTAGTTTCATAAGATAAGGATATAAATAAAAAATAAGTATATTTACATTTTTCGGTGCGTTAGAAGGAAAGAAAGTTATATTTATCCCACTTCACATTCACTACGATTATTGTCAGCTTACAATAATAATTTTTGAACAAATATAATTTTGCTTATATATGGGCCCGAGGATCACAAATATCTGCAAAACAATTATCCGCTGTTCTTTTTATATCCTGTGATAAGATATGTAATTTCTAGAACTTCGAACTTTAGTGATGCCATAGTAAAAACCGAGGATGTGGTGAAAAACATTTTAAGTAGACCCGACATACAGAAATATTCTAATAAAAGTTGGATCCCTTCGGTTTCATAACTGGTTTCGATAAAGGAATTATTCTTCCTTGTATGTAATCAGTTTCGATGAACGAACTATTATTCCTTTTCCGAAACCACGGTTACGTACCATGGTACCACGGTACGTGTTGATTGAGATAGGTATTTCCCGTTAGAGCATAAGTCAGGATCATAGCTGGTGATAAAATGGGATCGATCCAATGCGACATTGTGATTATATGCCAGAAAAGCACAAAAACTAAGGTATCTTCATATACAAACATAAATATACTCGTATATTTCATAAACAGCTCTAGAACAATCAATAACACAATATTGTACCGATTTGAACAATCCGGAACAGTGGAAGTTGAACAATTATATTAGATTGAATGAAAATTAGATCGTTTCCTACTTATTACCCTTAAACTTTCAAATCTCTAACTATAATAGTCCGCGAGTCAGGGCCTTAAATTGGTCGTTCATTTCCTCTCAGGTGATAACTTGTATAATGTATAATGTTGTACAGCTTCCGCTGAGAGAAGCTTAAAGTTAAAATTGATGACCTACTTCAAAGACTATCTGCGTTATCAGTTCTATTAGCGGCTAGTCTTACTTTAGCATAAATAATCCTGAAAAAAATCAGTGAGCCATTCATTTAGTCATAATGCCATATAAACTGTCATCTGTGTCATTTTGACGACCTGTTTGGCGCGGAGGTGCGAATGCTCGCCTTCTGCGCCAGAGGTCCCGGGTTCGATCCCTGGACAAGACAAATATTTGTGTGAATGAACATGTCTTTTTGTCTTGGTCTGGGTGTTTAATATGTATGTTATATATATTTACAAAAAAAGTATTTAAGTATGTTTATCCGTTGTCTAGTATCCATAGCACAAGTTCTTAATGAAACTTACCTTGGGCTAGATAATTGTGTGAAAATTATTTATTATTTTATTGTATCTGGTAAATTTTCAATTGAGAAGAAGTTACTGACACTACTGTGCATTTTTGGACTTTATCGCATATCGTCTTCTGTTCAAATTGTCACAATAATTACAACGACAACGTTCATAAGTGTACATATATTTATGATTAATTTTAAATAGAAAAATATTATAATTATTGAACTCAACTGTACCCACTTATTGGACAATATAGGGATAATTTAGTATTATAATATCTGTGATAGCAACACTGAGTTGTGACGTTAATCAGTCCTTTGTTTATCAGTGAAGATATTAAGGACAGACAGTAAATACCCGGAATATGCGAATTATAATAATTTATAAATATACTAGGCTATCACTCGCGTGGTATCCGTTCCCCCTACTTTAGTTAGTTGAATATTATAACTTGTTTGATTTGTTATTTTGGAGAATTAAAGATAAAAGAAGGTAAGTTTCCTAAGCTACATAATATGTCAAATGATTGACAACAATCAATTGATAAGTTAATGACTCAGTAGCTCTATTATGAGTTGTTACTGTAAACGTAAGTGACGTGACAGCAGCTGTTAACGTTAATCGCCGACAACTGTATCGGTATTATGAGTTTTTGCAAACGCTACGATAGCTGGTACGTAAATACGTGAGAAGGCAGCGTCGAGGCATGAATTTGAATAAGTAAATATTTAATAAAAAAAAATAATGAGTCCATAGGCGCCCTTTACTACTGAAGTTCCATATTATTTATTATGTGGAATAATTGCAAAATAAATAGCTACTCGTATATTATTATTATTTTTTACGACTTTGTTTAATTCCTTACGTCGATTTTTTGAGATTTTGATCCAGCTGTTGTCGTGTACTCAAACTGTTACCGCCTTCGCCAAACGGGGAATTTCCCGGTTCTTTTGGTGAGCGTTTTGGTAAGTTTGGAGAAACCCAAGCTTAACTACACACTTGACACATATATATATATATATATGTATAGAGCAGGGGCGTGCATTGGTTTTCCAGCGTGGTAGGCACAGAAGATCTAACGAGTAACTTTGCACTTAACCTATCCTGCTACCGAATATTATTAGTTTGAAAGTTTGTGATTATATTTTGATGGATCAATGTTTGTTACTCTTCCACGCAAAAACTACTGAACTGATTAGGATAAAACTTCACAGCAATGTAGCTTATACATCAGAAAACCACATAGGCTGCAAATTATTATGATATTCACACGGTAACGGCAACCACGCGGCGAGTGAAACCGAGAGCGGCCGCTAGTCATAAATGATAAGGTTCGTAATATTTAGTAGGAATATTAAAATGCTGAAGAGTTTGATTGTTTGAGCACGCTAATCTCAGGAACTACTAGTTCGAATTGAAAAATGATTTTTGTGCTGGATAGTCCATTTATCTCGAAAGGTTATGAGATATTTAATATCACGCTACAATTAATAGGAGCGGAACATTAATCTAAAACGTTGCAAAAACGGGGAAAAAATATAACGTTTGGGAGCTTCAGTTGCGAAAACGGTGTGTAAATGATTAAAGTTACGTGAAAATCATGTATGACGAAATTGTCCTCATCAAAAGTTAATATTATCATACTATAAATGCGAAATTATGTTTGTTTGTTTGTTCCTCCTTCTCGCCTGAACGGTTCAACGGGTTTGAACGAAATTTGGTATATAGGGTCTCCAAGTATTGTACATTTCATTGGCTACTTTTTATCCCGATATTCCCACAGGAACGAGAACCGGGAGAAACCGCGGACGTCCTCTAGTTCTACATATTATCATGGAAAAGATAATAACTTTGAATAATTAAAATTTATATTGTATAGATAATATATTGTTTAACAACATAATTAAAATATTACTAATAAATCTTCTATCTAACTTTATAACTATAAAAATTGCTCATTAGTTCAAGAGGTCGCCCCCAGTGGTCCTTGGCCCAAAAGTCCCATAATACTGGCAGCGTTACCGCGTTAGATTGCAATGGACAGCCTTTCTTAAAAGTTTGAGTGAAATGAGAATGTTTTTTTTTTTTTTTTTTTTTTTATCTTTTCAATAACTACGATCTGTCACATTCTCGGGACATTAAGTAGTTGGTAGGTCGGGATTTGTCATGATATGCTCGGAATGTGACTAGGGTCACATCCTACTTTACTTTATTGTGATTTAAGTATGTCTTGGGGCAAAAAAATGAGAATGTAAATAAATAAATATTGTGCAATGTTTGCAAATTATCAGTGACGAATCCTGATATATATTATCGGTCACTACTGGATTTGCATTTTGATAACTGTGATACCGAGTCGGCATCGAAACTATAAATAAAATCTTTCTTAGTAATACACTCACCGGCACATTTATTGGCCCACCCCCTTATTTCCATACAAACATGCTCACTTTGCGACTATATACACAACGATCTGTATGCTTATGTTTAGGGTAAGCATTCGGCTGTACAATGACCATTTTAAAAAGTTTTAAAAATCTCTTCCAGTTTCCAAACCTTTGTATAAGCAAAGTATTACTTTAAGGCCATATCACAATGTATGGAATCTAATGAAGCATTCATTGAAATAAAAAAACTGTTACGGATTTAGGTGCACCATACATATAGCGCATTAAATGTATAGTGCACTTAAATCCCTAAAACTTTTTTTATATCAATAATGAGTGCGCGATGAAACTTTATAATGTGATTATATCTATGAACAGATGTAGTGGTTTCGATACTCATCACAATCGCTAATTGGACAGTCGAACGCTTGACCTAACATACAAATTTTTGTTCACATTTTTATATATAAAGTCACAAAGTGAGCATGTGTGTAAGAAAATGAGGGGGTAGGCCAATAATAGTGCCTGTGAGTGTATATAAAATCGTAACTGACTGTCTGTCTGATAAATCAACGTACGGCCCAAACCGCCTACTTAGAGACTTGAAATTTTGCACACAGATACCTTATACATTGTATGCATCCATTAAGAAAGGATTTTTCGAAATGCAATCCATAAAGGGGTGAAATAGGGGATGGAAATTGAGATGGAAAAATGTCCGTTAGTTTTAAAGTTAGGATTTTCAAATTTTGTATTTAAGTTCACAATTTCTTAACTTTCAATGTTAAAATTACAAAATTTTATAAATATCATTAATATTTTTATTTCCCTACTACCCAACTCATGGATGGATTAGGGAGACGGGCAGAGGGGCCATGCGGCCAGTTTGGATTGAAGGGCAGAAACTACTGTAAATTCTGCCGAGATAGATGTCATATCGTGTCTTCGTAAATCCAGAGGAGCTCAAGATATTTTTGGCACTCATCCCGAGCATAGTAAAAGTTTTTAACTCCTCCAGTAGCAGGTTAAACGCGCTGACAACTGCGCTACCTACTAACTGTCCTTTGCATATTATAGTTACATCGGCTAGGTATCTCTAACTTCTATAACGCGTGTACGTGAATGCGCCAGCTGGTGAAACGGCATAAAGCTTTAGATAAAAAAAAAACTATGTATGCGTCATTTCTTAGTATAATTACCACGCCTTAATATTTCGAGATAGATAGATGTTATTCCAGTTTTTAACCTACAGTGGTGTCATACGGTGTTAATAAATAGGTAATGATAAAGCTGAAGGTAGTAATCGTAGTTTTTCTAGAATTGTAAAATGACGACCTGTTTGGCGCGGGGGTGCTAAACCCGCCTTCTGCGCCAGAGGTCCCGGGTTCGGTCCCCGGACAAGACAAATACTTGTGTGCATGAACATGTTTATTTGACTTGGTCAGGGTGTTTAATATGTATATTAAGTATGCAAAGAAAAAGTATATAAGTATGTTTAATCGTTATCTAGTATCCATAACACAAGTCCTTCATGAAACTTAACGTGGGCTAGATAATTGGTGTGATTGTATGCACTTATTTATTTATTTATTTAATTCTCAACCACTGAGGAACTCTCTGTCTTATTATCCATTAACAGCCAGAACAAAAAAAAGCTAAAAACATTGTTGCTATGGCGATAGACTTAGATAAGATGATGGTAGCAAGCCAGGCGGACTTAGAATTAGTCCTACCACCAACCATACCGAATACAATATGTACACTTCCTAGGAATCGAAATCGAGACCTCTGTACCTGATACCGAAGGAAGGCTACCGCTAGACCACAGAAACGGTAGAGAAAAATATAACCATTTCCTTTACAATTACTAGCCTGATTAAAGGTTCCCTAAGGATTTTCTTGAATTTCCACGCGTACGAAGTCGCAGGCGGAAGCTAGTTAGGCATAAACCCAAAGCGAGCACTGAGGCTTTATGGGATATAAGGATAGCGGATAGAAATACATAATTATAAAGATCAGTGTATTTAAATATATATATATATATATACATATATATATATATATATGTATATATATATATATATATATATATATATATATATATATATTTATATATATAACAAAACAGCCATAACTCTACATAGATAGGTACAATCGGGGTACGCGACTTAAGCGTGGGATTTAGACTTCCGCGCGCCTGACTACTCTTGTTAGTTGACCTTGGATGTCTCGGTAGCTCAGTGGTTAGAACATTAGACCGATATTCCAAAGGTCGTGGGTTCGAGTCCCATCTGAGAATTCACTTGTGGCCGTTTTGATTTTAATTCCCATATTTTTTCTATTTAAAAATGATCATAAATTAATTCTCTTTAACCATAGTACTTTAAGAGAAAACGTATCCCAAAAATACTGTACTGGTCAACCGGGAAGTTCCCGGACTATAATGAGGCGGCCGGCAACGGAAAATTCCGCAATTGTATATTAAAAAATACTTACATAATATTATTGATGCGTTATCGGGTATCTACAAATTCTTGACGAGACTTATCTACCTATACCTACATAATTAGTGTGGTTGTATGAAAATTAAAGTATTAAAATAAAAATTATTTTTGCTTAAACTAATATAAATAATTTTTAACTGATAAGGACCCGTACACAGGACAGCACATCATGCTTTACAGTTTTACCTTGCAAGCACCCCTGTCATCAGTCATTTTAACGTCTCCACTGCTGGGGCACTGGTATTCCTTATAGATGGATAAGGAGAATGGGCGAAGACCAAAAAAACACGATAAAACTTTTTATAAAAAAATAAAAATCGACTTCAAAAATCAAAAAGCAAAAAATAACCCTTTTAGAGTCGGTGCCAGCCAAGGCAAGAAGTAGAAGTGCATTGTAGAATTTAAAGAGTGCACCATCGTTTTTTTTTAATTTACAATAAGTCCCACACTTCGGTTTGACTCAAACTAGTAGTATAGGCACCTAGTTTGAGCCAAACGGTTTGTGTGAAACCGCTTGATCGAAAAAACAACAGTTTTTTTCAAGATTTCTTGAAAACTACTACCTAGACTGATTTCAAAATTACAAAAAGTGGGACCAGCCTAGGAACAATCCCGATGTTATAACGTTTGAATCATTTCGATCGGTTCAGGTGTTCTCGAGTAATCGGCGAACATACATAAAAAATATATACACGACGAATTGATAACTTCCTTCTTTTTTTGAAGTTAGGTTAACAAGACGCTCATGGGCAAAGGTTATTTACATACAAGGTACAAGATTAACTAAAAGAATGTAATGCATAAAATTGATAAGCAACTTATTGTAGGTAGTCATTATGTTGCTTTCGTTACATAACAATCAAATCAATTAATACTTACTTTGTTGTATTTATTATTAATTGTAAATATCATCACTTACATTTGATAAAACTGGTATGCTTTTTGCGCCCATTTTTTCTTGTCAGCTAAAACAGTCTGAAATGGGTGGGAAGGCGACGAAGGCTCTAAAATAACCTCCTTCTTTTCGCCGGTTAAAATAAACATAACTAAAGAAGAATATCAGATTCACAGTTGGGCTTTGTAGCAAAAAGGCTATTATGAATCGGCGCATTGAGAACGTAGTAGCTACGACCGTAGTCAGTGCTACGTCGTAGGCCGGCGTAGCCACACGCCGCCTCGACCCTGAATATTAGGACGCGATCTCAAACACGAAACAGTGATTAAAAAAAATATATTTAATATTTACTAAAAAGTGTCGTGCCCTATAAACATAATTTTCAATGTGTTTACCACAGTTTTACGTTATAATGTCGTGATAATTAATTATTATTGATTTAAAATGAGTGTAGATTTGTTAAAATTATTGAAGCATGAAGGCGATAATACAGATGATCCAATTAGTAAGTGTTCATATATTTTTTTATTCAAGTACTTAAAAATGGCGTTCTATATTTATTAAAATAAAAAGTATGTTAACGATTTCCTACTTCCAATGCATTATTTCTTTACGTCATAATTCATTAAACCCGAACCGGACACCGAAATCCAGAGAACAATGGAATATTTGTTGTGGCTCAATGGAATATCCAGGGCCTGAGAGGTCTTAAAACGGTAGGAGGAGGTCTTAAAGATTTTTCTAATTTTCAAGTTTAGAAATACAAACCAATAAATATTTAGGTAGCACGACCTTTCATGAAATATTTAAAATACACAATAACCTTTTCATTTATTTCAATTAGCTTTTTTCCATTGAAGGAAATTTAAAATTTAAAAAATAAAAAGTAATATTTAAATTTTTACAAATATTTAAACATGTAATTCAAAGCAATTTTATACTATAAAGAATAAATTATTATTTTTTTGTTATAGAATTAATTATTCTATTACAAAAAAATTATAATTTATTTTATATAACAGTTTATAGATGTTTCTACTTATTTGTAAATATTAAAACATTAATTAAAATTATTTTTTTCTTAATATATATGTTTTACAAAATGTTGCTCTATTTTATTTACACGAGATATTTAAACCCAATGTTTAAATATCTCGTGTAAATAAAATAGAGCAAAATTCTAATCTTATCATTAATAAAAAATAATCTTTTAATACAATAAACTTACTAGTATTTTAAGGAAACGATAAAATTTTTTTGGGGTTTGAACTTTTTTGTATGGAGGCTGGCCTTGTTCAAATTCGTAGTATGAGACGCCATTTTGAAACATTTTTCAAAATGACGTAGCATGATAATACCTGTATAAATGAACAGGGAACACACAGAGGAACAATAAATGTTATGATATATAATGCCCTAAAGTGTCACGTTAGCCAGATAATTAGAGTTAAAAATGAATAATGCCGACCCAAAGTATCACCTTTGTGTCTTTAACTCCCATTTTCTCACGAACCTGACACTTTAGGGCATTATATAGCTTAACCATTTTTTTTTTATCTTTACGTTCCCTATCCATTTATGTAGGTATTATCGAGCGGCGCGATTTTGTATTTTTTTTTCAAAATGGCGGCCCAGTGCCAAGGCTAAAAGGTTCAAACCCCTTTGTTTGACAAACACCGCCTCTGTGGTATAGTGGTACAACCACCGGTATCAGACTCAAGGGTCCCGGGTTCGATTCCCAGCGGGGGTACATTATTGTATTCGGTTTGGTTGGTGGTAGGACTTGTTGTTAGTCCGCCGGGCTAGCTAACACCATGTTATCTAAGTCAATACGTGTTACGCCATAACAACAACGTTTTCAGGATTGTTTTGTTCCGGGAGTTAAAGATAAGATAGCCAGTTCCTCAATGATTGAGAGTTCTGGGAGAGGCCATCTTCAGCCTTATCAATACTTAACGTCAGGTATGATGAAGGCTAAGAGTCTCCCCGTCGTTCATAAAAAAAACACGTTTTTCAAATCAATTTCCGGAACTAAAACGTATTAAACATAGCCGCAGACGGTCAAATTTTGACAAACATAAAAATCTGCCAGAAATTTATAAGAAAATTAGATCGTTTAGGTACGGGGCGCTTTATGTTCCGGCAGTTATAATAATAGCCAATTCGATATTCAGTGGAATATTATATGGGGCTTTTAAGTTTTGCTTTGGTTTTCCTGACGTTTCGACACATGTTCAGCTATTTGGCACCACGACTGCAAAAATATACCACTAAATATCGGGTAATAAATAGTGTGCACAGAAATCCGTTAAACAAACAGTATTAACCAATTCTTCAGTGATTGACGGTTCTGGCAGAAGCATGGATCTTCAATCATATCAATATGGTACAGTTAACAACACGACGGGCTTTATATTTGCACGACAAAACCTGCTGCTATTAGGAGTGAGATAAGGACGCTCTCAAGGAGACAGTATAAAGGCTTAGGTGATGTAGATAGTACTAAAACATTAAGCCAAGTTTATTAAAGCTTTTATAACTGTAGGATAAACAATTTATTTGATTATATATTAAAACAACGGAACCAAAACGCGGCATTTGATAAGTGGTACAACTATGTACTTACTGCTTGACGTTTCGGCTATGTTGCATTAGCCGTGGTCACAAACAGACTGAGTGGTCACTTTTAGTCCTGGGGCCTTACCATCAACTGTAATGCAATTCATTGTAGGTTGTGAGAGCGGGATGCTGCCATATAGCGCGTCTAGCGGCGTCCCGCACTGACTACCTAAAAGTAACCTAAAATGAATCGCATTACAGTTGATGGTAAGCCCCCTGTTGTTTTAATATATAATTATAATGGAACGCGAAAGTTTAAAATCTGAAAATTTATTTGATGTGTGTAAAAATGAAATTAACAGTTTTTTTTTAAGATCCACCGAAAAGTGGTCAACTTTTGTGTTGCCAACACGTGTTGGTGACAAAAGTTGCCAACAATTTCAGTTGATACCTATGCATCTATCCGAGTATCCACCGAACCAAAGATATCAACTTTTGTGTTGTCAATACGTGTTGGTGACAAAAGTTGCCAACAATTTCAGTTGATACCTATGCATCTATCCGAGTATCCACCGAACCAAAGATATCAACTTTTGTGTTGTCAATACGTGTTGGTGACAAAAGTTGCCAACAATTTCAGTTGATACCTATGCATCTATCCGAGTATCCACCGAACCAAAGATATCAACTTTTGTGTTGTCAATACGTGTTGGTGACAAAAGTTGCCAAAAATTTCAGTTGATACCTATGCATCTATCCGAGTATCCACCGAACCAAAGATATCAACTTTTGTGTTGTCAATAAGTGTTGGTGACAAAAGTTGCCAACAATTTCAGTTGATACCTATGCATCTATCCGAGTATCCACCGAACCAAAGATATCAACTTTTGTGTTGTCAATACGTGTTGGTGACAAAAGTTGCCAACAATTTCAGTTGATACCTATGCATCTATCCGAGTATCCACCGAACCAAAGATATCAACTTTTGTGTTGTCAATACGTGTTGGTGACAAAAGTTGCCAACAATTTCAGTTGATACCTATGCATCTAGCCGAGTATCCACCGAACCAAAGATATCAACTTTTGTGTTGTCAATACGTGTTGGTGACAAAAGTTGCCAACAATTTCAGGTGATACCTATGCATTTAGTCGAGTATCCACTGAACCAAAGATATCAACTTTTTTGTTGTCAATACGTGTTGGTGACAAAAGTTGCCAACAATTTCAGTTGATACCTATGGATTTAGCCGAGTATCCACTGAACCAAAGATATCAACTTTTGTGTTGTCTATACGTGTTGGTGTCAAAAGTTGCCAACAAATTCATTGGATCTTTAAAACACAAGTATAAGAATATGGCGATAACGAAACAAGATAGGTATAAAATTCCCGATGTTACGGCAAACTTGCTTCACGCGTAAATATTGAGCTTGAAAGTTGAGCAAAACCGAACCTGCGACCTTGGCCGTAGTGTATGTAATGCATTAGTTGACAAAGTGTGTTTCTAATCTCCTAATTAATTGATAAAAACCACAGTGTATTATCCATGTGGTACTTATTATCAATTTTCAATGCAATTGAGATTAGATAAAATAAAACATGTGGTTATTTGCCATCACAAACGACATGCATAACATTACGATAGAAAAATGTTTGACTCGACCCACAAGTTATTCTAAGGCGGCTGCTTGTGACCACCGACTTGTGAGTCGAGTCTATATGTTTTTTTTAGTATGTATTTTACTTTTAATCATATAACTAAGATATCATTGAACGGTTAGGACAAATAAATCAAATAACATTAATATATTAAGTTAAGTTCTTCATGAAACTGAACGTGGGATAGAAAATTCGTGTGATTGTATGCAATTATTATATTATATTAAAAATGAGATAAAATTGTGTGTGTGTATCATAGTGTGTATGTGTGTGTGCAGCAGCTGGTAGGTGCCAGGAGCCTTATTCTGCTCCTGTGTTAAGGAGTATTTTATTTCAAACACGATTGCGATACCAATAAGACTAAACGATAAAAGAATTGGACTCCCAGTAGGGCAAGCACAAAAAACTCGTAGTTCGAATAAGTATCGCCAACAAATGTATGATGTATTGGGTATAGCGTTCCTACATTTTCCTATACATTTTTTAACGTGACGATTCAAAGTCAAAGTCAATATCATTTATTCAGTCTAGGCTGTTACAAGCACTTATGAACGTCAAAGAAGCTACGCCATCGGTTCACAAACCCTACGGCGGGAGACCTTGTAACGAGAAGAACAGGCAAGAAACTCGTCAAGGTCTGTTTTTTTCTCCCTGTTTTATTTCATACAGAGTCGTCAAATTGAAAAGTGACCTTAACATATCAGTAAGGTCAATTTCCATCACATAAAGAAAATACTAATTATAATATTACATTTTATGGTTATTGTAACCGTAAACAATTTTCAACTGGCAAAGAAAGACTTATCTATCATATATTACAACATTTCTCGCATTACAAGATTACTATACTGCAAGTTGTGAGGAACATATAGGTCAGTATCAATTTATTTTAGAAAAAAATATTTAAGCTTTTAAACTTTTAAGCTTCGAAGATTCGAATACTTTCTCGATACTATTTCCAAAGCTTTCCGGTACAGTTCTAGGATTTCTACAGTGTAAACTGAGCAACAATTGAAACACAATCATGATACGATTATGAATAAATGTTGAGAGAATAAGGTCCCAGGCTCGGCGGGTCCGCCTGTCGACAAGAACACTTTCAGCTACAATTGAGACAAAATTGGTTGTGCTTGTTGTGTGTAGTTTTATAAAATGACCTGCAGTGCAGTATGCATTTGAAATTTACTGCAGCTGCTAGGTTTTTAAGGCTGCAGTTTCATTAGGAAATAAATAGTAGCTGACTTTGTTGAAATGAAATTATTTATTTGCTGAAAACATTATGGATACTCGTACATTCATCGCAATCGAAAAAACTATAGAACTCGGCCACAAGTGAATTCTTAGAATATTCCTAGCATTGATGTGACGACGCTGGCCTACAGGGTATTAAAAATAATATATAAAAGTATTGGAGAATTTCGACGGTGGTCTGCAAGTCTCGGTAGCTCAGTGGTTAGAGCATTGGACCGGATTTCCAAAGGTCGTGGGTTCGTGTCCCATCTGAGAATTCGCTTGTGGCCGAGTTGACTTTTTATCAAATTATATTATAAAATTTATCATAAGTACAATTAATAGTTTGAATTATTTTGATTACTTTTATACTTATTGATCCTCTCCTATAATTTTACACAGGCTTTTCCCGTGACTTTGTTTGTCTATCTGTCCCTTTATAACGGTTATCGCAAAATTTAAGAAACTAATATCATTTAAAAAAACAGAGCCACTGAGAGCGTAATAAAATATTTTTCACAATGTTACTTTGACATTGCTCTAACAGTTCATTGTAAAGCCTCAGAATTTCTTTTCCAGCGAAAATTATATTAAATAAATAAACTTTATAACCCACGGGAACGGAAACCACGCAGATGAAACCGCGGGCGGAAGCTAGTTGTGAAAAAAAGGCTTAAATATTTACAGAAGAATATTAATCCACTATATAGAGACCAATCGATCCAAAGTCATCACTCTAACATTGAACCGACCTCAGTCATTAGTCAAAGCCATAGCAACACACATTAAAACCTACATTGACACGAATGGCCAATTACACCGATAATAACACAATATAGCTACTGTATTTTTTATGTAATGCGATTACACGGTGGTATTTAGATGACACTGAGGTGACACATCAACTATGTAGTTTGGTATACTATAGATTAAACGACTATTTTTTGTGATATTTGAATTTTTGCATTTTTCAATCCTATTTTTATATTTATGATAAATTTTAAATAGAAAAGTATTGGAAAAAATCAACTCTGTCACAAGTGAATTCTCAGATGGGACTCGAACCCACGACCTTAGGAAAACCGGTCCAATGCACTAACCACTGAGCTACCGAGATTCGGCGCGTCGTGGTCGTGGGTTCAGGTCCCTTCTGAGAATTCGTTTGTGACCAAGTTGATTTTTTCCAATATTTTTTATTTAAAATTTATCATAGACTATTTTTTGGATAATTTTCAATCGTTCACAAAAATCTTAAGGTACTCCTATGTAAGTCTCTCTAAAATATTACCCTTTAAATTATTTTGCTACAATTAAACTACTTCGCCAACAAAATATGTTACACCAAACAAGTTCAAAATTATCACCAAGATATAACACTTTTTTAATGTACTGTGCAGAAAATGTTCTATTATAACAACAGCTATATTATTATTTCACAAAGAATACTGATTGTGCACCAGTATTCAAAATTTTTACACAAAATATCTAATATGCATTCTAGAATAGGACCCACATTTAAAACGGTTTTGTACAACTTTTATGTTACTCAAATAATTTATTATGGAAGAATAAGTAATGCCTTTCGTACAAAATTATATAAAAAAAAACATATTATAACTGAAATTTCAGTTAAAATATGTTTTTTTTTACATCACCATCATATCACAAGTGTTCGACATCGCTTTAGCAGATTTTTTAAATAAATATGAAAACCAAAGAGTTTTTATTACTTAATTCAAGGGAGAAAAGGTAACTCAAATCCCGAATTGGTACGTAGGCGCTTCGGAAGGATCTACATATAAAGCAGTCGAGATTTTCAATAAGAGCATAAAAAATTGCCACACCACACCCTTACAGAACGAATTCCACTATCGCGATTTCCTGCTGTTTTTTTTGACATGATCGCACTGGTCCATAAATGATAAAGTGCAATCATTTTTAATGCACGACTGGGTATGGATAGACATTAGATTTTTTTCTTGGCAAATAAAAGCGTCTTTAATTGCGGGTACAGGGTAAAACTGACAATTGAAAAATGCTCATTTGAATGAAGAATTGATTGATCGAATAGAAAAAATTAACATAAAAGTGAAAAAAAAGAATATCATTATCAGCGCAATATAAACTTATGTCGAAAGTTAAACAGCCAAAAATGTCAACAGTCAAAACGGGCAAAATTAGGAGACATTTGATGAATCAAGGAGGCCTGTACTCACTGGACAGTTGATGTCTTGCCTATTATAATACAATAGTGACTATATAATCTAGTAATAGTTAGTATTATTCGATATAATGGTGAGTGTAACTGCCCCCAGTTTTTTTTAGTATAAATGAAAATATTTTACTGGACTCATAATCTTCCCCCCTGATTTTCTAACTTGTTTCTATCAACGTTTGATTGAAACTGCAGTCACATTGCTGCTTTGGTAAAAATCAATCAAATAACTTTATCACAGTGTTCAATTTGTTGTTAGTTATTATATCTTTGATAAGAAATCCATCATTCATAAATAAACTGATACGAAATAATTGATTTATTTAGATTAAAAAAATATTTTTTTTGTAAAATCCCACGACGGTTAAAACGTGATTGAAAATGGATAAATAATTTAAAAAACCGCCGACTTAATTATCCGTCGGCGGCTGCCATTAAATGAACTATAGTTTTGCAGTTTTCTAATAACGTGAATAATTTGATTTATTTATATTCATGTTGAAATTTATAATAGTGATCGCAGCCCCCGACGGATAATTAAGTCGGGGGTTTTTAAAATTATTTTATCTTTTTTCAATCACGTTTTAACCGTCGCGCGTCGTGGGTATTTTGTTTTTTTTTTTATTTTGCTTGTTATTTCAAACTTTTTAGACCCATGAAAACCGCATCAAAATCAGACTAGTAGTTTTGGTTTTGCTCAAACAAATATTTATTGCAGCTTCCCTGGTGAGTTGTCACCATAACACTTATTTAAGAACATTCACCAATCAAACCCAAATCCATTACTGAAAACCCCATCACAATCGGACTAGTAGTTTTGGAGAATAAATGGTAACATTGGTTTGCAAACAAATATTTACTCCAGCGCCCCCTGGTGAGTTGTCAGCGTAACACCTATCTAAAAACATTCACCGATCAAACCCGAACCCGAACCCATCACTGCAAACTGCATTAAAATCGGACTAGTAGTTTTGGAGATAAATGGTAACATTGATTTGCACAAACAAACAAACAAACCACCTCTCACCCCAAACGCATATACTGTCTCCGTACCGTCCTTGATAAAAATAAAGTTCAGATAGGTTTGAAAAACTTATACGCTTAAAATTACTCCAAAGCTAATAACTTTACATTGCGTTACACAAATATGTATGGGGCCATTAACGTTTATGTCTAATCGAAAACAGTCATCGGACGCTTTCTATTTCATCGTTAATTTCGGTCTGGTTCAGTAACATTAAACAATACTGACCTTTCACTGTCAATATACAGATTGGAGTCTTAATGCTTTGGGTTAAGACTTACTTTCACAAGCAACCGATGAACGGTAACCGCCATATCGTATTCAAGAGTTTATTCGTTACAAGTTCATCAATATTAGACGAAGGAGTGAGAACTTCCAGCCTACAGTATGTGGTGCAAGCCAATGAACGAGCAAAAGATATCTTTATTTTTTTAACTTTTGTGTTCTTATGCCATGGAATAATTAAGTACTAATAGTTCTTATTAATTCCATGTTTATGCCCGAGTTACTTGATATTATATTAATGTCATTGCATTTCTGTCGTCATCAGTGTTGGTGTCAAATCCGACAATATTGAAAACTAGGGCGGTTACAACCCGATACTCGGGTTCGTCGATCGACGAAAAATTCCAAATTATGCGAAAATCTTTAATTGCAGTTTGTGATCATCACGTTTAACATTTTGTATATTTTATAGTTTTCGGAACAAATAGACTCGAGTACTTTTAATTTGATACCTTACTCGGCCGCGTACTACGCGCCAAAGTCCCTATCGAGTCGTCACAAATTTTGCGAACCTGAATTAAGTATATAGATCATTTGAAGAAAAACTTTTGTGATTTGTTTTTTCTAAAAAGGAATATCATTTTGTTAATGTAAGGTATGTGCAAATAAATACATTTTATTATTTATTATTATTATTATTACTGATACTAGCTTCCTCCCGCAGATTCACCCGCGTGGTTCCAGTTCCCGTAGGAATATCGAGATAAAAAGTTAGCGTATGTTACTCTCTGCTCTTTCAACTAACTATATGCCAAAAAATCTAGTCGATTACTTGCTTAGTTACTTTAGGATGTCAAGTAACAACAAACAAATACTTTCGCGTTTATATAACATCAGTTAAGATTAGGATTAAACGTACGTTAATCTTAAACAATCTCTGACAATAACCCAAGGTTTGAAATAAAGAACTTTTCCAATTAACAAGGTTTTTATAAAGCGCAGATATTGCAAAACTTTTTAACGACTATCTCGGAGAATCAGACTTGGTAACAGCAGTGTAAAATCGTTAAAATACCAATATACCTAATGGTACAACGTACACACGAAAGCAAGTCCGATTTTACCTTGAGAGCTTGACCTTGAGAGCAGCCTGAGACTACGTTTGCACGGAAACTTCGGAGTTCGGAGTTTTATTTTTTTAACGACTATCTCGGAGAATCAGACTTGGTAACAGCAGTGTAAAATCGTTAAAATACCAATATACCTAATGGTACACACGAAAGCAAGTCCGATTTCACCTTGAGAGCTTGACCTTGAGAGCAGCCTGAGACTGCGTTGGCACGGAAACTTCGGAGTTCGGAGTTTTATTTATATTCGAACTCCGGACGCATAAAAAGCCCGCGTTTGAACACACAATCGAGAAATCAAAATAATTGTATTTTTCGAATCGTTAGAACTAGCGCAAGGCGTTGTACGACTGATTACGCAGATAAGGCGAAAAACCGACGAAATCACTTCGTAGTAAATAACTATTAGCGATTAAATAGAAAATGAAACTATGCGATGCTAAATATTATTGGTGTCTACTAATTAAACAAATTTCCAATAGTATATATAAGCCTATTTGAGTATAATCTTAAATTTTCGTATTTTTATGGGGTCATTTCGATAAAAAGAGTCGAGACAAAATCATAAAATCGTGTTCCTGAAAAATTACAGATGTAGATAAAGGTATGAAGAAATGTATACTTTATTACCAGCTTTGTAAAATCTATAACATCCTATGTTCTGTGTAAACAAGCTCATACTTTTTTTATTTAGCGTCTTAAAGCGTCCAAAGCTCTAATATCGGTCGTAATAGTATAAGTTTGCAAGTCTATAGACTGTTGTGCTGTTGAATGTACATACAACTTCTCAAAGCAGAGAGTTGAACTAAAGTAACTGTGAGACACATACTGCCATGTAGATTCGTAGTGTTGCCAGACTATTTTTTTTTCCCTTATCAACATTTTTTGTTGTCCCCACTGCTCGGGCGGCCTTCCTTATCGATGGATAAGGAGAATGGGCCATGACCCATCACGTGGGCACAATGCGGATTGGTGGGTTTTAACGACTGAAAATGCAGCCGGGGCCAACGGCTTAACGTGTCTTCCGAAGCACGGAGGAGCTCGAGAAAATACATTTTTGGTCACACATCCTGTGATGTAAGATGCTTAAGCAGACCGCAGCAGGCTCGCAGGCCGAGTGCGCGAACCACAGCGCCACGGTCTCCTCATCATACATTTAAACGTTTGAACGATAATTTATGTGGTAGATGGCGTAATGCTAGTGGTATATACAAGTGCTTTTAAAAACCTATTTTAGTTTTATCATTATTCGGTTTATTTCTCGACCCATTATACATACATTATAGAATTTAACTTAGACATTATTATAACTTATTAATTTTGCTAATGCTATTTTTATGTGATAAATATTAAACAAGAAAATATACTAGAAAAAAACCACCAGTCTCATGTAGCCCGGCCGGCGGAATCCGGCCCAATGCACTAACCAATTATGCTACAGAGACCTACGAGGACTCGTGGAATTTTTCTAGTGTATTCACCTTTTCTACGGTGTTGGCCACCGTCGTTTAATCAATGAGAGAAATATCCTCGCATTCGAAAGAAACATCTTTACAAATGTTTGACTATCGATTAAGATGAAACAGCCACCTAATTATAACTTTTTAATTTTGCATTTTACAATGCTATTTTTATGTGATAAATATAAAAGAAGAAAATATACTAGAAAAAAAATTACTACTAGTATATTTTCTTGTTTATTATTTATCAACTAATAGCTTCTTTGACTTTTACCATCCTATATCTTAAACCATGATGGTAAATTAAACTCAAATATTTACAATGATAACTTACAATATGAATTAGATAATCAGTCTAATAAATGATATTATAAGTGTGTATTTGAGCAGACATGTATGCGAGCTCGTATTGTGAAACATTGGGAAGACCCTATATGGGGTCTGATTCAATTTGCTATATCTTTAGCTTCTGTGCTCTTTCACGTCTTTTGTCTTACTTGTCAATTGTCAATGTGTGCAGTCTGTGTCACAGGTATGACGGTACCATATCTATAATCTATACTAATATTATAAAGAGGAAAGATTTGTATTTTTGTATGTAACGAATAAACTCAAAAACTACTTGACCGATTTTGACGAAATTTGGTATAGAGAATCCTTAGACCCCAAGTAGTAACATAGGCTATTAATGATCCCAAAATTCCCACGGGAACGGGAACCACGCGGGTGAAACCGCGCCCGGCCTCTAGTAATATTATTATAAAAAGGAAACACTTGATTGTTTGTTTGTTTGTTTGCATTGAATGGGCTCCGAAACTACTGCGAAAGCTGATTATAATTCTGTTAGTAAAAATAAGGAAATTGATATTTTTAGACTAAGTTTACCTATATTTAAAAAGAAATTTTATTGTCCTCATCAAGCTAAGTATAAGTATTTTAATTTATAGTCTGCCTGGCTGAACAAGGCACAGCTTCCTTTATAATTCTACTTAATTTTTTATCTTGGCATTGGCTTGTATTTACTAGCTTTAGTAAGAAAATGTTGTATTGTTTTTTTTAAGTGAAGGGACGCCTTACGCTCCCAACTGTTCTTTTAACAAGTTTGCTTTCCGTGGCAACCTTTAATAAAGACAGCACCAATTCTTGTAACCACTAGCTGTAATTCCTAGCATTTAAGGTGTATGATCTTGTTGGTTGTCCAAATAAATAAATAAATAAATACTGAACGGATTTGAATAACAATTTGGTACACAGATAGTAGATAGCCTGGTTATGAACATAGGATACTCTTTATCCCGATATTCCCACAGGAACGGGAAGCGGGTGAAACCGGTAGCGGCCGCTAGTCTGTTATAAAACATCATTGAGTCTAGTACATTTAGTTAAACTTTACGTTTGAAGCATAAGTAAAAGAGAGGCTCAAAGTAAATAAGGAAATATAAGATAATAAATTAAGTAATTAAAAGGAAATACAAACCGAAAGAAGTAACATATAGCAGCAAGACAAACAGTACAGCAAGGAAGAGAGAACCATAAATCAATAAAAAAATATACATTTATAAAAAGGGATTAAAATGTTACCGGCCTGATGCCCAGTTCGTAACTTTACACCTTACTTAATTGTAAGACTTCTGCTAGTCACGAACGTAAAACATGAGATCCATAAACAACAAATACACCTATCAAGTTATATTTTCGCAAAGAATTATACCTAGTAGCTATATAAAGAATTAGGAAGTAGTGAAATCACAAAATATATCAACTTCCTTTTATACTTTGCTGTTTTACAACAATTTGTCACGATTTCTTGTAATAAAATTACAATAAGTGCGTGCTTGGCTTATTGCAGCCTTCGACACGAAAGTTGTAGATATTTTTGTTTTATTAACGACGGGGAGACTCTTATCCTTCATCATATCTGATGTTAAGTATTGATAAGGCTGAAGATGGAAGCGAGCCTCTCCCGGAATCCTCAGCCACTGCTATCTTATCTCTAACTGCCGGAACACAACAATGCTAAAAACATTGCATCGCGTCGCGTCAACTCGGGCCTTATATTTAGAGTATGCTAATATCTTTAGCACAATTTTAAAGACTTGACCAGTAACAATTAATGGTAATAAAATATTTCTCTATCAAATTCATTTATATCAGAACGAACTGATCCGTTTGCCTAGTGGTTAGTGATTTTTAATCCCGGGACAGACAATCAAAAGACAGAACGTTAAAATAAAACTGTTACGGATTTCATCGTCTCAGCCACATAACACCCACTGTTGGGCTTGGGAGGGGGGGTTGCACTAATCGCCACGCTTGGCAGGCGGTTTGGCGATCGCAGTATGGCGAAGTTTGTAGGAGACGCTGCTGCCCGTCTCCTGAAGGCTGAGTCCCTTAAACGCCTTTTACGACAACCACGGGATGAGAGGGGTAGTACTATTCTAAGCCGACACTACGCAGCTGTTACAGGTTTAAGTGCACTATATTATATTTCACCGTTATTACATTACCTATGGTCTTCTGTTTTGATTTTTTGGGCTTCCCGATGCTTCGACCCTTTCCAGGAGTCGTTTTCGCGTAACGACAGAATAACATCTGCTGACAGAACGTTTGTTAGTTACATGCTTAGAATATGTTACGTATTTGTAATATTACCGGGTCTGACATTTGTAACACAAGCATAAGCTTCTTATTTAGGAATCAGGTCAACGTTTGTGTTGTCTGAGATTAATAATCATAATTAATACAATTTTAACTTGAAAAAAGAAAACTAAACATTGTAATTGTTTTATTTAAAAAACTAGCGGACCCGACGAAGTTCGTACCGCGTCATAATTCTTAGACAACATTTAATGTTGTCTATATTAGTATCTCTTATACCTTAAAGCGAGTCACACACTACGCAGATACGATAAGATATCTGTATCTGAGCGCATATCTGTCAATATCGCTCTCTATACATTTCATATGAACTAACACACACAGCGCAGATAATTTATATTTTATCGTACAGTATCTGTCGGCACCGACATATATCAACAGATGGTCAGATAATTATCTGCGTATACAAATATACCGGCAGATAACATCTGCTGTTAAACAGATTTTATCTGCATGTAAATACAGGGTGATGCGCAGGGGTAGGGACTGTTTGTGGTGAGACAGAGGCCAGAGGGGAGGGAACCACCCGGTCAAGCTCACAGTGGGTCTAAAGTGCTAATTGAGGGTCTGGGACTTTTTCTTCAATTCGTACATCTTTTACATATTTATCGATAGATCACTTGATCCAAGTAACCAATCATCTCAAGGTATTTCTTTAAAATCAATATTTAGGTTACATTTTTTTTTGTTTTTTCTTTTGTACGGAACGATACCTTTCATGAGCTCTTGTAGCCAAGTCTCAACTTTTGAGCATCAATATTTGCTATACTACAATACTAGACTATAAGCACGTGTCCAAACTTGCCCATTCAACTTATATTTTCAAAGGAAACAAAATTGAATTCACAACAAAGATCATCTCATGATGATGAAAAGGTACAACTCCTCAACGGTTAGAATTAAGACTATTTTTTTATATATTTTTGATACGTAAAGATTTATAATTGTATTCTTTACGGTTATTTTAGTGAGTAGGCTGATGGTGGAAGGTTAAACTGTATAAAAGTTAAGAGTTG
This sequence comes from Chrysoteuchia culmella, assembly GCA_910589605.1. Classification (NCBI taxonomy): domain Eukaryota; kingdom Metazoa; phylum Arthropoda; class Insecta; order Lepidoptera; family Crambidae; genus Chrysoteuchia; species Chrysoteuchia culmella. Next base: position 6,087,471 of record OU342651.1, read on the forward strand.
GTGGGTGGAGCTTGTCTGAGTGTTCTCATTTAATTAAGGCAACAGTTTGAGTTGTTGTACTTTTGTGTAGATTAAGTTCTTGTACAGATAGTTTTATTTTAACAGCAAGTCGTTCTTCGGTAGAAATACATTTTCGCATTTTAGTATATTTTTTTTATCTTCTTTAATCAAATCGTGAATCGCCATAAAAGTTGCTCTTGGGATTCGGAAATAGCTTTCAAATTTGTTATCTGAGACATCCTGGAGGATATTAAATTCGCCTCGGTCCTTTTACGCTTTATATGGCGTTCTTTCCAAATTCTTCTCGTTTTACAAAATGAAGCAAGACGTGCGTCAAATTCAAAATCAGAATCATCTTCTGACGAACTGTCTAATAAATCGAGAAGCAATAAACGCGTTTTTTCCGTTAACGCGAACTCATTTTTAAACATTTTTTTTTTTTATGATTTTGTAATTTTTGCATTTTTCAATGCTATTTTTAAACTTATGGTAAATTTTAAATAGAAAAATATTGGAAAAAATTAACTCGGCCACAAGTGAATTCTCAGACTGGAATCGAACCAGCGACCTTTGGAAATCCGGTCCAATGCTCTAACCGCTGAGCTACCGAGACTTCTCTCTTTTCTATTTAAAATTTACCATAAGTCATTTTTAAACACTCTGTATAAACAATCCTTACCAAAAAAACAAGTCTACTCAGTCTGAAGGATTTCGAGTGAATGTATCATCTCGTATATTATCGTATCTGTCTAGTGTGTGATGCTTTCAGATAAATAAGTTTTTATACGCAGATAAAATATTATCGTATCTGCGTAATGTGTGACTCGCTTAACCCGCCATTTTGGTGACCTATATGTCTGTGAGACCGGGTAGTTTAAAAAAATCAAATATTTTGGTCACCGTTCATCGAATTACACTGCGGTTTCGAGTAGCTGCCTAATTCAACGCCCCCCGCCGCCAGTCTACCGCTCGACAGCGACGCGGACGCACGTTACAGAGTTTTAGCGCCAACCCGGTGCGTGAGACCGGCGTCACCAATTTTAGCAATAAGTAATTTTTTTTTTGGTAGAAGTATTACCATTTATGTTATTTTATTTTAAGTTTCTAATGTCATAAGACTGACAAAGCTGATTCTAGTGTTAATTAATTAAGATTGTTGCTTTTTTTTGAGTTTTAAAAAAACCTTGTTAAAATACGTCATAATTTTAGTGCTTTCAAAGATGTTGTCTATTGCTAATAAAAGAGATTTGATTACTGAAATATATATGTTTTATTGACAATTAAAGATCAAATATTATATCTTTTCCAATGAAAAGTAGCATAAACTGTAAATGACAGAAAAACTCGCTGTCGAAAACCCCGGTGCGTGAGACCGGGGTCACCAACGATGTAAGTCAAATTCACGTCACCAATGGCGGGTTAAAAAGGCTGCTAGGGTTCCACACCAGGGCCCGTATTCTCTATGACCACTTACCGATGCTTCCTTGCTCAAACCACGCCAATGTCGTATTTGGTTTCGACATTTTTTTATGATTTTTGTAATTTTTGCATCTTTCAATGCCATTTCTATACATAAGGTAAATTTTAAATAGAAAAATATTGGAAAAAATTAACTCGGCCACAAGTGAATTCTCAGACGGGAATCGAACCCGCGACCTTTGGAAGAGCATTGGACCGGATTTCCAAAGGTCGCGGGTTCGATTCCCGATGGCCGAGTTAATTTTTTCCAATATTTTTCTTGATTTCGACATTTTCAAAATTCGTTTTCTCTTTAACACTTACAAATTTTAAAGTCATTTTCCTTGTTTAATAATTTAATAATTTGTGACTGTCATGTTCTTGTACAATAACTCTGTAATTTGTGAGTATCACGGAGAAAATGTCAAAACCCAAGTGAGACATTGGCGTGGTTTAAGCAAGCAATCGCTATGTGGTCATAGTGAATAAGGGCCCGTGTGGATATTTTTATCATCATCATCAGCCGCACGACGCACAGTGTGGCCAGTACTGGAAACTCAAGCGTTCCCTATAATACAAAAGTTTCTGCAATGGTAAGATACCTATTACACATTATTATTTTCTAATACACATATGAGATTGACACATTTAAACCGTGAAAATTTATCACATGTATTATTAACTTAAAAAAAGCATTTTCTTAGGTCAGTTTTAATATATTTCTAAAATAATGGCATCATTGGCAAAAGGTATGTTTCTATTTTGCAATCACGTAATTGTTTCCTTAAAAGTAATAAAAGTAGTAAAACCAATGGTAGAAAAAAATTCAAAGTAGCTTCATAAATAAGTTATTTTTTACATAACAAAAGGGTTTTGGTTTAGTTCTCCACATTTCTCCACTATGAAAATTATATGTTAACTATGACAAGAAATACGAAGAAAAAATGCTACATTCTGCAACTTTTTTTTATTGATTTTTTTCTTATCGAGTGAGGATTAATGGCCGCCTCTGGTGTCAGAGTTTATCAAGCCCCCTATAAGGCCTCTGACTTGGCTTAACGACTGTAATCAAATGACAACAGTCGGGACCGACGGTTTTAACGTGCCCTACAAAGCACGGAAGCGCTCAGTTATAATGCAACTTTACGGTCACCCATCCGACATTTGACCGTGCCGAACTTTGCTTAACAAACGTGATCGAATACGATCAGTCTGTCAAGCGCGGCCATAAGCGCTTCAAAAAATAATCGCTGGAACTGGAGTTGAAACAAAAAAGTTTTTTTTCTATATTGGGTTACAGATGTTTTCACTATTTATTTTATGACCATACAAATTATATAAAAGTAAAAATAATTGTTAAGTAATGTTGTCCAGCTCTTTGTATGGCGAGGCCACACTGTGCGACGCCCACTGCCTGCTGGGTATTTACAAATATTCGCGATAATTAAATACTAAAGGCGACAAGACGCGGCGAGTTTAATCGACGAATAAGTTTGTAAATCGGTTTTTTAAGAGTTGTTTTAATTTTATATACTATTCTACTCACACTAAATTGATTTACACTGTCAATCGGTTTCATAAAAGTACACGATGTTATTTCTCATACCGCCGGTTCGATTCCCAGTGCAGTAAATGATTTTTCAAAAATCTTTAAATGCCCTTTAATTTATTTTTGAAAATTAAGGAATGTTTCCTTCCAGTAAAATTTGTACACATCATTAAATAGGGTAATATAGCTGGGTAAGGTCCAATGACTGTCTTTTTTCCCCTATATATAATATAAACTTTTCCAGGTTAAACCACTTGAGCTAAGCCTGGTTAACACATTTAACTAACAGTTAGAAAGAAAGAAAGAAAGAAAGAAACACATTTATTGACACACACACATACGATACAGACAATAAAAGTAGAAAGTATAAAAAAAAAGTATAAAATTAATAAACACAACAAAATATAAATAATAGGAAGAATTGTGTGGGGTCAATAAAACCCTATCTCAGCGTTTTGCCTCTGTGTCATTCACAGGTGGGCCGAATGAACACAGAGGCGCTGTTATTCTGACATGGTTTGTAAGAAAGGAAGATGACAAGAGAAGGCATAAATAAGATATATACAGACGACGAGAATACTTATAATACACAATAATACATAAACTTATAAAACTAAATACTACAATACATATATACTACGATCGATATTTTGGATAGGCAGAACGCTCACAGCACTTTGTCACATGATAATGTTACTTTTGCATGCACCTAACTCTGAGTTACTTGTTTACCTATCTTTGCGCAAGCGGGTCTAAATAAACTTAAAATGCTTAAGAAAGAAAGAAAGAAAGAAAAAAAACATTAGGGTGTTTACCAATAACCTAACTTTTTTAGTGAACAAAAGAAAAATTATTGAACATTATTTTGACTGCGTGTGACAGACTGTCGCCTCGTAGGCTGTCGTATGTTTTATTCAGGCCGATCGATACCATAACCGTCTGAACGATTGATTCGTGAACTCGGTGCTATACTACTTCTATTATACAACATTTTGGGTCACTCTCACGACCAAGTTTATTTTATTGTAATTTCCGGTACGCTTTTCATTTATCATTAAATTGATTTTCCTCGTGGTGGCCAAATTAAAAGCTTAAACAAGATCTTCCGTGGTCCAGTCAACAGGGGGCCTACCATAAACTGTAATGCGATTCATTTTAGGTTACTTTCAGGTAGTAAGAGCGGGACGCCGCTAGACGCGCCATATGGCAGCATCCCACTCTCACGACCTACAATGAATTGCATTACAGTTGATGGTAAGGCCCCAGGACTACGGAAAAAAATAATTCCTCCGTATCCGGCAACTGTACTACGGCAAATATATTTTTCCGTAGTCCGGTTGACCGGACAACTGATCACGACCACGGGCAATGAATGGTTCAGCTGCTGCTACTATACTCTGTTCACCGAAACGAACTAGTACTGAGAGAATTTATTCGCTTGTGATTGGGTAAACATATGACGCATAGGCAATCCGCTTGCTCGTGATTGGCTGCAATTAAGGCGCATAGGCAATGCGCCTTAGTAACCGACTTCCAAATAGGAGGAGGTGCTCAATTCGGTTGATATGTTTTTTATGAATGTACACCGACTACGCCGAGATTTCTGATCCGATTTACTTTTTGTTAGATGATGAATAGTTCCCATTTAGTCCCATAAAAAGTTATTCAATTTGGCCCAGTAGTTTTATTTTATGAGCATTTTTATTAACTTGGACGATGTAATTTTCACGTTTTTTTTATAATGTACAGGAAACCTAATCTTATCTAAAAAAATCCTACTTTAGTTTACAAATCAACCTATTGCAGACACTAACAAGAAAAAAAAAGTACGTTGAAAAACCAAAAAGAAAAAAGCCTTTTGAAGTCGGTGCCAACTACTTTGAGCTCTATTCTTTTATTTTTCTTGCCTTGGCTGGTCTTCAGCCAATCAAGATCGAGCTCTCTCGATATTCTCTCAGTACAAGCTCGTGTCGGTGAACAAACTAACAATAACAAACAAATAACCAAGTTTAGTTGGTATAACAATTAATTGATTATTAGTCCACTCAACGAATAGCTCAAAATGGAGTGTAGAGTGCGTGAGCTGGACCCTAAGCGATTTCTTCAGAAAGTTGTTCAGAGCGCTTAGGGAGTAAATATACTATAAAATCCCCGCTTCAAGGAGGTGTGCCGGAGTAGGGGAGGGGAGAAGGTCTCACTTTCAGTTTTTCGCTAATTTATTCAAAACTGCGCGTCGTAGAGCAAAATTATCACGTATATGCAATGAAAGTTCATAAAATTTTACTACAACTTATTTTATCAACTTTTAGATTTTTTGGAAAAGTGAACTTTGTTGGGTGAGCTGTATTATAAAGTAGGTAATTTTGCTTTATTAAGTCTTCATACTCATAATTTTACAGCATATTATACAGGTTTACGGGTCATTAAATGCAAAGAAATGGGGCGTGCGTTACAGTCAGCTGTGAAAATTGATAAATTTATGCGTTTATTTTTAGACAGTTTGGCGAAATGCGTACAGGTTTTTACGAAGATTTATATTCCATTGACAATGCGAAATTTAGAAATCATATATGAAAAAAATAAGGTTTATATTCGGATCAACAATCCTTTGTGAGTATCACAAAGTACTCAATAAGGAGCTGCACGCCGAAGCAGAGAGACCACTCTCATCAGGGCGCCATTTTCCTCAAGCACAATATACTTTTCGCTGGCAATGAACGGAGACAATATAATATTTATTTTTATAACTAATAATATGTCTGCTTGCAAGTAAAGTGGATATTGATATTGGTATTGTAATGTTGTTTTCCCTCTTTCAATAATAATATGAACTTACTTAATAGACTTACCTTTTTCGGCTAGGACAACAACGGGCAAATGAGACAAAATACTATCCAGTGACAAGTAAATTAATTTTTATTATTATACTGACTCTATACAAAGCAAAACTACAAAAAAAGTGTCCTGAAAACAACACATAAAACATACAAAATAGGTACACTCTTAAAACAATTAAAAGTTACTGTTATAGTGATCTTAAATAAATTTGAAGGTTCATGAATGCCTGCCCAAGGATATCAGAAATGGAACTTAATTGAATGTGCTTAGAAATTGACCATGATGCTACACCGTGGGTGAACTCCTAAACTTGCTGATGTAAATGAATGGTGGTTGTTAAAAAACCATTGTACTATAAAAAACTACTTGTCTTCAAGTTACTTAGACGGGATCGGACTTGATTTACCCAAAATATACTACTTACGTAAGATTGGAGATATAATACACAAATAAAAGAATATTAAATCAAACCTTTCCTTTATCAAACCAAGCGAGAGGATTTGAAAAAGTGAATAAAATAAACCATATCACATTATGATAAGAGCTATTTATAGGGAAATTGTTCGTTCAGGACTGCACGTTGTAGGGTCTCGTCTGATTGTGACAAGGACGTGAAGGGTTTCCGAGTGGAAAATTAGATATTGTTTATTGGAAGAAAAATTATCTGCGATTTTTTCGTAAATAAGGAGTTTTACTCACAGAATAAGTTTTACTATTTCCTTACTGAGAGAGAGAACAAAGTTAACTCACACAAAAGACCACACGATACATACAACACAGAGAATGAATGACAACAAGACAACATAATAATTGAACACAGATTATGATGAAAACACACTTAAAACAAATAGTCCATTACTGCAACGGCCAGCAAAAGAGGCATCGATGTACGAACGTGTAAATTACTTAAGTCCATCTATACCTAGTTGTGGCCAAGGCTTTTATAGTCGTCATCAGCCATTTTTTATGTCCTTACTGCTGGGGCACTGGCCTTCCTTATGGATGGATAAGAAGAACGGGCCATGACTCACCACGCGGGCCCAATGCCGATTGGTGGGTTTTACCGACTGCAAATGCAGCCGGGACCAACGGCTTAACTTGCCTTCCGAAGCATGGAGGAGCTCGAGATAGTAAATGTTTGGTCACCCATCCCGTGATCGACTATTGCGAAAGTTGCTTAACCTCAACAATCGCAGGCTGAGCGCGCGGACCACTGCGCCACGGGCTCCTCAGGCATTTATAGTAATTTTCTTAAGTAATGCGCGGAAATCAAAACTAAGTAGTACCTACCCAGGCAGAACTGTTTTTAAATAGTACATTCCCGCGATAAAGTGTTCATTTGCCTTTCTTTCAATAAAGAGCTTTGTATTTGCAAGTCGGTTCGAAATATAAATAAAACCTTTGATAAATTGTTGACTTGGTTGCCCTTGCCATGTTTCGGAGTAAAATATTGTTCCATTTTTTAATAACACAACACATATGAGTTTACTATGTAATTTATTTGGCCGCTATATGTCAGATATGGATTTTAATACAACTTTGGCCGGCCGCTGCTCGCATGTATTTGGCCAGTACAGCAATCTCGATTTATCTCGAAGAAGGTTGTCGAAATAATGCTCAAATTTCCAAGCATGTTTGAGAAAAAAATATAAAAGTATGGCCTTTGGGCAATATAGATATGCTACCTTCATAGTAATTTGCGTTGAAATCTGTGACGAATAATGCATACTACATTGACAAGTAGGAGAAAACACACGAAAAAGCACGGAAATTGAAGAGATAGCAAATTGAATCGGACCCCATATAGGGTCTTTCTATGTTTCACCATGCGAGCTCGTAACACTATAATTTAATTGCCTTTGGGTCAATATGATGCATCCTGCATCAGCATCATTCATTTTGTATCAGCATTTTGATTTTTGATTATAAAATAAATAGTCAGGAATGGACAGCTATCTCGCCTTAGTAGCATCTAGGATGCCTTGACTTGCGCTTGCTTAGAATAAACTTATTCTCTAGTAACTTTAAAAGACCTATTTAGGAAACACACGTAGACAAAAAATTCCACTCTGTAGCAGCACGAATGATTTATTAGTGTAGATCTATGGGATATTCACTTTTTACATACACAAAGCTGCTGTTCTTCTATTGTCAATTACCAAAATAATAAAAAAATACTTCAGTTCAGCTGTAAACGGTACTCAAACTGGCTACCTTAATATATATCTGATCTCCGCATCTGAGCATCATTGAATTGCTGATGTATAAGTTGATAATAGCTTTGTTTACATCTGGCTGGGCGTATTTTATCATCATCATCTCAGCCACGTGACACCCACTGGTGGGTACACTCCCAACATCTTCCAAGGATCTCCACGAGATGATTGGTCCTGCGCTGCCCGCATTCAGCAAATTATCCTACCAATAGTAGTCTAAGATCCCAACTAGGATCGACCGTCACCCTTTAGTTAAATGGATGAAAAGTCTAAAAATTCCTAGCCAGACTAAAAAATAGGTGAAAATAACTATTATCGATTTACCGGTTTATACATGCCAACCCAGTACTAACGCCAGGAAAAAAATAGAGAACCCAACGTTTGCATATTATATAAGCTTCGTACTTTATGTTGGTATTACATTTATTTGTTAAACACATGAGTGCAATATTTAATTAAAAAAATGCGATTTTTTTATAAATCATAGTCAGGCCAGCCTGCCTAGCATGTCCATCATTATATCACGCGATATGATATGATACGTCATGCTGTCTTGCTTACCCCATTAAGGTGTAAGCAAGATATAGAATCTTTATCATGCGTCAATAGTCGATAAAAGCCGGTCATGCTAGGCCGGCAGGATTTTTTTTATGACAATCCACTCGAGATATATTTTCTAATATACTAAATTTGATATAAAGTACTTTTCATCCATTTAACAGATGGGTGAGGGTCGATCCTAGTTCGTTTCCTCTACCTATTATAAATGTGAAAGTATGTCAGTTTATTTGTTTGATTGTTACTCTTTCACGCTAAAACTACCGGATTTGGATGAAATTTGGCACAGATAGCCTGGATGTTTTTGGTTTAAGATATGATCCTTTTTTCCCCGATATTCCCACGGGAACCACGCGGGTGAAAACGCGTGCGGCCGCTAGACCAAACTATTAACAAATATTTGCCATTTTACGTCAACAAATAGAACTTGCCAAAGAAGAAAAGTCAAAGAAGTCAAAAATCTTTCTCAAATTGCACTTACAAGTTTCACTTGTGACGGGCCCTTACCGAGCATTGTTACAAGTACAATGGTTTCAGCCGTTTCACCCACAGATTCGGTCTCTTGTTCAAATAATTCCAACTTGTGACTCGAATCAGATAATTGAATTTCATTGTACCTATTGTATTACGTTTACAATAAGTTTCGTTCAAGTTTAATCCTTAGAGTTCAATACCCAATAGGCTTCAAAGGGAAAATTTTGAAATTGTTTATTAAACTTTTCTTATAAAACAAAACCAATCGCATTTACTTTGTTTCAAATTTTTTAAAGTGAAACTTTGTCAAATAAAAAAAAACTTTAGTTTCGTATTCATAATATTAAAATGTACTTTTAATAAAAATTATTTTTTGTATATTTCTCCTCTATGCGTTCCGAAACCATTGATCCAATTTTGATAAAACTGGTAGGGTGTTCTGGGAACGCTCGCGAGGGTTCCTAACCCAAAGAATCCATATATTTCTTAATACTTTTATATTATGCCAGGTACAGCTAGTAGTTTATAAAGATTGCATAGGTGCAGTCATGTGCAATGACATAGAAACAACATAAAGGAACCTTATCACATAACATTATTGAATGACATTTGTGGGCGGAGAAAGCTTTGTTTCCGCGTGTATGTCGTAGGATAATTTGATAAATAGAATATTCGTAAAAATCCTATGGATATTGCAAAAATACGAATAATTACACGTTGTGTTGACATTTCACAAAAGATAGGGTTTTTACAAAAATACGGGTTGCTTTAGTAACATTGGATATTCTTTATTCTGATTGGCTTAATTTTTGCTTGCTTGCTAACTCCTATTCTGATTGGTTGGATGGAGAGATGAGAGAATGGATTGACTTTTGAAACGTCAAGTCGTCAACCAATCAGAGAAGATGTTGTTTTAGATGATCCGACCAGCCATTCAGTGTTCTTATTTCATAATAGCCAGCGATTCTTTTCCCAATCTTACTAAAGCAACTATTTTTTTTGCAAAAATCCTATCCTTTTTCAGTAGGATTGAGAAATCGCAACACCATTGTCTAATTATCCGTGTTTTCGCAATATCCCTAGGATTTTCGCAAAAAAATCATTTTTTCTAATTATCCTGAGACATTGCTCGTGACTGTACATAATACGAGTACATTAATTCAATGCTGAATAAGTTCTTTTTTTGCACGCACTGTTCATCGAATAAAACAATACTTGTTGAAACACTATTTAATTACACATTTACCATAAAATTGCGAAATGCTTTATGTTTTTTTCGTATTTTTAAAAGTAAAGGTATGGCTAAATATCGCGTTTCAATCCGTTTGAAAGTTATTTTATTAAATGCTGATATCTTTTTCAATAGGCTTCCGTCACACAGGAGACATTTTGTAGGGCAATAAAATAAGGGATCGGTAACAGGTTTTCACGTAATTTACCGAGTCAGTAATATTCGGAATGTATTTTGGAACTTCTTGATTAGTAGGTACTCGTGTATGTATAGAGACTTTGTAGGTTCATAGTTAGTATTAGTAGTACCACAGTGTAACTAAGGATCTAAGAGTGGGAAAGCCCTTGAAACCTCGCGACCATTCCGCTTTTGACAAGACTTTCATAGTATTTGACAGGACATATGTCATTGTCCCGAGTGAGCGTATGGCAGCTCGGTCTCGCTAGCACCCCCACTCGCCCCGCAAAACCTCGCAAGACTGCTCTGGCAAAACGTGTCTGTTGGGCGACTGTATGTATAGTGTATGGGCAAGTATAGTGAGCGTTAATTACTGCAATTTCAAACTGTGTTTCTGTACTACTTTCGCATTGAAAATTAGTTTGGGTAAAAACATTTTATAAAAAAAATTCAAACCGACTTCAAAAAGTAAAAAATAAAACTTTTGGAGTCAGTGCCAGCCAGGGCATTCTACATTGCACTTCTTTTAACTATATATTTTTTTGGCCTTAGCTAGCTAGCACCGACCCCAAAAGTTTTATTTTTTACTTTTTGAAGTCGGTTTGAATTTTTTTTTATAAAATGTTTTTATTTCAGATTTTTTAGTTACATTATGTGCCGTTACTTACACTAAAAATCAGCCCATACACAACAATGTCATCTAGGTAAACGACAACTTGCCAAAAGGTGATTGATATTTTTCAAGATTATGAAAAAACTACTAGCCAGATCTTCGTAAAAAATATATGTGACCACACATAAACCATTTTCTTTCAGATAAAAAAAGAATTATAAAAATCTGTTAACAACTGGCGAAGTTATGGTAGAACATACATAAAAAAAAAAACAGTCGAATTGAGAACCTCCTCCTTTTTTGAAGTCGGTTAAAAATACATCTAACACATCCTGAACAAAAGCTAGTTCAACAAAAAAAGATGGAGAGGTATGTTTGCAACGAATCCCCCGACCACTCACTGGGCGTATTTGCATTGCCAAATGAAAATCTGCAGCATTGCGCTCGGCAAACGATACGCATTTGCCTGTAGAATTCAATACAGCAATGCGCAATACATACCTAACTGAACAGCAAGGAGAGAAAGTGTGCCTAATAAATAACTGTATGGCGGTTTAATTAAGATGATTAATAATAAAAAATATTAGAAACAATCAACTTGGCTCACAAGTTATTCTCAGGCGGGACCGGAACTTGTGACCCGGGTTTTATTTTTTCTAGTATGTTTCTATTCAAATGCATCTTATAAGATAGCATTGAAAATGTTTATGTTTATTCATCATCAAAGATGATATGGGATTCTTTAGTCTAGTTTCTTTAGTTTAGTCTAGTCTTTCAACGAAAATGGTGAAGTTCAATGTTCCATTAAAATAATTTAAGTAAAAATTGTACAAAGGCGGTCAATTTTTATCACGCGTAAAAATTTTAGACTAGTCTTACATTATTTTACACCCAAAAACTAAAACGGTAACAAAACCATCGTCATACTGACCATTTGTATTTTCTTCGTGAACAAATAAACAAATATATACCCAGTGCTTTCTAAATGTTATTCAGAATCCACAATATAAATTTTAATAGAGACAAATCACTGATTAAATAAACCAAGCTGCCTCACGATTTATTTAAGAACTAAATACAATTTTAACCAATTTTAAGTCACAAACGTAACAATCTTAATTAAACTCTTTTGTTCTGTCCAATGTTGAATTTATCCAAATTCATTTTATACTAAAAGTTCACAGTCACCGAAATTCAATGTCAGAAAAGTAATTAAAACAGTGTGACTGAAAGATCCAGCTTTACTTGGTGACATGAACCCGTCCTTATGGTGTAGGGAATAAGTATGATTTTCGTACTTCCATTGTTACGTTCCATAAGCTGTACTTAAGGGTGACCCTATGTGCTAATTGTACAGTACATGTGATATAAAATTACAGGATTTAAGGAAAAAATACGGAACAACGTGTTGAAATCTTATTATTATATTTGTTTTTTGACCATTTATGGTCACGATGCTAGATATTATTGGTGACCACTAATTCAAATTTCCAATAGTATATGTTACCCCATTTGAGAATTTTCGTATTTAGAAGGGATCATTTCGAATAGAAAAATTGTCGAGGCAAAATCATTATAAATAGTGTTTCTGAAACTTTACAAATCTTGATAAAAGTATGAAAAAATACAGGTGTTTTTATTTTATGTGCCAAAAATTAAGGGAGGTGTTTTGAGTTAAGAACAAAAGGAGGGAATTTAAAAAAATATCGCACTGCGCGATCAGCTGATTTTGCCAAGCCGAGCTTGGTGCCCGCTCTAAATAAAAGATAGATAGGATAAAGATATATTTATTTGTAAAAACACGGGTCCACAGTACAAGCTCAGTACAAGTAAAGTAAGTATAGTTATTTTTACTGTTATTGATATTATTTCAAATTTGTTTTCATTGCTTAGGTAGGTTTAATATCCAAATAAACGACGCTAACACGTAATAGAAAAGAAATAAAAGAAGACCATAAAAAAAAACGCATTATCACTTGATTTGTAACAACTCTAACAGTCCTATAGTTTTATAACAAGAAGTACGTACTTTTTCCGTATAGCGTCTTAAAATACAGGACACGGTCAAAATGATATGTTAAAAAATGGAACTTCCTGTAAAATACAGGAAAGTTGGTCAGCCTACGTACAAAGGGAATTCTTGATATTGGTTCCGTAAAGTGACGGATACTGGACATAGCAGCTTGCTTTGAACGATTTCAAATTGTTTTGTAAATGGTAACCGTTTCTAACAATTTCATGGATTGTTGGTGGTATTTGACAAACGAACAGTGACAGCTAAAGTAATTTGGAATAAAACAACAAACAGAGGGCCTAAAAAGGGCGCTAAACCATTATTGCTAAGTGAACATTGTCAATTCATCTCTTTGTATATTTCTTATGGAATTAGCTTTTAGTAAGTTAATTAATTAATTAATTTGTTTAACACAAACTTACACCGCAGAGGGCGCCACTCACAATAAAACCACACTTTCGAATAAAGATTATTTTGCTACCTCCTCGTGGACAAAAACAAGAGCACACAAATGCCTTAAGAGCCAAACACTACTATATTTCAGTTTAAAAAATTAAAAGCAAATTCTGCTACTCTGACTCTGACACAGATCTAAACTACATAGAAGATAAACGATTAAATGAATTGTTGGGAATTCACTTAGTAATTTTGCGTTACCCTCAGAACCCGTGTCTAATAATAATTATGAACGGTAAACTAAAGCTTTCCAGCTTTGGTCATTGAGGTTTTGTTTGAGACAAATTCTTTGATTCAGCTTTAATATTTTAATTATTCTGCATCCTACTCAGGCTATGGTCAAAGATTCCATAATATTTATAAAGAAAATCCAAGTAGGTACTTTTCTGGAAACACAAAAAAAAAGAAATATTTTTTTCCGTTTACAATTAGAACTATAATAAAGTAGAAATTGGTACCAAAATTTATATTAAAGAAAAACTTGTTCGCTTAACTCTGGAACCAATAGATAGTTGAGTTAGGTACGATGAATTTTAGTATAAGGAAGGATCACAGGAACAGAAAAAAATAGAGAGTGAACCATGACGAAAAACATAGGTAACAAACAAGGACAAGTGCGTTTTCATTACGAGTTGTTTTAAAATAAAATTATGATATTCTAATGAAGTTTCAAATTTCATTTAACAACAATGTCGCAATGACGTGAAAGCAACATAGGCCTTGCGCCACAAAGGGAACGCAAACACAACCCCTACACAAAGCGTTGATAAACCGTGTGTGTTCAGTTTAGGGGTCTATTCTCTATTGTACCACTACGAATTTTCAGTTAAATTTTCGCGTATTCCATTTTCCAGGTCACTAATCAGCATCACACACTCAACTTTTGGATTCTTTATATAAAATAGGTTTTTTTTTATGATTTTTGAATTGGGGCATTTTGTAATGCTATTTTTATACTTATGATAAATTTTAAATTTTAAATAGGTCCCATCTGAGAATTCACTTGTGGCCGAGTTGACTTTTTCCAATATTTTTTCTATTTAAAATTTATCATAAGTATAAATTTACATTGTCATTTGTGTTTGTACAATTGAATAATAAAAAATAATCTCCTTTTTATCTAAGTAAGTACTTAGATATTAGCATAAAGTTTTGCATAGTAGCTAATGTTTACAAATAGCTAGTCTGGGATTTTCTTTAGTTTTTCTTTTTATGAATATCTATGCAATCTTTGCTTTCTTTAGATTGTATTTGGGGTCATCACTCTCATAGTCATACCCCAATCACCACAACTGGCATTGGTGTGTGTGGGTGTAAGATTGGTCCGGTAACAATAGCTAAACAACGTTAATAGTAGTTGGCCAAGGGGTCCCGGGTTCGATTACACATACATATTGTATTCGGTTTGGTTGGTGGTAGGACTTGTTGTAAGCCCGCCTGGCTAGCTGCCACCATCTTATCTAAGTCTGACGCCATAACAACAATGTTTTCAGCATGTTGTTGTGTTCCGGCAGTTAGAGATAAGTTAGCCAGTTCCTCAGTGATTGAGGATTCCGGGAGAGGCTCGCTTCCATCTTCAGCCTTATCAATACTTAACATCAGGCATGATGTAGGCTAAGAGTATCCCCGTTGTTCATAAAAAAAGTAGGACAACAGGTTACCAGCCCGTCACTTACATTGGTCTTCAATGGGGTTTGAACTATTTGTATAGATGCTGGATTCGTCCCAGATCGTAGTAGGTATTGCATAGTATTATATAATCTGTGGTCTAACTATAAGACGTTATTTTGTTTTTTTTTTCAAAATGGCGACGCATGATATTACCTTGAAAATGAACAGGGAACACACAGAGGAACAAAAAATTTTATGATATTAATGCCCGAAAGTGTCACGTTAGCCAGATAATTAGAGTTAAAAATGAATAATGCCGACCCAAAGTATCACCTTTGTGTCTTTAAACTCCAATTATCTCACTAACCTGACACTTTATGGCTTTTTGCTGCATAATATTTATTTTCATCTTTACATTTAAGATAATTAAACTTAAAGTGCGGTGCGATTTAAAAAAAAAAATGGCGAACCGGGGACGAGGCCTAAAGGTTCAAACCCGTTTGTTCTTAGGCTTTTATTATCTGCACTGGAATGAAGCAGCTGGCACATAAAAATTTTTTTTCACCTCACACGCTCTGAAAAGGAGGTTTTGTCAATCAGTTTAGGCGTAGAAAATCGCTTTTTGCGGCCTAGCGCGGCAAAGTACTTTTTTAATTTAATACCTAAAAATATGTCATAATGCGTTCCAAATCGCACTATTTACTTTTTTGTTATATTTGATGCTTATTTATAATTAACCTATAATTGGATTTCGGACTGTGACATAAATCTTTATTTTTAAATTGTCTCTGTCTTGTACCTCATGTCAGTGTCAATATTTACGGAATCGTTTTTATTCTTATTAATAAGTAACAATATATTCCTACTTTAAATAACTTTGAATTAACTATAATACTCCCTTTTTTATTATTTTAGTTTTTTATATCATTAAAACAACGAGGATAAGGTATATTTAGATTAAACTTTATGTTTAAAGAATTTTTTACCGGAAGTTGACCGCGGAAACAACCATAAAATGTTCCTCTCTGTTGTGAGGTGAAAAACTGTGTGTTGCGCTCGGCAGAAAAGTTTTTAGCGACTTGCACCTTTGAAATCCTCGCTTCGCTCAGGATTCAATCTTTGAACCACTCGCTACGCTCGTGGTTCGATCCTAGAAACCTTCACTTGCTCAGATTTCAATAGAGGTAACTCGCCGCTAAATAACCAACTTTCCAGCCTTGCATATCAAATAACTATTTCACCCGGTATGAGAGTTGCATGAAATTTTCTTCCTTCTACATACAAATGAAGCAATTCCACATTTTATGAGCAATAAATCCGATACGTGCCTGTCGAATGTTTAAATAAACCGCTACTGAAATGCACGGTAAGTAGGCAGGAAATGCATTGAACTGCAGGGACACACCAACATTGTATGAGACACGTGATTTGAATTATATTCGATATTATTGAATACTCACTTCGTTTCAAGAAAAATGGAATATAATTTTTAACAACCACTACAGTTTTATATTGAGTAGATAATACCTACCTAATGTTTTATTACTATAAAAAGATAGGAGGAAATTGGAGGAATGGTACAGCAATCTTTGCATTTCTGGTGGACACTCTCTAAGCTAATGGTGTTACCTCCACTCGTGCCAAACATCAGTTGATTAATAAATTACTTATAAAATGACAAGTACGTACCAATGTATCTTCTGTCTTGATTTAAAATCAATTTTGGCATCAGCTGTGGTGGCGCATGGCGCTATTGAAAAAGGTGTCACCAAAGTTTTTACTAAATAAACGACTTTTTTATAATCACATAAGTACTACTCCTAATTTTGATGAAATAATAATAGATTTTCAATGTAATAATAATAATAGAAAAAAAATACTTGGCTCGTTTGTCACCCGGGTTGATTTTTTCGAGTATAATTTTTTATTAATAATTGATAGCTGAAAAATTTAAAATCTACCTATTAACCTACTACTTTTGTCTATGCTATTAGGTGAAAGTGCAGGTGACTGCTACTATCATTATTCGGGGCTTATCATATTCCAAGAGAGGCTCGCTTCCATCTTCAGCCTTATCAGTACTTAACATCAGGTATGTGATGAAGGCTAATCCCCATATTCTAAGTTGTTCCTCCAAAACTTTTTACACTCCACTCAACCTCGTCGTGGGGTAAAAATGGTAGTGTGCTCTAGGCCTAACACAGAGTGGCTACGTACTCTTTGGCTCCTCCAGGTCCTTACGGAGTTATGACTTAGAATACCGATTTCGAGGAGTATTTCGAAGAGGTTTTGAATGAGGTTTCGTTAAGTCGAGGACGAGTAAGTTTTGGAGGAACGACTTAGAATATGGGTGTAAGAGTATCCTCGTTGTTTATAAAAAAGGTATTTAAATATCTTTCAATGTAAAACAGAAAAAACAACAAATATTGGTTATAGCTCCGTGTCCATTCATAAAAGCTTTGTGTCTCAGCCCGTTATTCCGCTGTGGATCTCAACAAAGAGCTTTTTGTTTTACAAAATGTAAACGGAAATATTGCCATACATTGCCTACATCCATTACGTAGGGGACGGCCAAAACATGCGAGCATTACAAATACGAAAGTAATATGTATTTACAAGATTAAGATATATTATAGTTACGAAAAAATGATAAAATTGTAAGGTTACTCATACTCTCTCTTCTTTCTTATCGTATGAGTATTAGCGGCCACCTATGGTGTCAGAGTTTATCAAGCCGCCTTTAAGGCCTGACTTGACTTAACGACTGTTATCAGATGACAACAGCCGGTCCGACGGTTTAACGTGTCCTTCGAAGCATGGAAGTGCTCAGTTATAATGGCACGGTCACCCATTCGACACCTGGCGGACGAACGTGTGTGTCAAGCGCCACCACGAGCGATTCATGTCATGCTCAGCTAAAAATATTGCTACGAACTGACAAAGTCTCTGGCAAAAGGTACGCTATGTAGTTTTTGTAACAATGCATTATTTTATAAGCAGTCCTTATTATATACCCTTTAAGACGCTATACGGTCAAATAAATTCTTTATATAAAACTATAGGATGGTTAGAGATTAACCCGCGACCTTTGGAAATCCGGTCCAATGAGCATTGGACCGGATTTCCAAAGGTCGCGGGTTCGATTCCCGTCTGAGAATTCACTTGTGGCCGAGTTAATTTTTTCCAATATTTTTCTATTTAAAATTTACCATAAGATGGTTAGAGATGTTACAAATCTCGTAATAATAAATATTTCTTCATACCCATAATTATCTAGATTTGTAAAGTTACAGAAACACTTAATGATTTTTGAATTTTTGCATTTTTCAATGCTATTTTTATACTTATCATAAATTTTAAATAGAAAAATATTGGAAAAAATTAACTCGGCCATAAGTGAATTCTCAGATTTTCTCTCAGACTTTCTCGAGAAAGTCTCGGTAGCTCAGCAGTTAGAGCATTGGACTGGATTTCCAAAGGTCGCGGGTTCGATTCCCATCTGAGAATTCACTTGTGGCCGAGTTATTCCAATATTTATCTATTTAAAATTTATTACAGAAACACGATTTTATGATTTTGCCTCGACACTTTTTTTTTCGAAAAGTCCCCTTAAAAAGTCGAAAATTCTCAAATAGGGTTATCCTACTTAAACTATTGGAAATTCGTTTAATTAGTCAACACCAATAATATTTAGTTTCTTTTCTCATTACTATCTCGCTTCAGTCGTATACCGCCTTAAATAGAGGAGCTTTTATTAATGGTCGACATTTTCTTCACTCCAAAACTTTATTAGGCGAATAGCTGGCATATTATTTCTTCATTTGTGGCCGTCTGTGGAATTTAGGCGTAGGCCAATAAACTTACGCCCACTCTTGTAGTTATATTTTGTACTAGCGGCCGCTCGCGGTTTCATCCGCGTGGTTCCCGTTCCCGTGGGAATATCGGGATAAAAAGTATCATATATTCATAGCCAGGCTATCTACTATCTGTGTACCAAATTTTATCTAAATCCGTTCAGTAGTTTTTTAGTTTATTCGTTGCAAACAAACGAATCAAATCTTACCTCTTTTCAATATTAGTATAGACTACATACATAATGTTACAATACCGAAGCCGTAATATATGTGTAGTGTAGCGTTCACAGCAGCTACCGCTTCACACTTTGACCTTGAGGGCGCCCTTACGTCGCTCGTAATAGAGGCGGTTTTCGAATTGCAATTGTAAAGCCGTAGCTGCTGTTGACTGTACATCAAACTAAATAGGACTAAAAATAAACGCTGGTAATGACATTTATTTTTGGTTTTCAAATAATCAGTTACTTAATTTTTTACACGCTATGGAACACGTGCGACGTTTGTGTGTACCTGTACAGTACGAGTAGGCGACCCGAGGCCCCGTATCATTTAACGTATGTTATCCCCGTATCGTTACTTTAAACGATTTCCTTAAAAAAATATTGACTTTGATCCAGTAACTCCTCAAATATCACTTTCCCAGGTTTGGCCCCATATAAGAAAACAATAGTATCGATGGGGAGAATACGTAGTTTTCGTTTTTGTTATCGGTTTTATAACACCCTGTATTTAAATAAAATAAAAAAACTCGCAGATAAGGTTAGGCTAGGCTGGGCTGAGGCACAGGTCCTCAAAAGGGTGTAACCTGGCCAAGAGAGAGGCTGGACAAAGAGGAGGACACTGCGCAGCACACGCTCGAAGTGTGTCCTGCGTGGTCGGCACAGCGCCGGGAACTCGTAGCAGTGGTAGGAGGAGATCTCTCCCTACCCAGCATCGTCAGTAAGATGCTGGGTAGTGACAGATCGTGGCAGGCGGCAGTCTCCTTCTGCGAGGATGTGATCCTCCAGAAGGAGACAGCGGAGAGGGCTCGTGAGCAGGACGCTCATGCGGCCCGAATCCGTCGCAGGCGGCTAAGGGGAAGGAGGCGACGGTATGATCGCCTCATTCCCTTATAAAGAAACCAAGCTGGCGTTGGTGGGTGTGCCATCGCCGGCCTTGCACGGTTTCCACCGTCTGGGAAGATGGCTAAACTTGCTCGGCCTTCTTCCAGCCGCAAGGGGCCCGGGTAACCGGGCCCCGGCCGCCTGGTCTTTAGGGGTGATTGCGAACCCTACCCCCCGTGACCAATGGCGGCCTGGAGGGCAAGTACTAGGAGTTTTAGTTGGTAGTACCCGCCCAGGTGAGTCCAACATTTCGAATCGCCCCTGCACCTGGGGGCGAGGGAAGCGTAAAAGCATTTCTCCTAGTATAAAAAAAAAAAGGCTTGGCTAGGCTAGCTATTAGTTTGTTCAGTCTAGACTGTTACTAGCACTTGTGAACGTCAAGAAAGTTTTTACCGCCTCTGTGGTCTAGTGGTAACATAGCATGTGACCCGGGGGTTCCGGTTTCGATTTCCAATGAGGGACATATTGTATATACGTATTTTGGTTGCTGGTAGGACTTTTTACAATTCCGCCTGACTAGCTACCACCATCTTACCTAAGTTAATGCACTTTTATCTTTCAATTTGTTTTCAATTTGACGACTCTGTATGAAATAAAACAGGGTAAAAAAATAGTCCTTGACGAGTTTCGTGCCGGTTCTTCTTGTTACAAGGTCTCCCGCCGTAGGGTTTGTGAACCGATGGCGTAGCTTCTTTGACGTTCATAAGTGCTTGTAACAGCCTAGACTTAAACTAAAACTGACGCCATAACAATGTTTTCAGCATTGTTTTATCTCAACAGTTAGAGCAGATAAGAAAGCCAGTTCCTCAGTGACTAAGGATTCCGGAGGGCTGATTATCTAACGAAAACTCGATACAGTTTCAGTTTCGTCGCTGTCGTGGCTGTCATACAGTATGGAAATGTGACAGTAATGACAGCGATAAACTGGTTGATAGGTGATTTTTTAGGGTTACGTTCAAAATAAAAAAAAACTGAACCCTTATTTAATCACTTTGTAGTCCGTCTGTCCGTCCATCCGTCCGTCTGTCTTCGATTATTTACAACCACATATTCAGGTCAACAGTCAGTTCAAAGTGTCAAAAAATCAAACTTGTCAATTAACGTAAAACAAAGATAGGAATGTTTATGTCGGAAAAAACTTAGATTTCTATACTCTCAAGGGAATCAAAATTCATAGGGTAATTCCCGTTGACCTAGAACTATGAAATTTGGCATGTGTCTTCTAATACAAGTACAGGAAAAAATCTAAAATCTAAACATTTGTAATTAAATCATAAAAATATACTCACACCCATATTCTAAGTCGTTCCTCCAAAACTTACTCGTCCTCGACTTAACGAAACCTCATTGAAAACCTCTTCGAAATACTCCTCGAAATCGGTATTCTAAGTCATAACTCCGTAAGGACCTGGAGGAGCCAAAGAGTACGTAGCCACTCCGTGTTAGGCCTAGAGCACACTACCATTTTTACCCCACGACGAGGTTGAGTGGAGTGTAAAAAGTTTTGGAGGAACGACTTAGAATATGGGAGTTAGTCTTTAGTTTTGTAAACTGAATTTCGAGAAAACTCGGGAACGCGTTGAGCTATCGAGCTAAAATTAAAGCCATCTCTACATTGGGAGACTTTGTAATGAGAATGACCGGTAAAAAAAACTCCTGAGAGCCTGATTTTACTTTCTGTCTTATTTTGGATTTGTGTATCTAAATATTTCCATTAACATAAATGGAAAACATCATAATTACTTTTTCTTTAAGAATCGCCAAGTTTTTTCTTAATAAACAGAATGTTGGAGATGTCTTATCCGTTCCAAGTAACTTCGAAACAATCTGAACTTGAAAGATAAATGCAGGGACTGCGCTAATTACCAAGCCGTGTTTAAGGTCACGAACATTACGTTTGAAATTCATTCAAAGATATTTGTTTTGTATAATTAACATTGCATTTTTGATGTGAAAACTTCTTTAGCGGCGTTGTGCACATCAGAGTTTAACATTTTTGGGATGGTTAAAAAATGTTAAAGTCGCGTCAGGACACGTGACCTGATGGAAAATTCGTAAGACGGAGGGAGAGTAGACCGCCGGCGCGGTGTAGGAGAGGAAGTTATATCCCCCTCTCTTTCTACCGCGCGGCGAAAATGTATGCCTGCTCTTGCTGTTTCGTTTAAGCGGTTTTCACTTCTGCCGGCACTCCCGGAGTGCAACCCGCTGTTTTATTTTATTTAGGTTATTTTCAATGACACATGATTTAAATACTTATTTAAAACCTTAACCAAGTTTTTGTAATGAACACGCTATCATACTTAGCTATTACATTATAAAATACTCGCGGCCGCCAGCATTTTTACCCGCGTGGTTCCCGTTCCCGTGGGAATATCGGGATAAAAAGTGAAAGAGTGACAAACTGACATACTTTCGCATTTATAATATAATGGTAGGAAGTCGGATTATAGCTACAAAAGTACCACTGTCTGTCTGTTACTTCTAGTAGGTACTAAGCTGCTTGGTAACACTTTAGGTTATACCTACGTTATAATTTTTCGCTACCTTTTTTGATGGTGTTTCAAATTATGCCTTTCCATACATAAAGTTACAAGTCGCTAAAATATCGAGCGACAAAAATCTGAGAATTCTGAGCAATGGCGACATTGTCAGAAATACTATAAATATTGTGATCTTTGTCACCCTTATTAAATTATTTTATTATTTTATTAGCAGCTAAGCAGCTTTATGGCTGATACACCTATCTAATCTTTATGGCCTGCGCAGACGACGGACATTGAAAGACTTTTTGTCCGCGACGACACCACCTTATTACTAAGAACATAAAGTTGAATAAATAACGAGGACTATCGCGTACTTTTCGCGGATATACGCGGTCTAAGTTGAATCTTATTTGGTTAACAATAAAGACGTGTCGCGGACAAAAAGTCCTCCGTTATCCGTCGTCTGCGCTAGCTCTTAGATGAAGTTACAAACAAACTAGCATAATATTAAGCTAGAGGCGTTACGTTCACGCGATATCTAGCAATATCTGTGGATAAAAACCACATACCTATATCGTGATAGACGGTAAAAGTGTACCTACCTTGCGTGTCAAAAGTTTGATCCACGGTCAAAGTTTTCCCACCTAAATCAGTCCGCCGTAAATGGTTAATTGTGCAGTGCTTTCTTGCAAGAGCTCGTCAATACCATTTCCAAATCACCGTTTTTTGGCGAATTTTTGCTGAATTTTTGTCCAATGGTGTCACACCATTCGACGCCAAAAAAGTTTGAAGCGCTCTTTTCGTCTATCTCGATATAGTTCTGTGCTTTTAACCTATCTCTAGCGACATGTGTTGCACGGCAATACGCTACTACATAAGAGTAAATTTTATAGGCACACCATAAACTTTTTTAAGAATTAAATTTCACATATTATACTATATTTCATTTTAACTTTATTCGTTGCCTTTGGAGGTTTTATAGGCAATCTACATTTCTCAACCCTTGGCACAATGGGGGACCTTTTTCACGGGATATTTTTCTTGCCGGTATGTTTTAGGATTGGATGTGAAGAGTTTTTATTAGGGAACCCTAGATTAACTCCGAAGACGTTGAAATATATTGAAGTCTTGGGAATATGCGTTTTGTACTACAGTGTGTTTAGGCATACGGCAAGTATCAATATTTTTTCCTTATTCTAGCCAGAGACGGATGAGAAGGCCCATGGTAAGGACAGCTGCTGCCCCCCTTAAACGAGCGGTCGTTCGCTCGCTAGGGCACTGGCCTTCCTTATGGATGGATAAGGAGAATCGGTCATCACCCACATGCAGGCCCAATGCGGATTGGTGGGTTCTAACGACTGCAAATGCAGCCGGGACCAACGACTTAAAGTGCCTTCCGAAGCACGGAGGATCTCGAGATAGTAAATTTTTGGTGACCCATTCCGTGACCGACCATTGCGAAAGTTGCTTAACCTCAACAATCGCAGGCCGAGCGCGCGAACCACTGCGCCACAGTCATTCGCTGATAAACTCTAATTCTGACGAGCTTCATAGCTTGCGACGCTTCCTATAATACCTAAGAAACTAACAGGCTTAAAGGCTGGCTTGTGAATCCAACAATACGGCGGTGTTATTACCTATCTTTGTGATAGCAAAAATTGAGCGATAGTTGCTGTACGTCACGTATTACCATGGCAAAGCTCTAGTGGGCCTATCTCTTACCGAGAATAGGGTTTTTGAAAACGACCGATGGCGATGGTCATATCTATTATCGCGTCAAAAGTTTTTACAAGCTTTGTTCTTTTGTCAGCGGTAAAGCCTTGATTGACTAAAGAAGAATATTTCTGTTTCCAATTAAAATGTATTAGATTATTCATTCATCGACGACTGAAAAAACAAAACGAATCGACATAAATATTATTTATGAGTTTAATTTTAATTAACAGATTATTTACAGTTGTATTCATGTGTTTATTTGTTTGTAGGCACAAATAAAATTAATAGTTATTTGTTATGCAAGGCTGGAAAGTTGGTTATTTAGCGGCGAGTTACCTCTATTGAAATCTGAGCAAGTGAAGGATTTTAGGATTCAAAGATTTAATTCTGAGCGAAGCGAGGATTTCAAAGGTACAAGAAGCTAAAAACTTTTCTGCCGAGCGCAACACACAATTTTTCACCTCACAACAGCGAGGAACATTTTAGGGTTGCTTCCGTGGGCAACTTCCGGTAAAAAAAATCTTTAAACATAAAGTTTAATCTAAATATACCTTATTCTCGTTGTTTTAATGATATAAAAAACTAAAACAATAAAAAAGGGAGTATTATAGTTAATTCAAATCTATTTAAAGTAGGAATATATTGTTACTTATTTATAAGAATAAAAACGATTCCGTAAATGTTGACAATAATGCCGACCCAAAGTATCACCTTCGTATCTTTAACTCCAAACTTCTCACTCACCTGACACTTTATGGCATTATGTTGCATACAGTTTTTTGTTCATCTTTACGAACCCTATCCATTTATATAGGTATTACCGTGCAAGGAGTCTTTGAAAATTTTTCATAATGGCGAACTGGTGACGAGGCCAAAAGGTTCA
Organism: Chrysoteuchia culmella; assembly: GCA_910589605.1. Classification (NCBI taxonomy): domain Eukaryota; kingdom Metazoa; phylum Arthropoda; class Insecta; order Lepidoptera; family Crambidae; genus Chrysoteuchia; species Chrysoteuchia culmella. Next base: position 6,112,705 of record OU342651.1, read on the forward strand.
CACCCATTTAGTTTTATATTGGTTCAATCAAATTAAAATGTAATTTCCTAAACTTTCAAGTTGTAAATCCATAATTTACAGCTGTAGGTATATAACAAACATTCATCAGAACTATAAACACATACATTAATTGTACTTTGTAATGGTCCATTGTAGGGGTTATCGTTAAATGTACCGAGGCATGCGGATTTGGCGTTTAATTGCTCACATTATTCACTCAGAATTATACAAGTGTTATGTACATATACAAGATTATAGTTGTGCAAAGTTATCGCAATAGGCCTGCGATATTGGCGGCTAAGCAATTCGGGTGGATTTATTGATAAAATGCAGAATAGTTATTTGTTATGCAAGGCTGGAAAGTTGGTTATTTAGCGGCGAGTTACCTCTATTGAAATCTGAGTAAGTGGAGCATTCTAGGATTCAAAGATTGAATCCTGAGCGAAGCGAGGATTTCAAAGGTACAAGACGCTAAAACGACTTTTCTGCCTTCACCTCACAACAGCGAGGAACATTTTATGGTTGTTTCCGCGGTCAACTTCCGGTAATTTTTTTTTTTATATAAAGTTTAATCTAAATATACCTTATTCTCGTTGTTTAATGATATAAAAAACTAAAATAATAAAAAAGGGAGTATTATAGTTAATTCAAAGTTATTTGAAGTAGGAATATACTGTTACTTATTACTTACTTGTTAAATAAGAATAAAAACGATTCCGTAAATGTTGACACTGACATGAGGTACAAGAAAAAGACAATTTAAAAATAAAGATTTATGTCATAGTCCGAAATCCAATTATAGATTGTAAAATCTCACCCAGCCTAATATAAAATTCTTACAACAAATAGTTTAATCTTATTGTTATTGTTTTTATGATTCAATGAACTAAAATAATATAATAAAACCAAAACGGAGTATTATAATTAATTTAAAGCTATTTAAAATAAGAATCAAATATAACAAAAAAGTCAATAGTCCGATTCGGAACGCATTATGACATATTTTTAGGTATTAAATTAAAAAAAGTACTTTGCCGCGCTAGGCCGTAAAAAGCGATTTTCTACGCCTAAACTGTTCGTCAAAACCTCCTTTGAGAGCGTGTGAGGTGAAAAGTTATTTCAATGAAAAAAAAAAATTCTTCCAAAGATAATTAATTCAAAGAAACCTCAGCTTTAGTTATTACATAAAAATAGAATTAAGATTAAGCATCCAAGCAATGGATTGTAAAATATCATTAATTTTCCTTTTGTAATAAAAATATTTCTAACGACTTATTTGAAATGTCATTGAATTTTTTTATTTGCATTCACCCTCTTAAAACGGTTTAACCAAATGACGCCACCCACAATTTACTTTCATAGCCAAAACTCCGTCTGGAAAAGATAGCTAAAAAGCTTCTTCAACGATTTCACAAGAACTGCTAGACCTTACTATTTTTATAATGTGCTGAAAAACGTATTCGTTGACTTGATAAATTTACCAAGCGCTGTTATTTCTTTCACTTCAGTCAATGGAGTTTTCTTTCATGATAGCGACACAAAAGGTTAACTTGGTATCTCGGTTTCGGCATGAATGATCCAGACGGTATAATGAGGATGTCGTTTTACGTTTATTTTCTATAGTTATTTAACTGTGAACAAGCTATTGTGCTTTTGTAAGCAAGACCAGTGAAAAGGAAACTTTTTTTATTTTGATATGTTTTTCTTCTTTTCATTTATAATTTAATTCATCGAACCCGAGCCGGACACCGGTATCCAGAGAACATGTCCGAAGGGATTCAGTAGCCACTTAGCGTATCTTAATGAAATTAATATACTTGTTTAGTAAGAAGTTAAACGATTTTGTAGGATCGATCCTCGATTTTGTAGTATAATACTGAACAATAGAATATCTACTGTGTCTCATAATCTGGGGCCTGAGAGGTTTAAAGAGCATTATTTAAGGTGGAACGATTTTCATACTAAAAACAGTCGAGATAATCTTGGTAGATTAACAGAATTAATACTTAAATATATGTGCAACTATTTCTTTTCGGGTATTCATTTGCGCTTAATTAATAAACAAACATTGTTTCATTCAGAAATCACCTATAAATGAACACAAATTTTTTGCAAATATTACGTGTGTGTATGTGACAAATGTCGTGTACGTATACAAAAATCGCGACGTTGCCATTCCATGCGGCTAAGACGCGCAACGCGCGAAGTTGCCGCTCTTACGTTTGTCTCGATTTAATAATTGTTTAAATTTCTCTTTACTAGATTTTTCAGCTGTGTTGCCGTTGTGTCCCAAAAGAGATGAGTTTCGTCAGTAATAATTTACTTTGGGATTATGATATAAAGTTGTGATTTGTAGGATTTATCCTGACTCCGATTTTGAAAAAATGCTAAACACGACTTTACATTTTGTTTTTTATGCGTAAAACTTTTTTCTCCCATCACTGTCAAAAAATGGAAAATAAGATTTTATAAACAAAAAAAAAGAAAAGAAAATTTTATCTGCTTTGTGCAAATAAAATTTACTTGTATTATGTAACGTACTTAATATTTAAATATTTTATTTTTTCAAATAGGTATTAAATTGTCCGGAATCACATCTACGTACTGACAACACCGACCGTTCCGTATTTGTCATTTGTTTATAGTGCTTTTTCGTTGTGTTGTTGTGACTAGGGATGGTCAATACTACTGACTAAAATTTCAGTGAAATGAAAATGAAATATAAACGAAACTTATGAAATCTTTCAAAACGGGTTGAAATATTTCAGTTTTGAGTGAAATTTATTTTCTGACTAGAAATGATTTATTTTACGTACATCCTAATGATTTAACGATCTTAATGATTTATTTTATTAATTAATATTACAATTTTAACGTATTAAATGATAATAACAGACTTAATTTTGATTTAACCGTTAAGAAAGTTAAGAAAATAATCTAAGTATTCAAGTACAAATTCTTATGATGTTTTTACTTAGCCTTTCAAAACATCATAAGTATGATGATAGGATAGAGATAAACATAGACTAAACCAAATACAAAACAGGAATTTGACGTCACATATCACTTGACTATTGATGTTTCGACTATGAATCAGGGCATTTGCGCGAAAAGCTAATAACGCGAAAGACTCTTACACGAAAAGCCGTTTGCTCGAATAAACATTTGCGCGAATAGTGCACAAATGTAATTAAATTTGCCTCAATTATTGGTCAGTTAGCCTTCAAAAACATTTTCGCCGTACAGCGCATGAATGAATGTTAGCGCTATCTCAGCACTTTTTTTTCTAGATTGTACTTAACATTACATAATACATATTAAAGATACACAAGAGGTTAGCACTTTTTATTTTATAACCTCTCAGGCATCGGAAAACGAAACACAATAGATATTTAATTGTTTCCAACCCCGGTGTTCGCTGCGCTGCTTTACGAATAAGTATTTGTTGAATAATACAATTGCATTTTGATGTAAGTTCTTAATAGTAATTTTTTTTGGGGCATTTTTGCTTACTTACATGTTTTATGTATTAATATTTTATAATATCAGTATCTTTATAAATTAAAACACGAAATTAGTTAGTTATAGTTTAAAGACTCAATCCTCAGAAACACGTGAAGTATAAAATTGATATTAATAAAGATTAAAGTGGTTCCCCCGAACTGTAAAAATCAAGCTTCTAAGTTTTTACATCACCATAATAAATTATCGCAGTAAATTGAAGCTTTAAAGGTAGAATTTAACAAGATTTACAAGATGTAAAATTTCACCACATAAGTAAACAAAAAGAGTAAGTATAAAAATGGCGTCTCGAGCTTGATTCCAAAACTATTATAATATAAAATGGAGATTGTAACTAACAAACAAGTAGACAAAATATGATCATTGGCGCAAATTTATATACGCGCCAATATACCGAAAGGAGCTAAATGTATTGATTTTAAATAAAACTAATATAATAGTATTGTAGTATTGTACTAGCGGATCCTCGCGGTTTTACACGCGTGGTACCTGTTCCCGTGGGAATATCGGGATAAAATATAGCCTATGTTAATCAGGGATAGTGTAGCATCCTAAAAGAATTTTTGAAATCAGTCCAGTAGTTTTTGAGTTTATTCATTACATACATACATACACATCTTTCCTCTTTATCACTACATAGTATAAAGCAAAGTCGCTTCCCGCTGTCTGTCCATATATGCTTAGATCTTTAAAACTACGCAACGGATTTTGATGCGGTTTTTTTTAATAGATAGAGTGATTCGAGAGGAAGGTAAAATTACCTTCAATATATAGTAGAGAAATACTGTAATTTTTAAGGTTTCTAATGTGATGTCGTAAATGATTACATTTTTCCGCTTACATTGCAAACGCAGGCAAATATAAGGCAAATATAACCTTGAAAATGTCTACAGAAAACTCCGCGGTGGTTTATGTTTATCTCTTATGGATAACCCACAATAGCATAAGTCGTGTAGTCCACGCGGGCGAAGCCGCGGGCGGGAAGCTAGTAATATTATATAGTATAGAAGTATAGAAAACGGTAACATGATGATCCAACAACCACCACCACTTTTTTTTTTTATTGAGGAAACACTGCAATTTTAATCAAAATCTGTTCAGCAGTGGTTTAAAAAAAAGATATTATAATGGGCAAACACACTAAGAAATCTTAAAATTTAGAGTATCAATTACATTCTTGTCACTTGTGCAATTTAAAAAAGTTGCAATTGCATTTGTTGCAATTTATACATCAAAATTAATATTGTGATGTTATTTAAATAAACAATAATATAAAATAAATAATAAAAAAATAACAAAAAAAATTCTACCATCAGAAGTCTCGAACCCTAACTCTTTGATACCTAAGCCGAGTACGCAGACCGCTGGGCTACTTTATTATTTTCAGCTGGGTCGAAATATTCTACTACAAGAAACTCAGAAATAAGGTATGCATGTGTGAGTGATTAGTAAAATTGGGAGACAGAAACACTCTCTCGAGATATTTGGATGATTTATGTACTACAAAAAGATAAATGTTGGTTTCGAAAATTCAATATTTATTTATAGAATGCGCTGATAGTATTTTGAGTTAAAAAGATACAAAGAACAATTAACAAATAAATAAAAACTACTAAATAGCGAAAGTAGCGCCATCTAACGACCGTTCAGCTTTTTGTAACTTAATCGTTCCACCTTAAGTATAGGGTATCAGATGGCAGATTTCGAAATTCTTTGGCTAATATTTTTAAAAGTAAAAAATTTAAGGTGGGAATTTTGACGTAATTTGATTGTCCTTTGTGTGGATTGGTTTACTAAACGTCTTACGCCCGAAATTGATAACCAATCTGTAGATATGGATTGGCCTATCTGAGATAGTTGCCTAGGATATTTTTGTTAATATGACGACGGTTGCTCGGCAACAAAGCCCTAAGTACCCTAGACAAAAGACTAACTCAGATAGCCCTATCCATATCTAAAGATAGGTTATTAATGTCGGCCGTTAGTGAACTATATTATTGTAAAGGGCTTTATAGCCAACTAAGTACTCGATGACGCATTGGTACAGCCAAGAGGGTCGTGGATTCGATTCCATACCGGGTCAAATATTTTTAAGATGAACGTTTCTTTTTGTTCTGTATCTGGGTGTTTTATATCTATGTATGAATATTGTTGTAGTACCTCCTTTGGTTCTTGTATTTGTAATTCGTAATTAGGTTTAAGATGTGATGTTGTCTGATAATATTATGTATAATTATTTATTTATTATAGCTCCGTCTTTATTTAACATCATTTTAATGTATGGATAACAGCTCATGAATTGGGCTGAAATTTATCACAGTAACGACCTTGGTTCTTCTCATACTGTGACTCGTCTACAGTTCTTTTATTGGAACTATACTAAGAACGAAGGTTAAACCTTAGTTCTTGTACGTCATTTTTGGGGTTCCGTTGCATAATGGCAAAAAACGGAACCCTTATAGAATCATAACTTTTTTAATTTTGCATTTTACAATGCTATTTTTATGTGATAAATATTAAACAAGAAAATATACTAGAAAAAAGCAACTAGTCTCATGTCGCCCTGACGGGATCCCAAGGATGCGGGCTCGAATCCCGTCAGGGCGATATGAGACTAGTTGCTTTTTTCTAGTATATTTTCTTGTTTAATATTTACCTTATAGAATCGTCATGTCCGATGTATTTTAATCAGTAAGATGTAGTAACCAGTGAACTGCTTATAATAATCCTTATTCCTACTAATATTATGAATGCGAAAGTATGTCAGTTTGTTTGTTACTTTACTTTCACGTAAAAATATGTTGAACGGATTGGGTTGAAATTTTGGCTCATAGCCTTAATTAAAACTTAGGGTACTTTTTATCCCGATATTCCCACGAGAACGGGAACCATGTGAAACCGCAGGCGGAAGTTAGTAATCCATACAACAAACGTCTAAAGTCAATATGATTATAAGCACAAACCTATATCGACGGTAAAAGTAAAACGACGGTAAAACCTACCTTGCGTGTCAAAAGTTTGAACCACGGTCCAAGTTTTCCGACCTAAGTCAGTCAGCTTGAGAACATTGCCATGAAAACACGCGTCACTCGGAAACAAAAATGGTTAATTGTGCAGTGCTTTCTTGCTAGAGCTCGTCAATAACATTTCCACATCACTAAACCTCGCTCGTGAGTCGTGACGTCATCGTAGGTACGAAAATTTTACACGCTAGGTTCTCATACAGTTTGAATAGTTCTATTCGTCTATCTACATATTTCAAAGTCAAAGTCAAAATTATTTATTGTGAAACACAGGTAGGTACATTAGGTGGTTGTAAAAAAATATATAAAATGGTTCAGCTGGTTTCTGCCGATGTAACATACAATTAAATTTAAATTCAAATACAATGTCAAAGTTTTAAAAAGCCCATTATTTATAGATGAAACATTACTCATTAAAAATATCAATTAAATTAATTTTATACTAAACGTCATTATCATTAAATTAAATTAAATTTACTACATAACAATAGCCTAAAATATAAATCGATTAATTAAAATCATATATTACGGTCAGTCAAAAATTCATTAAGGGAGTAATAACATTTGTCAATCAGAAATGCCTTCAGCTTATGCTTAAATAAATTTATGTCATCATTACAATTTCGTATTGATACCGGTATTTTGTTATATATACGCGATGCATTACAGAACACGCTATCATTTAGCAATTTTGATTTATTTGGAATCATGCGAAGTTTATCTTTATGTCGCGCCCCGGAGCCCTAAAAATTTGGTTGTTTTTGTGTCAGTTACTATTTTATCTGAGTATGTTATATTTAACTGCGTCTCATTCGTACCAGTGACATTACGTTGTTACATATAGGTCTGTGATTATAAGAAAATGAAATTACGTTATAAAAAACCGTCTTGAACGTTTAAAATAAGGCACAATTGACCTTACGAACATAATAATTATAGTGCTGAATGTTTATCAAAAGAATGTTTTAAGGTTGTGACAAAACTCTTGACCCTTATTTCTTTAATTGACTTTCATTCACGTAATTAGAATTTAAATACTTAAATCTCGACTTTATAAATTCAACTAAAACTCGACATTACTATTTCTGCTAACATTTATTTTAATAGTAAAACGATCTTGTTCAATGAACAATAAAGTTTAGTGTTGTAAAAGAACTGAGTCTTTTAGTCCCCATTTTGCGGCTATGAGTTCTTTTTTCAGAACTCACGACTAATTAGTCTTCTGAGTCCTGAGTCTTGAGTTCTTTTGAATCTTTTCAGTTCTTTGAGTCCTGAAATTTCTTGAGTTGTTAGATTTATTCTCAGTCCTTTACTTTTTTTCAGTCCTTTGAGCTCTTTGAGTCCTTTAAGTTCTTTCAAGTTCAAAAAAAATCGTGTCATGAAGCCTTTGTGTTCTTTGGCCAAAGCATGAACATGGCACATGACATGACTTTAACTGATCTGTCAGACATCTTGACAATTTAAAAAGTAATTTATGACCATGAATTTAAAGTTCATGTTTATGAAAACGTAGGTACTAGACAATCGCGTGACTAAAAGCAAAAGTGAGCATGAAGCACAGTATTTGTGCTCCATTTACAAGGCGCTAATGCGAATTCCATTCAAGGTGGACGTTCATTGATCTTATACATTGTACGAGTACGTTTGAGAATCCAGTTCAGAGCTCTTTAAAAGAAATGACTCAGTCGCGAGTTCTTTTCGTAAGACTGAGCTCTTTTTTAAAAGGACTCAGTCTCTAGTTATTTTTAGCAAAGCTAAGTTTTTATTTAAAGAACTTAGTCTTGAGTTCTTTTTGTAAAGAGTGACCTCATTTAAAAGATTCAGTCTCGATTTCTTTTTTGGAAAACTGGAGTCTTTTTAAGAAGACTAAAAACTCAGAGAGGCTTGAGCTTTTACTTATTCATTTTTGACTTGAGTCTTCAAAAAAAGAGTTGAGTCTCAATATTAGGACTAAAAGACTCAGGTCTTGTACAACGCTAATAAAGTTATACATATTGTAATAAATATTTTAACAAATAAGTGAGTAATAATAATTTTATGAGTGTGTAAATGAAACAGTTTTTTTTTTGTAGAAAACGAAAAAGATGTAGCTTAATTCCGCCAAGTAATGCCTGATTCTATCAAAAATGTATTTTACTAGCACAGTTATAGACATAGAATTTATAGATGAAACACTCATGGAAAAAGCAGAATATGATGTGGCAAGATTAACTAAAAGAAAAATGATAGTGAATAAGAAGATGGTGGACGAGAATGGAAAATAAATGAACTAGAAGACATGCCGATACTAAATAAGCTGTGATGCGATCAAGAATGAATTTAAATGAATTTTATTTATATTTTAATAGTACCTAATCTATAAGTTATGTTTTTTGTGATTTTTATGTGATTTTTTTTCTAACTAGCGGATCTTTTTTGTGCTGTATTTTGATTACTTTGATTTCTGTTTTATGGTAATGTATGCATCAGAACTATGTTTTGTTGTTTTTTTTTTAGTTGTCTGTGTTAATGCATGCACTGCTGGTGTACTTTATAAATAAATAAATAAGAATGTAATGTTGATACGTTACAACATATCTGAATAATTGGAACAATATTAGCTAGTCTCGTTCTCATTTCAATTGTATATGTTTGACCTTATCTCTCTATCTCAATAAATCAGACGGGATAAATGCCTAATGTTCAATTGTACTGCCAGAAAATAATGAATAGCCATCCCTCAGGGGCTTAATCTGGGACCTCTGTTTTACCATATTGTCTTAGAATGACGTAGGTCAAGTCGATAACTTGATTTCGGACGAAATAATATTGATACTCTAAATATATTATTGTTATCCACTTCAATACATACATTTCATGAAGGTATTTCAACTACTTGGTTTACCAACCTAGTGGTATTTAATGGAATAATAATAAATTAAATGCCAAAGATTAAGTTAACTGGTTCTTGTTTAATTGACATTGTTGTTGTTTTTTATTTTCAATAAACCCTCCCTAAGTATCAAATTCTGAGTAGGAGAAAGAGAATTGACGTAATATCTTGTTTTGTTTGGAGCCCACTTTACCGATTTTCTTAAAGGATAATTAGGTATTGTCTGGTTGAAGCGATGAGAGTTCACGTACGAGAAGCATATCTCGTGCGTGAGCTAGCATCCTGTAGACGGTTCTCGAAAGTTCGCATGCGTGATAATACTATGAAAACAAACGCTAATTTTCTCGTTCGAGAAGTCGAAATGCTCCATGTGTCAACCAGACATTATCCTTTTCTGCATTCGAGAAGTACAATAGTTTATTTTAACATAAAGTATAAGTAAGTACCTTGTCTCCAGTTTAAAATAATTATTTTCGAAAACACGTTTCGGAAAAAGACACTTTCAATTGAATCAATAAGAATAAAACTCATTCTCATATACATTTCTTTTGGATTTGTTATAATTATGCAACTTAAACTGTATATGTTGTAAAATTACCAACATATATCGAGTGAGTTACTTACGTACATCGTATTTGCCTCGTTGTTAAATAGATGAACAAATTAACAAGAGAGGTATAAAATCAGCAAAGTTCAGTGTACAGCAACATTAATTAAGTTTCAAAGGAACTTGGCGATACAAACATGTTTTAAATGTTGTTGTCGGAAAGTCGGAACCTCGCATCTACTAGGAAGTATTTGTTATCTGTTACTGAGAACTTTGTACCAAGTTTGAAAATAATATTTGATAGAATCAGGCGTTACTTGGCGGAAATCCATATCTTAGTAGAAAACGAAAAATATGTAGCATAATTCCGCAAGAAAAACTTACATGCAAGATGCACCGCCCGCCCGCAAATAAATGCAGATGCAACACAGTAATACACCTTGCACCTTCACCGACTACTCTACACGTGTTTCGCCCACACATGGAGCATCCTCAGGAGTTGATAGACCGTGCAATACCAGCACCGACCAGCTTGGTGTTGGTATTGCACGGTATTGCACGGCATTTTGCATGTAAGTTTTTCTTGCGGATTTATGCAACATATTTTTCTTTTTCTACTTCGAAAATAATTTTATATAGGAGATGGATAATAATTCATCCCAAAAAGTGCAATAGATACGACCAAAGGGTGTGCACATGAATTCCCTATAACTACCTAAAATGTATTTCCCTGATAACGTTACTCAAGTAATCCGTGGGATATCGGAGTTATGGGCGGTCAAAGTATGCAAAAAAACACATTTTGACTTGGAATTTTCACAGCTGTGGTACTAAAATAGTCATTCTGTCGATTATTTTCTCGCCATCGTATTGAAAAGTAGAGTGTAATACACGACGCTAAAACCTTTTTTAACTCGGTTTCTATTTACTCCCTCGCTGATGCTCGAGAGTAAAAATATCTCGTTATAATAGGCCATTTTAGCCCCTTTTATAACAATGTACTATTACGATATGATCCTTTGAGTCGGATAGATATTACATTCAGTTAAATAAAGTAAATGTAGTAATGTAGTTAATAAGTTTAAAGTTATGTTTTTTAATGTTCTCTTCTCTTCTCTCAGCTCTTAGATAGTGCAGACGCCCAGATACAAAAGGTTTCGGATTCGATACGTCTATGTTTTTACGAGGAGACTCCTAACCTTCATCATACCTGATGTTAAGTTGTTGTTAAGGCGTCAGGCTTAGATAAGATGGTGGTAGCTAGACAGGCGGGCTTACAACAAGACCTACCACCAACAAAACCGAATACAATATGTACCCCCACTGGGAATCGAACCCGAGACCCCTGGGTCTGATACCGGTGGTTGTACCACTAGACCACAGAGGCGGTTGAAGTGGTCAAAGACGATTAACTTTCCTGGTTTAATTATCGTGAATTCAAAATTTTTCTAGTGCTACGCTAACCCTCACTCTCTACGGTAAAACTTTACAGAAAAGCTAAGCTAACTCAACGGAGTATACATTATTCCGACTGCGGTTTCAACCGCGTGGTTCCCGTTCCCATGGGAATATCGGGATAAAAAGTAGCCTATGTTACTCTCCGTCCTTTCAACTAACTCTATGCCAAAAATCAAATCGATTGGTTGCATAGTTAGGGCGTGAAGAAAGAACAAACGAACACTCTCGCATTTATAATATTAATAATAAATAATAATAATAAAATCTTTATAGCACACGATTTACAGACAAATACAGAGAGATTACAGAAAAAAGAGAAACACACAATAGGCGGCCTTATTGCTACATAGCAATCTCTTCCAGGCAACCATGGGTGAGAGAAATAACAGATAATAAGGATTGGGTGCATAAATAGAAAGTGACAAATTTTACAATATAATAATAACTTTTTAATTTTGCATTTTACAATGCTATTTTTATGTGATAAATATTAAACAAGAAAATATACTAGAAACAAACAACTAGTCTCATGTCCCGTCAGGGCGACATAAGACTAGTTGTATTTTTCTAGTATATTTTCTTGTTTCATATTTATATCAATATAATACTTACAAATATATACTATTAAAGGAAATACTAAGATAATATAATAAATTAAGGTGAAAGAGAGAGGAAATAACTTCTTACTTGATCACCAAAGGATCGCAGAGTCTGAGCCTTTCTGATACCTTCAGGAAGTGCGTTCCATAAGCGAACGGCATGCACAGAGAAGGAGTTGGAAGCAAAATTAGCAAGTTAGATTTGGGTATATAACTCTGAAATAAATAAAAGAAACCAATACATCTGCTAATAAAGAAATGCCGCCTCCGTAGCCTTTTAACCACCTAGTGGTCTAGTGTTACAGCCACCGGTATCAGACCCAGGGGTCCCGGGTTCGATTCCCAGCGGGGGTACATATTGTATTCGGTTTGGTTGGTGGTAGGACTTGTTGTAAGTCCGCCTGGCTAGCTACCACCATCTTATCTAAGCCTAACGCCATAACAACAATGTTTTCAGATTTATTGTGTTCCGGCAGTTTGAGATAAGATAGCCAGTTCCTCAGTGACTGAGGATTCCGGGAGAGGCTCGCTTCCATCTTCAGTCTTATCAATACATAACATCAGGTATGATGAAGGCTAAGAGTCTCACCGTCGTTCATAAAAAAAAATGTCTTGTCTATCGTTCCCCATTGCTCCTAATTAAAAGAGTACGAAACCTCCATGAGTCCTAATTTAAAATCCAATAAGTTTTCCGCACCGGGTGTTCCCGGGAATTTTTCCACAGCCTCTTAATTTCCTGGAAGTCAGAAGGCTTTGTAAACTTAATTTGACGACCGACGGTTTCGTAATAACGTAACAATAAAACTAAATGAGACTTGCAATCTTTATTCATTTCTGAAAGAACATTTTATCCTTCTGAGGATTCCGTTGGGGATACTCCCTGGGATTTTCTCAAAGAAATGAGAACTTGTTATTAATTTAAACTGTATTAAGGAATATAAAACAATGTAAAAAAATCTAAACTTGAACTACAAAGCAAAGCGCATTATCTTTATTTAAATTAACCTAACAGCAACCGGACCTAAGTGCATCTGATTTGTCTTTATAAGGTCCGGTTGCTCGTATATTATAGTAAAGTTAAAGTTAAAATTTAACTGTTGTCAATTTAGACTTCTGTAAAAAAAAATACGTTGGTTATCTTCGCAATCAGTTGCCCAAAAATATTTTACGCGGCGGTGAAGGTGAATTTAAACAAGGGTAAAAAGTGTATTTTAAATAAATAACCTAAAACTGTAGGTAAGCGATAACTACAAATTCTACTAATGTCACAATTTCAAACCACCCCAACCTGTCGGTTATTTTGACTGTCGTTAAATCTGTAATTTGACTGCTTGTTAAAGTAACCGCTGCTTCAACAACGCTTTTAAATTTGTCCACCGGTTAATTTTACTTTAACCATAATTTAACACTAAAGTTAGCGTAACCGAGCTACGAGCGACCGGACCTAAGTCTACCAACCAAGAATACTATTTGGACTTAATGCACCCGGGTGATATCAGTCAGATGAATTAAGTCTACTGAAGGAAGAAGAATGGGCGGAGAATACTGTAATTTTTTAATACTAGTTCATTTCGTATCTTCTTTCGCGCCATACAGAAGGAGTACAGAGCTCATTTCCTACCTGACGAGTTGAAAGGAGTTACTGACGTTTCTGACAAAATGAGTTCGGATACTTTGTCCGAATTGACACTTTTTAATGTTATTATTTTTTTCACCTCACGCGCTCTGAAAAGTAGGTTTTGTCTTTCAGTTTCAGCGTAGAAAAGAGCGCTTTTTGCGGCCTAGCGCGGCAAAGTATTTTTTTAATTTAACACCTAAAAATATGTCACAATGCGTTCCGAATCGCACTATTGACTTTTTTGTTAAATTCTATTCTTATTTTAAATAGGTTTGAATTAATTATAATACTCCGTTTTGGTTTTATTAAGTATATTATTTTAGTTCATTAAATCATAAAAAACAATAACAATAAAATTAAACTATTTGTTATAAAAAAATATGTTAGGCTTGGTGAGATTTTACAACCTATGATTGCATTTCGGTCTTTGTCTTGTACCTCATGTCAGTGGCAACATTTACGGAATCGTTTTTTATTGTTATTTATAAGTAACAATATATTCCTACTTTATATAATGTTGAATTAACTATAATACTCCCTTTTTTATTATTTTAGTTTTTTATATCATTAAAACAACGAGATTATGGTATATTCAGATTAAACTTTATGTTTAAAGATTTTTTTACCGGAAGATGACCGCGGAAACAACCATAAAATGTGTGAGGTGAAAAATTGTGTGTTGCGGTCGGCAGAAAAGTTTTAGCGTCTTGTACCTTTGAAAACCTCGCTTCGCGCAGGATTCAATCTTTGATCTCTCTTTCAATCCTAGAATCCTTCAGTTGCTCAGCTTTCAATAGAGGTAACTCGCCGCTAAATAACCAACTTTCCAGCCTTGCATAACAAATAATTATTATAAGTAAATATGTCAATAATAACAGTCCAAGCGAATGCTTTTTATATCTAGAAATACGTGCCCGCTAACAATACTGCCAGAAAAAAACTAAAAGTACAAGTGCAGTAAAATGAAAATACCAGGCAAGCAAAGCCCACCAGGAGTTATTTAGATGTAGGAGGAACCAATAGTCTCTCTCGCTGGCACGCTTATTGTCTGGCTTAAGCGCGAGATAGACCGAATGCAGCACAGCACGTCGCCAAGCTTGGTAGAATATTAAGGTCAAAAGCTTGGTAGAATAATAATTATCTATTATGAGTTTAAGGTGATGTCGAATGTACATTTTCCTATATCAGCCAAGCTGGTCTAAGTCAGTCACGACACGCCTGTCCTGCGATAAAAGGCTAATGGCTGCGTAATGGAAATCGAACCGGCCGTCATTACGCTTTCGGCCCGTTACTCCCCATCATACTAAATTCCTTTCCTTGTATTCATTTGGGTGCTTTCCTATAATTGTTGTCTGACGTATACCTACTGAGGAGCCGGTGGCGCAGTAGTTCACGCTCTCGGCCTGCGATTGTTGAAGTTAAGCAACTTATGCAATGGTCGGTCACGGGTAGGGTGACCAACAATTTACTATCTCGAGCTCCTGCTTCGGAAGGCACGTTAAGCCGTTTTTCCCGGCTGCATTAATTTGCAGTCGGCAAAAACCCACCAATCCGCATTGTAGCCGCGTGATGGGTCATTCATGGCCCGTTCTCCTTATCCACCCATAAGGAAGGCCAGTGCCCCAGGAATGGGGACATTAAAAATGGCAGATGACGATGACGTATACCTACTGTATTTACTAGAGTAAAATATATTACCTTTCAAATCTTGCGTGATGATCTCATCAATACAAGTAACTACTTGTAAACTTACCTACTCGTTTTAACTGTGTAAAGTTACTAAATATATAAGTACTTTACTTTCAGATTTTTTATTCTTTGGAAAGCTATGCGTATCCAATTTTTTTGAAGTTTTAAACCACAATTATCTAATCGAGAGTCGGTGCATTCGGCTTCCAATTATTTATACTTGTATTACGGAGCCGCCGGCCGGCTGGCACCGACTCTAAAAAAGATTTATTTTTATTTTTGCAGTCGGTATTAATTTTGTTTACAAGAAGTTTTTATTTTGTTTCTTAATAGGAAACACGACGGGCGAGAGACTTGAAAAATCAGTTTATTAAATACCGCTAATTTTGAAGGAGAAAACAGGGGACAACGACGATGATTTTGTTTACTTTGTATAGGAATTTTTCAATTCTCTCGCCCGTTGCGTTTCTTCTTAATCTCACAATATTATAGTGTAGCAAAATCATTAACTTTGTGCTCCTAGGCTCACTGATATCAGTAGGCCTAGCACGAATAACTTTCGAGTAAGTATCGAGGAAGAAAAATAAACAAATGTGTGAGATATTGAGCAATGTTTCTACCGGACGTACACGGAACTATATTTTCCATATTTTTTTTTTATATTACGTGCTCGATACTTACTCGATAGTTTTTCGTGCTTACCATACAGTACGTATTAAGTCGTAAGAGTTTCTGTAGTAGGTACTTATCTATACTACAGGTAAAACAATACCGTGACCACAGAGACCTATATTGTGAAAAGTGTACCTACCTTGCGTGCCAAAAGTTTGATCCATGGTCAAAGTTTTATGACCTAAGTCAGTCCGCTTGAGACCATCGCCATGAAAACACGCGTCAATCAGAAACGAAAATGGTTAATTGTGCAGTGCGTTTTGCAAGAGCTCGTCAATAACATTTAGAAAGAAGAAGAAAGAAAGAAAATCAATTTATTTGGGACAAATTACACGTTAACGAAAGGCAGTACACACAAAGAACATTAACATTTGTCCCAAAACGGTCACGACTCAGCATGATGCGTGGTCTTACGACCCGCGCTGGTTCCGGACAACAAAAACAAAACAACATACCATACTACAATTTAAACAGACAAGTAAAATAAATTAAATAACAAAAAAGAAACAGAAAAATATTAATTAACAAAACAAAACGATCACAACACAACGATATAGTGTGATTATACAAAAAACATAAACTTAAGCTAGGCTGAATGGGTTCGATTTACACATCACTAAATCTCGCTCGTGACGTAATCTTAAGTACGAAAAATTCGACACGCTATGTTCTCATACAGTTTGAGGCGCTCTTTTCGTCTATCTAGATATAGGTCTGTGACCGTGACCGACTGACAGACAACGCACAGTTCAAAACGGCTGTACCGTTATACTGAAATTTTTGCATAAATGCCTTTAACGATGTAGGCGAGCTTTTTCCCACGGGATAGGGAAAAAAAGGGGATTGTATTGTAACCTAAAGCTAAGGAGACGAAGTCTAGTTTGCTATAAGTATTAAAACGTTAACTTAAAAATATTGAACCTCTTTTCATCGTAACTTTGTCGTACGATAAGCAACCCGTACAATGTTCGAAAGCCTTTACGTCATCACTCTACTTGCATTTACGAAGTGCAGTCGCCTATGACAGCCGTGACGTGCTTTGACTACTATTGAAATGCAGTCGTGTGACTGCTACCCTGAACACGGCATTGATGTAAAACTAAAGGCTTCGGTAAAGAGTTTATGATATAAGGTCGGTGTCACCACCGTCTGATAAGTTTGTATAGCTCAACTGGCAGATAATTTAGCCCACGTTAAGTTACACGAAGGACATGTATTATGGATGCTAGATAACGGATAAACATACTCATATATTTTTTTTTGTAAATACATACATAATGTAGATATTAAACATAATAAACATGTTCATGCACACAAATATTTGTCTTTTCCGGGAATCGAACCCGGGACCTCAGGCGCAGAAGGTGGGTTTAGTACCCCTGCGCCAAACAGGCCGTCAAATATAAATAAATAAATAAATAAATAAATATTTCCATACAATCACACCAATTATCTAGCCCACGTTAAGTATCATGAAGAACTTGTGTCATGGATACTAGATAACGGATAAACATACTTATATACTTTTTTTTTTGTAAATACATACATAATATACATATTAAACACCCAGACCAAGACAAATAGACATGTTCATGAACACAAATATTTGTCTTGTCCGGGGATCGAACCCGGGACCTCTGGCGCAGAAGGTGGGGTTAGTACCCCTGCGCCAAACAGGTCGGAATTTAATAGTTCTAATAGTTGCCTATTAAGTACTATTTTTAGAACACGTGTACGTTTGTGAACCAGATACAATACCTACATGATTCCAGTAATAGCTAGGTATAGATAAGATCATACTATTTGAAATTCCCCTTAATGAAACTCTTGTATTCTTTGAATAAATAATTGTAAGTGAGCAATAATTTGGGCATAGCATAATAAATATCTATTGATTAATTTGTAATCGATAGATCTATAGTGTTTCTTAACCTGTGGTCCGCGGGGTTATTGTAAACTCGCCATGAAAGTTCATTCGTCGTCAGAAAAACAGCAAAAAATTATGTGTGAACTCGCCAATTGAAAAATTGTGACCTGTGACGACCATTCTTCTTCTTCGTCGTCACAATCTTGGTAGAGTGGTCGTGGTCTTCACTTCAGGAATGGTAGCTTTCTTAACAATCCGTCGCGATTCCTCTCGTATTGTGGCAGGGGCGTGCATTCCATATAGGCAATTAGGCAGTGCCTACCTCCACAGAACAGAAAAAACAGCTCATTCAAAACCTAAATAAATATACAATAAGTGTTAAAGTTATTTTATTTTAGTTCAAACTTCTATTCAACACTCACCCACTAAGATATTCCTTACGCTAAATACTGAATACCTACCGATAGGCAGTCTCGAAATTGCCTACTCGAAACAAGCAGCGTTTCATACAAGAATACAACATATTTAGAAAAAGTATTGCTCAAGTATAAACCGCCCATGGCAAGAAGGGCGCTGTTTGTACGTGTAACGTCCTAGCTTAAACTTCCGGAATATATCAGTATAAAGTAAGCATGCCTACCTGACGAATGAATTTGGTCGCGAATTATTTTGTTGAGGAGTTATTTTAAAACTATCATATTTCCTAAAATATTCATTAGAATTTAATGATGTAAAGGACAATTTTGTTCAAAATTAAATACTTGTGATGATTAACGTATTTATTTAGATAAGGATTAATATCATGGTAATGAAAACAGCTTCTCAAATAATACATTAGTTTAGAACAAATTTTATTATCTGAAAAAGGGTTATAGTGAGTTAACCATAAAACATAGACATATGCTGTCGCGGACTTTTTTTTAGAACTTTTGATGGGAAATAATTTCGTCATACATGATTTTTACATAACTTTAACCGTTTACACACCGTCCGCAACGGAAGCTCCCAAAACTAATATTTTTTTCCCGTTTCTGTAACGTTTTACATTAATGCTCTGCTCTTATTAATCGTAACGTGATATTAAATATCTTATTACCTTCCGAGATAAATGGACTATCCAGCACAAAAATAATTTTTCAATTCGAACTAGTAGTTCCGGAGATTAGCGTGCTCAAACAATCAAACTCGTCAGCATTTTAATATTCCTACTAAATATTACGAACCTTATCATTTATGACTAGCAGCCGCTCTCGGTTTCACTCGCCGCGTGGTTGCCGTTACCGTGGGAATATCAGGATAATTATAAATATTTGCATACAATGTGGTTTTCTGATATATAAGCTACATTGCTGTAAAGTTTCATCTTAATCAGTTCAGTACTTTTTGAGTGAAATAGTAACAAACATTCCTCCATCCAAATATCCTCACAAACTTTCAAACTTATAATATTCGGTAGAAGGATAGGATAAGTGCAAAGTTACTAGTTAGATCTACAGTGCCTACTACGCTGGAAAACCAATGCACGCCCCTGTATTGTGGGTCTTCTTGTGCATTCGTGGAGCGGACCATTGAGCGCAGTTTTGAGCGTACATTCCATAGTACTGGCGAATTTACTTTAAATGTATAGAAATTTTCAAAACGTTACGAGTTTACTTGTGGCGAGTTTTGGACCCCTCCTGGGGGCCGCGAGTATGTACATTTAAATTAATAAGTAAATGCCAGTAACTCTCGTAATCGCTACAATTACTTAACACAATTTTATTTATTTATAAAAACGTATTTTTTTGCAATACTAGAATAAATTGTCCGAAATTTATTACTGTTTCTTTAATATTAAGGGTTTCCTTGAAATTATGATTGATTTTCTAGGGGACCGTGGTCCGTAAAAGGTCAAGAAACTCTGGATTACTTATTATTCACCACCCTTTCTTGGTGGATATGCCTAAATGTCGCACAAAGCGCAACTCAACATCTTTTATACGCACAGCAAAGGAGTGAAACTTCCTCCCTGCGACTATGTTAGCGAGTACTTATAACCCGTATAACTTCAAAGCGAGAGTGAATAGGCACCTTCTGGATTAGCTCGCTCCATCGTGGATCCTGTGTAGCCCCTGGGCTTGATTGGGATCAAGAGCAAGGAACCACATTAACATTAAAAAAAAAACCGTCGTCGTCATCAGCCATTTTGCATGTCCCCACTGCTAGGGCACTGGCCTTCCTTATGGATGGATGGATAAGGAAAACAGGCCATGACGCGGGCTCAATGTGGATTGGTGGGTTTTAACGACAGCAAATGCAGCCGGAACCAACGGCTTAACGTGCCATCCGAATCACGGAGGAGCTCGAGATAGAAAAAATTTGGTCACCCATCCCGTGACCGACCATTATGAAAGTTGCTTAACCTCAACAATCACAGGCCGAGCGCGCTATATTACGATATCCTAATCCGAATCCTATCCTATATAATATTAAATGCGAAAGTGTGTTTGTTTATCCTTACTTCACGCCATTACTAAGCAACCAATCGACTCGTTTTTTGGCATAGAGTTAGTTAAAAGGCCGGAGTTTAATATAGGCTTTTCACTATATTCCCACAGGAACGAACCACGTGGGTAAAATCGTGGGAGGCCGCTAGTAAAGACATACATCACAGCCAATAATTTAGAATAATATAAATGGAGTGTTTATGTTGAAATTGTGTTTGCTAGATTTTATGTGGCCATTTGTACGTGATTGCTCGAAACTCGAAACACATTTGTCACGATGTCATTTTTAAGTGGACAAAGATAAATGACAAGCTAGTGGTTTAGATCAATATTGTAAACAGCTGCATAAGTAGCATGCGCACCTAGACAAAGCTTTCTCGACACTTTCCCCCGCGAGCGCATTGTCTGTCCCGCTCACACCGTACTGATATGAGCGGGTCAAATCTATATCTGTAAGGGTAGATAAAGGGTCGACAGCGAGTCGCGGTGCGCATGCTACGCGGGCTTGATTATCTGACGAAAACTTACAAATTTGAGTTTGAAAGATGATTTCTGTTTGTTGTTGTGGGACAAATTATATTAAAAAACAGACACTTTACAATCAAATATTAAATTTATATTTATTTTACCTTTGATATACCTATTTGCCCTTAGTTTGTATGTACAGTCGAAGAACTTTCCCGGTTGACCAGTAGCGGTTTAATAAAGTAATAGATTTATAGAAAACCTTTATAGCACAAGTAATAGAACATTAATAAGTATTTCATTTTTTTTTCCTAAAAAGTTCTACTGATTAACCGGGAAGTTCCCTGATTTTACTGAAACCGCTACCCAAAGTGTCATCCTGTGACCACGGTAGCTGAAAAGGTGCCGAAACGTCGGGAAAAACAAAAAACATCTAAAATACCTAAAAATACGGACAATTATAGCTTAGTTTTTTGATTTTTATAAGTTAAGTGTATTATTTATATAGTATATGTTTGTTTGTCATGATCTTGTTAATTAATGATATTGTATTTGGTTGTTTAATTTAAGTATAATGTAAGTCCTTTTTGCCTGAAACACAGGGTATTCCTAGTTCAGGATAATTATATAATTATAGTTTTTGGTGAAAATTCTAGGCTATAAGTTTTTAACACTGTAATGTTTTGATTATTGAATAAATTATTTATTTATTTTATTTAGTTTGTGAAATATAGCGCGTTTGATATCCATAAAAAGGAAATTTTAAATTATAAATTGTATTGAATCTTTGCTAAGCATTAAAGCCAGTTTCATTAGTTCCATTTGAATACATTAATAATAATAAATAATAAAGCACTTTATTGCACTTAAGCCCAGTACACTACAACTTGGAGCTCTTGCCAATGCCGACCAAGAATAGGATAGGATAAGCATATATGCAAGCTATAAATTTATACTACCGACTATATAATATATAATATAGTCTGATTTTTTGCCATGCCAAATATCATTTCGGTTTGAATTTGTTCAAAGTGTTCAAGACCAAGTAAAATGCACATGTTTCAATAAGCTGACAGAAACTCAAATGACTACGTTGACGTCGCGTTCGTTGATGCATTCAATAATTTAATGTGGCAAATGAAAATGGAATAGAAAGATGACGACGAAAGTTGAAAAGGCATAGTGGGGACATTAGCTACTTATTGATTGTGGTGCTAAAAAAGTAGCATAGATTGAAAAAAAAAACATTTTTTTTTATTAAATTTCAACAATTTATTTATTTATTTATTAACATCAACAAGTTTAACATTATATCATTCGTAATTAAATATTAGCTTAAACTTAAACTAAATGCAATCTTAATTATAGATGTTACACATAAGCAATATAAAAATTAAAATTTTTGTTTTAACATGAGCAAGACAAACAATGACGGTAGTCTTTATAAGATTAAAATTCGAGGCAATAGAAAATAGATTAATAATAAAAAAATAAAAAAACTAAACATTTAAATAGATTTGTCATTTAAAACAATATATTTTTTTTGTAAATCAAAATAATTTAATTAATACAAAATCAAAATACTAAAATTATTGGAATTAGATTCATTTGGTAAAAATAGTGATCAAAAAAATACATTAAATATAAAAAAAATAATAAAAAAATTAAAACATGTGCATCAAGTTATCAACTCACTTGCTCAAAAAAGTGACATTCTATGCCACAAAAAGCGAACATAACAATAGTCATTTTTAATCTGTTAAAAACAGGGAAAGAAAATTGTACTGAATTTCATTCATCCTCTAGGGGAGAATGTGATTTAAATTTGGAATACTTACCGAAATTTATACTGAACTACATCTGTGTTTACACCATTGAGTTTGTATATAAAGCATTACACATCTTTTTGAAAAAGGAATACGCATTTATTATGCAGTTATGATTATTAAATAAAATTACGAAAACCGACGAGGCCGTATGAGCTTGATGCCTTTGCTTTTCCGACAAAAAATATTAGTCTAGGAATTTGCCGCGTATTTGTTTTCTTCAAATACATCTCATATTATTATTGTGTTAATTTTTTCGCAAATGGTACGAAAAGTAGAGTATTTTCCTTGGTGATAAAGCTGTCTTAGTCTTGGGTGAACTTAAATCCCTCGCTACACTCAGGACTCGTCTTAAATCCCTCGTTTCGCTCGTGATTTAAGTTTTTAACACCCTCGCTACGCTCGGGAGTAAACTTCGAGTCCTTTGTTACGCTCGCGATTTAAATCGTCACCCGCGACAGAAGACACTGCTTTATCCCCTTGGTTAATAATCTACTATTTTTTCTTAAATTTGACCAACCTATTTCCGAAAATATTAACTTCCAATGGATGACAGGCGGGCAAATTGTTTTTCGAGCTGACATACTGACCACGAGCTAAGCTCTTGTGCAAGCTATTGTAAGCTATCATCATTCTGTTTAGCGGCAAATAGCGGCATTGACGTGATCGAGAGAATTTTTCGACGAAAGGTGTGTATGCAGAAAATCTAGGAAGATGTATAGGTATGCGCATATTTATATTGAATAAAAGCTCTGGAGTGTCGAGTACGCCATTCACCAATTTATACAAAAATACATTGTCCAGTAAACGTCTGCGGTGTTCAAGAGAGAGTAATTTAAAGAAGCGAAGTCTGTCGATATATAGTCTGTCGTTTTGTTCAATGACCCGAGAAATCCCGAGAATTTTCCCCCGAAAACTCACAAAACTATAGAAAAAAAAAACAATAAATCAGAAACCCTATCGTGAATGCCTGTATACCTATGTTAATATACATAACCGGTTGTTCTGTACAGGTACTAAATCCAATTTAGATGATATAATCAATCCGTGTTCGAATGTCGCATACGCCAATAAAGAGGTAACAGTCCGTGAATATTAATAGATACTGCTTTATCTAATAGACCGTACTAGGTACAATAAAGAGCATATCTGCTTTAATATTGATTTTATCAGTATTCAAATTGATTTTAAACGCGCCGTTAAGGTGCAAACCCCGAAAGTATTTTAAGTACATACCTGTAACCGTAACAATATTGGGACTTATATAAACTAAAAATGAAACTAAATATGATTAGAACAAGTATGTTTATAAAATTGACGTTCATAAGTGCTTGTAACAGCCTAGACTGAATAAATAATATTGAATTTGAATAATGCGTGTGAGTGTATTATGTAACACATAATGTTGGATGTGAGTGAGTATGTGTGTGTATGTGTGTGTGTGTACGTGTGTGTGTGCGTGTGTATGTATCTAAGTGTGTAAAAACTGAAAGTAAACATGACGAGAGCTATTTTCATAATACAACAGTTAAGCTCGACGTGCTTCTTACTATTCATATAAGACATACGTTACAGTTACTTGTTGCAAAACAAATCTGATTACGACCACATTAAAGGCTCGAATTCAGTGGTTTGATGTTGTTCTAAGTAATAATGTCTACGACTACGACTATGAGCGAGAGCAAACAAGACGTTATTGAGTTTCAGGGCGAGTTTCATTACATCCTTGTGTATTTTCAGATAAGTGCCTTTTGATTGTAATATCATACCATAGATTATATTAAACTTTTATCAAATCCGAAACGTTGTCTTTGACAATAAATTATTAAATTTAACATATGATGGATGGATCCAAAATCGTTTGGAGAATTTTTAGATTTTTGTAAACTGTGGTGTGCTGCTGACTGTTAATAATTACAAACTTAAGAAACATTACAAACTTGTCAAGTTGTTTATTTCTAGTATATTTTCTTATTTAATATTTATCACATAAAAAAAGCATTGTAAAATTAAAAAGTTATAATTAGATGGCTGTTTCATCTTTATTGATACTCAAACATTTGTGAAAATGTTTCTTTCGAATGCGAGGATATTAATTCTCTCATTGATGAAACGACGGTGGCCAACATCGTAGAAAGGTGAATATACTAGATTAATTCGACGTGTCCTCATAGGTCTCTGTAGCATAATTGGTTAGTGCGTTGGGTCGGATTCCCAAAGATGCGGGTTCGTATCCCGTCAGAGCGACATGAGACAAGTTGTATTTTTCTAGTATATTTTCATGTTAAATATTTATCACAGAAATATATCATTGTAAAATGCAATATTAAAAATTAAAAATAGATTTTTGATATTGGAAAAACTACTTATCTCGGTTCGTACTACACCAAAATACCAGCAACTAAAATATCATTAAAAGTACATTTTCGATATAAATTGTAAAACCCTTCATTTAAAAAACAAGACCTACTTTTCTCGATATTTTATACTCGAAGCATGTCCGACAACAGCAGTTAAAATAACATTAAGCACATTAATACCTATTTTAAATGTAAATTGTGGTAAATACATACTCGTACTTTTGCTCTTTTAATTAAAATAAAACAACTTTTGCGGAATATGTTTAATAGATTTATTTACCCGAAATATATATTTGGTACTACATTTTTTCGGTTTATTTGAGGTTTTTTGGTTTTCCGACGCTTCGGCACCTTTTCAGTTGCCGTGGTCACGGGTTGACTAGCTACTTATAAGTCTAAGGTCCCAAGCTGGTGGTTTCCAACCATCATCTCTATTGAAATTTGGATATTTCGTGATTTCAATAGCTTCGCGTAGCATTCTGGGGACGAATTTCTTTTAATTAGGTCCCAATTAAAAAACCAGGTCAAATCAAAAAAGAAATATTGTTTACTAGGCTTCCGCCCGCGACTTCGCCGCGGATGGATATTGGTAATCGCATGATGGCATCATCTATCGCAATAATAACCGACTTCAAAAACCAAAAAGCAAAAAATAACTCTTTTGGAGTCGATGACAGTCAAAGCATGAAAAATAAAAGAATAGAAGCTTAAAGTAGAAAATGCCTTGGCTGGCACCGACTGCAAAAGGATTTTTTTTCGCTTTTTTTTGAAGTAAGTAATGAAATGAAAAAATATTTATTCAGTATCTTTTTGACAATGTTTTAACAGTGGCTGGGGTCTCCTTTTAGGTATAAACCTGTGTTAGGAGTACCCCGCTCCTTCTTAGGATTACATAAGATACTTATAACAATACATGCAGTTCCTTCTTAAACTATTTTCATTTTTGAAAAAAGATTGAGAGATTGAATATAAATTTATATTTTACTTCTTGTTTTATTATTTCTAGTTTAATATTAGCTTTATATTAACTTGCCAAAATGAGATAAATATATATTAACAAATTTTAATAAATGATGTAGGTTTTTCTTTACTTTAAAGTGTCTGTAATAGCACAGCGTAAGGGAAGGGAAATATATAGACTGTGGTAATAGGTTGTTTTGTGAACTACAGTGGGATATATTTAGATTAGATTAGGTTCCACGTACATTTTGAATAAAGTTTCGTCAAAATTAAATTTTGCAAGTTGCACAAAAATGCTTATAAGTTAAAAACAGAAATGTTGGCGTAATCGGTGTACATACATTAAAAAACATACCAACCGAATTGAAAACTTCCTTTTTTTTTAAAAGTCGGTTAAAAAGTAACCTGTGTTCACGTCATCCCCTTACTAAATTTCGATAACATCTGTTCAATGGTTTACGCGTGAAAAGGCAACAGACAGCGAGTGTTACTATCTCCTTTATTAAAAATTATGATAAAACCCACGACGACGGATAAAACGTATTTAAATTATTATATTATGAAAAAGAATATAATAATTTAAAAAGCCCCCACTTAATTATCCGTCGGGGGCTGCCATTAACTGAACTAGATTTGTAGTTTTACAGTAACTTGTATAGTTGAAGATATTGTATTGATATTGTCTATATAGTGGTACAACCACCGGTATCAGACCCAGGGGTCCCGGGTTCGATTCGCAGCGGTGGTACATATTGTATTCGGTTTGATTGGTGGTAGAACTTGTTGTAAGTCCGCTAGGCTAGCTACCACGATCTTATCTAAGTCTGACATGACGCCATAACATCAATGTTTTTAGCATTGTTGTGTTCCGGCAGTTCAAGATAAGATAGCCAGTTCCTCAGTGATTGAGAAATCCGGGAGACCCTCGCTTCCCTCTTCAGCCTTATCAGTACTTAACATCAGGTATGATGAAGGCTAAGAGTCTCCCCGTCGCTCATAAAAAAAAACATGTACTTATTTACATTCATGTTGAAATTTAAAATAGTGATAGCAGCCCCCGACAGATAATTAAGTTTGGGTTTTTAAATTATTTTATTCTTTTAGAAAAAACAACTTGTCTCATGTCGCCCTGACGGGATTCGAACCCCCATTCTAGGGATTGCACTAACCAATTATGCTACAGAGACCTATGAGGACACGTCGATTTTTTCCAGTATATCCACCTTTCTACGGCGTTGACCAGCGTCGTTTCATCAGTGAGAGAAATATCCTCTCTTTCGAAAGAAACATTTTAACAAATGTTTGACTATCGATTAAGATGAAGCAGCTATCTAATTGTAACTTTTTAGTCTTGCATTTTACATTCTATTTTTAGTGATAATCCGGCCCAATGCACTACCAATTATGCTTCCGAAACTAATGAGAAACGTCGAAATGTTCTAGTACATTCCTCTTTCAACGCTATTGGCCAGCGTAAAAAATGCATTTTAAAATGCAAAATGAAGAGTTCTTATAAGTATGGGTACAGCTTGGTTCTAGGAAATGCTCTAGCATTTCTACCATATTTAAGATTTGTTTTAGAAATAAAAGGTTTCATTCCATTTCTTCCTTTTCCCATGGTACAATCTTAATTTTTACTTTTATTCATCGAAATCCGAATGATAGCTTTAAAAGTATATCGTGTTTGTCCTTTCAGTGTTATTACAAATGAGAAAATCCTCATTCATTAAAAGATTTCAGTATTTTTTATACCTATAACGGGCAAGCAGTCATTTGTAGCCTTCTAAAGGTGGAATCAAGGTGGAATTAAGGTGCAATCACGCTTCTCCCCAATTCCTTGCCACTGAGAAACTGGCGGAACACAGTAACATTGCCGTTATGGCTACAGACTTGGATAATTAATAGTAATAGTAGACAGAGTCGGCACCAGTAGGCCTAGCACGAAAAACTTTCGAGTAAGAATCAAGAAAGTAAAGTAAAAAATTATTACATTTTAAACCGCATTCCTACCGGACGTGAACGGAACTACATTTTCCTATCAAGTTTTTGACATTGCGTGCTCGAAATGTTGTCGATACTATTTTGATGTCTTTCGTGCTAGCCCTACAGTACTAAAGTCTTTGAGTACGTTTTGGAATAAATAAAAACCTTTATATGAAAAAAAATTAACCCTGACTATTCCAAACATCCAGATATTATAAAAGCCTACTATGTAGTGTTGTAAATAATATTTTATGCCATGTAAAGCTACACAACAGTTACTTAGGCTTAAGGAGGAAGTATAATCTTAAGTTGCCGAGCCTAGACTAATGTGTTTAAGTAAGCTTGCTAACTTAGGGCAATGTTGACGGTTGTGTTAATGTGAACACAGATTAAAGTAAGTAACTTAGGTGCTTAAGACCTTAACTCTCAGAGGCCCAGTCCTGTCGTTACAATGTTAAATCATGCGACTGTGGTGTTCAAACATTTATCTATCTTTTATTAAGATTATTTATTTATTCAACTTTTAAATTTAACGCATAAAAAAAACTTTTTATAAAAATATTCAAAATGTCTTCAAAACGTAAAAAATAAAACTTTTGGAGTCGGTCCTAGCCAAAGCAGTAGAATGATTTGGCTGGGACCGACTCCAAAAGTTTTATTTCTTACTTTTTGAAGTCGGTTTTTTTATAAAAAGTTTTGACAATCAGCCAATACACAACAACGCTGTCATCTAGATAAACGACTACTTGCCAAAACGTAAATTATATGTTTTAGGATTATGAAAAAACTACTAGCCAGACCTTCGTAAAAAATATATGGGACTACACTTGAAATTGTTCTTTCAGATATAAAAAGAATTATTAAAATCGGTTGACAACTGACGACGTAATATTAAAACATACAAAAAAAAATATATAGTCGACATGAGAACCTTCTTTTTTGAAGTCGGTTAAAAAGCGAACTTAAGTATTCTAACGCCATTGGGTACTACATTAACCAGAAATAATTGTAAAAACGTACTATGTAGAACGCCAGTGGGTGGTGCGGTACCTACTTGCGTTCCCAATACCCCATTGAAAGTATTCTCTGCCATTCAAACCAGACAAACAGTTATCAACGAATGCGATACAAAACATAAAATTATGTTTATAAATCCGAACTAATATTACAAATGCGAAAGTGTATGCATTCAAACCAGTTGACGAAAACTAATGAAAGCATAAAAAAAATCAATTCGTTTTTTTTATTTACAGCTTCAGCAGAAAGACACTGGGTGAACAGAAAAGAAGCTCAGCGTGCGAGGCGAGCAACGCAATCAGCAAGAGGCTACAGGATACCTCGGAGAAGGAGACAAGTCGGTAAGTTTACATCCTCCTTGGTCTGAAAATCATGGTTATTAATAACCTTTACACCTCCAACGCTCGGAAAAGGAGTTTTTATCATTCAATTTCTGCGCTGATAATCGCATATTACCGGCCTAGCGTGCTAAACTTTTTTTTTTTCTTAACTTATTTTAAATAACTTTGAATTTATTATAATACTCCGTTTTGGTTTTATTATATTATTTTAGTTCCTTGCATCATAAAAACAATAACAATAAGATGAAACTTTTTGTTAAAAGAATTTTTACCGGAAGACGACCGCGGAAACAACTTAAAAAAATTGTCGCTGTTGTAAGGTGAATATTTCATTCAATTTATTATTTCATGTATCAATATATTTATTTTGTATTATTATTATGGGCAATATTAAAAAAGATATATATACTAGAACAATGACCCTAAAACTAAAACCTTAAAAATATAATATAACTAAAATATATTATTAAAAGGAGTCCCTTTAGGCAAGGTTCCGAAGATACTGGCAGCGTTCCCCCTTTGAATAATAATTGTATTATTTATATTATCATATCACAGATTATAATAATTATTACTACGTTGAAATATTTAGTTCGGCAAAAAACACACCAAACTTCACAGGCTTTTTATCAATGTTTGAGTACAAGTGAAAGGTCTTTACAACTAAACATTCAGTTCTATATTTTCATTCTAGTCCCATTTTAGATAAACATTATGATTTTCACTGAATCTTTTATAGTAATCACTTTTTTTAATATCTAAGTAGCCTATCACCCTCTCAGAGTTTCGTAACACAATTTCAGCATTCTAGAGGTGGCTGAGATAAAAATGGTTCCTTTATTGAATCTGACTGTGTATGTGCTCGAGTAAGCGAATAAAAACTCATATCCCAAAGTATCCACTTCTAAGATATCTGCATATACAGTCAACATCAGGTTAGGCTTTACAATTCCGAACTCAAAGTCTAAATAAATAAAGTTAAAAATCGACTGGAGAAATTGTAATGCAAATATTTATTTCTCTTTACAAACAGTCTTGTGTCTAAATCCAATACCAACAAATTAAGTAAGCATCTATTTGTAAGGAGACTGGCACCTAAGCTAAGCCGAAGCCTGTATTATAGGATACCAGGATCTCCGCCCTCGTGATAATTTTGGTAACCTTATTCTATACATAGTATCTGTAACTAATTTAAGATAAATCAATATAATTAGAAACTGTAAATATATAAAAACAATCAACAGTAAAAGTTTTTTTAGAGCTGTTTTTTATATTCAATATATGTACTTAGGTAACGTATGTATAATTTATATTGTGTATATTATGTATAAAAGTGCTATGAATTTAATTTAACAATTTGACAGTTTTGTAAAGCCTGAAGTTTTGGTGGCGTTTTTTTTATGATACGTAACATTGGATCTTTAAGTTTTTTATCCTTTGCACACGTTTCGGTCAATTTCAAGTATACTCTATGCTATATGTATACATTAGTACTCGCATTTTATAATATCTACTTGACATGGCTTTACAAATGCAACAAATGCTGTTTTTTTTAATAAATTTTTAAATTTTACGACTTCTTCGTTCAAACTCAATTAGAAAAAAAAGACAATATTTTTATAACTTTTTAATTTTGCATTTTACAATGCTATTTTTATGTGATAGATATGTATTAAACAAGAAAATATACTAGAAAAAAAGCAAATTGTCTCATGTCTGTCATGTATTGTTCAATATTTATCAGACAATATTTTACTTACAGATTAGGATTTTTATGAAGAGTAGCGATTTTCGTCGTTAAAAGAGTGGTTTACGTAGTGCAAAGATAATATAAGTTTTGTCAAAGTAGGTACACTCAACAGCACGGCAGGCACTTACACTGAGAAAACCTCGCTATTACAAGCGACTTAGGGGTCTTTCTATTGGTTGAGTGTACAGTCACAAGCAATGACATGTATAGGCACGCTTAACAACTTTATCGCATTAACACACACGGAAGCAAACTCTCTGTCCACAAATGTCATTCAATATTGTAATGTGACAAGGTTGCTTAGTGTTTCTATGTCAGTGCACGTGACTGTACAATGAAGCTTTCCTTGAAAGCAAACAATAGTTTTGAGATCCATCTAACATTTGTATGTTAGCGTTCGAGCTTCATGGATGCGAATAAATTGTGGTTGGAGTGATTGCCTCGAATTGAGTTCCCGCTTTCAATCAACTTAGATTCTTAGAATTCGTCTGCATTTTCAGCGTACGAGAAAATTTCGTCCGCCATTTTCTTTTGTAGTCATAGATCAAATCATTGGAGAAGTTCATTTTGATAACTAAAAACGTACGTAATAAAACAAAATGATATAGAAAATGGTCCACCAAACAGGAAACCGTTATACTTACGGTTACCGTGATACTTACGATGTGCGTACTTTTATACATTTTTTTTTTTATAAATTGACACTGAATGTCTATCTATATAAAATTCTAATATTGAATATGACGTTTTGATTGCATTCTAATGTTTTAAAAACAATGTCATAGTTTAAGGATAAAAATATCCTTTATTTATGTATTACGTACTAGCTTCCGGCTACACCCGCGTGGTACCCGTTCCCGTGGGAATATAGGGATAAAAAGCCTATGTTACTCTCCGTTCTTTCAACTAACACTACGCCAAAAATCAAGTCGATTGGTTGCATAATAAGGACAAACAAACACACTTTCGCATTATGTATTATATTAGTTGAGATTAGAAAGAGAATAGGAAAGTACTTTACAATTTTAGAACTTTAGATTTGAAAATGTTCTCACTACATTTTTAGACTATTGGAAGTAAACTACAAATAATAGACTGCAATTATCTAAAGCGTTCATTTTGAAAGGAAAATGTAGCAAAGTTGTAGGGAATTACGATGTCCGCAATCGTTCTGTAATAAGTAAATTGCAGTAACTTTTAACAGCGTGGAAGTACTTTCAAGAACTTTGAAAAGTATATCACAATTGCCAAAACTCTTCAAAAACCGCTCTTATATCGTAAACAATAAAGGTCACCTGTTCAAAGACAACATGTTACATTTATACAAAAAATCTTCTGAGCAACGAAATCGGGCGGAAATGACTTGTCATCAACAGATGACAAGTCGCTACGACCAGCATCCGTAGTATGCACAGGGATGCGTTCAGTCGCTGCATCGAGCTCTCGAAAAGCGACTCAAACGCCGATCACTGATGCTAAAACACCAGGAACAAATGAAAATATAATAGTACTGAACCTTGTACCTACTAGTAAAATTCGCCCTATTGTCAGCCACACAGTTTTTGAGTAATCTATGTAGTTTATAGAGATTAAATCACAATTAATACATACTTAGTCGGGGTCATAAAAGTTTTATCACGAGTACTTAATGAAGTAAAAACCTATTTTCAAATAAATATTTATTTTATTGAACATGAAAAGAAGCTTACACTATAGTTAATACTAATTGATAAAAATAATTATAACTTTTAATTTTGCAATCATGCCGTGTGGTGACGACCTAAGAACACAAGTGTCACCACTCCCTTACATGCCTGAGAAGTCGTAAGAGTCGACTAAGAGGCTCGACGCATTGAACACCTGTGCGAGAGAAGGAAAGCTTGAAACAAACCCTCTACCAACCCGTCTGGCCAACGTATTAGCAGTAGGCTAATAACCTCCTATGAACGCCACAATAGGCGTGAGCTAGGAGAGGCTTATGTCCAGCAGTGGACGTCCACAGGCTGATGATGGATGAATTTTGCATTTTACAATGCTATTTTTATGTGATACATATTAAACATAAAAATATACTAGAAAAATGCACTGGGCCGGATTCCCAAGGATGCGGGTTCGAATCCCGTCAGGGCGACATGAGACAAGTTGCTTTTTTCTAGTATATTTTCTTGACTAATATGATAAAAATAATTCGAAATGGCGGGCACAATTTTCAATACAAGCACTTGACCTTCGCGGCCACGCATCTATAGAAATACGCGCCGCGTTCATGTAGATTTTAGCGGCTGTTGTAATGAAGGACGCATTGAGAGGCTTCAATTTTGGGTGTGTTTTAGCGCATGTCCTCTCATCTGAATAGGGCCTAATTTAATTATCAAGCGGATTGAAATCTGGACTAGAGGATGGCCAATCTTCGTGCCGGATGTCGATTTTCATGGGCGGCCTGATAATTTTGAGACCTCTTGGCTATGTGACCAGGCCCATAAGCCTGATGAAGACCCATTTCTGCTTTTTGAATGTGGTGCGATAAAGTGGTCTACAACGTCTGCCAGGACTGTATTTTGGTGTATATTGTTTTACATCTTGTTTTACATACCCTTTTCTGAGAAAAACTTATATTTTAGGCCAAAATACGATACTCCAAGCCAAGCTATCACTGGCGAAGGGTGACTGGCCTTGCTGAACTCGAGAAACATATTCGTCACTGCTGTGGGCATAACACTTAATTCTTCTGATAGTTGCAGTACTCTTTCTTTGTAAAAAAAATATTATCGGAAGTCAGAATCGCTTGCCTTGAAACCTTGCTTATTTCCTGCGTATCGTTTTAACAAAACACGAGATTGGCCCAATATACATTTCTTTAATCTAAAGTCTTCGTTCAATACTCTTTCGCCGCTCGTTCTGTTAAGTGTCGTCTGTAATGTCAGCAGTTTTCATTTTTGAGCCCGATTTATTTAAATACGCACCTTCACTACATTTACCGCCGCTAACGTCCGAACCGTACGAGGATGACCATTTTTCTCTCTCTCCGCTTCTTGAATCTTCCCCGAATAGTTTGATAGTAACTAAAGGCAAAGCTCAAAGGAATATTTTTTTTTTTTTGCAAGAACGAAAATTTTACTTTACTTGTAACCAGAATGATGTAAACGAAACAACACGACTAAAACATTTTATTAAAAAAATTCAAACCGACTTCAAAAAGTAAAAAATTAAACTTTTGGAGTCGGTGCCAGCCAAGGCATTCTACATTGCACTTCTATTAACTATATTATTTCGGCCTTAGCTAGCTAGCACCGACTCCAAAAGTTTTATTTTTTACTTTTTGAAGTCGGTTTGATTTTTTTTTTATACAGATTTTTTAGTTACATCATGTGCCGTTACATACACTAAAAATCAGCCCATACACTACAATGATGTCATCTAGGTAAACGACTACTTGCCAAAACGTGATTGATATTTTTTAGGATTATGAAAAACTACTAGCGAGATCTTCGTAAAAATTATATGGGACCACATATAAACCATTTGCTTTCAGATAAAAAAAAGAATTAAAAAAATCTGTTAACAACAAAAAAATCGATGGGTTTTACAGAAGTTATAACACGATGTGTTTTTTTTTTTTTTTTTTTTTTATTTTCAAGAATGTAACAATGTTTTACAAAAAAAAAAAATCTGCCAAACTGCTCAGCAGTTTGTCGGCAGTAGTTCTCGTCTAGTTTAAACTTACACTCTAATTTTATTATTAACTATAAACTATTCACAAAATTATAGCAACAACAATAGCCAGGCAGTTATACACTTCTATCAGTATCATAAAGCATGTTTTTTTCTAGGTATACGTATAAAATTATGTAAATTATGTTTCCTTGTTTGTCTTTAATATTTAAATAATTTAGTAGTCTATGTTCAATCAACGGCAAACACGGTCCCCAAAAAATTTCTAATCTTTACAGACAAATCCAGTTTCAACGGCTTCCGTCTTAAAGTTCTAAGTCGATTGGAGATACACGACAATTCCGCGAAGCGGCACCCGCCATTAACCGTACTCTAAAATGTATAGTATTTAAGTAAAATAAAATCCATAC
The DNA here is from genome assembly GCA_910589605.1 of Chrysoteuchia culmella. Classification (NCBI taxonomy): domain Eukaryota; kingdom Metazoa; phylum Arthropoda; class Insecta; order Lepidoptera; family Crambidae; genus Chrysoteuchia; species Chrysoteuchia culmella. The sequence continues at coordinate 6,147,842 of OU342651.1, forward strand.
TAATGAAAGAAAATAAATGTACGTTATTACAGGTATATATGTACGAGTATGCTACTAACTATCTTTTCATACCTATTTATTTAGTTGTTAATATTTATTTTTTATTACTATTACTTATACCTATTGTTATTTTACCATTAACTATTAACTAGCGGCCGCAGTAGCCTATGTGTCCACTATTTGAACATACAAAATTTCATCCAAATCGATCCAGTAGTCCAAACTAACATACTTTTCGCATTTAGGTATATTAGTAAGATATTTATTAATTTTATATTAAGGGCACAATGATAGGTAATGTTTTTTTAACACCATTTTTAGATGATTCTTTGAGTTAATAATAACTTTAAATAGATCCGGAGGTAGCTCATTATGTAATGTTGGTATAATCCATCGTCTCATACGTGTGCCAAAGTAGTTTTTGATTCTTGGTACTAGAAATTTATTTTTTTTGGATTGACGGGTTGGGTAATTATATTGTCTTTTCTTTTTATGTTCGTTTTTATGGAATTGTTCTATAATTAACTTAATTTTAACCTTTTTATCAACTGGCACAATTTTACATATTCTATACAGTTTATCATACTCATTTTTACACATATTTTTTGCCTTGCTATCAACAATTTTTTTAATATACTAACTAGTTTAAATACTTAAGTACTTGTGTTACGTGTATAGTTTTACCTATTTGATCTGTGGTTACGTTAAATAACAACATATCGCATTCAAATACAGTTCTTTGACCTCAGCTAAGCGTTTTGTTCGTAGAGTTTAAAAAATTAACTAATTCCAATTAATTTAATTGTGCTTTTAGTTTCAGTTAAATTTATTAATAGTCATATATAGTATTTTTCCATTGATGCTAAGCTATCTAGCGGAGCGAGTAAGATGTGCTATGAACTGATGAAACTGAACTGCGACAAACATTACTGCGACACTACGCTAATTGGACACGACTACACTACGCTCGCAGTGAAGTCGTGTTGGCATAACGTGTCGTTGCAGTAACGTAATGTTCCAGTGAAGTCGTGTTGCAGTGGAGTCGTGTATACACGGTATAAAGAGCCGAATGACAAAGACGACGTCGATATTATCGAAAATTAACATCTTGATTTATTTTGGTTTGTTCGTGTCACAGTGAAGTCGTGACGCAGTGAACTCGCGTCGCAGTGAAGTCGTGTCGCGGTGAAGTCGTGTCGCAGTGAATTTTTGACGCAGTGAAGTCATGTCGCAGTAGAAGTCGTGTCGCAGTAGCGTAGCGTCGCAGTGAAGTTGTGTCGCTGTGAAGTCATGTAGAAGTGAAGTCGTGTCGGTGTACGTGTTGTCGCAGTAGCGTAGTGTAGTGTCGCAGTCAAGTTGTGTCGAGGTAGCGTAGTGTCGCAGTAAAGTCGTGTCGCAGTTGCGTAGTATCGCAGTGAAACCGACAACATATTGTCGTATTGACGTTATATTTGTTGAGATATTTATGGTTATCACTGTATAGAAATAATTGATGGATTCATTGACAAGTTGTTGTTTAGATATTAATGGCGTATTGAATGTTGCAATATTAATTATGTTTAGAGTGTAAGGCTGTAGGTATGTAATTGGCATTTTAAATGTTCAGATGTATCTGATGGTGACTGTACCTACTACATAGGCTTTTTATAGCGATCGTATAGAAGAAAAGCTTTTATACAATTAATATCTCGTTAACTTATAGGCTTCAGCGTTTAAATATTGACCTTCATTTGTTTGCGCCACATTTCTTATTTAAGAAGTATTGGAATAACATTATGACGTCAATAAAGACCGCTGGCCACCGAAAAGGCAAGCTATTTTGAAACTTATTTCAATAGGCGATTGATTCATTATTAAAATTTAATTGATTAATTTTTCATTCAGATATGCCAAGTATAGAAAAAGTTTTCTTTATTAATGCCTAAGTTACCAAAGTACTGTAGACAAGAATCACAAACACACACCAAAAAAAGTTTGTGATCACTTACCTAATGATTTTCATACAAACGACCTGTTTCTGTAGAGGGATTAATTTATAAAATTTCGACTAAATTTTTTAATTTAAAGATAGAATATTCAACATTTTGACTGTAGATTAATTTTTTTTTATTGTTTTGTTTTAACTACGCGCTTTTTTAATCTATGTACATACTTACTTCAAAATTTCATACAAAAATTACCAAAATTTACAACTTTTGTCAAAAAGTCATACTTGTTTTTTTTCGGTTTCTCGCATTACCTACATCATTTTTGCTTAAGCTGTATATATTTATTTTCATTATATTGTGTATGTTTAACATTTTATTTTATTTTAGTTCATTAATCTACTTCCTTTATTATTTTAATTCCTTATCTTTTGCGCACAAACTGGCCTACTTAACTCATCGACCAGTCTCAACAAAAAATGGGTTATCCGGAAGATATCGCTTCTAAGCGATAAGGCCGCCCTTTGTACAACTTATCGTATTATTGTTACAATGTGTGTTTCTGTTTCTGTTTGTGCAAATAAAGTGTTATTTTTTTTCAAGTCTGCACAAAAGTCAAACTGTCTTTTCACAAAAAAAATAAAAAACACCGTCTAAATGTTGAACATTCTAGCTTTTGAAAGGTACCATATTGAAGAAATATCAATCAAAAATTTATATGATAGTTCCTCTAGGGAAACAGGGCGCTAATAGTCTAATTTTAAAATCTATCGCAATCCCTTTCAATTCGTCATTTGAAAGATATTCACATACTTCAAACCGTCACTATTTGATAATTGATAGGGATTGTGATCGAGACGCGTTTTGAAAGGTATTGAATGAACGAAATTGAACAGTCAAAGCAAAGTGACTCACGTAAATATCTTTCAAATGTATGGAGAAGTGTCAGTTAAAACATCATTCGTTCCGAAAGGGATTGCGACTTTAAGTTACACAATTCCATAAATCACTATCACAATCGCAATAACTTTGATAGGGATTGGAATTGATTTTGAAATTAGACAATTAGACAATATCGTTTGTATGAAAATCATTATGTGATCACAAACTTATTTACATGTACAGTCTAGGAATTTTCCGGTTGACCATTTTTTTAGAGAGTTTAAAAAACTAACAGATTTACAGAAAACGTTTATATCACAAATAATAGAAAGTTAATAGGTATTTCATTTGAGTAATTCGTTATTTCCTTAACTTTAGTACTTTCTGAGAAAACGTTTCTCAAAGAAACTGGTCAACCTGGTAATTTATGAAACCTATGAAAATTACAAAACTACAATTCAGTCTGTAAACTTTTCTAGCCGTTAATTATATTTTCTGAACCATATCTTATACAACGTGTTCTTATAAATCCCATAACATTAATCAGATCATGTAAACAAATTGAAAGGGACATAATTTTTTTACCAAATCATTTATATACAAAAACATAGTTCTGCTGAATTAATTTGTATGAAAAAGAAAAACTATGGATTTGAAAAAATAAAGGTATACTTATGCCATTTTGATTTGTTTACATGATCTGATTAAAACTCTAAAGTTATTGGATACTGGTGGCCACACGCGGTTTTGCCGGCGTGGTTCCCGTCCCCGTGGGAATATCGGGATAAAAATAGACATAAATCCTTTAATTCAGGACATCTACCATCTCTGTCTCTCTGTGCCAAATTTTGGTTGGTGGTGGACTTGTTGTGAGTCTGCCTGGCTAGCTACCACCATCTTATGTAAGTCTGACGCCATAACAACAATGTTTTCAGCATTGTTGTGTTCCGGCATTTAGAGATAAGATAGCCAGTTCCTCAGTGGTTGAGGATTCAGGGAAAAGCTCGCTTCCATCTTCAGCCTTATATTTAACATTAGGTATGATAAAGGCTGGTTTTTGTATGGTTTTGGTATCATTAAAAGTTTAAACTTTAAAGAAGATAATTCCAAATTCAAATTTGGAAAATTTATGATTTTCATTTGTTTTTCTTACTGTCAAGATGCGTGAATCTAATTAATTCGATACATTTTAAAATTTTAATACAAAAAAAGTAAAAATGCAAAGCAAGCCGTGAATAAAACTTGCGATGTTTATGGAGTGTTTGTGAGAGGAGCACAAATTTGGTTTAAGCGTATTCAATCCGGAAATTTTGATGTGAAAGATGCACGTCGCTCTGGTCGCCCTGTTACGGATAAAATGGATGCCATTTTTGAAAAAGTGGTGCAATGGGATGCAATGGGATCATGTCCCTGCAAGACGGCAAAAAAGTTATCTAACAAAATGGCACCTACATACTTTAGTTAAATGTAAATAAACTATATTAAAAAATGATTTGTATTTTCTTAAAAAATGCAAAGAAACTTTTTCCCCAACCTATTATTACTGACGGCCACTCGCGGTTTTACCCGTGTCGTTCCCGTTCCCGTCGGAATATCGAGATAAAAAGTAGTTATCTACTATCTGTGTACAAAATTTCATCCAAATCCGATCACTAGTTTCGGAGCTATTAAATCCAAACAAACAAACAATCAAATCTTTCCTCTTTATAATATTAGTATAGATATAGATTGAAAAACACGTTGTTTACCTACTGTTTATAATTGCGTTTTAATATTTACTTTTCACTGCAAATTAATTACGGACGCAAGTACGCTCTTCCACGTTAATTAACAAACAAGCCGACTTTTGATGCTACTATTAAACTCACTGCGTTATTTATCACCTGTGAATAATATACAAGATGTAACGAAAATGGCAAATATATATATAATAAGTATTTGTCGGGTAGGATAAAGCAGATTTTGCAAGCTGATTTATATAATTGATAAATTAATAAATCAAATAAATAAATATTTCTTACACTCACACCAATAAACCTAGCCCCAAAGTAAGCTCTGTAAGGTTTGTGTTATGGGATACAAGAGTAACGGATATAAATAGATACATATACAAGTACTTGTGTGTATAAATAAAAAAATACTTGTATTTATTATACAAACATTTGCCCCTACCGGGATTAGAACCCGGGACCTCTGAGTCGGCGACACCTTAAACCCGGTGTACGTACCACTCTACCAAGGCGGTCGTTAAATGGTAAAAGCAGGTCATCAAGGTGATATGAATTAGTCTTGAAAAATCTTTAAATTAAAATAGTTGCTTTCTCGTACTGTATGATTCATAATTTAGTCAGGGCAAAGTAATTCTTCAAGATAACTAAATAAATAAGTATTAGGTAATTAAAAAATTATAAAAAAAAACTGAAATATTATAATATTATCTTTATTTAAATAGCTAAACGTCTAGAAGAAAACGAAAAATATGTAGCTTAAATCCGCAAGAAGACTTACGCAAGATGCACCGTCCGCACGCCCGCAAAAAAATGCAGATGCAACACAGTGACAAACCTTGCACCTTCACCGACTACTCTACACGAGTTCCGCACGTAAGTTTTCTTGCGGAATTAAGCTACATATTTTTCGTTTTCTACTAAGATATGGATTTCCGCAAGTAACGCCTCATTCTATCAAATGCCTAGAAAAACGCAAGTAACTTGTAACGACATTAACAATTGACACAACATTTGGAGGTCTAAATTAATATTGTTACGAGGAATAAACAGAGGTACTTAAATAGTCCCACGGGCGCGTAGGTCTGTCAGACCGAACAGACGTATTTTTAATTCGATGAATAACGATGAGGACACCCCAGAGAATTCGGTATTCGGCGAAACGCTCAGTAATGTCGTAAATTTCGACTCAAACCGATGATATATAAAGGCCCATGGCAGTTAACCTTTTGAAATCATCAAGCAGGTTGTTTGTTTTAACTTTATGATATGCTAGCTTTCGCCCGCGGCTTCTGAAAATCCATAGGGAACATTTGACAGGAATCACAACTATCCTATGTTTTAATCCAAGCTATAAACTACCTGTGTGCCAAAAACCCAAATTAGAATCATAAAAAAAAAAAAAAAAAAAAGCTGTTTTTTGCGTAATTGAGTTACTAATATAAATCCAATTTTTGATTAATTTTTGAAGTGATAGCTTTTTTAGCGGCTTTGAGCAAATCAGAGTTTTATATTTTTGGGATGGGTAAAAAATGTTAAAGTCGCGTCAGGACACGTGACCTGATCGAAAATTCGTAAGACGGAGGGAGAGTAGAGCGCCGGCACGGCGTAGTAGAGGAAGTAATATCCCCCTCTCTTTCTAACGCGTGGCGAAAACGTATTCCTGCTGCTGCAGTTTCGTTTAAGCGGTTTTCACTTCTGCCGGAACTCCCGGAGTGCAACCAGTTGTTTTTTATTTTATGTTTTTCTTTTCTCTTTCGCCCTTTTTCTTTTTGATAATACCACAAAATCAGAGACGTCAGAAAGAAAGCCACCGGCGGGACAACGAAAAAAAAAAAAAAAACGTTTTTGAGCGATTTACAGAGCGTGGTATTAAGCTCTAACTACTGCACTTGTTATAATGAATTTTGGGCGTTTTCGTCGTTTCGCCTCAAGAGTGCAGCATAGCCCCAAAATTCTTCAAAAGACTTCGTTGCAATAAATTTAAGAAAATGTTATACATAAATCTAAAATTTTAATAACCTTATGGTAATTTTTCTTTTTGCTATTACTGGCGCACAGACTTTATCCTGATAACAGGATTGTGACAAAACTTGGCGACACAAATGTTCCCACACAGAAGGCCCTAGTGGACTCGAGGGACTCTTTATTAAGAATTCTTTCTCTTGTTCGGAATTCATCCGACAACGGACAAACTTCTGAAGAACGCGTCGTGGAATATTTTATTCAGTGGTAAAATACTGAGCTATGCAGAATTCTACGAGTATGTAGCTACTATAGAATTTGTTTTTAAATAGGTTGTGAAAAAGTAACTGAAAGGCAGACAGGAAGACAGGGTTACTTTCGCACTCATAATTTGTTATTTTGTACTTATAGAAAAATATTGGAAAAAATAACTCGGCCACAAGTAAATTCTCAGACGGGAATCGAACCCTCGAACATCTTAATCGAAATCTGGTCCAATGCTCTAACCGCTGAGCTACCGAGACTTGCGAACCACCGTCGAAATTCTCCAATACTTTTATATTTTTAATACGCTGTAGGCCAGCGTTATCCTTGCATTCGAAAGAAACATCTTTTCAGGTGTTTAACGATCGATTAAGATGCAACTGCCAATAATTTATAATTTTGTAATTTTTGCATTTTTCAATGTTATTTTTATACTTGTTGTGTTATTTTGTATTTTAAAATACATCATCAACCAAACTAACTTAAATTAACCTTTAAAATACAGAAATGCACAACAAAACAACAATTTTAAATCATAATAAAAAAAGTTAAAATTATAATGCACATGGCATTATAATTATTAACCTTTATTATTTATTAATTTCTTTTTTGCACAGTTTATTGTAAACTATGATTTGTTTCGCGTAAGTACCTACTTAAGTCTAACATTACATATTACTAGGCAGGTTATTATTACTATTAAAATTAAACCTTGTAAAATTACCCACGGTCTCTTAGGTAATCTGAGGGCTAGTAGTTCTTTTCAGCCGTTATAAGAAGATATTATTTAAACTATAATTAAGTATCTAATTAGTAAGAAAAGACGACCCTTCAGGCTTCAGGCTTCCAAAGGATTGGTCCCAAAATGCGTAATAAATAATTACATCATAAGATTGTTTTAATATGGTCGCTTTTCTGTGGCACTTGAACTTCTTAAACAATTACTTTTTAACTGGAAAAGGACGATTAACGACCGATTTTGCAGATTAGGCGAACAAACCACTAAATCACTTCGTAGTAAAAAAATCCGGACAAGTGCGAGTCGGACTAGCGCACCGAGGGTTCCATTTAAAATTTTCAAAAATATTTTTTATTATATGATGTAACTAAAAATTTACGGTTTTCGTAATTTTTCCTTTATCTGTACTATAAGACGTTACTTCGTACCAAATTTCAAGTATCTAAGTTCACAGTTCTAGGTTTTTTCCCGTGCGAGTTTCGAACATTTGCGGAAATTTGCGGCATAAACGGCTGTATCTTTTGATTGCTTTGGCTTAGAAGTTTGATTTTTTCACAGCTCCAAGGTACAGTAGACTTGAGTATTAGATATAAATTTCAGTTTGATACCTCCACGCGTTCCTGAGAAAAACGGTCTTGACAGACGGACGGACGGACGGACGGACAACGAAGTGATCCTATAAGAGTTCCGTTTTTTCCTTTTGAGGTACGGAACCCTAAAAACTATAGGGGTTAAAAGAAAAATGAAACTACACGATGCTAAACATTATTGATTCTAATAGTATTATGTAACCCCATTTCATTCATTCGGGGTCATTTCGAAAAGAAAAAATCATAAAGGCAAAATCATAAAATCGTGTTTCTGAAACTTTCGAAATCTAGATAAAGGTATGAAGAAATATATAGGTACTTATCCTTTTTATGATTTTTGAATTTTTGCATTTTTCAATGCTATTTTTATGCTTACGATAAATTTTAAATAGAAAAAAATATTGGAAATAAAACGAGTTTTAGTAGAAAACGAAAAATATGTCGCGTAATTCCGCAAGAAAAAATGCAGATGCAGCCCAGTGACACACCTTGCACCTTCACCGACTACTCTACACGTGTTTCGCCCACACACGGAGCATCCTCAGGAGTTGTTAGACCGTGCCAATCTCAGCACCGAGTGAGTAAAATGGCCCCAAACAGCCGTATTTAATGCTTCCCACTCCCCCCCTCCCCGCCCCCCGTGTGACGCATCGCGACTATAAGAGTGAGACAGAGTAATAATTAATGGAAATTGTTATAATAAATGTAAATTAAATGTAAAAGATATAAATATGTGATATCGATGGTTTTTTTTTTTTTTTTTTTTTATTACTTTTTTTTATTTTTTTATGAATCCCTATCACTGTTTGTTTGTCTACAAATACGCAGAAGTGGGGAGGAAGAAACATTTATCTGATCGTTAAGTATGGCTCCATCAACATTATGTTCGTCGGTCGGTGAAGGTGCAAGGTGTGTCACTGGGCTGCATCTGCATTTTTTCTTGCGGAATTACGCGACATATTTTTCGTTTTCTACTAAGATATGGATTTCCGCCAAGTAACGCCTGATTCTATCAAATAAAACGAGTTATTTTTTTCCAATATTTTTCTCATATATCATATACTTATCCTATTACCAGATTTGTAACATCTCTAACCGTCTATAGTTTTATAACCTATGCGCCATATAGGTTTCGTTCTAAGAAACTCTCGTGACCTCCAAAATCCCAATATGACGCTTGATATTTGCTGCATTAGTCCAGTCAAATCTCGAATGCTCGATGTGTGTGCGGAACTCTCACGAAAGTAAATATGCGCTATTACTTGAAAAGGTACAAAACGCCTTTCTCAGGTTACTATCCTTATTAGCATTAACATTAACGTAATTAGCATTAACGGATACTATCCGTACATGTATCCCACTAAATTTCTTCTTGGTTGCCTAGGATACAAATTCAACTGGAGGTTAGACCTGAGAAGCATTAAATGGTTGTTATGTGCAAAATACCTAATGGCAAAGTCGATGCTTTGGATCTACACGCAGACTTGTCTCGTTTCTCTGTCCCAAACAAGTAGACAGACAAGTAGAAGACGTAATTTATGGTAAATTTTTTAAATAGAAAAATATTGGAAAAAATTAACTCGGCCACAATTTTTTCCAATATTTTTCTATTTAAAAAATTTACCATAAGTATAAAAATAGCATTGAAAAATGCAAAAATTACAAAATCATAAAAAAAAGACGTAATTTGTTTGCCGTCCCACCGTTTTGTAGTGGCTCGTGCCCAGTCGCCAATACCGCGGCCTTTCATCACTCAATGCTCTCCCTAATAATAATCACGAATGTGATCTGTTTCCGGATTCATGGTCGAAGATACTGTCCGAGTGTCTGCATTTTTGTGAGAGGATTTATTGAATGTAAGGGTATATACACCGATAAATGGATTGATTTTTATTTATTAATCCATTATTTTAATTAGTTAATTGTAAAAACGTCTGAATTTTCGTTTTTTGTCTAATTGAATTGATTACTTTCTTTAATTAACGGTATCGGTATAACAGCTTTAATTTAAAAAAATAAGGAAAAGTTCGCACTTTTTCCGAATAGCGTCTTAACTCGCTAGAGTTTTTATTACATTTTCTAGTCCTACTTATCGTAATAATTACATGCAACCTCCAAGTCCAATATTTTCCACTTTATGTATTTCCGAAAAAAATCCCTGAAGCATTGTATGTACGAAAAAGCGAATAGCTCATATTTACTCCGAAAACCTTTTTCGAGAAAATATAAGGAAACTTTAATAATGAAACAAGTTATTCATGTCTTAAAAACGCGCAAGCGCTGTACGAGACGTTATAAATCTGTCCGTAGTGAAGAAAGCTGGTATGTCGTGACATTCTCCAAGGCCTAATGTTTCATTTTTTCTATTAAGTCTAAGACGTCGTAAATTTCGTCTTTTTTATGAACAACGTGGAGACTCTTAGCCTTCATCATACCTGACGTAAGGCTGAAGATGGAAGCGAGCCTCTTCCGGAATTCTCATTACTGAGGAACTGGCTGTCTTATCTCTAGCTGCTGGAACACAACAATGCTGAAAACATTGTTGAAATGGCGTCAGACTTAGATAAGATGGTGGTAGCCAGCCAGGCTGACTAACAACAAGTCCTACCGCCAACCAAACCGAATACCAATTGTACCCCCGCTGGGAATCGTACCCGGGACCCCTAAGTCCACTAGCTGGCTGTTACCACTAGACCACAGAGGCGTGAGTAAAATCTCAAGTGAATATAAATCTTACACCCATACTCTAAGTCGTTCCTCCAAAAATTACTCGTCCTCGACTTACCGAAACCTCATTGAAAACCTCTTCGAAATACTCCTCGAAATCGGTATTCTAAGTCATAACTCCGTAAGGACCAGGGCCCGTAGACAAAGTGACATCGTTACGTAGCGAAACGATAATTCGATTCGTTATTGTCTATATTCGCCAATTAACTTGCGGTAAGACCACGTGATTTAGCGCGGCCTATGCCAATCCGCCAATCACATACATTTAATATTTCTCGAACTTCGTTATCGTTTATGAATTGTTACTTTGGCTAAAAGCCCTGGAGGAGCCAAAGAGTACGTAGCCACTCCGTGTTAGGCCTAGCGCACACTACCATTTTTACCCACGACGAGGTTGAGTGGAGTGTAAAAAGTTTTGGAGGAACGACTTAGAATATGGGGGTTAGTTTCTTCGCGCACTTATCATTTAAGTAAATCCACTTTGACGAATTTTATATCAAAGAAAATCTTATATAGTGTGCTTACATCCGTAAAAGATGTTTTATTTCATATAAAAAACCATATTTTGACATATTTTCTCTAGTACTTCGCCTTAACTTGTACTATCGCTCGGGGCTAGCTCGGAACTAGATTCTACAATACCCTCCCCAGACGTGGACCCAATTGTGATCAAATTTACATACTACATGATATTAAAATGAGTTCTGCATTGTGACGTCATGTACAAGTGTACTAGTACAGTAAAATGAGGAAATAATATTTTTTATTCCTCAATCACGCGTCAATGTTTGAACGGGTGTTGATGAAACTTTTATATGCTATGACTATGATAGGAATGGGACATTAACACAAAATAGTACATTACTGCAGCTTCCAGCAAAAGAGGTATTGATGGACGAACGTGTAAACGTGCGAATACGTAAGTCCATCAATGCCTAGTTGTGGCCAAGGCTTGTATTAGTACTTTTCTCAAATAATGCCCGGAAATTAAAACTACTATTCAAAATCAGACGACCAACGAACAACAATATATTTTTCACCTCACTCCTCTCTGAAAAGAAGGTTTTGTCGATCAGTTTAGGCGTAGAAAATCGCTTTTTGCGGCCTAGCGCGGCAAAGTACTTTTTAATTTAATACCTAAAAATATGTCATAATGCGTTCCGAATAGCACTATTGACTTTTTTGTTATATTTGATTCTTATTTTAAATAGCTTTAAATTAATTATAATACTCCGTTTTGGTTTTATTATATTATTTTAGTTCATTGAATCATAAAAACAATAACGATAAGATTAAACTATTTGTTATAAGAATTTTATATTAGGCTGGGTGAGATTTCACAACCTATAATTGGATTTCGGACTGTGACATAAATCTTTATTTTAAAATTGTCTTTGTCTTGTACCTCATGTCAGTGTCAACATTTACGGAATCGTTTTTATTCTTATTAATATGTAACACAATATATTCATACTTTAAATAACTTTGAATTAACTATAATACTCCCTTTTTTATTATTTTAGTTTTTTATATCATTAAAACAACGAGAATAAGGTATATTTAGATTAAACTTTATGTTTAAAGAATTTTTTACCGGAAGTTGACCGCGGAAACAACCATAAAATGTTCCTCGCTGTTGTGAGGTGAAAAATCCAAGAATCCTTCACTTGCTCAGATTTCAATAGAGGTAACTCGCCGCAAAATAACCAACTTTCCAGCCTTGCATAACAAATAACTATTCCAGCGTTACAGGGTTCATCTAAAACAGCTTTCTATTTGCAAATAAAGCCTTTGATAAGTTACCTCCTTGGTTGCCATATTCCGGAGTAAAAGATCATTCCATTTTAAAATACACGACAGATATAAGTTTACTATCTCTATTTATAAGGCCCGTGTTATCCATTCTAATATTCCCTCCAGCGCCGTAAATGTAACACCTACAGCCTTCACTAATAGCTTCAAAAATGTAGACGGCCGGTTCTTTTTTTTTTTAATTTACCTTATCAAGGTCAAAGGCCAGAAAAACTTGAAAAATCTGACGGATTGCACACGTGCGTAGCACGCACTTAAGTCTAGTGTAATATATTTGACCGCTATACACGACAGATATGAAATACAACTTTTGCTGGCCGCTGCTCGCATGTATTTGGCCAGTACAGCAATATCGATTTATCTCGAAGAACGTTGTCAAAATAATGCTCACATTTCCAAGCATGTTTGAGAAAATATTTATATTCATCATTCAAATCAATTTCAAAATTTTTGTCAATAACTGGGGGTTAATTCTGCTAACTTTTAGTCAATTATATCTCAATCTTGTATCATTTGTGTTTTTTTTTGTACTATCTATTGCAGCCCTTGTAGCGTCTTTTTTTTGTACTATCTATTGCAGCCCTTGTAGCGTCCGTCATGGGACAAAGGCCTCCTCTCTGCATCTCCACACTTGACGGTCTACTGTCGGCCTCTACCGGGAACGTGAGCGCAAGGTAGCCATTCAAGTAGTCTCCTCGCCCATCGGTTGTGGGTCATTCTGGCAATGTGTCCTGCCCATCTCCACTTTCTACATTGTATTTCTTACACCACGTCAACCACTTAAGTTTTCTGCCGGATCCACTCGTATCTTTCATGGTGTATGAGGCTGATACCGAGCATATACCTCTCCCTTTGTGCGACACGGATTTTATCGCCAGACTTTTCCGTCAGGGTGGTACAAGATAAGAAGACGCACTGATTGAAGACTCTGGTTTCAGATGTTGGGAGTTTTTGTACTACAACAACGAAATGTGTAGAAGAGTGCACTACAATTTAAATACGAAGAATGATACTTCTCGTGTAAATTGTTTTTCTAAAATAATGTAAAAGTGCCAACTAGAAAACTTCGTTTCTCCTATAAATTCTAGAACACGTGTTAACAAAACCTTTCGCCTTTCAACCGAACTCGTGAATGTGAAGATAAATCATTGTAAATGGTTCGAAAGTTTCCCGAGTAGGTGCTATAGATTACGGTGCACTCTGCATTTGACATATGGTCATTTATAAAACCTCTTTTCTTACATTTGAATATAATGGTGTTCATATTTAGTCATTTTGGCCGGCAACTATTGCAGTCTCACGCTGACTTTATACGCTAGAGCAAGATGCAAATAGTTGCAGGCCACACATTTAAGCAAAAATATGACCCGCCCCCTTACTACTTATCTTTGCAAGAGCAATGCGATAGCTATAATTGCTCTACGTCACGAATCACCATAGCAATCTTACTGTCATTACAGTGCTGCCTCTACCGAACAATAGATGAAATATAATGTTAGTGTTATCGAATTGTTTTGGCGCTAGCGTCATATCAAAAAGAACATTCGAAATTTAAAACCATCTTCGAGCGATTAGCTCGTGATCACATTCGCAATACCATGTTTTTGACGTTCCGACACTATCGTTTTTTGACGTTCCGTCGTATAAGAGCATCATTAAAAAATACTAATTCAAGATCTACTTGCTCAAATGCGCGTTATGACATTGGTCCCAGATGCATTTGGCGTCTTTACATCCACCGTTCTGCATCATGCCCGCATGGTGGATAATGGACATTCCGGGGGAAAAAAATCCTAAACTCAAACATAAAATGCAAGATCTAAATCGAATGAATTATGTTATAAATAAACAATATGCGTTTTGATCCGGAAAAGTTGTTATTCACAAAATGGTAAGGGTCCTTATAAATCCTACCCAAGCATCCCACCGATTCACCATGCAGAAACCGTCTAAGCCAGAGGTTCCCAACCTTTTCAAGGTAATCACCACTAAGGACCACTGTGTAGGTAAAATAAAAGTAAAACGTAATAATCAGCGGCGACACTGCACACGCTTCTTCTTCTTCATTCAATACGGGCGGTTTCCGCAACTCGACGACTCTTTTGCGCCTATTTTGCGTCCGGAGGGTGTCAGGCCGGATCACTCCAGCCATCCCAGCTCAACCAGGAATGCTCCCAGCGCCTTCACGTCAGAGACGCCTTCCCGGAGACTGCCTGATGAGCCGAGGTACTTCGCCCGGTAAGGGGCTACTCCGTCACAATCCATCAGGACGTGAGCAGCTGTCTCTTCTTCCTCCATGCAGCCTCTGCATAGTGGGTTGTCAGTGACACCTAAATTGAAAAGGTGCTTGTTAAAGTTACCGTGGCCAGTGATGGCCCCTGTTATCACACTGCACACGCTGCTACGCGCGCACTTGCAACTGTTTTACCATTGAAAAACCATCGAGACGCCATCACAGCCACAGTCTAGCGGCGCGTGTCTGTGTGCGTGCGTCATATTGGCCGTTTGTAGGCAGTGAATGGGCAATTATGTGAGGAACATAAATTGTTTAGGAAATACGATTTGAAGTAAACATAACTAGGGGCTTGTTGGCACAATGGTTCGTGCGCTCAGTCTGCGGTTGTCGAGGTTAAGTAACTTTCGCAGTGGTCGGTTACGGGATGGGTGTCCAAAAATGTACTATCTCGAGCTCCTCCGTGCTTCAGAAGGCACGTTAAGCCGTTGGACCCGGCTGCATTTGCAGTCGTTAAAATCCACAATCTGCATTGGGCCCGCGTGATGGGTACCTAATGGCCCATTCTCCTTATTCATCCAAAAGGAAGTCCAGCGCCTCAGCCGTCAGATACGTAGTATCTTAGTAGTTCCGATGACGATGTGTGATGCGTCTTCATTATCCGTTCTACTTCACCAACTGGTGATTCAAATGCACGAATTACTAAAGAAAACACCAATAATAATATTTTCTCAAACATGTTTGGAAATATGAGCATTATTTTGACAACCTTCTTTGAGATAAATCGATATTGCTGTACTGGCCACATACATGCGAGCAGCGGCCGGCAAAAGTTGTATGAAAATCCATATCTGTCGTGTTTAGCGGCCAAATAAATTACATAGTAAACTCGTATCTGTCGTGTAATTTAAAAATGGAACTATCTTTTACTCCGGAATATCCGCAACCAAGGAGGTAACTTTCAAAGGTTTTATTTAAATTTCAAACAGGCTTGCAAATAGAAAGCTGTTTTACAAAAAAAAAAAACAACAAATTTGCTATTCGTTGTTCGTCTGATTTCGAAAAGTAGTTTAAATTTCCGCGCATTATTCGAGAAAAGTACTATACAAGCCTTGGCCACAACTAGGCATGATTTCAACTAGATCCCATTATCATATCCATTAATGATACCAAAATATAAGTATATGCTGCGAAATAATAAAAAAAAACGAATTGGTTCATAAATGACGCAATACCTCTTTTCATCTCATTAACCAATCCAATATATCAACAAAAAAGAAAATGTAAAATCAAATAATTACCACACTACCATGATGTATCGACCTTGTTATAAAAAGTTTGTTTATGGGGGGCCTAGGGATACCATAGTACCATAGTACACTTAAAAAATCCTGACAAAACTCCCGGTTTTCTAATTAAAAAGTCCCGACATTATGCTGATGCGAAGTAGGTTAAAACTTTATTTTTTCGATTTGTTTTATCGGAAATCTCATTCTCTCACATTTACCAAATGCCGAATCCTGATATGTCGGGACAATCATAGCAATGGCGACACTGGACTAGGAGCAAAGCGACACGTCCGTACTCTCGAAAAGCGCCTCGCGCACTGAATAAATTCTGAAACCGTTTATATTTTGATGTTTTTACTGATTTTGAAAAATGTATTATTATTCGATATTTATTTATAAAACTTATCTTAACAATAAGCAAAACTTGTTTATTCTGTAAATAAATATTAGAACAGAACATGTCATCTATTTGAAATAAAACAACTTTTACGGATATCAAATGCGCTATATTTCCACGAACTAAGTTGTAAACAAGCTGTTTCAAATAACTCTGAAGCAAAGTATCTGTTTTTGTAACTTGAAACGTTACTCTGACGCGTATTTTTTAAAAATGACATGTAAAGCTTTACTTACCTTTTAAAAAAAAAAAATGAATCTTTTTTACGTCCTACATGCACTTCATTAGGATACTATGCTTTTAAATTAGTAACTTTCATACAAAAAAACATGAATTATAGTAACAACCCCTCCGAAAAATCACTAAATCGTCCATTTTAGGACAAATGGGTTGCGCCCTCTTAAGAAAATTTTTGGTCCAGGTTACCTTCGCCATATTTCGACCCTTCGCCACCAATGTAGAGTAGAAGCCACGGTTGTGAATTGACCCAGTTGTGGCAACTGTGAACCTAAACGCTACCTAAATAAAGATTAAATTAATGTGGCAATGACTACTTATTTTAATCATGTTTATTTTGTCCACAGAAGCTATAACGACAGCAACAGAAGCGTCTGTCGTAACCGATCGGGGGTCTACCAGCAAACCGCAGTCCGCTTCGTCGCGAATCTCCGCGGGTGAGAGCGGTAAAGAAGTAGTCGAAAAGTACCTTGGTGTTGTCTGTACAAATAGAACAGTAGATTGATAATGCATCAGTAGAAAATTAAGGTCAAAAAAAAGTTGCCCGTACGATAAATGCTAATAGCAAAAAACTAAATGACTATGCCAGAATACCAGCGCGCAGTACTTAGGTGCTGTAGCAAGTAACCCAAATTGACCCAATTTGACCCAAAGGCTATATTGTTTTGTTTAATATGTATATGTGTATTTTTGTACATGTTTGTCGTTACACCCGTTTCCACTGGCGAATCATTTAAAAAAAAAACATATGGTAAATTTTAAATAGAAAAATATTGGAAAAAATTAACTCGGCCACAAGTGAATTCTCAGATGGGAATCGATAGCGACCTTTGAAAATCCGAGAGCATTGGACCGGAATTCCAAAGGTCGCGGGTTCGATTCCCGTCTGAGAATTCACTTGTGGCCGAGTTAATTTTTTCCAATATTTTTCTATTTAAAATTTACCATTAGTTTAAAAATAGCATTGAAAAATGCAAAAAATACAAAATCATAAAAAAAAAACATGTTGTAAACGTATAATGCGATCAATGAGAGAATGCATTGTTTGACAGCTCCTTTTGAGAGCTATTGGTCATCCTCTCAGCGGCCGCACTATATTTTGAAACATATTTTCTTGTAAATATTTCGTCAGTGAAAACGAAGGGTTTGTTGTGTATGTGCGTGCAGTTGCGAAAGCTTCCGGTTGACAATACAATCTTGAGGCATCCGACCCTACTGGCCCAAAAGCCACAGTATTTTTTTTTTAATATTTAATATGTATTTTGTATATTATGTACGAGTATTTTGTACCACGTTCAATTATGTCGTTTTGGTGTCGTTATCTTTGTTGTATATAAAGTCGCGAAAGTTCCCGGTTGGCCACTTTTAGGCAATATAGGCTCTATAGGAATTAAGAATAATGAGAATAGGCTTAAATACATACCTAATCGTATATTAAAACGTTACCGACTAATAGCCGTTCAAGGGATTTTGCGCGGTTAGTTGAATACCGGGAATTTTCGCGATCGTATGTATAAAACATTATTGTGTTTAAAAAAATAAAAAACAAGATCCTTTACTTGTTAAGTTCTAATCTTATTTCCTCGTCTTTCAACTAAAGCGCAGCTCGACTGACCCCGTATCTAAATTAAAAACTATACTAACGTATAAGTGGTGACGTCACAAGTGTCTGTCCCTCAGAATGGAGCGGAGCGACTGGCGGCCCTCCAGCAGAAGTGGTGCTGAGGCTGCACCCCTCCCCCCTCTCCACGCCGCGGGCCAACGTTTCGCTAGCTGACATCGGTGAGTGGAAACCACCTATACTGTGGAAACGGAAAATATGTTGGAGTCTAGGGCTGTGAAAACTTTGTTTTTTTTAAGCTGACCGTGCAGAGTCCGTTTCATGAACGACCTGTGGGAGAATCACGGCAGTCGCCATCAACATTCGAAAAAAGGTCTATTACAGATAAACAAACCACACTTCAGTTATAGTAATATTCCGTGGGACTTATTTTGTGAGACAGACTCTAGGCTTTAACGTTAATACTACGTTAATAGTAGATTATGCACTAAGGGGATAAAGCAGTGTCTTATGTCACGGGCAGCATATTGAATCCTGAGCGATATGAATCCTGAATGAAGCGAAGGATTCAAGTCTGCCCAAGGCTAAGACACTTTTATCCCCGAGGAGCATACTCTACTTTATACACCTACTGTGCCTACTGTTGCGTTAAATAAAAAAAAGTTATGAATTTTAAAACAAATAAATGACAACAATTTAACAATTCGCTTAGAAAAATATCGAAAATCACCGATTTTTTCTTTAGAATATCTAATCTCGTGCAATGATAATTTTCATTATATCTGTGACCAAAAGTCAAGTCAAGAGTATACACATTCGTAATTTGATGATTTGCCATGTTTTACTAATAAGTAAGACAAAAGACACAAAAAAGCACGGAGATGAAAGAGATAGCTATTACATTATATTTGAATGAGTGCACAATATCACATAATCCCAATTTCAAATGTTTTCTTGGTGCTAAGGACCCCGATACATACAACCATGTTAATATTTTTCATAGGAGTAAAGTTAAAAACTCCATGGATCTTGAGTATAAAATATTATAATAAATGAGTATATCAAGTGGTGCTGAGGTTGCACCCTCTCCCTCTTCACGCCGCGGACCAACGTTTCGCTAGCTGACATCGATGAGTGGACAGGGAAAATCATGGCCAATATGTTTGGGGCTAGAGCTGTTTAGAATTTTTTCAACTAACCGTGAACGAGTCAGTGAAGGCTTTTAGTCGGCTGACAGATAACTGACTGATTAGTTTCGGAACTTATCTGTCGGTGGTGAAAACGGCTCTAAATATATTAAGTGGTGCTGAGTCTGCAGCGCCGCGGGCCAACGTCTCGCTAGCTGATATCGACATGGAAAATCTGTGCCAATATTTTGGAAGCTAGGTCTGTTATTCTATTAAGAGAAGTACATTTTATTTTTGTAAACTGGCCGTGATATCTTATTGTGTAGTAGATTTTTAATTAGCTAAAGCAGACTGTATGTCGTGATAACCTGTGATGTGAATGGAAATATATGCCAATGTGTTGGAGGATAGAGCTTAACTTATATATAACATTTTCAACTGGCCGTGGCGTCCTACCTACCAGTGTCGAAGGGTCCATACATGCCGTTTCCCTTCGGCTTCCCTTTGAGAAATCCCACCCCAGCGATCATCCGTGTAGATCATAATAACTATGTCATTAATTATTGACATCAATTAGTTAAAGATACGGAGCCGCTAAGCAGTTGCAAAGGGAACAATTTTTCTTATTTTCCATGATATTTTTTGTATGATTTGTGGATTTTTCTTGGTCCGGCTTACCTTCGCCCCGTTTTGACCCCTCGACACTGCTACCTACTTGTAATAGACTTTAACTAGTAAGAGCAGAAGTTAGAGTTTAGTTACATTCCATACTTACACCTAATTATAATGTTATTGACGCATGGGCTCATCGAGAACCGCATAGATTTAATTTTATCACAAAAGTAAACCCTGAAAGAAGCGAAATTGGGGAGATGAAAATTGAGTTATACAGGCATCACCTTAATTATTTAAATTCGCAGCGGTTACAAAGCAGATTTGCTGCCTCCACTAGCCGATCGATCGAAAATACATAGGCTGTAGTTAGGTAAAATATTTGGATAATTTTATCAAAATATATTTACATCTGTTTAAAATAAAGCAGTATAAAAATGTAATGTAAGTATAAAAATTGATAGTTAATGATTGCCAGTTCTACACTTTAAAGCCAGGCCTAAGGCCTTCGTTAAAATAAACCCCGATAACTATTGCCATCGAAGACTCGAAGAAAATCCACTGGATCATTTTATCCGCTAAATTATGTCAAGAACAGTGATCTTTAGAAGTATAATGGGATCAAGGCCAATAGACCAAGTTACTTCACACGACTAAACTGAGAAGTTTGCTTTCTCAGTCAGAGTCTATTATTCAAACGATTGAATTGTCTCATCGTGATCGGACAAAGAGACAGGGCCAAAAATAAGCTCTAAATAGTAATGTTTTATTGTTAAACGTGATCCATCTCCTGAAAATACAAATTTTGGTATTTTTTTATGGATTTATTAAAGAAGTTTTTTATATATTTCACGATGAAAGTACTTTACATGCATTTTTTTTTATGAACATCGGGTAGACTTAGCCTTCATCATATCTGATGTTAAGTACTGATAAGGCTGAAAGATGGAAGCGAGCCTCTCCCGGAAACCTCAGCCACTGAGGAACTGGCTATCTTATCTCGAATTGCTGGAACAACAATGCTGAAAACATTGTTGGAATCGAACCCAGGACCCCTGGGTCTGATACCGGTGGTTGTACTACTAGACCACAGAGGCGGTCATAATAAGGTAACATAAGGCTACGACCTTTAGTCCAAGCAAAGTCTCGGGTGGTAACTATTGATATTTGTTAATAAATTCAAAGTAACTCACTCAGTAAATTATTATGAATTTGACACAATATCTTTACAAAACCTCTTTATTTTAAGCATTATTGAGACTGCTTCGGTTTTATTAGGCAATAAAGGCTGAATAAAGGTGCTTAAAGTTTACTCTAGATAGGTTTATGATTCCGTAAAACTCCATAAAGATTTTGCAGAATACATATTTTAGGAAATATTTTAAATAAAACACGGTTATTATCTGACATCAGAATGAATGAAAATTTTCAGAGTAGAGAGAAATAGCAAAATTTAAGTAACTAAAAAATATATGACATTAGCTATGCATTTAAATAACAAAAGATTTGTAACAAAAATATATTTATAGAAATTCTGTTAACCAAAAGAAAATATTATGGAGATTTCAATATAGAAAATAGTATAAAGCACATTAGCTCTTAGCATTAGATCTTTTTATTCAACATAATATGAAACTAGTACCTTTACTATATTTGCGCACACTACTTTAGATAGTACTAGCTTTCACCCGCTACCCGTTCCTGTGGGAATATCTAGATAAAAAGTAGCCTATGTTTAGTTTATTACTTGAAGTTCCTATTTACCAAATTTCATCTAAATCAGTTAAGTAGTTTTTGCGTGAAAGAATAGCAAACAAACAAACAAACTGACATACTTTCACATTTATAATAATATAGTAGGATAGTAGGATTTTCTCTCAATTATAGGAAGCTAGATTTCGCAGCTCTCATATCTTTCTCTGAATATTTTAAGAAGCAGTGTCCAGGACCTCTATTTTTGAATCAATCGTCGCGCGAGTGGCGAGGCGAACGGGGAGGCGATCAGGCGAAAAGCGACCTTATGTATGTAGACATAGGTCGCTTTTCGCTTAGCCCCTCTTGCGCTCGCATTGGGAGGCGGTATAACAGGCGAAAAGCGAAGCTATTTATATACATGCAAGGTAGCTATTACGAAAGTACGGAAAATGCGGAAACTCAAACGTCGCACGAAAATCAGTAGAAACCTCGAGACGAGTGAATCAAAAATCGAGCTCCAGGGGCCGTACCATGATCTCCTAAAGCGATTCGGTATCGATTTTGTTTAGGTTTTATTAAGTGAGACACTGTTAGACTGCGTAGAGACGAGAGAGTGACAACCTGTACCCCTATTACGAGTTTGCTTAACATGACATTTACAGGACTCGTGAGCGTAGACTATCGGATACACTGCTCATGTCGGTAAAACAGTCGCTAAATATAAAAGAGACAGAGCTACATTTTACATTAACGTTTACTGTAACGTCGAGTTTACCAAACTCGTAATAAGCCTACTGAACAAAACTGGAACAGAATCGCTTTAAGAGGTTATTTATCAGTCCGGCCGGCCCCTGGACACTAGCTTTTCAAATGTTCAGAGCGTAGACAGTTCTTAACTAATGCAGCCAGTACACATGTTTTTATGTACTGTGTTTCTGGTAGTAATAAAGTATTTTTTTGATAATACGGCTATGAAGATTTTTCATGTGCATTTTCTCTCACCAGATGGCAGTGGCGTCGTGGTCCGAGCAGAGGAAGCCTTGATCGTGGCCTTCGTCCTCCTCCTCTGGGTGGCTGCCATTGCTCTCTTCTTCAACCGCTGGGGCAAGATAAGGTGCGTCTATAAGCTGTACGTAGATCCCCTTGTTATATTTCAAATGCACCAGACAGTTACCAGTAGCCACCACATGACGAACAAATCTTGTAGTTTCTTTGATACACTATCAATCTTAAGGTGGAACGATTAAGTTACAAAAAGCTGAACGGTCGTTAGATGGCGCTACTTTCGCTATTTAGTAGTTTTTATTTATTTGTTAATTGTTCTTTGTATCTTTTTAACTCAAAATACTATCAGCGCATTCTATAAATAAATATTGAATTTTCGAAACCAACATTTATCTTTTTGTAGTACATAAATCATCCAAATATCTCGAGAGAGTGTTTCTGTCTCCCAATTTTACTAATCACTCACACATGCATACCTTATTTCTGAGTTTCTTGTAGTAGAATATTTCGACCCAGCTGAAAATAATAATGTAGCCCAGCGGTCTACGTACTCGGCTTAGGTATCAAAGAGTTAGGGTTCGAGACTTCTGATGGTAGATTTTTTTTTGTTATTTTTTTATTATTTATTTTATATTATTGTTTATTTAAATAACATCACAATATTAATTTTGATGTATAAATTGCAACAAATGCAATTGCAACTTTTTTAAATTGCACAAGTGACAAGAATGTAATTGATACTCTAAATTTTAAGATTTCTTAGTGTGTTTGCCCATTATAATATCTTTTTTATAAACCACTGCTGAACAGATTTTGATTAAAATTGCAGTGTTTCCTCAATCAAAAAAAAAGTGGTGGTGGTTGTTGGATCATCATGTTACCGTTTTCTATACTTCTATACTATATAATATTACTAGCTTCCCGCCCGCGGCTTCGCCCGCGTGGACTACACGACTTATGCTATTGTGGGTTATCCATAAGAGATAAACATAAACCACCGCGGAGTTTTCTGTAGACATTTTCAAGGTGTAGTGTGTTACAATATAAGATGAGTGCGAGAAGATTTGTAAGGGAAGGTTAATGTACGAAACAAACCCAATGATAGTCGTTCTAACACTGATTTAATTCCAAAGTAATTGTAAAAATGTAAAATAAGCAGAATTGCGGAAACGCTGTAAATATTAATATATAATTTTATTGTCTCTACGTGACCTACATTAGTACGTCACACGATCACACACTAATACTATTTGTAGTTGTCTGTCTGTACGTTACTCGTACATCCTGCCGGCCCAAAAGGGGAAACAATTACTTATGCTATAAAAAATGTAAAATTGATAATAATAAAAAACATAACAATAAAAATGTAAAGTAAAATTATTAAAATTCCTTAAATATTCGATCACTGCACTACACTTGTATCAGGGATGTCCAGTCGCACGGATCGCGGGCGGGTCCTGGGTGGTGCTGGTGCAGCTGCAGTATCCTGGTTGACACTCCGGACTGCTTCCATCGGTATTGCGTCCGTAGGGGAGTTAAGCAGGCTTAGGGTCGTCTTGCGTTTGCGCCATCGCACAATCACGTAGCCGATTACTGCGACAATAATCAATCCCAGTATTGTGTACATTACTGAGTACTGATGTACGTCATGAACACTGAGCGGTGCGTCTGCTTGTTTTTTTAGTGTCGTGATCTCGGTCTTCATACGGCGCCACTCGTCGTCATGGTCTTCGGGGGCGAACGTGAATTTCTCAAACTCAGTGAAATTGAACATTGAGTTCAAGATTGATGAAGCGGATAGTGTTGGTATATCCTTCTGTATCTTGACATGGCTTAAGTAGTTGTTGTGACCGTGTATGGAGAATGTGTCACTCTTTATGGTACAACCTTGACCTATCTCCAATAAGCCATTCCCGTTCAATGACTTAATAGTCATTCCGATGTCCGTACAAAATATGCGCACCGTGCATTTCCCACAACATGAGAATAGCCACTTGTTATCGCTATGTAACTTGATCCATCGCTCGCGACACGGCGCCTGTGTTGCACTACACATAGTTTTGTTATGAATACTCAAGTTACAAATCGCTTGTGTTATTCGTAATTCATAAATCGGTTTATCTATAGAGCAAAGAAGTTTGTTTGTCCGTGTATGTATACAATTTTGAATATCTGATTCTGTTAAAGTTAGGAGCAGATCTCTTTGTAGGTTGAATGCGATATAGGGTGCAATGAATTCCACGTAAAAGGTTTCCTGAGGGAGGCTTATCACTTTGTCTAGCTCAAATGCTTCCTTATTGACAAGTGGAATCTTGATTTCTATTATCAAGTACGAAGAGCCAATATCACCACTAATCTTCATTAACTTGTATAACTCTTTCAAATCGTGCTTGTCGGCAGGCAAAGTCAGGTCGTTTGGTATGTGACTGTATACGATGTTCAACTGTTCTTCTAATTGTTCTGGTGGCAACAAGTGGGTGTCCATATGACCATGTGCGAGGTCAGTTACGGTGTCTATCACACTTTCTTGCATGTTTCGAATATTAGAAATGATAATCATGGCCGAGATGGATGATGAAAGAATATGTAACTCGCTAGTAGTTTGCTTTTCCATCCGGTTGGTATTCAAAGTTATATCCTGCAGGCACTTCTGAACCATTCCAAACTGCTTGTTCATAATAGCTTCGTTTCTTTGGAGGATGTTGTATTGAGCTTCGATTACACTTGTTTGGTTTTTTAATAAAAGTTGTAAATGGTTTTCGTTCATCGAAATTTTCTCAATGTCCTTTTCATATTTCTTGGCGAAACGTTCGTCCAGGATTCCAAACAGTGAATTAGCCACGTAGCCGACACCATCGACTAGTCCTCTTTTTTGTCTTCTATGAGCTTTGATCTTGAGTATTTTATTATAATGTTCGATCTCTGATAATTCATGTTGCAGTTGAAATATGATACTCTTGTATTGAGTTGGAAGCACAGTGGTATGTAGGTACGTTTCCAAGTGACCGACGTAATTATGCACGTGACGTAATGCAGACCAGTATGTACTCATATTGTAATAAACAATTAAGTTCCATTCGTCACGGATAATGTTCATATCGTACATCTTGTCAAAATAAATGTTTTGATTGGCGTTTAAAGTTGATATGTTATATGAACACTGAGCAGGGGTGAAGAGAAAAATAAACAGCATCATCGCCATCGTGTAAAGGGTGCCCAAAGGCTTTCTTGTCGTGCGCCTGGGTCGTGGTCGATCGCTTGTTGTCTCAGACGTGACGTCATCACATGTCGATGATTGTACGTCACTTGTTTGTTCTTGTGTGGGTTCAGTTGAGTGAAGTAAAGGCGATAACTTTACTATTGGCCTCTTCATAACGCCATTTTTTGTTTTGACGGACACTACTCGTACGTATCCGTCGCTGCCCGGGTGTACGTCAATAATTCTGCCCATCATCCACTTGCCAGGGGGCAAGTTTTCATCTTTGACCAGGACAATGTCGTTGACCTCGATATTTTTGGAAGGTGTTCTCCATTTAGTGCGTACTTGCAGTTGTTGTAAGTAATCAGATGACCACTTTTTCCAAAACTGTTTATTCATGGTTTGAATCATCTGCCAACGGGTGGTCAAGGTCATATGATCGGGGTCTGTTTGAGGTCTTGATATTAGTGGTCCTCCCACCAGGAAGTGTCCCGGTGATAGATATTCATCATCTGGGCTTTCGGTCAGGGACAGAAGAGGTCGTGAGTTGAGGCAGGCCTCGATTTGGTGTAGTAGGGTGATAAACTCTTCGTACGTGAGTTTCTGATCTCCTATCACACGTCGTAAATGGTGTTTTAAACTTTTTACGGCAGCCTCCCACAGGCCGCCTGCCGAGGGATAGGCTGGCGCATTGAAGTGCCATTGAATATCGAGCTCGTTGATCTTGTCCAGTAGTTCTCCGTTTATAGTTTCAAGGATATCTTTATATTCCTTCTTCAAGACCTTGTTCGCCCCGATAAAGTTTCTTCCCTGGTCGCTGTATACGTATTTGGGAACCGATCTCCTGGCGCAAAAACGTCGAAAGGCTGCCAAAAATCCAGGTGTACTAAGGTCCGACACTAGCTCGAGATGTACTGCCTTTGTTGCTAGGCAAACAAATACTGCTACGTATCCTTTGTGTGTTCGCACGCCACGGCCCTTGTTCGCTTTGATGTCGAAGTGTCCGGTGAAGTCGACTCCGGTATGAGTAAATGGGCGCGAGGGAGTAACACGAGGCTGTGGTAAGTCTGCCATTAGCTGTGTTTTATTTTCTTCCTTATGACGTCGACAGGTCACACATTTACGTAGTTCTCTCTTCACTGTGCGGAGCCCACTGAGTATCCAATATGATTCTCTCAATAGAGAGAGAGTTAGTCTTGGTCCACCGTGTATGGTAACGGAGTGAGCATGCTGTATGATGAGCTCGGTGAGTTTACCATGACTTGGTAATATAGTTGGATGTTTGGCCGATTGACTAAGCAGAGAGTTGTTTAATCTTCCGCCGACCTTCAAAAGTCCATCACTTGAATCTATATACGGATTAAGGCTTAATAATTTGCTGACGCTTCTTAATTTTCCATGTTTTTGTAGATGCTGTATATCGTCTTCAAATTCTATGGATTGTACTGTCTTGATAATTAGGTTAAGAGCGTGTTTTCTTTCCGATGACGATAAATATTTTCGTAGTGGTGTTTGTTTATTACGCAACCATTGTGTGTAACGTGATAGCCAGCCGAGTATTGTTATTATGCGCCTTGTCGAGCTGCATTCATGTAATAATTGTAAAACTAAATCGTTTTTGTGACATACGGCGGCGGTCACACTGGCCTTCTTGACTTCTAATTTTGGTAGTTCGACAACTGTATTTTGTATCTTGTCCAGTTCGAGCGTTGATAACCACTGTGGGCCTTGCCACCACAATGTATGTTCTGATAGTTGTAGTGATGATAAGCCTCTTGTTGCGCAGTCTGCCGAGTTATCTTCAGAGCGAACGTGATGCCAGCATGATAATGGTATAACGTCGAGAATTTTACGGACTCGGTTAGCCACAAACTGTTTCCATCTGTTCACGTCTCCATGAAGCCAACCGAGTACCACCATAGAATCAGTCCAGGCGTGTATTTGAATGTCCTTTGGTAGAGTTTCGATGACCTTTTTCATAAGCTGCGACAGTAGCAGTGCGCCACAGAGTTCAAGTTTAGGTAGCGACAACTTATTCTTCAAAGGAGCTAATTTTGTTTTAGCGGTCACAAGTGTCGATGTGTACTCGCCCTTATAGTCACGAGTTATAATGTAAATAGCGCATGCATATACCTTTTCGGATGCATCGCAAAATCCGTGAACTATATAATGATTTTTATCTCCCAAGTATCTATTAATCTTGAACTTTTCTATGTTTTGAAGATCATGTTTCAGTTTTATCCACTCGTTGTTTATTTCTTCACTTAGAAATGTATCCCAATCAACTGTTGTTTCTGACCATGTCCGTTGAAATAAAAGTTTTGCACGTATAGTGAGTGGGGACAACCAGCCAAGCGGATCAAATATCTTAGAGATATTTGATAATAATTGTCGTTTTGTTATATTGTTATCGTCGCTCGTGTCGGCCTTGAATATGTTCTTGAAAATAAAAATGTCTGAAGAAGGTATCCAGCGTAAACCCAAAGTTTTTCTATTGTCACAGTGTTTAAAGTCGAGCGGTATGTCTAATTGTTCGTTTGATAGATCTTGGATTAGTTGGTCGGTGTTACTAGACCACTTGCGAATATTCATACCGGCTCCCTTTAAAATGTCTATTATCTCTTGTTGTAACTGTTTTGCTTGAGAAATGTGGTCACAACCTTCTAGCAGGTCATCCATGTAGAAAGAAGACATAATTGCAGCGGCAGCCAATGGGAACTTGTGCGCGTTATCTAATGCTAGCTGCTTCAAGGTACGCATTGCGAGATAGGGAGCCGCCTTTGTCCCATAGGTAACAGTTGTAAGCTGGTACTCTTTCAGGGGTTCATGGGGTGAGCTTCTCCACATGATGCGTTGTAAGTGTTGATCAGACTCGCGAATAACGATTTGACGGAACATCTTCTCGATGTCAGCAGTTATGACGTATTTGTGTTGACGCCATACTAAGATGAGATGCTGCAGGTCCTTTTGAAGATTAGGACCGCGTTCCATTAAGTCGTTGAGGCTGTATCCAGTTGATGTTTTTGCTGATGCATTGAAAACGGTTCGTAACTTTGTTGTAGTGGAGTCGATTTTCAATACACCGTGATGAGGGAGATAGCATGATGGTGATTCATTCTGTTGTGTCACCTGAGTCATGTGACCTTGGTGTTCATACTCCCGTAGAAAACATTTATAACTCTCAGAGAATGTTTCGTTTTTTAGCATCTTGTTTTCTAAGTTGTAAAATTGTGCAATAGCCTTCGGTTTAGATTGACCTAGATCTTGTTCGAATCCGGGTTTCATCGGAATGGCAACTTCGTATCTGCCATTTTCTAATCGTCTTGTTGTAGTTTGATAATATTGTTCGCAGTACTGCTCATCTTGTGTCAATTCAGCAGCGGGGTCACTGATCTCTTCAAGCTCCCAATATTGAGATATCTCAGATAAATTGTTGATAACAACGTGACAATTAAATGTTTTTACGTTGCCTGAGAGTATCCATCCCAATCGCGTTTGTTGTGCGATAGGTGCCATATTAGGACCTTTAATTAGGCCACTCATGATGATCTCAGAGTAGATGCTCGCGTCCAGTAGCAGATCAATAGGTCTTGAGATGTTGTACTCTGGATCAGCCAACTGAATATGTTGTAAGTGAGGCCATGATCGTTTATTGAAAGATACGTTAGGTAAGTTGTTAATGACGTGCTTGATGACTAATGCTTGTGTTGTGAGCTCATAGTCTTGATAAATGGATTGACAATCGAGTGTGACGACTCCTTTTCCACATTTCGATCCATTTCCTATGCCAGAGACAGATGCATGGTACCGCTGTCGAGATAAACCCAGCATCTGAGCCGCGTTTTCGGATATCAGTGAAATCTGAGAGCCTTGGTCTAGTAGGGCCCTTAGAGTCACATAAGTTCCGTCCGCAGACTTGACCTTGATTGATAAGGTAGTCAATAAAATCTCTTCATTATCTGTAGCGACGTGATTTACGCTATGTTGTTTATTATCTTGTCGCGTTGAAATTGGAGGTCTTAGTGTAACTGGAGCTGTAGGTACGGGCGATGACCTGGCGGCGTCGGGCGATTTGCTAGTTGAATGTTGCATAAGGTTCATATTTGCATATGCGTCATGTAGCATAGTGTTATGACTCTTTTGACAAACCTTGCATCTTTTTGTTGATGTGCACTGATTGTCGTTGTGTGTATAAAGACAATTCTGGCAAAAGTTGAGTTTAATTACGGTCATTAGCCTTTCGTCCGGTGAATATTTTATGAACTTGTTGCATTTGTAAAGAAAATGATTGTTGTTGCAAATAGGACAGTTTGATGTGCATGTCGCAATGGATTGAAATTCTCTGTTCGGATTTTTTCCAAATCGATGATTGCCAACATGTTGATGATACGGTTTGAACGGCTTGTTGTTGAATGATTTTGGTTGATAGGGTTTGTTAGATGATGTTGATGTTTCTCTATCCTTTTTGTTTATAGGTTCAAGAGCATTAAACTTGCTTTCCAAGAAGTTCATAAGCTCGGCGAGCGATGGCAAGTCGCGTGGCGACTTTCTTGCCTCTTTATAGTCGCTGTATGTCTCCGCATCCAATTTTCTTGCGATAATATGTACCAAAAGCGGATCCCAGGTACTTGTGTCGATACCTAGGTTTTGTATGGCATGTATGCATTCCATAGACGTGTCAAATATACGTCTTATGTCGTATGCTGACTGCTTGTGAGCGACAGGTTGGTTTAAGAAAATCTCAATTTGCTTAGTGAATAGCAATTGAGGGTTGTTGTATCGATGCGTAAGCAGTTCCCACGCGGTGTCGTAATTGTCAGCTGCAATGTGTAGATGTTGAATGAGTCGCTCGGCATCTCCTCTCAGTTTTCCTTTTAGATGTTGCATCTTCTGGGTCTTAGTGAGAAGATTATTGTTGTGGATGCTTTCAACATAAAGATCGTAGAATGTAGGCCACTGCGTATATTTCCCAGTAAAAGTAGGAATGTCGATCTGTGGCGTTGACTGTTGAAAATGCACAGTGGACGCAAGTTTGAGATTAAGAGCTTTCTTGATACTCTTATATGAGCTTTCATAAGCATAAAATTCGTTGTCGTACTGCGTGTCCGTACCTTGGAGAGCATGGTCGATTTGTAAATGTAAAGTGTCGATTACATTCCATCGTGTTTGCAGGTTACGTAACTCATCTTCCAACTCCCATTTGTCTCTAATTTCGTCAACTTTCAGACTACTCACTTGTCGGTGAAAAGCTCTAAAGTTAGTTCTTTGTAGAGATGTTAGCTCTGCTATTTGACCTTGATCTAAAGATGAGACCATTGTCGCTGTCGACGTCGATGGTATTGTTAGTTTTGGCTGCAGCCTGGGTGGAGCTGTCATCGTGATTGGCTCCGGTGTCATAAGCGAAGGCTGCGGTTTTGGTGTTGTAGACCTCGGTGTTGTTGTTTCAATAGCAGGAGTAACGGACGATATCTTGATGCGCACAGAATCAAAGTACATTCTTGCTTGTTGAAATTGCTTTTCAGTAAAATATGGATCACTGTCGTTTTCATAGTTGGACAGCTTATGATTGTTAACTTGAAACTCAGCCCATAGTTTATCCAGGACGTCGAGTCGTTCGTCCAGGTACTTACGGGTTTTCCTACTAGTGGAATCCTTATTAAAGTTTCTTTCAAGTTTCTTGATGTCTTCCACAATGTCGTGTTGGCGCTGAAGTAGACTCTCCATTTTATGTTTAATGTAATATGGTAGACGTTGAATACTTCACAATAACGATCACTGCGTGATACTCCGAGCACAAATAAGTTGATTTAGAGTTTATGTCTTGTTAGCACTGTTAATCACTTTCCTGAATGTCGACGAGAAGGTGTTTGTTAAGTGATGATATCACACGTTCAAAGTGGTTTCAGTAGCTATGTAGTCACTCTATGTCTTAGCGAACCTCATACGACCTTTCAACGACTTCTCAATCCACTGGTGAGACCCGCTTGTGGGAGGCCAGTGACCGATCCGGAGCCGCACAAAATTCACTAAGAACACAAAATGACGTGGCGCAGAGCTACTACAACTATATTTTCCAAATGTCGATGGAAATCCACAGTTCACAGGTCACTGTTTTTCGAATGACGAAAATTATTTCGAAGGACCAAAAAAAATATTGTAGTGTGTTACAATATAAGATGAGTGCGAGAAGATTTGTAAGGGAAGGTTAATGTACGAAACAAACCCAATGATAGTCGTTCTAACACTGATTTAATTCCAAAGTAATTGTAAAAATGTAAAATAAGCAGAATTGCGGAAACGCTGTAAATATTAATATATAATTTTATTGTCTCTACGTGACCTACATTAGTACGTCACACGATCACACACTAATACTATTTGTAGTTGTCTGTCTGTACGTTACTCGTACACAAGGTGTACAAATACTTATTACCTTATATTGATAAATCTCGTAGGGTTCAGCCTGCGTTTGCAATGTAAGCGGAAAAAATGTAATCATTTACGACATCACATTAGAAACCTTAAAAATTACAGTATTTCTCTACTATATATTGAAGGTTATTTTACCTTCCTCTCGAATCACTCTATCTATTAAAAAAAACCGCATCAAAATCCGTTGCGTAGTTTTAAAGATCTAAGCATATATAGGGACAGACAGCGGGAAGCGACTTTGCTTTATACTATGTAGTGATAAAGAGGAAAGATGTGTATGTATGTATGTAATGAATAAACTCAAAAACTACTGGACTGATTTCAAAAATTATTTTAGGATGCTACACTATCCCTGATTAACATAGGCTATATTTTATCCCGATATTCCCACGGGAACAGGTACCACGCGTGTAAAACCGCGAGGATCCGCTAGTACAATACTACAATACTATTATATTAGTTTTATTTAAAATCAATACATTTAGCTCCTTTCGGTATATTGGCGCGTATATAAATTTGCGCAAATGATCATATTTTGTCTACTTGTTTGTTAGTTACAATCTCCATTTTATATTATAATAGTTTTGGAATCAAGCTCGAGACGCCATTTTTATACTTACTCTTTTTGTTTACTTATGTGGTGAAATTTTACATCTTGTAAATCTTGTTAAATTCTACCTTTAAAGCTTTAATTTACTGCGATAATTTATTATGGTGATGTAAAAACTTAGAAGCTTGATTTTTACAGTTCGGGGGAACCACTTTAATCTTTATTAATATCAATTTTATACTTCACGTGTTTCTGAGGATTGAGTCTTTAAAGGCACTTATGTGCATATAACTAATTTCGTGTTTTAATTTATAAAGATACTGATATTATAAAATATTAATACATAAAACATGTAAGTAAGCAAAAATGCCCCAAAAAAAATTACTATTAAGAACTTACCTCAAAATGAAATTGTATTATTCAACAAATACTTATTCGTAAAGCAGCGCAGCGAACACCGGGGTTGGAAACAATTAAATATCTATTGTGTTTCGTTTTCCGATGCCTGAGAGGTTATAAAATAAAAAGTGCTAACCTCTTGTGTATCTTTAATATGTATTATGTAATGTTAAGTACAATCTAGAAAAAAAAGTGCTGAGATAGCGCTAACATTCATTCATGCGCTGTACGGTGAAAATGTTTTTGAAGGCTAACTGACCAATAATTGAGGCAAATTTAATTACATTTGTGCACTACTCGCGCAAATGTTTATTCGAGCAAACGGCTTTTCGTGTAAGAGTCTTTCGCGTTATTAGCTTTTCGCGCAAATGTCCTGATTCATAGTCGAAACATCAATAGTCAAGTGATATGTGACGTCAAATTCCTGTTTTGTATTTGGTTTAGTCTATGTTTATCTCTATCCTATCATCATACTTATGATGTTTTGAAAGGCTAAGTAAAAACATCATAAGAATTTGTACTTGAATACTTAGATTATTTTCTTAACTTTCTTAACGGTTAAATCAAAATAAAGTCTGTTATTATCATTTAATACGTTAAAATTGTAATATTAATTAATAAAATAAATCATTAAGATCGTTAAATCATTAGGATGTACGTAAAATAAATCATTTCTAGTCAGAAAATAAATTTCACTCAAAACTGAAATATTTCAACCCGTTTTGAAAGATTTCATAAGTTTCGTTTATATTTCATTTTCATTTCACAGAAATTTTAGTCAGTATTGACCATCCCTAGTCACAACAACACAACGAAAAAACACTATAAACAAATGACAAATACGGAACGGCCGGTGTTGTCAGTACGTAGATGTGATTCCGGACAATTTAAAACCTATTTGAAAAAATAAAATATTTAAATATTAAGTACGTTACATAATACAAGTAAATTTTATTTGCACAAAGCAGATAAAATTTTCTTTTCTTTTTTTTTGTTTATAAAATCTTATTTTCCATTTTTTGACAGTGATGGGAGAAAAAAGTTTTACGCATAAAAAACAAAATGTAAAGTCGTGTTTAGCATTTTTTCAAAATCGGAGTCAGGATAAATCCTACAAATCACAACTTTATATCATAATCCCAAAGTAAATTATTACTGACGAAACTCATCTCTTTTGGGACGCAACGGCAACACAGCTGAAAAATCTAGTAAAGAGAAATTTAAACAATTATTAAATCGAGACAAACGTAAGAGCGGCAACTTCGCGCGTTGCGCGTCTTAGCCGCATGGAATGGCAACGTCGCGATTTTTGTATACGTACACGACATTTGTCACATACACACACGTAATATTTGCAAAAATTTTGTGTTCATTTATAGGTGATTTCTGAATGAAACAATGTTTGTTTATTAATTAAGCGCAAATGAATACCCGAAAAGAAATAGTTGCACATATATTTAAGTATTAATTCTGTTAATCTACCAAGATTATCTCGACTGTTTTTAGTATGAAAATCGTTCCACCTTAAAACAAAATGTAGCGTTATAAATACTTTAGGAATAGTCTGACCAATAGGTCGGGGCGCGTGGAGTCATAAAACTAGTCAGAGACGTCAGTCATTAGGATCTGTTTGTGCAAGGGAAGAGCAATATTTCCCTACGCTCTTCCGACGTTTTATGACTTTGTGTGGCGTAAGACTATAGTCAGAAGAGTTTAGGTCGCAATCATAGAGTACATTTTAACATGGTCTCTATCCGTCTTGTATTGGAGTCGAACTTGGAACCTCAGACAAGATGGTTGTAATATTATACAAAGCACATGTCACGATCGGTGACTAATAATTATTGAAATATTTTATAGCTTCAATGATTGTTTGGTCTTATTTTAATTTCTTCTATCTCTTTCTTCAGTACATACGCACTCTTCATTGAAATAATAATTCTGTTAAGGATATGGATGCATCTATTGTTAGAGATGATTTTGATGTTAATAAATAAATAATAATAAATAAATATTTCCATACAATCACACCAATTATCTAGCCCACGTTAAGTTTTATGAAGAACTTGTGTTATGGATACTAGTATCCATAACGGATAAACATACTTATATACTTTTTTTTTGTACATACATAATATACATATTAAACACCCAGACCAAGACAAATATACATGTTCATGCACACAAATATTTGTCTTGTCCGGGGATCGAACCCAGGACCACTGGCGCAGAAGGTGGGGTTAGTACTTCTGCGCCAAACAGGTCGTCAAAAATAATACTAATAATAATACCTAACCTTATATTTAAGTAGCCCCCAAAATCGATAGAAAGTTTATGTTATATCAAGTTGCTAGTTGTGAATTTAACAATATTGTTTTAAACTTATTGTCTGACTTGCTGCTCTGCTCTTGGGAATAATCTAGGACTTAAAACTTGCCGTCTAGGACTTATAAGTCTTATTTTGGACATTATTCTAAACAATGTTAAATGCATCTGTATTTTTAATAGAGTATTACTTTCATATTTTTATATAGCTAAGCAGTGATATTTTTTCTTTTATTGTTATAATTATTTCTTATTTTTTCATGTCTGCTTATGCTGTCGCCGTGATGTTCAGAAGACGTTACTAATTTCAAATTATAAGAAAAATATGTACTCTAACGAAATTGTGAGATACGGTATGCTTCATTAGCACTTTTCAGTAAATAAATATGACAATTAATTTAGTTGTTGTCATTTTTACGTATCAACATTTATGAACTAATAATGTCGAGCTTTTTACGATATTTTGCTATCATACTTAGTATTTTAATACCATTTTGTGGTTCTTAAAAATTACATTACAACACTTTTACTACTCATACAGAAAGTCTCTTCTTATTTTTTAATTAATGATTTGCTTACGATTAAATTCGCGTATTTTGCAAATGTCAAGTAAATATATTTTGTAGTATAAAGAAATTGTCCGGTAGATTGAGTTAAAAATAAAATAAAAAATAAAAATAAAATAAATATTTCCATACAATCACACCAATTATCTAGCCCACGTTAAGTATCATGAAGAACTTGTGTTATGGATACTAGATAACGGATAAACATACTTATATACTTTTTTTTTGTAAATACATACATAGTATACATATTAAACATCCAGACCAAGACAAATAGACATGTTCATGCACACAAATATTTCTTGTCCGGGGATCGAACCCGGGACCTCTGGCGCAGAAGGTGGGGTTAGTACCCCTGCGCCAAACAGGTCGTCAACTAAGAATTTAATAGTTCTAATAGTTGCCTATTAAGTACTATTTTTAGCCATGGTCTGGGTAATGGTAAATGGAGCCTCACAACACGTGTTATTACGAAAAGAACTCTGGTGAAACTCCCTGAAAGTATCTCTTAAATTATAAAGAAAAGCAACATAGTTTGACATAGGAATAATTAAGTTGTGACCTTACCATATCGATTTATGTGTTTAAACCAATTAAGCCATTAGAAACTAAATCGATCGTCTATACTAACAAGGTTTTTATAAGTAATCGTGATCGGGCCAGCCGCCGGGTCTTAGGGGTGATTACCACCACGGAC
The DNA here is from genome assembly GCA_910589605.1 of Chrysoteuchia culmella. Classification (NCBI taxonomy): domain Eukaryota; kingdom Metazoa; phylum Arthropoda; class Insecta; order Lepidoptera; family Crambidae; genus Chrysoteuchia; species Chrysoteuchia culmella. Next base: position 6,184,797 of record OU342651.1, read on the forward strand.
CCCCGTAGACCAATCGGCAGCTAGAGGGCAAGTAAAAAAAAATAAAAATAATAAGTGATGGAAGTTAAAAAAAAAACAACTTTTACGGATTTTAAGCGCACTCTATTACACGAATTAAGACTTTTTACTTACTAATTAATAAGTAAATGTGTAACCGTATCCGAACGATCTGATTAATGAGTAAATGTCTTGTCTAACCGTATCCGAACGAAAATTTAAATTAACTTTTCAAAGGTACGCTTATAAGTAGCCAGTCATCCCGTGACCACGGCAGCTGAAAAGGTGCCGAAACGTCGGGAAAAGCAAAATACACGGAAAATTAGATCGTAACTCGTGTGATACAGTGCTCTTAGAATACCTAGTTGTTTAATTTCAATTAACAGTGCACGCTAAAACTTACGATGTACGTATGATGGAAGTTGTTGTTTTCTATTTAACAAACTTTGTAGGTAAATGCGAAAAAATCAAGACTATGCCTACTTCATTTCGTACCTTGCCCAATTCCTTTTCCCAGTCATTACTTTATAAAGCGAATTAAGCTCTCATGAACACAAAAGATAAGCTTTATTTAAATAGTAAAAAGGTTTAAAATAACCGCCTTAATACTACCTGACCTATGAAATCATGTTGTAATAATAGGGTAAGGTTTGTGTTGCTAGTCATTCTACATAATAAGTCCTAAGGCTTCATTTTGTACAACAATACGATAATAGAATACGAATGTTCGTACAATTTAGTCATTCGGAATTTCGGGATAAGGTCACTTTGGTTATTGTCACTGTTATATGGGAACCGATTACTTGTCCAAAATTTACTTGTCCTAATTTCATTTGACCGAAAACCGTTGACAAACAATACATGTATACGTCGGATACATGTATTGTTTGTCATATTTTTAAACCATCGTAATATCATCATCGTAATATCATTTGGCATATGTCTCATTTTACCGAACCACGTTTCACCGATTTTCAAAATAATTTTTTATTATTGGCCGAAGTCTCTTTTGACTTTTTTTTCATTTGCCAGATTACTTATTTGCCATACTTTCACTTCACCAAAACTAGGAATGTTATATTTATATTTTGTCGGCTAGTTTTGTTGTTAGATAACTAATTTGTAAAAAATTAATGCTATTCAAATCCGACTCAGTCGACCCCGACTGCACGCAGTGTATGCCCTACCCTTAGAGTGTAATTTAGAGCCGCGAAGGCGCGGAGGGGTGAGGCGGTCCGCGTGCTGAGGTGCAGGTGGCCTTGAGGGAGCTTCGGCTTGCTAGCCAGCTTGGTCGGCCAGCTCAGCCGCGGCGGTGAGCGAAAGCCATCTGCGACGAGCGCCTGATCCCGCAGCGCCTGAGCAGTGACAGAAGACTTGCATGATGCATGCTTGCTAGCTTGTTGCATGCCTGCTTGCTCTTTGCATACCTGCTTGCTTGTTGCATACCTGATTGCATGTTGCATGCCTGCTAGCTTGTTGCATGCCTGCTAGCTTGTTGCATATTACCTGCTTGCTTTTTGCATGCCTGCTTGCTTGTTACATGCCTGCTTGCTTGTTACATGCCTGCTTGCACTTTGCATGCCAGCTTGCATGTTGCATGCCTGCTAGCTTAAATAAATAAATAATAATAATAATGAAACTTCAGTTAGTTATTTTATTTTATTTTATTAAATTATGGCAAACGAAATTATTGCATATAAGCTTCGGGAAAACATTGGTAGACCTAAAAAATTTGTGTTGGTAGTTATTCTGCATGTATATTTATAGAATTAAACAGAAAATAATTTTATTTCATGAATAAATAATTTTCACAACATAACGAACATTTTAGCGATTCCAATTTAAAGCAATTGTGTTATGAAAATCATAAAACAAATACTTTAAATTGGAAAGAATTACATTAGTTGCGAAAGTTCGTTCAAATAGTTTTCGAGGCGTTTGGTGGACTGAAAATATGTTCGCGAATATATAACTTCGACGAAATGTTCTAACCTCGGTAAAAAGATTTTCGACCAAATGAGACGTCGGATTAACGAAAAACTTCGAATTAATATTAGGTCAACAGATACAATGAGAAACGTGATTTCGACGAAGTAAAAAAGGCGAAACGAAAATAGTCAAAAAGTTGTCGGTAAAAACCAAATTCGACCTTAAGATAGTTAACATGGGCTCCTAGCCAAAGTAACAAATAAAAAACGATAACGAAGTTCGTAAAGAATAAAAAGTATGGGATTGGCGGATTGGCATAAGCCGCGCTAAATCACGTGGTCTTACCGCAAGTTAATTGGCGAATATAGACAATAACGAATCGAATTACCGTTTCGCTACATAACATGTTACTTTGTCTATGGGCACTGACTTTATTGACAAATCAAACAACTCACCAAACCCGAGACGGACACCGGTGTCCAGAGAACAATAGAATATCTAGTGTGTCTCATAATACGGGGCCTAAAAGGTTAAAACAGATTCTTGGCAGCAGCGGCATTGGAGGTGACTCCAATAGCTTTGATTGTCACCTCACGAAAAACTCGTTTTTAATTCAATGTAAGTAATTAGTTTTCATGGTAAGGTTTAAAATAGATCGATATTCGAATGAGGTACAATTGACAACACGTTCAGTTCAACAGTCGAACTATGAAAACTGTCCTAATTACGTAGGCAATAAAGCTCATAATAATAGTGTTCAACATTGTGTGCTTTTACTGTACTAAAGCCTAGTTTAGTAAACAATCGCTTGGGAGATGGTTTAATTAGTTGCTAAAAGCCCTTATTGTAATGTGACATCACCACTATACCGTTTGGGAAATGCCTACAGTCATTACGTAATTAGTTTTCAACGAAATTTGTTCATCAATTGGTTTTTTATTGGTTTGGTTGTTTTTATTGGTAGTCAAGGCCAATTATTCGAATAAACTTAAAAGTTAATTGCTTGCAAATAAACTTTATCTGTAACTGTATCAAAAGCAATAAATTGTATACAAACAAAGATTTAAAGGGGTCATTCATTGGCGAATAAAAAGCGTTGGCTCGCCAGCCAGCCAAAGAGCCAACTGCAGGCTGATTATATTTATTTATTTATTTAGACACAATAACAGTCCACAAACTTAGATTTACACATACAATCCAGTAATACTAAAAATAAATGTTAGTTTGGAACCAATAACAATTGTGCACAACATTGATCAATATTAGTTAATTAAACAGCAGGTTAATTATATATTTATGTAGGTTAAAACAACAAACAAATTACTAATTAATTTTAAAAACAGTTAAAAATGAATACAATAATAAAAAAAGAAATTAACGGGACCTAGTTGGAAGACTTCAAATAAAAAATTAATGATTTGAACGTTTGATGTAACAATCAAAACAAAATCACCTAGCAACCAGTTTCGTTTATGTCGCTACTGTCACATTTTCATACTATGTGACAGCTAAAATAGCAACGAAACTAAAACTGAACCGATTTTTCGTTAAATAATCAGCCCTCGGTGTGTTGACCGCCAATGGATCACCCCCTTTAACTCGCTTGAAGAGCATTGACCGCAGCGTATTGATACTACCGTAATCACTGATAGTTTATCAGTATCAGTATTTATATCAATATCAGTATCAGTATTTATATCAATATTATTAATTGCATTCAGTATTTGTATTAATATCAGTATTAACCTAAAACAGTATTAATTACCACAACTGAGGTCTGTCAGGATTACAAAAATATTTGCCAATATTCACGCTTCTTTCCACTCTTCAAAGTGATGACTGACGATGACGACTCTTTACGAAAAATGACAGGGAAAAAACAGCCCTTGACGAGTTTCTTGCTGGTTCTTCTCGTTTCAAGATCTCCTACCGTAGGGTTTGTGAACCGATGGGGGTAGTTAGAATCGAACCTGCGACCTTTGGAAATCAGGTCCAATGGACCGGAGCATTGGACCGGATTTCCAAAGGTCGCGGGTTCGATTCCCGTCTGAGAATTCACTTGTGGCCGAGTTAATTTTTTCCAATATTTTTCTATTTAAAATTTACCATAAGTATAAAATAGCATTGAAAAATGCAAAAATTACAAAATCATAAACGATGGGGGTAGGTTTTTTGACATTTACAACAAGTGTTTGTACCAGTCTAGACTAAATAAACAGTGTTTTATTTCGATGTTTATAACCTGCTGATGATGATGAGAACTAACAGTCCCAATTTCTCAGGATGCTGGAGCCGTACCAACCCAAGTTCCAACAGCAACATCGCCAGAGCTGCGTACTCGCAGAGAGCGCAGTGGTGGTACCACCTCACGTAAGTCTGACGCAAAGAACAAGAAAAAGGTTCTATGATTAACCGCCTCTGTAGTCTAGTGGTACAAACACCGGTATCAGACCTAGGTGTTCCGGGTTCGATTCCCAGCGGGGTACATATTGTATTCGTTTGGTTGGTGGTAGGACTTGTTGCAAGTCTGCCTGGCTAGCTACCACCAATTTTGCTTATTAAAACAGCCATTCATCAAAAGTGCACCTTATCACTAAAGATGATTTTTCGCCTGAAATTGGTATTTTTTGTCCAAGCTATTGGAGGCCCAGTTAGAGGAAGTGGCGGCCGATATTTAAACTTTATTTTGTACCATAGTAATTGCAATACATAAAAAAAAATACGTTAATACTCAGCTTATTTTATTCCATTTCAAAATTCACCCGTCCTCTTTAGAAAACCATAAAGTTATGTTTGTAAAGCCGGCGGTTCATTTCTTTGCCTAAACATTGCACATATATTCAAAGTCCCGTGCCAGACATAGCGATCAAACAAGTGAAGCTATGTCTGGCACGGGACTTTGAATATATGTGCAATGTTTGAGCAAAGAAATGAACGTTGCAATGAGGTGTCGGTTTTTTTTGTACACACCAAAGGGTTCAAAGTTTTATGTGTTCGTATGTGTTTTCAAAGCTTTGAAAATCTTTAAAGAAGTGTACAAATGTATGAAGCCAACACAGGCTGTGCTCCAGGAGTGAGGACTTTAATGGGTGATGATGTTGAAAGTGATTAACTTCTTCAGAAACCTTATACCCCAACTGTTCGTACACTCTATTACGCAAGGCCCTAGGTCGGCGACACACTAACGACATTTGTTTGCAGCACCGGGCGTCGTTGTCGCGTGGCTGTGTGTCGTACGACTGTGGTGCCGCTTTCCCCGCCTACCAGCCTTGCGGTTACTTATCACATAGGCCACGACAGGTAATAAAAATACTCATTTTGATTTTTAGCTCTTCGTACTCTCTATAGGAAACAAAAAAAAACGAGGGCAATAATTATTTCGATGGGTAATTTTTTTCTGCATAATGTAGAAACAGTGTTTAATTTCAATTAGTCAGTTTCCTATGGCGGGCGCACTCGATACATTTTAAGCCCCATAAAATCATGTACCTAAAAGTAACTCCACCAGACTTATATTATAACTACTTAAAGTGTATTTCAATGATCTGGGAATGTGAATATTCGTCAATAAATTTTAAATAAAAAAATCATAAAGACTTTTCAGTATTTTTAGTAAATTTAAAATCGTCGAATAAAAATGCACTTATGGCACTGGCCCACCCTGTTTGTCACAAGTATTTGAATAATTTCCAAAGACGTCCTTTAAATTATTAAAGTCATATAAACTACGAGTATCCATATAAAACTTTCCCTGGGCAAGAAGCTTTTATAGTTTCTGAATCGGCCCTGAAAAATTGATCGTTGAAAAATGTCCATTCTGTAGTTCTAATAAGGTAACGAAATGTCTGCACGCACTAGTGCCAGATCCAAAATATGTGTTTTAGTACGAGAATAAAGAGCCTTGACTCTTTTATCACAATAATTTTATGAAGTATGGTTTATCGTTGTATGAAATAGCTATTTTATACTAATGCTACGTACCGACTTCCTATTTTATTAAATTCTCTATTGGAGCACAATCATTCGGTTTATTTGAGTGATAGCCAAAGCAGAAAAGTTGTCCATTTTTTATCAGAATTAGCGGTGTACATTTTGTACTTACTTTCTTGAATCCACACCAAGAACTATCATTAATTGGGTGTCGTCTATTTGAGTGTATATTTTGTAGTAGGTACCCTCGTTGGTTCTATATTCATAACATAAGAACTTACATTAATGGACGACGTAATGTATTTATTCTGTTAAGTTAGTTTATACACATCCTATGACACGTTTCATCTCTACAAATTTCAAAGCTTTTCTGCATTATTGAATGGCTAAAAGCAATGTGGCCATCTAGCCATCCATCCAGATAGATAAAACCTACAAATCATTCGCGTCATAAAGCAAAAAAGCCGGAATGTTGTACGCAATAAATAATATTTGGAAAATATTGAACATCGAAATGGTTTTCCTGTTATTTCTGTTCATTATCAGAGTGACACAGTGGTGTCGTGATAAATAAGGAATAAGGGGCATTAGCAAAAGTGTTATTATAGTTGATACAAACTATTTCGGTGTAGAACCTTAATTAAAATAGCTTTATTTGTATAGAATGCTTTTGTGAACTAACAATTTCAGCCAACTTGGAACGTGTTAGAGATAAGTAAGCAGGTTAAATGTAAAGTTTTTTAGATTTGTTGACGTTTTGACACATTGGCCGTGATCACGGGATGACTAGCTAAAAGCTGACATACTCATATATAAGTCTGCCTTCGAAAAATGGCTACAATGTACTTATTAAAACGAGCAAATTGTTACAGAACTCCGTCTTCGTGGGGAGTATGGGTGGCATGGCTCTCATACCTGAAAGCCCACCGCGTCGCTCCCGCTCAGCCGCCGACCTGCCGGCGCTCGTGACTCCAGCAGACCGTTCCCACCTAGCCACCCCCAGGTCTTCAAGAGCCGCTTCCCTACACAGCGCAGTAGACTTGCGCGTCTGCGTGCCTTCCCCAAGGACCTCCCGCGCTGCCAGTCTACATTCAGCTGTCGATATGCCCGGCTCGGTACAAGTCCACGTGAGAGGGTCAGGGAACAATCTGAATAGACCAAGGAGTCCAAGAAGGCTAACTATTACTAACGTTTGAGGTTTTGCTCTTTTAATTTTCGAATCAGCAGCGTTGTTCGATGGACCAATTACTACAGTGTTAGTAGAATTATTTTGGTGGTGTTGAGTGACTTCGTTTTATTAAGTGCAATGATCCTTCTTTGAGTGTAATTTAAATAATATAATAAGTCTGGTGTAAATAATTTAAATACTTGATTATCAGTAGGATTAGCACGAAACACTATCGAGCAAATATGTAAAATGTATAGGAAAATGTAGTTCCGTTTACGTACGGTAGGAACGCGGCTCAATATCTCATTTTTTTTTACTATACTTCCTCGATACTTCTCGAAAGTTATTCGTGCTAGACCTACAGTTCACGTCTTTATTATATCAAAATTAGTCGACTTTTATTTATGAATATTTCAATTGTGATTTAAGAACAAAAGGTTTATAACTTGAGGTTCTTTTAAAAACTTGACTATTCCACTTTAGTTAAAACTGTTTTTTTTTTTGTTTGGCAACATTGAAATCAAAACTCAGCGAAAATAAAATTGGGCCAGAACTTGATAGTGACACCAGAAAAAAGAATAAAAGGCATGATTTCGTTAAAATATTATATAGATAGAGATTATTCTACTTCAAAATAACATTATTTAAAATATATTATTGCTAAATTTTTAAATCCTGTACGTTTTAAAAACATAGCTGCATACCTATAAAACTATTTTCTCAAATTATCCAAAAACACAATAAGTGGAATAGTTAACCTTATGTTTTGGCGCGCACTGTTCATTGAAATAAAACAACTTTTACGGATATCAAACGCGCTATATTTCCACGAACTAAGTTGTATTTGTAATTGTCATCCAGTGACCACGGCAGCTGTAAAGGTGCCGAAACGTCGGGAAAATCAAAAAACCCCTAAAAAACCTAAAAATACGGACAATTACAACTTAGTTCGTGGAAATATAGCGCGTTTGATAACCGTAAAAGTTGTTTTATTTCAATGGAATAGTCAAGTTTTGAAAAGTAGGTACTTCATATTTTCTTTGGCTGCAAAACAAAATGCACTTTTATAAGCCTAAATTCTTGTGACTACAGTAAAGGTAGATACTTATAGATATTCAAATTTATTATTTTCTATTGCTGTTTTTATTAAAATTGAGTATCTTAATAATGCTTTTCAAACAGACTTTTGGTTATTTAATTATCAATAATCTTGCATCGGAACACTCAATGCCTTTATATGAGAAACAAAAATGTATAGACTTACCTATAAAATTAGTTATTAAGTCTTTATCTTCAATATTTCCCTTAGTGTCGTCTAGATTCCTTCTATTTCTCTCTTCGCCATATCTATGTATAGTAAATAGCAACTATAGAGCGTTGAACGCTACTTTAGTCGTGTGGTGCTAATCTAAGAGAAATATACTTTATTTATTTACTTATATATTTACACAACTGCTCTTACTGTTTCGCCTTTCAATATCTTATTTATGTTTGAATACTGAATGAGGTTTTACTTTGAGATGGTCTAAAAAGTGCGCTAAAGCATTTTTTTATTAAATAAAAAGTTCCAATCCAAAGCCATAATTTACAATGTAAAGGTGATACAACAGAACTTACAGCTATATGGCAACATCAGTGGACCTGTGTAGGTAGATCCCCTGACTTTCATGCTAGGAAAACCTGTGTTATGAAAGTCAGTGGTTCGGCTCATATAAATTTTATTAAATTAAGTTTGGTTTGGACCAGGCACAACAACTACGTTACATTGTATTAGGGCGAATAAATAACCGTGAAAACAAAGAAAAACAAAATTATATAGAAATATTAAAAAGTAAAAAAATATTGTGTGCGTGTGTGTGTGTGTGTGGGGGGGGGGGGTATGTGTATTTGTGTGAGTGGTGGTGTGTGCGGGTGGGTGTGTGTATATTGCTAAGTGAATTCCCTGACAATTCATTTAATTGTTTATTCTCTATGCCGTTTAGGACTATGTCAATGTCATAAAATAAGATTTTAAACTTTCGCGTTCCATCATAATTATATATTAAAACAACGGGACTAAACGCGACATTTCGTTATGTAGTACAAGTACATACAGCTTGACGAGCGAGTCTGCTTGTGACCACGGCTATTGCAACATAGCCGAAACGTCAAGCTGTAAGTACATAGTTGTACTACATAACAAATGTCGCGTTTTAGTCCCGTTGTTTTAATATATAATTATGACAGTTTCAGTATAGCAGAATTTGCTTCGAATTTTTTGAGGCAAGAAAACTTATTAAAAGCAAATTCCATAGGAAATAAACAAATAAATGAATTGTCAGGAAATTGATAGTAATATTGCGTTAGCGCCCTTTTTAGACCGTCTGGGCAGAAAATTAACTTTATTAACTACCTATGGTTTTATTATTGGATCCTGGGGCTTAATCACTAGTGTTATTACATTTTGATTTAAAACAAGACCGATACGATGTCATTATGTTTATGAAAATACCAACTCCTGTGTATATATATGTGGAATACTTGCGAAAATTATTCCATCGTCACGTGAAAAAATGTTGAGCAGCTACGATACCGGACGTATCCTTAACGTTGTGATTCGAATACTCTGTCACAAGTTTTTCGCAATAACGCCACTGGGGTCAATTCTGCTTATGGCTGCTGCGAGTTTTGTTCTAATCGTTCCAATCTCAATCTTGTTTCAATTGGAATGTTTTTACAGTACTTTAACAAGACCTACAACTATCACTAAGCATAACCAGAATTGGTGTATTAGCACAAAGTATTTAGCCCCTACGGCACAAGGTTAGGGATGGTAGTTTATCTGAAGAATTTTATTTAGCCCTGTCAAATTCGTCCTATAAATAATATTGTCTTCTCTTTAATAGATAGACTAGGCTTACCCATAATTATCTTTCTTTTACTGACCAGTTATGTGGATGTTTTACTTTGTTTACAATAATGGTAACTTAATCAGATTCAACTAATATTGCGAATCGAAGTATTATAATCAAATTATTTGAATATTTCTTTACATGATAGTAAAACTTTCATTTATAATACTTTACAAGGGAACATAAAACTAAATATAACTATTACTAGATAATTTACCACTGTCTAAATGAGATTTTTTTAATGTAATATGATAATAAATATATATATCAATTTATGATTTTAGATTTTTTGCATTTTTCAATGCTATTTTTATACTTATGATAAATTTTAAATAGAAAAATATTGGAAAAAAAATATATTGGAAAAATATTTTTCTATTTTCCAATATTCCAATATGTTTCTATTTTTCTATTTAAAATTTATCATAAGTATAAATATCAATGTCAAATCGTCAGGGCCAAAACATTATAAAAATATTAGACAATTATGTATAACTGTTTACCCGCGTAGTTCCCATGGGAAAATCCGGGTATGTATTACAATGCGAAAGTAGAAAATACCGAATGTTACAAGACCTATGGAAGAAACACCGAAAATTTAAAAGCCAAATAGTTGTTTGACCGAACGTTTAAAATCAAGAAAGGACATTTTACCTAAAAGACTTGTAGTGTGTTACAGTTTAAAAGATGAGTGCGAGAAGAATTGTAAGGGAAGGTTAATAACGAAACCAACCTTATGAAAGTCGTTCTAACACTGATTTAATTCCAATAAAAATGTTACATAAGCATAATTGCGGAAACGCTGTAAATATTAATACATAATTTTATTGTCTCTACAGACCTACATTAGTACGTCACACGATCACATATTAATATTATTTGTAGTTGTCTGTCTGTACGTTACTCGTACATCTTGTCGGTCCAAAAGAGGGAAAAAAACTTATGCTATAAAAATTTAAATTTCATAACAATAAAAAATATTACAATAAAAATTTAAAGTAAATTTATTTAAATTCCTTAAATATTTGATCATTGCACTACACTTGTATCAGGGATGTACAGTCGCACGGATCGTGGATGAGTCCTGGGGTGTGCAGCTGCAGTATCCTGGTTGACACTCTGGACTGCTTCCATCGGGATTGCGTCCGTAGGGGAGTTAGCCAGGGTCGTCTTGCTTTTGCGCCATCGCATAATCGCGTAGCCGATTAGCGCGACATTAATCAATCCCAGTATTGTGAACATTACTGAGTACTGATGTACCTACGTCATGAACGCTGAGTGGTGCGGTGTGTCTGCTTGTTTTTTAGGCTTTAAATCCCAAAGCTTAAGAACCGAAGCTTAATATACCTACGGTCTGTACCCCGATCTACTTGATACCGAATTAGCCATAAATCTAAAAGTCAAAATATTGAAAACAAAACGTCAATAGAAGCGTGGGACGAGGCACATTAAAAGTAGGTACATAAATATGATAGATAGGTAGGGACAGTCACAAACCGGGATTGTTGAGCCATTTGCCACTGTGCATAATATGTTGGCCGTGTAATGTTACTATGATCACATTGCAAAAAAGAAAATGGCGGCATTCGTGTAACACATACAAGTTAAGATAATAAGCTTGTGGCTTAGCAATCCCGGTTTGTGACTGTACTTTTATTTATGTATAAATTTTTATTCATATGATTTTAATGTCATATTGATGTACTTTTTAAAGAAAGTCTTCTCTGACGCTTCGCCGGCCACTACTGCGGCACGCTCGCTTCGCTCGCTCTTTCGCTCGACCTCGGTGTGAACTCGATTCCGTCAAGAGTGACCCCCCATTAAATAGCTTAGAACATGTTACAGTACAGTTTAGACATAAAAGAACTGAATTCTTTTTGTTTTATTCAAATACGATAAGTAGTTGCGAAATTACAAGTGTTCAAACTTCAGGTTTCACGTGTTCCTCGCGTGATGTCATTTTATGCCAGTTTCATACAAATTGGTCAAACGTGAGCCGCAAGATGCATGTACAAGTGTTATGAAGTGACGTCACAACATAAAACGCCGACGCGTGTTAAAAATTTAAATATCCCTTGAAATATTATCACAAGGAAAAAAATTAAAAACACATTATTTTTTATACTTATGGTAAATTTTAAATAGAAAAATATTGGAAAAAATTAACTCGGCCACAAGTGAATTCTTCCAGCCTGAGAATTCACTTGTGGCCGAGTTAATTTTTTCCAATATTTTTCTATTTAAAATTTACCATAAGTATAAAAATAGCATTGAAATGCAAAAATTACAAAATCATACATTATTTTTTATTAGTCATGTGCTACTTGACGGCACATAAATCTAAAAGTGCTGTAAATCCCCAACGTTAGGCTCATCTAGTAGGTATTATAACGCGGGGGCGCCACTAGTAGTATTAATGATAATTCGCTTTTTTTATTTCGTTTTCAATCAATAATCACAATATGTTTTATTATTTCTATATATCTGACAAGGCCGTCGTCGTCGACCGTCCATACGTACGCACGACGGGCCTCCCTTTTTAATCTACACTAAAGAGGAAATATTTGATTGTTTGTTTGTTTGTTTGCATTGAATAGGCTCCGAAACCACTGAACGGATTTGGATTAAATTTGGTACACAGATAGAAGATAGCCTGGTTATGAACATAGGATACTTTTTATCCCGATATTCTCACGGGAACGGGAACAACGCGGGTAAAACCGCGAGCGGTCGCTAGTTTTAAATAAGAGCAAAACCAGCAGCAACTGCGGTGTACTGGCCTGCTTGTAGTGCGGAAACCTATACGATCTCCACAGTATGTACAATTTCGATTGAATAAATCAGTTCCGCGTCAATGTAAATTGAGCTTTAGAGGCGATTCCAAAATCAATAATAATCGCTATCTTTAGAACCACGGCGTGTATTCAGATGTCCGTAGTCATTTCGGTGCTGAAATATTCAGTTTGACTGTCGTCCTTGATGTAAAATACGATAAGTAGGTATATCGCAGGACAGTATGGCAGCATTACGGTTTGACCTTGAGAGCGCCCTTATATCACTCGTCATAGAGGCGCTTTTCGTAGTACATTTAGGAAGCTGAAGACCAGCGTTTTGCTCTTTCGGGGCAAAAATGTACGCTGAGCTTTTTGTCTCTTTGTCTCGCTGTGACACACATGCACACAGATACTTACAAAATTAAACTGACAGGGTTAAGGTTTTAGATCTCTATAGGAAGCTATTTGCTTATATCTATTTTTGTCAGTAACTAGTTTATTTTTCTTTTCTTTTTTATTAATAATTTTTATTTATTAAAAATAATAATTTTGTTCATGTGCATTGTGATGCAAATAAATGATTTTATCTATCTATCTTTTTCTATTTGTACAGCCTGACGCTGCTGACTGCAATGTACTGCCATAAGACTTTTCTGTATGCCAATCCGAAGAACGAGCATCCGAGTTTTGTCATTGAAAACGCAGGCTGATACATGCAGGCTCCATACTGTATGACAGCCACAACAGCGACAAAACTGGACCGAGTTTTCGTTACATAATCAGCCCGCCGATGTTTTTTATGTGAGACGAATAGTCGAGACAAAAGGAAGACACATTGAAAAGGGACATTTAGGAGGCATATATTTTAACATTCGACACAAAAACGGTTGAAACTTATATGAACGCGTAAATCGTCAATTTTAGTTTTGGTTGTCCTATGGAGTTGTTAGAAATTCAGCAAGTATTTGCTATATTGTTGTTTTTTAAACTCCAACTTATCTAAAAGATTATGAGTTTTAATTCATTTTGCATACAAATAAATGTGTAGGTACTTACGAAACAGGTACCTATACGTACTTATTGATATAAAACACGGAAGTCACTTTGTATGCCTTTTCTCTAACAATCTCGATTCGCTTAACCATCTTTGTTAAATAAGGTAATCTTTTGCTACATCTTGGACGGGTAAAATAACGTATTAAGGTTTTCTTAGAAAAGTAGAAAAATCGCGGGGTTGTTATAATTATTTAACAAATAACTTAGAAGCTTGACTATGTCCACTCAAGACAATCTATTCAACCTTTGACTACGACTAATATGAGAATCAGTAAATGTCAAATAGTAAGTAATAATATACATTTAATTAACATCTTAGAAGCCTTGAATGTGCCTCAAACAAGCTATTTAACCTTTGAATACAAATATATTACTTTGAGAGAAGTCTAATCAAACCCCTATCACGAAAATCGTATACTACCGTCTGTCGCAGCTGTTCCCAGAAACTATCGAACTTTTCAATTACATCCATGTCTTTTCTGACGTATTCTCGGACATTATAAGATTACAAGTATTGACTTTTTCGACTACGCGTTTAGCGAAATCACTACCAATGAACTTTCTTTTTAAACTAACTGCTTAAAAAACGAGTGTATTGTACTTGGGTTTTATACAATGATATTTGTTCACTATACTTCGGACTGTATACAAGGTTATTGTTTGTTAGTTTGTATGTTATTATACATTTGTAGAACTTATCATTACGAACAACCCTGAAATCGCGAAAAAAATCAGCTGTTTCATACATTTTAGGAGAGTTCATATAAACCTTGGTTGGGTCCATACTAAAATTTGTCTGCTATGACGAGTTCTACAAATGTTTTTGAGGTTTTGGGTAAAGATTAAATAACGTTGGATATGAAGCGCTCATGGCAGCGCTTGACAGACTGATCGTATTCGATCACGTTTGTTAAGCAACGCTCGGTCCGGCCAGGTGGTAGAAACTGTCTAGTCATCCAGGCTGTCATTTGCCTCCAGTTTTACTGTTTTTGTATCGGATTCTACTTGGTCCCTAGATAGGGTGGTATGGTATCCGATCAAACCTTTATTCGTGTCAACACACACCTAATAACCACTGAGATGATGATAATAACGCAATTGCAATTAATCAAAACGATTTTTTTCTCTTACATAAGTAAAATCTTGTAAATAACCCTTATAATATTTATTTCATTCCCTTGTAGCCATAGTAATATTCTATTCTACACGAAGGTCCAATCACAGAGCTCGGATTATTCGAATAAGGCACTGTGATTGGTTGGTTTGCGTGTTACTGAGGCAAGTATTGTTTGTGGTGATTAAACGATCAAGCTCAATCGACACCAAAGTGGCACTTTATGTGCGTACTTTAAACTTCTTTTTTTTAGATAAACGCGACAGCAGGTCAAACTTTACATTTAAGATACTGAGAGCAGTTTTCGTAGTGTAAGTGTAAATTCTGACGTTCAGCTAGTTGATTATCTAACTCTGTTGCTACCAGATTTTGATTGAAATTGATTGAAAGTGCAGTTACATTGCTGTTTTAGTAAGATAGTTGTCACATTGATTTTTACTAAAGCAACAATGAGACTGCACTTACAATTACAAAATCAAGAGGCTGTTGACTGTACCTACAATTTTAATTTGGTACATTGTGTTGAATATGGGTTGATCAATATGAAATTCCTGCACAAAAACGATAGAAAGTACTTACTTCTAATTTTATTTCGAATTTTGATGTTAATGATATGGTCTAGTGTATATTTTGTTTGTACCTATTAATAATTATTAATTACTTAATTGAAAATATATTTAGTCATAAGTATAGGTAACAATATCTCAAACATTGTAAAGATAAGCAAATTAGAATCTACTTACAACTATTTTGTAATTTAAAGTATTTAATTGATACCTTACATATAATGGTAAAAAGATATTAAAATCTGAAAGAAATTGTTCTGTTTTATTTATATGTGATCCTTTACCTCTGACATAACGAGGTAAGTAATCCATTTGGTGAAAATTACGTACTTACAACTAGATTGTTTATTAAATAAATTTTACTTTTATAGAGTCCGGTGGCGCAATTGGCATCCTCGGCCTGCGATTATGGCGTTGAAAAGCAACAACAACAAAAAAATCATTAGCACGCTAAGACGTTAGTGCTGCCTAAATTTTCATATATAGCCAACATGCCGCCTTTTTAATAATTTATCCGCCTCTGTGGTCTAGTGGCAACAACTAGTGGTATCAGACCCAGGGGTCCCGGGTTCGATTCCCAGCGGGGGTACAATTTGTATTCGGTTTGGTTGGTGGTAGGACTTGTTGTGAGTCCGCCTGACTAGCTACCACCATCTTATCTAAGTCTGACGCCATAATAACAATGTTCTCAGCATTGTTGTGTTCCGGCAGTTAGAGATAAGATAGCCAGTTCCTCAGTGGTTGAGGATTCCGGGAGAGGCTCGCTTCCATCTTCAGCCTTATCAATACTTAACATCAGGTATGATGAAGGCTAAGAGTCACCCCGTCGTTAATAAAAAAAAAATAATAAAAAAAAAACAGTGGATCTTCCATCCAATAAGGAATATCTGTGCTTCAGCAGTGGGGACATCAAAATGGCTTGGTTTTTCGATAATTATTGTTACGTTACTGATTAAAAACAAAAGAAAGTACTCTTTTAAGGTTCCGTACCTAAATGGTAAAAAGGAACCCTTATGGTGCGACTCAGTCTCTGTCTGCCACAGCCGGATATCTCAAGAACTACTAATGCTATTACCTCGAAATTTGGAATAGTTTTAAATGACATTTGCCCAATTATTTTGCAAATAAGAAAGAAAGAAAAATATGTATATTTTTTTGCAAACGGGACTAAAAGAGGGTCTTAAAAATTCGAAGAGAGGCTACTTGAGCATGTGGGGTATCACATGACAGGGCTCTCTTTTAGATTCACCTGTCGCGCGTCGAGCATACTTTCACCCACTCGTTGCAGTTGTGCGAAACAAGCATACGTCGCTCGCGTGACTTAAGTCGCATGCGTGTTAACGTATGTGTCGCACTTAAGTCATGAGAGCAATTCAAAAATAGACCTCCAGAACGCTGCTTGCCACATTCTTAATAGTAGATTATGGGATTATGACTAAGGGGATAAAACAGTGTCTTATGTCACGGGCAGCATATTGAATCCTGAGCGAAATGAAGGATTGCGTAGTAGGAATTAAGACGTTAATTCCTGAGCGAAGCGAGGAATTATGGTCAGAATTCTGAATGAAGCGAAGGATTCAAGTCTGCCCAAGGCTAAGACGCTTTTATGTCCGAGGAGCATACTCTACTTTATACACCTACTGTGCCTACTGTGAAGTTAAATAAAAAAGAAATAATAAATTATAAAACCAATAAGTAACTAACAATAATTCGCGGAAGTTATATCGAAAGAATCGAAAATCACTTGATTTCTTTAGAAATATTGTTCCTTATGCAATGTAATGATAATTTTCATTATATCTGTGTGTATAATACACATTCACAATTTGATGATTTGCCATGTTTTGTTAAGTAAGACAAAAGATACGGAAAAGCAAGAAAATGAAAGAGATAGCTATTACATTATATTTGAATGTGTGCAAAATATCACCCAATTTCAAATGTTTTCTTGGTGCTAGGGTATAGCTAGAGGATGGGGAGTTTCGACCAAATTTAATAATCTAATTTGGTATCGATGCAGCCAACTAACAAATTATTCACGCGGCACATTTGAATTGTATACTAACCGTTTCATCCTAAAATAGTGCTAAAATCATAGATTTATCATTTGTCTACACGTTGCTACGTATCTAGTTGTAGCAACGTGGAGACAAATGATAAATCTAGATCATAGATCATAGTAGATCTAGCTAGATCTACTATGAGTCTCCATAGCAACCGAGTCGGTTGTTTAAATTTGTGGCCACATTTTTTGATCCGTTGTTTGTATGAAGCGCGGTATCTAGTAATAGTATCCTACAATAGGCTGAAAGCTGCGCCCTACAAATAAAACGCAAATGCTTTTGTTCGGTTAAGGGATGGGTCACCAAAAATTAACTAGTTCCGTCTGAATTTTCATCGGTAAACCTATCAATCCACATGTAGCCAGCATAGTTGGTCATGGTCAATATCTATCTACTCAGGAGGAGCCGTGGCGCAGTGGTTCGCGCGCTCGGCCTGCGATTGTTGAGGTTAAGCAACTTTCGCAATGGTCGGTCACGGAATGGGATACCAAAAATTTACTATCTAGAGCTCCTCCGTGCTTCGGAGGGCACGTTAAGCCGTTGGTACCGGCTGCATTTGCAGTCGTTGAAATCCACCAAACTGCATTTGGCCCGCGTGGTGGGTCATGGCCCGTTCTCCTTATCCATCCATAAGGAAGGCCAGTGACGATCTACCTGGAGTTGGATAAGATATTAACATCATCATTATTAAAAGCAAGTTTTACATTTTTATGAATATGCAGATGACAAAAGCATGACAAGCCCCTTTCAGCCTAGTTTCGTGGGCTGCTGGATCAAACGTGTTATGAGATAATGTATTTATTTTATTGATTAATCATTTAATCCTTCTTCAACGCAGAAAGTAAAGCAAATCAAGTAAATTGGTTCAATTTGCATCCGTACAGAGTGCATAGCTATCTGCGGAGAGCCGCGGAGGTCAAGGTCGTCCTACAATAGGCTGAAAGCTGCGCTCTTCAAATAAAACACAAATGGATTTGTATTGTTGTAAGCTCGCCTCGTGACGCTTTTAAGAAGAGATAATATTATCAAAGCCAAACACTTTTGAAATTGAACCAGTTTGTTAATTATTACATGATTAGGTGTTATGACTGTTCAAAGAGTTGTATTAATTAGGTCGATATACGGCCTCATTTGTATGCAAGGAGTTTTTATATCTTAATTATATTTTCTTCGCAACTTATTTCGGTAGTTTTTTGTTTGACATTCTATAAAATTTTCCTGTCGTAGATAAAAAACGTAGTGATTACTTGCTCAGTGGTCGTAGACACACTCTTCTCCACGAATTTTATTTATCGCTTATTTTTTCATAAGCCTTAATTTTTTGGAACATATAGCAAAGATTCTGTGCTGTTTAGTTTTTTGTTTCAACATTTTTAACAGGGGTCGTGGTTGTCAGGTTCTTGGTAATTTTTTTTGTGAAGATGGCTTCTTCTGTTTTTCATAGATTTTACGCCAACGTCCTGTAACATTGTAATGCTAACCAGTACCTATACACGGTGACATGGATACTCGACCTATTCCTTAAAAAACGAATTAAGTCCAGTCAACGAGGTCAAAACTGGAAAGTTAACGAGTTGTGACGGTTCTTAGATTTTTTTAAAAAAAATCTGAGTTGTTAGCAAAATCCATTAACTGTAAATAAACTACTTCACTCTAAACATTGAATTAATACTTTTCAGAAAGCTGAAAGGTTAGTGATCATTAAAAAAAAACGCTTTCCCAACACTTGTAAAATCTCTGAAATAATAGGTCTTTTGTAAGAATTATTTTTATTTTTGATATTTTTCTCGAACTTCGCCGTCAATTATTGGAAAAATCTGTATAGAAGTGCAAACTTACGCCAGTAGAAATTAGTAAAATAACTAGTTAGTTTCATAAGCTTTCCAAGAAGGTACAGAAGTTAATAACTTTTTAAATTTATTCAAAAACAGCAAAAAGACGCTGTAGGACAAACTTTTCATTTTGATATGTTAATTAAAGCTCGAAAAGTCAACAGAAACATAGTAAAATATGTTCATTTTAGGTACTTTTTGAATACCGTCATATTGACTGTGTTACAACTTTTAAGTTAGCTACTACGATTTGAAATTTTAAACTTTCGCGTTGAATTTTATTAAATTAATTACAGGTATTAAGTGCGATGTTCACTTCACGCCGTTGCGCCGTTTTGTATATGGGCTTCACTTACTAGCCGCTTTGACAAACGCGAAATGCTCATTCAAAGCGGCGTTCTTTTTTCAGCCGAATTGTAATCCCGCTAGCCGCATTACATAACAGCGGCGTTTTATCGATATGACTGCGACACGTGCATTCACTATGTAATTTCCAGTTTAAAACAAGAGTTTTAAACACGAAATTACAAACAGCTTCCAAAAAAATTTTGAATTTTGACAACGCTCTTTTTTATGTTCAATTTTATATCAATCAGAATATGATTAACTTGTCTACAAAATAGACACAATTGCTAACTAACTGGAAGACAATTCTGCTATTTTTTGTCAAAATGGTGTTTCAATAGTATTCAAATTCAAATTCAATATCATTTATTCAGTCTAGGCTGTTACAAGCACTTATGAACGTCAAAGAAGCTACGCCATCGGTTCACAAACCCTACGGCGGGAGACCTTGTAACGAGAAGAACCGGCAAGAAACTCGTGAAGGGCTGTTTTTTTCTCCCTGTTTTATTTCATACAGAGTCGTCAAATTGAAAAGTGACCTTAACATCAGTAAGGTCAATTGCCATTACAAAAAGAAAATACTAATTAAAATATTACATTTTATGGTTATTGTAACCTTAAACAATTTTCAACTGGCAAAGTAAGACTTGTCTATCATACATTACAACATTTCTCGCATTACAAGATTACTGTACTGCAAGTTGTGAGGTACATACAGGTCAGTATCAATTTAGTTTAGATAAAAATATTTAGGCTTTAAGCACAACATTAGGACTAGGAGGAGGTAGACCCATTTCCGCTAGCGGCACCCGTTCACGAGCATGACGCATGAACCAGCCATCGCTTCGCTCCACCATATTTTAGAGAACGTAACGACCCGCCTCACACGACACCGCCGAAGAACGTTTGAGTGAGCATGACGTACTTCAGGTACTTATGTTAAGCTGTATAAATATAAAAAATACAATGGCAACAGCAAAAAAAGAAAGATAAAAGTGCATTAATTTAAGACACAACTTACAATGTTACTATAAGACGCATCAGCTGGGTCATAATCTCAAAGCGTAATTAAAATAAGTTAAAAAAAAAACTTTTATATAATTGGAATAATTGAAAACATTATTTATTTTTATTTATTCTGATCAAGCACGGAACGTATCTCAACTGATTACATCTTAAATAACATAAAATCAAAATAAAATACATGTATCTCTACACATTTTAACACAAGCAAACATGAGCAGACCCATCCCGCTGGCAGCACCCGTTCGCGAGCATGACTCAGTAGTAGTGTTTATTTACACTGTTGCAACAAAAACTGTGAAAACAGGACTGCCATTGAAACACCATTGGAATACAATTGTGACTAAGCATTAGCAGAATTGGGCCCCTGCTCATTCACCATAGTAATTATAAATTGAAGCAGAAGGTGTTTTTAATTAATGCACAGTAACATACGTACTATTACAAAGTCGCTGAAACAAAATAAGTACCAACATAGGTACATAAACTACATAGTTTACCAAGTTGCAAGTTAAAATTTACCTACTCGTTAAATTTGAGACTTGCTTACTAGCTCAGGAGTAGCGAACACAACAATGGCTTATTAATACTTTTCATAAAGTTTATTTATTCTCATGAAATTATGCTATACTCTGTATGTATCTTAATAATGCTACAAATATCATAAAATATGTAATACTTATGATGTTTGTATTATAGAAAAAGAAACAGAAAAGTTGACTCGGCTTACAAGTTAGTCTCAGACGGGACTCGAACCCGCGATATGCGGCCCACAGTTCTGAAAATAACTTGCGAGCCGAGTCGAATTATTTTTTTATAAAAAAATATCTTAAGTATAAAAATACGAGCAAAGAAAATGCAAAAACTTAGAAATTATAAAATATGTAAAAGTTTGGTTGTTTGTTATACAATTACACAAAAACAAATAAACGGATTTTTATGAAATGCAGACACAGATAGTTTATGACTGTTTTCGCGTGGTTGAGTAAAAATCTTTTTTTTTTATTAGTAGGAAATAGGATTATTGACTCGCTTTGTATGCGCATAGTTACGTGATTTATAGAATAGGACTACAAAATACTCATTTTTCAATTCAAACTAGTAGTTCCAGAGATTGTCTATTCAAATAAACATACAGACAACAAACGATCAGCTTTAGACTGTTTTTATAAACAAAAAAATACCAAAGGTTGGCATTCCCTGCTCCTGAATACACATTCAAACACTCGTTTCAAGTTTGTATATAGGTAATACTTGGTCGTATCGCAGCGATACAGGCTAAGCAAAACTTTACACTCGACACTTTGTTCTTGCGTGTAAGCACTTACTTTGCAAGTTGTTTCAAACGAATAGTCAGAGAGATTACAAATTACTTTCATAAAGTTCAATTGTTTCTTTAGAAGTTTGGAAGAAAATTGGGAACTTAACGGTTGTTTGGTATAACCACAAAACATGAATTAGTTTAGCATGGATGGAAACAATGAAGAGAACCGTTTCAAAACATTTTTTCAAAAGCGCTTAATTATTTAACTTGGAATAAAAAATTAAAACCTTTTTTTTGCATCTGGGATGACATACCCTAGAAACTTGGTCTGTTTTATATCCACACTAGCGGACGCCCATGGTTTCACCCGGGTGGTTCCCGTTCCCGTGGGAATATCGGGATAAAAAGTACCCTATGTTATCATCCATGCTTTCAACTAACTCTATGCCACAATCAAGTAGATTGGTTGCTTAGTTAGGGCATCAAGGAAGGAAAAACAAACACACTTATTTATTTATTTATTCTTTATTGCAATATAAAAAAAATACAGCAAATGGCGGACTTAATGCCATCAGGCATTCTCTACCAGTCAACCAGTAAAAGGTGTTAGACCTACCGTATCGGCAATAAAGTAGTACTATAAAACATAATTCAGAATATTGTAACAAAAGTGGGAATAGTTAATTAAGGGTATTTAATTAACAAATAATACTTATACATACTACATAATATAAATATTTAACATACATACATACGTGGGTAGTTGAAAGAAACGGCTGCAAATTTTGTGCTCTTACATATTTTAATATAAAAAATAATAATATTCATTATTTTCGTTATATTATTGCATAAAAGTAATGATTGCCTAGTGTACTCGCCTGCCAAGTGTTATCTCCTTCAACAATAAAGTCCTCACTATCACATCACATCATGGATCAAATCAAGCAATCGGTAGCCGATATGATGGCACTGTTCAACGAGCGGATGACTTCTTTTGAGGCAGAGCTGCAGAAGGCGCCCTCAACATCTACCACAACCCTTACCACCGATTTCACAACATTCAGGACATTTATCATCGACTCGCTGAATTGTCTACAGCGACAGGTTGAGATGATGGCACGTGATATTGACCGTATGGAGATGAGAAGTCGCCGCAAGATGCTTCTATTCCATGGTGTGCCTGAAGTGGACTCTGAAGATACCCCTCGAGCTGTGTTACAGGTAGTGACAGATAAGTTGAAGGACAGCTGCTTTAAGTTGTCAGACATTAAGCGCTGTCATAGGATGGGGCAACAATCAGCTGGTGCACACAAACCAAGGCCTATTGTAATTAAATTCAACGATGTGGTCGTCCGGGACAAGCTGTGGTTCGCAAAGGTCAGTCTGAAAGGTACTGGCATAACCATGTCAGAATTCCTGACCCGATCGCGGCACGAAACATTCATGGCTGCGAGAGAGCGCTTCGGTGTGAACAACTGCTGGACCAGAGAAGGCTATGTGTTCATCCTTGGCCCCAATAAAACGAAGCATCGTGTCTCCACTGTAGGGGAGCTGAGTAGCATCGGATCGTCGAAGCCGGCTGTTGCGGCATTGAAAGCGACAACGAGACCCAAGCGTGCAGGCACGAAGAAATAAGGTCGACTTTTCTTTATTCTGAACATGTTCACTAAGTGTTCAACTCTTTGTAGGTACTTCTATAAATATTTTACTGTTGTAGATTTAAAAAGCTTGCCAATTATTATTTTTTCACTTTTATCGTAAAATATTTTAGTGTAACCATAACCAATAATAAATAGTGTCATGTCAACGTAGAAATGACAATCAGTTGTCATACCTGTCATTGTCAAAGTCAGTCGGTCAAGTAGGATTCCGTTCCGAATCGTATCCCCATTGTCACAATTTTTACTTCAGTGTGTTTGTTGTAATTGCATCTATTCTCAATGCCTCTGCTTTGTAATTAGTTTTGTTTACCTGTTTTTAATAATAACAAATAATTAAGCGGTTACTGGTTGCGCTTCGTTTGTTTTTGTACCCTGTTTTTGTGCCTAAATTGTGTTGTGTTCTGTGTACAGTATTCCGCTGTGTTCAGTGTTTGCGTTCCGTTTTATGTTTTGTTGCTATGTTGAAATATAACAGTTAATAATTAATTAATTTATGTTTGTGAAAATTACTCTCTCCATACAACTGGCAGGTGGACACGATATAAATACATATTTTTATATATTAATTCTTGCAAGTACTTATTTATATAGGTACTCATACATATAAGTTTATATAGTTTATACATTTATATTTATATATATATTATATTATTTTATGTCATCCGTAGAGGATGAAACTAGTGACACTGAAAGTTTTATAACTGCTTGCAGTGATGATAGTTTTGCTAGTTTTTTGTCTGTTTCTGATGCTCTAACGTCACAGTTTTCTGATGTTCCAAATAATTTTAATGTTGTTCACATCAATGCCCAAAGCATTCCGGCTCATTTTACTGATATGCTGACTAGTTTTGACTGTAAAAATATTCATGCCATTCTTATTTCTGAATCTTGGTTTAAGCCCTGTCTTCCCTCAGTTTCTTATTCTTTGCCTGGTTTTCATTTGATCAGAAATGATCGTGCGTTTGGCGGTGGGGGTGGTGTTGCCATATACCTGCGATCACACATCCCGTTCACTGTCCTTGATATGTCGCCTCAGCCTCCACCCGTTAACGCCGGCGAACATCTGTTTTTAGAAGTCTCATTACATCACACCAAAATCTTACTTGGTGTATACTATAGTCCGTCCTCACGTATCAACTTCTTCTCTTCATTTGAAAATCTTCTCCAAACATTTTCCCCCTCTTACAGTCAAACAATCATAATGGGTGACTTCAATACTTGCCTTCTTAAGAAAGACTCCCGTTCCTTATCTCTTCTTTCTTTGTCACACTCTAATAACTTGAATATTGTGCCCTTTAACCCTTAAACAAACGCGAGTCCCTGGATAAGATATTAAGAAAATGACAATGGGTTCCGGGTAAATGATGGTCCCACATTTCATTTTTGGCAATGAAAATATAAAAAAATTAGGGGATGGGGGGTTTTTTTTGGTGGTAAATAATTTACCATTGTCCATTTAGAACTTCAACATTTTAGATGTAAGTGGTAAAATTATTACCCTTGTCCGTTACAGTTTATTTTTATTTTTACACTAATTGTTTCTCCTTGATTTGCTTGTTATTTTTTTTTTACAAATTAAACAGTTTTTTTAAATCTTTTTATTTATTCAAAATCACATAAAGCTATTTATTAAAAATCAAATATTGGCATCATATTGCACATTTTTAATTTTACGAAACAATTTGTAATTATTAATTATTTTATTAACTATCTGATTCCTTGTTACAAAAGTCCTTGTTGTATACAAAGTATTTTTATGTATATAATTTTTTTTTACAAATTCGGAACAGACAAGGGTAAATTATTTACCACTTCTTTGAAACATCCAAAAATATACAAATATTTACTTTCTGACGCCGTGAATGAGTTGAATAAGACATAAATATAGCGTACTTTATGAATTAGAACCGCAAAATAACTTACCAGATTTTTTGTTGAAGAAACTTTTCAAAAAACTACAGAGCACAATAAAATATTCGAATTTTTTCACCTTACTAACGGTTTGTCAGTTTTGACGTAACAATACACTGACAGTTGACATTTCTATGTTGTGTGTTGCCATGAACAAGATAAAGTAACTATTAAGGAATTATAATTTGGTAAAACTAGTTCTTCCAGGATTATATAACGATAAATATATCAGGTTTTTAAAAAAAACTCAAAGTGGTAAAATAGTTACCTTTATTTTATTAAGGGTTAATGCTACCCATCACATTCCAAACTGTACCCCTTCACTTCTTGATCTTGCTTTTGTTTCCTCCATTGACCGTGTTGCAAAGCATGGTCAATTTCCGGCTGATGCCTTTTCCTACCACGATCTCATTTTTATCTCCTACAAAGTCCGTCCTCCCAAAGTAAAGCATCAGGTACTGAAGCAGCGTAATTTTAGTGGTATTGATTTCGATAGCCTATGCAGTGATGCGAAGGCAATAGATTGGAGTCCGCTTCTGGATCTGGACACAGTTGACGGCAAAATTCAGTTCTTTGCTAGTACTCTCATTAGTTTGTATGACCTGCATGCCCCAATACGCGCCATTAAAGTAAAACATCAACCTTCTCCTTTGCTAACTGAAGACATTAAGTCACTGAGTCACCTTAAGGCTGTCGCTAAAACAAAGTATAAGCACCGACCTACTGCCTCAAATTGGGAGAAATTTGTTGCAATCCGCAATCGCTGCAATAGGGTGTGTAGGAAAGCACAACGCCACTTCTTTCACAGTTCTGTTGAAAATAGAGATCCAGCTAAAGTCTGGAAATTTCTGAATTCGATGGGGATCGGGAAATCGCGGCATGCCGCTATCTCAGGAGACTTCGACATTAATGATTTAAATCAACATTTTTCTTCTTCGTCCCACTTTGACGGGCTCACAAAAGCCAATACTCTGCGATCACTTTCATCAGTTGCCCGCCCTAATCATGAACCTTTCTTTTTTACTCAACTCACTGATTGTGATGTTAAGAAGAGCATCTTGTCTGTCGTCTCTAATGCGGTTGGAAGTGACTGTGTCAGCAGGAAAATGATAGTCCTTATCCTTGATGAAATCCTTCCGGTCATCACCCATATCCTAAATTTTTCCTTATCTAGTTGTGTTTTTCCATCGATGTGGAAAGATGCTCAAATTACTTCTCTTCCGAAAAAACCGAATCCCACGACCTTTTCCGATCTGCCCCCATATCCATTCTTCCATTCCTTTCGAAAATCCTCGAGCGTCTTGTTCACAATCAATTGAACGATTTTCTTTGCAAGAACAAGCTCATGAACTCCCATCAATCCGGTTTCCGGCCTGGTCACAGCACTACCACTGCACTCGTCAACATTACGGATGATATCAGGTCTGGTATGGAGGTTGGCAAACTTACACTCCTATCTCTGCTTGATTTTAGCAATGCCTTCAATACTGTAGACTTCAATGTACTGCTTGAGACACTTAGCTCTATTAACATATCTCCAACAGTGGTTGACTGGTTTCGTAGTTACCTGTTTGGTCGCCGACAGCGAATCCGTGTAGAGGATTTGTTCTCTTCATGGTGCAATGTCACTGCCGGGATGCCGCAGGGTGGCGTTTTATCTCCTCTTCTTTTCGCTATATTTATAAATTCTATTTCCTTTAATTTACTTTCGTCTTACCACCTTTATGCAGATGATCTACAAATTTACACGCATGCTACTGCTGATAATATTTCCTTAGCCATTGATAATATCAATACAGACCTGGCTCAAATTAGCGAATGGAGCAAAGCGCACGGGTTAAAGATAAATCCTGCCAAAACACAAGTCATTATAATTGGAAGCACCCGGTTAAGATCTAAGCTCGACCCTACTCAACTGCCAGCTATCACCTTCGACGGCATTGACTTGCAGCTCAGTGACCATGTAAAGAACCTGGGCGTGTACTTTGATAAAAGCTTAAGTTGGGGCATACAACTTCAGGAGGTGAGCCGTAAACTCTTCGCATCGGCTGGTTCTCTGCGGAGGCTCCGTAACTTTTTGCCAACTGCCACTAAGGTTGCGCTAGCACAGTCTTTACTCCTTCCAATCTTAGACTATGCCGATGTAAGCTATCTTGATCTAACAGAAGAGCAACTAAATAAACTGGAGCGCCTTCAAAACTTCTGCATAAGGTTTGTATTTGGTCTTCGCAAATACGATCACATCTCTGAATTCCGCAAAAAGCTCAAGTGGTTGCCTATTCGCCTTCGCCGGAATGCGCATATTCTGTCTCTGTTATTCAATATTCTTTTCAATCCTAATACCCCTTCTTATCTTAAAGATCGTTTCAGATATGTCAAAGACTCCCATTCCCGTTCCTTGAGATCATCAGAGAACTTGCGACTGGAAACACCGGTGCATTCCACTAAGTTTTACGGCCAATCCTTTACAGTGCAGGCTGTCCAGCTCTGGAATGCATTACCGATGTCAATAAGAGCTGCTCAAACAGTTAGTATATTTAAAAAACGTGTCAAAGAGCACTACCTCACCATTTAGATATGTTGCTGATCTAAGCTGTGAGTTATATCCTATCCATATTTTAGGTTAAGTATATATTTATATTAAGTATTATGTAAGTTTATTGTTAGGTATATAGTATTTATGCTTTTAATTGTATTTGTTTATGTATTTGGATTTAGTATATTGGTTTTCATTACGCCCTGTACACCTGTAGCTACCCTCATCATACTCTATTCTCTTATCCTGTCCATCCTAAGGTTGCCTGGAAGAAATCGCTTTTAGTGATAAGGCCGCCAATTGTATGTTTCTCTTTTGTTTGTTTTTTTATCATTCTATGTTCCGTGTGTACAATAAAGTATAAATAAATAAATAAATACATAAATACATACATTTAAAATATATAAGGACTCATTATGTCAGAGATGAAGGGGATCAGCGTAGGGATTTAAGATAGTGTTCACGGACCAGTATCTTAATTATAACTTTTACCCTTAACTGGTATCGCTTAAAAAGGCAACGTAACTGGTATCGGGGGTCAAAAATGACCCCAATGAAATATGCATGATAGTAAAACAATTGGTTTGAGTTTTTAAATTTTCTGTTTTATTTATGAAAATAAAACTTATAATCTACATATTATTTAAGTTATTTGGCATATTTTAATCAGATATCACATGTTTCGTTATCAAAATAGCTAACATCTTCATGCTACAAATTTTTTCTAAGGTCTTACTTTAAGTACTCTTATTTATATAAAAACTTAAAAATAACGCATCAAACCTTCTTTATATAGTTTTCGTATATAATCAATATAACAAAAATCAGGAACATCTTCTGAGATCACATATAACAAAAAAAAAATACAAACTAAAACAAATCCTCATGGAAAAACTAAAATTTTTACCAAAAATAGTTTAACATTTGGTACAAGTGACCGTTATGGCAGTTGTCTTGTCCTTCTTCTTCTTCTTCACTGGTTGAACTCGAAGAGTCAGTCACCCGGTCTATAATAGTGTTGTGGAGATTTTGGTTGAGGTATGGAAAAGGGTGGTAGATGGTAAGCCACTTGTAGGAAGGTCTAATGGTGAGCTCTTCCTCCGGACTGGGTGTTGGTAGTCCGGGGACCGCGGTCCGTCAGATGATCGTCGGATGTTGTATTTATGTGAGTGGCTCGGTGAAACTTTGCTTGCGTGATGTAGGTTTCCATACATGTTCTATGTATCCCATACTGAGTTGCAGTCAGCGCCATCTGTTGTCACGGTAGGTAAGATCCGTGTGTAGTAGTTTGTGCGGCGTTAGGTAGGTGCCGCCACATCACTCCCCCGCTGAGACCGGAGGTCGATTATCCTAGCTCAGCTGTCAGCGCGTCAGAGCTGTGTGGCGTTGCGGTGATCAGGCGCGTCGCCAGTGCTGCAGGCTGCTCCGTGTCCACGGTGAGTCGGGACCTGTCCGCAGTGATTCGGGACAGTGGAGTGAAGGCGCGTTGCCAGGTGCTGCAGGTAGATCCGTGTCCTCGGTGACTCGGGACCTGTCCACAGTGCGTCGGGACAGTGGAGAGTGACGGTGGATCCGAGCTGCTGGTGTGCAGGGCTGCCACGCCGGAGTGAGGGCCCAGTGGTGCTCCAGTCATGGGCTGCGAAGTCCAGGTCGGGGTGTTGCCGTCGAGGGTTGCCGGAGGTCCAGGAAGCGTCGTCCATGATGCTGCGGTGGAACCTTGAGGCTGGTTGCTCTGCTTGCGGTGTGACTTGCTGTGGATGCTGGATAAGGGTATGAGGAGTGATGGCTGCGCTGCGATGATGAAGGTGCTTGATGTGCTCCGTCGGGGGTCACCAATGTAGAGATTTTGGTTGAGGTATGGAAAAGGGTGGTAGATGGTAAGCCACTTGTAGGAAGGTCTAATGGTGAGCTCTTCCTCCGGACTGGGTGTCGGTAGTCCGGGGACCGCGGTCCGACAGATGATCGTCGGATGTTGTATTTATGTGAGTGGCTCGGTGAAACTTTGCTTGCGTGATGTAGGTTTCCATACATGTTCTATGTATCCCATACTGAGTTGCAGTCAGCGCCATCTGTTGTCACGGTAGGTAAGATCCGTGTGTAGTAGTTTGTGCGGCGTTAGGTAGGTGCCGCCACAGTGTCTTCAGGACAGCTAAGTACCTCCGCTTCCTCACAATCGCTGATGTTTTCATGGTCACAAGTAGCTGTTGATTTCGGAGTCAGATTCCTGGTCTTCGGCTTCCAAGAGTTGTACCATTTCTCTGTCGTGTAAAAAATCCGACACGGCGACGATTATTTACTGAAAAAATAATAAAACATTACAAAATAACTCTTACTATAAAGTGCACACTTCCGGTATCGGGGGTCATTTTGGACCCCATTAGTATACATTCATACGTTTCAAGTAACAGTAGAGTGACGCACGTCCGTCACCCGCCGCACCCCGTGACGTAATGAGATTACCAAGGTGCGCAAGAGTGTACGTGCTTAGACTGTAAAGTTCTGAAAAAAAATATGAGCAGTTGGGGTCTAATTGGACCCCGATACCAGCTAAGGGTTAATTTTGCATTTTACAATGCTATTTTTATGTGATATATATTACAGGCACAAATCTGAATAACTTTGATTTAAAACGAAAAAGCACTTACCTTGGCATGATGTTAGCGTAATTTAATACGAAATAATAGCACAATATCACAATCAGAAAATTCCACAGCACAAAACACCTGAGACACTTCTACGAAACTACGTCGTCGTCGTCGAAACGTTTTGTAAACAATTTTTTTTTTCTTAAAGGAAGTCTGTTCTCACTGAGTTATATGAATCAGCACAGACTAAAGAGCCATACTGGCCCCCTCAGACGATCCGAAACATCAATTGGTTTAAGAAAACAGACTTAAAATCCGAGCTTGAAAAATTGACATAATATGAAAGCCATCGGGTTAGAGCTTACATTTTGATGTCATGTTATGACAGATATCAGGTCAAGGGTTAAATATGAAAATACACTATAAAAAAGCAACTTGTCTCATGTCTCATCCCGTCAGAGCGACATGAGACAAGTTGCTTTTTTCTAGTATTTTTTCTTGTTTAATATTTATCACACTTTTATAATATTATTTAAGATATTTAAGATTACCATCGAAGTGTTTGTGCCGTTCATTTACCACTCATCAGCTTATTTGCTTCACTCATAGAATGAAATCCGCCTACTCGTTCAATATAGCACCACGGATGCCCAAGTGCGTCCTCAACCCCATTAATGTCAGAATATAGGTGCTTTTTTACAGAACACTTCAACGGTTTATTGAGAGCATTCAGCAAATGGGATGTCAGAAACGACGGCAATCACCCTGTGTTATGGCAGATATGAGTGGCATAACGAAGATCTCAATGAATTTTTTTTAAGGTTAACAATTTTGCAGAAAAAAATCATTAGGCCGGACAATCAACGGTTGCTAATTTGAGTTTAGTCTTGATTCGGGGCTGATTTAGCAACTCCTGAGGATGCTCCGTGTGAGGGCGAAACACGTATAGAGTAGTCGGTGATGGTGCAAGGTGTATCACTGTGTTGCATCTGCATTTATTTGCGGGCGGGCGGGCGGTGCATCTTGCATGTAAGTTTTCTTGCGGAATTAAGCTACATATTTTCCGTATTCTACTAAGATATGGATTTCCGCCAAGTAACGCCTGATTCTATCAAATAATTTGATTCCAGTCTAAGTTTTGACATACAATGTATTTTGATAATAATTGATTGGCATTGATTCTATTTATGTAATTCATTCTGACATGCTGGATTTTATGCTTATTATGGACATTTGCATTTTAATATGACTTCTTCTAATATTCCATAATTTTTTTGACATACTGCGATTATTTCTTAGTTTATAGATGATTTTGACATTTATATTTTAATATTTTCCTTAATCAATAATTATTTTTGACATGCGGTGATGGTAGGTACTTAATTAGTTCATAGACGATTTTGACATTTGTATTTTAATGTTTCTTTGTCGTATTCTTTAATATTATAATTTTTTGACATAGGTAGTTCTCAAGATGCCCCTTTTGACAAATAGTATTGTGTAAATTTTGTACGTATTTATCATTGTATTTTTTTTCTATATATAATCTGCAATTTTAATTTATTTTGGATTGTTACTTTAATTTTACGAATAATAATGTACTTATCCTGGCGTTTTGGGCAAACTGTAAGCCAGTAAGTACACTGTTTTTAATAAATAAATAAATACGCAAGTTGCTTTTCCATTTATCTTAATTAAAAAATCTTTGTGATACTAAGAACAACAACATTCTTTTAACTACCGTCAACTCAAGAATATTTAGCATTTATCTTTATTACAACACCATTTTAACACTTGTTTGCATAAATACTGAAATGAAAATGTGTAACTCTGTTACCAGTTGGCCTACATTTAAAACCAAGTACAAAATAACATTTAGTCTGAAATGTTATTAAAAACGTTCCTTTGTGGAATCTCGTTAAGATAAATTATTTTGTGGCGGTAAACATTTAGATTGAAACAAAGGACTGACGTCACTGTTAACGAAGTGGGGTTTGCGTAGGGCTCCTTCAAGCTTGTTAAAGACTACAACAGAAACGCGCCGAATCGAATCGCATTCCTTCTTGTACGTCCAACTGAGACTGATCGGAATTCTTTACCAAAGAAGGTAGGTCGTAATTCACCTATAGCTAATGAGCGAGGTCAGTTTTGATTTGGCGCGCCTCGACGCGTAGCTAAATTACACGGTTTCATAGTAAATGTATAGCACGCGGCTTTTTGTGATTCGATGCGGCTCGGCTCGGCTTACATTACGATTATAACGTCGCGAGCTACAAACTCCACATAAAGCGCTGTTAGAGCATTTGTTTAAAACAAAGACAAAACGATGTTTCTTTTAAGTAAAGGAAAAGTGTTAGCTAGTTTTCGTTCGTCGTCGTCTTAGCCACATGCCACCCACTGCTGGGTATAGGCCTCCCCCAAGGATCTCCACGACGATCGGTCCTGCGCTGCTCGCATCCAGCGGCTTCCCGCGACCTTCACCAGATCGTCGGTTCACCTTGTAAGGGGCCTATAATCCTAAGTCCAACTATTTGGGAAGCACTATGGAGATCTTCGAGCATTGTGTTAATTTCCTCCAAGGTCTCAGCCATAAGGACTATATCATGGGCAAAACGAAGGTGTGTCAGATACTGGCCATTGATGTTGACGCCGAGTCCTTTCCAGTGAACAGTTGAGAGATGACGTCTCCCTGTCTCACACCTCGCTGCAGTTGGATGGGATTTCTGGTTCTGTAATCGGACCGACATGGTGGCATGTTCGTATAAGTACCTTAACTCCTCGATATACCTATAGTCCACTTGGCACCTCTGACTGCAGCACCGCTTGAATCAAAGGCTTTCTCATAGTCCATGAACAAAGTTGCAAATTATATTCCTCGGTCTTCTGTTTTCGTTGGTTCGTTAAAAATCTTACAAAAAATTTGCCATTAAATATAGGTATATTGCAGTGGCGCAGTGACTTCTTCTTCGTCCGGAGGGTGTCAGGCCGGATCACTCCAGTCAACCCAGCTCCACCAGGAATGCTCCCAGCACCTTCACATCAGAGACGGCTTCCCGGAGACTGCCTGGTAAGCCGAGGCACTTCGCCAGGTAAGGGGCTACTCCGTCACAATCCAACAGGACGTGAGCAGCTGTCTCTTCTGCCTCCATGCAGCCTCTGCATAGTCTGCATAGGCTGTCGGTGACACCTAAATTGAAAAGGTGCTTGTTATAGTTACCGTGGCCAGTGATAGCCCGTTATCAAACGTAACAGCGGTCTACTGAGTTTAAGGAGAGCTCTGGAGAGACTAGCGTCCGCGCGGTAGTGCTAATTTCGCTTGTCTACACGTTTCTAGTGAGTACCAGTAATTTTGATGCAAGTTAGCTGTGTGCTCACGGATCTTACCATCATACCAGCTAGCCGGGATGGAAACAAAAGGTTCTGGTCCGAGAGGGGTAGAATTTGAACCCCGCCTCGCTAACTCATATCACCACCTCGTGTGTCACTGTGGCTTTTAATCCACTGGACAGTGAGATTATTGGAAGTACCTGCCTTGTTTAGGATGTTGTAGCATTCTTGTATTAGGCTTGATGTGCTGCGACTACTATTCAGGGCCTGTAGTACCGATTTGCTGTCAGAGAGTATATAAATGTCGCAGTTTGTTACCTCTCTGGATTATAATTGACTATGCTGCAATACATTCCGCTTAAAAAACAGTGTTGTATGGGCTAAGTGGAGAGGCAATTTGTATTTTAAGGTCCTCTGAAAATACCCCCGAACCTACTCCCGATGACGTCTTGGAACCGTAAATAGTTTTATTGTCTGCGGCTGCCTTTTTATTTTACCGAGTTCTC
The DNA here is from genome assembly GCA_910589605.1 of Chrysoteuchia culmella. Taxonomy (NCBI): domain Eukaryota; kingdom Metazoa; phylum Arthropoda; class Insecta; order Lepidoptera; family Crambidae; genus Chrysoteuchia; species Chrysoteuchia culmella. The sequence goes on from OU342651.1 coordinate 6,219,275, forward strand.
TAAATTGAAGAAAGAAAATAAAATACTAAGGTAGTCTTTATCGTCTAATCTAAAACACTCTTTTAATACCCATACTTATATTATGGCTGGAGCAGTTGATATGGAAACGAGATGGTAAATTGTCAGGGCCGGCTGACTTATTAGGGTCTAGACCTTCTAAAACTTAAGCACTACAACAATTAATTTCGCCATAGAAATAGATTGGAACCTATCCTATATATTTTTAGGCAATTTGTATGAATTTTGGTTAAGAGAAATATTGGGCTTTCGACTAGACCGTTGGGCATATCTTCTTTAATATCATTTAACATAGCGTACTCGTATGTACAGTCAAAAACACGTACGACTTCGCATTTGCACAACGAAAACAGAAGCTATTACGACGAGTAATTTAAGGGCGCTCTCAATGTGAATGTGTAAAGCTTTGCGTGCTGTTGACTGTACAATTATAAAATCTTACTATATATTTTTAATGATATGAATAAATAATATTACCACTTTATGAAATGATCTTCATATAAGTACACTCAATACAATTTATATGTATAAAAGTAGCAATAGAAAAGTTAACAAAAGAAAATCGCTAACTACATTGTTTCATAAAGAAGCCTTCCATTTAACGACATTGTCTTATTTCATTCTTTATTTCGGCTTACATTACGATCATAACGTCGCGAGCTACAAACTCCACATAATGCGCTGTTAAAACATTTTTTTAGAACAAAGCCAAAACGATGTTTCTTTTAAGTAAAGGAAAAGCTAATGAAGTTAATGGTTTCATAAAAAAAATGTTCCCATGTAAATATTATGCCGATTTGTATGAAGAATTTAAAAGAAAGTTCGTTTTCCATACTATTTTTTTTTGTTATAGTTACTACCGCAAATGGTAATGCCAGAATTCTTTTAAGAGTACAAGTATTGTATGAAGACTGAGCTGATGACTGATAATGACTGAGTGAGAAGATTGAAGTGAACTGAGTGAAGATGACTGAGAATGTAATGCTATATTTTATTTACATAATAAGTTTTTAATTTGAGGCTAAAAATGGGGCTGCGGTACTCACCAAAAAAGTTATGGCACTTTATAAGAAACATTGCGTACTGAACCAAAGTAATCTAAGCCTCAAGAGAGCCATAACAAGACCATTGCCATGTTCCTAAAGGTGCTATTCCATTAGGCAAGTCTTGCTTGCAAGTATGATGTCACGTTTGCGTACAAGTTGCTTGCATTGGATACATTTTGTACAAGTAACGTACGTCACAGCAATGTACAAGTTCAAACTACCTGCATTCAACGTGTAGCTTGTCTTTTTTATCAACGGGGAAACTCTTAGCCTTCATCATACCTGATGTTAAGTATTGAATAAGGCCTAAGATGGAAGCGAGCCTATTCCGGAATCCTCATCAGTGAGGAACTGGCTATCTTATCTCTAACTGCTGGAACACAACAATGCTGAAAACATTGTTGTTATGGCGTCAGACTTAGATAAGATGGTGGTAGCTAGCCAGACGGACTTACAACAAGTCCTACCACCAACCAAAAACACAGAGGACTGATTATCTAACGTAAATTCGATCCAGTTTTAGTTTCGTCGCTATTGTGGTTGTCATACAGTATGAAAATGTGACAATAATGACAGCGCGAAACTGGTGGTTGTGGCTGTCATACAGTATAAAAATGTGACAATAATGACATCGCGAGCGCGAAACTGCTTGCTAGGTGATTTTTTGTTAAATAATCAGCCTGCAGGTATGTTAAGTTGCATACAATTTGCAAAGATGACGTCATTCTTGCATGCAAGGCTCGCCTAATGGAACAGCGCCTTTAGTGGCAGATTTTTTCTATTCTACGACATTCTGGCTTTAGATTATTATTCATGTAAAATTGTTCTCGCGAAAATTGTAATTGGATCTCTGAAAAGGTCAAAGAAACCAATATTGTTAGTGTGATTACTAAGGCTTTGATAATATAGAAATTGGTTTTACTTGAATTTGTAATAAATTCCATGTTTTTCTGATAATCAAATAATTGGGGACTGGATTTAAAAAAATGTTCTGTGCTGTGCTTAAGGTCTGTATATTATTGTTCACGTGTAATAAATGATCACTTACATAAACCATAACATTTCATGAAACGGTGTAGATATTTTCATTAAAATTTAAAAATAAGTTTTATTTACACATTATAACTTTTTTATTGTAAGTATGTAAGTTAATTAATTTATATATATTTGAACTTTTTGGGCTATACAACAAACTTCTAGTAAGTTTCTTGTTAATTGATTTGGGTGATTAATTATTTTAGAGAGCGAGTGTATCAATCCGAGCAGATATCTTTGAACTCATTTAAGCAGCATTTCTCCAGGGAGAACGTGAGATTCATCATAACTATATTTAGTTAATACTAGCTGTCGCTTGCGGTTTCGCCCGCGTGGTTCCCGTTCCGTTCTTTCAACTGTAATGTAAGTTTAATAACCTCTAACTAATAGGTCCTTCCTTCATATCACTCTTCTTTCTTAATTAATGGCGTGCTCACGTTAAATACGCGACTTTGCCAATGTCAAGTAAAAATATTTCATAATATATAGAAATTGTACGGTAGATTGAATGGAGCCTCACAACACGTGTTATTACGAAAAGAACTCGGGTGAAAACTCTCAGTCCTATCAATCACAGACAATCTATCTCCTGTCAGTGTCATATCTGTCACTGTCAGTCTGTCAGCCGGTGCGTTACGTTCTTTTGCACTGCATTAAAACGTAAATCAGTGTAGATAAATATTACTGGTGTAAGATGGCCAAAATCAAAGCCAGAGCTGATGCTACCTCTGAACTATGAAAACTGTAAAGCTAACAAGGTTCGAAGAGCAGTTTCGGCCACCACAACAAAACATTTAAATCCAGTCATTCACTGAAGAAAAATCATCTTTTTTCCTATCCCATTTTTTATTTACTAGTTCCCACCAATCGCACCGACCTACCACACCTATCCTATATATATATATTTATTATCCTATTAACATTATTATATAATACTTACGTATTCGATTAACGATATTTATAAATATAAAAAACCCCTTCCTTGACACTTTTAAAGTTTTAAAAGCACGAAAAACTATCAAGGACGGTTCGTCAAAAAAAATATTTCATATTGAGCAGCGCTCCTACCGGACGTAAACGGAACTACATTTTCCTAAACATTTTTCGATCGTACTCTACGAGCACGTATAGTATCGAGCACGCGTCGAGCACGTACTGTCAGTACGACGACCTATTTGGCGCAGGGGTACTAAACCCGCCTTCTACGCCAGAGGTCCCGGGTTCGATCCCCGGACAAGACAAATATTTGTGTGCATGAACATGTCTATTTGTCTTGGTCTGGGTGTTTAATATGTATATTATGTATGTATTTACAAAAAAAAAGTATATAAGTATGTTTATCCGTTATCTAGTAGCCATAACAAAAGTTCTTCATGAAACTTAACGTGGGCTAGATATTGGTGTGATTGTATAAAAAAAAAGTACGTACCTACTCAAGTTGTTCGTGCTAGAGGTACTGGGTACATTATATATGCCGCTTATCGTAACTTCATCACAAATCCTGTTTTGCCTTCGCGAGAAACCTCTTCATTTTTCAAGGGCAATTATGTCCAGCCTTTTATACAAAGTGATTGAGCAGATTTTTAATAAGGAAAGGAGCAAATTTATACCCAGACATCAATCAACACTTTCACAGAAGGTTTTGAGTGAATTAAATTTCATGGTCAGTCGTTAAAAGACTGAATAAGCTATTGTTATAATCTATTAGTCAATACAAAGGATTAGAAAAGTAACCGCTTAAAAAACTATTAGGCTGCCCTAATTTTATTTCATTCTTTGGATAAAAAGGTTTTCATTGTTATCATGTACAGTCACGAGAAATGAAATGTATACACTTTACAACCTTATCGCATTGACGCACACGGAAATAAAGCTCCCTCTGTCCACAAATGTTATTCAATATTGTAATGTGACAAAGTTGCTTAGAGATTATATGTCATTGCACGTGACTGTACGGTCAGCAGCAGGTCGAAAGTGTCAAATTTCTACAATCAAGTTTGAACTTTAAGACGTAAACCGTTAAGTTCGGAAATGTCTGAAGCTTAACACATTTTTTTAAGCCGTAATTGCCGTTGATGTACAATTATGTTATAAGATAAGGTAGTTACTAAACATACATTTTTATGAAACACCGATGATTTTCATGACCATTTAAAAACTATTATTTGATTACTAGCGGCCGCCCGCTGTTTCACCGCTTGGTTCCCGTTCCCTTGGGAATATCAGGATAAAAAGTATGCTACTTTTTAATCCAGGCTGTCATCTATCACTGCGCAAAATTTCATCTAAATGCTTTAAGCAGTTTTAGCGTGAAAGAGAAAGAAACAAACGGACATACTTTCGCTTTATACAAGATTTTATTTGATAGAATCGGGAGATCGGTCTTTGGTCGGTGCTAAGTATTGCACGGTCTAACAACTCCTGAGAATGCTCCTTGTGTGGTCGAAGCACGTGTAGAGGAATCGGTGAAGGTTTTCACTGTTTTGCATTTGCATTCATTTGCTTTGCATCTTGCATGCGTTTTTTCTTGACGAAATAAGCTATTTATTTTTTGTTTCAAACCTATTATTAGTCATTACCACAAAAATAAGCTCTTTCGAAGAGAAACTATACCAGAAATACTAAATTGTATCAAAGTGTAATTGTATCAAAATAATTACATTACGATACCATCTATTATTCACGACACATCCCACCGATTTGATACAAAACCTCTGTCCTCATTCCTTCATTAATATGTAATCCGGAACCCGCAGATATCCCCATGGTAATAAATTTAATTACCCCTTTTCATGGTCTGATAGACCCCGGAAACGGGGTTAGCCTGGAATTGAGATCAGGTCCCTGAGACAATCAGATAGTCCCAGTTATCTTATTATCTGGAGATTCTAAAGTGAATAGGATTTTTTGCTATATTAGCTACTGGCTTCCGCCGCGGTTTCATCCGCGTGGTGCCCGTTCTGGTATGAATATCAGGATAAAAAGTAGCCTATGTTATTCTCCGTCTTTTCAAGTAACTCTATGTCAACAATCAAGTTGATTGTACATCTTAACACTCTAAGGGCCAATCACGTGTATACACGTGATGTTAAATATGATCTGATTAGCCAATCACGTCGTGACACGTGATCGGACTTCCGTATTTTTATATGGAATATCACGTGTCTTGTCTGATAAATACTGATAAATGGCACACTTACGGTAGTAAAACGTCGTCACTAACTATGAGTCTAATAAGAAGGCCCAAGGTCACCCAGCGTACAATGGAGATATAGATCTATGCTCGAAGATGGAAATGAGAAGATCCGTAGGAGAACTAAAGTAACCGACATCGCACCAAGAATTGCTCAGCTGAAGTGGCAGTGGGCAGGAAAGAATCGAAAAGAATCTATGGCCGTTGGGGCGAAAAGGTTCTGGAATGGCGACCGTGAGTAGGCCCCCGACAAGGTGGACCGACGATCTGACGAAGGTCACGGAAAGCCGCTGGATACGGGCAGCGCAGGATCGATCGTCGTAGAATCCTTGGGGGAGGCCTTTACCCAGCAATGGGTGTTATGTGGCTGAGACGAGGAATTGGCACCACCACACGACATCCTAAATCCGTGCGATAACCAAATCCTCTTTGACGAAATCGCGGGCGGAAGGCTAGTAGGATATATTATTAGATTAGGATTTCGGGACGAATATTATGAATTAGTTTATCCAATTAACTTTTCAGTTGCGAATTTATCCATATAAAAGAATTTTTGATTAGCAAATTTAAAAAGTGGTGGCATTCGCGATAATAGTACAGCCAACAGCACGTCAGGTTTTAAGCATGCACTGAAAGCGCCGCTACTATGAACGACATAATATAGAATTGTTATTCAGATGGCAGAGTAAAGTAATATAACTTATTAGAAATTTCGGGCTTATCTCATTTGTGCTTCATAAGTCACGTTAACCTATTGTTCCTAGCTGCACCAATCAAGCAGTCTTGGAGCAGTGGTGGGTCATGGCCCATTGTCCTTATCCATCCACTAGCCCTAGGGAATATTTGAACGTGATAAAACATTATTATGTAGCACGGCGGAGACGGTACAGGATTGTTTTATAACTTCTTAACTAGAAATACGAGTAGTATATTATGCTACCAAATCTATTCAGCCGTTTTACGTGTTGAGTTAAAATACTTATGAGAACTTAGAAAAATATAAATGAGATAAATAGAAAAATATTAGAAAAAATTAACTCGGCCACAAGTGAATTCTCAGATGGGACTCGAGCGCACGACCTTTGGAAATCCGGTCCAATGCTCTAACCACTGAGCTAGCTCAGTGGTGGCATGAAAATAGCATTAAAAATAAAAATAAACACACACACAAAACATTGTAATATTTTCAAGTCACATTTATAGTATCGGCTAAAGAAGGTTTGTACCGCTGTAGTGGAAACATAATTTGTTTTAAAATAAGGAAGCCCGACTCCGACTCAAAGATTAAGCATCCATGTTTGTTAATAAGCAGTAACTCAATTACATATCATTTTCGAACATTAAAGTGGCGAGTTTTACCAAATTAAATATAATTTAGTCGGACCTTAATTTTCCGGTCGCAGCCGACTTTTAACTGTTAAACGCTCGTTAGGGCGCTCGGGAAATTGAGTTTACGAATTACTTGCTTTATCGCGTTCTGATGGATGTAGTATAAGTTTGAGTAATGTGATCGTACTGCGTAGTTATCGTTAATTTTAGTATAGCAATAGCAAGCCTTAGATCTTGGCTGAGAAATTGAAGAGTTCGTTTATACTGTACAGACTGACGATTTTGTAAACGAAGTCACAATCATCATCAGACTAATTTGATGTCCGAAATTGAGTTTACGAATTACTTATGTGTATAAGTATTAATACTCCAGTCATCTTATGGAAAAATGTTTGTAAACAACCATTTGAACACTATTCGTAATTAAATTATTCCACAAACATGTTATATTTCAGTCAATTAATGTCATATATCGAACTTACACAGTATAAGTAAGCTATTAAGGAGTGCAAATATTTCTGAAACGTGTAATAAAAAAACACTTTTGAGGGCAAGTATGGGTGGTTTATTTACAAACATTATTTTCCTAAGATGACTAAAGTATAGATAGTTATTTTATAGTAAACGGGGCTTAAAAGAGCTTGCCTTAGAGACAAAGGCAGAGAAGTTTAATGTCTTTTGTGAGTCACTATCGTAATTTACATTATTTTGTTTTCGTTCATTCGCAGTGCGGTGGTCACATCGGCAGTTGTCTCCAACAAATTACGGTGGCATGGTTCCGGCTATGTAACACATTTTCGTCTGCATTAATTTATTTACTTATTGGCACAACAACAGGATACAAATTAATCAATATTTTATAAAATTACTTGCATTACTATAATATACTAGAGGCCGGACGCGGTTTCACCCGCGTGGTTCCCGTTCCCGTGGGAATTTTGGGATCATTTATAGCCTATGTTACTACTTGGGGTCTAAGGATTCTCTATACCAAATTTCGTCAAAATCGGTCCAGTAGTTTTTGAGTTTATTCGTTACATACAAAAATACAAATATTTCCTCTTTATAATATTAGTATAGATAAATTCACACAGCATTACCTAAAATTTAATAAGATGACTACAAACTTACATTAAAAAATACTAAAATAAAATTTTAAATATCAGTACAATAAATAGAATTGCATAAGTTACTAAATTAAATTAAATTAATTAAACTTAAACATTTTCCAATTTTTTCATTACAAATATTTAAAAATGTAGGGTAGCTTTTAAAATATATGTCCAAACATCTGTCCTTGTTAATTTCATTATAAGCTCGAGACATACGGAATACAGGGTTAGTAACATTATTAATTTGCCAATTCTCGTGTGCAGAAGCTTTATTACACTTTTACTACAAAAGTTCAGACCCTTATATATATTATTCTGTTTCTAAACAGAATAATTGTACAACATAGTAACCGCGAGGTTCAGCAAATTCAAAGTTAATAGAAACTCATGTCCAACTGTTCCGATGGATAAAAATGTGTTTTATCCGCCTCCGTGGTCTAATTGTAACAACCACTGTCAAACCCAGCGGTCCCGGATTCGATTGCCAACGGGGGTACATAATGTATTCGGTTTGGTTGGTGGTAGAACTTGTTGTAAGTCCGCCTGGCTAGCTACCACCATCTTAAGTCTGACGCCATAACAGCAATGTTTTCAGCATTGTTGTGTTCCAGCAGTTACAGATAAGATAGCCAGATCCTCAGTAGTTGCGGATTCCGGGAGAGGTATGATGACGCTAAGAGGTTCCCCGTTGTTCATAAAAAACAAACATATAAATACATAAATAAACTCATAAATAATTGCCATATTAATTTAAGTAAGTATGTACTTTATCACCTTTACGCAAAACAATCAACCCATATACCATTAATGAAAATTCTCAAACATCTTCTAAAAAAGTCCAAACTTTGTCGCAAAGTGGCAACTTATCAGTATTCCACTTCCTAATAAGCTTTTTACGTTTCGCCATAAGCGTCGTTTTTCCCCAAAAGGATTTGCGGAACGTCTGGCCCTCAAAAAGGGTTCTTTTAATAGGTACAATAATCCCTCTGAGCTCTTCATTAGCTGGAACGTTAGCGGTGCAAATAAAAAGCCTTTTATTAAGGGTCTTTGAAGAAACCAATCACGATGCGTTCTTTTATTACCACCATAAACTGATACTCTCAGAGAAATGTGCGCTAACTATATTTCCTAATGTTTTACTTTGTAGTTCGGAAGTGTGGTATTCGAAAATGTGCTTTAATAGTTGCTGATATAGTCGGAAATTCATTTACAGTTTTAGTTGTTTTCAATACATATACTTTGTACAATATCGGCATTCAAGTTTTTGGTATTTGTATCATTTAAATTAAATCATATATCGTTTACAAAACTTGAAGTTCTAAATTGGAATACCGTTGCAAATCCTTATGCTTATCCAACTAATAGATAAATGCGTAAGTGTAAGTATTACACTGCTAATACATAAGCTGCTTTTTATCCCGTTTTATACACTTCGCCGGCACTACATTTCGTTGACGTCATTTTAGACGATGGCGTTCGTAATTTTTGTCACTAAGGGGTTCCGATTTAAGCTACATCTCTTTGTGTATTTACTGTTGCTATGAAACTCCTACACCAGTCCTGAAAGTGCTGTAATAACATTAGGGAACACTTCAGCCATATGCGGCGGCACAATTTGGGGCATTACGGATATTTATTTATCATATTATCTCTTTACGGCTCAGTGGTGAACAAATATTTTGGGGGAAATAATTGGTCTATATGTGTGTAGTCTTATTTATTATGGAAGTGTTTACTGTAGGACTTGGAAGATGTCGGTAAAAAGAATAAAAAATACAAAAATACAAAAATCTTTATTTGTTCTCTCACACAGATAAATACTTAAAACTAGCAAAATCTTAAATAGGTACAGTGTTTAATTTATCTAAGTATAATAATATAATAGTATAATAAGATTTTACATTACGAGCACATCTTAAGAATTTAGCTGTAACGTAACGTTACGGCGGAATATTTCATGTCAGTACAGGGAGCCGAGCTGCCGTAATGAGCAAAAACATGGTCGCCGCGAGTAAAACACGCTTGCCTCGAACGTTACGTTACGGCGAAATAATAAATATTTCTTACACTCTCACCAATTAACCTAGTCCCAAAGTAAGCACTGTAAGGCTTGTGTTATGGGACACTAGGGTAACGGATATAAATACATATAATTATATACTTTTTGATTTTCATGAACTGTTTCATAAACTGCTTTTTGTGAACCTAACATGCCGTGGCAGTTTGTAACTAAGGCTACGTGTCTCTTGTACTCGATCATGTTTTTCACTTATGTATAAGTGTGAGTCTTGTAAACAGTCCTTTTCTTAAAAAAATAAAAAATGAGTATTTATGTGTAGAAATATTTATAAACGTCTATGACTCGGATACAAATGCTCGTATTCGTCATACAAATATTTACCCCTACCGGGATTCGAACCCTGGACCTCAGAGTAGGCGACACCTTGAAACCGATGTACGTACCACTACCACGGAGGTCGTCGAAATGTTACAGGTCAGTCACCTCACCACCCTTACATTTTCGCGCGTACTAAGCTAGTCATTGAAATAATTCAAAACGCGCTATTTATTATCATTACGTTTGATTTTATATTGTATGTTGTTTTATGTTTTTGAAGTGAAAACTTCTTTACTGGCGTTGTGCACATCAGAGTTTTAATTTTTTGGAATGTGTCAAAAATGTTAAAGTCGCGTCAAGACACGTGACCTGTATGCGTAGCATGAGCACCTCGACATAGCTTTCTCGACACTTTTCTCGCTTGAGCGTATTGTCTGCCCTGCTCACACCGTACTAATAAGAGCGGCACCGACATCGCGAAATAATTTTCTCGGAAAGTACTAAGGTTATCGAAATAATTTATTACTGAAATAAAATTCCTGTTAACGTTCTATTATTTGTGATATAAACGCTTTCTTTGTATCTATTACTTTTTTAAATAAAGCTCCCTAAAAACCTCTACTGGTCAACAGGGAAGTTCCCCGATTGTACATTTCCCATACACGATTAGGATACGATTTTCACTAAACGATAACATAATAGGACCCTTAGCTTTCACTGCTCACGCCTTAGCAGAGTTAGCAAGACAGCATCATGCGCCTTATCATATCACGTGATACAGCGGTGTTAAATGCACAGACGTATATCGAGATAGACGAAAAGAGCGCTTCAAACTGTATGAAAATATAGCGTGTCGCATTTTTCGCACCTTCGATGACGTCACGAAGGAGATTTAGTGATGTGGAAATGTTATTGACGAGCTCTTGCAAGAAAGCACTGCACAATTAGCCTTTTACGTTTCTGAGTGACGCGTGTTTTCATGGTAGTGGTCTCAGGCGGACTGACTTAGGTGGGAAAACTTTGACCGTGGATCAAACTTTTTACACGCAAGGTAGGTACACTTTTACCGTCTATCACAATATAGGTCTGTGGTTGAATGATTGCCAAACTGTCGTAGCTGCTACGGTGTAGAAAGCATAGTAATTTCGTAGCCAACGAAACTATATTGAAAGATATTGGTTTCTCTGTTCACGTTCTTTAGGACCAGGGACGTGCATTCCATATAGGCAATTAGGCAGTGCCTACCTCATTCAAAACCTAAATAAATATACAATAAGTGTTAAAGTTATTTTATTTTAGTTTAAACTTCTATTCAACACTCACCCACTAAGATTTTCCTTACGCTAAATACTGAATACCTACCGGTAGGCAGTCTTGAAATTGCCTACTTGAAACAAGCAGCGTTTCATACAAGAATACAACTTATTTTGAAAAAGTATTGCTCAAGTATAAACCGCCCACGGCAAGAAGGGCGCTATTTGTACGTGTAACGTTCTAGCTTAAACTTCCGGAATATATCAGTATAAAGTAAGCAAGCTTACCTGACGAATGAATTTGGCCGCGAATTATTTTGTTGAGGAGTTATTTTAAAACTATCATATTTCCTAAGATATTCATTGAAATTAAATGATGTAAAGGACAATTTTATTCAAAATTAAATACTTGTGATGATTAACGTATTTATTTAGATAAGGATTAATATCATGTTTATGAAAACAGCTTCTCAAATAATACATTAGTTTAGAACAAATTTTATTATCTTAATAATGGTTATAGTGAGTTAACCATAAAACATAGACATATGCTGACGCGGACTTTTTTTTAGAACTTTTGATGGGGAACAATTTCGTCATACATGATTTTTACGTAACATTAACCGTTTACACACCGCCCGCAACGGAAGCTCCCAAAAGTAATATTTTTTCCCCGTTTTTGCAACGTTTTACATTAATGCTCTGCTCTTATTAATCGTAGCGTGATATTAAATATCTTATTACCTTCCGAGATAAATGGACTCTCCAGCACAAACATAATTTTTCAATTCGAACTAGAAGTTCCGAAGATTAGTGTGCTCAAACAATCAAACTCGTCAGCATTTTAATATTCCTACTAAATATTACGAATCGTATCATTTATGACTAGCGGCCGCTCTCGGTTTCACTTGCCGCGTGGTTGCCGTTATCGTGGTTTTCTGATGTATAAGCTACATTGCTGTAAAGTTTCATCTTAATCAGTTCAGTAGTTTTTGAGTAAAAGAGTAAAAACATTCATCCATCCAAATATCCTCACAAACTTTCAAACTTATAATATTCGGTAGCAGGATAGGATAATTGCATAGTTACTAGTTAGATCTATAACAGTGCCTACTACGCTGGAAAGTCAATGCACGCCCCTGTTTAGGACTTTCTTTTGTCTATTTTTATATTAAAAAAGAATCAAACTCTCCATATCGCTCAGACGGGACGTTCTACGTCCATTTAATTTCCAATCTCTTAGAGATTGAAAATGAAACTCATAGTGAAAGTTACAATACAATTTTACAAATAACCTTTTTAGCCCACGCTCTAATAAACTTCGAAATTCTGTCGAAAGTTTAGACAGCGTCTTTGCTGGCAAAAACAAAACTTAAAAACGTTAGATTAGTTACTTAAATATCTATTTTGATAATTAAGTGATTAATTTACCAGTTTATAAAACACTAGCGGCGTTAGAACCATGGACTATTTGACAACTTCGTGGGTACAAACAAATGTTACCCCATCTTCCGTACAGCCCAGATTTAGCTCCATGCGTTTTTTTATGTCCCACGGTAAAAAAAAATGCTTCGTGGGTGAAAATTTAGCATTGCAGACGAGCCGTCGCAGAATTTCGGTGGTTATTTTTTGACCTACCGCAAGACACGTTTTGGTTGGTTGGTTGCTGATTCACCCGAATGCATAAGTGCATTGGGATTGGAGGGGGATATTTTGAAAAGCTGTAAATAAACTTTTTTTATATTCTATTTTTCATTTCACTAACTATTTTTGGAACAGCCCACGTATGACGATGAACCCGGTTTCTGTTCGGTGCTTGACTGTTCAACCTAGAGAAAAAAATTGGCTAGACTGTGACGGTGCTTCATCATCGGCCATTTTTAATGTCCCCAATGCTAGGGCACTGGCCTTCCTTAAGGATGAATAAGGAGAATTACCATTTCACCACGCGGGTCGAATGCATAATTAGTGGGCTTTGACGACTGAAATGCTAATACAGCCGGGTCCAATGGCTTAACATACCACGCCAAGCACAGAGGAGCTTGAAATAGTAAATTTTTGGACACCGCTACGATCGCAAGTTGCAGGTCCTGTTGACTAGTAAAAACAACTTCTGAATAAAGGTCAGCAAGTAACCGTCCTACATCACACTCGTTGTAATCAGGCTATGTTGTGGTGATGAACACGAATTCTATTCTATGCTTTTGTTCAACCTAGAACAGTGGGCCTAGCACGAATGACTATCGAGTAAGTAAAGTAAAAAAATGCGATATTGAGCAGCGTTCCTACCGGACTTAAACGGAACTAAATTATTTTCATTTTTAGGGTTCCGTACTCAAAGGGTAAAACTCTATTACTAAGACTCCGCTATCCGTCCGTCCGTCTGTCCGTCTGACACCAGTCTGTTTCTCATGAACCGTGATAGTTAGATAGTTGAAATTTTCACAGATGATGTATTTCTGTTACCGCTATGATATTAAATACTAAACAACAGAAGAAAATAAATATTTAAGGGGTCTCCCATACAATAAACGTAACTTTGTGCTCGTTTTTATAGGAACGGAACCCTTCGTGCGCGAGTCCGACTCGCACTTGGCCGGTTGTTTACTTTACTTCCTCAATACTTACTCGATACTATTTCGATAGTTTTTCGTGCTAGCCCTACTATGGAATTATTAGGCCTGTGGCTTGGCTACACTTCATCCCATCATCAGCCAGTTATAATGTCCCCACTACTGTGGCACTTGCCTTCCTTATGGATGAATAAGGCCCTGCGCAGACGACGGACATTGGAGGACTTTTTGTCCGCGACACGACCTTATAACTAAGAACATAAAGTTGAATATATAACGAGGACTATCGCGTACTTTTCATGGACCTACGCGGTCTAAGTTCAATCTTATTTGGTTAACAATAAAGACGTGTCGCGGACAAAAAGTCCTCCGTTATCCGTCGTCTGCGCTAGCTATAAGGAGAATGGGCAACTTACTACGCGGTTCGAATGATGATTGGTGGTTTTAACGGCTGCAAATACAACCGGCGCCGGGGCTATTACCTATCTTTGCAACAAAAACACCAAAGCTATAAGTCACGTATCACACATGAAAATATACTAGGAAAAAAGCAACTCGTCTCATGTCGCCCAGACGGGATTCGAACCCGCATCCTTGGGAATCCGACCCAATGCACTAACTTATTATGCTACAGAGACCTATGAGGACATGTCTAGTATATTCACCTTTCTACGGTGTTGACCACCGTCGTTTCATCAATGTGAGAAATATCCTCGCATTCGAATTTTTTCTAATATATTTTCATGTTTAATATTTATCACATAGAAATAGCATTGTAAAATGCAAAATAAAAAAGTTATAAGTCACGTATCACCTAGCAACGGCACTCTTATTACAGTGCGGCCTCTACCGAACAATCGATGAACTACAATGTGCATTCATTTAGTTCCTGTTATTGCCATCAAGTTGTTTTTGGCGCCAGCGCCGCATGGCATCGCGGCGTCTCTCACTCTCGTACTTTAGGTAGATAGATAGATAGATAGACTCTTTATTGCACACACACATTATAAAACGAAAGAACAATCACATAGAACTTAAAACTATGGTGAGCAAGGGCGGCCTTATCGCTGAAAGCGATCTCTTCCAGACAACCTTTCTAACTACGGAGAACTGTAGATAATGCGAAGGGCAGTGTGCCAACAACATACATATTTTATAAAACTTAGACAATACAAAAAAAATTAACATATTCATTAAAACCTAATAAATTTACACAAATACAGAGCATAAATATTAAAATATACTACTTATATCTAAATAATATCAATATATATAAATAACGTATAAAAAAGAGTTGCAAACTAGGATTTAGTCAAAAGGTGAGCATGCAAATTTCTCTTGAATGCGGCAAGGGATTCAGAGTGTCGCACCGTTCGCACGCACGGTAGGATCGCGAGAGAGTGAGACGCCGCTATACGAACCGTCAGCGAGCGATTAGCTAGCGATCACATACGCAATACCATTTTTATTTTGATGTTCCGCGTCGATCGCCAGATATCTGCACGATTATTGCTAATTTTAAGAAAAAGGCCCGCGGGACCAACGACTTAACGTGCCTTCCGAAGTATGGAGAGCTCGAAATAGTAATTTTTAGGTCACCCTTTCTATGAACGACTATTGCTTAACCACTACGATCGTAGATTGCAGGGCCTGTTGTCCAGCCTAAGAATAGCTTCTCATGAACTGCCAGTAAGCAACCGGCCAACATTGCACAACTGTAGGCATAATGATCCAAAATCGCCGACGCCGTTCCCGGTTCGTAACCGGCAAAAATCACCTTACAACCAATTTTGTCCCTGTTATTACTGACATATTTTCATATTGTATGACAACCACAGCAAATTTTTTGTTAATACCATCAATGGGATAATCAGACCTCGGGCAGTATGTGACGATGAACCAGAATTCTATTCTGTGCTAGACTGTTTTACATAGAACAAAATAGAATCGGTAGGTCTGGAGCCAGACTTATTTTTGCGAAAATAAACAAGAGTTATTAACCAAGACATATATCAAGTGGACTGCGCAATTTGGTCAAAGTAGGCCGCTAACCGAAATTTGTAGTGATCCCTAAACCGCCGTGAGAACACAAATAACGATTACGGAACCCTTGTCCGGTAGACAGCCGTTAATAATATACGGATCCCGGACTAGGGAATGAGGGTTTGCACGATTCTGCAACATGAATTGTTCTTTGCAATGAAAACTTTTGCCATTGATTTTAGGTCAGTTACTAAGTTTAATGTGATGTCATAACCTATTAGAACAGAATTGACAGAACCATTACTTATTTTTGAGATGGATAAGAATAAGATTCATAACACTCCATGCGTGGCCCAAGGAGACTAGGAGAGCCCGGCGGAGTGACGTTCGCGACGATATGGCGAGTCGCGGGCGGAAAAAAAACTATGCACTGCACACTGGTTTAAAATAGTAAAATATAAGCAGTACATGGAGGTTCCCGGATGAAAGTTTAAATTACGCAGCTTTTTAAGGAAAGTCAATTACACGCATATAAGACTATAAACATTTTGTGCGAGCACTATTCTCGAAAAGTACTGGTATAATAATGATTTAATTCGAAATGTATAAAAGTTATACTTTCTGTAAACAATTTTGTCTATATATACCTTAATACATTTTGGCGTACTTATGACTTACAAAGTTATGTTTAGCAATGGGTGGAAAAATATTCGATAGTTGTTGCTATCATTCGTTAATCTTGTTTAACGATATCCAAAATCTAGATAGATATTAACCCTTTGTATGCCGGAACGTAGATCCACGCGAGACACAATTGATTTTCTATTGTGTCTAGAATCTCGGCATACGAGAAGTTAAAAATCTATTTGAAAAGTTCTGCTCAACTCGAGCTGACCACTTCTGAAAGTCTGAATAATAATTATGATATATGTAAAATACATAACTTACAGCGAATTTTCAATGAACAATTTACTATACCTAAGATAACCTCGGCCGCAAGTGAATTCTCAGATGGGACTCAGAATTCACTCTTGGCCGAGTTAATTATTTCCAATATTTTTCTATTTCAAATTTATCATAAGTATAAAAATAGCATAAAAAAATTGAAAAATTAAAAAATCATAAACAATTTACTAGCGTAAATAAAAGCCCGTAGCGCAGTGGTTCACGCGCTCGCGCGGCCAGCGATTGTTGAGGGTAAGCAA
Organism: Chrysoteuchia culmella; assembly: GCA_910589605.1. Classification (NCBI taxonomy): domain Eukaryota; kingdom Metazoa; phylum Arthropoda; class Insecta; order Lepidoptera; family Crambidae; genus Chrysoteuchia; species Chrysoteuchia culmella. The sequence goes on from OU342651.1 coordinate 6,236,360, forward strand.
CTTTCGCGGTGGTCGGTCGGTGGGTGACCAAAAATTTATTATCTCGAGCTCCTCCGTGCCTCGGAAAGCACGTTAAGCCGTTAGTCGGGACTAACGGCTTTTGCAGCATTGCAGTCGTTAAAACTCACCCATCCGCATTGGGCCCGCGTGGTGGGTTATGGCCCATTCTCCTTATTCACCCATAAGGAAGGCCAGTGCCCCTGCAGTGGGGACATTAAAAATGGCTGATGACGACGAAACAATTTACTATACCTACACTGTTTCAAAGACATCATGTTCTTAGGAAGAGTACCACCGATATAACAGAAAGCTATCTAGAAATATCCAGATACGATTGTGGATTGCCATCTATAAAATCGAAGATCTTGTTAATTCACATGATTTGCACATGCCGATAACTTTTTATTTATTTATTTATTTATATTAAACAAAGGTTGTTAGCGCCATCTAGTAAAGATGAATGGAGGCACATGACAGCTGACCGGACCGGGGCGTGACGTCATTGAATGAAGAGATACGTCATACATTCATTCGTCATTCATTATTCGTCTCACTCACTGACTTCGATTCTTGCTTTCTCATCGCTTGCTGTCGCTGACTTTTTTTAAAACTTTTAATGGGGAACAATTTCATTACACATGATTTTTACGTAATTTTAACCGTTTACACAGCGTACGCAATGGAAACTCCGAAAAATAACATCTTTTCCCTGTTTTTGCAACATTATTCATTAATTCTCCGCTCCTGTTGATCGTAGCATGATATTATATAGCCTATAACATTCCTCGATAAATGGACTATCGAGTAAGATTTTCAGAAGTATTTGCGATTACCAAAAATGATGAATGAAACTTGCATATATTTACATTTCCTTTAATATATTGTGTAACTTGCTAATATAAGCTGTGTTCCTATTAAAGTTACATTAATATTTTTAATGAAAAATACGTCGTTTACGTCCTAAAAATTCACGAAATATAATTCTATATATTTTTGGGTAGGTAAATAGTTTGAAACTAATTTTTTCAACAGGAACCTACACTGTCTTAATCTTAATAACATCATATTTATGTTGAAATATTCTCAAATTCAAAATTGTTTTGGTATTACGTTTGTGGGAACTTGACAGGTCACCGCAGTCTTCGTTATCTCAGCCACATGACGCCCACTGCTGGGTATAGGCCTCCCCCAAGGATCTCCACAATGAACGGTCCTGCGCTGCCCGCATCCAGCGGCTTCCCGTCACCTTCACCAGATCGTCGGTCCACCTTGTCGGGGGCCTACCCAAGGAGCGTCGTCGGGTGCGCGGTCACCATTCCAGAACCTTTCCGCCCCAACGCCATCGGTTCTTCTCGCTATGTGCCCCGTTCACTGCCACTTCAGCTGAGCAATCCTTCGAGCGATGTCAGTTACTTAATTCCTCATACAGATCTCCTCCTCGCTGCAGTCTTAGCAATTGCAAATGCAGCAATTAGGAACTATTTTTAATGTCCTTACGAAGAATGGAGGAGTGAGAGATTGTGCCGTCACCCATCTCATAACCGAACTCGTGGAAAGTTTTGTACAAAAGAAAATTCCTTTTTGAGAACCAACTGCAATTTCAATCACAAACAAAAGTCGTACGGAAGTGTTTGTAAATAATAATGAAGACCAACAAAATGTTGATCAAACGCAAGCTAACGAAGAAAGCTACCGATTGTTAAGGTTTAGTCACCCATCCCATATTCGACCATAGGGAATGACTAACAACAAAACTTTACGTATCTCCGTAACAACCGAAGACATTTAAAACACAAACAAGAGTACTAACGGAAGTGTTTAAAAACAAAGACTAAAACCAATACAATTTTAATCAAACAAAATTTCCTAACAAACAATTTTGCTTGGATTTCCATCTGTCTGTTCAAATAGCGATAAATTCACGCAACATTCTCATTCATCGCTCGTAGTTTCCTGGATCTTATCTCTATCAGCCTCAAGAGACAGATTTACTCTGGCCGCAGAATAGGATACTCGTATACCCAATGATAATCTCTATAACAATAAAACTTATGGGTTGCGTACAACGTTGCTATCTGTATAAAAATAAACCCGCGAGTATTTATAACTTACTTCCCTATTTTACTCGTACTAACTTGAATAAATATTCTTACTTACAATTACAACAATAATCTAACATAAGTAGATCTAGCCCATAGTAAGTTTAATTAAGAACTTATGTTATGGATAGGTTTGTAGTTGTGTGCTTGTGCTACAAAACTATAATTAGACCAATCCTAATGTATGGATGCGAGGCTTGGACGCTGACGCTGAGCGAGGAGAACGAGCTTTTAGTCGCGGAGAGGAAAATCCTCCGAAACATTCTGGGCCCGACTAAAACGGAGGATGGCAACTGGTGGATTCGAAAGAATCAAGAAATTGAAGACCTCCTGGCCGAGCCAAACATCATCGGTGAAACTAAAGCTGCCCGACTCCGATGGCTTGGACACCTAGAGAGAAAGGGGGAGGATCGTGCGGTTAGAAGAGCATAATATGTTGGACGATTGGGTGGTAAGCGGCCGGTAGGTCGTCCAAGATACCGCTGGAGGGACGTGGTGCAGAAGGACCTGCTGAGTTGGGCGTGGCTGACGGGCAACAAACAACACAGGACCGGAAGGAATGGCGTCTTTTGGTGTCGTAGGCCAAAATGTACTGTTGAAGTAAGTAAGTTATGGATACTATTAGATGTCTAAATTGATATTTTTTTTTCTCATTGTTAATTTGATTTGATTTAAACTAACAGTCCACCGGCGACACCGGACTCGTGCAATCGATCATATTGTAATGTGACAACTTCAAATTTTCGCGACAAAAAATTGCCTATAATATATCTTTTACCAAGGCTCTTATCTATTTATATGCCAAAAAATTGTTAATAGTCTGTAACCTGACCACAAAACTATTCTAAACCTGGTGAAATAGCACCTTATCACAATAGTGCTTACGTAGTTTTTCCCCCCTTGAATACTTGTCGAAAAAAAAACGATTCTCATAAAAACTAAATGGTTGCCGGGAAGTTTCTTAATTGTACAGTCACGAGCATACATAAATACACTTTACAACCTTATCTTTCAATTTAACTATCATTTAACTTTTAATGTTATTTTTTTTCTAATTGTTTCCGTTACCCATTAGGGAAGCAAGAGGAAGCGGTTAATTTAACATTTAACCTTTAACTTTTTACTTTATCTACTACATATACTAGTACTACCACAGATTTAATAATACTATAAATGTATTACTCAATTTCTGATATTGACACTTTCTAATTTGTAAACATTAAAAATATTAAGTTGTAGGTCATGAAGATAAAATTTGTGTACATGTTTACTCGCTATCACTTTTAACTATAAAATGCATGCAATTAGTGGAACTATAAGTCTGATAAAAAAACTGTGTAATTAAAAAACTGTAAAAGACTGTTTGTTTTCCAAATAATGATAAATAAAAAATAGATAAATTATCGTATTGACGCACACGAAAACAAAGCTCTTTCTGTCAACAATCGTCATTCAATATTGTATTGTGACAAGGTTTCTTTGTGTTTTTATGTTATAATCAAAAAAGTGGCTGCGACATACATCGAACATGACGAAAGGGTTCCGTTTTTTGCCATCAGGCTCCGGAACCCTAAAAATATGCACCCGTACAGTAGTGCAGACATCACCAGTACCTTTTTTGGCTGGGCTAGATCGTAACTCGCTTGATAAAGCCCGCATCCACCGTCGTAATCTGTCACAATCACAATCCGCGAAGTCCGCGTGACACACGACACGACCACGAAATTAAATTAACTCGCGCTTTGTGTGACGTTTGCATACGTCAGGACTCCCCATTGTGTCGCTATCGTTCGGAAAATTATTAAAATGAATTCTCATTTACGTTCTGTTAAAATTTAATTTGATATGAAATTGTGCATTGAAGTAATACTTACTTTCACTAATTTAATGAATATTATTTCATTTTTTAATTCAATTGATTAAAATCACCACCAGGTTTTTAAACATCAATGCAAATTACTATTACTTAATTAACTAATCCACTCCAACATGATATGAAAAAAGATAAATCTGCATTTTACAGAGTGATATGTGACTAGGTACGGTGGAAAAATGTTTAAAAAAAAAGATAAATTAAAAACTAAAAAACCTGCTTCAAAAATAAGCCAACTGCAAAGATGGAAAGAAGATCAATTAATTAGACTTATTTTTTGAAGCAGGCGGGTATTTTAGTTTTTAATTTATATTTTTTTTATTCATATCTTTTTAGTTATTTTTGGTCATGATATACCTTTTGAAATCCTTTAAAAAAGGTACCTTTTGAGATCAGTCCTTTAATTTGATACCCATAAAGCCGTTCAGGCTGCAGAGCGTGGCAAACATTTAAATTTGGCGCCAAAAATCCGCCATTTTGTTTTCTTTTTATTTTGATATACCCAGTGTCACTCTCACAGTAAGAATGAATCTTACGGCACCTCTCAAGCTAAAATCAATCGAGCCGTTCAGGCCGCAGAGCGTTCCAAACAATTATACATACATACATACATACATACTCTCGAAAAATACAACATTCCTTCTGCGCAGTCATAAAAATTTATCAATATGGATAAATGCAAAAGTTGCAGTTGTAGTTCTCGTTACAGCATTCTTAGGAAACACGAATTAATAAAGTACATAATAAGTTTAGTGGCCATTAATCTACAATTTTTCTTTACAAAAAAACTGTTTCGATTTTTCATCTTCCAGAGTTATTAATCAATCGTCACGCACTTCAGGTTCCGTAAAAATATGTAGTAAATATTAAGTTTCCTATTTGTTTTTCACAAAAAAAATTCTATAAATCGATGCGACGTCCACTATCTGATCGTAACACGCGATCCAATAAAGCGAAAGTTTTACGATGCTATTTTACATTAACGCCTACGGAAGAAACATGACATTTTTGTAAAAAAAAATCCTTAATACACTACCTAGCGGACCGCCCGTTCGGTGTTCGGATAAAAACAGCATTTGTTGTCGTGATGGGACAGATTTAGGCACGGATCACACCACGTAGCGAAGCGACACAAAACTATAAAAATATAAAATGTTTGTGTCCTATGGGATTCGAACTTTCGAACCCACGAGGTAATGATCAATTAGCAGTACGATGCTTAAATTAAAACACAAGGCCAAATGCGTAATCATGTTATGTTGCCTTTCTTAGGAAAATGGCATTAACCGCCTATGTGGTCTAGTGGTAACACCACCGGTATCAGACCCAGAAGTCCTGGGTTCGATTCCTAGTGGAGGTACAGTCGGGGAACTTCCCAGTTGACCAGTAGAGTTTATTTAGGGACCTTTGTTTAAAAAAAATAAAAGATATAATAGAAAACAAATAATAGAACATTAACAAATATTTTATTTGAAATTTATTTAACCTTAGTAATTTCCGAGAAAAGGTTCCCCAAAAAAATCAATGGGTTCGAGTTTGATCGGTGCATGTTCTTAGGTAGGTTTTACGGTGACAACTCACCAGGGGGCGCTGCAGTAAACATTTGTTTTTCAAACCATTTATCTCAAAAACTACTAGTCCGATTTTGATGCAGTTTTCAGTAATGGGTTTGGGTTTGATTTATGAATGTTCTTAGTTAAGTGTTACGGTGACAACTCACTAGGGGGCGCTGCAGTAAATACTTGTTTGAGCAAAACCAAAACTACTAGTCCGATTTTGATGCGGTTTTCAGTATTGGGTTTGGGTTTGATTGTATGTGTTACGGTGACAACTCACAAGGGGGCGCTGCAGTAAGCATTTGTTAGTGCAAACCAATGTTGCGATTTATCTCGATAATTGCTAGTCCGATTTTGACGCGGTTTTAGGTGATAGGTTCAGGTTTGATTCATACTTATTCTTAGATAGGTGTTGTGGTGGCAACTCACCAAGGGGCGCCGCAGTAAACATTTGTTTGTGCAAAACCAAAACTACTTGTCCGATTTTGATGCGGTTTTCAGTAATGGGTTTCGGTTTGATTGATGAATGTTCTTAGTTAAGTGTTACGGTGACAACTCACTAGGGGGCGCTGCAGTAAACATTTGTTTAAGCAAAACCTAAACTAATAGTCCGATTTTGATACAGTTTTCAGTAATGGGTTTGGGTTTGATTGGTGAATGTTCTTAGATATGTGTTAGGGTAACAACTCACAAGGGGGTGCTGCAATAAACATTTGTTAGTGCAAACCAAAGTTGCCATTTATCTCGAAAATTGCTAGTCCGATTTTGATGCGGTTTTAGGTGATAGGTTCAGGTTTGATTCGTGCATGTTCTTAGATAGGTGTTGTGGTGGCAACTCACCAAGGGGCGCCGCAGTAAACATTTGTTTGTGCAAAACCAAAACTACTTGTCCGATTTTGATGCGGTTTTCAGTAATGGGTTTAGGTTTGATGGATGAATGTTCTTAGTTAAGTGTTACGGTGACAACTCACTAGGGGGCTCTGCAGTAAACATTTGTTTAAGCAAAACCTAAACTAATAGTCCGATTTTGATACGGTTTTCAGTAATGGGTTTGGGTTTGATTGGTGAATGTTCTTAGATATGTGTTACGGTAACAACTCACAAGGGGGTGCTGCAATAAACATTTGTTAGTGCAAACCAAAGTTGCCATTTATCTCGAAAATTGCTAGTCCGATTTTGATGCGGTTTTAGGTGATAGGTTCAGGTTTGATTCGTGCATGTTCTTAGATAGGTGTTGTGGCGGCAACTCACCAGGGGGCGCCGCAGTAAACATTTGTTTGTGCAAAACCAAAACTACTTGTCCGATTTTGATGCGGTTTACATATAATACCAATGCTCTCTAAAAAGTTTGAAATAAAAAGCAAAATTAAAAAACGTAATTAAAAAAGGACAAAACAATTTAAAAACCCCCCGAATAAATATCCGTCAGGGGCTGCCATCACTACTTTAAACTTCAACATAAATATGAATAAAGTCAAAGTCAAAGATTTTTATTCAAATAGACTTATAGATAAGTACTTTCGAATAGTCCAAAATTTTTAAGTATAGCAATAAAATATCTCCAATTATTTACGTTACTATCAAATTGCAAAAACTAGTTCATTTAATGGCAGCCCCCGACGGATAATTAATTCAGGGGGTTTTAAATTATTTTATCCTTTTTTAATTATCATTCGATCAGTATCCAATTAGAATTGAAATTAAATCGACTTACGTTTGCCACAATGCCCTTTTAGAACTTGAGATCAGCCTTTTCTGCACTTAATTGGATTCCAGTTAATTTAAGCCTGATTAAATTTAAACGATTTTGCAAAAGGACGCCTCGATTAAATAAGGGTTTCGTGTTTACCGGCTTCAAATTAAATCATTCGGGAGTTTTTTGCTCAGTAGGTACCCATTTAACAGGGCTTTACAGTCAAAGAAATTACCTAAATAAATTATCATTGGATAATTTTCGGAAAATGGTATTTAAGAAGTAAATATATATATATATATATATATATATATATATATATATATATATATAAATTGTCAGTATGTCTTTTCTTCGAGAAAATTAAAACAGATAAATGACATTTGTAACATAAACAGAATATCTAACTCATGTGGTGACAGTGTAATTTTTTGTCTTTATTTTATCACCAAAACTGAATGTGATTTTTCGTCTGTAATTTATGAGGTAACCTAACACGATTTCGTCGAAAAAAATCAACACTGTTACCACATACAAGATATTTTCAGTAAACCTAAACCCATTAATCTAAATCTCCTTAACCGTGCCACTTTTTAGGCCAACATTATAATAAATTGAGGCACAATTTCTCTTTTATGCTGCTCACTAACAGAACACACATTTATATAAGATAATCATGGCCTAAAGAAAAAGTCTGCGCGCCTTTCCTGACAATACAATGAACTATCTTTCACATTTCATTGTTAAGGCTTCGACTTAGTACAGGAATATCAGTAGAACAAGTTACGTAGGGGGAGAGACCTTGTGAGGTGAGTCCTTGTGAGGTGAGATGAGGACCGTCAAGTCAAGAATACTTTTCATTGAAGTAATCAACCGCGTCTTGGGCCTTTAGTGATTTCTTATTTAAACCACGCCAATGTCGTACTTGGTTACGACATTTTCAAAATTAGTTTTCTAAAAATAGTTATTGTACCTACAATAATCTTTTTCACCTATGTCAGAAAAATGTTTTTGAAAAATCATTTATTTACTGTAGCTATTTAGTAAAAAAAATGTAAAACCACACCTCTGGAAATATAAGGTGAAATATGTGTCTATTAATTACGTTTTAATTGAATACGATAGAAAAATATTTAATTTTTTGTATTGCAATGTGCGATTCGGAACAGTGTAGAGATGAGACACAACAGCATCGACAACTGCCGCTGTTCATTAGTCAATAACAGTAAAAAGAAGAAACTTATTTTAAACTAGCGGCCGCTTGCGGTTTCACCCGCGTGGTTTCCGTTCCCGTAAGAATATCGGGATAAAAAGTACTCTATGTTCTCAACCAGGCTATCTACTATATATGTACCAAAATTCATCCAAATCCGTTCAGTAGTTTCGCAGTCTATTTAATGCAAAACAAACAAACAATCAAATCTTTCCTCTTTGTAATATTAATAATAGACAAAACAAAACTCAGCGAGATTTTTGATGCTGCAAATAATGATTCTGCTGACATTAACATTGACAGCTTAATGTTTTATTTTACCATCTAAATAAGGACATACAATACTTTTTTTTATCCTATAATAAGTTTACGTAGGATGATATTAGTTACCTACGCTATATAACCCGACTCCAAGTGGCCGGAAAAGTAGTAAACTATATTTCAGTTTTTCAAAAGTATGTACATTAACTTTTAGATAAAATCAATAGATAACTCTATAGAATTTAGGGACATCTCTAGAACTGTCAATCTTAAAACGTCACAGGAATTGTCCTAGTTGAAAAGTACTAGGAAATGATTCTCACGAATGATTATCGATAGTTAATTGTACAAAATTCGTTTTACAACACTGAGATAAGAATTTCGAAAATGTTTTAAATAATTACGCGATTAGCGTGGTATGAGCAAGGAACGGCTAAGTAGTCTAAATCCCGAAATTAATAACCTATCTCTAGATAGGGATAGGACTATCTGAGATAGTTTCCTAGGATATTTTTGTTAATATGACCAAAATAACGACAGTTGCTTTGCAACGAACCCAGTATTCTAGACAACAATCTCAGATAGCCGAATCCATATCTACAGATAGGTTATTAATTTCGGGCGTTAGTGAATACATGCCCTGATAATTATCGCATATTTACATAATATTGTGTTATTTAATGCTTCAGATGGCGTAATAAGTATATTTCGCATGGTGTCGGATACTACCGGTGCACGGTGCCGATTCGGGTACCGGCTTGAAAAGAATGTTGTTAAATGGAAAGACTTTGGTGATAAGTTAAATACAAATACATCCAAATTATTTAAGTAAGCATGCACCATTCTAGCTCAAATTCTTATACTGTTTTCTATACACTGTAAGTAGTGAAATATTGCGTTTCACTCTAATGGAGCGCAGATAAATGTATTTGTTAGCGGTGAGTGCAACGCGAGCCTGCGGGATGGATAGCCGCCTCTTTCTGCCCGTTAATAGTTTTAGCACAGAGTACGTTAAGCGACAGGTGCCAAAACAGAGAGTACACTCAGAACAACGCGAGGCTGACGAGCTGCGTAAATTGTGCGAGCTAAGCAAAGCTTTGGCGAGCTGGGTAGACACGCATAGCAATACGGAATCGTACTTTCGTTTTCTGTTGCTCTCAACCGTTTGTAGCTAGGGTGAAAAAGAACCGCACGCGTACGCGGAATCGCTGATTCCGCCACATTCCCGTGTCCACACGAAAGTGCTGTTCCGCGCGGCCAGTACTCCTAGTAAGAGTTGACATTTACTGTCAACATTTTCGACAACTATCGGATGCTCCACTCACAGACTATATCAAAATAGACGGTAAAAGTATACGTACCTTGCGTGCCAAAAGTTTTACTACCTAAGTCAGTCCGCTTGAGACCATTGCCATGAAAACACGCGTCACTCAGACACGAAAATGGTTAATTGTGCAGTGCTTTCTTGCAAGAGCTCGTCAATAACATTTACACATCACTAAATCTCGCTCTTGACGTCATCGGTGGTACGAAAAATTCGACACCCTAGGTTCTCATACAGTTTGAAGCGCTCTTTTCGTCTATCTCGATATAGGTCTATGGCTCCACTCATGTCGTTAGAGCAGTCTATGGCTATAAAAGAGACAAAGCTATAGTTTTCGAAAAAAGAAAGAGTTGGTATAAATCAAATACCAGTGTCAATTTCATAATTCACAACTAAAACCTACAGAGTCAATATACTTTTAAGAGCAGCAACTATAGTGACGAGTCAGGCAAGTTTTTCGAGTATTGCGGGAGTGGACCTTCTGGTAACTATTTAATCTGTGGTTTTAGGCACTGCTTGAAGTTTATCTACAAGCCATTTTGTAATGAATACCTTTATTGATGTTATTAAAAGCTGTTTAGTATTGCCATCGGAGTGATAATTAATGATATTTGTTTTGAATTTCCTATTATGTGATAGATCAAAGTCAATGTCAAAATTCTTAAATCTTTTTTTTTATAAACTCAAAAATTTTGCCTCTTTTAGTCGTCATCGGCAAGACTTTTTAACTGGCAAGAAGTTGGGATCAAGATACGGGCAGCTACAAAAAAAGTAATAAAATGTTAAAAAAATCCCTTACACGCTTGTGTGAGGTTCCAAATCAAATATCTCACTGGCTGAACCGTCATTCCATTTTTTTTTAATGTGCGACGGGGAGACTCTTAGCCTTCATCATACCTGATGTTAAGTATTGATAATGCTGAAGATGGAGGCGAGCCTCTCCCGGAATCTGGAACTGGCTATCTTATCTCAAACTTCCGGAACACAACAATACTGAAAACATTGTTATTATGGCGTCAGGCTTAGATAAGATGGTGGTAGCTAGCCAGGGGGATTTACAACAAGTCCTACCACCAACAAACCCGAATACAATATGTACCCCCGCTGGGAATCGGTCTGATACCGGTGGTTGTACCACTAGACCACAGAGGCGGTTAAATTTCTGGCCATTTCTGAAAATATGTGTTTTCATAGCAAAAGCAACCATTTTAGATCAAAGAATAACAACTTTAGTGGTATTTTGAGACATTATTTTATTAGCTTGTTTTTATTACCTTATCCTGAAAGGCTGGTAGGGAAAAAAAATGTTGGACTATTCGAAAGTACTTATCTATAAGTCATGTCAAAGTCAAAGTCAAAGATTTTTATTCAAATAGAATAAAAATCTTTGACTTTGAGTTTGACATTACCCTGGTTCGATTTTGCCGTTTTACCCAGTGACCACTGCAAACACCGATAAGTAGGGAAAACAAAAAACGAGAAGACCAAATAGAATAAACCAAATTAATACAAGAAACTGTGCGCGTTTTAAAGCATCAAAAAAGTAGCAAAGGTAGAATCTATTCCAAAAAATATATTGGAAAACAATTTGCATCCAAATATTTTTATTCGTATGCAAATAAAGTTTTACGTGCGATTGTGTGGACGTATGCATTCGCGCGCGTAATTTACGTGACAGTTGTCAGGGAAATACGGAAAACCTTTTTTATTGTTCTGTGCGGAAAACTAACCTCTGGAAAATTATAATTTTAAATTTGTTACAAAATAGCTCATAAAAAGCCTACAAAATACATCCTATTAAAACATTTTAAATTTCAAATTCATCAGCCATTTTGATTTCCCCACTCCTGGGGAGTTGGTTGGTCCTTATGGACGGATAAATAAACTTTATCGTCTCAGCCACATGACACCCACTGCTGGGTATAGGCCTCCCCCAAGGATCTCCACAACGATCGGTCCTGCGCAGTCCGCATCCAGCGGCTTCCCGCGACCTTCACCAGATCGTCGGTCCACCTTGTCGGAGGCCTACCCACGGAGCGTCGTCCTGTGCGCGGTCGCCATTCCAGAACCTTTCCGCTCTTCGGTTCTTCTCGCTATGTGTCCCGCCCGTTGCCACTTCAGCTGAGCAATCCTTAAACTCTATGACATGCAATAAATAAATGAAATTGGAATTACTATTGAAGCACAATAAATTGAAATACTATTATGGCAAGGCAATACAGGATTAGGCCCCGCGCAGGCTTAGCGAGGCCTTTGCGTGCCACACCTAGGTCTACGCTTTCTGACTAAAATGTCCCCTGATAAACAATGTAACCAGATTATTCTTAATATCCCAGCTCAAAAAATATAAGATAAATGCAGTAAAACGAAAAATAATAAAGAATGAAACCTGGTAAAACAAACACCTCACGGAAATTAAAACAAATATTTTGTAAATAAACTGGACGGCTTTGATGCTGACAGGTTATATATATATATATTAAAGAAGGATTTGTCCACTGATTACAAATTTCGAAGTATACGCTAAAATTGTACCTTAGTGAAATAAAACAACTTTTACTGTCTCCAGTACTACACATACCATCAGAAAAATTGCACCTTTTTAAAAGTCACTTTTAAACTTAGTTAAACCTTATTTGAAATCAATTTGAGGGAAATGTTGTATATCATTTGAAAGGTAACGAAAAGGATTAAGTATCCAAAACCACTTAATTTTTTATTTTTATTGCAATAGAACAAAAAAAAAGATGTGGTTTACAAAACAGTTATAACCTTAATTATGCTTTTTGTATTAAAACAACTTACTTAATCCCTTTTTTACCCTATACCACCCACAAATTGTAGCACAATTTCTGAACCAGTTAGCGGCCCAAAGTAGCAACAAAATTGCAATTAAAAAAAAAATGACACATTTGTGTTATTACGCTTTTTTGACATACACACAACATAAATGCTACGTTCATTCTTAAATACCTACGCCTTACGCTGAACTTTCGATAAAATTACAAAAAGAGTTTTCCAAATGTCCAACGAAAATAATAAATAAAGATTACATTTACTTACATAAAACCGGCCACTAACTAGACTTTAATAAGTAAAATGTTTTGGGTAGTTAAGATACAGTAACGAATTCGATTTTCATATTGTATTTAACACGATTAATTTCGAGATCTTCCCACATAATATTGCAGGTAATCCTCTCCGCTACAATTACTGTTAAAATAAACATGAACTTCATTTCCATACACTGAAATTTACTCAAGAAACCACCATCAATATTTGCATAGAAGTTTTGCAAGTATCGTAGTTTAGTTAGGAACTTAAAGATGTAACAGTCTGGCAATACATTTATGACAAAATAAAACCAATTACTTAGGATATGGAATCTGTTCCAAGTTAGTTAAATTAGTCCTAAAAGAGATCTATAATTACCTACCAATTTAAGCACGGAGGAACTCGAGATAAGAAAACATTCAGGAAACAACTCCCCATTAATAAAAAAAATACCGAAACTGAAACAGATTTGAATCACTTAAAACGAAACGTTCAGAAGTTGTCAAACTATCAGACATGTCAATGACAATGTAACTAAAATTACATTATGCGCTAAACGTCAAACATTATATTGATCGATTAAAAGAATGGTTCGGACAACTCATTGCTCGTTACGAAATAAAAAAAAATACGGAATTTAGCATGCGCATACGAATTTTGCAATTCCATATGCGACTAGTGATTCGATTGATTCAAAATTACCTACGTCTCCGTTTTCTCGTTACAAAGATGGCAGTGCTCATAACAACCAAGACTGAATAAAATGATATTCGATTTGACATAGATACAGCCCACTAGCTGTGTAGGCTTAGACTAGCACTACCCCCTCTCATCCCGTGGGTGTCGTAAAAGGCGACTAAGGGACTCAGCCTTCAGGAGACGGGCAGCAGCGTCTCCGACATACTTGGCCATACTGCGATCGCCAACCCGCCTGCCAAGCGGTGCGATTATGGCAAACCCCCCCGCTTTGGGGGAGGCCTATACCCAGCAGTGGGTGTTATATGGCTACAACGACGACAGCCCACTACTCCATCTACCTCCAAACGAATTTCAATAGCGTTTAATAAATCAACTCTAAGTTACAGAGTTTCGCTCGGTGATACGTTTACGACTTTTCTTCGCAATAACTGTCACTTAGATACTCACGAAACAAATACATCAAAAAGTATCAAGTATAGGTACAGATATGAGCAATAATATGTAAATATTATACAACCTTGTCACGTTACAATATTTCATGCCTTTTGTGGACGCAGAGAGCTTTCTTCCCATGTGTTTTCAATATGATAAGATTGTATAGTGTTAACCTATCGGTCGTGACTGTACGTTGAGCGGCGAAATTTTATGTCCTTCGATAGGTTTACGATATAGGCCCCGATATATAAATCCGATACTGAAAGCTTGACACGAAGCTTTATGATCCATATTTACGAATAATAAAACTTCGACCGAGACGTGTTTGTAGGAAAAGGAAATGTTAGGTACATACTTATATAAAAATTATTAGTCGTCGTAAATACGGGTTGAAATAGCACTTTGACCTATTTAGCGAATCACAACACGGCATGAGTATTTAATAAAATATATACTAATATTTGCAGAATAACGCAACAAAATAACAACTCGAAGACGACTGAACCAATTTGGAAATCACTCAAACATCAGGTATTTCATCGGGGATTGTTCTCAAGTCATTACCATTTTTTGAAAATGTTGAATCAGTACCGTTTTTAAGGAAGTCTTTAAACAACTGTGCATATCAGTTTGTCGGCGAAATACAAATATAAATAAACACTTTCGTCAACACTCTACGGCTATAGCAGTCATAACAATAAAAATTCTATTGTATCTCATTCAATGTCTTCGAATGTGATAAGAAAATAAAAGAGGGCGCTGTTATAGAACCTCGCAGTTACGGCACTGGACAGGAATGATCTTTTCGTTTGTATGGCGATTAAAGGATTGTCTTGAAAGAACGTAGGGATTACAGTCAGTTAGTGGCCTAAGCGGTTTTATTTTATCCCGTCGCATCCCTACGGATTATACGACAGGACAAGCCGGAAGGAAAGAATGTTAATGAAAGGCCTGCTAAATATGAGCAGTCTCCCTTTTTGGAATCATTTCACCCAGTTCCCCAATTCGCTTGGGAACAGAACGCGTGATCTTTGGTTTTAACAAGACCACAGTTTATGATTTTTGAATTTAAGCATTTTTCAATGGCAATGATAAATTTTAAATAGAAAAATAATGGAAAAAAACAACTCGGCCACAAGTGAATTCCCAGATGGGACTAGAAACCACGACCTTTGGAAATCCGGTCCAATGCTCTAACCACTGAGCTACCGAGACTTGCGAACCACTGTCGAAATTCTCCAATACTTTTATATTTTTAATACGCTGTAGGCCAGTGTTGTCACATCAATGCTAGGAAGAGCATTGGACCGGATTTCTAAAAGTCGTGGGTTCGAGTCCCATCTCAGAATTCACTTGTGGCCGAGTTGTTTTTTCCATTATTTTTCTATTATAATATTTTACCAACGTTTAAAAGTAATAGAGATGGTCTTAAATTTAATGTTAATGGATTTATATACGAAAAACATCGTAAAAATAAAAACAAATGTATTGGATGTGTGAACAAGGAAGAAACTCAAGTTCCAAGTGTAATTCACTACTGATCACTACATTAACAGAAAATCAGGAGCATATGTGTATCTCAAAAGATATACAAGAACACAACCATGAACCTGCCCCCTAATTGTCTTATTTAAAATCTATCACAATCCCTTTCAGAGGTATTGTGATTGTGATATTTTCGTCTGTCATATTGCTTAGACAGTTCAATTTCGTTTATTCCATACCTTTTAAAACGCGTCCCGATCACAATCCCTTTCAAATGTCAAATAGTGACGGCTTGAATAACTTTCAAATTACGAATTGAAAGGGATTGCGATAGATTTAAAATTTGACTTTTGTATTATAAATTATTTTCGTTTTTTTTATGTACGGTCAATAGCAGGCCAGGCTTTACAAAACTGTCAGATTTCTCCAATCGACTTTGAACCATAAGACATAAGCCGTGGAATTTGGAATGGACTGACGAAATTTGACTTATCGTATAAGTCGGAGTTGCTGTAGACTGTAAAATGACATATAACAAACTAAATAGTTATGTAGTGTACTGTGCCATTACATAATGTGTATGTATATCCATTAATACCTATGTAAAGTTAGATAAGATAAAATTTATTTGCTTGAATATGGTTACATATTGATCTTAAATAACTAGTTTCCAACATATTCTATCGCATTTAGCGATGTGCAAATATTCATTATCAGAAAAAAATATAATAATTGTAAATAATAATAATAGGTACCACAAAACAAAAATATTATAAGTTTTACGAGCACTAGCCATAATTATTAAAAAAAAAATGACAATAGATAAAAAACAATGTCAAAAAATTCGACGTGAAATTCGAAAAATTAAATGGCTGTTTCATCTTAATCGATAGTCAAACATCTGTAAAGATGTTTCTTTCGAATGCGAGGATATTTCTCTCATTGATGAAGCGACGGTGGCCAACACCGTAGTACGGTGAATATACTAGAAAAATTCGACGTGTCCTCATAGGTCTCTGTAGCATAATTAGTTTGTGCATTGGGCCGGACTCCCAAGGATGCGGGTTCGAATCCCGTCAGGGCGACATGAGACTAGTTGCTTTTCTGGTATATTTTCTTGTTTAAAATTTATCACATAAAAATAGCATTGTAAAATGCAAAATTAAAAAGTTATAATTAAATGGCTGTTTCATTTTAATCGATAGTCAAACATCTGTAAAGATGTTTCTTTCAAATGCGAGGATATTTCTCTCATTGATGAAGCGACGGTGGCCAACACCGTAGTACGGTGAATATACTAGAAAAATTCGACGTGTCCTCATAGGTCTCTGTAGCATAATTGATTAGTGCATTGGGCCGGACTCCCAAGGATGCGGGTTCGAATCCCGTCAGGGCGACATGAGTCTAGTTGCTTTTTTCTAGTATATTTTCTTGTTAAATATTTATCACATAAAAATAGCATTGTAAAATGCAAAATTAAAAAGTTATAATTAAATGGCTGTTTCATCTTAATCGATAGTCAAACATCTGTAAAGATGTTTCTTTCGAATGCGAGGATATTTCTCTCATTGATGAAGCGACGGTGGCCAACACCGTAGAACGGTGAATATACTAGAAAAATTCGACGTGTCCTCATAGGTCTCTGTAGCATAATTGGTTAGTGCATTGGGCGGGACTCCCAAGGAAGCGGGTTCGACTCCCGTCAGGGCGACATGAGACTAGTTGCTTTTTTCTAGTATATTTTCTTGTTAAATATTTATCACATAAAAATAGCATTGTAAAATTCAAAATTAAAAAGTTATAATTAAATGGCTGTTTCATTTTAATCGATAGTCAAACATCTGTAAAGATGTTTCTTTCAAATGCGAGGATATTTCTCTTATTGATGAAGCGACGGTGGCCAACACCGTAGTACGGTGAATATACTAGAAAAATTCGACGTGTCCTTATAGGTCTCTGTAGCATAATTGGTTAGTGCATTGGGCCGGACTCCCAATGATGCGGGTTCGAATCCCGTCAGGGCGACATTAGACTAGTTGCTTTTCTGGTATATTTTCTTGTTTAAAATTTATCACATAAAAATAGCATTGTAAAATGCAAAATTAAAAAGTTATTAAAAAAAATACAGTTTAAAAGGAATGTTTTTATCATTATGGAAGTCAGCGATTTTATAATAAATTTTGTCCATTAGTAAATTAAACAATTTTGATTTCAATTTAAAATATATCAAAATGTTCATGTCATTGGGTAGTTTATTGAATATATGAAGTTAGTCGCATATAATAAGTGATGGCAAACACGGACGTCAAACTCGTAATTCCTGAGAGTGCCGCGAATAACTCCATTAGCATTAATTCAAGAGTGTCGGAGTTTTGGACCACGCAACCAAGGCTGTGGTTTCATCAGTTCGCAGCAATCATCACACCCCAGAAAGCAGGTGATCTCAAACTATATCAATATGTTATAGCTAAGCTGGGTAGAGACGAGCTAGGGCAGGTGAGTGACATATTAGAGAACCCACCGAAATCAATAAATATCAAACTTTAAAAACACGGCTTATTTCTTCGTATGAGGAATCGCAAACGAAGCAGTTACAAAAATTGCTAACAGAAATTGAACTTGGCGATCAAAAACCTTCCCAATTACTTTAAATAATGAAGGAACTGGGCAGGGACAACGTACCAGAAGACACCATTAAAATATTATGGATAGGACGTCTTCCGCAAACGGTACGTGCCGTAATCTCTGCATGCAACGTCGACCTAGAGGCTACTGCAACCATAGCGGACAAAATAATGAAAACATCACGTCCAGCAGATGTTTATAGTGTTAGCAAGCCCGGCACATCAAAAACATTAGACGAAAAACTGGACGCGCTAGCGCTTAAAATAGCGGATGTTAATAAGAATCTCCATAATTTAGAAAATAAGAAGAAAACTCCGCGTCCACATCAGCGGAGAAGTGACAATCGTCAAAATCACTTCAGGTACAGTACCCTTAGCACGAATAATTCGTGTTTGCGAGTAGTTAGCGTATTCGAGTTGTCATCGAACGTTTATTCACTTCAATAGCGCCTCCATGTCTAAAACCAGTACCCTTAGCACGAACAACTATCGAGAAAGTATCGAGCACGTATTTTTTTACTACACCTTAACTCACTCGATACGATTACTTTTGTATTTGGTAGCAAGAAACATACCTGTCGAGCTGCTGTCGACTAACGTCCACTCGAATATCAAAGACAATTTTAATGACCGAATGGATGAATGGTACCTAGTAATTATTATAACAGTATAAGTACGTAGCGTAGGGAAGAGAGGTTTTATATACTGTGGTATTATAGCAATCCCTGATGGTGCGTCCCGAAACCTGATGTATTTGTTATAAAATTTAAAGATACTACAAAATTCAGTTAAAATGATGGAACAAATACTCCTAACACTTTATTCATTATATATCTGATAATATGTAATTGATCTTAGCATTTTTTTCACAAATACCAATCAACAATAATTACCAAAATGTCTCAAATATTTTATGCAAATTTGAATTTTCATCGGCCTTTGTTATCCTCTTTGCCAAGAGTAAACTTGTGAAGAGTATGGGTACTCTTGTGCATTGCTTGTACTCTCCGTTGTGCTCGTTTATCTAAAATGTACTTAAATTTGTTTTGAAATAAAAACTCGGCATTATGCTTATAAATGCTTATGCCTATGCTTATAGGATGCCGTTTATATTATATTATAGTAGTATATTATATATTTGACGACAAGTTATTCTCAGTATGTGGTTGTTAGATTTTAAGGCAAGGTAAAATACAATTTATCCTCAAAGTTGCAATTCTACATCGAATCATCAATTATGCATTCATTACATAAAATTTTGGCATAATACTCTGGAAATGGATATTTATTAAAGACAAAGGCGGCTTTAGAGGACGCTAGTGGTGCTTAAAAAGTGGAAGGAGCTCACTGCCAGGGAGTCACGAAATTGGAAGAAAACTGGCAGAAGATAGATCACATTTGCTTGCTCTAAGCCTGCGGCCCAGCGGCTGCAGGCTGCGAAATCACATGTGGCTCGAATAAATTTAAAGAAGACGCGCGGATATATGTTCTAATCAAGAGCCAGCGGAATAGGCAGTGTCACATGTGTTATATTATTTAAATATCTTTACAGTTATTATTCTTTGCTAATACCTAATTATTTATAACTTTTTAATTTTGCATTTTACAATGCTATTTTTATGTGATAATTTTTAATCAAGTAAATATACTAGAAAAAAGCAACTTGTCTCATGTCGCCCTGACAGGACTCGAACCCGCATCCTTGGGAATCCGGCCCAATGCACTGACCAATTATGCTACAGAGACCTACGAGAACACGTTGAAATCTAGTATATTCACCTTTTTCTACGGTGTTGGCCACCGTCGTTTCATCAATGAGAGAAAATATCCTCGCATTCGAAAGAAACATCTTTACAGATGGTAAATTTTAAATAGAGAAATATTGGAAAAAATTAACTCGGCCACAAGTGAATTCTCAGGCTGGAATCGAACCAGCGACCTTTGGAAATCCGGTCCAATGCTCTAACCGCTGAGCTACCGAGACTTGCGAACCACCGTCGAAATTCTCCAATACTTTTATCTTTTTAATACGCTGTAGGCCAGCGTTGTTACATCAATGCTAGGAAATATCCTTGCATTCGAAAGAAACATCTTTTCAGGTGTTTAACGATCGATTAAGATGCAACTGCCAATAATTTATGATTTTGTAATTTTTGCATTTTTCAATGCTATTTTTATACTTATGGTAAATTTTAAATAGAAAAATATTAAAAAAAATTAACTCGGCCACAAGTGAATTCTCAGGCTGGAATCGAACCAGCGACCTTTGGAAATCCGGTCCAATGCTCTAACCGCTGAGCTACCGAGACTTGCGAACCACCGTCGAAATTCTCCAATACTTTTATATTTTTAATACGCTGTAGGCCAGCGTTGTTACATCAATGCTAGGAAATATCCTTGCATTCGTAAGAAACATCTTTTCAGGTGTTTAACGATCGATTAAGATGCAACTGCCAATAATTTATGATTTTGTAATTTTTGCATTTTTCAATGCTATTTTTATACTTATGGTAAATTTTAAATAGAAAAATATTGGAAAAAATTAACTCGGCCACAAGTGAATTCTCAGGCTGGAATCGAACCAGCGACCTTTGGAAATCCGGTCCAATGCTCTAACCGCTGAGCTACCGAGACTTGCGAACCACCGTCGAAATTCTCCAATACTTTTATCTTTTTAATACGCTGTAGGCCAGCGTTGTTACATCAATGCTAGGAAATATCCTTGCATTCGAAAGAAACATCTTTTCAGGTGTTTAACGATCGATTAAGATGCAACTGCCAATAATTTATGATTTTGTAATTTTTGCATTTTTCAATGCTATTTTTATACTTATGGTAAATTTTAAATAGAAAAATATTGGAAAAAATTTACTCGGCCACAAGTGAATTCTCAGGCTGGAATCGAACCAGCGACCTTTGGAAATCCGGTCCAATGCTCTAACCGCTGAGCTGCCGAGACTTGCGAACCACCGTCGAAATTCTCCAATACTTTTATATTTTTAATACGCTGTAGGCGTAATTTATGATTTTGAAATTATTGGCAGTTGCATCTTAATCGATCGTTAAACACCTGAAAAGATGTTTCTTTCGAATGCAAGGATATTTCCTAGCATTGATGTAACAACGCTGGCCTACAGCGTATTAAAAATATAAAAGTATTGGAGAATTTCGACGGTGGTTCGCAAAACTCGGTAGCTCAGCGGTTAGAGCATTGGACCGGATTTCCAAAGGTCGCTGGTTCGATTCCAGCCTGAGAATTCACTTGTGGCCGAGTTAATTTTTTCCAATATTTTTCTATTTAAAATTTACCATAAGTATAAAAATAGCATTGAAAAATGCAAAAATTACAAAATCATAAATTATTGGCAGTTGCATCTTAATCGATCGTTAAACACCTGAAAAGATGTTTCTTTCGAATGCAAGGATATTTCCTAGCATTGATGTAACAACGCTGGCCTACAGCGTATTAAAAATATAAAAGTATTGGAGAATTTCGACGGTGGTTCGCAAGTCTCGGTAGCTCAGCGGTTAGAGCATTGGACCGGATTTCCAAAGGTCGCTGGTTCGATTCCAGCCTGAGAATTCACTTGTGGCCGAGTAAATTTTTTCCAATATTTTTCTATTTAAAATTTACCATAAGTATAAAAATAGCATTGAAAAATGCAAAAATTACAAAATCATAAATTATTGGCAGTTGCATCTTAATCGATCGTTATACACCTGAAAAGATGTTTCTTTCGAATGCAAGGATATTTCCTAGCATTGATGTAACAACGCTGGCCTACAGCGTATTAAAAATATAAAAGTATTGGAGAATTTCGACGGTGGTTCGCAAGTCTCGGTAGCTCAGCGGTTAGAGCATTGGACCGGATTTCCAAAGGTCGCTGGTTCGATTCCAGCCTGAGAATTCACTTGTGGCCGAGTTAATTTTTTCCAATATTTTTCTATTTAAAATTTACCATAAGTATAAAAATAGCATTGAAAAATGCAAAAATTACAAAATCATAAATCTTTACAGATGTTTGACTATCGATTAAGATGAAACTGCCATCTACTTATAACTTTTTAATTTTGCATTTTACATTGCTATTTTTATGTGATAATTTTTAATCAAGTAAATATACTAGAAAAAAGCGGGTTCGAGTCCCGTCAGGGCGACATGAGACAAGTTGCTTTTTTCTAGTATATTTACTTGATTAAAGCGGGTTCGAGTCCCGTCAGGGCGACATGAGACAAGTTGCTTTTTTCTAGTATATTTACTTAATTAAAAATTATCACATAAAAATAGCATTGTAAAATGCAAAATTAAAAAGTTATAAGTAGATGGCAGTTTCATCTTAATCGATAGTCAAACATCTGTAAAGATGTTTCTTTCGAATGCTAGGATATTTTCTCTCATTGATGAAACGACGGTGGCCAACACCGTAGAAAAAGGTGAATATACTAGATTTCAACGTGTTCTCGTAGGTCTCTGTAGCATAATTGGTCAGTGCATTGGGCCGGATTCCCAAGGATGCGGGTTCGAGTCCCGTCAGGGCGACATGAGACAAGTTGCTTTTTTCTAGTATATTTACTTGATTAAAAATTATCACCTAATTATTTGTTAATTAATAATCTTTTTTTGTACAAACACACAAAAATATAAATGACACGGATTACACCATCAAACTCATGGATGCATTAAATGATATACAACCAAACCAACGAAAAGAAGGTAATCAACGGAAAACTTTCACACACGATGATCTGAAGAATTCCGATTACGTTTTCGTGAGAAAAGAAGTCGAAAAGTTATCAAACGAAATGCTAAACATTATACGTTACAGGTCAGTTCTCGTAATATCGTCACCTCTCTAGATCACCTTAAACCAGCTTACGTTATAACTTCGCCGAATTCAGGGTCGGCAATACCAACACCGTCGCTGCCAGCGCCATTAACACCTGAGCCCACACCGATTCGGACAACACCGATAACGTCACCTGAGCCTGAAACGCTTCGGGGAGAAACTACTGTGAACACCGCACCTAAATCACCGGTCGTTACGAGATACGGTCGCGCCATTGAGAAGACCGTGAGATTTGACATATAATCAGCTCGAGGTTACCCATCCCAGCAGTACTACCACTATCAGTCGTTCCCCAAGGCCCGCAACTGGCAGCCACACATTTCCGCCATCATCACTATGGGCAGCCCACAGAGTCGTACAACAGTTGTGGCGCAGACCAGCGCTGCCGCACACAACGCAAAGATGATAAATTTCGTTTATATAAAATAAACGAGTTTTAAGTGTAGTTGTTATAACAACTACACTTACAACTCGTTTATTTTTTTATAGATGATCCCTTCCGGACATCCTTCAAGGCCAAGGCCCTTTTTAAGAGGTAAGAGGTAACCGAAATTTATTAGACAACTTTTTTTTATACTTATGATAAATTTTAAATAGAAAAATATTGGAAAAAATTAACTCGGCCACAAGTGAATTTTCAGATGGGAATCGAACCCATGACCTTTGGAAATCCGGTCCAATGCTCTAACCGCTCAGTTATCGAGACTTGCGAACCACCGTCGAAATTCTCCAATACTTTTATATTTTTAATACGCTTTAGGCCAGCGTTGTCACATCAATGCTAGGAATATCCTTGCATTTGAAAGAAACATCTTTTCACCACCTTTTTTTTTAAATATTTTTCTATTTAAAATTTATCATAAGTATAAAAATAGCATTGAAAAATGCAAAAATTCAAAAATCTCCTTTTTTATCTTATAATTCACACAATAATGTGACTAGCAGATATTACTTTTTTCTTCTATTTTATTTCAATCACATTTGTTATTTAAAATTACATGTCGATAAAAGCCATGTCATATTTTATTGTGATTGTGTAACGAGTACATCAACATCTATTACCGCATTTGCCCACCAACGCAAACTTAAGACAAACTATATACAGATACAGACAAAGAAAAAATTTTAATAAACTGACTGAACCAAAAGACATAAATTTTGAATTTAATAAAGACAATTTAAACATTCCAGAAGGTCAAGAAATAGTTATTATAAATAAAAAATATAAAGCAAATAAAGAGAATAATATTTTTTACAACTGATAATTTTCTAAATTATCTTTGTTTATCTTAATATAATTATGGACGGCACATTTAAAGTTGTGCCCAAAATATTTCAAAAACTTTGTACCATTCATGGATGCATTAATGACTCGCAAACATTTCCGTTAGTATTCGCATTAAGGTGGTACGACTTCTATACAAACAAACATTACACAATTATTGGTACATCATACCTTAATAATACATAAATACATGCGCAACTAACTCGTTTTACTTATTTGTTTGCGCGAAATAATTAAAAAATTGTACATTCATACATAAAACACGAGTAAATTAATATCTTTTAATTTCAATAATTCTACGTATGTGTGTGTGACCCATCGCATTTATATAGCTCATGTATGAAAGTACATTTTTTTAATAAATTCGCGCAAACAAATAACTGAAACGAGTTAGTTGCACATGTATTTATGAATTATTAATGTATGATGAACCAATTAATGTGCAATGTTTGTTTGTATGGAAGTCGTACCACCTTAAGCACTAACAAATACAAAGAAAACTTACAGTCTGTTTTTCTCAACAATAACAGAAAATTGTGAGGAAAACGGTCTGTGTCTATCGCCTAGATAATGGTTTTTGAAAAAACACATATCTGTGCGAAACAGCAATTTGAATATGCAACCGTAAAAGGTTGCAATTTCCATCTCGGGCAAATTATTTACAGGAAAGGGGAAAAAATGGGTACCAAACTCTGTACGGTAAAAATGAACACATTGCCATGGAAATCAAATGTTTATTGGCATTAGCTTTCTTGCCAGAAACTGAAATTCCAATTTATATCATATCATTATTATATTTTCTTTATTCATTATTATATTATCTTTCCGAAACCGTCATTTGAGTGCAAGGATGTAAGCAAGCAAGCATGCATGCATGCGTGCATGCAAGCAAACAAGCAAGCATGTATGAAAGTAAGCAAGCATGCATGGATGCAAGCAAACAAGCAAGCAAGCATGCACCACCACAAGCAAAGAAAAAGAAGTATTTAGAGAAGTGGAATCGTATTGACAAAATTTAAAAAAATCAAAGTGGTTTTATCAAAAAAAAAAATTTTACGGGCTATTGCTGCTAACTTAATTATACTAATGAATTAACTATATATATTATCTATTAATCATTAATCATTATAATAACATTTATTTTCTCAAATATAGTAAAAATAATTACTTATAATTAATAATATTTAACTATTAAAGAAATGATTATTTTGTATTAATTAAAAAGAGATATTTTTTTACAATGTAATGAATGTCTTATATTTTTTGAGTAATCTGAATTAAAATGATTCTTCCAAAAATCGTTTCTGACTTGAATATTTATGGTTACATCATGCACTTCATATTTTATGCTAAATTACCTTTAGACGTATAACAATTATCCCCTTTTATTTTATGGTTATTAAAATTGTTGAAATTAAACAACTTTTACTGATATCAAACGCGCTACATTTCACGAACTAAGTTGTAATGGTCCGTATTTTTTGCTATTTAAGGGTTTTTTTATTTTCCCGACGTTTCGGCGCCATTTCAGCTGCCGTGGTCACGGGTGGTGAAATATAGCTCGTTTGATATCCGTAAAAGTTGTTTTATCTATATACTTAATCCAGGTTCGCAAAATTTGTGACGACTCGATAGGGACTTTGGCGCGTAGTACGCGGCCGAGTAAGGTATCAAATTAAAGGTACTCGAGTCTATTTGTTCCGAAAAATATAAAATATACAAAATGTTAACGTGATGATCACAAACTGCAATTAAATATTTTCGCATAATTTGGAATTTTTCGTCGATCGACGAACCCGAGTATCGGGTTGTAACCGCCCTAGTTTCAATGAACAGTGCGCGCAAAAACATAATAATTAAAATTATGTTAAAGGAGATTAGAGAATGTAAGAATTTTGCCGAAGAAACCTTTCTGCGTTCATAAAACTCTGCTTATCATAAATTATGCGAAAAGACTTTATGCAGAACTGTTATGCCAAACGACTTATAACTTAAAACATTATGCGATCAAAAGGGCACCCCATTGACGGGTAGGTAAGATACACTGTTTGAAGACTTCGTCTTTGGACTCTGTGGAGCGGGCGGACGTAAAGACTTGACGTAGTTTCCCATAAAATATGCTGCCCAGCCTATATGTATATTTCTGCTGGCCTCCTTCTCGAAGATGTTTTTTACCCAACACTATAGTAACATACTATTCCGAAACTACTTCGAGAGTAATTCCTTGTACTGCAAGTTTATCCGGAGGCCGATGCGTAAGGAATCAGCTAGACCGTTTAGCATGAGCTTGAGCTGCAGATCTTGCAACGTTACTCCCATAATGAGGATGTCATCCGCGAAGCGTAAATCTGAGATGTATTTGCCATTTATATTATGCCAGTCCTTTCCAGTCCAGCGTTTTAAACATATTCTCATTTCTAAGCAATTAATCGCCAATCGACTTGGCATCGTTGCATGGATTCTAGCCCAGGATTTTGATAGAGTCAAACCCCTTTTCATAGAAATCAAATGCTAAACACAGGGGCCGATTATACTCTTCGGTCTTCTGTATAATCTGCCGCATTATGAAGATGTGGTCTATGGTGCCATACCCTCTTCGAAACTCGGCCTGCTCTGGGGGGTTAGAGATTCCAAGGGACTAGATTGTGGCTGATAGGGTTGCCTCCTACCTCCTATGCTGCTATCTCGTTAGGTGTAAAGCTAGTGTTAAGACAAATCTGAAACGGTTGGTGGTAGGGCAAAAGTGACAATAAAAAATGCGTGTAATACATATGCTCAATTTAATAAAGAATAATTATAATTTTCAAATCGCAGCTTCCTTTTCAACGTCCGGATTTTTTTTACCATTTATTAGTCAACATCATAAACAAGTCTGCAAAATATCAGAAATACCTATAATAACTGACGCAAGATCTGAAGTATAAAAGTTACTGGACTAGACTGTATTGTTTTTCGGTTCAGATTTGGATGACAGATCAGGGTTGGTCATTTCTGCGCCCCTCTAGGGTCTGCACCCTGTGCCTGGGTACCGCCGGATCCGCCCTAGTTTCGGCACTGTTCCTGTCATTTTGTAACGTTTCACGAAAGGATTACGTGTCAGTGGATGGTGATTGCGAAAACGATGTGCGAAGACGGATCGGAATGGCAACGGGAGCCATGTCTCAACTAGACAAGGTGTGGAAGAACAGGGGAATAAGTCTGAAAACGAAAACAAGACTAGTTCAAACCTTGGTCTTCTCTGTTTTCTCTACGGCGCTGAAACATGGACGCTCAAAGCTGCTGATCGTGCACGCATCGATGCTTTTGAGATGTGGTGCTGGAGAAGAATGCTCAGGATACCATGGACAGCACATCGGACCAACTTATCAATACTTCAGCAGCTCAGGATCACCACAAGACTACCTTCCATCTGTCTTAAGCGAGTACTCGATTAAACGAAAGAAAGTGACAACCTGAAGAAATTGATAGTGAAAGGGAAAGTCGACGGCAAAAGGTCTCGTGGTCGCAGCCCGATGCGTTGGTCAGACCAGATCCGCACCATTCTCGACACGTCAGTCTACGACGCACTGCATGCCGCCGGTGACAGGGGACGATGGAAGGCCATCATCAAAGAAAGACTGCTAGGAGGTGGTGGTCACGACCCTCAGACATGAGGAACACGACGCAAGGAGGAGGATGGTGATTATCCTGTTGTTTTAAATGGATTGTTGTCATGTCAAGGGATTGCCCGTCATTTATTGTTTTCTCTATGGATAACTAAAATGACAACAAAACAAGCATTCAATACTGACGGAAAGCATAGGGTAAAGGCTACTACACACAGTGCCGGCGGTTTCACAAGCCGCCGGCACATGCCGCACAAAGCCGCCAAGCATCATTCCGGTATTGGCAGTCGTGTTGAACGCTAGTGAAGTGCATACTGTGTCGTTGGTTACAATGAATAAAGAAATCATCAGCACTGCCGTCGCAGCTGTAGTGTTTATTTTAATAAGAAAAAAATATAAAAGAAGGAGAAGGTTTTGGGTGCCCTCGAGTTTACAACATAGAAAATGGCAGAATGGTACTGTAATTATAGAAAACTATAAAAAAGATTATGTGGGGTGTCAACATTTACGCAATAGTTTATTCTTTGGGTTTATAAGAATGACATATGAAGATTTTGAATTTTTGCTGAACAGTGAATTTCTGGGATTCCATAAAAGATCATTTTCATGAAATTTTTCAATTAATTAATATCAACACTGCTTCATCGTCCCAATTAAATGACATTTTAATTTATTTACTTATACCTACGTAAACAAACTGCACACACACCACTACCACTCGAATGCCAGGAACGAACTGAGCCGGCCCCCCGCGCGACCCGCCGGCACGCCCCGGGCGGCCATATCGGCGGTTCGTTTGTGCGGCAAGCCCGGCGGCAGGAATACCCGCCGGCAACCCGGCGGCAACGACGGCGGGCGAGTCGCCGGCACTGCCGCCGGCGCAGTGTGTAGTAACCTTAATGAAGTTTTTTGCTGTCGCGTCATTCCGTCGTCGCGATGGAAAGGTGAGGAGATTGTAATAACGCCATTCATCTCGCTTTTGCAAACCAACTAAGATTCAATCCGTAAGGATTGTACAATCCAGAAAGAAAGAATTGTAATGGATGGCCTGCTATGGCTATTTGCGGTAACGTGTATCGAGTTGTTGTGGCATCGCAGTTACGATCTTTCGCGGTAACGTCCATCGCGATCTTGTAGTATCAAATTAGCGTGCATTGATGATTTATGCGTCGACATTCCGTATTACACTTGCTGATGATAGTGAGGATGACTTCTATGTATTTTTTTACGAACTCAAGGTATTCTCGTTTTGGACGACATGTTGGAAGACGTTGGAGCCAGCTCTATTTGGAGTCCTTAAATACTCTCCAATATGTATATTGGGCCCGCGTCTTCGGTCAGTTAGTGCAGACCTTCCTTGCTGTTAGTTTCGGCGGCATTCACAGTCATCAACACCCAGCTTTCCGTATTTGGCCCCCGTGGTGGATCAAAAACCTTAGCTATTTATTTATTTATCAACTATAAAAAGCTATAAAAGGCTTTCTATTTTTCACTTCAAAATGTCAAGTAAGAACTAGAACGCCGGAGAATCATTGTAAAATGTAACACAAATACGAAAGCACTAGCGAAATTGCATTTTATATTGTTATTTTAAAGAATGCGACAAAAGATCTTTCCTACATTGCAGTTATTTTATGTTTAAAACTTTAAGCTTTTAAATAGTTATAAAGAAAACTTATGTATGGTTGACTTACATGCACATATAAAGTGTTAAAGTGATATATAAAGGAAACATTCCCTTCCAGGGCCCATAGATTTTTCCATCCTATATAGACAACGAAATCGCGAAAAAAACAGCTGTTCCATACATTTTGAAAATAAGCAATTTTAAAACTAATGTGTAAAATAAATCAATTATACTTTTCGCTTTTCTCCTGTTAGTGCCAGACTGTTTTGTCTGTTGAAATATCGCTTTCTCAAAAAATGTGCCTTATAAAAAACCGCTTTGGTGAAATTTACCGCAGTCATTTTACGCGCCGTATTGTGCCTCCTTGGCAATCAAATGTCAATAAAAGAAAGCCAAGAGTGAGGTGGATCTAACTCATCGGACTTCCGTAGAACCTTGTATGTTTTCTTGTTACGGTACCGGGACCCGTAGATTTCAAAAGGCGACAAGTCTAAAATGTTAAATTGTGTAGGAATCGATTGTTTTCTGTTCGAGACACACGGAATTCTGTTATCCACGGGTTACTTGTTATTAATGGTGGATTTTCTATCTTTTGTTTCACTATGATTTTATGTAATGTAAGTAGATTACGAGAAAAACTAATTTTCAATTTGAATGTAGGCTTGTTTCTTCACAACGAACCAAGTCCATCGGACTTGGCTCAATTTGCACTAACACAAAGCTGAACTTAGTGTGGTTTCAAGACACGACTAACACGACACGACCAATGGTTGCATAGCTCTGATTGGCTCAATGTGACTTGATGTAATTTGATGTCACAATGTTATGTGGACTTGAAATACTTTGAATAAAGCGAACAACTACAAGAACTTGATTCAATCTGATAAAGCACGTAACCATAGACTTCCGGGTTTGATTCCAGGACAAGACAATTATTTGGGTACATGAGCATGTCTATTTGTCTTAGTCTGGGTGTTTAATATGTATATTATGTAGGTAGGTACGAGTATGTATTTACAAAAAAGTATATAAGTATGTTTATCCGTTATTATAGTATCCATAACACAAGTTCTTAATGAAACTTAACGTGGGCTAGAAAATTGGTGTGTTTGTATGCAATTATGCTTGTGCATCGTCCGAATAGATCCTGTAATAATAATTATTATTTTTTATCACAAATATGTAGTAACACGCAAGTGACACCACTCATCCACTATAGTTTAGAAATAAATTTTGAAATAAACTACTTTAACTTTTTTCGTATGGTATCATTTTCCCTACTTGCCACCCTGACCACAGAGCGACGTCATTCACGTTTTAGTGTTCTACCGCTCAGCACTAACTTTTTTCATTGTGATACAAATTCTATTTTAAAACGAATATTTCTCTATTTATATCTGTATTTAACTTTAAATCATGCAAAAAAGACGCCATTCGGACGATTTTGAGCATATAAGTCGGAAAATAAAAAAGTTGGAACGAAAATTAAAGCGTGCTCGACACCGAAACCGGGACAGTGATGTTACCTCACGTAGTTCAACACCTCAACCTCCAATAGACCAACCAGGTATGTACTTGAACATTTTACAATTGCGGTTATTCATTTTACTAATACTTAATTAGTGGCGGGCGTCTTCATATAGCTACCCGTTTTCTGTGCGTAAATTTGATGTAACCAGAAAAACCGTGATCCGATTTACAATAATATGAAACACAGATTGTTAATATTGTTTTTGCTAATGAGTACTCAGGGCAGTTTTTGGGACTGACCCGCGCTCAAACACTTAAAACAGCCAATCAGAGCAGTTTTTGGGACTGTCTCCCGGCTTAAATGAAACGACATCAGGGCAGTTTTTGGGACTGACCCGCGTAATAATACTTTATATTATAGCCCATCAGAGCTGTCTTTGGGACTGTCTCGCGGCTGAAAACGTATTCTTGGTGCAAAATTTAACTCGACTTAGATCCGCGTTACTTTAATTTCAGTTGGAGATATGTTGGATAGTTCGGGTTACGATATATTAGACTCATATCAAGAGCTCGAACAAATAGAACCACCCGAATCGAAGCAGTTAAACTAATCTCTAAACATGATTATATGGCAAATATAGACCTAAAAGACGCTTATTTGTTAATTAAAGTCCACGAGGACTCAAGGAAGTACCTAAAATTTATTTGGGAAGGCCTAACCTATGAGTTTAACGTCCTACCATTCGGTTTGAACACAGCACCATATGTCTTTACCAAAATAATGAAACCAATTGTTAAATTACTGAGATCATGCGGTTATCTATCTACAATCTATTTAGATGACATTCATTTAATTGGTCAGTCATATAGAGACTGTCTAGACAATATTGCGATCACCTCGAAATTGTTAAAAAGCCTAGGGTTCATTATTAATGACAAAAGCAACTTATCACCATCAAAGTCTTGCAAATTTCTTGGTCTGATCATAGATTCTGAAAACTTCCAAGTCATGCTACCAAACGAAAAAAGAATTCATATAAAACATGAACTAAACAAAATGATAAAACTTAAAAGTTGTAGTATCAGGAAATTTGCACAACTTGTGGGACTTTTGGTCTCTGCTTGTCCGGCCATTGAGTATGGTATGCTATACACAAAAGAATTTGAGCGCTCCAAATATTTAAATCTAAAAGAGCATGATGACTATGATAGACGTATGTATTTACCTGACTCACTGCAAGCCGATTTCAAATGGTGGTTGCAGGCTATTGAAACCTCCGTACGAATCATAAGAACTGACGACTATCGTATAGAAATTTTTACTGACGCCTCCACTACAGGATGGGGCGCCGCTTGTGGAAGTGAAACGGCTAGTGGAATGTGGTCGAAAGAAGAGCGCGAAAAGCACATAAATTACTTAGAGTTACTGGCAGCCTTTCTTGGTCTCAAAACATTTGCAAAAGATCTCCATCATTGTCAAATACTCATGCGTATAGACAACTCCACAGCTATATCATACATAAATCGCATGGGCGGGATACAGTTTCCGCACCTTACACAAATTGCAAAGGACATCTGGCAGTGGTGTGAAAATCGCAATTTGTTCATTTATGCCTCGTATATAAAGTCGTCAGATAACGCAGTAGCAGACGCGGAATCACGCCGCTCACATCCTGATATGGAGTGGGAATTGCAGGATTCGGCTTTCCAAATCATTTCTAAAAAGTATGGACAGCCACAAATAGACCTCTTTGCCACTCGTATCAATACCAAATGTGAAACATATGTATCATGGCATCGGGACCCTGACGCTTTTGCAATTAATGCTTTCACAATATCATGGACTAATCTATATTTTTACGCTTTTCCCCCTTTCGCAATCATATTAAAAACCTTAAGGAAAATTATCTCTGACAAAGGCAAAGGCCTCGTGGTTGTACCAAAATGGCCGACACAACCTTGGTACCCAATATTCACAAGACTTTTGGTATCAGACATTACAGAATTTAAACCTAATGAAGGTGTTGTTGCATCTCATTACAGCAATCCGAAAATTCATGGGAATCTTACCCTGGTGGCCGGAGTATTGTGCGGACAGCGCTACTGCGACGCAGAATTCCGCCCTCTGCAATAGACATCATGATGGCATCGCTCGCAAATAATTCATTAAAACAGTATGATGTCGCGCTCAGGAAATGGTTCCACTATTGTAAACAAAATAGCATTAACATGTATGAGGCATCCATTCCCACTGTCTTACATTTCTTAAGTGAATCATATAGCAACGGTAGTCAATACGGCACTCTTAACTCATACAGATCCGCCCTAGTTTTAATATTAGGCCCATATATGTCCAGGGATGATAGGATTACAAGATTCTTAAAAGGTGTGTATCGACTTCGTCCTCCACAGCCCAAATACAATGTTACCTGGGATGCTTCCTTAGTCTTAAACTATCTATGCTGTCAATACCCGAATGAACACCTGACCCTCGAAGCACTAACGAAAAAATGCGTTACACTACTTGCTTTAGCAACTGCCCATCGTGCTCAAACACTCTCAAAAATCCAAATTAAGAATATTGAAATCCTATCATCTCAAATAAGTATTAAAATACCGGACCTAATAAAAACATCCAGAAACGGCGCTAAACAGCCAATTCTTGTCCTGCCTTTCCTTGCAGAAAAGCCAGAAATTTGCCCCTGTAAAACAATGCTTGCTTATTTAGAAATGACTAAAACTATCCGCAATAATACAAACCTCTTTATTAGTCACAAGAAACCACATAATATTGTAAGTTCACAATCATTAAGCCGATGGATCAAAAGCACATTAAAAGACAGTGGGATTGATACTTCCATCTTCACTGCTCATAGTACGCGCCATGCCGCGACCTCAAAAGCCTATAAATGCGGAGTCTCAGTAGACTTGATTAGAAAAACTGCTGGCTGGAGCGGCAGTTCTTCAGTCTTTGGTAGATTCTACAATCGAATAATAACTAATAATAATGAAACAGCCCTATCTACGGCGATATTGAATGATGAGTAAAATGTTAGATTTCAATAATTAATCATTCCTAATAATTCATGGTAATTTAAAAGTTAATCCCGCAATGTCAACTATCTTAAATATTATTTACTATTTTATGCTATAAGTTGACTACTATAATCAAAAATAATTATCTTAAAAATTAAAAGAAATCAAACATGATTGTAAAACATTTAAGTTGTCAAATAGTTTATGATTACACAATAAGTTATGATAAAATGTTGTTATAATAATAAAACAAAGTTATAAATACTTAGTTTTTTCTGTTTGGTTGGCATTTCTTAGGCGCTCTAAAAGTCTACATATTTGTGATAAAAAATAATAATTATTATTACAGGATCTATTCGGACGATGCACAAGCATAATTAATGATTAAACGAACTTACCTGTAAGTGAAGTTCTATCATAATTATGCGAAGTGCATCGTCCGAATAGATAGAAACTCCCTCCCATCCCTTAACGCCCAGAATATGCCACAGAAATGCCAATATGATAATAAACCTCTAAACATAATGACGTCGCTCTGTGGTCAGGGTGGCAAGTAGGGAAAATGATACCATACGAAAAAAGTTAAAGTAGTTTATTTCAAAATTTATTTCTAAACTATAGTGGATGAGTGGTGTCACTTGCGTGTTACTACATATTTGTGATAAAAAATAATAATTATTATTACAGGATCTATTCGGACGATGCACTTCGCATAATTATGATAGAACTTCACTTACAGGTAAGTTCGTTTAATCATTAATTATTTACTATTGATCTCCGCTTTGCTACAACTAGATACAGCGCTTCATAAAAGCAACGGGTCAAAAAATGTAACTACAAATTTTGACGTTTTTCTTCAACGAACCAGTTGCTATAAAGACTCACAGTAGACTTTGCCATTTATGGCAAAGTCTACTGTGAGTCTTGAAATATATGAGGGCGGTATGTGATTGTAGTAACGCGGAGACCAATGATAAAGCTGTGCATGTACCCACAATTACTAGGCCGTTTTAATAAAAATAAAAAACAGCATTCTGTCAAAAGTGGACTTGGTGTGATTTGAAATCTAACGGCTCTTATGTTGTTTGCATTTCGCCCATGGCTCTTAGCCTTCATCATACCTACCGTTAAGTATTGATAAGGCTGAAGATGGAAGCGAGCCTCTTCCGGAATCCTCAATCACTGAAGAACTGGGTATCTTATCTTTAACAGCCGGAACACAACAATGCTGAAAACGTTGTTGTTATGGCGTCAGACTTAGATAAGATGGTGGTAGCTAGCCAGGCGGATACTTACAACAAGTCCTACCACCAACCAAAACCATGAGGAACTCGGCTATACACCGTAATTCTTTTTATTAAAAGAGTATACTTGTCACCATGGAGACATCGTAATCGTGATAAAAAAACAGCTGTTAGCAATAAATGTCATATTTGCCAAAATCGTAATCGCATTGCCCTTTAAATAGAGCTGCCAAGATTTAACTTGATGAACCCTAAAAACTCCATAAGATTTATGATGCACATACATTCCGCCTGTAGTCAGAAAAGGTCTAGAGAATACGATTCATAGTGTATCTTTTTTAAAGGCAATAACTATTTTTATTTATACTATGTAATCTAATAAATACCTATAATATAAAATTTAAAAATAATACAATTTCGTACTCCCATTAATTTAACTACCAGTGAGCGCTTAAAAAAACAATACAAAAACGCTTCTCAGTTTATATTTTGAAAAAAAAATCTTAATACTTATAAAATTCTAAACTCAAAGAGAGTTTAGATTTTTATAAGTTCAATGGAGCGATTTAAAAATAACAGATGTTATCAAAACAAATGTTTCTCGCATGAATTATTTTATCTCTTTGCACGTATAAAATATTATGGTTGAGTAAAATGTTGCAGCTAGCAGCAATGCCGAAAATATGCTAATACAGAACTCAAACATTTAAATCCTAGATAAGCGTTAAAAATGTTCCCTGCCCAACATGAAAGAATAATGCCCAAAAAATCCGGCGTCGATTAAAATAATTTATGTGTAGTGTTTTAGAGCATAAATAGAAGGTCCTAAATACAAAGTTTGTTTTTCTGAAAACCGTCACCATGGGTCCACAGAGGACCCCTAGCAAACCGAGTGCACCAAAATAATATGTATAAAGGGCAAAACTATTGAAATTGTGTGTATTGCGGACGAACCAATTGTGGTTAAAGAACTCGAGGTCAACAAATATACAAGAAAGGGCACGATACCTTGACCGCTTCGTGGTGCTGCTTAGAGCTGGAGGTAGCCTGGAGACGTCCTTGGAGTTGGTTGTTGCATTTTCTTCAGATATAATTGTCTGTAAAGGGTTCTGAGCGATTAGGCCACTAAATCTTGATAAATCGGTGCACACGCGCGAGCGGCCAATAGAAATCACAAAGGTCTTCTTGCAAACAGGCAAACTGGTTTATCAAAAGAATCTTAACAGTATAGGTACACTAAAAGCTACTTTTTTGACAGATTGATAGCCTAACATTAATATAT
Source organism: Chrysoteuchia culmella (assembly GCA_910589605.1). Classification (NCBI taxonomy): domain Eukaryota; kingdom Metazoa; phylum Arthropoda; class Insecta; order Lepidoptera; family Crambidae; genus Chrysoteuchia; species Chrysoteuchia culmella. The sequence continues at coordinate 6,273,072 of OU342651.1, forward strand.
CATCACTATCTTAAACTATGAGGATCCACCTCTAGTGGTGAGATCTTATCAAGCCGCCTATAGGGCGACTTGGGTCTAACTTGACTTGACGACTGTTATGAAATGACAACAGGCGGGACCATCGTGACGGTTTAAGGTGCCCTCCAAAGCACAAAGCGATCAGTTGTAATGCCATTTTACGGTCACCCTTCTGACACCTGACCGGACCGAACGTTGCGTAACAAATATGATCGGTACCATCAGTCTGTCAAGCTCCGCTATGAGCGCTTCGATATCATTATTGCAGTAATAGTAATGTCTTGATTTTATATACTTATAGAAACACCCACTAATGCTTCCGGAACCCTATCTTATGCATAGTATTTTTTTAATACTCGGGGATGGTTCTAGTGAAATCGAATTTCATATTTGTACCATACTAGCTTTGCTCTATCCCCCCATATATGAATTATTTTAATCGACTTGAATTTTTTATTATTATTTTATAAAATTACAAACAATAAAATGGTTACCAAATCTCGCAAAACCTAACAAGAGGTTTGACTGCGAGTTTGAAATTTAAGCAAAAAACAATTATAAGTACTTATCAATTAAGTATTAAACAGTTATACAATTACATTGTGTTTAAGTAGTGCCTTTTTAAACAGTTACAAAATACTTTAAAAGTATTATTTGACAAGAGGTCAGCAGGCAGACTGTTGTCCCATACATTCTTTGGCATTCTCCTTTACATAATGAAACCAAATTCAATTAAGTTTTTTTTTTAATTAACTACGGGGAGACTCTTAGGTCCGGTTGCTCGTAGCTCGGTTACGCTAACTTTAGGGTTAAATTGTGGTTAAAGTAAAATTAACCGGCGGACAAATTTAAAAGCGTTGTTGAAGCAGCGGTTACTTTAACGAGCAGTCAAATTAAAGATTTAACGGCAGTCAAAATAACCGACAGGGTGGGGGTGGTTTTAAATTTTGACATTAGTAGAATTTGTAGTTGTCGCTTACCTACCGTTTTTAGGTTATTTATTTAAAATACACTTTTAACCCTTGTTTATTTTAACTGCCGCGTAAAATATTTTTAACCGACGTATTTTTTTTACCGAAGTCTAAATTGACAACAGTTCAATTTTAAATTTAACTTTACTATAATATACGAGGAACCGGATCTTAGCCTTCATTTCATCATACCTGATGTTAAGTATTGATAAGGCTGAAGATGGTAGGGAGCCTCTCCCGGAGTCCTCATCACTGAGGAACTGGCTATCTTACCTGTAACTGCCGGAAGACAACAATGCTGAACACTTTGTTGTTATGGCGTCAGGCTTAGATAAGATGGTGGTAGCTAGCCAGGCGGACTTACAACAAGTCCTACCACCAACCAAAACACTATTCATTACATCACTTTTTTTTTTATACTACCATTTAGGTATTTTATACGACAATCATCGGCCATTTTTATTTTCCTACTACTGCGGGCCTACCATAATCTATGATAAACCATCATGCCATAAGAATGTTTTAGTTTGAATTTTGTTTACATTGATGTTGTCACATTAAGATACACATCACACTTTAGAGGCGATGATTGAGCGATTACATCACAAAACTTCCGTCCTAAACAAGCTTACATTAATAGATTCGTAGTACGAAATAGCATTGTAAGATTGCTACAATACTGCGCGATATGGCAGTAGGCCCCCTGGCAAGGCGTGAATGAACGAAATAACGCAGGGAGAGAACAATCAACCCTTGACGAGTTTCTTATCGGTTCTTCTCGTTACAAAGTCTCTCGCTGTAGGGTTTGTGAACCGATGGCGTACGTTCTTTGACATTCACTAGTGCTTGTAACTAGACTGTGTCCTAGACTGAATAAATCATATTAAATTTTGCCAGGTTGGATAAGGATCACTGATAGCCCTCTCAGACCAAAATAATGGGGATTGGAAAGTATTAAACGCCTTTAAGCTACGACAAAATATTCAATTATCCTAGCAAACACCATCTAAGAAAAAAATATATCAAAAAACTGTTTTACGAGCAACATAAGAAAAGATTCACAAATTTCCCCCGAGACCAATATGTGGCCGACAGAGTCATAAAAAATATTAAAAATTTAATGCAGTAACGCACCAAATACAACACAACCTGAACACGAAGTTGTAAAAAAGATCTAACATAGAACTTTATTTTAAACTAGCGGCCGCTCGCGGTTTTACCCGCTTGGTTGCCGTTCCCGTAGGAATAACAGGGTAAAATGTATTCTATGATCATTACCATGTTCATTACTATCTGTGTACCAAATTTCATCAAATTCCGTTTAGTAGTTTTTGAGTCTATTCGTTGCAAACAAACAAACAAACAATCAAATATTTCCTCTTTATAATATTAGTATAAATGAAGTGTCTTTGAACTAAAGTTATATGTATTTTACTTCCACTGTGTTATCACCCCAACGCATCGCATAAACTTTTGTACGTACATTTTATATAGGCAACTACTGTACTCTGGTGTTTCCGGGCAACATCTCGAGACACGACAAAGAGTGATGTTTTTAAATTTTTTGTTCACCACTTTCCCCACAAGGGATATCTTAATATATATAAATCTCCTGTCACGATGTTTGTCCGCGATGGACTCCTAAACTACTTAACCGATTTTAAATTAACTTGGCACACCGTGAGCAGTCTGGTCCAACTTAAGAGATAGGATAGCTTTGATCCCAAAATTCCCATGGGAACGGGAACCACGCGGGTGAAACCGCGCCCGGCCTCTAGTCTTAATGTAATAAATCTCCTGCCCGATGTTTGTCCGCGATGGCCTCCTAAACTACTTAACCGATTTTAAATTAAATTGGCATACCGTGAGCAGTCTGGTCCAACTTAAGAGATAGGATAGCTTTGAACCCGTCAGGTGAAACCGCGCCCGGCCTCTAGTATTATTATAAGAGTAATAACTAAAGTTAGGCTTTCTATGTTTAACCATTAATAATATTGTAAATAAAAAATCTTTTGCAGACCTTTTACCCGAAACATATAATTATGTTTTTGGGGTTTTTTGAGGTTTGTTTGTTTTTTAATTTTGTCAGGAAAAATTACGCGACCACTCCAGTGTTGTACCCAGGCCTAATACATATGTAATCCATACCGACTAAATTGCTTAATTCTCATAAACTACAAATGTAAATTACGAGCGCTTCGAGATACTCTATTATACGTTGAATAGTTTAAGAATAAGCTCACGCATTAAAACCGCCGGTCACGTATAGTAGGCACGTATAGTATTTTCGATGTTATTAAAAAAAAAGTAAGTAATTGGGTATTTTATTCGTACACCACAAGCGAATGTGTGGCAATTTATTATGAATAAGTAAAATTAGAATCGATTACAATAAAAGACATTTCATTTAAAAATGAAAACTTCAAAAACTAGCCAGCCAAGGCATTTTACTTTGCGGTCCTACTATTTTATTTTTCTTGCCTTGGCTGGCACCGATTCCAAAAGCTTTATTTATTGCTTTTTAGTTTTTTGAAGTCGGTTTTTTTTTTATAAAAAGTTTATATTTCACAATATGAAAATTAACTAACCGCAAAACATCATGATATGACTTTCTGTTAGAAGATTAAAGTGCGATGGTAAGACTGTATTATTTTTCTATCAGCCGACACAAAAATTGTCAAAAAGATATTCCGAGTCGCTCCGACAGAGATAAAAAGACATTCCGAGTCGCTCCGACAGAGTTAAGTAAAACTGTTGTTTGCATTACATTGAATTTACGATTAAGTTTGTTAGAAAAAAACAAAAAGTTAAGATTTGATTTTAATTAGTTGGGACCATAATGATTCAATTACTAGTGACCTACAGAGCCTCTGTTTTTAATATTATCCCCGGTTTAAGGCCCCACGCTGTATATACCTACAATAAGAATCAAAGTTCATCGTGTCTGTACATTGCGTGGATTTGCAAAAAGAATAGGTAGGGAGACTCAGAATAAGCAGGAGAACCAATTTCTATATTTTTTTTGAATTAATGTCTGTCCGTCTGTCAGTATGTCTGTTTGTTTGAATGAGCATCACACCAAAACCACTGATCTAAGGCCACAGAATTGTTTATATGTTTAAACTCCGTATCTCAACTTACCGTATAGGCTAAATTTCATCAAAATTGGTCAGCTCAATCAAAAGTAATTACATTTTAAAGAGAGGACGGACGGAGAAATTTATGTTGTGACGCGCGTATGCAGAAGGCAGAGTTGGAGTTTACGCGTCGTTCAGGTTTTGGTTGCTTAGCAACAGTTGTTGATTTTAATTCTTAAAAAAACATTTAATAAAAAAAATTCAAACTATAAAATTATAAGAATTATAAAAATCTGTTAACAACTGGCGAAGTTATGGTAGAACATACATAAAAATCCTTTCCATCCTTTTTTGAAGTCGGTTAAAAGTATAATTATTTTGACGTAACTTACTACATACTTTTTGCTGCTTTTTATTACTTTAGCGGTATGGTATGCATGAAAGATGGCGGTGTATGGATGGATGGATATTTTGTCATTATTTCTGAAAAAAAATGTTCTTTTATATTTTGTAAAGCGGCTTCAAAAACAAGAGGATTTATCAATGTGTCGCGAATACAAGTGGTATTTTTATGCATTCAACAGCACGTCAGGCTTTATGCTTTGTACTTGAGATTGCCTTTTACCTATGTCGTTCATTTTAGATGCGGGTTTTCGCAATACAAGATCTAACATTATTACACAAGTTTTATGTTTCAGTACCTATAACAGATTGAACAAACCCACCACCAACCCATGACCTGACGAACCCTCTTGGTTATGCAGGTCGAAGCAGCGGGAGATGCGCGCGGAATGGCCTCCACCGCGCGCACTTTCTTGACTCCCTACAAATATTTTCTAAATCTGTATCCTTTGTCCCTATGGCCCCTCTCCCCTTTCTGGGGCGGCCACACACAATTACTCCTTCGGTGCCTTCCAGGTCGCAACGTGCCCACTATTGCTTCAGTGGTACCGCTTGGCTCCGTTTCTTCTCTCTTCGCCTCGGTTCTGCTTTCATCACCTGAATTCGAGTCCACTCCGAATCCTGTGCCACTTACGCGCGAAGTCCCGTAGCAGCCTGAAGTTCGCCTCCGAGCCAACGAGATCGCGGTAGTAGACCGGACCGATCTCAAGCACCTTCACGCCGTCTAAAAGAACCCTACGCTCTTCCCCGTATAGGCTACACTCCCACAACGCGTGGTGTACGTCCTCTACCTCCGACTCCCCACAGTAGCAGGACCCCACGTCCGTGAGCTTCATCCGGTGAAGCCTACCCCTAAAACAGCCATGACCGTCAGTAATTGGGAGACTTCGTAGTCAGGCTGGACCCAAGTTGCCTCTAGTAGACCCGACACCTCCGGGAAAAATCTGTATAACTCCCGCCCTTGATCCGATGCGTCCCAACGCTCCTGCCATTCAGCAAGGGCGGACTCAGTTGTTCTGAGTTTGGCGCTTCGAAGCTATTCCTTAGTAAGCCCGGACTCGCGTGCCTCGCCTAGTCTGCCCGCACGAATTACCTCGAGGTCGGCCGGAAGAACGCCAGCCAAGACCGGCATAGCGACAGTGCTCGTCGAGCGATACGCCTTGGTCAGAAGGATCAAGGCGGGCCTCTGGGTGCGCAAAAGCGCAGACCGCACCACGTGCAGTGACGCGCGCCCGAACCAGCACGCAGCAGCATACGTTACCGTGGCGATGTAAGTGCCTCGGTACAGTACCATTAAGGATTTGTACCGAACCCCCCAGAATGACGCCGAAACCCTCGACAACTTGCCGAAGCAATTTGCCGCCCTCTCCCCTATCGACACCGCATGCTGCGCGAAAGACAGGCTCGAATCGATCGTCACTCCAAGTACCGTAGCCGCTATGACGCTTCGAATCGATTTCCCCCCGAATCTGATGGTGGGTAGCCGCTGGAATTTACCCCTGATCGTCATAGTTTCAGACTTTGCAGGAGAGAATTCCAGCCTGTTACGGGCCCCCCACTCACCGACGAGCGCCAAAACGATAGAGGCCGAGGCCTCTATGCCCGCCCGGGACCGGGATTCGATAAGAATCGTCACGTCGTCTGCGTACGCCACGATACTGACCCCCCTGGGAGTGGCAATCGAAGCAAGTCATCCATAAGCAAGTTCCAGAGCGTTGGTCCCAGCACCGAACCTTGCGGGCAACCCATAGTTGCTGCCTTCTATACAACCCGGTCACTGACGAAAAGGCCCACCCGGCGATTCACGAAGTAGTCCGCCAACATCCTAAAGACGTTAGACGGGCAAACCCCGCGCTTCGCCTTGAGCAAGATCATCGGCCACCACGCGTTATCGTAGGCGCCCGAGATATCCAAGAAAATCGCCTGAACATATTTCGACGAGCTCTCTCTGGCCACGCTAAAGTTTTTCTCCAGCGCGGACAACATCGACCGACCCCGAGTGAAGCCATGCTGGCGGTCTGATAACCCCAATGTTAATTGCGGGGCACACCTCAGCATTACGCGCTCTAAAATCTTACTAAAGATTGGCAACAAAGTGACGGGCCGATAGGCTTTCGGGTCGGAAAGCTGCTTGCCATTGCCTTTCGGCAGGCACAATCAGTCACATTCAGTCAGACAATATCAGTCTGCCGTCCTTTCACGTATCGGGGAAAACTCCCACCTGGACGCATCGCCTAAACACTTCTGCAAATTCAACCGACACGGCTGCCCAAACGTGCTTAATGATCCGAGCGGTGATCCCATCCATTCCCGGGGCGGTGTTAGGCAAGTCCTTCACAATTCCCGCAATTACGTCATCGGTCGGGGGCGGCGCCTCTTTGAGATTATGAGATTGAACAGTCGTCATTAACCATTTCTTATGTCACCACTGCCCTGGCCTTCCTTATGGAAGGATATAAGATAAGGAGAAGGGGCCATGATCCGCCACGCGGGCCCAAATCGGAATGGTGGGTTTTCATTACCGCAAATACAGCCGCGACCAACGGTATAACGTGCTTTCCGTGGCACGGAAGAGATAGTAAATGATTGGTCACCTATCCCATGGCCGACCACTGCAAAACTTAATCGGCCGGCTCATACCATACCTTAATAATGATTGACCTTAACTTTAACTACTTAGTTACGTTAGTAGCATACTGGCACCAGCTCTGGCGTATTTTTTGTAAATGGATTTTTGACATGGTCGTCATGACCTTTTTGTTCTTACTAAGATCACAGGCGTCAGCACTTTAAATGGCTAAAAACGAATCGAAATGTGGGTATTACAATGAGGGTCGGTTTCACCAACTACTGATAAGTTATGGTTAGTTTATGTAGCATATAATTTGTTATTTTTTCATATAACAAACTTTCAAAAGATCTGTCAATTAAACTACCTAGACCTTAATAGTAGGTGGTAAAACTGGCCCGTAAAGTTGTTTTGTTCTCTGGATAGAGCAAATGGTACAGAGGGTAAGAATGGGTTCATGTTGTCAAATCATGATTGTTATGATGGTATGACTTCCCAGTCGACAGTAGACTTTCTTATGGAGTGTTACCTATTTCTCTATACGTGTATACCACACACAGAACAGAAAAATTCTGTGGTGTATACTATTTTACCAGCTGCATACAAGCTACGTAAGGGAAATGCGTGCGGATTATAGTGGTTAAGTAACTTTTGCTAAGGTCGGTCGCGGGGTGGGTGACCAAAAATAACAAACATGAGCTACTTTGTTAATTTCGAAGGCGTGTTACTAAGCCACATTGAAACATGACTGATGAAACTAAATCACAGGCATCGGTTATCTAATTATTATCATCACAACAAAAAAACGACTTCAAAAAGATGCTACTTTGCATTTTAATAGGTACTTTTACTTTTAGTTCTATTATAAAATATAAGTAAGTACGTAGGTACTGGCGAATTGATAAACTTCGCTATTGAAGGCGATAAGATGATAAGAATGTAATTAAATGGTATCATGTGTAAAGTATTCTCTTCAAAAAGTAAAGAATATAGGCGACTCAATAGCCTCTTCCTTTTTTGAAGTTGGTTAAAAAGACCGCCTCACCAAAAATTTAGTCGGGAAGGATTGCAAACGATGTTCCGGTTCTCACGCAAACGAAGTTAAGGGTACAGCTAGTTAAGAAATAAGAACACCGATTGGCTAGTCGGACCGTCCAGAACAACATCTTCTCTGATTGGTTGACGACTTGACGTTTTAAATGTCAATCCATTCTCTCACGTGTACTAAAGTTTCTGTGAACCAATCTTAATAAGAGTTAACAAGCAAACAAAAATTAAGCCAATCAGAGTTAAGAATATCCAATGTTTCTAAAGGAACCCGTATTTTTGCATTTACCTTACCTTTTTTCAGTAAGATTGAGAATGTTAACACCATTGTCTAATTATCCGTGTGTTCGCAACATCCCTAGAATTTGTGCGAAAATTCTATTTAGCTAATCATTCTGCAACATATCCAATGAACTGTTTACAGTCGGTTGTTTCAATGAAATGGCATGGAAGTGTACTTACGTTTTATAGCAAGTTCATGACGGGCCTTGAGAGAGACATCGTTTAAGCATTGTTTTATTTTATGACATTTTTAAAGCTCTCTTTTATCATTGCAATTGTGGTTACGATCGATGTGAATAATAAAGTGGTTCCGGATCATTTGCAATTCAACCTATTCATAAATACATAAACAAATATCAGAGAGTATTTCATAAATTGATCTGACTCCTAGTTAAGTAGCAACAGCACTTGTGATGCGGATGTCAGACCGAAAGAAGGTTAGATTATGTAGGAGATTAAAATTTGGATGAGAATTATACCCCCTTCATCAGCTCTGCTAAGATAAATACATTAGTCAAAGTCAAAGTCAATATCATTTATTCAGCCTAGGCTGTTACAAGCAATTATGAACGTCAAAGAAGGGAAGAACCGGCAAGAAACTCGTCAAGGGCTATTTTTTTTTCTAACTGTTTTATTTCATACAGAGTCGTCAAATTGAAATTTGACCTTAACATAACAGTAAAATCAATTTCCATCACAATAAGAAAATACTAATTATAATATTACATTTAATGTTTATTGTAACCGTAAACAATTTTCAACTGGCAAAGAAAGACTTATCTTCTAAATATATAAAAGAAGAAACTGACTGACTGACATATCAACGCACAGCCCAAACCGCTAGGTCTAGAGACTTCAAATTTGGCACATAGGTTCCTTGTGAGGTCTAGGGGTGCATTAAGAGAGGATTTTTCAAAATTCTACCCCTAAGGGGGTGAAATAGGGGATGAAAGTTTGTATGAAAGTCCGTCAGTTTTGGAGTTAGGATCTTCAAATTTTATATTTAGGTTAAAGATTAAAAATTTACCTGTCTCGGCGTTTTTTGAAAATTCCATCCCCAAAGGGGTGAAAGGGGGGATGGAGTTTTGTAAGAAAAATCCTTTAATTTCAAATTAATTATTATTATTAGGCTCATGGTTGAAACTTAAAAACAAATAAACAAACCTATATTTTGTGATTTTACAGAAATCAACCCCTAGAATGGTAAAAAGGGTTACCTATCTTGAATTCGAATTTTTAGATTACGAATTTCATTTTCCCGAAAACGTTTAGCCACTTTTTATTTTCTTTACACCGAAAATGTTTTAAATTCCGATTTTCAGTTGTCTTTTGGCCCTGGAACTACTAAAAACTAACTAACTTAAAGCCTTTAGCTGGCTCATTTCCTTTATTTCCAAAAGTAAGTTATCCTGCATTTTTTATTTTTGATAAATCACTTGCCTGCACCGGGATTCGAACCGGCTTAAATTAGAAAAAATAACACCATGTACTTTTATGGTACCAATCGATAGTCTTATTCATAAAGATCAATTTAGTTTAAGTACATAGTGTCTAAAATTAAAGACAAAGCCTAGAAAGATAAAAGATCACTAATAGTTCTTCCTTGCCCACCTTTAGTATGGTACTTGTGGACCTACTTACTACTTCTTCTTCTAATCGAGTGAGGATTAGTGGCCACCTCTGGTGTCAGAGTTTATCAAGCCGCCTATAAGGCCTCTGACTTGGCTTAACGACTGTAATTAAATGACAACAGCCGGGACCGACGGTTTAACGTGCCCTCCGAAGCACGGAAGCGCTCAGTTATAATGCCACTTTACGGTCACCCATCCGACACCTGACCGGGCCGAACTTTGCTTAACAAACGTGATCGAATACGATCAGTCTGTCAAGCGCGGCCATGAGCGTTTCACTTACTACTTACACCCATTAAATAAAATCAAAATGAAGTTCACTTATTCAACTTTTAAGTGACTCTAAATGAGAACCATTTGCAGCAATAAACAGATTTTTATGTTTTAAGTTAACTACATTTTTTGTCTAATCATATTCACCATTAACTCGATTCTCGAGGAGTACTCGTAGTTGGGTACAATACTAAAGGGCGGGCAATGTATCTAGAATTGTTAGTGATATTTCATCTTTCTAGGCTTTGCCTTTAATTTTAGAAACTAAGTTACTGAAACTAAATTGATCAAATCAAATCAAATCAATATCATTTATTCAGTCTAGGCTGTTACAAGCACTTATGAACGTCAAAGAAGCTACGCCATCGGTTCACAAACCCTACGGCGGGAGACCTTGTAACGAGAAGAACCGGCAAGAAACTCGTCAAGGGCTATTTTTTTCTCCCTGTTTAATTTCATACAGAGTCGTCAAATTGAAAAGTGAGCTTAACATATCAGTAAGGTCAATTTCCATCACAAAAGAAAATACTTATTATAATATTACATTTTATGGTTATCCTAACCGTAAACAATTTTCAACTCGTAAGGAAGGACTTACATTTAACATTTCTCGCATTACAAGGTTACTTTACTGCAAGTTGTGACGTACATACAGGTCGATAGCAATTTATTTTAGATGAAAATATTTTGATCTGTATGAATAAAACTATCGATTGGTACCATAAAACTATATGGTGTTATTTTTTCTATTTTAAGCCGGTTCGGTTCCCGGGGCAGGCAAGTGATTTATCAAAAATCTTTGAATACAGATTAACTTATTTTTGAAAATAAAGGCATGTTTCCTTTTAGTAGAATGAGCTAACTAAAGGATTGAGATAGTTACCCTCCAGGGCCCATATATTTTTTCCACCATCAGTTGATAGAATATAATATACATATGAAGAATGAAGAATTCCATCAACTATGTGTAATATAGTATTAAAATAATTACCAAAAAATGGTAACCGGTTCTTTTCAATCTGACAAAGGCAAGAAAAGGAAAAATTTTACTCTAAATACTTACTAAATTAACCTTGTGTACTTACTTAATTAATAAATTATATAAATTAAAATTAATCATTGTTTTTATTTATATACTATTTAGCATGTATGTACGTACATAGGTACGAGAAAAGTCTCCTATTAAATTTTTACCCTTAAAAATAAATTCATATGTGTTAACAGATATTCATTGTAGACAGACTTGTCTCTTGAGACCATAGGACCACTCACTGACAGCTGCGCAACGTTGCCAAACTTATGTTCATGGTAATTTTTAATCAAGTAAATATACTAGAAAAAAGCAACTTGTCTCATGTCGCCCTGACGGCCTGATAATTGGTCAGTGCATTGGGCCGGATTCCCAAGGATGCGGGTTCGGGTCCCGTCAGGGCGACATGAGACAAGTTGCTTTTTTCTAGTATATTTACTTGATTAAAAATTATCAAATAAAAATAGCATTGTAAAATGCAAAATTAAAAAGTTATAAGTTATGTTCATGGCTTGTTAGTTAAAGACGGCTATGATTTAGCACATAAATCATACGTCACGATTTATGATTTTCCCACCCAATAATAAATTAATAGCTATATAAACCACAAGTGAAAATCTTCAAACTACTTCATTAAACTTGTAAGCCCCACTAGATTATTAACAAAGGGACTAATCTCAAAGACGAAAACTTTAGAAGTGGTAGTACAGTCAACAGCAATGAGGCCATAAACAATATGTCAGATATCTTTATTCAATTATGAACCTCACTCCTAAATGTTAAAGTTCAAAGTTGATTGGGAATCTCTTACAGTTTTGTAAAGCCAGTCCTGCTATTGATCGTACCTTAAAAGTTTTTGGTCTATAGTGACCTAAATCTTATCGATAGTATATGAAAGGATACTTATAAGTAATAAATAAATAAATAATTGCATACAACACACCAATTATCTGTTTCATGAAGAACTTGTGTTATGGATACTAGATAACGGATAAACATACTTACATACCTACTTTTTTTTTTAAATACATACAAACATAATATACATATTAAACACCCAGACCAAGACAAATAGACATGTTCATGCACACAAATATTTGTCTGGTCTGGGGATCGAACCCGGGACCTCTGGCGCAGAAGGTGGGCTTAGGTCGTAAGTAATGCGGACGAAGTTTTTTTTATGAACTACGAGGAGACTCTTAGCCTTTATCATACCTTATGTTAAATATTGATAAGGCTGAAGATGGAAGCGAGCCTCTCCCGGAATCCCCAATCACTGAGGAACTGGCTATCTTATCTTTGACTGCCGGAACACAACAATGCTGAAAACATTGTTCTTATGGCGTCAGACTTTGATAAGATGGTGGTAACTAGCCAGGCGGACTTACAACAAGTCCTACCACCAAACCGAATACAATATGTACCCCCGCTGGGAATCGAACCCGGGACCCCTGGGTCTGATACCGGTGGTTGTGCCACTAGACCACAGAAGCGGTTGAAAGAGAAGTAAAATTAGATTAAGTCTATACTCTGACTTGTAATTAGATGCAGTAAAATAAAATGACAACTCCGGTGTGCCCACAAATGAAATCTATAAATCCATACTAATATTATAAAGAGGAAAGATTTGATTGTTTGTTTGTTTGTAACGAATAAACTCAACAACTACTGAACGGATTTGGATGAAATTTAGTATACAGATAGTCAGTTATATTATTAGAGTGCTGTCATGCTGTCAAATATCATCAATTAACATGTAAGAGTTATACGTGCACAAGTTATATTTCAGTATTAATGTAACATAATTGAATGATAATTATTAAATCCGATCCGATACCTACTCTGACGGATCGATACAATGCAACACGATCCACTCGATTTTTGTATCGATACAATAGCTTCTGATCCATTGGCAATCCAGTTAGGTAAGTCCAACTTCGAGAAAGAGATCTCTCGTCGAATCCAACTCGGATGGGCAGCATTTGGGAAGCTCCGTAAAATCTTCACGTCCAACTTACCTCAGTGCCTCAAGATAAAAGTTTCAAACTCAAGATGAAATATGAAAGTCTATGACCAGTGTGTTGCCAGTGATGACTTTTTTTGAGATCGACGGGGAGACTCTTAGCCTTCATTATACCTGATCTTAAGTATTGATAAGGCTGAAGATGGAGCGAGCCTCTCCCAGAATCCTCAATCACTGAGGAACTGGCTATCTTATCTTTTACTGCCGGAACACAACAATCCTGAAAACATTGTCGTTATGGCGTTAGCTATGGCATAGATAAGATGGTGGTAGCTACCCAGTCGGACTTACAACAAGTCCTACCACCAACCGAATCGAATAGTACAATATTATATCCCTGTTAGGAATCGAACACTAAGTCCAAAGGAATTGGATCCCTGGGTCTGATACCGGTGGTTGTACCACTAGACCACAGAGGCGGTTAAAACAGTGAAACGTGGTCACTAAATATGGGTCTGATTAAAAAGGCTCAAGTAGGCCACCCAGCGTGCAAATGAGAGATTGCTCAGCTGAAGTGGCAGTGGGCGGGACACATAGCGAGAAGGACCGATGACCGTTGGGGCGGATAGGTTCTGGAATGGCGACCTTGCACCGGACGCTCTGTGAGCAGGCCCCCCACAATCTGGTGCTCAGTCGCGGGAAGCCGCTTAATGCGAGCAGCGCAGGACCGATCGTCGTAGAGATCCTTAGGAGTGGCCTTTAACCGGCAGCGGGTGTCATGTAGCTGAGACGGACGAATTATAAGGATATGTTCCACAAAATGCATAAAAAGTACGATTAACCTGCACGCAATTGTAATAGAACATTGGATTATTAGTCATAAAAAAGCCTTAATGAACATGTTTATACTAGTCGCCACTTGTTCCAAGGGTTGGAACGTAACCAGCGTTGCCAGAAGGTTACTTATGTAACCTTTTAGGTGATTTTTAACTCCTTAAGGTTACTTCTAGGTTACACAACACAAAAGGTTACATTTAGGTGATTTTTTGGAATTTGCGTGCGGAATGATTTTTCAAATCCCCTCCGTTACTTGTATTATTATGTATTTTGTGGCAGTGCAGTGGTGCAACCACAGAATCAAATCAAACATTCTTTTCTTTGTCACACCAATTCATAAATCAACCGGCCGTTACACTTACTCGCCCGGTCAATCGGATTTGTTGGTATTCTGTCGGTCGATCTTCGTGAATCGTGAGTTTCGCGGTTGCCGGATCGCCACTCACTCACTTCAATTTACTTACTTCACTCCAACGAGCGTCAGTGTTTTTGTATCGATACGAAGTTTAGTAATTTTGTTTCATGTGCTTTGTTATTTTTTTTTTAAATAAAAAAGGCCAGTCCCAGTAGTCAGATTGATGGCTAGATTATGTAAAAAAAAAACCCGTTGGCCAGACTAGTCTGACCATCAATCTGACCACTGGGAAAAACTCATAATAATAAGTACATACTTCTGTAAGTTATTTTGACTTTTATGCTTTTGGTCATCTAACGGTCGGTCTCAATAACTTATCTACAGTAAGAGATTGGCTTACTAGAGCTTTGTTGCCTAGATATTTTTGTTATTCAGCCCAAACTAACCCAAAATAACAGCAAATGTAAAGTAACGTAACCGAAATAGGCCTACCTTTTGTTAGGGATAGATTATTGAAACCGGCCGTAAAATGTAAATGGTTACTTTTCCTACAAAAAGGTTAGTTTTTTGTACATGTCAGGTAACTTTTGACAAGACCTCGCTGGCAACACTGAACGTAACTCATATAAAAATGCTCATTGTCCTATGGAATCTTAATTAACCTAAGTAAATATATTTTTGGTTAGACAGAAATTTTATTTTTAGGCTACAAAGTTTCCCACGACCTACAACCCCTCGAGGAGAAATTCTCTGTCATATCTAATTATCCAAAGCCAGAAACAGTTGGACAATTACGCCGATTTTTAGGCATGGTAAATTTTATAGGGCTCATTTACCAAAGGCAGTTAAATACCAAAAAGAATTAAATATTTTTTACACAATGCTAACAAAACAAAAACTAAAATTACATGGACTAAAGAATCTGATGACGCTTTTTTTAAATGTAAGGAGGCCTTGCAAAATAATGTCATGTTATCGCATCCGGTGGCCGACGGCCCGCTAGCCATCAAGGCTGACGCATCAAATTCCTGCATCGACGCAGTACATATACAAGAACAGTGGAGACCGCTGGGATGTTACTCAAAATAACTAGCCAAAACACAACAAAAGTATTTCATGTATGGTATGGCAGGGAACTTTTGGTTATTTATCTGGCAGTTCAGTATTTTCGTAGAATGTTTGAAGGTAAAAAAATAATTATTTACACCGACCATAAACCACTACCTTTTGCATTTTCCAAAAAATCTAGTGAAAAGGAAACACCGTGGAGAACAGTTTATATATATCAGTGAGCTTAGTTCGGATATCAGGCACATTACCGGCGAAAGAAATGTAGCAGCAGATGCTTTATCCAGGGTTGACGCAATATTTTGTCCTACAAGCTTATAGCACGATAAATTAGCGATTGAACAAAGAAAATGGTCAAATGCCTGCCCAGTTATTATAAAAAAAAGATAAGGGATTGTTAGATAAAATTAGTTCACAAGAAAAAAGTTAACAATTAAAGGAATTTATTTACCTAACTTTAAAGAATCTATTGTTTGTAATATGTCAACAAAAATTGCACGACCCTATTTATCAGAAAGTTTTTGTAGAACAATTTTTAATGCTTTACATAAGTGTCAGAGCTACCAAAAAATTCATTAAAGAAAAATACTATTGGCCTTCGATGAATGATATTTATAGGTGAACTAAAACATGCGTGGCATGCCAAAAGTCTAAAATATAACCTCACACAACCTTTGAGTTAGGCCAGTTCACTTTTCGAATATGTTCATACAGATATCGTCGTACCTATACCGATGACGTCAGATGGATATAGGTACAATCGGGGAACTTCCCGGTTGATCAGTACAGTTTTTTTGAAGAAAGTTATCTCAAAAAGTAATAGCGCTTTAATAGGTATTATAAATTATTTCTTTAATGTTTACTTTCCGAAATATTGTTTCTCAAAAAACCTCTACTGATCAACCGGGCAGTTCCCCGACTGTACCTATTGATAGGATTACAGATTGGCCGAAGGCTATTCCGCTTCACGATATTACAGCAGAATCAGTAACGATAACACTTTTTAATACTTAGATATCGCGTTTTGATCTCGCGTCCGAAATCGGTCTAGAGCATCATCATCATCATCATCATCGCGTTTTGGTTGCCGTTAGGATCACAACCGACCAGGGCAAACAATTCGATAGCAACCTTTTTTCGCAACTGGCAAAATATTTAGGTGTTGACCACAGAACATTAAAGACCTATTGTCCTTTTTCTGTGGTGTTGACAAAATACACAATCCCCAAAGTTATGGTCGAAAGGTGGCATCGGTCATTAAAAGCCGCACTGAGAGCTAAGAGCTTAATTAATATTGATCATGCATTGTCAGCTAGCTTGTGTATTGTATTATAATAACAAATATTTCTTAGTGTAATGTAGTTAAGGAAATACCGATATTGTTAATGGTTTTTATATTTTTTCTTTATTAATGTATCGACAAAGTAGGCTGTATTTAGCACTCACTATAAACCTTAGTGGTTTGCGTAGTGCTTTTGTAAACTAAATATTAATTGTACTAATGTTTATAATGGTAAATAAAAAAAATAAAAAAAAGTTAAAAGGCAGTAATAATTGGTTACGGGAATTGTACCCGGTACTTTTGGGCTTACACGCCGTGTTGCGCTTCGATACCGGTGTCAGCGCGGCCGGGTTGGTGTATGGTCTAAAGATAAAACTGCCAGGCGATTTCTACGAGTATAATGACAGGGTAACAAATAAGTTCACTCACGGATACGTTAATCAATTTAGAGATACTATTAATAAATTTAGACCGAGGTGCACAAAACAGAGAGATGCTCGTTCGATATTTGTACATTAAGATTTAAATTCTTGCAAATACGTTTTTCTTAGAAACGACACAGTTAAAGCGTCATTTCAGTCTACTTCTTCTTCTTATCGAGCGAGGATAAGTGGCCACCTCTGGTGTCAGAGTTTATCAAGCCGCCTTTAAGGCCTCTGACTTGGCTTAACGACTGTAATCAAATGACAACAGCCCGGACCGATGGTTTAACGTGCCCTCCGAAACACGGAAGCGCTCAATTATAATGACACTTTACGGTCACCCATCCGACACCTGACCAGGCCGAACGTTGCTTAACAAACGTGATCGAATGCGATCAGTCTGTCAAGCGCGGCCATGAGCGCTTCATCTTCTACTTATTCGGGCCCATTTAAGGTCATAAGGAGAAGTTCCAAATATTTTTGTAAAGAAACGCTTGTCTCAATCGATAGATTAAAACCTTGTAATATTGTAAATGAGGATACCATAATCGAGAACCGGGGATATTCAGGAATACAAGTGGTATTTTTATGTAGTCAACAGCAGGTCAGGCTGTATACCCTTTGCTTGAGATTGCCCTTACCTGTGTCGTTCATTTTAGATGCGGTTTTCGTAATACAAGTTCTAACGTTATTACACAAATTTGTCCCATTTTTGTATGTATCAGTACCTATGAAGAGATTGAACAGTCGTCATGAACCATTTTTATGTCCTCACTGCCGGGGCACTGGCCTTCCTTATGGAAGGATAAGTCATAAGATAAGGAGAATGGGCCATGATCCGCCACGCGGGACCAATGCGGATTTGTGGGTTTTCATGACCGCAAATACCATGACCCAACGGTTTAACGTGCCTTCCGAGGCACGGAAGAGATAGTAAATTATTGGTCACCTATCCCGTGACCGACCATTGCGATACTATCATAACGCCACCGTTCGAGCCCTCACATTTTTACTTGTAGTAGTAGTAGGCATTATTAAAGGGCGCTCCACAATCTCGTGTTTTGCTGAGAGCCAAATGTTTGATGATGTTCGGGCTTTGGCGGGATCACACGAGAGCGTCTCCCTTTATCTATTCTCGGTTAGCTCAGTTGAAAATAGACGCTCGTACGAGATAGATGTATTAAAAGTGTCAGATCTATGAAATAGGGTACGATGGAACTGACAAAACTTGTGGTAAAAATACCTAAATACTTTAATAATAAAAAAAATCTATGAAAATAAATCCGTTCCTTACGCCTTTCCGCACCTCTCCGCCGCGGAACGCAAAACCGCATAGATAGCACATCTGCTCTCGCTCTTACTTTAGCTTTCTTGAATAAGTTAGAGCGAGAGCAATTCCGCTACCGCTCCGCTTCCGCTTGCCGCGGCGGAGGTGTGAAAAGGGCGTTAAGGTCCCATAATGATAACTTTAAAATAGAGTTCTAAAAATGACAACTCAAGTTCGACAGGCGCGAGAGAGCGGGAATGTGGAGAGATAGTTTCGCCAAAACACGAAACTACCCGAGAACCCTTTGATGTACCTACACCGATCGGATAGAAGACGATTAAAGACGAGACATCACGAATATAGACGAGAACTCTCTACACACTCCCGTTTATTCGGCAAGTTTCGTATATTTTTGCCGAGAATGTGGAGCGTCCTTAAATCTGACCTTACTCCATAACAACTGTATTGTTGTGTTCCTGCAGTTCGAGATAAGCTAGCCAGTTCCTCTATGGTTTTTAAATGTGTAACAACATTCCCTTTGTTTTAATGTACAGTCGGCGACTTTCCCGGTTGATCAGTAGAGTTTTTTTGAGAAACATTTTCTCGAAAAGTACTTAGGTTACCATGTTGTACCCACTCCAGTTCACGTTGGGAACACTACACTCGAAGTTGTTGACCACTACGTTTACCTTGGACAGACAATCCAGTTAGGTAAGTTCAACTTCGAGAAAGAGATCTCTCGTCGAATCCAACTCGGTTGGGCAGCATACGGGAAGCTCCGTAAAATCTTCGCGTCCAATTTACCGCAGTGTCTCAAGACGAAAGTCTATGACCAGTGTGTGTTGCCAGTGATGACTTACGGTAGTGAAACGTGGTCGCTAACTATGGGTCTGATAAGAAAACTCAAGGTCACCCAGCGTGCAATGGAGAGGGCTATGCTCGGCGTTTCCCTACGTGATCGAATCAGAAATGAGGAGATCCGTAGGAGAACTAAAGTAACTGACATCGCTCGAAGGATTGCTCAGCTGAAGTGGCAGTGGGCGGGACACATAGCGAGAAGAACCGATGGCCGTTGGGGCGGAAAGGTTCTGGAATGGCGACCGCGCACAGGACGACGCTCCGTGGGTAGGCCTCCGACAAGGTGGACCGACGATCTGGTGAAGGTCGCGGGAAGCCGCTGGATGCGGACTGCGCAGGACCGATCGTTGTGGAGATCCTTGAGGGAGGCCTATACCCAGCAGTGGGTGTCATGTGGCTGAGACGACGACGACTTAGGTTAAAGAAATAATTTATTATTCAAATGAAATACTTCTTTATTGTCTATTACTTGTGATATAAACGTTTTCTATATATCTTTTACACTTTTTTAAATAAAGCTCCTTGAAAAAACTCTACTGATCAACCGGGAATGTCCCCGACTGTACCTACGTACGTAGTAGCTTTATTCACTTTGTGCAAGTCAAAAAAAATCAGTATGGACAGTTTCATTCAGAGGTTTCATGGGACACAACTTAAGTTTTGCGTTTTAAATAATATTTCAAAATTACATACAAATAAACTTACAGTGAATTTAGCGTGCTTTCAAGAAATACATTATACTTAATGTAAGTCCATTAATAATATATTAGTAACTACGAAATTGAATGAAATTGTGGCAAAACGTACATAAAAAACATACAGTCGAATTGAGAACCTCCTCCTTTTTTGGAGTCGGTTAAAAAGTGACAAGTAAACGATTACATTCAATAATTCAAATATAACTACGATATTGTTATGGGGAACACCATACTTTTTCCCATTAATGTAGAGTCCCCGATATGTTGGGGCAAGTGCATGAAATTATTAATATCCCGTTTTTTTAACCGACTTCAGAAAAAGAAGGAGATTATTAATTCGTCGCGTATTATTTATTATATAAAAAATATATTAATTTTTAAATCATAATAAAAACTTATGATATTTTTAAATAGAAAAATATTGGAATAAGACAACTCGGCCACAAGTGAATTCTCAGATGGGGCTCGAACCCACGATCTTTGGAAATCCGGTCCAATGCTCTAACCACTGAGCTACCGAGACTTGCGAACCACCGTCGAAATTCTCCAATACTTTTATATTTTTAATAGGCTGTAGGCGAGCGTTGGCACAACAATGTCAATGCTAGGAATATCCTTACATTCGAAAGAATAGTAGATTGTTAACCGATGGTCGAAAGAATCAATTCCCGAGGTATTTATAGTCCGAGAGGCTATAGTCCGAGTAGGAATTGATTAAATATATTTACTTTTATATTTTTAACACGCTGTAGGCTTGGACGAATTAATTCGTCCAAGGCGTTAGGCCAACTTGATTTTTGAATTTAAAAATAGCATTAGGTACCTAATTGTTGCGGCTTATTCCGCTCAAAAAAGTTTGCGCTAAGTTCACACTGGCTGTTTAGAAAGTCACATGGCCGCAGCATTTTTTAAAATTAGTTTTTTCTACATAAAACTCTTCACAGCTGACAGCAGTTCTATTTCTAAAGTTTATTCCGGCCCTTAGGTGGGTAGTAATTTGTATGAGTTTTTCCCTCTCTAAGGAGGGAAGCAGCATTGTCCACCCAATAATCAGATCAAAACAACACTACTTTCCGAGTATGGGCAATGAAAACATCTTTTCATGTTATAACTCTTTAATCTTGCATTTTACAATGCTATTCCTATGTGATAAATATTAAACAAGAAAATATACTAGAAAACTAGACTGGTTGCTTTTTTCTAGTATATTTTCTTGTTTAATATTTATCTTTTCATGTGTTTTACGATCGATTAAGATGCAACAATAATTTATGATTTTTTTATTTTTGCATTTTACAATGAAATAGAATAAATAGAAAAATATTGGAATTAGATAACTCGGCCACAAGTGAATGAACCCCAGAACCTAAAAATACGGACAATTACAACTTTGTTCGTGAAATATAGCGCTTTTGATATCCGTAAAAGTTGTTTAACTCTATTTTGGTTTGACTCTAACTAGCTTGACCGATTGATATCGGTGCTGTGATCGATCTAAGGTTTATATCCCACGTTCCCGGAACGGAAATTCCCAGGAAAAACGAGGTTCCTCTACCCGGGAAATTTTGGTCGGGAATTCAATAAATATCTTCGAAATAATATAATCTGGTATCCTACACATCCGACTTGGCTGTATAGACTATAGGAGATCATTCAGGCTCCATATATTTTAAGGACTTTAATGAAAGTGCCGGCCAAAAAAAAATAATTGGTACGTTGTATGGTTAGAACAAGTCGTTTAGAACAATAGTTGATATGGCACAAAATTTGTAGGATTACACCAAGTTAAGGTATACCTACTATCTAGTTCAAAGAGTAGGAATTTTCCTTTTGATTCGTTTTCAATTCCGTTATATTATATTATTATTTCTTTTATTTATATTATGTACATCTGCCGTGTGGTGACGGCCTAAGAATACAATTAGTGTCACCACTCCCTTATATGCCTGGGATGTCGTAAGAGTCGACTAAGAGGCTCAACGCATTGAACACCTATGCGAGAGAAGGACAACTTGAAATAAACCCTCTACCAACCCGTCTGGCCAGCGTGGTAGCAGTAGGCTAATAGCCTCCTATGAACGCCACAATAGGCGTGAGCTAGGAGAAGCCTATGTCCAGCAGTGGACGTCCACAGGCTGATGATGTGATGTATGTAATGTACATCTATATTAACTATCCTTCCCATAATTGCAACCGCTCTTTGTTCTTTTCGTTATTATTTTTCTACTCAAGGTTTCCTGGAAGTGATAGCTATTTAGCAATAAGGCCGTTTTTCTGTATGCTTTCTGTCTGTTTTTGTTATTTCTTTATTGTTTGTATTGGTGTGCAATAAAGTGTTTTTATTATTATTATTGATATAATAACAAACCCAAGAAACATTGCTACAGCATTTGATAACCGCTTTATTAACTTGGAAAATTATTTGACATCACATTCTAATAATAATAATGTTAAAAATTGCGACTCTAAGTATATTACTCTACGAAATTCAATGTTCTTAGAACCTATTCCATCAAATGAACTGATAAAGGAAATTATGATGCTAAACAACGCCAACTCTGAAAGGTATGATGGCACCAACACGAGAATATTAAAGGCCTGTGATCTTGAACTTGCTCTCATTCTTATATAACTAGTAACACAATAATGCCTATGACTTGAAACAATTTTATTCTTATCGTGACTAATTTATATAGTTTTTTTTATTAAATATGACATACCTACTTTTATAATTTGTCATCATTCATACTTAAATCTATCTTAATGACATTGTAATACCTAAATTTAGGCTCTGTATTTTTCTGACATTTGTAATTTGTAATTTACAAATCAATATTTGCATGCGATTTTTATAATCAGCAAAGCATAAGCACTTTATTCTGTAAAGCCTTGGCTCACCATAATTATACCATGTTTTTTTAAACAAAATATCATTTATCATTTATTTATAATTTAAAAAACAGATTTTCAATATCCATTCAAAATTAAAAAATCGACTCATGTGACAGAACTTATGACCGGACTATGTATGTCTAAATGCAACATTTGAGTTCACGTACCATTTCAAGGAACAAAGTATTGAATATCCTAAAATTAATTGATTTTTAATTAATAATTATTTTGTGTTTTCCAGATTTAACGATGAGGATCCGATCCTTTTGGAAGAATATAGAAGCCAATGAGCTAACACAATTTGAACTCAAAAATTGTGATGTAGTTATTTACGGCCAAAGGTACTTGTACGACTTGTATGAGAAGAGTGGTTTGCCTTTTCAGTTTGGATGCGAAGGCGACAACTACGCTCAATATTTGAGGCAACAACTCTCCATCTTTAAAAAGGCTAACGTTAAATGTTATTTCATTTTCAAAGGAGGACGGCGTGTAGATAATCAAATAAAAATGGAGAATTTCAAAAGAAACCACGGTAACAATGTCGAAAGTGGACCACTCACCCCTTTCGCGCAACCGATATTTATGAAGGAAATCATTATAGAAGTTCTCCAAGAAATGAATTTTAATTATGTCATCTGCGAATCCGAATGTAAGAAAGAGTGCATTGCATTAGCACAAAAGTTGGGCTGTCCACTTATTGCTTTTAACATAGAGTTCATCTTCTCTGGAGTCGCATACATACCGACCCCTCCATACGCAGACAGCTTGAGATACGACGACGCAACGTACTCTATACGTTGTTCTATGTTTTCATATACTGATTTTGTAAATAAATATAATTTGGACAAGGAAAAGCTAGCCACTTTTATTATATTGACCGACGAAAAAATGTTTCCTGAAAATTATTTCCAAAATTCATCCATTAATTATTTTATTAAATTACAAGAAACAAACTATTTTTATAGAAACCTTTATTTGCTGAAATGGCTATCAAGCCGATCCAGCGAGTCTATTTTAAACATTTTACAAAAGGGCCTACTTTACGAAACCAGTGACAATTTCATTCGGAAGAGAAAAGAAGTTATTGAATTCGTCTGCCGTGAAGAGACTCCCGAAATCCCAATTGACTATCTGCTGCAGGAAAATGAACTAGACTTCGAGGCCAAGGACCCACTGTGGTTTCCAAAGGGTGTCGCTTGTGGCCACGTGCCGTTACAGTACGTCAGTATCTATCGCTGGAATATAACGTTTGGATCTTGGTGCATAAAAAACCCTGAGGCAGAAGATGCGATGCTTCTTTCTCTTGGCATTATAAAGTATGCATATAACTTGCTAACGAATTTTGAAAGAAAGGAATTGCAGTTTTACGATAATAAAAATGAACTCACAATTGCCAACGTAGCTGACGCGACTGCAGTTCCAAAACCTATATATACAGCTGTTCAAAGCCCGTTTGAAAACGGATGGGCCAACATACGGGCTTTTAGATTATTTGAACATTTTCTTGACCATTCAATGCCAGCTCACAACTTCAACCGGTTCAATGATTTACCTGAGGAGGCTAGACTGTTAATGATAGCTTTGGTTTATTTTTCACAAAAGAAATCTGTTGAAACTGCCGTTGAAGTGTGCAGCGTGCTTCTGTCGTACGTAATGTTGGGGGTAGTGGTTGAAAAATGTAATAAAAATCGTAGCGATAATACTGAATTGGTTCCAAAGCCTTTTTTGGGCCCAATCTCGGATAAAGAGCTGGTGACAGAGTCAGACAGTGCAGCAGCTAAAGCCGCGTTAAGGGAATACCTTATAGCGTCACCGTCGGACGTGGCGGCTCTCGACCGGCAAATGCTTCACCAGTTGGTCCAGCTCCAGCATTGCCTGCAGCAGCTGAACTTCTTAAACAAGCTGTGCGGGTCCCCGTACACGCCCACGAAGTACAGCTGCACGTACAACGGCACGTTCGTGTACAAAGTCGCTCACACCATCACCAGCAAGTATTCCGGGAACGTCGAGGACTTTGTTGAGGAACTTCTCTCTCCGGCGCCAACCGTTTTGGCGTTTTTCAACGGCCTTAAAAAAGCCTATGAAGAAGTTAGGTGCTCGTAATTTATGCTGTAGTGTAAATCGTATTGTATAAGTGCTACAATGTAAGTTTAATATATTTTTTTTCATATAATTTTTCATATAGTTTAATATAATTTTAAGATCGTTGACAAAAATTCGTAACTTTATTGTAAACTTTCTTATATTGTTATGAACATGCTTATTTTTTATATTTTGCAATTTTCTTGCCTAAAAATATGCACCGACGACGTATAAACTAATATTTCATCTTAATAAGTTTAATGTTTTCATGTCGGTCAATTTATTCACCCGCCTTCATAGAAAATAAGCTATTATTTACTTGTTAGAATTAACTACACATTATTTGAGAATCTTTTACCTTAGGAATTGGTAAGACCACAATGAACAATGAAACAAGAAAGTTAATTTAGGTATATTTTCATGTCTGATGAAAATTATCAAAACAACTGCGGTGCTTGGACGAATCTGCGGTGGAAAACCCTTTTCGAGTCTCGATTCATGAAGACGATCGCATCTATATAAACTTATGGTTTTTTTTGTTCATCTTAACTGTTCATTGTAAGTAAATAAAACACAATTATCATCACAACTTAGTTCTTTCATATAGTGTGCAGTTATTTTTTACAATTTAAAGACGACGATAATTTCTAAACAGTACCTACGTGGCATAAGCTTTTAAACAAAATGTATGATTTCATTTAAGTTCTGTTTTATTATTTTATTTAGGTATACTACATACGAGTAGCTATTCATTCAGATTTTTTTAAGACCATGCAGGTACTAAGTAATTAAAGGATTCTCATCAAATTAATATTTTCAAAAAAGTTAAATGTTGAAACTAAAAGCTTTATGAATATAATTTAAACATCACACGTATAGTTATTTTTTGGATAGTACCTAAATGTTTATGGTGTATATAAAATAATATACTTAAAAAATAATATACGTAAATACGTGTGATGTTCAAAAGATATTCACAAAGCTTTTAGTTGATACAGATAATTTTTTTGAAAAATAATAATTTCATGTTTATCCATTAATTACTTAGTACATTGTCTAAGTAATGTATGTACATTGTCATTGTCAGAATATAAAGAATAAGATGCAAGTTTGAAAATTATCTTATTGTATTTTTTCGATAAGCAATTAATTATCAATTGAGCAAAAATAGAATAAGTTTTATTAAAACTTTTGTTTTATGTTAACTACTTTCAAAATTGGGTCTCACTCAATTTTATATAAAGTATAGTTTTAAATAATCTGAGATCATATCATGATATCAATAGGTAAATGATTAATCTGTAAAACATTTAATTATTTGCAGCTTAAAACTATGCTTTTTATCTTAATAAAAGTTCTTTGAAACAAAGTATTTTTTTTGTCAATTTCAGGAAACCATTGATTTTCTTTATCTTAAATACTTTAATACTCAATTAAACTATTACGTACTTTAATAAATTACCTACAAGCAAGAGACAATAGTTATCATATCATTATCAATGAACGCAATTACCATGAGCAAGAGGCGCAGAGGTTCGCGCGCGATCGCCTGCGATTGTTGAGGTTTCAACTGCAGGTTACAACTTTCGCAATGGTCGGTCACGGGATGGGTGACCAAAAATTTACTATCTCGAGCTCTTCCGTGTTTCGGAAGGCACGTTAAGCCCTTGGTCCCGGCTGTATTTGCAGTCGTTAAAACCCACCAATCTGCATTGCGCCCGCGTGGTGGGTCATGGCCCATTCTTGTTATCCATCCGTAAGGAAGGCCAGTGCCCCAGTAGTAGAGACATTAAAAACATTTTATAAAAAAAATTCAAACCGACTTCAAAAAGTAAAAAATAAATTTTTGGAGTCGGTGCCAGCCAGGGCAATCTACATTGCACTTCTATTAACTATATATTTTTTTGGCCTTAGCTACCTAGCACCGACTCCAAAAGTTTTATTTTTTATTTTTTGAAGTCGGTTTGAATTTTTTTTATAAAATGTTTTTATTTCAGATTTTTTTGTTACATCATGTGCCGTTACTTACACTAAAAATCAGCCCATACACAACAATGTCATCTAGGTAAACGACTACTTGCCAAAAGGTGATTGATATTTTTCAAGATTATGAATAAACCAGTAGCCAGATCTTCGTTAAAAATTATATGGGACCACACATAAACCATTTTCTTTCAGATAAAAAAAGAATTATAATTATTGCGTGAAACTTCAGCTCGAACAAGAATCTAACAATTACCTGGATGATATAATTGTTTCATGTCTTCCATGACATTAGGCCCCATATCTCCGAAGATTATCATCGGATCTCAATGAGACTTATATGGGACCAAATTGACAGTGTACCCGATCGAACAAAAAAACAACTATTAAAATCAGCACCCCGACCGCCTAACGGTATAGCTTTTACTATCGCTATGGCTATCAAACTTCAAACTCTCACAAAACTCTTCAACGATATGGTTTTTGTCTAACTCCTACATATTTATATTCATCTATTGGATTCACTATTGCATTTTTAGTATGAAAGTGATAGTTTCAGCAGGAATCCTTGTAGGGGGTTCGAAATATCGATAGCTATAGCGATAGGACAAGCTATACCGTTAGGCGGTCGGGGTGCGGATCACCAACACCGGAGTAATCGGTATACATACATCAGACAAAAAAAATAATAATAATAATACGCGTTGAATTGAGTACCTCCCTCCTTTTTTGCTGAAGTCGGTAAAAAATCGGCCACGTGCGAGTCGAACTCGCACATGAAGGGTTTCGTCTCTCACCCAAGGTTGCCTGGAAGAGACTGCTACGTAGCTATAAGGCCGCCTATTGTGTGTTCCTATTTTTTGTCATTTTCTCTGTATGTGTTTATTTTGTATCGTGTGCAATAAAGTTTCTATTATTATAATTGCCAGAATGCCACTATAATTTTTCGTCTGCAAAAATAACATTGTTTTCATAGTGTTTGTATAAATGACAAAGTTATATTTGCGGTTTTGGAAAATGTGCTATAGCTCTGAAACTACTAAATATATTTCGTTCAAACCAATATTCGTTGAAAGTTTTTATAAAGATCTACATCATATTTTTTTTTTTTTCACTTTGTTATTTTATAAGTTAGAGGGGACACACATTTTTCCACTTTGGAAGTGTATAACTTTCAAACGGTTGACTTTGAGAAAAAACTGATTTAGAAGCCCCAATGTAATTTTTAAAGATCTATCTAATAATATCCCACACGTATAGATTTGATGAAAAAGAAATAAATCAGTAACAGTTCCATGTATGGGGAGCCCCCCTCTTAATTATTTTATTTTTATTTTTGTATTCTGTAAACCGTAAAGCGTTTTACAGAATACATCTACTAACCAAGTTCAACTATGTAATCTTCATAATTTTTAAATAAAGATATACACTTCCAAAGTGGTAAGATGGCACATCTTACCACTTTGGAAGTGTATATCTTTCAAACGTTTGATTTTGAGAAAAAACTGTAAAACACCTATCTATATGCCTCAAGTATAAGTTTGATGAAAAAATTTACATTTAATTTAGAATTTACCTTAATTACAAATTCAATACAATATATAAATAAAAAAAAACAAATGTCAAATAATAATCATGCAATGCAAAATAAAATTCAAAATAATGTCCAAAGAATATAGAATAAAAATTAGAAGCAATAATGTCAAATTAAAAATAAACTATGTAACTAAGAGTAGAGTCAGTCGAATTAGAATTTATAATGTGATCAACTAAAATTAAGTACCTAATAAATTGATATTAATCACAAGATTCAGATAAATGTCAACGTTACAATATTTACAGTTATGTCAATGAAAAGTGTTACTAATGACAGAGTGTTTATTAACTGGTCATCATGCCCTGTGCGTGACTTTACTTTAGTAACCAGATGTTACATGTGTCAGCAGTATGGCCATGCCGCCAAAACGTGTCGGGAGGAGGTGAACACATGCGGTCACTGTGGCATAGTAGGTCACGCCATAAAAGAGTGCACGAAGTCATCTGAGCAGTCAAAGTGTGCAACATGTTTACGCTTTAAGAAGCCCTGCGACCATAAGACTGGAGATGCTGAGTGCCCAGCAAGAAAAATCGCAGAGAAAAGGTATATCAACAGTATTGATTATGTAGGCGCCTAAGAGCGCCCTTTACTTTTTTATATTTTAGAACTTTCTTTTATATGTTTACTGTTTGAATAATTATGTCTAATATTATTATTTCTGATTTAGATAATTTCTCTGCGTCTGAGTCGAGGACTTGTGCGGTAGAAAGTTGCAAACACTATCTACCGTCTTGCAATTTAATAGTACTAACGCAAAATATACGTAGTATTTCAAAAGACTTTGATAAATTTTGTGTATTTATACAAAGATTAGACATAAACTGCGACATTTTTGTATTGACCGAGTGTTGGTTACGTACTAATTGCAACTTGCCACATTTACCGGGCTATAAAATATACAAAAGCTTAATTAATTATAACCAAAACGACGGTATTGTTATTAATGTTAAGAATAGTTTAAATTTAAATGTATCCGTAAAAGAACCAAAGATAGTCGACTGCAATCGAATCCTAATAAGTATTGGCACAGATACTGCTATTTTAGCTATTTATAGGCCTCCCGCCTTTAAAAATGTAAATATTTTTATTGAGTCTTTAAACTCTTCTTTGCAAAAATTCACACATTACCAAAATATAATATTAATAGGAGATATAAACATTAACATTCGACCAGACAATTTGTGATTCTGTAGCTCATGTGTACTTGAATGTATGTTCCTTTCATGGTATGTTCCCCACACACACGCTTCCAACGCATCAAAGCGGTTCTTGCTTAGATCACATATTTCTTAAATCTTTCATTCCGTAAATAGTGCAATGATTACTTCGTCAACATAGGAAAGTGTCTAGCAAGCAAGGTTCAAAGTCACTCATTTATGTCCCAGTCAACTATACAGCATAGTTGCGAAAATTCATTTAGATCATTTGTGCTATTGGATACTGATGAAGCTGAGGTGGAAAGAATCATTATGGATTTAAAAGACGATTCAGCGGTTGGATGGGATAACATATCGAATAAAATGTTGAAACGATACAGGCATATTTTGGTCTCACCCCTCACTTACATCTTTCGCAAGTGTCTAGCTCAAGGAGTTTTCCCTAAATGTCTAAAAAAAAGCAGTTATTATTCCTGTGTATAAATCCGGCAACAAAGATCAAATATCAAACTATAGGCCTATCTCTTTATTACCCGCCATTTCAAAAATATTAGAAAATATTATAAATATCAATCTTGTTAGATATTTCGAGAAGTATTCTGTTTTTTCTAGATCTCAATATGGCTTTAGACCCAATTTTCGACTGCCGATGCTGTGCATCATTTAACTAACTATTTAGTTCAAGAACTAGACAAGGGTAACAAGACTTAGGGAATATTTCTCGACCTAGCAAAAGCTTTTGATACCGTTTCTGTACCCATTCTATTGCTGAAACTTGAATCACTAAGTATAAGAGGCAACCAGCTTAAATTATTAACAAGTTACTTATACGAGCGTTCACAATGTGTTAAAATAAACAATGTTATCAGCTCTGATTTGACGAATACTTCCCATAGAGTTCCCCAGGGAAGTATATTAGGCCCTACCCTATTTTTAGTTTACATTAATGACCTTTGTAATCTAAAATTGCATGGCGGAAAAATTATTTCATATGCTGACGACACTGCTCTACTTTTTTCCGCAAGCTCGGAAGAAGAGGTATATGAATATGCGCAACGAGGCTTCAATGTAGTGAATAATTGGTTACAGCAACATCTACTAACATTAAACGCTGACAAAACTAAGTATGTATATTTCTCAATGCGTAAATATAAAACTATCTTAACTAACCCAAAATTGCATGCCCACCGTTGTAAAGACCCTGCTAATCACCGTTGCACTTGCCCAGATATAGGTATTGCTAACAATCTGTAGTATTTGGGTGACATTATTGACGAAAACCTTTCATTTAAGCCCCATATTGAAGCTTTATGTGGCAGAATACGTAAATTAATATATATATTCAAAAACTTTGCACTGTTACAGATTACGCACTAATACGGCAAGTCTATCTTGCCCTAGGTCAATCAATAATAAATTACTGCATTACGTCATGGAGTGGCACGTCTAAAACTTCATTGTTATCAATGGAAAGAGCCCAAAGGGCGGTTCTAAAAGTTGCTACTTTCCGGCCCTACCTCTACTCAACTGAGCTTCTTTATAAGAATTGTAATGTACTAACTGTTAGACAATTATTTATATTGAGCACTATCCTTAAACAGCACACTGCACTTCCCTACAGTACTGAAATTACTAACAAAAGACGAAAAGATAGAGTTTGCCCACAAAATACGGGAATGAAATATGCCTTCTCTTCCAGCTTCTTTATGTTTCTAGGGCATTTGCTTTATAATATATTTAATGCCAAATTTGGTATTTATTCTATTAATTATCACAGCACAAGGAGCATTCTGTATGCAGCTCTTCAAAAAATGTCCTATGAAGACACAGAGAAATTATATTGCTTGTGATTAAATTATAAAAAGTTTTTAGTACCTATGATATTTATTTTAATAAGTTAAATGTATTATTTATATAGTATTATGTTTGTTTGTCATGATCTTGTTAATTAATGATATTGTATTTGGTTGTTTAATTTAAGTATAATGTAAGTCCTTTTTGCCTGAAACACAGGGTATTCCTAGTTCAGGATAATTATATGGTAAAAATTCTAGACTATAAGTTTTTAACACTAATGTTTTGATTATTGAATAAATTATTTATTTATTATATATTATTATTTATAAAACTCTCAATTTGTAAAAGCAATTTCGGACACAATCCCCAATATGATTCTCGAAACGGAAATGACCATCCATCTTTAGACCCAAATTCCGCCCGAAAGACGTGCGACGATGCGACTAGGGGCCGGTTTCAATAATCTATGCCTAACAAGAGGTAGGCCTATCTTGGTTACGTTACTTAGCAACCGCTGTTATTTTCTGTTATTTTATGTTGATTAACAAAAATATCTAGGCAACAAAGCTCTAGTAAGCCTGTCTTTTACTGAGGATAGGTTATTGAAACCGACCGTAGAACGCCCGAAATTAATAATCTATCTGTAGTTATGGACTAGGCTATCTCAGATTGTTGCCTAGGATACTGGGTTCGTTGCCTAGCAACCGTCGTTAAGTCATATTAAACAAAAATATCTTAGGCAACTATCTCAGATAGTCTATCCATAACTGCAGATAGGTTATTAATTTTGGGCGTAAGTAGTAATGTTTCGTTATTCTAATTTTTAAAAAAATTAACCAACTTGAACTTGAAATTGTTAATTTCAAGTTCAAGTTGGTTAATTAAAAAAAAAAAAAACATTTAAAAAGAAAACAAACGCAAATTGATAACCTTCTCCTTTTTAGGGTTCCGTACCTCAAAAGGAAGAAACGGAACCCTTATAGGATCACTTCGTTGTCCGTTAATCCATCCGTGTCAAGACCGTTTTTCTTAGGAACGCGTGGAGGTATCAATCTGAAATTTATATCTAATACTCAGGTCTACTGTCCCTTGGAGCTGTGAAAAATTCAAACTTCTAAGCCAAAGCAATCAAAAGATACAGCCGTTAATGCCGCAAACTTTCGTACTTCCCGTGTACTTAGAATCTTGAAATTTGGTACGAAGTAACGTCTTATTACAGATAAAGGAATAATTGCGAAAACCGTAAATTTTTTGTTACATCATATAAAAATATTTTATGGAACCCTCGGTGCGCGAGTCCGACTCGCAATTGGCCGGTTTTTTTTTAAGTCTGTTAGAAACGGAAGTTTTGTACCAAAAATCTACTAAACTTGTTATTATTATTGAGTGCTAGCAATGTTAAGGAAAGAGACACCCTTACCTCGTACTTGCGGTCTCACTTAGCTCGCTGATTTTTGCGTTTCAATAAGAAACCTTCCATCATAAGAATACAGTGATTTTTTGTACGGACAGAACTTTCCTATTGTTCGTAGTACTTATGCGGAGTGATTATATACTCTTTGGTACTTATTACTTCCATGTCTTGCACTGATAGAGTTAAACTATTCTCTAGAGAGTGAGATAACGCTACATAACATTTTAACCGCCACTGTGGTCTAGTGGTACAACCACCGGTATCAGACCCAGGGGTCCCGGGTTCGATTCCCAGCGGGGGTACAAGTTGTATTCGGTTTGGTTGATGGTAGGACTTGTTGTAAGTCCGCCTGGCTAGCTACCACCATCTTATCTAAGTCTGATGCCATAACAACAATGTTTTCAGCATTGTTGTGTTCCGGCAGTTAAAGATAAGATAGCCAGTTCCTCAGTGATTGGGGATTCCGGGAGAGGCTCGCTTCCATCTTCAGCCTTATCGCTACTCCACATCAGGTATGATGAAGGCTAAGCGTCTCCCCGTACTTCATAAAAAAAAAACATAGAATTTTGGCATTTTGTATTGGGAGTGTTAGCTCCACTTAAACCTACATACAACTTCATTTTGGCAAATGGCAACTGCTAGGGGTTTTTACCCGAATTGACTGACGAAAGACTACTAAGCTTTGTACATATTACCAATACTAGTTGATGCCAGCGACTTTGTTCGCGTGGACTTACCCCCATATTCTAAATCGTTCCTCCAAAAATTTTTTACACTCCACTGAACCTCATCGTGGGTAAAAATGGTAGTATGCGCTAAACCTAACACGAAGTGGCTACGTACTCTTTGGCTCCTTCAGGTCCTTACGGAGTTATGACTTAGATTTCGAGGAGTATTTCGAAGAGGTTATCAATGAGGTTTCGTTAAGTCGAGGACGAGTAAGTTTTGGAGGAACGACTTAGAATATGGGTGTTAATCTATCAGCGTTTGTATCAGTCGACATCGAACGTGGTACACTGCTACCGCCTTCACCGCGTGGAGGAACTCTCAGTGTTATTTTTAACCGACTTCAAAAAAAGAAGAAGGTTATCAATTCGTCGCGTGTGTAATGGCTGAACCGATTTCAATGATTCAAACGTTATTAATAAGGTCTGTCCTCAATTTGGTCCCTTTTTTTAATTTGAAGGCGGTTAATCATTTTTGAGGAAATCATAAAAATACTGTTGTAACATAACGCTTAATAGTTTGTTATATAAAAATAGATAGCTCTTTTTACTATTTCTACGCTGTAGGCCAGCGATGCTTCATCTATTGTAAGTGCCTACCTCAATATTTTAGAAAATATATTTTTTTCACCTCACACGCTCTGAAAAAGAGGTTTTGTCAATCAGTTTAGGCGTAGAAAATCGCTTTTTGCGGCCTAGCGAGGCAAAGTACTTTTTTAATTTAATACCTAAAATATGTCATAATGCGTTCCGGATCGCACTATTGACTTTTTTGTTATATTTGATTCTTATTTTAAATTTTAGTTCATTAAATCATAAAAACAATAACGATAAGATTAAACTATTTGTTATAAGAATTTCATATTTGGCTGGGTGAGATTTCACAACCTATAATTGGATTTCGGACTGTGACATAAATCTTTATTTCTAAATTGTCTTTGTCTTGTACCTCATGTCAGTGTCAACATTTACGGAATCGTTTTTATTCTTATTAGTAACAATATATTCCTACTTTAAATAACTTTGAATTAACTATAATACTCCCTTTTTTATTATTTTAGTTTTTTTATATCATTAAAACAACGAGAATAAGGTACATTTAGATTAAACTTTATGTTTAAAGAATTTTTTACCGGAAGTTGACCGCGGAAACAACCATAAAATGTTCCTCGCTGTTGTGAGGTGAAAAATTGTGAGTTGCGCTCGGCAGAAAAGTTTTTAGCGTCTTGTACCTTTGAAATCCTCGCTTCGCTTAGGATTCAATCTTTGAACCACTCGCTGCGCTCATGGTTCAATCCTAGAATCCTTCACTTGTTCAGATTTCAATAGAGGTAACTCGCCGCTAAATAACCAACTTTCCAGCCTTGCATAACAAATAACTATTTATGTTAAATAGGCTTACTCTTGCCTCATTCTGGATCAAAATTAAGAAGAGGCCGAAGATGGAGCGAGCTAAAGTAATATTTTAAAGAACGGGAAACAGTATACGTGATAAAGAAAACGTGACAAAACCATATCTTTTAGTTAGTTACGGTTACGGGTAAGAAGCGAGTGAAACCGCGGCTGGCCACGTATGAATATAATTTTCCATTTTTAATGTCAGTTAATATTTATTAATTACCTACCATAACGATAAAAGTTTAATCACAGTAATTATAGAAAGACAAACAAACGTAAAAATGGGTGTTTGTTACAATGTATAACATTGATTACGATTTCATCTGTCTGCTTAATTAGGTACTTGCCTCGAAATAAATAATTTCTCCCCACAATACAGGGAGATTTCCAGCAATGAGAACACTGCGTTTAAACAAATATTGCCATTAGATAAAAATCCTACCAAAATAGTAGTTTTTCACAGTAAGTAATAAATTAATTACTTTTATTTTTTTCTAATACGTAATAATTGTTGTTTGATTGTATAATAATAATCTTTATATATGCAATATATAACTAGAGTCCTATAGTTAGTATAGTTCAACAAAGAAGTGTTCGTATGTTTTGCTAATTGATAAAGTACGTAAACACATTTTAAGTTTTTTCGCGCAGCTATCATTGAAATAAAACAAACTTTTACGGATTTAACTGAAGTATATTTTTATCGTTTTAATAGTTTTAGTGGATTATTAGGGTTTTTTGGTTTTCCGACGCTTCGGCACCTTTTCAGCTGCCGTGGTCACTGGCTGTTTTATTTCATTTGATAATGTACGTTTCGATAGTCATTGATATTTGAAGACTTGTAATGTTTTTACCCGACTGCATGGAAAGGGTGTTGTTTTCACGCACATCTTGTATGTTCGTTTATTTATATGTTATATTCTTTATTACCTCTTTCTTTCAAACGACTGAACTGACGGATTTCTTTAATAAAGATATCGTTAGATTCGTCTGGACAGCCTAAGTGTTCCTAGGTAAGACGACTGTGAGGTGCTATTATTTAAAGTGAAAGAAAATCTTTTAAGATGGGTGTATATACTTGACTACATGAACGATAAACAACTAAATGATATAAATATAATAAAAGTTATACCATATCTTTTATCAAAAATTCAAAATTGTTGTAATTTTATTATTGTTTTTCCCCCAGCTTACTCTTATTATTTTAAGTGTAGAATAAAAAACAAATAATTATCTTACTAAAAAATGTTTACCGCCAATGTTTATTTTTTATTTTTATTAAATAATGGAATCATTTGAATCATTGGAAACCCAACTTGTTTGTTTTGCTCGATTGTGTTGCGTATGTATATTTGATAATAACTTTTTTAGACGATGAGTTGCGGTGTTCAGAAAAATCTAAAAGGTTTATGAAACACCGGAAATATTGTTTATTGATTTGTAAATGTTATGTTATAATAATAAATAAAAAAATAAAATTAAATGTAGTTTTTCATAAAATTTACAGAATTTTGAATATTTGTTATAATTTTTTGATTTCATTTCTAATTTAGATTTACATACTTACAAACATTTCATTTTGCATTTCATGTATTTGTATTATAGTAGAAATTGATATTCATTAATGACAACACTGATGGTTATCAATCCCAAAAAGTACCTTGTTATTTGTTAGGACTGACACAGAGTACTATAATTAGATTATTACTTATCTAGAAATCCTTTCCTTTGTTTAAATGTAGTTAGTGGCTTTGTTGTCTGGCTGGACAGTGCAAGTCGAAATTGCCAATATTGCGAACTGAACGTTTTAAAAATAATTCTTAATTGCATAAGAATTTAAAAAACTTACAGTGAATTTTGTGTGTTTCAAGGATTACGAAGACATTACCATAAATGTAAGTTCATATTATAAATTATGAAATTATACGAAAAATCAACAAACGATTATAGTCAATAATTCAAGTACAATTCAACAGTGAGATACCAGCTGATAGGTAGTGATATTCGCTGTTATCTCACTACGATATACTGATATGATCCTAGTGACCAATCATCTCAAGGTATTTCTTTAAAATCAATATTTAGGTTAGATTTTTTTTTGTTTTTTCTTTTGTACGGAACGATACCTTTCATGAGCTCTTGTAGCCAAGTCTCAACTTTCCCGCTTTGAAACTTTTGAGCATAAATATTTGCTATATTACAATACTAGACTATAAGCACGTGCCCAAACTTGCCCATTCAACTTATATTTAAATTATGTTTTCAAAGGAAACAAAATTGCATTCACAACAAAGATCATCTCATGATGATGAACTGGTGATAAAAGGTACAACTCCTCAACGGTTAGAAGTAAGACTATTTTTTTTATATATTTTTTATTTATAATTGTATTCTTTACGGTTATTTTAGTGAGTAGGCTGATGGTGGAAGGTTAAACTGTATAAAAGTTAAAAGTTGGTGGGTGGAGCTTGTCTGAGTGTTCTCATTTCATTAAGGCAACAGTTTTAGTTGTTGTACTTTTGTTTAGATTAAGTTCTTGTACAGATAGTTTTATTTTACCTTAAATAATTTTATTATATTTAAAGCGTATATTTTTTTTGTATTGTGAGGTTTTAATAGCGATAGAGGTCGGCTTGAATCTCCTAGAAACAGGGGTAAGTGAATAAGTATTTGAATTTTAATCATTCTATTTATGTTGTTGTTATGGTAAAGTAAGCAAACAGCAAGTCGTTCTTCGGTAGAAATACATTTTCGCATTTTAGTATTTTTTTTTATATCTTCTTTAATCAAATCGTGAATCGCCATAAAAGTTGCTCTTGGGATTCGGAAATAGCTTTCAAATTTGTTATCTGAGACATCCTGGAAGATATTAAATTCGCCTCGGTCCTTTTTACGCTTTATATGGCGTTCTATCCAAATTCTTCGCGTTTTAGAAAGTGAAGCAAGACGTGCATCAAATTCAAAATCATCTTCTGACGAGCTGTCTAATCGAGAAGCAATAAACGCGTTTTTTTCGTAAAACGCGAACTCATTTTTAAACACACTGTATAAACAATCCTTACCAAAAAAACAAGTAAAAAAACGTCGCTTTAAGCGAGTCACACATTACGTTTTTTATTGCGCAGGTACGATAATATTTTATCTGCGTATAAAAACTTATTTATCTGAAAGCATCACACACTCAGATACGATAATAAGTATACGAGATGATACATTCACTCGGAATCCTTCAGACTGAGAAGACTTGTTTTTTTGGTAAGGATTGTTTATACAGTGTGTTTAAAAATGAGTTCGCATTTTACGAAAAAAACGCGTTTATTGCTTCTCGATTAGACAGCTCGTCAGAAGATGATTCTGATTTTGAATTTAATGCACGTCTTGCTTCACTTTCTAAAACGCGAAGAATTTGGATAGAACGCCATATAAAGCGTAAAAAGGACCGAGGCGAATTTAATATCTTCCAGGATGTCTCATATAACAAATTTGAAAGCTATTTCCGAATCCCAAGATAAAATATAAAACTATCTGTACAAGAACTTAATCTAAACAAAAGTACAACAACTTAAACTGTTGCCTTACACCAGTTCATCATCATGAGATGATCTTTGTTGTGGATTTTGTTTCCTTTGAAAACATATTTTAAATATAAGTTGAATGGGCAAGTTTGATCTTGTGCTTATAGTCTAGTATTGTAGTATTAGTATAGCCAATATTGATGCTCAAAATTTTGAAAGCGGGAAATTTGAGACTTGGCTACAAGAGCTCATGAAAGGTATCGTTGCGTACAAAAGAAAAAACAAAACAAAACTTACCTAAATATTGATTTTAAAGAAATACCTTGAGATGATTGGTCACTAGGATCAAGTGATCTATCGATAAATCTAAAAAAGATATACGAATTGAAGAAAAAGTCCCATACCCTCAATTAGAACTTTAGACCCACTGTGGGCTTGACCGGATGGTTCCCTCCCCTCTGGCCTCTGTCTTGCCGCAAACAGTCCCTGCCCCTGCGCCTACATCCTGTATTTACATACAGATAAAATAAGATGTTATATTTTTATCTGCAGATTTTATCTGCCGGTATATTTGTATACGCAGATAATTATCTGACCATCTGTCGATATATGTTGGTGCCACAGATACTGTACGATAAAATATAAATTATTTGCGTTGTGTGTGTTAGTTCATATGAAATATGTATAGTGAGCGATATTGAAAGATATGCGCTCAGATACAGATATGTTATCGTATCTGCGTAGTGTGTGACTCGTTTAAGACGACACTGACCTGAACATGGGCTCAAAGATATAAATGTAAAGGTTGTAAATGTATAAGAATAACATGACTTTTGATCAATGTTAAGCATAGTTTCCAAGACGACTTACTGACTCAATAGGCAGATACTCAATACTCAAAATGTACAATCAAAATATGAACTTACTTTGGTGATAGAAAACCCTGTCTGCGACAAAAAGTCAAAGATAAAGGGAGAGGAGGTGTACCTCAAATTGTGTAGGTACCGGTAGTTTTGAGCATATATTCAGAAAAAAGGAGTAATTCAGTTATGCAATCTTCTGGGTACTAAACATTAAAATAGAGTATATAATTATTAGGTAGGTACTAAGCTTGAGATGTAAATCAAAACACTATTCTCCCAAATATTGATATATGTATGTACTACTAACAGGTGTCATTAAGTATTTACCTTTGTTCCTAAGACATTCATGTAAATAGTCTTTCTCAGTGGTAAGTACCTAATTTCTTAACATAGTTTGGGTTCCTAACTAGTAAAATAATATATAGAAAGAATAAGATAAACTTTAAAATCCCAAGCTGATTCTTTTGTTCTCTCTCAAAGCGGTTGAATGCTGTGTGTGTCATTTATAAGTATTTAGTTGTGAAGAATGAAAAACAAATGCACATAATTACCCTACAATACTGGCTGAAAATCAAATCAATATTTAAGACATATGTATCACATGCTGATATCCCTGCAGACAAGCTGACCAAATTTCAAAGTCAGTGCTTTATTGTTGTTTTATAATATCAATTATCTTTATTTTCATTGTTTTGATGTTGTTTATTAAACCTAACCAAATGTTTATTTGGCAGACTAAGTGTGACAAAGGAGTTACAATAGTAAAGTGCTTAGTGCCTATTAAGGGATAGCTGGATTTTGACAGTACAGTCTTATCACCTACGGGTAAGTACTGTAAGTACTAACCTGAATTAAGATATATTATAATGCTTTGATTATGTGGTGCAATAAAAAAGTATTAACAGTTATAAATTAAGATTCTCACTTACTCATTTACAGAAAAAAATATGTTGGGTATGATTTCAATGACCTACCTACACTAAAAATTATTTGAGGTTGGTTCATAGTTATGGAAGTTGGTAGTGTATTCAAGACTATCTGACAGTAATTGCATTTTAATTCCTGATTGTGTGTGTGGTAAGTTTATTTTAAGTAATCTGTTTTATATCTGCTATAATTAA
Organism: Chrysoteuchia culmella; assembly: GCA_910589605.1. Lineage (NCBI taxonomy): Eukaryota > Metazoa > Arthropoda > Insecta > Lepidoptera > Crambidae > Chrysoteuchia > Chrysoteuchia culmella. The sequence goes on from OU342651.1 coordinate 6,313,666, forward strand.
GAGCAACATCATATATAGGTATTCATAAATATAACAAAATAAAAAAGTGTGCACTGTATGTGTTAACATCACATTTAATTACATAAAGTAATTAATAAAAATTATTGTTGTGTTGTTTTGTGTAAGTATCTTTTAACTTGGTTAGAGTTTTATATTTATTATTTTTATAAGGAAAATGTAGGTAATTGGAAATGGCCACACAATGAGAGGTGATTAAAGATGGAGTAAGGGTATAACCGAGTGATACCTCAGACAGAGATGTGAAAAGAGGGAAAGGAAGACCACTGAAGAGATAATAGATAATTAGTAAAAGGTCGATGAGAACAGCAGTGAGAGAGAAAGTAAACTAAAATAGGTTCAGAGGAGGCTTTTGCTGAAAAAAAATAGAAAACAATATAAGTACATACTTATTTTTTAATGAATAACTCTGAAATTAAGGCTATAAATAAATTTAAGTAAATATGCATATGTTGTATAAAATTAATATGGAAATGTGAGAAGATTATATTTAATTCACAACATAAAAGTAATAGGGTTATTATTTTATTGTGTTACTGACTTTTCTTACTTAATGGAACGTTATTTAGGCGTAGTGTATTAAAGATAATTATGGCATAATTATGATTTATTTTCATTTTTAATTGCTGGCAGAATGCTAGTGTCCAGGGAGCAGTGGAGTGTTTGTTGTGTCTCATGGCTCGGAACCTGAGAAGCCAATATTATAACTATTCTCCAGGGTTTGGGTGAAACTTTTAAAGTCCGAAAAAATATGAATGGGCATAGTACAGTGGCTATTCAATTACAAAAAAAAAATATTCAGGTAATACAGTAGAATAACATGCAAAACTCATAGAAAAATCAATAAGTTTTTATAGTAGTTAATTTTATAATTACACACTTATTACACACAGTTTAATTTTAAAACTGCACTATGAGAGATTTTCATTAAAAGTAGTTGTGGTAGACTAATTGGACTTCCGTTAAATGAAATGTAATGACTCCCATTCAATTGGATGTGGGACTTCCATTAAATTGGATGTACTGGACTTCCTTTAAATTGGATGTGTTGGACTTCCAATAATTTATGTAAGTCTTCCATTAAATTGGGTGTGTTGGACTTCCATTGGACTTTCATTAAATTGGATGTAGTGGACTTCCATTAGACTTCCATTAAATTGGATGTGTTGGACTTCCATTGGACTTCCGTTAAATTGGATGTAGTGGACTTCCATTAGACTTCACTTAAAATTGGATGTATGGACTTCCACCAAATTGGATTTAATAGACTTCCATTAAATTCACTTCCATTGAATGGGATGTTTATTTATTCATTTATTATTATACGGACAACAAAAGAGATTATATTCAGAATTATATGTATAGGTACATTAAATAATTGTTAAGTGCTAGACTGTGATACAAACTATGTTGAGACATCATTTACAAAGTGATAATTAACAAGTAAGATCTACTCTTCAAAACGTATTGATTAACTTAGACATTAACTTAATTTTAAACTTAATAAAAAAAAACAATTTACTTAATACGTAGTTACACTTATGACAGCGAGCGGTATGGGTGTGTGTTATTATGATAGATTTACTTGTTCAACTGACTTTCCAAAAGTGAAGGGTTTTGGATTAAAAATATCAGTTTGCGTATGCTTGACAGATATCTCGTTGTAAAGCCGACACATTCTTACGAGCGGGTTATAAAAGGCAGTGTTATTTTTGTATGTTTGCAAGTAAAAAGTTTTGTTAGATTGAATGTGTTGGACTTCTAATAAAATTGATTCGACGGTTGCACACAAGGCTATTTAGCTCGGTGGTTGGAGCGGTGGACCGATGATCGCGGCTTCTGGTCCCGCCCGAGAATATCTTGTGAGCCGAGTCGATTGATTTGATTATTATCGTTGTGGAATAACATTGAAAATGCAAACTACTAAAAAAAAGAGAGCAGTATTGTTAGTGCTAGGAAAACTATACATATACTCTACAAGAATTATATTTCTTACTAGCGGACTCTCGCGGTTTTGCCCGTGCGGTGCCCGTTCCCGTGGGAGTATTGGGATGGAGTGTGGCCTGTGTCGCTCGGGAGAGGTGTAGCTTTCTAATGGTCTGAGAGTTTTCGGGGTCGGTCCAGTGGTTACCGACGTTGGCGCGTTCGAGCGGACAGGCTCTTCAGCTTTATAATATTAGTATAGATATAATTTACAAGCAATATGTAACGAAGATAAAGAAGTAAAAAGAATATCACCCCAAGGAATGAAAGGGCAGATTCGAAATCAATGTAAGAGGAAATATTTTCTAATGATACGGGAAGGATACGGGAGTGTTAATGAGTGTTTGCCAAATGATTTTCTGAAAGATTATGTTATGTATATATATGTATTAGTATGCCATTCGCTGTGCTTAAATGGTTGGAGTGTTGAAGTAAACAATTTATTTGGAAAAGAGTTAATAAAACATAAATTCGCTATGAGAAGTAAAACAAAGTTTGACGACCTCCATGGCAGAGTGATGTGTCATCGGTCAGGCCAGTGCTGGAGTCCCGGTAGGGGAAAATCAGATTGAAGGCTCAGTTTATAAGTGACGGTACAAAAATTTTTTGGTAGAAATATGGTATAGGAGAAAAAAGAGATGCCTTTTTTGGTTCAAGAGCAAGGAGGACATTTGCCGTCTGTACAGAGATCGTGGGGTCGGTTCCCGCACGCGACTGGTATTTGTGCATGAATGTGTTTGTTTGCCATGGTCTGGTTGTTTACCAAGTGTATTGAGTATATAATTATAAAAAGAAAGTGGAATAAATACAAAACATGACATAAAGATTTAAAAAAAAAAGGAAGAGGGAGGAAGGAGTACCTAGGTACTCTGGAAAGTCGGAAAATGGGATAATTTTAATAATTAATAATTGTTGGGAATAGATCTAGGCAAAGCATTACATTAAGTGGAAAATGGTGACCGGAACAGAGTAATAATTTGATGTAGTAAAATGGTAGTGTAACCAGTAATAAGTTAAATAATTACTGCTCTTGGGAAATAATATAATTGATACTACGAGATTGATTAACATTGATTTTAAATAAAGACCTAAATGTTGGTTTGAAAGATTTGGAAAACACGTGTAAAATAAATAATTCATGGCTTGGCATGTATTAAGAAAGGTCTGTTATAAATGATAACTGGTCACTAATAGTATAATCAGGGGCGTGCATTCCATATAGGCAATTAGGCAGTGCCTACCTCATTCAAAACCTAAATAAATATACAATAAGTGTTAAAGTTATTTTATTTTAGTTTAAACTTCTATTCAACACTCACCCACTAACATATTCCTTACGCTAAATACTAAATACCTACCGATAGGCAGTCTCGAAACAAGCTGCGTTTCATACAAGAATACAACATATTTAGAAAAAGTATTGCTCAAGTATAAACCGCCCATGGCAAGAAGGGCGCTGTTTGTACGTGTAACGTTCTAGCTTAAACTTCCGGAATATATCAGTATAAAGTAAGCATGCCTACCAGACGAATTAATTTCGTCGCGAATTATTTTGTTGAGGAGTTATTTTAAAACTATCATATTTCCTAAGATATTCATTAAAATTTAATGATGTAAAGGACAATTTTGTTCAAAATTAAATAATTGTGATGATTAACGTATTTATTTAGATAAGGATTAATATCATGTTTATGGAAACAGCTTCTCAAATAATACATTAGTTTAGAACAAATTTTATTATCTGAAAAATGGTTATAGTGAGTTAACCATAAAACATAGACATATGCTGTCGCGGACTTTTTTTTAGAACTTTTGATGGGGAATAATTTTGTCATACATGATTTTTAAATAACTTTAACCGTTTACACACCGTCCGCAACGGAAGCTCCCAAAACTAATATTTTTTCCCCGTTTCTGTAACGTTTTACATTAATGCTCTGCTCTTATTAATCGTAACGTGATATTTAATATCTTATTACCTTCCGAGATAAATGGACTATCCAGCACAAAAATAAATTTTCAATTCTAACTAGTAGTTCCGGAGATTAGCGTGCTCAAACAATCAAACTCGTCAGCATTTTAATATTCCTACTAAATATTACGCGAACCTTATCATTTATGACTAGCGGCCGCTCTCGGTTTCACTCGCCGCGTGGTTGCCGTTACCGTGGGAATATCAGGATAATTATAAATATTTGCATACAATGTGGTTTTGTGATATATAAGCTACATTGCTGTAAAGTTTCATCTTAATCAGTTCAGTAGTTTTTGAGTGAAATAGTAACAAACATTCCTCCATCCAAATATCCTCACAAACTTTCAAACTTATATAATATTCGGTAGCAGGTTAGGATAAGTGCAAAGTTACTAGTTAGATCTACAGTGCCTACCACGCTGGAAAACCAATGCACGCCCCTGAGTATAATGTTCATGTTCTTTAAAGCTGACGTCAATGCACTTCCAATGACTGCAATAGAATGATATTATATTTTCAGTATAGTGGACTTGAAGCTAATACAATAATAAAAATAATAAAATTATTTGATAAGGAAGGGATGTAGTGTTTGTATCTATGGAAAAGGGTACAATCTACCCTGTCTCACACACACAGGAGGGCAACACTAGTAGCTGTCATTGTCAACGATAGATTGACAGATGACATATAGCTAGGCGGGAGTTCTGGTGGAGTGTGGATAGGATTTCGGCTCCAGGATCCCTGATGGATGATACGTGTCTTGGTGTGACGGTGAGCCAGGGAAACTTTGAACTTCGTGTTTATTTACACTATTACAACAAGAAATGTGTAAACCAGGACTGTCATTGAAACACCATTGGAAAACGATTGTGACTAAGCATTAGCAGAATTGGGCCCTTGAAGTCACACAAATTTTACTTTAACTGAAACTACGCATGTAATTGAAAAATTACAAAATGTACCTATTTTGTAGTAAATAAAGAGTTGATAATATTATCATTATTTTCCCAATAATCACCAAGTCGAAATTATTTGATGGCACGTCTATGACCTCATCAAACATTTCTTTAGAAAAAACGGCACGTTGAGGCATAACGGTTTGCCTACCCTGCTTTAAGGGTCTGTATAATCCTATATTCCTATAGTCTTTACTAATATTATAAAGAGGAAAGATTTGGTTGTTTATTTGTTTGTTTGTATGTAACGAATAAACTCAAAAACTACCGAACGGATTTGGATGAAATTTGGTACACAGATAGTAGATAGCCTAGTTTTGAATATAGGATCCTTACTTTCTTTTATCTTTTTATTCCGATATTCCCACGGGAACGGGAACTACGCTGGTGAAACCACGAGCGGCTGTTAGTAATATTATAAATTCGAAAGTGTGTTTGTTTGTCCTTCCTTCACACCCTAACTAAGCAACCAATCGACTTGATTTAGACATAGAATTAGTTGAAAGGACGCAGAGTAACATAGGATACTTCTTATCCCGATATTCCCACGGGAACCAGAACCACGCGGGTGAAACCGCGGGCTAAAGCTAGTTTTCAAACGTCGTAAGGTACGCGTTTCATGAGTTATAATAATATGAATATTGCATCGCCTATTTTCTGTATTTGAGTTTTGAAACCCAGAATCATTAAGTACTTAGTTTTACTTTGATTTAACATTAAACAGTTATAGCAGACTATTTGGTAATGCTTTCAAAATCTTCATTCATTTTATTGACTACGCTTTGGACATGATTACGGTGACAAGACAAGTAAAGCCGAACATCATCTGCGTTTTTACACATACATTAATTTTTTTTATATTATTTTGGATATCTGCTGTATAAGAGTATAAGATAAATAGAATAGGCCCCAAAATGGAGCCTTGTGGAACGCCACGTTAACAAAGGAGCCAGATGAAGAAGATTTGCTACCATCACTGTTTTAAAACTTTGCATACTGGTGTCGATTACTTAAATAACTATTGATCTATTTTATTGTTGCACTATACTGTAGAAACCGTAATAGGACATCTTGGGCATGAGCGCAAAATAGCGCGTCAAATTTAAAAAAAAGTCCAGCTACAACGCTGAGTACACGAAACTGCATGATTACTTATTCGTAATTTTGTTTTTTCCAGATTTAACGATGAGGATCCGAAGCTTTTCGAAGAATATAGAAGTCAGTGAGCTGAAACCATATGAACTCAAAAATTGTGATGTAGTTATTGACGGTCAAAACTACTTTTACAACATGTATGAGAAGAGTGGCTTGCCTTTCCAGTTTGGATGCGAAGGCGACAACTACGCTCAATATTTGAGGCAACAACTATCCATCTTTCAAAAGGCTAACATTAAATGTTATTTCATTTTCAAAGGAGGACGTAGTGATAATCAACGCAAAATGGAGAATGCTGGAAAATACCTCGGACCACCGACGACTTTCGTACTACCGATATTTATGAAGGAAATCTATAAAGAAGTTATCAATGAAATGAATCTTAATTATGTCATCTGTGAATTCGAATGTAAGAAACAGTGCATTGCACTCGCACAAAAGTTGGACTGCCCAATTATTAGTTTTGATATTGAATACATCTTTTCTGGAGTCATGTACATACCGATCCCAAGAAACTCGGACAGCTTGAGATATGACGACACAACGCACTCTATACATTGTTCTATTTTTACGTATGCTGATTTTGTAAATAAATATAATCTGGACAAAGAAAAGTTAGCCACTTTTATTGTACTAACTGACGAATATATTTTACCTGAAAATTATTATCAACAATTTTATGATTTTATCAAATTAAAAGATATGAACTATTTTAAAAGAAATTTTTATTTGCTTAAGTGGCTTTCAAGCAGATCCAACGAGACGATTTCAAACATTTTACAAAAGGGCCTACTGCAAGAAACAATTGACAATTTCACCTTGAAGAGAAAAGAAGTTTTAGAATTCGTGTGCCGTGAAGAGACTCCCGAAATCCCTGTTGACTATCTAATGCAGGGAAATCGAATTGACTTCGCGCTCAAAGACCCACTGTGGTTTCAAAAGGGCGTCGCTTGTGGCTACGTGCCGTTACAGTATGTTAATATTTATCGCTGGAATATTACGTTCGGATCTTGGTGCATAGAAGACCCTGAGGCAGAAGATGCTATGCTTCTTTCTCTCGACATTATAAAGTATGCATATAACTTGTTAACAAATTTTAAAATAAAGGAATTGCAGTTTTACAATAATAAAAATGAACTCACAACCGCTAACTTAGCTGATGCGACCGCAGTCCCAAAACCAATGTTTACAGCTGTTCAGAGCCCGTTTGAAAACGGATGGACCAACGTACGGTCTTTGAGATTATTTGAACATTTTCTTGACCATTCAATGCCAGCTTACAATTTCAACCGGTTCAATGATTTACCTGAGGAGGCTAGACTATTAATGATAGCTTTGGTTTATTTTTCGCAAAAGAAATCTGTTGAAGCTGGCGTTGAAGTGTGCAGCGTGATTTTGTCATATGTAATGTTGGGGGTAGTGGCTGATAAATGTGATAAACATGATAGAGATAATAATACTGAATTGGTTCCAAAGCCTATTTTGGACGCAATCACGGATAAAGAGCTGGTTACAGAGTCAGACTGTGCAGCTGCTAAAGCCGTGTTGAAGGAATACTTCATAGCTTCAACGTGGGACGTGGAGGCTATCGACCGTCAAATGCTTCACCCATTGGTCGAGCTCCAGCATTGCCTACAACAGCTGGACTTCTTGAACAAGCTGTGCGGGTCTCCGTACGAGCCCACGACGTACAGCCGCACGTACAACGGCACGTTTGTATATAATGTCGCTCACACTATCACCAGCGAGTATTTTGGTAACGTCGACGACTTTGTTGAGAAACTGCTCTCTCCGGCGCCAACCGTTTTGGCGTTTTTCAACGGCCTTAAAAAAGCCTATGAAGAAGTTATGTACACGTAAATTATTAAGTGTTTTATTGTGTAAGTACGAAAAGTAGATTTAATATTTTCTTTCCTTATTTACTATCCTAATTTTAAGATAGTTGAGAAAAAACGTAGGTACCTTAAATGTAAAATAAAATAAAAAAAAATATATTTTGAATTTTTTGCCTATGAATGAACTAATGTTTCATCTGCTATGTATAAGAGGCGGTGTTTGTAATATTTTTAGAATTATAAATTATTTGAGAATCTTTCAATTAAGGAGTTTTAACCTCCTCTGTGGTCTAGTGGTACAACCACCGGTATCAGACACAGGGGTCCCGGGTTCGATCTTATCTAGTCTGACGCCATAACAACAATTTTTTCAGCATTGTTGTGTTCCGGCAGTTAAAGATGAGATAGCCAGGCCCCTAATTGTCTAATTTCAATATCTATCACAATCCCTTTCAAAGGTTTTGTGATTGTGATAGTGATTTAGGAATTGTGTAACTTATAATCGCGACATGAACGAATGATGTTTTAAATGACACCTCATTTGACAGTTCTCCATACATTTGAAAGATATTTTCGTGTGTCACTTTGCTTAGACAGTTCAATTTCGTTCGTTCAATACCTTTATCACAATCCTCAACAAATGTCAAATAATGATGGTCTGAAGTATGTAAATATCTTTCAAATGACGAATTGAAAGTGATTGCGATAGATTTTAAAATTAGACAATTAGCCCCCAGTTCCTCAATGATTGAGGATTCCGGGAGAGGCTCGCTTCCATCTTCAGCCTTATCAATACTTAAGATCAGGTATAATGAAGGCAAAGAGTTTCCCCGTCGTTCACAAAAAAAAGTCATCACTGGCAACAGCAGATATTATTATGATGAAGTCTCCTCGTTCGTTCATAAAAAAAAAAGTTTCAAAAAGACGGCAATTATTTGTTGAAATTATGCAGTGAAAAAAAGAAAGTTAATCTATGCAAGGTTGTAAAATGAAAAATTAGGAAAACAACTGCAGTGGCAACGCCGTTTCGATTTATGAAGAGGATCGCATCTTCATTTTAATTATTTTTAGTTTCTTATGTTAATTTAAGTAACTGCATTATGCATATAAATAAAACGCTTGCAATTGCCATCACAATTAGGATTTTTTATGATAATGTATTTTTCGTTCATTGTTAAACCACCAACAAAATACCTTTTCATTAATGTTTTGTATTCACAACTCTTTATATCCAAATAAAACTTTTTTGAAACAAAGCTATTTATTGTAAAAACAATCATTAATATTTTTACCTGACATCCAAAATGTTTATGACCAGCGACCTTTAGAAATCCGGTCCAATGCACCGCATTGCATTGGACCGGATTTCCAAAGGTCGCTGGTTCGATTCCAGCCTGAGAATTCACTTGTGGCCGAGTTAATTTTTTCCAATATTTTTCTATTTAAAATTTACCATAAGTATAAAAATAGCATTGAAAAACAAAATGTTCTCAATCGGATGGTGTTTTTTTTTATGTATGTACACCGATTACGCCGAGATTTCTGAACCGAATTACTTGATTCTTTTTTGTTCGATGCGAAATAGTTGCCAATTGGTCCCATAAAAATTTGGTTCAGATTGGCCCAGTAGTTTTTATGTTATGAGCATTTTTGTTTGTGCATGCAACCTAATCTAATTTAGAAAAAACCTTCTGCAGTTCACTAAACAACCTTTTACAGGCACTAAAAAGTTAAGTTAAGTTTAACAAAAGGAAACTTTTTACGAATTACTTTAAAAGGTGACCGCTGAGAAGTAAATTACCTAAGTAGCTACATTAAGTCCGTGCCAGTTATGTATGCAAAGAACACATAGCTGGCACGGAGTTGTGCCTTCCGTTTTCCATATTCTTAAAATGAGCGAATTTAACACTAGCGCTCCCCAAGTGATTAGATTACTCACTTGATGGCTTCAACGGTATGACTTTACTAAAGTGCATATACCTACAATACGTGCAATACATGTATGTTCTATATGCAAATAAAGTGTTACCTCTCCATTCATATTGTGATATCTAGAATACGGACGGAACTAATTTCACCTCGGATGCAGAAGTGATTTTGCAAAAGAACTTTTTTATATGACTAAACTATTTAAAAAAAAATCATTTTATAAAAAAAATACAAACCGACTTCAAAAAGTAAAAAATAAAACTTTTGGAGTCGGTGCCAGCCAAGGCATTCTACATTGCACTTCTATTAACTATATATTTTTTTGGCCTTAGCTAGCTAGCACCGACTCCAAAAGTTTTATTTTTTACTTTTTGAAGTCGGTTTGAATTGTTTTTATAAAATGTTTTTATTTCAGATTTTTTAGTTACATCATGTGCCGTTACTTACACAAAAAGTCAGCTCATAAACAACAATGATGTCATCTAGATAAACGACTACTAGCCAAAAAGTGATTGATATTTTTCAGGATTATGAAAAAACTACTAGCCAGATCTTCGTAAAAATAATATGGGACCAAACATAAACCATTTTCTTTCAGATAAAAAAAGAATTATAAAAATCTGTTAACAACTGGCGAAGTTATGGTAAAACATACATAAAAAAAACCTTCGACTTGAAAATCTTCTCTTTTTTTGAAGTCGGTTAGTAACGTTCGGTCTGCAAACAAAGTATTATCTAATCTAATCTAACGTCCACATCTGATTCCAATATAATAAGTAGCATTACTTTATTTGTGTGACGGATATCGAAACAGACGAACTTATCAATATGCATATTGTTTTGATGATCACTGACGAACACAACAAGTCACCAGGTTTGCCCAGGTGGAAATCGAAATCGCGACCCCTAGTTTTGTTTTTTTATATTATCACTATCTCTCTGCGAACATATAAAACATGGAAGCATTTCTGACGCTCGAAAAGTGCCTTAGTTGGGCGTCACCTTTAAAAACCGTCGTATTTCCCGCATCACTATGGTCTGTCTCGTGGTTGAAGAACGTCATTGAAAGCCTGTCAAACGGGTCACGAAAAATTATAAAAAATTCCGTCATGTATTGTAAAATGGTGCAGAAATAGCACAAATGATTTTCGCAAGTCTGATGGGATTAGTTTTCGCATGTAAGTACTGCGATTTCTACAATTATACTTAATAAAAATAATTTTGTATCCCGTACAGGGATGTGATTATGCCGAATGAAGTAAGTAGTTTAAAAATAACTAAAGTATGATTTCAATATCTGATAAAAAAAAATACAGGTTTTGGTTATATTTATATTTATGTTTGTTTTTATTACGAATATTGCTATTTCTATAATTCTGATTCCAACAAAATTAATTTTTAATTACTACTGTCAGGTTTAAGATGCGAGATTTCACGCACAAGGAATATGCTGCCGCTTTCTCGAACAAGACAACTAGACTTGGCATGTTGCAAAAATGGGGTTTTTATTTTATTTTAGGGAGTTTCCATTGCGTACGCTGTGTAAACGGTTAAAGATATGTAAAAATCATGTAAAATGAAATTGTTCCCCATTAAAAGTTCTAAGATTGTCTCACTATAACCATTTTTATAAAGATAAAAAACGTTTTAACTGATGCATAACTTGTGTAGCTGTTTTCATAAACATGATATTAATCCTTATCTAAACAAATACGTTATTCGTCACAAATATTTAATTTTGAACAAAATTGCTGTTTACATAATTTAATTCTAATGAATATCTTAGGAATCATAGTTTTTAAATAACTCCGCAACAACAGGTAGGCTTGCTTACTTTATACTGATATATTCCGGACGTTTAAGCTAGAACATTACACGAACAAATAGCGCCCTTCTTGCCATGGCCGGATTGTATTTGAGCAATACTTTTCTAAATATGTTGTATTCTTGTATGAAACGCTGCATGCTTCGAGTAGGCAATTTGGAGACTGCCTACTTGACTATTTAGCGTTAGGAAACACTTAGTGGATGATTGTTGAATAGAAGTTTGGTTATAGAATAACAGAAATAAAATGAAACTAAATTAACTTTAACAGTGGTATATTTATTTAGGTTTTAATGAGGTAGGCACTGCCTAATTGCCTATATGGAATGCTATAGTACCCTGAGTTAGGTATTATGGATTTCTTAAATTAATATAACCTTTTTTGTTTATCCTTTTGAAGAAGTGTCAAACTTCAAACTGTTTATTTTAAAACTAAGTGTAACATTAGGTGTTACATTAGATGTTACATAATATATGTGCTTATAACTTAGTCACCTTGAAAATATATCTATATCTTAAAAATGGGTTCCCTAATAATATTTCTTTTTCAAGAAATAAAATAAAATATTATTGTCAATCAAATTATAGTATTATTGTCAATGCCCATGGGATTAAAAAAAAGCCCTTCAACATTCCAACGTGTAATGGATAATGTGCTGCGAGACCTTCAAAACACCATCTGTGTAGTATATTTAGATGATATAATAGTATTTAGTACATCCCTTCAGGAGCATATGGTCAACCTGCAAAAAGTATTCAATAGATTGCGCGAATCTAACTTTAAAATACAGATGGACAAATCTGAATTTTTAAAGTTAGAGACTGCTTATCTATGACATATTATTAGCAAAGATGGTATTAAACCAAACCCGGACAAAATAAAAAGATTTCTGGGACTTTTAGGTTATTACAGAAAATTTATCCCAGATTTCGCTCGTATAACAAAGCCCATGACACAATGCCTTAAGAAAGGGTCCAAAATTAATCTCGATCAAAATTATATTGAATGTTTTCAGAAATGTAAGTCCCTTCTGGTCAACGACCCTATTCTTCAATACCCTGATTTTACCAAAGAATTTATCCTAACTACCGATGCAAGTAACTTAGCCATTGGAGCCGTACTCTCACAGGGTCCTATAGGTACCGATAAGCCGATCGCGTATGCGTCTAGGACATTAAACACAAGTGAAATCAATTATAGCACTATAGAGAAAGAGCTCCTCGCTATAGTGTGGGCTACCAAGTACTTTCGCCCTTACTTGTTTGGTCGCAAATTTAAGATCATTACGGACCACAGGCCCTTACAATGGGTAATGTCCATTAAAGAACCAAATTCTCAGTTGACCCGATGGCGGCTAAAACTTAGTGAATTTGATTTCACAGTTATGTATAAGCAAGGAAAGTACAATACAAACGCCGACGCATTATCTCGCATTGAATTACACAATGAAGAGATAAGCTCTGTAGTCGTAAATCCATCTGAGCACCCAGCATCACTGGCAGATGAATCGCGTACTCTCACAGCCCATACAGACGCTGAAATCCCTATTCTAGAAGTGCCCATATCCGATGATCCCTTAAATAAGTTTCATAAGCAAATTGTTTTTACAGTAGTGGGAGATATAAAAGGTCGAACTACGGTATCTAAGCCCTTCGATAGTCACACTCGAACTAGTATACAATTATCAAAATCTAAATTGGAAGAGGACGTTGTAAATGCCGTTCAAGAATTCCTTAACCACAAAGTTAAAACATTAATTTTAATAAACCCTCCTTTGGAAATGTACTCTATCATCCCTATTATACAGAACCATTTTAAGAGTTCGGCCGTGAACCTCGTCCTTACAAAAACCAAATTATCCAATATTAAAGATTATCTTAAACAACAGGAAATCATTCGGAGCTATCACGAGGGTAAAACTAATCATCGTGGTATCAACGAATGCTACCTGTCCCTTTCAAAAAAATACTTTTGGCCGCGTATGAAAGAATACGACCTTAAAATATTGTGCTAATTCCATTAAATATTGTGCTGATCAATTGTTAGGTGTGCTAACATTCCTATCCCTTGAAACTAGTACTTTCCCAGAGAAGTTAAAAATTTCAAAAGTAATACCACTCCATAAGAAAGGAAACAAGGATGAAATATCTAACTACCGTCCAATTGCGTCAACCTCAATATTTTCTAAAATATTTGAGAAAATTATGCACGCCCATCTTTCATCCTTCTTTAATTCATTTAAAGTATTAAACGGTAACCAATATGGGTTTCAAAGGAAAAAATCAACCACACATGCAGCATACCATTTAATTGACCAGATTTTACAAAATGTAAACAAAGGCAACTACACGACAGTGCTGTTTCTCGACTTATCAAAAGCCTTTGATTGGGACAAAAGCATTGGACCGGATTTCCAAAGGTCGCGGGTTCGATTCCCGTCTGAGAATTCACTTGTGGTCGAGTTAATTTTTTCCAATATTTTTCTATTTAAAATTTACCATAAGTATAAAATAGCATTGAAAAATGCAAAAATTACAAAATCATAAAAAGCCTTTGATTCTGTTTCGCATAAGCACTTAATGATGAAATTGGGACACAGTGGTATAAGAGGTCCAGCAGAAACTCGGTTGAAATCGTATATGCAAAATCGCGAGCAATATGTTGAAATTCAGCAACTTGACAAAGAGCACACCATACAAGCTCACAAATCTGGTTTGAAAATTAATTATTCCGGCGTACCACAAGGTAGTTTCCTTGGGCCACTTCTTTTTCTATAATATATAAATGATTTACCTAACGTGACGAAGCATAAAATGATATTGTTCGCTGATGACGTGTCAATCATAGTAACTTCTGACAAAAAATCTACTTTGGATCAACATCAATAAGAAATTATTGACACCTTGGCGTTTGTGACAGATTGGTTAAACAAAAATAGTTTGCAACTTAATTTAAAAAAGACAAAATTACTAAATTTTAATATTTTAAGGATAAAACGATTGAAATAGAATTTAATAAAAGTGTGATCAAAAATGAAAATACTGTGACATTTCTTGGAATAGATATAGACATACAACTAAACTGGAAAGAGCATACAGAAAAAGTTTGCAATAAAATAAACAGTTTTGCATTTGCCCTATTCAAACTTGCAAAAGTAGCAAATAGGGTGCAATGATGGGAAAAGGTTCGGCGCAACGGATGTGAAGTGAAAGACTTGTTATGAGTAATAATGTCTATTTAATTAGGCTTACAACGCCTTATATACTGGGAAGAGGTGAGTGTGTGTTAATACAGTACACACACTACACCTCCCCCGTAAATAAAAAAAAATGTTAATACAATGTTACATTTTTTTTTAAATCTAAAGTAAGTATTTATACAAAAAACAAATCTTAAGCTAAAATACACTCCCAGCTGTTGACGAGAGTACCTAACGTTAAGAATATATTCATATTCTATTTTAAATTAAATACAAGTAAGTCTGTTGTTATTAAAGTTCATAGAAAAAATAAAAACAAATAGTCACATCCAAGTAAAATATTTCTTTATCCATGATTTGTGAAGGGCCAGTCCACATTGTCTTTGCGAATCTTTATACGTACGTAGGTAAGTATACATTAAATTCATTACGAGTACTCATACATTTTATAACATTTATAAGTCGACTTCTTCATTCTTTATCACTTTATTAATTATAGTGGTACTTTTTACTCATCATTTGTGCACATATTTATTTCAAATATCTTTATACTTTATTCTCATTAAAATACAGGAACTTTATTTTAAGGTCACACTGTGACGCTGCGTAGCTCGCGCACCTTCGTCATCAGTTGCCTCCAACTATTCTCACAGAGAAATCTCGTTTCTGCTATGATCGAATGAAGGATCAGAACCCTTATTTTGTACCACTTTACAATATTTATCATTTCATAACTTTATATTTCATTCATTATAATATTCTCATAACAATTTATTTATATCACTTATCCTTCAATTCGATCCAAAACCAACATAATACTTAGACAAAACTTTCCTAGTAAATCATTACTTGATCAGAATTTTAATTATAGGGTGATCAATCCAAAAACAAATATTCTGATTAATTAGTCAAACAATTCTACTTTGAAACATTTTCTTACAATCCAATATCTTTTATTATTTCCATTCCTACACAAGTTAGGTAGGTGCTCAATCCGAAAATAAATCCATGCGTAAACTTTATGGACGTTTCACAAAGTTACGAGTATAGTTACGTATTTCGTTATTCCATTACGTCAAAAGTCGTAATCCGGTAAATAAGCTAATTTCTATTAGATATTGATTTACTTAGCATACATATTTATTCAAACTTTATAAAATACAAAACTTAAACTTGACAAAAAAGCAATGGTAACCTTATTAAATCCTGATATCATAACATTATTTTTATACGATACCTAAAGAATGTGAAGTGGCAACATGAATTAATTTCCAACAATTTAATTTGATACTTCTTCTAACAATCTTGCCACATGCACACCTTCTAACGCATTTTCGCTGACGGCATGAAACCTAACCAACTGACAAAATTTACCTATCTTACTTACGAAACATGATTAAGTTTTCGATATGATTTACATCATTTAGTTTTTCACAATGTGTATAATTAATGTTTTTGTCTGAAAAAAGTTAAGTACTAATGATTCAACTACAAATTTATTACGATTATGAAAACATTGTTATACAAATTCAAAATCAATTTATAAAAAACAACATAGAATATAATAAATGTTTCACTGAATTAAAAAGTAAAGTTACCATTTTTTTTATTATTATCATTTACCTTATTTAAGAACTCATAGTCAACATTTGTATTGTTATTTAAAAGAATAACACACAAATATATGATTTATCTAATAATATGCTATGATAAAATGGCGATTACATTTAAAACAAATGCTTAAACTTCCACAAAACAAATACTTTACTATAAGTATATCCCTTTATATCCAAAGAATGTTAAACTAGAATATAAACTAAACTATAAAATTTGCCATTCACTTTTTTCTATACTTTTGATATTATTTTATTTTATTTACTTAAATGAATAAAAAAACAAAATTCTTCTACTCTTCCATAAAATAATACTTTTATTTCCATAGAAGATAAAATATTAACTGCCTTTAGCTATAGTGACAATACACTATATTTTTTTTTAACCTTATGAACTTACAAAAAACATTAGCAAAAAAAGTCCACCAAGTATTTTTAAATTGCAAATTTAATTATTTTTTTTTGACCCACTAATTATTTCCATTTGCCTGGTCTGGAACATCTCGCGGCTCCATCCTCATCGGACACCATCATCTCCCGCATCATCATCAGCGCCCAGCTCATCACAAACTCATCATCAGCCCGCGGATAGTCTATTCATCCCTTTTCACAAAATAAATTCTTCAATAGTTTTTTTTTCTCTTGGATTTAGTTCTTTTTTTGCATTGTTCTACATATTATAATATAAGACGAACGAACGCGCGAAATTTGTTCTATTTTTAGATTAGAAGATATAGAAGATGATATTTTAGAATAGTAATTATTAAATTTTCTTATCACTAAAATAGTTTTTTTTCATGTAAAGCACATTATAAGTAATTTACTGTTCACTTCACTTATTAGTTTTATACTGTCACTTAATATTTTTAATTTCAGTTTTTTTTATCTAAATCACTTTCACTTTATTGTTCGTAACTATAACTTGTAAAAAAGAATTTATTTTAAAACCATCTGCCCAGCACTGCCGATGGGCAGCACTGGCAGGGTCGCCATGCAATGATGGGAAAAGGTTCGGCGCAACGGATGTGAAGTGAAAGACTTGTTATGAGTAATAATGTCTATTTAATTAGGCTTACAACGACTTATATACTGGGAAGAGGTGAGTGTGTGTTAATACAGAGTGCACACACTACAAGGGCCACCGCTGTAACAGCCTATTTTGCTTACGTAGAATCTTTGCTAAGATATGGACTTCTAGTCTGGGGAAATGGTGTGCAAGTTGACAGAACATTTTTGTCACAAAAGAAATGCATACGTGCCATATGCAATATCGCCTCTGATGTCTCTTGCCGACCCTATTTTAACAACTTGGCGTATTACCACTACCATGTCTATACATCATGGAGGTATGTATATTTGTAAAACAACATATTGACTTATTTACAAAAGCAAAAGACATAACAAACAGAAGTTTACGACGTCCTGATAAAATAGTACAAAATACGATACCAAAAGCAAAACGTTTTCTGTCAAATGTGCCAACAATGGCAATTACAATTTTTAACAAAATACCCGATCAAATAAAAGCGCTTTCTTATAATAGCTTCACAGCAGCACTTCACAAATGGCTAATGGAAAAGTCACTCTATAGCATTTGGGAGTTCTTAAATTGTCGTCAGTGATAGACTGATCTTAAGTTGACATTTTGTTCCATGGTTTGACATAAAAAATTGTTATTAATTAGAATTAAATTTTGACATGGATTTTATATAGTGACATAATTAATTATGAGTATCTTATCTTTGACATTATTAATTATGAATACCTTATCTTTGACATATTATATGATCTGTAAATGTAAATTGCAAATGTAAATTATATGATCTGAATACTTGATTATACAAAAATACCATATTATAATCAAATATTATGAAATAATGTCAACTGTTTTTATGAATGTTTGTTTATATTTTTATTTTATTCTGTAGCAAATTAGTTATAGTTATTATTGTTATAAATTAGAGAAATGAGTTACACTGACATGAAACATTGACATTAAAATGGAGAAGATAACAGGGTTACAATATAACACTTTTAAATGCGTAGAATAAAAGTCTAGACCGTATACACTATTCAAGTTTTTATTTCACATCGATCGGTGCAGTATTACCAAAGTTATAAGCGTGGGAAGTTTACGTAGGTTTTGTAAATCTCGTCAGAGTTCGCGAGTACCGTGTGACGTCATCTCGTCCATACGGCACGGCAGGCGACCCCGCCTCATACGTCCGTAGTACATTTCGCGGGTAAGTTGTCTGCTCTCGTGCGCTCTGGTGTTATTTATTGATTTTAAATAATGCTGATTGATTAAGTGTATTGTGTAAATTATTGTTTTAGAACTAAAATGGAAGAAGGATTTGAAAAAGGCCAATCCGACAACCTTCCCATAGTCCACGATATGATGGTAGCAGAATATTTTATAAAAAAATAAAGATTTTGTAGATAAATATATTTACACATTCCTTTACAAATAATCAAACATCAACCCCTAAGATCATATTTATAAACATGTTACTGCAAAACATGCGCAAACTTTCGAACTCTACGTCAATTTGAAGAACGACTTAGGTCATTGACCTATCTACTTGTGTAACCCAAGTTTGGGTGTTTATTTACATTGAATATTGTAGTTTTAAACTTATAATAAATCTTTCTTCTTGAAATTATAATGATCATTAACCTTGGAAACGAAAGGTTCAATACATACCTACTAAAAAGCATGTACCTAGTTACTAGCAATAACCAAGTACCTACCTACTACTTAGTATTTCACATGACAAGGTATAGGTATAAATAATATTTTAATATTTACATCGAAATGATCCTCACAACAAGATGCTGTCGTGTTTGGTCCTAATGGATGCGCTCTGCTTATCGCATTTGTATTTTTTTTTCTGATTTTCGGATCCCTAGGAACGTGAAAAAACAACTTTTCGGGTGTTTTCGTGGCCGTATTTTTACACTGAGGCACACTACAATATTTAATAGATGGACTCATGTTGTTTTTATTGTTTCTTAATCAAAATAAACAAAGTAGTTCCGCGCGCATCGGGCACATTCGATCGAGTTGCTCGTGCGGAGATGGACGACATCACGTCATAAACGATATCGCGCTTGGTCCGCGGCTTAGACCGAAAATGTCAACTTTGCACTTTTATATCTCGGTCAGTTTTAAAGATAGAAAAACAATAAAAACACAATTATTCTTGTAACTGTTTATAGAATTTTTTGGCATATAAAACAAAAAATGGTTATCTTCTCCATTATGATTAATCTATCTGGCATGTTAGCGAACACAATCATATTAACTTTGTTTTTTGTCGAATTTGCATGCTATAATTATAAAGGCTAAATAGGTTAAGCTACTTACTTATTTATATGGATGTGATGAACACCTTAATGTAAACTCTATTTAAAGCGAATAAAAAAAAACAAAAAATAACCTCTGAGAAAAGGTAGGTAGGTGAAGCGGATACAGCTGCGAGTGGCGCGAGTGCGTGGCGGGACCGCGGGACGCGTGCCGTGCGCAACCAGAAAACACGCTATGAGACTGTCGGGCATCTCCAAACAAATGCTTGAAAAAAAAATTTTCGTTTGAAAAGAGTCTAAAGAGTCTCTGATATTAAGACAATAATTTTATTGATCTGGTTGAGAAATGATACAGAGATATTAAAAAAAAACTAACCAGCGCGCTGCGCTCCTCCCGCCTGCCAACGGGTGTGCCGCTGTGCCCTTAGTCTTCCTTTGTACAAGTACAGTATTTATGGAAATAGTTTAACGCGATTTCTAACTTTCCTAGAGCTCATACCTCAGATGGTGCCATAGAGTGTTTTGGTTCTCATGAGAAACAGAATCGTTCGCCATAAGAAAAATATTTTTAGAAACTCATAATTTTTCTGCAGACTGTAAACTTTTTTCAAAAATTTGTGAATGAAGTTCAAAATTTCTCAAAAAATTAAGGATGGTTTCCTAAGAACGTTTTTATGCATCGGTCCCTCCCCTTCGTGCCCCGATTTAAATTACCATCCTTTATAATAATAATATTATAATATAGTATTTTTTAGTCGATCGGTTTATTATATTCCTTTTAAATGTAAAATTCTTTTATTGTTTTTTCCACAATACTTTGTTTTTTCGACTTTAGTAAGTTTTTTCGGCATTAGTTTGTTTTTACGGCATTGGTTTGTTTTTTTGGCATTAGTTTGTTTTCCACATATGTTTGTGTTTTTTGGCTTTAGTTTGTTCCTTTTTTATAAATAAAATTGCAAAAGACGCAGCCATTTTTACGAAGGACCACGAGTGCCGGCGCTGCCCATGGGCCACTCGTAACGTAAGCCACCATTTAGTTATTTTACATACGTACAAAAATGATTTCATACTTATATCTAGGGCATGCCGCCAGTTCTACCCGATTCCGTCAGAACCGGGTATACCCGGTTCTTTGAAGGAATCAATAGAACCGGTTCCGTGAGGAGTAAACCCGGTTTCCCCAATTCATTCATTATTCAGTCTAGGCTGTTACAAGCACTTATGAACGTCAAAGAAGCTACGCCATCGGTTCATAAACCCTACGGCGGGAGACCTTGTAACGAGAAGAACCGGCAAGAAACTCGTCAAGGGCTTTTTTTTCTCCCTGTTTTATTTCATACAGAGTCGTCAAATTGAAAAGTGAGCTTAACATATCAGTAAGGTCAATTTCCATCACAAAAAGAAAATACTAATTATAAAATTACATTTTATGGTTATCTTAACCGTAAACAATTTTCAACTCGCAAGGAAGAACTTACATTATAACATTTCTCGCATTACAAGGTTACTGTACTGCAAGTTATGACGTACATAATAACAATTTATTTTAGATGAAAATATTTAAGCTCTAAGCACAACGTTAAGACAAGCAGACTGAAGTAGACATTTCCGCTAGCGGCACCCGTTCACGAGCATGACGCATGACGCATTAGAGTTAACGCATGAACCAGCCATTGCTTCGCTCAACCATATTTTAGGGAACGTAACGACCCGCTTTACACGACACCGCCGAAGAAACGTTTGAGTGAGCATGACTTACTTCAGGCACTTATGTTAAAGTGTATAAATATAAAAAATACAACGGCAACAAAAAAATAAAAAATAAAGATAAAAGTACATTAATGTAAGACGCAACTTAGAATGTTACTGGAAGACGCATCAGCTGGGTCATAACATAATCATAAAGCGTATTTAAAGTAAATTTAAAATAATAATAATGACTTTCATAATTATACTTAATTACAATAATTGGAGAACATTACTTATTTTTATTTATTCTCATCAAGCAGTGCCACGTTCTCAATTCAAAACATCATAGATAACATAAAATTTATAAAATTGAAACAAAAATATAAATATCTCAACACATTTTAACACAATCAGACATGAGCAGACCCATCCCACTGGCAGCACCCGTTCGCGAGCATGACGCATGAACTCCGGTTTTTATAAATCTTACAATATTGACGTTTACATTATTTACGTTTTAGAATTGCATAGTTATTTTTTAAAAGAGAGCGTGTAGCGTAAATGAAAAGATTATTCGCCGATTTTGTTTTTTCAATATCCACTAATAGTTAATATTAAAATAAAATAAAAAGAAATTACATGAAGACTGTTTTGTTACTAAATGAAGACTGAATTAATGTAAAAATTCTAAATACACTCAGCGGCACGGAATCTTGGCCAAGCGTTTATCTCGCAATAGCCATTTTTTTAAATGATTATTAACAATTATTGTTTCTTAAGAAGAGAGGTTAACAAATGCTTACTTATAAATCAAAAGGGTAATTCATTATGTTTGAGTGCACTATCGTGCGACTTTTAACTTTTCGTTGGAGACCGGGTTCTTGAGCAACGAAGTTGCAAGTTTTAATTTATGTGTTGATATATTATAAAAACCTCCGTGATCGAGTGGTACGTACATCGGTTTCAAGGTGTCGCTTACTTTGAGGTCCCGGGTTCGAATCCCGATAGGGGCAAATGTTTGTATGATGAATACAAGCATTTGTACCTGAGTCATGGACGTGAATATTTATTTTTACACACAAATACTTATATAAGCTTTTCGCATATAGTATGTAAGAACTTGTAATAAAATCTCTTTGGCTATACTATTTGTATCTGGCTGGTTTTGGTATCATAAAAATTTTAAATTTTAAATAAGATCATTCCAAATTTAAATTAGGCAAACGTGTGGTTTTCATTTGTATTTCTTACTGTCAAGATGAGTGAATCTAATGAAGAAATGAAATTTTACTATAAAAAAGGTAAAAAAGCAACGCAAACCGTGAAAAAAATTGCTGTTTATAGACCTAGTGCAATGTCTGTGAGAGTAGCACAAATATGGTTTAAGCGTTTTCCATCCGGAAATTTTCATGTCAAAGATGCATGTCTCTCACCACACGGCCCCTCTAGTGCGCTATATTGCAGGTTACACGTTGCAAATTATCTTGCAAAGCATACCGCAAGTTGATGTTGTAAACATTATTATTACGGATAAAATGGTTGCCATTTTTGAAAAAGTGGAGCAAGATCGGCATATCAGTAGTTTCAGCTGATGAACTGGGAATTGACCACAAAACAGTTTTGGTGCATTTGAAAAAAACTGGGTACACAAAAAAGCTCGATATTTGGGTACCTCACGAGCTCACTGAAAGAAACCTTTTGAATCGCGTACTCATTTGTGATTCTTTATTACGACGTAATGAAACCGAACCATTTTTGAAGAAACTAAAAAATGGTGATGAAAAGTGAATCACGTACGACAAGAACGTGCGAAAAAGGTCGTTGTCAAAGGCCAGTCAGGCTTCACAGACTGTGGCAAAAACCCCTAACACAAGCCGTACAGTGCTTACTTTTAGGCTAGGTTAATAGGTGTGAAAAAAAAACTGCAGCCCGATACATCGAAAAGGTCCTCCAGGAAAATGTTTTGATACATTCGGGATACATTGGGCACGGCCGATCCCTTCTCACATTACATCATCAGCCTGTGGACGTCCACTGCTGGACAAAGGCTTCTCCTAGCTCACGCCTATTGTGGCGTTCATAGGAGGCTATTAGCTATTGGGTTGGTAGAGGGTTTGTTTCAAGTTTTCCTTCTCTCGCACAGGTGTTCAATGCGTCGAGCCTCTTAGTCGACTCTTACGACATCCCAGGCATGTAAGGGTAGTGTGGTGACACTTGTATTCTTAGGCCGTCAACACACGGCCCCTCTAGTGCGCTATATTGCAGGCACACGTTGCAAATTATCTTGCAAAGCATACCGCAAGTTGATGTTGTAAACATCATTCAAAGTATGCCAGATCGAAAGCAAGCCGTTATTAGGGCTAAAGGAGGAAACACCCGATACTAATAACTAAAGACAATAAATCAGTTTAGCTTTTTCAGGATTTTTGAATTTTTGCAATTTTCAATGCTATTTTATACTTATGATAAAACCCATCGGAAAATTCACTTGTGGTGTAGCCGAGTTAATTTTTTCCAATATTTTTCTATTTAAAATTTATCATCAGTTTCGTTTTTTTTATTCTTATGTGTTAAATTGTTAGTGAAGAATTATTTTCTCTGCAAAAGTGCCTAATTCAATAAATGAACTTATTGGTGTAGTGACGATTTCAATTTGAAGTTCTAAAAGCAAGAAACACTTATTGAGTGCACCCTTATTTCAGTGTCAAAAATACATTTAAATACAAAATATTATGCTAAATTTGCATGTGGCCAAGTTTCCATGCCGGTGAGTTTATATGATGACTAGACAAATTAAAACTATTTTATTTTATACTCTTTATAATATTTCAATATTATCTACGATTTATTATATTTCAATGAAAAATTAAAATTTACAAGAAATTTCTACAAGAACCGGTTCTCAAAATCCTAGAATCGGAACCGATTCTGCATGCCCTACTTACCTCTAAAAATAATTAACAAAACTTACTTAGGGGTAACCTGCGGGATAACTTATTATGCATAAAATGATTATTATTTATTTAGTTATTTTATTTAAATTTGAGTGCTATATTATGCTAAATGAATGATGGTTTGTTACCATAATGCTTTATAATATTATGCGTAAATATCATTAGTATAAATTACCATATGCCAAGATATTTTAGGGTTTAAATTTTATTGCAAATAGATATTGAACCGTTTCATTTAATGATGAAAATGGATTGATCAACTATTATTATTTGTCCTACCCCAAGGTTAAGTCTAGGTAGCACATAAGTTATTTGAGATTTATGTCAAAACAGACTTCATAAAACTAATTCTCTTAATTCCTCTTACTATAACTACCTTGTTAGCTGATTTTCTTTCAACATATAATTGCTTATAAAACCATTAACAACAAGCAACTCAGGGGATCTAAAACGCTGCTGATAGCTTGCATTTGATTTTAAATTTTCTTGCTATAGATAACCTAGATATATTTTTTTTAATTAATTGACAATTTTGAAAATATATTTTTTTGAGAGATTTTTATATACACGAATAGTTGATTTACTCAAAATAGGTATGTACCTACTGGTAGAGTCGCACACACTAAACAGTAGGTAATTAAAAATACAATAATACGGGACAGGAGAAGTGCGCGAAACTTCTACACATTCGCGCGAGGGGCGATGGCGAGGCGATCGGTAGGCCTAGCACGAAAAACTTTCCTATCGAGGAAGTAAAGTAAAAAGTTCCTATCGGACGTAAACGGAACTGCATTTTCCTATACATATTTTGACATTAGGTAAGATAGTTTTTCATGCTAGCTCCACAGGCCAATGGCGACCGCGCGCGCGTTAGATTCAATATTAGTCTGAAATAGCGCTTCCCAATGCAAAGCGAGCGCGCGGGTGGTAAAGTGAATAGGAGCTTATGTCTACACGTGCAAGGTCGCTATTTCCCTAATCGCCGCCAAAGTGGCGGCGTGGCAGCGGTGGCGCGGGTTGTATGGAAGCGGCTGCGCGGCCGGCCCTAGCGCCGCGGCAATACTTAGAGGTGGTAAAAAAAATAGTATTTATTGGATTTTCTATTGGATTATTGAAAAATCTATTACAACAGTGCGACCCCTAACTAAGAAACGTAACTAATTTCCCTGAGCAATTTTTCACACGACGTAATTACGAAAAAATGAGATTTATGATATTGTATAGGTAAATCTTTTGGATAACTAAGAAAAGCCATGTATTTGAACATATAAAAGCATATAAAAAAATAAAAATAGACGGAGCAATTTTTCAGTACAAGTTAAAGGGCAAAATGTTAAAAGTTAAATTTTGGGTATCTCTGAAATCGTAAAAATTTTTAATTCTTTTTTCAAATGGAATTCCAAACCTTTTACATACATATTCTAAGTAGTACATTGGTACGTATACAGAAAGAATTTCAGACTGAGAAATTTTTCACACAAATTATAAATGATTTCCATGTTTAGGTAAAAATACCTAACTTCTCGTAAAAAAAATGTTGGATTGTATATCTATAATGTGTGATACCTATTTTAGTCATGTGCCAAGTTTCATGGACTGAGGAATTATTCGGGTTACAAAAGCTTCGTTGTTCGGACTACTTAACCATGTGATATGGCCGTTCACGCAGTTAGCGGACTTTGCGGCTCGCTTCCGCACAGTTTATACGAATTTGCGCTTGCTAAGCCAGATACTTTGACAATAGTCGTATGTAAGTCATGTGTTGGGCACTTGTGCCCAAATGTAAAAATACCACCATAAATTCAACAGATAATATATTTTTTTGGTGCCATTTGAGTCAAAATTACGTAAGAAATGGATGCAAGCTACGAAGAAGGCCGATCCTATTCGAAATCTTAGCTAATATTCTAAGTTCGAAATACACAATCAATTTTTTTCTTTGTTTAGAGCGTTCACCACCTAACGTGCATTTATTTTATTAAAAGTATTTTTTAAATATTATTTCAAAATTAGGTATTCGTTTAAAACTAGTTAGGTAGTATAAACGTAATATGTTGCACGCACAACCCAAAAAACAGACTCGCAATCATTCACGCGACAAGCTTTTCAATAGACAGGGGTTGAAAACTTTTGGAACCTGCATAGGTATTTCAAATTTTTGTTAGAGTTGTATTGTATCCCAATTAACCAGAACCAGGTATATTACCGAGACAACGTAATACAGACCGTAAGCACAGATTACTAATAATAACAGATCCACCACTTCCCTACAAAACAGCTAATGTTTTCGCTTTCTTAATCTACTGTCAGGCTATACAATAAGGGACAATGACTTTGACTTTTTAACTCAGCGACAAGTTTCAACTGAATACAGCGCACCGAGTCTAACCTTGAGCGACGGGTGCACAGCCGACGCTCAAGGTCATGATAATGATGGTCAGGTCATATCATGATACGTGAGGGTTGGTTCAATGAAATAATAATGATCAAATTTTTTTATAAAAAAAAATAATTTTATTAAAATGATCCATTTGTTTAGGTAGCTACATCAAAATAACATCAGTACTATTTGCGTTATGCATACCTAGGTATATATGTCGCAGAGAAATTAGGATATCAGAGATTTCACGAAATCCCTAGGTATACCACAAAATCACGGTAGATGTTGAATATTCTAATTTACGACGTCTTCTTACTAAAAAAATCTAATTATCCGACTTAAACTGTTTAAAAAAAAATTAAACAGTTTAAGTCGGAGTTAATGTAAGATGGATTAATTTCTAATACTGATAATAAGCATTCGCTAGCGTTTCCCTTGGCCCACAGTATTTAACTTGTATTAAATAATGGTAACCCATCCTGATGCCGTCCTAGAGCCCCGGCGCTACGTCATATACATATATATATATAATTGACTTGATTTTTGGCATAGAGTTAGTTGAAAGCAAGGAGAGTAACATAGGGTACTTTTATCCTGATATTCCCACGGGGCTGAAGCTGTTATAATAGAAGCCTTTCTAGCAGTTCTATGATCCTATTTCCAAACCTTTGGAACTCCGGTCCAATGCTCTAACCACCGAAGTCTCAGTAGCTCAGTGGTTAGAGCATTGAACCGGATTTCCAAAGGTCGTGGGTCTCCCATCTGAGATAAGTATAAATGAAAAATGCAAAAATTAAAAAATCATAAAATCCTATTTTAGATTAGCCTCTATTTCTTTTCGCTGTATTTTATTGGCTCCAAAGTTTGCGTAATAATTTACAGCTAATATTATGCGAGCTTGTTTATAGCCAAATGCAGCTTCTGTAGCTGTAGGGCGCATGTCCACTGTCCCGTGACATACGAGCTACAAGAATTTTACTAACATTATAAATGCCAAAGATTGTTGTTTGTTTGTTTGTTACTCTTTCACACCAAAACTACTGAACGGATTTGGATGAAATTTTGTATGTAGGCACTTCAAATAGTGCTTTATAACATGAAGTTTGTTCCCAAGTTGGTACAGTCTGGGAACTTCCCGGTTGACCAGTAGAGTTTTTTTTTGAGAAACGATATTTCGGAAAGTATTAAAGATATGATTTATTTATAAAATGAAATGAAAGCTCTATTATTTGTGATATAAACGTTTTCTATAAGTCTATTACTTTTTGTGATAACTTTCTTAAAAAATACTGTACTGATCAACCGGGAAGTTCCCCGATTGTACCTTTTTTATTTTTAAATCGATTCAGTAGTTTTCATGTTCACAAGGATCACTTGGAAAATACTGTCTATACGCACATACGCGCATATACACATTGTACTTCGGAGAGTGGGCTATTGAGCTGCATGACTTCATCCCGCTAGCTCTTTTCTACCACCAGGAGTCCAGGCGTACTTTTCTTCGTCTTTTATTATGCGCACAACCAGAATGTAGTATTGCCTGCCGTCTGTATTCCAGCAGCCTACACTGGTTACTTTAAAACTCGAGTGAATAGGCTTCTTCTATCCAAGCTTGCTCCACATTCGGCCTTCGGCTTCTTCTTACACCCATATTCTAAGTCGTTCCTCCAAAACTTACTCGTCCTCGACTTAACGAAACCTCATTGAAAACCTCTTCGAAATACTCCTCGAAATCGGTATTCTAAGTCATAACTCCGTAAGGACCTGGAGGAGCCAAAGAGTACGTAGGCACTCCGTGTTAGGCCTAGCGCACACTACCATTTTTACCCACGACAAGGTTGAGTGGAGTGTAAAAAGTTTTGGAGGAACGACTTAGAATATGGGGGTTAATCTTTGATCCATAATAAGGCCAAGAGTAAGACTATTAAAAAAAAGATGGCCAGAGCAGCCGTATGTCAGGATTGTTTGTCGACATAGCCCGGTCAGGCGACACGACGAGCACTCTCGACGGCAAACAAAGAGGCACTTCGGACCTAGCGCGGAAGTACACGATCTTACAAAGGATTTTTAGTAGGGTTAACTTCTTTTTAGGTTAGGAAGACGACTTGTCTAGCGTTTGTAATTTAAAAAATAACGAAGATTTAATTGACATTTCTTCACATAATACTTGTAATATCATTTCAGATAATAATCCTAATTTTTTAAGGTTCCGTACCAAAATGGTAAAAAGGATGGTGCGACTCAGTCTGTCTGTCTGTCATATCTAGCTGGATATATCAAGAATTTTCAGTGGCGAAGGGTCCACACATTCCGGTTCCCATCGGCTTCCCTTTTAGAAATCCCACCCCACCGATCCACCATACAGTTGAGATATTTTTTTTGAAATTTTTGGTCCGGCTTACCTTACTTGAAATTTGGGATGCTTGCTATTTTACAAATAAGAGAGCATTAAAAAATATATAATTTTTTGCAACAGGGACTGATAGGGGTCTTAAAACTTCAAAGTGGGGCTACTAAGGCATGTGGGGTATCACAAGAAAGAGCGCTGCTTTCACATTTTCAAACATTTTTATATTATTTGACGATAAAAAAATAATCTATATAATTTGTGTCACAGCAGCAGCATGTCAGGATTGTTTGTCGACATGGTCCGATACATAGTCCAGTCAAAATAAATTAAAATTCACATTAAATCCTAGTGTTAATTTCTTTTACTGAATATTATTTGCGATTATTGGAAACCCACCTTGCAGTTTTTCCCACTCCCCCTATTGAGCGTTTTAAGAAAACGGACTCGAAACTCTCGATCCACTGACTCCTGCTGATAACAATCTACAGTAGGGATTTGAGTTGGATCTTATTTGTTGGACATCCTTTACTGTAGACCGTTTCCGACACCTCCCAAAATAAATAAGTGATTTTGACTTCCAAAAATACGGAAAGTTTTTTTTTCAGAAAATGCTTTTATGATTATTAAGGGATTTTTATATTTTTAAATATAATAAATTAAAACACTACATTTTGAAAAAAATAATGGTCTGTACAATTAATGTGCCTGTTCCAAATACACAAAAATTGTTACCTAATAAAAATTACTATTGAAGTCGCGGTGGAGAAATTTTTATTATCGATTATATTCGATAATGTAAATCACCTTTGTTTATTTATTGTTTGTATTTTTTTTCACTTTTATACGTTTTTCTTTGCAAATACTTTTATTGGGGTGACTTTTTAGATATCGTATTAGGTATTGGTTATAAAGAGCCCTTGCATAAAAATTGACTCGTGTAGAATTAAATGTTTACTTTTAGATTGAAATATTATTAATTTTAAGCAGCCATTTTAAAACAAGCTCCAATCAAAGTTTGGGAAATCTTAAAAAAATATTATTGCGTAATCAAGTATAATCAAGAAATAAACAATTTGAGTGTAGGAAATTAATGTCATTTTATCGAACAATTATCATAGTAAACGATGAGACGATCTAGTTTGATGATGATGAAACACGCTTGCATAGAAGACACTCGTGACCTGAAGACCCCCGAAATTAATGATTGATTATATGTGTGTTAAATGGTCAGGAAACAAAGGCAGGCAGTACTTAAGCCAACCTTAAAAATAATGTTAGAACATCTCTTATATTCACGAGTCGGTATTTTAATTTGGTAAAGACAATTTACAAGTCTCGGTAGCTCAGCGGTTAGAGCATTGGACCGGATTTCCAAAGGTCATGGGTTCGATTCCCATCTGAGAATTCACTTGTGGCCGAGTTAATTTTTCCAATATTTTTCTATTTAAAATTTATCATAAGTACAATTTACATGGTTTTAGTCGACGTAGTTACCACGCTCGGCCCCTGAAAAGCGTTTGTTCCCAACGAGTGACACTCAACGAGTCACTGTTACTCGCTGGGAAAAAATCCCATCGAGTCACATTGTTACTCTATATTTTATAAAGATAAATATCTAACAATTAATAAAAATAATTTCCAACGAGTCACACTCCGAAGGAAGGCAAAAATCTTCTCAACCTGTTCTGAACAAACTTCTCAAAACATCTAAAATACCTTCGGGGTGTGACTCGTTGCGAATTATTTTTATATTTTTTTCTCCCAACGAGTAACACGTGACTCAATGGGATTTTTTCCCAACTAGTAACAGTGTGTCTCGTTGGGAACATGAAAAATGCCCAAAAGAATAAAATAACACGCAAGTGCTTAGTTCAAAAGCGCGTTTTAATCCGTAAAAGTTTGTTCTAAGAGAACTTAGAGAAGTTAAGTTAAAACTTGTCCAATTTGATAAACAGGCATGGCATAAGGATTAATGTTGTGTAAAAGCTTTAATGACAGCATTGACAAAGGGTGAGGTCATTAAAACTGATGTAAAGCTCTTCGCTACGTCACATCTAATTACACTGAAAAGTGATATTGAGGTAGGTATTGGAGCTTATTAGTGAATTAACTACTTACTTTTGTTGTTAAAATTTAAATTCATTTACAATAAATATTGAAAGTGTAATCAAATGCTAAATTTTAATAGAATAATACTAGAAAAAGCATTCAAATGTATTATCATTTAATTTTGCCGGAAGTAGTGTGATATATTTTAACAACATTATTTAAGAATTATTCAAAATTGTAATTAATATTATTACAAGAATTATTATTATATTATTATTTTTATTAAAATAAGATCATTTAATTGTTATAAAGAATCGCGTTGTGATTTGTTACAAATAAGTATTGAAATTGTATTAAAATTGTATTATCATTGAGTTTTCCGGAAGTAGTCTGTTATTTTGATCAAGATTGAATTAATAAATAATTAATTTTTATTGACACATTTTTCTTACAAAAATATAGATCTATTTTGGAGTTTCACCCGTGTTCTTTTCGTAATAACACGTGTTGTGAGGCTCCATTTTTAACTCAATCTACCGTACAATTTCTATATATTACAAAATATATTTACTTGACATTGGCAAAATTCGCGTATTTAACGCGAGCACGCCATTAATTAAGAAAGAAGATAGATCTATTTTATTATCTTATGTACATCTTATATCTTGAAATTAACATCTGCTCCTGAACTAGTTTACACTGTATCTCATGTGCAGCGCTCTGAATTGGATACAAAAATATAGATGTAAACAAAGCATTTGAACCTTAAAAAAATAAAAAGTAAAATAAAAATATATGTTTAAATCTGCCAAAAAGGTATGTGTGGAGTATGTCCTCTCATGGTGTGTTAACTGAGTGTGTGTGGAGAGGGTGTGTATTTTTTTTTAAATTAGCTACATATTTTCAAAAATATCTTAATTTCTGTATTTGATAGAATCAGGCGTTACTTGGCGGAAATCCATATCTTAGTAGAAAACGAAAAATATGTACCATAATTCCGCAAGAAAAACTTACATACAAGATGCACCGCCCGCCCGCAATTAAATGCAGATGCAACACAGGAGTTGTTAGACAATGATTTTATCCATACAATTACAGCGTTTTTAACTATGTCGGTTTAGGTTATATATTTCATTTAATTTATTGACTTTGTTGTAAAGAAATGGACCGAGAAAGTCCATATCTTTACAACTAGATTACTGAAGAATTATTGTAAATTGTCTTTAATTTAAGTATTAATGGTTTTTATTTAAATAAGATCCAATTGATGTAAACTATCGAATATAATCAATAATTCCTTTATTTCGAATCATATTTTTAAATATATAAAAGAAGAAACTGACTGACTGACTGACATATCAACGCACAGCCCAAACCGTTAAGCCTAGATACTCCAAATTTGACACATAGGTCTTAGGGTGCACTAAGAAAGGAGTATTCGTATTCTACGCCTAAGGGGGTGAACTAGGGGGTGAGAGTTTGTATGAAAGTCCATCAATTTTGAAGTTATGCTCTTCAAATTTTTTATTTAGGTTGCCGATTGAAAATTTTAAATATTTACCTGTCTCAGCGTTTTTTAACTTTATTCCCAAAAGTGTGAAAAGGGGGATGAAGTTGAGTAAGAAAAACCCTTTATTTACAAAGCAAGAGTGTTAGGATCTTCAAATTTTATATTTAGGTTGATAATTTAAAACAACATTTACCGGTTTCATATAATAAACATTTCGGCGTTTTTGAAAATTCCACCGCCAAAGGAGTGAAAAAGGGGATGAAGTTGAGTAAGAAAAGTTTTTTTTTTAAGTTAAATTCTCTCACTTTTTATAAGGATTATGGTTGGAAATGAAATACAAATAAACAAACCTAAATTCAACCCCTTAGGAGGTAAAAAGTGGTAAATACTTTCACGCATGCTGTTTTCTTTAATTTTATATTTTATTTTCCAGATATATTCAGTTTCAAAGTTAGGTAGGCGTTATTTGACATCACTATCTTATATCCGGATACGGACGTTATTAAGGTTTGATAAAATTTAATAAATAACTCTTTTAATTACACTGTATCATATACCTATATTACTGAAATTTTAGTTTTTAAGGACATTGGCATTGTTGTTCTGTAACGAGACGACCTGAAGAGAAGACCTATTAAAAGTACGTTGTTCAGTATACGAAGTTTTATTACACTTATATAATAAAACTCCGTTTTATAATCAGCACACCTTTATTCCCACACTCTCAATTCCTCTCTTCACACTACACAGTTACTTTCCCGCCACGACCGCACAGTATGCGCGCCAAATCAAGAATGTCCCACTCATAGAGTATGTAATCACTACGTTTTAGTCCCACTCGCCGCGTGCCCGCCGCCATACTCTCTTTTCTTTTTTTTCTTAATTGTCAACTACAAAGGCATATGTATTTTAATTCCAAAACCTTACACTTATCTATTCATAATAATCACAGATCACCATAATAATGACATCAATTTTATAAATAACCCAAATAAAACACTCCATCGCTTTAATAATTTTCGAATATACCCATTGATAGGTAAGTATCGATTCTTGTTTGTGTTGATGATTCCTACGTTACACGTGTTTGGCCCAGTGGTCAACTACTTCAATGGCATTGTCTGTTCACTAGTCTCTCACTCGTACCTACTGCTGGTTTTAGGGCACTGGGGGCACAGTAGAAGGTGAACCATTTTCTTTGTGGGCTCTCGACATTCACACTGTACACTCAATATATCCCCTCTTGATGAATGAAATGATTCTTGATTCTTGGTTTGATAGGCTTTCATTATCTGCAGAAAGCTAGCAGCTGGCAAATTCTATGATTTATTTACCTTCACATAATCTTGAGTAAAGAATAATATTATTTTGATTATGAGAGATTATTATTATTTTGATGAAGATTATGTCCGCGTACTGTGGTATTGAAAGCCTGCTTATATTATCTCTTTCCTACCTCTATCTATTCTACCTCTATCCTTCTCATATTATTATTGATGAGAAGGAGAGATGTGTTACTAATGTTATAAATGCAAAAGTATATCAGACTGTTTGCTTGTTACTGTTTAACGCAAAAACTACTGAATGGATTTGGCTGAAAGGACAACATTCCGCGCCCATACATTGTTAGCCTACGAACCAACAGCAGAGGAAAATTTATTTTCTAGTACCTAGTAGATGGCCCGTATTAATACATAGAACAAAGATTTTTCTCTGACACTGCTGGGAACATTTTTATTTAAAAAAATTATCAGATTTTGAGGTTATGTTTTATAAAATTCCATACCTATTAATTTCCACCAATTAAAACGCGCCTTGTTGACGCCGCAACACAAGTGAAGTTAAAACGGCCAATCAGAGCGAAACTCGCGCGTCACCCCAAGCGTCATCGTCGAAACGCCATCCTTATCTCCGCTCCACGTACTTTCGTCGACAATTCGCCGCACGCGGTGAGCTCGTTCCGGTTCCGTTGACATTTACTGTATAATTACTGAACTAGGAACATAAAACTTAAATCTTGCACAACATCAATGTTTTCTGTGTAATAAGTAATTACACGATATTGATTGATTTTTTTTTAATAATAAATATTTCTTACACTCACACCAATTAACCTAGCCCCAAAGTAAGCACTGTAAGGCTTGTGTTACGGGATACCAGGATAACGGATATAAATACATATAAATATAGGTATTTATATGTAGAAATATATAGAAACCACCATGACTCAGGTACAAATGCTCGTGTTCATCATACAAATATTTGCCCCTACCAGGATTCGAACCCGGGACCTCAGAGTACACGACACCTTGAAACCGGTGTACGTACCACTCTACCACGGAGGTCGTCGAATTAAAGTACTTTTAAAAGTGTATTAAATATCAAGCAGTGTCCGCTGTCAATTAATATACTCAAATACTGTATTAAAATATAATGCAAAGTACCGTACATTTCAAATGTTTGTAGGTTTTAGGCCATTTATAACAATCTCCTTTGTCACTCAGATAGTATATAGCCTGGATTGAAACATAGGATTCTTTTTATCCCCATTTTCCCACGTGAACGGGAACCACGTGAGTGAAACCGCAGCCGCTAGTAAGAAATAAAATAAACGAAGTGGCGTGTTTGTAAACTACGGCGAGTTGTAGATAAAAGGAGCCTAGCGGTTAATTTTGTAGAGGAGGCACGTTGATCCTCACGCTAGATTAATTTCACATCAAAGGGTGAGGCGGCGGCGCTGAAAGTAGACTTTCATAATTAAATAATGCATATTCTTTGTACTTATAGAGTTTTTCAGTTTAAAAACTTTGTTTTGCTGAAGTTGGACATTTTTACAACTAAACACGTCAAATTCGAATTCAATATCATTTATTCAGTCTAGGCTGTTACAAGCACTTATGAACGTCAAACGCTAAGCTACGCCATCGGTTAACAACTGCTAAAATATAAAACACCTAAGAGCGGGAGACCTTGTAACGAGAAGAACCGGCAAGAAACTCGTCACATGTATATAAATAAGTATTTTAAAGACTTCATATTATTTAAAAAAACCAATTTTAAATAGGAGTTCTTACCTGTGTTATTGATACCTGAAAAAACCCACCAATTGTTTTAAAAATATAAGTATATAATCTATAGTTTAGGGATATTAATTAATTTTCATCGAATACGTCTAATATTGCGTGAACTAATCCTTCATATTAATAAAACTTAACCAAACCTAAAGGACCTAAATAGACAAAATCTCTTTATAAATCGAATTCTATAAAGAGGGATTATGGTATAATCTGTTTTATTTACGTATTTAAACACAAGGATTACTGAACTACCCGGGTACTTAACTATATAAGCCGCGGCTTGGGAGAAATATTAGAGGATTTAGGACGAAAACTAATAGTCGTATTAGAATCAAGAACCCAGCAACGATATTCCTAAATAGTAGGTATCTACTTATACGGTTGTTATTTACAATTTACATTCAAACTATAATCATCGTCAGCCTGTAGACGTCCACTGCTGGACATAAGCCTCTCCTAGCTCACGCCTATTGTGGCGTTCATAGGAGGCTATTAGCCTACTGCTACCACGCTGGCCAGACGGGTTGGTAGAGGGTTTGTTTCAAGTTTTCCTTCTCTCGCACAGGTTTCCAATGCTTCGAGCCTCTTATTCGACTCTTACGACATCCCAGGCGTGTAAGGGAGTGGTGACACTTGTATTCTTAGGCCGTCACCACACGGCACAAAACTATAAACTATAAAGATAAGTTTAATTAGAATATTTAAGTATTTGCACATGTTCGAGTACAGTCAACAGTCAACAACAGGCAGCAGCTACGCCTTCACACTTTGACCTTGAGAGCGCTCTTCGCTCGGAATTTTATGTAAAACGGTTATTTAAGCCCTTACTATTTACACATTTTCAATTATATTAGGCACCATAATATCATTATTAATAAATAAATTAAGAAATTTATTAAGTTGTGATAAAATACTCTTTTTGTTTTGTTATCTTTTTGTTATATTAAAATATAACTTTCCTCTATTTCATTAAACAATAAGTAGCTAACTAAAATTCAAGCACTAACTAGTAGAGTAGGTATATAGTAAAATTCAAGGGCGCCTCTTACAAAATAATTTATGGGTAGTATGCGTGTAACTTACCATTACGTGGAGCCAAGAAATAGACCTTAAAATAGTGTTAATAAAGGTAAGGGTTGCATGTGAGCCAGGAAGTATGAACTTACTGTTATAATTACCAGTATAGCAGCCATTGCACCGAAACCCGCAGTGTAATTACTATTTAGCTGGGCAATTGCTACTACTGAACAATATACCTACCTACTCTTTGTTAGAAATAAGGTTAAAAAAGTTTATTTTTTAATTAGATTGGTGTCAACCTTTTTCAGAGTTATAAATATTTTCATAAGCATTATTTTGATGAAGAATAAATTGGCACAGAGAAATGGAGTGGTGTGGGCATTAACCCAGCCTAACAGAGATTGAAGTTTACAGGAGACGTATTCAGTCGATAATGTGAAATTAATAAGCGATAGCACAGTATAAAATAGCACCATCAATCGACGTTACATGTCAAACAGAGTGCTTAGTGGCTTAGTTTTTTCTACTCACGGTCGATAGTGAACGCGTAGATAAGTATTTGTATGAAATTAACGACCCGCCATCTAGCGGATTACGCCACGGACTACACTGACGCCGAAACCCAGCGTGCTCACTATCTATCGTAAGTAGAAAAACTCGATCTAAGCACACAGGAAGTATTAGTGAGTCGCAAGTGTTTTAGAATATCCGCCGCTGCCGCCGCTAATTTGCTTTTCGAGCTTCGTTTGTCAATCACAAAGCTACCTACTGCATTTTTGATACTGAATTATCTTAAACTAACTTCCGCCCGCGGTTTCACCAGCGTGGTTCCTGTTCCCGTGGGAATATCAGGACAAAAGTAAATGTTACTTACTTTCAACTAACTATGTATGTATTGCCATTGCCAATCGATTACTTGCTTAGTTAAGGGGGCGCGCGGGCGGCGTGAACGAAAGACAAGCAATTGACAAGCAAACACAATTTCGCATTTAATATTAGTGATTGATTAGTAGGATGTTGGTACTGTTAATAATAAAACGAGCTCTTTATTCACATTACAATTTGTTTAAAACGGAACGCTCATAGGATCACTTTGTTGTCCGTCTGTCCGTCCGTCTTCGTTTATCTCAAGAATGCGTGGAGGTATCGAGTTTAAATTAAAACCGTACATTCAGGTCAACAGTCAAGAATCTGTTAAAAAAATTAAACTTGTAAATAAACGTAAAAACAAGATAGGACCGTTTATGTCACAAAAAACATACCTATCTACACTCTCAAAGAAATCAAAATTCATAGGGAACTTCCCGTTGACCTAGAATTATGAAATTTGGTAAGTAATATCGTATTTTATTACAAATACAGTACAAAATTTAAAAACTACAGTAAATAAAAAATAGAGTCATAAAATAAATCATAAAATATAGTCTTCTGTTTTGGAAACAGATTTACTAGAAAAACTCGAGAACGCGTGGAGCTATCGCGTCGAAATTAAAACCATAAATTAAGAAATCAACAATCTCTTGAAGCTGAGAAAAAATCACGTAAAAAAAGGTAGGGCCATTTATGCCGCATAAACGTATATTACGACACTCTCAAGAGAATCAAAATTCATAGAATACCTACTTCCCGTTGGCCTAGAACTACGAAATTGGGCTCGCTTAACAGCCTTATCAATACTTAACATCAGGTATGACGTCTCCCCGTAATAAAAAAAAGAAACGAAATAAAAAAAAGTAAATAATATCGACTTTTACTATCAATAAAGGGAAAAATCTTAAAACTATACATTTGTATTTAAATCTTTAGTTTTGGAAACTGAATTTCGGGAAAAAATCCGGAAAATACCTGTGTGACTCGATTCTCGAAATTATAATACGTAGGTACTAACAATTATGTTAGTATTTCAAATATTTGATAATAATCAGCTCCTCGAAGGGTGGTAAACATGCGAAGGTCAGCGGGGTTCAATGACTTGGTTAGGATATAAAAACACGAGGCATTGATAGCATACTA
This sequence comes from Chrysoteuchia culmella, assembly GCA_910589605.1. Taxonomy (NCBI): domain Eukaryota; kingdom Metazoa; phylum Arthropoda; class Insecta; order Lepidoptera; family Crambidae; genus Chrysoteuchia; species Chrysoteuchia culmella. Next base: position 6,352,503 of record OU342651.1, read on the forward strand.
CACTTTCCGAAGTTATAAAGGTCTAGATATAGTTTTAATGATGACTTATTAATAAACTTGGACGTTAACTACGGGTGTCATGAGAAGGCTCAAGGTCACCCAGCGTCCAATGGAGAGGGTTATGCATGGTGTTTCCCTGCATAATCAAATCAGAAATAAAGCGATCATCCGTATGAGAACTAAAAGTAACCGACATCGCTCAAAGGATTACTCAGGTATAGTGGCAGTGGGCGGGACAGATAGCGAGGTGAATCGAAGTCGTGTGGTGGAGATCCTTGGTGGAGACTGGAGGACTACCTAACAGTGGGTATGAGAGAGGTACTGAGATGTATATCGAACAAAACACTTTTATCAATCATCATCATGATTCATAAATGTCGTTATGTTCGGGACTCGGTGGCGAAGTAATGGAGAAGAAAACAAGGTTACTATAATCAACTTTTAACTATTGTGCATCACGGCAAGGACCACTTTGAAAACCGCAATTTTGACTACATGGTCATTAGTGCCATTTCGTCCGATATTTGTCCCAATTTGTCGGAATTTGTTCCAAAGGGGACAAAAAGATATAAGCGATCAAAACCAATTAATGAAGCCGGATCCCGGCCGCCTACTCGTATAGTCGGGCAACTTCCCGGTTGACCAGTAAAGTATTTTCAGCGAGCTTTATTTAAAAAAGTAAAAGATATATAAAAAAACGTTTATATCACAAATCATAGATCGTTAAGAGGTATTTCGTTTGAATAATTAGTTATTTGTTATGCAAGGCTGGAAAGTTGGTTATTTAGCGGCGAGTTACCTCTATTGAATTCTGAGCGAAGCGAGGATTTCAAAGGTACAAGACGCTAAAAACTTTTCTGCTGAGCGCAACACACAATTTTTCACCTCACAACAGCGAGGAACATTTTATGGTTGTTTCCGCGGTCAACTTCCGGTAAAAAAATATTTAAACATAAAGTTTAATCTAAATATACCTACCTTATTCTTGTTGTTTTAATGATATAAAAAACTAAAATAATAAAAAAGGGAGTATTATAGTTAATTCAAAGTTATTTAAAGTAGGAATATAGTGTTACTTATTAATAAGAATAAAAACGATTCCGTAAATGTTGACACTGACATGAGGTACAAGACAAGGACAATTTAAAAATAAAGATTAATGTCATAGTCCGAAATCCAATTATAGGTTGTGAAATCTAACGCAGCCTAATATAAAATTCTTATAACAAATAGTTTAATCTTTGTTTTTATGATTCAATGAACTAAAATAATATAATTATATAATATTATAATAAATTTAAAGCTATTTAAAATAAGAATCAAATATAACAAAATAGTCAATAGTGCGATTCGGAACCCATTATGACATATTTTTAGACATGAAATTAAAAAAGTACTTTGCCGCGCTAGGCCGCATAAAGCGATTTTCTACGCCTAAACTGATTGACAAAACCTCCTTTTCAGAGCGTGTGAAGTGAAAAAATATTTTCTTTAACCTTAATACTTTCCGGGAAAACGTTTAAACTCTACTGGTCAACCAGGAAGTTCCACGATTGTACGTTCTAGACTAGACACACGCACAAGTTGCTGCACGCGTTTATTGCGTGTAAAAATAACATCCATTTTTTGAAAATCTATAATTAAAAATGAATCGCTGAATGATTTCGCTAATTCTTTTTTTTTTTGTGCTTATTATTGTCAGGAGAAGGTTCTTATGAAAGAAAAAATTTAAGATACAAATACCTGATGTGAAAACATAGCATTCCAACCAAACTATAAGAGATATGAAAATAGCAACTGAGGAAAAGTTGTTGAGCGTAATGAGCATTTTTTATTGACGTACAAATATCGAAGGTCTGGTACACCTGATGTGGAATCCTAACAGCTAAGCTAAGAGATACGAATATAGCGCCTTGGGTAAGGTTCTTCAGCGAATGAGCATTGATGGCAGAATGGTTTCGGAATGGTGAACGCACACCGGGCGATGTTCTGTGAGTAGGCCCCCGTCAAGGTGGACCGACGATCTGGTGAAGGTAGCCGCTGGATGCCAGCAGCGCAGAACCGATAATTGTAAAGTTCTTTGGGTGGGGGTTATACTCAGGAGGCAGTGGGCGTCGTGCGGCTGATATGATGATGATAACAAAAATTAAAGATCTGGTCCCTACACCAGATGTGGAACCCTAGCACCCTTCTAAGGTATAAGAGATACTAATGTAGACAACATTTAATAATTCTGAGGCGGTACGAAGTTCGCTGGCTAGTTTAAAATAAAAATCGTTGCCCAGCAATTATTTATTCTTATTTAGTTTGATTGCAAAGACAAAGAAACACAAAGCAACCTTGTCACATTACAATATTGAATGACATTTGTATACAGATATACAAGAGAGAGAGCGTCAGAGAGAGAACTTTGTTTCCGTGTGCGTCAATGCGATAAGGTTGTAAAGTGTATACATGTCATTGCAAGAGATTGTACACTAAACATATATTACGACATCAGTATGGGTCTCTTAACACCCTGTATACACTCCAGAAGCTAATTTCGCACTGCGACATCTCAAAGCCGTCATTTTCTGGAGTCACAAATCTGTATTGAAAAACAAAATCGTCGAAATTCGGATTGGTAGTAGCAAAGTTTAATCTTACATTTGTTTTACCGTGTGGTCTAGTGGTAACAACTACCGTTAAAATTAAAACCCAGTTCTCCCGGGGTCTATTCCCAGTGGGAGTACATATTGTATTCGGTTTTGCAGGTATTAGGACTTATTGTAAGTTCACTATTAAACTTTCGCGTTGCATTATAAATATTGAAAATTGAAACGGGTATTAAACGCGTAGAAACGTGATAGATATTTCACCTACCTAATTTTCCCGACGTTTCGGCCAAGTTACATCGGCCGTGGTCACGGGCTGACTGGAGATGCGATGCTACGTCTCGCCGTCGTCCGAGGTGGTGTCTTCATCCACCGTCCAGTTTTTTCCTCCACGTACCGTCACACACAACACTAATAGTGTCCCTATTCTATATCGCAGCCGTATTCTGATTCTTAGATAACCGCGCATAAAAAGCGTTTTTTATCATTGGATTCCAGGTTGTAGACAATTCAAAACGGTCCTCACGATTGAAATTGTTTGGATGTTTTTTAATTTCAATTGCTTCACGAACCACCCGTGAATAAAAATGACGATCCGTGGAAAGAACCTGAAAATTAGGTAGGTGAAATATCTATCACGTTTCTACGCGTTTAATACCCGTTTCAATTTTCAATATTTATTGTAAGTTCGCCTGGGTCTGTATAGCTACCACTATCTTATCTAAGTCTGACGCCATAACAACAATGTTTTCAGCATTGTTGTGTTCCGGTAGTTAGGGATGAGATAGCCAGTTCCTCTGTGGTTGATGATTCCGGAAGAGGTGGCTTCCATCGTCAGCTTTATCAATACTTAACATCGGGTAAGGCTAAGCGTCTTCCCGCTGCTTATAAAAAAAAGTAATAAAGAAATATAACTGAAAAAATTTGAGTTAGATATCGCACTCCTTACCCGACCAACCCGCGAAAATATTATAAACCGAATCATAAACTTATCCAGGGTTTTATGTTTTTTCGTGTGATAGAAATAAAATATGTTATCCCAATAAATAACTTAAGAAAGAGGCAACCGGATGGACGATATCCGATCAGCTTTTCGTAGGTTCTTTTTCAATCCATCAAGTTCAAGAAGAAATAAATGATGGCTGACGTTTTCCTTATAACATCGTCTTTGTGATCGCCACTACCACAAAATGAGAGTTACTAAATGGACTTATTCTATACCTTATTTCTTAAATAATAAGTACGTGTCATTAGTTGCCTCTGAATTCTGCTTGAAACTGCGTGTGAAAATGCTTGTAAACATTTGTTACAGAATCAAGAGACTTCGTATACTTATGCCATTAGTTTCATAAAACGTTTGTAAAAAAAAACATTAGTATGTGGCCTCCTCATATTGAAAAAGGCAAATTCATATAGTTTACGTAGTTATATCAATTAGAAGTTATTCAAAGTATAAGTAAGTTACCACTGTAAAAACAACCTCTTTGATACTACTATAGATTTTAATTTGCTTGATGAACACCATTAAAACCTCTTTTCGTGAGTCTAGTGAGGATTAGTGGCCACTCCTGGTGTCTGAGTTTATCAAGCCCCCTATAAGGCCTCTGATGACTTGGCTTAACGACTGTAATCAAATGCCAGGGCCGACGGTTTAACGTGCCTAATTATGCCACTTTACGGTCACCCATCCGAGACCTGACCGGGCTGAATTTTGCTTAACGAACGTGATCGAATACGACAAGGAGCTCTATGTTTGAATCATTCGTCGCGCATCGAACGTTCCTTTTCGACTCATTTTCGTTCGACATAGGAATTTCTGTATTGTCTGTCTGTCCATCGCCATGCGCCAAGCGCCACTTGTTTTCATCAGTTTTGGCACGCTTTATCTACGGTCATCGCTGGTTGGTTTGACACTGACGTTTTGTTTTGGAAAGAGAAATGTCGACTGTCATTAATACTTTTGGGTAGTTTTTCTTGTCAAGTTTGGATCGATTGTGTGTATTGAATACAAGTGATATTTATTATGCATGCGAATTGTTTACTGATATCATTTTGAACCTTTGTTATTATTTCCATCCATCTCGGTTTCAGTACCTCAACTCGGTGGACGGTCACATCTTACCACAGACCAAACCCATCTATAAGTATTTAGTAAGACCTTGAAGAATTGTATACTATTCTGATAGACTACTGATTTCGGCAGAAATGATATGAAAGAGGTAACGAATTTTGTTTTTTCGATAATGATTATATTTTGCCCAAATCGCACTAGCAAGGGTAGGGTAGCGTAACTAGGTTAGCAGTAAGTACCAATATAGTCACATAGTAAATCCAAGTGTCTATCACAGTAACTGATCGTTTCAATACTTTATTCCCATTCTTTTCTGTAAATTAATGTAGTGGAATCGCACCGGGTTCGTTCTCAGGACCTGATTAATGACGTCACAAATCTTCAGGCACTCAAGGGCTAGTGAGTGCTTCCGGTCGCGACTCACGTGTACAGTCGGGGAACTTCGCGATTGACCAGTAGAGATTTCTTAGGGTGCTTTACTTTTTTAGGATTCGCTGCTCCGCTCGCCTCTCTAGGGAGAGGTGTCGCCAGGAGGAGACGCAGTAGCTGTGGGAGTTGGGCGGCGGGACGGGGAATCCCGTCGTCCGGGAGGGGCCCCCGTGGTGGATGGGCGCGCTAGGTGTTCCCGCGCGCCCAACAGTAGTGGTTGTATGGGTCACACCACCGACCCAGAGAGGAAGGCCCAAGAAGGCAGACGCAGGGCGGAGACCCGGTAGCTGTACGCGAGGAAGGAACACCCAGGGGGCTTAAGTGGGTTCGAGTCCCACATAACCTCTCTGTCTCCCCGGACGAGGGGGTATGCGCGGGCATTTCCCCATGGAAAAAAAATGGTGCTTTACTTTAAAAAGTAACAATTATGTATATAGAAAACGTTTAAATCACGATAAATAGAACATTAATAGGTATTTCAAAGTTAAAGTCAAAGATTTTTATTCAAATAGACTTATAGATAAGTGCTTTCGAATCGTCCAATTTTTTTTCCTACCAGCCATTCAGGACATCTTTTAACTGATAAGAAGAACGGCCGCGAGAAACTTATCAGCTTTAACTGAAACAATAACATTTACAAGGAACATGTCGTTGCTAAACACAAATCTACAATCTTGAAACATTTAATATAAGAGGTAAATTTTCTCATACTCAGTTATTTTCATTTGAATAAAAAAAAATTTTTTTAACCTTATAGTCCAGTCAAATTAGTCCTTAAAATAGAGGTAAGGTTACAATAATTCCCATAGAGCTAAAAATTGGTATGAATGTTCAGAATACCATTATAAATGAATTGTGAAAAGTCCCCATCAATCCCCCTTGTACAAAATTTTTTATTGATGGTGAAAGTTTGCAAAAATAGGTTTTTCGCGTTTTTCAGCTAAACGGTGAGTTTTACAGCAAAAATAGTTCAGACAAAAATTGTAGATCATCCGATTCTCTACAAAAAATGTATCTACACTTTTTTTCATAAGTATTGCCATTTCCGTGATATAGCGGTTGAAAGAATTGAAAAAAATATTTTATTCGTAATATGCACGTTAATGTTCTTTTATATTCATTTTTGAACCGTTATATGAGTAAATACATGAGTCCCTATGTCTTATACATACAAATTATAAAATTCTTAGAATATAAATGAACGTCAAAAACTCCTCCCCTATTTTCATTTAGTCGCATGGCCTTGAGTAACATCTGTCTTCCATTCAATTGTCAGCGTGGCGATGCTCGTATACCTGCTCCGTTTCGAAGGTCTCATACTCAACAAAATACTGTTAGTTGTAAGCATTCCTTCGTAGTGACAACTCGTGGCTATCGCTTATATTTTGTAACAAAGTTTGTGCATTTTACTGTTTTTAAAAAAAAATGTCGCAATTCTGCTTTATTTGTAGTCAACCTTTGACTGAAAGTGGAGTTGTTACTGTTGATCGCGGCATGAAAGCATTAATTGATGCAAGTATTGAAAGAGGTGATGAGTTTTCGGAGTACCTGAAAGACCAGACATCTGTAAAAATTCATGTGCAGTGTCGAAAAAATTATACTCGAAAAAGTAGCATTGATGCCGTGAAAAGACGGCGCCAAGAAGAAGAAGCTGGTTCATCAAAAATAAGTCCTCCTCGTACTAGAGCACGAGTAAGTGAAACTACATTTTGCTTCAACCAGTGTTGTTTATTTTGCGGCAATGAATTAAATGAAGAGTTGGAGAAGAAAAAAGCACTGCAGTACCGACGTAAGATTTTTAAAGTGACTACACTTTCGTTCAAAGACAGTATTCTAACTATAGCTAAAACTCGTTGTGATGATGTAGCCAAAGCTGTTGCTGCTCGAATTCAATTTGAATATGATTTAGTCGCTGCCGAGGCTAAGTATCATAACGATTGCTACAATTCTTTTCTGAAACCGACCACTGGGGGTAAAGTCGGTCGTCCTAAAGATGAAGCTACAAATATTGCGATGAGAGAAATATTTAAGTATATTGAAAATAGCGATGATTGTCAATTCACATTAGACGAATTGAAAAGTATTTGTAAAAAATCAACAATAGATAACAGAACCATTAAAATGCGATTGAAGTTGGAGTATGGTGATAGAATTATTATTACAGAAAAATCAGGATCCTCAACATTCTTATGTTTTATTGATAGTCACCATGATATTTTAAATCAAGCTTGGTACGAAAAAAAAAACCGATAAAAAAGAAGAGCGATTTCGCATCTTAGAAGCTGCAGCAGCAATTATTCGAGAGGATATTCAATGTGCAGTGTTAGATAATTCTAATTATCCTCCACCAGGTTGTATGTTTGAAGATATTGATACAGACATTCCAAAGTCACTGACTTATTTCTTAGAGAAGGTCATTTTAAAAAATAAACGCTCCAATTTAGAACATTTACAATTAGTATGCACGAATATTAGCCATAGTATTATGAGTGCTGTTCGGCCTAGGTCTTTCAAGTCCAAATTACAATAGGCCTACCGGGGAAACCACGTTAAAAAAAAAAGCGCCAAGCACACTACCTCATAGGTGGTGTGGAAACGTGTGCATATTACGAATAAAATATTTTTTTCAATTCTTTCAACCGCTATATCACGGAAATGGCAATACTTATGAAAAAAAGTGTAGATACATTTTTTGTAGAGAATCGGATGATCTACAATTTTTGTCTGAACTATTTTTGCTGTAAAACTCACCGTTTAGCTGAAAAACGCGAAAAACCTATTTTTGCTAACTTTCACCATCAATAAAATTTTTTGCACAAGGGGGATTGATGGGGACTTTTTACAATTCATTTATAATGGTATTCTGAACATTCATACCAATTTTCAGCTCTATGGGAATTATTGTAACCTTCAAAGTCTTATTTGACTGGGCTATTAGCACTTTCCGAGAAACCGTTTCCAAAAAAAACTTTACTGGTCAAACGGGAAGTTCCCTGATTGTACAGGCAACTACAGCTTATACTATATGTCTTCCTTTAGTAAGACAATTTCGAAGTCTACGTCACGTTTTTAAGTAAAAACCGTAAAAATGCAACTGAAGTATTGACTGTCGACTGTTTCCACACTGTTTCAGTTATAATAAAAAAAAAGTTTTATTTCATTTGTGTATTTCGCTCGGTATATTTAAAAAAAACTATTACAAAATATTTATTATCATCATATAAAATATTTGTGTGCTGTGAGAATCGATCCCTCGAATACAAGATCGGTAGTCCAACATTGAACCACTACATACACCATAGTCGTTTTCAAAACCGTATACATTATTAAAATTTCTAACTACTAATATTGTAAATGCGAAAGTATGTCAGTTTGTTTGTATATTTGTTTGTTTGTTCCTCTTCCACGTAAAAAGTACTAAACGTACGATATTTATATGTAGGGACTTCAAGTAGTGTACTAGCTCATAGGCTACTTTTTATCCCGAAATTCCCACAGGAACGGGAACCACGCGGGTGAAACCGCCGGCAGCCGCTAGTGCACTATAAAGTCAACATCTTTAAAAAACATATACATTATTATTAATCTAGTCGCTTGTATGTATGTACTGTGGAGATCGTATATGTCTCCGCACTACAAGGAGGCCGCTACACCGCCGTTGCTGGCTGGTTTTGTTTATAATAAAATTAAAGAAGGGAGGCCCGTCGTGCGTAGATATGGATGGTCGCCTTTTCAAATAAAATATTATAAAATATTGTAAAAAATACTAATATAACTACTGAATATAAAAACAGTATCGAATTAAACATAGTTTTAATTCAATAAGAGCCGCCCCCGTTACAGTACAGTGAACAACACGTCAGGCTTTTTACACATTGACTGAGCTTATGTCACTCGAAATAGCGGCCGTTTTCGTGGTGCACGTGTAAATCATGACGTGCTGTTAACTGTACCTCAGAATTGTTTAAAGTTTTATAATAAGACTGACCCTAACCTTTGACTTCGTCTACAAAGTTTCCGTCTAAGTAAAAAATTATTCAGTAATTAATATTAATAATATACACCCTTTTTAAAACAATTTTCCATTAATTGAACTTTCTTGGACACTAAAAAAACACGAAGAAGTTAATTGATTCGCTTTCTCTACAGCTGTGACTTAGTGATATTAATTATAGCTTTTGGTATAATTAATATCACTAAGGTGTCTGATCAGGAGACACTACAATGTCTGATCAGGAGATACTTTCCAGTTTAATTGACAGTTTTGTATGGAATATCTGTCAAGTAACAGCTAATGAGAACTTACTTACACATTGTGAAACAGGCACTTAGCCACAAATCCATGGATTCGATACCCGCACGGAACAACATTCATGTGATGTTATGAAAGTTGGTGTTACTTGGGTGTTGTGTTGTATCTATATTTGTAGTAACTTCTAACTATTTGGTATTATTTATTTCATTAAGTAGTAGAAAGATAAAAAGATTGAAATAAAACAACTTTTACGGATATCTAACGCGCTATATTTCACGAACTTAACTGTAATTATAACGGTTTTCTGATTTTTCTGATTTTCCCGACGTTACGGCACCTTTTCAGTTGCCGTGGTCAGGGGATGACACTACGACAGCTGAAAACGTCGGGAAAATCAAAAAACCCCTAAAAAACATAAAAATACGCACAATTACAGCTTAGTTCGTGAAATATAGCGCGTTTGATATCCGTTAAAGTTGTTTTAATTCAATGAACAGTGCACGCCAAAAACTTAAGATGTACGTAGATAAAAAGATTGTTTAATTAATGTTTAATTAAATAGTGTGTTTGGATTTCCAAAATTATCATACAAACTAAATACTGTTCATTAATACTAGCTTCCGCCCAAGGTTTCACCCGCGTGATTCCCGTTCCCGTGGGATTATCGCGATAAAAAATAGCCTATGTTTCTCTCCGTTCTTTTAATTCAACTAAGTCTATGCCAAAAATCAAGTCGATTGGATGCTTAGTTAGGGCGTGAACGAAGGACAAACAAACACACTTTCGCATTTATAATATAGTTATAACTATATTATAAATGCGAAAGTGTGTTAATATGTAACTTCGAAAAATGTACATGTACATTTTTCGAATTTACATATTTCGAAGGTAAACTTCGAATTATGTAAAAAAAATTAAGTACATAATTTGAAGTTTACCTTCGAAATATGTAAACTTCGAATTATGGAAAAAAAAATAAGTAGGTATATAATATCGACGATACTTACAAAATTTTAAACAATCGTCTATATACTAAAAATATATTCTGCCCCCTTATTCTGGACGTAATCGACATTAGGATCGAATCCAAATGAAAAATCTGTTATTTTGGTACTTTGAAAACGGTTGCTATGTTTTCCATTGTACCGTTTTGACATTATTTCTATCCTGATACCCCCAGTACATTTTTCTTTCCTAGTCTGTTTTCTTTCCTTTTCCGATTTTTTGCAGAATATTGTGTACATCCATTTTTTATTATACAAGTCATTTAAAGGGACTTCCATTATTTCAGGTTGACTGGTGTTGAATGGCCAGTGCTTACTTTTGTGTCGCAAAAAGTCGGGATAAAAAGGTGACGTCACACAAATATCTGATATAGTATATCTGTAAACTGACCGGTGTTTTTTTTTACCTAAAACGGCGAACTAGCCTAGTTATATCATTATTCGTAAGTACCTAAGTAAATTTTACTCTCTTCTTTTACTTTCTTCTCTACTACTTTTACTTCTATTCTACGTGCCTCTACCACGTTTTTTTTATGATAACGGGGACACTCTTAACCTTCATCATACCTGGCCCTGTATTCCCTATGACCACTTGCCGATTCCTTGCTGAAACCACGCCAATGTCGTACTGGGTTTTGACATTTTCAAAATTCGTTTTCTGCATGATACTCACAAATTATGGAGTTATTGTACAAGTACATGACAGTCACAAATTGAATAGTTAAAGTATTGATAAGGCCGAAGATGGAAGCGAGCTTCTCTTGAAATCCTCAATCACTGAGGAACTGGCTATTTTATCTCTAACTGCCGGAACACAACAATGCTGAATACAACGTTGTTATGGCGTCGGGCTTAGATACGATGGTGGTAACTAGCCAGACGGCCTTACAACAACCTACCACCAACTAAACCGAATCCAATATGTACCCCCGCTGGGAATCGAACCCGGCACCCCTGGGTCTGATACCGGTGGTTGTAACCACTAGACCACAAAGACTGTTAAAAATTTGATTTCTTTTAGTACAGTGCCTCCGCCATTGGAAGTAGTCGATCAACATCATACCTACAGATTTTTTTCTTAGTTAAATCACAGAATACTTAATAGTACAAGTAGTTAAATGTAAGTTGAAGCGCTTTTTTTTCATAGTGTTTTTATGAATGACAAAGTAATATTGCGATTTTGGAAAATGTGCTATAGCTCTAAAACTGCTAAATATATTTCGTTCAAACAAATTTTCGTTGAAAGTTTTTATAAAGATCTATAGCATATTTATTTTTAATTTTTCACTCTCTTATTTCAAAAGTTAGAGAGGGGAGGACGCACATTTTACCACTTTGGAAGTGTACATCTTTCGAACGGTTGACTTTGAGAAAAAATTGTTTTAGAAACCATAATGTTATTTTTAAAGACCTATCTAAAGATACTCTACACCTATAGGATTGATGAAAAATAAACAGTTTCAGTTCCATGTATGGGGAGCCCCCCCTTAATATATATATTGTTATATTTTTTGTGCAAAAACCGTAAAGCGGCTTACAGAATACATCTACCTACCAGAATAAACTGGAAATAAAGCGTTTGGAATAAAGTGGCTGTGACATACGGATGGACAGACAGACAGACATGACGAATCTCTAAGGGTTCCGTTTTTTGCCATTAGGCTACGGAACCCTAAAGAACACCAATTGGTTTTTTTACATTAAATTAAGATCTTAACCTTCCAGGATCAGTAATCATAAGTTTATTAGTTTCATTTCTTATAAGTACCTTAAAAAACACCTCGAAATGTACTCATTATTTTGATAGCAAAAATGACCACTTTAGAATAGAAATAAAAAATGAAAAAATCTTTATTGCAACATTCACCAAAATTACAATTTAATGTAGCCCTGCCCTTTGAAAAAAGTAAACTTGTGTTACAAAAGGCAGTTCCTTCCTATTAATGACTAAAGCTCATTGGGAATTGTTGTAACAGCATACAGACTAGTAAAATGAATTACAAAGTAAAACCATGTTTTTTTTTCACTACTAAAATAAAAAGAAAAAGAAAAACGCTACTAATAAAGTACACTACGTGCGTGCGTGTGTGTGTGTGTGTGTGTGCGCATAGAATAGGTTTATTTGCATAAAACATGGTGGTACATTATAATAAAATTGTTAAAAGTAGCCTAACATATCTTGCTTATGTAGCATGCAAAATGTCACTAGTTTAAGTTACATTAAATAAATATAACAGATCACAAGGCACGACCATTACAAGCGAAGTACTGTTATTTATTATAATTTCTAAGATACTCATAATTTTAAATAAAAATATAACATTAGATTGCTCAGTCTTCATACAATGCTAGTACATTAAAAAAAAACACGTAAGACTGCGGCAGTAACTATAGCAAAAATTGTTAAAAAGACTTTTTTTTTTATTCTTCATACATATCGGCATTTTAATATGTGAAGACCTAATATTACCTATACACCAAAGTCGCAGTATTTGTCATTTAAAATATTCCTAAGTAACACTTAAATTAAACGTTACACAAAATTAAGTGCGAACCACGAAAGTGCTTTAAATGGAATAAAAACAAACCACGCCGGGAACATTCGTTTTAATCCAAAAGGGATTTGGAATGCGACGTCCCACAGGATTAGAAATTGCGACCGTAAAAAAGCAGAGAGAATAAGTTTTCTCCATACAAAATACTGTTTTCTTATATTTACTTACGTCAAATATACAATTATGCTGCATTTAGTTACAAATAACAATATAAAGGCCAAATATTTTTGATTTACAAAAGGAAGATGTTTTATTATTAAGTAGTAACAACACAACCATCAATAAAAAAGCTCTTGTGTTTGGCTCGATAACAATATTTATTTACCTATTGTTTTCTAAATTAGTAGGTAAAATTGATTATTATATGTTTAATGATAATGCTTTATTATATAAGACCGTTAAAAGCAACGTTATAATATATAAGTAATAATATATGTGTATTTGTTGTTACTTCTTAATTTAAATCAAGATACAATTTTAGCCTCTTTCATGTGAGTGACGACCTAACGACCAACGTAAAAATATAAGAAGTGAAAATACAAAATATTTTTCCCCTTCACCATCGAAAAACGATATCCGAAGATATTTTTCTATTCTTCGCATAATTCCGAAGCTATTTTTCAAATAATTCTTATTCGTCCACGCTTGTATGAGCGAGATAAGAAATTTTGCCGCTCCATAAATTTGATGGGAAGAAAAACGAATTTGCTGTCACTATTATATCCCATGGGTCAGATTTGCGATGTAATATGTCTCAGACCTTCGCTGAAAAACTTTGTTTCTTTACAGTAAGTTAATCATTAAAGTTTCATGTGGAGTTTTGTTCTAGTTTTCAATCGCAACATTAGAGTTGGAAAATCCTAACAACACTAATCCTGACTGATATTATGAATGCGAAAGTGTGTTTGTTTGTCCTTTCTTCACGCCCTAACTTAGCAACTAATCGACTTGATTTTTTATATAGAGTTAGTTGATAGGACGGACAGTAATATAGGCTACAATTTTATCCCGATATTCCCACGGGAACGATGCGGATACGCATTTTAAATAATCTCACCTGAGATTAAAGGACGCCCCCTAAAATTAAAAAAAATAAAATCGCTCTTAATAGCAATAATAAGACCTGGCCATTGACTTATAATTAAAAATTAGATTTTTATGAGATTTAGTATTAAGCAATTTTCGACTTTTTTATATTAATTACTCCTTTGCCTATTTCATGTTGTCATACGATTAAAAAAAATTGCACGTAAACGAATATATTAGGTATTATTTAACCGACATAACAGACAGAATTAACCTTACATTTAGAACGATTCTTGTAAATTAATGTTTTTCTTTTCATCGCCTACACCTGTACGGATAATATTTAAGCGTTTTAATATTAAAGAAAGAAAGAAAGAAAGAAAGAAAGAAAGAAACACATTTATTGACACACACACACACACATACAGACAATAGAAATAGAAAGTATAAAAAAAAAAAGTATAAATTTAATAAACACAACAAAATATAACTAATAGGAAGAATTGTGTGGGGTCAATAAAACCCTATCTCAGCGTTTTGCCTCTGTGTCATTCACAGGTGGGCCGAATGAACACAGAGACGCTAATAACGATGGTCCAAGTCCTCTAATAATATGCCAACTTACACAATATTCTAAGTCGGCGTTGTTCTGCTATAGTTAAAGATTTATTTAAAAAAATATGATAATTGGTTTTATGTATTTTCTAATAAATTCATAAATATTCTAAAATGTTCCCAAAACTTGGAACAAAACGTTCTATCCACCACGGACTTAGCGTCAGTCTGTCAGCATACTGCGACATCGGGTATTTTTGAACGAGGCTTTATACCGAAAACGTGACAAAAATAGCAATGCCAAATCAAGGCAGCATCGTCGAGCCTTTATCTAGGCACTTATTTTTGGTCGTGACATTACGCAAATAATATCCAGTATAATTTGTTAGAACTTTACTGATATCCTTAAGCCGCTTATAAGGGATATTTAAGGATATTTTGAGTAATCTAGAAAGGCACAGGCACGAAATAATAGAAAGGAAGGCAAAGTTTTTGTTTCTGAAGTTATTTGTTCGAAATTTTAATTGAACATTTCAGGATTACGTGAAAATTTGTCAGGCAAAGAACGAATCGCAAAATGTCCAATGACCAATTCGATTTTGTCCAATAGAAATACTTCAAATTCGAGGGATTACCAAAGCCCGAATTATCATATTAGGAGTCATCCTCTTTTTAGGATCTGAATCTGAAATATATTTTTTCATAAAATCTATACATGCGGCGCGTATCTATAGATAGAATATTAAAGATGACATTGAGGTTCCTAAAACGATTTTTTGCCTCTAAGTCAACCGTTTGAAAGATGAACACTTTCAAAGTGGTAAAAGTGGATCCCCTCTCCCCCTCCTCTAACTTTTAAAATAAGACAGTGAAAAATCTAAAAAAGTAAACGCTGTAGATCATAACAACAACTTTCAACGAAAATTGTTTGAACGAAATTTAGTTTTAAAGATATAGCACATTTTCCGTAACCGCAATAACTTTGTTATTCATACAAATACTATGAAAAACAATGTTATTTTTGCGGAGAAAAATGTTAGTGGTATTTTGACTACGGAACCCTTACTGCGCGTGGCCCGACACGCACTTCGCGGGTTTTTTAATGTTCCCTTCATTATGACATTTGCATTTCTCGATTTAAATAATAATGAATACTGTAAGAATTATTTATTTTAATATATGGATCCACTCATGCCAGATTTAAATGCCAACCAGCAAGCATTTTTATATTTTAGTATTATATTCTTTACAAAATATAAGAAAGACAAACCTTCGACTTATTCATAACTAATAGTTACTGCATTCAATTAAGACAAAAATATAAATAATAGCATGAAATAAATACTTACCTAAAACAATTCATTGTATTTCAGAAATAACTAATTGTTTACTCAAATTCTTTCTACAAAGGAGTTTTGTAAATAATTCTGTTTCGTACAGAATTTAACTCAAACAAATGTAACGAAATAGTCTTAAAACCGCTGAATTCTCGCTTTGAGGTTACCGCAGGACCCTCGACAAATTATTTATTCTTTTTACTGTCAAAATTTTCTTGCTCCACTCCCAAGTCAGAAGTGATGTCGTAAGTCTACTTGCGATGGTAATAATCGCCCACGATTTGATATTTCTCTGCTATTGTAAATAATTGTGAGATCCGTTGCTTCTGTAATAGCTGATAAGTTTCTTGCTGTTCTTTATATTATATATATATAATATTTGAAAATCATACAATCTTTTTTGCATTTAAACAATAATGTAAATATGTTAAAAATCCGAACAAAAATTAACGTGTTGACTATAGTTATAAAAAAGGTACATAAATTAAATAGTTTTTTTACAATAACGCCAACTACTTCTCCAATGAAGTTCTTTAAGATTTATGTGATAGGTACAAATAAGTTTTATTTCATGATATTATATGCAGAAAACACCCAGATAAGATACTCACAGCTCACTGTCCAGTAGATTTTTTTGGGAACCATTTTCTCGGAAAGTACCAAGGTTAAAGAAACAACTTATTATTCAAATGAAATACCTGTTAATTTTCTATTATTTGTGATGCAAACGGTTTCTATATATCTATGACTTTGCTAAAATAAGGCGCCCTAAAAAAACCCTACTGGTCGACCGGGAAGTTCACCGACTGTACATTTATATCAATGGCTTTCAGAAATAGCAAGTACAGATACTTCACAATAATATAACCAAATAAATAATAGCAAGTTCGTTAAACAACTTCTTTTAAGCACGACAGTAATTCTTTAGTCAGGTATTTATTGTGCGACCTTTATATAAGTCCCAAAAGGCCCATTTTACTTGACGCGACTAAAGTGGTTACTCGGCGTTTTCTGGCAAAGGTTGCTGAATAAAAAACGGTAGCATTTGGTTTGGGCAACCGAACTAATTTAGCTCAACACTGGGTGACCAGTTAATTATAGTAATTCCCTTTTTTTTAAGGACAACGGGGACACGTTTAGTCGCTTAGCCTTCATCATACTCACAAGACTTTCTGTGTTCTGTGATGATACCTGATGTTTTAGTAATGATAGGGCTGAAGGTGGAAGCGCCCCTCTCCCGGAATCCTCAACTACTGAGGAACTGTAGGGCTAACACGAAAAACTTCCGAAATAGTATCGAGCAAGTAATGTCAACAAATGATTAGAAATATCCGGTAGGAACGCTGCTCAATATGTCATATTTTTTTTTATATACTTCCTCAATACTTACTCGCAAGTTTTCGTGCTAGGCCTACTGACATCTTATATCAAACTACCATAACACAACAATGCCCAAAACATTTGTTGTTATGGCGTCATACTTACATAAGATGGTGGTAGCTAGCTAGGCGGACTTACAACAAGTCCTACCACCAACCAATTTCAATGTCACATAAATAAGTATGTAAACCACAATCAAATATTGACTGTCACTAGGAATGGGTGAGCCACAATAATATCAGATTAGCAGAATACACGCCCTAAATGCGCAAAAGTATGAAATAAGCGACAAAATAATTATCATTCAGCCACAAACCTTTATCGAAATAGACGGTAAAAGTGTACCTACCTTGCGTGTCAAAGTTTGATCCACGGTCAAAGTGTTACGACCTAAGTCCGTCCGTTTAAGACCATTGCCATGAAAACACGCATTACTCAGAAACGAAAACGGTTAATTGTGCAGTGCTTTTTTGCAAAAGCTCGTCAATAACATTTCCACATCACTAAATCTCGCTCGTGACGTCATCGTAGGTACGAAAAATCCGAAACGGGAGGTTCTCATACAGTTTGAGCGCTCTTTTCGTCTATCCCACAAATAGTTGATAAGAGATGTTATTGTGAAACTATACTAATAATGTCATGTTTTATATTTGCGAAGAGATTATTTTTTTTATTATTATCTCTATATACATCTATGTTATCAGCCCTTGTAATATCCCCACTACTGGTAGTACTAGCCTGCCTTACGATGGATAAAGAAAATAGGCCATGATCAACCAACCGCGGGCCCAATGCGGATTAGTGAGTTTTAGCGACTGCAAATATAGTCGGGCGGGACGGGACCACAAAACATGGACCTTTTTCCTTGTTCTGTGGGCGGGGCCAAAAGCGTTATTAATGTACCCTCTGAAGCACGGAGGAGCTCGAGATGATACATTCATGGTCACGCATCGTTGCTTGGTCGTCGTCATATCAGCCACATGACACCCACTGCTGTGTATAGGCCTCCCCCAAGGATATCCACGACGAACGGTCTTGCGCTGCCCGCATCCAGCGGCTTCCTGCGACCTTCACCAGATCGTTGGTCCACCTTGTCGGGGGTCCCGACGGCGTACCCACGGAGCGTCGTCCGGTGCGCGGCAGCCATTCCAGAACGTTTCCGCCCCAACGGCCATCGGTTCTTCTCGCTGTGTCTCGCCTACTGCCACTTCAGCTGAGCAATCCATCGAGCCATGGCGGTTACTTTAGTTCTCCTACGGCTCACCTTATTTCTGATTCGATCACGTAGGGAAACCCCGAGCATTGCTCTCTCTCCATTGCGCGCTGGGTGACCTTGAGCCTTCTTATCAGTTGCTTAATGGCTACAATCGCAGGTCATAGCGTGTAACCTACCGCGCCACCATCCTCTGAAGATAAAGAAGAACTAACATTATTAAGAAAAACGGGATTTTTACCATGTTGTATTTGTTTTCGACTCCCTGATATTTCGACCCACATGCATGCGCTACGATCACGGAGTAAGGGTGCTTGTACACGGTGCAAGTAGCTTGCGCATGTTGAGGCACTTGCGCGGGTTATATGCATCGTAAACATACATCGTAAAAAACATGTGCGGGTCTAGTGACTCGAGCATGTACCAAAGCGAGCCACCCGCGCAACTAATCCGCGTGCTCTGCGACACGCGCGGGTCACTCGCGCATGTCACTTGAGCAGGTTCAGACGTGCGCAAGCGCGACGCTACAGACCGATAGGAAGCGGTTTAATTTAATTGTTTTTACATTCGAAAGCTAGTTTTAAATTCCTTCTGATCTTCAGTTCTAATTTCTTCCAATACATTTAAACTTTCATTTCTTCGTGCTATCCAGTTACGCATTCATAACTTTTTGCTTCGTAATTGTATTAATTCGTCTTCTAGCATATTTAATAATTCTGGTAATATTACATTTTTAACAAATGATTTTAAAAGAATTTTCGTTCGTCGAGACATTTTGACGCGAATCAACTCATAAAGCTACCGTGCGAATAGCATGCACATGTAGCTCTTGACCACGGCTACTTGCGCAAGTAGCCTGTGTCTTTACTTGCTCCAGTTATATGCACCATGTATAAGTACCAAGTGAGTAACTCGAACAAATAGCTTGCGTATATTACTCACGCGTGTAACCCGCATCTTTACTTGCTCCAGCTACATGCACCGTGTACAAGCACCCTAAAGACCATGAAAGTTTAAAGTGTTACAAGAAGAACTGTATCTAAGATCAATATCGTCGAGCCACCATTATTTCACTGAATCGCATCTCTATGAAATAAGCGACAAAATTATGTCGACGATCTATCAATGACAATGTGTTTTGCCGTCCTCTCCAATTGGCCGAGAAAATAACGTGATCGATGAATAAGTTATTTCCCGTTAGACCAACCCTCTTGAAGCTTTACATACTATAAATCAAACATAATCGTATAATGTGTCGCTTTGTCATTGTACACAAGGCCGGATACATTATGTAGTATTCCATCATGAGACCTAAGTGAGTTTTTCGCAATTTTATAAGGAAACAGTACTTACCTATTTAATATTTTTGAGAAACTTTTTTATCAACATAACTCTTAAAAGTTACCATAGCTTACTGAGATATTACATTTGCGAAAGTGAAAATTATTTGAGAATACGCGCCGTTTTGGCAACGCCAGAGGTAACTTATTTTTTTAAAAAAATCTGATATTTGTTGTACTTTAATACTGCAACTGCATTCGGGACGACGATTTTTTGTCTGTCTCGAGTAACTATCATTTTTGGACGCGGAGCCGGAGTATCGAAATGACTAAATCACCTTAAATACGACTGAAACGAGATAGCAATGAGAAAAAAACGTGCTCAGAAGCGAGACCGATTTAAACTCCGAAATCACTTCGTAGTAAATAACTATAGAGATTAAAGGGAAATAAACTAGAAGATGCTAAATATTATTGGTGTGTGTCCACTAATTAAACCAATTTCTGATAGTATTTACATTTTAATCCATAATCTTGAATGATTAAGGGTTCATTTCGAAAAGAAAAAGACGTGACGAAGCAAAATCATAAAATCGTATTTCTGGTACACTACAAATCTAGATAAAGGTATGAAGAAATGTATATCTTACTAGCGGATCCTCGCGGTTTTACCCGCGTGGTGCCCGTTCCCGTGGGAATATCGGGATAAAATATAGCCTATGTCACTCGGGAGAATTGTAGCTTTCTAATGGTCTAAGAATTTTCTAAATCAGTCCAGTAGTTCCTGAGATTAGCGCGTTCAAACAAACAAACTTTTAAGCTTTATAATATTAAGTATAGATTACCACACTTAATTTGTAACATCTCTAACTGTCCTATAGTTTTATAACAAAAATTTACTTAACTATTTTCGTGTATTTCTTGTAGTTTCTCGAAGGCATCGGCATTGGCAATTGGTACTGTATTCGGGATGACGATTTTAGTCTGGATTATGTAACTATACTATAGTTATTCATTTTTGACACGGAGTCTCAAAACGACGAAATCGTTAAACGCCTCTGTGGTCTATTGGTACAGCTACCGGTATCAGACCCAGGGGTCCCAAGTTCGATTCCCAGCGGGGGTACATATTGTATTCGGTTTGGTTGGTGGAAGGACTTGTTGTAAATCCGCCTGGCTAGCTACCACCATTTTATCTAAGTGTGACGCCATTACAACAATGTTTTTGTTTTGTTCCGGCAGTTAGAGATAAGATTGCCAGTTCCTCAGTGATTGAGAATTCCGGGAGAGGCTCGCTTCCAACTTGAGCTTTATCAATACTTAACATCAGGTATGTTGAAGGCTAAGAGCCTCCCCGTCGTACATAAAAAGAAACATTTTAACGAAGAAAAATCACTTTCGCGACCGAACTTCCGTGGCGATGCAAATTTTGTAAACTGATATAGGTACTCCTAAGATAATCTAATTAATAGTGGAAAAAAAACTTGTGATTCTTGCTATTCTAGCTATGTTTGAGCAATCTTTTCGAATAGACAAATCTGAAAGCTTTTACCCATTTGCATTGAACTTGCTCTATTATGCCAAACTGCATTTCATTGATGAGTGCTATCTATGCATTGGATTTCTATTTTTACTCTCTTTTGTTCGTATTGAAGTCTACTTGCAACCAGATGTCGTTAACTAATAACTTACTAGTGTCTTTCCCGCGACTTTATCCATGTTTATTTTCGGTTAAACCATTCGGAAAAAAACTACTCGGAAAAAGTATGGACTTTTTGATATAAAACTATAGCACGGTTACAGTTGTTACAAATATGGTAATAACATATATATTTCTTCATACCTTTATCTAGATTCGTATAGTTTCAAAAATAGGATTTTATGATTTTGCCTCGACACTTTTTTTTTCGAAAAGACCTCTAAAAAATACGAATATTCAAGATTATTCTTAAATGGGGTTACTTACACTATTGGAAATTGGTTTAATAAGTGGACGCCAATAATATTTAGGATCGTATAGAAGCATTTTTTTTTTAATCGCTGTAATTTTTTAATACGAAGTGATTTTGTGTTTTTTTTTTGCCTAATCTGCAAAATCGGTCTCACTCCCGTGCGCGTCGTTTTCTCATTGCTATCTCGCTTCAGCATATTTTTTTCGAGTATCGCCTTAAACCAATGTGCTTCTAGCGAAATAAAGTAGCCTAATAGTGTTCTTCAAGATTGAATCTGTCTGTATGGCAACATTCATCAAAACTGAGTCAGTAATTTAGACTTGAAAACGGAAAACCTTCGCATTTATGACATTTCTAGCTTCCGCAGCTTCGTCTACGAGGAATCAGATTATCGCAAGGATTTAGGTTGTACGTGGTGGCGCCATCTATCGGCTTAAAAAAAACATCCTGTGTCCATCTCCATGGTTAAAGTTATCTCCATACCAAATTTCATTAAAATCGATTCCGCATATAAAATTATCAGACAAACAGATAAAGTTACTTTCGTATTTCGGCGTATAACTACCATTAGTACGGATAGAATAGATAAGTACGATGACCGTACTCTGATCCGTGGATATGTTTACAAAGAGACATGAAAAATGGACGCACATCAAATGATGGATATGAGTTTTTATTATAATGCATCCTCCATGTTCCATTTGGTAAGCTCCGCAAATATTGTGGCGGGATAAGTGTTCCTAAAAGGCAAAACTTTCCGACCCTTTATATAATGGCTTTTGAAGCTCTTCTAAATGCTGCTTGGTCTCGTTTGTTTTGTGAAAACACATAGTTTGGATACATGCATTTTTTATGAACAACGGGGAGACTGTTAACCTATTTGTCTAGATCTGGGTGTTTAATATGTATATTATGTATGTATTTACATAAAAGTATGTAGGCGCAGGAGGGCTTTCATCAGAATCTGCCATAGTTGGTCAGGCGTGGGTACTTGGGCAAGGAAAATCGAAATCTAATTCACACTCGGTTTTTGATCAAAGTCACTATAATTTTCGTTAACATAAACTTGATTTACAAAATAATTGTTCTTTAATCTAGCCAAAGTCTTAAAGTAGTCAAATCAACAGAGATAATCACATTTCACACAAGGATGACGCAGAATATCAGCGATTTGTCTAGCGCGTGGTGCACGGTCGGCTCTCGTTCGAAAAGTGTTTCTCAACATGGCCGCCGTGCTCCTACCCGCCCGACACTCCGCTAGAGCGACTGCTGTCACTCTTATTCTGACGTCTGACATTGACGTTTGACGTTAGCTGGCACCGACTAGTAGCAGCTGTCAATGACGTTTTTTAGCGATGCGCCGTCACGGCCAGACTGACTAGCGACCGTCCTCGGGCGTATCTGGATGAAATCCTGAAACAACGTTACGCTCCATCAAAAAAACGCTCGTCCAGCCTGACAAGCAGAATAAGTTTTGACCTTTATATTGCTATCACCATTAAATTGCATACAGACTTGGACCGGACGGGTGTGTCCTAACGACTAACCCTGATGGAATGGGTAGCCCGGACTACACTGTCCCTTCGACCAATCACTCGACTACATGTTTTGGACCGGACGGGTGTGTCCTTGCGACCAACGCGGATGGACCGGACGACACTGTCCTTTCGACCAAATATCAACAATGTGAACCGGACGGGTGTGTCCTTTCGACCAGCCGCAAAGCTTGGACCGGACGACACTGTCCTTTCGATCACCCAACAAAAACGGACTAGACCGGAAGAGTGAGTCCTTTCGACCAGCCAAAATGGCATGGACCGGACGGCACTATTCCGTCCACCAGCACACATGATATACATACCTAATTATTATGGATTTCGACTTCAACTTCGTGTAGTTGAAAGGTTTCGTCATCCGAGTGTATACTTAGAGTATCCGAACCCGCAGTTAGAGTATCTGAACCAGCTGTATCAGTGTTGGATTCGAGAGTCAAGGCGTCATCGTTATGTAATGAGTTTCTACTTTCTCTACTAATACTCTCATGTACCTCTTCTGGCGCCGTCTCGGCCTCCGTTTCATTCAATAGACTACTAGTTACTTCTAATAAACCCTCGTGCCCCTTAGGTACTGCGCGCAAATTCTCATGTGCGTACTTGTAAGTACGTCTGGAACCGACACCACTGACTGTCTTAAGCTCATACCGGTCGTTGTCTAAAATTGCAGTAATAACGAACGGACCCTTGAACTTCCTATCTAGCTTTGTCTGATTTCGCTCACTACTTTTTATGAACACGAAGTGTCCTACTGAGAATGGTTTAATTATCGCTCGACCTTTATTAAATCGTTCAGCGTCGGCTGCAGCTGCTTTCCGAATATTTTTTGAAGCATCATCTCGTACAGACTCCAAATCTAGACGGTTCGACTGTTCAGAATCGGAAATATTTATTCTAGATAGTCCTAGTGATTGTGCACGAATTCCCAGCATCAACTCAGTCGGCGAGTATTTAGTTACGGTTGATTTAGTGCTGTTTAACGCTAACTGAACATTGCCAAGTTCTTCCCGCCAGGTTTTGTTAGGGTCATTTTCTATAATTGTGAGAAGACTCTTAAGCGTTCGCATAATACGCTCGACTTGTCCGTTAGCCCTAGCAGAACCGGTTGCTATAAAGTGTAAGTCAATTTTATGCGCAGCGCAGAAATTTTTAAATTCTGCACTAATATAGCACCGGCCTTGATCAGCAATTATACGTCTCGGTGCACCAAAAAGACATACTGCCTTTTTTACGGCCTGCACAGCACAATTTGCGTCTAATGAAAAGGTATGTTCTAGTATTACGTATTTCGTAAAAGAGTCGATAATTACCGAGCAATACTCTTTTCGGTCGCTTTTGCCACTGAGCTTACCGGTAAAATCGATGTGGATGGTGTGCCAGGGCAAAGACACTTTCGGAATGGAATGGAGCTGAACAGCTTGAGCTCCGGAAGGGCCTTTTGATGCCTTACATATAATACAGCTATCTATAAATTTTTTAACACACTTGGACATCTGCGGAAACCAATACTGTTCATAAATTTTGTCTAGCGTTTTGTCGTATCCTAAGTGTTGTAGTTCGCTATGGATGTGATTAATTAAAGTCCAAATCAAAGAGCGAGGGACAACAGGCAGCCATGATACAACTTTGTTCCGAACAATTTTCCTATACAAGATACCGTCTCTAACGTCATACGTTTCGGCAACGGATTCGGGGAAATCATTTTTGTGGTGTTTAAATATCAGATCTTGTATTTCAGAATCTCTTTTTTGTTCTACCGAAAGCCAGCCTTTATGCAGTTCTACGAATTTGACATCTTTTTTAACAGAAGATGTTGCGAAAGCTAAATTTGTATCGGGTTGGGGATTCCTTGAGAGATAGTCTGCGTGCTCCGTTTTACGACCTTCGCGATATACGATTTCAAAATCGTACGCCTGAAGGATAGCCCACCAGCGATGTACACGTGGTGTAAGGTCTACTTTTGACTTAGATGCTTTAAGCGAGTTGCAATCAGTGAAGACAGTGAATCGTCGCCCGTAGAGGTAATGACGAAAGTGTTCTACCGCTCGAACGACTGCCAGCGTTTCCAGTTCGTACGAGTGGTAGCGGGACTCTGTATCACTAGTGCGTCGGCTGAAATATTCTATAACGTGAGGTAGAATATCTCTTTTTTGAATAAGGATTGCGCCATAGCCGTCGGAGCTGGCATCAGTATGTAGCTCGACTGGCAGCTCTGGGTCAAAAATGGTTAAGACTGGTTCAGATGTCAGTATGCTAATAATTTCTCTACGTATGTCCTCGCATTTGTCAGTCCATTTAATGGGTCCCTTTAGCTTTGTCAGTGGATACAATGGGCCAACTGTGTGACTAAAACCAGGTATGAATTTACGAAAATAAGAGGCCAAACCAAGAAATTGCCGGACTTGTGTGGCTGTTTTTGGTGGTGGGGCATCTACCAAGGCCTGTATTTTGCGAAGGTTGGGCCTTACTTCGCCGCTTTGAAGCGAATATCCCAGATAATCAATTTTGGATTTAAGAAATTTACATTTTTTTAAGTTTAGTGAAAATCCTGCCTCAGACAACGCACCCAGAACTTTATCTAACTGCTCCAAGCCTTCGCGAACGCTTTTAGAATGACAGAGAATATCGTCCATATATACCAGGGGTTTATCCTTCAGGTGACATAATGCTTTCGTTATACATCTCTGATATACAGATGGAGAATTGCGCAAACCGAAAGGCATTGCTAAATACTCAAATTGGCCCTCTGGCGTTACAAATGCTGTCTTCTCTACTGAATTAGGGTGAACAGGGATCTGGTGAAAACCAGAAGCCATATCGAGGGAAGTGAAGAATTGGGCACCTGTGAGTTGATCTATTTGATCTTCTATACGTGGTAATGGATAGTGTTCGGGTCGAGTATTAGAGTTAAGTTCCCGAAAATCGACGCACATCCTATCTGTATTATCTTTTTTCTTAACTAAGAGTATCGGGCTAGCGTAGGGTGAAGTACTCTCTCTTATAATTCCGGCATCTAAAAGTTCCTGAACCTTTTCCCTTACAATTTTCTTTTCTGGTGGCGCTAATCTATAAGGACATCTTTGGACAGTTTTATGTGGGTCAACTAAATTAATTTCTAACATACCGGTATTAACCCTTCTAGTTGGAACTCCTATAAAATGGTGAGTATATATGTTAAGTACTTTCAGTAAAGACTCCCTATCTTCGCCTACGAGATCTGTGTCAATGGAATCAGAAGTTATTTTATTCGGTTTAAACTTACAAGAATTTTACTGCTTCTTAGAATAGAATTTAAGCTGATCCTGATCTATTTGAACGCCGATATCATTTTCTAAAATATCCCTACCTATTATGACAGGTTCCGATAGGCAAGAATCCGGTACTACATGAAAAAGTAAGGTCTGAGTTATTTCACCTACTTGTATTTCATTTAAAATTTGAGTATCACATCTTACATCATCACCCCCGATTCCAGTTAGGTAAACAAGAGAATTGCACACAGTACCAGGAAATTTACAGCAAAAACTCTCTTGGAGGAGCGAGCAAGATGACCCACTATCAAACAGAAACGAAACGGGCTCACCGGATGAAGTATTGAGGATGCCTCTCGAAGTGCGCTGTCCACACAAGTTGACTTCCTTGACTGCCGCTCCTCCACCAGTCTTCTTGTCGGGGCAACCTGTCGCCAAATGCCCTTGCTTGCCGCACACATAGCAGGTGACAGCGGATGTCCTATCAGCGAGACGCGAGGTGTTGGTGGCGTCTGCTTGTGCTGTTGATCCGGCGTTTTCACGTCTCTTCCGACAATCAGCTTGTCGATGTCCAGATAACCCGCACCAGTGACATTTTCCAGGGAACCGTGTATCACTCATACGAGGTCGTTTCACTTCTAGTTCCTGCGTCTCTGATTCAAGGCGCCGCTTCGAAGAAATACCGCCTAGAATCCGGAACAATTGAGATCTACTACTGATGAGATGAGCGTTCAGCTCACGACGTATAACGCCGTCTTTCTGGCAAAGCACAGATACCACGAACCCAGTGATCACCTCTTCAGGCATGTCGGTCTTGGGTATTCGCTCAATCATATTCCACAACCGCATTGCAGATTCAGATGCCGTTTCCTTTATTCCAATCTGGAACCGCAATATGTCATCAAAATAGTCTTGCGGTAATTTCGGCTTCGAAAACATTGCCAGCAAAGACTGTTTCACTAACGACCAAGTCAGCTCATTGAGATTTAATCTAGTAATGCAAGAGGCTGCGCGACCTTTTAGTGCACTTGTGAGAGCCATGAGTAACTCGACTCCTTCTAAGCACTTTTTTTGCACAATCATTTCGGTAACGTTACACCAACCTTCTATGTCAGCATCACTATCGTCTGGGTTGAACTGCAAAAGTTGGGTGGCAGTTGAACTTGTGCTAGGTATCTGAGAAACCATTCGCGAGAGAAGTGCTTCCATATTGCTTAGTAATTTTGTGGCACTATGGTCATCCAACGATGATCTCATCTCTTCTGGTCGCAGCCCATGGGATCCCACTTCTGATGTAGGCGCAGGAGGGCTTTCATCAGAATCTGCCATAGTTGGTCAGGCGTGGGTACTTGGGCAAGGAAAATCGAAATCTAATTCACACTCGGTTTTTGATCAAAGTCACTATAATTTTCGTTAACATAAACTTGATTTACAAAATAATTGTTCTTTAATCTAGCCAAAGTCTTAAAGTAGTCAAATCAACAGAGATAATCACATTTCACACAAGGATGACGCAGAATATCAGCGATTTGTCTAGCGCGTGGTGCACGGTCGGCTCTCGTTCGAAAAGTGTTTCTCAACATGGCCGCCGTGCTCCTACCCGCCCGACACTCCGCTAGAGCGACTGCTGTCACTCTTATTCTGACGTCTGACATTGACGTTTGACGTTAGCTGGCACCGACTAGTAGCAGCTGTCAATGACGTTTTTTAGCGATGCGCCGTCAAGTATATAAGTATGTTTACCCGTTATCTAGTATCCATAACACAAGTTCTTCATGAAACTTAACGTGGGCTAGATAATAGGTGTGATTGTATGAAATTTAGTAGAAAACGAAAAATATGTCGCGTAATTCCGCAAGAAAAAATGCAGATGCAGCCCAGTGACACACCTTGCACCTTCACCGACTACTCTACACGTGTTTCGCCCACACACGGAGCATCCTCAGGAGTTGTTAGACCGTGCCAATCTCAGCACCGAGTGAGTAAAATGGCCCCAAACAGCCGTATTTAATGCTTCCCACTCCCCCCCTCCCCGCCCCCAGTGTGACGCATCGCGACTATAAAAGTGAGACAGAGTAATAATTATTGAAAATGTTATAATAAATGTAAATCTGCATTTTTTCTTGCGGAATTACGCGACATATTTTTCGTTTTCTACTAAGATATGGATTTCCGCCAAGTAACGCCTGATTCTATCAAATATGTATGAAATTTATTTATAATACCTGCTATGCGATTGCGTAAGCTAATCGTATTCATTTGACAGTTCATATTGTTTGTCATTACTGTCAAATTCCATACAAATTGCAGCCGATCGAATACGATATGAACTGTCAAACAAATAAGATTGACTTTACGCAATCGGACCCCTGATGTTAAGTATTGGTAATGCTGAAGATGGAAGCGAGCATCTCCCGGAATCCTCAACCATTGAGGAATTTGTTATCTTATTGTATAAGGATGTTCAAAACAGTCGTCATGATTAGTCATTTTATGTCTCCACTGCTGGGGCAGTCACAACATTGATTTGTTTCTAGTACCGCATAACACAACACTAGCCATTCAGTGCTTACTTTGGGGCTAGGCTAATTGGCATAAGTCTAAGATATATTTTGTTTGCACAGCTCAAGTTTCTTCGCGCACTCATTGAAATAAAACAACTTTTATGGATTTTAGTGCACTGAAATCTGCAAACGCTGTTTTATTTCATTTTTTAACTTTTGCAATTGTAATGCATTTTTTAGACCATGAGGTGGGGATGGATCTGCGAACTCACTTGTGGCCGAGTTGATTTTTACCAATAAATATTTGTTTGTTTATATTTTTTTTATATATTTTATTTCACATAAATATTTATATATTTATACTTTGTTAAAAATACGACTAAATAAAAAATAATAAACATTTTCTAGCAAAAACAAAAACTAAAATCATTTCACTACATACCGGTTAAAATCAAATTGTTTATCTACTCGAATAATTCAATGTAAAATATCCCTATACTTACCCAATGGGGTAAAGATGTTTTTGGCACTAAAATATACGAAACTAGCCAGCCAGATATTTCAACAAAATGTGTGAAATATCTGGCATCTACGACAATGGGATTTCAGTGACTACTTAGATAAATTTTGGGAAGAAAGGCTTGCCAAAAAGTGCAGTTAACACATTTTATATTTTTATAGTAACTGGACACAAGCCAGCACTTACGTTGAAACATTTCTTACATTTAATTTCCTACTGATACTATTTTTATCGAGTTTTTTTATATTTATATTTTTAATCTAAAAACAGGCACTCAAACTTTACGCTAATCAACATAGTCAACCTCACATTATTACATATAAAAAAACCTACATGTCAACATCACATATTATATTTTCTGCACAAGTATATTCTACAAAAATCAGTTCTACAATTATTGACCCAACTAGTAATCGAACCTGAGACATTAGAGATGGCAAGTCTGAAAAAAAATCACACCATCGAGGTACTATCATCAGCAACAGCCATTTTACTATTATAATCTGTCTTATTTTTTTTTGACGTACTTAGTTCTTATGAAATTTTAGGTTTTTGACCGAAAGTCGAAGTTTTCAAAGCAAAGGCAGTACATCTACAAGCATAAATTGTATTAATAATCGTTAATTTAACATTAGAGTAGATTATTAATAATGAAGTTTTTATAAAAAAAAAAAAACAATGATAGCTACATAAGAGTGAAAATCTAACTTTTATTAAGCGATTTTTTTAGCGAAGAGCTAGAAAAGTCTCGTATAAATCCGTAGCTTACTACGACTTACATTGCGACTACGAACGTCCGTAGCCAAGTAATAAATCACAAGTGATGCTACGAAGTTTTATCTTCAAGATCAAAAATGTTTTTTCGACACTAAAATTAAGCTCGGACCTCTTATAAGCAATAAAATTTCTAAAATTGATTTGACAATTCAGCGTTGAAAAAACTTTTTATAAAAACTTAAACCGACTTCTAAAAGTAAAAAATAAAACTTTTGGAGTCGGTTTACAATTTTTAGTTACTTACATCATATGCCGTTACTTACACAAAAAATCAGCCCATACACAACAACGATGTCATCTAGGTAAACGACTACTGACCAAAACTAAATTATATTTTTCAGGATTATGAAAAAACTACTAGCCAGATCTTCGTAAAAATAATATGCGATCACACTTCAACTATGTATGTATGAAGATTAAAAAAATCATTATTTAAATCGGTTTACAACTGACGAGGTTATATTAAAACACACATAAAAAAAATACAGTCGACTTGAGAACCTCCTCCTTTTCTTGAAGTCGGTTAAAAATATGTTTGGCTTTCATACAAGTTCATCACGTTACTATTTATACAGATTCCTAAATCAATATTTTTAAAAATCCTATTAAAATATAAATATCATTGTCTTTAATTCTCACATCTATTAGGTAGTTACTCTTTGTAACCTTTTAAACATTTTCTCAAAAGTAATCACAAACGACAGGAAGACATAATTATGACCCCTTTTGGGTATGAAGAGATAACGTTTTACTGTTAATTAATTATGTTAATAGAAGCTTCCTAATCCTTAGACATGCAATTAAGGATCGTTAATTTCAAATTTTATTATCAAAACTCATTGTGTTTAACTTGAAATACGATTTTGAGAGTTGAACTATAAAACCTTTTTGGAACAGAAAAAGTATTTAATGTTAAAAAAAAGACAAATCAAAATCAAGAAGGTCATGGATAACTCATTAACACTGATTGTGGAAGGGACGTCCACTGATTGAGCGATGGAATCGCGATCAGTGCCTCAATGCTTAAATGCTTGAATGCCGACCATTCGTCACTGTCGCCTCCTGACTGATGATTCGATATTATTATTGGTTTTTTTTTATAACAGATTTGACGAAAGCCTGTTTTACTTAGCCCTAAAATTTTTCAATAAACAATACTTGGCTTTTAAATAGCGGACGGAGGGGCATTATCTATCTTGTTACCGTGGTAAACATTTTGGACTTTCCTTCATGTGTGTGTACTTTAGCATTATTGTACTGGTTTTTTGGTCGTTTTAGCCTGTTTATAGCTATAACTTTTTAATTTTGCATTTTACAATGCTATTTTTATGTGATAAATATTAAACAAGAAAATATACTAGAAAAAAGCAACTAGTCTCATGTCGCCAAGACAAGAAAACTTACTAAAAGCAAATTCCATTGTAAATAAACAAATAAATGAATTAATATTAAAAAAGAAAATATACTAGAAAAAAAGCAACATGTCTCATGTCGCCCTGACAGGACTCGAACCCGTATCCTTGGATATCCGGCCTAATACACTAACCAATTATGCTACAGAGACTCAATGGTTAGTGCATTGGGCCGGATTCCCAAGGATGCGGGTTCAAATCCCGTCAGGGCGAGATGAGACTAGTTGCTTTTTTCTAGTATATTTTCTTGTTTAATATTTATCTATTTATAGCTATTAATTTCGTCAAAACTAACCAAACTAAAGAAAATGCCGAGTTCACAAACAAAAGGTGAACAATGTAAAACGCTTGACTAAAATAATAACAATCATTGATACACGAATAGATTCACATCACAATCAGATAATAACAAAAACGGTTCTGATACTGCTAGGTACTAGTACCTACTATATCTGTAAATGACAAGGGATGTACATGTGGGCGCGTGTCATTTGAACAAGCTCCGGTCCCGTCATGTCACGTGATATCGGAGCACCCCGCAGGTATCTGCTCTTGTCACGTGATATTAAATTAATTGTTTAGAGCTGTTGTAATTGCGTCACAGACAACAGGAGGTCTAAAAAAGACGCTAAGGCATGAATTCCC
The DNA here is from genome assembly GCA_910589605.1 of Chrysoteuchia culmella. NCBI lineage: Eukaryota > Metazoa > Arthropoda > Insecta > Lepidoptera > Crambidae > Chrysoteuchia > Chrysoteuchia culmella. Next base: position 6,384,816 of record OU342651.1, read on the forward strand.
TAGCAATTCATTTATTTATAACTTTTTAATTTTGCATTTTACAATGCTTGTTTTTTGTAATAAATATTAAACAAGAAAATATACTAGAAAAAAGCAACTTATCTCATTTCGCCCTGACAGGATTCGAACCCGCATCTCTCTGTAGCATAATTGTTTAGTGCATTGCGCTGGATTCCCAAGGATACGGGTTCGAATCCCGTCAGGGCGACATGAGACAAGTTGCCTTTTTCTAGTATATTTTCTTTTTAGGGTTTCGTAGCCTTAAGGCAAAAAACAAAACCCCTAAAGATTCGGCCAAACCGATGACACCCTTTTCATTCCAAAACTATGAGGATTACAGAGTTGAAACTTGGTAGGTAGATGTATTCTGTAAACCGCTTTACGGTTTTTACACAAAAATAAAAAAATATATGAATTAAGGGGGGGCTCCCCATACATGGAACTGTTCATCAAACCTATACGATCATTAGATAGATCTTTAAAAATTACATTGAGGCTTCTAAAACAGATTTTTCTCAAAGTCAACCGTTTGAAAGTTATACACATCCAAAGTGGAAAAATGTGTGGAAAAGCATTAGAACTCCCCCCTCTAACTTTTAAAATAAGAAAGTGAAAAATCAAAAAAAAATATATGATGTAGATCTTTATAAAAACTTTTAACGAAATTTGGTTTGAACGAAATTTATTTAGTAGTTTCAGAGCTATAGCACATTTTCCAAAACCGCAAGAAACGGTTTTATAGTTTTTGCAGACGAAAAATTATAATGGCATTTTGGCAATAATAATAATAGAAACTTTATTGCACACGATACAAAAACAAACACATACAGAAAAAATGACAAAAAAGAGGAACACATTATTATGTGTTCCTCTTTTTTTGTTTCGCCTATTGGCGGCCTTATAGCTACGTAGCAGTCTTTTCCAGGCAACCTTGGGTGGGAGGCGAAACCCTTCATGTGCGAGTTTGACTCTTGGCCGATTTTTTAATAATAATTCATTTATTTGTTTATTTTCTATGGAATTTGCTTTTAGTAAGCTTTCTTGTCATTAAAAATTTAAAAGCATAATTCTGCTACAATGACACTGAAATAAAATAATTAAATTAATTGTTAGGAAATTTCACTTACTATTTATAGATAATATTACGTTAACGCCCTTTTTAGACACTCAGAGCCCAATAGCACAGTTTAAAGATACACAGTATCTTTAAACTGTGCATCTAAGTCTCGGTAGCTCAGCGGTTAGAGCATTGGACCGGATTTCCAAAGGTCGCTGGTTCGATTCCAGCCTGAGAATTCACTTGTGGCCGAGTTAATTTTTTCCAATATTTTTCTATTTAAAATTTACCATAAATACACAGTATATTATGTCTTCCTATTAAAGCTTCCTATATTCCGTTCGTGAGTCATACCCGACGCGCCTCGGATCGGCAAGACCTCGTCAAGTCTCTCACATCCATTTGCATTTGCACTAAACTTAAGAATCGACTAAGACTTTTCTTAAGTATATTAATCCTAATAAAAATTGCTTTGCATTAGCGCTTAACCTATTAAGTCGTTCTTAAATCCACTAAAGCCTTAATAAGAATAGCTTTAGGTGATTATTAAGTTTAATACAAATGGGTGTGAGTCTCTCTCGAATACTCTGCCGCGCCGGGGACCAAAGCACGCTGTAGAAGTTATGTACGCAGTAAGCCTGTGATAACAAAACGTTGCAGATGCGATTTGAGCAATTTGTTAATCTAGTCAATTGTTTCCTTTTATGATTTTGTAATATTTGCATTTTTCAATGCTATTTTTATACTTATGGTAAATTTTAAATAGAAAAATATTGGAAAAAATTAACTCGGCCACAAGTGAATTCACAGACTGGAATCGAACCAGCGACCTTTGGAAATCCGGTCCAATGCTCTAACCGCTGAGCTACCGAGACTTGCGAACCACCGTCGAAATTCTCCAATACTTTTATATTTTTAATACGCTGTAGGCCAGCGTTGTTACATCAATGCTAGGAAATATACTTGCATTCGAAAGAAACATCTTTTCAGGTGTTTAACGATCGATTAAGATGCAACTGCCAATAATTTATGATTTTGTAATTTTTGCATTTTTCAATGCTATTTTTATACTTATGGTAAATTTAAATAGAAAATTCCTTTTATTTTGCTATAATTGAAAACCAATGTATCTTTTAAGAGAGTTAATACATTTTAAATAAAAAATATTGGGAAAAAACAACTCGGCCACAAGTGAATTCTCAGATTTGACTCGAACCTACGACCCTTGAAAATCCAAAGAGCATTGGACCGGATTTTTAAGGGTCGTGGGTTCGAGTCCCATCTGAGAATTTACTTGTGGCCGAGTTGTTTTATTGAAACATTTAAATTTTAGCATAAGTATAAAAATCGCATTGAAAAATGCAGATTCAAAAATCATAAAAAAATTAGTTAATACATCTAAAAAAAATTACCGTGTTTGAACGAATAATTACTGCAGCACAACAAACCAGTTAAGTACAGCTGCAAATACTGCAATACCCCTAATTTAAGTTCGCAATTAGCATTGAGGCATTCGAGCTAAACCAAACGCAGCCTAAAAAAATACAGCGCCTTTTAAGTATAAGCTATTATAAATACTATATTGCACCTGCATTGTTCCCGTTTCCGTGGGACTATCGAAATAAATTGTAGGTAATAAATTGGCTTAGTAGCAACAAGGATTAACTATAAAATGTTAACTCATCAGGTATAAGAAAATGAGACATAATAAATATTTCTTTGTTGTGAGGCCCCGTGATAGACGCTTGGACGATGTGGTTAATTCACCAAAGGATAAAAGAGATATTACGGAAATAGAAAAAAGAATAATAAAATAATAAGACTTTTCAATAAGAACTGTTCTCTTTTTCAAATTGTATCATTTGTAGCAACTAAAAAAAAAATTCAAACCGACTTCAAAAAGTAAAAAATAAAATTTTGGAGGTCGGTGCCAGCCAGGGCATTCTACATTGCACTTCTATTAACTATATATTTTTTTGGCCTTAGCTAGCTAGCACCGACTCCAAAAGTTTTATTTTTTACCTTTTGAAGTCGGTTTGAATTTTTTTTATAAAATGTTTTTATTTCAGATTTTTTAGTTACATCATGTGCCGTTACTTACACTAAAAATCAGCCCATACACAACAATGTCATCTAGGTAAACGACTACTTGCCAAAAGGTGATTGATATTTTTCAAGATTATGAAAAAACTACTAGCCAGATCTTCGTAAAAATTATATGGGACCACACATAAACCATTTTCTTTCAGATAAAAAAAGAATTATAAAAATCTGTTAACAACTGGCGAAGTTATGGTAGAACATACATAAAAAAAAATACAGTCGACTTGAGAACCTCCTCATTTTTTTGAAGTCGGTTAAAAACGCGAGTTATTGCATCATCACCACAAGTTTCACGACTTTTTTTCTTGTAAAACTAGGCATAACATCCTTCGTCAAACAAATTCCCTCTTTTATACTACACGAGTTGCATGACATCAGCAGTTTTGTCAAGTGCCATCCAGACCTTGGACCGACCATTGGGCACGGCTAATCTTAATTCGGTCTAAAACGCTTATAATCGTGCCCTCTGATCCCTAGCGACTGCAATACAATATGGAGCTCGAGGTAGTAAATTTGACATCCATCCCGTGACCGACCATCGCGAAAGTTGCTTGACCGCAACGAGTATGCGAACCAGTGTACCACCGAGACCAACTCACAGTAACATCTTAAATTTTGGCGTGCACTGTTCATTGAAATAAAATAACTTTTCCGGCTTTTCAGCTGCCGTGCTTACGGGGTGCCGAAATGTCGCAAAATCAAAAAACTCCTAAAAATACGGACAATTAGATCTTAGTTCGTGAAATATTGCGCGTTTGATAAAACCGGAAAAGTACGAGTACTTACTTATTTGACCGAATTTACTTACATGACTCATTTTTATTATTAGTTACGTTCTTAGGCCCACTTGCGCCAAGCTCGGTCTACATATTTAACTCAGAGTTAATGCTACCTTTGCATGCATCTAATTCTGAGTTTAATACTAACAATGAATCATAATTGTAATACTAAAGCTGTTAATTTGCTACTCCATACGTAACTTTTTCCTTCACAAAAGTAGGCATGATATCCTTCGTCATATAAATTCCCTCTTTTATATTTCCCGAGTTGCACGACTCAGCAGTTTTGTGAAGTGTCACCCAGACCTTGGGCCCACCATTAACCACGACTAATTGCACTCACGCATGTCACTTAATTCGGGCTAAAACGCTTATCCCCTAATCCAGCCCTCGGATCCTTTAACCCGGCTGGCTAATAACTTGGAAGGATGCGTTTGGAGACTATAGCATTCAGGTGCCTTGATGAAATTTATTAATTAAGCATCAAGATGCATGGTTGAGCTTAATTGTATGGATAGACCCATTGACTTGGATTAGGTGAGCTGCTTTAGGTTGTTATGCTCAGGGATTTAATAACGTTGGTATACTATTAATAGGTACTATTATTGGATATATTTATTTTAAGAAAGTGCAGGTAACTTTAACAAAATAGAAACTTGTGATCCTAGAGATTTGCCGATCTTCTACTTGTTTTCCGTAAAAACTGAAATCGACGCGGGGAAACTATGTGCGCACGGTAAAAACCAGGATCTCTATTTTTGAATCGCTCGTATTCGTATGACTTAGCGTTGACGCATGCGGCTTAAGCCACGCGCCACTAACTTTATTTCGCTCGCCTGCAACGAGTGGGTGGAGGCACACGCGTAGGCAAAAATATGGATTTTCGTAAGTCGAGCGAAAATCAGAGTGCTAAGTATGAGTTTTCTCACCTTACTCGCATACGCCGAAGAGTTTAATTCTCAACCTTATTCCCATTAGATTAAGGCTATCTGTCAAGATTTTACTCTCACGTAACGTTTAGACATTAGCAAACTCACACTACGTCCTCAGTAGAAACTAAGCGCTCGACGCAAGAATAGAGCTCCAGTTCTTTCTCTCTCGCGGGGCTTATAACTTTACTATTTTAATGAGTTTGACAGAGACAAATAGAGTTTTCGGTTTGTGAGTACAAGTGTAGAAATAAATCATCAAAATATTGCGGCGGGCCCTTATTGACCTCCGCCGTAGCCGTACCGAACATAAAAGTAAACGGTCATACACCAAAACAGGCCCCCCACCGCACAAGATGAAAGTTATTGTTTTTTTACGCAGTGAACGTGTTATTATTTTGTAAGAAATAATCACTTTGTAAATGAAAGTAAATCAATATACTTATTAAGTAAATAATAGGGAAAATCTACTGTTCCCATAGGTTGTTCTCAGCCGCTGTTTCTGCTAGCGAAACATAAAAAATAACAAGAAAATATGTTGTAAACGTATAATGCAGCCACTGAGAGAATGCATTATTTGACAGCTCCTATCGAGAGCGATTGGTCATCCTCTTAGCGGCCGCATTATAATAAATACAACATGTTTTTTTTTCTTGTTAATGTTTTGCCAGTGGAAACGGGGTGTCAGACGGGACTCGAACCCGAAACCTTTGGTTGGATGGTCCAATGCTTTTCCAATTGAGCCACTGTGCCCTATGAGAATCCGTCGATTTTTTTTCTAGTAAAACTACCTACAAGTTTTGAGAGATCATAGATTCTTTTAGTAAAAAAATCTATGATTTCTCATAACTCTATGCTCTTCCACACTGTTGGCCAACGTTGCTTCATCAATGGTAGGTAATCCTCTAAATTATGTAGAAGCATGTTGCTTCATCAATGAGAGGTATTCCCCGTTTTACTAAAATACCCTTACTTCGCATTCGAAACAGTCACTTTTCCAAATGTTTGAGCATCGATATGAAACAGATAACATACTTATAACTTTTTAATTTTGCATTTTACAATGCTATTTTTATTTGATAAATATTAAACAAGAAAATATACTAGACAAAAGCAACTAGTCTCATCCCGTCAGGGCGACATGAGACTAGTTGCTTTTGCTAGTATATTTTCTTGTTTAATATTTATCAGATAACGTACTTATTTCATTTATGTTTTTTTTTATAGTAAAGTAGGTACTAGAAATAGTACCTAATAATAGTTCTCAGGTGGGACTTGAAGCCCCAACCCTTGAATTAACCACGTCTTCTTTTTACTTGTCTAAGAAAAAATATAATATTTCATTTAACATGAGTCTAACTATCTAAAATAGGATTTTACTTAAAGTCTTAAAACCAATTAATCTTATTAGGAGAGTAATTCAAGATTATGTAGTAGGTAAACTCTCATAGTACAGTCGTGGAACTTCCCGGTTGACCAGTAGAGTTTTTAGGAAGCTTTATTTAAAAAAAGTAATAGATTTATAGAAAACGTTGATATCACAACTAATAGGACATTATTAGGTATTTCATTTGCATATTAAATTATATCTTTAACCTTAATGCTTTCCGAGAAAATGTTTCCCAAAAAAACTCTACTGGTCAACCGGGAAGCTTCCCAATTGTACCTACCTACATTATTTAATTATACCTGAACCGAAAAGTGGTCTTCACAAACCTTGGACGAATTAACCACTGGACGCGTAACGAGGACCGCGTTCGCCTTTACCCCTCTGTCACTTACCCTGCCTTTTAGACACAGTAAGCAATATGGCGTTGTCAGTATGACGCGAGATCTCGAAGTGGAACATTATCTCAAAAATGGGTAAATACGCTGAGTTAATTTGTAAAAAACATACCGGACAATCAAAACATTTTTCTTTTCACGCGTAAGTATAATTTCAATCTATTAGAGTAGCAATTTTTCGTAAAATAAATAAAATTCGGTATGTAAACAAAATGTAATACGTCATTTCAAAAAGTAATCATTGTACGTGTAAATTCTTCAAAGATATTGCATAAGTAATTTGGTTGGGTTATATGTATCACTCATTCAATCAATTGTCATTTTTATGTCGTATAGGGCTTGAACATATCGATAAACATATCGATGTATGTAAATGAACGAACGAATCCAATTTTAATGTAGGAACTATTCAAATTAATTTCAGATTTACAGTTGAACCCCTAACAAGAAGAAATTGGGCGGAACCGGTACGCAGGGAGATAACATGGACGAGGACTCAGGTCTTAGATAACATCTAAGGTCTGATGATGGAGCCAGAAGATAACTATAGGAACTCTGTAATTATACGACGCAACCCTACGAACTTTGAGCTCGTTATATTTTTAATGGCTCTCCCCTCTCGGATCTCGCTGAATGCGGACGTGTGTTAAGTCAGTGAAATTAGTTGGTTTTTAAATTCAATTTGTCTTTAAAAAACAATAATATTGCAAATTTTTAATAATTCTGGTGAGCCGCCACTACCAGGAGCTTATAAACAAAAGAAGCAACATCTTTACGCGTGAGTAAGACATCTCTTATTAGAAGGTGACGAATATAGGTTAGAACACTTCCGTTCTACCTGTTACCTCGCCTACGGCCACAGGATACGCGCAAACACGCATCCCACTACGCATCGCAAGCGCATAGGCCACGCCCCCTCGGACGATCACAATAGCCGACGGACGGCAAGCGATATCATTTAGGCCTACAACTATTAAAACTAGTCATGTCGACTCGCCGCACCCCGCCGAAAACCTTATCATCTGCTAACAACTTAATTAATACTGATTTGACAGCTGGGGTTTCGGACACGGAAATTGTTGAGATAGCAAAACAAAATATGCGAGGTTCAAATAATACATCACGAAGAGTAAAACGTAAGCTTGACGCCGACCACGAAGATATTGTTTCTGCGTTAATGCCTCAAATAACGGAATTATTTAAGAAATTTGAAGAAAAACAAAGTTTGAAAATGGAGAACATGATGTCAAGGATTACTGAGCAAAATTCAGATATACAAAAAAGTATTGATTTTTTATCGCAACAATATGATGATGTTTTGCAAAAATTGGAAAATCTCGAAAGTGAAAATGTTGCGCTTAAGAAGAAAAATCTGTCACTGGAATCAAAAATTGAGCATTTCGAAAACAGTTCGCGGTTTTCAATGATCCAAATTAAAAATATACCTAAACAAGTACCCGAAAGCAAGGAAATTTTGGGCAATATTGTGAAAAAAATTGGGCAAAATATAGGTCAACCAATACTAGACGCGGATATGCGAGATGTATACCGACTGAAAACGAAAAAAGAAACAAGCAATCATATCTTAGTTGAATTTACAACAATTGGATTAAAAAACTCGATTTTAAAAAAATGTCGATTATTCAACAAAGAGTATAAAAATAATACGCTAAATACCGAGCAAATTGGCTTGTCTGGTCAAAGAAAGGAAATATTCATAGATGAAGTTTTAACAAAACAAAATAGCAACTTGTTTTATCTGGCGAGACAATTTATAAAACTACATACCTACTACAGCTGTTGGACATCGTACGGCAAAGTATACATAAAAAATAACAAGAACGAAAACTCGAAAGTAGTTCGTATTGATTCGGAGGACGACTTGAAGAAATTACAAATAAAGTGACTAGTTTTAATTAAAACTTTACTATTTAATGCATTTTTTAGATATTACGATTGCTTTATATTAACACTATGTTCTTTCTTATGTGTTTGTGTTACTTTAATTTACGTAGTGAAAATACTTACCGTGAAAATATGCAGTGTTTTGAGCACTTTATTATTGATGATTGCTATGTTCTTGTGTTCCTTAAGAAACCAATATCACACTCTTCAAAAACACTTTTTCCTATTCGACCACTATAACACAACAAAATATATAATAAAAACACACTTGAATTTTTTATATGATAAATTTCCACTGAATATTAACTGGCATTGTAATACTTTATTATTACTACATATTATTGAAACACTTACACACTCAAAATCTGGCATGGTAATTTACGTTCAGCAACACATTCACTGTCTTAAAAATAATATAAGATCAGGCCTATATATAAAAAATACACTAACATTGGACTTAACTATTGTCACTACAAAAATATTTATATCAAATAACGGTAGATTTACCTTTTCTAGGCACAACTATTTGCACTATGTTTATGTCTTTATAATTTATATAAGTCAACCACATATTAGGCTTCATTATGCATTGATGTTTATTAACCATAAAAATATGATAAATATACAAAAATACTGTTCAAAACACGTCAAAAATCCAACACAATATTTACAAAACGGTTTGTCATTAAAAATGGCCTGCGCAATTTCAGAAATAAAATACATACCTACAATATTTAGATGTATTTTTTTTGTTTGCGGTAAACAAGATAATTACAATAACTATAACTATAAATCATTAGCACCACGTTTTAGACATAAACCTAAGAAATTATATCAAGTATGGATATAGTAGATATTTGTGAGGAAATAGAAAATGTTTCTAATTTTAAATCTCTGTCTTGTGAAGTAGAAACAACTAGCTGTTATGTGCCATCCACACATAACTATTTATCTTTGTTGACGCAAAATGTACGTAGTATCAACCATAATTTTAACGATTTTGAAGTACTATTGCAGAGAATTAAAATAGATTTTGACATTCTTGTTCTCACCGAGTGCTGGCTTACTCCTAATCCTCTACTGCCGTCGTTGGAAAATTATCAAAACTTTTATACAAAAATTAATCATAAACAGAACGATGGTGTTGTACTTTATATAAGAAATTCATTCAATACGTGTGTTGAAGAACCTACCCTGGTAGATGCAAACTGCCTAATTATAAAACTTAGTCCTCATACAGTTGTGGTAGCTATATATCGATCTCCCTCTTATAGTAACATTATTCCTTTTTTAACATCACTGAATGAAATCTTAACAAGTTTGTCTTCCCTTAATAATATAATTGTCATTGGTGATATAAACATTCCTATCAACCCTGAGAAAAGTAATCAAAACTCAGAAAAATATCTGAATCTTGTATCGTACCATGGTCTTCTACCAGCCCATACCATAGTGACGAGAGATCACAGTTGTATTGACCATGTTTTATTAAAAACGAAAAAGAATGCTCTCACCCTAGTACCAAACTCAACGATTACTGATCACAAAGCCGTAGTTACCGTTTTGTTTGATGAAATTTTAAAAAATAATGAAACTACACTTGCGACAGTTATAGATAATGAAGGGTTAAAAAAAGATATTCTTAACATTGACATGTCGCCTATTTATAACATCACTGACCCAGAAACTAGTATGAACTATTTACTCGAAAAAATGTCACAAGCAGTAGAGCGAAACACAAAAACGGTAAAAAAGTCAAGACGTAAGTTAATAAAAAAACCTTGGATCACGCAGGGCTTACTTCGCTGTATGCGAAACAGAGACAAGTTACATCTCAAATCTAAACGAAATCCAGGGAATGATACCCTAGCACTTACCTACAGACGATACAGAAATTTCTGTAACGATCTTTTAAAAAAAGTTAAAAGAGCATATGATAAGAAACAAATTGAAATAGCAGGTAATAACAATAAAAAAATATGGGAAGCGATAAAAAACATAACAAGTAACACAAATAAAAATAAAAATGCTTCTAATGAACTTTTGAGATTGACCACAGATCCCCTAACTTCACTGAACTTAGTTAATGATTACTTCGCCAATGTCGGAAAAACTTTATCATATGAAATACTTAATAAACTAAATCGTAACAATGCAGATAGTTCAAGATATACAGACTCAAGCTCTTGCAAAACAATGCTCTCCTCATTTGTTTTAGAAGAAACAAATGAGGATGAAGTTGAAAAAATATTAATGGGATTAAAAAACGAATGTTCAGTGGGTTGTGACAAAATTTCAAATAGACTATTGAAAGATATAAGATCCTTTATAGTACCTCCGCTTACTTTTATCTTCAATCTTTGTCTCAGCAGAGGAATTTTTCCGTCATCTCTTAAAAAATCAGTAATAATACCTATACATAAAAATGGGGATAGAGACCGCATCGGAAATTATAGGCCGATTTCATTGTTACCAGCTGTATCTAAAATTCTAGAAAAGATAATAAATACGCGATTAATTAACTATCTTGAAAAAAACTCCATACTGTCTGATAATCAATTTGGTTTTCGTCGCGGCAAATCGACCACAGATGCTGTTCACAATCTCATAGAATTTATATCTAAACACACTGATGAAGGAAAAAAATGTTTAGCCATTTTTCTTGATTTAGCAAAAGCATTCGACACGGTCTCCATCCCTATCCTACTACGGAAACTAGAAAATATTGGTATAAGGGGTATACAGCTGCAATTGTTTGAAAGCTACCTATCTAATCGATCACAACGGACAAATATAAGTTTGTATACAAGTTCAGACGTTCCTGTTACATGTGGAGTTCCACAGGGGAGTATTTTGGGCCCTATTCTGTTTCTTATATATGTAAACGACGTATGTCAAACTACTTTTACCAATGGTAAACTATTAGCTTATGCAGATGATACTGCTCTTGTCTTTGCTGCTGACACATGGGCTGAAGTCTATGATATGGCTCAAAGGGGTTTGAACCAGGTGACAGCAAAATTGACACAGCATGCTTTATCACTTAATATCACAAAGACAAAGTATCTCTGTTTTTCAATTAGAAACATTCTGCCATTTGCTAATTTGCAATTACGTGTCCACGTCTGTGACGATACGGATTGCTGCAGCTGTCCCTTGTTAGAACAATGTGCACATTTAAAATATTTAGGAGTCATTATAGATAGTAACCTCTCCTTTAAACAGCATATTGCATCAATTTCTAATAAAATACGTAGACTTATAGTGGTTTTTAAAAATCTGCGACATGTTCTTAACGCTCAACTGTTGAAGACAGTGTATTTTGCACTCTGCCAATCAGTTAGTACATACTGTATCTTAGTATGGGGAGGTGCTGCTAAAACAATACTGCAGCCTCTTGAAATAGCCCAAAGAGCTATTCTGAAGATATCCCACTTTCGACCTTTTCTCTACCCAACCAATCTGTTATATAAGGAATGCGAAGTTTTAACTATTCGCCAGCTGTACATTTTGTCTGTCGTCTTGAAACAACACGGAGAAACCACATTTGATCCTGATTTACTGCACAAAAGGAACTGTAATATTATGTCTAATCAAAAAATTAAATATCGCACAACTTTCGCTCAGAGGTTCTATGGTTTTTTAGGTCCATACTTGTACAACAAAGCAAACAAACAATTATCCATATACCCTAACACTAAATTTCAATGCAAAAGGAAGCTTATAATGTGGCTACTCACCTTGTCATATGATGACACAGAATGTCTATTAAATGTTTTAAAGTAAATAACAATAAATATCCACTCACACACGTAAACACGTTCACACTCAAACACACATACATACAAACACAAACACACACACACACACACACACAACTCACACACATACACACACTAGACTGCTTATAGATGCATAATAAATACATACATACATTACATATGTTTCAATCACTTCACACATAACGCATTATTAGAACTATACTGTTGCAATGTAATCTGTATCCAGGAGAGCCTGGAGATCTGTAGCACAGGTTTCGACCTATTTCAGACTCCAGACTCTCACAAGGACCTGATAAAACTTATTAAATTATTTGTAACTATTATGTTTAAAAACCTTGTGAGAAGTGAATAAATTTCTTATTTATTTATTTATTTATAGCTTCAAACTTAAAAAAAGGTGCTTTTTTTCACCCGCATGGTTCCCGTTCCCGTGGTAATATAAAAACATCCTTCCTTAGTGCTCGCCAATATCGTTAAAGGAACCTGTATGCAAAATTTCAGTTTAATTGGTTTAGCCGTTTGGGCTGTGCGTTGCCTATCAATCAGTCACGGTATTGTTTTTTAGTATTAGACTTATGTTGTACATTTTCATAGTGTGGTGTACATTAACATTTAACATTTATCATAAGTATAAAAATAGCATTGACAACGCAAAAATTCAAAAATCATAAATTATTAGCTGTTGCATCATAATTGATCGTTAAACATTTGTTTTTTTTCTCTTTCGAATGCAAGGAAGGATATTCTTACAGCATATTAAAAGTATAAAAGTATCGGAGAATTTTGACAGTGGTCCGCAAGTCTCGGTAGCTCATTGGTAAGAGCAGTGGGCCGGATTCCCAAAGGTCGTGGGTTCAAGTCCCATCTGAAAATTCACTTGTGGCCGAGTTCATTTGTTCCAATATTCTTCTTGTTAAAATTTATCATAACTGGTGGTTACATTTATTATTTGTTTCTAACATAGACCTTGTTAGGTCACAGCAAGAATAAAATTAATTATATTTATATTATATAATGTATGTACGTAAGCTATATTATACTATTTTTTCATCTTTAACTTAATTTAAATATCGTTTTATTATATTCAAGTAAAATAATCTTAAAACTACAATAAACTATTGGTTGAAATATTCTTGCAATTAGTATTTCAGCTAGTAGTTGCTAGAAAGAAACTGCCTTGGCTTTTTCTTAAATATAGGTAATTTATATGCGATGTTTTGTTGATAACTTCTGGGAGTTTGTTGTTTAAAACTGTCATAGCGTATGCTGGACCATACGCTATCCAAATGCTAGTCTACTATTTCTAATTTGGGTTTAGGTTGTGCTAATTTTATACGGTGGCGTAAGTTTTGAGATCTTTAATAAAGTGAAAACAAGTTTATATTTTTTTACAAATATGCATATTTCTTCAATGTAAGAAATGAAAGAGAAAATAAAATGTTTTAGTCTCAACGATCTTTGACAATCCTATAATGTCGATGAATATTTTTAGTAAGTTTTAGTATACTTAGATTTTTTGCTCCAAAGAAAATGTCGAATACGAGATGTCACAGCTCGAGAAGCACACAGGGGGCTAATTGTCTAATTTTAAATCTATCACAATCCTTTTAAATTTTTCATTTAAAAGGTACATATTATACGAGCATCGCGCCACAACTATTTGACCTTTGAAAAGGATTGCAATCGATTATAAAATTAAACACTTATGGAGGGGTTGCTATTGTGTATGTCCTATACAAAGGTTCTGTAATGAACTAATTACCCATATTTTGTTTTATATAAAAAAGCTCGAGTGATTGAAGAAGAAGTTAATGTAAATAATGAATTATATTATTATATAAACCAAATATTAATGATTTTTACTCACATAAAGAGTGTTAGTAAGTAATTTGTCAGTCTGCCTGGCTAGGACTACCATCTTATCTAAGTCCGTTCCGGCAGTTAGAGGTAAGATAGCCAGTTCCTCAGTGATTGAGGATTCCGGGAGAGGCGCGCTTCCATTTAGTATCAGGTTGCATGTATCTACCCATTTTTCACGAAAAAAACCCAAACACACGCTTTGAAAACCATATTGTATAGTTTTTATGAATTTGAGGTATTTTTTTAATGAGATTTTCATATTATTAGGTGCTTTTTATTTTTCCACGAAATAAACAATTAACTTACTAATTTCTTTAAAACACACATGATTTATTAAACTCAATAGGTTCATTCATTCACTCCTTACCTATCGTGCTATTAATTTTTCCACGAAATAAACAATTAACTTACTATTTTTTTTAAACACACATTATTTATTAAACTCAATAGGTTCATTCATTCACTCCTTACTTATCGATAAAAAAAATTATCGATTACTTCAAGCACTACTGTCATTATTTGACATTAGTAATCGCCCCTCACCCCCGCAAGAATTGGTTGATCGTGTTTTCATACATTCTTCTCGGGTTTCGTGTCCAGTGGTTAATTCGTCCAAGTCACAAACCTATATTTTAAGTCCTATCCAACGACACACCCAGTCTATAAGCACAGCAAACTTAACTAAGGAACTAACAGTGGGACCAGGGACTGTAATCGCCAACTATGGGTCTGATAAGAAGGCCCAAGGTCACCCAGCGTGCAATGGAGATGGCTATCCTCGAAGAGGGAGATGAGGAGATCCGTAGGAGAACTAAAGTAACTGACATCGCACCAAGAATTGCTCAGCTGAAGTGGCAGTGGGCGGGACACATAGCGAGAAGAATCGATAGCCGTTCGTTGGGGCGGGAAAAGGTTCTGGGGTGGCGACCTCGCACCAGCCGACGCTCCGTGAGTCCCCGACGAGGTAAACCGCCGATCTAGTGAAGGTCGCGGAAAGCCGCTGGATGCGGGCAGCAAAAGACCGATCGTCGTGGAGATCCTTGGGGGAGACCTTTACCCAGCAGTGCAGTGGGTGTTATGTGGCTGAGACGAGAACCACCACGCGACATTCTAAATCCGCGCGTTAACCTAATTCCTCGCGGGCAAAGTCGCGGGCTCAAGGCTAGTATTGTATATAGCATAGCAACCCCGGAAAACAAACCCTTAGGTAAGCACAATAATATTTGTATTACTATTTCCGGTAGCTAGTCTTACACCCATATTCTAAGTCGTTCCTCCAAAACTTACTCGTCCTCGACTTAACGAAACCTCATTGAAAACCTCTTCAAAATACTCCTCGAAATCGGTATTCTAAGTCATAACTCCGTAAGGACCTGGAGGAGCCAAAGAGTACGTAGCCACTCCGTGTTAGGCCTAGCGCACACTACCGTGTTTACCCACGACGAAGTTGAGTGGAGTGTAAAAAGTTTTGGAGGAACGACTTAGAATATGGGGGTTAGTCTGTGGTTGACACAGGGAAGTTTTCAGCACGGGCAAAATGGCGAAGTTGTTGGCGCGTCTTAGTAGTCATTGCTAGTTAAATTGCAAAGTCAGGAAGCATCACCGCTACCCGTGAGCTACCACGCGCGGAACGATCAAGGCACGACTTGATTGAAAGCTAAGTGTCTAGCTAAGTATTTTGTAAGAACTTTACTACCGTTAGGTCTAGTCCCAGTATTTTGTAAGAACTTTACTACCGCTAGCGAGAACAACAGGTGTCTCGACCTCGTGATTTCTATACTTTCCCATCGTTTGGTATGTCTTAACACTGTGTTTGGTAAGGTAGTGAGTAAGATATCGGTGAGTACTCTCTCTAAGTCGCTCTCATGTGCACCAGGCATTGTCCTATGAGTATGATGCTCTAAGTCACGCTCCGTGAGATGCGCGCATATTAGGTCGCGGTCCATTAGAGATGTGCGCCAGGCGTTGTCCTATGAGTATGATGGTATGTGCTCTAAGTCACGCTCCGTGAAATGCGCGCATATTAAGTCGCTGTCCATTTGAGATGTGCACCAGGCGTTGGCCTATGAGTATGATGGTATATGCTCTAAGCTTTCGTCCAAGGCCCTAAGTCACGCTCCGCGAAATGCGTCCAAGGCTCTAAGTCGCGCTCCGCGAAATGCGCGCATATTAGGTAAGTCGCGGTCCATGAGAGACGTGCAACAGACGTAGTCGTCCCGATGAGTACAATGGTACATGCGTTTATAATATATTAAGTTCTGTGAGTGAGACATGTCTATGTTACGGCCCAACAGCTCGGGTAATGATGGTATTAGAAACCCCTTACTTTTCATGTTATATTTTATACAATACTTGTACTAGTTATCTAAGACCATAACGCTTAGTGATTAAATGCAGAAGTAATCATACTCCATATTTTATTTGTACAGGTGGTGAAGCGAAGCAGCCACAATCACAACCTTACTGAAGTAGTTCTGGCTCTGGATAAACAGCTTGGACTGGACTGGACGTAAACTGATAGAGACTGTCACCGCTCAAAACAAGGTGAGTCTCAGTTCTAACAATATAAATAAATAGGCTGCTTCATCCTTTCTCGATGCGGATTCCCGGGTGTCTAGATATTTCGCCTTTTTACTACCCTCTTCGAATCCATTTGGCAAACTTATATTTATATATCATACCATAATTTCATGCGTGGCGACAACAATGCCTCCGAAAATGATTCCGGAGACACAGTTAATAATTTTACACGCTAAATGGATAGCCTTTTAAGGGTATTTTTTATGAACAACGGGGAGACTTTGCCTTCATTATACCTGATGTTAAGTATCGATAAGGCCGAAGATGGAAGCGAGCCTCTCCCGGAATCCTTATCACTGAGGAACTGGGGCCGTATCGTGCAAGTGGCGTTGACATCGAAATCGGCTTCATTTGACAGATGGATGTGAAAACTTACCAAAGACTAAGAGCAATATGTCACATCCATCTGTCAAATGAAGTCGATGTCGAAGCCGATGACACTTGCGCGGTACAGGGGCTGGCTATCTTATATATCTAACTGCCGGAACACAACAATGCTGAAATCATTGTTGTTATGCCGTCAGGCTTAGATAAGATGGTGGTAGCTAGCCAGGCGGACTTACAACAACTCCTACCACCAACCAAACCGAAATCCGGGACCCCTGGGTCTGATACCGGTGGTTGTACCACTAGACCACAGAGGCGGTTGAAAAATTGCAGTATGCAATTGATTTGCGATTATTCATCGAGGGTCGCCGATGACGTAATAAAAGATTTGTATTTATCCTCAATAGATAATTTGCGCTTAGATTTTGAAAATGTCTCGATAAAATAAATTCAATTAAATTAGATTTGTATCCCGATTTCTCATTAAATTTTGTCGCTAAGGCATTGCAAGCGTCCGTAGTAGTTACGGATTGGAAACCTTTGATTTGTTAAAACAGGAGCGACCTAAATTACCGCCCATACAAATAGGTACTTACCTGAATTTGATGGCGATATAAGGAATTGGTCTTTGTTTTTCGCTAGTTTCGAAAATATAATCCACAACAATAATTCGTTGTAGGATTACGAAAAATTACATTATTTAGTTAGTAAACTCAGCGGTAAGGCAAAAATCGTTTGCGCCGAAATACTCTTTGTGCCGAAATACGAAGACAAACGTTTAGTTACTTTGAAAATTAGTTCTTGCAATGAACACGACTTAAAAAAAATCTTAGAAATTTTTGCATCAGCTGGGGCCCGATTCTCGCGCCTTCGACATTTTTTGGATACAAAAATCTGTATTAAAAGCTCACTGAAAGTAATATTCGACATTATAGGATTACAGTTTATTCAGTTTATTTCAGTGTTTTTCTTCGAGGTGTTCGGTATTTTCGTAAAAAATAATCTGTTCACACTGGTGTCAATGTCAACGTCAGTCATTCATGACATTTCTGTTCTGATCGAGGTCAATAGCACATTTTTGTCTTTTATTTATAATCTACAATAATAAAGTCAATTTTATTTCCTAGACATGAGTGATGGAAATAAACCATCGTTACGAATCGATTGGTTCGATGGAACAGTAATTGAAGACAGCAGATCACACGTGCCCAGCGTTTCTGACCTCGAAGAAGATGCTCCTGAACAGCAAACGCAACCCAAACCACAATATGTCGAGAAAAAGCCTATTGGCTTTAAAAGACTGCTCGATATATCGCTATTACAAGTTCCTATCCTTACTTTAGAAGTCTCCCACAGGCCTGGATTTTGGATGCTTTTAGACTCTGATCTGAAAGGAGATTTTATTGTGTTAATTGTGAAAATTCTATCAAACATTTACAACTCCTTAGAGCCAGGTGAGAAGTCGAGGATCACAAATCTCTTGAAAACGAAGTTTGAAAAGTCTTCTTTCTTTAACACACTGAAGGAGTTTCTAATAAACCTGCCTGGTGTAAGAGTGGTTGAAAAAAGAATGAATACTCAATTGTGGGATGATGCGGAATCTTTCTACAAAAATATTGTATCTTTGTGTGAAGGAATATTTAAGTATGATCCAAATAACTTAGAGTTTTTAGTGGAAATCAATGATCTGCTTGAAGTAATCGAAGCTAGTGCTATTGGTGTCAGAGAGGAGCATACAGAAACATTTAGTAATGAACTATTTATTAGAATACACCAATTACAAGCTAAAATTAATAACCTATCTGACAAGGTAAGTTTAAATTTGTTTAGCTAAAATAACCAAATATGAAAAACTACTTAAGTTAAGGATCGGTTTCACCACTTACTGATAAGTTCTGGATAGCTTATTTGGCAGATGATTTGACAGTTGTAATATGAAGGATATGTGAAATTATGTGCACAAAAAGCTTTCAGTAAAAGGTGAAACTGGCCCTAAGTGATATATGTGTTTTCTTTTTTCTAAAAGTAATTCTTAATAATACTTGAACATAACATGACAATGTTGTAGTCTGGCTAATGAAAGCTGATACTGAAAAACATGGGAAATAAAAAAAAAAGATTATGGCAATAAAATGCAAGAGAAAAAGTCACTGTCACCACATGACTTTGTTTTTTAATATGTGGAATGGAGTTTCACCCGAGTTCTTTTCGTAATAACATGTGTTGTGAGACTCCATTTTAACTCAATCTACCACACAACTTTTATAATTATTATGAAATAAAAACTGGATACTGGCAAAATCCAAAAGGGAACCACCATTAAATATAAGAAAAAGAAGAAGAATATGTGGAATTGTTGCTATAATGAAAGTTCAGAAAAATACTCAGTGTCAGCGTTCATTAGCCAGACTATCAATTTTACCCTTTTTGTAAATATTCATCAACTTCATTTTCAGAATGATATGGAAGTTGACCCAACTGCTTCCTACACCTCAATTGAAGATCCTCTTAGCTTCAGAAGGCTTTCAGTTTATCCCTCTAGGGATGACTTACTTGGAAAAACTCAACTTTTAATACAACCTAATATTGTAAATGGGGCATATTCAAGCATAGAACATTACCTTGACCTGCAATTCAAGTTACTGCGAGAGGACTGCTTTGGAGCTCTACGAGATGGACTAAGTTGGTAAAATAATATTTATGATTGTAAAATTCAAATATAAGTAAGTATCATCTGAGAGCAGCACTTGATAGACGACCCTGGAGAGAGCTGGAGGAGGCCTTTGCCAGAAGGCACTCAGAGCTGAGAGACCTAATTTAAACATTTGTAATGTACATACATAAATGTAAATCTTTCATCTCTGAAATAAAAGGCTTAATAATAAAAAAAAAAAAAAGTATCATTAGGCCAATTACTTCCAAGTGAGTGCCTAATCATTTGTGTCCAATCAAGTAATGAATTTATTATGAACCATGATTTTGAATTCTTCAGGTAAATATATGGAAAATCCATCTAAAAGAAGATATGAAAATATTAGGTAATGATACTCAATAATACAGTAATTCCGGTCATATGACTGTTCCATAAACTGTCTGTAGTATTTAAGTATTTCTTATGCCTTTTTTGTTTCAGAGTTCATCCAAAAGTCCGTGTCATTCGTACTTATGTCAGTAACAATAAAGTTGGACACCTCGTTGATATAGCATGGAACGAACGGATAAATCAACCTCAGATTGCTATAAAGAAATATGTTTATAGTAAACAATTGATGTTTGGATCTTTACTGCTATTTACGAATGACAATTTTGACACTGTATTGTGTGCTATAGTATTGGATTCTAATGTTAACTTGCTCCAAGAAGGATATGTATGTAATGTTACGTAAACTTTGTCACTTCAACTAACAATCTTTTAACCCCATTAACTTGAAAATGTATTTGAATTACTTGTTTTTAACTGGATTATTCAATTTAAGTATTATGAGCGCAAGCTTGTTGGGGGAGGCCTATATCCAGCAGTGGGTGTTATGTAGCTGAGACGACGAGCGCAAGCTATACTCAGCTCTGTAGTTTCAACACAAGTATAAAAAAGACAGAATATCTTTGTTTTGAATAAAAAATGAAAAAAAGGCATTTTGCAACATTTATCCTACAAATCTTTTTTTCCAGGTAGCAGTATCATTTCAAAACCCAGTCTCAAAAAAAATCTTTCAAGAACCTTACCTTATGGTGGAGAGTGAAATATTTTTTGAACCTTACCACAGAGTACTGAAAGTTCTGCAGAGTTTCAAAAATGACAACATGCCCATGTCAAAATACATTGTGAATGTTCAGGTACTTATATACCAAATTGATCAACATTATTTTAATCATTTAATTCATCAAATCCGAGCCGGACACCATTGTCCAGAGAACAATGGAATATCTATTGTGTCCAAGATTGTGTCTCATAATCCGGGGCCTGAAGGTTAAGTTAAATATTTATCAGCCTTTGTTTTTCAGAACTGGACACAGCCACCGGCTTATTTGTTAGACGATACTGTTTATAATATAACAGACACTAAAACTCAAAATGAATTGTCTTTCAATGTGTTAGATTGGGAAAATTGGCCAGATAGAATTTTTTTTGGACTCGATGATTCCCAAATGGAGGCTTACAAGCTAGCTCTGACTAGAGAATTTGCAGTTATACAAGGCCCTCCAGGAACAGGGAAAACTTTTATAGGGGTCAAAATCGCATCCACCTTACTGGAAAATTTGTCCTTGGAAGGAACACCAATGCTTATAATCTGCTATACAAATCACGCCCTAGATCAATTTTTGGAAGGCATACTTAATGTCACAAAGAATATAGTTCGTCTCGGAAGTCAGAGCAAAAGCAAAGTTTTAGAATCTTATACTTTACACAATCTCAGAGGTAAAATTAAATCTAAATATTCACACCTATATGGTAAGAAGAGATTTGAATTAGAGAATTTATTCAGACAAATGACGGATATACAAACTGAAATAGAGAAATGTGAAAAAGAAATTCTATGCTATAAAAGCCTCAAACCTTATCTCAAAATAAATGACAAGTTGTATGAACTCAAGGACTATAATGAAGATCCTATTTTGACGTGGCTTTTTAATGATTATGAAAATGATAAAGAATCTTTCGAAGATGAATTAGAAGATTGGGAGAAGCAATTTGAAGATATTAGCTTCGAGGATAACAAAATACAAACATGTTTCTCAGAGCAGTGGGCTTTAAAAGAAATTGATTCAATGAACAATAGCATAAAGTATGTTAAAGATATTACTGATGATCATTTAGAAGGTCAAAAAATTACTGATAAGTTTGGGAATCAAATAAATAAAGTGAGGAAGAGAATCAACTGCTTAAAGGTAAAATTGCCTACACATTATTCAGAAGAATGCATGCTTAATTAAGTAATTGTTAAATAGAGTATGTATCAATATAATTTTATTTTAGAAACACATTTTATTGGGTCAAAGTGAAAATTCAGATATTCAAATAGGAAATGCCACCGATCTATACAGTTTGCCAGCAGAACAAAGATGGATGTTTTATTATAAATGTGTTGGATCAATCAAAAAGGAGCTTATAATTAAAATGAACAACTTATTGGTAAGCATTCAAGGTTTTTATTTTGTAATTTATTAATCTAGGTTTACACTTTTTACGAAATCAACAAGAAATGAAAAACATAAACATTTCATATGATATTATCTCAGCCGAATGAAGTATAGTTGAATCGTGAATGATCCATTTGACAACAAAAACTGCTGAAAACAACAAAAAAATAGCTAAGCAATATAATAATCAAACAAAAATAAAATAATAAAAGCAAACCAAGCGCATACTCTTTATGAGTACAATCTTAAGATGCAGCTGTTTAATCATCTTCTTCTTGAAGGTCGTATATGACGTTCGGTTCATCATTAAAATACCATGCTAGCTGGCAAAGGTTCAGGATCATTCCAGCATCCCGCATAAAGTCAACACCTAGAAGAGTAATATTCGTCCTACTTTCTGGAAACACCTTAAACGTTGTAGGAATAATGCGCCCCTGTAACCCGACAGACACATTCACTGTTGGGAAATTCTCCGTTTTTTTAATGCCGTCGGCTAACGAATACGTCAAGCTTTCGTCTGTAAACTCATACCCCATTTTTAAAAGTGCCTGATAAAATTTAAAAGACGCAATACTCATCCCTGCACCAGTATCCAAGAATCCAGTCTCAATTATTTCCCCAACGCTAATATTGATTGTAGGTCTACTACGCACATCGAGTACATTAGAAAACTCAGCTGTATCTTCCTCCGTGTCTCTGACAACCATCTTCTTCCTGCATACATCTACAGTGTGTCCGTAATTTCGGCAAAAGTTGCAACGGATTCTTTTAGACTTTTTCTTACGACCCGCCTGAGAGTCCTTCTCACGGCTCTCCTCGACTTTCTTTGCTAATTCCAATAATTCTGCATAAGTATCAAATGACTCACGTGGCACATTTTCCTTAATATAAATATTTAAAAGAGAATACATCATATGCAACTGTGTGCTTTCTGCTGGTGGAGGTGTCAACAGAGCAAAAAGAGCCCTTTTCTTTGCAACAAAATCCTTCGTCTTAACATTATCTAACTGTTTAGTATTAAATATCTCTTGGAAAACTATCCATCCTTCTCTCTTTGGTTTGAAGGCATCTCGCAAGGCATTTTCAAAATCGCTCCATGTTTTGATCTCTTTGCTGATACCTTTCCACCACTTAGCAGCATCGTCTTTGAGGATCATTGACAGGCTGTTCAATGCGGTTTCATGATCTATATTCTGCTTTATCTTGTATTCTCTTGCAGCCAAAAGAAATTCTTCTAATTTCTCTGCGTCCCGAGCTCCATCATAATGATGTTTAAAATTTTCAAAAGTGCCATGTTCTTGCGATCCAACTAGAGACAAAAAAATCTGAAATTCCTCGTCTGTGAACGTCACTGCCATTTTACCGTAAGTCTTCTTGTTTTTGCAAATACAATACCTCTTAGGTTATATTATTATAACTTAAAGTGCACGTGGTATGATGAAATAACAATATGTATGTAAGTTTAACAAAAATACGTATCTTCACTTAATCAAGTCCAAGGGTTCAATCGGAACCAATACGAATAAACTCATCCGATAAAGAAAGAACTTATATTTATTGTTTTTTGCTTCGGCTCGAAAGCAATGACCGCGCGGCTCAAAGTGCGTCGGTAAACTGACTGGCATCGCAGCTCACTCGCACGCGCGCGACTAACGGCCAGATGTAATCGGCACTGGCGTTCGGTAATTTCGCCACTGCATTTCGCGACATTTGGTTGCCAGGTACCTAGTTAGCACCTGTGTCTCTGGCAGGTGTAGAAAGATAATTATAAAATATATTTATCAGTGCACTTTGCAGTTGCACACATTGAAACCATATAAAGTTTTCATGAAAGAAAAAATATTAAAAATAATAGAAACAATAAATTATAAGAACTATGTTAATTTTTAATAATTTATATTTATTTTCATTAAACAAAAACCGTAATATAAGTAAAAAATATATATATTATTTGGTATTATGTATTTCGTTATGTAGTAGAAAGATAAAAAGATTGTTTAATTAATACCTATTTAGTTCAATAATGTGTTTCGATTTCTAAAATTATCCTACAAAATAAATAATAAATACTAGCTTCCGCCCACGGTTTTACCCGCGCGGTTTCCGTTCTCGTGGGAATATAGGGCTAAAAAGTAGTCTATGTTACTTTCGTCCTTTCAACTAACTCTATGCCAAATCGTCGATTGGTTAAGTTAGAGCCTGATGGAAGTACAAACAAACACACACAATGCAAAACATTTATAATATTAGGTAGTTAGGATTAGGATGTAAAAATCATCATGAAGTGCATTACTTGAGAGACTGAATATTATTTATATTAATTTGTTATTTTATTTAAAATATTGTTTCCTAATCAGTGTTATCAGTAGATGTTTGTTGCTTAATCACGCAAAACGGGTGAACAGATTTGGTTAAAAGGCACACAGACTTTTATATCCTGGATTAAAACATAGCATACATTTTATCTCGACATTCCTACGGGAGCGGGAACCACTCGGGTGAAACCGCTGCTGGCGTCATTCTTCTTATCAGTTATAATAGTCGTTAAATTTAAAGAAACAATGCGTGAAAAGCGCTTAATTCCAAGTCTATTCGAATATAGATAATGTTGACTCAAGACAGGATCGATACGACTCTTGCAGTAGGAAGCTAGAAGAGGTGTCCACTCTAATAGTCAGCGATGTGATACGCGGCGTGCGGGTAGTCAGCGTGACCACCACTACGGCTGAGCTTTACTTTAAGTTTATTATTGGATAATGTTAACTTTGATCAGGATCAACACGACTCGTGCAGTAGGGAGCTAGAAGAGGTGTCCACTCTGATAGACGGCGATGTGATGCGAGCCGTCCGGGTAGTCGGCGTGACCACCACCACGGCTGCCAGGCGGCATGATCTCATGAGGCGACTACTTTCACCTATAGGTACGCATGTGAGACCACATATTTTTCATCCATTGGCTACAAACACAAATAAATAATATACTGAATAAATTGTTCATTATTTGTAAATTAAGATATTAAAAATTATTTGCACACACAAACACGCACACTATTTCCATTTTAAAATTGTATGCTAATTATGTTAGTTCTTAATGACATATAATCATGTACTTTAAATTAAGTTGAGTACTAAGGAGGAGCAACGTTGTCCCCTAATACAAAACATATGTTTAAAAGGGGACTCTAGCAACAAAATTGTAAAGGTTTATTTTAAATCCTACTAATATTATAAATGTGAAAGTATGTCAATTTGTTTGTTTGTTGCTCTTTCACGCAAAAACTACTGAACGGATTTGGACTTTGATATGTAGAGACTTCAAGAAGTGGACAAACACATAGGGTACTTTTTATCCCGATATTCCCACGGGAACGGGAAACGCGGGCAACTCTACGGATGGCCGCTAGTGTTAAATCAATATTTTTATTTTCTTTATCATTTCTATTGCAGTAATCGTCGAAGAAGCGGCTGAGGTGTTGGAAGCTCATATTGTCGCTTCGCTGACCCATCATTGTCAACATTTAGTACTTATTGGTAAGAATAAGATTTTATACTTATTACAAAGGAAAAGAAAATACTTATTTTTTTTACTGGTCTGACGGGTTTTTTAATATAAATAGATTTCCTTACCTTCGGTTCTTTCTTAACATTTTAATTCATAAATTGACAACTGCTCAGATTCTCTTGAAATTAGTTGCAAATTATTAACTGAAATTAACATATCTTTTTTTTTACTTATTTTTTATTTAGATTTATTTGACATCAATGTAAACTCCATTTTAGATTGTCATATGATAATCTGCTATTGTAATTATAAAAAAAACGTATTTATAATAATTTTAGTCTTAATCATAATGGACAACATTTCATTTTCTATAAAGCACTAAAATAAAAAAAACATTTCGAGGTTTTAGTGTCATAAGCTCACAGTTTTTATTTTAGAATTTTCCGATCGGTAATTTGTGAGATGTTTAATAAAAACTAAAATGTAGTCCAAATCGAGAAAGTCAGGCATTTGATCCCGTCATTCCTTTTCATTTCTGTCTAATATAAAAAAAAATGGTTGTCTCTGGCTGAGTTGACAATGACAGTCAATTCAAGTAATGAAAGAGCGATCAAAATCGAAGATATCGATATTCGATATTTTCTAATTTACATAATGCCAATAAAACCTCATGAAAAAACAGTTTGTGATTGTTTTTTGGAATTCATTGTTTTTATGATTATTGCTGAATAGATTTAAATTTCAATATGGTTTGATATACATTTCAATTCTAAATACCCGAAATGTATATTATATTGTTCATGAACGCGAATTTGTGCGTATAATTTTTTTTTTAATTGTTTTTTTTTTATCTTAACCAAAGTGTTAATCTTTAAATGTTTTGGTTAAATAACGAAAATTACAACTTTTATGTAGTAATCGATATTTGAGTTCTGCCACTGTCACATCACTACTAGAAACCATTTCGTCAGTTTTTTTTTAAATCCGAAATAAGCAACAGCCTTACCAATTTAACTTCCTGGGAACGCACTTACGCTCTTTTAGAATGAGCAAGTTTTGAAATACGGATTTAATACACAAATATAATGCTAATAATAAAAATAAAAAATACGTGTCTCGTATTTTAACATCTAGTTTTATTATGCATAGGAAAATTTGCATTATATATTTTTGAAATGTTGTCCATTACAACATGCTGGCGTTTTGGGATAACAGTGAGTCAGCATGTTCACCAATTGTTAAACAAATCAACTGTGTAACTGTAAGCAAACATAAATTCGTGCTCGTGTACCGCTCACACACGTATTAAATTCGTTTAATTGCTATTCTTTGCTAGTTAGGTACTTTATTATATAATCTGTAATAAAATTTATTCAATTCTTAACTTTTCAGGTGACCACAAGCAACTAAGGCCAACAGCCGCTCACTACAAGCTAGCGAAACATTACAACTTGGAAGTATCCCTATTCGAACGCATGATCCGAAACGGAATACACGCGAGAACGTTGACCACTCAACGGAGAATGCGTCCGAACTTCGTCGACTTACTCGTCTCGACCGTTTACGATAAACTGGATAATCACTGTGTTGTGTATGAATATCCTGATGTTAGAGGAATGATGTATAATTTGTATTTTTGTACACACGACGTTTTGGAAGACTCTGAGGTAGTTCGGAGTATTTTTGTTATACTTTACTTCTAATATTAAGATGTGGAAGCTTGGAAGTATTTGATAAAATGATAATGAAAAATATCATCATCATCTGCCTGTGAACGTCCACTGCTGGACATAGGCCTCTCTTAGCTCACGCCTTTTGTGGCGTTCACAGGAGGCTATTAGCCTACTGCTACCACGCTGGCCAGACGGGTTGGTAGAGGGTTTGTTTCAAGTGTTCATTCTCTATAATGATAATGAAAATAGCATTGTATAATGCAAAATTAAAAAAAAAAAGTTATAATTGGAAGTGTTTGTTACTCAATCCGCTAAAACGACTGAACGGACTCGGATGAAAGGCACACAGATAATTTATAGTCCGGAATAAAACAAAGAATAGTTTTTATCCTCGTCAAATATTCTCTAGGGATTTTGGATCGGAATATAACGCGGACAAAGTCGCGGGCAGAAACTAGTTTTTATATTGATTGCCAATACACTTTGACTTAAAACTCCTATACTAGGGTTACTGTAGTGTGTTTTGTTTCAGCTGTTTTTTTTATAATTTGTTTTGTTTTAGTCATTTTTCAATGCCTGACTCATGATTTCAGGGTCAAGAAGACAGTTGGAGTCACAAAAACGCCCTGGAAGCGAAGTGGTGTGTATCCCTAGCCAACTATTTACGGCGAATGCAATATAAATCTGAAGAGATAACGATATTGGCCACCTACACAGGTCAAGTTGCGCTCATCACAGAGGTTAGATCTTTATCCTAACTAAGATTATAAAAATGTTTGTTTGTTTGACGCCCTAAGTAAGCAATTGCGGATTATTCTTTTAACTTTGGATCGCTAATGATTCTTATTAGTAAAAGAGAGAGAGAAGCTTTCCATAGAAATACTTCACTAAAATGCTGCTGGAATATAGTAAATGAAAATCGGAAGAATGGTATATTTAGAACTCGTACGAGTTGCAAAAGTTCATTTAAGTCTAACCAATTCTTCACAATATTTAAGCAATAAATATTTTTTCATTTATTTGCCTAGGTCTAGTATCATGAATTGTCAAAGGTCGCTCGAGTGTCTATAGCATAGAACAACGCGGCTTCCGGTAATCCGCGTTGCTCTATGGTCTATAGCACGGTTTCCCAATTAGTGGTACGCGTACCCCCAGGGGTACGTGAGGTAGCATCAAGGGGTACGCGAGCAATCTTTTAACTAAGATATTAAATCAGTAAAAAATAATTACCTATGGAATAAAATGTAATAAAAGGGTACGCGAGTTTGAAGTCATTTTTTGGAGTGGTACGTAGTATAAACTAATTGGAAACCACTGGTCTATGGTATTTATTTGATGTCACTGTCAGCTAGAGGTGTGAGCCGCCGATGATATAACGCAATTACGCTTTCGGCCCAAAATCAGTCGTATACAGTAACTTTTTTTTGGATGCACTACGCCAGGAAAAACTTGTGTGAGTAGACATCGACCCACAAACACCAGTTTTGCTTATTGATACAGCCATTCATCAAAAACGTACCTTATCAATTAAAGATGATTTTTCCTGAAATTGGTATTTGTTGCTCAAGCTCTTGGGAGGCCCAGTTGGAGGAGTGGCGGTAGATAGGTAGATGGCGGTAGATTTAACCGCCTCTGTAGTTTAGTGGTACAACCACCGGTATCAGTCCGTCTGGCTAGCTACCACCATCTTATCTAAGTCTGTCGCCATAACAATAATGTTTTCAGCATTGTTGTGTTCCGGTAGTTAGAGATAAGATAGCCAGCTCCTCAGTGATTGACGATTCCGGGAGAGGCTCGCTTCCATCTTCATCCTTATCAATACTTAACATCAGGTATGATGAAGGCTAAGAGTCTCACCGTGGTACATAAAAAAAAGATATTTAAACTTTACTATATACCATAGTAATTGCCATATACAATAGGCCATTCCATTAAAAAAAAAGAAATACGGTAATACCTCACACACAGTTTATATTATTCCATTTCAAAATCGATCCAAAAAGGACTTTTTGGAAAACCCTATAGTTAAAAATGTACTTGATCCCTAGAGACTAAAGATGTGTCCATTTATTTATTATAATTTATTTGTAAATTCAATTTTTGACGACGACATGGCAACTCAATAATATTTTCTTTCCCAAGCATATCTTTATATTTATACTAGCGACACATAACTTTTGGCTCTATTACGACCTATTTGTATGTCGAATATTGAACTTTATAAAAAAAAAAACAAAATTACTACTATCAAAAAATTATAACCTTTTGAATGCAAAAAACCGCATCGAAATCGGTCCGGTAGTAAACAAACAAACAGCTGACAACCTCTAACCCCATAAACGCGTATACCGCCTTTGTTCCGGTCCGTCGTGGATAGTTATTATATATATTATAGTCATTTTGGGTTGCTATATTTAATATAATATAATAATAATAATATAACCTTTATTGTACACGATACAAAAACAAACACATATAGAGAAAATACCAAAAAAAGAGGAACACACAATAGGCGGCCTTATTGCTACATAGGAATCTCTTCCAGGCAACCTTGGGTGAGAGACGGAACCCTTCATGTGCGAGTTCGAGTCGCACTTGGCCTTTTTTTTTTTTTTAGTTTATTATTATCAGTAATTTTATGTTAGAATTTAATTATGATTATTTTTAATTGTTTGTAATAGCGCATGTCGTGACTGCCTTTAATTAAGACAGCACTTAGTTTTATGGTTAACTTCGTTCTTTTTAAATTGTTCTAGTGTATGTTTTGTTGGTGATTCTTATAGTATAAATAAATAAATAGTTTTTCCAACCAAAAACGCTTGCCAGCTCATATATGCCGTAATATACTTAGTAAAATTAAGGACGCGTTCACAAGATTAAATTCCCACACAATATGCGGTTTAGTTGAGCGAGAGTAGATTGCCTTTATAAAATAACTAGCGGATCCTCGCGGTTTTACCCGCGTGGTGCCTGTTCCCGAGGGAATATCGGGATAAAGTATAGCCTATGTCACTCGGGAGAAATGTAGCTTTCTAATGGTCTAAGAATTTTCTAAATCGGTCCAGTAGTTCCTGAGATTAGCACGTTCAAACAAACAAACTCTTCAGCTTTATAATATTAGAATAGATAATATATAGAAACTACTTCAACTATTTTGTTGTGTTCCATAATCCAAACCAACCACTAACACGCTATTAACCGTGTTAATTTTGACAGTTCAGCAAGAAGTACCCGAACTTACAAGATGTTAAAATCACAGCTGTCGATAATTACCAAGGGGAAGAGAACAGGATAGTGATATTATCTCTGGTGAGAAGCAATAGGGAGTTGAAGATTGGCTTCTTAGCCGCTGTCAATAGGATATGTGTGGCGCTGTCGAGGGCTAGAGAAGGTACTTTTTTCAACACTATAATAGGATTAATTAGATCATACTAATATTATATGAATGTGAAATTTTGGGAGGATGTATGTTTGTTACTTTTTCACGCAAAAGCTACAAAACGGATTTGGATGAAAGGCACACAGGTATTACATAGCCTGGATAAAAACAGAGGATATGATTTATCCCGATATTCCCAAGGGAACTGGTACCACGCGGATAAAACCGCAGGCGGACGCTTGTTCATAATAAATTTGCGCAGAATTGACTGTGGCCTCAAATATTGCGGTGTCGTCACGCCACTTCCTCACGTTCGGCGCAGCGCCCTACAAATTACCAGCAGCAAGCCGAAGTGGCGTGACGTCACAGGCTGAGCCGTTAAGCGCAACGTTAAGGCTCCATAACCTCACTATTTGTAGAGATATTGTCATATGATTCTTTTACACTTACATTTAATTTTACTTATACTTTCAAACAGATTAATAGAAATAAAATTGGTAACTTCTCTATTAGGGTATATACGTTCCTTTTATCGCACCAATCGTTCATGTATAGTCGACAGCAAAAGCACGTCAGGTTTTAAGTCTACGCGATGTTAACTGTACCTACTTTTAGTACTTTTTATTTGTATTGTCATAAACAATCGATTTAAAAGGGTTTTAACTGTGGCCGTGATTAAAATTTAAAAAAAATGCTTCGGAATGTGGGGTACCTTTACCAAACTGCGAACATAAAAATCTTTTTATGAATGTTTCAGGTTTCTACATTTTTGGAAACATGAACGTCTTAAAAACTGCGAACAACATTTGGAGATTCATCAACGACAAACTAGTTGCTCAGAATGCTATAGGAAACACGATGACGGTGCGATGTGAAACGCACAAAGATAAAACATTATCAGTAAGTACCTACATCTTGTCACTTTGACTTTGATAAGTATAATTGCATACAATCACACCAATAATCTAGCCCTCGTTAAGTTTGTGTGTGAAAAACTTGTGTTATGAATACTAGATAACGGATAAACATACTTAAATATTTAAAGACTTTTTTTTGTAAACACATCTATATACATTATAATTAAACTGTAACGGGTCAATTCTATTGAATAAAAAAAATACATCTAGGGGTCTTTAAGGTAATAAATGCCAGAAATGTGATTTTTTAAATTTTTGTCTGTCTATCTGTGTGTCTGTCTGTTGTCCGCGATTCACGCAGATACTACTGAACGGATTTTGATGGAACTTTTTTGTTATATAGATATTGATCTTCGGCGACATATAGGCTATAATTTTATTTGAAGATCGGAATATCTGATGTGGAACCATAGCAGTTCATTAGGCCTAGCATGAGCGGTTTTTACCGACTCGATAACTCGATAACGTGTCACTGTCCCGCTCACATCGTAGAGGAGTAAGCAAGACAGCATGATGCGCGATATCATATCGCATGATATAGCAGTGTTCATGCTAGAGGGGCAGCCAATCTATGAGAGATATAAAAATAGCGTCTTAGAAAAGGTTGTTACGTGACCCACCACGCGGGCCTAATCCGGATTGGTGGATTTTAACGACTGCTAATGGAGTCGGGACCAACTGCTTAACGTGCCTTTCGAAGCATGGAGGAGCTCGAGATAGTAAATTTTTGGTCACCACCCCAAGCCCGACCGTTGCGAACGTTGCTTAACCTCAACAATAGGAGACCGAACGCGAGAACCACTGCGCCACCGAGCTCCCCATTGTATAACAGCAAGCCATTGGTAAAACAAAATCTTAAAAGACAGTTCATAAACAGAGAAGTGCTGCCCGTAAATCCGTTTAAAAATCTAAAAACTAGTGCAATGGTTAGCTAATAAACAAATTTTACTAAGGCAGATCTTGACCTTAATGATGTTATCTTGATAACTCTGTTGGAAGGCAGGAATGGTGTAAGCTGTCGGTCCCGGACGCATGTACAATAGTTAACAACCTCCAATCCGCTTTAAACCCGCGTGGGGGGTTCATTTATTATGATTTTAAATTTTTGCATTTTTCATTGCATTTTTTTATACTTATGATAAATTTTAAATAGACAAATATTGGAAAAAATTAACTCGGCCACAAGTGAATTCTCAGGTGGGAATCGAACCCACGACCTTTGGAAATCTGGTCCAATGCTCTGGCTCCGGTCAATTAATGGCTCATTCTCTTTTAAGTTAGGCCGATGTTCCTGAAGTGGCGACATACATTAAAACGGCGAAAGATAAAAGACTGATAGAAAGACAGGAAAGCAATATACCTACGCATTACTTGGAAGTCAAATTTAAGTCAATTATTTTTATTAGAACCCAAACTACTGAACCATATCAAAATATTAAAAAATCATGGGACCTTCTCACAAGAAAACTCTTTCAAACAATAGAAGAATTATGAAAATCGTTCCACAAAATTACGAACTTATGCGCGATCAAACATAAATTAAAGAACGCGAGCGTTGTGACAAATGACGTCATCGCTCGTGGCGGGCGGCAGTGCACACGTTTCATTTATTTATTTATTTATTTAAAAAAAAACTCCGTCTCTTTAATATCCATCGACTTTTACCGACATGAGCAGTCCATCCGATGTTTTACGTTAACGTGGACAGTAAATGTCATGTTTGCCAAACTCGTAAAAGATCTCAGAGCTCAAATCTCATATCTAGAAAGTGACTTCCTGAAGGCCGCCAGGTTAAAAGAGATAAATACTGTAACTAGCGAGTTACAATAGATCTTTTAGGTCGCAGTAAGTACAGTTCCGACTGGAGCTGCATAGCCTCCATATCATACAAATAATAATAACTCGTAATAGGTGTAACTACAGTTTAATATAGCACAGTCGCGTCACCGTTTTCGTCTTAACCGCCTCTGTGGTCTAGTGGTAAAACCACCGGTATGAGACCCAGGGTTCGATTCCCAGCGGGAGTACATATTGTATTCGGTTTGGTTGGTGGAAGGACTCGTTGTAAGTCCGCCTGGCTAGCTACCACCATCTTGTCTAAATCTGTCGCCATAATAACAATGTTTTCAGCATTGTGTTCCGGCAGTTAGAGATAAGATAGCCAGTTCCTCAGTGATTGACGATACCGGGAGAGGCTCGCTTCCATCTTCAGCCTTATCAATACTTAACATCAGGTATGATGAAGGCTAGTCTCCCCGTCGTTCATAAAAAAATGTTATAATAATAATTGTAATAAATTCTCTAGCAACGCGTCCACGCCTATCATTGTGTCGGTACTGCGTAAACTAAACGCAAATGTGGCTTCACAGAAGTTCTAAGAATGTCACCTCTTTTTATAACGCAGATAATCATGAGTCGTTCGTCTGAATTCGATTGGGTAGTATTTGAACAAACGACGAATATTCAGAGGGCTAATGTGTGTTTGCAAATGTCCAAATGTTACTAACGCATTACACCCGAAATTAATAACCTATCTGTATCGGTGCTTAGGATATGTTTGTTAATATGACCAAAATAACGACGGTTGCCAGGCAATTATCTCAGATAGCCCTATCCATATCTACAAGTAGGTTATTAATTTCGGGGGCAAGTAAGTTTGGCAGATAGATCTTAAACAATGGGAATAAAATTGAGCTTCGAACATCCTACACTACATCCTGTGATTTGGCAATCGTCACAATGTGTAGTGTTGCTCCTCGATCAACCTCGTATTCCAGCAATAATTTCATTAGTAATAGCTTTAAATTTCACTTTTCTTTGTCACAGTACTTGTGAAATCATAAAATACTTATTAAAAAAACTTATCTTTCAGATAATCAACCCAGAAGACTTCGATAATTCGTTATCAGACACAACATTATGTTTGAAAATGTGCAAGAAGTAATTAATTAAAGGAATACAAATAACCAATTTCAACCATCATTTATTTGTAACATTGTCGATAGTTTATAACCAAACGATTGTTTGTACATACATTTTCAATAAAATTATGGTGCTAGGAAAACATTTTCCTTGTTTTATTAATTTAAATCTGCATAGCGAGAAAGCCAAGTTATTCTCTAAAACCATTTGTGACTTTGACTTGCTAAAATATTAATTATAAAATCACATATTTAAACTATTATTTCCGTGTTGAATAACACCGCATTAAAAATACATTACTTATAGTAAATCAATATGGGTAAGAGATAATGGAGATAATTTATTCTTGTAATACAGTGTCAATCTAGTTCTAGCCATCATCTAGTTGTGGCCATTTTGAACCTTAACGAAATGTAAATAAGGATCAAATTGAAGTGGCCAAACAACCCGCAGGGCTATTACCTATCTTTGCAACAGCAACACGACAGCAGAAATTGCGCGATAATTGCTTAACGTCACGTATCAACAGTGCGGCCTCTACCGAACAAACGATGAACTACAATGTGCATTGATTTAGTTCCTGTTATTGCTACTTAATTGTTTTTGGCGCTAGCGTCATAGCAACACGCGGCGTCTCACTCGTGCACCTAGGTAGGAGCGCGAGAGAGTGAGTCGCCGCTATACGAACCATCAGCGATCAGCAATCACATACGTAATTTTTTTTTTCACTTCACACGCTCTGAAAAGGAGGTTTTGTCAATCAGTTTAGGCGTAGAAAGGCGCTTTGTGCGACTTAGCGCGGCAAAGTACTTTTTTAATTTAATACCTAAAAATATGTCATTATTCGTTCCGAATCGCACTATTGACTTTTTGTTACATTTTATTCTTATTTTAAATAGCTTTATATTCATTATAACACTCCGTTTTGGTTTTATTATATTATTTTAGTTCATTGAATCATAAAAACAATAACAATTAGATTAAACTATTTGTTATAAAAAAATATATTAGGCTGAGTGAGATTTCACAACCTATGATTGGATCTCGGAACGTGACATACATCTTTATTTTTAAATGGTCTTTGTCTTGTACCTCATGTCAGTGTCAACATTTACGGAATCGTTTTTAGTTATTTATAAGTAACAATATATTCCTACTTTAAATAACTTTGAATTAACTATAATACTCCCTTTTTTATTATTTTAGTTTTTTATATCATTAAAACAACGAGAATAACGTATATTTAGATTAAACTTTATGTTTAAAGAATTTTTTACCAGAAGTTGACCGCGGAAACAACCATATAATGTTCCTCGCTGTTGTGAGGTGAAAAATTGTGTGTTGCGCTCGGCAGAAAAGTTTTTAGCGTCTTGTACCTTTGAAATCCTCGCTTCGCTCAGGATTCAATCTTTGAACCCCTCGCTACGCTCGTGGTTCAATCCTAGAATCCTTTACTTGCTCAGCTTTCAATAGAGGTAACTCGTCGCTAAATAACCAACTTTCCAGCCTTGCATAACAAATAACGATTTTTTTACTTTGACGATCCGCAGTGATCGCGCGATATCTGCGCGATATTTGCTAATGTTTAGGTATTAGCCCCGCGGAAGTTTGATTATCTAACAAAAAATCACCTAGGAACCAGTTTCATCTCTGTCATTACTGTCACATTTTCATCTGTTTAACAGCCACAACAGCGACGAACCTGGATTGAGGCGAATTTATTTGCAAGCTAGGAGTAAGTGCGGTGTCGAAGTGATATTTCAACACTCACACACACACACCGCACTCACTCCTAGCTTGCATACGAATACTACGACTCAATATTTTTACAATGTCTGAAAAAGTAACAATTGAATATAATATAATTTATGTTTTTGGGAAATTGTGATTATGTTGAACTTGAGATCGAGTTGACAATCACAAACTTAAATATTTTCCAAAGAAAAATAGTTAAACAAGATAACCCTGTAGACATTAAAAAATAAGTATCCGACGTTCATTTATTTGGTATTTGGGTGATCAAAATAGTTTTAGTTTAGAAGCAACCCGCCATTATGATGTCAGGATGGCGGTTCACGTGCGTTTCACATTATTAAAGCTTGTATAACATATAAGAAGTTTTTAAATAGTGTCCTTTTAGGAACAATTGACGTACATTTTATTCCCTCTGTCAGATTTGAAATAAGTTAATTGGAATAGAATTCACCCGCCAACCTGACATAAGGATGGCGGCTCACCGTAAAATAACGATTGCTACGCATACGAAAACGTACATTTACACATATTTTAGTACAAGAACGTACATTATCCGTAAATTTATATAGTTTATTTGTGATTTATTTGGAAGTCATACATCCGCGATTCTGACGGATACAAAAAAATAAATATCATAAGACGTAACGTCAGGATCTTATTCACTAATTAAGTATTATTAAAACAATAAATATCCTGGAATAAAAACTATTAAATTAAGGTAGACTCACCAACTGATATTAAATGTGTTTAGCGCTAAACATAGTTAAAACATCACTGTCACTTTTGACTTTAAACGAATGACTGAAAAGCACTGTCATTTTAAATATGATTAGCGCTAAATGTGTTTATTGACAGTAGGTGATAGTGGCCCTGAGAAACATAATATTATGTCATTCTTGTTTTTTAGTGACACGTGTTTTCGTGGCAATCGTCTCAAGCGGACTGATTTAAGTCTGAAAACTTAGACCGTGGATCAAACTTTTGCAACGCAAGGTAGGTAAACTTTTACCGTCTATCTCGATATAGGTCTGTGGTCACCACCGTAAGGATGTAGTCGCGAAAGCTCCCAGTCGACCGCCTTTGGGCGACACTCGCGTGATTTGCACAGTTGTATAGGCATACATTAGCCGCTGGTAATCTTAATGGCTAGCGCAGACGACGGGTAACGGAGGACTTTTTGTCCGCGACACGTCGTTATTGTTAACCAAATAAGAACTTAGATCCCGTATATCCATAAAAAGTACGCGATAGTCTTCGTTATAGCTAGCGCAGACGACAGATAACGGAGGACTTTTTGTCCGCGACACGTCTTTATTGTTAACCAAATAATATTGAACTTAGATCGCGTATATCCATGAAAAGTACGCGATAGTCTTCGCTAAATATTCAACTTTATGTTCTTAAGATCGTGTCGCGGACTAAAAGTCCTCCAATGTCCGTCGTCTGCGCAGGCCCTTATATATTCAACTTTATGTTCTTAGTAATAAGGTCCTGTCGCGGACAAAAAGTCCTCCCATGTCCGTCGTCTGCGCAGGCTCTAAAAGGGAATTTGCACCGCAAGTGGACTACCGAGAACTTCTGCGATTTTACTATTACCGGCAGGTCCGACTTCACGAAACCGTCTCTCATATAAATTTTGAACTTTAATGCGTTTTTTGTAAGGTTCAAAATGAAATTGGTCAGGCCGACAGTGAAGTGAAGTAAAGTCTGGTATGCTTTTCATTACATATACACAAATTATTATTATATTGAAAATCAATAATATCAATAGAATAATCGATAATGGATAGATGAATGTGTTTCTGAAAATATAATACTTAGCCAAGTGCGTTAAATTAAATATTGAAACAATTTTTTAACCAACCACTACTGGAGATTTTTTGACATCACAAATTACAATCGCAACAATTCATTCAATGTGGTATTATTAGAAATAATACTGCCAATACAATGATTCACCCAACAGTCTAACAAAACAAACATGTCGGCCATGTTTTTACTTCTCACATGGCCTAGGTTTAAGCTATCTTAGAGCTATTAGCGCACTAGGCACCCTAACTGCGGCAGGCAGTCTTAACATATGACGGTGTATGGAAGCTCGCGCACTAAGCAGCCACGAACTTATGGCTGCGGCAGCCATGTTTCTATTGGCTGCTATAACTGGCTGCTCAAATATTTTTGGCTGCCGCAGCCTGGGTGCCTAGGGCGCGATTACTGTATAACGCATAACGTGGAAGCATTAAACAAGGTACTCTTGCTCAAAATAAAACATTTTGACTTCCTAATCTTTAAGCAGTATAAAATATATATTTATATCATAAATAAACACTAAACACGCAGTCGGATTTATTTACAGTAGTGTATAAATCTATTCGTTCGCCTTTATTAGAATACCCATTAACTCCCCAAACAAAATACTCCAGATTTAATCCAGAATTATCGGAGGTTTTGAGTAGCAATTCTACTATTAAACAACTCTATGGAGCATGATTAATTTATTTACTGTTAATATTTGCGCTTAAAAATAGGAAAATCTTTACGAGACATGTGTCTTTACTAAACAGTCCTTGCACTGCCTACAAATTATGCACTCACACAGACACGCGCGCTTGCAACTGTTTTACCACAGTATACAGATACAAAGAGTAGAGGAACTTCCTAAAAAAGGTCCGTTCGCGAGTAATACCCGACGCGCCTCGTCTCAACAAGAATTTGGCAAGCGTCTCAGTCTCGAATGCACCGCGGTGACGAACGCAAGCTGTGAAAGTTTTGTACGAAATGAGCGTGTGGTATGTTGGCGGGCAGCCCTATCGTATATTGCGTACCGCACAACAGCAACGAATAACTTTTATCAAGAAAAAGGCTAAGATGACATACTGTATGTATCTTTCTTTATTCAGTCGTTTTACCATTGAAAACCATCGAGATCGAGAAGCCGCCGTGTAGCGATAATGAGCGACGCGTGTCTGTGTGAGTGCGCCATATCGGCCGAGTGCAGACTATGTTTAGACTGTGCACGTATGTCCAACAATTCCAACATCCACTACGCTAATTGAAACTAAAGTATCTCGCAAGACATTTCAATTACATAAATTTTGGCGTGAAACTACGTAAGCGCGATAAATTTTCACTAATTAACAGCATTCTATTACTAACGAAGCCGTGCTTCCATCACATTGTATGTATCACAATTGCTCTATCTAACATTAACTCAATACTCTTCTAGAAACTCCTCAATGAGTTCTGCTATATTTTCCGGTGCATCTAACTGCACGTGATGTGTTCCTTCCACTTCAATATACTTAACATCCGCTTTCTCTTTCATCTTTTTAATAACGTCTAAATAATAGTCTAGTCTTTCCCATTTCTGTCCAGGTATAGCTCTTATATTCAGAACTTTGCACCTGATTTTACTTGCGTGCTCTAAAGCAGCGTCTATCGACATCATGCCTAAAAGGGATACCTTCAGCCTTGGATCTCTTTTAAAATAGTACCCCTTTTTCATAGAATGCGCAGGCGCTGGAGCCATTCCTCTCCGCATCAATACTTTACAGTTTTCCTTCGAAACGGAGCCTCTGTATGCGTCACATACAATATTTATCATTTCATCATATTCGTAGCAAGGCACTTTATCTTCCGACAAATTTTCATATTCTAGAACTTTCTCTATTCCTTTACCCATATCTTTGGCGGTAACTTTAGGCTCTCTCACTGCAGGGCTAGCTATGTCGATGCAAATAATTTTCTCTACTTCGTCTGGGAATGATGAGGCATACATAAAGCTCAAAGCCCCACCGAGTGAGTGTCCCATCAAAGTCACTTTTGTCCACTTATAATGTTTTATGATCCTTCGTAGAAGAACAATGCCGTCCCAAAAAATGTAGTACATCATTCCTGTAGGGTAGTGGGATGATAAGCCGTGTCCTGGTAGATCCAGACATAGTACTGAAGTCGTGACGGGTAGTAACGGGATGAGGTTGTCCCATGTTCCTGCGTTGTCTTGCCAACCGTGGAGGGCGATCATTGGCTGCTTGTCCCGGGGCCCCCACCAGCGTCCGGCCACGTGCCCCCACGGCACAGGGATCTCTATTTCATCAACTGTGATGCCAGGGGGGAGATCTGAAATGTAAAGAAAACAGCAGTGTGTAAGTCTTCTGACTCATTTAAAACATTTAGGTAACATGGAAGAGACAAAAGATTTAATATAATATAAGTCACAATCACAAGAGCGTCCGTGGTTTTAACAGAAAGGTTCCTGTGCCGTGCCTTTAAAACGATCAGGATAAAAAATATGCAGTCCTATTTCACATTAAATCATACTGA
This sequence comes from Chrysoteuchia culmella, assembly GCA_910589605.1. Lineage (NCBI taxonomy): Eukaryota > Metazoa > Arthropoda > Insecta > Lepidoptera > Crambidae > Chrysoteuchia > Chrysoteuchia culmella. The sequence goes on from OU342651.1 coordinate 6,425,533, forward strand.
AGGGTGGGTGGGTATCGCTAAACTAGGAAATTACCAGTGGAAATAACTTGGGGTAGGAAAGAACAGTCTTGCATTATCTTTTTCATTTCCAGATTTGTTTAATAAAAACCCCGAGGGATCAGTTAAAATTAAATACAAGTACATACTACATTCTTATTTCTGAATGGACCATGAAATTCATGTTAGCGATTATGCTGGCTGTCTCCGATGTGAGTAGAAGGAATGAAGAAAGAAGAAGAACCATTAGGTCAATTCTTCAAGAAGGTTAGACTAGACTGTTTAATTAAACCAGTAGCATACCAATTTAATCTAATGTAAGTACCTATCTACCAAAGTGTTTCATTGATGGCATGGCAGCAATCGTTGATTTATTGTATTTCGAACAAAATATCGCGACGTAACGCCTTTTATATTGTTTTATTGTAATCAAAGTCCAAAAGATTAGAATTCTCGCTAAATAAAGTATATCGTATTCCAATGGTATATGAATTCAAGGTGCAAAGATAAACTATGAAGGTCAGATATGACGTAGATAATGTCATCTTCTAATCTTATACCTACTTCGTTCTATGTATTACCTAAATACCTAACTTATTATTATTTTTATTAGGTAACAGGTCTTGCTATCCTACCTACTAATATTATAAATGCGGAAGTATGTCAGTTTTTTTTTGTTACTCTTTCACGCTGAAACTACTGAACGGATTTGGATGAAATTTGGCACAGAGATACACTCGGCTGCAAGGAAATCGGACCACTGCGTTATTTTCATACAAACATGTTCCCTTCACGGTCTAATAAATAAAAAAGTATGTGTATTTCTGCAAAGATTAATGTGTGTAAGTGTAAGTGTTAATGGCTAGGCAAATGTTCAACTAACCAATTAGCATTTAAAACAACTGGAAACATTTCTTGATTTCCTCCTTAGAATAATAACGCCTAGAAACCGCGTCTGAATCAAAACGTATGCATTAACGCGTGTCATTCTCATGATCCTGTGTGCGTAAGCTGTATGTATCTACGCTCTTCAAAACGCACACAAATATCGCTTCAGTGTTACCATCATCGGGCTTTTACCCACAAAAATGGGAAAACGTGCTGATATGATCTTTAAATACATAAGATGAATTTGATTATGTTCATAAGTATATTACATGTTTTTAACAGACTTCAATTGAAAAGGAGGAGGTTATCTATTCGTTGCGTTTTCAAAACCTCCTCTTAAATGTAACAAATACTTTTCTGAAAACCGCATCTCGCGGACAAACATACATACATGCGGGTCAAACTGAGGTTCTTTGAAGTCGGTTAAAATACCAAACGCCCTAAATCTAACAAATACTTTTCTGAAAACCGCATCAAAATTGGTTCAGCGAAACGCGAGATAATCGTGGACATACATACATACATACAGCCCCTGTACCGGCTAAAAAATATGGGTATGGACATGGGCTTCATTTGACATTTGAAGCCCATATTTTGAATGTCAAATGAAGCCCATCACCATATCCATATTTTTTAGCCGGTAGCCCCCCTGGTCAAACTGAGAAGCTTCTTTTTTTTGAAGTCGCTTAAAAATGGCGCGGTCGCCTTAACATGAGCTAATGTATTTTATCTAGGACGTTACCTTTGCTGGCACAGCACCACGACGAATTTTTCGCAAACCTTTTTTCGTAGTATACATATCCTTTTTGTGAAAATGCATTGAACAGATCTTTGTATTTTTAGTAGGCTTATACCAATTTTCCTTGCCGTTACGTCTAACTATTTCAATCCATCGATTGGCTACTATAGGGTCGACAGGAAAGCTAAAAAATATGAGACGCTATCAAAAACAATGATAAACAAAATTTTATAAATGCAGGTACGGTGACGATTTTAGCATAGCACGTACTTATCTATGCACATAACAAAAAATATAACTTCCTTTCATAAAACGGAGGACGTAAGAAATTAAAGACGAAAAAAATTTTTTTCATGGAACTTATAACACCAACATTTGCCTAGTCCAAACCGTATTAAATAGCAGTTATAGCAAATAAAATATTTAATTTTCTCAATCTATAGGACCAACTAAAAACATTGTGTGCATTTTTTCCCCACAACTAGCAACACTGTATAGTGATCGGTTCTGTTTCAAATTATTTGTTTTTAGTCGATTTACGTACAGAAAAATGTATAAAATATGAGTACTTGCATGTGAAATGAAATTTCATCACTTTTTAGACTTCTAAACTCTAAAGTTTAGAAAAGTCTTATAATCCCTCTCTGTCCGTCCGTACGTACGTACGTATGTATGTACGCATCGAGATCTCAGAAACCATAAGAGATAGAGACAAACGGTCAACGGGAATGAGTTTAGGACACCAACATGTGTTAAATGTACTTTTTTAGTTTCTACACTACAAAACATTAACAACTGTCACGTGGTTTAGAAGTCTATTTTGTGTCTATTTTTGCTAACTTTTTTTTTGTTTTCCCGAGTTGTTAAAACACTTTTTTATTGTATAAACAGTCATTTTTAATTATTTTTCGCGAGCTGTGTTCGACATAACGTGACCTTGAGCACTGACAGCGCACAGAACGAACTTAGCCACATATGGCTAAGTTTTAGTTGCGCTTGCGCGTTTTTCGTGCTTGCAATAGGTTTCTAGGCGTTATTATTCTAAGATTTCCTCAAATTTCAGCGAAACAAATGTTGAATTTTTATACCATATAAAGTTTAAGGAAATGAAATTGAGTGAATTTGTTTTCCTTACTTTGCACAAAACTGAAAGTTTTCTTGAATTTCTGGGACTTATATTCGCAAGTCGAGTATTCGACTCGCACATCACAAACGTTTTCATAACTGTTTATACTTTTTGAATAGTGAGTATGTTTGTATGAAAATAAGGCAGTGGTTCGATTTTTTGCTGCCAAGTGTAGTAGATAGCATGGATTAAAACAAAGCATACTTTTAACATTGAGGTATAATGTACTACGTAATACTCAATGACTTTTAATTCCGATATTCCCATGGGATCGGGAACAACGCAGGTGAAACCGCGGGCGGCCGCTAGTAGGTAGATAAATACAGCGCTTATCTGGCGCCTGAATGCAATTATAGTTCGAGAAATCAAGAAAGGCTACAGCTATTTTCTTGACCTTGAGACTTGAGACCTTGTTTGTAGGACCGACCGAACGGAAATAATTAAATATTCAGTGTTGTAATCATCATCTGCCACTATTCTATTATATATTCTGTGCCACTATGACAAGTCTTCCTTGTCGGATAAATGGGGAATAACCTAAGTATTTATAACATTTTAACCTCATCAGCCTCTCAGGCCCCGAGTTACGAGACACAATAGATAAGCTAGTCCAGCTAGCAAGTGACGAATTAAGTGACCGCAACGCAACGCAGCATAATTTGTGTGTTTGTTTCGATGTATGTACAAGTGTGTATGCTAAAGCTGTATCGAGTCCATTCAAGTCTACATGAATCGTTAAGCCTATAGGATTTCCAATAAATTGTTTACAAAACTGTCGCCATCGGGTCAAGATTGAAGTGATTTCATTACATACATGTTTGGCTCCTAGCCTGGGAGATCATTTAAACAGCCAGTGTGGTGTACTTAGCGCTGAGAGCTAATAGCTAAGAGCAATTGTTTATTAATTTTCACATCTTATATAGGTACTAAATTATAAAAAAAAAAATGTATGTGCGTCAGCTGGAAATAATTATCTCTGTGTGAGTTTATCTTGCCCTAGATTCAAAGTCCGAGCTGACGCTACATCACTCCCCCCTATAATAAAGAAAGGGATAACAATAAAGGATACTCTACATTACAAGTCTATAATAAAAACATTTTATAAAAAAAAACAAACCGACTTCAAAAAGTAAAAAAATAAAACTTTTGGAGTCGGTGCCAGCCAAAGCATTCTACATTGCACTTCTATTAACTATATTTTTTTTTGCCTTAGCTAACTAGCACCGACTCCAAAAGTTTTATTTTTTTACTTTTTGAAGTCGGTTTGTTTTTTTTTATAAAATGTTTTTATTTCAGATTTTTTTGTTACATTATGTGCCGTTACTTACACTAAAAATCAGCCCATACACAACAATGATGTCATCTAGGTATACGACTACTTGCCAAAAGGGAATTGATATTTTTCAGGATTATGAAAAAACTACTAGCCAGATCTTCGTAAAAATTATATGGGACCACACATAAACCATTTTCTTCCAGATAAAAAAAGAATTTTAAAAATCTGTTAACAACTGGCGAAGTTATGGTGGAACATACATAAAAAAAAAAAAATAAAAAAAAATACAGTCATCAAGTCGACTGTATTTTTTTTTTTTTTTCCTCCTCCTTTTTTGAAGTCGGTTAAAAAAATATGATGTAACCAACAATATTAATGTAAATGTTATTACTAGGTTGTATAATACTAGGAACAGGTGTTGTAAAATGACACTGTTCACTGACCGAGGAGCGGTATTTGCTGTATAGGCAAAAATACTCGCGGCGGCGATAAAAATAGATTTGTTTATATTCAATGAAATTAATCATTATGATTAATTGAATTTGAATTTAACTACGGGCTTTATGATTCTGCCGGAACGCGTCGTCTTCACGATGACCCTGGCTGGCTGTTGACCCTCAGGACTCGTCGATTATGCGTCAGCTGGAAATAATCTTGCCCTAGATTGAAAGTCCGAGCTGACGCTACACATGTAAACTACACATAAACAAAGACAAAATATTAGGCTCTATATACCAATTCTACGAGGGCTGCTTGAAATATATACATGGGAAGTTATAATAATGGCTTTTACTTTATGTTTATCAGCACTCAAATAATAGTGAACACTCAAATTCAAAATGAACTAACCTATGTAGAAACTAACCATTGTTAGTCTTCAAACAATAAGGTTCAGCATTTGCATTAGGTACATCTAGTAAAACGATTTAAATTACATTTTTGAACAATTGACATGCATCCCGATGCAATTAGGGTTACATCTGAATAGACTTTTTATTTTTAGCTTCATTTCCCATTTTCACTCCCTTCCTTAGAATAATATCCCCTTTAATGATTATTTTAGGATATAAGATAGGTACCTAACATGATCTTTTCAAATGTCCAAATATACCTCTAAAATCAAAGTTCCCCAAATGAAGATAAGCAGTTCAAGAGTGAAAATATAGCAGACAAATACTTTCACATTTATAATTTATAGCACTCTTCTCTCACATATACAATACATTTAAACATTCAGCCAACTTAGTCAAAACCAACAATGGACAGATTAGTCTATTTGAGAGACTGGCCTCTGTGCTAGGAGACCTGTTCGACAAATAACCAGTCACTCCTCATCCGGACCAGGTGGATTATGTATAAATTTTTAAAAGTATAATTTACGTGATAGAAGTAAGTAATACATATTAAAGAGAAATACAGCATGCTTTTATAATTTCAGTCACGTCCATACTCTGCAAGACTATGGAATGTGTACTTAACGTCTTTTGGTATACCTTGAAGACAACGACCTCCTCAGTGATCGCCAGTTTGGTTTTCGTCGAGGTTGTTCGACTAGAGATCTTCTCATGTATGACACCCATCTTTGGAGTGAAGCGATCGAGAAACACGGCAAAGCCCTTGCCGTATCGCTCGACATCTCCAAAGCCTTTGACAGGGTCTGGCATGACAGCCTAATTGCTAAGCTTCCCTATGCCCTTTGCACTTGGATTGGTGACTTCCTTCGCAATCGCTCCATCCTAGTTGTAGTGGATGGTCAAACATCCGACCTAAAAGAAATCGATGCAGGTGTCCCTCAAGGATCTGTCCTGTCTGCGACACTGTTCCTTCTGCACATTAACGACCTGCTGGTATCTGACACCATTGGGTATGCAGATGACACCACTTTAACCAGCAGATATTTCTCAACTGCAATTGATGAAATTCAGTCTTGTCGAGAGTCCCTTGTCGAGCATATGAATCTGGCACTTCAGGCCGTCTCAGAATGGCGCAACGCTAATCTTGTCAGTTTCAATGCCACTAAAACACAGGCTTGTTTATTCACTGCAAAAAGGAGTCCCTTACAACTGACTCCGACTTTCCAGGGAGTATCCTTGCCGATAACCGAAAATCTGCAACTTCTCGGCCTGAACCTGTCTTCCAACCTGAACTTTGGCGAATACATCGACTGCATTGCGAAGTGTGCTACAAAGAAACTGGGCGTCCTCTTTAGAGAGGACGCCCAGTTTAGCCTTAGGGCTAGGCGATACTTCGGCCGTCTATGGAGTACTGCTGTCACCTGTAGGATGGTTCTGCTAAGTATCAGCTAGAGCTACTGGAATCGATTGAAAACCGTGCTAGGAAACTCAGCATTGGCCACGGCGGAACTTCAGAGCCTCAGTCACCGTCGCAAAGTTGCATGTCTATCGCGGTCTTTTATAGGATACACTTTGAAGATTGTGTGAGAGAATTGCATGACCTTGTTCCTCCAGCCCCTTTCCACCATCGGGGTACCAGACGCAGATTAGCTTACCACCCATACGTCGTTGACATTCCAACGGTCCGTACCAAACGCTCTGCTGACACATTTCTTATGCGAAAGAATGGAATGCGCTGCCTACTCATGTGTTCACCGATTCCTACAACCTTGGCCTCTTCAAGGCGAGAGTGAAAAGGATTTCCTGGGCAAACATGCAACACCTTAGACCACATATGCCACACATGACCACAAATGCCTGCCGTTATTATAAAAAAAATACAAACTCTTTTTTGTTCTCTGTTGAAGACAATGCAGCAGATAATAGTATGTTATGTATTTCAATGTATGGTTAAAAGTAATTTTACAAAAGTATTTTACATTAAACGTAATGCACATTTACATAAAATTAAGAATAATTACCATGTCATAGTGACAAACCAATTGCTATGTTGAATATTTAAAATTAATTATACGGGATTGGATTAATTTGCAATTTTAACTATTTTCAAGGTCAAATAATAGTTGAATATGCATTTATAAGAAATTATTATTAGAACAACATCTGATTCTAATAATGATTAAATTATAAAGTAAAAGTAGGTACCTTAGTCTTTTATGCTTAACTCCCAAACTTCTTATAATAAATTTTAGTCCTTACAGAGATAAAATGAATAGGAAAGGATATTAATAGTTTTGTTGGATTTCCGGTTGCAATATCAACAAGAGTTGCTATTCATTTGCTTCAAAAGAAAATTACAGTTTAACGGGAAATAGTGGAGAAAGTCAAGGAAATACTTACTACTACGGTTTCACGCCAACGTCAACAAGGTACGCACTTATACTTCATATTACATGTGAATATTGTTAAACAAGAAAATATTCTAGAAAAAAGCAAATTGTCTCATGTCGCCCTGAAGGGACATGAACCCACATCCTTGGGAATTTGGCACAATGCACTGACCAATTATGCTACAGAGACCTATGAGGACAGATCAAAATTTTCTAGTATATTCACCTTTCTATTGTGTTGGCCACCATCATATTACATCACTTAAAGCACTAAAATTCATAAAATATATCTCAATTTTTTCTTAAACTTAAAAACAAATGAAGAGAAACTGGATAACATTTTATATTGTATGTAAGTGAAAACAATATTCTATTACTATATCTAGCTACCTCATGTTTTCACAAAGATGTGTAATTTTATTTGAATTCCAATGAGTTAAAAAAACCTCAGTCACAACAAAAACTAAGCTCATTAACAATGTAAATTATCAATTAATAAACAGATTATAAATACTGACTTCAATGCTGTCTTGAATTGAGGAAAGTTTTTAGAACTAAATAAGTAATTATTAATACAGGAACTAGCTTAGTACTTGTTTCACATGGTTATTTTATAATCATTGAAAGCTATTATAATATTAACCCATTATCAGTACATTCTTGACATGAAATGAAATTCTAGGTAATTATTATACAAGGTCTTCTTGTAATTATATGATAAATGGACCAAATCAAAATTATTGATAAAATAACAATGCTGAATACCTATTACAAATTCTACTACTATTATACAAATAGGTGTTGTCTTTGAATCAACTTTGCAGATGGTCTAAAATCAATTGATGAGGTTTTTTTATGTTATCATTCTTCCTTCTAGCCTTCTAGGCTTAAATGTTCAATGGCATGTCCATCCCTCTTCTACACTCTCTCTGACCCATAATTTGTAAGATACAAATACCTTCTAAACTATAAACATAGGGTTGCAATAAATGTATTGAAAAGTTAGTACTTACTTTCTTCTTTCTGGTGTCCATTCACAATAGTTTCGGCCATAGTTATATCACTTTGGTGAAGTTTACGTAATAACAAAAACTCATGTATTAATAACTGAATAACACAATACTTTTATCACATCGATTATGCCCTAATATAACAAGATTTGTACTTTGTAACGCACCACACTTGGTCGTCTCTCAGGTATTATATAGTATATGACAGACAAGTAGGCAACGGACGCAACGGTACACGCTTCCGTCGCGTGAAACGTTGATTCAACTGCGAGTTTATTATTTGTTTATTACGTATACAATCTGACCGAACAGGCTTTAATTTATTGATTGGTACCACAATAGTCGCTCGTCCGTCAATTAATCTTCAATTGAATTAGTCCTCTTTTGACATTGACATAACAGGACAGCCGCGAAAGTCGAACGAAACGCCACTTGACACTGACATAAGGCGAGGCGTGACAACTTTTTGTTTTAATTAAGTCGCCGCATGTGTGCAAAACCGGTAGTCTCATAGACGTCGTCGCCGCATGTGCAACCCGCTAAAGGAGGTTAACCAACGGGGCTATTACCTAAAAAATATCAAAAAAAAAGGTACCTATTACGTATGTTATCATATAATTTGTGATGTTATCGCTCGCTGATGGTTCGTATAGGGGCGTCTCACTCTCTCGCGCTCCTACCTAGAGTACGAGAGCGAGACGCCGCGCTGCGCCAAACACAATTTGGTAGCAATAACAGGAAATAAATGAATGCATTTTTGTTGCACATTGTAGTTCTTTGATTGTTCGGTAGAGGCCGCACTGTAATAACAGTGCAGTTACTAGGTGATACGTGACTTATCGCTATCGCGTTGCTGTCGCGTTGTTGATGCAAAGATAGGTTATATCGCAACGGTTTCCGCGAGGTTATAACTTATTAACCCGCGGAAACCGTTGCGACTGTTTCTACAAAATTGAAATAATCGTGCTGAACTAAACACCTCACTCACACATTTTAAACAGTGACCGTTTTCGGTCAACAAATGACAACAAAGATTTATTATTAACGTCCCAATATTCTGAAATACTAGACTTTTAATATCCCACAATAAATAATAATAAAACGCCTCATTACCCGCCATAACTACGATCGCAGTATCTCGTAACATTGCACAGAAAATATTGTCAAGTCACTGCTTTGTTTTTAACCTGATACCAAACATAAAATATTATAAATTTAAAAATGTGCTCTCCTGCCTTTAGCCTTTGATCTTTAAAATCTTGTCACTTCTATATCATCATTATTTTAGCTAAATTGCGTACTGAGACGCAAAGCTTTTATTATTGTATGAAATTTTCTATGAGCTTGGCTATATTCTCAGGTGCTTCCAAGTGAACATGATGTGTTCCTTCTACTTCTTCGTATTTTACATCTGTGTTCTCTTTCATCTTCTCAACTACGGATAAGTAGTAGTCCAGCCTTTCCCAATACAGTCCAGGTATTGCTCGTATATTGAGAACCTTGCATCTAATTCTACTTGCGAATGCTAAAGCTGTGCCTATACCCATTGCACCTATTGCCGATGCTTTGACTCTTGGGTCCCTTTTGAAATAAAACCCCTTTTTCGGCTTAGGCGCTGGCGCCATCCCTCTCGTCATCATCACTTTACAATTTTTTCTCGAAACAGAACCATTATACGCATCATACACTATATCAATCATATCTTCGTAATCGTAACACGGGAATTTGTCTTCAGACATGTCTTCATACTGTAACACTTTTTCCATTGCCTCCCCTGTATTATTTATCACTGTTTCAAGTTTAAATACTGCAGGACTATATGAATCAACACAAATTAGTTTGTTTACCTCTTCAGGAAATGTTGCGGCATACATGAAACCGATAGCACCTCCCAGAGAATGTCCCATCAGGGTAATATTAGACCATTTTTCCTGCTTGATAATCCTTTTGAGAAGAAATGTGTTATCCCAGGATGCGTAATATAGAATTCCTTTTGGGAATGGGGAAGATAAGCCATGGCCTGGTAGATCAAGGCAAAGTACTGATGTTGTAGCAGGCAGCAAAGGGATGAGGTTGTCCCATGTGCCAGCGTTGTCCTGCCTGCCGTGTAGGGCGATTATTGGTTGTTTGTTCCGAGGGCCCCACCAGCGACCAGCAACATGTCCCCAGGGAACCGAAAATTGAACTTCTTCCACGGTAACACCCATCGGTAGTTCTAAAAAAACAAAAAGACGGGTTGCACTCCGGGAGTGCCGGCAGAAGTGAAAACTTGATTATTAACGTTGAGCATGTTTGATATTTTGGAATGGTTAGGGAATAATTTTGCACCAATTGCTTTATCAGTATAAAAGTACTATCATTTATGTGGTAGAATACAATATTCATTTATTGCGCTATCGTACACAAACATGACAAACCATATTAAAGTGAACGTTAAGTTAGGTAATAAGATATAAGAAAACATTAGTTATTATAGAGAATCGAAAAATATATATTGACAATAAAACAAGAGACAAGTAAAAGACATTATCAACAGTCTGTCGCTAAGCAACCGAGACCATAGTCAACCTGTCACCTCAACATTCTCCATCCGTCCTACGCTTTTTCGATCAGGTCACGTGTCCTGACGCGAGTTTAAGATTTTATACCCATTACAGAAAAAGTGCTCAACGCCGCTAAAGAAGTTTTCACTTCAAAAATATTCAACAATGGCTACTCATGTGTTATGGTAAAAGAATAATAGATCGTATGGTTATTTGAATACTTAATACATTTTTATTTTGTGCTGATTAATGTATTTTGCAAAATGAAGTCAAATATTTAGTTAGTTAGCCTTTTAATTCTTGAAAGTCTGTAAATCTACAAAGGATACAGAATACAGAAGATTAAATTTCCTTGTTCTGTGCTCCAAACATACTCAAAATTATCTCTTGAACTTAGGTAATCACTTCCGTACATTCCTACTTACTATGTAAGTACTTACTTTCTTCACAAAGTCCATCCATTGCTTCTGCTTTAGTAAATTTTAAACTTCTTGTAGGTGATAGATAACATTATATTAATTTATGAAGTTAAATTCAATTTTCTGTTTCTAACTTACGTTGCCTTGCATGTTGATAAGTTGAAAACTAACTCTGACGGTCGTCTCATATCTTAGGGTCAAATGTCAGTCGTAGTCGTAACAACAAGGTCTTACTAAGCTTAGTCACATTACATATTAACAAAAATATCGTTGTTTTATTTATTCCTTTTCTATCTTGAATAGGTATTTATATTATGTATAGTTACTCTTAATCCCAATCTGGCCCGAGGGCAAGACAGGGTCTTACCTTTCTTACGCAAGTAAGGTTAGATCCTGCACAAGGCTTTGAAACATTTAAGGGAAGAGGAAAAGAACAACAACTGTTTTGAGACCTACGTTGTTTCAAATGTAAGGTCCCCGCCCGCCGCCGCTTAGAACCCTGAGTAGTAAAAAACTTTGCAGTGTTGTGTAATGTAATAATGAAATACGTGTGTTCTAGCCCTAAGAAGATACCTTCACATTTCCTATTTTTTTATTGACTCTGAAAGAACAAAGACGGTTTCTAAAGACGGAACCCAGGAGGGTTTTTCACCCATACAAACTTTTTCTGTACTGTATATAGTTTTTGAGGTACGAAGAATGTAATATTATATCCCAAGACAGTGTTGATGTGTGTAGTTATACAATTAGCCAACTAAAAACGTTATCTAAATCACAAGGCTATAATAAATTTTTAAATACTGAACGTTTATAATATTATACTTATTTTCTCGATTCAATTCAATTCAATTCAATCATTTATTCATAAGTAGGTACAGGTGTTACAAAATGTGTTAGGATCTTATGGGCATAACAATTTTGGTAAGAGGGAGACTTATTCTCTTTGGTTAAGGGTGGTACTGGTATTGCACTATCCAATATCTTGGTCTAATACCTACTTATTTAATCAAACTGATGTACGCCCATTCAACATGTCCAATAAAATTGTCCAAGATTTTGCATAGCGTAGTATATGTAGCTGATATGTGTCAAATAAACTTGAATAAAATGTCAGTATCAATCCTACTAATATTTTAAATATGAAATGAAACTACGTCAGTTTGTTTGTTTGTTACGATAACGGGAACAACGCAGGTGAAACCGCGGGTGGCCGCTGGTACTTTATAAATGACACATAAACTTGGGTCAAATATCAATGTTGTTAGCACTTTTGAGGAAGTCATCAAACTTTGATCAAATGACCAAGATTTTGGTTGTGTAGAACGAGAACATGAAATTGTAGGTAAAGGCGTAGCTAACTTCCAATATGTTAGCACTGGATTCCACTTCAACCACAACGAAGATCATATTATTATATTAATTTCGGGGGCGGAACTTTTTGCATAATGTCGATTGTCCTAAAGTCGTTTGTCATACCTATATCAAATCATCAAATAGTATAACACTAATGACACATAATTTTTCCTTCACATAACATTTAAGTAGCATAACTGTCTACTAAAGGCAATGAAGCATAATAAATTAAATCCCTTATTTAATTCGGCATAATATTAGCATAATTTTATTTGCCATAACTATACAAAAACCTAATTTTATTTGGCATATTATAGGTATTCCTAACATTTTTATTGTAAACGAAAAAGATACATAACAATTTCTATTAAAGTTTTACATACTTGTCAGTGACAAAAACAAATCGCCTAAAAACCGACTCCACGCAGTCTTGTACGCCCTAACCCCTAAAGTGTAATTAAAGCCCGCGTAGGCGCGGAGGGGCGAGGCGGCCCGCGAGCTGAGGAGCAGTTGACCGAAAACCGCAGGTGCGACGATAAGGTCGCGTGGGACCGTCGCCGCATGCTGCATGCCTAATTGCATGCTGCATGATTTCATAGCAAAGTTGTAAAAACTATTAACATAGTTCTATTTGAAATTGTGAGTATCCAACGATACTCACAATTTCCAAGTAGCGTTAGCAGTCAAATAATTAAAAATGTATCTTATTATTTGTTGTGTTTATTATTGTTACAGCAATTATGCTTTTAAAAAATATTCGTAATTCTATTATTCCTTGTCCTTTAAAGCATAATGAATGTATAGCATAATAATATGCTATACATTAATTATGCTTTTAACAAAATATGCGTTAGATATTATTCGTTGTGATCATTATGCTTCACTTAAGTTATGCTTTTAAAAATTCTACTTAATACAAACTACACACTAGCCTACACTATATTAGTACTTTTAAAATTATGCGTAGCGATATTATGCAACATGATGATTATTGGTATTAAAATTATGAAACATGATATTATGACAATAAACGTTATTCTTCAAATTACGGAGCCATTAATTTCTCAATACAAATTCCTTAAAAACACAAACAAAATCGCGAAGTGAGACATTGTGTTTATGTCAGCCATGTTTACTCGACTCGCGATTTTGTTTGTGTTGTGCAATCAATAAAGAATATGCATTATGAAGCCAAAAATGTTCTACGTGGTGGTGAAAGTAAGTGAATTCCAGGATGCGAACTTATGCCTTCACATGTAGAGTTAAAATAGGGAGAAATGTAGAGTAAAAATGAGAAAAGAAGAGTGAGATAACGCTATAACATATATAATTTTGGCCTCAAGTAGATATTGGAAGTATCAGCTCCATTTTTACCTTCATGGTGGTTTTTATCTATTTTTTTTTTGTAATGGCTTTCTTCTCTTCTTCGTCTTCTTCTTCTTTATGAATGGCTTGCTCTATGCTCTAAACATAATTACGCCAATGTCACGTGTAGGTAGCTTAAACACGGTGAGTTCCTCACAGTTTTTAACTATAGTTTTATTTTTCTGCTGTCACTGTCATGTGTTGTCATTAGTAACAACTGACAAACCAAACGTCAGTTTTTACGTCACCTCATATCACGTCACGTCACATCGGTCGGTCTTCAAAAATCATTGTAAGAGGAAAAGAATTTGTAATAGAAAATTATTATTTAAATCAAGAATTCATTAACTTTACGCTAATAAATCTTGTTTACTATGGCGGAGAAAAGGAAAACTAAAAAACGCAAAGAGGTAAGTTACACGAAATAGGATTAACATGTGCATTAAAAATAAGCCCCGTGTTTTGTGTCTACGTTTCCATATTGCGGTTTTTCCCGTTGTGAAAACTATACATTTTATGTAGATATAACATTTCCCGTGTTCATCCTGTTTGTCTCTAAACAAAGAAAGACGTTACTACGTTTCGGTTTTTCTTAGGTGATGCATGGTACTGTACGTAAATATTGCGCGTAGTTTAGCTGGCCGGCGATGATGATTTGGCGATTTGGCTGTTTATTAATAATTTTTGTTTCCTTACGTGACGTGATGAAATTTCCATTCGTGAAGTTCAAAATTATATTCCTGAACTTGGTTATTATTTGTTTTAAAAGTAAAATTTCTATGACTCATGATAGCTACAAGATATAACTTCTGTATTCTCGTGCTCAAATAACATATTTCACTGTGTTAAAGGCAAAACTGACTAACTCGGCCAAAAAACACAATGTAGAATGTTGAGTAAAATTGATTCGAAGTTTGTAGGCTAATTTAGTATTCAAATATTTAAGTGTTTTTTGTTTTCCGTTTCGATGGGGTTATTCGTTGATTCTTCGTTTGCCAATTAGTAAAATACCAATTTTATTATTGTTTATTTATGAGGCACAATATTATACATAACTATAATGGGGCCCCAAATAGTCTGTTTTACCTCTATACCATAAAAATATCTATAGTTGCCAAAATTATCAACCTAAATGACTTTTAATATAGTCCTGATGTTCTTAAATAGATATACAGAACAAGTCTATTATTGAATTTAATTTAAAGCCAATAAGTTACAAGATTTTTTTTAAAAACCCAAAAGATAGTTGGTTTTATTGGCTTATTGGCTCATTTGTAGCAAAATTAACTATTGTTATTTGCAGCTCATAAACGATTAAATATCAAATTTAATTTAGTTAAAGGAAAATAAAAAACAAATGTATTAAAGCCAATTAATTTATTTTAATTACCAAACAAAAAAAAGTTAATTTTGCTCATTCCTCATCGGAGGTATCAGACATTGTTAAGTCTGGCACGCGGTCGATCGTCTCGAGCTAGCAAAAGCTTTTGATACCGTTTCTGTACCCATTCTCTTTCTGAAACTTGAATCACTAGGTATAAGAGGCACCCAGCTTAAATTATTAACAAGTTACTTATACGAGCATTCACAATGTGTTAAAATAGACAATGTTATCAGCTCTGATTTGACGAATACCTCCCATGGAGTTGCCCAGGGAAGTATATTAGGCCCCACCCTATTTTTAGTTTACATTAATTAATGACCTTTGTAATCTAAAATTGCATGGTGGAAAAATCATTTCATATACTGAAGACACTGCTCTACTTTTTCCGCAAGCTCGGAAGAAGAGGTATATGAATATGCGCAATGAGGCTTCAATGTAGTAAATAATTGGTTACAGCAACATGTACTAACATTAGACGCTGACAAAACTAAGTATATATATTTCTCAATGCGTAAATATTAAACTACCTTAACTAACCCAAAATTGCATGCCCACCGTTGTAAGGACCCGGCTAATCACCGTTGCACTTGCCCAGACATAGGTATTGCCATCAATCTAAAGTATTTGGGTGTCATTATTGACTAAAACCTCTTATTTAAGCCATATTGATTGCTTTATGTGGCAGATTACGTAAATTAATATATATATTCAAAAAACTTCGCACTGTTGCAGATTACGCACTAACACGGCAAGTCTTTCTCGCCCAAGGTCAATCTATAATAAATTACTGCATTACTCATGGGGTGGCACGTCCAAAACTTCATTGTTATCAATTGAAAGAGCCTAAAGGGCAGTTTCAAAACTTGCTGGCTCTACTCAACTGAGCTTCTTTATAAGAATTGTAATGTACTAACCGTTAGACAATTATTTATTTTGAGCACTGTCCTTAAACAGCACACTGCACTTCCATACAGCACTTCCATACAGCACTGAAATTAATAACAAGAGACGAACAGATAGAGTTTGCCCACAAAATACGGGAATGAAATCTGCCTTCTCTATCTTTTTAATCTAAATAAAACCATGACATTACACCTGTTCTTTGCGCAAGATTCAAACAACTGTTGATAGTCCCTTAAAATACAAATGCGCACGCGGCTATATCCCCGAAAATACCAACTATGTATAAGTATGTATAAGTTTTGCTTCTAGACTATCTGCACAAAATCGCTTAAAAGCCAAGAGCTCCCATCGAAAAACAAACTAATTTTAAGTAGTAGGTTTTGCCTCTAGAGTATTTGTGCAAATCTCATATAAAGTCAAGAGCCAAAAGTAATGAAACCACTATAACGTTTACTACCACTAGATATTAAAAGGCAATGTCTATAGATATTCTATACAAAAAAAATCGAGTATTTCTATTTTTTCTAGTTTGCCTCAAAAATATGAGAAAAGTTAATATTTATATCTGAATATTTGCTTTTGGTCTATTAAAACCACAGACATAGATCTAAATGTCTGTGATTAAAACTCACAAAATAAATAAAATAGTTGATTTTAGATCTCAGTAACTCCGTAAATAAACGTCTTAGAAAATAATTGATTTTACCACTAGAGAGAGAATTCAAAACTGAATGGCGTAGTGTAAAAAAGTGAAAATCGACAAAAAAATCGCCAGATAGTCGGTTTTGCCTTTAACACGGCGATTTATTACTTTGATGAGAAAGCAAAGTTAATAATTTAATACTGCGGCAGACCCGCCAACTTCTTATACAAATGTAATACCAAAATAATTTACAATTTGAGAATATTTTAAAATCAAAATTGTGTTTTTAAGATAAATAACGGAACGTAGATAAGGTGGTACGACTTCTATACAAACAAACATTACACAATTATTGGTTCATCATACCTTAATAATACATAAATACATGCGCAACTAACTCGTTTCAGTTATTTGTTTGCGCGAAATTATTAAAAAATTGTACATTCATACATAAAACACGAATATACTAATATCTTATAATTTCAATAATTCTACGTATGTGTGTGTGACCCATCGCATTTATATAGCTCATGTATGAAAGTACATTTTTTTAATAATTTCGCGCAAACAAATAACTGAAACGACTTAGTTGCACATGTATTTATGAATTATTAATGTATTTATTTATTTATTTATTTATTTATTTATTTATTTATTTACTGGAAAACCAACTGCTTAACCTAATACATTAAAAAACTTAAATATAAACATAAAGCCATTTACAGGTCTTCACAAATAAGATACATAAAAAAAAATTAAACTAGCCTAGCCTAACTATTAAATATACACGTACACATAAATTAAAAATATGACTCATTTGTGACACATTGAATTTAGCAGCTATCACTGAAAAATAAGCGGCTTACAATACGCCTAATCGACGCCTCGCTACTGTTAAACAGATCAAGATTTACCCGTTTCGAAAGGATATTAAAATTATTACTCGCTCGCCAAAGAAAAGAGTTCTGTCTAAAGTTTGAAGAAGCAGGGGAGGTGAATAACAGAGGGTTATACCTAACTGACTTGGGGGTGGCTCTAAGCGTATGATGAACCAATTAATGTGCAATGTGTGTTTGTATGGAAGTCGTACCACCATAAGGTTCCGTTCAAATATAATCAAGTTTCATTCATCATTTTTGGTATTTGCAAATACACCTGAAATTCTTACCAATTTTCAACAACTATTCTTAATTCTGCTAGCACGGGGTCGGCTCCGACATAAGGCGATGACGCAAGTCCGCACACTGCACGGTGGTCCCGCTATAGGAGTGAGGCCACCATTCCTTGGCTGGTACCTATTGGAGTCGGTCCCAGCCAAGGAAAATAAAAGTAATAGAAGTGCAATGTAGAAAAAGTTTTTGTTTATTTTTGTTAACTGTTGCATTTACCTAATCTTACTTTAATATCAAAATGCGAAAGTTTGTGAGCATGTTTGGAGGTATGTTACTCTTTCACGCAAAAACTACTGAAGCGATTTGGATGAAATTTGGCACACAGATAGAAGATAACCTGCCCCCCTATCGCGTAAAAAAATATGGATATGGATATGGGCTTCATTTGACAGTTGAAGCTCATAAAATTACCTTATATGGTCATTTAACTGTCAAATGAAGCCCATGTCCATATCCATATTTTTAACGCGGTAGGGCCCCTAGTTTAAAACATTTTATCCCGATATTCCCACGGGATCGGGAACCATGCGGGTGAAATCGCGGGCGGTCACAAGTCCATAAAAAAACTGAGATTTGGCTGTTTACTCTGACAACATACAATGTTCCCTAACAGATTTAAAATCAGTTGATAAATTGCAGTACCTAGTCATAGTGTATTCTTTAAATTTATATATGACCATCAATGTCATCATAAATTGATTTATTACCAACATGCATGCTCATTCATTTCATTCATTAATATGAACTTTGTTTTCCAGCGTAAAAAGGTTTGTTTTCGTTTATTTAAAACACTTTTTTTTTGCGCATCTGCACATTCTTATTTAATTCCCTTTTTTGTAGTTTTAATTTAAGCACACATTTATATTATTTGTCCAAAGCACAGCTCTTGGGAAATATTTCTATTAGAAAGAAGGCTAAGAGTATCCCCGTCGTTCATAAAAAAAAAATATACTTATTTGATATAGTCGGATTTCTTTTTTATAAATGGCTTGCTTTAAGGCGGTACCCCCACCGAAAGTGGCGCCGCGTTGAATTTTATTTAATATCGTAATTCTAATACACAATTTTAATAAAACTATACGTGGAATTTTTAGAGCCCATAGTCTAGTATTTTTAGACGGTATCATTACATTCCCTCGTTGTCACTGCTAGAATTTTATAGCAAAACTGCTAAAAGTGGCCGTTTTTGACACATTTGCTATCTACTTCTACGAATGATTATGACGAGATGTAGCGATACCTTCTAAAAATACAAGACAATGGGCTCTAAAAATTCCACGTTTAGTTTTATTAAAATTGTGAATTAGAATTACTATATTAAATATAATTCAACTCGGCGCCACTTTCGGGGGGGGTACCGCCTTAAGTATTACTAGCGGCCGCCCGCGGTTTCACCCGCGTGTCCTTTTCCCTTGGGAATATCGGGATAGGAAAAGTAGCCTATGTGTTAGTCGACTATTTATGTCCCTAATACCAAATTTCATCCAAAATACGTTCAGTAGATTTTCATGTTTTCGTAAGTAAAAGAGATTTTAGGTTTTATACTTGGTTTTATATCATTTAAATAAAAAACATCTGTCTAATTTCCTTATTCTGCTCCTCTTAGCATTTCTCAACTAACATTCAGGTAAGACTTGCTTCAATGGAATCAAACAAATTCTTTGATCTTGTGAGATAAAATAGACAGTAAAATAAAATAAATCTGAGGAGATAGACTAGAAAATAACCCTACTATACTATCTTTACGAATTCGTCCAAGTATACTATGCTACTAAAATGTTGAGAGTTGATGTTTCTTTGTTTAGTCAATCACGCTAAAACAGCTGAATTTAACCGCTCTGTGGTCTAGTGGTACAACCACCGGTATCAGACCCAGGGGTCCCGGGTTCGATTCCCAGCGGGGGTACAATTTGTATTCGGTTTGGTTGGTGGTAGGACTTGTTGTATGTCCGCCTGGCTGGCTACCACCATCTTATCTAAGTCTGACGCTATAACAACAATGTTTTCAGCATTGTTGTGTTCCGGCAGTTAAAAGATAAGATAGCCAGTTCCTCAATGATTGAGGATTCCGGGAGAGGCTCGCTTCCATCTTCAGCCTTATCAATACTTAACAGCAGGTATGATGAAGGCTAAGAGTATCCCCGTCATTCATAAAAAAAAGAATGGGTTTGGATGAAATTGAGCAGACAAATAGTTTATTAAGTGGATTAAAAGATAGGATACATTTTATCCTGATATTCCCATAGGATTGGGAACCAAGCGGGTGGAAACCGCGGGTGCCACTAGGGGAAAATAAATCTTATTTCGAATGCACGTCGCACTGTAATTTCGCTCAATAGGTTTGGACACGATTTTGGATGTGAATTATTTTGTACAGTTACTACCTAAGGATGACTCACGCCGAGCCGGGCCCGAGCCTAGGTTTCTCTGTTACACTTTGTTAGGCCACCACTTGGTCGCTCCAGGATGTATCCGAGTGTTGGCCGAGTTGTACATACAATAATATCGGCCGAGCCTCGGCCCGGACCCGGCTCGGTGTACTGACCTGGGAGTTATCCCTTAAAACCTCTCTGGCCCTGGGTTATGATATGACTCATAACTTATGAGACACCATAATAATCCGTTATTACCAACCATATTCCGTTGTTCTCTGTACAGCCGGTGTCTTGCTGGCCAATAATGAATTTCAGTATTTTGTACAATTGCCAGCACATACATTACAGACTATTTACAGACTATACTTCTGAGAGTGTGCTCAGGAGCTGCATAAGCTTATACCGCTATCCCTCTTTTTCCATCGGACATCCAGACGCACTGCGGGCTACCACCCTTTCTTGGTTGATATTTCTCAAGCGCTTTTCAGACTACGCTATAATATATAGCATATAGCACAACGATATCGCTCACCATATTATTTAGCGTATAGTAAGCCAATAATATATATTATAGCTAAGTGTGAACGTGTTCTAAGTAAATGTATGTTGAGCGATATCGTTGTGCTATGAGCTATAAGCTATATGCTATCATATTATAGCGTAGTCTGAAAAGCGCTAAGTGTCGCACTAAGCGCTACTCATCATCTTTTATATTGCGCACAGCAAAGGAGTGGAACTCCCTTCCTGCGTCTGTATTTCCGAGTACTTATAACCCGTCAATCTGGGTTAGCTCGCTCCATCGTGGATCCTGTTTTAGCCCCTGGGCTAGATTGGGATTAAGAGCAAACCCATTCATAGTTAAAAAAAACATAAAAGTACTTTTTCACCTCACACGCTCTGAAAAGGAGGTTTTGTCGGTCGCTTTTTGCGGCCTAGCGCGGCAAAGTACTTTTTTTTTTAATTTAATACCTAAAAATATGTCATAATGCGTTCCGAATCGCACTATTGATTTTTTTGTTACATTTTATTCTTATTTTGAATAGCGTTAAATTAATTATACTCCGGTTTGGTTTTATTGTATATTTTAGTTCATTGAATCATAAAAATAATAACAATAAGATTTAACTATTTGTTATAAAAAATATATTAGGCTGGGTGAGATTTCACAACCTATGATTGAATTTCGGAACGTGACATAAATCTTTATTTTTAAATTGTCTTTGTCTTGTACGTCATGTCAGGTCAGTGTCAACATTTACGGTATCGTTTTTATTGTTGTTTATAAGTGACAATATATTCCTACTTTAAATAACTTTGAATTAACTATAATACTCCCTTTTTTATTATTTTAGTTCTTTATATCATTAAAACAACGAGAATAAGGTATATTTAGATTAAACTTAATGTTTAAAGAATTTTTTACCGGAAGTTTACCGCGGAAACAGCCATAAAATGTTTCTCGCTGTTGTGAGGTGAAAAATTGTGTGTTGCGCTCGGCAGAAAAGTTTTTAGCGTCTTGTACCTTTGAAATCCTCGCTTCGCTCAGAATTCAATCTTTGAACCAATCGCTAAGCTCGTGGTTCAATCCTAGAATCCTTCACTTGCTCAGCTTTCAATAGAAGTAACTCGCCGCTAAATAACCAACTTTCCAGCCTTGCATAACAAATAAATATAATATGTTGGACACACACACCCTTTAACATGTACCTATGTTATAAGAAGTTTCAGTAATGCAACTATTGAACTTAATGTGGTGTTGAGTGTAGTTATTTGCAGTAACCACAAACTGCCTAGTAAATAAATAGTTATTTAGTTGCAGGGAAATGGTTAAGGCTTACCATTTACTGTTAATTTAGGTTAACTTCTTAGAACTTAACAATCTTGCAGTTTTGAAGTTATATAGCCCCCCTTCCTTGTGCACCTATCCTTTAGCTTCCTTATGTTCGAATCTCAAATCATAGAAAAAATATAAATAAGTACATGTAAATTAAAGTATAATTAGGAATTCGGCTTTCAATAAATCGTCAGAAATAATATGACACTCGTTAATGTAACATACAGCGTGTGTTGTTCATTTTCGAAATCGTACAGTCCGACTTACATATATTTTATCAGATATGGCGACGATGAATGTATGATCCACAAGGTTTATATTTCATTTGAAAGAAAACATATCAACTTTCAACAAATCTTGAAACTATCGTACGTATGGTCGTGGTTTGGACTCGATTTTCTATGGGGTCTAATTTAGATTTTACAGGAACATTTTGCTCGATTTTATAATTACTTTGTTTGTAGGAATTGTAATTCTTTACTTTCTTCTGCAATCTAATCATCACAGCCACAACGAACAAAACATATCGAATTCCGCGACTAATTGACAGTGAAGTTATGTTATTACTAATGTCTTATCGTATGGCCTGCGTAGGCGACGCCGAAGGCCTACTTTCTCTACGACTTGCTAAAGCACCACACAACTCGAGTAACTGTCATTGGAGAAGGTAGTAAAAGTGGTTAGCAGTGTTGACTTGGACCAGATAATATGGTGAAAGATTTTGTAAGTCATTAAACCTTTTTATAATACCTTTCTCGCTAAAATCTTATGTTAGTAACTTGGACTTTGGTGTTTGTTATCTGGTTTTGAATTCGGTTCTATGCAAAATACTTATAAAAAAAGTTATGAAACATGTTTTAGACCCAGTTAGGTTTAGGTTACATTTTAATCTGGGGACATTTTGACTAAGGTGTTTAGTTTATGAAGTTAGGACTTGTAGAATTAGGCCATGTAGAGTTATCAGCTTGGCTCTAAATGGGATCTGATAACTTTTTGACAGTGAGAACCATGTGGTCTCGTATTGGCAACATTTTACATGAACATCTAAAAGTGCTGTAATTTAATAATTTTACATTTACATTTATATTTTTATATTTATATTTTAACATTTATATTGTTGTTATTTTTTGTGTGTTTATATAAGTTGGGAAAGATTGTATCAGTAAAAAAAACCTTGCAAGTAGATCTTCGAATCAGAATTTTTATTAAATCTTTTACTATTACAATTTTTCCTTTACCCACAGGATTGCATTGTGTATATATTAAAGTAAATACATATATATTTATAAGTTTCTAGCAGACTGTATTTCGCATGCCGTGGTAGCCTTTAATTAAGGTGACACTATTCCTAGATTACGCTGATATTGTATCTTATCCATGTATATTAGTGGTTACCTTGTTGGCTGTCCTTAAATAAATGAAAAAAAAAAAAAAAAAAAAAAAACATGTTTTTGGTGGGATTTAACTTTGCCCATATCATTGACTTTGCCCTGTTTTAACAGGTTAACCTTGCATCAGTTTAGTTAACAATTCAAATAATTAAGTGAATAAACTCGTTCATGAGTTTAGTTATCTATTAATCATACAATAGAAATATCTATTATTTTAATTATGCAAAAGTAGAAAGAAATGTCGTTTGACCATCATGTTTCTAGAATTATGTGTTCCATCTAACTGCAGACTTTGGCCAAAGCAATGACCTTTTACCTGCATGATCATAATCACATCATCGCCATGGACTCAATATTATGTGCTTTTCATTTATTATGTATCTGACGGTGCACATTATTTTTGGAAAATCCTTTATTTTCCCACCATTAACCTAATTATATCAACCCGTAAATCTACGTGCGCACGTAAAAGTATGAGATTAAGCAGTTAAAATGCTTATGCTTATGGAGAACCTGTGCAGATAGATTAAAAATTGTTTATATGATAGGAAGTCATTTCAACTCAACTTTGCCACAGCTTGTTTTGTACTAAATAAAAGTTGTACTTGAGTAGAGAGCTTGATGAGGTGTCGGGGGGCGGCGAGGGATAGGGTGCTGGACTCGCGAGTCCGTTATTCTAGGTGAGCCCAGCATAACCGTTTGGTATGCGTAAATGCATACCCTCACTCAAAACTACAAAAAAAAGGCTCACACAGAGGTGTATTCGAATGTCCGCCCCGAATGGAATTATGGTGCAAGGATTGCGGTGCGAGACTTGATATTATTGAATTTATTATTTAACTAGCGTCCGCCCGCGGTTTCACCCGCGTGGTTCCCGTTCCCGTGGAAATATCGGGATAAAAAGTAGCTTATGTTACCCTCCGTGCTTTCAACTAACTTTATGCCTAAAATCAAGTTGATTGCTGGCTTAGTTAGGCTTAGATTCTACTTCACGAGTTCCCAGTAACGCCCAGCTATTTATGACTTTTATTTCTTTGGAAATAAAAATTTCTCATGGTATAGATAGCAGTGGTGAAGGGTCCATCCAACACGATTAACAACGGCTTCCCTTTTAGGAATCCCACCACTTACCTTCGCCATATTTCTACACACACACAAAGTTTGTGACCTAATTACTGTGGTCATGACATTCGCCAAATATTTTTCTTCCAGTCGAATTCCTTAGTAATAGACTTGTAATCGGTGTTAATAGCAAATGTTGCCGCCCGTTCAAAGTCATGGCCACCTTCGATTATGTAATGTCGCGATTGAGTTGCATTCGAGGTTACACACAAGTGTTTTGAATGTCGTTTATACGGTTGTACAGGCAATTTATTTCTTAGTTATTTTTTTTTTGTGTTGTCTTTTATATTTTGATTAGACCCCGTTTCCACTGGCGAAACATTTACAAGAAACATGTGACACGTTTAACCGCCTCTGTGGTCCAGTGGTAACAACCACCGGTATCAGACATACCGGTCCCGGGTCCCGGGTTCGATTCCCAGCGGGAGTACAATTTGTATTCGGTTTGGTTGGTGGTAGGACTTGTTGTAAGTCCGCCTGGTTAGCTACCACTATCTTATGTTAGCCTGACGCTATAACAACAACAGTTGAGTGTGGAGAGGGTCGCTTCCATCTTCAGCCTTATCAATACTTAACGTTAAGTATGATGAAGGCGAAGAGTCTCCCCGTTGTTCATAAAAAAAAATGTTATTACGTTAATGCGGCCACTGAGAGAATGCATTGTTTGACAGCTTCTAACGAGAAGCCATTGGTCATCCTTTCAGCGCCCGCACTATATTTTGAAACATGTTTTTTGTAAATGTTTCGTCAGTGGCAAGGGGGTTAGGAATAAAGAAGGGCGTTTGTTTGATAAATCCGCGACTTTTCTCATGTAGACACTTCTAGATCTTAATTCGCACAAGCTTTTCACGCTCTTTCTGGCGAATGCCGATCGAAGTATGAAAGAGAGTGTTTCTAAAAGTAGCTTAAGATCTATTATTCTAAGCTTATGATAGACTTTTTAATTCCCAGTCCAATGTTTCTCTTCTTCTTTCTTAATTAATGGCGTGCTCGCGATTAAATTCGCGAATTTTGCCAATGTCAAGTAAATATTATGTTTTGTAATATATAGAAATTGTACGGTAGATTGAGTTAAAAAGGAACCTCACAACACGTGTTATTACGAAAAGAACTCGGGTGAAACTCCCAATGTTTCTCCATCTGTACCAAAAATTTCATTCCTTAGTGGTCAGCCTCTTGAAGATTTTTAGCAATAAAAGACCATGTTCTGTTTTCGCAATATCCCTAAGATTCTTGCGAAAATTCGATTTATCTTATTATCCTACCTACGACATAGACATCGGCTCCCTCTACTCTAAATGCTTTTACAAGGTCCTATTCATACCTATATCAAACATTCGATATTGCACACTTAGAGTATGAATAGCACAATGATAAAATAATAAAAAAATGACCTCTTACCTATTTACGTGCATAAAAATTATAAATGTGCCTTTTAGAAGAAAGCAGATTTTACAGGCAGTTAAAAATAGTGTATCTTTTTTTTTCGTGCTGGTTATCTCAGACGAACGAAAAGTGTATTTTTGGTCTATATCCGGTACATTCTATGCTTGGAGTTTCTTGTCCTTTCAGTGTTTTCTATCTATATGAGTAGATCATTGTTTTTGTAAGCTATTATAGTACAATTCAGTAGTAATGATTTAATAACAAAAAGACATTGTTCTATGCAACCTTGAATAGGTACGAAGAATTTATTGCAACAAAGAGCTTAAGAATTCTTTATAATACTTCAATGAATAATGTGTTCGAAAATCTTTTAAGAATTGATGTAAGTAGTCTTGACTACTTGTGATAACATTTCGAGAAATATAAAACAGTCCTTGACGACTTTTCTGCTAGTTTTCTCGTTACAAAAGTCTTCAACTGGCGGGCTTGAACGGGTGTCGTAGCTCTTTGACATTCACAAGTCCTTGTAACACCCTAGACAGAATTAAGCTTTTGGATGACGTAACTAACGTTGCGTATTCGTATTTGTTGATATTTTTTTAATACTGTACAAAGCGTCTAACCTCATCGGATCGTGTAGCATAATTTCTAGATGGGAACTGACATAGAACAAACAAAATATTTCGTAGGTCTCCTTAGGCTGTAATTTACTATGCGTTTTTCCTAGTGGGCTTCTGTTAGACTAGAATAGATGCACACTTGGCAATTTTGTTGCAAGGGTTTATTATCAAACTAGGTTTTCGGTCAATAGCACTTCATTCATAGTATTAAAAATCTGTCTAATTTCTGTAATGAGTTTTTTTCTTTTTGTGGTTATAAGGCACGTCTAGACTTGTGTAATGGGAATTTAATGGTCAGCACAACGAACAATACATGTAATTCTTGGGCCGATGCTCACGACAGCTGTTCCCTTTTGCAGCAGTGTTCTTTCAATTCCATTATCGACTCAACTATGTTTGTGCCGACCACTCACTTACGCTACACAAGTCTAGACCACGCTTATTTGAAAATCCAATGAAAATAATAAATATGAAAAGTTGTGCAAAGTAATTCTATGTTGACGACCACACTTTACTTAGTATAAACTTATTGTATTTTTATAGGAGTTTGGTGAACCAGCAGAGTCTGAAAAGCCAACTAGTGAGGAGTACTCTGTGGCGAAATGGCTGAAGGCGAATGTTCCTACGAAAAAGACGAAGTTCTTGAACCATCATGTCGAATATTTCACAGGTAATATAATTACGATTTGACGACCTCTGTGGTAGAGTGGTACGGACGTACGCCGGTTTCATCAAGGTGTCGCCTACTCTGAGGTCCCGGGTTCGAATCCCGGTAGAGGCAAATGTTTGTATGATAAATACGAGCATTTGTACCTGAGTCATGGACGTTTATCTATACTAATATTATAATGGTGAAGAGTTTAAAAAAAAAAAAACTACACAGACAATATAAAGTATATCTTTGTTTATTAATTACATTTTAATTGAATACGATAGAAAAATATTTTTATTTGTTGTAGTGCAATATGCGATTCGGAACAGGCAGGGGCCGTAACGCGCAAGAGGCGTCGGCTTCAAAATCGGCTTCATTTGACAGATCGATGTGACACATTGCTGCTTCTTTTTGACACAAATGAAAACTTACCAAAGACTTAGAGCAATATGTCACATCCATCTTTCAAATGAAGCCGATTGCGATGTCGATGCCACTTGCGCGGTACTCGAAATCGGCATCATTTGACAGATGGATGTTACACATTGCTGCTTCTTTTTGATACAAATGAAAACTTACCAAAGACTAAGAGCAATATGTCACATCCATCTGTCAAATGAAGCCGATTTCGATGCCGACGCCACTTGCGCGTTACGGCCCCAGGGTGAAGTTCTTATCTTCGCGCCTATTAATCTTATTATAGTTTTATGCAAACGAAGTCTCAGATGTTTACAAAAGATATTTTAACCCAAGCCCTAATGTTTACGGTTGCGATATAAGCAATACTATTACGGTAACACGGGAATAATAGCAAAACTAATCGTTATGAGGCAAACTACAATGAAACTAAGACTGACCCACTGTTTTATAGGTTATCTGAGTTTATAGTTGAAACAACACCCAGAGCGATGTGAATTGTGAAATATTGTATTATGGACATGGAGTTGGCAGATTTGACGTCAATTGATATCATAACACGCGAGGATAAAAGATTTTGATATGCATAATAAATCTACTCGTACACATTATAATTGTGTGTGTGCATGTTTCATACTTACATATTTCTCTTGATAAAAATTAAGGGTTCCTACCTACTTACTGCTTGAATTGGTTATTTGAGAAAGAACATAAGTCCATAAGACTCAATTGTTTAGGAGACAAAAAAACTATCTACTGAATAATAATTGTTAATAATGCAGTAAAAAATTACAATGCAATTTGGTAAAGTATGGTATAGTAGACTATTTACATAAATTTTAGATAGCTAAAGTAAGCATTTCTATTTAAAAAAAATGCTTTAAAGACCCAGGACTTATGTTGTCTCTCAATCACATGAAAAAAAAAATCATTTCAAAAAATATTGGGTCTTTACATGCCCGGTGCACTGGCAACTCAAATTTACTCCTTTGGGTATCTAATGTGGACAAGTGAGGTGAAACAAGCCTCCTACATATTATTTTGTTAGTACAGCAACATTTATCTGGGACTTATGTTGATTCTCAACTACAAATTTCCTTTGAGAGCTTTTACTTCAATGTAGCGAGGTGGACAGTGCTGATTCTT
The DNA here is from genome assembly GCA_910589605.1 of Chrysoteuchia culmella. Classification (NCBI taxonomy): domain Eukaryota; kingdom Metazoa; phylum Arthropoda; class Insecta; order Lepidoptera; family Crambidae; genus Chrysoteuchia; species Chrysoteuchia culmella. The sequence goes on from OU342651.1 coordinate 6,454,538, forward strand.
TGCGACATCGTGTATTTACATACAAAGAGCAATTTAGCATCATGAACTCGATTTCGTCAATATTGTGACTTATGTTCTTTCTCAAATAACAAAATCACTTAGAAGTTAAAATTACTATAGTCAACTTTTAAGCACAGAATGTAGAACGTAAATCTGAATGCTTTATAAATATCTAAAACTATCAGAGACACTCCAAAGAATATGTCGGCCATCAACATTAAATGTTAATTTCACTCGGTCTGTTAGTCCCGGGGACGTATTTTAGTCTCAAAACAGAATAATATTGTCTTTTCTCCGGCATCAATCAAATTAGACAGTATAAGTATATACCCTCATTTCCTTTTTACGATTGACAACATTTCGAATAAAAAGTACCCAAAACCATTGAAACAGTTCAGCCAAATGTAAAGCGCGCTAATGTTGCAATACGGGTTATAATAAATGTCAAATTTCTACAGACACCGAACTCATAAAGCTCGAAGTCGATCGAAGAAATTTGACAGATATGTAAAGCCGTAGCTGTTGACGTTACATAATAATAAAATTTAAGTACATACGTAGTATCAAATATTTTAGCAAATTATAATAATACGTATAGCTCATGATGTTTCTCATACATTTCTTGACAATCTCATATACTCGTAGAGCGCCATCTGAGGCGCCATAACGGCATAACGTGACTATTATATTTGTTGGTCCTATAAACGTGTTCTATTAATTCGATAGAGTTCTAATGAATGATTGTACAACAGACTATCGAGATAGACGAAAATAGCGCTTCAAATTGTATGAGGATATAGCCTGTCGCATTTTTCGCACCTACGATGACGTCACGAGCGAGTTTTAGTGTGGTGAAAATGACGAGCTCTTGCAAGAAAGCACTGCCCGATTAACCATTTTCGCTTGTGAGTGACGCGTATTTTCATATCAATGGTCTCAAGCGGGCTGATTTTGGTCGGAAAATTTTGACCGTGAATCAAATTTTTTACACGCAAGGTAGGTAGGTACACTTTTATCGTCTATCTCGATATAGGTCTGTGGATTGTACTACTTACTTGGAGAGAATAAAAGCTTATGTTACTGACCACGTGATCGTAACATGAGGCTCCCACGAGCGGCATAGTGGCACTATGCTGTCGACAGAGGCAACTTGCAGTTCTCGAAAGCGCTAAGTTCAGCTGTCTAACAGCACTGCAGTTGTGGACATTGGTCGGCAGCAATATTCGTCACGTCAACGGCGCCGCACAAACAAATGCAGCCGTCGACTGGACAACGCTTGCTGTCGACGCGTCGACCAAGGCGACAGCTGCAGTTCCTTTTGTTGACATCTGCAGTTGCCTTTATCTACATCTGCAGTTGGATTGTTGATAGCAAAAGTGTTGCTTGTGTGTAGGGCGCCTTACTAGAGCTTACTGTAACCAGAAGTCTTACGTTGTATCGTGTGTTTTTTAATTGTTCTCATTTGTTCCAGGTACAAAGGCGGTGGACGCTCTCCTGACCTCCAAATGGGCTACGGGCAAGAACCCAGTCTTCACCACCCGCCACGAAGTCACAGACTATCTTCACCAGATGCTTCTGCACAAACTGTTCCACAGAGCTAAGAAGGTAGTGTTTTGTCTCTTACTTTTTTTTTATCTACATCAGGGAAACGCTTAGTCTTCATTGGTTGTATTGTGCTTTTCCCGGATTTCTCAACCACTAAAGAACGGGCTATATAATTTCTAACTCCCAGAACACAACAATGCTGAAAATATTGTTGCTATAGCGACAGACTTAGATAAAGTGGGGGTAGATAAGCTACCCAGGCGGACTTACAATGTTTTGGTTATACGCTGTGAGTCCCGTGACCCGTCTAGGTACTTAGCATAAAATATTGAAATAAAACTGTGAATGCAAAAATCTTTATAGATTTCAACCCTTTATTACAGGTGCCCGTCAGTGAGCAAGAATTAAAAGGCAAATCTAAAAAGAAAGACTTTGAGAAAACTAGCAAAAGTGGGGATGAAAAAGATGGAGACAAAAGCCAAGCTAGCGCTTGCGAGGGCAAGGTTAGAAACGACATTATTACATGGAATCTTTCATAGTATTTGGTATAATGGATTTTAACACGTTTTTTGTTTGATCACGTTTTTCCTGAATTTTAGTTTAATAATTTGAGCAAAAATAAACCTTAAAGGTTGAGAAATAACCAACTAAAGTGTTTCCAAGTTTCCGGTTAATAACATACTAGTGGTTCCCGTTCCCGTGGGAATATTCGGATAAAATGAAGCCTATGTTTCAATCTAGGCTATAAACTATCTGTGTGTGTGTATTTCAACCAAATCCGTTCAGCCCTTTTTGCGTGATTGATTGAGTAACAAACATCAAAATTAGTACTAGCTTCTGTTTCCGGTCCCGTGGGAATATTATTATAAAAAGCCTATGTTACTATCCGTCCTTTCAACTAACTCTATGCCAAAAATCAAGTCGGTTGGTTGCTTAGTTAAGGAAAGACAAACAAACACATTTTCGCATTCTTAATATTATAGTTAGGATAGATACTAAGAGCATATTATTTGAAGACATTAAAAAATCAACCAATATTAAAAATAAGACTCTTTAACCAGGATACAAAAGACGGCAAAGAGAAGGAAAAGAAGAAACGCAAGATTCGTCTAGAAATGCATCTAGAACAGGTGTTCCTGGACACAGCTGACGCCTACGTTTGGCTGTATGACCCTATGCCGTGGTACTACTGGCTGTGCGGCGCGCTAGTGGTGTTTGGGACCATCGGCGTCTGCATGTTCCCACTTTGGCCCGCCACTGTCAGGTAAGATGTACTTACAGTGTTTTTGAACTCGGCTCGTGTGATTGTACGAACTGATGCCGTGGTACTACTGGCTGTGTGGTGCACTAGTGATGTTCGCCCACAGACCTATATCGAGATAGACGGTAAAACTTTACCTACCTTGCGTGTAAAAAGTTTGATCCACGGTCAAAGTATTACGACCCGCTTGAGACCATTGCCATGAAATCAGGCGTCACTCAGAAACGAAAATGGTTAATTGTGCAGTGCTTTCTTGCAAGAGGTCGTCAATAAAATTCCCTTATAAGTTTTTAATTATGCATAACAAGAATATAATAGAAAAAAGCAACTAGTCTCGGGACGGACTCATTCCCATTACTAAATCTTTTACATTACTAGACTTTTTTATATCAATTAATTGTATTTGCGACAATCAATAAGGGATTTTTTCTTTTACTGGAATCCCTGACCATTTTATTACTCCAATGCATAAGTTACAACGAAATCAATTATAAAGTTTTTAGTGTTTGTTTTAAATAAACTGTGAATGATGATGATATTAGTAGAAAACGAGTCTCAGCACCGAGACTCGGTGCTGAGATTGGCACGGTCTAACAACTCCTGAGGATGCTCCGTGTGTGGGCGAAACACGTGTAGAGTAGTCGGTGAAGGTGCAAGGTGTGTCACTGGGCTGCATCTGCATTTTTTCTTGCGGAATTACGCGACAAATTTTTCGTTTTCTACTAAGATATGGATTTCCGCCAAGTAACGCCTGATTCTATCAAATTATGATGATATAATAAAAATTATAAATATTTGATATAAAATTATCCTCTTTTACTCTTTTTTCCATTTAACCTTTTTGGAAAAGTTGGTAAATAGATTTTATTTACATTGAATGCGCATAATAATATATTATAATAGCTTGGGCTCGTTTTCTCTCTTAATCTTTGTCATTTGATATCTATATATTACTTATAAAAAGTACACGAGAAAAAGGTTTGTGATGATAAAGATGCCAAAAATTTACATCTGTCAGAATTCCGTCGAATTAAAAATCATGTGTGTGTCTACAGCTTCCTCATAAGACATAGAGAAATTCGAAGCATGCCATATTTTAGTGCATATTAGGAGCAATAAAAACGTGTAAGTGATATTTTAGGTGCAACCATAACTTCGTTACTAGGAGTTTTTTTTTGTGTGTTAGCTGGAGAAACGTGTCCCCAGCTGACACATGCCGTTTTAGGGCAAACCAGTGAGGTTAGGGCTTTAGACTATAGTCAGGAATTTAGTGCACAATAGGAGCAATGAGAACCAAAAAAACTAACCGTCACACTCAAATACTGTTGAAACTACGATCATTAAAGTGTGTGTTAGCTGGAGACCCGTGTCTCTGGCTTACACACACCTGTATCTTTGTAATTATTTGAGGTAGGATTATGTTTTATACCTCAAATTTTTGAGTCGAATTGGAGCAGTAAGCTCCAATTTTTTCTAATCTCTAGCTCGAATAGTTTTTAAGCTACGAACCGATAAGCATGTGTAAGCTGGAGACACGCTACACGTTTTGAATCACTGTAACCGTATAAGTTAGAGTCTCGTATTAAGAATCAAATGATACCTTATAATAGGTGCACACGGCATGCAAAATTTCAAATCACTGGGCTTCTTAGTTTTAAAATTATAGGCAAAAAACTGGTTTCCCGCCAAAAAATTCAAAATAAATGGCTCAGACGCAGCTAAAGCGCGGTTGCCGTTCCGTGCGCTACACTGTTGCAATCGACTTTGAACCTAACGGCTGGTATTAATTCGAGTCACTTTAGTTTGCGCTTTCGATCGTTTTAATTTCTGTTTCGAGAATTACAGACCAGGAGCCGTCCGATATATCACGCTGATTACAAACCATTTATGGTAGTTACATAAAATTGAACTATCTGATTCTCTTATGAAGTAGTTTTTAAATGTTAGTGTTAGAAAATTAACAACATTTGTTGATATAGGGCATGGATGATGGGCAATTTTCTATGAAACCTGGGCGTTAAACCAACAGAAATGGAACTACTATTTAGTACTTAGTACTAGAAAATATTTTCTTGTTTATTAACTATCATAAGCCCCCAGGTTTGCTAGAAAATAACCAGAGCGAAATACACTATCTGTACCTAACTATACTTTTTTCTCTCTTATTAATTCAGTGATCGGAATAGGCTGAGTATTTTCGAAAAATTGTGGAAGTAGCATCTTAAAACATTTTGTTTTTTTTTTTTATATTAATCCCAGGATTCCAAAAAATTCGGGAATGCAAAAGTAGTCGGTAACATAGTGTGGAAACAACGACTTTAGCATTATGGTACTTATTATAAAATAATCCGGGACTCGCGATCCAGGTGTTGCAAAAGGGGTTACATATTCGTATTTTAGTACTTTTATAAAAAAAAAACTGTCGTCTCTGGAATTTCGCCGGCCACTGCCGCGGCACACTCGCTTTTCTAGCTCGATTCGCGCGTCTTTTTGTCACAGTTCTAACCTAATCTAATCTAGAGGTACCTTAAGTACTGTGGAGACCATACATGTCTCCGCACTACAAGGAGGCCGCTACACCGCAGTTGCTGGCTGGTTTTGTTTTTAATAAAATTAAGCAAGAGAGCCCGTCGTGCGTAGATATGAACAATTGCCATGTCAAATAAATATTTTAAAATATTGTAAAATAATAATATAATTGCTGAATATAAAAACAGTATCGAAGTCCTCCGCTGCTCTTCTATATTTTTTTATATCGTAGCACAAAAATAAGGTATTTTTCGACCCCCTACGTAACCCATAAGACCCCCTTCCAGCATCAAATATCAATAATAATAATAATAATATCAATAATATCGATCGATTTTGTATGGCAAGCGACTTATCCAAATTTTAGAGTGAAATTACTATGGAAACTGCCCCCTAATTGTCTAATTTCAAAATCTATCACAATCCCTTTCAGAGTTATTGTGATTGTGTTATTTTCGTCTGCCACATTTGCTTAGACAGTTCAATTTCGTTTATTCCATACCTTTCAAAATGCGTCCCGATCACAATCCCTTTCAAATGTCAAATAGTGATGGCCTGAAGTATTTAAATATCTTTGAAATTACCAATTGAAAGGGATTGCGATAGATTTTAAAATTAGACAATTAGCCCCCTGGACTTGAAGAAATTTTGGGCTTGTTCTTTTGGACTATTTATCATGTCAATTGAAGCTGAAAGGGGGTTTTATGGGTTACGTAGGGGGTCAAAAAATTCCTTATTTTTGTGCTACGAATCGTACATGATTTACGATTCGTAGCCGTCGTCATTTCAAAGATATTTTAAGATGCAAAATGTTTTAAGATGCTGCTTCCACAATTTTTCAGCCAAAAATTAACTTTATCTGATCACTGGTTATGGTAAATATTAATAAAATTTTAGGAAATTAAAATCACGTGAACCATGAAAACATTCTATTTATTTTTGAGCAGTTGTGTCAAAACGAAAAGCATTTATAATTTAAATATTAATAATAAGGTGTTAAAGTTCGCCTAATTATCGATTTTTGTCTTTGTTCTATGAACTATAGGTAAATATACTCAGCCTATTCCGATCACTGAATTAATAAGAGAGAAAAAAGTATAGTTAGGTACAGAATTTATAATAGTGTATTTCGCTCTGGTTATTTTCAAGCAAACCTGGGTGTTTATGATAGTTAATAAACAAGAAAATATTTTCTAGTACTAAGTACTAAATAGTAGTCCCATTTCTGTTGGTTTAGCGCCCAGGTTTCATAGAAAATTGCCCATCATCCATGCCCTATATCAACAAATGTTGTGAATTTTCTAACACTAACATTTAAAAACTACTTCATAAGAGAATCAGATAGTTCAATTTTATGTAACTACCATAAATGGTTTGTAATCAGCGTGATATATCGGACGGCTCCTGGTCTGTAATTCTCAAAACAGAAATTAAAACGATCGAAAGCGCAAACTAAAGTGACTCGAATTAATACCAGCCGTTAGGTTCAAAGTCGATTGCAACAGTGTAGCGCACGGAACGGCAACCGCGCTTTAGCTGCGTCTGAGCCATTTATTTTGAATTTTTTGGCGGGAAACCAGTTTTTTGCCTATAATTTTGAAACTAAGAAGCCCAGTGATTTGAAATTTTGCATGCCGTGTGCACCTATTATAAGGTATCATTTGATTCTTAATACGAGACTCTAACTTATACGGTTACAGTGATTCAAAACGTGTAACGTGTCTCCAGCTTACACATGCTTATCGGTTCGTAGCTTAAAAACTATTCGAGCTAGAGATTAGAAAAATTTGGAGCTTACTGCTCCAATTCGACTCAAAAATTTGAGGTATAAAACATAATCCTACATCAAATAATTACGAAGATACGGGTACACGGGTCTCCAGCTAACACACACTTTAATGATCGTAGTTTCAACAGTATTTGAGTGTGACGGTTAGTTTTTTTGGTTCTCATTGCTCCTATTGTGCACTAAATTTCTGACTATAGTCTAAAGCCCTAACCTCACTGGTTTGCCTTAAAACGGTATGTGTCAGCTGGGGACACGTTTCTCCAGCTAACACACAAAAAAAAACTACTAGTAACGAAGTTATGGTTGCACCTAAAATATCACTGACACGCTTTGATTGCTCCTAATATGCACAAAAAAATGGCATGCTTAGAATTTCTCTATGTCTTATGAGGAAGCTGTAGACACACACATTTAAAAATCGGACTATAATGGCGGCTATTACTGCGCTTGCTCTTAAACTTATTGTTAATCTTTTGGTGAACTCGAGCATTAATACTGTTCATTGGTTTTTTATAGATCAATTTAAAACGCAAACGATCTAACCCCTTACTTTTATTTTCAGACTGGGCGTATACTACCTTAGTATCGCGGCCGCGGCGTTCCTAGTGATGATCATAGTGTTGGCTGTGCTACGCGTGGTCGTGTTCTGCATAGTGTGGGTGGTGACGTTATCTCGCCACCACCTGTGGCTGCTGCCGAATCTCACTGAGGACGTCGGGTTCTTTGCCTCCTTCTGGCCGCTATACAAGGTAATCATCATCATGAGCCTCTTTAGGTCCATTGCTGGAAAAAGGTTTCTCCGAAGATCTACCAGTGTCCGATTAATGGCGGCCTCGTGGTCTTTTGTTAGCCTTTGTTATGGTCTTTTTTTGGCAGGTACAGTAGTTTCTTTACCTGACGCGCAATGTGAAACACTAGGTAAAAGAAAGGGGATTTCATACCCGCGACCTTTGGAAATCCGGTCCAATGTCCAATGAGAGCATTGGACCGGATTTCCAAAGGTCGCGGGTTCGATTCCCGTCTGAGCACACCATCAATGGTTAGATATGGCGCTCCCATAGTTGTAAGACCTTTTTTTTTGTACCCATATTTTGCAAATAAAGTCATTTACTCGTATCAACAACAATAAATATATACAAAATAAGAGCATCATACTATAAAACCCATCATCCAACTCAAATATAAAATCGTTATACACGCTCACACACTCATGCACACATTCACACACACACACACACACCCACGCACACACGCACCCACGCACACACGCACACACACACACTACACACACACACAAACACACACACACACGCACACACGCGCGCAACATAGTACATTAACATTATGTAGTTCATAAAATTATTTTGGATAGGTACATCCCAAATTTGTAGAAGGCACTAGGTTAAGAGCGAGGCGCGCCCCAACACAAGTATTGTATTACTTTCTGGGGCTGTCTCAATACAACTACTTTGTTTGATTGGGAAATAAAAACAATTTTTATTTATTTATTTATTATTATTTGTATTTAAAAATACTGAAATTTATTTACATTCGCAGTACGAATACCGCGGCCCCGGTTCCGAGAGCGATAAGGCGTCGAAGAACAAGAAGAAACGCAAGAAAGACAAGCAGTCGGACGACGAGGCGGAGAAAATGCCGCTACTGCTCGCCGACCCGCCCGAGGAGGCGCCGCCGGAACATGTCAAGTACGTATTCATCATCGTCACCTTTCTTTGCTACAGCAACGCGACAGCAGAAATTGCGCGATAACTGCTTTACGTCACGTATCAACAGTGCGGCCTCTACAGAACAAACGATGAACTACAATGTGCGTTCATTTAGTTCCTGTTATTGCTACTAAATTGTTTTTGGCGCTAGCATCATAGCAACACGCGGTGTCTCACTCTCGCACCTAGGTAGGAGCGCGAGAGAGTGAGACGCCGCTATACGAACCATCAGCGAGCGATTAGCCAGCAATCGTACGTAATACCATTTTTATATTGACGTTCTGCAGCGATCGCGCGATAGCTGCGCGATAATTGCTAATTTCTAGGTAATAATCCCGCCGTTTTAAAGTTCTTACCACAAAAGACAAGTGGTAGGAAGCGAAGAAAACGCCGCCTCTGAGACCAGGAGATGCAAGCTGAAGATGTCAAGTATGTATTCATTCTCATCATCGTAACCCATTTTAAAGTTCCAATCACAAGAGGCAAAAAAAAGGTCAAAAGAAACAAGAAGAAACGCAAGAAAGACAAGCAGTCTGACGACGAGGCGGAGAAAACACCGCTACTGAAACCAGGATAAACTTCTTCGTCGTGTCGAATATTCACATCTGTTTTGCTCAGTGGACAGCTACATGAATGCCATTGTATGCTGCCTCTATGAGCCTCTCATGCTTCAAGGAGGTGTACCATCGTTTGTGAGGTTTCTCTACATTTTTTTGTCATTATCAACTGAATGTGAATGCTCCCAAATAAATATTCTTGATTCTTGACTCGCACCGTGCACTCTCCACATATCCCCACTTCTGGAGGTTGTGCTTGCAGCGGCCAACCTGGGTGCTGACATAATATAGGACAAAACCTGAAGATGTTAAGTATGTTTTCATTCATCATCATCATCAATATCATTATAATCACCCATATTTAAGTAACCAATACAAACGACAAAAAGTACGAGGCGAAGAAAACGCCGCTGTTGCTCGTCATCATCACTACTCGTTTTACAAGGTCATCCGTTCGCCAAGCGACCAAGCCGTGATCTGATGACGGCCATCTCCATCAGAATCCATCAGGATCATAGTTTTCAGATTCTGGATTACACTACATTTTTATTCTATTTTAGCGGTTAACATACCTTTAATCTCTTAGAATTTTGATCGGATCAGTTAGCATAGCAATCTGGATCTCCACCATTCACCCCCTACGTGGCCATCATCAGTTCATGGCTTGGTCAAACCTTGGCGAATAACCAAGGTTTCAAATTACCTCGTTTGTATGAAAATCGATTGGTGTCATAATTATGTGACCACCACTGTATGCTCATTCCATTGGATAAAATTATTGTCATTTTAGACGCGTCAAATTTGAGTGGCTTATTTTACAAACGAGCCAATCAAAACAAGCCGTCATATCCCCTTATCTCACCAAGTTTTAGCGTGTTTGTTTCTGTATTGAAGTTCATTGAGGCGGTGTATATTAAAATATTATATTATTATTACTCTGTTGTCTGTGTTATGACCATTTTAAAATTCCCACCACAGAACACAAAAAGTGGTCGATAGCCATTTAACACATTAAGGGCTGGTTTCACCATTTACTGATAAGTTCTTGATGGCTTATTTGGCAGATGATTTGACAGTTGTAATATGAAAAATATATCAAGTTATCTGGCAAAATAAGTTATCCAGAGCTTATCAGAAAGTGGTGAAACTGGCCCTAAGCATTTTAATTTACATGTTAACAAAACATTTTAATCCAGGGTGGACAAAGAGGACGCGCCAATCCTACCAAGCACAGACAAACACTCCGAATCGGAGTCCGAAAACAGCCAGCGTTCGTCAACAGATCGCGATTTCGAAATCGTCGAAGCCGACGATGTCGAACCAGACCCTAAAGATGTCACCACTTAGACCCCCAACTAAATCCACGCTGATATCGAGTATACTTTGGATCGATGCACAAAGGTATATTGTGTAACAGTATTTAAATTACAGTGAGATTTCTTGGGAAATTATTGTAAGTTTTGACGTTTCGGAGTGGACGGTGTGGAGTATTGTCGTAATAAGACAATAAATATTTAAATAAAATATTTTATTTTTTCATTTTATTACTGTATCGGATTTCCCAAACGGTGTATGTTTTTATGTGAGTTATGACAATTTTATTTTAAAAGTTAAAGAAAGTAGTATAAATGTGTACAAATTGATAACTTGTTGCATTTATTTATGGAGTGTACTCCTCATGTACACGTATCAATTCAAATTATTCTAATTCGAACCTAACGACGAAAATGTTAAGGTTTAAATCAAATGAAAAAAAAAGCATTTTGAATCTTATAACGTGCTAAAAATTTTCACTTTTTAGCTTTCATAACTTTTGTTTGAAACGAAAGCTAAATTATAAAGAAGTATTTATAGATATGTAGAGAACTATGAATGGTTTGATTTATGCGGCTGAAGTATACTTGATCTCAGCACTAAATAAAGGCACTGGTTTGAAAATAGCAAATATTTACACATAAAGAAGCAGGTAAATGTCGGTGTTGCAAGTTTCAAATATCGAATCTTCAATAATAAATAGATTAAATTTATGGTTAGTGATCACTTAATCACATTAAAGATATAGTACCGTAATCATAATATGCAATTTCTCGAAACTATTTCTGTTACTCCAAATAAAACTCTGAAGTCTTGAGAGATTGAATATTTATTACGGTCCTCTACGTATTGCAGCTTTTTAGACATAGTTCGATGGCATTTTAAACGTCGTGCGGTTATACTATTCTAACTGTATTGAAGCATAATCAAAATATACTGGAATTTGCCGTTCATTTTTGTGAAATATGGTTCTGCAATATGCAACATTTTGTACATTTTTTACCTATTATTTTTACCCACCTTTTGGTTAATTAAATTAGGTTAACTTATTTTATATGCTTTTGCCATATCGTCAGATTATTATGAAATGTTTATAAATTAATATTTATTTATGTTATTGGCTTGAACTGCACGACTTTCAGAAATCATACATAATAGTTACATGCCTCAAATGGCTTATTATTCCTTGTCATTTACGATATATTTAAATAATTCCGCGATAATCGACTCTATAGCGACGGACATAGAGCACTTACGGTCGAATTCTCTAAAGTTGTCTGTGTTTGTAAAAAACGTCTTTAATGGTGCGTTATTAAGGTTGCTTTTGAGTTTTCGACTGTGAGTGAGGTAGCCCATTTCAGTATTGAATCTAGATAGCGGTGGGTTTGTTTTAGAATATTTTAGACAAATTGATGTACTGTATGTATGCGACATTGCATAGTAATTGTTTGTTATGTCTATTATTTTTGTGACGTTTTGGTGCTACGCGAGTCTGCGGTTATTTTGCGTTTAAATCATTGACATAATGACAAATTATTGGATAGATGGGATACTGAAATTTTGTATAAATATGAACTAATTCCTGATACCTACGGGTTAATGATAATATTCGTAATCGAAAAACTATGGCTCTCTCTTTTACTCTCATCGACTGCTTTATCGACACAAGTAAACTTGGCAGCAAAGAAATCAAACCACTGCGTTATTTTCATACAAACATACTCAATTTACAGTCTCATTATTTAAAAAGTATAAACAGTTATGGAAACATTTGTACGCCGATGTATGAGTCGAATACTCGACTTGCAAATAAAAGTCCCAAAAATTCAAGAAAACTTTCATTTTTATGCAAAGTATGGAAATCAATTTCACTCAATCCGGTTTCCTACAACTTTATATGAAATGAAAATTAAACATTTGTTACGCTGTTTCCAGTTGTTTTAAATGCTAATTGGTTAGTTGAACATTTGACCTAGCCATCACTACCCTAAATCGTTGCAGAAATACACATACTTTTTTATTTATTAGACCGTGAAGTGAGCATGTTTGTATGGAAATACGCAGTGGTTCGATTTCTTTGCAGCCGAGTGTATATCCAATACTTTTCGATGTCGTACAGTTACTTAAACACAACTTGGGGCACTGTATTCCATTCTATTGTTTTTTCTTTCTCTTTGTTCTTACGAATACAAATAAATGGCGACAAAGACGACGCGGGTAAAATGTAGGTATATGTATCATTTTTGACAAGACAATTCCTGACTTTATAATTAATGTATGTCTAAATATGTATTTCCATTTTCTAGAAAAGTTTTTGATTTACAATAATAATAAAATAACATAATATTAAATGAGACTGCCGGAGGAGATGACATCACTAAATGACATTAGACCAAAGAATTTGTAAATTATATTGTATCCTCCTGTGCCGCAGATTCGCTGTAATATATTTATATTGAAATTCAATCTAAATATATTTTGTACAGTCGACAGATTATAAAGCTTTTCAGTTGTTCTACGAAAATAGCACTTAAAATGTACGTAATAGAGTCCAACAGCTAAAGCTTTGTGTCGATTGTACATAATTCTGTGCATGTTTCGTGGGCATACATATCTGTGTATTGTAAATACGTACTCGTTCAAGATCTTATCTGTGTTACAAAGACACGTGTCGATGTTAATCAAATGGTGATTCAATAAAACGATACTCTTTTAAAAACTGTTTTATTTTTAACACGGTAGGTAAGTACTTATATAATGTGCTTTAAGACACAAACAACATTTAGTTGAGTTAAAATATTAAATAAATAAATATTTCTTACACTCACACCAATTAACCTAGTCACAAAGTAAGCACTGTAAGGCTTATGTTATGGGATACTAGGGTAACGAATATAAATACATATTATTAATACATATATAAGTATTTATATATGTTATATAAATACATATATAAGTATTTGTGTATAAATATATATAAACGTCCATGACTCGGGTACAAATGCTCGTATTCATCATACAAACATTTGCACCTACCGGGATACGAACACGGGACCCCAGAGTAGGCGACACCTTGAAACCCGTGTACGAACCACTCGATCACGGAGGTCGTCAAAATTAGTAGTTATAAATACTAAGTGTGTATGAGCACATATTCAAGTAACGTTGTAAAACAAAAAAAATGGTTTAAAGCAAAATACCTTCATAAGAACATTGCTTACAATTAAAATAACAATGTTGATTTGTTACTAAATATATTTAACATTATTTTGTTAGCATTATCAGTTATTTATACTTTCAATTTACATTCTCTATGAGAAAATGATTTTTCATTACAGACCACAACTACCTACATTATTTTATAAGTTGCCACGTTTCGCTTGTTCTATTTCTATAGATTCAAATAGAGTCTTGAAGTTACCAGCGCCGAAACCCTGGAAAAAATGATTTGAAAATTAACAGTACATAAAAAGTTCACTTAAAGCGAATGATATATCATCACAGACATAGATCTATGTCTGTGTATATCATATTTATTTATATAAATTACTTTTTTTGCCTGGATACCCATCTTTTTTTTTATGAGCGACGGGGAGATTCTCAGCCTTCATCATACCTGATGTTAAGTATTGATAAGGCTGAAGATGGAAGCGAGCCTCTCCCGGAATCCTCAATCACTGAAGAACTGGCTATCTTATGTGATAAATATTAAACAAGAAAATATACTAGAAAAGCAACTAGTCTCATGTCGCCCTGATGGGATTCGAACCCGTATCCTTGGGAATACGGCCCATTGCACTAACCAATTATGCTACAGAGCCCTACTATGAGGACACGTCGCGTTTTTCGAATCGAATTGGTTAGTGCATTGGGCCGGATTCCCAAGGATGCGGGTTCGAATTCCGTCAGGGCGACATGAGACAAGTTGCTTTTTTCTAGTATATTTTCTTGTTTAATATTTATCACTTAAAAATAGCATTGTAATATGCAAAATTAAAAAGTTATAAATGGCTATCTTATCTTTAACTGCCGGAACACAACAATGCTGAAAACATTGTTGTTATGGCGTCAGACTTAGATAAGATGGTGATAGCTAGCCAGGCGGACTTGCAACAAGTCCTACCACCAACCATCTACCAAAGTATTAGGTTCTAATTAAATGCTAGCGAGCAAAATAGCGAAGCGCAATGTTCTGTTACATTATCACACATGGACACTTCATTTCTTCAGTCTATGGATGTTTGTTCTTTACAAGATTACCTGTTATTGATTTTGAACTTTATTCCAACTATTTAAGGTTGACATTACACTGCGCTTTGTGTATGCGCCCGCGTCTATCCTTATAACCCGGCTACACGCACAAAACGGTTTGCGCAGCTACGAGGTAGCGTATTGTCCCGGCTACACGCTCGTGTTGCCTACGCTAACCGGTTTGTGCAGGCAAGGCTCTCGGGTGAGGCGGAGCGTGTAGCCGGGATTTGGATTCGAGTTTCTCAACTGATTAATGGCCTGCGCAGACGACGGACATTGAAGGACTTTTTGTCCGCGACACGACCTTATTACTAAGAACATAAAGTTGAATAAATAACGAGGACTATCGCGTACTTTTCGCGGATATACGCGGTCTTAGTTGAATCTTATTTGGTTAACAATAAAGACGTGTCGCGGACAAAAAGACCTCGGTTATCCGTCATCTGCGCTAGCTCTAACGCTAAACATTGCATTTCATTCGTTAGTTTGAAGTTGTACAATGTGTTACACTACGCTACGATTATCAAATCGACAGTTGGTAACAACTTACGTTATGATTCCTCCTCTGTATAACCTCCAGAAACAAAGTAGGTCTGTCTTGCGTGTTCTTGGTGAATATCTGCAGCAAGTAGCCGTCCTCGTCGTAGTCTATGAGGATGTGGAGTCGTTCTAGCTCGTCTATGCTCTCGGCGACCTGCACTTTTCTGTTCTTAAGCTCCTCTCGTATTATTTTGTAGTACACTGATGGTATTGTTAAGAATTCCACTCCGCGCTCTCGTAGATTTTTAATCTGTAATATAAAATAGAACTAAGTGCTTGGCCAGATTGCACACGTGGGCGCGGGGCGGGCGCGGCGCGATGTAAGTAATAACAATTTATAACAAATACACGTTTAGAGTAGTAAAAAAAATAAAAAAATTCCCTGGGCAAGCATGCAACACCAGTTATTATAAAAAAAAAAGAAATCCTATTCGAGTGTCATAGTTACACTATATAATTTGTGGTCATAGTGGGCACGCAGGCAGGCGCGGCGAGTAAGATTTCATATGTTTAGGTCATCGCGCCGCCCGCGTCCGCGTGTGCAGTCTGGCCAAGCTCTTGCAAATTGCTTCTTGTACCTACTTTGAAATCATTACTATAATAATCTGTGTAACGATCGTTTTCATGCCAAAGATAACATGTCTTAAAGAGGAAAGAAAGATGACGAATTGGTGACTGACAGGGGAAATAAAAAAAAACATTCCGATGAGCGCTTAGCTCTTCAATGTAGGTATGTTTCATTGCTCATTTATTGTCTACATTGTCCTTTTCAACGCAAACTTTTACAAACTTAGAATAGCGGAAAATGTAGGTACTTATGATATAGCTTGTTGTGTGTTTGTGTAGGATTTGTTATAGCTTTGACAACCGATATGTTTAAGTTATCTGGCACAGCTAATTTAGGCAAGTAACTTCTAACTCAGCGCCTAATTTACATTGCGGCGGGATGGAATGGTATATAAATATTTGTACGTGATTAACAACTTTGCGACACTACCTACATTAACGCGACCATTTTCGTGACTGAGTTTTTAAGTAAAATGTGTATTATGTATTTGAGCTTAATGTTCATTGTTTGGCTGTGCCTCTATCTAATTTCTGGCTCCGCCTGAAAACCAGCGTCACATAATTAGGTGAAAGAAGCTGAGGTCGGAGACTATTTCGGCTACTATGATATTATTTTTTACTATTGTTTCTAAGTGTTTGTAAGCCGAATAACAGTTTTTTCTCTCTTTCTTTCTTTTTATATTTATTTTATTCGACTAGCGACATTTAATGCTATTTAAAAAAATAACAACTGACTGAACGTCATCTGTGTTGTGTATGACAACTGTCAGTTCAGTTCTGTCACGTCACTTTTGAGTAGAGGTGGTTTTACCGTTAGTCAAATCGAAACTATATATTGATACTCGATATCGGTTTCTGAAGCTATATATTGTAATATATTATTATGATATTGGCGACCGTATCTATCACTATACTCCAATTCCGGACTCGTAAAACTATATTCCCCTAATACGAGTTACAAAAAATATAACGTTATATTGCATCAATATCATCAAATCTTATGCAGTAGATTAAGATTCAGACACAGCTTTATCTTTTTTATGTGAGTTTTGAGTTATTTAGTTGAAATCTTCATAATAATTCGCTGTTTGAATCTCATCCTACGATATCGTCTTTATTCGTCTTATGCTTTCAGATCGGTTCAACTCTCGCTTTGCATTGATTGCGCTCCATTCCATTGCGATATGGTACAATATCGAATACAATTATAGTGTTTTGCCAAAATATATAGTTTCAGAGCGCATTGATATTGATATTGATGCATATAATAACTATATACGATTTATCAATATCTATAAGTATAAGATTTGTATCGCCCACTCTTATTTAAAAAAAATCTTCACATTGTATTCTTTTTGATTGTATTAGGGTGTATAATCAAAAGACACAAAATATGGAACAAAAAGTTTTTACTCAAAAATGCATGTAATGTGGTTATTATTTTGACAACCTTGTTTGAGCAAAGTCGACCTTGCCGTTCTGTCTCAAGGAGCGGCCGGCAAAGTTTTACTGGTCGCTCTAATAGGCCGGCAAAACATTGCCGGCCGCTATTTTGGGGTTTCAACGTTTTAAAAAATCAATTATAAAAAGATTTTATTTAAAACAGCTGTTTGTATTTATAGAGATAAGTACAAAAAGATTTTATTCCATATTTGGCTGTATAGTTCCAACTACCATTGCTAAAAAAAACAAAGAAGTAAAAAAAGCGCGGTACAGCGAAAATTTTATTTTTATTTAGTGACTTTTTTGCTTAAAATGAGCTCTTAAAGCAAAAATTCTTCCGATTCAATGTGCTTAACACCGCCAGACATTAAAGATGAAGCTAAATTAATGGCTGAAAATTTAATACCGCGAAACTCAAAGGAAAAATATAAGCTTGCATTATGAAAAAATTGTGCAGTGGAAAATCAGTAGGAAATTTAAATCTTTATCCCAATATGTTTTTCTTGCGTATTTCAATGATCTTTCCAGTAAAATGAAGCCTTCGTCTCTCTGGAATACCTATTCAATGTTAAAGTGCATGGTTCTGATAAAGCACAATTCGAACATTAAAAACTTTTTATAAAAAAATTAAAACCGACTTCAAAAAACTAAAAAGCAAAAAATAAACCTTTTGGAGTCGGTGCCAGCCAAGGCATTCTACTTTGCGGTCCTACTATTTTATTTTTCTTGCCTTGGCTGGCACCGACTCCAAAAGGTTTATTTTTTGCTTTTTAGTTTTTTGAAGTCGGTTTAATTTTTTTTATAAAAAGTTTTTTATTTCACAATTTTTAAAGGTAGAACAGGTCTCGTACCTACGCTAATAACCTTATGTCAACTCCTCATTACCTTTTACAAAGCTGCTTTTCCCGGTGCAGGGACGTTACTTATTGAGGGGTTATAGCCTATAGGTATGTTGGCAAGGACCGATAGCTATTTAACAAAAAGTTTCATCAAAATCCGCTCGGTAGTTATTGCGTGAAACTTCAGCTCGAACAAGAATCTAACAATTACCTGGATGATATAATTGTTTCATGACTTCCATGACATTAGGCCCCATATCTCCGAAGATTATCATCGGATCTCAATGAGACTTATATGGGACCAAATTGACAGTGTACCCGATCTTTTGACGAAACAGCTTGGTCATAAATATTTAGTTTTGTTTTTTCGAAATTGTAGTGTCATTCAATTAATGTTTAGTAAAGTATTAGATTCAACTTTTAACACAGGTTGCTTGGGTATGTCATGCTCTCTGTAAACATTTCTGCGGTGGTGTCGTGTGAGGCGGGTCGCTACGTTCCCTAAAATATGGTTGAGCGAAGCGATGGCTGGTTCATGCGTCATGCTCGTGAACGGGTGCTGCCAGCGGGATGGGTCTGCTCATGTTTGCTTGTGTTAAAATGTGTAGAGATATATGTTGTTTTGATTTTATGTTATTTATGATGTTTTGAGTTGAGATGCGTGGCACTGCTTGATCAGAGTAAACAAAGGTAAATAATGTTTTCAATTATTCCAAATATATAAAAGCTTTTTTTTTATTTATTTTTTTAACTTTAATTACGATTGAGATTGTGACCCAGCTGATGCGTCTTCTAGTGACATTGTAGGTTGTGTTGTGTCTTACATTAAGGCACTTTTATCTTTCTTTTTTTGCTGTTGCCATTGTGTTTTTTTATATTTATGCAGCTTAACATAAGTACCTGAAGTACGTCATGCTCACTCAAACGTTTCTTCGGCGGTGTCGTGTGAGGCGGGTCGTTACGTTCCCTAAAATATGGTTGAGCGAAGCGATGGCTGGTTCATGCGTCATGCTCGTGAACGGGTGCCGCCAGCGGAAATGGGTCTACCTCAGTCTGCTTATCTTAATGCTGTGCTTAAAGCCTAAATATTTTTATCTAAAATAAATTGATAGGTACTGACCTGTATGTACCTCACAACTTGCAGTGTAGTAGTCTTGTGGTGCGGGAAATGTTGTAATGTATGATAGACAAGTCTTTCTTTGCCAGTTAAAAATTGTTTACGTTTACAATAACCATAAAATGTAATATTTTCATTAGTATTTTCCTTTTGTGATGGAAATTGACCTTACTGATATGTTAAGGTCACTTTTCAATTTGACGACTCTGTATGAAATAAAACAGGGAGAAAAAAACAGCCCTTGACGAGTTTCTTGCCGGTTCTTCTCGTTACAAGGTCTCCCGCCGTAGGGTTTGTGAACCGATGGCGTAGCTTCTTTGACGTTCATAAGTGCTTGTAACAGCCTAGACTGAATAAATGATATTGATTTTGATTTTTGATTTTGATCGAACAAAAAAACAACTATTAAAATCGGATCACCAACAACGGAGTAATCGGTATACATACATCGGACAAAAAAAAAGACGGGTTGCACTCCGGGAGTGCCGGCAGAAGTGAAAACTTGATTATTAACGTTGAGCATGTTTGATATTTTGGAATGGTTAGGGAATAATTTTGCATATTATTATTAATAAATTATTATTAATAAATAATAATAATAATAATAATAATAATAAATATAAATAAATAATAAATAAATATGATGATGATGATGATGATGATGATGATGATGATGATGATGATGATGATGATGATGATGATGATGATGATGATGATGATGATGATAATAATAATAATACACAAATTTATTAAATTTATTAAAAGCCTAAACGAAACAGTAGGCCCAGGCATACATTTTCGCCGCGCCGTAGAGAGGGGATAGCTGTCTACTCTCCATCCGTCCTACGCTTTTTCGATCAGGTCACGTGTCCCTGACGCGAGTTTAAGATTTTATACCCATTACAGAAAAAGTGCTCAACGCCGCTAAAGAAGTTTTCACTTCAAAAAAACGGGTTGAATTGAGTACCTCCCTCCTTTTTTGTTGAAGTCGGTAAAAATTACCACAATTTAACGAGTATGCTAAAACGACAGTCAGACATAAATGTAAAAAATCTAGTGTTGACATCACAAAATGTAGAAAAGTTTATTAATGAAGCCCCCGACTCTGAGTACTTAGCGGTGAAAGTATTTATATCTAAAAACCCAAATTTGTACTATACACGTTCTCATAATTAATACTCGTACTTGTTATTGTTACAGGTGGTTCTTATTTTTAGCATTTAAGGTGCATGTCGATGCATCGAAATTACCAATATCAGCGTTAATGACATTGAAACTCACATCAGCGTAATGATAATTACGTTGCGAGATACAAATCGAATATTGATCGTACTTTCGTTGTTCGTGACGCCTCATTTGCAGTGGTGCATAAATATTACATTATAAAATTACGTCCAGTTGACGTAAAAATGGACCGATTTCTTTTTAATTATAAAAACTGCAAATGCACCAAACAAGTGATAAGGAGGCACAAAATTGCTCAAATGCCCAAAATAATTGCTACATACTTAGAACTGCCCCATCCGGAACAATTTACAGGTCATTGTGTCCGGCGTTCATCGGCCTCTATTCTTGCCGATACTGGGGCCAATCTTACAACACTAAAAAGGCATGGAGGATGGAAATCCGATCGAGTTGCTGAGAGCTATATAGAAGAATCGGTGGAGAATAAAAACAGAATTACACAAAAAATCGGTCAAAGTATAAACTTAAAACGAACAACGTCTTACGAGTTCCAGGAAGCCTCAACATCTGCTCAAGAACATGAAGAAAAAAAATATGAAATAAATGAAGTAATAAATGAAGAAATAATACAGCAGTCAAACACCGCATTAGAATTATCGCAAACTGTACGAGTCATCGTACGTGATTGTTTACATTGCTTACTTTGCAATACGTGCAATAATTATTTTATATTTATAGCAATAAAATCAGTGCTAATTAAGCATTCGTTGGGATTAGTTGTTATCATTTTTAACCTTTCCTTCTATCAAGCAAATATTATCATTTATCATAATATCATATCAATTTCTTATCATTATCATCTAAGTGTAGGTAAAGCATCCTACATTTATTAGTCCTTCGAGCTAAAAACTGAACTTTCGTATATAGTGGGACGTACCGCGAGTGTGACATACTTTCGTTAGTGAGTGAAGTTCCTACGTGTACGAGTACCAGCTAAGCAAGTGGACATTTTCATCGGTCTACTTTACATATCATCATCTACGTGTTTTTCTTTACGGTAGCGAATCGGTTCTCCCGGCTTGTGGGAACAAGCGGGTCTCACCGAATTGAATTGAGAGTCGTATATATCGTTTAAAGAATATGCTCTGCTCAGACGTCAATATCTCCAGTGCATTATAATATCAATAGCATGATGGAGCGCCAGAGTGGAGATTGAGAGAATCTACACAAACTTCAAGAAGGATCCCAAGGACAGGAACTGTTTTTTCTGTTCTGTGGACAAGAAGACACCTGAATATTTTCAAAAGAAAATTGAAACCATTAGTAGCTTATGGGATGAGTTCTGGCAGAATGATTTAAAGTTGCAAGAAAGCGAAGATAAGTCTTCTGATTACTTTACCAAGAACCTTTATCAGCAAACGACGAGTTTCTTGCCGGTTCTTCTCGTTACAAGGTCTCCCGCCGTAGGGTTTGTGAACCGATGGCGTAGCTTCTTTGACGTTCATAAGTGCTTGTAACAGCCTAGACTGAATAAATGATATTGACTTTGACTTTGACTTTAACGGAGCATTTTTATCAATCAGCACGGGCAGTAATGGAAGCAGCTTCCAAGGAGTTATCAAGACCCTCTACACCTATCCTTCGACGAGGGGAGGGGTCAACAATCAGGTTTGAGGTCCCATTCATTAACACTACAGCAGCTTCCACTGATACCGTTAGCGAGTTGTTATCAACCCAGCAAGCAAACTTTAGAGCTTTGGAAAGGCAAATCAAGCGTATTGATGAGCAGCAAATCGATGAAAAGTGGGAGATTGAAGAAGCTCAAGAATTTACAACATTGCTGGCGTATCATTGATGATCTTCACCTTCGTATAGACAGCATTTTGAAAGGCCGGAACACCAGCTATGAGGACGCGTTTGCAGACATTGAAGATAAGTTCACTAAAATCAAGAGAAAGCTTAATAGGAAATTGTGCTCCACAGCTCATTTACATCAGTCTATACCACAAATAGAAATCCCTATTTTCACAGGAAAATATACACAGTGGCCTTCATTTTGTGATCTGTATACGGAGGCAATCCACAACAACAAACATCTCACCAGTGCTCAAAAAAATGCAGCAATTAAAGGGAAGAGTAAAAAAGGGTGAGGCCGAGCGTCTTATACAACATCTACACATATCAGCTGAGAACTACGAAGCAGCCTGGGACATTTTAAATCACCGGTATAATAATCCACAATTACTATTCACAAATCAAGTCGAAATGTTACTCAATCAGCATAATTTATCAAAACAATCATCATTTGAATTGAAGAAGCTTTATGACACTACAACTGAATGCATTCATGCTATACATAATTTAGGAGTTGACACTAATACCTGGGACCCTCTATTAGTGCATATTTTATCAAAGAAGTTGGATTCAGAAACATACAGCGATTACAAGGAGTCGCGTAAAGAGCCACGCGAGCTACCTACGCTAGAAGAGTTTATGTCATTTATTGAGGCCAAGTTCACGGCGCTAGAACCGATCCAAAGAAAAGAAAAGGATGGCAGAAATCATTTGGTCGCCGAGAAACCTTTTTATCATAACAACAAGCCAACATTTATCAGCAAGTCATTTACGCCGAAAGGATATCAGAATAATCCTACCAAAAGGGCATACTATCATCAATATCAAGCTGCTCCTGCTTACACTCGGAAGTCCTGTGCAGTATGTCGTTCAAATCATGACCTATTTATGTGCAAGATATTTTTAGAGTTGCCTGCTAAAGAAAGAATTGAAGCAATAACAAAGAATAAAATTTGCCCTAATTGCTTGTATAAACATTATGACAAACAATGCACATCGATTCGCAGATGCAAGGAATGCAATGAAAATCATAATACACTGATTCACGATGCAGTGACGCAATCGCGTGGAGCAAATAATAAAATAAATAAATTTGCATTTGAGCCGCAACCATCTACGTCATCGAGTTCGCCCGCACCTATTGCAAAATCACCGCGACAGCACCATACTAATTATGTGGCCGCGGACGACGAAGAAATTTTACTTACGACAATTTCTATCAAGGTCAAGTCGGATGATAACAGTTATATCACATTAAGGGCACTCTTAGACCAGGGCTCACAGATATCAATTATTTCTGAAAGTGCTGCGCAAGCACTTGGATTACAGCGCCAGAAATACCACGCTTCCATATCAGGAATTGTGCCAAGTTCGAAACAAAGCAAGGGCATAGTTACGCTCGAATGTCAGTCAATTTATGAAGATTATAATTTTACAACTCAAGCATTAGTCATATCAAGAGTAATAAACAGTTTACCGAATTCATCATTTAAGAAAAAATCATGGCCTCACATTCAACATATCAAGCTAGCGGATCCTGACTTCAATGTATCAAAGCCTATCGACTTGTTATTGGACGCAAGTGTATACTCAGATATTATCATAGAAGGGCTTATCAAAGGTCCCGCACGCGCCCCCGTAGCTCAACAGATTAGACTTGGGTGGATCTTATCAAGCAATATAAAAACCTTTAATTGCAACGTAATCATTAATCACGTGGACGAGTTGGCCAAATACTGGGAAATTGAAGATACGAGTATCATGGATACACAAGAGCTTTCACCCTTATCTGTACAAAATCAATATTGTGAAGATTTATATCAACAAACAACAAAGCGTTTGGATGACGGAAGATATGAGCTCGCTATCCCTATGAAGCCTGGATTTGAAAATGATTAAGGCACCTCTAAGTCAATCGCTATCGGCAGATTTTTGCAGATTGAGCGAAAGTTTGAGAAACATCTACAATTATCAGACGTATATCGGAAGTTCATGACCGAGTATCAAGAAATAGGTCACATGCGCAAGACCGACGCAGGTTTGAAGGAGACAACATGTTATTTACCGCACCATGGGTTTTAAAACTGGACTCATCTACTACGTCACTACGCGTAGTTTTCAACGCGTCATCAAGAACATCATCTGGTCGCACCCTTAATGATCTCATGGAAAGCGGGCCTAATCTACAACAGGATCTTCAGTCACTGATTTTGAAATGGCGCGCACCTAAATGTTTTGACTGCCGACATAGAGAAAATGTTTCGTCAAATATATGTTCGAACGGCTGATCAAAGTTTACAAACTATCATATGGAGACACTCGCCGCGTGACCGATTACAAGAATATCACCTTACATACGGTACCAAGTCAGCACCATTCTTAGCGATGTGAACATTACGACAAATCGCTAAGGATAATGAACAATGGTAAATTTTAAATAGAAAAATATTGGAACAAATTAACTCGGTCACAAGTGAATTCTCAGACGGGAATCGAACCCGCGACATAAATAATAAATATAAAAATAGCATTGAAAAATGCAAAAATTACAAAATCATAAATTATTGGCAGTTGCTCTTAATCGATCGTTAAACACCTGAAAAGATGTTTCTTTCGAATGCAAGGATATTCCTAGCATTGATGTAACAACGCTGGCCTACAGCGTATCAAAAATATAAAAGTATTGGAGAATTTCTATGGTGGTTCGCAAGTCTCGGTAGCTCAGCGGTTAGAGCATTGGACCGGATTTCCAAAGGTCGCGGGTTCGATTCCCGTCTGAGAATTCACTTGTGACCGAGTTAATTTTTTCCAATATTTTTTTATTTAAAATTTACCATAAGTATAAAAATAGCATTGAAAAATGCAAAAATTACAAAATCATAAATTATTGGCAGTTGCATCTTAATCGATCGTTAAACACTTGAAAAGATGTTTCTTTCGAATGCAAGGATATTCCTAGCATTGATGTAACAACGCTGGCCTACAGCGTATTAAAAATATAAAAGTATTGGAGAATTTCGATGGTGGTTCGCAAGTCTCGGTAGCTCAGCGGTTAGAGCATTGGACCGGATTTCCAAAGGTCGCGGGTTCGATTCCCGTCTGAGAATTCACTTGTGACCGAGTTAATTTTTTCCAATATTTTTCTATTTAAAATTTACCATAAGTATAAAAATAGCATTGAAAAATGCAAAAATTACAAAATCATAAAAGATAATGAACAATTTAAACATGCAGCGTATGCCTTAAATCACTGTTTCTAAATGGATGACCTTCTCTGCAGTGTACCCAGCTTAGAAGAAGCAAGAAAACTACAGCAAGAATTAATAGAAGTTTTGCAAAAATCAGGAATTAACCTAAGAAAATGGGCTAGCAACGAGCAACAGCTGATACAACATTTACCGCCTGAACAGCACCGCCTGAACAACAATGTATGTACGAGTTCAAGGACAGCGAAACCAGGAAAACATTGGGCTTGATGTGGAATCCCGCCTCTGACAGCTTTTCTTATCAATACTAAGTGACTAACGATAACAATCATTTAGTCACTAAACGGCAGCTGTTATCAGAAATCTCCAAAGTTTATGATCCCCTTGGATGGCTGTCTCCACTCACAGTCAGAGGAAAACTCCTGTTTCAGCAAACTTGATTATCAGAATTATCATGGGATGACACATTACCATTATCAATAGAAAAGGAATGGTGTTCGTTAAAGCAAGACATTTCTACAATAAATATGATTAATATTCCACGCTATCTGGGTCACGGTCAATCGCTCCAACTGCACGGATTTTGCGACGCATCAGAAAAAGCGTACGCTTGCTGTGTTTACTTAGTGACAGTAAATGATGAGGGCGAGCGCACATCGAAGTTGGTCACTGCAAAAACAAAAATAGCTCCGACCAAAAACAAGTATCATTGCCATGATTAGAACTTTTGGGTGCATTATTACTGTCAAAACTTATGAAGAAAGTTTTGGAAACCCTATCATCAGCAGATATCACTATCTATTATATATATCACTATAAATTTGTGCCTGGACAGATTCAATGATCGTATTGGGATGGATACACAGAGAGTGATCAAAATGGAAATTATTCGTCGCAAACAGAGTACGAGAGATCATAGACGTACTTCCAGCATCCTGTTGGCATCATATAAGATCAGAAGAAAACGCTGCGGATTGCGCTACAAGAGGGTTGCCTACAAAAAGTTTATCAAAATATTCGTTATGGTGGGAAAGCCCTAAATGCATCCTAGATTATCAAGATCCAAACGATTCTAAATATGAAGAACCAACTGTTGAAGTCAAGAAAAAACACAATGTGCACACAGCCTTACATGCTACAGAATGCATTATCAATTTATTATTACACAAAATGAGCTCTATAACATCGATTGCAAAAACAATAGCATATGTGTTACGCTTTATTACACGTTTACGCAAACAAGACAATATAAATAAAAACAATAAATTATCACGAACTGAGCCGAAAAATGCTTACGAATTTATCATAAGAAAAGTACAAAGTACAGAGCTCGCGGAAGATTTATCTCATTTGAAAAATAAAGGCCACGTGAAAGCAAGCAGTCGACTAGCCAGTTTGACCCCTTATGTGGACGACAACGGGATACTAAGGGTTGGTGGACGGTTGGAAAATTCACACCTTCGTTATTCAGCCAAGCACCCCATCATCTTACCAAGTTCAAGTCGACTTACTCAGTTAATTATTAATCAAGATCACGTGACAACCCTACTACAACAAATTGAAGCATGTATGAACTCCCGACCACTTTGTTCACTCACTGAGGATCCTGAGGACCTGTGTCTGACTCCTGGTCATTTCTTAGTCAGTGGTCCATTGATATCAAGGCCACAGACCGATTTATCAACTCGATGGCAACTAGTGCAAAATATGAATAAACAAATCTGGAAAAATGGTCGAGCGAATATCTGCAACAAATGCAATCAAGGTCAAAGTGGAGAAAAGCAACTGAAAACATTAAAATAGACGACGTGGTTATCATTAAGGAGGAGAACATGCCTCCCGGCAAGTGGGCATTGGCACGTGTTTGTGAGTTGCACCCCGTCAAGGACGGACACGTCAGGGTTGTAACTCTGAAAACTAAAAGTAATATCATGAAGAGGCCAATCAACAAGCTTGTCATCTTACCGACGCAAGAAAAACAGTTAGAGAGTAATGAAATATCAAGTGGCACTAATGAAAAAGGGACTATCAAGCAACCAAGACCAAGGAAAGCATTCCAGAATAATTTTATCATCATGTCTTTATTATTTCTGCTGTCCATCATTTCTGCAAGCCTGCAAAAATCATTGAACATAGCGCAAATAAATAATACAAATTCGCTTTATTTTGATAAATTTGACGATATGCAAATTATCAAAGACAAATGGACTACGATTGTTTATAACAACATGACTGGTTATTGGCAGAGTATTGAAAGCCTGGATGCTTACATAAAAAAAAATACGCAGCTACTGTGACGAAACAGACGAAAAAGACATATGTTCCACTTTGATAACACAATATGACCACGATCTAAACGAAATCAAGCATTACAACGAAATACTTCTTTTTCTCACTATCATCGTACAAAAAGAGCATTATTGAACGCTGTCGGAAACGTCGCCTACTTCTGGAGTATTGGATGACAAATTTGCAGAACAATACTAACAGTATATTGAAAAGATAACGCACAACGAAGCCCACCTTCTACAATTATTAAAAAATCAAACATCAGTCGTTGAAGCTCAGAACAATATTTTACATAGACACGCACAACATATGGATCAACAGTTTGGAAACATCCATAAACAACAGCAGCAATCAAACATTCTGTAAAATAAAAATAATTCAATGCACAGACGTATGGATCAAATTACATTCCAGCGACGCGTGTCTCTACTCATGTTTTTTATTATTTTTTTTTATTAAATCTTTTTGGTTCTCAGATTCTAATTTATTTTTAAAGAATTTTGGGACTTTGTTGTTTATTGATGAATAGATAGAGCTATTTGATACTTCTATCTATATTATGTATACTGTTGGTTGAATAATAATGATTGATTCGGCGTTTGCCGATTAACCATTGACTGTTTCGCTGTTTCTTTGTTTATAAATATTTTGTTGTTTAGTTATATTAGGCTTTTTGTGTGATATTTATTTATTAGGTATTGTTGAATTTCTTAAGATTATAAACATATATTCAATGAATTTGTTAAAAGAGTCTATTGCTGTTTGTTTCTTTATAATGCTGAGTATGGAGTACGGATTTACATTAATATTTCGACAAGTGAATTCGTGAGAGTATCTTTGGTTAATGTATCGTGGACAATCTTCTAACAGGTGTTGTATAGTTTGTACAGTTGAGTTGTGACAAGGGCACAGGTTATCTGCGGTAATTTTAAATCTATGTAGATACTGTTTGTGATATCCATGTCCGGTGAATACTTGGGTTAAACTGAAGGAGGTGCCCATTGCTGACATAGTTCGATGGCAGTCGTCTAAGGTGGGGAGTAATTTTTTAGTATGCTCAGCCTGTTGTGCCTCTGAGTACCGCTGTCTCCAAGTATTTAAACTGTTTTTGCGGACACAAGTCTTCACATAAGTCGAAGCAAACCGGTCGTATTCCAGGCTGCGTCGGAGTCCAGCAGCCTGTCCAGCCTCTCGATCGGCCGCCTCTCTGCCCACGATTCCTACATGACTGCGACATGCCAGCTCAATGCGTCCCTTTAGTTTGGGGAGAATCCGTTGTATTTCTGCTATGAACTGGTTTTTGCTACTCCTGTCTTGGATAGCCTGCAATGACGACATCGAGTCGGTGAAGATGACAGTTCTTAAGTACTGCTTTTTTTCAATGAACTGGCAAGCCCGCGTGATGGCCAAAAGTTCCGCTTGGAAGACGCTGCATGATTTATGTAATTTAAATTTTCTGTCAAGAGATGGATGTTCTTCCCCTGGCGCAATATACACAATAGCAGCACCGACGGAGCCGTCCTCCTGTTTGCTCCCGTCGGTATAAATTGTGTGCGCTTCGCCTTTATGGAATTGGTCCACTTCAGTTTAAGTGGTGGCCATTGAAAAATCCGGTGATATTCGAGCGCTCGGATGTGGAAGTTCGTTGGGTGAGATCCGTTGTTCTAGTCGGATATCTTCTGGCAGTTCCGAGAATGTTCCAGTGATACGCGTCATCTCGATTGTATGCGTTTCCAGAACTTTAAGGTCGAGAGGGGTAAACTGCGCTAGCGCTATCGCGGCCGTGCCTGATAATGTTCTGAAGCCACGTATCGCCTTAATAGCGAACAGTCTTTGCGCTCCAATAAGTTGTTTTTGGGCGTACATATTTTTAGCAGTTTTACCCCAAATACCCGCCGCATATGTTATAATCGGCTCAATAACCTGTCGATATATTGTGATGACGTTTTCGGGATGTGTGCCCCAAGTTGGTCTGGTAAAAACACATAGTTTTTGAAAAACTCTAATTGCTTTCTCGGTAACGTATTTCACGTGAGGCCCAAAGCGAAGTCTGTTATCGATAATGACTCCCAGCAGTTTTATTTGATTTGATTCGAGAAATGAAGTACAATCACCGACACCGAAAATAGAGATTCCTCTCACATCCAGACTGAACGAGTTTATCAACACATCTTTACCTATTCATCTCATATAAATGGATAAAGAGGATGAGATCAAGATAAAGAAACAGATCCAAAGACTGAAAGAAGCTACTATCGATGACGTATCCATTCATGACAAACATCATTACGTCCTGATATACACTTTGTTGTTCATCAGCATTTTATTAATCATATGTGTTGTTTGTATGTTTATTTGTTTCAGGCGGCAAGGGCAGTCCAAAGACAGAGTAAGAGTTGTACCGCCACTAAAGCCAGTGCGGTCGTACACAGCACCCCCTGGCGACAACACCCCCGCATCAAATGACTTCCCACTCTACGCGAAACCATCCTGTGGGTCCTCATGCCGTACACGAGATCAGACTATGACGAAAACAATAGAATTTAAAGACATCCAGTTTAACGAATAATTATAGACAATTTAATTTATTTCTATTGCAATGTTAACATAAGTTATATTTACCTAAGCATTTTTTAAATTTTATACACCTTTATATTACTTATTTTATCATTGTTAAATTTTAATTATTGTTTATCATTTTTCTTGTTTTTTTTTTGGATTGGCAAGATGTACGAGTCATCGTATGTGATTGTTTACATTGCTTACTTTGCAATACGTGCAATAATTATTTTATATTTATAGCAATAAAATCAGTGCTAATTAAGCATTCGTTGGAATTAGTTGTTATAATTTTTAACCTTTCCTTCTATCAAGCAAATATTATCATTTATCGTAATATCATATCAATTTCTTATCATTATCATCTAAAGTGTAGGTAAAGCACCCTACACAAACTATTAGTAATATCAAACCGGGAAAGTCGATGTTGAATTTTAGTAACTGTAGGTACTTTTCATAATTGTCATTTTAATTAATATATTTTTTATTTAAATTACTTGCTGATTTTATTTAGATTAGGTATTTACTTGCATTTTTGAGTAAAGCACTATACAAGCCTTGGCCCACAATGACTGCTTCGCTGGTCACGCTATTGCCTCGAGCTAGCCTAGCTACGCTCTAGGCCTTCTAGCGTGTCAGCCTGGAGCTGCACTACGCTGCGCTGTCGCAGTCGGTCATCATCAGCGCGACCAGCAAAGTAGTCATTATAGACCGCGGCAGTAATGTACTATTACTGTCTCTAATAGTAGTAGTAAAGACTTTATTAAAATAAAGTAAATACTCAGTATTTACTAAAAGTCAGTTTTTACTCTGACTCAGTTGTTACTGCTATATCATAATTTCTGTACATTGAATATATTTACTAAAAACCAATTGGGGGCGGCGTAAAAACAGTGAGAGAATACGTTAAGACGTTTTTTTTTTAATTTTTGTTTGTCAGTTTGTCTGTTTGTATGTACACGCTAATATCCAAAAGTACTGAACGGATTTGAATTATTTTTTTGTGATATGTAGCTAACAGGTAGGGCCATAACATAGGCATTTTTTTTTAAATCTGTAAAACCTGATGTAGGAGACTAAGAGATCAGCTAAACTATGAGAGTTATGGAAATGTCACAAAAGCAAAAGTTGTTAAGCGTGATGAGCATTTTCTGTTGACATATTAAAATCCAAAATATTTAAACCCAATTAAGGACAATGGAAATGCCAGCAAAAGTAATCTATAGACCAGTTACTATTATAGATATGAAAATGACCCCTTAGCAAAAGTTGTAAAGCGTGGTGGCATTTTCCGTTGGCATATAAAAATCAAGAATATTTGAACCTGATGTAGGAAAATGGAAATGGCAGAAAGAAATAGACCAGCTGAACTATTAGAGATTTGGGAATGACTCCTTAGCAAAAGTTGTTTAACGTGATGGGTATTTTCTGTTGAAAATAGAATCAATGGTATTATAACCCAATGTAGGAGATTGGAAATGGCGCCTAGCCTAGCAAATTTGTTTGGGCATTGTCTGTTGAAATATAAAAATCAAGGACACGTTTTCTTTTGTGGCGTCAGCTCGGACTTTGTATCTAGGCCAAAATGCACTCACACAGAGGCAATTATTTCCAGCTGACGCACATACAATAATATGTTATAATTTAGTATATAAGATTAATAAAATAAATAAATTTTTGCTCTTAGCTCTCAGCACTAGCGCACCACACTTGCTGTTTGATTCATCTCCCACGCTAGGAGCCAAACTTTATTACACGAAAAAAAAATAAAAAAAAATTAGAATGCTAATTATTGCACCTGTTGCTCCATATTATTCGAGGAACGACTTCTTTTAGTTTTATAAAGACAGTAGATGCTGTAGAGCTTCCAGCGTTTCAAGCAACCGGTAGGGCACTTCATCTTCATGACGATGATCATCACTGGGACAAGACTCTCTAGGAGGCCTGTGTCAGTGACAGCCCCCGCTCCTTACGACATTATTGTTCGCAATTATGTTAGTGTTTTGTGTTCTTTTGGATACTTTAGTATTGTGGAAAAAATACAAAACATTCCTCTCTGAAGACTTTTAGATAACAGACCCACGGGTAACGACACATCCCTTTTCTCGGGAGATTTTAGACAGACCCTTCCTATAATAAGTCGCCATAGGACAAGATGATAGGGACAAGAGCCGATGAGATAATGCCTCATTAAAATATTCTAAGGTCATATATCATAAGGCCTCAGAAACATAAGCTGGGATTGACAACCGATACAAGCGCAGCTTGGCGGTCATTTACATGCCCAAGAATTTTCAGCATAATAATGTTATCAAAAATTAGAGAAGGACTCCTCCCTGTAGGTAGATCATAGTCAGGTAAGTGTTCCCAAAATGAAAAGAAAAAAGAGAAAAGTCGTTGCCTCAGAAGAGGAACTTATACACTCAATATTCGGGGACCTCCAGTTTATCTCAAGTTAGGAAAATTCTTGGTTATGTGAACGCGCCATACTAACACCCAAAAATGATCAAGCAAATGTAAAATTTTAAAAATAGCGGAAGTTGTTGCGGCTGAAGTGGTTTACACTTGCTTTAACAATGTAGGTAATCAGGACGACTGAACAAATTACCCAATTGAATTTTTAAATTCACTTCCAGCTAGTATGGTCTCCCTGCTCACAAGATCAATCTTAAAGTCGAAGTCGGTGTTCCGATAATGCTTTTGCGAAATTTTACTAAGCCAAAATTATGCATCGGGACCCGACTTAAAGTAAGTGTTTCGCAAAGAAATATTGTCGAAGGAGGCTTTGTCAATCAGTTTAGGCGTAGAAAATCGCTTTTTGCGGCCTAGCGCGGCAAAGTACTTTTTTAATTTAATACCTAAAAATATGTCATAATGCGTTCCGAATCGCACTATTGACTTTTTTGTAACATTTTGTAATGCTTTTGCGAAATTTTACTAAGCCAAAATTATGCATCGGGACCCGACTTAAAGTAAGTGCTTTGCAAAGAAATATTGTCGAAGCTGAGATCCTGACCGGGTGTCCCGCCGCGGTGAAACTTGAGTTTATGCCGCGTATACCGCTCATCCTTAACAATTTTCCGTTCGAGTTCAAGCGCACACAGTATCCTGGGTAACCCCGTGCTTTTGCAATGACTATAAATAAGTAGCAGTGACAAACGCTGAAATCCGCTGGTGTAGCACTAAGGTCTGATTGTTTTTCCCACGGCCAGCTCTATGTTGCTTTTTCGCGGGTCAGTAAAGCTGCGGGTCTATTCATATTGGCTCAAAACGGAAAAACTACCAATGTAGTTCATAAAGAAATTGACAGGTGACAGGGTTAAGTCCATATATTTTTTTTAGGCCTTAGTATGAACTACCTATTGGAAATAATCTTGGACCTGGCCGCTCACTTTATTTTTGTCCAGATTTTTTTTGACTACAGCTACTTAATTCATGCGGTGACAGGGTTAAGTCCATACAATTTATTAGGCCTTAGTATGAACTACCTAGTTATTTGATATAATTTTGGGTCTGGTCGCTCACTTTTTTTATCCAGATTTTG
Source organism: Chrysoteuchia culmella (assembly GCA_910589605.1). Taxonomy (NCBI): domain Eukaryota; kingdom Metazoa; phylum Arthropoda; class Insecta; order Lepidoptera; family Crambidae; genus Chrysoteuchia; species Chrysoteuchia culmella. The sequence continues at coordinate 6,488,654 of OU342651.1, forward strand.
TTGACTCGAAATACCTACTGTGTTCATGCGGTGACAGGGTTAAGTCCATATAATTTTTTTAGGCCTTAGTATGAACTACCTGTTGGAAATAATCTTGGGTCTGACCGCTGACTTTATTTTTGTCCAGATTTTTTTACTCGAAATAGCTACTCAATTCATGTAGTGACAGGGTTAAGTCCATATAATTTTTTTTTAGGCCTTAATAGGAACTACCTATTGAAAATAATACCGGATCTGGCCGCTCATTTTTTTTGTTTTTGGACCAGAATGCCTGATGTCCTTTCTTTTGGCATACGGCATTTAATAATATTTTTTTTTGTAAGTACCACGATTTAATGGTCGATCTTTAACGTCAAATAAAAAATTGTAAGTACTACATAAAAGTCCACGCGTACACAGCTAGTTTGTAATAAATGAAGATTGCTTTTGGTTAAATTTTACCACTTAAGTTTTAAGGTTCCTAGTTCCACTCTTAAATGCATTAATCTGTGCACTAGTTGAGCCAATTTTGGGTTATGTTCTTGTAAATTATGATCTTACATTGAAAACTAATGCAATGCAAATTTGATTTTTAAAGCTACTTTGTCAATTTAAAAAAAAACTAAAATAGGTGTAAAAGTTGAAAATTTGTAAAAAAGGTTAGTACTTCCGTTTCACTTAAAACATAAATACCTTTTTGCTTTAGCTATAAATAACCACGGCTCTCAAGAGCATGGTCATGGCACGCGTTCAATATCCGCGGGCATACTTGAGGTCCGTCGCGTTACCAATTATTTTGGAGACAGAACGGTAAAGAAACGTCTACCGTACCCGTTTAACAGTCTGCCTGAGAATATCCGACGAGAATCAAATAAAATCATATTTAAAAGGTTACTCAAACATACACTAGAATAGATATATTAATACTTACATTTGAAGAGTTTAGATATTTTAACAACATATTATATATTTTACTATAAAATGTTATTATGAAGTGACCTCAGTGATCTCACAGTCAAACTGTGCAAACAGTTTTGTGACACTTTGTCTTAGCACTTAGATAAACATTGTAATGAATAATAAAAAAATAATAAAATAGGTACAAACAGACGTCAATGACTCGTTCTTTTTATTACCTATTCTCTCTCTTATTTCGCACTTATACGGCTTTTGGTAATTTGGCTGGTTTTTTATGCGAATATTTTAATCATCTATCCACAAAACAACAAATATCTTTTACACCTCACACGCTCAAAAGGAGGTTTTGTCAATCAGTTTAGGCGTAGAAAATCGCTTTTTGCGGCCTAGTACAGCAAAGTACTTTTTTAATTATAACTTTTTAAATTTGCATTTTACAATGCTATTTTTATGTAATAAATATTAAACAAGAAAATATACTAGAAAAAAGCAACCAGTCTCATGTCGCCCTGACGGGATACTTTTTTAATTTAATACCTAAAAATATGTCATAATGCGTTCCGAATCGCACTATTGACTATTTTGTAACATTTTATTCATATTTTAAATAGCTTTAAATTAAATATAATACATAGGTACTCCGTTTTGGTTTTATTATATTATTTTAGTTCATTGAATCATAAAAACAATAACAATAAGGTTAAACTATTTGTTATAAAAAAAATATATAAGGCTGGGTGACATTTCACAACCTATGATTGGATTTCGGAACATGACATAAATCTTTATTTTTAAATTGTCTTTGTCTTGTACCTCATGTCAGTGTCAACATTTATGGAATCGTTTTTATTGTTATTTATAAGTAACAATATATTCCTACTTTAAATAACTTTGAATTAACTATAACACTCCCTTTTTTATTATTTTAGTTTTTTTTTATATAATTAAAACAACGAGAATAAGGTATATTTAGATTAAACTTTATGTTTAAAGAATTTTTTACCGGAAGTTGACCGCGGTAACAACCATAAAATGTTCCTCGCTGTTGTGAGGGGAAAAATTGTGTGTTGCGCTCGGCAGAAAAGTTTTTAGCGTCTTGTACCTTTGAAATCCTCCCTTCGCTCAGGATTCAATCTTTAAACCACTCGCTGCGCTCGTGGTTCAATCCTAGACTCCTTCGCTTGCTCAGCTTTCAATAGAGGTAACTCGCCACTAAATAACCAACTTTCCAGCCTTAACCATAACAAATAACTATTTCACCTCACACGCTCTGAAAAGGAGGTTTTGTCAATCAGTATAGGCGCTTTTGCGCTTTTTGCGGCCTAACGCGGCAAAGTACTTTTTTAATTTAATACCTAAAATATGTCATAATGCGTTCCGAATCGCACTATTGACTTTTTTTTCTTATTTTAAATAGCTTTGAATTAAGTATAATACTCCGTTTTGGTTTTATTATATTATTTTAGTTCATTGAAACATAAAAACAATAACAATAAGATTAAACTATTTGTTATAAGAATTTTATATCAGGCTGGGTGAGATTTCACAACCTATAATTGGTTTTCGGACTGTGACATCAATCTTTATTTTTAAATTGTCTTTGTCGTGTACTTCATGTCAGTGTCAACATTTACGGAATCGTTTTTATTCCTATTAATAAGTAACAATATATTCCTACTTTAAATAACTTTGAATTAACTATAATACTCCCTTTTTTATTATCTCGAGCGCCTTCCGTGCTTCGGAAGACACGTTAAACCGTTGGTCCTGGCTGTATTTGCAGCGCTAAAACACCACAAATCTATTGGGCCTGCGTGGTGGTCACGGCCCGTTCTCCTTATCAAACCATAAGGAAGGCCAGTGCCCCAGCAGTAGGGACATTAAAATAGCTGATGATGATGATTCGTTACTTACAACTGTGATAATGTCCTCTGTGTTAATAGCTATATGCTGCACGCCCGGCCCTCCGTGGTACTCCACGTACTCCTGGATCTGGCTCTTCTTCTTCCCCTGAGCGGGCTCGTTGATGGGCAGCTTGATATTCTCCTCCCAGTTAGCCATGACTAATGACCGAAGGGATGAGTACTCGGTGAAGATCTGGCTGTCATCTACTGACCAGAATCTGGAGGAAGAAGAACGAGATCAGTAATGATAGTAGTATAGTGACTTGGAAAAGTATTTCCCATTATTTGTAGCTTCTGAAACTTTAAATCATGGTATTTCAACATGAACTCATCTAAGTCGTCGTCGTCGTCGTCTCAGCCACATGACACCCACTGCTGGGTAGAGGCCTCCCCCAAGGATCCCCCTGGCTCATTGATAATGGTCTGACACTCAATGTTGAAAAGACGAAATTTATACCTTTTTCCATCCAAAGCTTCCAGATGTCGGTGCATGACAACTACTCTATAGTAGCGCACTCCTGTCTGGCTGGATCTAAATGTTCTTGTAATGTAATTACTCGGACGCTCAACATTAAGTATCTAGGAGTAATAATCGACAACAATTTAAGCTTTGACCACCATCTTGACCTTCTGTCAACCAGAACACGTAAATAAATTTTTATATTTAAAAACCTGCGCTTTGCCGACAAAAGCGTCATGAAAATGGTGTACCTAGCATTGTGCCAGTCAATACTAAGCTACTGCATCACTGTGTGGGGTGGTTCCTCCAAAACCAAACTTCTGAAGCTCGAAAGTGCCCAAAGAGCCATATTAAAAGTATGTAACTTCCTTCCTTTCCACTTTCCAACCAAAGAGCTGTACTGCCTATCGGATGTTCTTACTGTAAGGCTACTGTTTGTGCTTAATACAATTTTGAAACAGCATTCACTGACAGAATATGACTCTTCGCTAAATTCATCAAAGCGGCTAAAGCATAAAGTTTGTAAATAAAAAAATCCGATGTCCACAAACTTCTCAAATAGATTTTTTGGTTTTCTCGGGATATTTCTTTATAATAAAATTAATAAAAATCTATCTATTTACGCTTTGACAAAGTTTAAATGTATTATATTATTGCCTTTCTAAAAAGTCTAAGCTACGAAGACACTGAAAAATTGTTAGAGGTCCCTTCATGAATAACTTGGAAATTGTAAATTATATCACACACACACACACGCACGCAAGCATGCACGCGCCCACACGAACACACACACACACACACTAGGTTACATAAGTTCCTCAAAAAAAAAAAAAATATATCATAAAAATAAATATTAAGGTACTATTGTACACCAGGTCCAGTGATGGAGAGGCTGGTTATGTCATACAGGTTTTCCTAGCGCAGAAACCAGTCTCTTACATAGATAAATTTAAATATTGTACCTATTTAAGATTTTGCTAGTTTAAAATTTTTATCTGTGTGAGAGAACAAATAAAGATTTTTGTATTGTATTTTGTATCTCCACGACGATCGGTCCTGTGCTGCCCGCTACCAGCGGCTTCCCGTGACCTACACCAGATCGTTGGTCCACCTTGTGGGGGGCCTACCCACGGAGCGTCGTCCGGTTCGCGATCGCCATTCTAGAACCTTTCCACCCCAACGGCCATCGGTTCTTCTTGCTATGTGTCCCGCCCACTGCCACTTCAGAGTAATCTGAGTAATCCTTCGAGCGATGTCAGTAACTTTAGTTTTCCTGCGGATCTCCTCATTTCTGATTCGATCACGCAGGGAAACGCCGAGCATAGCTTCTCTCCATTGCACGTTGAGTTACTTTGAGCCTTCTTATCAGACACACACTGGTCGACCTTCGTCTTGAGACACTGAGGTAAATTGGACACGAAGATTTTACGGAGTTCCCGAATGCGCCCATCCGAGTTGGATTCGACGAGAGATCTCTTTCTCAATGTTGGACTTACCTAACTGGATTGTATGTCCAAGGTTAACGTAATGGTCAACAACTTCGAGTGTAGTGTTCCCAACTTGAACTGTAGTGGGTATGCAGGGGCGTGCATTCCATATAGTCAATTAGGCAGTGCCTACCTGATTCAAAACCTAAATAAATATACAATAAGTGTTAAGGTTATTTTATTTTAGTTTAAACTTCTATTCAACACTCGCCCACTAAGATTTTCCTTACGCTAAATATAACTTATTTAGAAAAAGTATTGCTCAAGTATAAACCGCCCACGGCAAGAAGGGCGCTATTTGTACGTGAACGTTCTAGCTTAAACTTCCGGAATATATCAGTTTAAAGTAAGCAAGCCTACCTGACGAATGAATTTGGTCGCGAATTATTTTGTTGAGGAGTTATTTTAAAACTATCATATTTCCTAAGATATTCATTAAAATTAAATGATGTAAAGGACAATTTTGTTCAAAATTAAATACTTGTGATGATAAACGTATTTATTTAGATAAGGATTAATATCATGTTTATGAAAACAGCTTCTCAAATAATACATTAGTTTAGAACAAATTTTATTATCTTAAAAATGATTATAGTGAGTTAACCATAAAACATAGACATATGCTGTCGCGGACTTCTTTTTAGAACTTTTGATGGGGAACAATTTCGTCAAAGTGATGTTTACGTAACTTTAACCGTTTACACACCGTACGCAACGGAAGTTCCCAAAAGTAATATTTTTTCCCCGTTTTTGCAACGTCTTACATTAATACTCTGCTCTTATTAATCGTAGCGTGATATTAAATATCTTATTACTTTAAATGGACTATCCAGCACAAAAATATTTTTTCAATTCGAACTAGTAGTTCCGGAGATAAGCGTGCTCAAACAATCAAACTCGTCAGCATTTTAATATTCCTACTAAATATTACGAACCTTATCATTTATGACTAGCGGCCGCTCTCGGTTTCACTCGCCGCGTGGTTGCCGTTACCGTGGGAATATCAGGATAATTATAAATATTTACATACAATGTGGTTTTCTGATGTATAAGCTACATTGCTGTAAAGTTTCATATTAATCAGTTCAGTAGTTTTAAGTGAAAGAGTAACAAACATTCATCCATCCAAATATCCTCACAAACTTACAAACTTATAATATTCGGTAGCAGGATAGGATAAGTGCAAAGTTATACTAGTTAGATCTACAGTGCCTACTACGCTGGAAAACCAATGCACGCCCCTGTTGGTGTGACATGGGAATTCGATATGATTTTCGTCTTATCCATGTTCATCCTAAGACTCATTCTTTGGGAAGCACTACGGAGATCTTCGAGCATTGTGTTCAGGTCCTCCAGGGTCTCAACCATAAGGACTATAATATATCATCGGCAAAACGAAGTGTGTCAAATACTGGCCATTTATGTTGATGCCGCGTCCTTTCCAGTTCAAAAGGTTAAAGATGTCCTCCAACGCAGCTGTGAACAGTTTCGGAGAAATGACGTCTCCCTGTCTCACACCTCTGAGAGTTTCTATGAGCAGTTATATTCCACGCAGTCACCTTTTGCAAACAAGGCTAAAGACCCCAGAGCCAAGCTTACCCGACACTTCACCGAAGATATCCCGGACGTCAGCTTGTACGAGATTAGTATGGCTCTCAAGCAACTGAAAAACAGCAAAGCGGCGGGCGATGATGGAATCACTGCGGAACTTCTGAGAGCGGGCGGTAAGCCGATACTCAAAGTCCTCCAGAAGCTGTTCAATTTCGTTATCGTCGAGGGCAAAATGCCAAGAGCATGGAATATAAGTGAGGTGATTTTATTTTATTTAAAAAGGGTGATAAGACTGGGTTAAAGAACTTCAGACCCATCTCACTTCTAAGCCAGCAAGGCGGCGGGCGATGATGGAATTACTGCGGAACTTCTGAGAGCGGGCGGTAAGCCGATACTCAAAGTCCTCCAGAAGCTGATCAATTCCGTTATCGTCGAGGGCAAAACGCCAAGAGCATGGAATATAAGTGAGATGATTTTATTTTATTTAAAAAGGGTGATAAGACTGGGTTAAAGAACTTCAGACCCATCTCACTTCTAAGCCATGTCTATAAGTTGTTTTCGAGAGTCATTACGAATCGTCTTGATCGCAGGCTCGACGGCTTCCAACCTCCCGAACAAGCCGGGTTCCGAAAAGGCTTCAGCACCATAGACCACATCCATACGCTATATACGCTTCTATAAAAGAAACTGGATAGTTGCGAATCCCAAAAGGGCACTACCATAAAATAAATAGAAGTACTCCTTAAACCAATCGATATGGGACGACGTTAGTTTATAGTCTCGAGACTTTATCAGCATCAAAATAAGGTCCAATATTTAGCAAATCGTTCAACGAAAATCGCCGTCTATCGCGATCTGTCTTTCATATCGTAGAAGACCCTCTGTTTGTACATACCTGAAGGTCGATGGATTTTTATATTCTGTGGGGTTAACCCACATAGTTCTTCCCTAGTTTCCCTTGACTTTCAATTCAATCACCCACCTGTGGAACTGCAGACAGCGCTCATACCACGACCCGACCGGTTCCATTTCTTGGTCTGGCTGATTCGCCACCACGTGGTCTATGAAGTTGATCTCAACTTTGGGCCTGCAACGGAAATATTATCGAAATAAAAAAACTATCTTACTAATAAAAAATATCGTGGGCGATCTATGTAGGTAGGTACAGCCAACAGAACATTAATTTAAATCTATGTTAAATTTGATATATTTTTTTTCTTTTCTTTATTCTAATACATTGCCGAGACTTCCCTATAAGTTATCAAAAGATACTTGTATTGGGAATGACCCGCTTCTTCCCCAGTGGTTAACAGTAGATTACAAAAACAAAATTATTATTTTCCTTTTTTAGGTAGGTACTTAACAAAACTTACTAGTTATATTCCAAAGGTTATTAAAAAGTTATTAAAATAATCTAAAAGATACAATTGGGCTTAACAGCATTCCCAATCTCGTTTGAAACCTTGTTACAATATAGTTGTTGTTTGTTTAATATAGAAAAGTTGAACTCTTCCTTTTCCTATTAATATACGACAAGTAGTTTTGGATACTAAGTGGTTGAAAGACTGAAGTTTATCCATTTGATAATTCTATTGTAACGGATTCGTTGCAGCACAGATTAATAATACTTTAGTTCAAGTCTAATAAAGTTGCTGTTTAGGTATTATGTTAAAGTTATAAACTTACAAATACTTGTTGATAGGGTCGACCTTCAGCGACTGGTACCCAGGCAGGAATGGGCCCCTATATTTGGACCGGTCCACGAGGGTGTGGGTATTGTCTCCATACTGTAAAAAAACAAATTAGATCATTATATAAGCATGTCAGAGACTACCTGACCTACTCAGAAAATACCTGGTATACAAAATCTATACTTACATCTAATGAAACATTTGTCATGTTTCATTTATTCAATGCGACATGTTTATGTTTTGGGCATATTTATAATTTTGTCGATATACTTGTTAAAAGGTTACAGAAATAATTTGTTATTCAATTTATGCTCTATTATTAATAATAGATAATATTATTAATAATAAAACATTAATATGTATTATCAGTATCACAATAACGCTCCCTAAAAAACCTCTACTGTACCAAGAAGTTCCCCGATTGTACTTCCCTAAACCTGACGACTCCACTTCACTAAACCAAAGCAAAGAAGTGGAACTTCTTCCCTGCATCTGTATTTCCGAGTACTTATAAGCCGACCTTCAAAGCAAGAGTGAATAGGCTGGATCCTGTCTAAGCCCAGGGGCTTGTTTGTGATCAAGTAACTTAATCAAAGTAAAAAAAAGAAACAAAAATTTTCTTCCCTAGACCACAGATTAGATTATAGTACAAGGCACTTTACCGTTTTGAGCACAGCCATCCTGACAAGTCCATCTTCGTCGCTTTCCTCCCAAATATCCTTCACTACAACTGCGCCCTGCTGCTTTGCGTACGCCACTATTTGGTCCAAATTCTCAACTTCGAAGGCTATATCTTTGACGAAGTCTCCGTGGAGAGCTATCTCCTTCTTGAAAGATGTATCTACAGGCTCGTACTGGGCTTGAAAAACGAAGATTATCTGTTGTGGAAGTGAGGTTCATTAAAATTTAGTCGATTTTTTGTCATAATAATGAGAAAGTACGTACGTAAGTAAGTATTAGCAACAGTACCAAACAAAGCGCATTTAAAGCAAAACTGTTAACGTTCTGATGATTTTACGTAAGTATAATGTTAATACCAGCTTACAAACAACAAATTCTCGTTTGCAAATCAATCTACAAACAAATAAAGCAGTTGTTAAGCGTAATAGACTTGATCACCTTATTCAATCGTACGACGTATGACGAGGTCTGTCGTGAACCTGTCTCTAGGCCCGCGTAGGCAACAGGTTCGAAGCCAAATCGTGTCACATAGTAACTTGCGGCCTGCGAATGAAAGAGGATTAAGTAATGCTGTAAATGCATTATTTCATGCTTAATCGAAATCTGAACACTATTTGTATTAATTACAAAAACAACTCCTTGTAAAAAATATATATCACATGTGAATAGATCAATCAACAGAGAATTAAATAATCTCTGCTTCTCTTCTCTTCTATGTCTTTAGTTCTAGAAATGTATAGGTAGCTTAAAATGTAAAAAGCTACCTATTTTAGATTAAATTGAATTTAAATTCAATACTTCATCCATCAGATTGGATTGTAGGTTTACAGAATCAAACCTTAGGTTTGACTATATAAATCTGCCTGCTAGCACAGTAGCACAGACAGTTAGTTCCAAAATTATACCCGCATTTGATTTTCATCCTTTATATTTTAAACACAAACACACAAATTCAATTTTTATAAGCCTATGTAGCTGAGCGTATACCCTAACTAACCACTCACCTGCTTGGCGTTCGACACCCAAAACGTCAAATGATCGAATGCGATGAATCTCCCATTTTCCGGTTTCTTGCCCTTGTCTGTGTACGTGGTCTGGAAGAGGGTAATAAAATAGGAGTGATAAATATTGCACAAATATTTAGTAGGTACTAGCTTCCGCCCGCGGTCTCACCCGCGTCTCACGTGGTTCCCATTCCCGTGGGAATATCGTCCTTTCGTAGATAAAAAGTAGCGTATGTTACTCTTCGTCCTTTCAACTAACTCTATGCCAAAAATCAAGTCGATTGATTGCTTAGTTTGGGCGTGAACTCGCTCTGAGGGGGCCCGGGTAACCGGGCCACGGCCGCCTGGTCTTTAGGGGTGATTGCGAACCCTACCCCGCCGTGACCAATGGCGGCCTGGAGGGCAAGTACTAGGAGTTTTAGTTGGTATTACCCGCCCAAGTGAGTCCAACATTTCGAATCGCCCCTGGGGCGGGCGAGGGATGCGTAAAAGCATTTCTCCTAGTATATATAAAAAAAGGGCGTGAACTCGCTTTTATAATTTTAGTTAAGATTAGGATAATTATTATATTAAGGCCAGGGGCCGAATTATAATGCAATCCAAGAAAGTTTACACCCGTAAAAAAGATCCAACTTTTTTCGTGTAATTTTTTCGTTTTTTTTTTACAAGTAACTGGGCAGGCATTTGACCACCATCGTGCTTAGTAAACAGGATGTTATCTAAGGTGTAACAGTCATGCCTGCCCAGGAAATGCCTATTCTCTCTCGCCTTGAAGAGACCAAGGTTGTAGGAATCGGGGAACACATGAATAGGCAGCGTATTCCATTCTTTAGCGGTTCGCATTAGAAATGTGTGAAAATTACATGAGAATTGGATCCCTGAGAATATAGCTGAAAAAAGAAGAAACAATCCTGACAAAAAAGTTATGTTGAGCGTGGCTATGGTTTAACCAATAATTTCACGTTCGGAAATAGTTATTATTATATAAACCACATACCCTGTAATATCATTGCCAATGATACTTCAAGTACACACATATAATATCATTGATATAAACTGATAATTTTTCATACTAAATAAGAATACATTTCAGTTTCTTTTTACATATTTTTTTACACTAATATTATATATTTTTTTTTGTTTTGTATTTCTCCCTAGGGGTTGACTGAGATTGTTGATTGTTGACGACCTGTTTGGCACAGGGGTACTAAACCCGCCTCCTATGCCAGAGGTCCCGGGTACGATCCCCGGACAAGACAAATAGTTGTGTGCATGTCTATTTGTCTTGGTCTGGGTGTTTAATATGTATATTATGTATGTATTTACAAAAAAAAGGATATAAGTATGTTTATCCGTTAGCTAGTATCCATAACACAAGTTCTTCATGAAACTTAACGTGGGCTGGATAATTGGTGTGTTGTATCAAGGTTTTATGCAATTATTTATTTATTTATTTGTTGATGGGATTTACTTACTCGTCCTTTTTTTTCAAAGAAATTTTTATTAATGGCCTGCACAGACGACGGACATTGGAGGACTTTTTGTCCGCGACACGACTTTATTACTAAGATCATAAAGTTGAATATATAACGAAGACACGCGATCTAAGTTCAATCTTATTAGGGTAACAATAAAGACGTGTCGCGGACAAAAAGTCCTCCGTTATCCGTCGTCTGCGCTAGCTCTTATGGGCACCAAAAAATATTTAAAACTTAAAGTTTGTTAAAAATTTTAACAAAAGATACTTTAACTATAAATGTTAAATAAATGTTTTGTTTAATTACAGAAATATAATTTAGTGTTGTCACTGTTTTTATTATCATAATCGTAATATCATAAAAAACATTGTAAAATCTACTGAAAAGTTACCTAGCACATAAAAATACGAGCAAATCTACTCATACTTGTTTTTTATTCTTTAAACAGTAGAAATATTTATAGAACTTTTTACTTACCATTATATAAGCTGTGTACACAATCCTTTTGTCTGAAATCTGGAACCCACTTGTTCACGAATGACATACAAGTACAATGGGGCGGGCGCGTCAGAGCGGGCCTTTATAACAGACGTGAAAATATAATAATGTATAGCTCCTATCTACCACATTTATAGAAACGAGAAAAACATAAAGGCGAGTTCACGACGTTACACCTATCTTACACTTAATTAGTTTTAAGTAGAATTATAATTTACAAAAAAAAAATTAATAAAAATCTAACAACTTTCGTTTCCCGGTTAAATTTTTGTCCCGTACCTAGTAATAGTGGTTTGACCATAGTGTTGTTTTTTAAAATGTAAAGTCGTGAGTGTTGTCGACAGTTCCTACAATAAATTAAGATAAAATTCAGATACAACAATGGTTTTATTAAGATGATCATCATCATTGCGAAAGTTGCTTGACCACCACATTAAATAAATAAATTTTAGAGCGCGATTAAATAAATAAATTTCCAGTTGTCCATAACTGGAAACTGAAAAGTTTTCAGCACTATGAATGAATGTATTAGGTAAGTCCTTATACCGTCTTGTGTAATTTCTTGTTACTTTGTTTGTGTAAATATAACTAGTGAAAGATAAATATTTCTTATAGATTAAGATGAAATTGTGTGGACATGTAGATACAGCTTAATTTTTAATTTAATCAAGTCATACGACGTTTACCGTAGTATGACCAAGCCTCCAATGAACAGTGGTACGAAATAAGAAACATACCTATTAAAGTATTTTTTAAGGTTTTGCATTTTCAGTGCTATTTTTATACTTATGTTTTTTTTTATAGAAACATATTAGAAAATATCGACTCGTGTCGCAAGTTATTCTCAGACGGGACTTCTATTAACAATTATTATTAGTATTTAAAAAAAAATACTAATAATAATTGTAGTATTTTTAAAAAAATACTAATAAAAATTAACAAATAATAAATAAATCAGATAATCATTTGGTATTGGCAGGTGTAAACCAACCAACAGAAAAAAAATACAGATACCACAGAATAATTTCATAAGCAAAATACCTTCTTAAATTTATTAACCCTACATAATCAGCTAACTACCTTCGATGCTCAGGCCGACTGAGGCAAGAAAATATGTTCGTTTTAACTAAACTGTAAATATATAAATGTATGAAAAAGCTGCACAACATTCAGTCATCCCATGATCACGGCCCCTGAAAAGGTGCTAAAACAGTAAAATACACAATTTTAAAACTAACGTGTACAATAAACTGGGCGTTAAACTCTGGAAAGTTCTTATAATCGATGAAAGTACCATCTTTTATTTAGTTTCTCAACCAGAAGAGTGGAGTACAGCACAGCAAAAATCTAATATGAAAATTAACTTTGAATAATTCAAATAAGTAAATTTTTAGAGTTCGTTGATGTCTTTTCATTGGAATAAAGTTGTTTAGAGAATTCATAGTAAAAAATAACATATAGGTAATTGGGATGGCGGGAATATAAGTGGACTGTATAGGGGTTAGCGGGGCGGTTTGCGATTTGTGGTTCAGAAAAAAAAATTATGTGGACCTTAGATATTATGGAGAGGGAAGGGCACTCACCGAGCGCGGTTCGATTCAGCTTCTGGAGTATCTTGTCTTCAGCTGCACTTCAGGAAACGCCACTCACTATAGTCTCACACATCCAGGTTGGATAGGAACCCTAGGCCTAGGTTGCTCTGCCAGCCGGCTAAGTTCCACACATTTTAGAACACTGAATCACTTATTACACAGTTTATAATCAATTCAAGCTGCGGTTAATGCATTTTATTTTAAATTATATGCGGAGTCGCACGCAAATCGTGGCGACGCGGTTCGGTTGTCGAAGCGGGAGGATCACGCGACGAATCACGATGCACTGCATTTGCTTGATTAGTTCTCTTACTCTGCGCACGATGGTGTGAGTAGGAAAGGGATAGGAAGTAAGGAACCACATCATGAAGCTCGCGAATTTAAAATAGGGGAGCCGGAAATGGCGTAAACATTCTCCCGGCCTTGATAATACGTCGTATTATCAAAAGCGGTTATATGCGAAATATTTATACATAATTACCTACCTAAAATATGGGATGAAATATTCTAATTTATTGCGAAGGTAGCGGACAAAGTTTTACGATAGGCCGTTTAAACATGCCAGAAGCAGTTTTGACTAAGGCGACGCGGACTCTACCATCCTTACCCGGATAAACCTCCTGTATAATGCCTAAAGGCCAGCGGAGCGGGGGAACGTTATCCGGATGTATCATTACAATAGTACCCGGACTAACGTTATCAGCATTAGTAAGCCATTTTTGCCTCGCTTGTAATGAATTAAGAGACTCTAAACGCCATCTCTTCCAGTAACTACGCACCATTTGGTCCAGTAGTTCTTTCCTATAGCGCAGAGTCTTAGTTTCCTCGGAAATAGGCGCGGCAGGTAGGTAGATCAAAGGGGAAGCCATTATAAAGTGCGCGGGAGATGGTCATTACAGGTTCGAAATAAATAATGTACATTATCAGGCAAGGGATCGTCCCAACCGACTTTAAGAAGCCATAGCTCTTTAATTAAGAGTTTGGCAAATAATATAACTGGAGCTGTGAATCCAAGTACGTCCCATAAGCGGGCTATGCTTGAAAGAATGATCCTTTTAGTGAACGTTTCCTTTGTAGGAGAACTTGAAAAGGTAAATATATCCTGAGCGGGTAACTATTTAAGGCCTAAGACCTTCATATCTTCACTATCTGAAAATTCTATTGCGGCACGGTTAGACTGCGGCACCGCATCTAATAACTCCGGTGAGTTGCTGGCCCATTTTGTTAAAGTAAAACCCACCAGACTTAAATAAGTCGATAAGTTCGCGTGAAAGAGATTTTCCCTCGTCCACTGTAGGGACAGAAGTGGTCAAATCGTCCATATATAGTTCGGGAAACGATCGCGTTCATCGATCGCTAGCTGTCGCACAGTGCGCATAGCTAAAAAAGGACTGCATTTTAAACCGAACGCGACTCGATTGAACTAAAATTCGCGTATGGGTTGCGCGGGGTCAAAGCGGAATAAAATCTTTTGATATTTGCGGTGCTCTGGTTGAAGAAGAATTCTAAGATACATTTGTTTTATGTCTGAGGCTAACGCGATTGCAAACAAGCGGAAATTAAGCAAAAGAACAAAAATGTCAGCTTGGAGATTCAGCCCTGTGTGAAGAATGTCATTGAGTGAAATGTCATTATGACATTTAGCACTAGCGTCGAGTACAATACGAACCTTCGTAGTATCTTTATCGCGGCGAACGACGGCATGATGCGGAATGAAATATCCTTGCGAATAATCCTCGCTGTTAGGTGGGACCTCGGACAAATAATCGTTATCTAGGCAGTCCTGTATAACCTCATTATAACTGGCACGCAACTCAGGATCCTGAAGCTTGCGCTCCAATGAGCGCAGTCGGCGAAGAGCAACGGAGCGCGAGTTCCCTAGCTCAGATGGATCGCGGCAAAAAGGTAAAGCGGTGTAAATGTCTTCACATTGACTATCAGCTGGACTAAAAAACCTCTTGGAAGGCATTTCCTCCATTTCCCAAAACTTAGTCAATGTTTTGTCAAGATGAAGTTCATCGGAGCGGTCACACGTATCCACGCCACTATAACACGTGAAGAAAGTAGCGGTGTTTATATTTTGGCATGCGGTGTAATTTTTATTCAAATTGCTGACAGGAGCGTCACCTATTAGAATATAACCAAACACGGTTTCAATAGCGGATGGTACAGGGGGAGCGATAACCCTACCACCTAACAACAAATGCGGAAACAGCTGAGCGCCGAGTATCAACTTGACCTCACCTGGAATGTGCCAATACGGATCAGCGAGCGGTAAGTCAACCAAATGTTAAATCACCGAAGTGTCAACATATTCGGAAGGCATGCGGTCGGTTATGTTATCCACAACCAAAGCGGTAATATCATAAGAATATTTCCTATCTATCGTGGTCACAAGCAGCTTAACGTAGCCACGAACCGTTTGTGAAACGGACCCGATACCCTTAATAAAGGAATTTGAAAGCGAGATAGGTTTTAATTTGAGTTGTTCACAACATGCGTAAGTAATCAAGTTATTTTGCGAAGCATTATCAATCAAACATCTAACCGAAATATTTTGTTTGGCATTATTTAAAATATTTACTTGAGCAGTTGAAAGCAGTACAGTAGCACGCGGCGAGTTTATGGTTTTATCCGAGCGAGCACATAGCGACACAGCGGGCTCGTTTCTGCCACAAGATTGCGAGTGCGCGCGGGACGGCAACGTCGCGGATTCGGCAGAGGGCTCGTGCCGCGACGGCGGCGCAGTGCTCGTAGCACGCGATTGCGCGGGCTGCACGGATGTGGCCGGGTTCGATTCTTGTCGTGGCCATGAGTGCGAGTTATTATTATTATTGCTACTCTCCAAATGTAATAAGGTATGATGGGGTTTTTTACAGTATTTGCATGTATAAGTGTAATTACAATGCGAAGCGGTATGAGACGAACTGAGACAGTTTATGCAACCTCGTTTGGATTTAATGAAATCGAAACGACCTTTAGCGGTTAGTGATTTAAATACGGGACATTTGTATAACTGCTGATGATCAGACTTATTACACATCAAACAAGAAGAAGACTCAACGCCCCTGCCGTCACTCGTAACAAACGTCTGTGCTTGGTAGGTACTGCGCGCGCGGTTTTGTTTCGCAATATTGCTATTAAGGTGCGGTTCCACCGACGTTTGAGCGCGGTTCGATTGCGATGACGACGCAAAGGTACGGTCTAGTATTTTTACTTGGCTTTTTGTAAATTCTATGAAATCCTTATAGGAAGGAATTTCCTTGTCAAAGATTCAAAGGCGTCAAAAGAATGAAATCCTTTAAATCGTTTATTTTTAATTGCTCTAAAGCTGAAACAGCAGCGTCGAAAGTTTCAACATAACTATTTAAAGACGAGGAAGTATTAGCGGCGGGTTTTATATTGAACAGTATTGACATGTAATGACAACCTAAGGCTCTCTTATCTTGATATTTTTTTACTAAACTTACCCAAATTGATGAATAGTTTTCGCCTGATGGAATGATGCCTGCGATTATTTTTAACGCGGGACCGGTCAATTTACCTGTTAAATATTGAATTCTTTGGGCATCATTTAATGATTAATTTAAATGAATGTTAGCTTTAAACGACTCATAAAAAATGGGCCAACTGTCCATCTTTCCATCGAACGAAGGAATATTTATTGGCGGTAGCTTTATCGGTGTAAACGCACCTTTATTTTCGCACGATCGCGAGTTTTGCTGTGGCGAGATCTCAATGATACGGGAACGTACCCTCTAAATCCAAGCATAGACATCTTCAAATGCATTTAGAGGTTCGTAATTAGGCACAAACTTAGGGTTATTATCGAATCCTAGCTCATTGATGGAGTCTAGATTAGCGATGAATTCCTGACGGATGACCGACAATGTTTCGGATTCCGCCATGAATGTTTCCGTGGAAAGAAGATCTGCGGTGGATAAAGGTAATTTCTTAGCTATTCACCGAGATTAGTCAAGCGAGCGAATATTACATTTTTTTTCGCTTGTAATATTGCTATTTCAGCTGCCATGGTGAGCTAATGATGCGTAGGTACTTGGAAAAAGTGGATAGGTACCCAAGTTAAGCGTTTTCGATTAAGTAGGAATACACAAGATACGTGTAGTATGCCCACTAATACTGATTAACGGTAGTCCCGAGAGGTAAATAGGTACAGATTTTTTGGGTAAATACACCTGTATACAACAGGTAGGTTTAATGAGTAAGTATGGTAGAATGCGGTGTAAAGTATGTAAGTAGGTACCTACGTAGGTATATGCGGTAAACTTTTACATTTTCTAGCACGGTTAGCGTGTGAAAACAACAAAATAACGAAGTATTTGGTAATAAGAGAACACTTGAATAACGAAATAGATTAGTGCTTAATAATAATTAGCGGCGCGGGAAACAAGCGGGAGACACGAAGCGTCGTGTAGGTAATTACAAGATGGCGGTACATTTACGTGCAAAACTATCGGAGTTTTGCACCAAATAGAAATGAAATAAGCGAGTTGAGTACGTGTAAACTATCAGAGTTTATCACCAAAACAATGAGAACGTGAAATTATCCGGTTCGAAGTCAGACCAAAAGAGTGGGGTAATGCGCGCGCGGTTTGATTCAGCTTCTGGAGTATCTTGCCTTCAGCTGCACTTCAGGAAACGTCACTCACTATAGTCTCACACATCCAGGTTGGACAGGAACCCTAGGCCTAGGTTGCTCTGCCGGCCGGCTAAGTTCCACACATTTTAGAACACTGAATCACTTATTACACAGTTTATAATCAATTCAAGCTGCGGTTAATGCATTTTATTTTAAATTATATGCGGAGTCGCACGCAAATCGTGGCGACGCGGTTCGGTTGTCGAAGCAGGAGGATCACGCGACGAATCACGATGCACTGCATTTGTTTGATTAGTTCTCTCACTCTGCGCACGATGGTGTGAGTAGGAAAGGGATAGGAAGTAAGGAACCAGATGTGGTTCCTTACTTCCCTTTCCTACTAAAGCTCGCGAATTTAAAATAGAGAAGCCGGAAATTGCGTAAACAGTAATATTAATAAATAAATGCAACTGTGCCAGCTAAGACAAGAAAAATGAAACTATAGAAGTGTAGTATAAAAATATACCATCGGTGCCTTAGCTGGCGCCGACTTTTTGAAGCTGGTTTTTTTTTCATTTTAAAATGTACATACTCTTGACAAAATTATTTCAGTGCATTTTATGTTGGTTTGACTTTGAGTACATTTTTAAGTCCAATCCAATAGCGAGATGCCCACTGTGCGTATAAGATGATAAACAAAATGCTAATGAGTACAACTGGTATTGACGACGAGTTGAGCACAGAGGCGGGGTGGCGTGGCGTCACTTCATTCAACCCACTGTTGGGCTAGGCTCTCTGAAACATAAAGTGGTATTTGAAATATTTAATATCAAACTTGTAGGACTCTAAAGTTGTTATTGGGATGCTGTTGACGTGAGCAACGAAAAATGCCTACTTAGTGTAATTAAATATTAGTTTTCAAAATCATAGTTTTGAGGGAAGGTGAAATCAAAAAGACAAAATTAATTGCAGTCGTATATTTTCCAAACTAAAATGAAAGAGTACGATAAATGGAGAAAAAAGAAAATTAATAACCTAAAAGCTATACATAAATCAAACTTTATAAGGGTAAGGAAAGTTTATTTACCATTACATGCTTAAAAACAAAAATCCTTTATAAATTGAGCAGTTGGACCTCAAAAATACTGAATGCATATCCAATTATGATTTGGTTCTGCATTATTTTCGTAAGTTTGGTGGTACGTTACATACGATTCTTTAGTATTTAACCCCTCTTTTACCGAGCCTTATATTTTGGTCTTCATAAATACAGACTACTCAGTTCGTTTTCCTTCGGTCCGGCAGTCTCTACCCCACGTTAGTATAGTCTGGTGTCCGGTCCGAGGAGGTTGGCTGCTTTGCATATTCTGATATTTAAAAACATGGCGCAATATCAACGAGAATTTTCCATGGAATGCGATGTTATTTTGTTTTTTTCTATGTACAGTCGACGGTTTTTATGGCCAAATAAAATGTCTTTCTTCAGACAATGCTGAACCCAACGGCTTACGTCTTAAAGTTCAAATTCAATTGGAGATGTAAAAATTTGACAGTTTTGTAGAGACTTCCTTTTGATTGTACCTTCACACATACAGAGCGTTTTTAAAAATAAAGGAATGTTTACTTCAGCTCTATCTCCGGTATTATATTGTATTATAATTCTTACGACTACATACAATAAGTAACCATAAGACTTAACCACACTCCCCTAACGATAAAGGCAATGAAAGAAAGAAAGAAAGAAAGAAAGAAAGAAAAAAATAATATTCGGCTAACAAACAGTTTTACACATAGAAACAACAGTAACAAATAATATCATAGTAGCCGAAATGGTCTCCGACCTCAGCTTATGTCACATATTAATGTGACGCTGGTTTTCAGGTGGAGCCAAAAAGTAGATAGAGGCACAGCCAAACAATGAAAATTAAGCTCAAATGAAAACTTAAACTATAACATACTAATTAATTAAACAAAATAAAATAATTTTTAATTATAACACAAACAATCTGCCATTATATAGATATATTTAGAGGACAAAATCATAGAACAATAAAATAAATAGGTATTCAAAGTAGATACTTAGACTATGATACAGATAAATACTTATCTATACTATATATATAATATAATATTATAAAGCTGCAGGTTTGTTTGTTTGTTTGTTTGAACGCGCTAATCTCTGGAACTACTGGTCCGATTTGAATGATTATTTCAGTGTTGGGTAGTCCATTTATCGAGGAAGGCTATAGGCTATATTTTTTTTTTCAAAATTAGGGATCCGTAATAGAATTGCTATTTTGTACAAGGTGTAACATCGAACACCTATTTTTGCGTGCGCTGCAAAAACTATTGACAATAGAACAAAATGATGTACAACGGGTTTGTAGATCCCATTAAGACCTACAAAAAAGTCCGCGAGAACATATATCTAGCTATCATGGTTTAATCACAATAACCGATTTTGTGTTCAAAATAATTATTAAATCGTCTGAAGAAAAAAAACTACGTTAAATATGTATCGAAATTAAGCATTATGTTATCAAGAGTATTTATGTAGAAGTAAAATACTTTTCATGTCTCATATTCTGAAAGTAACTCATAACTTGCCTAAAATGCGGGTTGAAAGTGATATGTGGCGGCCCTAGGGCTGTAATAAATTTGAAAAAAGAATATGGGGGTGACATGTCAAATAGATATCTGTAATCTCTTTGGACTTTTATTTACCAAAGGTATGTAGGCAAAGGCACAGAAGCCTATACAGCTTATTTTGCTACATTATAAAATAAATAAAATCGTGGAAACCTTACAAACATTTTTTTTTTAATATTCTGTTTGATTTTACTTTCCTCATATTCAAAATGAAAAGTAGAGTGTTTACTTCGGGTGTATGGACCCATAACAGTCTCGAACTATCGGCGCCCTCACTGCGTTCGGGCGCCAAAACATTCGACTGTTATGGGTGTCATACAGCCCTTGGTAAACAATCTACTATTTTGTTTCATCTCAATCGGATATTTCGTTTAAAAGTTATCACGTGTGTAAGATGCTAAGAGTTGGTACCTATTCGTAATTCTTATGCGTCTGGCTGAATGTCGAACAGATAGACAGCTATTGCCTGCGACTTATACAATTGAACTTAATCTATATTTTTCTTAATATTATAAAGCTGAGAAGTTTGGTTGTTTGTTATGAACGCGGTAATCTCGGGAAATACTGATCTGATATGAAAACTGTTTAAATATTCAATAGTCCATTGATTGAGGGAGGCTATAATATAGGCAATATTTTATCTCGGTATTTCCACAGAAACGAGAAAAACGCGGGTGAAACCGCGGGGCACGGCTAGTGTAATACAAAATTAAAAGGTAGCATTAATGACCTGAAAATTAAAATAGTAATCTTTTATACGGTGACGGAAAGAAGTTAAACAAGAAATGCTACGCAAAGGTGGGGGAATATTGTTCCACTGTTTCCGTTTTACGTTTCCAGTCAACGTTATTAGAGCACCTTCGAATATTAAAACTGCAACGAAAAGATGAACCCATCCTTAATCTTATACCTAATGTTATAATAGCGTACAACAGTGCCGACCAATGACATTATCAAAGGACATTTTGACCCTAGAAACCCAATTAACATTGACTTAAACGAAAAACTATTACAACAGTACGTAGTGACCCATCGCAAACAGATGCAGACAGGATATGACTTAACCAATTAGACTTCACTAGCCGACAGAACAGCCCTTATAGAGTCCCGAAATAAGACCAGAGAACCCGAAGTCGAGTATGAACCCCAGCAACGAGTCTTTATAAAGAACCCCCCTTGTCAGCAGACAGAAAGTTGCCCCTCGTTATACGCAGGACAAAGTTCTTGCAGACCTACCGATCCATATTTATACTTCCAGAAAACTAGGTTCTGTGGCAAAGGCCCGTATAAAACGAGCCTCTAAGAATGTTAAACTGTTACAGGATACTACTGTTGCTGATCCCTCTCCTGACACGAGCCCAGTACATAAAACTTGACAGCCTGGGCCCTATTTAATAAACGTTACAAATTGTAAATTGTATATAACAGGCTACAAATCAACAAGTTTCTGTTTAATAAAGAATACAACTTACAAATTTACCATGGTGGAAAATTTACAAAATTGTACCTAAAATTTTACATATTTCTGTTCAATAAACATTTTCTCCTTACAGGTGACATTTAACATTTATAACTTTTTAATTTTGCATTTTACAATGCTATTTTTATGTGATAATTTTTAATCAAGTAAATAAACTAGAAAAAAGCAACTTGTCTCATGTCGCCCTGACGGGACTCGAACCCGCATCCTTGGGAATCCGGCCCAATGCACTGACCAATTATGCTACGAGACCTACGAGACACGTTGAAATTCTCTAGTATATTCACCTTTTTCTACGGTGTTGACCACCGTCGTTTCATCAATGAGAGAAATATCCTCGCATTCGAAAGAAACATCTTTACAGATGTTTGACTATCGATTAAGATGAAACTGCCATCTACTTATAACTTTTTGATTTTGCATTTTACAATGCTATTTTTATGTGATAATTTTTAATCAAGTAAATATACTAGAAAAAAGCAACTTGTCTCATGTCGCCCTTACGGGACTCGAACCCGCATCCTTGGGAATCCGGCCCAATGCACTAACCAATTATGCTACAGAGACCTACGAGAACACATTGAAATTCTCTAGTATATTCACCTTTTTCTACGGTGTTGGCCACCGTCGTTTCATCAATGAGAGAAATATCCTCGCATTCGAAAGAAACATCTTTACAGATGTTTGACTATCGATTAAGATGAAACTGCCATCTACTTATAACTTTTTAATTTTGCATTTTACAATGCTATTTTTATGTGATAATTTTTAATCAAGTAAATATACTAGAAAAAAGCAACTTGTCTCATGTCGCCCTGACGGGACTCGAACCCGCATCCTTGGGAATCCGGCCCAATGCACTGACCAATTATGCTACAGAGACCTACGAGAACACATTGAAATTCTCTAGTATATTCACCTTTTTCTACGGTGTTGGCCACCGTCGTTTCATCAATGAGAGAAATATCCTCGCATTCGAAAGAAACATCTTTACAAATGTTTGACTATCGATTAACATGAAACTGCCATCTACTCATAACTTTTTAATTTTGCATTTTACAATGCTATTTTTATGTGATAATTTTTAATCAAGTAAATATACTAGAAAAAAAGCAACTTGTCTCATGTCACATTTAACATATTTGTAGGAAAAACTGTTTTATTAAACACATAATTATAATAACAAGTTTACATATTTTGTAAATTGTAGTACAATTGCGACAGGTGGACTCGTCTTGTGTCAGAACTTTATAAATTAAGTGCCTCAACTAAGAAAGAAATTGATTTGTTATACAGAAAAAAATGGTTCTAACAACTAGTAGTGGAAGTAGTGACAGTAGTGATGATGAATATATAAGTGAACAGCAACGGCGAGTTTTTCGTAAAAGGGTTAACTTTACTTTTGAGCTGACATTTTGTTATTGTACTCCATGCGATGGATTTGGATAATTAAATTAGTTTGAAATAATTTTAGTTTTTTTTAGATGCTCCGGCTGTAGCTACGTAATTGACTCATGTTAACGTAACTTATTACGTTACCTCAATATCACCTGTGTAACCAAAACGAGTGCCTAATTATTACAAAAACGACAGTATATTTTCGTAACGGTTACACAGATGAATTTATTTGTTCATGGACCGATTTTGTGACTTATGGATCCATGAAAAAAATAAAATCATCTGTGTAACCATTACGAAAACGATAGTATTTTCAAGGGCATCTTGTCAAAAGAAAGTTTACTTTTACGTAATCGGTGAACATTTTTTATTCAATACTTGACTACACTAAAATCCAGCTAAGTATTATTGTGTCATCTGAGTAACAAAAGCAACAAGTTACGATAAAAAAAAATGTATATAAATTAGGTATAAGTAGTTGAAACCCACTTCTAAAAGTAAAAATAAAACGGCTGTCTACATTGTTTATTTTTTATTTATTTATTACACAAAACAGATTACAATTAATGCTATAACATATTACTATTAGTACAGTTCTCAATCTAGATTGTAATCCAGACAAATGTGTACAATACAATTTTAGTGATAAAAAACTAAAATTAAAAAAAACTTAGATAGGTAACTTAAAACAATACTTATGGATACTTAAATATAATTAGCTATACTCAGCACCTATGCTGAGTCATTCCTATTCGGTGCGGAATAGAGGATATATTGCACTTCTAATACCCATAATTTTGATTTTTCTTGCCTTGCCTGGCACCGACTCCAAAAGTTTAATTTTTTACTTTTTAAAGTCAGTTTTTATAACAAGTTTTTTATTTCACAATTTTTTAGTTGCATCATGTTCCATACTTACTCACACTAAATATCGACCCATATGCACAACAATGATTTGCCAATACGTTATTGATATTATTATTATAATTTTTTTTTTTTTTATGATTTTGTAATATTTGCATTTTTCAATGCTATTTTTATACTTATGGTAAATTTTAAATAGAAAAATATTGGAAAAATATACGTTACGTAACTAAACGTTACGTACATAAATATTGTCTCATTTACCCGTTGTTGTCCTAGCCGAAAAAGGTAAGTCTATTAAGTAAGTTCATATTATTATTGAAAGAGGGAAAACAAACATTACAATATAAAGTATACGAATACGTTATTGATATTTTTCAGGATTATGGAAAAATATAGCGGCCGCGGCGCGGTTTCACCCGCGTTTTTCCCGTTCCCGTGGGAATATCGGGGAATAAAAAGTAGCCTAAGTTTTAATCCAGGCTATCTTCTATCTGTGTACCATATTCCAGCCAAATCGGTCCAGTTGTTTTTGCGTGAACAAACATCCGAACAACCTCACATTATAATATTAATAGGATAGGACTAAATATTAAACAAGAAAATATATTAGAAACGAGCAACTTGTTTCATTTTGCTCTGACATGACAAAAAACAAATTGAAAAAAATCAATTTGTCACATGTCGCCCGATGCTCCCGTGGCAATATCGGGATAAGAAGTATATTTTAATCCAGGCTATTCTATCTGCGTACCAAATTTCATCCAAATCGGATCAATAGTTTTTGTGTGAAAGGGTAAAAACAAACTAACTGACAAAATTTCGCATATATAATATTAGTAGGATATACGAGGAAATAAATAAATTAAAAAAACTAAAAAACCCGCCGGCATCAAATGACAAGTCAACTGAAAAGATTGAAACAAGATCAATTAATTTAAATATTGTTTAAAACAAAATAACATGCAGTCGGAGGTATGAAATCACAATTGACTTTTTATTAAACTCTATGCCTCCGTCTCCATGATATTATGTTAAACAATATGGAAATGGACTTTTCACCTCACACGCTCGAAAAAGGTGGTTTTTTCATTCAGTTTCTGCGTAGAAAATCGCTTTTTGCGGCCTAGCGCGGTAAATACGTACTGCATTTTAGTACTGCTCTAAAGCTTTGCGAGAAAACACACAAAGAGTATTTATGTGGTGAAATTTTCATTAATAGTGTTATTAATGTGCAATTAGAATATTTAAGAGATCTGTTGGATAATAAGTAAGTATACTGAGGTATTTGAATATTGTATAGCATAGTTTCGATTTAGAAAACCTGTAATTTGTTTGTACAAATAGTAGATACACTGAAAAAACTAATTAACAAAAACTGTTCAGCTATTGTGAATATAGCTTAACTGAGTTTACTCGTAAGCAAAGTTAGTTTAAATGCAACAATACGCTTGAGTTACATCGAATAAAACGAGTTTATGCTATTTCAGTTAGGCTATCCTTTTCAAAACTGTTAAGTTAATGGTTACCAATTACTGATCAGGTAATTCTCAACACGAATAAATAGATTAAAAATAAACAAACTATTCTTAATTATTTACACGACCATTATGTCGCCAGCAACACAAATTGATTTACTATATTATAGTTAGTCGCAGCAAAGCATTTTTTAGTAAACAGCATTTTAGAAGTTATTATTTACACAAACAAATGTTGCGTATGACGAAACGTTTTGGCTGCTTCATGTCATTTCATGTTCGTTCCTGTTTTTTGCATTCGCAAAACGCCTTCGCTACAATGCCATTTGGCCATTTTTCTGTGTGTCGCCGTGAAGTGTTGTAGTTGTTCATCATGACCAAAGAATTAATTACTCATTATGATCAGTTTTCACATGAAATTGCTCTGTTGTCTCATCAAGGTAGCATTTTATGTTTCGTGAAAGAGATGCGAAATTGAAACATACGGACATGGAACCATCAGAGGAGGTACCTGAAAAATTGAGCATCGCGGACTATCTTAGATCTTGGGGCCTTGAAATATACATTGAAAAGTTCAACGGTGAGTACATTACATTATAATAATACATTGTATAGTACTCTAAAAGTTTAATGGATAACCTACATACATTAACCTTAAACACAATACACTCCTTTTTTGGGCAGTTGTGTAATTATTTCTGAATCATTTAATTTACCTACATTGCATTGGCATAAATTATGTGATAATAATCCTTCAGGTTTACATTATTGCTTTACATCACATTTCCATTTGTTTTCAGTAAAATAGAACACTGAATGATGCAAATGTTATGCTGTATGAATATACACTCCAGGGAGCTAATGTCAGTGAACCGGTGACTGTTCCAGAAGTGACAGAGACATCGGCAATTTCTGCTACACTTGATTGTGATGGAGTTCCAAAACATGGTGTAAGTTTTTTATTTATTTGTGTTATAAACTTGAAAAAGCTTGTATTATTTTTTTGGTAAATAAAATGAATGTTTTGTATTTCAGGATGTGTATGAAATCCTAAATTCTTGTAATTAAGGCAAAGGACTTCTGCTGCAGTATGAAGAAAAGGGTCTGTTGAATAATGCAGCTCGGAGGAGGTTGTGCCACATCGTAATGGTAATTTGTATGTAACACACTATAATTTTAGTTGATTTAATAATAAAACCAACTTTGTTAATCATATCGAATTGTTTTAATTATAATTTCTGTTAACCAAAGTTATTGTAAAAGCCAGTCTTGTCAGAATTAATTACTGTCATTCTTTAGTCAAAGTAGGTACTTAAGATATCATGTGGTGCTAGTACGTAATTGTACTAGAACGTTTACACTTCACGTCGCTTACGGTCCTTAAAATCTTAAAAACTTTGGTTTTCTTCTCTCGTAGATACTTTAATATTTTTCCCCAGAAATATATGATGCTCAGATATTGTTAATTTTAGATGAACATTATTATTTTAGATTTCGATGTTTATTTCTGGGTGATAGATGTTCAGTATCAACAGCTGGAGTTGGGGTTTCTGGGAATTTAATGACCGAGTCGTGGTTTATAATAATTTTGGTTAAAATTTGAACCCTTAATTATACCAATAGTAACGTAACAGTGAAGTTAAAAATAACAAAACAGTTAGGTAATATATAACACCTCCGAGAGGTTTTGCTTACATAAAAGATTAGTTACTAGGAAATGAACAGCTTAAGCTATTAATAACTAAATACTATCTTTAATAGTAACAAAATGTTTTATTGAAATTAATCACAATGTTTAGCATATACTTACAAAAAGTTTAGCTATATCTAACCAAACTGTTTGTCAGTGAATAACAAATGATGTAGTTTATTCCGAATAAAATTATTTTGCTGATAACAACTTTCAATAGATTCAAAAAATACAAAATAGTTTTGTTATATGCTACAAATGCAGTTGGTTAATGTAAAAAAAAGAAGTTATGTTAGAAAATTACATAATTGGGTTTGGTTACTGGTGGCAATAGTTATGTTGTCACTATTTTTAGGTAACCAGTAGCATATTTTTTTGTAATATATAGCCCAACAGTTTTTTCAGTGTAGAAGATATTTCTTCATTATTTTTCGTTAATCGAGTTAATAGTTTTATTTAAATTCAATTAACGCACTACTAGATTCTCTAAATGTAATAAAAAATATTTTTGTTATAAATTTATTTATCAAGTTTGGTAAAAATCATCATAGGTATCAAGTTCATAGAGCTAGGAAGATAATTAATTTCTTAAAAGTAAATCCTGTAAATCCTAATGAACAAGGAAACTTGCTTGCAGGTAAGTCATGACAGTAAAGCCTCTATTGGTATTCCGCTTCCGGAAATAACGAACTTAATGAAAGTTGTGGAAGTACTATTCTAGTGAATTTAATTACCTATTCATTTGTAAAAATTGTTTTTAGAGGGGGATTCTACTGTCGAAAGGACTACACATAATGAAAACACTTCAGAATTTATAGTGTCAGATTCTACTGTCGAAAGGACTACACATAATGAAAACTATCTTTTATTGACTGTCCTAAATTATTTATTCCGAAATCACTTTCCGTCTCAAATCTCACAAGTGATTCAATGCAAATTAAGGAAACACGAGCTTGCTCTGTACCACCATCATTCAAATTTAAAGTAACATCTTCAGAAAACTTGCCAGTTCATATGGATAGTCAACATTCACAAATGTAAGAATACAGTCAGAACGTCCATCTATACTTACTAATTCACATTTAGTAACTAATTTTGATCCTCCAGCTACGGCAAATTTTTTAAACGAGAGTGATACTGATGTGCTCCAAAGTTCTTCTTCCTCATACATACCTTCGTCGTCATCAAGTGACGAGGATTCTCACAACCAAACAGCTGCAACATCAAGCGCTTCTCAAAATGATTTCTTCGGTGATGTTAATGAAGGCAGGCAACGTCGTAAAATTAGAAATAAGATTAAATGAAATAAAATAAGAATAAAAGACTCAGAATGGAAGGTAAGGAATATTTAGGATTTACAAAAGCGAGAGGAAGGAAAATGGAGCATAATAAAACCCGGCCATGTAAACAGATAGGAGAAAGGTGCAAGTCCAAATTCTGCGAAAAAAGCCAAAACAGGCTATGCAATAAAATAACGGATGAATGTAGGCAAAAAAAATCGATAACTTCTGGAATAACCTAAATTGGGATCAGAGAAAGATATACATTACAGGACTAATAAAACTTCTGACGCCGATTCAAGACGCAAAGGTACTTTGCATTATTTTCTCCCGCTGGATGCAGATTCAAATAATAAAGTACAGGTATGTAGAAACATGTTTTTGAAAACTTTTTGCTTGGGGTCTATCACTATCCAATCGTAGGTAAGAAAATCAGAATTTGGAATGCTACCGTGTCAAGACATTCAAAATAGATCAACACTTCGAACTGCTAGGCGAGGAGCGGAAGAGAAACTGTCAAGTCTTAATTATTTCTTTGATAGCATCCCTAAAAGAGACAACAAAACTTTATTTGGAACGTTCTTATAGGTCTATCACTGATTTGTATAATCATTACAAAAAGTTCTGTGTAGATACTGCAGTTGCCGCTGTTTCTAGGTTCACGTTTGAAAAGTCCTTTAATGACAAAAACCTTTCCTTATATGTCTTCAAAAAAGATATGTGCTACATTTGCTGCAGTCATGCAGTAGGAAACATTGCAACAACATACCGCACATATTGACAGAAAAAACCGGGCAAGGCGTGAAAAGAATGAGGACAAAGCAAGAGCAGCCAGAGGGGAAATTATTCTGTTAACCTGTCTTGAAGCTGTTAAAATGTGCCCTTATTTGACAGCTAGTGCCCTGTATTTTAAAACTAAGTTAACGACCCATAACTTTACCGTTTATAATTTGACTACTCACCACACCGTTTGTTACTGGTTTGTTGAAACGGCGGCTGATTTGACAGCGAGCACTTTTACTACGTTTATTATCGACTACTTAGAAAGGTTTTGTATATCCAGTGGCCTGCCGATAATATTTTTTTCTGATGGATGCACGTATCAGAATCGAAATAATATGTTAAGCAATGCTTTACTTAATTTGAGCATGAAGCATGGTGTCAGTATTGAGCAAAAAATTTTTTGAGCCTGGTCACACTCAAATAAAAAAAAAGAGCGATCCATTTACCTAGTGACTACATTAGGGTCACTAAAGAAGCTCGCATTCATCCCTTTCCTTACGAAACGGTGGACGTCGATCACAGCTTCGTTAAAAATTATGCAGACTTTTCAACCTTTCAATATGCAAGTATTCGGCCAGGACGCAAGGCGGGTGATCGTACAGTAACTAATATTCGTGCCATCAAGTATTCAGCTGACGGAACAATTACAGTTAAATTAAATTTTGACGATGATTGGTTAAATTTACCAGTAAGGTCAAAAAATAAAGGTATCGTCACCTACTCCCAATTAAAGACGGAACCACTTCCCAGTTTCGATTATGAAATTTAACCATTTACAAAGTTTAAAATCGGTCTTACCATCGGATTGTCATAATTTCTACGATTCATTGCCTAAGATTTAAAATATTTTATTTTCATTATTAAAATTTAATCTCATACCTTATTTTGTTGATTGAATTGTTGATAATTGTTTAAAAATATATTGAAAGTATAAAGTTTAGAATCGGTCATAACATCGAATTGTCATAATTTCTTCGATTCATTGCCTAAGATTTAAAATATTTCATTTTCATTATTAAAATTCGTTGTGTACTTAATTTTTTAGATTGTATTGTTGACATTTTTTTATTATTGTTTGTATTTTTAAATTATCATTAAAGTACAATGTTTAAAATCGGCCTCAACATCGGATTGTCATAATTTCTACCACATTTATTGCCTAAGATTTAAAATATTACATTTTCATTATTAAAATTTCATTGCATAGGTACCTTATTTTGTTGATTGAATTGCTGATTATTGTTTGTTTTCTTAAATCATAATTAAATTATAAAGTTTAAAATCGGTCATAACATCGAATTGTCATAATTTCTTCATTTCATTGCCTAAGATTTCAAATATGTAATTATCATTATTAAAATTCGTTGTGTACCTAATTGTGTTGATTGTATTGTTGATCATTGTTTGTTTTCTTAAATTATAATTAAAGTTTAGATTTTTACAGACACAGTTTATTTCTAGCAATACATCCTAACTTGTTATTTCATAATGTTATTTCCCTATAATAAAATCAATACCTCCTAACTGACGTAGTAACGATGTGAACATTACATTAAAAGTTTTATAAAAGTCCTGTGATCAAAACCTAAAACGTTAATCGTTTTTTTTCTCTCCTGTAAAATAAGCATATCCACAGTTAGGAGGTATTGTCACTACATCGACGATATGTAATTTCTTGCCGAGTTCATAGATGGCGCTATGTTATAATTTAACTTCAGATGATAACTCGCGGTGTTAAGTTTTTTTTTAGTTTAATGACAACCTTAGCGTAACTTCAATTCCACATCGCTTCTCGGCCTTTTGGCTAAGATCAAAGTGTAGTATCTGTTCTTTTCAGCTTAATATCTGAAAGTTTCCTCACCGAGGGACCAGTATATTAAACTGATTTTTGTAACTCGACGGGATGTACGGGGCTCGCTCCACTCCCGTCACGGGTCGGCCCGGCATTGCAGTACCGCCGGGATAGGCCCATATAATACTGGAAAATACATCATTTGATTCACAATTTACAGCTTATCACACTTTCATTTGGGGTAATTTTATCCGTAGTTAATTAACGAAAACGCTCATCGTTAATAAGTATTCCTAATGTGAACCTTCTTTGATGTAAATTTTCCTTCGAAAAAACATCTACTTTGTAACTTTTTTACGAATGTAAACTTTTCTCAATTACATGAGAATTATTGGGCTCCTCTTGTGGCCGGTTTTCTTGTTAGTTTAAAGATGTTCGAATGGCTGAAAGTATGTACTAATTTACCGACTTTATAAATAAATAGGAGTTTCTCAGTTCGTCGAATATTTTTTATATGTTTTCTCTTATAAAGTGTTGCCAGCGGAAATGGGTCTACTTCAGTTGGCTTGTCTTAACGTTGTGCCTAGAGCCTAAATATTTTCATCTATAATAAATTACTATTGACCTGTATGTACGTCACAACTTGTAGTTAGGGATGGGTCCAGTGAAAATTTCAGTGAAATAAAAATTAAATTTTTACGAAATTTATGAAATCTTTCAAAACATATTGAAATATTTCAGTTTTGAGTGAAATTTATTATCTATCTAGAAATTATTTATTTTATTATTAATTTTACAATTTTAACGTATTAAATGATAATAACAGGCTTAATTTTGATTTGAAAACAAGCCTTGAAATTAAGGTACATCTTATGTTTTGGCGCGCAATGTTCATTGAAATAAAACAACTTTTAGAGCTAGCGCAGACGACGGATAACGGAGGACTTTTTGTCCGCGACACGTCTTTATTATTAACCAAATAAGATTCAACTTAGACCGTGCTTGTAACAGCCTAAATAATAGACTGAATAAATCATATTGAATTTGAATATAAATAAAAAAATGACTTTTAACTTTAATAACGTTTGAACCTATATAAAACGGTGATTTCGTTTGAACGTGTTGCTTGTTGTCGTCTTGTTTTTGTAATTCTGAATTATTTTTGTTATTATACGTCGCACTTGTATGTCCACCCAAAAAAAGCGTGTGAACAAAAATATGGCAGATAGTGGGATTTTTTTATTTTATTTACCAAATGAAGAGAGTTTTGATAAGAATATTAAAGATAATTCAGTAGTGCAAAGCATTCTTACCCAAACACGCAAAGCGTAGCGTAGCGTAGTTATTTATCTAGAATTTCAAAATACTTAAACACTTATAACTTTTTAATTTTGCATTTTACAATGCTATTTTCATGTGATAAATATTAAACAAGAAAATATACTAGAAAAAAGCAACTAGTCTCATGTCGTCAGGGCGACATGAGACTAGTTGCTTTTTTCTAGTATATTTTCTTGTTTAATATTTATTACTTAGGGCCGGTATTTCAATGTCACCTTATCTTATGACTTAAGTTAAGTCCAACATTTGAGCTAAGTATCACTTGTGAAAGACAATAGCGTATTTCAATCCGGATATTCCTCGCCTTAGCAAATCTAGGATTCGTCGCAATATTGCAACATAACAAACAAAATATGATAATTGTCTATGAATTTTGTTGTCATTTGGTGACAGTGAGCGCTCATTGGCTGCGCTTGTACGCTCAGCGACCAATGAGAATCGTTGTGGAGGCTCCACAATGAAAAAGAGCGCCAAAAAATTTATCACTTTAGAATTTCTTCTCATTTCGAAATTTTTACATTACATTACGCATCATCTTAAAAATTTCGCATAATATTCTTGTAATTTGCCATTATTTCTACACTATAATATTTTTTATGCCTTAACTGCATTTTATTTACTGATAATAAATACCTAAATGTAAAACTAAAATATCTTTTTGCCAGTCAAAAATATGTTACCATAGCAACGAATCCCGGATCGGCACTTAAGTCTCTAAATTCCTTAGCTTAAATATTGGCTAGTTAGGATGGACTTTAAGCGTCACTTAACTTTAATCGTTTATTGAAATACACATAAGTGGAACATATCTTCAATCCTGGATCAATTCAAGATAAGTCGATATTGAAATACCGGCCCTTAAACACTTACTTTATTCCATAAAAAGAAGACCAAGTAGACTCTAGACCTAAAAGTTATATGGTATGGTTTGATTTTTATTGGTCTCGGGAAAATTACTGCGTAAAATACGACATCTCAACACGCAATATTATTAATTTTATCATATAACTCTAAAGTTATTTGTTTATTACAAAGCTAGCTCAAATATTTCAAGAACATCCAATTTTGCATCCGCTATAATTATCAATAGATTGCTACGATATGCATCTTATCTTTACATCTAACATAGTCAAATAACCACGCAACTTCATTTGATACTTGTTTAATTAAGTTTATAAAATCTATAACTGTACCATTGGTATTAAAATAACAGCAATATTTCTAATTTATTATATAGATCATACTGAAAGATTAAACAGAGTCCTATATAAAGTGTCATCTAAAAGATTGCGTAGTTTTGGTTCAATTTTTGTGGAGTTAGTTGTGTTTTGTGTCTAAAGGTAGGCTTAATCATATTTTTATATATTTTCATTAAAGCACTGAATATAGTTACCTAAATGTTTATGGTAAATTTTAAATAGAAAAATATTGGAAAAAATTAACTCGGCCACAAGTGAATTCTCAGACGGGAATCGAACGCGCTACCTTTGGAAATCCGGTCCAATGCTCTAACCGCTGAGCTACCGAGACTTTCTCGGTAAGTCGGAAAGTCTCGATAGCTCAGCGGAATTCACTTGTGGCCGAGTTAATTTTTTCCAATATTTTTCTATTTAAAATTTACCATAAGTATAAAAATAGCATTGAAAAATGCAAAAATTACAAAATCATAAAATACCTAAATTCTGTTGAAAATTGAAGTGGTTAAGATTTCAGAGTGGTTTTGGCCGAAAATTAACGGTAACTAGTAGTTTACAAGAAAAGCTATAATTAAGTACTTACTTTTTTAAAATATAAGATTCTGTCACCGATAAAACTGCATTACTGAAATGAAAACATTACAGCTTTTAAGTTGAATTAACCGACTTCAAAAAAAGGAGGAGGTTCTCAGGACGACGGTATTTTTTTTATTTTTTTTATGTATGTTTTACCATAACTTCGCCAGTTGTTAACAGATTTTTATAATTCTTTTTCATCTGAAAGAAAATGGTTTACGTGTGGTCCCATATAATTTTTACGAAGATCTGGCTAGTAGTTTTTTCATAATCCTGAAAAATATAAATTGGCAAGTAGTCGTTTACCTAGATGACATCATTGTTGTGTATGGGCTGATTTTTAGTGTAAGTAACGGCACATGATGTAACTAAAAAATCTGAAATAAAAACATTTTATAAAAAAAAATCAAACCGACTTCAAAAAGTAAAAAATAAAACTTTTGGAGTCGGTGCTAGCTAGCTAAGGCCAAAAAAAATAGTTAATCAAAGTGCAATGTAGAATGCCTTGGCTGGCACCGACTCCAAAAGTTTTATTTTTTACTTTTTGAAGTCGGTTTGATTTTTTTTTTATAAAATGTTTTTTCATCCAAAATTGTAGCGGTTATTATCCTTAATATTTACTGTTTCTTACTTATTTCGTAAGTTGGCCAATGAATATTGTCTGTGGTTTTGGAAATCTAGTTATTATTATTTATATGTTGCTGCCTGAGATATATTAAAGCAGTTTTCAATCATTACGGTTATTCTTTTAGCTGCAATTTGCATTGAAGCATTTGAATCGTACGTGATACAACTTCTAATGGCATAAGTCAGTAAATAACCATTTGTTAGTAAACTAGTTCACCGTTAGTATGGAATTCACGTAACTATGATTGATTATTTCCCCTGACTTTACCTGTCTCATTTTATTATTTTTCATAAATAATGTCATTCTTGTACAATCATTTCCATTATTTGAGACTCCATTTTTATTTTTTTAACTTAATAGTATGTAATTCTGTGATTTTCATTAGACTATAAACAGTAGCTTAGCTTCAACAAACAAACATAACATCTGTTTTTCTCTAACAATAAACTTAATAATTAAAAACGAAAGAATTCAACGCTATATAAGCCACTAGTTTTCAGAATTTCCGTTTTATTAGATGGAAACACGTCGTCTAGGTATTACCACAGAATACTTAATAGGTATAACATAATATCATCCAGAAATTGTTACGTTAGGGAACTGATAACAAATGACTAAATGAATTACACTACTGTACTATGTACTTACAATACATTGAATTTGAAATGAAAAAAAAAATTGGTATAGAAAAATGTCTTATTTCTTTTCAGCAACAGAAATGACGAAAGGAAAACCAAATAACAATGTGGCTGCTGGAAAAGTAGTTAATTTCGATCATCTCATATTTTGGGTCGCAAACGCAAAGACAGTAAGTAAAATATTTGTTTTTTTTAAGCACAAATTAGTATCTGTGAACCTAGATCCATTTTTATTGATCCTTAAATATTTTTTTTTATGTTTTAGGCGGCCAGCTACTTCGTCACTCGCTTCGGTTTTAAACCATTAGCTATTCGTGAACCAAGTGAGGCAAGACAGGTCGTATCTCATGCTGTAAGACTCAACCAGGTAAATAAGCTATTTTGTTATAATAAATAGGTAAATATTTGATATAAAACAACTTTTACGGATCACTAGCGCACAGTTTATTTGCACTAGATTAGATCTAATGTTTCGTGTGTTTTAGGATTTTTTGGTTTTCCCGACGTTAGACAGACTTATAAGTAGCTTAGCCAGCCAGAGATCAGACTTACAAGATTTTTGCTTGTCAAAGCTGTCATCCTATTACATTTTTCCACCGTTAAAGTTATAGTTACCGTTATAGTAAAGTTAGATTGTGCAATCCAACCTATTTTTGTTTTTAGTTGGATTGTATGTTTTTCTTGAATTTCCCGACAATTTGTCACCTCCAAAGTGTACCTACCTATTAAACAAGAAAATTTACTAGAAAAAAGCAACTAGTCTCATGTCGCCCTGACGGGATTCGAACCCGCATCCTTGGGATTCCGGCCTAATGCACTAACCAATTATGCTACAGAGACCGGAGACTAGTTGCTTTTTTCTAGTAAGTATATTTTCTTGTTTAATATTTATCACATAAAAATAGGATTGTAAAATGCAAAATTAAATATTTATAAGTGTACCACCTGATTTGCTCGTCAGTTTAATGTCTCAAATCTAATGTGTACATTTTCAGATTACGTTAGTCTTCGAATCACCAACCACCGCGGGTGGAAAGATTGCGAAAGACCTCGCAGCCCATGGAGACTTCGTGAAGGACGTGGCGTTCCAGGTGGAAGCCCTGGATGAGTTGGTCAGGCGCGCCAAGGAGGGAGGGGCGCAGCTGGTGCAGGATGTCACGGAGGACAAGGATGATGATGGGGTGGTTAGGTACGCGGTGTTGAGGACTGTGAGTAAATGAGTATTTTTTATGTAGATTCTACAATGTTTTTTTATATGTTAACCTTTTAAGTCGTTTACGTCGTTAAGAAGGACAATCTAGTAATTAAATTAAGGTCCTTGTGGGACCTTAATTTAATTACTAGATTGTCCTTCTGATACGGAGGCACTATTTCTTTACGAACGACTTTTTGTATGGTATCCCGAAAAGCAGCAAAACAAGCAGCTGTTTCATAAAAAAATATTTCAACAACTAAAATATATGAAACACTGTACCCCTATTACGAGTTTGCTTAACATGACATTTACAGGACTCGTGAGCGTAGACTATCGGATACACTGCTCATGTCGGTAAAACAGTCGCTAAATATGAAAGAGACAGAGCTACATTTTACATAAACGTTTACTGTAACGTCGAGTTTGCCAAACTCGTAATAAGCCTACTGTTGCTCTTGCGATTTCAGATTTAAAGAGTTGTTCATAATGATGAGTTTTGTTCAAAATTGTTTTGAGGTTTTGAGTAAAAATAATAAAATAACTTTGTAAAAGGTCTAGAATTTCGTAGGTGTCATTTTTTATGTTATGATCACTGAACACAAGAAAGAGGTTATAGTAAGTATTAAGTTGGTTGCCATTTTGCCACGCGTCGCGATCGCAACCTACTTATGCACCATCCAAACAAAATAGAACATTCCATACATTTCCCTTTGAATTTCTTAACATTGTCATGGTAAAGTGCAATTTCTTTGTAACCTACAACTTCTCTCTACTATCAATCTTGAGTGCTCTGCTTGGATTTATTTTTACCACAACTTTACACTGTTTTGTACTTATTTTCAGTACGGCGACAATACGCACACATTAATAGATAGGTCGAGATACAAGGGGTTGTTTTTACCAGGCTTTCAGGCAGCGGAAGATGACCCAATCAACGAAATACTGTAAGATTATGTTTCTTTATACAGGGCGTTTTTTAAATAGTATCCAAAATTTTTGTGTTTGACTTAGAATCTGTAACTAAACAACTTTCTCTAAGAAACTCGGCTCGAAATATGGTTTTTTTTCGATTCTTCATACAAATCAGACTGTTCACGCCATCGATTTAGTATGAAAAGTCAAAATAATTGAGTCGTATTTCGACCCATATTTCTAGGAAAAAGTTGTTCATTAACCGATTCTGAGTTAAACTTAAAAAATTTGGATTCTGTTTAAAAATAGCCGTGTAGATAACATTAAATTTAAGTTCCCTCCTAAGTTTCCTCTTATATTAAATATGTTTCAAGATTGTAGATTTGTGTTTGGCAACGACATGTTCCTTTGTAAATGTTGTTGCTTCTGTTAGAGCTGATAAGTTTCTTGCGGCCGTTTTTCTTAACAGTTAAAAGATGTCCTGAATGGCTGGTAGGAAAAAAAATTTGACGATTCGAAAGCACTTATCTATAAGTCTATTTGAATAAAAATCTTTGACTTTACGTAACTGTAGGTCGATTAACTAAAGCTCAACACATTTAGACGTAGTTACTGAATAAGCTAGCGGGCGAAGTGACTGCATGGTCAACAAGAATAGTCTGTCTGTCTCTATACTTACGAGTATGAAAGAGACACTAATTTTGTTTTGCTACTATAGAGTGAACTTTTTTGTATTTGTCTATTCGTTTTATGACACTGAATGCACTAGTGTGAGTAGAACGCGCAAATTATTGGACATCATTTTAATTTGTTTCAGACCCAGCACTAATCTGTTGTTCATAGACCACGTAGAAGGAAACATGTCAGACGGGACATTGGAAGACTCGGTGGCCTGGTATGAGAAAAACCTCAACATGCATAGGTAAATTGAAAGTTGAACAAAAACTTTAAATTCAACTATCCAAAGGGGTTTGAACCTATTGGCCTCGTCGCCGGTCCGCCATTTTTTTTCATAATCGCTTCGCACGATAATACCTATATAAATGGATAGGGAACGTAAAGATAAACAAAAAATATTACGTATCATAATGCCCTAAAGTTCCAGGTTAGTGAGATTAGTGAGTTAAAGATACAAAGGTGGGCATTATTCATTTTTAACTCTAATTATCTTGATAAATATTAAACAAGAAAATTACTAGAAAAAAGCAACTAGTCTCATGTCGCCCTGACGGGATTCGGACCCGCATCCTTAGGCCTGTACCAATTATGCTACAGAGACCTATGAGGACACGTTGAATTTTTCTAGTATATTCACCGTTCTAATAAGAATGTAAAAGGTTGCAAAAACGGGGAAAAAATATTACTTTTGGGAGCTACCGTTGCGGACGGTGTGTAAACGGTTAAAGTTACGTAAAAATCATGTATGACGAAATTGTTCCCCATCAAAAGTTCTAAAAAAAAGTCCGCGACAGCATATGTCTATGTTTTATGGTTAACTCACTATAGCCATTTTTAAGATAGTAAAATTTGTTCTAAACTAATGTATTATTTGAGAAGCTGTTTTCATAAACATGATATTAATCCTTATCTAAATAATATATGTTATTTATAACAAGTATTTAATTTTAAACAAAATTGTCCTTTACATCATTTAATTTTAATGAATATCTTAGGAAATATGATTGTTTTAAAATAACTCCTTAACAAAATAATTCGCGACCAAATTCATTCGTCAGGTAGGCTTGCTTACTATATACTGATATATTCCGGAAGTTTAAGCTAGAGCGTTACACGTACAAATAGCGCCCTTCTTGCCGTGGGCGGTTTATACTTGAGCAATACTTTTTCTAAATAAGTTGTATTCTTGTGTGAAACGCTGCTTGTTTCGAGTAGGCAATTTCGAGATTGCCTACCTGTACGTATTTAGTATTTAGCGTTAGGAAAATCTTAGTCGGTGAGTGTTGAACTTGGATTCGTCCAAGGTGTTGAATAGAAGTTTAAACTAAAATAAAATAACTTTAACACTTATTGTATATTTATTTAGGTTTTAGGCACTGCCTAATTGCCTATATGGAATGCACGCCCCTGTGCCAACGTGACACTTTAGGGCATTACATAATGTCATAACATTTTTTGTATTTATTTTTATAGCATTACCGTGCGATGTCATTTTGAAAAAAAAAGTGCGTCTTATACTTGGACTAGGCCAGCCTCCGTACATATAAGTTGAAACCTCTTTATCCACCCATAATAAATATTATAATGCTAAATTAACTCTGTCCGACCTTTTCACGAGTAAACCGCTGAACGGATTTTAATTTGCTATATATCTCTATTGTTCAGAGTAAGTACTTACTTTGGGACTAAAAAGTCCACCCTGTATTGTTGTTGGTTGGTTGTCTTGACTACAGCCCTTGAAAAGGTGCTGAAACGTCAGGAATACAGAAAATATAAAATAACACATAATTATGTGCGTTGTGTTGTGCGTGTCTGATCTGAATTACTTACTTTCTTATGAGCTTTGGGAAGTTTTTTTTATGAACGACGGCGACACTCTTAGCCTTCATCATACCTGATGAGGCTCATTGATAAGGCTGAAGATGGAAGCGAGCCTCTCCTTATTAACTCTCCTTATAACCTTATCTGATCTCTAACTGCCGGAACACAACAATGCTGAAAACATTGTTGTTATGGCGTCAGACTTAGATAAGATGGTGGTAGCTAGCCAGGCGGACTTGCAGCAAGTCCTACCACCAACCAAACCGAATACAATATGTACCCCCGCTGGGAATCAAACCTGGGACCCCTAGGTCTGATACCGGTGGTTGTACCACTAGATCACAGAGGCGGTTAAAGTTTAATCCAGTTGTTTTTTTTTGCAGATTTTGGTGTGTAGACTACAACCATGCTCTAGTGCCGTATTCATGCATTAATTCGGCGTCCGTCATAAATAAAACTGAAACGGTTTTGGTGAGTTGTTGACCTAAGATCTAACCTACCTATTTCTTTGCAATTTTTTTTACTTGTTCTGTCCGTTTTATCACTATAATATGAATGAGCTCTGATGAGCTATGATAATATAAATATGCTCGATTTTGACTTTTATGTCGTAGGGTACCTTCTTCTTCTCAGCCACATAACACCCACTGCTGGGTATAGGCCTCCCCCAAAAGGGGGGGTTTGCCATAATCGCCACGCTTGGCAGGCGGGTTGGCGATCACAGTATGGCCAAGTTTGTAGGAGACGCTGCTGCCCGTCTCCTGAAGGCTGAGTCCCTTAGTCGTCTTTTACGATACCCACGGGATGGGAGGGGTAGTGCTATTCTAAGCCAACACTACACGACCGACGTGTCATGACGTAGGGTACCTAGCTAATATAGAAACATCATAGATTGAAATTGTATAGATTGAAAGTAAAAAAAAAGTTAGTTTTGTAATCCAATTATTATTGTTTTGGTTCGCATAAGTTTCAAATAATTGTGCATGCTGTGTACGCTATTATTGGATTAAAGTCTTGGCTCATATATTTAGCATAGATTATACGTTTTGTAATGACTTTAATCTGTAAGTGTACCTATAACAAATAAATAAATGAATAAAAATATTTTAAAAAACATTAACGGTTCGATAGCGCCTTTTAAAACTTCAACAGCAATGAAAACATATTGTGTCATTTCTTACTTTTCTACGCTTGCTTAGCGACCCAAAGCGGATCTTTTATATTGTGTCATTAAAGGCCATAGTTTCTGTAATGAATATGAATTCTTCATCTCCTTTGAGTATGTTTATTTACGTAATAGTTTTCTCTAGCATTTACTATTCACTACAAGTACATACTGGATTAGCTTAACAATAAACTTGGCATTTATATTGCTTATTTTATGTTAAGCTAATTTATAAATGTTTGACACTCAGCTTTCTATGAATGAAGCAGCCAAAGGCTTGCGGCCGACCAGCAAGGCTACAGAGTTCGTCAAAGCGTTGGGCACTGCAGGGGTGGAGCACGTGGCTCTATACACCGATGATATTGTTGCTACAGTAAGTCGATTTGTGTTTATAAACGTTTACAATTTATAAATAGATAGATACAAAGTTTTATTTGCTAAGACACACATTCATAACACATACATTCATAACATTATTTCACAAATAGAAAAAAAAATGAAAAAGACAAAGAAAATTTAAATAAAAAAAACAAATTAACATTTACTTACAATATTTACAAAAACAGAAGACAAACAGAATAAAGGGAACGCACGTGTGCAGCAGTAAGTAGGGTCCAGGCTTGGTGCGTACTATGTAAGTAACTTTGAAAGAAACTTTGTGTTCACAGACATAGATTTAGATCTATGTATGTGTTTGTGTTCCACACGCTGGACAAAAGCCTTCTTTTAAACACCGAGGAAACTTAAATTATACGACGATATCCTGGATGGAATGTATTAAAAAGATTTGATAATTTAAAGTCCTTGCAAAATTGTGTATTTGTTGTGTTAGAGAAAGTTCAATTTTACGATACTGTTTATGAATTTTACTGTGATACACAAATAAATTATGGCTTAAAACAACCAAGAAAGCAGGCGTTTCCACTGATAACGGAAACCAGATGTTCCTAGCTCTTTTAAGACATTTACTCTTAAATCCATGCTTTGAGTTATACATGCCTTACTTTGTGATGAAACTCACACAACATTATTAACTGCATCTCTCTATTTTCCAGATGCGTAATTTAAAAGCTCGTGGTGCCGAAATCCTAGTTTTCCCGCCAACTTACTACGACGTCATCAGAGAGAAGTTGAAGGGCAGTTCTCTGAAGGTGGCAGAAAGCATACAGGCTTTGAAGGAGTTCAGCATCCTCATAGACTTCGACGAAAGAGGTTACATGCTGCAGGCCTTCACGAAACACGTGCAGGCTAGGCCTACGCTCTTCATTGAAGTTCTACAAAGGAGGAACCATAGAGTAAGTTCCACTCTTCTCTTCTCTACGAGGGTTAGTGGCCACCTAGGGTCTCAGAGTTCATCATGCCGCCTATAAGGCCTCTGACTGGACTTAACGACTGTTAACAGTCGGGACCGACAATTCAACGTTGGCAAATCACGGAAGTGCTCAATTGTAATGCCACTTTACGGTCACCCATCCGACGCCTGGCCGGACCGAACAACAATCGTGATCGAATACGATCAATCTGTCATGCGCCGCCATGAGCGCTTCACTCCGCTTGCATTCACCACTAAATAAGTATAATAGATTTATGTGATATATGTCAAGAAAACTTTTGCTATGCCATTTAAGTTCTGTGAATAGAACCCACAAACAAATTTATATTTATAGAGAATAATACCTACATAGATAGATACAAAATACCACAACACCATGTGAATGATGACCTGTTGGTAGGGTTGCCATGCCACCTACCTCTTCACGGCTTAAGGGCTACCAACGACTAAAATACACATTTTTTATTTATTTTACGGGAGACAATTAAAACAGTAGTGTTTTAAAAATATATTTTTTCCCCTTTATACTTATTGTTGAAAAGACAGTTTTTAAACACTCTTTATTTTAAAATTTTAAACCACAAAGTCAAAAAACCCTCATTATGCGCCAGCTAGCCTGACAAAAAGTCAACATTAAGTTTCGCCAGCCAGCTCTTGGCTGAATTAGTAAAAATACGGGAGCTTTAGTTACCCCGTATTTTAATTACGGGTTTCTGTTTTATCAATGCCTAAAATAGAGGTTACCCAAAAAATACGGGGCATCCGGACTCCTTGCTCACCTTGTTGGCAATAGGCACAGAATACAGTAAGCCTACCATGAGATTTTATTTCGATTTGTATTTTTATGAGAAATTTTATGAGAAATTTTGTATGAAAATCTGTAGTTCTGCTACTGCCCACTAGAGGCGCTGTACAGATTCGCATAC
Organism: Chrysoteuchia culmella; assembly: GCA_910589605.1. Taxonomy (NCBI): domain Eukaryota; kingdom Metazoa; phylum Arthropoda; class Insecta; order Lepidoptera; family Crambidae; genus Chrysoteuchia; species Chrysoteuchia culmella. Next base: position 6,532,320 of record OU342651.1, read on the forward strand.
AAAATGTCTCCTGTTTACTGTAAAATAAACTCATAGTACAGCAGTAATCATTGGACAGCAGTTACAAGAAAGAAGAAAGAAATAAAATTTATTCGACTAAAAAAACAAGATACAAACATGAATTACACTTAAACATGATTTAGTCGAATTGGTCCCCAACCTCAGCTATTGCCACAACAAGTGTGACGCTGATTTTCAGGTGGAGCCAGTAACAAATAGATAGCACTGTAAAAAGACGCAAGCAAGCGTAAGCAAGGATACCGGAACTATTTTGGGCAAGAGACCAACTTTCCAAAATAATCTGATACCCCAAAGCTATTTTTTTTATGAACGACGAGGAGACTCTTAGCCTTCATCATACCTGGGCCCGTACCGCGCAAGTGGCATCAATCGGCTTCATTTGACAGATGGATGTGACACATTGCTGCTTCTTTTTGACACAAATTAAAACTTACCAATGACTAAGAGCAATATGGCACTTCCATCTGTCAAATGAAGCCGATTGCGATGCCGATGCCACTTGCGCGGTAGGGCCCCCATGTTAATATTGGATAAGGCTGAAGATGGAAGCGAGCCTCTCCCGGAATCCTCATCGCTGAGGAAACACAAACAGTCCATACATAATAATCTGTTTGTACGAATTTGAATTTCAACGTGTGTGTTTCAAGGCAACATACTTTCAGTATAGTCTGTTCACCGAAACGAGCTAGTACTGAAATGAATTGGCCGCTTGTGATTGGATGAAAATAAAGTGCATCGCCTATGCGCGTTATCTTCAGCCAATCAAGAGCGAGCAAATTCTCTCAGTACTAGCTCGTTTCGGTGAACAGTTTAAGTATAAGTAATCTTTATTTTTCTTGTCCTGTAATACTTAATATATTCCAGGGTTTCGGTGCTATGAACTACAAGTGGGTTTTCGAAGCGATTGAGATGCTCGAATCTGGTACCAAAAACACGACGAATGAAGAAAATACCGATGTCACCAACGTCAAAAGCGAAGCTGACTAACTTTTTTACTGTTATAAGAAAACCAACGAAAGTGCCCATCAGTGGCGAAGGGTCGATACACCACATACATGCAGACATGCAGATAATAATAACTATGTCATTATATTGTCACTAATTGGTTTAAATATACGTATGTGGATGCCAGGCAGTTGCAGAGTGAACGCAATGGCTTATTTTTCATGTTATATTCTCTGATTTGTGCGTCTTATTGTGGTCCGGCTTACCTTCGTAAGATTTCGACCCCTCGGCACTGGTGCCTATCATTACTATGTAGGTAGCTAGTAAAAGATGGTTCTGTTTATATTTCACCTCTAACACTAGTTTTTGTGTACGTTTAGTTTATAAGACAATTAAAAATCTTTAAGTACAAGAAATGTATCATATTTATGTAAATTATTTCCGTTTTTTTTGTATATTTTTGTGATTTATTATAGCAACAGGGTACTTATGTTATCTGAAAAGTCCTCACATGTATAGCAATGTGGGTGTATCCCACTGTAACTACAGTGTTAGCCATGATAACTTTCTGTAATAAATTATTATGTATTTTTAACTTGCTAATTCTTTAGATAAATAAAAGATCATATTTTACTATGATACGTGTTTAAAAAAACTTTAAATTAAGGTAAAAGAAAACAAGCAAATCCATTAATAAAATAACTTCATTTATTTCTTTTATACATTTTTTATTTACACAAGATCGCAGGTTTATTACATTTATGGAGTATTTCATTTATTTGCACCTATTTAAGTATACATTCTATTTGTCGAAAGGTAAGGCACCTCTATGGAAGCTTATAATCAGACAATCTCTGTTGAATGGTCGAAAACACTATAAATAAAATGATTCAATTCAAGAAGTATAAATTAAAATTACTAACCTAATTCTATATACATCTACAGTCAAAGCTGGAATATAATTTAACCAAATTAATATATAAAAAATCTATTACGTTGGAGCAAGTTCGACCATAAGTGAAATCCATTATAAAGTATATATTTAAAAAGAAATGTTCTCCGTATAACTAAAAATCAGATAAAAATGGACTAGTGTCACTTCAAATGGATTTCACTTTCAGAAATCGTCATTTTCTTCCGTTAATTACAATAATTATAAACAGGTAACAACTTAAGGCTAAAATCTTATGATATTATTTACAATAATTACACAAGGAATAAGAAAGGGTGCTGAGTGCGAGTTTTTCACTGTTCAAAGCTCGTCCTCCATCAGAGTGCTTAGTGAGAGGTTTTCTACTCACGGTCGATCGTGAACACATAGTATTAAATAAATTAGCGGCCCGCCATCTAGCGGATTACGCCACGGACTACACTAATCCCATACAAAAAACTAACGCGTGAGTAGCACTAAGCACACGGGAGCGAAGCTAAACAAAACAGTACGTTTTTAAGCCTTTGTTTATCGCAATCAAATCGACATCTGTGACGAATTTGAACATGATCGATTCGATAAATAAAAAACTTGCTCCAGGCACCAAGGAAATGCATGCAGTATAAACAATATATTGATGCTGTAAAAATATTGACTTACGATTTAAACATTAAATAATTTGGTTTAACAATTATGTCCTTATTTGTTTGTTAATAGTATAATTGACTTTTACATGTCATTGATTAAAGGAAATAATATAAAGAAAGCCTACATGATTGTACAAAAATGACAATTTGTTATGTAAAAATCATTCTTTAAATTGGAAACATGCGTTACATATTATGACAGCTGTGTAAATAACCAAAAGATTATAGTTCAATTAAATTGTAGTACATTTACAAAGACTTTTACAATAAAGGAACACAAAGCGCTTATAAATAAAATAATAATTAAGATAAAATTAATTATACAAAATGGTAATTTGGTATATACCCGCGGGCTGCTACGTGACATGATAAAAAAAAAAAAAAATTACTAACAAAGTTTTGAGATCAATTGAAGATTCGTATTTGGACCTTTTGAACCTTTTGAATGAAAAAAACTATCAATATTTAATATTCCGAAAGGTATAAAAGACGACATTTTGCCAAGACATTTTCTAATAACTGAATTTTTTGTCACTATTTGTGACAAGAATTGGATACTTATCTAATCTATCCATACATAATGAATGAAATCGGTAAATTCTTTTCAGTTAGGTACCTATTAGATTTGATAGTAATAATGTTAATATGGATTGGAGATTTTAGGATAACATCCCAAGAAAAATAAAAAAAGGTAGCTTATAGTCGACGTTTATTTGACACAGTAGAAAATTTAAGTCGCTAAGAGGGAGACGTAATAATAAAAACGGAAACAATATTATGTCATATTGTATGAAAGAAGTCAGGAATACAGTTGTATATTGTGAAAATAATTTATAAATATAGTATAGCTTCATAGTGCTAACAGGGTAATCAAATACGACAGAAATAATTAACTCGATAAATATTCACTCCAACAGTGATAAAAAAAAAACACAAAGTTCGGTACTAAAACAAGTCAGTCATAAAAATCGCTCCAGATCATAGAGCCACTCCACGTCGCAGCCCGCCAAAACTCGTCTTAAAACAACGCGGTAAGGTCAAAATTTGTACCTCACTACTGGACTATATCGCACTGGGCGTGCAGACCTGTCAATTGGTTTCAGATCCACATTAAAATTTGACAGTCTAAAAATTGACAGTAGCACGCTCCTTACTGAGGGGGTCAATTCTGCTTAATTTCACTCGTAATCGTATCTCAATCGTGCTTCGATTGCAATGCTTTTTACACAGATATTTATACAGTGTTAGAAAGCATACATACATACATCACGTACATCACGCCATAAACCTCCATGGGCAGAGAATAAAAGATACAAAATGTGAGTAAAATGAATAAACATCGCTTTCAAGTACTCAACTCAACGACGCCATATTTGGCATGGCATGGTTGGGTCCAAGATGTCATCCAGTAGTCACAGGTTGCCAACCTATCCATGCGATGTTCATTGATAGATTTTTACTATCTGCACCTGGAAGCCAACAGCTGAAAAATTCTAGTCCAAATGGTGCTGGCAATTCTAGTTCTGGCAAAGAAAATATGCAAAGAATCGCTACAATCCAATCACAATTTAGACGAAACGTCATCAGTAGAATTTGACCCACCCCTGGGGTGTGGAATCGGCGTGGCGGGTCCTAAGTCCTACCGCTGTATGTCGCAGGCGGGCGGCGCCGGCACGAGCCGCGCGCGCTCGATGGCCACGAGGCAGCCCCCCGGCGCCACCAGGAGAGGTGCCCCTGAACCCACCCATACTTTCTTCACGTCTTCACTGTTTTGGGCGAGGGGAGACATGTAGCCGCCTCTGTAATAGAAAAAAAATGTTTAAGAATCATAATGACTCCACCACCATGTAGGATTGAGCTGGGGAGAGAGGTTTATAATCGTTATAAGCTAGTTTAAACTTAAATAGACTAGTGCTTTTCCCGTTCTGATCAACTAAACCGATCAACTGGAAACTGATCAACAATTTACTTTCCAAGTTTTTTTTTTATTATTATTATGTAGGTTAGCGCTTGACCGCTATCTCGCCTGATGGTAAGCGATGATGCGATCTAAAATGAAACGCGCTTGCCTAGTAGATACCTATTCACACGCGACTTGAAGGCGTAGAAGGCGAAGAAGAAATTGGTATCAGGAAACACAGACTCAGGCAAAGAATTCCACTCTCTGGCAGTACGGATGATAAAATTTGACGCAAAACGTTTAGTGCGAATCTTTGGGATATCAACCATAAAGCGGTGACGCATCTCAATTATTTTTATGATATATATACTATAACTATTCAGCGTGCAGTAGCGTATCTGCCTCCAACAGGCGGAACGCAACAGCTACCAGCAGGAACAGAATGAGCGCCCTACAATCCGGCACGGCGATGGTCGCTGCTTTGAACCACACATCGCATAGTGAAATGCAATTAAGAAAAACAAAAGAAGAATAAACAATTGCTCCCACATCTTATCAAGCGTGAAGTAACGTGTCAATATACCTTCACAGTCGGTAGTACGAACTTTGAACAACTCCTTGCAGACAGAAGCAGGGCCTTTGAATCAATACTCGTCACGCAAAGTGCCATTAAGATAAAATGAAGAACTGCACCAACCTTAGCTTTCTGTCAGCGTGCAGTAGCGCATCTGCCTTCAACGGGCGGACCGCTACAGCTACCGGCAGGAACAGAAAGAGCGCCCCGCCAACCGGCACGGCGATGGTCGCTGCTTTGAACCACACCTCGTATATATACCATCCATTTGAAGGGAAGTACTGCACCAACCTTAGCTTTCTGTCAGCGTGGAGAAGCGCATCTGCCTTCAATAAGCGGACCGCTACAGCCACCAACAGGAACAGAATAAGCGCGCCGCAGACCGGCACGGCGATGGTCGCTGCTTTGAACCACACTTCACCGTTGTAGCCGCCGCGCTCGCTCGCCACCGAGTTTGTGTCTGGAAGGAGAAATTTTAAAGGTTATTGGATGATATCCTTAAAAGCGGCAGTGTTTCTTTTATTATTATTTTTGGGTTAATGCAACCTAAAATCTATAGCCTCCTAAATAGTTACAGTATCTCTTTTAGCCTGCTGAAGGACTGGAGGCTTCCAGGAATTCCAAGATTTAAGATATTTTAATTCCGCCTCTTTAAGTTATAAAATAAAATGTTGATAAATATTTTACAAGTTTACTTTAAGTTCTACTTCTATGTTTAAGTCTTTAGCAACCTAGCTTATAAATAAACTACCGTGCCATAATTTTAAGTAAAAATCTACCTGTATATCAACCTATCTATGCCAATCACTTATGATTTTAGTACCTACTAGCGTCCGCTAGTTATTTCCCGTTCCATTGGAAATATCGTGATAAAATGTAGCCTATGTTACTCGGAGATAATGCAGCTTCCCAACGGTGAAAGAAATTTTGAAATCGGTCCAGTAGCCTATTCCATTCAAATAAACAAACAAACCGTTGCCGTGTGGTGACGGCCTAAGAATACAAGTGTCACCACTCCCTTACATGCCTGGGATGTCGTAAGAGTCGACCAAGAGGCTTGACGCATTGCACACCTGTGCGAGAGAAGGAAAACTTGAAATAAACCCTCTACCAACCCGCCTGGCCAGCGTGGTAGCAGTAGGCTAATAACCTCCTATGACCGCCACAATAGGCGTGAGCTAGGAGAGACTTATGTCCAGCAGTGGACGTCCACAGGCTGATCATGGAAACAAACAAACAATCAAATCTTTCCTCTTTATAATATTACTAGCGGCCACTCGCGGTTTCACCCGCGTGGTTCCCGTTCCCGTGGGAATATTGGGTTAAAAACAAACAAACAATCTTTGCACTGTTATAAAGCCGACATGTTTTGTCGAAATTACTGAGTCTGAGATACTAATTTGTAATATTAAATGATTTTTAAATTCGACGACACGTAATGCCATTCTTAATAATTCTAGGTAGCCGTCATATCAGGAATGAAGAAGTTGATACAACAAACTTTATCACACGCCTCCCACACAGTAGCTTTACGACTGCATTACTGCAATGATCCAATATAACGAAGTGCACACAAAGCTCATTTAGTTCGCAGAACGCAGAGCCTACGACTACGAATCGCAGGGTACCAGGAACGCATAAGTCGCATAACGCAGTAGCTTGTTGATATCATTATGTTTACTAATGGACGTCCAATGTCATACAACTATGTGTGGTCACCTTTTTGTGTGTATTTATTGACAAAAATAATAACAAATGAGATGTTGTAGTTATACAGTACATCATAAGTTACAATCCAATTTTACCGTGTACTGGAGTCCTGTTATTCTAGATATTAAGAAAGAATAATTAGTGAACAAACTATACTTAATCATAATACGAGTAACATAAAATAGCAATAGTACTTAGGGCCTGCGCAGACGACGGACATTGGAGGACTTTTTGTCCGCGATACGACCTTATTACTAAGAATATAAAGTTGAATTTATAACGCGGACAAAAAGTCCTCCGTTATCCGTCGTCTGCGCTAGCTCTTATAACAACTTTTACGGATCACTGGCGCACAGTTTATTAACACGAGTTTAGATCATTATAAGTTTTTTTAAATCTATTTGCTGTTTTCAAAGCTATATGGTCATGGGATGACTAGCTATAATAAGTCTACCAGTCTACTAGTAAGTGGTAATCCAGATGTTTAATAATACTTTCTTATGTCTAATTCGGCTATTGATCTATAGATGCCGGTACCGCAGTGTTCGGCGTGTTGCGGTAAAGCAACTTTGTATTTTGCCGGATGTTAACGACTGCAAATGCATTCAGAACCAAAATCCTAATGTGCCTTACAAAACACAGAGGAACTCGATATATAAAATTTTGGATTACACATGGTAGCAAAAGATTCTTACCACCACATTCGTAACATCTGTAAGGTCTATTGATAGTTGCTTTCGTGATAATGAATGATACTAGCTATTTCATGAAACTACACTACTTGATCTAAATATAACTAAACGTAGCTAACGTAAATTAATAAACATTAGTAAAAAAGTAATGATTTTTTAAAATGATTAATATTCTGCTAATTTCCTAAAACAATTAAAGGGAAGCAATTAACACGCTTAATTTAGTAAACACACATACATTTTGTAAAAGAAATAGCCATCTGAAAGCTATAATTAGTATGTTGTTTGTCAGTTTTCACTCGTCAGCAAAAAACTACAGCTGTTCTAATCATCTATTTTGCAAAGTCCGACAAAGCTTTTAAAGAACGTCGACAACGCTTTATCTTTAAAAAAAAAAAGGTTATTTCAATAGGAGAAATTAAAAGTTAATGGAAATGGGAATGAAAAATGGGAATGGAATTATAAATGAATAATGTCTTAGAAACAAAACACCACTGGACTTGAATAAATAGTTAGTCCTTAGATAACGACTAGAAATAATTTCTAAGCAGCAGTAATAAGGGTTTTCTATAAAAGCCTTAGAATAATATTCTAAGATAAAAGCACATAAATACATCACAATCGAGATGCTTGAAACAAGTTCCAAGCTATTTATACTGGTCGATTAAGAGAGAATATTCGACGCCTACTAAAATACACCTTCTGCGTTTAAACAGAATGATCAGATTAGTTTGGTGAAGAACGGTTAATTCTAACAAAGGAATGATGGGATAATGTTAAAACAATTGCGCATCGGTATGTAAAATAAAACGAACAGGCGCGCGCGCCGCGGGCTAAATCCATTATGAGTTATGAGAGCAACCACAGAGCAACCGTGTCAGAATATGCGATTTCCACAGACCTATATCGAGATAGTAGATCTAGATTTGATAGAGACCTATTCAAATTGTATGATAACCTAGCGTGTCGTACTTTTCGTTTCTACGATGACGTCACGAGCGAGATTAAGTGGTAAATATAGTAATCAAAAATAATGATTAAAATATTGTGTGAGATTAAACTATTCAATTCAAGTATTAGTAAGTAGCGAAGCGCTCATGGCCGCCCTTGACAGACTGATCGTATTCGATCACGTTGGTTAAGCAAAGCTCGGCCCGGTCAGATGCCGGATGGGTGACCGTAAAGTGGCATTATAACTGAGCGCCTCCGTGCTTCGCAGGGCACGTTAAACCGTCGGTCCCGGCTATTGTCATTTGATTACAGTCGTTATGCCAAGTCAGAGGCCTTACAGGCGGCTTGATAAACTCTGACACCAGAGGTGGCCACTAATCCTCACTCGATAAGAAGAAGAAGATTCAAGTATTCTAATTAGAGATTGGCCCACTAAAAATACTTTGCGTATGTCACCTGTTTGTGTAAGTAATATGCAAATATATGTATGTACCTACGTAGTTGTCATAGTGATTTGTATTGTAACGTACACCACATTGTGATTGGAATTACATATAATGTTCTATTCTTTAAATCAAGTAATAAAATATTTGTTTTCCTTTAGCATAAACATAAAATATTATAGGCTGTATTTTCTCTTAGTTTCATTTTACAAGTATAGTAAAAATAAATTTACAGTATTTTGTTTTCAAAGTAAAATGCACCTGTCCGACAAAGCGGGTAATAAACATGAATATTGCTTCGGAAATAGGGTTGCCATTAATTTTTACGGTTTTAGGTCTCTTATTATTTGTATGGGTTGTATTTAACTGGTTTATCAGCAAACTAACCCAGACCTAGCCATATCTTAAAACTTCTCACGTACTAAAGCTACATTGAAATAAAAATTACTTTCAAGGATAAAATTTTGTTGCTCCATTAAATTACATTTTAAGTGGCACCGGCTTCATAGATGGACAGGGAGGACGGGAGGTCTTCAATATTATAAAATTTAAACTTTTTAAGTGTGAGAAATCATCGTGACATTAGACGTCATGATATAAATATAGAACATCCCAAACGTTTTTGGATTTTTTTTAAACAAATTTAACTTTTCCTTTTGGCACAGGTGGCAGGCAGCCCTTGTATGTAAGTAATCATAATCAGGTTTCGCATAATTGACATTTGTTTTGATGGCCTTCTCTTCTTATTATGACCACAATCGGCTTAGCGTCCGGCAGAAATAATAATTCGACAACTAATTTAAAAATAATACCTAGTCAAGTAGTAAGAATTCGGCAAATTTTAATCCGCTTATTGGTTTGAGATGCGAATGTAACAAAACAACTCTGTATGCCACCTAGGCTGATTTATGTAGTCTAGTAAGTCTCAGTAGCTCAGTGGTTAGATAGTAGGCCGGATTCTCAAAAGTCCTGGGTTCGAGTACCATCTGAGAATTCACATGTAGTAGAGTGGATTTTTTCCAATAATTATCTATTTAAATTTATCATAAGTATAAAAATAGCATTGAAAAATGCAAAAATTAAAAAATCATTAAAAAGTCTATTATTGTTTGTAAAGAATGGTCCAATAATCCTTTACGCGGGCCCAATATGGATTGGACTGTAATGTTAATGAGTACAAACAAATGCATCCTCAGTCGTAACTTAAATTACAAACTTTGTATGAAGAAAAACTAGATTTTAGGAAGGACAGATAAAGTATTTATAACCTTTACAATTTGTTACAATACATTTACATTATTAGATTAGATATTTTACCGACATTAACGACAACGTTACATTGTTAATTAGACATAATATAATAAACATATAAAGAGCATTGTTTATCTATATGATACTCTGGTAAAACTTGAGCAAAATCTCTGACTCCACTCTCCAGACACAGGCGTTTATATAAAGGCTTTAGACACAGAATATTTATAATAATACTACGCACCAGTCAGTGTCGAAGGGTCCATTCATACATACCGATTTCCATCGGCTTCCCTTTTAGAAACCCCACCTCACCGATCTACCATACCATACAATTATGTTTTTTTGGTGTATTTTGGGTAGGCACATTCTTCGTACTATTATATAGGTATCAGACAGAATCTATGTTTCTTTTTAAATTAACCAATTAATACTATACTTTTTTAAACTACGTACGATCGATCGAACCGACTGTGTCGTTGACTACCACTGTACTTTCATTTTTTGAAGTGAAAACTTCTTTAGCGGCGTTGAGCACTTTTTCTGTAATGGGTATAAAATCTTAAACTCGCGTCAGGACACGTGACCTGATCGAAAAAGCGTAGGACGGATGGAGAATGTTGAGGTGACAGGTTGACTATGGTCTCGGTTGCTTAGCGACAGACTGTTGATAATGTCTTTTACTTGTCTCTTGTTTTATTGTCAATATATATTTTTCGATTCTCTATAATAACTAATGTTTTCTTATATCTTATTACCTAACTTAACGTTCACTTTAATATGGTTTGTCATGTTTGTGTACGATAGCGCAATAAATGAATATTGTATTCTACCACATAAATGATAGTACTTTTATACTGATAAAGCAATTGGTGCAAAATTATTCCCTAACCATTCCAAAATATCAAACATGCTCAACGTTAATAATCAAGTTTTCACTTCTGCCGGCACTCCCGGAGTGCAACCCGTCTTTTTTGTTTTTTTTTATGTACGACGGGGATACTCTTAGCATTTGTCATACCTGATGTTAAGTATTGATAAGGCTGAAGATGGAAGCGAGCCTCTCCCGAAAACCTCAATCACTGAGGAACTGGCTATCTTATCTCTAACTGCCGGAACACAACAATGCTGAAAACATTGTTGTTATGGCGGCAGACTTAGATAAGATGGTGGTAGCTAGCCAGGCGGACTTCCTACAAGTCCTACCACCAACCAAACCGAATACAATATGTACCCCCGCTGGGAATCGAACCCGGGACCCCTGGGTCTGATACCGGTGGTTGTACCACTAGACCAAGAGGCGGTGTAAAGGTAAGTATGTATAGCAATTTGGACCTTCTCCATTCACTCCTTGGATGGCCATTATCAGATCACAGCTCGGTCAATCCTTGGCAGAGAACCAAGGCTCCAAAGTTACCTCGATTGTATGAAAATCGGCTAGTGTCGGTAATTATGTAAATACTTATGAAGTAGTAAAATAATTCTCTCCAAATATGATGCAATACGAATACAATGACTCAGTGTTTACACTAGATAGGGAAACTATTTGAATACCATAGACTTAATAACATCGTCCATGTTATCGATTCGCAGTTGTTTACACTAACTGTCCTTAAGATGTAGTAGGGATGTGATACTATTAACGATTAGTATTGATACCTCTTTTGATCATTCAGCATTCTTTATTAAATTATTTTGAGACAAAATTAAGCCATACTCAAAAAAAAAACTCACTATAAATAATACGACAATTAACATTTACGTATAAAATTAAATAAATTCCATCACAGAACATGGACACTGTGCAGGAACACCCAGTTCTCATGCAATTGAAAAAAAAAATACTTAAGTAACAAACTTCTGAATTTCCCTTCGATAAAATAAATGTTAGCTCGCAGTGCTATTTGACACAGTTCTTGTTACTAAAATGTTTAAACATTACACTACAATTGAAAGACGATTGAGATACAATTATGACTAAAAGTTAGCAGCAGCCTAGTTATGTATTATGTATGAATGTTGCCAATTTCTTTGTTAAATGGAAATTGCATAGCCGTCATAGCAGTTTATAGCGATTATCCGCCAACATTCAATTAGTTTGCAACTTCAATGCTTGTGGATACTAAATGTAGGTTTATACCACTTGGTACGCTGTTTAATTAATGTGTAATCAGCATAAAGGCCGTCACACACTGGTTAATGTATATCAATACTGTTTGCTATAAATATCTATTAAGGCATGGTAACCTCACATTAATGTCACAGTAAACGTGAAGCGAATTTATAAAAAATATTGTGTTAGCATTGCATAATTTACCTATGGTTTACTTACACATTTTGTATGATTGGGTAATTAGTTGTGTTTCCCGTTTAACTAGATACACACAAAACTAGTTAAGTAACCGCTTTTTTATGAAAGACGGGGAGACTCTTAGCCTTATGTTAAGTATTGTTGAAGATGGAAGCGAGCTTTTCACGGAATCCTCAGCCACTGAGGAACTGGCTATCTTATCTCTAACTGCCGGAACACAACAATGCTGAAAACATTGTTGTTATGGCGTCAGACTTAGATAAGATGGTGGTAGCTAGCCAGGCGGACTTACAACAAGTTCTACCACCAACCAAACCGAATACAATGTGTACCCCCACTGGGAATCGAACCCGGGACCCCTGGGTCTGATACCGGTGGTTGTACCACTAGACCACAGAGGCGCTTTACCGCCAGCTCTTAGCGCAGTATTGTTTCAATCTTACTATGCTATTTAGTACAGAAATCTCTTAAAGTAAGCTTGTTTTTGACGGAAGTTTTGTGATGTATTCTCTCAATCATTGCCTCCAAAGTGATCATATGACATGATGGTTTCTAATAGAAGAAGGTATTGCCGCAGGAATATGATTCACTGCATTGGGAATTGGGCCGGTCTCCCAAGGGTGAGGGTTTGAGTTCTGTCTGAGCCACAAGAGATAAGTTGAGTTAATTCAAGATTTTCTTCTTTAAAATTTATCAGATAGGAACCACACTTTTCTAATGTTAATAAGATTGATGACAATATATTTTCTAATTCCGGTTGAGCACAAATTGAGCTAATCTGATTGCTTTTGTAGCTCGATTTCTGGTCCCTTGGGGCCTATACCCCCTATTATAGAGTATAGGCCTCCCTCCCCTATGAGATCCCTTCATATACCTAGTAGTGGTTGTCATTTCATGTGGCTGACATAATGATGATGTAAATCGTCGACTTACCCATATCTCCCGCAGTGATGTTCAGTCGGGCGGTGGACAGCGGGCTGTCCTCGTGGTTGCACATGTCTCGGAAACAGCACAGCAGCAGCGAGTGGTCTCCCGAGGGTGGTGGACCGCCAGACACTGGCGAGTTCTGGCATCGAGACAGGGCTTCGGTTTCCCTGGAAACGAATGAAGAAATGGGTTAGGTATGATGAAATTTATAGTGTTTGATTAGAGTGTTTGTTACTTTTCGGTGTTTTATTTTATTTTTTGGAACGTGCCTAATTAGCTAAGTATTTTTATTATGAGGGCATTAATTCGTCATTTGCTAGCAGGACACCGGTGTCCAGAGAACAATGGAATATATAGGTCAAAAATGATTAGTAATTTAAAACTGTTAAACATTAGTTTGTTTAACAGATGAGCTTTTCAAGATCGACTTGCAATTTTGACGTAGTTTACTGTTGCAGTTGTAGGTAGGGTTGCCAACCATACTTTAAAATAACGTATCCTACAGTATTTTCCATCCTCATACTTTATACTTTTGAATTTTGAAAGTATGGAAAAATACTTTATTTCTGGCTTATCATGCGTGCGTTAGAACGGAATATTCCTGTTGACATGATTAGCAAATTTTCATTGCCATTTCAAAAACGTTACAAGGAAAACTTTAATTATTAACCATTTAAATAAATAGATTTGGAAAAACTTAACTTTTTGATCAAATAAGTACTATTTTTATAGTTGACAGAAATGGATATACTTTAATGTCATAAAAAAATGTAGGCAACCCTTGATGTAAGTTTTTATCAAAACTCAAAACAAAAACTCAATATTGTTTATTCAGTTTACCTAGACTGTTGCAAGTACTTGTGAACGTTAAAGTAGCTACGCCATCGGTTCACAAACCCTACGGCGGGAGACCTTGTAACGAGAAGAACCGGCAAGAAACTCATTTTTTTCTCCCTGTATTTCGTTCAGAGTCGTCAATTTGTGTGAAAAAGTGACCTCAACACATCAGTAAGGCCCATTTGTATCACAATATTCACAATCGATAGGATAAATAAAATAAATACATATAAATATTCGCATACAATCACACCAATTATCTAGCCCACCGTTAGGTTTCATGAAGAACTTGTGTTATGGATACTAGATAACGGATAAACATACTTATATACTTTTTTTTTGTAAATACATATATAATATACATATTAAACACCCAGACCAAGACAAATAGACAAAAAAATAAATAGTTAATAGAGGTAATGTTTAGTTGAGCGAATATATATCAACAATCATATTACATTAACACGTTTTTTCTGTTATTATCTACATTTTTCTGCGTTATTGCTATAAGAACGTGTCGGCCTCGATATAGCAGGCCAGTTCGCTCTGCGTACGCGCAACACACAAAAAGTAATGTGCCTTATGTAACACGAGCACTCAAGTCTTAGATTATTTGTTTCGTTCTGTTGTTAAATCGCTAAATAAAAGGAAACGAAATAACTTTTGAAATCTGTGACAAAACTTGAACTTACAGCCACGTGGTTCCCGTTCCCGTGGGAATATCGGGCTTAAAAGTATCATTTGATGTCTAACCTAGACTATTTACTATATGTGTGCCAAATTTCATCCAAATCCATTCAGTTTTTGCATGATAGAGTAACAAACATCTATCCATCTAACCATTCTTACCGTTTGGTATGAAGTATGATGCAAGGTAATCTCATTTCTAAATACAATTTATCTAAATCGAATAAATATTAATAACTCATAACAATCGCACAGACACTCTTGCGCCACTGCTTCTGAAACATCTGCTAATGTCAAAATGTCAAATGTCAAAGTGGTAGTGACAGACGTCAGCAATCAGTTAGACAAAGTTGACGTTAAATAGAGCAACACCTCGTACAGTAGCGTATTAATAATATATTATTACGCATTTATCACAAACACCACCACAAAATAACATTTCATATTTTTTTACCAGCCGGCGGTACGGAGACGGTGTATAATAAATGTTTGGGGTGAGAGGATGTTTGTTTGTGCAAACCAATGTTGCCATGTATCTAAAACTACTAGTCCGATTTTGACGCGGTTTTCAGTCATGTCTTCGAGTTTTATTGGTGCATGTTCTTAGATAGGTGTTATGGTGACAACTTACTAGGGGGCGCTGCAGTAAACATTTGTTTGTGCAAACCAATGTTGCCATTTATATATTATACTAGTCCGATTTTGATGCGGTTTTCAATAATGGGTTTTATGTAAGTAGTACAATGTATCTACATACATAATACCCATTCTCTCTAAAAAGTTTGAAATAAAAAGCAAAATGGAATTTTTTGAATAGGGATAAAAAAAATAAAAACCGTCGACTTAATAACCCGTCGAGATTAGAGACCCATCATGAATATAAATAAGTACCCATAAAATATCTCCAATTATTCGCGTTACTTTAAAACTGCAAAACAAGTTCATTTAATGGCAGCCACCAACTGATAGTTAAGTCGGAGGTTTTTAAATTATTTTATCCTTTTCAATTACGTTTTAACCGTCGTCGTTCGCGAAGAAACTTCAAATGTGATTATGAAGCAATCATTGTTCTGCCTCTATGGACAAATGCAGTGGTTTCGGTATTGATTAAAATCGCTAATTGGACAGTCGAACGCTTAACCTAAACATTAGCATACAGATCTTTGCAGAAATATGTTGACATTTTTATGTATATGTAGAGTGGCAAAGTGAGCATGTTGGTATGAAAATTACGGGGTGGGCCATTTAATGTGCCGGTGAGTGTATATAGACTATCGAAAAAGTTTTCTCAGATTGGAATGCTCAACTCAAAGACTTAAATATATGTGATCCGCAACAAAAAAAATGACGTGCTTTTCGGAGGAGCTCGAGATATTAAGTTTTTGGTCACACATATATTAATTATGTATAATATTGGTTTATTCACTGAGGTAAATAACCTCTTCGCATTATAACCTACACGTTAAAAACACCTAAGCATTCAAGAATCCAAATTGAATACAAATTCTGTACGAACAACGTGATCTTTGGACATCACCAGATGTGTACGGCCATCGCATACAAATTACTATGGTGGTATCATGTCCGTCTCACGGGTAGGGATAGCATCATTTATTTTTATCTCGAGCTTACTGAAATTTAGATTTCCGTCTCCATTATTGCCGCACCATGATACACTTTATTTTTTATTCTCTTTCATATTATCATAATATTTATATATAATTTCTTTTAAATTTCAATGTGTTTGATGGCTAAAAATGGGCGGACCTGACGGAATGGTTATATAAGCTCAGTTTTTTCCTAAACAAATAAGATTACTTTAGCTTTTTGGTGTAAAGTATCAATGAAAATACTTTTTACTAAGAACACAGACTAAGAATGACTAAAACTGCCTGACTGCAACTTTGCAATATATTAAATAAAATATACTTAGGTATCCAATAACACTGCCAATTCGTTGTTTCCAATTTACATTAAATAAATGGTCAAAGTTTTACGTTAGCGTTGAATATGCATGCGACATTCACTTGTTTAATGAGAGCTCGCTGATTGATTTACTCGTTGTTTAGCGCAATTAGTAAAATGTAACTAACTTTGCAATATATTAAAAAATAATAAAATCTACCCAAGAAACTACTATTTAAATAGTTTTTCGCAAAATCTCAGTTTTTTTCTCAGGCTGAGTCGGCACTTCTCCAATTTTCATCAGGTATTACTGGGTGTTTAATGCAATTAGTAAAATGCCACTAACTTTGCAATATATAAAAAAAATAATAAAATCTACCCAATAAACTACTATTTAAATAGTTTTTCCGCAAAATCTCAGTATTTTTTTCAGGCTGAGTAGGCACTTCTTCAATTTTCAGCAGGTATGGTTACCCTACTAGCGTTCGTTTGCTCTCACGCGCACACAAAATTTACATTAAATTAATGGTCAAAGCTTTAACTTAACGTTGAATATGCAGGCGACATTCACTTGTTTAATGAAAGCTCATTGATTGATTTACTCGTTGTTTAATGCAATTAGTTAAATGTAAGTCTTATTCTTCTTTCTTTATTAATGGCGTGCTCGCGATAATATTCGCGAATTTTGCCAATGTCAAGTAAATATATTTTGTATTTATAGAAATTGTACGGTAGATTGTCACGTGTTATTACGAAACGAACTCGGGTGAAACTCTCCTAAATGTAAGTTAAACCTTAACCTAATACAAAATGCTAATCTATGTGTTACGCATTTTAACACATAGATTAGCATTTTGTATGAGGAAAATTTGTTGGTTTGTTAGTTCGATAAATCACTCGGTGTTATAGAATTCTTGAAATAACAGGAAAATAATACATATGGACTCAATTAAGATTCGATCGATGGATACATTTTTCCCCTTTTTATAACGGTTTCTTGTTTTTAAGTTGTATAAATAAATATAAATAAGTTAAAAAAAAAACATAAATAAAATAAAGATATCCTAAAAATAAAACTCAAATTTCGAAATTATTTTTGTTGCATTAAGTAATCATATCTTCTTTGCAGTTTTTACTATGGAAACAGATCTAATTCAATCTTTAAACTGTACAATCACAACACAACGACATTTTGCGGTTATAGTTAGTTTATTACAATAATAAAATGAGGCAAAGGTCATAAAAATAGTACGTGAATCATTTCAATTGCTCTCGTTATCGAAACTGAATTGCGTCAAATCCAGCCTCGAACTTAGCTCCGCTGATAAGGCCTGAAACAAGTCGATGCCTGTTCAGCCCGGGTGAAACAAGCTACTTGTAATCGTATGAAGTATGAAATTGTTGCTTTATTTGAAGAACAAACAAAGAACAAGCGCTCCAAACGCTTTTTCTTTTAGAACAAGACTTGACTAAAATAGGAGAGGAAATTCAGCACTAGAGTTGTTGCCAAATGTCGAGTCTGTAAAATATAATTTTGTCCGCTTTTTTTCAGGTGTTCTTTATACTTAATCTAAGTAATTTAAGTTGTTTAATTGTTAGTTTTAATATTGTACGTTAAATATACAGCGTATTCAACGTACGTATTAAAACTAACAATTGTCGTAGTCTCGTAGAACTGACTTTAGGAGTCGTACAACAAATCATATAAAAGACGATACCTGCGTTAAAGGGAGTAATTTTCTGCAAGATCTGAAATAACGGTGCCACCCACATAGAATTAAAGTAAACCCACCAGATAAGAGATTGCAGCATTAAAGAACTTTTAAAATGTTAGCAAAAGATAACAACTTTTGAAATTTTGCAACAAAAGAAAGATAAGGGTTTATCTAAAGCTTCTAGAGAAGTCTAGAGGGAGAACAATGGAATTCAAATGCAATGACTAATAACTTACTTAAGTACTTTCTTCCATTTTACTTCTAAGAAAAGCTACTACGACTTATTAAGCGTCCTTATGAAAAAGCTTTGTTTCCATGCCCTTATTCACGATACGTAAGTATTTATTAATAATGTCTAATGACAAACAATTTACAAATGGATTTAATAGCAAACTCAATTTTAAAACAGCTTCGATCTAGAATTTAATTAACTTTGCTTACTATATAGACATAAAAACTATTAAGCCTAGCCTAGCTATAGTTACTTTACTTGAAATATGGCTAAAGAAATATAAATTACCAATCGTGACTAAGATATTGAAATCCGACATTTATTATACGCCGACTTTTAGTAGTCAAATATAAGCTATTACATAAAATAAACATAGCGTGTCGTTAGAAGTTTGGCCAATAAAACAATTAAGTACATTAATCATTTTGATGAGCGCGATGTTTTCTCATGGGAACTCTGCGGGCATTGGATGTTAGCCCGAACTATTTCATCAGAAATTTAAATCTCGTCTTTAGGATTTCTTTGGGCCGTCGCGTCGCCTAAGTAATCTGGAGAATTTGGAGAACTTTTGGGTCATTATGTGTACGAAATTTATTGGACCGTGTAGAATTTTTGCAATACTGCACAAATTGGACGGTTCGGATTTTATTGCCTTTGTTTTATCATGCAGTTCGTTTTTTTGGACTTATCTATTAAGGCCCATGTTCACCAACTGATTAATAAATCGATTAAAGCTCAGTTAAGTATCATTACAATCCAGTAGGCCTGGCACGAACAACTTTCGTGTAAGTGTCAGGACATATCGTCAAAAATGTATGACACATGAGCAGCGTTCTTACCGGACATAAGGAACTACATTTTCCTAAACATTTTTTTAAGATACGTCCTCGATACTATTTCGTAAGTCTTTCGTACAGACGATGGTTTGAATTTGAAGCCCAAAGGGACAGAGGCTCTTGGAGTCAAGGTCAAACTGTCTATTCGATAACATGGACGTTTAAACGGACGGAAGACCAGCGCTGGCCAAAAACCAAGCATTATGCTGAGTCGGTACCGATTTGGGACAAACCTGTGCCTTTTTTGCGTTATTTTTATGTACCATTATCGTGTTTGTCTCAAATAAATATAATTTTCTTTCTTTCTAAAATATCCCTCTGTCCCGTTATACGTACTTTACACCAACGACTGAAATACAATGTTTAAATGACTAAAGTTAATCGATTGGTTATATTAAGTTGGTGAGTACGGTCCTTAAATAGAATTAAAACTAGTGTCATAACCATTTTTTTTATGAACGACGGGGAGACTCTTAGCCTTCATCATACCTGCTGTTAAGTACTTATTGATAAGGCTGAAGATGAAACCGAGCCTCTCCCGGAATCCTCAATCATTGAGGAACTGGCTATCTTATCTCTTACTGCCGGAACACAACAATGCTGAAAACATTGTTATTATGGCGTCAGACTTAAATAAGATGGTGGTAACTAGCCAGGCGGACTTACAACAAGTCCTACCACCAACCAAACCGAATACAATATGGACCCCCGCTGGGAATCGAACCCGGGACCCCTGGGTCTGATACCGGTGGTTGTACCACTAGACCACAGTTAAAGACATCAGACAAAAGACACTTCTGATTTTAATTCATCAAACCCGAACCGGATCCTACCGGTGTGTGTCCAGAGAACACTGTAATATGTATTGTGTCTCATAATCCGGTTATAAACAAGTCTCCCGGAACCATTATTTTATTTTGTTTCCAATATTTATTAAACGAGTGCGGCGGTTCCGACGTTCCGGCGACTCGAGTGCTGCCGGACTAGGAGCCCCGTCACAAACTTATGCCTTAAAAGGTAAGCTGACTTGTGCCTTTTCCACTTTAGGAGTGTCGTGTTTTTGGTCTGTGTAAAAAAAAAAATATTTGATATCTTACTTTGTACAACGGTATGTTAATAATAGCAATTTAAAAAAAATAACAAGGAAAAGTGCTGAAGGGAATCGAACCGTTTAGTTGCACGATAAAATTGCATTAGATAACGAAGTTACAGATAAAGAATAACAGTGTTGTATTTTATTAGTTTTTTAAATGTATCATTTAGTTATGCCTCGACGATAATGTACTCAAATCATCGGACTTTCCTTGATAAGTGTATGACTTTTATACTGTAATCCCCCCTCAAAACACTGCATATAAGTATCGTACATGCAATGGGTCTTTAAGGGATTTTAAACGGGTATTATTTAATCGATCAGCAAAAAAAACTCTAACCTAACCTAACCAATAATTGATTGTTCAGCAAGAAAACCTATTTGGTCAGCAAGTACTAGGTAAGCCAAAGAGAGTTGCTGACCAAATTGATATTTAGCTGATCAAAATATTTATTCCTATTTTAAACTATATTTATAGAATAGGTAGGTATTGTAATAAAGCTAGGTATTGTAGTTTCTTTGTTTTATACCAACAAGTTGGATGCGATATTGTTTGTATAATAGAGGAAAAGACCAGAGTGAAAGACACACTCCACTTCTTCTTAATTGGATGAAATGGGTCATTTTAAAGTTTGAAGGTGTGACCATTTATCGGCCAACCGCTGCGCAGAGTTAGCGTTCGGCCTGCGAATTTTGAGGTTAAGCAACTTTCGCAACGGTCGGTCACGGGATGGGCGACCAAAAATTTACTATCTCGATTTTCTCAATGTTTCGGAAGGCACGTTAAGCCGTTGTTTCCTGCTGCATTTTCAGTTGTTAAAACCTACCAATCCGCATTGGACCCGCGTGGTGGGTCATGCATGACCCATCCTCCTTATCCATCCATAAGGACAGCCAGTGCCCCAGCAGTGGGGACAATAAAATGGCCGATGACGACGATGACCATATTTTATCCATAAGGTCTGACCCAGCAGTGGGCAATGTGAAAAATTCGGATGATCAAAAAAAATTAAAAACTAAATTAAATTAATCAACAAAAATGTAACGACCGTAGATTAAACGTAGGTAGGTATATGATATAGCAATTGATTATTATCTACTCCATTTAAAGATTTGAACACGATCCGGTCCGTACCGATATTAGCTCACAAGCTCAACCGATTGCTTTTTAATTATTTATCTTGGCTCGGTTATTATTAATTATGTCGGCGAAGCAAGTTATGTTCGGTAGAGTTTTTATGCTCTGAAATTGTCGGGTTGGTAACCGCAGCACATAAAATGATAACAGTAGGTTATGTCGGCGATTGACAGACTGATCTTATTCGATCAAGTTTGTTAAGCAACGCTCGGTCCGGTCAGGTATCGGATGGGTGACCGTAAAGTGGCATTACAACTGAGCGCTTCCGTGCTTAGGGGGGGCATGTTAAACCGTCAGTCCCGGCTGTTGCCATCTGATAACAGTCGTTAAGCCATGTCAGAGGCCTTATAGGCGGTTTCATAAAACTCTGACACCAGGTCCCGTATTCACTACAACCACTTACCGATTCCTTGCTCAAACCACGCCAATGTCGTAGTTGGTTCCGACATTTAGGTAATAGTCTGTTATTCATATAATGGTATAAATAGTACTGAAGACCTGTAATTTGTTTTAGTTTGCTTTTCAATTACTTTGAATTTTTATTTAGTAAGCAAATAAGACTCTTAGCCTTCATCATACCTACCTGATGTTAAGTATTGATAAGGCTAAAGATGGAAGCGAGCCTCTCCCGGAATCCTCAGCCACTGAGGAACTGGCTATCTTATCTTGATCTGCTGGAACACAACAATGCTGAAAACATTGTTGTAATGGCGTCAGACTTAGATAAGATGGTGGTAGCTAGTTAGGCGGACTTACAACAAGTCCTACCACCACATTGCTAAAAGAAACAAGAATAAGTACACATGTTTTTGGTACCATCCATCTCAAATTGCCGAAATTATCCAAGATTACCTACTGATGTCCATTTATACTGCGACGGTAAAATAATCGTATTCGCATCGTCCCGGGCCGCGTTCAAACAGGTTGAGTTGAAGCGGCCGCTAGGGTTTGCAACAAAAATTAAAAAACCCTCCTTCCCATATCTTATTTATTTATACTTCTCCATAAGAACTTGAATTATGAATGCGGAAGTAATTCTGTATTTGACTATCTGTCTGTCTGTTAGTTTGATGTCAAAACTTTAATTTTAAAATCTATCGCAATCCTTTTCAATTCGTAGTTTGAAAGATATTTACATACTTCAGGCCGTCACTACTTGACATTTGATAGGGATTGTGATCGGGGTGCGTTTTGAGAGGTACTGAAATAACAAAATCGAACTGTCTAAGCAAAGTGACATGAAACTATCTTTCAAAAGTATGGAGAAGTGTCAAATGAAGTGTCAATTAATACATCATTCTTTCCAAAAGGCATTGCGTCTATACAGTTAGACAATTCCATAAATCACTATCACAATCTCTTTCAATGGTATTTAGATTTTGAAATTGGACAATTAGGGGCAAATTTTTAATGATTTTGTGACAATCAGAAAAAGTATACTTTGGAGAAGGACATACCTAAAGCTGCTTGAAGGCGCGAAATTTTTTAGCAAGCCCTTAGGAGCGCCCAATAAACCATCAAATAGATAGGCACTGCTAAAAATAGATTGATAAAAAAGAAAGAAATAAACATTTATTTCAACAAAAACATTGTAGCAATTAAAATATATTTAAGAAAGAGAGTAGTCCAGTACTTACATAACTTACAAAAAAAGAAGTTTGACAGTGACAGCCCTACCACCAACGCATGCCCGTTTTATTTGTTTTAAATAATTTTTGCTCCTTTTTGGCAATCTCCCGAGACTATTATCTTGGTTAACGATCGCCTGCTTCGTTAAGGATGCTTCAATTCAAATTGAAATATACGAAAAAAAGGATCAAAAGCTTTTTTGCGGGCTTTTAGAGATGCGATTGCCATCTTAGAAATGTTGCTTAAGAGTAGAAAGTATATTGAAAAAGCTATAATGAGTTGCTTTACGTTAAATTCGAGAAAGTGGAGAACAATGAGTACATCAATCTTGGAAAAGTAAAGTCTTATTACTACAATAAAATTGCTTCTTTTATTATATTCGTGGCTAGAGTCGCTACTTTTCTGCTTGACTTTATTTCGTCTTGAACGTCCGTCAGTCAGTAACTCAAGAAATCAAAGATCCTATTGACCTCTCTCTTATCCAACTAACCATTCCGTACTAAACCAAGTAAAAAATATATCAGCACACTTTTTTATGCGTGGAAAGCATGTTTTCTTGTTCTTGTTGTAGAAATATATGTCTGTCCATACAGACAAATATTTCAAGAACTACCTATTACTTAAGTCGCATCAACAATACGCATTCATATTCGCTACTACATTCCTCCGATTAAAAATTGTTACCAAATCGCTTCACAAATCAAGTAACGTATCAATATCTTGCCACAACCATTCACAAGTATAAACACAACAACCATAGAATTTATGATTTTGTAATTTTTGCATTTTTTA
Source organism: Chrysoteuchia culmella (assembly GCA_910589605.1). Lineage (NCBI taxonomy): Eukaryota > Metazoa > Arthropoda > Insecta > Lepidoptera > Crambidae > Chrysoteuchia > Chrysoteuchia culmella. Next base: position 6,556,487 of record OU342651.1, read on the forward strand.
ATGCTATTCAAATTCCAATGCTCTAACCGCTGAGCTACCGAGACTATTAGTCTCGGTAGCTCAGCGGTTAGAGCATTGGACCGGATTTCCAAAGGTCGCGGGTTCGATTACCGTCTGAGAATTCACTTGTGGCAGAGTTAATTTTTTCCAATATTTATCTATTTAAAATTTACCATAAGTATAACCATAGATTGGAGAGGCCTATGTCCAGCAGTGGACTGCGACAGGTTGATGATGATGATGATGATGATGATAACCATAGATTTATCATTGGTCTCCACGATGCTACAACTAGAATACTAGATACCGCTCTCAATACTATTACATTTAGTTCGTGACCGTTTTACTCTGCCAAAAACGACACAGTCTACTGTGACAACGGCACACGGCATCAACAATCATTCCTAGCAACCGAGTCAGTTGGTTGAACAAAAATTTCAAAATTTGTGGTCACAATTTTTGATCCATTGTCTGTATGAAGCGCGGTATCTAGTTGTAGCAACGCGACCAATGATAAATCTATGACAGCAATAGTGAAATTAACTGTAATTAATTTTGAGTTGTTTATAATGAAGTGCGGTTGGTTGTGTCCTCGTTGACCGATAATGAGGGTACAAGGGGTCAGGAGACCTGATAGCGCAGCTGTAAGGTTACTGACCCCAGAAGCTACCAAGCCAAGTAAAGCAATAGTGAAACAAAGCTTGCAAATTCTCCTGCAATCGATAAATGTTCACATTCGTAAGAAGGTACCAAAATTTAATTTTTCTTTGACTTATTCCTGGTACTTACGAATGTGAGATTTTTCGATTGCATGAGTATTGGGGTCGAGCCTCCTTACTCTGGACGGAATCTAGTTCACATTAGGATCGAATTAACGTAAAAAAAACTGTTATTTAGGTACTTTGAAAACGGTTGCTATGGTTTCCATAGTACCGTTTCGACATTTATTCGCTCCTGGAGGCCTACTCTCTAAGCCCGTCAACTAAGATACGGACCTCCGTCCGTAAGTTTATCCGAAACTACGGATGGAGCCTACTCTCTATTGATTTCGGATGTACTAGTTTTGAACAAACGGCACAAACACATTGGGAGTGGGGACAATGTCAAAATGTATTTTCATTCATTCTTAGTTCGGGTCTCCGAAGTAATAAGCTGTCCGTAGGTGATACGGAGTAAAAAACGTCCGTAACTTGGGCCGAAACTACGGGTTTTTTGCTTAGAGAGTAGACCTCCTGATGTGAACTCGATTCCGTCAGGAGTGGCCCCCCAAGGTTGATACGAGTAACTTAAACGCTTTTGTCTGGTTTAAGAGTAAAAAGCTTGAAGAGAAAAGGAGAAAAAGAAGCATTAAAATTCCAAAGGAAAAAAAATCACAATTAAAGTTATTGGAAAATACAATATTAAAGTCACTGACTCCAGAAGCTAGCACTTAATTTGTAAGAAAATGATTTTTAACATAATCATGACACAGATAACATTCAATTTAACTTTTGAAACGAGAAGCGAACACTCATCTTAATAAAACCATTTCTTATACGAATGACGAAATCTTCGAGAGTTAATGTCCAAAGACAAATTGATTGAATATATTCGAAACGGTCCTCACAATTCTACGTCCACAGATAAATTAAGCAACAGCTTCCCAAGCATGATAAGCGGAATTGATGGATGACATGGCGTCTCTTACCAACAAAGGAGTAGATAATTAATTCCACGATGAAAGTAACTAGAAACAGGAAATCGGTGGTAGTTCTCATAAGACAAATCATAATTATAGGCGCATATAAGCTGTCAAATGTGTCGTAATAAGGATTAGCTAGTAAGCCGCTATCAAATTTGTGTAAATCAGAATTTATGTCGATAGTGGCATTTAATGGATAATTTACGTTCCGAGTTTCTCAATTCGGCATTACGAAATGCATGTTGAATGTTTTGTCCGTGTTCTTCTTTTTGGCTTTAATAAGTTGTATTACAAGCAGTGAAGCGTTTAAGGTATCTGGTTCGGTCGGACACACCAAAAGAAGATCGGTATCAGGTTTCTTTTGATTTGCTATTAACAATCTTAAGGTTGATTGGACGCGTAATACAGATGTAGAGAGGTATCTCGAGACAACGTAATAGGTTTCTCATCTTGAGATTTTTTAGAAACTGGTTTAATTAGCCATATACTGGTCTCGCGAGCATCAAGTCTTAAATATCATCAATCATTTAAAAATGGACACTAATGATATGCCTTAAACGGTGATTAGTATTTTGGCTTTGGTTTAATTTATGCATAGTTTATCGATGATCGGTTAGTTTCTTGCTATGTAAACGATGCAACCTTTATCACAAAAATATCCGTCAAATACTCTTCACATGGAAACGAGTATATTAAAATATTTTAGTTACGACATCATCAAGATTTTAATCTTATTGCCGGAAACATTTGCAGGCGTTGTTAAACAAAACATAATCTATTCAATCTAGTGTCTGACTTGAAAGGACCACATACAGAAATCTGTTAGCAACATCAGTGTCATCACTCATCAGTGACTGGTCAGACATGTAAGACAAAAGACAAACGAAGATTATAGAATAATCCAGGTACTCACGTCTCAGCTAGATGATGCAGGCAGCCGTGCCTGGCGTGGTGGGTCCTCCTTGGTGCCAGCTCGCTGTAGCACCCGCCGTCACGCGGCGACCGGCACATGTACCCGGTAGACACGCATTGGGCCGTGTTGCAGTAACACCTGACGCCGTCAGCGTCACTATCTGGTTTTGAATCTGTAACAATAATATAGAAACTGTAATAAGTGAAGTTTTGAAAGAAAATATGTCGATTCATTCGTAATTATATCTGCTACAAAACATGGGCACTAGCCCGTGTCAGTTGACATTAAAAATAAAACAAAATTACAAAAAGTAGAACGTGTCAGCATCATAAAGTATGTTAAGAGTGCCAAGTGCAATTACCGAGCTCACAATGTGGGAACCCAGTATCACAAGACTTGCAAAATTAAAATACCGAATTGCATTGCAATAATAGAAATAAATAGAAAAAGTAATAAAGGTAAAAATATTAAGCGGGGAAATGTAGACAATCCTGTTTATGCAGCCGTTAAGTAAGCACAGGAAACGACTGTTGCAAATCGAAACGAAATAGCATTAAATGCAATCACAGCTGTCGACGTGGTGGCGCCTGCGTCTATCGTAAAATTTGATGGCAGTCGATTTACACGACCTAAGTTTACCTCCGTGCATTGACTTTAAGATTGTAACACCTCTATGACATACCCTGTAGTTAAACAGAACTTACATATCCTGCAGTAAACGATCGCAAACTATAACCAACATGATATAAGGACGGCGTAACTTTTCTCCACTCGATAAGTTGAAAGACTTTTCTTATGAGAAAAACTGATACCAAAGTTGTCCGCTGCATTGCCTTTATAGAATTTATAATAACATAATAAAAACATTCCGTTCGATAAAAAGCGTTCGTCTTCCATAGAAACTGACGACAAGCCGATGAACCGGTAAAAATAACACACAGCTGGTCCGTGCCGCGTATCGTGTATGAATAATGCGCACGTCATACTCTACGGGCCCCTACATAAATATCTCACAAACGGCCAGCCTCCGACCGCATTCAATGTAAATGCTCCGGCTCCAGACGATAAAACAAAACAAAATTAATTTCAGAGGGACGCGGCTTTATTTGCTCTCGAGCCTCAGAAAAGTTCGGAGACCCCCCTTGATGTCCGGCATCTTTCGGATATCTTCACCGTCCACGGAATCAGGTTTTTTTCATTTCGAATGTTTTAATGATTGGTGATTCAGCTGACGATGCCGGTGGGACACCGATTAAGCATCCAGATAAAAAATGCCATTTGAAAGTAATCAGATTTTACAACCAATCAGCGTTTTTCGTGAAATAAATTTTGCCACGAATAGAACAGAGAATCAATCGCGGAAAGATTCGAGTCCAGTAACCTGATTTAGCGCAAAAAGTATAAGCATTCCTTTTGCGCTATTTTCTCGAACTGAGATGAAGTCGCGAACGGCGGGAGGCCATGCGATTGAACGACCAGACCCCTTAATAAATAAATAATTAAGAAGTATAAAAAGCCAGCTCAAATGGGCAAAAAGACAACGGCGCTTAATAACAGCGAACGAAATTGGAAACTTTTAATAGCGATCGAAATGGCTTTTGCTCGCAGAATTGCATCCAGTAATTGCAGCACCAATGCGTTTATTACAAAAGCGAGATTCTATTTGTTTAGTTTCACATAAACTCCATTTGATCGTTGATTATAGCGAGTTATTGGAAACGCTCTTGCGTATAAGCTCATTCTAATTTTGGATTATACATTTACTCATTAGCTGCACAATTAGTGTTATCAATTCATCGTACATTATGCTAGATAGATGCTGTTAGTCCGAGTTTACAATCAATTTGAAGTCAAAAAAAGAAAACACAAAAGGAGCACCGAGGGATAAGGTAAATAAAAAACAAATAAACAAAAGAGAAAAGGTCCCGGCATGTTATTTGGATGTTGATAAATGGTTCTCTGAAGGTGGGTTAGAGCGAGACGGAGTCCCGGTTAAGGGAGATAGCTTTACTAATGAGTCGAAGAGTTCATATGGGATAAAACATTATAAGATAAAGAAAAGTGCTTCTTATCCTTCCCTTACTTTTTGATTTTGTTCGTTTACGAGTAGATTTATTATGGTGATTATGCGTTGTTTGTTTATGCGGTTTCTCCTTTTACTTTTGTTGCAGCGAGATTTAAACGTATATTCACGGCACATTTATTCTTAAAGCTTTTTCTATTGAACCGTAAGTAATTTGTTTAAAGATTTTAAAAGGGATAACGTTTGAGAATTAGTTGGTAACTTTTGGACACGTGCTTCTAATGAAGTGTTTAATTTGTCTTAAGATCATTAGATTACATAATTAACGACAAAAACTCTTAAAATAGTAATTTGTTTTGAAACTTCTACTACCACTACTACGCAAACACTAAATACTTTTGTAATCATTGGAACTTAACGAAGACGAATATGCATCGATAGCGATCTTTTTTATCTTCGAAAGCAGATTCAAAGAAAATAAAGCGAAAAGTAAACATTTAACCGAAGTGGAACGATCCGATCGCAAGCCGGTTTTGAGCATCGCGATTGAAATGTTCCAGGGAATGAGCGGTGGAGAACGGAATCCTTTAAAAGATATCGACGCCGCGTCCGCTGTGTACGCGTCGCTTCAATTTCATTACACCACACCGCAATGAGACATTTCTGATTACAAGTCCCGAGTTCATTTCAGTTCGCTCGTTAATTTCAGATCCGAGATCCAATTTAGATCGACTGGAAAGATAGTATACAACTGCGGACTCGCTATTTCTAGTGAATTATCTTTCGCATCAGCAATCCTTTTCCGTCCAACTTTTATTATTGTGAAGGCATTTTTAGAGGCATTCATTATCTCAAACCCAGACTCCTAGTTGGTAATCGTGTTCGGCGTCATTAAAACGCTATAAAGTTTTACGATCGTGAATCTTTCGGTGAATGCAATCAAACATGCGGAGTCTCGAAAACGTTTGAACGGCCATCGGATGGTAATGAGCGACAAACTAATGTTGCGACAACGGCTTTCTCTCTGCGTTCACACGCTGTCCGGGTCCGCTTTATCTAGTACTTTATTACATTAATAATGTTTGTGGCTCGCGCCGCAGCCGGTTTCTCCGTACGGGTTGAAGCCAGCAGCGTAACAGGCTTTATGCTGATTGGATGATGCGGAAAAAGCAAGGCTATGTGGCGGCCTTGTTGCGGCATTTCGATGTCCGGTATTCGACAATTTGGATCGACGATTTGTTGTTTCCACTCGAATTACCATTCTACCGGCTCATTAAACTGGTCGCTAGTGCAGGTCGCTAAAGATAGCTCATTATTAGTCTCGATATGGCGAAGCGCTAAGGCGTTTCTAGTATCATAACCGGTGCAGTTGTGCGGAATGTTAAGCAGCCGCCCGCAGCGAGTCTTAATAACTGTGGGCATATTTAATTTATATTGCTTTAGCTCACTTTATCGCCTGCATAGCCGCCGTTGATCGAATCACGACTCATCCTCTAATTGCTCCCGCTGAATTATCTTCCGTAATGGATGTCCTCGGTGGTGCGTAATTATCCATTGCGGCGCCAGTAATCTGGCCGCGGCCGCAGGCAATTTACATCGGAATGCGAGTCGAGAGAGGCCTGTCTGTGGGTCGACTAACGTTTCTGCAGATATCGCCCGCCGCGATCTCCTATCGGCGCTCGTACTCCCAGTTGCTACCTTGACAAATCGCACAGATAATCGGTGTACCGGCACGGGACGTTCGCCTCTTCAGCAAAATGGCTTTGGAAAGCGACACCGAGATGCATCGTTTAGCGGACCAAGCACATTATCTGAGGTCGATAAACTAGCCATAAAAGACGGCGTTATGATGGTGCTTGTTGTAGGAAAGCTGTCAGTATACCGGCGAGAACACTTCCTCTTGAAGGATCGTACAATTATTTACGACTAATAAAACGAAACTTAAATGCAATTTAGTCCTTGTCCGTGAGCTGTAGTAAACAGTGATGTAATGTCATTGTGGTTGATTAACAATTGGCCAGAATGATCTCCAGATCCGCGTTGTTTTGCGTTAACTCTATGGAAATAGACTCCGTGCTTGTAGGAGCGTATGGGCGCTTACTTTTGTCTCTAGCCTCTATTGCAACGCCAAAGAGGTGTCAATTGATCGCGGGCCAAATTATAGTGCGAGATCCAAGTGTAAGTCGTTTATCTGTCATTCTGTCCACGTCTCGTGTGCCGAGGTTATCGAGGTGCTTTCACGCTACTCGAATAACATTAGAATAATGAGAAGCGTTCGTCGAACTCCTAAAAGTGCAAAATAAACTAAGGAAGTGAGTAGCTCCGATCAAAGCGCCACCTGTTCGCTTCCAAAACGGTGTATTCACGGCGTCGTTAGGTCACAATACTGACAATGGCCACAAAGGCCCGGCTACCTGACCGGATCATCGTAGTCTTTTTTTTCTCTATCGTCGGGCATACGAACGAGCTTTATCGGTCCGAATGGGTTTCAATCGGAGGGGGCATCGCTTCGATTGTGTAGGCGACTTAAATGTCATATCGACAATGCCCCTCGTTTAACGATTGTCGTCTTAAATCATAACAGCTCTCTGTCATCTGCTAGTCAATTGAGTGCTCGCGTGCCGACTTTCCATAAACATTTAACCCTTTGTACACGATCCCGTTTGGTTTTAGTGGCTTTTTTCGTTTTACCGTTTCAATTTGTTGTGTAAATGTTGACAGTCGTGCGAGTAAACATTTCATAGGTGTCAACAGGTGTGACATAGGTGGTACGTCAACTTAGAAGTGCATGAATGTATCACTTTTTTAAAGTGCTCATGTGACATGTTAGCATTAGCACTTTTTGTATAAGGAAGTGGAAAAATATTGAAATACCAATAAAATGTGATAAAATTAGCTGAAAGGCTTGTGGCAATAAGGAATTTTAAACGCGAAGAAAGTACTTCTTGTCTGTCGAGCATGTTTTGGACCTTATTACGATAGGCAAGAGTTTGTTTTCGGTATTCGTGAACACATACACACATTAGATGGAAGAGAGCGCAAAAAGCTTAATCAATATTTCAAGCGTGGCCGCATTCCGGAGTGGCTCGGTCCGCCTTTCAATTTAATTACATCTTGAATAATATTTGGATTGCAGATGTAGTTGCATCTTTACTGAATGCAATCCTATGACTATACATTTACTATCTTATTTGTTTACTACATATGTGTACCCATAAGTCTTGAGTTTATTCGTTACAAACAAACTAACAAACAAATCTTTCCTCTTTATAATATCAGTATAGATAGATTAACACACAGAACAAGGAAAAATACACAAGACAGATTACAATTATTACAAAGATAAAATATGAAATTACATTATTAGAGTCTGAATTGCAATCGAAAAGTTTGCACAGAGAAATTGCCAAATAAAATGAACTCTTAACCATTTAAGTAAAAAAAGGATATGAATATAACTACAAGAATTAAAGAAACAGACTATAGTTTGATAATAGTATTCTGACCAATCAGTCTTGCCTTTACCGTAACTAAACTCAAGCTAAGCTATAAACAAGGTAGTATTGAATTAGTATTTTCATTGGCAAGTAATTTTTTTTATGAACGACCGTGAGACTCTCCCTTCGGACCCTTTCGGAGCTAGCTTTCGGAGCCAGCTACCATATGGGAATTTCAAATTCCGTTTGGGAGCTGGATACGAAACGGGCATTTTTTTACCGTTTCGGAGCCTACTTCGTAACGTTTCGGAGCCAGCTCCCAAACGGGATTTTAAATTCTCATACGGTAGCTGGCTCCGAAAGCTGGCTCCGAAAGGGTCCGAAGGGGAGACTCTTAGCTTTCATCATACCTGATGTTAAGTATTGATAAGGCTGAAGATGGAAGCGAGCCTCTCCCGGAATCCTCAGCCACTGAGGAACTGGCTATCTTATCTCAAACAGCCGGAACACAACAATGCTGAAAACATTGTTGTTATGGCGTCAGGCTTAGGTAAGAAGCCAGGCGGACTTACAACAAGTCCTACCACCAACCAAACCGAATACAATATGTACCCCCGCTGGGAATGGTGGTTGTGGTGGCGGAATTTCTAGTAAACATATGTTATAATTACCACAATGACCCCAAAACAGTTTATTGATTAAAATATTTCAGCAAGCAAGCCTGATAAATAACTTGAAACTCGGATAAAGTTATTTTCTTAAATTCTTATGCATATTTATCTAAACTTTCTCGGTTATTTGTTGTCGATAACCGGCGGTTAGCCCAGCCTAGGGTTATCGCAGTAACCACGAGAATAATTTAGCTAAATCACCACCATTTCCACGTATATTTCACCTTTCGCTAAGTTATAGCGGTGTCTACTTAAAATTACAGACATTTGTAAACTTTGTTTTGTTGAAGACAACTTACGATGTGGTTGAAGTCGAGTTCTTGTGGTAAAGTTATTTTTTTTCTTTTGTTATGTTCGATATTAATAAATAATTTATTTCTTTGTTGTTTCTTTCTTTCTATATTTATATTGTTTTATTAACGATGGAAGAAAAAGCTCAGCCCCTATCAAGCACCGACACAATAGTAATAAATAATGATTTACGAACTAACTCAGAGGGCCTGCTCTCTGAGCCGTTTGCGTAATTCCGTGGTCGAGTGGTTCGTACACCGGTTTCAAGGTGTCGCCTACTCTGGGGTCCCGGGTTCGAATCCCGGTAGGGGCAAATGTTTGTATGATGAATACGAGCATTTGTACCTGAGTCATGGACGTTTATATATATTTCTACACATAAATACTTATATATGTATAACTATATGTATTTATATCCGTTACCCTAGTATCCCATAACACAAGCCTTACAGTGCTTACTTTGGGGCTAGGTTATTGGTGTGTGTAAGAAATATTTATTTATTTATTTAATTTCGAGTTACTTTCGGATCGGTCTAATTGGAGAGTAGACCCTCAGTTTACGATTAGTTCCATTTCAACAGTTCCGTTTCAATTCAAATTAACTAAATTGACAAATATTTTCATATTAAAAATATTAGTAGGTATTAACTAACCGTAGACTGTAGAAACTAAATAACATTTGCAAGAGAAAAAGATAATAATTGGCAGTAGATAGATTTAACACTACATACTTAGTTTTAAATTGCATGGTGCAGTTGAAGTTAATGCAACTGTATTTTGATGTCGTATTCAATCTGGCTTGATAGAACTTGATAAAATGCGGTCGCGGATGCCCCTACTTTGAGTTGTCACTTGTTACTCGAAAGTAAAAAGTCCAGTGAGCTAAACTAGTTTTGCTTGTAATTAATGCTGTCTGCTTCATATATACTTTTGTACTGATTTTAAAAAATATTGTTGATTGGGCTTATGGGTGGGTGGTGGTAGCCGTAGGTACTGTGTAATAATAATATTGTTAAGAAATTATTATTCTCAAAAAAAAAAAACTTCTCTCTTCTAAAGTCTTCCAAAAACTATAAATTCTTTATCAATGTCTCTTTTTAACGGACTTCCAAAAAAGGGGGAGGTTCTCAATTCGGTTGGTATTTTTTTTTTCAGTATGACATTTTTAATACGAAAATTTACTAAAACCTTCACGTACAAATGAGCATTTTCTTTCAACAAAGCTCATATAATTAAAGAAAAACTAAGTACTTACTTACTTATAAAGCGCTTTTCTTCAAGAACGCGAAGTAGAGCAAAACATGCGCTGGCGTAAATTGTTTTTACAGTTATATAATGTTTGATATATAAATTGTATCTGCATAATTCATAATACAAGGTTTTCAAATATAATGAATGGAGCCAGTGATAAGAATATTTCAAGAAAAAAATGTGCTTTTTGTCGTTTTTACAACTTTTTAAGAAAGCATCAGTAGTTTTTCTATGTCCGGATTTTTACGAATTGTTTGAATATTAATAATTATATATTATCATTTATTTGTTTTTGTTGAGTTTGTTGTGAAATAAATAAAAAAACTTCATGTTAATAAAACATCTTGCAACCAATACTGAAATGCATGGTCCACAATAATTGCACTGAACTTAAAAAGCCCTGAAGCATAAATCCAGCAGTGCGGCATTTTCAAAGGCCTTTCAAATGTGCATTTGTAAAATAAACCTTCTTTAAAGGGGTTTTAAAGTGCATTTTAAGTTGACACAGTAATTTCTCCTTTGAGTCTTTGACGTCACAGAGACACTGTTTTGAAACAAGACTGGCTAAACCATTTTTATAGACAGCATTCATAATATCATGAATTTTGTTTTGAAATGTTTATTGTCATACCATCATCTATTTAAGTCATTCATCTCATTTACGAAATATTATCATCTTCATCACTAGCTTCATTTTAATGTGAGGAAAGGAGCTCGGTGGCGCGATCTAGAATCTACATTATAAAATAATATAAAAAAAAACATATTATTGTTGCAATACCATTATACTCTATTTAACTTCCTCTGATACAAAAGGTAAACAAATAAACCAATGTTTCTAAAACTATTTATTAATATTGGTATGTAAATAAATTGTCAAGTCAAATAAGTTTTTATTTCTTAGTTAGTATTTTCAAATAAAGAATTTCGTTCAAAGTTTGGGAATAGCTACAGTTTTATGAGTTTTTAATGTCACTTTCTTCGATCATCTAGATTTATCTTCTGCGTTTTATGAAGTTTTTTTACACGCTTTAGAAGTGGTTAAAAAAATCTTCACGTATTACATACACAGTAAATAACGTAAAAGTGTATTTGTTTTTTTACACGCTTTAGAAGGGGTTAAAAAAATCTTCACGTATTACATACACAGTAAATAACGTAAAAGTGTATTTGTTTCACAATCTTCATTATTATACAAAAAAATGTATAAATAAATATAAGATAGTCTCTAAATTAACAAGCGTTTGCTAAAGAAAGTTACAAATTAATGCGTCTTAATTAAAATCAAAACAACAGAATTTCTAAATTTCCACTTGAAGATCTTAATGAAATAAGAGATTGTTAATTGGTGTTTCATTAATTAGTATGGTGATAAAATCGTCTAAGACAAAAAAAACAACGGTTTGCTCTCCGGGATTGCCGGCAGAAGTGAAAACCGCTTTAACGAAACAGTAGGAGCAGGCATACTTTTTCGCCGCGTGGTAGGAGAGGGATACTTCCTCTCCTACGCCGCGCCGGCGTCGGTCTACTCCTCCCACCGTCTTACGATTTTCAATTAGGTCACGTGTCCTGACGCGACTTTAACATTTTTTACATATCCCAATAAATTAAAACTCTGATGTGCACAACGCCGCTATAGAACTTTTAAAAAAAAAAACACGTTATTGTCAAATTTTACACCGTCGAATCGAACGGTCGAGTCGTCAATTGATTAACTGTCAAGCATTAAATAAAGCAAATAATCATCTACATCGACTCAAGTAAGTATTAATAAAATATAAAAAGTAACAAATAACAAAATAAATTCAATTCCATTTGAAATTAGCTCGACTTATTAAGATGACATGATATGCAAATGTTAGCGGACGAGGTTTTAAAAACAAGAAATTGGTTGCTATGGCGTTCGTTCTTTTAATTTGGTTATTGACTTTGGTTTTCCGCTTCTTAAATAATGTAAGCGGATTTAGTTAAGTATAAATAAAGTAATTAAGTACGAGGTCAAATCTGTTCATTGAATTAAAACAAATCTTGTCTAGATTTAAATTTTTTGGCAGGATGGATGGACACAAACAAGTAATAACTTTTTAATTTTACATTTTACAATGCTATTTTTATGTGATAAATAAAACAAGAAAATATACTAGAAAAAAGCATCTTGTCTCATGTCGCCCTGACGGGATTCGAACCCGCATCCTTGGGAATGCATGGGAGTGCATTGGGCCGGATTCCCAAGGTCGCGGGTTCGAATCCATTTTGAGACCCAAATTGCGCACTTCATAGACTCTCTATTGGCACATCGTTCAACTTAATGTCAAAAGAAGGGAGAGCCTTTGCTACCTGCTGTTTCGACCCAAACAACATGTACTTGGTTTTGGAAGGGTTTAACTGTAGACAGTTGCTGTGAGACCACTTCACAATGTTGGAAAGATCTGTGTGATCACTATTCTTTCACACAAAATCCAGGTTATGAACAAATTTTAACTAGATCTCAGAGTAGTCGGAGTAGCGATTTATTTATTTATGACTAGGAGACCGTACAATAGTTGCATGTGTTAATTAGCGCGTAGTTCCCGTTCCCGTGGGAATATCGGGATAAAAAAGTATCCTATCTTCATAACCAAGCTATCTTCTATCTGTGTACCAAATTTCATCCAAATCCGTTCAGTGGTTTCGTAGCCTATTCAATGCAAACAAACAATCAAATCTTTCCTCTTAAAGCTGGCAATAGACATCCGATTTTGCTTCCGATTGATCAGACAATCTGATCGGATTCACTCAATACACGTCCGATTTTCGCGTCCGACTTTTTCTAAACTCAGTCTAAAGAGTAAAATAATATGCGCTAGAGAGTCAACTGGCAAATCGGAAGGACAATGGACGTCTATTTCGTCTCTATACAGAAGTATGCATACAGCGCCTTCAGACAATTGGATAAGACAATAAAATCGTAAACGCGTAGCGTTCTTTCCGACTCGGCCGTCCGATCCGACTATCGGATCGGATGTGTTTTGCGTGTTCAAACAAATGTATGGCACGAGCGCCTTCCGATTATCTGATCAGACTATCGGAGAGAAAAATCTGACGTGTATTCCCAGCTTTAGTATAGATAACTGATATACTTTTGAAGAAAAATCTTTTATTCGAAATCCCATGAGAAAATGAAGAACTAAATTCACGCAGAAAGTCTCGCGTACAACTACATAAAAACTAAAGTTTACTTCCTGGTTCCTGCTGAAATAATGTTTTTTATTAAACTCTGTCTGATGCCAAAAGGCACTTTTATGTTACTGTGTGCCATCTACCATTTCCGCATAGGTATATATTTTGTGGTTCCGGTTCGTTTGGATTGTTGGCGCTCATGCACTCCCAACGAACCCTTTGTGAGAATTCTTACTTCATTTAAAAGCTCAAATGGTAAAGTTCAGTATTATTATTTAAGTAAGAACGATCACCAATACGGAAAAGCGTTTTTAAGCGATTTCAGGATTATTGTTTCTTTCGGTGATTTGATTGATTGATTGATTTGGCTGATATCGGGGACTACTAGTCGAATTTCTAAAGAAAGATTAGCCATCTTTTATCGCATTGATAAGGAGGCGAAATGGGGTAAAAGTTTTTATAGGGACTTCCCATCCAAAATACTTACTTTTAAAAACACAAGTCTCCAGGGGAGTTGTTATGACCTTATATAACTCCATTCAGTTTTCTGAATTGCTATAACTACATGTCATAATAGTACCAGTATCCCAGTACAAACATTCCACTTCCCAGTATTTTCCAAGGTTTAAGTTGCACCTATTTGAAGATCCTAACCAGAAATGCTGGGTTCTAATCAAGTATTTCACTCCGAACTGCGGCTAAGTAGCGGAGCAAACATGTTAACACAGCCCCCACTTTCCGTTGTACGTACAAACAGATCTTGTACATTTACAACAAATATTTAGTTTGAAAAATTTGAGTCACAAGCGGAAGCGGTTGTTCGACCCATTTTTATGCAACGTTATTTTATTTTTACCCAAAACCTGAAATCTATTTGCAGAACTCATCATTACGAACAAAACAATCAGCTGTTTTATACCTACATTTAAGCAGAGTTCAAATAAAATTGTCTATATATATATATATATAAAGATGATTTTATTTTGCGATTTCAGGATTGCTTACATACCAAAAGTTCTACGAATGGTTTTGAAGTTTGGGGTAAAATAACGTTATATAGGTACCACTTTTACCCAAAAAGATTCCTTTTTCTATCCTCGATATAGTATATTAGCGGATAAATAATGAATGCGTAAATAATGAAGCAATTACCATAACCACCTAGTTTTTATTACCTGACTGACTATAACCTGACAAAGACGAGTATCAATCAACAATTTTTTAGTTAGTTAAGATATAAGCAGTAGAATAATAACCGTATTTGCTTTCAGATTACCTTATTATTTACCAAGACATATCATTAACTAATCAGTCATTCAATAGATGAAAACAAGATAAGTTAAAAGTTGCAAACAAATTAAAATTATATTTAATTTGCACTTTTCAGTTATTAATTAATCACATTAATCAATGTCAAACGTTCACTTTTATCAAGACAGCGATAATATAAAACTGTGATGGCAATAGCTACGTTATTTAGGATTCAGTATCTTGATAAATTTTGCTTAATGATAAATTACGTCTGTACCAATTAATTAGATATGTCATAATGTTTTAAAAAATGGTGACGTAATTTTGTGTAAGTACGTCACTAAAATTACCGAAAAAGCTATTTCCACAGTTGCCGTATTTAACTAAAATACTATTGGTATAATATTCTCTTTTCGGGGTAATAACATAATAGCTTATTTAATTTACGTTGAAAAGAACAAAGATAGTAAAAAACAAGCATAAATAATAAACATAAATAACAATCATAAATAAAAGTATGCTTGTTATTTATTTAAATTGCCTTCACCTTACTTGGCGCACAATCCACTTCTTGCCCGTAGTACAGTTGGTCGCTATCGCTTGTAACTTAAGGCAATTTGAAAACGAGTGAAAACTACTTATTACAAAGGGGCCGATACACCGCGGTGGTCTGAAACTCGAGTTACCATCAGAATCGTTTTACTATTACGTAAATATTTTTTGTAGGCTATAACTGTGGCGTAATTTATTTGAAACCACATGTATTATAAAGCTACCGTCACGTTTTTATGTACCTTCTTAAATAATCATAAATCTACTTATTCCTATGGATAGTAACTTGGTTTGTTTTTCAAACATAATTATTATAGGTAGGTACTCATAAATACTTTTCGCAGGTAGGTAATCTGAAACCTAGCAAAAGAAATAAAAAGATTACCTACGTCTGGATTAATTATCAAAAATAATCTTTAATAAGTGAATGAATCGTCATAATCTTTTAATCTCTTTAATAAGTAGCTGATCTCGTACCTAAGTACTTAGCATTATCGGCAGAGTGCATTTAACTTATGGATTTCTCATTGACCAGATTTGGAACAATCATATCCACATTTTATAATAATCAAGGGCTTTAACTATCCATCATTAATCCTACTTTATAATGTGTTAGTTTGGATGTTCGTTACTCAAAAAAAACGGTTTCGGATGTTTGGCACACATAGGATATATTTTATCCCGATATTCTAACGGGAAAGGTGTGACATAAACCACAATAATCGTTAAATAATGCGAATTAGGTAAGTATTGTTTATAAAACCCTCTTAATTTTAAGAAATGTACTCAAAACACTTTTGACACAATCTACTCAGTCTCTGGACCTACATCTTAATTTAACATTGAACCCTTTTACGAGCGACGTCAGGTTTAACTCGCAAAACTGTTGCACAATTGCCAGGCAATTTTGTGCAATCAGGCTTGTGCTCACAGAATGATTGGTGAAGGGTTGTCACCAATTCATGAAAAAGTTAAATATAAACAACGGGGTTATTGACATTTTCCACGTTAAATAAATATGTTTGTTTGTAGCCAGAGACTTGAGAGAAAAGCAAGTCCAAAGATCCAAATATTGCCACGTCATCAGTTCCTTTCCTATCTTTCTTATCTTTAATCGTATTTTTTTTTTTTATAGTAGATTATTTGAATGTTTATTATTGTTTAAATACCTCTATTTTGTTTTGGTCAACTAAATTGATCTGGAAATAGATCAAATCTATTAATACTTATAATAATACAAAAAAAAAACTGACGAGTGCTCCTTTTTTGCTTTTTTTTCGCCAGACAAGCTTTATTGTTAGATCATGTTTATGTCACCGTCTTTTTGCAAGAACTGACTGTTTGTAAATAATCGAGTGTTTATAAACTTCAGAATTGTTGCCAATCAGCGCGAAGCATGCTTTTCGTCACACTCATACGTACAATATAACGAAGAGATACTGTTTTTTTATATGTAATGTTCTTACTCTTGATCTTAATCTGGCCGAGAAGCGTAGATGAGGTCTAAGATGGAGCGAGTTCGCCCAGAAGAAGCCTGTTCACTTGCACCTTGAAGAGGTTTTGGTAGTATATGCGGTGTAGGAAAACAGAAGCATTCTACTCTTTGGCTGTTCGCATGATAAAAGAGGACTTAAAGCGCTTCGTGCGTAGGTTGGAATGTCAACCAAGTAGTATGCCTGCAGTACGTCTGGTATCCCGATGGAAAAAAGGAGAAGGCGCGATGAGGTCATGCAGCTCAGATGCACACTACCCACAAAGTAAAGTCTGTATAAAACCGATAGACAAGCGACATGTAGGTTTTAAACCAGCTCGTGGTCACCAATAAGTCGCCTGGCTCTGCGTTCTACGAATCGAGAGTAGCGAGTTGGTATTGTTTATAAACATCGAAAAATCATCCTTTTTATCGCAAATCCAATAGTCCGTTTGCAATATTTCGACGGTTTATAATTATCCTCGATTATTTACAAACAATCGGTTCTTGCAACTAGACGGTGACATTTATACAGTAAGGACTATTTATACAGTAAAGACTAATTGTCTGAATTCAATAAAGTATTTAGATTTAAGAGAATTCCAAATGTTTACATAAAACAACCTCATCTTTATCACATAAAAGTAAAACAACGACATTCCTCAACTATAATGTTTAAACAAGGTCCTTGATCAGCCGATTATCAAGTTTCCTAAAGCGGCAACCCTGTTGTGAATATCAGCAATTATGCGCCGAGACGATGCCGTGATGAGACGATTCCGTGACGAGACGGTGCCGTGACGACATAGACACGCCTCGGGTACCGGCAGTTTGTCTGTTCTTCAGATAATTTTGTGGAATCCTCTTGAGAACTCGGATGCATATTTTGCGTGTCATACATACCTATTATAATTTTCTAGGCTAGGAAAAAATAGAAAAGAAAATTAACGAATTAGAATTAGAATAAGAAATTTTTTTTAGCCATCTTAAATATGAATTTGTTATTTTTCAGCTTGGATCTAAATCTAAGGGTTGTTTTCGCGATTGAAATTATTAAAATGAAAATAATTTTCAGATAAAAACGGGTTATTGAAATTTAGTTTTTACTTCTCAGACGTTTCGTTCTTATAGTCTGAGCTTAGGGCTTGATATTGATATTGATTACCAAACCGATTTAATTTTTCTCTCATGATGTTTATATGTCTTATAAAAGCAATTGTTGTAGTCCAAGAGACCAAGAGTCATAACGAGTGTTTGTTTCTAAATTCTGAAATTGCACGCGAAGCTATCATAAGGTAAAACAATGCAGGTCTCACTCGTGGTAGTAAAGTAGACAGGAATGCATCCCGCAGGCACAACTAATAACACTCCGCCTAGGTTTAATTTAAGACCAGTCATTTCATTAGTTTTAGTGGCGATAAACTTTGGTGCGTTTTATTTGTTTCAGTACGATACAGTAATAAAAGAGCTACAGGACTGAGTCATACTCAAAGTGGGTAAAATCTTGAAAATCCATGCCAGTATATTATAACTCTGTCTGTATGGATGTTTGCTACATATTAACGCTTAATCATTGTAAGTACCTTTTCTTATAAAGGGGTTTGAACTATTTGGCCTCATCAACGGTCCTCCATTAAAAAATATATATAAATGAATAGGGAACATAAACATGAATAAAAAATATTACGCAACTATAGCGTCAGATTAGTGAGATTTTTGATTAGATTTTTAAAGTAACAGAGTATCTACTCAAAAAAAATTAAATGATTTATCTGTTTGCGACTGTTATGCAATAATGTCATCACAAAACGTCATCAAGCATTTATTACTTAGTTAGATTAAGATATCGTCAAAATAAGGGGCCCGTTTAATTTATTGCATTTACATTGATAGATCGTTAAATAAAACTTTCAAAACACATCTGTCTTAAAGTGAGTTATATCTATATAAGTAGACCATTAATTTTTGTATCTATCTCATTTGCAAATATTTTCAACTAATATAGTTCATAATAAATATAAATAAATTTCTTACACTCACACCAATTACTTTAGCCCTGCGAACATATAAAACAACCTTGCCCCAAAGTAAGCACTGTAAGGCTTGTGTAATGGGATACTAGGGTAACGGATATAAATATATAATTATACATATGTAAGTATTTATGTGTGATATATTATATGATATACGTCTATGACTCAGGTACAAATTGCTCGTATTCATCATACAAACATATCCTACTGGGATTCGAACCCGGTACCTCAGAGTAAGCGACACCTTGAAACCGGTGTACGTACCACTCTACCACGGAGGTTGTCCAATAATTAAGATTCAAATTCGTTTACCGACATTCAGTTCTGATAAACTTACTTATTAAATTGTCCTAATTTAAAATGATTAACTTTATGAAAAATCCAAACAACCATGATTGCCGCAAGTGACTTTTATCGAATATTGTGTGTGGTCTTTAATTTAAATAAACAGACAACTTCGACCGTACACACTGGAATGTAGTCTATAAGACTTGTATAGAGAGCAGATGTACGAAGAATAATTAATACAAGATGGCTCCGGCAGGTGGCGCCGGCGCAGCTGAACGAAAATTATCAGATAATTTCATACGTTCTATTACTTATTGCGATCCTCTAACGGTAACTAAAGTACCTATTCAGTAGCTTATGACAGCTATAATACAACTTCAGCGTTTAACGACCTAGTAACGAGACTGGATTATCGCAAATAAATATAGACTAAGGAATATCAAGTTAACCGTATTTTCAACTAATCAGATATTATTTCGTTCGAAGTAAAGTAGAAAGATTCCCTCTTGAAACAGACGCCGAGTTCCCGTCGCATTTACAGACGATTACTAAAACAAAAGCACATAATTTATAAAAAAAAAACATTTCGAAAATGACACGAAATCGTTCACAGGCCCGTCTCCCGAACCATTAACTACTCGGGTCTATGATTTGACGAACTAACGAAGGAGCCGTAAATCCCTCTTTATAATCATCATCGACCGATCCCAAAGCGGCCAGAGGGGGTCTGATTGCAGGGTAGCCGCCCATCGTCGGCATCCGACTGTGAACAACATCGAACAGGGCAAAACCAATACAATGAAAATGCACTTAAGTCCTTATTACTCGAATGCCGCTTACAACCTTTTTAGTCATCCGCAATGTTGATTCTGAGACATGTTCATGTTCAGCTTAATGAAATAAGCCTTTTCGAGTTGAAAAAGGTGGTTCTAATCACGAATTTGCTTGGACTCTAATTTGAGAGAATACATATTTAGTTGCGTGCATCGTCCGGTATTTTTGTATTGGGTGACTGTAGTTTTTCATTTGTTTCGTATTCTTTGTCTTTATGGTCAATACTAATAATCCTTTGTGATCGTTGTGTTTTGTTATCTGTGCCTGTGCGTGTGTGTACCGTTGAATTGCGTTTCAAAATATTGTTTTCAAGTAACTTCTAGTATTTCCGCATTTTAATTGCGCTGAATTTCCCATTCTTTGTCTAGGTATACTTAGTACGATAATTTAACTATACGGTGATGTATTTATGCTTGACATGTTTTGCTAATTGACACTAAATGCTAGTCGTTTGTCATTCGTGTTAAGTGTCGCAGTGGCTTCACGCGATGCAGAAATTGGCAAATTGCATTCGATATAATGAAAGTTTTAACTTTTTCAGACTTTTTTCAAAGGCTTTCCTTATTGAAATTTAGAAATATTGTAGTTGCTTTTTGTTATTTGTGATATCGGCTTTCTACGTTTGAATTATCATGGTGTCATGAATTGACGTCATGGAAAAGAAAGTAAGGATTTCGATAAGACGATATCGTAAAATAATTATCTTATCGAAACTTTCTAAATATCTAGACAAGAGGCCCACACAATTTCAAAATTATTTTTGTCACGATCACGAAAAATATGATTTATGTGATTGTATTTTATCAATTATATAAAAAAGAAAACAACATAAAACCTTTTTAGGCACTCCAAAAAGTTTCTTACCTCGCTGTGTAATTTTAGATCAATTTGGCGTCATCTACCTGTTTTCATAGCAATTTACCGACTCAAATTTGGTTTTAATCGACGGATGTCGGTCGGTTCTCGTTGAGAAATGATAATTTGAAGAGACATATGCTGGAGTGGAGTGGATGATTATTTTAATGCGTAGGGTCGCTTATATGAAAGTAATGACAAGGCGCATCGGGCCTGTTTACACGCCATCTTTGATAATGACAATGATGCAGTTGGTGATGTTATACCTCGTTTGTCGATCAAATGCGATGTGCAGATTAGTGTAATATAGGAGTAAATAAAGAGTTTAGTCTTGACTGTCCTCTCAAAAATGGAGTGTTTAAATGAATCGTTAAAAAAAATTTTTTTTGTAATGAAGGACGGGGAGACATTTAGCCTTCATCATACCTGATGTTAAGTATTGATAAGGCTGAAGATGGAAGCGAGCCTCTCCCGGAATCCTCAATCACTGAGGAACTGGCTATCTTATCTCTAACTGCCGGAACACAACAATGCTGAAAACATTGTTGTTATGGCGTCAGACTTAGATAAGATGGTGGTAGCTAGCCAGGCGGACTTACAACAAGTCCTACCACCACCAAAACTATATATATCTAGGTAATTGATAGGAATTTCGTAAGTTTCTTTTGCGACCGATGTTTTAATTCGTTTGTAAGCATTTAATTATTATCATTGCACGTTACTGTAACGCCTTTTAAATAAGGTACATTTAAAAATATGTCCATTATTTATTTCCATACTTAAATAGACATACATATTTTTTATATTTAGGAAGCAGTTTCTATATTACAATGTACGGCACAATATCTCTAATTATAATTAGATATGGCAATCTGTGGCGAAAGCATGCCGAGAAGGTCCTGTTACATTGCTAGGATAATATACTTTCTAACAGTAAATCTTTAAAATGCAAAAACTAAACTAAGATAAGGAGGTACTAATTTACATTTTAATAGAAAATTAAATCAAGTTAAATCAAGTAAAAAAACGGCTATTCCATATTAGAAAAGTGCAAAACTATTTTACTCGATCAAAATGTATGGAACAGCTGTTGTTTTGCGTTTTAGTTTTTGGCTTCATTGTAAAAGTTGTTTGTAGTGTTGGAACTAGTAGAGTACTAAGATTACCCCTAAACTACCCCCTAAAGTTTCTCTGGTAATTAAAAAATCTCGGTGTGTGTACCTAAGAGTATCACTTATTTATTTAATCTATCCTCATCACATCATCACATTTCTCATATAAGCCACATGCCGGTTTCGCGTTGAAAAGATGAAAATAATTTTATTAAGAAAATAAAGAGCCTATAAGAATAAACAAAACACTTCTAATACAGCTCTAACAATTGATTAAACACTAATAACTTTTTGGACAACCAATAAATCGTTATAATTAAATTTGATCACAGGAATGCAGCCTTATTAATAATAAAAACTAAAACAAACGTGGGCGATGAAAAATGGTACCACTTATATAGACTCTTTGCATTAATAGGAATGTTAATTCGAAATTAGAACTATTAATTGCTTTTATAACGTGCTAATGTTCGCTTCGTGCCCGAACTCGATTCACGAGATTCAAATTAAAAAAAAAGTATGTTTATTAAAACCTCTTTGCCAATAAAAATAGTTCTGATTAAAAATGTCGCGAAGAGCTTGAAATACTAATAGATTAAATTATCAGACAGCAATTTGAATTTGATAAAAAAAAACGTAGACCATAATATGCAAATTTTCGATCGGTCTTTGACGATAAAAATTAATAACTATCTCTAGTCTTTTACGATGTAAAACCTGCTTTCAATTACTTAGGTTTTTACTCAAGAATTTAATTTTGTGTTACCTATAGTTGGCGTCATATATTTTCCATCCGATCTATTCGAAAAAAGTGCGAGCAAAGTAAGTCTTCTCTCCAAGAGACTTTTTCACGGGGCAGTAATGAGATTTGAATTTCGAACATAACATCGTCCCCTAGTGCTCCGTGACCAAAGAGATCGTACGAAAATATTGTATGTAAAAGTCACTGGCCGATTATTAGAAAAAAAAAAAAACGAAAAACGCGCGAACTACGTATTGCCCTTGTATTGGACGGGGGTGATCTGTGATTGGACTTTATTGGAGTAGACAGTGTTTTGTGATATTTGCAGTGCAATAATTGCGAAAAATTAGTTCCACAAGCAGCGACAGTATTCTTTTTTTTATTTTATTTTTTTATACTATGACTATAACATTTCAAAATTGCACAAATGTTTCATAAATACATTCATTAGTTGTATCTAGAAACGCCTCTTATTTCTTTTTCTCATAGACGGGGATGAAAAGTAGAAGTAGAGTGAATATATTTTTGGCTCGGACGACGTACTTTGAATCCCTCGCTACGTTCAGGATTCTACTAAAGAATCCCTCACTTCGCTCTGGATTCAAAAAAGCGCCCTCGCCGTAAAAATATTATTTTGCTCCCTTATGGTACAATCTACTATTTTAATTCTCCGTTGAGGAAATACGAAGAAAAGTTTCTGTTTTCATAGTCGACTCAACACACAGCAGGTAAGTATGTAGGTATATCGAATAGACAGTATTAAACCAGTTTTAAACCTTCATTTTATTTTTCTTATCATTGCCCGCCTATAAATAATATTGTTCAGTAATTATATTAATTAAGGAGTGAAGACAGTTAATGAAGGCAAAAGAAAAGGCACTTGATATAATTACAGAACTTGATATCATGCCCTTTGATTAGTGGTAATCTACATTTTTATAGTCTTTAGAAATTTGAAAGCTCTATTTATTAAATAAACAATGTTTGAAAAATTTTGCCGCTTTCTTAACAGTAAGCTTATGAAATACCAAACGAGATGTGTGGCCAAAGAATTAACAGGGCTTGGTATCATTAATTTAATCTGTGACAGCAACTGGACTATTGCGGCATGCGGGCCCGTTAGTTATCTCGAACTGGACCGCGGTCCGATAACATAATAAGATGCAACCTTGTTCGGAATTGGACCGGCCTTAAATCATCAAGGTAGGCCCACATGACGGGCTGTCAAAGAAATGTTGTGATAAGGAGGCTTGATGCGCTTGCGCAAGTTACGCATTCAACATAGGAATATACTCGTAATAAACCGATCGACTAAAAATTACTAAATTTACCGACTGAAATACTAGGTTTGGTTACGGAAAAAATAGGTTTAGTTTAGGTTAGATTGGGACTAAGTCGCTCAAAGTATTTTAGTCGATCGGTTAATTACTAACCTAACCTAACCCAACATAGACAAATTAATACATGTATGGGAGGTGCACTTATAAAAATATTTTTGAAGATTTTATTCGAGCACCTTTTTGGCGTAAGTAATTAATATTCACATTCTTGCCAAATTACAGCTTTCTAGAAGTAAGGACTGAGCTAGCTAAGCCGCGGATGGACAGACAGAAGAACAAACGGACATGGCGAAACTAAAAGGATTCCTTGTTGGTTTTACTACGGAACCTTGAAAATTACATTTACAATACTATTCTATGCAGTAAATGTTATACTAGACTACCTAAATATTTGTCTGATTTAGAGACTAGTGGCTCAAACAAAGAACTTAAGCTACATATCATGATCAGAGATCTGCAGCACTGGAATAATAAGTTGGTGATTGGAAAATAACTAATTTGTTAGGAGTCGGACCAATTATTTATTGAAATACTAGCGGCCTCCCGCAGTTTCACCCGCGTGGTACCCGTTCCCGTGGGAATATCAAAACATACATCGTTATTGGATCCTGTATGCAAAATTTCAGCTTAATCGGTTCGGCTGAGCTTGTCTGTCAGTCACGGTACTTTTTTATAAGTAGGTATAGATTTAAGTATTTCAATGGCGTGTGTCCAATGTCACAATCGCACACAATAATAGCTACTTAAGGTGGTACGACTTCCATACAAACAAACATTGCACATTAATTGGTTCATCATACATTAATAATTCATAAATACATGTGCAACTAACTCGTTTCAGTTATTTGTTTGCGCGAAATTATAAAAAAAAAATGTACTTTCATTCATGAGCTATATAAATGCGATTGGTCACACACACATACGTAGAATTATTGAAATTATAAGATATTAGTATATTCGTGTTTTATGTATGAAAGTGCAATTTTATAATTATTTCGCGCAAACAACTAACTGAAACGAGTTAGTTGCGCATGTATTTATGAATTATTAAGGTATGATGAACCAATAATTGTGTAATGTTTGTTTGTATAGAAGTCGTACCACCTTAAAACAGATTACTTAGTCATATTTTTTACTATTTCCGAGCACACAGCTAACAAATGAACATCGTGCAATTATTATTGAGATAAAACTTTTTATCTTTCCTGTAATAAGTAGGTTCGTGATCGTGACTTTATCAATATCCATAATAAAGTCATAAGAGATTAGCGGACTACACATTATCAATATATTGTCAATATATTGACAATATATTGACAATAAAATGTTATTACTTTCAAGCAATGTGACGGAATGATGAAAAACGATGAAATGACGGAAAATTTTGATATTTCGTAAAAATATCAATATACTGTCAATATACTGTCAATATATTGACAATATATTGACAATATATTGACAATATATTGACAATATATTGACAATATATTGATGACCTTGGAACGCACATTATTCCACGGTATCGACCGCGACTAGGGATGCCCGAGTTTTTGCTATGAATCGATCTTTTGGATCGCATGAGAGCGTAACCCAAAAGATTGATTCACGAGCTTGAATCTAGATAGATTCAAGCTTTTCCCCACCCTATTATTTAGTACCTAATAATAGTAAAGTAACCTCGGAATGTTCTTTATTCTTTTTAGTAACTAATGAAAGTAAAGTAACTTCTGGTTGTTCGAAAATAGTAGGTAGGTAGATTCTAAAATAATAGCCTACTTAATCGTTTCAGACTTCAATCGGTTTACTTATCTTCCACTTTGTATGAGTTGAGGTACTTCTTCTAATATTTATCACTAAGGCTCACTTGCGCTTAACATATTTAACTCATTGCTACCTTTGCCTGCATCTAACTCTGAGTCAAATGTTAATTTAACTCGGCGCAAGTTGGTATCTCATTGGCTAGCAGATCAAATTATCACAAATATAATTTGGTATAAAGTTACAAACTTTATTAAAACACCTAATCAAGGATTAAAAATCCAAATAGTTAGTTACTTCACACCTTCCCTGCATTCTTGCAATTGTTGTTAAGATGTACTAGCTGTTTTATACTAGCTGCTGTTTGCTTCTTTTTATGAATTTATCAGATATATAGATCCGTATAGATCATGATACATAGATCTATAGATAATCCTACCTAGTCTTCACCAACCTATAACAATAATTTAGTTTTTAATATTCTCTCACAAAACAAATACACTTAAAAGTGCAATAAGAATGTAATGGACTGGGTTTGTTTAATATGATCATAACGAAACAATTAATATTTAAATAATACGTATTAATTTAAAATAATCAAAATACAGCAGTCGCGCTATAATAATTACGTGTTTTTGTTTATTTCTGTATAACCTTTAAGGTAAGATAAAAATTATTACTAAGCAACTTTCCTACTTGATATTCATTTTTTCATTCATGAAACATTTTATTAATTTGCATCACGGGCACCGCCAGTAATTACGAATCACATACTCGTATTTCACTATCTCCACTGCTTAAATACTACTACCAACTCAAAACTAGCAACATTGTGTTGCCATATAGTGAAGTTGGTAAGTTTCTCAATAACACGTTTTCTACTCTTTTGTGTTATTATAATAAACTAGACTTATACTTAATCTTAGGTTTTTTATCTTTGATTCAATAAGAATTGGATCCCTATTCTTATCTTAATTAGCTTGAAACACTTCATTCCAATTTATTTATTTATTATTCTATAAGTTTAAAACTATTTTTAATGCATGCGAATCGGGTTCGAATCCCGTCAGGGCGACTTGAGATAAGTTGCTTTTTTCGAGTATATTTTCTTCTTTAATATTTATCATTTAAAAATAGCATTGTAAAATGCAAAATTTAAAAGTTATAGCATGCGAATTGATCTATAGACGGATTTTTTATTCAGTAGAGTAATTTGAATCTTGCTTTAAACTGTTTCTCGTAACGATTTGCGCAGATCCAGTTCCAGTTCAGTAAGCATTGATTCCATTCACGCACACAAATTAATAATTATTATCATTTTAGGTAGCTAAATTTTAATTCAGCATTATTTTAACAAAGTGAAAACCTACGTACATCTTAAGTTTTGGCGCGCACTGTTCATTGAAATAATATCTATCTCATGTGGAATGATGAATTCTATGTACAAGTTGATGGAGTAGCAATGGGTTTTCCTGTATCCCCCATAGTCGCCGACATATTTATGGAGGATTTCAAGGAGAAGGCGCTGGCTTCAGCACCAGTGTATCCCAGGTTCTACAAACGGTACGTAGATGACACTTTCACTGTACTACCTAGAGATAGTGTTTCTGCTTTCCTTATCCATCTTAACTCTATTCACCCAAACATTAAATTCACTATGGAGTTAGAAGCAAATAATAAACTAGCCTTCCTAGATGTACTTGTTATTAGGAATCCTGATCAAACTTTGAGCCAGACAGTGTATCGGAAAGCAACACATACAGACAGATACCTAAATGGTGACTCACACCATCATCCTTCACAGTGATAGCTACCGTAGGGAAATCTTTGTTTTAGAGAGCTCGCGGCATCTGTGACGAGAAACACCTGACTGCTGAGCTTCGACATGTCGAGCAAGTACTAAGAAATAACAAGTTGCAAGTACCACGCAGATGTCACAGAAACCGCGCCAAACCAGTCACAATAGAACGTCAACCTGCCACATTATACCATTTGTGAAAGATGTCACAGACAAGATTGGGAGAATTCTAAAGCACGCTTCTATTAATACTTACTTTAAGCCGCCCAAGAAGATCAACCAATTCCTACCACCAGTCAAGTGCAACATACCCTTTCAAGTTGCAGGTGTCTACAAACTGGATTGTGACTGTGGGCTCTCCTACATCGGGCAAACAAAGAGAAGCATAGCTGACGTGAAAAATAGGCGCGAAAACAAGTCTGCAGTGTGTGAACACGCTTTTGAGGGACCCACCCACTACATCAGGTTTGATAAGCCACAGATACTCGCCAGGGAACCAAAATTTGTCCCCAGAATGCTACGTGAGGCCATTGAAATCACCAAATATCCAAACTTCAATAAAGATGATGGGTGGAAGATTCTACCAGCTTGTGACTCTATTCTTCATAAATTAAAGTCTCAACCCAAATCACGCACTGCAAGACCCAAAGATACGGTTAGCTCTTTTTGTAGATTAATATAAAAAGTAAAGGTGGAGATAACATATCTTAATTTCTTTATAAACGTGGAGGTCGGCCAGCTCTCGAAGTTTTCTTGGCAGCTTCTTTCTTCGAAGGTCCTCTCAATTTGTGAACTGCCAGTAGAGTCTTTAGTTTTCTCTTTTCTTAATAATAAAGATTTAAAATAATAATTAAATCAAACTATCAAATCAATAATAATTTTCGAGGGTAGACTTATAAGTAGCCAGTCATCCCGTGACCACGGCAGCTGAAAAGATGCCGAAACATCGGGAAAATAAAAAAAAACCTAAAAATACGGACAATTTCAACTTAGTTCGTGAAATATAGCGCGTTTGATATCCGTAAAAGTTGTTTTATTTCAAAGTGAAAACCTGTCAAATCACTCTACTGAATCAATAATCCCACTTATTATATTTAGAACATAAAGCAAGCCATTCATAAAGAAGAAGAAGAATAGTGAAGATCGGATGCCCGTGAATCTATTGAAAAGATCGGAGATCGTATGGGTAAAAGATCGATCTTCCAAAAGATCGATTCAGATCGGGCATCCCTACCGTGACCGACCGGGGACGGGGAAGTCCCGACTAGCATGCCTCTTTATTATTTTGTTTGCCCGATCGATTCAGCATCCCTACCGCACAGTGGGACGGATTTCAGATTTGCGGACGTAGGACTTTTTTGTCGAATATCATAATTTTTTTTTATGCCAATCGATAGTCCTAATTAAGACGATAACATTTATTTGCCGCAATTTTGTTGCAAAAGTCATGACTAACGAGAAAAATTCAATTTTCACAAAAGTTGTATGGGACCATAACTAACTTGCTCTATAAATACCAAGTCTTGGCAGATCTCAGCCTGATATTTAGTAGGGTTAATCTATAGGTGTTTATATATAGCGCGAGCGCCACATACATAGTATTGCCCCGGACGTCCCCGTTTTCCAGATATATAAGGCTGAACTGAGGTACTTTTTCTACTTTTTCTTAGGCATTACTTAACTCCAAATAGTTGTAAAAAAACGGAACAACATAAATATTATGAATTGTATGTTAATTTTATTAATTATCAACCAGACTATTGGATCAGGTGACATCATATCACAAAATCAACACATGTAAAAACCAAATTTGAGTTGAGTCCTTAATAGTTTAATAGGTTTAATTTACAAATCAGCCCCCTAATTGTCTAATTTAAAATCTATCACAATCCCTTTCAGAGTATTGTGATTGTGATATATTCGTCTGTCATTATTGCTTAGACAGTTCAATTTCGTTTATTCCATACCTTTTAAACGCGTCCCGATCACAATCCCTTTCAAATCTCAAATAGTGACGGCCTGAAAATCTTTCAAATTACGAATTGAAAGGCATTGCGGTTGATTTTAAATTAGACAATTAGCCCCCTGGTTTGTATTGTTCCAGCTTAAGTATTAACAATTGAATTATTCTATGTCGCTAAAGTAAACAGGTATGTGTCAAATGAGGATAAATTGCATAATCTTCTTTTGTCGTCCGACCCTAAGCTTACAGTATTACGACCAAGAATGGCCAAACTCAAGAGGATGGCTCTCTCTCCTGAAGCTTTTGATACTTACCACTCAAGATGTGTTTGAACCTGAATTTATAGATACAAGCAATTTAAGTGATATTAGCGACATAGAATAATTCAATTGTTAATACTTAAGCTGGAACAATACAAACGAGGGGGCTAATTGTCTAATTTAAAATCTATCGCAATCCCTTTCAATTCGTAATTTGAAAGATTTTCAGGCCGTCACTATTTGAGATTTGAAAGGGATTGTGATCGGGACGCGTTTTAAAAGGTATGGAATAAACGAAATTGAACTGTCTAAGCAATATGACAGACGAATATATCACAATCACAATACCTCTGAAAGGGATTGTGATAGATTTTAAATTAGACAATTAGGGGGTTGATTTGTAAATTAAACCTATTAAACTATTAATGACTCAACTCAAATTCGGTTTTTACATGTGTTCATTTTGTGATATAACGTCACCTGATCCAATAGTCTTGTTGATAGTTAATACAATTAACATACAATTCATAATATTCACGTTGTTCCGTTTTTTTTACAACTATTTGGAGTTTAGTAATGCCTAAGAAAAAGTAGAAAAAGTACCTAAGTTCAGCCTCATATATCTGGAGAACGGGGACGTCCGGGGCAATACTATGTATGTGGCGCTCGCGCTATATATAAACACCCATAGATTAACCCTACCAAATATCAGGCTGAGATCTGCCAAGACTTGGTATTTATAGAGCAAGTTAGTTATGGTCCCATACAACTTTTTTGAAAATTTTATTTTTGTCGTTAGTCATAACTTTTGCAGCAAAAGTGCGGCAACTAAATCTTATCGTCTGAATTAGGACTATCGATTAGCATAAACAAAAAATATAATATTCGACAAATAAGTCCTACGTCCGCAAATCTGAAATCCGTCCCACTGTGTACCGTGACCGACCGGGGACGGGGGAGTCCCGACTAGTGATGGAACATTTTATGAATAGCATGAATAGCATGCTAAAAATCATATGAAATGATTGTCATTGTGATACATGTTAAACAAGAAAATATACTAGAAAAAAAGCAACTTGTCTCATGTCGTCCTGACGGAATGTGTCAAGTTGCTTTTTTTCTAGTATATTTTCTTGTTTTAATATTTATCACATAAAAATAGCAAAATGTAAAATTAAAAAAGGAAATATATAATGATTTTCATTATTCACTTTCCTTCACATTGACTGCTACAATTCCACACTGTGAAAATCGCAGATTGCTCCTTCTCTTCACGAGTTCCAATTATAATGAAATATGAATTATGATGAATGATAGCTAAATAATTACGAATTAGCGATTTAAATGAAACGCTCCTAAATGAAATATTACTCTGTCGTATGATTTTCATGTCAGGTAAGGCAGAACGGTAGAAGCCCCGGTTGTGGTCACTACCCCTTTTGTGGCCATGATTAAATAACTAGGTAAAAAACAGGTGCAAGCAATTTTCGACTGACATTCCTTATTGGCACAGATTAATAAATAGTTACTTCGTAACAGATAAACCACTCTATTGTAAATGTTGGTACTTGCATTTTATAATAGCCTACTCTTTGCAGCTGCGCGTTTCGGCGCGCGAAAATATACCGTATTAAGCGGGCGTAAGCTTGCTATTGCTTCACAGCTTCGTGCGGTCGCATGACCTTGAAGCAAAAGCAATAACAGGCTGCAGCTTCCGAAAAAAAATATATTTTACAATGTTGGTGAATTATATTAGTAGGATATTTGTACGATCGATAGGTACTTAAAAACTTAATATAAGTAATTATTGTGATCAAATATCTTTATTTTGTTTTTCGTCTTGCTCGATGTAGGTACATCCAAATACCGACATACATTTCCAGAAGCAGAAACCATTGTCAATATGAACCTACGAAATAATTCGTCGAAATAATCGTCGTCAGTCACGATCCCGAACCAAATTTTAGCGCACACAGTTACGTAGGTACGCAACACTCGTCCGGCGGCAACCCTACTGTATTTGGATACTCGAGTGTCCGTCGCTCGGCCGGTAGGCAACAAACGCGCGTAAGTACATGGAGTGAACTAGGCCTGACAAGGGGGGCAGTAACCACAACCGGGACTTCTGCCGTTCTGCCGTACCTGACATGAACATCATACGACAGAGAAATATTTCACTTAGGAGCATTCATTTAAATCGCTAATTAGTTACCATAATTCATATTTCATTACAAGGAGCAAATGTGAAATTAGCCCAATATGTGGAACAAAAACACAGTCGGTGAAATATCAGTCTGTGAAAAATCAATTTATTCATTGAATGAAAATTAACGAAAAGTTGCAATCATTGAAAACTACGCCCTGTTGCTAAGTATCTTAGGGTCAATTGCAACCTTTCCTCGGCTGATATCGATTCTCTTAAAATTGTATCCTTTTTTTTAGTGATTGGGGTAATCAGATTTAAAAGCATTTGATAGGCCTCGTTTGACATTCGGAAGTAATTCTCAAAGTCATTTGGTTCAGTGAGAGCAATTTCCTTTAATAAATTTACTTGCGCGTATTGTTTTAAGGATAGCCACTCTCTAGCCCATTTTTTTCTTTTAACTCTTTTCTTTAAACTCATTGCTATTATAATTGCTACACACGCTTTTTTTTTCAATGCTTCCATAGTCCCACCACTACCACTGCAATAATGACAGCGGACCAGCCAGTCGGACACTTATTTGTAGTAATGAAAATATGTTGCCAATATATTGTCAGTATATTGTCAATATATTGACAGTATATTGACAATATATTGACAATATATTGACAATATATTGACAATATATTGACAATATATTGACAATATATTGACAATATATTGACAATATATTGACAATATATTGACAATATATTGACAATATATTGACAATATATTGACAATATATTGACAATATACTGATAGCCGTGGAGCACGATCTGCTTATAAACAAAAGTGCCACAAATCCAAATTAAGATTTTTTCAGTAGAGCACGTTGAAAATTAGCTTTAAATTTTATTTGTTTTTCGTCAACATATCACTATACTTTTAATGCTTGCTTTTGTGTTATACATCATTGGATGTGTACCTATTTTAATTACCTATATCTTGTTTATATCCCCTACAACTCAAAAGGCATGTGGCAATCCCTTAAGCATATAATATATATTTAAAAATAATTTTCATTATTGGATGTGTACCTATTTTAATTACCTATCTCTTCTTTATATCACCTATAACCCAAAAGGGATGTGGAAATCCCTTAGGCGTATAAAATATTGCTCACGAATTTTTTTTTTAAGAAAAGGCTAAGTACTTATTTTAAAATAATAATCATGCTTTGCCGAACATTGTTGACCAGTGTTATTAAATGCCCCACTGCTGGTATGTTATCTTTACTTTCCCGTTTTACCAGCCATAAAATGATGAAAAAAAACCGGCCAAGTCCGAGTCGGACTCGCGCACAGAGGGTTCCGTACAAACCCGTAGGTATATAAGTAAAAGTTCACCCATCACGACAATCTAGTCATAGTTATGGTATTTTTATTGCAAAATGAAATTTAAAATTTTCAATTAAAAAAAAATGAACTAAAAACTTACGGATTTCTCAATTTTTCCTTTATCTGTACTATAAGAGGTTACTTCGTACCAAATTTCAAGATTCTAAGTTCACGGGAAGTACCCTGTAGGTTTTGATTCCCGTGCAAGTTTCGAAAATTTGCGAAAATCTACGACATAAACAGCTGTATCTTTTGATTACTTTGGCTTAAAGTTTGATTTTTTCACAGCTCCAAGGGACAGTAGACCTGAGTATTAGATATAAATTTCAGTTTGATACCTTCACACGTTCCTGAGAAAAACGGTCTTGACAGACAGACGGACGGACGGGCAACATAGTGATCCTATAAGGGTTCCGTTTTTACCTTTTGAGATACGGAACCCTAAAAAGACTGAACTTAGCTGAAATAATAATAATGAAGTAACCAAGTGCCATTGAATTATAATAATGAAGTAACCAAGTGCCATTGAATTCAACATCGTTAAAGACTTCTTTTATTTTAATAGTAAAAGTAATAGAAATTTGCGCTTATAGATGGATTGTAAATGTTTTATTTTGTTGCTATTTCCATTGTGCGCTGGGTATCCTTGAGCCTTTTTTAAAAGACTTATATTTAGATAAATCAGAAAGGCATATTTAGAGCCGCATACATAACGTTTTTTGGCATACTCATCATAACGAATAACGTGCTTACAGAATAAATCTTAAGGCTTCCTTTTTTCCTCATAACCGCTTTTGAAATAATGGTATTTCGATAAAAAAAAAATTGTGTAAATGTTTTCACCATAACGATTACTAATCATAACATTTATTGGCATATCAATCTTTACCATAAAATATATGGAAAATACTTAACGTTAACAAGTATACAATGCATACATGCACTGCATGCAAATGCAAAGCAAGCAAGCATGCAAGCAAGCTAGCATGCAAAGCACGCATGCTCTGCCTGCTCTCCCTCCGCGCCTCCGGGCTCTAAATTGCACTCTAGTATTGGACCTTCAAGTACCGGCCGACCAGCAAGGTGACCACGGCAGGTCGGGATCGGGACCTAATTCCCTACCAAACTCGCTAACTTAAATATAAACTATTACTCTTAATAATTGTTTATGGTTACAGATGGTTTAAACGGTATAAATCCATTATACATTTCATATTTTATGATAAATTGTCTTTAGTCGTATAACAATTATGCCCTTTAATTTGATGGTTATTAAAATTATGTTAAAATAAATTATAGTAAATAAGAATTATGCCGATAAAACTATTCTGCGTCCATAAAACACTGCTTATCATAAATTATGCGAAAAGACTTTAGGACAAAACTGTTATGCCAAATGATGTTATAACTAAAATCATTATGCGACCGAAAGGACACCCATGTTTCACAGCTTTTTCAAAGCTCTCAGAATACTGCCCACCCAAGTTGGATTCGACGAGAGATCTCTTTCTTGAAGCTGAAAATCTATACTCATAAAACTGACAGACAACGCAGCCAAGCGGCTGAACCTATTAAGCAGAAATTTTGCATACTGGATCCTTTAACGATATGGGCGAGCACTGAGAAACTATTTTAATTAATTTTACGGGATAGGGAATAAATCTTCTATACTAATAAAACAATACCGTGACAGACAGAAAACGCACAGCCAAAACAGCTGAACCGATTTTGCTGAAATTTTGCATGCAGGATCTTTTAACGATGTAGGCGAGCACAATATTGTGACTGACTGACAGGCAACGCACAGCTCAAACGGCTGAACCGATTAAACTGAAATTACTGATTAGCTAGAATTCTATAACGATGCAGGCAAGCACTAAGAAAGGATTTTTTGGTATTCCCACGGGATAGAGAATAACACAGGATTGTGTTGTAACCTAATTCCCTGCGGACGAAGTCGCGGGCGGAAAGCTAGTATAAAATATGAATAATTATACATCATGAAGCAAAGATACTACCTACTAAACAGAAATTCCAAGTTGCATCAAAGCCGTTTGCCTTAAAAAAAGCTCAGAAGCACAACAATGTTTTGAGCAAAATAGATTAAAAGAGCGCATGAATAAATTTTTAATTAAGAGGTCGATTTTGATGTATGTACTGTGTCTTTTTGAAATATGAAAATATGGGTGATTTAGACCTCATTTGTTTCATAAAATTGATTTTGGATTTTTATGATTTGTGGCTCTTTTGTTTATAGGCAATGATATGAGTAATAATGGTGTGCATTACCCTGGCAGACTATAAAAGATAATAGCAAAAGTTGATTAAAATGTAGTTTTAAAGTTATTTGAGAAAAACTGCTTTTAATGCAGTATAATAAAAAACTATTAGGCACTAACTAATTACAGATTAAATGTATTTAAACAACTTATTCAGTATTTGTTTTTATTTGAGACACTTTTTTTACTTAAACGTAATTGATTTTTATGATTTAGACTATTGATTGATACTATAAAAATGCAGGATATTATTTTTATATTTTAAGCCGGTTCGATTCCCAATGCAGACAAGTATTTATAGAAAAACGTTGAATGCAGTTTAACTTGTTTTTTTTAAATAAAGGAATGTTGTCATTACCTATGCTATTATCAACAATATTTAAGGTTCTTTCTCTCCAATTACCGTCTCTTTTTTCCTCACTTTATATTATGTATTAATAGTATATTTAGAAAATAATTAATTGATGATTATAGGATTCATATTATTATAAACATGAATCCCAACATTGTTCCATTGCTATAGCAATTTGACATCCAACTAGAGTTAAATAAAAAAAAAGACTGAGTTAATCGTAATGTTTTATAATAACATATTAATCTCCTGACCGTTATCAGTCACGTCACGGCGTCTACAATCTGGCTAAATGAGATTGTTGCTCGTGTGCCTTCATGTGACTGACAATTCCGATCTGAAATCGGATCGATCTGATCTGAAATTCGGTTTAACTTACTTACTAGTTTATATTATTTACCTAATTAAGCCACGAAATAATGGTTTTTAAATTATTTTGGCCGAGGACACGGAACCTATATAAAATATCAAAGTTGAACTGTATTGAATTATACTTTGAACACATTCAATATACTGGTGTGTGCTGATCGAGTCTCGTTTTGCACAAGGGTAGTGTAAATATTTTGCGATTTACAACACGATTCCTCGCTCGAGGGAGAGTAAATTTAATACATTTTAATATTTTCGGTAAATAAGTATGAGCATGAATGAAAATATCACGTCAGAGATCTTTCTGCGCACACTTAATAATGGTAGCCCATAATGCTGGACTGCAGTACTCTAAGATACTGTGAACTTAGGAGTTGTAAATGATAACAGTGAGTTTAGGATCCTTCAAAATGTTCATCTGTCGTGTGATAAAGCCTGATAATTTAGACGATTTCCTAATTAAAGAGTCTATGTGATACTATACTGATATCCTTGGCTGCAGATGTGAAACCATGCAATGCCGCCAACTGGGAACAATTTCTCAGGT
Organism: Chrysoteuchia culmella; assembly: GCA_910589605.1. NCBI lineage: Eukaryota > Metazoa > Arthropoda > Insecta > Lepidoptera > Crambidae > Chrysoteuchia > Chrysoteuchia culmella. The sequence continues at coordinate 6,593,239 of OU342651.1, forward strand.
ATGACTCACACCATCTCAAAAGCAAACCGTGAATAGTCTTTCACTCAAAAATTACTGAACGGATTAACATGAAACTTTATAGTAGTATAGCCTATATATCAGAATAACACATTGGTTACAAATATCCCGATATTCCTATGGTAGGTAAGTATTTAACTAGAACCACGTAGCGGGTGAAACCACGAGCGGCCGCTAGTCATTCATAATATTTAGTAGGAATGTTATAAAGCTAATGAGTTTGTTTGTTTGAGCACGCTTATCTCAGGAACTATTAGTTCGATTTGAAAAAAACTTTTTGTTTTGGATAGTCCATATATCGAAGCATGTTTTGGATAGTCCATATATCGAAGAATGTTATAAGCTATTATATATTATCACGCTACAATGAACAGGAGCGGAGCAATAATGAAAAATGTTGCAAAAACGGGGAAAAAACGTACGCTGTGTAAACGGTTAAAGTTACGTAAAAATAATGTATAATGAAATGGTTCCCCATTAAAAGTTCTAAAAAAAGTCCGCGACAGCATATTTTTTTATTTTTTTTTATTACCGTATAAAAAGTAATTTTACAATCATTGAAAAATAACAGCGTAAGAAATCCACAGAGGTTTATAGCAACGCTGTTAGAAGCTCGCTTTGGCGTTAAATAACATAAAATATACTAAATATCACTTACAAATAAAATTAGACAACAATACAAAGGAACAAGCTAGGCGCATTCTAAGGTTTCAAACAAAAATTTATCTATGTTTTAAGGTTGACTTACTATAACCATTTTTATAAAGATAAAAAACGTTCTAAATTAATGCATAATTTGTATAGCTGTTTTCATAAACATGATATTAATCTTTATCTAAATAAAAACGTAATTCGTCACGTCATGTATTTAATTTTGAATAAAATTTCCCTTTACATCATTTCATTGTAATGAATATCTGAGGAAATATCATAGTTTTAAAATAACTCCGCAACAAAATAATTCCCTACAAAATTCATTCGCGTGCTTACTATAAACTGATATATTCCGGACGTTTAAGCTAGAACGTTACACAAACAAATAGCGCCCTTCTTGCCGTGGCCAGTTTGTATTTGAGCAATACTTTTTCTAATTATGTATTCTTGTATGAAATACTCAAGTAGGCAGTCTCAAAATTGCCTTGGCAATTGGCAATTTGCTAAGGCAATGCAAATTAGCAATTTGGAGACTGCCCATTTGAGTCTTTAGCGTAAGGAAAACTTAGTGGATGAGTGTTGAATATATGTTTGGTTATAGAATAACGGAAATAAAATAAAACTAAATTAACTTTAACACTAGTGGTTTATTTATTTAGGTTTTTAATGAGGTAGGCACTGCCTAATTGCCTATATGGAATGCACGATCCTGTTCAAACGTCACTCCACCAAAATCTCTTTGTCTCCAAATAACGATAAAACTAAATTATAAAATTATAAATTAAATTATAAAAAAATCATACTAGTGAACAAAGTGCTCCTAATGATACAGTAGTTAACAAATAGTCTATCCTAGTCTCACCTCTCCCAAGCACAGCATTTTGCCAGGGTAATGCACACATAATAATGTAAATATATTGTCAATATATTGTCAATATATTGTCAATATATTGTCAATATATTGATAATTAGTGGGGAGATTTGGACGAAATTCCGCGAAATGTGGATTGACAATATATTGACAATATATTGATGAAAATGGAATGACAAAATACTGATAGTGATTAAATGTATTCCATCAAACTGTTCAACAATAAAATAATCAATCATTATCATCAATAATTCTGACCGTTCAAATAACTAGTAAACCAACACACAGGTTATAAAGACGTATTGAATTTTATGTGTTTACGACTGAATCGTAAGGGTTATTGCCTCAAGAAAGGCCTTTTTTATTAGGAAGGTAATTATTTTATATTGAAGTTAGAGCTAGCGCAGACGACGGATAACGGAGGACTTTTTGTCCACGACACGTCTTTATTGTTAACCAAATAAGATTCAACTTAGACTGCGTATATCCGCGAAAAGTACGCGATAGTCCTCGTTATTTATTCAACATTATGTTCTTAGTAATAAGGTCGTGTCGCGGACAAAAAGTCCTTCAATGTCCGTCGTCTGCGCAGGCCATTAGAGTACTTAATTGGTAAGTCTGTTCTTCTATAAATACTGTTAAGAAGCGATTGTGGGGAAGTAATAAAAGCGATTGTTTGAGTTAAAAATAGATTGTCAGAAATGCTTAGGCCTGCTATATTGGAGGTCTTATAACTTAGTAACTGAACTAACAATCACAAAAAAATGGCATTTGTCTACTCAGTTAATATCTTTACATTTTGACGACCAGGGGCCGTACCGCGCATGTGGCGTCAGCATCGAAATCGGTTTCATTTTACAGTTGGATGTGACACATTGCTGCTTCTTTTTGACATAAATGAGAACTTACTAAAGACTAAGAGCAATATGTCACATCCATCTGTCAAATGAAGTCGATGTAGTAGGTATACACGTATGTATGTTTATCCGTTATCTAGTATTCATAACACAAGTTCTTCATGAAACTTCGTGGGCTAGATAATTGATGTGATTGTATGCAATTATTTATTTACATTGAAGAAGTACAAGTACTTATTTTATGTAATAAAATAAATAAAATAATTTATATCTGAATATTACAACTTTCATAGTTTAATCGACACACGTCATATTTAGCACGTTCTGAATGCACAAACAATTCTAAATCATGGAACTAAAACACAAAAAAAATAAGTTTACAATAATATTTTACTTATATTTAACTTGTCACAGTGATATCGGTAACTCATCTAATACTGCAAAAGTGTTTTGCATTATACCTACATGTGTGATTATTATAATATATATATACATTGAGAAAGAAAGGGGTTAGCATAAAGTAGAAAATATCAATTTTTCACTATCTGACACAGTAAAGATGAGAAACTACTTGTAAAAAGTAAAATTCTAAGAGAATGAAATAGTTATCGATTGTAAAGGTTCCTTTAAAGGTTTTAGTGTGTAGCTATTTTTAACTTCAAGCGGACCGAAGACTGTTAACAAGTAGTTGGTATTACATGCGCAGAGGCAGCTGTAAAACGAATCGTCGGTGGTTAGAATGTTAAATGCTAAACGATAAATTACTTCATCGCAAATCAATGCTTAGGGTTGTACCAATTTATAATAATATTATAATAATTATATTTTTTACATTCAAACCAATTACTTAACCTAGGCCCAAAGTAAGCACTGTTAGGTTGTGTTTTGGGATACTAGGGTAACGGTTATTTTATTTATTTTTAATTTTATTAAATAGAAAAACCAACGAAACATAGACTGGATACATAGTAAGGTTATATTAACATGCGAATTGTGACTTCAACAAGTTATGTTCCACTAATAGGTCGCGACGACATAATGCATAATGGACTACTTAAAAAAGCGACCTATTTTGGTTAGTTAAATTAGAAAAAAAAAAAAAAAAATTCCACTGAAATATTGAACTGAAACATACATTAAAACACATAAAATTGATAGATATGATTAATACATATATAAGTATTTATGTGTAGAAATATCTATAAACGTCCATGACTCAGATACAATTGCATGTATTCATCATACAAACATTTGCCTCTACTGGGATTCGAACCCAGGACCTCAGAATAGGCAATACCATGAAACAGGTGTACGTACCACTCAACCACGGAGGTCGTCATAGATATATAGATTTGAAAATTAAACGAAATATTTATGTTGGCCGATGTTTTAGACATCAGACTGAGGATCAAAAATAATATCGATGATCGATTATAATCAAAAGATTATTTTGTATTTATTTTGCATACATTTCAAAAGCGAACAATTATTACAAAAGGTATTAAATTTAACCTCTTTTTTTTATATGACGAAACAAACAACACTTTAAAAATTGCAAAAAAAAATACAAAGTATTTAGTCTTAGTCGCGGCGTTGAGACCGGGAGCGCGGTTCACCAGAGCCCCTTTTTTGCTTAGGTATACAATTTATACAAACAAATATCCAGGCTACGTATTTATTCTGTGCTAATAAATGCTGAGAGTGCAATTACTTAAGTACGAGTTTTACGCAATTAAAAATTATGTATCTCCAGGAAAAAATCCCCTACTTTTTGGGCTTAGGCAGCCCTAAATCTGATGCCTACAGACATAAGAACAAATGTAAATGTTAGATAGGTCCGTGTAGTAGCAGTTAAATACAACTGCGAAAGACGAATGTCGCAACTGCATCAACACCCAGTGACAGACAGATAGACAGGTTTGCCTGTTCTATGACCCATGCAATTGAGGGTTGTGTAATATTACAACGGAAAGAGTAGGGATGTTAATGGTTTTATCGAGAAATGAGGATGAATGACGATAAAATGGGTCGATAATAAAAGTACCAAAAATAAGTAAAATAAAATAAATACAACAACATTTGATACATTACCAAAATAGCTATTACCAAATAACTATATATTATACCAAAATAGCTTTTCCTACTTCGATAACTGTCGATTTGGAAATATTCTTTAAAATTGATTTAAAAACTACCTATTTTTAAGGGTCAGCTCAAACGACGAACTTTTACTTCGCTCATGTCCGCGCATGATCGTTGTAAGTAGGTAGATACTTATTTAATACATTTAGTTACTTAAGTATAAAAATATCTACCTTATTTGCTAATAAAGATCATTGCACAGACAAAAAAAACGTTGTCGGCGTAGGCTCTAAGTAATAAGAGAATCGTTAAGCCAAGATGTTGTTTTGTGGTCACATAACTGTCATCGGTAAAAAAAAACACTTCAAGTCGGACAAACATTGGGTCTAGACAACAGAATGACTCATTCCGCCATATTGAACATAAATAATTATCATAAAGCGCTCACAGAGATGGAATGCTTGTCAACGGTGTAAATTAATTACTAACAAGATATTTATTAATAATACTTAGTGGGCGTAATGTAAAGTTTACTTAGTAAAATTAAATTGATATTTCATTATATTTACAAGTCCTGATAAAATTATGCGCATCATATTTTAAGTCCGAGATCGTTAATAGAAATTGTAGAACAGTTTTTATTGGATATAATAAATTAATCGATATTTTCGGCTCCACGTATAAATGCCAAATACAAAATTAAGCGCGGAGTGCTAGTGCCGGCCATTAAGTTGCAAATAAACATCGATAACAATCTTACCGCTCGCTTTTGGCATGTCATCGATGTGATAGTGATCATTGCGAGTGGCGCCAAAAACGGCAGCGCAATGAGGTCACCGGTGGCCGCGAGCCAAGTGCAGCCAGTCACGGACCTGTTGCTCGCCAGGGTTCATGTCTTTATTACAATAACTATAAAGGTCATAATTGCAGTTCCATCCCTAACATAAAAGCCGGCATTTTGCATACCCCTACTCGCAGCGTGTTAAACCGAAACGCATTCCGTATGCGTACATTAATTAACTTTCCATGCACCTTAATTGCCTCTATTTCATTCCGCTCGGAATCAGCTTTGTTTGAATACTCGGTGTTATATTTTAAACAACTCATGATTATTTCAAACAATGGCTCTGCTCCAATTTCGTACCTGCTTGGAGCCGCAGTGGTGGTGACGCAAAGTGCTTTGAGATTACGAACTTATATTAGGGAGTTAGCTACCGGCATTCTAGACTTTAAATTTCGACATTAATCGAGCGGACCGCTTTGCATTACAGTGGCAGACGGCCAAAGACCGGTGGCGCCACCGTCCGTCTCGGACAATTACAGTCTTAGGATGTAACATGAGCTGTGAACCGCTGAGCACACGACCTAATAAACTTTAACAAATGACGAATAAGTTTATGACGAAGGGTCATAAGAACGCAGCTAGCAGACGGAACTTGTTAAATAAGTATCATCATCATCTCAGGCATTTTAATGTCCCCTCTGATGGGGCACTAGTTTTCCGTATAGATGGAAAAGTAAGGAGAATGTGCAATAAAAAAGGCCACCATGCGGCGCCTGCGGGCCCAATGCAGGTTGGTGGGAAATACACTTATTATTATTGTCACCGTCTTTAAGCTTACAAACAGCACAAGGCTATCACAAGTGTCACAAAAACCTAGACATTTTGCGATCAAAACAATTATCGTATCGAAGTGAAAGACAATAGTGAAGTGCGTGCAACCGCTAATCGACAAGTGAGACAGGCGCCACCACCGGAATGGGGACAGGCGGGGCAGGCGGCAAGCCAAGCGAAACGTCCGGCAGCCACACTCGCATCGCAATTTGTCGATAAATAGCTTATAGACCGATCGCGCTGAGTTATTTTGTAGGCAAAACCTTCAAAAATTCTAAAGTTTATAAAAACTTGCCTGTGGATGTATTTGCATATAAAAGGCTTATTTTTGCGTTTTGTGTCATTTCTTGCCTATGCATCTATAGAAATTCGAATATTTGTGGTAGATATAAATAATTCAAAATAAAACTTACAAAATTGATTTCAATTTAAAAAACGCAATGGTATTGAATTTAAGATAGCCTGCGTAGTGTACAAACCTAGTTTGTGTCACATTCGTCCAGGGGAAAGTGACTTAAAGTCAGTACATTAATAACTAAGGCAAAAAAAAATTAGAGTTTAAATAACTAGTACCATAATCTGCAGATTACTTAAATAAACCCATGAAATAATTTTGTGCCAGATTCAGGCATGGGATTTTAGTATTTTCAATTTTTTTGTTTGTCCGAGCTATAAGTGCTTTAAAAAAATATTACAATTATTAGAATTTACTTATTTGATATTAAAAATGCATGATTGATGGACAGTGTGAATTTGTGTCATATTAATGCACGGCATTATTAATTAAGAAAAAAATACAAAAAAGCGCACGAAGTTAGTAGGTACATAGCGCGCGATGCGAACGAAGCGCAGGCGGCAAGCCCGGCGCGGTCGACCTACCTTTACGCGTGGACCGTGTGACATCGCGGCGTCCGTCTCAGTCGGGTTATATTCGGTACCTAGTATAATAGGTAATTAGATTATCCCGTGATTAGATCAGATTAGGTAAAGATTGAATTGATGAACGAAAGGACACACGCCGTCGTTCGGTTATGTAGAGATTATCATCACAGTCTATATTAAGCGTTAATCTACTATGCAGACGCAGGTCACATCTAATTTTCAATACTGTTACTTTTATGCAAGTGAAAGAATGACAGGGTGTCCCTGTCCGGGTCGTCGGTCGCATAGCAGAGCAGATATTATACCTATATGAGTTATTTAGTAGATTTTCACTTTTACTTACAGGTACCTATCGCTTTTCGGTAGTTTTTATTTTTTTATTTATCATATAAAAAAAGTATTCTGCTTTAAGTAGAGTCAGCAAAACAAAATTTATAGCTTATACTTACTAAATACGGCATAGTCGTAGATTTACAGGAACCGGGTCCGATACTCCGTTAAGAGAACCGGGAATATCGCTACTCCCGGTACTGAGAAACCCCTAAAGGTTTTTTTGTATTATTGAGCTGTTTAAAATGTGTGCATAAATGAAAATGTTAGACGCAAGTTGAAAGAACCATAGAAAGTGCTGCTGCTGTGAAACTATTTTTTGGTAGTTCCCCGCGTAACACACACAAAATTCAGCTTTTATACTACAACGTACTATTGAAATTCGCTCATATTACCGGTCATATTACTGTCTGGCTATTGCTGTCTCACTCTGATAAATAGGTCACTGCCCTGTTATACCGCCTAATGATAAGCTAGGAGTATCATACAATCAACGATTAGCCTAGAAGGTATTCATTAGGGATTTAGAATCCCCGGGTTTGTAAGTATTCGGAAACACAAGAAAAGGTAAGAAGTTACACTCTAGCGCGATACAGAAGATAAAAGAATCAAAACGCTTAGCCGATTTCGACGCATTGAACGCCAGTCTTTGGAATATATTGTGAAGTACATATTCGTATTTATGCTTGTCTAATGGCAGGGGAAGAGTATAGCTGTCCATTTCAGACCGAAATATATCAGATAATAAAGCGTTAAGCTCGCAACAAGGCTACTTTCTGTCTCTGCTCAAAGGGTTTGCGTTCAAGCTTATAACAAAAATATCTTTTGTGCGGCGTCGGTACCGCCACAAAAATAGATAGATACCGACGCCGCACTGTAACCGCACTGCGCGCAAAACGACAAATGCACCGCTTCGGCACCGCAGCGATCCGACAAGAAACGTCTAAACTGAAAGCGCCCTTAAAGATGTTTGAATCTAAACTTCGATCATCAAGTCGTAGTCATCGTTTAAGCCACATGATACCCACTGCTAGGTATAAGACTCCCCCAAGGATCTCCACAACGATCGGTCCTGCGCTGCCCGCATCCAGCGGCTTCCCTTGACCTTCACCAGACCGTCGGTCCACCTTGTCGGAGGCCTACCCACGTAGCGTCGTCCCGTGCGCGGTCGCCATTCCAGAACCTTTCCGCCCCAGCGGCCATCGGTTCTTCTCTATGTGCCCCGCCCACAGCCATATCAGCCGAGTAATCCTTCGAGCGATGCCGTTGCTTTGATCAGTTTAGTCTCCTACGGATCTCCTCATATCAGATTCGATCACGTAGGGAAACGCCGAGCATACTCATAGTTAGCGACCACGATTCACTACCGTAAGTCATCACTGACAACACACACTGGTCATAGACTTTGGTCTTGAGACACTCCGGTAAGTTGGACGCGATGATTTTACGGAGCTTCCTGAATGCTGCCCATCCGAGTTGGATTCGACGGGAGATCTCTTTCTCGAAGTTGGACTTACCTAACTGGTTTGTCTGTCCAAGGTAAACGTAGTGGTCAACATTTCGAGTGTAGGGTTCCCAACGTGAACTGAAGTGGGTATAACATGGGAATTTGACATGATTTTCGCCTTTTCCATGTTCATCTTAAGACCCAATGTTTGGGTAGCACTACGGAGATCTTCGAGCAATGTGTTCAGATCTTCCAAGGTCTCAGCCGCAAGGACTATATCATTGGCTAAACGAAGATGTGTCAGATACTGGCCATTAATGTTGATGCCGAGTCCTTTCGAGTCCAGGAGCTTAAAGATATCCTTCGACGCAGCTGTGAACAGTTTCCGAGAAATGACGTCTCCCTGTCTCACACCTCGCTGAAGTTGGATGGGATTTGTGTTCTGGTTCTGTAATCGGTCCGACATGGTGGCATGTTCGTATAAGTACCTCAACACCTCGAAATACCTATAGTCCACTTGGCACCTCTGGAGAGAATGCAGCACCGCCCAGGTCTCTATCGTATCGAAGGCTTTCTTATAGTTCGCAAACGCCAAGCAAAGTTGCAAATTATACTCCTCGGTCTTCTGTATAACCTGCCGAAACGAATGGATGTGGTCTTTGGTGCTAAAGCCTTTTCAGAACCCGGCTTGTTCGTGAGGAAGTCGTCGAACCTGAGAGCTAGACGACTCGTTATGACTCTCGAAAACAACTGAGTTTGCGTTTGGTATAGTTGGAGGAATCATTTCAGCGTAAAAAACCTTTGCCAGTAAAGCAAAGCTTTTTTCATGCTAATTAAAATTTTAATGAAATATTAAAAGTTGAAACTTAATGAAAATGACACGCATGATCAGCAAGCATATCCCTCAAAGTAGGATTCAGGTTGAAAGGACTGACCTGTTTCTTATCCTGTTAATCTTACAGCCTCAGTGGACAACCGAATTAGGCAATTAGGGACAAGATGTAAGTTAGCATTGGCTTGGCTATTTCACTAAAGGCCAGGGCGAAAAAAATTAACGATTCTACATCTATATCAGTAAAAGCTATAGACTTGCTCGGTCGTCAACTGAAGCTTTTTGGGTTACATGACAAGGGGGCAGAGTTGTATTGCGCTATTAAGAGTCTGCCTGCGGAGACAGGTTCATGAACCAGTTCAGTAGGGGCTCGTGCATCAAATTTAAATTCAAATTCAATATCATTTATTCAGTCTATGCTGTTACAAGCACTTTTGAACGTCAAAGAAGCTACGCCATCGGCTCACAAACCCTACGGCTGGATACTGGATTTTCTTTGCTAGGAAGGCATTGAATGATGACCCGATATTCAATTTTCTCCATAATTGTGAACAACGATAAGATGAAATAAAACAACTTTTACGGATATCAAACGCGCTATATTTCCACGAACTAAGTTGTAATTGTCCGTATTTTTAGGTTTTTTAGGGGTTTTTTGATTTTTTGTAAAAGTTGTTTTATTTCAATGAACAGTGCGCGCCAAAACATAAGATGTACGTAAACGATAAGATGCTTAATTAGTAGCTACCTGGGCAAATTAACCTGTCTCCACAATCCCCCCAAAACCGGAAAGTTTGATTGCAATGCAAATATGGCTAGCCAAAGGAAAGGTCAGAAGTCAGATAATGTTTATATAACATCGATAAATAATGCTAGGTCATAGTCCCAGGAACTCCTGGTTACGAATTTTCCCGAGATTCCCGATACGGTACTTACTGGGCACATTAACTGGCATCGGTTTTAACATGGTATCGCAGAACCGGTTCTTATTAATAGTAAACTTCAATATAAATATATTCAAATGAATGAGTTCGAGATAGGGAAAAGTACCGGGAATTCAAAGTGAAATTTTTTTCCCGGGACTCCCAGTACTGACGTAAATTAACTGACACCGGTACCATCGTATAGAAGAACCAGTATTCTTGGTTCTCATTAATAATAATGAATGGGTTAGAAATGTAAAACTATAAAACAAAATGTATTAAACGAGTGATTGACAGTGGGTGCATGATTTCTAATTTCAATTTTAACAATCAGAAAGGCTGTCATTTAGAATAGTGGCACTTGAGGTGGTATAAAGTAAAAACAAATTATACTTACTTACTTGCCTAGATCAGATATATATCCTGTTTTCTTTTTTTGCTTTTTATTTAATGTTTACCTACTTCTAAAAAACATCTTAGTCTGGTCATCAACATACTTAAAAATAATTAAGTAGGTACCTTCTTGACTAGCAATGTAGGTACCGTCAACAGCACGTACGGCTTTACATTTGCACAACGAAAACCACCGACGAGCGACGTAAGGGCGCTCTCAAGGTCACACACACCGCTCGCGTGTCGCGTCGCGTCCCATGCGCTTGCTCTTAGCGGCAAATTTCAAAATGTTCCGGATTTAAACTGAATCTAATAATATAAGATTCCATGGATAAAAACGACACAAATTTTGAATAGTGTTTCGTTATATCATAAAGATAATAAAAACATAAACTATAATAACTTGAATTTTCTTTTGTGACTTTTACAGCGTTTTGAACAAAAAAGGAAAGTTTCTGAAAATGCCATGGAGGAATCTGACACAAAACATTATAAACAAAAGATACCATTGATCTAAAACTTTTAACACTTATTTCACCAACTCTAATATTCTTTTGAGCTACTGAGGCGACATCTTAGGTAATGGTTAAATAACAGTATTCCCGTGGAGAGAGATGACACAAAAACCTCGTGTACATCGTTTACGACTTTCTAATCCCCATGAAAGTAAAATTATCGTCTCTAATTTTCTTTCCGGCCGATAATGTCAGAAAAGACAAAAACGTCAATATAAACTTATCCCTGCACCTAAGATGACACAAAATCATATATTAGGTTAAGTAAATGGTCCTGGAACTGTATACCAAAAATCAAGAACTTTAATATTTTTGAAACCTCAAAACTTATCCCTATCGGTCTATTATCCGCGTAATTTAATCCCACTTTATAGCCGCATAAAATCTGTATTTTATTCTGTAATTGCATTTAAGTACCTTCATTAATACTTCTTTGCCTGAAACTGTCTAAAAATTCCCCTCAAGATACTCGTAGTAAAGACTGACGCAAGCGTCTAACTTAACCATATTTTTAACAGTTAGTTAATTCACTTGTAATTCGAAACTAAACATTATTTTCGGCACTTTAAGGAATCAATTTAGTAACCAGTGGAAACAAAATATTTTAACACAACGTTCATTAAAGGCTTAATTAATTTTACTCTTCATCAAATTTTAATTTGAATTTATCACTATTTCGTCCAGCTTAAATGACATCCTTATTAATGAAACTTTTAAAAACTCTTTGACAAAATCTTTGATGCTGATTGGACCATGTTTACCAACTTCTTTGTGATTTCCATCGTGTCATCGACTGACAGGACACCACTAGCGGATGCCACCGCGCCGCGCCGGCCGCCGGGTGGCGCGGTGGCGCCTCAAACAAAGCGTCGTCGTCGGGAAATCCGATTGTTAATTGTCGCCTTGTTTTTTTTTCACCACTCTAAAATAATGGTATGCTAAATTGCTAATTCTTGTATTGCGAAACACCGATTCTCTTTTGTTCTTTCACAAAAACGACCTTCAGATTTAGAAGGACCACCTTTCAAGAGTGGCAATTGTTTTGCAAAAATTTTACGATAACGAGAAATATATTTTGACAGCGAAACAGCTATTGCACTGTAGCTTCGTAATCACTTAAAAATGTAGGATGTTTACACATCGGTTCATGAAACTCCTGTTAGTTACGAAACTTCCATAAAATAAAGACGTTTAACATAAAACTTTATAGGTAGACCATTAAGTACTTGACATTTAACCTATAAGTAATTTGTTAATTTAACTACTTTTAGAGGAGAAAACGTTGAAAATGTATGGCTCAACTTATGCTACACTGGAAATGGTTGATTGATGGCAAACAGGCTTACTCACAGAACGTTGGCAATGTCATTTTAAATTGAAGCTTACCTGAAACAGAACAAAATAAAAATGTGTTAGTATTTTATTTCGGCGGTTTTTTACTTGGGGCATTTGGCATTCATTCTGATTAAAAATAGGTCTTACTCAGTGTTTTTTATACATGATTAATAAGTCATTAACCTAGGGTATCAGTATTATTCTTGTTTCTATGCGACATTACCATTTACCATGTATCTCCATATTTCTATAATATTAATCATACTTACATACATTATGATCAGGTATGACGTTTAATTTATTCATTGAGGTAAAATGTCCTGTAATGTTTAAGTTAGTATTAATGTAAATATGAACAAAAATATTTTATCTGACAGATTTTTTCAGAGTTGGAAAATGTGATTGAAGCCATATATGGACTAGGAATAAAAGTTCAAAATATGTATGATAAATTTTAAATAACTGAACTTCTCAGGTGGGAATCGATCAAAATATGGTTTAAATCTAGCTAGATGATTGTTGACATTATTAGTAGAGGTACCTAACCTACTGCATATATCATAATTCATAACATAAGTTGAGGTTTGGTCACATGCAGTGCGTCTGTTTATTATAAAAGTTTGTGTATACAATTTATAAACAAGGCTCAGATTTACGGAGCTACTGTGTCGTATAAATAAACATGTGTTTAGTACTGCCCACAAAAAAGAAGCCAAACAAAATTTATAATTTGTTTGGACGTTCTACCTAATGGAAACATTGAAAAGCTGCAATCTCGAAAATCTTAAATTTTAATTGTGACTAAAGGCAATGAAGTATAATAGTTACCATAAGTATTTCTATATTATCTTACTAACATTATGATATCTGGGAACTCAATAAATATAAAGTGTTAATTTAGTAAGTGCTGATTGAGCAGGAGCTGCCCAGGTCAAGGATATAGAACACAATTTTGGCAATTTTATTTTAATTTTTTTATTTTTTTTTCGACCGCCTCGACTCAAATAGCTAATTCACCGATTTCCTTGGTTACTTACCTACTTAAAAAAAATGATTTTACGTTTGGTTTTGCTTATGCTTAATATTCAATAGGTATCTAATGTTTAAAATATGAAAGTTAAAATAAAAAATAAAATTAAATAAAAAAAAATATTTATTAAAAAAAGTTTTTTTTTGTGTAAATTGTGTTCTATTTGACCTGAGCAGCCCCTGCTCGATCGGCATTTGCTAGCATATCGGTGGGCCGAGGATAACGTTTTTTACAAGATATGGGGAAATAACAAATATCGTCGACTAATATTAATCTTTTTCACCATCAGAGTTATTAGCTATGCCATACCAAATTCCCACAAACGGACAATTATGGGTCTAGTGCTAAATTAATACCTAGATTAAATCTAGAACAAATTTCGTAATTCACCCGTTTACAGAGAAAAGCGTGGGAAGGCTATGCTATTTCAGGCTGAGGTTGGTGACCTCTAGTTAATTAGATTATATTTATAAATATAAGTAAATCAGTTGGGTTGTTGGTTTCCAAATTCACATACTTATGATGTTTTTTTGACAACTATTACTGTTCTTTGTATGTAGTAGACTAGATAGAGCTAAAGCAGAAGCATTTTTGTTTCTAACCAAAGCGGTTTTACTTTCTGTGATAATATCGGGATAAATGCATCCTATTTTAAACTATGTGCGTCAAATTTCATCCAAATCCGTTCAGTTGTTTTTGCGTGATTATGATTAGACACCAAATATCCAAACTTATTTTTTTTTATTTAAATATTACTTAGTAGAAAGTAGGATTTGAATCTAAGCCTTTATTTGGAGGTATTAAAATCAGTACCTATCGAACTAGAGGCAATATTTTTTAAATTTTGAATTAAAATAATATCGCCAAACCAAATACAGTAAATTATCAACAGTTTTGACATAATAATCTAACAAAATCCTTTTACCACATTTTTTCAACTCACATGTGGACTGTACCGCACTTTTTTAGTTTTCATCCACATCTGTCGCCACGCGCCGCCTGCGCACCTCTTGTCCATTTTACCAAGACCTTCCCCGTACCCCTCCACTACCGAACAGTTATATTAACAAAGGGGCGCATAATGATAACTGAGGGCTTCCATTAAAGTAGTTGAATTTTGAAGGGTACATCTTCCCTCCCTTTTCTAGCGTGTTCTATTTGAAGAAGATCAACGGCGAGCTCAAAAATATCTTTTTCAATAACTGATTTATTCTAAGATGGTAAAACATTAATATTTGATTCTTACATTGTGTCAGATATTTCCCGAATTCATTCAAAAAGCCATTCTTTTTTGTGAATATTGTGGTATTTTTAGTCATATTTTTGTAAAAAATAACTGTATCAAAACAGTGTTATTATTAATCTTCAGAATGCTTGATTTCGGTACATAGAAGCAGACTAAATTAAAACCAGACGTTTTCAAGTGCACGTTCAATACCGAATAATATGAGTCACAGAACATCCAATGTTGTTGTTTCGTTTGGCAAGGGTTGCCAGTAGCCAGACATCAGAGTTTTAGGGAATAGGATTGCCAGAACTGCCATTAAAAAACGCCAAGATTTTAATGATCAAGAATTGGTGATACCTAACGCAAGTTACGCAAGCGTAGTTAGCATAGCGATTTAATTCCCAAATTTTGATATAGCTGTGAAGGTTAAGGAGGTAGAAATTGCTTAGCATGATGGCAATGAAGCGTTTGAAATGAATTATCGACATCATCACGACATCGCGAAGAAGAAGAAAACGAACAATGTCATTTAACCAATTTGCAAAACTAACAAAGTTGAGTTTGTAACCATAAGAATATCAAGATTTGCAACTAGTAGACTTATATTTGGAAACCCTAGTGGGGTATGAAACAAAATAATGGCGACTAATTTAGGTCACAAGCCCACAAGGTTGACGATATGGGCACGGTCGAGGTTTGGCGTTTATGGCGAAAAGTAACGAAGCTTGGTAATTAACATCGCCACGCAATACACATCGGCCGACGTGTTTGTTTTTTAAAGAGAAAAAACAAGAATCCAGTCGCGGTTTTTTATGAATATTGGCAATAGGGATCTTCAAGGACTAATGGAAATCTAATAAATTTTCATAGTAAATTTATCATAAATTTTAGATAGAAAAATATTGGACAAGATCAACTACTGAATTCTCAGATGGGTGGGAGTCGAACCTTTGGAAAGCTACTTAAAATTTATCATAATTATATAAAAATAGCATAGAAAAACGCAAAAAAAAAAACAAAGTAAATGTATAAGTTCGTGACTAAGAACAATATTAAAGGTCCCTCCATTATCCTAATCCACTTCAATCATCTAGTTGTAAATCGTTTTTCAAAGTAATGAGACAAGTTAATGCCATATTTTATTATTTGATGGATTTACAAAACACGGAGTTTCACAAAATATTCTCACAACGAATCAGACACGCAATGTTAATTAAACAAAAGGTGAGCATTGGGAGCGCCACCGACGGACGCCCACTCCCAAGCCAATCGCGACGCAATTACAATAAAGAGACAACAATAGTCCCAAAGTAGAATATTATCCGCCGTAATATAAAACGCAAATAAATTATAGCTTTAATGAATAAATTATGAGTACAATGTGGCGCTGCGAGGGAAAAAATAGTCGTAAGTGCGGCGCCGGCGCCAGCGACGGCGCAAGGATAAACCGCACGCACTCACCGCCGTCAAACAACTCAAGTTGACACACAAATGTAAACCTTATACACAACAATTAAGGATTCTATTCTCCTACCGGTAGCAGCGAATAAGACATTTCTACGGAAAACGGTGATTCTGAATGCGCTCATGCGACCGTAGCGAGTCATTACGATACTTGAAAGTGTTAAAGCAAAAACATACTAAACTACGCTCTAATCCTGCGGTATAAAGTCGCTATTACAATCGATTAAGCGTTTCAAAATCAGACCGTCTTTCTCAATATCAATACGTAAGAGCGAGATGAAAATCGTAAAAACCATATCCGCGAAAGCAACGATCCCGTTCATTTTGACTTGTTACATGTTGCAAACGGGGTGATAAATATCTGGTTCGGACAGATGCTCGAGCCGGTGCGTAAATTCGATTTAATGCAACACCGAACGACAAGGCGGAAGAAAGCTCAGAAACATACGATGCAAGCGTGAGAGAACTCGGACACAAGTATCTCGTAGCTAAACCACTCGAGAGGTTCGCCGTAAAATAAATAAAAAACGGACAATGGGCACTTAAAAAGTATGCCTACATCTATTAACTAAACAAACGGACAGGTGATTCAAGTGCACAATCCTGAGAATTATACTGCGGCCGAATACGTAATGAAACCTCGTATTTGCGGCTATTTATACGCACAGCAGGTGTACCTGAAAGACGAAAAACATAAATTTCGATTCGATAACAGATGTTCACAAGCCGACCTAACTCGAATCAGAACAGCGTTATTTGGAGCATAACGTTTTATGCAACCTGAAATAATCCTATAACATAAGCATCGGTTACAAGTACAACGCAGCTGTGATGCGAGTTTTATCGGAAGCACAAAAAACCTCTGAAATCGTAATCAGGTAAGACAAATAAGCGACCGCACTGGCGTTGTATAAATAAGCCCACATCCCTAATCTCGAAGGTACCCAAACCTCTTAAGTACGTATCGACCGTGTTTTATTATCTCAAGGTTCCAGACACCGCTATCTGGGAGTCGCCTCGGTGCAACAAAAACTAGGGCTTATCAAGCTACACGAACCTCAACTTAAAGCGGCCCTATTTTTACTCTTCCGAAGCTTTTAGCCATATCAGTCTCATCCCGGAGTAGATTTATAGCCGTCTGCGCCGATACAGGTCGCCGGATATCGAATTTAGTAATGGGGATCCTGTAGTGGTATCGCAAGCGTATATTATAATGTAAACTTGAGGAGTATAGTGATATTAAAATGTTGAATCCATTAAATATTCTACACATAAATGATAATATTTCGTTTTCAATGGAAAGGGTACGGGCTATTAACGTTCTCGACTAAAATAAAGATAATAAGACGGGCTCTCTTGAAGTTCCATTAAGGGATAATGAGTGTCCAAGGAATGTAAAGTGACAGTGTATGATGAAGTGGCGTTTTGAACTGTCGACGAAAGACGCGACAGGTACCGGTGACTCATCGGTAAACATAGCCTAAACTGCACGACAATAGAAATAGAACAAAACGCAACCATTTAAATAAAAGAGGCTATTCATCACAAGCGCCGGGACAATAATCGTGATTTTGTTACACTTTTTAAAAACTGATGAAATTAGAAATAGGTAAATATAACATCTGAATTTATAATGAAAACGATTATGCTTGGGAAAAATTCAAACATTGAATAGTGTTGAATACTTTATAACATTCAATGATCAGATACAAGTGGTATATAAATAGTCGCTAATAAATTTTATTCCAGCAGCGTTAGCAACTGAGCACTTAAAATAATTACCAAGTGTCGACCTATAGAAATCAGCGACAGCGGTAAACCGAAGTAGTTTACTTAAAACACTAGAAGTTATTAATCACTTACTCCAGACACACTAATGGCTCGTCTCTGCAATTAGCTCAGGCATTTAAAGCTAATTCAAAAACAATAATTTAGTGCGTCGCCAGCCCACCAGAACAGATAATAATCGAAGCAGGTAGATTTTTTTCAAGGTAACATCAGTTGAAAAAATTGCCACCCTTGTTTGGCAAATCTCGAGTTGACAGGTAGAATTGTACCTGTTGAGACTAGTCGAGAAGCGAGAACAAAAGGGGCTACTAGAGGCCCGTTAATGGCACTATGATACAGTGTGGGCGACTTAAGTCAATTAGGCCATCCGCCGACTTCATTCCCGGAATGTCGGCGACAAATGAGAGGCTACGATAACAGCATAAGCCAACATTGTGCGTTCGTCCTTTCTGCCCTTCGCCACAGGCCTGCCTTCGCCGTTTCTGATAACGAACACCTTTTCTTAATTGAGTTTCTGTGTTTTCTGTCTCCTTATCTCTGAATCGCATTAGGGGTCCTGTGTGGTCAATTTTATTATCGACAAATTAACAATAATCCACGTAATCTTCAGGCGATGGGTTCGTTATACTTCACTTCACAGATAAGTTTTATATTGTTTTATACCGCAGTCGATATTTACGAGTGGCGATAAAATTCGCTATAAAATTTTGTATCTTACATTGCGTTAAAAATTCTCAATGTTTTCTTTGGAAGCGTTTTGTGGCTATAACAAAGTGTGTCGTTTAGAACATTATTTTTCATTTTCGATATGCATCCGTCGACTTGGTAATTGCTAAGAAGAAAACAAAAGAAAGAAGCGAATAACTCAAGTGCATTGCGGCAGTAAAAGAAAGAAAGTGTTGTGTTGTGAGACTTGTGAGTCAGCTCTGCAGTGAACGCGGTTGCTCTTGTGAATCATGCCCATCCTTTATATTAAGTACGCTGTTCAGGTTCCTTTTTGATTCAGATCTCCAAGATGCCACGCACAATAGTCACGGTCTGATTTTGATGCGGAATTGAAATTATTTGGAGCTTTTGGCGCAGTTTCAATAACGTGTTTGTTAATTCGGATCGTTAGAAACATTGCATTGCTATTGTTAGATTTAGCTTCCAAATTTGTTTTGAAGACAGTTCAAGGAATAATAATTTAACACATCTCTATAATGTATTATGTATGTAAATCTTATGGATATAATTCTAGCCCGAAGCATAGCATGTCTTATGATATTATTGAACTAAGCTATTTCAATAGCAATTGATGTAATGACTGTATATTATGATGAGGTTGCGATTTTAACGATTCTTTGCATGCAACTCATAAGTCTCTGCTATAAAAACGATTAACTAATTGTACATCAAATGCAAGCTGCATAATATATTCTGAACTATTAGGTCTCCTTAATTTAACTTATTCATAAAAAAACGAGCACATAATGTGTTGAACCGGTAGAACGTGTATAATTTTTAAGAATAAGACTCAGTATAACATTGTGAAAGACTGGGCGGAAAAGTTAATGTTCTTGAAACATAGAATAAAAAGTTTTAGATGAACCACATGTTACGAAATAGAGATTGTTACTTTTTAAATAACACGGTATAGACAATACAAAAGGTAGCATAGATCTGCTGACTCATTGTGGTCAAATTAAAATATTTATAAGGAAGACGGTCGCTTCGCTTTCAACATGCCCCATATGGACCCTAATGTATCCGACGAAGACAGCTGAAAACAAACAACAAATGAGGTTTTGTTTGTTTTATATAATTGACCTTTTTATAATGGAGATTTCAATCACAGATTGAAGATTTTATCAACATCACAGAAAATTGCCGGAGTTAAATTCCGAAAGGTAGAAAAAGGATAGATCGTATGCATTGCTTATTCTTAGAGAAAACTAAAAGGCAGAAATGCTTCCAGGAAAGTGCTTGCATATAAAGCATTAAATATAAATATTGAATCTGTTGGCAATAATGCTTGGGCGCTGTATCGCAGTGAATCCAGTAATATTTGCATACTTGGCGACAGCGGGACAGTCGGGGCACAGTATAGAAATAATCAGTAGATTTGCATTCGAGAAACGACAGACTACACACTGTTTCATACCGTAATTTACAAGGACTCTTGTAACCTTTGCTTCTGTTGATACGAGTCTAGATAGCTTCCCTTTGTTTTAAGTTCAAGATATTGGTAAAATGAACTGATATGGGTAAAGGAGAGAAAAATGAGGACAATCGATGGATTGTTGCGCAATATCTGCGTTCACGTTGATGAATGCATTGGACCTTTCTTTTGTTGAAAGCAAACTCTTGATGATTTTGTACTCTGTTCCAGGATGCATAAGGCTCAAATGATTTTGATACCAGATGATATCCTATTTTGTTTGGAATGCTTGCATCTATTATACGCTCAACGTCAACAGAAGTAATTTTATGTAAATTATTGTTATTAAAACAACCGTTTACGACCATGAATGTTGTAACTATAAAACGTAGTCTCAGAAGTTATACTAAGTTTAAAACTGAAGCTGACACATTCATTACCTAATAGGAAAACAGAGACAGCATTAGTTTTATTTTAAACCAAGTGTAGCATTAACCCACATTTTGTAGTAACACCCATTAATAACTTACACCGTAGGGTCAATTTTTACCCCAGCCTCAAAAAAGCTCAAATATTTTCTTTTCCGGCAAAGATAATAGCTTCTTCTTTTAAGTATTTTCAGAGCAGTGTCAGAAAGTTCTCAATTTGCATTATACAGGTACAAGGCGTAAGTTTATACCCCCATGGTGTTAATTACGTATTACCTATAATATTTTTTTCTAAAATTTTACTTTTTTTTTTTATGGGTATTCGAGCAATATGTTCCGGTTTCCTTTCTGCTTCCTGCATTGCTACCTTTTTATATTTTTATAGAAGACTGTTTGTGAGGATAGGAATCCAAAAGAAAAAAATCGGTTGTCTGTAAAGTCGGTTTACTGACGATAGTTGAACGTGACAACGTCATAAGAAAATACTGATGACACGCGGACGCATCGCTCACTCAAGTAGGAGAGAGACAGATGTCGAACGCTGCCGAACGCGGAGGCCGATTGTGCCTCTTTGTCGCTCGTTCCGCGCTCTCGCTTGTACTTCAAGCCTTAACTGGAACGCCTCAGAGCGAGGTAACGCCGCACGAGTCTTGTTTTTTCGTGCGTGCAGCCAGCTTCATCAAATTAGAAGACGTTATCAGGTCAAAAAATGTTATTTTTTGTCTTCTCAACTTAAAGAATTATTAGTTATATAAATGTATGTTATTTTTATCGTAAATGCAACTAGATATACCATTAATGCATTAGAATAATAAATATTAGCTGATCAAAATATTTGCATATTTATTTTTTAATATTAAAGTTTGGGGTAAATTTTTACCACTCAATGTCAGTTGTGTAAAAAAAAATTACGATGTTAGTTCAGGGTTAATAGTTCCTAAGTGAAAGAATATGCAGACAACTTGACTTAAACTACTATTAAAGTTACTGAATAGTCATTTTCCTCTATTCCACGGAGTTGCGCCGGCGCCACCGCCATCATACACGAATAATGAATATACAAACACACTAAAGACATTGTTCGAATGTCAGGAATGTTCTATGAACATCTGCTGCATACATTAGCCATGGTATTTCTCATCTATCTTTGTTTGCTTGTTTGTGCAAGTGTTCAATATTTTTTTTATGAGTAAGTGCGTTAATTAGTGTGCGTGATAAGAGGAAAGACTTCTTATATCTTGTCTTATCTTAGCAGATTTAAAGAGCTTATTTAGAAATGTATTAATAACAATATTCAACTAAATAGTGGTGCAGTGTCTTAAAACAAGTTTCCTTTATTAATGTGTATTTAAAAAAAATTGAATTCGTTCTCACATCAGTGTAGAAATCTAGAAAGGATACCTGGAAAATCTGATCTGACAAGGTTTGCATAGTTTAGCAGAACACGATCAAGTCGCCAGCAAAAAGCTATCAGTCATAGATATTATCAGAAGCATAAGAATCTGTTCTGTATCAGAATTACTTCCTAGTACAGCCAACAAAACTCCATGCTTAGTACTACAAAACATGTGCATTATGTTAAACTTCATGTACGGTAAATACCACAACCATCCCATATTTAGTCTTCAGGTCAAAAGTTTACAAACAGATTGTGTGAGTAATGTCAATATGAAATTAAGGAGATGGAAGTGAATGGGCAGATGGCGAACGACCGAGTGGAATGTAGCCCTCATGCTTTCTTCCTCCATTATGGAGGAGAAAGACGTAATGGACGAAGAAAGACGTAGGTACTGCACCGAAAGGTCAAGATGTTGCTTATGTAGATTTGTAAACTCTATCCGATATTTTAATCAGTAATGTCACTATTTAGAGTCTCGACAGTTTATAATTAAGAATGTAGTTTATAATTAAAAAGTACGCTTCAAATCAAATCCATACAGATCAAGATAAAGTAAATTTTCCGCGAAGCCACACAACTGCAATAAAATGCAAATTCTACAACTTACGATACATAATCGTTAACAAATTGTCATTTGCCAGCCAACACGGGAGCATGTATAACTGGCAGACAGTTTCAATAATAATGGTGAATAATTAATATAGATTGTGGAGGACTGATAGCATGGCGCCGCGCCCACGCTGTCGGCTACTGCAGTTGTGGCTTGCGGACTACGTGGATATGAATTTACACTTTGTGGCTTGTGCTGTAGGGCTGTGTCAAAATCTTTTACTTCATCATCAGCTTTGCTTATAATGTCCCCACTACTGGAGTCTATTCCTGTAGCTGTGGCTTGCAGATTATGAGTATATGAATTTACACTTTGTGGTTGGGCTTTAGGGCTGTGCGTCAACAAGGTATTTTATTTATAACTTTTTAATTTTGCATTTTACATTGCTATTTTTATGTGATGAATATCAAACGTGAAAATATACTAGAAAATAGCAACTTCTATCATGTCGCCCTGAAGTTATTTTATTGCATCATCATCAACTATGTTTTTAATGTCCCCACTACTGTCTTCCTCAAGGATAAATAATAAATTGACTTGAACCACCAAGTCTAGCTGATCTTAAAATTAGTATTTTTTTTATGAATGACGGGGAGACTTAGCCTTCATCATACCTGATGTTAAGTATTGATAAGGCTGAAGATGGAAGCGAGCCTCTCCCGGTATCCTCAGCCACTGAGGAACTGGCTATCTTATCTCGAACTGCCGGAACACAACAATGTTGAAAACATTGTTGTTGTGGCGTCAGGCTTAGATAAGATGGTGGTAGCTAGCCAGGCGGACATACAACAAGTCCTACCACCAACCAAACCGAATACAATATGTACCCCGCTGGGAATCGAACCCGGGACCCCTGGGTCTGATAGCGGTGGTTGTACCACTAGATCACAGAGGCGGTTCTTAATTACTAAAGAACACAGGAACAAGTTATGAATTGCTAAGGAACACAGGGCTTACGCTTTCACCCTGCGATTGCTGTGGTAAGCAATTTTTTGATATGGTTGATCCCGGCCCAGGCTTATCAAAAATGTAATAACATCTCGAGGTTCTCGAGCTTTTACGTGGTTCGGAAGACTTCGGTACCTAAAAGGTGTTAACTTGCGTAGTGGGTAGTAGCCATGGGTTATGTTATAAATATGTATCGAGAAAGAAAATGGGCAGAAGGCCACATACCTTAAACAAATTTGGATATTGCCAAAGGATCTTGATATTATTATGTACCTCCATCAAGGTATTAGTAGATTTACCACCTCATACCTTCTTTTTTCGTTTTGCGTTCCTTTCCTTCCCATCTTTAATGCTGGTGATATATCTGCCAAGTGCCACCCCTATACTGTGGTCTGTGACAAACCAGTGCGAATGTTGCGTAGGCGCAAACACCAAAATCTTCCGCATCACTAATGATATTGTAATAACACGAACTAGTCTTTCAACTAAATAAAGATATTTTTTTATTTATAACAATATAATCTGATCGCTGTAAATATGTCAACGTAATCTTCGAAATATTGGACCACAATCGTCTCTTAAATGATTGAGACAGAACAACATAATTTAAAAGTTGTTTTTATATCTCTTTTATGGGCTGCGAATGAGTGACATAAAGATTAAATTAAAACCACTCCGACAATGTAACTGGAAAGTAACAAACTCGTTTTTATTCCCGGATTATTATTTTTTTCTTTATAACTTTGAAATAATTTAATGAATAGAGATTTTTGTATTGCCCATTCAAGTTAATCTTTCCATATTAAATTCCATTAGGAAATCTTTAATAAATAGGTACTTACTGTAAGTAAGTCCTAAAGGGATTTTGTGCAAGTGAAAATCTATTTTCTTTTTATCCCTCTAGCTACAATTTTGTAATTGAATGTGTATTAGAAATTGTATGATTGTATGTTAGCCTATGAGTATAACTTTCTTTACCGCAGCAGGAACCGTGATCATGGACTTTAGAGTTAAAGAAAGTTTCACAGATAAAAAGTGTCCGACGACAACTTTTCATTCAAGCGCTATAAATATCAGCTTCTTGTGCGCTCGTGCTAATTCCAAATACAGAGCTTTTCAATTAGAGTAAACTATTAAAACAACTCGGCCAACTTGCCAAATAAAGCCTCCTGCAAAGTCACACACCATTTAACCAAGACATCTAACTCAAGACAGATTCTTCGTCAAAACAGTCCTACAAATTTTGGCCCTCCCTCAAAGGCAGAACTTGTATGGAAATGTATGGCGCCTTGGTGATTGATATGCTGAATTATAATTTCATAAAATCATGTCAAATATAATGAAGTAACCTTATTATGTCGCGCCAAGAATTATCGGCTAATTAAGAACTTTGTAGGTGTGAAAATATGATAAGGTGACACGTCAATCATAGTCGTGTAAGGTGTCACCTAACGCCTTTGATTTTAAGACTGGTAGTATAATAAAGCTGTTAAAATTAATGCTAACTCGAAGCTTGGCAGTAATAGTAAATCTTATTTTATGATGGTAGTAATAATATTGCATATTCTAAACATGTCTGACGTTCGGTTAGCTAACTGCTCTTGTTTGTTATTAATATAAAAGATAGCTCTTATGAATTTAACAATCATTAGTGAAAGTAGTACTAAAAATTAATGGGATGTACGAAGGTAATGAGTGGAATGCCATTTGAGAAGTAGCCTACCAACCACCAACCTTTCTCGTCCTGTGGGGACGTAAGCACAGATCACTACCTAATAACACAGAATATATAATAGTCTAAAAATACGTAAGTCTTAAAAGGTCTAAAAAGGGCGCAATATTGCTGATTGAATTCCTCGACAATTATTTTATTTCTTATGGAATTTGCTTTTAGTAAATTTTCTTGCTTTCAAAAAATTAAAAGTCAATTCTGCTACACTGATCTGACACAGTTCTAAACTCCATAGAAAATAAACAATTTAATAATTGTTAGGGGATTCAGTTAGCAATATTACGTTAGCGTCCTTTTTAGCCCCTATGACTGAGGGTTTTTAGACGCATAGCTAAACCTCCTTCCAAACATGGCGATTATGTCAAAATCCCTCAGTTCCGGAAGGTTTAAACATGCATATTTAAGACTGCATAATAATGCTTAAAAGCTTCTAACAAAGCAACATAAAGACTAAAATCAACTCAACACAATATAAAGAATGGCTCGTTCATTCCGATTGGACGTTATGAAGTCATTACCATCAGCTTGATGATCACTGTCAAATGTTAACAATGGTGACAGGCGATCACAATGACTGCACTTATCAAGTTACAATTTGTGACGACAGTGTTACACCCGAGACATTATCAATTAAGGATATTAGCATAGGAGACGACTGTAACATTTTATTATGATGGAACTGAAGAAGTACCTAAGTATTTAGAGAATGGTTAACAATAATGCATCTTAAAACATTTATACTGGAGTTACAAAAGTCTAATAATCCCAACAAACAGTCGCCTAACATAACATAAAATGAAAGGTACCTAAATAGCGGTAATACCTAAATCTTTAAATTTCATTTATTAATATTATTTTTAATTTTTTATTACATATTTTTTGTACGTGTATATTTTGCTTAACATATAAATTATTTTATTGTTAATTAATATTTATTGTAATTCAATGATCACCAATAATTATTCTTTATATTTAATTTCAATTCAATAATTCATTTTATATAGAGCTATAAAAACATTATTATTTTGCGCGCTCTTATGTTCCAGGGTGGAAACTGAAAATCAGCGCTTTATTTCGGAGTGAAGGTATCGCTGAGTTTTCACACATTTTTCATCGCTCACTTGTGGCCGAGTTAATTTTTTCCAATATTTTTCTATTTATCATTTATCAAAAATAGCATTAAAAAAAAAAAAAAAATCATCAACTATTGGCTGTTGCATCTTAATCGATCGTTAAACACCTGAAAAGATGATTCTTACGAATGCAAGGATATTCCTAGCATTGATGTGGCAACGCTGGCATACAGCGTATTAAAAATATAAAAGTATTGGAGCATTTCGACGGTGATTCGCAAGTCTCGGTAGCTGAGCGGTTAGAGCATTGGACCGGATTTCCAAAGGTCGTGGGTTCGATTCCCATCTGAGAATTCACTTAGTGTCCGAGTTAATTTCTTCCAATATTTTTCTATTTAAAATTTATCATAAATGACAACATTTCAACAATTCAGAAAAAAATCGAAAGGATCGACAATCACCGATTTTTTTCTTTAGATAGGCAATGCAATGATAATTCCAATTTCAAACTTTTTTTTCATATAACTAAAGTCTCTTTGAAGTGTCATTTTTGTGTCAAAAACTCCTTGCCTTGAGGCAGCCTTTTTTTTCGAAACTATTTGTGATAGAAGTTTTTGTTGACAAATTTAAATGTTATCATAATTACCCAAGGGAAGTTCCATTCAACATTAGCGGGAGTAAAGCCTGAAGGGATCCAGGCATTAATAGCTTATTTTCAAATAGAGAATACCTACTTGATATTTAATACGTGCTACAGATGCAGGTGGTGTATAAAAGTGTTTATAGGAATTAAATACTAACGCAAACTATTTTCTAGGTGGATGAACGTACCAGGCACCAACCAAATGTGTTTTGTACACACTGCATGCCAATGCTTTCACCAGCAACACATAAAAACATCGTTCCATCGACGTCAGCTCCATATTTCAAAGTCAGCGTATTTTTAATGCACTTATATTTGCACACCTGAATTACGTATCGACCACCCACGTCATCAAAGGAGCAAGTTAGCAACACGAAATGGTTCGTGGAATATCGTCTGAATTGCGAAATTGTGATAAAGAAGCTAATTAGCAAAAAGGTTGCAAAAATAATTTGATAGGTTTAACTTTTTGCAGATTCCAAGGCGATAAATAAAAAAGAAATACGAACTTTTTGATAATCATTTAAAATTAATGAATTCTAAATTCAAACTAGTTCGACGATGTTTGAGCAAAAATAAAATTCCATTGATTTCTATCTCATAGCTCTGGGGGCCTACCGCCATCTCTTAACGCAGTATTGATTCAATCTTACCATTTATTTTGTACTACGAATCTCTTAAAGACAGTTTGTTTTTTGACGGAAGTTTTGTGACGTCTTCGCTCAATCATCGCCTCCAAAGTGAAGTGTATCAAAATATGACAACTTCAATAAAAAAAGTAGATTTAGGTATAATGAAAACAAATATACCCGCGGGCCTACCATCATCTATTTGAAATCATCATGTTCTTGTGACATGATGATTTCAAATAGATGATGGTAGGCCCGCGGGTATATTTGTTTGCTTTATACCTAAATCTACTTTAAATAGATAAATGACATTAAAATAATATGAGATCATAGATCTTTCACTACATATATCGCCTACATCAAAGCAGGAAATGATAGTGTATCGCTCCAGAAATATATCAATGTATATAAATACAAATGTATCATCGCGTGAAACATCAACTTTCAAAGCATTGAAAATTAATTTCAGACCACCCGTGAAGCGGATGCTAAATCAACAGGCAACTATTTCGTTGTACATATAATAAGTTCTTTATTTTTATTAAAATCGAAACGATCGAAATGAATTTTTGGCAGTCTGGAATCTTGATTATACTGGCAAAAATATTTTTGAACTAGTTTTAGAAAAACATTTTTAGGGTTCCCAAAGGGTAAAACGGCACCCTGTTTCTAAGACTCCGTTGTCTGTCCGTCTTTCACCAGACTGTATCTCATGAACCGTGACGGTTAGACAGTTGAAATTTTGATGATGTATTTCTGTTGCCGCTACAACAACAAATACTAAAAAAACAGAATAAAATAAGTATTTAAGGGCATACCCATATTTAAGCCCATACAGCAAACGTGTTTTTTTTGCCGTTTTTATAGATAATGTTACGGAACCCTTCGAGCGCGAGTTCGACTCGCACTTGGCCGGTATTTTTTAAGATTTTACACAAACAATGCTCATATTTAGGGCGTCTTCAATAGTCAGTTCTTATGCATAGCAAAGAAAGTGGATATGCAAATCGGAGAAATATTTAACAGTATATGAGTACTTACTGCAGAAGGCAAAACAAAAGTATGTCGTATAGACAAAAAAGCTGTGTAGTGTGGCTTAAAATAGCACTACCCCCTCATACCGTGGGTGTCGTAAAAGGCGACTAAGGGACTCGGCCTTCAGGAGACGGGTAGCAGCGTCTTCTACAAAACTTGGCCATACTGCAATCGCCAACCCGCCTGCCAAGCGTGGCGATTATGGCAAACCCCCCCTTTCGGGGGAAGCCTATACCCAGCAGTGGATGTTATGTGACTGAGACGACGACGACGACGACGAGTATTTCCAAATCCTAAGGCTACTGAGAAAATACTGGTAAGGCAATGACTCACATCACATACCTACCTACTATTTAAGAGAATCATATTTTTTACTTTGAAGTATTTGGCAATATACTATGCCTTTTTATTCCTTTAACACGAGTTTCCCCTTAAATTTGATTGAATTAACAGGTAGCCTCTATTCTAAGTTTAGCAATGTCTATTAATATTCATAGCGTTATTCAACTATGGCTCCCTCAATATGCAAAACTAATAGGAAGGTTTCGGTACCATAAGCGGTTTCTGCGCACTAGTCACCTTTGCTAAGCAAATCCATTTGTACGCGTCGTGCATACATATTACCTGCCCAGCAAGTGCATTGCAAAAGCGATGCAGGTTAGATCAATATTTATATGTCTTTATATCTGTATGTACCAGCTCCTGACAGCCGACAATTTAATTTATATTATCAACCTATATGTGTATGAAGTTGTGTTCAATGATTTATGCATTGACATGTGTATCTAATCTAAAAATTTGTCAATTGCTAGCAGGACACTGGTGTCCAGAAAACAATGGTATATGTATCGAGTCTCATCTCATAATACGGGGCCTGAGAAGTTAATCTATACCATTATTCAGAGATTCTGAATTGTAATCATTTTCGGTCAATTAAAACTATTAATTATTTTTAGCCAGTTAATTGCGTGTGCAACGGTGCGTGACGTCCGGTTCGTCTCGCGGTCGCAGTGTGAATGGGTCGAAACAGCGCGGACGGTCGGCGCAGGCGCCGGTGGCGCCGCACTTCCGGCCTCCAGCGGAAGCCGGGTGCAACTGTCTCCATGCACTACTAGCTCTGTTGTTCCAACCCGTGTCAGTTTACCTTCCACGGCTAATCGCTCGCTACCGTCACACATTAGCAACGAGGTATTATCAATTTCTGTGCATTCATTATCATTACCACCTTTTTGCATACCGAAGCCAATTTAGCGTGTTTTACAATTTCTAGACACGCTACGTTTGTTCTGTATTTTTTAAATTAACATAACGAATGGCGTTGAATCGGAATTGTGTCAGCAATTTTTCACGATGAATAATAACATTTTCACGGTTTCTGTGAAATTGTGATAGCGTCACGCTTATCTAAATTCATCTGAAACAGTCAAAACGTTGAAATATAAAATGTTTCAGCACATGTTTAATGTTTCATGGAAATTTAGTGGCCCCATTTATTTTCTAGGAGCTACTCTTTGTTTTGCGATGACGCATCATGACATGAGCGCATGCGTTCAAATAGTAGATGCTCAAGAACCAATAACAGAAATGTAGATTTAAAACACAGAGCCAAACAATCAATCCCGTACATTTGTTTTGTTTATCTCAGGCATCGCTTTATACGCGCAATTGTAACATCCTATGTTCAGTCTTATCATCGCCATCTATTTTGAATACTTATTGGTTTTATAATGTACATTCGACAGCACATCACGTTATACATTTTGACCTATGGCATATGTTACTGTAAATAATAAGTGTAAACCGTCGGACGTCTGCGTTTACTTACAATATTTTGGTGACTGACAATATTTATGATTTTTGATTTTTTGAAATTTTTATGCTTATGATATTTTTTTAAATAGAAACAGATGGTACTCGGACCCACGACCTTTGGAAATCCGGTCCAATGCTCTAACCACTGAGCTGCCGATACTTGCGACCCACCGTCGAAGTTCTCCAATACTTTTATATTTTTAATACGCTGTAGGCCAGCGTTGTCACATCAATGCTAGGAATATCCTTGCCTTCGAAAGAAACATCTTTTCAGGCGTTTAACGATCGATTAAGATGCAACAGCCAATAATTTATGATTTTTGTTTTTTTTTTCATTTTTCAATGCTATTTTTATACTTATGATAATTTTTTAAATAGAAAAATATTGTAAAAAATTTACTCGGCCACAAGTAAATTCTCAGATGGGACAATATTTAGTCAATGCAGCACTTACATACATGTTTGTTGAATGTAATGAATGTCAATACTGTGTAAATAAAATTATGTTTATGTATTAAGTTTAAAGAAGGTAATGAAACCGTTTTACCATCATACATTCTTATTTTATTTTTTTATGTACGACGGGGAGACTCTTAGCCTTTATCATACCTGATGTTGACATTCATTCACACATACCAGATCATCCACTAAAGACACTGTTTTCTCACGTTAAACTTATAATTACAGTACTTAAGGATAAACTATTGTACGATGGCAAACATCCCTTTAAATAAAAGCAGTATTATAAACCGGTGAACAATTTGCAGGTGTTCACAGCATATGTCTGAAAGTACCCTTGAACCATGATAATTTAATGCACATATTGCGATCAGAGCGATATTCCAAGGTCCCCTTAAACAAGACCATTATTCTAAGTTACTATAACTCTTAACTGCTAGTATTAAGGCTCAAAATTGAACTTAAGTGGTAAGTGTCATCCATGGCGCCCGTCTAGTTTGGCGCCAGACAACTGTTAAATGGACACCCCTATTTTTAATACCACTACCATGGAACTGGTAGTAATTGATGACAAACACGCGATTTTTTTACTATCGTAATGGTCGACTTGAATACCTCATAGCAGAGTATGGCAATAAAGTTAATTTTAGTACCTTAGTTAACCCTTCTGTTGCTAATAAGTTTCATTATGTCTATTTTATGGTGGTTTAATATTGTCACTTAAACAATGTGCGGTTTTAAGTCTAGGTAGATATTTAATTTCAGTTTCAGTTTTTTTTCAGTAGAAAACAGTGAATGAAGTATTCAATACCGTGATCGACCATTGTTTTATTTAGCTATTAAAGTAACTTTTACAAACTAACTTTTAAAAACATGAAAAGTGCCTTAGTTAGTTTACAATAAAGAAGGAAATCCAGATGGTTCACCTTTTCTAATATATTTTTTTGTAACAAGCTATCGGTAAGATGGTACAAGATATCGTTGATTTAATGGAAAAAGCATCAATCTGACAACCGCACTGATGACGATGACGAGTCAAGACATTTGGTATATTCCAAGAAGTTCAATCATCAGTCCAATTGACTGTACTGATGAGTTTTTGTGTAATTAGTTCGAGTAATTGAGGTTGAATGTAAGTACTACCCACGTAATCATAGTAACATCGGCTTGTTTTATAATTTTAATACAATTACTTCCAATGCTAGGAATATGTTGATAACGATTGCAGGCGCTTTCTAAAAATAATGTTTGTAAAAGAGATAGAAACTTTAAAATAATAAAAAAAAGCTTAGCTACTACATACTTAGTCGTAATTATTTGACAAATTGTCCCGAATTTAAATCACCTATTCACCCCCGTGTGTTTTGTTTCAAAGCCTTGAAACTTTTTCCGATAGCGTTTTGTTTCGAATTTTAAACCCTAAACCTATCCGATCCGTTGCTATTCGAATTCTAAACTATTACCGAACCCCCGCGCAGCGGTGGCGTCTCTCCCCGACGACACATGGCGGGAGTCGGCGACGGGCGCCGGTGACGTAATGGGATTCCAGCCGTGGGTTACTAATGATCCGGAGCCCCTCGCCTCTGCGATTACCCCGTGATTTGTTAAGTCGGGAACGAGTGAGTAATTGCGACTTTGCAGTTTAGTGGACAGTTTGAAATATTTCTGTTCAAACTGTCATTGGACAGTGGAAACAAAAGGTTTTAAATTGAAACTTTCGTGCGGGAATGATTTACAGATTCTCCAAAAGGCCAAACTAGAAAACGGCACTATTATTTTTAATTTTGTCGAGGAGTCTTTTCAATGCCTTTTTTACGCAATTTCGAAAACCAAAACTAACTAAGCATTGAAAATCGTAGGAGTAGACAGTAGGTCCCTTACGCCATTTTCTTCATGATGTATGAATTTATGATGGTGATGAGGTGCGTTCACAATCCACAATGCGTTCACTCAGAGAGGCTATATGTAACAGAATTCATGTGGCGTCTTTAAAAAACTTAGAAAGTTCTTTGCATAACAATAATATGAGTGATGGAATGGTTTGCCGACATTTCACACGTTACACTGTGCGCAATGAGAAAAATGGAAATTGAGCTGTTTTTTATCTGTATCTAATCGACGAACGCTTATAGGGTTGAAATTCTGTAGAATAAAATAATTTAATCTTTAATAATAAAAATATTGAAGATTTTAAAATGATTACTATTTTTAGATACAAACGTATGTTAGTTTTGTTTATAGATTAGTTTATTAACATTATTAACCAGTTAAATACAACCTACTTAAAAAAGTATTAAGTATTGGCAAATTGAAAATGATTAAACTATCTATGATTGTTTGAGGTCAGAGAACAGTTCTATAGCGACTGCTAAAAAGATATTCAATAGTAGTGTCCCAACTGTCAACCCTAGCACCATTTTCCAAGTGGTTGCATGCGTTCGCGCAGCTTTCACCTCACTGTAACAATGCATTCATGTTCCAATCGCGAAAGTTGCATCATACTTAGACACTATTCTAGCACCATTATTGACGACTTGTTTAAGACAGTATGGAGATCAATAACACGAAGTCTAGAGAAAGAAGTTTATTACCTATTCAGGTTCTTCTACCAGAGAATATGTTCTTCAACAGACGCGCAAATGCTTGTCGCATAAATGCGCCTTGAAGATTGTTGGGTTAAAAGAATTAGGTTGTCAAACTTATTGCCCCACGTACCCCTGTTGAAGTGTCCAGACGACAGTGAACCCAAAGGAAAGAAAATTACCTGTTAGTAGAAGAAAATGCGATGCTTTATTTCAATGAAAGTTAAAAAATACAGTGACTGTCAAAAACAACTCTGTCTCACTAACTACCCTTACTTTGAGAAACCCTGGTATAAAGCTACAAGCCGGCTGAGTTGCCAAAACGCATTGAGTATTATATTATGTAATATTTAGCTGTCAGTAGCTTGTAGGTAGTTTTGATAGGACACCACCATTAGCAACCGAGCAAGAATGTAAGATAGCTCAACATTACGGCGCCAAGTCTGACTTTTATCGGTCTGATAACGTCGTCTGATTCCAGGGCGATAAGTTATTGATTTGTTACGTGCATATTTGGGGGTTGAAAATGTTGAAATATATTGTCGCTTTACGCAAGTCACACGTAG
Organism: Chrysoteuchia culmella; assembly: GCA_910589605.1. NCBI lineage: Eukaryota > Metazoa > Arthropoda > Insecta > Lepidoptera > Crambidae > Chrysoteuchia > Chrysoteuchia culmella. Next base: position 6,627,559 of record OU342651.1, read on the forward strand.
TTGTATGTGATGTGTGACTCTACTTAAAACGATATTTACTTTTTTATATTCCTCGAAATTATAACTATACCTCGACTCTCAAGAAAACATTAAGTAGCCTACCTATTTTTTTTTGGGAACATGAATTTTGCATAGGGAACTGAAAAAGTTCACAGCTTGTCCTATACAGACGTAGTAAGTAAGTATGCTATGCGTCCGCATGATTTTTTTATTTTATTTTCGCCTATAGCTTACTTAGATTTCTAATGAGCCTTTTATACATTTGCAAAGGAAGCCATTAGTGGTGCAATGGTTAGCGCATTTGGGCAGCATGGTGGTAAGTAGCTATGGCTATCGTATGGGCTTGTTTTCAGTCTAAAGGTCGGAATGTGAGCCCAAAAATGTAATAAGTAGGTATATCAATCTCCTCTGTGCTTTGCAAGATACGAGGGAGGCGTAATTATGATTCCAGACACTTTTCTGAATTGCAATCAGTGGAAGATATGGCAATATCGCAATTTAGGTACTTAACCGAAATTTACTTAAAGCAAATACATATATTTCTATTTCTTATCCACTACTGTACCTACTCAGTAGTGGATAAGTACCTACATTAAAACATGGCTGTTACTGACGATTTAATATTTACAAGAAAAGGGAGAGTTGAAATGTCACTACAATGTAACATGCGCCGGCGGCGCCAGCCAAGCCTTTATCGATATAACGATATCGAATAGATAAGGAGAACATTATCGATCACGGACCGATTGACGAATAATCTAGATAACGACTCATAAAGAGTTTTATCACTGTCAACACGGAAATAGGAAATTTGAAGCTTAGTTTTTAAGTTATCTATGACTTTTCTTCCGACTAGGATAGGACATAGTTTAAGTTTCTCACACTATTACCTATTATTTGGTGATTATTTAATTGGAAAGCGATAACAACAACAATAGATATCTAATAAGTAGTTTGTAATTAGTTAATGTTTGTCAGACATTTAACAGTTCTTTTAGGTCGAGGAATACCAATTATTAAATACAACTAAACTATTACTAATATTCGTTTTCTGTTTTTTTTTCAGGTCCGTGTTTTCTGTATTGATTTAAAGTTGAGAACTTCACAAACCTCACTCATACATGATTGTGTATGACCATTTTACTTTGAGTTGAGTTTGAAGCGTTCTTCTTAATTAGAAATTGATTATGAGGCAAAAATTAATGAAAGACACGAATTACACTTCTGTTATTGAATATGAAATGTGAAAATGACTCAACTTGTCGTTTGTACCCAATCCCGGCTGAAATATTAAACCATTTTGCAAAAATATATCAGTAGTTTCTTTGGTGAAGAGATATTTCACTTGTCATTACAACATATTATGTCAAACTCCGTTTCGCGCTTTAGTTGTCAGAGTTACAAACTAGGCCTACCGAATCAGGACGGAAAAATTCCCTACACGCACCCATAGATTGGACGTCGAATATTGAAGGGTTAAAATAGACGATGACAGCATTCAGATTGTAGAGGGAACTACAGAAGAAGGACAGAAGCCCGAGTGAATTTCGTAGGCTTCTGCTAAAATTTAATTAATAATTAGCTTTATTGAGATTGTTGACTTCGCCTTCTTTTTTGTGAAATGTTTTGTTAGACAACAAGACTTTTTTAAGAAAATGACAAATTACGTACATCTTATGTTTAGGCGCGCACTGTTCATTGAAATAAAACAACTTTTACGGATATCAAACGCGCTATATTTCCACGAACTAAGTTGTAATTGCCCGTGGTCACGGGATGACAGCACGGCAGCTGTAAAGGTGCCGAAACGTCGGGAAAATCAAAAAACCCCTAAAAACCAAAAAATACGGACAATTACAACTTAGTTCGTGGAAATATAGCGCGTTTGATATCCGTAAAAGTTGTTTTATTTCAATTGACAAATTATTAGCAGACATCTAGAACTTTTATTTGTTCAGCTAGAACTATTTCTGCGGCCAAAAATCACACTAAGATTTAAATTAGGTAGGTAAGTATATTATAATCAGTGCGACACGAACATTTATCTTGTTACCAAGATAACCTATGACCGCCATAAGAGAATGTTCTGCCAAATTTTCTTATCTTAATTTGGTGTTTATTATATTTTTCTGTTATCGGTGTTATTAAGCTTTACTTGTTTTGGCTACTTGGTTTCGTTCCTGATGAGAGTCTTATTGATATTTTTAATAATGTGAAATTTTGCATATTTGTTTGGTACCTACCTACTAAATCACGCTGTGGGTTAATTTTTGAGCCGAAATAGCCCAAGAATGAACCCCTTTGAATTAAACATTTAATCTTCTATCTAAAAGACTTTCAAAATGCCCATTAATGTTATGCAATCTTTTCTTTCTACGTAGTGGGGGAACTTCCCGGTTGATAGAGTTTTTTTCAGGGGGCATTGTTGAAAAAAGTAAAAGATATTATATAGAAATCGTGCCTACGTACGGCGGCGGCGGCGCCAGAGGGGTTGCGGTTTCGATATTCAGACAGGACAAATATTATAAGTGATAAACACTTGTTTGTCCTGTATTTGTGAGTAAAATGTCTTCCTTAATAATGCTATTTGCTACTTAATAATACACATTTAAAATTTTGGATATTTGGATGCTGAGATTATTGTTACTCAATCACACAAAAAAGCCTGAACGGATTTGGATGAAATTTGGCACAAAAATAGTTTATAGCCTGGATTGAAACATAAGTAACTTTCTATCCCGATATTTCCACGGGAACGGCAACCACGCGGGTGAAACCGAGTGCGGCCGCTAGTGCTACTATTCTACTATTAAAAATGCGAAAGTTAGTGCGAAGGTTACTCTTTCATGTAAAAACTACTGAACTAATTTGGTTGAAATTTGGCACATAGAAGATAGCCTGGATTAAAAAATTGGACACTTTTTATCCCGATATTCCCACGGAAACGAGAACCATGCGATTGAAATGCTTAATGATAAAATACGCAAATGAACTTACCGGTTGATCCGAGGTCTGCGGATTCCGAAGAGGCATCTTCGCTGCAAGCTGCCGAAAATTGGTACAGGACCAATACCAGACACAGACCGAAATTAAAAACAGCCATGGTACCAATCAACGACACAATCAACAGTTGTAATTAAACACAAAATCCGTCCATAACGACACTCAGACCACGTTTTCGGATCCCGACATCAGTCATCACAGAAATAATCCTCTAAAAATACTTATCTCTATGTAAAAAAACACGGTTAAACTACTATTAAAATACTAATTTAACACTTATATTACACTATTGTGGCACTTGATTATTTGTGGAAGTAAATAAACTACACTTTTTACTTTATGAATACGCGTTTCAACGTTTTGTGACGAACTCAGGAGACACCGTCACTCTACCGTCTCGAAAGCTCAACTCGTGGTTTTCGTTTCGCCGACGTTTTTCGGTTTGCGTCTCGCTCACCGCCGCGCCAATCGCATCGCTTGCAAGAGCGAGATAGCATCAGTAAGCTGCGTTGAATAGAGATGTGGTAGTATTATATCGAAAAAAAATTAAAATTCCAGTGCCGAAGGCCGAGAGTAATTAATTTAGTTGTGTTGTGTTCTGTTTGTTGGTACTATGATGGACGTAATATACTAACAGGACTGAGTACTTGGAGCTGAAAAGCGAGCAGAGCGAGGCTGTTTGTCCCTTTCTAATAAGGTGACATTATGATTTTTGCTATGTGAGACTTTGCATGTTGCAAATAGTTGCAATCTATTTTATTATAATTTATTTCACAGGAAAACTTACAACCATTACTTACATTGATTGGTTTCAGTTACATGGTCGATTATTAACCAAAAATCACATTTTGTATGTAGGTGGGTATTATCTATCTACTGTAAGGTAATTAATTTTAAGAACATTGGTATTAAAGTTTTTAAATGTTTTAGCAATGGACGATTACGAAAATTACACAATAAATAACACAAACAGTACAGAAATAAATCAAACCTTTATTGGCGTTAATACTATTATTTCATAATTTATTTGTTATAGTTGTTGTTATTCGAAGTATAAAAGCTGGAATGTTCGAAGTGATGACTGCATACGATTGAATTTTATACAATTTTCTGCTTTATGTGTATACTCCTGACCCATTTTTGTCACATTTCTTCATTGTTCTTAAAACTGTAATTAATAATACAACAGTACAGTTAGTAGGATCTTTCTCGACCACACAAATTCACAAAATACAAGAATTCATGGTCAACATAGTTGTTGGATTTATAATAATGTTATTTTAGCTTACCTGTGCAAATATATATTGCAACCACCTTAAGTTGGTCCCATTTAATGAAATCGGTTTAGCAATTGTTCAGAAAATCTGACGTTTTTGGTCAAGCGGTTTGACGCAAAGCATTTCATTTCAGTTCATTTCGTTATGACTCAAACTAGTAATGTTGGCAAGTACGGGACTTATTTTAGTTTTAAAAATTATGAAATATAAAGTTCTTTATAAAAAAAAACCGACTTCAAAAATAAAAAAGGAAAAAATAAGCCTTTTGGAGACAGTGCAATTCAAGGCATCGATGGTGCATTCTTTTTTATTGTGAAATCAGTGTACTAATTAATAGCAACATATTGTTTCAAGGCTAATAATTTTTCATATCTCAATGGGGGTCCAAAAGTGCAAACATGTACACACATTGTTAAAAATTATTCCAGTTGTAAATAAATAAAAGTTTTTCTATTTTGGATTTTTTATTTAGCAGAGGTTGAATTGAATCGTGTATTATTTTTATTTTCTTCAGTACAGTCATGTCATGTCAAATAATTAAATAGTACAGTGAGATACTTTTTAAAATAAATATCGATATCGATTCTATAATTTATTGCCGCATGTCACAGCACTTTAGTACAGTAGCGTCTATGATAGCGTGGTACTCAAACGAAACAAACGAAATTGAACTCTATTCTAATGCGGTAAGAAATACAGTAGTCTAGTTGCTGAGTGGCGCTTGTTTTTGCATGGCGGACGACCGGCGGCGGCGCCTGAATTTGACCACGCGGCGTCCATTCTTTACCGAAGTTTGTTTTTTTTAACTAAACTTTCTACAATAGAGATCCTTGAAAGATTTATGGTCAAAAATTAAGAACAGTTTACGTAGATTGTATTTAAGTGCCTACTTGAGATGAAAATAGAAAAAGAAATGGGGATCAAAATAGAAATAGAAAAAGAGTGTGTAGGTACTAGGTAGGTTAGTAGGTAATTAAAATTAACTCCTGTCCTGACCTGAGTAAGTATACTTACCGTTTTTTCCTAATATAATTTGTAATATTATTGTTACAGTTATATTTGATACTTACTACAAACCTACTTGACTTCGATTTTAACCGACTTTAAAAAAAGATTCAACGGAATCTTTTTTTGATTCGGTATTTTGGTAGGTTTGAATGCTCCGATCATTTTCATGTTATGACTGTACCTATCTAAACTGCTAATAAACTAAATAGTATGCGCAAAACTTACCGTACCTTACCTACAGTTCCACAAACTATCAATTGCTAACAATATAAGCATAGGCGTAATAAAGTTGCATTTCTCGATCAGACCACTTCGATCAATTTTGGAACTAGGTAGGGTTAAATTAAACGTAAAAGTCTGACTCATTCATTATTATGATTATGACCCTTATGACGCTTATTTTATTTTGATTCTAAACAGTATCGCAGAGTACCAAAAACCACCACTGCGCAGGACGTGATGGAATGGAGTACATCAAGTTGAAGACCAACATCAGTGTATGAGAGTTCAGCCTCTGGAGTCGCGCCATTCGCGCCATAACACTAATTTTAAGGCGTTTGTGGTGCGCATCCTGCCAGCAAGGCTGGAAAATTTCATGAAGGAGGACTTCTGGCCGCAGGGCGTCGTATACAGACGCTTCGGAGGGGCGCTGCCGTCTGTCCCCGACACGACACAGAGGTTGCAAATTGATTTATGAGTTTTACTTTTTATTTTTAAATATTATGTATGTTAGTCTTTAAGGCGTTTGTTGTATGGGCCTTGATGCCAGTAATAAATGGTTACCTAAATAAATAAATTAAAATAAAGTAATAGTTTGAAAGTTGGTATCCCCTAGAAATCTAGTCGCCGCTCCCTCTCCTCTCCATATCTTTTAATGGCTCTCCTCTCTAGGCCCCAAAACAGGCAAATAAAAACCGACTTCAAAATTAAAAATGAAACTTTTGGAGTCGGTGCCCGCGAAGGCATTCTACATTGCACTTCAGATTCTACTATCTATATTTTTATTTTTCTTGCGCTGGCTGGTACCGACTCCAAAAGTTATTTTTTTTACTTTTTGAAGTCGGTTTTTTTCTTTTTAAGTTATTTAATTAATTTTTAGTTACATTACAGCCCATACAAACAATGATGTCATCTAGGAAAACGACTACTTGCCGAAACGTAAATTATGTTTTTCAGGATTAAGAAAAAATACTAGCCAGATCTTCGTAAAAATTATATGGGACTTGAACGATGTTCTTTCAGATATAAAAATAATTATTAAAATCAGTTGACAACTGAGGACGTTATATTAAAACATACATAAAAAAATATAAAAAATTATTGACTTGAAAAACCTCCTCCTTTTTTGAAGTCGGTTAAAAATAGATAGGATAAGCGAGATAGATAGATAGTATTCTACTATCTACTTTGAGCTCATTTTCTTTTATTTTTCTTGCCTTGGCTGGCACCGACTCCCAAAGTCTTATTGTTTACTTTTTAGTTTTGAAGTCGGTTTTTTTAACGCAGTTTTTTTTACTTTTTACTTTTTAGTGTCCGCAATAGGTTGTTTTGTAAACTAAAGAAGGTTTTTTCTATATTAGATTAGGTTTCATGTACATTATAAACAAAAGTATCGTGAAAATTACGTCATCCAAGTTAACAAAAATGCTCTTAACATAAAAACTACTGGGCCAAACTGAACGAAATTTTTATGGATCCAAATGGCAACTATTCCGCATCGAACAAAAAAAGAATCACGAAGTACATCCGCCGCTACCAAGGTATTGCCATGACGGTATACTACAGCTTCATGCATGGGTGTTGCTTAGAGAATCTAGCCCTAGAGCGGTCCCCGACTGCACCAATTATAGAATGCTGCAAATCTGGATACATACTATCCCACCAAAAACATTTTCATGTATAAATGAGAATGAGCCAAGACGTCACCATAGCTCGCACTGTCAAATAGTTATCACACCTCAAATTGATTTAAGCTTCTAACTCTACACGCCCTTACTCTCAAGTTCTAACTTAACAAATTAGTCAAAATATGCAGCTTTTGGTTGATCTAGTATAATTCAGACCGAAGTTGTGAGCCTCTTGGACGAATTAATCGTCCAAGGTGAGCCTTCATAAAAACGGCGAAGCGCTTCGAGAAAAGTCTAGGTGGACATAGGTACCAAAGAACACACATCTCTATCTTCTATATATATATATATATATATATATATATATATATATATATATATATATATATATACTAGCGGATCCTCGCCTATGTCACTATGTCACTTGGGAGAAATGTAGCTTTCTAATGGTCTAAGAATTTTCTAAATCCGTCCAGTAGTTCCTGAGATTAGCGCGTTCAATCAAACAAACAAACTCTTTAGCTTTATAATATTAGTATTGATAAGTCCTGTGTTATCCATTCTAATGTTCCTTCCAGCGCCATGAGTAACCTACAGCTTCACTAATAGCTTAAAAAATCACAACATAAAATTAGTCGGCCGGAAAAATATATTTTTTTTTTTAAATTGACCCTATCAAGGTCAAAGGTCAGAAAAACTTGTTTGGTCAAACATGAGCACTTATCGACGGATTGCACACGTGGCGTGCGTAGCACGCGCTTAAGTCTAGTAAAAAGTATTATACGCGACGCGACCAATTGATAATCTTCTTCTTTTTTGAAGTCGGTTAAAAAGCAAGGTTACCACAATCATTGCAGTTTCATCGTTTATTTTTGTACGATATGACTGCCCCAGTTGTGTTGAATTAAAAAAAAAATGGTAGTGTCATTCGGCGGGGCTATTACCTATCTTTGCAAAGAACAACGCGACAGCAACGCGACAGCGATAAGTCACGTATCACTAATATCACTATAGCAGCCGCACGGTTGCTATGGTTATACGTGCGGATGCTATGGTGATAAGTGAATAATCGCTGTCGCGTTGCTGTCGCGTTGTTGTTGCAAAGATAGCCCCGCGGGCTGGAGTAAAGATTCTATCTAACGATATCCCAGAAAATTCTTTTACGACATTTAAAAGTTATGGCGGAATAAATAAAAGGCATAGACAATCGTGTAAATGATGGTGGCATAACAAACTTACTTACAAGAAATCCAAACAACTTTTTATGTAAGTGTACTTTTTCCGCCTTATTCAAACATCATATTACTTAAGTATAATATTCTTCTACCAAAGAATCTCTATCTATACCTATTACAACATTGATTACGTACAGTCGGGGTACTTCCCGGTTAACCAGTAGAGTTTTTTTACGGAGATTTACTTAAAAAAGTTATAGATGTATAGAAAACGTTTATACTACAAATAATAGAACATTAACAGGTATATCATTTGAACAATATATTTCTTTAACCTTAGTACTTTCCGAGAAAACGTACCCCGATTGCACATACATACTTATTGCAATACAAGCACTAGATAATTTTTCAGCCTTATCACAAAAAAATTTAAAACACTGTTTAATTTAGACAGTGTTTAAACGTGATGCTGTCTCTTTCAAATAATATTGTCAAAAAAATGACAACATCACATTTAAACACTGTCTAACTTAGACACACGATAAACACTGTTTTGTAGTAAGACCATTTGTGCTTATTTAACATGCGTTTCACTTCATCCATTTCTTCTAATCAAACTTGTAATGGCATGTAATTTAATAAATTAAAAGTCAATGAAAATAAATTAAAATAAAGGTACTTACCTATTCATACTATCTATCTATACTAATATTATAAAGAGGAAAGATTTGTTTTTTTTTGTTTGCATTGAATAGGCTCCGAAACTACTGAACGGATTTGGATGAAATTCGGTACACAGATAGTAGATAGCCTGGTCACAGATTAATGGTTCTACCTTTTATCGCAGAACTTTTTATGTCATAATTTTGTTATGCAAAACAGCGGAAAGCATAAACGTCATTACGCAGAAAATCGCTTGGCATATCTCATTAACTTAACCATATATTCAAAACCCATAATTTTATAAGCCAGAATCATCTGAAGGCTATTCAATATCCATAATAATTAAGAGGCAGAACTATCATATCGCAGAAAGTTGACATGCAGAATCATCTTTAGGCATAAATTTGAAATCCATAATATTAAAAGGCAGAACTATTTATAATACAAGAAAGCATGCAGCGTGCAAGCAAGCATGCAGCATGCAAGCAAGCATGCAGCATGCAAGCAAGCATGCAGCATGCAAGCAAGCATGCAGCATGAAAGCAAGCATGCAGCATGCACGCAAGCATGCAGCGCAGGCAGCATGCACGATTCGAGCAAGCATGCAGCATACAAACAAGCATGCAACTTGCATGGTTTCTGTCACTGCTCCGGCGCTGCGAGGCTCTGGCGGTCCCACGCGAGCTTATCGTCGCAGATGGCTTTCGCTCACCACCAGCTCCTCAGCTCGCGGGCCGCCTCACCCCTCCGCGCCCGCGCGGGCTTGAATTACACTCTAGGGGTAGGGCATACAAGACTACGTGGGTTTTGCAGCGATTCGTTTCTGTCACTATTATAGCACAAAATTAAGAGTCTACCCTTTTTGCGAACCTTTTTATGTCATAATACTATTATGCATATCAGCGGCTGGCATACAATTCCTTAGAAATAGAATGCTAAATGAAATTATTCCAAATTAAAATCTGCCATCAACGTAGTATGCCAAGTGAAATTTTGCCATCTTAAAAGTATGCCATTTGAAATTCGGACATATAAACATTCGACCAAATAATCATTATACTAAACAATTTTTATGCTTTGAGCATATTCGTTTAAAGAAAATTATGCCAAGTTTGTTCTGCCAAATGAAATTCGGAGCAACGAAATTCTGCCAAACAGCGGGAACCCCTGATTAATAAATAGTTACTCTGGTTATGAACATAGGATACTTTTTATCCCGATATTCCCACGGGAACGGGAACCAAGCAGGTGAAACCGCGAGCGGCCGCTAGTAGAGTAATAAGTTGATATCTATCATAATCTAATTTTCCATTTTCATCGATTATATATTTTCTGTTTTCCTGTCTAAACGTTGATTAAATGCCTAGGTGTTGATTAGGAACGACATGTTATTTATCATATCGATGTCGTGGGCCCATCGTTGAATTGGGCCGATTGAGATCTGCCTGGGCACATCTTGAATTGTGATGTATCGTGATTTGACCAATTATTTCATGATGTGCCCAATATAAAGTTGGTCAGATCAATGAGAACTACCTATTTTTAGTCACTTGGCCACATCGTGATATGGCTGGGCACATCGAGAAATCGAGATATGGCTGGGCGCATTGTATGTAGTTTCAATATGGCGCCACACCGCTTGGCGCCCGCCAAATTCACTCTGTCAGCTGATTGCGGGAAAGATGGCGGCCTCACAGACCACAGCTGATATATTTTAATGATATTAAGATTTTAATTTAGAGTTTTATTACACATTTACATAACTAATACGAAATCGATCTGCCCAAACGTGACCGGGCGATACGTCCAAACGTAATGCTTTGAACTTAAAATAATAACGCGCTTTGAACGATAATAATATGTGGGTTTACGAATCAAGAAATGCTGGCGGGGCGAAGCGCGCGGCGAGCGGCGCGTATCGTAATATTCGCGATGTGCCCAGGCGGATCTCGATCGGCCCAGTTAAGCGATCGCCCTACGACATGGATACGTTAGGCCCAACTCACACTGACGCAGAGTCGAAGCGACGCGACGCGTCATATTTTTCCGCCTAAAGCATATTCATCTTTATTGTTCTACTATTTAAGTACAAATTTGTGCTATGTAAATATGACAGATGAAGCGCGTTGACGCGCGCATTCGCGCTTCGACGCTCAGCTGGAGTCGAATGGATTCGCGAGTGCCATGCAAAACATGAAGCGCCGCGTCGCTTCGACTCTGCGCCAGTGTGAGTTGGGCCTTAGTGACTAAAATAAATGAAATGCACTTTAAGGCTCATTTACATGAGTATCATGGGGTCTAGTTATTCGTTTGCGTTTAGTAGTTGTAGGTGCAGGTGTTGTTGTTGTTGTTGTTGTTGTTGTCGTCGTCGTCGTTGTTGTTGTTGTTGTCGGTGTAGTAGTAGTTGTTGTTGTTGTTGTTGTCGGTGTAGTAGTTGTTGTAGGCGTTGTCGTCGTTGTAGGTGTTGTAGTAGTCGTTGGTGTCGTTGTCGTCGTTGGAGTCGTTGTAGTCGTTGGTGTGGTCGTCGTCGTTGGTGTTGTCGTCGTAGTTGGTGTTGTCGTCGTCGTTGGTGTTGTTGTCGTTGTTGGTGTAGTTGTCGTTGTAGGTGTCGCTGTCGTCGTTTGTGTTGTTGTGGTAGTTGTTGGTTTTGTTGTAGTTGTTGTAGGCTGTGTCGTCGTTGTTGTAGTAGTAGTTGCTGCGGTCGTTTGTTGAGTTGTTGTAGGTACTGCTGTTGTCGGCGGTGGTTCAGTTGGTGATGTAGTTGCTGGTTTCTGCGTTGTTGTTGTTGTAGCTTCGGTTGTTGGCTGCGTAGTTGTCGTAATAGCTTCGGTTTCTATCGTAGGTTTTGTGGTACTCGGTCTAGTCCCTGGTATGTATGCTTTAATTAATCTCACTTTTTGCTTCAATGGTTTCGTTTGTTTTGTCGACCCTTCTAAAATGACTTTGACGATGCTTAATGGCATCCAATGGCCTGGCATATTTGCTTCTATCGGGTTCGCGATGAATACTAGATCATCAGTAGGCATCGATTCTGTCTCCAAAATGGTGACGAAGATATAGCCAATTAAAGCGATGAATCCTTTGCATTCCACTAAAACCAAACGTCACAAATGTTAATAAATTTCTATAGAATATTTTTTTATCAAAAATCATGAGTAGTAAATTTAAAACTCACAAAATTAATCATGGCAGGCACAAACTTACTTGATGTTATTATAATCACAACATTATTAAATAATAATTTGATTTATTTTCAGCAATAATAAACGAATATACGAACACTGCCTCTACTTATTCTTCGTATACTGTGTAAAAATAATTAATTGCTTATTAATAATTGCATTCGATAAGCCATTTTGTTATCTTCGTTATTATTGTCCAGAATCAAGAGAAAATATTGGTGTGTGTTTTGTATGTTTTGATTTGCATACCACGTACCTAACACATGTGCAGTGTGTATCCGGAGATTTGTCTGTTTTTCTTATATCTTATTGATCATGCAAATAACACCGATGATAGTCTATGAATCTTGTCGCTCAATATTAAGGTTTTTTTTGTTATAATTGGTTTGCAAGGGCTAAAACAGATTCATCGATAGAACGAGCTAACCCAAAAGGTGCCTATTCACCCTTGCTTTGAAGATGGACCTGTTATAAGTACTCGCAAATACAGGCACAGCGAGGGAGTTCTTCTTAGGAATATCAAACAAGAAAGGGTGGTAGCCCACTGTGCGTCTGGATGTCCGATGGAAGAAGGAGAATGGCGGTATGAACTCATGCTCCTGAGCACACTCTCCGAGGTACAGTCTGTAAAAGACCGGCAGACATGCAACTTTGCGGGCGGTGAGCTAAGGTGTGAAACTTGACAGTTCTCTGTCGCCAATTATCGTTATTATCGTGTCAAGCGCAGCTAGTTGGAATTGGAATTTCATATTTACAGAAGATTGTGTTATCTAAGAGCGCAATCGAGAATCCGTTATGTCCAGCTCCAGCTCCAGAATGTACAATAACTGCGGTTATAACATTGACGAAAATTGTTAGCTTTCAAAGCGCCATAAGACTCGTTATTTCGTCACCAGCCATTTTTGATGTCCCCATTGCTAAGGCACAGGCCTTTCTTATGGATGGGTGGATGAGGAGAATGCGCCACGTCCCGCCACACGAACAGAATCCGGATTGGCGGTTTTTAAAGACTGCATTTGCAGCCCGAGATTTTTGGTCACCCATCAGACTTGTCATTTGACCAACGTCAATTATTTTTTCATCCCTGCATGGACTGATGGCATACCTTTGGCCAATGACTGATAGTTATCAATCACCTGTGGATCAGCTAATCATTACGGCTGGTATTTCTGTATAGGCCTTTATCTACTTTAATATGACCTGTTTGGCGCAGGGGTACTAACCCCACCTTCTGCGCCAGAGGTCCCGGGTTCGATCCCCAGACAAGACAAATATTTGTTTGCATGAACATGTCTATTTGTCTTGGTCTGGGTGTTTAATATGTATATTAAGTATGTATTTACAAAAAAAAAGTATATAAGTATGTTTATCCGTTATCTAGTATCCATAACACAAGTTCTTCATGAAACTTAACGTGGGACTAGATAATTGGTGTAAAAAATAAATAAAAAATATTAGATTGATACCGTTATCGATTATCGTTGTAGTTAAGTGTACACTACACATAACATGCCGAATAAAAGTGACAGGTCCTAACGTACGTTATTCTAGAGCAATTTCAAGGTTAGCGCAATCTATGCTGAATTACTCTTGCCAAAGACAACTTTCAATGCCGATAATTTCTATCACTGCATTGTTAAATAATTGATGTATGTAGTGGAATGGCTATAAAAAGAAAAAAAAGATGTATGTATTGTAAATTATTATGTGTATCTTTCGGATTTTTCCTTTTTCTCGTAGTAGGAGGAGGTTGTGTTGGAGGTTCTGTTGGGGGTTCAGTTGGGGGTTCAGTTGGGGGTTCAGTAGGGGGTTCAGTTGGGGGTTCAGTTGGGGGTTCGGTCGGAGGCGGGGGTGGCGGCGGTGCAGGCGTCGTTGTTGTTGTTGTAGTTGTCGTAGTTGTAGTTGTTGTTGTTGGTGGAGGTGGTGGTTCAGTCGGGTGTTCCGTTGGTGGTGGGGGATCAGATTTGGGTGCTTCTGTTTCTGGTGGGGGCGGTGGAGGTGGAGGGGGTGGTGATGTGGCTGGTGGGGCAGGGGGTGGAGGTGGCGGTGGAGGGGGCGGTGGTGGTGGCGATGGAGGTGGCGGAGGCGGAGGCGGTGGTGGCGGTGGCGGTGGCGGTGGAGGTGGCGGTGGAGGTGGCGGAGTAGCCAGCTCAGTAGATGGTGGCCGCGGCGAAGGAGGTTGCCAAGTCAACTTCTCTACCTCTTTTGTCTTCATGTTTTCTAACATCACTTTAACGACGCTTTGAGGGATCCAATGACCAGGCAAATTCGCTTCAACTGGGTTGGCGATGAACAGTAAAGGATCATTGTCTATAGTTGCTTTGACCAACTTTCGGTTGATGACTACAGCCGTCAATAATTTGAAGATCACTGGAAATTAAGTAATATTCAAGAATTCGACTGATATTTTATTTTGCCAATTTGATAATTGAATCAACTTAGGTAGTGTAATGTAACATAATAAAAAATTTGAATGAACCAAATCAACGTTCTTTAAATAGACATTCTGTAACTAAAGATGTCAAAAAGTTATTGGGAAATGCTAAAAAATCTTGTAAGTTTTATTTTAGCCCATATTTACTCTAAATACTTAAACTAATTAAAAAACTAACTACTATTAACTACTTCTAACCTTGGAGTAGTATTCTTTCTTTCTTCATTCTCTTCTATTTGTTAACATTATTTTTTACGAAAATGTTCTATCATATCGTTCGCTAGAACAACATAAAATAAATAGAAATATTGCAATTTCCTTCGCTTACTATAAAATTGCGTAATATATATTTATAGTGTAAAGCGAAGTACACAGATTCTAGAGCAGTGAAATAATAAAAATATATGAATTAGAACAATAATCGGTTATTGAAACCTTCGTATTCAATATATTGTGTATGAAAAATCATTTGAATACATAGAATACACAAAATCATATTCAAAACAAAAAAGGCTAGGCATCAAAATACTCGTCTGCGTAAAAAAAACAGGCAAGAATTATATTGAGGGCGGCTAGATTATCGTATTGAGGGCTAAAGTGTGGTATCCGATCCTATTTTTACCTAGAAGCGGGAAACGCTTAGCCTTCTTCATCATCAGCCAAGCTGAAGGTGGAACCGCACTTCTCCCGGATAAGATATTTTCTCAGCAGTTAAAGATTAGATATTTCCTCAGCAGTTGTCCTTTACTGCTGAGGAAATATCTTATCTTTAAATTGCTGAAAATCAAACTATTTCCAAACATACCGGAACTCCAG
The DNA here is from genome assembly GCA_910589605.1 of Chrysoteuchia culmella. NCBI lineage: Eukaryota > Metazoa > Arthropoda > Insecta > Lepidoptera > Crambidae > Chrysoteuchia > Chrysoteuchia culmella. The sequence goes on from OU342651.1 coordinate 6,642,964, forward strand.
ACAACTGTTTCCAATTAAACTGCTTGATCTTTTTTATTCTACGACAGGATCCACGATCGAGCGAGCAAACCCAGAAGGTGCCTATTACATATTTACCCTTGCTTTGAATATGGACGGGTTATAAGTACTCTGAGATACAGACGCAGGGATCTAATGGGATCTAAATTTGTAGTGGTGATGGTGACCCTACATCCAATCCTATTGACATTGTAGCTAGTCCACTCACTCATTTGGCCCTGTCAAAATATCAGTGCTTCTGGGTTATTCTGACCATCAATGAATGACCCAGAAGTTAATATTGCTGAGACAGGGCCTATTAGCAGCACACTTATTGTTCTTTTTCGTCATTTTGTTTTTCTGTCTAGTAACAATTCTTCTTTTTGTCTTAATTAAGTACCTACTTGTCTCATTGTATAACTGTTTTTTGTGTGTGTTGTTAATAAATGGTTTTCTTCTTTCTTCTTCTTCTAGTCTACGTTTCCTCAGTTTACTTGGAAAGTGGAGTTTTCAGACGGGTTATTTTAACAAGTTTCGAACTTACCGACTACAATGAGTACCTATAACATAATAAATATGATAACGATGATTCCCTTTATTTTCAATTTTCAAAGGATTTTTAAAAAAAGAGCTACCTTCGTATGATCTGAATGTGTGAAAAGTATCTTCATCTGAAAAAAATTTTTTGTTCATCCTATCTATTGATGAATGTTAGTGACATCAATTTTCTGATTGAATGTTAATAACAGTTAGGTGGCGGCGCCCTAACCTAATATAATCGTGCCTTTTAATGGGAAAGATTTACCACCATTTACACCATTACAACCAAAATATATTGGATGGACTATTACAATTTGCAACCAGCAGGTATAAAAATATAACCCTTTCCCTGCAGTCGGATAAAAAATGGCGCAGTGTACATCGCGTCTTACATTCAAACTAAAATACATACTGTAATTTGAATAACAGTGGAAATACCGTAAATATTGACCTCCCAGCAACAATGTTTATTGATGTATAAAATAAATACATTATTTTTTGTATCGAGGAAGACGTCTGCACATTCTAAATATAACCATTCATGTCAAATCTACAAACAATTCTAAACAAGATTAAATAATTTGATTTTGAACACTGATATCGCTAAAGTATAAAATTACTGTAAATTGTTATGAGAGTCTTTCGTGGCTCTTCTTCTTACTGTCGTTGTTGGTTCGTCTGTTTCCGGTGGACCCGGATCCGTTTCCGGAGGTGGATCTGGTTCTTTTTCCCTTGGTTCCGGTTCAGGAGGGTGCATCAGTTTCTGGTGCATAAGTTTCTGGTGCATTAGTTTCAAGTGCATTAGTTTCAGGTGCATTAGTTTCAGGTGCATTAGTTTCAGGTGTATTAGTTTCGGGAGCATTTGCTTGTGTGTTAGGTGCTTCAGGTGCCATATCAGTAGCCTTTATCTTAGGAATATTGGGTTCCGTCCTTTTCTCCGGTGTTCTTGGAGGTCGGGTAGGGTCGGGTTTCTTAGCTGTTGGCTTCGGTGCTGGTTTGGGTGTCCATGGTTCAGTTGTGGCTTTTTGCATGTGTTCTTTCAATATGCTCAGTGGAATCCAGTGACCAGGGAGGTGAGATTCAACTGGGTTCGCGATAAATACCAGTGGGTCGCCCTCTATTGATGAGGAGACTGGTCTTTTATATGTTACATAAATTACCAAAAACACTTTGGTGATATCTGTAAAATAAATTTATTACACATTAAAAATTAACCTGAGACCCAAAACCGAATCTTGGGTCCTAAACGTTGGCTAACAAAAGTATAAATTTTTAGCATCGGTAAACGACGACTTTTGTCAACTTACTTTGTTATCATTGGTTTAAGTTACATAGTGTAATAGGAATATAATTAATTAGCCAATTGACCTTTAAGCATTATAGCCCCCTACTTTTCTTCATCTGTGTTTATATAAAAAATCTTGCATGTCGATTTACATAAAATAATATGTTCAACTAGGTATGTCCGCTCAAGAGAAATCGTTTGATTTTATAGTTTGTTTGTTAAGTGCGGTTTAATTAAAACCAACAACTATAATTTCAAATTGAAATCGTTGTCTACTTATAGAATTATGAATTTGTATTCTTCTATTGCTTTGCTAGGTTTCGTATTGTAATTCGAATTTCTTCACTGTGTCTAGCAAACCCTTTCAACATAAATCCCACAGACCTATATCGACCTATATCTAGCGTGTCGACTTTTTCGTACCTACGATGACGTGAATGGACGTTTAAATATATTTCTACACATAAATACTTTTAAATGTATAATATCGTCGTCTCAGCCACATAACACCCACTGCTGGGTATTGCCATAATCGCCACGCTTGGCAGGCGGGTTGGCGATCGCAGTATGGCCAAGTAAGTTTGTAGGACACGCTGCTGCCCGTCTCCTGAAGGCCGAGTCCCTTAGTCGCCTTTTACGACACCCACGGGATGAGAGGGGGTAGTGCTATTCTAAGCCGACACTACACAGCACATGTATAATATAATAATGTGTATTATATGTGTTTCTAAAACACACAGCGCTGGATGAAGAAGCGCGTTCTAGATTACCGAATAAATACCTAGTTTATCTTCATATAAACATTTTCTTTCACTTACCACTAGGCTGAATGATCTGCCATACCTTTGTCATGAAGCTCTCATTCGACGAACGTCAATGTCACTTGTCATAGCGTTTTTTAGATTTTACCGGTAACGTGCAAAATTTTTCATTTACCAAAAAAATTGTGTAAAATACAGTTTTTTCACCTATTGTGAAGTTAAAACTAAGAATATTTACTGCGAAACAGACCGGTGGGTAAGTTCTTACCTATAAGTTGACGAAAACGGCGAGATGGTGCATCGGTAGAAGTGCGCGTTTCGCGCACTATCGTCGATTTTTTCTTCCTCATCAGGTGATGAAGAAGGATTCACAGCTCCTTAGTCAAACAAACGATAGTAATGGAACTGAAACAGAGCACCCTCACATCTCGCCATTTAGTCAAAAGCATCAGACTTTTTGTGAATATTCTAAACAGAGTGATAGCATCACTTTATCAAAACCGACATACGGTTTTCCATAAATTCCAAGTTCGGAATCACAATTATTGTTCAATCCAGATAGTTCAAAAGACAGTTTTGAAGGAAAGTAACAGACCAAGTTAAACAAGTTGTCCAGAAACTTATGGTGAGGTTGAAAAAGGTACTTAAATTAATGTATTAATGATTTGTAAACAATCTTTGCAAGGAATCAAAATAGTTTGAGACTTTATTCTGGTACCTCGAGCTTCAAGGCCTTTAAAAAGCAAAACAGTTGTCATTTAAGAATACCTATGTTGGCTCAGTTGACTGGTATAATAAGTAACTATTGCTAAATTAGAGCATTGCGAGCGGTTAAAATAATCTTGTACTCAGTTAGCCGGTAGCTTAGGTAATTGAGTTAACTAAAGCCTAATTAAACCACTAACAGTTTTAACTGATCTATCAGTGGGTCACAAACCTATTTGGTTATCGCCCTCTTTGAGAAAGACTGAAAACATGCCTTATAGTTCCACAGGAATTTGTTTGGTGACTAAAAGCCACACAGAACACAAAGTCTGAATGCATCTCTTGGTAACAGTTGCATTGTTTATTGAAAAAGGAAGTTGCCTTTCAGGGAAATGGTCCGCAGAGATATTGAATTAATTAATTATATTTGTGGCTTGTGAATCTCAAAGGGCTTGCAGTGTACACTACTAACCAAAACAGGCTTGAATCTGCAGTATGCGCTCGAACTCATCCAGTTGGATAACCAAATTGTTCCAGGCCCACCTCCGGAACGAGGGTGGTATTCGGTCAATCGCCTTTACTCAAAGTAATAGTAGAGCTTATCAGAACATCCAAACAGCTCATTATCACGCTATTGGCAGCGTACCTCTCGGGGGGGTACTACGGCACTGCCGACCGCCTATCACTAAGAAAGCCCGTGCCGGAATGGCACTGTCGCCCCAGGCCTCGGAGGCTATAATCAAAAAAGGGGTGTCCCAAAGGTGGACGTATTAGCGTGATCGCGTCATAAGAAACCGCCATTGTTTTGCAAAAGCCTTTGCCTGACATGGCTCAGTATTATTCCAAGATACAAAGAACAAAGTTCTAAGATACCTAAACATGGCTTGGTGCACATTTGTAGTAGTAGCACCACAGTATTTTTGGCTGGCGAGGCGATGACCCTAAAAGAACGGATTGATAGTGATACAGGATCTTCAGACCAACTTGATAAATGTCACAATGGGCATTAACCCACCTGTAATAGAACTTTTTCCATAAAAAGTTAGGGGGGTGGGTAATAAAATAGCCCATTGATCTAAACATGAGAAAGACCTTCTGTGAGTCCCAGCATGACTCAAAATTAACAATAAGTTGTTAGATGGTTATTATGCAATTATAAATTTGTGTGCAGGCATTTATAAATAATCTGTTAGAGCTCCCATCATGAGATGGATCAATGTAAAAACCACAAAGCAATAACATATTATTAAGAGATAAGTGATAGCAAGGTGTCTTGCAGAAGTTTATTTATGTATCGGAAACAAACAATATATTGTGTATGTATACACATAAGAAACAAATGACTAAGCTCAATCAAGTCTGCAAAGAATACTAATTATAAATGACAAACAAAGTATTTGTATTTCTAACGGTTGTAGTTATTGATAACTTAAGTAAACAAGAAATAGAAACAAAAAAACAAATCACCTTCAATTTTATTGACCAATAGTTTCAAATAATTATTAGAATCATTAAACTTAACAGAATTCAAGTATTTAGACATAAAAATAGAACAAAAATAATAATAACATTTTGATAATCATTTCAATAGATTGAGTTGACCTATTTTCTCTAAGGAAAGATATAAACTTTGATCAAATTGTCCAAGAATTTGATTGTCTTATTATACAATGTTACATACTCTATTTACAATTGAGTCAGCAGCATCGTTGTAGTATGCAAAATAATTTATTTCTAGAACTAATTCAGAAACAATGAAATGAAAGAAGAACAATTCTATTGTACAATTAACAATCATGTATAAATGTATATAACAATATTTTTTATTAACTATCTGGTCAGTGTGTGCTCTACATAGAGAACACTTTGGCGGCGTACCTCTCGGGGGGGTACTACGGCACTGCCGACCGCCTATCATTAAGACAGCCCGTGCCGGGATGGCAGGGCTGTCGGCTCAAACCTCAACAATTGACGTATAGGTAGGTACTCCAAAATGTACCTGACAAAATAATTTAAAAAGGGGTAAGTAAGTTCAATAGGGTTAAAAAGTTTGTATCGATTCTCATAATAAATCCTAGCAGGTAGGTAAGCTCTTGTGGCTCATATACCTACATTCGATATGATTATTAAGTGATAAATTGTATCGAAAATTAAACCAAATCTCTCATTCCAGTAAACTGAGATAAAGGTTATTTTCTAAGATAAAAACTGTAAAGGAATAAATTATAACACAATACTTTCTCACCCTCAAATAAAAGGGATTGTTTACTTACACAATAAGTGTCAAAAATAGCTTCTAAATGGAGTAATGCAGTATTTTGAGATTCAGAAGATAGTTTGACTTTCGCACAAATCTTTTACATAAATATGCAATTTCCAGGATTGCATAGCAGATTACAGTCAATTAATGTTCTGTTTCTGTAATTAATGAGGTATATCAAAAATCTTTTTTATACATACTTCTCCCTGTAGCCCTAGCACGAGTGACTTTTATCGAAGTTCGTAGCTCGGTAACGTGTCACTGGCACGCTCAGCTTAGCAGGGTAAGCAAGACAAATCAGATCATATTGTCACGTGATATATCAGTGTTCATGCTAGTGGGCCTGACGCCAGATATGCTCTTGTGGGTTTGGCGGAGCATCAAAGGGTGCAGCTTGAGAGTTCAAAGTGTACCTATAAACTTCAGTGTTATAGCCTCACATAAACAACGCAACATTTGCTACTAAGTGGGGTATATAATGTAGTAACTATAGTGACAGTTTGTCACCACATCACCTACAATAGTTTCATAAGATGCCTTTTCCATTTACAGGCTTCTGTTCTGGTTTCTGGCTATTAGCTGCACTGGAAGGCAGAAGCTGGCACTTGCTGTCTTTATCGTTTTGCTTCCCGTCTAGCATATGGGAAAAACACTTTTTCATACATCAAGGGTTAAAATAAGAAGCTACCTCCTCGAAAGCCCAACAAAACCTGTTAAATTATCTTTCTGAACTACAGAACTTTCAAACCAATTACCAATTTCAGACCTATTGTTTGAAAGGAGAACAGCAATAATACAACTGTTGGCCTCTGGAAGGAGAGTATGATCTCACCTTAATAGAACTTAAGATATATATAATATATATATATAGTGATGTGCAGAAGGTGCTTTACTTTTATCTAGTTTTGGGTGTAAGATGGATAAATCTAGAAGAAGTTGTTGGTTAAAAGAACATCTAGAGAGTTCATAAGTCCAGTTCTGTATAGAAAAATAATAATAATAAGTACTGTTATTTCACTTCTGCGGTGGACAACCCAGCTACAGGCACCATGATTGGATGGATAAGATCAGTTTTTGAGAAGGAATAATAAGTCTTTAATGGAGTTTTCAATGGAGAATACATTATGTTCAGCTATAGCATAAGAAAGTTGGACCGAAAACCCTTCTACTGAGAATATGAGTAAACAGGTTCTGATTCAGATACAGGTAGTAGAAACCTTTTATTAAGTCAATAATTTTTGTAATGTTAAATTTCAAGTAAGTAAATAGTTTACCGCAAGGTCTAACTGATCTGAAGTGTTTTGATCTAACGATTTTTAATTTTATTTTACAAAGGTACAATTCCAGGTTAATTGGAAGAAAATACCTACAAGGGGATTTTTGTTATTTAAGTTATTATTCTGTAGAAAGTTTAGATATGCTGATACCTTTTATATTGAATAAGTAACAATTTTGAAATTCATTATCTTGGTTGTATGTATTATCACTGAGAATAATTTTAATCACATAGCGTTTATCTTTCTTTCACCAGCAGATATCAAACAGGTCTTCATCCAGCGCTGTGTGTTTTAGAAACACATATAATATTACTGTTTTGCATTCCAACAAAACAGATATTATGTGTGTGAGAAAACACACAGCGCTGAGCAAGTTGCTTGCTGGTGAAGACACTATGACAAGTGACATTGACGTTCGTCGAATGAGAGCTTCATGACAAAGGTATGGCAGATCATTCAGCCTAGTGGTAAGTGAAAGAAAATGTTTATATGAAGATAAACTAGGTATTTATTCGGTAATCTAGAACGCGCTTCTTCATCCAGCGCTGTGTGTTTTCTCACACACATAATATCTGTTTTGTTGGAATGCAAAACAGTAATATTATTTCCGTTACCCTAGTTTACCATAACAAAAGTAAGGCTTACCTTTTGGCTAGGTTAGTGTGAGTGTAAGAAGTATTTATTTATTTATGTTTGTTTATACATTTCACTCTCAAGCTATTAGTACCTTAGATGCTATTCCGTAAGGCTTACGGGATATATATAATATGCTTACGGCGTAAGTGTGGATATTTTATGGCGTCAGGGTATGTACTTAATATGTTTGCTATGTTTATACGAGCAGGCGTTAATAATGAATATGAACGCCAGCACGTAGCAGCTTGTACTTACCTATGTTGATTGCTCGTCGGCAATGGTAACAAACGAGTTTAATAATTTCTTCAAGTATAATGAATCTTATACTTCAGGGTTGTGGTTTCATTTGCTTTGGTCTCATCTTTGCCTATAAGGTTATCTAACTTAAAATACATTACTAGTTCAACCATATAAGCCAAAAAAAGGGATCAATCTCAGAATGACAGAGGACCAGCTGTAAACTCGTATACACCTTCATTTTGGTGTTCTAATACACTCAACGTCAAAACAATCCCACCTATTTTTTTTAAGCGTTATTAACACTTTACAAATGTGTGTCCGGCTTGTGGGAAATTAGCCTCGTTTGAAAGCCCAATAAATAAACTTAATAAACAAGATTTCATTGCATTAGAAAAGCATAACAAATAACAAAATCAATTTTTAAAAAATCCAATTTTGTTCCTTTATAAGGGCCACTGGTTGAGCAATTGCGCTAATTTGTGGGTTTTAATGGGTCAATTCAGGTTCAAAAGGCAGTGATCCGTAATCAAACCCATAAAAAAACGTGTTTTCTAGTTGTTTTTGTACAAAAAGCATTATTAAGGAGTGGTATTGTTTTGTAAACTTAATTTTTTTTTGTTCTATTCCAATAAAAATTAAAAAGTTTAATTATTTTGGGTACTCCTTTTTGTTACCTTTCCAATGATATCCAACATTTCCTTCATAAATTGATTCCAAATAAGGTTAAACTAAGTTTAAAAGTCAGTTTTTTTAAAGGTGCGATTTTTCTGACGGTGAGTGTAGTTGTCTCAAAATTCTCATAAAATCTGGTCTCTGCGCCGTCAGTTCTTCCATTTTTTGAAGAATGATTTTACGGGGTTTTACTTATTCCTTATTTTATGGTTTTCGTGAAACTTGAAATGAGCGTTCCGCATGAAACAGACTTTGGACTTTTTAAGTCAAGTTCACCCCATCATTTTCAATGTTGAATTTTTTAAATCCACTAAGGATTGGCTTACGTGCCCAATATCGAGAGCCTAAAGCTTAAGCTATTTTTAATATTAATGTTTTAAAATAGATAAGACTAGCCTTAGGCGATTCTTAAGTTTAGTGCAAATGGGTGTTAGTTTAAATTCAAATAATTTTAAATATGATCATTCAGTTCTGGTTCCTTGTCCTTCTGTTCAAGCCGGAGCCTTATATTAGCTGGGCCGGGAAACAGACATGACATTTTTCAAAACTGCGCGTACTTACGATATGAGCAACTTTGGATTGTCGATTTTTTTTTTAATATTTTTCTATTATATATCATAAAAATAGCAAAAAATATAATGATCGGTATTTACGCTTTGAAAGTAAGTTCCATATTGCTACTAAATTAATCAAGATAATTTCTTTAGGGCAAAAATTGAGTCTATCTGTTTAGGTGTACTTAGGTTTTTTATTAATAATACGTATGCGTAATCCATCAAACTACTTTAGCCTATATATTTTTGTAAAAGCACAATTTAACTCTAATCTCCACACAAAATTGCTTTAATTTATGGTTCAGCAATTTACGTGGAAATATAGTCAGACGGAAAGACTAGAGTTACTGTTATATGTAATACTAGCGGATTCTCGCGGTTTTACCCGCGTGGTGCCCGTTCCCGCGGGAATATCGGGATAAAATAGCCTATTTCACTTGGGAGAAATGTAGCTTTCTAATGGTCTAAGAATTTTCTAAATCGGTCCAGTAGTTCCTGAGATTAGCGCGTTCAAACAAACAAACTCTTTAGATTTATAATATTAGTATAGAGGTATGGATGTTTTAGTCACCAGCTCTCTCTTCAACTCACGCAGAGCTTCTGTCTACTTGTCCGGATGACACAGACCGAACCCGACTCTTAGCAGTCTCGGAAAAAGAATCCGGACATTGGCTTCACGCTCTTCCCTCCCACAACCTAGGTACCATCCTTGATCCCGCTACCCTTCGCATTTCGATTTGTTTACGCTTGGGTGCTAAGTTGTGCGAACCTCATCACTGTCCATGTGGCAAAGATGTGGACCAGTTCGGACGCCATGGGCTGACTTGCGTAAAGAGCGCCGGTCGCGCATATCGGCATGGTGCGATTAATGATTTAGTGAAGCGTGCTCTCGGCACTGCTTCGATCCTATCATCTCTGGAACCTTGTGGTTTATTGGTAAAAGACCCGATAGTGCGACGTTAGTGCCCTGGTGCTTGGGGCGTACCTTGGTATGGGATGCAACCTGTGTAGACACCTTAGGTCCTTCCCATATACGTGGTACGTCCTCAAGAGCTGGAGCCGCGGCGGAGCAAGCTCAATTCCTCAAGCGCCGCAAGTATGCGTCGCTCTCAGTAAGCCACGAATTTGCGGCGCTTGCCGTAGAGACAATGGGCCCTTGGTCGTCTGACACCAAAAAGTTTATTAAAGATCTTTCCATAAGACTGGTCCACGCCTCAGGAGACCTGAGAGCTGGTGCCTATCTTGCCCAGCGGCTGAGTCTTTGCATTCAGCGGGGCAACAGTGCCAGTGTTCTCGGTACTATGCCACGCGGCTGTGAGTTGGACGGCGTATTTTTATTATAGTAAAGGATTTTATTATTTAACGGTTTCTTGTTTTTCTACTAATTTGTTTTAGTTTCGTATTATTCAGTTATATTTAATATTTCGCTTTTTTATTGACATAATGCATAATGAAAAATTTGGACGTTAATGTAATCAAAATATCAACTTTATGTGTGTCCTACTTTAATTTACGCATGCGCATTTACTAGAATTTTGGTCTCACGTATTCAAATTTTTTAATAAGAGTTTTAATAATATTATATTAAGGTGGTTCGTTTTCCATAGTAAAGCATTTTTCCATTCACGGGCGAATGAAGCATAATCATAAACTTAAATGATATCCTTTGGTATTTATTATGATGTTTATTTGCGGTAAATTATATTTACCAGATAAAAACAGTATAATAATAGCATAAATCAGTCGAAAATTTTGTTCAATTTTGTTAATGTGTGAGTGCACACCGACAGTATCGTACGCTAAAGTTGAGAGTTTAGTTGGCGTGTGCGTGGCTGCGTTGCCAGCTCGATTATCCCTCGATCCGTACACTGTTGCCGCTCTTCCCATTATTTTATTCCATTCAAATTATTTATATTACAACTTAGCACTATGTCTAGCGTTATAAAGTTATAGATTTTTTTGTAGGAGAACTATCTCCAATGAGCAATATGAGCATGTAAAATATCGCGAAAGATGACGAAATACAAAACGTTAAGATATTTTAGTTTGGTATTATATTTATTTATTTTGCTGTAGAAAAGATTTAAGATTAAAGAAAAACCATCCAAAAAGAGTAGATTTTTATTTTTGTTATTAAAAAATACCTTTTTTTCATAATGTAACTAATTTATCCATCTATCAAATTATACTAAACATAGCTATTTATGCACTGTCAACGAATACAGAGATGTTTTTTAAATAAGTCCGATACTTAAATAATATTATGATTTTATTTCCTACAGAGTATTTTGCCCTATTTTTGAAAACTTGTGCTTCTTGCATTCTAGATCTCGGTTTGCAATGGTTCATGTCTTGACGTTATGACATTACATGAGGCGTCACATTATACAAGTGTTTTTCTTTCGTTCGATACATTTTTATATGATTATAATAGTAATTAAAATTGCAATATTAGAAATATTATAATTTAGAGGTTATCCGTTCGTGTTAGTGAACAGACAATAAATATGGAGCCAAGAACTTCGCGAAAAGACTATAAAAATCACCAATATTCTGGTTCAAGAATAGTGGTGAAAACTAGCATGCAAGTGCATGGAAAAACCACACAGCACAAAGCCCAGGGCAAACAGTAAAAAAATATATTGCTCAAAAAGGAAAATCTCAAGAAAGACGAAAAAACTACACACGTACACGGCTTTTCGTCCCCAAATGTAAACCTGACCGGAATTATGGCCCAAAGGCACAAGAGGCAAATGAGCCAATTGTAGAAACAGACCTGAAAAAAGCATGTCTCTTAAAACTAAGAGAGTTTCAAAAAACTGATCAGGAAAATTCAAGACATTGGACACCTAACCATAGGACAACACGAAAATGATGTGTATAAGACACACAGAGGCTAACTGCAAGTCAGTTTGGAATGGTAAAGTCTTTCAAAGGGTTGATTCAATTAGGTATACCCCATTTTTGTGATATACCGCAAAGTAGCATGCTCAATTTTGCCTCTGTTACATATACATATCTATGTAAACGAAAAACACCCTGCCATAACCAAGTAAAAACAATTTTATATAAAAACAATGTTCTTACCAAAGATATGTCATATGGTCAATGCAACGAGTCGGTGGCAAGGACATTGTTCTCTGAAAAAATTAATAAAAATGTGCGACCAGCAGGGCTCTTCATTAACAAAGAGTTCGGATTTTTAGGTGTTAGTCCAGATGGTATGTGGCAGTAAGTGATTACAAATCATTGTTGTTCTGTCCAAATTACTTATGAAAACATTATTATTTATTGCAATCAATGAATTTCAGGAGTTATAGAAGAAGAAAAATCTCTTTTGGAAATCAAATGTTTCCCCTCATTGGCTCGCAACAATCAAGATATGAATTCTGCTGCCAAAGACAGAAAAAACTTCCCGCTCTATATTGATAGCAATGGGAGTTTACAAATCAATAAAAAACACAACTATTACTATCAGGTTAGTACCAATTACATGCTGTTGTTACATGCAGTAAACGAACAGTGTGCTTCATTGGATACATTTTCACACCTATCTATTCTTGTTACAGATCCAGGGGCAACTACGGGTTTCCAAAATGAATGCTTTGTGGGCTATATTTCTCCAGCTCATGAAATTACTGTACTGGAAATCGAGCGTGACGAAATTTTTATTTCGAACATGTTACACAAATTGGTATCATTTTATAAAAAATCCGTTTTGCCGGAGGTGGTACTTCGAAGAGTTCAAAATAATCAAAACTGTATAGATATTTCATTGTGGTAGCATTATACTTACTTCATTGAAATACCATTATATCAATAATTGTCTTTCTATCATAAATGTTTGTCTTTTAGTTTTACAAAAAATAAATAAAAAACTGTGCAATAGTAAACACCTGATTTTAATTTTGAACTCGCGCAAAATGACAATATATATTTCACAACTAAAATAATTTCATAAAAGGAGATAATTTTTTTTTTGGGCCCGTCTCTAAAAGTATCGCCCAACAAAGAAACAAAAAATTTACGTAAAGAACTGGTCATTTGGAGCATAAAAGTTGTAAGATAAAGTATACAAGTTCAAAGATTAGATTTTTTTTCTTGGCCGGCACTTTCTGAATGGGCCCAAAAATGTATGGACCCTGAATGATCTCCTTTGCATAAATTTACAAAAATAAAACAAATTAAAAGTTAAAAAAAGTAGAGCGCTCAGAGATTTGAACCCGGTATCTTACGTGATCAAATTGAGACGCTTACGCGCATAGTCAAAGTTTACCTTTGAATAGACGCCGAAATTTACTAACGCTTCAGTTGACAGCAAAATCTATGTATGTGTGTGCGAATCATTCGCGCGCCACTTCGATGCACAAATAAAGTGACTTTAATACTTAAAATACCATATAAGTAATGTTAGGTGCATTACAAATATTACGCTTTTACCGGTAATTTCTTTACATCCTAAAAATTTGAACTATTTCGTTGTAAAAATAAATAAATACGCTCTATCAGGACATTAACGCCATCTGTTGGCGCGGCACTGCCTAGCTGACCGTGACGAATCACCTTAAAGCTAATAGTAGGGGAGCCCATGATGCTAAATGGGGATTTACTCGAGCGTCATAGAGACCTATTGGGTTACAAAGCTTAGATGATAAGTAGAATAAAAAAATAAGAAAAAAAATGTTACATAATGTATACCTTTTCATCGGATATGATATATATAGATTTTCAAATGTGTAAAAACAAACTGTTGCATAGACATACATATTCGAGCGCGTCAGATATTGATAGCATTGGTCCCATAATATGGGTACTTAACCGGGTACAAGGTATCCCCTTGTATATTAATCTGCCGCGCTTTAGTAAATCCCGAAATCCCCGCTTGGGCTCCCCTACTATAAAGACTAAGGCCCGTATTCTAGAACTTAATATGTTTGCTATGTTTATACGAGCAGGCGTTAATAATGAATATTAACGATAGCACGTAGCAGCTTGTACTTACCTATGTTGATTGCTCGTCGGCAATGGTAACAAACGAGTTTAATAATTTCTTCAAGTATAATGAATCTTATACTTCAGGGTTGTGGTTTCATTTGCTTTGGTCTCATCTTTGCCTATAAGGTTATCTAACTTAAAATACATTACTAGTTCAACCATATAAGCCAAAAAAAGGGATCAATCTCAGAATGACAGAGGACCAGCTGTAAACTCGTATACACCTTCATTTTGGTGTTCTAATACACTCAACGTCAAAAAAATCCCACCTATTTTTTTTAAGCGTTATTAACACTTTACAAATGTGTGTCCGGCTTGTGGGAAATTAGCCTCGTTTGAAAGCCCAATAAATAAACTTAATAAACAAGATTTCATTGCATTAGAAAAGCATAACAAATAACAAAATCAATTTTAAAAAAATCCAATTTTGTTCCTTTATAAGGGCCACTGGTTGAGCAATTGCGCTAATTTGTGGGTTTTAATGGGTCAATTCAGGTTCAAAAGGCAGTGATCCGTAATCAAACCCATAAAAAAACGTGTTTTCTAGTTGTTTTTGTACAAAAAGCATTATTAAGGAGTGGTATTGTTTTGTAAACTTAATTTTTTTTTGTTCTATTCCAATAAAAATTAAAAAGTTTAATTATTTTGGGTACTCCTTTTTGTTACCTTTCCAATGATATCCAACATTTCCTTCATAAATTGATTCCAAATAAGGTTAAACTAAGTTTAAAAGTCAGTTTTTTTAAAGGTGCGATTTTTCTGACGGTGAGTGTAGTTGTCTCAAAATTCTCATAAAATCTGGTCTCTGCGCCGTCAGTTCTTCCATTTTTTGAAGAATGATTTTACGGGGTTTTACTTATTCCTTATTTTATGGTTTTCGTGAAACTTGAAATGAGCGTTCCGCATGAAACAGACTTTGGACTTTTTAAGTCAAGTTCACCCCATCATTTTCAATGTTGAATTTTTTAAATCCACTAAGGATTGGCTTACGTGCCCAATATCGAGAGCCTAAAGCTTAAGCTATTTTTAATATTAATGTTTTAAAATAGATAAGACTAGCCTTAGGCGATTCTTAAGTTTAGTGCAAATGGGTGTTAGTTTAAATTCAAATAATTTTAAATATGATCATTCAGTTCTGGTTCCTTGTCCTTCTGTTCAAGCCGGAGCCTTATATTAGCTGGGCCGGGAAACAGACATGACATTTTTCAAAACTGCGCGTACTTACGATATGAGCAACTTTGGATTGTCGATTTTTTTTTAATATTTTTCTATTATATATCATAAAAATAGCAAAAAATATAATGATCGGTATTTACGCTTTGAAAGTAAGTTCCATATTGCTACTAAATTAATCAAGATAATTTCTTTAGGGCAAAAATTGAGTCTATCTGTTTAGGTGTACTTAGGTTTTTTATTAATAATACGTATGCGTAATCCATCAAACTACTTTAGCCTATATATTTTTGTAAAAGCACAATTTAACTCTAATCTCCACACAAAATTGCTTTAATTTATGGTTCAGCAATTTACGTGGAAATATAGTCAGACGGAAAGACTAGAGTTACTGTTATATGTAATACTAGCGGATTCTCGCGGTTTTACCCGCGTGGTGCCCGTTCCCGCGGGAATATCGGGATAAAATAGCCTATTTCACTTGGGAGAAATGTAGCTTTCTAATGGTCTAAGAATTTTCTAAATCGGTCCAGTAGTTCCTGAGATTAGCGCGTTCAAACAAACAAACTCTTTAGATTTATAATATTAGTATAGAGGTATGGATGTTTTAGTCACCAGCTCTCTCTTCAACTCACGCAGAGCTTCTGTCTACTTGTCCGGATGACACAGACCGAACCCGACTCTTAGCAGTCTCGGAAAAAGAATCCGGACATTGGCTTCACGCTCTTCCCTCCCACAACCTAGGTACCATCCTTGATCCCGCTACCCTTCGCATTTCGATTTGTTTACGCTTGGGTGCTAAGTTGTGCGAACCTCATCACTGTCCATGTGGCAAAGATGTGGACCAGTTCGGACGCCATGGGCTGACTTGCGTAAAGAGCGCCGGTCGCGCATATCGGCATGGTGCGATTAATGATTTAGTGAAGCGTGCTCTCGGCACTGCTTCGATCCTATCATCTCTGGAACCTTGTGGTTTATTGGTAAAAGACCCGATGGTGCGACGTTAGTGCCCTGGTGCTTGGGGCGTAACTTGGTATGGGATGCAACCTGTGTAGACACCTTAGGTCCTTCCCATATACGTGGTACGTCCTCAAGAGCTGGAGCCGCGGCGGAGCAAGCTCAATTCCTCAAGCGCCGCAAGTATGCGTCGCTCTCAGTAAGCCACGAATTTGCGGCGCTTGCCGTAGAGACAATGGGCCCTTGGTCGTCTGACACCAAAAAGTTTATTAAAGATCTTTCCATAAGACTGGTCCACGCCTCAGGAGACCTGAGAGCTGGTGCCTATCTTGCCCAGCGGCTGAGTCTTTGCATTCAGCGGGGCAACAGTGCCAGTGTTCTCGGTACTATGCCACGCGGCTGTGAGTTGGACGGCGTATTTTTATTATAGTAAAGGATTTTATTATTTAACGGTTTCTTGTTTTTCTACTAATTTGTTTTAGTTTCGTATTATTCAGTTATATTTAATATTTCGCTTTTTTATTGACATAATGCATAATGAAAAATTTGGACGTTAATGTAATCAAAATATCAACTTTATGTGTGTCCTACTTTAATTTACGCATGCGCATTTACTAGAATTTTGGTCTCACGTATTCAAATTTTTTAATAAGAGTTTTAATAATATTATATTAAAGCTAATAGTAGGGGAGCCCATGATGCTAAATGGGGATTTACTCGAGCGTCATAGAGACCTATTGGGTTACAAAGCTTAGATGATAAGTAGAAAAAAAAATAAGAAAAAAATGTTACATAATGTATACCTTTTCATCGGATATGATATATATAGATTTTCAAATGTGTAAAAACAAACTGTTGCATAGACATACATATTCGAGCGCGTCAGATATTGATAGCATTGGTCCCATAATATGGGTACTTAACCGGGTACAAGGTATCCCCTTGTATATTAATCTGCCGCGCTTTAGTAAATCCCGAAATCCCCGCTTGGGCTCCCCTACTATAAAGACTAAGGCCCGTATTCTAGAACGACACTCAAGTGGAGATCTCTTCTCAAGTATAGTTAGCAAGGGATGAATGTATTCGTTGCATGTATTTGCATCACTTTCTAACTGTACTTGAGAAGAGATTTCCTCTTGAGTGTCGTTCTAGAATGCGGGCCTAAGCTTCTCGTCGCAATAGATATGCAACGAATAAAACAAATCAAAATATTTGCGTAAACATTTACTGTGCAAAATCTATGGGGATAACAAGAATAAATATTCAGTCTTTGTATCATCATTCTTCGTCGTCTATTGGTTCCTCTGTTAAGAATATCGAGTCGAGGTCTACATACAATTGTCTTTGAGCGGTTAGTTTATCTACTATTTGTGCGAAGGTGGGTCTGTCGTGAACCTCTTCGGACCAGCATTCCACCATCAGGTTGTAGAGACGTTGGGACGCTCGCGCCGGCTTTGGAAGGCGTCCGCCTCCGCTAAGGAATGTAGGAACTTGGCAGTTGCTCAGCTCCGCGTATGGGAATCCTCCTGGAATTCAAATTAAAAAACAATTGAAAAGGTAGCTAAATAAAACAAAATCAATGCTGTGTTAAAACGATCTTTGGCGCGGCAGGCAGTTGCACAGACCTATATCGAGATAGACGGTAAAAGTGACGGTAAACCTTGAGTGTAAAAAGTTTGATCCCCGGTCAAACTTTTCCGATTCCGACCTAAGTTAGTCCGCTTGAGACCATTGCCATGAAACACGCGTCACTCAGAAATAAGCCCGTAATAAATGAGCCCGTTAATAAAATTTCCACATTACTACTACCTAAATCTCGCTCGTAACGTCTGGGGGTCAATTCTCGCGCTGAGGTTTTTCAAACCATAATTTCTTAATTGAAAATGTAAGTTAAATCTTTACTATGGTCAAAATACTTTAGTTTCAATGATCTTTGACAATCCTATAATGTTGAAGATTGTTTACAGTGAGTTTTAAATATAGATTTATGGCTACAAAAAATGTCGAATACGAGATGTCGAAGGCGCGAGAATTGCCCCCCTGGTACATGACACGCTAGCTTCTCATACAGTTTAAAGCGCTCTTTTCGTCTATCTCGATATAGGTCTGTGGACAGTTGCATGTTGAATGCAACCAAAAATGCGCCAAAAAAGGTAAGTACAGCAGGAGCACCTGAGATATTCCGGGTGGACGAAAACCTCAGAACCTGAAGTTGATATTAACGCCTATTCTGCGTCCTAGGTAAGAAATGCAGATGTAGTTGTATGATTGACAGCAATCATTTAAGCCATAATCAGTCACTAAGCCAGGCTGCTCCGGAGGTTTGTTTGCCTGCCAGCCCTTCAGGGCTGGTAGGTAAACAGGCCTCCTTGACCTTGAGTGGTGCGCGGTCGGAGATGTTGGAGACTTCAGTCTCTAATATTTCTGATTGTGTATTACTCAATAATTTAAATGAATCCCCTTTTAAAAATAGTGTGACTAAAACAATTATTTTCTGTGATGAGATTGGAAAAAACTTAGGCCAATTGTTCCAGAAACAATGTAAGGAAAATGTTATTAACTATTGTATGCCTGGATGTACTATAAATAGTATAATGAAATCAATAGTTAAGAAGTCTTATGATGACAATACAAATTTGGTTATTTTGATTGGGGACAGGGGTGATATTAATAAAAACCAATTAATATCATACTATAACTCAATATGCTCCTTAAATGTTAGGAAAGTAGTTATGTTTACATTTCCCTACAGTCAAGGTTTCTCTCAATTGGAAAATAAAATAAGATACAATTTAAATTTAACGTTAAGTACAATAGCTTATCATAATAGTAAACAAATACATTTGATTGACATAAATACATTGTTTAAGGATTTAAACTTGACCAAGGATAAATATTATCTGCCTATTTATTTTATGAGACAAATAGCGCTTTCGCTATCTTTTTATTTTAAACAATTAGCCAATAATCTGGCTAGTAGAACCTCTGCTTTTATTGAGCAGTTAAATTCAGACTTTTCTAATACAACCTTGGAATCTTTTCCAAGTAATTTGATTCTATTGAATCCCAATACTGACTTGGTTAATTTAAATTACCATTAGAGACAACAGAGGCGCCCTCTAGCCCAGTGTTGACAACAGGAAAGCCTAATTGTTTAAGAGTTGTACACCAAAATATACAAGGCTTTTCTGATAAAGATCTAGAAGTTAGTTTATTTATAAACTGTGAAAATGTTGATGTGTTGTGTATCACTGAGCATTGGTTAAAATGTCACGAATTAATTTTAAATATCGATAATTATAGTATTGTAAGTTCATTTAGTAGGCAATCTGTTATTAGAGGAGGGTCTCTTATAATTTTACATAATAATTTTCAATACAAAGAGCGCAAAGATATAATATCCCTCTCAATTGAACGAATAATTGAATTGTCTTGTGTGGAACTAGACCAAATAATTGTAATATGTGTTTATAGACCCCCTCAGAGTAATTACCTAGAGTTTGAGTCCACTATGGAGGAAGTTTTAAGAATAACTAGTAAAAGTAATAAAAAGGTTGTCATATGTGGGGATTTTAATGTTGACATTTTAGACCCAAAGTTGTCAAAGCTCTCAAGCAGATTTTTAAATTTATTTAAATCGTATAATTTATCACATACCTTTAATGAGCCTACACGAATAACACCCACATCTGCCACCTGCTTAGACAACATTTTTTCAAACTGTGTAGTCACTGAAAAATCTATAATAAATGTTATTAAATCTGACCATAGTGGACAACTAGCCTCTATAGAGCACCATCATGTCTGTCCTAAGCGGAAAATTGTATGTAGGCCAATAACTAAAAAGGGCATAGATGTATTTAGAAACAATGTGATTAATAAAATTGAGTCTTTACCAGTTCCCATTATGGAATCTAATTACCTTTATAATGATTTATTTCATGTGGTTGAAGGCGAATTTAGTAAAACGTTTAAGAAAAAAGTGATCAATGGTAATTCGGATAAAGTAAAGTTTAGTGATTGGGCCACACCGGGAATTTATACAAGTAGAAGGAAACTATATGACCTTTATGCGTCAAAGCATACTTCCTGTGACCCAAATTTTATTGAATATGTCAGGAAGTATTCTCAAATGTTTAGAAATGTATGTGTAGCTGCTAAGGCGATGTTCTTTTCAAATAAAATAAAATTAGCGGATAATAAAATAAAGGCTACTTGGAATATTATTAACCAAACAACTGGGAAAACTAAACATAATGTAAACTCCTTCTCCCTTAAAGTAAATAATAAATTAATTGAATCTGACGTTGAGGTTGCCCGTGTTTTTGAAGATTTCTTCTCTCGGGTACCCTTAGAAACTACCAGTAATTTAAATTCCTGTCCAAACGTTGCTGCTGCCCTCTTAGAGTCATGTGTTGAGAAGTGTTATAAAGTTTTCAATTTTAAGCATATTAATAGTGAAGACATTTTAAAAGCTTTCAAGTCTATAAATATTAAAAAGACTGAAGATTTATGGGGCATATCAACCAGCGTTATTAAATCTATAATTGAAATAATAGCTCCATATTTAGCTTTCATTTTTAATCAATGCATAGATGAAGGTACTTTTCCCGATTTAATGAAATATAGTAAGCTTATTCCTCTTTTTAAATCAGGTGACAAAAGTGACCCCACAAATTTTAGGCCGATATCAGTCTTACCGGCACTTAGTAAAATTTTTGAAAAAATTATATACTCTCAATTATTAGACTATTTAACAGTAAATCAAATCCTTCATAATAATCAGTTCGGCTTTTCTAAAGGTAAAAATACTACAGATGCTGGAATAGCACTCCTCAAACATATTTTTGAGGCTTGGGAGGGCAAGCAAGACGTAATTGGTATATTTTGTGACCTGTCTAAAGCTTTCGATTGCGTTGATCACGTTACACTTTTAAAGAAGCTAGAACATTATGGTGTCTCTAAAAAATCAGTTAGCCTTTTGCAGTCATACTTGCACAATAGACATCAAAAAGTAATTGTAAATAATACTGCTTCTACTGGAGCCCCCATTATTATGGGCGTGCCCCAAGGTTCAATATTGGGCCCTCTGCTGTTCTTAATATATATTAACGATCTCCCTAACTACGCGAGTAATTTATGTGAGACAGTACTATTTGCAGATGATACATCTTTAATTTTTAAAATTGATAGAGGAAACAACTGTTCTGACGAAGTAAATAGTGCTCTCTCTCAAGTCGCACACTGGTTCAACAGTAATAATTTGTCTCTTAACCCTACCAAAACGAAATTTGTTAAATTCACATTACCTAATGTAGGGCAGGTCGACATGCACATCAATTTGAATGGGGATGTAGTAGAGTTAGTTGAGAGTACTAAATTTCTTGGTATTACATTAGATTCAAAACTACAATGGGATCCACATATTGAAACCTTGTCGAGTAGACTTAGTTCTGCGGCTTTCGCAATAAGGAAAATAAGGCTCCTAACTGATATTGAAACGGCAAGACTAGTTTACTTTAGTTATTTTCATAGTGTAATGTCCTATGGCCTGTTGTTGTGGGGCTCAGCAGCCAATATAGAAAATGTTTTTATACTTCAAAAAAGAGCTGTGCGCGCCATTTACAACCTTCGACAGAGAGATTCTCTTAAAGAATTGTTTAAAGAGATTAATATACTAACTTTGGCGGGACAATACATTTATGATAATATAGTATATGTAAGGAAACATCACGATTTATTTATTAAGCATAGCGATGTTCATAATTTTAATACTAGAAACAAGAATAAGCTTGCCGTTCCAAGATTTCGACTTGAAAAATGCAGTCGCTCGTTTTTGGGGAAAGGCATAGCCTTTTTTAATAAAGTTCCACAACAAGTGATTGAGCTGCCTTTGCATAAATTTAAAATACATGTTAAAAAAACGCTCTTAAGCAAAGGTTATTACAAGGTAGAAGATTATTTGAAAGACCAAAATGCATGGAAGTGATACTAACATAAAACATGACTATTGTAATTGTATAAAAGGAAAATATTCTAATACTGAGTATAAGAAAATTTTCCTCTTATATTAAATATGTTTCAAGATTGTAGATTTGTGTTTGGCAACGACATGTTCCTTTGTAAATGTTGTTGCTTCTGTTAAAGCTGATAAGTTTCTTGCGGCCGTTCTTCTTATCAGTTAAAAGATGTCCTGAATGGCTGGTAGGAAAAAAAAAATTGGACGATTCGAAAGCACTTATCTATAAGTCTATTTGAATAAAAATCTTTGACTTTGACTTTGACTTTCTATGGAACCAAAACTGAACAGTCAGCATTTGGTTTATTGCTCAGCTTAAGTGGTGCTAGCCAGCCATCGCAGTTGCACTGGCTGGAGTAACCTGTTCGGGGCAGAGTTAAGTCTGCCACTTTGGGCACACCAGCCTACCTGTTTTTTTTTAATATGGCTTACCTAACGTAGCCATTTCCCATAGCAGCACCGCGAATGACCACCCGCCCGTGCCCGTCGCTGGCACGACGAGTGCATGATGGCTTCCAATGCTAGCTATGCGAACCCGTGCAGACATATCCCGCACCGAGACAGCACGTAAGTCAGCCACTTGGAGCAACCCTATCAGAAATTACATAAATATAGCTCACCTAAAGTAGCAATTTCCCACAGCAGCACTGCAAATGCCCACACGTCGCTGGCGCTACAGTAGGATGAGTGTATGATGGCCTCCGGTGCCAGCCACCGCAATGGCACTGGTCGGGACCGCGTGTGGACGTACACCCCGGACCGGGATAGACCGAAGTCGGCCACTTTGAGCAGGCCCGCCCCGTCCACCAGGATATTTCGGGCCGCGAGGTCTCTGTAAAATGGATGAGTATATAATTATGACATCGCTCTGCCACTTTCTTGGAACTTTTGACTTCGAATGACTGAGATGCAATGTCATTTTTAAATATGTTTATTGACAGTTAGTCGCCTTAAAAAGGTCTAATGAGCTGTTGAGTGATTTACGTGTATATGTAACATATTGATGTAACACCCTGCCAAGCTGCCAACCTAAACAACAATATCTTTGGTCTCAAAATTTAGGCCATTTCTGGCCGGTATTTTAGAGCCATCCGGGTGCTTTACGTTACGGGATCGACGCGACGACGGCGGCGACGCGACGAGACGACGCGACGACGCTGACTTTGCAAATATTTTAATTAAAATGTAACAAAGCTTTTTACGAGATTTCTTTGCAAATTATATTAAAATTATTTCTACTCCAATAGCAAAAATGATAACAAACTCAAGATCGTCCTAATCAAATTCGTCTTGCCAGCCAGGAAAAAAAAATAGTTAAAATATACGTGGCAGGTACAACCTAGTTTCAATTAGTCAAAGTTTACCGACCGAGGACTCTTATAATTTATTTTGTTCGAGCCCGACCCGTGGTACAACTGCGATGTCCAACTGGTAGAGTGGTACTGAATTTATTATTCTAATAAATTCCTGTTAGTTCAGTAGTTTTTGCGTGAAAGAGTAACAAAAGTCTTCACATATTTTTTTTCGCCTATTTAATATTAGTACAATTTATTTATTTATGTAGGTACGAACCTGGGTCCTAATAACGCCATATTGAGCAATTCTCGTTAGATACTCGTACTTATGTAGGCTGTTCCAAAAATAGTTAGTGAAATGATAAATAGAATATAAAAAATGTTTATTTACAGCTTTTCAAAATATCTAATCCATTCCCAATGCACTTATGCATTCGGGTGAACCAGCTTTTAAAACATTTAAAAAACGTGTCTTGTGGGAGGTGCTAAACTTTCGCCCACGAAGCATTTTTTTTTCATCTCACACGCTCCGAAAAGGAGGTTTTGTCAATCAGTTTCAGCGTAGAAAATCGCTTTTTGGCGCCTAGCGCGGCAAAGTACTTTTTTAATTTAATACCTAAAAATATGTTATAATGCGTTCCGAATCGCACTATCGACTTTTTTGTTACATTTTATTCTTATTTTAAATAGCTTTAAATTAATTATAATACTCCGTTTTGGTTTTATTATTATATTTTAGTTCATTGAATTATAAAAACAATAACAATAAGATTAAACTATTTGTTATAAGAATTTTATATTAGGCTAGGTGAGATTTCACAGCCTAAGATTGGATTTCGGAACGTGACATAAATCTTTATTTTTAAATTGTCTTTGTCTTGTACCTGTCAAGTCAACAGTCCTGTGTGTCAGTGTCAACATTTACGGAATCGTTTTTAGTGTTATTTATAATATATTCCTAGTTTAAATAACTTTGAATTAACTTTGATTCTCCCTTTTTTATTATTTTAGTTTTTTATATCATTAAAACAATGAGATTAAGGAATATTTAGATTAAACTTTATGTTTAAAGATTTTTTTACCGGAAGTTGACCGCGGAAACAATCATAAAATGTTCCTCGCTGTTATGAGGTAAAAATTGTGTGTTGCGCTCGGCAGAAAAGTTTTTAGCGTCTTGTACCTTTGAAATCCTCGCTTCGCTCAGGATTCAATCCTAGAATCCTTCACTTGCTCAGCTTTCAATGCAGGTAACTCGCCTCTAAATAACCAACTTTCCAGCCTTGCATAACAAATAACTATTAATACAAAAAAAAAACATGACGCTAAATCTGGGCTTTACGGAGGATGGGGTAACATTTGTACCCCCGAAGTTGTCAAATATGGTTCTAGCAGCTTTGTGAGCGGGCGCGTTATCTTGATGAAAAAGAATGCCACAATAGCAATTTTCTCACACTTTTTCAAATAAATTATTGTGTTAGTTACATATATCTCCAGATGTTAATAGGTGTAGGTACAAACTATTTAACCTCTTCCCAAATGACCAGTTTTTTGACATCTATTTTAAGGAAAGGAGGGGCCATGTGGTTTGGCCGGCTGCGCGGGGGTAGGTCGATACCACCCCCGGCGCGGCGTGCCAAGCAACCGTTGCTAAGCAACAAGTGTTCTCCATTACCCGGCAATGTTTAGCTGGAAAAGTATTTACAGATGTCACATTTTTGGTATGTACATTGCTACGTGAAGATTATAAGATGATAACTAGATTCTTTATTTTATAGAAATTGTGTGTCGAAAATTCAAATGACATACCTACTTATTAGTAATGGGATAAACGCCTACTGCTCTCTTAATGGCAATAACACTAGCTTGTGGTTTGGTTAATTAGTACGTTAGTAGTGCCTATTTCGCCGTTTATGATTGGACAGTGGACTAGCTTCCGACCGAGGTTTCTCCCGCATGGTTCCCGGTCCCGTAGGAATTCCGGGATAAAAAGCAGTATATATTCCTCTCCGTCCTTTCAACTAAGTCTATACCAAAAATCAAGTCGATTGGTTGCTTAGTTACGTCGTGAAGGAAGGACAAACAAACTTCGCAATTATAGGTAATATTAGTTAGTAGGATAGGATTGGATTAGGCACATGAACTTCTGGTAAAAAAGAGAGAATAAGTATGAAATTGTAACTAAATCCGACTTATTATACTTATTATAGCAAAAGTAGTACTTAAGGTACGTACTAACTATTTAGTAATCTGTGCTTAAGGGAAGACAGCAGGTACCTAGTGTACCTCCGTCAGCCAGTAATGATAGATAAAAAGGGGGATAAGAAATTATTAACTAAAAAACTATTACGCTAGTTCATAATAATCATTTTGTTATGAAAAAAGTAAGTCATCTTCTCAGTTGTTGATTACATAAGAATTAGTGACCAGGGGGGTTACTCTTGACAGTCTTGACGGAATCGAGTTCACATCAGGAGGAGTACTCTAGGCCCGTCAACTAAGATACGGACCCCCGTCCGTAAGATTCCCGAAACTACGGATGGAGCCTAATCTATTGATTTCGGATGTACTAGTTTTGGATATACGGCACAAACACATTGGGTGTAGGTACAATGTCAAAACGTATGCTCATTCATTCTTAGTTCGGGTCTCCGAACTAATAAGCTGTCCGTAGGTGATACGGAGTAGGAAACGTCCGTAACTTAGGCCGAAACTTCGGGTTTCGTGCTTAGAGAGTAGACCTCCAGGATTGAAATAGTGTCAAAACGGTACAATGGAAACCATAGCAACCGTTTTCAACGTACCAAAAGATTTTTGACGTTTGCTTTGATCCTAATGTGAACTCGATTCCGTCGAGAGTAAGGGGGCAGATTTGTTTTTGGTCGTCCAAGTTTTGATACTTTAGGTTTTTTTTTTTTTTTTTTCATTTATTATCAAATAAATTTACAATAAAAAATTACATAAACAGCACATAGAAACCACTTAGGTTTATGCATGTGCATGTGCAGGTAAAATGTTATATTAAATTAAATAGGTTTTTATAGCATAATTACTTTGATGTCATATTTTTTTCAATAAGGCTTATAGAGAAGGAAACTAACGTAGAGTTTCCTAAATTATGTGTCTATAAAACATATTCTAGGATATTGAAATACAATCATGTTATTCACAAATTATATTACGACTTGAAGTAACGTAAAACTGAATATTACAATATAACCTAACGTAAAATTCTTGATAAGTTTACACGAGAAAACTCGCAGAGTGAGGCAAAGTTATTTACCGCTACATAAACTCGTAGGGTGACCAAGCTATGCTAATATGAGAATTTAAATATTTCAAAACGACTAAAAACATCATAAGAGTATTTATAGTTTACACGACTATGACTGCAAAAAGAAAAAAGAATGTATTGAGTTTGGGTTCCCTGTATTTTTTTTTTAAAACAACTGAAAAAGAAAATTATTTAACAAATGTGTATTTTTGTAAGTTTGTTTTATATTAAGGCGACAACGATAAGAATGATACTGTAGTATGCTATTAATGTATTATTCAAAGGCCAAGAAGTCCTAGGTTGGTGAGATAACCTATCAAAAAAACAAAGATCAAATCAAAGAAACTTATCAAAAAAAAAAGTAACAAGTATTGTAAATTGTTCAACCGCCTTCGTGGTCTAGTGGTACAACCACCGGTATCAGACCTAGGGGTCTCGGGTTCGATTCCCAGCGGGGGTACATATTGTATTCGGTTTGGTTGGTGGTAGGACTTGATGTAAGTCCGCCTGGCTAACTACCACCATCTTATCTAAGTCTGACGCCATAACAACAATGTTTTCAGCATTGTTGTGTTCCGGCAATTAAAGATAAGATAGCCAGTTCCTCAGTGATTGGGGATTCCGGGAGAGGCTCGCTTCCATCTTCAGCCTTATCAATACTTAACATCAGGTATGATGAAGGCTAAGAGACTCCCCGTACTTCATAAAAAAAACAAATAATTGTAATTCATGATTTTTTTATTTTTGCAGTTTCAATGCTATTTTTATACTTGTTATAAATTTTTTTAATAGAAAAATATTGGAAAATATTAACTCGGCCACAACTTATTCTCATACAGGACTCGACAGGTTAACAGTATCAGGTTCGAGTCCTGTCTGAGAATAACTTGTGGCTAAGACCATTTTTTTTCAATATTTTTCTATTAAAAAAATTGTCATACATAAGTAAAATCGATCATTAAACATTTGTAAAGATGTTTCTTTCGAATGCAAGGATATTCCTTCTGACATATGTTTATGTGCAAGATTGGAGAAAGGTGATACTGTTAAGTACCTTGGCATAATTATAGATTACAATCTGTCATTAAAAATTACATTACACTTATAGTTAATAGGCCCCATAAACTAATATATGTATTTAAAAAATTACTACATGTAGCAAAATTTGGGCTTCTTAGGAATGTCTACTTGTCGCTATGGCAGTCTGGGCTTGGGGATTATAGCTTGGGGAGGTGCTGCTAAATCAACGCAACTAATGGTAGAAATAGCACAGAGGTTTATCTTAAAAGTCATGACTTCTCGTCCAATTTACTATCCCACAGCTCTCGTCTTTAATGATTGTGATGTGTTATCCGTTAGACAACTCTTTGTATTGCAGGTGATCCTCAAACAACACTTCCTTTTACTATTATGACAAAATATAACAGCCAAACGCGTATAGATAAAATCATTGTGTTATGATGAAATTGAAATATTTTTGAAAATATGTAGCTAATTTAACCTATAAATCCATAATATAATATTTTATGAAATAATACACACCCTCTCCACACACACACACTCATTTAACACACCATGAGAGGACATACTCTACACATACCTTTTTGGCAGATTTAAATATTATATAAATAAATATTATATTTGCTACATTATATTACATCTATATTTTTGTATCCAATAAAGAGCGCTGCAGCTGAGATACAGTGTAAACTATTTCAGGTGCAGATATCAATTTCCAGATCTAAGATGTACCTCAGATAAGAAAACGGATCTGTATTTTTGTAAGAAAAATGTGTTAATAAAAATAAATAAATTTATTTTATAATATTGTTCGTGAGGAATTGGATTAACTCGCGAACTTAGGATGTCGCGTGGTGGTCCTATTTATCAGAATGTATTATATTTATATGTATATGACCTTTTCCACGATTCAAGTTACGTCTATACCAAATGGAAAAGTATTTTACGTGACGAAGTACATATTTGTAAAAAATATTTCATAGCTATTTGTTGTTACGATCGCGATCAAATTCGCTATGTCTATTTTCACATCATTTTTCAATACAAAACTTTACCCCTTTTTCAAACCTTGGGGCAATTCATGTCCACCGCATCGACGTCAAAATCTATGCCATTTTTCCAATCAACATCCCATAAAACCTTAATAACGACACCCATATAGATTTTAACATTATTTACCTCTTTTTAGCCTCTTAGGGGTTGATTTCCATAAAATCACATAATATAGGTTCGTTTATTTGTATTTAATTTCTGACAAGAAGCCTAATAACAAATAAGTGACTTTTACTATCAAAATAAAGGACTTTTCTTAAACAACTTCATCCCCGTTTTCACCCCTTTGGGGCTATAATTAAAAAAAAAGTTGAGACGTAAACACAACATTTGAAGACCCTAACACTTTTACTTTGAAAATTATGGCCTTTCTAACACAACCTCTTCTCTTCTCTTTCACCCCTTGGAGGGTAGAATTTTAGAAAACGCCGGGACAGGTCAATGTTTATTTTTAATAGTTAAATTAAATATAAAATTTGAAGATCCTAACTCCAAAACTGACCGACTTTCATACAAACTTTTTTCCCGTCTACCACCTCCTTAGGGGTTGAATTTCGAAAAATATTTCATAGTGCACCCTTAGACCTTATAAGGAACCTATGTGCCAAATTTGGAGTCCCTAGGCCCAACGGTTTGGGCTGTGAGTTGATATATCAGTCAATCAGGAATTATATATATATATATATATAGATTTACCTCGCATTGATTTTATGGCGCTGGCCTACAGAGCGGTTCGCGTCCTGTCTGAGAATAACTTGTGGCGGAGTCAATTCTTTACGAATTATTATAAATAATTGTAATATAAGTAGGAGATAAAAATTACAAGTTTTATCCCATCTATCTAGATATCATGGTCACCCCACAATCTAGGCACCTGAAGGCTTTTTGGTATAAAATTAAATATATCTCCAGCTGCCTGTTGATAGGGACCCGTTCCCGGAAAATTCCCGGCCGGGCGCGGGCGGATTCTCGGAAAACGCCGGGCATTTCTCGGCATCCGCCTGGGGATTCCGGGTTAGGGAAGTGGGTTATATCGTTACACCGGGTCAAGGTTAGAAACGGGTCACCGCGTGGAGTCGTCAACATTGCTACCTACCTGTTGTTTAATGGTTGTTATTGGTATTGGTACTGCGTTTGATGATGGTGAACTCTTGGGACGGAACATTGACATGTTTAAATTGGACTATTTTGTAACTAAATGAGAAGTCCGGAAATATCGGTTTCGGAGTAAGTAAACATTATTTAATGCAAGGTTCTTTTATACTTACCGAATAACGAAAGGTCTATGTAACTTAAATACCCATACCTATCTTAAATACCAATTCAAGGTTAGTCTGAATTTAACTAATTTCACGAGGAGTAGGCAAACTAGTAGATAGTATGAGTTCTATATTCACTAGAATTTATATTTAAACCCACTACTGGCCTGTACCTGTGCGTGATTCCCCTCGCATCATGATGCTTTTCAGCTGCAGCGCGGGTTCTGCCACATAATGCTGGTCGCTGCAGTTCATGCGGTCACTGCTGTTCAAACGGTGGCTGCAGTTAAACAAGTCGCTTTTCCATGCTAAGGGTTTGTATGCCAGCTACTGTATACCTATACTGACCCTGTACGCATACTCCTTGCCTCGATTGCTAAAGTGAGGTACAGGTATTTTGACCAAGGTAGATTTCCTAACTAAGGGTTCTGTTCTTTAGTGCGGGTTTCGCTACACAATGCTGTTCACTGCAGTTCATGCGGTCATTGAGGCGGAGCGTAGCGGAGCCTCTCTTATGTTGACTCTTTTGAAAATCTGTCCGCCCGGTCATAGCGCCCAGACCGATGAAACTTGGCACATACTTAGACATCAACCATACCTAGGAGGTGACAAAAATTCGATGTCCTGCCATCACCATAACCTTAGCTTTTGGCGCCAAAGAAGAGCCAAATTCGGTTTTTAGGGTTTTGCTCGAAAAGTATAGACTTTTGTGCATCGCGATACATTACAAATTTGACCAGAATGTAATTCTGCGTTTAATGCAACAAACCGCGTCTAAATCCGTCATGTCCTCACAGAGTTATGCCGACATAAAGTTGTAAAAGCATGCGGCGCTCCGCCTCTCTTGGGCTCCAAAGCGCCACCGTGCAGTTTGGAGCCGTTCCTAGTATAATTTAGTGGTATAAGATACCAACCTGTGCGTGATACCCCGCTCTTCCAAGTGTTGCATGCCCATCGCCACCTGGAGCGCATACTCCCGCATCATGTTGCTGTCCAGCTGCAGCGCGGGTTCTGCCACATAGTGCTGATCGCTGCAGTGCATGCGGTCACTGCAGTTCAGCCGGTCACAATTCGACCGGTCTTCGAAAGGCTTCCCGTCTGATAATGCTGGGTCGGAGTCGCTCAGGTTTGTGTACACAGCTGGAAATATTTATGTTTTAATTTTTTATAATCACAAAGCAATTTTTTATGGGAACACAAAAGAAATCTTTATTTTTCCAAAAAAATCAAAACCGACTTCAAATAGTCGAATTTGTTAACGAATTTGTTTTTGAGACGGTTAAAAATTATAAAATTGTATCAGCTTTGAGGTATCCTCTTTCAAACATAAAAATAATTATCTAAGGGCCTTTGCACACAAAAAAGCGCGCCGTCGTCGACTAGAGCCCTAAATCGGTCCATAAACAAAGTAATGATCCCGTCATGAGACTAGTTGCTTTTTTCTAGTATATTTTGTTGTTTCATATTTATCACATAAGTAATGATCCGTTTCCGTATCCGTATAATGTAAATGTTTAGGTAACGAAAACGACAGCATTTTCAAGATTCCTTGAAAATACTGAACCAATTTCATATCTTTATGAGAAATAGTAATAGACCAACATGTGTATAATGTTGACATAATAATAATTAATAACGTTTGATTTTATTATATTATTGCTACTGTGCTAGCGACTAGTACTGTTAGTGGCTACAGTTATATAATTTCCGGCTTCGGTTGAATTGAAACAGCTTCTAAGCGCCTGTTAATAAAATGTCAGTGATAAGTTGCACGAATGCTTCTACGCATATAGTGTCATTGTAGGTAACAATGTTAGGTTACCTACTTACTTATTTTCCAATAATATCAAAACTTTTTGCTTATAAAAAAAATATCAAAACTCACTATCAGCTTCCGAAGGCCGTCCATTGATATCACTATTCACCTTCCTAGTCTCGCACGAGGCCTGTTCCACCTTCCGTCTTCCTCTAGCAGCTCTCAGTAAAGTGAGTAGGTCTCCTCTAGGAGCATGTTCCAGGAGAGCTATGAGCGGCGCCTGCGTCGTGCAACAGGCTATCAGGCGAATGACATGTTTGTGGTACCCGACATGTTTCAACATGTTGATCTCCCCTAGGAAGTCTTGCATTTCCTCTTCGGAGACGTTTTCTGTAACAAATACATGAAAATGAGACACAAATACCTATTTAATTGGTTTGGAGCCTTATAAGGCCACGTGTATAAGGTGTTCTCACAGACATATATTGAGAAAGAGAAAACAGTGCTTCAAACTGTAGGAGAACCTAGCGTGTCGAATTTTTAGAACCTAAGCTGACGTCACGAGCGAGATGTAGTCATGTGGAAATGTTATTGACGAGCTCTTGCAAGAAAGCACTGCGCAATTAACCATTTTCGTTTTTGAGTGACGCGTGTTTTCTTGGCAATGGTCGCGGACTGACTTAGGTCGGAAAACTTTGTCCGTGGATCATATTTTTACACGCAAGGTAGGTAAACTTTTATCGTCTATCTCGATATAGGTCTGTGGATGTTCTTAAACGGTTCCTTTCCCAAATTATAAGATAAAAGGAAAGGGAATAGTTAAGCATTTAAGTACTACACGACACATAGCCCGGTCAATCTAGATATCCAACATTTATACTTCTATTGTAAGTGAATGTTATGTTTAGTAAAGTGAGTAACTAATAATCTTAGCTGTCTTTTTCAGTGGTCATGGAATTTCATCCACACTCCAAAAAGAAAGATGACAAAGGTACAAAAATTCCAAAAAGCTGAAAGTTGGTAAAATTGTTCAAAACAAAATTTAAATTAATTATAAAAAGTCCTCATCGATCCGGTCTGGATAAAAATATATTCGAGATCTGAGGTAAAAAAATGGAATTTGCGCAATTTCAGCAAAACGGTAAGTTTTATCATAAAATCAGCTTTGACAATTTTTTTTCCTTAAGAGCCACCGTTTCTGAGATAAAACGATTAATAAACATGAAAAATTGTAATCGTCAACATTTCCACATGTTTCCACGCCACCTATGAGGTAGTGTACTAAGCGCGTTTTTTTTAAACGTGATATACCTACCCTATAGTTCATTCCATGGATCTTTTGTGCTTCTGTTTAATTTGAAACTATTGCATTATGTATCCTATCCTACTACAATATTATAAATGCATAATTATGTCAGTTTGTATGCTTGTTCCTCTTTCGCGAATAAATGGTTGAACGAATTTTGATGAAATATGGTTGGTAGGTACTACTTTGTATCCCGATATTACCACGGAGAACTAAAGTTACTGACATCGCTCGAAGGATTGCTCAGCTGAAGTGGCAGTGGGCGGGACACATAGCGAGAAGAACCGATGGCCGTTGGGGGCGGAAGGGTTCTGGAATGGCGACCGCGTACCGGACGACGCTCCGTGGGTAGGCCCCCCACAAGGTGGACCGACGATCTGGTGAAGGTCGCGGGAAGCCGCTGGATGCGGGTAGCGCAGGACCGATCGTCGTGGAGATCCTTGGGGGAGGCCTATACCCAGCAGTGGGTGTCATGTGGCTGAGACGACGATTACCACGGAAATGAGAACCACGCGAGTGAAGCCGTGGGTGACCGCTAGTAACAGATATTAGCAAGGTTTAGAAATGATAAAAGCTGTGTAAATAAAAAAAAAAGTAGGTTAGAACATAGATTAGAATTTACACGTGTTTTCATTCACTAGAGTAGTGTATATATTCTTTGCTAGAGTGGCGCTCAAGACTGATAGTTTTTCATGTATTGGGTATAGGTAGGAATTTAATATATACTTACTCTTTGTTTTTCTATGTTTTTTTTGTTTTTCTTTTATTGCTGTAGTTGTGTATGTAATAGTGAGATTTTAATTTTAATTTAAAATTTTCTTGTTCTTTTATGTTTTCTTTTTTTTATCCGTGTGTCAATAAAAAAATTTTTTTTCCTTCTTTATTTCTAAAACTAATTTTATGATAAAACTTCATTTTGGTGAAAAGCGAGAAAATCATTTTTTTTCCCTTTAAGCTCGATTTTTTTTCAGGTACCGTATCGATGAAGACTTTATAATTATGTTTTGAACAACTTTCAGCTTTTGGGAATTTTTTGTATCTTCACTCTATTTTTTTGGTCTAATTTGAATGGACTAACAGTCCCTGTACCGGTCTACATATGAAAGATAGTTCAAATAATTATGAACACTCAATACAAGACACACTTCCAAAAATATCTCTCGTAAAAAACTGAACGTTGTAATCCAAAAATATTTGGTATTTCAAGTTGTTTTAAAGCGAAAGTAGGACAGTAGTTACACTCTTCCTTTTTTATTGCAGTAAATAGTCCAATCTCCATTTCACATTATACCCTGAAAGCAGCGCTTCCTTCAAATAACTTTAACCGCCTCTGTGGTCTAGTGGTACAACACCGGTATCAGACCCAGGGGTCCCGGGTTCGATTCCCGTCGGGGGTACATATTGTTTGCGGTTTGGTTGGTGGTAGGACTTGTTCTAAGTCCGTCTGTCTAGCTACCACCATCTTATCTAAGTCTGACGCCATAACAATAATGTTTTTAGCATTGTTGTGTTCCGGCAGTTATAGATAAGATAGCTAGTTACTCAGTGATTGAGGATTCCGGGAGAGGCTCGCTTCCATCTTCAGCCTTATCAATACTTAACATGAGGTATGATGAAGGCTAAGAGTCTTCCCGTCGTTCATAATAAAAACAAAAAAGATACTATAAAGATAAGCAAACTACATTATCCTCATCAGACATTTTTTAATGTCCTCGCTGCTGGGGCACTGGCCTTCCTTATGGATGGATAAGGAGAACGGGCCATGACCCACCGCGCGGGCCCAATGCGGATTGGTGGGTTTTAACGACTGCAAATGCAGTCGGGACCAACGACCTTACGTACCTTCCGCAGCACGGAGGAGCTCGAGATAGTACATTTTTGAGCGCCCATCATTATCATCGTGACCGACCATTGCGAGAGTTGCTTAACCTCAACAATCACAGGCCGAGCGCGCAAACCACTACTCCACGGGCTCCTACACCACTACATTATAGTTAAACTAACTGTATTAAATTATGTATTGTCCCAGTCATCTTCAATTCCGAAGGACTTAGACAACTTTTTGATATCCTTAATATTAGAGTTTTTTGATCAGACCATGTAAAAGATTCCAATGGCATGCATTATTTTCCAAATCAATAGTTTTTTCTTTCCCATACAAAAAACGTAGTTTTGCCAAATGAATTTGTATGGAATTGTAAAAAAAAAAGTTTTCATTTGACAAATAATTTATATGCCACTAGCTGTCGCCCACGGTTTCACCCGCGTGGTTCCAGTTCCCGTGGGAGTTGAAATTGGCGAAAATGCTACGGGTATTCCTCGTTGCCGTTGGAAATGTGTTGTTCGCTAAATCTTATATTATCCATAAATAAACAAAATGAAGCAAGGTCTTGGGTAACAATTGGAAGTTTATTTTCGTACTGTATAAAAGAATAATAAATAATTAATAAATGTTATTTTGGATATTTGGAACAAGATGAAGTACATTGCTTACCTATTTATTATCAATTATGATGGCAAATGTTTGCGATATTGTATTGTGTAACCATTTTGACTTTTACACCACAGTATAATCTGATCTGACAGTAGTCAGTATATGTTGTAAAAATAGCGTTCCGAAAAAATAGTTCCTTTGCTGCTTGATTCTTGACCTTGACCCTGTTTTCCGTGAAGACAGCTGACAAGGACTCTCGTTTCGTATTAAGCAGAATTTCACAGTCTAAAGATAAAATTATTGAGAAGATATATAATAGATAATAAATAAATGTCTTAGTATATATACAAAAAATTCACATAGTATAAAAATATGTATAACTGAATGGCTAAAAACTTTAACCTATAGCGAAACAGAAAGTTTATTAAAGTTTATAGTATAATATACACATGCATACACATACGCACGCACACACACACACACACACACACACACACACACACACACACACACACTCAAAAACACATACACAACAACACACACATATACACACACACGCACACACAAATATTCTTATAAGTCAACAGTAATGTTATAAATTTAGCTTTTAAGTACTTTAGAAATTAAAACTAGAAATATTATAAAGCTATTGTTATGGAAGAGCGGAGCCTTCTGTCACAGATATTTCCATGTCTAAAAGGAGGCTCCAGTGCTAATGTTGTTACAATGTTTCTAGTGCTGAAATAAAAGTTTTTTGTTTTTTTTTTTTTTTGAAGATGTAACAAAAAATCTGTTAAAACACTGTCAGTAATATTGTTTGATCATATTTGATAATAAAATTATATTTGTAAATATAAAATAAAGTATAAAGCCCTTCTTTAAGTTGATACATACATTTCTCGATTGCAGTTCACATAATCGATAAAAACGGAACGTGCAGTTATAGACATTTCAACATTTTTCGACATGTCATCTCTACCGAATGCGAGAATACCATTTTTATGGGAAATAGAGATTCCAGTGACGTTTTCGTTAGACATTGAATATTCGACATTATGTCGATTCGAGATTTATGTCGCACGTCATGAGAATTGGCCCCCCTGTATGCAAAATGTATGTAAATCAAAATTAACATTATGCTGTGCTTTTTCTGTCAGTCACGGTATTGTTTTATTAGTATAGAAGAACACGGTTTAATCGAAACCTTATGGGATGTAAATGAACACGTTGTTAAAATTAAAACGGAATCTACAGGAGGTGATTCCCAATAAACTATTCTCAATAAGAGATAAGCCTACTGTGGTTTAGTTGCTAGGCAATATTTGTTATTTCCAGTTATTTAACAGAAATAACTTAGCAACAAAACTATAGTATCTATCACTATGGATTGGCTATTGGGAACGGCTATAAGCAAACATCGACGCTGTTGTCATGACTGAATGTCACATAAGCTATCAAATAGTATTGAAAATTGGGAAATCGATATTTATGGATGTTTGCTTTGAGAATAACCTATCAGATTACAGGATTAGTAATAGAAATCAGTCATGCACGCCACAGATAAATTCCTAGTTTTTCGGAATAGAACGATACTTTTTGATCATGCCAATCAATTATATTATAGTTTAAAATGACAATAAAAAAAAATTATTATGTTAGGACATGGTGTCGCAACCATGTAGTCAAGTAACTAAGCAAAAACTATGTGGGTTACCGAGTCGTGTCTCGTGGACGAGATCGGTTGCCAACAACAATGAAGATTACAAATCATTAAGACATATTCTATGCGATAAAATCGTAATAACCCCGATGTGGTACAGACTGACAAATAGCTTTACCTCTACAGAGTATCGTTTTTATCTGATACCCGTTGTTTGCTATGAATATCTAGGTACCTTGCCTTCTACGGGATTGTTATTCAACGGGAATTGACTTTCAGCGAAAAGGTCATTACATATGTATGTATTGTATTTTATGTTTGTTTGTTACAAGCTCAGCTTTATGAACTTAGCAGTACAGTAACCAGTAGACTCTTGAAAAACCTGCAATGATAGCAATCACAAGAGTGATTCCATCCACTAGAACAATACCTGTGAGCATTTTGTTTGTGACAGAGATGGTCCCGCCGCCTAGTATCTCCAGCTTGGCGGCGTGGACCCTGCCCAAGGCGCCACTGCCATCCAGGGCGCCCAGGTGCACGGAACTCCTGCTGACCTTATTGAGGTCTTAAGCACCTCTAATGATAGCACTAACAACTGTAACTCCGCTGGTGAACATTTGGCAACAACAGTGATGGTTGTTGCAGTGCAGGAACCAGCTTAGTAGACGCTTGAAAAACCTCAAATGTTAGCAATACGTAGGTACAACTGTGACTCCATTATGTAATATGTCAATAACTGTAGGCACTTGCGGGAACAGTGTTGGTCTTTGTAGTGTTGGGACCTTGGACGCTTAATATGACAGGAGACTTTCTTGCTTGATACTACTAATCATAGCAATCACAACAGTGATTCGATCCACTAGACTAGAGCAAACCTGTGAGCATTTTGGCGGCGACAGTGATGGTTTCCCCCCCTGGCATCTCGAGCTTGGCGGCGTGGACCCTGCCGAAGGCGCCGCTGCCGATCAGGGCGCCAAGGTGTACACGATTCCTGCTCACCTCCCACTCGTCGTTGGGGTCCACCAGACCCTGAAAAAATGAGGCGTTT
The DNA here is from genome assembly GCA_910589605.1 of Chrysoteuchia culmella. NCBI lineage: Eukaryota > Metazoa > Arthropoda > Insecta > Lepidoptera > Crambidae > Chrysoteuchia > Chrysoteuchia culmella. The sequence continues at coordinate 6,681,137 of OU342651.1, forward strand.
ATGAGTAATGGGATGAAAACTTGATAATAATTAAATTGGTATTAGGGTTTACTGAAGAAATAATACTATTATTTTTATTTGGTATTTAAGACCAATCAAAGGTCTTGGTTTTCTTTTTCAAGTAGAGTTTAATTGGTATTTTCAGCTTTTTGAGATTTGGAGATTTAGATGCAGTTTTTCTGTCCCTTTTTTTAGGGCAAATCGTGGAAAAGCCATAAATAAAATAAATTTTGAAATTACTAAGGCACTTTCTGTTCATATCCAAACAGACATAGCTACTAGCTTTTGAGTTGAAATATTATTAAGAAAGTATATTTTTAGGAATCAATAAATGTATTTATTTATTTATTGAATTAAAAGAAACATACAGCTCTTATAATACATTTAGAGTTATTATAACTATAAGTAATTCATTAGCCAAAACAGTTTCCAACGATGACAATTTGTATAGCGAAGACTATAATAAATAAAAATTTAAAAGATAACAATATAAGAAAAGTAAAAAGAAAACCTAAACCATGGATGCCATTCCAACAACCAAAGTTAAGGAAATATGTAAGTAAGGCGGTATAATAGTATATAGAATTTGACTGAAGCAGATAACACTGTATTGTTTATTACATACTATTAACTTTTTTCACGGCTGATATATATGGATATGTATAACTATCAACGTAAAAAATATATATTTACCTCGAATTCTTTTTGCACATACAGCGGGCTCTGTTCTGCCTGGCCACGGTTTGCCGAATCTCCATTTCTATAAAGAAAATTCTTTATCAATATAATTAGCCAAGTAGCTTAGGAACTATGTATTTTCTACAGGTATTATTGAAACTAATAATAAAAAAATGACAGTAATCTGTATATTTGTATGTACATTAATGTTTCATTTTTTATATAAAAGATCACTATAATATGTTCGAATAAAAATACACTCGCGGACAAATAAATAGAGCAACTGGGTACTTTTCATACAAACATTCTTACTTTGTGGTCTAATGAATAAAAAAAGTAGATAAATGTTCTGATTTCTGGAAAGGTTTGTGTGTCGATGGTGAGGTAATATGCTCAACTAAAAGCCGTTCCCAATAACCTATCCAAAGTAACAGATAGTTCTGTAGTTTTGTTGCTTAGTTATTTCTGTTATATGTCGGGAAATAAAAAAAGTTTGCCTAGCAACAAAACCAGTTAGGATAAATTATTGGTAATGACAGTAAGCAATTAGCATTTTAAACAACTGAATTTAATGATTTCATATACTTTTAGTGAAATTATGTTTAATTTTACTTTCATATAAAGTTTTATGAAAGCGGATGAGTTAGTGAATTTACTTAGCTTATAATAAATTTTAAATAGAAAAATAGCATTGAAAATGCAAAAGTCCGAAAATCATAAATGACTTAGCTTATTTTGCTCAAAACTGAACAGGTTTCATGGAATTTTAAGCCTTATATTCGTAAGTCGAGTAATCGACTGATACGTCGACATATACATTTTTACATAACTAGTGAAACTTTTTGAATAATGAGACTGTAAAGTGAGCATGTTTGTATGAAAATAACGCAGTGGCCCGCTTTATTTGTCCACGAGAGTATTAAAAAATAAGTATTCGAATATTTACTGTTTATTCAATTATATTAAAATGTAATGTGTTAAAAGTTTGGTCGATGTTTGGACCACTTTTGTGTGGCGTGTAAAAGTGCTCTAAGAAATACTGATATTTGATCGTCATCAATGTACTAACATTCAAGAATGTTTTCTTTTTCAACGCCTTACTATATTATTAATATCAAAATAATAAAAAAATGCTTAAAATTAGCAATACCAAAGTTTTTCTCCATGGAATGTGTGCCTTTGACATTTTCCTTTGACATTAAATAGGAATAGAAAGCTTCTCATCAAAAAGCAAGAAATGAGAAAGGCATGTGTGTCGTCCCGGAGGAGCGTCATATTATCAGATAAAAGGATTTTTGGTTTCAGGGCAACATTGAAAATATACGAGCACATCCTAAATTCTGCCGAGTATGTACTGTTCAAGGAAAAAAAATCTGGTTATGCTGTTGATATTATAACATTTGAGTTTAAAATTGCGTGTTAAGTTTTCAGATCCCGGCGAAAAGGCCGTAAATACAATAAAAAGTTCTAGGTTTTTTTATTTCGTGACCTTTTCAGTTGTTGACACGTCACAAAAAGCGTATCACGAGGTACATCCGTTATATCCGGAAAAGTATTGTTTTATTAGAAAACAATTAGCTCTTACCGGCTATCAAACATTCATTTGCTTTAATGCAATGAACAAACACGCATGTTGTACGAGATAATGCTAGTCGTTTAACTGAAATAAAATAACGTTGAGGAAGATATCTAAATGTCAATGGTGAAATGACGTTAATTTTTGCATGTCGTTCGATCTGGGGGCCTACTGCCATCTCTTAGCGCAGTATTGTTTCAATCTTACCATGCTATTTCGTACTACGAATCACTTAAGTAAGCTTGTTTTTTGACGGAAGTTTTGTGACGTCTTCACTCAATCATCGCCTTCAAATTGTGAAGTGCGTCAAAATGTGACAACTTCAATAATAAAAAACGCAAACAAAACGTTCTTATGACATGATGGTTTCTAATAGATGACGGTAGGCCCGCAGGAATTAAATTAAAACCTTTTAGAAACTTAAACCTTGTGTTAGGCAATGGGCGATGAATAATACAAAAAACAACTTCTTCAGGCGAGATCCATTTTATTTACTTCTATTTAAGTATTTTACCAAGTTTAAGAACTGTCGATTATATAATCGTGGTTAGATAGTGTTTACAGGGTTCAAAAAGGTACCTGAGTACCTACTATCATCTATTTGGAATTGTTATCGAACGATGTCATTGAAATAGGTAAAATAGCTTTTATTTCATTGACTTATATTTTAATTATAATTTTGAAGCGCTCATGGCCGCGCTTGAGAGACTGATCGTATTCGATCACGTTTGTTAAGCAACGTTCGGCCCGGTCAGGTGTTCCCCTCACTCAAAACAAAAAAAAAAAAAAAAGGTGTCGGATGGGTGACCGTAAAGTGGCATTATAACTGAGCGCTTCCGTGCTTCGGAGGGCACGTTAAACCGTTCGGTCCCGGCTGTTGTCATTTGATTACAGTCGTTAAGCCAAGTCAGAGGCCTTATAGGCGGCTTGATAAACTCTGACACCAGAGGTGGCCACTAATCCTCACTCGATAATAATAATAATTATAATTTAATTGTAACAGCTAAAACGCAACTTTTTTCATTATCTACATAGTAATAGTAAGTATTACTTGCTACTTCAGTCGGCTGGATAGGTATCAATACAGTGTTGCCTTATAAAACGAGATAAAATTCAATATCGTCAAGGGAACTGTAAGTATTGCTTCTATCTTTCGCGCAATATGGCGGCGACGCGTTTTTTTTTAATTAATAATAGGGTGACTTATGATTTTGTAATTTTTGCATTTTTCAATGCTATTTTTATACTTTTGGTAAATTTTAAATAGAAAAATATTGGAAAAAATCAACTCGGCCACAAGTGAATTCTCAGACGGGTATCGAACCCGCGACTTTTTGAAATCCGGTCCAATGCTCTATCAATTTTTTCCAATATTTTTCTATTTAAAATTTACCATAAATGGGGTAACTCTTCATCATCATCATCATCATCATCAGCCTGTCGCAGTCCACTGCTGGACATAGGCCTCTCCAAGTGCACGCCACTGAGTGAGTGGGTGACTCTTAGTCTTTATCATATGTTAAATGCTGAAGATGGAATCGAGCCTCTCCCGAAATCGTCATCACTGAGGAACTGGCTATCTTATATCTAACTGCCGGAACACAACAATGCTGAAATTTTTTTTGTTATGGAGTCAGACTTAGATAAGATGGTGGTAGCTAGCCAGGCGGACTTACAACAAGTTCTACTACCAACCAAACCGAATAAAATATATACCCCCGCTGGGGATCGAACCCGGGACCCCTGGGCTTGACCTGATACCGGTGGTTGTTACTACTAGACCACAAAAGCGGTTACATTCAACTTACTTCGCAACTCTTTCTTGTGTGCTATTGAAATAAAAAAACTTTAATAAACGTTCTGTATTTCACGTACTAAGATCTAAATGTCCGTAATTTTTAAGGTTTTTTTGGTTTTTTGGTTTTCCCGATGTTTGTGCTTTTTTTTTTTTTTTTTTTTTCTTTCCCTCCCGCCGCCGTAAATCATGGGGGCCCATTTTTGTATTCTCCCCTGCCCGATGTTTGTGCTGTTGAAATAAAACAACTTTAATAAACGCGCTGTATTTCACGAACTAAAATGAAGTTAACCGTATTTTTTAAGGTTTTTTTGGTTGTCCCGATGTTTCACCATTTCAGCTGCCGTGGTCACGGGATGACTGTGACTGGATGGTGTGTTTCGTTTTGGCCTCTTTTCGGGGACCGCGGTCACGGCTATAGGATTAGAAATCCGATCCGACTTTTGTAACTATCCTATAACGACATAATTAACATAAACTGATAAAATAAGCAGATGTGTGTTTACGAAATGGATGCCAATGCCGACGATGCCTGGACGGAAAAGTGAGAGATTATGGGTTACACCACTGTACAACGGTGTTCCCGTACGCAACTTTAAGCTGCTAGTGATGTGAAAGTCGATATCGATAAAAACATTTTATAAAAAAATATCAAACCGACTTCAAAAAGTAAAAAATAAAACTTTTGGAGTCGGTGCCAGCCAAAGCATTCTACATTGCACTTCTATTAACTATATTTTTTTTGGCCTTAGCTAACTAGCACCGACTCCAAAAGTTTTATTTTTTACTTTTTGAAGTCGGTTTGATATATTTTTATAAAATGTTTTTATTTCAGATTTTTTTGTTACATTATGTGCCGTTACTTACACTAAAAATCAGCCCATACACAACAATGATGTCATCTAGGTATACGACTACTTGCCAAAAGGTGATTGATATTTTTCAGGATTATGAAAAAACTACTAGCCTACTACTAGCCATTTTCTTCCAGATAAAAAAAGAATTTTAAAAATCTGTTAACAACTGGCGAAGTTATGGTGGAACATACATAAAAAAAAATACAGTCGACTTGAGAACCTCTTCCTTTTTTTGAAGTCGGTTAATAAATAAATTAAAATTGATTTCCCGAAAATCCATTAGTCTTTCAGTCTCATTATTTAAGTAATTTCAGCCAGCAGTAATGTACTTCAACCTTTAATTTAAATGTCAATGTATAAATCAAGAAACCCTAATAGGAAAGTTGGGAAATCTAAATTACTTTATCCGCACTGTTTCCTTCACCTTAATATGTTAGAATTGAAATAAAATATTTGTATAAGTAAGTAAATATTTTTTCTTAGTATTTTCCTAATAAACAAAACATCAATTCATAGCATCGTAAATAATATATAAAATAGCATTGTGAATAACATCGTAAAAGTTAAACATGTTTCACTGAAAGTTGATACCAAGTTTTTTTCAGTTGTTTTACGTTAGTTGACTATAATAAGTAACCTCACCATTGACACACAAATTCAGTGCACAAATACACCACTTTTTGTATAATAACGTGAACTGGGCAATATTTGTAGAAAGTACAAAAAAAAAAATCCTTTTCTCATTCCTGAAACGAACACCTTACATTTCAGCTCATTCCCGAATTTTTAAGACAAGTAACGAGTTTATACTTAGTTACTTATAACTAAAATGTCAACTTAAACATTGTTGACACGAGCATACATTCCTAGTTCGTTTTAATTTAAATGTATAATATAATATAACCGCGCTAATAACTGAAAAAAAATATTGTCGCCACACTGTATGTGGAGTAAAAGATTTTTTATTTTCATAGATAAAAAAAATACTGTATGATTTTTGAATTTTTGTATTTTTCAATGCTATTTTTATACTTAAGATACATTTTAAATAGAAAAAGGTTGGAAAAAATCAACTCGGCCACAAGTGAATTCTCTACTCATTCTTCCCATCTGAGAATTCACTTGTTGATTAATCCAAATGTTTTCTATTTAAAATTTATCATGAATAAAATACTTTCAAGTGTGAAACAATATTCAGCAAAGATATTACTAACAGGTAACATTAAAATCTCTACGGTCCCATCACTACGGGTCATGGGTCGCGGGTCACTCTTGCGCAGATGAATGTTCTAACTATGCAAGTGTAGTGACGTAACGATTACGCAAACGTGTGCTTTACCCGACCGTTCTCGAGCGGAGATTGGTTTGTACAGTGGTAGAAGGTAGAATCAACCGTAAAAGGTAGGTACCTAATGCGTGATTTTTTAATTCTAAAAGCTTCAATCATAGGGATATGGGTAAAGTTGGCGTCATTATCAACTTTCTAGTAATAGTTGAAATGACGGCCACTTACGTAAAAAGTAAATTTTTTAAGAACACAGATACACAATCTCATTGCTGAACACAATATTTTCAATAACGAGATTTGTAAACTCTATCGGAACCGAGATTTCAGAAGTTTATTGACTTTGTATAGTATTTTGAGATAAAAAAATAATCAAAAAAAACATAATATCGCAGCTCCGATATTACTTAAGGCAAAGTCATTCACTAATGTCTTATGTCTTGATTGTGATGCTTTAAAACAGTAATAAAAAAATTGAGTGACCGCTGAAAAAAAAGACGCCAGAAAGTTACCCAAACCCCTTTAAAAATTCTGATAGTGATTCTGGGGGCTAATTGTCTAATTTTAAAATCTATCGCAAGCCCTTTTAATTCGTCATTTGAAAGATATTCACAAACTTCAAACCGTCACTATTTGACATTTGATAAGGATTTTGATCGGGGCGCGTTTTGAACGGTATTGAATGAACGAAATTGAACTGTCTAAGCAAAATGACACTGGAAAATATCTTTCAAATGGATGGAGAAGTGTCATTTAAAACATCATTCGTTCTGAAAGGGATTGCGACTATATGCTACATTACACAATTCCATAAATCACTATCACAATCACAATTGTGATAGATTTTGAAATTAGACAATTAGGGGGCAGTTCTGGTAGTACTCGAGATTAGTGAATTGTTTTTGTAATAAAGTTTCAATCACTTTTCGGGCAAACCTAGTTTTTCGATCGGTATGGAATATTTTGATTAATTTATCCATTCAGGCTTTTGTGTGATACAGAAATAAGTAAACAAACAATGTATCATGTGTACTCAAAAAACCGCTTCTTTTCCTAAAAAATATTTTAGTTTTAAATACTGTACTTTACATGATAGGAAGTACTTTTGATTCGATCTTATTGCGAACATAATTCTACAAGTTACATTACTGAAGCTAATTGAACGATGCTCTTTCATATTATATTTAAAGGTCTTAAAAATGTCAACTAATCCATTTGTTAGACACAACAAGCTCGAAAGCTTAAATAATTAATTTTAAAGACATAGCAACCTCGTTTGTTTATTAATGTTTGTAATGCCATATATGTACATACATTCATAATTAATTGATCGCCAAAAGGTTCTCTAGTAACTTTCGCTTTATAATCAAATATTAATTGATATTGATACATATGTTTTAAAAACAACTTTGTAAGAATCGTTTTAAAGTGATGTGAGGCTTAGGTACTATATTGAATTCTCTTTAAGAAAATAAACTATTATGAATATGACTAAATAATATGTTTAGGGTATTTGGCGCAATTGGTTGAATTTAGTTTTTTAATTGTTTGATTATTTGTGATATAATCTTAGTAAATAATTTGTAAAAATAAACATTACAGTTCATACCATTACCATTTTAAAATAATATTTTCATTTGTGAATACTAAAATATTTTTTATATGCAACTCGGGCTTGTGGGACGAATAAAATTACTCATAAATGAGCCAAATAAAATAAATGAGCCGATTCGCAACGTAATAAAAGCTTTGAGAACCACTGGCTCAAAGTACTTCAACTTTTTAGGTTGTATTTATGTTATTTACCATAAAAGTAATGCAGGTTTCGCAATGACATACATGAGTGTGACCATTAAAATAAAGACGTAGAAATGCCCTTCCATTTGTGTAGAACCGGTTTTTTGCATCTAGATCGGTATCATCGGCCACTCACTTGCCCTCTGACTTTAAACTGCAATAGATTTCGGGATTTTGCGGTCCACGGCAGGAGAGGCGAGCGAATACTATATAATTTAATTTAGAAATATTATTTGACTGAGGATTGCAACTCGATGGAACGAATAATAAGAGTAATAAAAATATTAAGAATAATAAAAATAAGAGTTGGCCAGCAAGTTGAAATCTAGCCAATCTGAGTTAATGATATTCAATCATACTAACGCAATACCCTAATAAGATCGAGAAATGTCGTCCCATTGTCTAATTATCCGTGTTAATTCAATATCCCTAGGATTTTAGCAAAAAATCGATTTATAAAATTATCCTACGACACTGTCGTAATAACAAATTTAGGAAACAATAACCCAAGAAAACGAGGTAACAGCCAATCTTAGCGACTATGTGATTGCCAGCAATACGGCAGTAGTAGGGACATCAAACAGCAGTATGCAATATGCATCAATAATTATAATACAGCAGTTGGTTGGAGATTAGAGTCTGCAGAATCGGAAGAATTTCTACTAGTACATAATCTGTTTAAAAATACAAAAAAACCGACTTCAAAACGTAAAAAAAAATAACGAAAAGCAAAAAATTACAAATAAATAAAAACCCGTAGTTACAACGAAAACCGTCTTCGAAATATACTTTTTGCGGTCGGTGACAACCAGTTGGTTTTTAATTTATGTATTTTTTTGTTAATTTTACATTTTTTTCTGTTAGATAAGTTCAGTACTTTTCACCAATCGTGAGGACCATAAATTGGTTGGGAACCATAATGAAGGAATCGTACCGCACCCCTGAGATACTTAGTATTCAATAGTTCCGATGACCATGTGTGGTCTTCATTATCGATTCCACTCCACTAAATGGTGCTTTTTGGGAGCAAATGCACGAGTTACTTAAGAAAACACTAAAATCGATGTAGGTGTGCCTATAATATTTGAAGAATTCCATTGATTTCTTCAGGGTTCTATCATCAGATCTTGGGACGATAATGGGACCAACTTGAAAGTACACCCTTTCAAACAAAAAAAAACACCATTCAAATCGGTTCGTAAACGACCGAGTACAAACATAAAAAAAACATATACACGATTTGATAACCTCCTCCTTTTTGAAGTCGGTTAAACAAGTTTTAACGTTTCAGATACCATCTTTAAGGTCTCAAAATTAAGTTGAAATACGATATTTTCTGAGATAGGTGTATTTTATGGGATAGTGGATATTTAATATACGATACAATCTGAATAATGTATTCTAAAACATATTTTTCATGCGTAAAGTCATGTTTCTATTATTCGAAAATATAAATTTCATTTTAATTTAACAAAATATCAATAACTCCATTTTAAGTGAATCGCTATTCAATTGCACCACACGTCAACTTTATATGGCACTTTAGGTCATTCGCAGCCGTGTGATGGACAGTCACTCGTTAAGGCTAAATAGCGCCATTTCGGTGTTTAGTGTGTGAAATAATATGTTTGCTTTACAGTGATTTCAGTTATCCATGAGTGTGTTTATTTCTCTCTTAAATAAAGGAAAAGACATCCGTAGATTTATAAGTAGAACAGAATATTAGGAATGACTGAGCTAAAGTTTTGAAAGTATCAAAGTAGCATCATTGTAAAAGTTAAGTTGTAAGGGAATAGTATTCTTGGGTTTAGACATGTTTTGAAAAGGTTAAAAGACATGCGGGTCATTTAACCGCCTCTGTGGTCTAGTGGTACAACCACCGGTATCAGACCCAGGGGTCCCGGGTTCAATTCCCAGCGGGGATACATATAGTATTTGGTTTGGTTGGTGGTAGGACTTGTTGTAAGTCCGCCTGGCTAGCTACTACCATCTTATCTAAGTCTGACGCCATAACAACAATGTTTTCAGCATTGTTGTATTCCGGCAGTTAGAGATAAGATAGCCAGTTCCTCAATAATTAAGAATTCCGGGAGAGACTCGCTTCCATTTTCAGCCTTATCAATACTTAACATCAGGTATGATGAAGGCTAAGAGTCTACCCGTGATACATAAAAAACTAAAAATAAAAAGTTTTTTCAATTTTCATCAAATGTTATGCGGCCTAAAAAGGAAATGTTTTGAGAATGTGCAAGCAGCGCTCTTTCATGTGCACTTTCCTCTTGCCCTAGTACCTAGCTCTACTTTGAATTTTTAACCCCTTTCAGTCCCTGTTGCATTTCTTTAATTACTCTCTTATTTGCAAAATAGTTGGACAAACGTCATCTAAAACTATTGCAAATTTCAAGTTGAAGCAGCATTAGTAGTTCTTGATATATCCAGTTGTGACAGACAGATTGAATCGCACCGTAAGGGTTCCTTTTTACCATTTTGGTACGGACCCTAAAAACACTCAATCAACATACTATTTATGATATTTACACAACATATAACAATAAAAAACTTGTTAATCTTCTTTAAAAAAAACATAGTTTACACTTAGTAGTGGTAGAAAAAACGGGTTTGTAAAGAGATTTCTCGATCGTTAAACATCTGCTGAAAAGTTGTTGCTTTCGAATGCAAGGATATTCCTAGCATTGATGTGACAAAATTGGCCTACAACAGCGTATTAAAAATATAAAGAGAATTTCGACAGCGAATAAAGAAACTTGCAGACGTCTCGGTAGATCAGTGGTTTTCCAAAGGTCGTGGGTTCGATTCCCATCTGAGAATTCACTTGTGGCCGAGTTGATTTTTTCCAATATTTTTCTATTTAAAATTTATCATATGGGTTTGTAAAGGATATTGGTCAATTCTGACAGCCTTTTACCCTAGCAAAACGCCAATGGCAGAAGCGGGGGGTGGAAATCAATGTAACAATATCTTAAAATACCTACTCCATAATAATAATCACATATTAAAGTATAGGTAAAGACTGTTAGCACCTACATTAATCATAATTGTTTTGTATAAAAAAACTTAGTATTGATATGAACGATATTGAGCAATAAAAAAATCCCAACTACCAGAAGATCAGTAATAAGAATCTAGCTCGGTGGGTCCACTTGACTCCTAGTTCTTTTTTATGGTACAACTGGCCTGGTCATTGGGCGAATGCGGCCCTAACACCATACCAAAGGCACAGAATACTAAATAGTACAAGTACTAAAGGGCACAACTCGCCTGCAGGCGAGATTTTGAGAGGACAAGATGTCTCCTAACCCGATAATGAGCGGCATCATATGAATGTGTAGGAAGTGAATGAGGAGATCACGGATGATTGGAAAGCTTGGAAAACAAAGGCGTACTGAGAATAGAATTGAATAAGGTGAGAGATGAAACATCATCTAACAACAAGTAACTTTACTTAATATAATCAAAAAGTTCTGTAAAAAAACTGTTTACCCAGATAGCAGAATTTGCTTTTGAGAATAGTTGACCCAGATAATAGATAAAATAATTCTCCATTCTTTTAGTGTTTTATTTAATATTAACATCTTCAGTATTCCAAAAATATATATTTCTATAGCAACCAATGTGGTTGGACATAATTTTGCGGTCGATGAATTTATGAATGTCGAACTCATTAAGGCCAAACTTTTCGAAAAGTGTGTCGAAAATGTGAAATATTATGTTAAGCTGTATTTAGGTAGTTTTAGTATCTAGATTAAGATACGATGTTTGGGTATTGAAGTTATGTAATAAGCGGGGTATCTTCTTGTTTTCCTTATCTTTACGATCATCTAAATAACTTGGTCAAGTTTTAATTTGTAATGTCAGAAAAAGGTTATGAAAATTTAACTCAAACAATATCTTTTTGATTATGACTTTTTAATTTTGCATTTTACAATGCTATCTTTTTGATTAGTTAATAAAAAAAACTGAATTGTCCCTCTACTGGACTTTGCCTACCCTCACCACCTTCCTTCCATTTCACATGGTCTTGGGCTATTGCACACCAGTAACTCATAGACGAGTCAAGACCGTCCTTCCATCCATCGGTATCTCAGTCTATGTTATTAATAAAAAAAGTTGAAAAACTTGGTTAACTTAGTAGGTATGTTATTATAATAATAGTTTCAACATGCCAAACTAATTTAATCGAAACGAACGAACAAACTGTTTAACTAAAATGGTTTAGAACTTTTTTAACAGGATCTCTATCATTTACTGTTATTGTTTTACTAAAATTTATTTGCTATAGTTGCATCTTTACCCAAACCGCATAACAATGCCAGTAATATTAATGTATTTTGCACAATATTCGAAAGTGTCTGTGTATTACTCTAATTGCAAAGTGCATTAAGATCTAGACTAGAAGATGCATTGTGCCACCTTTCAGATTACGTAAATTACATTAGGAGAAGTGAAATGATTATGTAAATATTGTATCGATATGATCAAGTTATGACTGAGGTGTCGTTTTCTTATCTTTGCTTGTCAGTTCGAAAATTACCTACTGGGCCCTGTTTAATAAACGTTACAAATTGTAAATTGTCATTGTCGATTACAATTTCTGTTTAATAAAAAAATTATTTACAATTTACCAAAATGGTTAGGTTAGAATTTGATATTGTTAGGGTACAGTTATAGTTGCTTTTTTCTAGTATATTTTCTTGTTTAATATTTATCACATAAAAATAGCATTGTAAAATGCAAAATTAAAAAGTTATAATTAGATGGCTGTTTCATCTTAATCGATAGTCAAACATCTGTAAAGATGTTTCTTTCGAATGCGAGGATATTTCGCTCATTGATGAAACGACGGTGGCCAACACCGTAGAACGGTGAATATACTAGAAAAATTCGACGTGTCCTCGTAGGTCTCTGTAGCATAATTGGTTAGTGCATTGGGCCGGATTCCCAAGGATGCGGGTTCGAATCCCGTCAGGGCGACATGAGACTAGTTGCTTTTTTCTAGTATATTTTCTTGTTAAATATTTACATTACTACGTACCTACATTTGGGACGGTGTAAAAGATAACAGCGACGGCAGCAAAAAGACCAGTCGAATCCAGTCCCAGCGCCAGATAAACACCTACAAACATACCTAACTATATATACCTGCATATTGGAGGGTCCACGCACGCAAAAACGGGTATAAAACGTGTGTGGGGAAAAGTCTGGAAAGCATTAAAATCGCAATGCGTATTCCCTTGCACATTATTACGTCCGTGAACGTCGAGGAATATACATCTTTTGTCAACTGATAATCAATGTCGAATCCGACGAGTCCAACGTACGAAGAGGTTATCTCCAACGACGAATCTCCGAATACTTTGAAAAAAATCCACATCATGAACGGGGATATGGGAGAGGAGGAAGTTATCGAGTAAGAAGTTCAACAAGACACCCCCAAGCGGATACCACCACCACCGGAAGCCAATAAAGCGGTCATTGTCTTTGACGAAGAACGGGTCACCGATACAGAAAAAAAACGATCGTGCTACCGCTGAAACCAACAACGGAGAATCCCGACCAGGCACAAGCACAAATATATCAGAGCTGGCAAACACCCCCGAAAGCCGCTCTCTGGATTGCACAATGGAGAACAGAGTACATTACGCCACAGAACATCGGGTGTCTCTTTGGTTGGGGTGGATACCAAAAGGAAATATATCACCTCATTTACATCAGTACCGCAAAAACTGGGGACATAATAGCAAGCTTGGAAAAGCTATTAGATCGAGAGAGCATAAGTGTACTGCAAGTGCATGTATTCAGTGCCTTCATGAGTACATTACTACCGGCCCTGGTCGGTACACATATAAAGACATTCTCACAGCAAGAGATAGGGAAATTTCTAAATGTGTCGCTCATAAACTTGGACTTGCACTTCGGCGACTCAACAGTAACCTTGGAGATACCGAAAGTGAACTAAGGGCCGATTTTTTAATGCCCAGATAACTCACTATTCCTCTGATAAGGTATTATGCAGGCAAATTGAAGAACTAAATGAGTGCAAGGGAGATGTAAACATTGCGAACTGCATTTGTTGGAGCAAGAGATTAGATGCGCTTGAAATCTGCCATATTTATTTGATACTAGCTGTGCCCGCAACTTTGTTCGCGTGAGAACCGGAACATCGTTTACATTCCTTCCCGATAACATTTTTGGTAAGGCGGTCTTTTTAACCAACTTCAAAAAAAGGAAGAGGTTATTGAGTCGCTATATTCTTTACTTTTTGAAGAGAATACTTAACACAATTACATTCTTATCATCTTATTGCCTTCAATAGCGAAGTTTATCAATTCGCCAGTACCTACGTACTTACCTATATTTTATAATAGAACTAAAAGTAAAAGTACCTATAAAAATCCAAAGTCTTTTTGAAGTCGATTTTTTTGTTGTGATGATAATAATTAGGTAGCCGATGCCTGCGATTTAGTTTCATCAGTCATGTTTCAACACTTCATAAGAAAATCTACTGGTCGACTGGGAAGTCATACCATCATAACAATCATGATTGGACAACATGAACCCATTCTTACCTCCTGTACCGATGCTCTATCGACAGAACAAAACAACTTTACGGGCCGGTTTTACCACCTACTAATAAGTTCTGGATAGTTTAATTGACAGATCTTTTGACCGTTTGTTAATATGAAAAAACTCAAAATTATATGCCACATCTAAAAAAACTAACCATAACTTATCAGTAGTTGGTAAAAGCGACCCTTAATGTAATACCCACATTTCGATTCGTTTTTAGCCACTTAAAGTGCTGAGGCCTGTCTTAGTAAGAACAAAAAGGTCATGAAGGCCATGTCAAAAGTCCATTTACAAAAAATACGCCAGAGTTGGTTCCTGTGACTACTAACGTACCTAAGTTGTTAAAGTTAAGGTCAATAATAATTATTAAGTTGATATAAATTTACAGACAGAGAAAACGACAGCGTTTTCAAGATTTTTTGAAAACTACGGTACGGTAATTTTTTTATGAGGAGGCGCAGTGGTTCGCGAGCTCGTCCTACGATTTAGTTTGGCAATGGTCGGTCATGCGATAGGTGACCACTCATGCACTATATTTTCCGTGCCTCGGAAGGCACGTTAAACCGTTGGTCGCGGCTGTATTTGCGGTCATGAAAACCCATCAATCCGCATTGGGCCCGTGTGGCGGATCATGGCCCATTCTCCTTATCTTATGATTTATCATTCCATGAGGAAGGCCATTGCCCCGGCAGTGGTGACATAAGAAATGGTTGATGACGATTGTTCAATCTGTTCATAGGTACTGAAACATAAAACTTGTGTAATAATGATAAAACTTGTATTACGAAAACCACATCTAAAATGAACGACATAGGTAAAGGGCAATCTCAAGCACAAAGTATAAAGCCTGACCTGCTGTTGACTACATTAAAATACCACTTGTATTCGCGACACATCGATAAACTCTTCCTTTTTTGAAGTCACTTAAAAAATTATAACAGAACTAAATTTTTTTGAGATTACGACAAACTATATGTAAGTACATACAACGCCATCTTTCATGCACGTCATACTGCTAAAGTAATAAAAAGCAGGGAGTTTCACCCGAGTTCTTTTCATAATAACAGGTGTTGTGAGGCTCCATTTTTAACTCAATCTACCGAACAATTTCTTTATAAGTACTACAAAATATATTTACTTGACATTGGCAAAATTCGCGAATTTTATCGCGAGCAAGCCATTAATTAAGAAAGAAGTGTAAAAAGCAGCAAAAAGGATATAGTTAGTTACGTCAACATATATTTTTTAAGAATTAAAATCAACAACTGTTGCTAAGCAACCAAACCCTGAACGAGGCGTAAACTCCAACTCTGCCTTCTGCATACGCGCGTTACAGTAATATAAATTTCTTCGTCCGTCCTCTCTTTAAGGGCCCGCTATATAGGCCAACGCAAATCAGATTGCTTTACATGATCGTCTGTAATATCAATATTAATGAAAAACTGAATTTCAAATTAAGATGCAGCAAACTACAGGACTAACACTAGCGACTATGTTACTCAAAAACACGATAGCATAAAATTTTCTCGATAGAAAAAAATTGCGAAGTTGCCTCCAAATCACTATAATTAACACGATACACTGCTAGTATTCAAGTAATACATTAAAATAAAGCTTGGAACTTTTTAGTATAATTACACTATAGATAAGGAGGGGGCTTATGTTATATATTTTTTGTAAATAACCTTTAAATATCCTAATAATAAAAAAGAATTTCCTTCATTTCTTCATTCCGGACCGGTCGAATGGGGCAGGAGAATTATATAGTAAATGCTGCCTTATTTCTCATAGAAATAAGGCACCATTTACTTTGCAGTTCGCCGTTGCAGTTATTACTTTTGCTTTTGGCCTAGGAGGACTAGCTATCCGAGCCGAGAGAGATATAAACAACGGAGGCCCTGTGTCTCGTTCTTTCATCTTGCCAGAATAAAAAAAATTTTGTTAATAATAAAAATACACAAAAAATCTTTGTTGAAACACTTGTGTTTTAAATGGCATTTTAATGAATTTAGGCCAGTGTATTATAATTACATTAGTTTCGTTACTTGTTCTTATAGTACAAAAAGATCTCGGCTCGCTTTTCAGTTGCGAGTACTCAGTCCTGTTAGTATCTTACGTCCATGCGTGGACATTTAAAACAAAAAACCGATACAGTAGTTAAAGAATACAATGAATTGAAAAGAAATTTTAATGAAATCAATAAAGCGCAAAGTCAAAGTCAAAGTGAATCAAAACCAACGCCATCTAAACTTGGACGAATTAAATCTAAACCAGCCCAAACATCAAAACCCCAAAATATATTTAATCATCCTTAGCTCTTAGACTATATGGAACGTTAGTACTAAAAAACATTCAAAATAAATAAAAAGAAACTTACTATGAAGTTTAATTAACCACACAATATTAATATAAAAGCTTACGACTTAATTATCCGTCGGGGGCTGCCATCATTTAGTATGAATATATTTAAATCCAATTATTTACGTTACTATAAAATAAGTCAATGGCAGCCCCCGACGTATAATTAAGTCGGATGTTTTTATATTATTTTATACTTTTTCAATTACGTTTTAACCGTCGTGGTTTTTTTTAAAGAAAGCAATACAATTTATTATTCTTTTTTTTTTGTTTTTTTCTTTATTTGAGTCAACAAACAACTACATATTACATTATTATAAGGGTTTAAATCATATTTTCTTAGGTAACTTAAACAAATATGCAGTCAAAGACATTAACCACAAGTTACATAAAAAAAAAAAAAGTTTATAAGACAGTGTGATGCTAAGCAACAACAAAATATAAAAATACAAAGCATAACTACTTTTATACTAAAATACTATAAAAGTAAAGTAAAGTAAAGTTTCGTCAAGAAAAGAAAAGCGTATCTCTATTAGTATGTAATTCTATAGGTATCGGTACCTCGTAGAAAAACACTTCAATACCGATATGACCACACAATCTCGTTAAATTAATTACATATTTACATTTAGAAAATCACCAAAGGCACTTGAAATACATTTTTATGTCTGCCATATAATTAAGATGAGACATGAAGTCGTGATGGGATTGCAAACCAGTGGAGTTATCAGTATTGGATGCTTAAAATGCCGCCGGCTTGTTTAATCATGTCACGAGACGTAAATTGAATCTCAATAATTCGACCGTTCACTTATGGCACAAAGTACGTAACTGACCAAGCAGAGAGAACACTCAGATCAGAACTTAACCGCCTTTGTGGTGTGGTCTAGTGGGTTTCATCAGACCCAGAGGACCCGGGTTCGATTCCCAGCGGGGATACATATTGTGTACGATTGGATTGGTGGTAGGACTTGTTGTAAGTCCGCCTGGCTAGTTACTTCCATCTTATCTAAGTCTGACGCCATAACAAGAATGTTTTTTCAGCATTGTTGTGTTCCGGCAGTTAGAAATAGATAGCCTGCTCCTTAGTGATAGAGGATTCTGGGAGAGGCGCCTTCTATAGTGTTGTTCATAGTGCATTCTCAGCACCCTACTGAAGAGGCGCATTTCTATTCATTTGAATTGAACGCTAGACGATAACTTAAAACTTTTAAAAGAGCAATTATCTATAAAATAGAGATTTACATCTTGCTTGTTAATCAATTACCTATACCTCAGTGATTTATATAAGTTTGCTTCAAGAGATTTAATCATTTCACTATTGCTTAATTTTTACTTAAACCAGTGATTTACATATAATGTGCTTCAAAGGATTTAATTTTAACTTTCCTCAAAGAATAGAAGATTCAAAGGGATAGTGAAAAGAAAATCTAAACAAAAGCGTTCAAGCGAATAGAAAATTCGGTACTTGAGCAGTTGCAAGTAGTATACTCGTAACTAATATTATTGATCACATGGCACTCAAAGAGTTTTTATTAGCGTCAATAAAACATCATTATGTCCAAACAAAAACCTATATGTTCATGTCTGATTGTGTTAAAATGTGTTATTTTTATTTTATTTATTTATTTATTGAAAAAGATTCACCAACGACATATCTTTACACATTACAATTTAAAAATTAAAACCTGACTAGGCCAAAAGACATGCCTTTACAGGTGAATACAGCATTTTTTATTTTCTTATTTACTAGTTAAAATAACAAAGCAGAAATTTGAAACAGAACAGATAAATTATAAAATAAAGATTAATTATTAACCTTATTTACATGAAATTTTGCCACACACAGCCTCTTAAACGCACGATCAGAAATGTTGAGATATTTAGGTATATTTTAGTTGAAATTTTATAGATTTTATGTTATTTATGATGTTTTGAGTTGAGAGCGTAGCGTGTTGATCAGAATAAATAAAAATAAGTAATGTTCTCCAACTATTCTAATTAAGTTAATTTTGAAATTAATTTTATTATTTTTAATACGCTTTATGATTTTGACCCAACTGATGTGTCTTCCAGTAACATTGTAGGTTGCGTCTTACATTAATGCACTTTTATCTTCCTTTTTTTTTGTTGTTGCCATTGTATTTTTTATATTTATACACTTTAACATAAGTACCTGAAGTAAGTACGTCATGCTCACTCAAACGTTTCTTCGGCGGTGTCTGTGAGGCGGGTCGTTACGTTCCCTAAAATAAGGTTGAGCGAAGCGATGGCTGGGCTGGTTTATGCGTCAGGCTCGTGAACAGATGCTGCCAGCGGAAATGGGTCTACTTAAGTCTGCTTGTCTTAACGTTGTTCTTAGAGTTTAAATATTTTCATCTAAAACAAATTAATATTGAACTGTATGTACGTCACAACTTGCAGTACAGTAATCTTGTAATGTTATAATGTAAGTCCTTCCTTGCAAATTGAAAATTGTTTACGGTTCGGATAACCATATTTTTTTTTATTTTAGTGTTTTTTTTGTAATGAAAATTGATCTTACCCATGTGTTTAAGGTCACATTTTAATTTGACGACTCTGTATGAAAAAAAAACTGGGAGAAAAAAATTGCCCTTGACGAGCTTCTTGCTGGTTCTTCTCGTTACAAGGTCTCCCGCCGTAAGGTTTGTGAATCGATGGCGAAGCTTCTTTGACGTTCATAAATGCTTGTAACAGCCTAGACTGAATAAATGATATTGAATTTGATTTTGAAAAAATATAAAGTTAATACAGTAGCAACCCTTATGAAATCACAGTCAGGCGAGTTTTTTGTGTAAGCCGGGAGCGGTCGTTCTGGTAACTCTTTATTTTGTGCTGTATGGGCTTTGTTACTTGCTTACATAATGCAAGCTTTCTACGGGCAACATTGGGGAAATTTATTCGGATATTTCGTGGGTGGCAAGGAAATACTTTCATTAATTCCGATTTCGGCTATAATGTATAAGACGCAATAAGGTAATGTGGAGTCATACTGCAGAGCAAAAGCAGTAGGTTTAGCTGTTAAACAGACTGTGGTTATACGTTGCTCATATAAACGGTCATGCACGTTGGGAATCGATACCACGACCTCTGCGCAGAAGGCAGGTATCCCTAGTCTCTACACCTGCGTCAAACAGGGACCTATAATGTCTGCTAAAGTATAATGCGCAATCGTAATTTTGCTTTCATACAATATGGGTATCAAATGAAAGAACTTGCTGAGAATACCAATGAAACCTTTACAGCGATAACTAAAACCCTAAAATAATAAAATAAACTTTTCGCGAGATTAATCTGTGTAGATTACAAAGAAATTAAAAAAAATTGCTGGCGACAAGCTTTTATATCATCTAAATTGTGTAATGACGTTATAAGTTGATAGTTTAAGTTTATTTCATTATTTTTAGCGTTTTTAAATAAAAGCTTGTTTTTAAAACACTTTTTTTTTATTTTATTTAACAATTGAAACACTTTTAGGAGACGATACGTTAGAATAATTAGGCCCTATATAGTAAAGTTGTCAAAAAAAAATATTGAAATGCTGTACCGATATTTAATTATATTGTCTATACTATACGAATAAAACAATACCGTGATTGACAGACAGAGAACGCAGAGCCCAAACGGCTGCACCGATTACGCTGAAATTTTGCATACAGGATCCTTTAACGATTTAGGCGAGCACTAAGAAAGGATTTTAAAAAAATCCCATGGGATAGGGACCACGCGGGTGAAACCGCCGCCGGCCGCTAGTATTCCATAAGGCAGCCTGCCTTGCGTGTTAGGCATCTATACCAAAAGTACGTTACAGATCAACATGTTTTACTAACTTCGACGGCTGGGTTTGTAACACACATTAAATTACATACTCTATTATAAACCTTATCTCCTCAGATATAAGGCGTTCGTTGTTTATTTTGGAAATGCCCTTCAGCTGTATTTCGCTCCTAGAAGTTTGCTAACATTTATTTCGTTCGAAGTTCTGAAGTATTGATTACGACGTTTCGTGTCCAAAGGGATTACACTTATAAATATACTTATATAATAAGTACTTAGCAACATTTGCTATATGAAACAAATGTATAGATATATTGTGCTAATATATCAGTAAATAAAGTAATCGAGTTAAGGCGTTTAGAAGCAATAGTATAAAATGTACTAAAAAGTTGAAATGCTAACGCTTCATGTCATGACAGGTTTCGGCACTCGTTCCTTGAAAAAAAATCTAAAATGTAAAAAAAAAGACGACGTATAATCTTAATCTTAATGGTGACTGTTACTACTGAAAATACAAAAAAAAATGTAATGGACTACTTACAAATTTTTTTAGTAGTAAAATTCGATGGTCAATTAAATTAGAAGGACGAATTTAAAGACATCAAGAGTAATTGAAATCGGCCGTCACTCTGCACAGGTTATCGCTTCATCCTTTCCGGCAATTTGCATCGAGTAAACGAGCCATTTATCAGTTCAAATGCGGCGTGCAAGTGACAAGATCAAAGTTGTCGCTCGGCGTGTGTGCGCACGCGCACTCGCTTTGTTTCTAAACCGGATTTCCACGTACCATGCTCGCCTTCCGTAACATCACAGTAAGTATAATGAAACACAGTATTCTGCCTTCAAACTAAAGGTCCGTTCGCGAGTCATACATACCCGACGCGCGTCGGTTCAGGAAGACCTCGGCAAGACTCTGCGCCGCGGTGACGAACGCACGCTGTGAATGTTTTGAACAACATAAGCAATGAGAAGCGTGTGGTAATGACAGGCGGCCGTCACTCGCCTATACCTACCGCGATAAGCACCTACAGCGCGCTACAACTTGGAGTACTGAGTACGCTACAAATTGTAAATCAGTCAGGTCCGCCCCGCGCTTGTAAGTACACGCGTGCAGTTCGAAATATGAATTTTACAAAACATTAATACTTACTTACGAAATATTACGAAACATTAATCTTAAACATTAACTGCACCATGTTTATGTTTTCCGACATTATACCTTTTAAAATTGTATGTCCGATTTCGAATTTTCGCAACACTGAAATTTTATAATAGGTACTTTAGAGATGGTAATAAATACACAGAACATTACATTAAAAGTTAAACAATTGTAAATACAAAAAAAATGCTTCATCAAGTTATGTTGTTATTTATTTTACTTCGCTTTTCGCTTGTAAAACCCTGACGCTTAACCTGTGGCGTAGGTAAATTCTGAAACAAAGGAATTGCGTTCTTGTGACCGTTGTAGTAAGATGCAATTTCAAATGCACCAGATGTGTTGGAAATTTTGTAGGTTATTAAAATGTAGGCTTTCTTCGAGATCAAAGGAGTGCAACTTCTGTTACTATTATATATTTTATTTTGTGGTAATGATGGCTAATCTATGTTGGCGGGCAAACCTATCGCATTCGCGTGTTGCGTACCGTACCGTACCGCGCGGCAGCAATAGGCATTAATAATTGACTTTTATCAAGAAAGTGTCTAAGACAACTTACTTGATAATTTTATCACCTGGGTAATATCGTCTGTATCTATGTGTTAACGAAGAAGTTTATCTTCACACTTTATGTTGGTAATTACCATTGTCATATTCTTCTTTGTTTTACATGTTTTTGTAATGCGAAGAGTTGATCTGTTTATTGTATTATTGGTCATTACTTTTGCAATAATTAAATCAAGTGAAATGATCTATACAAGACCTAACTATACTGACTATAGGTACTAGATAGCAATGTAGAACGATTAAGTCAAACATACTGAATACCACCGCAGGAAAAAGCTGGTCGTAATCGTTCAAAGTAAAATATTATTCCTTGCTCACTTAAGAAATAGCTAACTAGGTATAGCTTCCTTCCGCGGGTTCAACCGCCCGGTTTCCGTTCCCGTGGGAATATCAGGATAAAAAGTAGCCTATGTTATGTATGATACACACCTAACGGAGGGTCTCGGCGCGCAGCGCAGCGCATGTTGCAATTTTGCAGATGGAAATTGAAACATCCACAAAGAAGTTAACGTCTATGTTTGAAACAAAATGTATTTATTGAAATTTCAAAATACACATGTAATTTAATCGATAGAAGAGATACTTGTTGTTGTTAACTTGATAGTAAGCAGTATTTAAATCTCATGTGTATATTTTTGACACTTGAGAAAAGTTAATGTCAAAAGTTGCTAAATTCTCACGCCCGAAATTAACGACCTTTCTCTTTTTTTTTTTTTTATAAACAACGAGGACACTCTTAGCCTTCATCATTGATAAGGCTGAAGATGGAAATGATGGAATCGAGCCTTTCCCAGATAGGCTTATCTTGATTTTATTAGCTATAGCAACCGTCGTTATTTGGGTCAAATTGACAAAAATATGTAGGCCTATCCCATACCTACTGAGGATAGGTTATTAATTTCGGACGTTAGTTATGTAGTGTCAATCACCTTCATGATTATCATGTTACGCAACAGTGAAGAGAAATAAGAATAATTACTAGAATACAATTAGCACAGATTAGCAAACTGCATGGTTATTTAAACAAATCGCTTTTCGTATGCAAATCACTTCTTTTGTTTAAATTAGTTGCATAGTCTGTGAATATTTATTTTTTGTCTGTGATCTAAATTTGTGGCGTTATTACGCACTTCTTTTGTTTTTAAAAAATAAGCTATTGGTATTCTTCTTTATGATTTAGTTTCTAGATGATGTTCCTTTAGTTTTAAATTTTATGTAAAAGAAAACATATCAAGCTGAACGTGATGGTTTTTAATTTTAGGAGTAAAATACTCCTTTTGGCTCCAAGCGTGGGAGATGAATGAAATATAGAGTGGTAATCGCTGAGAGCTAAGAGCTGACGCTACACTCCTAATCGAGATCAAGTCAAGGGCATTTCGAATATTTTTTGAAGTTTAGCGCTACTTTCAAATCATACTTTTACTAATTAGCCGTGTCGAGAATTAACAGCAGAAATGCTTTTTACCGCATTCCAATCGAATTGGCCAGTTAACATAGCAGGTCAAAGGTCTCTGACTGAGCTTTGCAGTGATGTAACGAAGAAGGGACTGCGCTCTGGTACGAAGCTAGGGCTGTCTAACATAAAATAAGAACAGAAAATTCGGACTCAGAATCATATTGGTCAGACATTTTGCTTTGAACCCTGGATTTGGCTCTGAGTTTTGGATACTTGGTTTAAATCCTTAATTATGTCTTGCATGTTGTATGTCTGTAGAAAATAAAGAAATAATATTAATCAATAAATGTTTTTGACGTGAAAACTTCTTTAGTGGCGTTGTAAACATCAGAGTTTAAAATTTTTGGGATGGGTAAAAAATGATGAAGTCGCGTCAGAACACGTGACCCTGATCGAAAATTCGTAAGACGGAGGGCGAGTAGACCGCCCGGCGCGGCGTAGGAGAGGTAGTAACATCCCCCTCTCTGTAAGGCGAAAATGTATGTCTGCTCCT
The DNA here is from genome assembly GCA_910589605.1 of Chrysoteuchia culmella. Lineage (NCBI taxonomy): Eukaryota > Metazoa > Arthropoda > Insecta > Lepidoptera > Crambidae > Chrysoteuchia > Chrysoteuchia culmella. The sequence continues at coordinate 6,705,541 of OU342651.1, forward strand.
GCTGTTTCTTTTATGCGGTTTTTGTTGGAATGTCTAGGACGTACAAGTGATAAGCTAACCTGCGTCTGGGACCCCGACGGTGGAAAGGGGTCAAGGGTCAGGGGTCAAACAAGGTTGTGCTCGTGCAGTTAAAAATTACACGTGACAGTAAAAACGTTGGACACTTGACAACCCTACTGAGTTTGTTTCTGAGTCAGAGTAAAAGTCATCGCTGTGCAGGTACCTACTTTCAGCACGGATCATGTTATCGATACTAATATTACAATGCGGAAGAGTAAATATCTTTGTTAAAGTAATTTTTGAACATATTAATTGCAACTAAAAAAAGGTTAGAGTAATTTTGGTTTTGCGATAAGCTTTGGCCTATATAACATTTAACAATTTGGTAGGATGTGTCGTAAAAAAATATAAATGCGAAAGTGTGTTTGTTTGTTCTTCCTTCACGGCCTAACTAAGCAACCAATTGGCTTGATTTTTGGCATAGAGTTAATTGAAAAGAGAAATAGTTACATATTATGCTACATTTATCCCGATATTCCCCCGCGCGGGTGAGTCATGGGTGAGTGAAACATGTTGTATATAAAAAAAAAGCAACGGGTTGCACTCCGGGAGTGCCGGCAAAAGTGAAAACCGTTTAACGTAGCATGCGCACGGTGACTCGCTGTCGACACTTATCTCGCGATGTCTGTCCCGCTCATATCAGTACGATGTGAGCGGGACAGACAATACACTCGCGCGAGAAAAGTGTCGATAAAGCTTTGTCGAGGTGCTCATGCTACGCATGCAGCAGGCATACATTTTCGCCGCGCGCGGTAAAAAGAGAGGGGGTTATTACTTCCTGTCCTATGCCACGCCGGTGGTCTACTCTCCCTCCGTCTTACGAATTTTGGATCAGGGTCACGTGACGCGACTTAAACATTTTTTACCTATCCCAAAAATTTAAAACTACGCCGCTAAAGAAGTTTACACATCAAATATATTTTTTAAAAATTTAGGTTTTTTAAAAATGGTTATCTGAAATTTATTTATCTGAAGTTTTTTAAAAATGATTATTAGGTATCAGGTTAGGAAAATGAACAATAAATATTTCATTGTTTTGAGAAGCTAATGTTAGACAAGACACTAAATATGCCTATGCCTAAAAAGTAATTAAGTTATAGAATCCTAGCCTTAGCAGTTTTATAAAGTATCGTTATGCATTCGCCTAGATTTGTTTCAGGTCCGAATCGTGCAATACAGAAACGTTTGCCCCACGACCTACGGTTATATCATCATAATTGTGTAAGTCAAGCAAAACAGCCGTAAAGAGAACAGAATTATGTGAATACGCTTGAGTTATAAAAACATTTTATAAAAAAAATTCAAACCGACTTCAAAAAGTAAAAAATAAAACTTTTATAATAAAGCCCATACACAACAATGATGTCATCTACGTAAACGACTACTTGCCAAAACGTGATTAATATTTTTCAGGATTATGAAAAAACTACTAGTCAGATCTTCGTAAAAATTATTGGGACCACACATAAACCATTATCTTTCAGATAAAAAAAGAATTATAAAAATCTGTAAACAACTGGCGAAGTTATGGTAAAACATACATAAAAAAAAACCGTCGACTTGAAAACCTCCTCCTTTTATTGAAGTCGGTAAAAAAATAACTGCAGTAGAGGAGTTGAAAGCAAATAACGCAATGTAAAGACATGGATTACGATACGACAAGTACACACATAACTATCATTGCGATATGAGTTATTGTTCTTCAGGATGAACTGCACACAACTGACTGGTGGGTGGCACTGATTTCTGCATCAGACATATATTCCTGTATGTGTGATTTTTATGAAGACGCCTCGTATTTGTCTTTAAACAATATTCATCGTCATCAGCCATTTTTAATATCCCCACTGCTGGGGCACTGGTCTTCCTTACGGATGGATAAGGAGAATGGGCCATGACCCACCACGCGGGCCCAATGCGGATTGGTGGGTTTTGCAACTGCAACTGGGACCAACGGCTTAACGTGCCTTCCGCAGCACGGAGGAGCTCGAGATAGTACATTTTTTGTCACCCATTCCGTGACCGACCATTGCGAAAGTTGCTTAACCACAACAATCGCAGGCCGAGCGCACGAACCACTGCGCCACGGGCTCATTAAAAATATTAAGGTGCTTAATAAGGTATATCCGTTATCGAGTATGTAGGGGTGCGTTTCGATTGGCAAAAAAATAGTAATCTAATTTCAATGTCACTAAGGCCTCTGCCTCGAATCTAGCGGGCAGCGGGGCGGCGGCGGCGCGACTGTGGAAACGCTCGCCCCGCACCACCCGCGCACCGCCGTTTTCGATAGTCGCGCCGCCGCGCCGCCCCGCTGCCCGCTAGATTCGAGGCAGAGGCCTAACGTTCACTTCATATAATTTTTATTTGACCTAAAAATATATGACATAATTTTAATTTAACCTATTGTTCATTTGTTATTATTATTCTTTTCCATATAACGTTTATATCCCATAAGTTTCATTTGATATATTGTTTTCTTTATATAACTATCATTTCATATACGTATCATTTGACCTAAAATGTTATAATAAACACTTGATATAAAATTGAAATAACTACCTAATCAGTCAATATCGTCCATAAAACATGAGGCAGTTGAATGAGGGGAGGCAGAGCCCATCAGGGGGCTTAATACTAGTCAGTGACAGAAACGAATCGCTTAAAAACCCTACACGTAGTCTTGTATGCCCTACCCCTATTAAAGCCTGCGTGGAGAGGAGCAGGTGGTTTTAAAGCTCGCCTCCGCGGCTGAGGTTGGCCGGCAAAGACGCCCAGCAAGCCGAAGCTGCGGTGGAGAGCTAAAACCATTTACGACGATATGCACGCGTGGGACCGCCGGAGCCTCGCAGCGCCGGAGCAGTGACAGAACACTTGCCTGCTGGTGACACAAGAGGAGGTGTTATTTATAAAAAGTGTTAAGGCGCTACTCGGAAAAAGTATGGACTTTTTGATATAAAACTATAGCACGGTTACAGTTGTTACAAATCTGGTAATAACATATATATTTCTTCATACCTTTATCTATATTCGTATAGTTTCAAAAACACGATTTTAAGATTTTGCCTCGACACTTTTTCTTTTCGAAAAGACCTCTAAAAAATACGACAATTCAAGATTACTCTTTAATACTTACACTATTGGAAATTGGTTTAATAAGTTGACACTAATAATATTTAGGATCGTATAGAAGCATTTTTTTAAAATCGCTGTATTTTTTTAATACGAAGTGATTTTGTGTTTTTTTTGCCTAATCTGCAAAATCGGTCTCGCTCCCGTGCGCGTCGTTTTCTCATTGCTATCTCGCTTCAGCATATTTTTTTCGAGTATCGCCTTAATAGGTAAGTAGCATGAAAACTATAAAGGTTTAAAAGAATGCAATAAAATGGGAAAATAACTCCCCTATAATATCCCTGCATGATTGTCTCTCCAGGTGGAGCTCTTAATCATAATTATGTATAAATTATGATTTTGTAATTTTTGTATTTTTCAATGCTATTTTTATACTTATGGGAAATTTTTAAATAGAAAAATATTGGAAAAAATTACAAAAATACATTTTCGGCATTGCAGAGCATTGGACCGGATTTCCAAAGGTCGCGGGTTCGATTCCCGTCTGAGAATTCACTTGTGGCCAAGTTAATTTTTTCCAATATTTTTCTATTTAAAAATTTCCCATAAGTATAAAAATATGTATAAATTATATTGAAATCACCTTAATTGGGTAAATTTATGTCATACATTACACACCCAGTATGTGGGCTTTAATAAAGGGTTTTCAACAATCCATGCCCGAAAGGCAAGGCAGGCCATCACAGCTGCCAAAATACCAGGGGAGGAATTTTTCATCCCGAAACCAAAATTTTCCAGCCTTAATTTATGCTTTAAAAATTTAGGCGAAATCTCCACTACTCTTACACCCATGTGCACTAAACTTAAGGATCGCCTAAGGCTATTCCTATCCATCTTAAAACTAAGGATGGATTTTAGAATATTTAAAAAGGTTGGTGCAAAGCAATTTTTAATTAAATTAAGATAAATAAGATTAGCTTAACTAAGGCGATTCTTAAGTTTAGTGCAAATGGGATGGGAGTCAAGAGATTTTAGTCTCAACGATCTTCGACATAGCCCTATAATGTCAAAGATTGTATTCAGTGTTTTTAATACAGAAATGTGGCTCAACAAAATGTCGCATTCTACATGTTGCAGCGCGAAAGTAGCCCCCCAGCCTCTGCTCAAGATTCCAGCAGTAAAAGGCACTGAAAGCAGTCTTACTTTCGGCTGAATGTAGTCCACTAAGTTCAGACAGTGAGATGGATTTTAGAATATTTAAAAAGGTTTGTGCAAAGCAATTTTTATTAAATTAAGATAAATAAGATTAGCTTAACTAAGGCGATTCTTAAGTTTAGTGCAAATGGGATGGGAGTCAAGAGATTTTAGTCTCAACGATCTTCGACATAGCCCTATAATGTCAAAGATTGTTTTCAGTGTTTTTAATACAGAAATGTGGCTCAACAAAATGTCGCATTCTACATGTTGCAGCGCGAAAGTAGCCCCCCAGCCTCTGCTCAAGATTCCAGCAGTAAAAGGCACTGAAAGCGGTCTTACTTTCGGCTGAATGTAGTCCACTAAGTTCAGACAGTGAGATGGATTTTAGAATATTTAAAAAGGTTTGTGTAAAGCAATTTTTATTAAAATTAAGATAAATAAGATTAGCTTAACTAAGGCGATTCTTAAGTTTAGTGCAAATGGGATGGGAGTCAAGAGATTTTAGTCTCAACGATCTTCGACATAGCCCTATAATGTCGAAGATTGTTTTCAGTGTTTTAATACAGAAATGTGGCTCAACAAAATGTCGCATTCTACATGTTGCAGCGCGAAAGTAGCCCCCCAGTCTCTGCTCAAGATTCCAGCAGTAAAAGGCACTGAAAGCGGTCTTACTTTCGGCTGAATGTAGTCCACTAAGTTCAGACAGTGAGCGCGGGCGAAAAAGAGCTTGCTCAGAGGATATTTCACGGGCAAAGGAAATAATAAAATCATATGAAAAGTAGATAAAATCAAAAATTCGTAGTCCCCTGATTGTTTCTCCAAAACTTAACCGATTTAAGTACTTTTTCACCTCACACGTTTGGAAAAGGAGGATTTGTCATTCAGTTTCCGCGTAGGAAAACTGAATCCTGAGCAAAGGGAGGATTTCAAAGGTACAAGACGCTAAAAACTGTTCTGCCGATTGCAAAACACAGTTTTTCATCTCACAACAGCGAGGAACATTTTATGGTTGTTTCCGCGGTCAACTTCCAGTAAAAAATCTTTAAACATTAAGTTTAATCTAAATATACCCTATTCTGTGCGAGGTGAAAATAACTATTTTCTTTAAAAAAAAGGGGAACACGGCTAATTCCTATGTTTTTTTTTACATAATCTAGTCAAATTTGTTGTGTTTTAATAACTAATTTATGAAAAAAGGAAATTATCGAGACATGCTATTAATGAACATAGATATAGACCGGAGGAAACAGGGAACATACGTTTGTATGTAAACACGGCAATGGGGTTTCCTCTTTACACTTTATATCATTAAAGATATCATCTAAGGACTGTTTACTCATTATCCTATCCGATATCGATATCGGCGCCGATAGCCGAGATCGGGACAAGTAAAATGTATGAAATACGTACCGGCCTTTCACATTGTCCGAATCTATATCCGATATTGGATAGGTCAGTGTGAGTTCAAAGTGCGCTCAGAACATCAAAGAATAGGACTCGCCTTGGCCTGAACTGACTCATTCCTTGCCTAAATAACTTTTGACTTGGCTAAGTTTTCAGCTAACTGATTGAGATCGGCAGTGACGGACTCCACATATCTAATTAATGTGTTCAACAGTCTGAATAGCTTTACATTATTATCAGGAATCTTTTTCATTTAGTACGCACTCTGAATTATCTATTTATATAATTAGTGTGTTCCATCTGAATGCGTCTACATTTATCTAAGCATCTATTTCATTCAGTGCACTGGATTTAGATAAAGCGGCCTTAACTAATGTATGTACTTCACAGATATACAATCGCTTTTATTAGGTAACCACCTACAAAAATGACTAAGTAGCAAATTAATAAGAAAATTAGTTTATTCAAATAAAACTTTTACAAAGGTACATATTTGAAAACAAAAGGCTTATATTCTAATGAACGATTAAATAATGCTATAGCTAAATACACTTCACATGAATCATTGTTAGGAACAGCTGACTATTCTCGTAAAGTCTCTGAGACAAATAGTTTATTCAACCTTATTTTGTGTATCAAAAGTGTCATCTTTGAATGGAGGATGGCGTTATGCAATAAGAGAACGTCGAGACAGTGTAACTCGTCATTATGTTTTGACTGGTCATTAATTTAGGAACAATGAGTGTATTAAGAAATAAAAACCATTAGGCCGTTTAAGGCCGCCTGTTTTAAAAAATATATTACTTTGAAGATAGTATGTATAACTATATGTTTTTTTTTTACTTTAACAATGTTCTGTAGCCTATTATGAGTGTAAATTAAGCAATCGTTACTAACTTATTAACCAACCTTTATTAAACGAAAGTTTAAAAAAAAAACTATAGATCAAGCTATGCTGAACGATATAAAAAAGTAGGTCACTTCTTTTGCAAAAATATCTATGGGCAATATAGCTTTGGTTTGTACCGGAATCGGAAAAAAATCCACGAATTAAAAGTCGCGTAAGCTAGTCGATAGTCGCTAGTCATAAACAAAATATAACACTCTCACCGCCATCGCGCCAGCTGTTTCAGACCTAACAAAATCTTTAATAAATTACGAGTGACAGGCGTAAAAAGTATTATCTCCAAGGGGCCTACCATCATCTTTTAGAAACAATCATATCTTAAAAACGTTTTGGTTTTATTGAAGTTGTCATATTTTGACACATTACTGTTTGGAGGCGATGATTGAGCGAAGACGCCACAAAACTTCCGACAAACAACAAACTTATCTACTTTAAGACATTCGTAGTACGAAATAGCATGGTAAGATTGAAACAATACTGCGCTAAGAGATGGCAGTAGGCCCCCAGATGGAACGACATGCAAAAATTAACGTCATTTCACCATTGACATTTAGATGTCTTCCTCAAAGTTATTTTACGTCAGTTAAACGACTAGCATTATCTCGCACAACCTGCGTGTTTGTTCATTGCATTAAAGCAAATGAATGTTTGATAGCCGGTAAGAGTTAAACATAATGATAAATAATGCTATACTGGTGCATGTCTAATAATCGTAATCTTACGGCACTTACTTTATATACATGTTTGTTTTAGAATTTAGACCTTATCTTTATAGGTAGAAGTCTGCAAATAGATGCTAAATATGTCTGAATGTGATCAGCTGTGCGGTAGGTTTGCGTTGTTCGAATCTCAACTTTGTTTCTTGTGTGGTGGGATTGAAGTTGGCTTGTTTGTGTTGTTTCTTCATAAACCACGCACGAATTCGTGTGTGTTGTGAATTGGCGAAAGCACGTGACGTCAAAGTTCACTCTCACTGTCGAGACGGGTCAGCAAACAGTGCGGTAACATATTCCGTCTTTCTTTCTCGTTACCGTAACGAGAGGGACGCCCTATCACTTTCAAAACGCCAATAATTTTTGTGAAAAGTGCAGTGCAAACAATGTATTCGCTTCTGCAAATGTCAATACTTCGTCATTTTCCACCCGCCGCTCGTGTTTTGTTTTCGTCAACGTCTTTTGCTATTTATTATAACTTTCTTACATTTGTTCAGAAGTACTAATATTATAGGCATACGAAAGTAATTCTACGTCTGTCTGTCAAATACCTTGTAAGTACTCAATATCATGTTTTACGCCTAATGCCTGAACCACTAAATTAATAAAGATAAAAAGAGCAATTAATGAAAGGATCCACTGTGGTCTAGTGGTAGCAGAACCGGTATCTAATGCGGTAATCGATTTTGAGTGGGGGTGCAGTAGATATTGTATTCGGTTTGGATGGTGGAAGGACTTGTTGCAAGTCCACCTGGGCTCTGTTTCATAAAGCTTGACAAGTCGACAATGTGTCAACTATGCTCGAGCATACTTTTTTGTCAGTGATCTACGAAATTTTGACCTTTGTCACCATTGCAGAAGGTAGGTTTTCTATAAACAGCAATTATAAAGTTCTCTTTATCAAAATCCTATTACAAACTCTTTCGATTATGTGAGAATTTATAAAAGAAACATATCTGTCGTTCCTCATCCTGGCACAGACCAAGGGTGCCTATCAAAAAAGTGCGACAATGTGACAAATGTGTCAGATTTTCCGATTTAAATAATAGACAAACCAAATGTTTCTTGAAACGTCAAATTGTAGAATTGTCGCGACAATTTGACAGTTATGTCCGCTTTTCATATAGCACCAATGTTATATGAAACGCACAATCGTTAAATTGTCACCTGTCACCTGTCGCTGACAATTGTAATGTTTATAAAACATGGCCCTGGCTGCCACCTTCATAAATAAGTCTGTCGCCATAGCAATAATGATTTCAGCATTGTTGTATGGAGACGATGATGATGACGATTTAGCGAAGACGTCACAAAACTTCCGTCAAATAACAAGCTTACTTTAAGAGGTTCGTAGTACGAAATAGCATGGTAAGATTGAAACAATACTGCTCTAAGAGATAGCGGAAGGTCCCCAGTTCTTAAGAAAAACGTTAAAATACACATTTAAAACAGAAACGTAGCCATGACAACGTGAAGAAAATCACAAAGAGAAATGTTTTTACTGCTTCTGTGTGACGTCCAACTGAAGAAGCTATACGCAAAAAGTACGTACTTTTTGTTATAAAACTATAGGACTGTTCGAAATGTTACAAATCTGGTAATAAGATCTATATTTCTTCCACCTTTATCCCTGTAAAGTTTCAGAAACACAATGTTATGATTTTGCCTCGACACTTTTTCTTTTCGAACCTCTTAAAGGTACGAAAATTCAAGATTATTCTCAAATGGGGTTACTTATACTATTGGACATCGGTTTAATCAGTGGACACCAATAAAACTTAGCGTCGTGTAGTTTCATTTCTCTTTAATCGCTATAGTTATTTATTACGAAGTGATTTCGTAGATTTTACGCCTATCTGCAAAATCGGTCTAACTCCCTCGCGCGTCCACTTCTCATTACTATATCGCATCAGTCGTATAGCGCCTTAATACATATACCCTCTTTCGTGGTTTGAATGCCAGTTTTAAGTTAACATGAGTTGTGTGAGAGCATTCACCGGTTTTCCAAAGGTCGTGGGTTCGAGTCCCATCTGAGAATTCACTTGTGGCCAAGTTGACTTTTTCCAATATTTTTTTATTTAAAATTTATCATGACTTGTGTGTTACGTAACGATTAGTCTAAGTAGACCTTCTTCACGAATGCAGAGTAAGGAGCTCAAGATAATAAATTTTAGGTCACCCATCTCGTGACCGACCATTGCGAAAATTGCTTAACCGCTTCAATCGCAGGCTGAGCGCGCAAACCACTGCGTCACCGAACTCCTCATACAGGATGATCATATTAATCACTCGAACAAAGTCACGTGCAAGAGCTAGTTGCCACTTAAATTTAATCATAATAACATTTGATATAAATTAATTAACGTTTCGAACTGAACCCAATTTCATTATGAGCTGACATATCGTGAAATTAATATCAGAATAAGTTCTTAGAAAAAGGTATCTGATAGTAATCGATTTTATGATGGTTATTGCCTGTCAACTTGAATAATTGGATTTATTAAAACTTTTACTTGTAAATATAAGTTTGATTATTTGTCTGATTGCTAAAATGAATACATAACAATACATTTAATATAGACTAACTAGGTATATCTTCTAAACTCTTTTCAAAATATGACATGTAAGTATACTTTTAATTTTGGAAAATTTCACGTTCTCATGGGAAATCGATAGAAAATCATGGTACGGTCTTCTTAGTTTTCCCATGTTCTTGTTCCGTTTTCTTATTTTACTACTTATTTTGCTAAGTATTTAGAACTCTCTTTTTCTAGAATTCCAATGAATGACCTAGTTCGACAGTATAATGGTTATACATATAGAATACCTATATTTTATTGAACTTGCACTTTACCGGCTTTTTGACTTAATCCTCTCATCAAGCAACACCGGGAAAGCGAGTCCGTAGATACTCGGGTACGAGAAAAATCTGTGTCACGTCTGTTTTTTTGGGAAATGTTTTCTCGGAAAGTACTAATGTTAAATAAATAATTAATTATTCAAATGAAAAATCTATTAATGTTCTATTATTTGTGATATAAACGATTTCAATACATCTGTTACTTCTTTAAATAAAGCTCCCTAAAATCTCTACGGGTCAATCGGGAAGTTTCCCGATTGTACGCACAGTCACCGTCGCATACGAAAATAGCTCTTATTTTTAACGCTATAAGTGTGCGCTCTAGGTCAACATGTAAGGTTTATAGCTAGCGCAGACGACGGATAACGAAGGACTTTTCGTCCGCGACACGTCTTTATTGTTAACCAAATAAGATTGAACTTAGGTCGCGTATATCCATGAAAAGTACGCGATAGTCCTGTTAATATATTTAACTTTATGTTCTTAGTTATAAGGTCGTGTCGCGGACAAAAAGTCCTCCAGTGTCCGTCGTCTGCGCAAGCCCTTAATGTGATATTCATACTCGTATGTAGTACAGTCGGGTAACTTCGCGGTTGACCAGTAAAGTTTTTTAAGAAGCTTTATTTAAAAAAGTAATAGATTTATAGAACACGTTTAAATCACAAATAATAGAACATTTACAGGTATTTCATTTGATTTTTTTTTCTTTAACGTTAATACTTTCCGAGAAAACGTTCCCCAAAAAACTCTACTGGTCTACCGGGAAGTTCCCCGATTGTACAACATGTTCTGATGACAAATTAGGGATAACCTTTTGCTTCGCTTTGACATCAGCATTTTAGTGTGCCTAGTTTTTGAGAAAATGGCTAGCGCGAAAATTTTAGATGTGCTCACAAGGGATAACTGCATGGATTTCTAATTAAATTTTATAAAAAAATAAAGGCTGAGTTGTTCTTTAAGCAATGGCAAGGTCTTTAGTTAAAATGACATTCAGAAATTTTTAATTGTTTATAATTTTTTGATGTAATACCTTGTTATACTAGCTGTTATGCTGAAAGCTCGCAGCCTGCCGAAGTAAGCGGTTCCGGTACAGTGTAGGGAATGTACATGTGTCAACGTACTTAAAATTTTCTTTACCGAAAGCCATTTGAACTCATCATTACAAACTACTGTTTGCTACCCTGAAATTTCATACACTTTATAAGAGAATAAAATGGTGTCAAAACAAATAATTTCGTCCTGCGATTTCAAACATTTTCCGGGTTGCTCCTGTGTAAAAATTTGTTCGTAACGATGAGTCTAACAAATAGTTTTTGGAAAGATAAAATAAAGTCTGTTATAAATTGTACACGAAGTTGATAACATAATACTATTATGTCGTATATAAACTTGTGTAACAACAGCTGTCATGTCATAGATTACGCGGCCTTGACTCTTACGCCGCTGACCTAAAACTATTGCAACAACCCGATTTTATTATAGAGTTTATAAGTTAGATATTGTTTATTTACGCGAATGCAAAGGAAGGGTTAAGTTTTTCAAGCATATCTTGTATGTATGTTCGTTTGTTTTTATGTAATATTCTATATTAGAAAATTAGGGTATAAATTTAGGCACTACTTAGGTACTACAGAGTGATCAGTGATGCAATGGACTGAAGTCATTTTGATTTTTGGAATGTAATGTGATATAGTACCGTAATATACCGTAAGAAATTAAAAATATTATAGAACTTGCTTATTAGATAGCCTGGTTATGAACATAGGATTTTTTATATCCCGATATTCCCACGGGAACGGGACCCACACGGGTGAAACCGCAAGCGGTCGCTAGTAGCATATACAGTTGAAGCACAGATGAAATACTATACTAATGTACTATACTGATGTAATGTAGTGCAACAGACGTGCCGCTAACTGTACTTTGCACAGTTACAAAACTGAATAAAAATTTAAATCTACTCATTGACTTAATATCACTGAATCCACTGCATTTAACTTCATAAGTGTCGGTAATAGTTGGTTCAGTTGAGATTAAAATTAAAGGACCATAATTTGATGCCATAGCTTATTAGATCTGTGGCAATACAGCTTGGGATCGATATCGGTTTGAATTAGGAATTTCCTTTAACCGTTAGTTTATATTAGGCTGTTAAGAAATTTTATGTTACTAGTACAATTCAATTCAATCTTTATATCGCAGCTCTATCAAGTGTTGGTTCAACTTCTTAAATATATAAACTTATTTTATTTTATATTTAAAAACAACATAATCTTTTGTCAGGTATAGGAAAATGAGTCTTCAATAAATATTTCATTGTGAGACCGCCGTAGTCGCCGTCGGTGGGCTTGTCATGTGATAGACGAGTTTCTTGAACCAATTCTTTTTTCGGTTAAGAGATGTGGCAAATTTAAAAAAAATACGATTCAAAAGAGTTCAGACCCGAAAATTTAAAAAAAATATGATTGTTTTACTTTAATTAGTATAAGTACTTAACTTTTTAAGTAAGTACTAATTTTAGTTTGATTTTTGTCGAACAAAAGCTTTTAAAAAAACATACCGACCGAATTGAGTACCTCCTCCTTTTTGGAAGTCGGTTAAAAAGCTCTATTAACTCTTCGGAGGACAGTAAACTGCTATAGCTGTTATAACAATTAAATGAAATGAAATGAAATGAAATTACATTAAATGAAATGAAATGAAATTAATTAAATTAGATCATCTTGTAACAACCTGCTTTTAACCTTCCGCAACATGTATTGGATTTTTACATGTCTTTATTTATTTTTTGAAGTTCGTAATCGCATGCCGTGGTTGTCTATAATTACAAACTGTACTTAGACTAAGATTCTATATTTAATTTATTAAATATTGTTAGTACATGTTTTTGTTAACTGCCCAATAAACAAATAAATACATAAACAAACAAATAAGGTTATTAAAGGTTATTTAGATTTGTTTGATAAATATTTAAGTATATTAGATGTAGATATTCAATGATAACTTTACTGATTTCTAAATCCGTTGCTCCGAAGCGGATGGATTTTTAGATAGAGTAACTTGACTAACTAAAACACTAGCGTCCAAATAAGGCTTAAGATTGCAAGATGTCCGTTGCAATAGACATTCTTATTAATGATTCGCATCCGGTGGTGATGAAAATCTTGAAATGCTTTTTTGTTTTTGTTAGATCAATCTCAATGTGTTTACTTTCGGTATTGAGTTTGCACAATAACGAAAGACCTTGAAACATACAAAATATGATTACCTATCTATTGATTGTAATGCTTTCAACACTAACACATAGAGAAAGACTAGATAGGTATAGTCTTAGATAATTATATTTATCTAAGGCAATATTTACGATGATTATGAATTCGTAGATTTATTTCCTTGTAGTGTCTCAGACTTTAAGTGAATTTTAAGATTATTCATAATAAATTATGTAATTTATACTTGTATATAGTTATTACTATAGATGCCTTTCACACACCGATTTCTTGGAATATGTTTCAGCCCTAATGAAATGACTGTTTCATTTTTAAAATACGAGTATTAAAGTAGTTAGCAATATAAATAAGTGTATTTATTACGTTGATACGAATTGAGTTGCTGTTTAAGTAGGTATCTTTTTAATGATGTGGATCTTTGCAGAGAGTCAAATAGTTAATAAAAATGATGACATAATTTACTATCATTCAATGACATTAAATCGTAACGACTGCATATTAAAACGTTCAAGATAATGTTAAAAAGCTCTATTAAAAAAATATTGAAATAACCACCTTTCTTTATTATTTTTCAAAAAGAGATTTCAAATATTATCAAATTATTTATAGATATGTATTTTTATTACCTAAGTATTAGCATTCCAAATAGGTATGATATTTTTTTAATTAATCTGTTAAATTGGTTAGTTTCAATGTACAAATAGATCTTGTAAAAACTTTAGATATAATTATGTGAGCCCCAAATTGCTTGAACTGTCTCAAAAAAGCAAGTAAGTAATACTTACACAATAAAGATGCACAATAGCGCGACTTGTCAAAAATAACGCAGCTTCGCAAGTCCGTAGAGCATTTCTAAACAAACACGAACATAATATGGATGGACGAGCGTGACCCGCGGAAGTTAAGTTTCTCCGCATGATATAAATATTCAGGTAAAACTGGTGCCGTGTCATCATTGCGTTAAAGTTACGTCACATTCGCCGATCGTATGCGAATTACTCTCCGCGCTCTTTTGTTCTTAGGTTTACGACCTCTGCCTCCGTAATCGCCCGCCATTTTAAACTTACTTTCTTCATTAGGTCAACTTTTAAGGCAAAAGCATATGAGATCATACAGCCACAAGGCGCGAACTTTTTATTGGCAAATTATGGCGTAATAAATTAATATTAAGCATTTGTGAAAAGGGAAAACTTAAATGTCAAGTTTACGCAATAGTATTGTTGAGTCGCAATAGGTGTGTGTTGTGTAATAAATATTTAACGAAACTGTTATTTTCTATAAAAGATGTTGCGAGATGGAGCTTCTTTCTGAATGCATTATGCAACTAGGGTCAGACTGCCCATTGCGTAACCGTGTGTCGCCCACACGGAGAAACCAAAAACTTTCTATCAGTTCTAGACACCTGTTTTGTTGTGTCGTTAATAAAAAAAGTGATACTCGTTAAATTTAAGTGACTTCCTAACTTTGAATGTAAATTATTATGTGTTTAGTATGTAGTTATAATGATAAAATTAATTATTGAAATGAACTGAATTCCTGTACAATGATTGAAATTATTATGCTCTGGTATTTATAGATTTTGAACTTGGGAGGCAGTAAAAACAAAGTAGTTGGTTTATGAGTTTTATGCAAAAGAACTTTATGATACAACTAAAATTAATTAAAATTACTATTTACATAAATACATTTAGGCACCGTAATTTTTTCTCTACTTATAACTAGGTTTCGCCGGCAAAGCAGGTATCACATGGGGGGTGCTGCGCGCACCGTTTAGTAGGGGCCGGACTGGCCGGGGGGGCCGTAGGAGGAGCTGACGCCACCTGAGGAGCCACCGTGACCGCCGCCGATGCTACCACCGCCGATGCTGCCTCCATGACCGCCGCCGATGCTGCCACCGCCGATGCTGCCGCCGTGACCACCACCGATGCTGCCACCGCCGATGCCGCCGCCGATGCCGCCGCCAATGCTACCACCAGAGATGCCACCGCCGATACCACCTCCAATACCACCACCGATTCCAGAGCCACCGCCGATACCAATAGAACCACCAGATTCCTTCTGGGTCTTGTACTTGATGAAGTAAACCTCGGGCTTTGAGGGTTGGGTAGGGGCAGCGGTGGGGATGGTGATGTCGGGCTGTTCGTCGGGCTTCTTGACCAACACGTAGACGAGGGTCTTCTCCTCGTTTTGGGCTTGGGCGGGAATGATGGGCACCTGGGGCGCGGGAGGAGCTGGGGCCTTAATGAAGATGATCTTGTAGTGCTTCTGGGCTACGCCACCTCCGGAGATCACTTGGGGACGCTGTTCTTCAGGTTCTGGGGGTGGGACGTGCACATAGATGTGCTTCTGGACGATGGGGCCGCCGCCGAAGCCGCCGCCGAAACCGCCGCCGGAGCCGCCTCCGAAACCGCCGCCGGAGCCGCCTCCGAAACCACCGCCGAATCCACCGCCACCACCGGACGAGAAACCACCGCCCGAGGAGAAGCCACCTCCGGATGAGAATCCACCACCGATTCCACTGCCGATTCCACCGCCGATTCCGAAGCTGCTGGAGCTCAGGCCTCCAGAGGAGAAGCCACCACCGTGGCCGCCGCCGATGCTGCCACCATGGCCGCCGCCGATGCCGCCGCCGATGCCACCCCCGAGGCCGCCGCCACCGGGAGCATTGTAACTGTATCCCGCCTCGGGCCGCGCCGAGCCGAGCGTCGCTACCGCTGCTAATACCTACGAAAGAAATGCACACTGTAAACAACTGCATAGATCGTCAACCTTTTCAGCGCTATTAACCTTTTTAATGCTCACGCATTATGCACTAGCATTAAACCGATGAATAGAACTGAGCGGTCGACGGCACTGAGTCACAATCCGCGAGGAAGTCCGCCGCGGGTCACGGGAGCGCGGGTCACATAGGTCACAATTCACTTTCACTGCACACGAGTACCTACCAAGAACGCTTTCATGTTGTCTCACGGAGGTGTCGTGGTTGTGTGATGCTCTGAACCGGAGACCGTTGGCTTTTATACTGCCGGTTAGTCGACGCCTCTCTCCCTAGCTCTTCCTAAGATTCGGCCTTCGGTCATACGAGAATTATGATTTTAATGTAACCCGTACGATTCTTCGGAGAAAACAATGTGGATCTAGAATGGTCATCTGACACTTTCACGGGTACTACATATAAAATCTGTGGAAACAATACGAAAATGACATAATTAATGTTTACGGGAAGCTCATATGACATTTTTTTAATACACACTTATTTGTTTATAGGTCAAGCCTAACACCAACACCACACAAATAACCCGACACAAATATTCATCAAAATAATTAAATTAAGTCAAATTGAAAAGGAAAACATGAAATGACATAGAAAGGTCCGCAAATACGTAATAGTAAAAGTTGTCAATACTATACACACATAATCGGACGCTACCTTATGTTTATTTTACGTGTACATTTATAAAACATATTATGATTTCACGGCAATAACCATAAAAATACCGTGAAAATACGTCATTTCGGCAGAAAAACTATGGAGATATAATTTTTTGTAATACATAATTTACAAGTGTACAATACCTACGGAATGCACATTTTGATTACTTTTAAAATACATAGAGAAATTAATTTTATTAACAGAAATACTCGAATGGAAAATCTGGAAAGAAAAGTTCTACTATTTTTTCCTCGAAAGAACATATTTTCTTCCACGTACTGAGGCATTTTGATAGCAATAATGTTTCGCTGTTTAGCACCTTTTTTAATAAATATATTTCAAGATTGTAGATTTGTGTTTGGCAAACACATGTGCCATTGTAAATGTTGTTGATTCTGTTAAAGCTGATAAGTTTCTTGCGGCCGTTCTTCTTATCAGTTAAAAGATGTCCTGAATGGCTGGTAGGGAAAAAAATTGTTGGACTTTTCGAAAGTACTTATGTATAAGTCTATTTGAATAAAAATCTTTGACTTTGACTTTAACATAATATTATTAAATCACTTTGAACTTCTCGTAACTTACGGATTCATATGACCATATTGTGGTCAGATCTGTGAGCAAAACTATTAACTCAATTTTGGTAATGACCCATTGAGTCTGACACATATTTCTATTCTTGTCTGTATGCGTTCAATGTAACATGGAGATCTTTAGGTGGACTATGTCCAACAGTGGGCCACATTGGGACTCAGATGACCAGCATTAAAATTTGCTGTCATTTCTCATTCACTTTTTATCAGAATAGCAGTCCTTTATTCAGAGAGAGAAGAAAATAAAAACCTTTGACAACTAAAACATAATTACTGGAGCAACTAAAAAATAAGTACTAAGGTCCAATCTAGAAATACTAAGCCCAAATATCTTTTTGTGTTCATATAAGTACCTTAATTGTGTTGTCCAGTTAAAAATTAATCATTTTCACATTCATATTTGTACCAACTTATCGTCTCTTAAAATCAGATAAGAAGAAGGCCAAATCATATAGTAGAATAGTATATAAAAAATATACTATTTGTAATAAACACCAAGCTAAGCCCTTATTTCGTAACATTACAACATACGTCGATTAGCAAAAGCTTACATTGGTCAATCTGTTACACGCAGTATTGTAAAATGATGCGTAGGACTGATAATTTATTTGCACTTATTTCAAGGAAAAGAGGCTTCGAATATTTAAAATTATCTACGTACTTAAATTTTAGTTAGTAATGGTTCAGGCTATTTTTGGTATAAGTGAGGACTTAACTAATTAATTAAACTATGGGCTCAGCTATAAAAATATTAGTACGTATTAAGCGGACAAATTGAAAATAAACTGTCATACAGCTCTTTAAGTTTGTGATTGCCATTAATTAGTAGGTTTGCTTTTATAAAACGCATTAATATCCATTCGCACAAAATAAGAATCATCAAATTCGTTCCATAAATGTCGAAGTTATGGACGAATATTTTATTTTTTATTTATTTATTTCAGGTAACAAACAGTTATATTCAAACAATATTATTAAAAATAGTTTACAAACAAACCTATAGTACCATAACTTAAAGTATTAACCTATATAATATAGTGCATACAAGCGACGGATTTGTACTAGATAAAAATAATTTTCATTTAGCAACCATAAAAAAAAACTTTTTTTTGAAGAATGTTCAAAATATAATATCAGAAAAAACTAGTCTCCAATAACCTTTTAACCGCCCCTGTGGTCTAGTGGTACAAACGCCGGTATCAGACCCAGGGGTCCCGGGTTCGATTCCCAGCGGGGGTACATATTGTATTCGGTTTGGTTGGTGGTAGGCTAGCTACCATCATCTTATCTAAGCCTGACGCCATAATAACATTGTATTCAGCATTGTTGTGTTCCGGCAGTTAGAGATAAGATAGCTAGTTCCAGGTGATGAGGATTCGGGGAGAGGCTCGCTTCCATCTTCGGCCTTATCAATACTTAACATCAGGTATGATGAAGGCTAAGAGTGTCCCCGTCGTTCATAAAAAAACCTAATTATAATAGGGTAGACGCGCCGGTTCCGGCAACTCTAAGCCCCGCTTATGGCCATTTGAATGAAATCCTTATTACAATGGTTTAAATAGGAGCCCGTGGCGCAGTGGTTCGTGCGCTCGACCTGCGATTGTTGAGGTTAAGCAACTTTCGCAAAGGTCGGTCACGGTATGGGTGACCAAAAATTTACTATCTCGAGCTTCTCGCTGCTTCGAAAGGCACGTTAAGTCGTTGGTCCCGGTTACATTTGCAGTAGTTAAAAGTTAAAACCCCCCAATCCGCATTGGGCCCGCCGGGTGGGTCATGGCCCATTCTCCTTATCCACCCATGAGAAAGGCCAGTGCCCCAGCAGTGGGGACATTAAAAATGGGTGATGATGACGAAGTTTAAAGTGGCCACAACTAATTGTGGCCACTAAGGGAAAGCCCCAGTTGTGGCCACAGACTTACGTATGTAATAAGAGGCGCGCTCAAGTAAAAGGAAAGCAAAGTTTGACGTAGCGTCGACAGTACATAAATGTAGAGATATGATATTGATAAAATAATTATATTAGATCATATTTATTAAATGGCTTCCTTTAGATCGGCAAACGATAATTAAATTTACATTCGATCAAAAAAATCTTAATTGCTTAATTCTGATGTTTATTAAAGAGCTCAGTGATATATTATACAGACTTTAATAATTTAAATTGAATAAGCTTAATAAAAGTTGAAGTTAAGTGTTTGCTATGGTTTCTTAATTTATGATTGCGGTTGTTTAAAATACAACCATAACAATTTGAGGTCAATGTTAGATTATTAGTTATATCACTTTACAGCTCATTTGTTTTTTAGGGTTCCGTACCTCAAAAGGAAAAAACTGAAACCTTATATAGGATTACTTCGTTGTCCGTTCGGCCGTCCGTCCGTCTGTCAAGATCGTTTTTCTCAGGAACGCGTGGAGGTATCAAACTGAACCCTTGGAGCTGTAAAAAAAATCAAACTTCTAAGCCAAAGCAATCAAAAGATACAGCCGTTTATGCCGCAAATTTTCGAAACTCGCACGGGAATCAAAAACCTACAGAGTACTTCCCGTGAACTTAGAATCTTGAAATTGGTACGAAGTAACGTCTTATAGTACAGATAAAGGAAAAACTGCGAAAAACCGTACATTTTTAGTTACATTATATTATAAACCCGCGGTGCGCGAGTCCGACTCGCACTTGGCCGGTTTTTTTTATTATTTAATTTTGGAAATAGTAACATCAATCGAAAGTAGGTTTGGGATAACCAACAAAATATTTTTTGTTATTTCTACTTTAAAGAAAGAAAGAATGAAAGAAAGAAAAAAAATATTAAGTGTTACAAGAGAAACACGTATATGACATGACATGACATATAAAATATATATACACATAATGTGTTGCATGTCGCAGACAGTCCAACGCTGGTCTTCAGTGGCTACCTATATCGATGAGAGAGCTACTGACTACCGGCTACACCATATTATTACAAACACAAATAATAATAGATAAATTAGCTAGGTAGGTACTTCAATAAAATATTTCACAAGTAGGTACTATACGCTGTTCGCATTCAATTTTTTGTAATAAATAAATAAATAATTATTTATGTAACATATATCAAATTGAATAGATACTAGATAACGAATAAACATACTTCTAAATTTTTTTGTAAATACATACATAATATATAGTTTAATCACCCAGACCAAGACAAATAGACATGTTCATGCACACACATATTTGTCTTGGATCGAACCTAGGACCTCTGGCGCAGAAGAGGGGCTTAGTACCCCTGCGCCAAAATATCGATAGTAAAACACCCTTTGAAGTATTATTTTGTTTCTATGGATAAAACTCTGAACTGAAATATCTTAGCGATTACAAAAGCTTATAATAACAATAACAAATTTCATAAAACACACCTATTATCTAGCCCACGTTAAGTTTCATGAAGAACTTGTGTTATGGATACTAGATAATGGATAAACATACTTATATACTTTTTTTTGTAAATACATACATAATATACATATTAAACACGCATATTTAATCGAGTTTCGGATTTCGGGCTGCCTACCAGTGTAAATAATGAAGTCGAACTAATTGAATTGACTATTGTGATCATTACATTAAAGATCTCAATAATGGTATGGTACAGTCAGCATTTAAAACTTTACAGTTTGATCTTGAGAGTGTCGCGCGTGATGGCGGCGTTTTTCGTATGCATTTTTAATTCAGTAGAGTAATTCAAAGTCACTTTGTAATAATAATCCTGCTTTAAACTTTTTTTCGTAATGATTTGCTCAGATCATGTTCAGTAAGTACTTAATGATTCCATTCAGCTAACAACACAAATTCATTATTAACATTATAGTTCCACTAGCTTCTGCCCGCGGTTTCTCCCGCGTGGTTCCCGTTCCCGTTGGAATATCGGGATTAAAAGTAGGTAGCCTATTTTACTTTCCATTATAACTCTATGCCAAAAATTAAGTAGATTGGTTGCTTGGTAAGGGTGTCAAAAAATGACAAACAAACACACTTTCACATTTATAATATTATTAGTTAAGCAGCATTTCTTTTTACGAAAACATTGGCACCTGTCAAATTAGTCCACTGAATTAAAAAAGCAACTATAGCGGTAGTGTCTTGACATGCTGTTGATTGTAGTAAAGATGAATAATCCTTATTCATGATCTATAAATTTTGCATTTTCAATGCTATTTTGTATGATAAATTACGGAAAATATTAAAAAAACACCGAGGTTCTATGTTTTCTAATATTTTCCCCAGACGGGATTCGTTGGATGTTCTGTCTAACCAATGCCCGCCTTCTGCGCCAGAGATCTCGGGTTCGACCCCCAGACAAGGCAAATATTTGTGTGCATTAACATGTCCATTTGTCATGGTCAGAGTGTTAAATATGTATATTATGTACAAAGAAAAGTATATATGTATGTTTATCCGTTATCTAGTATCCATAACACAAGTTCTTGATGAAAATTAACGTGGGCAAGAAAATTGGTGTGTTTGTATGCAATTACTTATTTTATTTATTTATTTAACGCTCTTCCAATAGGGCTACCGAGTCTTATTCGTACAAAAGAATGTTCTTATTCGGATAAACTTACAAATTAATAGCAGCATAATACAACAATATAATAATGTTGGTGTGAAAAAACTGTCATCAACTCATCACACATATTTTATTACTTTATGATTTTTTAATCTTTTCATTTTTCAATGCTATTTTTATACTTATGATAAATTTTAAATATGTGGAAAAACATTGGAAAACATCAACTCGGCCAAAAATGAATTCTCAGATGGGAAGACCTTTCCCATATTTTTTTTTATTACTTTGTAAAGACATAAAAAAGGCCACATAAAGACATTTTCATTCAATTATCTGCTCTTATTATCTTTACCTAGAGACGGTTACAACTTAATAAAAATATTTAAAGAGGCAAACAATAACATAATATATTTACGAACAAAATTGCAAGAAACAAATTTAATAGAGCAAAACGTATATAACTCCTGTCTCACGCTCTTATGATCCATCTCTGCGAAGTTCATTTCCATTCGCCACGTTTAATAGGAACAGATTGTATAATTAGCAATAAAAATGCAGTTAGTAAAAAGTATTTTAATGGTCTCTTGAAAGGCTACATTATTATGAATTATGAATTATTTTCTTGAGTGATAAGAATGAGAAAAGAAGTTTAGAGAGAGCTAAAGTAACAGAGGTAACGTTAATATAATATATGTAAAAAGGAACGTAAGTGCGAGTGAGAGATGAATCAGTGAAAGTAATGAGTATGAAAGAGAGAAAAGACAGGAATGGGCGTCGTGTGTAAGCGAGATAGTTAAGTTGTTATGTTAGTCTGTAAGAAAGAGATGAAGAAATAAAGAGCATTATAGCCGAATCCTGTCTTTTACCTACACAGAAGCATGTTATCAAATTGATTGTTCTGAGATGTAATGTGATCTGTTTTGTAAGCTTATGTTTGAATATGACTACATAATTGTCATATTTTGACAACCCCTAGCTTAAAACGGGGGCTATACACAACCCTGGTTTAAAACAGCGCTATTTACATTTCATTTACAAGTTTTTAACACTAAAGTTGGTGTTTTACGAAAAGATTATAATTAGACGCATGATTTTGTAAAATTATAGAAAATTAATTGGAAAGTAAGATTTGGTCACACCAATACAACACCCACATTGCACTCTGTTTTTGAAGAACAGTGAGGTCGTTAACATTACGTGCCTGGCGGTAATAAACCATACAGCAATTGCAAGATTTACTTCCTTATAAGTTTCAGAATCGTTTTGTGTAACAAGTTATTGCTTTCGTTAATGTATCGTCTGCTCATAAATATACAGACGGACGTACGATCATTGCGATGAGAGTCATCGGGACAGGCGTTACGTGTATCTCTTAAAGTAGATTAAAAAAGTTGTTATTACGATTTAAAAAGCGGGGTTTTATAACACTGCTTCTGTAGAGTCCTTTTTTAAACGAATGATTATAAGAAATCCCAACTGAGAATTCACTTGTGGCCGAGTTGATGTTTTCCAATATTATTCTATTAAAAATGTATCATAAGAATTATTATAATTTTAGGATTCTAGTTATGTTTGTAATAATTTATGATTTTTAAAAATTTATAGATTTAAGATAAATTTTTAAATAGAAAAATATTGGAAATATTGTGGGTTCGATTAACATCTGAGAAATCTTGTGGAAAGAACTTGTGGCCGAGATGATTTTTTCCAATATTTTTCGATTAAAAAATTTATCATTCTGAAGACTTGGACATATTCCACCTCAGCCTGAGAAAATATAGAGGAATTGTTAAATCTATTATTAGTAACGTAAACCCCAATTAAATTAAATTAAATTAAATTAGATCATCTTGTAACAACCTGATTTTAACCTTCCGCAACATGTATTGGATTTTTACATTGTCTTTATTATTTTTTATTTTTTGAAGTTCGTCTTGCATGCCGTGGCTGTCTATAATTAGAAACTGTACTTAGACTAAGATTCTATATTTAATTTATTACATATTTTTAGTACATGTTTTTGTTGACTGCAAAATAAACAAATATATCATATATTTATTCTAACTTTTTTGCCTTATTTCTATAATTGCGCTTTCTTTTATCATACCTGTTTCACAAACATTCATGTGATGATAAGGGTTATTGTTAACTCTCCATCAAAGTAAATTCGTCATTAGAAAAGTGGCAATAAAAATTTACGAACTCGCCTAAGGTAGCATTTTAAAATTATTTTGCTTTGTGACCTGTGACGAATTTACACAAAAAATCCATAGTAGCGGCGAATTTACTTTCAATGTATGGAAATAACTTGTCAAAACGTGACGAGTTTACTTATGTGGTGAGTTTACAAAAACCTGATGATGATTTGGTCTGTGTCTGGGTGATGTCATCTTTATATATTTGCAATACTTTCGTTGTTGTTGTTTCGTTTCCGTCACACAAATGCTTAAGATTTTTATCACGGAATCAGATCAATATAAGCATCTGATGTTGTCTGATATATAAAATTAATGATATTGGGGTTAATCGAAATATTATTATGTCATTAATGACGAAAGTTATGTTGGCAGTATTACTTTTCACGTATATAACATTAATTCAAAACTCTCTTCTGGTTTTTAATTTTACGAATTATGAATCGGAACTGGTTTCTTTTCTGTTATTTCGAACATTCTCTCAGAATATATTTTTTATCATATAACAATAACATATATATTTATGGGAATAATTTTGTTGAGAAAAAAATCTAATAGCACCATTAAAATCTGTAGACATTAGGTTTAATTAAGCTTGATTGAACTTTATAAACTAACTTAAAAAGCTCGTTGTTACTTAATGTAAAGTCACCTTTCTTAATACGCACGCCGCACGAATAGCTATGTGGAGCTAAGCGAGATTTGTAGTATTCGAACAGATGTACTGAGGAGCTCAATGGCGCAGTGGTTAGCGAGATTAAGCAACTTTCGCGATTTTCAGTCACAAGATGTATGACCAAAAATTTTCGGACATCACGTTGAGCCATGGTTCGACTGCTGCAGTTGTTAATATCTACCAATCCGCATTGTGCATCGTTTATACATTCATAAGGAAGGTTCCCCTTCAGTAGGGACATTGAATGAAATAACTGATGATGATAAGGTAAACTACGGAACCTTATAGTTCGCGGTGTCAACCACAATATGAAAGAAGGCAGAGAGGCGGCTACAGTTTGAGCACCAGAAGTGTTGACCAAAGTTTGAAAAGATGCGGTTGAAACTACGCTTTCGTGTAGCTGTTCTTTCAGTGTGACATATGCTTAAATAATAATAAAATTTAAACTTCTTCGAATTATTGAAGACGTATAATTTTTTTCTTTGGAAAGTCACTTTCGGTATGATTGAAGCACTAGTGACATTTAAACTCGATAAGGAGCTGCAATTGGCTATTAAAAAATATTCGAAAATTAAGACAATTAAAGATTTTTAATTTGGACTTAATGTTCAGATAAAATAGGTCGAGGTTTCAATTCGAAAACTTTGGGTCAAATTATAATAATCTTACGAGTTTCTTTTAATAATTTTCAACATTTGACTAAGTAATTTATATTTTCTATTACAAAAACCGGCCAAGTGCGAGTCGGACTCGCGCACCGAGGGTTCCATTTAAAATTTTCAAAAATATTTTTTATTAAATGATGTAACTAAAAATTTACGGTTTTCGCATTTTTTTCTTTATTTGTACTATCAGACGTTACTTCGTACCAAATTTCAAGATTCTAAGTTAACGGGAAGCACCCTGTAGGTTTTGATTCCTGTGCGAGTTTCGAAAATTTGCGGAAATTTGTGGCAGAAACGGCTGTATCTTTTGATTGTTTTGGCTTAGAAGTTTGATTTTTTCACAGCTCCAAGGGACAGTAGACTTGAGTATTAGATATAAATTTCAGTTTGATACCTCCACGCGTTCCTGAGAAAAACGGTCTTGACAGACGGACGGACGGACAACGAAGTGATCTTATAAGGGTTCCGTTTTTTCCTCTTGAGGTACGGAACCCTAAAAAAGATAAGCTAAGTATGTATAACTACTTACATACCTACCGTTAAGGTGAAGCTATAGATAAGCACAATCTAAACAAACATTTTCATTCTTGTTTAAACTCGTTTACATTTGGGAACTGTTGATTTTTTTTATTTCAAGTTTTTTATTAATATAATTAAGCTCAAGTTTAGGCTTGTTTGTGTAAAATTATATGTCAAATTATCAGTTGGAATTGACAAATTACTTTTTGGTTCTGCCTTATTTTAAGGGATTTTCTAGGCACATTAGATGAGTAATTAATTCAATACCAAAAGCTCCTACTTTTAACGTCACGAACCTATTTTTATTTTTTATTTTATTTTTTGGTAATAGAAGAATGAAATAAGATATTGACCTTAACAGCAAATTTACGAAACCTTAACGATTTGCACTTCACGCATGATTTTTTTTAACTAGCAGCAATATTGAATACATACCTTGAATACCTAGTTATAATATTTTTTAAGTACTCCTCAAAGTTTAAGTAGCAAACTGTCAATCATTTTGATGCGTTTGTTTATCATCAATGGAGCTATGACCTCGTATAAGATTAAGCATATTCAATTAATTTATTAGAAGTACAAAGCGATAGGCTTATATGCAATAGCGGTTAATTCGCATCTATATTACTAACGACTGCGCGTGACTTCAGTCGTTTAATTATTTTTTACTTAATTAACTTATAATAATTTGGATGACTTGTATGGTTCAGAGGTACGAGTGGTGATTTCTGGTATGAGGCTACAGGTTTAATTCGGCGTAAGGAAATTGAAAATATTTTTGTAAATGTCTTTTTGTGTAAAATGTATTTAAGCATGTTTATATCTGTTATCTAATAACCATTACACAAATTCTTGAGGAAACTCATTAATATTGTTGTTTTCATATACCACTCGAGACCACTTTCATATATCATGGGTTCTCCGTACATTTTTTATCCTCATTTAAAACAATTTGAGATTTATGATTGCGTCAAATTCTTGAGTGCACAATCTATTTCTACTTATAACAAAAATCCTTCAAACTTCATTTAGTGATAAAGTTGTTAAAGAGGTAACATTAAGACACACCAGAGTTACTTTCATGTTAATAAAATAGTATGATATGAAATATATCAAAGCTATAGGTCAAGTGTGAATGGATTATAAAATTCGCGTAGGTACCGAGGATTCCGTATGTGCTAGTAATATATAAATCAATGCTTATGTTTAGTTTGTTATGATGGACTTTAATTATGGTATATCTTACACTTCAAATATGGCTCCTTTTTCATAATTCATAATAATTTGAAAAATGCACCAAAATGTCGACAATTTTAAATAAGAATAAATTGTATTTTTTAGCAATGCCAAATACACTCAAAGTCAGAAAAATCGCACCTTTTAAAAAAACTCACTTTTAAACTTTGTTAAACATTATGTGGAATCAATTTATGAGGGAAATGTTGGATATCATTAGAGAGGTAACGAAAAGGAGTATCCAAAACAGTTCAGCTTTTTCATTTTTATTGGAATAGAACAAAAAAAAAGATAATGTTTACAAAACAATAACGCTCCACAATTATGCTTTTTGTATTAAAACAATTTACTAAATACTTTTTAACGGTTAGCTATCAAATCACCCCTTATTTTTTAACGGTTAGCTATCAAATCACCCCCTATTGAACCTGCATTGACCCTTTAACACACAAAAATTGTAGCGCCATTGCCAAACCAGCGGCCCTTATAAGGAAAAAAAATGTTTTTTTTTAATGGCACATTGTTGTTATTATGCTTTTTGTAATGCAATGAAAAGTTGTTTATTAAATATATTTATTGGGCTTTCAAACAAGTTGTAAAAAGTTGAAAACGCTTAAGAAAAAAATTTAAAGGTGCGATTTTTTTGGAGTGGATTTATTAGACGGTTATTAAATAAAAAAATATCAATTTTGTTAAATAATAAACAAGAAAATATACTACAAAAAAGCAACTTGTCTCATGTCGCCCTGACGGGATTCGAACCCGCATCCTTGGGAATCCGGCCCAATGCACTAACCAATTTATGTTATAGAGACCTATGAGGACACGTCGAATTTTTCTAGTATATTCACCTTTCTACGATGTTGACCACCGTATAATTATCACATAAAATAGCATAGTAAAATGCAAAATTAAAAAGTATTATCAATTATAGAATTCATGCTAATTAAAAGCTGCGTCCCCTATATCATTACTATTTCTGCAGCAATTCTAAAAAAAGTCGTAAAAGTATTATTTCAAAATTTAAATTGCAATGCTCACTAGCCGTGGAACCCAATTGAATTGCACACATCACACTTATCTTTAGGCGCATCGTTAGAGCAATTGTCAAACTATCATCAGTCAAAATAATGATTGTGTTCGAGATACAAGACTATTTGGCAACATTACATTGTGTAATTATCAGTCTAAGAAAGAAGTTTATTAAGACGGTATACTGTATAAGTACTTACTTTTACGAGTACGTTACGTTATAAAACTATAGGAAGGTTAAAGATGTTTCAAATCTGGTAATAAGATATATATTTCTTCATACCTTTATCTAGATTTGTAAAGTTTCAGAAACACGAAATTTTGATTTTTTCTTTTCAAAAAGACCGCTTATAAATATGAAAATTCAAGATTATTCTCAAATAGGGTTACATATACTATTGGAAATTGGTTTAATTAGTACACCAATAATATTTAGCATCGTGTGGTTACATTTTCTCTTTAATAACTATAGTTATTTACTACGAAGTGATGTCGTCGTTTTCTCATTGCGATCACGCTTCACTCGTATAGCGCCTTAACAGAGAACCGTAGATTTATGATTGGTCTCCGCGTTCGCTGCTACTGCAGGCTCTTATTTTTTAGACTTGATCAGCCTGATTTGTATGAAGTTCAAGAATTTGTGTTCTCAAGTCAACTGCACTTATTATTATTAATTTTAATTTATATATATAACAATAAAAAATAATATTGCCAGTTGTCAACCGATATTAATAATTCTTTTTTTTTCTGAATAGTTCAGCAGGCCTACCTCCATCTTTTAGAAACCGTCATGTCGTAAGAACGTTTTGTTTTCCTTTTGTTTCAATACTGTTTAAATTGCAAACTTGACTTTATTTGACCTAAGACGTCGTAGTAGGTTTGATTGATAAAAATCTTGTTTGAGTGAATTATTGAGCGATGACGCCACAAAACTTCCGTCAAAAGACAAGCTTGTTTTAAGAGGTTCGCGGTACGATATGACATATAACAACATTGCGCCGATACAAACTGACATTACACAATATTGCGTTAAGAGATGGCGGTAGGCCCCCAGGTGTGGTCTCATATTTTTACAGACATCAGGCTAGTACATACTTTTTTTATATACTTGAAAAGTATCGGTTTCTTTGGCAAGTAGCAGTTACATAGATGACATCATTGTGCATGGATCGATTTTAGTGCAAGTACGTTACATTATGTAACAAAAAAAGGAAATAATAAACATTATAAAGAAATATTATATATTAAAAAAAATTAAACGAAAACCAAAAAAGTTTCAAATAAATAACAAAGAATTTACTTCAAAATATACTTTTTGGAGTCGGTGCCTGTACTGTGTGCCAAACACATATTCATCGTCCTCCGGTTTAAAATTTAGTTAAAAGTTAGTTTAGTTTCAAGTTAAGTCAGTAGCTTCGTTAAGTTATGATTAATAATAGTGTGTTAATGATTTTACAAACTGCTTTTAAACTTATCTTTTGAAGAGATTTAAAGAAGTTTTCTGTTAACTTTTGCCGATTGCAATTGCAATTTAATATACACATTTTTTGGTTTTATTTTTTGTCAGATTATTTTATTTTAGTTTGTCTTTTGTTATGTATTTATGATGATGATATGATATGATGTTTACCGCTTGATAAATAGTACAGTAGTAGCACTGTCTATTTATCTTCTCTTCCTACGCTGTAGTAGTAGTGAGAGACCTAATATTTATTTAATTTGGTTGAAGCACATATAAATAATATTAGGTACCTACTCAAGTAGTGTATAGCGACAATTATTTTAAAAGTAACCGTACACTCAAGACTTATTTTGTTTAAGTATTATACTGGTCAAGGAGTTCTAGAAGATATCTTGGTCTTGTATCATCTATCGTAATCATAAGTGATTTCTCTTACTAAGATAAATTACACAATACACACTTTTCAGTGGACTGGTAGAGGATGTCTGAGGGCATAAAGTCCGCCTTTTGCTTTGCGTGTGCAATAAAGTATTAATAAACAAATTTTAAACCTTGTGTACTCACTACAAAATAAAATCACATTGTTATTTTAGTTATTATGAATCATTATTTTCGTTGCATTTGTTCGCTTTCCCATACGTTTTTACCGTACAGTGTCTTAGCATTTTTAGTATATCGGCAATAATTTCCAGTTTCACTCATACAAAAGACGAACAGAGGCTCTTTGTTTCGTATTAGCATATTTTTATGAGCTTTCACTAGACCTGCGTCTGGTTTCCTTTGTAGCTCGTTCGTTTAGTATTTCGTCTCAGACAGCATAGCATTAACTATGTAACTGAAAATCTTGCCGTCAGTAATACCTAGTAAAATTTTCTGTTTACAGTAGGCACCAAGTCATGTTCAGATGTTGTATCTCACGAGCGCGGGTGAGCCATACATGTATGTGTAAATTGTAGGTACATGTCTTTGCATTTAGAAAGCTGCAAATCTGGATAAATACTACCTACGTGTACCCAAACAATATACCAAAAATGCAGGTGTAACAGAATTATTCCGATTTCGAATGACACATTTGACTGGTCTATGAGTCAAACGGATTAAATTTCTAATACAAGAGCGCTCGATTCTTTCTTATATTGTAATATTGAGACAATGATTTTATCTACGAGTACTATGATTGTCAAAGTCAAAGTCAAAGATTTTTATTCAAATAGACTTATAGATAAGTGCTTTAATTTTTTTTGTGTCCAATTTTTTTTCTACCAGCCATTCAGGACATCTTTTAACTGATAAGAAGAACGGCCGCAAGAAACTTATCAGCTTTAACAGAAGCAACAACATTTACAAAGGAACATGTCGTTGCCAAACACAAATCTACAATCTTGAAACATATTTAATATATATAAGAGGAAAATATTCTTATACTCAGTTATTAGAATATTTTCCTTTTATACAATTACAATAGTCATGTTTTATGTTAGTATCACTTCCATGCATTTTGGTCTTTCAAATAATCATCTACCTTGTTTGCTTAAGAGCGTTTTTTAATTGTATAGGTCCGTTTGTCTTTGACAATGACAAACAATTCTGTGTACCCACCTAACTGGTTATTGCTTCCGAAGTTTTATGTGTTACTTTATGGTATCGCTTTGTTACGTCATTGTGAGGATTTCGGAGGGATTCCGTTCCAGCGGTTTCATGGAAAAGAGGTTACGGTTTTTGCAAAAAGTTTAGTTAGTTTTTTAACTTTAACCCTTAATTACTCGCGTGGGGTTATATTATACCCCACGACATGTTTGAACGTTTCCAATACCTTGATTTTTAAACCTCCACAGCGTTCCCATTCCCATTAGCTGCCTAAATATGCCCCCTTCATGAAGCAGCTGAATCAATCGCGAAAGCTGCTTCATGGCATGTAGTTACGTCAGGAAATTTTTGTGGACAAGTGCTTTTATATTTTTATTCCGTCGTGATCGAATCAGAAATGAGAAGATCCGTAGGGGAACTAAAGTAACTGACATCGCTCGAAGGATTGCTCAGCTGAAGTGGCAGTGGGCGGGACACATACGAGAAGAACCGATGCTTGTTGGGGCGGAAAGATTCTGGAATGGCGATCGCGCACAGGACGACGCTCCGTGGGTAGGCCCCCGACAAGGTGGACCGACGATTTGGTAAAGGTCGCGGGAAGCCGCTGGATGCGGACAGCGCAGGATCGATCGTTGTAGAGATCCTTGGGGGAACCTTGGGGCCTATACCCAGCAGTGAGTGTCATGTGGCTGAGACGAGTGATGGTTTGCCAGCCCAAAGCCTACAATAGATTTCGAATATGCTCTGTTCGAAAGCTCAAGACTATTTTCTATAGGTATAGGCATAACATTCATCTCAAAGAAGTAGCCTTGTGAATAAATTATTTCGGAATTGGATATTTGTTCCGTTTATGCTACCCACGCCAGCTTTTTTTGTAGTAAATATAAATAAGAAAATATAGGTACTAGAAAAAACCATTGGTCTCATGTTGCTCAGACGGGACTCGAACCCGCACCCTTAGGAATCCGGCCCAATGCACTACGGAGGCTTAAGAATACCCGTCGAAATTTTCAAGTATATTCCTCTTTCCACGCTGTTGGCCAGCGTCGTTTCTTCAATGAGAGAATTAACGGTATTTTTTTTATTCAAAGATAAAAAGACCGGTGTAGAGATGATGATGGAGGTATGGAAAAGGGTGGTTGATGGTAAGCCACTAGTAGGAAGGTCGAATAGCGAGCTCTTCCTCCGGACTGGGTGTTGGTAGTCCGGGGACCGGAGAAAGAGCTCGCTATTCGTTAAATACCGTTAATTGGCCAACAGCGTGGAATCGTGGAATCCCTAGACCGGTATTTCTAATAGCCATAAAGGAACAATATACATGAGTATTCATTACATCAGATGTGGTAATCTTCATGTGTTCGTTTGTTATGGCGTCCATTTATCTTGTCTTGCTCCCGCGCAGACAAGTTCTAGGTTCGAGAGATAGTAGTGACGTAATAACCGGTTTTGGATGTGTGGAATTTATGACAGTAGATGTGAGTATGGTTTAAAAAATAAGGAAATTGTTGCAATGTGCCGTTTTATATTGCAGTTTGTAGAAAGTAATACACAAATACTAAAAAGGATTGGGGAAAATGGTGAGTAGATAAAATACTTTACAGACAAACCACCCGACACCCGGTTCCTGTAACTTATGAACGGATCGTTTTTCTACAGACTGTAAAATTTTGACATTTATTCTATGGAAAACTGGTCAAAATATAACTGTCCGTAGACATAACGAATCGTTTCTGAATATGGGAACAGGGGGTAAGTACTTATGATAAATTTTAAATAGAAAAATAGAGGCAAGTAGTTTTAAGTTTCATTTGTTGAAAGAAAAATAAACTCCTACTTATTCGCTTTACAATAATCTCCTTTTTTTCAGGGAAACGTGATAGCAAGTGACACAGTAAGGTACAGTAAGTACACACAAAAATCAAAAGATTTAGGTTTCATAGTAGTAACCTGGATCTCGAGAAATAAAATATTACTACGACTCCATTGATAGCTAATCAGTCTCGCATTTAAAGGTTTTTATGATTAGTTCTCTTTTCAGAATTAAATACTTATTGAATGGATTTTCTTTTTCAACCACTACATTATTCGGATGAATTTTTATTACTTATCTTGTAATTTAACAGATTTATTGTTTTTTTATCGTCTCTTAATTCGTCACTTGTTAGGGTAGCAGGACACCGGTGTCCAGAGAACAAATAGATTATCTATTGAGTCTTATAACTCGGGGTTTGAGAGGTTAAGACAATCGACATTGTTTAATTACTCAATTAATAACTTACAAACAAAAGTGGCAAGCAGAATGACATCCATTGGAGCTACTTGTGTATGCGAAATTAGCATATCAACTATTAATAGCACTTTCTAACCGATTATTATCACAGTGTTAAATAGCATGGCATTTGGAAAACGTGCAAGTTTTGCGATAAATATCTGACTTATAACATAATCATCAAACCACAGACGTCGAACGCGGGAAAAATTTGACAACAGCATTGTTAAATAGTTTTTGACATTATATAAAACAACTTTTAAGAAATAAAACGCTCATATGCGTATTAATATAATAGTTTTAAATTGCATGTGCATTTGCGTTGTTTTATTCAATGCACATTCCGCGATAATTTAAGATGTGTTTATAATTATTGACCGTTAACCAGAACCTGTATAATGTAATGAGACGTAATTTTTGACTCTTAAGGCGGTACCCTGACCGAAAGTGGCGCCGCGTTGAATTTTATTTAATATCGTAATTCTAATTCACAATTTTAATAAAACTTTACGTGGAATTTTTAGAGCCCATTGTCTTGTATTTTTAGAAGGTATCGCTACATCTCGTCATAGTCATTCGTAGAAGTAGATAGCAAATGTGTCAAAAACGGCCACTTTAGCAGTTTTGCTATCTACTTCTAGCAGTGACTACGAGGGAATGTAATGATACCGTCTAAAAATACTAGACTATGGACTCTAAAAATTCCACGTAAAGATTTATTAAAATTGTGTATTAGAATTACGATATTAAATAAAATTCAACGCGGCGCCACTTTCGGTCAATAAAAAAAAATGTTAGTCTTTGCATTGATTTATTTTATTTACACAGTATGTTCTAAACCTGATATCAGTTATAAATGTTGTATTACGTCTTCTTACTAGTTACCATTCGTAACACTAAATTTTTTAGAAGCTTCCAATAAATTAACGACACTACTCGATCTTCATACAATCGAGGTAACTTTGGAGCCTTGGTTCTCTGCCAAGGATTGACCGAGCTGTGATCTGATAATCCATCCAGGGAGTGAATGGAGGAGATCCAAATTGCTATACACACCCAATTGATCTGATCAAAATTCTAAGAGATGTATGGATATGTTAAAAAAAATAACGCGAAAATAGCATAAAAATATTTTTTTTATGATTTTGTAAATTTTGCATTTTTCAATGCTATTTTTATACCTTTGGTAAATTTTAAATAGAAAAATATTGGAAAAAATTAACTCGGCCACAAGTGAATTCTCAGACGGGAATCGAACCCGCGACCTTTGGAAATCCGGTCCAATGCTAAGACTAATGCTAAGAGCATTGTGGCCGAGTTAATTTTTTCCAATATTTTTCTATTCAAAATTTACCATAAGCATAAAAATGTATGGAATTTCTGAAATTGAAAACTCTGATCCTTACATCTTTACGAATGTTGATCAGATCAGTTGGGTATGTATAGCAATCTGGATCTCCTCCATTCACTCCTTGTATGGCCATTATCAGATCACAGGTCGGTCAATCCTTGGCCGAAAACCAAGGCTCCAAAAGTCCAAAGTTACCTCGATTGTATGAAAATCGGCTAGTGTCGTTAATTATGTGACCACCATTGTATAATAGCCGAGTAAGTATATATATACTCGGCTATTTTTAAACAGTATCCAAAATTTTTAAGTTTGACTTAGAATCGGTAGGTAAGTGAACAACTCGCTCCTATAGAAACATGGGTCGAAATACGACACATTTTTTTTAACTTTCCATACTAAATCGACGCGGACGGCGTGATCGTATGAAGTATTGTATGAAGAGTCAAAATAATTTTTGTCATATTTCAAGCTAAGTTTCTAGGAGAAAGTTGTTCACTTACAGATTCTAAGTCGAACTACAAATTTTGGATACTGTCTAAAAATAACCCTGTATATTTGGTATACATAGACAACCGTTCATTAATCCCCTCCGTGGTAATCTGCTTACCCGTTTTTCATCAGAGATGCAGATTGAGATTGAATGTATAAACATCATTCTCACAGAAATACCTCAACGACGCCATATTTTGCATTCATTGAGTCTAATCATAGACCTATATTGAGACAGACGGTAAAAGTGTACCTTGCGTGTCAAAAGTTTAATCCACAAGTTATCCGACCTAAGTCAGTCCGCTTGAGACCATTGGCATGAAATCACGCGTCACTCAGAAACGAAAATGGTTAATTGTGCAGTGCTTTCTTGCAAGAGCTCGTCAATAACATTTCCACATCACTAAATCTCGCTCGTGACGTCATCGTAGGTACGAAAAATTCGACACGCTAGGTTCTCATACAGTTTGAAGCGCTCTTTTCGTCTGTTTTTTCTGTTCTGTGCTTTTCGTCATTTTCGTTTTCGTTTTGTTCATAAACAAAAGTGACAGATTACCAGCCTATCGCTTAGATTTATTAGTTTCTTTTTAATTATTATTTTTTATTTATGGAATACCAACAGCGTGCTATAATTACAATATTTAGTACAGTAGGAAACAGACAATTACAGGTCCTCGCTAATAACTATTTAAAACACTGAAGCCCCTAGTATAACAAGCACTTAATGTATGAATGAAGAATATAAAAAAAATAAAGTTAACATTATCCCACAAACAGTACATCGAACTATTACCAACAACGATGTATAATGTATTTAGATCTATATAACTTAAAACTATTGGTCAAATAAAGTGGCTGTGACATACATCGGACATGACGAATCTATAAGGGTTCCGTTTTTTGCCATTAGGCTACGAAAACCTAAAAATCGTCTGCTCAACGCATTCCTCGCTGGAGTGACACACTTTTCAAATATACCCTGTCCATCGATAAGCTTAAGAGCTAGCGCAGACGACGGATAACGGAGGACTTTTTGTCCGCGACACGTCTTTATTGTTAACCAAATAAGATTCAACTTAGACCGCGTATATCCGCGAAAAGTACGCGATAGTCCTCGTTATTTATTCAACTTTATGTTCTTAGTAATAAGGTCGTGTCGCGGACAAAAAGTCCTTCAATGTCCGTCGTCTGCGCAGGCCATAATACTATCTGCACTGGAAATATAGTAGCAGGCACATTCTTTTTTACTCTCAGTCCAGCATGGCTATAATATTATAAACTCTACTAGCTTCCGCCTGCGGTTTATACCCGCATAGTTCCCAATTTCCAAAGGTCGCGGGTTCGATTCTCGTCTGAGAATTCACTTGTGGCCGAGTTAATTTTTTCCAATATTTTTCTATTTAAAATTTACCATAAGTATAAAAATAGCATTGAAAAATGCAAAAATTACAAAATCATAAATTAGAATATTTGTAGGTATGTTCTAACAACTTTATTCACACCTTTTATTTATGCCCGCTGTTTTAAAAGTTACTTTTACTCAATAGTGTGATCGAAACCTAAAACGTTAGATGAAGTGATGCGCAGTAACGCAACAATCTCAGTTGCACTAAGAATGGTTTTGCCTACAATTATATGGGAATTGACTCATCCGACGATCTGGTGAGAAAAAAAAGTGTTAACCGAGTGTTGTAAGTATCACTATCGAGGAAAAAAGCCTCGAGAATGTTGTAAGTACGGAGAATGGTCTAAAGAGTGAGCGGCGGCGAAAGGCAAAAGTATTGATGAAATATAATATAAAACAGAATTATTGATCCGGACGACTTTAAAGTTATTAAAACATATTTTTTCTCACTAAGTTTTTCATAAGTGAAAAACGTCAGCAAACAGTTATTTGTTATGGAAGGCTGGAAAGTTGGATTTCGCGGCGAGTTAGTTCTACTGAAACTTGAGCGTAGCGAGGGTTTCAAAGGTACGAGACGCTAAAAACTTATCTCTTTAGGTTTTCGAAAATCTTTAGGTTTTTTCGCTTTTTCAAAATTATTTTAACAAACCGTTTAATTTAAATATACCTTACTCTTGTTGTTTTTATGATTTAAATTACTACAATAATAAAAAAGGGAGTAATATAGTTAATTCAAAGTTATTTAATATAGGAATAAAATGTTACTTATAATAAAAATAAAACGACTCGGAAAATGTTTAGATGCAAGACAATTTAAAAATAATGATTTTTGTCACGTTCCGAAATCGCATCATAGGTTGTGAAATCTCACCTACCCTAAATTGAAAATTTTTATAACAAATAGTTTTATTTTATTGTTGTTGTTTTTATGTTTCAATTAACTAAAATAATATAATAAAACCAAAACGGAGCATTATAATTAATTTAAAGTTAGTTAAAATTAGAATAAAATATATCATAAAAAGTGCCATTCGGAACGCATTACGACATATTTTACTTTCTAAATAAAAGTACTTTACCACGTTAGGCCGGGAAATGCGATTTTACACGTAGAAATTGAATGACAAAATCTCCTTTTCCGAGCGTGTGAGCTGAAATCATAATAAATTGTACCTCATTATTGTATTTTTAACATTGCATTACGAAGGAATAAAGAACTGCAGAAATCCAAGTCGAATCACCGAAAAAACGTTGAAAAATACTTGGACACGACAAAGTTGCATTATTTTATTGATAGGACTCTTTCGTCATAGCTTCGTTCGGTACTTATTATGATCACATGGAAAGTAAAAGTCGTCGTCGTCGTCGTCTCAGCCACATGACACCCACTGCTGGGTATAGGCCTCCCCCAAGGATCTCCACGACGATCGGTCCTGTGCTGCCCGCATCCAGCGGCTTCCCGCGACCTTCACCAGATCGTCGGTCCACCTTGTGAGGGGCCTACCCACGGAGCGTCGTCCGGTACGCGGTCGCCATTCCAGAACCTTTCCGCCCCAACGGCCATCGGTTCTTCTCGCTATGTGTCCCGCCCACTGCCACTTCAGCTGAGCAATCCTTCGAGCGATGTCAGTACCTTTGGTTCTCCTGCGGATCTCCTCATTTCTGATTCGATCACGCAGGGAAACGCCGAGCATAGCTCTCTCCATTGCACGCTGAGTTACCTTGAGCCTCCTTATCAGACCCATAGTTAGCGACCACGTTTCACTGCCGTAAGTCATCACTGGCAACACGCACTGGTCGTAGACTTTCGTCTTGAGACACTGAGGTAAGTTGGACGCGAAGATTTTACGGAGTTTCCCGAACGCTGCCCATCCGAGTTGGATTCGACGAGAGATCTCTTTCTCAAAGTTGGACTTACCTAACTGGATTGTCTGTCCAAGGTAAACGTAATGGTCAACAACTTCGAGTGTAGTGTTCCCAACGTGAACTGTAGTGGGTATGACATGGGAATTCGACATAATTTTCGTCTTATCCATGTTCATCCTAAGACCCACTTTTTGGGTAAAAGTAAAAGTAAAAGTACCAAAACAAAATAATTCAAAACATAAACGGGTGGTACCGAAGTTTTCTACTTACACCATCCACCTTTTAACCACATCTGATAAAAGATGTGGCTTCTCAAATTTTGAAATTTCAAGTGCGGTATTTTGTCCGTGGAATTTTTGAAACATAAATAATTAAACAAACATATTGTGACATTTATTATCACATAGATAGGTCATTGCATACTAGAGGCGCCCGCGTAATCATTCGTGTGAAAGGATGATGAGTAAGTACCTATAAATAATAAAAAAAATGCATTTAAACTGTATGATTTTTCATGTAACTTGATTATTATTATTTCTTGATTATTATTGAATATTATTTCATTAACTTCACACAACTTAAGGATTACGATATCGTGACATAATGAGTCTGAAAAATCATCACATCTTACGAGTAGTCAAATCATTATTCGATCTTCGACTAACAATCTATTAAACGAATAAACTAATGACAAGTAAATCATTTACATCCTTACCTACTAAAATCAGACAACTTTCTTTTTTTCACTTTTAAGTATGATACTACTTTTTATATAATATTTTTTTACTACAAATATCAGAAGAAAATATGAACCGTGACCGACCATTGCGTGCTATTGTTTTCTTGCCACAATAGCAGGCCGAACGCTCTAACCACTCCACCACCGAGTTCTTCGTGCGGATTTCATGATCTCTAATAGATTTAATGCATTATAATGTCGTGTTATAAGAAAGAATATGAACTTTTTTCGAGACAAATCAATGCGAAATCTATATACTTAATTCAGGTTCATTTGTGACGACTCGATAGGGACTTTGGCGCGTAGTACGCGGCCGAGTAAGGTATCAAATTAAAGGTACTCGAGTCTATTTGTTCCGAAAACTATAAAATATACAAAATGTTAAACGTGATGATCACAAACTGCAATTAAAGATTATCGCATAACTTGGAATTTTTCGTCGATCGACGAACCCGAGTATCGGGTTGTAACCGCCCTAGTGCTTTTATTATTTTGCGTTTTATTTCAAGCACACAAACTTCAGACTAAAAGTGATTGTAATCTTATTCTGCTTTGTCCAATTAGCATATGTTACCTCATTATTCGCCATTCTCTAAAAGATATCGACTAAAAACATCTTTTATTTCGAAATTGTGGTTAGCAATTTCTACAGATGCTTATTAATTTTATGTGATAATTATGTATTTTTAATACTTTTGTAATTGTTTATCAGATCAAAGGTGTAGACTTAAGACTTTTAATATGCAGTTAATGACACTTAATAAAATAATTATAGTTATGTTTATTTTTATATTCATGAAATGCTTGAGAGTTATTCCAGCTGAACTCGTATTAATTCAGCAGTGTTTTATTTTGAAGCGTTAGCATTTGTGTAAAACCGAAGTCTTTTTAGGTTTTTTAAACTTTTTATATGATTTTAACGTTGTTTATTAGATACATTACGAGTATTCTACTTTGCGTACTAATAAATATGAATGTGTACAATGTATAATAATGAAAATCTGTGTAAGTGTAAGTCATCAGCAAAATATTAAGAATTTATAATAATTATTTAGATTTTACTTTTCTCTTGGTAATACTTGCATGCTATTGTACATGGCTGAGTAGGTGAAACTACCAATTTATTTGTAAACACCTTTATTTGTACCCTATTCTTAGCAAATAAATGATCTTTATCTTTATTAAATATATTGGATTATGGAACAGAGTATTTTTTTACGAAACCTATTTTTCTTCCTATCTTAATTCACTTTATATGTTTTATATGAATTGTGAAAGGACACACTGTAGCAATTTTGGCAATGGCCGGTCGCGGGATTGGTGACCAAATATTTACTATCTCAAGCTCCTCCGTGATTCGGGAGGCACGTTAGCCCCTGGCCTCGGCTGCAAATGCAGTCATTTACACTTATTTATCCGCAGCTCCGCATTGGGCCCGCGTAGAAAACCATGGCCCATTCTCCTTATCCATCCAAGCAATCACTGGGCCCTACCAGGGCCCATAATCAGTTCACTATGACCATTTAGCGATTCCTAGCTCTCCCAATATTGTACTGTGTTGAACAACATTTTCAAAATTACACTGTACACTTTTCTCTATGACACTCATAAATTAAAAAGTTTTTTTTAATTTTTTATAATAACTGGGCAAGCATTTGACCACCATCGTGCTTAATAAACAGGATGTGGTCTAAGATGTTGCATGCTTGCCCAGAAAATGCCTATTCACTCTCGCCTTGAAGAGGCCAAGGATGTAGGAATCGGGGAACACATGAACAGGCAGCGCATTCCATTCTTTAGCGGTTCGCATAAGAAATGTGTCAGCAATTATTGTACGTGTACAATAATAATACAATTTGTGTGCGTCATGTACGGTCAACAGCACGTACGGCTTTACATTTGCACTACGAAAACCGCCGCTATTACGAGCGACATAAGGGCGCTCTCAAGGTCTAAGTGTAAAGGCGTAGCTGCTGTTTACTGTACTTGTACAACAATAGGAACTATACAATTTGTGAGTGTGTCAATGTGAATAAGGGCCCAGAGGGCTTGACAGATAGCTTGTCTTGCAAATAATCTTTATCATAAATTTTAATCAGTTTGACCTTTGTTAAACTGATCTCTGATCTGATCTTAATATTTATGTATTTTAATGAAATTTAGAAACTGGTTATGTAATTAATATTATAATAACATTAATGACATTTTGCATGCTAAATAAGCAAGGTATGTTAATCGTACCTCCGGAGAAATAAAGGCACAACTGTAAAATTGACATTT
This sequence comes from Chrysoteuchia culmella, assembly GCA_910589605.1. Classification (NCBI taxonomy): domain Eukaryota; kingdom Metazoa; phylum Arthropoda; class Insecta; order Lepidoptera; family Crambidae; genus Chrysoteuchia; species Chrysoteuchia culmella. Next base: position 6,747,325 of record OU342651.1, read on the forward strand.
TTCAGAACTTGAGTATAAAGATTTTTTTCTATAATTTGTGGATTTCTTGATCAGGGAATAATTTATTTATTTATTTTGTTCACGATTTCTGTAACAAGAGGGTGTTTACTAAGAAAATCAATATTTTGTTTTGTTAAGTACAGTTGTGACAGAATCTGAAAACAAAAGTACATTTTTACCTCATAATATTGTATTTAATTATGAATATCTAAATAAAAATAGTAACATAATGAAAGGAAACAAAAAAAAGCGATAAAAATTATATTCTAATTGACATTAAATTGAAGATGTGCCTTTGTGTCCCTAAATTAAATTCACTACCTGCGGAGCGCCCCGCACAACTGACAGTTCGCTCCCCGCGTCACCGACTCCGTGAAAATTTACAACGGAACCTCAAAGACACATCACGACATCTAGCGGAAATTGATGAAATTACAATTGGATCTTTGTTTCTACGGTTTAAGGTGCACTTAAAAAATGGTTTGGCATAATTAACTAAATTTTGCTATTTTTGCAATTGAGCCTTTGTTTCTCCGAGGGTACGTTATATTGATAAGTTTTCCCATCATGTACAACCATATCTTATGCAAAGAAATTCTATTCTATTCTAAATTAAACGTTAATCAAAATATAGACAGGTAGTCACTTAGATATTTATTCGTTTTCCCTATTTCATTGAAAGCTTTAGCTATGGTGAGTGGTTGCTAGGCAACCCAAGCGAAAGGACCTACTTTTCATTGGCTTATGTTTATTTTAAGCGAGTGTCAACCTTAACTTACAGGAATAAGGAAGATTTTGCGGTATAGAAATCGCTGCCTAAAAGTTATTTGTGACGAATATAAATATAATATTCACCAAAAGGATATGTCAACAAACAGGAAAATAAAATACGCACTAATTGATGAGTATAGTATAATAGTTTGTATTCTTTGGTATAGTGTTACGCAGTTTTTTTAATAGTGGCTATTTACTTAATTACAATTTTGAACAAAAAAAACATTGTAAAAACATTTGTAAAAAAAATCGTAAATAGTATTTTTTTTCCAAGGGAATTCTGTTTTTTTTTTAATTAAATCTTTTTTTGGTTTATAATTTGGCCCCTGCAAATTGTATTCATTTATGAGCTTATTTTTTTAAAGAAATAAACGAACCAATTTCTTAAAATCATGTAGGAAATACCTAGACGTTACGCTTGTGAAAGTGAAGAGTGAGCGGTCACCCGATCATGATGTGGCATAATCAGATGATATTACACTCAACAGCACGTCAATTTGACCATGTTGACTTGAACTTTGACTTTTAACCTTATTGCATTCGTAGGTAGGGTGGTTTTCGCTTGCTTGCTAAGCTTGAAAACAAACCACAGAACGTGAGAAAAGAGATTCGGATCTATTTTTTCTTCTTAAGCGCTTGACGCGAGAACACGAGCAAGTTACCCATATATTTAGAAATAAAAGATGCCTCGCAAAACAGGCAGGTTGCGTGAAGAAATTCAATATGGCTTCCTCTCATATTCGGCTTTTGCATCAATGATCCGAGAAGGGGTAATGAACGTTATTATAAGGAAGCAGTAGGGCCAGTGATTGCCTATACTCCAGCCAACTTAGGGAAAGAATGTTTGTAAACAAACTTAACCTCAAAGTTACTTTTTTATTTACAAACATTCTTTCCGAAAGATGGCTGGAGTATAGATGCCTCATGCCATGCTTGTATGGAATACTATGTTAAGACTTTTGTAGGTAGGTAGAACGATCAATGAAATCACATATCATAATTAAGCATAATATTTAAAGTAGCAAGCTTTTTTTTTTTTATGTATGTTACTCCATTACTCGAAGACGGCTGGACCGATTTCAGTAATTCTTTTTTTGTTCGAAAGGGTATACTTCACATGTGGTCCCATTGTCATCATGTCAGGATCTGATGATGGGATCCTGGAGAAATCCAGGGAACTCTCCAAATATTATAGGCACTCCTGATGATGAAGTATCGGGAGAACTCCTCAATAAGTAACGTCTCTGCACCGGGAAAAGCAGCATTTTGTAAAAGGTGATGAGGAGTTGTCATAAGGTGATCAGCGTAGGCACGGGACCTCTTCTACCTTTAAAAATTGTGAAATAAATAAAAAAAAAACACTTCTAAATAAAAAGTTTTTTTATCTACACATTTTGGGAAAATTAATGACTTATGAAGTATACACATAGAATTGAACATGATCTCTTTGTAGTGCACTCAGAAGAAGTTTTGTGGTAAGTATTTACTTTTTTTATCGCTCAAACAATATTATAGTATAATCATGTCATGTAGTTAATTTAAATGGAAGATGGATATTTTTGTGCGAAAAGTGGCCATATTAATATGTAAAAAAGCTAACCATAGCATTGGGTTGGAAATGATAATTTAACGCTGGAAAAGACCACAAAACTTATTCGGAGCTTTAAGAGATTTCGCTTCTTTGAAAGATTTTACAATGTCGTCGGTATTTAAGTACTCCATTTTTTTTCCAATGGCGGTTACAAAATAAAGCCCTGGGTTAAAGCAAATTTCTAAAATATTAACTTATTAATTATTGCCAGAGCTAAAGTAATTATGTAATGTTACCAGGTTGTTTACAATTTACACACAAAACATCGAGTAAACTTTACACGAGCCCAGGGTTGTCAACAGCTGAATATTTAAGTCGAGGAGAGGCCGCACCGCATAATTTATTTAAGCTCATTATCTTCTACAAACTAATTACTTAACCTTTTGGCAATGGAGAAAACCGAACCGGAGAAAATTATATGTTCTATTTGGGTTTGATTTCCACAAATACTTATGTGTGTATCATGTTTGTTTTTACAAAAAGCTATTTTTTTTGAACCCACGAGACTGTTAAACCTTTATTGAAAAAAGTTAAAATTATTTCAAAACCCCCGAGTTAATTATCCGTCGGGGGCTGCCATTAAATGAACTATAGTTTTGCAGTATTATAGTAACGTGGATAATTGGATTTATTTATGGCAGCCCTCGACGGATAATTAAGTCGTGGGGTTTTTAAATTATTTTATCCTTTTTCGTCAACTTACCAGGACCTCTATTTTTTAATCACTCGTTGCGCGAGTGGCGAGGCGAACGAGGAGGCGATCAGGCGATTAGCGACCTTGCTAGCGTAGACATAGGACGCTTTTCGCTTTGCCCCTCGCGCGCTCGTGTTGGGAGGCGGTACTACAGGCGAAAAGCAATGCTTTGTGTATACGTGCAAGGTCGCTTTTACGAAATACGGAAACTTAAACGTCGCACGAAAATCAGTAGAATCCTCGAGACAAGTGAATCAAAAATAGAGCTCCAGTTGTCACCGTAACACTTATCTAAGAACATTCACGAATGAAACCCAAACCCATCACTGAAAACCAAATCAAAATCGGACTAGTAGTTTTGGAGATAAATGGTAACATTTGGTTTGCACAAACAAACAACCACTCACCCCAAACGCATATACCGTCTCTGTACCGTCGTTGGTAAAAATAAAACTATTTACTTTTGTTATCAGAAGAAAATATGAACCGTGACCGACCATTACGTGCTATTGTTTTCTTACCACAATACCAGGCCGAACGCTCTAACCACTTCACCACCGAGTTCATCGTGCGGATTTCATGATCTCTAATAGATTTAGGCATTATAATGTCGTGTGTTTTTCTGCGCTGGGTAAACAGGTATACAACTTAATTTCCTTAAAGATCCTTAAAGAACTAGTAGTTTATCTTCATTTCGTATGAAAAAAATACTTTTTTTTTCAGTACATTTTTTAAATGAATATTCTTGACAGAATCGAGATTGAAAGTCAATAACTAATTTATCAACGATTTTTGACGATGATCGATTTTGATTGGCGCTACAATAAATTTCTAGAGTACAAGATTACTTTATTTATTAATTTCATCCCGTCTTATGTTATCCCGTAAGGGCGACATGAGACTGGTTGTATTATTGTATTATATTTACTTGTTTAATATTTATCACATATTAATGTTAGTTTAAATACTTTTGACGTTAATTAAATCTCTATCTCGATGCGATCCCGTCAAGACAAGAGTATGGCCCCAGCTGTACATACAGCCAAATATTTATCGATGAATGCTAAAAAATAAAGTATATTTTTACTAACAACATTTCTAGTACCTACCGAACAGTTTTTTCGCCACCCAACTCTTGCTTATGGAATTGGAATATACAATAAAATTTTCATATACTATTTTGACTATTCCAATTTGATTTGAAGGCAGTGAAGAAACTAAATTTACCGATCCATAAGTACGATACTGGCAGTAAATTATGTATGACTTATAAACTCCGACTTATCTACTTATGAAATATGTAATAACTATGGTAATTCAGACGAAATATAATTTTGAACGTTGCGTTGGAACAACGTGGGAATACCTCCTGAGTTCATGTTTTAACACAGATCAGATATTGAAATTGAGATTGAGGAATGTTTTTTTTTAGTTTTTCATCATTATCAGCAGTTTAATTTTAATGCCCCCATCGGTGGTGCACAGGCCTTCTTTATGAGCAGATAAGGATAATGAAAATAGGCAATGATCCACCATCCGTGGTAGACTGCCGAAAAAACGTTTAACCCTATATGGATTCGATTATTTTTGGCAAAAATAAAACAATATGGAATAAGTTAAAACTAAATATTCCATGTACAGACTAGGTATTCATTAATTAAGAAGATGTAGCATAAATTAGTGAAAGGAAACGATTAATGAAGTAATGTGTGGTTTGTACGTGATTGAAATGACCTATGCATTGGTTTGGTATATATGAGCAAAGCAAATACAGCCATTGATGTGTATGTACGTTGTATAATTGTATATTCTGTGTGTCTGTCAGGACCAATGATACGTATACACTATACAACCTAAACGCATTGACACACACGGAAACAAAGCACTCTCGGTCCACAAGTGTCATTTAATTTTGTAATACGACAAGGTTCATATGAGTTTCTAATTTATTGTACGTGACTGTACCTGTAACAGTATAGTTGTATGTTCATTGACCTGTACACAATACATACTGCTACACCTGCAATTTTAACGAGTGCAGCTTGCCAATTTTTATTTGGGCCATTTAACACATGAAACAAAGAAATGTCAGATAAAAAAATATTCCAAATATAGGACACAATATTGGATAAATCACAAGTAGATTAAAAAACTTCCTGAACAAAACGGGATGTTCTGGGGGGCAATTCTCGCGCTGAGATATGTCGAATACGACATTTTTCAAACCATAATTTCGTTATTAAAAATGTAAGTAAAATCTTTACTAGGGTCATATTACTTTAGTTTCAATGATCTTTGACAATCCTATAATGTTGAAGATTGTTTTCTGTGAGTTTTATATATAGATTTATGGTTCCAAAAATGTCGAATTCGAGATGTCGAAGGCGCGAGAATTGCCCCCCTGGTCGACATCCCATTTTAATACCAAAAAGTTTACGGGATGGCTCCTGTGGCCACGGTACCAAGTAAGGTGTCGAAACACCAATTTCAAACTATATGTGGTAATAAAAGCGCGTAAAATTCCTTTTTTTTTTGATGAATACTACCTACGCACAATTTGAAACGTGCTTGTGAAGTATACTTATTAAAGAGTTTATTATATTAATAAAGACATTGACATTGACTTTATAAAATAATATAAAACCTTAAAAGTTATTGCGATATCGCAATGGAGTCATCGCTAAGTGGTCGCAATCCACTGATTTCGTGTATTTTTTGGTTTTCAAATATTTAACGCAAATTTAAGAATTTCTATTCTGTGACTATGCCTTTGAAAAGCTCATAATAGGCTTATTTACACAGAACATTAGGTCAAAATGGAACGTTAATGTCTTACATTTAACATCAAAGACTTCGAAATTGCTCATTAGAATAATAAGGGAATTTGTTTGCAAAATACCATTTTTAGGTAGGTACATACCTACTGCAAATAAGTGTCACAAATACATTTAAAAATAAACAAGTTTCATAAAATTACTCTAGTTATTTTGAGGATAATACATAATAAATACTTATTTTTTACTTACAAACATCATGTATACAGAATATTCTTAAAACATATATGTTTCACCTTAGTAATTAAATTTTGTAACGAGATACATTAAAACATTTAAAGCTTTTCGGACTCCAGGAGGCTTGTATAAAAAATTTGCCATAAGTTTTGGAAATATGTCATCGTGTCAAAGAATTATATATTCATTTAAGTAAGTATCGTGAAAATATATATCAGCAAAGCAAAAGAGAATTAAACGCTATTGAAGTTTTTATTGATTAATCAATTTTTTATTATTAATATCGGAAAATTAATCAAATATTTAGTTTCCAAAGGCAAAGGCAATTTCTCTATCATTGCTGGTATTCACCAGTTTGGGAAAGGTTTTATAAGCTTTAAATTAATATTATATTTTTTGACAGACCTTTGACAAACAAATGTTCATCTCAGTCAGACTATGTCGAAATCTTCTTCTTAGCAGACATGCCAGACACTAAAGTGAGGTGGCCTAGATTTTAGCCACTTCGACAGTCTTGTCAGGTGCTGTCAGGAGATCCTCCTACGTGCAGGTTTCAGGACACGCAGGGCACGATGTCAGATGGGCTATCATCGTTTGGACTGCACCGCAAAGACACGCTGCGGAACCGCCCGGAAAACTCCATTAGAGCATAGGTATTTTCTTTGCTCCGGCCGGTCTGGGGGCCAATTTTTACGGTGAGTTCGACATTTTTTTAAGCCAGAAATCTATTACTTACTCTATTAAAAATTTACTGAAAACAAGCTTCAACGTTATAGGTAGGACTGTAGAAGATCATAAAATAAAGGATTTACATTTTAATATAGATAATCATATGGATACAAAAATGTCGAATTCGTCATTTCTAAGCGCGGGTATTGGCCTGGGTCCGAATGCAGATCAGCCATCGATGACATGGATGGTAAACATAGTTTAAAATTTTGTCGTGTTGCGTAAGCCATTGTAAATTTTTGAATTGAAAACTTCTTTAGCGGCGTTGTCATCAGAGTTTAAAATTTTTGGGATGGGTAAAAAATGTTAAAGTCGCGTCACGACATGTGACCTGAACGAAAATTCGTAAGTGGAGAGAGAGTTGCGCCACCGGCGCGGCGTAGGAGAGGAAGTAATATCCCCCTCTCTTTCTACCGCGCGGCGAAAATGTATGCCTGCTCCTGCTGTTTCGTTTAAGCAGTTTTCACTTCTGCCGGCACTCAACCCGTTGTTTTTTTAATTTATTTCCTACTAGCTTCCACCCGCGGTTTCAACCGCGTGGTTCCCGTTCCCGTGGGAATATCGGCATAAAAAGTATGTTACTCTCCGTCTTTTCAACTAACTCTCTAAAAATCAAGTAACACACTTTCACATTTATAATATAAGTTAGGAATTAGGATGATAATATTAGGCAGGTAAATCTCAAATAAAACCTGCTAGCCGTGTACAAGGTCCAGCACTTTAGTAACCTGAACAATAAGTTTGACTTTGAAAAGGGGCTAATTACTGTCAGGCTTAATTACCTATCTACGAATACTCTAATGAATATCACAGTAGAACTATACAGTTCTTAGATAAAAGGCTATCTCCATATAGACTTAAAGGCGGACCGAAAAAGAATGTATGGAGTGTGGTCCTAGAACCAATTACGACGGCATACGTGTCATCAAAAATATATTTCGATGTACCTACATTACTAGTTACCATGGCAACTCAGTTCATATTGCTGTGTGAAAAAAGTTTTGCCTATTTTTAAGTACCGGCCTATTTTTAAATTGGTTTTTGATACCAATAAGGGCTAGCGCATACCGTGTGGTGACGGCCTAAGAATACAAGTGTCACCACTCCCTTACATGCCTGGGATGTCGTAAGAGTCGACTAAGAGGCTCGACGCATTTAACACCTGTGCGAGGGAAGGAAAACTTGCAACAAACCCTCTACCAACCCGTCTGGCCAGCGTGGTAGCAGTAGGCTAATAGCCTCCTATGAACGCCACAATAGGCGTGAGCTAGGAGAGGCTTATGTGCAGCAGTGCACGTCCACAGGCTGATGATGGAAGAGCTAGCGCATACATACAACTTTTCCATCGACTAAACTGTTTTGTCGAGATGTGTACTTCTCGCGATTTCCACACAACTTAACAGTTTAGTAGATGGAAAAGTCGATGTCGACTTTTTTGTCGAGCAACTATTAAGTTGATAGTATTCGCGCTTCAATATTTTCCTATAAACATATGATTCACAACAAAATAGTTTTTCAACTAAAAGTTGTATACGAGTATATGCGCTATAACGTAACGACGGCATACCATATAATATAGGTACTTTACATTTTACGTAGAACAACGCGACGTGCCAGCATGGAAGCCGCGTTGCTCTACGACATTAAAATATATTGAAAATTAAATAATACAATTACAAATTCATAAGATCTGAGCTCGAATTGGTTGTTATGACTGTATTAGGAAGAAATTAACTTTTCAAACATTGTTGTACCAAAACAGTAAAAGTGTCGGCCGACGAAAATAAATTGCACATTTATTGTAAACAGTATTTTTGTGTTTCATTTTTTTTCTTGTGTGTTTAAATATTAGTTTGGTATGTTGTTTTGTTATTATTGTTATTAACCGGAACGTTATCAAATCGGTCACGACGGAAGACCAGCGCGGGTCGTAAGACCATGCACTATGCTGAGTCGTGACCGTTTTGGGACGAATCTTAGTGTTCTCTGTGTGTGTACTGGCTTTCGAAGTGTCTTTGTAATTTGTCTCAAATAAATCGATTAGATCTTTCTTTCTTTCTGTTACGAATATATTTTGTTATGACATCAACACTATACGATAAGTGGTCAAAGTCAAAGTCAAAGATTTTTATTCAAATAGACTTATAGATAAGTACTTTCGAATAGTCCAATTTTTTTTTCCCCTACCAGCCATTCAGGACATCTTTTAACTGATAAGAAGAACGGCCGTAAGAAACTTATCAGCTTTAACAGAAACAACAACATTTACAATGGAACATGTTGTTGCCAAGCACAAATTTACAATTTTGAAATATATTTAATATAAGAGGATAAATACAGCTCAAGTAGTTATCCAAGTTTGAAATATCCTTTTTTATAAATTTCCCACGGGACTTAGGGACTTATTCGACTTAGGGAATAAAACGGGATTGTATTGTTACCTAATTACTCGCGGACGAAGTCACTGGCGGAAGGCTAGTGTATAATATTAATATGGATGTTACAACCAACAATAATTTAGGTCGCAGATCATCGCCCTTAACTTCCTCCACTCTCTCAACTATGGCCGGACATCATGATCGGACAGATTATCGACCGGTTCTGTACTTAGATGCACCTCTCAATTATACGATAACAACGGAAAATAAGTACAATCAATCGTCAAGTACCTAATAATATAAATGTTTGCAGTCTTGACGGAATCGAGTTGCTATCGAGACGGATCATCATCAAAAGTAAGTAAGTTATTATGCCTTGTATTAATAAGTAATAAATCAATTAATAAATGACATATACAATTAATATAAATAAGTGAATAAATAAATAAAGTAATAAGTAAAAAATAAGTAGTAAATAACTTTGTAATAATATTATAATATAATAAAATAAATATTGTTGTAATAAGTAAATGAAGTAATTTAGTCAGTGTAAAACTTGTATCTTAGTTTACCAATATCTTTATAGCAAACTCTGCGTGGGAGCCCTAAACTTGTGGGGCTGTTGATTGCAGTAAATAAATACCCAATTAACACTTAAAATATATTTTTATTCGCAAAATCAACTAAAATACGACTATATTTTTTCCAACCAAACAAAAGACAATCACACACCAAATTGACACATTTCTTTTTTTGTTACTTCGTTACACCAACCAAAGAGTTTCAATAGGTACATTACGAAAAAACATTAAAATTAGTAAAAACCAAAGAGTTTTTATACATACTTAAACAGTCAGTACTTAGAAAATTGATAAGTACTAATATAGGATAATTTAAAAAAAATAATCAATAATATTATTATTTATAATAAATAACTTTTAAGCGGTTGTTTAGTAATCTCGTAAAGGACTTGAGATTAGATCCCTAAAGTTCCATTTAAATATTATTAAATATTAACGTTAGGGAACCCAAGCTATAAAATTGCGATATTTTCCTCAAACACAGACTTGTTGACAAGTCCACACCCAGTTAAGTAAGAATTTACTTTGAAAATTATCATCGCGTTGTTAGATAAATAAAACAATAGAAATCTGGGAAATGTGACACGTTTAGATTCAGTTGGTACCAAAATAGGGATTATTTATTGGCGTAGAATCTAACAAATCAGTATTTTTTTCATACTTACTCACTTATTTATTATCTCTGCTAAGTACCTAGAGGTTATACTTTCAATTTTGGTTAAACAAAATAACGGATGGAATATTATAAAACTATGCTTCTCTGTCATCATCTCAAACTGAAAAAATGTTAGGTCAGATTTCTTTAGTTAGTTTTGATTGGGAGTATATTATTATTCTTATACGAACCGGAGACCTCTGGTGCTTGGGAAAGCTACATCTAGATATATAGTAATTAATATTAGAAATGAAATGAATGAAAAAAAATGTTTGTTTGTCCTTGCTTGTAACTAAGCAACCAATCGACTTGATTTTTGGCATAAATATAGTTAAAAGGACGGAGAGTAACATAGGCTAAGTTTTATCCCGATATTCCCACGGGAACGGGAACCACGCGGGCGAAACTGCGGGCGGAAGCGAGTTTTATCATATAATCAGTTTAGAAGACAAAAACAGACTTAATTTTACAAATTAAAATATCTCATATTTATTTTATACAAAGTACATTTACTGAAAAATAAGTCACATCAAATGAGTTTATTCAGGCTTAAAAGATTCTGTCTTTGACAGCATTCGGCTGGGATCAAAATTAAAATGTTATTGAAGACTGACTTACAAAATATTTATGTTCAGTCTAGACAAAAATAAGTTTATTCATGCTAGATATTATGTATATGAGTTAGACTTAGAACATTGCAAGGAGAGGCATATTTCATGAAAGATTATTTTTTGCGCAGTATTACCGATCATGCCTGAACCATGAATCCTGACGAAAACCTTCTACGCAGAGGATCCCGGGTTCGATCCCGGATAAGATACATATTTGTGTGAATTCACATGTCTACTTATCTTGGTTTGGGTATTTAATATGTAGGTATATTTTCAAAAAAGTACATATATAAGTATGTTTATCCATTATCTAGTGTACGTAGCTTAAGTTACTCGGTAACGGATATCGGTGTGTTCACTCGCTCCTTGAAAAAGCTGATTGTAGGAAAAGCTTACTATTCCATTAATGAATACTTTGAGGAAAAAAGTTTCTAAATGTCTGCCCCTCTCCTGTTCGTTGCAGTGCCTTTCGAGGTGCATGCGATACATTGGTGCTTGCATGTTTTGTTTAGTCACTTAGACGCATGTAACGCAATTTGTAATAAATAAATAAATACTTGTCTCGGAATTGTTGTTCATCACATATTTAAAAGTTATGTCCTGGCTGGGTTTCGAACCCACGACCACAGTATCAGTAGGCATATACTAATATACATGACGCAGTGGCTAAGTGCCATGTCGTACCTATTTACTGGTAAATGTTATTCCATGAAGCGCTCGTGGCGGCTATTGACAGACTGATCGTATTCGCCCGGTCCGGCCCGGTATCTGATGGGTGACGTGTAAAGTGGCACAACTGATGATACTATGACAACCTCCGTGGTAGAGTGGTACGTACACCGGTTTCAAGGTGTCCTGGGTTCCAATCCCGGTAGGGGCAAATGTTAGTATGCTGAATTCGAGCATTTGTTGCTGAGTTATGGACGTTTTTATATATTTCTACACATAAATACTTATATATCTATAATTATATGTATTTATATCCGTTACCATAATATCCCATAACACAAGCCTTATAGTGCTTACTTTGGGGCTAGGTTAATTGGTGTGAGTGTAAGATGTATATATTTATTATATTAAACTGAGCGTTTCCGTGCTCCGAAGGGCACGTTAAACGGCTGTTGTCATCTGATAACAATAGTTAAGTCAAGTCAGAGGCCTTATATACTCGACGGCTTGATAAACTCTAATCACACACTCACAGACACTAATCCTCATACGATAATGTTGTAAAATTTCATGTTGAAATAACATTCGTTGGTTGGTGGAAGGACTTGTTGTAAGTCCGCCTGGCTAGCTACCACCATCTTATCTAAGTCTGACGCCATAACAACAATGTTTTCAGCATTGTTGTGTTCCGGCAGTTAGAGATAAGATAGCCAGTTCCTCAGTGGTTGAGGATTCCGGGAGAGGCTCGCTTCCATCTTCAGCCTCATCAATACTTAACATCAGGTATGATGGAGGCTAAGAGTCTCCCCGTCGGTCGTGAATAAAAAAAAATGTTGAACTTATATTTTGTAGTTGTTGATGAATCTCAAAATAAAATAAAATTTAATAAATACCCACCTACTTACCGCGCCTCCACTTAGTTTAAAAATAAACAATGTAGGTGCGTGCGTTTCATAATCAGATCTCTCGTACGACCTTTGTAGCCAAATTAGGCAAATTGTCGAGACGCGATGACGCTTTTGATACTTGAAATTCTTCAATGCACTTCAACCACGTCGGTCAAACAACTAACCCAAAAATTGTGCAAGTTTCAAGAACACAAACTTGGTCTAGTGTTCATTTTGAAACGTATTATTCGGAAATCATAGCTAACATCGCCTTACTTGATGACACTATTCGTTAAGGTGGGTCCATATATCTGTACCGTACCTCCGTTTCGATACAGGGCCCATAGCCAAAGTAACAATTTAAAAAATCGGCCAAGTGCGAGTCGAACTCGCACATGAAGGGTTTCGTCTCTCACCCAAGGTTGCCTGGAAGAGACTGGTACGTAGCTATAAGGCCTCCTATTGTGTGTTCCTCTTTTTTGTAATTATCTCTGTATGTGTTTCTTTTTGTATCGTGTGCAATAAAGTTTCTATTATTATTATTGCCAAAATGCCACTATAATTTTTCGTCTGCAAAAATAACTTTGTTTTTCATAGTGTTTGTATGAATGACAAAGTCATATTTGCGGTTTTGGCAAATGTGCTATAGCTCTGAAACTACTAAATATATTTCGTTCAAACCAATTTTCGTTGAAAGTTTTTATAAAGATCTACATCATATTTTTTTGTTTTTCACTTTCTTATTTTAAAAGTTTGAGGGGGTGACACACATTTTTCCACTTTCGAAGTGTATAAACTTTCAAACGGTTGACTTTGAGAAAAAACTGTTTTAGAAGCCTCAATGTAATTTTTAAAGACCTATCTATAAATATGCCTCAAGTATAGGTTTGGTAAAAACATTTTTTTTTTCCAATCCCTTTGGGAAAAATGCTATATTTCTAAAACTGACAACCATATTTCGTTCAAACCAATTTTCGTTAAAAGTTTTTATTAAGATCTACAGCATATATATTTTTTTAATTTTTTAAATTTTAAAAAAATTTTCAGTGTCAGTTCCATGTATTGGGAGCCCCCCCTTAATTCATATATTTTTTTATTTTTGTGTAAAAACCGTAAAGCGGTTTACAGAATACATCTACCTACCAACTGTGTAATCCTCATAGTTTTGGAATTAAAAGGGTGTGACATACATCGGTTTGGCCGAATCTATAAGGGTTTCGTTTTTTGCCTTTAGGCTACGAAACCCTAAAAACGATAACAAAGTTCGAAAAGAAATTGATGTATGGGATTGGCGGATTAGCATAGGCCGCGCTAAATGACGTGGTCTTATCGCAAGTTAATTAAATATAAATATAAATATTTCCATACAATCACACCAATTATCTAGCCCACGTTAAGTTTCATGAAGAACTTGTGTTATGGATACTAGATAACGGATAAACATACTTATATATTTTTTTTTTGTAAATACATACATAATATACATATTAAACACCCAGACCACGACAAATAGACATGTTCATGCACACAAATATTTGTCTTGTCCGGGGATCGAACCCGGGACCTCTGGCGCAGAAGGTGGGGTTAGTACCCCTGCGCCAAACAGGTCGTCAATTGGCGAATATAGACAATAACGAATAGAATTATCGTTTCGCTACATAACGATGTTACTTTGACTACGGGCCTAGGTACGCTCCGAGCCACCGCGAGTCGGCTTTTCGCCCGTTCAAAGTAAATGAACATATCTGGGCCCTGTTTCATAAAACTTGACAAGTCGACAATTTGTCAACTATGCTCGAACATACTTTTTTCTCACTGTCTACGCAATTTTGACCTTTTTGTCATCATTGCAGAAGATTAGTTTACTATAATAAGCAATCATACATTATAAAGTTATCTTTTTCAAAATCCTATTAAGAACTCTTTCGATCATGTAAGAATTTATAAAAGAAAAATAACTGTCACTCCTCATCCTGACACAGACTAAGAATGCCTATCAAAAATTTGCAACAATTTGACAAATATGTCAGATTTTCCATTACAAAAATGTCAGACCAAATGTTTCATGAAATGTTAAATTGTAGAATTTTCGCGACAATTTGACAATTATGTCGGCTTTTCATAAAATTAAAATTCAGAATCATTTATTCAGTCTAGGCTGTTACAAGCACTTATAAACGTCAAAGAAGCTACGCCATCGGTTCACAAACCCTACGGCGGGAGACCTTGTAACGAGAAGAACCGGCAAGAAACTCGTCAAGGGCTATTTTTTTCTCCCTGTTTTATTTCATACAGAGTCGTCAAATTGAAAAGTGAGCTTAACATAACAGTAAGGCCAATTTCCATCACAAAAAGAAAATACTAATTATAATATTACATTTTATGGTTATCCTAACCGTAAACAATTTTCAACTCGCAAGGAAGTGCTTACATTATAACATTTCTCGCATTAAAAGGTTACTGTACTGCAAGTTGAGACGTACATACAGGTCAATAGCAATTTATTTTAGTCTAGAGGCCGGGCGCGGTTTCACCCGCGTGGTTCCCGTTCCCGTGCGAATTTTGGGATCATTTATAGCCTATGTTACTACTTGGGGTCTAAGGATTTTCTATACCAAATTTCGTCAAAATCGGTCCAGTAGTTTTTGAGTTTATTCGTTACATACAAAAATACAAATCTTTCCTCTTTATAATATTAGTATAGATGAATACCATATTACATAAAGCACCAATGTTTTATGAAAAGTACAATCGCCATATTGTCACCTGTCACCTGTCGCTGACAATTGTAATCTTTATGAAACAGGGCCCTGGACTCACCTTTAAGGCGGTATACGACTGAAGCGAGAATGCAATGAGATATCGACGCGCGCGGGACTGAGAGCGATTTGCAGATTAGGCGAAAGAACCACGAAGTCGCTTCGTAGTAAATAACTATAGCGATTATAAGGGAAATGAAGCTACCGTTGCTAAATTTTATTGGTGTCCACTAATTAAACCAATTTCCAATAGTTTAAGTAAATCAATTTGAGAATAATCTTAAATTTGCGTATTTTTAAGAACCAATACAAATTTTGACTAAATGAATAATGCAGAATAGCTATTGGCATAGTTCGTAGCGGCTTCGCTTTTATAAATTTTGGTGAACTTTTTGACACCAAATTGCAGAGAAAGATTTTTATGAAATGCGAAAAGGCACTTTTTTAAGCACCTGGATTGAACTACTGCTCTAACAAAACAAAAGAAATAAAAAAAATTACAATGATATCTTTTATATAGTCGTATAGATCGTAGCGGCGTTGGAATTTAGAAATATCATTTATTTATTATAGAAAAAAATCTTATTCTAAACCAAAAAACTTCGAAAATAGTTATAAGGTAACTGTAAATTTCTCCTGTCTACGACAATATTATTGAGCAAAATTTGTACCAGAATAAATGTTACATCATGAGGATTAAGATAAAAAAAAAATAAGCGTGAATTTTTTATCCTATTTTAATAAAAACGATAAATATAACTGCAAAATTACTACAAAATGCGATCCACCGGCGGCCGTCTGAACTGAGTACTGATGCGCAGAGAGCAGGGGGCCTACCGCCATCTCTTAACGCAATATTGTTTAATGTCATTTTGTATCCGCGCAATGTTGTTATATGTCATATCGTACCGCGAACCTCTTAAACAAACTTGTCTTTAGACGGAAGTTTTGTGGCGTCATCGCTCAATCATTCACTCAAACAAGATTTTTATCAATCAAACCTACTACGACGTCTTGTGTCAAATAAAGTAATTTAAACAGTATTGAAACAAAAGGAAAACAAAACGTTCTTACGACATGACGGTTTCTAAAAGATGGCGGTAGGCCTGCAGATTTGTAATAAAAGAAAAAGTGTCGAGGCAAAATCATAAAGTCATGTTACTGACACTTTACAAAGCTAGATAAAGGTATGAAGAAATATATATCTTTTTAACAGATTTGTAACATCTCTAACCGTCCTTTAGTTTTATAACAAAAAGTTCGTCCTTTTTTATAGTAGCATCTTAAAGTCAATCGAAACGAAATGGATAAATTAAATTCAGACTAACACTTGTACAAAAACAAGCGCTTGATTCGAGACGAATAATTATTATAGCGTCTATATAAAATTCCTTTGATTTCGTATTCTACAAACAGATGAACTTTTTTCTCATTATTTGTATTTCTTATTTTGTGAGTGACATTCATATTTTTTTTAGTTAACCCTTTGAACAAAATATATAGACTTAATATCTTGTGCCGTTAGTTTTATGGTATATTATAATGTAGATATCGCTATGTAAATACGAATAATAAATAAAAAAAATCATACAATCACATCAATTATCTAGCCTAACAAGGCATCTAAGTTTCATAAGAACTTTTGTTATGGATACTAGAAAGAAAGAATTTTATTGCTCAAAACACGGTGAAACCGCAGGCGGCCGCTAGTATTATAAATATGAAAGTATGTCAATTTGTTTGTACCTCTTTCACGCATAACTACTGAATGGATTTGGATGAAATTTGGTATGTAGGGACTATCAAAGTCAAAGTCAAAGATTTTTATTCAAATAGACTTATAGATAAGTACTTTCGAATAGTCTAAATTTTTTTCCCTACCAGCCATTCAGGACATCTTTTCACTGATAAGAAGAACGGCCGCAAGAAACTTATCAGCTTTAACAGAAACAACAACATTTACAATGGAACATGTTGTTGCCAAGCACAAATTTACAATTTTGAAATATATTTAATATAATATAAGTAGTGGACTAACACATGATAGGCTACTTCTTATCCCGATATTCCCACAGGAACGGAACCACGCGGGTAAAACCGCGGGCGGCCGCTTGTCAGTAATAATTCGTTGTCGTCGTCTCAGCCATATAACACCCACTGCTGAGTATAGGCCTCCCCTAAAAGGGGGGGTTGCCATAATCGCCACGCTTGGCAGGCGGGTTGGCGATCGCAGGATGGCCAAGTATGTAGGAGACGCTGCTGCCCATCTCCTGAAGGCTGAGTCCCTTAGTCGCCTTTTACGACTCCCACGGGATGAGAGGGGTAGAGATAGTGCTATTCTAAGCCGCCAGTAGTAATTATTGACATTCAATTTCGATCTCCCCTCCGTCCACTTGGATCCACCGCCAGGATCCACCGGTGGATCGATGGATATTTTTTTTTCCTTTTCGATCCACAGGTGAATGTCGATCTCCACGCGATTTCGTCAAGAGTAACCCCCTGCGGTCGTCAGCTTATTAACGTTAATGCTTTTTGACGACCTGTTTGGCGCAGGGGCATCAAACCCGCCTTATGCGCCAGGGGTCCTGGGTTCGATCCCCGGACAAGACAAATATTTGTGTGCGTGAACATGTCTATTTGTCTTGCTCTGGGTGTTTTATATTGTATATTATGTATGTATTTACAAAAAAAGTATATTAGTATGTTTATCCGTTATCTAGTATCCATAATACAAGTTCTTCATGAAACCTAAGGTGGTGGGCTAGATAATTGGTGTGATTGTATGCAATTAATATTATTATTATTAATCGACATTATTTCAAAGTTGTGATGGTCGGGCCTCTGTTTTTTGATAAGAATTTATCCTTTTTTCCTGTCCTTTTTATGTTGTCAAATCAATTCACGTCGCCGTTGGTGTGTTTACCCCCGATCATATCAAATCAAAATATTCTCTCGTCATTTCGGCAGACATTTTTCTTGTTACAAAATCTATGGATTTGAATAAAGCACAAGGGATTCCATATCGATCTGTTTATTGTACCCTTATCTATAATACTTAACAAGAAAAACAAGGCAATAGTTTGTTTTAAAAGTATGAGTAATATAATAAGTAATAATATGTATTTTTAGAAACATTTTCAAATAAAGTTAGCCATCAGTGGTGAAGGGCCCATAAATATCGATTCATATCGGCTTCCCTCTAGAAATCTCAACCTACTGATCCACCATACAATTCAGAGAATTTTGAAGTTAAAATTTCTTTAGCGGCGTTGTGCACGTCTGAGTTTAAAATTTTTGGGATGGGTAAAAAATGTTAAAGTCGCGTTAGGACACGTGACCCTGATCGAAAATTCGTAAGACGAAGGGAAAGTAGAGCGCCAGCCGCCGGCGCGGCGTAGGAGAGGAAGTAATATACCCCTATCTTTCTCCTGCTGTTTTGTTTAAGCGGTTTTCACTTCTGCCGGCACTCCCAGTGAACAACCCGTTGATCTTTTGGACAAAATATTGGTCCGGCTTACCCCTTATATATCGACCCCTCGACACTGTGAGGTATTAACTTTCATGTATGAGAGGTAGCATAAAAATTTCTCAAAATAAGTACTTTACTTACTTATATGATACGATTCCATTACATAGAGGGAATAATAGGATCCCTTACACGATAATTGACAGTCTGTCTATCTTTCAATACTTTTCCTGTCCTTTTATTCATTCCAATTGAAAATATCGAATATAAGGCTTTAATGAATGATCTTTTGAAGTTCTAAAAAACCAAGCTTCTCGATCAAAAGTTATTGACTTAAAACTAATGTATACTACTAAGCTATTCTCAGCTACTTCGGTAACGTGGACATTGGATTTTTAACCGAATTCCAAAAAGGAGGAGGTTCTCAATTCGGCTGATATGTTTTATTTTATATATATGTACACCGATTACGCCGAGATTGCTGATCTGATTTACGTGATTCTTTTTTTCGATGAGGAATAGTTGCCATTTGATCCCATAAATTTTTTATTCATTTTATGAGCATTATTGTTAATCTAAAAAGTGATAAATACTAACTAGAGCTAATAACTTCGACCATCAAAACTTTTGGTTTTTAATTATTAAATAATTATTATGATATTTAATTATTATTTTCCATTACACCAAAGTCTAGAAAAGTTTTCAACCGTTTTAATTATACTTTAATTAGTTCATTCAAAACTAAATATTTGATGAAGTTTTAATTAATAGTGTGTGCCAAGGGAGCACGCAGGAGCAAGACTTTGGTTTAAGCTACAGAATACTAAATAGTTTAAGCTTAGATATTTAGGTTTTAGATATAATTAACATCATGGTTAATATAGAAGTTATATAGACTGCTAAGACCTCTGTCATACAGGTTTTTGAAAATCTAGCACAGGGGTCAGAGGCCTTTAATAGGATAATTTCTGTCTTTTCTGTTGTAATGGCATCACCAAAATTTCTAATTTTCTATTTGTTTTAAGTTTTTTTTATTATTATTATCATTTATATACTGTGACATTCAGTTTCATTAGAAAATTTGGAGATGTAAACGTAAATCATAAAATGTTTTAATATGATAATTATATTGAATATATTGCTACGGATTGGCTGATGTCTTTTCCTATGGTTTATTTCTCTGTTCACGCAATAAACTATAGAAAACCAGGTTGTTTGTTCTCAACTAGGTATTGGCAAAATGCTTTAGCCTCAGTGATCTTCGAATCCTATAAATCATGTTGAAGATTGATTTCGGTGAATTTTTAATACATTTGTTGATTTCTGACTCCGAAATGCCGATTTTAAGATGTCACAGTGAGAATTTCCCCCCAAAAGAGACATTCTGCGAAATAGAACCTTTGCGAACAGTGTGGACATTATGAGAAGATGACATTCTGCGTCCCAGCCCCCATTTGACTTGAAGGCGCTCTTATGTCGCGTGTAACACCGGGTGTTTCGAGGAGAGCCTGCACGCACTTGTGATTTTTAGTTGGCTGATAGTTTAGACGGTAAATAATGATGTTTTCAATCGTTGAAATCTCTGACGCAGACTGCACACATTGACAATGTACAAGTAGGACAAAAAACACGAAAAAGCCCGGAAATGGAAAAGATAGCAAATTGAATCGGACCCCATATAGGGCACTTCCCCAATGTTTCACCATGCAAGCTCGTATGACTTATCTGCAAGTACACACTTTTAATATTATTGACGGTATCGGATTCAGATGGAGCTATATGGGTATGCGCGCACTTGCGTTTATATGTATTTTCGTTGGCGGATCAAACTATCGATTAAATGACGCATTTGTTCGCTTTATGGTTGATACCCAAAAGATTCGCACTAAACGTTTTGCGTCAAATTTTATCATCGGTACTGCCAGAGAGTGGAATTCTTTGCCTGAGTCTGTGTTTCCTGATACTTACAATTTTGGTGCCTTCAAGCCGCTAGTGAATAGGTACCATCTAGGCAAGCGCGTTTCATACTAGATCGCAACATCGCTTACTATAAGGCAAGATAGCGGTCAAGCGCTAGCCTATACATAATAATAAAAAAAAAAAAAAAAAAAAAACTGTCGCTCGATTGTTTTGTCTCAAATCACCGATCGACCAAATAATCGACCGATTAATCTATCGGCCAACTAAATAATCGCAAGTGCACGCAGGCTCTAAAGCCGGACGTGCGGTTGACTATACAAGAATCAAGTAATCCATTAAAATGTAGCATTCACATCAAAACTCCGTCTTATTTTATGGACCTTTCTCAACTTAAGTACTTATATAAGATATGACTAAACAATGAGTGTCGTCACCTGTGAGGTAACTTGATCTCCTAGACGTCAATTAAATACTGTTTGGACTCTAAGCACGTAGGCAAAGACACCTTAGCATTTCTAATTTGACTAGAGTACCAGACCAGAAGTCAGCCAGTTACTTCACCAGCTATAAACGCTCAGGTCACTGACATTATAAAAAAATCAGAAGGTATATAACCGCTAAAATAATATTATGTTTTTTTTTTTTATATTAAATTGCGCTTTTTAGTAGGCAACTTGTACACCTTGTGCCTACATGGACTTCATTTTTGTAGATCTAAACTTATATACATTTAAAATTGCAATTTTAACATAAAACAATATCAAAACATTGGAATGAAAGCCCTAACTTCTCAATGTTCAAATAGGCACTCGCTTAAAATGTGGTACAACCACCGGTATCAGACCCAGGGGTCCCGGGTTCGATTCTTAGCGGGGGTACATATTGTAATCGGTTTGGTTTGTAGTAGGACTTGTTGTAAGTCCGCCTGGCTAGCTACCACCATCTTATCTAAGCCTGACGCCATAACAACAATGTTTTCAGCATTGTTGTGTTCCGGCAGATCGAGATAAGATAGCCAGTTCCTCAGTGGCTGGGGATTCCGGGAGAGGCTTGCTTCCATCTTCAGCCTTATCAATACTTAACATCAGGTATGATGAAGGCTAAGAGGCTCCCCGTTATTAATAAAAAAATAAAAAACTGTAGAGAAAAGTGCACGTTTAAATTTAGGACCGGGTACAATACCATTGTAGTACAGTCAAAAGCACTTTAGGTTTCACACTTGCACTACAAAAACCGCCGCTATTACAAGCGACATAAGAGTTCTCTAAAAGTCAAACTGTTAAGTCGGAGATGCTCTCATGTGTACGACAGACTTGTCACCTGTCATTCGGTAACCATAACAGATCGTTTACACCACGCCAAACGAGTCACTTCCATTCACGACAGTACGTTCTCAATTTAGCGAATGTTGTTCGAATTGGATCGCTAATGCTATATTCTCACTGCCCGGTTTTAGATTAACTGGTAATTGTTTCCAGTCTGAGCAAACTGATAGTTAGTTGAAACAAGGATGAACTCGTACTGGAAACTGGTGGTTAAACTCAGATTCAAGCAGATAAAGGTAGGTAAACATAAAGCTATGAATTGTCTGATTAGTTGCTTGTTTCGCTCATCAAGAAAGTTGTTTTGATAATCATTTACTTAAATCACATCACGTAATACGTGATGCCATCGAAAGTAGTAATTTTTAATTCATATTAAATCTTTGGAAATGTATTACATTTGTAGAAAATTGCAGTATCATTTTGTTCTAATTGGTTAGAAAAACATTAAGAAAGTCTACTCAACCATTAAAAAATTTTTCGGTGCTAGGTCTCAGTCATGGGGTTTTGTTTCTTTGGCGTAGATTGTGACGTCACATAAATGCAACTTTATTAAACTAAATTATTTTATTTTACTAACCTATTAAAGGTTAGTAAAATAAAATAATTATTACAAATATATTTTCATAAAAGTCTTACTTATATATTTTACCTTACCTTTCTTACTTTAAATGATTTTTTTTTCAATCCATTTTAATATTGATACATTTTCATAATTTTTATATAATATAATCATAAATTTAATTTTCACCAAATGGTCTATACCATAAATGTTTAGACGGTTTTTCAATAACACTTGCTTTAAAAATAGCACGCTTAAACCGCGTCGTGAGAATGCCGCATTAGGACAGTCATCCTACGAATTTAGACATCAGCCTGTTTATGTAATCTGCCAAAAACAAGATAACAACATCTTTGTTTGTCCAGTGAAATGATTCAGGTAAATAACGCACTTACTGCTTTGTAATAAAGTGCATTTGGTTATAGGTTGTTGTACTGCGTAAATGGTGATGACTCCGGTTTTAAGTGTGAAAGTGAAATTATGTCATTTATGAATTCCGAACGAGTTTTTGTCATCGGTTGACACGTTAAGCTATTTGTGGGAACGTAAAGTGTGTAAGTGAAACCGTTGAAAATAACTTTGATTTGGCTTAATACCCATAATATTTTTTTATTTTTTATTTTAAAATGGATAAATAAAAAATATTTGGCATACATAATTATTTTCTACAACTTATTTTATATATATAGTTTTTTGCATTTTGGTTATATAGACCTCTTTCGTCATCATGAGCCATGACATTTTTTTTTAATGGGCTTTCTTTTGAACTCTGTCTCGCCGAATTATCCTTGAAATTAAGATAGGCCATGCATGACTCAACACGCTGTTACTGGCCCAATTTGGATTGATGGTAGTTAACGACTGCAAATGCATTCGGGACCAGTAGCTTCAAGTGCTCTTTTATGGACATCGGGAGCCGCTTAGCCTACATGATACCTGATACCTGATGTTAAGATATGTGGAAGCGCACCTCTCCCGGAATCCTCAACCATGAGGAACTGGGCTATCTTATCTCTAACTGCCGGAACACAACAAGGCTGAAAACATTGTGGCTATGTCTACAGACTTAGATAAGATGGTGGTAGCTAGCCAGGCAGATTAACAACAAGAACTACCACCAAACAAAACCGTACTAAAGCAAGGAGGAGTTCAAGTTAATAAATATTAGGTCACCCAACTCGTACAATGGGAAACTTACCGGTTGATTAGTAGAGATTTTTTTGCAACTGTTTTCTCTTAAAGTACTAAAGTAAAAAAAAAAACAGTTTTCTAGTTAAATACCTATTTTTTTTCTACTTGTTGTAACAAACTTTTTCTATGTATCTTTTACTTAAACTCCCTAAATAAGCTCTACTGCTCAACCGGGAAGTTCCCCGACTGTACCATTGCGAAAGTAATGACTACAGTCGCATAATTTTTTTGACTCTCTTACAAAATGTAAGAAACAGTCTAGTTCACGTCTTCGAAATATCATTGGAAAGAGTAGGTCGTACAACTGAACCCAATACTTACTTAATCCCATCAAGTAGAACCTGCCGAATAAAATCGTTTTATAAAAAAAATAAAAACCGACTTCGAAAAACTAAAAAGCAAAAAAAACCTTTTGGAGTTGGTGCCAGCCAAACCATTTTACTTTGTGGTCCTACTCTTTTATTGTTCTTGCCTTGGTTTTTTTTTTTATAAAATTATTTTTATTTCACAGGTAGGAGAGGTCCCGTGCCTACGCTAATAATCTTATATCAACAGCAAACCACCTCTTACAAAATGCTGCTTTTCCCACTGCAGGGACGTTACTTATTGAGGAGTTCTCCGGGTACTTCATCATCAGCTCCACTTCATCACATGCATTGAGACGAGCATAAATTGATTATGAAACACATTAAAGTAATCGTATCGATTGCGTGAAATGCTAAGTATTTAATAGTTCCGATGACCATTTGTGGTCTTCATCATCAGTTTCACTACACCAAATTGTGCTTTCCGAAAGCATATGCATGAGTTACTATAGAAAAATCGAAATCGCTATAGAAGTGCCTATATTATTCGAAGAGTTCTCTGGATTTCTGCAGGATCCCATCATCAGATCCTGACATGATGACAATGGGACCACTTGGGAAGTATACCCTTTCGAACAAAAAAATAATGACTCAAATCGAGCAACTCTTCGAGTAATCGAGTAAGTAAAATACATAAAAAACCAAATTGAGATTTCCCCCCTTTTTTAAAGTCGGTTAAAAAGTCAAGAGTCAACTTCTGAGCCTAATATTAAGTATTCTAAAATACCATAAGCTACGCCCAGTGTTAAATAAGGTTAGTACAGAGGTAAAAGCATAATTTATGTATACTTTAATTGCAAAACAAGTCGTTCCATCCAATCTCTTCCTTGTACAGTCGCGAGTAATTACCTTTACACATAGAACCAAATCACTATTAATCGTTCTGAAATTAAGCTGCCTCTGCTCAGAAGTAATTCAATTATGCAATGAAACATAGTTTTTAATTTATTATAGATAAGCTGGTGTAAGTACTAGACATTACATAACGTGTTGGCATTTGTGTTCTAACTATTAACATTCTTAAATCGTTGATCGGATGCTCTAAGTTAATGACTGTGGTTCTACGGTAGTAAAACTGATGAGTTGTTATTATTCTATGCAAAGCTGCGCGGCAATTCAATTTTAATTCTTGTATTAGTATTCATCATAATCAGTTTATCAATATCTATGCTAGAGTATATAAGCTTTATTAGTCTATAGTTAAGTACAGTCGAGCCCAACTTAAGTCTTTTATGTTAAGTATGGCCGCGCAAAGTGCAACAGCGAAACCTCGGCTCGGGCCCGGCACGGTGTACTATACTCGATTTTGACAGAGTTGTATTTTTTTTATGAACGAACGGGGAGACTCTTAGCCTTCATCATACCTGACGTTAAGTATTGATAAGGCTGAAGATGGAAGAGAGCCTCTCCTGGAATCCTCAGTCACTGAGGAACTGGCTATCTTATCTCGAACTGCCGGTACACAACAATGCTGAAAACATTGTTTTAATGGCGTCAGACTTAGATGAGATGGTGGTAGCTAGCCAGGCGGACTTACATTAAGGCCTACCACCAACCTATATAGACTCAAGTCACTTAGTATTAGCCGTTCAAGGAATCCTGTCTCTGATACCATTTTCGGATTGTTGTCTGATACCATACCAATGCCAAAAGCCACGTTTTTGAGGTGTCGCTACGAGTGATGTTTTAGTATATGTCGCAGGATAATTAGATGAATCTTTTTTTTTGCGAAAATCCTAGGGATGTTGCGTAATCACGGATAATTAGACAATGGCGTTCTTCTTCTTCTTCTTTCATAATTAATGGCGTAATTAATAAAATTCGCGAATTTTGCCAATGTCAAGTAAATATACTTTGTAATATATAAATTGTACGGTAGATTGATTTAAAAATGGAGTCTCACAACACGTGTTATTACGAAAAGAACTCGGGTTAAACTCCGACAATGGCGTTGTCATTTCTCATTTCTAACGACTTGACGTTTCAAATGTCAATCCATTGCCGTTCTTTCGCGTATACGTAGTAAAGTTTCAATGAACCAATCAGAATAAGAGTTAGCAAGCAAGCGAAAATTAAGCCATTCAGAGTTAAGAATATCCAATGTTACTAAAGCAACCCGTATTTTTGCAAAAAACCCTATCATTTTTCAGTAAGATTGAGTAATGTCAACACCATTGTCTACTTATCTGTGTTTTCGCAATATCCGAAAATATTTTAATTCTATTACATTTTTCCGCCCCGGGGCGGAAAGGTTCTGGAATGGTCACCGGGTACCGGACGACGTTCCGTGGGTAGGCCGGCGATCTGGTGAAGGTCGCGCGAAGCCGCTGGATGCGGGCAGCACAGGACCGATCGTCGTGGAGATCCTTGGGGGTGGCCTATACCCAGCAGTGGGTGTCATGTGGCTGAGACGACGATTACATTTTTTATTTTCAAGACACACTTTCGATGCTCTGCCAATCCCGCACCCGCAAGGGATATAGTTATAGCATGAAGCCATGAATGTAGTAAAATTTAAAGGGGCCTATCAAAACTCGCCGATCTAGAAAACCAATAAAACTTTTGATCAAGACGATGTTACAATATAGTGTGCAATTTAAGTTCATATCTCATCCAATCTTATCGTTTGCGTATTATATGTCAATACAATAGAATTTTGCAACAATGGAGACGAAACAATACAAATCTATTATCCTAATTCTTGGAAGTTTCACTTATCATCCATCTAGAGTCGTATTATTGAAACATTCGATTATGGTGTTGCCGTTTTCTTAAATTTCTTAGTCATATTTTAATTTTACGCAGAATATTTAAGAACCGGAAACTAAATCTCCTAATGATACTGAAAATTTTTAAAAAATACTGTTACTGAATCTGACTTGAATCACTTGAAACAAAACGTTCAGAAGCTGTCAAACTGTTAATCATGTTTAAACGTCAAATTTTCTATGGCTCAAATCAAAAAAGAGTCGTTCGGACCATTCGTTGCAGATTCGTAGGTGCGAATTGCAATTTCGTAAATACGTTTTATATCATTCGCATGCAATGATGTTATACGAGTGTATTGTTCGCATGCGAATCTTGCGATTTCGTATGCGAATAATAAGTCGTGTGATTCAAAAATATGTCTCCTGGATTGTTCCATTTCACACTCTCATTAAGATGTTTGAATGAATTTCACGGATAATCAAATTATAATTATATCTTCCATTTACCTTCGTCATCGTCATCTAATTTAATACCCCCAGGCCCCAGGCACGGCTTCCTCGTGGATGGATAAGGAATCGGCACAGAGAAGCCAAGTGAATTTATTTTTGGTCACCTATCCCGTGACTAACCATCGTGAAAGTTTGGATTTTTTATTTTTGCTTAAAATTGCTATATTTAACCGACTTCCAAAAATGAAGAGATTGTCAATTCGGTTGGTATGATTTTTTATGTACCCGATCACTCCGAGATTTCTGATGCGATTTACGTAATGCTTTTTTTGTTTTTTTTTTGTTCGATGCAGAATAGTTGAATTTGATTAAGAATAGTAAAATTTGTTTTTTTTATTTTATGAGCATTTTTGTCAACTTGGAGATGTAATTTTCACGATACTTTGTTTATAATGCACATGAAACCTAACCTAATCTAGAAAATATATACTGTAGTTTACAAAACAACCTATTACAGGCACTAAAAAGTAAAAAAAAAAATACCGACTTCAGAAACAAAGCAAAAACTAAGCTTTTTGGAGTCAATGCCAGCCAAGGTAAGAAAAATAAAAGAATAGGAGCTCAAATTTGTGTCCACTTGGTGACCATTTTTTGGTGGAAGAAGAAAATGTATTCTTCTTCTTCTTTCACAAGATCAACTTGTCTAATATCACTTAGACGGGACTGGATCGAACCCGCGCCTTTAGGAATTCCGCTAAAGGGTACATAAAATAATATAACGAGTACTAGCGGGAAATCATTGAAAATTTGATTAGGTACTTTACAAAAAAAAAACTAGAAAACACAAAGGTCGCGGGTTCGATTCCCGTCTGAGAATTCACTTGTGGCCGAGTTAATTTTTTCCAATATTTTTCTATTTAAAATATACCCTAAGTATAAAAATAGCATTGAAAAATACAAAAATTATAAAAATCATAGAAAACACAAATCTTGTTTCAACAATATGCCATATAAGAAACAAAACAGACAACAGTTGTCCGTTTCTATTGACTACACGGAATTTTACCGTTCGGAATCAAGAGGCTTATTCCGTAACTTCAGTGGACAACCGAGTTCCTGACCTGGACAATTTCCGAGACCTGCACAACAGAGCATCTAAGGTGCATGAGTAAAAACATATATAAAACAACAATTTTCATTGCCACACCTCCGAGGCTTCCGATATCCGACAAAAAAAGTTGTTAAGCTTCTTATCAATGTATTTTATGTCTGATATTAATTATTATTACGTATTCACGATGTCGCGTTATTAATAGTCCACTATAAAGTGATTGTAAGCCGTCGCATCGCATAAAATTTAATAAAGCAACTTCATTTGAAAGGAGCAATAGAAAGGAACGAATCACACAAATTACGTAGCAACTTGTCGTTTAAATAATAAATATGCAGGAAAATAAACTGTGAATAGCTTAAAGTATGCAAAAATCCAACATTGTGATCTGCATCATATAAAAAAAACTATAGAATT
The DNA here is from genome assembly GCA_910589605.1 of Chrysoteuchia culmella. Classification (NCBI taxonomy): domain Eukaryota; kingdom Metazoa; phylum Arthropoda; class Insecta; order Lepidoptera; family Crambidae; genus Chrysoteuchia; species Chrysoteuchia culmella. The sequence continues at coordinate 6,776,176 of OU342651.1, forward strand.
ATAATGATGGTAACCCTGAAATGTCATGGCGTTATGAAAAATCTGCATCTTTTGAATTTAACAACCTTGTGGCTTGTGGTATTCTTGAGTCATATATTTATTTCATTATGTTCATTTTCTCAAATTGGTTGAACTTCAGGAAATAGGCACAGGTTGATAATTCAAAAGATGATGATTTTTCATAACGACGTCGGGTGACCATTATTAATATAAATCCAGCGTAGTCTGTTTATTTCATCGCATACCTACTAGCCACATTGTAAATCGTGCAATGATAAATTGTCATCCAAGCTTAATGCCCGATGTATTTATGCGATTTAACTTGGCTTGCAAGCTGCCTTGCAAAACGATCCACATAAAATCGGGCGCCTGCCTTTTGTTTCACTGTCCAGGGGGCCAATTCTCACGGCTTCGATATTTTTAAATATCCTTAATTTCTTTAATAAAAATGTAGGTAGAATCTCTACTACTGTCAAAATCCTTTGGTTTCAATTATCTTTGATAATCTTATAGTGTCGAAGATTGCTTTCAGTGAGCTTTTAATACAGATTTTTAACACCAAAAAATGTCGAATTCGAGATGTCGAAGACGCGAGAATCGGACCCCAGGCGCTCGACATTCGCCACTGTATTTGACTCGTGTAAATCGAAGATTATTTGACAACTTGAAACCGAAATGAAACTAGAAATATTCTTCTAATCGTTGTCATATATTTTCTAAAGTTCCTGCTCTTTCTTTTTAGCGAGTTTGACTCTCTATAAAGTAAACAGAAAAACTAAACCGAAAAAAAACTAGAAATAGATGCGCTAGAGTACACCAACTACCGAGCAATATATTACACAGGTGCCATTTTTGTGTAGGGCATATTTGACTGACATGCCAAAAAGTGATCTTTGCTCCAAATCTCAGGCATAAATTTCATAATTCGCTACCGTAAGCTACGTGACCCTGGATCTCTACTTGGTTTATCCGGAGGTTTATCCGATGTAAAATAACATTGGATAAACACCAAGCGAGGGAATTTAAAATTTCCCACGAATAATAGACAAAATCACGATGACCGATGACGATGTTTTCTTCTCAAAAACAGGACCAACTTAATTTAATTTACTTTTTTCTTCAAAAAAATAAAAGCACTGGCTGTGTCTATATTCCTTTATTGCAAAAATTTGTTAAAAAAAATATATAAACTTTCAATAACCTATCAAATTGGCCAGATTTTTGCTGAATTCAGACAGATGTCCAGCAAAAATAGGTGACGAACGTTTTTCTTTGATTTTACACGAAAAAAACAATTATATGTCAAATTTTAAAGAAAACAGGATGCTACGAAACTTTAGTTTCTTTAAAAGATTTTTTGTTTCAATTCTCTCACCCTTGAGTTTCCTCTTAAATTTCGAGACTAGAGGCATCATAATAAAGTCCAATTCACGATGTCTCTTTCGTAGTAGACCCCTTTGGAGGCAAGATTAAACAAAGTCATGAATCTCGTATCATCACGCGAAATCATCGCTTGCGTCTGCTCTCGCGCAACCTCAGCCTCCGACAGATCGCAAGACGCTTCGTAGATACGCTGACATTGCAAAAATGTAGCAACTACTTGATGATATCTACTATATTTTAAATCAAGATTTTATCGCTAGATTCGATTAGTTACCTAAAAGTTGGTACAGCAACTTTTAATTTTTAATTTTGATTTGACTCTTTATTCGAACATTTTTATTTAGCATTAAATATCAGCCATTTTAATGTCCCCACTGCTGGGGCACTGGCCTTCCTTATACATAGATGTGGTACCTAAAGTGGAGGTGTTGCCTGTTATGGAAAGCGCTTTTAAATCGAAAAAATCGATAATTTTTCTGTGTCTGGTAAATTTCTGTCTGTCTGTATCTGTCTGTATTTTGTCAATTAATGCTGAAAGGCGGGGGGGATGTAATGTGTAACGTAGGGGAACGAAAAATAGCTTATTTTTGTGCTACGATGCACCGTTTCCCAATTTATATCTAAAACTACATGTTACCAACTAGTTGTACATTTCCGAATTTTCTGCAATCCCGGGATTCATATTTCAAAAAACATGTTTTAAGAAGCCGCTTCCATAATTCCTAGCCAAAAAATAACTTTAGGTAAATATGCATCCGATATCCGATCACTGGTCATGACATGATCCGCCACGCGCGGGCCCAATGCGGTTTGGTGGATTTTAAGGCGCTACTCGGAAAAAGTATGGACTTTTTGATATAAAACTATAGCATGGTTACAGTTGTTACAAATCTGGTAATAACATATATATTTCTTCATACCTTTATCTAGATTCGTATAGTTTAAAAAACACGATTTTATGATTTTGCCTCGACACTTTTTCTTTTCGAAAATACCTAAAAAAATACGAAAATTCAAGATTATTCTTAAATGGGGTGTTACTTACACTATTGGAAATTGGTTTAATAAGTGGACACCAATAATATTTGGGATCGTATAGAAGCAAATTAACATCGCTGTAGTATTTTAATACTAAGTGATTTTGTGTTTTTTTGTCTAATCTGCAAAATAGGTCTCGCTCCCGTGCGCGTCGTTTTCTCATTGCTATCTCGCTTCAGCATATTTTTTTCGAGTATCGCCTTAAAGACTGCAAATACAACCAGGAGTCGGGAGACTTACGACTGAACGTGGTTTTTAACCCGGATTGGGATTCCAATAATGTTTTATATTACCTACATCCTACTGTGTTGAAAATTATGTATGTTCACTGTATATTAAAATCTTAATAAAATAGATAAATATCTATGAGACACATAAATATCTGTCTCTGAGATAAAATGCTGTGTAGTGTCGGCTTAGAAAAGCACTATCCCCTTTCATCCCGTGGGTGTCGTAAAAGGCGACTAAGGGACTCAGCCTTCATGAGACGGGCAGCAGCGTCTCCTACAAACTTGGCCATACTGCGATCGCCAACCCGCCTGCCAAGCGTGGCGATTATGGCAAACCCCACCTTTTGGGGGAGGCCTATACCCAGCAGTGGGTGTGATGTGGCAGGGACGACGACGACGACGACATAAAATGCTAGTTTGTTTACATAAACGGATTATATTCCCACTTTCAAAAATTAAGGTATTATCTAAGCGTAAGATATACACTCTTATCTAAAAGTTAGCTGGGTTGCGCTTATTCATAAAAAAAAAAATTTGCCAGTGGTATAGAAATAACAGACACAGTGAAAATAGATAGGCTTATATTATCGGGAATTTTATATTGAAAAGCGAAAGAAATAAGAACGAAATTATTGTAATGTATTTTAATTAATCTGTAATTTTTTATCAAAATAATATTTTGATCAAAAATTACAGATTAATATTTGTTTGGTGTCTGTGTTTGTAAATTGTTCGTGAATAACGGAAATTATTTTCAATTATTTTTGATTTTAGTTAAGGCAAATAGATCATTTAAGTGTTCGTAGAATAAATATTATCCTAAAGTTTACCTAGTTCAAAGTTTGGCTTTGTTGCGATGGAATTGATAATAATTTAACTTAATTGTCAAAGTGAGTATAAATATTTGAGAGAGTAAATATAGCTGTGGTCTGTAATAAAGGAAAAATATATTTTTAAATTAAAGCTTATTCTTTTTAAGATGACTAAAAAAAATCATAAACAACATCACGCACGCGCTAATATAATGACAAGAAGCACTGATGTTATTATGTATCAGAATTCAGAACCAACGAAGATATTATTATAAATACTTTCATAATATTTTTTGTAGATAATATACGAGTATAACATCCATGCACAGAATCAACACTAATTTCGCTCACATTAATTTATGAAGGTATATTACGATATATCTGTTAAATAATATTTGTCTTTGGCTGAACTGTGGGACACTGAATCTTAAACTCCGTTTTAGCATTTAGAATCTTATTAGTTCTTATTAGTTCCCGAGTACAGATGTAGTGAAGTTTTCCATTTGCACATAGTATTTTCCAAAAAGGTGATTATTGATGGGTCAATAAATAGACTCCGTACTGGTGTTGGCAGGTGCGGAGTGAACCGGAAAAAGTGGGGGTTCTCTAGCAATGACAAATGCTCTTGCGGGGCAAACAACGCAGCACTTGCTATCCTGCCCAAGCCGCCTGCACTGAACGCGACCTTAGTGAGGTCAGTCCGAAAGCCGTTGATGTAGCATACTAAGTTACTGGCGAAACCTTATTATTATTGCTATGACCATTGCCTATCAAGCGAAGATATGACGATATGTCGTCGTGGCCATGTCGTAGAATTGTCCATCATGAAATGCTCGAGAATTTCATGAAGTGGTCGCATTTCATGATGTGAGCAATTTAATTAGACCAGATCATTGAAACATTGGATCATTGGGCAATTCTATGAAATGACCAAGACAGATATACTTAGACCAAAAATAAAAATATACAATAACTTCGGTAAAAAATTAACGTCGTAAATAAAAAAAAACCGGTCAAGCTCGAGTCGGACTCGTGGACGAAGGGTTCGCTACCTATAAAATTATCTATAAAAACGGCAAAAATCATGAATCATCATCATCATCATCTATAGCGGCAACAGAAATTCAGCATCTGTGAAAATTTCAACTGTCTTACTATCACGGTTCATGAGATAAAGCCTGGTGACAGACGGACAGACTGACGGACGGACAGCGGTCTTAGTAATCGGGTCCCGTTTTACCTTTTGAGTACGGAACCCTAAAAAGTAAGTAATTATTTCCTATTGCTTCTAATAAAATTTCTACTTTTGTAAGGAGCTAGTTATATTTTCCCCTTTTCTCGGAAGTTGTTTGAAATCTGGGGCAACAAAAACAACACGATTGCCAATTTGTAAAATATTAATTATTATTAATTGTATAAAATCTTAAAGATTTTTCTAAACAATTCTTCACTTGTTCGTTATTGTGTAAAATATTATTTTTAATTTATTTTATTTTAGGAAACACAAAGGGCAAATTCAACGTTTCGTAGACCCTTGTTTTTTTCACCACAACATAAATAATTATATTACTTTCTTGATGTAACATTAGAGAAAAAGCTTTGTAAATGCTTTTACTTTGTTTTTACATAATGTCGTTAACTTTTTACTGGATACTCTTTGAATTCAGCGAAAATCTGGCCAATTTTATGGTTAGACAACAGGAGACTACAAAACGAAGATTTTGTCTACTTTTTAACCGACTTCGAAAAAAAGAAGGTTATCACAATTCGTCGCGTACGCCGCGCGCCGTACCTATATTAATTGACTTCAAAAAGTTATAAATAAACCTTTTGGAATCGGTGCCTTGCCTGGCACCAACTCCAAGAAGGTTATTTTTTACTTTTAGAAGTCGGTTTTTATTTTTTCTAAAAAAAGTTTTGTTTTCCTATAAGTTTAAATTCTCTAGTAAGAAGACAATAAACAAAAAGTAAGATTTGCATAGCTTGAACTGAAATGAAATGCCACCATTTTCATTGATTTTTTTTTCAGTAAAAAGTTTCGTCATTTTATAAGAAAAGAGATTGGTTCACCAAGGAGTTTTACATGCTTAAATGGTAAAGTGTACTTTACAATTCAAGCATTCACCCTATGCTTGATTTGTAAAGTGATTTGAAAATGGAACGTTACTAAACAATGCACTGTGTTGCACATGCCAACTTACACAGCCTCTTACCATATCTAGTAAATCCTAGTTACCGAGCAGTATGATGTAAACGTTTTTAAGCTATAACTAAGTTGACTTCTAAACAAAAAATTTTTACCTCCTATTTCACGAGCAAAATAATCCTGTCAGATTCCATCTAAAACGCGTTTCCATCCTAAATAAAAGTAATGTACTTAAAAGAATTGTATTCTCTTTATATTGCCATAGGCAATGGATTATGTTTGTCGTTTGGACAATGTGCCAGATACATTGGGGTTGAGGGTACAGGTCATACAGCCATTTCAAAAAATATCTTACTAATTTTATAAATGCGAAAGTATGTCAGTTCGTTTGTTTATTACTCTTTCACGCAAAAACGACTGAACCGATTTAGATGAAATTTGGCGCACAGATAGAAGATAGCTTGGATTAAAACATAGGCTACTTTTTACCCCGATATTCCTACGGGAACGGGAAACACGCGGGCGGCCGCTAGTACATAATTTATCGTACGTTCACATAAAACCTTCTAAATTATAATAATGTTTGTTTTACACTCACACCAACTAGCATAGCAAAGTATGCAGCAAGGCTTCTGTTATGGGATACTATACTATAGTAACGGATATAAATGCAGTACAGCGATCTTGTAATGCGAGAAATGTTGTAATGTATGATAGATAAGTCTTTCTTTGCCAGTTGAAAATTGTTTACGGTTACAATAACCATAAAATGTAATATTATAATTAGTATTTTTTTTTTGGGATGGAAATTGACCATACTGACATGTTAAGGTCACTTTTCAATTTGACGACTCTGTATGAAATAAAACAGGGAGAAAAAAACAGCCCTTGACGAGTTTCTTGCCGGTTCTTCTCGTTACAAGGTCTCCCGCCGTAGGGTTTGTGAACCGATGGCATAGCTTCTTTGACGTTCATAAGTGCTTGTAACAGCCTAGACTGAATAAATGATATTGACTTTGACTTTGACTTTGACATATAATAGTCGGTTTCCTATTGGGAGTGCTTATATGGAGAGGTCAGCAATTTGGAGTAAAGCAATGCTCTTTGGTATGCGTGTTATACACGTTAACCTAAGCCCAAAACGACGGGTAGGCACTTCCAATTCCGTGTCTGGTGGGGGGTAGGGGGTTCAAAGTACAGCATTTCCGGCGTTTAGAAAAAAAAATATCTGGCGGATTTATTTGAACCTTTTAGTCAAGCTTGGTGACCTTTTAGGTAATGCTCAGTTCATTCCCAGTTTTTTAAGATGCCCTAGCAAAATATGACGCGACACACAAAATAATATAAAGTTTCTTACTTTTAGTAGTAACAAAATGCAATTTTTATTCATATATATTTTTTAAAATTTGGTTTATAAAAAATGCTCCCTGAAAGCCTATTTCAAGCCGATTCAAAAAAACGTTAACAGTAAATAAGCATTTTACTACTTTCATATCGAAAATACTGCGACGTTCGTCAGCGCAGCGCACGGGAAGGCAAAAAGAGCTGAAAACATGTACTACTAACAAAAAAGAAGATATGGATAGCTTTCATAATATCTATGAATTGTCTATTCAGTTAAACGTACTACTTTTTTCTCTTTACCTAGGTATGTCTTTTATTAAAGTTTTATTTTGAAGTGAAAACTTCTTTAGCGGCGTTGTGCACATCAGAGTTTAAAATTTTTGGGTTGGGTAAAAAATTTTAAAGTTGCACACGTGACCCTGATCGAAAATTCGTAAGACCATTTACCGTTGACCTATTTCAAATTACATAAAGTCTTACACTTGAAAGATCTAAGTATTAGTTAATAACAACCATTATAAAGATCTCTCATTACTACCAACTTTCATATTGATGTCAGGTCAGTTTTAATGGATTTACCTGCCAAATCAAGTTGGTCTCCGTTTTCATCAACTTTTTATGAAGTTCTGGTCCAGATTTAGTCGATTTTGATCGTTATTTTAGTTTAAGCGGTTTTCACTTCTGCCGGCACTCCCAGAGTGCAACCCGTTGTTTTTTATTCATCTTCAATTTATAAATGAAGTTTTACTAGGTAAAATAAAAATAACAAAATAGTACATTTTATTTACAACTACCTGCACTTTTACAATACTCAGTACATTCATTTGAGCTGGCGGAGTTTGAAACAATTGCATTTGGGTCAGCCCCCTTACTCCGGACGGAATCGAGTTCACATTAGGATCGAATTGATGTCAAAACGGTACTATGGAAAACATAGGAACCGTTTTCAAAGTACCAAAATAACAGATTTTTTGACGGTGTAAAATGTAAAAAAATACCAGAATACGAAAACGAATAAAGTAAACACACAAACTCAAGTAAGTACCTTACTAACAAAATTGTTTACCTTATTTCTCAAAACATTGAGGATTGCGAAACATTTTGGTACATCGAGTATTGCAATATTGCATTAAAATAATAGCGAAGAGGTGACAAGGTCATCCGAGGTTAAGGTTAAGTGAAAGGACAAAGTTTACTGAAGGATAACACTGACATTTAGGTCCAAATGGTTTAGGTCTAGGTCGGCAATTGATTCCAAGTGCTTCCTAAATGAATTGTCCTTATTGAAAGTCCAGGCGAAACGAAAGCGTGTCAAAAATAAAATAAAATCACAAATTGCTTGACTTTTCTTCGGACACGTGTACTGGTTTAGAATAGCACTACTTCTCTCATCCCATGGGTGTCGTAAAAGGCGACTAAGGGACTCGGCCTTCAGGAGACGGGCAGTAGCGTCTCCTACAGACTTGGCCATACTGCGATCACTAACCCGATTTCCAAGCGTGGCGATTATGATCCCCTTTGGAAGAGGCGTATACCCAGCAATGGGTGTCATGTGGCTGCGACGACGACTTCGGACACGACTATTTTCTATTGTCACCAGAGTTACTCTTAGTAATTATACCTTCCGCACTCGACTAACTAAAATCTAGGAAGAGTGACCGAGATAACATGCATTTATCTCGGTCACTCTTCCTAGATTTTAGTTAGTCGAGTGCGGAAGGTATAATTTACTAAGAGTAACTTTATGCTTGAGCAAGGGATATAGGAAATTGGGAACCTGCAATTTTTTTTTATTTATTTATTGATAATAATTAAACGGGAGACCCAGTTACATAATTATTAAGTATGCAAAAATTAACTGATATTTTCAAAGTGTCCGATTTACACGGGTCAAGTATAGTGGCGAGTGGCGAGCGCTTGGACAGTCGTTTACACTACTGCACACTGTAGTTACTAACTTTATCCGTGTAAATCGAGTAATTAGAAAAACTGATGAGAAAGTTTCATAAAAAAAGTTATTAAAAGTGTATATTCAGTTTGGAATTTTAATTGGGTAAAATATAGTAATTATGAATTAAATTGTTGATTATGTAGAATACAAGTCTAATAGACGAGCTATAATGAGATTTAAAATCATGAAAAAATATGTATGATATTAGGTTTTTACCAATGAAAATGCCTATTTATATGAAGAATTTCAAAGAAGGTTCGTTTTCCATACGTACAATTTTTGTTATAGTTACTACCGTAAATGCAAAGCCTATATTTTTTTATGTACATGCATTGCATGAAGATTAAGCGATCTAGTGCTATGTTTTTATTTATAAAATTAAGAGTAAGTGTCTAATAAATCATGTTAAAATGAAGTGGTCATTTTTGCTAAAAAATACATTAGTATCTTTTTAAGTATTTTATGGTATAAGAAACGAAAATAATAATCTTATAATTACTGATTCTTGAGCGTTATGATCTTAATTTAATATAAAATCAAAGAATTGAAGTACCTTTTTATCATAGAAGTAATGAGGTTCTCTAGAAGTTTTTAAAAAAATCGGCAATTTCGTGCCTATTATTTGGAGCAGAAACGGCGAGTAATGTCATTCACGATTTTCACTATTATATGACTTATTGAGTACGGAAAAATCGTCAAGTGATTAGGTTTCGGCGCGACGGCGTCGTTCCGGTGTTTGAATAATGTAAAATGTAAATGAATGGTGTATGAAAGTTTTGTATACGTACTGCTGTTTTTAACAGTTATCAATTTTATGACTTTGAACGTTAAAACTAAAAACGCAAAAAAAAAAAAAAAATTATGACAAACATTAAAATATTGTCGTTTAGCGTTTTTGAACGCTAAATACAGCAATCACATATTTTCTAGGAACAAAATCGCATCTGATTTTATTTTATTTTACAGCTTTTTGGAAAACTTACAGCTTAATAATACTTTAGTAATAAACAATGATAACAAAGTTCAGCTATTTACAAGTTTTCACATTTAGATAAATGAAATAATACTTAAAGCCTCTTTTAACCTAAAGAATTAACAAAATTAACAATTACTGCTTAGTTATATCTAAATTTTTTGAAAAAATGTTACTGTTAAAGATTCTCTTAACTGTAGGTATGCTTGAATTGAATATATCGAGATCTATGGTTGCAATGATATTTAACTGGGTTATGGGGGGAAAATATATAAATTCGATAGGTAGTTGTAACAAATCAATAAACTTAAATTTTATATGATCAACGTTTATTTTGTATGAAAACGTGTCGAATGTCGGAATGTCCGAAGACAAAGATTGTCGGATAAATTCAACTAGACAGTTAAAGGTTAAGGTTTCTCATTATAAACCAACTAATTAGAGAGCCTTATTAGTAGCTCGTGATATGAAAATTTGGTGTAAATTAAAACCAGTACTTTTACTGCAAATGTTGTATTTCATAACACATATGAAATGAGCTACTAAAGTTACGTTTAATGATTCATTAAACATTAAAATAAACGCTATTATATATGTGGAGGTTTAAACAATTAACTAAACAACTTTCTTGGCTATCTGGATAAGCCACATGTACAGTCACGTGCAATACATAGAAACACTAAGCAACCTTGTCACACAGCTGTGTTTTCGTGTGTCAATGCGATAAGGTTGAAAAGTGTATATGTCGTAATTAGATAAATCGATTTTTGCGAAAATCCTAGGGATATTGCGAAAACACGGATAATTAGACAACGGAGTTGTCATTTCTCAATCCTACTGAAAAAATATAGGATTTTTGCGAAAAAACTGGTTGCCTTAATAAGATTACGAAAAGAATCGCTGGCTATTATGAAATAAGAACACTGGTTGGCTGGTCGGACCGTCCAAAACAACATCTTCTCTGATTGGTTGACGACTTGACGTTTCAAATGTCAATCCATTCTCTCACGTCTAGTAAACTTTCTGTGAACCAATCAGAATAAGAGTTAGCAAGCAAGCAAAAATTAAGCCAATCAGAATAAAGAATATCCAATGTTACTAAAGCAACCCGTATTTTTGCAAAAAACCCTATCTTTTTTCAGTAAGATTGAGAAATGTCAACACCATTGTCTAATTATCCGTGTTTTTGCAATAGCCCTAGGATTTTTGCAAATAAACTATGTATCTAATTATCATACGACATATACATGACACTGCTGCTCGTGACTGTACAGAATAAATATCGATAGAAAAATATAAAATGCACCAGCTGCCACATTTCTAGTGCAGATAGTAAAAGCTAATCATAGTTTCAATATTTGGAAACTATTGGGCGATAGGCTGGGGATCTGCCAATGTTTCCGGACAACATCTTTTGACGACCTGTTTGGCGCAGGGGTACTAACCCCACCTTCTGCACCAGAGGCCCCGGGTTCGATCCCCGGACAAGACAAATATTTGTGTGCATGAACATGTCTATTTGTCTTGGTCTGGATGTTTAATATGTATATTATGTATGTATTTACAAAAAAAAAAAGTATATAAGTATGTTTATCCGTTATCTAGTATCCATAACACACGTTCTTCATGATACTTAACGTGGGCTAGATAATTGGTGTGATTGTATGGAAATATTTATTTTATTTATTTATCTTGGTTGGTGTAAGGACTTGCTGTAAGTCCACCTGGCTAGCTATCATTATCTTCTCTAAGTCTGACGCCGTTACAGCAATGCTTTCAGCATTGTTGTGTTCCGGTATTTATAGGTAAGACAGCCAGTTCCTCAGTGATTGAGGATTCCGGGAGAAGCTCGCTTCCATCTTTACCCTTATCAATTTTTAACATCAGGTATGATGAAGAATAAGAGTTTCCCCCTTGTTCATTAAAAAACCTAACAAAATTATAGATAATGCTGTTTACAATTTTTTTTGCTCTTAAGCTGTATTTTTGATGCTCTAACAACCCCGCAATTGATTATATTTATGGCGAGAGGGTATGTCTGTATGTTTATTCATAATTCATGAGTGTTGCCTTTAAGTCCCAAATCACAAGAAAGGTCAAATATGCTATATATCAAATCGTTTAAAAAATCGAGTTCGCATAAATGCCAGTTTTAACTCCTGATTAAATGCTGAAAAATTATGTAACTTAACCGAATAATTTAAATGTGTTTTCCTTTTTTATGAAAAGTCCGAAACAACAAATAAAAAAGCTTTTACATAAAGATATTCGTTTTTAAGGTTTCACTTATAAAATGTTCAATATTTCCATTCAGATCGTTTCGAGTCCCTAAAACTAAGTTTATTTACTTGTATCTCAAAGTGTGCAACCTACTAAATGTTTTATTTACGAATAAGAAATAAACTATGATTAGTGTATTTAGTCCATTTTATTTTGGGGGGGGGGGGGAGGGGGATCGCAGTATGGCCAAGTTTGTAGGAGACGTTGAATCTTTGAACTTGTATACCTTGACTTGGTGTCCTACAACTTTTGTGCCAAATCAAACATTGTTCCAAACGACTTTTGCTAACCACACGTGCCAATTTTTTTAGTTGGCCGGTACTTTCAGGCTTAAAGGCCCAGGATAGGCCCTGAACGATCTCCTTTTATTAAATTAAATGACCCCTACTTAATTTTTAAGCATAAAATTAAGAATAACGTGATAGGCTGACTAGTCGGTGCTTTTTGCCGGATAGTCGCCGACTACAAATGTGACCGGATAGACGGTTTTTCCGACTAGTTGGTAAATCTCTAATATATACCCTGTCCATTGATAGACTCTTACTATCTGCACTAAGGGATAGCAGCTGGTACATTCTTTTTGACCCCCAATCCAGCATGTGAGGCTATGTCTTCAAAATAAAAGTTTAAACATTGATCTACTATTTAGCATTTGACAGAAGCATACAAATCGATTATGAACATACTGTGAATTTTGCAATGAAAACCGCAAATGCCAAAACGAGTGAAGAGGTCAGAAGATTAAAAAGTTAAGTTGTGAAACTTTGTATTTGTAACCTGACATTATAACATAGAAGATGAGTTAGAAAGTACAGCACATACTTATATAGCGGCATAGGTCAAAGTTTATAATATCTATTTAACTACAACGTCCTTATTTCTAAAACTATAGGACTTATTTTAGTATAATTGGTTAGTAATGATAACCTGTTCTAATAAACCAAAAAAATTGCCTTCGCTATGTCGGTACCTAAGTAAAACATAATTTAAATCTGAGATCAAAAAAATATGAAATGCTATGAAATGCAGATGGCTGACAATGATGATATAGTTAATGTGTGGTGCGTTTTTAAATGAAGACACAGCTTAAAAGTCCAAGTTCGAAATTAATTCTGTGCTGATCGTGCTATTTAGGTAGTAAAAACCTGTACAGTGTACACAATACTTCAATGGCAAAAACAATAAAAAAAGTTCAGAAAAATAATAAAAATACCCACTGAACCACAATTTTATTTAAAGCATCATCAGCAGAATTGGCTAAGTACATAAATTACACAAAAATCGCAGACTAATATACGAATACGTATTAGATTCTACCAACATTTGAGTGATTGATTTTTTAGCAATAAATCGCTTTATTTTCAACTATGTCGAGAAACGAAGAAGTTACATATTTAATAATTGCATACAATACACCAATTATCTAGCCCACGTTAAGTTTCATGAAGAACTTGTGTTATGGATACTAGATATCGGATAAACATACTTATATACATTTTTTTTTTGTAAATACATACATAATATACATATTAAACACCCAGACCAAGACAAATAGACATGTTCAAGCACACAAATATTTGTCTTGTCCGGGGATCGAACCCGGGACCGCTGGCGCAGAAGGCGGGTTTAGTACCCCTGCGCCAAACAGGTCGTCATATTTATAGCTGGACTTGGGCGAGCTGCTCAAGCCCTATCCCATATTCCAACTGATATAGCGTGTATCAATATCAACATTGCGCCCAAAAAAGTTTCACTCAATTGGGGTGAACTGACACTTTAAAATTTCATTATATTTTGTGTCGTCTCGCCCACTTTTAAAGTTAAAGCAATTTTGTATAGAATAGGCTATTGCTTGATTTTTAACCGACTTCAAAAAGAGAAGGAGGTTATCTATTCGTCGCCTATTTGTTTTATGTATGTACATCGAGTACTCGAAGACATTGTAATGATTCAAACGTTATTATATCAGGTGTGTTCCCAAGTGGGTCTCATTTTCTAAAATTTTGAAAACAGTTCAGTATTTTTCAGAAAATCTCAAAAATACTGTTGTCAAAACAGCAAAATGGCAATAAAGTTCACTAGATGGCACTGCTTAGTGGTCAGGCGGTTTGACCCATTCGGTTTGACTCAAACTAGTAGTTGCCTACACTACTAATTTGAGTCAAACCGAAGTGCGGGACTTATCCTAACTTTAAACATTGCGAAATAAAAAACTTTTTATACAAAAAATAAAAACTGACTTCAATAATCAAAAAGTAAAAAATAAACCTTTTGTTGGAGTCGGTCCAGCCAAGGCAAGAAAAATAAAAGTAATAGAAGTTCAATGTAGAATTCTATGGCTGGCACCGACTCCAAAAAAAGGTTTATTTTTTACTTTTTGATTTATGAAGTCGGTTTATTTTTTACAGTATGTAGCTAAAACAATATCTTTTGATTATAAATTGCTCTATGGAAATGAATCAACATAAATTAAAATATTTTTAACCAGTAGATGTTTTAGATGTTTTGAGAAATTCTGATTATATATAAAGGCATTTTTTTTATTATATTGTAGGTAGCAGCTTTTCAAATATAATGATAACTTTTAACTAAAAATACTTTATAGTTAAGAGCAACGGGACTCAAACGCGACATTTATTATGAAGTACATATGTATTTATAGCTTGACATTTCGGCTGTGCACAAGCAGAAAATACATCTAATAGTTTAAAGCAATGGGACAGAAGCAGTTTGATTCCCGTTGCTCTAAACTACTAGTATAATGGAACTCGAAAGTTTTAAATCTTATAAAAATGCTTTAATTAACATTGTTTCATTTTCATAGAGCAATTTATATTCAAAATATATCGCTTTAAGCTACATAGTGTAAAATCAAGCAGTAGCTTTTTCTATACAAAATTGCTTTTACTTCAAACGTGGGCCAAACGTCACAAAAAATAATAAATTATAAAAGTGTCATCTCACCCGAATTGGGCGAAAAATTGTCGACCTAAACGAAACGACCGTCTACCGATTTTTGACAAAAAGTGTCCGCGGCTGGCTACCTAAAACCGCATTTGATATTTCATTATCATTATATTATTATGTTTTAGTTAGGAAACTTAGCTTGAATACAAATTAATAAATATTTGGCACTTATAGGCACGAAGTGTTTCGTAATTTTTGATCACCCATCGAATGAGTAACAATATATTTAACTTTTAAAAATAAAGATATTATAATTACCGCTGAGTTTATGCCTGATGGCAGTAATTAGTCGCCATAGGTTGCTTAGCATTATATAACCGAGGTTTGAGCAAAAATAATGACTGCTGAACGCGACCTCTCAATTTGCAATTCATATGACGACGCCACAGCTTAGTTTTATACAGTAGCTCACTCTCGCTTTAGACAAAGGATACTAACTACTTATTAATAACGTACTTTAGATTTGCGATGGGAATCTTAAGCGCAGCCTTGAATGCCATTAGCAAAAAGCCTTGTTAGTTTAGTGTCACTGTCATTAAGTTTTAGTCTTAAAACACTAACTGCTGAGTTTTTCAAATAATACTAACTATAACTTTAGGCTTCTTTTTGTGATACTTAATTATTTCCGTGATTGCCACTCTCAGAAAGATAGATTTGGCATGAGTCTTGCTCAGATTTCTCTAGATGTTCGTACTCGTCTTTTGAAGGCATCATTATTTTTAAAGATGTCATATTCCCTACATGACTAATGAGAGAGGATTTATTGACATATCAACACACTGTGTGTTACACATAACACAGATAAAAATAGGATTAGTATAGATAGATGATTATAACACAGCATTCAACATTTACAGACAAGATATAAAACGAAGAAAAAAGATGGCCTATCAGGCCTCAGCTTGTGTTGCCGCTGCACCATAGATGTAGCAGCAACGCTAATGTGATAATCTTCTTCTTCTATGTGTCGACTCTGGCTATATTTGTGAGGACCAACATTTAGCCACCGAAACGGCACTGTCAGTGGTCTTGTAAAGGTCCTCGCGGGTACAGGTGTAAGGACACGGAGGACAGGACAAAAGATGTGCCATAGTCTGGGGAGAGATACCTCATAGACATGCGCTCTCAGAGCTGTAACCCCACCTGCGCATATTTTCGCCCAATTTGGGTTCGCAACCTTTTTAAGGACTTCCCAAATGCCTAGGGTAGATCATGACCAGGGGAGAGTCGCTCAGTCTGCTCAGTAAATGAGTCTATGGAATATGATATTTGATATTTGCTCTTAACTGGTTCGTAAGCTATCTTTCCGGTAGATAACAGATCACAAAGGTAGATACTGAAAGAAGTGACCAGTTTTCCATCGGCTTCGGGGTTCCTCAGGGAAGCATCCTCGGCCCATAGATTTTAAAATAAGACAATTAGCCTCCGGGCCGCCGCGGCCGCGTTCTGTTATTACACCATCCTGATTCAGGGAAAAAGATCCTGAATACCATGTAGTGTAATACGCGCTTTAAAATCGGAGCTTATTAATACGTCAAAAAGATAACTGACAACAGAATTATACTGTGCCTCAAACATTTGCCATTCCATATTTTGGCTGCTTTACATAATAAAGCACGTGTCGATATACTGCTACCATAAAACACTGTCTGTCCGTTCGTAGGTTCGTTTCGAACATGTTAAGAAATAAAACAGTGAATATCCCTTTGAATATTGCCTCATAGGTTTGACTTGGATATCTTGTTTTAGGTAATTAATATTTAAAAATAAAAAAATGGATTAATAATATTAATAATATGTTTGTTTTCAGAGCAATGATAGCATCAAAGTTAAATTAGAATTAAGTACTGCATTATAAGTTTGAACTAGGTAGGTACGTTATGCGTTAATTCAATAAAAAGGAAACTTCTTCTCTTCTTCTTCTTATCGTATGAGGATTAGTGGCCACCTCTAGTGTCAGAGTTTATCAGGCCGCCTTTAAGGCCTCTGACTTGACTTAACGACTGACAACTCAGTTATAATGCCATTTTTACGGTCACCCATCCGACACCTGACCGGGCCGAACGTTGCTTAACGAACGTGATCGAATACGATCAGTCTGTCAAGCGCGACCATGAGCGCTACGAAAAAAGAAACTGATGTGCTCCAGCCGACTTTGCCTACGTCGCTCGATTTTTTTTAATGACCGACGTTGATTCTCTTAGCCTTCATCATACCTGATATTAAGTATTGAAAAGGCTGAAAATGGAGGCGAGCCCCTCCCGGAATTCTCAGCCAGTGAGGAACTGGCTATCTTATCTCAAACTGCCGGAACGCAACAATGCTGAAAACATTGTTGTTATGGCGTCATAGGCTTAGATAAGATGGTGGTAGCGAGCCAAGTCGAGGACAAGTAAGTTTTTGAGGAACGACTTAGAATATGGGTGTAAGAGTCCCCGTCGTTCATAAAAAGAAAAACAAGTCGAATGCTTGCTTAGTTAGGGCACGAAGAAAGGACAAACAAACACACTTCCACATTTATAATTAGTAAGGATTAAAAACCATTAATTAAAACATTGGCAAGCTTAGATATCGTGAGAAATTACTTCTTTCAGTTTCAACTTTTTTTCTGTTTATGAATTAAAGCAGTATTGGGCTATGTGTAGGGATCTTGGCCAACTCTTGTCATCAAAATAAATCTTGCTGTCGATAAATATGGTTGTATGTTTAGTCGGACGAATGTCGTCGGTCACAGGCGTTCGCTCCTAGTTGTCTTAGCATAAAAAAAAATATATATTTGTATGTTGGAGTCCTGAAATTTCATGATTGCGTTATTCAATATTTTACTTATAATTCTGAACTTGCTCTATTGTATTTCTTAAACTATTAAGCAGTGCCTTTTTAACTAATTTGATAAATATGTATAAGTTCTTTATGAAACTTAACGTGGGTGGGCTAGATAATTGTATGCAATTATTATTATTATTATTAAATATCGCTTCGCTATGTAGGTACGGTCAACAACAGTAGGTCAGGCTTATCAAAACAGTCAAATTCCTCCAACCGACTTTGAACTTTAATACGCAAGCCCTAGAGTGAAATTTGACACTTTGTATAGGCCGAGAGGAGTCCGTGGCGCAAAGGTTTGCTCGGCCTACGGTTAGGTTAAGCAACTTTTGCAATGGTCGGCCACGGGATGGGTGACCAAAAATAGACTATCTCGAGCTCCTCCTTGCTTTGGTGCACGTAAGGCCGTTGGTCCGCGTAGTGGGTCATGGCCCATTATTATTTTGCACCAATAAGGAAGGCCAGTGCCCCAGCAGTGGAGACATTTAAAATGTCTGATGAGGGTAGGCCGCAGTTGCCGTTGACTGTACCAACAAGCACAATTAAATCCACCTATTCATCTAATCTGACAACCAATTAACAACAGTTATGACATAAATATAGCGTATGAGAATATTCCGCTAGAAAGCCCGACTAACAAAAGATTGTATCAACCGAGCACCGAACCTCACAATGGTCCGATCGCTTCCGCTCTGCGATGGTTATCCGGTTATGCAAGTACCTAGTTTGAGAGTCATCATTATTTGAGCAAGAATTCTATTTCTATAGTGGTTTTGCAATAGATATTAGAACATATTGTCCGTAAAATAGACTAGCTGCAACTTGGCGCAATATTGTTTTATGTCAAACATTATCGGCGCATTATTTTTATGTCACTTCGTACCGCAAACCTCATAAAACAAAATAATTTTTTGGCGAAGGTTTTGTGTGAAGTCTGTCGAAATTTGACAACTTCAATTCGTTCGTTGGCAGGAACAATTAATAAAGATGGACATGGATCTGAGATAGTTGTTTTTATAAACTTACATTATTCAAATATATCATGAGTATTTGGATGTCGCCGATATTTTTCTTGCGAATGTTCAGGAGCTGCCTAGTCAAGTCCGTCATTACAAAGTACCATCAAGTGCAGGTAGGCACGTTCTTTTTAGTAATATTTCAGTGGTTGTGTCATTGGGCAGGAATGAAAAAAACACTTTATGAAGTTCGCGGTACGAATTAAAACACTATTGAAACAAAAGGAAAACAAAACGTTCTTACGACATGATGGTCTCTAAAAAATGGCGGTAGGCGCCTAGGAAACTAATATAAGTTAGATAAGTATTCCTTTGAAAAGGAATTTTTCTTCTGCAAACCACACAATAATAACATTATTACAAGAAATAACATTAAGATTAAACTAAAAGATTATTTTTTGTCTACATTATGATAAAATTTGTTTACTGACAAAACACTGTCGGACCTTTAACATTTAAGTTTGATTTGCGAAGAATAATTGTATAAAATAACACAACTTCTTATTGTATACGTGTATGAATCTAATAGGTACTATTCACAAACCTAAGTGGTTTATATAGTGCTTTTTTGTAAAATATTTATTGTATTTCTGTGTGTGGTAAAAATAATAAATAAAAAAATAAAATAATAAAACATATGCAAAAAAGTTACACTAGATCTCATCAGTAATCTCTACTCTCTGAAAAAAAAACTGCTCCACTTTTTTTGCGATTTTACGATGTTACACACCTACAGTGGTCGCGGTCAGGGGACGACACGACGACTTTGTTAGATTAAAAGTTAACTAAACTGTTAGTTTTTTGACATTTAAACAGTTAAATCCAAAACAAATGGTAAAAAATTATAAGAAAAATGTTTGATCGGTTGAAAGAAAGAAAATATATTTATTTGGGACAAACATTAACTAAAGACGCTACCAAAATGGTACCGGTGAACTATTTTTTTTTTTTACCATTCATCCGCTAGCTAGTCATCTCCATATATCTATCTGACTATCTTTCTGTCTGTTTGTGATTATAATTTTAAGAACCTTTGTTTCAGTGTATTATACCCTGCTCACACCCTTAATACATATTTCAGGTAAATATTTGGATACCTTACTATTTTTTTTAATTATAAAATTACAACGGATATATAAATTTTATATTTCTGTATGAAAACCAAAATAATTTTGCAGACGGCCTGCACATAATATCGAATATACTATTTACCGACCAGCACCATTATTTTTGACGTCATCACTGGATAATTCAATAATACATGTTACGCCAACTTGTAAAAGTGCGTGAGTCGATATTAGTCAACACTCGCGATCATAGAATATACATAATATCTCGCGATCATCGCTCATTCCGTTTGACACTCGTGACGGAGACTGCCCTTATCTGTCATCAATAAATGGTGACCTTTTAACTGAATAGTGATAGAGTTAATGTGCGTGAGAACTGACTAATTTGGTAAATTTTAATATAAACATGTTAGAAAATATCGACTCACAAGTTATTCTTAGGCGGGACCGTGTTCCGTTTCCCGTGTCTATTATTTATCATACCTATGACGCAAGACGCAGAATAATAATTAGTGCTTTGCCTTATGCTAGTAATTTAAACAGGGATGAGAAAATCTTTAACCTAAATATGTATATGTATAATTTGATTTGTCGTCATAGTGACGTTATTTTATTTTTTGACGTTAATAAATTTATAAACAATTTTACTTTGACTCCAGATACTATGTTACTGTCTAAAAATATAGGATAAAGTTAGCTAATTTATTAGCTAATAATTTACAAGACTGCTACAAAGTGTGTAACTAAGTCGAATCTAACTAATATTCCTTTGACTTCTACTAATAATAGTAGAAAATCTTCAAGCTTAGCTTTAAACTTAGGCATAAGATAACAGCCAAGCCTCCTTGTCTCAATATGTTATGTCAAAACATTCAGGGCTTGTCTGGCAAAGTTTTAGAATTAGAATTATTTGCAGAATATAATAATATTCATTTCATTTGTAGAACCGAACACTGGCTGAAGCACTGTGATGTGTCTTGCAATGTAAACAATTTTCAATTATCAAATTTATTAGCTAGGAAGATAGCGATACATGGCGGATCTTTAATTTTCGTGAGAAATGATATACAGTATAAAGTAAGAAAGGATGTTGAGAACCTCTCTATAGAATGCCATGTTGAGCTCTCGTGTATAGAATTAAAAAACTTATGTATAGTATGTGTGTACCACCCACGAAAGGTAATTTTGAAACATTTGAATCTGTAATGGAGGATGTGTTAAAAAGTTAAATATAAGAAAATTTAAACCAGACAAAAAACAGTAAGTAACTTACTTAACTAAAAAGCGATAAATAACTTAACTAGTTTACCTGTATAATACATATTAGATGTCTATAATTACCTATTTAGATATTTACAACTTAATACCTAATATAATTAAACATTCACATCATCAACAACCACCATTCATTCACATCATCAAGTTTAAGAGTTCATCCATAGTGTAGCATCATCATCAATTTCTCATCACATTCAATTAAGTTCCATTTCTGATATCCTTGGGCAGGCATTCATAAGCCCACAGTTATTTAATATTACTAAAACTTAACTTTTAATTGTTTTAACAGTGTACCTATTTTCTTATGGTTATGTGTTAATTTCCTGACAACTTTGGTTTATATCGAGTCTCGGACACTAATAAAAATTCATTTGTAAATTAATTTTTATAGATTTACCCGTTGTAGTCCCAGCCTAAATAGGTAAGTGCTAGCATAAGTACTTATTACTATTTTAATACAAAATTCTAATATTACAGTTAGCACTCACACGTCCGAATACTTAAACGTTTCTCTACTTTCATTGTTTCTTAAACCTGAGGCTTTATATGAAAAAATTATGAAATAGACGCCATGATGACTACTTTTTAATTTTGCATTTTACAATGCAATTTTTATGTAATAAATATTATAACAAAATATACTCAATAGTCCTTAGATAAGATAGCCAGTTCCTCATTGATTGAGGATTCAGGGAGAGGCTCGCTTCCATCTTCAGCCTTATCAATACTTAACATCAGATATATGAAGATATTATGAAGGGTAAGAGTCTCCCCGTAGCACAGAATAATAAATAGTACAAGTACCTGTAGTTCATAAAGAAACGACGCTGGCCAACAGTGTGGAAAGGAAAATATACTTACTAGAAAATTTCGACGGGTCCTCATAAGTCTCGGTAGCATAGGTAGTTGGTAGTGCATTGGGCTTGATTCCTAAAGGTGCGGGTTCGTGTCCCGTCTGAGCGACATGAGACCAGTGGTTTCTTTTTCTAGTAAGTTTTCTTATTTATATTTAAGACGGCATGGTATTCAGCCAACCGTCAACCTGGTTTGGGCCCTTAATCCACTGCGAAATCGAGTTACTCTTATGGTAAATTTTAAATAGAAAAATATTGGAAAAAATTAACTCGGCCACAAGTGAATTCTCAGACGGGAATCGAACCCGCGACCTTTGGAAACCCGGTCCAATGCTGTAACCGCTGAGCTACCGAGACTTACTCTTCTTAATCTTCACCTTTATTTATGACAAACACGGACGAAATTCCTAATAAAATTATATTAAGATAATCCTTTTAATATTCATTCATTACCTGATGCCAACTTGATTTGTGAATTGAACTGCTATTAACTAAAGACGTCAATGTATATTATCTTACCGTAATGAATTTTAATTACGCCTTTGTTCCCGGAATTCGGAAAATTTCCCGGGATAAGAGAACTGTTTTGTCACCCCAACTCACTTGCTACAATTACTTTTTTCAGAAGGTTTTATTTCTAATGCTTAATCGCTGTAGATTAAGCAGAAAATCCCTGTTTTTGGTAACGCTAAAAGATGGCTTTCACAATAACATTTTAAGTCCTTTTTCTTAAATATAAAAATATTTTTCTAAGAAATTATGTCATAATTTTGTTCACTTTTTAGCTGTTGCTAATGTTTTACAAATGAAGCATCTACAAATGAAGCAATTACGAATGTTTTTTCGTGGCAACATCTTGGAGTGATTTATTTGAATGAATTATCAGATAGTGTTGCTGGACAATCGATAGTTATCTTTCGGCAGTTTTCATCGAAATGAAAACTTTTTCTTTACGAAACGACCTCTTAAAAATAATAAAATTGAAGATTACTCTCAAATGGGGTTGCATATAGGAATGGAAATTGGTTTAATTAGTGGACCTGGGGCCTAATTATGCTAATGCTTAGTCACAATCGTATTCCAATGGTATTTCAATGGTAGTTACACAGTTCTTGTTACAACAGTGTAAATAAACACTACTATTGAAACACCATTGAGAGACGATTTTGACAAAAAAATCAGAATTGACCCCCTGGACACCAATAATATTTTGCATCTTAAAGTTTGCATTTCTCTTTAATCGCTATACTTGTTTACTACGAAGTGATTTCGTGTTTTTTTTCGCCTAATCTGACAAATCGGTCTCGCTTCCGCGCGTGTCGTTTTCTCGTTGCTATTTGACGACCTGTTTGGCGCAAGGGTACTAACCCCAACTTCTGCGCCAGAGGTCCCGGGTTCGATCCCCGGACAAGACAAATATTTGTGTGCATGAACATGTCTATTTGTCTTGGTCTGGGTGTTTAATATGTATATT
Source organism: Chrysoteuchia culmella (assembly GCA_910589605.1). Taxonomy (NCBI): domain Eukaryota; kingdom Metazoa; phylum Arthropoda; class Insecta; order Lepidoptera; family Crambidae; genus Chrysoteuchia; species Chrysoteuchia culmella. The sequence goes on from OU342651.1 coordinate 6,799,818, forward strand.
ACGTATGTATTTACAAAAAAAGTATGTAAGTATGTTTATCCGTTATCGAGTATCCATAACACAAGTTCTTCATGATACTTAACGTGGGCTAGATTATTGGTGTGACTGTATGGAAATATTTATTTATTTATTTGGCTTCAGTCGTATTGCGCCGTAACCGCCATAATCGTAGGCTAAGCGTGCTCGCTAGACCACCGAGCAACTCAAAAAATCTAATCGAGCACTATTCGTAACATTAATTTGCTCGTAAACGTATTGAGTAGTATCGATACTATTCGGTAAACATTACTACGTTGTAACTAGGTATCTGTTGTTTCAAATATATTGATCTATATGGATAAGACAGTATCGAAACTGGTGATTCTATTGATTTCAGTTATGTATTTTACGCAATGATCGATGTGGATCTGATGGTATCCATACTAGTGATTTTTATTGATTTTTGTTATTGTATCATACGGAAGACTATTGATAGTAACGCAGCTTTTTAAAAAAATGTATAATAACGATATTATAGTTAATAACTGTCTCAATTTCTTCAGTCTTTTTGAGGCCTTATATTTTACATACCTACTCAAGTTTGTTGACAGATAAATGAACTTTTATAGTTTTGCCTGGACTTAGACTTAAAGACCTGTTCTTTGCATTCTTTGCAGAGGGATTTTGTGAGATTGTCTTGTTTGCGGAGGATACTTCCCTTATTTTTAATATTGACAGAAATCAAACTCAGTATGACGATGAATAACTTACAACTTAAAAGGCCTCCCGCCCCCAGAAGGGTTTGTGAACCGATGTCAATAAATGATTTTGAATTTTTAACCGACTTCAAATAAAGGAGGAGGTTCTCAAGTCGACTATATATTTATATTTATCTTTTATGTATGTTTTATTGTTACGTCGTCAGTTGTCAACCGATTTTAATAATTCTTTTTTTATTTGAAAGAACATAGTTGAAGTGTGGTCCCATATAATTTTTACGAAGATCTGGCTAGTTGTTTTTTCATAATCCTGAAAAATATTGCTTAAAAACGTCGCAAGTATTCGTTTACCTAGATGACATCATTGTTGTGTATGGGCTAATTTTTAGTGTAAGTAACGGCACATGATGTAACTAAAAATTGTAAAAAAAACTTTATAAATAAAAACCGACTTCAAAAAGTAAAAAATAAAACTTTTGGAGTCGGTGCCAGTCAAGACAAGAAAAATAAAATATAGTTAATAAAAGTGCAACGTAGATGCCTTGCCTTGTTTTTATAAAAAGTTTTGTTAAGTGACAGACTTTCTTTTCCTATCGATGTTTGACTACTCTATATAGACAGACAACACTACGATCAATCATTGGTCAACATGAATATCCTCGGGCGTATCATACCTCGGATAGTAATAACGCCTGTCATCCTACGAGACGAGAGTATTATTAACATGTCATTTAATGCAATAGTAATGTAACACAGGGTGACCATGATATAGTACAAATCTCCTTTACCTATTTTATATTACTGCCTTAATATTCTTAAATAATTTATGTACTAGAAAAATAGAACTAATCTTCATCGGATGTAAGCAACATTTCTAGCGTGAAACAATCTCAAACCGAGGCGAACAAAGTTACTGACACATTTATGACTTCTATTGAATGTGAATAAAAAAGTATTTCTCATATCGTTAACGTCTCGAACGTTGTAAAAATACTTAAATGTATAAAAGATTCTATTCCCCTTGACAGGTACATGTTATAAGTCCTCGTAGTTATGTGGTTGTTGACCTTACCATCCCTGATTGAATTTAGCCAAGTATCCAAGTGGGCATTACTGACAGTAGACGTGCTAACCAAGTTTCCATTAGGATCATTCAGAAATCGAGTTTACGCAACATTAAAGATCAGAAAGGGTTGCTCGTCAAACTCAATTACACGAAACTTTTTATTTAATTTGAATGTCAGTAAATGAAACTGGTTAAAGAAAACTTGCAATAAATACATTGATAAAGTTTACATGAAAAGAAAAGTAAAGAGAGAGTTTTGCTAATATTTGAGTATATACTGTTGTCTCCCGCGGTATTAAAAGTCTTTTCAACAACTCCATAATCAGTGATCTCTATTTACACATTTGCCGTCTGTAGGCTACTCGGATTTTGTCGCCCCTACTGACCTTAAGATTTGATACTCTAATTAAACGTAACTAAATATTTTTAATTGCACTTCTAACATATTCATGTAAAGCTAGTAATAATGTTTCACAAATCCTTTTAGCGCCATTTCATTTCACAAAATAATCATTGACATCATCGTATAAAAATCCCTTGATTTATATCGAGGTGTTGAGGTACGAAACGAACATGGCACCATTCGGTCCGACAGAACCAGAGCATAAATCCCATCCAACTGAAGCAAGATGTGTGATAGGGAGCCATGAAACATGTAACATATTTACTTCTTTAAGCCATCTTTCTAAGTTAGCTAAAGTTCTAACGGAGTCGAGCGTTGACGGTCGAGACGATTTTTAAGGAATCGTCTCGGTCACACGTTCGACAACTTTCAACCTCCCGAACAAGCCGGATTCCGAAAAAGCTTTAGCAGCATAGGCTTTGCCATATCTATACGATGCGGCGCAGGTCGTACAAGAAGACCGAAGAGTGTAGGTAATCTGCCACTTTGTTTGGCTTTTGTGGACTACAAGAAAGCCTTTGATTCGTAGAGACTTGGGTGGTACTGCAGTGTCTCCGTAGGTGCTAAGTGGAATTTAGATATATCGAGGTGTTAAGGTATTTATACGAACCCACCATGTCAGTCCGACTACGAAACCAGAGCACAAATTCCATCCAACTGCAGCGAGGTATGAGACAGGGAGATGTCAATAATAATTCTCCGAAACTGTTCACAACTGCGTTAGAGGATACTTTTAAGCTCTGGAAAGGACTCAGTATCAATATTAATGGCCAGTACCTAACCTAACACACCTTCGTTTTGTCGATGATATAGTTCTTATGGCTGAGACCTTGGAGAACCTGAACAGAATGCTCGAAGATCTCCGTAGTGCTTCGTAAAAGGTGGGTCTAGTTAGGATGAACATGGATAAGATGAAAATCATGTTGTATTCCCATGTTGTATGAATTGCAATGATGGGACACTTGATGTTGTTGACCATTACGTCTACCCCTAGGACATATCTTGTTCTCCTTCACCCCTGAGTCATCCACTGCTGAGTGTAGGCCTTCTCATTTGCACACCATCCCATTCGGTCTTGCGCTACTCGCATCCAATTCTTTACCACTGCTCTGGTGACGTGTCTGACCACAGGCTTCGTGGTCTCAGTATCTCAAAACGAAAGTCTTTGTCCAGTGTGTGTTGCTAGTGATGATTTACGGCAGTGAATGCGTGGTCGCTAACTGTGGGTCTCGAGTTATTCGTCAACTGGCGAGCGTGAAACTCTCGAGTACGCGCAAGTTGGCACCTTCCGATTTTAAGTATTTTTTTGTCGTCAACTCGCGAGCTTCTATTATGTACGTGCAGTCAAATAAAAACGTAACTCACTGTATATAAATAAGCGAGTTGACGATAAAAAAAATATAAAATCGATAGGTGCCAACTCGTGCGCAATCGCGATTGTCACTCTCGCCAGTTGACGAATAAGTCTGGGTCTCATAAGAAGGCTCAAGATCACCCAGCGGCCAATGAAAAGAGCTTGGCGTTTCTATGGCGTGGCTATGTAGTTGGTACTATCACAGATATAATACTTTATACTAGGTACTATTGTATATTCTTTGATATAACTAAAAGTTGTAAGTGACTACCCTACCCTTTGTTTGGCCGTAGACCTTTCAATACAAGTAATAACTTACTTTTTGCAAGCTTTTAATATCATTTATTCATACTGTTCGAGGGACTCCACTTAGCAATCTTAAAAGTATTTCTAATAGAAATGTCGTTCTCAATGATACGCTTTAGGTCAGTAAAACTAATTCAATATCCAATTATTGAATCTTTGAAAAGATCCAATAAATCATTGAAGAAAGTTGTAATTTTATTACGAACTTTGAAGTGCGTTTGGATAATTTTGGTAATGAATGGGCATAATTTAATATTGTTGTATTATGATGTGCGCTAATGGCATTCAAACCCAAGTGTTTATGATTTTAGAATTTTAGAATTTTCAATGCTATTTTTATCTTGTGATAAATTTTAAAAAGAAAAATATTAGAAAAAATCAATTCGGCCACAAGTGGATTTTTCTAGTATAATCACCGTTCTACGGTGTTGGCCACCGTCGCTTCATCAATGAGAGAAATATCCTCGCATTCGAAAGTGTCCTCATAGGTCTCTGTAGCATAATTGGTTAGTGCATTGGGCCGGACTCCCAAGGATGCGGGTTCGAATCCCGTCAGGGCGACATGAGACTAGTTGCTTTTTTCTGGTATATTTTCTTGTTTAATATTTATCACATAAAAATAGCATTGTAAAATGCAAAATTAAAAAGTTATCACAAGTGAATTATTAGATGGGTCTCGAACCCACGTCCTTTGGAAATCCGGTCCAATGCTCTACCACTGAGTGGCCCAGTTGTTTTTTTTTTCCAATATTTTTCTATTAAAAATTTATCATAAACTGAAGTGTTCTCTATGTAAATGCGATAATCTTTCGATGATTGCGTTAAACTCTGGTACAATCAGACAAACAAGTAGAGATTTTTTGGGAAACGTTTTCTCCGAAAGTACTAAGGTTAAATAAATAATTATTTTTTCAAATGAAATAACTATTAGACTAATGTTCTAATATTTGTGATGTGCTGTATATGACGTAGGATGATTTGATAAATAGAATTTTCGCAAAAATCCTAGGGATATTGCAAAAACACGGATAATTAGACAATGGTGTTGATATGGCTATATAGCACTACCCTACGGCTCCGTCGGCGCTGACAGTAGGAAAAAGTGAAACTGTGTTTCCGAGCATTAGACAGCAGGGCTACAATACATTATACTTAAGTTGTATGTGTTTTTCTTTAATGAGAGTACAAATATTATTATTATATTTTACGCTACTTTGGTACGGAATCTGCCTGACTTGTCAAATGTATGAATATTTTCATGGAAAATTTATGTGAATTGGGGATAATGAGATAATTCTAAACTAGGACATTGACATTCAACAAGAATGCTGAATGAGTCCCGATGATTTTTTATTTTTCATAGAAAGCGAGAACTTCGTTCCATCCGGGTGTCCCTTGACACCTCTCAAGTTTTTTTTATTAGGTAGGTACTTATTTTATTTTTTTAAACACCAATTAACCTGCCCCAAAGTAAGCACTGTAAGGTTTGTATTATGAGATACTAGGGTATACTAGGGTACAAATATATGTAACACTAGCTGGTGCCCGCGACTTCGTACGCGTGGACTTTTAAGTAGTACTTACAGATTTAATTCGACGTTAAAGATCGACCATTAAATCGTGGTACTTACATCAAAAAAATGATTATTAAATGCCGTATGCCAAAGGAAATCTATTTTTCACCTCACATGCTCTGAAAAGGAGTTTTGTCAATCAGTTAAGGCGTAGAACTTTTTTAAATTTAATACCTAAAAATATGTCATAATTCGTTCCGAATCGCACTATTGACTTTTTTGTTACCTATATTTGATTCTTATTTTAAATTAATTATAATACTTTTGGTTTTATTATATTATTTTAGTTCATTGAATCATAAAAAATAGATAACAATAACAACAATAACAATAAGATTAAACTATTTGTTATAAGAATTTTATATTTAGGCTGGGTGAGATTTCACAACCTATAATTGGATTCGGACTGTGACATAAATCTTTATTTTTAAATTGTCTTTGTCTTGTACCTCATTTCAGTGTCAACATTTACGGAATCGTTTTGTATTTTTATTAATAAGTAAGTAACAATATATTCCTACTTTAAATAACTTTGAATTAACTATTATACTCCATTTTTTATTATTTTAGTTTTATAAATCATAAAAACAACGAGAATAAGGTATATTTAGATTAAACTTTATGTTTAAAGATTTTTTTACCAGAAGTTGACCGCGGAAACAACGATAAATGTTCCTCGCTATTGTGAGGTGAAAAATTGTGTGTTGCGCTCGGCAGAAAAGTTTTAGCGTCTTGTACCTTTGAAATCGTCGTTTCGCTCAGGATTCAATCTTTAAACCACTCGCTACGCTCGTGGTTCAATCCTAGTATCCTTCACTTGCTCAGATTTCAATAGAGGTAACTCGCCGCTAAATAACCAACTTTCCAGCCTTGCATAACAAATAACTATTACTAATGTAGCTGTAATGTGCTTAGAGTATCGCTTTATGAACTACATTGGTGGTTTTTCCGTTTTGAGCCAATATAAATAGATCCGCAGCTCTACTGACCCGTGAAACAGCAACATAGAGTTGGCCGTGGGAAAAACAATCGGACCTTAGTGTGACACCAGCGACTTTCAGCGTTTGTCACTTCTACTTACTTATTGCAAAGCAGGGGTCACCCAGGGAACTGTGTGCGTGTGCGCTTGAACTCGAACGGAAAATTGTTAGGGATGAGCGGTATACGCGGCATAAACTCAGTTTCACCGGCAGGACACCCAGTCAGGATCTCAGCTTCGATAATATTTCATTGCAAAGCACTTACTTTAGGTCGGGTACCGTTACATAATTTTGGCTTAGTAAAATTTCGCAAAAGCATTATCGGAACACCGACTTTAAGATTGATCTTGTGAGCAGGGAGACCACTCGCTGACATTGAATTTAAAAATTTGTGGCGTCGTCCTGATCAACAACTGTTAAAGTAAGTGTAAACCACTTGATCCGCAACAATTTCCACTATTTTCTTTTTCATTTATTGCATTTGCTTGGTCATTTTTGGGTGTTAGTATAGCGCGTTCACATAACCAAGAATTTTCGAATTAAGTGTAAAGTTTCTCTTCTGAGGCAACGTCTTATCTCAGTATTTGGGGAAGACTTAACTGACCATTATCTACAGGGAGGAGTCCATCTCTAATTTTTGATAATATGCTGATAATTCTTGGGCATGTGAATGACCGCCAAGCTGCGCTTTCATATTGGTTGTCAAACTCAGCTTATGTATCTGAGGCCTTATGGTATATGACCTTAGATTATTTAATGAGACGTTAATCTTATTGGCTCTTTCTCCCCCGACTTACAAAGGAAGGGTCTGTCTAAAATCTCCCAAGAAAAGGGATGTGACGTTACCCATGGGTCTGTTATCTCAAAGTCTTCAGAGAGGAATGTTTTGTATTTTTTCCACAATACTAAAGTATCCAAAAGACCACAGAACACTTAAATAATTGCGAACAAATTTCGTAAGCAGCGAGGGCTGTCACTGTCACTGTCAGGTGTTGATCATCGTCATGAAGATGAAGTGCCCTACAGGTTGTTTCAAACGAAGGAAGCTCTACAGCATCAACTGTCTTTAAAAACTAAAAGAAGTCATTCCTCAAATAATATGGAGCAACAGGTGCAATAATTAGCATTCTTAATTTTTTATTATTATTTTTTTCGTGTTACAAAGAAAACGTGTCCTTGATTTTTATATTTCAACAGACAAAGCCCAAACAAATTTGCTAGGCTAGGCGCCATTTCCAATCTCCTACATTGGGTTATAATACTATTGATTCTAATTTCAACAGAAAATACCCATCACGTTAAACAACTTTTGCTAAGGAGTCGTCAAGAGTAGTTTAGCTGGTCTATTTCTTTCTGCCATTTCCATTTTCCTACATCAGGTTCAAGAATATGCCAACAGAAAATGCCCATCACGCTTAACAACTTTTGCTAAGGGGTCATTTCCATATCTCTAATAGTAGCTGGTCTATTACTTTTCTGGCATTTCCATTGTCCTTAATTGGGTTCAAATATTCTGGATTTTAATATGTCAACAGAAAATGCTCATCACGCTAAACAACTTTTGCTTTTGTGACATTTCCATAACTCTCATAGTTTAGCTAATCTCTTAGTCTCCTACATCAGGTTTTACAGATTTAAAAAAAAAATAGCATATTTTATGGCCCTACCTATTAGCTACATATCACAAAAAAAAACAAATTCGTTCAGTACTTTCGGAGATTAGCGTGTACATACAAAAAGACAAACAGACAGACAAAAATAAAAAAAAATCGTCTTAACGTATTCTCTTACTGTTTTTACGTCGTCCCCAATTGGTTTTTGCTAAATATATTCAATGTACAGAAATTATAATTTAACAGTTTTATTATATGTATAGATAACAATTTATTATAACATCACATAGGTATCTAAAGTGTTATAATGTACGGTAAGTCCTTAATTGCGAGTTCAAAAATTGCTTACGGTTATAATAACCATAAATGTACTTTTATTTTAGTATTTCTTTTTTGTGATGACATGTGTTTAAGGTCACTTATCAATTTGACGACTCTGTATGAAATAAATAATTAATTTGAACTAATATATCAATTTCATACAATATTGATTGTATGTCTGAGTTACAATGTCATTTTACAAAGAATATGTGGACGAATTTGATTGTTACTCGCAAATACATACAATAAATCGTTAATACATATATAGCATCATTATAATACAATAGTTTAGGTCTTACCACGTTTACTTAAATGTTCAAGATTGATTGGCATTAAGACTTATTCGAAATTGCTCAGATTTTTTTGAATATTTGTCGTGCTCTCCTGTAAAATGCCTAAAACTGAGCTACCATGATTTTGCTTATTTGTCAAGTTATTCACTGATAAACAAGCCTCGCGTCGCGTATTTTCTTAAAATGAAACTACGTATTTTTTTTTGTAAAAATCCTACAGGTTTACCTGTAAGCCCGGCAGTTCCAATTTCATATAGCAAACATGATAAAATGGGGTTCACTTGAATAAATTTTCCTGTTTTTGTAAGTAGAAAGCTTATTTTTTTATAATCTAAATAAGTATCTAATTTATTTAAGGTAAGAATAACAATATAGTCTCGGTAGCTCAGCGGTTAGAGCATTTGACCGGAATTCCAAAGGTCGCGGGTTCGATTCCCGTTTGAGAATTCACTTGTGGCCGAGTTAATTTTTTCCAATATTTTTCTATTTAAAATTTACCATATGTATAATAACTATATATTATATAATGATGGTGTTCTAATTTAATCGAAGGATTGCTCAGCTGAAGTGGCAGTGGGTGGGACACAAAGAAATATATTTTAGGACACAAATTGCCCCAAAACTAAGCAAAGCTTTTACTATGCGAAGGTACTAGACGGAAAAATAATAAGGTAATATTATAACTTGACTTACAGGTACAAGTACTTTTTTGTATATTCAGAAGTAGGTGCAGTCAACACTAACAAAATGTCATTTTTGTCCAGACTTTAGTCCTTAGGTAGGGCTCTACGGGGCGCGGCGATAGGAAATGCCTGGACTTTTATTAGGCCAGTGTAGGTTAGGTCAATCAAATTTCTTATTAATAGTAACGACAATTTCGCATAGATCTAAGAAAATGTAATTTTCTATTAACGCCAATATTTACCTACAAGAATTTTATAGCAATGTTTTCTATCTCCAAATAGCCAAGTTGATATTTTTGTCAAACCCTCTGACTTGCTTTTGAATTAAATTGTGGTCGAAAAGTTATGGTAATAGGTAGATACCTACCTACATTCTTAAACCTAGAGCCTTCTGAATATCCATTAAATCTTTTAGAAACTGCTTTTCTTATATGATAAGATTGGAAATATTTAAACAGACGGACAGCTATTTTTTAATGACTGACAGATAGGTACTAGAAAACACTTTTCTGCAACTCTGTCTGTCCAAATTAAATACAATTGGATCGGAAAATTACGTGATTTACTCGTACATAGGATTCGTAATTTGCAAAGTAAAGATTTGTAATGTAAAAATAACAAAGCGTCGCAAAGGATTTTTAACGTATATACTGTATAATTGAACATGCTCATTAAACAATATTTTAATAATGGAAAATTCTTAGAATTCGTAATAAACTATCCAACTGTATATTTCTTTTGAAAACAATTTTTCTCGAAAGTTAAATTTCACACTTTACTAGTTGATGAATATTAATTGCGTAAAGTTTGTGTTCTTGTAGAAGATAAAAATTATACTAGTATTTTTATTTATTAATCTTTGTTCGACGACGCATTTGTATTATTTTCGTAATTAGTTTAGGTACTTTTTGACAAACATTTTTTATTTTTTTCTACGGCGTGATTTTTTCTAGAAATAAAAGTTAGGTAGCATTGATATTAATTACATTGATATCGCACTCAGAAGTCTGAAGTTTGGCAGTGTAATTGGATTTAGTAATCTGGAAAACACAAATCACCTGTTGTAAAACAAATACAAGTGTACAGTCACAGCATGTCGGACTTCACAAGAACCTCTTCTATTACAAGCGCTTACGTCGCTTATAGTCCTTCTCACAGAACAGAATCTGTTCTGTGGTCCTTATGGTCAACCTGCAACCTGTAAAGTCCGGTTTAGATCCGGTCTGGTCTCGATTTGTTAGATCAATTTTACAAAATCCTTTTTTCATAGTAGCAAATTTTCACATCGCGATTTTTCACACCGCGTTATTTTACATTCCTAAAATTTCTTATACCAATTTTTTTCACCGCGTTTATCTATGTAATATAGCTTTTAAAAAGAACGGTGCAGTCGGCTGCCGAGTGTACATCTTGATAAGTTGTTGAAAGTACAATAAGATACTTAAGCCTAGTACTCACGGTCGCAGACAGAGCCAAGCGGGCCGCTGACGTAAGGGCGTGAGCGGAGTGGCAACGGAAGCGGGGCGGAAAGCGGACAGTATGCGCTTGACTATGCGCGAGCTCATCGCGAACAGTATCATCATGGAGAGCACGCACAATCCGCCCAACACCGCCCATATCATCTATGCAAGGAATTTTTTATTGATCGTTTTCAGTTTGAAAACGTCTCAAACTCAACATAAAGCAAAATGTTCATACAAAATCATGCATGAGCATGAGTAGGTTTGAGATTGAGACGTTCTCAACTTGAAATTTCTGTTCAGTAATCGACCATAATTAATTCTATTCTCGTGAAGCAAATTCTTTCATCAAAAATATTGTAAAGTAATAAAAAATACATGTTAGTTAAATTGACAATCATTTCATTAGAGTTTTACCCGACTGCAAAGGAAGGGTTATGTTTTTCGCACGTAGCATGTATGTTTATATGTAATATTCTTTATTACCTCTTATCTCTCAAACGGCTAAACAGATTTCTATAATTAAGATAGTATCAAATTAAAGGGCTGATAATAGTGATTTCAAAAACTATACCATGACCGATATATAGGTAACTATAAATTTTAAATAGAAAAATATTGGAAAAATTTAACTCGGCCACAAGTGAATATTTTTTTACCTTTCCAATATTTTTCTATTTAAAATTTACCATAAGTATAAAAATAGCATTGAAAAATGCAAAAATTACAAATACATAAAAAAAAAAAACCCAAATTTGCATACAGTTTTTTTTTCATCATTGACAATTTTGTTATTCACAATCCTAACTAAGCAACCAAAATCTATGACACGGAGTGGGGGGTGTTAGGTTTTTTTCGTTACGGAATTTCTTGATTCGGTCGCCGCGCTCAAAGCCCGCGATAAAAGCTATGCAATAACTTAAAAAAACTTGTTCAACATAATAACATGCAGTTGGAGGCATGACATTATGAATAATTCGACTTATTAAATTTGAGCTATGCCTAAAATATTTTTGTATTTGATCTTGTTTCCATCTTTTCAGATGTTTCCATCTGTTCATTTGAGAAAATCTTGAGCAAACGTATAAAGTTGATGTACTTACATAAGCTCCAAAAGGTCGTTTCTTTTCCATGACGGGATCTAAAATGAAATCAGAAATTGTACAAATTACGCAACTGCTAGCGGTCTGATGTCGGAGTCTGTAGGTAGGTGTTTCGGTGCAGTAATTTTATGAATTAATAGAAATACAAGGTTCTTGAACATACCATAAGCAGTAGCGTTCCCAGCAGGTCCGACGCAACCTCTTTCATCAATCAAGTTCACTCTGGCCAGCAGTTTGACATCCAGCGTTATTCCGCCGCCGTGTCCGCCCCGCTTCCCGCTCCACCCACCACTGCGCTCACTCCCTACTCTATCATTAATCGGTATGAGAAGCCACCGCGAGATGTCACCACTGGCTACAGGCCCCTCGGTGTCCACGTGGCGGAGGACGGTGTTGGCGAACCAGGGTGATGGGTGAGCGTCTGTCACCATTTGCTTGCCGATGCTGTGGATTAATTTGACATTAAGGGCTGATTTCTCAATGTCTGTACTAAAGTTATCCGTCAGTTTAATTTATAACAGAACCAACTAAAATAAACGATAATCACAAACACAACACGGACATAAAAACATTTTATAAAAAAAAATTCAAACCGACTTCAAAAAGTAAAAAATAAAACTTTTGGAGTCGGTGCCAGCCAGGGCATTCTACATTGCACTTCTATTAACTTTATTTTTTTTTGGCCTTAGCTAGCTAGCACCGACTCCATAAGTTTTATTTTTTACTTTTTGAAGTCGGTTTGAATTTTTTTTTTAATAAAATGTTTTTATTTCAAATTTTTTAGTTACATCATGTGCCGTTACTTACACTAAAAATCAGCCCATACACAACAATGTCATCTAGGTAAACGACTACTTGCCAAAAGGTGATTGATATTTTTCAAGATTATGAAAAAACTACAAGCCAGATCTTGAAAATTATATGGGACCACACATAAACCATTTTCTTTCAGATAAAAAAAGAATTATAAAAATCTGTTAACAACTGGCGAAGTTATGGTAGAACATACATAAAAAATAAAAAAATAAAAATACAGTCGACTTGAGAACCTCCTCCTTATTTTGAAGTCGGTTAAAAATATATCCTTAATAGAGATAGGCCTACCTAGTCTATTTTTGTTAATCAGTCCGACATAGCAGCTTCTCTTACTAGATAGTACGGATGTCAGAACCAACAAAGTTATTACAAATATATATATAGGATAATAACATCCAGACACAAAACAAACATTTAATTTTTGTAATAACTGGGCAGGCATTTGACCACCATCGTGCTTAACAAACAGGATGTGGTCTAAGGTGTTGCATGCTTGCCCAGGAAATGCCTATTTACTCTCGCATTGAAGAGGCCAAGGTTGTAGGAATCGGGGAACACAGGATCACCATAAATCGCTAACCGCCCCGCTATTCCGCTATACAGTCTACTTAAATTCCCGCCAACCCACCATTCTTTAGCGGATAACGTAATAACGTTACAAAACTCCTGTCAAAAACAAACTTGCTTTAAGATATTCGTAGTACGAAATAGCAATGGTAAGACTGAAACAATACTGCGCTAAGAGATGGCGGTAGGCCCCCAGAGGCCTATATTTTAATGTTCATGAATCTTCTGCAAAGGAGTGGTATCATTGAATGAGCTTAAGTGTAAAGTACAACAAAGTATATCTTCTGTTCTGTTCCTCTTTTATTATCTTCGTTTTGTGTACATTATCATTTATCTGATACAAATAAACATTGGAGTGCTACAGTAAATTAAGTGCTCTTAAAACTCGAATCGATTAGAATTTATTACGAAATAAATAACTCTTGAGTTCGACAAATGATTGTTTTAATGGAAATGTAAATTCGAGTATTTTCAGTAGCATGAGAATATAGATTTATCATTGAGAAAATATAAAAAATATAGACGAATATGATTAATTTTTTCGTCGTAATCGTCTTTGGTGTAAGTATATGGTAAGTATTTTGTGTAAAGAGAAAATTTCAAGCAGCAGGCAACCTGACACCTAACTGTTTGTGTAGTTTAGTCGGCAGTCTTTGTGGGTATTTCGGTAGCGGCAGAGTCCAGCTGATGCCAACCAAACTACCCCTGGTGAGCGAACGTACCTACGGCGGTAACATCTTTGATACCTTCAGTATCTAGAGAAGGTACAAGCACCGACAAAACCTGACGTAATTCTGCTTGCCTCGTGGCGGAAAAGTTCAGCTGGCATTGATGATAAAATTCTGCTTTTCCACCGCATTCGTTACCTCCAGTAATAGAGATGATACAAGACCAACCTGACAACATAACTCTGTTTGTTCAAGTCTCTGGCCTGTCTTTGTGGGTATTTCGGCGGCGGTAGACTCCAGCTGTCATTGACCATGATCTCCCTCTGCTTTACGAGTCTTTGAGTCACAAACAAACAGCTACTAACCTGACAGCGTAGCTCTGTTTGTTCAACTCTCTGGGCAGTCTTTGTGGGTACTTCGGCGGCGGCAGAGTCCAGCTGACGTTGACCATGATCTCCCCCTGCTGAGCGACCGTAGTCGCTGACACATGCGGCGCGGGCAGGCGGGGGAAGTGGGCGCAAGAGCACACGCCTGCCACGCATTCTGTATAAAAGAAAATGTAGATATAAATACTTTTTTGTGAAACCTATTTAATAGGATCGAGAAGAGAATGCACATCATAAATTCATAAGAAATGATTGAATTCCTAGTACTTCCAACAATATTTGAAGAGGTATAGGCGTGTTGGCATAAAACCAAGTGCAGTGATTGCTGGACATAATTATAATAAAACCCGGAAACTCGGGCATTCGTGGATGGGATATGAAATCGAGCAACAGGTTCCTTCCGAGAGCAATTTCGCACTTGACCGATCGAATATTCACGTTTTCCCTCCGTAAACTCATACAAAACAGATTGAGAAATTTCAGAATCGGATCGGTGGGATTGCTCCCAGGGCATTTTAAAGGTTTTCTTTTTGTATTCTGTCAGAAGATCTCTAATCTAAAGTCATCTTATTATGTGATTTATTTCTAGGGCACTATACAACCTTCTAATTAGGTATAAAACACTCGTAAAACCACTTGACACGTGTAAAGTTTAAGACCAGACGATGTCGTTTAAAATTCGTCAAAATAAGTAATGATAAACAGATTACGTGTTACGAAGCCAGAAAAAACCGTTTAATTAATTGCTGAGATTAATTGAAGACACTGTCTAACTTTGTGTATAAGTATGTTTAAATTCGAGTAAGTAGATTAGCTAGTTTGAGATATTCATGCTGTTTAATTAAATGCAAAAAATCAATTATAATTTTATTATTTGAAAAAACTCTCTCAAACTTCAGACGGTATTGGAGATGAATTGTTTTTTCTAATGTAAAGTTTTCCTTTTTTGCGATAGCATTTTAAGCTTGCGAATGCTTTAGAAGAAAGAAAAAGAAGTCATGTTTTCCTTTCCCTGGTACGTCATCAGCCATTTTTAATGTCCCCACTGCTGGGGCTCTGGCCTTCCTTATGGATGGATAAGGAAAATGGGCCATCCATGACCCACCACGCAGGCCCAACGGCTTAACGTGCCTTCCGAAGCACGGAGGAGCTCGAGATAGTACATTTTTGGTCACCCATCCCGTGACCGACCATTGCGAGAGTGCTTACTTTAACAATCGCCGGCCGAGCGCGCGAATCACTGCGCCACGGGCTTGCCTGGTACAATCTATCTTAATACAAAACTTCATAGCAAATCAAAAGCATTGTAATAGACGACTAGATATCTATATTTTGGAAATCTAATAAAAAAATATCCAACTTCGATCCATCGAATCCGAGACCTCACAGGTCGAATCCAATAACATCGACCAACCTTCTGATTTAATTTGAATCCAAACTCGGCTAATTTCGATTCAATATTTATTTTGGCGTTTTGGGTGAAGTAAGTATAGAACTTGTGTAAATTCGTAACTGTATCTGGGTAGCGGATATTGTTTTATCAAACTCTATTCAATATTCATGAGACCGCCACGAAAATTAACTGATTCTTCGCAAAACAATATTATTTAGGTAATTAATTAAGAATGTCCGTAACATTTACCGGTAAATTATATTCGCTAATAGCGATAAATATTAACGAATGCCTCTTTTACATTACCCGCCTTTTTTAACCGCCTCTGTGGTCTAGTGGTAACAACCACCGGTATCAGCCCCAGGGGTCCCGGGTTCGATTTCCAAATTGGTTGGTTGGTGGTTGGTGCATTATGGTAGGACTTAATTATTATGTCTCCTTTCGACGCATAATACGAAAAACGGGCGAACGGGAGAGGCTCGCTTCCATCTTAAGCCTTATCAATATTTAACATCAGGTATGATGAACGCTAAGAGTCTCCCTGTTCCTCATAAAAAAAACCGGGAATAAGAAATGCACATCGAATTTGTTAAGATTAATTTGAAATTGCCGCGTTCGTTTGTTAGCATTGTAGTCAGAAACTAATCTGT
Source organism: Chrysoteuchia culmella (assembly GCA_910589605.1). Classification (NCBI taxonomy): domain Eukaryota; kingdom Metazoa; phylum Arthropoda; class Insecta; order Lepidoptera; family Crambidae; genus Chrysoteuchia; species Chrysoteuchia culmella. The sequence continues at coordinate 6,816,152 of OU342651.1, forward strand.
CTCACGTCAAATTCATTTGACGTTTATGTCAAAGTGACAGAATTTTTTCCCGCTCTCTTGCTCCGAAATTGTGAAGACGTGTACTGCTCGTTCTGAATAAAATTATGTTTCAATCAGAAATAATAGTTTAATTTCAACAGAATTGAAGAGGGAGATAATCAGGGGGTCAAATCTGCTAACTTTTTAGTCATATTATCATATCTCAATCATTATTGTAGTGTTAGTTTAAAGGAGTTTGAACTTTTTGTATGCATGCTGGCCTCGTCCAAGTCCGCAGTAGGTATGCGACGCCATTTAATTTTTTTCCAAAATGGCGTCGCCCGATTATCCCTATTAAATAAACAGCGACACACACACAGAGGCACAAACAATGTTAAGGTACCTATATAATGCACTAAAGTGTCACGTTAGCCAGATAATTAGAATGAAAAAAATAAGTTTATAAACTGTAGGCTTATTACGAGTTTGGCAAACTTGACTTTACAGTAAACGTTAACGTAAAATGTATCTCTGTCTCTTTCACATTTAGCGACTGTTTTACCGACATGAGCAGTGTATCCGATAGTCTACGATCACGAGTCCTGTAGGCTTATTACGAGTATGGCAAACTCGACGTTACAGTAAACGTTAATGTAAAATGTAGCTCTGTCTCTTTCATATTTAGCGACTGTTTTACCGACATGAGCAGTGTATCCGATAGTCTACGCTCACGAGTCCTGTAAATGTCATGTTAAACAAACTCGTAATAGGGGTCCTGTAAATGTCATGTTAAGCAAACTCGTAATAGGGGTACTGTATGCCACTTTTCCCTAGAATGTATTGTTTTGTTAAAGTAAGTGGCATACGACCACGACAATTTCAGATGAGAATATTTTCTTGTTTTATACTTTTTAGAGCGTGATTTGCCAGTAGTCGGGTTTCAGTTTTTGAACATATTTTTTATTTAAATTATTTTATAAAATGTCAAATGGTTAATTCAAAGTAGATACTTTGATAAAGATGACTATATTTGTATTTGGGTAGGTTTGGAGGGAAATTGAGTTGAATTGATAATTTCCATAAGATTACGTCTTAGAAGGCAGTTAGCCTTCTAAGACGTAATCTTATGGAAATTATTGCCAAAATTATATTTATGCAAGCAAAGCCGCGAGCAAAAACTAATAAAATATATGTTTTTGAAACGTGCTTACCAAGAGCTTTCACATGACACCAAACACGATATTCTTTAAAAAAATCAAGTTTTTTAGTTCACAGCTTTATGTCGTCTAGAGGGCGCTATATTAAATTTCATGTGACGTGACATAGACTATAACCAGCGGACAATCGAGACGCTTCCAACGATACCTCAATTGTGATTATATAATCAGCAGTTTAAAAGTTATGTTATACCTCCTTTTTTTGCCGTAGTCGGGTATAAATGAATAATGCCGACCCAAAATATCACCTTTGTATCTTAAACTCCTATTATCTCACTAACCTGATACTTTAAGGCATTATGTTGTATAATGTTTTGTTTATCTTTATGTGCATTTATATAGGTATTATCGTACAGCACGATTTTGAAAAAAAAAACAAAATGGCGGACCAGGTAGGAGGCCAAAACGTTCAATCGCCTTTAATAACAAAAGCTGTGTATAAGTACCTTTTTTTTTTTTTTTAAATGCCCTCTCACCGCCGTACGTCTTGGGGGACCCTTGTGGTAATCACCCCTATGGCTGGCGGCACGCCTGGCTACCCAGGCCTCATCGCGGCGGAGAGACGGCCGAGCAAGTGTGGCCATCCCTCAGACAGCGGGGATCACCCACCTCCTTCCGTCTGATCTCACTTTAGTGGAATCAGGTGCGCATAGCGCTACCTCCTTCTGCCTACCCGCCTGCGCCGGCTCCGATCCGCGTGAGCATCCTGCTCGCGGATCCGCTCCGATGCCTCCTTTTGTGACATGACATATTCACAAAAGGAGACAGCCGCCTCCCAGCATCTCTCGGTGGCCAGCATGGCGCGTGCCATACCGGGCAGCGAGAGATCTCTCCCTATTGCAGCTACCAGAGTGCCGCGCTGCGGAGCCCAAGCAGGGCACACAGTAAGGGTGTGCTCCGCACTGTCCTCCGGAGCGCCGCACTCGTGGCACCGCGGGGTCGCTTCCCTTCCAATCCGACACAGGTATTTTCCGAAGCACCCGTGCCCGGAAAAGACCTGCGCCAGCCTAAAGGTCAGCGACCCGAACTTACGACCATAACTGTGTATAAGTACCTACAATTAAAACACTAAACATAGTTTTGACATCACACGACTAAAACACGGAAAGATTTTGGTTTTGTCTTGATTGGAATTTGTCGTATGATTTTAAAATACTTTTGAATGATTTTTTTCTTTCGTGTGTTCGTGTGTTTTGTTTCGGTCATCTCTGGCACTTTTTGCTTTGCACGACAGAGACGACGTTCTACATCTACGTCTATGCCGACCGACGTGCTTATTTAAGTAGCCTAATGGCAAAAAACGGGACTCTTATAGATTCGTCATGTCTGTCTGTCCGTCCGTATGTCACAACCACTTTATTCTAAAACTATGAGGATTACACAGTTGAAACTTGGTAGGTAGATGTATTTTGTAAGCCGCTTTATGGTTTTACAAAAAATGGGGGGCTCCTCATACATTGAACTGAAACTGGAAACAATTTTTTTCGTGGGGGATATCAATAGATATGTCTTAAAAAATTACATTGAGATTTCTAAAACTAAAACGGTTTTTTCTCAAAGTCAACCGTTTGAAAGATGTACACTTCCAAAGTGGTAAAATGTGTCATCGCCGCCCCCCCCCCCCCTCCCTCTAACTTTTAAAAATAAGAAAGTGAAAAATCTAAAAAACATATATGCTGTAGATCTTTATAAAAACTTTCAACGAAAATTGGTTTGAACGAGATATATTTAGCAGTTTCAGAGCTATAGCACATTTTCCAAAACGGCGAATATAATTGTCATTCATACAAACACTATGAAAAACAAAATTATTTATGCAGACGAAAAATTATAGTGGCATTTTGGGTAGGTGTAGATAATCGATAGTCAAGTGAATACCTAATTTAATATAATAAAAATAATAGAAACTTTTTTGCACACGATACAAAAACAAACACATGCAGAGAAAATGACAAAAAAGAGGAACGCACAATAGGCGGCCTTATTGCTACATAGCAATATCTTTCAGGTAACCACAGAACAAGGAAAAGAGGTTTTAATGTTCTGTGCAGGTAACCATGGGTGAGAGACGGAACCTTTCATGTGCGAGTTCGACTTGCACTTGGCCGATATTTTACTTACACTTGGCCACATTCTGAATCTTTAGATTTAAGAAGAGGCCGAAGATGGAGCGAGCTTACCTAGAAGAAGTCTATTCACTCGAGCTTTAAATACACCAAGGTTTTTTTTTGCGTTTGCACAATCAAATACTTAAATGTTGCATTGATAATTATTCATATCAAATTAAACTTTATTTTGAACTAGCGGCCGTCCGTGGTTTCACCTGCGTGGTTCCCGTTCCCGTGGGAATATAGTAGCCTGTAGTAGTAGCCTGTTAGTCCACTATTTGATACCCTACATACCAAATTTCATCCAAATCCGTTCAGTAGTTTTTGAGTGAAAGACAGAAACAAACAAACTCACATACTTTCACATTTATAACATAAGTAGGATTTGTTAAAAAAAAATTAAACACCATTTTTTTCAGCAAGATGGCTAGTCAGTGCATTTCCAATCTGTCCGTCCATCTTTTAATTATTTTTTTTTCAATATTGCAATAACAGCTGATGTTAATGGGGTTGATTTTTTTAATGAAATTTAAAATCAATGATTGATAGTTTGCTATTGGTTCGTGTGATGACACTATGTTTACATGACTCAAAGTCAAACACGTCGTGTCACTCATTTTCATGCAAATTTTACCGAAGCTGTGCATCTGTGCATGTGCTAATATAGCTTTGTAAACAAAGTCTGAAATTAATCTTACTCAAGCGCACTTTAGATAAAAGTGTTTGCAATGCTATTTTCAAAAAATTGAAAACTATGATGAGATGTCAAAAATATTTCGGTATCTATTTTGTGTTTTATTTTTGTATTTTGTGCGATATACATACAAATAAAACGGATTTGATCGAGTAGTTTTTAATAAGTGATTGAATTATTAAGTTTTGTTTTTTTTTCAGATTTCCCACATTTTGGTTTGTTTTCAGGGACGTATATAGGTCAGGTCATAGGATAACTGATTCAAAAACCCATTTTGGTGTTATTTTTTCAGTATGTATGTATTTACAAAAAAGGATATAAGTATGTTTATCCGTTATCTAGTATCGATAACACAAGTTCTTCATAAAACTTAACGTAGGCTAGATAATTGGTGTGATTGTATGCAATTATTTATTTATTTATATAAAATCGATATAAATCGGGCTTTAAACATACTGTATCTTTAGAATTTAATGACAATCAAACATACATACAAGATACGCGCGATAAACATAACCCTTCCTTTGCAGTCGGTTAAAAATATCCAAACATGAAATTAATTTACATCGTTAGAGTTAGTAGTAGCTAGTTCAACAATGAAGTAAAAAAAAAAATAGCACGTAATCTTTTGAAAATATTTAATTATACAGTTTTCGAATTTTCGTATTAACTGTATGAGATAAAAATAAAAAATAACTAAAAGTTATTCTTATTTTAATCTGATTAAGGTCAAAATCTCTTACAATAGACCAGCAATAATCAGCCAGCATAATTTAATCCCAAAAACCTTGGTGCTCTTCAAAAAACTTTAAATGTTGATGGAAACGACTCTTCTTTTTCGTAAGAATTAATTTTTAGACTGTCTTGAAGACATTCAAAAAGGGTAACAAGTTCAACAATATCTTTAACACAACAATTCTATGTGACAAACTAATCCCGAAAGTACAAATTGACATAAAACTACTTGAAATATTTAAAAAACGTGACGTGATAAAAATGTATGGTAAATTTTTAAGTAGTGTAAAGGTAGAAACAAAACAATTTCACTATAAATTGTCTGTGGATATGAGATTTTGTAAAGTAGTGATTTATTTGATTTTTCTATTGCAAAAATAAATTCAATATTTTTATGCACGCTTATTTTCACGCAGTTCCAAAGCGGATTGATGCGTAATTACTATAAAATTTAAACGTTTTAATTAATATGAATATAATCCCAAGCATGGGGAAGCTAGAGAAAACCTTTTTGGTTACCCCCCATCCTGAGAACAACTTTTGCGAAAGTTGCTTAACTGTTATAATCGCCACCGAGCGCCACAGCCACAGACCAGGGTAAGAAGGTATTTGCCTTTTTAATTGACACCCCTTTGAGAAAGGGATTCAAGCTTGTAATTATGGCAATCTGGAAGATACTATTCTGACTTTGAAAACAGTCTTTATTTTTTATACTTCCTATATTTCTGTTATGACTTGTTTATGTGACGATCTTTTAGCAGTGTGTACGTAACATAATGTAATTGTTTTAAAAGTCCATTACATCAACCGTTAGCCGTGCAAACAAACACTATGTGTAACTGGGTAACCAGTTGAAACTTAACAGGCAGCGCGTAAAAGCGTTTTCACATTACCCGACCCGATATGGGTGTCGGTGCCGATACCGACATCGGGGCAAGTAAAATGTATGAAATATGTACCTGCCTATCACATAATCCGATTCGATATCGGATATCAGATCCGACACCGATATGTTGACTTGGCGGCGACATCGGAGTATCGGACGGTAATGTTTGCTGTTATTTTTGTTTTCATTCAACACTGTAAGTAATAGGATAAGTTGTCACCCTGGATTCGTATTACTTCCACCACCAAAGAACTGATCTTAGAATATACAATAATTAATAAATATATGCACCATTATTATTGATTAAACAATGCCATTTTTTTTAAAACACGTACCGCTGGCCAAAAATTGCAACCAAATGGACTTCGGGAAAACGGCCACATGGCAGACCGAGACGCCGATGGAGGGACGATCTTAGCTCGTATTTGAGTGACTGGTGCACAATAGCCCAAGACCGCGTCAAATGGAAGGAAGGTGGAGAGGCCTTTGTCCAGCAGTTCTAACGATTCTGTCCAACGATCTAGGCTGGTAATAATAATGTACACAACCGCAAGTCGAGTAAACATGGCTAAACACTGAGATGACAGATTTTATCGGCCGATAACATCGGCAATATGTGAGGACACAAATATATCGGATGTCGCATGTCGGCTATCGGATCGGATCGAGAAATATCATCAAAGTAATAATCACAAGCCCTCACCATCCAGTTGCACGACAGTCTCGGTGACCGTGCGGCCATCCCAGGGGTGCGCGGTGATCTGCACCGCGTACGCGCAGCCCGGCCGCACGGCGCACGACTCCGCCACCGAGCTCGCGAATGCTGGGACAAGCCACCATAACGCGTCCTATGGCAAAATTTATCAAACATAAAAAAAAACAAAAATCAATAATTATTACAATCACTTCAAAGAAGCTACGCCATCGGTTTACAAATCCTCGTCGGGAGACGGAAGAACCGGCAAAAAGCTTGATATTTTTAATTTTTATTGATTTCGAATTCGTCTATATTAGAGGTCACAATGACATTGGCAAAGCCTAGAATTGCGTCTATTAGATTGTTAGATAGGACTATTGACTTAAATTTTGACAGACTATGATAAAATAACTATCATAACAAGTTTTCAGTAAGATTCAACCTTGGGACAAAGGCTACCTTTTGTCGCGTAAATAAACCTAAAAAGAGATGAAATTGGTGAGATAGGTTCGATAGGTAACCTGGAAAATTTAGAGTGGAATTTTTGTTTGCCATTAGAAAATTACTAAGCCTAGACTACTAGTTTCATAACTTGTTAAATTGTTGCGAGTACTGTATTTGGAAAAACGCTTCGGTTTCTATTAAAAAAATAAGATTATAAAATCGCGAGTTTCGGTTTCTTTGCAAGGAGGGATACTTAACTTACCCATCTTAATAACATAAACTTAAAAAAACTGAAACGTAAAAAAAAACAACGGTTTGCACTCCGGGAGTGGCGGCAGAAGTGAAAACCGCTTAAACGAAACAGCAGGAGCAGGCATACATTTTCGCCGCGCGGTAGAAAGAGAAGGGGATATTATTTGCTCTCCTACGCCGCGCCGGCGGCGGTCTACTCTCCCTCTGTCTTACGAATTTTCGATCAGGTCACGTGTCCTGACGCGACGTTAACATTTTTTACCCATCCCATTAAACTCTGATGTGCACAACGCCGCTAAAGAAGTTTTGACTTAAAAAAACATTTAGTAAATATACTTGACTTTTATTGTATATACTTACACCTGGAATGTTATATTCGTAGCACATGAGAGGCGTCTTACAATCTAAAGTTTCTGTTATGCTCCGCACCTCCAAAGAATAGTCCCTTGCTGGGAAATCTGCGAACAAAAGTTTGAATAAAAAATCTAATCGCGGGTGGCCATAAAAACATCCTTAACCACGATAAGTAGTAATTATAACGTCAATGAAGAGGCATTGCCATATTATTAACAAAATTTCTACTATGTTACTCACTATGTTACACCACCTGCATCTGTAGCATGTATTAAATATCAAATATTCTCAACTTGAAAGTAAGCCAATAATGCCCGGAGGGAGCTAAGAGTTAATGTTGTATGGAACTTCCCTTGTGTAATTATAATAACATTTAAATTTGGAACGCCAAAATGTCAACAAAAACTTTATCAAAAATAGTTTCGAGAAAAACAAGTCTGTTCAAGGCATAACTCCCTGGTCCTAGAAGTTTTTAACTATAAAATAAACACTTCAAAGTCATTTTACTTCTGTGAAAAATATAAACATGGCTGTATGTATCGGGGTCCCTAGCACCAAGAAAACATTTGAAATTGGAATTAAGTGATATTGTGCATACATTCAAATATAATGTAATAGCTATCTCTTTAATTTTCGTGCTTTTTCTTGTCTTTTGTCTTACTTATCAGTAACACATGGCAAATCATCAAATTGTGAATGTGTGTAGTCTAGACTCTGGTCACAGTCACACACAGATTCAGTGAAAATTATCATTGCATTGCCTACGGAACTATATATCTAAAGAAAAAATCGGTGATTTTCGATCCTTTCGATATTTTATTCTGCAAATTGTTGTCACTTATTGGTTTCATAATTTATAATTTCTTTTTATTTAATGTCACAGTAGGTAAAGTAGGTGTATAAAGTAGAGTATGTTCCTCGGGGATAAAAGTGTCTTAGCTTTGGGCAGACTTGAATCCTTCGCTTCATTCAGGATTTTTAGCATAATTCCCTCGCTTCGCTCAGAAATTAACGTCTTAATTCCCTCACCTTTTAACTACAGAATCCTTCATTTCGCTCAGGATTCAATATGCTGCCCGTGACATGGGACACTGCTTTATCCCCTTAGTGCATAATCTACTATTATTGATTTGTATATAATAATGGTATATTGTTTGTAAATACCATTACTTACATTTGATAAAGCTGGTATGTTTTTTTGCCCCCGTTTTTCCTTGTCAGCTAAAATAGTCTGAAAGGGGTGGTAGGTCGAAACTGACAATTAAAAAATGCGTGTAATATGCTCAATTGAAAAAAGAATATTTTCATGTATTTATTTATTAGCCATACTTCGCTATGGAGACACCGCAAGTACCTACCAACAAGATAAAAACCCGTGAGATTGTCATAAATTGTGCATTTAATACTTGATGCAAGAAACTTGCGACATACATACCTATGAGTAAGGAGGGGCGTATGAAAATTTCTAAAAAGAAATCATATACATCATTTACACTCACCGGCACCCACCCCGTTATTTTCATACAAATATGCTCACTTTGCGACTTAGACGGTGGTTAGATGTGCCGGTGAGGGTACTTAGAGGTCCATTAGATTTATAACACCACTAGCTGTGCCCCGGGGCTTCGCTCCCGTGGGATTTCGGGATAAAAAATAGATAGTAGCCGATTCTCAGACCTACTCAATACGCTCACAAAATTTCATGAGAATCGGTCAAGCCGTTTCGGAGGAGTATGGGAACGAAAACTGTGACACGAGAATTTTATATATAAGAGAGATGACGTATTTTAATAATATAATTAATTCCCTTTGTAATGATTGACGTTTCCTGCAGGCACTCCAAAGCTGGAGACAGGTGCGAAAGGCTCACTGTATGTTTCTAAGGAGTGAAGCGAAAAGGATAAAGGAAAGGCAGTATCTTTTCATCACATAGCACTTCAGGCAGAGTATGTTTCGGTGTTTGAGTTGAGGCACTGTTGCCAACTCTATTCTGGGTAATTTTTTATACAGAGTGAAAAAAATCTATGGGCCCTGGGGGTAACTACCTTAAATCCTTTAGTTAGCCCATGTTACTGAAAGGAAACATTCCTTTATTTAAAAAAAATGAGTAATCCTGCTTTCAAAGATTTTTGATAAATCACTTGCCTGCCACGGGAATCGAACCGGCTTAAATTAGAAAAACTAACACCATGTACTTCTATGGTACCAATCGATAGTCTTAATCATACTTTTTGATTGTAAAACGCTCTGAAGGTAACTACCACAAACTGACAGTAAACACATTTACTTCTTCTTTTTTCTTAATTAATGGCCTGCTCGCGATAAAATTCGCGAATTTTGCCAATGTCAAGTAAATATATTTTTTATCAGAGAAATTGTACGGTAGATTGAGTTAAAAATGGAGCCTCACAACACGTGTTATTACGAAAAGAACTCGGATGAACTCTAAACACATTTAGCGCTTAACATTTTTAAAATGACATTCCATTTCAGCCATTCGTGTGAAGTAAAAAGTGACAGAGCCATGTTTTAAATATATTTCGCGCTAAATGTACTTTTTTAATTTCAGTTGGTGAAAGTTCGATATCTTATTGAGAGCCAAAGAAGCGCATTAAAATCCTAGAATCCTTCACTTGCTCAGATTTCAATAGAGGTAACTCGCCGCTAAATAACCAACTTTCCAGCCTTGCATAACAAATAACTATTATTGTTTAATTTGTATATTTCACTATTTACGAAATAATAAATGCGTTCTAACAATTATAATAAAAGTGTGTACTTGAGCAGATAAGTCATACGAGCTCGCAATGTGAAACATTGGGGAGACCCTATATGGGGTCCGATTCAATTTGCTATCTCATTCATTTCCGTTCTTTTTCGTGTTTTTTGTCATACTTGTCAAATTGACAATGTGAGCAGTCTGCATCACAGATTTCAACGCAAAACTATGAAGGTAACATATCTAATATATTATAAAACATCATTGTGTGCTAAATACATTTTTTTATACTCGTTTATTGCCCTAGAGCAACGCGCTATACGTTGCTCCATGTTTATAACAATGTTTTTATTATAAAAATGAGGATGATTGACGATGCGCCATTCGATATCTGTATTTTCTGCCTCAAAGTTTTTTCAATAGGAAATATTTACATTTTATTACCGTTTTATGTTTTTAAACGTTACTGTTGAGCGTAATAAAAAAGATTGTTTGTTTGGGCAACTCATTGTTAGGTGCGTAAATGCTGAAATCCTAGAGAAGGGTATTAATTTCTTTGTATATTTAGTAATTCTGTGGGTATATTTACAATTCGATGGTCTAGTGAGTTGGTTTGAACATTGTCGCTTCTGGGTTTTGGAGCTTCATTTCTTTTACTATTTTCAAAATAATGATGTGATAGGAATGAAAATCCCTCTATCATCAGTCATATTCGGACTTTTATCCTCTTACTAACAAAATTCCTCCCTGTGGCATTAATTTTGATCTAGTAGAGCTACTTACAGTGATGTATAATATAAAGTTCTTAGGAATTCGGGAGGACACGTCAGTCAAATGTGTAACATGTAAACAAACTTTTGGTGTCCAACTAGATTATGAATTAGTTGGAGATCATGTGTGCCTGTATTGCGATGACTGTAGATGGAGCAAATCAGCCCTGGAGTGGCAACAAAAGTGGCAAACATAGCTAGACAGAGAGCTCTAGGTTTGGCATATAACACAGCTAATATCGAGATAGCTTGTACCATCAGACCAGCCATAGAGCCTTGTGGAATAATATTGGAGAGGCCAGCAAAGGGCAAATATGTTTAGAAGAAGTTTTTCAGACGGGTGTGTCTGTGTGTGTGGATGTTTGCGTGTCATCTATTATAGTGAGGAGGCAGGCCGGTGTGTGTTGTAGTGAGATTGTCACCTGTATTCGGGCTCCAGGTGACGTTGAGCATCAACTCGTGGTCGGAGCCCTGAAGCGGCAGCGGCGAAGCCCGCAGGCCGAGCGGGGCGCCCGCGTGCTGCACTGGGTGCGCGTCCGGGGGCTCCAAGCTGTGGTCCTATAACAAAGACGTGGAAAAAACTAACTCAGGGTTTATAGGCGGGGGAGCTAACAAAAACTGAACGAGAATTTCTGTTTATTTTTTATTATAATTTTGTCTTCACGACAAATATATCTGCCATATCCGTTAAGCTAATCACATTTACAAATGATGCTCTGAATTATGAAATCCTAACTAATATTATAAATGCGAAAGTGTGTTTGTTTGTCCTTTCTTGACGCCCTAACTAAGCAACCAATGAAGATGATTTTTGGCAAAAAGTTAGATGAAAGGGCGGAGAGTAACATAGGCTACTTTTTATCCCGATATTCCCACGGGAACGGGAACCACGCGGGTGAAGCTGCGGGCGGAAACTATTGGTTTTCTAGCTGTATTTTATAAACCAACTAGCCCAAACCAACTAAAGCTTACTTGAAAAGAAATAAAAATTATCTTACTGACGAACTGTCTTGACTAACCCCAGTAAGAGATAGGCTTACTAGAGCTTTGTTGCCTAGATATTTTTGTTAATCGGCCCAAAATAACCCAAAAATAACAGTGGTTGCTAAGTAACGTAACCAAGATAGGCCTATCTTTTGTTAGGGATATATTATTGAAACCGGCCGTAGAACTAACTCTATGTTAAAACGTTAAGATCAAACAATCAGTCATGTGCATATCAGAATTAGGAGTTTTTTCAGCCTTTCAGCAACGATATTATGACTAGGTACCAGTAGCGAGGGGTCGAGATATGGAGAAGGTAAGCTGCACCCAGAAAAATTCCCAAACCAGACAGTAGGTATTAAACAGGGAAAGTAAAAAAAAATGGTTCACTTAATTGCAACTGCCTGGCATTCACGTACCTATATTAAACTTATTGGTGACAATGACATACATAATACCAAGACCTTAGACTTAGACCAAGTAAGTCTGCTAGAAACTATACTACAATTTGTGTACCACTGGTCTCGTCAAACTACCGCCAAAACTCCTTCCTGCTGCGAGCAAGCAAAAGTCTTAATAACTTGTGTAAATCTAAAAATCTTTATATATATCACTCTAGTTTAGCAGTTGCGAGGCGTTTATTATGTGAGGAATTCTTTATGTAAATGTCTATTGAAGTAATTTTAACTAAACACATTATAGGCACTGTCTTAGTTGGTAATCGTTTTAGATTAAGTTTTCCAAGCGCATTTTATTGTCCACACTTAACCATTTAAAATAGGTTTTATATACGTGAAGACCTATTATTGCCTGACTGTTTTTATGTCAAAAATCAACTCTGTCTACTCGGTGTTGGTCGTCAAAACATTAAATAAATAAATAATATGATCTGCATGGATCGCTGGGGTGAGATTTCTAAAAGGTAAGCCGATGAGAATCGGTATGTATGCACCCTTCGCCACTGCTAGGTACGTTTTCCTATATTTCTGTCAATACCAGGTCAACCAATACCCATTGTATGAAATAATAAGAACACATACGGAGGTCTTACAGAAATTAATGAAGTTAGGAATTTATTGATTTTGTAACTGAGAGCAGTTATAATTTCTCTACCACTTCAAATAAATTACTTACGAACCACTGTAATAAGTGGAATAACTTTAGAACTACGTAGAACACAACAAGTTTATGCCGTAAATAAGTAACCGAGCGTAAATTGAATGTATATTTCTCTATCTACAAGTACCAAAATAATTGTATTAAGTATTTGATAGAATCAGGCGTTACTTGGCGGAAATCCATATCTTAGTAGAAAACGAAAATTACGTCGCGTAATTCCGCAAGAAAAAATGCAGATGCAGCCCAGTGACACACCTTGCACCTTCACCGACTACTCTACACGTGTTTCGCCCACACACGGAGCATCCTCAGGAGTTGTTAGACCGTGCCAATCTCAGCACCGAGCCGACTACACGTGTTTCGCCCACACACGGAGCATCCTCAGGAGTTGTTAGACCGTGCCAATCTCAGCACCGAGTCGGCTCGGTGCTGAGATTGGCACGGTCTAACAACTCCTGAGGATGCTCCGTGTGTGGGCGAAACACGTGTAAAGTAGTCGGTGAAGGTGCAAGGTGTGTCACTGGGCTGCATCTGCATTTTTTCTTGCGGAATTACGCGACGTAATTTTCGTTTTCTACTAATAATTGTATTAAGTAACTTCATTAAGTATCTATCTAAAGGTAGAATCAGAATTATCAGAAAATTATATAATATATTATAAAGAGGAAAGATTTGATTGTTTGTTTGTTTGCAACGAATAAACTCAAAAACTACTGAACGGTGATAAATATTAAACAAGAAAATATACTAGGAAAAAGCATAGCATATAGTTGCTTTTTTCTAGTATATTTTCTTGTTTAATATTTATCACATAAAAATAGCATTGTAAAATGCAAAATTAAAAAGTTATAACTACTGAACGGATTTGGATGAAATTTGGAAACACATAGTAGATAGCAGGGTTATAAACATAGGATACTTTTTATCCCGATATTCCCACGGGAACAGGAACCACGAGGGTGTAGGCGCGGGCGGCCGCTAGTTAATATCTAAATGGTCTATCTTTTTGGTATGCTTTTTTAGGGTTTCGTAGCCTAAAGGCAAAAAACGAAACCCTTACAGATGCGCCCAAATCGATGAATGTCACAGCCACTTTATTCCAAAACTATGAGGATTACACAGTTGAAACTGGGTAGGTAGATGTATTCTGTAAACCGCTTTACGGTTTTTACACAAAATTAAAAATATATATGAATTAAGGGGAGGCTCCCCATACATAGAACTGACACTGAAAATTTTTTTTTCATCAAACCTATACGTTTGGGGTATCAATAGATAGGTCTTCAAAAATTGCATTGAGGTTTCTAAAACGATTTTTTCTCAAAGTCAACAGTTTGAAAGATGTACACTTCCAAAGTGGTAAAATGTGTGTCCCCCGCTCTAACTTTTGAAATAACATGAGTGAAAAATTAAAAAAAAAAATGTGTTGTAGATCTTAATAAAAACTTTCAACGAAAATGGACAACATTTCAAAAATATGTAATGCAAACATTCCTATGCATAATAAAACTAGATGTTAAAATACGAGACACGTATTTTTTATTTTTATTATTAGCATTATATTTGTGTATTAAATCCGTATTTCGAAACTTGCTCATTCTAAAAAAGCGTAAGTGCGTTCTCAGGAAGTTAAATTGGTAAGGCTGTTGCTTATTTCGGATTTTAAAAAAAACTGACGTAATGGTTTCTAGTAGTGATGTGACAGTGGCAGAACTTAAATATCGATTACTACATAAAAGTTGTAATTTTCGTTATTTAACCGAAACATGTTTTAAAGATTAACACTTTGGTTAAGATAAAAAAAACTTAATAAAACTTAAAAAATATATAAATTTAAATTTATACGCACAAATTCCCGTTCATGAACAATATAAACATTTTGGGTATTTAGAATTGAAATGTATATCAAACCATATTGAAATTTAAGGTCTGGTATTTCATTAGTGGAACAAAAAGTAACCACTTCGTTAAACACACACAAATTTCTGACCCGTGGTCCACCTGCCTGGTGTCGCGTGGTGGTTTACCTAGCAAACATAAAAAGTAAATCTATTCAGCAATAATCATAAAAACAATGTATTCCAAAGAACTCAAACAATCACAAACTGTTTTTTCATGAGGTTTTATTGGCATTATGTAAATTAGAAAATGTCGAATATCGATATCTTAGATTTTGATCGCTATTTCACTACTTGAATTCACTGTCATTGTCAACTCAGCCAGAGACAACCATTTTTTTTTTATATTAGACAGAAATGAAAAGGAATGACTGGATCAAATGCCTGACTTTCTCGATTTGGACTACATTTTAGTTTTTATTAAATATCTCACAAATTACCGATCAGAAAATTCTAAAATAAAAACTGTGAGCTTATGACACTAAAACCTCGAAATGGTTTTTTTATTTTAGTGCTTTATAGTAAATGAAATGTTGTCCATTGGTTTGAACGAAATATGGTTGTCAGTTTTAGAAATATAGCATTTTTCCCGAAGCGAAACAATTTTTTTTTATTAAACCTATACTTGAGGTGTATCTATAGATCGGTCTTTAAAAATTACATTGAAGTTCTTATTACAGTTTTTTCACAAAATCAACCTTTTGAAAGATATACACTTCCAAAGTGGTAAAATGTCACAGCCACTTTATTCCAAAACTATGAGGATTACACAGTTAAAACTTGGTGGGTAGATGTATTCTGTAAACCACTTTACGGTTTTTACACAACAAATAAAAAATATATGAATTAAGGGCTATATGAATGAAGGGGCTCCCCATATATGGAACTGCTACTGAATTTTTTTTTTCATCAAACCTATACGTGCCGTATATCTATAGATAGGTCTTTAAAAATTACATTGAGGTACCTAAAACAGCTTTTTCTCAAAGCCAACCGTTTGAATGATATACACTTTCTAAGTGAAAAAATGTGTGTCCCCCCCCCCCCCCCACTCTAACTTTTAAAATAAGAAAGTGAAAAATATATGCTGTAGACCTTTATAAAAACTTTCAACGAAAATTAGTTTAACCGAAATATATTATGCAGTTTCAGAGCTATAGCACATTTGCCAAAACCGCAAATATAATTGTTACTGTCATTCATACAGACACTATGAAAAACAAAGTTATTTTTGCAGGCGAAAACTTATAGTGGCATTTTGGGTAGGTAGGTAGTATTTAATATAATAATAGAAACATACAGAGAAAACACACAATAGGCGGTCTTATTGCTACATAGCAATCTCTTCCAGGCAACCTTGGGTGAGAGACGAAACCCTTCATGTGCGAGTTCGACTTGCACTTGGACGATTTTTATTTTCCTTTCCATCAATCAATGGAACTCATATGGATCGTCAAACTTCAAAATTCTTTCACGAAAAGTAATCAAAATCAGTAGAGCTAGCAACTTGGACGAATTCACCACATTCGTCCAAGGCTAGCAAGAAAGACTTTCGAAATAGTATCGAGGACGTATCGTCAAATAATGTAAGTATAGGAAAATGTGCAACTACATTTTCCTAATTACGTTTGGTAGGAACGGTGCTCAATATGTCATACATGTTTTTGAACATACATCCTCGATACTTACTCAAAAGTTTTTCGTGCTAGGCCTAGGCAGTAGCACACGGGTGTAAAGAATTAAGGATGGTTGCGTCCACAGTGCCAAAAAATTCCGAAAAAGATAAAATCGATTTATTTAATTATTACTCTAACTATTATAATGTTAAGCATTATTCTATACATGCAGAATATAATACATTATGGAATTGTAAGCTGTTTGTCACGCTCAGTTCAATACTTTTGAGTAAAACCTTAAATTTAAGATGGACTTCCCAATTTTTTACCAAGTCATGGAATTTACTAAGTTTGTTACTGAATGTTTGGGACTACTATATTTCTTACTAATTAGTTGGCTGGCTTATTTGTTTACCCTGGTGGGGTGACTCTCCATATCCTCGGGGCACCACAAAGTTTTCACAAAATAAATCAGAAACTTTATTTTTTTCACAAAATAAATCAGAAGATTTATATTGTGAAAACTTTGTGTTTGTATTTAAAATTATTATAAAATTCGGCAACGCGAACACAGCAAATAAGCATTATAACGCCAAGGGCAGACAATCGAAAGGCACCTTCACCTGACAGTTGGAAATGGACTTTACGCGATATGAAACTAAATTCACTTATACTTTACTAGGTTTGTTTGTATAGTCAATTTTCAATTTGAAATAACAGTGGAGTTTACCAGCATTGGTAATAAATGATTTTTGGGGTAAATATAGATACTTAACAGATTGTGTTGCCATTTAAATCTCATTTTTGGAATTTTGTGGACTTTACCGTCTTTGTTTCTTTACACCTGTAAGATAGGGACCTGACAAAGAAATTGAAATAAAAAGAGGTTTTAAATTTATGATAACTGCCAAAATATGCAAGTGATAAAACATATTTACAATATATTCGCTATCATTGATAAATATGATAATATCTAAATTATTGGATTGGTCGTCGTCCGTTATCTTTATCTTTTAGATTGACGTGTATCTGTGTGGTAACATGCATATTTAGCGTATTATATCAGAGACAAATATTATTTCGTTATCATTTAAGTAATAAAGAATGTCACCAATCACAGATTACGGTGGTCCCATGATTCATTTGTTTTTTTAACCGACTTCAAAATAAGGAGGAGGTTCGCAATTCGACGGTTTTTTATTTATTTTATGTATGTTACTCGATTACTCGAAGACGGCTGGACCGATTTGAGTAATTCTTGTTCGAAAGGGTAGGTATACTTCCCATGTGGTCCCATTGTCATCATGTCAGGATCTGATGATGGGATCCTGGAGAAATCCAGGGAACTCTTTAAATATGATAGGCACTCCTATAGCGATTTCGGTGTTTTCTATAGTAACTTATGCATATGCTTCTGGAAAGCACCATTCGGTAAAGTGGAACTGATGATGAAGACCACAAATGGTCATCGGAACTATTAAATACTTAGCATTTCACTGAAGCGATACAATTACTTTAATGTTGTTCATAGGCAATTTATGTTCGACTCAATGCATGTGATGAAGTGGAGCTGGTGATGATGTATCGAGAGAACTCCTCAATAAGTAACATCCCTGCACCGGGAAAAGCAGCATTTTGTAAAAGGTGATTAGGAGTTGACATAAGGTTATTAGCGTAGGCACGGGACCTCTTCTACCTTTAAAATTGTGAAATAAAAAAACTTTTTATAATAAAATGAAAATTGACTTTAAAAAGCAAAAAAGCAAAAAATAAACCTTTTCGAGTCGGTGCCAACCAAAGCAATACAAATAAAATAGTAGGACCGGAAAGTGGAATGACTTGGCAGGCACCGACTCCAAGAGGTTTATTTTCGGTTTTTAGTTTTTTGAAGCCGGTTTTAATTTTTTAATAATTGTCACAACGTTCGTTGTTTGAGTAGAGCTAGATAGGTAACTTTGAAAGATTCATCATGACTTTCAGTCAATTTACATCTAGTAAATTATATAAATCAAAGGTTACATATAAAAAATACGATTTTATATTTTTCTAGTTTAGCAGTCTAGAGCAAGTCCTTCCACTAACCAAATTATCTATACTAAGTAATAACACAAAACCGTGACTGACTGACAAACAACGCACAGCCCAAAGGGCAGAGCCGATTTTAAGCTGAAATTTTACAAACAGGATCCTTTAATGATGTAGGCGAGCATTAGGAAATGATTTTTTGTTATTCCCACGGGATAGGGAATAAAACGGGATTGTAAGTATTTGATAGAATTAGGCGTCACTTGGCGGAAACAACAACAAAGTCCTCCAAACAACGAGTCCTTTCACCCTGACTCCGAGACTCGTCTGTAGACATCACCGATCATCTCAAACTTCGCGGCATGGAGTTGACTGCCAACCTTAAATTCGGCGCTACCATCGAGACGAAGGCACAAATTGCGTCGTAAAAGCTGGGCACTCTGAACAGGGTCAAACGATACTTCACGCCTGGACAGCTTCTTACTCTTTACAATGCTCAAGTCCGATCGTGCATGGAGTGTTTTAGCCACCTCTGGAATGGATCAGCTAAATACCAACTCGCTACTCTCGACTCGGTAGAACGCAGAGCCAGGCGACTTATCGGTGACCACGAGCTGGTTAAAAATCTGCTTAGTTTGAGTCACCGCCGTAAGGTCGCTGGTCTGTCGGTTATCTACAGACTTTACTTTGGGGAGTGTGCATCTGAGCTGCATAACCTCATCCCGCCTTCTCCATTTTCCATCGGGATACCAGACTTACTGCAGGCTACCATCCATACTTGGTTGCCATTCCATTCCAAACTTAAGCACAGAGCGCTTTAAGTCCTCTTTATCATGCGAACAGCCAAGGAGTGGATTGCCCTGCCGGCGTCAGTTTTCCCCACAGAACAAAGAAAACCTCTTTTAATCTTCTGTGGTTTTCCCGAGAACATACATCCCAAACCTCTTCAAGATGCCGGTGAACAGGCTTCTTCTGGGCGAACTCGCTTCATCTTCGCCCTTCGGCCAGATTGTGGTCAAGAGTAAGCCCTTTAAAAAAAATTGCAATAGTAGATTGTTTATTATTTTTAAACTAGTTAATAGAAACCGAGTTTTTTCGTGCAAATTTATTTCTTACTCGCACCTTTTATTAAAAGGAAATTAAAGTCGTTAGAAAAATAGAGCAGATAAAACACAATCTTTTTATAAATAAATCCCCAAGTAAATAAACGTCCAGATATTTTTCCATCTAAATTATTTTTGTACTTACCAAGAAAATTAATTGAAGCGAGTAATATTCCGCCTGTCTGGCTTTAATTGTTTTACTTTTCCTTGTCATAACATTGAAATATTTCAAAAAGTTTCAAGACAAACACAACACAAACAAATATATTAATTACTAGCGGCCGCACGGTTTCACCTGCGCCCGCTTTTCTCATTCCCGTGGGAATATAGGGATTAATTGTAACATATGTGTTATTCTGATTATGTTTGAATTAAAAATTATTTTATTTTGTTTAATTAATTAGTAGTTACAGTTTAAGTATCCATTTGAGCTTAATGTTCATTGTTTGGCTGTGCCTCTATCTACTTTCTGGCTCCGCCTGATGACCAGCGTCACATTAATATGTGACAGAAGCTGAGGTCGGAGACCATTTCGGCTATGATATTATTTGTTACTATTGTTTCTATGTGTAAAACTGTTTGTTAGCCTAATAAAAGTTTTTTCTTTCTTTCTTGATGTATAAACTAAGTTAGGTCCTGTAAAGTTTCATCTTTATACTTTCAGTAGTTTTTGCGTTGAAGAGTAACAAACATCCATCCATCTAAACATCATACAAACTTTCGCATTTATCCTACTTCGCATAATCCTATTGTAGGGACACAATGTATTTCGCTGAATTCGCATTTTGCCGACAGCGCTGGACCTCTATTTTTGAATCACTCGTCGCGCGAGTGATGAGGAGAACGAGGAGGCGATCAGGGGATTAGGGACCTTGCAAGCGTAGACATAGCACACTTTTCGCTTCGCCCCTCGCAAGCTCGTGTTGGGATGCGGTACTACAGGCGAAAAGCGAAGCTATGTAGAGGTATACCGAATACGAAAACGCAAACGTCGCACGAAAATCAGTAGAATCCTCGAGACAAGTGAATCAAAAATAAAGATCCAGGAGTGCATCGCCAAGTTGAGTCAGTCGTTTCCCGTCGCGCTCCCTAGCTAGTCCGCAAGCAAACCCGCTCACAATCTCTTGTATAAAAGTGTATTTTTAGTAAAATTAAAAATATCGGGAGATTACACGCAAATTACTAGAGACAATTTGGACTTTCATTTCTCTGCAACCTCCTGAGGGGTCAATCCGTACTAGGCAGGCTTTCAATAGCACAGTACATGGACACTATCCTTCCTACAACTACTTATATTATAAAGGCGAAAGTTTGGGAAGATGTTTGGATGTTTGCTACTCTTTCACGCAAAAAGTCCTGGACTGATTTGGATTAAATTTGCCTGTATTAAAATATAGGTTACTTTTCATTCCGATATCCCCACAGGAACGGTTAAATAACGAATTAAATAATGATAATAATTAGTTTCGATTAACAAGTGTTAAAACTTCTAGCTTCGCGTGCTATTCGCGTGATGTCTTTCATTACCAGATTCACACAAATAAGGCTACTTTCTGACCGAATTGGTCAAGTGTGATGTGAGCCGGAAGCTGCATACAAAGTGTTATAAAACGCCGATCCGTAGTTAAAAATTTAAGTATCTAGACATATGGAACAATAATAACATAAACATGGAACCATATAAGGAAATAATAAAAACACAGTATTTATTTATCATGACTAACACGATGGCACATAAATCTAAATGTGTGAATCCCCATTGTCGGTAGAAATTTGACATTTATTTACATTTATTATCTATAAGCCGTTGTGTCCTTGAGTGTACTTCATGTTGGTACAATCTGGAAACTTCCCGGTTGATCAGTAGAGTTTTTTAGGGTTACGTATTCTCGGAAAGTACTAAGATAAAAAAAATACCTATTAAAATTCTATTATATGTGATAAAAAGTTTTCTGTATATCTGTTACTTTTAAAAAAAGCTCCCTAAAAATCTCTATTGGACAACCGAGAAGTTCCCCGACTGTACGTGAATCAAAAAGTGCTGTTGATCTCCATAAGGTAGCTCAAGGTGTGGCTGGTTGTTGAGCACTCCAATTAATTAGTTAGCTCCATAATTATTTTCGTTGGTAAGTATGTTGTTTTGTTGGTCCGTCTGTTTACCCGACACTAATGGTAAGTGCGTTAATGAATTACTAAAATTAATTGAGATGATCAACAAAAGCTGCTTATTAGGATAAAGGACGTTGGAAGACAAAATTGAGTGCATGAATTTTCTTCTGATCAAGGAAATTTACGAATGCATTCACATGATTTGACTTTTTTTGCGAAGTAATGCGCCTTATGCATATCCTACCGCTGGGGGACGGTAGGGTTTTGTGGGGCTCTCCTTTGCATACATACCCAAACATAAAACATAAAATTTTCAGCTGCGATATATCGCCAGGGAGAAGAAGAAGAAGAAGTGGGGCCGTTGTTGCAGTCTTCACCACAGTCATAATCCAGGCTTCGCCCCGGGGTTTTCCTCCCCCTCCAAAGCGTCCCGACTTCTCCCGAGAAACGGGTGCGGAGCGTAGAAGGCCATCTACGGAAATCATGGGATGACGGACCTTATAAGACTTCCCGTCTAAATCAGGCACAGACTCAACTCGTGCCTTGGCTGTGTTGGCGACAACCCCGCACTCTTTTAACCTACCCCCTCATTACTGGAAGGGCACACTTCACTGTGCCCATTGGCTGTGCAGATGGATCATTCGGGCTTTCTTCACAGCCGGAGGCAATGTGCCCCGGCTTTCCACACCTGGCTTTCGATGAACTGTTGAGGGGATAGCGGTTTAGCCTGCCCCAACCATAAACAACCCTCAACAAGAGGACACATGAAAGAGTGGGATGAGGAATGAAAGTACGAGAGCCATAAAAGAAAAAAATACATGGAAGAGTAAATAAGCAAACACAGACTCGAATCAGGTTGGAGGTACAAGAAAAAAAACCCCTCAACATCGGAAACATCGCATCGGTAGGAGGCAATGCTCTTACCCTAGCGGTGCTAAATGAGTAAATGATTTGGCCTATCCATCACCAAAGATTTGTTATGCTTATTTATTTAAGAGAAGCTAAATTTTTTTTCGGTGAGACTGTAAACTGAACATGTTTGTATAAAAATTTGAGTGTAGCCTTCAAGTGTAAGTATTTTAATCTTGTTTTATAAATAAAAAATATAAATATAAAACACACAGTCGCAGATAGACGTGACTGAATAACAAATGTCCAATGAAAATACAAGTTGCTTGATTCACATTCGGCATGAGTAATTCCCTAGACAGAATCTGAATTTCATTAAGTTAGTCACCGAAACAACCTGCTATTTCCAGACATCTCTTGTTGAATCATGGATTCAATTGACAAAGTTAAAACAATACCTTCAATTATTAGAATGCTAGCGGCCGCCCGCGGTTTCACCCGCGTGGTTCCCGTTGCCAAGGAAATATCGGGATAAATAGTAGCCTATGTGTTAGTCCACTACTTGAACTCTCTACATACCAAATTTCATCGAAATCCGTTCAGTGGATTTTGCGTGAAAGAGGAACAAACAAACAAACTGACACTTTCACATTTATAATATTAGTTAGGATTTGGATTGTAAGAAGAGTTCTTAAAAACATTAATAGTCAACGTATGTAGTTATGTCTTGATTGTGCTTGATTAAGCATACACCCAGGATATACGAGGAAAGAGGCTAGTTCCTCAGTGGTTGACGATTCCGGGACAGGCGCGCTTCCATATCAATACTTTACAGTATGATGAAAGCTAAACGTCTCCCCGTGGTATGGTTGGTCACGGGATGGGTGACCAATAATTTACTCTTGCGCTCCGTGCTTCGGAAGGCACGTTGAGCCGTTGGTCCCGGCTGCATTTGCAGTCGTCACCTAAAACCTAGTATAGTATTATAACTTACAAGTATAATCTGTGTTAAAGCCCACCAATCCGCATTATTTTCCTAATCCATCCTTAAGGAAGGCCAAGGCCCCGGCAGTGCGGACATTAAAAATGGCTGATGATGATGACGATTTCGTCCCAGTATAGCAAGCTGCTTACACTTAGCACTTCCATGCTAAGCTGGGAGTGTTAAAAAAAACATAGAATGCGCCAGCTGCTATAGCTCGACCACTTAATTCGCAGAATGCATGCGGAGCAAGTAGTGTTTTTTTTCACATCCCTATTTTTCGACGACTTTGAATCGAGTTAACATTAGGGTCGAAACAACGTCAAAATTCTGTTATTTTGTTACTTTGAAAACGGTTGCTATGGTTTCCATAATACCGTTTTGGCATTACTTCGATCATGGAGGCCTACTCTCTAAGCCCGTCAACTAAGATACGGGCTCCCGTCCGTAAGTTCGAGTGGAGCCCACTCTCTATTGATTTCGGATGTACTACTTAGTTTTGGAAAAACTGCACAAACACATTGGAAGTAGGGACAATGTCAAAACGTATTCTCATTAATTCTTAGTTCGGGTCTACGAACTGATAACACAACACAAACAAATATATTAATTACTAGCGGCAGCTCGCGGTTTCACCCGCGCCCGCTTTTCCCATTCCCTTGGGAATATAGGGATTAATTGTAACATATGTGTTATTCTGATTGTGTTTGAATTAAAAATTATATTATTTTGTTTAATTAATTAGTATGTTACAGTTTAAGTATTCGTTTGAGCTTAAAGTTCATTGTTTGGCTGTGCCTCTATCTAGTTTCTGGCTCCGCCTGAAAACCAGCTTCACATCAATATGTGACAGAAGCTGAGGTCAGAGACCATTTCGGCCACTATGATATTATTTGTTACTATTGTATATATGTGTAAAACTGTTTGTTAGCCTAATAAAAGTTTTTTTTTATTTCTTGATGTATAAACTATGTAGGTCCTGCAAAGTTTCATCTTTATACTTTCAGTAGTTTTTGCGTTGAAAAGTAACAAACATCCATCCATCCAAACTTTCGCATTTATCCTACTTCGCATAATCCTATTGTAGGGACACAATGTATTTCGCTGAATTCGCATTTTGCCGACAGCGCTGGACCTCTATTTTTGAATCACTCGTCGCGCGAGTGATGAGGAGAACGAGGAGGCGATCAGGGGATTAGGGACCTTGCAAGCGTAGACATAGCACACTTTTCGCTTCGCCTCTCGCACGCTCGTGCTGGGAAGCGGTACTACAGGCGAAAAGCAAAGCTATGTAGAGGTATACCGAATACGGAAACGCAAACGTCGCACGAAAATCAGTAGAATCCTCGAGACGAGTGAATCAAAAATATAAATCCAGGAGTGCATCGCCAAGTTGAGTCAGTCATTTCCCGTCGCGCTCCCTCGCTAGTCCGCAAGCAAACCCGTTCACAATCTCATATTGTATAAGTGTATTTTTTGTAAAATTAAAAATATCGGTAGATTACACGCAAATTACTTGAGACAATTTGGACTTTCATTTCTCTGCAACCTCCTGAGGAGTGGTTAATTCGTCCAAGTTTCAATAGGACAGTACATGGACACTATCCTTCCTACAACTACTAATATTATAAAGGCGAAAGTTTGGGAGTATGTTTGGATGCTTAGATGTTTGGATCACGCAAAAAGTTCTGGACTGATTTGTATTAAATTTGCCTGTATTAAAATATAGGTTACTATTCCGATATTCCCACAGAAACGGTTAAATAACGAATTAAATAATGACAATTAGTTTCGATTTACAAGTGTTAAAACTTCTAGCTTCGCGTGCTATTCGCGTGATGTATTTCTCTACCAGATTCACACAAATAAGGCGACTTTCTGACCAAATTGGTCAAGTGTGATGTAAGCCGGAAGCTGCATACAAAGTGTTATAAAACGCCGATCCGTAGTTAAAAATTTAAGTATCTAGAAATATGGAACAATAATAACATAAACATGGAACCATATAAGGAAATAATAAAACACAATATTTATTTATCATGACTAACACGATGGCACATAAATCTAAATGTGTGAATCCCCATTGTCGGTAGAAATTTGACATTAATTTACATTTATTATCTATAAGCCGTTGTGTCCTTGAGTGTACTTCATGTTGGTACAATCTGGAAACTTCCCGGTTGATCAGTAGAGTTTTTTAGGGTTACGTTTTCTCGGAAAGTACTAAGATTAAAAAAAAAACAAATGAAATACCTATTAAAATTCTATTATTTGTGATAAAAAGTTTTCTGTATATCTGTTACTTTTAAAAAAAGCTCCCTAAAAATCTCTATTGGACAACCGAGAAGTTCCCCGACTGTACGTAAATCAAAAAGTGCTGTTGATCTGGCCTGCGCAGACGACGGACATTGAAGAACTTTTTGTCCGCGACACGACCTTATTACTAAGAACATAAAGTTGAATAAATAACGAGGACTATCGCGTACTTTTCGCGGATATACGCGGTCTAAGTTGAATCTTATTTGGTTAACAATAAAGACGTGTCGTGGAAAGTCCTCCGTTATCCGTCGTCTGCGCTAGCTCTATGGTAGCTCAAGGGGTGGCTGGTTGTAGAGCACTCCAATTAATTAGTTAGCTCCATAATTATTTTCGTTGGTAAGTATGTTGTTTTGTTGGTCCGTCTGTTTACCCGACACTAATGGTAAGTGCGTTAATGAATTACTAAAATTAATTGAGATGATCAACAAAAGCTGCTTATTAGGAAAAAAGACGTTGGAAGATAAAATTGAGGCATGAATTTTCTTCTGAATCAAGGAAATTTACGAATGCTTTCACATGATTTGACTTTTTTTCGCGAAGTAATGCGCCTTATGCATATCCTACCGCTGGGGGACGGTAGGGTTTTGTGGGGCTCTCCTTTGCATACATACCCAAACATAAAACACTAAAACCCCACCGATTTTCAGCTGCGATATATCGCCAGGGAGAAGAAGAAGAAGAAGTTTGCAGTCATCACCACAACCATAATCCAGGCTTCGCCCCGGGGGTTTCCTCCCCCTCCAAAGCGTCCCGACTTCTCCCGAGAGACGGGTGCGGAGCGTAGAAGGCCATCTACGGAAATCATGGGATGACGGGCCTTATAAGACTTCCCGTCTAAATCGGGCACAAACTCAACTCGTGCCTCGCTCTATTGGCGACAACCCCGCACACTTTTAACCTACCCACTCATTACTGGAGGGGCACACTTCACTGTGCCCATTAGCGGTGAACATGGAGCATTCGGGCTTTCTTCACAGCCGGAGGCAATGTGCCCCGGCTTTCCACACCTGGCTTTCGATGAACTGCTGAGAGGCATAGCGGTTTAGCCTTCTCTAACCCTCAACAAGAGGACACATAAAAGTACAAGAGCCATAAAAGAAAAAAATACATGTAAGAGTAAATAAGCAAACACAGACTCGAATCAGGTTGGAGGTACAAGAAAAAAACCCCTCAACATCGGAAACATCGCATCGGTAGGGGGGCCAATGCTCTTGCGGTGCTAAATGCAAGAAAGAAAGAAAGAAAGAAAAAACCTTTATTAGCCACATACACACAGAAGATACACACACACACACAACAATACAAGGAGCTACAATATTAACACTTAAATGAAAAACAAATTAATGCGTGCAGGGCCAATAAATACCCCGTTTCAGCATAATGCTACTGAGCCACTAATAGATGTGCAAAGTGACCCAGTAGCGCTGTTCTTCTGACGGGGTTTACAAAGGACACAGACAGTCAAAAACAAGTAAAATAATAATAGATAAATAACAAAATTTATAAATAAAAATATAAAGCAATAAATGTATAAATATAAAAAGTCATACAGGTAGATAAATAAAAATATAATATTATGGCATTATGTGCACTGTTGTTTGCCGATGACTCGGAGAAACGACAGTCGGTGATTGGTTGACAGACTTATAATATGTCAATGTCATCGCCTCCACCTCACTTCCTTCCACGTCAAATGCGCCACGTTTTGTATATAAGTAAAAATATAAATAATGCCATGTGGTTGTTGCAATACCAAAGCGTTTATGTCCAGCGATTTTTTGTACTGAGCAAATGTTCATCCAGTTCGTAAATGAGTAAATGATTTGGCCTATCCATCACCAAAGATTTGTTATGCTTATTTATTTTAGAGAAGCTAAATTTTTTTCGGTGAGACTGTAAACTGAACATGTTTGTATAAAATTTTGAGTGTAGCCTTCGAGTGTAAGTATTTTAATCTTGTTTTATAAATAAAAAATATAAATATAAAACACACAGTCGCAGATAGACGTGACTGAATAACAAATGGCCAATGAAAATACAAGTTGCTTGATTCACATTCGGCATGAGTAATTCCCTAGACAGAATCTGAATTTCATTAAGTTAGGCACCGAAACAACCTGTTATTTCCAGACATCTCTTGTTGAATCATGAATTCAATTGACAAAGTTAAAACAATACCTTCAATTATTAGAATGTTAGCGGCCGCCCGCGGTTTCACCCGCGTGGTTCCCGTTGCCAAGGAAATATCGGGATAAATATCGGGATAAATAGTAGCCTATGTGTTAGTCCACCACTTGAACTCTCTACATACCAAATTTCATCCCAATCCGTTCAGTAGTTTTTGCGTGAAAGAGGAACAAACAAACAAACTGACACTTTCACATTTATAATATTAGTTAGGATTTGGATTGTAAGAAGAGTTCTTAAAAACATTAATAGTCAACGTATGTAGTTATGTCTTGATTGTGCTTGATTAAGCATACGCCCAGGATATACGAGGAAAGAGGCTAGTTCCTCAGTGGTTGACGATTCCGGGACAGGCGCGCTTCCATATCAATACTTTACAGTATGATGAAAGCTAAACGTCTCCCCGTGGTATGGTTGGTCACGGGATGGGTGACCAATAATTTACTCTTGAGCTCCGTGCTTCGGAAGGCACGTTGAGCCGTTGGTCCCGGCTGCATTTGCAGTCGTCACCTAAAACCTAGTATAGTATTATATAATCTGTGTTAAAACCCTCCAATCCTTGACAGACTGAACGTAATCGATCACGTTTGTTAAGCAACGTTCGGTCCAGTCAGGTGTCGGATGGGTGACCGTAAAGTGGCATTACAACTGAGCGCTTGCGAGCTTCGGAGGGTACGTTATTTAACCGTCGGTCCAGCTGTTGTCTTTTAGGCGGCTTGATAAAGTCTGGCACCAAAGGTGGCCACTAATTCTCATACGATAAGAAGAAGAAGAAGCCATCTTATCATGATCACTGCCCTGCAATGTCCCTGCCAAAACGAAAGGAAGTAAAAACCAAACTGAGTAACATAAAATAATATTAAAGATCTTCACAAATTCTATACTTAGACCATCGGAATGAAGTTGTGTTAAAATAAAACAACATGACAGTGTCTTTAACTCTGACATGAGTTTTCCGAGGTTTTCTGACTATATTGTGATTGAGAATAAACATCAGATTAAAAACTTTTTCAATTTACTTGTCAGCAGAATCTGAAGTATTTTTATCTCGAAAAAGCTACCGTTTTTAAGACCAAGTAGAAATTACATGGATACCCGGACATGAAGGTAATAATGGCAATGAGGAAGCCGATGCATTGGCCAGGAGGGGGGCTGATGAACTGGCTGATGATGGCTGATTACTGTAAATGGTAATAAGATATAGATTTCTTCATACCTTTATCTAGATTTGTAATGTATCAGAAACACGGTTTTATGATTTTGCTTCGACACTTTTTCTTTTCGAAATGATCCTCAAAAATACTAAAATTCAAGATATTCTCAAATGGGGTTACATAATACTATTGGAGATTAATTTGAATAGTGGACACCAATAATATAAATTTAGCAGCGTGTAGTTTCATTTCTCTTGAATCACTATAGTTAAATACTACTAAGTGATTTCGTGGTTTATTCACCATATCTGCAAAATCAGTCTCGCTCCCGCGCGTCCTTTTCTTATTACTCTCTCGTTTCAGTCGTATAGCGCCTTAGCGATAAGTCAACTCAACAAACGAATGTAAGCGCACAGGTAGGTTCGAGGGTACCGACGCCGATGAGGTAAATTTCAGGTGATTTGGGGAACTGGATGAAATGGTTTCGATTATGGAAATTCATCATCCAAATAATAATAGTAAGAACAACAAACATGCTACAAAGAACGTAAGATATGATGGTGGGGCCACAGAATACTTAATAGTACAAGTAGGCGTAGCATGCGCACCTCGACAAAGCTTTGTCAGGACTTT
The DNA here is from genome assembly GCA_910589605.1 of Chrysoteuchia culmella. Lineage (NCBI taxonomy): Eukaryota > Metazoa > Arthropoda > Insecta > Lepidoptera > Crambidae > Chrysoteuchia > Chrysoteuchia culmella. The sequence continues at coordinate 6,845,985 of OU342651.1, forward strand.
TCTCGAGCAAGCGCAGTGTCTGTCCCGCTCGCACCGTAATGATATAAGCGGGATAGTCATCGCGAGAAAAGGGTCGACAACGAGTCGAGGCGCTCATGCTACCCTGGCTGGTGATGGTGGGGCGGAGAAGTCCAAGCACACACACATAGAAATTGCTTACAGGTACTTTCAAGTAGATATCAGTCGTGTTCGTGATTATTGTCATTTAAAAACAAATAAGTATTACTATGTTACTAAACACGTTATAAACATTTTATTCTATAAATTAAATTCATCAAATCTGACTGGGTCCTGCCATGAAGTATCACATAATAAACAGGAAAATTTTGTTAAAAAACTCTAAAGCATTGGACTGGATTTCATAAGGTCGTTCGAGTCCCATCTGAGAATTCACTTGTGAACAAGTTGATTTTTTCCAATATATTTCTATAAATATAAAATTTATATTAAGTATAAAAATAGCATTTAAACATGCAAAAAAAAAACATAAACCGACACAAAAAGTTTCAACTTCAACCAAGGTTCCCAGATTTGGCCCTATACAAGAAAATAATAGTATCAAAAGATGATAGGTAGATACGCAGTTTTGGTTTTCGTTAAGGGTCTTTTAATACCCAGTACTTATAGATAAAATAAAGTTGCAAATTGATTAGAAATGGTGCTTTGTTCTGAGTGGACTCTCTGCTTGCCCCGATTATCGTACTTTGTGTTATCGCTTTACCATCATATGAGATAGTGATCGTTCATGCGTTAACCTATATTTTATATTAAAAAAATACCCTTGAACTTACCGTTCCATTTAAAAATAAGATTTCAGTTTACTTTTGATATCCATCAACAGATGTGTGTAGTAATTTTTCGACATGATTAATAATTTTATCTGTTTTATTTATAACAGTATAAATGTTGTTTCTTTTACGTAGTTTATGAGAAAATATTCTATTACTCATCGAGCAGACGGTTTCTTATTTTTAGAAAAATTGGTTTAAATATGTAAAAGTTTTAATATAGGTTTAACACTGCTGAAGTTCTTATATTAACCTTAAGTTTAGTTTTAGTATCCGTAAACTTGCTTTGTGTAACTAAAATTTCTTCCAGGTAACAATAATTTGGTAATTATTGTCAAGCAAATAAATGATAAATAAATAATTGCAATCACACCAAATATCTAGCCCACGGCCACGTTAAGTTTTATGAAGATCTTGTGTTACGGTTACTAGATAACGGATAAACATAAATATATACTTTTTTTGTAAATACATATATAATATCCATATTAAACACCCACACCAAGACAAATAGACATGTTCATGCATACAAATATTTGTCTTGTCCGGGATCGAACCCGGGACCTCGGGCGCAAAAACACAAAAATGTAGAGTAAATTAAATAAAAGTACGATTATATAAAGCTAAGCTGTTCTTTAAACATCGAAATAGGCATTTTTCCTACTGAGATCAAAAAATCCTATTTTACCCACCTATATTTAAAAGCGTTAGCAAACATATATATTTATTGTTCCAATTTCTACCTATTAAGATTATTACGCATAACTACACACTGGTCTTGTCATTAGTCAATTATTATAAGTCATTCGTTTGACTAATCCTTCCGCTGGACTCGATAGTGTTGCAAACTATCGAAGAATTGTAATGTCATTACAACACATAAATAAATACATATATATTTCGCAGCCATATCGTATAACACGCCGTATTACAAAATGGCGCGCCGGATTGAAAAAGTCGCCGTTATGTAATGCGCCTACATCACTTTAAGCCAGATTACAAATAATTACAATACGGCTGAAATAAAGCACGCTGCATTGACTGCGCTCGTCAAAGCGGCGTCAAATAAAACGACGCATCGTCGATACGCCGCCGCTTTGATTTTTTTTTCAATTACCCCCGCAAGTAGCGCTCATGATCATGACATCAAAAATGGCGTCATAGTTGACAAAGCTGACATAAAAAAGTGAAATAAATATTAAAATTAGTAGTGCACATGGTGATAAAATGGGTCAAAATAGTCAGTTCAAATACCTCTAATTATAATTGTGAGCTTAATATTATTTACCAAAATTAAAATAAAAAAAAATCCGCTGCTAGTTAGTTATCAAAAAATAAATTTTATGAATTTAAATACTTACTTACCTATTTGTAAATATAAGACTGTTTTCACAATAATTACTTCTTGTAAGTATACGTATGAGATTTCAATTTTATTTTATTAGAGCTGTTTTTTATAATTTATAGTCACCCTATATTTCTTCTTGCTTACAATAAAGCTAAACGTTATACGCCGCTACAATCCGGCTGAACGGGCGCGTTGTTTTGTAATACGGCGTGTTATACGATACGGCTGCGACATTATACATACACAGTACGCTTCTGCTAGGTGACGTGTGAGAGTAGAACTTAGCTCTAAGTTGACATTTATACACACATCAAAAAAGTTTGTGATCACTATTACTGTCGATTAGATTATCATCTTTAAACAAAGGACTGAAATCCAATGACATTTAAAAATGACGTTTAGTGTTTTTCGCTCGGTTGTTCTGCTTGTAAACTCCGGCCATAATTACTTATAGGTATTATAATGATAACTTACGAAATCTGGCCATGGTTCCTGAAAATGGTCCTGGTGGTGACCCTGATGAGAATTTAATCCAACTCCAGGGTTCCAATGTGGCCCTAAAGGTTCCAACAACTGAGTGAAACACTCGCGATAAACTGTCACTAGTAACACAGACACTGTTACGTATTTTGTCATTTTCACTAACACTAAACACTACTACACTAACACCACTCGCGATGACCTAATAAAAACTAAAAACTTCAGTTTCTAATCACTACATCTTTATTTGCTACGAAATTTACAAAAAAAAAAAAGGTTGACAAACAAATGAAGACGACCATTGAAATAACAAACAATAAACTGAACAAATATAGCAAAATTGATTAACGATTAGCCGATATTGTTATCCGTTTGAAAGCAATCTGCTGATAAGCGGATTTCAAAGCAAACGTAGATAACGCGTATCTTATCGAGAGAAGTTACGTTACGCAAACTCGTGAACATATTAAATGTAATGTTATTTTTGTCAACAGTAACCTGATATGTTGTTTACACTATCCTTTAACCTTTGCGATGTATCTTGACAACAGTGAAGAACCTTCCAGCTCTACTTAATCGCAAAAGGAACTATAAATTATGGAGTTTCACCCGAGTTCTTTTCGTAATAACACGTGCTGTGAGGCTCCATTTTTAACTCGATCTACCGTACAATTTATTTATATTACTAACAATATTTACTTGACATTGGCAAAATTCGCGAATTTTATCGCGAGCACGCCATTAATTAAGAAAGAAGAAGAACTATAAATTATCAAACAAATATCTATATACAAGAAAGTTTTATATTATGCTTTTCTACCGCAGCTTAAAAGCACCTTCTGCAATCTGCAATAACCGCTTCTGTGGTCTAGTGGTACAACCACCGGTATCAGACCCAGGGGTCCCGGGTTCGATTTCCAACGGGGGTACATATTGTGTTCGGTTTGGTTGGTGGTAGGGCTTGTTGTAAGTCCGCCTGGCTAACTACCACCATCTTATCTAAGTCTGACGCCATAACAACAATGTTTTCATTTTCAGCATTGTTGTGTTCCGGCAGTTAAAGATAAGATAGCCAGTTCCTCAGTGATTGGGGATTCTGGGAGAGGCTCGCGTCCATCTTCAGCCTTATAAATACTTAACATCAGGTATGACGAAGGCTAAGAGTCTCCCCGTACTTCATAAAAAAAACTGCTATTAATATACAAGAATTTTTAAACATGATCAGAGAATTCACTTGTGGTCGAGTTGATTTTTTCCAATATTTTCCTATTTATAAATTTATCATAGTTAAGTATGAAGCATTGAAAAATTCCAAAATCATAAACAATTTTTAATGTTACGTCATTTTCATAATTTTTAATTAACCCCCATTTCTGTGATCTGTGCCCCCGACGCAGCGCAAAGAGGGGTGTTATAAGTTTTAAGCCTATGTTTGTCTGTCTGTCTGTCTGTACGTATATTCGTAGAGCCTAAAGGAATCAAGCGATTTCAATGCAGTTTTTTTAATTGAAAGCTAAATTAATCGAGATGGTTCTTAGCCACGTTTGATGAAAATCCATCCGGCCATTTATGGAGATGGTCAACTGCCTGCCGAAACGATAAAAGATACAAAGGTGGCGCTTTGACTAAAATAATGTACACCCTGGGCAAATTTAGGTACAGCAAAAAAATAAACAAAATGGCAGCAAAAAAAAATTTGTATTTCTGTACATAAATATTCGTAGTGCCTAAACGAATTAAGTGATTGCAATGCGGGTTTTTTAAATTTTGTGTGTAATTTAAAAAAAATGAAATTAAAAAATAACATTTTAAAAACCCCCCGACACTAAAAAAACTCCAAAAAAATAAAATTTATCTCTCGGTCGGGGGACCCCCAACGTATAATATACCCTTTTAGTACTTCTCTTTTTGTGGTAAAATGTTAAAAAATTTATACAGGTAATGTGATATTTGTCATGATAACAGCGTCAGTATATAAGCCTGTATGTTGAGAAATTATTGGTACAGCAAAGCAATCGAACCACTGCGTTATTTTCATACAAACATCTCAACTCACATTAGTCTCCTTATTAAATAAATTTAAACACTTATGTAAACATTTGTACGTCGATGTATGAGTCAAATACGGGACTCGCGATTAAAAGTCCCAAAATTTTAAGAAAACTTTCAGTTTTATGCAAAGTAAGGTACTTAACCAAATTTACTCAATCCGGTTTTCTATAACTTTATATGAAATAAAAATTTAACATTTTTTTTACAGAAATTTAAGGAAATTAAGTATTGTTTTCAGTTGTTTTAACTGCTAATTGGTTAGTTGAACATTTGACTTCGACATCAACATACAAATCTTTGCAAAAATACACACACTTTTTGAAGAGAAAACTTCTTTAGCGGCGTTGTGCACATCAGAGTTTTAAATTTTTGGGATGGGTAAAAAAAGTTAAAGTCGCGTCAGGACACGTGACCTGATCGAAAATGTGTAAGACGGAGGGAGAGTAGACCGCCGGCCCGGCGTAGGAGAGTATGTAATATCCCCCTCTCTTTCTACCGCGCGGCGAAAATGTATGCCTGCTCCTGCTGTTTCGTTTAAGCGGTTTTAATTTCTGCCGGCATCGGCACTCCCGGAGTGCAACCCGTTGTTTTTTATTATTCGACCGTGAAGTGAGCATGTTTGTATGAAAATAAGGCAGTGGTTCGATTTCTTTGCAGCAGAGTGTAGTTTTGGATATACCTAAATAAAAGCCATTTAAATCATGTACCGAAATAAATTCATAGTTCTATTTTCAGAGCTAATCAAAGCCACATCAGCTGCCTATAAGCAACGTAATCTGCTAATAATAGGTAGTTGTAAAATCAATTTGAACAGGTGTTACAAATTACAATACAAACTGATAGCTACTGTTATTACCATAAAAACAAATATAGCTACAATTTTATTCGAAGACTTTGTTAATATAGTTATTCTCGGAGTAAAAAACATTATGACATTCCATATAGCGACTAGAGCTGATGGTAGGGGCTGTCTCTCAGACGAAACTTTTGCACTTATGCATAAGTCTATTTGAATGAAATATCTTGACTTTGAAACATATTCTTGTTGTTTCAGCTAAAAAAAACTTTGTTACTACTTTTAAAAAAATTATAAACTACAACAACGAGACTATAATGCGAATTTGTTGTGTAGTACCTATCTTAGGTATCCACAGCTTGACGTTTCGGCTGTGTTGCTATAGCCGAGGTTACAAGAAATGGTAAGCACGCACGACTGTTTAAAACATGGACTGTATCGAGATAGACGAAAAGAGCGCTTCAAACTGGTGTACGAGGACCTAGCGTGTCCAATTTTTCGTAACTACGATGACGTCACGAGCTAGATTTAGTGATGTATAAATGTTATTAGGTGGTACGACTTCTATACAAACAAACATTACACAATTATTGGTTCATCATACCTTAACAATACATAAATACATGCGCAACTAACTCGTTTCAGTTATTTGTTTTCGCGAAATAATTAAAAAAATGTACATTCATACATAAAACACGAATATACTAACATCTTATAATTTTAATAATTCTACGTATGTGTGTGTGACCCATCGCATTTATATAGCTCATGTATGACAGTACATTTTTTTTATAATTTCGCGCAAACAATTAACTGAAACGAGTTAGTTGCACATGTATTTATGAATTATTAATATGTGATGAACATTAATGTGCAATGTTTGTTTGTATGGAAGTCGTACCACCTTAACGAGCTCTTGCAAGAAAGCACTGCACAATTACCCATTTTCGTTTCGAGTGACGCGTGTTTACATGGCTATCGTCTCAAGCGGACTGACTTAGGTCGTAAAACTTTGACCATGGATCAAACTTTTGTCACGCAAAGTAGGTACACTTTTAACGTCTATATCGATATAGGTCGTGGTTTAAAACTTTATAATTTTCAAAAAGTCGTGCATACAATTATTGTTTGAAGAGCGTGTTAATCCGAGTTTATCTTATTATGTGGTAGGTAAAGATATATTTGTGCAATATTATAGTTATGACAGATAAATCATTATTTCTGCACCTGTGTCTCGGTCAAGTCAAATATTTGCTCGATCGTGTGGGCATGTGGTTTTGATTTGCCGATCATTTGCGTCGGTTTGACCTTGGTTAGTTGATTTTGGTAAAAGTACTTTAATAACGTTTGGGAGGTGTGAAAGCTTTATGTATGTAAGTTTACTACAAAAATACCAGAAAAAAAAACTCTATCGTTTTTCAAGTATTTTTCTAGTTTTTAGGGTTCCGTACCTAAAAAGGAAAAAAACGGAACCCTTATAGGATCACTTCGTTGTCCGTCCGTACGTCTGTCAAGACCGTTTTTCTCAGGAACGCGTGGAGGAATCAAACTGAAATTTATATCTAATACTCAGGTCTACTGTCCCTTGGAGCTGTGAAAAAAACAAACTTCTAAGCCAAAGCAATCAAAAGATACAGCCGTTTATGCCGCAAATTTTCGAAACTCGCATGGGAATCAAAACCTACAGGGTACTTCCCGTGAACTTAGAATCTTGAAATTTGGTACGAAGTAACGTCTTATAGTACAGATAAAGGAAAAAATGCGAAAACCGTATATTTTTAGTTACATCATATAATAAAAAATATTTTACGGAACCCTCGGTGCGCGAGTCCGACTCGCACTTGGCCGGTTTATTTTTACATTAAATAGGTTTACTCTTGACCTCATTCTTAATCGTTTGATTAAGAAGAGTCCTAAGATGAAACGAGCTTGCCTAGAAAAAGCTTATAAATATGTGAAATCTGATTAAATAAAGACTAATGTTTTCAGTTATATTTTTACCAACTTATTTTAAGTAGGTACTTGTTTGTTTGTTACGATATTGTGCAACAATATTTTGTTCCGTCTGTTATTACCACATCACGCGGAAATTACTTGACGATTTTTTATAGAAGCCGCTTGTTAAAAAAACCCTTTTTACTAGTGGAAAAATGTCAGCCAAAACCACTGGTCAGGAACTCAGGAATTAAGGCAATACCTACGTACATATTATTTAACTAGGTACGTAAATAAAACTTTTCATGGCTTCATTGAAATTTGGTGTTACGGAACAGCTGAAATTCTTGGCTAAAGAATATTGAAATTACCTGAAATTTCCCAATGGAGCTTAGTAATTTTTTTTTATTAGAAACTTATATTGATCATCGAAGTATTTCGAATAACACAACAAATAGATATAGATATTGTCATAAAGAAAAACAGATATGACCTACCCAGATACTGATAAGTAATCGAGAAAAATAGGTATGATACGTCGAAAACAAAAAAAAACTCAAGTAAACTGTATTGTTATTATAAAAAAAACAAATGTTTCGCTTTTGCCCTTTTTCGAGTAATTGCCTAAACACAATATTTTTATTGAATATTTTTTTGATAACCCTGGAACTTGTTCCAGGCTATTCATGAATATTATTATTTTTCATGATTTTCAGATTGACAGCTGGAAAAAACTGTTATTTCTAAGTATGTCTTCAACTTAAAAAGTTAAACAGCTCTAGATTGGGAATTGCAGTTTGACAGTAGGCACCTACGCGCGAAAATGTAAGAAGTAGGTACAGTCTTTTTCTCGAAATAAAGAGACCGAGGTTTTTGTCTTTTAAGACTATGTCAGTAAACCCCATCCTAACCTTATTCTATTCAGTTCAAGCTCTTGCAAAACCGTAAGTTTGAAGTAGTATAAGTCTATGATTTTTTTATATTTGCATTTTGTCAATGCTATTTTTATACCTTTGATAAATTTTAAATAGAAAAATATTGAAAAAAAACCACTCGGCCACAAGTGAATTCTCAGATTCCCATCTGAGAATGAATTCTCAGATTCGTATCTAAGTATAAATACCGCATGGGGCCTAAAATCGGGGAAATATTGAAAATAGAGACTCTCTAGAATATTAGTATTTATTCTGAAAAGATTTCAGTTAATCAAAACCCATACATTACTCACAATAAGAATTTAAAGTTACGATTCATAATCAGTGTATTATTGCAAAACGATATTATCGCTAACGTTGCGAACTAATTTTGGTACAGAGGACAACAAAAACTTACCTCAAAACATCACGATATCACTATCCATTAGAAAATTTACCTTTATCTCATTAAATAGCAACAGCCCTTGCTACTTCCCACAGCTTAAAATCTCTGTTAAAATATTAAATATCGCAATGACAGTTATCTGTTTATAATTTTATCCATCATTCATGACATGTTATGTCAATCGATACCAAGTATACTCTTTGTACCAAGTAGATTCAGCCATGGAATTATTAAGCACTAGTACGTAGTACCTGCTAATTCCTGGATTCTACGCTTTTTACATTATGATCTTTTTATAAAAAAGATCATAGTGTTAAAAGAGTATAAATTCAAAAGAATAATTTTGATTAGTAAAGTCAGAATATTGTCATAGGAATTTCTTTGGTTTCGGTTTAAATTGATTTCAATTTAAGTAATCGAATTGGATTCATTTACATAATTTATGTGAAAACGGCTTTGAGTGCAAAAAACACTCCAGAAAGAAAACAATACCTACCTACGTGGATTCATGAATTACGATAGTAAGTCAGGCAGTATTATTTTTCTATCAGCCGACACAAACATTGTCAAAAAGACGTTCCGAGTAGCTCCGAAAAGTTGAGCGGTACTGTTGTTTGCATTATATTGAATTCACGATTAAGTTTGTTAGGAAAATTCAAAAAGTAAAGATTTGGTTTTAATTAGTTGGGACCCTATTGATTCAATCACAAGTGACCTATAGAGCCTCCGTTTTTTATATTATGCCCGGTTCTAGGCCCCAGACGGTATATGACAGATGGGAATCTGAGATATCACTTGTGGCCGAGTCGTTTTTTTTCCAATATTTTTCTATTTAAAATTTATCATAGAAAAAGTCTTTTTGCAACATTATAATGTTAGTTCCGACTTCCGTTGGAAAGCACATAAATACACAATACTGAGTTTCGTCATTGTTTCTGATACACTATTAGCAAATGTTGCACATCCCGTATTATTAAAAAGAAACTAAGTAGATACTTAGCGTTAGAAAATTAGCAACCGTCAAACTTTCCGTCTCATCAATGACAGTAGTCTCAGTGGGCGGAGAAGTCTCCGTGGCTGGATGCACCAGGATCTCTGGCAGGATCTTCAGCACGTTCTTCCCCGGCAGCAGGGAGACCACTGGCCTTAACACCAGCACACAACACCACGCCTTAAACTAAAATATTTTAATACTTGATTGAACTTACCGTTAGAAAATCAGCAACCGTCAGACTTTCTGCCTCATCAATGACAGTAGTGTCAGCAAGCGGAGTGGTCTCTGTGGCTGGATGACCCAGGATCTCCGGCAGGATCTTCAGCACGTTCTTCCCCGGCAGCAGGGAGACCACTGGCCTTAACACCAGCACACAACACCACGCCTTAAACTAAAATATTTTAATACTTGATTGAACTTACCGTTAGAAAATCAGCAACCGTCAGACTTTCTGCCTCATCAATGACAGTAGTGTCAGCAAGCGGAGTGGTCTCTGTGGCTGGATGACCCAGGATCTCCGGCAGGATCTTCAGCACGTTCTTCCCCGGCAGCAGGGAGACCACTGGCCTTAACACCAGCACACAACACCACGCCTTAAACTAAAATATTTTAATACTTGATTGAACTTACCGTTAGAAAATCAGCAACCGTCAGACTTTCTGCCTCATCAATGACAGTAGTCTCAGCAAGTGGAGTGGTCTCCGTGGCTGGATGACCCAGGATCTCCGGCAGGATCTTCAGCACGTTCTTCCCCGGCAGCAGGGAGACCACTGGCCTTAACACCAGCACACAACACCATGCCTTAAACTAAAATATTTTAATACTTGATTGAACTTACCGTTAGAAAATCAGCAACCGTCAGACTTTCTGCCTCATCAATGACAGTAGTCTCAGCAAGCGGAGTGGTCTCCGTGGCTGGATGACCCAGGATCTCCGGCAGGATCTTCAGCACGTTCTTCCCCGGCAGCAGGGAGACCACTGGCCTTAACACCAGCACACAACACCACGCCTTAAACTAAAATATTTTAATACTTGATTGAACTTACCGTTAGAAAATCAGCAACCGTCAGACTTTCTGCCTCATCAATGACAGTAGTGTCAGCAAGCGGAGTGGTCTCTGTGGCTGGATGACCCAGGATCTCCGGCAGGATCTTCAGCACGTTCTTCCCCGGCAGCAGGGAGACCACTGGCCTTAACACCAGCACACAACACCACGCCTTAAACTAAAATATTTTAATACTTGATTGAACTTACCGTTAGAAAATCAGCAACCGTCAGACTTTCTGCCTCATCAATGACAGTAGTCTCAGCAAGCGGAGTGGTCTCCGTGGCTGGATGACCCAGGATCTCCGGCAGGATCTTCAGCACGTTCTTCCCCGGCAGCAGGGAGACCACTGGCCTTAACACCAGCACACAACACCACGCCTTAAACTAAAATATTTTAATACTTGATTGAACTTACCGTTAGAAAATCAGCAACCGTCAGACTTTCTGCCTCATCAATGACAGTAGTCTCAGCAAGCGGAGTGGTCTCTGTGGCTGGATGACCCAGGATCTCCGGCAGGATCTTCAGCACGTTCTTCCCCGGCAGCAGGGAGACCACTGGCCTTAACACCAGCACACAACACCACGCCTTAAACTAAAATATTTTAATACTTGATTGAACTTACCGTTAGAAAATCAGCAACCGTCAGACTTTCTGCCTCATCAATGACAGTAGTGTCAGCAAGCGGAGTGGTCTCTGTGGCTGGATGACCCAGGATCTCCGGCAGGATCTTCAGCACGTTCTTCCCCGGCAGCAGGGAGACCACTGGCCTTAACACCAGCACACAACACCACGCCTTAAACTAAAATATTTTAATACTTGATTGAACTTACCGTTAGAAAATCAGCAACCGTCAGACTTTCTGCCTCATCAATGACAGTAGTCTCAGCAAGCGGAGTGGTCTCCGTGGCTGGATGATCCAGGATCTCCGGCAGGATCTTCAGCACGTTCTTCCCCGGCAGCAGGGAGACCACTGGCCTTAACACCAGCACACAACACCACGCCTTAAACTAAAATATTTTAATACTTGATTGAACTTACCGTTAGAAAATCAGCAACCGTCAGACTTTCTGACTCATCAATGACAGTAGTCTCAGCAAGCGGAGTGGTCTCCGTGGCTGGATGACCCAGGATCTCCGGCAGGATCTTCAGCACGTTCTTCCCCGGCAGCAGGGAGACCACTGGCCTTAACACCAGCACACAACACAGCAGCCATCGCATCGTGTATTACACCATCACAACCACTTGTATAATTGACATTCAGTCGTAGTAAGCTTTACTTATAAATTAGCGTTTATAGGCCGTTATAATACATGTTTTTGTAAAAAGAATGGTTTTTGCTGAAAAGTAAAGAAATTCCAAGTATTTTGTAAAGGGTAACCAAGTGAACTATTTGAAAGTCCGCAAAAAGGCACAATTTCCATAAAAAAACCCTAATAATTTGTCGCAAATAATTATTGATCTTATTGTGGAGATAAAAAGGTGGTGAGCTTTTTCTGATGATCTAAAATTCTGTATGCACATTTAAATCTGTTAACCCGCTTACGCTTGTTTGTGTAATAATCAAACAAACTTTTCCATTTAAAATATTAGTAGGATAAACACATGTTTTTAGAAAATTTTAGTTAAAAAGATTTGTTGTTGGATAGCTAGGAAATGGATTATTAGCATGGAGAATTACTGCGTGTTTTCGTGGTAAAATGAAGCAATATTTTTGGCTTTGATTACAAAACTGCATTGATCATGAATCTATTTTATATTTCCGTTGGAACCAAAATCAAAGGCGAACGAATGTAAAGGTCGTGTAAAGTCTTATTTTATATTTATTTAGTACTTACTATGGATTTGGTTGAAATCTTCCACACGGATAGTTTATAATATTATTATGTCACATTATTAATCCTACATTATTCCCACGGGAAAAGATCTGTACTTATACCATATTGTGTGCATGTAGTAAGTATTTTCAGTGTTATCATAGTATTTTTGTAGCCCCTATTTTTTAATACAAACAATAAAATTAAAATAAAAGTCAATAAGAGATTCACACATTAAAATATAAGCAGATCGCCTCATCTTTTATGTAATTGGAACATCATTTGGACGACCTGTTTGGCGCAGGGGTACTAATCCCGCCTTCTGCGCCAGAGGTCCCGGGTTCGATTCCCGGACAAGACAAATATTTGTGTGCATGAACATGTCTATTTGTCTTGGTCTGAGTGTTGAATGTGTATATTAAGTATGTATTTACAAAAAAAAAAATTATGTTTATCCGTTATCTAGTATCCATAACACAAGTTCTTCATGAAACTTAACGTGGTCTAGATAATTGGTGTGATTGTATGCAAATATTTATTTATTTATTTATTATTTATCTCTCTTCTGAAATTGAAACCGTCTCATTAGTCTTCATTACAAATTGTCGTCGGATTACTTTTTACTATTAATTGAATTAAGAATTTATTCTTAATTAACGTTTATGTATCTAGTGATTTCCAACATCTTCCCTAGTTTCATTTGAAATGTTATTAACTACTTAAAACCTTAAGTCTTCATTGATATTTCGTTATTAATATAAAAGTAACAAATAAATTTGAATTTATGTAAAATATAGTTTTTCTTTATCTAAGTCTTTATAAAAACAAAATGCAAAATTTGTAAAATTAGTTTTTAGGTTCTTATTACCGAAATTGCTAATAAAAAAATAAGTTTCAATCTAAAGTCTAAACTAGTTATCAATTTTCAAATTAAATTCATCATAAAACTGCGAGTTACAATGTGCAAAGAAGTTGTAAAAAGTGTTTTTGCGAAATACTTGTAACAAAAAAGCAATGTAGAAGCAAAAATGTTCTAAAGTGCTTGTTTTGCCTCGGTCGGGCAGTATCACATGCCATGCAATAGCGAAAAGTACGAGTACTTTGTTTTTTTTAAGCCAATACTAGGAACATAGATATTATTTGTCCAAAATCAACATTTATATTGTAATGTTTAAATAAGACGTTGTTATCGTACAATCGATAAATCCTTTTTTAAACATTAATGCTGTAGGTACCTACCTAATTCAAAAATTAATTTTAAACTTGAACATTACCCAGCCACATTATAAGAAATTAGCAAACTAAGTTAGAAACATGATAGCGAAAACATTACAAATGTTCTGTTTACAAGTTGAAACGCATTATAAGTTTGTTAACTGCTCACAACACACTTATTTACTCGCTAAAACAAATGAAAGGCATCACTTTTTGTTTTTTCATTTCACTTTGTTTTGTTTTTCCGAGCCCATATAACGTTTGGGCGGGCGGACTACCGCCCTGGCGGCGAAAAGCTAACGACTGCCGTGCGGATGGATACGGCCCGTCCACTACCCCTACTATGTGTTATGTTCTCACTCGTTTATCACACAAGTAGGTACTTCGCATACTCATAAAAACCAGATTGGATTGACTATCATTTGGTAAGGATAGTTTGACGAACAGTTACATTCAACCCCTGAATGCGAATCAAACATTCATTTACGTAATGCGAAATTTTATTTGATTACATAAGTAATAATAATATTTGATTACATAAGAATATTTCATTGAACAATTATTGAACCCCTTAAAACCGATCAAAAAGGATTTATCCGACAAGCATTTTCATAAATGTCGAATTTCGTTATCGTTTTTGAGTTGTTACTTTGGCTAGGGGCTCGGATCGATAAGAAAACTAGTGAAAAAGTCTTGTCGAAGCGAATTGGAGAGGCAAAAGCCATGCAATGGGCGAATAGGCGTTAAATAAGCTTATACGGTGTTTTTAAAAAAGGAAAATGACAGTAGTGGTTGTCCATGAGATAGCTTGTTGTATAAATCCGACAGGTATCTAAAAGGTCGGCAAGCTCCCATAGTAGGGGATATGGATGATTACCTGCTAATATCTGGGGGCGTGTTTTAAAATTAAATCAGCTTGTTCTCTGATGTTTGTATTGGCAGAATTACCTCTATTATGACATTAGGTACAAATGGAACTGATGGAGAATTAAAGGTTGCTATGGTTATTCTTTCGGAGCGCATAGTTAGGTAGTTTAATAAATTCTATAATCTTCGTAAAGCTAAATAAATATAATTTGTGGGGATTCAAGCTAGGCGATTGCGTAAAGTCAATCGTATTCGTTTGAAAGTTCATATTATAAGTACTATGTGACCAAGTCAATTAGGCGCATGACAGCTAAGAAAAACTTAAAAAATCTAATAAAAAACCAGAATTTCAAGAAGCGGTAATCAATCAGTTAATTATTGTAGCGCTAGTACCTAATTCAGATACTAAGAGAAGTGCGCTGATAGAAGTGGGCTGCAGGTACCAAAAGCGCAAAACTGCATTCCTTCATGCGCCTAATTGCCTTGGTCGTGTAGTAGGTACCATATTATAAGTCATTCCATATAAATTGCAGCCGATATTTAATACGATATGAACTATACGTACATCTTATGTTTTGGCGCGCGCTGTTCATTGAAATAAAACAACTGACCACGGCAACTGTAAAGGTGCCGAAACGTCGGGAAAATCAAAAAACCCCTAAAAAACTTAAAAATACGGACAAATACAACTTAGTTCGTGGTTTGATATCCGTAAAAGTTGTTTTATTACGATATGAACTTTCAAATGAATACGATTACCTTACGCAATCGCACCAAAGGTTGCTAGCGTTATTTGATAAACCTACTTTTAAATGGATATGTTCGTATATGTTGTATGCTATTATCCATCAACAGCCTGTGGACGTCCACTGCTGGACATAGGCCTCTCCTAGCTCACGCCTATTGTGGCGTTCATAGGAGGTTACTAGCCTACTGCTACCATGATAGCCAGACGGGTTGGTAGAGGGTTTGTTTCAAGTTTTCCTTCTCTCGCACAGGTGTTCAATGCGTCGAGCCTCTTAGTCGACTCTTACGACATCCCAGACATGTAAGGGAGTGGTGACACTTGTATTCTTAGGCCGTCACCACACGGCAATTATACTATTATAGCAGAGCTAAATAGTTAGGTAAGTACTTTGATTAAATACACTTTATATTTAGCTGATAGTTTGTTTAATTAAATTTGCTAATATCCAGAACGGTACCTACTGAATACTTAGTGCGAATTTTTTCAACTCACGGTTGATCGTAAACGCGTGGATTTTGTATGAAATCTGCGGCCCGCCACCATCTAGCGGATTACGCCATACATATACCTAACGCGCTCACTATCGACCGTGAGTAGAAAAAACTCGCACTAAGCACACCAATCATGCCTAATTAATGAGCCAGGGGTGGTAGGTTCGATCACTAACCGGGGCAATCGTTTACGGGATAAACATTTGTGTTTGTTTCGTGTCTAGGAGCTATATATTTTTTTTTAATTTTTTATTATGTATAGGTTAGCACTTGACCGCTATCTCGCCTGATGGTAAGCGATGATGCGATCTAGGATGAAACGCGCTTGCGCTTAAAGAAGATACATATTCACACGCGACTTGAAGACCCCCAAATTGTAAGTATCAGGCAAATATATTTTGTAGGTAAATTTTTTTTTATGAACGAACGGGGAGACAGCCTTCATCATACCAGAGGCCCAATTCTGCTAATGCTTAGTCACCATCGTATTCCAGTGGTGTTTCAATGGTTGTGCTGTTTAACACAATTCTTGTTACAACAGTGTAAATAAACACGACTATTGAAACACCATTGAGAGACGATTATGACAAAAATTTAGCAGAATTAACCCCCTGATGTTAAGTATTGGTAAGGCTAAAGATGGAAGCAAGCCTCTCCCGGAATCCTCAGCCACTGAGGAGCTGGCTATCTTAACTCGAACTGCCGGAACACAACAATGCTGAAAACATTGTTGTTAATGCGTCAGACTTAGATAAGATGGTGGTAGCTAGCCTGGCGGACTAACAATAAGTCCTACCACCAACCAAACCGAATACAATATGTATCCCCGCTGGGAATCGAACCCGGGACCCCTGGGTTTGATACCGGTGGTTGTACCACTAGACCACACAGGCGGTTAATTGTTTTTAGGTACCGTCATTGGTACTACCGTAACAAGCTTTCGCTACTACTAATTGTTATCTGTACTAAACTTTCATTTGAATAATACCTGTCCTTACTAATATTATAAATGCGTTCTTGGTTCACGCCCTAACAAGCAACCGATCGACTTAATTTGTGGCTTATGCTAAATTGAAAGGTCGGAGAATAACAAAACCTACTTTTTATTCCAATATTCCCGCTGGTATTATGTATTATAATTCATTATTCATTAAAAATAATGTATATAAGTAAGACATGTTCTCATAATGATACGCCGACCAAATAGATGCATTGAGACTACTAAAATGTAAATTATACCAATATTTGGAAGTGCTCAATATGATCAAGATATTTCGCACCTCAATATATCAACAAATATAACGTTTGCCGTTGAAAGAACAATACAATACTATATTCTTTGCCACAACTATCCTAGATAAATAAGTCTCATTGAAACAAACATATTTTTGTCGGAGCGTATCGTAAATCAAAACTATATTACCATCACACAAGATCTATAATTTAATATGAACCGACCTTTTGATCATATGTTAGCATAGCTAACGCGTTAACAAGAGAGTACAAACAAAATTAAATTCCCTTATGTGTTTGCACTCAGTTAGAATATCTAAAGGTTGTTTACGTTCGGATACGTTAAAATACAACAAACTTTTTGTTCCCATAATATTATTTTAAGGATCATCATAAGATAATGCATGAATACTTAGGTATTGAGCAATTACTTTAGTGTTTGTTTAGAATACAAATTGCCCGCAAGACAGATGAATACAGATTATAGCTTAAACTATACGTTTTTTCTAACCTCTCAGATAAGTACCTACTTATCAACGCGATACAATTATTGATATCCTCGGGCAAACAAACGAACACTTTTCAACTTTCGCGTTGCATTATTATTACATTATATATTGGTATTGAACGCCAAGATGTAGGTATGTAATAAGTACGGTATTTCACTTACCTACCTTACTTTTCCGAAGATTCGGCCAAGTTGCATCGGCCGTGGTCACGGGCTGGCTGCAGGAGATGCGATGTCATCTCGCTCGCTCGTCATCTTAAGTGGAACCTTGATCTACCGTCAAGTTATTTTCTCCACGTACCGCCACGGTCATACACAAGAAGACACAACCAACAAAACACAAAATGTACTTTTCTGTACCGTAGCCGTATTCTGGTTGATTTTAAAACATTGGTTTCCAAGTTGCAGATTTAATACGATACGACTAGACGACCCGCTGTTGTGACGACCATATTTGTGTGCATGAACATGTCTATTTGTTTTGGTGTGGGTGTTTGGTATGTATATTATGTATGTATTACAAAAAAAAGTATAGAAGTATGTTTATCCGTTATCTAGTATCCATAACACAAGTTCTTCGTGAAACTTAACGTGGGCTAGATAATTGGTGTGATTGTATGCAATTATTTATTTTCTTATTATTTATAATCTTCCCTTTTAAACATGTTTAGGGTTTTTTAAATATCGCTTCTCGTATCACTGGTCAATAATAATGGCGGCCCGTGGAAAAAACGTGGGTAAGAACGGGTGTAAATTCTATTCAAGCAGTCAGTCACGAGACTCGAGACCTTTTGGTACATAAAACACATTTTGGCACTCATTTTGCCTTAGTTGGATATTTGACGCTATTAACCAATATTTATGTAACTAGGCATTACCTTTGAGACACACTAGGTAGCTAGATATATATAATAAATAATTTTTTGGTCAATTGAGTTGGTAAATAAGAAATAACACAGCAAGTACCATACGATATCCCATGGATAAACGCCTTATCATTGTCTAAAGAAAGAGTTGATCGATTGGTTCACAACTTAATTCCACAGATACCATAATATGCCTTAGATTAAGGCTCATAATAGGAATAAATAATACCATAATGTCTTATGAGATATCATGTATTGTCCTTAACTACATAATACAACTCTTCATAAATGGCACAGAAAAGAAGCAATAAAATATGTATATTTAAATACGAAAATAAATTAATAAAAAATTACGTGTCATCTGTTTAAAATTAGGAAATATTAAATTCGTTGGAAAGGCAAGATTTACCTACAAGTTTTTATCTACAAGATAGATCTTTGAACAAATAAACAATCACAGTGTACTACAATTAGAAAAAACCTACATCTAAAAATAAATTAATTGGAACAAAAATTATAAATTCACCATTTCTTAACAAATTGATATGTTATTACATTATTCGAGAACTCGATATTTCATTCGTAAATCGAATAGAAACCAGTTAGTATGTTAAAAAAGTCGATGAAATGCACTTATATCGATACAAACAATCACTTCACACGAACAAATCACTGGTCACTTACTAATCTATATCTAATACGTCATTGTTGAGACCTAACAATTACTTACTAATCATTTAATACGCAAGTCTTTTGGTCAAATTGGTCTCTTTTCTTTAACCTAATGCGTATGAACACTGACAAATTGGGAAGAAAGTATAATTTAATTTTGATATTGACATAATTGTTAGAACACAGTGGTCAATAGTGGTCATCGAAGACAAATGTGACAGCGTAGTTAGACTGATCGCAATTTGATCGTATTCGTACGTACTCGTACGAACTTGGTCCGTACGAGTACGTACGAATACGCACGGATTATTTCGTTCTTCTATCTATCTTCTTAACAGTAATAATAGCTTACTGTTCATAATAGTCGCTTCTAACGTTTCAAAAGATAAAAACGCAACTAGTTAGATCCTAATTCATACGTGCAATAATTTCGTACAAAAAAAACTCGCAAAGTACGACCAGTCAAAGAAATTTTCTGTCACATTAATTATTAGATATAAATACACATTACATTATCTCAAATGTATATAGTATACAGAATGTTAACAATATCGTTTATCAATCATCATAGCCGTTGAGATATAATTATCTTTTGTAGTGAAATTGAAATTTCATAAGCATAACACACGTTTATTACCGAAATATGTTGTCACTAAAGAAGACATCAAGACGTAATAACCAAAAAATAATTTCTTTTAATAAAAGGCGTATATGGTAAAAATACAAAATTGACAAGATCTTAAAACGGTTTTTCTGTGATAAAAATTAATTTTCAATGCTTGAATATTTCATTACAAGATTTTAAATGGCTAATTATATCTTAAAATAACTATCAGTCTAATCTTCTTTGTTTTGATATAAATACTGTCGTAAGAAACTGTCGTAAGAATCTTAACAAGTGTTACCGAAATGACGTAATTCAATTATTTTTAAATATTAAAAATATGTACTAATATGAATACATTAAATCGCACTGGGTTCTTAAACTAAAGCCAGATTTGACCAATAATTTATAATACTTGAAAACTATCCGTAGTCGGATTATACAGAAGACCGAGAGTTATTCATATTTTACGTAGTAAGTTAGTCTTGTTTCCTTGAAAGAAACGGGGCATGTAGACAAAGTAACATCGTTATGTAGCGAAACGATAATTCGATTCGTTATTGGCTATATGCGCCAATTAACTTGCGGTAAGACCACGTGATTTAACGCGGCTTATAGCAATCCGCCAATCCCATATATTCAATTCTTTTCGAACTTCGTTATCGTTTTTGAATTGTTACTTTGTCTAGGGGGCCAGATACGTGTAGTATATCCAATATATTGTTTCGTGGGTGGGTCAAATGGGTGATATATTCTATTAATTTAGGCACTCAAGTAGAAGTGATAACTTGGACAGACTGCTAGGGAAGTGAAGGCTGGTTTGTAGGCAAGTATCAGTTGGATCCGCTCTCTGAAGGCGCTTTAGTGAGGCCCTGCGCGTACGCAGACTGGATGCTTTCGCACACGAACTTGTATTGACTCTGTGGATAAATCGTTACAATTAGTTTGTAAAAAAAACGACTTGGGTGAATGAACGATTGACAGGATATTATGATTTGGAATTTTGATAGACTTTTTAACTTAGTAATCAATAAGTTAGTTAGTGAAATCTAACTATAGTTACGACATTCTGTATACATATCAGTCGCTGCGTCCTCATAGCTCGCACTAGATCTAGCGGTGTCTTCTCGCTATCAGTTAGTTCCCTTGCTGTCTCGGCTAGTATGAGCTACTATAATTGGAGAGGATAATTAAGTACTTTGAAATAGTTATACTTACGACATTTTGTATACACATCGGTCTTTGCGTTCTCATTGCTCGCACCAAATCTAGTGGATATAGTGGCTGTCTCCTCGCTATCAGTTCCATTGCTGTCTCCGCTAGTATGAGCGCGCCGGTTCGTCCCACTCCGGCTGAGCAATGGACTATCATCGGTGGATCTAGTACTGTCTCCTCTAAATCCGGCTCTTGGACTACTGTTGGTATTTCTGTGGGTGAGCAGACTTAGTTGTAAAACTAATAATGGGGAAGAATTAAAGATTTTTAAACAAATTCCTAAATATATTCTATATTAATAAAGGGCATGTATTTAACGCATCGACAAAAAAGGTTTTGGGCGACAAAAATACTAGGTCCGCGACTTAGTCGTCAATCTATTCTAACCTAAACCAATTTTTTCCGCTGCCAACCTATTATTTCTGCTACCCCAACCTAATAATTTTTAGTCGCCCGGTTTATTATATTCTTTAATAAAGTATCTTGGACTTATGATCAGTGATCGGATAATCGGATGCATATTTACCTAAAGTTGAGGTGTTGGCTGGTATGGAATGGACTTTTGTATCGAATCTTGTGTACATTATGTTCTGTGATTGTGTATCTAGACTAAGACTATCTAAACGAAGTAAAATGACGACTGTGAAATTAATCCGAAGTGACCGTAAAATTTTTAAATTTATAATAATTCATTCATTACTTTCAATTTACATTTTTTAAGCAATTCATTTAAATTCAATTAATTAAAAAACAAATTTTGCATGCTATATGTAGCGAAATGTGTCTGTTCTATTAAATATTATACCTACCACATGTATTTACCGCATTTCCAGCAAATAAAATATCTTTATCTTTATCTTATCTTTATCTTTATCTTTAAAAAAATGCTGGATTTTGATCGAATTTGTACGCCAGCGACTTAGCCGAATTTTAGAGTGAAATTACTATGGAAACGCGACTTGGTAAAATGTTAAGCAATTTTTGTTTTTTACTTTTTATTATGCCTATTGATTCTGAGAGAGGGGTTATGGGTAACGTAGGGCAGGGTTTCCCAAACTTTTTTCACCGCGGCCTCCTTATTGCGCTAAAAAAAATCGTGGCACATCTACTCATAAAGTTGTTTGCCTACTTAGGAAATCAAGAAAACACAATGCAGTTTAGTGCTCATTTACCTTAAATCGAATGAATGAAACTGTTTTAATGAATTTTTCATTATTTCCTTACAATTGATAGGGTGCCACGGCACATACTTTGGTAATCCCTGACGTGGGGGGACGAAAATATTTCATTTTTGTGCTACGATGCACCGTTTCCGAGATATATCCAAAGTTTCTGGAATCCAAGGATTTATACAAAAAAAATATTCTTTATAAAGCCGCTTCCGTAATTTCCTGGCCAAAAACTAAGTTTAGGTAAATATGTATCCGACTTTCCGATCACTGCTTATGATGAATGAAAAGCTGCTTGCTAATGCTTGAAAACGCAAACACAGTCAGTAATAAGATATTTGAAAATGAGCTTGCTACCACCGGTTATCAAATCGGCTCATCGTAAAAATAACATTCTGCAATTTTATGGTGTCAATCGATAAGGTCAGTAATATGGATCAAATCTCTCCAACAAACACGGTAAATCAATGAAGTTAAACAATTCACCTGTGTACTGAGGACGATAAAAATGTTTTATGATTTTTTAATTTTTGCATTTTTCAATGCTATTTTTACTAAGTATTAGATAAAATCAACTCGGCCACACGAGACTTCGAAGTCTCGGTAGCTCCGTGGTTAGAGCGGTGGGCCGGATATCCAAAGGTCGTGGGTTCGATTCCCATCTGAGAATTCACTTGTAGCCGAGTTGATTTTTCCCTATATTTTTCTATTTCAAATTTATTATAAAACAATGTTTTATTTCAAAATATTACATGCGGATATCTATGTGATAAGTTGCAAAAATGCCCCATATCCAAACAGTACGCCCTAAGCACAGACCTATATCAAGATAGACGGTAAAAGTTTACCTACCTTGCGTGTAAAAAGTTTGATCCACGGTCAAAGTTTTCCGACCTACGTCAGTCCGCTTGAGACCATTGCCATGGAAGCACGCGTCACTCAAAAATGTAAATGGTTAATTGTAGTATTCTTGCAAGAGCTCGTCAATAACATTTCCACATCACAAAATCTCGCTCTCTCGTGACGTCATCGTAGGTAAAATTCGACACTTTCAAAGGGTCGAATTTTTTGCACGTACGCGCTCTTTCCGTCTATCTCGATAAAGGTCTGTGACCAGTAATCAAACATACTACACTCGCGAGCAAATAAAGAGGGTCACTGCGTTATTTTCATACAAACATGCTTATTTTGTGGTCCAATAAATAAAAAGTGTGTGTATTTCTGGAAAGATTTTTGTGTCGATAGCAAGGTAATATGCTCAAATAAGCAATCAGCATGTAAAACAACTGAAAACATTTCTTGATTTCCTAAACTTCAGTAAGACGAATGTTTAATTTTGCTTTCATATAAAGTTGTATGAAAGCGGATTAGTGAATTTGTTTTTCTTATATTGCATAAAACTGAATGTTTTCTTAAATTTTTTGGGACTTTTATTCATAAGTCGAGTATTCGACTCCTACATGAAACATTAATTTTTACATAAACTTCGATATTTTTTTAATAATGAGACTGTAAAGTTAGCTTGTTTGTATGAAAATAATGCAGTGACCCGCTTTATTTGTCCGCGAGTGTATAATCATTATACCGACCAGGGCGGCGCGTACGCAGATCGGCACAGAGCTGCGTGAATCGTATGAAAGCCGTAGCATCATCGGGCACGCCGTGGTCGGGCCACGCCGTGTACTGTAGCTGGGTGATGTTACGGGTCGCGCCGGTGCTCTCCTAAGATAGATAGATAGATAGATTTAAAAGCTTTATTTAGCGGCCGCTCGCAGTTTCCACCCGCGTGGTTCCCGTTCCCGTGGGAATATCGGGATAAAAAGTATCCTATGTTCATAACCAGGCTATCCACTATCTGTGTACCAAATTTCATCCAAATCCGTTCAGTAGTTTTTGAGTTTATTCCTTGCATACAAACAAACAATCAAATCTTTCCTCTTTATAATATTAGTATAGATTATATTTCACAACGCCATAAAACACACTCTCAATTATATACCTACATTGGAAGACAAGAAACCACAAATTTAATGCACTAACATTAACATAAAAAATGTGAATGTGCCGCAGCAGCATAAAAAGGTGGTAGCTCAACGACATGTTTGCCCTTAAAGGGCTTAAAACACTGATTTTCAGCTACAAACTATACTAGATTAAAAGATACATATATATATCGGCACAAAGTTGCGTCAATCGTATGAAAGCTGTAGTATCATCTATACTTTAGCTGGGTGATGTTGCGTGTCGCGCCGGTGCTCTCCTATAGATACAGACACAGAATAAATACTAGACACAGAATAGTTACAGAAGCCTTTCTCTGCAAATAAATATCTGTGGTCAATGAGATGGTTAATTTAGCTCACGTTGCAGTAGAGCAGCTTTTCGTTTAGATACCTACAGAAATCTATCGCAAGCCAATGTAAATTTTGATAACTCTGGACAACGATTCATTTTACACAAAAACGATTGATGAAGTCAGTGAATACATATGAACAAAACGATAAGTCCCCACAGGATTCGCCACAGCGCAGAGGCCGCCACGCGTATGTTTGATACCTACACGAGGAGTGAGATAGGCCTTGACCTCTATTTTTGAAGCACTCGTCGCGCGAGTGGCGAGGCGATCAGGCGATTAGCGACTTTGCAAGCGTAGACATAGCACGCTTTTCGCTTTGCCCCACGCGTGCTCGTGTTGGGAGGCGGTACTACAGGCGAAAAGCGAAGCTATGTATGTACGTGCAAGGTCGCTTTTACGGAATACCGAAACCAAACGTCGCACGAAAATCAGTAGAATCCTCGAGACGAGTGAATCAAAAATAGAGCTCCTGATAGAACGATAGATATATGTACATATAGATCGGCACATAGTTGAGTAAATCGTATGAAAGCTGTAGCATCATCGAGTACGCCGTGGTCGGGCAACGCCGTGTACTGTAGCTGGGTGGTGTTACGGGTCGCTCTGGTGCTCTTCTATCAAGGTAGATAAAATAAATTGCAGACGGCTGCTTTCTACGACAACTCATTCATAATTCATAGATAACGGAACGAAGACAAAAAAAACAGAAATATGATATTTAAGGCGGCGCAGCCTGCACACTAGCGCAGCCATTGGAAAATAAATCTCTAGCTTTGTAGTACTTTTTAATGCTTAACCCTTTCCCGGACACTGAACGGCTATAGCAGTCATAACAATAAAAATTCTATTGTGTCTCGTTCACTGTCCGCGAAAGTGTTAAGCAGAATGCTGCTATATAGGATAGAAAATGTTCTATCCTGCCGTTTATTTCATTGAAGGTTTACATGTATAATTACACGCTAGTTTCACTATCATTTACACCCACCTTGAGGCACATTTCCCTCCTCACGTAGTGTCCGTGGCAAGTCTCACTATTGGTGACCACAGTGAGAGTTGGTGTCACTTGTAATTTCTGGCCCCAGTACTGGTGACATTTGGCTCTGCCACGCTCGCTTAGTACGGTCAACATCACTATGAGACTGCTCTCGCTTTCCCATACCATTTGCCAAAAGTCGCCTACTGTCGATGAAAGTGGACCTGGAAAATATTATATTTGTTGAATTTTATTTTAGTTTGTACAGGTCGATTAACTAAAGCCGGCACGTTCCACGCATTTACACGTAGTGTTTGTGAATAAGCACGCGGCGGCGTGACGTTACATTGCATGGTCGTCAGTCTGTCTCTCTCGCGCGCGGTCAAACGTACGATTATGAAGGAGACAGTTATTTATGTCTTTTTTTAAATAGAAAAATATTGGAAAAAATGAACTCGACCACAAGTGTATTCTCAGATGGATGGGATTCACTTGTGGCCGAGTTGATCTTTTCCAATATTTTTTTATTTAAAAAAAAATATATGTTTAAAGCTATGAAAAATACAAAAATAAAAAAATCATAGAAAGAAACAGTTATTTGTTTTTGCTATAGAGTGAACTTTTTTGTATTTGTCTATTCCTTTTTTGAAATTGTATTAGTGTAAGTACTGATAACGCGCCAGCTTTCTGTAACCGACCTATACCGACCGCATCTTAATATTCGACTCATAAATGTTAAAGTTCGGATGTTTGTTAGTCAATACGGCTGAACCGAATTGGATGAAAGGGGTTTGGGTAATTTTGTATGTACTAGTAGCGTATTTTTTTTCAGCGGCTACAATTTTTTTTATTACTGTTTTAAAGAATGACAAGACAATCAAGATTTAAATCTGAGTAATTAACTTTGCCTTAAGTGATATCGGAGCTGACATATTAATTTGTTTGTTTATTTTTTTACCTCAGTAATATAATACAAAGTCAATAATCTTCTGAAAACTCGGTTCCGGTATAGTTTAGCTATATATGTTTCATAATGAGCGTCTTTTAATATGTTCTTTTAAAATTGGCTATTTCCGTTTAAGTGGCCGTCAGTTCAACTCTTAGTAGAAAGTTGAAAATGACGCCAACTTCACCCATACCTTTTGGTGCACAGATAATTTATATCCTTTATATTTTTATCGGGTGAGGATTAGTGGCCACCTCTGGTGTCAGAGTTTATCAAGCCGCCTATAAGGCCTCTGACTTGGCTTAACGACTGTAATCGAATGACAACAGCCGGGACCGATCCTTTATCAAAACAAAGGATATTTTTTATACCAATATTCCCACGGGAACAGAAACCACTACTAATAAATAAAACTAGTAAGTTTTTTTTTTTATTCCATAAAATAATCAAATAATTACCTTGTGTAGCAATATACGTGAGCACAAGGTCAGAATTCGGGATCTCCATATTGATATAAGACGCATTTATGTAGTCGCCCGTAGGTCCACTTTCCAATATCACTCTAGTAGAATCATCTGTAAATGAACAAAGTCAAAGTCAAATGTATTTCAAAATACAAGAACTATGTAATAATGATGTAAAACAATACATAATAACCGCGTATTGAATGGCATGAATTTGTGTGTATAAAAACATCATCAAATTTGGGCTTTTGTTGATTTGGTTTTCATAATAATGTAAAGATAAAAAGTAAAGCATTCTCCGACTGTAAAAAGGTGTTCATTATTGATTTTGTTATGCTTTTTATAATAAACCATTTATAAGGTTAAAATTAACAGATCTGGGACGGAAAAAACTGTCAATAAATGATTGTGTTGACACAAATTTGGATGTAAAATTCAAAGAAAATCGCAATAAAAAGCTAGATATCTATACTGATATTATAAAGAGGAAAGATTTGATTGTTTGTTTGTTTGCAACGAATAACTCTAAATCTACTGAACGGATTTGGATGAAATTTGGTAGACAGTTAGAAGATAGCCTGGTAATGAACATAGGACCATTTTTATCTTGATATTCCCACGGGAACGGGAAGCAAGCGGGTGAAGCCGCCAGCGGCCGCTAGTTCAAATAATAAAAATGAAACACTCACAAGGCGCAATATCCCTATATCTATTCTTGTTCAAATTGTGCGGGAGCTTAGCCGTCGTGCAAGGCTCATCCAGTCTTCTGAGTAGCGTTTCATATTGTTTCAACGCGGCCCCGCTTGCGAGACCGTCGCCTAGCAACAGCATGGATTGTTCTAGGGCGTCTCCCTCGAACTCGCCCGAGCCGAGAGGAACGAAACATACCGCCGGCTCTTCAGGACCGGTATCTTCGGGTTCGTATACCGCTGGGAATTGAAAAGGAATTATAGTATGTGTTAAATGAAAATAAATAAATAATTATAACTTTTTAATTTTGCACTGCACAATTAACCATTTTCGTTTTTGAGTGACGCGTGTTTTCATAGCAATGGTCTCAAGCGGAATGACTTAGGTCGTAAAACTTTGACCGTGGATCAAACTTTTGGCACGCAAGCTAGGTACACTTTTACCGTTTTTTTTTAATTTATTTATTAGTATCACGTTATCTAGCAACGTGTATCGACAAAATAAATTCATGGTAGGGTTTCAGGCTTAAGTTATCAATTTTCAGCTGAATTCAACATTTAATGCAAATTGTTATTGAAATTGAAAGAAATATTGTATTTCACAAACGAGTAAGTACTAACCCCAGAATTTAATGACCTATCTGTAGATACGGATAGGGCTATCTGAGATAGTTGCCTAGGATATTATTGTTAATATGACCAAAATAACGTCGGTTGCTAGGCAACGAGATATATAGATATGGATAGGTTATTAATTTCAGGCGTATGAGAAATATTCAAAATAGAGTATGCATCGACATCGAAGCTATTTGTATATAAATATAACAAAACACTTAATAAACAGGATCTTAGACAAATTGGATCTTAGAGAAGGACATCTTACTACTTACTAATGTTATAAATGCGAAAGTATGTCAGTTTGTTTGTCTCTTCCTCTTTCACGCAAAAACTGCTGAACGGATTTGGTGTTCAAAGGAAGGAGGGGGTCCTTCGGAAGGGGCTTCAAGTAACTAACTGGACTAACACGTAGGCTACTTTTTATCCCGATATTTCCACGGGAACGGGAACCACGTGAGTGAAACCGCGGGTGGCCGCTAGTACATACTATATGGCTACTGTTACTCTAGAATTCTTAAAGGAAACGAAAACCAAGGCGCAGTCGTGGACACACATACATTGGCATACATCTAGTGATCATTATTTGAATCAGTCAATGATAGTTACCGTTCGGTTTGATGACTAGAGTAAGAACCCCTCGAGTGTTCCTGATCATTTGTACTACTTGTTCGTGCGTCATTTCGTCCACGTCGTTGCCGTTTATTGATATCACCTGAAACAACGTAAGATAAGTAAGCTTATGTATGTTTAGCAGCGTTTAGATGAGAGTAACAATGTGTTTTGTCTATCTAAGTTAATAAAAACACTCCTCATAAAACATGAACTACTGACCACATGTCTGTTGGAGCTGCACGTCCCAAACCGACAGCTGAACGCATACCTAACTTGAGCCAACGCCCTCGGACATAGGGACGCCTGACCGTCGCCAGGAGAGGTGTGATGACTGATGATGATGATGATACTAACCTGATTTTCTTACGGAGCTGTGCCATAGTATTAGTGGACCCTGGACAATAGAGCCACCCCCTAGAATAGGGCCTCGATACTCATTGAGACTACATTACAAAGAAAAAGAACGATATTACTTCAAAATACTGATCTGGGGTGCGATTGCGTAAGGTCATCGTATTCATTTGACAGTTCATATCGTATTCAATCGGCTGCATTTTTTTTTAAATTAAAGACGGGGAGACTCTTTGCCGTCATCATAGCTGATGTTAAGTATTGATAAGGCTGAAGATGGAAGCGAGCCTCTCCCGGATTCCTCAATTACTGAGGAACTGGCTATCTTATCTCTAACTGCCGGAACACAACAATGCTGAAAACATTGTTGTTATGGCGTCAGACTTATAAGATGGTGGTAGCTAGCCAGGCCGACTCACAACAAATTCTACCACCAATTACTTTGTATGGAATGACATAGAATATGATACAATATGAACTGTCAAATGAATACGATTGACTTTAGGCAATCCCCTAGCAGGTCTTCTGAAAAATGGTTATAGAATTTCCAAATAATTGCTCACCCATTTTCCAAAAAAAAAATGGACAAACCACTTTAAAACACCAATTTGATCTCCTGAAAAATTATCATATTTCTTTTTAGAAAAACTGACGTAAACTCCTATTGTACTATAAAACACTGACCTCAACCGACAGCTTCACGCACTCCTGGACCGACCCAACGCCCTCGGACGCGGATGATGATACTGATTTGATCTCTCTTATGGAGATAAGCCCTAGTATTAGCCACTACTCTAGACACGTAGCCATCCTAGCTAGATACACAAGGATATCGATAACGATACATAGAAAAACGGTCACATCACTTTGAAACATTGACCGGACCTCTAGAAAAAGGGTTCTTTTCCTTTGGAATACTGATTTGATCTCCTGAAATATGGTCACATAACTTTGAAACATTCCCTGGATTACCAGAAAAAAGGTCATATTACTTCAAAATATGGACTTAATCTTCTGATAATAGCTATAATATAACTTTGAAATTGTGACTTAATCTCCTGAAAAAGGGCACGTTAAGGTGTAACGATTTTCATACAAAAAACAGTCGAGATAATCTTGGTAGATTAACAGAATTAATACTTAAATATATGTGCAACTATTTCTTTTCGGGTATTCATTTGCGCTTAATTAATAAACAAACATTGTTTCATTCAGAAATCACCTATAAATGAACACAAAATTTTTGCAAATATTACGTGTGTGTATGTGACAAATGTCGTGTACGTATACAAAAATCGCGACGTTGCCATTCCATGCGGCTAAGACGCGCAACGCGCGACGTTGCCGCTCTTACGTTTGTCTCGATTTAATAATTGTTTAAATTTCTCTTTACTAGATTTTTCAGCTGTGTTGCCGTTGCGTCCCAAAAGAGATGAGTTTCGTCAGTAATAATTTACTTTGGGATTATGATATAAAGTTGTGATTTGTAGGATTTATCCTGACTCCGATTTTGAAAAAATGCTAAACACGACTTTACATTTTGTTTTTTATGCGTAAAACTTTTTTTCTCCCATCACTGTCAAAAAATGGAAAATAAGATTTTATAAACAAAAAAAAAGGAAAGGAAATTGTATCTGCTTTGTGCAAATAAAATTTACTTGTATTATGTAACGTACTTAATATTTAAATATTTTATTTTTTCAAATAGGTATTAAATTGTCCGGAATCACATCTACGTACTGACAACACCGACCGATCCGTATTTGTCATTTGTATAAAGTGTTTTTTCGTTGTGTTGTTGTGACTAGGGATGGTCAATACTACTGACTAAAATTTCAGTGAAATGAAAATGAAATATAAACGAAACTTATGAAATCTTTCAAAACGGGTTGAAATATTTCAGTTTTGAGTGAAATTTATTTTCTGACTAGAAATGATTTATTTTACGTACATCTTAATGATTTAACGATCTTAATGATTTATTTTATTATTAATATTACAATTTTAACGTATTAAATGATAATAACAGACTTAATTTTGATTTTACCGTTAAGAAAGTTAAGAAAGTTAAGAAAGCAATCTAAGTATTCAAGTACTAATTCTTATGATATTTTTACTTAGCCTTTTAAAACATCATAAGTATGATGATAGGATAGAGATAAACATAGACTAAACCAAATACAAAACATGAATTTGACGTCACATATCACTTGACTATTGATGTTTCGACTATGAATCAGGACATTTGCGTGAAAAGCTAATAACGTGAAAGACTCTTACACGAAAAGCCGTTTGCTCGAATGAACAAAGGTAATTAAATTTGCCTCAATTATTGGTCAGTTAGCCTTCAAAAACCATTTTCACCGTACAGCGCATGAATGAATGTGAGCGATCTCAGTACTTTTTATCTAGATTGTACTTAACATTACATAGTACATATTTAAGATACACAAGAGGTTAGCATTTTTTATTTTATAACCTCTCAGGCATCGGAAAACGAAACACAATAGATATTTTATCATTTGCAACCCCGGTGTTCGCTGCGCTGCTTTACGAATTAAGTATTTGTTGAATAATACAATTTCATTATGAGGTAAGTACTTAATAGTAATATTTTTTTGGGACATTTTTGCTTACTTACATGTTTTATGTATTAATCTATACTAATATTATAAAGAGGAAAAATTTGTTTGTTTGCATTGAATAGGCTCCGAAACTACTGAACGGATTTGGATGAAGTATGGTACACAGATAGTAGATAGCCTGGTGTCTGTAATAGGCTATTAGGTAATAGGCAGGGTTTTTCTAGATTAGATAAGGTTTCATGTACATAATAAACAAAATTATCGTTTATATTATAACCAAGTCAACAATGAAATGAAATATATAAAAATGCTCATAACATAAAAAGTACTGGGTCAAACGAAACCAAATTTTTATGGGACCAATTGGCATCTATTCTGCATCGAACAAAAAAAGAATCATGAAAATCGGTTTAGAAATCTCGGCGTAATCGGTGTACATACATAAAAATATATATATATATATATATATATATACCAACCCAATTGAGAACCTCCTCCTTTTTTGAAGTCGGTTAAAAATACTAGCGGCCGCTCGCGATTTCACTCGCGTGGTTCCCGTTCCCGTGGGAATATCGGGATAAAATATAGCTTATGTTAATCAGGGATAGTGTAGCATTCTAAAAGAATTTTTGAAATCGGTCCAGTAGTTTTTGAGTTTATTAATTACATACATACATACAAATCTTTCCTCTTTATAATATTATATAGTATAGAAGTATAGAAAACGGTAACATGATGATCCAATAACCACCACCACTTTTTTTTATTGAGGAAACACTGCAATTTTAATCAAAATCTGTTCAGCAGTAGTTTAAAAAAATATAGATATTTTATTGGGCAAACTCACTAAGAAATCTTAAAATTTAGAGTATCAATTACATTCTTGTCACTTGTGCAATTTAAAAAAGTTGTAATTGCATTTGTTGCAATTTATACATCAAAATTAATATTGTAATGTTATTTAAATAAACAATAATAATAAATAAAAAAAAAAAACTATCATCAGAAGTTTCGAACCATGACTCTTTGATATCTAAGTCGAGTACGTAGACCGCTGGGCTACGTGATCTTTTTTAGCTAGGTCGAAATATTCTACTACAAGAAACTCAGAAATAAAGTATGCATGTGTGAGTGATTAGTAAAATTTGAAGACAGACACACTTCTCTCGAGATATTTGGATGATTAATGTACTACAAAAAGATAAATGTTGGTTTCGAAAATTCAATATTTATTTATAGAATGCGCTTTAAGTATTTTGAGTTAAAAAGATACAAAGAAAAATTAACAAAAAAATAAAAACTACTAAATAGCGAAAGTAGCGCCATCTAACGACCGTTCAGCTTTTTGTAACTTAATCGTTCCACCTTAAAGTAATATAACCTCAAAACGCACGAAGACAGCTGCACGCACACCTGACCCAACGCCCTCGGACGCGGTGTCGGATTCGTCTACGTGATAAGGGGGTGACAGTCGCTAGGAGAGGAGAAGGGATGATGATGATGACTAGACTGCTGACCTGATCTGATCTAACCTGGACACCAGAACCATTTTCCTAGATATAGATAGTTACAGATATCGACACTTGCCGTGTGGTGACGGCCTAAGAATACAAGTATTACCACTCCGTTACATGCTTGGCATGTCGAAAGAGTCGACTAAGAGGCTCGACACATTGAACACCTGTGCAAGAGAAGGAAAACTTAAAATAAACTCTCTACCACCCGTCTGGCCAGCATGGTAGCAGCAGGCTTATATCCTCCTATGAACCCACCATAGGCGTGAGCTAGGAGAGGCCTATGTCCAGCAGTGGACGTCCACAGGCTGATGACGACGAGATATCGACAACAATACAAAAAAAAACTGTCAAATCACATTGAAATAGTAACTTTAGCTCCTGAAAATAGTCATTTTACTTTGAAATATTGACCTGATCTGCTAAAAATGTATCAAATTACTTTGGAAGACTAACTTGATCTCCATAAAAATGGTCACAAAACTTCAAAAAACTGTTCCAATCTCCTGTAAAAGGGCACATTTTACAACGAAAATTGTCACAAAACTTCAAAACACTAACCTGGTCCCCCTCATGGAGCTGCGTCCTAGTGTTAGCGGCGACGCGGGAAACGAGCACGGGCGCAGCGCCCCAGCGCCACGCACACCTGCCCCGACCCCGCGCCCTCCGACGCGGTGTCGGACTCGTCTACGTACGATAAGGGGCAGCTGACAGGCGCTAGGAGAGAGGAAGGGCTGATGATGATGATGACTAGACTGCTGACCTGATCTGATCTCCCTATGGAGCTGTATCCTATAGTATTAGCCACTACCCTGGACACCAGAACCATTTTCCTAGATATTATAGATAGTTATGGATATCGACAACAATACAAAAAACAACAGCCATATCACTTTGAAATAGTAACTTCAGCTCCTGAAAATGGTAATTTTACTTTGAAATATTGACCTGATCTGCTCAAAAATTATCAAATCACTTTGGAAGACCAACTTAATCTCCAGAAAAATGGTCACAAAACTTCAAAAAACTGTTCCAATCTCCTGTAAAAGGGCACATTTTACAATGAAAATTGTCACAAAACTTCAAAACACTAACCTGGTCCCCCTCATGGAGCTGCGTCCTAGTGTTGGCGGCGACGCGGGACACGAGCACGGGCGCGGCGCCCCCGCCCCGCACGTTGAACCCGAAGCGGCCGTCCGCGCCCGCCGACGCGGTGTCGGATTCGTCTAAGTGATAAGGGACAGCTGACAGGCGCTAGGAGAGAGGAAGGGCTGATGATGATGATGATGACTAGACTGCTGACCTGATCTGATCTCCCTATGGAACTGTATTCTATAGTATTAGCCACTACCCTGGACACCAGAATAATTTTCCTAAATATAGATAGTTATGTAGATCGACAACAATACAAAAAAAACTGCCATATCACTTTCAAATAGTAACTTCAGCTCCTGAAAACGGTAATTTTGCTTTGAAATATTGACCTGATCTGCTGAAAATTTATCAAAAAAAAAACTGTCCAATCTCCTGTAAAAGGGCACATTTTACAATGAAAATTGTCACAAAACTTCAAAACACTAACCTGATCCCCCTCATGGAGCTGCGTCCTAGTGTTGGCGCCGACGCGGGGCACGAGCACGGGCGCGGCGCCCCCGCCCCGCACGTTGAACCCGAAGCGGCCGTCCGCGCCCGCCGCCAGCTGCACGCACACCTGCCCCGACCCCGCGCCCTCCGACGCTGTGTCAGACTCGTCTACGTGATAAGGGGCAGCTGACAGGCGCTAGGAGAGAGGAAGGGCTGATGATGATGATGATGATGACTAGACTGCTGACCTGATCTGATCTCCCTATGGAGCTGTATCCTATAGTATTAGCCACTACCCTGGACACCAGAACCATTTTCCTAGATATAGATAGTTATGGATATCGACAACAATACAAAAAACAACAGCCATATCACTTTGAAATAGTAACTTCAGCTCCTGAAAATGGTAATTTTACTTTGAAATATTGACCTGATCTGCTGAAAAATTATCAAATCACTTTGGAAGACTAACTTGATCTCCAGAAAAATGGTCACAAAACTTCAAAAAACTGTTCCAATCTCCTGTAAAAGGGCACATTTTACAACGAAAATTGTCACAAAACTTCAAAACACTAACCTGGTCCCCCTCATGGAGCTGCGTCCTAGTGTTGGCGGCGACGCGGGACACGAGCACGGGCGCGGCGCCCCCGCCCCGCACGTTGAACCCGAAGCGGCCGTCCGCGCCCGCCGCCAGCTGCACGCACACCTGCCCCGACCCCGCGCCCTCCGACGCCGTGTCGGACTCGTCTACGTACGATAAGGGGACGCGGAGAGCGCGTTCCAGGAAGCCACCGTCACTGAGGGAAAAATTGCCGTTAAAATACTATCGCAATGGGAAGAGCCACGGATTATATCCGTCATTTTAGGAGATGGTAAGGTAGTATCCAACAATAGGAACAACTATTATTATAAAGATACAAATATAATCAATACAATCAACTATTCCATGCATTTTAATCAAGTAGGTATTTAAATATTCTATTGAACAACTGTTTTATTTTTCTCACGATTTCTGGATTGATGGATACAACCAGCCCTGGTTCCTGTTGATACCGTGAATTAAGGAATTCACGGTATCAACAGGAACAACCTAGTATGATTACGTCGCCGCCGTCCATTACTTCACTTGCCTTTTGCGTGCATAAATTACCGACAAAACACTTTCTTGATACGCGGATACGATAGACTTATGACAAGTACAGCACCGAACACGATTTTGCGTTTATGTAATGTATTTCACTCACTCTTCATCGCGCGGTGGAGCATCGGTCCAAACAGCGCGCGGCGGCGGTTCAGTGTGCGTGGTGACGCGAGCACCTCTAGCGCTACAAGGCGCAATAGGCCTGGTAGATGCTATAACACTCAGGGTTAGATAGTAACGTATTTCACTCACTCTTCATCGCGCGGCGGAGCGTCGGTCCAAGCAGCGCGCGGCGGCGGTTCAGTGTGCGTGGTGACGCGAACACCTCTAGCGCTACAAGGCGCAATAGGCCTGGTAGATGCTATAACACTCAGGGTTAGATAGTAACGTATTTCACTAACTCTTCATCGCGCGGCGGAGCGTCGGTCCAAGCAGCGCGCGGCGGCGGTTCAGTGTGCGTGGTGACGCGAGCACCTCTAGCGCTACAAGTCGCAATAGTCCTGGGAGATGCTATAACACTCAGGGTTAGATAGTAACGTATTTCACTCACTCTTCATCGCGCGGTGGAGCATCGGTCCAAGCAGCGCGAGGCGGCGGTTCAGTATGCGTGGTGACGCGAGCACCTCTAGCGCTACAAGTCGCAATAGTCCTGGGAGATGCTATAACACTCAGGGTTAGATAGTAACGTATTTCACTCACTCTTCATCGCGCGGTGGAGCATCGGTCCAAGCAGCGCGAGGCGGCGGTTCAGTATGCGTGGTGACGCGAGCACCTCTAGCGCTACAAGGCGCAATAGGCCCGGGCGATGCGGTACCGCCAGAACGTTCGCGATTGCGGGAACTGCTGCGTCTGTCACAACAAAGCAATTCAAAGATAAACCATGCTGGGATCCCAATCGGAACATCATATTTTGCTTGTACTACGAACAGCACCATCTATTTCTAAGGCATTCTAAGTTCTTTCAATTAGAAAATCTAGAATATCATAGGTACACTTAAATAAATAACAAATGCGGAATTTCATCTAATTGAAATAACGTTCTCCTCGCATTTACTAACGTCTCAGTTCGCGGCACTGTTAATGCTGTGATCCCAGCTAATGCACCCAAAGGGCCTAACAGTGGTCTTCGACGAGGATCTCTGAGGCGGAGGAAGCCGTGTACCACGCTACATGCATATTGAGCACTAACTCCGTGTCGTAAGATTCATATTACCATAAACGTGAGAAAAAGGTTGGTAATCAATCACATACCTAACAAAACTCCTGTTAGACGACCTCGACCTCCTCGCATCTTCCAACGCCTGCGTCTCGGTTCTGGGTACTGTCGGTGCTGTGATCCCTGCCAAAGCACCCAAAGCCCCTAACAGAGGTCTTCTACGGGGAGCTCTGAGGCGGAAGAAGCCGTGTCGTTCCACGCTACACCGCCAGAGGGCTTTTGCTGCGCGCCCGGAACGCATATTGAACCCTAATACTGTGTCGTAAGATTCAGACTGCAACAATCGTGAGAAAAAATTACATACAAACACACCAATTATCTAGCCCACTTAAGTTTCATGAAGAACTTGTGTATGGATACTAGATAACGGATAAACATACATATAAACTTTTTTTGTAAATAAATACATAATATACATATTAAACACCCAGACCATGACAAATAGACAATATTTATCTTGTCCGGGGATCGAACCCGGGAGCTCTGGCGCAGAAGGCGGGCTTAGTGCCCCTGCGCCAAATAGGACGTCATAAGTATGTGTTTGCGTTTAGCTAATCTCCCACTGATGGAAGAAACTATGACTTATAATCATACAAATAAATTATTAAAATTATGCATTAAAATTTGATGATTATAATAAAAGTACGCTTACTGGTTCCCGTTTCAACTGTATGAAGAACTGTTTCTTCTTGAAGGAAATCTTTACGATTTTACTCCAAGAGAACGTGTTCACTCTGATGTTGTTTTGAAAGACAACTATTCCTATTGACGTCACACCAATAAATATGTCCTTCCCATTGTAATCCTGAAAGGGAGAGTAACAATACCTGATTATAACTTTTTAATTTTGCATTTTACAACGTTATTTTTATGTAATAAATACACACATCAACACTGTCTAATATTACATTCATCATAACTCAAAAATTATCTACCGTACAGAAAAAGTTTGTATGGGGGAAAACCCTCCTTGGTTCGGCCTTTCGAAATTTAAAAAGAAAAATAAATGTAAAACAAAAGAATGCATGATGATGAGTATGGCAATCGTGGACGAAGACTTTTATGGACTCGAGAATTTTCCAAACTCGTATTCTTTGCGAATACGGTTCAAATCAACAATGAACGTAAATAACGTAATTCCAAAATAATTTAAATTTTGGCATGATTGACTGTACTTGCGATGTTATATCTAGGTTCCTATAAAACAAAAAACAAAAATCTACCCAATGAAAAAATAATGCCTATTACATTTTGGATATAGAATTTATTTGTATGACTAAACTGAAAACTATCAGGTCACCTATTCAACCGTTGAGTAAAATTATGACCACTATTTAGACAAGCTATTTATAGGTCAAAACTTACCCGACAGTAAGAGGAAAGTGTCAATAATGGAATATACTGCAGATAGGAAAACAATGTAATAATAGGTATAACCAAGCTCTTCAAGGAAGTTGAAATGTGCGTCAGGCAGGGCATCTCCCAATGCAAATAATCCGAAAACAGCTACTTTGCTCCTTCTTAACGAGGAAAAAAATTAAACTTTTTGAAAAGAAGAGATGAAAAGCCCATTTATTTATTTGGAGGGGGGAATGCCAGCGAAGCTGGACGAGTGATCAGTCTTCCTAGCCGGAACAATTTCACCCAGTAGTTATATGTACTACTATCTTAATCGAGCTCACGCGAAAATCGCATAACGTGGTTGACCGGGAATTTCCGCGAGAATGTATCTTAAGTTTTTAGTTATTTCTATCATACAATTAATTCATTTCATTTCATTCATAAGTTATTCTGTTCTGTTCTTAGTATCAAAATAAAGCGTTTTTTTAGTTGTAGCAAGTGAAATAAGAGAATCTGCAACAGTGGCTCATATTGCTGGCTAATATATTCATCTTAATCATAATCATAATTATAATCATTTATTGTGAAACATAGGTACATACAGATGGCATAATACAATATAATTGTTCAGCTATGTCCTGCCATAATAGCATACAATGAAGGGTTGAATTAACTATTAATCCCACAATTATTGAAATAGTAATGATATTACAAATTGATCATGCATGATAAGATAATATTATTAAAATAATTTTGAAAATTAAAATCATCAAACAAAAATCATCAAATATAGTCAAAATATAATTACAAATCTTTATCTGTCAAAAATTTACTAAGTGTGTAGTAGCATTTCTCCAACAATAATGGCTTTAATTTTTGTTTAAACGTAAAGTTATTTCTCTTTTTATTTATCTTTCAAACACATTCTCTTATTTGTTAATAGTTCTATTCTATGTCATGTTAGTTTATTTAACTCTTGAAACAGTAAAAACCGGTCAAGTGCGAGTCGGACTCGCGCACGAAGGGTTCCGTATCATTATCTATAAAAACGGCAAAAAAAAAACATGTCTGTTGGATGGGAGCCCCCTTAAATATTTATTTTGTTCTGTTTTTTAGTATTTGTTGAATACATCATCTGTGAAAATTTCAACTGTCTAACTATCACAGTTCATGATTCAGCCTGGTGACAGACGGACAGCGGAGTCTTAGTAATAGGGTCCTGTTTTGGGTACGGAACCCTAAAAATAGCAGCTAATTACGTCATACAATTACTTTAAAGTGTCTCTTATTTATATTCTCATAGAAGGTGACGAAAAGTAAGAATGAATCACGCGAGAGCAAAACTATGTTTCCCTTGGGCGATGTACTTTGAATCCCTCACTGCGCTCAGGATTCTGCTCTAGAATCCCTCGCGGTAAAAATATTATTTTGCTCCCTTATAATACAATCTACTATACAATGTCACCTATTGATAGCCATTCAAGGAGTTTAGTGCGGAAAGGGACACGTTGTTCCGCAAGTTCCGCGTTGCACAAGGACAAAATCAATTGACTTAAGTTATAATAGCTGTAAGATTGAAGAGTTTAAATCTTGGACAACAGTCAACACCATAAAACATACTATTATTATTGGCAGCTTTCAAACATGATCTTGCAATATTAACTAACCTTAGCCGGGTGCGATTCCACTCCATAACAATCCAGTCTCTTAGCATGTTCTAGAAAGTTCGCCTCCGCGTCAGCCGGGGCCTGCCCTCGGTGTAGCTTATGTAGTTCTCGTATGCGTCTCTCGTCCTCCGTCGTTTGTTTAGGCAGGAGGCATAGCTCCGATAGGTAGTCCGGTGGGTGTTCTGACACGTTGTAGTCACCTAGTTCAGCTTGAGAGGGGGAAAGACAAAAGATTTTCAAGGGGTTTGAAGATTTCGGTATAACTACTGATCCGCCATTTTTTTTTACAAAATCGCGGTCTATGTAACCTTTCATATCGATTGTTTATATAAATACAAACACAAAAATACAAATTGACAAAATTTCCTAAACTGTCACATTTCCAAATTTTTGGAAGATGAAGTTGTATCAGTCAGTTGCGCTTTTCCTCATTGTTAACTGCTTATAACAAGTTTGGGACATTTAAGTGTGTTTTAT
This sequence comes from Chrysoteuchia culmella, assembly GCA_910589605.1. Lineage (NCBI taxonomy): Eukaryota > Metazoa > Arthropoda > Insecta > Lepidoptera > Crambidae > Chrysoteuchia > Chrysoteuchia culmella. The sequence goes on from OU342651.1 coordinate 6,886,682, forward strand.
GTTTTTATTGATATACGGCCGAAATTAATAAGTTATCTGAAGATATGGATAGGGCTATCTCAGGTCGCCTAGGATACTGGCTTCATTGACTAGCAACCGTCGTTATTTTGGTCATATTAACAAAAATATCCTAGGCAACTATCTCAGATAGCCCAATCCATATCTAAAGATAGGTTATTTATAAACATAAAGATATATTTATTTGCAAAATACATGAGTAACAAAGTGATGATGAATACAATGTAAAGAATTAGATCTATCATGTTTTGCCGTTCAGCATGCAAAAAAAGAATATCATCAGGTAAAGCAATAATTACATTAAAATTATAATTCATTTGATTAAAGAACAACATTAAATATTAAATAAATTTGTTTAATTAAATTTTACATTAAATTTTACATTAAAATTTAAATAATTATTTCGGGCGATAAACAATTGATTTACATAGATTCCAAGTGAGGACGCGTTTTAGAAAAAAAAAATATACAAAATGGCGATTCAGTAGGTATACCAGGCTCTATACAAAAATCTTCAAACCCCTTTATTCAAATATCCCCCATAATGTTTGCACTTAGATTAACTTGCACCAGTTTAAGGTACTACATAATATTTGTGAATTGTTTTTAATTAGCAAGCAAGAGGCGATATTCGTAGACGTAAAGCCTGATGTCACAGTGTAACTAAGGAACTAACAGTGGGACAACGCCCTTGAAACTTCGCGGCTTTTGACAAGACTTTCACAGTATTTGACAGGACATATGTCATTGTTCCGAGTGAGCGTATAGCAGCTCTCGCCCCGCAAACTCCGCACGATTGCTCTGGCAAAATGTGTCCGTCGGACTACTGTATGCATAGATATTGTGCTGACGTGCTGTTAACTGCACCAGAAACAAAAAGAACGCCAAGAATTGTACATATGAAGAATTTTTAATTGATGAAAATATTAATTTTATTAATAACATACAGTGGCACTAGGCATTATCTACAACCTTTAATTAAACCTGTTCCGAGATAAACTAATGACTGGTGCCCTAGATAACAATACTTTAAATTAGGTCATTATATATCTTTCAATAACTTGTTATTTTAATCAACTTCATTCAATTGCTGACGCAAAACTAAGCAAGAAGCTATTCTTTTCACAATGTTTTTTAAACAATAAAGTTACTATTTCTTTGGGAACATTGTATTAGTAAAAAAAATATATTGAAACAGCAATTTTTAAAGTATTCACACAAATATAATAAGTTATTACTTCCATTGCATAATTTGCGTTTCGATTAACTTTACCGTTGGTTTTTAGGTCTTAAACAAACAAATAATTAGGTTTTATAACAAAATACCTTGTACAGTGAAAGAGGCGAGCAGCAAGCCTGTGTTCTTCGGTGCAGCCATCCTTCCGTCCAACAGCAGTTTCCTCAACTGCAGACACAGGAGGTATCTGGTATACTCCTCGGCCAGGCGTGAGGGTTCGGGCGGGTAAAAGCGGACTGCTAACCAAAACTGCGCATTGGCACCTACTTGCTTCTTCACTGATTTACCGCTGTCCAACCAACGCTGGAAATAAAATGTGAATGTTAGATAGTTTTATGAAAATAATATTATGCACTTTCTAAAACTTGGTGGCGTAGTAGGAAATAAATTGTTAATGTCAATTTTAATGTAATAGTCCACCCTATGGACGTTGGCGGCGTAGTAGTTCGCGCGCTGCGCCTGCGGTTATAATAAGATGGACGGCTGACCAAAATATTGTTTTTCACGCACTTCTTCGTCGTACGGAAAGTAATACTGACAAGATATCGATCAATTGGGTGACATAAAAAAAATACATTTACAAACGAATGTTCAACACACTATAAGATGCTCAGTACACATAAATGTAATATGTACTGACAGCTTCATTTACTCATCAACACAATAATAACACAGATAAGAAACAATATAAAACTATCAACGATTGCAAAATCACTATCGTGGTTATAAGAATCTGATTAAGTTGTCGCCACAGGTGACATGAGTCATATTCTATGAGCAATAACGAATAAAGGCGCCATACATGAGTGCAAGGATTTTCAAGGAACTTATGTTTTATGACTCATATTTCTGCAGATTTTCAAGATCCCATCCTGAGATCCCATTGCTTAAATACCTATTTCATCATATTATGCTGTTGTGAATATTGTATAGTAACTGAACATAGTATTTGGTGTGTTAGTGCTTTAACACTGCTTTATGAAGTTGAGAAGTAAAATAAGACAAAATAAATCAGAGATCATAAAGTATACAGACCTGCACTTCATAATATTTTTCTATTTTATGATTATGCTAATAAATTGTCACCAGATCTGCGGGTTCCTCTTGCCGGGATCGCATTGAGATCGAGATTGAATGTCAATATTTTTTACTGATTGTTGATGTTGATTCGATTTTGATTGGCGTTGAAATCTATTTCTATAGTATAAAATTACTTTACTTACTAATTTCAATTATAATGTTTAGTTAATTTCACTTAAGTCATAGTTACTGACTTTTGACATTAATTCATCGATCTCAATGCGATCGCGTCAAGAGTAGAGTTGCTGATGCATAACTAAATAAAGCAAAAAGAACCCATAAAGAAGTCCAAAACAATATTACAATCATAGCCAATAAACTTAAAGAACCAAATCACAATAAAATAAAATGTTCAAAAAATATCATTAAAAGAAGGAGAAATTGATAAAGTTTTAATGGGCTTGTTTTATTTTGATGTGTGAACAGACAATTATTTACTTTATGAATTAAACATAAGGAAATAATTAAATTCATTATTTGTTCATGGCTTTCTAATTATATAAATCAATGTAGGTATGTAATGCAATAGATAATATTTTGTTCATAAATACTGTAAGTAGTCGGGCATAAATTACAATATTTTATTAGGGAATACTATGCTTCATCCTACGTAGTGGAAATTAAATGCAAGCAATCAAAAAATACTGTTAAATGTAACATTTACTCTTCCATGATTGCTTTAATATAATGTTATAGATTCTATAAACTTTCAGGCCACGGATTATGAGAGACAATAGGTTTTCCATTGTTCTCTGGACACCGGCGTCTGGTTCGAATTAGATAATAAATTATTATAAGTTTTGTTCACACTTCAAAAAAAAAGTTAAGGAAATAAAATATGGCTATTTAATATGTCAGAGAATTACCCATTAGGAAAACATGTAACAGTGATATTAGAACCCTATTAAAATTGTATATATGGAAAGTAACTTATGTCTGTCTGTTTCCTCATTACACCTGAAGATTTGTTTAAAATAGATTGGAGTTGGTATACCAATCATGTCTTTTTAAATTGAAACTTGTAAGTATAAACATGGGATGAAGAATTACGGAAATGCTGGAATGCCTGCTTGGAAACAACATGGTTGTAATTTCCTTTAGTTGAGTCTGAATTTAGGGGAATGAATGAGAGTGGTAGGGAGGTGTGTCCTCCATCCCCCCACCAAAGCATTTGACGAGAAAATGCAAACTTTTTCATTTTTTTTCTAAAGTTTCTAAAAATTTATGAGAAAACGTAGTATTACAGTAAATTTAACGTAAAAGACAGCTCAACTAAAGAAAATATAAGCCATAAGATATACTGTCTCAACTAATATAAAGTATTTAATTAGTAATCCTAAAGCATCACAAGACTGTCGGCAGTCTCACAACTACGGAATAATTATTGTCTTCATTCATTTCATTTTCCGATGCCTACCTCATGATTAAAGAAATAATTAGGTCTGTATTATTCTACATATAAAAAAATAAAAGAAACTGCTTACTGTGATTTCAGTATTTGTTGCATTTGGTGGTGATCCGTTTTCTGTGAATTGCAGTCCGAAGTAATCCTTTTCAACTAGTTCTAGATGCTGGAACACTTGTTCTAACAAAACACTGCCTTTTGCTTTTTTCTGGAAATATATTTTGTATGGTTCATTACATTATTATGGTGACTATCATACAAAATAGTAAGTTACAAAAACAAAATGCAAACAACTTGTACAATTAATTAATTAGTCACAGTGTGTTTATAAGGTGCCCGAAAAGTAAATCATAATGGATTGAATACATTAACATAGATCAGGGGTTTGATGGTAACTCATCCCAATAAAACTAGCCCCACTATAGTACAAAAGTAGTTTACATATCAACAAGTTTATTTTAACTCCAAATAATAACCAAACACTATAGAATTTGTGAAATAAAATTAATACAGTCTGGAATATCACAGCTACTAAGTATTTTCTGATGAACATCCTTGAATAAATAAATAAACTTACCTCGATTTGAAACGACTGTTGGGTATCATCCAGAAACTGTACAGTGACATTGAAAATATTCAACTTGCGCTCCCTTGCAAGCTCTGAAGCACGCACGTTGTATGTGCCACTAGTGCTACTGAACGCACGCCGCGAAACACTCTCGATCATTGCATCTATTACTCACTTCTACCGGATTCCTATCAGATAAGTCAACGCCCGAGACTCGATACGAGTCAACACAACGGCGACGTATCAATAACCGAGCGCTCTTGCAGCCAAACGTCAATTAACCTAGTGATTCATCCAGGACCTTCGTAATACCTTAATTACCTAACCTCGCGGCTCATTAGTCGGCAATACACGCTACACCACCATGACGTAATTTTATACGCGAACTGTTGCTTTAAAAATCACAGGCAGAACTTCATTCCATTCCAATGTTTATTAATATTTACGTAGGTACGATAGGGCCAGGTCAGCTGATACAATTTAGGTCCTTGCGTACGACACCGATGTAGGATAAAATAACTATAACTCTTCAAATAGATTCCCTGTAAAGTAAATTCAGTAAACAGTATTCCCTAATATGTAAATAAAATCAATAAATTATAAAAATCAATTGACAATGACATTTGATATACCTATCCATCTACCATTTTGAATAGATTGAAAACGTTTTGTTCGTGTTTCCTTTATCTTGATTTGATTTGCAAGAATCTCATCCTAAAAATGGTAAGTTAACAAGTAAACGCTTCTGTTGATTTCGATAGTTTAGATTTTGATCTTAGGAGTGAGAGAAGATTTCAGCTTATTGTGAATAAATTCAATAGCTTAGAGTGAATAAAGTGAACTACATTACTACATATTAGGGGTAACATTTTTATAGAGTCGAGAGACTGAGAGAGGAGAATCACGAACGACACGAACAAACTTTTTTAACTGTCAAACTTCTAAGTGAACGATGCGTTTTGTTTCACTAAATAACGTATTAAGAAAGTACCAGCTATGTAAAAAAAAATATTACGACCATTGAAGAGTCTTTTTAGCTAAACATTTTTGATAAGTTGAATAAAAAAAACTATGGCATTCAATTTTTTACCGACTTCAAAAAAAGGAGGAGGTTATCAAGTCGACTGTATTTTTTTTTTTTATGTATGTTCCACCATAACTTCGCCAGTTGTTAACAGATTTTTAAAATTCTTTTTTTATCTGGAAGAAAATGGTTTATGTGTGGTCCCATATAATTTTTACGAAGATCTGGCTAGTAGTTTTTTCATAATCCTGAAAAATATCAATCACCTTTTGGCAAGTAGTCGTATACCTAGATGACATCATTGTTGTGTATGGGCTGATTTTTAGTGTAAGTAACGGCACATAATGTAACAAAAAAATCTGAAATAAAAACATTTTATAAAAAAATTCAAACCGACTTCAAAAAGTAAAAAATAAAACTTGGAGTCGGTGCTAGTTAGCTAAGGCCAAAAAAAATATAGTTAATAGAAGTGCAATGTAGAATGCTTTGGCTGGCACCGACTCCAAAAGTTTTATTTTTTACTTTTTGAAGTCGGTTTGATTTTTTTTATAAAATGTTTTTATGTTAGCTAAGTTTAAATGTTTTAAATAATTTAAAAATGTTGTTATGAGTTGCAGCAAAACGTTTATGCGGAGGATTTTAGCTTTTATGGAGCAAGCACACTCGATACCTACTTGAAGCCCAAAAAATGATCGACGACGACGGTACAAAGTAGTCGACGGTACAACCTCTCTTTCTAATTGATTACCATTGATTTAGTACCCACTTACTTGTGTAACCCCGTAGAACACATATTTTGTGTCTGTTTCGACTGCTCGGCCGGTGTGCCAGAAAAAAAACGACTATGTCAACATTACGAAAGAATATATAGAAAACTAATTAAAAAAACCCAAATTTGCAGAACCGATATTCAGAAACGGAGCGTTCGTAGAGCTTCCATTCTTTTACAAATTACATGTAAAGCTAGAAGTAGGGTGACCATGATTTGTATTGCGTCAAGCAGACATTTCCGAAGAATTAAGTATGCAACGTCATAATTTTGTATACTTACTTATGTACAATCATTTTGTTGAATTACGAGATCGTCATTTTTTTGTATGTCTGACTAATACTTTTCTTTTGGCATCGGTATCAGAGATGAAGTGAAAGGTTAATTTTGATAACATAAATAAGTCTGATTTCGAAATGCGTTCGCATCAATACTTTTTGTTACGGTGCTGTGTAGTATAGGTAAGTACAATATCCTCATTTCTCACGTCAGCTCTGGTACCAATACGTCCCTACTTAATACTTAGACTAAAAAAATATTAATACTGAGGCATTTTTGCGCGGATCAAGAGAGCTTGTCTTCTAGTCGGAACATTTATTTGTGTGCTCGCGTGGTATTTTTATAACTCTTATAGCAGCGAGGCGGCTCCCACCCATGTACACGCACCTACAACATAGAAAAAACTCATCTAGCTTTTTATATTGTTAAATATATTTTTGAAGTGAAAACTTCTTTAGCGGCGTTGAGCACTTTTTCTGTAATGGGTATAAAATCTTAAACTCGCGTCAGGACACGTGACCTGATCGAAAAAGCGTAGGACGGATGGAGAATGTTGAGGTGACAGGTTGACTATGGTCTCGGTTGCTTAGCGACAGACTGTTGATAATGTCTTTTACTTGTCTCTTGTTTTATTGTCAATATATATTTTTCGATTCTCTATAATAACTGATGTTATCTTATATCGTATTACCTAACTTAACGTTCACTTTAATATGGTTTGTCATGTTTGTGTACGATAGCGCAATAAATGAATATTGTATTCTACCACATAAATGATAGTACTTTTATACTGATAAAGCAATTGGTGCAAAATTATTCCCTAACCATTCCAAAATATCAAACATGCTCAACGTTAATAATCAAGTTTTCACTTCTGCCGGCACTCCCGGAGTGCAACCCGTCTTTTTTTATGGTATCTAAACTATAGAAAGATGAAGAAGTGAAGCCACTCAAAGCAATCTGAAACATCGAAGGAATATTATTCGCGTTGCAGTGTCAATTCACCTTTCACTGCATCCCTGATACGGGTATTATAAAAAGATGGAAACATTCCCATGAATACCTCCTTATCAAACTGAACGTGAACTATAATAAAACTGTCTAGTGATATATTTTTATTAATTATCATTTATTTATTTTTATTTAAACTGTGATTTCTTGTGTACTTAAGCATTTCTGTTTCTTGGTAGTTAGTAGGTATAGTAAGGGACTATTACACAATATAAAATTAAGTTTTAAGTAGCTTACTTTTCAGATAATTTGACAGTTGTGATATGAAAAATATGTCGATTCATCTTTTAAGTAAGCTACTCAGAACTTACTTTTAGATTGTGATACAGGCCTAAAGTCTTTCAATGTTCATTATGGAACTGTTTTTTTTTCTAGCAGCTATTTTTAGTCTAATAACGTATTGGTACCAGAACTGATAATATGAGAGATAAGGATATAGTATCTAAACACATTACCACAACTGCAACAAGTAGGCGTCGATACGAACGCATTCTGAAATCAGTCTTATATAATTATATTTTTTGTTTTATGAACGACGGGGAGACTCTTAGCCTTAGCCTTCATCATACCTGATGTTAAGTATTGATAAGGCTGAAGATAGTAGCGAGCATCTCCAGTAATCCTCAGCCACTGAGGAACTGGCTATCTTATCTCTAACTGGCGGAACACAACAATGCTGAAACATTGTTGTTATGGCGTCAGACTGTAATGTTGTTTTCCCTCTTTCAATAATAATATGAACTTACTTAATAGACTTACCATTTTCGGCTAGGACAACAACGGGTAAATGAGACAAAACACTATCCAGTGACAAGTAAATTGATTTTTATTATATAGTGGCTCTATACAAACCAAAAACTAAAAAAAGTGTCCTGAAATCAACACATAAAAACATACAAAATAGGTACACTGTTAAAACAATTAAAAGTTACTGTTTTAGTGATCTTAAATAAATTTTGAAGGTTCATGAATGCCTGCCCAAGGATATCAGAAATGGACTTAATTGAATGTGATTAGAAATTGTCGATGATGCTACACTAGGGGTGAACTCCTAACTTGCTGATGTGAATGAATGTTGGTTGTTGATGTGGATATTTAATTATAAAACTAAATGTTAGTTTTTGGGTTAATTTAATAGATGGATGGGGTCACCGCTAAATGTGTGATCCTCTGATTATATTTTCACTGCTTGGTACTAGCAGGATAGTAAAACAGCCGGAGGCGACTCCCGGGCTTCCCTGATCTGTCCTCTAACGCCGAGCGTACTGAATTTTCTGCTTCGCGGGCGGAGTGGTGTTTCGGAGGGGCGCCGTACGCGTCTCGTCACCTGCGAGAGTGGATTATGAACGGAGGTGCTTACTACTTTAACTTTCAGATATCATTGTAACCGGTGAATTCTCACCAAGGGGGCTTTACTGTAATGTCTTTACAACGAAGCCTGAAGGGCCCTATTCCACATAAAAAGCATCAGAGCAAGGGGAAGGTTGATACTTCGCCCTTACCGGGCGAAGTACCTCGGCTCACTAGGCAGTCTCCGGGAAGCCGTCTCTGACGTGAAGGCGCTGGGAGCATTCCTGGTTGAGCTGGGATGTCTGGAGTGATCCGGCCTGACACCCTCCGGACGCAAAATAGGCGCAAAAGAGTCGTCGAGTTGCGGAAACCGCCCGTATTGAATGAAGAAGAAGAAGAAGGTTGATACCCCAGACTTAACCTCTAAACTGGCCACTTGCATACCGATTATGATGCTGTGACCTATTTTTAATATTTCTTATTTGTAAGTAAATGTTTAATTTGTGAATAAATTATGTTCCACAGTATGATGCCTTTCTGTTTATATTACAGGGAAGCTCTGGCTACAGAGATTAGCCCAAATTATGTTTACATGAGGGCTTCCATGCCACATGGTGTGCACTCATGAAATCATTCTTGAAGTGAATTATTTATGAAAGTTTACTAATAAAAAGAGAAAGTAACACCCTATGGGGTCCCCTTGTATCAATTACAAGACTTAACTTGATAATTTAGGTAGATTAGGCAAGTATAATGGTAAAATCAAGTAGGGACACTGATTATGAAATTCGGATGTGAAGTGCACTGACACTAACCTGCGGCTTCAGCTATTCATTCATCAAGAGAATCAGATAGGTACATATTGTTTATAATATAAACAGTTTACACTATGTACATAATAATTCTATAATCTCCTAGTTTAAAATAACCTTAAAAAGCAAGGTCCTTTCAGTCATATCAATCGCAGACCATCTCACAATCTCCTGTCAGTGTCATAACTGTCACTGTCGATCTGACAGATGGGGCGTTACGTGCGTTTGCACTGGATTAAAACGTAAATCAGTGAAGATAATATTCCTGGTGTACGATGGCCAAAATCAAAGCCAAGGCTGATGCTACCTCTGAACAATGAAAACCTGTAAAGTCAACAAGGTTCGAAGAGCAGTTTCGGCCACCACTACAAAACATTTAAATACAGTCATTCAATGAATTAAGCAACTTTTTTCCTTTACAATTTTTTTATCTACTAGCTCCCACCCATCGTACCTACCTATCCACCTCACCTACCATATAAATATATATATATATATCTTAATGAAAGGAAATTTTAAAATGACCGAAGTCTGCAGACATACTGCCTTATAAAAGAAACGACATTACAAGACTTAGATAAGATGGTAGTAGTTAGCCAGACGGACTTACAAAAAGTCCTACCACCACTCAAAGCGAATACAATATGTAAACCCGGACCCCTGGGTCTGATACCGGCGGTTGTACCACTACAACCACTCAGGGGCGTGCATTGGTTTTCCAGCGTAGTAGGCACTGTGGATCTAACTAGTAACCTTGCAATTATCCTATCCTGCTACCGAATATTATTAGTTTGAAAGTTTGTGACGATATTTGGATGGATGAATGTTTGTTACTCTTTCACTCAAAAACTACTGAACTGATTAAGATGAAATTTTACAGCAATTGGCTTATACATCAGAAAACCATATTGTATGCAAATATTTATAATTATCCAGATATTCCCACGGTAACGCAACAACGCGGCGAGTGAAGCCGAGAGCGGCCGCTAGTCATAAATGATAAGGTTCGTAATATTTAGTAGTAATATTAAAATGCTGACGAGTTTGATTGTTTGAGTACGCTAATCTCCGGAACTACTAGTTCGAATTGAATTTTTTTTTTGTGCTGGATAGTCTATTTACCTCGGAAGGTAATAAGATATTTAATATTACGCTACGATTAATAAGAGCAGAGCATTAATGTAAAACGTTGCAAAACGGGGAAAAAATATTACTTTTGGGAGTTTTAAACGGTTAAAGTTACGTAAAAATCATGCATTATGAAATTGTTCCCAATCAAAAGTTCTAAAAAACGGTCCGCGACAGCATATGTCTATGTTTTATGGTTAACCCACTATAACCATTTTTAAGATAATAAAATTTGTTCTAAACTAATGTATTATTTGAGAAGCTGTTTTCATAAACATGATATTAATCCTTATCTAAATAAATGCGCTAATCATCACAAGTATTTAATTTTGAACAAAATTGTACTTTACATCATTTAATTTTAATGAATATCGAAATATGATAATTTTAAAATAACTCCTCAACAAAACAATTCGCGACCAAATTCATTCGTCAGGTAGGCTTGCTTACTTTATACTGATATATTCCGGAAGTTTAAGGCTAGAACGTTACACGTACAAATAGCGCCCTTCTTGTCGTGGGCGGTTTATACTTGAGCAATACTTTTTCTAAATAAGTTGTATTCTTGTATGAAACGCTGCTTGTTTCGAGTAGGCAATTTCGAGACTGCCTACCGGTAGGTATTCAGTATGTAGCGTAAGGAAAATCTTAGTGGGGTTGAATAGAAGTTTAAACTAAAATAAAATAACTTTAACACTTATTGCATATTTATTTAGATTTTGAACGAGGTAGGCACTGCCTAATTGCCTATATGGAATGCAGTCCCCTGCAACCACTAGATCACAGAGGCGGTTATTTACTCTAATGAAATTCACCTTTCAATTCAACTCTGATACCGACACAAAAATAGAAAAAGTATTTTTCACCTCACAAGCTCTGAAAAGAAGGTTTTGTCAATCAGTTTAGTCGTAGAAAATATTTTTTTGCGGCCTAGTGCGGCAAAGTACTTTTTAAATTAATACCTAAAATATGTCATATCATAATGCGTTCCGAATCGAACTATTGAGTTTTTTTGTTATATTTGATTCTTATTTTAAACAGCTTTAAATGAATTATAATACTCCGTTTTGGTTTTATTATATTATTTTAGTTCATTGAATCATAAAAACAATAACAATAAGATTAAACTATTTGTTATAAGAATTTTGTATTAGGCTGGGAGAGATTTCACAACCTATAACTGGATTTCGGACTGTGACATAAATCTTTATTTTTAAATTGTCTTTGTCTTGTACCTCATGTCAGTGTCAACATTTACGGAGTCGTTTTTATTCTTATTAATAAGTAACAATATATTCCTACTTTAAATAACTTTGAATTAAGTATAATACTCCCTTTTTTATTATTTTAATTTTTATATCATAAAATCAACGAGAATAAGGTATATTTAGATTAAAATTTATGTTTAAAGATTTTTTTACCGGAAGTTGACCGCGGAAACAACCATAATGTTCCTCGCTGTTGTGAGGTGAAAAATTGTATGTTGCGCTCGGCAGAAAAGATTTTAGCGTCTTGTACCTTTGAAATCCTCGCTTCGCTCAGGATTCAATCTTTGAACCACTCGCTACGCTCGTGGTTCAATCCTAGAATCCTTCACTAGCTCAGATTTCAATAGAGGCAACTCGCCGCTAAATAACCAATTTTCCAGCCTTGCATAACAAATAACTATTGTCAGATGGAAATACAAAAAAAGTTACGATATCGTTATGATCAAGAACGTAAATAAAACAAAAAAAATCTTATACAAATCTTAAGACGTTGCATACTAAATTCAAGGAAATATAAATGAGTGTCCGATTAAATAAATATTTTCTTTGTCAATATGTTATTGTTAGTATGTATACGAAAACGGTATAAATATTTTCGTATCTGTACCTATACTTTCTTCATCCAACTAACCATACGTTTACGCCCTAACACAAGTATTGCATTACTTTCTGGGGCTGTCTCACTACAACTCGTTTGTTTAATTGGGAAATAAAAAAAAAATATTTTTATTTATTTATATACCTCATTATGATAAGTAATACCTACGTGATTAAAATGGCGACGTCTTTGGAAATGTCTGTTTGACGCAATACAAATCATGGTCACCCTACTTCTAGCTTTACAGGTAATTTTTCTCACAAAACGTTTCGACGTTTCGTCTTAATATTTAATCAATTACACGCAATATCTAATTTAATTGAGATTTAAAGATCTTAGGTACGAGGCACGTATGTACCTATATAGTATTTGCAAAAGTAAGTAAACTAAATGTCTTATTCAGTCTTAGCAATCTCTGAATTATGAAATAACTATTCTAAAATTATAGGCGTTTTCATGAAACACGCAGAGGTTTATATAAATATCATGCAGGTCCTTATGCCAGCCATTTATATACTATCAGCAATAGTATCAGTGATTAGCAAAAATAATGGAACCTCTACGACGCTCCGTTTCTGAGATCTGCGTGGGCGCGCGATTCTAACCGTTTCAACTGCGCGGCCATGGCTTTTAAGACCTATACAACTACAGGTCGTGAACTACAAACTTTAGGGTTTTACTCTAACTTTCTATAAATTCTTTGAAATCGTATCTATAATTAGCAAAAAGAATGGGACCTCTGAGAAGCTCCGTTTCTGAGATCCCTGTGTTCGCGCTGTTGTCACCGTTTCAACTTCGCGGCCATGAACTATAGGTCGTAAAATACATACTTTAAGGATCTATTAAGACTTTCTACAATTTCTGCGTAATCAAAATTAGTAATTTACGTAAAGAATGAGATCTCTATGTTGCTCCCGTTTCTGAGATCTGCGAGGCCGAGTGGTTCTCCACGTTTAGCCGCCACGGTTAAGCCCTTACAACTTTCTGAATATCGGTTCTGCTTTTCTACAAATTCCTTTGTAATGTTTACATAGTCGTTTTTTTATGGGACACTGTGGCCGAGCAGTCGAAACGGACACCACATTTTAAACACAATCACAGAATACTTACTATATAGTTGACACAATTTCTTCTATATAGCTGAGTCCCTACAACTTTCGAAAAACTATTTTGTAAGAACAAAATTGTAAGAAAAAGAGGGGCTCAAAGTAAATTAGGAAATGTATTAATTTAAACGAAATACAAACCGAAGGTAAGATGAAAGCATTGACTTATATATTACTAGAAAACATTAGATAACCGCAAGACTGATAGGACAGCAAGGACCAAAGACGTTTATAAACAGAAGATTAAAATGTCACCGGCCAATTCGTAACAATAAGGACAGCCAATAATTCATGATTTTTTTATTATGTTTATTTTTGCAATTTTCAATGTTTTTTTTTATACTCGTGATTACATTTTTATACTTTTAAATAGAAAAAATATATTTGTAAAAATCAACTCGGCCACAAGTGAATATGGGATAAATGGAATATGGGACTCGATCCCACGACTCTAACCATTGAGTTTGCGGACCTCCGGCGAAATTCTCCAATACTTATACTATATTAAGCACGTTATTAACCTGTAACCTCTGCCATAAAGGAGAGTCAAATGCATTTTTTGTAAGCAATTCTGTGTATAGTCTACATCCTGAAATAAGAATGACATCATTACAGAATCTTCATAAGGTTATAGTAAAAATAAAAATAGACAAAATGATAAACATTATATAGGTAACTACCTGTGATAATAACTCTATCTGACATACTACCTCATCTTTTTTCTCTTTGAAACTACATAAGTTAAATGACAAAATAATGTTTCGCCCGAAACGCTCATTTAGAAGTAGATTTATTATTCGTATTCTGGTTTTACGGCTTCTATGGAAGTAAGATAAGAACACCTGCTATTGGATGATGATAAAGTTTTAAAGTTCAGGTAGCTCTGGTAGTTTTTGAGATATTATGGTGAAATTTTAATTGGAGCAGTCAAAGTACAGTCAACAGCAGCTATGGTTTTACACGTTGACCTTGAGAGCGCCATTACGTGGTTCGCTCGTAATAGTTTTTGGCGGCGGCGGCGGTTTTCGTAGTGCAAATGTAAAGCCGTAGCTCTCTGCTCTTGACTGTACCTACAGTCAGCAGGTCAGGGCTTTACATACTGCAGACTCCAATTGACTTTGACTTTAGGACGTAAGCCGTCGAGTTCGGAAATTTCTAGTATGTAAAAAAGGTATGTACACCTTATGCCAGTTGAAGATGATACAATGACGCTGAAGATCATGGAATTACAATTTTGGACCTAGGTACTGTATATATAAAATTTGTGCTACTGGCTCTGTCATTAACACCAACTAATACATATTGGGCTCGTGTGGAGGACTATATTTAATTTTCCGTTTCATTCTCTTGTTCTCCTATTCATCAAGAAGGTCGGGCTCTAGTAGTGGGGAAACCAAAATAGCTGTCGATGATAGTGATGTGCCTAATAGGGCATGAAACAGGCAATACCTACAATTTTGAATAAGCCCGCCTTCTGCGCTAGAGGTCCCGGGTTCGATCCCCGGACAAGACAAATATTTGTGTGCATGAACATGTCTATTTGTCTTGGTCTGGGTACAAAAAAAAGTATTATTCTATTATCTAGTATCCATAACACAAGTTCTTCATGAAACTTAACGTGGGCTAGATAATTGGTGTTTGTATGCAACTGTTTATTTATTTAAAAAAACCGCCCAAGTGCGAGTCGGACTCGCGCACCGAGGAGGGTTCCGTTAAAATTTTCAAAATTATTTTTTATTATATGATGTTACTAAAAATTTACGGTTTTCGCAATTTTTCCTTTATCTGTACTATAAGACGTTACTTCGTACCAAATTTCAAGATTCTAAGTTCACGGGAAGTACCCTGTAGGTTTTCATTCCCGTGCGAAACATTTGCGCAGATTCTGGGCATATACGGCTGTATCTTTTGATTGCTTTGGCTTAGAAGTTTGATTTTTTCACAGCTCCAAGGGACAGTAGACCTGATTATTAGATATGTTTGATACCTCCACGCGTTCCTGAGAAAAACGGTCTTGACAGACGGACGGACAACGAAGTGATCCTATAAGGGTACCGTTTTTACGGAACCCTAAAAAATACGGAACTGAAGACCTTATGTTGACTTTGAATGAGAGAACTCAAGCTTAGAAATTAGAAGTTATACCTAAGAAAAAATCGATAGGTAATATTCGTACTTGCTTTGAATAAAAAGAATGAAAGAAAATACTTTAGTTAAGTCCGTCTTTTTTTGTACACGCCAGGCTAGTCGGAATGTGTGTAACAATTATGCCTTTTATTATGAAGAAGGTTGCTTTAAAATAATGAAACAAACATTCAAACAGTTATTTGCCTTTATTCTGCATCTCATCGTAAACCAGCAGCCATAATCAATCGTTCGGTACCATTATAGGAAGAAAAATTAATACACTATTACATATTGTTACAGTTTGGTTTGAATATGTGTTACAGCTGAAGTTATGTGTAAGTAGAGTTTTATAATCGTATTACTATGTAATTACATATGGATCAAGAAAACCAGGGTGCAACGCGATCTTGCTCTGTAAATACATTTTTATAATTATTTTAAGTTCATTACGGGACTAGCAGTTTAGAGATAAATTATAACATTTGTACTTAGCATCCTATGCTTCCTTCTATTACGCTAATGTTTGTTGGGAATCAGATTTTTCATAACGTGTTAAACAGGTGAAAATAATAATCAGTTGCTTCTTGTTGCTTTGACAGTTTAGCTTCTTGTTTAACTTGGTCTGCTTTGTCAATCACTTTTGTTATATTGTTTGATACAGATTGTACGGTCAACAGGACGTACGCCTTAACCTTTGGACTACTAAAACCGTCGATATTACGAGCGATGTACGGGCGCTCTCAAGGTCAAAGTGTAAAGCGGTAGCTGCTATTCATACACATACTCACATACACATTCATACACATACACAATATACATTCATAGCTTTCCCTAGTTGTTTTATTTAAAGCAATCGGAATAAATAATAGTAAAAGTACTCTTTCTGCTTAATGCTTATTGTCTTGCTTCTCGATTTTTTGCAAAAGGGGTAAAATGTCCTTTGCGTCTTTCGTTATTTGCAATTGGAGACAAATAGGTACATACATTAAAATTATTAAAATATCATTAATGAACGCAGAAGCTTCTACAAAGAGTATCTAACCTATAGAAGTTTTTTTTAACAAATTATAGGCTTTTTTCCAAATCTTATTATTTATCTTCTTGGATAGATTGGATATTCAACAGCAGCTACGGTTTTACATTTGAGGGGTAACAGATCAAAGTGTATTAACTCCACTCGACGAAATAAAATAGTACAGAACGGATTTTTTATCAATTGCAAACCTTGTAACTCATGTCAAATTATGACGCATCAAACTTCATAACTTTTTACGTACATCTTAAGTTTTGACGCGCACTGTTCATTGAAATAAAACAAATTTTCCGGATATTAAACGCGCTATATTTCACGAACTAAGATGTAACTGTCGTCATCTCGTGACCACCGCAGCTGAAAAGGTGCCGAAACGTCGCAAAAAAAAAACACTAATAAACCTAAAAATTTGATCTTAGTTTTTAAAATATAGGCCGTTTAATATTCGGAACAGTAGTTTTATTTCAATGCATTATTTTTATATAAAAAAAAAAACAAACATAGACTTCGTTTCAAACAATAATAAATCCAGGAACCAAACGTAGACATCGTTTCAAACAATATTAAATCCAGGAACCAAACGTAAACATCGTTTCAAACAATATTAAATCCAGGAACCAACCGAAGACATCGTTTCAAACAATATTAAATCCAGGAACCAAACGTAAACATCGTTTCAAACAATATTAAATCCAGGAACCAACCGAAGACATCGTTTCAAACAATATTAAATCTATTTCGTTATGCTTTTTATCTCAAAAGTTACATTGACGGAGTTTAATACACTTTGATCGGTTACTCTTCATTTGCAGTACGAAAGCCGCCGCTAATACGAGCGAAGTAAGGGCGCTATCGAGGTCAAAGTACAAAGCCGTAGGTGCTGTTGACTGTACATACTAATCTAAAGTATTCAGCAGCTGCTTCTTATCACAGACCTATACAGGATGGAAATTTAAAACGGGGCACCAAGGGTACCTGTACCTTGACCCTTGTGCTACAGAAATTTTGAACTGCATTCACCGAATTTGAAAAAAATGTGCAGTCAGCAGAATAATGATGAGTTTTCAAAAAAACTTTTTTTAATGGTTACCGATCCTGTTTCTCACGAGGATCAAAACACTCTATGACACTAACTGAAGTCTGAGCACTAGAAAAGTCAGAAATCGCTTAAACTATTTCTATCTATATAATAGGTCTGTGATTGATATTGACTTGCCAAAAGATTCCAATAGGTATGTGAAAAACACGGTTTAATAATAACCATGAACATTGAATAATCTCGAACTTTAGAATACTTTAGACTAGCGATCGATTTCCGGTTCTTTTTAGCAATAAATAATGCAAAAGGTTATCGACACAGTAATACCTAAACCTAACCCCTACCTAAAGTGGAGTTGGGCAGGTCATGTAGCTCGTATGGATAGAGGGCGATGGGCGAGAAGGATTCTCGAATGGAGACCATGGGCTAACAAAAGACCACGATGCCTCCCTCCAAAGCGATGGGTTGACGCACAGACCGATATCGAGATAGACCGTAAAAGTTACCTACCTTGCGTGTAAAAAGTTTGATCCATCAAAGTTTGGTTCGACCTAAGCCAGTCCGCTTGAGACCATTATTGCCGTGAAAAAACGCGTCACTCAGAATTGAAAATGGTTAATTGGGCAGTGCTTTCTTGCAAGAGCTCGTTAATAACATTTCCACATAACTAAATCTCTCTCGTGACGTCATCGTAGGCATGAAAAATTCGACACGCTAGGATCTCATACAGTTTGAAACGCTCTTTTTGTCTATCTCGATATAGGTCTATGGGATGATGATATCAGAGGACAGGCGGGACACTACTGGATGACAACGGCACAAGAACGGATAGAATGGAGGAATCTGGGAGAGGCCTATGTCCAGCAACGGACCCAAAGGCGCATGATGATGATGATATACCTAAACAAATTCAGGATATCAAATCTTGAAGTTTTCTATGAAAAATCTGATTCAGCAAATAATAAGTACAGTTTACGCGCAATATCGCATCGCACGACTTATCATAGTCACTGTGTACCTTACTGCTTGTGTGGGTTAGTGTTGTGTTGTAGTCGATAAAATCCGCATCGAGTATAAATTTAGTTTATATGGCCAAACATTCCTTTTTTTAAATACACTTTTTTGCACTTGTAATAATTTTTGAAAATATAAATTTTGATAATATTTTTTCCTTTTGTTCCTAAATATTAATCCAAATAGTTTATATCCTTAATATTGTATTTACAATTTTTCAACAGCCGAAAAATATGTTCAATTTTTATAATATTATTTTTTTAACGACTCTTGTTAAGTAGTAGGTAACAGTACAAATATTAATGATCACAAGTTGGTTTTCATTGGTCATTAACATACATTACATTATAGCCTTATTACTATTGGTAATACAGTTAACAGCAGGTCTTAAATTGAAAACATTCTAACTAAATTATTTACACACGACGTTACTAATACATATTTTACTGATGATAAAATTTATAGGAAACTTGAAAGTATTAATGGAGATTATAGTAAAGTAGCTCTCTTCAAAAAGGTTAAAAAGTTGGTGGATATTAAAATTATTCTGAACCCTAATAAAATAAGATTATTAATTTATTATTTGTGAATTAAGAATTATAAATCATAGTTACATAAAATAGTTGATAGATAGATAAACATATTCACATGGCACCGCACAAACCATAATAAACCATAATAGGTATTCCAAAATATTCATTTACAAAGTTGAAGAGAGCTTCGTATAGCTTCGTAAGAGAATTTAGCTCATACTAGATAATTTAATTTGTGCATACTTTTCGGGCACTTCTCCACGTCTCTAAAATAATCACTTAAATGTCAAAATTTGTCTTTTTGAAACTTTTTATATAATATGTATAATATTTTCAAAATCTACAGTTCCAAATGCGAGGCAATTTTATTAGTTTAATTATACTACCCAAAAATATGCACATAAATAAATTTATGTTTAAAACTATTTTCAAGACCATCTGTTACTTGTATTTTATTAATTGAAAATTGTAATATGAATTCGGAACGTATAACACAACATCTTTGACATTGCCAATAAATCCAACTTGAATCTACAATTTTATTAAAAAAGCTATGAAATAAACTTAATCGTTGAACTAATAATACGGCATTTAAAATAAAATTAAGGAAACAATATTTACAATTTACGATAGTGTTTTAATTACTATCTATTCTATACATATCGTTTTATACCTATCTATCAACAAAAAACCTACCAAAGATTCAAAAACTCTTAGTAGGCCTCTAAGACTGACGACACATTATCTACTTTCATAATATCAATATTATTTCTAAAACTATAAAGTGCAACATTCGCTAAGTAGAACGAAATAACTCAGAGTATTTCAATAAATTAATGTACCATCTACATTACAGATTTATCGCCGAAAATGGTATTGTACTTATTTACAAAATGCAATATTTTTTTTATACAAAAAAAGGAATAATACTAGGAATACCCACAGTCCAACATTCATCGAGTCATCGTCGTTATTTAGAATGCTATTAATCCCAGCTTTTCCCACTACGAGTTAAGTATACCCTAATACTGTAGAGTAAAATATCAATTTATAAAAAAGCAATAAAAAGTAGTTGTGTAGCTTGTTATTTAACAAACATTATTCAAGTCCAGAAATCATTTGAAAAGTTTTGGTACTAAAAATGGAGTCACTACTCCGATTGGAATGAAGATCCTCATTTCATTATTTGTACTAATAAACAACTACTTCTTACAAGTCTATGACATTCCATTCATATCAATGTAAACTACGTCGTGACGAATATTTCAGTCGAAATTTTATTTATTTTACAATTACATTAAACGCTTATCATTACCTCCCTTTTAAGTTGGCTGGAATCGCACAAAGGTTTGCGTTAAGGCCAGTATAATATTTATAAAATATTATTTGATAAGGAAACGTAAAACACCTTTCTAAGTTAAGACACTATTAATGCAAACAATAAAGAGTATCGAGACGAAATCACGAATCTACGTGCTAGATCTTGAAGCCAAAATCATCGACATCGATACACTAATGCGTCCCATCTCTAAAGGTACTTATTCTAAGTTTTAATTTGCCGCCAAATTATAAGAGCTGCCATATTTATCAGCTATATCTTTTGTTTTTTAAACCATGCCTTTGGACATCATTCTGACGGTGTTTTTGAGAGCTTGGCGTTTGTTGCAGAACCATATTCGGATGACCTCGCGTTCGTAGCCTAATTGGTGCGCAAGTCCAGTGATTTCAGTACCTGGAATTCAGAGAGAATAAATTGATTACCTTAGTTAAACAAAAATAAGGTACTCATGTCAAATAACGCCTACCTAACTTTGAACATGAATATATCTAGAAAAAAAAAATATAAAATTAAAGTAAGAAATTATAAATCTGGGAAATTAAAGTCGTCGTCGTCTCAGCCACATAACACCGACTGCTGGGTATAGGCCTCCCCCAAAAGGGAGGGTTTGCCACAATCGCCACTGCCCGCTGCTGCCCGTCTCCTAGAGGCTGAGTCCCTTAGTCGCCTTTTACGACACCCACAGGATGAGAGGGGGTACCTAGTGCTATTCTAAGCCGACACTACACAGCTGGAAAAAAATGGAAATTGGAAATTGGATTGGAAATTATAGTAACTTCTTATAATTTTACAAAATAAAGACTTAGTTCCAAAAACGGTGCTGTTGGCAATATAATATTATAGCGGCTTAATTCCGCTTATGAGTATTTTCATACGGTAACTATGCAATTAAGATCTTTCTTAAATTTTATTATATAGACACAAAATTAGTGTTTCAAATACTATCTCAACAATTATTACTATATTTTGAAAAGTAGTATTTGGTACAAGAGAATTCATAATTTTAACCTTGGTATTAGTTCAATTCCATTTCACTTATGGCACATGAAAGAAATATAAAAATATTATGTTTCACCTAATAACAAATGAAAATACCGACAACTCAATAAAGTTATTAAACCTCGCTGGTTTCGCCTGTACAAAAGTTTAAGAGCTACGTTGCCACAAACAAACAGACAGACACAAACACATAGCGGTCTAACTTATAACCCCCTTTTTTTGCGTCGGGTAGTTAAAAATGGGCATAAGGTTAATAAAGTTTATGGTGTAGGTAATAGCGCCTAGGGCGGCCAGTATCGCATAGGCGTTATTAGCTATCAACGACCAATCAACATTACATTTAAGAAAATAATTATTGTATCACATATTAGGAAAAACACATCGAATTTAGGTAATTAGGCAGATATCGTAGCGATGTAAGACTTTAGTAAAGAAAAACCACGGGTTGCACTCCGGGAGTGCCAGCAGAAATGAAAACCGCTTAAACAAAACAGCAGGAGCAGGTATACATCTTCGCCGCGCGGTAGAACTTCCTCTCCTATGCCGCGCCCGGCGGTCTACTCCCCTCCGCCTTACGAATTTTCGATTAGGGTCACGTGTCCTGACTAGCGATGTGCCGCTGGGAATATTCCCATTTCCAAGTAATTTACTCGTTGTAAACTTACGGGAATATTCCCAATATTCCCGGAAACTTTCCCAAAGTTTCCAAAATAATATATTTTCAAGTATGGTAAAAATTCTGTGCTATTTATATTTTCTTCTTAATCCCACGGTTACGCAACAACAAGTATGTGCATGCGCTTGCTTGAGCCGCGAGGGGAGGGTCCCGCCGCGCCGCCCCCTCCCCTTTCCTCTAGTTTTGCCGCTTTGATTGTCGAGTGTGCTGTGCTAGCTGTGTTAGTCATAATGAGACCAAAAAGTAAAATTTTTGATTACTTTCTGCAAACTGTTAACGAACAAACAAATGATATATGTTCATTTTGTTAAATTGTATACAAATATAAAAATAACTACTAGTTGCCCGCGACTTCGTCCGCGTGGAATAGTGATTTTCGGCGGGGGCGGAACTTTTCGCATAATGTCGATTGTCCTAAAGTCGTTTGTCATACATCAATTGGCATAATTATCAAATTGCATTACATTAATGTCACATACTTTTTCCTTCGCATAAATTTTAAGTAGCATAACTGTCTAAAGGCATATTATTATGAAGCATAATAAATGAAATCCCTAATTTCATTTGGCCTAATATTACGCAGTCCTAAAATCCCTTAGCATAATTTTATTTGCCATAACTATAGAAAAACCCAATTTTATTTGGCATATTATAGGTTATAAAAATGCAAATATCTCGAAAACGGTGCGTCGTAGCTAAAATCGAACACAATTTTCGATCCCCCTTTG
Source organism: Chrysoteuchia culmella (assembly GCA_910589605.1). Taxonomy (NCBI): domain Eukaryota; kingdom Metazoa; phylum Arthropoda; class Insecta; order Lepidoptera; family Crambidae; genus Chrysoteuchia; species Chrysoteuchia culmella. The sequence continues at coordinate 6,909,763 of OU342651.1, forward strand.
ACACCCCCGGAGACACTAAGGAGGAATCCGACGGACATATATTTGTTTTCCTCTCAAAAAATTTGAAAAAAAACAGAGAAGGGGGACGGGGGTCTGCAGCAACAAACTGTAACAGACGTTTCAGGTTAGGTTAGGTTAGAACTGTGACCAAAACGCCGCGCGAGCCGAGCGAGCGAAGCGAGCGTGCCGCGGCAGCGGCAGCGGCTGGCAAAGCGCCAGAAACAATTGTTTTTACTTATAAAAAAAAACACTTTTTCAATTTATTTGCATAATAGTCAGTGACAGAAACGAATCGCCTAAAAACCGACTCCACTCAGTCTTATATGCCCTACCCCTAGAGCGTAATTTAAGCCTGCGTAGGCGCGGAGGGGCGAGGCGGCCCGCGATCTGAGGAGCAGATGGTGACTGAAAACCATCTGCGACGATAAGCTCGCGTGGGACTGCCAGAGCCTGCTTGCATGCTGCTTGTTTGCTTGCATGCTGCTTGCATGCTGCTTGCATGCTGATTGCCTGCTTGCATGCTGCATGCCTGCTTGCATGCTGCACGCCTGCCTGCATACAGCAGTTATGCTATAAATTTATATATTTATATTTATATTATGCTAAAAAGTTTCGCCCGAGGGAAAGTGATATTTTTCCGGGAATTAAATTAGCCTATGTCACTATCTAGCTCGTAAACTACCCACATACTACAAAACACGTCAATCCGTTGCTCCGTTTTCACGTGAAAGACGGACATACAAACAAACACACTTTCACATTTATAATATTAGTAGAGATTGTATGTCAAAAGAAAATACATATTACGCTGAACAATGTCTCTTAAGATACTATATTTGTATCTGTTATAGTTTAGCTGGGCTGCTAGGGTTCCACATCAGGTGTACCAGACCTTCGATATTTTTCCGTCAATAGAAAATGTTCATTACGTTAAACAACTTCTTAAGACGCTATGTTTGTATCTCATATAGTTTAACTTGGCTGCTAGGGTTCCACATCAGGTGTACCAAATCTTCAAACTTTGTACGTCAATAGAAAATGCTCATCACGCTTAACAATTTTCCTTAAGACCGTATTTGTATATCTCTCATAGTTTGACTGGACTGCTATGGTTCCACATCAGATATTGCGATGTTCAAAATAAATTATAGCCTATATGTTGGCGACGACCAATAACTGTATAACAAAAAAAGTTTCATTAAAATCTGTTCGGTAGTTTTTGCGTGAAACGCGGACAACAGACAGACAGACAGACAGACAAAAAGTTCAAAAACTATATTTTTGGTATCTGTTTCGTTTAAGAAGACCCTGGTGGGAGGTATTTTTTTCTATTAATTCTTTTCAATGTATAGAATTGGATCGCTTACAGGTTTACTATAATTAACTATATGGGTATTGGAAATATTCCCGTAAACATTGGAAATTTACTGGGAATTTTCGCCATAAGTGATAATTAACCTTTGGCATATTCATGTAATATTTCCAATAGAATGGTTAGCATACAACAAAAAAATACTGTAATACAACACAAGCAATTTTCCCCTAAATTTCCGCTTTTGGGAATATTGCCGGGAACGCTTCTGGGAATATTCCCAATGTTTCCAATATTCCCGGGAACGGCACATCACTAGTCCTGACGCGACTTTTCTGCCCATCCCAAAAATTTAAAACTGATGTGCATGTCGCAGGAAAATTAGATAAATCGTTTTTTTGCGAAAATCCTAGGGATATTGCGAAAACACGGATAATTAGACAATGGTGTTGTCATTTCTCAATCCTACTGAAAAAGGATAGGATTTTTGCGAAAAACTGGTTGACTTAGTAAGATTGCGAAAACAATCGCTGGCTATTATGAAATAAGAACACTGATTGGCTGGTGGGATCGTCCAAAACAACATCTTCTCTGATTGGTAGACGACTTGACGTTTCAAATGTCAATCCATTCTCTCATCTCTCCATCCAACCAATCAGAGTAAGAGTTGGCAAGCAAGCAAAAATAAAGCCAATCAGAATAAAGAATATTCAATGTTACTAAATCAACCCGTATTTTTGGAAAAAACCTTATCTTTTTTCAGTAAGATTGAGAAATGTCAACACTATTGTCTAATTATCCGTGTTTTTGCAATATCCCTAAGATTTTTGCGAAAATTCTATTTATCAAATTATCCTACGACATGCACAACGCCGCTAAAGAAATTTTCATTACAAAAATATCTGCAAATGTCGATGGTAATTAGGATTTTTTTCACATTTAAAAAAAAACTGCGATAAAGACCACCCTTAACGAACGACGCGAGACCACTGGGTCTTGGAGCCGGAGGGATACTCTCGGCAACCAGCAATGAACTTACAGCATAATACTTTAGCGTATCTATACTTAATATTATAAAGCTGAAGAGTTTGTTTGTTTGAACGCGCTAATCACAGGAACTACTGGACCGATTAAGAAAATTCTTAGACCATTAAAAAGCTACATATCTCCCGAGTGGCATAGGCTATATTTTGTTCCGATATTCCCACGGGAACGGGCACCACGCGGGTAAAACCGCGAGGATCCGCTAGTAGGTAATAAGGGTGAGTTTTTGAGTAAGTAGTTTTAATACGATTTTCAGAGAAAACTTTAACACAAAACAGGACCCAATAAGCAACTTTCGAGATGGTGGGATTGGTCAGTCACAAGATGGGTGACCTTTGAGATTCGAGAGGCACGTTCGAGAGCTGTTAGTCCTGGCTGCATTTCCAGCCGTGAACATCCACCAACCCCAATTGGGCCAGTGTGGTAGTGCCTGTGGTGAGGACTATAAACAATGACATAATTATAAATAAATAAATATTTCTTACACTCACACCAATTAACCTAGCCCCAAAGTAAGCACTGTAAGGCTTGTGTTATAGGATACTAGGGTAATGGATATAAACACATATAATTATAAATATATAAGTATTTATGTGTAGAAATAAATATACTACCTACTTAGCTTTAAAGACTCAACAAAGAGATATGGGTGTTTCTCTACTTAGTTCATGTTGAATAGTTTCAGAGCCTTTTTTATGAACTACAGGGACACGCTTCTACACTCATACCTGAAGTTAAGTCATGACAAAGCTGAAGGTGGAAGCGCACCTCTCCCGGAATACCCCACTGAGGAACTGGCTATCCTATCTCTAACAGTAACTGCCGGAACACAGTAATGCGGAAAACAACATTGATGTTATGGCATGTGTAATATATTACATTAAATCATTTCATATAACGTTCAGTTCGTATAATAAACAAATAACATACATTCAAAATTAATAATTTTTGAACGTACATTTAATATAAAATCGTTTTTTATAATAAACACTTACTATAAACCTTAAAATGTATTTAAAACAAAAAATAACCATATGACATAAAATCATTTCATATAAAAAAACAAACTTTTTCTGCCGCTTCGCTCGCTTCATTCGCGCTTTGTTTTGGTCACAGTTCCAACCTAACCTAACCTATCAACAATTGTTTTGTCACCATTTTTACTTTTTTTGGCGGCCCCCCCTTTCGGGGCTGCGCCACCGGCTCCCCCTGCTCCTTTGCCCTCCCCATAAATATAGTTGATTAATATTTCGTTTCGTCATTTTTAGTACTTATTGTCCCTGGCGTTGCGTCAGCCGCTGCCGCGGTACGCTCGCTACGCTCGCTCGGCTTGCGCGTTTTTCGGTCACAGTTCTAACCAAACTAGACCCAAAAATGTATAAAAAATTATGCATTTCCACTATAAAAACATATGATTTGGTAATGGGGGGACACTCCTCCCCTTACACCCATTCACTTAAATTAAGACTCAAGTAATTTATATGTGAGTCCGGTGTTGCGACTACTAACGTTGAGCCAGTTAGTAATTACATAAGATAAAAATTATATCAATTACTCGTTGTCTAAATATATAAAAGAAGAAACTTACTGACTGACTGACATATCAACGCACAGCCCAAACCGCTAGGTCTAGAGACAAATTTTGCACATAGGTTCCTAGTGAGGTCTACGGGTGCACTAAGAAAGGATTTTTCGAAATTCTACCCCTAAAGGGGTGGAATAGGGGACGAAATTTTGTATGAAAGTCTGTCAGCTTTGAAGTTAGATCTTCAGATCTTGTATTTAGGTTGACGATTAAAAATAAATATATACCTGTCTCGGCGTTTTTTAAAATTTCACCCCCAAAAGTGTGAAAAGGGGGATGAAGTTGAGAAAAAAAAGTCCTTTATTTTCAAAGTAAAAATCACTCATTTTTTATAAGGCTCATGGTTGGAAAATAAATACAAATAAACAAACCTTTATTTTTTGATTTATACAAATAAACCCTAAGGGGGTAAAAGAGGGTAAATAATGTTAAAATCGATATGGGTGTCGTTATTGAGGTTTTATGGGATGTTGATTACGAAAATGGCATCGATTTTGAAGTCCGACGCGGTGGATATAATTCAACCCTTAAAGGTTGGAAAAGGACATTAAATTTTGTTTCGAATAATTATGCAAAATAGACTTTAATACTAATCCTACTAATATTATAAATGTAAAAGTGTAGATGTATAGATGTTTGGATGTTTGTTACTGAATCACGCAAAAATTGCTGAATGACACAGCTATACTTAATAGCCTGCTGGCCTACCGCCATCTCTTAGCGCAATATTGTTTTCTGTCAAACATTATCGGCGCATTATTTTTCTATGTCACTTCGTACCGCAAACCTCATAAAACAAAATAATTTTTTGACGGAGGTTTTTGTGAAGTGTGTCAAAATTTGACAACTTCAATTCGTTCGTTGGCAGGAACAATTAATAAAGATGGACATGGATCTGAGATAGTTGTTTATAGAAACTGAATTATTCAAATATATCATGAGTATTTGGATGTCGCCGATATTTTTCTTGCGAATGTTCAGTCAAGTCCGTCATTACAAAGTACCATCAAGTGCAGGTAGGCACGTTCTCTTTATTAATATTTCAGTGGTTGTGTCATTGGGCAGGAATGAAAAAACACTTTATGAAGTTCGCGGTACGAATCAAAACAATATTGAAACAAAAGGAAAACAAAACGTTCTTACGACATGATGGTCTCTAAAAAATGGCGGTAGGCGCCCTGGAGAGGAAAAAATTTGATACTTTTTTGTCGCGTAAAATACAAAAGTCGATAGGGGCAATAGATGGCGCCACATAATTTTTGAAATCCTCCTATCCTACTTCTTACTAATATTATTAAGGCGGTACCCCCACCGAAAGTGGCGCCGCGTTGAATTTTATTTAATATCGTAATTCTAATACACAATTTTAATAAAACTAAACGTGGAATTTTTAGAGCCCATAGTCTAGTATTTTTAGACGGTATCATTCAATGATTTCAAAAGGAAGGATGCGCCCATATGAACATCTCACATAAAACTGTTTCATACCAGTAAAATCAGAGCCATCTGTGAACAACTCACTCGAACTTCTTCCATCGCATAGGTGTATTAGAGGTGGGCAAAAAAGATTACAGAAGTGAACGATTTCGTTCAATTGGAGCTATTTTATCTATCACTCATCCAGTTTATTTAGGGACCTAGTACTATTTTTAAATATTGTTTAATTAATTTAAAATAAAACAGGCTTGTTTCAAATAAAAATTACATTTTTTGTCCAATCTGTCATCACTGCATTTTTTTTAATATAGAAATAAACGAAAAATATTTTTATAAAGAATATAATCATCTTAAAGACGGGCTTAAGGTAACTTCTCAATATTTTCCATTTAAGTGCATTTTAATGAATAACAACAAACTTTAATGCAATATTAGACGTAGGTAATAGCACCGTAACCCGTGCAATTATCTTGCTATTGATACGCGGCGTTCGTAGCCTACCTATATTTTCGCTTCACTATCGTTTTTTGAGTTAATTAACTATGGAACTAAAGGCGACTATCCAGCCAGCTTTCCATAAAAAGACTTCACTAAAATGCAGCTGTTAAAATGTGAATATTTCTACAAATACTACCGCCACTAGCGGTAATCGGTGGAAGCGACAGAGTTTTCATACTTTAGTTACATTTTGGTCTTAGTTTCTTAGTTTTAGTTCCATTGACAGCCTACAAGTTTTTGCACTGGCGTTATGTCAATAATACGTTCGTTTCATAGTAAAATATTATTTTAAAAATTAATATAAAATATTGGCTAGCATTACAAATTCTATAATTATGCGAGGACATTTGGATTTTTAAGCTTTACTGATTACATCTCTCATTATGCCAGCTGCTTGTCAGGGGAATTTTGAACCGACTCCTTTCATACTAGACTAAAATGATTCATTCATTCAGTTCTTTTGCATCGTTTATAATAATGGCCCATCTCTAGTGCCTTCATCTACTGCCATTAACCCTGCCAGTGGTCGCATGGATTACACATTTGCTCATCCCCGTAGAATAACATCACAATATCACAATTTTCTCACTATACTGGAAAATAGATTAACTTCTTGAAAATGCTTTATCTACAATAGCTTCAAATAATATCAATCGAAAACATTTTATGGTGCTACTCTATGATGTTTATAATATTCTAAAGATATTTATTCCTCGAAGTCAATCTACACTGACGTATATAATGCGCGCGACCCCTTCAATACTCCTTCAAATTAGTGCGTGATTGACACGATGCCAGAGACTGAACTTAATTTTTCGGAATTTCGGACCCAGTGGTTACTGGGTCCGAAATTCAATCCACTGCCCAATCTTGTCTACACATACCCGGTTGGGTATGTGTAGACAAGATTGGGCAGTAAGTCAGACTGCCCGCACAAATTATATTGACTGCCCGAAAATAGACAGCAAGTCAGTGCTGGACTGGACTGGGTTGTATGAAGTGTCAACACGAGCCCAGTAGCGAGAATATTTACAAGAAAAACATGTAAAATAAAATGCGGCTGCTAATGGGATAACCAAGCAATGGCTCTCGATAGGAGCTGTCAAATAATGCATTCTCTCAGTGGCCGCTTTATAATGTTCACATCATGTTTTCTTGAAAATGTTTCGCCAGTGGAAACGGGGGTCACGTTATTCAAACATTAATACTTTCTGAATTCAGTACATAGATATTTTGAACTTAGGTTTTTAGTATGACAGTCAATATTATGACAATATTAACTTCGGAAGAATAAGATATTTTTCTCTATTTTCAATTATATTTGGCATATTTACACCTGTATTCCACGCGACCAATCAGGTAGTTTTGTACTCGACCACTCTAGGGTTAAGATTGTCGTCGAACAATTCATAAGCCAGATAATATCGTTTAAATAAAATTGTTAGACATGCAATAAAAATAATGTAAAGCTATTTACGGATGATACGATATTCCACGGACCTTTTTAACTATTGGGTCATAATTTTTGCACCATTTTACTACACAAATTCGTAATTTTTATGAAATGACAGCCAACGTCTTTCAACTTCAGTCTCCCGTAGACAACTGAATCATCGTTGGCCCTAAACTGATATTTTAGGGCCAACGATTTGGCACGCTTTTTAGCACCGTTGGCCGGGTCCTTACGCTAGTAATATATAAGTCAATGGTATCATTACATTCCCTCGTAGTCACTGCTAGAAGTAGATAGCAAAACTGCTAAAAGTGGCCGTTTTTGACACATTTGCTATCTACTTCTACAAATGACTATGACGAGATGTAGCGATGCCTTCTAAAAATACAAGACAATGGGCTCTAAAAATTCCACGTTCAGTTTTATTAAAATTGTGAATTAGAATTACGATATTAAATAAAATTCAACGCGGCGCCACTTTCGGTGGGGGTACCGCATTAATGTGACAGTTTGGATGTTTAGGTGTTTGGAGGTTTGTTACTCAATCACGTAAGAACGGCTGAACGGATTTAGATGGAATTCGAGACACATGTACTTAATAGCCTGGATAAAACATTGGATACTTTTTGTCGCGATAAAATCATAAAATTACTCAGTCCTACGGGAAAGTAAGTACAAAAATCAATGCGGGTTTAAATATATGGCGCCAAATATATTTTTTTAAAGATGATTGTGGAATTAGCGTAGGTAAGAAAGAAAGATATTTCTTTTTACTAAATCTTTCTGGACAAAGTTCTAAAGACCACGCGGACGAAGTCGCAGGCGGAAGCTAGTATCAAATAAAATTATTGCATATGATGATTATAATATATTTTTTTAAAGATGATTGTGGAATTAGCGTAGGTGAGAAAGAAAGATATTTCTTTTTACTAAATCTTTCTGGACAAAGTTCTAAAGACCACGCGGATGAAGTCGCAGGCGGAAGCTAGTATCAAATAAAATTATTGCATATTTTATGATGATTATATGTAGGCAAATTATACCAAATGACCGTTATACCAAATGAGTTTTATATAAAATGAGCGTTATGTTAAATGATAATATAAAAACATTATGATTATGAAATGAACATTATGTAATAAGAAATCAGTTGAAGTGTTATGACTAAACTTTATACTCTTATATTGAATATGAACGTTATGAAATGAAATTATACCAAATGAAATTAAATCATCCAATACGCACCAGTTGGTAAGGCTCTCTTCTGTTATCGTATGAGGATAAGTGGCCACCTCTGCCCCCCTAGCATGAACACCGCTATAACACGCGATATGATATAGCGCAACATGCTGTCTTGCTTACTCCGCTAAGATGTGAGCGGGACAGCGGCACGTGAATGAGTTATCGAGTCGATAAAAGCCGCTCATGCTAGGCCTACAGGTGTCAGAGTTTATCAAGTCGCCTATAAGGCCTCGGACTTGGCTTAACGACTGTTATCAAATGACAACAGCCGGGACTGAATGTTTAACGTACCCTCCGAAGCACGGAAGCGCTCAGTTGTAATGCAACTTTACGGTCACCCATTCGACACCTGACCGGACCGAACGTTGATTAACAAACGAGATCGGATACGATCAGTCTGTTAAGCGCGGCCATGAGGGCATGAGCGAACGTTGTTATGGCATCAGACGTAGATAAGATGGTGGTAGCAAATCAGGCGGACTTACACCAAGTCCTACCACCAACTAAACCGAATACTTTGTGTACCCCCAGTACCCCCACTGCGAATCGAACCCGGGAACTCTGTCTAATAGGTACCGGTGATGTTACCACTAGATCACAGAGGTGGTTAAGATTGAAATGGAAAGACGTACCACAGGGATGAGTGTTACTTGCAAAGTGGGCTATTAATCCACTTTGCAAATCCAGTTCGAAAGACGTTCGCCTCTTGCGGGGATAAGGAAGAGACTAAGGTAGCTTCAAAGACTCACCAAAGAGATAGGCGTTTCTCTGCAGTACAGTGCAGTGTTGTAGTAGACCACCAGAGATACCATACTTTGATTCTACCATAGTCTGATTGTTTTTTATTGTAACGCGTTTTGTTACCGGCTTTTTGTATGTTTATCATATTTTTTTTATTTTTTTATACGAGCCTGTTAATTTGACTCGCAGTCCCACCAAAACGGTACCGACGACGGAAGATCAGCGCTGGCCAAAAGCCATGCATTATTCTGAGTCGGGACCGTTTTGGTACAAACGGTTTTTCGTCTGTTATGTGTTTTATTTTTATTCGGATGTACTGTCTTTTGTTTGTCCCACATAAACTTACTTTTCATTCTTCTTTCTTTCTTTCATAGACAGTAAGACTCGATAATAAGAGATTAACGTAAACTTACCAGAGGGATGAGTATTCCTCTCAAAGTGCGCGTTGAGTAGTTCAAGAGCCTGAGGCGTGAAGGACGTCCGCCGCTTGCGTTTCTTACTAGGCTCCATCCCGATGAAGTCAGTGAGGTGGTTCTGGCCGGAAGCATACCTGGAACGAGAGAACGAAACTTATGATCTTCAACGACTGTGACTGTGGAAGGTGGTGGAGGGTAAACTAGAGTAGTTTCTTGTAAAATGATGAATAAGGCACGTGATAAGGGCCATAGACACGTGAATTGAAGAGTTTCATCTTTTCCGAGTGGTGACGTTAGTATTCGCAACATAAAAGAACTGTTAGCAGTTAGTAACCTGCTAAAGTGTTAAGAACAGAACTGAAACAGTAACTGCCAGTTACCTTTTTAGTTCTGTTCATCGCAATGCGCATCAACAGAATTCTGTTCATTCTGTTGATGCGCATACTAATCGCGGATGACCTGTGTTGTTATATAATGACTATTAACATTATCGGAAACTATCGGATTTCGTCAAAATTGCCAAACCATAACCATGTGTATTTTATGGTGCGAATCTCAATACCTACCGAAATAAGTTTACACTATTGAAACTACCAGAATGCATGCATGGCAAAAAAACCCTTACAAAGTTGGAAACATGAGATTATTCTTGATAGTAACTGTAATTATCATGTGTCCAACTTTTCCCAAGCAAGTAGGTGCTAAGTATTTTTCTTCTTCCGAATCGTGAGATTTATTTGAAGCTCAAACCCCCATGTCAATGGTAAAAACGATAACCGTAAGATTCTATCGAATTAAGGAAAACTAGGAAATTTCTATATTAAGTTTACTTTAAATTTAGCAGTATTCATAGAACCTTCGCTACTAGTTTACTCAGTACTCGATAGACGGAGTTAAAAAGTATATGAGCATGTCAGACGTTAAGGAGACCTTGATAATGTTGCATCGCATGTAATACCGTCGGTTTTCGTAGTGAAAGTCTGAAACCTAACGTGATGTTGACTGTAAGTACTTCAATGTTTTGCTCTATATAATTATCCCTACTAGATAACAGCTAGCTACTGCTAGTCGGAGAGAGATATTAAACAAAGATTTCCTTTTTAAATTCTGGAAGAGTTCTGTTTTAGTTAGTGGTAGCCAATATTCGAATTGCTCAAGAATGAATGGATTTTACCAAGTTCCGTCCGACACGACAACATACTGAAGTTAATATGACAGAATAAATACAGAACGAAGAACTGTAAAACACTAACCAATAAATTTCCTGGCAGGAACTAAGATGGATCAAGAGGTAACCCTCGTATAGATATTCTAGAAAACAATGAGAAAAACGTCAATGTTTGCTGCTCTGGAAATCTTGACTGTAGATTAAACAGTAGGCATTTCTGTTTTTAAAAGGAGTCAGTGAAAAACAAAATAAAGAGGGTCATTACCTTTTCATCGTCACGTTTTTGTTTTTTCCTTTAAAATGTCATGGGAGTTTATTAGAAGGAGGATCTTGAATTGTAAATCATCAGCTGCCTTAACCCTAACAACCAAGTTCATATTGAAAAAACAGGACGTAGAAGCCAACAAACCTTGCTCTGATTCCATAAAGACGTGTCATTTGAATGTTCCTACATAAATGAATTTGTTCTATCTGATACTGACTGCATCGATTTAATTTTTAATGTGATCTCGTGATGTGATTCTGTTGTTAAGAGAATGCAACTTCGATGCTGAAGTGCTGATTTAAGTTTGGGAAAGTGTGTTCTGAATATGCACATATGTGTAAAAATATTTTGAGGGCATGTACTTTTCGTTCCTGGCATTAAAGATAAAAGTGATAATGTTGCTAAAATTGAAATTTAGAGTAATGGCACAAAAGTTACTTGATTACTCTCAATATTTTACATAATCGAAAATTCTAGGGCAGTATACATATTTGGAAGGAATCAGGATGTTAGGTAGTAAGAATCAGGAAATCGTAATACTTTTGAATATCCTAAAAAACCAAAATTCTGACAATGTACTTGCGAGTCAAATACCAAAGTCTGACCAAATTTCATAAATTTTGTAAAGATAACAATTCGACTGAGGACAAGTATGTATATTTTCACTTACTTAAATATAAATCCAAGAGAAAGATTCAATAGGTAATCGAAATGTTACAAATGTGATAGTTTTCGAAGGAGCAGGGCCACTCTCATTTTCACAACTATGATACTTTCCATGTAAGAAATCCCATTCAGATGAAGGCGCTTAAAAAACGTGGTACGAGTATTTTAAAATCCAATAAGGTCTCGTGGAAACATTCGAAAAACGAATTGAGACTATTACGCCAAAGCTTTGATTACAAGCCAATACGTAAAGCGAGTAATGAGGCTGAGGCGACGACCACCCATCCTGATATTAATTCAAGGACTATCGTTAGAGCCGCTCGTTAAAAATTACCACCAAGAGAGATAGTAGACTGCAAATTCAATGCTCCATTTGCAATGTTAAGTGCGTCCCGTTGCATCCAGATAATGCATTTTAATGACGCAAAATGTTAAATCGATAGAATCTCACAACGTTTATTAAGTCCCGTTGAAGTTTTAAGTGACATCTGGATCGATTTATAAAATTTAAAGCTTCGCCACGACGTTTGTTTTTCCGTCGCGACGACCATTGACGCGGTGGATGATGTCGGTATAAATCGAATCGGTAATCGAGTAAGAATTACAATATCAGACAAATTATATTAAATACCAAAGTGCCATCAATAACTACATTGAAGGCACTTTTAAAGAAAACCAAAGGCAAACAGATACTAATAAATACTTATAATACCACATACAATATTATTGTTAGAATGTAATCGCCAAGTTAAAAATTAGGAAAATGCTTTCGAGTATTGTTGGGAGTTATAAGAAAACAGTTTCCTAAATTTCGGTGTGTACAAGGGTTAAAGGTAACGACATTGTTAGTAAAACAACAGCAGCCTAAGAACTAAACAAACTTAAATGCTAGCCCGTAAAAGCAGTAGTTAGTCCAGATTTGAGAAATATCATTGCAAACGTTGCTAAGCGTTATAGGCCAAATGTGTCACGACCACGGTGTAGCACATAACCACGTACAAATTCACTCAAACAAATATTTACCTCTCTTCTGCTTCCTTCATCCAACGTTCGAGCACCGGTTTGATTTTCTGCGCACTTTTTGGTGTTATATCCAATTTCTCAAATCTGTATCGAACACACAATTTAATGTTAGATTCTTGCTATGCACGCACCGGTCAAACGAAACTCTAGCGCGGTGAAGCACGGACATCGCGGTAACCCGATCCAAATAACAGGCGTAAACACAGGACATTGACATGGCGTTAACGATTATGTGGAGAGAAAAAACAATAGGCAATTTAGATTGCCGGGTAATCAGTTTGATTAATTCAAACGAGGTAACAATAAAACAACGAATTCAATTAGAAACGAAAGGTAACGTATGCCAATGCCCTGGCTTTGAATTGCGCGAAATGAATATTAATAAAAATAAGAGTAATGAAATAATACATCATGCTAGATTAGATGGAAAGCAAGAAATTACTCATCGAGATGTTTCTACAACAAAAGTGATAAAACTCTCACGACGATTACTCATGGTGTCGAATAGACATGGTCGGTAGTCGCACTTTAATGTACCGCGTCTGTCTTAGCATCAAAATGTAACAGCGAGGCGTATGATGCATGGCGCCTTTTCTGTAATTACTCGTATGCAAATACCGTATACGTGTGAAAAGGAAAAGAAAGAACGTCAAAACCGGTAATTACCAATAATTATATGCGGCATACATTCAAAAGGAATGTACGGATCGCCGATCGAGATAAGATAACATTAAACAGCGTTGAAACATTTTGATTTAAAGTCAGTGTGGAACGAGCCGTCGAAAGTGAGTCAAAGCGTGTGCTTAATGCATGTAAGTTGAGTACCTCCGAATTTATCATTGCACGAATTGTCTTGCGAGACGATGTACTGTATCGAGATGATCTGGGCTTTATGTGGACGGTAATAAATTTGGAGGTACCGGTAAAGGGAATAAAACAAAACACATACATGTTTTGTTGTTGTGAAGACAGCTGAGCTGCTAGCATCTGCGAAGCCAGGGCACTGGGGACGGTAACAAATAGTCATATTAGATTCTTATCATCCAGTGGGCGTAGGGAATCCTTGATGTTCTGGAGGCATATTATAATAAAAATAAAACTTGTAACAGAAATAAAGCCGCACGCTTCTTCACAGTCGATAGATTCAGCAAAAGGATTGCTGTCACGACAATAATTTGTGTCACAGACATTCGTAAAGTTCAGTTTATTAAGAATTTAAAATTATTCAGACAGCGCAAGACGTAATTGTATGCATTTTAGGAGAGTGTGATAACGTTACATCGCATTTAAATTTTAAATACATTTCAAATGTCCACAACAGCTTATTTTACATGACTGGTGATCCCATTTCCAGTGGCAGTGACCATGAATGTCGTCAGTTTAATCTTGTTGATATTAACCTAAGCACTGGCCTTTTGTATTTAAAATACACAAAAATGATTCGTCTGTCGACAATTTGTCGTAAAAGAGTTTTGCAATTTCCGAGTTAATCATTTCGTTTGTTTTCACAAATTTATTTTAAAACAAAAATCTAGAGCTGTCAGAGCTGAAACAATAGCCAAGTTTGTCTTAGAAACGGGGGGAATGTTAAATTAATTCTTTTCTCGAATAATATGTTTTAATTAAAATGCAAATTAATTAAGTCCAGTATAATCAAAGGGGTAACTACCATGTAGCGACGTCACGACACCAAATTGGAGGGAGTCGAAAGAAAAATTAATGGAAAATGAAATCAGGACGAGACAAAGACAGGGGAATTCTACTCTTTTAATTACACGAAAAAAGTAATTACGGCAAGATAATTAATTAACTGGAACAGAAGTAACGATTAATGATTTTATTATACGAAGGAGGTCGTCAGGGGTGGCTCCAATTGAAATTTCCTTAGGCCTCGCTGTGCTAGTAGCATTCCGCTTTGCATCGAAATTAGATTTGTTCATCGCAAACTTTGTTTCGATAGATTTGCTTCAATTGAATCGACATTAAGTTTTAACATTTTAAGCTGCTCTAACTACGTTGCCATTTTGCCAGCGTTGTTTTCAAGGGCAATGGATCGCTCGGTATAATTTCATTTGTTAAAAAGCAAACTGCTGTAGTACCTCTCGATACCGTTACTCTAATAGAACCCAGAAATCCTATTGTTCAGTACAATTTGGCGTTAACAGTTCATCATAGACGGAATAAGAACAGTGGATGCCAAAAAAGATAATTAGAAAACGCGTGCCCGCGCCTAGCCGAGTAAAAAATGGTGTAAGCCACGACACGGGCCGGAACGGAAGCCGTCCGAATGGTAATTAATTAAACGAATCGTAAGCAATGAAAGGAGTCATGCTGTTTTACAAATCACTTCAATTAACGATATTAAAAAGTTGGCTGCGATAACTGAGCCTTAGATTGGGAACATTTTTATTGCTAGGGTGGTCAGAGCTGTGACGAGCGTGCGACTTTATTCCCTGATGTTTTCTTGTCATTTGTCATTCTTTCTTAACTTTGATTACGAATAGCAAGACTTTTCATTTATCAACTAAACACTGATTAAATCAGATTTGACCATGCGCTTGATGACAGCAAAAATTTAAAGTTAATTTATTATGTGTAGTTACTTTTCCATTTTGTTAACAAAAAAATCAAAATAAAAATGTCTATTGTCAAAGAATTAATATGTATTAATAATTTTATAGCTAATCCTTACCTGCAAATGGCGCTTTGACTATACGCCGGGCCTTCGGTGACGGATAGCGCTTGGCCCACTTGAGTTTGCGTTAGGCCGAGGCCTAAGCGACGAAGTTTGAAGGCCTTCGCGAATTCTTTGATGTCTTCTAGGTTGATGCCGTCTACAACGTTGCTGGATGACTGGCTGATGGTTGGTTGGTCTGTGGGAGATGAATCTGTTAGTATTTATGAATATTATTTTGAATTTAGTAAGAGGAAACCGATGTTTGGTTTAGATTTCAAACTACATAGCAGTGGCGAAGGGTCCATACATACAGAGTCCTATCGGCTTCCCTTTAAGAAATCCCACCCCCACCGATCCACTATACAGTTAAGACAATTTTTGGATAAATTTTTGGTTCGGCTTACCTTCTCCATATTTTGACCCCTTGCCACTGCTACAAAGCAAACAATGTTTGAAACTGTTAGTATGTAACTGTGAACAATAGTAACAAACATCATCGCCAACACCATCATCAACATCATCTGCCATTTTAATGTCCCCGCTGTTGGGGCACTGGCCTTACTTGTGAATAGATAAGAAGACTGACCCACCACGCGCCCAATGTATATTGGTAAGTGGTCACGAAGGTTCTTCTTTCACAATACGTACCAAAATGACATGTGAAAGAAGGGTGTTATATTATAAAATTCGCTACCGAAAACCTCACACAGCATAATGCGTAATAAAAGTGAAGCTTGACATAAATGATATCGTTTTCATACATAAAGTTACTTATGCAACAGAAGCAATACCCTTCAGAATGAATCTAGTGACATCATTCAGAAGTTAAAACGTGAAATAAAATAAATGCTCGCCGGCACGCCTCTCGCCTACCCGTTTAATTACAAGCAAAATTATAGGCAAGTTTAGTAAGCAATTTATGCAATTAGAAGATGGTGGTTCCTAATTATGGAGATGCCATTAGCTGAGACACAGATTACAGATACATACAGTAGTTTATCTTCCTACTAAAGTTCGGCTAGCGAGTTATCATACCCGACGTGCCTCGTCGGTACAGCGAGAGCTCAGCAAGCAGGACGCCTGCCGAGTCTGGAATGCGTTGCGGCGCGGTGACGAACTAACAGGGTTCATGTTTGGTGCTGTTTTTTTAATGTCATCTATGTATACCACATAAGTGCAATAAAACGATTTGATTTGATTTGATATGATTCGATCGCACGCTGTGAAATTTTTGTACGCAGTAAGCGTGTGGTAATGGCTTGTTAATGTTGGCGGGCAGCCCTATCGCGTATTTGCATATCGCGCGGCTGCAATAATAATAATTAACTTTCATAAAAAAAAACGGCTCAGATCGTACCGTATGTATCTTTATACTGTGGCTGAGACGTGCTGTGCCGGTCTCCCCTGCTTAGCTAACCGATGACAAATTACTTTCACTGTCTACCCCCACTAGTTTACTAGTCTGCATCAATTAAGACGGGTAGGGTTCGTAAATTGGCAATCGTTCCTCCATTTACCGGTGTTCGAAAGGCAGACGATTTCTAATTTCGTTTGTTATCCACCAATAGTTTCGGAAATTTTGCTCTCCTTGTGTTATGAGGGGTGATTTGTTAATTATTTCGCGAAATTTCCGGAGTATGATTTGATCGATTGTTGATATTATTTGTTTCATTGTCAGATAACGTTGTTGACTATTTGCGTACAGTCAATAGCAATGCAACAGCACTTCATGTTTTGCAGTTGCACTACGAAAATTGCAGCTACTACAAGCGACTTAGAGATGCTCTCAAAGTCAAGTCTAATATGTCGAGTCTGAGTCATAGACTAATTTATATTTGAAGTAGCATGAGACATAAAGGAAAGTTTTCTTTTATAACAGTGGCAGGGCCTACCATGAGTTTTTCTTTCCGTTTACTGTACAGTAAAGAAATCATGGTTGGCCCCCTGAACGTTTCCCTGAATTGTAATCTCTATGAATGATATCTTAAAGCTTAGGTTAGTGTGGTTGTTTGTTTGAAAGCGCTAATCTCTGAAAAGTGTGGGGTAGCGATAATTTTTGGTAGAGGCAAAGATTGGAACACGGGAAGGAGGAAATCCTTATGGGGGTAAAATAGAGGATGAAACTTTGGATAGAGAAAGTTACAACGGATGTACTCAATTAAGTTTAGTTAAACCACTGCTGTCTATTTTTACTTGTTAGCAAAAAATGTCTTGAATCGGTGTTACAAATAATGGACGATGCAAAAGGTCGGATTTATGAGTAAATTGTAGAAGAAGCAAGAAAATAGCAAACTTGACAGTGCAATTTCTTAAAGTCAATATCATTTATTCAGTTTAGGCTGTTGCAAGCACTTATGAACGTCGAAGAAGTTACGCCATCGGTTCACAAACCCTACGTCGGGAGACCTTGTAACGAGAAGAACCGACAAGAAACTCGTCAAGGGCTGTTTTTATCATGGCCCAATCCACTAGAAGACAATAGTTTATGCTACAGGTTAAATATGTTACAGTTACAACTTTTACTTTCCACAATAATGAAAAGTAGGCACCGACGGCCGACCAACGAAGTTATTAATAAAACAATTCAACGCAATTTGCCCAGCGATTACTAGAGAGCATCACCAATTTTTAACTTCGACTCTTCATCCAATTAGAGCGTTTGCGTGATGAGAATTCGCCCATTAATTACCTATGAAAGATAAGTCAATTGGTCAAAGCGTCGTAACAGTACGACCGAATTCAATAACAATAATGCATCGAGATACCGACGGGTAATTGTTTAATACATGTAATAAATTAATTAGACACAATTAAAGTTCGCGTGCTGGTCTGTGTGCTCGACTATTGACCCGGGTTCCGTGCGAGCGGATCATTTTCGGTATAGTTCACTAATTCGTAACGGCCATTATGTATGTTCGACTGTTGAGTTGGCAGCTTTCGACAGCATGTTTTTGAGTGTTTCTGAAATTGAATTTTTCCGTGAAAAAGTTTTCGGCACTCCTCGAGTATTTGTTGGTATAATTGAAACAGTGGCTCTGATGATGCGTCTACCGTACATACGTGGTGTGGAATAATTGGTTTTCTGACTAAGTGCCGCACCAATTCTAAAATCATGATAATTATTTTTAGGGCTGTTCAACATTTTAACAATTCAGTTATTTTCATAAAAATAAAAAGTTTGTATTCCGAACCTACCTACGCCCTTTTTAGGGTAAAATTGTTTCAGCCTTGATACAAGCCCGTGAAGTAGCTATTTCATTTGCTTCTTAACCCCATTTCCCTAACGTTTTTCCGATTAGGTATATTTTCCATTTCTGAACCTCATGAATTTTCTCCTGAGTATTTCTAAATAGTTTCCTCTCGAAAATGATACGCTAATATCAGATTTGCGTTTACCGACAGTCCGCTAATGCCAAACTCACATGCCAGCCGTGCATATTTAAAACCGAAAAATCCGAAGTAATAATCGAAAGAGGCCGTTACTCCGACGTTTTACATTCAACGGTTCATTATTCTTAATTAAAGTTTTTCGAGTGATTAGGTGAATCATGTATACTTTGAACGAATCACATTTACACGCGCACGTAAAATTTTAAAGGTTTACGACTCTCTGGGAATGACACAAGGGGCAATTTGGATTGGGCTTTGATTTGTCGATACGCACATTATAAATTTGTTAACAGATATAATGGGTGAAATTACGCGAACTGAATTGACTCGAATCATGTTCCGATTACAATATAGCATCGAATACGTTATCCATTGTAATTAACGCGTATTAAGGTAACTGTTTTAAGTACTTTCGAAGTTTCTTCAAGAATTCGAGCAGTGTTCAGTAAAAGTTTGGCCTTTTCTGTAATATTGACGAGGGCTTTTCATTTCCCCAGCTGTAATTAAAATCCGATTTTATGAAAGATTATTCATGATTATAATCAAATTAAGTGTTGTGTGTGTTTATAAGTTTGACACACGTTGTGGATAACTCCGAGGTATTAATTTATAAGTAATTAAGAACTTGTTATTAATAATCTGCCTCTACGTATAAGGATACATATAGTTTACTTCCTATGTTAAAATTATTTATAATTAATTAAAGTTGGTGCACCATGTCTTGTAAAAATAGAGGAGACTTTTATGGTAAATGTACTTAGTCGTGTTATTCGAGTCTTGATCGAAAAATGTAACACTTAAAAATCGCTTGTCGTTATTAATATTATTATATATATAATTGTCTGCTATATTCTACCTATACCTAAGAACGATAAGTACTACGGGTCAACTGTCCTTTCGTCTTGCTATACTGTTTTTTTTGCATTAGTAATTTTACCTCGAAGAAGAAGGAAAATGAGCGTGTCAGTCTTGAAATAAGATGTAGAATTATAGATGATTTTTGAATTTTTGCATTTTTCAATGCTATTTTTATGCTTATGATAATTTTTAAATAGAAAAATATTGGAAAAAATCAACTCGGCCACAAGTGAATTCTCAGATGGTACTCGAACCCACGACCTTTGGAAATCCGGTCCAAAGCTCTAACCACTGAGCTACCGAGACTTCACTTGTAGCCGAGTTGATTTTTTTATTTTTTTTTTCTATTTCAAATTTATCATATGTAGAATTATAATTAACGGCTTTCGGAATTGTGGTATAGGTAGGACTAGAATTCTGCTACCATTTCGTATATTAGCTAACACGGTAAAATAAATTTATCACCGACTTATCTATTACCTGAACCGTAAGAATTTATTAGATAAGGCTGCATTTTCGAAATACTCGCAGGGAAAGTTAACTGTTGCGTTGAAAAGTCTATTTGCTTATTAGGGTTATTATTAGCAGATCGTATCTGACAGGGCAATACGAAAAGCTAAGAAGAGAAAGATGTTAAAAGATTGGCATTAATATACATATACTTAAGATGTGAGTATCAATGTTTGATTGTTTCAGTTAAATAAATTACCCCTTGTAAGGGTTTCTTTTATCTTGCCTACCTATTTTAAAATTATTTTAATACATTTAATCTTATGAGCTATTAAAAAACATTTTACATCAACTGTTTGTTTGTTTCAATAACCGTTTTGCACCTCCCCCCTCCCCCGTACAAGATCACATGTTTTTTTCACAGTTTTGCTAGAAATCCTAACCCAACGAATCTAAAAAAGTTCTTCGTCAGGGTTGAATCGCACAACAGAATAATCTTTATACTTAATTCAGGTTCGCAAAATTTGTGACGACACGATAGGGACTTTGGCGCGTAGTACGCGGCCGAGTAAGGTATCAAATTAAAGGTACTCGAGTCTATTTGTTCCGAAAACTATAAAATATACAAAATGTTAAACGTGATGATCACAAACTGCAATTAAAAAGTGTCATTATTTTCGCATAATTTGGAAATTTTCGTCGATCGACGAACCTGAGTATCGGGTTGTAACCTTGGACGAATTAACCACTGGACGCGTAACGAGGACCGCGTTGGCCTTTACCCCTCTAGCCACTTACTGAGCCTTTTAGACACAGTAAGCAATATGGCGTTGTCAGTATGACGCGAGATCTCGAAGTGGAACATTATCTCAAAAATGGGTAAATGCGCTGTGATAATTTGTAAAAATCATACCGGACAATCAAAACATTTTTCGTTCGCCTTTACCCCTCTAGCCACTTACTGAGCCTTTTAGACACAGTAAGCAATATGGCGTTGTCAGTATGACGCGAGATCTCGAAGTGGAACATTATCTCAAAAATGGGTAAATGCGCTGTGATAATTTGTAAAAATCATACCGGACAATCAAAACATTTTTCTTTCCACGCGTAAGTACAATTTCAATCTATTAGAACAACAATTTTTCGTAAAATAAATAAAATTTGGTATGTAAACAAAATGTAATACGTCATTTCAAAAAGTAATCATTGTACATGTAAATTCTTCAAAGATATTGCATAAGTAATTTGGTTGGGTTATATGTATCACTCATTCAATCAATTGTCATTTTTATGTCGTATAGGGCTTGAACATATCGATAAACATATCGATGAATGTAAATGAACGAACGAATCCAATTTTAATGTAGGAACTATTCAAATTAATTTCAGATTTACAGTTGAACCCCTAACAAGAAGAAATTGGGTGGAAGCGGTACGATAACATGGACGAGTACTCAGATCTTAGATAACATCTAAGGTCTGATGATGAAGCCAGAAGATGACTATAGGAACTCTGTAATTAAACGACGCAACCCTACGAACTTTGAGCTCCTTATATTTGAAATATAGCTTCAAACTTTAAAAAAATTTTGCTTATTTCACCCGCATGGTTCCCGTTCCCGTGGTAATATCAAAAATCCTTTCTTAGTGCTCGCCAACATCGTTAAAAGAACCTGTATGCAATATTTCAGTTTAATTGGTTAAGCCGTTTGGGCTGTACGTTGCCTGTCAGGCAGTCATGGTATTGTTTTTTTAGTATTAGACTTATGTTGTACATTATCATGGTGTGTTGTACATTAACATTTAACATTTATCATACGTATAAAAATAGCATTGACAACGCAAAAATTCAAAAATCATAAATAATTAGCTGTTGCGTCTATCGTTTAATTGATCGTTAGACATTTGTTTTATTTTCTCTTTCGAATGCAAGGAAGGATATTCTTACAGCGTATTAAAAATATAAAAGTCTCGGTAGCTCATTGGTTAGAGCAGTAGGCCGGATTCCCAAAGGTCGTGGGTTCAAGTCCCATCTGAAAATTCACTTGTAGCCGAGTTCATTTGTTCCAATATTTTTCTTGTTAAAATTTATCATAAATGGTGGTTACATTTATTATTTGTTTCTAACATATACCTTGTTAGGTCACAGCAAGAATAAAATTAATTATATTTATGTATTTACGTAAGCTATATTATACAATTTTTTAATCTTTAATTATTTTAATTTTAAAATCGTTTTATTATATTCAAGTAAAACAATCTTAAAACTACAATAAACTATTGGTTGACATATTCTTGCAATTAGTATTTCAGCTAGTGGTTGCTAGAAAGATACTGCCTTGGCTTTTTCTTAAATATAGGTAATTTATATGCGATGTTTTGTTGATAGCTTCTGGGAGTTTGTTGTTTAAAACTGCCATAGCGTATGCTGGAACATACGCTATCCAAGCGCTAGTCTACTATTTCTAATTTGGGTTTAGGTTGTGCTAATTTTGTACGGTGGCGTAAATTTTGAGATCTTTAATAATGTGAATACAAGTTTATATTTTTTCTTACAAATATGCATATTTCTTAAATGTAAATGGATACTAGAGTTGAAATTAAAATGTTTTAGTCTCGACGATCTTTGACAATCCTATAATGTCGATGATTATTTTCAGTAAGTTTTAGTATACTTAGATTTTTGGCTCCAAAAAAAAATGTCGAATACGAGATATCACAGCTCGAGAAGCACGCAGGGAGCTAATGTCTAATTTTAAATCTATCACAATCCCTTTAAATTTTTCATTTAAAAGGTACATATTATACGAGCATCGCGCCACCACTATTTGACTTTTGAAAGGGATTGCAATCGATTATAAAATTAAACACTTATGGAGGGGTTGCTATTGTGTATGTCCTATACAAAGGTTCTGTAATGAACTAATTACTTATATTTTGTTTTATATAAAATAGCTCGAGTGATTGAAGAAGAAGTTAATGTAAATAATGAATTATATTATTATATAAACCAAATATTTATGTTTTTTACTAATTTATAAAGTGTAAGTAAGTAATTTGTTAGTCCACCTGGCTAGCGACTACCATCTTATCCAAGTCCGTTCCGGCAGTTAGAGGTAAGATAGCCAGTTCCTCAGTGTTTGAGGATTCCGGGAGAGGCACGCTTCCATCTTAAGCCTTATCAGTACTTTGTATCAGGTTGCATGTATCTACCCATTTTTCACAAAAAAAAACTCAATCACAAACGCTTTGGAAACCATATTTTATAGTTTTTATGAATTTGAGGGATGTTTTTAGTGAGATTTTCATATAGGTGCTTTTTATTTTTCCACGAAATAAACAATTAACTTACTATTTTTTTTAAAACACACATGATTCATTAAACTCAATAGGTTCATTCATTCACTCCTTACTTATCGATAAAAAAATTATCGATTACTTCAAGCACTACTGTCATTATTTGACATTAGTAATCGCCCCTCACCCCCGCAAGAATTGGTTGATCGTGTTTTCATACATTCTTCTCGGGTTTCGTGTCCAGTGGTTAATTCGTCCAAGGTTGTAACCGCCCTAGTGATACTTATTCAGAGATTCGCAGCAAGACAAGGGGTGAATTACTGAAGAACAAGAACAAAGTCAATGCACCATGGTTAATAACAACATTCATAATGCGTACTGATTATATAACGTGTGATTATTACCGTGGTACGAATTCATGGTAAAAACGACGAAAACCCCATCCACTCTGTCGAAGACTACACAGATAACTTTTTAACTTTATTCTATCATTAAGGTAGGTATTACTCAGACAGAAACAAAGAGAAGCCAAGAAAGAAATATTGTGTCTTATGTCTAAGACATAAATAAGAGAACCCGAATTGAAAGTAGGTATGTACTTGAACAGCGTCGAAACGGGCCAAATTCTTGTTATTCTTGACCAATAAGTCGTCTAATTTAATCGCGAGCAGTAAGTAATTATTTGTAATGGCTTTTAATTAGTTAATTAATTAATTTAGTTCGATATCGGTGAGAACAAACGGGGCGGCTTCTTTGATGGCTCGGCTTTCCCTATGTCGTTGCCCTTTGTGAATTGTATATTTGTATCTAACTGGTAGGTATTATTTACAAGAAATTAAAGATAATTGCAATATAATTGTTATGAGGCGATTGGACAATAAATTGCCTTTTATGTTTCAAAATAATCGCCACTAATTATAGATTTGTTCTAAAAAGCTAATCATCTTTATTGTGCTGATAATCATCCCACAAATGGAGTACAGTTCATAAGTTGGCTATAGCCACAAAATCTAAATAGTAGGTACAATCGGGGAACTTCCCGGCTGACCAGGGGGCCTACCGCCATCTCTTAACGCAATATTGTTTAATGTCAGTTTGTATCGGCGCAATGTTGTTATATGTCATATCGTACCGCGAACCTCTTAAAACAAGCTTGTCTTTTGACGGAAGTTTTGTGGCGTCATCGCTCAATCATTCACTCAAACAAGATTTTTATCAATCAAACCTACTACGACGTCTTGGTGTCAAATGAAGTAATTTAAACAGTATTGAAACAAAAGGAAAACAAAACGTTCTTACGACATGACGGTTTCTAAAAGATGGCGGTAGGCCTGCAGTAAAGTTTTTTTGGGTCTCGGAAAGTAGGTATTAAAGTTAAAGAAATAATGTATTATTCAAATGAAGCCAATGAATATTCTTTGAGTTGTGATGTAAAAGTTTTCTATATATCTATTACTTTCTTAAATAAAGTTTCCTATAAAAAATTCACTGGTCAAACGGGAATTTCCCAGACTGTACAATACGGATTCATAAAATGCTTTTCAAGAATTTCCTTTTTCCTCGTACAAATTTTGATCAATACTTTATCGGACCTATTTTAAAAAAATTTAAGTAAAATGTGCTTTTTTCTAATCATCCTAAATCAAATGTCACCAGGAAGCTCCAGAGATAAGCTGGTTCAAACAAATAAATTCTAGAGCTTTATTTTATTAACATAGATTAGAAAAGCGTACTCGTAATACTTGCTTCGCTGGAAAAAAGTACTTACTAAACTTTTTAAAAAGCTATTTACATCAAACACGCATGTTATAAAAGTTTTAATAACCATTAAAAAAGAGAACGAACGAAAAAGGATTTGTAATAATCGTCTCAATTAAAATTAAGCTTTAAGAACTGTAGACCGAATCGTGCCGAAAATATCTAACCAATCGATTTATATAGACAATTTAACGTAGAAGCTAAGTGGAGAGGAACCGAGTAATTTAGTAATTGTATCCACTAACAACGAATTAAATAGTAATCAATAGAACTGGGGCCCCGGGGCATGAACCCGTTCACGTTTTTACACGGTACGATTGCGATCCGACTTTTTTAATCTTGTTGGAAATTTCAGGCTGATGTTTATAAGCTTTTATAAAATGATTATTATTTAGGCTCACGCAGAAAACATATACCTACTTATCAAAAAAGTAAATTTGGAAATAGATTGCTTAGGTTAAAGCAAGGAAATTTTACAGACTCTGGCCTACCATTAATTTTAGGTTGTTTTCAGTTAGTAAGAGTGAGACGCCGCTATACGCGCCTTATAGCAGCACCCACTCTCACAGCCTAAAAATAACCTAAACAGCTCAAAAAATCGCAAAAAGTTGATGGTAAGGATGTCACGTCATAAATATCTTGTGGGGTTGGTAGAGCATCAAAGGTGCATCTAGCGCTCATGGCCGCGCACTTGACAGACTGATCATATTCGATCACATCGCTAAGCAACGTTCGGCCCGGTCAGGTGTCGGATGGGTGACCGTAAAGCGGCATTATAACTGAGTGCTTTCGTGCTTCAGAGGGCACGTTAAACCGTCGGTCCTAACTGTTGTCATCTGATAACAGTCGTTAAGTCAAGTCAGAAGCCTTATAGGCGGCCTGATACACTCTGACAGTAGAGGTGGCCACTAATCATAGCCACACTTTAAAGACGTCACATTTGGCAATGGGTCTACTAAGATGTGGCTTGGAAACATTATTAGGAGTTTTTAATTAAAAATATTAAATAAATTTTAATTCAACCGCCTCTGTAATACATACATACTAGTTATATCTGTGGTCTAGTAGTAACAGCCACCGGTATCAGACCCAGGGTTCCCGGGTTCGAATCCCAGCGGGGGTACAATTTGTATTCGGTTCGGTTGTAAGTCAGTCTGGCTACCACCATCTTATTTAAGCCTGGGTTCTATGTTTTCAGCATTGTTGTGTTCCGGTAGTTATAAATAAGATAGCCAGTTCCTGTGATGAGGAATCCGGGAGAGGCTTGCTTCCATCTTCAGCCTTATCAATACTTAACGTCAGGTATGATGAAGGCTTAGAGTCTTCCAGTTGTTCATTAAAAAAAAAATGTTACTTATCTAATAACGTAATTTTTCATTCATTGAAACTTGATCATTATTTTTATACTTTGTGGGTTGAATGAAGAGCTTTATATTATTCTTTATACAGTAGCTAGCGAGACGATTACGAATAGTTAAACTTGCTCCCTAAATAAATAAAATCGTACGCTATAAACAACCCGGATGGATTTGCGGGGCTATTGTTTTAAATGGTACTTACGCTTAAAGTTGTGCCTAATTTCGCGTGTTTAGGTTTATGTTTGTCTTTGCCGAATAAATTGAGTGAGTACCTACCGCTCTGTTATGTAACCCGTTTGTACCTTTTCAAGTCACTTTGTACGACAATTAGCTGAAGATTTTGGTTCGAACGCAGTTTTGGTAGCGGTTTAGCTTCAACAAATTGTATTGATTATATGTAGAACTTACAGATGTGTACTTTTAGGAGACTGTTGACACTTCTGTTATATTTTTGCGTAGCATGCAGTCAATTGCTATGGCGAGCAAACAACTGCTTACCTCATTCCTAGGTTAGTTAATGAACTATCTCCCTTACGAGATACCATTAACGCAAAAAAAAAAAAACTAAAGTACCTAAATGCATAATATTTAAGTATCTTAAGTTCTCAATAATAGTGTTGTTTTTCTGTTATCATCGCTTTTTTGTGTAAACTCTGAAAGTAGCACTCATTATAAATTTAAAACCTTTGTGGTTTCTAAGTGTTACTAAGAATAATAATTTAAAATAAATTGTTAAATGTTAAAATAGTAAATAAAATATATAAAAAAATATTTTACTTTCACAAAATTGTATAATACTTAATGGTAATAAATCACGCTTTATTGGATAAAAAACCAAAAGATTAAAAGATAACCTCTATACATACTAGAGAGATAATAACTAGGCAAGTGTCTCCAAATGATCGGACGGCATCGACTCAGATTGGATGGGAATCTTGAGACTAATAGTGTATTTTTTCAGTATATCTATAAAAATATATTTTACAATAGCATCGTATGTAAATTCAACTAAAATACCTACATATTACTTTTTTACTCTTAACTATAAATATATTTTGAATTATTTTATTATTTAAAAAACAATGCATTTGCAAAAAATCGACTCGACTCACAAGTTTTTTTGAGAAAACCTGAGCCCCGTCTGAGAACTACCAAAATACTGAAAAAACAAAGAAGAAGAAAAAAAAAGTTTTTTTTAATTATTTTTCTATTAAAATTTTAAAACGATTTGGTTTTATTTAGCTCTGTTTGTCCAAGTTTTCGGTATCTTTGCATCTTAAACAAACCCACAGATTAACACATCCTTCGTGCATACCCTTTGCATACCTCATTACCGATATTATCCAACTGTACGGACCATTACGTCAGCATGCTTGTACAAGAGGCGCGACCCACTCGCTTGATTGTTCCATAATGAGTCCATCGATTCTACGCTATTTCTGCACATTAGCTACACAACATAAAAAGTTAGCAGAAGCACTGTTCCTGCCATACTCGAAAAATGTGCCTACCCCCTAGCCTGAACACCGCTAAACACGTGAAATGATATGGCACAAGATGTTGCCGCTAACATGAACACCGATGATGCTGTCTTGCTTACCCCGATAAAATGTAATCCACGGCATCCAATGTTTGGTCACCTTCCAGCTCCGGCGAGACTCAAAAGTCGTCAGAGCTTCCTAAGAAGCGTCCAGCCCACCAGAGAGCCATCCCAGGCCAGACTAAGACTCTGGAGAAACATGGTACCAAACTCACCTACAACCCCAAAAGCAAGCCTCGCCCCCGGTCACAAGCTACCTTGAAAACTTACTTAAACAGGTTGAGAACACAGATCGGCCGGTGTAAGGAGAACTTGTGCCGGTGGGGCTACAGTAATGAGGCCTAATGTGAGTGCGGTGTCACCCCACAGACCATGTCCTATGTTGCCCCGCGTGTCGCTCATACTGGGGCAGCAGGAACATCGCTATATCCCGCGATATGTTACGGCGCAACCGCAAGATGCTGTCTTACAGGAGAAACATAAGAAACATAGTAGGAGTACTGACAGGACATTGTAAACTGAACAGGCACCTGTCAGTTATCAATAGGATAGGGGATCCCACCTGTACACAATGTAAAGAAAGGGAAGAAACAAGCTACCACTTCATGGCAGAATGCCCAATGTATGCATTGCTGCGCTGGGACCTCTTTGAAGCGGACAAGCTAAAGGAAGAGGATCTAAAACAGTTGACGTTAAGTCAACTCAACAGGTAAGCGCACAGGAAGGTTCGAGGGTCCGACGCCGGTGGGGTGAACGATAACCCGCCTCCCCCCTGCTTTCAGGGGACTTTGGGGAACAGGGTGAAATGGTTCCGACTAGGGAGACCGGCCTTGCTGGTGTCCCCTCTCCAAATAATAATGAGATACCGGCTTTCTTACCCCGCTAAGACGTGAGCCGCGCCGTGACGTTCCGATAAAAGCCGGTC
Source organism: Chrysoteuchia culmella (assembly GCA_910589605.1). Classification (NCBI taxonomy): domain Eukaryota; kingdom Metazoa; phylum Arthropoda; class Insecta; order Lepidoptera; family Crambidae; genus Chrysoteuchia; species Chrysoteuchia culmella. Next base: position 6,938,866 of record OU342651.1, read on the forward strand.
ATGGTAGGGCTATCTGACTCACTAGGATTGCTACTTTATTGACTATGTTGGTTTTCTAAGAGATGTTGTGGATTTTATTGGCGCTGCTTCAAATAGTTTACTGGTTTTGAGTTGTTTTTATCAACATTTTCCTGTTTACCATGTAATGTGACGCCGGTCGCGACTAAATACTTCTGATAGCCCCTGAGAACGCCTGTAAACGTAACCTCAAAGTGTGCGTACGAGAAATGGCACTTTATTTACAGTGTAGTGTACTCTCTGCTTTGACGTCCACTACCGCCTTTCGTACTTTGTGCTATTTCTGCACATTAGCGCGATCACCCGTTGGCGTAATTAGCTGGTTGACGTAACTTGAAGCTGGCTCGATAAATACTGTATTAAGCACGGGCCACACTAACAGCGACGCAAGGAGAGGTCAGTTTCGCCCTGCATCTATAGCGAACATACTCGTAGTATCCCATAGACTACAGTAGAGTTTGGCAAACCAAAATCGCACGAAAAGGAACTTTTAAGATAATCAGTTTATAACATAAAACACGACTATTGTAATTGTATAAGAGGAAAATATTCTAATAACTGAGTATAAGAAATTTTTCCTTTTATATTAAATATGTTTCAAGATTGTAGATTTGTGTTTGGCAACGACATGTTCCTTTGTAAATGTTGTTGCTTCTGATAAAGCTGATAAGTTTCTTGCGGCCGTTCTTATTATCAGTTAAAAGATGTCCTAAATGACTGGTAGGAAAAATTGACGATTCGAAAGCACTTATCTATAAGTCTATTTGAATAAAAATCTTTGACTTTGACTTTGACTATAAAAATGTTGTTTTATAATAAGTAATTTGCGTTGAAATGTATGACTCAGACTGCACACATTGACTATTGACAAGTAGGACAAAAGATACGAAATAGCACGGAAATGAAAGAGATAGCAAATTGAATCGGACCCCATATAGGGTCTTCCCAATGCTTCACAATGCGAGCTGGTAAGACATAATCTGTAGTAGAGTACACACTTATAATATTATTGGTTGATATTAACTATCAGCGTTAACGAAAACTATCGGATAACATTACTCATGTCCATAAAACAGTCGATGGATATGCAGAAAAAAATCACAGCACGAAAAAATATTTAGAATAAGTTAAAAGAACCATGTAACGTTACGGCTTACAAACAGGTACGTTGCCATGGCAACATGAACTACAATTTACACTGTATTCCTTTAAGGTGGTATGATTTTCATACAAGCAAACATTGCCTATTAATTGGTTCATTGATGATACATTAATAATTCATAAATACATGCGCAACTAACTCGTTTCAGTTATTTGTTTGCGCGAAATTATAAAAAAAATGTACTTTCATACATGAGGTATATAAATGCGATGAGTAGTACACACACATACGTAGAATTATTGAAATAATAAGATATTAGTTTATTCGTGTAATTCAATGGTAACTTATCAGCTTTTAAATATGAAGTTTTTTATTCGTGTTTTATGTATGAAAGTACAATTTTTTTATTATTTCGCGCAAACAAATAACTGAAACGAGTTAGTTGCGCATATATTTATAACCAATTAATGTGCAATGTTTGTTTGTATTGAAGTCGTACCACCTTAATTACCAAAAAACTTATTATTATCATCTATTATCTAAGTAACCGAGAAGTACAGAAATATTTATCGGCAGTGTAAATAATTGAAAACCCTCCAAAAATACAAGAGTAAGTGTATCGGACATTAATTTTGTAAATAACTTTAACGTAACTTCGTATAATTACATTCGCATGTCGAAAGGCGTCATATCATGAATACTTTTTTAAAGAGTTTAATTTTATTTGAAATATCAGTCTGTCACGACATTGTAAGAAATTTAACCATTTAAATATTACCGTTTCTTACCATTGAAAAGTTTTGAAAGGTAATAGATTTTATAATGATAAATTCCTAAATCGATCTGGACGATTTTTAATTTCTGAAGACTTACTTCATAAGTGAAATCACTATAAATAGTAATAATAACAATAATAATTGCATACAATAGCCCACGTTAAATTTCATGAAGAACTTGTGTTATGGATACGAGATCACGGATAAACATACTTATATACTTTTTGTAAATACATGCATAATATACATATTATACACCGAGACCAAGACAAATGTACATGCACTTAATTTGTCTTGTCCGGGGATCGAACCCGGGACCTATGGCGCAGAAGGCGGGTTTAGTACCCCTGCGCCAAACAGGTCGTCAAATAAAAAATAAACTTTAATTAATAATTGATACCTATTCAAAAACAAAGATTTCAATAAAATTGATATTCTAAATACAGGCTCATATCATATGTCACATCAGCCTATTCCCAAATCCACCATCTAGACTACAATTATTGCAACTAATTGTAACTAAAACAAAAAGTTTATAATGTAGTTACCTTCTTCGTTAATTCATTAATTTTCCACAACACAATCGGAGGCGACCTCGCAAAATCCTCTTCACCGACAAGATCAGTAAGTGCGGCTCACGTACGCCGAACGCCGCAAGCCTACTTTACGTAAATCAACTTTGGCGACTTAGTTACAGTGGCGACGCACTCGCCACTCCAAACAGTGCATCCTACCGTCTCTCGCCGCAACTCTTTATAGTATTAGGTAAATAACTCCACGACAACGTTAGACTTCACCGGAGCTAATGGACCGCCTCTATGCTTAGAACGAACAACTTTTATGGATAAGTAGAATCGAGTTAGCGCTGTCTCGAAAATAGCACTAAGTTGCTGTTCGGCTTCAGTAGTGTGACGATGGAAGCTAATTTGTAGTTGCCTAATTTATTTAGCGCCCGATTCGGCAACAAAAAGTTGCATTTTTTATTCAGTACTCCGTTGAAGTTAGATTTTACTCGCTGTTTTACGACAGTTCAGTTTGCTTCTGTTTGAGTATTCTATTTATCTGGCAAAGTTAAAAATAATTTGCTGTATTGCAGTCGTAGTAATTGTTACATCGAAATAAAGCAATTTTTTACCCTTTGATACAAGGTAGATTAATAAACTGTCTTGGAAAGTAAATACTTGTTTTCTCAACCCTTAGCTAGTTTTGTCGAGTATTGACAATTTTATTAATATGAAAAGTATTTCACGTTGGGTTTTTATTAATGTACCTGCATATATCTGATACTTCAGTTAAATCACGTTTTAGTTTTGACTTTGTTGTTCTCATTCGAAATGAGTCCTGATTCCTTCGTCACAAAAATCATAACGATCAGTCATCAGCAAACGTTTTAATCGCAAACGCTAACTACTAATAGATCCTTAAAAAAAGCAATCTTTACTCACTAGGCGAATCAGCAAGCAGATCCCCCTCATCTTGCGCCGGTGATTTGACCGAGCTCGGCGACAACTTCACTGGCGGATGCGGCGATGGCATCGGGCCCGAGCTGGCGCTGCCGGCGCTGCTGGCCGGGCCGGCGTTCGCGCCGTGCGACGTCGTTATTGTGATCTCGCCGTTCGACGTTGCAAGCCTGTACCGATAAAAAATAAATTAAGTAAGTGGTATTTTTTTTATGCACAAACTGTACTTATAAAAAACATCAGATCTCTCTCTTTATTCATTTCTTGGATTTTGTATTTATTTTTATGGGGAAGGTTTTCCTGATAATTTACAACTGATCCACCGCAAATTTTAAGAGATGCATATTTGGATTGACAGGGAACAATACCATGATATTCATATAAGACTTAAGTAGCTGAAATGGCAGAAAAACAGTTTTGAAAATAAGTAAACTACAATCTTTAGAACCATCTTGATAAAATATTCGTTTATGCATAGATATTTTTTTATATTTTGAATAGGACATTTTATAATTTTCAGAAACAATTGAATTCTTTCTTTCTTTCTTGGTTCTAATAAGAACTGCTTAATCATTCAAAAATAATTATACCAACTTTTCTTTGTGTAATGTTTCGTATGTATACATACATGCTAACAATCATTCACATTATAGAAATGTAATGAAACATTAATAATGTCTGTTTGAATAATGCTGTTGCATGACTTCAGTGTATGGATCCTATAACTACATTAACAATTAATACATAATGTTATTACTTAAACCAGAATGTACTCAAAACTTATTTTATTAGTTGTTTCTTCAAAGCTACTTCACGACTAAATACTTAGTTTAAAAACCACAAGAGTCTTATATCAAAGTTATTAAGTACAAACCTGTATGTATCAAGATTGTACGCCGTTCTTAGTTACAAATATTAAAAAGAGCGTTTACACGACATTTACGTTTGCAACAATAGGAATGCGTCATACACACTTATTAAAGGAAAATAATCCTTAAAGACTAAAGGATAAGGTTCAAAATGTATAATTGCTGTGTGCTTCATTAAGTGCCTCTGCATTAGCGGTAATTGCGAGTTAATTAGGGCCTCATCCGTTGCAACAAACGCATACAGTTTTATTACAATACGCACGATGCAAGCAAGTGTTGATTTTAATTATTAACATGTTGAGACTGACTCCAGTTGAGATAGAATGTCTGACACAAATAATAATGTTGAGACATTACAAACTGATTAATTTAAAATTTCATAAAGTTCACAATATAATTAACTAAATACGAACAACGTTTTTTCTTTACATTATGAACTATCAATTGTAAATGTTAAAAATTATTTATTATCACTAAGGTATTTTTCCATAGTAAAAAAATATATTTACTTGGAAATAAAATTGTATTTAAAAAGATTTAAATACAATTTTATTTAGAACAAAAACAACAATGCTCAAATGTCTTCTTAGTTGTGTACACATATATAAAAACTTATTGAAGAATGAAGGAAATATGCTTCACAGATGAATTTTATTACTTTTATCCACGTCACGTGCATTTAGTTGTCTAAAATAGTACTTCCATAATCTTGATATAATTAATAAATATTTTTTTATTTATCGTAAGTAGGTACTTCACTTTCCTACTTTTTAAAGTATGAGTTTTATATAAAAAAACACAAATCCTACTAATATTATAAATGCGAAAGTATGTCAGTTTGTTCCTCATTCACGCAAAAACCACTAAACGGATTTGGATGCAATTTGGTACGTAGGAACTTATTATCTCGATATTTCCACGGGTATGAGAACCGAGCCGCTAGTCAATAATATAAAAAATTGCTATCACTGCCCCCGAACATTTCAACGAATCTTAACCTTTAATTCAACAAAAAAAACACGTTAAGTCACAAAGCGACCACAGTGGTTCATTTGCATGTAAATTGAAGTTAATCAATTTAATAAGCGCCCTTCCAGCCGCGAACAAATAAATGTTGCACAGTTATTTAGTGGTCGCTCTTCTATAGAAACGCAAACATACACGTACGTGTACGTATGTGTAAAATATGAATAGGTATATAGTCAAAAGTATTGTAACTATTTTCAATATTTTATATTTTTCAATTTTTATAAATGTTGTTGCTTCTGTTAACGCTGTTAAGCTTCTAGCGGCCGAAGATTTCCTGAAAAAATTATTTAACTATTCGAAAGCACTTATCTATAAGTCTATTTGAATAAAAATATTTGATTTTTACTTTAACTTTACAAAAAAATGCCACTCCTTACAGTAACAACAAACCAAAAAGTATGAATTGAAAACAGTTGCGTTGTGTTCTTTATTTAAGAAGAAAACAAAAAAGTTTACTGATAATCATATGTTTGCAATTGCACAACGTAGTAATGCAAAAATTGATGCTGTTTAATGTTAAGCCAATTATATGTTCTTTTTTTAATTTCGAATTACAACCTCATTTTCTTGTCATTTTGACGTGGCCTTTAAATAATGCGAAGGTTTCACAAGAAAGCTAAGCTGAAAGAGGTCGTTTCGCTCTGTATAAATGGCATTACGTAACTTTATAGTTCGCGCTGTGAAAAATATGAAAATCTTTGTTTATGTTTCTTCGCAAAAAGTATGAAAACCTTTTTTCTTAATCCTTAAGCGCAAACGAACCTAAGAAACGTGATATAATATACAATTTTATGATGCGATATTCGAGTGAAATTTAATATATTTGGGAGTCGCTGTGTAAAAGACTTTAACGCGAGTTGCCATCGATTTTCAATTTGTGTTCTTTAATTTAGTTTTATAATGACGTTAATAATTTAAGTTCATGAGCTGTGTTATACTGGGAACGTGTAACAGTTGCATTTCGTTAGGTTAAACAAAGTATTTATTTTTATATATACGAATTTAAAAGAATATGAAATATTAATTTCACTTTTTTTTCTAACACAAAAATGTTTATGACTTTTTTTATTTTTCATATTCCATACCATTATTAGGAGACATTTTAATAGAAAAGACAATGCTCAAAAATTATCCAGCCTGGGCGTAAAAAATTGATTTAATTACCAACAAAACTAAAGGGGGTGGTAGTATTAATAAGTATGAATAACTTTGGCTATGGAGCCAACAACGAAATCTTGAAAAAATATCAGCTCTTCCATATTATATTTTGATTGAGTAGGGATTATACTTTTCTATGGAACAGCTGAATTTTTATTTCACTTTTTCGGATATAAACACTCCCTAGTTTTCTAGTAATTAAAACAAATATAGTGTATAGTACTTAGTGTTTTTTTTTTTTTTTTTCGTTTTGGCTTCTTCCGTTTTCCACAGAAATTCTATAGTATAGTGTATTTTATAAGAACTGCGCAGTCAGTTCTTCGACAGTATTCGTTCGTTGTAGCACCCCTGTAACACAAATCAATTCGTTGACCTATTTAGTACCTACATTATACGTACATCTTAAGTTTTGGCGCGCTCTGTTCATTGAAATAAAACATCTAAACCAACCTACATTATACTCTGATTTTAATACAACGGAATTCTGACAGTTCTGAAGTGTGGCTATTAAAAAAACGATCACGCAAAAACCGGAACGCATTTTAGGTGAAATAAAAAATAACTTTGTTGTATTTAAGGTTTCAATTAGAAAAACTAGGACTTAAAAATCTACTTATGATATTTAAAAAGTAATCACATTTTTTAATAGCACATTATCGAAGTTACAACAATCAAAAAGGAAATCCTTTTACTGGAATCCCTGATAACCCCACTAAATTATCCGATGCATAAGTTACCAATCTGTGGTACGAAATTCATAAATAAGTATATTTCTTGTTTAATATTTATCACACAAAAATAGCATTGTAAAATGCAAATTGAAAAATTTATAGGTATATTTCTTGTTTGTTATCAATAAACTGTAAATATATATTTTTTGTTAATGAATACTTACAGAAGTTAAAAATGTATTTTATTTAAAATCATTTGCAGTCTGCGGAAAAAAATTAAGACGTAAGAAGAAAAAAGTAAGAAGCCAAACCTTAAAATAAAAAAAAATGATCATTATTTGATATGAAAATTATGTTCTAGGTAATTTTATTTTCCATTTTGCTTTTTTAAATAAAGTATACATACACTATTTTATTTTGAACTGTCGTATTTATATAGTTATTATTTGTTTATTGATATCCATAAAATACATAACTAAAACGTACACGACGGAAAATGTTTGTGCTGAGCAAGAAGACAAAAAACGATCGCTGTCAGAATTCCGTCAAATTAAAAATCAAACTATAGTTTCTGAAATAAAAGTGAAATGGCATCTCTGGATATTACCTACTGTTCCTGCACTCGTGGAACTAGAACATTAGGCTGTTGCGTTCACGTCATGAGCGTTTTATATGATTTAAGTACGAGGGCTAGACATGAGGAACAGTTCGAGCAACCCGCATCGTTTTTAGATCACGTCGTGTTAGACCTAGAAAACGAGTAAATTGTAAATGAAATTATTTTAATAATAAAAGTAGGTACATTTATATACCGTGTTTTTTTTCTTTGTGCCCAAAGTTAAGGTGGAGGTAGTGTTACGAGCTTAGAACAAAATTATATATATGTATATATTTTTTATTTTATCAATTGTTAGCGTCGTTTATTTGGATATTAAACCTACCTAAGCAATGAAAAACAAAGCAAACAAACTTAAAATAATATCAATAATAGTAAAAATAACTATTGAGTGTGCACCAAGCTCGGCTCAGAGGGCTATCAGCTTATCGCAGCGCTACGATTACAAAAAACTAATAGAGTAAAAAAAAAATGTTTTGCTTCATTTTGTTCTAAACACACACGACCTCCCTCTTAAGTTTGGGCACATAGAATAAAAACACTTTTTTTATTATTATCTTGTTAAAATAAGGCAATGACCCTATACTTGACATTTTATACGATTTTAAACCGTAGCTGCAGCTGTTTTCACCTCCTTTTACTAATATATTAAGGTACCGTTTGAAAATTTCAAATGATAACTTCTCACATATAGCACACATTGATTACGATGATGTCCTCTATGCAGTATTTAATTAATTATGATTACCTTTTATTTCATATACTTTTCGCTTGCGCCCAGCTTGAGTTTGTTTTTCATACTTCGCGAGCATTCTCCTTTAGGTATTAGAAAAAAAGGACTCGTCTCAAAAGTTGTTCTCAGGTGGGACTTGAATTATTTTTTCAGGAAATTATATTATAAATTATATCTCATCACTGATTTCCACTTTCTTTTTTATCGGTTACTAGCGGCCGCCCGCGGTCTCACCCGCGTGGTTCCTGTTCCCGTCAGAATATCAGGATAAAAAATACCCTTTGTTTTAATCCAGGCTATCTACTATCTAGTTTATTTGTAGTTTAGAAAGAGTAAAAAACTAACATACTTTCGCATTTATAATATTAATAAGAACATTAATTAACTATTTACTTTAAAGTCATCCATCGCCTTAAATTGCAAGGAATATTAATTGGAACCTTTGTGAATATTATGAAAAGTGTATTGCCTCGAGGTATGATTACTGAGGGCGCATTTTATGGATGTTAATAATTGGTTTTTAATAAATACAAAACTACCACATAAACATTATTCGAGAATACTGTAGCGACAGCTTGTGATTATCATTCACTGGTTATTGTGGTAGCAAGTTGTGTCGTCCATTTTTTGGATAGATACGAGAAGCTTTTTTAACTTGTGCAAATTTGATATTATAGTCATGTGTAACTTATAGTGTTTTCTTTTTTTTATAATAAATAGGTAAAGCGCTTGACCGCTATTCTGCCCGAAGAAAAGAGAAAATGCGATCTAGGGTGTAACACGCTTACCTAGAAGATACCTTTTCACTCGTGACTTGAAGACCCCCAAATTGTAAGTGTCAGGTAACACAGACTCAGGCAAGGAGTTCCACTCTTTGGCGGTACGGATGATAAATGTTGAGTCAAAACGCTAAGTGCGACTCTTAAGTAGATAGATTTAATGTCGAGATTGTTTGGACATACTGTAAAAATCTTTGCAACTACTATTCGGACTATGTTAAATTTTGGTAGAGACAACAATTTTGGCCTTGACCCCTGGAGTCGTATTTTTGAATCATTCGAAATTCACATTGCAATTGATATTCACTGACTTCCATTTTGTCGCACTTAGAATCACTCGAATACGGTGTTGCCGCTTTCTTAAGCTCCCTTGACATTATTTTATTTTGCGCAGAATATTTAAAAAACCGGAAACTAACTCTCCATATATTTTCACAAACCGATACTGAAACAGACTTGAATCACGTGAAACGAAATTTTTTTAAGTTGTCAAACTATCCGTCATGTCACACTGACATGACAATTTTGATGTTTTTTTTAAATATGACATATACCCACTTGTTACTAGCGTTTGATATACGGATCATCATAAAAATTTAAATATTCTAAAGAATATGTGTATTTTCTGACTAAATGATTTTGTTAAACATTTGCTGAATGGTCCCTTTGTCTACAAGAAGTGTCTCGAGACCAAATATTTTTTTAATTATTTTTCCTGTTGCATACATGCATTTATTAGCCTATCTATAAAAAATCGCAGGTATGGTACAAAACAATGTATATCCGTAGCAACTGGGTTAAGTGCTAAACGTCAAACTTTCTATCGCTCGAATCAAAAAAGAATGGTCGGGACCACTCGTTGCAGGCGGCATCGAAATCGGCTTCATTTGACAGATGGATGTGACACATTGCTGCTTCTTTTTGATACAAATGAAATGTTACCAAAGTTTAAGAGCAATATGTCACATCCATCTGTCAAATGAAGTCGAAATAGTCGAATAGGAAGTGGAAATAGCGAAATATTTGCTAGATTGTTGCTAGTAATTGACTAGTGGCGTCCCAAATTATTTTCTACTCTTTAGTGTCGCACTGTAAAAAAGCTTACCCTAGATACGAGTCTGTCTTTTTATATCTATCGACTACTTTACCGACTTGATTGCATAGGTTTACAAAAAAATATGAAAAAAATAATACTCTAAATAGTGAGGAGGCAAACAGTGACATATCATAACTTTTTAATTTTGCATTTTACAATGCTATTTTTATGTGATAAATATTAAACAAGAAAATATACCAGAAAAAAGCAACTAGTCTCATGTCGCCCTGACGGGATTCGAACCCGCATCCTTGGGAGTCCGGCCCAATGCACTAACCAATTATGCTACAGAGACCTATGAGGACACGTCGAATCTTTCTAGTATATTCACCGTTCTACGGTGTTGGCCACCGTCGTTTCATCAATGAGAGAAATATCTCGCATTCGAAAGAAACATCTTTACAGATGTTTGACTATCGATTAAGATGAAACAGCCATCTAATTATAACTTTTTAATTTTGCATTTTACAATGCTATTTTTATGTGATAAATATTAAACAAGAAAATATACCAGAAAAAAGCAACTAGTCTCATGTCGCCCTGACGGGATTCGAACCCGCATCCTTGGGAGTCCGGCCCAATGCACTAACCAATTATGCTACAGAGACCTATGAGGACACGTCGAATCTTTCTAGTATATTCACCGTTCTACGGTGTTGGCCACCGTCGTTTCATCAATGAGAGAAATATCCTCGCATTCGAAAGAAACATCTTTACAGATGTTTGACTATCGATTAAGATGAAACAGCCATCTAATTATAACTTTTTAATTTTGCATTTTACAATGCTATTTTTATGTGATAAATATTAAACAAGAAAATATACCAGAAAAAAGCAACTAGTCTCATGTCGCCCTGACGGGATTCGAACCCGCATCCTTGGGAGTCCGGCCCAATGCACTAACCAATTATGCTACAGAGACCTATGAGGACACGTCGAATCTTTCTAGTATATTCACCGTTCTACGGTGTTGGCCACCGTCGTTTCATCAATGAGAGAAATATCCTCGCATTCGAAAGAAACATCTTTACAGATGTTTGACTATCGATTAAGATGAAACAGCCATCTAATTATAACTTTTTAATTTTGCATTTTACAATGCTATTTTTATGTGATAAATATTAAACAAGAAAATATACCAGAAAAAAGCAACTAGTCTCATGTCGCCCTGACGGGATTCGAACCCGCATCCTTGGGAGTCCGGCCCAATGCACTAACCAATTATGCTACAGAGACCTATGAGGACACGTCGAATCTTTCTAGTATATTCACCGTTCTACGGTGTTGGCCACCGTCGTTTCATCAATGAGAGAAATATCCTCGCATTCGAAAGAAACATCTTTACAGATGTTTGACTATCGATTAAGATGAAACAGCCATCTAATTATAACTTTTTAATTTTGCATTTTACCTATGAGGACACGTCGAATAACCGTCACTAACCTTAGTGCATTGGGCCGGACTCCCAAGGATGCGGGTTCGAATCCCGTCAGGGCGACATGAGACTAGTTGCTTTTTTCTGGTATATGTTCTTGTTTAATATTTATCACATAAAAATAGCATTGTAAAATGCAAAATTAAAAAGTTATAATTAGATGGCTGTTTCATCTTAATCGATAGTCAAACATCTGTAAAGATGTTTCTTTCGAATGCGAGGATATTTCTCTCATTGATGAAACGACGGTGGCCAACACCGTAGAACGGTGAATATACTAGAAATATTCGACGTGTCCTCATAGGTCTCTGTAGCATAATTGGTTAGTGCATTGGGCCGGACTCCCAAGGATGCGGGTTCGAATTCCGTCAGGGCGACATGAGACTAGTTGCTTTTTTCTGGTATATTTTCTTGTTTAATATTTATCACATAAAAATAGCATTGTAAAATTAAAAAGTTATAATTAGATGGCTGTTTCATCTTAATCGATAGTCAAACATCTGTAAAGATGTTTCTTTCGAATGCGAGGATATTTCTCTCATTGATGAAACGACGGTGGCCAACACCGTAGAACGGTGAATATACTAGAAAGATTCGACGTGTCCTCAAAGGTCTCTGTAGCATAATTGGTTAGTGCATTGGGCCGGACTCCCAAGGATGCGGGTTCGAATCCCGTCAGGGCGACATGAGACTAGTTGCTTTTTTCTGGTATATTTTCTTGTTTAATATTTAGTGACATATCACTATCAGTAAACAAGTTTAGTCTTTCAAAAGTAAGTTTCACAAGGACAGTTGTAATAAATGATCTATTGAAAACCCGTCTAAGTACATATTTATAAAGTTGACTCAATAATTAGGGATAATGGCGACTTGAGAGTTATTATGATAATCGTAATTCACTTGATAATAACACATTCAGTTGTTAATAAATAGTTTCAGTCGTTTTCAACTTTAATGGTGAAGGGATAGAGTTCCATTTAGTACGTAGTCAGTTATAATTCGTTCTAGAAATTAGCATAAAATGTAGATTGTGTTATTAAGTGTGTGATGTTGTACTGAGATAAATAAATCTAAGCAAATGTTTAACAAAAGCTCGAAACGGTAGGATGAAGTGTTAACATTATGAAAGAAATTGTTTTAAAAAGTAATTTATCATAACAGAGGAATGACTTGAGACGTTAATTTTTCAAATAAGGAATATACTTTCTTTTGATAAAAAAAAATAGAAGTACCTATTAAAATCTAGGAACAAAGTAATGTTACATAATTTTTTCAATAGTTGTATGTAAAGTTGGTGTATATAAGTATTTCTTGAAAAATAAGAGTTCTCTAAATAATAGCATACATTAAAGCTAAAAAATATTGGTAAAAATCTTAGCCTGTAAGTATTCGAACTCATTTATCGCGCAAAATGAAGGAGCCAAAGTATTTTGTATCAATAAGCTCCACACATTTTTGTCCTAGACGGAAGTTCTACGGCGTCCACAATAATTTGTTTACCCATTAGAATTGTAAAATCGTAACATTAGGCTAATATTAAGATAATTACAGCAAAACTTACAATAATATTTTACTTGTACATCATTTTTCATTTCTAACAGTCCCGTTAATTATATAACTCGTAACAAAAAAGTTGTATTTTTTTAACAGCAAAAAAGGTTATTCGTTTTGAAGGTGACAACTGTACCGAATCACAATGAGACGACAAGATAGGTGCATAATTAAAAAAATGTGTAATTAAAATGATGACAGAAATGCTTGTACGAGCAAGCGAAGGATTTTGCATTGTTTCAGAAGCGTATTTTGTTACGTATTTAACTATTTTGTCGCGTTTTTATTTTGGTTGTGTAGCTGTTACGGAATAATATAAAAAATAGTCTCGGTAGCTCAGTGGTTAGAGCATTGGACCGGATTTACAAAGGTCGTGGGTTTGTGTTCCATCTGAGAATTCACTTGTGGCCGAGTTGATTATTCCAAAATTTTTCTATTTAAAATGTATTATAATTTTAAAAAGTTATGGTGACTTTCATATAAAATGGTAATGTCTATAGAGGTAACCACAAAGAAATATCAAGATAATAAACTAGTTTTTTTTTTTATCGGATACTTCTTAACGATTATTAAGTAAGTACTCGATTTATTTATTTACCTATTGCTGGGGCAAACGAGTTCTTGAGTGGAGACATCACAGACCTAGGGGCCTACCGCCATCTCTTAGCGCAGTATTGTTTCAATATTACCATGCTATTTCGTCCTACGAATCTCTTAAAGTAAGCTTGTTTTTTACGGAAATTTTGCGACGTCGTTGCTCAATCATCGCCTCCATACTATGAAGAGAGTTAAAATGTGACAAACTTCAATAAAAACAAAACGTTCTTATGACATGATGGTTTCTAATAGATGATGGTAGGCCCGCTATATCGAGATAGACGAAAAGAGCGCTTCAAACTGTATGGGAACCTAGCGTGTCGAATTTTTCGTACCTATGATGACGTCACGAGCGAGATTTAATGATGTTGAACTGTTATTGACGAGCTCTTGCAAGAAAGCACTGCAGAAATTAACCATTTTCGTTTCTCAGTGACGCTTGCTTCATGGCAGTTGTCGCAAGCGGACTGGGTTAGATCGGAAAACTTAGACCGGATCAAACTTTTTACACGCATGGAAGGTACACTTTTACCGCCTATTTCAATATAGATCTGTGTGGATGAGAGTAGTGGATCGCGGATCGTGCTCGGTGACGTGCACTTGGAGAGGACTATGTCCAGCAGTGGACGATGAAGGTAGGTACCACACTGGTGTTTCAAGATTTAGAACCGAGGCAAAGCCTAAAGATATCAAAGTTTGTAAAATTCAAGAAAATTACAATTTCTTTCAAAAAGCTACTGTTGTTATAACGGACACCTAACACAAACTAATTACACACTCAATCTGTGACCGTACCATTACGTTTTGATACTTACATCATAATAGTAACGTGCAACTAAAATATTTATCTAGATCGTGGGCCAGAAATGAGGTATTAAACTAAATTATGGATCCGAGAATTAATGTTACCCACTAGTAATTATGAGCTCGCATTAACTTAATGTCTTTGAAGTACGCACACACATAAACTAGTAGTACGGTCGACAACTAAACTTGTAATTAGTTACTTTTATTGTTGTAGAGGTTTATAACAAAGTCTTTTGTTTTATATTTAGAGCGTTTACATACTGTGTGCGCGCGCTCGGCCTGCGATTGTTGAGGTTAAGCAACTTTCGCAATGTTCGGTCGCGGGATGGGTGACCAAAAATTTACTATCTCGAGCTCCTCCGTGCTTCGGAAGGCACGTTAAGCCGTTGGGCCCGGCTGCGTTTGCAGTAATAATTTGTCGACGACGTCGAAGTTGACGACCTGTTTGGCGCAGAGGTAGGTACTAAGCGTGCCTACTGCGCCAGAGGACCCGGGTTCGATCCCCGGACAAGACAAATATTTGTGTGGATGAACATGTCTATTTGTCATGGTCTGGGTGTTTAATATGTATGTTATGTATGTATTTACAAAAAAATATATATAAGTATGTTTATTCGTTATCTAGTAACCATAACACAAGTTCTTCATGAAACTTAACGTCGGCTAGAAAATTGGTGTGTTTGTATGCAATTATTATTATATTAGGTTGGGGTAAAAATGTTTTCGCACATAGTATGTATGAAATTGAAATAAAATCTCTTAGGCTATACTATTTGTATCTGGCTGGTTTTGGTATCAATAAAAGTTTAAAATTCAAAGATGATAATTCCAAATTCAAATTAGGAAAATGTGTGATTTTCTTACTGTCAAGATGAGTGAATCTAATGAAGAAATTCGATACATTCTAAAATTTTACTACAAAAAAGGTGAAAATGCAACAGTCGTGAAAAAAATTTGCGATGTTTATGGACCTAGTGCAGAGTCTGTGAGAGTAGCACAAATTTGGTTTAAACGTTTTCAATCCGGAAATTTTGAAGTCAAAGATGCACATCGCTCGGGTCGCCCTATTACGGATAAAATGGATGGCAATTTTGAAAAAGTGGAGCAAGATCGGCATATCAGTAGTTACGACGTAGATGAGTAACTGGGAATTGACCACAAAACAGTTTTGGTGCATTTGAAAAACGGGTACACAATAAAGCTCGATATTTGGGTACCTCACGAGCTCACTGAAAGAAACCTAATGAACCGTGTATTTATTTGTGATTCTTTATTACGACGTAATGAAACCAAACCATTTTTGAAGAAGCTGATAACTATGATGAAAACTGAATCACATACGACAAGAACGTGCGAAAAAGATCGTGGTCAAAGGCCGGTCAAGCTTCACAGACTTTGGTGAAACCCGGGTTTGTGTTGGTGATGCTGTATGTGTGGTGAGATTGAAAGGGCATTATTCATTAGAGCATTTAGAGCTGTTACCACCAAGCAGGACCATCGATTCTAAACTCTACTGCAAACACCTGATGAGATTAAAGGAAATTTTTGAAAGAAAGCGGCCAGAATTAATCAACAGAGGCGGTTTGGTTTTTCATCATGATAACGCTAGACCTCACACATGTTTAGCCACTCAGCAAAAATTAAGAGAATTTGGCTGGGAGGTGTTAATGCATTCGCCGTATAGTCCTGACCTTGCACCTTCAGATTTCCAGCTGTGTCGGTCTCTTCAGAATTATTTAGGGAGTGTCAGGTTAACATCACGAGAGGACTGCCAAAACCACTTGTCGCGGTATTTTGATCAGAAAGAAGCCCCAAAGTTTCTATATCAATGGGATCATGTCACAAGATGGCAAAAAGTTATCGAATAAAATGGCAGCTACATACTTTAGTTAAATGTTAATAAGTTATATTAAAAATATTTTAAATTTTCTAAAAAAATGCGAAGAAACTTTTTCCCCAACCTATTATATCTTAAAAACAAACTTTTGTTTAGTTACAGTTGTTAAATGTTTTGTTTCTATGCTCCATTTTTCTCCAGAAAAAACATTAATATGTTTTCATTTATAACAATGAGTCTTAAAATAAAAAGCACAGTACGACATTGTCAATGAAATCCCTCTTTGATTTTAAAAAACCAAGTCTTGTCTTACGAAACAAGAAAAAATGATTGTTAGTCAGTTAATACTCATAATTGTTATTGTTATTGGTAAGTTTTATTTTTTTATTTTTAGAATAGTTTTTTAAAATGATAATTAATACAAAGCGAGTTTATTGTTATTATCTTAATTTCACATAAGTACCCATGTACTTCTCTAAATTAAACAGGAACTAAAGATTATTCTTTTTACCAAAATTGTAGAAAGAACGATACGCAAATTTAAAGCATTTCAACTATTCTAAAGCCTGATTTTTATACTAGAATATACACAAAAAAGAAAAACTTTTCTTCAATTCTCCATTCGCTCAGACGGAATGCGTCACATGAATCCTGTGATATGGAGACAATTAAGATGATTTTTCTAATAGTAATATTTTCAAGTATAAATAACTTTGTAAATGCAAAACGTGGAGCACGTGGTGCAGTGGTTTGCGCTCTTGACTTGCAATTGTTAAGGTTAAGCAAATTTCGTAATGCTCGGTTCGGGATGGGTGACCAAAAATTTACTATCTCGAGCTCCTCCGTGCTTCGGAAGACACGATAAGCCGTTGGTCCCGGCTGCATATGCAGTCGTCAAAACCCACCAATCCGCATTGGGCCCGCGTGTTGGGTCATGGCCCATTCTCCTTATCCACCCATAAGGAAGGCCAGTGCCCCAGCAGTGGGGACATAAAAATGGCCGATAACGAAATGCAAAACTAAAAACAAAAATCCTAAATATCCTAAACCGTATTTCAGAAACAGATCCGAATTTCTAACATAACATTACCGCATTATAGCGTAGTAAGCTAAGCGCTAATATATTCCAAGGCGATATCCCGCATTGGATCTATTTATCACCATTACTTGGCGGATTAGGCGCGTCACGGGCGTAAGGTAATTATAGTCAGTGGAATACTTAATGCCTCTGGCGTGCCTAATTATATGGTCGCATTAGGGGAATGTGGGGCAAAAGTGTCTTTTGGCTTTGTTGGTGATACTGGTACTGATCGGGTTGGGTAAGACTAAACGTCCATTTAGGTAAACATTGAGAAGGAAAACTAGTTAAAAATCGTCTCCAATTTAACCCAGGCAGAGATCGCACGAATACTTACCTTGGCCCGTAGACAAAGTAACATCGTTATGTAGCGAAACGATAATTCGATTCGTTATTGTCTATATTCGCCAATTAACTTGCGGTAAGACCACGTGATTTAGCGCGGCCTATACCAATCCGCCAATCCCATACATTTATTTTTTTTCGAACTTCGTTATCGTTTTTGAATTGTTACTTTGGCTAAGGGCCCTTATCGGGTAACTGGATAACACCACCTACCACGAAAAGAAGACTTGAAATAGGTAAGAGAAATGGTATGTTTGGCTCAGCCTGGAGGAACCGCGGCAGTGAGGAGTTATGATACCCGTTTTTGACCATGCTTTTACCTCATGTTGGTCTTAGAATCCGTTGGATCTATTTATCACCATTACTTGGCGGATTAGGCACGTAATTACCTTAATTATGGTCGGAAGAATACTTGGCGTGCCTAATTTTGAATGTGGGGCGAGTGTATCTTGGGCTTTGTTGCCGATACTGGTAACATTGTTTGAAATGATCGTGTTGGGTAAGGCTAAATGTTGCTGATAAAATTTCTGACCTATTTAGGTAAACATTGAAAAAACTCGATGGCTCGATGGGGGCTAACCCACTTCAAAAAAGAAGGGAAGCTAGCAAATGGTTGCGTACTTGTATTTTTAATGAGAGAAAGAAAGAAAAACCAAGACATAAAACTTAAAGAAAAATACTTAAATAACAATACAATGCAAGTACACCGATTACTAGAAGACTGAGAGATTCGGAGGCTGAAGCGATTGAAATTATTTTTTTAAACTTTTGGGGAAAACCTTGAAATTGCGGTCATTTTCGTTACATGTGAACTTATACGGATGATAAAAATAATAATAAATAATAAATATTTGCATACAATCACACCAATTATCTAGCCTACGTTAAGTTTCATTAAGAACTTGTGTTATGGATACTAGATAACGAATAAACATACTTATATACTTTTTTTTTTTGTAAAAATAAACTTGTTTGTTTATTAACTTTTTTGCCATGTTTTATTTTTTTGTAAGCGTAGTATAACTTTGTGGTTGTATATTACCTAAGGTACTGAATAATGTTAAAATGTTTTGGTAGGTTGCTTTAAAAAAAAAATTTGTTGTGAAAGTAGATCATAAGAGTATTTTGTTACTTAGATTTAAGAAAATGTAATTGAGCGACATGTTCACTCAGTGATCAAGCTCATTAAATAAAGATTAAAAAAAAAAAAAAAAAAAAAAAAAACAAACACTCTTTCCCGTTTATAATATAACTAGCGGATCCTCACGGTTTTACTCGCGTGGTGCCCGTTCCCGTGGGAATATCGGGATAAAATATAGCCTATGTCACTTGGGAGAAATGTAGCTTTCTAATGATCTAAGTATTTTCTAAATCGGTCCAGTAGTTCCTGAGATTAGCGCGATCAAACAAACAAACTCTTCAGCTTTATAATATTATATAGTATAGATATTAGTAAGGATCCACTTTGGGTCACTGAGCCAACGAAGTAAGTATGTATGCGGCTACTTCGAGACATTCAGTGTTCATCTACTACCCAAATTGCACATTTTGAAAATTAATCTACTAACAAAGAAAAAATAAAAACCTTTATAACAATACAGCCAAAAACGATTTCAGGAAGGGTTTCACAATTTTATAATTTTTTCCGATTTAATTTAATAATATTTTTTATTTAACTTCTATAGAACATACCTACCTGTTTCTCAGTTATTTAGTAACTGAGAAACAGGCACTTAGGCCACTATTTAATTGTGTATTGAACTTCATAAAAAAAAAGGAAAAATAAATATTACCTTTTTAGGTTATGTACTTAAATATACCGTCGGCTGATTAATTCTAAATTTTAGTAGCAGCCTATTATTAACATAACAATATTAATGTGTTAACGAAAATACTGCAAAAGGAATCAATAAACCAGCCCATTAACTTAATTATACTAATTAACATAAATAACATAAACCGGCCGCAATATTTCAAGTCTGTGACAACCCTAACTTGATTGAAACAAGTAGAGCGGCTTACACACGCCTACGCGCAGATAAAGCGTCTAAGTATATGCAATAGTCCTAAGTATATACAATAGTACTTAGGTGTTTTAACTACGTTTTGGGTGCGTTATGCAGTTATAAAATGAGACGATTTTTTAAAACGTGTTTTTTTATTTATTAATCGCGTTTTTAGATTTTATTATTATCACTATCATCAGTCATTTAACGTCCGGGATATGATAACCCTAGCTCGATTGAAACAAGTAAGAAACAAGGCTTACACACGCCCACGCACAGATAATGTTGAACAGTGTCTAAGTTGCCTGAGTAATTACTGGCTGTTAATAACGTATGGGTGCGTTATGCAATTATTAAAAGAGATGGTTTTCTTAAAACGTGTTTTTTTTATTATTATGAATCGCGTTTTTTAGCATGCATCATTATCATGAAAACCACGAGTCATTTATTGTCATGGCTATGACAACCCTAGCTTGATTGAAACAAGTAGAGCGGCTTCCACGCCTACGCACAGATAATGTTGATCAGTGTTTAATGTGCGATTGCCTTTAATGACTAGCTGTTAATAACTTTGGGTGCGTTATGCAGTCTAAGGTGGGACAATTTTTTAAATATAAAACTATTTTATAAGGACTAGCACATTATCTACTCATTTAGTTTTGTGATTAGGTATTTTAGTTTTTTTGGATTTGCTGATGTTTCGACTTTTATCAATTTAATACATACCTTTGTAAAATAAATAAATGTTTTATTTTCACGTTTTTCTGCATAAGTAGGTAACTTCTGATCCTAGAAAAAATATATTTGAGACTATTTTGAATGCGGAAATGGATATTTTTATCAACTTTCTGCCTATTCCTTATCATTCTAAATTAGTCGTCTTATTATTCTCATCGCATAATACACAACTTAATATGACTAGTATTTTTTTTAAACTTTTTTTTTAAATTTAAGTACACAAAAATCCCTCTCGCATACATTTAGTATCATTTGATTTTCCGCACTGTCCACACCAGAAAATTGTTTACAGACCACGTGTACGCAACATTAGTAATGTAATTATAACAAGTAGTTACAGCATCCTGCCGGTAATTAACATAAAATAGCTAATTAAAGTAGATAATAGTGAAATAGCAGTTTTCCTTATTATTCTTATAGTTAATGTTACGCAAGATTTGCTTGTTTACGATCATTGTAGGAATATACTTATTAGTTGTTCGTTATAATATTTTAATGTTATTTTACCTACATAAAGTTTGGTTGTAAAACAGTCAATCTGATAACTTAAACGTGTGTATTTATTGTTGTTGTTGGCAATAATAGATTGATTGATAGTTGGTGGTAGGACTTGTTGTGAGTCCGCCTGGCTAGCTACCACCATCTTATTTTAGTCTGGCGCCATATCAACAATGTTTTCAGCATTGTTGTGTTCCGGCAGTTAGAGATAAGATAGCCAGTTCATCAACGATTGAGGATTCCGGGAGATGCTCGCTTCCATCTTCAGCCTTATCAATACTTAACATCACGTATGATGAAGGCTAGGAATCTCCCCGCTGTTCATAAAAAAAAGATTTAAAATATGTTGCTATCGTCGTGGAAGACAAAACTATTTTATTTCACTTATTATACTTAGGAGTCTTGGAGACTAGTAAATGTAATAATATGATAAAGATCCATCGTGTTTGTTTGATCGTATTAATTTCTAAAATCATCAGCTAGATTCTGAAGAATCTTGGAAAAAGAAAGTTTGGACCGTAAATAAATAAATAATTGTACTTCTAAATAAATGATTGTATACAATCACACCAATTATCTAGCCCACGTTAAGCTTCATGAAGAACTCGTGTTATGGATACTAGATAACGGACAAACATACGTATATACATTTTTTTAAATACATGCATAATATACATATTAAACACGCAGACCAAGACAAATAGACATGTTCATGCACACAAATATTTGTCTTGTCCGGGGATCGCACCCGGGACCTCTGGCGCAGAAGGTGGGTTTAGTACCCCTGCGCCAAACAGGTCGTCTAAAGAAGGACTATTGGGGAACATTTACAAAGGCGCTGAAAAGTCTAAGCGAACGAATTCTCTGGCAGTCGACCTAGTAATGCTTAGTCATCGTCCACTGTCTATATAACTCTGTGATATCTATATACTTAATTCAGGTTCGCAAAATTTGTGACGACTCGATAGGGACTTTGGCGCGTAGTACGCGGCCGAGTAAGGTATCAAATTAAAGGTACTCGAGTCTAAATAGAAAAATATTGGAAAAAATTAACTCGGCCACAAGTGAATTCTCAGGCTGGAATCGAACCAGCGACCTTTGGAAATCCGGTCCAATGCTCTTTCTCTTTACCGGATTTCCAAAGGTCGCTGGTTCGATTCCAGCCTGAGAATTCACTTGTGGCCGAGTTAATTTTTTCCAATATTTTTCTATTTAAAATTTACCATAAGTATAAAAATAGCATTGAAAAATGCAAAAATTACAAAATCATAAAATACTCGAGTCTATTTGTTCCGAAAACTATAAAATATACAAAATGTTAAACGTGATGATCACAAACTGCAATTAAAGATTTTCGCATAATTTGGAATTTTTCGTCGATCGACGAACCCGAGTATCGGGTTAAGACGGACGGACTTTCACCAACTGAAATTAAATATGTTTAGTGCTAAACATATTTAAAACATCACTCTGTCACTTTTCACTTCAAACGAATGACTGAAATGCAATGTCATTTTAAATAACTATTATGTTTAGCGCTAAATGTGTATATTGACAGTTGGTGATAGTCGCCCTAAGAATGTGACTGACAGCAAAACGGAACAACAACATTAGATTCAACACTTTAACTGTCAGACATCAGACACTAATACAAATTGAAAAAGAACAGCTTCATACCAATCTTCAATCATCGATTTTTTTAACCGCCGTTGTGGTATAGTGATACTACCATTGCTTTGATTCCCTGGGGTCTGACTCCTAGTGGGTACTGGGTGCCCCCATCTTATTTATGCCAAGTCTGACGCCATAACAAATATATATTCAGCGTTGTTGTGTTCGAAAGTTAGAAATAAGATAGCCAGTGAGAATTTAGAGAGAGACGAGCTTCCACAGCCTTATAATGACTTAACATGATAAGATAAAGGCCTTTCCCCGTTGTTAATAAAAAAAAACACAATCAATAGTCATAAGAACATCGCAAAAGAAACCTTCCATTCGCCCTAATTGGTCAATTACAGATACCTGCAGTACTAAGTACCACAATTTCCAAAGTAAATTAAAAACGTCAATAAACATCTACAAGTGTGCGTGTTCCACAGAATATCATAACAACTCATTAAACACGAAGCTATAAAAGTTCCCCTAACAAATGTCATCACTCTTCTTTACATAATTACTGTGGTAATAAGCAATGGACATTACCGCGATAGCATCTAGTTTTTTATTGCTAATGAATTAAAAATGATAATATTGTTGTTGTATGATGAATGTGGACTGTACGTTGATTAGCTCCTTTTTGCTGGCGATCGGGGTATACAATGCAATTCGGAATGAAAAAAGGGTCGCTCAAAACATTAAGCGAATTACGTTTATGCATTACTAGCGGCCGCCCGCGGTTTCATCCGCGTCCTTCCCGTTCCCGTGGAAATATCGGGATAAAAAGTATCTTATGTTTTAATCCAGGCTATCTTCTATATGTGTGCCAAATTTCAACCAAATCCGTTCTGTAGTTTTTGAGTGAAAAAGTAACAAACATCCATTCCTGTTTAAATGAATCCTCACAAATTTCGCATATAAATAGTCGTATTAGCAGGAAGGACTATTCATACTTTGAACGTAAAGCCATATGCTTGGGTTAGCTTATAAAGTTTCGAACGAATTTTTTGTTTACGCTACTTCTATTCTATTCCATCGCGAATAAAAAATAGACTCTTGCTTGTTTTCGGCAATTCCAAAAATATTACTCTCCTCTACGTTTCAAAGGAAGTTGTTTTGGGAAGCATACTAGGCCACAAACTTTTTAGAATGTAGAGGAAAAACAGATTATGTTTTTTTATAAACATTTTAAATTATCAGTCGTATACTTAATTAAATATTATACCTAATTATCTGCTACTAAAGGAAAACAAAATATGTTATAAATAAAATGCTTCTTGGTAAAACCTTCAAGGAAAACCAAATGAGTGTTAACGTTAATTATAGCATATAAGGTACCTTTATCTATGATTTTTTTTCAAATAATTAGCATTTACGGACAAACGTATACTTGTCACGGTATTTAAAGGATGATGACTGCTATGCCAACTATGGCCAAGCCCCGATCCCATAACATAAAGGAAAATTTTATGATTCATTAATAACAATCATAAGTCATTAATAATTTAAATCCTCTTATGCACCACAATACCATGTTGCAAAGATATACAAGTAGAAGTCTATAGTTAATTGAGGCCAAAGCAATCGGTACCTTAAAACATAATTATTGCGTTGCTTACCCTACATGGGCATTCTGACAAACGTTGATTAGTAATTCACAACATACACTCACATGCACAAAATGCACACTTGTATGGAAGCCGATTGTTAAATGTCTTATGGCCGAAACGGTAGAGTTTGTGATTGTTCGAATTTTTGATAGCGGTAGACTCTAAATATGTCTTGTAAGTTGCCAAAGTTGAAATATTAATCACTAAGTATGGATTTTAATTATGTTTTTTTAGCAATACCCCAGAAACAGCTATACATTTCAAAAGAAGAGAGATATTTTTAGGAAATCTGTCATAGAAAGTAGTGAACAAAATATGGCTCATGTTCGTTTTTATAAGTATAGGTAAAACTGGTTATGATGTAATCATGTCTTTTATAATATTAAATAATTTAAAACAGCAGTACTCGAGAAATAAATTCTATCTCTGCATTAGAAGTTATTAAGAAATCCCCCTTATTTCTTTTTCAGAAATAGATAAAACTCTATCGTTCCCGAATAGATCACTAGGACACATCAATGTGTGGCGAGCGTTGGAGTAATTACACTCATTGTCACATAATTACACCCAACACTTGTCATTGCACCCACGCTTGCCAGCCTTATTTGCACCGAACACCACCCTAATCGCGAATACCTTAAGGGTCAAAATCAATTAAACTTGGCCCTATAAGCGGCATAGTAATAATGTGCAGTTACAAGGAAAAAAATCAATGAGTTAGTAGAGAAATGGCTGTGTTATTTAGTTGGCTTATCGTGTAATTATCAGTCACTGTATTGATAGAACCCATGCAATGTAATACTTTTGACAGGTTATAAAGTGGGTAAGTACTATCCTGCATTAAGATCCGCGTGGTGGGTAGAGGTTTGAGCTCTCTATTTGTATCTACTAATGAGTATTGCTCAGGGCTGGAATATTTGTTATAATTTATTTCTTAAAGTTATAATATGATAGGTGTTTGTAGACTAATTACAAATTAGCCATATAACCTCGTGAAAAGGCAGTTGAAGGGTCCTACCTACTTAGGAATTAAATAAAAGAGAGCACAGTATTACGATAGAGGCGTACAACATAATCAAGAGTAATTAATGTCTTTAGGTTGTCTGCCTTATTTTTGCTCCTTTACAAGATCGTACGAAGTAAGTAAACAAATAAAAAAGCAAGCTTACTGACCTGTTGATGTTATTCATCGCAACAGCTCCAGAGTTCTCCCGCTCGTTCCTTTCTCTCGATACTCCAGCGAACCGCTCAAAGTTCTCCCGTTCTTTGTAATGTCTCTCTGGTCTTGGAGAGGACGACCTTCTGCCTTGCATCTGCTGCGGCATATTGTTCTGTTGGACCGTCTGCAGAAGGTTGTGATTCGATTGCGGCTGTTGTAACGCTTGCAGCAACTCTTGGGCGTTTGGAGCTCCATTGGTCAGGAAGTTTTGCAAGCCCGGATTCAGTAAGGCGTTTGATAGAGTTGGGTTCAGCATGTTTGGCCGAATGTTGGCAGATTGTTGGTGTTGGGGGTTGGAGTTTAGTAGCTGGTGGGGTTGGGCCATCGCTTGGAGGTTGGCGAGCGACGTTGAGACCACTTGGCCGTTGTTCAGTGCGAGATTTACCATTTGATCGTTCGAGTTGACGTGGTTGACTGGTATAGTTAAGATGGTCTGTGTTGCTATGCCTGTTGAAGAATTTTTTTTTTTTAAGTAACTAGTGTCCATGTTGTTAACCTTTTTGAAACTCTTATTGATAAGAAAGTAGCTTTTAGATCATATTAGGTTTCACAACAGTGAAATATTTATTTATGTGTCTCATTTTCCTACACCTGACGAGTCAATTTAAATAAAGTAATAATTGATAAAGTACATTAATCTGATATGACGTCAGGTAAATGTGAAGGAAATCATAATCTTTAATATTACAATGAGCATGAATCACTGTCTATTCTAAAAGGGAAAAACCTCCTATGTATGCACATTTCAGAACAGCCCACTTATATTATATTATTATTTTAATGTCGTATACTGGTTTCGTCGTCATTCTTTTATTTTGTTTATTTTGTTGGAGCTTACCCTGTGACGTCGGTATGAGCAACTGGGCGCCCTGTATGCCCTGCACCAGTTGTCCAGAAGCCAGGATCAGCTGCGGCATCGGGGACGGCATGGCTGGTGGTAGCATATTACTGTTCCCCACCGGATTTGGGGAGCCCATACCTAAGAAAAAGAAAAGGGCTTCTTGAGTAAATTTAGTAAATGTTAGTTTGAGTAAGGCATAGAGTTTTTTAGAGTAATCTACATATATTTTAGTTTTCTCTTTCTCTCTATATACAAGGTTATTTTCGTAATAGGCTTGAACTTTAGGAGTAGGTTTTGTATACAAAATTCAATAGATTGTGAGTCTCATCGATCACTGCGATGTTTATATAAAAAAATATTTTTAACGTATTCGTTTCTTTATGGATGCAAGCTGTAGTTGAGTTACGTCTATTATTAAATAAAGAATTTTGTGAAAAGCTTTGTATTTTCGTAAGTTTTAGATTGGATATGATGGGTAATCTAAGTTGTGATAATATTACTCTGAGAGACATACTGAAAACCTTTATTACGACGTATATCGTTCAGTTTATTGTTTCCTGCAAACTATATACTATCGACAATAATAAAGGCTATAAAAACCATTGTATAAGGCGGTAGTCGGACTTAAATTTAGCATCAAGTCACATAAATACTTTAACAACCACAAAACGCAATTCTAATTCTCATGGTAATGCGATTATGTAATCACTATAAAATCGGTAATGGTTTAGCAACATCAAAATCCAAAAATTTAATATAATAAACATCGGATTTGGTACATAAACATCCGCTTAATGACGAGTAAGACAAAAGAAATTGCCTGGACTCATCAGTCACGGTAATTCCCAAGAAATCGACGAAACAACCTCACAATACATCCAAAAAGCAACTTTCTACTTAGGTAATTAAACAATAAAATTATATTGTAATTACAAAAGAGCCGGCGTATTAGAGATAGAAAATTACACAAAATCCATCGGCAACCGAGCAAGACTAATTTACCGCGAACAAAACGGCTCCAACAAAAATCTAAAACATTATCTGCATGCCTCACAAGCCCGTTAAAGTCGGCATTAACATAACGTATTCATTTAAACCATGACATTTCACATTTTGTAATAAATGCTCTTTCCTACGCCGCATCAATTAAGAACCGAAAAAAATATATAATTAGCTCTATTAAGACAATAAAACTCTTAATGATACCGCAACAGTCGTAATATCCGTGCGTTCGTGAAAAAATATGTAATTATACTCATTATTTAAATAGGTTTTTTCGTCCATTACGGCATAGCTTTAATGGCAGGCGAGCGGTGCTGCTATCTTGAATTCATTAAATCGATTGGTTTCGGTAATCACCTAATTACGGATCACGTGATTTCCAAGTTAAGAGTTTAATGCGCGAACCGTGTCTTTCCGATTATACCCAATCTATCTAATTCGGTTTAATTAGTGGTCTACCCCCGTTCTGGAGTCAACTTTGCGATTTGAAATTGTAATGCACTGAAAATATTTAAAGGGATGCGAGTGCAGAGGTGATTTTGGTAAAATATTTGCTTACGTGTTATATGGTTTTGCATAAAATAAATTGTGTGTGTTGAAATAGAGTTAAATTCCAGTCTGAGAATTCACTTGTGGCCGAGTTTATTTTTTCCAATATTTTTCTATTTAAAATTTACCATAAGATTTGAATCGCTTTAGCAAATAGCTTGTGGTGTAACTTACAATGATTTATTTTTATCTTTCGATCAAAAATATTTGACTTGGTTTGGATTCCTAAAAGTTAGGATAGTTTGGCCTGAACCACTTATTCCTTTTAAATATTGTATTTATGTTTATTTGACGATATTTTCAAAATTTGCATGATACAGACAAAGAACTCGAACATTGTAAAGTATCGCAATTTCTTATTGTCCCGAAAGTTAAAACTTTCTTTATAATAAACGATTATAGCAGAAGTATGGGCAATAAACTATTGACATAAGATGTTGCAGGACACAAACCATCAGAAGATTATTAAAAAAATGCCCCCTTCAGTTGCAGAATCTGTATATTTTCGTGTTATTATTTAAATTTACCGCGATTGATTCCCAGGTACCCCAGGTTATGCAGTGGCTGATATAATATACTGCAGATTGGTCAGGATCTTAATGACTTTACCTATAGGCGAATACTAGCTATTGCTATGGTAAGTTCATCGGTGACTGAGTGACTGGGTATTCTTCATCGATGTATCGGCCCTGTAGGTTTGCAGCCAGCTCGACAACGAGCTGCGTTAGATAAAAAAATAATGCAGATAGATCAGTTGTCTAATGACGTCACTTACCAGGCGCACTAACGCTCAAGTTGAGAGGTGAATTGATGACTGGATTGCTCGGCATTGACGTCAATCCCTGCAGGTTCGCCGCCAGCTGGGACATCTGCTGCGACATTTGCTGCTGCAGCTGCTGCGACATCGGTGGCATGTTCTGCTGCATGTTTGCCAGGTTCTGGAGGTTTTGGAACATCGACGCCACTGTGGAAGGAATTAACCGTTAGTTTCTTAGTTTTTTTTAAAGGATAGGGGTTTATGGTTTCTTTGTATTTCCGTGAGTTAAATAAATATAATGAGGAATTGTTCCTGATTGTTTACGATTTAAAGTTCAAATGTTATTTTATTCATTAAACACACGCAGATTTTTTTCTAGACTTGACTTTTTCAAATCTATGTAGATATTTTTGTCCGAAAGCTTCGCTGGTGTCGATTTTTAAAATTATTTCCTTGATAAAATAACCTTTATGTATATATAGTTTCAGTACTTTTGCCTCTGTTATGATGCACTTAAAAATGCATCTGCATTACATAATTTATTTATCCGGGGCTTAATTCGCATCAACCATAAGTCTCGGGACCGACGATTGCGAAAGTTGCTAAAGTATATAGTCTTACTTCTAATAAATTTATGTAAATTTAAAATAATGATTCCAGGGTCATTAATATTTTGTTTCCCTATCTCGGAGTCAGATCAATGTATGTGATGCTGTCTGATATTTTGTCTAGTAGGTAAGTAACGCGGAGTAAGACCAAAAACAAATGAATAACTCCATTGACACTATTACTTGGCGTCAACTAGTCTAGTGGTAATAAAGAAACTGCAGTACGACCTCACTGGAACCATTCAGGTTCTCGAGCTGCGCGCGCGCGCCGACCCGCCCTCCAGCGAGCTCGCACCGCTCTCCCGGTTGTAATACCTTCTATGGTTCTATTATCCCGTAACACAAATGCTTAAGATACTTATCTCGCAGTCAGATCAATGTATTTGATCAATACTTGTTCATATCGGCCGCACGACACCAACTGCTGGGCTACAGGCGCCCCCGAAGATCTCCACGATTATCGGTCCTAAGATGTCCGCACATAGCAGCTTACCACGCCTTCCACCAGATCGTCGCTCCACCTTATGGGGGGCCTACCCACGAAACGTCGTCCGATGCGGTAGCCATTCCAGAACCTTTTCGCCCTAAAGGCCATCGGTTCTTTCGCTATTTATGTAAAGTCTAGTAGTAAAGAAGCTGCAGTACGAACTCACTGGAGCCATTCAGGTGCGGCTGGTGCGGGGTGCGGGCGCGGGGGGACGGCGACCGCGGCTCGGGCTGCGCGCGCGCCGCCCCGCCCTCCGGCGAGCTCGCACCGCTCTCCCGGTCCGACTCCGCCTGCTGACAATGAAAAATGGTGATATTAATATGTGAAAATAATAGATTAATAAGTTAAAATGTCGGTACAGAAAAATCTCGTCTGTGAATGTCGTCAGAGCCGAGTAAAAAAATCACGACAAAGATCTGGCCAGTAGTTATTGAATAATTTTGAAAAATCTCAATTACGTTTTGGCAAGCCTATAAGTTGATGTTCATTATTGTTGTAAATGGGCTGTAGCCGCTGTAGGTAATGTAATGTAACAAAAAAAATGTAATATTAAAAAATATATTTATTTAAAAAAAAACCCGTAAGAAAAAAAAATATTTAAGTCGGTGCCAGCATATTTTATGTTGTTTTTTTTATAATTTTTTAAATGGTTTTTCAGCAATAACTTACAGCGTGCTTACATTTTTGAATGCCTGGCCTAGCTTAACTTATTGCTAACTAATGTGAAATCGTCATTTTTTTCCAATGTCTTTCCATTGACTTAGAATGAGGGTGCAGGTAGGTATTTTGAGTAAGCCTCTGAAATTTTCGGAAAAATATTAAGTATAAGGATAGTAGTATACTATCATCATCATCATCATTCAGCCTATTGCAGTCCACTGCTGGACGTAAGCTTAAGGTGCACCACAAGACACGATCTCCCGCCTTTTTCATCCAGCCACTCTCCGCAACCTTTCTCAGGTCGTGGTCTCCATTCAAGAACTCGCCTGCTCCAACGCTCGTCGGTTACGAGCACAGAACATTAAAACCTCTTTTTTTTGTTACGCGTTTTATTTCGACTGCAGGCCATCATAACTATTTAAACAAGGGTTCGATTCCCGTCTGAGAATTCACTTGTGGCCGAGTTAATTTTTTCCAAAATTTTTCTATTTAAAATTTACCATAAGTATGAAAATAGCATTGAAAATGCAAAAATTACAAAAAAAAAGGGTATTCAAATTAAATTACGATCATAAAAAAATATATGTACCTAACACGCCATTGTTATACTAATAAATCGTTAAGCACAAAAAATCAACAATGCAGATAAAACCAGGAAGCGTATTTAAGCAAAAATCGATTTATTGCACAAAATTTATTCCTTGTTTATCAACCGATCAAAAATAAAGTAATTATCTTATTAATGACGGTCACATAAAAGTAACAAGGAGGTCGTGTTAATGTTAATTATAGTTACGTATGTTTCCCGAGAGGAAATACCTTGAGATAATTTGCTGTAATTAAGTCGCATTTTGCGATACTCGAAGTGCCCGAGGAGCCCGTGGCGCAGTGGTACGCGCGCTCGGCCTGCGATTGTTGAGGTTAAGCAATTTTCGCAATGGTCGGTTACGGGATGGGTGACCAGTAATTTATTATCTCGAGCTCTTCCGTGCTTCGGAAGGCACGTTAAGCCGTTAGTCTTGGCTTGGCTGCATTTGCAATGGTTAAAAAAACTCCAATTTTTATTTTTGTCCCTGTGGTGGTGGAACTTTGTAAGGCCTGTGTCACTATATCCCGGTAATGAGAACATTCAAATACTTAGCTGATGATGATGCGTAGGTACCTACCTAAATCACAAAGTTGTTTTAAGTAAAAAATATAAAACTTAGAAAACTTTCATTAAATTAAAACTATGATGTGTATCATATTTAACTATTTACTTATATTCTGAAGAGAAGAAAATAAACTTTGTATTAAGAAGGTAGATCGTTTAAAAAATTGCCGGTAATACACTTACTTAAGTGCAAACATGTTTAAATTAGCAAACATTAAAAATACAACATTCACACGTTTAGTAGTACCTATATTAAGATCATGTTAATTACAAGGACACTAATTAAAACCGGTTCCCTTTTAAAAATTCACGTAATTAATGTCAGTAATGAGATTAAAACATCTACTATGTATCAAGTAACATAATTTACTAAAAAGGGTTCTAAATAAAGTTTGAATACATAAGTAATAAAATACATTTTAAAATAATTAGAGGCAACTCTAGACATACTTAATAAAAGCCTTACATATATTTTTTCTTCAGTTAAAAAACTAAAAAGACTTAGTCATACCAATTGTTTTATGATACGTACTCGAAATTCCGAAACTATTTTGCCTTTCTATTTTTTTGATAACACTGATAAAAATGTAAAAACCAATAAATAAAATGTAAAATTGTGGTTTTTTATTAAAATATAACATTTCAAATCAGTTTTTTTTAAAGTACTATTTTATTTTATATTACTTTGAATTTATTACGCCATTATGAATAATATGAAAAATATTGTCAATGCGTTTGCACAATCATTCGATAGATGGCGTTAGAAGTCCGGTAGAATTGACACACCACAATTTAGGACAAACTTTTTTTAAAACTTTTCTTTTGTAACGTGTGAATATTTGACTGAATTTTTTCTTTGATATATT
Organism: Chrysoteuchia culmella; assembly: GCA_910589605.1. Taxonomy (NCBI): domain Eukaryota; kingdom Metazoa; phylum Arthropoda; class Insecta; order Lepidoptera; family Crambidae; genus Chrysoteuchia; species Chrysoteuchia culmella. Next base: position 6,971,473 of record OU342651.1, read on the forward strand.
ATATTTTTAGTATAAAAAATTTATATATATTCTTATTAAATTCGTAAAAGCACTGTTTGTTAGTTTCTCCAAAGAACTTATATAATTACAAGTTAATATTCGACTAATTATAGTTGCTTAAAAAGAAAAGTTTCGGATAAAATACCTCTAAGTACTTACGAAAGATAATGTCATTCTCTTCACTGCTAAAATATTTTCACACTTCTCCAACGAAAGTCACTTTTAAACGATACCCATTACCGTAATATCCAGAAAAATTAATGAATAAAATCAAGTTCCGACGTGAAAACTCCGCGACAACTTCGCGCAACTTCAGTCAAAGTTTTGTCAACCGATAAAATGTTTCAGCGCGACAACTAAACGCTTCACACACATACACTCGAACACATCCGTGTGAAAAGTTCAGAACCACAGAGTAGATATTGGCGCGAAAACGGAACAGCGCACTATCGACAAAACGATATATATTTTTTCTTCTTTTTTCTTTTTGTTTATCAACGGCCGAGCACACAGCCGCGCGGCGAAGTTGCAGAGCGCGGAATGAAAGCGCGTCATCAGTTTAAAAAATCAACCCCTTTGGTGGTGGTTGAAAAAAAATTGCGCCCCCGCGGGAGGGGTGGCCGCCCCTCCGAAATCCTTGCTAAAGCGATCGCCATCGGGCCGACTTGTCACTTGTCGAATAAGCATAATTAAAGTTTTCGCCTGTTTTCATTTGCGTTAGTAATTAGGTGCTAATTAATCGCCGTTGCTCGACGATGTTTTTAACTATAAGTTTCTACTTGTGTACCTACAGTTACAGAGAACTAACAGGAAAGTTTAACGTTAAGATTAATAATGCCGTAGAGATATTATCTTTTAGTAAGCATACTTTTATACATAAAACAAGTGTAAAAATAAAAAAAAAATAAGCCCACATAACAGCCAAAAAATAAAACATTATGTGACAAATTAACGCTTTATAGAAGTTAAACGTGGTTGCACTGCGATTTCTTTCTTTAGTATATGGAATGTCTTGTTCACGAGCAATAGATTTTAATCATTTTGTAAGTAAGATTCAAAATAATTAGCTTGCTCATTAAATTTAATTACTAATTAAGGTTCAAAACAACGTTCTCCAAATTGAACCTACATTATAGCGAGTTTGCGCTATAGATCGAGTTAGCACGTGGCAAGTTAAATCTGAATGCAATAGAAAATGGCTTTTATTACCAGTGCATAGAATATATTGTTTAACGTCGCCTTTGCTTCACACTTCGAGTTGCTCAGACAAATGCTTTTTTAGCGAAGCTTCCCTCTGACTCAAATAAAACTTGACTGATTCAAACTGCAGTTGAAATTGCGTTCTATCAATTTGATATAAAAGTTTGACATCATTGTTTGAAAGTAAATAAAAGATTCCGACAAAATGAGAACCTAGGTTCTTTATTTTTTAAGTCGTTTAAAAGTAAGAAATAACTACTTAAGACATTGTTTTCATGTGAGCCAGAGTTAGCATAAATTTACCTAAAAAATTACCAAAAACGTTTACGATTTGTCATTTATTTTTTTATTTAAATTTATAGTACAAAACGAAATACTTAATAAAAAAAAGAAAAAAATTTTGCAAATTACAAATTTCAAATGAGCCTATATATCGTATATCGGATTGCAATCATAGCTATGACAATTTTCGATTGTGACAGTTTTTGCGATACTAAAATGAAAATTACCAAATTTATTTCACTGAGAAACTCGAAAGGTGAAGCCTAAGTGACGTTAGAATATATATTTTAAATACACCGGTAATAAAATCCATTTCATTTTTGCATTCACGCACATTGAATGATCCCTAAAACGCGTTGACCGATGTCGATTCTGATCACGGTCGAATATATTTGTGGTTAAAAGGACAACTCTTTTTGTTTTGCTACATCCATGGGACAATAAGTTTAGAGATTTATTTCAACTGAAATCAGCAATGTGATTATACCTTTGTAATATTGCAATATACAATGCTATTTTAAGTGATAAATATTAAATAAAAAATATACTAGAAAAATGCTTTTTCTAGTATATTTTTTTGTTTAATAATTATTGCAGCGACATGAGACAAGTTGATTTTTTCTAGTATAATATTTTCTTGTTTATTTCGTGGACATTGGTGTGGGTTATATGCTGGTATAACAATGCTGTATTTTAATTTAAGTTAATATTACTTAGCCTAAAACGGTTTAATGTCCAAAATTATAATATTTATCAGCAATGTGATTTTGTGGGCCATAAATTGAGTACAAAAGTTAAAGTAAAATGTATTGTAAACTATTACAGATATATTTGTGAAATAAGGAGGCAACTATTAAAGATCACATTGATTGTGAATATGAGGCGTTAGCTACGAAACTAATATAAAACTTTTCAGTAGATTTCATGCATTTTCAATTACTTTATTAACCAAATTAACGTAAAAAAATTGTCACATTATTTAGAAATTGGAATTCAGTATGCTGAACCTCTGCTGTAAATCGTACCACGTTTATTAATAAGCAGCCAGCATGGTGTCGCCAAATGAAGAGCTATAGATAGAGAGATATATAATCAACAAGTAACATTCGGCATAATCAGCGGTACACGGAAAAAATCAGTAATTATTCAGATGAAGTTGGACGAACGAAGGGGGTACAAGGGGGTAAGGGCCGGCCAAAATAAAAACGGCATTGCGTAGGGGCGACACCCCGCCCGCCTCTACAAATGTTATCTAACTGCGTTCGCTTCGCGCGGCGCCGCTCCGCTCGGAATTAGCGCGTCCGAACGAATTTTCAATTTGTGCTCGATTTTTTTCTAGGATAGTTTGCCTCTAATGGAAAAGGCTACGCTATCGCTCGCGCGACGCATCGCCGTCGTTCGGCGGGTGAAGTGTGGTCATTATCGCCCGGCGGGTCACACACGCTCGCCATTGTCCGCACATCTGTGTGTGTAGATTTTTACTCATTAATTTTAAAACGCTTCGGATTTTTTTCAGGGCGGGTGCTAGGGGGCCTAGCGGGGCGCTAAAGGGGGAAAATTGGCGATGGCCGCCGCGTGGGGTGTCACCGGCGGGGGTTATTAAATAGATTGGTCCGCGGCCGAACGGAGCCGCCGATCTGCACTTGTACTCGCGTCATTAACGGGTTGAGAACCGATTTTAAATCGTGAAATAACAGCCTGTTACAGGAAAAGTTGGGCACGGCTTATCGAGCACTCCTCGTCGTATTCTACAAGCTTAATTGCATTAAAACTGTGTTTTGGTCCGCCGGTCGCGCGGCGGGGCAGCGTCGTCTTTTGTTCCAAGACGTTTTTCTTCGCGGGTTTTTCTCGGTGCAGTCCCGCAGTTCCGCGCGTTGACCGAGATTGTAGTCACAACAATACAGGAATGTTTCGATACACACATGCAGGACGTTTTTTTTCTGCGGCCGTTCGGCAGCCGGGTGGCCGGGGCCGCGTGGGGGGGAGGAAATGTGAAAAATACTCGAAAAAAGGCGAAATTGTAGCAGATATATAATTAAAGTCCGACGTACATCGACAGCGCACAGCGATGTATTATGCAGCGTACAGTGGTGTCGCGCCCGATCTCTGTATGTGCGATTTATTCATAAGAGGTTGCTGTTCTTCGGCCGAGTGCGTGGCTTTACGCTTGATAAATTATTTGCATCTTAATTAATTTCTCTCTGGGGTTTCGTCTGTAAAAATGCTTTATCAATGTTTGGTGAATGATTCTGACCTGATTAAGATGAATTAATGACAAATATTACTCATATTGAGTTTTTTGTTTAAATCGAATACAATGACGACATTGTGGGTTTCAAGTACATTTTTGTGTGTCTGGAATAAAAACTGGACAATTAGGTACTCACATAATAGAAAATCTCGAAAAATTGTTACGATTTACCCGCATTAAGAAGGTCGGTTGAATCGTCTGAGTAATTATAGTAGTTATTTTTTGCGATTTTTTTTTATTCTGGCCTTGGAAAATACCACTTGGTACTACGTTACGTTAATGCTACTATTCTGTAAATTCATTCCTTTGAGACAAATTTTAGTATAAAGTGCTTTTTATTATTATTAATTTAATTTGTAAAGATTGGACATATTGTAATTTATGACTGACAGCCATCAATGATTGAATTTGAGTGTTATTTTTTAATTATTTGATAGGATTTTTATATATTTTTTTTATTGTATTATTTTCATGACATACCTACCTAGCTGTTTTCCTAATTTAAAATAACTTTGTAATGTTGTTTTTCATTATAATTTAAATATTTGAACGCCCCGTAAGTAGACATGTTACAGTACATCTTAATCCTAAGACCTTTGATACCACATGTTTTGATTTTTTTTTCTTATAATAACCAAAAGGGTTTTATCGTGCGACGCCATTTCGAAAAAAAAATCGCCTCATACAGCTGACTGGGACGATTCAAAAAAGTTCAAACTTATTAAACTTAAGTATCTGCAACAGATAAGTTACTCAAGGCATTATTATGAAGACTAACTTAGGAACCTAAAGGAAACGAAACACGTTACTACTAAATTATAATTAAAATTTTAAAATAAAAACATCGCACCCAAACAGAAGAGCAACTCACTCCTCTTTCATTCATTTGCCGAAATTATTTTTCATTCCACATACAATTCGCCAATGACAAAAATTAATTGAACAGAGAGAAGGGATGGGGCGATAAATCATTTCCGGAGTTTAGAAGCCGCCTACCGTGATGAGCACGCCGTGTTTCCAATTACCATCAATACGGTAACACGGCGAAATTCAAGGGTACTCCTTGATATTCCGCCGATATTTCGATACTTTTTCAAAAGTTTTTCGTAATAGCCCCACTGTAGCTAGCGCGAAAAATGATTAGAATACTATTACGGAAAAATAGTATTCGAATCGTCACGTCGAAAAAAATGTATAGGGACAAGTCCCACGATATGGCGTAGGGTCCTGTGCGTAGATGGAAAGTATTACCCTTAACTTATCTACGCAAAGGTCCTGCGGGACTATGATGAACGCCCCGATTATTTGTCGACGCCTATCTCGCGCTGTCTGTCGCGCTGATAAACGCGAGACAAGTGTCGTGAGATTTTTGTCGCGGTGCTCATATTTGGCCTACTGGTCTCCGTTTCCGGAGAAACTAATATTTATGTACATGAACATGTCTAGGTATATGCCTGGGTGTTCAATGTGTGTTTACAAAAAAAGTATTAAGTACGTTTACTAATAGTATCCATCATCATCATCATCATTCATCTTCGGCCCATGGACGTCCACTGCTGGACATAGGCCTCTCCTAGATCACGCCTTTTGTGGCGTTCATAGGAGGTTATTAGCCTACTGCTACCACGCTGGCCAGGCGGGTTGGTAGAGGGTTTGTTTTAAGTTTTCCTTCTCCCGCAGTTGATCAATGCGTCGAGCGTCTTAGTCGATTCTTACCACATCCTAGGCATTTAAGGGAGTGGTGACACGTGTAATCTTAGGCCGTCACCACACCGCACGTAATATCACAAGTTCTTAATGACAATTTGGTCAGTTAATACTAGGAAATTGTGATTTGTGATCGTTATCAATAGTAAAGTAATTTCAAGTACATTTTACAGCTTTTGAAAGGCTAGAAACTCAGATCAGCTGTCTGTTGAAACAAAACAAAAATACACTACATATAAAGTTGTAATTAACAAACTAACTTCAAATCAACACGTCTTAAAAACGTATTATCAAACGGCTACTCGAGATTTCGAGTGCTTGTCACAAAAATAATCGAATACAATTTCATCGAACGCATCGATACAGGGGGTCCGGACCCGACAGATGTTAAGCAAGGGGCCTCACGATTAATTTGACATAAAACTCAATAATAACCTCCCATTTATTGCGTAATTTCCTTTCAATTACATTTTATTTATCGGATAAACGGATTAGGGTATGGAGAACTGAAATCATAGGATAAAATTGAAATAGCATTCGACTATTTATCGATATTGAATTCGGTGTTGCCATAAAGTCGATTAGACAGTTGATTAATTAGTATCTACATTATAATGTTAGTTAAAGCTTAAGGTCTTAATATCAGGAAAGGAAATTCCAAGACTACTGGAGATATTAACTGGAAATAGGATTAGAGATTAATTAAGCGACACCTAAGCTTCAAGCTGCTGCTTTATTAATACACCTTTTTTGTTTAATCACTACCTATATTGATCATCATCAGCCTGTCGCAGTCCACTGCTGGACATAGGCCTCTCCAAGTGCACGCCACTGATATCTGTTTTCGGCTTCTCGCATCCAGCTCCTACCAGCCGTCTTGCGCAAATCATCACTCCACCGTGCCTGAAGACGTCCTATACTACGTTTGCCGAGACGCGATCTCCACTCCAGAACTCGTTTACCCCAGCAGTTATCGGTTCTACGGCTAATATGGCCAGCCCACTGCCACTTCAGCTTGCTAATCCGGTGGGCTATGTCGATAACTTTGGATTTCTGACGGATCACCTCATTTCTGATACGATCTCTCAGAGAAACGCCGAGCATAGCCCTTTCCATAGCCCGCTGAGCAACTTTGAACTTGTGGACCAGCCGTGCCGTCAATGTCCATGTTTCGGCTCCGTAAGTCATAACGGGTAGGACGCACTGATTGAAGACTTTCGTCTTTAGGCACTGTGGGATCGACGACGTAAGGACTCGACGTAGCTTCCCAAATGCAGCCCAACCCAACTGAATTCTCCTATTCACCTCGTCCTCAAAGTTGTTTCTACCTAACTGCAATGTCTGCCCGAGGTACACATATTTCTGAACAACTTCGAGAACGGCGCCGTGTATCGCAATATTGATCTCTAAAAGTCTAAAAAGGACCCTAAAGTAATATTGCTAAGCGAATTTCTTGACAATTCTTGTGTTTGTTTTGTTAATGGTAGGACCCGTAGTCCGCCTGGCTAGCTACCACCATCTTATCTAAGTCTGACGCCATAACAATAATGTTTTCAGCATTGTTGTGTTCGGGCAGTTAGAGATAAGATAGCCAGTTCCTCAGTGATTGAGGATTCCGGGAGAGGCTCGCTTCCATCTTCAGCCTTATCTTACTTAACATCAGGTATGATGAAGGCATAAGAGTCTCGCAGTCGTTCATAAAAAAAAAAAAATGGAGTTTAGAACAGTGTTAGTGTAGCAGGATTTGCTTTAATTTTTTTGATGAAGAAAACTTATTAAATGCTAATTCCAAAGAAAATAATGCCTTTTTAGAACCTCTGGTTTGGTAGTAAGGTGCACTTTTTATTTTCTGGATAAAAAAGAAGTGCTGCCAAAGCCTGTATGACAGCAGAACTCTATGTTGTCCTAAATAATTGCGGTGGGTTTTCCAAAAAAAAAAAAGCATAATAACATTTCGGAAATTTCGAGAAATCTGACCTTGTCAGGAAGGCTGACTAAATAAGGCATCAAAAAGCATAGCAGATTGATGAACTCAATGTTACACAAAACGCAAAAAATATACACGCAAGTATATCATTGAAGAAATTGGAAGAATTTGATTCTGCGTTTAGAGCTGAATCCAGTTTATTTATACTTATTTCTCTATAAATATTGGGTTTTTTTTCCGTATACCTACTCGTATTGTCATTATAAAAAAATGAGGACTACATATGTATATTTCTATCTATCAAACTCCTTGCTCAAAACAAATGACTGCCATGCAGTGTCCTTTCATTGATAAGTAAGCACGAAGAGTTTTGTTCTTCCCCACTTAGTAGGGAGCTAAGCAGCATGGCAGTACAATCGACACCACAAAGCTGATGCATGTTGATCTTAATGCGCCTTTATAGCCAACGTAATACGAGCGATTTTCGTAGGGCTTTAAGGGCTCTCGCAGCTATGTACATCAGCCTTTGCATTTGTAATACGAGAACCCCCGCTATAACAGAGGTCATAAGGGCGTTGTCAAGTTTAAAAGAGTAAAGTTTGACTTGCATACGATTCGCACTACCCCCGCCGAGCGGCGCATGAGCACTCGACTCAACTCTTCTCGATTGTTCCACTATAATCGGTACGAATTTGAATTTTTTAAATTTCCATTGTCGAACACCATTTGAAGATGCAATTAGCGCACACGGTCATTTATTATAAAATCTTTTGTATCTCGAACAAAGCGTTTTGTCGAAAACCTATTGAGTGCAACTACTTAATTTTGTATTAATAATTGAATAGATTGAAACAGCGTTGAAGAGCGATTCAAGTTGGGACTCGTTTATTTGAATAAAAATATGAAAAAAATATGTAAGGAAATCATTTTTAGATGTTACAAAAAAAACCTCTTTTTTAGTGATTCATTATTAGCTGCACCAAATTAAAAAAGAATTTAGCGTTATGAATCAAAAAGTCCCATTAATGAAAACAGGTTATTTTATCAACGTCAGAAGCACCAGAAGCGCTTTGATAAACTTAAACAAACACAGGCAAGTGCTCACCGAATCAACATAGACTGGCTGCCCAGTAGTTTTCAAATATGCAATTTACTGATTAAAAAAAAAGAAACTGACGCATAGCCTCTGGTAAGGTCATCGCAGTCGCGTTTAAATAAACCCAAAAAAGCAGTGAAAAACAGGCCCATGTACGGTAAATAGCGCCAACATAGGTCGTCCCTAATTTGTTGGGTTGCGCTTGGTACCGCTGTTGCTTATTCTGTTTTGATACGAATTCATTCGAGCAGGTTCGGCTGGTAATCGGTACGATAATTGGCGAAAAGTATACGGCAAGTACTACTAAAGAGAGGTTTGTGGGTCTACTACTAAAGAGATCGTGATAGTCGCACGAATTTCATCACACGATTAACTAAGGTGACTAAGGCCTCTGCCTCGAATCTAGCGGGCAGCGGGGCGGCGGCGGCGCGACTATCGAAAACGGTGGTGCGCGGGTGGTGCGGGGCGAGCGTTTCAACAGTCGCGCCGCCGCCGCCCCGCTGCCCGCTAGATTCGAGGCAGAGACCTAAGGATGACTTTCGCCAATTGCTACTATAAACATTTAGTGCTCTAATCTTATTTTAAATGTCATTGCATTTATTTGAAGTCAAAAGTGACTGAGCGATGTTTTAAAATAGGCATAGTAGTTGGTGATAGTCACATAAATATTGAACCTTATTTTGATGCTGATGAAGTCTCAAATTTAAAAGAAATATCTTGTTTGATTTTCGGTGATCTTTACAGTTAGCTTTAATTTAAGTTCAGAAGAACAACTATGGATTTTTTATTACAACTTAAAACCGTTCTTGTTGGGTTATACAGTTTTTTTATCACAGTCGCCGAAAAGTCGCTAAGTTTTCTCGAATCCGCTTGTTACTCACTTTGACATTTTTAACGTAACCCTAACAAATAAAAAAAAAAAAAAGACGGGTTGCACTCCGGGAGTGCCGGCAGAAGTGAAAACTTGATTATTAACGTTGAGCATGTTTGATATTTTGGAATGGTTAGGGAATAATTTTGCACCAATTGCTTTATCAGTATAAAAGTACTATGATTTATGTGGTAGAATACAATATTCATTTATTGCGCTATCGTACACAAACATGACAAACCATATTAAAGTGAACGTTAAGTTAGGTAATAAGATATAAGAAAACATTAGTTATTATAGAGAATCGAAAAATATATATTGACAATAAAACAAGAGACAAGTAAAAGACATTATCAACAGTCTGTCGCTAAGCAACCGAGACCATAGTCAACCTGTCACCTCAACATTCTCCATCCGTCCTACGCTTTTTCGATCAGGTCACGTGTCCTGACGCGAGTTTAAGATTTTATACCCATTACAGAAAAAGTGCTCAACGCCGCTAAAGAAGTTTTCACTTCAAAAAGACGGGTTGCACTCCGGGAGTGCCGGCAGAAGTGAAAACTTGATTATTAACGTTGAGCATGTTTGATATTTTGGAATGGTTAGGGAATAATTTTGCACCAATTGCTTTATCAGTATAAAAGTACTATCATTTATGTGGTAGAATACAATATTCATTTATTGCGCTATCGTACACAAACATGACAAACCATATTAAAGTGAACGTTAAGTTAGGTAATAAGATATAAGAAAACATTAGTTATTATAGAGAATCGAAAAATATATATTGACATAAAACAAGAGACAAGTAAAAGACATTATCAACAGTCTGTCGCTAAGCAACCGAGACCATAGTCAACCTGTCACCTCAACATTCTCCATCCGTCCTACGCTTTTTCGATCAGGTCACGTGTCCTGACGCGAGTTTAAGATTTTATACCCATTACAGAAAAAGTGCTCAACGCCGCTAAAGAAGTTTTCACTTCAAAAATCAAATTCCACAAATATAAGATGTCAATAAAATACAAATTGATCAAGTTAGTCAGTAGGTAGGTGTACAAAATGAAAGGTATGACCAGTTTTCATGTACGACAAACTATATATAATTTATAATTTTTTGGTTGAATAAAAAACCTTTTATATTGCTAATTAGCTATTGACAAGCACCAGATAGCAACAAAGACATCTTTATCAAATTGGCTGAAAAAAAACTACACAAAATGTTAATATAAGAATGTATTTTAATGAAATACAATTAGGGCACTAACGGAACCCAGTGAAATAAGGCTAGCTACACATGATACATTATAGGGAGTCATTAAAAGCACATAGAAAGAAACGTAAGCTTCAATTAAAGCCGCTATTCGCAATTAAAATAATGGCTGTCACACCTATGAGACAATTAGGTGGAGGGAATAAATTCTATGTTTTGGTACCGGTTTAATTAGGGCTAATCAAAAAAACTTAATTCTTGGTAATGGTGAGTAATGGCGGAGTAGTTTCAGCGTGATACCGTAATGAACCCTAATTACCTGTTTGGGGCTTTGTTGTGTTGTGTTGTGTGGAACTTATGACAGTTTCTCGATGAAATAATTTATGTTTGTCACACACAGTTGAATATAGAAAAACGTTTGATAGAAAATTGTAAGAGAGCTTACTTTCTGGACAAAAAAAAATGTAGTAAAATCTTATTTCAATCGTGTTCCAATTCTAGTATTCTTTTGCACAATTCAGTGTAAGAAAACCCTGCAGGCTGCAAAAGACATACGATTGAGACACGATTATGACTCACGTGAACCCTGGTTTGTGCAGAATCTCCTTGTCAATTTAACGATAGCATAATGTCGAAGTTCCAAAATGATGATGTGCAAGTTATTGAAAGTTTGGTTCAGTGAAACGCTTGTTGACACAGAGGTAACTGTTATATATATTACATTAATTTTGGACGTAGGTTAAAATTGTTCGGCAAGCTCAAAAAAAATAACTATCTGTTGTTTCATTTAACAAAGCTTGGTCCTGATGTTGTAGTATGAAAAAATAATTGAAAAAAAATATAACTAAAATGAATTAAATAATTTATTGAAGATTGTTGACTGAATCACCCAGGAGTCACCAACCTTTTACAAACCCGAATTCTACCCCCAAACACTTTTACCGCAGAGAACAACAAAACAAAACCAATTTATTTAATCTTATGGCCCTAAATATAAGGTTGAATATCGTGTAAAAGTGTCAACGGTTGGTGTAACAGTTCGGCAATTACGTCTAATGATAATAGCAGCTTCATTACGCGTCCATTAGGACGTGTGATACTCGTCAGTGATACACCTGGAGGTCGACCGCCTATAAATATATATGTTTAAGTAAGAAAATTATGAAAACTAAAACAACTTTGTCTTTCTATTTTCATTTTGGTGATTTTGGCATTATACTTTAGTTAATTGTGTAAACAACAAAACATTTTGCATTTTTCATGTTTGTGGAACAAATACGTTAAGTTTCGGAAAATTTGTGCCTTATACCAAACTAGCACGACATACTAGGTATACATATACACAAAAAAACTTGAAGTGGATGTTTGGACGGCGAAATCATCATTAAAACATCAAAATAAAGTATAAAAAAATTCAAAATAACTAAGATAAAATAAAATACGTTTAGATTCCAATTTTTCATATCAACAGAGTCTTAAAAAATACGTTTGCAAAATACTTAAAACACTGAAAAAGATATTTTAAAGTCCTGTTAATGAAAAAAAAAACATCAAACTTTCGGCGATTATCGCTTGTTTACATGCATATTATATCTTACGTGTGCATCTGCAAATTTTATTTACTCTTTTATAATATTTGCGGATCAATGTTGAGCACCTCTGAAATGACATTTTGCTGTCACTAAATACACTTTATCTCGTCTACATTAAACAATAAACCATTTGTAACGTGTATTCTGTTTTCCAGATATGGTGAACTTTTAGCACAAAGCCTAAGTAATGTGTAACCGATTTAACAAATTGTGAAGTAGTGGCTCTACTATTACAAGTACTGCAATAATTTAATGTCCTCTGATATCTAATAAAGGACAAGTTAATCAGAATGAACCTATCAATATAAATGACTTTGTACTATACAAACAAATATTATTAAAAACCTAGAATAGAGTTCATACAGACTTGGAGCTTTCGTTTAGAGACAGAAATAAGAAATGTAATAATAATTGATGTATTAACATAAGTATCAGAGGTTTTATAACCTCGATTTCGTACGTTTTTTTTTGCGTGCACTCTTAATTGAATAAAACAACTTTTACGTATTAAAATACTTATTCAAACTAGACAAGACACAATTATTGTAGGGTTGCTACAACCGTACTTTTTTCGTATTTCCTTTTTTAAATGAAACAGCGACTTCTTTACTAGCTCTAATGGGGAAATAATTGGTTTCCCTGCATGGTATAGCTTGTTTGCAGTTTAGTACTTTGTCACATCAAATGTGAAGCATGGTTGGTATGTTACCTATTCGGTATAGGAACGTAGTATTTGGTGCTTTAAGGTACTAAGGTGTACTTAGTTCTCAAAAATTCGATCGATCCAATACACAGCATTAAGGACTTAAGATAATTTTTATTTATATATTTTTTTGTTCTAATTCATTTGAGTTTTTGTGATTAATGGCTATTATGTTTGTAACTCTACATTTATTTCAATAGACGATATAATAGAGTTTTTTAGTCTTCAAATTGTTGTCTTACATTCAGAAACATATAAAAATATAAAAAATAGCCCATGTCTGCATTATGCATCTTGCATTAAGAAAGATTTTCAAGATTGTGTCTTTTACTAACTTTAGGAAAAAAATATCTGTTTTAAAACTACCTTACAAGTACCAATACGATGTAGTCAATACGATAAGCATTTTGAAAGAAAAACAAAACAACTACACAACCGTGTTACCATAAAATTCCACTACAACATTATCAATTTACAACCCCATCATAAACTTTTATTATGATCACGCTAACCGGTGCTTATTACGATGTTACTATCGTTCTCTATCGTTCACTGTCGTTAGTGTCTAGGTAGAGGCCGGCAGGGCTATTAAGGAGGGGAAATTAGTGCATTATTGACTGATTTCCCTTTTCAACTAGCTGATAGACGGCAGTTCGGTACGCTGTGCGATTTAAAATACTAGTTCCCGTCACTACATTACTGCAATCGATATATTATGCGCGGAAAGATATTCGATTTCTTAAACAACGTAAGGAATTTGAATTTGGAATGTTACATGATTAAACTAGTGTTTTTTCACCTCACACGCTCTTAAAAGGAGGTTTTGTCAATCAGTTTAGGCGTAGAAAATCGCTTTTTGCGGCCTAGCGCGTTCAAAACGTGTGAGGTGAAAATAACCATTGTTTTAATAGTTTTTATTTTTATTCATTCAATGTGCGAAAAGGTTGTTACGTTCGGGAAATATTCATTCACGACCAACACGACAGCTGATTTTACCCGACTGTGCCAGAAGGAGGGTGTTGGTTTTCAAGAGTATGTATGTATAATTGTTTGGCACGCTCTGTGGCCTGAACAGCTCGATGTATTTTAGCTTGAGAGGTGTCGTTAGATTCGTATGTACTGTGAGAGTAACACTAGGTATATCAAAATAAAAAAAAACCAACATGGCGGCTGTGAGTTGCTATTATTTGAAGACAAAAATTAAATAAATTTTTAGAATACTTCAATATAGGTATACACTTAAAGGGCTGATCTTTAGGATTTCAAAAAGGCATATCTTGACCAATAAATTACTTAACAAGATATAAATAAAAAATATTACATGCAGTCGCAGGCATATAATTTAATAATTAGTCGAATAATTCATAATGTAATGCTTCCGACTGCATGTTATTATGTTGACCAAAAATATTTATATATTTGCCTTTTATAATTGATCTTGTTTCCACCTTTTCAGTTGGCTTGTTTTTTTTCTCTATTTGTGCGCGATATGAAAACTAATCAACATAAAAACTCGAAATTTCGATATATCCTAAATTTAATTTTGCATATCAGTGTTTATTCGGTTTCATTTATCGCATGCAATTAATTTAAATATTAATGCGAAATACCGATTAAATTTACGAAACCCAACGCTCTCAACTAATTGAATAGTGTTATTCGAAAAAATCAGTCGTACCTATCGAAATCGAAGTCGGTCGGTTTACCATACGACAACGAACGTAGGGTTCCCAATTAGTTTTTATGGCAAGCTTCATTACATCCAGTGTTAATTATTATTGTGCTGACGAACACCCTGTTCTTACTACGACCTAATTAGTACGGTGCCTCGTTTTTTTCCTTTTTTTGTTTTCTTGTCAGCAAATTATGAGCATTGGGGTGTGTATGGCCCTTTGTATACGTGTATGGGCCACTTAAGCGAACACTCGCCGCGCCACGAATGCAATTTCAAATAAGTATTTGTTTTTGGAACGAAAAATGTGGATATATTATTTTTTCGGAGTACTGCTAGTCATTTGTTTTCGGAGCGACACTGTCCTCAGATTCGAAGGTAACGTAACTGACGTAACAATACTTACTTATTTTGTTTGGCTTACAAAAACCGAAATTAGATATCTTAATAATAATAATAATAAATTCATTTATTTCAGATTTCCAAGATCCATAGAATAGTTAGTATACATAACTTAACCTATGTTAGTAACATTACATGACACAAATACAATAATAATTATAATAATAATACTTGGGCACAGTGCTTGAAAAGGGACTGTCCCATTTATTTGCAAAGACAGCCAGCATGCGCACAGCGACTCGCTGTCGACGCTTATCTCGCGATGTCTGTCCCGCTCATATCAGTACGGGTTGTGAGCAAAGTTGTGAGAAAAGTGTCGAGAAAGCTTTGTCGAGGTGCTCATGCTACGCATGCAGGATGCTGTTGGGGCTGCCGTAATGGTGAGATATGAAATTAATTATGTTCGTAACTATTTTAATATTTAAAAATCAAACTATTTATATGGAATTTATTCGCCAGGAATTAACAACCTAGGTATCTCAAGAGATAAATAGGGCTATACACTTTTAAACTTCCGCGTCGCATTATAAATATTGAAAATCGAAACGGGTATTAAACGCGTACAAACGTGATTGGTGTGTACAAGATAGACTGCAGTTGTGTTGTGGTGCTATTACTGAGACGGTCCGTGAACACATCACAGCTGTTAAAAAACCGCCAAACTTCTAAATCAGTGATTGCAGATCATTTACTAGAGAGTGGCACAAATCACTGGATAGAATTTCACCGTACTCAGGTTCTTTCCACGGATCGCCAATTTTATTCACGGGTGGTTCGTGAAGCAATTGAAATTAAAAAAAAAACATCTAAACAATTACAATCGTGAGGATGGTTTTAAATTGTCTACAATTAGATTGGTTATCTAACAATCAGAATACGGCTGCGGTACAGAATAGGGACACTACAGTGTTGTGTGTGAAGAAAAAACTGGACGGTGGATGAAAACTCCACCTCGGAGGACAGCGAGAGTAGCATCCCATCTCCAGTCAGCCCGTGACCAATTTTCAATATTCATAAATAGGGCTATCTGAGATAGTTACCTAGGATACTGCTTTCGTCACCAATCGTCAATCTGGCTAATTTAAATTTTGCATTACATTTATTCAGAGTATAAGTTACGTACCTACAATATTTTTATCAACCATTATAGTAAACTCAGTTCACAACGGCTTCTATTCATGAACCCAAGAACCCATAAATTCGCTTACTAATTGGTGCGATTAGAAATTTTAATTATTTTTATAGATTTCTTTTGTAATCGGCTCCTTTATGGTCTCTCGATTAGTTCAATATCGGTCGGTTAGTTAAAATTAATTGTTATGTTGTACTGTTTTTAGATTTCACCAATTATGTTTTTTTATTTTTAATGTCGCGTGTTTTACGCGTACTTGTAATTATTGGCTACTAAATCGTGAGGTTTTTTTAAGGCGTTTCGACGTTTTTCCTCGTTGACGACAGAAAGTAGCAATTACAATTTTATTCCTAATATGTGTTTTGTATCAGAATATATTTTTAATGCCATATTTCAAGCTTTTATCATTTGTTTGTTTACGTAAAGCTTTACGATTTGTTGTAAAACGTACCTTATAACAGTTTTTTTTTATTAGAATGTAGATGAGTGTTTTGATTTTGCCTGATCTTTAAGAATACTTACTTAAGATTTTATATTAAGGCCATTTATCAAGAACTAGCAGTGATGAAATTATCTCACAACCAAACTATAGTTTAATAGTGCAGCTTTTTACTAATGAAAGAATTTTCAAAATCAGTTCAGTTGTTTCAGAGATTACTTCCAATAAACAAGCTCACTTCACCTATTTCTTCTTTTCCAGATGTATGGTCTATTATTTCTTTTAATTATCTAAAAGAAATAATAGACCATACAATATTCAATTGTATCCATTAAATGTCGGCTAAAGTCTAAAGTCCTCGATTTCGTAATGTGCTTGTAGTTACAGATAAATAACTATTCTTTCTTGTTTAGCGATATCTTTAATTATTCTAAACGGTTTTTAATTTACTTGTAGCCGAGTTGATTTTTTCCAATATTTTTCTATTTAAAATTTAAATTAAAAATAGCATTGAAAAATTAAAAATTAAAAAAATACATAAAACATTATATTGCTTACTAGAACTCGCCCGCGGTTTCAACTTAACCGCGTGTTTCCCGTTCCCGTGAGAATATCGCTTGAATATAGGGATTTACACCCATATTCTAAGTCGTTCCTCCAAAACTTTTTACACTCCACTCAACCTCGTCGTGGGTAAAAATGGTAGTGTGCGCTAGGCCTAACACGGAGTGGCTACGTACTCTTTGGCTCCTCCGGTCCTTACGGAGTTATGATTTAAAATACCGATTTCGAGGAGTATTTCGAAGAGGTTTTCAATGAGGTTTCCAATGAGGTTTCGTTAAGTCGAGGGCGAGTAAGTTTTGGAGGAACGACTTAGAATATGGGTGTAAGAGTAGCCTATGTTACTCTCCGCCCTTTCACCTAACTCTTAACTCCTTCTCTTAACTCTATGCCAAAAATATACTCGATTGGTTGCTTAGTTAGGACGTGAAGGAAAGACAAACAAACACACTTTCACATTTATAATATTAGCTACTAGTTAGGATGTTTTTTTTTTACATTTACAACAATAATTTAAAAGACACATTTTAAAACAGAAAATACTAGTTTTATTCCTTGCTGTATAATTCTATACTTTTATTTCTTTTTACCGTCAACATTGAATCGATGAAAATATGTAGGTTAAGCGATATAAATAATAATTTGCCTAAGAGTCTCCTATAATTTCTTACGAAAGCTATAATCACACTGGCCATTAATTTTTTCACGTCGTATAAATTATAGAATACCATTTAAATTGTGGAATGCATAATTAATTTCATTGTAGCATA
Organism: Chrysoteuchia culmella; assembly: GCA_910589605.1. Classification (NCBI taxonomy): domain Eukaryota; kingdom Metazoa; phylum Arthropoda; class Insecta; order Lepidoptera; family Crambidae; genus Chrysoteuchia; species Chrysoteuchia culmella. The sequence goes on from OU342651.1 coordinate 6,989,291, forward strand.
GAATATTTATTGTAAGAAATACGTTTGGTAACAGCGTGTATATTTATTTATTTAGTTTTATTTAGCACAAACTTATACAACAATGGTAATTTTTTTTTCTGTTTTAAAGCTGATTTTGATGAGTCTGTTCTTATTGTCGGTTTTTAAAGATATCTCAACGTGGTGGTATGTACTTTTGTCTGTACTGTACTTCGTTTCTTATCCGCGTGATACAAAGACTCTGGACCTCTATTTTTGAATCACCCGTCGCGCCAGTGGCGAGGTACGAGGAGGCTATCAGGCGATTAGCGTCCTTGCATGCGTAGATGTAGCACGCTTTTCGCTTTGACCCTCGTGCGCTCGCGTTGGGAGGCGGTACTACAGGAGAAAAGCGAAGCTATGTTTATACGGGTAAGGTCGCTTTTACGGAATACGGAAACTCAAACGTCTCACAAAAATCAGTAGAATCCTCTAGACGAGTGAATCAAAAATAGAGCTCCTGGACGCAAAGTTCGTCGCTGCGATCATCGCACATTAATTTCCTTTCGAAAAGTCGACTCGCGATGGATCCGAGTGTACAGTCGGGAGACTTCCCGGTTTACCAGTAGAGATTTTTTAGAGATCTTTATTAAAAAGTAACAGATATGCAGAACACGTTTTTATCACAAATACTAGAACATTAATAGGTATTTCATTAGTATAATGAATTCTTTCATTATCCTTAGTACGTTCCGAGAAAACGTTTCCTAAAAAACTCTACTGGTCATCCGGGAATTTCCCTGATTATAACTGTCGCACCGTACATTTAAAAGACTATTCCAAAGTTTAATAAAATATGTTTTGGCTTACTTTTAAAAGCGTGTCACTTAATAAGATGATGCCGTATCATAAGATATAGCTACTAGGATAATATATTCGCCTCCTTATTATACTCTCTGTTATATCAATCATTGTATATACTTAGTAGAAAATTAATGGTCTTAAAATAAAATGTAATGACACTATCGGTTACCGTGGTGTCTTGACACTTTGTTAAGGGAAATTGAATCTTAAGTATAAGGATTTAAGTTTTGATATTTAGCTTAGTAGAATGGGCATGTAACATGAGATCATGGTTGAGCACTTGATTTATTCCTTTTAACCGACTTGACCTACATTCGTGGATTGCCTTTAATTGTTAATAAGTATAATTAAAATGCGTGTTAAGCATGTATGAACGGACAAGACTATTTTATTAAATATGTCGACGACCTAAATTTTGAGGGATTTGATATTATTACTTTAGTTTCTTGACCGGTTTGAATAATTACACAACATAATTTTTCAATTGTTTTCTACTGAGATGAAAAAGATTGAGGCAAGATATTGTCATAGATTTATCCAAACCAACACACTATTATAAATTTTAATATGATCAACGGGCCTACCGTCATCTATTAGAAACCATCATGTCATAAGAACGTTTTGTTTGCGTTTTGTTTCCTTCACACTTTGAAGGCGATGATTGAGTGAAGACGTCACAAAAATTCCGTCAAAAAAACAAGCTTACTTAAGTGATTCGTAGTACGAAATAGAATGATAAGATTGAAACAATACTGCGCTATGAGATGAGTAGGCCCCCTGGATATAAATACATAATTATTTATGATTATACAGACTAAACATAAAAATATGTACAGAACAAATACAGAATAATACATTCAGTGCCTGTAGTAATTATGATGCTTTTTCTTCTTCTTCACCATCGACACCAATCCTAATATTATAAATGCTCAAGTGTGTTTGTTTGTCCTTTTCTTCACGCCCTAACAAAACAATATATCGACTTGATTTTTTCTTAAAGTTAATTAAAAGAACGGAGATTAACATAAGCTACTTTTTATCCCCATCTTCCCTCGGGAACGGAAACCAGTAGCTAGTAATATTGTGTATTTGGTAATAAAAGTTTTTTTTTACAGAATTTTAGTGCAATATGTCTCTAACTTCCCAGCTCTAAATCCCATATGGTGGTGAGGTCAACTTTCCTTATCTTTCTAATTACACAACAATCCTGATTAAGTAAAAAAAGTCTGATAAATCTCATACACCTCATACATACATTATTCAACTCATAACCAGTTCACACTATTAACCGGTAAATATCAGTTTTCATACAGGTTTAGTTGATCTATCCATAAACGAGTGCACTTACTACGTCGTACCGATATTCGACAAATCACCGGTGTTTATAATGCAAAAATTTACGTAATCAACATTCTATCACTCGTATAGGTACAGTTAGCAGCACGTCAGGCACGCCGGCCACTTGCACTACAAAAACCGCAGGCTATATCTGACGGAAACTCGGTTCAGTGTTTTTCCCGTCATTACTGTCTCATTTTCATACTGTGTCAAAGCCAAAGGAGCGAAGAAACTAAAACTGATCCAAGTTTCCGTTAAACCTAGATAATCAGCCCTCCGACGCTATACGAGCAATATGACTCTATTAAGTTAAAGAGTGCTGCAAGTGGAATTGTGATAATCGAAAAAAGTTTGCAATCGTAAAAAAAATAATAAGAATTTAGCAAAATTCAAATGTGGAACTTTTTTACGAATCTGAAGTTTTGTCGATTGTAAGAGAATTGGGCCCCTGGCTACTTGTTTTAACGTTTGTTAATTTGTTGTTATATCGGTTTTTTTTTTTAAATTACCATAGGCTTTTGTGAACGGTACGGTACAGCTTGTAGTAGTCATCATCAGCCTGTGGACGTCCACTGGACATAGGCCTCTCCTAGCTCACGCCTATTGCGGCGTACATAGGAGGTTATTAGCCTACTGCTACCACGCTGGCCTGACGGGTTGGTAGAGGGTTTGTTTCAAATTTTCCTTCTCTCGAACAGTTGATCAATGCGTCGAGCCTTTTACTCGACTCTTACGACATCCCAGGCATGTAAGGGAGTGGTGACACGTGTATTCTTAGGTCGTCACCACACGGCAGTAGCATTGTAGTACTCAGTAATCATGTATTTCGAATAAGATTGTAAGCTCTTAATTATCTATTTTGTTTGATTAACTAGTTACTACTGTTTTCGTTACCTACCAGATATTCAATAAGAATTCTTATTGTAATGGAAATTAAACTTGCTAAAAATAAATATGTGGAGTTATTTTTCTATTTGACCACTCTGTTTGACATAGTTTCATTTCATACAGAATCGTATAATTACATGAGGGAGACAAAAACAGTTCTTCATGAGTGTCTTGCCGGTTCTTCTCGTTACAAGGTTCCCCGCCGTAGCATTTTGCGAACCGATATGGCATAGCAGACGTTCATGAGTCCTTCTTACAACCTTAATTGAATAAACTCTAATCCTAACTAATATTTTAAATTCGAAAGTGTTTTTGTTTGTCCTTTCTTGACGGCCTGACTAAGCAACCAATTGACTTGATTTTTCGCACAGAGTTAATTTGAAGGACAGAGAACATAGGTTCCTTTTTATCCCGAATATCCCATGGGAACTAGAACCACGCGGGTGAAAACGCGGGCGGCAGCTAGTCATTTATATTTTAATTTTTAAAGTGTAATGTCTAACGTGCTGCCTTCTGTATATGTAACAAATTAACTCGCCTCGTATTAAGCAAATCAGCTCTATAAATGGCTCATTTTGATAATTATGCAGCTGTTTTCGGATTGAGCAGAGAACACGCGCGGGTTTTTTTCTTGCAATTAAACTTTAATTAGGTATGTTTTAATAACTCTAACCAGTTCTTGGTAAATGTTGTAATGTACCTGCTTGGTGAATTAGCGGGTATTCAAATAAATGTTAATTTAGGTACACTTGCGTTTTAGAATTTGTGTTGCAATCATTGCGTTTTCGGTTCGGTTTTTTTAATGTACTACTGGAAGACGCTAAACCTTCGTCATACCTGATGTTAAGTATTGATAAGGCTGAAGATGGAAATGCGTCTCTCCCAGAATCCTCCACCATTGAGGAACTGCAACATTGAGAAATCGGTAGAACAGTGTGATTATAATTAGTGCGTGAAACACCAAGTATTTTTAATAAATAATCAAACAGTTGACTTTATAATTTGTGGAATTCTTAGTTGTTTTTTCCTACTCCTGCTAATTTCGTAGAAACAAATAATTAAAATTTATCAGACGGATGTTCCGACTCTACAGTAGATATGTTGTTGCAAATTATATTTTGAAGTGCCGCTCACAGCCTTAGCTAATTACCTAGTCCATACTCATCATAATAATACGTTTTTAATTAGTATAATTCCATTTAAATTCAATAATTACACAGAACTATTGAAAAACATAATTTGCAATTTGAATACTATAAACGTGGATTGTTTTATAATAATTATAATTAATAGTCGGCCGAAGGTCGCCTATACAATAAATTACATATGGATTTCTTTGTAGTAGGTTAGAATTTATTAGGCAAGCTGATATTAAACTCGGCTTGGACGGTCAGAGTTATAAAACGATTATTAGTTAGACAGAAACCAATTTATCATACTAAATTAGATGACGAGAATATAGAAGTACCTATTTATAGGTATGCAATATCTAAAATCCGAGTGAAATTCACCCGAACATAGAAAAGTATACTTTCAGAATGAAAATACTTAAATGTAGAAATTGCAATAGAAATTGAACTAGTGCTGCCATTAAATAAATATTTAAAAATAGAAACTGAACTAGAAGGAATGACAGGCAGATAGATTAAAAAAAAACCCTTTAATAGATAATTAAAAAATGAATCAAGACTCGAAATTCGAATAACATCGAGTCCCAATACCAACCACCGACCTCTTTACACGAACCTAGCATACACTAGATAGATAATAAAAAATAAAAATAAAACAATATTCTTAATTCGATTAACTGCGTGGAATAACATCGAGTCCAAACACCAACCACCAACCTCTTTGTAAAGACCGCGACACACGCGGCGGAATGCTTCTTGCGGCCAACTTACGGCAGTATAATGGATGGTTTTACAAACGTCTTATTATCGCGCATTACGTTCATGCGCGTTGCAATCATTACGATATAATTATAATTAGCCACATATACCGTAATTAGGCGTTGGCCAACCGCCGCGGCCTCGTCCTGAGAACCGATCATGTCTTTGAATCGTTAATGATATAAACGATGCTATTATAACGATTAAATTAAATTACGAAATACTATTTTCTGATCTGGGCATAAAGTTTATTTAATAAGAGTACCTATGTTATTTTTGTAAAAACAGTCATAGTTACGTCAATGTATAAAAATATTACTTAAAACAATAAAAATATGATTTAGAAAGAAAGAAAGAAAAGTAAGCTTATTTGGGCCAAACAAAAGACAGTACATACGAATAAAAATAAAAACACAAAATACTAAAACCGTTTGTCCCAAAACGGTCCCGACTCAGCATAATGCATGGCTTTTGGCCAGCGCTGATCTTCCGTCTGCCGACTGCGAGCCAAATTAACAGGTTTGTTTAAACAAATCAAAAACAAATATTTATGAAAAACATAGAAAAAGACGGGAACAAATTGCGTTACAATAAAAAAACAATTAGCGCTCTAATACTAAATTAAGGGGGGAAAAAACACATTACAATAAAAATAATAAAAAGCAATTAAAATTAAAGTTAGTTAAAATTTAATTTAGCGATTCGACTAGCCATTTCATATCGTAATAATATCGTATTCTGTCTCAATCTAGTAACACTTAACACACGGCGACCTATATTTCTAACTTATGTAATGAAAATATTTATTGGGTTACTATTTGACGTTGTTATTGTAGTAAGCATAACAGCAGATGTTGTAGGTAATAAGCTATTAATTTTATAAGGCAAAGATTTTGAATTTCAATCCTTTAACGCTGAAATCGTTATCGTAATTGAATTAATAACCTGTCTAAATTCTGGCAAACACCCTAGTCACTTGTTTAACATTAAATGGCATTTTTTACACAGAATTTTATAAAGATCGCGTTTACGTATTTAAATGCACTATCTAACTTCTAAACTTCTTATTATACCCGTCATTATCTTACTTATGTATGTACGAGTAAAGTACACATATTGAGATTGTGATATCATATTACAGCTTCCGTCACATTACGCTAACAACGGAGAGATGCTCGCGTCGCGTCGCTGCATATTTTATTGCCGCGCGGTAAACGTGTGCGACGACCTTTACGGTGTTTCCGCGCCATTTATTTTGTATTGATAATTTATAGGAATGACTTCATTAGCTGTGTACTTCAATAAATGCAGTTGAATGACGACTTACCTATACTTAAAAATGTTAATGATATTTAAGTTCATTACCTTACTGCGTTTCAATAAGCTATTTCGAGTAAAATAAAGCTTATTTTAAATATCTCGCGTGCCATTACTGTTTTGGATTAATTAATAAAAGTAATTTAAATTTAATTCCGTCATTATTTAGGCTCAGAAAGAAACGCCATCGGACAGATTGTTAACTAAGTTTTATAACTTTGTTCGAGGTAGAGGTTATGGGAAATGATCTCAACATAAGTTAGTGTTTTTTTTAAGTAGAATAAGAAATCATACTTAAAGATATAGTGTTTTCTTAGCAAAACAATTCCTATGTGAAGTTATTTAAAAAAAACTTCTAATAAAAAGTCAAGAGAAATTTAATTTCGACATTTGACAATCATCACAACAAAGACTCACCCACAAACAGGTATCGATGTGTTTAATCGCTAGCAAATATGTCGGGTAGCACAAGAATAGCACGAATAGCAGCACAATACCTGGAGGCGTCTGATATGTCTAATTGGTTGGCACATCTTGGCGCGCCGGCGAACAATGTTGGAGACATTGCGTGTTTTTGTGACTTATTGGGGTTCAATGAGTATTCTGCTGTATTTGTAACTATGGTTGTTATGACGAAAATATTATGAAGTTTTGGTATAATGGTATTAAGCAATTATACAAATTGTGGAGATATGTTTTTCGTTTCGTTGGTGTTGTTTTTTTTATATTATACTATACACCATAATGTTTTGAAATTAAAGTTGTTTTTAATTTCTAGTATCGGTATCAGACCCAGAGGTCCCGGGTTCCCAGCGGGGGTACATCATTTTATTCGGTTTGGTTGGTGGTAGGACTTGTTATAAGTTAAATAAATATCAATAGTAATTGATATTTTGATATTTTGCCTCAATACTTTTCACGATAAGAAAAGAAACATAATTGTTGTATAAATACTTAACATGAAATGCAACACGGGGCATGACGCGTCGCCTCCGCGGAAGCATTAAAGGGTGATTACGATAGCGGCTCACCGCTGCATATTTCATCGCGGCATTGTGTACGACGGCCTTTATGCTTAGTTTCGCGTTGTTTATTTTGTATCGCCGATTCTAGTAGCGCGCGTTCATTAGCGCGTGAACGGCTTAAATTATTTTTTTTGCGACAATTTTCTGGTATATTTAATAATGTCACCTGTCGATTTGTCCGTTATTAATCTACTTTAAGTTTGTTTGTGCATTCTTATTCAAGTCTCCCTTTTTTGCAAAAGTACTTACTAAGTTGGCATTTCAAAATGCCCGATCTGAAAGTCAATTATACAGACGCCTTTTTGACAGCCGACACAGCGAAACAATTGAAATTGAATGAAATGACACTAAAAGACCAGCCTAATTATGTATGAAAAAAGCAAACTATATATTTCAATATGACAGCTGATTTCAACATCCTGTGATTAACTGAAATGAAGATTTCGAAAAAATCAATAATTCTTCGTAATACGTATTAAAGTTGAGTACGTGAGCGTCTGTCTTGATGTGTTGCTAGTAGTACACCGATACATAACAGCGTGCAGGCCTAATTACACATCATTATTACTAATTGTACAATACGCCGGGTAAGAAGTATTCGCGACTATTAATGACAAAAGCAATTAGGGCCCCCGCACACTTGCGCGCTCACGCATGTGTGTACGGCCCTGAGCTTGTTTAATAAGTTCACAGTGCGGTGATTAACGTGAACAGTATGACAACTACTAACAATTTTTTGACTGAAGATTTCAAATGTTCGGTAACTATATGTTTTATGCTTTTTGAATTTTTGCATTTTTCAATGCTATGATATTTTTCTACTATGATAAATTTTAAATAGAAAAATATTGGAAAAAATTAACTTGTCCACAAGTGAATTCTCAGATGGGAATCGAACCCATGACCTTTGGAAATCCGGTCCAATGCTTTAATGACCAAGAGCATTGGATTCCCATCTGAGAATTCACTTGTAACCGAGTTCATTTTTTCCAATATTTTTCTATTTAAAATTTATCAACTTTATGTTTGTTTTATGTTGAAAACGTTTTGACGTACCTTCCTTTATCAAGTAAGTGACACAATAAATAACTTTTTCATCTCACACGCTCTGAAAAGGAGGTTTTGTGCATCAGTTTAGGCGTAGAAAATCGCTTTTTGCGGCCCAGCGCGGCAAAGTACTTTTTTAATTTAATATCTAAAAATATGTCATAATGCGTTCCGAATCGGACTATTGACTTTTTTGTTATATTTGATTATTATTTTAAATAGCTTTAAATTATTTATAATACTCCGTTTTGGTTTTATTATATTATTTTAGTTCATTGAATCATAAAAACAATAACAATAAGATTAAACTATTTGTTATAAGAATTTTATAGTAGGTTGGGTGAGATTTCACAACCTATAAATTGGATTTCGGACTGTGACATAAATTACGGAATCTTTTTTATTCTTATTAATAAGTAACAATATATTCCTACTTTAAATAACTTTGAATTAACTATAATACTCCCTTTTTTATTATTTTAGTTTTTTATATAATTAAAACAACGAGAAAAGGTATATTTAGATTAAACTTTATGTTTAAAGAATTTTTTACCGGAAGTTGACCGCGGAAACTACCATAAAATGTTCCTCGCTGTTATGAGGTGAAAAATTGTGTGTTGCGCTCGGCAGAAAAGTTTTTAGCGTCTTGTACCTTTGAAATCCTCGCTTCGCTCAGGATTCAATCTTTGAACCACTCGCTACGCTCGTGGTTCAATCCTAGAATCCTTAGCTTGCTCAGATTTCAATAGAGGTAACTCGCCGCTAAATAACTAACTTTCCAGCCTTGCATAACAAATAACTATTCTTACACTTTTTATATACAGAGCTATCAAGCAAAGAGACTATTTCCTGTATCTTTTTGTATCGTTTTGTCTCTTTTACTCGCATGGACATTTTACCGATATAACTGAGCCAAAATATTTCGATGGCTTTCAATGTAGTAAACTGTGTATTACATTACAATTTTAGTAAGTAATAGCTTTACTTTTCAGTTTATTTTAGTTCTACTTTCTATAACATAAGTTCAGTATGTTACTTCTCCTGTTTCTGATCTCAATAATTATTAGACAGTCTTAAGCCTACTGTAGGGGTGATTGCAAACCCTGGCTACCAACTAAACTAGGAGTTTAGTTGGTAGTACCCAAGAGTCCAACATAAAAATCGCCCCTGCACCTGGGGGCGAGGGATGCGAAAAAGCATTTCTCCTAGTATAAAAAAAAGTCTTAAGCCTACTGTACCATACTGATTATAACTTTCACTATGCCAAGATGCATTTATGGAAATGTTTTAGTGTGCGTTTGCGGCTTTTAATTTACTTTGAAAAGGAAAAATGTATGGTGCAAATGAGATGGCGCAAATATGAGTTAGTCGCTACGTTACGTTTGATGACCTCCGTTGTTGAGTGGTACGTACACCGGTTTCAAAGTGTCTCCTTCTCTGAGGTCCCGGGTTCAAATCCCGGTAGGGGCAAATGTTTGTATGATGAATTGTACCTGCATGCATTTGTACCTGAGTCAAGGCTGTTTATATATATTTAAAAACCAAAAAATATATATATGAATTATTATGTATTTCTATCCGTTATCAATATCATGTATCACATAACACAAGCCTTACAGTGCTTACTTTGGGGTTAGGTTAATTGGTGTGAGTGTAAGAAATATTTATTTATTTACGTTCATCTCAAGATGGTTGTTACTTGTTAGCTAATCTCGCACCTTTTGTGATATATGGGAAATATTAATAAACATAGTTTTAGTTTCACTGTAAATACTTGAGTCCAACGTTTTTCTGATTAACTATACTTACCTATATTAGTGAAATCCTTCGTTGACAAAATATAATATTTAATTAAAAATCATAAGACTAGCGTTATTTATTTGCAATCCACTGGTGGGATTCAAACGTAGAGAGGTTTAACTACGAGTTTGGTGTCTTTAGTTCAACAACAAGTTTATACAACAAAAGACAATACATATTAGACTTAGTTATTAACCGACTTAAAAAAGGATATTCTCAATTCAACAGAATATTTTTTTTCCTTTTTTTATATGTTACTCGATTACTCAAAGACGGCTGAATCGATTTGAGTAATTCTCTTTTTGTTCAAAAGGGTATACTATCCATGTAGTCCCATCTTGGGATCCTGATGGGATCCTGGAGCAATCCAGGGAACTCTTCAAATATTAGAGGCACTCCTATTGGGATTTCGGTGTTTTCTATAGTAACTCACGCATATGCTTCCGGAAAGCACCATTTGGTGAAGTGGTACTGATGATGAAGACCAGACCACCAATGGTCATCGGAACTATTAAATGCTTAGCATTTTACGGAGCGATACGATTACTTTAATGTGGCTCATAAGCAATTTATGCTCGACTCAATGCATGTGATGAAGTGGAGCTGATGATGAAGTATCGGGAGAACTCCTCAAAAGGCAACGTCCCTGCACCAGGAAAAGCAGCATTTTGTAAGAGGTTGTTTTGAGGAGTTGATATGAGGTTATAAAGCGTAGGCACGTGACCTCTTCTACCTTTAAAAAATGCTATTTAAAAAAAAAATGAAAACCGACTTCAAAACACTAAAAAGCAAAAAATAAACCTTTTGGAGTCGGTGCTATTTGCTTATTTTATATTTGTTTTTTTTTTGCTTTTTAGTCTTTTGAAGTCGGTTTTATTTTTTTTATAACAAGTTTTTTTATAATAAAAATATAGGGAAAGCTTCAAAGAGAGCCAAACTAAGCAACGATTTATATCAGCCGTCTTCGTGTAATCGAAAACAAAAAAAAAACACATTCAGACGTACTGTATAGAGCCTTCTTTTTTCAGGAGTCAGTTAAAAAGACTCAAACTCAACCTATTTTTAACTGGCTTAAAAAATAAGCTTATTGCTCATCTGTTCTCCAATTTGAGCCTACGATTTATAAATAATTACAGCAGTATATTTTTAAGTTGTCTTATTAAATTTTTGTGAGCATCCAGCAAGCTAAGATTAATGAGGAAGAAGGAAGAAGCCAAGCGTTTAATTTTGTCCAAGAGGAGGGAAATTAAATGCCGAGCCTGGACACAGTCGTGTACGATACACATTGATAAATTAGCTTTAGTTTTCCTTTAGGTCTATTAAACAGACATATTACAGGTAGGTATAAAGTGGAACCGGAAAATTGCAGTTGTTGAATAAATATACCATCAATAGTATGGAAATAGTTTTCTTAATATTTGCGTTTTCTTTGTCAATATTACTATTCAAAGACGTTTCATTTAACTGTATAATGATTTGAGGTCTCCTTGCATTGTTTTGCCAGTGCTCAAGTTTCGTAAGCCAAGACTCCACATTGGGAAATAAGTACTGTGATTTGTCTTAAATAAAGTTAAAGATGATTTCCTTATATCCGCTAATTGATCCAGAGATCATGGGTTCAATCCAATCAAAATGTATGATAGAGATTAAGTCTCGGTAGCTCAGCGGCTAGAGCAGTGGACCGGATTTCTGAAGGTCGTGGGTTCGAGTCCCATCTAAGAATTCAATTGTGGCCGAGTTGATTTTTTCCAATATTTTTTCTATTTAAAATTTATCATAAGTATAAAAATAGCATTGAAAATGCGATTGGTGGATTCATTCAAATGAAAAAAAATCATCAGCTTTTTTACAAACATTTCCAGAGAACTATGGTACGTCTCTATATTATTTGTCCTTTACAATTTCTTATTATTAGCAACATAGCAACATTATCTTTGGCGGTACATTAGCTAATGTAATGTAATGCAATTTCGGAGCACAAAATCTATGGTGCCATCTTGGGAGTAGATACCACAGCATAGTGGTACAGACTTTGTCTAATAGATCTATAATCTGTCTGCTACTCTGTGGTAGATAAGAACTATAAGGAACTAATGATAATTATATCAGCTGCAGCAAGCAGAACATTTTATGGAAAATTGTAACAATAATTAAAAAGATTTAGTTTTTCTAGTACCTGTACCATTAATTATAGACAGACAGACAAATACACGTACTTAGTAGGTATTGTAAATTTAAAAAATAAACAAGGGAAAGAGTTGAGTTTCCTCTTCTTCTCCTCTAACATTTATGATTTATTATAACTAGCGGCTGGGATGTCGTAAGAGTCGACTAAGAGCCTCGACGCATTGAAACCTGTGCGAGAGAAGGAAAACTTAAAACAAACCCTCTACCAACCCGTCTGGCCAGCGTGGTAGCAGTAGGCTAATAGCCTCCTATGAACGCCACAATAGGTGTGAGCTAGGAGAGGCTTATGTCCAGGAGTGGACGTCCACAGGCTGATGATGGATAACTAGCGGCCGGCCACTGTTTCACTCCCGTAGTGCTCGTTCCCGTGGGAATATCGGGATAGAAAGTAGCCTATGTTAAAATCCGCCCTTTCAACTAACTCTATGCCAAAAATCAAGTCGATTGATCGAAGCTTGGTTGGTTGGGGCGTCAAGGTAGAACAAACTAACACACTTACGCATTTATATTATTAATTAGGATTAGGATTAATACGAACTTGTTCAATACGTAAGTTATGACATCAACAATTTGAAATTCTCAATTCAGACTCCAATGCCTACGCAATAAGCGGATTCAAGGTCAAAGTCAAGTTACATGTGCCTCCGACTGTAACAGTGCAGTAGAAGGTACCGTGGGGTGATTATCTAACGAAAACTCGGATCAGTTTCATTTTCGTCGCTATTTTGGCTGTTATACAGTATGGAAAAGTGACAGTAATGACAGCGAAGAAACTGGTTGCTATATGTGGAGCGGTAATGAAAGGAGTTTGAAGTTTTTTGTATGGACGCTGGCCTCGTTGTAATCCATAGTATGACACTCCATTTTGATTCTTTTTCAAAATGACGTCGCACGATAATACCTTTATAAATGAACAGGGGACACACAGAGGAACAAACAATATTATTATATATAATGCACTAAAGTGTCACGTTAGCCAGATAATTAGAGTTAATATGAATAATGCCGACCCAAAGTATCACCTTTGTATCTTTATCTCCAATTATCTCACTAACCTGACACTTAAGGGCAATATGTTTTTAATATTTTTTTCACCTCACACGCTCTGAAAAGGAGGTTTTGTCAATCAGTTTAGGCGTAGAAAATCGCTTTTTGCGGCCTAGCGCGGCAAAGGTAGGTAATATCCAGCGTCACGATTTTGTAAAATTTTCGAAATTGCGGACCGGGGACGAGGCCAAGAAGTTCAAACCCCTGTATCAAAATTGCACAATTGTCAAGTGAGAGTGCTTCTGACTGTACCAGTGCGGTTGAAGGTACCAGAGCGTAGTCGCCCTCGTTAATGGCAAGTTATTGTCATTAACACCGCACCAGCACGATACCAACCGCGTTTCCATTGTCACACGACGGGTACCAATGTAAAAAAAAATTGTGTCTCCTTTGTTAGAAAAGGCAAATTAAGGGCGGGCTCAAGTTTAAAGTGTAAAGTTAGTTGTGCTTCCGACTGTACGCACTGGTACAGTCGGAAGCTACCGTAGAAGGTACCAGAGCGGTAGTCGCCCTCGTTAATGGCAAGTTATTGTCATTAACACCGCACTAGCACTATACCAACCGCCTACAATACATCGTGCGTTTCCATTGTCTCACGACGGGTATTTATAGGTTGGACGTATAAGTTTTTCAGAGACTCGTTTGTTGGAGAAGGCTAATGGTCCGCTTTTCTCCCAATTCAATGGGATTATCTAAAATTTCAAATGTTACGGGTTCAATTCCCTCGGAGACCCGCTTAAGTTAATGTTAAGTCAGATGTGCTTCCGACTGTACCATTGCTCAATTTTGCGCTAAACACGGGTACTAACCTATACATTTGTATGATTGCGAATTTTATGCCAACGTGCCTGTTTTAAAGCGATATATACCTGTACTCCATCTAAACTCTGAATCATGTTCTCTGGCATTGCGCCGTGCCGTGTCGCACAACGGACACATATCCTGGCGTGGCGATCTAGCCCGCATATGCTTAGGACCATTAAGCATTTAAATAATGAGAGATCATGACGTAGACTTAACCGCCATGCTTGCACAGAGGGATGCCGCATCCGTTCTTAACCAGGGCAATGTTAATTTTTGGGTGTGGTGCGAAACGCTATCACAATTACAGCAATAAAATAATTTATTAATGATACATTTATTCTCAGCATGTAATAATAACTTAAAAGTTACCGGTACCCATTTTAACTCTGTCTAGTGTTTTGAGATTTCGTGCCGTGACGTGTCGTACAATGGACACGTGCCCTCCTGACGTGGCGATCTAGCCCGCATGCTTAGGACCATTAAGCATTCAACTAATGAGAGATCATGACGTAGACTGAACCGCCGCGCCATCGCACCATGCTCGCACGGAGGAATGCCGCTTCCGTACTTTACAAGTTTGATGTTGATTTTTGGGTGTGAATCAAATCAAATCAAAAGGTGAAATGCATAAGTTTGCACATCAGCAGCTATTTTAATGCATTACTGGTGGGGCACTGGACTTCCTTATCTTTAATTTCTGCGCGGACTGATATTGATAGGTACTTACTTACAACAATGCTAAGCGACAAACATTTCCCTTTTTTTAGGGTTCCGTACTTCAAAAGGAAAAAAGGGAACACTTACAGGATCACTTCGTTGATCAAAAGATACAGCCGTTTATGTCGCAAATTTCCGCAAATTTTCGAAACTCGCACGGGAATCAAAACCTACAGGGTACTTCCCGTTAACTTAGAATCTTGAAATTTGGTACAAAGTAACGTCTTATAGTACAGATAAAGGAAAAATTGCGGAAACCGTAAATTTTTAGTTACATCATATAATAAATTTTACGGAACTCTCGGTGCGCGAGTCCGACTCGAACTTGGCCGGTTTTTTAAATTTTGGTATGACGTAAGAAGGGATTAAAACTGTTTGGTTATACCTAAATACTGTTTAGAAACATTATAATGTGATTAGATACCTATTCTATGCATTTGTGACAAGTGTTATATAATTTAACTCATTTACAGGTTTGGCTTATTTTTGTTTTTCTTAGGATCACTAATTAATATGACATTGATTTCAGAGAGAAATGTTGACGAAAATCCTCGAAATAACGCTAAAGTTTCGTAAGAATCAGAGATAAATTTAACAAACGGTTCCAACTAATATATAGAGTGTTTAGTAAGTGCCGATCGAGCAGGGGCTGCCAAGGTCGAGAATAAAAAACAAAATTTTGGAAAAAAAATTATTTAAAATTTTTAAAATATTTTTTTCTGATTTCGACCGGCGACTCAAATAGCTAAATCACCCATTTCCTTGGTTACTTACTTAAAACAAATTTGGTTTTACGTTTGGTTTCGCTTATCCTTAATATTCAATAGGTATCTAATGCTTAAAATATAAAAGTTAAAATAAATTTGAAAATTAAATAAAAAATATTGATTCATAAATATTTTTTTTATGTAAATTGTGTTCTAAATCGTTGACCTGAGCAGCCCCTGCTCGATCGGCACTTACTAAATTTACATCTTATATAAGCCGATTCTAAAATTTTGTTCGATCGAATGGATTCGTACTAACACATGCCGTTAAAAAGCCTAATCAACAGCAAGGGTTTTTCGGATTCGCAATCAAGCGAGCGAATTTTCCACGACTACCGACCGAGCGCAATTGGAAAAATATAATTACCAGCATAATCCTCGGCAAATTGGATTAAAAATGAAAAAAAAACCTCGTAGAAAGTGTTTTAGGGTGCGTCATTATTTTTTGCCGGGATTGAGGGCTAATTACGACAGATGGATCGCTGTATGTAATAACTCTAATTAATCGATCGGGGCCTGACGACGTGGGGGATTTTTTGAAATTCAAACTCTTTTTAGACGTCATTATTAAGCGGAGTTTTTAATTCATGAGCGTGTGGACATGCCTGTATTCGGTTATTGGATTCGTTAAAAAGGTTAGTACTAGCGATGTATGAAAAATGATAAATTAGCACGAAGCTAAATCAGACATGTAGTAAATCTTATGTTCATTGAAATAAAACAGCTGTAAAGGTGCCGAAACGTCGGGAAAATAAAAAAAAACCCCTAAAAAACCTAAAAATACGGACCATTACAACTTAGTTTGTGGAAATATAGCGCGTTTGATATCCGTAAAAGTTGTTTTATTTCAGACATGTAGAGGAAAAAAAAAGTTTTATGAAAATTAAAAAAATGCTGATTCTAGGAATCTCTAGCTAGAGGACGTACAAGCAATTGTAATAATAGTTTTAAACTAAAAAAGTTATTTCGTAATAAATTCAGTTTCGAATCATACATTTTAATAATACATAATCCTAATTCTAACTAACCTAACCTAACTATTATAATACTAATATTATAAAGCTGAAGAGTTTGTTTGTTTGAACGCGCTAATCTCAGGAACTACTGGACCGATTTAGAAAATTTTTAGACCATTAGAAAGCTACATTTCTCCCGAGTGGCATAGGCTATATTCTATCCCGATATTCCCACGGGAACAGGCACCACGCGGGTAAAACCACGAGGATCCGCTAGTATAATTATAAATGTAAAAGTTTGTTTGTTTGTCCTTTCTTCACGACCCAACTAAGCAATCGAGCATAGAGTTAGTAGTTGAAAGAACGGAGAGTAATATAGGCACTTTTTATCCCGATATTTCTACGGGGACGGGACCCACGCGGGTGAACCCACGGGCGGAAGCTTGTTGGTAAATAATTCTTCAAATTATTAACTGGTTTCAATAACATCTCGAATAAGAGAGCATCTTCCGTACTAAGCAACCGTTATTAACATCTGAATCTCTGAATGAAAAATATCTAGCAGACTAAGCCATGTTAGCATTTCTTACCGCAGGTGTATGGACAAAATTATGTTTCAGATATGAAGCTGTGAACCATCACCTTAACGATATAATGAAGATAACACACTATCAAACAAAGCTATTAACTTAACAAACACAGTTCAATACAACAAGAACAATACAAAGTAAAGACAATTGACAGTGAAACCAGTAAAAACTTACGATCGGGCGTTATAATCAGAAATTATCGGTTTCAACCTATGAAGTGGCAAAGGCATGACTACACAGCAACTAAAGGCGAGGGTACACCGATGGAGCCACTTAATTTCACCCTACTACCCCTTCATTATAATCACCACTCACACATACAAGATATCGATCCCTCCGCGGCGTCTGTACACACTGTGTTTATAGAAGTGATTAGTGTATTTAATTTGAAAATGCTAAGTAGTTGCCTTGTTTTATCGCCGCGTTTGTCTGTGTGCGTGTAATTACGGGGGGCAACCCGGCAACCCTTTGCTTCGTATTGGCGTCGCGGAGTGATCGCGCCCGTCCGTAATATTTCGATTAATGCTGTAGTTTCGTTTGTTCGTAACGATTTTACGTGCTTTTGTCTGTTGCGTGGATTGTCAAGTTTTGTGGTGACCTAATTTTGTGTTTGTGATGGCGAACTTGGATTTATTTGGTTTTGTTAACCTTAACAATCATAATGATAACTTAACCTTAACTTTAGGACAACATCAATTAATATGTCTTAGCCACGTGTCATAAATATGTAATTAAAATATACTTAGGAAATATTAAAAGTAGGTATTTCAAAATACAAATATTAAAAAACAAAATGTGAAGATAACTATAACTCAGAATTGAACATAGTAAACTTGAAATCGTATTAGGAACATTTCCTAAAATTTTAACATACTATTTATACATCTGAAATACGACAACCCTGCGACTTTTGTCATTTCAATAAACTGTTTAAGAAAAAGTTCTTTGAAACTACCGCTCTGCCAGCTGTACTATAGAAAACGCAAACCCCATAGTCCAATACTGACCCAAAGCTAGGTCCAAAGTGTAAAATAACAGTGTAATTGAAGTAAAAGTTACTCGTAATTTGTGTGTGTAAAACTCCGAGAGCGAGACATTAGCAATTCTCAACAACACTTAGAGCCGAGTAATGACTCGTCTGTCCATATAATCATACAGCAGCCTTACACCCTCCTTGTAGGGTGGGTCTTATTTACGTGTTTACGAAAACGTAGGAACTATCGAGAAAGAAAACTATCAGGCGACAACTTGGTTTTTTAGTAGTTGCATACAATATACTTATCTATATCGTCAGAGTATGAACCTTTCTTATTGGTACATAATAGTCTTTTTACACCAAAATAGTTTATAAAAGATATTTCCACATGACTGGTCCTGAGACCTGACCTGAGTCCTCAGATGAGACCTGAGAGCTGGTGCCTATCTTGCCCAGCGGGTGAGTCTATGTCTTCAGCGGGGCAACAGCGCCAGTGTTCTCGGTACTATGCCACGCGGCTGCGAGTTGGACGGCGTTTTCTTGTTATAGTTAGTATAAGGTAATGTAGTATGCTTATATGTTTATTATTAATTTATTTGTTTGTACCTATAATACTTTGTATGGAACTTTGTAAGTGTCAAAGAAAAATTATCACATTTCCACTCAATATAAATGATAAAAATTAATACGTAAAAAGAGTCCATTGCTAATAGGAGCCCGACAAAAGGACAAATCGTGTCAAGAAGCTATGTAAGCAATGCAGTACATTGGAATGTAATACAAAGTATTAATTACTTGAGACACGATTATTTAAATCAAACACAAAACTTATTAAAGCAGACGCAAACGGACGGACTAATCGAACAAATGAAAATAATCCATAAAATTTAAAGACGAAATCGAAAACGAAATCGGTGCGATCGTAAAGAGCGAGTTTGACACATTAATAAAATGTAATCGCATCGATTCGAAAGTCGGCTGGAGCGGGACTTGTCCGAAAATGCCGAGATACATGGCCGCCGTATCAGGGGGTGGGGCTGAACGACATTAATTTCGCGAAATGAACCTAATTTACATTTAAATAAGGACCTGCCTTAGTCGGGATAAGTTGCGAAACTAGCGGCCGGAGGCACTCGCCGGCCCAAAGCGGGCTATTTCATTACTATAATTCAATTCCAAGTTATACGCATCTGCACGTGTTGATTATTTTTCATGCTTTATCGGGCAGCAATTCAGCTTTTTTCTCTGATGAATATTGAGCGCATTAAACGCAGGCTACGTTGTTGATGAAACCACCGCACAATTTGAACCGGATTTATGAAAATACGAGAGCAAATAAATGAGTAAATTACTGATTGTCTCCCACACTCGGGAACCTAAACAGAGCTGGATCGCGATTTGTAAAATAAACAAGCAATTTTCTCTCGGAGAGCAGAGTTAAAGTTCCCTGGAACTTTTTAACAACGTTCGATTCAATCCGTCCGGCAAAGTGGGCCATCAATAACAAAATTAAAAATTCCCCAATTTGAATTTTAATTGCGTCCGATTATAACCGAGCCGATCGCGAATTACGGGAGCCCTCGGAGCCGATTTTTAATTCAAAGAATCATCTCCTAAATAATTCATCGCGAACTTGCCCGGACTAGTTCCGTCCGGGTGTGGGGTGTCGCAGGGTGTAAGTTTAATCCTTATAAATTTCCTTTTTACACAAAGCAATATAAGTAATTAGCATAATTTCGTTGAGTAAATGAAATATGGTAATGAGGGGGGAGTTCAACCCTTCTTGGGGCCCGGGGGGGAGGGGGTCGCATCTCTGGTACTCGTCACCCAAAGTAGTGATTATTACAAGTGAATTATCCGCTATTGAATGCTAGCCGTTTTGTTTTGATTTTGCGCCCTTACAAAACATATCTAGCTAGAAATTTTGGAATAGTAGCCGTTTTTGTAATATTTATTTATTTATTCTGAACGTACTTATACAGCGATACACATTAGATTTATAAAATATAAGTTTTACAGGGTTTAAGAACAAATGTGTTCGACAATTACAGGTACAAACACAGCATTTGTTGCATATTAGGTATATGGTTCAGTAGTAATTAATTACGGAGAAGATAAAAAATACTTTTTCGAATTAAAACATTTCTCTTCGGCATTCAATTATGAAAAGGTAAGATTAGGATTATTAACAATTAAGACTAAACGAGTTTTTGGATTTTGCAAAACTTAGTACGAGTAACTTTTTTGTAGCATAACAAGTTTACCTTTATTCATCAACTTCAGCATTTTATGTGCCCACTGCTGGGGCACTGGCCTTCCTTATGGATGGATAAGAAGAATGGGCCACCACTTGGGCCCGATGCGGATTTTTGGGTAGTTTAATATTACAGCGTCATTATTGTAAGATATGAGAATTAGAAACTTGAAATTTTGGATACACGCATAGTACCTACGCTTACATAACGTTTGTAAGCGTAGGTACTGTGGAGATCGTATATGTCACCGCACTACAAGGAGGCCGCTACATCGCCGTTGCTGGCAGGTTTTGTTTATAATAAAATTAAGAAGGGGAGTCCCGTCGTGCGTAGTCATAGATGGTCGCCTTTTCAATTAAAAATATTGTAAAAAAATAGTAGTTTCATTACGGAATATAAAAGCAGTATCGAATTAAACATCGTTTTAATTCCAAATAAGAGCCGCCCCCTATAGTACTATATGCGCTTATTATAAATTATCATCACCATAAAGTAATCACATGAACCAAACGCAGGCTTAGCCATATAATACCGTTTAAAACTAAACCATCCAGCCAGTCGATTCACATTTAAAGTTAAACTAACCAACACAGAAAACAATTTGCAAGGATCACCAACGTTTCACAGGTAGACAAATACAAAACATCGGGTACCGAACGAAACCGTTCAATAGAGTGCCAATTAAAATCAAAGTGCTAATAAAATCGGAAAGGAATCGAACCGACGACTACCCCACTTCGTGAAATGCCGCCGTGATAAAAGGTCTAACACACAATGCTATGCTCTACCCCAAAGAGAAAATGGGATAGCCTTATCTAAGACGAGCTGTAACGGAAAAGGACAGGAGAATTGGAATTAATTAATTATAATTAAGTTTTAAGTTGACGCGCCCGGTTACGTATAGTCTTTCGTTTGGGTTAGTGTTGTTTGTGTGTGTGAGTTTCCTAGTATCGATTTGAACTATAGAGATAATGAGGGTGGGCTGATTCTAATAAGTTAGAGCCCCGACTAGTTGGTTACCGATTTCATTTTTATTACCTCACAGTTGTTGCCGATTAGTATTGATTACTTATTGGTTACAATTTGAATGTTGTTTAATACAGTTACTTAGTATTAGTATCGGATTTTTATATGCGAAATTCTTTTAAAAATCAGTATTAAGAGCCCGGCCCCAACACTGCGTTGCGGCGTCGTAAAACGCATCGGAAAATTATCCGATGTCTTTTACCATCCGTCGCGATGAAAACATTGCAACGTCGAATTTGCGATGCAACATCGCAACGCAGTGTTGTGGTATATTATTAGTGAATTATTGAAGTGATTAATTGAAAAATATCTTAGCGCAAACTACTAAACTCAAATCAAAACGTTTCAATACCATACTTTTTAAAAAGTAAACTTATTCCAAACTCAATTCTCTTTTTCAAAAGAAAGAAAACAAAGGAACACACAGCTTTTCCGTGATTTAAAACAAAACACTCGCCGATCTTAGCTCAGTATTATCGCAGCAGCGTTAGATCACGCACACGCCGTCATCGCAAAAGGTTATCCGGGACAATATTACGGCTTGCATGTCTCTAGTCCAGTTCCTCATCCAAAATCGATAGTGACCCCACAGGGGGGCGTTGTTATAGTGTAGACGGTCGTTCCTAATTCGAGCCTCTACGTATGCGATCTTTGTCGTCTGAGCTAGAATGGACAGGTGTTAATTTCGATGCATGTTTTGTTGGCTTTTGTGTTCTGAGTATTTGTATAGGCTTGTGAAGGTTCTAAGGAAATTTTACTCGTACTTATATTAGAGTTAATTATATAGAACCCTGGATAATTTTTTTTTTGGGAAAATACCTAAATCTTGATGATTTTGAATTAAATAATGCAAAAAAAAAGTTACACACGGTCGCTAGTATGTTTAACTAGACTTAAGCGTGTGCTACTTACGTGTGCAATCCGTCGATAAGTGCTTATGTTTGACCTATGATTCCAGTAAAATCGGACCATGTAAAATTCTAGCTGTCAGTAAAAAAGTTGAGAAAATAGTTTTTCTGACCTTTGACCTTGATAAGGTCAATTTAAAAAAAAAATATTTTTTTGTGTGTGTGAAGGCTGTAGGACTGTAGGTGTTATACTCATTAGAATGGATAACACGGGCCTTATATATAGAAAGATTGTCGCTTTACGTCTCAATCATATTATTAGGTACAATCGGGAACTTCCCGGTTGATCAGTCGAGATTTTTTGGGAATCGTTTTCTCGGAAAGTACTAAGGTTAAAAAATAATATATTATTCAAATGAAATACCTCTTAGTTGTCTATTATTTGTGATGAAAACGTTTTCTTTAATTTTTAAAATATAGTTCAATGAAAAAATTCTCCTGGTCAACCGAGAAGTTCTCCGACTGTACCTATATGTTGACAGTAATTGATTAACAATATAGGTTATTTGATCCAAAAAAAAAACAATTGACAACTAAATAATACATCACCGATTATCTGACAGCTCGTAGAAAAGGATTTAGGATGGTGTAATTAATAAATTTTATTTGGTAGACCTTAACGATGAGATGTTAAATCCAAGATACCATTTAGCATGGAATGCAACATACCTGAGATTGTGTATCAGAATCAGACAATATTAACATACGAATTGAGCTGCAATCAATGATAGCGTCAAGTTTCAATTATTAGTTGATAGCTGAGGGCTAACGCATATAGGTAGGTATACAACTTTTCCATCGATTAAACTGTTTTGTTGAGTTGTGTACTTCTCGCAATTTCCACATAACTAAACAATTTAGTCCATGGAAAAGTCGATGTAGATTTTTTTGTCGAACGACTACTTATCGAGTTGATAGTATGCGCGCTTCATTATATTCCTATAAACATATGATTCACAGTAGTTTTTTCAGAATCCTGAAAAATATCAATCACGTTTTGGCAAGTAGTCGTTTACCTAGATGACATCATGTTGTATATGGGCTGATTTTTAGTGTAAGTAACGGCACGTCATAATGTAACTAAAAAATCTGAAATAAAAACATTTTATAAAAAAAACAAAGTAAAAAAAAAACTTGGATTCGGTGCTAGCTAAAAAATATATATAGTTAATAGAAGTGCAATGTGGAATGCCTTGGCTGGCACCTACTCCAAAAGTTTTATTTTTTACTTTTTGAAGTCGGTTTGAATTTTTTTTATAAAATGTTTTTTAAGTATTTTAAACGATGAAGACTTAAGTCATTGTATCTAAAAAATTGAATTATTATAAACAGTCACAACAACCTTTTTTTCGGTTACAATAAAATAAACATCTTATCACATACCTCAAAAACGTGCCTAAAAACCCCTTATTAGTGGTGGCTGACATCAAAGATTGCCTCACCTGTAATCAAGCGCCAAATTGAAGGCACTCGAAAAATTCTAAAGCAGCCCGAATCTGGGGAACACTCGGAGTGCGAATTCGAACGAAATAGAATAACAAGTCCAGGTCTACTCGAATAAAGTGTGACGCTAAGTGTCGCTCGCGGGGATAATGTGACTGTACATAAATCTGTTCTGACCTTTTACAGTAGCAGAAAGAAAATTGTGTTAATGTTTACTATACATAAATAATACCTTCAAGTCTTAAGCCTTATGATAGATTTTAAATAGAAAAACATTGGATAAAATCAACTAGGCCACAATTGAATTCTGAGATGGGAGTCGAACCCACGACCTTTGGAAATTCGGTCCAATGCTCTAACCACTGAGCTACCGAATTGATTTTTTCCAATATTTTTCTATTTAAAATTTATCATAAGTACATAAATAGCATTGAAAAATGCAAAAAACCATAAAGTCTTGATCCTTTCAAATGTTGTGATTTTTTTTGTAATGTTAGCTTGCCCTTAGTAACTCGGGGGCCTACCGCCATATCTTAGCGCAGTATTGTTTCAATCTTACATTACGCTCTCTGACATGTACATTACGAAATAGAAATAGATTAGCTTTATGTACCTTTTACTAAATTGCATATAATAAGCTCTGGAACCTACCACATGTCCATAAAAATATATAATAAAATACCCAACCATATTAAAACTATAGACAATGATAAAATATTTTTTTTAAAGATTAAGAGATTTCTTTGTGGAAACTTGTTTCTACGAGTTAAAAGACTTTCTAAATTAAATGTCGCCTTGTTATGTTATGTCTTATGTGCTATATTATAATATTTCAAACTTTGTTGTTACAATAGTTTAATTTTAATTATTTAGTTTTAAGATTTGCGACACCCTTACAGGGTTCATATTGCAAACTGTATAATACTTAAGATCTATATGTAACCAATATGATGCAATAAACATTATGATTATGCTATTTTGTACTAGGAATCGCTTAAATAAAGCATGATTTCTGACGGAAGTTATGCGACGTCTTCGCTCAATCTTCGCCTCCAAACTGTGAAGTATGTCAAAATGTGATAACTCCAATAAAAACAAAACGAAAACAAAACGTTCTTATATGACATGATAGTTTTTAATAGATGCTGGTAGGCCCGCTATGGTTATAGCGTTTAGAATCAGATGCGAGAAAATGGGTGAAATAGATTTATATTGTTATTTAACACTGAGATGAAATATAATAACAAGTCGAGGTGTACTCGATTAAAGAGAGACGCCAAGTGCCGCTCGGGGTTAATGCGACTAACAAAAATCTTATGATAAATTTTAAATAGAAAAGTCTCGGAGGTCGAGAGCAGTGGGTCGAATTCTCAAAGGTCTCCGAGTCCCATCTGAGAATTCACTTGTGACGGAGTTGATTTTTTCCAACATTTTTGTATTTAAATCTATAAGTATAAAAATAGCATTGAAAAATACAAAAATTAAAAAATCATAAAATAAAATTGAATTAACAAAAATCTGTTCCTTTGCGACGTTTTGCAGTTTTAGAAAGAAAGTTGTGTTCAGATTTACTGGCATTACAGCACAAGTCTACCGTTAAAGTTAATCTGTGATTCTTTTGCCACGTGTGTGCTCGCCCTTAATAAATCCCGTTGTAAAGTTTAGAATCAGAAAGAAAATGGTTGATTTTGTTTGAAACTGTTTTATATTGAGCAATAATGTAAAAAAAAAAGTTATTTAGTGAAAAGTTTTGCTGGCGATAGCATAATATTATAATTATTATTATTATTCGTACCTGATTAACAAATAGCTATTTTACCAATTCATTACGTCACAATTTATATGATAGAAAATTGGTTATACGTAATGAATGACAAGACGCTAAAACCGACAATTGTAAACAAATTAATTTCTAACCTCATAACATTACCTGACACAAACTCGCTAAAACAACTTCACTATCCCAACACGCTCCGTTACGGTGCCCTAAATCAGCGAGCTTGTATCATTGTTCTTCGAAAAACAACCCTTGAACGAGAGAAAAAAGAACGAATAAAGAATACGGGCGAGGATCGTGTAAACCGAAGTTTAAGCCGCGCCGTGGCGCCGCCGGCCCGCCGCCCGCCGGTAAAACACATATTTGTTCGCACCCGCCGTTTTTGACATTCCCGCTTCACCTCAACTTTTCTTAGGGCTGTTACTTTTGTAGGCACACATAAATTCCCAGAACCGCTGCACCACATAGGTAGACGTAACTATGTAATACCTGTGTAATATAAAGCAAATAAAATTGCAGATCACGTCGGGGTTACCAATGTTGGTGTTTAATGAATTTGAAGGTTACTAATTGGGTAAGTAGATACTGTCCACCAAACAATATTCATAGAGTTCAGAAGGTGTGAAATAAAACCAAGAGATTGGGTGACAATAGTAACTGCAATTTCATTTGCTTTGTATTACACAGGTATACATACTACATAGTTACATCTACCTATGTGGTGCAGCGGTTCTGGGAATTTATGTGGGCCTACACTTTGATTCGATGACTCGAGGTATGTGTAAATAAAAGCTCGGTCGTGTATTTTTTGGTTATTGAACTTCTTTGTTTCTTAATAGATCGAGTTTCCAAACAAAACACTATTTCAGTAAATTATAAAAGAATTTATATTGATCATGTTGTTCCATTTAAGTACCTAATTATTTGGATAAACTAAGTATTGTAATTGGTATGTTGCCTTTTGAAAGAAACAACTTTTCCAGATTATGAGACACAATAGATATTCCATTATTTTCTGGACACCGGTGTCCTGCTGAAAGTGATGAATAAACGTAAAAACGAATAAAAAAAAAAGAACACGGTCGAGGATCGTATAAACCGAAGTTTAAGCCGCCGGCAAAACACATATTTTTTAGCATTTGCCGTTTGTGACATTCCCGCTTCACCTCAACTTTTCTTAGGGCTGTGCCGTTGCCTTCTGACTATGTGTAATTAATAGGACGTCTTTTGAATGAAACAACTTTTCCGGATCCGGATTATGAGACATAAATTCCATTGTTCTCTGGACACCGGTGTCCTGTTGCCAGTTGATAAATTTACGTAAAAACTAATAAAGAACACGGGCGAGGATCGTGTAAATGGCGCCGGCTCGCCGGCAAAACATATTCTGGAAAATAATTTTGGAAAACCCTTTTTTTCTAAAACAAATCACTATCTCAGTAAATTACAAAATTTCAGAAGAATTTTCACTTTTTTTAGGGTTCTTATTTCAATTACTCTAAAAAAACAAATTATGATAACAGGCTCTAAATATAAAGACAACATGCTTTTTGAAATTTTACTTTTAGTAGGTATTCTGTTATTAGTCGCACTTATTAATTTTCTTACGTTTTATATTCCGGTTTCGACACAAGTTTTCTTAAGGGTGTAGCAACTTTGTAGACGACGTTAAAGAGGTTATGGTTTGTTATTCACATAATTGAACTGACCGATTGTTTCTTAGTAAATATTTAAAAATAATAAATTCATTGCACCCACTATTTTTGGCATATTCGCTGCAGCTCAACTTATAATTTATGCTCTTACTAATTGCTTTAGGGATTGTTGGCAATAAAGATGCACCTGGGTTTTATTGGATTTCATTACTTCCTAGATTTTATTTTAAACAAAAACAAAACAGAGTTTATAAAATATTTCAGTATTATTGACATAAATATATTTTATAATAATCTTAATTAGCTGTTACTATGAAATCAAAATATCTAAACTCCTTCGTTACAAACAAATCTATTTCCAACCCTAAAACAGTATCTTGAGTTGGTAAGGTTAACCAATACAATAAAAAGTGAATGATAAAAAATACATATCAAAAAACGATTGCAAAATCATGAAGTTAAATAATTCAGTGGCGGCACTGGAAGCGTGAATGTAGTCAAAACAATAATCGTAGCCATAAAACAACTTTCCTCCACGACCATAAAATTAAGCTTACAAACAACTGGCAACCCTGGCGGAGCCAATGAAAAGTCGGTTAAGCTAATGTTATCGGGAAATAAAAATGTATAATAAAATACAAACACACCGCGCGAGGAAACAATTTGCCGCAGGAGACTGGAAGATTTCATGCCTCCGACAATCTTTGCTTACACTAAAACCGACCTTAACACTCACTAATACGTTTTAGAATGGGCTGCGGTCTCAAGCAGAAAATTCCTTAAATTTCCACAGAACGCGTTAGTAAGCTTCGCTTCTATTGTTAGTGGGTTAGAGTCGGTATTCGAATGGAGTGTTGCAACAGTAATTCAGGAAGAAAAGAGAGTTTTCCGGCTCGTCGGGGCGTCGTGAC
The DNA here is from genome assembly GCA_910589605.1 of Chrysoteuchia culmella. Classification (NCBI taxonomy): domain Eukaryota; kingdom Metazoa; phylum Arthropoda; class Insecta; order Lepidoptera; family Crambidae; genus Chrysoteuchia; species Chrysoteuchia culmella. The sequence goes on from OU342651.1 coordinate 7,017,436, forward strand.
ATTTGTGTTAAGCGGGGCCGAGGGAGCCCGCCATTCATAAAGGACGTTCACGAAGCAAGCTACTACCTACTTGTTTGTAAGTAAACTTGTTGGATTTGATGTACAGAGCTTTCTGGTAGTCGCTGCGTTTACATTTGTATTTTAAAGCGGTGATTTGTGTTTGTGAAAGGTTATGTTGCAGTTTTATTAGTTAACAATTTGTGAAGAGTAAAATGAGGATTGATTATAGTTTTCTATTGGATTGCTCATCTAAATATGGTATTGGTTACCGATTGACTTATTAGTTTAATTATTACTTTTTAATTTTGCATTTAAAATGCTATTTTTATGTGATAAATATCAAATAAGTAAATATACTAGAAAAAAGAAACTTGTCTCATGTCGCCCTGACGGGATTCGAACCCGCATCCTTTGGAATCCGGCCCAGTGCACTAACCAATTATGCTACAGAGACCTTCTACGGTGTTCCAAACCGTCGTCAATGAGAGAAATATCCTCGCATTCGAAAGAAATATTGGTGAAAATACTAGAAAAATTCGACGTGTCCTCATAGGTCTCTGTAGCATAATTGGTTAGTGCATTGGGCCGGATTCCCAAGGATGCGGATTGGAATCCCGTCAGGGCGTCATGAGACAAGTTGCTTTTTTCTAGTATATTTTCTTGTTTAATATTTATTTTTTTAAGTTTGTTTTAGGTATACGAATGTAATGTATCAATCACGAATTTTTTAGCAAAAGGGATAGTAAGAAATAAAATATTGTATAACATTCGAAACACAGATCACACTAACAACCTTTGTAAATGCAACTTTCATACAGGTCTATCTCACAGACAGCACCAAAATAAAAAATCGAACATAGCAAAGAACGCCGCGTTCTCTTGTTTCTTTTTTCTAATCCGGTGGCAAGGACACGCTCACGGCGCCACCTGTTGAGTGGGGTCACGTGACTTTTTTGCTCCAAGGACGCGTGCCTCCTTCGCTCATTCATGGGAGGCCCGCCCCCCGCTCCCCCCCGCTCCTTACGCGGGGGTTGGCAGGTTTTTTTGTTCCTACGTGAACTCCCGAGGGCTTTCACCTACGTGCATTTTCGAGGTCACGACGTATTTTAAGGTTGTGTTTTGCTTTTTGGCGCGCTCAAACTTTTACTTTTGCGTGGTTGTTTTGCTTTTGGAGTGCGTTTACAAAGTTAGTTTAGGGTTGGGAGTGCACTTACTGAAATGTTTGAGTTCATAATTTAAGGTTTATTGGCAATATTTTACTTGATTATAGGAGCAAATCTTCGAGTTTGAAAGCAGCAAGGGGAACACCAGAGTACCTATGCATATGCCACCACTACTTTTTTGAGTTCCTAATTAATTAATTATGCCAATCAATTTACACTTTCTTTCTAATATGAATCTTATACAAAAACATCAATGACATAAAAGTTCAGTCAGTGGAGAAAACGTTAAAACTTGCTTCACTTATCAGTATCCAAAATTAACAAAGTGACGTCTAGACGATATTTCAAATAAATCTTTACCTTCTTTAAAATATGTAGCGACGCTCTATCCAGCAAAGTAACAATCCATTCCAATGACGCGTACATTAGCACATCGGATAAATAAATAAATCTAGGCCAAGCCAGCCGCCTTCAGCTTGCAAACCTAACCTTCTTTCTACGGCATAAGACCGACTTTCGGTAACACTATGGAATTATTAGACTTAACCGGATTCTAATTAAACCCTGTCCCTGATAGTGCACCGTAGCTGTAGACTGCGTAATTTACATTAATCCAATAATTGCATGGAGGTTTCCTAGTTAGAAATTCAAATGAGATGATGTACTGGGAGGGGGCAGTCTTTGGGGTGTGGGTCCCGAGGAAACGCGGCGGCTGGGACGCGGCGTTTCGCACGCTGGGCTTCAAGACTGAATCTCAGTGCAGTGAAAATCACAGCTGCCTAACATTTTAGCTTCGTTCTTTACCGGCATGGCTAGAAGACAGAATCTCAGAGCCGTGAAATAAAAAGATGACAGATTAAAACATGTATGTATGTATGCTAATAAGCAGCACACGTAGGTGCCTATTGTTATTTAGATGTAAAAACCTAAATAACATTAAATCATTAATCAATAGACACTGTGTTTCAATCCGTTAAATGATTGGTTAAAATCAGAATGGTGTAGTACTTTTAATCTTTTGAAATATGATTTTATAAGTATCACTTAATTTTTATTATTAGAAGGAATTACATTCTGAAATGTAAAGCAAAACTCACAAAGGTAACTTTCAGCTTTATTTTCGTAATAATATTGCATTTTAAAGTATTCTTAACAATCTAAAGAAAGAAAATTATTAAGTAAACTCTTGACGTAATTTTGTTTCATAAGAAGTTATTTTGCGTAAACATAGTTTTTTTTCTAAAAATACAAAAGTTGCCGTAATACCCGCGCTGTCACTTACAGAAAGCTGTCCGATATCGAATACATTTTATCTCGATTTTTAAGTAGGTCGCAATTGTTTTACCTACTGTAATGGATTCGATTAACGTTTTTAACTTGTGAAATGAAACCTTATACTTACGATAAATTTTAAATAGAAAAATATTGGAAAAAAATTAACTCGGCCACAAGTGAATTTCTCAGATGGGAACCACGATCTTTGGAAATCCGGTCCGATAATCTAACCACTAAGCTACCGAGACTTAAAGCGGTAGGTCAGTCAGTAACTAAGTAATTTTAATAGAAAAATATTGTAAAAAATCAACTTACTGGAAGTTGATTTTTTAAAATATTTTTCTATTAAAAAATTATCATAAGTATAAAAATTGCATTGAAAAATGCAAAACATCAAAAATCATCAATGAAACCTTATCCTGAAAAGATTGGTTTTCTTTTGGATGTAATGGTATGAGGTTATGTTATATTTAACCCCTGCGGGCCTACCGCCATGCTACTCGTATATTGTACTACGAACCTCTTAAAGTAAGCTTATTTGTTGCAGTGAGCTGTTAAAGTTTTTTGACGGAAGTTTTGTGACGTTTTTCGCTCAATCGTCGCCTCCAATGGGTGAAGTATGTCAAAATGTGACAACTACAATAAAAACAAAACGCAAACGAAACATTCATGATGGTTTCTAATAGATGATGGTAGGCCCTTAACCGCCTCTGTGGTCTAGTGGTACAAACACCGGTATCAGACCCAGGGGCCCGGCTTCGATTCCCAACGGAGGTACATATTGTATTCGGTTTGGTTGGTGGTAGGACTTGTTGTAAGTCCGCCTGGCTAGCTACCACCATCTTATCTAAGCCTGACGCCATAACAATAATGTTTTCAGCATTATTGTGTTCCGGCAGTTTGAGATAAGATAGCAGTTCCTCAGTGACTGAGGATTCCGGGAGAGGCTCGCTTCCATCTTCAGCCTTATCAATACTTAACATCGGTATGATGAAGGCTAAGAGTCTCACCGTCGTTCATGAAAAAAAAAAGGCCCGCTGTCTGATAGACTTTAGTTCCTGTGTATTTGTAGTTCTTAAGTAGCTAACAAAAAAACTGACATTAGACCGTTCAAACAAGCAAACGAAAAACTTTTACCTTTTTTAATTTAACTTGAGTCAGAGACGAAATCTATCGTCAAATGTAAAATATATTAGACTAGCTTCCGCCCGCGGTTTCACCCGCGTAGCTCTATTTAAACAAACACACTTTCGCATTAACAATATTAGTTAGAATTAGAATTAGGATGACTTTCGCCAAAGGGTGCCACAAGCTCTCTGAAACAATGATTTATCACCATCCTTTAAGAAACTGAAGAGAAGAAATACCGTAAGAAAATAAAACAACAGGTTGCACTCTGGGAGTGTCGGCAGAAGTGAAAACCGCTTAAACGAAAATAACGATCAAAACCCACATATCTTGACCATAACTTCATAAAAAGTTGATGAAAATGGAGATCAACTTGATTTGCCAGGAAAACATTAAAACTGACCTGGCATCCATAATAATATGATAGTTGGTATTAATGAGAGATTTTTATATAATGGTTGTTATTAAGTAATATACGAGTGAGACTTTATGTAATTTGAAATAGGTCAACAGTAAATGGTCTTTCGAGTTTTCGATCAGGGTCACGTGTCCTGACGCGACTTTAAAATTTTTAACCCATCCCAAAAGTTTTATACTCTGATGTGCACAACGCTGCTAAAGAAGTTTTCACTTCAAAAAGAAAGTAGTTTGATTTTATTTCGTATATTCTTTTTATTTACTTCATAGAAAAGCAACAACATATCTGGCTTAAAAATCTTTATTTTAACATAGGGTACATCAGAAGAAGGGTACAGACAGACAGCCTCAACGATATCTTCAGATATTGTTCGGCACACGAGAGCTGTAGTTTATTGTGAGCGCAATTTCGACTTGATTAATTAAATTGTTATGCTAATGAGAGAGGGGGAATTTTTGGGCGATACCCCCCACAATGTGTAATTATAACTTAGCTAGAAGCTAGACTAAGGTTGTGTTAAGTATATAGTATATTTTATAATTTTCAATGGTTTTCATAGACCTGAAAAAGTGAACGTCCATCTCATTAATTTTATAGGAATATTAATCTACTTTTACTTTGGAAAATCCTTAAAGCATATTTAACAGAAATAAACCCTGTTAGTGATAATTTTTCTTACCTCAAAATTGTAAAAATACTAAAATATATAACATGACCTAAAGTTTGTATAGAAATGATATATCGAGAAACTTGTAAAAATATGTAAACCTAGATAAATTATCTGAATTACGTAAGCAAAATAAGCTCAAAACGGCCATCAAAATCCAAAATAATAATAGAGTACAAGTGAAAATTAATCGAGAGACCACAGACTGCCTGTCCGAACGAAAAGCAACGTGATGCGACGTCACCTTCGCAATTTCCGATATTGTCCGACACCTTTTTCAACTTGTTTCAGATCTTGGTTAAATTTCAGAAATTGCGCTTTAGTTTTAAAAAAAACTTAAGTATATATTTAACTAACAATCTAGGAACTTAAAAATATATGTAAGCTGACATGAATAAAAGCACAGTAAGCTCAAAACGGCTATCAACAGCCATAATAATATCAGAGTACAAGTGAAAATTAACCGAGAGACCAGACTGGCGGCTGTCCAAATGAAATGCAAGACGACGCGACGCCGCCTTGGCGATTTATGAAATCGCCCGAAAACTTTTTTAATTATTTACAAATTTTGGAATTGCATTTATAGATACCGCCGTTACAAACCCCCGTTACCCCGTTACAAAAACAAAAAATCTTTTCTATTCAACTAACAAACTAGGAACTTACAAAAAGATGTTAGCTAACATAAATAAAAGCACAGTAAGCTCAAAACAGCCATCAACAGCCATAATAATACCAGAGTACAAGTGAAAATTAAATCGAGAGACCACAGACTGCTGTCCGAACGAAATGCAAGGAGAGGCGACGTCGCCTTGGCAATTTCCGAAATCGCCCGTCAACAGACACTGCCGGCTTAGAATCAAAATAATTGCATCTACATTTCTAATGACTAAATTTTAGATTAACATAAACTTGGTCAACACAAATTGATAATGAAAATATTGGGTTCCGGTTGTAGTTTTGGTAGATCTGTGATAATATGGTGGTACTAATCAAGTTAGTAATTTGTTTTAATTTAGATTTAGAGTCTTTTTTGATGTTGGCATTTATTTTTTTGAATGATAATAAGTACAATTAGCTTAAATGTGTGGCCACTTTATAAAAAAGCTGCAAATGCTAACACTCCTACTTATTTTTAGAAAATATTTCAACGCCGTTTTCGTATAAGTTTTAAGTATATTAAAAAATTCGTTCATTATGACACCATAAGTTCATATTTTTTTTGAAATCGCTAGTCACTTTTTTAACTAATGATATGTAATGATTATGGTTCAAATGCCGGAGAAGCGAATTCTAAATTCAGGCATTTCTTATAATACTTCAGATCTTAAATAATTGTAATACGCACATTAATAAAAAGGATACTTAATTAAAAAGATGTTAACGGTTACTTCTTTAATCTCGAACCGATAATCGGTTTAGTCCCGAGGCAGTGTCGAATCGGTTCGGAATAATTACATTCTCGATTTGCATGTAATTGCAATGGGCTTAAGTCCTTTCAAGATTTTATGAAAAACTTGAGTCAGTTTAGGATGTTAACGTTTCAAAGTAAACGCTATAATCCTAATAATTGTATAAATGTAAGTTTGATTGTTTGCTACTCATAATGGAAAATTGAACACGGTTGAAGGGATTAGGATGAAATTTGGTACACAGATAGATTTTATCCCAGTCAAATGTCATTGTTACTTATGAATGTGTGTCTACTTAAACGAAGTTATTGTTTTTAAAATAAGTTTAATTTATTGAAAGAAATATTGAATTAATAAAATAGTTACCTAAAGATTTTCACTGAAATGTTATTAAACTTATTAAATTTCAACGTTAAAGTCAATAGTCAGTACTTATACTTAATAATATACGACTTATTGTAACATATTAATATGTCGTATTGTGTGTATGTATTGTTGTTGTATGTATGTATAATAATAGTTTTAGAATATTATTATATTCTAAAACTATCAGAAGCAAATTAACGTTATAAATACTCTTGATACTGAAATAGAAACTTCAAAAGAAATATTATAATTACCAGGCCAACAGTCATTTGACACAAGTTTTTCTAAAACCAGCTAATTGCAGAAAGAACAATATTCATTTTGTCACGAAAACTGCCCATTAATCAGTTTGATTACGATTTCGTTGGGTACCTAGTAGGTTAGTTACTGGATTTAATGTTTCATACTAAGTTATTTGGAGTTTTAATCGAGATATTTTTATGGTCAAGTTAAAATTATTATTGACAAATACATAAGTTTTAGGATATTTTCCAAAATTACGTGATAGGTAACTATTAGGTAATATTATAAATGCGAACATATGTCAGTTTGTTTGGTTACTCTTTCATGCTAAAACTACTGAACGGAATAGGATGAAATTTGACCCAAAGATAGAAGATTAAAACACAGGATACTTATTATCCCGATATTCCCACGGAAACAGGAATCACACGGGTGAAACCGCGAGCGGAATCTAGTATTTTATAAAGATCTTAGTATAGGTCTTTTCATTTTTAATATCACATGTTATAAACGAATAGTTATTGAAGTTAAAAAGTAAATAAGAATCACGCATTTGCCTTTAAGTATAAATTTAAATGAATTAACCGTCGATATTTCTAATCTGAATCAAGCAAACGTTCTTGTCTTTACTGAGCCAATCAGAAATATAATTAGATTGAGACCGACGCCTAATTGTGATGGTCTCAAGTTGCGAGCCCCTAGGTGCCGACTGCGGCCGGCTGGCGTATTGCTAAAATCAATAGCTGACCTAGCGTACTACCCTGAAGGATTGCTCTGAACAAACATGATCAGTAATTAATTTATTCAGTTATAACACGCTATATTGTATTATAAACTATATTAATTTAACATTAACATATAACCGATACGTTAGTTAGTTGAGTGATTAAAACGATTAAAATCCGTGAATGAACAAAACTCTAACATTTTTAATAACAGGGCTGCGTTTCTTACGGTCTACTTGCCGCACTCGTAACTTGACTAAACAATGCAGTAAGTTCTCATAAAACGGCGCCGTTAATACTAACTGGCGCAGGAGCCGATAACTGTACTTTCGACCGCTAATCACCCCATGAATTCCGTCGAAACCTCCGGACAGTCCGTCATAATTCCCAACTTGGAAAGTAATACCATCAACTCGGTGTTAACTTAATTTGAGTCACTTTAACAAGTCCAATTAAAGGAATTTGTGTTTCTCTTATCTTCAATATAACATTGAGCATAATTTCAAATTATATTTCAAACTTTCCGATAATGAAGGGTGGAGGGAGGGTTGGGCGGCGGGCGCGGCACTTCGCTTATTTCATTAGTTACATAAATTCTCCTATTGAGAATGGCTGGCAGAAAGGGGACGGTTTACCCTTATTACGAGAGTCTCCTTATCAATACAATTATTAATATAATAATATTATTATTGTAATAATTTCGGAGCAAAGTGGAAAGAGGAGTCGTAGCTTAACTTTGCCAGTAATAAAGGGTGGTGAAAGATAATGGAATGGAAAACAGTTTGAAGTTTTATTGGAAAATTGGTGCCGACTAATTGGCAGTATTATCGATCTGTTGGCGACTCAAGAAGCCGGAGCAAATGAGCTTTTTAATGAAACGCGCCGCTTGCCGAGACATTTTCGGTTTTAACTCTGTTTTGAGGTCGGATCAACTCTGGGTAACAGTTTGTGTTGTTTTGGGATCTACCCAAGATTTTAGCGAGCATTTGATCTTTAACAATTGATTACAAAATATCATTAATTAGGAAGCCTCTAAGGCCCGGTTTCACCACTTCCTGATAAGTTCTGGAAAGTTTATATGGCAGATAATTTGACATATATTTCATATTACGACTGTCAAATGATACATATACACTATCCAGAATGTATCAGGCAGTATTGGAACCAGCCCTAAATATAGTAACATATTGAGCAAGTCTATCAGAAAGAGTACCTGTCTTACTAGCGGCCGCCTGCGTGGTTCCCGTTCCCGTGGGAATATCGGGATAAACAGTAGCCTATGTTACTTTCCGCCCTTTCAACTTACTCTTTGCCAAAAATCATGTTGCTTAGTTAGGGCGTGAAGGACAAACAAACACACTTTCGCATTTATTTTTTATATAGTTGTTTTTAACTAAATATGATTAATTAAATGGAAATAATTACAAACTGACCCGTAGAGCCGAGACTCGATACCCGCCTAACGAAGCCCTCACATATAGAAATTGAAACTAGGTTGAAGGTAATCCCGACCCCCGAGATCCACAAGTATACCCATAATTCCTCAGGGCCACGTCTCATTATAACACTAATACAAGACTCATCCCGAAGTTACGGTGAATACATTAAAGGGTTCAATCCTTACTGATGAGACATCGGTCGGGGGGAGAGTGGGGTCGCCCCGGGCACTGGCCTGGCGAAGGGGGAAATAAGGCAGGCATTATAGGAGATAGCGTTCATTTACATTGTCCAATAACTCCAAGTAGTGTCCGAGCGAATATTAGTTTATGGCATGCGGTATTCCGTATGCCTAACTTCGCCGCACCCACCCTCTTAATAAATTTTTAAGAATCGAAAGGGGTGGAATAATTTTGGCTCTGTAATTAATTCGATTTGGTTTTAATTAACGAAACGCCAATTTCAATGTAAAGTAAAAAAAAAATATTGAAATCCTCTAAGGTCTTTTGATTGCGGAGAACAACCGCGGTCTTATTAAAAAGCGCGAATACCTAAATTAATGTTGGTAGTAGAATTTTAATATACACACTAATGTAACTTTGTCACATAATCAGAACAATTGAAATAAGACCTATATTTATACATAAAAGTAGTTTCCGTATTCAATAGTTACACATTCTCAAAATCTGTACAACGTAATAAATCTAACCCTTTGAGTGTGTTGTGCATCTAAAATCGCAGCGTCGCCTAAAGCCGTCTAAAACATAATAAGACAGGCGAGTGCACGCACCGTCCGAAATATACGACATTACTATCGGAGAGTGGCATGCGGAGGACGTGCCCCCTACACACAGCCAAGACACAACACATACACAAGTATGTAGGTACAGACAAGTACACACGCACGCATCTTCTCTCACACTCGTGCAAAGGGCAGGCTTTATTCTCATTCCCGAAACGGAGATGCACTATCCTAATTATTGAGAGGTCAGTCAGAAACAAGCCACCGCATCCTATTGTTAGAGGCTACGTTATTGCAACGTATTCGAATGCCGTCTCAATTTTAAGCCTTCATCTATTCTAATCTTTGTGGTTCGTAGATAGTGAAGGGTTAGAGTATCCACTTTTCTATCACATTATTCGCTATTTTCTTTTCATAATTTATATTGAAATTGCAACATATTCAAAATGTCACCGTCTCAATTTTAAGCATGTGATCTTTGTGGTTTGTAGAGAGTAAAGGGTTAAAGAAGGTATTCACTTTTATAGAACTTTATTGGCTATTTTGTTTTCATAATTTAAATTGCAACGCATTCGAAATGCCGTCTCAATTTTAAGCCTTCATCTATTCTATTCTTTGTGGTTTGTAGAGAGTGAAGGGTTAAAGTATTCACTTTATTGGCTATTTTGTTTTCATAATTTGTATTGCAACGCATTCGAAATGCCGTCTCAATTTTAAGCCTTCATCTATTCTATTCTTTGTGGTTTGTAGAGATTGAAGGGTTAAAGTATTCACTTTATTGGCTATTTTGTTTTCATAATTTGTATTGCAACACATTCGAAATGCCGTCTCAATTTTAAGCCTTTATCTATTCTAATATCTTTGTGGTTGGTAGAGAGTGAAGAGTTAGATTAGAGTATTCACTTTTCTAGCACTTTATGGACAATTTTTTTTTCATATCATAATTTATATTGCAACGTATTCGAAATGCCGTGTCAATTTTAAGCCTTTATCTATTCTAATCTTTGTGGTATGTATTCAATTTTCTAACGTTTTGTTGGCTGTTTTGTTTTCATTATTATCAATCAGTTTCAGACTGGCATGTATTCACTAAAATCGGAATTATGAATGCTGACGTAAAAGAGAGAAATATATTAAAAACGGGCAAATTAATGTCATAAAATGAAAAAAACCCTATTCAGAATGGAGGTTAAGGTAATGATTTACCTATTGACAATTTAACTAAGAATTAGTAGTGCAAAACATACATTTAAACTAAAAAACGACGACCGTATTTGTCATTTTAAGCAGTAAGAAAAATTAAAAGCGGAAAAACAAAAGAAATTCGAGAAATAAGTTGTTAGTCTCTATAGTATGTAAGCTAGCTAGTGAGAATAACACCTATCTATTTGTTAATATATACATTTTCTTCTTCTTCGGGCACCCATTCCTCCGAAGAGATTGCTATGTAGCAATAAGGCCGCCTATTTTATGTTCTTTTTGTAAATTTGTTTTTTGTACTTGTTTTGTATTTATCGTGTGCAATAAAGATTTTTATTATTATAATAATTATTATTACCTATATAACTCATTTAATAAAACACGAGTATTGCGAAAGTGTTTGAGTGATAAGAAATGGTGGCTCTTAACCGTTCTAGTCTTCTTGGAAAAGAGTAAAGAGTACGTTTCCCTGAATAGTTCCTTTGCCCCAAAGGAACTATTCGGGGAAACGTACTTGATCATAAAACGTTCTGACGCTTAAAAAATTTGGCGTCATGGGTTGTAGCCACAGACATAGATCTATGTCTGTGGTTGTAGCCATATAATTATTAATTTCTTTGAATGTTATTATGGACATTTTGACAGTTTTTAACAATTTGACCGAGACGGACATTTCCTCCACTGGGAATATCTTTTGATGTAGATTTAAAAAATATATCAACAGCCGTTAATGTCCCCAGTGGGCTGCTGGCCTTCCTTTTAGATGGATATGAAGATCGGGCCACGCTACGACCCACCACGCAGGTCCAATGCGGAAAGGAAAGCGTAGACTTAATCAAAGTATAATATTATGGATAACTAGCTAGTCCGCGGTTTCCGTTCCCGTGGGAATATCGGGATAAAAAGTATCCTATGTCATAATCCAGGCCATCTACTATCTCTGTGCTAAATATCATCCAAATCTGTTCAGTAGTTAAAGCGTGAAAGAGAGCCAAACAAACTGACATACTTTCGCATTTATAATATTACAAGCTACCATCCTTCCGCTCCCTTCCCTTCCGCTTTGTAAATGTTGGCTAATGTTGTAAAAGCTGAAATAACAAGCATTCACTAGATCAAGTATCTGTGGATTTAATTCATGTTGTTCACTGTTCATCAAAGTAGTATTCGAGGAAACACGTTTTCTGCTTAAGTAACACATTACTTCTCGTTTTGACGATGTTTTTACTATTACGATTGAGTACTGAAAGAAGTAACTAACTATGGGTCTGATAAGAAAGCTCACGGTCACCCAGCGTGCAATGGAGAGGGCTATGCTCGGCGTTTCCCTACGTGATCGAATCAGAAATGAGGAGATCCGTAGAAGAACTAAAGTAACTGACATCGCTCGAAGGATTGCTCAGCTGAAGTGGCAGTGGGCGGGACACATAACGAGAAGAACCGATGGCCGTTGGGGCGGAAAGGTTCTGGAATGGCGACCGCGCACAGGACGACGCTCCGTGGGTAGGCCCCCGACAAGGTGGACCGACGATCTGGTGAAGGTCGCGGGAAGCCGCTGGATGCGGACTGCGCAGGACCGATCGTTATGGAGATCCTTGGGGGAGGCCTATGCCCAGCAGTGGGTGTCATGTGGCTGAGACGACGATGACTGAAAGTGTCACCTCGAAAACGGACAAGTTGCCATGACAGCATCAAGAAATTTTGAATTCAAGAAAAAGAAATTATTTTACTTCTTTTGTATTTCGTGCAAAAGGATGACGACGCTTGACAGTCAACATAATACTTCCAACCTCTTTCTTGTGTGTTAAGGAAGTACCTTAGCTTTTCTTGGACAAACTGTGCTTTGCTGAAAATGTATCCTACTATCCTAATTGTAACTAATATTATAAATGCGAATGTCTGTTTATTTGTCCTTCCTTGACGCCCTTGCTAAGCAATATATCGACTTCATTTTTGGCATAGAGTTAGTTGAAATGATGAAGAGTAACATAGGGTACTTTTTATCCCGATATTCCCACGGGAACGGGAATTATTTGGGTGAATCCGTGGCTGCTAGTCTTATTATACTGTATGATTATTAAATTCATATTAATACAATATTTAAAAATGGAATTTTGGAGCAACTTGATTATTACTTAGTAGCACTTTTTCTTTTTTTGTCACAATTTAGCAAAGTAAAAAAAGTGTGTCATTATTATTTTAGTAACTTAAGGTGGAACGATTTTCATACAAAAAACAGTCGAGATAATCTTGGTAGATTAACAGAATTAATACTTAAATATATGTGCAACTATTTATTCTCGGGTATTCATTTGCGCTTAATTAATAAACAAACATTGTTTCATTCAGAAATCACCTATAAATGAACACTAAATTATTGCAAAAATTACGACTGTGTATGTGACAAATGTCGTGTACGTATACAAAAATCGCGACGTTGCCATTCCATGCGGCTAAGACGCGCAACGCGCGAAGTTGCCGCTCTTACGTTTGTCTCGATTTAATAATTGTTTAAATTTCTCTTTACTAGATTTTTCAGCTGTGTTGCCGTTGCGTCCCAAAAGAGATGATTTTCGTCAGTAATAATTTACTTTGGGATTATGATATAAAGTTGTGATTTGTAGGATTTATCTTGACTCCGATTTTAAAAAATGCTAAACACGACTTATATTTTGTTTTTTATGCGTAAATCTTTTTTTCTCTCATCACTGTAAAAAATAGAAAATAAGATTTTATAAAGGAAAAAAAAGAAACGAAAATTGTATCTGCTTCGTGCAAATAAAATTTACTTGTATTATGTAACGTACTTACTTAATATTTTTATTTTTTTTTATTTAGACAAATGTCATGTGGTCCCTTTTCAAATATTAAATTATCCGCAATCACATCTACGTACTGACAACACCGTTCCGTATTTGTCATTTGTTTGTAGTGTTTTTTCATTGTGACTAGGGAATGGGTCCAGTCAAAATTTCACTGAAATGAAAATTAAATATAAACGAAATTTATGAAATCTTTCAAAACGGGTGGAAATATTTCAGTTTTGAGTGAAATTTATTTTCTGACTAGAAATTATTTATTTTACGTAAATCTTAATGATTTAACGATCTTAATGATTTATTTTATTTTTAATTTTACAATTTTAACGTATTAAATGTTCACTTAGCTATTCAAAACATCATAAGAATGATGATAGCATAGAGATAAACATAGACTAAGCCAAATACAAAACATAAATTTGACGTCACATATCACTTGACTATTGTTGTTTCGACTATGAATCAGGACATTTGCGCGAAAAGCTAATAACGCGAAAGACTCTTACACGAAAAGCCGTTTGCTCGAATAAACATTTGCGCGAATAGTGCACAAATGTAATTAAATTTGCCTCAATTATTGGTCAGTTAGCCTTCAAAAACATTTTCACCGTATAGCGCATGAATGAATGTTAGCGCTATCTCAGCACTTTTTTTTCTAGATTGTACTTAACATTACATAATACATATTTAAGATACACTAGAGGTTAGCACTTTTTATTTTATAACCTCTCAGGCATCGGAAAACGAAACACAATAGATATTTAATTGTTTCCAACCCCGGTGTTCGCTGCGCTGCTTTACGAATTAAGTATTTGTTGAATAATACAATTTCATTTTGAGGTAAGTACTTAATAGTAATTTTTTTTGGGGAATTTTTGCTTACTTACATGTTTTATGTATTAATATTTTATAATATCAGTATCTTTATAAATTAAAACACGAAATTAGTTATATGCACATAAGTACCTTTAAAGACTCAATGCTCAGAAACACGTGAAGTATCAAATTGATATTAATAAAGATTAAAGTCTATGGTTCCCCCGAACTGTAAAAATCAAGCTTCTAAGTTTTTACATCACCATAATAAATTATCGCAGTAAATTAAAGCTTTAAAGGTAGAATTTAACAAGATTTATGAATTTCACCAAATAAGTAAACAAAAAGAGTAAGTATAAAAATGGCGTCTCGAGCTTGATTCCAAAACTATTATAATATAAAATGGAGATTGTAACTAACAAACAAGTAGACAAAATATGATCATTTGCGCAAATTTATATACGCGCCAATATACCGAAAGGAGCTAAATGTGTTGATTTTAAATAAAACTAATATAATAGTATTGTAGTATTGTACTAGCGGATCCTCGCGGTTTTACACGCGTGGTACATGTTCCCGTGGGAATATCGGGATAAAATATAGCCTATGTTAATCAGGGATAGTGTAGCATCCTAAAAGAATTTTTGAAATCAGTCCAGTAGTTTTTGAGTTTATTCATTACATACATACATACACATCTTTCCTCTTTATCACTACATAGTATAAAGCAAAGTCGCTTCCCGCTGTCTGTCCCTATGTATGCTTAGATCTTTAAAACTACGCAACGGAATTTGATGCGGTTTTTTTTAATAGATAGAGTGATTCAAGAGGAAGGTAAAATAACCTTCAATATATAGTAGAGAAATACTGTAATTTTTAAGGTTTCTAATGTGATGTCGTAAATGATTACATTTTTTCCGCTTACATTGCAAACGCAGGCTGAACCCTACGAGATTTATCAATATAAGGTAATAAGTATTTGTACACCTTGAAAATGTCTACAGAAAACTCCGCGGTGGTTTATGTTTAACCCACAATAGCATAAGTCGTGTAGTCCACGCGGGCGAAGCCGCGGCCGGGAAGCTAGTAATATTATATAGTATGGAAGTATAGAAAACGGTAACATGATGATCCAACAACCACCACCACTTTTTTTTTGATTGAGGAAACACTGCAATTTTAATCAAAATCTGTTCAGCAGTGGTTTAAAAAAAAGATATTATAATGGGCAAACACACTAAGAAATCTTAAAATTTAGAGTATCAATTACGTTCTTGTCACTTGTGCAATTTAAAAAAGTTGCAATTGCATTTGTTGCAATTTATACACCAAAATTAATATTGTGATGTTATTTAAATAAACAATAATATAAAATAAATAATAAAAAAAAATCTACCATCAGAAGTCTCGAACCTTAACTCTTTGATATCTAAGCCGAGTACGTAGACCGCTGGGCTACTTTATCATTTTCAGCTGGGTCGAAATATTCTACTACAAGAAACTCAGAAATAAGGTATGCATGTGTAAGTGATTAGTAAAATTGGGAGACAGAAACACTCTCTCGAGATATTTGGATGATTTATGTACTACAAAAAGATAAATGTTGGTTTCGAAAATTCAATATTTATTTATAGAATGCGCTAATAGTATTTTGAGTTAAAAAGATACAAAGAACAATTAACAAATAAATAAAAACTACTAAATAGCGAAAGTAGCGCCATCTAACGACCGTTCAGCTTTTTGTAACTTAATCGTTCCACCTTAAATTACGTAAATAAGAATAAAAAATCCCGGCCCTGTATTGAGATAGGCGAAAAGAGCGCTTCAAACTGTATTAGAACCTAGCGTGTCGTTTTTTTCGTACCTACGATGGCGTCACGAGCGAGATTTAGTGATGTGGAAATGTTAATGATGAGCTCTTGCAAGAAAGCACTGCACAGTTAACCATTTTCGTTTCTGAGTGACGCGTGTTTCATGGTCTCAAGCAGACTGACTTAGATCGGAAATCTTTGACCGAGGATCAAACTTTTTACACGCAAGGTAGGTAAATTTTTACCGTCTATGTCGATATAGGTCTGTGTCAAAAATACATAGTAATGGTAATGCTTCCACAACCAAAATTAAGTTATATACTTAGTTATCAGTTAAGATTCAAGAAAAAAAAAATTTTTCTTGGACGATGTAGGTATATTTCTTGGGTAGATACGAACTTTCTTGTAACCAACAACACTATCCCCAGACTAAATCACATCACTTAACAACAGCCAAACTGAAAACCACCAACGAATCGCCACCTCACATCCTGACGTATCTTCGATCGTTAATTCTAGAACGTCGCTCGTCTAAACATAAATCCATACGTGGCACGCATCCTACCGTCAAATAAACTGGCAGTTTAATCAAACCCATTAGACAAGTGAGCCAAATATCTAAGACCAGTAAAACTTGACCCTTGAATTGCAGGCTGATTTCCGTAGAACAGGGAGGAAATTCTGCCTTGGGGGAGGCAGGGGGGTCCAAGTAAAGTAGGCTGTATAGTTGATGCCTTTAACGCCTTGCTGGCCGTTGACCAACGCCAGGAGGCGAGAGGCCATGCGTCCTTAATAAAGATGGCGGAAACACGCTTGTTATGGCGCCACATTTTGCGTAAGTCCCAGGTGTAGATAATGGTTCTGGTGCATATGATATGAAATTAGAATAAGTACTTCGGATTTAATGTAAACAATAGCTAGCTAGGATTTTTCTATTACAATTTTGCACGAAAAGTTGGTACAGACAAGAATCAAAATTTAATCATGAGAAGGCAGTAGTCAGTCAATATAGCATATTTGCTGATTTCATTATTCTTATTTGATTGCATAGTATATTATCGTTAGTTTTTGGAATTATGTAAACACAAAAATTAGACAAGTAAGTTGTACTAAAATTCAAAATCAATTCATTGAGCGTAGAATTAAAAACATAAGATTAATAGCTAGCGGGGACGACGGATAACGGAGGACTTTTTGTCCGCGACGTTTTAAACAATGAGAGCAAACCTTCTTACATTAAAAAAAAAAACGCAATTTACCACTATACTGTTACATTTATCGATGAAACGAAATAAACGCAAGCAGCCTCCTTACATTTATCGGTGAAACTAAAAAGTATTTAATGCAATCCTTCAAAGTCCTTGCTTCCTTATTCTGAGCCAAACCCGGCGAGCACGACAGCATTTATCAAGTCGGACGTGCATACATTACAATGCAGAGACGCAGGGCTGCATCGGGTTGTTAGATGCATCTTTAAATCACTTGCGACTACGTCATATATTAATAAAGACTACAGTAAGGTAGCCATGTATATGCATTATGCTCTTGCATAATCCATTTCTATAATTCAATTTTAAGTAACCGAAAAAGAATATGCTTAGAAGAAAAGTGATTTCTCCTGCTCGTGATTTCTCCTCCACATCCTATCCGGTCGACTGGTAGAGAATGTCTAAGGGCATTAAGTCCGCCTTTTACCGTATGTGCATCAAAGCTTCAATAAATAATAGTTTTGATAATGAACGTTAAAATATTGATTTAGCAATTTATTATTCAAGAAATGAACTGACGAGCTAAATAACTTTTTACTTAAACGAAGATATTTCATAAACTAGTAAAAACAGCTTTAATAAACAAAATAATTATTAAAACAATTACCATTTTAGTTTTACAGATTAAAGTTTAATCATTTAACTTTTATTACAATAGCCTATGAGCATTTTAGGCTTACTAAAATAAAAATTTTCGATTTCGTTTCGTGACTAATAATGTATGCTTGGAAGCTTTCTGCGTGTTTTATCACTATAATGTTAGATTTTCCAGAGATTTTTTTAGAGTAATGAATAAAAAAAATTTATTAATTATTCCATCACAAATAATCACTTATACAAGTGCTTGTTTACTATATTTATTTATTGATATTTATTATATTGATACAGTTCCTATATGTGTGAGGAACTGGTGCCTGAAATGGTATCTGCAATAGATACCTGAGCTACAGGTCGCCAGGCCCACCACAGACATTAGGTACTCCTAATTTAGCATGTGATATGACATGCTGGGTAATAAAGTATAAACCAGAGTACCTACATAAAAATATTTTATAAAAAAAATCAAACCGACTTCAAAAAGTAAAAAAAAAGACTCCAGAAGTTTGATTTTTTACTTTTTTTTTATATAAAATGTTTTTATTTCAGATTTTTTAGTTACATCATGTGCCGTTACTTACACTAAAAATCAGCCCATACACAACAATGATGTCATCTAGGTAAACGACTACTTCCCAAAATGTGATTAATATTTTTCAGGATTATGATAAAACTACTTACTACAAGTTAGATATTCTTAAAAATTATATGGGACCACACATTAACCATTTTCTTTCAGATAAAAAAAGAATTATAAAAATCTGTTAACAACTGGCGAAGTTATGGTAAAACATACATAAAAAAAAAAAAAAAAACTGTCGACTTGAGAACCTCCTTCTTTTTTTGAAGTCGGTTAAAAATAAGAAATTAACCTTAATTACAAACTAAAATTGCTTAGAACTAGTGAGGCACCAATGATAATAAATATGTCGTGTGTGATGTAAATAATGTAAGCTGTACTTAAATTTACTTAAATAATATTTCATACAGTCACACCAATTATCTGGCCCACGTTAAGTATCATGAAGAACTTGTGTTATGGATACTAGATAGCGGATAAACATACTTATTTCCTTTTTTGTAAATACATACATAATATACATATTAAACATCCAGACCAAGACAAATAGACATGTTCATGCACACAAATATTTGTCTTGTCCGGGGATCGAACTCGGGACCTCTGGCTGGTGTACGTGTATATAATGTGTGTGTGTGTGTGTGTGTGTGTGTGCATGTGTGTGAATTAAAAATCATAAAAATGAATTATTGTCATAACGTAAAAATTAGTTATTTCAATTAATAGTTCTTTTAACTTTGCTCGAAGTAATCAGAAAATAAATGCTTTGAATTAATATCATAATTAGGTTTTCATCTTTACAATTGAACTGTTGTACTGCAATACGTGATAAAAAAAATATCTTATGAAAGTTAGACGAATATGATCCGTACCCATTACTCCTACTAATTACAACATTATCAAACCACCACCATATAGGTAGAAATCGATTATTTGATGCGGGCAACACCGACCCTAACATGGCATAATGAGCGTCCAACATATATAACTCATCTCTGGGCCCCTTTAAATTATTCAGGAGAGAGTAATCTTATTACATTTACATATTAATCAACAGATTTTAATTATCCCCCCGCACCCCCGCGCTGTGATAATTTGCTTTCGAAATGCGACTTGCCTTGATTGAAGACGCGTCTGTGTGGGTGCGATCATAATAGTTTGTTTGTGTGTTGCCATAATTTGGTATTCTAAAACGGTTAAGTGTTCTACCATTTTGGTATGTGACTTATTGGAATTTGGGATCGCTTAAAACTGCGAGTGTATCAGTGCTTTTAAGTTTTTGAAGGTAATGTTTGCGTGATAAAATTACTCTGTTAAATGTTTATTGCTTCAATCTACCACTTATAGATGAAATTTTAACTTATGAAATAATTTTAATTTCATATTTACAGTATATAAATTAACATAGTTATTTTCAATCGTTTTTACACTTACAATTACGATTAGCAGCTCTTTTAAGTGCGAAGAATACTTTACCTGTAACAAAAAGATATTAATCAATATTGATCACTGAAATATAAAAAAATAATAAGAAGCAATGCTGACAACTGAATTTTTATTTAATTATATTAGAAATAAGTAGACACTCACACAATAGAAAAAATTAAGTATTTACAATCTGCTTTGCCGTGCTACGACACATATCGTAGGGCATAAAAGAGATTTCAACGCGATATCATATACGAAAAAATACAGTAACAACTAATTAAACTACTATTAAACAAAAATTTTATGAAACCGGTTGATTATGTGACTTAAAATCTCCTAGCAACCAATTTCATCGCTGTCATTACTGTCACATTTTCATAGTCTCAAAAGCGATGTAAGTGGAATCTGAAACGATTTTTAATTAGATAATCAGCCATCGGTTCTTTTAGGTTTAATAACACATGTTTTGTGAGACTCCATTTTTAACCCCCGACTCAGCGCAAAGAGGGGTGTTATAAGTTTGAAGCCTTTGTCTGTCTGTCTGTCTGTCTGTACGTATATTCATAGAGCCTAAACGAATCAAGCGATTTTAATGCGGTTTTTTTTATTGAAAGCTAAATTAATCGAGATGTTCTTAGCCACGTTTGATGAAAATCCATCAGGCCATTTATGGAGATGGTCAACTGCCCGTCGAAACGGTAAAAGATACAAAGGTAGTGCTTTGACTAAAATAATGTACACCCTGGGCAAATTTAGGTGGAGCAAAAAAAAACAAAATGGCGGCAAAAAAATTTTTGTCTTTCTGTACATAAATATTCGTAGTGCCTTAACGAATTTAGCGATTTCAATTCGGTTTTTTTTAAATTTTGTGTGTAATTTAAAAAGGATGAAATAAAAATAAAATTTTAAATACCACAAAAAGAGAAGTAGGTACTAAAAGGGTATATTAGTAGAGTATCTCCCCCGACCGTGAGAGAAATTTTATTTTTTTGGATTTTTTTTTGTGTCGGGGGGTAAATAAGTAAGTAATGATTAAGCATTTAAAATTAAAAAAAAAAATATTTTTAACCCAATCTACCGTACAATTTTTATAATTAATATATTTTAATAAAACTGGATATTGGTGAAATCCAAAAGGGAACCGCCAATAAATATAAGAAGAAGAAAAACAAGAATACAACAAAAACAGTAACTTTTTAATTTGACAATACGAAACAGTGCAAAAAGGTAAAAATCCAAATTTAAAATTTCGAACACGCACTGGTCTTCAAACGAAGAATGTAAACAAATAAAGCATAGCCTACACGAGTTTAATCAGTATACTCATTTGTCGGACGACGTAACCAACGCATTAACGTACGGGCGCGGACGAGAACTGGGCGGGGCGGTGACTCGTAAACCATTCGAGATATATTATAAAACGGCTACCAACTAAGCCCGGAGGCTGCAATTAATAAGTATGTTAATACTGAACGCCATATTTATCGAGACGAAGGAAATCAACTTGCGGTAGTGTGAACTGAGCGCTACTATCCAACTTTTATAAGCGGAAAGATTCTTTACTATTGTATTTGCAGTATATTTATGTAGTGTAAACTTTAATTTTGTAATTAAAAAAGTCGTTTTGTATTTGAATTTCTACTCTGTGTTTTCACAGCCGAGACAGTTTATTAAGCACAGCAATAAGAACCGTAGATAATTAAGATTCTCATTAAAAAAGTAATAAAAGATATTTTGGCCTGATTACTACCATTGTCCAACTTTTTGCTGACTTTAACCTTTCAACCCTTTGAAAATTTTTCGGTCCGCAACAATTATTTTATTTAACTTTTTCTGCGTTACAAAAGTCGTTTATTTAAATGTAGATATTTCATTTAATAAGAATAACAAATTAATATTTTTTTTATCCGATTCAAGTTTTCGGCGTAGACGTTTTTGTTTCGAAAAGTTTGAAAAGTGAAATAAAGAATTTCTTTCGGGTTAAATCTTTTTGAGCAACATTTTGAAAACAGTTACGTATATTATTAAGCGTTTGTTATTGTATTAATAAAGTGTCGCTATTTTTAATTCATAAATTCTCGTTTTAATAAGGAGTGAACGTTGCTAAGTCCGAACAGATTGATGGTGAGATTATGACTTAAATTAGGGGACACTGGGCTAATTAAGTTGAGATAATCTATCACATTTTACTTTAAAGATATATTAAGAGTTTAGGTATAATAAAGCGTATTCCGCTTTTACCTATTATAAACCTACCTGCAATAAAAATAGTTTTTCTATTTGTTACCTTTTCATTCTATTTTGACCCAGATATAGATTAGGCTGCTTTTTGTAGCTTTGAAATTAGAGTATTTAACCAAATTTAGTCATGCACTTTATCGTTAAGGAGTTAAGCAGATCTCAATGTAATAAATATACTAGTATCTAGCATTTCGCCCGGGATTTCGTCCAGTTTTGGTTATGTTGTGCTTATTATGGGTCAAGCAAATTTTTCGCAATTAAATGTAGCCGCTAGTCCATGTCCTTCTCCATAATATAAGATAAAAGCTCACCAACAATACGAGAAGAAATACATTCTATCAACATAGTTCAAAACCAACCTACTAAAGATTTCACAGACAATAAATTGCCGGCTCAGCGTCTCCCCGACCTCCTCAAATGCAATACCATAATGACGGTCCTTATTAAACGCTTGCATCATGCGAGCAAGATAAATGCGCCTCGAAATTAATTAATAAAATTGCATTGAGTTTGCAAGTTAACTGTTTGGCTCCCTGATCAGCAGTGTTTGCTTATTCTTGTTAATCGTTTATCTTGTAAGATGAATATTGTTTTTATATTTCGTTGGGTTTTATGTGGTGATTTGTTTGATAGATTTTCTGTCTTTAGTATTTGAGATTAAAAAAAAAACAAATTTAACAAAACATAAAAAATGCATGAAGCCGAAAAAGGTTCTAATTTTTGACAGTCGACTCAAATAAAACAAAACCTCTTCTGAACTCACTGCTAAAAACAAATTTTCAGTATTTAGGTATTTTAATAGTCTTTTGTTTTACTTTAAGGTACATATGAGAAGAAATAGTTTATTTTATTTTAATAAAGATCCATTTATTGTGACTTTTTCTCGTATTTATAATATCGGCTTTAATAGCGTTTCTTCTTGTCTATCGATAATCACGTCTATAAATGATTGCTGTAAAGACATAATTACTGGTTTATTACTAAAATCATTCAACTCTGTTCAAACAGAAAATGTTAATTGAAATGATATTATTCAAATAGTTACTAAGATTTTTATTAGTAGGTAATAAAACTAAGTGGTTAATGTAATGATGTCATGTGTTTACGAATACTGATAGCAATATAAATGTCATTAAATTGTTTTTTTTTTGTCAAAAAGATTTGTCTTTAAAAAAATTATAGCATGTTTCTGGTGCCAGCAATCTTGCGACGCATATGTTTATGCTGGTGGTTATATACATAACATAACCACCAGCATAAACATATGCGTCGCAAGATTGTAATTTATTACATTTATGTAAAATGTAAAAATCAAGTGTTAAAAGCAAATGACACTCAATAATTTTCCGCTCTTTTTTTTACTATTGCATTAAAATGCAACGATAACAA
Organism: Chrysoteuchia culmella; assembly: GCA_910589605.1. Lineage (NCBI taxonomy): Eukaryota > Metazoa > Arthropoda > Insecta > Lepidoptera > Crambidae > Chrysoteuchia > Chrysoteuchia culmella. The sequence goes on from OU342651.1 coordinate 7,041,161, forward strand.
CCATGTGAGATAACAGAATATAATTCCCAAAGATCCAATTAAAACTTAATGCAACATAAATCGTGAAGTTAATTAAATAAAAAGTGAAATTTTCGCTGCGCGGACGCACGCGATCCAGCATCGACATTTTGCATATTGATTGCGATCTCCAACCTGAATGTAATGCGATATAGAGCTACTTTATAGCGTTGTCTATGATATGTAGTGTGCACGGACCTATTAGATTGTAAAATATAATAATGCTTGCGTACAGCTATAACTTTATATTCGAGTTTCAGTGACGCATATACTCGTATACTTCTGGTCAGTTTCTGAAGTAACAATTCGTAACGTAAAATTCAAAATATATTGTTAAATTAAGTTTTGTAACGTAATAATTACATATTGTGAACGTAGTATATATATGTAGTTATAGGTCTCATTTTAAGTGAACAATATTATATTGTAATGTTCTTATCAGAAATAAAATTCTTTAAACCAATTAGTTCGATACTGAATGTTTCAACATGATTTTTTCTATTCAGTAATCGACCATAACTCAAAGTGATTTTAAGATTTCAGAATTACTGCTGGCTGATTGTTAAAAGATGACTTAGGTATACGTTCGAGTACTTAGGTATAACCGTTAGTTTACCTACTTTTATAAATCAGGTATGTACTAACGTTAGCTCTTAGCGTTGTTTTCGAAGATGTTCTGTAATGCTTATTGTGTTGTTGGTTGTACTTATCTATTTGTTATATAACTTACATGAGATTATAAACACTCTTAACAATATCTTCTTAATTAAGAATACATACATAGTTGCTAATGCTATTTTCCAATACTTGTTGCTCGAATAATAACAAATGCACAAGCCAAGTCTACAAAACATTCTCAAGTTACTGAGAAACTTTAGCTAAGGCAGTCATGATCTCACCTCTATTATGAAGGTAATAAGACCTACTTTTGTAATGAAATAGTTAAGTTTCACGTGTCTTCGAATGTCCGGTCAAAAGCAATGTCGGTTTATACAAAATGTCAAATTTCTACAGACAAATCTAAACTCAACGGCATATGTCTTAAAGACCAAAGTCAATTAGAGATATATGACAGTTATGTAAAATCGTAGCTGATGTTGACTGTACATTTAATCTCATTTAGTGACAGGAAAACTTGCAACGACTCCACAATCACAGCTCAAGAACTACCGTTTTAAATTACTACAAAATCAACACTAAGAAGTGAAAGTTAAAGTCACTTTTCCAACAGCAAACACATAAATTGTATGTTAGTAAAAGGAACTAATTAAATATTATTACAAAACAGTATATAATTGCATTTAAATTAGACTTGTTTGTGTTGCGGATATTTTCATCGTTGTTTTGTGCGTTGTAAAAGTTCTTTATACATAAATTATTAGTGAGATTAATGCAATTAGTTCATTGGATTAGGTTGCAAATAACTACTGATACTGTTGAGTTAGCCATTCAGTGCGAAATATTAAGTTTTAAGTCAATTTACGGATAAAAATAGAATTTTAAATGTACCAGAGATAAACCTTTTTTTTAAACATAAAATAGCATTTTTTTATTTTTAAGTTGAAATTTTGACTAAAAGCAGAGCTTATAGCTTAGCAGCGTTTAATTTTTAAAGTATAACTGTGTTAATGTAAATATCGAATGAACAATGTTATTTTTCAAGATAAACTTGATAGCTTTTTTATTTATTTATTGGGTAGTCAACAAAAATATGTACTAACAATATGTAATAAATGTCAAATGTTGCAAGTTTGAGTTTCGTCTAAGCACGTCAGAGACAAACTCATAATATACCAAATTAAAAATAAACAATACTGCTAGCTATGAAGTTTATTTTTGTAATTTTCAGATAAATAATAATCAGTAATATATGTTTTTTTAATTTTCATTGCAATAGTAATTTCTAGTTAAGTAGAGTATGAAAAGAAGATCAATTTTATGAAACTGTCGTAGCAATTAATGATAACAGTGAATCGTTGTCGTTACAAGCTACTTTACGTATTCTATATTTTTATGCTATGTATTTTATAACCTCCTTTGTACGAGCCTATTTGTCAAATTTAGTCCATCAAAATGATAATTTGAATGTCATATCGTTGTCATAGAATATTTTATCCGTTTTGGCATATTGAGTCCACAAAGTTATTTTAGTAAGCATCGGTATCAAATTTAATCTTATTTATATTATCATCCAGCACCAAATCTTACATAAACAGGAAAACCTGTAACCTTCTACAGGTAAGACCAATTTTACAGTATATAAATTTGTAAACACTATTGGTACAAACGACTTTTATATACTTATAAATTAATTTGTTATTTTCTTTTTAGGTTTTCTGTTTTATGCTTTACTGTGGAATACGCATTTTCATTGCGATAACAGCTTTAATCCAATCAACTTACAAAAAAATATGTTTCTGAACAAAACTTTATGTATTATTTGCATTTTTTTTACAAATACCTACCTACGTTAAGTTTCAGTTAATTAACCCACACATCAAACGTAGACGACATAAAGAAGCGATTAATGACGTGCAAATATATTAAAATACTTTTGAGGCTAAATTTAAGAGATTGTTTACAAGTATTCTTTCCGTTAGTTGGTCCTAATACAGTGTCATTTTCCGTACAACAAGACCCAACCAATGCCAGCCATTGAATTGGCTATATCTATACTATACTTATATAATATTATATAGCCGAAGAGGTTGTTTGTTTGAACGCGCTAATCTCAGGAACTACTGGACCGATTTAGAAAATTCAACGAGCACCACGCGGGTAAAACCGCGAGGATCCGCTAGTGAGTGATATTTGTTAACGCAAAGCAAAGAGTTATTAGTTTAATAAATACTCCAAGGAGTTTTCAGTCAGAAGCAAGTCTCAAATTCTCAACGCAAGGAGTCCGCACTGCGCATGGTATACAACCTGCGTCGTGTGTCGTCGCTCATCACTGGCCGCCTCCGCGTTCACTTGCACAACATTGAAGAAAAAGCGTAAATGCTTACAATTTTTTATATTTGATTTCCGGGCAAAGTTGTACATTGAATTATTTTATGAAAATTACGTTGTATGTCATTGCCGAAGAAGATGCCCGTACACTATTTATATACTTTTGAAATTTATAGTTATTCTGAAGTTGCACGTTTGATTCTTTGTCAATTCCGCAAAGGATATATAGCATGATAGTGTCACTTCATTGATACCGGCGATTTAAACCGTCAGTACTATGTAATGCAACGATTTCTTAGCCTCCCGCTGGTCTGTAAAACAAGCGGTACAGGAGAAATTTATCTGTGACCGTAACCCCTACTATAATCTTATTAAAGTTATATTCAAGCCTTTTAATATGAGATGTAGTAGTCACGCACGTCCTGCTCACCAGCAAACTCGTTTTTTTTTGTTTATTGTATCTATACGATTACACAATACTTATTTGACACATAGACAGACCTAATTATTGATAAAAAAAATATTAATAAAAAAAATATTAAATGTTCATTGAATTGCTTAGCGCTGGTCAGTAAGCAGCGATTTCTTCGAGAGTATCCCATTATTGTAAAGGTAACAACAGCTTTATATTTCGTCGCTGTCATCAAAATCAACATTTTGTTTCATACTACTTACTTACACATGTGAAAAGTGTGTGTCGCGGTAACTGTTACTATTAAAAAAAAAAATATTAATCTAAGCGTAGATACTTTAAGGCCAACCGTAGACTAGTAAGTAAGTAAGAGTTTATGGTAAGGCCAGTAGCTCGGGCAAGCGGAGGCCGCAACAATCTTACTTTAATTGCGCGCAACATAAATTACGACGGACTTATTACATCGCTCCCGTTCGATACTGCCCGGGGTGTATTACGATAGTTGTCGTGCGCGAATATCATACGCGAGCGGTTTTATGTTAGTGTCTGGTATAGGTTAGTGGAGTTTTAGAAGAATAGACGATTATAGATTGTGTCGTGTATGATTTCAAGATACATAATACTACTTTCAGAATTGTATCCTTTATTAAATTAAATATAGTTTATAAGAAGTTTTAATATGAACAGCAATATGCGGTAAAGGATCCAGGTTGTTACATTAGCCAACTTCGATACTATAAAAGAAGTAAGTAAGTAATGTAATAGCACCCGTAGACAAATTTCGAACTGATAATGAAAAAAAATCATTCGAAACTTGTGTAATTATATAATTATTATAAGAAATAACTTATATTTTATTATGATACTACTGCCGTTTTAAATAACATCAAATAAGAATAAGTTTGAAAGTGTTTATTTGTTTTAGCGGCCTAATTTTTTATATTGTAAAAGCTCGAATAAAATGCGTATGCCGATAAATTTCAATTGTTATTTCAAAGCAACAAGCAATAAAACAGTAACTAATACATAATACTTGGTAGAACTGGTATTTAGATATTGTATCTTAATAATTTCGTCACAGTGAAATCAATAACATTCGCGTAGAAAGTAAAGATAAATCTTAATGCAAGACCTTACAACCACCAATAAATTGTCTTTAGACAAACCAACCATGTACGTACGTCGGCATAATTCTGGTAACGTTTATTCATAATCATTTTTCTATCTTGTTTCAATTGTACTCTTTTACACAGTTCTTGTTACTAAACAGTGTAAAAAAACATTAAAATTGAGCACATCTTTTAAATTTTGGCGCGCATGGTTCATTGAAAAAATAAACAACTTAAAATGAAAGAAATTGCTTATTAGAGATAAGGCCGCCAATTGTTCTTCTTTTTTATGTTACATATGTATTTAACTATGGTGTGCAATAAACTATATTTTTCTTATTATTATCTTAAAATGCACGAATAAATCTAAATCCATGTGAATAAGCTGTGCGCTAAATATTCGGAAAAGTTGTTTTATTCCACTACAATCGAAACACGATTGAGATACGATTGTGACTTAACGATATCGGAATTGGCTTCCAGAATAAGCTCCCTCGCACAGATTATTCATAGTCTCATTATCATAAAATTAACCGATAATAAATCATAGTGGTCAATTAAGTGCCGGCTCGGTAGTCTCGATACTACAGTACTAGCTTAGGAACGCGGAAAAATTGCCTTAAACAAGCACCCGTGATAGCCAATATTGAAATGCATTAATCTAATTCTGTTACGTAATCGCGGATAAAGCAATTAGAACTCAGTTCCTAGACTTTTAAGTCTAAATTTCCTTGTTTGTAACTTGGAAATCGCATGTTCATTTCTGTTTTAGTCTTTGTTGGTAGGATGGCTAATTCTGGAAAAAGGGCTAATTTTGTTTGTCTGTCATGTCCTGTCACAGTAATAAAGTGCTTTTATTATAGTAGAGAACGAAATCGGTTCACTTCATGGAATCTATGTCCGCCGGTCGCTTAGTTGCCCAAATTCTTGTACGTATTAACTCCAAAACTCACTAGATTTTTTATAACAACACGTTACAATCTTGTATGAATGAAATTCAAATTTTAAAATTTGATTTATTTCGAGAATGATCGGTCTGAACTCTGAAGTAAGACATTTGACACTCATACTCACTACGAGTATGAGTGTCAAATGTCTTACTTCAGAGTTCAGACCGATCATTCTCGAACTCAAATCGGACACAATGTGTAAACGCTCTAATTCTATGTTCAAAACAAAAAAGATAAAAATATCTGTTTTCTACCTATCGAGTAGGTACCCAAAGAGTTTCTTAAAACTTTATTTTATTTTTAATTTCAATTCCTATAGAGTAGGTACCCAAAGAGTTTTGTTTTAAATTAGCGACCGGTTCAAGTAGGCAGCTAGAGCGTGCAGTGTCAAATGTCCTTGAGCGACTGGGGGATAGAAAATGTACGTTACCGGATATAAATGTGGCTCATTAATCAACGTAATTAGATCATTACACGGATCGGGTTCGAGAACTATCTGTGGTGAGGTTTTTTCTGATGTTGGTAGCGTGTTACGTGCAGAAATTCGCTTAGGGTTTTTGTTGAACTAACTGCTGTCCGCGACTTGGACTGGATTTTTTCGAAGAAATAGACGTTTTACCACCGTCAAAGGTATTAAGTTGGCCCGCGTTGAAAGTTTGATAAAATCCGATTCTTGGTTTTGACATAGTCGTTCAATAGAAAGACAGATAATAATATGAAAAATTTAACAACTAGCGTTTTGAGGGATCCTAATCACTGCTTAGAGTCTTTTATAGGTAAAAAATTGGCATAACATCAAAATTAATTAAATAAATAAAAGATGATAAGTATTTTTTTGCCTCGTTACAAACAGTTACATTCCATTAAAAGTTTACCATAACTATTTTACAAGACAACGCAGAGAGATAATCAACACAGCTTTTAATTTAATTAAACTCCACTATCTCCGACCAAAGACAAGGCAGACTTCTCGAGATAACATGAGTATTAAAATTAACTATAATTAACAATCCCAACGCCGGAGAGCCAATAACTCAAGTATCAAAATTCCCTGATAATTAGCAACCAGAAGGCCATAAATATCGCCAAGACGATTATTAACTGGCCACGGATAATCAAAAGGAGATACTGGCGACGTTTAAAATTGGAACGATTATGATAAACCTCCTTTTTATTTCAAAACAAAGAGTTTACTACCTATTAAATTCTAATGAGTTCTGTTGATTACAAACTTTTTGGAGTGTGTTCCTTTTTTAATTGTAGTACTTTGCGAACCTTTTTTATACTTTGAACTTGACATGCATAGATAATCAAAAGAGATACTGGCCACGTTTAAAATTGGAACGCATAAGATACCAAACCATATTTTATTTTTGTTTCAAAACCCAGAGTTTACTCGTATCTACTAGTCTATTAACGTCTGCGATGACCACTTAGTGATTCCTTGCTGAAACCACGCCAATGTCGTACTTCGGTGCGACATTTTCAAAGTTCGTTTTCTCTATGACACTCACAAATTATATAAGTAGTTACTGTGCAAGTACATGACACTCACACGTTACTTTATAATTTGTCAGCCTATAGAGAAAACGAATTTTGGAAATGTCGTAACCAAGTACGAGATTGGCATGGTTTGAGCAAGCAATCGATAAGTGGTCATAGTTAATACGGCCCTGTTGATTATCGTGCTTATTGAAGCTTGTTCTTTGTTTTAAACAAATCTCTTTCGCACTATGGGCATAATTTAAACTATGTAACATAAACACATTATTAATAATTACGCAGTACTTTAGCATAAACTAAGAATCAATAATATAGCTAACTAAAATTTTATAACAAAATCTTAAGGATTAGAACACTTATTAGACAATATGTTTTTTGAAGCGAAAACTTCTTTACGGCGTTTGTGCACATTAGAGTTTTAAATTTTTGGGTTGGGTAAAAAATGTTAAAGTCGCGTCAGGACACGTGATTCTGATCGAAAATTCGTAAGACCATTTACCGTTGACCTATTTCAAATTACATAAAGTCTCACACTTGAAAGATCTACGTACATTAGTTAATAACAACCATTATATAAAGATCTCTCATTACTACCAACTTTCATATTGATGCCAGGTCAGTTTTAATGAATTTACCTGCCAAATCAAGTTGGTCTCCGTTTTCATCAACTTTTTATGAAGTTGTGGTCAAGATATAGTGGATTTTGATCGTTATTTTCGTTTAAGCGGGTTTCACTTCTGCCGGCACTCCCAGAGTGCAACCCGTTGTTTTTATTTATTTAACAAAGACCTTTCTGGACAACCTTATGGAATTAGGTTATTATTTTTAAAATTTATTTTTGATTTCGTCAATTTAATACATCAAAACCAAAGTTATTAATAAATTCACTTATTTTTATAAAAAGTTCCTCAAATTATACAGCCTAAAAGATGGTTTAATCTATGTTCTATTTTCATTGTCGAAAAAAAAAACGATTTTTGTTATAAATCTACTTAATTGAAACTAAAAACGCAATCAATAAAAAAAAGTTTATTTAAAAAGCTGAACGGGGACATACATAACAGTTTTTTGTACTTATTTCAAACATAAGTTTTCTTCAGCTATAATTTTACTACTTAACACAATCATTACTCGTAAGAAGGTAATAAATAAGCTATAATCTTTTATTAATAGCATTTTTTCTAATCAGCTTAAAAAAAAACACTTCATGCACAATCATTTCTCATTAGATATCATAAGTCGGTACATATAATTTAAGTAAAAAAAAACATTATACCTAATTATTGCACGAAGAGATCAAATAGAATTTGCTACGAAATCTATATATCTCTGCCATTTGATTACATGTATGTTTGAGAGTTTCAATTAAGTAGATTTATAACAAAAATCGTTTTTTTTTTCGACATTGAAAATAGAACATAGATTAAACCATCTTTTAGGCTGTATAATTTGAGGAACTTTTTATAAAAATAAGTGAATTTATTAATAACTTTGGTTTTGATGTAATAAACGATTTTTGTTATAAATCTACTTAATTGAAACTCTCAAACATACATGTAATCAAATGGCAGAGATATATAGATTTCGTAGCAAATTCTATTTGATCTCTTCGTGCAATAATTAGGTATAATGTTTTTTTTTACTTAAATTATATGTACCGACTTATGATATCTAATGAGAAATGATTGTGCATGAAGTGTTTTTTTTTTAAGCTGATTAGAAAAAATGCTATTAATAAAAGATTATAGCTTATTTATTACCTTCTTACGAGTAATGATTGTGTTAAGTAGTAAAATTATAGCTGAAGAAAACTTATGTTTGAAATAAGTACAAAAAACTGTTATGTATGTCCCCGTTCAGCTTTTTAAATAAACTTTTTTTTATTGATTGCGTTTTTAGCTTTAGATTTTATGTAGTATTTATATTAATGTCGAAACTACAGTACGCGTACGTAGAAAGAGCTTTTCGTTGTGCGACAGTTAAAATTAACCTTCTGTCGATTGTATACGTGATAACTGGACCGATTTTAGAGTTTGAGCTTAACACCCATATTCTAAGACATTCCTCCAAAAGTGGAGTCGAGGTAATTTTTGAGCAACGTCTTACCCCCCGTTTCCACTGGCGAAACATTTACAAGAAAACATTTTGTAAACGTATAGGTAATGCGGCCACTGTGAGAATGTATTATTTGACAGCTTCTATCGAGTGCCATTGGTAATCCTCTACGCGGCCGCATTATAATTTTACAACATATTCCCTTATAAATATTTTTGCAGTGGAAACGGGGAGTTAAAATATGTAAGAGCGCCCTTATGTCACTTGTAATAGCGGCCACTTTCTTAATGCAAGTGCAAATGCTAACATGCGGCTTACGGTACAACAAAATGAAACTTAACATCTTGAGTAAGTGGATCAACTGATATCAGATCTCCGACTATTTATAACATTTTCATAATTACTACAGATGCGAAGCTAATAACTGGGGGACATCGCAATAACTCCTATGCGCGAGAGTTGAAAACACCGCGGGCGCTTATGTTCACCCTATACAATTAAAATACGCACTTACTGATAATTAGAGAGCTCACAAAGAAATCATTTCGAAACCAAAGATAATATCGTATAACTTAAAGTAGCATGAAGTAACAAATGACCGTTTGTGGTATGCCATAAAGATGAATTGTGTGATTACTTGATTTCTATGTTTTCGCGAGATTTTGGTGTAAATTGTGTTATTTTGGCACAATGGTTGGGAATCGTTATGAGAATAGGGTAATGAAGATATCGCGAAGTTTTGAAGTAATTTGTGGTAAAGAAGAGCATAACACTTTAGTAATTTATCTCAGTGACTGAAGACGATATACGGAAAAAGTATGTATTTTTTTATATAAAACTATTGGACGGTTAGAGATGTTACAAATCTGGTAATCCTACTTCCTATCCTACTAATATTATAAATGGGAAAGTCAGGCTGTTAGTTTAAAAACTGCTGAACGGATTTGGATGAACTTTGGTATGTAGGGACTTCAACTAGTGTACTAACACATAGGCTACTTTTTATCCCGATATTCCCACGGGAACGGGATCCGTACGGGTTTAACCGCGGGCGGCCGTTTATGTATGTTATAATATAACGTTGTCAGTAATTGTCAACCGATTTTAATAATTATTTTTTTTATCTGAAAGAACATAGTTCAAGTTTGGTCCCATATAATTTTTACGAAGTTCTGGCTAGTAGTTTTTCATAATACTGGAAAATATAATTCACGTTTTGGCAAGTAGTCGTTTACCTAGATGACATAATTGTTGTGTATGGGCTGATTTTTTGTGTTAGTAACGGCACATGATGTAACTAAAAACTGTGAAAAAAAACTGTTAAAAAAATATTAAACCGACTTCAAAAAGTAAAAAGTTAAACTTTTGGAATCGTTGCCAGTCAAGGCAAGAAATATAAAAATATAGGTAATAAAAGTGCAATGTAACAGCCAAGGCATTGTGCCTTGGCTGGCACCGATTCCAAAAGTATATTTTTTTTACTTTTTGAAACCGGTTTTAATTTTTTATAGTTAAAGAACCAGAAACACGGTTTTATGTTTTTGCCTCAACACTTTCTTTTCGAACGAAAATAAATTTTTTCGTCTTTTTAAAACCTTAAATAGAAGAATAAGATTGACGACTCTGTATGAAATAAAACGGAGAAAAAACAACCCTTGACGAGTTTCTTGCCGGTTCTTCTCGTTACAAGGTCTCCCGCCGCGCCTTAGGGTTTGTGAACTGATGGCGTAGCTTCTTTGATGTCCATAAGTGCTTGTAACAGCCAAAACTGAATAAACAATATTGAGTTTGAGTGACGTATGACCAATTTGAAAAATGAAATTATTGTTTAATTTGAAACTTTATTTTAAACTAGGTATCCCTTTTTTATCTCAAATAGATTGAAATATAGTTTATTTTTAGTACTTTTGTTAATTAAATTCTTGTAATATTTTGGTATGACCACTTTGCCATTACAGCCATGGCCGCTTTAGGCGCTTAGGTAGTCGGGCAAAGCGGTTTTTTCACTAGTTTTCTTAATTTGCAATTAATAATAAGCTTTACAAGTTTTTTGCTAAAATCAATCCCACTTTGTAAATGTTTATTCAATTCCCTTTTCATTGATATAAAATACTTATTTAAAACTAAAGTCTTTAAGTTTTCTCAAAACTTAAAGACTCTAAAGTGTATTTTTTTGAAGTCAACGTTAAGGCGGCCGCTCTGAGCTGACGTCCCCTACCTGCAAATAATTTTCGTAAAACTTACAGGATTCAATAAAAAAATCAGCTTTGATCTGAAAAAATGTGTATTTACGTCAAAAATGTGAATATCATCAATTTGTATGGAAAATGTTCATATACATAGATCTAAATCTTATCCATTAGTAACAAAAAGTATATTTGGTAATTACTAACGCGTTACGACCAAAAGAATTAAGTACATCCTACACCAAAAGAAAACTATCTGGCAAACATAATCTCAATCGGTTGAGGATCTTCTCACTTCTTCAAGCACAAGAAACTTTTTCGTAGTCAACCTCAAAACATGTTTCATTTGAAATAGCTCAGTTTAAAAACAATGTAATCTTCAAATCACAGGCATGCACCGCGGGCCGGGGCTCCCACAGCGGTGCCCAACAATTTGACGCCTTTTAATTTTTCCAGCATTCTTGCTCGAATTTGACTAAGGGAATTTCGCGCCCTACCCACATTGCCTCGACTTACATTTGAAGCGTTTAATTTGCAACCTTTCCCAGTTGCAATACGGACTATTACAAGACTTGTAATGCTTTGTGGGTTAGATTTGTGGGATTTTAATGAAGGATTACGTGTGTGAATTAGTAAGGTGGTAAAGTGTTATGTCGAGTTTGTTTGTTGGTATTATTTTCTGGAAAATAAGGAGATGAGAATTCTCTTATCAAGCCGTAGCCCTTAGATTAGAATTTTCAAAGGTTTTTTCCGAAGCAAGCTGAGTAGCTTATTCTGGCCTAAAGGCCGCTGCAGACTTTTATTTTACACAGAATTTAATTTCCGGCTCTCACGTGTCACGAGCCTCAAAAACTATTGCGCATCGCTCAACCGGTAATACAAAGCAATCTAAATTGGAAAATAGGCAACGCGCAGTGTGTGCTTACCAAAAACGAGCATAGCGAGTGCGACGCGATTAAAAAAAGAAGACTGATGCCGATCGCGCCGCGGGAAGGGTGGGACGCCCCTCTACCCCCCTTTTTCGTATTTTTTCTTTTTTTCGGGAGGTAGGCGAGGTACGGGTGCATGCAGCCGGCACCCACCTTTGTTTCGCATAAACAAATTAATTTCAGCCAATGTTTTTGATGGTTAATGTGTTCGAAAATTGAGGCGATTCCTGGCTCATGTAGTGATGTTGCCGAGACGGTAGCCGCAAGATCTTGTCTAAAGTTGTAGACATCTTATGCGTGGCGAGGGAGTCTAGTATTGACCACTAAATTGAGTACATTGAACTTTGGGATGTACGCAGAATGGGTTCTCTATTGATTCGTTTGAAGTAAGTATTTTCGAAAACGGAAATAATTGATTAATAATAAATTAATAAATTGCAAAAGGGTGATTTTTTTTAATTCTTATGTTTTTAGAAAGGCTATTTGGCTCGCGCTTTTCAAACTTCGAACAGTATCAAACATTGTGGTCAGAGGTCCTCGAAATTAGAATCTTAATCGGCTAAGTATCGTTCACAATCGAGCCCGTAAAGCGAGCGATAGTAATTTGCGTGAGCGAGCACAGATGGAATCAGGTGATAATCAGCCACTTCGGGACACGTCGCGCGGGCGCGCCCCCTCTCATTAAGGGGGGCGGGTAGGACAATGCATGTTTGTACTGCTTTTTGCCCATTTTTTTCATTATTTCATTTCATTTCGCCCACCGCCCACACGTCCGCGCTCGCGATTGTGTGCCTCCGCTTTTTTATAATTCGTTACCTTTTTTATCGGTCGCTCCATTTTCAGAGGATGGGCACAGCGTGCTTGCAGTCCAGCGGTTATGCCGCGGCGTTTTTTATTGTTTCTAATAATTTTTAAAAAACTAAGCTTCTCAAACAAAATTTATAATATTTTAAAGAATGCATTCCCCGGTAGTATTTGTTCTAACTTTTTTTTTAATATTAAGTCATGACAACTCCTGCAAACATTAAAATCTTGAGAACACAGCGGCGGAGATCATTAGGCATTCTTTCTAGATTTACATAATTAAGTTAACCAAGAATACTCACGGCTACACTATTTATTACTAACAATATAAATATCAACCGCAAATCTCCTCAAATCAAATGACTTAGCCAATTTCTTAATCACTAACTCATCGAAACCCGCCAGTCTGCTTAGGCGATCCATATAACGGATATCCACTCAATCTAAGTTGTGCATTACTTATACTGTTAATAGGTTTTGTTGGGTGCCTAGGTGATGCTTATTGTCTCTTTTGTACTTTATGAAATGGGATACTAGGAGCTGATAGCTTTCAATTTGCTTCCCATCGAACATCAACCTTATTTCATTAAGTTAAGAATTAAAATTGAATGTGTTGTGTTTGGACAGTTTGTTACAATCAGCCCTTTGGTTTTTTTTCTAGAAGCGTTGTTCTCAATTGCTTTTTTTTTTATTTGAAACGTTGTTTTAAATGACTGCTTTTCTCGGGTGATACTTTTTAATAAGTGTATTTGCTTAGGAAAACTAGACGTGCCGTTTGATAGAAAAAGCCTTTTTTGATAGTCAAAATGTAATCTGTTAATTTTGGTGCGATGGAAATCACAAATAATCAATGACATTTCACTATATAATATGTGAAAATTGGCTGACTCATTAGTTTTACATCTACATAGAGTAAATTAATAGGTATTTTACTCTTAATTTTTTTACACTGTCAAACAAGTAGAAAATAACCTAAAATATTTAATCAAATAAAATATTCGAGTAGCAAATGATTCAAAATTTGCTAATTTATTTTAATATAATTGGCAATCACTGCAATATAACATTTCAACACGATCATTTAGCATATAAATAATTTAAAACGATTCTAAACATCTGTCGTAAAAATCGGACGGGCTTTTCCCTAGCTGGTCGTGTGCCGGTCCATTTTAATTTTTAAATGACGACGTAACAAAATCGAATTAGCCATTTTGCCGTCGACAAACAGAGAAACGAATTAAAAAACCAATTGGACCTACCTACTCGGGGCCGTGTCCGCATTTAAAAGTATATTGAAAAAAAAAGAGATCTGAAGCTTAATGTACGTGATTCTGCATTTTAATTCATCCGTAATGTCGCTTCATCTCCCTTTTTAAATGTTTATTGCCGAGGGATTTTTTTCTTCCTTATAATTACGTGCAAAAGCACAGTCGCGGTCGCCCCGCTGCATATAAGATCGCACTTTGCATCGCATCATCGCATCGCAAGACGCGAATAAAATGATAGACACCTTCGGATCGTTCTGTTATTTGTGGTGCAATGGGCCCTACTTGGATGGTGAATATTCAACGACATTTAATTGGATTTATTTCCATAGCGTCGTAAATACGTGTGATATAAATAAATCGAACTGTTAGATCAAACTGCCGCTGGGATACCCGCATAAATAATGTATGGCCGTGTCTTGCTGGAAAGGGTTTTGTAATAATTGATATTTGGTTCACGATTGTGGGGTTATATTTTGTGCCTAGTCAAACTGTTAGGTATTATTTTGTCTCTGCCTTAAAGCAAAGCGTGTGATTTTTTACCAAGGAGCTTAAACTAAACATCCAACCATCGTGATTACATAAAAAAGCTACTTATTAAGTACTTATATAAAAAAAGAGTTCGCAAACGTTTGAGATTAGAACTTGAAGGTATTGTAATTTTACATTTTTGAATAACATAGCCTCTGAATGTATTAAAAAAAATATAGTTTAGTGTTTTGAACTGCCTATCTGGCAGTGACATAATAATAACTGGATGTAGATAAACTCAAACTCAAAATCGTTTAATCAGTCTATGCAGTAATGTACAAGTAACGCTTGTAGCATTTGTGAAAGTCAAAGAAGCTACGCCATCGGTTCACAAACCCTACGGCAGAAGACCTTGCAACGAGAAGAACCGACAAGAAACTCATCAAGGGATATTAATTTCTCACAGCCACACAACATGCCCACATTTAGCATTGGTTTGGTCTTAAATGTTGTCTGGAATCAATAGTGGCCAGTTGTCTGCCAATCGCCTACAATAGTTTTTTAATACGCACTTCCCGTTGAAGCCTTTCACTATCTGCACTCGAAAGCTATGGTTTTTTAAACCATAGAAAATCTATAGTTTTCTTTCGCTGATTCTCTTGGTCCCAGTCCCTCACTACTATTTACATGACATATAATATTATTGCAAGTCTTGCGGAGCTCGGTAGCCTATTAATTCGTGACGAATCTCCCAGTCCCAAACGGGAGATTCTTTCAGTCCCATGCCAGCATGGAAGATCCTTTCGCTCCTAATTACTAGCACTATTTAAAAGCAGTGCTTTTAATATGATTGCAAATCTTGTCATTAATACTGACCACCATACAATGTTATGAAATCAAAATTCAGCATTAGACGGGCAGAATCATGTGTTAATTGCGCAGGAACCCGCGACGCGAGACTAACAAACGACTTTGATCAATCACGACCGTCCTTCGGTCGGCAGCAGCTGGTACCTTCTATGTTTATCTTTCACTCCCAGCTTGTAAGATTCTTCCGCTCCCAGTCTAGCATGGAAATTTTTTTCGCTCATAGGACAGCGTGGGAGATTCTCTCACTCCCAAGCATGCTGGCTTGGGAGTGGAAGATTATTTCGCTCCAAGTCCAGGACTATTTAAAGCAGTGCTTTTAATATGATTGCAAATCTTGTCATTAATACTGGCCACTATACAATGTAATGAAATCCGAATTCAGCATTAGACGGGTAGAATCATGTGCTAATTGCGCAGGAGCGCGCGACGCGAGACTGACAAACGACTTTGATCAATCACGACCGTCCTTCGGCCGGCCCTGGCCGGCTGCGACGGCGGACATTTATATTTCGGCAGGGCTACCACGGGGTAGCTTGTCAAAGTTTGGATGTTGTTAAGTAATGTTATCTTTTTTATGAACAACGGGGAGACGTTTAGTCTTCATCATACCTTATGGTTAACAATGCTAAGTCGAAGGTTGCTTCTCCCGGAATCCCCAATCACTCAGGACCTCTATTTTTGAAACACTCGTCGCGCGTGTGGCGAGGCGAACGGGGAGGCGATCAGGCGATTAGCGACCTTGCATGTTTAGACAAGGCTCGATCTTCGCTTTGCCCCTGGCGCGCTCGTGTTGGAAGGCGGCATCACAGGCGAAAAGCAAAGCTATGTTTATACGTGCAAGGTCGCTATTACGGAAGCTCAAACGTCGCACGAAAATTTGTAGAAACCTCGAGACGAGTGAATCAAAAATAGAGCTCCAGGAACTGGCTATCTTATTATCTGTTTATACCAGGGGAAAACAAACTTCTACAGCTGGAGTATGTTGCCGTTAGAAATCGCGTTCTAAGCTACCTTCCGATATCATTGAAAAAAAATAAGAAACGTGTCTTATAATGGAAAATTCAGGAAATTGACTTAACATAGATGTTATTCGCAAAAAGTGACAAACTGTAATTGTTAAATAGGTTTTAATCAAATGTATGGACAATAATTATCAATGGACCTATTAATATTAGACACCTCCATTTAGACTAGAAAAAATCAAATCGCCTCTCGTTGCTCCAGCGGAATAATTACCACTATGACAACCAAGAAACAACCTTCTTTGTAGTATTTTTTAATCAACTACACTCAACGTCGCAAAAATCGCACGTTTAAAAAAATGCCTTAAGCGATAATAACACTTTACAAATGCGTAAACGGCGTGTACAATATTGGCCTCGTTAGAAAGCCCAATAAATAAACTTAGTAAACATAATTTTCTTGCATTAAAAAAAACATAATAACACAAATGTGACATTTAAAAAATGCAATTTCGTTCCGTTTAGGGGCCGCAATTGTGCTACGATTTGTGAGTGTTAAAGTGTCAATGCAGGTTCAATAGGGGATGATTCGTTATATAACCGTTAAAAAGAAAGTATTTAGTAAGTTGTTTTAATACAAAATAAAGAAGTGTTTCTTTTTTTAAAGTTAAATTGTTTTGGGGAGTACCCAAGTGAATGTATTTTAATTTTCCCATATCTACAGGAACACAGCAACCACATACCTATATTGAGATAGACAAAAATACCTCTTCAAACTATTTTAGAACCTAGCGTTTCGAGTTTTATATATTCGAATGACGTCACGAGCGAGATGTAGTAATGTGCAAATGTTTTTGACGAGCTCTTCCAAGAAAGCACTGCACAATTAACCATTTCCGTTTCTGGGTGAAGCGTGTTTTCACAGCAATAGTCTGACTTAGGTCGGAAAACTTTGACCGTGGATCAAATTTTTTACACGCAAGGTATCTCGATATAGGTCTGTGACAGCACCGGGCCAGCCGCCAGGTCTTAGGGACTATCACCACACCCCTCGTGACCTAATGACGGTACGAGAGCAAGTAGTGAGGGGTTCAGGTGGTAGTACCCCCCCCCTCCCGGCCCCCCATTGAGCCTTTTGAGGCTGAATGGGGGGCCGGGAGGCGGCGGTCCCTCCCTTCTCCTGTCCTCTCATCGAGATTTTGAGCTTGATGGGGGGGCGGGAGCTGGTTCGATCCTACCCCGAAACCCCGCCGAGCCTACTAGGCTCGACGGGGCGTCGAGGAGCGGCGAGGGATAGGGTGCCGGACTCACGAGTCCGGTATTCTAGGTGAGCCCAGCATAACTTCAGTGTATGCGTAAAAGCATTCCCCTCACTATAAAAAAAAAAAAAAAAAAAAAGGTCTGTGACAGCAACCTTACCTCTCGAGGCGTTGACACGCACTCGCAGCGCCTAAATAACATGTAACAGAGGAGTTTATTTCATAATTTTAATACTAGAAACAAGAATAAGCTTGCAGTTCCAAGATTTCGGCTTGAAAAATGCAGTCGCTCGTTTTTGGGGAAAGGCATAGCCATTTTTAATAAAGTTCCACAAAAAGTGATTGAGCTGCCTTTGCATAAATTTAAAATATATGTTAAAAAAACGCTCTTAAGCAAAGGTTATTACAAGATAGATGATTATTTGAAAGACCAAAATGCATGGTAGTGATACTAACATAAAACATGACTATTGTAATTGTATATAGAAAAATATTCTAATAACTGAGTATAAGAAAATTTTCCTCCTAAATTAAATATGTTTCAAGATTTGTATTTGTGTTTGGCAACGGTATGTTCCTTTGTAAATGTTGTTGCTACTGTTAAAACTGATAAGTTTCTTGCGGCCGTTCTTCTTATCAGTTAAAATGTCCTGAATGGCTGGTAGGAAAAAAATATTTGACGATTCGAAAGCACTTATCTATAAGTCTATTTGAATAAAAATCTTTGACTTTGACTTTATTAAATAAATAAATAAAAAACAACCTTGTACCTAAATACTTTTTTGTTAATCAACTATTTTAATTGTCCCATATCTACAGAAACTGGCACCCCTACGTCTCGAGGCGTCGACCCGCACTCGTAGCGCCTAAATAACCAGCAACAAAGGAGTTTGAACTCTATTCTTCTCACCTAAAGTGTAAATTACCGTCGCATAGATTGACATTGTGCAAAAGAAGGATCCTTGACGATCTGAAGCGGATTATAAGTTGAGTACAATTAGCATTTGACAAAGATTTTTTTTTGGCGACTTAAAATTGTTTGTGATCAAGTTAAGCACTATTTTTCATAATTAGTAAAGACTGATATTCGAAAAGAAAGAAGGAGAAGAAACTATTCTTTTCACCATAATTATTAAGTGCCTGTTTCGCAGTTAGGTATAAACTTCAGGTTTAATAGAAAAATAGAGCAGAATTTCAAAAAAATCGTCATCAGATATTTTTAGTGTCCCTACTGCTGCTGGCCTTCCTGGAGAATGGACCATGACATGATCCACCACGCGGGCCCAATGAGGATTGGTTGGGTTATAACGACTGCAAATGCAGCCGGGACCAGCGGCTTAACGTGCCTTCCGAAGCACGGAGCAGCTCAAGTTAGTAAATTTTTGGTCATCCATCCCGTGACCGACCATTGCGAAAGTTGCTTAACCTCAACAATCTAAACAAATATATAAATATCTCTAAAAAATATCTCACAATAAAAATCTAGTGAACGTGTTCTGTGCAACTTGCAAGATTGGGTGTACTTTTTTGAAAATAAAAATTATATATCTATAACCACATTAATTAATCCGAAGTAAACTATAATTTGGTATACGTAATTTTGACAACAAATAAAATCTATTCTAATGACTGACATATCTATTGTATTATATTGATAAAATTATGTACCATCATTTTTCATACCAAAATATTTTTAAGTTAGGCAGAGTAAGTCAATACGTTCATTCACATCCACGAAATCAGCGGAATGAACGATTTCAGCGTAATTACTGTAAACACAGGAATTCCATCCCTTTTACACGTCAACTACAATCATACATCCGTCCTGTTCTAAATTAAAACTCTCTTCAATATAATCTGTGGAGAAATTGTTAGTTTTTCTTCTTTTCGTGCGGTTTCCATTTTACATTTTCTCCCATCTTGTTTCAACGTTAATTAAGAATTGTGAATTTATTATTTCAACGCTTGCTGCACTGGTTTTTGAAGTGAAAACTTCTTTAGCGGCGTTGAGCACTTTTTCTGTAATGGGTATAAAATCTTAAACTCGCGTCAGGACACGTGACCTGATCGAAAAAGCGTAGGACGGATGGAGAATGTTGAGGTGACAGGTTGACTATGGTCTCGGTTGCTTAGCGACAGACTGTTGATAATGTCTTTTACTTGTCTCTTGTTTTATTGTCAATATATATTTTTCGATTCTCTATAATAACTAATGTTTTCTTATATCTTATTACCTAACTTAACGTTCACTTTAATATGGTTTGTCATGTTTGTGTACGATAGCGCAATAAATGAATATTGTATTCTACCACATAAATGATAGTACTTTTATACTGATAAAGCAATTGGTGCAAAATTATTCCCTAACCATTCCAAAATATCAAACATGCTCAACGTTAATAATCAAGTTTTCACTTCTGCCGGCACTCCCGGAGTGCAACCCGTCTTTTTTTTTTTTAACATAAGTTTATATAGTAAAAATCATCGTAGTGGTAGTTCAATATTGCTATCATTTGTGATCGATACCATAGATAGGTCCTCAGTGGTTCGGATTCCGAGAGAGGCGCACTTCCACCTTCAGCCACCTTCAGCGTCATCATTCCAACATTTCAACCGCCTCTGTGAACTACAACCACCGGTAGCAGACCCAGGGGTCCCAGGTTCGATTCCCAGCGGGGGTACATATTGTACTCGGTTTGGTTGGTGGTAGGACTTGTTGTAAGTCCGCTTGGCTAGCTACTACCATCTTATCTAAGTCTGACGCCATATCAACAATGTTTTCAGCATTTTTGTGTTCCGGCAGTTAAAGATTCGATAGCCAGTTCCTCAGTGATTGAGGATTCCGGGAGAGACTCGCTTCCATCTTCAGCCTTATCAATACTCATCACGTTTCCCCGTCACTCATAAAAAAAAATACTTAAAATCAGATATGATGATGGCTAAAAATCTCCCTGTTGATTATAAGAAAAATATTATTTTCTATTAACTCCGTTCTTTAAATTCATTAAATATTTAATATTCTAACTGATAATACTAACATTTTCACTATTGTTAAATCTATAGAGGATTGCATCTCACTACAAAATAACTTTAATATATTATTCGAATATTGCCACCATAATAAACTCTTTCTTAATATTGACAAATTTCATTCAATTTAGTAGTAAGTAGTAGTAAATAGTATTTGATTACCATCTTAACGACATTTCTCTTAATAGGGTCATCGAGGTAAGGGACCTGGGCGTGATTCTAGTCAATGGTCTACTTTTTTCATCGCATATAAATTATATCACAAGCAAAACCTATAAAATGCTCAGATTCATATTAAGACAAACCGTTGATTTTACTGATCCTGACACTCTACTATTATTATATAACTATCTTGTTAGATCTCACTTAGAATACACATCCACTGCTTGGAACACGCAGTACTCCGAAATCGGAATACATTAAAATGATTGAAAAAAATCAAAATAAATTAATCAAAATTCTTAGTTATAAGTTTGTAAATTTTGATAAATTAATAATACCTCTCCAATCACGAAGAGACATCTGGGATCAGACCTTTTTATACGGATTTTTGAATAATCAGATTGATTCTCCATATTTATTAAGTAAAATCTTGTTAATATGTTCTGGAGCTAGACTGCGTTCATCTGATACTTTTCCGGTGCCATTTTGTAAAAACAATTACGGAAATAACCGGTATATTATAAGAGCTGTGAAAAATTATAACGTTAACTTTAGTCATATTTAATACCAAATTAGATACATTAAAAAAGACGCTTTTAAAAAATTTGCATGATTTAATTTAAAACCTAAATGTTTTGTAGATTTTGTTGTGAAATTTTAATTTTTATTTTGTTACCTTAAAAAAGACGCTATTAAAAAAATAAGACAACATTTGAAACCTTAATGTTTTGTTATATATTTTGTAGCGTTGTAATTTTCATTTTAAAAAAATCTAAGCAATTTTATTGTATTTTTTTTCAGATAAGCAAGTTTCGTAATAATTAATTGTCTTATAGCTTTGTAGAAGTTGTTTAGTTGTCTTTTAAATCAACATTACCAATGTATTAGTTATTAGATATAGGTATTTTTACCAAATTTGTTACATACATAATAGAAGCAGTTAAAAAAAATGTTTCATCATCATCATCATCATCATCAGCCTGTCGCAGTCCACTGCTGGACATAGGCCTCTCCAAGTGCACGCCACTGAGATCTGTTTTCGGCTTCTCGCATCCAGCTCCTACCAGCCGTCTTGCACAAATCATCACTCCACCGTGCCTGAGGACGTCCTATACTACGTTTGCCGAGACGCGGTCTCCACTCTAGCACTCGTTTACCCCAACGGTTATCGGTTCTACGGCTAATATGGCCAGCCCACTGCCACTTCAGCTTGCTAATCCGGTGGGCTATGTCGATAACTTTGGTTTTCTGACGGATCACCTCATTTCTGATACGATCTCTCAGAGAAACGCCGAGCATAGCCCTTTCCATAGCCCGCTGAGCAACTTTGAACTTGTGGACCAGCCGTGCCGTCAGTGTCCACGTTTCGGCTCCGTAAGTCATAACGGGTAGGACGCACTGATTGAAGACTTTCGTCTTTAGGCACTGTGGGATCGACGACGTAAGGACTCGACGTAGCTTCCCAAATGCAGCCCAACCCAACTGTTTAAAAAATGTTTGAGTAAATTAAAACCCTATTGATTTGCTATAGAATTTGTTTAATCATTAATACATTTTAATTCAAGTAATTTTTTTTTTATATCTTGTAGATGGTAGAAGTTTTGTTTAGTTGTCTGTTCAACATTACCAATGTATTAGTTAGCGGTGGAAACTCTTTTGGCAAAATGTACTTAAATTATGTTTTATCTTTATTGTACTATTTAATGCTGTATGTTTCCCTTAAATAAATAAATTAACCTTTTTCATTTATGAGTACTGGTAACAACCTCGACTGAGTAAATGATTTTAGATTGAATTGATATGATTTAAAAACAATTGCTAATTCAGTTTACTGATGAAGACCAACTGTTACTTGAAATGTGTAAGTTAATTTTCTTAGTCATTTAAGACAAATAATTACCAAGTCGTGACCGAGTTAGTTAGCCTACGTACCAACGTAATTATTTAACCAAACATGTCGGCTAAGTTGCAATACAAATGTTTTTCAGAAAGTGTCTAAGGGAGATTGTGTTCCCATGGGGGTACTTTGATTTGAATTTTGTTACAGAATTCAATTTTTAAAGATTGATTGCATATTCATGCATAGTCGGCTGTATACAGTTTCATTTTCGCCGTATTAACTTTAGGATTGGAACATTGCAGTCTCTCGCTTCTAAGCATAGAGGAAGATTATATTATATTTTAAATGCTTTAAAACACTTCATTTTAAAATTCGAGCTTATATATGTAAAGCAAGTGGGCTCAGTTTTCTAATGTTTTCGTTAATTATAATTGGAACAATTACATTATAGTCACATTATCATTTTTATTTTGTATTTTCAGAAATCTGTTTTTTTTTTTTAATAAACTCCCTTTGTTTTTGGCATACTTAGCGTAAAAAATCAAGTTTACTTTATAAAATTAAATTATTTAAGATTTTAAACTTTTGCGTTCCATTATAATCATACGCGACATTTGTTATGTACTAGGTACATATCCCGTTTTAGTCCTGTTGTTTTAATTTATAATTATAATAATTTCCTAATATCTTGCTAACGAACCCTCTGACTGACAAACGATTCATTCAATTTACCCATGGATTTTACTAAGTGCTGACAGGCCACAGGCTGTATATGTGTCCTAACAGTCTTCTTAGGATTAGTGCTCTTGGCGCACATGAGATCATGTCACATCAATTATGTTAGTGAGACACGGTGCGTTAACACAGAACAAACATTAATGAAATGAGGAAATACATACAAAACTTAGGTAATAATACTTATTTGGGTTTTTTGTTATTTAAGACAGAAGATATTTTAATGTTGTTATATCCTACTAATATTATAAATGCGAAAGTATGTCAGTTTGTTTGTTTGTATCTTTTTCACGCAAAAACTACTGAACGGATTTTGGGACCTTGAGGTCCCTACTTACTAAATTTCATCAAAATCTAATTAACACATAGAATACATTTTATCTTGATATTCCCACGGGAACGGGAACCATGCGGGTGAAGCCGTGCGCAGCCGCTAGTTGGAAATAAAACAAAGTATGCAGTTTTAACAAACTATTTCAGCTTTAACACATTACAGAAATAAATATATATACAGGGTGGAAATTTAAAACGGGGCACGAAGAGCAGGTGCCTTAACCGTAGCTAGATGAAAACGTTCTTAGGAAACCATCCTAAATTTTTTGAGAAAATTTGAACTTAAGAATATGTAATTACTTGTATATTTAATAACAATTTAGGATTCAGATGCACTTAAGAAACTAATTCTTAGGTTCTTCTTTTTCTTAAAAAGTCTCTGTCTACTTAAAAATATATGTAGAAGTTGGAGAGGCAGACATATGCTCTTTCGTTTTCACTCGATTTAAGGCTGTGTACCAGCCATAGAGCCAAGAACGTCACGCCACCGTGTGTTTTTTTATTTGCAAAAGGTAATGCTTTTCCTTCGCTTATCCTTCCTCAACCAAGGAGTTGGCTATCCTACCTCTAGTTTAATTAACCGAATATAACAATGCATATTTTTTTGCTATGCCAACATATTTACAAGATGGTTGGGAGCCAGGCGGACTAACTACAACAAGTCATACAACCAACCAAAATGAATTGTTTTGAAAAATCTTTCTCAAAAAGTCCCGTAAAGGAAATAAAAATTCTAGGCATCTCCTGACACCAGCTAGTTGATTATCTAACTCTGTTGCTAACAGATTTTGATTGAAATTTATTGAAAGTGCAGTTACATTGCTGCTTTAGTAATCTTACTAGTTACTAGTTGTCACATTGATTTTTACTAAAGCAGCAATGTGACTGCACTTTCAATCAAATGTTGATAGTAACAAGTAACATAATCAGGAGGCCGTAGATAAGATTGTAGTTGCTAGCCAATCGGACTTAAAACAAGTCCTGCCTCGAGTAAAGCCAGAAAGAACAGGCTCCGAATGTCTGTTTCTAGAAGTCCGAAATTGAAATAAAAGCTCTAAACGTCTCCTATCCAGACACCCGTGGATAAGATGGTGGTAGCTAGAGCTATTCAAGTGGCCTTAGAAAAAGTCCTACAATCAAACAAAAGGTATGGCCTTCAAAAATCCCGTAAATGAAATAAAAATACTAGACGTCTGCCCTCCAGATACCAGCTGCTGTATATCTAAGATGGTAGCTAGCCAAGAGAACTTAAAACAAGTCCTACCACCATCCAAATTGGTAAAGTGTCAAGTATCGGAAGATCGAGAAATCTCCCTTTCCAGACCCCGTATAGCTAAGATGGTGGTAGCTAGCCAAGGAGACTTACCCCCATATTCTAAGTCGTTCCTCTAAAACTTTTTACACTCCACTCAACCTCGTCGTGGGTAAAAATGGTAGTGTGCGCTAGGCCTAACACGGAGTGGCTACGTACTCTTTGGCTCCTCCAGGTCCTTACGGAGTTATGACTTAGAATACCGATTTCGAGGAGTATTTCGAAGAGGTTTTCAATGAGGTTTCGTTAAGTCGAGGACGAGTAAGTTTTGGATGAACGACTTAGAATATGGGTGTTAGGACTATAGTACCACCAACAAAAAATTTGGATTGTAGAGTTTAATCAACTTTGGCAATGGTCGGTCATGGGATGGGTGATCAAAAATTTACTATCTCGAGTTCCTCCGTGCTTCGGAAGGCACGTTAAGCCGTTCGACCCGGCTGCATTTGCAGTCGTTCAAACCCAACCAATCTATATTGGGCCCGCGTGGTGGATCATGTCATAGCCCTTTCTCCTTATCCATCCACAAGGAAGAGCATTGCCCCAGCAGTAGGGACATTAAAATGGCTGATGACGAACGAGACGTCTCCTTTCCAGAGATACCAGTTACAAACGCAACAGAATCGTGTAGAAACCTTGTAGCGATAGCAAAACAGCGGTTTGCCACACCGCCAACAATACCGCACCGCCGAAAAACCTCTGCGTTCCCACTATAACTTTTGTAATTTACAAGCCAATTAAAATAAAAAATGGGATCCTCCCGACGCTGCCACCCCTTTAATTATGATTTTTTGCATTTTTTTATAATGATAATAAATTCGCTTGGATGCAATGGGGACATCGTGCGCAGAACTGTTAACACCCCGCTCTGATTTCATTATTATAATGGCGTTTTAGTTAAATCATCATTGTTTTACGCGAAAGTTTAGCTATTTAACATGTTCGGCTTGTAAAGAAACTGAATATTTTAATTTGCGTTCAATTTGAAGAAAATTAATTAATATTCATCTAAAGTAGTTATGTTTAGAAAATCGGCCAAGTGCGTGTCGGGCCACGCGCAGTATAGGGTTCCGACCTTACCATGTTTCAACTGTGTAATATTAATAGTTTCCTCAGCCTACTTAAACATTTTACAATATTAACAAATAAATGTTTGTCACGAAGATAAAATATTGGAGGGAGATCGGAAATAAATTGCTTGTGGATGCGGCTAAAGTCGCGGGCGGGCACTAGCAGGGTAACAACAAGTCAATAAGAACTTTATAAGTACTATAACTTGAAGAAAATGTCAACTTTTCTGAAAAAAAAAATACAGATTCATTGAAATTCAATTCAATGTTCCTTCGAATATGATAAACCGGCAGAATCAATTGGATTCAAATGCGACGTGAAAAACCGCACGCCACTTCCGGATTTCAAGCAAAAAGTTAACCATTAATTAGTAATCAAGATAGCTGTTCTATGCCCGCCGAATATCAAAAGGAGTACACAAATTGAACGGCAATCGTATCCGACCATTTCACAAAAAGCCGACTGGTAATGAAAAAACTACACGCAGTCAATATTTGATGAGAGCCAATTTAATGTTCGTCCACTTGTAGACATCGCATAGTTCGAGGTAGCATTGCGCGGGGACGCTGCACGGCACGGCTGTACGGCAATACGTGTGGGGGCGCCCGAAAAAAAGAAAAAAGCGAAGAAAATAAAAATGGCCGACAGGCGCGTGTGTGCGTCGAAAAAATGCAGATATAATGCAAGTGATAATAATAATAATAGGCTATCGGGCGCCGCGCCGCCGCCCGCCACCACCCAATTTTCATTCAAATGTGCTTGGTTTTTTTAACTAGTTTTCCCACCGATATTTTTTCGGGATTTCCATTAGCATTGTGACTGTCGGACCGGACGGCCGACTTGGATAAGTGCTTTAAGCTGGTCGAGTCCGCTTTGCTTGTTGGTCCGTTGACATTTAACTTACAGTAAGAAAGGTTTAATCAAAACATTATTTGTATGAATGTGTACAACTCATATTTACAACCTTTTTTTATTTAATTTCTGAATTATAACTAATGTTATGAATTATAGAAGATACTATTTACTAATTCGAAACATACAATCGGAAATCCAAGAACTTTTGAATTTTATCTCACAAAAATAATGTAATCAGTCGTTCACCTAGATTGGATTCTTCGTCAGTATCCCCCCAGTCTACTTCAATGTAATGTATGTCAAGGTCTTGCAGTCTGAAATATAGAGCACAAAATCTCCCGCTAACCCAGACCCAGGCGGCATTTAAAGAAAGTGAAAGAGGTATGTGAACTTTGGTTAGTCGAGATTTTCTTATTTCGTTATTTTTGATAAAAGCTGGTTTTTTAATTAGTTGTCATTTTCGTTCAAGATGGTTACCACTTCTCTTCAAGTTGGTTAGAATTTGAAATTTGATCAGCGACTCTAATAAGGTCAGACGGTTGACATTACGCGGAACATGTTTAATTTTGCGAGAACACTCGAAAAAACCAACCAACAACCGAACGGAATAGAACAGGCCGGGAAGCGCGTTTCCACGACACGTACGACATGACATTCAATTTAAACTCGGACGACGAACCACGCGTTCAATAATTAACATAATGTGCTTTTTCTCCTTTTTGCACTTTCCGTTTGACACTCCATCACTCATGGAAATTCCATTTTCAATGCTGCTGTATGAGGGGTGGGGCGCGCGGGGTGGTCTTTGCATCCGCGCAATGGACGTGGCGGTTTCGGGGGGCGGGGGGGTCGAAAAAAAGATTGTTAAAAAGGCTGCCCCCGCCGCGGCGGTGTGTGAGTGCGTGTGGGTAAAAAAAGCGTTCACTAATCGATACTATAGATTCTGAAGCAAGTAGGTTGCGCCGGGTACCACTCGATTGGATGGCGGAGAATCGTTTTGAATTTTTTCGTGGGTATCTAACGAAGCGGAATGTTCAGTCGTACAGTCTTTCGGGTGGGATGGTGAGGACCTTTTGAGGCTGAGTCGTCTTTTTGGCGAGAACTCTACGGTCAACACTTGAGCAACGAGCGCGCTTATTCACACTTTAATTCTGTCCTCTTTTTTGTTATTTAAATTTTCTATGCTCCGTCCTTGGGCGCCCGTGTGCATGCTGTTGGAATAAGTGGAAAACTTTGTAAAGCTGTTTGGCTTCAACTTTTTGATTTACGGAAATATAGGAAATATATCTATAAACTTTTCTTTTTACTGATAATAATAGTTACTTTCGTTGTACTCCTTGAGCCACTATTTACAAAAGATACCTACTATTTGGTTCTATTCTTAGCCAGATGCTCCTAATATGTCTTACTGTCTCACGTAAGTAATATATGAGGATTTGTTACCTATCTCATCTTCAAGTCAAAGTTCCTCCAAAATATTTTTAAATCATTTAATTAATAAGTAAATATCGAAACTATAAGTCTGCCTGACAAGCTCTTACGTTGAACCACTGAACTTGGTGTTTGATTTGGTACAAATGTAGGAACATGCAATTATATTATGCTACCAACGGATCTTATATCTTGATCTAAGTTCCGCTGTCGCGGTGTCCAAGCATACAATAGAAGGTCAGCTTCTAAGTCAATATTGGATAATATTTAATAGAAAAGTTCTAGTAAAAACGACTCGGCTCACACGTTATTCTCAGGCGGGACTCGAAGCCGCAAGCTTGGGCTATAGGGCCCACTGCTGTTCCAATTGAGCTACCGAGCCTAGAGGATGCGGGTTTTGGGTCCCGCCTGAGAATAACTCGTGGATCGAGTCATTTAGTTCTATAATTTATCCTAATAAAAATATAATTGAAAATGCAAACTTAAAAAATCATAACAATAAGTCAATATTTATTATTTTCAGAAGTTACCTCATTCTTGAGGTTGATGGGCTCCCGCTGCGGCCGGGGCGGCGAGTGCCGGCCCACCTCCGCACCCTCCAGCATGTCAGCCTCGCATCCCGACTCGTCTGCAACAAACAGGATTTATTGTAGCAACCTCTGTCGTAAAGTCAGGCGTTACCGTTAAGAAGACGGTTTCCTAACTATGGAACAAAAAGTTGTTAGACGGTGCGTAACAAATTCTGAATGCCTATACCTCTACTCGTGTTTCTATTTTCGATGGAGAATCTTAAGGAATTGTTATAACTTGCAATAAAAAGCGTCGATATCGAAATTATTTTTTTTTTTTGGGAAAATGTGCTCTGATTTTCTTTTGTTTTACATTATTGGCATTTAAACATAGTTTGCTAGTTATACAAAGGTTGTCTAGCTCTCTAAGGCCCACTTGCGCCAAGCTAGATTAACACACTTAACCCAGAGTTAGTGCTACTTTTGTATGCAGTAACTCTGGGTTAAATGTTAACCCAGATTGGCGCAACTAGGCCTAAGATACTATGACTTAAATACTTAGTATAATAACTCTGTATATAGAATACCTGAATAGAAACAAGAAGGCTTGAGTTAAATTTAATTATTGGATTTCATTTAACATGACATTTCCTTATCGTCTATTGCATTCTGTTTTAAATCGATCCACTTGCTTACTCTATTCTACCTACTCAGTTATGCGAATGAAACAAGTGTATTATTAAAGTTAAGTATTTAAATAGTATAATTTTTTAGTACTAGTAATTATGTTAAGTCGTTATTTATTTATCATTATTATTACAATAATATATTGATCGTAATAATAATGACTTAACATAAAGGTAAAACAATTTTAACGGATTACAGCCGGGCATATCAAAATTTTGAGCGCACTAACTCTTTGTCTCGCGAAAAAAGTTATAATAAGTATATCATATCAGTCAGTAAGTATACAATATCAGTCCTCAAAAAGAACTCCGTGTTTAAATTTAGAATTTGGAAAGAGCGCCGCCACAAAACACAGACTATATTTCTAACGTATCTGCAAGGAGTTCACATTCCGAGGCGTAGATAAGTACGTGAACCTACGACAACACGACGCGGCGAATAGGTCAAGAGCGTCGCGCCAGGACCGGGGGAAAACTCCCGCCTTCTTTGTCTCGCCCGGCCGTGTACACTTACACGCTTTGCCGCCAAAATATTGGGCCGCGCGTCGCCTTTTCCCGCCTTTTCATACCTGTTGATGCTCATTTGATTTGTGTAAGAAAACATGAAGGTTTAACTTGTTAAAGAAACAGCAATAAAAAAAGTTTTCTGCTACAAATTTATTGGGAAAATCCTACTAGAAATCAAATGAACTACCTGTTGTGGTTCATTTGATTTCAGTAGGAAATTTAAAGGAAAGTTGTTTGCGATAGCTTTTGTTGGTGGTGCTTTTGTAGGAGTATTTCAACTCTAGTAGGAAATCTGAAGGAAAATTGTATGAAACTTCTTAAGTAAGTCAGCTTATTTGGGAAAATATATACATTTATGTTACCTTGTACACTTACACGCGTTGGCGCCAAAATGTTAGGCCACGCAGCATTTTCCCGCCTTTTGATACCTGTTGATGCTTATTTGATTTGTGGAAGAAAATTTAGAGGAAACCACATTATAATATCATTGAGGAAAACTTTTTTTACAGCTTCTTTTTATGGTTTAAGGTTTAGTTTTTATTGGGAAAATTATGAATGTTTTGTTACCTGTTTGATGCTTATTTGATTTCTAGTAGGAATTTTGAAGGAAAGTTTTTAACGACTGCTTGGTAGGTAAACTATTCTTGGGAAAATTGTGTACACAATTAGTACACAAAAATAGTACTTATACTGATTTTCGTGCGACGTTGGAGCTTCCGTATTTTCCGTACTTCCGTAATAGCGACCTTGCCCATATATACATAGCTTCGCTTTTCGTCTGTAATACCGCCTCCCAACGCGAGCTCGCGAGGGGCAAAGCGAAAAGCGAGCTATGTTTATAGATGCAAGGTCGCTAATCGCCTAATCGCCTACCCGTTCCCCTCGCCACTCGCGCGACGAGTGATTAAAAAATAGAGGTCTTGTTAATGCTCATTTCATTTGTAGTAGAAAATTTGAAGGAAAAATGTTTGCAACAGTGATAAAACTGCAAAATGTAGGTAAACTTTTCTTCGGATAACTATGTAGGTTTTGCTTCCTGTTGATGCTCATTTGATTAATAGTAGAAATTTTGAAGGAAAATATTTGTTTGTAACTTCTTTTGTAGGTCTTCATAATATTCAATATTGATAAGGCTGAAGATGGAATCGAGCCTCTCCCGGAATCCTCAATCACTGAGGAACTGGTTATTTTATCTCTACCTGCCGGAACACAATAATGCTGAAAACATTGTTGTTATGGCGTCAGACTTAGATATGATAAGATGGTGGTAGCCAACCAAACCGTATACAATAATGTACCCCCGGTAGGAATCAAACCCAGGACCTCTAGGTCTGACACCGGTGGTTGTTACCACTAGAATTATTGTTACCACAGAGACGGTTAAGGAAGGTCTTATAGGAATCAACTTAATCCACCAAGACGGTTTATGAATCACGGTACTTTCGATCCTAAAATATCAATTCTATTATTTTGCGTAAAAAAGGTTCTACTAATAAACTCTTCCATAGACATTTCAATCAAGATATCAATGTAGAATACAAAACTAATGAGTAGGTTACTTTTATAGATAAAAATGTGACACAAATGTCCAAAAGAGACATTAAGGACAAGATAATTATGAATTTGATTAACGAACGCAGTCGGTTTAGACACATGATAGAGTTTTAATTGCTCATAAGTATAGCTTACAATAAAAATAATGAAAGCACTAAACATAATCGCTAATGACGTCCATAAAAAGTATCCAACAATAATTATGTCGAAGAAATATAAAATACTTTATAATAACGGAGTATTGTTCATGACTAAAAAAGTTGTCATGATTTTAAACGCCATGTTTAATAAACTATGTTAAAAAATAGGTATAGAGAAACTACCAAGAAATCATTATTTTATGACTCACAAATATAATGACATTTATGACAGCTTTGAATGTGTTTTATCGAATTTATAGTTATTGAAAATAACTATAAATTCGATAAAAAATATCAATTCAATGAATCAATTTGTAAAAGAAACAAATCTTTAGGGATGCATGATTTTATCTGATTCATCTTATAAAAGTGCATTGTGGCATGAGTGAATGCAAACACAATTTATCATAATTCAAATTCTTTTTTGCATTTGACTGATCCTTAGATTTGATGGCCGCTAGTCAATTGTCCAAAGGCTATAAGTGTGCTAATATTAAGTCATCTCAGTTGCATTTCGTTGCTTTTCATTTTTCTTTTTCCTCTTGTGAGATTACAACCTCATCACTTCTAGTACGAAGACCAACATTATACGACCGAGATTGTTCCCGCATATAATACTAACGGTGCACCGAACTCCATTTACGATATGGCTATACGAATTTTGGTCTTTATACCCTAGGGCTATGCGTAGTGCATTAGCCAGGTCAGCTCAAGCAGAAATGGACCTTACGGACGTTACAAACTAAGACACCACCAATCATTGTTCTGCAAATAGCCCCGGCGAGCCTAAGCAACACGAACGGATGCCAAAACCTCGCAGCCGTCGAATATGATTGCTCCTAATGCGGGGGGTGGGGAAGCGGGGAGGGGTGCGTCGCGCCGTGTTTCTGACCGAGCAGTAAGTCTGGCTTAATCCTATCGGAAACGCGGGCCCCCCATTGAAGATCAGCAGAGGTGCAACGTGGGAAATGATCTAGCGGTTGATCTGGAGATCGAAAAACTGGGAATTTCGAAAGTTGACGATTCTAAAAAGATTTAAACCTATAAAATAGTGACGTATAGAAATCAAATGATTAAGTAATCCCTAATTTTCTGTCATAGCTATTGTCACTTTTAATAGAGCCATTTACGATTTGCAATAGGTATATTTATAAATGGTCATCAAAGATTTTGTGAATATCTAAAAAATCTTAGATTACCTATTCCAAATCAAGTATGAGATAGGATAGTCAAAATAAGCAAAAGAACCATAAAACAAACGAGGTAATAAAAACAACTTCCTACAACTATTCCCAAGAACTATCCAAGCAAAAACTTCCCACTCAATATTTCACAAATATCCATCAAATACCAAAATGTGCAACATGCTCCAATTACAGCAATATTCTATCCATCAACACGACAAGGCATGTATAACCCGAGACTCGTCTTTAGGCGGCCCCCTTGTGCAGCCGGCCCATGCATCTAGGGGGGGACATTACAAATTAATAGCACAAAGACCGACCGCAGATCGCCGCTGCGAAAATTTACAGGCACTAGACACTTATAGTACATTGCAGGCGATAAAGGCATTGCCCTGCGCTAGACGATCGAACGGCCGGATAGAATTTGGATATTGTAATTAGGGTTAATGTTTGGGCTCTGATGAAAAAGTTTTAGAAGAAACTCGTAGATATCTCATTCTTTGGAAACTAAGTGATTAGCTAGCGCATCGTTTAAATGGTGTTAAGGAAGAAAGATGTTCGTCGCTTACTTTTTGGTAGCAATATTTCTGTTATTTTTCGTGTGTTGGAAACTAATTTTGCTCATTGCCCTATCGTTTAAGAGAATAAGACGAATGGCGCTTGTTGTTTGATGGCAGATTTTCTCTTACTTTTTAATGTTTTGTAAAAAAAAATTGCTAATTTGCTGACCTATAGTTTAGAGTGTTGTTACAGGGGAAAGATGATCGTCGCTAGCTTTTTAACCGAATAAAGGAGGAGGTTCAAGTCAACTGTATTTTTTTTTATGTGTGTTTTAATATAACGTCGCCAGTTATCAACCGATTTTAATAATATTTTTTTTATCTGAAAAAACATATTTCAAGTGTGGTCCCATATAATTTTTAAGAAGATATAGCTAGTAGTTTTTTCATGATCCTGAAGAATATAATTTACGTTTTGGCAAGTAGTTGTTTACCTAGATTACATCATTGTTGTGTATGGGCTGATTTTTAGTGTGAGTAACGGCACATGATGTAACAAAAAATTGTGAAATAAAAAACGTAAAAAAAACAACTTCAAAAAAGTAAAAATAAAACTTTTGGAGTCGGTGCCAGTCAGTGCATTGCTAAGGCAAGAAAAATAAAAATATAGTTAATAGAAGTGCAATGTAGAATGCCTTGGCTGGCACCGACTCCAAAGTTTTTTCTTTTTGAAGTCGGTTTTTTTTTTAAGTTTTTGTTAAAAGTATTTCTTACTTTTCATGTTTTGAAAAATAAGTTTGCTCATTTGCTCATAAGAGAAATGTTAAGGAGTATGCAAGTCAGTAATAGAACTTGTAAAGGTAGACGATGTTCAAACATTACTCATATTTTCAGTGTTACGGATCGCAGAACCAACTTAGGTATAACTAATAGCTGTTGATCAAATGAATATTTGTACTGGCTGGTTGAGGAGCCCGTGGCGCAGTGGTTCGCGCGCTCGGACTGCGATTGTTAAGGTCAAGCAACTTTCGTAATGGTCGATCACGGGATGGGTGACCATCAATTTACTATCTCGAGCTCCTCCGTGCTTCGGAAGGCACGTTAAGCCATTGGTCCCGGCTGCATTTGCAGTCGTTAAAACTCACCAATCCGCATCGGGCCCGCGTGGTGGGTCATGGCCCGTTCTCCTTATCTATCCACAAGGAAGGCCAGTGCCCCAGCAGTGGGGACATTAAAAATGGCTGATGACGACTGGCTGGTTATCGAACCCACGACCCGTATCGCAGTATTCAATATCGCTACCCACTACAATCGGGCGACTTATGACAAATCATAATTATTGGTCACCTATCCTACAACCATCATTTGTGAAAGTATCTTAACTTTAACAATAGTTGTACTCACCGGAGTCCAACACTGTTAAACTCACGTCCAGCCGTTTGACTAACAACTTATTGGAACGTTTGCTTATTTAATAACGTTTTGGACGTAACTTACGTCGGCTAATGGAAGCTATCTATACTAATATTATGAAGAGGAATGATTTTATTATAACTTTTTAATTTTAAATTTTACAATGCTATTTTATGTGATAAAATGTTTCTTTCGAATGCGGGGATATTTCTTTAATTGATAAATCGACGACGGTGGCCAACAATGTACAAAGGAATATACTAGAAAAATTGGACGTGTCCTCATAGATCTCTGTAGTATAATTGGTTAGTGCACGCCGATTTACCAAGGACGCGGGTTCGAATCCCGTGAGGGCGTCATGAGACAAGTTGCTTTTTTCTAGTATATTTTCTTGTTTAATATTTATCACATAAAGATTTTATTGTTTGTTTGCATTGAATAGGATCCAAAACTACTGAACGAATTTGGATGAAATTTGGTACACCCATAGTAAATAGCCTGGTCATAAATATACGATAGTTTCTATCCCGATATTATCACGGGAATGAGAACTACGCGGGTAAAACCGCGAGCGACCGCTAGTTATTAATATTGACACTGGACTTGAGCTCTGTGATCTGGCTCATCGATTTTTCCTCTTAACGTGTTAGCTGATTTAATTGAATAATAAGTTCAGATATATACTAAGTTTTGAAAATGATATTTAGGAAATTAGGTTTTAAATATTATGATGCAACATTTAATGGTTTATTACTATTCTCTCTGAGTTAAGTTGCAGACAAGTTACTTAGCGAATTTGACACCAAATAAACCTATGGGTCTGTAATGAATATACTTTTTTCTGTAACTTTGGCTTTTAAAGACGTACCTACTTACAATCTGACAGGTAGACATATAGTTGGTATGTCTACCTATGAATGATCTTGTGAGGGTTCCACTCGTGCTTTATAGGTCCGAAACGTAAGTACTTTTTCTTTTTACTAAAAGTAAAACTTTTTTCCTTTTTTTACTAATACTTTCCAGCAAAGGTGGAAACTTTTTCTCTTTCACAGCGTTCAATATAATCTGCAACAGTATTAAACGTAGACGAAATGCGCAAAGGGTCACGCCAGCTGACCCGCTGACTTTAGCGGGGGAGGGTGGTGTAATGCGTCCTCGCACTCGCCACGCACAGAGCCGGGCTACACTCGCCACAGAGCTAAGCTACTTTCCATCGTCGCGTCTGATATTTAGTTATTCACTCTAGTCAGTGCTCGATGTTTTGATTTCAGAGGATGAAAGGACTTTGATTTTGGAATGTAGCTGATA
Source organism: Chrysoteuchia culmella (assembly GCA_910589605.1). Classification (NCBI taxonomy): domain Eukaryota; kingdom Metazoa; phylum Arthropoda; class Insecta; order Lepidoptera; family Crambidae; genus Chrysoteuchia; species Chrysoteuchia culmella. Next base: position 7,077,473 of record OU342651.1, read on the forward strand.
ATGTTGTGTCTTGCGATTTTTATTGCTATTGTTTTTTTAATGCTATAGAAATAGTGATAAGAAATTGCGTTATGATAAAATGGTTGATGCAAAATGATTAACAAAAACATGGGACATACCAAAAGCTCTGAAATCCTTTTGTTTAATGTTTTCCTATTCGAATATCATTCGGAGGCTTTAACGACTGCCTCTACAAAAGTAAGCGGACAAATTGCTTCTAAAACAACAAAAGCCGACCGGAAAAATTCACAATCGCACCGAATCATTAATCTCAGAAACAAATGGAAATCGGCCGACATCTGCTATACTCGGCTCGGAAAAAAATGGCGGCCATAGTCGACAGTTGTCACGTTATTCTCGACGGGATTAATTAGAAATGCGATTAAAAGCAAACAAAACAGGGAATGGTGAACTTAAATTAATGAAAAATTACCACCCTCCGCGAGCACTCGTCAACTCTTTTTTTTTAACGGGGTCGCTCCCGCGCATTAAGCGGCTTTAATTTGAATTCGAAATTAGAATTACGCGCGCTTTATAATTATTGTTTTTTTCGGCCTGTGACGGTTGATTTCTAATTCCATGGGGGTTGATTATTCATTTCGAACGCGCGTTCGAATACGCCAGAATGTTTAAATGTGGAATTTCATTTCATTCGCTTTCAAATATTGAGGATTTTTATTTTTAAACGTTTTATCGCACCTCTTTTAATTTTGTTTCCGTATCTTAGTAACCACAATATAAACGTAACTCATAACTTTATAATAATAGAGGTAGATTAGTCCCATTTTATAATTCATGAAGTTGTTCTGTAAGCTATGAATCGAATTATTATTGGTTGTATGTACATATGTAAACGTGTCATAATAAATCAGATAAGAAATAGTAACATCCATTGAAATTGATAAGTGTCTCACTTATAAGGACTATTCGCCGGTTGCACCAAAACTCATTTTACGAATTCGTATAAAGTATAATCGTAATTTGCTTGTCAAAGCAAAGTAGTTAATATTTTCAACGGAAAATGTTTGGAATTTGACAAATTTGATAAGCAAATTACGTCAAAGTTACTGTATACAAATTCGTAAAATGATTTTTTAACCGCTTCTGTGATATAGTGGTAACAACCACCGGTATCAGACTCGGGGTCCCGAGTTCGATTTCCAGCGGGGGTACAATTTTTATACGGTTTAGTTGGTGGGAGGACTTGTTGTGAGTCCGCCTGGCTAGCTACCACCATCTTATCTAAGTCTGACGTCATAATAACAATGATTTCAGCATTGTTGTGTTCCGGCAGTTAGGGATAAGATAGCCAGTTCCTCAGTGATTGAGGATTCCGGGAGAGGCTCGCTTCCATCTTCAGCCTTATCAATTCTTAACATCAGGTATGATGAAGGCTAAGAGTCTCCCCGTCGTTAATAAAAAAAATGGTGCAATCGGCCCTAAGTTTCGAGTCTTATAGGTCTCTTTCGAGGTTAATGTAATTTGACAGGTTACTAATGTCATTTTGTAACAAGAATGCTGCTTAAAAATGTTTTTCGTAATGATTCGCTCAGATCCAGTAATAGTTCTGTAAGTATTGAGTCCATTCACGTACATACATTCAATATCATTTTAGCTACACTTTAAGGCTACATTATTTTTACGAGATGACATTGGTACCCTGTCAAATTATAAATAAATAACTGCATACGATCACACCGATTATCTAGCCCACGTTAAGTTTCATAAAGAACTTGTGTTATAGATACTAGATAACGGATAAACATACCTATATACTTATTACTTTTTGTACATACATACGTAATATACATATTAAACACCAGTCCAAGACAAATAGACATGTTCATGCACACAAATATTTGTCATGTCCGGAGATCGAACCCGGGACCTCTGGCGCAGAAGGCAGGTTAGTACCCCTGCGCCAAACAGGTTAAAAATCCGACTATAGTATGGGTCATGATTCAATTGGGCTGATTTTATATTTACCCATACATTTGAGAGGGTACCGTTTCGTAGCGTTTAATAAAAAGTCGTCAAAAGCTAATGTTTTACGAGAAAAACAAAACAAGTCAGAGAAAAGTTAATACAACCTCTTCAGACAATTTTACTCAAAGCTATTTTGCAGTTCCTGAACTGTTATTTGAAAATATAACCGGTCAGATCAAAATGGAACAATGTCGGTGTCATGTCGACTCACCGCCGACACCGGTAGGTGGCAGTCAGGTTTAAATATTTGAACAGTCCTTTGATGGGGAAAAATGCGCGTAATGCCTGGGATACACGTGCGTAGTTTTTTTAATGCTAGGATGGTAAGCTAGTGCTATAGCTAGCTAGCTTCTTTTTCTGGTTACCAACCATTGCGAAAGTTGCTGAACTGCTACAATCGCAAGACAAGAGCGTAAATCACTGAGCCACCGCTCCTACATTTTCTTTAGGATTAAAATCGTCAGGAAAATGTTGATAGACAAACGTCACACTTAAATATTTTATCCAAAGCTATTTCGCAGCAAAGAATATACTTATACACTTACGTTTGCGGTTTTTAAACTGTTATTTGACAATAAAAACGGTAAAGAGATCAAAATGTAACAATTACGGCGTCGTGTCGACTCACCGCCGACACCGGTAGGTGGCAGTCAGGTTGAAATATTTGAACAGTCCTTTGATGGGGAAAAATACGTGTAATGCCTGGTTTTAACGCTAGTATAGCAAACTAGTATACAGGGTGTTAAAAGACCTATACCGAACCCGTGATATATGCTGGTACATCAAACTAAATAAGATTAAGTAAAAATAATAGCTGGGAAACGACTATTATTTTTAGTAGAAAAATGGGTGTTATTTTTACAAGCAATGGAACGAGTGCAACAACGTTTGCGTATGTCTATGGAGTACGAGTAGGCGACGGGGCCCAGTATCATTGAGTGTTAATTTTTTCCAATATTTTTCTATTTAAAATTTACCATAAGTATCATTGAGTGGTTTTGATATTCATTGCAGCTTTGATACTTTAAAGAGATAAACTTTAGAAAAATTTCATTAATGATTTTGTAATTTTTGCATTTTTCAATGCTATTTTTGCGCGACTTCTCGGTAGCCTCGGAAAGTCTCGGTAGCTCAGCGGTTAGACCATTGGACCGGATTTCCAAAGGTCGCGGGTTCGATTCCCGCCTGAGAATTCACTTGTGGCCGAGTTAATTTTTTCCAATATTTTTCTATTTAAAATTTACCATAAGTATAAAATTTAATGACTTTAATCCTCAATAACTCCTTAGCTATCAGTTTCCCAGGTTTGGTTCCATACAAGAAAATTATAGTAACGATGGGGAGAACACGTGGTTTTCGTTTTCGTTATAGGTCTTTTAACACCCTGTATACTAGCAGACTCGTCCTTCTGACTTCCTGTGAACTTACTTCATTTCTAAGCCGCTTGTGCTAGGGCACAAGGGACCTATAGGTCAGAAGCCCTAGATGACCGGCTCTTATCGATACTCGTAGCTCATTGGTTCCGAACCATAGAATAGCTGATTTAGCTCATTGGTAAAACAGCTATTCTATGGGGGTAACAAAGCTATTATGAAATGACAGTTAAAAAATATTTTGTATATAAAATAAAATTAGAGTAGGTACGCGGCATGGCGCTTTTTCGCGTTCACACTAAATGTTAGTGACAAACTGTTCATTGTTATGTGTTTTTTTTTGTGTAAAGTACTTACAAATAAATAAATAAATAAATATTTCCATACATTCACACCAATTATCAAGCCCACGTTAAGTATCATGAAGAACTTGTGTTATGGATACTAGATAACGGATAAACATACTTATATACTTTTTTTTGTAAATACATACATAATATACGTATTAAACACCCAGACCAAGACAAATAGACATGTTCATGCACACACATATTTGTCTTGTCCGGGGATCGAACCCGGGACCTATGGCGCAGAAGGTGGGGTTAGTACCCCTGCGCCAAACAGGTCGTCAAACAGGTTGGAATAAAGTGATATATTATTTGTAGGTACTTGCTTGTATTGTTTACTTGAAATAATTTTGAATTGGAGGGAAACATCAGTTCCTCTGACATGCCTTAGGGGTAACAGTTCTGAAAAGGTTAGGAACCACTATCGTAGCTCAATAACGAATTATTATTTTTTATTCTTATATTATTTAGGGACTTTTACCACAGGGTACATACGTCAGTCCCATCGTACCCTAATAATGGACTAATCTAGAACAGTAGTCTTCAGTAATAACTAATCTATGTATATAAAGCTCACATCTTATCGAGCTAAACATCATGTGCCATTCATAACGCGTGTTAAAGCGGTGTTCTCGCTAGGGAGCTTGGATAGCAAGCTAGTGCTAGTAAGCTAGCAAGTTAGTTTTTCTGGCTTTGTGTGAATATAACTAAACTACAGTCGGTTTTAAATTCAGAAGAGTAATTTGACAGGTGCCAATGTCATTTTGTAAAAATTATGCTGATTATTTATGTAGCTACAATGATAATATTGAATTTGTGCACGCGACAAGAATCAATACTAACGGAATTGGAACTGGATCCGAGCAAATCATTACGAAAAACAATTTAAAGCTGGATTATTTTACAAAGTGAGATTGGCAACTGTCGAATTCTGACGCCATAACAACAATGTTTTCAGCATTGCTGTGTTCCGGCAGTTAGAGATAAGATAGTCAGTTCTTCAGTGATTGAGGAGGAGAGGCTCGCTTCCATCTTCAGCCTTATCAATACTTAACATCAGGTATGATGAAGGCTAAATCTCAGCGTGGTTCATAAAAAAAATTAAAATTATTTTTTTTACTCTACTAGAATAAAATTTCTGACTATAGCTTTATTTTTAGCATGTGGCATCTTAATAAGTGTTTGACCTATAAAATTCCAGAAAAACATAATTATACGAGTACATAGGAAGTTGAATTTCATTGGTTAAAATTACTACCAAGTAATTGAGACAGTCCGTAAGACAATGAGAGTGCTGTTGTGACTGAAGTGTGAGTGAGGGGCCCTCACTGCGGCCTCCAGGGCACCTCAGAATGTACGAAAGAATCGCAGGGTCGATAGCCCTTATTGCAACAGCGTAAGGTTCAGAATTGAACCGAATGATATTTATTATTTTTTGCAGGAAATTATTTGTTTGAATTACACCTGATTATTTGGTTTTGATATTGTTGAAATAGCAATTAACTTTCAGTTAGTTAAAGGAACCTTGCACCACCATCGATCTTGCTTATTTTCACTTAAATATGTTACTGACGACTAAGAATAAACAATTAGAATATAAATATTTTTATAGACAGTTAATATAGCAACTTTAAAGTCTGAATTAAAAAATACGATAGTTTTAATCCCGGTCAACTATTCACAATATCCAAGCGAACGAAGTCGGGGAAGAAAACTACTTAAAAGAAGAAGTTACTTAAGTCAAATAAGTGTGGAGCATAGCGTATAAAGCCTTACACATCACTCTTAATACATATAGGTTTTATCTCTAACAAATAATTTTGAAAAAGAAAGAAAGAAAGAAAAAAAAATTCATTTAGAAACCACTTGCAATTAAATTTATTTTTCAAAAAAATACATTGTAGGTTACTTAAATTAAGTGGCCCTAAAAGGCACCCATTCAGCATCTGTCGAGAAGCTAATATGACTCGTCGACGCTGATCTTCCATGGACACCAAGGGAGAAACGTCTACTATGCGCACCGGTGATACATATAAACATTTTATTAAAAAAAAAACCGACTTCAAAAAGTAAAAAACAAAACTTTTGGAGTCGGTGCCAGCCAAGGTATTATACATTGCACTTTTATTAACAATATATTTTTTTGGCCTTAGCTAACTTCAAAAGTTTTATTTTTTACTTTTTGAAGTCGGTTTTTTTATATAAAATGTTTTTATTTCAGATTTTTTAGTTACATCATGTGCCGTTACTTACACTAAAAATCAGCCCATACACAACAATGATGTCATCTAGGTAAACGACTACTTGCCAAAAGGTGATTGATATTTTTCAGAATTATGAAAAAACTACTAGCCAGATCTTCGTAAAAATTATATGGGACCACACATAAACCATTTTCTTTCAGATAAAAAAGAATTATAAAAATCTGTTAACAATTGGCGAAGTTATGGTAAAACATACATAAAAAAAAAACCGTCGACTTGAGAACCTCCTCCTTTTTTTGAAGTCGGTTAAAAATATGAATAATTAAGGGCATAATATAAAATATAAAATAATAATAATAAAAAATATTAATATTAATAATTTGGGCATCAAGTTGTCATCCAAAATTAATAATTTTAACCCGACTTCTGCCGCGTTACAAAAGTTACCTAGAAAACTGGCTCAGAACTGAGTTACAAAATTACCCTGTAAGTCACTCAGAGACGAGTGCTTGCGAGTGGAAGCCAAGGGTGCTCCGACGTTCCGGGCGAGAAAAAAATAATTTTGCCGCCTCTTTAATGATATAAATAAACCTTTTTAAAAGTGCTTTTACGCGGAGCATTTCCAATGTTCAAGGGAGTGTTTCTTTTCGAAATGAATGAGTTAGAAATACTTGGTATATTTGGTGGATTATTTTTAATTTTGCATGCATCTTGAAGAACTTAATGACTTTATTTCCAATGTCAATATACAGTAATTACACTGCAAACTAGCGGACGCAGAGACACATGTTGTGTCGCTTAAATTGGGTTTTATTTTAAGAAGAAAGTTTCATATTTTTACAAAATAAAAACAAATTAAAAGGTTTCTCATACTATTGCCGACCACTGTACGTCACATAGCTCATTCCGAACGATCCGAACCGAGAAAAAACAAAACACGACTTGCCGCTTCGTCATAATTGTTCACAAGTAGAATAAAACGAAAGCGTTGACACAAACTCTTTGAACTGCCGTATAAATAGTCAAAACAAAGGTTTATTGCCCGACATCAGAGGGAATAATCGTAATAGTCGAGGAAACGCGCAGCAACTGTAGAACGCGTCCTAATGCGTGATTTAATGACGTTCAAACCGAATAATGGAATTACCTTCTTTATAACCCGCTGTTATTCTTGCGAAAATTTATGTGGTACGCGCTTGTACGCGATCATTTTGCATATGTAATGTGCGAGGGTTAAGTATGCCTTTTTATGTGACAAGTTAAATAAGATGCTAACACGATTGTTAAGCTGTTTACGTAGAACATTAAATTTTTAGTGCCTGTAATGCGAGTTAATTAATACTTCAAATTATTTTGTATCGTCTCTTCGCATTACAATATTTTTTTTTGCATATAGGTAGACATGCATCTCCTTATGAAAAAAGAAGAGGAAAACATTGTCTTAGCGAGTATCTTTCAGGTTTTTCATTTACATTTTACGGCCCATCTTTTGAACTGATGGCGTAGCTCCTGAATTTCGTGAGATACAAGTCTCTCAATCAATGAACTTGAAATAGAAGCTTACACATCCTAGAATGGATCATCTAGACCTAGAGGATCTACATTCTATTCCCGATAGTCGTATACCAATCACTTATTTTTGGATCTACCTTCTGATTTTGTGATTTGAGATGAGAGAGATCTATCTCATATTCTTACCTTATCTATAGGTATCTACCTTGTCGATGTCCTAATGCATGTTTTACAATAATAAGGCATATTAATCTAAAAAATAATAATGATATTTCAGTCTCAAAGTAAAAGTGCACTAAGTACAGTCACGTGCAATGACATAAAACACTAAGCAACCTTGTCACATTACAAATTGCCACATTTGTGAACACAGAGCTTTGTTTCCGTGTGTTAATGCGATAAGGTTGTAAAGTGTATACATGTCATTGCTCGCGACTGTACGTGCCAACTTAGTATAAGACTATAGAGGAAGCAAGTAGAACAGGCGTATTCTATGCGCAAGTATCGTAGCAAATGCGAAAAGCCATCGAGCGACTGTATGTTTATTTAATACTAGCTTCCGCCCGCGGCTTTACCCGCGTGGTTCCCGTTCCCGTGCGAATATCGGGATAAAAAGTAACCTATTTTTCATGTTCGATCTTTCAACTAAATCTATGCCAAAAATCAAGTCAATTGGCTTCTTAGTTAGGACGTGAACGAATAACAAAGAAATACACTTTCGCATTTAGAAATTAATTAATAAGTATTTGTTTTCCATTAGCTACTTTAAATGTTTCACCAAAACAGAATTGTCACGCATTTAATCTCAAATAGATTTAACTTTTCAACCAATCTTTAGAGCACTGACACCAGTTAGAATCAAAATCATCGGCCCACCATCAACAGGCCAACTCCGCGATTCCCACGCACTATCCCGATCCCGTCGAAATACAAAATTATCCGCCGCGCATTTACAAATATCGGTCAATTAACGCCCGTCGGAGATAACAATTGGAATCGGTTTCACTTTCGATGGCCCGTTAACGCGAACGCTAAATATAATAATAGATGAGACACATACATACGTCCGCGCGCTTTCGAACGCCACTTTCGGTTTTGCGAGTCGGGAATGTACGTCACCGCGGTGCGTACGCCCATTGATGCCGGCTTGTTCGTGATTACGATCGGTGTACAGCGAAATTATTAACGGAACTATTTTCGTGTGAACTTTTCAGTAATCACTTAAGCTTTTCTGTTATTGATAATACGAACGTAGCTGGTTTTGCTGTGTGAAATCTCTGATATTTTTATTATTTAAATATCGTCGGAGTTTTCACATAGTCAGGCAGTTGTTGATTTTATTACTTATGAGTGAACTTTCTATCTTTTTTTATTTAAAAACGTAAGTTATTTTCTTTTATTTATGGTTATGTTAATGTTTATTGAGAGGCAAGACAAAACAAAAAGACAATAAGCAAAGTTTTGTAGAAAAAACGTGGCAAATAAATTCCAATATAAGTAATGTGACGCTTATGCAATAAAGTCTAAATAGAAACTTCAGTGTTTCTATTACATCCGCTGTTAAAGTATTTCCAATGTAAATAAACTTGTAAGTAAACGACATCTCTTGCACTAAAACTGTTTACGAAGGAGTCAGTATATTACTTTAATTGCATTGTATAAGATGCACAAAATTGTTAAATTGATAAATTTTATCATAAATTCTCTATTTTTTCATTGTAACTCAAAAGTAATTGATATTTCATTATGCGTAGATACCACTTTACGAGTAAAAGTTGTCAATAATTATTATAAGTACAATATGAACAAAGTAAAAATAGATTTATAACTTTTTAATTTTTCATTTTACAATGAAGAAAAAAGCATCTAGTCTCATGTTGCCCTGACGGGATCCCGTCAAGGCGACATGAGACTAGTTGCTATTTTCTAGTATATTTTCTTGTAAAAATAGATTTACCTAATCAATTAAAATATTATTCAATGATCAAACATAAATAAAAAGAGGCCAATAAATTAAGTCAACCCGTCACCGCGCGGCGGGCCGAACAGACCCAATGAAACATCATTTCGGAGTGGCATTACAGGGCTAACAATATTTTCGACGGTTAAATCAGCCGTCGCGGACGCTCGCACTGATAATGGAATATTCTGGACGCTTCCGGGTTAATGAGTAGTCGAAAGTCCCGTACGGCGATACGAGTCCCGGGTCCCGCTTAAAGTAACATCGATTCAATAAAACTGATTCATTTATTAGTGATATTCTTCATCATCATCCATGTTTATTCCACAGAAGACAAGAAAGAGGTATAAAGGAGCATGTTATGCATTTAAACTCCATGCGGCCTCGAGTCAATCAATCAAATATTCATAGTGATATTATTATTACCAATGAAATATTTAGTGTCTCATTATCCTGTGCCTGTAAAGTGAAAGAAAAGTCACCTCATTAGTGAATGTTATCGACTGCGAAGCAACTAGAATCAGCCTGTAAGTGTAAAAAATTTGGACACAAAGAACTCCGATGCTACCAAAACCATACACATCGAATAAAAATATTAACATTTTAAAAACACTCCGACACAAAAAAAAACTTCAAAAACCACAAAAATGAAAGTACTAAACGACGTTGGGAGTCCCCCGACCGAGAGAGAAATTTAATTTTTTTTATGTTTAAAAAATTAAAGTTTTTAAAATGGTAAAATTTTATTTTTATTTCATCCTTTTTAAATTCGATACAAAATTAAAAACAAACCGCATTGCAATCGCTTAATTCGTTTAGGCACTACAAATATTTATGTTCAGAAAAACAATTTTTTTTTAGCCGACATTTTTTTTTTTGCTGTACCTAAATTTGCCCAGGGTGTACATTATTTTAGTCAAAGCGCCACTTTTGTATCTTTTACCGTCCGGTGCAGGCAGTTGACCATCTCCATAAATGGTCGGATGGATTTTCATCAAACGTGGCTAAGAACCATCTCGATTAATTTAGCTTTCAATAAAAATAACCGCATTGAAATCGCTTGATTCGTTTAGGCTCTACGAATATATGTACAGACAGACAGACAGACATAGGCTTCAAACTTATAACACCCCTCTTTGCGCTGCGTCGGGGGTTAAAAACATATCCCTAACAAGACGGTTGTTTCGTTATGGCATTGTAGGTACTTATAACCAAAAACATATGTTTTTTCTCACATTACTTTGACAAAACGCCAGTCGAATTCCGATCATTATATAATCATCATAGGTAAGCTTTACAATTTACTATCAAAGTCTCATACACGCCAATTCAAAGAGGATAAAAAAACTAAAAACTAATTTTATTCAAGCCAAAAAGCTTTTATTGCACATTCAACATAAATATGATAACCAACAACGAAGCAAAACAAACATCTTTATAATACACCGCTTAATTTATTCAAGCAATTTTTTTAACAAACACAAAACTCGATCCGTGCCTGCTACCTCCAACAAAAGATTTGAACCTTTCCCTACAGTTAAATATAAGCTACTATAAGTAAGTTTCAATACAATCGTTAAAATTGCTCAACCATAAAATTCTCTTAATAATAAAATGCATTAACTTGACACTTTCAGACGATTTTGTGACTAATCTTAAAAGTAATAAAGTCGCTTGTTGTACACGACTGGTGACTATTCATTAGTGACTTGAATCAAAGGGTTGGCAAATCCAAGTTCTATTGTGAGTGGTCACGCGTCAATTTTAGTATTAGCTATAATTATGTGTTTTTATATTTCCGTTGCTATAGAAATTAATACAGCATGCGAATGAACGCTTTAATAAGCCTTTATGTCCTGTATTTATTTAGCCGGCAATATATGGAGGAAACTTGTGATAAGTTGAATAAAAATTATTGCGAAACAGCTTGGTGGTTAACCACAAACGATCAGAAAATTGTTTGTATTATTTAAATAAGTAGTACCTTAATGAAATTGATGATTAGAACATTTGTCGTATTTTATTTTTATTTAAGTTAGCGCACATTTGCTGGTGACATCAACTTGGTGGATTTTTTATCCATGAAAATGGGATCGTCAATATTTTGTTTAGTCACACTGATGTAGCAGAGTTTACATAATATTATTAAGAAATCAGTTGCATAATGACGACGCGATTAAAAATACATTTTATTTTCTCTCGCACCTACGTATTATGAATAATAATTTCTAGCAAAATATAAAAAAGGTCTAATATTTTTTTATCACTTATCAATGTGAGCGGAGCCTACAATAATGAAAGGCGAAACAGTTTTCATAAATAAATCTCTAATCTTCCAAGTATTTTACTCTAAGATAAATTTTAAATAGAAAAATATTGGAAAAAAACAACTCGGCCACAAGTGAATTCTCAGAGGGGACTCGAACCCACGACCTTTGGAAATCCGGTCCAATGCTCTTACCACTGAGCTACCGCGACTTGCGGACCACCGTGAAATTCTCCAATACTTTTATATTTTTAATACGCTGTAGGCCAGCGTTGTCACATCAATGCTAGCAATATCCTTGCATTCGAAAGAAACATCTTTTCAGATGTTTAACAATCGTATAATAATTTACTCTAATTACCAAACTTAAAGAATTTCTGTCAATGAAAAATCTATTACGACAGTCTTCAAATTTTCATAGCAATTATATCTTGTTACAGCCACAAGGTTCTACCCCTCAGCAAGCCAGTTACCAATGTACGAATGACGTCGATACCCTAGAGAGTCCTAAAATGTTGGCGTGCTGTTGACAGGCAAATCGACCTTAGGAACAGCTCTCTCCCACGGGATAAGGCGTCTGGGTTCCGCAGGTTCTCCCTTGGACCATTGTTATTTGATTGCGCGGTTTTCTTTTATACATAAAAGCAGCCTGTTGAAATGGTTAAAAACTTTGGTATAATAGGTACCTACTGAAAAAATCTACTCACACTGTGCTTTTAAAAAAATATTGTTACTAATATAATTTCAAAATATAAAAATACTTACGAAAATAGTTTTCGCTTACCTAACTAATATGACGAAAAATATGGAAACTGACCGTAAATGTGCTTTAGGAAATAAAAATAATTAAGAATGTATCAGATCATTTAACGTATTTACGTACCATTGCAGTTACTGACCCCTAATCAATGACGTCACAATTTTATGACGCTGCGTGCCACGGGCGATTTGACAGAGCCTAGTCAACTCTATCAACCGTGATGTGATACGATATTTGACATCAAAATGGAAAGATGGCACCTCTACGTTTTTAATAGTCATTATATATAATTAAACTCCCGTAACTTTTAAAGAACCTACGTAATAATGAGAAAGCAGCCATTAGAGGGATTTAAAAATAATTAGAGAAACAAAAAAATAATAACCCTCCCTTAGCAACAGAAGCCAAGGCCACAAGCGACGGTGACATCTCGTAATTTCAATCCTAATTACGTTTAATGTCCACTGTTATTTTTTCGAGTTTAATGCTTGCCGCCATAAAAAGATAATCACAAAAAATAATTGAAACGAAATAATAAAACGGGGTAGGGGGGGCGATTAATGCCAAGGGGAGGTGGGGGGATAGTCAGCATTACGACCTAAATAATCAACATAATTACACTTTTTACCTTCGCTTTCCCATTTTATTCTAATAAGTGGAGGTGGTTTTCTTATTCGAACGTTAACCATTATTTTAAATAAGCAGAAACACTTAATGACCATATTGTTTAACCAAATTCGTATAATGGAGTTTATAAATAAGAATTATGTATGAGAATGTAATTTTGTTGGAATTTAAGTAAAATTTGTAAAACCAACTTTCATAAGCTTTACAAGAGCTTTAGAATCTTAAGCGAAAGCATTAGATATATTTGTAAAATATTGGTAATGTATAGATAAATGGCTTATGCCTAATAACTACAAACGGTTTCAATTATAATAAGAAATAATAAGGCATTTTTGCACCATTTACTATTATCAAATATTGAACATGTTAATAAACTCTTAATATCAATCTATTTCATTATCAAGCAATAGTATTCTTAAAAATATAAACGAGCCTTCAAACGACTGTTTTTCGATAACTTTAATTAAAAAAATGGCATTAAATTTAAAATTTCTACCTACAGAGCATTCAGAATTTAATTCTTGTCAAGTTTAAAATTTAAAAGTGCATCAATGAGTACTGTTGGCACCCTTCTGACGAAGAATCAGTATGTAATTAGAGATAATGAGACCCTATTCAGATGTCCGTCTGGATCCTTTCAATCATGGACTCCGAAAAAATGGATGTGACTTAAAGAAAATTTAAAGTGCGCGGGAAATGTGTCCATGCCTGAAGATCAATTTTAACGCTCGCTTTTGAATGACTTATCCTGAGTACTAGATAGGCTAACTAGAGCTAAATTGTCTAGGTATTTATGATCATCAGTCGAAATTAAAGCGTTTGTTAAGTTATCTTACTGGGGATAGATAGATTAAAGAAACTGACCGTGAAAGTAACTTCAGTTGGTATCCAGACTAACTATACAAATATCCCAGTTTTATTCTTACTGGTATTGAAGCAGTTCGACTTGTATAAAAAAAAGTAATAAAAAAGTTTATACCTAAATTTGTTTGATAAATCAACGATGCGTAACTGCTGCACGGATTTAGATGAAATTTCTGTATACAAAATAATACAGGCAGAAATTAAATATACATATGAGGGGACACACAGGTAAAAGCTCGTACGCAGCAAGTTCAGAAAACGAAAAAATTTTTTACTAACTCGATTCTGATGCGCTTGCCCAGAGATTGGCAAATTAGTACGAAATATGCGTTAGCTTTAAGGTGTTGTTGTTTCGTTTGGGTTTCGTTGTTTGGCCACTACACAGTCATGTGCCTTAAGGTTTTTTTTTAATAAGAAGAAGCACAGCTAATATAATATAATAATACATAAGAGTAATAGAAAAAATGGATAGGTACGCACTGTGAAATACTAATACTTTTAAATAATGCCGTATTAATTTTCGAGACGTTTCATAACTCCATGTCCATCGCTCAACCGTCGAAAATAGGACTCGAAGTAAATGAAGGGGTTCTTTAATTCACTAAAATTGTAATTATTTGCCTTTGAGATGCCATAAAAAAGTTAATTTTACTTAATTTAGGCATTGTTACGTGTGCTGTTTTAATGTGATTGAAAGAGAGATTAGTTTTTGATGTCTGTTGATAGTATTTTTGTGGGATTAAATTTCATGAAAATTAAATGAACGTTGCAAATATATTTTATGATTAAACAGTTTCTGAATAAAGTTCAACCTTTTCATAATTTCAACTGAATATTCGGATGATAAATGAAAGCTTCATTTAATGTACATTTAAAATTAATATTATGTCCTCAAACCAGAAGTCACTTAAGAGTCAATTGAAAAAGAAGAGTACAACTCAATTACTGCCGCGTTATCTCCGTCCGCTGGTCACTCGGTTTTAAATGTGACGCAATTTATTTTTTGGCACCAACCAAGATTAAAATGTACTTCAAGATTGCGACGATTATACAACGTAAATTCGACGATAGTACAAATACATCGACTCCTTACTAAACGCTGAAATTCTTTGAAGCGTAACCCACGCGGTCTTGGAAGAGGTTTTGACGAAAGGACCGCTTTAAGCTGAGCCTACGAGCTTAAACAAAACAAAACAGCATCACTGCCCAACGCCAACTTCTAATTAAAATGATTAACTTAATGGTCTTAGTCATTAGCGATTTTAATTCCGAATCGTTCTTTTTTCGTTTGCCTTTTGAAATTATAACCCCGCTACCATTTTACGATTCGAGTTGCGACTATTTCTTATTTCTCGATCGTGTTACATTATTTCTACTATTGTTCGATGTTTGTAATAACGCGAAGTGTTTGTTTAAATTTTTCTCGTATTACAATACGGAACATAGATTAATCACTGTGAAAAGAGCTAATGATTATTGTATTTGTATATTTTTTAATAGAAAATTTTGGTTAAGTAGAGAAATATTGTTTATTTAATATGCTTTCAAAGATATACGATAAACGACATAACATTACATCAGCGGCATGATGTCTGACAGTACAATCACCATCAGATATATCGTAGCAGATAAGGTTGGCCAAATATTTTAGCACAGTTAAAATGCCAATAAGTTCCATACACTCTGAACTATCATTTATATCTGAACATTCATAGCGTCAATAATATCTGAACAAGAGCTTGTTAATAATTTCTATACGGACATAGAACCAAAAAATATCTAATCAAAATATTACATTAAGTGTATCTATGTGTAAGGTTGCCTTTCCATCAGAAGTATGCTATGCATCTAACATTGATTTTTATCAGAGATGTACTATCTAATCTTTTCCATTGATGCTACTCGTAAACTTTGTAGCGGAGCGAGAAAGAGTGTTTAAACTGATGAAACTGAACTGCGACAAATATTACTGCGACACGACGCTATTGGGACACGACTTTACTACGCTCGCAGTAGTGATGAAGTCGTGCCCCTACACTACGCTACTGCAACAACATATTATGCCAACACGGAATAATATGATGTTGCAGTAGCGTAGTGTAATGTTCCAGTAAAGTCCTGTCGCAGTTGAGGCGTTTTTCATTAAATCCTTGCAGTCAGTTTTTTTTTTCAAAATTAGTTAAATAAAAAATTTGATACTTAAATAGTTTTATCAGCAAGTAAAAAATAATCGTCCACAGATATTAAAAGTATGTTTTAAACGTATAATCGAAAATTAGAATTCAAAACGTTAGTTTACGAAAATTTCACAATAATAACAAACAAAAGAAAAACGTGATGTTACGATAAAAGCAATCACAATAATTTTCTAATTCCTACATTATTGCATTATAATGTATTGTTAATTGTTAATAATGAGTACACTAGACCGCAGGTCTCCAGAAATGACATGACCTATTATTTTCTTAATTCATTTACTCATATGTATAATTATCATTATAGAGGCGCTATTAATTTGTATATTATAACCTTCTAACATCGATTTGTAAACACCTACTAATGGAAAAAAAAACAATTTAAAGACTAAGAAAATGGAGAGTACCTTTACATTACTAGTTTATGTAGCACGAGGCTTGCAAAAATCGCTACTCATTTGTTATTTTTTTTATAAGAAGTTTCCATGCTTAGTAACATTTGTCTTTATTATAATACAAAATAAAATAGTAGGTTTTTTTTTTTAACTTATAATATTATTTTATCTATTTTTTATTGTTTTGCCTTTCGAGTATGTACCTACTCGTATTTTATACAAGTCTCTTTTTCTGATTTTGGTTATGTTTAACAATTTTTTGTCCCTCAGTTTGAGATTTTCTATTAATTGAAATAATCTAGCTAGAACAATTACCTATTGATGCAATGTTTACTAAGTAATTAAGTTATTATATGTAATATTTTGCTTACTTAATGTGTCTCTTCTGTTATCACAAGCTTTTTATTCTTTGTCGGGCGTTAAAATCTAATGTTGCGTGACGTTTACATAATTAACTCACGCATTTGTGTTCAGTATTAGAACAAGTTATGTTCATTATAATAAGATCAAATGGCAATTAACAGAAAATGTATTTAAGTATTTTGTTGTTACTTAGAAAATTGTAATAGGTAATTTCACACACAAGAAAGAGGTAATGTTTTGCGTTTTTTCTTAAGTTTTACCATTTTGTATTTTTTAGCTTAGATAAGGCAACATGCCGATTTTCGGTGTGACATCGACAATTCTTTCAGTACTTACCTACTTATGGTGAAAGGTGGATATTTTCAGAAGGGAAGCGAGTACCTATGCATAGATAATGGCATAATATGAACTACATAGCGGATGGGTGGGCCGTGGGGTGAGATTCTAAAAAGGAAGCCGATACAAATCAGCTTGTATAGACCCTTCGCCACTGTCTATAAAAAGGAATAAAATGCTCTTTCTTTCCTCTTTATTTGTTTAGTGATGGAACCATAACACTAACCAGTTCCTTAACATAAAATAGAGGTACAATCGTGGAAATTTCCGGTAGTCCACTTACCGAACAAAATCCCTTAAACGGATATCAGTGGGTCACGTTGTAAGCCTATCGTCGTCTCAGCCAGATAACAACCACTGCTGGGTACACGCCTCCCCTAAGGATTTCCACGACGATCGGTCCTGCGCTGCCCGCATCCAACGACATCCCGCGACCTTCACCAGATCGTCGGTCCACCTTGTCGGAGGCCTACCCACGGAGCGTCGTCCGGTGCGCGGTCGCTATTCCAGAACCTTTCCGCCCCAACGGCCATCGGTTCTTCTCGCTATGTGTCCCGCCCACTGCCACTTTAGCTAAGCAATACTTCGAGCGATGTCGGTTACTTTAGTTCTACTATGGATCTCCTCGTTTCTTATTTGTAAGCCTATACGTCCAAATCGAGCGCACGCGAATATCGCCTAAAAGTGGTGGTGGGAACTCTCGCGACTGTACGGACAATAGAAGAATCAGCAGGCTTTACGAAACTGTCAAAGGGGTATGGGTAAAGTTGGCGACTTACGGAAATAGTCCATTTTAAAAGAACATATTAAAAGACACAAATCTCATTAGGGAACATTTATAGCTAAACTATTTGGAAGCGAGATTTCAGACTTTTGGTCGATTTTATAGTGTACTTACGGCCGCTCGCGGTTTCACCCGCATGGTTCCCGTTCCCGTGGGAATATCGAGATAAAAAGTATCCTATGTTCATAACCAGGCTATCTATTACCTGTGTAACGAATTTAATCAAAATCAGTTCAGTAGTTTCGGAGCCTATTCAATAGAAACAAACAAACAAACAATCAATCAAAACTTTCCTCTTTATAATATTAGTATAGATATAGATTGTTGAGGTCAAACAATAAACATAAACAAATCATATCTCAAAAAATACTAAGACCACTAGACCATACAAAGTTACCCAAACCCCTCTCGCTCGCTAGTTGACTTTGAACTTTAAGATGTAAACCGTTGACTTTGGAATTGTCTGAGTAATTTGATATTTGTATAAGCCGTAGAGTGTACATAGAACGAATCAAATGTTTCCTCATATTAATGATCTCATTAAACAATTGGAAGAACAATTTCGGACTATTAAATGGAGAGGGATATGGCTCATGCTGGTCGAATTCTGCTCGGCAATTTGATTGTATAATGAGCAAATTGGTTCGTCTCTGACGAGTAGTCGGATATTTGATTATTATTTGTTTTTTCTCTCATGCTGGACTGGGAGTGAAAAAGAATGTGCCAGCTGCTAGCAATCCAGTGAAGATAGTAAAAGCCTATCAATAGATAGCGTATATTCGTAAACTAATATCAAAGTCTAAACAGTCTTTGCACTGCCTACAAACTGCCGAAACGCACTCACACAGATACACGCAACTACACGCGCGCTCGCTACTGTTTTACCAGTGAGATCGAGGGGCTGACTGGAGCTCTATTTTTGAATCACACGTCGCGCGCCGAGCGCTTCGTTTCTACTGATTTTGGTTCGACTTGCAAATTTCCACATTTTTGAAGCGCTCGAACGCAACAAGTGCCACCACCCACCCGTTGCAGTCGGGCGAAATAAATAAGGCTAGCGACGCGTGACTTAAGTCTTTTGTGACTTTAGCATGCGTCAACGCTTAGTCATACGAGCGATTTAAAAATAGAGCTCCTGGACCTCTATTTTTGAATCACTCGTCGCGCGAGTGGCGAGGCGAAGGAGGAGGCGATCTGGACCTCTATTTTTTTATCACTCGTCGCGCGAGTGGCGAGGCGAACGAGGAGGCGATCAGGCGATTAGCGACCTTACTAGCGTAGACATAGCACGCTTTTCGCTTTGCCTCTCGCGCGCAATAAAAATAGAGCTCCAGGAGCTCTATTTTTGATTCACTCGTCTCGAGGATTCTACTGATTTTCGTGCGACGTTTGAGTTTCCGTATTCCTCAAAAGCGACCTTGCAGGTATATACATAGCTTCGCTTTTCTGGTGTAGTACCGTCTCCCAACACGAGCGCGCGAGGGGCAAAGCGAAAAGCGTGCTATGTCTAAGCTTGTAAGGTCGCTAATTTCACTATTTTTTCCGGACAACATCTTAAACCCAACCAAAGCCAAGTGTGGCGTGCGTCGCTGAGGTGTGGTTATAAGAGTGATGTTTAATACATTTCGCTCTCATCTGCACCTTAGATGCTCTGCCAATCCCGCAAGAGATTTATGGCGTCAGTGTATGAATGTGTTTGTTTTTAATTCGTCGAACCCGAGAGAACAATAAAACATCTATTGTGTCTCACAATCTGGGGCCTGACTATCGTGCAGTGGTAGGAATAGTTGCCGTCTTTTCAGAGGTTGTGGGTTCAGTTCTCCTCGTACATAATATGAACATTGTCTGGTGCCTTTTTTTTCGGAAGTTTCGGTTGTGATTCCCTTGCTTACAAGACAAATGTTTTTGTGTATCAACAAGTGTGTTTGTATATGTCATGTTTATAATATCATCATTAGGTACTCTTTGTAATTGCATAACATCATGGTTTTTTATAAAAACATATATTTATAATTATTTAGTTAAGTAGGTAGGTATGTAGTTTTTAATATGACATGTATTCGTTATTAAGTATCAATAACACTAGATCTAAACGGAACTTTCTCTGGGATATATAATAGGTGGTAGGTTGATGTGATGCAGTTTCTTATACAACTTAAACAGCTAAATTCGCAGCCTCATTTTGAAAAGCATTAATAACTAGTAGGTGTTTTCAATTGCGGAGATAGAAGATTTCATCCCCTACTGCAACCGCCCCAAAATTCATTTCAATAAAAGAATGTGCTTAGCTTAATGACTGACTGACACGATGAGTTCACGCACGACATATGATTCTAGATGAGTCTTGAAAGTTCGCATGCGTGCATGAACTCAACGAAAACGAACGCAGCTCGAACGGATCGCTAGTTGTGTCGTTCGAGAAGGCGGCATGCTCCTAGTGCATGAAATCACGCATCGTGTCAACTTGAAATAAGTTCTACAATGTATCAGAAGCTTTTACATGCAAAAAAAACATAAAAGCCTTAATAAACCTTAGTTAGTTTAGTTAATCTATACTATAATATTATAAAGCTGAAGAGTTTGTTTGTTTGAACGCGCTAATCTCAGGAACTACTGGACCGATTTAGAAAATTCTTAGACCATTAGAAAGCTACATTTCTCCCGAGTGACATAGGCTATATTTTATCCCGATATTCCCACAGGAACGGGCACCACGCGGGTAAAACCGCGAGGATCGGCTAGTACTTTTCGTATGCGTTATTGTTGTAATTATTACCTAAACCAAATTAATTTACTTGTGTGGCCACTATAGTTGTTTGGTAATAGGGCTGTCACAACCATGAAGATATAACCTAACTGGAGCAAAAACTCTTAATACCCACTTAAAGCAAAAAAAATATGTAGCGCTTTCTCTGTCGACGGTACGATATCTCCTTCTAAGTAATTGATTGTCGTAATTTTTATTTTCCTATTTTAACAATGTAAGTGAAAGGATAAGTAGCAACCTGGGTACGCACTTACTTCTGCAAGTAGATCACTTTTATGCACATTTTTTATTGATTGCGCAATACTAAATTCTTAAAATTACGTACAAAATCGCGAGTCGACAGTGTCCGCCAAGTTTTCTCGACTCGCGATTTTGTTTAATTGTTATTGTACAATATTGTACAATTAGCGAAAATTTGTATGAGTAAGATTTAAAAACGAGTTACACACTTTTCAATATCATAAAATTTTTGCTAAAAACTGGTATAAGTAGGTAATAACTTTAAAAACCTAATAACTGTGTCCTTGGTGTATTTAATTAAGTTGTCAATAATCCTACCAAAATTACGTCAAATTAAAAAAGTGTCGAGGAATCATATTCAAACAAAGAAAACGGTAAACTTCGCTCACCTACCAAAACCACAACAAATTAATTTAAATTGAAATCTGGTGTCGGTTTTTATAAAGTCACAACCCTAAGTTAGCTGGAGGCCAAACGTGCCGAGTAAAAAGAATACTTAATTATATGATTTAAAAGAAATTACTCTTATCCATCCTCTTGACTCCTTTCACAATTAACACACACAAATGCATCTTATAACTCTGCACAATTCAAATTTAAATCATTTTTTCATTTAACCTTCATAATTATGTAATTGTTGCATTATAAATTTTATTATTCCTCCATCTTGACGATTCATCGTTAAAATCTTAGTTAGGCCAATATTATGAGCATTTAGTTACGTTATTAAAATTAATTTATGATTTTCAAGTTTATGCATTTTCGATGCTATTTTATACTTACTTATATGAAAAAAATTAATAGATTTTTTTTAAGAAAAAATCGACTGTTACAAGTTATTTTCAGACAGGACTTGAACCTGCGATCTTTGGGTATCCGGCCAGCTGCTCTAACCACTGAGCTACCGAGCTACAATTATTCTTTACACTCATTAAACACCCAAATAATAAAGACTGTGGCAAATCCTCATTATCCATTTTTAAAGAAGGCTGAACCATCAAACCATCCCGTATTACCTACTTAATAATTTAAGGGAAGTAACCCTTTAAAATCGTGCGTCCACGTCGATGTTGTCAACCCGAAAAAGTTTAATGTCACTTTACAAGGTCCAATCTTTTTCCATACCGAAATAATTAGAATTGATTCATTGGTCCGACCATAAAATGGTAAGTAGTAAACAAATTGTAATTTCTCATATCAAATTATGTATGAATTAGATGTAATGGATTCATAACCGTTTTTCCGAAAACAGATGTAAAAGTGATCAACTGATTACCTAAATCACAACATTTCGATGTAAACCACGCGAAATTATGCACAGTTTAGGAAGTCCATTCATCAACGTCATGGCAAAAATGCTATTACCATATAATCATGAACACATACGGCCGATGCCGAAGCGATTCGCGATCAACTCTAATAACGACCCAAATAAAGGGTTGTGAGCGCTACGAATTTTAATGAAATATTTGATTTATTCCCGCCAACAGCATCAGGTAGCTTATTATAAGAATGTATCATTAAACATTACCTATATAATTAAAGGCTTGCTTTGCCCCGAGCTACCCCAATTTGAGAGCTCCACCGCATTATAATTTTAATAAAATTGCCGGCTCACCAATAAACGATGAGAAAAAAAAACTTTAAAATTATAACACATCTGATTGATGTATTATTTGGTAATTTATTGGTTGTAATTACATCGTGTAATAATGTACTATAATGGCGGTGTGCGGGAACGATTTATTAGTATTTATTAAAGTATGAATTATTGTATAATTACTAGGATGGGAGCTTCCAAACTAAACAGAGCGGTTGTTTTAGGGTTGAATTTATGGGCAGTTCTCGGAGCGATCAAATCGGGCTCGTTGCTCTCGCTGCTCAGATTCTAAGGAACATGCTGTACTTATCTATATGTGTATTAATGTGGTACCTAGTTAGTGTTTGTATTTTAATCTTAAGTATGGTCTAGTTTTGATGGGTGTCAAACTTAAGATTTAGATGTAGACTTAAGATTGTGTTTTTGCATAGACAATGCATTTTTTCAATGCATATGAAAGTATATTATAAGATAATATGAAAAAATATATATGAACAATCATATCATACAGAGATATAAGGTTTTGTTTACATGTAATGTGATAAAAATATATACTTGTAAAAATCAAATTCGTAAAATCTGCAGCTAGGCTACATACTGATTTACATATAGATATTTTTAATAATACGAAATACTTTAATTTGTACGACGGCTTGTTAAAATATATACTTGTTAAATGAAACATAGATAAAGTAACGTAAGTAAAAATATAAATGCTACTGACAATGATCATATTAATCCTTACTAATATACTAAATGCGAATGTGTGTTTGTTTGCCCTTTCTTGACGCCCTAACTAAGCAACTAATCAACTTGATTTTGGTACAAAATTAGTTAAAAGGGCCGAGAGTAACATAGACTTCTTTTAATTCCAATATTTCCAACAAAAAGGAAACCACGCCGGTAAAACCGCGGGAGGAAACTAGTTAATCATAAAACACAAAATTAAACCAAAATAAAGATAATGACTTGTTCTGAAGTATTAAGAATATTATCTTTAATCTAATCGACTCTATAGATATATTAAGCTCAATCGATACCACATGAAACGATCAACTACAACGTAGATTAAAGTATTTGTAAAACTATACAAACAAAGCAGCGTACTTACCAAATCATAAACAAATGAAAACCGACTTTAATAGTTTTTACGGTCCCTTAATGCCATGTACACACATAACCAAGATCGTTGGGAGATAAAATATTTCACAGATGCGTTAGTCGAAAGCTGTTATTATGTTTCATTTAATTTATGCATTGACGTTATAATTACGTTAAAACATCTGTTCGCTGGTTTTTCTTGAAACGGGAGAATTGGTATTCTTTTTAATGTAGAGGAGTGAAACGTTATAAACTAGTTGGTTTTATAGGTTATATTGATAGTTGTCATTTTGTGGTTAGTTGAATTGAATTTGTATATCTGTATATCTATGGAATGTAAAAAAGTTAAATCTTAGAAATATTAAGAGACTTGCCATCTTATATTAAATAAATAAATAATTGCTTACAACACACCAATTATCTAGCCCACGTTAAGTTTCATGAAGAACTTGTGTTATGGATACTAGATAACGGATAAACATACTGATAAACTTTTTATTGTAAATACATACATAATATATATTTTAAACATCCAGACCAAGACAAATAGACATGGTCTTGCACACACAAATATTTGTCTTGTCCGGGGATCGAACCCGGGACCTCTGGCGCAGAAGGCGGGTTTAGTACCCCTGCGCCAAACAGGTCGTCAATTATAAAGATTATTATAATTATTTAACAGGCAAGCAGTTGATGCAACTGATACTACCTGTATTCTGAATTCTGCTAGTGGCATAATTGATTTAACCCTTATTTTGTAGATATTTATCAAGTTTGTTCTTGAATTGGTTGATGTTGGCAGCTGAAACAACATCTTCTGGAAGCTTATTCCATTGTTTTACCACTCTGTTCCAGATGAAGTTTTTACATGGATTACTATTAGCGACGCCGGTACATAATTTTTGACTGTGACCACTAAGCCTGCTATTTTCATTACGCTTAAATATATTGTGTATATCACAAAGGTTGTTGTGTCCACTTAGTTTTTTGAATGTCTCAATTAAGTCGCCACGGTACCTGTGGTCTTGCAATGTTGTGAGGTTAAGCAGATCCAGTCGCTCTTCATATGTGAGTCGTTTCAGTGATCTATGTATTTTGGTAAAGCTTCTGTGAACTTTCTCCAACTGCTCAATATCTTTGAAAAAGTAGGGACTCCAAACCTGAAACGCGTACTCCAAAATGGGTCTGGCAAAAGTTTTATGGATCTTCAACATCATTTTAGGAGTAAAAGCTCCAAGCTTTCCTAATTAAGTAGATCAGGCTTTTAGCTTTTTTAGAAATAGATTTAATGTGATTCTCCCATTTCAAGTCTTCAGAAATCTTCACTCCTAAATCATACGGTAATATATAATGTTTTAGGTATTACTATCATTTGCGTTTTTTTTTTTATAAATATTGAAATTCAGTCAGTATGGAAAAAGAGAAATTAAAAATAATCAAACAGCTTTCATTTCCACAATTTTATAAGCATGACCAGCTTTATTTACCCGTAAAACTATCTTCTATGATCGGAAAAAAACATAAGAAAAGTTTAGTTAAAGTAGGGGTAGTATTTAACTGATCGACTAAAAACTATTTGAACGACATAAATACTAAATAGGTGAGCGACTTAGTCCCTAATGTAACCTAACGTAAACCTATATCGAAATAGACGGTAAAAGCCAAAAGCTTGATCCACAGTCAAAGTTTTACGACCTAAGTCAGTCCGCTTGAAACCATTGCAATGATAAAAACATTTTATAAAAAAATCAAACCGACTTCAAAAAGTAAAAAATAAAACTTTTGGAGTTGGTGCCAGCCAGGACATTGGACTTCTATTAACTATATATTTTTTTGGCCTTAGCTAGCTAGCACCGACTCCAAAAGTTTTATTTTTTACTTTTTGAAGTCGGTTTGAATATTTTTTATAAAATGTTTTTATTTCAGATTTTTTAGTTACATCATGTGCCGTTACTTACACTAAAAATCAGCCCATACACAACAATGTCATGTAGGTAAACGACTACTTGCCAAAAGGTGATTGATATTTTTTAAGATTATGAAAAAACTACTAGCCAGATCTTCGTAAAAATTATATGGGACCAAATTGACAGTTTACCCGATCGAACAAAAAAACAATTATTAAAATCGGATCACCAACACCGGAGTAATCGGTATACATACATCAGACAAAAAAAAAATAAAAAAAAAAAACGCGTTGAATTGAGTACCTCCCTCCTTTTTGTTGAAGTCGGTAAAAAACACACGTCACTCAGAAACGAAAATCGTTAATTGTGCAGTACTTTCTTGCAAGAGCTAGTCAATAACATTTACACATCACTAAATCTCGCTCTTGACGTCATCGTAGGTACGAAAAATTCGACACGCTAGGTTCTTATACAGTTTGAAGCGCTCTTTACGTCTATCTCGATATATCTGTGCGTAAACCATTTCTTTCCGCAATCCAACCTAGATTTTTAGTCGCTCGTTTTAGTAGTAATATAAAGTCGACCGGTTTATTATATTCCGTAAAGTAGTATAAAAGGTCTTACCAGAGCCACTTGCAAATAGGAAGTCCCGGTGAAGGGAAGACGTCTTCAGGTAAGGGTAAAACAGCTTGCTGGCGTCCAGGCCCTTTTACAATGCTGCAACAAAATGTTTCATTCATTTTTCACTTTAAATTTATGAAAATTCTTAAAAAAAATCTTAGTTTTAGAATTTGGATTTGGGTATGGAAGGATATTAAAAATGAAATTTTGTGTTCATTATAAAAGCAGTCTATATTATAACTAGCGACCGCCCGCGGTTTCACCGGCGTGGTTCCCGTTCCCGTGGTAATATCAGGATACAAATTATTGCAGGGTATTTACTATGTCTGTGCCAAATTTCGTCAAAAACGGTTCAGTAGTTTTTGCGTGAAAAAGTAACAAACATTTAAACATCCTCACAAACTTTCGCATATAATATTAGTAGGGAGGATCTATTTTAAATAAAAAAAGTTCTTATATCAAACTCTACAAGGACCTTCAACGCAAATATCGAACAAACAAAAACACAAAAGAAAAAATAAAAATCATTCGAAAAGAGAACACTCAACTACGAAGGCGGTGTATGTACGTGCGAAGAATACAACCAACAGCCAAATAGGTAAGGCATAAGCAAAAAGGTCCCTCGCCTCGCCGGGACGATTCCCACGTTCGCTTAGAAAGGGTCCTCAGGCGGTCTAGGGGCGAGGGGCGCGGGGGCTGCGCGATTTTTCACCCAAGACCACGTGTTCGCCACGTGCGTGAAAACTTTTCGGTGAAGTTTTCCTTCCGTGCCGCGGTGCGAAGGATTCGATATTTGAATTTGATGCGCTTTTTATTTTTTTAATGCTTGCATTAAATACTCCTTGGAACCTTTTTAACCACTCAGGCCCCGGATTATGAGACACAACAGATAATCCATTATTCTCTGGACGCCAGTGTCCGCTTCGGGTTTAATAAATTATCAAGGATGCGAACTTTGTCTCTAAAGGTCAGAACCACTGGTGGAAAGGTTATTGGTCCAAGATAGACAGTTATGGTAAAAACAGGTCACAAAACCAGCCTTTATTTATTTATAAGTAACTTAATGAAATAAAAGTAATAAATCAAGAGGCAAATACCAGCAGTCATGAAATTATCCATTAACAAAGATAATACAAATTAAGAAAAACATAATTTGATTGGAATCCGATTTTAAAACGATTTGAGTAAATTTTCTTTGGTAGGTACTAACTACTTACAGTATGTCCAAAATCATTTTTTTTTTATTATTAAATTACATAACGTTTTGATACCAGTTAAGTCTATTTAAAAATTCTGCACGCCACTAATTTCCACATCACACAGATGATTCATTCGTACGGCCCTTTTTGTTAACTTTTATTGCTACGATTATCGATCTATGCGTCTATCTTATCTTGTACCTTATGGACATTAAAAATTAAAATACATCGATTAGTTTCGAATTTTGGAATGATCATTAATACTGATTGATATTAGCCGTGTCTAACACTCATAAAATTTATGGACTATCGACAACAGATTTCACTTACATTGAGGGGAATTATAACGTAGTCATAAAAATGCCGCTTTCTTAAGACAATGCGTATACATAGCCGTTTTGCAATCAACAAATCAACTAAGCCGTGTCTAGAAAATTCTTAATTGAACTAATGAGAAGTCATTACAATTTTTATTGCGGCCATAATGATTACGATGCCTTAAAATAATAAAAGCAATTAGACATTGATGGCCGTAGCGGAGCGGATGCGTTCGTCTCTCTCTCTCGCGTCTGATAGATCGGGTGTTAGATGAGTACAATATGATTAGATGTAATTGTCTGAACGGTTATAAAAGTTGATGTTTGAGACGATACTCTGTTTGTCGTAAAACCGAAATGTTTCCATCTCCGACGGTTTAATGTTGAAAAATAAAAAGCTAAGGGTGTGCCGAATAAGGATCGGTGGCGAGTGTCCTTACAGGTTATTATGGGTCCGAATTTATAGTTCAAAATTACTTGTTACTTTGTTTTCTGCTTGAGATTTTTGCAGTGAAACTGCTACTTACGTACGAATATTAACATTTAATGAGCCTCTTCCTAAACTATATTCATAAATTTTGAATGATTGATGTGAGACAGTGTTTTGTACAAGTCTGTGACCAAGTGTTGATTAAATTTTACGAAAATTCCTAATGTCCCAATATTTTTTAAAATTTAAAATGCATAATTATGTTCAAAATACTTGGCTTAAAAACGTTAATTATTAGGAAAATAATAAGTTTTGAGCAATACAAAAATTAAGACATATTGATGACCACTAATAGCTTTCATTATGTTTGTTTACTATTTTAATTCCGAAACAAAATTAACGTATTTTAATGTACGTTGAAATTGAAATTGCGTTCCATACAATCAGTATATTTATCCAAACCATATAACTGAGAGGACAATTAAAATAACTGAATCATATACCAAGTTAGGCATAGATATGACTCATGGGCATATTTCTAATTAGGTACAATGGACGATCTAATGAAGTGATGTGGTCCGATAGAAATAGACGCTTTATAATTGCTGCTTAAATCGCATTTATAAGAGCTAACATCTAATACTTGCTCTTACTTTTTTCTTGCCCTTAAGGTGGACATTTAGCCTTCACCATACCTGTGGGGTTAGCAGGAAAAACTATAGAATTAGTATCGATTAGGTATCGAGCACGTAATGTCAAAAGATGTATATAGGAAAATGTAGTTCCATTTACGTCCGGTAGGAACGCTGCTGCTTAATATCTCATTTTTTTTTATTTACTTCCTCGATTATTACTCGAAAGTTATTCGTGCTAGGCCTTTGAGAAACAGTATAGCTATCTTATATATTAAATTCAGGGACACAGCAACCACAGACGCGATACTGAAAACATTGTTGCTACGGCGACAGACTTAGATAAGATGTTGGTACAGTCGGGGAACTCCCGGTTGACCAGTAGAGTTTTATTATCGAGCTTTATTTAAAAACTTAATAGATATATAAAAAACGTTTATATCACAACTAATAAAACTTTAATAAGTATTTCATTTGAATACTAAATTATTCCATTATACTTAGTACTTTCCGAGAAAACGTTTCCCAAAACAACTACCGGTCAACCGGGGAGTTCCCCGATTGTACCTAGGCAGGCGAATTTAGAACAAGTCCCAGTACCAACCAAACCGAATACCTCAAAAATGTAGTAGACATATCTTTGTAATTTTTTATGTTTCTATTGTTGATTAAAGAAAAAAAAACAACTTTTCATCTTTTTAGGGTTCCGTACCTCAAAAGAAAAAAACGGAACCCTTATAGGATCACTTCGTTGTCCGTCCGTCCGTCCGTCCGTCTGTCCAGACCGTTTTTCTCAGGAACGCGTGGAGGTATCAAACTGAAATTTATATCTAATACTCAAGTCTACTGTCCCTTGGAGTTGTGAAAAAATCTAACTTCTAAGCCAAAGCAATGAAACGATACAGCCGTTTATGCCGCAAATTTCCGCAAATTTTCGAAACTCGCACGGGAATCAATACCTACAGGATGCTTCCCGTGAACTTAGAATCTTGAAATTTGGTACGAAGTAACGTCTTAGAGTACAGATAAAGGAAAAATTGCGAAAACCGTAAATTTTTAGTTACATCATAAAACACTAAAACATATTATAAATATTTTAAACGGAACCCTCGGTGCGCGAGTCCGACTTGCACTTGGCCGTTTTTCTTGCATAAAATGTGCGTTATATAAATAGCATAGTGAATGTAAAAAAACGTGTTTATTTACTTAGTTCGTGACTTAAAGTATAATTGCAACCACAATGCTTATTCCTAATATAAATGAAAGAAAACTACTTGTCTTAATCATCCCGTCTGAGTAGGTTATATTTTTATATAATTATTCATCTCAATTATGATATTACAATTATAGTTTTAAATTCAACTTTTTATATTTTTATATCTTAATATTCACACGCCCACACTCGATAATTCATGTAGTGATGAGATGTGTTAATGAAAAAGTATGATCTTATATGATTTTTTGTTAAAATCTTAAGTCACACAGTACATCGGGGAACTTCCCGGATGACCAGTAGAATTTTTAAGGGAGCTTTATTAAAAAAAGTAATAGATATACAGAAATTTATATCACAAATAGTAGTCACTAATACATATTTCATTTGAATAATAAATTATTTATTAACCTTAATTCTTTCCGAGAAAACGTTCCCCAAAAAACTTTATTGGTCAAACGGGAAGTTCCCCGATTGTACCTACAAAAGGCAGAAACAAATCGAACGACACAATAATCGCTATTATAATCATTAGCTCTACTTTCAAAATTGCTTTGTCACGTAAACATCATCGCTGCATCTCAATCAGACGAGTCATTTTAACCCGTTTATTACGCGCTACGCGATTTAGACTCTATTGTTATTGCTTAGAGTCAAATTTATTTATGCTAAGAAAGTATGCAAAATACGAAGGGCGTTTCGAAGAGTTAAACATAAAGGTGATCTTACACCTGTATGCGGCCCGCATGCTGTGGCGCCGTCATCACATTTGTTGCCGGTATTGCGGCAAACGTGGCGCCAACAAGGTTACAAAACCTACGATGCGTTCCATGTGAAATAAAATATAACTTGAATGTATAGCCGAAACGCCTACGCGCATAACTTCAAGACAACTTCACCAAATTACATTTTTTCAGGACAAGGTTATATCAAAAAATTGTCGAAAAACCGTACGGCAAAGATTTTTAAATTCCACGCGGACCAAGTCGCGGTTGTAAAGCTAGTGCCTACTTAGTAAATGCCAAAGAATGAACATACGTTCAAATGATCCGAGGTAGGTATGTGGCATAAGTACTTGAGTTACAGACATCACAGAACCAACGAAGGTAATACAAATATATTATAAAACTAGCGGCCGCGGCCGTGGTTCCCATTCCCGTGGGGATATCAAACAATTCTCTCTTAGTGCTCGCCTACATCGTTAAAGGATCCTGCATGCAAAATTTCAGCTTAATCGGTTCAGCCGTTTGGTCTTTGCGTTGTACGTATGTCAGTCAGTCACGTATCGTTTTATTAGTATAAGAGGTTAACAAACAAATCATGTCATCAGTATGCATGTTAGTTCAGGATAAGTATCGAACATACGGCTTCTAAGTAGTTTATTAGATATGATCTGCACCACTGCGTTATCGGTAATTCTACGGTCAACTGTGCGTGCACCTTTGTAATAAAGTCTCAGACTTGACCCATCTGTTTTTTGTTCCAGTCCTAAGTTTAACAAATCGACCCGCATGGTGTTGTTATTATTGTGTGTAAGGTTCTTTTACTGCTAGGGGTGTATTATGCTTGTAAATGATCCAAAATTTAGACTTAAGGCGATACTCGAAAAAATGAGCAATGAGAAACCGACGCGCACGGGAGCGAGACCGATTTTGCAGATTAGGCAAAAAAACACAAAATCACTTCGTATTAAAAAGCTACGATTTAAAAAAAAATGCTTTTATACGATCCTAAATATTATTGGTGTCCATTTATTAAACCAATTTCCTATAGTGTAAGTAGCCCCATTTAAGAATAAGCTTGAATTTTCGTATTTTTAGAAGTCTTTTCGAAAAGAAAAAGTGTCGAGGCAAACTCATAAAATCGTGTTTTTGAAACTGTACGAATCTAGATAAAGGTATGAAGAAATATATATGTTATTACCATATTTGTAACAACTGTAACCGTGCTATAGTTTTATATCAAAAAGTCCATACTTTTTCTGAGTAGTGCCTTAAAAGACAAAACATTAGACTTAAACAACGACCTGTTTGGCGAAGGGGTACTAAACCCGCCTTCTGCGCCAGAAGGCTCGGGTTCGATCCCCGGACTAGACAAATTTGCGTGCATGAACATGTCTATTTGTCTTGGTCTGGGTGTTTAATATGTATAATAATGTATTTAATTTATGTAATGTATTTACAAAAAAAAAGTATATAAGTATGTTTATCCGTTATGTAGTATCCATAACACAAGTTCTTCATGAAACTTAACGTGGGCTAGATAATTGGTGTGATTGTATGCAGTTATTATTTATTTATTTATTTAAAAAAAGCGTGTTAAATTATACCGCATCTAAGTATGGTAGATATCATGTAAAGGAACACGGAAATAATTATGAAACTAAAATATCTCCAGGCTAGTAAAATCCTAGACACTTGTTGGAAGCCTCCAAGCTCAAGGAGATACTGTATTTTGTATGGATCGTTCAGTTCGCAGTGGTTAATGTTCTCACTAGAAATGCGGTGCTTTTTTTTTCATAAAATGCCAATAATACCCTGTCTGTGTCTGTCTGTCTGAGCTGTGTAGTGTCGGCTTAGAATAGCACTAACCCCTCTCATCCCATGGGTGTCTTAAAAGGCGACTAAGGGACTTAGCCTTCAGGAGACGGGCAGCAGCGTCTCCTACATACTTGGCCATACTGCGATCGCCAACACGCCTGCCAATCGTGGCGATTATGGCAAACCCCCCCGGTTGGGGGAGGCCTATACCCAGCAGTGGGTGTTATATGGCTGAGACGACGGCCCTGTCTGTATAAGCCTGTGCTAAATATAATTACCTATATTGTAAACTAACTTTGTACTTACTATGCCAGATAAAAAATTCGCTTCCTCTCGTAAGAGCTGACGGAAAGCCTAACCATAAGAAGACAGAAAAACAGCGACTTCATGGCGATCAACAATCTATCTACTCTCACTTTTAAATTTCGTAAAAACCGGTACACAGTCTTAGGTGACGCCATAACAACAATGCTTTCAGCGTTGTTGTATTCTGGCAGTTAGAGACAAGATAGCCAGTTCGTCTGTGGTTGAGGATTCCGGGAGAGGCTCGCTTCCATCTTGAGACTTGTCAATACTTAACATCATGTATGAAGAAGGCTAAGAGTCTCACCGTGGTTCATAAAAACTATATCGAGATAGACGAAAAGACCGCTTCAAACTGTATGAGAACCTAGCGTGTCGACTTTTTCGTACCTACGATGACGTCACGAGCGAGAGTTAGTGATGTGTAAATGTTATTGACGAGCTCTTGCAAGAAAGCACTGCACAATTAACCATTTTCGTTTCTGAGTGTCGCGTGTTTTCATGGCAATGGTCTCAAACGGACTGACTTAGATCGTAAATCTTTGACTGTGGATCAAACTTTTGGCACGCAAGGTTTCACACAGTGGTTCGATTTCTTTGCAGCCGAGTGTATTTTTTAGGTCTGGTCTCCTTGTCCTAAGGAAAAAAGGAAGATCGTGGAATAAGCCACCGAAAGAAATCCGATAAATTTCATCATTGCTGATCAGCTTCTTGGCCCTCCACTCTAGGACTCCAGTATCTGGTACAGGTATTAGGTGAATCCTCAAGATCAGGGATCGTACCGCGCAAGTGTCATCGGCATAAACATTGACTTCAATTGACAAATGGATGCGACATATTGCTCTTAGTCTTTGGTAAGTTTTCATTTGTGTCAAAAAGAAGCAGCAATGTGTCACATCCATCTGTCAAATGAAGCCGACTTCGATGCCAACGCTTGCGCTTGGTGTAGATTGATCAGCTGTTCCAATATAATGTACTAGCTCATCTTTGCAAGAATATAGAGCCCTTAAATGCCAACTTAGCTTAGCTTTCAATCGAAGAACTAACATTGAGAGTTTATGACTAAAATAGATTTTCTACTTTTATTTAATATTTTTTATTTATTTAGTGTTGGAATATGCTAAATCAATTGATTCATAGGAGGTACTTAAATTACAATCCAATCCGGCTGAGATGACTCTCTGCTGACTGGGTACTCTGCTTTTATGTCATGGAGCTGAATTGTCTTTCGGCTATCTAGGTACCTTACTTTCTTATCATCCAACGTGAATTGTCTTTCAGCGAAAAAGTCATTCTGATAGAGAGGGGGGTTTTATTTAATACTTCCATGCGTTCTTGCGAAAAATGTGCTGACAGACAGACTACTTGTCTTGTGCTAATTTTTTTATTAAAGGTCAAGAATGATAATATGAAAAGGATCTTAGAGACAATAATTTAGTTGATAAATAAGGAAAATACCATAAGTGCACAATTATAGTTTTTGTTATCATTCCTTTTTCAAATTTAAAATGATCGCAACTTTTTCTTCTTGCATTATATTATGATAAAATAATAATTTCTTGGAGATTTTTTTTTTATATAGTCTGAAGTGTAAACATTTTTAATTTTTTTTTTTATATAGTCTGAAGTGTAAACATTTTGAAATGTAAATCTAAAATAGCCAAAATTGTTATTGCTCTTGTAGCATTGGCTAGGACTATCATGTCATTTCTTTCATATAGTTAATTTATGTAAGATCGCACTGTTTTTTTTCAAAAATAATTAAAACTACCTACATGAAACTGTGTTTCTATTCATACTTTCACTAATATGAACTGGCAACGACTTGAAAACCAATAAGCTATACTTTGCAAGGATCTATTACCAACCACATTTTGTTGATTATCGAGTCAATAAATAACCTATATTTGAATTAATAAACGACAGTTCGTTTAATAAATTTAAAATGGCTTAACTCAGAAAAGGTTTATTATATTCCGCGGTTGAGCCTTAACAAAAGTGCAAACCACAAATTACGAAGGAGACTATTTTAAATGGATTTGGTACAAAAGACGGCGAAACAGCTGTTGACTAGTGTACCATCTGTCTTTCCCCTAGTTCGATAGTAGTTGGGGTTAATTATTAAATTGATCACTCACTCAAATGTTGGTTGCATCGAATTGAGCTACTGGAATGCATTTGATGGGTTAAGAGGGGATAAAATGACTGTCCATATTTGTATTTTTGTCGGCATTTCGCTGTATGTTTGCCTATTGAGGCGAAGATAAATAGATATTAGTAAAATTCTTACTTCCCAAAGTAAAATGCAAATAAACCTATTCTATTCTAAAAGAAAAAAGGGTTTTGTTAGGACAAAAATGGTAGTTAAATGTCATTTTTCCTGTACTTATTACTAGTAATTAGTATTTTTTTTTCAACTTACTGGTTTGCAATAAAACAACTTTTACGGATATCAAACACGTCATGGATGTCATTCCGTGACCACGGCAGCTGAAAAGGTGCCGAAACGCATGGAAAAAAAAGCCCCCTAAAAACCTAAAAATACGGACAACTTAGTTCATGAAATATGGCGCGTTTGATATCCGTAAAAGTTGTTTTATTTCAATGAACAGTGCGCGCCAAAACATAAGATGTACGTTCCTGGTGTGGTTTTGGTAAAATATTTTGATCATTCACTTAAGTGTTGGTCGTTGCAACGAATAGAGCTACGTTACGCTAGCTAAGAGTGAATAAAATTACTGACCATATTTGTATTTTGTCGGCATTTCGTTGAATGATTTCCTTAGGAAAACGATAAATAAAGATGAGTATTTGTATTTAGCAAAAAAAAGAAAAAAAAAGGGTTTTTTAAGTGATAATTAAATGTATTTTTTCTTTTTACTACGTGTTATTAGTAATGTTAAAATTCTTAACTTTTTGGTTTGTTTTTGATCAGATTTAATTAATAATTTAATCGCACACTTAAATGCTGGTCGTTGCAACCGGAATGCATTTGATGGGTTAAATCCTACTAATATTATAAATGTGACACTATGTCAGATTGTTGGTATTTTTTTTATTTTTATTAAGGTATTTATTTATTTATTTCATGCTAAGAACATACAAACTTGTTTGTTGGATGGTTGATGGATTTGGATGAAATTTGGAAAGTAGGAACTTCAAGTAGTGGACTAACACTAACCCCCATATTCTAAGTTTAGAATCCACTCAACCTCGTCGTGGGTAAAAATGGTAGTGTGCGCTAGGCCTAACACGGAGTGGCTACGTACTCTTTGGCTCCTCCAGGTCCTTACATAGTTATGACTCAGAATACCGATTTCGAAGAGGTTTTCAATGAGGTTTTGTTTAGTCGAGGACGAGTAAGTTTTGGAGGAACGACTTAGAGTATGGGTGTTACACTACTTTTTATTCCGATATTCCAACGGGAACGGGAACCACGGGAGTAAAGCCGCGGTTGGCCGCTCGTGGGGGATAAAGTTACTGTCCATAATTGTATTTTCCCGGCCTTTCGCTTAATGTTAATCCCATAAGGAAGATGATAAATAAAGATAAGTACCTATTCTAGAGTAAGTAACATGCAGTATGAAGTTAAAAAAAAAATATATATAAAAGAAAAAATGATGAATTATTTAAGATACATATTTTTTGCTAAACTAAAACCGGTTATTAGCAATATTATTATTTTATTAAGCAACTTGGCTTCTATTTTGATCGAATTGTGTTGGTCGTTTATCTCTTTTAGTGATTAAAAATGGTTATAATTATAAGAAAAGTAGAAAAAAATATGAGCTATAAAATCTTATGCTCATGGTAGATATAATATGTTTTTGTTATACACTTATTGATAGTTCTGCTCTCTATACTTACTGTAATAAAATACTTTCATAGGTATTTTTTATTTAAGTCGTTATAAATGATTCTTTGTTTTAATCTAAATAACACCACAAATTACAGTCAATCATACTCAGATTTTAAATTATTTTGGTAAACTATTTAGTTTATAATTTTTAAATTTTTGCATTTTTTAATTCTATTTTTATACTTATGATAATTTTTTTTTCAATATTTTTATATTTAAAAATTATCATAAGTACCACAGAATACGTAATACCACAGAATAGTAAATTCTTTAAATTAACTATTCTGTGGTATTACGTTTGGATGGGCGACTGACGTGTCGCTGGCCTCTTAATAAATTTGACACAACGATATCTATTTTAAACGTTACGAAATGAATTTAAGATTTTTATAATTTATGCATTTAAAATGCCATTTTCATACAAATTTTTACTTAAAAAAAAAACGCCTTGTTTTACAAGATTCGTCCTGTATAAGCAACTTGTGAGACAATCTTTTTTTTTCATTTTTTATCTTAAATAACTAATTAAAAAATAATGGGGCGGTCGTTGCCAACCCAATATTTGATCCTTTCTAGATCCTTGGTTAGTCAGTGGCTATCATTGCCGGTCACTCGTAACTTGGGGGATTTATTATGGTTTATTTAGGTCTTTAACTATGAAATTACCGATTTGTATGAAGATTTCCAAAGAAAGTTCGTTTTCCATACTAACATTTTTTGTTATAGTTACTACCACAAGTGCTAATGCCACAATTTTTTAATGTACAATCATTGTTTGAAGACTAAGCAATCTAATGCTATTTTTTTTAAATTATGAAAATTTATAAATTATATTAAATAAAGTAGTAAATTTTGCTAGCAAAAAAAGAAGAACCTTTCGAGGTATTTTTTATCGTATAAGAAACGAAAATAATAGCCATGAGATTAATTATTCTTGATCATTATGATCTTAAGTAAATATAAAAACAAGCAATAGATGTACCTTTTCATCACAGAAGTAGTGAGACACTCTAGAAGTGTTAGAAAAAATCGGCAATTTCATAGTTTAAACCCTATTATATATCCCATAAGCTTTAAACTAAAAAGTAGAGTTTTGGACAATCATTGTGATACCTATACTTACTATAATATTACCTTCATGATTAGTAGTTTTGTTTTAGTGTCTTTAATTTTTCTGTTTTCAGTCAGTGATTTGCTACCATATGCATAGAGTTTTCATTTCACTCTTTTTTTGTATTTTAAAAGATTAATGAAAACGATTTTTTAAGAACTTTCAATATCTAACTTTTCTGTTGCCTTATCAATTGTTGCAATTTTGGTTATAATTAACGATAGTGATAAGTTATCCTTCTTAAAATTATAATATCAATCTGAGAAATGACTACTTATGTACACATTTAAATTTAATATTTTAGAAAGTTTATTGAAAAATAAATGTTCCTACCTATCCTAACTTTACAGACATCATTTTGATGTTTGGTTAATACTATATCTTATAAACCAACTTATTTCTTCAACTTATTTATTATATAATATATATTTTACGAAATACGAATTCTCAGCACTGGATATTAACATTAACATAAGAACATTATTGAAAATTATTACTGCAAAGCTTCTGTTTAAAACAAAAATAACGAATATTTATCTCAACATTATAAATTTATTGATAAAATATTCCACTTCAAAAAAAATTATCAATTTATAAGAAATTAATAGCTCATCGTTTCATAATAGTAGACAATAAATTGATACAAAGCATATTTTACATATTATGTGTAAGTATTAAATACATTAAGAATGCATTAAACAATAAGATGAGATGACCACTAATTTATAATTAAACTGTTATTTCATACTATTTACGATAACATTTTTGGTCACGTTTTTAAATCATGACAATAATAATAATTATATTTTTTTTATTTTGCATACCATTTTCATTTATAAATCATCCATTTACATTTTCATCAAAATGTTATAGGTAGGTACTTATTGATTCAGTGATTAAGGTTATGACACTACAATTAATCATTACAAACATACTTAAATTCCTAGTCATACCGAATTATAAAAAATCCTACCAAAAACTTCCATCTACTAAAAATCAAAAATCTACGAAAACACTAATTTTAATCAGCGCCCAAAAAAGGTTGCCTAAACTATCGATACGATAACAAAAGGAGAACATCGACATAGACAAAATATATTTTCGGGACGTCGTGGAAAAAAATAAAAATAAAAAAGTAGGTAGAAAAAAAATGCAACTCGCGTTCGCAGCCAATCGGCTCTTTGTTGACTCGCTCGCCCCGCCCCCCGCTGCTTTTCCTCTTTGACGCGTCAAAAACATAATAAGCCTTTTCAACGGTTTTTCCGACACACGAATGTGTGGACTCGGCTTTTCTTTCGCGCAACTTTTCGTTTACTTTATACGCGACTACGGAATCGCTAGCAGACTGTAGCAACCGTAGCTTCTTAGATGTAGATATTATTTTATTTTGCTATAAGATTAATTTTGTTGTTCTTTATATTAGTAAAACTTTTTAAGAGATTTCTTTCAGTATCGTAAAAAATTATATCGAAACTTTTTCGTTATAAATTTATGATCTCTACTACGCTACTGAAAGAAAAAACTCGGAAATAAATTAAAAGTTATTAAACTAAATTAAAGTGAAAATAATGAAACGAAGAAAATATAAAAATAAACAATCTACTTAAATCAAATAACCAACAGTCTATTAGATTCTATGTTCTACTTACAATATTCCCGAAGCTGAACGTAGGATAGGAGCTTAGATTTGTTTTCGTAGCAGTGACGTTGTTAATTAGCCGGCGCTCGCTGATTCATCACTTTATAACGTCTCAGCGGCTAGTCCGAGCCGATACAATTACCACACTGCAACAATCTAATCCAGTTTATCGACGCAAAACAACGAACAACACTACTCCAAGTTCAAATTCGGAACGCACTAAAAAGTTTGAATTCTTGACAGCGAACGCGCGTAAGAATTTTTTTTCAGCAGCTGTCAAAAGTGGCGCAGGCGAGCGCGGGCACGGCCGACCACGTCAGTGCGCTGACGTTCACTAGCCGCGACTCGGCGTAAGTCGAGGAGAAGAAGGCAGCGGTCTCTACCAACCCGCCTTTCGTTCGTCTCGCTCTCGCGCGGCAATGCCCGCCCGCACCATTTTTACGGTTTAACCGACTCAATTCAATTCAACTCAACTCAATTGTCGTGGCGCGAATGCCTTCGCACTGGACGCTAGAGTGAGACGTATAGCGTTCGGTTTTCCAGGCAACTTTTTCTGAGTGTAAGTAGATTTGCTAAGAAGAGGTCACTCTTAAGTAGATGTAGACGAGCGAGCGTTGACGTTCGATGGGTTAAAATCAAGAAACTGCGTTCGGAAATAGGGAATAGAGCCTTCATCTTATTATAAGACGCAGCAGTGGTCGCCGATGTTTCGTTTCGCTCGCGCCACTATCGTCCGGCGCGCGGGTCGGGCGCGCGAGAGCGAGAAACCCGACTCGCGAGAGGCGGTGCTTTTGCTGTCGGCTCTTGCCGCTGGGTGTGTAAAGTTTTAGGCCGAAACATGTAAAAATGCATCTTGAAAAAAAGTTATGTATTAAAAAAAGAACCTTAGTGCGCGGTGGGGGGACATTAATGCCGGGAGGTAGTGAGGGCTTTTTTTCGCATGCCGTATTTTCGGGGTGCACGTACTAACTGGACAATGCATTATACGACTGTTCTGTCTGTTTGGACGCATCGCCTTAGTGGCCCATTTGAACGCCATTGCATTTGATTGACATTCGTTGTTCACTTTAAATTCTAAACAACACTAGCTTTTGGAACAATAAAAACAACGATAAAATGTGCGCTTTGTCAGGCAACTCGCGTTAAGTGCGAAAAATGATCAGAAAAAAAATGCGTGGATTTTTTTTAGCTACTTTGGTTGGTTTTTATTTCAGACTAACTCAGTTATAATGAAAACATGAAAAAACTACTAGCATTAATATCTGAGCACACAATATCCTAAAAAAATGGGTCTGATTTACCACTTCAGCATACGAAGTCCACAAAATGAAAGCTTTTATTATTTGAACAAAACAAACACTCATAGTATTTGGACATTGCAAATACGAATTGTAAAAAAATATATAATTTAAAAGAGTTTATATCAAATTCACATTTTTTTTTAAATAGGTAGCTAGGTACAATTGGGAAACTTTCCGATTGACTACTAGAGTTTATTAAAAACGTTTTCTCGGACAGTACTAAGGTTAAAGGAATAATTTATTATTCAAATAAAATACCTTTTAATGTTTATTTATGATATAAAAGTTTTCTATATATCTATTACTTTTTTAAATAAAGCTCCCTTAAACTCTGGAGATCAAGCGGAAAGTACAATCAAGGAAGTATTTCAAAAAGTAGAAAAGAAAGAAAGAAGAAAGAAAGAAAAACTTTTTATTGGCACACACACAAAACAATCATAACATAAATAAAACAATAAAAAAAATAAAAAAGTGCGCGACCAACTAGGCCCCATCCTCAGCAATGTCACAGTGACATACGGAGCATGCCACTGAGACGTTGGTATTCTGGAGGAGCCTATTTGGTGACAACAGGAACATAACAAAATAACAAACAAACAAAAATTAAACACAGCAATAATACAATAAAAAAATATAAAAAAAAACAAAAATAAAACTATTAAAAAAAAAGAAATCGAATATTGGAAAGGCTGCACAGTCTCGGGTCTCTTTGCCTTGCCAATTACACAGAAAAGTGATTACCGAGTCTGGTTTTTGTTTGTTCTGTGCCAATTTTAATGCGGTGCAATGACATGATATAAAAAAAAGAAAAAACAAAAGGATAAACAGTACAAACGTAAACAAAACATAATCCACATACAAACGAGAAAGTAATAGTTTTATAGTAAATTATTAAATCACAAATAATATAACATTAATAGACATTTCTTTTTGTGTGGGAAAGAGCAAGGAAGAAGAAGAAGAATAGATATTTCTTTTGAAGCCTAATCATTAACACTATAAATGCGAATGCGTGTGTTTGTTTGTCCTTCGTTCATGCACTAACTAAGCAACAAATTGACTTGATTTTTGGCAAAGATTTAGTTAAAAGACAGAGTATATACACAGGCTATTTTTTATCCCGAGATTTCCACGGGAACGGGAACCACGCAGGTAAATCCGCGGGTAGTAATAATTAATTTCTTATGACTTTTCGAACAAATGTTTCCCAAAATAACTCTACGACTGATCGATCGAAGTTCCTCGACTGTAAGTATACTACGAAAAATAACAAAAAGGTAGTCATTAGGTTTGCAGGTCAGGTCGAGTCTAAAATAGCTTTTTTCCAAGTTTTTTCCTCTCGTCCAGTGAATGTCGTAAGAGCGGTCTAAGGGCACAGCCACATAACACAAGACAGAGGCTATTTATATTTTTTTAACATTTTGCTTTTTCAATGCTATTTTTATACTTAAAATTTTAATACAAAAATATTGGAAAAATCGACTCGACCACGTGTTATTCTCAGACAGGGCTCGAACCTGCGACCTTTTAGGTATCCGATCCACTGCTTAGTGGTTTACTGAGCTACCGAGCCTTGCGACCGATCGTCAAAATCGTCAACGTCGACGTCGTTACATCAATGCGAGGAATATCCTTGCATTCGAAAAAAACATTTTTAAAAATATTTAAAGATCGATAAAGATGCAACTTTCATGATTTATGTTTTTTTAAAGAGGGAAGGAAAGGGAAGCAGTTTTGAAGAGTTTAGAAGTTGTGGGTTGGCTGTCACACAGTCTTTTGCGCAAAACACAGAACCAGCAGCGGGGTATACATATTATTGTATTCAGTTTGGTTGGCGGTAGGACTTATTGTAAGTCCGCCGCTGAGTATGACGCCATAACAACAATAGATTTAGCATTGTTGTATTCCGGCTTTCAGAGATAAGATAGCCAGTTCCTCAGTGGTTGAGGATTCGGAAGAGGCTCGTTTCCAACTTCAGCCTTATTAACACCAGCCCCCTTACTTTTGACGCGAGCGCATTGAGATCGAGATTGAATTAATGTCAAAGGTCAGCAAGCAATTATAATTTAAAATAAGTAATTAAACTAAAAATGTATACTTAAAATTAGTGGATAAAGTGATTTTATACTCTAGTAATCGATACGTACATCTTAAAATTTTTTCGGGCACTGTTCATTGAAATAAAACAACTTTTACGGATATCAAACGCGCTATATTTCACGAACTAAGTTGTAATTGTCCGTATTTTTTGTTTTTTTTTAGAGGATCCCGTAACCACGGCAGCTGAAAAATCAAAAAACTTAGTTCGTGAAATATAGCGCGTTTGATGTCCGTAAAAGTTGTTTTATTTCTAGTAATCGATTTTAGCGGCAAACGTCTAATTGATCCTGACAGAATAACAGCGCTTCTGTGTTCATTCTGCCCGTCAGAGAATGACACTGAAGCAAAATGCTGAGCCAGGGTATTTATTGGCCCCACATGATATTCCATACGTTTTGTTTTTATTATAAGTATGGTTTAATTTTAAGTTTTTTTTTGTTATTCTATGTAAGCATGTGTGTGTGTGTGTGCCAATAAATGCTTTTTCTTTCTTTCTTTCTTTCAAATCATCGTCGAAAATCATTAATAATTATTGACTTTCAATCTCGATTTGAACGCTATCCGGTCAATAGTAACCCCCAGGATTGATGTTCGTTCCCCCGCTGGTCACTAGAAAAAGTAGATTTGCCTTTGTAAGATTTTGAATATCACGTTGTCATGGCAACGTCCCTGTTTTCGAGTCTTCATTTCTTTCAGCAAACACGTGACATGCTCCTTCTTCAAGCAATGTTTTTAGAAAACTTGATGACTGCTGATTATATTTTTTTGGTTTTACTTTTTCGCCTTATATACAATTTATTTTAACATTATTAAGAAAAACGGATTTTTTTCCTATTTTTGTATTTGTTTTCGAGTCCCCGATATTTTGGCGCAGTTGCATGGGCCATGATTTTTCTTAATACTTACATATGTTAGTGATACCTTAAAAGTTTAAATTTGTTTTTCATTTCGTTAATTTCTGTTTTCGTATTTGTCCTTTAATTTGTGTAAACTATATCGTATTTTTTTGTGAAAAAAAGAGAAATATTCAAAAAATAGTCATAAAAATGTCTTTAAAATGTTTTATTTACAAAGCATGGTAATGTAAACAACTAAATTAGTGGGGAAGATTCGAGATAAAATAAAGAATGATCATAAAATTAAATTAAAAAACTATACACACGGAAATTTGTTAAATAATCTCAAATAATTTTGAATAGAAATTTTTTTACGGAATTTCGAAATGTAATAATAGTCTCACGTACGACTTTCAAGATGCCATCATGTAGAGTCGAAAATTAAAGCAAGAAATTATTAATTTAGTTCTTGTAGGTACTTCGACGTATCACCTCTCTTCGAAGATTCTGTATCAGAGCAAGACGATCGCTTATGCGACACCGTAGAAGAAGTAGAAGAGACCTTGGAATTGATGTTGAGCTGCAGGAGTCATATAAATCTGCCAAGAAGGTGCTTTCCGACGCCATCTGAAGAGCGAAGGGCGTTGCATGGAAAGAATTCCTAGA
The DNA here is from genome assembly GCA_910589605.1 of Chrysoteuchia culmella. Classification (NCBI taxonomy): domain Eukaryota; kingdom Metazoa; phylum Arthropoda; class Insecta; order Lepidoptera; family Crambidae; genus Chrysoteuchia; species Chrysoteuchia culmella. Next base: position 7,121,827 of record OU342651.1, read on the forward strand.
AATTTTAAAATAAATAAATATTCGCATACAATCACACCAATTATCTAGTCCCACGTTAAGTTTCATGAAGAACTTGTGTTATGGATACTAGATAACGGATAAACATACAAATATACTTTTTTTTTGTAAATACATACTTAATATACATATTAAACACCCAGACCAAGACAAATAGACATGTTCATGCACACAAATATTTGTCTTGTCCGGGGACCGAACCCGGGACCTCTGGCGCAGAAGGCGGGGTTAGTACCTCTGCGCCAAACAGGTCGTCAAAATTTTAAACCAAGACCCCTGGGGACGGCCCTACAAAATGGTTAGGACCAAATCGCGGCAGTCAATTCCGCCGACGGATCTTTCGATCCGCATCTGTTGAACGACATAGTGTCCAACTTATTCCCTTCAGAAGTTCCAGACGTCCCTCTTTTAGTCCATAAAGATGATCAGGTTAAGTCGTCAGAGTTTTCCAGAATCACCTTGGAAGACTTAAATCCGGTAAGTGATCGATTAAGGGGAAGGAAGGGAAGGAAGAAGGCCCCAGGTCCCGATGGAGTTCCGACAAGCGATCTCTCCATTGCACTCAAGCATCTAGGGGAAAACCTTGCCGATCTGCTGAACACGTGCTTGGAAACAGATTAATACCTAGTAACAACTTCTTTCTTATAAATATTATTTTTAGGTTAAAGCGTTATACGGCTGAAGCGAGATAGCAATGAGAAAACGACGCCCGCGGGAGCGAATCCGATTTTTCAGATTAGGCGAAAAAACCACAAAATCACTTCGTAGTAAATAACTATAGCGATTTAAAGAGCAATGAAACTACACGATGCCAAATATGGTAGGTGTCCATTTTTTCAACCAATTTCCAATAGCATATGTAATGTATCCCATTTGAGAAGAATCTTGAATTTTCGAATTTCAGGGGTCTTTTCGAAAAGAAAAATTGTCGAGGCAAAATCATAAAATGGTGTTTCTGAAAGTTCTTAAATCTAGATAAAGGTATGAAGAAATATATTACCAGCCCCCTAATTGTCTAATTTCAAAATCTATCACAATCCCTTTCAACGTTATTTGATTGTGATAGTGATTTATGGAATTGTGTAACTGATAGTCGCAATCCCTTTCGGAACGAATGATGTTTTAAATGACGTACATTTGAAAGATATTTTCGTGTGTCACTTTGCTTAGACAGATCAATTTCGTTCATTCAATACCTTTCAAAATGCGTCCCAATCACAATCCCTATCAATGTCAAATAGTGACGGCCTGAAGTATGTTAATATCTTTCAAATTGCGAATTGAAAGGGATTGCGATAGATTTTAAAATTAGAAAATTAGCCCCTGATTTGTAACATCTAACCGTCTTATAGTTTCATAACAAAAAGTACGTACTTCTTCCGTATAGTGTCTTAAGTATTTGATTCCAAAATTTAAATATCTATACTAAGTTTCGAATCGATTCAAAATCTTAAACCGTTGACGGGTATACACTAAGGTAACGAGGATGCATTCTGCACTGCACTAAGTTATATTTAAGATTTTTGAACAATAGAAAACTCGATAAAATGAGCTCTTTGTCAGCCTACTAGCATTAACCCATTTACAGCGACCGATCGTTATAAAGATCGAAATAATATATTAAAAGTACCCTCAATTCAAACATAGTTACAAGTGGAATTTTATTGGTTTCTGTATATTAATCATCGCGGTGATCGTTTGACATCGTTTTTGCGTTTACGTAAATGTCATTTTTTTATAATTTCTAAGTAAATTTGTGTTATAAATTGTATTGGAGGATTTAACTTCCACAATGTGTTCAAGACGGTAAGTTTATAAAAAAATATTTGTGTTTGCAATTAATTGTATTGATGTTTTTCTTTAATTTACACCCTGTCTTATATATAGACGAAATAAAATTTATTTTATGTACAATATTTTAATATAAAAAATTATGATAGATTTTATGATCGTTATAGCGATCGGTAGTAATATGGGGGTGTTATTTTAACTTTCATTCCAAGACATAGTAAGATGTTGTCGCTCAATGTAATTATTTATTTTTGGGATTTTTGTTTATTCGGTTTATGTTTTGTTGAAATTTTTCAGAGAATTGATTATATGTACTATGGTTTGATCCATACCAAATGTAAAGTGATTGCTGCATGTAAGACCATGCAGCAATCACCTTACATTTCGGAGAACTGTAGCCAGGGGTATAATAAAAAAAGATGTTGTCCCTTGTGAAATTATAGGGAAACTTCTCGCTATGATCGAATCGATCATATCGTAGAATGCAAGGACACCCAGCTCAGATGTTGGATATGCAAAAAAATACGAGAATAATAATATTACTAATTGGTAAATAAAAAGATTTTGAAAACATTTTTCATGAAACAAGCCTGTTTTATTTCATTCAAATAGGATATAATCGGTAAACGGTAAACTTGTTCTTGTATGGGCGGTGACCTACCCGCCTACTACTACTGATCGTTATAACGATCCACATTTTCCGAGCTTTCCAGAAAACTCAGATTTTTTTTTATTTTTTTTTGTTGTTTCTATACACATCAAGGTTAGAATATCCAAAAATTACGGAAACACGAGACAAAAATAAGTTTCAGTAACAAGTGGGTGTGCGAAAAATAATCAGTGTTTCTTTTGGCTTCTTTGTTAGTTAATTTATTACAGACTTGGTCAGTAATCTGGAGAACTAAAAAGCACAGTTTTCTTGACCAAAAAGGCTTATCTTCGTTCCCTATGTGATTGTTATAGTTGTTTTGTTTTCGACTTATACAGCGTAGACCTACATGTACCGTAATATGTTTCAGGATTGTTATCTAATGAATATACCTACAATATCTTACAAATAAGCTGTCGAGGCCCTGGATAGAACATACGTGACATTCGCCGTGATAACAGCCTTAGAGTAACCAAGAGTAATGTCACATTTCTTTTCCTTATGAGTACCTAAGGGGACTTGGGCCGATGAGATCATCTCCTCATTAAAATATTACCATTAACGGCCTCGGCTTCAAAAGCTGAAATTGGCAACTTGCGGATATTCACATGCACAAATATTCTTCAGACTATACTTCAGACATATTTTAAAACTATGGGGAAGGAGTCCACCCTGAAGAACGTGGTCAGGTGAGTCTCCCTGGAATACGTTAAAAATTTGGAGATCTCCAATGTATACCAAGAGCCACAAAAATTAAGATACTCACTGAGTGGGGTGTCGTTGAAGCTGTGTTTATACTGCGTATAATGCTCATCCCCAACAATTTTCCGTTTGACTTTAAGCATACACAGTCTGTAACCACTTGCTTTGCAATTCATATAATTATTTTGCAGGGACAGGCGCTGAAAACCGCTGGTGTCGATCTAAGGTCTCATTGTTTTTCCCACTGCCAGTTTTATGTTGCTTTCTCGCAGGTCAGAGTAACGCTACGAGCTATTCATATTGAAACTAAAGGGGAGAGATAATAATTATAAATAATAATAAATATTTTCTTACACTCACACCAATTAACCAAGCCCCAAAGTAAGCACTGTAAGGGTTGTGTCATGGGATACTAGGGTAACGGATATAAATACATATAATTATACAAATATAAGTATTTGTATAGAAATATAAACGTTCATGACTCAGGTACAAATGCTTGTATTCATTATACAAACATTTGCCCCTACCGGGATCCGAACCTAGAACCTCAGAATAGGCGACACCTTGAAATCAGTGTACGTACCACTCTACAACGAAGGTCGTCAAATTTATGAAATTCTCAGGTGTGTGGCTCCGTAAGGGTGTAAAATTGTACACACACAATTAATAACTAATGCGTTATTAGAACTCTTCAATTTTGCATTTTTCAATGCTATCTTCATGTAATAAATATATATAATCAAATTTAATTAACGAATTTGCGGCGCTTGCCGTAGAGACAATGGACCCTTGGTCGTCTGACACCAAAAACTTTATTAAAGATCTTTTCATTAGACTGGTCCACGCCTCAGGAGATCTGAGAGCTGGTGCCTATCTTGCCCAGCGGCTGAGTCTTTGCATTCAGGGGGGCAACAACACCAGTGTTCTCGGTACTATGCCACGCGGCTGTGAGTTGGACGGCGTATTTTTGTTATAGTATAAGATTTTATATTTAAAGGTTTCTTGTTTTTCTACTAATTTGTAAATATTTAATAAATAATCAAATATACCAGAAAAAATTATAATAAATAAACAAAAAATGCGTTATTGTTGTATTTTGAATGTTATGTAAAGTGTAACGTAAATTAAAATGTTAAATGTCAATAACTCAAACCCAAGCGAACGAAGTTGAGGGCACCAGCTAGTTGGAAATAAAGCTAAAAAAAACTCGGTTAAAAAAAGATTGCAGCCTCGAAACATTTTGCAAAGGAAATGTTGCCTAATCAACTTTGGAAGTCAGCAATGTAAAGCTGGCTTCGTTATTAGAATTTAAAAATATCAACCGAATACTAAAATACTTTTTTTCAAAGGTTAATCGTAATAATCCTGTACTGCCTAAGTATCGGGGCCGTTCATTTGACAGATGGTAGTGACACATTGCTGTTTCTTTTTGACACAAATGAAAACTTACCAAAGACTAAGAGCAATATGTCACATTTATCTGTCAAATGAAGTCGACGTCGATGCCGACGACACTTGCGGTCTCCGGCGCAAACTTACCAAATACGAGTACTATAAAAACTCTCACTTGGTAGATATGATTTTCACAAGTATTTGGTACTGGTATGTAGTATATGATTCCTTTTTTTAATAAGCACAAAAAAGTACAAGTGTACAATACTTTATCGAATCTTTTTTTATGAACGACGGGGAGACTAAGCTTTAATCATACCTAATGTTAAATATTGATAAGGCTGAAGATGGAAGCGAGCCTCTCCCGGAATCCTCAACCACTGAGTAACTGGCTATCTTATCTCTAACTGCCGGAACACAACAATTTCTGTAAACATTGTTGTTATGGCGTCCTGGGAATCGAACCCGGGACCCTTGGTTCTGATACCACAGAGGCGGTTTTTTTTTTATCTTTTTACCTCCTACACGGAAAACATTGTCGAAACTTAACAATCCTTGTAATGCTTAATATTGTACGTGTATGTAATATTGTTTGGCAACGACATGACATGACACGTATTTGGTCCGTTGTTTTCTTGCAAAACTGATGAGAGCTTCTTGCTCCCGGTAAGAAATCTTCTGAATGACGATTCAAAAATAATTTGCAACAAGTTCAATTGAATAAAGCTACTTTTTATCTTATCTACTAGCGGCCGCTCGCGGTTTCACCCGCGTGGTTCCCGTTCCCGTGGGAATATCGGGATACAAAGTATCCTATATTCATAACCAGGTGGTTTTCCAGTGTCTGTGTACCAAGTTCCATCCAAATCTGTTCAGTAGTTTTTAAGTTTATTCTTTGCAAACAAACAAACAAACAATCAAGTTTATGATATGGAGATTTGTATGCGCTAATCTGTAGTACCTTGGTAGAGAGGTCACATTCAATAGAGTGGGATACTTTTTTAGTACTTATGACTTTTTTGCAACAAAAGTAAATCTTAAAGAGGGCAAAATAGGTAGGCAGGTATGGATAGCTATTACAAGGATTTCGAAAAATAAAACACGTTGACAAAGTTGCAACGCGCCACTTGCAGATGTATAAGAAATTGTAGAGATAATATCACTTAAGAACATGAAAGCCAATGTCACATTTTTTTAAAGTACAAATTAAAAAGAGGTATTCCTCGAAGCGCACCCATTTTCAAGCGCACCTAAACTAATCCTCGAAGCGCACCAATGTTCAAATTTTGAATAGAAATGAGAAAGAGGAAATAGGTAGGCGTCGTCATTTCTATTGTGCCGGGACGGACGGGGCAAGTAACAAACAAAAAGTACCAAGGCAGCATAACCAACCCGGAGTTATTATACTTACTTAAATAGCTGTTGCCTACAATAAAATAAAAGAATGCCTTAATATTAAATAAATATACAACCTGAACTTCTCATAACAACTAAAATAACTCCTGTTACTTACGCGATTCTGGTACTTTCGACTAAAAATATTTTAATTCTATAATTATTCGTAATTCCCTGAATAAACTGAAAAAGCTCTCCTTTCTCCGGATGTTCGATATCGTCACCACGAGAGAAAGAGAAGCAGTTGGGCTGCTTGATAACCATGCAGCATCAAGCAGCCCAACTGCTTCTCTTTCCGACTTGTCGGAACTCCTACTCGAATCCGAGGGTGACTCCCAAGTCCCCTTGGACGGCGAATCAATCCTCCCACAGCTAATGTCTGGCAATAAGGGCAAAAGTCCAGCCAAGCAGGACTTTAACGCACAGCCGGTGACAAACGCGAACTAGGGAGTAACTAAAATTAAGCTTCCAGGACGTAGACGTCTGAAGCGACAAGGTACGAGGTATGAAGGTATGGAGCCCAGTGAGGCAGCAAACTCTGCATTACGCCTCGTGACGAACACAACGCACGCCCAGGGCAATGGTTCTTTGGTTGGGTTACCTTCTGGCAGGAGGCCGGTTAAGCGGACTCGGTCGGAGGATGAGTGTCCAAAGGATCAAGACAAAAAGTCTTCGCGGGTGGGTGATGGCTGGATATCAGGGGCGCAACAAACGACCCGCGTCGCGCTGTCTGCATCACAGGAACCGGTAGCCGGACATTCAAATGCGGACTTTTAAGGACGCCCTTATGTTCATCCGCGTGGGGATCCGTAACAAGGAACCCACGTCGGATGAACAATCGGGCCTAGTTAACGATGGCATTCTGACGGTTCTCGACGACCTCGCGAAAAAAGTTGCACCTTCAAGCCGGGCTAGCTGCAAATCGTTCTCGAAAACGATTTCAGTCAGCAGTGGCTTGAAAAGCATATATGGAATATCAAACCCTGGCCGGAGGCGGAACTCTCGCTCTTAAGCGAAAAAGATCTGCTAAAGGCAAAGGTTAGTATTCTCTACATACCACTGCCAAATCTGTTAAGGACGCCGTAAGTCTCTTGCAGAAGCAAAATGCCCTGAGTACCGATTTATGGTCGGTGCTACGCACGAAGACCGAATGGGAAGGTTTCACCGTCGCATTTCAATTGACGATGAGTATATAGAGGACCTTCGTAAGCTAGACTTCAGACCCGGTTTTAAAGCAGTTCACATTTGCATCCGGGGCGAAAATACGCCAGAGACTGCGAATGTGACGCAAAGGGCTGAACCTAGTCAATCAGGACTAAGGAAGTTGCCCACTCTAAACTTCCCTCCAAAGGCAGGACTGAAAGTCTTGGGGTCAATGGCACGGCGCGTCAAGGGGCGAGAACTACCGCACCTAAAGTGGACTCTAAAGTCCTAAGGCAAGGCGGCTCTAAAAACGCCTCTTAATTAATCTACACTAAACACAAACCCATAAATAAAATCACACAAAGCACACACTACACAATTACTCAAACACAGCACAACAATGACACACACGTGGTCCAAATAAACTTGCACTTGGTTCTGTGAAACCTCTTCATAGAAAAGACCATTCACATCGCTCTAACCAGGAGCCGCGGTTGGTTAATAGCAATACGGTGTCTGGACCTGGCTCTGCAGGTAAGGTGGTTTACCACAACGGTGGAGTCAAGCCAAGAGCATGTATCCTTTTAAAGAATAATATTGACTTCTTAAGTATAGCAAGGCTATGCAACGATGACATGATGGCGGCCTTTGTTCAAGGCAAGAGCGGAAGCGGACTCGCTACTAATATTTTTTCTAGGTTAATTAACGACTGGCTCGTCAGTGATGAGATATCTATGTCTGATCATTGAATTATCAGATTTGAACTTAATACATCTAACATGTGTGTACTTTTATGGTTGCCAAAGCTACTGACTGGGACTTTTACAGATAAAAGCTCCAAGAGAGGGAGGCTACAGAACATACCGAAACACAAACGTTTGATTGAAACTCTAAAATATGCTGTAGATCAAGGTACTGAAGCAATTACAGCCTCTTATGAGCTGCTCTCTAAGAACGGTAATAACGGGATATCTTGGTGAAATAAAATGTTCGATTTTCTGAGAGGATAATCGCGCAGACTATTCAATAAGGCTAAATCGACGAATCAGTATCTTAAAGCCTTAACTGAATACAATAAGGAACTACGGAAGGCGAAAAGACTTTCATGGAGGAAATTCTGCGAGAAGTCTCACAATGAGCTAGAATCCATAAAGTCTTAGCTAAATCGCCTACTAACCAACTGTGTCTCTTAAAGAAAGCAGATGGACTTTTACCGAGACAGCCGAAGAGACCCTAGATCTCCTGGTGTGTACACACTTTTCGGGATCGGTGTTAACAACAGACACTAATGAACTGAATGTTTCCCACAAACGCCTCTCTAGGCCTACCGATGAAGACTGGAGAAGAGCAGCGAGGAACTTCAGGACAAACAGTGTTAAATGGGCAATAGACACTTTAAAGCCTATTAAATCTGCAGGTGAGAATGATTATTGTTGGGCTTAGGGACAGCAGATGGGCCCAGGCCTTTCCGTGGCATCTCAAAGAACCAGGCCATGCAACTTCTTATGGACAACCCTACTTGAAGAATCTAAAAAAATACTGGCTTAACCAACCGGGATTGCTGCACGTCAAGTCCCTTATAGAAGGATACTCACTAAAACGAACTGCAGAACTTCTAGAGCTCGCAGGACAAACATATGTGCGATTGTCAGGGACGTTGAGTGATACTGATATTTGCCGCTACTGTAAACAGAAGAGAGGGACACCAAAGCACCTTCTGTGCTACTGCGGACGACTTATCCACAAACTCATTATCTACCTGGGTCGGCACATCATCGACCCGGAGGATCTAAAATTCTAAAAGCTAAGAAGATTCTCGACTCTCTGGAAGCCACCGGACTAAAAGAGTTACTATAAATAGGAGGCGAGTTACAATAGATCTCTTAGGTCGCAGTGACTCATTTAACAGCCCTCAACAGGACTGCAAAGCCCCTAGATCCTCAAATAATTATAATAACAACCCTCTAAATAGCAATTAAGCACAAATGAGCATTAATACTTCTGTCACAATCATAACATACTAGCGACGTCCGCGGCTTTACCCGCGTGGTTCTCGTTCCCGTGAGAATATTGAGATAAAAAGTAGCCTATGTGTTAATCCACTATTTGAGGTTCCTAAATACCAAATTTCGTCCAAATCCGTTTAGATTTTTTTGCGTGAAAGAGTAACAAACAAACAAACTTACATACTTTTACATTTAAATTATTAGTAGGAAGTAAGATTATGTTTCCGATATGATTATGGGTGCGCTTCGAGGAATAGTTTAAGTGCGCTTGGAAATGGGTGCCCTTTGAAGGATACCTCAGCAAAAAACCTAACAATAGCACCTAAAAAGATAAGAGAAAAGGTTGGGCTTTCGCGTACTCTGCATTTGTTACACAGTTACTGAGCCTACATTTAGACAGCTGGGATGTAAACCCCAAACCGAGATCTCGAACAAGAGCTATACTAAATCGCTTTTTGAGTGAAAAGGTTTGATAGAATACTTTAATATTTTTAAAACTTTTAAATTATGTTCGACTTCATTTTAAAATATTGAAATATTCTATTTTGCATTTATTCATCTTTCATCCTTTTTATACCAAAACAATGTCAGGTAAGACGATTTGCGAGGTGAATTCTGAAGTGTTTTGCCATTTTCAGAATAGCAGTAGTTTGTCACTAAATGATTAATTGAAATAAAACAAATTATACGGATAAAAACGTATGATTTCTTATTAACTTGGGTAACTATTCTATGTTTTTTTAATATTTCTCGACGTTTCGACACCTTTTCTTTTCAAGGGCCGTAGTAAGAAGATGGCTGTTGTCTGGTTATAAAGTCTGGGACTAGTTCATTTACTAACATAATATTTGTAAGCACAAATTGATTGCTGAAAATGAATCTTTAAAACAGAAACCAAAAATAAACTAAATTCACAAACATTGTCAAAAATCCCGTTTTTCCTAATATATTGTTAGAGAGTTCATTCTGCGTCTTTCCTAAAACTGTAATGTTCCATAGCTCACTTTGGTGAGCAGAGAGACACAAACTTTTTAAAACGACTTAAGTGACTAAAGGCTGATCAAAGCGGAGCGTGTGATAAGTAACACAATTAGGGCTCGTCCACATCGCCGGCCACCAGCTCACTCGATTACATTACCATTTTAGTTTATGAAGTTTACTTCCTAATAACCGTGGTTGGTACAGCCCTATTAATAACGTGGAATTAATCAATAAATATCGTTAACATCACATACAATGATGTGATGCGGAATCTTATGGATATCAGAACCAACGGAGGTATAAATTATTAGAAACCTATATCTGACACCCAGACACGGGGAAAATATATCTAAATGTTCATCACATATTTTTTGTGCTGAGTGGGGATCTAACCCACCTTCCCTGGTGCAATAGGTAGAACAAGTACCACTGCACTATAGGGTCCGTCAAGTAAGTAAGGCCCGTTAGTTGAAACACCGCTGTAATGGATATCAGACCCAACGGTGTTAGAAACATATAAATTAAACCTAAAATAAAATCATTACAAACATCCTAATAATAACTACTACTTAGTCCTGGATAAGCAGCATACAAGTCTCGTACATCAGCTTCAACTTCAGTAGTAATACATTACAAAAGCTAAATCACTAAAAAATTCACAACCCTAACTTTCACAGCACTAAAATAGACGAAACAATCTCTTAGACACGGCAGACGATGTAAGCAAAGAGTTGACGTAAATAGCTAAATGCCGTCACACTTTTAAACCCAACCGAGCTGCGCCTCGAAAGTTGCCGAACCCGCTAATAATTAATGACCCGCGACTGCAATACGTGTGCGAATGTATTTAAGTGAAACTTAGTGTGGAATTGCCAGATTATTGCCACAGTTAGGTTGGCTTACACCATAATCATTTTCACCTCATACGCTCGGAAAAAAATATTTTGTCATTAAATTTCTGCGAGGAAATCGCATTTTGCGGCCTAGCATGGAAAAGTGTTTTACAATTGGAACCTTTATATTCATAGAAAAACACACAATTCGTTCCAAATCGTCACCTATGACTTTTTATGTTACAATTTATTCTTTAATGAAATTACTTTGAATTACCTAAGTATAATACTCCGTTTTGATTTCATGAAATTATTTTAGTTCCTTATAACATAAAAATAATAACAATAACATTAAGAAGCTATACGGAAAAAGTACGTACCTTTTGTTAAAAACTATAAGATGGGAGATCTTACAAATCTGCTAATGAGATATATAAATATTTCTTCTAGATTTCTAGTTTCAAAAACAGGATTTTATGATTTTGCCTCGACACTTTTTCCTTCGAAAAGACCCCTAATAATACAAAATTTCAAGATTATTCTCAAATGGGGTAACATATAGGTATAGGTACTATTGAAAAATGGTTTAATAAATGGACACCAGAAATATTTAGCATCGTATAGTTCCATTTCCTTTTTAATCACTCTTATTTATTACGAAGAGATTTCATGGTTTTTTCGCCGTTTGATCGCAACATCGGTCCTTTTCTCATAACTATCTCGTTTCCGTCGTATAGCACCTTAAACTATTTGTTACAAGAATTTTCAATTTACGGTGGGTGAGATTTCACTACCTATGATTGGATTTCAGAACATGACAAAAACATATATTTTAAAATTGTTTTGCACCTAAAAAAAATCCTAATCGTTTTCTTGTTCTTTTATTCTTATTTAAATAACTTTGAATTAAATAACTTGAATACTCCCTTTTTATTATTTTAGTTCTATAAATCATTAAAAAATAGGGTATATGTATTTAGATTAAACTATTTGTTAAAAGATTTTTTTACCGAAAGTTGATCGCGAGAACCACCTAGAATTTCCTCGCTGTTGGAGGTGAAAAAATGTGTGTTTCGCTTGGCAGTAAAGTTTTTGGCGTCTCGTACCTTTGAAACCCTCGTTACGCTCAAGATTCAATAGATGTAACTCGTCGCAAAATCCATCTTTCCAGCCTACAACAAATAACTGTTAAAACCCATTGAGTGTAATTTCCTTTTGAAATCATTTGGAAAAAAATTGATAGCAATATTTCCTTTAACCATAGCAATACTAAATTTTGCAACACGTAATAGTTCAGTATTAGATTCCGAGCCGTATATTATTATAGTAGTCTGGGTCGCTTCTAAAAATTAACAAGCCCCGGCAGAATTTAGGACTACCTTTGTTCTATTTTACACTTATGTTACCATCCTCTTATATAAATCAATGTATTGATCTTTGAATTTATATTTTTTTTTCTTTCTTTAAGTTCTATGAAAGAAATTACAGGATTTTACCATGTATGTATTTTCTTTCGAGTCCCTGATAAGTCAGCACATGATAAAACTCTAGATTTTCCTGTGATAGAGACCATGAAAGTTTGGAGTAAGAGGATTTGCATATGCGAAAATAGTTTTTAAAATAAACGAGCTTTTCAATTTTCTGACTTTTTCACCAGTCCGTGGGTGCCATTTTGGGCCAGAGTCTGAGCAATTGTCCAGACGAATAACGAATCCAAATTTAATGGGGTTGCGACATTTTATTACAAAGCTTCTTTGGTCACCTTCCTTCTCCATCATTAGATTAGCTCTTTATTTTTACGAGTGTGAACAGTTCAATAAAAGCTTAATAATGAATGTTAGAAAATCGGGTTAGAAAAAGGAAAATCCTATTAATTTAATTGTTATCTTTATTTCACCCTAACTGATGTTAAATACTTCATATAAATCGTCATTACTACCATACTAACAAAAAACTTATAAAGGTGTACTACGAAAAGCTAAGTCAAAGATTAGCCTATTGTGTTATCACCATTTAACCAATGTGCAAAGCTTTTTTCCTAATTTTTTTTTAAATAAATCAGTTTATAATAACAAGTACTACTTAACACAGCAACAAACCGCTTTCATAAACGCTGTTTCTTCTAACAAACTGTGACCCTTATCGTAAACTCGGCGCTCGCGAAAACGTAGAGGGCATCAGATAAAACTTGATTAATCTATGAAAGGAGTTCTTATTATAATATACTAATTAATGATGGAGGCTAACAATTCATTATCGAAGCAAAACTGCCTTCCGAACAATAATGATAATGAGTGTAATTAATTATAGGAAGTTGGTTCAAGACGAGGGGGAAGGGGGTGGCGGGCACCGTTTAGTTTGCAAAAGGAGGTCTTTTGATTTTATTGAAATAGAATACAAATGGTAAGGCGTTTGGTATTGATTTTTTTTTTTTTATGCTGAGTTTTTTGTTTATACTAACCTCTTTCGTTACAGCACAGAAGATTATTGCAGTGAAAGCTAATGAAAAAGAAAACAATCTGTGGAGGTTTTAGCGCGATATACTCGTAGTATAAACCTCCACGGATAGTTTTCTACAAATAGTGTTTTTAATTCTTTCATGCACCAACCAACCTTATTTTTTATATTTTCTTGTTTACGTAACTGTAGTTCCCAGACCTCCTCTTTGCTTGATCCCGACAAGCTTCTTAGCCTCACGGACATTGACGGTTTGCTACACTCTGACACCAGAGGTGGCCACTATTCCTCATACGATAAGAGGGAGAAGAAAAGACATCGATAATTCTCTTTACACAACTCTGTGGCACCTGACGAGTTATTTATATTAAGGCCTTGGCAGTGACTTGACCTTGAAAATGACTTTTGACCCATTTTAGATTTTTTTTAGTGTTTCTTATTTCGTCTTGTTTTATATGTTTTTGTTATTTATTTTCTCTTTTTATCTTTGCAGTTGCTCCTCACTTTGGAGGTCAGCCAGTTGTCGCTGGTGGCTAGGGCTTTATCAACAATAATTAATAATTAAAATTTGAAGTAGAACCTCCATTGTCTTCGGAACAATAAACCGCTACTGAGATCGCTGCCAGCGTGAACGTTTAAACTTTTCTGGCTTTGATCCATTATTTCAATATAATTTTGATACGTTTCAGTTTGTTTATTATGGACTATTTTGAAAATCTGGACTTTTCTATAACGTGGGTTTTCTATTCTTCTCACAGACCTATATCGAGATAGACGGTAAAAGTGTACCTACCTTGCGTGTCAAAAGTGTGATCCACGGCCAAAGTTTTCCGACCTAAGTCAGTCTTTTTGAGACCATTGCCATGAAAACACGCGTCATTCAGAAACGAGAATTGTGCAGTGCTTTCTTGCAAGAGCTCGTCAATAACATTTGCACATCACTAAATCTCGCTCCTGAAGTCCTGACGTCATGGTACTGTGGAGATCGTATATGTCTCCGCACTACAAGGAGGCCGCTACACCGCCCGCCGTTGCTGGCTGGTTTTGTTTATAATAAAATTAAGAGAGACCCGTCGTGCGTAGATATGGACGGTCGCCTTGTAAAATAAAATATTTATAAATTTCTTCTCGTAGTCATATATTAACTAAATACCTAAAGTAATTTTTTTTTACTGATTATTATAGTTAAGGACTAATGCTGTTCAACGAGAAAAAATTTGTCTGACTAATATCTTCATAGTTTTTTTTTTGCGTACTCAACTTCATTGAAAAAAAAACCAATGATTGTTGTGTAATTTTGTTATCTTTAGTAATAGCTTTAAAAATATATATATTTATTATTACCACAGACCTATATCGAGATAGACCGTAAAAGTGTTAATTATCTACATTGCGTGTCAAATGTTTGATCCCCGGTCAAAGTTTTCTGAACCAAGTCAGTCCACTTGAGACCATTGACATAAAAACACGCGTCACTTAGAAACGAAAATGGTTAACTTTTCAGTACTTTCTTGCAAGAGCTAGTCAATAAAATTTCCATATCATTAAATCTCGGTCGTGACGTCATGTTAGGTGCGAAAAATGCGAGACGCTATATTCTTACACAGTTTGAAGCGCTCTTTTCGTCTATCACGGTAAAGGTATGTGATTATATACTATGTTCTGACTTGTACTCATTATAAAATTCTATAAAAATAACATCACTGGGTTTAGCAATCTTGTTAGAGATGTTGATAAATATACTTACCATCATCTTCGAAACTTATATACCGAAATTAAACTTCAAATCCCTATCACACCAAATTCGTGTTCAGATGTCAGTGCAATTCCCACACGTTCAATGAATCATCCTTACTATACTTACTTACTCTAATATTACAGCGGCAGTCTTGGCCGACCGAGAGCTGAAAGATACATACATTCTCTACGTACGCTGGTTTCAAGGTGTCGCCAGCTCTGAGATCCTAGGTGCGAATCCCGGTTGGGGCAAATGTTTGTATGATGAATACGAGCATTTGTACCTGAGTTATGGACGTTTATATATATTTCTACATTATAATAGGTAGGGTAAAAAGTTAGTTCGCATTTTTTAAGAAAATTCAAAACATGTTTTAAGGTGGTACGAGTTCTATACAAACAAACATTACACAATTATTGGTTCATCATACCTTAATAAAACATAAATACATGCGCAACTAACTCGTTTCAGTTATTTGTTTGCGCGAAATAATTAAAAAAATTGTACATTCATACATAAAACACGAATATACTAATATCTTATAATTTCAATAATTCTACGTATGTGTGTGTGACATGTGCATTTATATAGCTCATGTATGAAAGTACATTTTTTTAATAATTTCGCGCAAACAAATAAATTATACGAGTTAGTTGCACATGTATTTATGAATTATTAATGTATGATGAACCAATTAATGTGCAATGTTTGTTTGTATGGAAGTCGTACCGCCTTAATATAGTTTATTTACATTTAGCTAAAGTATGTAGGTGCCATTTTGTTCGATAACTTTTTGCCATCTTGGAGGTGTGTTAACCTGACACTGCCTAAAGAATTCTGAAGAGACCGAAACAGGTGGAAATCTGAAGGTGTAAGGTCAGGACTATACGGCGGATGCATTAACACCTCCCAGCCAAACTCTCTTAATTTTTGCTGAGTGGCAAAAAATGTTTGAGGTCTAGCGTTATCATGATGAAAAACCTGCTGGTCCTGCCTGGTGGTAACAGCTCATAATGAATAATGCCTCACAGCATTACCTTGTTGACAGTTAACCCGGGTTTTGCCACAGTCTGTGTAGCCTGACCGGCCTTTAACCACGTCCTTTTTGGCATGTTCTTGTCGTACGTAATCTTGTCGTACATGATCCACTTTTCATCACCAGTTATCAGCTTCTTCAAAAATGGTTCGGTTTCATTACGTCGTAATAAAG
Source organism: Chrysoteuchia culmella (assembly GCA_910589605.1). NCBI lineage: Eukaryota > Metazoa > Arthropoda > Insecta > Lepidoptera > Crambidae > Chrysoteuchia > Chrysoteuchia culmella. The sequence goes on from OU342651.1 coordinate 7,138,145, forward strand.
AATCACAAATGAGTACACGGTTCATTAGGTTTCTTTCAGTGAGCTCGTGAGGTACCCAAATATCGAGCTTTTTGTGTACCCAGTTTTTTTCAAATGCGCCAAAACTGTTTTGTGGTCAATTCCCAGTTTTTCAGCTACGTCGTAACTACTGCTCTTGCTCCACTTTTTCAAAAATGGCATCCATTTGATCCGTAATAGGGTGACCAGAGCGACGTGCATTAACAAAAGACGTAAAAACGCTTAAACCAAATTTGTGCTACTCTTACAGACACTGCACTAGGTCCATAAATATCGTAAATTTTTTTCGCGGCTTGCGTTGCATTTTTACCTATTTTGTAGTATAATTTTAAAATGTATCGAATTTCTTTATAAGATTCACTCATCTCGACAGTAAGATAAACAAATGAAATAACACATTTTCCTAATTTAAATTTAAAACCAGCCAGATTCAAATAGATAGCCAAAGAGATTTTATTACAAGTTCATCCATACTATATGCGAAAAGACTTTTTCCCCAACCTAATATAATTGTATGTATTTATAGCTATTATTCATTATTATTAATTATATTCCTTGCGGAGCTGTCAGAACACCAAATGGTCTAAGATGTCCGGAAACAAGTGATAGGTATTAATATATTATGATTTCTTTTTAAATATTTTGAAATAATGGAAAAACACGCCTCGGCCACGAGTTATTCTCACACAGGACTCGACGGTCGGTCGCAAGGCTCGGTAGCTCAGTGGTTATAGCAGTGGGCCAGATACCCTAAGGTCGTAGGTTCGTGTCCGGTCTGAGAATAAAGCCGAGTCGTTTTTTCTTAATATTGTTCTATTAAAAAAAACATAAAATTAAAATAGCATTAAAAATGCAAAAACTAAAATCATAAAGTGATAAGTTGCCAGCCGATCTTATACAATAGTTTTTAAATAAGTCCTGTCCGTTGCCTACAATCTGCATTGGTAAGCTAGCTTAGCTAGCTAGTTCTTTCGCTGCCAGTCCAGCAGCAAGTTTTTGTGTTTTGACTATAATACCTTATTCATATCTAAAACACCAAAGAATAGTTTTTCATAACTTTTTAATTTTGCATTTTACAATGCTATTTTTATGTGATAAATATTAAACAAGAAAATATACCAGAAAAAAGCAACTAGTCTCGTCAGGGCGACATGAGACTAGTTGCTTTTTTCTGGTATATTTTCTTGTTGAATATTTATCAAATAGTTTTTCATTTGTTAAAAAAAATAATTAAGTCGTTTGTGCCAAAAATGACCCTTTTTGTTTAGGCATCAGAGTACTTATCGAATAAAATTACCTTGGTAGTAAAGAGGTCTATATGAGGCTCATTAGTTCGCGATAACGCTTATTAATAAGTATCTTACTCATATCCCAAACAACACCAAAGAAAGAATTGATAGTTTTTCATTTGTTTACGAAAAAAACAAAGTCGTTTGTGTCAATCAAAAATCACCCTTTTTGTCCAGGTATCAGAGTACTTATCGAACGAAATTACCGGCGTAGTAAAGAGGTCTGTATGAGGCTCATTAGCCTCGCGGTATCGCCCATAAATACATTATTGCGGGTAGTCGGGCCGCTGCCGGTGGGTTATCGAATTAAAACTTCACTAGCAATACAAGAGTTGAACACCGTATTAATACACCATGTATAATTCGTGCGCTTGGACAAACTTGGTGGTTTCCATTGGTGTCGGCTAGAATGTGGAACGGTTTGGTTGTGGTGTTTTTTAATGAAAATATGGAGTCGATACTTTGTACGTTTTGTGATGTGGAAATTCTTTTTTGCTTTACAGATATTTATTATAAAACAAATAAGATAAAACAATATTGGTTTATTCTTTTTTTCGATATTTTTTTATTTTATGTATTAGGTATGTAAATGTAAATATTTTCGTAAAAATGACCTAAACATAATATACATATGGTAAATTTTAAATAGAAAAATATTGGAAAAAATTTACTCGGCCACAAGTGAATTCTCAGACGGGAATCGAACCCGCAACCTTTGGAAATAGAGCATTGGACCGGATTTCCAAAGGTCCCGGGTTCGATTCCCGTCTGAGAATTCACTTGTGGCCGAGTTATTTTTTTTCCAAAATATTTCGATTTAAAATTTACCATAAGTATAAAAATAGCATTGAAAAATGCAAAAATTACAAAATCATACATAATATATTTTTCAGTAGTTAATGTTTTTATTTTTCAGTTTCGCATACTTAACTACCTATATTTTACAAAACTTACCAATTTTCAATATTTTTAAATAATTGCATACAATCACACTAACTGTCTAGCCCACGTTAAGTTTCATGAAAAACTTGTGTTATGGATACCTACTAGATAACGGATAAAAATACTTAAACACGTTTTTGTAATGTATGTATGACGTTGACAACCTCCGTGGTAGAGTGGTGCGTTCACCGTTTTCAAGGTGGAGCCTACTCAGAGGTCCTGGGTTCGAATCCCGGTAGGGGCAAATGTTTGTATGATGAACGTCCATGACTCAGGTACAAATGCTCGTAGCATTTGTACGTGAGTCATGGACGTTCATTTAAATTTTATACATAAACACTTATATATGTATAGTTATACGTAATTATATCCGTTACCCTAGCATCCATAACATAAGCCTGAGGTGCAATCGGGGAACTCCCCGGTTGACCAGTAGAGTTTTTTTGGGGAACGTTTTCTCGGAAAGTACTAAAGTTAAAGAAATAACATATAATTCAAATGAAATACGAGTACCTTTTAATGGTCTATTATTTGTGATATAGGGATGCGTTTTAAAATAAAGCACCCTGAAAAAAATCTACTGGTCAATCGGGAAGTCCCTCGACTGTACAGTGCTTACTTTGGTTCTGGGTTAATTGGTATTGGTAAGAAATATTTATTTATTTAAAATATACATACATATTAAACACTCAGAATAAGACAAATAGACATGTTCATGGACACAAATATTTGTCTTTTCTGGGGATCGAACTCGGGCGAAGAAGGCGGGTATCCGACCTCTGCGCCAAACAGGCCTTCTCGTCTTATCAATGTTAGTATAATTTCTTTGCTATTTAATAAAAACTAGAGAGAAAGATTAGTACGTTACAAATTCCAACATCTGATTTGATTGTGATGACACCGTAAGGAAATCTAAATTCTTACTTACCTTGGAAGTGGATTTTGGCTTTTCTGTCCAAGATTCCTTCCTATTTTATGTCAGATTATAAATCTAATATTTACTTTTACTTTTAATTATACCTACCATTTATCTCATTGTGATGAAGAATGTACTATCTTTAAAAAAAATCAAGGCCATAATTAATAATCATCATTATGGTTATTACAACTTTTAATCATCCGTAGACGCAGTGGAAAACGCGTGGTGGGCGGGCGGCGGCGTCGGGCGGCGCGAAGGAGCGATCGAGGTAAGGGTACTGGCTACGTAATTAGATTTTCAAAGTCCGAATACACTGCTCGTACTTGTCTTCATAATAATGTAAGCGGACTTAAACTACTTAGTCGTTTACAATGAGCAATTTTGTAGTTTTTGAATTTTGTGTTGTGGAAGATAATTTGGTTTGTTTATTGTTGAATGTTTGGACATCAGATGGAACTGCGGTTATCTTAAGATTTGTCCTAGCGTATTTCACCAATTACCATCATCAGCAATAAATTTTCCCCACTTCGAGATACAATTTTCCCCACTTCTGGCCTGCCTTAAGGAAAGGCACACAACGTGGGCAAAATGTATATTGGTGACTTTTAACTATCTACTGCTGATACAGCTGGGCATTAAAGGCTTACGTGCTTCCTAAATCATAGAGGAGTTCGAGATAATAAATTTTGGTCACCCATCCCCGTAAAGACCATTGCGGAAGTTGATTATTAACGGTCACAGTCGCAAGACAAGTGCGAGAAGCACTACGCCACCAACATCTTACTATTCTGGAAATATAACTATAGTTTCAAGGGGCATCACAAGCCCAAATACAATACAACTTTTATAATTTATTAATAATTATGGTTAATTATCTCGTCTTATTAATTCCAAGTATCAAGACATACCCATCCACACTCAACATCGAGGTATTGGATATTTAGTTTGCTTTGGGCCGGCCGGGGGGGGAGAGGTGCTTAAGTCCAACTATAAATTAGGAAGGGTACAGTTTCATTAATCACCCATACGCCGTTATTATTAATTAACCCCCTTCGGAACTACTGGAGGTATTAGCTATCGACCCAGTATCCCCCCTATGTCAACATTCAAGTTTTAAAATTTGCGGCGGCCTTCTTTTGTTAATAACGGTCTTGGGAGATGTGTAACTTTGGCTGAGCTAAGTCTGGAACATGTATGACGTCTGGAGATTTTCCGGTGTCACCATCCTTAAGGCTGTCACCAGGCTATATGATTTGGATGGTCCCGATGCCCTGGGCATCAGCTTTCAGAAAGACTGTTAACTTGCTTGCAATATTACTTTAACAATGCTCAACAGTACAAGGCAAGATGCACAGATGATATTTTAAATACAATCACTCTTTGGAATCTCCACTACATAATATATTTTTTTTTATATTTAAATTTACCTAAATAAACAAAACAGTCATATTGATAAAGATTTTAGTTGCCATCATTAAGAGAGTTTGTATATTTAGTAAGTGATTTGTAACTGATTTTTCTTACTTTTTTGTAAGTTTTGTCACTTCTCCATATATGTTGTATCATATTCATCATATTTTGTGCTAATTGTGGACATAGTTTTGTGGCCATAATTTGACACCTAACTACAGGGGGCCGATTCTCAGGTCACTAGAAACTGATTCTCGTGCCCCAGGTTAAAAACGGATCAGAACTCATATACAAACTAAGTATAGTCTTGATGTTATTTTGCACATTCTAGGTTCTACTAATTAACACATTCCTACATTCCATGATTGCATTGACACATCGTCAGTGTCGTCTGGTTTATGTTTCAATATTTCTACACCAAGTTTTTATTTGGTTCCTACGTTCAAGCCTGATCGGGCCCCAGGACAGTTTCAAAGAAGGTTCGAAAATCACCTTCCATCAAACTTTTTATTCTCTTTTCTTTAATCAAACCGGGAATCGAAATGGTTACACGTTCACAATTAATGTCCTTTTATCACTTAACTTTTTGTACCACTGATGAGAACAACTTCATATATAGCTATCTCTGTTATCAATCAGGTTACACAAAAACACTTTATGTGTATACAGAGCTATTAGCAGCCATTAAATTAAAACGGGCACACGATTAAACTTAATTTATGTAAATTACGCCAAGTTGGAGTTAAGTAGATTTACTTGTGAACATTCGTTTTTCTCGGGCAACGCGTTTCCATTGTATATGGACGATTTTATGATTGTTAGTTTCTATTGTTGTATAATGTCACAATACGGAAATATTGTGATCAAAATGACATCATGTTATACAAAAGTGTGACTTCAATCCATAACAAACGTTAGCTAATTATTGATTGTACACTTAGGGTATCATATTTTATTATTCGTCACTTGATGGCGGGACACTGATGTCCAGAAAAAAATAGAATACCTATTGTGTCTCATAACCTGGGGTTAGCAGATAATACATATTCTAAAGACTTAGGACGACTTTCATTAACAGCCACAAAATACGTTTAGCGCTAAACATAATTAAAACATCATATCCTATATTATATATTTTTTAAGTTATATCATATAAAACAATATTAATATCAAATACTTCAACCTGCTATTGTTCCAAGAAATGTTAAGTACAAGAAAGTTGTATTAATATCACAATTAATACACTACATAAGCACATCCTAAGTTCTTCGCACACCTTTCATTGAAATAAACAAGTTGTTTATTTCAATGACAGGTGCGCGATATAAATGATTACGGATTTTTAAGTGCACTATATATTTCACCGTTAGTACATAAGTAGCCAGTCATCCCGTGTGACCACGTCAGATGTAAAGGTGCCGAAATGCCGGAAAACCACAAAAAACCCTAAAAAACACGAAACCCAAAAGTAATGTGCTAAGACTTCTTGTACACACATGGTTTTTCCGCCGTCAAAATCTACGGCTAATTCGCCGTGCGTAGCCAGTATGGATCACTATGGACGCTTGTAGACGGTACGGACAGCAGTTAGTAGATTTATAAAAATAATTTGTCAGATTATAATCACTTCAACATACGGAAACTGCATACATCATTAACAGATTTAGGTATTAATCTTATAACGACCAAATAGGTAAATTAATAAGGTAATTAATGTACGGAAAGCAGAGAGAAGGGGTAAAATTGTTAAAATTTTACCTCTTCCGTACCTCCGTATTTCCGTACCAAAATACATCTTACCTTACCTTTCAACGCACCAAGAAATTAAATAGGTACTTTCTTATGTAAATATCGTGACGTCCGACAAATCGTGAGACAGTGGAACTAGTTTCAATAAAGCATAAACTTCCGTAATTAGGTAGCCGTGAAATTAATATTTGACCATGTGAACTCGTAAAACTCACTTTTAATTACAATTTTCGTTAAAATCTACTGTCTTAATTATTTTTAATTCGTTTTTGGTGTTTCATTTTTTTCAAGTGGCTGGCGAAATGTAAACACTTTATTTTGATGAATAAGTATGAGGTTAATTTGGATTATTTATATGGGTAGATGTGCCGAGTTGTGCCTATTACTTTACTTTAATTGTGTTTTTCAATGTAAATATTATCATTGGCATAATAGATTGCGTTTTCTTTATTTAATTGATTGTTGTTTTTATTTTATGATTTTGTAATTTTTGCATTTTTCAATGCTATTTTTATACTTATGGTAAATTTTAAATAGAAAAATATTGGAAAAAATAAACTCGGCCACAAGTGAATTCTCAGACGGGAATCGAACCCGCGACCTTTGGAAATCCGGTCCAATGCTCTCACTTGTGGCCGAGTTTATTTGTTGTTTTTTTTTTTTTTTTTTTTTTTGACATTGAATTATACTTGCGCTATTATTATTTTTTGGCATGAATTATTATGATTATACATCAAAATATTACAATGTGAATTTTGTTGACATTGTAGATTGCATTTTTTTATTGATTATTGTGGTTATTATTAATTTGAAATTTAAATAAGTATATATTATGAATTAGAATTAATTGTTGACTGATACTATAACATCCAAAATATTTGCATGCTATGTAAAACAAATAGCTAAATAGGTTAAGACCCATTTTTACATTTATAACACCAAAACTGTACCCTTTTTACAGCAAATTAAATTATTTGTATTTGTATTAATAGATGTAGATATGTCAGTTTCATTACTTAACATCATTACCAACAATAATTTCGTATAAGTTTTGTGTAATTTTATGATTTCTATCATTAGACTTGAAGTATTGCGTACAGAAATCACAAAAAGAAAATCAAAAATTAATTTAATTACCTAATCGTAAATTATACTATCTAGTACATAGTAGATGGTTCATAATAAACAAAATTATCTACCCATCTAATATCTGAAGAAAAGTATTTCAGGCGTATGGGATTCTCTTATTGACGGTCCTAAAACAGCTGATTTAAATGAGGTCTTCGACCTCAGTAATGCGAGGTCGCTTAGGCATCAACATACACGCACGATGCTATTCGCTTCGATAAATGTTGGTGTTGTGAATTTGAGGTGCATAGGTGTGACGTCACTAGAGGTACAGTATGACGGAATATATGTTGTGTATTGTAAACATCGGAAACAATGATATTGTTAAAAAAAACATTGATATTTGTGTTATTTTGTGTTCAAAATGTGCTTTAAATTTATTTAGTTTATAAGTAAAGCTCGCAAATTCAACTTTATTATGGTCAAGGTCATGAACAATATTTATACCAATTTCGTTCAATTGGAGTTTGTTTGCGAATCAAGTTTGCTGAGCTTAGTTCTACAAGTAAACTCATTTTTTTCCAATTTCGTAAACAGTTTTTGACATTATAGTCATTCACGTAAAACTTTAGTAAAATAATATTTAAATAAAACATCCTACTAATATTATAAATGAGAAAGTTTGTGGGGATGTTTGGATGTTTGTAGCTCTTTTACGTAAAACCTACTGAACCGATTTGGATGAAATTGATGGATGAAAACAGACAGATAGAAGATAGCCTGGATTAAAACATAGGCTACTTTTTATCTCGATATTCCCACGGGAACGGGAACCACATGGGTGAAACCGCGGGCGGCCGCTAGTTAATACATATAAAGATCATCCCATACATCTATCATATTAAAGATAAACTTTAGTTGTGTTTCCAATATCAGCAATAACACAGATTTAAGTTACATTAAATATATAAATATTTTTTTGCATAAATCACACCAATTATCTAGCCCACGTTAAGTTTCATGAAGAACTTGTGTTATGGACACTATATAACGGATAAACATACTTATATACTTTTTTTTGTAAATATATACTTAATAAACATATTAAACACCCAGACCAAGACAAATAGACATGTTCATGCACACAAATATTTGTCTTGTACGGGGATCGAACCCGGGACCTCTGGCGCAGAAGGCGGGATTAGTACCGCTGCACAGTGTGTTTTTGACCCTCATTTTGGGACAGCCTAATTTTTTTGAATGATCGAATGGAGAAATATATCACAAATGCTAGAGTAAAACTCCCGCGAGCCTCGCTTTGATAATTTTTGAAAAAATGCGATCTAAGTAAAAGTACCGGTATTTATTTATTTTTTTGTTTTTATTATTTTTTCTTTTTTCTATGAATGTAACACTTAACCTACAGAAATCACATAAATGTTTATCTCAGTTTTTTTTTTATGAATGACGGGGAGACTCTTAGTTTTAATCATACCTGATGTTAAGTATTGATAAGGCTGAACATGGAAGCGAGGCTCTCCCGGAATCCTCAGCCACTGTGAAACTGGCTATCTTATCTCGAACTGCCGGAACACAACAATGCTGAAAACATTGTTGTTATGGCGTCAGACTTAGATAAAATGGTGGTTGGGATCGAACCCGTGATCCCGGTATGCCAGTACCTTTATATTTATACAATAAATCAATATGTTACAGTTCTTAGCCCATGACCTATGAATCTTCCTTACTCTGCAGAATAAGACTTGCAGAGACTGCAATGACTCAGACCTCTGAGTCACGATGAAAATATAATATTAACACTACTCATTACGACACCTAAATTCTACTCTGTAAGTATCGTCAAGAAATGTATGATTTATTGAGCAGCGTTCCTACCTGACGTTTACGGAACTACATTTTCCTATACATTTTTTGACGTGACGATTCGAATACTATCTCGACAATGTTTCGAAAATTTTTCGTTGTAGCCCCCTACTGAACACGTGAAACTTTTTGTATAACCAATTAATTTGTTCGGAGTTCGGACAGATCGTAAACATGGCGAGTGCATCTAACTCCTCAACATCAATATTCAACTAGAGCGTTTATTATCATATCTCATTATACAAGTTAGTGCTTGTACAGGCCGAGGAGACCCCTTCTTAGGTTATGACCTCACTGACGACGCGAAAATTCGCTCTTAAAATGTCATTGACAAAGACCTTAACTCTTAACCGTAAGACGCAGAATCGAATGGTGCTAACGTGTTGTAAAGTCGAGATTCAGTTTCGAAATGCAATTTGGAAATGAGATCCGGAGGGTAGATGTTACCCTTAGGGGGGTGGGGGGGCGCCTTACCACTATTATTTATAAGGGGTGGGTCAGTCCGGATGGCTAGATGTAGTGTGCCGCAGGTTCGAACTGCAACGGTCGGCAAACCCTGCTTTGTTCTATTAATTAGCATACGCTCAGCCTTCGGCTACTTTGAGCTCCGATTAGTGGGAATGAAAACTTCTTGCAGGCGATTTTATCTTGTCTTACTTCTTGGCTTCTATTACCATTGCTTCTTTGAGATAAACATCGGGAAATAAGGCAAGAAAATAAAAGAATACGCATTCAAAGTAGAATGCACCGTCGCCGTGCCATGGTTGGCACCGACTCCAAAATGCTTAATTTTTATTTTTCGTCGAAGTCGTTTTTCTTTAAGTTTTTGTGAGATGATCTTACCATACCATTTTTGGTACTAAAAATTTCTACAAAAATAAATTACGTCGTTAATCGTTTATTTTTTAAGATTCTTAAATTCAATAATACTGATTAAAAACCGTGCCAACCCTAATACAGCACAAACGTTACCTATTAAAGCGAATTAACACAATTTTATTGCTGGCAACATTACCATAGAATAAAGGACTGAATCACAGCATCATCTAGACCAATCATCTAATCAATCCTCTCGCCTCCTTTCTAGGAAGTCTAAATTAATGTAAGTGTTGCCATAAATGTGATGATTGCGAGCCAAATATGACACCATTGTTCTTTTGATTAGCTCACGTCATACATTTAATAGTCATAATATCGATATAACTATACTAAAGTACTAGTCTTACCTTATTTGTGCCATATTTTTAATGAGGATGATGTAATAGAACCCGATAAATCTAAATTAGCTAAATTACATTTTGAGCTATGAAAAAATTGTTAATTGGGTAAATAAAACCTTAAAAAATATGACAACCAGTGGTTCTACCATAAGTATTTCTTTCCGTTTACTGTACAGTAAACGGGAGTCATTTTGTATTAGAACCTGTAGTTCTGCTACTGCCCACTAGAGGCGCTGTACAGATTCGCATATAAAATGCCCGTTTACTGAACAGTAAACTTATGGTAGGTCCACTAACTCTTAAACCAGTTTACGTTTACTCCAAAATACCCGTGAAACAAAAGTGAAAAAAAAATCAACCAACTTCCACTTTTTCTTGTAGCTCCTCCTAACAATGTTATAGTTTTTCAGCAGTAAATTGCATTACATAAAGCACAACGAAAACTCATATTAAAGCAACTCTGTAATGTAATTACTGTTGTATTAATAAGTCGTATATTAGAAGCGTCATTAAACTACATAGTCTCGTGTTGGTTGACCCTCTTCTCAACAATAGCATTATCTAGCTGTCTCTTTGGCAGCAACCAAAAGGCAATAGTTTTTGTTCCTGACTCCGATACGAACAATTAAGCGATGCAAGCGCTGCTTAAAGCGATGTTCGCTCGTAAAATCTGCATAAGGAGCCAAGACAATAGTCTTTGTTGTAATAGTTTCATATTTTTAAGTAATTACTTGAAAATACATACTGGGAAAAGGCTATTCTGAAAATTTCTTCAAATTCTGTATTACATCGACTCCTTTTAAAATTTTCTTTATTGTATTGCCTTAGCTTAGGTTTAGACTAGTTTATTTAAATTTTAATGGCTTGTATAACGACTTGTTAACTACTGCAACGTGAGTACTTAATTATGATTTAAAAAAGGAAAAAAACTAAATTATATTTGAGTAATAAGGTTATTATTTATTTGAAAAAGAAAAAAAACAAATTAAATTATATTATTCAACGTTAATAATGTCCCCAAGACACTGAAACTGTAGAAGGTATGAAACAAGCTCACTATTACAATTCAAATTATTGTTTCAAGTCGGTACAATGGAAGGCAAGTTCACGCCTCGTCTTGGGAATTTCCATAGGTGCCGACTTCGTCGAAAACATAGCACTGAATGATAATGAAAAAACTGAGTATAATATGTAAATTTTAAAATACTAATAAAAGAAAATTATATAAAACCATACACACTACTCGACATGTAAGTTCGGCAGAATTTTCCTGTTGAGAAATCTTTACACTATTGTGGTTAATATCAATCCTTCAGGGCTCGGATTTTGAGACAGAATAGATATTCCATTGTTCTCTGAACACCGGTGTCCGGTTCGGGTTTGATGAATTAAATGTGGGCGCCTATTCTTGCTCTGCGACTTCTCAAAATCTAGAAAGAAAAAAAAGAAATATTTTATTCGTCATCAGCATAATTATTTTCTACAATTTAAACCTACATTTCTTTATTAGAGACGTAAGTCAAATCTCTACTTTAGTAATGTCAAAATTTTTGAAGTGAAAACTTCTTTAGCGGCGTTGTGCAGTTTAATTTATGGGATGGGTAAAAAATGTTAAAGTTGCGTCAGGACACGTGACCTGATCGAAAATTCGTAAGACGGAGAGAGAGTAGACCGCAGTCGCGGCGTAGGAGAGGAAGTACAATCCTTTTCTACCCTGCGGCGAAAATGTATGCATGCTCCTGCTGTTTCGTTTAAGCGATTTTCACTTCTGCCGGCACTCCCGGAGTGCAACCCGTTGTTTTTTTTTCGTTTCAAAGATCTTTAACAATCCTATAGGTCTACATCTACGCTAGCGCAACTTTTAAATAACAATCAAATTATCTGACAAATTGTCTTGCCAATGTTTCTTGGTTTGTTTATAATTCGAGACAATTTTCCTGTATCAAATGGAAAAGAGCAAACTATTCGCTGACGCTCCGTTCGGCGACAGTCAGTAATTTACCGCCACTACAGTACAGGAGAGTAATGCGCCACTTTATTGCGATACTCCTTAATGAGACATACGGGAAAAGACCTCGTAAACTGGACACTCTTGTGTTTGTTTTGTTTTGATGTTTGCATGCTACATTTTAGTGTCACTTTGACGACAGTTTTAATAGTTCTGTTGAGGAATTTGAAGATGTAACGGTATTAAAGTGTTAGTGTTAGAATTTGTTTATGGGTTTTACTAAAAAAATACAAACATTGTCATCCTTTCTACACGCAACGTCTTACCTGAAAGTATATGCCTGCACATACCGGTTTGCGCAATTAAGACGGAGCGTGTTTAGCCAGCATAACGGTATCCCGTGCAGTCCTGAAAGAGCGGCTTGTGTAATCATTGAAATGCTAAAGATTTGGACTGCACGGTTTTGCCTGCACGTGTGGCCCAGGTCGTTCAGTTCACGCTTCTACAGTCCGCGCCTCAGTCCGTCAAAATTGCCATACGTAGTAAATGTATGAAAATTAGCAATGTAAGAGGTTATTATTCGATGGAGGTTTTAAGTCATTACATAGAGCTCTTTTTCTAAACACTGAGGACTGCGCAGTCGGACTGTGCGTGCGAATAAGTAAATATGTTAATTTTATAAATAAAGATCTTAAACCAACCGTTTAAGGCGTAAGTAAACAAATATAACACTTATATCAAAGAAACAAAGTTCTCTGTTAAAGTTATCAAAGGTAGTAAATCAAAAGAGCAGCCAATCCGTGAAATATAAGACCACCTTACTTACTACGCCCGCCTGGCTCTACAGATATATATAAAGAGAGTGGTTGAAGTGTGACAAAAGGAGATGGAAGTGTGACAAAAGGATGTGCTTTGAGACTTAGAAGATGTATGAAAGCTCTGTTAATTGCAACCAATGAGAAGAATAAGTATTTTGATTCAATAAACAAATACAGTTTGTAAAGATAGTGTAGTGAAGCGAAAGCGAAGCCACTCCGTGAAAAATAAGACCACCTTACTCACTGCGCCCCGCCTGGCTCTACTAGATATATGGAGTCGTTGAAGTGTGGCATAAGGAGGAGGAAGTGTGACTCAGAAAATGTATGAAAGCTTTGATATTGCAGCCAATGATGGAAATAAGAATATTTAACTGACTTCTAAAAAGGAGGAGGCTCTCAATTCAGCCGGTATAAATAAATAAATAAATAAATAATTGCATACAAATACACCAATTATCTAGCCCACGTTAAGTTTCATTAAGAACTTGTGTTATGGTTACTAGATAAAGGATTAACATACTTATATACTTTTTTTTGTAAATACATACATAATATACATATTAAACTCCCAGACCAAGACAAATAGACATGTTCATGCACACAAATATTTGTCTTGTCCGGGGATCGAACTCGGGACCTGTGGCGCAGAATGCAGGCTTAGTACCCCTGCGCCAAACTGGTCGTCAAAATGTAAACAGGTATGTATTTTATTTTTTTGTATGTACACTGATTACGCCAAAATATCTGGATTTACGTGATTCTTTTTGTTCGATGTGGAATAGTTGCCATTTGGTCCCATAAAAATTTGACTCACAGTACAGTAGTTTTTATTTTATGAATCAGAATCAGATGTGAGCATATTTGTTGACCAGCTAGCCTAGCATGAGCGACTTTTATCGACTCGATAGCTCGATAACGTATCACTGTCTCGCTCACATCGTAACAAGCTAAGCAAGACAGCATCATGCGCCATATCATATCGCGTGATATAGCGGTGTTCATGCTAGGGGGGCTGGACGATGTAATATCACGTTATTTTGTTTATAATGTACCTACCTATATTACGATTTATCTTGATTATATACCTAATCTAATCAAGATAAATCGTACTGTAGTTTACAAAACAACATATTGCAGACTAAAAAAACTAAAAAGCCAAAAATAAGCCTTTAAAGTCGGTGCCAGCTAAGGCAAGAAAAATAAAAGTAGAAATAGTTGAAAGTAGAACGCGTTTTGTTAATTGCGAAAGTAGAAATTACTTTTTGAAGTCGTTTTTTTTAACGCATTTTTTTGATTCAGTAAATAAATACAGCTTCTATGGATATTAGTGTAACTATCATCCACTTTTGCGATAAAAAAATATTATTAATTAAGACTCAACCTTGCCTTCCTATCTATTGTAAGATATAATCATCATTTTTAATTAAAAAAGAAAGTTTTTTTCTGTAAACAACATTGTTATAACAAGTTAAGGTACGTTAAGGTGTAGACTTTTATGATGTTATATCTACACTCATTTAGGTACTAATATAATTTATAAGTAGAGGTAAAGTTTGTAGGTTTTTAAGTTTGTTTGTAGAAAGCAATCTCTAAATCTACTGCACCGATTTTGAAAAGATATATTATTCCTGGGTGACATAGGTAGACTATATTTGATTGCCAGATAATCTACACACAGGTGAATTTTTTTATGGCTAGAGAAGAACCTCTACATATTTGAAAACGTAAATATCCCTTCAAAGATAAAATACGGTAGCTCAATTTTAATGAAACATAAGTTGTAACAGCTCCATAGAATGCCAACTTCTCCCGTTTTATTTTTTATTTGAGCCACGTAACCGAGTAGCGATGTTCGCTGCTGTCCGTTCGCTACCGGCTCTCGGACACAGCCACGTGTGTTTGTGCGAAGACGAAGGCGTGTGTGTATGAGTGTGTGTGTATCGGTCGTCTTTTGTTTTGGCGACCTTCACCTTTGGGGTCGCGCGTTGTTTTGTTTCCGCTCCGTCCTTTTACCCCACTTCGAAGGAATGCGTTCGGACTTCGGACTCCGTTCGGTTTCAACTTAGCAATGAAAATGCGCTTTTCAGTTGTTTTGTTGTTGGTTTGTAAGCGCGATTCACTTCTGTTTCTCCGTTGTAGGAACTTTTCGGTTGACTTTAACTTGTCTATGATAATGTTTTGTATGACTTTAGAGTTCTTTTTCTACTATAACCATGAAAGTCGATTCTTTCTGACTTAGTTTCTGATTTCTAATTGTTTCTAATTATGAAGTGCATGAAAATTTAAGAGTTCACAACTAATATATTTTACTTTGCTGAAACCATACAACAGTATAATTTAGGTACTTATGTATAAATTGATTTGTTTCACACACATTGCTTCTTTTGAATATGGATAAAAATCTAGCATGGAGTTCCTTTAAGTCTTGGACTAAAGTCTTCTTTTGTTTTTTAGTACTTTTAGAATTGTCACCTTCACAATAATCCATAAATTCGTAATCTAAATCCTGTAACGAAGTAACCAATTATAAACACAAGAAACTTTATTAAAAGTCGTATTTCACTATCCCGCTCTCATTACAATTTGCACTAAATTTATCATACAATAACGTTTGTATCTGAAAATTATTATTCAAATCAAGCGGCATTAATCAATGCGTCGATAAAAGAAAATGCGAGTAGCGATGGTCCTGCGCAGGCTATGGTGGGAAAATGTGTACGATTGAGTGTTATACTTATCGATAGAATTGATATATTTTCTCGAAAAATACTAGAAAGAATCTACCGTCTGAGATAAGTCCAAAATATGAAAATTGAACTGTAAAAGAAAATTTCAAACATCATTAATTTAATAAATTATAAGAAAAAAAGCATCTGTAAAGTAGGTACTAGAAAAAAAAATTTCTCAAATAAAGTCTCTCAAGGTGCTAGTTGGAAGATTGTTAGCCAAATATTGTAGGTATGACCTGTCTGAATAATTTGGAACAAGTTTTTCCAGTATTTAAAATGAATCTTAGTAAAAAAGCATTCTGAATGCAAAATTTTAAATTATTAAGTAAAAGATATTTCATCTTAATTATTTAAAAACGTAGCGTTATTAAACGAATCTATATTTACACCAGCGTCGTTCCCGTTCCCGTGGGAATATCAGAAAATAAAACGTAGCCTTTGTATTAGTGTTACTTGGCGTCCCTGCATACGAAATTTCATCCAAATCCGTTCAGTAGTTTTTGCGTAAAAGAAGAACAAACAAACACACAAAATGACATACTTCCGCATTTATTATATTAGTAGGACTAAAAACATCACCAGCGGGTCGATGAAAAAAATATAGCAATATTGCCTACTAATAAGGGTACTATATGTTTACATGTACAAAGACACACATGCAGCTTCTAATACGTCAGAAATTCTGGTTCCAAATTAATATTAGCACAGGGGTCAGTCGGTCCTAAAGTTACAAAGGGAAATCAATCAACAAGTTATGCACGTCTCATTAAGAAGAGGTTATTGGATTGAATTGTCATGGTAAACTAGAACGCTATAGTTATTGCATACGTGTACAGTCAGCAACTTTAAGGTTTTCCTAAAGTCTTATTGAAATGACCTCTTGAAAGCGAGAGTGAATAGGCATTTCCTGGGCAAGTATATAACATCCTAGGCCTCATCTTGTTTCCAAACATGATTGTGATCAAATAATAACCCAATCTCGAATAAAAGAAAAAACATATTAAATAGTTGTCGTAAAAATAACTTAACTGCCCTAAAGCTTGGACTACGAAAACTACCGATTTTTCATCACACCTGATGTTAAGTAATGATAAGGCTGATGATAGAAGGGCGCCTCTCCTGGAGTCTTCAACTACTAAGGAACTGCTACTTCAATAAGGGCGCCCTCAAGGTCAAACTATAAAGTCTGACCTGCTGTCTTGTGTACATACCTACCTATCCTAATCCTAACTAATACTATAAATTTGAAAGTGTGATTGTTTGTCCTTCCTTCCCGCCCTAAGTAAGCAACCAATCGCCTTGATTTTTGGCATAGAGATAATTAAAAGGCCAGAGAGTAGAGTTTTTATTTCAAGATTCCGACGGGAACGGACGGGAATGAACCACGCCGATGAAACCGCGGGCAGAAGCTAGTAATCTATATATTTCCGTATAATTTGGAATAAAAAGCGTAGTGACAACTACAATGCTGATAGTGCTAATATGATAATGTAAAATAATTAAGGTGAAAAATGTACAATCAAAAGTATCGATACATCATCCCATCACTCGGGATGCGTCTGCGACGATTGCGTGAATAAGTCGAGGTGTGTGCGTGCGCCTCGAGATAATGAAGTATCCGCACTAATATATTATAAAGTTCATTATAAACAATTATTTATTGTTAGCGCATGTTTATTAATAAGCCGGCCGATAGCTCGCTACTGTGCCTTGTACCAACTAGGGCTGACACATTCACTTACGATGCGTGGGCTGACTGCTATTATTAATAATTCAGCTTTGTAAAACTGGAATTGTGGTAGGAAAAGGATAAATTGCTTTGCAAGAAACATCGGAGTGCTAACAATTATTAATTGTCTTGAGACTTGGACGATTAACCTTCTTTTGTTTTTATGTGGTAAACAAACATGTGGCTCTCTTGATGGTAGACCGTCAATAAGGCGTGTAGGATCGTTAACGTATGGTCATCTTGAATTGAAGAGATTTGTAGAACGAAGAGGAGATATGACTTAAAAATCTATTAGCTTAAGTATAATAAAAACATTTTATAAAAAAAATCAAACCGACTTCAAAAAGTAAAAAATAAAACTTTTGGAGTCGGTGCCAGCCAGGGCATTCTACATTGCACTTCTATTAACTATATATTTTTATGGCCTTAGCTAGCTAGCACCGACTCCAAAAGTTTTATTTTTTACTTTTTGAAGTCGGTTTGATTTTTTTTATAAAATGTTTTTATTTCAGATTTTTTAGTTACATCATGTGCCGTTACTTACACTAAAAATCAGCCCATACACAACAATGTCATCTAGGTAAACGACTACTTGCCAAAAGGTGATTGATATTTTTCAAGATTATGAAAAAACTACTAGCCAGATCTTCGTAAAAATTATATGGGACCACACATAAACTATTTTCTTTCAGATAAAAAAAGAATTATAATTATTGCGTGAAACTTCAGCTCGAACAAGAATCTAACAATTACCTGGATGATGATATGATGTTTCATGACTTCCATGACATTAGGCCCCATATCTCCGAAGATTATCATCGGATCTCAATGAGACTTATATGGGACCAAATTGACAGTGTACCCGATCGAACAAAAAAACAACTATTAAAATCGCGTTGAATTGAGTACCTCCCTCCTTTTTTGTTGAAGTCGGTAAAAACTCAGTTTTGCTAATGTTGAAGAGTATGAAAGAGGCTAAGTGAAATATTTTTGTATCACTGAAGAGATAGAAGTCATCATCCTGTATGTAGACTTTAAAACTAACGTTTGCATAATCTGTAACGCACGTCGTCATCATATTGAGCCATAAAAAGTACCCACGGCTGGTCCTTAACAGTTTGCCTTTTAAACAAGCTCAAAGTCACTCAACAAGTCATGGAGAGACCAATGCTTGATATTTCATTGCGTGATAAGACCAGAGTTTCTAAGTTAAAGCGACAATGGGCAGCCAACATTGCTCGCAGAACCGATAACCGGTGGAGAAGAAAGGTTCTCGAGTCACAACCGCGAACTGGATAACGCAGCGTAGGAAAGGCCTCCACTAGGTGGACAGATGACCTGGTGAAGATTGCGGGGAGCCGATGGCTGTAAGTTGTTCACAGCGAGAGTTAAAAGAGGAGGCGCTATGTCCAGCAGTTGACTTCTAATGGCTGGTTTTCCTTTTGAATAGACAAGAGGAAATAGGCAGTCAGCCACCACGGATGCCCTATTCGGCCTAGTTGATAGGTTTCAATGAAAACAAATTCAGCCAGGACAACGGCATGTTGCAGTCGCAGTAGCGGCGGAAGCACGGCGTTTTATCCCTTGCGCAAACGCAGCATTTTCAGTCAGTTCTCTTGCTTAATTTCTATTACTAAGATTGTTTTAATAAAAGCTAATAAGTTATAGTCAAAGTTGGACAACCCTGCTACCTTTAACTGTCAATGTAGTATGAAAGTAGACACAAAGCCGTCAGGTCAGATTGTTCCATAGATTGCATACCCGTTACGTCTACCGCCAATAAAACGAAACCCCTTGTACTACCCAATAGAATAATGGAGGTACACACAAAACTATATTTTCGTTTTGGCTTATTGTGTTGTCTTTATTTTCTTTTCACGTCTGTTTGTTGCAAACAGAAGAGGAAGCAAAGAGTATTACGAATTGCATTCGCGTGGTTGGTATTGAATTTTTAAGGGTTTGTATACCTAAGTTCTAGTGTTTTAGACATGAACGTTTACGTATTGTAAGTAGATAAATGAAGTTATATCTAAATTATCAGACCTATCCCTTCATGCGACAGTAGCTTAAATACCCACTCTGTTTGAATAAAAAAATGCAATTCAAATGGGTAAATCAATAATTGGAAGACATTATTTAAAAAAAAGACGTTAATTTTGGCTCAGAGCCAATCGATTTGATGATTCTTAGTTAGTCTCAACTCTCAAAAAGAGATATAGACTTAAAAACTTACTGAAACTAATTGCAACTCCAATATGAGAAAAAAAATGCTAAGGCTGTGAATCTCTTCGTTATAATAGTACGTAGAGCCTTAAAAATATTTTTAAAGCTTTAGCTAAAGTATTTTTGTACGCATACCTGAAATTCAA
Organism: Chrysoteuchia culmella; assembly: GCA_910589605.1. Classification (NCBI taxonomy): domain Eukaryota; kingdom Metazoa; phylum Arthropoda; class Insecta; order Lepidoptera; family Crambidae; genus Chrysoteuchia; species Chrysoteuchia culmella. Next base: position 7,158,237 of record OU342651.1, read on the forward strand.
TTTGTTAACGAAATTACTCAGTAATCTCTCAGAACGCAGCCTACGCGAAAGGTTCGTTTTTTTTTTTTAAACACATCCGCGCATAGTACGACACAATATTTTGTTAACCCCCCACTTTGCATGTGTGCAGTGAAACAACGCGTACCCACGTAAGGGTTATGCCTTTTAACCCCACCGGGCCAAGCGTTCAATAGAGAGAACAAGACTAAAAAACCACGCGCCACCCCTAGGCCCGGTACAAAACGGAACAAAAAATCGGCGGCTGGGCGTAATTTAAGCGCTGCACCGGTTGTCGATAACCCGGTGCCACTATTACCGGTTCTAGGGAACCGCTTCTAAGCTCGGTCTGGGTGACCTTGCTCTTGAAATTTTAGTAAGGGTTAATATGTTTAGTCTTGTAAAATAAAATGGCTATAAGTACTTTCTGTTTTTATACAATTAGTTATTCGATAACGTCGCTTTCAATGATTAGATTCCAATATGCTCTTATTCTTCCTGTTTATATTTATAAAACGATCTTTCTCTTTTGAAATAAAAGCACTGATATTTAACTTCACATTCGCTATACCAGTAGTCGGGAAAAAAAGTTTAGCGAAAAATTAGGAAGCATCACTTCACGACCTTCGTGCCTATTGCATACGATTTACAGCAGTGCCACAGAGGCAGCTTTTAAGAGCACTACTTAGATACTTACATAGGTAAGTACTATAGTTGTATAGTGACATTCTATCAAGAACTAAAATTCTGTTCCTTGTTTTATTATTGTTAAATTTTTCATACCTACCTATTTCTTTATTTGAAATAATAATAATAATAATAATCTTTATTTATTTCTTCACCAACAAACAAAAAGTATATGGAAAGTAACTACACCATAGCTTACTTAATGACACAAACATGTAGTATAATTTACTTACAGTTAATTTAAGTAAGATTTAAACAATTTTTTATTTTTATTTGTGAAGACTGGTGCTTGAAATAGGTTGTATGAAAACACCCCGTAATACAAGACACCAGGTCTCCACCTAAAGGACATTTGTACAATGTACTCAGCTTAAAACTAACAAAATACTAAGTTCTTTCAGATAATTATCTCCGAGTTTGTAATAATAACTATGGTTGTTTTTAAGATTCGTTCAACACTAACTACTGAACAAATCAAACGTAATGCTACTTGGCAAAATATTACAGTAATAGGCACCAACATAGTGACTAAATAAAAGCAAAAATACAAATCATAAATGGACAGAATGGACTTAGAGCACCTATCGCGCAGGCTATACGAAACATGGTGACAAAATCATGGTTGCCTTTCTGTTAGGATTCTTTCAATGCTTAGTACTGGAGACATCAAACCAAATGTCTAGGAAAATATTCCACCGCATAATACAGTAATAGGCACCAACATAGTGACCAAATAAACGCAAAAATACAAATCATAAATGGACGGAATGGACTTTGAGCACCTATCGCGCAGGCTATACGAAACATGGTGACAAAATCATGGTTGCCTTTTTATTTAGATTCTTTCAATGCTTAGTACTGGAGACATCAAACCAAATGCCTAGGAAAATATTCCACCGCATAATACAGTAATAGGCACCAACATGGTAACCCAATAAACGCAATAATACAAATCATAAGTGGACGGAATGGACTTAGAGCACCTATCGCGCAGGCTATACGAAACATGGTGACAAAACATGGTTGCCTTTTTGTTTAGATTCTTTCAATGCTTAGTACTGGAGACATCAAACCAAATGCCTAGGAAAATATTCCACCGCATAATACAGTAATAGGCATGAACATGGTGACCCAAAAAACGCAATAATACAAATCATAAGTGGACGGAATGGACTTAGAGCACCTATCGCGCAGGCTATACGAAAAACGGTGACAAATAACTTACTGCTTTTTTGTATAAGATTCTTTCAATGGTTGGTACTGGACCTGGAGACATCAAACCAAATACCTAGGAAAATATTCCACCGCATAATACAGTAATAGGCATGAACATGGTGACCCAAAAAACGCAATAATACAAATCATAAGTGGACGGAATGGACTTAGAGCACCTATCGCGCAGGCTATACGAAAAACGGTGACAAATAACTTACTGCTTTTTTGTATAAGATTCTTTCAATGGTTGGTACTGGACCTGGAGACATCAAACCAAATACCTATGAAAATATTCCACCGCATAATACAGTAATCGGCACCAACATGGTAACCCAATAAACGCAATAATACAAATCATAAGTGGACGGAATGGACTTAGAGCACCTATCGCGCAGGCTATACGAAACATGGTGACAAAATCATGGTTGCCTTTTTGTTAAGATTCTTTCAATGCTTAGTACTGGAGACATCAAACCAAATGTCTAGGAAAATATTCCACCGCATAATACAGTAATAGGCACCAACATGGTGACCCAATAAACGCAATAATACAAATCATAAGTGGACGGAATGGACTTAGAGCACCTATCGCGCAGGCTATACGAAACATGGTGACAAAATCATGGTTGCCTTTTTGTTAAGATTCTTTCAATGCTTAGTACTGGAGACATCAAACCAAATGTCTAGGAAAATATTCCACCGCATAATACAGTAATAGGCACCAACATGGTGACCCAATAAACGCAATAATACAAATCATAAGTGGACGAAATGGACTTAGAGCACCTATCGCGCATTAGGCAGGATCTCTAAACATAGTCACAATGGATGGTCATCATTCAATTGTGGCGATGGAAATCGTCCGCTCATATACAATGGAGCTATCATTTCATTGCATTTCTTTATGTTTCATACATTATTTATTAGGTGGCTTAGATTTAATAGTGAACAAAAAAACAGTTGAAAAGTAAAGCCGATTCCGAAACCCTTAAACAGCATTGATACAGTAGAACTGTAATTATAGCTTTTTTACTGTTGCACATACTCTCCTCCGTAGGTGTATACCTACCTACATAAGGTAGGTATACAAAGGTCAGTGCTTCAGCAGTGTGGGGACATTTCAATGGCTTATGAGCTTGTAGCTTGAGGGCCATAGGTTGCCCGTTCGATTTCCATCTGACAAACTTGTTTTTTTAGTAACATTTATTCCTATAGTCAGATCAGGTTGCTCCGGAAACCTAGGTCATTCATAGGTTTCATTCCCCCTACGCAAGGAGTAAAGAAATAAAGAAAGAAACTCTGTTTATTCTGGCCCAGACTGTGAGACCATATAAAATATACAAGTAAAAGCAACAATTACAATGTAGAATAGGAGGAATTAAAACATATATAAAGAAAAGTTACATAATATAAGTAGTTTTTCCACTTTATGTAACCCCTCCTCAGTTTTCTAGCATAAATTACTGAGTATTGAAAACAATATTATGCACTATGTGTCCCTTATTAAAGATATGCATATTCGTACTTCTATATTTAGAAATAGCCCAAATATATTTTAAAGTAGCACCCGTTCGCGATTTTGTTTTTTCAATTATTTTCATCACTATTTCTGATCAAGAATTACTTTTGCCTCAAAAGAGCCCATTTACCCTACCCCAGGGTCACTGCATCACAACTCTGTTCTCTAACCGTGAACACATAACAGACAGACATACTTTCGCATTTATAATATTAGATATGGATTTAGATCGTAAATTAAGTGGCAGTCGGGAAGGAGCGGCAATTTGCAGCAGAGTCCCCGCTGCAATCCGACCGAAGGTCGAAGGAACCTGGTAATCACCCACAATGGACCGTTTTATGCGTGATTTAGTCTAGGCATTACCATTATGCACTTAGATCTAGGTTTTAGATCGATCAAATCCTATTACGTATATGACGTGACGTGACGGGCCGGATGGCGCAGTGGTCATCTATTGCGCCGTAGTAGTAAGGGTCGTCAATTCGATCCCCACCCAGAACAAATGTTTATGTGATCAACATTTAAGTAAGACCTGTATCTGGGTGCCAAATGTCTATGTATTCCTTGGTTGGAGGTGGATCTGATTTTCGTAACACATCAAGGTCAATGCAAGATTGTTGTTGCGATATTTATTATTAATACCAATATTACCCACTTAAGCATTAAACTTTCATTTGTATTTCTTCTTCCCCAATAACTTATTTTCGACTTTAAATCCTTTTTTTATACTGACACCAATTAACCAAGCCCCAAAGTAAGCACTGTAAGGCTTGTGTTATGGGATACTAGGGTAACGGATATAAATACATATTATTATACATCTATTAGTACTTATGTGTAGAAATATACATAAATGTCCATGTACCTGAGTGGTACAAAATGCTCGTAATCATCACACAAACATTTGCCCCTACCGGAATTCGAACCCAGAGTAGGTGACACCTTGAAACCGGTGTACATACCACTCTACCACGGAGGTCGTCGTTATATGCACTTTAACTATCTGTCTCGACTAAAATAAGCTCTAATTGAGAAAAGATCTTAAGCGAATACACATGATGGAAAAAATTTATGGAGGGAACTACCTTAAATCCTTTAGTCAGCTCATTTTATTGAAAGGAAACATTCCTTTATTATTTAAAAGAAACAAAACTGCATTGAAAGATTTTTTTTTACACTTCCTACACCCAGAAATCGAACCAGTTCAAAACTGTAAAAAATAACATCCTGTACTTTTATATCATTAATCGATAGGGTCAATAAATAAAACAACTCTCTCTAACAAACATAGTGAATTAAATTAAAGGAAACACATGAAAACTCAACTTATAAACTCAATGGGACGGATATAGCACTTTGATTCGAGGCCCTTTTGAAAAAAGTTCAAAAATCTCTGTACCTTTGCAGTTTTGTTTCTCATAAAAAATAATGAATGTTTCCTTTCAGTAAAATTAGCTAACTAAAGGATTTAAGATAGTTCCCCTCCAGGGCCCATAGATTTTTTCCACTCTGTATTATTATAATTATCAAGTATAATAAAATAAAACAATTCACAAGTCTGAGAATTCACTTGTGGCCGAGTTAATTTTTCCTATATTTTTCTATTTAAAATTTACCATAAGTATAAAAATAAAACAACTTTTGCGGAATATTAAGTGCGATTTATTTGACCGAAATATTATATTTGGTACTAAAATTTTTCAGTATATTTGAGTTTTTTTGGTTTCCCGACTTTTCGGCATCTTTTCAGTTGCCGTGGTCACGGGTTGACATTAGTTCAGTCAACCCGTGATCGTGTAATTTTTTTTTATTTCAATTATGAGTGCGCGAAGAAACTTAAGATGTGCTCAAGAATAATAAGGTATCTCCGGGGAAGTTAATGGGAAAAGAAGTTATAGCAAATTTAATTACCTACATTTCGAGACTAGAGGTGCGTCCGTATGCGTGAAAGTTTGTTCAATAACGACCATGAACCCAAAAAAACAAAAAATCTGGTGATACGGGGAAGTTACACTAAAATTACTAGAGTTCTACTCTACTATATCGATACCTTGCGGCTCAAAAGGCGTAACCACCAAAACACGACTTTTCAGGAGAGCCAAAAAACTAAAATTTAAAGTTTGTATTTATCACAACTTTGTTGTTATTGATCCTATAAATATGATTCTTACACCAAAAGTCGTTAATTTTTGAGGTGCATAATGTTAAAACATAACGTTTTAAGAAATATTTGTAACTAAAAAGTTAGCTGGTGAATACGCCCCACAAAATCAAACATGTATGTCTTTTGTGCCCCATAAAATGACTGCTTTGTTAGTAACGCTGTCTTTTATGCCCCATAAAATGAGTGCTGCGTTAGTAACGCAGAGTGTAACCACCAACTTTTAAAATTAAAACTGTAGTTTTTATCGTTCTGTTATTAGTTATTCAAGTTTTTGGGTTTATATTACAATACTTAAAACTGTTTTTAGTAGAATAGGTCAATTTGGCAACCCTTAGTCCATCAGACGCTTGTATTCTATTCTGATATTTATAACTAGGGAAGGTTTTTATTTACTTTTGTAATGACAAAATAAATTTAGTATTTTATAGTTAGTTACTAGACAGAAGATAAGAGTAAAAGGCTACTAAACCTTTTCATATTGCAAAACAATCTTGATTGTTGGCTAGTCCTGAATAAGGTAATAAATTAAATTATTATTTTTAAGAATTTGCTACACAGGTTTAACTAACCTTAAGCTACAAAATCTGCAAAGCTTCACAGCTTTGTCAAATGTTAGGCACATTACAGCAATGTTTGTGGCTTTACAATTAAACCTAGATTTGGAGGGCCTTAACATGGGTTATAACTAAACTTTTTAAGAGGAATGTGTAGAAACGGTCTCGATACAAACGGCGATAACGTTTTCCACCCTCTAAACCTTAACTTATTAGAATGAACTATGATAAAATTATGTTCATTATCTCACTACATACTCGTATATTATGCTAATCTAAATTTAATTTTAGTGAGAAATAGATAATAAAAACATTTTATAAAAAAAAATCAAACCGACTTCAAAAAGTAAAAAATAAAACTTTTGGAGTCGGTGCCAGCCAGGGCATTCTACATTGCACTTCTATTAACTATATATTTTTTTGGCCTTAGCTAGCTAGCACCGACTCCAAAAGTTTTATTTTTTACTTTTTGAAGTCGGTTTGATTTTTTTTTATAAAATGTTTTTATTTCAGATTTTTTTTAGTTACATCATGTGCCGTTACTTACACTAAAAATCAGCCCATACACAACAATGTCATCTAGGTAAACGACTACTTGCCAAAAGGTGATTGATATTTTTCAAGATTATGAAAAAACTACTAGCCAGATTTTTTTTTTTTTTTTTTTTTTTATTTATTTAAAGGACCACAAACAGATTCATAATATTTCAATTATAAAACTAAGTAGTATTCAGATACAGTCATTATGAATCCAACAGTGCTGGTCACATTTTACATAATTAGCTAACATTAAGGTGGAGCAAATCTTACATATTATGACTACAGCTAGGAGGTATTAAGATTAACTAGTGCTTAACATATTTAGCAATATTTTATTAACAAAGACAAACTTAACCTAGATTTTGTATATATGTGTGTATGTGCGTGTATGTGTGCATAGGTATGTGCGTATTTTTGTATTTGTGTTCCTATATGTATGCGATGGTGCGCGTTAGCATAGTGTTTGGAAGTTAAAAAAAAAATGTTCACTCAATGCCTAAAAAAAAAGTAGATAAAAATTTTAAAAAAATCTTCGTAAAAATTATATGGGACCAAATTGACAGTGTACCCGATCGAACAAAAAAACAATTATTAAAATCGGATCACCAACACCGGAGTAATCGGTATACATACATCAGACAAAAAAAAAAAAAAAAAAAAAAAAATACGCGTCGAATTGAGTACCTTCCTCCTTTTTGTTGAAGTCGGTAAAAAAAAGAAAAATATTCATAAAACCCTCATTTACGAGGGGCGATCGAAAAGTTTCCGGTAAAGATGGGGAGGAGTTAGAAATTAAATGAAAATATATTTTTCATTTTGAATATATTTTTCTATGACCCTAATACATTCCTCAGATCGCGCAAATAAATAGTAAAAATCATCGAAAAATTAATTGCTCCTTCACGTCGAAATTGTCGACTGCACCACTTCTTTGACGTCAATTTATTTCAGGCACTAAAAGAAATTTCTTCAAAAAATGATGGTCACTGTGGGATAGGCCTGGACTATAAAAAGATTGATGAAGTTGTTCAAAGCCTCATCGGTGAATAAACGCCGTTGCAGCGTGACCCTTGTGCGCAGGTGCATTTTCATGCCAAAACCTTTTCTAATATTTTTTTTATGGACCCCTCCAAATGTTCATATAAATGAAGCTTAGTAATGTACGGCTCTATTAACACCGCATTCTACATAGTCGATGAGTAAAATACACAAAAAAAACAGTCGCAAATATTTTTCCGCCTTATTATCCAACTCGGCCCTCTTGGGCAGCGGAATGCCTTTTTTAATGCCACTGTATCGACTCCTTTTTCGACTAATGTTACAGTGGTAAACATAGCTTTCATCTTCAGTATTTATTTTGACTGTAACTTCATTCTTTATCTCGCCACAGAGCTCCAAAGGCTGACGAAAACATTCGAAAAAAAATTGTTTTAGTTTTCCCTACCGACTTGCTTGCTAGTTAAATAACTAAAATATTTACCACCAAATTAGGTTCAAATTTGGAGTAAATACTAAAGATAAGATGTTTAATTAGTAGCTACCTGGTCAAATGAACCTAACTTCACCATTCCCCCAAAACCGGAAACTTTTCTATCGTCCCTCGTAATAGCTATTAGACCTAGAATAGAGAATCTTAGAATCTGTTTTTAGCAATAACCAAAAAGGCAGATGTATCGGAATTATTCCGATTTCGAATGTAACAGATGACTGGTCTATAACCATTCATACAATCAACTTGGCAGGTTCCTACACTCCTGTATTCATCCTCTTTGCTCTGATTTCATACTTGAAAAGTCTATCTTGACACAATTTCTTATAGCACACAGTGCTCTCATATTGTTTCAAAGACGAATTATTTATGAAGGATGACTTTGTAGGTAAAAAATTGTATGTGTGAAGCGACATGAAATCGCCGCAGGGCACTCTCCACACCTCATTGTTGTGAACAAAGGAGGATTCTAAAACGCTCACATTTGTGAAAGTCTAGATTACAACAATACCTACTTGTTGCCTTTGAGTGTGCTTCGGATGATGTAATACCTACTTTTTTCCACTTCTCGCCTTCGTTAGCAATGCCTAGGTCGATCGAAATGAGTAGGTACATATGTATGTACAATTAAAACGCTGTGATTATGCGAAGTATTTGTATAAAACAAAAATACTAAACTTACTCTCTGCTGACATTATAAAGAAATAATGAGAGATTTAAAATTTTGAATTCCCAAATTCACAATAAGGTTTAAAAAAATATACTAGAAAACATCGACTAAATAAATAAATAATAAATATTTTTATATAATAAATACTTACACATCATACAAACGTTCTGCCCCTACCGGGATTCGAAACCAGCCAGAAGCTCAGAGTAGGCGACAATTTGAAACCGGTGTACGTACACCCGTATCAAGTTCTGCCACTACCACCACCACCACCACTCTGCCACGGAGGTCATCAAACGACAACTAGGCTCTAGTGGAATTGAATTCCGTCTGTGTAACTTGAATAAAAACTTTTTTTATATTCTAGTATGAAATTTAAACTGATGGTAGTCTATGACATTTCTGTAAAAGCCGCCGTGTACTCCTGATTTGTACTTGAATAGACTAAAACAATAAAATTTTCAAAGGTAGTAAGAGCATTATGAAAATAGGGCTGAAAGCAAATGATTCAAACGTACAATACTTGTGTACAACACAGAAAGTAGGAAAACATTCGCTAGTGTCAAGTGTAAATCGCCTTGTTAATTTCACTAGGCCTGCGGCAAATTTCGCCGAGCACCCATTGTGTTCCGGGCTTTATGTCGCGTCTTTCCGTTGTCTGTACACGGCTTTAATTGCGCGCGTCATTGGCGCGCTTTTTGAAAAAAGAATGACGTGTAATTAACGCGCGAATATGGGACGTGACGACGCGCGTTCTGAGGGAGTTTTTTTTTTAATTTTTTTAATTAGGCGAGCGAAGGGTTTGAACCGTGTTTTGTTTTGCCGTCACCTACGTGTGTACCTACTTTTTGTCGGCATAAATTATTTCATTTCGCCGAAAATCTAGATAGTTTGGATTTCATGATTATGTTCTGACAAAACGATAAAGGCGGAAATGTCAAATAAGTAGAAAGTAGCTTTTTAAACTTAATTCGTCGGTAAAGTGAAAAATTGGTACAAATAAGTTTACTTTGCAGTCTGAATCTCTAATTGAAAACAAAAAGCTAAAAATACATTTCAGATGAAAGTTCTTCTGAAGTGTTTTTAGCTTTTCCGTATAAGTATTTACTAAAGAATACTGGAGCGAAAGAACCGGAAAACAATAAATTTCGTCAAAACGAATAAACAGAGCAAACTATTTGCATTCAACCAAAAAAGCTCTAGGTACATAAATTTACGGCGTTATTAATATGATCTATACTTTCGCCTGCGCGTAATAAGTAAATAAAAAAAAACATAATTTTTTCTCTGCGCGGACAATGACTGTCCGAAAATGGCGATGATACATGGTCCTCGTTTGGCCGTGTATTTTTTTTTATTAAAAAATCACATTAACGGGCGTTCATTGGGGCGGCGATAAATAATGCCCTCCTTATTCAAATTTTTGTTTTTGTTCAGCCCTCGCGTTATAAATGAGCTTATTTGGAAACGGCCGAAATGATAGGGCGCGATAAAAATGCTCAATTATGAATGTACTGTGCGGACGTGTATCCGAGCGTAGGCGAGGAGAGAGGCACGTTCTGCAAACGCCGCTTAATCACAACTTACGTCTTTTTAAAAGAAAAACTGAAATGGAAGAGCGGAAACGACCTAATTGATGTTTTTCTTTATGGTATAGTTTGTATTACTAGAAGAAATCATGTAAAACGGTACGATATGACGATAGGCATTATTGCAGTGGTAAGAAACGATAGGGCGCAATAAAAATCTTCATTTATGAATGTTCTGTGCGGACGTGTATCCGAGCGTAGGCGAGGAGAGAGGCACGTTCTGCACACGCCGCTTAATCACAACTTCCGTCTTTTTAAAAGAAAAACTGAAATGGAAGAGCGGAAACGACCTAATTGATGTTTATCTTTATGGTTTAGTTTGTATTACTAGAAGAAATCATGTAAAACGGTACGATATGACGATAGGCATTATTGCAGTGGTAAGAAACGATAGGGCGCATAAAAAAGTTCATTTATGAATGTTCTGTGCGGACGTGTATCCGAGCGTAGGCGAGCAGAGAGGCACGTTCAGCATACACCGCTTAATCACAGCTTCCGTCTTTTTGACAGGAAAACTGAAATGGAAGAGCGGGAATGACCAAATTGATGTTTTTCTCTAAGGTTTGGTTTGCATTACGAAAAAATATCATGTAAAACGGTACGATATGACGATAGATATTGTTGCGGTGGTATGAAATGATTGGGCGCAATAAAAATGCTCGTATATTAATGTTCTGTGCGGACGTGTATCCAAGCGTATGCAAAGAAAGAGGCACGTTCTGCACACGCCGCTTAATGACAGCTTCCTTCTTTTTGGCGGGAAAACTGGAGTGAAAGAGCGAGAAAAGACCAATTTCCTCTTATGCGTATCTTAATTATGATTTGCACAATCATACGATCATTTACAACGATGATATTAATGCTACGGTGATATTAATGATATCGCATTGAAATTAAAAGGGCACTATAAAAATGGTCTGTACGCGCTTTATCACAATTTCTATCAGAGATACCACGTTACTGGTTTTATTAGAAAATTATCGAATGTAACAATGTCTATTACATAAGAAATATCACTATCAAAGAATTGTCAAAAACTTACGTACCAAGAACTTAAAATTATAGAAAAAATACCTAATTAAGCTTGTTAAACTTTTTCTAGAAAAAGCTTTCTTCTATAACTGTTTTAGGGGAAAAAAGTTACAGGTATTTTTACCGAAATAAATAATTTATAAACAATGTAACAAATCACTGAGCATCGGAGTAAGTAAGTTACAAATTGCATAGGTTTTCTTTCCATAATGTAAACTAATTTCCTCTCAGCCCCTAGCCTATAATTGATACTAGGCGGCCAATATATATATATGTATGTAATGTCTATATCGTACAAGGGCGATATTAAAATGATGGATACGACAAATATACCTACACTCTATAGCACAATTTATGACAAACCCGTTTTCACTGATCTGGTTTTTTTTCAATTAGCAGTTCCTGTAATTTCTTCTTCCAAACATAAGCATTAAGTTTTTTTTAAGGTGTGCTGTTTGTATTGAGTTTAAGACAAGTTTTTTGAAACACGTAATATCCCGAAAACAGTAACATTAAAAATGTGGAGTACATTTACTATCCAGAATTAATAACTTAAAATATGACTAGCTTTTTATAAAGTTAATGTGTTTTCCACAATCTATAGCTTATCAATAAGTTTTTGTGGAACTCAAATATAACCGAATGTTTATTTTTTTTATGCCATCGGACATTGTATTTTTAGCAAATGTTATTAAAATTTAAAACTTAGCAGCTTTTCAATTCAATTCAGTCAATTCTTATATAGTAAGCTGAAACCGTTTTTCTTCTTTCGATAGGTCTTTGTCTTTCGAGAACCCTTACAACTTTGGAACATCTTGACCGACTGAAGCATACATTTTAATGTCTATAGCGTCTTGGACACTTTAAAGCAGTTTCAACATCGATAGTTACATCAAAATCGGCCTTCATAACGTAACAATAAAGTCCAGATTAGTTATTAAAGATTTATCAGACCAAACGATTAGGCACAGACGCTCCGCAAAATAAATCCCATTGTCAAAACATAAACAGTACACAAGTCACACAATTATGCAAATTTTATGTTACCCCTAATTGCCAACTTATTTAAAGAGGTTTGTTAATTTCAGTGGGGGGAGACTGGGAACCCCGATTTTCTTTTCTTCAGATTGTATGTAAATTTTGTTACATAAGAAATTATCGATGGGGTTGCAAGCGGAGTGCGCAATAAAAATTCTAATTAGCAAAGTGTTTGAAATTCACTGAGTTTTGTAACTTTTTAATACAATGTTGAGTCCCTTTTGAAGATGTAAGGAGTATTTATTATGTAAAGGGGAATGTTTTTGGATCGAATTTATTTTGGTAATAAAAGATTACGTAGGAACTTATTTTAAGACACCTCAAATTAAAATGAAGCAAAAGAAGTCGTATTCTATTTTTAAAAAATTGTTTGCTTGCGAATCTACAGAAGTTTAAAATTTACAGAGGTTTTAAACCTCTTGATTCGTTGACGCGAAGTGTTCTATCCAAACGTTAATTCAAAAATTTGAATTCGCTAGTTCGAGAACGCCGTTCTATATTCGAAATTCGCAACTATCAAATAACGTAACCAAACACCCTCTAAGGTCAGGGGTACAGCACCCGCCTCCCTTGATCATTTATAATGCCAAAATGTTTTAATTAAGATGCTGTAAAATGTAATTTACATGCAAATTCGGTTTATGTTAATGTGCCGCGTATATCTGTTTGGGTGCGTGCTTGCTATCTAATTTTGCGACAGTGTGTACCGTCATTATCTTGGCTCTAATGAGAAATCTGGCAACGGCTTGATGTTTGCATAATTAAACTTGCGGCTGGAACGTTCGTTTTGATTGTTGTCATGATAAAATACGCGCTCTTAATTCTTCTTAGATGCGTGGTGGTTGGTTTTGGAGTAATGTAAATGCGATCGATTTAAGTAGGGAATACATTAGTGAATTGTTTTTTCTGCTGCATTTTATATACCTACTTAGACATTTAAATGTTGTGTAATGTAGGTCTATTGTAAGTTGGCGTAGCTAGCGCAGCAGTAGTGATGGAAAATGCTAGAACATAACTATTATAACAGATCTTGAAGACAGTTCGTGAAGTTCTCTATATCAAGTGAATTATATTTTCGAATATCTTACTTGTCCGAGTAATCGGAAATGATTTTGTTTCCAGAAGACTAAACAAAGTGACCAGTTGGGTAAGCACGAAAAACTATTGCAATAGTATCGAGTATGTATCGAGCACGTTATGTCAAAAAATGTATACGAAAATGTAGTTAGTGTAAAAATGTAGTCCGAAGCGAGCCTCTTCCGGAATCCTCAACCATATCGATTAACTGGCTTTCTATATCTAACTGCCGAAACCCAACAATGCTGAAAACATTGCTGTAATAATTTCATTGTCTTTCCTATTGGCTTGTTTAACCTTATACCTGCAGAACGTCCCGAAAAGATTGTGCTGGTTATGTTTCGCTCATATAACAATGAGGTCGCATAATGAAGACGTGTATAACCGTTATAATATTAGCGATACACGCTGCAACAATGCCGCGGCTGGCTCTCTAGCTACACTTGTCGTGTGCACCGCGACTTATGTTTTTGATACTTGGCCTTGATTTAAATATCTATACTAATAAAACAATACCGTGACTGACAGACAACGACCAGCCCAAACGGCTGAACCAATTAAGCTGAATGTTTCCTTTAACGATGTATGCGAGCACTAAGAAAGTTTTTTTTTTATATATCCTCACGGAAATGGGAGCCACGCGGGTGAAACCGCTGGCGGCTGCTAGTAACTGATATAATTAGTTGACTGAGTCAGACAGGGGCCTAAATCATAATTAATTATTCTGTTATTTATAACGTATTTCCATCGTGATTCAACTGTAGTAATTTTTACAAAATTCTTGTTTCTACGATGTTCTTGAACCCAAGTTCGATCCCCAAATCGGATCAATAATTACCATAAAAAAAACTTACACTTACACCAATTTACCTAGCCCCAAAGAAAGCACTATAAGGCTTGTGTTGTGGGATAATAGGAATACATATATACGCATTTACGTGTAGAAATATACATGGTGGAAAAAAGACAGTAGCTGGAGGGAAAGTACCCTAAATATTGATGTAAGCAAATTTTACTCAAAGGAACCATTTCTTTATTTTCAGAAATAAGTTTAACTGCATTCAAAGATTTTTGATAAGTCACTTACCTGTACCGGGAATCCAACCGGCTGAAATGAGAAAATATACATTTTGTACTTTTATGATACCAATCGATAGTCTTAAGTATAAAAATCAATTTAATAATAATTTAGAACATTTTTGAAGGATTTTAAGGCGGTACCCCCACCGAAAGTGGCGCCGCGTTGAATTTTATTTAATATCGTAATTCTAATACATTTAATAAAACTTTACGTGGAATTTTTCGGTGGGGGTACCGCCTTAAATCATCAAAAATTAATCCTAAATTAGGGTGGTAGATCTTCCGATTTTTCATTTTCGATTCTACCAGTTGGCTACACTGTTGCAGAGCATCAAAGGTGCAGCTCGACAGTAAAAAATGTTCATCACACCCATTTTAGTTGGTATGGTTTTCTTTTTAAGAAATTTTCTAAAAACAATAGTGACAGGTTGTCAGCCTATCGCCGACATCCTTTCGAATAGACCTGTACGTGGATGGCTTTCACTATCAGCTCTGGAAAACTAGGATTGTGTTTTCCTTTCGCTCCCAGTCCAGCATGGGAAACTACTCTCAAGCTGCTCTTTTGATGCTCTGCCAGCCCTCCAAGGAATATATTATGGCGTGCCTGCGTGTATCAATTGAAGTGAGGGTATGTTATACAGTAAATGTATATCACGTTTTCAAATATTATTATTATAATCGTCTCCATTATTTATTGGCTTTAGATTTTGTGATACCAGTATTGCGCAACATTAACCGCATTATCGGTAGCGTTATACAGGTCAGTGCAGATTGATGGACACGCAGGGCAAGACGACAAGAAAAGGTGCGCCATAGTCTGTGGGGAGGTCCTACACTCGTAGGTGTTGTTAGAGCCATAACCCCATCGGCACATGGTTTCTTTGCAGCGGCTGGCCTGGGTTCGGAGTCTGTTTAATGACCTCCAAGTCATTTCACCAATACCAAGTGCAAATCCAAAGATTTCATACGTATTGAAATGAAAAATATTGTTACCTTTACAATAATCCTTAAAAAACAAATTCCAATACACTTGACCGCCTTCAGCAAGTATCAACGCTGCTCGACCGCGGTACAGGCGGCGAGAGCGTTTAAGAGAGTGAGAAAAGCTCGCCGCCCCGGCCTATTCGTTTCATGGAGGGCGCCCGCCTACTTTTGTGTCTGAAGTCGGCGAGTGAAAGCACCCAACTGAAATTTTTGCTTTTTTTGGGAATTCAGGTTTTTCGGATAACTTATTTAAGAATTCGGTTCAGATAAGCTTGAAAACATCACTTTTGAATAGTATTTTTACGGTGACCGCGTTATTTGCATTGTCTATTTCTGCAATTTTTAAGAAAAATTTACTTTACTTCGACAGCTCTTATTGTACGTTTAGTTTGGAGATAAGTTTTTGTTTGTTTTACAAAATCTATCTTGCCCTTTGATTTAACATCTTTTGTAACGCAATCTCTATATTAACTATCTACACAATATTACTGTTGTTGAATATGATTACTACTGATAGTAAAACTATTGTATTAAATGTGTATGTATGTGTGTGTCAATTTGTTCTTCTCAAATATTTTTACTTATTTACAATATTTGCACCCGCGATCGGTTTACGCCGATTTATCACAATAATGTTTTCAAAGAAAGAAAAGTTAACTAAAAACTCTTTTTAACGTTAAGTAAAAAAAAAAAACCTGAATTATTTTTCTTGATCTAAAAACACCAAAGGTGACTTACAACCCTTTCGAAGTGCAGGCCAAATCTCAGAAGAATGTCGGGGTGAGGTGCGGAAGTGAGTGGCCCTTAGGGTGGCCGGGGACTTGACACTCATTTAAGTAGCATATAATTCAGTTTATTTAGCCGAATTGAATCTCGGCGAGAAGGGTTGCTGAAAAAAAAGTATTGAAATTCAATCGAAAAGTACGTACTTATCACTGAGAAGCGTTGGATTGTTTTGTGTTAGTTATGTAGTTTTTGATACTTTTTGGGGAATTGACACTCATTTAAGTAGCATATAATTCAGTTTATTTAGCCGAATTCAATCTCGGCGAGAAGAGTTGATGAAAAAATATAAAAGTACTTATTGAAATTCAAGCGAAAAGTATTTAAGTATTTACTCTTCACTGGGAAGCGTTGAGTAGTTTTGTGTTAGTTATGTAGTTTCTGACACTGGTCGGGGACTTGCCACTCATTTAAGTAGCATATAATTCAGTTTATTTAGCCGAATTGAATCTCGGTGAGGAGGGTTGCTGAAAAAAATGTACTTAAGTATGTACTTGTTTATTGAAATCAAAGTGGAAAGTATTTATTTACGCTGGGAGGCTCTGGACTGTTTTGTGTTAGTTACGTAGTTTTTACTGATAAGATACTTGAGTTTCAATTTGGTTTTAACTTTTAAAGTTTCCGATACTAAAGTTTGAATTTGGATCTTGGTTATGTACATAAATTTGAATTCGGTTTCAACTTTTTAATTTTTCCGAGTAAAATAGTAAAAGGTTTACAAGGCACAGTAAAAAACTTATTTAAGTAGCATATAATTCAGTTTATTTTGCCAAATGGAATCTCGGTGGGAAGGGTTTGCTGAAAAATAAATACAAACTTATTGTAATTCAAGTTAAAAAAAGTATTTATTTACACTTGACGGCTTTGGGCTGTTTTATGTTATTTTTGTAGTTTTTCGTAACTTAGTTTCGAATTTGATTTTAACTTATTAAGTTTTCCGAAACGGTTTGTTTGAATTGACAGATATTAATCGTGTGATCGATGAATTTATCGCTTAATAAAAGTTTACGTGGTACAAACATTACTTAACTTCTATTAAAAAGGTTTATTACTTAATTCGAAAAAAGAACGTGCCATTTTCATAGAATCAATCGTCATTTTGCAAGCTCATCCATTATTAGTAAAATTATTTTAATCGACCACCAGCATGATGGTCGGTTAAATTGTTATTGTAAAAAAAGAAACATTGGCCACTAAAAAGGTTTTAATCCCAAAACTTCAGTATTTAAAAAACATGTAAAAACTCTTTGGGCAATCCCTTCCTCGCCTCATAATTACATGTCTACATCAAGATTAGATCAGCGTACAAATATTGCACGCATAGTGCGGAGAGACAGAGGGTGGTATTCGTTTTTATTGGAATAAATTACTACGATTGTACCCGAGCTCTCCTAATGAATGTCTTATGGACGGGTTGACGTCCAACTTGCTAGGTTTTCCTTTAATTAATTGATTTAATGAGAAGTCGGCCATATTTCTACGCTGCCCTTGACTGTGATTCGAATTTCGAAGTTACGGCTCTGTTTTCTTAAATTTGAATTAAGAACTATTGTTCGAGCTTGTAATCAAATTTTTAATTTTGGAATTTGTTATTTGAATGTGATTGTTTTGTTAAAAAGTTAATTGTTTAATTAAGTTTTCAATTAATGGTTTTCACGATACTTTGGTATGTTTACAGAGCACCTTTATGTTATTAGTTTTGAATAAACTTTCTTTGTGTATTTTCGTTATATATAATTTATCAGATGCCTACTTTATGTTTCGTTTTGTCTAAGTATAACTAACATCGACGCTTTAACATTTATGACAATAGTGTGTACCTGTTATATTAACTTTTTAATCAAATTTACGATTTATAAGAGCGATTTTACGTATCTTTTATTTCAGTCAGAGTGCATTGTCAAATTCTCACTACACGCTCTAAAAATGAATCACGAACAATAGTGACAATATTTTTCACGCTTTCATCCGTACCGCTCAAATTGCGACAAATATATCTAATTGTCTTGATCAGTGAATAACGACACAACCCTTCGCGCGGACCAAAAATTACACAGAGTATAAAATAAAAAAATCTCCGAACTCCATTAGAAACAAAAATAAATTGAATTACAACACGATCGACATTTTCGATTCGAAGGCCCTAACTCAATTAGGCGCCATCGCTGATGGAAAAATAAAATAAATACGGGGAACAAAAAAAATTAAAACAAAAAAGAGTCCAGATATAATTTGAAATATCTCCGTAAATGCAAAGTGCGAGTGCTGTTATTTTATTCAAATGAGGGAGAACTTTTTTTTCAACCCTTTCTCTCGTCTCCATCAAAGTGGCCTGATATTCAATTAAAAAAAAGAAGAGCTCCGACCCGCGCCTGAAAATTAATCAGAAAAAATGCTTTTAACTAGATCTACATTTTAATGAAATTATTATTGACGAGTATTACACAAATGGGCGTGCCTTTTTCCAAGATTGCGTCGCTAATGCCCAAGGAGATGTCTTTTATGCCATTTATTATTTTAGGAACAGAAACTTTATGTTTTGTGGGATGGGGGCTTAAATAAAGTCCACAGGACGCGTATTGTTCATTTATTATGACTATGAAGAATAATTAATATAATCTATTGCCTCTTATCGAACATACCATAGGAACACAGTTTATTATACGGCGACTTCCGTGGTAGAGTGGTACGTACGTGCATAGTTTTTAAGGTGTTGCCTACTCCGAGGTCCCGGGTTCGGGTGCCCCTTAATACGCAAAACATTAATTGCAATTATATGAATTTGAATAAAAGATTTGGCATAACATGATTAACCCAGATGTTACTGAATTATAATATTGCATTCGAACTTAATTATTTTTTGTATGCGGTTTAAAAAATACGAAATAACGTGCGAAAACAAATATGAAAATATATTTTCCTAGTAGAAACTCGGAAAATCTGTGTTGTTTATAAGCAACGCTAGTAAAATAGCCCTAAATACTCCTTTTTATCAATATTTTAAAAATTATGTGTTGCTTATGCGTTCTTTTAAAAGGACGGTAGTAACAAGTGGGTTAAGCATGCCATTGAACAGGCCAAATAATAAAAAGGTATAACACTTATTGCGCATAATAATGAATCCGCATAATTGAAATATGCATAACAGTATTAAGTATAATTTTAATTGGCATAATAAAAGAAGCGAAGCTGGTAGGTATTTTTTGTAACAGCCCGATAATAGATATTTTCAAATCCTAATTAAGTTACTAGAGAGTATAACAGAATGTCTAAAATTATAACGCCTAAAATTTAAATAAATTGTAATCAAAATGTCTTAGATATACTTTTACTAGCCTCCCGCCTGCCTCCCCCCTCGCGCGGACTTATATTGACGTGGTGGTCTATCAGAATATAAAGTATCTCCAGGGTTCAAGTTATCTATGTACCAAGTTTTTAAAATGGGTTCAGCAGTTTTTTTTCATTATTTTTAAGGGACTTTTCTTTGTTGTTTACGTGTGAAAGGTAAAATAGACGGAGAGTGAATGGAAATATATTCTATGTCACGAAGTATAAACGATGTTTCAAAGTTATCGCAAATCTTGTCAAAATGTCTATTGCATACACATAATTATTCCTTAGAAAATTTGAATCCTTATTTCAAACCTTTAAGGATTAAATCGATTCTGATGTCTAACGCGACATCAGAATCAATGCAATTGCCATTTTTGCAATCAACATCCCATAAAACCTCAATAACCCATGTCGATTTTTAGATAAAACGGAGGTATTTTGCCAAAGCCGTGTTATTGCAATAATTTTACTTGTAAAATTATAATATCACGGTATTTTTTTTTCAATCGGCACAAGGAATAAAAAAGCAAGTTTGTTTTATTCCTGTCGGTCACGTGATAGGTTAAAAATTTAAGGCAATCGCGAAGCGCAGCGAAGCGATTGCCTTGAATTTCGTGGTATTTATTCAGACAACAGAAGTAACTGTACTTGTTATTGATTTGCCCTACAATTTTATGCAATTTTAAATTTGTGCAAAGTAACGTTATGCTAATTACATTTATGCCAAGTCCTCGTTAACACAATTTACGATATCCGCATTTACATTATGCGTATTTTGTGACGCGGAATAATGTTATGCGATTTAAAAATTATGCGTAATAACGTTATGCTAATTTGAATTAGGAGTATTACGTTATGCGAATTAATATAGACCCGTCTTTAACATTATCATATCACATTGCGGTGGTCATGGTAGAAGAACTGGAAGTGATTGAAAATCATAAAGTACCTACCTACATCTGGTAGGTACCTACTTTATGTTACCTAGGCACATACGGCATAAGCAAGTTCTTGGAACCAACTCTGCCTCGGCCAAGAGAAATATTATTGAGTAGAATTGGACTTCTTTATCGATTCGCTCTTGGCAGGATGGTCGTGGTCACGTTAAGGCGTCCAAGGAGCTAATTGTCTAATTTTAAAATCTATCGCAATCCCTTTCAATTCCTCATTTGAAAGATATTCACATACTTCAGACCGTCACTATTTGACATTTGATAGGGATTGTCACCGGGACGCATTTAACTGATCTAAATTGAACTGTCTAAGCAAAGTGACAGACGAAAATATCTTTCAAATGTATGGAGAAGTATCAAATGAAGTGTCATTTAAAACAGCATTCGTTCTGAAAGGGATTGCGACTATATGTTACACAATTCCATAAATCACAATCACAATACATATGAAAGGGATTGTGATAGAAGACAATTAGAGGGCTGGTCGGTGGTAGAGGCGGACTCAGCTTGATGACGTGCTATTCTAGGCCGGCACTAACAGCCACTGTCAAATACTATAATAGGTTAAAGTTTTTAGGACTTGTAAAACGAAATACAATTTGAAAGCATTGAGCTATATGTACAATATAATACTTCAATGTTTGAAAGTTATTTTTTGTCAGTCATCAGACATTTTGTATGGTAATCTGTAGTTCTGCTACTGCCCACTAGAGGCGCTGTACAGATTCGCATACAAAATGTCTCCCGTTTACTGGAGTAAACGGAAAGAAAAATTCATGGTAGGCCCACAGGACCTCTATTTTTGAATCATTCGTCGCGCGATTGGCGAGGCGAACGAGGAGGCGATTAGGCGAATAGCGACCTTGCATGCATGGGCATAGCACGCTTTTCGATATGCCCCTCGCGCGCTCGCGTTGGGCGGCGGTACTACAGGCGAAAAGCGAAGATATGTATATACAAGCAAGGTCGCTTTTACGGAATACGGAAACTCAAACGTCGCACGAAAATCAGTAGAATCCTCGAGACGAGTGAATCAAAAATGGAGCTCCAGAATAATATTTTATTTTAGTAACAAAAGTTTACCTTATCGATCTGTTCAATTGTATTGTATACCTATGTTTATATGCAGATGGAAAAAAAAGAAAATAATAAGTATAACTGCTAAAAAATTAGCAGTTATACTTATTACTTATCTTATTAGGTAGGTAGATATAGTGAAATAAACAAAACGAAAAAAAATATACATTGTAAGTACATGACTTTTTATGAAAATCAAATTTTTATGATTGTGGAAAAGTCTTCTTCTTTAATAACTAAACTAGTGATTCGGAACATCGAAAAGAATACATTATACTTTTGTAGCTGATTATAAAAATCTAGTTACGAACGTGGCTGCAAGGAAATCATCAGCGTAAATTGTTCACACATCACAAACAAAAATAAGTACGTGCAAATATTTTTACTGTTTAAATTCATCACTTACTTCATAAATGGCATAAGCTGAATTCATCCAGCTAATTATTACTTTTTAATTTTGCATTTCACAATGCTATTTTTATGTGATAAATATTAAACAATCAAATATACTGGCGACATGAGACAAGTTGCTTTTTTAGTATATATTTACTTCTATTCTATATTCATCCAGCTATTTTGACATTTGCATTTAATGCAAACGTCAAATTATTCTAAGCATGATGATCACAAAATTATTCCATTGCATTGAAGCCGTGAAAAGTGCTTTTCCAGATACAGAGATGAGAATTAATTGTTGATTACCATAAATATTGCAGTCTGGTACACCATGCCGAGTTTGGAATTGCCTTACTTTGTTGGTACATGCTGATATAGAAGTCAATATGTTTGTAGCGAAGTAAGTTCCTCTTAAAAAGGTAGTAATTAAACCGTGAAAAACTTTTTGACCAACAAAAATACTTAGTACGCCACTTAGTCACCGATGTAACCTAACCTAAACCTAGTTTATCCTAGTTTAACCTAGTTATAATATGTAATATATTATGATATATTACCTAACCTAGAAATTGAGTCAATATTCCCTGTTATAAAAAGTAAACACAGCCTATGCTAGAAAAATACAAACTGATCGAACAGCCTAAAACTTGATAAATAAAGTGCAATTGCATTAAGTACTTGTAATAAACCGTACAAGTTTTTCGTATGCTTTTTAAAATATGATAGGAAATCTGAAAAAACCGCGCCCCTTTTTGAATAGAAATATCTAAACAAAAGATATAGTATAGTATTATAATAATTTCAGTTAACCTTTGTGTAATATAATAAAATAAAAAATAATAATATATGTTGAGTCAATACAAAAAAGTTATTTAAAACTATCTTATAATTTGTTACACGACGGTGTAAATAACGCCCCAGACTAGCCACAGAGCATTCGAGTGGGTTCGCCCGAACACATTATTATTCACCGACAGCACAAAATGAATTCGTTTTTATTCAAACGCCAGAATGATATAATTAAAATTTGAATACAAGATTAACTCGAGAAAAATTCAATATCCAATTTTACTGTTTCCACGATTTCATTAGTCGAAAGGATTTAGGACCGTTCCGTTTTATTGTTTAATTAATTATCTTTCGTATTTTAATGCATAATTTTTTTAGTATAAATGTTTTAGTAGCTCGTAGTTCTTTTGCCTAGGATAACTTTTAGAAACTAGTAGTTACTTTACATTTGCTGTAATTAAAGACTTTCCTTTCCAAAAACTCTTAATAACGTTTTTAAGAGTAATGCAGAAAAGTATGATAATAATTATTGTACCTCTACAACTTCTTAAGCAACAATCATTTTCTCATCTTTTTATTTAGCCATGTCTTACTGGTAAAAAATTTCATAAGAAGTTATTCATGATTTAAATCGCAAGTATATAAAAGATAATTATGTTTACATTTTTATTAGCTCCGTCAACAAGAATAAATTAACTCTCTCCATAACAACAAATATGAAACATAAAGTAAGTTTACTTACTATAAACACTTTTACGACAGCAACATATTTTTCCCACTACACTGCTAATGTAAAACGATCCTTATTCCTCAACTATAAGCAACAACTTCCTTGAATTTAATAAATCTGTCTGCACTACGCAAAATGGACAGGCACATAAATCTACGATCCTCGGATTCCATAATAGCTGGCTCACTCAAATCTAGCCCGAGCTAGCAAAGCCGGATTTCTACCGGTAATACACTTAAAACGCCTGAGCTTAAATCATCGTCATCGTTTGTTGAACAAGACTCCGGTCACATATCAAGGGGGGAACCCCCCTATAATTTCGGCCTCTCTGTAGGCATAGATTTTAGGTCTCACAAGGTTTTGTGCGAGCCAAAAGCCAGCCTGTCTTTGGTTGATGCACAATAAGTCTACTTCTATAGAATCCGCTTTCGAAACCTGTTTCGTGTGTCTGTACTACCTGTGTGAGGTTTATAAACTATACAAGTCATCGGAAACTAGACTTGGACTCATTTACTTACATACTATCTATGACTGTACTATTAACAATGGTAAATATTATTACACATAAACATAATCTTACTATCACAAGCACATTCGACCACACAGATTTTGATTAAGTACTTATGTTGACAGTGGACATAAACTTACACTAAATAAGGGATCAATATTATTTTGACATTGTTCTACCAGCTAATGTAAGGCTCTATGTTTACCGATTGAATCAGTGATAACATTCGTATTTAGGGTGGTATTCCTTACCCTAAGGGGTAAGGTTCAACTCGTCGTAACTTCAACTTAGTCCATTGCAAAGTTACCTGAGGGGTTATTCTTGAATCGCTCGAAAGGTTTTTGTTGATACTTTATACTTATATCAATATCATCAGCCATTTGAATGTCCCCACTGCTGGGGCACTGGCCTACCTTATGCCTGGATAAGGAGCATAGGTCTCAAACCTCATTCTTGCATGATACTTATTGTATGAACTACTTAGATTTTAGTTTGTGGGGTTCTCAACTTATTTTTTTTATTTATCATATAAAAAGCTTTACAATATAATTTAATCTATTCGTAGTATGCAAAATACCACTGAGCTTTCGAAAATTAAAAATAAGAAGGTGTAGATCAAATCACAAAAGTCTATTACTTATTAATACACAAACATAGAAGTGATGGTGTTATAA
This sequence comes from Chrysoteuchia culmella, assembly GCA_910589605.1. NCBI lineage: Eukaryota > Metazoa > Arthropoda > Insecta > Lepidoptera > Crambidae > Chrysoteuchia > Chrysoteuchia culmella. Next base: position 7,183,115 of record OU342651.1, read on the forward strand.
CATATTTAGAAAATGACTTTTTAGTTTGTATTTATTATTGCTATGGTAAATACTTTCAATTTATTCAGGTGACAATTTATTGATAAAAGTAGGTAAAAGGTAGTTACAAGTTCGCTCGCCGTACGCATTGTTAGCGCGCGTTTTGCGAAGTCGATTCTTGGCAATTGCTCGCGTGTATACAGTGTGTTACACGGATCATTTAAAGGAATCGTCGAAAATATTTTTTTTTATTATAGCATATTATGTTTTAAAATATCTATTGCACTCTCCTTATAGATACTTACTTATTAATAATTTACTTTGTCCAGTGCTACAATAAAAAATAAAAAGAGAGTAGTCCGACCTTCTTGGCTTTTTCCCGCGCTATGAAAAAAGTTATGATTTTTCAGTGTGTGATTTTTCGTTACCTATTTTGTAATTAGTGATTGAGTGAGTAAAAATACGAATTAAATAAATGTGAGTGTTTTAATTAACCATACTTACTTATTAATTATTTTCAATAGCACAATAAAATGTGCTATTTGTGACTCTTGAGTTGCTGAACAGCTTTTTAATGCAGTCACTTTCTAAGGAACATGGCAACAAAATAATCATAAATAAACTGCACATATTATGCAACGGTGCCAAAACTTCAAGCAGCAACTGAAAATCTTAAAATGAAAAGTATGAAATTTTTTGAAGCGTAAAGTGTGTAAGTTTGGGATTTCATTTGTGGTTGTAAGCTTTATTTGATTGTGAGATAACTTTTTTCAGAAGTTATTTTATAAACCTAGGTACTTAACTAATTTCAGTTCTTGAAAAAGAGTATTTTATTATTGTTGTCTATACCGAAGTAATCATAGTTCACCAATAGTCTTTGATGATTCATATTATTCATATTAGCCCTGTCCAGGCCTTATAACGCGTTTGGATTTATACCCACGGTGCGTGATTTGCGAGACTTTATGATAAGTGAACGGCGTTTAAGCAATTAGGACACTACGTACGAGTACGTACACACTCATTAGAAACTCGGCCTGCAATTGTAGCGGTTAAGCAACTTTCGCATTGGCCGGTCACAGGATGGGTGACCAAACATTTTTATGTCGAGCTCCTCTTTTTGTCTTTGAAGGCACGCCAAGCCGTTAGGCTGTGCTTGCAGCCGTTAAAATCCAACAATCATTAAAACCACAAAACCCTCAAATCCACCAAAACATCGTGTCCGCTTTGTGGCCCATTCTCCTTATTCATAAATAAGGAAGTTACAATGAAAATTACTAAGAAAAAGCTTTTTAAAAATTTCAATGTCCTCACTGTTGGGGCACAGTATTTCCTTATGAATAAATAAGCAGAATAAGCCATTACTCCACCACGCGGATCCTATGGAGCAGAGGCGAAGGGTCCATACAAACCGATTCCCATCGGCTTCGCTTTTAGAAATTCACCCCAAAACGATCCACAATACGTTAAGAGATTTTTTGGAGAAATTATTGAGCCGGCTTACCTTTGCCATGTTTCGACTCCTCTGGACTCCTATGGAAAAACAACAACTCGATAGCGACTACTACAATACAAGCACGGAGAAGATGTTGGTCACACATCCATCATTGCGAGTACGACAGTGAGTCTCAAGCTGGCCACTATTCAAAGGCTTCTTGAATGCTCAAAGAATTTTTACTTGAATTTTATATACCTGTCAAAGTGACGCACTGCAAAATCTCTCATTAGACATTACGATATAATAAACGGCCCGTCTGATTCATTACAAGGCAATTAAGAAGCGATAAGGGAGCATAATTACGAATGCTAATACGCACGTACCCGTTCGACGGTTGCCTGTATCATTTTAATTAAAGTACGACTTGAGATAAGTCTGTTTGCCATCGATAGTTTTAATCTTTGCATTCGTTTATTATGCAGTTTTCACTCTTAATACTCAACTTGCTGTTCGTACTTAGTATAATATTTAGCATTTTTTGGTCAATTTACTGACGAGTCTAAACTTCAAGTTCCATAGCTGCATTCTTGAAGAAAGTTATAGGACCCTTATTTAACATGGACGAAATAACGACGAAGGTATCTTAAAAGACTTCAGCAACAATTTATCCTTAAGTTATCTACCAAATATAACATCTTTACATTAGGTACCTATTTACATCAGTTTTATTTTCTTTTAAAGAAAATAAAGAAAAGTTGATGTCAATTTCTTTGGTGATATTGAAACACCCAAAGTCAGTCAGACATTTTTTCCCACGTAACTAATAATGTATTTCTTTCTTTTTAACGAAAAATATGCCCCAATTTTTTCGCCTAATCTCTGCATACTCGTACATACGGTTTCCTAATTCCTAATACGGTACGTACAATTCATATACTTAGGTATCCTAGTGTATCAAGATGTTCATTTGAAAAAGCATCGCAGCTTTACTAATAAATTTATCGCCAATTCAAATAATTTGAAGTTACTACAACAGTTCCGTTCATATTTTATAAATACACTCCAATACAACCAAATGACAGCTCAAACGGAAAACAACGTAACTCATAAAAAGACAATCCCGGCATCGGTTAAACCGCCAATGGTCGAATATAGCTTGCATTAATAGCCGATGATGAATTCTTTGAGTAGCCGTCAATGCGGCCCGATGCGATTTCAATGTTTGTCACTTAACCGAACTAGCCACACTAATGAATTTATACGGTGCCCCGCGAATTTACAAACGTATCGACCACTGGTCAAAGCGAGGAATCGGTATATGCGAATACTGAAAAGGTGCCCCAAAAAACTATATCAAAACCGCAAGAAATTACCAAACATATAATTCGGGTAAATAAAACGCACTAAATAGGTTGTTCTATTAAAACTTTACGGATTTAAAAGCGCTGTTTATTTAAACATTCAGGTTTTATGTTTTCCTGACATTTCAACATGTTTTCAGAGTCGTGATCACAGGATGACAAGCTATTCCTAAGTCTACTTTCGAAAATTTAATTTGATGACTTCAATCGGTTATGGTTATGCATTTAATATATTTTTAAAGTTAATAGTTTATATTATATACGGTTAGCTCATATTGTAGATAAATAGAAAATTTATAGTCGTAGGTCCGCCAATTTTACGAATTTTCTTGCCATTTATTTCTCTGAAAGCTCCCCCAATGTGTAAACTGGCAGCTCAGTCAATATTTTTTATTTTTCTTTGCTATAACATCAATAATAATTTAAAAATTAAACAAGTCAATGTATTAATTATTCAATAAAAGCAAATCCTGTAAGAAAAGATCATTTCGAAAAAGCCTGATTTGACACGATAAGTAGATAAGTATTATAATTTTTTTTAAAACCTTAATCGCACAAATAACACAATACCATATAGATTTGAAACGATCTGTATTTTTAATGCCTATAATAGGCATTAGAATTTTAGCGTTATCACAGAATACTTAATAGTACAAGTAATTATTGACTTTGTTGATATAAATTGTATGAGGTAAAATAAATTGTTGGGAACCTCAACGCATTTACTCAATTTTGAACATGAATACAAATATCGGCGTTTATTTTGAAGTCCCATTTATTTCGAGCGGGCCCTCTTTGAGGTGTATTAAAACAGTAGAGCAGTTAATTTTTAATGGAAAAATTCACAACTTACTGCGGACGATCTGTTGTGACAGCCCTGCCACAAGATATATTTGTATTTGTTGAAATATTGAAATGGACAGTTACCATTTATGGTTAATTTGGAAGCAAACTTTTTGTTGTTTTAACAAACCGCTTTAGCAGTAGGTATGAACTTTATGAAAAGGCATCATCATCATCATCATCATCATTATTTCAGCCACATGAAACCCACTGCTGGGTATAGGCCTCCTCCAAAGATCTCCTCCACGACGATCGGTCCTGCGCTGCCCGTATCCAGCGGCTTCCCTCCACCTTCACCAGATCGTCGGTCCACCTTGTCGGGGGCCTACCCACGGAACGTCGTCCGGTGCGCGGTCGCCGTTCCAGAACCTTTTCGCCCCAATGGGTATCGGTTCTTCTCGCTATGTGTCCCGCCCACTGCCATTTCAGGGAGCAATCCTTCGAGCTATGTCGGTTACTTTAGTTCTCCTACGAATCTCCTCATTTCTGATTCGATCACGTAGAGAAACCCCGAGCATAGCTCTCTCCATTGCAAGCTGTGTGGCCTTGAGTCTTCTTAGCAGGTCCATAGTGAGCAACCACGTCTTGCTCTCAGAAGTTCCGTAGTGATTCCGCCGCCTTGTTGTTTTTGAGTTGTTTGAGAGCTATATTAATATCGTACAGGCTGACGCGACGTCCGGGATGTCTTCGGTGAACAGCAACAGTGTCTTCAACAGGTGTCTGCGTAGAATATAACAGCCCATAGAAACTCTCGATCTCCCTCAGGATTTTGAGGTTTCGTTAAAATGATGCGCCCGTCGTCAGTTTCTAGCTTCGTCATCGGGCTTTGCCCTATAGACAGATCTCTTGCGAACACTTTGGAGCTTTTAATCCGCTCAATAGCCTCTTTAATACGCTTCGTATTAAATTGGCGAAGGTCGCTTGTCAGAGACTTAAAGATCTGCCTATTTAGCTGCCGATAACGATGAACATCCGCTGAGTTCTGAAGCCTCATTTCGCGTCTATGAACCATGAGTAGGAGTATGTGGTCGGCTTTTTGAAGAAGGAGTTCAAAGAGGTTCTCCCTCTCCATAAAGTCAGCCAGCATTTTTCTCCTGGCATTCCGTTGCCCAACTCCAAACTGCCCCACTCTCAACTCATCACCGCAACGTTTCCCCAACTTTGCATTAAAGTCCCCCATCACAACGGTGTAGTGGGTTTTGTAGCTATGCATGGCTCTACAAATGTTCTCATACATAGCCTCCACTTCGTCATCTTGGTGCGTCGAGGTATGAAAAGTAGGTAGTTGAAATTAAATATTCAAGTATCAATTCTTTGACTACCTGTTTGGCGCAGGAGTAATAACCCCACCTTCTGCGCCAGAGGTCTCGGGTTCGATCCCCGGACAAGACAAATATTTGTGAGCATGAACATATCTATTTGTCTTGGTCTGGGTGTTTAATATGTATATGAAGTATGTATTTACAAAATAAGTATATAAGTATGTTTATCCGTTATCTAGTATCCATAACACAAGTTCTTCATGAAACTTAACGTGGGCTAGATAATTGGTGTGATTGTATGCAAATATTTATTTAATTTATTTATCACGTCTGAGTAACTACGTCAATAAAAATGAAAGTTCTGGTGTTACTATTACTTCTACAGAATTAGCAAAGCGCGTTAGTGCTTTTTCCTGTTATGCAGTATATTTTTTTGGTGGTCAGCCTCTCTACAACTTCAGGAAGGTCAGAAGAAATCAAAGTCAGAAATCGTTTAACCAGTACCTACCAGTACCAGTACCTAGTAGTAGTTGTAGACTATCCCAGTCTTTCTACGGTGCTACTACGGGTGTTGCAGAAGATTCTATTTCCCGTCTTATAAATTGTGCTCCCCGTTTTTTTTTAGTCAGCTCCAAAAAAATAGAAACCTACTTAGCCTTGAGTTCGTAGTATTAGATTGTGCATTTCCAGCAAACTCTTTTTTTTTTGTTAGTCTTACTTAAGTGGGTATTTTTTTCCATTTGACCGACGGAAGACGTCATCATAATAAAAAATAACTCACTGAAATCAACATACACAACATCCTAACCAACCCAGAACTTCAACGCTCACAGAAGATCCAATCCAATCTAAATCACAAAAAGCGACATTAAAAAACAACTCCGTTCACTATTAAGCTCTGGTACAGTCATCAACCGCAAAAAACTATTGGGTCGAAATAGAAAAAATGCACAATTGTGTACAGTCAAAAAGAGTTCGGTTTTTCGCGGTTTGGTCTGCACAGTCAGTTTTAATTCTTACCGTCGGGAGAGCAGCGCGGACGAAATTGAAAAATAAAATAACAATCATTCATTTGGTAACAATCAGGTTTATGCGTAACCTCACTCTGAAATGCGGCGATAGCTCTTTATGGCTCGAGAGTATTTTTGGGATGTAATATTATACGAGGGTTCTGTAGTATTTTTGGCAGATAAAATCTTGGGTGAATCTTTTGATTTCTGCTTTTAATTTTCTAAGTAAACTGTTAATGTAAATCACGTCCGAATTATTTAGATATAGTTGCTATGTTTTAGATGTATAGTGTTTGATACATATTGTAAGACTGGTGCAGTTAAAAAGTATAAATAATGCTGACTGATCTAATGCTACACAAAAATCTATTAAGTTAAATTATGATAGGTAACCTATGAAATTGCCGATATTTTTCTTATACGTCTAGAGAACCTCACTACTTCTATGATTAAAAAATACATCAATTGCTTGATTTTATTTTTTTGTTAGCAAAAATGACTGTTTCATTTAATACATTTTTTAAGATACTCATTTTTTTTTACAATAGAAATATAACATTAGATTGTTCAGTCTTCATATAATGCTTGCTTTTATGCTACATAAAACTATTATCAAAAAATATTTTAGTATTGGCATTTGTAGTAAGTAACTATAGCAAAAATTGTTAGTATGGAAAACGATCTTTGTTTGAAATTATAACTTTTTAATTTAGCATTTTATAATGCTATTTTTATGTAATAAATATTTGAAATTCTTTATACAAATTGGCGATTTCATAGGTAAAGACCTATTCACTGATCTACCTTGCGTGATCACAATGGAAAATCCCCTTATTTTGGAGAGGCCCACTCCAAAGATTTTTGGTATCTTGGAGACTGATGAGACTTGAAGTCTTGAAACTATGCGAAACTGAAGACTCATCATAAACAATATTTCGCAGAAAGAAATAATAAATTCAGGAAAAAAATCAAAGAAATCAATCACATTAAAAAAATCTTCGATACAATGCGAACCCTAATCCCATGCCCTTTTCTCATTCCGACTGCACTTCCGATACATTTTACGGATAATTAAGTTTAAAACCAAAAAATGTCAACAACAGTCTGCACCGATGCACTGTGTGCACAATATTGATTATTACTTGCCGGATCGCGAAATCAATCACAAAGTGTGTGACGCATTTTGGCTTCGACAAATGGGGTTGTGACAGAATGAAAATATAATAGGTAATTGCCGAACTTATTGCTGGGCATTTAATTCCGTATTTGGTAAATGCTGCTACTGGTTGATTTAGGGTTGCCAGATGGCCCCGTATTTTACCGGTTACCCGGTTTGATAATACAAAAACCCGTAATTGAGAAAATAAAATACGGGGTAAGTAAAGCTCCCGTATTTTTGATAATTCAGCCAAGAGCTGGTTGGTAAAACCAAATGCTGACGTTTTGTCAGGCTTTGTGGTTTAAAATGGCCATGTGTAATTTTTTTTGAACAAGCAAATATTTTTTTACATTTGCTTTTTAAAATGAAGAGTGTTTAAAACCTGTTTATTTCACCAGAAAGGCGAAAAAATATTATCTTCTTAAAGCACTACTGTTAATTGTCTCCCGTAAAAAAACAAAAACCCGTATTTTAGATGTTGGTAGCCATTAAGTCAGGAAGAGGCAGGTGGCAACCCTAGGTTGACAAAAGCTTAAATTGTTATTTCCAATCTTTTGCAGCTGCATTTTAGTACAAATCTTCAACTTTCATAGTATAATTATCTTTCGATTGAGTTTGTGCTTTAGTAAACACGTTTCGTTTTCCGTATTCGGAAAATCTCATTTTTCAGTTTCTTTTAAAAATAATAGGTCGACGCTTGACTGTTTTCTCGCCTGATTGTAAGCGATGATGCGATCTGAATGAGCCAATACATTACTAGTTGCAACCCAATTACCAAGCGAAAGCAAAAAAAAAATACCGACTTCTAAAGTAGGTACTTTTTGAGTCGGTGCAAGCCAAGGCATTCTTACACATTGATACATTACATTGCGCTTATAATAGATACTTTTATTTTTCTTGCCTTAGCTGGCACCAACTCAAAAAAGTTTATTTTTTACTTTTTGAAGTCTAGTAGTTAAAGTTTTCTATTTATTTTTCGACTTCGAATAATCGGTGAACATACATAAAAAAATACGCGACGAATTGATAACCTCCTTCTTTTTGAAGTCGGTTAAAAACAGAAAAAAAGCTTAGAATGAGCATGTCACGCATAGCATACCTAGGGAAAGAATTGTCGCCTCGAAAACAGGCACTTTTATAAAAACGTTAATAAATTCAAAACCGTACAGTCGGTCAACTTCCCGGTTGACCAGTAGTTTTTTTAGGGAGCTTTATTTAAAAAAGTAAAAGATTTACAGAAAATGTTTATATCACAAATAATAAAACATTAACAGGTATTTCATTTGAATATTTCTTAAACCTTAGTAATTTCCGAGAAAACGTTTCCCAAAATAACTCTACTTGTCAACTGGGAAGGTCCCCGATTGTACCAATGGAACTGGTGAGACTCGTGACAGACGACACCTAACATATTTTACCTACCATAGTTAATACACTCAAAAAATTCAACAACACCTGAAAATAAGATATTAAAATCCAACATTCGATTAAAATTAAAACCTTAAATATTTAATATATACATATATAATTTATGCATTACCCCAGCAGAGTCTTACAAAAAGAATGGCAGTATCTAATCGCAGCCATTCACTATAATCTGAAAAGTAACTTCTAATATAACAGTATATAAATACAAAAAAATCAGAAATAAAAACATTTTATAAAAAAAATCAAACCGACTTCAAAAAGTAAAAAATAAAACTTTTGGAGTCGGTGCCAGCCAGGGCATTCTACATTGCACTTCTATTAACTATATTTTTTTTTGGCCTTAGCTAGCTAGCACCGACTCCAAAAGTTTTATTTTTTACTTTTTGAAGTCGGTTTGATTTTTTTTTTATAAAATGTTTTTATTTCAGATTTTTTAGTTACATCATGTGCCGTTACTTACACTAAAAATCAGCCCATACACAACAATGTCATCTAGGTAAACGACTACTTGCCAAAAGGTGATTGATATTTTTCAAGATTATGAAAAAACTACTAGCCAGATCTTCGTAAAAATTATATGGGACTAAATTGACAGTGTACCCGATCGAACAAAAAAACAACTATTAAAATCGGATCACCAACACCGGAGTAATCGGTATACATACATCAGAAAAAAAAAAAATACGCGTTGAATTGAGTACCTCCCTCCTTTTTTGTTGAAGTCGGTAAAAATGAGAACAAATTAATATGATAAAAAAAAAACATATTTTACCTAACCCAGTGATATTACATGTGTGTACTTGAATATAATTAAGAACGCGCTCGCATTGTGATTGTGAAACATTCGGAAGACCCTATATGGGTTCCGATTCAATTTGTTATCTCTTTAATTTCCGTGCTTTTTCGTGTTTTTTGTCCTACTTGTCAATTGTCAATGTGTGCAGTCTTCGTCACAGATTTCAATGTACAAACTGCTTCCGTGTTTCACTCAAAAGCGTGGCGTGACGCGTACAGCTAACTTACTACTATCTATACTATAGATACTATAATATCTAACCTCTTTCTTATGTTCAGTGCCTTTAGAGTGTCTATAGTATTGTCACAAGCTACCTTGGCCGATCTGGAAATCCTTAAGCAGGTGGAGAACACAGATCGGCCGGTGTCCTTACACAGGCCGATCTGGAGAACTTTTGCTGGTGGGGCTACAGTAACGACGACCAATGTGAGTGCGGTGCCTCCCCACAGACCATGGCACACCTTCTATGTTGCCCCGCGTGTCCTTACAATTGTGAACCTGAGGAGCTGTGGGCCGCTACTGAGTTGGTGACCCGTGTAGCCGAGTTCTAAACCACGAATCACGATTTACCATCGACTCGAAGTCTATAGTATTTGCTTTATCCCACCAAAGTAACGGTACGCTGGACGCTTATAGGTTTTCGCTGGGATATTGGCGATTATCGCCACGGTTGGCAAGTTGGTTACGATTGTAATCGTAGTCGCTAGGATGCCAGAAGATCCTGCTGCCCATCACCTTATAAACACCACACGGCGAAATATTGAAATAATTTTGTGTACGAGGAATTTCCACAAAATAATTTACATACATACATATAACATATAATATATTTTCACGCCATATAAGTATACCTTGCGGAATTAGGTTAGCATTGAAGGTGTAGTTTGAGAGTAAAATAAAATTTTAACCGCCTCTGTGATCTAGTGGTACAACCACTGGTATCAGACCCAGGGGTCCCGGGTTCCATTCCCAGAGGGGGTACATATTGTATTCGGTTTGTTTGGTGGCAGGTCTTGTTGTAAGTCCGCCTGGCTAGCTACCACCATCTTATCTAAGTCTGACGCCATCACAACAATGTTTTCAGCATTGTTGTGCTCCGGCAGTTAAATGCGACAGTAATGACAGCGCGAAGCTGGTTGCTAGGTGATTTTTTATTAGATAATCCGCCTGCGGAAGCAATTGTAACACTTATTGTGCAACAATCAATAGAATAGTCCTAATCACTAGAATCAATCTCCCATCCTTATTTCCTTCCCCATACATTTCCGAACACATCTTTTGCCTGCTGTGAACTGTCAAGTGAATGTCACATTACTTTGGCATTACGCATTCAAACCGAGAGATCGAACGAATCGTGTGTGTTTTATAGTGAACAATCTTCAAGCAGCTTCCCAGTATTAAGTCCTTTTTTATTTCTAGCGTTGATTTCATGAAACCTCACTGAAGTAGCGACGTCAGTAAACTAATTCAGGGACGATCTAAAATCCCAAATCGTGGCGGTATAAAGAAGTTGCAACCTCCAACACTTTTAATTATTGTTTTCAAGTTGTTTTCCAATACTTATTTCTATTGTCAATTCCAAAACATGTTTTCAAACAAGGGCCGTACCGCGCAAGTGGCGTCGGCATCGAAATCGGATTCATTTGACAGATGGACGTAACACACTGCTGCTTCTTTTTGACACAAATGAAAACTTACCAAAGACTAAGACCAATATGTCACATCCATCTTGCGCGGTACGTCCGCGGCCCCAGATTAGACATTCTTTGACTCTCTCTGCATGAAATTAATCAATTTACTTCATACTGTGCGAGTCCATTATATAGGTATTTGTGTAGGATAAAACGGGACCCAGTAAGTGCACTGATTATAATGAATAATTCAAACTGCAAATATCTTAACACCGGGAGCATTTATAAATTGCGTGGGGAGCTCATTCAAATTCTACCTTATTAGAGTTATCTTTGCTTTTGAATTCATTAAGAAAACTAGCCTTAATTAGTACTTTGGTGCTTGTATGTTGGAGGTGGTGATGTGATAACAGTGTTTGTACTAAGAACAAATTTTATTGTTATTACTGTACAATTTTGTGCATTATTGTTTTCAATAACTGCAAGAGTTGCAATAAGTATTTCTTACTGTTTTGTGCTTTATTGTTTTTAAAAACTGCAAGAATATTTGCTTCCAACAGCTGAAAGTTTTGACTAGGTATGTGGAGACTTAGGTAACCCAAAATTAAATAAAATGAACGAAATAGTCCACAAGTATTCTGCGTTAACCTTTGACGAATTAACCATCGTCCAAGCCTTTAACGCATCCCATCTGAGAATTGACTTGTGGCCGAATTGACTTTTTCCAATATTTTTCTATTTAAAATTTATCATAAATATAAAAAATTTAAAAAACAATGCAAAAATTCAAAGATCATAAAATATTAACAACTTTTTGATTTTGCATTTTACAATGCTATTTTTATGTGATCATTTTTAAACAAGTATATGTGCCTATAAACTAGAAAAAAGCAACTTGTCTCATGTCGCCCTGACGGGACTTTAACCCGTATCCATGGGAATCCGGCCCAAATTTCTTAAGCCTTTATGTTCTTCATTCATTTGCGCCTTCATGTCCAATATTTTCAATAATTATTGTTCTGACATAAGTTTCATTCGACAAGTACTTAGTGTTATAAAGGACATCAGGCAATCTCCATACAAAGTAGGTCCAAAAAAAAATAGTGAGCGGCCAGACCCAAGATTATTTCTAATAGGTAGTTCATATTAGGACCTAAAAAAAAATATATGGACTTAACCCTGTAACCGCGTGAACTGAGAAGCTATTTAAGATAATGCATTCTGGGCAAAAACACAAGTAACATTAGGCGGACAGACCCGGGATTATTTTTAATAGGTAGTACCTATAAAGACCTAAAAAAATATATGGACTTAACCCTGTCACCGCATGAGGAGAGTTGCTATTTCAAGTCAAAAAAATCTAGATAAAAAAAAGTGAGCGGCCAGACCCAAGATTATTTTCAATAGGCAGTTCAAATAAAAGCCTAAGAAAAATTATACGGAATTAACCCTGTCACCGCATGAACTGAGTCGCTATTTCGATTTAAAAAATCTGTACAAAATAAAAGTGAGCGGCCAGACCCAAGATTATTTCTAATAGGTAGTTCATACTAAGGCCTAAAAAAAATATATGGACTTAACCCTGTCACCGCATGAAGAGAGTTGCTATTTCAAGTCAAAAAAATCTGGACAAAAAAAAGTGAGCGGCCAGACCCAAGATTATTTACAATAGGTAGTTCAAATAAGGCCTAAGAAAAATTATACGGACTTAACCCTGTCACCACATGAACTGAGTCGCTATTTCGATTTAAAAAATCTGGACAAAATAAAAGTGAGCGGCCAGACCCAAGATTATTTCTAATAGTTAGTTCATACTAAGGCCTAAAAAAAATTATACGTACTTAACCCTGTCACCGCATGAACTGAGTAGCTATTTCGATTTTAAAAATTTGGACAAAAAAAAAGTGAGCGGCCAGACCCAAGATTATTTGCAATAGGTAGTTCATACTAAGGCCTAAAAAAATTATATGTACTTAACCCTGTCACCGCATGAACTGAGTAGCTTTTTCGAATTAAAAAATCTGGACAAAAAAAAGTGAGCGGCCAGACCCAAGATTATTTGCAATAGGTAGTTCATAGTACGGCCTAAAAAACTTAAAAGGACTTAACCCCGTCACCACATGAACTGAGTAGCTATTTCGAGTTAAAAAATCTAGACAAAAAAATAAGTGAGCGGCCAGACCCAAGATTATTTCCAAAAGGTAGTTCATATTAGGACCTAAACAAAATTATATGTACTTAACCCTGTCACCGCATGAACTGAGTAACTATTTCGATTTAAAAAATCTGGACAATAAAAAAAAGTGAGCGACCAGACCCAAGATTATTTGCAATAGGTAGTTCATAGTAAGGCCTAAAAAACTTAAAATGACTTAACCCCGTCACCGCATGAACTGAGTAGCTATTTCGAGTTAAAAAATCTGGACAAAAAAATAAGTGAGCGGCCAGACCCCAGATTATTTCCAAAAGGTAGTTCATACTAAGGCCTAAAAAAAAATTATATGAACTTAACACTGTCACCGCATGAAAAGAGTTACTATTTCAAGTAAAAAAAAAACTGGACAAAAAAAGTGAGCGGCCAGACCCAAGATTATTTCTAATATGTAGTTCATACTAAGGCCTAAAAAAAATTATACGGACTTAACCCTATCACCGCATGAAGAGAGTTGCTATTTCAAGTCAAAAATATCTGGACAAAATAAAAGTGAGCGGCCAGACCCAAGATTATTTCTAATAGTTAGTTCATATTAAGGCCTAAAAAAAATTATACGTACTTAACCTTAATGCGAGGATATTTTCTCTCATTGATAAAACGACGATGGCCAACACCGTAAAATGGTGAATATACCAAATTGACGTGTCCTCATAGGTCCTCTGTAGCATAATTGGTAAGTGCATTAGGCCGGATTCCCAATGATGCGGGTTCGAATCCCATCAGAGCGACATGAGACAAGTGGTATTTTTCTAGTATATTTTCTTGTTAACTATTTATCAAATAAAAATTGCATTGTTAAATGCAAAATTAAAATAGCTTATTGTTAACTATGATATAAGCGGGTTTTACTCTAGGATTCTAGACATTGTTGCATTAACAACTACCCACCTCATAGATCTTACCTGTCGGTCTTGTAGCTCTCGCAGAAGCAACTGTGCTGTTTCATTATGTTGCTGCTCTCGAGTACGCCAAATATAATGTCTGCGACGCTGAACAGAGTAACCGCGTCGAAAGCAAAACGACATAATTAAAAGAACGTAATTTTCAGTTACCACCATTTTAAAATGTCAAGATGACTGTCTATGAATAGCATCAATATAGAATTGTCAATTCAAATTCAAACTATTTACAAAATAAACCAGCCAGCAACGGAGGCGTAATGGCCTGCTTTCAAAGCGGAAACAAATACGATCTCTGTGGAGAACATAGAATACTTAATACTGTTGAATTAGCAGAGATACAAATAAGAGAACAGGCAGAAGCAGAAAGAAAACGCAGTTACAAGGTCAAATCCATAGAAGAATTTAAAGGTCCACTGCGTTTTTTAAACGCGCCGTCGACGCGCGTTCGACCGTGCGCTTTGGCGCAACGGACTATAAGACATAGCTATTGTAAATAATCCTGGCTCTGGCCGCGCGATTTTTTTTATCTGAATGCCTTAGTTAAAATAGCTACTCAGTTCATGTGGTGTCAGGGTTAGGTCCATATATTTTTTTTTAGGCCTTAGTATTAACTATCTATTGGAAATGATCTTGGGTCTGGCCGCTCACTTTTATTTTGTTTTGATTTTTTAACTTGAAATAGCTACTCAGTTCATGCGGTGACAGGGTTAAGTCCATATAATTTTTTTAGGCCTTAATAGAAACTACCTATTGTAAATAATCTTGAGTCTGGCCGCTCACTTTTTATTTTTGTCCAGATTTTTTAACTTGAAATAGCAACTCAGTTCAAATGGTGACAGGGTTAGGTCCATATACATTTTTTTAGGTCTTAGTATTAACTACCTATTGGAAATAATCTTGGGTCTGGCCGCTCACTTTTTATTTTTGTCCAGATTTTTTAACTTGAAATAGCTACTCAGTTCAAGTGGTGACAGGGTTAGGTCCATATATTTTTTTTAGGTCTTAGTATTTAACTACCTATTGGAAATGATCTTGGGTCTGGCCGCTCACTTTTATTTTGTTTAGATTTTTTAACTTGAAATAGCTACTCAGTTCATGCGGTGACAGGGTTAAGTCCATATAATTTTTTTAGGCCTTAATAGAAACTACCTATTGAAAATAATCTCGAGTCTAGCCGCTCCCTTTTTTTTTGTTTAGATTTTTTAACTTGAAATAGCTACTCAGTTCATATGGTGACAGGGTTAGGTCCATATAATTTTTTTTAGGCCTTAGTATTTACTACCTATTGGAAATAATCTGGTGTCTGGCCGCTCACTTTTTTTTTTGTCTAGATTTTTTAACTTGAAATAGCTACTCAGTTCATGTGGTGACAGGGTTAGGTCCATATAATTTTTTTTAGGCCTTAGTATTTACTACCTATTGTAAATAATCTTGAGTCTGGCCGCTCACTTTTTATTTTTGTCCAGATTTTTTAACTTGAAATAGCAACTCAGTTCAAATGGTGACAGGGTTAGGTCCATATACATTTTTTTAGGTCTTAGTATTAACTACCTATTGGAAATAATCTTGGGTCTGGCCGCTCACTTTTATTTGTCCAGAATTTTTAACTCGAAATAGCTACTCAGTTCATGCGGTGACAGGGTTAAGTCCATATAATTTATTTTAGGCCTTAATAGGAACTATCTATTGAAATTAATCTCGGGTCTGGCCGCTCACTTT
This sequence comes from Chrysoteuchia culmella, assembly GCA_910589605.1. Taxonomy (NCBI): domain Eukaryota; kingdom Metazoa; phylum Arthropoda; class Insecta; order Lepidoptera; family Crambidae; genus Chrysoteuchia; species Chrysoteuchia culmella. Next base: position 7,198,858 of record OU342651.1, read on the forward strand.
TTTTTTTTGGACCAGATTGCCTGATGTCCTTTCTTTTTTATGTGTGACAACATTTTCACGTTGAAGTTCTCAACAAAATATGCTGGTGACTTTATTATAAAATATCAAATTGTACCATATTTCTGAAAACAAATAAATCTTATCTTATCTCAAAGCACTGACCAATTCGTCGCCAACGCCGCAATGGGGCGAACCTCATTTCTTAAAACTGTACAGGAGAGCTAAAAAACCGTTTTTTTTTTTCCGAATGGCGCTTTTATTTTAACCGTATTTCAAAGAAAAACTATTATAATGATAAACATTACATATAAGGGTACACTATGGAAACATGGGTACTAAGTTAATATAGTTATAACATTTTACAGTGCTGTGTTTTCCAAGGAAAATCCGGGAAAAAATATACGCCTTTTTGTGACGCCTCTTTTCCGTCAAGACGATCTGTTTCTGTACCGCTTATATGAGAGTTACGCCTCATGCATATCGATATGAAAAGGTTGTTGTAATGAAACAAACTACTAAATGTAAATGAGTATTTATTAAAAAACCTAATTAAATGAGATCACACAGACGAAAAAAAGTCTTTACTTTGAATCATAACAGCGTCGTTCCGGAAAACAATCCTAACAAATTTATTAATTACATTTAAGAAAGCATTGAATTTAAGAATTGTATTCATATGTTTCTGTTATAAATAACTGACAATAAGAGAATTTAAAAAGCGATTTCATTCGAGAATCTGATACGACTTTTACTAATATCTTCTTTATTGAAAAAAATACAAACATGAAACTCAGTGCAAGATACAGTTTGAAACAGTGTGTATTCTGTTATAAACTTTACGTCTTGCTAATAACAATAAGTTTTGGGTAAAAACGTATTTTTATCAATTCCACCGGGCTCCCGTACATTCTATCTTCTTCTTAGCGTGTCGATGGCAGACACTTAAGTATTAAGACCCAGAATTCAGCCACTTGGACAGCCTTGTCGGATGCTGTCATGAGATCCTCCTGCATGCAGGACACGCAGGGCACGATGTTAGATGGACCATCTTTTGGACTACACCGCAATGGCATTCCGCGAAACCAACCGAAAAGCCCCACCTGATCATGCTTTCTTTGCTCCGGCCGGTCTGAGTTCGAAGCCTATAATGAAGACTTCCAGATCGGCCATGGTGGATCATGGCCAGGGGGACGGCTTTCAGTAATTAGGACGTAACTAGTAGGTAGGGTCACTTTTTCACGGCATAGGTCGCATTTTTGGGCTCGATGGACAACGGTTCGACGCACCTTACGAAGCTTTTCAGCTTTTCAGCCTCGAGCGCCGCAATGTGACGTACAAAGGGTGTCATGAATCGCTGTCCATCTTAGCTCTTTCAGAGGAGCTAGCTACAGCCCTGCGGACATCTGGAGGCGCCAAACCAGCTAGTGGGTACAGCAAACTTACTGGGGCCGGCTTAAGGCAGCTCCTAATGATCCGGCAGGTCTCATTTAGCGTTGTATCCACCTGCCTAGCATGGGCAGAGCGAATCCACACTTGACACGCTTATTCGCCTGCCGAAAGGAAAGCGCCAATCCAGATGTCAGCAGAACATTCGGTGAGGCTCCCCAACTTTTTGTAGTGAGACGCTGCAGAAGGTTGTTGCGAGTATGCACCTTCCTTTTTATTATTTGGCAGTTTTAGTGAGTGCCCTGTCTGAAATTACGCCACGCTCGGTGAGCTGACTGAGCTACAGCCACACCCTGCCACTCAATATTCAGCTTGCGAGTCGCTTGGCTATTGCGCAGGTGGAAAGCGCAAGCTTCTGTTTTAGAAGGGTTGAGCTTGAGCTTATTTTCCTCATAGTAGGCACTCGGGTTATTTAGTGCCTCTGATAAAATCGCCTCAATCTTTTCAAAACTAGTCACCTGAGTAGACAGCGCAAGATCATCTGCATATAGAAAGCGGCTAGTGTTTGGGCTGGGTGGTTGGTCGTTGATGTAGATATTAAAAAGCAGCGGAGCTAGGACGCTGCCCTGTTTATTTGTGACCTCCAACGTCTTTTGTCTTGAGGAAGATGAACCTAAAAGCGACGGTCGTGGAGAAGTTCCCGGAGAATTGTGACAAATTTGTAGTCACCACTTTCAGCAACATTCGCCTGAGGTTCACTGTATCGTGGGCTGCGGACAGATCCACGAATACAACACCAGTTATTTTCTTCAGCTCAAAACCACTCTCTATGTGTTGTTCAGTTTCTGTATCTAGTGTATCACAAACTTTTTCAAATTAGGTATTCATATATTACACAGATTATCTTCACTTTCCGACTCTAGCATTCCAAAACAAAATAACTTTAGTATTTAGTCTCGATTCTGGTACCATTTATTTTATCAATAAATAACTGAATCCAAAGTTTTAAAATTGTCTATCTTAAAAATGATCGGATTAGTTAAGCAAGTTGAGATTTCTGTTGTTTTTTATGATTCTTTGTTAAAAGACTACACATTATACTTACATGGCTTTGTCATAAATGTCATAAGCGGGACGGCACGAAAGGGCGAAAATTGACTTACGGCTTCTGCACTACTCGCGAGAAGTCGCCGCTAAAGGCGAACTTCGAGTTTCGTCTTTTCGTGTTACTTTGCCAGAAGTGGTTTTGAGATACGCCATGAATTTATTTTCTCTGTTATTAGTGTTACAGCTTCATCCTTTTGTGACAACTAAGTGCGTGAAGAGTGGAGCATTTTTGTATACTTAACTCATTTTTGACCATTTGTATGAGGTTCGCCTCTTTGCGGCGTTGGCGACGAATTATGCTACAGAGACCTATGAGAACACGTTGAAATTCTCTAGTATAAATTTTAAATAGAAAAATATTGGAAAAATTCCGGTCCAATGCTCTACCCGCTGAGCTACCGAGACTTGCGAACCACCGTCGAAATTCTCCAATACTTTTATATTTTTAATACGCTGTAGGCCAGCGTTGTCACATCAATGCTAGGAATATCCTTGCATTCGAAAGAAACATCTTTTCATGTGTTTAACGATCGATTAAGATGCAACAGCCAATAATTTATGTTTTTTGAATTTTTGCATTTTTCAATGCTACTTTTATACTTATGATAAATTTTAAATAGAAAAATATTGGAAAAATTTACTTGGCCACAAGTAAATTCTCAGATGGGAATCGAACCCAGGACCTTTGGAAATCCGGTCCAATGCTCTAACGGTGTTGTAACGGTGGTGTTTCTACGGTGTTGGCCACCGTCGTTTCATCAATGAGAGAAATATCCTCGCATTCGAAAGAAACATCTTTACAGATGTTTGACTATCGAATAAGATGAAACAGCCATCTATAATAGCTTTTTAATTTTGCATTTTACTATGCTATTTTAAGTGATAATTTTTAAACAAGTAAATATACTAGAAAAAAGCAACTTGTCTCATGACGCCCTGACGGGACTCGAACCCGCATCCTTGGGAATCCGGCCCAATGCACTGTTTATCTGCAATATCATAAAATATGATTTAGTTTATAATCTTTTTGAGTAGATTGGCACGTTTGAACCAGTGTCAACTATTATGTATTCTGTGACAGTGTTTAATCAAGTTTTCGCATTTACCATGCCTAGGGTGCGATTGCGTTAAGTAATCGTATTCATTTAACAGTGCATATCGTATTCAATCAGCTGCAATTTGTTTAAATTGACATTTAAGATGATACAATATGAACTGTCAAATTAATACGATTGACTTTTCGCAATCGCCTAGCTGATTGTTTCTGTAAAATGTTTCATTTCAATCTAAAAGTAACTACCTATAGGTACTCGTCACTACTCACAGGTAAGTACTAACATCTAAATAAAAAAAGTAATGAATGATACATGCACATTCACCTCAAATAACTCAAACAAACACAAATTATACAAATACAATTTAAAATAAATGTAAAAAAAGAGTCCGTTTTCCGAGAAAAAAGGCCATACCTAACTTATTCATACAAACCGCAAACAAGGTATCTCTGTCAAGTCAAGCAAATCTGTCACTTATTGCCGGCAGGACAACCGCTTTCGCTGCATTAACATTTTATTAACATTTCTCGGGGATCATTAGGGTTGATATTTGAATATCTTTGGATCGGAAATGCACAAATTAAGCGGGTGATCTGTTGGTAGTAATGAGCTGGTACGTAATGATGGAGCAGGAACAAAACAACACTTGCTTGGCTCGGCAGCCGAGTAACGAACGACGCTCACTTGGGAGGCAAACGCTTCTTTTGTCTGAAGAAAAAGGGAATATTCTGTAAGTATTCTTATATACAGAATATTTCTGTAAATGTATATGGTATGGACATACGAAGAAAGACAGATTACGTTGATTGTTAGAAAAAGAATGAATAATAGCTATGAGACATCTATGAATGTGATATGAGTACCTAGAGGAAGCAAGAAGATTGTATAAGCAAAGCATACCTGTACCAAAGAAAGTAATCTCTACCTATCCTTAAGGGTTAAGCCGTAATTTGAACATACAGTATCAACGGCTTCTAGACCCATCGCAGTTATATATTTTTTTCCAGAATTAGGAAGAAACAACTAAATACTTAAACTAAAATATTATCACTGAATATCCACTCCACGGTGCCCGCACGGTCCTTATTAATAAGGAACGGTAGCCGCGGGACGGACTCGGGACGACATTTGTAATGATGCTAAATAGTTGCGCGCGGTAGGTGCCCTGCAAACCAGTAATGCGTTCACAACTCCTCGAGGATGAAAGCATGCGAGAGAGAAGCCGTTTTACATAAAAGGGACAGAAAAAAAGAATACAAAAAAGAACGTATGATTAGTTCCTCATCAATCGGTTTAGTTGGTGGTGGGACATGTTCTAAGTTCGCTTGGCTAGTTGCCACCATCGTCTGTCGCCATGACAAAAAAATTCAGCGTTGTCGTCTTCCGGCAGATAAGATAAGAAAGTCAGTTGTTTGAGGACTCCAAGAGAAGAGCGACTTAACATGTATGATGAAACGAAAGGATAAGCACTTTACTGTTGTAGATGACAGAAAATATTAAGGAACAGAGGTAGTTGCGACGCGAGACGGACTCGGCTAAATTTGTAAGGATGTTATTAGTAGTAAATATGTTTGCACGTGGTAGGTGTCTTACAAATCAGTATTGCGTGCATAACTTTGCAAGGATGATGGTGTTCGCGAGAGAGGAAGTCTTGGAGTACCGTCCTATTAATCCTTGTTAAAAAGGATTGAAGTCACGCGGGATGGACTCAGGGATGCCTACATCACAAAAGTTGCAACATTCTCACTTGTACTATTATTTATCCTGTGCCATTCTTCGCTATCGTGTCGTATACTGTGGAAGATTACGCAAGATGCCGTGTCATTCAAAGACTTTGTTGCTGTCCTTGTAAAGGACTTTAGGATCTTCTTAACACTGATGTCAAGATCTTTGCAAAAACCAGGAATTCAGATTTCATAAGTATTTATACATACTTTTTTTCTAAACTTGGACTGAATTTGGATTAGGTGTTTCAGTCCTATTAATTAGTAAGATGAACTTCATTGCATTGGCCTGAAAATCACCCATCTGCTAAAAAATACCTTTCTTACCTAATCGGCGAGCTTATACCTAATGTCCATTTTTATCTTAACTTCGCTACTGAAAAAAGGAGCGTTATGCTATTCTCTGTCTGACACGACAAAACAACTGATTACAGTTTTTTAATTAAATTTTTTACGTAAAAAAAATACTGATACTTTGCATAACGCCAACCAGCCAATAAGTCAGAAGCGCCTATCTGCGTAATGTCTCGGCGGATCATTTACATATTTTAATGAGCACCAACCTATCTCCACATTACCTAGGCACTAGGCGCAGTCTAGATACTTCAGAGCACCGTATGTTTGACGAATGATTGTTTAAACGTGGACAACGAATTAATGAGACTTGAGACTTCGATCTTGCATCTTAGTTCGACGCGACTGGCTTTTAGTTTGCAGACGTCAAAATGAAAGGTGAACGAACTTATTATTGGCATGTATGGGATTAAGGTTTAAGGGGTTCCGATTGTAGTGAGGCTTTTTCTTTGACATGAAGTTAAGTTGAAAGCAAAGTGTTAAGCAAAAAGGTATTGTATGCGGTTATATTTCTTAAAAGGCATGAGAAGTCTTAGGGAATAGAGTTTCAACAATTTAAATTTGGAAGAAAGCACGTCGTCGCGGTCATTTAAAGTCATCCTTAAAGTGAAAAAAGTCAATCTTGACTATGCCCGGGTACAGGCGAATACTCCCCATTTGTACAATGTTTTCATTGCATGGAGTTCGGGCACATAAGCTCTAAGTGCACCAAGTCGGACGAGTGTCTTCACTGCGCAAAGCAACACCCTTTCAGTGCCTGCCCACTTAAGGACGACAAATCACAAATGTGTTGCATCAATGTTGTTTACGAGCGCAATAATATTAAAGGCGACGTCGGCCACCGCGCCGACTCCAAAACCTGCCCGCGATACAAAACTATCCTTCGGCACATCACAGATTGGGTATATTATGGGCCTGCGGATTTAGCCATGGCTCGGGAGTAACAGGAGTTGTATCAAATTGCACCCTGTCCTCCCGAAGCTCTCCGCCACAGCCGATTCTGATCGGGTAAGCCCTTATTTATCTAAAAAAAATCCTAAAAAAAACCGGCCAAGTGTGAACGGAACCCTAAAAAACATAGACACTGTTTTTGCCGTACTATTGCTGTTTTACTTGAATTTCGGCATTCCATAGTTTATGTAGGTAGGTATTTACTTTAGTAGGTTGGGCATTTGCCTAAAAGTAGCAGTCTAAAACTGGACAGTTAACCCACCACAATATCCACATAATGTTTAATCTCAAAACAGCTACATTATACCAAGTGCACCTTGTAGTGAGCGGCGGTTCGTGCATATTCATCGACTGCAGGACGGTTTGATAATTAGAGCTTCCTAATTGATGGTAAGTCTTCGGCGAGAATCGGGGACGATTAAGCTCGGCTAGTAGCTACGTCTGTCTTGCTATATAGACGTACCATTCATTTGAGTTAGGCACATCTCATTATCATAAACTGCACTAGTTTGAGCTTGCCTGTACAGTCAGCGTGAATTAGGTAGACCTAGTTAAATGGGTATTTTGGACGTCATCATCAACCATTGCAAAGGGTTCCCCACTGTCCTACTTTTGGACGTCTAAGGGAGATTTGAAGGTAAAAAGCTCAAAACTAAATGTGTATTACTGTGTTACATCCATAACCAATTTCGCTGATGGTTGCATGATAATAAGTCTTCCGCGAGAATCGAGGACGATTTAGTTCGGCTAGCTACGTCTGTCTTGCTGTATAGACGTACCTACCATTAATTTGAGTTAGGTAGGTACCTACTTCTCATTATCATAAACTGCTTTAGTTTGAGCTTGCATGTACAGAAGCGTGAATTAGGAAGGACTTGTTAAATGGGTGTAAGGACGTCATCAGCCATTTTAAATGTCTCCAATGCCTTACTTTTGGACGGTTAAGAAAGAATTGGAAGTAAAAGCTCAAACAAAATGAGTGTTACAACCAATTTATTACTCCTTTGATGGTTCCAAATGCTGTAATCTTAGGAACAAGGAAGTATCAAGGAGATAGTTTTGCTCTTAGTATATTTCGACCTATGAAACTTGATTTTTTTATCTACAATGGGGAAACACGAATATCAATATCACCTTCTACCTTATGTTAAGTATAAGTAAATTAAATACCTAATAACACTAAAGGTAGGAATCCCCATTCTTTTAGAGATTTGAACCATTTGAACCACTGAGGAGGAACTGCATCTTATCTCTTCTGGGAGAATAGCACAACAACTCGCGCTGGGAATCGAGCCCGGGACGTCTGGATATGAAACCTATATAATTGGCCACAAAGTCGTAGATGACTCTAAAAAAATACACAGTACACTTATGAGCTACAAAATAGAATTATTCAAAACCATCAGTAAAGTCATCGGTCATCGTACCGACAAGGTTAACATTCCACGTATACCGACATACATGAAATTAATTAACAAAGGCTCTAATAACTTCCCCTTGTGGGGGGAGGACAGTGGTGGGGGGTGACAAACAACACCCTGTAATGTGCTACTGTAGAATTGCAAAAATCTCATTATGGTCTAACTGTCGTTATAGGAGTAATTAACTGGCACGGACAGGAAAAGTATTGGAGTTGAGTTCGTCTAATATTTTCTTAATTTTTTTAAAAGTTTTTTTCGCAAGCCACCTACCGTACCATTCAAACAAGAATATGATGAAAATGAAACATGCGCCATTTTGTGTTTTCACTTTAGTACGATAGGAAAAAAAAGTAATCAAGGAAAAAAATGTATTGATTGAATGTAAGCAAAATTTACATTACTAAACTAGTGACATAAAATGAATGTTTCACAAATTGAATTTAACCGCCTCTGTGGTCCAGTGGTACAACCACCGGTATCAGACCCAGGGGTCCCGGGTTCGATTCCCAGCGGGGGTACATATTGTATTCGGTTTGGTTGGTGGTAGGACTTGTTCTAAGCCCGCCTGGCTAGCTACCACCATCTTATCTAAGCCTGACGCCATAACAACAATGTTTTCAGCATTGTTGTGTTCCGGCAATTTGACATAAGATAGCCAGTTCCTCAGTGGTTGAGGATTCCGGGAGAGGCTCGCTGCCATCTTCAGCCTTATCAATACTTAACGTGTTTTCCTTTTGTTTTATAGTGTTTTAATTCATACCGCGAATTTCATTAAGTATTTTTTTTCATTCCTGCCCAATTACACAACCATTGAGATGTATCTATGGAGATGAAACATTACAAAAAAGAACGTGCCTACCTGCAGTTGATGGCACTTTGTAATGACGGACTTGACTAGGCAGCTCCTGCGAATGCAAGAAAAATATCGGCGACATCCAAATACTCATGATATATTTGAATAATGTAAGTTTCTATAAACAACTATCTCAGATCCATGTCCATCTTTATTAATTGTTCCTGCCAACGAACGAATTGAAGTTGTCATATTTTGACAGACTTCACACAAAACCTCCGTCAAAAAATTATTTGTTATATGAGGTTTGCGGTACGAAGTGACATAAAAATAATGCGCCGATTATGTTTGACGGAAAACAATATTGCGCTAAGAGATAGCGATAGGCCAGCAAATTTCAAAATGCATGCATTGATTTCACGACAGTAAAAAGTTTCGTAAAATTACTTTCATCATTTATAAAAATAGTTTCTTAATGAAATGTAGTGTTACATCGATTATGCGAGACGGTTCATATTTTTTTTTTGCGGTAGGTGCTGAAGCTGACGGTCGTCCTGCTTGTTCTTCATGCTTCGCAAAAATATATTTGATTCTTGAAACAAATTTCAGCTGTGTATCGCGCGTATCTTGCAGGAAAGCTCTTTTTAAAGTTGTTGTAAATAAAATTTTGGGTCAGTTGGTCTGTAGTAACTAGAGATTTGTTGAAAATAAGAATCGCTTTTAAATTGGATAAATAATTAAACGAATGAGTGAAATAATTCTTTAAGCAAATGAACTTGTTACAAGTTTTTTGAATCATCAGTTTTGCTCTACCACCCATTTAAGACGACTAAAATAGATGAGAATTTGTTAAAACTTTCTTTAATTTCAGTCAGTGCTTTATTATAAGTGATGGGAAAATGGGATCATCATCATTAGTACATAATAAATTGCGAGCATCCAACTGCTCGCGTATAAATTGTAATCTAGTTTTACGCACTTATTTCGATACATACACCATTAGTCCGTATGCGTACTGGCGCTGTACATTATGGAACAAGAATACTAATCTACGTCACTACATATACGTGAGTATTTGCGTACTGATCTTGTATGGATTGGAAGAACTTAGTAAAAAAGTTATGTCCAATCTATACGTGATTATTTTCAAACCCTTTGGTTCTGGCCTTGTATAGAATGGAAAGACGCGACTTCGTCGTGTTGCATTAAGCCAAAGACTGCAACAGGTGGAAACACCTGGTACGAGACGTCCTTGCACGGAGTCACGATCCTCGACTATGAGGGAATGACTGAGGAGGAGGAATTAACAATATGTTGAAAATGATATGATCAAAATATTGTTCCACCCACAAGAACCTCTCCACACCAGTCCCTGTGCTGATGTAATTGTGTTTCGTTATAACGAGTTTTTTGGCGACGCTCCGTACGGCGAGCTCAACCTGCGGGCTGCGCTGCACTGCCTTGCCGACCGTCCTTGAATCAACACTACAGCCGAATTTCAAATTTGTAGCTCATTAAAAATTAATATTTGGCAATAATCGTCCCATCACCAGCACTTTAAAACTACCTCATTAGGTAATCTAATTATAGATCACTAGCTTTCCGCCTTTTCAGGAGAGCAGAAATAAAATTGATAAACTATTATCTTCATAATTATAGCATTTCACTTGTGGCCGAGTAGTTTTTTTTGCAATATTTTTCCATTTAAAATTTATCATAAGTAGGTAAGTACTTATAGCATTTAAATCAGTTTTCTCTTTTTTATTATTCGGTAAACAGTTGCAACATTTATTTTTAATGACAAGAATCTGTAACTGTTATAATAAATTTATAAACAAAGTTTTTTTTTATTTAATCGGTTTCATCCGACCTTATGCCTGGAATATTTTTGATTTACAATTGAAACGGCAAGCATTATGTTTTCATCCGACTTTATGCTTGCAATTTCAAGTGTTAACTTTGACATTTATATTGACATATAGTATTGGTTTTAGACTTAATAACAATGCAACGCAGTCTGATCCGTAGATATGACCTAAACTTCTAAAATACTTACTTATCATTTCAAGCAAAAGGTTGGAGAGGCCTTTTTAAATCTTACATTTGTACAACAAAGCTTAAATTTTTAACCTTAAATTGGTTAATTGGTTTGCATGAAATTTTACTTATTCTTAGAGCTGACTCCTCCTGTGACTATCTCAACTATGTGACTTTGGTACTTTATTAATACAAAAGCATAGGGTCGAAAGAATCGACAATCACGACAATTCTTACACGTTTAGTTGTTTTCGAGAGTCATTACGAATCATCTCGCTCGCACCAACCTTCGACGCTTTCTAACCTTCCGCCAAAACAAGCCCATTTACGAAAAGGCGTTAGCACCATACACCACAACTGCACTCTGCGGCAGGTTATACCGAGAAGTATAATTTGCCAATTTGCTTGGTGTTCATAGACTTTGAGAAAACCATTGTTTCGATAAAGACCTTGGCGGTGCTGTGGTCTCTTCCGAGGTAACACATGGACTAAAGGTACCTACCGATATGAAAATGCTACCATGTGTCAGTCTGACTACATAACCAGGATATGAATCTCATTTGAAATGTGAAATGGAGTTGTATTGGGAGTCATCATTTCTCCCAAAACAGTTCACAATTGCGTTGGAGCACATCTTAAACACACCTTCGCTTTGTGTCGTTATGTAGTTGTTATGGCTGAGACCATGGAGGACCTAAACACATTGATCGAATATCTTCGTAGAGCACCCCAAAGAGTGGGTCTAAAGATGAATATGGTTTAGACGAAAATCATGTCGAATTCCCATATCGGACCCGCTCCAGTTCATGTTGGGAGCACTCACCCAAAGTTGTTAAACATTACGTCTACCTAGGACAGGCAGTTCCGTAAGATAGATACCTAAGTCCACCTTCGAGAAAGAGATCTCTCGTCAAATACAACTTTAATGGGCAGCATTCGGGAAGCTTCGTAAATCTTTGCGTCCAAATTACCTAGTCCAGTGTTTCCCAAAGGTGTCTGGGCTACGACCCATCTATTACAAGTTTCCGAACTCGGAACCAACCTCTAGGCTGTCTTAGGGCAAAGTTGGCATAAAATTGGTAATTCTCAGATACCCTAGTCTAGGGCCTCGTTACTAGAGCCTAGTGACGAGTTCCGATACCTACTTCTTAATGTAGTTTTGTTTGGTGTGTGCTTCAATACGATCGACTTGTTCTTGAGTGACTGCGCATTTAAAATCCAACACGGGGCCGCAGGCGGAGCCCTGCACGCAACCTTTGGACATGATCTTGTTGACCCGGTTTTATGAAAAAAGGAACCTATATTTTTGTGATGAGGAGAACAAGGACAACATTTGAACATAAGTATACTTACCTCATATTGCTACAAAGAATGGGAAAAACTTCACACAAAACTGCCCATTCTCCTTTGTGCAGCCAATGGCCATCACCAAGTGCTTCACTATCTATGTCACTCTCACTCTAGCGGTGACGAGCTACAATGCTGTCGCATGTTATTTGCCGATGCACCACGTGCGTTCATGGCGACAACGATCGGACATCCGAACTATCTCAACTACCGACCAAGCGCGACAAAGTAACTTTATATTTATTTGGAGGCATACAGGCTGTATTTCCACAAACGTACCAATATCCCAATAGAAAATGGTTATAATTACAGCAAGAAAGATGTCACATTGATATCCGACTTTTTGCCTTTGATATACTACCTACATAAAAAAAATCAAGCATAATGCTGAATGTGATACCGTATCTTGATTTAAATAATAAATTAGATGCATCAACATGAAGAATGAAGAAGGTGAAGAAAAGTTTTAGTTGATATACAGCCCCATAAAGTTATATTAATTTAATGCATAATTGTGTATGCAAACGTAAAAGTGTATGCCTCCAAAGTAATTTAAAAAGTGCATTAATCCGACTTTATGCACGCATGAGTGTATTTTGGGGTTGAAATAGAAATACCACGATCAGTTTCATAAAAAGAGGAGAAGTAACGCCTTACTACGCTATACTAAAAAGTAATGTTGGTCGGAACTATACCTCCGACCTATTCTAAGGTCGAGATTATACCTATACCTAGTAGGATAGGACTTGTCCGGGCATTAGTGTTTCACATATTCCTTTACGGTGCTGAGACATGGACCTTAAGAGAAAGTGAGAAAAAGAAGATAGACGCTTTAGAAATGTGGTGCTGGAGGAGAATGCTTGGCATTACTTGGACGCAATTCCGAACCAACGTCTCAATCCTCCAAGAACTCGGCATTAAGCAGCGTCTTTCTTCCATCGTCCAGTGTCGTATTGTGACGAGGCATACAACCTCGTCATAATCCTTGCAGTCCCTTTTGGCTTTTTTATTTCGGTATTCTATTTCTAAATTCAAAAATTACTAGGAGATTGATCTTTGACTTCTGTCAACAGAGTCTATGACAGGATTTACAATTGTAACGTTATTTTTAGTTTTTCTGTAAAATATACCCTATCTTGAGTGTATTCAAGTATTTTATTGCAATTATAAGTGATAATAAGTGCTCTCCGCGTGCTGCGCGCCTCACTTTCTTTGGACACATCACACGTCGAAATGATACATCTGTGGAGCGACTTGTAGTGCAGGGAATGGTCGAAGGCACTAGAGCACGCGGCAGGTCACCATTGCGCTGGACCGACCAAGTTGCTGCTCTCAATAGTCTGATCCACGAATGCACAAGAAGAGCCCGTATTGTGGCTCTTGGTCCGCTCAATGGTCCGATCCACGAATGCACAAGAAGAGCCACAATACGGGAAGAATGGCGACGGATTGTCAAGCAGGCCACCACCCCTGAAGTGACGACCACGACCACTCTGCCAAGAGTGTGACGACGAAGAAGAAGAAGTAGGATAGGATTCGAGCTTAATCGGTTCAACCATTTAGGCTGTCCGATGTCTGTCAGTCAGTCATGTATTATTTTATTAGTAAGTAAGTACCTAAAGATATTTAATATTTTATTTCGATTTTTATTTTCCCAAAAAAAACTCTACTGGTCAATCGGGAAGTTCTCCGTGTACGAGGGAAAATGGATAAAGATTATTTAATTTAAAAAATATATACCAACCGAATTGAGAACCTCCTCCTTTTTTGAAGTCGGTTAATTAAAAACCAGCCAGTGTGGTTTTAGCTTAAATAAATACATAAGACAAATTATCGAAAACCATAAAGGCAAACAACTCTTCAGCTTTTTAATTTAACAATTATGAAATCTGTCGTAGTGTCCCTAGTAGTAAAGGGGCAAATTAAGTCTCCAAATCCAGGTAACTTTTTTAAGTATGTAAACGGCAAAATGAACAATTAAATAGGTTTTTAAAAGTTTAATCAAAAGTTAAATCAATGGTATCATCTACAGCCATAGCATTATCAAGTTCCTCCGATTGTTTCACTGATTCTACTTGTTTTACTGGTTCTATTTGTTTCTCTGTCTCTGATTCCTTGTCTTCTTTCCTTGGTTCCTCTATAGGTTTAATTGGTGTCACTGGTTGTTTAATAACGGGCAACACTGTCTTCCGCCGTTTCTCCTTTACTGCAGATGATGGTGGTGCGATCGCAATTAAATGTGATTTCTGAAAAGCAGGGTTTAGGTTTAAAAGAGTTCGGGAACTTGGATTTAATGCTTTTACAAACGTACAGTCCGGAATCCTCAACCATTGAGGAACTGGCTATCTTGTCTAACTGCCGGAAAACAACAATTCTGCTGAGTGCAATGTTGTTATGGCATCAGACTCTCATAAGATGGTGGTAGCCAGCCAAGCAGACTTACATTTTGTAATTCGTTTCACCAGATTCGGTCTACTCTATTACTTTCTCAAGAAATAAATATTAAATACACCAGGCATAATTAATTACCTCACTTCATTCTATCTCAGTCAAAACAATCCCAAAATTTAATAAGAACGCTAAATAAACACAGCTTGCCTGCTTACCAATTAGTTCTTCACAAAACATTTTGGTTAGCATCACACAATTAGCTATATAATTTCAAGTGGAAATGGCAATTGCATAAATAAAAGCCTATCGTGTAGCCATTTAAACATTCAGAATCGAATTTAAATTAAAATTGGTGTTAAAATCGTGACACTATTCATGACTCATAAATTACTAGTAGGTGTTTTGACCGGACCTACGTGTGATTATTATTTGTTAGTAAACACCAATGCTCCATTCACAATAATTGTCCATCTAGAGGTACATACCATACTAATATAGGTACAATCGGGGAATTCCCCGGTTGATTAGAAGAGTTTTTTTGGGAAACTTTTTCTCGGAAAGTACTGAGGCTAAAGAAATAATTTATTGTACAAATTAAATGCCTATTAATGTTCTATTATTTAATTTTGTGATATAAACGTTATCTAATATATCTTGTACTTTTTTAAATAAAGCTTCCTAAAAAAACGCTACTGGTCAACCGGGAAGTTCTCGGACTGTACATACCACAGAACATTAAAGCATTAAAAACTCTTTTAATGATTATGGTAAATTTTAAATAGAAATGTGATCTGCTCTTTTAATGTTCTGTGGTACATATTATTATACATAAGTATGTACCTATATCAGTTTTGTGGAAAGCATGTAGGTACTACTTAATGTAAACAGTTTTTTTTTGTAACAATAAGAAACGCTACCTACGCGATCTTGTTTCTCCCGGAATACACTAATACACTACACCCTATAATTTAAAAGACATTGTTGTTATGTTGACAGACTCAGATAAGACGGTGGTAGGTAGCCAGGACCTTGAACAAGTCTAATCATCACCAAACCGAATACAATGTGTACTTACCCCCACAGGAAATTGATATTTATTGGCCCCACATCATATTCCCTAAGTTATGTTTTTATTAAGTAAGGTTTAATTTTAGGATTTTCTATTTTTTTATTTTTTTTATTCTATAGTGTGTGTGTGTGTGCCGCCAATAAATGTTTTTTATTTCTTTCTTTCTTTCTTTCTTTCTCTGTATCTAAGACCAGCCAGTGGCGTTACCATACCACTGGACCACAAAGGCGGTTAAAAAGTACTGAAACATCGACGGCTTCAGCCCGACAGTGACGCTAAGTCGCCAGCACTGCGGACCCACGATACCCCTGGCGATACCCCTGGTGGTATCGTGGGTCTTTTAAAATCAAACGATACCCCTGTTCGAAATGACCGTAGTGTTGCGGTGTGGAATGCGGAAATGCATTTATCTCTTGTATTAACATACAAGAGATAAATGCAACTAATGTACTTTGAGATTACTCAAAGTTCTGGAAAACATTCATACGATGGAGATGGTTCCAAAAAAGAGAAGAAAGAATCAAATTATTGATGAAGATTTCATAACCAGCGTGCAATTAGAACTTGTAAAGAAATTTCAATTGGTCACGCATTAGAAAAATTGCGTACATAAGTTTTACGGCTATGCCACACAGACGGCAAGTACTTTAAATATTGTATAAAGGAAATTTTACTGGAAGAAGACTAAGACTATAATTTGTTTTTTTTTGTAAATATAAAATTCAAGAGATGATAAAGCTCTTATTAATTAGTGTCGCAACACTATTTGTTGGGGGTATCGTTTGTGTTTAAAAGACCCACGATACCACCAAGGGTATCGTGGGTCCGCAGTGGTCGCCAGTCGCCACCATATAATGTTTTTGTTTTTATTCCAAACATGCTAACTATAATAATATTATAATTATAAATGCGAAAGTGTAATTGTCCTTCCTTCACGCTCTAACTTGGCAACCAATCGACTTAAATTTTGGCATAGAGTTAGTTTAAAAGACGGAGAGTAACATATAGGCTACTTTTTATCCCGATATTCCCACGGGAACGGGAATCAAGCGGGTGAAACTGCGGGCAGAAGCTAGTAAATGATGAAACGATAGCATAGTAGGTAAGTAAGTACTTACCAATGAAGGGTTTCGTCGAACAAGTAACTTCACATCTTCTGCATTGATGGTAGATCGTTTTGCATGCCTGGAGAGAAAGTATTAGATATGGTATTTATTCTGCCATTTCTATGACCAATTTATATAGTAAGTACCTGAGTAATTATTGTCGTAGATAGGTAGGTACGTACGTCCATGAAATAAAATGACCATAGCAAAAACTCAACGTCTTCATCATCATCAGACATTTAATAAAGTACGCACTTCTGAAGCATTACCTAACTTCTTAAAGACCTTTTAAGTCACTAAAGGATACTAGAACCAAATCGATCATGCGTTGAAAGGAACTTCCATTCGCCAACGATAGGAGTAAAACTGCTTAAGTCAATTCGTTTAACAATTTTTTTGTTAAATAGGTAAGTAGGTTGCTATACCGAAGCTATACCACAGAATACTTAATACTACAAGTAGCTATACGTAGTCAAAAAACATAGCCCGTTCTTTGCAGTCGGGTAAAAAGCTTATGGTCTATTTGGTTGCTTTGCTTTAACTGTGTTGGTAAGTTGGCTAGCGGAGAAACTGATGAAATTGAGGTAGGTACCAATAGTAGTTATAGCACAGTGTAACTAAGGAGCTACAGTGGGACAACGCCCTTGAAACCTCGCGGCCATGTATGCCGCTTTTGACAAGACTTTCGTAGTATTTAAAAGGAATTTAATAGGACTAGTGATGGGTAATGCTAATAATCCGGTTAATATCATTTGGATAATAGTCGATTCAAATGCAGTTTAGCCATTAATAGCCAATTTGGATGATAAGCCTGCTATTAATGTTATTCTAGTGATTGAAAATTTCCCTTCATGGTTTTCAGGCTTAGGGCTGTCTGATTAGGTTTTTATTTTTATCATCTTTATTTGTTATTAAATAAGTGTTATTTAAAACTAATCTGGCCCATTTAAAAGTTTTCAATCGGCTATTAACAATGATTTTTGTTGATTAGTAGTTTTTGTTTTTTTTTTCATTCATAATCAGTTATTTACAACGATTTTAGCGGCATTTTTTTCTAACCGACTTCAAAAAAGAAGGAGGTTCTCAATTCGGTTGGTATAATTTTTTTTTATGTATGTACACCGATTACGCCGAGATTTCTGAACCGATTTCCATGATACTTTTTTTGTTCGATGCAGAATAGTTGCCAATTGGTCCCATAAAAATTTGGTTTCGTTTGGCCCAGTACTTTTTATGTTATGAGCATTTTTATATATTTCATTTCATTGTTGACTTGGACGATGTAGTATAAATACACATAAATACTTTCATGTACATTATAACAAAATTATCGTAAATTTACGATAATTTTGTTATAATGTACATGAAACCTAGATCTACTGCTATCTATCTAATCTAGAAAAACCCTGCTGTAGTTTACAAAACAGCCTATTACAGACACTAAAAAGTAAATAAAAACTGCGTTAAAAAAAACCGACTTCAAAAACTAAAAAGCAAAAAATAAGCCTTTTGGAGTCGGTGCCAGCCAAGGCAAGAAAAATAAAAGAATAGGAGCTTAAAGTAGAATGTCTTGGTTGCCACCACAGACATAGATCTAAATCTCTGTGGCTGCCACCGACTCCAAAAGGCTTATTTTTTGCTTTTTAGTTTTTGAAGGCGGTTTTATTTGATATTTTGTTTTACTTAAGTACTCGTATATTGTTTTTTGATTCTTCGATCAACCTTCACTCAAAAATATTCTCCAGCCTAATTTCTGCATGCGTGCATTACGTGCACCAAGTTTTAGTAAACTGTACACACCCGCAGTATTTTTTTGTCTTTAGTTTGAAAGCGTGTTACAGAGAAAGCACCATAATATTAGCTCAACTTCCTGAATAAAGTATAGAGAACACCCGCGGTTTTCACTCACGTGGTTAGTAGTGCGGAAATTACACTAAAAGAAAAAAACATTTATTTCTATAAAATACATTAATAGCAGGGTTATCATCCATTGCATGGCTATTAATGGACACAAATGGATTATAGGTAATCGATAATAATCCAAACCATCCGGATAGGACATATGTCATTGTCCCGAGTCAGCGTATGGCAGCTCGGTCACGGTAGCATCCCCTCTCGCCCCGCGAACCTCGCACGATTGCTCTGATGCTCTGCTGGCAAAACGTGTCCGTCGGACGACTGTATGCATAGATAGACTGTGATAATCTATATACTTAATTCAGGTTCGCAAAATTTGTGACGACTCGATAGGGACTTTGGCGCGTAGTACGCGGCCGAGTAAGGTATCAAATTAAAGGTACTCGAGTCTATTTGTTCCGAAAACTATAAAATATACAAAATGTTAAACGTGATGATCACAAACTGCAATTAAAAAGTGTCATTATTTTCGCATAATTTGGAATTTTACGTCGATCGACGAACCCGAGTATCGGGTTGAAATAGATAGATAATTATAGACTGTGGTAATATAAATATGATGCATTACAGGTATCTTACTTAGCAAATGCCTCTAAATCCGTTCCATAAACGTTGATTTTTCTGTACACTAATTCTGATATTATGTCCATTGCTTGTTTTGTTATATCCAGCCCGAGGAAATGACAAGTTTCAGAACACAAAAGTCGAACATCGCGGTGCAAAGCGGCGCGAACTTTCTGAAAATGCAAAAAATACTATTCAGCGCCATCTATCTAGTTTTATTTACACTATGAAGGGTTGTAGGTTTAAAAAGTTGTAAGAGTGCTTTTCGTTTAAGGTTTTCTTTACAAGCCAATAGATGGCAATCTACTCTGTTTTTATAAATTATTGTTATCAATATTAGGTATTCTTTTTCACTTTACTAAATTCTAATGGGCAAACATAAATTTATTACAGATACATAATTCAAGTAGGTTAAATAAATCCTTTTCAAACCTGATTTCGAGATAAGTTATCAAAACTCATGTTGTTTCTTGATCAATTTGGACAGGCAAATAAAACTTAAATACACTTCAAGTTGCACTTTATTAATTCACGATTATAAATCATACTCTACATAATAAATTACAAACCGCTAAATGTATAATAACATAACCCTAAAAAAAATATTGTTTTGACTTTGTGTTTCATAAGGTTTTCGTCCGTCCTTCGCCTATGGAATGTAAACTATACAGCCTAAATAAAAAAATATATATTATAAGATTATAAAAAAAAATGGGATGAATGGAAACCACACTGACTCTTGAAATAATAATCTTCTTCTTCTAATCTTGAAATTTAAATCTACTCATTTCGCACACGCTCCGCTCCCCTTCCCTTGACAAGTGACACGATCATGGCTACTTACTACTGCGACAAACGGTTAATTCGTCCAAGGACAATCCCCATCTCCAATCTTAAAATAATAACAACCGCCAATCACAGCCTCCGAATGACTAATTCAATAACACCGACCTCCATGATAGGTGAGATAAAATCAATCACAGATAAATAATGATTTAACTTTGTTATTTATTAAACTTCCCATTTTTATCGAGAAATAGCCTGGGAATAGCACTGTCCTTTGAGATAGCATCGATTGGTCGTCTTTTTACCCGATTGCGCCAGAAGGAGCGTTATATTTTTCCAGAGTATGAGTCTTCGATCATCGAATAATGTATAATTGTTTGACGGCTCGATGGATTTTAGTTAGCTTGACAGGTGTCTGTCGTTAGATTCGTACCTTTTTACTGTGAGAGTGACACTGACTGGGTATACCAAAATAAAATAAAAAAAAACAACATGGCGACTGTGATGTGAGGTGCTATTATTTGAAGTGAAAGAAAAATAATATACATTTTTAGAATACTTCAATATGGGTTTCAAATTAAAGGGCTGATCTTTAGGGTTTAAAAAGGTATATCATGACCAATAAATAACTAAAATAATATAAATAAAAAATATATAAGTACTTAAGTACTTACTTAATTAAAAAAAAACTAAAAAACCGCCTGCTTCTAAAAACAAGCCAACTGAAAAGATGGAAACAAGATTAATTACAAAAGGCAAATATAAAAATATTGTGTTCCATATTTGTACATGCGGTCGGTGGCATATGATTTAATAATAAGTCGAATCATTCATAATGTCATGCCTCCGACTGCATGTTATTATTATGTTGAACAAAATATTTTAATATTTTTATAATTAATTATTATTGATTTTGTTTGATCGAATACAAGCGCTGCTACGAGCGTTTCAACCACCCCGATGGAAATGGTAGGTCCGCCCCGGCGGCGCCGGCGCCGGAGGAATATTTCAGGGCGCGCGGTTTTCATAAGTTATGAAACGGTAATGGGACTAGATAGGTATTTCAATTTATATATTTTAATAGATATTGAAATGAAAAGACAATTATGTTTTTACAACTTTAATGAGCATTCTGTACAACGTTGTAAACAACCCATTTAAGACATAGGATCATGGACAAAAGGTCATAAGCAACTAACTTTTATTTTACTACAGAAAATCGGTAAATGTATAACGTCAGCTATCGTTTTGTAACAAAAGTATATAACTTTAAGGCATATTTTGTAGCATGTAAAAACAATAATAAAATATGGGACGATTTCTTTGCATTCAATACTTTTTATGACAAAAGTTGCTTCGCCAGACTTATTCAAATAAATGCAAAAGTATAATATAGAACTTATTTCCTTGCCATTAATGTCTCAATTTCTAACAATAACAATTGCAAATGTTAAAGTAGGTATCTGAAGAAGATTTTGATATTTGACCAATTTGCTAGAATAACCGTTTTTAGATACTTAAAAATAAAAATGCACACAATAAAACTTTTGCATTTGCACACAAAAATTGTTTTATTAAAATCTAAGTATTTTTTTAGTGCTTATGTACAGTCAACGGCAACTACAGTTTATATTATACAATATTATGTCCTTCAGATAATTCCGAACACAACGGCTTACGCCTTAAAGTTCAAAGTGTGAGAAAGGAGATGTCCAAAAATTTATGAAGTCTGGGCCACGTCTGTGTACAGTAGACCAAAAATAGATAAAAACACGATAAACAGTTTCTAATTATTCAAATTCTTTAAAATAACTTTGTTTTCTGGAAGGAACAATAAATATAATGCAAAACACTTCAAAAATACATCATGGCGGAAGATGTCATTTTGTCACTGTCACTGTCAGCCAATAGAATTACAAACTCGAACACATGAGTAGATTCCACAGTTTTTTTACGCGGAGTTGTCATATTTTATGCCTTAATTGGAGTTAACAATATTGATTTATTTTTATTAATAACCACTTAACCGTGCATTATATAAAATTAATTGTATTTTCCTCAGAATCAGTACCTAATTTTTTCTCCATCATCGTAGACGTGGCCCATATTGGGACATGTCCTTTAGCAGTTTTGAAAGCCTGATCTGCTGATGATTAGAATCACAGGTCATATTTAACAGTTTGACCTTGAGAGCGCCCTCATATCGCTGGTAAAGCAGCGGCTTCCGTAGTGCATGTGTAAATTCTTACGTGCCGTTGAATGCACATTTTATTAATGCGAGAACTATTTATTTGTTAACAAAATCAAATAAAAGTTACATAACAAATAAAAGTGCACGCATGTCATTCCAGAATCTTTTCCAGATACATAAAATTTCATATCAGTTATTATCGTAATATTAATTCATAAAAATATACTTTTCTGTTAGTTCACAGTTAGTTCTACACTTTCTTTACAATTTGCACGACATCTTCATCGGCCAAAACATGTTCTATACCAACTTTCTGAGGCTGATGCTTCACCGATGAACCCCATACCAAAGCGCTGTAAAACAAATACAAAGAACATCAGTTTTTTTGTTATAATTAAAATTTGTTTAGTGTTATCTATACTAATATTCTTTAGAGGAAAGGTTTTGTTTAGTTTTATTGTAGGAAGTAATTGGTGGAACTACTGAGCCAACTTTTAAAATTCCTACAACAGTTTATCTTATCTATATATATAAAATTCTAAATGGACTCATTGTTGACATGACACTAGAGCCCAAACGGCTGAAAGTAGAGCCACCATTTTTGGAGGGTACATACCTTTTATGGTGTAGATGAGCACTAAGAAGGGATTTTACAAAATTCAGTCCCTGGAGGGTAAAATAGGAAATCAAAGTTTGTATGAAAATCCGCTCAGTTTCGAAGTTAGGATCTTTAAATTTTGTGTATAGGGTGTCGGTTTAACATTAATATTTATGTGTCTCAGAGTACTTGACAATTCCACCCCCGAAGGAGGAAACTTATATAATATCTTATTTGATTGTGAGATAATTTCATCACAAGTAAAGCAAAGTGGACACAGGTCAGCTAGTATTTAACTTTGAACATATCATCATCTAAGCTGCTGGGTGTAGGCCTCCCCCAAGGATCTCTACGATGCTCGGTCCTGCGCTGCCCGCATCCAGCAACTTCCCGCGACTTTCACCAGATTATCGATTGTCTACTTTGTTAAACTAAAGTAATCAACTTATGATAAATATTTAATAGAAAAATATTGGAAAAAAATAGGCCACAAATTATTCTCAGTTTTCCTTTAAGGCTAAAGTCTCGGTAGCTCTGTGAGCTCTTTAGAGCGTGGGCCGCATACTCAAAAGTCGGCAGGTTCGAATCCTGTCTGAGAATAACTTGTGGCAAAGTAGAGCAATATTTTTCTTATAAATTATATTATCATAAGTATAAAAATAAAAACTTACTATTTGAATTCCTTAACAATCGACCTATGCAGTTTATTACAAAAGTCCTCTACAGACGTTCGGTCAGCATGCAGCACCACAGGAGCGTTGTAATCTGGTAATTGTCCTTTAGGCTTCGTGTATATCCTGATTAGCTTCAAATATTCCCACATCTTCTCCAGTAAGTCGTCGAAGTTCCATTTGTGGTGGGCCGATATTGGGACACAGTGAGGGATTTTGTAGATAACGTCTAATTCTTCTATGCTGATTTGGTCTGAAAATGGTTATTATAGGAATTTTATAAATTGTAATACTAATTAAGAGAAAATATTTGTTTACGTACATCTCATGTTTTGGCGCGCACTGTTCATTGAAATAAAACAACTTTTACGGATATCAAACGCGTTATATTTCACGAACTAAGTTGTAATTGTAAGTTTTTAAGGGGTTTTTATTTTATTTTCCCGACGTTTCAGCACCTTTTCAGCTGCCGTGGTCACGGGATGACTGGCTACTTATAAGTCTACTCTCGAAAAGTTAATTTATTTTTTCGTTCGGATACGGTTAGACATTTACTATGGTGTAACCATATCCGAACGAAAAAATAAATTAACTTTTAGATAGCGCGTTTGATATCCATAAAAGTTGTTTGATTTCGATAATATTTTGTTTATAAAACAAGTGGACAATTAACCTTTTGCCAGCCAAGACATTAATGGTACATTCTTACATTTCACTTACTATACATTTATTCTTCAGAAGACAAAACTAACTTATACCAGTGAGCATGTGTGACGCCTCTTTAGGCGCATCAAAGATTTTTATTCAAATAGACTTATAGATAAGTGTTTTCGAATCGTTCAATTTTTTTTTCCTACCAGCCATTCAGGACATCTTTTAACTGATAAGAAGAACGGCCGCAAGAAACTTACTCACTTACTCACTGGAACATGGCAAATAAGAAGATATAATATGGGGCATGTTAACTTTAAACAACGTTTTGTAGTGTCCCTACAAAATATTGTTTAAAGTTAACAATGGAATCTGAAGACTCTTTATTTTTCACTTGAAAAGCAAACATTTGGCTTTCGTTAAACAAGTAGATGCAGGGCACATAATTGGAGCTCTTTGAAGTAGACAAGCTGAAAGAAGAGGATCTAAAGCAGCTTACGATAAGTCAACTTAACAGGTATTGTATTCGAGGGTCCGACGCCGGTGGGATAAATAATAACCCGCCTTCCCCCCTGTCTTCAGGAGACTTTGGGAACTGGGTGAAATGGTTCTGATTAAGGTGACTGATCGCCCGTCCGGCTTCGCCGCCGTCCCTCCTTACAAATAATAATAAATAAGGGCACATAATTATAGTCTGATAAAATGGAAAACAACACTTGAAACTTGTTGGACTAATATGCTCCATCATAAGCCACATCTCACTTTCCATCAGACCAAATTCTGGCCAAATGCTTATTCCTAGGAATTATGAAAAAATCTCAATAATAATGTTCAACAAGTAGATGCAAGTTTACGTACAGTGGTACTCACATAATTACTGACACTAGCCGATTTTCATATAATCAAGGTAACTTTCGTTCTCTTCCAAGGATTGACCGAGTTGTGATCTGATAATGGCTATACAGAGAGTGAATAGAGGAGATCCAGATTGCTATACATACCCAACTGATCAATTATGTGACCACCACCGTATGCCATCAGCCATTTTTCCATCTCCACTGCCGGCCATCTCCACTCCTTATGGATGAATAAGAGATGATATATAGTCTGATGGAACAGAAATCAATGCAAAATTCACCAATTTTGTTCAACAAGTAGATGCAAGGCACGTATATCCGGTTGCCCTCGATGACGTCGATGAGGTCGTCGCTGGTGGCGTCGAAGCGCAACGTGATGTCCGCGTTATGTATCTTGTATTCCGACAGGATCGTCTTTACTGTCTCCACGTCTAGCTCGGATTGTGGACACTGGAATGTAAATAAAATGTAAAAATTAAGTTATATATGAGGTATATAATAAGACTATACTGGAAGCAAGAGAAGTAAGAATGTAAGGCTCATAGGAAACAAAGGATGAGCAAGGTGACATGATTTTATGTATGGAACATATTGCCAACTATTCAAGGTACAAACAACTTTTACATCAACTTTTGTGACTACTTTCAGCTAATTGAAAATCTTCAAAGTTATTAATAGGTCTTACCCCGCTTACACTGCCCAATAAAAGATTTTGACAAAAAAATAAATATTGTACATTACTTTAATTTTAAAGTCAGACACATTTTTATTAACATGTTTCAACAAGTGCCATTTGTAAAATGACTGCTCATATTTTTATTGTTTTTTATACAAAAGCAGTTAAAACTAACAAACTTACAGTAGTGTTCAAATTGATTCCTCCTTTATCTTTTTTCCTAAAGTGTATGTTCGGTGGTTGCTTGTTTAACCGGAGGCCGAACCCCTCCAACTCATGTTCCAGTAGCTTCTTGTGCTGCAGCGGCTTTAGCACGTCGAGGACTATGAATACTAAGCTGCATGTTCGCGCTACTGCTATTACTTGTCGACCTCTACCCTTGCCGTCTTTAGCGCCTTCTATGATACCGGGAAGATCAAGAAGCTGAAAGAGATAAAATGAAAATAAAATAATATTGTCAACAAAATAAATAAACAGCTCATTAGCAATTTTGCTATTTTCAAGAATGTTTACTCAAATGTTACTGCTGTTAGTATTTACTTTAATTTTTAATGAATTGATATTTATAATAATATAATGGGTGGATGGTTTTTTTTAAAATTTCAATGTCAAGCAGAACATAGCAGTAACAAGGCTTTGTAAGAAAAACTACTTCTAAAGACATAATATTTAATAGTATAGCAAAATCTTTGAAAGGTTTATTTCTATAATTTTCCTTTACATTACCAACAAATTGTAAGTAATGAATTGCAATGAAGAAGACTAGAAGTACCTGAATCTTTGCACCCTTATACTTGATGCAGCCGGGCACGGTTGTGAGCGTTGTGAACTCATACGCTGCCACTTCAGAGTACACCCCGGCAAGGTTGGATAGCAATGTAGACTTGCCAACAGATGGAAAACCTACAAACCCAATTCGGGCATCACCAGTTTTGGCGACGTCGAAACCTGGAAGCAAAATTTTATTATGATTTTATAATATTTACATATTAGAACACTTTTCTTTAAAAACTTTTATAAAGAAAAACATTGGAATTGTTTTTGGTATTTCAAAATGTTTAAATGTAAAGCTGACAAGTTTAAGATAGGTATCCTAAATAGGATGAAAAGCTTTTATCCAACTACAATGAGTCATTTAAATTACATTAACATTCAGATGCCTATGTATATTTTTAATATTGAATAACTGTCCGCTTGGTGGTGTCCATTATGCGATTGAGGTCATTCACTTCAGCATTTAACAGATGTATTATTATCTGTTTGCAAATCACAAAATTAGCAATCTAAGAAAATAATGTTACCTTCTCCAGTAGCCCCGCCGCCTCCTTTCGGAGTGATCAATTCACGTCGCAATTTAGCCAACCTGGCTTTTAGTATACCTAAATGAAGAGCTGTTGCTTTGTTTTTTTGTGTTCTGGCCATCTGTAAAACGTTTCATTTTATTATGTAAAAAGCTTTATATTTACAAATTTTAGTCACAAAAGAAAGAAGCCGTGATCCAATTACAGTTTTTTGTACTTAAAGAAGAGAGATTATGTGTAAAACTAATGATTTTCAATATAATCGCGTTAAATATAACCTATACCAACCTCGGACTCTATCGCGGCGATTTTCTCCAATATAGTACTCATGTTTGCAGTGTTTTATATTTCTGTTTATCGTTAACCACCGGGAAAAGCTTTATTTAAAAGACAAATAAGTTATTAGTAATAAATATTTAAAATAAAGTTGAAAGCGTGTCAGTTTTCGGTCGTGGACACCTTTCCAGAAATATTGACTGACAGCTCTGTCTGACAGTAATCTAACATTGACAGTTGACAGCCGGCTTTCAATAGTTGCCATTACACAAAATATGTTTTCCCAAAAAAAAAAAAATTCTCAAAAGAAAAATTAATAGTGTCGTCACAGATTACTAAATAATTACTACGTAACAGATACTTCACTCAGTGGAAAATTTCCAATACCTACTGCTATAATAGCCTACTCCGTCGCGTCAGCAACCGCTGCATGCTAAAATGTGCCTAAATGCTCAAGCGTACAGTTGTGATTGCTTCGCACCGCACGATCCCACAGCAATCGCAGGGCTGCCTCTCCAATAAAATTAAATTAACATAACTTTTTGTGTCTATGTTATTGAGAACTGCGAATAATAATACTATTAGATATAAGATAATTAATAGACGGCCATTAACGCACTGACGTTTATTCCAAGGGACACACACAATGACAGATCACCAAAGAGTATACATAACATTACCTTCCCTAATAGCTGAGGGCAACTCTATAAGCTACATTAAAAAAACTGACTATAATCAACCCTGGGACGCCGACGCGTAACCACTCCTTGAGCGGGTTCTTCTGCTACACCCTCAGTGGTTTCTGCGTCAACGAAATCTTCATCAGCCGGCGAGACCGGGCAGCGCTGTCCACGCCGTACAGTCACATAACTCGGCGAGCTCGACTGCTGAACACCTGATGATTTGTTCGCTGCATTTATGGGTGGCGGCGGCGATAGCTGCGCACTTGTTCTCTCAATATTAACGTCTCTCTCTCCTTCGCCGTCGTTGTCCACACTGTCCTCGTTGCCTTCCCTCGACAGTGATTCATTCACGAACGTTGCATGCGGTGATGAATTATGAGGCGTTGCATCGGTTAGGGCCGAGCATGTGGGTAACGTAGAGTCAAAGTCCCCGGGCTGAACAAGATTAGTTTTATTTCTTCTTAAAATTAGTTGATTACAGTGTTTTTTTAGCTGACGTAACGTTAAACAGTCTCTTATTATGAACACATTTTTACCAATTTTTTTAATAATTGTGCCTTTACACCAAACAAACTTATTATTATTACAATTTTTTTTATACATTATCATTTGGCCAGGTAAAAAGTCTCTTAATTTCCCCGTCTTTGCTTTAGCTTGCATATACTGTTTGAATTTAACAGTATGAGCCAAGAAGGTAGACGAGGGCGATGATGGCGGTAGTGGATTCAATATATCTAAGCGCGACCGTAACTTGTGACCATATACCAACTGAGCCGGCGACGTTCCCGTGGTAACATGCACCGAGTTTCGATAATCAAAAATATACTTGTATAATTTTAATCTGCATTCCCTAGCGTTAGAACTATCCATAATACACGACTTAATTCCCTTTTTAACAATTTTGACATACGACTTAGCTTGCCCATTACTCGCCGGATGATAAGCCGGTGACGTCACATGAGATATGTTGTTTAGGCTACAAAACTGTTGGAATTCTTGTGAACAAAAACAAGTGCCATTATCCGTTACCAGTGTATGGGGTAAGCCGAACCTTGACATGAACTCGTACATTTTCTCAATTACAGCGTTACTATTAGAATTACTCATGTCATATAATTCAACCCAACCCGAGCCCTCGCTTCGGCTTTCGTTTTCACGATGCCTAAATGTGACGAATGCAACTCCGACATAATTCTTTGACGCAAAACTTCAGGGATCACTACTTTATGACCCCTCATTATACACCCGTTTTCGTAAGACAATTGCAATCTACACTGGTGATAAGGCTTAATAGCAATGTCAACAACTTTCCTGGGCCAACCTTTTGAAATGTAACTAATGACTTTCCGTAGTACGACATCGCTTATTGTGGCCTCCCGTAGCTGCTGTATTGTGACGGGCAGCGTACCTTGTACTACAAATGACACGTAAGCGGCGCGGTCGTCGTCGTTGTCGTCGGACCGCCCGCATGCTCCACCTCGCGCCGATGCCTGCCCCGCCGTCACCGGAAGGCATGCTCGTGAGAAATAATCAGCACTATTGTTCGCACTTTTCACATATTCAATTACGTAATTATAACCGCTTAAAAATATCGCGTATCTTTGTAACCTATTAGCGGACACCTCTGGAATTCCACGGTGTGGTCCAAATATAGATAAAAGTGGTTTGTGGTCTGTTCGCAAAACAAAGGGCGTTGATCTGCCATACAAATATTGGTGAAAACGACGGACACCGAATATTATGGCCGTCGCTTCCTTTTGAATTTGCGAGTACTTTTTTTCGGCTGCATTAAGCGTGCGCGAAGCAAACGATATGGGTTTTTCGTGACCGCTTGAATCAATTTGAGACAGAATGGCACCTAACCCGCTTGACGACGCGTCTACGGTCAAAATAATTTTTGCGTTGGGATCAAAATGTGCTAAAATTTGATCGGAAGCTAATATATTTCTAATTTTTTCAAATGCCTCTTGTTCTGATTTAGACCAACGCCATTTAGTTTGTTTTTTTAAAAGCTCATATAATGGACTAAGAATTGTTGACGCTCCCGGTACAAAACCCCTATAATAATTAATTAACCCTAAGAAAGACTGCAATTGACTTACGTTTGTGGGCACCGGAGCCTTTAGCATGGCTTCTACCTTCATAGGTGACTTTTTCAACCAATCTTTATTAATAATGTAGCCTAAATAACATATTTCATCTTGAAAGAAATGGCATTTCTCCTTCTGTAAAGTTAAACCAGCGTCCTGTAACCTCTGCAAAACCTGGTGCAATCTTTGCAGGTGCTGGGCCTCATTATTACCTGTGATAAGCACGTCATCCAACAGACACAAAGTACCTTCGATCCCCGCAAGTAAAGTTTCCATAGCGCGCTGGAAAATGGCTGGCGCGCTCGCTAAACCGAATACGAGACGCGTATACATAAAAAGCCCGCGGTGTGTGTTAATACATGTTAGCTTTTGCGACTCTTCTTCTAAGCAAAATTGACCGTATGCCATCGATAAATCTAACTTAGTAAATGTTTTACCACCATGCAATTTAGAAAATAATTCATTTATAGTTGGCAAAGGGTACTGTTCAACGACTAACTGTTTGTTGATGCTTACTGAGTAATCCGCACAGATACGAACTGAACCATCACGTTTCAAAATTGGTACAATCGGTGACGCATAGTCTGACTGCTCTACTGGTTGTAGCACGCCTAACCCCACTAAACGATTGATTTCCTTTTCAACCTTATCCCTGAGGGCAAAAGCTATGGGCCGTGCTTTAAAAAAAAATGACTGAGCGTTGTCTCTTAACATTAATTTTACCTTAAACTTTTTAAAACAACCTAAAGTTCCCGAAAACACCGTTGGATATCTCAAATGTAATGATTCTAATTCATTTTCGGAAAACTGACACTTATAAACAGGTGCTAACTTTAATTGAAATTTGGAAATAAAATCCCTACCTAGCAATGGCGGACCGCCGTCGCGCACGATATAAACATCGAGTAAGTGTGTGCTGTCCCCCCACCGCACTGACATAGGAACGCGCCCGGCACAGCTCAGCTCTTGGCCGTTATAACTTAACAACTTTTTCGTAGTACTTAATAAAGTTACGTTATTGAAATGCCTATTAAATGTGTCCTGACACATAACAGTTACAGCCGAACCACTATCTATTTCAAATTGTAAATTTACTCCATTAATTTACACTGTTTCCACTAATGGTTCGCCTCTATTGAACGGATATTACAAATCTTACCGTCATCGTCGTCATCGCACTCGTTTACCTCCCCAGTGGCAACATAGTTCACCTTCTTGCACATCCTACGTAAATGCCCCTTTACATTGCATTTCTTACAAACGTAATTGGCGAAACGACAATCCGCGGTTTTATGATTTAAGTAACCACATACTGAACACTTTTCCTTAGCACTTTGAACACTACTCGAAGAACGTTTCCCTATCTTGAATAGCTGTTGTTCTGCGAGGGCCGCTTGATCGGCGCTGACGCTGGCGGCGGCGGCGGCGGAGCGCGCGCTGCGCAGATTCTCCACCAGCTCCACGGCTTTAGCTAACGTCAAACCATCCAATTCTTGCATATAAAGTTTTTCTTTTTCCACACCTGGCAACATACCCATTATAAAACGATCCCGTAATGCCTCTTCCACATTACTGAAATTGCAACGAGAAGTGAGACCTCGTAGCCTCGCTGCCCATTGTGACATTGACTCCGTCGAATGTTGGATAGCGGCATAAAATTTGTGACGCTCACTGAACCCAGTTGACTTTGGAGTAAAATGATTGTCGAGAATTGTCACAATATCTTCGAATGGTACAGTTTGAATCTCCTTGGGCAACACGAGATCCGATGCGAGTTTGTATGTGGTCTCACTGAGTGCACTTAATAAAATCGCTCGTCTTTTTGTTCCCGCCGCATCTTTCACCGCGTCGAAGTCGTTCGCGATGAGCCATTGCGTGAATCTACTCTTCCAAGTCTTCCACGTTTGAAGGCTGTGGTCGAAATTATTCAAAATACCGAAATTGATGCACGACATTTTTATTTTGAATATTTCGTTTTCCTCGTCGCCAATATTAGATATAAGATAATTAATAGACGGCCATTAACGCACTGACGTTTATTCCAAGGGACACACACAATGACAGATCACCAAAGAGTATACATAACAAATACGTTCTGACTATAAGTGGTAGTTTAAAATTGTATCGTTTATAAAATATATTTTTTTATAAATTTGCGCTGACTGTGCAATACATCTAGATAAAACATAATTATAGAGGGCAGTGTGTAGGTAAAATAAATAAATCTTTAAAGTGAAAATCTTAAAATTTACAGCACATAAGGCACCAGACGGCATCGTAGGTACGTACGAACGAATGTAAGGATTAAAATTGAACAACGTGCTTGCTCAAAACCGCACTGAATTTGGTCCGCAAACGGCCCGAGAACGCTCCATCGGGCGGTAGGTTAATAAGCGCGCAAGTACATGGAGTGACGGAGCCCTGCTGTCGTGCCGTGTGTGAACGAATTAATCGTGTCATTCGTTATTTTCGAAGTTCAAGTATGGAAACAGTTTCACCTATTAAAAATCAATATCCCGTGATGACAGACTTTATAGTCGTATTTTTATTGCCATAATCAATTCTTTTTCCTGTTCGTTTTCCAGTGCTACCTTTCAATATACAGACTCTAGAAGTATAAATAATTCAAAATAATGTATGTTTAGAATACTATTGTATTTTTAAAATCAGTCCCATCATCTAGCACCAAGCCAAAATAAGGTTCTAAGAAAAGAGTTTGTGTAGAAACATACATACATAATTAATTTGTCATTTTATAAAATAAATAATAATAATAATAGGTGAGCAAAAACCCGCAACCGAAGAAGGTAACTGTCTTTACGTCTGCGCTATGTGCTATACAGGCCTTTAAATTACTTATAGGTACCTAAATAATATTGAACAATGTTTATACAACTTGCGCAGTTTAAATACAATTATGTGCGTTCAAAGATACCAATATAACAAGAATGTATTTCACATTGCAACATTGCAAGAGAGTTTGCCTAATAATCGCAGTGTACAATGAGCATAATTTCCTCACTAAACCAGTGCAACGCCAGATAACATGGCAACACTGATTATGAAATGTCAGCTGTGCTGTTATTTTTAATAATAGGCGGTCAAACGCAAAAGTTTTCGCAGATGGAGGCGCCATTGATTTCTGACAGTTTATTCTTAAAATAAGGAAATATTTGGCAAAAAGATGGATATATTTTACATTATGAGTTAAAGTCAAAGTTAGTTTGTTAAAGATTTGGAGCAATGGGTTGGACTTAGAATCCAGCCGCAGGAATTTGGAGATGACTATTATTGGATTATATTGGGGTTGATTTACCGTTTCAATGATACCCCCTCACACCGCGAAGACGCGTATTTTTTTTTATTTGCATTTTAAAGTGCGTCTAAAGGAACGTCATTTTTTGTATAAAATAATTATTGTAGCGAAATATTATTGTAAAACCAATTCCTATTTTATCAAAATACAATAATTTTAATGTTAT
Organism: Chrysoteuchia culmella; assembly: GCA_910589605.1. NCBI lineage: Eukaryota > Metazoa > Arthropoda > Insecta > Lepidoptera > Crambidae > Chrysoteuchia > Chrysoteuchia culmella. Next base: position 7,232,342 of record OU342651.1, read on the forward strand.
ATTTTGTTCATAATATTTCTTTTACGATATTATGGTAATTTTTATTTTATTTATGAGAAACGGAAATTTGTTGTTCGAACTAATTTGCAGAATCGAACTACCTAGTCAATTTCGACCTGCCGTGGTACGTGGTACTAGTCTGCTCTGCCCTACCCCTAGAGTGTTTTTATGAGCCCGGAGGCGCGGAGGGAGAGCAGCCCTTACACGCTGTAGCAATGCTCAGGCATCATGGGCTCCGTAGCGAACTCTGAAGGAACCACTTTTTTCTATCACTTGACTTGACTGTGTGCTAATCTTGTAAATTAGAACAAGAATATTCAGGCGATTACATTCTATGATTGAGGTTATCACACTTTTTAGGATTCCACAGATAGAAGGCGATCACGCGTTTCGCGCAAATCATGATTTTGCTTTTGCGGAGATTATGTGAAACAAATCTGTATAAATTAATTCCGTTATAATCGTTTAAATCTTCTGGTATGAAATAATCAGAACACATCGTAGAATCTGTGATTACAGAACATTTAAAAGAGGTGTGACTGTGAGGCCCGTGAGTGAGGTTTTGGCACCGCATAGTTACATGCCATTGTTATCGACGCTCATCTTTTGGACTAGAATGATTGCCGATATGTTTACAGCCTAAGACACAGCAAATCTGCATTTTCTTAGCAGTTAGACTAGCAGAAAACAGATTGAAAAAATGCAAAATGATTGTTTACTCATAGTACAAGGGCGCCCCTGACGGCGATTAAACGCAGTTTTACTTCCTATTGCGTTTTATTCTGTATTAAATTTGAATTATCTCAGTTAAAAATAATTTTATTTTGGTGCAAAATAACTCAAAATCTGTATTTTTTCTTAAACATACAGAAAATCTACTAACTCTACATAAAAGCTGTGACAATGTTGTATCTGCTTTTCAAACAGATAGCGCTAGCTCACGCTCAAATAACAATTCCTACTCCACCCAACAGATGTCGCTCCCCACAAAGTGAGCAAATGAGACAAACCACGTGGAAATGGTTTCCCCGCAGGTTTGCGCAACGTACACACAAGAAAAGGAAAACTGGGAAACTGTCTGTGGGTATGTTTGATACAGGCATGCCTCAGTATCACCTTTGGCGTCGGTAGGGGTAGCTGTCCCGATTTGGCGCTGCCGCTCTAAGTTTCGAGCGTAAAGTGAAAATTCGAAAGCGATTTCGTTTCAACTCTTGTGATGAAAAGTTCTAGAAGTTTAACTCTGTATAGTTTTAGAAGTTAAATAAAAACTTTGTAGAATTTAGTGTGAATATAGCTTATAAATTATGTTCGAAGTTTTTAAATAGTAAGAAGTTTGTTTTCTAATTAGGTAAGTATTTGAATGCATATATTTTTTTAAATTGGACATACTCGTCGAACAGCTAGACACAATAATATTTTTTGAGACTATAGGTACCGAGTTCGATTCTCAGCGGGGGTAAGTACATATTGGGGGTAGTATTCGGTTTGGTTGGTGATAGGACTTCCCAACTAGCAAAATAAAGTCCTATAAAAGATTTAGATTTAGATCCTATAAAAAATTAACACTTTAAAGTACCTGCCTGGTCTACTGGTGATTCGTTTTTCAGGAGGTATTACTTTTTTTTTACAAAAAAACTGACATTTAAAAACTGTCATTTTACTAGATATTTAAAGATTATCTAAGTAGTTTAGTGAAACGACATGTCACTATTTTTTTTAAGTGAGAGACGTCATGAACAATAATATTCGACATTGACGTGATTTCATGTATCCCTAGGGTTTTCGAATAAATCCCTGGTCATCGTTTCTTTGGAAATATTGGGATAAAAAGTAGCCTTTGTTATACTCTCCATCCTTTCAAATAGCTCTATGCAAAAAAAGCTTAGTTAGGGCGCGATGGAAGGACAAACAAACACACTTTCGCATTTATGATATTAGGTAGTAGTAGTTAGGATTCCACGTAAACGAACTCGCGAACAGACAGCCAGTATGTAAATAAAAATAATAAAGTAGGTACATAATTAATATTTCATCAGTTCCATGCAACTATGGCCTTTTAAATAATCATAAGTTTTTAATTTGCATTTTACAAAGGTATTTTTATGTGTTAAATATTAAACAAGAAACTATAATAAATAAAGATCAAGGATGCGGGTTCGAATCCCGTCAGGGGGATGTGAGACTAGTTGCTTTTTTTCTAGTATATTTTCTTTTTTAATATTTAAAATAATCGTCTGTTATATGTAACAATATTCAATTAGACCATGAACGTCTTGATAATTTAATTTTGGTGAAGAAAAAAACACAATAAGTTTTTTTACAGTTTTATCATGGGTTAGTCCATTTCAGCTCAGCACCGCAATGGACACCTTCACACCTAGTATATGTCGCAGCCATCTGGTTAAATCAGCCGTTTAATTGAACGGATAGCCCGAAATTTGAAGCTGGCATTTAATTAAATGGCTTAAGAACTAGCCAAGTCGTTGAATGAAACGTTTAACTACTTGGCTAAACATCATATTTAGCCGTTTCGTTAAATGGGCTAGGGTAATACTGCTTTATAGACCCACTATTTTGATAGTTTTGGGTTATTAAATTATTCTCTATTATTATTATCTATTAAAAACATACAAAAACATTGTCAGCTGAGCGAGCTATCTGACGCCATATTTGTTTTATTTTTATTTTTATCTTATTTAATTAAAAGAAACATACAGCTCATAAAATACAGATAGAATTATTATAACTTTATGTAATTCATTAGCCAAAGTAGTTTCCAACGATGATAATTACTTAGCGAAGACTATAATGAATAATTTTTTTAAAAGATAACAATAAAAGTAAAGTTAAAAGAAAACCTAAATAATGGATGCCATTTCAACAACTAAAGTTAAAGAATTATGTAAGTAAATCGGTACAATAGTTTAAAGAATTTGGCTGAAGCAGATAAAACTTTGTGATTATTAATTACACACTTTTAACTTTTTTCACTGCTGATATATAAGCACTTAGTTTGCAGTTAAATAAATCAATATGACAGTATCTTTTATTGTGTTTATTGCAAGCTCGGATCAAAAATCGGTTTTTAGAATAATTAGTTCTGCATGAGGGAACTGAAAAAACAGCATTGCCACCACCGCCGCAGTAGCAAAAAAATAACTAAATTTAAATTACCTGCCTGAATTCACGTCAGTCATCTTCAATGGGCTAGCTTACAATCAGCCAAGTAGTTGAATGTTTAGTGATGCTATTTCAATCAACTATCGGCCTATTCATTCAATTGGATGCCGGCGTTTTATTAACGGGCTAGCCTTCCTATTGAATGGCTGATTTAACCAGTTGGCTGCGACATATATATTTTGAAAAATTCTGTGCTTTACATTTTTCTAAAGCCCAATGATTATACTACGAGTATACTTTGCTATAATTCCTCGATATATTTTCTTTCACAGTTATTTTAAATTAAAGATTTTTATTTTAAACTTGTCAATAGCTTTACTTACAGCTCTAAAACTAGATCGATCTAAAAACTTTAGCAGTTGCACAATCTAAATGTAAAAACTACACTCACTAAGGTCTTGACATTAATCTTCTTGAAGATTTAAGTTCCATAAAACTACTTTCGGTTTGTAAAAACTTTCCAGCTTGTGAAGTTTGACCACTTCTTTGGGCATTCATGTCGCTGGAATGTAAGTTTTAATCTAGGTACAGGTAGACCAGTAGAGTTTTTAGGGATCTTTATTTAAAAAAAAGTAATAGATATTTGGAAAACTTTGAAATCACAAATAGTAAAATATTAACAGGTATTTCATTTGAATAATAAATTATTTCCTTAAACTTAGTACTTTCCGTGAAAACGTTTACTAAAAAAACTCAATTGGTCATATATTATCATGTTTGTTTTAACTTTAGTGGTTGCATTGTACAAGGTCTTTTAATAAAATAACTTTTACAGATAAACACGCTATAATTCACTTTTAAGAATAGAAGATTATGCAAGGGGCATAAAGAAGCTGTATATTGAATTCTGAGTGAATATAGTAAGAACCCTGAATGTAGCGAAGGATTCAAGTCTGCCGAAGGCTTATCCCCGAGGAGCATACTCTACTTCATACACCTACTGTGTTTTTATAATTTGTTTTAATTAAAAACAAATTATAAAAAAAAGAAATTAAAAAACTAATAAATATCAAAAATATAACAAATTGCGGAGAAAATCATGGATCAAAATCACAGATTTTTTATTTTTTCTTCCTTTTTAGTCCCGTAGACAATGATAACCTAACAATAGATAATGTTACGTTCTTAGTAATTTGCGTTGAAATCTCTGACCAAGACTACACACATTATAAATTTCACAAAGCTATGTTTTACTGATATCATATCATGATAATAGGATCAAAAGGCAATAAAAGCCAATTTCAAATATTTTCTTTTATGCAAGAGTGCCTGAGATATTCGGCCCAGTTATTTGTTAATTATTTTTAATAGGAGTAAATACTAAGGAGTTGATGTGTCAATTTTATAGTTAAAACCTCCTTGGCCCAAGGAAGCTACACCTTGAACCATAGAGCAACGCGGCTTCCGTATCCGACTAGGAAGCCGCGTTGCTCTATGACTTGGACAGCCTTGTTTTTTTTTCTCGACACTACTATCGGTAGAAGTTTTTGTTGACATTTTGGCGTTCCAAATTTAAATGTCATCATAATTAACAAAGGGAAATTCCATAAATATTAGCTCCCGGCCTTTAATAGCTTACTTTAAATTTAAATTCATCATCATCATCAGCCGTCCACTGCTGGACATAGGCCTCTCCTAGCTCACGCCTGTTGTGGCGTTCATAGGAGGCTATTAGCCTACTGCTACCATGCTGGCCAAACGGGTTGGTAGAGGGTTTGTTTCAAGTTTTCCTTCTCTTCCGTCCTTCTCTTCCTTCTTTCGAGTTCAATGCGTTGAGCCTCTTAGTCGACTCTTACGACATCCCAGGCATGTAAGGGAGATGACACTTGTATTCTTAGGCCGTCACCACACGGCACAAATTAAATAAGATTACTTGACATTTATTACCTGCTCCACCTACATCTGGGCCTGTATTCACTATGACCACTTACCGATTCCTTGCTCAAACCACGCGAATGTCGTATTTGATTTCGACATTTTCAAAATTCGTTTTCTCTATGACATTTACAAATTTTAAAGTTATTTTACTCGTTTCATAATTTTACAACTTGTGACTTTCATGTACTTGTACAATAATTTTATAATTTGGGAGTATCATGGAGAAAACGACTTTTAAAAATGTCAAAACCAATTACGACATTGGCGTGGTTTGAGCAAGGAATTGCTAAGTGGTCATAGTGAATAAGGGCCCTGGAGCAGTAAAGTATTTTAATTTTCGTATTAATATATGGATTTTTGGGCTCGACATCTTTCCAGAGGTGTGGTCATGGCATGACTGTCAGGTCTTGGTATACTTATGAATATTTCAGATGTGCTAGTGCTAGGTGGTATCAGGTACAAATATACCTACACATGTTTAGTACACCCAGACACGGAGTAAACAAACGTTCATCACAAATTTTTTGTGCGTTTGGAATTGAACCCACGACCCCTGGCTCAGTAGTTATAATTATTGCAGGTATACATTACTATTTGCTACGCCGTAGCAACAGTATTGCCGTAGCTGCTACGACAATGTTGAGCCGTAATGAGGCCCGACAATCGGAGCCTAATTCTGCTATAACCATTATCGTATATCGATCGTTTATAGTAGTTTTTATCGAACAACTCTTAACTACATTTCAATTTAGAATCTTTAAGAGGCACTGGTGTCTCTAGGAGACCCTGTGACAGATTACAACATGTGATTATACTAAACATTTTCCTTTGAATGCTTTAAACCTGTTATGTACCACTTCAATAAAGATCTGTGGTTGGCCCTCGCATCGTTACAGATGGAGGGTCCTTCGGCCCCCGATTTGATGATCGTCACTTTCTCAAGGGCCAGGGCTGAAAACCGTTTCTTTTTTCTGTATCTTGTTTATGTGGGTCATTTGGATATCTTGTCATGCGAAAAGTAATAAAAACCGAGGCCTTACCATCAGCTCTATGCGATTCAGGTTGTGAGAGTGGGATTGCCATACGGCGCGTAATACCGTCGTCTCACTCTTACTAAGTACTTATGTCTTTTGAAGGAATTGGGAATCGTTAAAGACCTATAAAGGAAATGTTAAGTTGTAAAATAAACTCTTGGCTGATTGATTCATTAGCGATTAGGTATGTACGTGTCAAAATACAAACAGATGATATTGTAAGGTAGGCATCAGCTGGAAAACGACCTATGTGCATCAAATATGTCCAAATTGTTTAAGAATAAGAGAATTTAACGCTTTTAAAAAGTATCTCAGATGTTGTGGTACGATTGGTTCCCGAAAGTTATCTGTAGGAAACATTTAATAAAAATAATTCAAACCAACTTCAAAAAGTAAAAAATAAAACTTTTGGAGTCGGTGCCAGCCAAGGCATTCTACATTGCACTTCTATTAACTATTTATTTTTTTGGCCTTAGCTAGCTAGCACCGACTCCAAAAGTTTTATTTTTTACTTTTTGAAGTCGGTTTGAATTTTTTTTATAAAATGTTTTTATTTCAGATTTTTTAGTTACATCATGTGCCGTTACTTACACTAAAAATCAGCCCATACACAACAATGTCATCTAGGTAAACGACTACTTGCCAAAAGGTGATTGATATTTTTCAAGATTATGATAAAACTACCAGCCAGATCTTCGTAAAAATTATATGGGACCACACAAAAACCATTTTCTTTCAGATAAAAAAATTATAATTATTGCGTGAAACTTCAGCTCAAACAAGAATCTAACAATTATCTGGATGATATAATTGTTTCATGACATTAGGCCCCATATCTCCGAAGATTATCATCGGATCTCAATGAGACTTATATGGGACCAAATTGACAGTGTACCCGATCGAACAAAAAAAACCTATTCAAATCAGATCACCAACACCGGAGTAATCGGTATACATACATCAGACAAAAAAATACGCGTTGAATTGAGTACCTCCCTCCTTTTTTGTTGAAGTCGGTAATAAAAAAAAAAGGAATTAAGTATATTGTTTAGGTGAGCGGTTCTATAAGATTCATCGTTGTTAATAAAAAATATGGTTTTACATAATTTTCAAGTAAAGATAATTTGACTTACAATTTTATTAACATTTGCAGTGCTGTAATATTTTGTTATCCGTATAAACTTTTATCTTTGTGAGTCATTCATTAATCGTGACAATAAAATAAATAAAAACCTTTACTTATTTCTATATCTTCACATTTACTGTTCGACCAAACTTAAAAACACATCAGTACTTACTTTATTCTTCTAAATCCATAACAAAATGGCTTGATCAAAATTGTTTGAAAGTTAATTTATCGATAACAAAACTGGTTCAGTTTTCCAACTATAAAAAAGGGAGCCACTAAATCTAAGTTTGAATGGTGATACTATCATGGAAGTACCCGAGACTAAATTTCTTGGTCTTATGTTGGATTCCCATTGTAATTGGAAAGCACATGTAAAATTAGTTTGTACTCGAATCAACCGCTTTGTTATCGCACTGAAAAAACTGAAAAACGTAGCAGATGAAAAAACTGCTCTTACTGCGTACCACGGCTATGTAGCATCCGTATTGAGATATGGGTTGATATTGTGGGGGAATTCTACGCTAATAAATAAAGTATTTGTATCGCAAAAAAATGCGATAGAGCGATATGCGGTGTAGGACCCCTCGATTCATGTAAACCACTTTTCAAGAAAGTGAGGCTACTAACCGTTACATGCCTTTACATACTAGAAATTGGAATTTTTATTAGAAAACATGCTGACCTATTTCAGGAAGCTAGCAGTTTTAGCAAATACCAATCTAGAGACCCAACTAAATTAGCTGTACTTCAAACCCTGAGTGATATTTATCGCAGGAATCGTCCCTCTATGATGATTGAAGTATTAAATAGAATCCCAAAAAACATAAGAGAACTGCCTTTAATTTTTTTTAAAACCAAGCTCTTAAATGGCTGTATGATAAGTGCTTCTATACACTTAGGGAATTTTTGAACCAAAACTATTGACTGTTGCTTTATCTTTTTGACTGTTGCTTTATCTTTAACATTAGGTATTATTATGATTTGAATCTGTTATAATTTATAGTTATCGTGACATTTCTATGTTATTTTATTTAATGACATACGACTTGAATCTTTTGTAATTTATAATGATCCTGACATTTTCTAAATTTTAATTATGACATTACTACCTTATTGAATATTAATTAGCTATTTTATCATTATTAATTAACTTCTCCATCTTTTATAATTTTTGCATGCTGTATGTGCAGCGAAACATGTTCGCCATATTATGATAACAACAAATTTGTAACCATGTTCCTCGCAAAATAAAAAATATTCTTATTCGTCTTCATTTAAATGATTAGTATGATATTATGAACAACTTCCGTCCGCCCGCGGCTTCACCCGCGTAGTTCCGGCTCCCATAGAAATATCGGGATAAAAAGTATCCTATGTGTTACTCTACTATTTGAAGGCTCTACATACGAAATTTCATCCAAATCCGTCCTTTTTTTATGAACGACATGGAGACTCTTAGCCTTCATCATACCTGATGTTAAGTATTGATAACGCTGAAGATGGAAGCGAGCCTCTCCCGAAATCCCCAGCCACTGAGGAACTGGCTATCTTATCTCTAACTGCCGGAACACAACAATGTTGAAAGAAATGTTGTTATGGCGTCAGACTTAGATAAGATGGTGGTAGCTAGCCAGGCGGACTTACAACAAGTCCTATCACCAACCAAACCGAATACAATGTGTAACCCCGCTGGGAATCGAACCCAGGACCCCTGGGTCTGATACCGGTGGTTGTACCACTAGACCACAGAGGCGGTTAAAGTTCAGTAGTTTTTACGTGAAAGAGGAACGAACAAACAAACAAACTGACATACCTTTGCATTTTTATTATTAGTAGGATAATTAATTAAAGTAATAATTAATTATCCTACATTACCCTACCTCACCACCCACCTGCACCTCGCTTTATATCACCATCTTATAAATAAATAAATTATTGCATACAACACACCAATTATCTAGTCCACGTTAAGTTTCATCGAGAACTTGTGTTATGGATACTAGATAACGGATAAACATACTTATATACTTCTTTTTTGTAAATACACAATATACATATTAAACACCCAGACCAAGAAAAATAGACATGTTCATGCACACAAATATTTGTCTTGCCCGGGGATCGAACCCGGGACCTCTGGCGCAGAAGGTGGGGTTAGCACCCCTGCGCCAAACAAGTCGTCAATATGTCTTATGTTATTATTAATTCAATCTAAGCTGTTACAAGTACATATTGTGGACGTCAACATCGATCTTCGATTCTAAAACCCTTTAGCCTTGTTATGAGAACACGAAACTCAAGGTCTGTTTATAAATATAACATAGAGACTTGAAAGGACATTAAAGATATATTGAAATATTAAACAGTTAAAATGAGATTTTGCGATCTCTTACCAAGATCCGAAATAAATTAAGACCCTGTTTTTAGTATGTACAGTTAGCACATCAATTTTATAAACTTGTTTTTTTACGAAAAAGCATGTATTTTATAAGGGTGCCGGGTGTTTTGTGCTTTCGATTGTGCTTACTGACAGTGCTTTATTGTAATCCTCAACAATATAATGTCCGCGAGAGCTTATATAAATAAAACGAAAAAAAAAATTATCGCAGTCACTTTTTTGTCGGATAAATTGAGATCCAAATTGAGACATCTTGAATGATATTATTCAAGTACCATCTACCTAGAAAGCCGCGTTGTTCTATTATCTCCATTATCCAGGCCCTAAGTTTTCGTAAAAGTGACTGATATTTCAGCTAGATATTATTTGTCATAAATTATTTTATTTGAACATGTGTTTTTAGAACATCTAAATGAAACATGCGTGATTTGTAACTAAAAAATACAACAACAATGATGTAAAATTTGGCTTCTCATTAAAGATTGACATATTTCATTTTATTGAATATTTAGCCGAAACAAACGCCATTTTACATTTCAATCACTACATTACTTATCTCTTTACTTCTGGCAGGGATTCAGGGAAACTGGCAATGACAAGCGATATCGGAACATCAATCTAAGTTGGACACTTTTGCAGACGAGAATATCTATCTATAGAAAAACATATGTGATGTCCTATTTAGACATTTTATAAAGGGCAGACTCACTTAAAACTCACACAAACTATATGGTCTGGTAGTTCGCCATAATACTTTTATGGTACCTATATGTTACAGTAAAAACTCATTTCTGGTCAAAAGTACTTTTGACTAGTTATATAGTCAAATAAAACCAAAGTTATTAAAAGACAGGTAAAACACTAAACGGGTTATGATTAAAAGTGCTAATCCTTGGTGCTCAGGGTGCAGTTTGCTTCTTAGTTTCTCTTTTGATTTAGTCATAGTACTAACCTAACCGAATATTAATGATAGTTTCAACAACCACTGATAGAACTCAAAGTATTAGTATTTTGTAACAAAAAATATCACAGGAAGGGTTGGAAGTAGGAAGTTGTCTCTCACAAGCCGCTAACCTTTAGCGCGAAACACAGAAGCAGTAATTATAGGTACATTTCCCTTTTGTAAGTTTTTAAATTTACTTTACATTGTCACGACAAATTGTGCCTGTTTTTTGTTTCTTTATTATTAGATATTGTGTAAATTGTGGAGTTACAAACTTTGCCATTTTGCCACTGGTATATTAATTGTTTACGCAAGATACTAAATGATAAGAGCTTAGATTAGCTGCTTAGCTTACGTTCTAGATTCACATAAGCTTTTCCAAATCCTCCCTTTATTTTAGTCTTAGTATGAAAGCCCTAATCTTCAAAGACGCCTAAGTTGATTAAAACAGCTATTCTCAGTAATATGTTATCAAACTCATCTGTATGCAACTCAGCTCAGCAGTTAACAAAATTTCTAAGCTTATTCCAAATATACTAACTAGTACGTTAACTATGTTTTCCCAGGCGAATAATATTGGTTCCACTGCGTCTTTAGGGTACCGTATCATGACTCCATAAATCATATACGTGTGGTATACCTACTGTGGTGAACCGAATTCCTATCTCGTGCGAATTTAATGAACGTAAAACTAGTAATAGATAAATTGAGTAATGTCACCCGAGGGTTCTTTCGATGCTTGCGGAGGCCCTTCTTTTAAACAACAGAATGTTTAGGGTCGCTTTCCCTTAATATGGTGAGACTGAGGAGAATAGGAGTTATTTTGAAGGTTTATATAAATTGGCCGCAAGTGTAGCGTTTTTTTAACGAGATTTATAACATATTTCAAATATAATAATAATAGCTAATCTGTTAGTTTACTTTGTTTTCCCAGGCAAATAACGCTGGTTCCACTGCATCCTTAGGGTACCGTATCATAACTCCATAAATCATATTCATGTGACATACCCACTGTGGTGGACCGAATTCTTATCTCGTGCTAATTTAATGAACGCAGAACTTTTAGTAATAGATAAATTGAGTTCGAGATTGAACCTAAAGGTTCTTTCGATACTTGCGGAGACCCTCCTCTTGGACTATACCAGTATTTTAGTGTCTCTCTCTCGATATCGGAGAGGTTAGAAGACATTTTAAAGGTTTCTTTTTATTGGCAGCATGTGTAGCGTTTTTTTAACGAAAATTAAGCATATTTTAAATATCATACTTGTCTAATAAATAGCCTGTTAGTTAAAACTATATTTTCTTATGCAAATAACATTGGTTGCACTGCGTCCTTCGGGTACTGTATCATGATTCCATAAATCATATTCGTGTGACACCACTGTGGTGGACCGAACTCTTACTCTTGCGAATTTAATAGACGTAGAGCTAAGTAATAGATAAATTGAGTAATGTCACCCGAGGGTTCTTTCGCTACTTGTGGAGACCTTTCTCTTGGTCTATATGTATATTTAGGGTTTCTTTCCTCAATATTAAAGATACTTTAAAGGTTTTTTTTTATATTAGTCGCAAGTAGTTGCTTGCTTGTGACCATAATGAAAAGAACCATTCTTGTCATATTTTCCATATGTGTACCCTACCCGTATCTTTAACACTTAAGGACTCGCTAATAGGTCTATTGGACCCAGAACTGCGAGTTTTTGCTGGTACTTGTGATTTAAACACTTTGCGACTTTGCCGCTCTTAATACTTTCCAAAGATAGATAGACGCAGAGGATAACACACACAGATGTCAGTTATCGAGCAAATCTTTAGTTCTGTGGACGTAAAAGTTGCAAATGGGTCCATTGGACCCGGTAGCGACTACATACGTAAGTGATTTTTCGCCGAATTCAAGAAAAGGAGGAGGTTCTCAGGACTGTATATTTTTTTATACGTATGTTTTAATATAACGTTGTCAGTTCTCAACCGATTTTAATAAATCTTTTTTATCTGAAAGTACATAGAATAAGTGTGGTCCCATATAGTTTTTACGAAGATCTGGCTAGTAGTTTTTTCATAATCCTGAAAAATATAATTACGTTTTGGCAAGTAGTCGTTTACCTAGATGACATCATTGTTGTAGTAGTATAGTAGGATAGCGGTCGTTAGTATTATAATAGCTAGCAGCCGCGTGGTTCCTGTTCCCGTGGGAAATCGGGATACAAAGTCATTTCTATGTTCATAACTAGGCTATCTACTATCTGTGTACCAAATTTCATCCAAATCCGTTCAGTAGTTTCGGAGCCTATTCAATGCAAACAAACAAACAATCGAATCATTCCTCTTTATAATATTAGTATAGATATAGCAAAAATATAGCATTAGCAGTTATTCATGTTCCAGACCCTCTAGCATAAACACCGCTATATCACGCGATATGATATAGCGCATCATGCTGTCTTGCTTACTCAGCACGATGTGAGCGGGAAAATGACACGTTATCGAGTCGATAAAAGCCGGTCTTGCTAGGCCTACTGAAAGCTCATTTTAGGATGGTGATTTTCGAGTTAGTTTATTAAAAACGCATGAGTTTATCATTGATCTCTGTATGTAATTTTTACTAGATATAGAGTAGTACGAGAACAAATATACGCCACTAGAAAATAAAACAAAATAAAAAATATACTAATACTATCACGAGTCCAAAAAATATGTATTATTTTAAGTTTTGTTGTAAAAAGCTTTGTAGGTATTAAAATAATAAATAATTGTATTTACATAGTAATATTCATTTTATTATAGGATAAAATTATTATAACAATCAAATAGATTCATTCAGATACAGCAGTTTTGGACATCGTCATCAGCCATTTTTAATGTCCTCACTGCTGGGGCACTGGCCTTCCTTATGGATGGATAAGGAGAACGGGCCATGCCCAACCACGCAGGCCCAATGCAGGTTGGTGGGTTTTAACGACTGCAAATGCAGCCGGGACTAACAGCATAGCGTGCCTTCTGAAGCACGGAGGAGCTCGAGATAGTAAATTTTTGGTCACCCATCCCGTGAAAAACCATTGCGAAAGTTGCTTAACCTCAACAATCGCAGGCCGAACCACTGCGCCACGGGCTCCTCGGGCTTTGGACATAATAAGCAATAAAGTCATAAATAGGGGCGCGAGTCCTTAAGTGTTAAAAATTAGGTTAATTTTCTACCTTTAATACTAGTAATTAATAGATACATTGAGTAATCTTACCTGAGGTTTGATACTTGCAGAGATCCTTCTTTTGAATTATATAGCAATATTAGTGGGGCCAGGGAGATATTTTGAAGATTTCTTTTCTATCAGCCATGCAAATATAGCGTTTAATTCTCTTACATGCCATTTTGCGAAGATTTGTAGTTCATACCCATCTCTTAACAAAATATAGCCTGCTGCCCGTAACTTCGTCCGCGTGAAATTAAGTTGTTGCGCCGTAGTGGCGACATTATCCATCACCAGGGTTCAAGTTATATCCATACCAAATTTCATTAAAATCCGTTCAATGGTTGACGTGTGAAAAAGGTAATGGACAGACAGAGATAATTTTAACTTTATAATATTATTATGGATTTAATTTAATACTTCTAGTTTTAATACTTCTACTTCTAATTCAGCACTTATTTATAATAGTTGTTTTGATACTTGCAAAAGTATATCAGGGGTGCGATTGCGTGAGGTGATCGTATTCATTTGACGGTTCGTATCGTATTCAATCGGCAGCAAATTGTATGGAATGACATTTTTTTGTATGGAATGACATTAAGTAATAATATGATACAATATGAACTGTCAAATTAATACGATTGACTTTACGCAATCGCCTATTTGGTTTCTTTATAATGGCTAGAGAAAAGCCAATTTTTAGGGCTTCGTAGCCTAAAGGCAAAAAACGAAACCCTTATAGATTCGGCCAAACCGATGTATGTCACACCCTTTTTATTCCAAAACTATGAGGATTACACAGTTGAAACTTGGTCGGTAGATGTATTCTGTAAACCGCTTTACGGTTTTGAGACCTTTACATTGAGGCTTTTAAAACAGTTTTTCTCAAAGTCAACCGTTTGAAAGTTATACACTTCCAAAGTGGAAAAATGTGTGTCCCCCCCCTCTAAGTTTTAAAATAAGAAAGTGAAAAATCTAAATATATGATGTAGATCTTTATAAAAACTTTTAACGAAATTTGGTTTGAACGAAATTTATTTAGTAGTTTCAGAGCTATAGCACATTTTCAAAAACCGCAAATATAACTTTGTCATTTATACAAACACTATAAAAACAAACTTATTTTTGCAGACAAAAAATTATAATGACATTTTGGCAATAATAATAATAGAAACTTTATTGCACATAATACAAAATCAAACACATACAGAGAAAATGTCAAAAAAGAGGAACACACAATAGGCAACCTTATAGCTACGTAGCAGTCTCTTCCAGGCAACCTTGGGTGAGAGGCGAAACCCTTCATGTGCGAGTTCGACTCGCACTTGGCCGATTTTTCCTCATTGGCACAGTAGGTAAGCCATTAGTAAAAAAGGATCAATATCAGCGTGACAAAACTAGACCATTTTTTTTTCAGAAGTTGGATACTATTGATGAGCTAGCTAATGTACCTATTCAGTATTTTTTTTAAACCAGACTTTTGTGTTCAGCACATTGGGAACTTCCAGATTCAGTTTTTTTTACTATTTTTATCTAGAATAGCCAGGTGTTGTTGTTCTTTAAACGCTTATTTTTAAGGTTGACCATTAATTACCACAGATAATAAAATACTTCTTTTGGTATGACTATCTATTACACATCAGTTCTAAAATCTAAAAAGAATTCTGATTATACTATGATACACTGAACTCCGGGCTGTGACAAAAAATAATGTCGAAACTTTTTCTGAAAAAGGAAAAATCTAATGTTCAATTTAAGGCGGTACCCTGACCGAAAGTGGCGCCGCGTTGAATTTTATTTAATATTCACAATTTTAATAAAACTTTACGTGGAATTTTTAGAGCCCATAGTCTAGTATTTTTAGACGGTATCATTACATTCCCTCGTAGTCACTGCTAGAAGTAGATAGCAAAACTGCTAAAAGTGGCCGTTTTTGACACATTTGCTATCTACTTCTACGAATGACTATGACGAGATGTAGCGATACCTTCTAAAAATACAAGACAATGGGCTCTAAAAATTCCACGTAAAGTTTTATTAAAATTGTGAATTAGAATTACGATATTAAATAAAATTCAACGCGGCCCCACTTTCGGTCAGGCTACCGCCTTAATAGCGATAGTTAGTATAGTTATAGCATAACTAGCGGCCGCCCGCGGTATCACCCGCGAGGTTCCCGTTCCCATTGGAATATAGGGATAAAAAGTAGTATATGTTTTAATCCAGGCTATCTTGTATCTGTGTGCCAAATTTCATCCAAATCGGTCCAGTTATTTTTGCGTGAAAGAGTAATAAACATCCAAACATCCTCATAAACTTTTTAGAAGTCGGATAGGATAGCAACAATACAGATGTGAAAGTAGAGTTGCTAATCACAGCCGCACGTTTACCAAGTTTTAATACAGTTAAAAGTTACTGCTTATCTTGCGTGTTTATCTGTTTAATCTGATGTGGAGTGTAATCTGATACTTTGTAATTTAGTAACAAATACACGTGTCGTGTGTTCTTAACAACATTATGAGTTGATAAATACTTTAATTTTCTTGAATTGTGTCGATGTTTTGCCGCGAGTGGCGCAGTAAGTAGTTAGCGAGTTCTACCTGCAATTTTTTTTTTGTTTTATTAAACAAAACATAAAATGATTTAAGTATGTGCTATCTAGTTCGTTAAAAGTTCTATTATTTGAATTAAATACAAAAAGAAAAAAGAATCTTTTGAGAAAATAGCTAACAAATACAGATACATTAATTATACAGAAGTATTCTTTAGTTATACTGTAGTCACAGGACTAACTAACACCCTACTCTGGTTTATGTGGTTTTGCTTGTGCTTCGGATTGGTTTATGACCAAGTACTTAATAATAAAGAGAGCAATTTCTTAAGTTACAGTCGGCGGTTGGTTTTGTGTCAAATTGAATTATTTTATTAGCCTCCAGTTGTAAGATTGATACTCAAATATAACTAACGAAACTAACAAATTTTGCAAATGATGTGTGCGATCACCTTTAGCAGTAGTCAAATCCTCTTATATTATACGTTTTTTTAAATAAAATTCTACATCAACAGGCCCATCATACTAAACTTTCTATCCCACTATAATATAATAAATGCGAAAGTTTGTGAGGATGTTTGGATGGATGTTTGTCTCCTTACCTTACCTTTACCTGTACCTACACAACAAAAAATACTTACCTTTACCTGTAACTACCTTACCTATTGATTTTGAAGTAGCGATCTATTTATATAATTGATGCGAGTAGGTATATCATGTATATTAGTCTAGTATTATATAAATCTGCTTCCCGATTGACAATTAAACATCGGAGATTGGTAGTTAATGAGATTCTGAGTAATTAGTGCTCAATTAATTGTTATTAAATTAATTTACTTTGGCATTTAATCACTTTTGAGCTTAAATGTGACACTGGCAATCAGACTTTCAGTGATAATCATCTAAAGATAGGTACCTAATATTTAGAACCTACCTACTTTCTAGAGCCATAAGTAATAAATTTTTTATCTTTGATACGAGAGCTGATTGATAAGTTTCCGAAATGACAAAGAAAATCTTTCATAATCTATTTAAAACAAATTTATTTCTCAACGTAGTTTCCTTCTCCCTCGATGCATTTAGTTCAGCGCTTCTCCAATGCCGTTACACCAGTTTAATAAAATGTTCTCCCCAACCCCTCAAAATACTCGTCTAACAACAATGACTTCATCATTTGTTGAAAATCTCTGGCCTCATAATCATTTCTTCAGGTTTAAGAATAAGTGGAAGTCCCACAGGGCCAGACCTAGGGAATAGGTTGGATGCGGTAGCAATTCATGGAGTTTGGCGACTCCGATGAATCGTCCACTCGATGTTGCTTTTGATCAAAAGTAAGCAAACGCGGCACCCATCGCGCGCAAAGCTTTTTTATTCCCAAATGTTGGTGTAAAATATTAAAGACGCGTTTAGATGAAATGCTCACCAACTCTGCTATAACTAGCAATTTTAAGCGCGCCGATCTTTCTTTATTATGTCCGGATTCGTGACTCCATATGGGCGGCCAGACCTGTGGGCGTCTTCACAGCTCGGTCTTTCACGTTCAAAATCAGTTATTAAGATGTGAATTGTACTCAATGTAGGAGCAGAATTACCTAAAACACTGTCAGCATTATTTTAATCTAGGTAGCTGTTTTCCCTTCAAAAACGTAAAACTTTTCACCGCACGAATTTTTTTTATTTCCATTGTTAAGAAAATTCACGACAAAGAAAGTTATAGGTACTGTCATACAAATTCCAGCAGTTCGATTAAATTCAAATTTGGCGTTCTATATTCAAAAAGATGCCATAATATAATAACATAATTACTTAATCAGCAGATTACTTATCAATCAGCCCTCGTAATTTGTATTTTTTTGTACTAACTTTTTAAAGTGTACGTACCAAAGTATACCGAATTTTGAAAATAAATAATGTTTTTTTTTGTTCCAGGTATTACTAGTGAAGTGTTAACTTAAAGTATAGAATTAGACCATTTTCAATAATGTTTATTAGTGCGGTAAAGACGTGATTAAAAACAAAATAATGTTAACCATGAGGACCTCAAAGGCTCATTTTAAAAATAGAATGCGATCCACGATCTTTCTCTGCCACGTAGATGAGAAATAAAAAGTAAAATGTCATCTGAAGTATCATTGGAAGCGCGGGAAAGGCCAGGGTTGGCGCGACGGGCGGCGAGTGGTTTAGCGCGCGCTGCTTGTTCGCAGCTAGGGTTGGTGGTACTTGTGGTGGTGTATGTACTCCTTGGTGCAGTTTTGTTCGAGTATTTGGAGTCGGGACCGGAAGTGCAGAAGCGGTCTGCGATCCAGAGGTCGCGGGAGGAGTGCCTGAAAGAGCTTTGGGCGATAACAGGTTGGTGGTTTTTGATATTTTTTTATGGAGAATGGAAACTATTTGTAACTGTTTCAAACAAGTCTAAGAAACAGATACCAATTTTACTTCCATACGTATGTAGGTAGGTGCCAACAATTAGTATGTATGAATACTATGAATTAAATATAAGGAGGTAGTTATGCACTAATGTTTGTGTGTTTGATAAGACGCTATATCTAAAAAGGAACGTAATTTTTTGTATACAACTATAGGACGGTTAGAGACGTTACAAATCTGGAAATAAGATATATATTTCTTCATACCTTTATCTAGATTTGTATAGGTTCAGAAACACGATTGTATGATTTTGCCTCGACACTTTTTCAAATGACCCTACCTCTTGACGCCCAAACGACAGTATATATACTGTCGGAATAAATAAAAAGTGTTCTGAGGCCCGATGACAGCATACAGTATATAATATGCTGTCGTCGGTCCTCTCTCTGGCAGCCGTCTTTATTTCCTAAAATTATTTTTTAATAAAGCACCTTTAGTATGAATCTTTTTCTGAACGAATGCCTAATAAATTATCCGTTCATTTACGTTACAGACTGTGTCAATTTATAGACAAATACGAAGAAGTACGGTGAGAAATTTTCATGTCGATACATTCGTACCTCGTTTACTTTTTTTGTGGTGGGGTGATTGTGCCTAAGTGAAGTGCCGTGAAATCGTTACATTTCCTGTTTCTACACACAAAACTGTTTTATTATCTATTTTTGTGTGATAAATATTAAACAAGAAAATATACTAGAAAAAAAAAACCTGTCAAGGCGACATGAGACTAGTTGCTTTTTTTTTCTAGTATATTTTCTTGTTTAATATTTATCACACAAAAATAGCATTGTAAAATGCAAAATTACTAATTTATAACTGTTTTATTATCTGTTTAGTAGGGTTTTTCTGATAGTTATTAGTCGAAAAAATTTTAATTTATTGCATATTTGGTGTATAATTTAATGTAGCGCCAATAAGTGCCCGCCCGATTTGCTCTAGAACTGTTCTTTCGTAACGTAAATAAAGTACTTTGAGTGCGTAAAAACCGACTTCAAAAAACTAAAAAAACAAAAAATAAACCTTTTGGAGTCGGTGCCAGCCAAGGCAACAAAAATAAAACTCCAAATGGTTTATTTTTTGCTTTTCAAAAGTAGGTTTTCATTTCACATGTTTTTTATTTCACGATTTTTAAAGGTAGAAGAGGTCCCGTGCCTACGCTAATAACCTTATGTCAACTCCTCATCACATTTTACAAAATGCTGCTTTTCCCGGTAAAGGGACGTTACTTATTAAGGAGTTCTCCTAGTCGCGCCTAAATTGCTTATGAACCACATTAAAGTAATCGTATCGCTTCCGTGAAATCCAGGGAACTCTTCAAATATTATAGGCGCTCCTATAGCGATTTCGGTGTTTTCTATACTAACTTATGCATATGCTTCCGGAAAGCACCATTTGGTGAAGTGGAACTGATGATGAAGACCACAAATGTTCATCGGAACTATTAAATACTTAGCATTTCACAGAAGCAATACGATTACTATAATGTGGTTCATAAGCAATTTATGCTCTACTCAATCCAAGTGATAAAGTGGAGCTGACGATGAAGTGCCGGGAAAACTCTACAATAAGAACGTCCCTGCACCGGGAAAAGCAACATTTTGTAAAAGGACCTTTAAAAATTGTGAAATAAAAGTAATGAAAACCGACTTCCAAAAACTAAAACGCAAAAAATAAGCCTTTTGGAACTCGCTTCGCTTTGCTTTTTAGTTTTCTGAAGTCGGTTTTTTTTTTAACTTCATAAAAAAGTAAAGATCAGATATATAGGTAAAATAACCTCTTTGCGATAATTATTCGAAAATCGTGCAGAGAATATAAGAAAAACGATACTTAAAGTAAGTATCGAGGAAGTAAAGTAAAAAAAATTATGACATATTGAGCAGCGTTTCTACCGGACGTAAACGGAACTACATTTATAACTTTTTAATTTTGCATTTTACAATGCTATTTTTATGTGATAAATATTAAACAAGAAAATATACCAGAAAAAAGCAACTAGTCTCATGTCGCCCTGACGGGAACTACATGTTCCTATACATTTTTTGACATTACGTGCTCGATACTTACTCGATACTATTTCGATAGTTATTCGTTGCCCTACTGGTTATGGAGTTTTTACTATGGGCCTATGTGTATATTTCACCTTTGTTATAAAGCTTATACAAAGTACTATAATTAAACACTCGTAAAAACAAATAGTTTCGAGTTAACTCTTGCTGTTATTTCAATGAAACATTTGCCGCTTTTATCCCCCTACGTTATATAATAAACATGATAAAGCTATCCAGTCTATTCTTTACTAAATACTATGGTTCAATAGCTTCTCAGAAATATAAACACAGTTGGTTATCGTTATAAGAATTATTTTTTATTTGTTCGTTTTTTGGCACTTGTAACGGCTACATAATCCCTACAGTCCTCACCTTACATGCACATAAATATAGATAGCTATGCGTATACGCACCCGATGACGTCTCATCGGTCTCTCTGTCGATCGCGAATATTGATCGTCAACGCGCGTGTGAAACCGCTTCTTTATTTGTTGGGTTTTTTTTACACGAACTTTCTACATATAAGTGATTACCTATTGTGTCTGCAATATTTATGAACTGATAAGTGTACTAGTTAAGCTAAGCTACGTCGAATGGACACTCAAAAGCTGCTGCCTCGTGGTGTGAAGTGCTGTACAATTTTATCCAGGACTGAAGTTTTTCTACGAGTGCGTAAGTGCATGTATTTTTCCTTATTTTCGGCTGTTTCCTCTCATGTCCAAAACAGCTGAATTCGGTCTCAATAGTTGTTACAAGTGCCTTGAGTTACGATAGTAAGTTTCGTCAATATTAACTGAATTAATTACACTTATTTATATCACAACTCAAAAAATACAGTCCACTAAAATTATTACTTTACTAGCGCCACAATTCAATTTAAAATAGTATAAAGTACTTTAACCGCACCAAACACAAAGGCCATAAGCAAAGCTCGCGCTAAGATATGTCGAATTCGTCTTTTTTCAATCCATAATTACTGTATTAAAAATGTAAGAAAAATCTTTACTACGGTTAAAATACTTTAGTTTTAATGATCTTTAACAATCCTATATTGTTGAAAGTTTTTTTCAGTGAGTTTTAATTATAGATTTATGGCTCCAAAAAATGTCGATGGCGTAAGTATTGCCCCCTGGTCGACTGAGTAAGAAAAACAAACCCATAAGTGCCGATGTCAGCGATAAAAAAAATAACACGCTATATACTCCAGCCATCTTACGAAAAGAATGTTTGGAATCAAAGATTTGCACGCTTTTCGTAATTATTCCACTAATACGTAATACTTCAGTTAACTAATGCCATGTCTAAAAAATTACAGTTTTTTTTTAAACTACTAAACCAATTTCGTCATTTCAAATAATGGGACTAACTTGGGAGCAAACTTGATGTTATAATGTTATAACGTTTGAATCATTTCGATCGATTCAGGCGTTCTCGAGTAATCAGTAAACATAAAAAATATACGCGACAAATTGATAACCATTTTTTGAAGAAGGTTAAAAATACGTTTTTTTCAAGATTATTCCCAAACTAGCGGATACTCGCGGTTTTATTCGCGTGGTGCCCGTTCCCTTGGGAATATCGGGATAAAATAGCCTATGTCACTCGGGAGAAATGTAGCTTTCTAATGGTCTAATAATTTTCTAAATCGGTCCAGTAGTTCTTGAGATTAGCGCGTTCAAACAAACAAACTCTTCAGCTTTATAATATTAGTATAGATGGGTTACATAAAATATGCTATTGCAAATTGGTTTAATTAGTGGACACCAATAATTTTCGGATCGTATAGTTTCATTGTCTCTTTAATCGCTATAAGTAGTTATTTTTCTAATAGTGATTTCGTGTTTCGTGTTTCTCATTACAATCTCGCTTTAGTCAACCAGCCCTTAAGCATAATCATAAATAACATATATCAAAGCAGATCTGAACCGAGAACCACAAAGAGAGACATCGGTACAAGTGGAGACTTATCTTTCCTTTGTGTAAATCTGTACTGTATATTTATGAGATTGGATGTACGGCTTTAGTTCCTTCGGCTACAAAAAAAACTATCTGTTGTCTTAGGTTACCTTACCTTTTCTTTGCATCACATATTGACTTAAGAATTTTCCGCTTTCTTGAAAAGTTCTGTATGTTTAATACAAATATATGTTTGTATTTAATCCATAGCATATAAAGCACTGCTCATTGAAATAAAACAACTTTTACCGATATCAAACGCGCTATATTTCCAAGAACTAAGTTGTAATTGTCCGTATTTTTAGGGTTTTTACGGGTTTTTGATTTTCCCCAAAATAAAATAAATAAAAACCCCTAAAACCTAAATATCCGGCAATTACAACTTAGTTCGTGGAAATATAGCGCGTTTGATATCCGTAAAAGTTGTTTTATTTCAATATAAAGCTGTATTTTTGTGACTATTGAACCGTAGATATTTGTAGTTTCATATCAATTTAAAATTGATACTAGCACACGTTTTTAAAATTGTCCTTTGTGGCACAAAACAATTGAAATTGAGGTACCTATGAAAATTACTAGCGAATTGACCCTTGACGCTTAGTCACCAAAAAGAAACAATAGGATTGGAATAGCAAAAAGTAGACATAATAAAAAGGATCTCAAAATCAAATACACAAAATGTCGTTACTACGAAGGTGGAATCTACATAAATGTCTTTGTCTTACTTCCGGAAAAAAAATTGGTACTTATTTGTCCCTTTGAATTCTGATCTTTGAGAGTACTCAGGTTGTAGTCAATATAATTTCCCTTGTGTCCACTTTGGACAAAGCAAAACCTTTGATTTCGACCTTCGGCCTGTCAAATGATCCGTCAATCTTTTAGATCTGCTAAATCGATTTGGAAAGAAAAGGATTGTTATAGCTATAAATTGGGTTGTTGTCAATGGCTTATTAAATGTTTAATGATAATAATTTCAGACAAATAATCTATATATTTACTTTTTATTCATTTACATAACATAGCATTATCGATGTTATAGTAATTTTGTCGCCTATAATAAGCTTTTGATAATACACACTGACAAAAATGGATATATTTTCAAAATTTCAATGGGTGCCTGACTTGGCGAAAAATCTTTTATTCGTTATCTACAAGGCAATTTGTCAGTATGTCTTAACGATGAATTGTCATACTCATTTAGCGAGTTTCCAAGGTTTTCAAAATTATGAGGAAATCGGATTTTAATTACTTTTTCATGCGGAAAAAAGAATTAAAATTATATTTGATTTCTTACATAACTTTATTCTATTATAATATTTAAATGTCCTAATTTAGGAAGATTAGTACGAAAATTGGTCAAATATATTTTGTTTGACCTATCATCTATCGGAACTTGTGAATCCATTGAAAAGGTCGGTCGTCGCGTTCCGAATTTAAATTAATTGAATTCTATATTCAAAGTGAAAACAATTTGCCACAAGTTATTAATGATTGGACGACAGATGGCGTTGACCCTTTGTGTCACACCTTGGATTTTGACAATGAAAGTAATATAATAGGCGCTCTTTGTTGAAGGTGAAACAAAGGCGTGGTTTGTCGTTATATAGCTAAATTAAATGTCTTTCGTAGTATTTACATTATGATGTACTATGTTTAGTTTAGGAAAGAAGATGGTTAATTGTCGTTCTGATGATTGAGCAGTGTCTTTTTGTTTGTAGACGGACATAGTCATAGTTTAACCGCCTCCGTGGTCTAGTGGTACAACCACCGGTATCAGATCCAGTGGACCCGGGTTCGATTCCCAGCGGGGGTCTTCTTCTTAGCGTGTCGATGGCAGACACTAAAGTATCGAGGCCCAGAATTCAGCCACTTTGACAGCCTTGTCGGATGCTGTCATGAGATCCTCCTGGTGCAGGTCTCAGGACACGCGGGGCACGATGTTAGGTGGTCCATCGTTTGGACTCACAGAACAGTTCTGTGTTTGGACTGCACCGCAAAGGCATTCCGCGGAACCAGCCGAAAAGCCCCACCTGACCATGTTTTCTTTGCTGCGGCCGGTCTGAGTCCGAAGCCTATTTAAAGACTTCCAGATCGGCCATGGTAGATCATGGCCAGGGGGGACGCTTTCAGTAATAGGGACGTAAGGAGTGGGTAAGGTCACTTTTTCACGCCATAGGTTGCACCTCGCATGTTTGGGTTCGATGGACAACGGTTCGACGCACCTTACGAAGCTGCGTCGGCTTTTCAGCCTCAGGCGCGCCGCAATGTGACCGTGCAGAGGGTGTCGTGAATCGCTCTCCATCTTAGCTCTTTCAGAGGACCTACAGCCCTGCGGACATCTGGAGGCGCCATACCAGCTAGTGGGTACAGCAAACTTACCGGGGTCGGCTTCAGGCAGCCCGTAATGATCCGGCAGGTCTCATTTAGCGCTGTATCCACCAGCTTAGCATGGGCAGAGCGACTCCACACGGGACACGCGTATTCGCCTGCCGAAAAGGAAAGCGCCAATCCAGATGTCCGCAGAACATGCGGTGAAGCTCCCCAACTTGTTGTAGTGAGACGCTGGAGCAGGTTGTTGCGAGTGTGCACCTTCTTTTTAATTATTTGGCAGTTTTTATTGAATATGAGTGACCTGCCCAAATTACGCCAAGGTACCTCGGTGAGCTATTGTGAGCTACAGTCACACCTTGCCATTCAATATACAGCTTGCTAGTTGCTTTGCTATTGCGCAGGTGGAAAGCGCAAGCTTCTGTTTTAGATGGGTTGGGCTTGAGCGTCCTACATATAGTTTAGTTCCACCGATTATTTTGAAGTAAAGTCTATAACCGTAAACGAGGCTTTAACGATTTAAATTAGATTTATCGCTCAAGTTTATGACGATGATGGTCTCCTGTTTAGTATTTAAAACAGGGTGTCGAATTTTGAAGATAACCTCATAATTATAGGTAAGTACGCCAGATTTTTGAATTTTTGCATTTTGAATGCTATTTTTACACTTATGATAGAGTCCCATCTGAGAATTCACTTGTGGCCAAGATTTTTTCCAATATTTTTATATTTCAAATTTATCATATTAAATAAATCAATAAATAAATAAATATTTCTATACAATCACACCAATTATCTAGCCCACGTTAAGTATCATGAAGAACTTGTGTTATGGATACTAGATAACGGATAAACATATTATACATAATATACATATTATGCCTTATTTAACCCCATAAAACATATCTTTGTAAGAAACAACCAACCAACCACGTTTTTTAAATGAACACCCTATTTATGCAGTCCTGATTTGGCCAGCGTTCCCCGAAAGTAATTGCTTGCAATATTTCTTATTCCCACAATTCGTTTGCAACATAATTCGTACAAGATTGCTATAAACACCCGGCTTCAGTAATTAATCATCACAACTTGAAGGATTCGTTTAAGACAGTGCGAACCGTATCAACGTGTTTCCATTTTATTTGTTAAAGAAATAAATATTTCTACGGAAGGTTCCGTGATGCGATGCGTTGATTTCGGAAGTGGAAATTCCGGATTTCGCAATTTTTTATATTTTTTATTTTTGATCAACGGGGAGACTTATAGCCTTCATCATACTTGATGTAAAGTAATAATAAATAAGAATTGA
Organism: Chrysoteuchia culmella; assembly: GCA_910589605.1. Taxonomy (NCBI): domain Eukaryota; kingdom Metazoa; phylum Arthropoda; class Insecta; order Lepidoptera; family Crambidae; genus Chrysoteuchia; species Chrysoteuchia culmella. The sequence goes on from OU342651.1 coordinate 7,258,708, forward strand.
TGAATCCTCAATCACTGAGGAATTGGCTATCTTATCTCTAACTGTCGGAACAAAACAAAAATGTCTTGGCGACAGACTTAGATAAGCTGGTGGTAGCTAGCCAGGCCGAAATACAACAAGTCCTACCACTAACCAAATCGAACACAATATGCATCCCCGCTGTGAAACCCGGGACCTCTGGGTCTGATACCGGTGGTTGTTACCACTCTCTGTTGGGAGCAAAGTTGAAGAGACAACGAAACTTAAGTAAGCTATTTATTATCATTCACAACGAATTCTAACTAATATTACAAGTGTCCTTGATTGTCCCTTTTTCACGCCCTAAATTAGAAACCAATCGACTTGATTTTTGGCACAGAGTTAGTTGAAAGGACGGAGAATAATCTTCGTCGCAGCCACATGACACCCACTGCTGGGTATATGTTTTTTTTTTTTTTTTCTCACCACCTATCTAGCCCACGTTAAGTTTCATGAAGAACTTGTGTTATGGATACTAGATAACGGATTAACATACTTATATACTTTTTTTTTTGTAAATACATACATAATATACAAATTACACACCCAGACCAAGACAAATAGACATGTTCATGCACACAAATATTTGTCTTGTCCGGGGATCGAACCCGGGACCTCTGGCGCAGAAGGTGGGTTTAGTACCCCTGCGCCAAACAGGTCATCAAAATATGTCTACCCCAAGGATCTCCACGACGATCGGTCCTGCGCTGCCCGAATTCAGCGGCTTCCCGCGACCTTCACCAGATCCTCACTCCACCTTGTCGGGGGTCTACCCACGGAGCGTCATCCTGTGCTCCTCCGTAGAGGACGGAGGGTAATGTATGGTACCTTTTATCTCGATATTCCCCCGCGGGTTAAACCGCGGGCGGAAGCTAGTTATAATAATAAATAATTAGCAAAGAATACTTACTAATACTGTATAAGTTCGTTACCTTTTGCTTAACTACACTCATAGGAAATTAAACAATTATCCATTAGACGTTGCGTTGTAAAAGACGAGCTTTTTGTATCATTCATTTATTTTAATTTAAACTGAAGCAAAAAAAACCTTTCTTATCCTTATGATAAATTTTAAATAGAAAAATCTTGGAAAAAGCAACTCAGCCACAAGTGAATTCTCAGATGGGACTTCTTCAGAATTTACTTTTGGCGGAGTTGCTTTTTCCAATCTTTTTCTATTTAAAATGATATATACAAAAGTAAAAAATAGCACGTTCCACCTGACTCAACTTACGTTCAAGGACTTCCGTTAACTTGTGCGGTTAATAAAACTAATAGTCTCACAAGCTTTGATGAAAGTAGCCGCAGAGTAGCCTTTCCATAAAATTTATATTGTTGAACATTAATTTCATACTTATTGGGAATTTTATTCTAGTTTTATGATTTTGAATATTAATGGTTTTATTAAAATTACTTTTAAATGTGATTTGCAAAGTAGGTAAACCTTATTTATATTTCAATCATAACGTGATGGGTCAGATTAGGAGTAATCTTTTATAGTATAATATCCTTTTTTAACCGACTTCAAAAAAGGAGGAGGTTCTCAATTCGACTGTTTTTTTTTTTTTTTTTTTATGTATGTTCTACCATAACTTCGCCAGTTGTTAACAGATTTTTATAATTCTTTTTTTATCTGAAAGAAAATGGTTTATGTGTGGTCCCATATAATTTTTACGAAGATCTGCCCCCTAATTGTCTAATTTAAAATCTATCTCAATCCCTTTCAGAGGTATTGTGATTGTGATATTTTCGTCTGTCATATTACTTAGACAGTTTAATTTCGTTTATTCCATACCTTTTAAAACGCGTCCCGATCACTTTCAATTGTCATATAGTGACGGCCTGAATAACTTTCAAATTACGAATTGAAAGGGATTGCGATAGATTTAAAATTAGACAATTAGCCCCCTGGCTAGTAGTTTTTTCATAATCTTGAAAAATATCAATCACCTTTTGGCAAGTTGTCGTTTACCTAGATGACATGTTGTGTATGGGCTGATTTTTAGTGTAAGTAACGGCACATGATGTAACTAAAAAATCTGAAATAAAAACATTTTATAAAAAAAATTCAAACCGACTTCAAAAGGTAAAAATAAAACTTTTGGAGTCGGTGCTAGCTAGCTAAAGCCAAAAAAATATATAGTTAATAGAAGTGCAATGTAGAATGCCCTGGCTGGCACCGACTCCAAAGTTTTATTTTTTACTTTTTGAAGTCGGTTTGAATTTTTTTTATAAAATATTTTTAAGAAGACAATCTTTTACATTCATCTTAAACTTTTCGAAAGGCAAATCCAAAATATTGTCTGGAATTTTATTATAGATCGTATACCTAGACCCATAAAAGATCCATGGACCTTCTTTAATCGGTACCGAGGCATAACAAGCTTATTTCTATTTCTAGTATTGCGATCGTGCAAATCACCATGTTTGATATACAGGTTGATATTACGCAGTACAAAAAGAATACAATTTAAAATAAATTGAGAAGCAGCTGTCCTTTAAATTTTTCCCGAAGAGATGTTCTGGAACCCAGTTGATAAATGGCCCTTATAGCTCGTTTTTGTAGTATAAATATTGTATTAATGTCAGCTGCTACTCCCCACAAAAGAATACCATACGACATGATGCTGTGAAAATAACTGAAGTACACAGTCGTAGCAGTTTCTATATCAGTCAGTTGTCTGACTTTTCTAACAGCGTAGGTAGCAGAACTAACTTGCCAGCTAGTATTGCAACATGTGGACTCCATTGAAGTTTACAGTCCATAGTTACACCCAGAGAGACTGTTGATTCTACTAAATTTTATTTTTCATTGTTCATAACAATTTCCATGGGTACTTTCTGAACATTTGGTGAAGAAAAAAGAACGCATTTAGTTTTCTTTGCATTGAGCTGTAGATTATTATAATTAAACCATGCATGCCATACATGCACTTTAAGTTAAGTTGAATACTAAGAAGGAGCGGTGTTCTCTAATACAAGCATTTATATGTCTAAAAGGAGACTCCAGCAACAAAATTCTAGTTTTATTTTAAGTGTTAAATAAATATTGTTTCATTTTCATTATTTCATTATGTCTTCATCTTTATATTAATTATGTAGCTCGCGGTTTCACCCATATGGCTCCCGTTCCGTGGGCATATCAGGTTAAAAAGTATCCTATATTTTAATCGAGGCTATCTACTATCTATGAGCCCATCTACAGTAGTAAGTAATTCTACTGAACGGGTTTTGGATGAAATTTCTCGAATAGTCAGTTTGTTTGTTTGTTTATAAACAAACAAACAAACTGACACACTTTCGCATTTATAATATGGATTCTAACACAGTGTAGGCTAGTCTGTCCGATACCTTTCTTAAGTTCAACTTATTGAGTTTTAAATCGTACGGCAAGAAAGTCTGTAAACAAACCTTTCTGCATTTTTTTAGCTTAAGTAAATTTTTATAAGTACTAGAAGAAACTATGTCGTTGTTTTTCATTATTTATTTAAATCTTTATTGTACAATAAACACAAAGTTAGGTACAAAAGGCTTAATACTAAAAGTATTCTCTACCAGTACACCTTTAGGGAAACAGAGAGCAGCGAAACCGGTTTAAAATGCGATTTGTTAACATTGATATATTTATAAACATACATCACTTTCATACTACATAAATATACTTCATTTTCTTGTACAAATAAAATTTATTATATTGAATATTACGTTGTGGTTGTAATAAATATACACCTTATGCTATTATCCGTTCAAAGGCCAAATTTAGCAGAGAAAGGGGTGGTCTGTGATACAGACAGATATGATTTATGAACAACAGGAAATATTACTGCTGTCACCAATGACTTTGTTGACACAAACTACGTAAGGTGGCAGGAGTCTCGTAGAGAGACCATACAGAACGTTTTATTATTTGCACGCGCTCATTGACGTTACGTTTGCAGGCATTCTCACGCGCTGTTTCAAACAAGGTTCCGCAGTGACATTTTGAAAAAGTTCTTTTGGAATATTTTTTTCTGATTCCGCGGTGAATTTAGTTCCGTATTTCATAAAATGAGTGAATTCAACTTTAGCGCTACCAAGTGATTACTGTCCTTACCGTTAGAATATAAAAATAATGACAAGTGAAATGAGATGCCAAACGAGTGAGTTCCGTGATTTCGAGGTGACTCTCGAAGTGATTTACCATTTTCTGAAAAGCATAGCAGTCGCGGTTATCAAAATGAATAAGTATTAAGCGCGCAAGCGTATACGATAGGTATTTTACCTACCGTGATAAATTTTAATAAGCAGTATTATCAACATTACATGACAAACAAAGAAAAATGTCGATAACTTCGAGCAGAGAGAACCAGTGTCAATAAAATTTCATCGAGTCACAAATAAAACCTACTAGTCAATACAGTAGGAACTCCAGTGAATCAAGCTAGTTTTTCGAGAATGGCGAGAGCGGTGCTTCTGAAAGCTTTCCTATTTTATGATGTTGATCACAATAACGACGAAACCCTGCGGGCCGTGGTACACGTCGGGTTTAAAAGCAATTTCCGAGGCTCTATGAGGATTTTTAATATTCATGTCTCATAGATGAGGTGGTTATCGAGATTTATCAACGAAAGGTCAGTGATTTCGTATTAGGGCCATGTCAAGATAGGTTAAGACCAAAGAATACAAAGAGGAAAGAAGTGTAGGTAAGTAGGTTGCAACTTCACCAGTCACCACAGTTTTGTGTGTCAACACAGGATGTATCTAGGACTTTAAATTTCTTCTCGTGCAACTTTCCGAGGCGACACCTCTTAAGGTACTCAATGGGTATGATGCTTCTTGGAACCTTCTTTTTTGTGTAATTTGGTTAAGATAAGATAAGATAAAATATTCTTTATAATTCTCTTAATACTTTTGTAAATTATCATGGACATTCATGATAATTTACAAAAGTATTTTTTAAAGAAGAACAATTAGCAGCCTTGTCGCTAAAAATCAATTTCTTGAAGGCAACCATAAAGTTTAGCTGGAAGTCATACCAAGAACATAACTTATCTCTGATTCATAACCGAATATCTCAAGCACAAGAAGATTTCTAACATTATTATTTAAATGTGTAAACAGTTAACATATTTAATAAATAATGCAGATGACGCCTGCCTATTTTATTTTGGTTCATCAAATCATAACCTAATATCTCAAGCACAAGAAGATCTAAATGTATTATACAATTGGTTTCAGTACAACCTCTCAACGATTAACATTTCAAAATCCTGTATTACAATATTCAAAGCCCAATCCAAATACCGTCACATGCACCTCTCACTATAAATGACATAACTATACAACAAAAAAACTAAGAAAAATACCTTGGTCTACACATTGATACCTATTTGTCATGGAACGTTCACATTAGCCACATAAAAAATAAATTACTATCACTGTGTGGTTCGTTTCGTAGATAAACTCGATGTTTACCATATAAATTACAACACACACTATACAACGCATTAGTGAGGACTGAGGCCACACTTAACGTATTTGATCGAAATCTGGGGAAGCGCATCAAAATCTAAAATATCTTAATTTCAAATACAACAAAATAAAATAATAAAATTGGTTTTTAGGTATCACTATCTTACACCCACAAAACAAATATACAATGAAACAAATATTATGAATATCAAAAGTTTGTACCGGTAAAATATTTGTATTCTCATTCGTAAAGCTCTTAATACGAATATCCGCATTAACATATTATGTAACAAATTTGGTAATAAGTACCTATTAGGTATTTATTACCAAATTTGTTACATTCATAAAAGAAGCAGTTAAAAATGTATGAGTAAATTAAAACCACAATGATTTGCTATAGATTTTGTTTTATCATTAATACATTTTAATTCAGGTAAATTTTTCTTATATCTTGTAGATGGTAGAAGTTTTGTTTAGTTGTCTGTTCAACATTACCAATGTATTAGTTAGTGGTGGAAACTGTATTTGGCTAAATGTACTAAAATTATGTTTTATCTTTATTGCACTATGCTGTAAGTTTCCCTTAAAGAAATAAATAACCTAACGATTACAACGTGAGGAGCCCGTGGCGCAGTTGCGCGTGGTGTTCGCGCGCTCGGACTGCGACTGTTGAGGTCAAGCAACTTTCGCAATGGTCGATCACGGAATGGGGCTATCTCGGGCTCCTCAGTGCTTCGGAAGGCACGTTAAGCCGTTAGTCCCGGCTGCATTTGCATTCGTTAAAACCCACCAATCCGCATTGTGCCCGCGTGGTGGGTCATGGCTCTTTCTCCATATCCATCCATAAGGAAGGCCAGTGCCCCAGCAGTGGGGACATTAAAAATGGCTGATGACAACGAACGTTTACAAAACAAAAAACTGACACAGAGCGCAGTCGCCACGCTAGCTATATTGTCTTATCCTAACCAAACCTCGCACAAATTGCGGCAAAACTATGATAACGTTTAAATGAGCACAACTTTATAACAACATACACTCACATAACACCCACTATTGGGCCTCCCCCAAGGATCTCCACATATTCAAAGTGAAGAATCGTTTATCGTTTTTTAACCGACTTCAAAAAAGGAGGAGGTTCTCAATTCGACTGTATTTATTTTTTTATTTTTTTATGTATGTTCTACCATAACTTCGCCAGTTGTTAACAGATTTTTATAATTCTTTTTTTATCTGAAAGAAAATGGTTTATGTGTGGTCCCATATAATTTTTACGAAGATCTGGCTAGTAGTTTTTTCATAATCTTGAAAAATATCAAAAACCTTGAAAAACCTTTTGTCAAGTTGTCGTTTACCTAGATGACATTGTTGTGTATGGGCTGATTTTTAGTGTAAGTAACGGCACATGATGTAACTAAAAAATCTGAAATAAAAACATTTTATAAAAAAAAATCAAACCGACTTCAAAAAGTAAAAAATAAAACTTTTGGAGTCGGTGCTAGCTAGCTAAGGCCAAAAAAATATATAGTTAATAGAAGTGCAATGTAGAATGCCCTGGCTGGCACCGACTCCAAAAGTTTTATTTTTTACTTTTGAAGTCGGTTTGAATTTTTTTTATAAAATGTTTTTATAAGTAAAAAACTTGCTCAGTACATTTTAACTAATCAATAATAGGATTTTATTACATTCTATAGAACATTATAATTATATAAACAAAATTATCAAAAAAACTAAACGAGTCGATGTAATACAGCATACTAGATATTATTAAAGTCACATCTCTTATTTTAATTTAGTTCCTACAAAAACTCACAAGCTCTTCTCAGACGAAACTTGAACCCGCATCCTACGGACGAATAGTCAAAGTCAAAGTCAATATCATTTATTCAGTCTAGGCTGTTACAAGCACTTATGAACGTCAAAGAAGCTACGCCATCGGTTCACAAACCCTACGGCGGGAGACCTTGTAACGAGAAGAACCGGTAAGAAACTCGTCAAGGCCTGTTTTTTTCTCCCTGTTTTATTATTAAGATTGATCCTTTTTTTAGTATTTTCCTATATAGGGGGTGTGTACTTCTCTATTGTTTTTAGGTTAAAGTAAATCATAAACTTACTTTTGATAGTGAAAAATATAAAAGTTATTAATTTGTGTGTAGTCAAATCAAAGTTAAATATTAATAACGTGTATTGCTTTTTGCGACCGCGATCTTTTTCGAAATTGTTATTAAGTTAAGTTATCATGTAAGTGACAATGTATGTCTTTATGAGAACAAATTCTTCAAACCTAATATAAAAGGCAAAATAGCATGTGCGTTTTGGTCCAATCCCTCAACAACGTTGGAAGTGGTACCTAATGAACGGTTATGGGATATACTTTATTTAAAATAATGACTGCTAAGTCAATATATAGCTCGGTCATGGTGTTTTGATACTTTTTCAAACATAAGAAAACAAATTCTTTGCATCAAAAACCGTAAACAAATGTTTTTTTGACTAAGTTTTGTGTACTGCGCCTTATATATTTCCCCCACTCTCCTACCCCGAACATCTATGACACTGACATACAAAACTGTTAATAAATAATAATAGTACATTTTTTTTTATAAAAAGATATACTCATTATTTTTACTGGAAACACGAAACCTTAAAAATAATGTAATATATATCTAAAACATCGTCACTTACCACTAGGTGAAACTGTGATCAAAAATGCTTGCCCATTAGTATGAAAATAAAAGTAAAAAGTATTTATGCTTAAATTCCGTGTTCGCGCTCGATTTCGGCCTAGTGTTCATAGTATGAAATATCAAACACTTCAAATGCTTTCATTTGGAATAGGTTGTAACACTGTTGGTGTATTGGACCAGGCTCCATACATTTTTGCTCATGGTCCTTTAAACATATTTTGTTCAACATAATATTCGTCCTATTAATACATTTTATGCCTCCGACTGCATGTTATTATTTTGAACAAAATATTATTCTATTTTTTATTTATATATTTCTAATTATTTAACGGTCATAATATGACTATTTAATCCTTAAGGCGGTACCCCCACCGAAAGTGGCGCCGCGTTGAATTTTATTTAATATCGTAATTCGAATTCACAATTTTAATAAAACTAAACGTGGAATTTTCAGAGCCCATTGTATTGTATTTTTAGAAGGTATCGCTACATCTCGTCATAGTCATTCGTAGAAGTAGATAGCAAATGTGTCAAAAACGGCGACTTTTAGCAGTTTTGCTATCTACTTCTAGCAGTGACTACGAGGGAATGTAATGATACCGTCTAAAAATACTAGACTATGGGCTCTAAAAATTCCAAGTTTAGTTTTATTATAATTGTGTATTAGAATTACGATATTAAATAAAATTCAACGCGGCGCCACTTTCGGTGGGGGTACCGCCTTAAGATCAGCCATTTAATTTGATTTGATTGAAAGAACATTCGGGCTGTCAAGACAAAGTATGTAACGATATCTTAATTATTGAAAAAGGAATTGCAGTCGGGTAAAAAGAGCGTGGCAATTGTGAAATAAGCAGCATGTAGGTACCTACTCGTAGAATTAGTTTTGACGGTTTTCGGAATTGTATTAGTACAATTCCGCTCTTTCATTTTACTCTGCCTGGGTAAAATTTTAGTAAAAAAAACTTGCCTTTCTGATGTAAATACAACTTTTTGTTGTCTTTTCAAAGTCAGAAACAATATAAGACTTCAATTAAAAACGAAGCTTTTCTTGGAAGTACGGTCAGTAATAAATATACATAAAAGATTTAAATAATTTAATTCTTCCAGTAGATTGCAACGTCGAACGCTTTTCATATGTCCTGAAAATAACGTTTTAAAGCGAACTGAAATTGGATTCTTCAAATTAATATTGACGGGTATCGATAGCTGGCTGGATGGTGGTCACAGGATTTCGCGGAAGAGGCACTTCAAAAGATTTTAATTGTAATTTTGACTGGAGGACACAAAATATTGTTTTTATTCTGATTTTAATGGTATGGGCACAAAACAGGATGATTCAGAGAAGGACTATATGCTATCCTCGAAAAAAGTAACTTTATTTTTCGCTTATTAATTTTGACGATACGTGTGGTTGTGACTGAATTCTGATTGAAACTGCGTGAAAATACCAGTAAACTTGATGTCAATGCATGCGAGTGACTATAGTACTTTGTAATACGAGTAAATTATATGAGTAAATTCGTTCCTTCGAGCACTAATATCTAGACTTATATCCATATTAACTTAACTGTTAATCGCTTTCATATAAATATAACTTTATAATAGCATTGACGATCTTACTGCGACTTTCCGTTTCCATAAGGATATCGGGATAAAAACTATCCATAATGTTTCCTCGGGATTTTCTCTTCACGCGGATGAATTCGCGCGCGGAAGCTATGTGAAAATAATTCCTGTCACAATCGCATTAACTCCAAAGTATTAACTCAGATCGTCATCCTGAACTTTAGTTCGAGTTTCCGTGATATCCGATACCTTCCCGCTACGGTGTTTAGGGAAGTTTCCCTTGGGCCACGCGAGAAAGGGTTATTTAAATAATACACTCGAGGAGACGTATCAAGTGAGGGTTAAGTTTATGTTTAAATATACATACGTAGAAAAACTTAATACGCTAACATGCTGGTCTGAATTCCACTTTGTGTTTCCGTGGGGATACTGGGATAAAGTCTAATCATTTATGACATGGGGATTTTCTGAATATCCACGCGGACGAATTCGCGGTTGGAAGCTATGTGAAAATAATTCCGGTCACAAGCGCATTAACTCCGAAGTATTCACTCAGATCGTCATCCTGAACTTTATTTAGAGCTTGCGAGTTCCGTGATACCCGATACCTTCCCGCTACGGTGTTTAGGGAAGTTTCCCCTGGGACACGCGGGGTTACTTAAATAATGCTTCCGAGGAGACGTATCAATCAAGCGAGGGTTAAGTTTTTGTTCAAATATGCAAACGAAGAACACCTTCAAAAGCCAAAACCATGGTAGGGTTAGATATCTATCTGCGAGTAAAGTTTTGCAAATGCAGTATTTACTAAATAAAATAAGCAAGTAAAAATTAACATGCTTACTTTATTTAGTAAATACTCTGACGTTATTAACGTGAGATTTAGTTCTAAATTTTTGTCATTTTCAGTAATGTTAATATTCATCATCATCACCATCATCATCAGCCTGTGGACGTCCACTGCTGGACATAAGCCTCTCCTAGCTCACGCCTATTGTGGCGTTCATAGGAGGCTATTAGCCTACATTCGTCATGCTCGTGAACGGGTGCTGCCAGTGGGATGGGTCTGCTCTTGTCTGATTGTGTTAAAATGTGTTGAGATATTTATATTTTTGTTTCAATTTTATAAATTCTATGTTATTTATGATGTTTTGAATTGAGAACGTGGCACTGCTTGATCAGAATAAATAAAAATAAGTAATGTTCTCCAATTATTGTAATCAAGTATATGAAAGCCATTATTATTATTATTTTTAATGTACTTTAAATACGCTTTATGATTATGACCCAGCTGATGCGTCTTCCAGTAACATTGTAAGTTGCGTCTTATATTAATGCACTTTTATATTTCTTTTTTTTTGTTTTTGCCATTGTATTTTTTATATTTATACACTTTAACATAAGTACCTGAAGTACGTCATGCTCACTCAAACGTTTCTTCGGTGGTGTCGTGTGAGGCGGGTCGTTACGTTCCCTAAAATATGGTTGAGCGAAGCGATGGCTGGTTCATGCGTCATGCTCGTGAACGGGTGCCGCCAGCGGAAATGGGTCTGCTTCAGTCTGCTTGTCTTAACGTTGTGCTTAGAGATTAAATATTTTCATCTAAAATAAATTACTATCGACCTGTATGATGTACGTCACAACTTGCAGTACAGTAACCTTGTAATGCGAGAAATGTTAAATGTAAGTCCTTCCTTACGAGTTGAAAATTGTTTACGGTTAGGATAACCATAAAATGTAATATTATAATTAGTATTTTCTTTTGTGATGGAAATTGACCTTACTGATATGTTAAGCTCACTTTTCAATTTGACGACTCTGTATGAAATAAAACAGGGAGAAAAAAATAGCCCTTGACGAGTTTCTTGCCGGTTCTTCTCGTTACAAGGTCTCCCGCCGTAGGGTTTGTGAACCGATGGCGTAGCTTCTTTGACGTTCATAAGTGCTTGTAACAGCCTAGACTGAATAAATGATATTGAATTTTGAATTTACTGCTCCCACGCTGGCCAGACGGGTTGGTAGAGGGTTTGTTTCAAGTTTTCCTTCAAGTTTTCCTTCTCTCGCACAGGTGTTCAATGCGTCGAGCCTCTTAGTCGACTCTTACGACATCCCAGGCATGTAAGCGAGTGAAGAGATTTGTATTCTTCGGCCGTCACCACACGGCACGGCACAATGTTAATATTATTTATATTTATAGTTCATAATAATCAATCTCTTCAAACATCACTAGAGGCCGGGCGCGGTTTCACCCGCGTGGTTCCCGTTCCCGTGGGAATTTTGGGATCATTTATAGCCTATGTTACTTTATGTATTAAGTATGATGTTAAGTATGATGAGGGCTAAGAGTCTCCCCGTCGTTCATAAAAAAGTCATGTTACCAAAATTGAGTCAAAACTGCTAAAGTGTATTTAATTTTAAGCTTGTTTCGTAGCTAAGCTAACAGGAGTCGCATTATTCAGGGCTGTCGACAATAAGAACAACAAACATCGTTCGCTCACGATCTTATTACGTGAAACAAATATTTTGTATAACAACAAGAAAACGTAATCTAATCCACCATTTACTTTCCACGCAATCCGTTCGTTTATTATGACTCCAACCCCTTGTTTCATCACCATTGCTGCGTCTATATAAAGGTTTTGACACAGTTTCAGTGTTGACTTCTTGATCTTTACGGAACAAAGGTTAAACTTGAACAATAATTTGTTGGGAAATATTTTGTTGCAGTCAAATGCTTGCTAATTCAAAGATTTATTGTAGTTAGTTCATTTGTTTGAACTCTGATTAGTCTTGGCGGGGTTGCGGAATCAAAATTCTGTATTATGAATTTATTATGGTAATTAGATAAATTATTTCTCTTAAATACAAATAATTTGCTATGTTAATATCACTGCGAAATATTTTCTCTGAAAAGGTAATCAGGAAGGTTGCCTCATATTTCTTTGTGGAGTGTCGAGTTATTTTTAACCTTAATTTTGATCATTCAATTCATCATCATCAATCTCATCAATATTTGAATCGACTTAATTTAATATTCTTCGTTTCTAAAATACGCGGCACTAACATTAGTGGCATCTTTTGACTGCAAAAGTCGTATAAACAAGAAGCTTAAAAATAGAGTTGAGTCGTTCCTGAATGAACCCTTCAATTGAACTAGTCCACTTAGCAAGTATATCTCCTGCATTAGTTCATTTGGGTTCCAATTACTTCAGTAGCGAGCGAGATAGTTGCATGGCCCGCACTCAATTTGACGTCTCACGATTTGAAAGTGTTCATGAAAAAAATAACCTAAGGCTTAGTTTCACTTGAATATTAATTACGCGATTGAACTTAATGACAAGGTGAGTCACCTTGTCATTAAGTTCAATGGACTACTGAAGTACTGAGCCAAGTGAACTAGATGAACTAAATGAACTAGATGAGTGATATACTTCATCTGGTCCAATTGGACTATATCATTCTTTACACTTCAGTGAAGTATTTTGCGCATCTCTACTTAGAAAATAACAAAAGAAAAAACAGTCACACTTTGCGATACTATTTCACCTCTAATCCAAAATGAAGCTACTGAATGAAGTCTTTAAAAAAAAACCCAGCTTAATTAACATTTTGCTTTCTAATTATCGATTCAGCTTTCGCTGCACGAACATGCTGTAACGTAAATAATGCCTCATTAGGTCGCCCTTTGCCGATGAATTTCAGTAATGAACTAATGAACACTTGCTTTTGAATATGCCAACAAGATAGAGGGTAGTGTTTTGTTGTGCTATTTAATTAAGTGATGTTGAACATCGACAGTTCCCGTTACTGTATTGGCTTACTTTCTTTATGAAATAGCTTTGGCTTTTGAGCGATCTTTTTGTTATAGATGGATGTCAACTTGTGCTTTATTTTTCATAAAATTATTATTATATGAATTCTTTAAAGTATTATTATAATTTTGACCGCCCGCCACTTTGCCGTGATAATTTTTTGTCGTACAAACAACAGCGCTTTAGGTTGTAGTAGAAACTTGCTCTACGAAATAGCCACTATTATGAGCGACATAAGGGAGGACGCTCTCAAGGTTAATCTGTGAAGTCTGGTCTGCCGTCGTCTGTATTCATTTTGCATTTTTCCATTGTAGGTAATGACAAAGGGTTTTCAATGTTTTTAGCATTGTTGTGTTCCGGCAGTTAGAGATAAGATAGCCAGTTCCTCAGTGATTGAGGATTCTGGGAGAGGCTCGCTTCCATCTTCACCCTTGTCAATACTATTAACATCAGGTTTAATGAAGACTAAGAGTCTCCTCGTCGTTCATAAAAAAATACCTTTTTTTGTATTGGAGGCTGGCCTCGTCGAGACGCCATTATGTTATTTATTTTCAAAGTGGCGTCGCACGATAATACCTATATTAATGAACAGGTCACACAGAGAAGAACAAAAATGTTAGAGCATTGGACCGGATTTCCAAAGGTCGTGAGTTCGAGTCCCATTTGAGAATTCACTTGTGGCCGAGTTAAATTTTCCATTTTTTTTCTATTTAAAATTTATTTTAAGTATAAAAATATTATTGAAAAATGCAAAAAACAAAAATCATTAAAAAAAATACACAAATGTTATGGTATATTTACTATGGTGCCAAATAATAAGAGTTAAAAATGAACAATGCTGACCCTAGATATCATCTTTGCATCTTTAACTGCAATTATCTCAATAACCAGACACTTTAGGGAACTATTTACAAGATTTTTTTGTTCATCTTTACCTTCCCTTTCCATTTATACAAGATTAATCGTGTGAAGCCGTTTTGGAAAAAATGGCGGACCCTGAACGAGGCCAATAAGTTCAAACCTAAAACTAACCTTAATGTTGAACAAGATAGTATATTAAGTAAACTCTGTAGTTTAAGAAGTAAGTACCTACAGTGTTTGTGTAAATTGTCTATACTAATATTATAAAGAGGAAAGATTTGATTGATTGTTTGTTTGCATTGAATAGGCTCCGAAACTACTGAACGGATTTGGATAAAATTTGGTACACAGATAGTAGATATTCTGGTTATGAACATAGAATACTTTTTATTCCGATATTCTCACGAGAACGGGAACCACGCGGGTGAAACCGCGAGCGGCCGCTAGAAAAAATTTTTTTTTCACATGTTACGAATAAATAATCTATCAGTCTTTTATAGTTTGTTTCAAAAACCAAGAGTCCACGGATTCTAAAAACAAACAAGAAAGTGAAAGAAATGGGAAGTAATCCATTCGTTAAGGTTACCTTTCTGTGTGGACTGAAGATAAACTGAAACGAACAGATTAAATTATTATCTAAAAGGTTGGAATCCCTTAGAGCGGGGAAATGGGTCATATTACCCTTTACCCTAAAATATTGCCGTATTTTACCCTGGTTTCGGCATGTGGTATGATTTATAACAAGTTCGACATTTTCGAAATTTTAGGACCACTTTGTGACAGAAGTATTTTTATTGCATCCATTTATACCAGATTGTGTTTTATTAAAATACCAGCCTTCCGCCCGCGACTTCGTCCGCGAGGAATTAGGTTATCGCGCGGATTTAAGATGTCGCGTGGGTGCCAATTCGTCGTCTCAGCCACATAACACCCACTGCTGGGTAAAGGCCTCCCACAAGGATCTCCACGACGATCGGTCCTGCGCTGCCCGCACCCTCCGGCTTTCCGCGACCTTCACCAGATCGTTGGTCCACCTTGTCGGGATACTACTCACGGAACGTCGGCCGGTGCGCGGTCGCCATTCCAGAACTTTTCCGCCCCAACGGCTATTGATTCTTGGCGCTATGAGTCACGCCCACTGCCACTGAGCAATCCTTGGTGCGATGTCGGTTACTTTAGTCTTCCTACAAATCGCCTCATTTCCCTCTTCAAGCATAGCCATCTCCAATGTACGCTGGGTGTCCTTGAGCCTTCTTATCAGACCCATAGCGACCACGTTTCACTACCGTAAGTGTGCCATTTATCAGTTTGAAAAGTATTTTATGTCCATCTCCACGGTTCATGTTATGTCCATACCAAATTTCACTGAAATCGATTCAGCGGTTTACGCATGAAAAGGAACAGCCAGACGTGCAGTTTTTATAATATAAGTGCATGGATAAGTGTGAATGGAATAGTAGTAGAAAATGCTCCAAAGCTATCGCGATTAAAGTCGTTATGTCCATTTTACATTACTTACCTACACAAAATTTGAACCCTTTTCTTAAATCATTAAGGGTTGATTCATGTTTCATCATAATTCACTTCAAAATCGATGACGATCGATATCGATCGCCACCCATATCGATTTCAAGATTATTTATCCCTTTTTACCCCCTTAGGGGTTCATTTCTTGAAAGGATTTCTGTATTTAAGTTCCAACCATAAGCCTGAGAAAAAGTAAGTAACTTATACTATGAAAATAAAGAACTTTTCTTACACAACTTCATCCCCCTTTTTACCCCTTTGGGGGTAGAATTTTCAAAAACGTCGGGATAGGTCAATGTTAATTTTTAAACAAAAACATAAATACAAAATTTGAAGATCCTATCTTCAAAACTGGCAGACTTTCATACAAACTTTCATACCCTATTTCATCCCCATAGAGGTTGAATTTCCAAAAGTCCTTTCTTAGTGGATGCCTACACTGTATAAGGTATCTATTTGCAAAATTTCAAGTCTCTAGGTTCAGCAGTTTGAGCTGTGCGTTGAGTCTGGACTTAAAATTTTATATATTTAGATTATTTTTTGTTTATAGCATAACTTTGCTTAATTAATTTGAAACGTTATTATTGGATATAAGCAGGTAGTCAGGTTTTCAGGATATTTCGTTCCTTTAGTATTTTCGAGATAAAGGGGCCTACCACCAACTTTAATGCGATGCCTTTTAGGTTATTTTCAGGTAGTAAGAGTAAGACGCTGCTATACGCGCTGTATGGCAGCATCCCACTCTCAAAAACTAAAAAGCAAAATTAAACATTATGAAAAAACCCCGTCTTAATTTTCCATCTAGGGCTGCCATTAAATTAACTAGTTTTGCAGTTTTATGGATAAATGGCAACATTGGTTTGCAAAAGAAATGTTTACTGCAGTGCCCCCTGGTAAGTTGTCACCTCAACACCAATTCTAAGAACATGCACCTACCAAACCCGAACCGAAAACCGCATCAAAATCGGACTAGTAGTTTTGGAGATACATTGGTTTGCATAAACAAACAAACATCCTCTCACCTTAAACGCATTACCGTCTCTGTGCCGTCGTCGCGTCGTTGGTAAAAATAACCCGAAAAGAATCGCAAAGAGTTGATGGTAAAGCCCAAGTACTGAAAAATTATAGGTACTGATACTGAAAAATATAGGTTTATGCGTGCTGGAGGTTACGAAAATCACAATGCTTTAATTTATTTGTATAGGAATATCCAATTATTTTTTACACGACACAGCTTTTTTAAACAGTACTTCAAACAGGTACGTACCTAGGTTTTAATGCGTTAAGGTATTTACTAATTAATCCACATACTTACTAGTTTTTTTTTAATAACTGTAGGTTCTCCATAAATTTTTAGCTACCTACAAATATGACTAACAAACTACAAAAAAGTCACATAGTTTGCCTCAACCGTTTTAGGGACGTGTCTTCACATATTATTTTGCTAAAGCTACAGATTGTGTTTTGACATCAATATACTAAAAATAGTACATTATTTTTGGTGTCATCTACCTACCCAATTATGCCTTTAACATAATCGAGTTTTTTTATTAATAACCACTTAATAATTTTATCCAAGAATTAATCCACGGTTCGTATTTCACAAAAAAACCGCAAACACTCCACAAAACGAATATGGACGTGGGGAATCTGATTAAAATTATTGAATTAAATACTTTTACCCATTCGAATCGTTAATTAAACCATTACCTGTTCAGTTAATTAAGAAATGCGTTTTAAATGTGCCGGTTTTACGAATCACGACAATTTACAAAGAGGTAATGTTTGTAACTTTGTCTGTGAGAAGTTATCTCTGTAACTACTGAACCGATTTTGAGTTTTCCCAGTGACATAGTCTATGTTTGATTGTGAGATAATTCAATCTCAAGTAAAAATGTTTCACACCCAGCGAAGCAGTCACGGGCACGGTATAATATAGACTGTGGCTCAGGTCAGGTCAGGATCGGTGTTGGGTCCCCTTATGTGGAACATGGGCTACGATTGGGTGTTTCGTGGAGTTCTTCTGCCCCGAATGAAATTCCTTTGCTACGCGGACAATACGCTCATTTTAGCGCGGGGCAGAAGTTATGATGAGGCTCGAAGTCTAGCAATTGTAGGGACGCAATTGGTAAAAAAAATAGAATCTGTCTTATAGGTCCTAAAGTCGCGGTGCACAAGACTGAAGCGATTATGTTCTACGGATCGAGACATAAACCACCAGGAGGCGCGCACATTAGAGTCGATGGGGTAATGCTGGATTTAAAACCCATCCTTCTTCTTCTTCTTCTTATCGTGTGAGGATTAGTGGCCACCTCTGGTGTCAGAGTTTATCAAGCCGCCTATAAGGCCTCTGACTTGGCTTCACGACTGTAATCCTATGACAGCAGCCGGGACCGAAGGTTTAACGTGCCCTCCGAAGCACGGAAGCGCTCAGTTATAATGCCACTTTACGGTCGCCCATCCGACAACTGACCGGGCAGAACTTGCTTAACAAACGTGATCGAATACGATCAGTTTGTCAAGCGCGGCCATGAGCGCTACCCCACCTAAAGTATATAGTTTATCGCCTCAAAAACTTCTCACCTGCCAATATCAAGGCATTGCTTGTGCAGACTTTAATTTTTCCTACAGTCGACTACTGTGATGTGTGGTACCTCGACCTGTAGGGTTAGCACAAAAACTATCGAAATAGTATCGGGTAAGTATCGAGCACGTAATGTCAAAAAATGTATAGGAAAATGTAGTTCCGTTTACGTCCGGTAGGAACGCTGCTCAATATTTCATTCATTTTTTTACTTTACTTCCTCGATACTTACTCGAAAGTTATTCGTGCTTGGCCTACTAAATGCAAATCTACATTATAAGCTTAATCTCTTTTAAATAACTGCATTCGATTCGTTTATAATCTCCGCAAGTACCATCATGTATCCACACACCGATCTCTGCCTAAATGGTTGCCCATTCGGCAGCGTAGAAGTAATAGGGCCTTGACCACCCTATTTACTCTATTAAACTCTCCTAATGTATCTAAATATCTTACTTCGCGTTTCCAATACTTATGTATTTCTCACGATAAAAATCTCCGTTCGTTCATTAAACCGTTTACTTATTTGTCCTTCTCATCACTCCGATGTTATTCATTCTGCATTCTTTGTTTATCCTATTCTTCTGTGGAACGATTCCTTCCTTTAGACATCAGAATGTCCACCTGTCGGTATGCGTTTAAAACCAAGTTGTGTAAATTCCTAACAGAGTAAGTAGAAGCAGCTAATAATAATATAATAAATAAAGTACTTGGGGTAATATTGGAAGTTTGAGAAGCACTTCCAGTTATTAGCTCCCAGATTAGTCAACGCAGCAGCGGCTTTGGGCAAACTCCTTCCGAACCTGGGAGGTCTGCATGTAAGCTGCCGTAAACATTTTGCTGGTGTTTTTAGAGCATTTCATTTTAGAGCTGTATGGGGCACCGATATGGGTGTGTCTAACAAAAAGAAACAAAATCCTTATTAGGCGTCCTCAGAAGATAATTGCTGTCAGAACCATTAGAGCATGCAGTACTGTCTCCAGAGAGGCAGCTTGTGCCCTGGCAAGTATGCCTCCTTGGAAACTGGATGCACGGGTCCTGGGGGAGGTTTATATATAAGGGAAAGGTGGAGTCCAGAGCAAGAGGGCAACAGCTGGCCCCAGAAGAAATAGAGGTCAACCAGCAAAGAGAGTATGAATTTCTACTCAATCGTTGGGCTTATCAGCTAAAATTGCCAACAGCGTTAGTAAGGACGGTTGAAGCGCTGTGTCCAATTATTCGTAGTTGGATTGATAGACGGCATGGGACCCTAACGTTTCGTCTTGTACAGGTACTCACGGGGTCACGGATGCTTTGCCGAATACTTGTTTAAGGTGGCCGAGGTGGTGGTCCGTGAGGAGACCGCGGATGCAAACTCCATAAGGCGCAAGCGAGTCAGGAGACGGAGGCAGCAGTATATGCGCCTCCTTCCCCCGTAGTGGAACAAGTAGATCTATTATGTCTGGCCAACACTCCACAAGCCAGGCGGGCCCCTGATCGATGCGAGAGCGTCCACTCCGGATCCTGCAAGACTAGGGTAGTCCCTTTGGGCGCACAGTGAGGGGTTTAGTGTGTATTCCCCCCTTTGTGGTCCCCTATCGTGCTATTGTAGCAGGATTGGGGAGCAGGAGGCGGTCCGGCCAGTCCCACATAACCGCCGTCCGCATATCCTAGGCGGACGGGCTATGCATAAAAGCATTCCCTCATTGTAAATAAAAAAGGGACATAGATGTAATTTATTATGAACTTAGAAAGACAAAATAAAATGCTTGCTGGCATTCTGATTCTTCAAGTACGGTCAAAAGAACTTAAGTACCTTTAGTTAAACGTGATGTGCCGTTAATTTTACCTACCTACGATCATTACTATCACTAATTTCGCAAACCATACATGAAATGGTAATAGCGATCTAGGGCATTAGAATCTACTTAATATATATAGTTCATGAATTTCAGGGAGGCATAATGAAACCTTTTGTTTTCAGGCTCAAAGACGTATTTTGGGACGCGCGATAACGTATTTTGCCTACAGGATATCAGGAGACGTATTTTTGAATCATTCGAAATTCTTATGCGAATTGAAATTCACCGACTTCCATTTTCTCACATTTTTAAATCACTCGAATACGGTGTTGCCGTTTTCTTAAACTCCTTTGAAATTATTTAATTTTACGCAGATAATTAAAAACCGGAAACCTAACTCTCCATAGATTTCAATAAATTGTGGCCCTACCGCGCAAATGTCGTCCGCATCGACATCGACTTCATTTGACAGATGGATGTGACGTATTGCTCTTGGTCTTTGGTAAGTTTTCATTTATATCACAAAGAAGCAGCAATGTGTCACATCCATCTGTCAAATGAAGCCGATTTCTATGCCGACGCCACTTGAGCGGTACGGCCCCTGGATCCGACTTGAATCACGTGGTTTTTTTTTTTTTTTTTTTTTTTTCATTTATTTAAGGACAGCCAACAAGGTAACCACTAATATACATGGATAAGATACAATATCAGCGTAATCTAGGAATAGTGTCATCTTAATTAAAGGCTACCACGGCATGCGACAAATACGGTTTTTAGTATTCGCTTATGAATCTTGCAATTCAAAAATACGTTACACTTATCGCAACCTTATCGCATTGACGCTCATGGAAACAAAACTCTCTGTCCACAAATATCATTCAGTATTGTAATGTGACAAGGTTGCTTAGTGTTTCTATGTCATTGCATGTGACTGTACTAAAGGTTAAATTGGTTTGTGAATTAAATATTGAAAAAAATGTAATTAAATATTTTTAAATCATCTTGATTTTATTCTCTCGTACTCGTAAGTCATAATTCTAACGAAAATTATAAATGCGAAATTAACTATTATATATTTTGTGGCGAAAGTGTATTTGTCTATCCTTCCTTCACGCTCTAACAAGCAACCAATCGACTTGTAAAGTAACATAGGCTACTTTATGTCCCTATGTTCCCACGGGATCGGGAACCACGCGGGTGAAGCCACGGGCGGAAGCTTGTTTATTATAATTAATTGGATTAGGTCCATACCTTTCTTTTGTAAGTTAAGAAGGATTCAGCAAGCTATGTGAAAAAAACTTCCAAGTGCGTGTCGAGCCACGCGTAGTATAATAATTCCGTAGTCAAAATACCACTAAGATTTTTCGTCGGCAAAAATAACTTTGTTTCTAGTAGTGTAATATAAATAACAAAGTTATTATTATATTTGACTGACAGACTGACAGACATAACGAATCTATAAGGGTTCCTTTTCTTGCCATCAGGCTACGGAATCCTAAAAATAATGTCAATATTTAATGTTTTTGTTTTAAGAACTAGGTATTAATGTTATTGTATTGTTCATTTCATTTTACATATGGAAACATTAATATGGAGAGTAAAATATACACTCTGTACTCTCAATACTCTAGTACTCAATGATAGGTCGGTCAATAATATCGTCCATAATTCATTCATGTGAGGAGTTACTGCCGTGGTCCAACGATAACTTCCATTGTTTGCTTTACGAATGATAAATTGCATTCGAATGATATTCGATAATGGTATATTACTTGCTTCACGATATCATTTATTTTTCAGCAAAATATTACTTATCATCTAGCCGTTTTAATGTCTCCATTGCTGGGTTACCTACTAGCTACAAAAAATATACGTACATCTAAAGTTTTGGCGCGCACTGTTCATTGAAATAAAACAACTTTTACGGATAATAAGTTGTTTTATTTCTACTAAAAATATGTCAGTTATAAAAGTAAAATGCTAAAGAAAGTAAGGAATTTAAAGAACTAGTTCATGTAATTTCAAGACAATATTTATCGTATTTACCAATTCTCTTGAAAAACAAAACTACAAAAATAGGTAAGTTGTTATTATTCTTTACAAACACAACCAAAGTCATAATCAAATCCATTTGTGTATCTTAAACAGTTTGAGATTCCAGCTTAAAACAAAGTGTGTCCACACGATTGGGTCCATAAATTCTCTCAGGTGATGGATAGTTCCGTAGTCGGTAATTAATTATATAGGATAAACTTAGAATACTGCTTTGGGTGAAGGTTGTTGAACTTGCAGCTAGTTTCCTGAAACGTCAAACCTTCACAACAGGCAGGTAAGTTTGTCTGATAGGATAGTTAAAACCGATGATGTGGAGAGCTATCACACACAGTCGTCTTTCGAGGGTGTAATTACCTTTTAGATACTTCGCGTAAGTGTATATATTCTTTGTTGATACTATATTATCTTTAGTATTAGGTGATCTGTTATAAGTAGATTATAACTTATTTTACAATTTCTAGGAAGCAACCCTGATATCGCGATAAATGAAAAGACATTTATTACAATATTCTGTAAGATATATTTTTGACGACCTACGTGTACGTACACCGGTTTCAAGGTGTCGCCTACTCTGAGGTCCCGGGTTCGAATCCCGGTAGGGGCAAATGTTTGTGTGATTAATACGAGCATTTGTACCTGAGTCATGGACGTTTATATCGGTACCTTTGGATTCAATTCGCGTATAAACCATTTTGGCCAAATTGAGTTATATACAGGATTGCAAAAAAAGGGCAAGTACCCTAAATATTGATGTCAGCAATTTTACTCAAAGTAAACATTCCTTCATAAAAAAAAAAAACCTGCATCGATAATTGGCTCAGATATTCACCCTTGATTAGCCCGGCAGTGCGTCTGGATGTCCGATGGAACAAGGAGGATGGCGGTATGAGCTCATACAGCTCCTGAAGGCACTCTCCAAAGTATAGTCTGTAAAAGACCGTCAGACAGGCAACTTTGCGGCAGTGACTTAAAGTGTTCAGCTTGCTCTTCGCCTAATTTAGGTCGCCAGTTAACCTCTCAGCTCTGCGTTGAATCGTGTCCAGTGCAGCAGTCCCAGAAGTGACTGCAGTATTCCATGCAGCCACCTCTTTGGTCCAGTGGTAACAACCACCGCCTGGCGTCAGAACCAGAATCTCGGATTATAACTGTTAAAGTTATTTTATTTCAGTTTAAACTTCTATTCAACACTCACCCACTAAGATTTTCTTTACGCTAAATACTGATTACCTACCGGTAGGCAGTCTCGAAAATGCTTACTCGAAAGAAGCAGCGTTTCATACAAGAATACAACTTATTTAGAAAAAGTATTGCTCAAGTATAAACCGCCCACGGCAAGAAGGGCGTTATTTGTACGTGTAACGTTCTAGCTTAAACTTCCGGAATATATCAGTATAAAGTAAGCAAGCTTACCTGACGAAAGAATTTGGGCGCGAAATATTTTGTTGAGGAGTTATTTTAAAACTATCATATTTTCTAAGATATTCATTAAAACTAAATGATGTAAAGGACAATTTTGTTCAAAATTAAATACTTGTGATGATTAACGTATTTATTTAGATAAGGATTAATATCATGTTTATGAAAATAGCTTCTCCAATAATATATTAGTTTAGAACAAATTTTATTATCTTAAAAATGGTTATAGTGAGTTAACCATAAAATATAGACATATGCTGCCGCGGACTCTTTTTTTGAACTTTTGATGGGGAACAATTTCGTCATACATGATTTTTACGTAACTTTAACCGTTTACACACCGTTCGCAACGGAAGCTCCCAAAAGTAATGTTTTTTCGCCGTTTTTGCAACGTTTTACATTAATGCTCTGCTCTTATTAACGTAGCGTGATATTAAATATCTTTATTATCTTTCGAGATAAATGGACAATCCAACACAAAAATATTTTTCAATTCGAACTAGTAGTTCCAGAGATTAGCGTGCTCAAACAATCAAACTCGTCAGCATTTTAATATTCCAACTAAATATTACGAACCTTATTATTTATGACTAGCGGCCGCTCTCGGTTTCTCTCGCCACGTGGTGCCGTTACCGTGGGACTATCAGGATAATTATAAATATTTGCATACAATGTGGTTTTCTGATGTATAAGCTACATTGCTGTAAAGTTTCATCTTAATCAGTTCAGTAGTTTTTGAGTGAAACAGTAACAAACATTCATCCATCCAAATATACTCACAAACTTTCAAACTTATAATATTCGGTAGCAGGATAGGATATTTGCAAAGTTACTAGTTAGATCTACAGTGCCTACTACGCTGGAAAACCAATGCACGCCCCTGGTATTGTATTTAGTTTGGTTAGTGGTAGGACTTGTTCTAAGTCCGCCTGGCTAGCTATCACCATGTTAAGTCTGTCGCCGTAGCAACAATGTTTCAGCGTTGTTGTGTTCCGACAGTAGTTGAGGATTCCGGGATAAGTGCGATTCCATCTTTCATTCTTATCATTGTTTGGATCATGTATCGGAACCTCACAAGTACAAAAAATCATACTCTAATTTCAAATATTTTGGTATTAGTATGGGGAGCTGACCGGTCGCCCGCCGGCCTCTAAGTTTTTTGAAACGGTCATGACATGTCATATCATATAACCCACGTCCATACTTACACATAACCAACGAGTTCATACCTACCTATTAATTCAGCGTGTGAGCAAAATTATAATAAAATGAAAGTCACGAATGATAACATTTTTTGAAGCAGTTTTTTGACAATTATTTGCTGAAATTTTAGGTCTAAAACGACGGGTTTGCTTCAGCTTTTAATGTACGTTATAATTATGTTATGGAGTGAACTTTATGGCTGTTGTAAAAATGCAAAGCCATAAAAATACACCTTGGAAATTGTTACTTATGTATTTTTCCCGTTTTATCGTTTTTACCACAGTATAACTTAAGCTTATACTGTGATAAATATTAAACAAGAAAATATACTAGAAAAAAGCAACTAGTCTCATGTCGCCCTGACGGGATGACGCGACATGAGACTAGTTGCTATTTTCTAGTATACCTATTTTCTTGTTTAAAATTTATCATTGTATTTTGCAAAATAAAAAATTTATAATTTAGCTTATACTGTTTTTTATTAATCCTGGCTATAAATCAATTATGCATTGTTGTTTAACCTAACTGGTTTCTAAACAACATTATATTGTATAAACTTAATACTAAAACTTCTTATTTGGCCATTATACACTGGACCGGAAAGAAAAAGGATCGGTTAGAAATCTTCAATATCTCCAAAAGTGCCTGACCTAGCTTTATGAAATAAAATCTAAATTAATGAGTAAAATACTCTTTGATGTGCTTGAATAAAATAAAAGAAGAAAATTCAAGCTTTTTATATTTAATTATTGTAAAATAAATAAAAAAGCGTTATTTGAAGATATTGATGATTGAAAACTTTTGAATTTTATAATGCTATTTTTATATATAAACAAGAAAATATACTATAAAAAGCAACTTGTCACTCGTCGGAGCGACATGAGACAAGTTGCTATTTTCTAGTATATTTTCTTGTTTAATTTCTAACCGACCCTTTTTCTTTGTGGTCCAGTGTAGGTATATTATTTGACTGATTTCAATTTCAATTCATTTATTGCATATCACATTACACACGTGATAATGTAAAAAATACGGTCTATATGTGACGCATAGCAATAGTTAAATAATTAGGGCAATTTTTTTTAATAAATTACAAAATACTTAAACTTAATTACACACAAAATTAAAAAAATTATACAATAGTTCACGCTTATTGCATATTATTTCTTAGTTACATAATAAAATCTATTTTATTGATTTACATTAACGTATTGAAGTTAAATTTTCATTCAAAGTATTCTTCATTTTTACATTGTTAACAACACATTATATTAGTTTATTAGTAAATTACACACATTTAATCAACATTCATTTAATTAAATTTGTCTCCAAAAAATCCATTTAAATTATAATACTGTATGGCCTTCAGCCCGATTGACAATCGTTCGACAACGGAATCGGATTCGAATTCTATGCTTTGTCTTTCTCTATTTTGAAATGAGTGACAGTGACAAGTACAAAACAAAAGCCGTAATATTGTACATAAAAAGAAAACATTCAGGAGAACTCACTCATCTCGCAATTCAAATTACAAAACCGCGGTATTAAAATTTTACTTAAAAAAAGTTGAAGGTTATTATCGATATTTTGCCAAAAAAGGCCGACGTAATGTAAATGAGGTTTTATTAATTAAGATTCAAACATGACTTGGTGAAACGGCGTCCCTTGCTCCGATTTTTTCCGTCCACCTTATTTTTCCTCAGAGCATTTTGCGTAGTTGACATGACAAGCCGTGAAAAAAGTTTTAACAAGTCTTCCGTTGATTTTCGATACTTGCCCAATTTGTCTACTCATTGATCTGACAAATTAATAAGGAAGAGTGATCGTCATTATTTTTTAATAGTTTGAATTTTAGATACTTTTTGGTACAAAGACAGCTCTTCATCCTTAAACTTGCACTATTGGAAATACAAAAATTAAGTATTGGTACCAACACCAGTGAACGCTTGGTAGCGTTCCTGCGGGAATGGCTTAATTTATATGTAAAGTATGTAATTATTCTTAACTTAGTTATTCTAATCATATTTAATTGTTATATTTTCATTTTATTTTAATAGTATTTTTAACCCCCGACGCAGCGCAAATGGGGGTGTTATAAGTTTGAAGCCTATGTCTGTCTGTCTGTCTGTCTGTACGTTGTTCTTAGAGCCTAAAGGAATCAAGCAATTTCAATGCGGTTTTTTTTAATTGAAAGCTAAATTAATCGAGATGGTTCTTAGCCACGTTTGATGAAAATCCCCCAACGTATAATATACCCTTTTAGTACTTCTCTTTTTGTGGTCCCCCGACCGAGAGAATTTTTTTTTTTTTAAGTTTTTTTTGTGTCGTGGGGTTTTTATAATACTATCATCGACTTTTTTTGTATTTGCATGTTTTATCTAATGTTTTTGTAATGAATTCAATATTGAACGTCCAATAATTAATCATCTATTTTTAGTTATCGCATACGTCTGTGGCGTAGACGTGGATTCGCGCTTACTCTAGGCATAAACTGAAAATCAGTGCTTTGCTGTGAAGTAAAGGTATCACTGAGTTTTTGCCTCTTTCTATCGATGCGGCACACAGATTGAGATGATATAATCTTATTTGTTTCTTAGTTTTTGTGTTTTATTCTTGTTTGCATGAATGTGTGTGCTGTATATGATGGAAATAAACATTTATCCTATCTTGTCTTATCTTATCTTCAGGCCTTACAGATGTTCAATGAAAAGAGTTCACCGCGTCATCTATACTAATATTATAAAGAGAAAGGATGCTTGTTTGTTTCTTTGTTTGCAACGAACAAACTCAAATACTACTGAACGGATTTGGATGAAATTCGGTACACAGATAGTAGATAGCCTGGTTATGAACATAGAATACTTTTTATACCGATATTCTGACGGGAACGGGAACCACGAGGGTGAAACCGCGAGCGCCGCTAGTTAAAAACGTAATTATGACAGGGTAAGATGAATAACGTACTCAAATATTTTAAAAGTCCATTAAAGGATTAAAAACACAGAACACAAAACTGTGTGTGCGACACAGTTATATATCATAACTTATTATATTATAACTAATCGGTCAAAAAAGTTAAGAAATATTTACACAAATTACAAATTTTGTTGTTGGATAACCAGTACAAATATGAGATACAAGCGTACTTAATATATTAATCTCTATATATAAGGCCCGTGTTATCCATTCTAATGTTCCAGCGCCATGAGTATAACACCTACCAGCCTTCACTAATAGCTTCAAAAATCACAAAAAAATGTAGACGGCCGGATTTTTTTTTTTTAATTGGCCTTATCAATGTCAAACGTCAGAAAAACTTCAGAATTTTACATGTTCCGATTTTTCTAGCATCATAGGTCAAACATAAGCACTTATCGGATTGCACACGTGCGTAGCACGCGCTTAAGTCTAGTTACTAAGACTAAATAATAACTATTTATTACTAAATAATACCTCGAGAGAAATAATGTAGACTGTAATATCCTACTCTTACTAAACCTAGTACTTAACACTTTACTCGAAATCTCAAAACATCCTCTCCACACCTGAAAAAAGGGGCAGAAATATTAAATTTTCCCCGCCATGTTTTTATTGCCCGCCGTAATTTCGCTACATATTCATCAGCATAACTTTAATGTAATTACTTGGTTCCATGTCGGGTGACAGTGGTGACGTGTAGGCAAACACATTACACGGCGACATGCCTCCGTAACTAGAGGGTTAAGCACGTTTTGAGTTCAACACTCTTTAGAATTTTATATATTTTTTATTATTCTTTTTATAACACCTATACTATCCCGAATATTGGGATAAAATATGTTCAGTAGGGCAATCACGAACAACCATCGTAAGTACCGAGGAAGTAAAGTAAAAAAAATTATGACATATTGAGCAGCGTTCCTACCGGACGTAAACGGAACTACATTTTCCTATACATTTTTTGACATTACGCGCTCGATACTATCGCTTTTAACCGCCTCTGTGGTCTAGTGGTACAACCACCGGTATAAGATCCAGGGGTCCCGGGTACGATTCCCAGCGGGGGTACATATTGTTTTCGGTTTTGTTGGTGGTAGGACTTGTTGTAAGCCCGCCTGGCTAGCTACCACCATCTTATCTAAGCCTGACGCCATAACAACAATGTTTTCAGCATTGTTGTGTTCTGGCATTTCAAGATAAGATAGCCAGTTCCTCAGTGGTTGAGGATTCCGGGAGAGGCTCCCTTCCATCTTCAGCCTTATCAATACTTAACGTCATGTATGATGAAGGCTAAGAGAGCTTTCACATGATCCAATCCGATATCAGGATTGAAAGCCGATGCGATATCGGGGGAAGTAAAATTGTATGAAATATCGAATATTGGACCAAACACCATACATTTTACCTGCTCCGATATATGTGTTGGCAAATGTGAAAACGCTCTAATAACATAAATGTAGAGAGTGGACCTTGGAGTGGACCCACCACGCAGTTTCAAGTACAGTCGGGGAACTCCCGGTTGAGTTTTTTTAGGAACTTTATTTAAAAAAGTAGCAGATATATAGAAACTGTTTATATCACAAATATTAGATCATGAACAGGTATTTCATTTAAATAATAAATTATTTCTTCAACCTTAGTACTTTCCGAGAAAACGTTTCTCAAAAAACTCTAAAAATAATTTCTTTCTTTCTTTCTTTCTACTAGTCAACCGGGAAGTTCCCCGATTGTACCACGCGCCACGGTTTAAACGATTGCACAATCTGCACATACAACCCAGACCAAAGGCTTCTACTTGCCTTCCGAACTGGAAGAACTCTAAATAATACATTTTTGGTAACTCATCCCGCGACCGACCATCCACCGTAATCTGAGGTCGACAGGCGAAACACTGCGTGCGCACTGCATTGCCCAACGAGCTCGTACAACTCCTTAACCGCCTCTGTGTCTAGTGGTACAACCACCGGTATCAGACCCAGGGTTCCCGAGTTCGATTCCCAGCGGGGGTACATATTGTATTCGGTTTGGTTGGTGGTAGGGCTTGTTGTAAGTCCGCCGTTGTACGCCATAACAACAATGTTTCCAGCATTGTTGTGTTCCTACAGTTAGAGATAAGATAGCCAGTTCCTCAATTCCGGTAGAGGCTCGCTTCCATCTTCAACCTTATCAATACTTATCAGCAGGTATGATGAAGGCTAAGAGTCTCTCCGTCGTTTATAAAATAAAATAAAAAAACAATTGAAAATGACTCGAGTTTAAAATATTTGATGATTTATGAACGTTTTCAGCCACAGCTTACTGTTTTTATGCAAATAACTTTGTGTTAATTTAACATTACTTTATAGCAACACGAAAGACTAAATCGAATGTAAGAAATACGCCTTATGCTAACGAACGATTAATCTTTACCATACTGACGTCTCTATTTAAATTGTGTAACTTGCGTGATTTGTTAAATTATTTAAAGCTATAAAGAGTGAATAATTTAGTATAAGTTTAACGTGGAGTTTCACAGTCTGCGGTTTCATCTATCATTTAACTTAATTATATATTTTATGATTTTGTAATTTTTGCATTTTTCAATGCTATTTTTATACTTATGGTAAATTTTAAATAGAAAAATATTGGAAAAAATTGACTCGGCCACAAATGAATTCTCAGACGGGAATCGAACCCGCGACCTTTGGAAATCCGAAAGAGCATTGGACCGGATTTCCAAAGGTCGCGGGTTCGATTCCCGTCTGAGAATTCACTTGTGGCCGAGTCAATTTTTTCCAATATTTTTCTATTTAAAATTTACCATAAGTTTAATTATATATCTTAACTAGACATTTATGATTTTGTAATTTTTGGACCGGATTTCCAAAGGTCGCTGGTTCGATTCCAGCCTGAGAATTCACTTGTGGCCGAGTTAACTTTTTCCAATATTTTTCTATTTAAAATTTACCTTAACTAGACATATTTCAGTAAAGTTTTGAAACAAATGTTTACAATATTATTTTCTCAAACATGCTTGGAAATGTGAGCATTATTTTGACAACCTTCTTTGAGATAAATCGATATTGCTGTACTGGCCACATACATGCGAGCAGCGGCAGGCAAAAGTTGTATGAAAATCCATATCTGTCGTGTAATTTAAAAAGGAACGATCTTTTACACTGAGGCGGGTCGTTACGTTCCCTAAAATATGGTTGAGCGAAGCGATGGCTGGTTCATGCGTCATGCTCGTGAACGGGTGCCGCCAGCGGAAATGGGTCTACCTCAGTCTGCTTATCTTAATGCTGTGCTTAAAGCCTAAATATTTTTAATTAAAATAAATTGATACTAACCTGTATGTAACTCACAACTTGCAGTATAGTAATCTTGTAATGCGAGAAATGTTGTAATGTATGATAGACAAGTCTTACTTTGACAGTTAAAAATTGTTTACGGTTACAATAACCATAAAATGTAATATTTTAAATAGTATTTTCCTTTTGTGATGGAAATTAATGTTATGTTAAGGTCACTTTTCAATTTGACGACTCTGTATGAAATAAAACAGGGAGAAAAAAACAGCCCTTGACGAGTTTCTTGCCGGTTCTTCTCGTTACAAGGTCTCCCGCCGTAGGGTTTGTGAACCGATGGCGTAGCTTCTTTGACGTTCATAAGTGCTTGTAACAGCCTAGACTGGATAAATGATATTGACTTGACTTTGACTTTGAAACATGGCAACCAAGGAGGTAACTTATCAAAGGTTTTATTAAAATTTCGAACTGGCTTGCAAATATAAAGCGTTTTAAAAAAACAACAACAAATGAACACTTTAACGCGGGAAAAAAATATTGTTGTTCGTTGTTCGTCTGATTTCGAAAAGTAGTTTTGAATTTTCGCGCATTATTTGAGAAAAGTAATATACAAGCCCTGGCCACAACTAGGCATTGATGGACTTACGTATTTACACGTTCGTCCATCAATGCTCTTTTGTTGGCCGCTGCAGTAATGTACTATAATGTACTAGCTATGTTATGTGGTTGTAGCCCATGTGGTTTCCATCTCATGGGGAATGTCATGATTTATCGTCATTGGCTAATGACTTTGATATCCCCATTGCGGCACTGACCTTCCTTATAAGGTAGATGGAAAAGGATAATGGGCCATGACAAACCACGCGGCGCGGGCCCAATATGGATTTATGAGTTCAAACGATTGCAAGTACTACCGGAAAATACTTGTTTCAATTCTATAATTTAAATTTTATCCAGAATTTGTAATCATTAATTAATATTTTTACTCAAAAATGCATGTAATGTGGTCATTTTCGTTGTTCGTCTGATTTCGAAAAGTAATTTTGAATTTTCGCGCATTATTTGAGAAAAGTAATATACAAGCCTTGGCCACAACTAGGCATTGATGGACTTACGTATGTGTGCCTCGGCTTCGCCTCGACCCACATTTACACGTTCGTCCATCAATGCTCTTTTGTTGGCCGCTGCAGTAATGTACTATAATGTACTAGCTATGTTATATGGTTGTAGCCCATGTGGTTTCCATCTCATGGAAATGTCATGATTCATCGTCATTAGCCACTTTGATGTCCCCAATGCGGCACTGACCTTCCTTATAGGAAAAGGATAATGGGCCATGACCCACCACACGGCGCGGGCCCAATATGGATTGATGAGTTCAAACGATTGCAAGTACTACCGGAAAATACTTGTTTCAATTCTATAATTTTAATTTTATTTGTAATCATTAATTAATATTTTACCTATCCTTTATGTTCTATTGCCCAAATTTTATTTCCCCGTTTCAGGTAAAGAAAGAAGTTTATGCTGGATGTTACGCGTTTTCACCTAAGAAGTTCAAACATTCAAATTCGTTGGATTTAATTTTATATTTTTTCACGTTGTCGTGGCAACGAGTTTGATTTCAAGACGACACTCAATGATGTTTTATAATAGATATGTTACCTACCGGCGTAGGGTCCATACATACCGATTACCATCAGCTTCCCTTTTAGAAATCTCACCCCATCGATCCACCATATACGAGTATACTCAACATAAAAAAATAGCACCTTTAAAAAAAATCTTAAGCGTTATTAACACTTTACAAATGCGTATATGGCGTATACCCACACCAATATTGGCCTCGTTTGAAAGCCAAATAAATAAACTTAATAAATAACATTTCATTGTAACTTTTTAATTTTGCATTTTACAATGCTATTTTTTTATGTAATAAATATTAAACAAGAAAATATACGAGAAAAAAGCAATTGTCTCATGTCGCCCGACTAGTCTACTAGTCAACTAGTCTCATCCCGTCAGGGCGACATGAGACTAGTTGCTTTTTTCTAGTATATTTTATAGTTTAACATTTCATTGCATTAAAAAAACATATTAACACAAATGCGACATTTAAAAAATATTGCAATTTTGAACCTTAAAGGGTCCGCTGGTTGAGCAATTGTGCTATGATTTGTGGGTGTTAAAGTATCAGTGCAGTTTCAATAGGGGGTAATACGTTATCTAACCGTTAAACAAAGTTTTTTGTAAGTTATTTTAATACAAAAAAACATAATTATAGAGTGTTATTGTTTTACATATTTGATTCAGTCAGTACTAAATGCTCTTATCTTTCCATGTTGTTATCGCAAACGTACAAGCACGTTCAAGACGACACACTTTTTTTGACTCTAAATGCTCTTTTTACCCGATTGCGCCAGAAGGAGGGTTATGTTTTTCGAGAGTATGTATTTTGGCACTCTCTGCGGCCTGAACGGCTCGATGGATTTTATCTTCAGAGGTGTCGTTAGATTTGTATTTACTGTAAGAGTGACACTGAGTATATATATATATAAATGGCGGCTTTTTGGCGTCGAGATCAAATATTTAGCACGCTCTGCAGTTTGAAAAAGGTATACATGACCAATAAATGAGTAAAAATATAAATAAATTAAAAAAACTAAGAAATCATCTTTTCAGTTGGCTTGTTTATTGAAGCAGGCGGGTTTTTAGTTTTTTAAATTTGTATATTTTTTTAACCTCTTGTGTCCTGCGGTGCATCTGAAAAATATAGACTGCTTAGTACGAGTTTCTCTCAGTGTGGTTAGCTTTTATTATTCTTTAGCTTCAAAGTTATTCGATTATAATCCTAGTGTCATATACTTGAAGGTTCTTTTTCCTTTCATAGAATGAAAAGTTTTATTAACGTTTTTGAGTAACTGCCTATAAATAAAAAAAAAAACAGTTTTGGATTCAAATAACCTAATTGACTATAAACTATCATTAATCTTTTACAAAATGTCAGATATAACAACGATCAATTACTATAATTATGTTTTTGTATGTAAATAACACACGAACATAAAGATATTACAACGTTATTTTTTCGAGGTTTTGTTTTGAGTAAAACCTCAAAAAACTTATTTGCATTCTTTTAAATCGCATGAAACAGTAATTTCTCTTTGGGGTTTTAGGGTTACTTCAATACAAAAAGTTGTTCGTATCGTTCTACAAATAATTTTGGAGTTAAACATAAAATAATCTGAAATCCCATACTTATGCGACTGTTCATTGTGTCAATATCATCAAAAACTGCGTAAAAAGAAATAACTTTTAGGACTTTGATAACTATTTGTAGCTCAATGGAGTACGGCGGATGTTGAATATTTTTTACATTATTATTGAGTTTTCTTCAATGTAGATCAAACTTATAACAGAAGTCATTTCCTCTATCTTTCTTATAATGTATAATTTATTATTTTATTATTTCCTCTATCGACATCTATTTATTCATTTGTCAATACATAAGTATATTATTATCAATCCTTGGTATATTTTGCACTTATTTTCCTAATATTCTGCAATTTAATTTATTTGTCTCTTTCTCACACACAAGGTTGCCTAGAAGAGATTGCTATGTATCAATCAATAAGGCCGCCGAATATGACCAAAAAAGGAACACTCGTACTTTTTTTTTCATTTTCTCTGCAGGTAAGTATGTGTTTGTTTTTGTATCGTGTGCAATTAAGTTTCTTTTATTATTATTATATATTATATTATACATGTTTTCTGATTTATATAAAGGAAGCACTACTTTATTCACACAGCTGTCTTTAACAAAGATCGCTAGGAGCCACAGATCGCTGGCTATTCCCGCTGAAAAATGTAAATGCGGGACCTTTGTGTTCACATTTTACGGCTGCTAGGGCTGACACATCATGTAAATACTATAATTTAATCGTTAAAAAAGGTCGTAAAAAAGGAGTAAAAGTAAACAATATGTTTACTGAGGGGTCTAGTCTAGCTACAGGTTTTTCTGGTAAGTATAATAATATTTCTAACATTTTCTTAGAAAGACATGCCTACTCTGTTTTTATACGTATTTTGTTACAAGTTTGCGGTAGTTGGGTAGATTAAAGAATCTAGATTAGATAACCTACCCTACTAACCGTGTATGACCGTTAATGTTTTAATTTTTTAAGATAGCAATTCAGGGCCTTCAGGCCAGATGCACATGATACACATCTAAAGCAGGACATACACGCAAGGTAATGCATGACGGTTTTGCCTCAACAAAAAATATTGAAATAGATATCCTTTGCCTGCCGGTTATGCCTGCGGGATACGACTGCGCAGGCATAACTGAGCGTGTGTCGTAGGTCGTCATGCAAAGACGCGCGTATGGCAGGTTCCTACCTAAAAAAAACAATGTCATTACTTTATTTTAATATTATCTGTGCTGTTTTTTAGATTTAGCAAATAGCTTAGTTTTAGTGTTAGTTTAACCGCCTCTGTGGTCAAGTGGTTGTATAATTGGGTCAGTGTTGGGTCAGTGGCCACAATTAGGTCTTTTGTCTCTTTATAAGAAAACTGTGTCCGAGCTTCTTGTAGCAGAAACATCATAGATTGAACTTGTAAATGTAAAAAAAAAGTTAGTTTTGAAATTTTATTTTTATTGTTTTGATTCGCATACGTTTAAAATAATTGTGCATGCTGTGTACGCTATTATTGGATTAAAGTCTTGTCTCATATTCTAGCACAGATTATAAGTTTTGTAATGACTTTAATCTGTAAGTGTACCTACAACAAATAAATAAATATGACAAATCTACGTGTCTGTCCTCTATTGAACTCGGTTTTGTATGAAGGTTTTACCTGCACAGGCATTTAACTGTCATGCATAATCTCTACATGTGTGTCGTCTATAATTGAACTCGGTTTTGCATGAAAGTTTTGAACGACGAAATGAACGACGGGGAGACTCTTAGCCTTCATGTTAAGTATTGATAAGGCTGAAGATGGAAGCGAACCTCTCCCGGAATCCTCAGCCACTGAAGAACTGGATATCTTATCTCGAACTGCCGGAATACAACAATGCTGAAATCATTGTTGTTATGGCGACAGACTTAGATAAAATAGTGATAGCTAGCCAGGCGGACTAAAAATAAGTCCTACCACCAACCAAACCGAATACAATATGTACCCTCGCTGGGAATCGAACCCGGGACCCCTGAGGCTGATACCGGTGGTTGTACCACTAGACCACAGAGGCGGTTAAAGCAGGCACACACAGGCTGCACAGGCATGCCTGTCATGCATAACCTAGCATCTATGGCCTGCTTAATAGTCGTTTGTTTATGGGAAAATGGGCGTTACTGTTTAGGCATTAAATTAATTACTTACCTTCTTATGAATAAATCAACGATTTCTTACGGAACTTATTAAAATTTCATAACTTTTTTTTTTTTTAATTTTGTTCTCTGACGACACGGCTGCTATCCTGAAATAAAAAACCTGAGGGCTGAATGTAGTTTGTAAATGTTACAGGTTGACCAGCATACGCCTAATATGTATTTACGTTTGTTATGTTGGTAAACTCGTACATAATATTGACTATCGAAAACTATTGCTTTGTCTTTTTCATCTATCGAATGTTTTTATCACCGAATTATGATAGTAAATGTCAACTCGTACTAAAGGTAGATAATAGCAAAGAAATAGGATTGAAGAATTAGAATACTTAAGTAACGCCAACGCGGTAGTTAAGTTTTCTTTTTTTTATGAACGACGGTGATACTCTTAGCTTTCATCATACCTGCTGTTAAGTATTGATAAGGCTCAAGATGGAAGCGAGCCTCTCCCGGAATCCTCAATCATTGAGAGCTGGCTATCATATCTTTAACTGCCGGAACACAACAATGCTGAAAACATTGTTGAAGGCGTCAGACTTAGATAAGATGGTGGTAGCTAGCCAGGCGGACTTACAACAAGTCCTACCACCAACCAAAATCTCTCATTTACTTACTAACGCTAGAGGCTCAGGGGCTTTACCAGGAGCTGTTGAGCATCGATACTAATAAAACAAAACCGTGACTAACAGACAACGCACAGCCCTAGCGGCTGAACTGATTACCTAAGCTGAAATTTTGCAGAATTTTTTGATATTCCAACAGGAACAGGAACCACGCAGGTGAAACCGCTGGCGGCCGCTAGTATTAAATAAATATTGAGAGCGAGATGCACGCGCGCTATACACCGTGTATTGTTCCGTTATTTATTCAGAACTAGCGGCAGCCCGCGGTTTTACCTGCGTGATTCCCGTTCCGTGAGATATCGGGATAAAAAGTAAGTAAAGTATGTATTAATCCAGGGTATCTTCTATCTGTGTCCCAAATTTTATCCAAATCGATTCAGTAGTTTTTACGTCAAAGAGTAACAAATAAACAAACAAACTGTCATACTTTCAAATGTCAATCAATCAATTTGAAATCTCGGTTTCATTTCTGAGTGACTCTCATCAACGTGATCTTCGCTCCAGCAGCAATCTTCTTTCACTGTCTTTTTATTGATTTTGTTTCTATTGACGCTTTAACATCCTTTTCGGTTAACTGGTAGAGAATGCCTAAGGGCATTAAGTCCGCCATGTACTGTATATGTGCATTAAAGAGTTAATAAATAAATAAATACTTTCGCATTTCTATACTATATATATTATATATAATATTATAAAGAGGAAAGGTTTGTATTTTTGTATGTAACGAATAAACTCAAAAACTACTGGACCGATTTTGACGAAATTTGGTATAGAGAATCCTTAGACCCCAAGTAGTAACATAGGCTATAAATGATCCCAAAATTCCCACGGGAACAGGAACCACGCGGGTGAAACCGCGCCCGGCCTCCAGTATAATATAAGAAGGATTACTTTAATATTGCCATGACATTTGATGGTAGGGTTTCAAAGCTTTACTTTCTGACATGGCGTTACTTGTCCACTTCTCGCAATTAAATAAAATAATGCACGACTCTTTAATCAAGTACCAAGTGTCAACCCTGTGAGCGTGCCGCGTCGTGTATTAAGCTTTCATATAAAATAGGGCGACTTTAAATTTACACGGCCACCCGGGTTTTTATGTTCTGCCCCGGATTTACTGCCTTTTGGTGGGCAACAAGGAGTAAACACGGACATTGGTGTCATTGAAATTTGCAAATTCATTGTACTTTTGTACTGGACATTTTAGGTAATCGTTGAACACTGTAAAGATGGGTACTCAAGTTTGTACAATATGGCTGTTTATTTTTATTAAACCGAAATTCTGAATTGGTATTTTATTGTATAATTTCTATTTTAAATCAGCCTGTCAAATCTTGCTTACGGGCGTCGCGATGTCGCGAAGTCCATGAACAAATCCAAATTTTCAAAACACCTGCACACTATAAAGGTTCATATGTAACTGAACAGGCTGTACAAATCTCTGTAGACATTTGGGAATACCATAGGTCGATGTACATTATTTTTACAAAAGTAGCTGAGCATATTTATTTACATAATTAGCCTGATCTGTAAAATATCAAAATTTGCTGAACATGACTGACTACATAAATCCGCTAATATAAATAAATTTGTCGCCGGAGCGGCAATCGGTGTTTATTAATCCTATTATACAGGGTCTAAACGAAACGTTCTGAGAAACTTAAACAGGAGGTCAAGTTGATGTTTATAAGTACCTATTTCTATTTTAGATTTTTTTTGTTGATAATTGACTGATTGGCGAACTGATATAAGAATGCGTTTCCTGATGTTGGTATTAGTGTACCCCCAACTTAATTATTTCTTGATACATATTTTTCAAATGTATAAAAAAATGCAATGTTTATATAATGGGTCATTGAACTCAATGAACATTTATATTGAACTCGGTAATTTGACCTTAATTTCTAAGTTGTAAATTGTAGGACCAAGTTTACGTAAACGGCGGCGCCGGCGGTACTATCGACAAAATGGAACCCTGACCCATTATACTCTGTCACAGTAACGTTATAAATCAAATCGTAAGAAGTGTCAAACAAATTGTTTTATAATGTCATTGTGACACGGACCATGACCCACCATAGATATATATATATATTGTAAAACGTAAAATAAAAATCAACCATTTAATAATGATCAGTACCGAGCGAACTATTACGATTATAAAAAAGGTTTAATAGAAAAGAAACAGTTCAACGGAAAAATCTCTTGAAATAAACTAGAAGTCTAGGAAGATTAGGAATATGAAAAAAATTTATTAGAGGATACAGTCATCTTCAAAAGTCGCTGAAAATTTTAGTACAGTCAAGGTCATAAATACATGTACAATCATCATAAATAGTCGACAGATAGAACAATATTTTCGATCTTACAGTCCGATCGATACGCATTTCTGAGAACACGATATCTAGGAAATAAAATAAAACAAAAAACTTTTGAAATTAAGTTATAAACGTAAGTAGATATTAATAATTGAATTCAGTCATGTTATTATCAAATATTTCAGTGGGTATAAATTGGAGTTATAGGAACAATCCACAAGTAACACCGCGAAAAAACCTGGTATGGTATGGTAATAAGTAAACTATTAAATTGATAATTTATAAAACTGACTTCTACAATCCTGAATAAAGCCACCACCACCCCTTGGAGTGTAACTTATCCATTAAAGAAAATAATTAGTAAATTTTATTTATAAGAGTCATGAAACACAATTGAATTGAGAACCTCCTCTTTTTGACGTCGGTTAAACTCTAAAATAGTAAAAAAGCGTAAGAAGCGAGAGTCTTATAAAAACAAAACAAAACAAACAAATGACATGTCAATGATGTCACGACCAAAATTAAAGAGTCAAATGTATTATATGACAGTGCTGTACTTTTTTCGGTGATTGTCATCAGTCTAAATTCGAAAATTGGTTCGGTCATGATCTAACAAATCACTTTTAGACGATACTACGTCCAGCAACTTTTGGAAGTCTACTATCCAGCCACTTTTTGGAAATATACTGTCCAGCAACTTTTGGAAGTTTACTGTTCAGCCACTTTTGGAAGTCTACTGTCCAGCCACTTTTGAAAATATAATGTCTGGTCACTTTTGGAAATATACTGTATTGCTACTTCTGGAAATTTTGTTTGTAACTATGTAATGTCTTTTGTAACGTTATTTTGTTCGGCAAGTTTCGTTGCTGACTGTACCTGTCTGGTCAAGTTGAAATAATAATAATAATAATAAGGCTTTTATTTTCTCATCACAAACTTACAAAATCTAATTATATAGGAACATATAATTAGATTAGGAAATAATTATTGAAATGATGCAAAGTTTTATCTACGAATATCCATAAAAACATACAGTTATAAAAGGACAGATTCATAAATTTCACATTATATAAACAAAACCAACTCAGAAGGATGTTTGCAAAATAATGAGATCTCAATAAAACTCAGAAAAACGATTCTGAATAGGATCTAAAATAGAGTATAAATATAATAGAGTAGAGGTATTTTTCAAAAACTTACTAAAAAACATTATTTTCTTTCATTTAATGTAGCTATCTTATGCATTCCTATAACCAGAAGAAGTTATATAAACTGTGCTATAACCTTCTTCTTTCTTCCGTGAAAGTTAACCGTCAAGTTGTTTAAAACAAACTTCATTAGGTACATAAAAACAGTCAACAACTACATTGCTAATGCTCGTTCCAGATGCCCACCAAATATCTTAAATGTAGCATAAACCACGCAGCGAAAAACTTGTTCTTAACGAGTACCTCGTTTCTTTTGAGGACACTAGACGAACACGCAAAATTGCACTCTAACACGTAGTGAAATAGTCCGTTTTTGAGAGGAGGGCCCTCAAAATAATCCTTTCGCGATTACAAAGAGAGTAAAGAGAGAGACTATTCGTAAAAGACATTTGCTAATGCGACTTGTTTGAAGCGATTTTGTCGCGGAGTGCTTTCAGGCGTTAGTTACAACGCTACGGAACGAAATTGAATTGGCACATTGCTTGCAAGAAATACTTAGTAATTCCTTTGGTTGGGTGGTAAAGTCAATGTTTGTCTCGTGATGGTACGATAAAGAGTTGTATATAATTAACTTAAATAAAAAAAAAACTTCGTCCCTTTCTTTTTTTTTTTTGACATCTCATACAATATGGATTATAAAAAAAAAAATATCTTAGAACAATGACCCTAAAACTAAAAACCCTAAAAATATAATTTATTAACTAAAATATATTATTAAAAGGAGTCCCTTTAGGCAAGGTTCCGAAGATACTGGCAGCGTTCCCCCTTTGAATAGCTAGACTAATTCTTTGTCTCTTTTAGATATCTAACAATCTTACTCTCCTGCTCTTTGCCTCGGCCTCGCACTGCTGGTGGTACAAAAGATCTTCTGCCTCACTCAGTCACTTAACATAGTATAGAGATTCTGTTCTATTCCAAAAATTTTTAAACAAAACTCTGACAATAATAGCTCAATATTGGTATTTAATATTAAATAAGTACAATGTAACTTTTGGAGAGAAAAATAAAGATTTATTTATTATTATTATTATTATTAATAACGAACACAAAAAAGAAGTTTGGTGCAGTCTTTCTGATAGTTATCGGCGTTAGTACATAACATAGTTCATAGTGTATATTTTGGCGATTCATTTATATTTTTAAAGTATATACAACATTAAACCTACCGGTTGAATTTATATTTATGAGCATATTCATACCAACACGCATGTAGGTTACCCATGAAGGCCCGTGTCCAGCAGTGGGGGCATTCAAATGAGTTACGATATAGGGGGCAATGTATTTTTTTTATAATTAATGTAACGATCTCATTGTCTATCGATTTCACCACTGTTGCAATGTTGAAATCAATACTACGTGTTCAATTAGCGGAACCGAGACCCTGTATAGTTTATTGTATTACATGATGACCTTTGCAAATGCGGCTCATAATTCTACGAGTAATGGCTTATATTTAACGCTTCATGTGCAATCTAAAGCAATGTATTTAATTTATGAGTTAATAGTGGCCATCCTTGTCTTTGTTTATGTGCCTTTCATTCCACTTTCGTACTGCTCTCAACGAGAGATCAAATACGACAAGTCATGTTTCAGTGCCTTAACAATTAAAATATAAGACTATTTCTCTATTTTAGTGATTGTAGATTGGAATTAAACTATGCGTTGCTCTGAAAAAACACAGTTTATTTTATCGTCTAATCACTTTTACAAAAATCACAAATGATCATTATCATTTCAAAGATAGCCTACCTGAAAAAACACAGAAACGACATTTAAAGTTTATTCCTTTACACAATCCACAATAATTATATTTTGATAACAATTAGACTTGCTTATTTAAATATTAGGGACAGTATTGTTGTGCATATCCAATGTTATGCTGTGCTATTGAAAAATTCTATACCAAAAGAGAAAAGCTATACAAGACATAAAGTAAGTGGCAGCTTGAAATCAGATAATTACATAAATAAAATGCGTAAGATTAGAGAAAATAACATTTACCAAATTCAGTACTTTTTTAATCAGAACTAGAGACTGAGAGAATAGGTAAAACTCTTTTGTGATTATTCAAGTACTTATAGATATGAGTACATTTTGCCCTAAATAAAGAGAGAAAAATTGCATTTGGCTTAAAAAAACTTTCACATTAGCATACTTTACAAGATCTTTTAGATTTAGATCCGCAAGCGAGAAAATAAATAACCGTTTATTTTCATAACTCCGGATGTGATTTGAATAAGGCTATTTAAGTTTGCACAGCAAAAAGAATAATTTTATGCATTGAATTTAATATAAGTGAGGGTAATTTAAATCGCATCCGGGGTTGGTAGCGAAAAAATTGGGGAGCAAATTCTGTGTGAATTTTTCGACTCGCTTAACGTAAATTTCTATGGTAATGAAGCTTTGAAACAACAGATAGATAATTATAACGACTCAGTTTAATAATGGATGGAATTCAAAATGTATTTAGGTTTAACAACGTAAAATATTATGCCAAGGCTTAAATAAAAACATTAATTCGAAAATATACAAAGTATACAAATGTAGGTGAAATACCTATCACGTTCTACGCGTTTAATACCCGTTTAAATTTTCAATATCAATTGGAAAATTCGATGTATCCATTGACGAATCGATTAGTACATTCCACGTTACATTATCACAATAAAACCTAAACACGTAAACATTATCGTTTAATAGGTATCTAGTATCTAAAAGAGATGTAATATATTATACTTTTAACCAATTGTATTCTAATCACATGGATAATACTAATTAGA
The DNA here is from genome assembly GCA_910589605.1 of Chrysoteuchia culmella. NCBI lineage: Eukaryota > Metazoa > Arthropoda > Insecta > Lepidoptera > Crambidae > Chrysoteuchia > Chrysoteuchia culmella. The sequence goes on from OU342651.1 coordinate 7,302,254, forward strand.
AGGATACGGTATTGGACTAAAACATGTGGGAGGCTTGATCCGTCCGTATCTTTGGCAGACTAGTCTTAGAAGCCTCATTGGGTCTCTCACATTTATCTCCCTACGACGTATAAGCACAACAGGAGTAGTATCAGCTAGCAGAGTGTCAAAATCTCGTTGAGCGTCCCTCACGTAATTATTTACTCCTTCTCTGAGACAGCGTCTGTAATTTGTCGTGTTGAGACCTGCCTGCATGACGCAGTCAGCGACGTTTGTTCCCATTGCTTCACACCTCAACAAATCACTCTGTACAAATGTGTTCCGAGGAATCTGTCTTATAGCGCACATCCTTGGACCAACATTTCTCCCACTATTACTGAACGTGTATTCGATTCGCAAATAGTGACCAATGTTGTCCACGAGCCAGGGTAGCGTAGTTCGAAAGAATGTTCTGTCGATTTCGTTGTCGAAATTCGAGTAAATTCTCATAGTTATCACGTCGATATCGTCACCAAATACGTCTTCTGATAACTCTTCGAGATCTTCATCGAACGTGGTTGGCTCTCTCAGTATTTGTAAATTCACAGTTGAAATTGTTACCAGAATCACAAAAGTACGGATCATAATTTTTGAAGCCATCACACTCGCATAAACTATAGATACTAACTATTACTAAGCGACTATAGTATCATGAGCATGCGCGCGTTTACTAAATCGCTTGTAATTGCTAAATGTTGTTCAAGCCGGTTATGATTGCAAACTGTAATTAGTTTCATGTTACAACGCTGAAGATTCTTAGAATGAATGGGATTACATATCTGAACGGATACTATAATCTGTTCGATTTTGAAACAACAGTTTTTTAGGGTTCCGTAGCCTAATGGCAAAAAACGAAACCCTATATAGTTAAACGTCATGTTCGATGTATGTCACAGCCACTTTATTTTAAGTTGTTTACGCATCATAAAGCTGCTGTTAAAAATTTTGATACCCAATAAGTTATTGATATGATTTTCGGTTTAATCTTATTGTCTAGAATTGCAACTATTCCACGCTGTATACCTATTGTTATAATTAGGTATATTATGTGCATGCTGATGCAAACAAACGAATCTATCTTAGCTTTAAAAAATCTAATACGGTAAAAATAGATACTGACGTTGCTCAATGGATGACTATATTTCCATAAGTCATGATGACCCACCACGCGGGCCCAATGCGGATTGGTGGGTTTAACAACTGCAAATGCAGGAACCAACGGCTTAACCTGCCTTCCGAAGCACGGAGGAGCTCGAGATAGTAAATTTTTGGTCACCCATCCCGTGACCGACCATTGCGAAAGTTACTTAACATCAACAATCGCAGTCCGAACGCGCGAACCACTGCGCTTTAGTAATATTAGTTCTTTATTATCAAAATTTATTATTTATTATCGTGTTTTTATAACCAAATCATCATCAACGCAATATGTTATTCAAGCTCAAGCCTTGATCATTGTAAATGTAAATTAAATAAATATGAACAACCCCTGAAGTACCTACCTACCCGGCATAGCACAGATGCTTTCCTTTACAAATCTACATAATTGTTTCCAAGAATTTTATACGGCCCAAATTGTGAATTAATAAGTTAAAACGTCATAAAATACGTAACGTGATCCGCCTTAAAGCCAAACCATGAGTACCTATTCAACGTTACAACAGTAATGAGTCGTACTGAAATGTCCCTGAAAATCGGGATTTAATATGAGAAATTACATCCCGTTCTAATCCCAACCTTAATACTGGAGCGGTAAATCAAAATTTTATTTGTACAACTTTCAAATTGCCCCGGAGCAATATTTGTCACAAGTGGTTGTTTAAAATTTTTAAGTACGAAGCAATATTTGCGCATGAACTTCAGAGTTAATAAATGTTTTGCCACAATAAGTGGAATTTAATGTAAACAGGTACCTTCCTGTATAGGCTCTCGTAATTATTGGAAAACAGATTTTCGTCATTGGTGTGTTTGTTTGTCGTAATCTTCACATCGAAGAGTATGCAGATAATAGACATGCAATATAATGAGTTCTGTTCTGACCCTTTTTGTGCTGATGTCAGCGCTGACAAATAAGAAGTAAACACGTCGAATTTTTCTAGTATATTCACCATCCTATGGTGTTGGCCACCGTCGCTTCATCAATGAGAGAAAATCCTCGCATTCGAAAGAAACATCTTTACAGATGTTTGACTATCGATTAAGATGAAACAGCCATCTAATTATAACTTTTTAATTTTGCATTTTACAATACTATTGTTATGTGATACATATTAAACAAGAAAATATACTAGAAAAAAGCAACTAGTCTCATGTCGCCCTGACGGGATAGCACAGATTCAGATCCCGTCAGGGCGACATGAGACTAGTTGCTAAAATTAAAAAGTTATAAGAAGTAAACAGTCAATGATGAGCATGCTACAAATACCGATACAAATACATAAAACAGAAAAATAGGCTATTTGACAGGTTTTTTAAATCCATTTTATATTATGTAGTACAGTTTAAGGAACCAATTAAAATTAGCTTTTATAATTCTGGAACAGATTTGCTGAAAAATATCAAATAAAAAATTCAATATTTAAATAGCGCGCCAAAACGCTACATTGACAATATGGCGCTGCAATGGGGTCGGTGACGTCACTTGCCTGTATTCTGATCTGTGGGACATAATCATCCACATACGTATGCAAACGAGGTTTACAAGCAGGTGACGTCATCATAAACTCGACGAATCAGGAGCGTTTTGTGTCACGTGACAAACGTTTAAAAAATGCATTTTTATTTACGGATTTTTAAATAAAATTATTATTATTTTCAACGTACGATAATAAATAACCATTTTTAAGGTCTTAATTTATACTGATAAGAGTAATTGAAACTTTATTTTTCGCATTGTCAAATAGCCTATTTATGATTTACACTTTTTCTGTAAATCATAAATTGATCTGTTTACAACCTACCTAGCTTTTTTCTTCAAAGAAAAGTACGTGAGCGTAAATATCAATTTACATTACTCGTACTTGGCTGAATTACTTTTTAGACCATGTGCGTACTAAAAGAAACAATGAGCCTGGAAAAAAATACCTTACGACTTTCCACATTACACTACTAATGAGTTGTCGTAGAGAGCTCTCAGCCCACTGTCTAAATATAGAATAATCTCATCTTATCCATTTTGAACCTTAAGGCAACGTCTTTAAGTAAAGACTCAAAGGATTCAGAATAAATGACAAACCAAATTGGGCGAAATGGGTATGATGTAAAAAATGAGTTAGTACAGTAAGTACGATACGAGTTTATACGGGTAAATGAATAAATAGAGAAAAAACATATAACAGACAGGCTGATTAACTAACAAAAAATCACTAAGCAACCAGTGTTTTCGCTATGACTGACAGCCACACACTGAACCAAGTTTTCCTTAGATAATCAACCCTATGTTTGCAACAAGTTAAAAATTACATCGGTTCCTACAAACTTTGCTACGGATAGTTAAATTTTGTCATTTATTCTATGGGAAATATGTCAAAATATAACTGTTTGTAGCGAAAACGAATCTGACTGAATATATAAGAAGCGGGGCTAAATCAATTCGTCTATCATGTAATTCTGTCTGTAAGAAACTACCGAACACAAATATTTTGCTATGGAAGTTAAAGGTAAGAAAGGACTCGGCCTTTTGTCGGTCAAAAGAATGTTGAAGGAAGTGAAATAAGAAATGTCAAAACTCCACGTGAATTAAGTCGCTGGCTGTTAGTCAGCATATCGATCAATATCACGTAAAGTACAATAGTCTGGAGAACTAGAGGGTACAAGGGGCTAGGCAAGTTGCGTCTTTGATTTAAGACAAACCTTTTTTACCGACTTCAACAAAAAACAACGCGTATTTTTTTTTTTTGTCTGATGTATGTATACCGATTACTCCGGTGTTGGTGATCCGATTTTAATAGTTGTTTTTTTGTTCGATCGGGTACACTGTCAATTTGGTCCCATATAAGTCTCATTGAGATCCGATGATAATCTTCGGAGATATGGGGCCTAATGTCATGGAAGTCATGAAACAATTATATCATCCAGGTAATTGTTAGATTCTTGTTCGAGCTGAAGTTTCACGCAATAACTACTGAGCGGATTTTGATGAAACTTTCTATAATTCTTTTTTTATCTGAAAGAAAATGGTTTATGAGTAGTTTTTTCAGAATCCTGAAAAATATCATACACGTTTTGGCAAGTAGTCGTTTACCTAGATGATATCATGGTTATGGCTGATATATGGGCTGATTTTTAGTGTAAGTAACGGCACATGATGTAACTAAAAAATCTGAAATAAAAACATTTTATAAAAAAAAAATCAAACCGACTTCAAAAAGTAAAAAATAAAACTTTTGGAGTCGTTTTTTTTTATACTCTAGCTAAACTTAATAAAAACTCAAACTTATATTTATTTATTTTACTTTATTTATACAGTATGTTCGTACACCAATTACAATAATTAAAGAACACAATAATTATCGTAATTTCACTTCTTTGTTATATATATGTACATACATTAACAATAAAGATCTTTATTTTCTAAAATTGAGTGAAACAAAAGTAAATTTGTTTTATTTACTATGCACAAAACTGAAGGTTTCTCGAGTTTTTGGGATTCGTAAGACAAATATACGACTAAATAATACATCGACATAGAAAACTTTGCTTAACTGCTTAACTGTTGATATTTCTTAACTTTATGATTTTTTTATTTTTGCATTCTACAATGCTATTTTTATACTTACTTATGATAAATTTTAAACAGATTAACTTGATTGTAAAATAAATAAATAATTATTTCTTACACTCACACCAAATAACTTAGCCCCAAAGTAAGCACTGTAAGGCTTGTGTTTTGGGATACTAGGGTAACAGATATAGATACATATAATTATACATATATAAGTATTTATGAGTAGAAATATATGTACATAAAAGTCCATGACTCAGGTAAAATGCTCGTATTCATCATACAAACATTGCCCCTACCGGGATTCGAACCCGGTACCTTGGAGTAGGCGACACCTTGAAACCGGTGTACGTAGCACTAACCACGGTTACACGGATTACGGTACCACGGAAGTCATCAAAAATATGTTATGTTTGTATGAAAATAACGCAGTTGCTCGATTTATTTGCTCCCGAGTGTATTTATGTCAGTTTCAGTTACAGTCGTTCTTTATATTTTATTAGATTAAGTACTTTTCTCCTTTTTGTATTAAGTTTTGTATTCGTTGTTGCAGGTATACATAGAAAAGATTTCGCGTGTTCCATTTGCATCGATACCTTTACACAAAAGGTAAGAAACACCATAACAAAACCAAAATAACTGTCATCATGTCTGCATTTCGGTTAATGGGCCAACAAATCATACAGCTGATTACAGAGTTACATTTTTCAAAAAATATTAGTGGAGACAGATCACGAAGGTGTCCATTTATTTTGTGTGAAATTATGATAATAAAGCCATTATTATATGCAACCTCATTGCATGACTCCTGACTATTTACAACGTACCGCTACAAAATAAAAAGTTACCAGAAGGACTGATCCCGCCACACTCGAAACACTTGACTGACTCACTAGAGTCAAAGAATATAGAACTAGAGTTGCTTGTTACGGTATTGACTTTGTATTCTTTTTGACTATGGCGTCTAAATACTGCTTGAGAATGCCTGTAAATGTAGCGTCAATTTGTGCATTCACATTATGCCAAATACTATAGAAAACAGATATCCCGCACTCTTAACGTTTGTCATACATTTCTACATCATTCATTCATTTCTACTCATAAATACTTGGCAACTTCTTATACAGCTTCATCTGATTCGCCATAGTGGCATGCCACCGTACTATTTTGTTAATTTGTCCTGCATCCTTCATTAAGTAGTGAAATCGGTCCACTTCATGCCACTAGGTGCCCTGTTCGCTTAGATGCCCGAATTCTTCCTCTATACGTATTAACTCGCTTGAATTGCAATAGGAGGTATTTGATTATTCTGATTATTCTGATTGTTCTCTCTGCTTGGGCGGCCGCCTTACGTGCTTTGTGTTACCGCTGGCTAATAAAATTAATTTGATCTGGGTCGGTTTTTGTTTGGGCTGTGTTCGACTTGTTAACTAGGCTGTGGTAATGTTGAGAATGTGCGTGGAAAATCTTTATTAAACGACTGCAAAAAACATTGTTGGGTAAACCCCAACAACTTATAATCCCTAAAGAAAAATAAAACCGGAAAAGTGCGAGTCGGACTCGCCAACCGAGGGTTCCGCAGTGAACCTAGGTACAATCGGGGAAATTCCCGGTTGACCAGTAGAGTTTTTTTGGGAAACATTTTCTCGGAAAGTACTGAGGTTATAGAAATAACTTATTATTCAAATTAAATACCTGTTAATGTTCTATTATTTGTGTTATAAACGTTTTCTATATACCTATAAGTTCTTTAAATAAAGCTCCCTAAAAAACTCTACTGGATAACCGGGAACCAGGGAACTCCCCGACTGTACATATTATACCATAGTTCATGAACCGAGTCGCGCAGCTTTTTCCGATTCTTTTCCAAAATTCAGTTTCCCAAAATGTAAAGACTATATTTTTTATGATTTATTTACAACTAGCTTCCCGCCCGCGGCTTCGCCTGCGTGGACTACACGACTAATGCTATTGTGAGTTATCCATAAGAAATATACATATACCACCGCGGAGTTTTCTGTAGACGTTTTCAAGGTGTACAAATACTTAGTACAATATTTTGATAAATCTCGTTGGGTTCAGCCTGCGTTTGCAATGTAAGCGGAAAAAAATGTAATCATTTACGACATCACATTAGAAACCTCAAAAATCACAGTATTTCTCTAATCTATATTGAAGGTTATTATACATATAAACCTTCCTCTTGAATCACTCTATCTATTAAAAAAACGCATCAAAATCCTTTGCGTAGTTTTAAAGATATAAGCATACATACAGACAGCGGGAAGCGACTTTGCTTTATACTATGTAGTGATTGTATAGTTTTCTATAGTTCTAGGTCAAAGGGGAGGTACCCTATGAATTTTGATTCCCTTTAGAGTGTAGAAATACACGTTTTTGCGGCTTAAACGTCCTTACCATTTTTTATTTTAATTTATAAGTTTAATTTTTTCACAGCTTCAAGAAACTTATATATGTTTTTAATTTCAACTAGATACCACATGCGTCCCCGAGTTCTTCACTAAATTCAGTTTCCAAAACTAAATGCTATATTTTTATTATTTAACTAGCCTTCCCCCCGGGACTTCGTCCGCGAGGAATTAGGTTATCGCGTGTATTAAGGATCTCGCGTGGTCGTGCCATTTCGTCGTCTAAGCCACATAACATCCACTGCTGGGTAAAGTGGTTTGCAAAACTTTGTACAGAACAAATTGCATGAGGTAAGTACGGTTACAGTTTTCAATACACTTACAAGACATAAATTGTGTCAACGATTATTTACATAAAAATAATAAAATAAAAATAATATATAAATAATGGGCAACATGATAAGAAAGTATAAAATTACTATGGGAACAGAGACCAGTCAACAAGGTAAACAAAACCACGCCAAAACCTCTCTAAACATAAAATCAAGGTGATTTATTTTAAAGTGCATAAAAACAGTATATGTATGGCTATAGGATACTTATGTCTTGTCGAGTTTCCTGCAAATTGATTGATTAGGAATATTTTTATATTGTGCCTGAAACTGTAAATACTTTGCAGGTCCCTAATTGGTGGAGGAATATTATTCCAGCATTTAGAAGCAGCGTAACGGAAACTACCTCGAAAGGCAAAGGAGGCATGCTAAACAGTAGCCAGATGTTGCGCACATTTTCGGGGTCCAAGAAGTTTACGACTAGAGGTCCAGGACAGCTTGTCGTATAAATAGACAGGTGCACACAAAACAAGAGATTCCACAAGTTGAATCCGTATTTCTACACTTAGATGCCGTCTAACCTTGTACAATACTCTAAGTTTATAAAAGCAATTTCGGATACAATCCCCAATATGGTTCTCAAAGCCTAAATCGCAATCCATCCGAAGACCCAAGTTACGTGCTTCATACACTCTCTATCGTTTCATTTTTAATTTTTATAGGTAAGGGTGAATTTATTTTCCCTAAAGATGTTGTGACCCAAATACAGAAATTTAGTTTTCGAGGGATTTATCTGAAGGCTGTTTTTATTTGACCACTCTGCGATTCTAGAGAGATCCTCATTTAGTTTAATTACTGCTTGGGTAGCACCTTCAGGCTTGAAAGAAAAATAAATTTGTGTATCATCACATCAGCATAAAAGTGGTATTTACAATGTGTGTTCTTCTGTAGCCGGACCACAGTTTAGTACTCAGATGCTACAGTTCAAAATAATACCTACCTAAAGTCTACTTTCATCGGAATAGTCGGACAGACGGTCAACAAACTGATCCTATTATGGTTCCGTTTTTTCTAATGACGTAGGGAACCCTAAAAGGAACAAACTGATTTCAAAAACCAAAACAAAAAACAATGAAAGAGGTCAAAAGTAGTAAATTGGTTGTCACGCCTTGCGCGCCAGTCTTTTGCGCAAAACACAAGCAGTCCGTAGGTACATCTTCCTTTGTACGACTATGAATTTCTGTATGTTATCATCAATGTTATTTTATTACATAGATATTATGTTACGATCATAGTTATTTGCTTTGAAATCTGTGACAAGACTGCACACATACACAATTTGACAAGTAGGACAAAATACACGAAAAAGCATGTAAATGAAAGTAAGCAAATTTGAATCGGACCCCATATAGAGTCTTCACAATTATATCAATGCGAACGAATAAACTCAAAATCTACTCAACGGATTTGAATGAAATTTGGTACACAGATAGAAGATAGCATTGCTATGAACATAGGATACTTTTTATCCCGATATTCCCACGGGAACAGGAACCATGCCAGTGAAACCGAGAGCGGCCGCTACTTAGTACGTTATAAAATCGCTTTTGACAACATTTTATGTTGTGGTTTCGATCGATTGTACGGACAACAGCAACCACGGTTTACACAAAATGTCCCACAAACAAATTCGAACTCAACGGCATATAATATAGGAATGTTTTTAAAAACCAAAGCCGATTGGAGAAATTTGGCAGTTAAATAAAGCCGTGCCGTGTGGTGACGGCCTAAGAATACACGTGTCACCACTCCCTTACATGCCTGGGATGTCGTAAAGACCAACCCGTCTGCCAGCGTGGTAGCAGTAGGCTAATAGCCTCCTATGAAAGCCACAATAGGCGTGAGCTAGGAGAGGCTTATGTCCAGCAGTGGACGTCCACAGGCTGATGATGGATATAAAGCCGTGGCTGCTGTTGACTGTACATGAGACGTTTCGAATGAGCTGCTATGGATCAATACGTCTTAATTAACATTTTAGAATACCTATGCAAGGTGTTCTTAATTAAAGGAATTAGGTTCTCTCAAGTTTACATTTACATAAGTGTAGTACGACTACGTACATCTTATGTTTTAATAAAACAACTTCTACGGATATCAAACGCGCTATATTTCCACGAACTAAGTTGTAATTGTCCGTATTTTTAGGTTTTTAGGGGTTTTCCCGACGTTTCGGCACCTTTACAGCTACCGTGGTCACGGGATGACTATAAATGTGCCGTAAAGGTGCCGAAACGTCGGGAAAACCCCTAAAAACCTAAAAATACGGACAATTACAACTTAGTTCGTGGAAATGTAGCGCGTTTGATATCCTTAGAAGTTGTTTTATTAAAACATAAGATGTACGTAGTCGTACTACACTTATGTAAATGTAAACTTGAGAGAACCTAATTCCTTTAATTAAGAACACCTTGCATAGGTATTCTAAAATGTTAAAAAAATCAAAAAACCCCAAAAAACCTAAAACTACGGACAATTACAACTTAGTTCGTGGAAATACAGCGCGTTTGATATCCGTAAAAGTTGTTTTATTTCGATGTAGTACGACTGTTAGGAGGAGTTAATCGCTAATAATTAAATGAAATTATTCTTTATTAAATTGAGGATGTGGCCTCTTCATATTTTGAAAGGCAAATTCATATAGTTTACGTGGTTATCAATCAGAATTTATTCAACGTTTAACAGCGAATGTAGTATAGCATCAGTACATATTAAAACACGCTTTATCTACGGCCATCGCTGGCTGGATTGGCACTGAACGTTGTGTTTTAGAAAGAGAAATGTCGACTGTCATTTTATACTTTTTGGTAGGCTTTCTTGTAAAGTTTTCTTGTAATGTATATAATAAAACGATTTACCAAATAAGCATATTACACGCCTTTTTGAATTGTCAGTCAGTTCTGCCCCACCACCCATTTCAGACTCCTTAAACATTAATCAATATTTCTTTGTTTATGAGTGTGCCAATTATTGTCATATTCAAATGAAAAAATATTTTATACCTATCTGTAAAATGAAAATCATTACTATTCACATTCTTTCATCTCACGTTTTGACCGTATAATATATTGTAAGCTAGATGACGCTTCAACAAGTATGACTCCGTCCTTTAATCAATATTAGTTACTTTAAAATGGTGGTATGGCATAAGTAAAAAGAAGCAAGCTTAAATTTATGACCAAGTGATTTTTGAATTCTTGTAGACATTAGAAGTAAAACAGATACCTTTCTAAATTAAGAAATATAGATTTATCGTTGCTTGCTACAACTAGATACCGCGGTTCTTACAAACAACGCTCTAAAAATATGTCGTTTAGTTTTAAGGAAAACGTTTAATGTATGTTTCTAGCGACTCTTGGTGACTTTAAGAACTATAAAAGAAGTAGAACGTATTTGTATTGTTATTTTAATAAAATATTAATTTGCAAAAGAACGAATCTCATATTTTCCCACGTATAAGTTTCATGATATGCAATACAAAAGGTCGACTTCTCCAGTCATTTTAAAATGAAATCCAGTCGAAAATTGGGGAAGTCGTTACGTTCCGAAGGGGAGCAATTAGAAATGTAGGTCAGAGCGAGACGGAAGCATTTAGCCTAATGAGAGAGAGGGATGAGGGCTTGTTGTTGTTTTAATTTATGTGGACGAGTTAGTGACAGGTATGAAAATTATTCTTGAGGTAAGCGTGGACTCTGGTGTTGAGGTATTCTGATGCTTTTTTGTTTGATGTTTTTAATATATTTTTTAATTTGTAATTATGTTTTCATACTGCCTCGTTAGAGTTTGGAAAAGGGTTCAGGGGAAGTTATATTTACTGGTTTAATTATCAAACTTTCTTTAAATATATATACACACACACACACACATATATATATATATATATATATATATATTAATGTGTCACCATTTCAAAGATTACCTACTATGTTTTAAAAAAGTTCACTTTATTTTTTATAATTATATACCAGTGAGATGATCGAAGGTCAGAAAGCAAAAGAAGCCAGGACGGCAAAGAAGGTTCTCAGTGATCCAGAACCATAACGTTGCGAAGGGTTTTTGTTTCGGAAAATTTATGACCTAATAGTATATACCTATAGATATTTATTATACGAATTAAACAAACATGCAAAGGTCAATGACTCTACGATTAAATTCAATTTTGTTTTTGTAGTCTCTTTTAGTGCAGAACCAGTCCCAAAGCACTTAATTAAAGCTCTAAGCAGAAAAACTAAACTATACAAGCGAACAATTAAAAAATAAACTTTTTTCATCTATTCAGTTAAAGTTGATAAATTCAAATTTCAAATTGAAGTATCTGTCTCTGCTTTTACTTTGGCACTTGAAACTCGAAACTACGATAAATTCTGGCGTTAGCTAATTAATTTAACTCGCAGAAATAGTTTGTGTCATTGTTAACAATGCAGTATTTGAATAACTACACAAGTTTGACGTCTTTTGATGAGAAAGGCGAGTAAGCAAGTTCAAGATGATAATTGAATTTGTTTGGGAGTTAGCTTTCACTGTATTTATTTATCAAAAACCTTTACTAGAAAAACAACTTACATTACACTGCTTACTGTTTTGGTGCATTATTTTACAATTTGAGTAGGTGGTGAAATAGGTAGATTATGGGTGCAATCTGAATTTTTTAACTTGAAATTCTCAATTCAGAAATCATACTTTGAAACGCATTTGCAGAGAGGAAATAACTAACACTCATACAATCGGGGAACTTCTCGGTTGATAAGTAGAGTTTTTTAGGAAGCGTTACTTCAAATAGTTTGTTTCAAATATATTAGAACATAAATTAGGTATATCCATCATCGGCCTGGTGACGTCCACTGCTGGACATAAGCATCTCCTAGCTCACGCCTATTGTGGCGTTCATAGGAGGCTATTAGCCTACTGCTACCACGCTGGCCAGACGGGTTGGTACAGGGTTTGTTACAAGTTTTCCTTCTCTCGCACAGGTGTTCAATGCGTCGAGCCTCTTAGTCGACTCTTACGACATCCCAGGCATGTAAGGGAGCTGTGACACTTGTATTCTTAGGCCGTCACTACACGGCAAATATTTTTTCCAATAATACCATAAATTAAGTAAATTAATTATTTTGCCTTATTACTTTTCGAAAAAGCGTTTCCCATTAAAATTCTACAGGTCAACCGAGAAGGTCGCCGACTGTACCTGAAGATAAGACAATAAATATGTGTACGCTACAAGAGGTTGAAAAACCAGTACAGCATTTGCCTTTCCCTGGCCATTTCATCGTCCCCAGTTTCCCACCGAGACGCCAAGCTGGAATTTTTGTCCTCTGTGTTTGACATCAATACCCACAAAAAGGGAAGCCGGTTGCTGGAAAACCCACGTTACCGGCTAAACAATAAGCTTTACATTTGATTAATTATAGAACAAGAATAGAGATGAATTATAATGGATTCGGAGTGAAATATTTATCGGCTTTTCAGAACCTTTTAGTTGATTTTATTAACGAACGATAATACGCCTTTTTTTCATTAACTTCCCAAGCGTCCGAGTTATAAGACACAGTGGATATTTTATTGTTTTCTGGAAACCGGTGTCCTGCTAGCCATTGACGAATTAAGATGGCTATTGAGTTTAAAATTAAAGACTTTATATGGACTTCCGACTAACAACACCACTATAAAATAATAGTTTTTCTAAAGGTCTGATAACCAAACTAATAGCATAGAGAAACAATTTATCAAGTTTCAATAAAAAGTTTTGTTACGAGTATAAAATAATTATTAACTAACATGTTTTCCAAAACCGATTCACCAAAATGAATTGTAATTTTAGAAATAATTAATCTCTTCATTCCAAGACTCCCATAATTTAATTCAGGTTCTAAGATATAAGATACGTGTCCTATATAATTGGGCGATTACTCAAGCTGGAACCTTTTAAGCTTCACGAGAGCTCAGAATAAGCTGGTCAGTTTCAAGTGTGCCTAACGGATGGAGTGGAGAGGCTCTTTCGCTATTTCTGTTTCCGGCCAAGGCTCTTCTTTACGATTGTTTCATTTTTCTGATAATGTTACAAAAATAATATTTTATGGTATGATTTACCTAATGACTGGCTCCCCAGTGGGCATTAAATTTTATTAAATTGGCTGTTGATTTCCATAAACTCAGGTGCATTTATAAATACTCATTATCTATGAGTTTTGCAATCGAAAACAGCAATAAATTGGAAATACATTCTAAGAGTAAACACAGTGTTCAATCGTGTTGTTGGGATATTATTGATCTCTTGGTATTTTAGACTTGATTGGTTGTACTCGTGCTATCAGTTTTTCTATCAAAATATTTATTAGTAGTAATGCTGCTGCTTTTTCTGCTCACAGAGATCTAGTAGTGTCAGTTTAACATCAATGCAATACCTTACAGACGACCGTGGTAAATTATTCTATATTTGGATATCGGCACAAGGTTTAGTAACATCGATAATAGGAGTTCCTGAATAAATCCTAGTTTCAGTAAATATAAGTTAAATTAATGGAGAAAATCAATTTATTTGAACACAACCGTTTGAATCGTTCATAACTTAATAAGTAATAACTCATTCATTATTGCCAATTTGGAAATCATTTTGACTTTCAATTTTATGTAAGGACCTTTCACGAACATTTTGCTTCGTTACCGGATATTGAACGCGATTGAAAACCCATTTGAAAATGTTGATCCCGTTTGGAATCGTTCAACCCATTGCGAACATTATTTGTGAATCAGGGTATGCTGATGAAAGTTTTTTTTTCTTTTTTTATGGATAGATTCTTAGCTTTCATTATACCTGATCTTAAGTATTGATAGGGCTGAAGATGGAAGCTCACCTCTCCCGGAATTCTCAACCACTGAGGAACTGGCTATCTTATCTCCAACTACCGGAACACAACGACGCTGAAAACATTTTATTATGGTATCAAACTTAGACAAGATGGTGGTATCTAGCCAGGCAGACTTTCAACCAGTCCTACCACCAACCAAGATCTTTTAATCTGCGAGATTTTTGTATAAACTTACAATCATATTAGTAAGTTATACCTTAATTGTTTGTTTTTTGATTAAAAATAATAGTAGAGTAACGACTCTAGGAAGGAAAAATTAGATTATAATTGGTCAAGAACGGTTCTTGACCAATTTTAATTTATTTTTCCTCGAGTGAATGGAAGTAATAAAGTTACGCATGGGTAACCACTACGCGTTACATTATTACTTCCATTCACGATAAAAACCTGCATTACCATAGCATGCAATACTTACTAGTTTTGTAGGTATACAATGATAAGTAGGTATTTATGCCATCAGTCTGTTAATGGGTGTTTCATAGTAATTTATTAAATTATATTATTTCTTACCACCGGTTTTGTGTTAGGTACACAATCAATAGCCTTCCCATTTGTCATTGATGGAAAGTCGCCTATATTGTGGCGAAATCAATAGCCAGGTCAATATCTAATTCCTAATGGACTCTCTAGTAAGTGGCTAGTCTGTGAAAGCCTTTTGAAGTACAAATGTCATGAGCTATTAGTTACAATAAAGTTTTGTAGCACTTTGACGAAATGTTTTAAAATCAAATTCATTAGTGTCACGATAAGGATTCATGAATATGTCATCGAAAGTTTATGCAAGATAGGGATAAAAAAATCTTTATTAAATCTATTAAAATTACAAATATTAGACCAAAATTCATGGATTAAACTATGTTTCAATTATTTTATTAAGCTTAGACATTTCCCAGTATATACACAGTAAACATTTAATTGATGGTAGCATTGATATCCAATTTCGAATATCATCAAATTGTACTTGTACTACTGACAAGTCTATCGAATGAAGAATATTTGACCTTATTCATTCAAGTATTTTACTTAACCACAGCATGAAGACACAAAAATCTTTAATTGAGCGCAACCAACCGATCTGAGACATCAATCTCGACAACGACGATAAATAATAAGGGATAGATTTATGAAAGGAGGGTAACTTTGATTTATTTCGGCTGCAAGTATTACGAACAGATTGCAAACATGATCGATGTCGGTGTACTTTATGGGCGTGTTGACTTCTTACAATGTTTTTCTGATGTTATTTATGACTTGGTTTGGGATGGTTATGACAAGATTTACAACATCGTCGTTGATAGGGAAACAATGTTACGTACGCATAAGAATGCCGCACTGTTCTATTCTTGTAATTCTTGGTAGTTTTTCGATTCGTGCGACATATATATTAATGTTAGAATGATTTACTAAATTTGAACCTCCTCTGTGGACTTCAGGTATGCCACCGATAATAGACCCAGAGGTCCCGGGTTCGAAGCCCAGTGGGGGTAAATATTGTATTCGGGTTGGTTGGTGGTAGGACTTGTTGTAAGTCCGCCTGGTGTGATACCACTATCTTATCTACGACTGACGCCATAACAGCAATGTTTTCGGTACTATTATGTTCCGGCAGTTAGAGCTAACAGAGCCAGTTTCTCAGTGGGTGAGGGTTCTCAGTGGGTAACGGATAGGCGCCTTCACGTTCAGCCTTAACATTTCTTGACATCCGGTATGATGAAGTCTACGCGACACCCCGTTCATAAACAATTCATAATTTACTACAGTTTCTGTTCAAAACCTATCTTAAAAAGTAGGATATGGTTATAAATCTCATTACCGACATAGTTCCTAAGAGAATCGTACATAATAGCGGCCATTTTGCTGAATAAACGTTAAAATGGATCAGTCTGAGCTAAATTAAATGCCACGACTAGCAATCTAACTATGGGAGGTATTACGTACGGGATTATTCGGAGCTGGTGATTTTCTCGGTTTAAAACAACACCTTATCATGAATAAATATTTAATCATTCTTAATATTGTGTTTTATTATTTTCTATTTAACCTTAATACAAGTAGATTGAGTACCCAAAGGCTTAATGATATATTTGAATCATTATCTAGAAACACTAAATTCATCATCATCATCATTCAGCTTATCGCAGTTCACTGCTGGACCTAAGCCCCCATTAAAAAGATGCGCCACAATTCACTATCTTCCGCCTTTTCATCCAGCCACTACCTGACACGTTTTTCAGCAGGCCTACCGCCATCTTTTAGAAACCGTCATGTCGTAAGAACGTTTTGTTTTCCTTTTGTTTCAATACTGTTTAAATTACTTTATTTGACACAAGACGTCGTAGTAGGTTTGATTGATAAAAATCTTGTTTGAGTGAATGATTGAGCGATGACGCCACAAAACTTCCGTCAAAAGACAAGCTTGTTTTAAGAGGTTCGCGGTACTATATGACATATGGATGCTGATAAGCAATACAGTGTCAAGCCACACGAACGTCAACTTGAAAAAATGGCGTCGAACGATGCCACACCAATTTTTTATTAGTTTATTAGAAAAAAAATGCTTCTCCTGATTTTTTATGTGTTTAATGTATTCAATATTGTATAATAAACAGGTTTGTATCATAGTAATGCAGAAATTTGTTAAATACTTACAAAAAAGGGTGATTTTTGTATATTGCGAAATATTTAATATTTATTAGTTTTCTGAACAAGAAGTTACGGAACTTAACACTATATTACAAAATGATGATAAATGGTTTTAATAACGCTAAATGTATATTAAGATACTTAAATCATTATTGCCAAATTTAGTATCTTCCCTAATTGTTTGTTAGTTAAAAATAAAACCCAAATATAAAAATAAAAACAGTCTTTACTGAATAAAAAAGTATACAGTCTTCTATTAAATAAAAAATAACAATAATAACAATAGCTTCTCTTACACAAATAAAAATCAGAGTACTTATCTATTGTGACACATTTTGTTTAATTTAACATTTAACGAAGTTTTATTATTTTTAGTTCTTTCTCTACTTTTATAATGGGTTTATTTCTAAACAGTTTTTTTCCTAACATTTTACTTAATTATTAAGTATCACTTTTACTTACTATACTAATATACTTAAGGCAAATTTTTGTTAACACCTGTATACAAAAAATAGTCATAATCAGTCTTATTGGTAACATATTATGTCACATGTCAAAATTCAAAATTCTTTGAATTCGGTTTTGAAAAAAACCGTTTCAAAATATAGTTTTAAAATATAACTCGAAAGTTTAAAAGTGTATAATATGTCAAAATGGAACTTTGTTTATGAACTAGTCAACTAACTTCTTAGGTATCCAGTCTCATATCATAATTAAATCAATGAAATAAATCAGAACAAAAATAAAATCGAAAATTTAAACAATATGTTAGTATTGGGGAAAGTCTTCTTTAACAGTACCTTTTATTTACTCTTCAATATACTGTTCTTTCACTTCAAAATCTATTGAATTGCCTAAACCATCAGCATCATCTACAAAATCATCCGAATTGACATTCTTCAAGAAATTGTAAAAGCTTTTTACATCTGATGGAATAAGCTTTTACAGTTCTTTTAGATCTTGAACTTTTGCAGCTGATAGTTCACGCCCACTGGGGTATCAGGAAGATCCAGTGCGAAATTCGGTTTTTGTTTGCGGCCCTTACCGCCTTTAGTGATGTCAATTACCTGAGGTTCCCCATCAAGTTTTGATTTCATAAAAAGTTTCGAAGGTTCATTGCGATGAAGTTCTATTTCAAAAGTTGAAAGCTAAGAAGGTTAGTCGCTAAAGGACTGGACTGATTTATCTCCACAACATTAGGCTCTTGCACGTCAGTCCCCACATGGTCGATAACTCTATTATTGGAGCCATGCTTTCTATAGATTTATTTCAGGTAACGCATCGGAAAGTATACCACTGCATCGGGAGTTTTGAAATTCGACAGAGTATTCTAGATCTCGATCTGTAATATCATTCAAAAATGATATCGATTGAGGACTTTCGGAGGTACCAGCTTCTACTAGCGCATCTGCCTGAAAAACTTCTATTGGTGGACCATCTTTCGCGATGGAATTTGCAAGGCTGACCAGCAGTTGATCTCTTGATTTTGGTGGTGGCATGTTTCTGTAACAAAATAGAATAGTGAGTTGAGTGGGCAGGACATAACTACGTAGAAGGCGAACAGACGAAGACGAAGAACAGACGAAGCGGCGAGCGGAGGCGGTGACTGCGCGGAGTGCGGATCCACCGCCGAACCGCGCTCAGTGGTGGATCAACCGCCAAACCACGCGATCACCACTTAGGTATAGAACATACGAAGCGGCGCAGCACCGTCAGCCGCAGCAGCGAACGAAAACGGTGACCGCGCGGAGTTGCGGATCCACCGCCGAACCGCGCAGTCACTGCTTACCCTCTCCACTGCGGCTGATGCAAGATCAACGCGCAATAGTGTGTAGTTGCTCGTACAGCGGTGCCATGTTCAGTATACAAGGACTCGACGGATTGCCCACAGAGCAATACAGAGTTTTGAACCACCGACCACGTTCCGCAGCGGTGGGCGGTGTTGCGCCGCTTCGTATGTTCTACGCCTAATGGCGTTTTCGAGCTAGGTGCCAAGTTAACTTGTTCGGGTAGTAAGTAGTTAAGCAAAAACTTAGGCGATTCATAAGTTTTGGTGAAAGCGGCCTTAGGACGATTTAAACATAACATTTTTTTGTTTGGGGACTACTAGATAAGCTAATTTAGGCAATATGATTTTACGGAGCTTAAAATATAAATAATGTCTAGTAGCACCCTCATCAACATTTACCAATATTAAGTTAAGGATATTAACTCCGCTTCAAGTTTTACGGAAACACTCTTATTCATTTAGCAATAATGCGTTAAGTTGCATAGTACAATACTAGTATTTTTTTACATTTAGCAATAATCAATCAAGCTAATTTGAATTATTAATGAAAAATTTAGAACACTTCAGTCAAAACGATTAGAAAAACATCAACATATATTACTAAATAAACGCTTTTCTTTTGAAATAAATCATAAACATCATAGGATTTGGTTGTTTTTCTCATTTTTATCGGCAAACTAACCTCAAAGAGAATTGGTTATGAAAATTTTGAAAATACTATAAAATTCTTACTTACCGTGGTAACTTCAGCGTGGATTGCGGACATAACACTTTAACAACCGTTTGTACATTAAAGAAAGTACTTTAACTAGAATATCACATTTTATTTCGATTTTTTAACGCGGGTTTTGTTGTTTGTCTCTGCGCCAAAGAACAAAATTCAATTTCGCAATAATGTGTCAAGTCTCCCGACATCTTTAACGAAATAATAAATGGCGCTGCTTCGAGTGGTGAGTATGTTAAGGAACAAGACGTAGTATTGACAAACTTTGTATTAATGATTTCATATTTGTTTCAAGTTATTGTTGTGTTTTTCCTCTATTTCTATGTTTTAAATCACTTAAAACATTATTGAATAATGATAAACACGAGACGCTTAATCAAAATACATCAATATCTCCGAATTTGTGTTTTTGTGGGTTGACACATTATTGCTTATCAGCATCCATATAACAACATTGCGCCGATACAAACTGACATTAAACAATATTGCGTTAAGAGATGGCGGTAGGCCCCCAGGTCATCGGTCCATATAAAACACAAAATTCATAATTATTTTATTCTGTTTATAATTACGTGGGTAACAATTTGATATTCATAACATATTTTTTTCCATTGTTTTTCTTATTCACTTCAACTTTTGCTAGACGTTTACCAAAACGAAAATTGTTACGTCAGATATAAGACCACTTTCTTATCTAAGTTATCCCCTCGTGGATAACGCATTCTGTCCACCAACGCAGGCTTAGATCGCAATCGACGAAGACCGGACGCTACAACACTGCCCATTTATTATAAGTAAAGTGGATTATGTGATTTTATCACTTTCTCTTTGTTTATGAGGTTCGTTATGAACTTCATGTGGTGACTTACATTTGTCATGACAGTTATGTTTATTAATATTTGCACGCGCTGAATATGGTTTTATAAACCTGACGCTTTGCATTTTGTAAATTAATATGTAAACTCATCCTGCTATTCAAATTAGAATTATCAGTTGCTCTGTTAACTGTTTTCAGATGTTTAATTCGTCATTTGCTAGCTGGACAAAAGTATCCAGAGAACATGGAATATCTAGGTACTGCGTCTCATACTCAGGGCCTTATGTAATTTGATATTCGTTTTAAACCCAAGTTGACTATTCCTCTCACTTTTATTTTACGTAATCTTGTTATGCCTTAAATTGTCTATTTACCATAAATAGCTTTCCTATACTATTTTTAGCAGAACTGTCAATCACAGTGTCAAGTTTAATTAGTAATGCCAGCGTGCAGGAACGTGTATTTATAAACAAGGCCTTTGCTGTCGGTAGAACCGGGTAACGGCTCCAAGTTACTGTCAAACGGTGACATGTGGTTTAGATTTAACATGCTTATAGTAGAAATTCATGTATTGTGCCGAGAATTGGTGTTCTCTTTTGCAGTTCTTGTTACTACAGTGCAAAACATATTACACACGTATCACGATTTAGGTTTGATTACGACTATAACCGCCTCTGTGATCTAGTGGTACAACTACCGGTATCCGACCCAGGGGTCCCAGGTTCAATTCCCAGCGGGGGTACATATTGTATTCGGTTTGATTGGTGGTAGGACTTGTTGTAAGTCTGCCTGGCTAGCTACCGCCATCTTATCTAAGCCTGACGCCATAACAACAACGTGTTTAGCATTGTTGTGATCCGGCAGTTCGAGATAAGATAGCCAGTTCATCAGTGGCTGAGGATTCCGGGAGAGGCTCGCTTCCATCTTTCAACCTTATCAATTCTTAAGATCAGGTATGATGAACGCTAAGAGTCTCCCCGTCGTTATAAAAAAAAATGACTGAAAGCAAATAGCCAATAGCCATACAACATTTTCGGGTTGAACCTGGAATATGTTTGATCGACATAAGTATTTGGGCTCGGCTATTGTTTTTCATGCAACATTGCTGATGCAACTGTGTGTACCTTTTTTTTGCCAAGTTTGAAACAAAAATAATTGGTATATCAAGTGAGCCGTTTACTCGTTTGACATGTTATTGTAGTATTAACGTCAGTCAGCGTTAACGAAACAATAACCAAAAAGAATGTTGCAAACTCAAAGGCGGTAACAAAAAAAATTGCAATCTGCTATTAAAAAACGATTGACTAAAAAACCCCAACATCCAGTGTTATGCCAGACCTACTTAACCGACGATAATTTTCTACAAAAACTAATTTCTTTCTTTTAAGGGTTTAGGTATATTTAAAGAACACCATCTACACGCGACAATGTGTTATCCCTTACAGTTTGTGTAGTAAAGTGTTTTTATTTAATAAAACAATATTTTCTGTAAGTAACGATCCACTTTTATTCAGTACTTTTCTAAAACCGCCATTTGCAACCAGTGTTGCCAACACCTCCCTTCTACTTTATGCTACATCTTCCCCTTCAGAATTACACACATAATCCTTCAAATATTTTGGAGGCCTAACCGTCCTGGTAGGTCTTTTATTATAATCAATATTCTGGATGCCATCATTATCAATAACATCAACACTATGGTCATTTTTATCTAATAAATTATCATTTATATTGTTACTATGGATGTTATTACCAACAATATCAACATAATCATCATCACTCTCTAATAACTTATCATTTACGTTATCACAATCTTGATTAGCATCATCCATATTAACTTTACTGATAACAACAGATGCTTCATTATAATTTGAAAGATTGTTTGCATTTAACTCAGCTTCTTATTTTTTCTGTAAGTAACGATCCACTTTTATTCAGTACTTTTCTAAAACCGCCATTAGCAACTAGTGTTGCCAACACCTCCCATCTACTTTATGCTACAGTTTGTCCTTAAGTGTGTCCTTATGTCGCTCGAAAAAGCGGTCATTTTCGAAACACAACCGTAAAGGCTGACATGTTTTTCACTGTACCTGCTACCCGAAAAGTGCCGACACAACCCGACCCTTAAATCCATCATACACCTATCTTCCTTAACGCTTGTATTGTGCGAGACGTGGTAATTGAAACCGGGCATTAAGGCTTTCCGTAGCCTTACAATTTGAGTTCGTACTACGAATACATTAACACCCAGTAATTTGTTTGCCTACTTGCTAATTAGGTGGATCGCAGTAAGGTTGGATTACCATAAGACAGGGGATATATTAGTTACATTTGCAAGTTATCCAGCCTGAGAAAGTGTTTATAAGGTTATTGTCTTATCTCAAAATTCTTTGAAGCAAAAGCCTCCCGAACTACGAGATATTTAAAAGTTAAACTAAGAGGAAATTTAATCAAGTAAGTTATGATGTAGATTAGAAACTTGCTGAAATTGTTTGGTAGGAATGTTTTTCATTAAGGTCTTAGATTGTATTAGAAACACTTTGATGGATTTAACCCTTAATTTGTAGGGTAGGTCCCAGGGACTCCATGCGAAACTGTTTTGGTTGATATAGTAGATTAGTAGCCAAGGACTGTAAGGCATCAATTGCAGCCCGAGATATTTGCCTCGCTGCGCTCGTGCGCCTTTGGTTCGAGGGTGCAATTGATGCTTACAACCGAGCTAACTATCCTGCTTTACATCTCGATTGTGAGGTAAGTAGAAAAAAACCGGCATTACAAGAATAAAACATTTAATTTGTTGAAATTTATAGTGAAATGAGAACAATCCCAAAAACAAACAATATTTTAAATATTTTAAATATTGTTTGTTTTTTTGATTGTTAAAAGTTTTCTATTCCCGCCTTTTTCATTAAAACGAATCAAGTTTTTTTTTTTCAAGATCGAAATTGAGCTTCGCCGTTCGATGATTAAAATTGATGACTGATAGCAAAGCGACCTCTTTGGTCATTGAGCTGAATGCATGATGTCAATTGCCAGTATATTTGTTAGATGTACGCGAACTTTTTGAAAGAAAGAAGTGTTTTTTTTTTAAATTACTTACCGCCCTAGGGCTTTTCTAGCTACATTATTACCCTAGAGCGCTAATTTGTCACCTACAAGCCCCATTTTGAGGTAATAAGAACCTACTTACCGAACATGAGAGATGTAAATATTTTTTAATACGCGGGTACACAGCTTGCGGAGTCCCGGTGACTCCACCATACTCTCATCATAATTATGTAAACAAAAAGTGGTTTTATCATATGTTTTTTCGTATACTGGTTATATTTACTGTTTTAGATTATCGAATTATTATCTAACAGTTGCAATATAAAA
This sequence comes from Chrysoteuchia culmella, assembly GCA_910589605.1. Lineage (NCBI taxonomy): Eukaryota > Metazoa > Arthropoda > Insecta > Lepidoptera > Crambidae > Chrysoteuchia > Chrysoteuchia culmella. The sequence continues at coordinate 7,325,967 of OU342651.1, forward strand.
TTCATCAATACGTTTGATGAAAATGCGGCCTCAGATATAAGTGACTAGCTAGAAAATCTAAAAGAAAATGCAAACGATAAAGTAAAAGTAGAGGACTTTACATCTTACGTTCAGTATTATGTTTTCGGAAGATGATGATGCAGAATGTATGCCATCTTATAATAATACAGATCCTGAAGAAAGTGTAACATCTGATGCGGCTTGCGAGTTGCCTTGCTGCGAAAAAGGCTTGCAAGCTATGGGTTGCATGTACTTGTTATAAAACCATTGCACGTTTTTTTCATGTATTTTTTTTCTAACTTTTTATTTATTATTTTTCAAGAGATCAAGTTTATTCACTTATTTTTTTTCTAAGTTTAATGGATATAAAATGTCTACAGTCTATTTTATGTGATTTTTAATACTGCTATATGAAGTTAACTTTTATATTAATATGAAACACAGTAAGTCTCAAAAAGAAAATATGAGTAGGTATTAATGAGGTGGGTGCATAGACATATATCGAGATAGACGGTAAAAGTGTACCTACCTTGCGTGTAAAAAGTGTGATCCATGGTCAAACTTTGCCGAACTAAGTCAGTCCGCTTGAGACCATTGCCATGAAAAGACGCATCACTCAGAAACGAAAATAGTTAAATGTGCAGTGCTTTCTCGCAAGAGCTCGTCAATAATATTTCCACATCAGTAAATCTCGTTCGTGAAATTCAAATCACCCACTTCAAATCGAAAAAATACAATTTGAAGTGGGGTGGGGTGGTCAAATTGAGTCGATTTGAGGAATTTATTTTACTCAATTTTAACTTGAGCCTCCATTACGCAAATCTTGCCGCGTATATACATGTACCGTCATCAGCCATTTTAATGTCCCACTTCTGGGGCACTGCCCTTCCTTATGGATGGATAAGGAGAATGGGCCATGACCCACCACGCGGGCCCAGTGCGGATTGGTGGGTTTAAACGACTGTAAATGCAGCCTGCCGTGTGGTGACGGCCTAAGAATACAAGTGTCACCACTCCCTTACATGCCTGGGATGTCGTAAGAGTCGACTAAGAGGCTCGACGCATTGAAAACCTGTGCGAGAGAAGGAAAACTTGAAACAAACCCTCTACCAACCCGTCTGGCCAGCGTGGTAGCAGCTGGATAATAGCCTCCAATGAACGCCACAATAGGCATGAGCTAGGAGAGGCTTATGTCCAGCAGTGGACGTCCACAGGCTGATGATGGATGAAATGCAGTCGGGACCAACGGCCTAACGTGCCCCCCGAAGCACGGAAGAGCTCGAGATTTTTGGCCAACATGTTTATATAAGTTTCGATGATCAATTTATTGTAACATAGCACCTATTCAGGAAAAAAATATTTTAATATGCCACAATATTTCAATAATATCTAATAATTTTGTAAGGGAATTGACGTTTAGAACGACTGTGTTTTCGACCACTTTTATTCAAATCGTATTATTCCCAAATCTTCGATCTACAAAATCTTATACTGCCACATATTTTGGACACAAAAGGTGATTCTTCCGAGGAACTGCCAACGTTCAATTAGGTACCTAATAGAGGTTGATTGATGAACTTACCTGTCAAGTAACAGCGCTTCACCTGCTTAGCATCCATCACTGGGAAAACTCCGATGGATCGAGCAAATTCCATCCCAAATATTGTTGCGAAAAATTTAATTATTAGATTTCATAAGTAAACATGGAAATGAGAGGCTAATTAACTTTTGGTCTAACCCGATGAAATTAAATTTAATTGGGCTGTGAATTGGTTTGCTTAAACTTTGAACGTTGTATGGTTAAAGTTTTTTATTAACTTACTTACGAATCGTTGAACTATTTACGCTGAATATTTTGTACTGCATTATTTATCGTCAAGATGTGTCAAAACAATGATAACAAACATTCACAATCAATTCGTTTAAAAACATGCAAACATTACATTTCAAAGCTTACTGGTGATAAAACACAAAAATTGTGAAATTACTGATTGCCTTTTTTATAATTACTTAATAGAACCGTCTCTGTGGTCTAGTGGTAACAACTAACAGACCCTGCGGTCCCGGGTTCGATTCCCAGCGGGAGTACATATTGTATTCGGTTTGGTTGGTGGTAGGACTTGTTGTAAGTTAGCCTGGCTAGCTACCACCATCTTATCTTAGTCTGACCCGGCAGTTATAGATAAGATAGCCAGTTCCTCAGTGATTGAGGATTCCGGGAGAGGCTCGTTTCTTCAGCCTAATTCATAATTAACATGAGGTATAATGAAGGCTAGTCACCCCGTTGTTCATAATAAAAAAAATATGAAACAAACCTTCTTTATTACAAAAAACCAGACATAAATTACAGTAAAGATCGTATAGTTCTAGAACATCATTGAAGGTCGTAACTCGTAACTACTCGAGCGCCAGGGGGAGCTGAAACGACTCGTTAACAACCCTTGAAAAAAAACCAAGCGATTCACTACCGCGGTTTTCAACGTACGTCACATTTTTATACTTAGGTGTCTATGGATGATTTTCAATTTTTCGGATAAAATTTTAATTCATTAACTAAGCTAATTCTAATTTTGATCTCTTATCACCAAAGACAAGTTTTAAGTTCAGCCGTGCTATTCTGATAAAATTGCTATAAATTTGTTTTTCATGTAATGTTATTGTAACTTATAATAGTCTTTAGTACTTTGTATCATTGTGTGTGTGTGTATCTTATCTCGTGTGTGTGTGTGTGACTAGTAAATGTTTTATTTTTCTGATAAGTAGTTTTGTAAAATCACTTTCGAAATTCGCATTCAAATTTTGATTTTTTCTATGACGTAACTAACATACACTAACATTTCACGTGCGAATTCGAAAGTAATTTGCAAAAGTAGGTACTTAAGACAGTGCTTAGTGTGAGTTTTCTCACCTGCCTCGCCTACGCCTAAGTTTGCGAATAGAGTTTAATTCTCAACCTTATTCCCTTTGCATTAAGGCTATCGGTCAACATTTTACTCTCACGCGATGGTAACGTTTGGACATTTGAAAACTCGCACAAGAGAGATCAGAACTCAAGTAGCGGTCTTATTACAGAATCTGGTTTAATATGACTCAGCTAAAACTCGTCTCAAGTATGTACCTATGGATTCAATCTCCGCTAAGAATGACTATAATTTACATCCGTTCTCATTTTCAAATTTTATTTTTTGTAACAATGATACGCGTGTTTTGTAGTTTTAAATATTGAATATTGAAACGGGTATTAAACGCGTAGAAACGTGATAGGTGTTTCACCTACCTAATTTTCCCGCGGCGGTCACGGGCTGACGGGTTTCGCCCGTGACCACGGCCGATGTAACTTGGCCGAAAGTTCGGGAAAATTAGGTAGGTGAAATACCTACCTATCACGTTTCTACGCGTTTAAATATTTTTCAATATTCAATATTTATAATGCAACTCGAAAGTTTTGTAGTTTTGTTACAATTAATAAAGAAATTAGTGTGAAGTAATGTACCAAAGAGCACAAAATGTCAAAGTAACACAATAAATGAATGACAATTGATTTTTCACCTCACACGCTCTGAAAAGGAGGTTTTCTCAATCAGTTTAGGCGTAGAAATTTTTTGAAAAGCTTTTTGCGGCCTAGCTCGGCAAAGTACTTTTTTAATTTAATACCTAAAATATGTCATAATGCGTTCCGAATCGCACTATTGACTTTTTGTTATATTTGATTCCTTAAATAGCTTTAAATTAATTATAATATTCCGTTTTGGTTTATTTATATTATTTTAGTTTATTGAATCATAAAAACAATAACAATAAGATTAAACTATTTGTTATAAGAATTTTATATTAGGCTGAGTGAGATTTCACAACCTATAATTGGATTTCGGACTGTGACATAAATCTTTATTTTTAAATTGACTTTGTCTTGTACCTCATGTCAGTGTCAACATTAACGGAATCGTTTTTATTCTTATTAATAAGTAACAATATATTCCTACTTTAAATAACTTTGAATTAACTATAATATTCCCTTTTTTATTATTTTAGTTTTTTTTATCATTAAAACAACGAGAATAAGGATAAGAATATTTAGATTAAATTTTATGTTTAAAGAATTTTTTACCGGATGTTTTTAGCGTCTTGTACCTTTGAAATCCTCGCATCGCTCAGGATTCAATCTTTGAATCCTTCACTTGCTCAGATTTCAATAGAGGTAACTCGCCGCTAAATAACCAACTTTCCAGCCTTGCATAACAAATAACTATTCAATGTTCCCGTAGATATAATGAAAAACGATGTCGGAGGAAACATTTTATTGAATCTATTTGTTACTAAATATATTTGAATTATTCTAACTAAAAATAACCAAGAGTACTGAAGTAGTACGGAGGTCGAATGTACTAAATTGTAGAACATCTGCCAAGGTTAGTGCAGTCATTAAAGCTCATATTATGTCAAAGCCATTCGTATGTGAAAATAAAACACTTAAGTTGTTATATGCTATTTTTAAATTCATCTAACTAAAAAGTACCAAGAGCACAGAAGTAGTATGAAGGTCGAATGTTCTAGATTGCAGAACGACCAAGGTCGGGGCGGCTCGAGCGCACTCGGCGGAAGGTGAACCGTCGCAGCGATGGCACTCGAGCCAATCCCAAGCGAGATAGCGTTGACTACGAGCAGATTTGGAACGAGCTGGTATTCTTTTCTATTTCTGAATTTTAACTGGTGCACTCAGCATGTACCTATTGATGTTGAGTGCTTTAATAAAGAGGATTACTATAGATCGCGCGGAATGGCTACTGACCGCCTGAGGTATGTTTCTTCCGTTTCTTTCGTTTTTCATATGCGATTGGAACATACTGTCGCGTACAACTCAATCATGTAATTCTCGCGGTGGTTTTGGTCCAAAAGTTATTTGCAAATACACACGAGAAACGACAGGAACGGAAGGAACATACCTCAGGCGGGTGACTAGCACTTACGCGCGGAATATATTATTATGATAGTATATTATTATTTTATTCAGCTTTTGCATTATTAACATAAATATCTAAAAGAAATAAGATTTTCTCTTGTTATTATTTGATATTCTAATATACTATTCCGTGAACCGTAGGGGCGATGGCACTCGATCCAATCCCGAGCGAGATAACGTTGACTACGAGCAGATTTAAAACGAGTTGGTATTCTTTCCTATTTTTGAATTTTAACGGGTGCTCTTAGCATGTACCTATTCAATAATACTAAGTTCTTTTAAAAGAGGATTACTAACTAGTTATGAGGATAACATTTTTTTCTTCTGTTTTGCATTATTAACATACATGCCTGAAAGAAGAAAGATATTCCCTAGTTATTACTTTTACCATTAATTTTATGTTGGTTTACGAGCGTCCGTTATTTTGCCATTAAAGCAATTTGTAATGGCGCAGTGGCACTAATCCTACCTACTTCTCCAACAAGGTTCGTATGTTCGATCCCCTAAGTTAAATTTTTATGTGATGAATATTTATGTGTCCTGTGTCTGGGTGTTATCCATGTACCTTTATGTATTTTTTATGAACAACGGGTAATGTTTAACCGTTATCATACTTACCCGATGTCATATAATTGTAATACCCCTTTGGTTCTGCTATCTATAACATAAGTGCGTTTTTCATTTCGGTTTCAGAGCAACGAGTCTGATATTTAGTGAAATTTTTGTTTTTAATTATGAAATCGCTTAGCTGTTAACTTCTTCTAACGATAAACATTAGAAACTCCAGTTAAACCCTAAATAGGCTTAGCATCTGAAAGCTGAAGAAAATAACATTATAACTCTATTTGCTTAAAAATTACAGCTTACGCCATTAAAAGTTGTGAACGTAATTAAAAAGCCATTTAAGGCTTCTTTGAGGCAGCGACAATGAAAAACTACACCAAGTTTGTGCTAAAGTTGTTAAACTAATAAACAGTTGACCGCTGACGTGATAGCAAAACAGTTAATGGCCGACCGTCGGAAAAACTTTTAATATTTATCTTGATCCCTGATGTTACAATAAACTTTGGTTTGAAGTCTTCATATTGGAAGTATAACTTGGGAAGATATGTTTTATTGATGACACATACCTGTCAATAGTATTTTCCGAAGTTTAAGTACGAGTACGATGTCTTCATCTATCTCAATTACGGCCTTAATACAGTAAAAACGTTAAACTAACAAAATATTATGAACGACACGTTGTTCATCTATCTCTTTCACAAAACGTGGACGGGGGTAAAGTAAACTGTCAAAAATGACGTTACGCAAGATGGAGGTGTTAGTTCCTTTTTTGCCACGTTCTATGGGTCTGATATTAATGTTCAAGGTCACCCAGTGTGCAATGGAGAGTACTATGCTCGGCGTTTCCCTACGTGATCGAATAAAAAATGAGGAGTTCCGTAGCAGAACTAAAGTAACTGACGTCGCTCGAAGGATTGCTCAGCTGAAGTGGCAGTGGGCGGGACACATAGCGAGAAGAACCGATGGCCGTTGGGGCGGAAAGGTTCTGGAATGGCGACCGCGCACAGGACGACGCTCCGTGGGTAGGCCTCCGAAAAGGTGGACCGACGATCTGGTGAAGGTCGCGGGAAGCCGCTGAATGCGGACAGCGCTGGACCGATTGTTGTGGAGATCCTTGGGGGAGTCCTATACCCAGCAGTGGGTGTTATGTGGCTGAGACGACGACGTCGACTTGTAACAAGGCTCATATTTAACGCGGGCAGAAGCGCTGCAGAGCTGTCAAAAATGACGTTTCATGTTAATTCCTTTTTTTTGCCACGTTCATAATAATCCTTGTCGCACTGATCATAGACACGAGGAATGAGAAGAAAAACAACAACAACAGGATTTTTATGAATTATTGTATCGAGGATAAGGAAATAGGCTTTGCTTACTTTTGCAAATGAGCATTTTGAAGGAGGATAATGTGGATGGATGTATTATAGATGAACGTGTACCTATGGCAAACTGGAATTACCTAAGTTCATGAACTAGATGTTAAGATTACTATTATTCATTATGTTGGTAATTTAATTTGCATACTCTTCTGAGAGTGGGACATATTATTGTACTTTATAATTTTATAACATCTTATCATACTATGTTCTCTGAAAATAAATACATTTTATTTATTTATTTATTTGGGTGTATCCCACTTTATCCATGAATATACAAAATTGATTTAATGGGATAATGTTTTTTTCTAATAATATCGCACTTTATCCGCTGACGACAAATAATCGATCTAAAACTTATTCGACCCTAAAAATTCGACCTCATTTACAAGCGGACAAATAAATTAAACTGATTTAAGTAAATTTTTCGTGGTTTTTAAAATAAAGTAATTCAATTTCGATAAAAAAAGGTCTGTTGTACTGCTTAAATTGGTAAAAAAATACTGCACTGCTGTTATTTCAACAACAAACATCATCTGTGGTAATCTTTAAATTAAGAACGCCCATTCGATATTTAAAAATGCCTCCAAGCTCGGTTTCGATGGAGGTTCTGGCAGCCCGCCAAGTTTGGACGCCCACTGGCACAATGTTCGGTACTATCTGACATTCACATTTGGGTCATAATAATATTTTATCTGTGGAGCCTTGTTGAAAGCTGCGAATGGAGCTGAGAGTTCCCGCGCTTAAGCGACTTAGGAATTGCAAATATATCTGAGATTCGGTACAGTTGTTCGACAAATTGGACCATATGACCCACAGTTCATACTGAGTGAGACATCTAGAAACCATCATGTCGGAACGTTTTGTTCGCCTTTTGTTTTTATTGAAGTTGTCACATTTTGACACACGTGAAGTGTGGAGGCGATGATTGAGCAATGACGTCACAAAATTTCCGTCAGGAAACAAACCAACTTTAAAATTCTACTGCTCGATTCGTAAAACGAAATAGCATGGTAAGATTGAAAAAATACTGCGCTAAAAGATGGCAGTAGGCCTCCAGAACAAGATTATAAACGTGATATGGATATTAATAATATGAGTGCTTTTGGAGCAAACTAGTCTTCGTTGAGTGACACTAATGGCCGTGTTGGTTGATCTTTCAAAATAAGCAAGAACTAATTCGATGAATATATTTTAATATTTAAGTTAAACTATACTTAAAGTTTTAAAATATATTTCGCACCAAACATTCACCTGAAAAAATAAAAAAAATAATCAATAACTTTTTGTCAACTAGGTATTTGTTGAAAAGTCAGTAGTGACTGACGATTCGGGTAAAATAATTAATAAATAAAGCAATTTAGAGAGTGATGCGAAATAAGTAGTTGGTTAATTTTTGCATAATTTATAGTAACAACTTATTATACCCACAGTTTTAAATGTGATTTTCTGAAACCTTAACTTTTTCGATCAAAGGCGGCTTAGTACAAAAAAATCTGCACGAAAGTGTATTTAAAAGAGAATAAAGCAATTTACCTAATAGCATCACGAACACTTCAAATAGAACTCATTCAAAAGAATTACAGAGTTGAACTAGTGGTACCGCGGACATAGTTGAACTGGCTAACGGCTCGTTTACTTAACTTTATCGTTTAACTGAGGTGGTTAGAATTCAGCCAAAATGGCGGTAATAAGAATTCAAGTGTTATCAATACGAATCACGGTATCTACTGAAGCACTGAATGTCATTTTATTAAATAGCAGATTGTCGAAAAATTCCGTAAATTTATTTTGCTATTAAATATACGATTTATATTTACCAGGCATAAAATTTTAAAAAAAACTTATTTGCTAATATAATCAGACGTTTGATGTGACTGTTGGCCTACTTCATTGATGATACAAAGTAGAGTCAATGCGAGGGAAAAATAAAATATATCGGTACCTTTTTCGTTACTTGTTTTTCGGATGAAACTACTTGAAAATCCGAATTTTATTTGATTACATAGTTGTGCTAGCGGTAGAGTGGCCATAGTTGAACTCGCTAACGGCTCATCTACTTAACTTTATCGTTTAACTGAGGGGGTTGGAATTCAGCCAACATGCGGCGGTAATGCGAATTCGAGGGTTGACATCACGTATCACGGCGATCTACTGAAGCGATGATGGTCATTTGATAAATTCTTCAATTTCTTCAAAGATTCAAAAACGGTTTAACTATTTTAAGTTAAAGATTAAATACTTATTTCGGTAATTCATCATCAATGTTGGGGGTTACTTTATAGATTATAGATGGACTAGCGGCCGCCCGCGGTCCCACCCGCGTGGTTCCCGTTTCTATGGGAATATCGAGATAAATGTAGCCTATGTTTTAATCCAGGCATATCTTCTGTTTGTGTGTCAAATTTCATTCAAATCGTTTCAGTACTTTTGGCGTGAAAGAAAACTTTCAACAACAACATTATAAACAAACAAACTGTCATTCTTTCACTTTTATAATATTGGTAGGAAGTAGGATGAAAGTACACACAGAGAGAATACACCTTACTTTGATACATTTCTGATGGTAAGGCTCTAGATTCAAGCCTGACATTGACGTTGTGAGCATTACAGGTCTTTTTAGCTGTCATTAGCCATTTTAACTTCCCCACTACTGAGACACTGGGCTATCTTATGGATGTATAAGGAGTAAATGCTGTTTTAAAACATCATCAAGTAATAAAGCATCGAGATTATAATTTTTTCTGTTTACAATTATAAAATAAAACATTTAAATACTTACATTGAACCCGGAAAAAAATGCGAAATAAGACTATTACATCAAAAATAATAAAATAATGTATGATTAACCCGGTTCAGCGAATTTTCGCTTTCAATTGAGCTCTATTGGGCTGAAAATACAAGGTAAAAACAAAAAATAATCTTATCTCACAAGGAGATTTCTCCCAAAGGCGTACTTTATAATGTAATCCTTTCATTCATTCTTAAGTAATTGCTGATACAACAATCTCAAGGGAACCTTTTAATTTGCCACGTCAATCTTTTTATAAATATCATTATGGAAATGTATTTGAAGTATTAGGTTGTAATATGGTCGATTTGGTTTCATTTCCTGTCATACAATTTAAAGTTGTTAAAACTGATTCTTTGTTCCATTTTGATTATTATAACTGTAACGTCACAAAGAAACCGGCGGCAGTTTCAAAATACCTCCCATTTCAAATAAACTGGTGGGACGGCGCCTCAGATGGATCTGTCATAGAACGAGTTGATATTAACTATCAACGTTAGCGAAAACTATTCGTCATGCATGACACACGGAGCCGAAACGTGGCTTTTTAAAGTCGCTCAGCGATGCTCGCTATGCTCGGTCTTGTCTGAGAGATCGGATCCGGAATCAGGTCTTTCAATCTTTGATCCGACAGAGACGCAAAGTTATCGATATACCCCACTGAATTAGTAAACTAAAGTAGCTGTGGGCCGGTCATATGAGCCGGAGAACCGACAACCGCTAGGGAAAACGAGTTCTTGAGTGGAGACCGCGTATCGGTAAACGCAATGTAGGATTCAACGACGATCTTCGCAAGGTGGCTGGCAAGAGCTGGATGAGAGTAGCCGCGGATCGTACTCGGTGGCGTGCACTTGTAGAGGCCTATGTCTAGCAGTAGACGATTATTATTATTATTTGGAGGGGTACACCAGCAAGGCCGGACGGGTAATCAGTCTTCCTAATCGGAACCATTTTACCCAGTTCTCCCAATGTCCCCTGAAAGCAAGGGGAGGCGGGTTATCGTTCACCCAACAGGCGTTCCAACGCCGGTGGGCCCTCGAACCTTCCTGTGCGCTTACAGTATTTGTTAAGTTGACTTATCATTAACTGCTTTAGATCCTCTTCCTTTAGCTTCAAAGAGTTCCCAGCGCAGCGATGCATACATTGGGTATTCTGCCATGAAGTGCTAGCGTGTTTCTTTCCTTTCTTTACATTGTGGATAGATGGGATCCTTTGTCCGTTTGATAACTGACAGCCGCCTGTTCAGTGGACAGTGTCCTGTTAGTACTCCTAATATTTCTTATGTTTCTCCTGTTTTGTTACCATCGTGTCCGGGTACTTTGACTGTCGCTGTATATTATAATTTTTCTACAGTTTAGCTGATTATCTCTTTTAATGAACGCGCACTGCATTATCGCGGATACTTCCGTCTGGAAAACGCTAGTGTATTTGCCCAGATTGAAAGTTGCCCTTTTTGTGTCGGGTTTGGCTATGTAAACACCATCTCCCGATAGCATAGTTGATTATTTTCTTGACCCATCCGTGTAGCATACTGCAGTGCTATTCAGATCAACTTGCTCTATTTTCCAGTCTTCTCTAGATTTGATGCTTATCCTGTACTTTTTATCGAACATCCTTTCCTTATTGATGACCAGTATCAACAAAAAGTTTTCTTCGTACTTATTACCTGTATCACCGTGATGTTTGTCATTGGACAACAGCAGTGGACGATAATGGTGGTGATAATGATGATGCTGTTATCGAGAACTATTGGATGCACTGCTCTGGCAAAGCACTCTATCCAAGGTTATGAAACGTACGAAACGAACGGCATTAGTTTTTGATAACCAATGTAGTTTACCAAACTTGTACCTACTAGGGGTACAGAGGTAGACTCAAGGCCACAGTGAAATTGGCTGTGAATTTGCATATACCTATGACGACGCGGAGACACGAAAGATCCACCACAAGTTGGTTGACGACGGTTCAAGAAGACCTTAAAGCCCCTCCAGATATGGCACTGAATGAAAGGAAGAAAAAGACAGGGAGAACCCAAGTAAATGGTATTAGGTCTGGGATGAAGAAGATCTATGTCTTCACAAACTTTCAGCTTTTCCGCACTGTATCATTACAATGGATTAAATAGCCATACCAATTCATAATACAGAAGACAATCGTAATTACAAACCTTAGCTTACGCATCCCAAAATTTTGCATATTCAGAGCTTTAATTTTGTATGGGCTACCTATCCATGAGATTGGACCCCAAGCTTATTCCTTTACAAAACTAGCCCCTTAAATCTCAAACCCAAACGTTCCTTAATCTTTTCATATTGGACGTGTCCATATGAAGGGTGACCGAAAGATAACGTGACCATCTGGGATTTGGGCACAGATTAAGGGACCGGTGTCGAGATATGAGCATGTTTGGACAGGTTTCGACTAAATTGATTAATTATGAGTCTCTTGTGATGAGAAAATGTTAAAACTTTTTGGGACTGTGTTTCAGCTTTAAGTAAAGCTATGTAGAATTGGTTAGTGATGATCGGATAGTTTTACTAGTCAGCTTGCTAGTTAATTTGCGTGCTTATGGCATATCCAGATGTCAATGAGCGAGCTTGGATGCCTGGAGTTTGGATTCTCATTATAGAGTTGCCACGCAGATAATTTATTAAGAAACATGAGCTTTTATGCTTAAATGGATTTACCGTAAATGCCTTTTAAGAAATTTTTAAATTAGTAGGTATCTTACCTTTGAAGTTCCCAATTTGTGTGATGCTTTTGAAAATAAAATGTGAAAGGATTCTTTTGACGTTCATTTAATAAACATCTCTTAAAACAAATGGAGAAGAAAATGAATAATTTAAAAAGCAATTAATAATCGTTTAGGTTATACTAATACACGCATCATTTATTTTCTTTATACGAGTATAATGATACCTACTTAAACAGCTTATCAGTGAGTCTTCTTCTTTGTGGGAAAATAATGATTTGATGACAATTTATATGGAAGGACTTAAAAAAATAGTAGTAACCAATATAGAGTACTGTGTTCTGGTGGTAGCTGGGTTTCTCATCATGTGTCGACACTTTGACAATTACAAGGAAAACCTGTTAGCAACATTAAGATTAAACTTTTACCAAAGAGATTTTCCGGGATGAAAGTAACCCACAATTCTTTTATTCCGGAAAAGCGTTATATTTTCAATCTCATATTTTTTCGACTGGAAGCCTATTCCGTTAAATACGTAACAGTAATACACATACATGTAAATAATAATAGAATATAAATTGATGCCATTTTGCTGGGTAAAACGTAAATAGGATTCTATGTATAGTCCTACTACTTAATATCAGAAATGTGAAAGAGTGGATATTTATATTATCGGATGTTTGTTACTAACTCAAAAACGGGCACGAATTTGGATGAAATGGTCTCGATAAGAAGCCTGTGGCTCAGTGGTTCGCGCGTTCGGTCTGCGATTGTTGAGGTTAAGCAACTTCCGCAATGGTCGGTCACGGGATGGGTGACCAGAAATTTACTATTATTTATTTATTTAGTCGTTAAAACCCGCCAACCCGCATTGGGCCCGCGTCGTTGGTCATGGCCCATTCTCTTTACTCATAAGGAAGTCAAATGCCCCAGCAGTTAGGACATTAAAAATGGCTGATAACGGTCTGGATAAAAACATAATAATTTTATCCCGATATTTCGACGGGAACGGAAACTAAGCGAGTAAAACCGTAGTAGAACATAAATTAGACAAAATATTAAAACATAAATGATTGTCACCAATTTAGATAAAAGGAATATAGATTAAATTATAACATTATAAATGAAAATTGTGATTGCCATTTTTGTATCCAAAAAGACAAAGTTCGTTAGAAGAGGAATTTAATATTGTGAGTGAACGTATAAATAATAAATGAATAAGTCTGACGTTTTAAAAGTCCGATATTTGAAGTTAAAATTAACTGAAATATTTTATCGGCAGCCCCTTTTAGACATTTATCTCTTCATTTATTAAAAAAATTGGGTGTATTTTGCATGGTTGTCCGTTTATACCCTGACACCTCATTTGAACCGTTTAGAAAGAAAATGGAATAAAAATTTCTTAATTTTGGAAAAGGGTTTCAATGTGTTATAGCCCGATTTGTTAGAATTTGTCAAGAGGCCAAATAATAATAATAATATGCTCGCTTCATTTCAAATCAAAAAACGCTTTGAAAAACCAAGAAGGGTAAACAGCCGTTATCTTACAAAGTATTAGTCCATATATTCCGTTTTCATGAAACCAAAAATGCTGTTGGTTAAAACAATAAATCTGTTGTGTTCGGTCATTTTACCTGTCCCGACCACATTCCTATAAAACTTTATTGGATTATTGTGGATAAACGTTTAATTAGCTCTGTTGGCAATCGTATTAATGTTTCTACAAAAACGTTTCGACTATTCAATGTACACACAACAGCAGGTCAATTCAATTATTTATTTAGTTTAGGCTATTACACGCACTCGTGAATATCAAAGAAGTTACGCCATCAAGGGGCCTACCGCCATCTCTCAGCGCAGTATTGTTTCAATCGTATCAAACTATTTCGTACTACGTATCTTTTAAAGTAAGCTTGTTTTTTTACGGAAGTTTTGTGACGTCTTCGCTCAATCATCGACTCCAAAGTGTGAAAATGTGACAACTTCAATAAAAACAAGTTCTTAGGACATGATGTTTTCTAATAGATGATGGTAGGTCCGCAGTTGACAAACCCTACGGCGCGGGAGACCTTGTAACGAACAGAACCGGCAAGAAACTCGTCAAGGACTGTTTTTTTCTTCCGGTTTTATTTCATAGAAAGTCGGCAAAATTAAAAGTGACCTTCTGTAGTCAGGCTTAACAGAGCACTCCTATGTCGCTCGTTATAGCAACTGTTTTTGTATCGCAACTGTAGGGGAAGGTAGTGTAGTATCGGACACTAGAGATTTCAAGCCGGGCACGGTGCCGTTTTAAGGATGATTCACGTTACACCGGGTCGCGTCCGGGCTGAGCCTCGGCTGGGACACGTCCAGCGTGCGCCAGTCGGTAAACAATACCCTCCGACATTTCAACACCGTGCCCCGGCCGAGTGGCCCGGACGGGCCCGGTTTGCAATCTCTATCGGACAAATTATATATTAATTTATCAAATAAGTTTCTTTGAAGTCATGAACATCATTTAATTTCATTGTTATGAAGTTTTGAGGTCATTTATATGTGTTTAAGTTTAAAAGTGAACTAACTTAACTAAGTACTTAGTTATATCGATGTTTTTTTCAAAGTTCGTTTACGTTTGGACATCGTATGGTAGTATGGGACAGCATACTTGGAATGCTTATAAAAATGGTATTAATAGGAATGAGAATGATTCAATACCTGCACTGAGTACCTTGCAAACGTGTTAATTAGATAAGCTAATTAATATTTAGAAGAGCGTTATACATAAAATGCAGTACTGGTTTCGTTAAATATCGGACAGTTTCTTTAATTAACCTATTAGTTAATAGGTAAGAAACAAACGAATATAAGGTAGGTTAAACTTCTATGTATTTTGGTAAAAAAAGAGAAATAAGTTTTAATTGTTAAGTATCGTTATAATACAAGTATCACAAAAACTAAAAAGTATTTTTTTTGGTAACTGGGGGCCACCCGCGGTTTTACCTGCGTGGTTTTAGGTAGTTATGTACTATTCTGATGTATAAGCTATATTACTGCAAAGTTTTATCTAAATCCGATTAGTAGTTAAACCTAAACCCCTTAACCATATACACACTAAAGGATAAATAAAAGCTAATAATAATATTGAAAATAACTTTTTAAGATAATGAAAACTATTATTATTATTTCGTGTAGTAAGGAACGTGTAGAGGTGTCCTATACTATACGAAACTTCGCTGTCTGTTATTATACGATATGACTAGCATTATAAAAAATTCAATTAAAAAAGAACATGCCCATTTGTTTTAATGACACTTATTGAATAAGTGATAAACTTGTGACACATCTTGTAACTTGCATCGTTGAAAACAAAGGAATTCTTTCTATAATAAACAAATTAAAAAAATCATTATGTCGAAATCAAACTACCCACACAAAATTGATGCCGTGCGCGCAGAGACGTCGGCAGCTTGTCGCAGACTGATTCATCGTGTGCTTAGGATAGTATACTTTGCTAGTGTGTTCACAAAGGGCGCTTATATAGTAAAATAGAGATGTTACCAACATTTTCCGATACTATACGCTGTCCGATAGTACTATTATCTTCCCCTAAAGCATGTAGAGCTGTAAACTTACAAAGGTCGCCGCCGAAACAACAGGACTGTACGTGTGTAAAAATCCCTTGAGAAAGATATATTTGTTGACTTTCATTTGTCTGTAGAGTAAGTAAACATTGTTTCTGTGTTAGATTATTGTTTTTACTTGCTTTCTACATTAATTTACTTTATTAAACTTACCCGATGAAGTTTTCTGTTATGCGAGAGTGTAAGATATTTTTTTCTTGCAGTTTGCATTATAAAACATTATTGCTAAATAACATTATACGCAATCCAGTCATCAATACAAGGAAAGATTTTAAGTATTTGATAGAATCCGGCGTTACTTGGCGGAAATCCATATCTTAGTGGAAAACGAAAAATAAATGCAGATACAACACAGTGACACACCTTGCACCTTCACCGACTACACGTGTTTCGCCCACATACGGAGCATCCTCAGGAGTTAGACCGTGCAATACCAGCACCGAGTGACTCGGTGCTGGTATTGCACGGTCTAATGTTTAATATGAATAATTTAATGTGAATAATAAATAATGTTTATTGTGCTTCATTTACCTATACCACAATTCCAAGCAGTTTACTTACTCGTATTGAGTTTGCGAGTTTTGCTCTTTGCCTCACCGAGGATCATCATCTAAACGCGGCGTTACCGTCATCGAGTGAAGAGCTCGCGAACTATTTCCACGCGGCCAAGGTGCTGACCCCATTTCTGGCACTTTGACGATTGACTTTCCTATGAACCGCTGGAGGATTTTTGTCTCATATTAGTGGCTCTATGGCTATTTGAGATTGTGATTTGATAAATACGTTAGTTTCCCTTGACAATATAATCGCTAATTTACACCTGAATAACCTTCGTATAACAAGTTTAGGTACCTACTACTAGAAAAACGCACATACTTTATTACATGCGTTGTCTTCATCCTAAAGTTACTAAAGCGCTTGTGTTAAGAAAAGGTGTACTTATGGATAAAGTTGGCGTCATTTTCAAATTTATAGTAAAATTTAAAATGACCGCCACTTACGGCAATAAAAAATAAATAAAAAAACATATTAAAAGACACAAATCTAACTATATGGGAACCAAGATTTTAGACGTTTAGCGAATTTAAATAGTATTATTGAGGTAAAAAATATACAAAAATCATAGCTTTGATATTACTACTGAGATATGATTGTTTATTACTCAGATATATTTCTTGATTGTGATACTTTAAAACAGTAATAAGATATTCAAAGGCCGCTGAATAAAATGACACCACAGTCCATATAAAGTTACCCAAAAATAAACACGGTATCACAATCAAATAAACAGGAAACGAGAATGAAATGTTTTGTTCAGTTTTCCCAGCTAGAATTTTTATCTGGGATCTCAGTGACGATTTTAATGTAACCCACTCGAGTTGAGTCTTTCAATGTAGTTTTATTTTATTATTGTATGCACATGCATTAACTTATAAAAAAAAATTGTCCTCTCATAATGCTTCAAAGCTAAAAAGACTAAATATACTCAAAGGTCATATTTGACTTATAAACTCACCATTACAATGCATATTTTATGGAGGGTTCGTGGACAAAATAGCAAAGTAACTAAATTGCGTCGTCCACACGCCAAACTAAAAACAGTGGGCCCGTCAAACTTCCCCCAAAGTAGAGTTTTCGCCCTTCGTCCGAGCAATTACGTTGAAAAATGTTTCCAAGTTGCTAAATCGAGCCTTCCGTATAAAAGACCAGCGTTTATCCCGAAATTGTTTGGTGTATCGAGACTGTTAGCAATTTAATGTTTAATGAGAAACTAATTAACATTTTACTATATTCTTAGACGCGTAATGAAGATCATGATTTTGCCTAGAGAAACTAATAGCTTATGTAAAAAAAATACGCAGAATTGTATGGGACTAGAAAATGTTGTAAAATTCAACACAAACCCAATTTTGTACTCATTGAAGTTTTATTGTACTAGTACTCGTAATATAGCTCAATGTATGTAGCGGACTTTTGTTTTATAGGAACTGTACCATTCCACGGACCGGATTCATGTCACTACAAGAATTCGGGTCGTACCATGATACCAGTGACTTGCAGTTCGTGACTGCTTTAGTGATCTTGCTTTTTAGTAGTTGTTGGCATAGAATAGGACACAATAAGTTACCTAAGCAGTAAAAACTGTAATGATAAGAATTTAATTCTGAAATCAGCCTCTCGTGGCTACTAGACACATAAAACAGGGCTCAGTTTTTAAAATTAATACTTAAGAAGCACTTCTTTTTAACCCTAATAATACTGACTTCGCTAACAGCTTGATTTGCTGTATTAGATGAGCCCCAGTGCAGTTATCTGTTTATTTTCATCATGTAAAAATATGAACGTACATTATAACTAATGAAAACCCAAAATCGGACGCATTTGTAAACAGCTGAGGTATTTAATGGCATGTCAAATCATACACTTCACTGCCTTTGAGTGTTTACCCAATGCGCCAGCCCTTCAGGATGACTTCGTCCACTTTCCTATCTCGACCACTTCCTAACTCGTCCACTTTCCTATTTCGTCAACTTCATCGTTCACGATTTCCAACTTCTTTATTTCGTTTTGTAGTTGCCACTATTCAACTGTTAACCGTTAAGGCAAGTCAAGCCAAGCAATGAAGCATACCAACAAATGCCTTGTTACCACCATTACGGGATTCCGCAGTACCAACGCTCGCATGATTTATGTAACCGATCTGTCCGGCTAGTGTTAATCAATCAGCCACATCGCGCCCTGTCATCTGGTCAGCATGGGATAACCCAGTTTCTTCTAAAATGTTGGTTGGTTTATCAGTTCTTGTAACTTTTTGGTGTAGACTGTAGTTTTCTATATTGCTTGATAATTTTTGGTATTTACAAAACACTTTTTTATCTCAATATATATAACCCACAAGCTTCTCATCAGTTTTGATTAAGTTATTTGGTTTTTATCCTAATTATGCCGTTTTTTAACGAGTGGAAAATGCATTACGCATACTTAACCTACGTAACCTGGGAGGGCGACGGAAGGTATGTGGAACTCACCCACTGATAGGCCTACCCATTAAAACCATTACTTGATTCCTCTGCCTATAAATTTCTCGGTCATGGCAGCTGTTGTAGCAGTTCTCCATAGCCTTAACTGGGTTGCTGGTCGAAGCAAGCCTATCTCGGAATGCAAACAATCTTCTGCTATCCTATGGGATTTCTCCCAAAGGCCAGAAAGTGCACTGCACGGATGCGTTCCACCCAGCTTGGGCGCCATAAACCTCAGTGTAAGGTCTCCCAACGAAGCTCAGGACTCAATCCCAGATGTACCTGAAAAAATAAGTCTAAATTGAAAGTAAGCTACTGAAAATTGTATTCCTTAGGTCTAAAAGATTCAAATGCCAATTCTGAATGTACTTTAGCTTTAGTAAACATTATAAATAATAAGAATCTTATAAAGAATATTTTTTTAAAGACAATAATTACCTAATACGAATAATCAACGAATTTGAATCACAATAGTTATAATAGGTTTGCTCAATCTATTTATTGGTATGTAATGTTCAGTGGTGGTGTAATGGTCAGTCTTCGTCATCAAATGCCACATTACACAAATTGATCATTTGATTGAATTCAACCATTAGACCGCTTTGTGTGATTTAATCAGTGGAGTCTGTTGACCACAAAGTTTCACAAAATTACTTAATAGGATAGGTAGTTTAGGCAGGCCAGATTATGATATGTTTTGGTGCTGTTAGAATAATGTTAAACACACTAATGACTTCTTGTCAGGCAAAGTGGTTAGCCTATTTTTTGTCGGGTGAGTCTTGTGACTCCCGTCTTTTTAACCGGATGATGCTTGTGGCTGGTGATGACTTTTAAGTCGAATGCAATTCGTTCCTACCTTTCGAGTTTTATATTCGATGAGTTTTTATTGAAGACTTTTTATTGAGCGAGTCTCGTGAATGAGTTGTGCACAGTTCATTTTCAATATTGAACAGCTGACGATAAAGTGCCCCAAAACCTACTTCCGAGAAGACTCTTTTCAAAAGTTTGTTTTTCTAGACAAATTATTTGTTGTGCCTGTTCTGGAAAACTGGTTATCTACTTATTTCTGGCTTATTTAATAATAGAACAAAACTGTTAAATTATTTTGTGTTGTAGGTAATTTAGGAATAAAATATTAGAATGCTTAAAACCTCTTGATAATTCTTAATAATTAATTACATTATTTTACCTCGGCTGCCCGCCGCCGCCGCCCCCGCCATATGAACCTCGTGATTTTACTTTTAACTTGCTTTTTGAAATCTGCAGACAGACAGACATAGACCTATGAATTTCGTAAATCAAAGATCAGTCATTAAGCTACTAATTAGTTCAAAGATGGATTACACGGAAACGATCACCAAATACGGCATTACACCAATTGCTCACATGATTAATGAAACCGAGGCCTGTGTAAATCAATCTGACGTCACTTCTCCCCCTGAAGCCAAAGTTGCCCGCAAACTTGCCAATATTCATGAGATTGTTCTGATTTCATTGAAACTTGCGAGTTTAATACAATCGCTTTATACCTAATTACACAACGATTAGACTCAAGATCAAATATTTATGATTAATCACATGCGCATTAGAATGAACAGCTGCTGGTTTTCCAGTGCAGATAGTTAAAATTAATCAATGGACAACGGGCCTACCATCATCTTTTAGAAACCATCATGTCATAGAAGCGTATTGTTAGCGTTTTGTTTTTATTGAAGTTGTCACATTTTGATACACTTCACACTTTGGAGGCGGTGATTGAGCGAAAAAGTCACTAAACGTCCTTTTAAAAAAACAAGCTTAATTTTAAGACATTTGTAGTACGAAATAGCATGGTAAGATTGAAACAATGCTGTGCTTATGGATGCGGCAGGCGGGGACCTACCGCATTATAGACTTTGATAGAAGTTTTGTGACGTCTTCGCTTAATCATCGCCTCCAAAGTGTAAAGTATGTCAAGATGTTAAAACTTTAATAAAAACAAAACGGAAACAAAACGTTCTTATGACGGTTTCTAATAGACGATGTTAGGCCCGCAGGGTCTTTCAAAAACTATTACAGGCGATATGTTCTGACAATCTTTATCGTCTGAAGTCTGACGTCATTACTATTTTCAGATAACAGCTTGAATCCAATCTATGCTAAATGTGGCATCTCATCGATGATTTGTGGTTTTACTCTGGCTTCTATAAATACATATACTAAGTAATAAATGTCACGTTCGTGTCCAGTTGCTCTCATTTATTACCACATTGTAATATTTTTTCCTTGCACTACCTTTTACGTTAGATATAGGCTGTTTGTCTTAAGTCCCCCCAAGTAGCGATACAGGATGTTGCAAATTTCAATATTGGAACTAATCAATCAAGAGTGCCGTGAAAATGAGCAGGCGTGTGGCCCATTTATCAAACAGCCTGTAGATGAAACTTGAGGCCTGAGGTACAAGTGACATGTCTTAAGCGGAATATATGGCGAAATTCAGTGTTTTTTTATTATTAACCTACTTTAAAAATATTAGGAGATTATCATTTCGTCAATATTCAAAACCAGTAAACATAGTAACGAACGTGACGGACGTTTTTATACTGTTTTTTAGTCTTCTTAAACCCATTTGACGACCTCCGTGGTACGGTGGTACGTACACCGGTTTCAAGGTGTCGCTTACTCTTAATCCCGGTAGGGGCAAATGTTTGTATGAAGAATACGAGCGGTTGTACCTGAGTCATGGACGTTTATATATATTTCTACACATAAATACTTATATATGTATAATTATATGTATTTATATCCGTTACCCTAGTATCCCATAACACAAGCCTTACAGTGCTTACTTTGGGGCTAGGATAATTGGTGTGAGTGTAAGAAATAAATTAAAAATTAAATTAAATTAATTAAATTAATTAAATTAATTAAATTAATTAAATTAATTAAATTAATTAAATTAATTAAATTAATTAAATTAATTAAATTAATTAAATTAATTAAATTAATTAAATTAATTAAATTAATTAAATTAATTAATTAATTTGCACTAAACTTAAGAATCGCCTAAGGCTATTTTTATTTATCTTTATCTTAATAAAAAAAATTTTGGCAATAACATTTTAAGATATTCTTAAAGTCGCTAAGGCCAGTCTTAACTTAAGGGCCTAATATTGAGCGCCTAAAACTTAAGCTAATGTTTATGATAGATTAGAAAAGTCTTTTAAAATCATATTTTAAGACTACCGGATCCCTGCGGTTTACTCGTGTGGTGCCCATTCCTGTGGGAATATATGGATAAAATATAGCCTATGTCACTCTTGAGAAATGTAGCTTTCTAATGGTTTAAGAATTTTCTAAATCGGTCCAGTAGTTCCTGAGATTAGCGCGTTCAAACAAACAAACTCTTCAGCTTTATAATATTAGTATAGATATCCTCTTGGCGTGTCGACTCTGGATTATATTTGTGAGGACTAAAATTCAGCCACCGAAGCGGTTTGTCATTACATCTGGAAGACTAAGCTAACGTAATTCGTAATTCTTAAGAACCTTTGGTTAGTATTATTACTTATTTTAAACATATTTAATAAATGTTGTGTATACCTATTATTGGCATGCATGTAAGAATTGTACCCCTAGCTATAATTTATAATAACAATGTTTATACATGTTATGCTGTTGGTGTACCTAAATAAATAAATAAATAAATAAACATCTCAATTTCAAACCCTGTTTCATAATTATGATTGCCCATTGAATTGCATTTGTAAAAACTAAAAATAACAAAATAACTACGCATTTTCCCATCGTCATAAAGATGAGAATATGTCAAAACATTTTTTAGATTGCACCATACGCCTTAGAATGTTATTTGTAGAAACTGTGATGTATTGAAATAATACGAATAACACAATATTACACTCTGGCATTATTTATGTTAATACCCATTACAAAAACTCATTTCTGTGTACCTTTCTAAATATAGAATACATTTCATTTCGGTTCTTTGAATCCTTTGTATCTCTGTTATTAAATCAGGTATTTTAGGTAAATTTTTAGGGTTCCGTACCTCAAAAGGAAAAAACGGAACCCTTATAGGATCACTTCGTTGTCCGTCCGTCCGTCCGTCTGTCTGTCTGTTAAGACCGTTTTTCTCAGGAACGCGTGGAGGTTTCAAACTGAAATTTATATCTAATACTCAGGTCTACTGTCTCTTGGAGCTGTCAAAAAATCAAACTTCTAAACCAAAGCAATCAAAAGATACAGCCGTTTATGCCGCATATTTTCGAAACTCTCACGGGAATCAAAACCTACAGGGTACTTCCCGTGAACTTAGAATCTTGTAATTTGGTACGAAGTAACGTCTTATAGTACAGATAAAGGAAAAATTGCGAAAACCGTACATTTTAGTTACATCATTATAATAAAAAATATATTTGAAAATTTTTAAGTTACTACTATAACTTTGACTCGATTGTCGTGATGGGTGAACTTTTACTTATATACCTACAGGTTTGTACGGAACCCTCGGTTTTGTTTAGTGTTTTGAGTTATCATTTAAGTAAAATAAATTTTCATCAAAAATGTATTTCAATGTCACTTATCTTATGACTTAAGTTAAGTCCAACATTTGAGCTAAGTATCACTTATAAATAAATAAATAAATAATAATAAAGCGCTCATTGGCTAAGCGTGTGCGCGCGGCGACCAATGAGAATCGTTGTGGAGGCTCCACAATGAAAAATAGCGCCAAACTTTATCTCATTTAAGAATTTCTTCTGACTCCGAAATTTTTACAGTGAAATTTCTTCTAATAACGACAAAGCTTACTTCTCGTCCATTATTAAATCTTCATTAATAAGATTTTTTTCCCCACTTGGAAAAATACACATAGTAGTTTTTTCCGAGTTCCTGAAAATCAATATAATCAGCAACCGCTTGACGTGCGACAACTACTGGCGCATCGACATTCACTTGTTTTCCAGAATCGAAATTCAAATTTTCCGGATTTTGTTCGAAACTTCCGGTTTATGTTTTGAAACTTCCGGATATTTATTAGAAATTTCCGGCTAGAAATTACGATTTTTCCCTTGGGAAAGAGACACAATAATTATCAAAATCATCACACATATTATTCTTTTTTAAAAAATCATTTTAAATAGAAAAATGAAGAAATGGGACCCATTTAAGAATTCACTTGTGGCCGAATTGATATTTTCCAATATTTTTCTATTTAAATGATTCATAAATAACACTTCGTCACTTATAATTATAAATTCCTGGTGGAATAAAAATTCGTTAAAGGCAAAAATCACCATTGGAAATCCGGAACCCACGACCTTTGGAAATCCGGTCCAATGCTCTAACCGCTGAGCTACCGATACTTGCGAACCACCGTCGAAATTCTCCAATTTTTTATATATTTTTTGTCGTATTTTTCAAGTGATAAATCGATTATTACGTGATTGTACGAGTATATGACTACGACTATTTCCGCACTACGGCAGGCCGGTACAAAGCCGTTGCTGACTAGTTTTGCTTTTATAAAAATTAAGAAAAGGGAGGCCACGTAAAAAAAAAAGCTGTAAATCTTTATAAAAACTTTAAATGAAAATTGGTTTGAACGAAATATATTTAGCAGTTTCAGAGCTATAGCACATTTTCCAAAACCGCAAATATAACTTTGTCATTTATATAAACAATATGAAAAACAAAGTAATTTTTTAAAGTTATTTAGTCAAGTGAATACCTAATTTAATATAATAATAATAACTTTATTGCATACGATACAAAAACAAACACATACAGAAAAATGACAAAAAAGAGGAACACACAATAGGCACCTGCCCTTATAGCTACATAGCAATATCTTCCAGGCAACCTTGGGTGAGAGGCTTTTTTCTTTAGTTTTGTTTTGTTTACCTGTTTTATATAGCATTTTACCAAAACATAATAAGAATTCCGAAGCTAAACAAAATCCTCTTTAAATATTTGTTTTTTTTTCAGTAATGTTTTGAGAAGCCAAAAGTTTTCACTTACAAGATTAAGTGTGATAACGTGTTAAAGCTCTATTCTTAAGAAGTAGATTAAATAAGTTAGCTTTGAACTTAAAGCCATCAAACGTCTTACTTCGAATGCTTCGAGAGTCGGCTTTCGAAACTCAATCCTCTATTTACGCGAAACGGCCTCAGAGGGCCAATGCTCGGACCTTTCGCAAATGAAAAGATCTAATCTCACATTTTATCCAATTCTTTACAATTCAGTTAGGATTGACCTTGGTTAAAACGGCAATTGCTTTAAAAAATGTACCTGGGGTCTACTATGAAAGGCAGATCGAAAGAAAGATGCCAATAGCCGTGCGATTTACTGTATATGGGATCTTATTTTGATGCTGATAAAGTCTCGAAACTAAACGAATGTTCGACCGATTATCATCTTTGGTTTTCAGAGTAGACGCACTCGTCTTGTGTTTCGTGTTTCGATAGAAGTTCATGGGGAAAACGTAAGCGTTTTTTTTTCTATCGTTGGGAACGACTCTGAGATAAGTAACCTTTTTGGTTCCTTTTCTGTATCGACGCTGAGTTATAATAAGTTTGAACATCAGACCTCCTTCGTAAATTGGTTATTGGCTACGGGGAAAGAAAAATACAGACGCTTTTTTAACGAAATGGGTAAGAATAGTTGTTGACTTCGTTCGATGCAATAATTACGAAGTCATCATCGGGGTATAGCAACAAAAGATAATACTTCTTTTATTAACTTTTTAAATAAAAATCCCGAAACTAAGTTATTAAGTCAGGTTTCCAAATTGATTGTTAGTGCGAATTAGGCATAGTCGATGATATTACATAGGTACCTAGTTAACTCGAAGTCTTTATTCAAATAGACTTAAGTAGTATTTAAGCGCTTTTGAATCGTCAAAATTTTGCTAACACTCATTCAAAACTTAATAAAACTGACAAGAAGATTGGGCGTAAGAAACTTATCTGACCAGTTTATTTTCTTCATATTTGGAGATTTCCTTATTCTTGGGAGTACTCATCAAATTTTGTAAAATCAAAATGAAAATTGATCCCTTCAAAATAATCCATATATATATCAGAATTCTCAGAATAATCAAGTTAAGATTAGTGAGATCAAACCCTTAGCAATGTAACCGATGGCATTTCCTCAAATGGCCAAGTGATCGGTCGAAGGGACCCCTTCCCATTAACCTGAGTCGCTTCCATTTACCAAGAATTACTTTTCCTCCAAACTACACCGACTTAAATGGAAAGAAATCCTATTTTTACTGCTCATAAATCCTACTTGCCCTGCCATAAAACTGTATGGTCGGTTAAAATAAGGAGCGACAAATTTGGTATGGTTTTTAAAATTGAACTTTTAGTTATTTTGATAAACTTTGACTTGAAATAGGATCTTAAATTAATTATTTTGTAAAAGACAAAATGTTTTGTTAAATGTTTTTGTCATTTGCTAGCAGGTCACCGGTGTCCAGGAGAACAATTGAATATCAATTTGTGTCTCAGAACTCGGGCCCTGAGAGGTTATCGGTTTCAATATAAGTAATTGAAATGTTTAAGTTAGAATTTAACATTATCGACCGAAATCCTACTCGCATGTTATATTTGTTTCTGAATAAGTTGTGTTTAATAGGAAAATCAAATAATATTCTAGATTCAATATACAAATCAACAGCCCAATACAATTATAACAACAATCGTTATTGACTGTGTTCGTTTATTAAATACAGCTATTGATTTATCAATCGAAGGTTCGAGAGCGACATTCGAACTTCTAAATTAGACTATGTCTGTTTCGTTCTTAATAATTCATACCCTAGTTAGAAATTATTGATTAAAGCCGGTAGTTACCTAATTCATAAACTTTCTTTAACTAGCAAACTGCAAACTATAATCAAGTTTTACTGTGACATGTGGTGTTTGTGCTAGTGTTGCATAAAGCTATTTAGGTTTTGAAATAAACGAATTGTATGATGGTACTAAGCTGTATACTGAGGAGCAAAAATAATAAATCACTTTGACAAAATTTACATATTTAACTATAAAAACTTTTTTGAAGTGAAAACTTCTTTAGCGGCGTTGTGCACAACAGAGTTTTAAATGTTTACGATGGGTAAAAATGTTAGTCGCTTCAGGACACGTGACCATTTACCGTTGATCTATTTCAAATTACATAAAGTCTCACACTTGAAAGATCTACGTATATTAGTGAATAACAACCATTATATAAAGATCTCTCATTACTACCAACTTTCATATTGATCTCTGGTCAGTTTTAATTTCAAGGGAGGAATATTCTTTATCTCATTACAACGCCATCTAGATATAGTTGCCATTAAGTTTTTGATACTTGATGACATTGAGTTGGTGCCTTGAGAGAGAATTAGAGTTTCATACTACGTTACCAGATGGTGTATTCATTGTAGATTCATTATTCATAAATAACTATTGTATTTGTAATTAAATTAATTATTTCAAAGTTTTTATTATTTGTTAGTATTCTAAGCGGTTTTTGCTTCTGCCGGCACTCCCGGAATGCACCCGTTGTTTTTTTTTAATGTTGTCACATTTTGACACTTTTCAAGGAGGCGATGATTGAGCGAAGACATCACAAATTTTCCGTCAAAAAATAAGCTTACTTGAAGAGATTCGTAGTACGAAATAGCATGGTAAGATTGAAACAATATTGCGCTAAGAGATGTCGGTAGGCCCCGTCAAATTCACTTTTGCAAGTTGGTGATAACTCACAATAATGTTTTGGCTATATTAGTCAAAGCCAAAATATTTTATGCTCAACCAAATAATATTACTTATAATAACACATCAAGCAAAAATCCAAGTACCTATATTCATAGAAAAATTGAAATACACTGTCTTATTTCACGGTTTCTTGGTATTTCTACTCAATTTTGTTTTTTGACTTTTGACAAGGCTTGTTGTGTTTTTTTACTTGTCAGAGGTCAGTCACTCAAAAAGGAAGACATAGAAGAAAGTAAAACATCCATTGGCTTAAGCATTCAAAAACACAAAATAAAGATACAGCTATTTTTAAGAGGAATTAAAAGAGAACACAGGGCCGAGTGTGCCAGTAAATGTACAAACACAAAGTGCTTTTAAAGAATTACGCAGACTGCCACAGCTAAAAGTGCCAAAGGCAAAAGATGTCTGGAGCTATACTAATGACACCACGACCTTCAGTCATCAGTCACGTGCCACAAACCGATGTATGGGACTGATATGACCCACGAATGATGACTCGGCATTTTAGGGTTGACTTGCAGTAACTGAATGGCTAATTTGGCCAGTGACGTTTGTGACTCCTGTAATGAGGGTTAAGTCGGTTTGATCGTTTAAATAAGTAATGTCTTTTGACCATTGCGTTGAAACAGGCTGCTGTTTGAGTTTACATAATTTAACATTATGGAGAATGACCCTCTTTAGTACGGGTACGTAGTTTGCAAAAGGTGTTTTATAGAGCAAAAGCTTGTATTACGTCAATTCGAATTAACAATAAATTACGTATTATATCCGAAGGTCGCTGCTGTAAAAGTGCTCATTAAAAGAAAACAATAACTCTTAAAATAAACGTAGGCCAAAAACTCTAAAAAGACCATTTCGCAAACAATCTTAAAACGCTTTGTACGCAATTAAATCCGATGGACAAAGAAAACTGGGCGACAATTCTATTTGTATTAACAGCCTTTTTATCACTGCCTCATTGTTTACTTCGAAATGTTGGAGATAAATGGTGTTCCCAAATTAATGAACGCCTGCCCACAGCAGCAGGACTTGACAAATGTTTAGAATTTGTCCATGCTCTCCACCTCGATTATAATATGTCTCGGATGTCCGAGGATTATTGTACGCAATATTTTTGTTTTAAGATTTATGTCAAGATGTTTTGTAAGGTTGCTTGGAATTCATGGCTGCCTTTACATATTATATATATCAGCAATTTCTTCTGGTTTTCGGCAAATCAAAATGTTTAGGAAATTAATATAAGAACCTATGTTTAACTTGTGATTGCAGACTAATGACTTTGAACTTTATTTCTATTTCAGTTTGATCACTTATCGTAATTTTGTCAATGGTCTCCACCTCAATTATATGTCTTGGATGTCCGAGGATGTTTTATTGTACAGTCACCTGCAATGACATGTTAACACTTTACAACCTTATCGCATTAACAGACACGGAAACAAAGCTCTCTCTGTCCACAAATGTCATTCAATATTGTAATGTGACAAGGTTGCTTAGTGTTTCTATGTCATTGCACGTACGCAATATTTTTTTTTAAAGATTTATGTCAAGATGTTTTGGAATTCATGGCTGCCCTACATAATAATAATTATTATTAATCTGATTTTCAGCTAGGTTTTTGAAAATTAATTTTGACTTCTGCTTACAGGATATATATCTTTTTCAGTTTAATCACTTATCGTAATTTGTCAATGGTCTCCACCTCCATTATAATATGTGTCAGATTTCTCAGGATTTTGTTGCCCTTATGTAAGGAGCTAGGAATTCATGTTCCCGTTTACAAAATATCAATGATTTCGTTTTATATTCAACATTGATGAGTGTTATGGAATAAAACGAACGTTTGCGCTAAATATTTTTCTATATATTTTTGACATTAGTAAGACAATAAAAGAAAGGGTATAAAAATACAATTTAAATATAAAAATAGTGGCCAGTGTCGTCAACATCCTCCCCCCCGGGTGGCCGATGTTTCCTGGGCCGGCGGGCCCGGGAGTGGTCGGCTCGACGTTCTACTCCTGATGGTTGTGCATTACCGCACCGGGGGGGAGGATGGCGTTCTCTTTCTAAATATGCACTGGCGGCAGGCTCGCACGAGAGACTTCACCGCGCATCGGACTCCCAATATAAAAAATCGCTGACGAAGCTCGTTTATGACAACATTGCTCCCACCATGACCCAATCTCTCGTGGTAGAACTGTACGAGTAATTTGACGGCGTGGTCTTTCCCGAACAGCACGATTGGGTCCGCGTTCTCTTTCTAAATATGCACTGGCGGCAGGCTCGCACGAGAGACTTCACCGCGCATCGGACTCCCAATATAAAAAATCGCTGACGAAGCTCGTTTATGACAACATTGCTCCCACCATGACCCAATCTCTCGTGGTAGAACTGTACGAGTAATTTGACGGCGTGGTCTTTCCCGAACAGCACGATTGGGTCCTTCTCGAGCTCGACGTCCTGGGCCGCGGCTATTCTGCCTTTAAGCCGCATCAGTCCGTTGTCGTCAATGCGGATGGCGTAAGCATGGAGTTTACTCGGCTTAGGAAGTGGATTGCCTTTTGATATCGCGATGTACTCCTCTTCGAAATGCTGCAGTTGTGAATACAACAGGAGGTTCCGCTCAGCCTTCCCTAACTCTTTTGCGTTCAACATTTGAAATTTTGTGGAAGACGAAGAAACAGACCCAGATAAATTGGTTGTTTTAGAATTTTGGTTCGTATGGCCTAAAAGCGCTCGAAAGGATTTTGCGCATTGAATTACCCGAGCAGAAGCTCTTAATAGACGAAACCAACTACTAAATCGAGTAGGTTCCGCAATTAGTGGTGATGGTAGTGATGAGGTAATGAGGGCTATAAACTGAGAGTCAGGTGAAGCAGGCGTCTGCTTCATCTCATTCTCACCTAATGAGGTATGAAAACCCGAGGGCTCCGAGGGCCACCGTGAATGAGGTAGGGCCAAAAATGGTGGCCCTGAGAACCATCTCGAAGAGATATCGAACTTTAAGTTCGTGCGCGTTGCGTCGTCAGCCACATTCAAAGACGTTGGCACATAACGCCAGTTCGCTGCGGTGGTTAGCTCTAAAATCTCCCCTACACGGTGGGCTACAAAAGTTTTCAGCGAACGGACGTTTGTGCGCAACCATTTTAGGACAGTGAGGCTGTCTGTCCAAAGAAAAATTTGGGAGGGCTCGCGCTTATGGACCTCTGAAATATAAGAAGCGAAACGAGCCGCTATGAGAGCGGCTTGTAATTCCAGTCGGGGAATTGAGACTGGTTTAATAGGTGCCAATCGAGCCTTGCCACCTATGAGGCTAAGCACTATGTCGCCATTAGAACACGTAAAGCGCCAATAAGCAACGCAGGCATACGCCCTTTCGCTCGCGTCACCAAAAACATGAAGTTCCGCTGACACGGCTTGACGCCCACACAAATAGTGACGAGGAATGGCATTAGATTTAATCTGTGAAAATTCTTTAGACCAACCGTTCCACTTTGACACAACTGATGGTGGCAATTCTTGATCCCAACCAATTCCAAGCTTCCAGGTTTCCTGGAAGATTGCTCTCCCTTTTACGATGAGAGGTGTTAAAAAACCGAGGGGATCATAGATGCTCATAAGGTAAGCCAAAGCAGAGCGTTTTGTCAACTTAGGTGGCAACGCTCCTAGAGAGGAACGCGTAAAGGATAGGGTGTCGGTGATAACATCCCAAATAACTCCTAGAATACGGACGTTTACCGAGGTGGCCTCGGGCGCGCGCAAGTCTGGAGGAATAGATAAAAGAGCATCAGTTTGGTTTGACACCCAGGACCTCATTTCTAAGCAAGCTTTGGAATGGATTTCAACGATGTCCGAGGCCAGCTGAGCAGCTTCGACTACCGAGTCGACGCTGCCTAGGTAATCATCCATATAATGATCTTTAATGATAGCATCCGCGGCAGCACGTGAATGCGACCTGTTCTCCTCAGCGTTCCGATTCTTCAAAAAGATAGCGGTAAACGGGCTGGACGTGGCACCGAAGATCATAGACGTCATTCGAAATTCTCGAATAGGTTGTGATGGGTCTTCACGCCATAAAAACCTCTGAGCATCGCGATCTTCGACCCTTATTTTAGTCTGAGGGAACATTTCGCGGATGTCACCATTAAGGGCCACTGCTCCTTCTCTAAATCTCATTAAAATACCTAAGAGAGGCTGTAGCAGGTCAGGACCAGGTAAAAGAAGTGAGTTTAAGCTCACGCCTGATGACGTTGCTGCAGCATCGTGTACTACACGAAGCTTTCGCTTCTGGGGGTGAAATACCCCAAAATGGGGAAGATACCAATTTACGTTGAAGCTGCTCAGCGGTTCAGTACAGAGTTCTGCGTAACCCTTTTGGATTATAGAATTAATGTTTTCTCGGTAGGCATCAGCGTAAACTTTGTCCTTCCTCATTTTTCTCTCTAAACTAATAAAACGAGATAAAGCGTGGTCGCGACTGTTCGGTACGTTATCAACATTGGCTCGCCATAAGAGCCCTGTTTCAAACCTGCCACTTGGCAATCGACGGGTTGTTTCATTTAAAATGCTGATAGCTCTATCATCGTCACTGGAACGGTACTCCTTCTTGGATATGCCTATAGAGTCGACGCGGAAATACTCATTCAACTGACGATCCATAGAAGCAGTATCACTCGCGTCAATATGATTTATAAACTCCACGGGCGACGACCTTGATTTGATGCAGCCGAACAGGACCCATCCAAGTGACGTCAACGCCGCTACTGGCTGGGACTGACCACCACGCCTGATTGTATGAGGTACAGTCAGGTGCCAGTTGTCAATGCCAATCAGCAGCATCGGCTTTGCTTCATCAAACGTCAACTCCCCAACTAAGTCAGAGAGATGGTTGTAAGGAAGCAAGTCCCTAGATTTGACAGATTGAGTAGTTAAAGATAGATTCGGTATGGACCTAACAGAATTTAATCGAAATGTTTGTGGGCTACGACGACCACGGAGATCGAGAGACACGAACATGACATCGGTGTCTTTCGACAATCCGCCTATCGTGTTTACCCGAAGACGTGACCGATTGCCCGCAGCACCCACCGCATCCGCGATTGATGAATCAACCAGGGTTGCAGTGGATCCATCGTCGAGCAATGCAAACGTACTAACTGTACCTTTTGGACCAGACACATTTACCGGCACCACCTTTAACAAAGTCCGTAATGACGACCGTGGGGTGCGGTTATGAGCAACTACGACACTGTCCGCGGTGCTGTCCGTTGTGGCAATATTCGCCTCAGGGACCGTACCATCCATAAAAACACTCTCATGGGTCCGTGTACTATCGATGTTGGTCACGGTTGCTATAGTGGCATCTCTATGAAGTAAAGTGTGATGAGTGCCCTTGCTAAGACAATCTGTTTTTTCACACGAAAACTTTTTACATTTGCGGTAAAAATGATCTCCTTTAACGAAACACTTGTAACAAACCTTCTTTTCGGTTACCCATTTCCACCTTTCATCAATAGAAATCGCTTCAAAGGTTTTGCAGTGTAAAATGAGGTGACCTACTTTTTTGCAAAATAAACAAACCTTATTAGAGATATTTTTTGTCGATGACGGCACCGTGACATTAGTTGTCGTGTGACACCTGACGGGCTTAACGTTTAAGTCCCACATGTCACGTTTGGCAGAATCAAAAAAATCATACCTGGATTTTAAATTTGCCTCATGCATGAGAAACTCTGACAAGAGTTCGAGGCGAAATTTTTTCACAGGATCCCCTTCTCTTCCGTAAGCGAAATCCCCCCACCGAGATCGCAGCGAGTTTGTTAGTTTCCCCACGATCTCGTTGGATAACTCGGGGGAAGCTAAATACTCTGGTACGTTGAGGAGCCGCACTACTTCGATGCAGTGCCGCACCCTACATGCGAAAGTATTTATCTCCTTCGCGGTCTCGTTGTGAGAGATCCTGGGCAGCGCTTTGACGCTAGCTAGTTCAGCCAGGATGATGCGCTCTGGCCTCGCAAACTGGACCTCAAGGGCGCGCACAACTTCACGTGGGTCCCACGCGGCAGCCAGCAGGACGGCAACGGCGTCGCGGGCTGGCCCACGCAAAGCGGCACCAATCCTAGCTAAGTTATCTGCAGGCGAGTAAGAAGCGCTGGTGGAATCGTACACCCTTTTAAATATCAGCCAGTCTGTAGGCTTGCCATCGAAAGTAGGAAGGTTCGTGACACTTACCTTGGTTGTCGCTGGCACTCGAGAGGCTGCGGCAGCGGCGATGTTCGCCACAGCTTCCGCAAGTTGTAGAGTGTCACTCTCTTTATTATATTTTTTATTATTCGTGTTTCCGAAACAATATTCATTAGGGTTGTGTGTGCCTAAACTATGTGTGTGACAAAGTGTGCGAGGACCAATGACTTTTCCTGCCTCCATACATGTGGCTCCAGGTCGTGGCTCAGGCGCGGCGGTAACATTGGTTCCGCCTTGTGGCGCAAATGTGTAGACAGGTGCACTGAAATGGGAAGGGTATAAGACACTTGCTGGTACACAGGGTTGAAATTCTAAAACATTTTGATCTAGATACGAGGCGGTTGTACGGGGTTGGGAAGTATCATTGGGTTGTAATTTGTTAGGGAGCGGCTTAACGTTTCCCTCGTGCCCTAAAGCAGACGGGACGTCTGACGGCGACTCTACCATCGCGCCCTCAGGTGCCAAATAGGGCACGGACGCAGGGATGGGAGAACGCAACGTTTCCGTCTGAGGCGGTAAAGAAGGATTAAATGAGTTGTTACCGTCGTCTCCATGGTCTAACCAACTTTGAATTTGAGAGCGACTCGATCGCCTGCTGCCCCTGCTCGACGCTTCTAACGAAGCGACATGAGCGCGGTGCTCAGCCTCGGCCACAGCACGTTCCAGGTCCGTGATGCGACGTAGGTGCTGGGCCTCCGCCGCGAGGACACGCGCTTGCACGGTGGCCGACGATCTTGAGGAGCTGCTATTATTGCTGCACTTCCCGACACACGATTTTTGGCTTCTCGTTATCATATTTCTTTTCTTCTGACACCAAAAACGTTGTTATGGAATAAAACGAACGTTTGCGCTAAATATTTTTCTATATATTTTTGACATTAGTAAGACAATAAAAGAAAGGGTATAAAAATACAATTTAAATATAAAAATAGTGGCCAGTGTCGTCAACAATGAGGAATTTATATTAGAACCTAGTATGACCTAAGATCGTAGACGAGACTAGATAATGACTATGAACTTTATTTGTATTTTGATTTACATAATACGTATAATTTATTTTTAGGTAGATCACATATTATAGTAGCTCGTCGCTAATTATAATTTGGTAAAATAATAATCTCGCTAGCGATTTAGAATCCAACAAATAATCTTAGATATACAAAATTATTTCACGTATTTTTTATGTTGCTCTTCACATTATAGTTGCGTAGCTTTATCATAAACCTATATATCGACATAAGACCTAGGTATATCGAGATAGTCGAAAAGAGGGCTTCAAACTGTATGAGAACCTAGCGTGTTGACTTTTTCGTACCTACGATGACGTCACGAGCGAGATTTAATGATGTGTAAATGTTATTGACGAGCACATGCAAGAAAGCCCTGCACAATTATCTATTTTCTGAGTGACAAGTGTTTTCATGGCAATGGTCTCAAACGGGGACTGACTTAGGTCGTAAAACTTTGACCGTGGATCAAACTTTTGGCACGCAAGGTAGGTACACTTTTACTGTCATCTCGATATAGGTCTGTGTGTGCTCTCAAATTTATTTTTAAAGTCTTGCGAATGTGACAAAATCTGGTTATTCCGAAGATGACTACGCTCTAACAAATAAATTGTTCGCCATTATAAATATATAATTTAATACAGCGAATCTACATTTCTATCTTTTTCATTATATACTCTACTATGTCGTACATTATATATATAAACCCGTGACACGTGTTAGCAATTTATACGAGAAACCTTGTATATGCTAGACCGATACCACTTACTTTACATATCAAAGACGAGCACATTTTCTTGTCAAATATGAACGAAAGGTGATCGCAATCGTTAGTCTACTCTAAACGTATACCTATGTGAATTCTGTTTTCATCCCTTCTATTCGAAAAGCGTCATTTTGTTCCTTGATAAGCGGGAGCAAAGTAACTCTTCTCTAAGCGGGCAGAAATGATTTTGAATTTGGAACATGAATCGTACATAGAAATCGGATGGAAGTTTTATGAATTATTATCTGCACGGCGCACGGTGAGGCCCGCGCACACTGAAAAAAGAATGAGATAATTCTGATCGTAATCGGAATGGATTTTATTTATTGTATTTTGCAAATCATAGTTTATTCTACTTCAACTTATGAGGTGACAACATTTTTACTCCTGAAACAGCAAATAACGTCATAAAATTACTATCGAGTGTATCTTATTATTTTTTTCAGAGTAGAGTATATCACGCGAGAGTAAAACAATTTTTCCCTCGGCGATGTACCTTGAATCCCTGCGCTCAGGATTCTACTCTAGAATCCCTCGCTATACTCGAGATTCTAATTTAGAATCCTTCGCTTCGTTCTGTATTCAAAGTAGCGCCCTCGCCGTAAAAATATTATTTTTATCAACGCTTTTATACCGAACTGAGAATGTCGGATTTGAATTCGCAAGGCAAAAGATTGACGCGCTTGAGAATGTGGCGTTTCAAATCGCAAAGCTATTTCAAATCCTACATTCTCAATCACGTCTCAAATTCCAAAAAGATTCAAAAAAGGTATAATACCTATTTGGTACTATAGTTTTTCGGTTTATTTGCGGTTGTTTGGTTTCCCGACGTTTCGGCACCCTTTCAGTTCCCCGTGGTCATGGATTAAATAAATAAATCGCACTAAATACACCTCAAAAGTTGTTTCATTTCGAGTATACTTATCTTCAGTAAGATTTTAACGAACCATAATCGATATTCAAAATTATCGCTTTTTAATTTTTTCTATCCATCAACTGCTTTACCGGCAAGGTGAGTGCATCCAATAGTTATTGTTAACATTGTAATTTATATCAACTCGTACTATGAATACTGACCGCGATCAACAAACTTTTGTACTTCGCCATATTACATGCAAATCGAAGCGAACATTTTCGCGTAGCTTTGTTTTTTATTGGGCAAGCCGTAAGCCCCATTGCTTTACTTACGCAATGTTGCGAGCGTCATTTGATGTCACAGATTTAAATCTGATCTGGGGGCCATCTGCCATCTCTTAGCGCAGTATTGTTTCAATCTTACCATGATCTTTCGTACACCTTCACTTAAAGCAAGCTAATGAGGGTCTCGTAGCCTAAAGGCAAAAAACGAAACCCTTATAAATTCGCCCAAATCGATGTATGTCACAGCCACTTTGTTCCAAAACTATGAGGATTACACAGTTGCAACTTGGTAGGTAGATGTATTCTGTAAACCGCTTTACGGTTTTTAAACTAACAATTAATTAACGCGGCACATTTGAATTGTATACCGTCGCAACCAGTTAGTGTTAGATAAATTACGAGGTGGGCGCTTATAACTGCGAAACAGTCCTAGACTAATTTAGTAATAAAAATAATTTTGTTCTGTATGAATTTATTGCACAATTAAAGATTATTATTTATTTATTATTAAAAAAAGAGGAATGGTAACAACACGTAAGTATATGAATTTAAAAATGCGTGTAACAGGAAGACGTAACTTGACATAGCGTTAAATTAGAGGAGAGAAACATAAAAAGGTTTCTTTGCCGTCCATTTGAAAGGTTGGTACACAAAAGAGGTCCTACTAATAGATATCCGGATACAGTCCTAATAGGAAAGTGCGTTACACGACCGGCTCTATAATAGGATGATCTATTTATTTATTAGATTCCGCCCCCGACTTCATCCGCGTGCACATTAAGAAATTACCTAGCGAATACTATGATACAAATACTATGTCTAACAGATAATTCAAACTATATGTGTGCCAAATTTCATACAAACACGTTCAGCTGTTTTCGTTTTCGTGATTAAGTAACAAACTTAAACATTATAATAATCTAGTCCTGAATTCTTAGATGACAGGTAATGCTTCTCAGAAGATAGTATGGTGACAAAACTTTTTATAAAAAATTTAAACCGACATAAAAAAAAAAAACTTTTGGAGTCATTGCCAGCCAAGGCATTCTACATTGCAATTCTATTACTTACCTATATTTTTTTTTGCCTTGGCAGGCACCAACATCAAAAGTTTTATTTTTTACTTTTTGAAGTCTGTCTGAGTATTTTTTTTAAACTTATATTTCACAATTTTTTTGTTACATTTAGTCCCGCACTTACTTTATATAGCTACACTAAAAATTAGCCCATACGCAACAATGATGTCATCTAGGTAACGATTTGCCAAAACATAAATGTAATTTTTCAGGATTATGAAAAAACCTCCAGTCGTAAAAACCCCATCCCAAGGGTCAAACTTTAGAGTTTGTTATTAATTATTTATTTTCAGTTGCCGTGGTCACGGGTTGACTAGCTACTTATAAGTCTACCTTCACAAAATAGATTTTTTGATTATTAAACCAAAAAACCGCAAATAAACCGAAAAAATATAGTACCAAATACATATTTCGGGTTTCATCGCACTAAATTCTCCGCAAAAGTTGTTTTATTTCAATTATGAGTGCGCGAAGAAACTTAAGATGTGCTTACTTTTATTCGAATAAGTTATTTTAAGTAGTATTTAATTAGTAAAATTGTATTTTTTGTAGCTGTTTTTTCTGTATTTTTGGCAGTATATTCGTTTTCGAATACAAGCTTAACTTATTTTACATAAAAAAATATTTCATGATGGAAGTGAAATTGTGTAGTAAATATAAGCGCCCACCTACTTTGCGCTACGAGCCGTTACGAAAATTCGTAGTACATACAATTGGCTACGGAGCTTTTTTTACGCTTCTTGTAGCAGTTACTCAAACAGCTTTATTAACTACGAACTATTTGTAATTGACACGCTGGCATAGCGAGGTAAATTATGTATAAAAATTGGTCTGCCATTGCGCAGCCTGCCGGAAGTACTTGGCAGACCTCAAAATTATGCCGTGCGTAAATAACTACCTCATCGGGTAACCCAAAGGCTGTCATTAGATCGTTAACCGACACTTAAACACGTAAAAAACACAGGTCTGCCAGCGCCGATACTGCCGGGTCGAATTTTTTTGACGTGTTCTTTGAGTAAAACCTACCTCATCAGTACCCGAAGGAAAGTACTGGCAGCAGTTAACCATTGATTAATTAAGTAAAAAAAGTAGGTCTGCCATTGCGCAGCCTACAGGAAGTACATGACAGACCCCTAAAATATGCAAGCTTCCAACTTCCAACAAGCTGAACCTACCTCATCGAGTACCTCGATGGGACCAACGCCAAGTTATAGTCAAGATGCCCTTGATAATGGATCAAAAGGTCTGCCATGACTTACTTGCCGGAACATAGTGTTTTTGAGCAGCAATTGATAGTTGGTATAAGCAGTATAATCCCGTCGTTCATATAACATAAAAAAAAATCTCCGTACATAATTTACCATACTTATTCTAAGCTCCATGTTTTAGTTTTCTACCTGTCCTATTCTTAAATAAACTATTCTCCATTGTACCGTGAAAAAAACTTGCAAGAAAGGGTTACTGCAGATTGGTTCCAAACTTTCGGGAGCCTTTCTAACTTTTTCATGGGTGAGCAAGACTTGAGAACGAGTTTTTAAGTCGGTTTAAATTTTACTTTTTGCAGTAAAGTTTGGGATTGGCATTAAAAAAACAACGATCACGCCGATTTTAGGGCGATTTCTTTATGTTTCCATGGTGGAAAGTTTTCTTTTTATATTTTTTAATTATTTCAATATTTGCTCCCAAAATGGAGGACTGGTAAATTTTTAATAAAACAACTTTTACGGATTAAAACTCGCCTTTCATTAACGCGTTTATATTAAATTGCGAGTTATTTGGATTTCTCCGTTTCGACATAATTCCAGAAGCCGTGGTCAAGGAATGATTACTACGTGACCATCCTTAAAAGTTGTATAATTCAATGAATAGTTCTTACGCGCTTAAAAATTTAAGATGTGCTTATGATGGGCCTAAACTTTTGGGTCTGAATGACTATTAAAATATTTAATAGTCATTCAGAACCAAAGGTACTACTATTAAGACCTTGGGTTACAATGATTAGGATGTTTGGGCCTTAAAAGGTTTTTGGCTGATTACTTTATAATCCAAAAGATATTATTACCAACCGGCAGTCCGCTGTTGGGCAATCAGCTAAATGTTCACCCATGAATCTCATATAATATGTAAAAGAAAGAAATAAATAAATAAATATTTGCATACATCACACCAATTATCTAGCCCACATTAAGTTTCATGAAGAACTTGTGTTATGGATACTAGATAACGGATAAACATACTTATATACCTTTTTTTTGTAAGTACATACTTAATATACATATAAAACACCCAGACCAAGACAAATAGACATGTTCATGCACACAAATATTTGTCTTGTCCGGGGATCGAACCCGGGACCTCTGGCGCAGAAGGCCCCCCCGCCAAACAGGTCGTCGCAAATAAAACTCACTCGATTTATAATAAACACGCCCTAATTTTCAATATACGGCAAAAATCATATTATACAAAAAACAAAAGGCGTATATTGGAAATATTACAATATCATTACTTATGTGCATCGGCGCAAAAGGATTGAAACCTTTCATCTAATTTCGTTCCGTTTCACGTATTTATTTACGATACCTGTAGACAAAAGGTTTTGTGTGAGTATTCGCCATCTGTGTCCCAGTTAGGGGACAGACCGAAGGTACAGTCAGCAGCGCATCGGGTCATACAATCCTAACTAATGTTATAAATGCGAAAGTGTACATTGTTTATCCTTCCTCCACGCCCTAACTAAGAGACCTTTTGATTTTTGGAATTGAGTTAGTTGAAATTACGGAGAGTAACATAGGCTTCCCTCGGGAACGGGAACTACGCGAGTAAAACCGCGAGCAGAAGCTAGTCTTTAGATATAGTACTGAAAATAGTCAGTAGCAGAAGACAAAACTGGAAAGGTGTCGAAGCATCTGGAAGCCCAAAAAAGCCTTAAAGAAGTGTTTCTTTAAGGCTTTTAACGGCACGGAAAAACGGAATCCACAAGTAATGTTCGTGCTGACATGTAGCGCGTTCTCGATCCGCTAATATTTCAGTAAATAAGTGTAAGTTTGATCAACTTGAAGCTTGAAGTTGAGTAATATATTATATTATTAGATTTAAATAAAAATAATTACTATTGTATTAGTCTAACAGGTAATCTGTTACCTGTTAGATTAATAGGTGCGGTTGACTGTACATACGGCACGATTTTGCCCAAGATAAATTGTTGTTTGGCCATTTACTAATTGGGCAAAGTCTGTAAGGCAGTGAGATAAAGAAAACCATTATAGTGGGTAAAGTATCTGTAGATTAGATTGAGGAATATTTTATGAAACAAATCGTACTAATGACTTTTTATTTACTTAAGTCCTTATCATATAAAGGGGTGATTTTATTCTTCTATCGATTACTTAACTATAATTAAACATTTTGTGGATAAATCCAGAAATAAACTTCAAGTTTTCTTCAGTATCAAAATATGCTTAGTTTTAAAAATTTTGGTCACCCATCTTCCATTAGGCTTTGGCGATGGTTAGCTTCACTTTAATAATTCAACATCGATTAAAAGAAGGAAGGGAAAAAGTATGCAGTCGTTCTCACTGGATGACATTCCCCACAAATAGGATTAAAATTTCAATAATAAATGACATCAAGGATTTTTTTTACAGCGGAAGCAGACACAGCACCTTATAGCTAAATCAGTAACCCAACTCCACAATATTCATTTCAGAAAAGCTATTAGTTACTACACAGTCAACTGAAACTTTTATTTGAAACAGATTATTTTTATTCGCATTATCAGATAGTTGCTTCGATACAAAAATTTGTTAGACAATGATTTCTGATATAGGTATACAAACAAAACGGAAACCATTTGTTTGTATACATATACAAATGTAAGTATGATTTAATGAGAAGCAATTTTTAAGACTACTAGTCTGTTCCGTTAATGAATCCTAAATTTATAAAATTGTATCTCTGTCTATGAATAATCTTCTAGCTTTCTAATAACATTCTTGCTTAAAACAATGAACCATTTTTGATTAAATAAGGCACCTACCTATTGTTATGTGGCTGAGACGACGACGACGAAGGCCCGTGCCTATAGAGATAAACAAAACATACTTTAACAAAAAAAATGTATCATTTATAAGAAGTTTTGATTCACCTTCGTAATAGTTCAGTAGAGCCACAGATTATGTGATAATGTACTAGTGTCGAGCATAGGTATATAAACAAAAGCGCTAAGGTAAGAGACTGAATTTTGCTATTTTAAATTTACTGTGCCTCAGGTGTCTTTTTTCATTATGATCTCTGCTGTCATTCATCTTTATCCCCTGTCACTGAGCAACAAAGTATATATTCGCCTGAACTAATTGAATTTTAATATGTTGTTTTTATTATTTGTGTTGTATAAATGGAGTCGGTTCCGAATAGATGTAGTTACGGTTAGATAGAATCATTGAATTGTAAAACCAAAGGTATAATTATTTGTATGTACTAATAAAAGATAGACAGGCGATATCCATATTTAGCTTTCCTACTAATATTATAAATGCAAAAATATGTCAGTTTGTTTGTTTGTTTACTGAACTAACTGTAACTACTGAACTAATTTGATGAAATCTGGCGCACAGATAGAAGATAGCCGGGACTAAAACATAGGCTACTTTTATCCAGATATTCCCACGGGAACGGTAACCACGCGGGTGAAACCGCGGGGGGCCACTAGTATTACATATTTGTTGTTTAAATTATTTGTCGGAACGGAACTGATCAGTTAAAGCATCCATTTGTCATATTGGGTGATCGGTATCTGAACTTCAATTCAACTTTCGATAGACGATCACCCTGCTACAAATTTAAAGCGGTTTCAACTTTTTTGTATGGATGCTGCCCTTGTCCAAATCTATAGCATGAGACTCCATTTTGCAAATTATTCAAAATAGCAATATAAATAAACACACACAGAGGAACTAAAATTGTTAGGATATAATATAATGCCTTAAAGTGTCACTAGAGGGTAATTAGAGTTAAAAATGAATAATGCGGACACAAAGTATCACCTTTGTATCTTTAACTCCAATTATCTCACTGACCTAACACTTTAGGGCATTATGTGGTCTAATATTTTTTGTTCATCTTTACGTTCCCTATCCATTTATATAGGTATTATCGTGCGGCGCGAATTTGAAACATTTCCAAAATGGCGGACCGGTGACGAGGCCAAAAGGTTCAAACCCCTTTATTTCCTATAGATTCATGAACGATTTAAGGATATCTTATAGAATATTTTACGGAAACAAATTATGTAGTTTATAGGTATGTAAAAAAATTACAATGTAGGTACTTGATTTTCCATTCTCAATTTTTTGACAAACATTTTATTTCAGTAAATCAAGAACATAAATAACCTTAAAATAAAGTGTCGTTAATATAATCTATACTTTTAATAAGAATCAAAGTTCAATTCAAAGTGTGTGTACATTGCTAGGATTTGCAAAAAATACAGTTTGCAAATACATTTAAATTTTTGTCTGTCCGTTTGTCTGTATGTTTGAAAGAGCATCACGTCGAAACCACTTATTTGATTCAACATAATTTAATATATTAGGTTGGCGAAATAGTTATTTGTTATGCAAGGCTGGAAAGTTGGTTATTAGCCGCGGTTACCTCTATTGAAACCTGAGCAAGTCAAGAATTCTACGATTGAACCACGAGCGTAGCGAGCGGTTCAAAGATTTAATCCTGAGCGAAGTGAGGATTTCAAAGGTACAATACGTCAAAAACTTTTCTGCCGAGCGCAACACACAATTTTTCATCTCACAACAGCGAGGAACATTTTATGGTTGTTACCGCGGTCAACTTCCAGTAAAAAAATCTTTAATCAAAAAGTTTAAGCTAAATATACCTTTTTATCGTTGTTTTAATTATATAAAAACTAAAATAATAAAAAAGGGAGTATTATAGTTAATTCAAAGTTATTTAAAGAAGGAATATATTGTTACTTAAAATAACAATAAAAACGATTCGGTAAATGTTGACATTGACAAAAGAGTACAAGACAAAGACAAATTAAAAATAAAGGTTTATGTCACGTTCCGAAATCCAATCATAGGTTGTGAAATCTCACCCAGCAATATAAAATTCTTATAAGAAATTGTTTAATCTTATTGTTATTGTTTTTATGATTTAATGAATTAAAATAATATAATAAAACCAACGCGGAGTATTATAATTAATTCAAAGCTATTTAAAATAAGAATAAATGTAACAAAAAGTCAATAATGTCCTGTTTTATTGTTTCCATAAGTTCTTCCGAACTTTTTATGTTTCTCATCTCATATGTCCAAACTACAAATGAGATATACAAATAATACGCAATTAGCACAACCGAACCACAATTGAAATAAGGTGCCTATGTCAAAATAAATCTTCAGTCGTTACATCTAAAGGGCGATTCAGTCCCAAGAGTGGGTAATAAAATCCCTGAAGATCTCGTCAGAGATATTAAAGTCTCATAGAGATAAATTACTAGAGGCGACATTGTTAGGATAAGCCATCGTGTCACTACTAATTAGTATTAATTAGTTGGTCCCTAGCTACTTAGTCCCTTTTAAACTCTCATCCCGTAAGTTTGTAGATTTT
Source organism: Chrysoteuchia culmella (assembly GCA_910589605.1). Taxonomy (NCBI): domain Eukaryota; kingdom Metazoa; phylum Arthropoda; class Insecta; order Lepidoptera; family Crambidae; genus Chrysoteuchia; species Chrysoteuchia culmella. The sequence goes on from OU342651.1 coordinate 7,370,605, forward strand.
ATATATTTTACGAGAACCACACATATCCTTTTCTACTGGATTAACTAATTTAAGAACCACTATTAGCAGTTATTGTAAAAAAGAAAGGGAGAAAGAATTCTCAAATAATTAGAAAAAAATCGCTCAAAATTAAGGCCATTACAAACTACGTAACACTAAATTGCATTTTTATTTTCACTACGTTTGTCAAAGCAACGATGATGTATGGTGCAGGCAACTTATTTCTGCTTCAAAAACGATGTTTATGAGAAATACGTGCTTGAGACTTTCGATTAAAAGAAATTCAGCAAAAGTATATGATCTGCCACAGATTTTACTATATTTTCTTTCAGTAAATGGTAGGGTTTTTTTGTTTGTATGCAATTAAAATTAAAGTATATACTTTGATTCAAATACATAGGTACCACGTGTGGTCACGTGGTACCTATGTATTTGAATGACAAAAAATGACAAAACACAACCAAGACAGCTCCAGTCATTTATTTCAATGTAAACACGCCTCTGTTTTGACGCAAAATTAAATGAGTCCGTTGTTTCGGCGACTTGTTCAAGAGCCGACGGACACCCAGATTGTTTTTCTTTTATCTTAATTGGATTGTTTCTGAATGTACCATGTCCTTGATTGATGGTATTACTGTCAGGAGGAGGAATTTGTTAAACAATGCTCCTTATTGCATACTGAGGTTTAAGTGACAGAAAAAGTTGCAGTAAAAATGTACAACGGAAAAAAAAGCAATGAAATATCTTACAGGCTTCAATATTTATGTTTGTTACATCAATGGTTTCCATTTAAATTGCTCCATTTATTGTCAAAAGTCAAATTATTACCTTCGAATGAAATCTAAGCATTTTCAAAAACATTCCGAACTCAAAAATATTTGCAAATGTTACGCCGTCAATATTCGCGTCTGCTCAAGAATTCTTACGTAGAACGCAAGCGATGATAAAGGAATACCTAACATAATACACCTTTGGACGAAATAAAATCCATTCGAAACCTTACATCGGATAAGTACGGTCTGATTTTTTACTGGGAAACGGAAAAAAAACGCTCGCTGGGCCGACCCTCTGAATTCCTTGGGCCATTTGACACGCAATTTTATGAGCACGTTTCAATAAAATAGAATTCATGGAGGCTGTATTGGTGGATAAAAACGGATCGACAGTGGCGCATGACCTATTAGGAAAACGCGTACGGATATTGATTTGGTTGGACTTACGTCGTGTCAGAAAAGAAAACAATTTACTTTATAAAACATAAAGTTATTTTTTTCTTATTTCATTGTAACCAATTTTTACCCAAATCTTTTCTGAAAAATAGCTCCGAGAAGTAACTAACTATATCTCTATTTACTTACTACATACCATTTATATCAGTTCTAAGCATCAACGAAATGGAGATTAGAATAAAGTTACAAATTTACAAGTTTATTTGCATATTTTATACTACAGAGAGAATCGACTATTGCTAATTTGGTAGATAATATATCACAACAAATACTACAGTATGTACCGTATACTTTTTTGCTGTAAGAGTAACACGAAATCTAACCAAATGATTAAACTATGATAACGCTTTATAATTTAATATTTCAAAGGAAACCCAATAAGGTAACAGTGTGCTTTGTTTAACAGCATTAATCATGTTAGTGTTTATAAATTAATTAAGGTAGTTGTTTACACCGGAATAATATCTGACAAGTTGTTTATAGCGAGAAGATTTGCCTCCAGGCGTTATTGTAATTAATACAAGAGGTATAAGTGCTTCTGTTTTTGGCAACAGGCTGTTGTACAATTTGTACTAAGACCGGCTTGTTAAAGGAAATGATTGCTTGTAAACAGTTTCGGTTTCGTTGAAACTGATCGTTTTCGTAGAAAATTACCTGCGCCCCGACTAACGTAAACAAAAGTTGTTGAGATTAGAAATGTATCGAAACTGTTGTGCCCTCCTAAAGCTCGGGGCAGACAGAGCGTATCTTTGCTCTGCTTGCGGACTTTTATTAGACATTATTAACTAATCACCATTGCTTCAAGGAAAGAAATAATCTTCGATATCTGCGGCTGCACTAATTTGCAGTCGAATTCGCAGCGACTAGGCTTTTAATGAACACGGGCGGAGGCGCTGCAGAACTGTCAAAAATGACGTTTCATGTTAGTTCCTTCTCCTTCTTTGTCACGTTCAGTATAAGCAAAGAATACTAACTATTACAAATGTAGTACCTGCCTTGTCGCACTTTTTATTTATTATATATTTCAGGCATCAAGGTCCATATAATAAATACCTCAAAGACTAACTAACATACATATTATTATAATACATTTAAATTCAAAATGAAACAAAAAAAACAATTTCACAACTTCTGTGTCTAGTCGGGGACACACGGCTGCGCCCCTCTGAAACACTGTAACATCCACCACTCGCTAGCCTCACATGTGCCGTACACTCTCAATCAATATTATTGCCAATATATATCATTCATCATCAGCAGCCTGTGGACGTCCACTGCTGGACATAGGCCTCTCCTAACTCACACCTATTGTGGCGTTCATAGGAGGTTATTAGCCTACTGCTACCACGAGGGCCAGATGGGTTGGTAGAGGGTTTGTTTCAATTTTTCCTTCTCTCGCACAGGTTTGTAAGGGAGTGGTGACACTTGTATTCTTAGGCCGTCACCACACGGCAGGCCAATATATATGCCTATTTGTTTCTCATTATGTAGAGCGTTAAAAAACATGCTAATAAAATATTGGCAATTTTAAAGATAGTCAAATATGCAGCTAGCCTTATTATGAGGCCCGCGTGGTGGGTCAAGGCTCTTTCTTTTAATACATCCAGAAGGAAAGCTTGGTCTCCAGCAGTAGGGACATTGCAACAGCTGATTGCTTTTCGATAGGACGATTACCTAGATTAGTGTTAGCACAAAACTATCGAAATAGGCACGAGTAAGTGTCGAGCACGTAATATCAAAAATGTGTAGTAAAATGTAGCTTCGTTTACGTTCGGTAGGAAGTCTGCTCAAAATGTCATACATTTTTTTACTTATATTTCTCGATACTCACTCGATAGTTAACGTGCTAGGCCTACAGGTCATGTTGTACGTAATAAGGCAAATGTCATTCGTCAAAAAAAGGCATTTGTCATCGTTCATCATCATTAATATCTTCATTGCCCCACTTCTGGGGCGCAGGCCTTTCTACTGTATGGAGGATCTTTTTTTACCGATGGATAGGGAGAAGTTTTATCTGCGAGTTGTCACAAATATACCCAGAGATAGATTAATTTAAAAAATAATGCAAAAAATATCTCTAAATATTTTACAATTTCCGTACACAAAAACAAGCGTTCTAAATCCTCGATTCTCAGCGTCGTCTTTTGTTTTAAGAGGTCCATGCAAATTTTCATTTAGTTCTTTTTTTTTCATAAAACGTGATGAAATTTCCGAGAGGCAAGCGATGAGAGACAATGCTCGGCTTATTTTATTAAATCACCAGAAATGGAGATGCTTAACGAAGCTAGACGGCCGGGATTGAGTGTCGTTACACCTTAGACTGACGAATGAAATGGTCGTAAATGCGAACGGAGGGATTTTTGCCTTTTGTCCTAAATGACTTGTTTAGATTTTGCGCTACATTACTTTTTGCAATGTTCTTTTAGATTGCTTAGGATGAACGGAGTCATTTTATTTGTTGGGATTAGAGATGGGCAAAGGACCCGATTTTGACCCGACTGCTGGGTTTAAACCCAGTTAATGCCCATAGACCATTTTGTTGAACTAAATAACATCTAATTATAACTTTTTAATTTTGCATTTTACAATGCTATTTTTATGGTATATTTTCTTGTTTAATATTTATTAAATAAAATCTTTAAAAATAAGAGATATTTCAGCCGTTGAATATTTTTGTGTATTGATTTAATAAGAAATTGTTTCCATAGCAACGTCACATTTGACATATCAATAGAAATAAGAAAATCTGTTGAATATTTTTGTGTATTGATTTAACAAGAAATTGTTTCCATAGCAACGTCACATTTGACATATCAATAGAAATAAAGAAAACCTGTAAAAATTTTAAATGCAGTGGTCGGGTTTAAACCCAGTCCTTTGCTCATCTCTAGTTGGGATATCGCCTTATTTTTTTTGTAAAAATACACCGGCTTTCAAACTTACTACTTACTACTTTGACGACCTCCGTGGTAGAGTGGTACGTACACCGCTTTCATGGTGATGCCTACTCTGAGGTCCTGGGTTCGAATCCCGTTAAAAACAAATGTTTGTATGATGAATACGAGCATTTGTACCTGAGCCATGGACGTTTATATATATTTCTACACATAAACCCTTATATATATATATGTATATTTATATGTATTTATATCCGTTACCCTAGTATCCCTTAACACAAGCCTTACAGTGCTTACTTTGGGGATAGGTTAATTTAATTTTATTTCATTTATTGAATGCAACATGATGGTATTACATGGTAAGGTATAGCAGATAGAAATTTTCAAAATTAAAGATAATATTAAAACTATGAGAAAGTAAAATCATAAAATAGCAAATATTTAAACAAACATTACTTTAACTTTTAGGCAGAATTAAAAACATGATTACAATTTTATAAAATAATAAATTAAATTGAACCAGCATCACTATCGTTCAACTAGCTGGTTTATTATGAATTAGCCCTTTGAAGATGGCTAACGCAAAATCAGCCAGGTGATTTAAATTTAGTTTAATTTATTGCCACTGCGGCGATGGTGTCACTAAAACAAACATAGATAGCTCGCATCAGCTGCTAATTTTATGTCCTTTTTTCATTTCATCTTAACATAAAGTAATGTTATAATAACAATATTAAATATAATAATAAAGTGTGATAAAAATGAGTCTGATTTTACACCGCCGGCTACAAGTTTTCACGAATAGTTTGAATCAAAAATGACTTCTCATTTAATGAGACGGCTAAATTGATGACGTTCAGCCAAGCTAAACGTTTCAATCAACGACTTGGCTAGTTATAACTTAGCCACTTCATTGAATGTCGGCGTTTAATTAACGGGCTAGCCATCCAATTGATCGGCTAATTCAACCAGTTGGCTGCGACATATACATGGCCATCACAAGAACTTAACACTTTTGAAAAAATTCTTCCACGGTATAAAAACAGTTATTTAACAAATACTCCTTCAGCCTCCCGATAAAGATGATGTTTGTTTCGACTTAGATGGACTTTGGAAGTTTATTGTATGTTTAAAGCGCTTTTAAGTGTCGCTAAACCTTGGAATTTTAGGTTTGATGTTGGTAGTGCTAATCGGTTTTTGTGCCTTAAATGCATAGTTCCAGCGCAGTGGTCTCTTGCTTGGGGAAATAAAGGCGAATTATTTCTTTCGAATTTACAGATTCTATTGTGAGGTTAAAGTTAAAATTTGAAGGCTTTTGAAATAGCTTCTGCAGCTAACCGTGTTATCTATATTTGCAAGTATCCTAATACATTTCTTTTGTGGGATAAATATCTTTGACGCGTCTGTGTTGTTTCCCCACATTCTTATTCCATAGCTCATCCTGTAATATATAGCATTGAGTGTAACGAAACGTAAATACAGAGTATCATAAATGACTTGAGTCACTATTCGCATGACATTTAATATAACCTATAAATGTATGGAAATTCGCTCCATTTTAGCTACAGACTGTCAACAAGTTAATTAAGTAACATCTGCAATTGTGACGCGTCACCTAGGCCACTTCTGCCTGGAACCTCAATGTGAACAGATCATTTTATAAAAATTATAATAATAAACCTCCAAGTGCTGAAGAAGTATTTTATTTAATCTCCTCATCGATAGTACATGGCGCAGCCGCTTCAAGAACCAATAAAGGAAGATTGATATGAAAACTGAAGAAGCCCGAACCAGGGACTTAGAATCGCAGGCAGAACACGTGGAAGAAATTGAAGAAATGGGCACTCCATTCGAATTCAAGATGCCGCAACCACTTCAATTGGATGCAGTTGGTGACATGCTGACGAAATGGAGAAACTTCAAGCAGCATTTTACAGTTTTTATATTGGCATCAGGCTTCGAAAAAGTAGCAGATAAAAGGAAGTCCGCCATCTTGCTCAACTGTATAGGTGAGGATGGACAAAACATTTATTTTAACATTTTAAAAAAGTCAGAGGAAACACCTAAATTTGAGGATCTATTAAAAGAATTCGACAATTACTTTGAACCGAAGCAAAATGTGATAATAAATACATATAACTTTAACAGCAGAAATCAAGAGGATGGAGAAACTTTTGATAGTTTCTACGCTGAAATAAGAAAACTGGTAAAATGCTGTAACTATGAAGATCAAGAAAACAGAATGTTACGAGATAAAATTGTCATGGGCATTCGGGACAGGAACTTACAACGGAAACTTCTGGAGAACCGAAACTTGACACTGGATTCTGCAGTAGACCAATGCAGAGCAGCCGAGCTATCACAAGAACATATCAAAATAATTCAGAAACAAGAAGATCTTTTGAAGGTGGATGCAGTCACTGCCCGAAACCCTAAAGCTAAGTATAAATTATTTGGAAGTCATAAAACTGACCAAAATAGTAACAATTATAGTAAAGACTTTTATCATTGTAAGAAGTGTAATAGGGAACATGGCCCACGGCAGTGCCCTGCTTTTGGTAAAATTTGTTCTATTTGCAATAAGCCTAATCATTTTGCTAAGGGATGTAAAAACAAAAAAATTGAATCCATTGAGAAATATGAAAACACCAGTAATGATAACTTTGTACATGATTTATGACTAGTCAAAGTCTGTCATTTAGTTGGAACTAAAAAAGTGTCTTGTAACCAGAATGAATGGCGCAAAACATTAAAAACTAATAATAAGAAAGTTACATATAAATGTGACACCGGGGCCCAAGTCAATGTTATCTCATTAAAAGATTTTAAATTGATTGTCGATGATGAAAACCCTAAGTGGTCTGAGACAAAATTTTTATTAGAAGCATTTGGAGGTAACAAAATAAAACCGTTAGGCAAAGTAATATTAACAATACATTTAAATGATGAATTGCGAAAAGTACCTACAGAATTTCTGATAATAAAAGAAAATGTTTGTCCAATATTGGGTCTTAATTCATTAATAGAACTAAAACTATTAAATGCAAACAATATTAATATAGCGAATGTAAGCAATAGTTGCATTAACAGTGTCAACATCCAAAGCAAGGATGTAATTATTAATCAATATCCTGAACTCTTCCAGGGCATAGGACAATTTCATACATCGCTGGAACTGCACACTCAACCAGATGCACAGATTGTTGTGAAACCACCACGACGAGTCACACATGCATTATTGGATCGCCTTGCTAATAAATTAAAAAGTTTGGAAGAAAATCAGATTATTGAGAAAGTCGAACATCCAAAATCATTTGTAAGTAATCTTGTTATAATTGAAAAAAGTGATGGTAATTTGAGAATTTGTCTAGATCCGCAAGATTTAAATAAGGTTTTAATAAGAGAATATCACTTAATTCCAACTTTAGAAGAAATAGTAAACAAATTAAGTAATAAATCAATTTTTTCTGTGCTTGATTTGTCAGATGGTTTTTATAATATAAAATTGACAGACAAATCAGCAAACTTATGTGCATTCAGTACTCCCTTCGGGTGTTATAAATTTCTCAGATTACCATTTGGTTTGTCAGTAGCATCAGAAATCTTTCAAAAATACAGTGAAAAAACATTTGGTGATATCCCTGGTGTTGTAATATACTGTGATGATTTATTGATTTGTGCTGAAAATGAAATGGAACATGATAGAATATTGAAATGTGTGTTAGAAAGAGCAAAAGAAAATAATGTTAAATTCAATAAAAGAAAATTTCAATATAAACTACCTGAAGTGAAGTATTTTGGGCACATCTTTTCTAAGGAGGGAATGAAAATTGATCCTGACAGAGTTAAAGCTATTATGAACATCAAGAGTCCAATTAACAAAAAAGAGCTGCAAATATTTTTGGGAATGGTTAATTATTTAAGAAATTTTGTTAATAAATTAGCTGACCTAACCGCACCGTTAAATACCCTCCTAAAAAAGGATGTGTCTTGGTTGTGGACGGAAGTGCATGAAACATCTTTCACTAAAATAAAGAAGTGCATTAGTACAGCACCAGTACTGCAAAATTTCAATTCTACTTTGCCAGTTACAATTCAATGTGATGCGAGTAAAGATGGATTAGGTTGTTGTCTAATGCAAAATGGAAAACCAGTTTGCTATGCTTCCAGAAGTTTAAGTAATGCAGAACAAAATTTTTCACAAATAGAAAAGGAACTGTTAAGTGTAGTTTGGGCAACTAAGAAGTTTCACTATTTTATTTATGGTAAAAAATGTACTATACTAAATGATCACAAACCTTTAGAAAGTCTATTAAAAAAGGGTATTCATGCAATTCCTTCAGCACGACTTCAGAGACTGAAACTAAAATTGTTAAAATATAACATAGAATTTAAGTATTTAAAAGGTCGTTTAATGCATATCGCAGATTTGTTATCTCGCTCATACCTAGATGAAAATGAGGATGACCAATCATACATGTTTGAAGTAATACACTGTATAGGTCTAGCAAACTATTTGCAATGTACTGATGAACAAAAGCAAGAACTAATCACTGAAACGTCTAAGGACATAGATCTATCCAAATTGGTTGAATTTACACAGCATGGTTGGCCAAATAAAAACATACCTGATAATATAAAGCATTACTTTAAATTCAGAGAGAACATAACAATGGATCAAAAACTATTGTTCATGAATGATAGACTAATAGTTCCGCAATCTCTTAGACTAACAATCTTGCATAAAATGCATGAAGGTCACTTAGGAATAACAAAAATGAAACAAGTTGCTAGAACTTTGTACTATTGGCCAAATATTGATTCTCACATAGAAGAAATAGTTAAGAAATGCTTTATTTGTCAGACTTATCAAAATAATAATATTAAAGAACCTTTATTGTCACATGACGTACCCAAGTTGCCTTTTTCGAAAATAGGAATAGACATCATGGACTTTAAAAGAAAAAGTTACCTGATCATCTATGATTACTCAACTAAATGGTTAGACATAAAATTAATTACTAATAAATCTGCAAGTAGTATTAATAATGCACTTATAGATATTTTTTCATGTTTTGGCATACCATCTGAGGTAGTAGCAGATCACATTCCATTTGATTCTAAACAATGTAAACAGTTTGCTAATGAATGGGGTTTTAAATTCACATACTCGAGTCCAAGGTATCCTCAGTCAAACGGCATGGCAGAACGTGGAGTACAGATAGCTAAAAAGATTTTAATGAAATGTAATGATGATAAAACAGATTACAGAATTGCCCTTCTGCAATATAGGTCATCTCCAGTATCAGGTACATGTTTCACACCTTCTCAGTTAATGATGAACAGGAATTTAAAAACTAAGTTACCCTCTAGCTATAAGCATTTAGTACCAAAGTTAAATTGCAATGTAGAGACTGAGATGAATAAGACTAAAAATATAAATATAAGTTATTATAATAAGAATGTTAAAGAAAGAAGTAACTTTGAATTGAATCAAAAAGTATGGTTTAAAATGGATCCGCAAAAGAAACAATGGATTCAAGGTACAATTGTAAATAATAATAATTTTAGATCTTATGACATTAGGGATGATAATGGCTCTGTTTATACAAGAACTTCTTATCATGTTCGATCTCAATAATCTGATGATAAGCAGGTGTGAGTGTGCAGTTACAGAAATAATATGACTTGGTTCCTAATTAGTGTGTAACATTCTGTGAGCATAAATTTGTACCTACACTAACTAATTTACTGTTTTTGAATCATGTTTTCCTAAAGTAATTAAGTAATGTAGTTTAAGTAAGTATTTTTTTTGTAAACTTCTTGCAAATTTCAAGAATTAAAAAAAAAATAAAAAAAAAAAAAAATATTTAAAAACATCTGCAATTGTGACGCGTCACCTAGGCCACTTTTGCCTGGAACCTCAATGTGAACAGATCATTTTATAAAAATTATAATAATAAACCTCCAGCACTTGGAGGTTTATTATTATAATTTTTATAAAATGATCTAAAGAAGTATTTTATTTAATCTCCTCATCGATAGTACACATCCAAGAATGGGCGTTTGCGTAAATTGTTATATTAGCTGTTTTTTTTCTCTGTTGCCTTTTTAAGCGATATAACGCATAAGTGAAGCTAGCTAGTTTTAGTTTTTAAGTTCATTTTAGTATCTATTTTTTTACACATATCAAATTCCTGAACACATTCTAATATAAAGTTGTTATGGGTGAAATTAATGTTTAGAGTTTTTTTAACAAGTTTAAATTGCATGAGTTTTAATTTTGACAAATTTATAAGCAAATTATGGCCATTAAACATTTTTTTTTATTGGTGTGAATGGAAAATAAATACTTTTTTTATTACAAAATAGTTTAGGAGAAATTGCAAATTTTGAAAGCGTGATAATAATATTATCACTCAATATAATATAATATCAATATAATATTATCAATAAATACAGTCACCTTCAAAACTTAGTACATATTATGTACTAAGTTTTGAAGGTGACTGTAATTATACAGGGCTAGCGGTCGCTCCCGGTTTCATCCGCATGGTTCCCGTGCCCGTGGGAATATCGGAAAAAGTACCCTATGTTCATATATCTATGTACCAAATTTCATCTAAATCCTATCAGTAGTTTCGGAGCCTATTCAATGCAAACAATGAAAAATCAAATCTTTCCTTTTTAGGGTTTCGTAGCCTAAAGGCAAAAAACGAAACCCTTATAGATTCGGGCAAACCGATGTATGTCACACCCTTTTTATTCCAAAACTATGAGGATTACACAGTTGAAACTTGGTAGGTTGATGTATTCTAAAACCGCTTTACGGTTTTAGAACTATAAAATTAAACAAACTTATTTTTGCAGACGAAAAATTATAATGGCATTTTGGCAATAATAATAATAGAAACTTTATTGCACAAGATACAAAAACAAACACATACAGAGAAAATGACAAAAAAGAGGAACACACAATAGGCGGCCTTATACCTACGTAGCAGTCTCTTCCAGGCAACCTTGGGTGAGAGGCGACTTCGACTTCGACTCGTACTTGGCATTTTTTATTATATTAGTATAGATGAATGGTCCGAACAGTTTATGCATATTAAAATTAGGAATTATTTTATTTCATGGTAGCACGGCATTGGTAACAATTCTTAGTAAAATAAGTTTTGATGTCCATCGTCAGTAAATTAATCATTTTGGTTGCAATTGAAAATTGCTCTGATTACGTATTTCATTAGAGTTCCATTTTCTTTACAGTCAATTGTGCCGGAATAAAAAATCTTAAAGTCCAAGTAAAATGCAAATTATCCTTTTTTCACTTGAATTTTGAAACAGTACTATCAAAACGAAGTCAGAAAAAAGGCATTTGAGCCCCATTGAGGCTTCCGGACAAAGCACATGGTCAGACGTCAGATAAACGCTTCCGGGCTTACGGGAGACTACCAAAGGCTTTTTACACGGACAGATATTTTTAGACCTTTTTTAAAGATAAACAGGTGCAGCGTCTCTGGGTTTTTTTACGAGAACGTTCATTGGTGCAGTTATTGCATAATATACTCTATTATTTATAATTTTAATTCTTGATTTTCAATTGTATGCATATGTGCTCGTAATTCACTCTTATCAATTTTTATTTTCCATAATACTGTTTACTCCATTATTGTTTGTTCTCGTGTATTAATTAAGATTGCATTTAGCTCGGATCCCTCATATCGTTATATATTGTATTCATTTCAATGTAAATCTTGTTGGTGTTAAATAAATAAATAAATAAATATATTGGGCGCGCAGCCTACGGTGGTTAAGCAATTTTTGCTATGGCTGTTTGCTGAAGGGGATCACGTTCCATACATTTTTGGGCCTTTTCTGAAAGTGCCGCCGGCCAACAAAAAAAAACCATACGGGTTAGAACTAGTCGTATGGAGCAATAGTTAATATGACACAAAGTTGTAAGGTTACTCAAAGTCAAGGTATACGAGCTCAAAAGATTTTTAGAAATGAAGGAATGTATGAAAATGGCTAATCATTGAACTTGTATACCTTGACCTCAAAACGACCAGTTCTAATTTCTATTTTTTTTTTTTTGGCCGGCATTTTTCATAAAAAGGCCCAAAAAGAATGTTTTATGCATCATAATAATCGTTTATTTTTAATATTCATGTATTGTTTTTATCAATATATACAAAAAAAAAACCTATAATCATCACTGTGGCAAAAATAAACTCGTCGTATGACTCTGACCGATTTAGTTTTACATGCCGCGTCGGACCACGTTTGACCACTGTCTCTGCCATTTATTTACTGATGGCGAACTAGCAGCCTATTTACAAAGAACCTTCTTTTAAATAAGGCGAAAAAGCAAAATTCTAATTTAAAATTTTATCACCAACAAAGGACCGAAATTGTACGATGTAAACAATGGACAATGTACCTTTTTATCTGCATTCTTGGTGGTTCGAGATAAAAGCTTGTGGTCGAATAAACGTTTCCGGAGGCTTAGCCAGCTCTCAACACTGGTCGCTTTTACACTGTACGATTTTTATTTATATGACGATTGAAAGATTTAATATTACCTAATGATTCTTAGCATCGACCAGGCTTACAAAGTCATATGATTTGGTATTTAGTTTTATTAAACTGTCCGTCATGTTTCATATTACATTATGCGCTAGACAAAAAATCATTGTATTGATACAATAAAATGAGCCGGCTCTCAACACTCTTCGCTTTTGTAAGATTTTTGTATAAACCTTTACTCTCACCGATTTCGCGTTTAGAATAAACGATTTTTGTTTATGCGAGGACATAAAATTTTAATCATTTTTAACAACGACAGATTTAAATGCACCTTATTTAGTATTTATTAAACTGTTCTAAATTTTGTGGTAGAATGAATACATTAAAAGTGGGTCGCAGTATGTTACTTTTACAATTACCTATTATTACGGCTTCAAAATGTATGGGATTTGACAGCTTTGACAAGCACCTTACGATTACAATTAAATGGTGCAACGCAGCTAAGATTGAGACAATAACTTACATCTATAATAATATTATAAAGAGGGAAGATTTGAATGTTTGTTTGCGTTGAATAGGCTCCGAAACTACTGAACGGATTTGGATAAAACTTGGTACACAGATAGTTGATAGCCTGGTTATAAACATGGGATACTTTTTACCCCGATATTCCCACGGGAAGGGGAACCACGCGGGTGAAACCGCGAGCGGCCGTTACTATTACATTATTATGTATAACATTTGATGCTAGCTAGATTAAGGATTGTGCCTTTTCTTTCTTTTTATGGCCCTACATTTTTTTTAATGAAGTACGGGGAGACTCTTAGCCTTCATCATACCCGATGTTAAGTATCGATAAGGCTGAAGATGGAAGCAAGCCTCTCCCGGAATCCCTAATCACTGAGGGACTGGCTATCTTATCAATAACTACCGGAACACAACAATGCTGAAAAAATTGTTGTTATCTCATCAGACTTAGACAAGATGGTGGTAGCTAGCCAGACGGACTTAGACCAAGTCCTACCAGTCCTACCCGCTGGGAATCGAACCCGGGACCCCTGGGTCTGATACCGGTGGTTGTACCACTAGACCACAGAGACGGTTAAAATAATATCTATTCTAACCGCCAGATATCTATTAAACAATTATAAGTTTATGATTGCTTAATAGATATCTTTTCAAAACCATCATCAGTCATTTTAAAATACTCACGGCTTACTATGGTTATAAAGAGAAGCAAATTATATTATCTAACTTAAAATAATAATTCTCTCATAAATTATTTATCACTAAGGACAGTAAATGAAAATAATAAATATCAATCCGATAATATATTACGACAACAGTAAAACCGCATTTTTACTCCGGCAACATAAAATATTCAGATGCAATGCAGGAAAATGAAATTTTTTGATATTGATATTAATGGAAGAATGCAATATTTTTAATGGCTTACCGCAAGGTTTCAGTGTTTTTTTTTGTATATTTATGCCTTTTTCATCTTAATTGGAGTATAACTAAATGAAATACAAATACTTTGGTACTGTTTATTCATATATGTGGTATTTATTTATTGGTTCCTACTTTTAAACTATTTAAGTATACCGTTAATGGAAAGTGAGATTATTAATATTTGTACTTAAAAAACTAGGTAAGTAATCATATAATTAGATTTATGAGTGGGGTATATATTTCTGATTTTTTTATAGGAAAATATACTCAGCCACAAGTTATTCTCAGACAGGACTCGAACCTGCGACCTTTGAGTATCCGGCCCACTGCTCTACCTAAAGGTCGCATGTTCGAGTCCTGTCTCAGAATAAATTGTAGCCAAGTCAATTTTTTTTAATATTTTTCTATTAAAAAAATTATCACAAGTATAAAAATACCATTTGAAAATGCAAAAAACTTAAATATCATAAACTCTGAATTGTTTATACGTAGTACCTATGTATTATTTGCAGACATAATATCTTTAATTGTATTTAAATAAATCGTTTTTTTTTTCAGGTAAAAATTCTGACGGTAAATTAGCAACAAGGAAATCTTATGTGGCTGGTAAGACATTTGGATAATAAAATTTCTCTAGTCTTGTGGAAACTCCACCGGTACAGTTTAGCCTAGAGGTTCGGGTTCGATTCCCAATGGGGTACCTACATATATATTTCAGTTTTGTGGGTTGTAAACTTGTTCTAAGTCCGCCTAACCATCTTGTGTCAGTCTGTCGCCGTATCAACAATGTTATTTTTCCAGGATTTTTGTGATCCGAAAGTAAGAGATAATAAGGTAGCCTGTTCCTCAGTGGAAGTCTCAGGAAGAAACGCAAATCAACCTACTTAACTTCAGGGGGCCAATTCTGCATTTTTTTTGTCAAAATCGTCTCTCAATGGTGTTTCAATAGTAGTGTTTTTTACACTGTTGTAACAAGAACTGTGTAAAACAGGACTACCATTAAAACACCATTGGAATACGATTGTGACTTAGCATTAGCAGAATTGGGCCTCTGTTTTAGACATTTTATTTAGTTAGAGACGATTTTGACAAAAAAAATGCAGAATTGACCCCCAGGTATGATGAAAGCTAAGCGATTTCCCTAGGTAAAAAAATGTTAACATAATTCTGTGTCCAAACATTTTTTTATCAAATTACATCACCAAACCGAGGACCCATTTCTACGTGTTGAACCGGATAATATATTCAAAGACATTTGGGTCGAGTCTTTTATTTGTAAGTGATGTCATTTATCCATCTCACGGCGCTGGAATAAAAATATGTAGAAATAAAATTTATGGAACAAGTCCTACCGAAGTGCTGTAAGGGCGTAATAAATAAAATTAAAGGTACACACGTTTGGGGGCCGGCAACACTATGTTTTTCGCGCGCTATTGAGGCGTCTCAAATGTCAGTTACCTAATCAAACAAAGAAGTTGATAAACTTATTGGAGTTTCACCCGAGTTCTTTTCGTAACAACACGTGTTGTGAGACTCCATTTTTAACTCAATCTACCGTACAATTTCTATATATTACAAAATATATTTACTTGACATTGGCAAAATTCGCGTATTTAACGCGAGCACGCCATTAATTAAGAAAGAAGAAGAAGAAGATAAACTTATTCCTTAATTGAAGTAAAAAATACGTTTTCGACACAATACTGCAAAAAACTACAAATTATAAAATAATATAATATATACTAAAGTCACTCTTGATTTCATGAAAACCCAAAATTAATGAAAGTTGAAACTTTTTAGCGTTTGAACGATATGATCCGTTTTGACTACCATGGCTAGCTATGTCATGAAATAGAACCATTTTATGAAATGGTCGGCCACATCATGTAGTTATCAATTTTAAAATCTGCCCACGACAGGCTTATATAAATATTACAGAATTATTTAATTTCCAGAAGATAAAAAATCCCGCAATAGATTTTGAAATATAAGAGTTCGTTACACCAAAAAGTATAAAAAAACTTTACTTACCTCATTTATTTTGTTGTTGACATACACAGATCAAATCGAAAACAATAGACGAATAGTTCTAAGCAAGATATTTTTTAAATACATTGTCAGAGTGTTGCCAGGTAGAAAAAGAAACTTACCTTCAGGTCAAACAGGCATATCTCTTCCCTTCTCAAGTTCGATTCGTTGTGGGAATTGGGATCTGTGTGTTTTTATTAATGATTTTCTTCGCTCGGGGCAGGAATGTGGGAAGCCACTTGCATTATTAAGTTCCCTCGTTCATACTTTGTTAAAAGGGATCTTAGTCCCTTTGTAATAAAACCTGTTTTATATTGTAGCAGAATTACGAACGTAGTTTTGGATCTAATTCTTGAAGATAATGTGGATATGAGGCGTGAGCGACGTTCTTTAACTAGGGATGAAAACTCGACGACTATTTTTTTACTTATAGAAAGAAGAGAAAATATACTCATCTCTTTCAAAGTTTATTAAAATAAAATTAAAACGTATGTATGAAACGGCTACATTGCTACTTTTGTCAATTAAGAGAATTTATTTAAAAAAAACGTATTTTACATTTTAGTCAAAATTTTAGCTTACTTAGTTATTTTATGAAAAAAATGCGTTAAAAAAACCCACCTCAAATACTACATAAAATAAGCCTTTTGGAGTCGTTGCCAACCAAGGCAATAGAAATAAAAGCAGAATAGTTCGAAGTAGCATGCCTTGGCTGGCACCGCCTCCAAAAGGCTTATTATAAATAAATAATAAATAAATAAATATTTGCATACAATCACACCAATTATCTAGCCCACGTTAAGTTTCATGAAGAACTTGTGTTATGGATACTAGATAAGGGATAAATATACTTATATACTTTTTTTTTTTTTTTTGTAAATCCATACTTAGTATACATATTAAACACCCAGACCAAGACAAATAGACATGTTCATGCACACAAATATTTGTCTTGTCCGGGGATCGAACCCGGGACCTCTGGCGCAGAAGGCGGGGATAGTACCCCTGCGCCAAACAGGTCGTCATTATTTGCTTTTTAGTTTTTGATGTCGGGTTTTTTTTACTTTTAGTGTCTGTAATATGTTGTTTTGTAAAATACCGTAGGATTTATCTAGATTAGATAAGGTTTAATGTACATTATAAACAAAGTAACGTAATATTACATCGCCCAGGTCAATAAATATGCTCACATCTGTTTCTGATTCATAAAATAAAAACTACTGAACCAAACTGAATCAAATTTTTATGGGACCAAATGCCAACTATTCCGCATCAAACAAAAAAAGAATCACGTAAATTGATCCCGAAATCTCGGCCTAATCGGTGTACATGTACATTGAGAACCTCCACCTTTTTGGAAGTCGGTTAAAAAGTAAAACAAACGTTTTTTACCTATTGTTTTAGTTTCTGTGACCTTTCAGTCTCATTATAAATGCAGTGTATCATTTTCATTAAAATTAATTGTAGTGTTTTTTATGAGTCAAAAGTTAAATGCACGTTACTCTCTTTTGCATTTAGAATATTACTAGCTTCCGCCCGCGGTTTCACCCTCGTGGTTCCCGTTCTCATGGGATTATCGGGATAAAAAGAAGCCTATGTGTTACTCAACTACTTGAAGTCTCTCCATACTAAATTTCATCCAATTCCGTTCAATAGTTTTTGCGTGAAAGAGTAACAAACAAACACAAACTGACACACTTTCACATTTAGAATATTAGTAGGATTAGGTATGGATGACATACCACTGTTCATTATCATTATCATTTTAGCCACACGCACCCACAGCTTCTGGATAAAAGTCTCCCCAAAGACCTATTTTAATACTGGGAAATAAGCATTTACGCGTCCCTCACCCACCGGTGTAAGGGTGATTCAAAATGCTACTGTTAACCGAATATAATCTGTCCCAACTAATTGTTTACCCTACTTAGTTTCCCACTTTAATGAACGATAAACACTTCTAATTCGATATCCCGAAACTTCCTTACAATACAAGTTTTTGTGTAACTAACAATCCTGAGGGCAGCCGCTTTGAATGCTGATTAAGTGAGCCTTAATTAGGACGAAAGACACTTGCCTTTACAAGTTCATCAAGGAGATTTGGTTATCCTGCCACTTTCTTTTGTTTTTGTTTTGTTTTTTTTTACTTGACCTAGCTTAAGATATATGTTCGTAAAGTGGAATGAAATGGCAACTATCTACTCGAAACGGGACAAGGCTTTGTGGTGTGTAGGTATGTACGAGTGTGTATGTCCAATAAAACGATGTCCCATAGTCATCATCATCATCATAACTCGGCTTAAGAGCTTCGTCTCAGCCATATTACAACCACTGCTGGGAATAGGCCTTACCAAGGATCTCCACAATGATCGGTCCTGCGCTGTCCGCACCCAACGGCTTCCCGCAACCTTCACCAGATCGTCGGTCCACCTTGTCGTGGGCCTACCCACGGAGCGTCGTCCTGTGCGCGGTCGCCATCCCAGAACCTTTCCGTCCCAACGGCCATCGGTACTTCTCGCTATGTGTCCCGCCCACTGCCACTTCAGCTGAGCAATCTTTCGAGCGCTGCCAGTTACTTTAGTTCTCCTACGAACCTCCTAATTTCTGATTCGATCACGTAGGGAAACGCCGAGCATAGCCCTCTCCATTGCCACCACGCTGGGTGACCTTGAGCTTTCTTATCAGACCCATAGTTAGTGACCACGTTTCACTACCGTAATTCATCACTGGCAACACAGTCGAGTCGAGTCATATACTTGTTAACAGTATTGTGTAAACAATGGCTACAATGGTAAACTTTGTAAGAACTATGTATGTTTTCAAGTACCTTTAAGTAAGGTAAAATACACTTGTCGTTACTATTTCATCAAACAGATTTGGGGTTATACTGCCATTTTCTTTTGTTTTTGTTTTGGTTCTTTTTAACCCACTTGTTCCTGAATTAACTTTTTTTGCACAATTGATTTGAAATTTCATATACTTCACAGAACGGAAACATAAAACTGATAAAAAATAATAAAAAAAATATTTCAGTTCAGGAAAAGCTGGAAAATGCCGTGTCGTAAACGACACAGTAGGAGAATCTACTACTATGATCTTTCACTACGTCGATTTCAGTAGGCTTCGACATAAATAGGAGAAATAAAGTACCCCACCTCGACGACGCAATATTTGGCATTGGTTGGGTCGCAGGTATTAAGGCGTTTTTTTTATGAACAGCGGGAAGAATCTTAGCCTTCATCATACCTAATGTTATGTAGTGATAAGACTGAAGATGGAAGCGAGCCCCTCTCGGAATCCTCAATCACTGAGGAACGACTATCTTATCTCTAACTACCGGAACACAACATTGCTGAAAACATTTTTTTTATGGCGTCAGATTTAGATAAGATGGTGGTAGCTAGCCAGGCGGTCTTAGAACAAGACCTACCACCAACCAAACCGAATACAATATGTATTCCCGCTGGGAGTCGAACCCGGGAACCCTGGGTCTGATACTGGTGGTTGTACCACTAGATCACGGAGGCGGTTAGACGTTAGGCAATAGCGACAGGTTGCCAGCTCATCGTTTACAATAGTTTTCGAATATCCTTCATTCATCAGCCCTGACAGTTGGAAGACATTTTTACTATATGTACCCGCATTAGACGCATTTTATACTTTCTTTCATGCTCAGTCCAGCATAGGAAATAATAAAATGACTCAACTTACATTCATCAAAGAAGTTATTCATGTTACAAATTCAGCAAGTGCTCCGAGTAAAGGCCCAGGGACATTTTGAAGAAAAACAAAATGTTGTCTCCAGAGTCTTCATCCGTTACTTACAATTTTGCGGAGGTATGATGTAAGGTAACGTCACCCAGCGTGCAATGTAGAAAGACATGCTTGCCGTTTCCCTGCTTGATCGAATCAAAAATGAGGAGTTCCGCAGGAAAACAAAGTAAACCTTCATCCCTCGAAGAATTGTTCAGGTGAAGTGGCAGTAAGCGGGACACATAGCGAGAAGAACCGTTAGCGAATGGGGCGGGGTGGTTCTAGAATGGCGACTCTGTGAGTAGGTCCCCAACAAGGTGGACCAATGATCTGGTGAAGATCGCGGAAAGCTCCTGGATGAGGACAGCCCGCCAACAACCGATCAACGTGAAGATCCTTAGGCCTTAGAGGATCTTCACAACGATTGTTCGATGGCTACCCATACCCAGCAGTCGTTCTCATGCCGCTGATATGAATGTGATGATGATAGTTATAGAGTCTGGAACTATTTTTTCATCATTTTGCTCTTATTTCTCAGTAATCTCGTTCAGAGTGAAAGGTTGTCGTAAAGCCCTGTAACAAATATAAGTACTACTGATAGTAGTACATTCTCCTACTGTGTCTTTCACGGAACTGACAAAGTAAAACGAAAATACTTGATGAATATCTTATAAATATACCATATTTTTTTATTTTCGAGATAATTAGGAACCGACTATTGATAATGAGATAACAAATAAATTAAAAACAGCATAAAACAATATTTCAAATTACCCTGTATTTATCATTTAAATAAGCACGTAATTTAACCTCATTTTGCACAAAAACAATAAACTGCATATCACGGTTACCACTTTACTATGACTGACTAAGGCATCAACAGCTAGTAGCAATATAAAATAAAAAAATAAAGTACCCTCGTACAACAGAATATTTTTTTTAAGTTGGTGTGTCGTTAAAGACACAGTAGGAGCAAGTGGGTTAATCGAAGTATTTTTTTAATGAGCAATGGGAAAGCAAGAGACATTTTAAGGTTCGTAAAAAGTGGAATGAAATGGTATCTCCCTTCACCAACGGGTAACGGCTTGGTTGTAAATTGTCATCCATACATACTTGGGTTAGTGACGTTTGGTCCACCTTCAAAAGTTAAAAAAGGCGCCTAATAAAACCGAGCTGATACTTTTAAAATATTTTTTTTTGTGACGTTTGGTCCGTTTTAAAAATTGGGTAACTAAACTAATATGCTTGTAAATAGTATTTAACCATTGTGTTTAATATGTTGTTTAACCGTAGCTTCAATGTCACCACTTCCTTCCTTACATGCCTGGGATGTCGTAAGAGTCGACTAAGAGTCGACTAAGAGTCGAGTCGATCCCTCTACCAACCCGTCTGGCCAGCGTGGTGGCAGTAGGCTAATAGCCTCCTATGAACGCCACAATAGGCGTGCGCTAGAAAAGGCCTATGTCCAGCAGTGGACGTCCACAGGCTGATGATGATGATGATGATGTAGCTTCAATGGTATATGTTAGGATTATACACGTATGTTTTAAAGTGTCATATTATGTTCATAAAATATTATAACAAATGAATCCGTTTCTGAGATAAGTAGCTAAATCTGCTAAACTAGCTAAGTATGTATTCTAAAAATCAATTCAAGAGTGAAATAAATAAAGCTTTACAAGGTCTAGTAAAAAAAAATCCTAATATTGTTCTAAATAAATTCGTAAACATAATACTTGTATAATTATATGCAAAATTTAATTACGAAGAAGTCAACGATTGCTTCCTATTGTTATTTTTTGGTATCTAATATTGTTCCCCTTTAAATCATTTCTACCAACAATACGTTCATACCTAGTAAGAAAAACCTGTTATTGGCCAAACCTCTATTTCCTTAATTTAATTTTCTAAGAAAATAAATAAACATAAAATGATTTTAATTATGGGTCAGAACGAATAAAAGTTAAGAAAAAAAACATATTCAAACATCCACAACGTCATGGAGTCAGTCGAATTAAAAAGTTTTTCACAATGCTTGCCTCGGTTATCTAATAGTTGGCACGGCTCAGAGTAAGATCATTAAACCATCTTGGGCCAATCAAATGATTATTCAAATTCAAATTCAATATCATTTATTCAGTCTAGGCTGTTCCAAGCACTTATGAACGTCAAAGAAGCTACGCCATCGGTTCACAAACCCTACGGTGGGAGACCTTGTAACGAGAAGAACTGGCAAGAATGTTGTTTGTTGTTTTATTTCATACAGAGTCGTCAAATTGAAAAGTGACCTAAACATAAGGTAAGGTCAATTTCCATCACAAAAAGAAAATACTAATTATAATATTACATTTTATGGTTATTGTAACCGTAAACAATTTTCAACTGGCAAAGCAAGATTTATCTATCATACATTACTTCATTTCTCGCATTACAATATTACTGTACTGCAAGTTGTGAGGAACATACAGGTCAGTATCAATATACAGTCAGTCAGAAAATATTAGAAAAAAATATTTATGCTTTAAGCACAACATTAAGATAAGCAGACTGAAGTAGACCTATTTCCGCTGGCGGCACCCGTTCATGACGCATGAACCAGCCAGCCAATATTAATTCCAATTATACCAAAGTGAATTTTGTAGAAGGAAAGGGAAATAAATATTATCATAAAATTATACCAAACCAGCCGTAAGTAATATTAAAATATTTTATTATTGTTCAATTCCAAAGTTTTCAAGTTCATTCTAAAATTTGGAAACAATAAATTGTTTAAGATTTGATTTGATTGTGTAACTTCGGTTGTTCTACAACTAATGAATTCAGTGGCCGAACATTAATATTATAAACGGTAACATTTTTGTACCAACTTGTGTATATGTCGTAGGATGATTGAGTAAATAGAATTTTCGCAAAAATCCAAGGGATATTGAAAAACACGGATAATTAGTCAATGGTGTTGACATTTCTCAATCTTACTAAAAAAAAGATAGGGTTTATGCAAAAATACGGGTTGCTTTAATAAAATTGGACATTCTCTACTCTGATTGGCTTATTTTTTTCTTGCTTGCTAACTCTTATTCCGATTGGCTAAAGTTTACTACATGTGAGAGAATGGATTGACATTTGAAACGTCAATCCGTAACCAATCAGAGAAGATATTGTTTTGGACGATCCGACCAGCCAATCAGTGTTCTTATTTCATAATAGCCAGCGATTATTTTCGCAATCTTACTAAGGCAACCAGTTTTTTCGCAAAAATCCTATCTTTTTTCAGAAGGATTGAGAAATGACAACATCAACATCCCTAGGGTTACGGCAAAAAAACGATTTATCTAATTATCCTGCGACATATACTAGTGGTAATTTTTTTACACTAGCGGCCGCTCGCGGTTTCACCCGTGTGGTTCCCGTTCCCGTGGGAATATCGGAATAAAAAGTATCCTTTGTTCATAACCAGGCTGTCAACTACCAAATTTCATCCAAATCCGTTCAGTAGTTTTGAGTTTATTCGTTGGAGACAAACAAACGATAAAAGCTTTCCTCTTTATGATATTAGTATAAATAATATTAGTATAGATGACAATATCAGTAAGTTCACTATAGTAAGTAAGACAGTGAGGCAGATAAATAAATAATCAACACAATCAAGACAACTCTAAATTTATATACTTACACGCCATAAATCCCTTTTGCGGTTGGTAGAGGTGCACCTTAGAGTAAAAAAAAACTACCTACTTTATAAAAAAACCGACTTCAAAAACTCAAAAGTAAAAATTTGCCGTTTGGAGTCGGTGCCAGCCAAGGCAAGAAGTATAGAAGTGCAATGTAGAATATAAAGAATGCACCATCGATGCCTTGGCTGGCACTGACTCCAAAAGGCTTATTTTTACTTTTTGATTTTCGAAGTCGGTTATTTTTATAAATAAAATGTTTTTAATTTATCATCAAGAGAAAAGGCGCAAGGAAAAAGTAATGACATTTACAGTACATTATGTATGTAATTAGTATTCTGTTTTAAAAGCCTTCATTTTTCAAAATATTCCTAACCCCCATTTATTTCACTTAGCAACAAATTTCGCTTGCAAACCCGATAATGCTCACTAGTCTCTTTATAGAAAGATCTTCGGCCATTATTCAAACATGGGGGAGCTATCTCAATAATTAAATCAACGATTCATAGCATCCGATACTCTTGGCTCATGAAAAATGCAACGCGGCAATTTGCGGGATGCTCTTGGAACGGATAATTTCTGGCTTTTTACGCGCTTTCGCGACATGGCAGTATTACCCTTATGGGCTCTCGACCGTTTCGGAATTTAGAAATGGAGGAACTTGTCCCACAGCAGTGAGATCCCCTAATGAGATCTCGATCGTTTTGGAATTTAGAAAAAAAAGCTAAGCGCTCCATGGCAGTGTTACCCTAATACGCTCTCGATCATTTTGGAATTTAGCAAAGAGGCAACTCGGGCCATAGCAGTATTACCCTTATGGCGTCTCGATCGTTTTATCGAGAGTTTATCAAAGTAGGAACTCGTCCCTTGGCAGTTTTACCCTTATTATGCGCTGTCGATCTTTTCGGTAATTGCAAAAGAGCAACTCGTCCTATGCCAGTATTAACCATATAGGCTCTCAATCGTTTCGGAATTTGACAAAGGAGCAACGCATCCCATGGCACTATTCCTTATAAACTCTCGATCATTTTTGAATTTATTAAAAGAACAACTAGTCCCATGATAATATTAACCTTTTAGCTCTCAATCGTTAAAAAAATAAAAAAGTGCTACTCGTTCTTTAACGCTTATGGGGTCTCATTAATTTCAGTAGAGTAAGCACGAATAACCATCGAGTAAGTATCGAGGAAGTAAAGTAAAAAAATATATGACATATTGAGCAGCGTTCCTACCGTACGTAAACGGAACTACATTTTCCTATACATTTTTGACATTGCGCGCTCGATATTTACTCGATACTATTTCGATAGTTTTTAGTGCTTGCCCTACAGAATTAAGCAACGGAGCGACTTGCTCCAAAGAATGTGGTCCCAATGCTTTCTTATTCTTATATTACGAAAAAAGGGGTATTCCCCATGTTTTTAATTGCTATCGAATTCCTGATATTTTAATGACTCCGTGACTCAGACCTGTATCGATATAGACGAAAAGAGCGCTTCAAACTGTATGAGAACCTAGCGTGTCGAATTTTTCGTACCCACGATGACGTCACGAGCGAGATTTAAGTAAGTGATGGGAAATGTTAGAGACGAGCTCTTGCAAGGAAGCACTGCACAATCCACCATTTTCGTTTCTGAGTGACGCGTGTTTTCATGGCAATGGTCTCATGCCTCAAGCGGACTGACTTAGGTCGGAAATCTTTGACCGTGGATCGAATTTTTTACACGCAAGGTAGGTAAACTTTTACCGTCTAAGCATATTCTGCAACTGAAATATGCAGAGCTTCTTTTTTTTTTTTGAATTGTTTACAGCGATGGTGAGTAGATTCCTACTGGTTAATCAAAATGTTGTTGGTTGGGTTAGGTTAGCTTAGAAACTATTATCAGAAATTGAAATAGAGACGAAATTTATTAAATGCTTTTGTGTTTTGGGCAACACCCGTGACAGTCAACATTTTCGGCCCTCTTTTTAGGGTTTCGTAGCCTAAAGACAAAAACCAAACCCTTAGATTCGGCCAAATCGATGTATGTCACAGCCTCTTTATTCCAAAACTATGAGGATTACACAGTTGAAACTTGGTAGGTAGATGTATTCTGTAAACTGCTTTACGGTTTTTACACAAAAATAAAAATATATATAAATTAAGGGGGGCTCCCCATACATGGAACTGACACTGAAATTTTTTTTTCATCATACCTATACTATAGATAGGTCTTCAAAAATTATATTGAGGTACCTAAAACAGTTTTTTCTCAAAGCCAACCGTTTGAATGATATACACTTTCAAAGTGAAAAAATGTGTCCCCCCCTTAAACTTTTAAAATAAGAAAGTGAAAAATCTAAAAAACATAAATGCTATAGACCTTTATAATAACTTTCAACGAAAATTAGTTTGAATGAAATATATTATGCAGTTTCAGAGCTATAGTACATTTGCCAAAACCGCAAATATACAGACACTATGAAAAACAAAGTTATTTTTGCAGGCGAAAAATTATAATGGCGTTTTGGCAATAATAATAATAGAAACTTTATTGCACACGATACAAAAACAAACAAATACAGAAAAAAAATCAAAAAAGAGGAACACACAATAGGCGGCCTTATAGCTACGTAGCAGTCTCTACCAGGCAACCTTGGGTGAGAGACGAAACCCTTCATGTGCGAGTTCGACTCGCACTTGGCCGATTTTTATATTCTTTGATCACTACCCTCCATAATTTCTGCGGTATGAGGTTATTCAAGTTAGTAATACCTATAAGTGCTTAAATCTACACATATTTATCCTCAAACCTAATTCTGACGCGTCAATGTTAGCTCTCCTTCAGACTAAACCGGTTCGTCCAATTTTCACCAATCTGTTGTGTTTGCTTAGGACAGCCTTAAACCCATTCTTACGAGGTAGTTAATCTGAATATTTTGAAATTGCCAGTACTGATGTAAATGGTTGATAACTAATGGTTTGTTTAAACGCACTGAGATTTTGTTTGAAATAAATAATGCTTGTATTTGATACGAAAAAAAAAAACAATGGGTTGCACTCCGGGAGTGCCGGCAGAAGTGAAAACCGCTGAAACGAAACAGCAGAAGTTGGCATACATTTTCGCCGTGCGGTAGAAAGAGAGGGTGATATTATTTCCTCTACTATGCCGCGCGCGCGCTCTACTCTCCCTCCGTCTTACGAATTTTCGATCAGGGTCACGTGTCCTGATGCGACTTTAACATTTTTTACTTTTGTTTTCACTTCAATAATGTTTGAAATAGGTTTTTTTATGAACCACGGGGAGACGCATAGCCTTCGTTATACCTAATGTTAAGTATTAAGTTAACCGCCTTCGTGGTCTACAGTCGGAGAACTTTCCGGTTGACCAGAAGAGTTTTTTAGGTAGCTTTATATAAAAAAATAAAATAGATATACAGAATTTTAATTTCGAATAATAGAACATTAACATGTATTTGAATAATAAATCATTTCTTTAACCTTAGTACTCTCTGAGAAATCGTTTCCCAAAAAAACTCTCCTGGTCAACCAGAATGTTCCCCGATTGTACAACCACTGGTATCAGACCCAGGGGTCCCGCGTTCGATTCCCAGCGGGGGTCTATATTGTACTCGGTTTGGTTGGTGGTAGGACTTGTTATAAATCCGCCTGACTAGCTACCACCATCTTATTTAAGTCTGACGCCATAACAACAATGTTTTCAGCATTGTTGTGTTCAGTTCAGTTCAGTTCCTGAGTGATTGAGGATTCCGGGAGAGGCTCGCTTCCATTTTCAGCCTTATCAATACTTAACATCAGGCATGATGACGAGTCTCCACGTCGTTCATAAAATTTTCTATATGAATCGCCAAATTGATCTTCATTCTTAACATTACCGATTGGTACCATAAAAGTATACGATGTTTTTTTGTCTTATTCAAGCCGGTTCGATTCCCTGTGCAAATAAATAATTTTCAGAAAATCTTTGAAAGCATTTTATTTTTTTTTTTAAAACGAAGCAATATTTCCTTAAGTAAAAATTCGCTTACATATTTAAGGTGCTTTTTTTCAATGATCATCTTTTTTCCATCCTGTATAGGTATATATCGGGAAGCTTTGACGAGTTGATGTCATTATTTATTTATTGGGTTGTCAACAATAATGACCGCATTCAAAAAGCAATTCATTAACGACAAATCGATCGGCCATCAATCCATCTCCACCAGCGATAAGGTTCAAAATGTTTTGTCAACGGAAACCTTACCACAGAGTACGTTAGGCTGCACGCAATTAAACGTTTAAAGGCAAATTTGCAAGGCAAAGATCTGAAGCACTTTCAGAAATATTTATTCGCGATAGTCAATATGATACAACAAAATTTCAAATTCTCGATGGTTTGTTTTCCAACCAAAAACCGCAGTTAGTATATTTCTTATGTATTGCCCCGATGGTGCAACGTAGCCCGATCTAGGAACCAAGGATGGTCTCGCGCTCCTGCCGCTGCTGCTTGCTATACCCCATACAATTAAAGGTCATCATCACCCCTGCGGCAGGAGTGTGAGTAGCCGGCTTAAGCGGTATTATTGACATTCATAACAAATAGGGATATATTATTATTAAAAAAGCAACTAGCAAAGGATCCTAAAATTTCATCCAAATTCCATTCCTGTAATCATAATGTATAAAACCTACAGAGTCAATACTGTAGGAGAATACAGTGAGTCAGGCAAGCTTTTCGAGTATGGCGGGAGCGATCCTTCTGGTAAATTTATATTCTGTGCCTTTACAGTGATTACTCAGCCAGCTGTCATCTGATTAGCATACGTTTCATGCAGACTGACGAGCATATCCCAATTCCCAAGGGCGAAGGCAGGCTCAATCATATAGTAAGCTTTTGTGTCAAAACGTTTTAATTTCAGAGACATTATTTGGAAAATTAAGTCACCGAAAATCATTAAACTGGCTGTTTGAATTAATTTAAGTTGTTTGAAATTTTAACAACGTGAGATGTTACTTGTTTTTCCCCCAAATTACAAAAGGAACAGTGTAGTGTAAATAAATGAAACATTAAAAATACCCAATTGTAAATGAAAACATCCCTCTTGGTATAATTCGGATATTAACACTCGTAAGTACGCATTTTAAATACACCGAATAAAAAACTTTGTCTAACTTAATACGACTTTTATAGTAAAAAAGGAAGTTTTACTCACTATTAAAAAACTTACACACATTAAAAAGTTGAATTGAACTGTAACCTTTAAATACGTATAAGTTTTACCCCCGATCTTTATGTTGAAACAAATTAAAGTGAAACAAAAGCTGAAAATCCAACTGTAGGGCTAGCACGAAAAACTTCGAAATAGTATCGAGCATGTAATTCCCCAGGGCAGTATTCTTGGCCTAACGCTGTTTCTTGTATACATAGACCAGCTATGCCGCCTGTCACTTGAAAACTGCAACATCTTTACTTATGCGGACGATACAGCCCTGCTGGTCTATGGTGATAACTGGAACTCCGCCAGGCACCATGCAGAAATCGCTCTGGCTAGTGACAGGGATTGGTTATCTACCAATTTGCTTACTTTGAATTTGGAAAAAACACAAATTCTCAAATTTAACATTGACAGGTCATCAAATACGGTATTACCTCCTGACATTAAAATCCATGACTGTATGTGTGCCAATTTTGTCGCATGTTTCTGTAAGCCACTTAAATCAGTAACAAGTTTAAGGTATCTTGGTGTCCATCTCGACGATCGGCTTAATTGGCACGCCCAGACCGATTTCCTCACTATGAGGGTTCGAAAACTTATATATATATTTAAAAATCTACGTCACTCGGCTGACAGGAATACCCTTTTCATGATCTATTCCGGATTGTGTCAATCCGTCTTATCATATTGCAACTCTGTCTGGGGTGGCACTGACAAAACTCATCTTCTTAAGCTGGAACGTGCTCAGCGAGCAATACTCAAGGTGATGCTTTGTAAGCCCAGAATCTACTCTACTGTCAAACTATATGCGGAATGCGAGGTTCTTACGGTTAGGCAGCTAGCTATTCTTCGAATACTCCTGCGGAAACATTTTTGCTTGCCTCTGGACCAAGTGATTACAGCTAAGCGTCATGGCGCTCTTGTTTGTCCACAGGTCAAATGTCGAACATCATGGGCTAAATATCAATAAACTGCTCTCAGTGCAAAATTATATAACAGGGTTCATAAAATAAGACCGATATATTCACTAACGAAGTACAAACTAAAAACCGATGTTCAAGATTTGCTTCTTTCTTTCAATTATGATGAGACTGAAAATTTTATGAGATGATGTACACACCCACACAACACTCACACTTACATACACACACATACACACACACACACACACACACACACACACACACACAAACACACACAAACACATATTTACCAAAATTATATGTACAATAGACTGCGAACTACATTAACCAGCTAGTTTGTTTTTGAGAATATTATGTTTTGCATTTGGAGGAATCACCAGCTCCTAAAATACAGGATTAGTCCTAGTTTAGGAGTTGGGGACCTGAATTGTTAACGTTGTAATTGTGACTTTTCTCAATAATGAGTACCTATTGTTTTAGTTCTACAATGTTATTATTTGTTGTTAAATAAAGTTTTATTATTTATTATTATTATTATAATGTAAAAAAATGTATAGGAAAATATAGTTCGTTTACGAACGCTGCTCAATATGTCATACATTTTTTTATCTTACTTCCTTGATACTAACTCGAATGTTTTTCGTGCTAGGCCTACTGAAAAGTAGATAGTCTAATACTGTGTTTTAATGTTTTAGAGCTTTCAAGTATTACTTTTGGATGTTAATAAAAAAAAATTAAAGCAATTTTAGTTTAGTTGTATCATGAAACTGGGATTCTGAACTCGTATTATTTTTAGTTTATTGTTTCTTAGTTCCCGTGGAAACATCGGGATAGAAAGTAGCCTATGTTACTACGTCCTTTCCACTAACTCTGTGTCGAAAATAAAGTTGATTGGTTGCCTTGTACACGGTGCAAGTAGCTTGCGCATGTTGAGGCACTTGCGCCGGTTATATGCATCGTAAACATACATAGTAAAAAACATGTGCGGGTCTAGTGACTCGAGCATGTACCAAAGCGAGCCACCCGCGTGCTCTGCGACGCGCGCGGGTCACTCGCGCATGTCACTTGAGCAGGTTCAGACGTGCGCAAGCGCGACGCTACAGACCGATAGGAAGCGGTTTAATTTAATTGTTTTTCTATTAAGTGAATTGTTTCTTGTATAATTGTTTAGTTTTTGTTTTAATGTGACCAATAATGAGTAAATTAGATAAGTGGAACGACGAAACGACTTGTCGTTTCGTACTTTTGTACAAATCCTACGATTGTCTGTGGAATATGGAATCGTCAAACTACAAAAATAAACAATCAAGAGAGAACGCTTTAGAAGCAATCGAGAAAGAGATGGGCATTGACGGTTTCGGAAAAAATAAAATAAAAAATAAAATACGAAGTCTTCGATCTACTTACAATTTAGAAAAGTTGAAAATCGAGAAATCTCAAAAATCTGGCTATCCAGTTACGCATCAATAACTTTTTGCTTCGTAATTGTATTAATTCGTCTTCTAGCATATTTAATAGTTCTGGTAATATTACATTTTTAACAAATGATTTTAAAAGATTTTTCGTTCGTCGAGACATTTTGACGCGATTCAACTCATAAAGCTACCGTGCGAATAGCATGCACATGTAGCTCTTGACCACGACTACTTGCGCAAGTAACCTGTGTCTTTACTTGCTCCAGTTATATGCACCATGTATAAGTACAAAGCGAGTAACTCGAACAAATAGCTTGCGCATATTACTCACGCGTTTAACCCGCATCTTTACTTGCTCCAGCTACATGCACCGTGTACAAGCACCCTAAGGGACGGGAACTACGCGGGTGAAACCACGGGCGGCTGCTAGTATCTCTTTATTATTATTATTATTATTTTTAAAAAATGACATGTGCTCATATTACTTTTGACATTTTGTATTATTACTTATTAGAATTTCTTTTTTTATTGTGTTAACAAGCTGACTTTATTTAATCTTGTAAGCGTTTTGGATGTTGACGTCTGTTAGCTTATAAGACGTTTGAATTTTTTTTTTTTTTTTTTATGTACGACGGTGAGACTCTTTGCCTTCATCATACCTGATGTTAAGTATTGATAAGGCTGAAGATGGAAGCGAACCTCTCCCGGAATCCTCAATCACTGAGGAACTGGCTATCTTATCTCTAACTGCCGGAACACAACAATGCTGAAAACATTGTTGTTATGGCGTCAGACTTAGATAAGATGGTGGTAGCTAGCTAGACGGACTTACAACAAGTCCTACCACCGACCAAACCGAATACAATATGTATCCCCGCTGGGAATCGAACCCGGGACCCCTGGGCTGATACCGGTGGTTGTACCACTAGACCACAGAGGCGGTTAAAAAATATCATACACAACATGAGACTTTATTTGTTGTTTTTTTTAATGATCAACTGCAGTTACTTCGTGATCATGTGGCGCATCTGCGTCGAAATGTGAGGGACTCTATATGTTTATGCTACCTACATTTTCACTTTTTGAACGAACTTAGATGAAACTAAGTCGTAATATGAAAGTTAAACCCGTTTTATACTAGCTTCCGCCCGCTGTTTTACCCGCGGGTTCCCGTTCCCGTGGGAATATTGGGATAAAAGTAGCTATTGTTACTCTTTTTCCTTTCAACTAACTCTATACAAAAAACATGTCGATTGGTTGCTAACCCCCATATTCTAAGTCGTTCCTCCAAAACTTTTTACACTCCACTCAACCTCGTCGTGGGTAAAAATGGTAGTGTGCGCTAGGTCTAACACGGAGTGGCTACGTACTCTTTGGCTCCTCCAGGTCCTTACGGAGTTATGACTTAGAATACCGATTTCGAGGAGTATTTCGAAGAGGTTTTCAATGAGGTTTCGTTAAGTCGAGGACGAGTAAGCTTTGGAGGAACGACTTAGAATATGGGTGTTAGTTAGCGCGGGAAGGAAGTACAAACTTGGAGAGTGAAAGTCCTGGCTGGCAAGATCTGGTGCTGGCCAGCAAGTGTCATGCCTATGCATGACAAATGTAATCGGTCACTAGATTATTGTTATTGTATTGTTTGTTTAGACTTCACTCGAACAAGTCAAATAAAAGTGTCTGAATCGAAAACTGTGTTTACGTAAATAACTTAGTAGTAAATCAGATCCACTGCGTGCTAACAACAGCCAAATTTCCAATACAAACAAACACATTTACGCATTTATAATATTAGTTAGGATTATTATATAGGTATTATATTATTATTATATTAGTTAAGATTAGTATCAGGATAAAAATGAAATCGTATTGTATCTGTACATTTGACACATATTCGCGTTTACGTCGCCGATTTCTGAAAAATATCATTAATTAACCAAAGGAAAGGGACTGGAAAGATATCCCGGGCGAAGGTTTAATTAACCTAACCAGCCTTATTTTATTAAAGCGTAGGCCAATTAATTATTTTTGGCCTTAACTGGAATTTTGAGGATTAAGCGTTTTGACTCATCGGCTCCGAGAAATGCCGGCCGGCGAGTATTTTTGTTGGGATAACTTTTATTTGTTTGATAATTTACTGATTTTGTAGAAGGAATTAAAGTCACTAGACGAGGCATTTAAGTCCTTAACCCATTTAGAGATTTTGACGAGATAGACGATTTTCAACAATAGAGATTATAAATGATCTTAAAAGTAAAACTGAAACTTGTTAGATATCAATAATCAACCTTAATGTTTTACAATCTTAACTTAAAATGCGAAAGCGAGTTTGTTTGTTCATAAATCTTATCTTACTTATTATTATAATTGCGAAAGTATGTCAGTTTGTTTGTTAGTAACTCTTTCACGTAAAAACTACTGAACGGATTTAGATGAAATTGTGCACACAGATAGTCTGGATTGAAACATAGGGTAGCAGCACTTTTTATCTCGATATTCCCAAGGGAACGGGAACTACGCGAGTGAAACCGCGGGGTAGCCGCTAGTGCATATTATTTTTATGGATCTAGTCAAGTTTAGATTAAATAATAGGCGACACAATCACATTCATTTGAGATAATTACTTCTCATTTGAGATAGTTAATATGTATATTATGTATGTATTTAAAAAAAAAAGTGTATAAAAGTATATAAGAACTTGTGTTATGGTTACTAGATAACGGATATTATCAGCTAGTAACCATAACACAAGTTCTTAATGAAACTTAACGTGGGCTAGATAATTGGTGTGTTTGTATGCAATTATTTATTTATTTATAAAAAAAAAAGTTAACCATCCAAATCATAACTCAACCAATAGAGTTAATAGTTAGTTGAAAGGATGGAAACTTTTTCTCCCGATATTTCCACGGGAACGGGAACCACGCGGGTAAAAAAACACACCTAACATCATTCCTGCAATCCAATACCTTAAATCCAATGAAACAAAACGAGAAAACAAAAATGTTTAGGTAAATAAAAGCAATTTCCGTTTCTCCAATCCGTTTGTATTTACAAAAACGTTTCTAAATTGCATTTTAATTACATGTCATTAAGTCTTCTTTTTACAGAGCGGCTCAGCGGCGCAGTGGTACACGCGCTCGAACTGCGGTTGTTGATGTTAAGCAACTTTCGCAATGGTCGGTCATAGTGGGTGACCAAGAATGGCACTGACTCCAAAAGGCTTAGTTTTAGTTTTTTGAATGTCGGTTTTGAGTTTTTATAAATAACATTTTTTTTTTAACTATTTCTAAAGGTAGAAGTCTCGTGCCTACAGTATCAAGTCTAATAACCTTATGTCAACTGCTCATAGCCTTTACCAAAATGCTGCTGTTTCCGGTGCAGGGATGTTAATTATTGAGGAGGTCTCCTGGTCAGTTCCACTTCATCACATGCATTGAGACGAGCCACATTGAAGTAACCGTATTGCTTCCGTAAACTGCAAAGTATATAATAGTTCCGATGACCATTTGTGATCTTCATCATCAATGCCACTTCACCAAATGGTACTTTCCGAAAGCATATGCATAAGTTACTAAAGAAAACACTGAAATTGCTATAGGAGAGCCTATAACATTTGAAGAGTTCTCTGGGTTTCTCCAGGATCCCATCATCAGATCCTGACATGACGACAATGGAACCATCTGGCAAGTATACGCTTTCGAACAAAAAAATAATCACTCAAATCGAGTAACGTATGTATGTAAAAAAAAGATTAAGACGAATTGAGAACCTCCTCCTTTTTTAAGTCGGTTAAAAATGGCTGATGGCGAAATCTCCTCTGAACCGTTTACCATAGGAAAGCACACCAAGTTTTATTCCCGTAGGACTAAATTAACTTGCATTATTCTAAAACAATTTCATAATGGAGGATTCCATCTTGAATATCCTGAATGCTTTGACGGCCATCTTTATTTAAATATTGAGGATGATCGTACATAAATATAAGAGAGTAAAGACTTGTACTTAAGCTTCAATTCTAGCACTTTTTATGTATAGCTTTTGCCTTAAGAACCTCAAAACCACTACCAGAGGTATTATTAGGAAAAACTTTTTAAATTGCAAATAACGAAAAATATTGAAGATTTTTTTTATAAATGGTTAATAATAACTCAATATGGTGCCTAAGGTATGCAACTTTTTTCGACTCAGGCTATACTATAGTCGTTTTATGACAACGAACCATAGTACTGGGAACCATAGTAATAGAACCATAATAATTGGTTACAAAAAATATGAAATATCAAACTTGTTTAACAAAATACTATAAATGTGTTTAACCTTAATATTCCCAGACACTACAACATTCTAATTAAAACTGAACTGACGTTTTGTGAAATATGACTCCCATTCTCGTGATTTTCACACCAAACGTTCAGTTTATATAAACGTAACTCTAATGGCGGGTATCGCCACAAAGAACCATTTATAAAGGAGTCAATTGCTGTAATTATTGTCGGCGGGTTAATTCGCGCAAATGACTTAATAGGGAAACCTCGAATTTCCATAATAACCCCGTATAAAATATAACAGCTATGTATTTTGAGTTATGAGTTGCTTCAACACTTATTTAATAGAAAGGGCGTAAGGAATTTAGTTAAAAATACTTTTCCAGGTGCTATGCAAATCGGAACCACTGTGCGACTGGACACAATTAAATTATTGAATAATAGAATTGCTAACTGCAAGCGAAATCGTCCGCTTGGAATTTCGTTTCACGAGAGAATTTCGGGAATAATATTAATAGTAGCTTATTCCCTATGGCGGGCGGTCCATCAAGACTTAAGAAAATAGTACCTAGTTTACCAACTCATGACTTACGGCCCCTTGTGGTCCCCCAAACGATATCTCTTAGACCGGATTAAGAAGAAAGCTGCGGTAGACGCTACTAATTACCATTAACTGGAGGGCACCTTCTGGGGGGGGGGGGGGGGGGGCAGCCTTTGACGAGTTTCTTTCCTGTTCTTCTCGTTACTAGGTCTCCCGCCGTAGGGTTTGAAAACCGTGCGTAGCTTCTTTGACATTCATTCTTGTAACAGCCTATACTTTGAGTGTCACTCTAAATTGTGGTCCTCTATCACTCCGATATACTGCCTCTTACCTTTTACGTGTGAATCACACAGACCAAAATTGGGATAAAGGTAAAATGATGAAATCTTGAAGGGACTGAAATACGGATCAGTAGTCTGTATGACCATCCACCATATTTACAAGTAATAGCGCTGGCTAAGATTAAGACTGAATATCAAAAATATGACTGAATATAAAGTGTATCGACTGAATATCAAATCTATAAGTACCTAGACTTCTTTTATCGTTCTAAAATCAAATCCAAAAGGACTATTTATAATTTGTAAAATGGTGTGTTAGTATTCATTTATTTTGATTTTATTTCAATTTGCTCAGTACTGGACGGGCAAGGTGGTTCCTAAACTGTAAGCTTTAACTAACTCATCAGTATAGGTTACCAGGATAGCTTTGACTAAGTTTACAACTAATAATTGCATCTAGCGGCGAGCTAAGATATCAACTCGACGGCGAGGGCCAATAGATATATTAATTATATGCTCTGAAGTGGAGTCGGTTTCAAGGAGCCCGTAAAGGATCTGTGGAGCAAAGCAAACTTTTGAACACTTCACTGGAGACTTTGGTCAGATAGATAACAGGATCTAGTTCGCGCTGTCGGATGGTGAAACGAAAATTAAATCTTTAAAGAATATAGATTATTTACCGTTTGTTGATGAATACAAATAACAATTCTAATTTTGGAAATATCGATGAAACTTAAACCTAGAGACTAGGACTTTCCTACTTTTAATTGAAATATTCGATAAGACTTATGATTTTCCCTAAAATAACTACTTCAGACCTTGAAGATCGGGACGTACAAAAAGTTAATATTCGATAAGATATTAGATTTTCTCTAAAATAGCTACTTCAGACCTTGAAAATCGGGACGTAGAAAAAGTTAACAAGACGTCTTGTTCTTGCAAGAACAAGACGTCTTGTTAACTTATTTTTTTTTAGGAAATTATGAGAGCGGCTTCTTAGATTTTTTTTTTAATAAATCCTTGGATTCTGAAACTTTAGAAATATGTCGGAAACGGTGCACAAAAATAAGTAATTTTTCGCCCGCTTACGTTACGCATAAACCCCCCTCTCAGAATCAATTGACATAATAAAAATCCAAAAAGAAAAGGCTTAAATAATTTCCCAGTCACGTTTCCATAGTAATTTCACTCGAAAATTCGGCTAAATCGCTGGCCCATACAAAAAGATCAAAATCCGGGATTTTTATCGATACAAAAGTGCATTCCATATTAGCCACCACCTCAACTTTAGGTAAATGCATCCGATTATCCAATCACTGGTAATAATATACTAAACTTTAAGTTTAGAATAGAATAGAACTTGCTGTCTAATAATGTATAATAATCATTTTCCCAATTTAGATTTGTTTTGCAATTCCTTAACTGCTTGGACGAATTAACCACTGGACACGAAACCCCGAGAAGAATGTATGAAAACACGATCAACCAATTCTTGCGGGGGTGAGGGGCGATTACTAATGTCAAATAATGACAGTAGTGCTTGAAGTAATCGATATTTTTTTTATCGATAAGTAAGGAGTGAATGAATGAACCTATTGAGATTAATAAATCATGTGTGCTTTAAAAAAAATAGTAAGTTAATTGTTTATTTCGTGGAAAAATAAATAGCACGATAGGTAAGGAGTGAATGAATGAACCTATTGAGTTAAATAAATCATGTGTGTTTTAAAAAAATTAGTAAGTTAATTGTTTATTTCGTGGAAAAATATAAAGCACCTAATAATATGAAAATCTCATTAAAAAAATACCTCAAATTCATAAAAACTATACAATATGGTTTCCAAAGCGTTTGTGTTTGGGTTTATTTTGTGAAAAATGGGTAGATACATGCAACCTGATACTAGTACTGTACTGATAAGGCTTAAGATGGAAGCGCGCCTCTCCCGGTATCCTCAATCTCTGAGGAACTAGCTATCTTACCTCTAACTGCCGGAACTGGATAAAATGGTAGTCGCTAGCCAGGCGGACTTACAATTTACTTACTAACACTTTTTAAGTGAGTAAAACACATTAATATTTGGTTTATATAATAATATAATTCATTATTTACATTAACTTCTTCAATCACTCGAGCTTTTTTATATAAAACAAAATATGGGTAATTAGTTCATTACAGAACCATTGTATAGGACATACACAATAGCAACCCCTCCATAAGTGTTTAATTTTATAATCGATTGCAATCCCTTTCAAAGGTCAAATAGTTGTGGCGCGATGCTATGTGATGCGATGTGAATAATATGTACCTTTTAAATGAAAAATTTAAAGGGATTGTGATAGACTTAAAATTAGACAATAAACCCCCTGTGTGCTTCTCGAGCTGTGATATCTCGTACTCTACATTTTTTTTGGAGCCAAAAATCTAAGTTTACTAAAACTTATTGAAAATAATCATCGACATTAGAAGATCGTTGAGACTAAAACATTTTAATTACAACTCTAGTCCATTTACATTTAAGAAATATGCATATTTGTAAGAAAAAATATAAACTTGTTTTCACTTTATTAAAGATCTCAACATTTACGCCACCGTACGAAATTAGCACAACCTAAACCCAAATTAGAAATAGTAGACTAGCGTTTGGATAGCGTATGGTCCAGCATACGCTATGACAGTATTAAACAATAAACTCCCAGAAGTTATAATTATATATAATTAGTTACCTATATTTAAGATAAAGCCAAGGCAGTATCTTACTAGCTGAAATACTAATTGCAAGTATATTGCAACCAATAGTTTATTGTAGTTTTAAGATTGTTTTACTTGAATATAATAAAACGATCTTAAAATTAAAATATTATAAGATTAAAAAATAGTATAATATAGCTAAGTGCATACATAAATATAATTAATTTTATTCTTGCTGTGACTTAACAAGGTCTATGTTAGAAACAAATAATAAATGTAACCACCATTTATGATACATTTTAACAAGAAAAATATTGGAACAAATGAACTCGGCCACAAGTGAATTTTCAGATGTGACTTGAACCCACGACCTTTGGGAATCCGGCCCACTGCTCTAACCAATGAGCTACCGAGTTTTGCGGACCACTGTCGAAATTCTCCGATACTTTTATATTTTTATACGCTGTAAGAATATCCTTCCTTGCATTCGAAAGAGAAAAAAAAACAAATGTTTAACGATTAATATTATGATGCAACAGCTAATAAGTTATGATTTTTTAATTTTTGCGTTGTCAATGCTATATTTATACTTATGATACATTTTAAATATTAATGTACAACACACCATGATAATGTACAACATAAGTCTAATACTAAAAAACAATACCGTGACTGACTTACAGGCAAGGCAACGCACAGCCCAAACGGCTAAACCAATTAAACTGAAATTTTGCATACAGGTTCTTTTAACGATGTTGGCGAGCACTAAGACAGGATTTTTGATATTACCACGGAAATGGGAACCATGCGGGTGAAATAAGCAACATCTTTTTTTAAGTTTGAAGCTATATTTCAAATATAACAAGCTCAAAGTTCGTAGGGTTGCGTCGTTTAATTACAGAGTTCCTATAGCCATCTTCGGGCTCCATCATCAGACCTTAGATGTTATCTAAGACCTG
The DNA here is from genome assembly GCA_910589605.1 of Chrysoteuchia culmella. NCBI lineage: Eukaryota > Metazoa > Arthropoda > Insecta > Lepidoptera > Crambidae > Chrysoteuchia > Chrysoteuchia culmella. The sequence goes on from OU342651.1 coordinate 7,410,430, forward strand.
AGTACTCGTCTATGTTATCTCCCTGCGTACCGCTTCCACCCAATTCTTCTTGTTAGGGGCTCAACTGTAAATCTGAAATTAATTTAAATAGTTCCTACATTAAAATTGGATTCGTTCGTTCATTTACATACATCGATATGTTTATCGATATGTTCAAGCCCTATACGACATAAAAATTACAATTGAATGAATGAGTGATACGTATAACCCAACCAAATTACTTATGCAATATCTTTGAAGAATTTACACGTACAATGATTACTTTTTGAAATGACGTATTACATTTTGTTTACATACCAAATTTTATTTATTTTACGAAAAATTGCTACTCTAATAGATTGAAATTATACTTACGCGTGAAAAGAAAAATGTTTTGATTGTCCGGTATGATTTTTACTAATTAAATCAGCGTATTTACCCATTTTTGAGATAATGTTCCACTTCGAGATCTCGCGTCATACTGACAACGCCATATTGCTTACTGTGTCTAAAAGGCAGGGTAAGTGACAGAGGGGTAAAGGCGAACGCGGTCCTCGTTACGCGTCCAGTGGTTAATTCGTCCAAGCTTAACTGGTATGAAATCAGAAATTTTTGAAATGTTAAAATGAACCTTCTGTTTTTATTTGTTTCAAGTCAACTATAGCTCATCCTATTATTGTATATTTTTGCATTTCGTTATTTAGTTACTGCATATTGTTCCTTTTAACTTAGCCTTAAATTAGCTGTATCCAACTTTTTTATTATGTTTAATTTTGGTCAGTCGTTGTCTACAACATAATAACCTTATTCAATGTCAATTTCTTTTTAATGACTGTTTGTGCCAAAATAAAGAGAAAAAAAAAAAAAAAGAATTTTCTGAGACCGTGTAGACTATTTTATCATTGACAAATATAAAACACACCACATTAGCGAATTAAAAACAACAATGAGCTTAAAAACGGTATCAAGACACTGTTTCTTTGTTTAATATTAATGTGAACTAAATTTAATTTAATCCACTCTCACTGTGGTTAGTGTTAACCCTAAAATACTTCTGAATGATTGTTTAAGCTCAATTTATTGTTCGATGGAAAGTATTGGACCGCTTTTGATTTGCCTTTGTTACAAGTATAACAAGATGGAAGTTACGCCGTAAACCGAAAGTTATTCCTGATTTTGAATAATAATGATTTGTGGGTTCTAATTGGCGTTATTCAGATGAACCAAACTGTCCCTGTGGTCCAGTGGTAACACCATCGATATCAGAGCCAGAGGTCCCGGGTTAAATTTCCAGTGGTGTTCCATATTGTATTAGGTTTGGCTGGTGTTAGAACTTGATGTCTTGTTCAAATCTGCCTGAATAGCAACCACCATCTTATCGAAGTCTGACGTAACAACAATGTTTTCAGCAGAAGTAATCATGGCGGCGTTGACAGACTGATTGTATTCGAATTTCGATCATGTTTGTTGAGCAACGTTTGGTCCAACAGGTGTCGCATTACAACTGAGTGCTTCCGTGCTTCGGAGGGCACGTTAAACCGTCCGTCCCGGTTGTTAACAGTCGTTAAGCTAAGTCAGAGGCCATATAGGCGGCTACTCTGACACCAGAAGTGGCGACTAATCCTCATACGATAAGAAAGAGAGTGAGCATTGTTGTGTTCCGGCAGTTAGAGATAAGATAGCCAGTTTCTGTGGTTGACGATTCCGGGAGAGAGGCGCTTTCACCTTTAGCCTTCCTACTACTACTTTATCACTGTTTGATGAAAACTTAGCGTCTCACTGTTGTTTACGCATAAATTGGACCCCATCCAAGGAGTGAATGTAGGAGATCCAGATTGCTATACATACCCAACTGATGTGATCAATAAAAAGTCCGCATACCGATCATCAGATAAGGTTACCTCCATCGTTATGAAGACGTGGGCGTTAAAATAATAATGCAACACTATAGTTAGCACGCTCCTTTGCCGGTCCGAGCAAGAATTGGACTGAATCACAACTGATGATTCGCGATGCTAGCGGATAGAAAACGCGATGATCCCATAAATGACGTTACTGCCGTTCCACTCAGAACCACTGAGCAAGCAATCACTAGGTACGTTTCTAGTTAGTACTACTTTATCAAAGTTACTTCACGGACGCGTTCGTAGCGCCTCTTACAATGCTATTTTTATGTGATAAATTGTAACGGTTCTAAAAACCGCACACTCCTAAATCTTAATCTATTACTTACTTTCAACTAAATTAAATCAATAACCATTCACTTCACCATTCTAACTTGTTTGTTTACTTTATTTTGTTTTGATAAAACTTCACGATGGTAGTTAATTGACAAAATATTCCTGCGTACCCTCTATATTGCTAACTTCACGGCCGGGAGATTTCGTATTTCGGCCAAGTGAATTAGACTACAAAAATTAACTTATTGCTATTTAACTATTTATATATAGAAAAAATCTACATATTTTTCTATGTATATCTATTATGTTTTTGCATACTTTAATATTCCTTAATTCTTTGGCCATAGACAAAACACCGTGTGTCGATCGGACTTACAATCCTTATGTTGTCTATGCTAATGACTAAACATTATTCGCCTATAGAATTGGAGAATCATCTCCCACTTTATTTTTTTACTAAAGAACGTTCTAGAAAGAATTGAGTATATATATCGCAACTCCAGCGAAATCTGCCTCTTTTTCTTCATACTACTTACCTACTTTCTGTTTTGTGCATTCGCGATCCCCGTACTAGGGGTCGTATCCACGGGCAGCTGCAGCATACACCTGCTTCGTGGCCTTCCACCTCGGCACCTACCTGCCGAGCGCTCGCCTGTTCCGGCCTACCCCGGAGCAACTCCACTCCATGGCTACGTGCGCACCACCACTCCGAGCCTACCCTCCGTGCTACCGAGGCTGAACATACCGCTCCGCTGCGAACGTAGTCCGTGACGCTGGACTTTCGCTTCTGCCTCCTCTAGGCAGTTCTAAAGCTAAGTCCCCATTCTTACCCTCGCGAGAGCCAACAATCGAAGATTCCCATGAACCCACACCCGAGCTTGTAACATCTTTTATTTTATAATTATACTTGTTAACCACTTATAGTGTTTCTTTTCTATCTTTTCTGCACACCGGTCGTGCTTAACACGATCGGAGCGTGTCAGTGGCGCCCAACGTGGGGCCTATGTGAATGTTAATGTCGGTGACAAAAATATTATCGGTCTGTTAGATACTGGTTCCGGCATAACATTGTTAGGGAATAATTCTCACCAATACTTTTTAAAATCTAAATTTAAATGCATTTCTTGTGATCCGTTACAGCTTTCTGCGGCTGGCGGTCAAATTTTCTACTCATCTATGTATTTAATTTTACCTTTAACGTTTAATAGCAAAACCTATAATATAAAACTTTTTGTTGTACCAGAAATTGAAAATGAACTTATTCTGGGTATGGATTTTTGGAGAACTTTCGGGTTGTTTCCTAGCGAGCTCGATAGCCTTGTTCTTGAAAAACCACATGAGGTGAATATTTCTAACATAGCTCTTGACGACTCTAAGCAAATTCTCTCATATTCTCAACTTTGCGAAGAACAAAAGGAAGCCGCGGATAATATAATATCTCAGTTTCGCGGTATTTCGTATGAGGAATGTGGTTTGGGTCGTACCTCCTTGATTACTCACGCTATCGATACTGGTGACGCTATTCCTATTAGACAACGATACTACCGAATGTCTCCCCAGAAACAACAAATTCTCTCCGATCAGCTGGATGAGATGCTCAACGAGGACGTTGTAGAACCGTGTGAGAGTCCTTGGTCTAATCCCGTTCTTCTTACTCCGAAAAAGAACGGTGATTATAGGTTTTGTTTGGACAGCAGAAAACTAAACTCTGTCACTCATAAGGATGCTTATAGCTTACCTTATGTTTCTGAGATCTTAGATAATCTTAGGGACGCTAAATATTTATCTAGTATTGACCTTTCTAAATCTTTTTGGCAGGTTTTAATAAAGCCTGAAGATAGATGCAAGACTGCATTCTATATTCCCTCTAGGGGAACCTTTCAATTTAAATATATGCCCTTCGGGTTAACTAATGCACCCGCTACGCAGCAAAGACTGGTAGATTTGCTGTTTTATGGGCCTGAATTTAAAAATAAAGTTTATGTTTTTGTCGATGACGTTATAATCGTGTCTAATACTTTTGATGAGCATATGTCGTTACTTGCGCGTGTTTTAGAAAAGCTAAAATATGCAAATTTAACTATAAACTTCGAAAAGTGTCAATTTTTCCGGGAAAAACTTAAATATTTGGGTTACGTCGTCGATTCAAATGGTCTTCATGCTGATCCGGAGAAAGTTGACGTTATTGTGAAGTATCCTACTCCTACTAACAGGAAGGAAGTTCGTCGTTTCTTAGGCACTGCTTCTTGGTATCGTCGTTTTATTCCTAATTTTAGTTCTTTGGCTGCACCATTGAATAAACGGCGAAGAGAGGGTTATAGCCTATATGAGCAAATCTTTGTCTGCCCAAGAACGGAACTATAGCGCTACGAAGCGCGAAGCACTCGCAGTAATTGTTGCTATAGAACATTGGCGGTGTTACCTGGACAACGGTAATAAATTTTTTGTCTTTACGGATCATTCCTCTTTAAAATTGTTCTTAAATATTAATAACCCTACAGGTCGTCTAGCTAGATGGGGAATTCGTCTCTCAGCCTTCAATTTCGACATCAAACACAGACGTGGCAAGGACAACGTCGTGCCAGATGCCTTATCTCGCGCTGTGCCTGTAGCGGCTATAGATAGTGCCAGCCAATCTTCATCTCCTATATCAGATCCTTTATCTGACACTTGGTATAAGGAGATATTTTATGGTTGTCAATCCTCTCCTACATCCTTTCCTAATTATACAATTTCTAACAACAAACTATATCGTCTCAGAAAATCATTAAATCCTTTAGCTAGGGAATTTGAATGGAAGAAAATAGTTCCTAAACATTCCAGACACGATGTCGTTGTTACTAACCACTCGAATCCTACTGCAGGACATTTAGGAATTTTTAAAACTTTAAAATGAATTTCTCTTAATTATTTTTTGCCTGGCATGCATAAAGATGTTGCTAACTATGTAAATAACTGTAATAATTGTAACTCTCACAAACACGCTAATCATCCCACTCTAGCATTTATGGGTCGACCTAAGGAATGTTCTAGACCATTCCAAATGATTAGTGTCGATTTAGTTGGTCCATTGCCTCCATCTAGGAAGCAAAATACTATGTTGCTTGTTGTCACTTGCTGTTTTTCTAAATATTCGCTTTTATTTCCTATACGTCGAGCAACTGCCGACGTAATAACTACTATACTTGAAGAGAAAGTACTCCTTGTTCATGGCATTCCTAGTACCGTTTTGATGGACAATGGTAAACAGTTCGTTAGCCAAAAACTTCAGCATATGTTCGCTCAATATAAAATACCAAATGTACGCTATACACCTAAATATACACCGCAGGTGAATACTGTTGAGCGCTACAACAAAACAATAATGACGGCTGTTTCTACTTTTATTAACGATGATCACCGGACTTGGGATCTCAATATACCAAAAATTCAATTCGCTCTCAATACTGCAGTAAGCGAAGTCACTGGGTATACACCATCATTTCTTGTTTACGGTAGAGAACTAGTTGCTTGTGGATCTCACTATGTTGATGTCGATCTAACCGACAACATCGTTTTTACACCTAGGGATAACTATGCTGAAAATACTGGAAAGCTAAGGAAAATTTTCGATGAGGTACAAAGCTCTTTAATTAAATCTCATTCACGTAATTGTGGTCCTTATAATCTTCGTCGTAAAAACTTTGACTTCAACGTCGGTGATATTGTCTGGCGTAAAACTTATTATCAAAGCGACAAAGATAAGCAATTTTCTAAAAAACTTGCTCCTAAATATATTAAATGTCGTATCAAATCTAAATTGTCGCCCTTGGTCTATGAATTGGTCGATATGAATGGTAAAAATCTTGGTTCTTGGCATATCAAAGATTTTAAAGTCAATAATTATTCCTGATTTGTTTTTGACTATTTCTACATCTTTTTTTTTTAATAAATTAAAGCAGTATAAATATAAACCTTTATTTATTTATACTGTTTTAACTAAAATAAGTAACGTTTTTTTTTTACTTTTTGAAATTTTTGGTTGATTGTTTCTTTATATCTTTTTATCTCTTGCTAATCTAGTTTTGTATGGAATCTCAGCATCCCTTGAACGCTGACATTTCCAACTGTATCTTTTGTTTTTCAGTCAATCTAAACGATTGAAATTCACTCTTTTGCCTTACTTCCGTAGTCCTAGGTACTACCAAGACCACTAACGTCTTGTTATTGTCGATATCTCTCGACAATGTTGTGGGGTATTCTTTTGCAGTTGTTGATGTTCTTAAGAGTCTGTATAATTCTGGATGACTATTACACTAAAGCCTTGCTTATTTAGTGAGTTTTTTTCTTAGTGGATTTTGACTAGCCAAAATCCTACTCTAAAGAGGGGGATATGTAACGGTTCTAAAAACCGCACACTCCTAAATCTTAATCTATTACTTACTTTCAACTAAATTAAATCAATAACCATTCACTTCACCATTCTAACTTGTTTGTTTACTTTATTTTGTTTTGATAAAACTTCACGATGGTAGTTAATTGACAAAATATTCCTGCGTACCCTCTATATTGCTAACTTCACGGCCGGGAGATTTCGTATTTCGGCCAAGTGAATTAGACTACAAAAATTAACTTATTGTTATTTAACTATTTATATATAGAAAAAATCTACATATTTTTCTATGTATATCTATTATGTTTTTGCATACTTTAATATTCCTTAATTCTTTGGCCATAGACAAAACACCGTGTGTCGATCGGACTTACAATCCTTATGTTGTCTATGCTAATGACTAAACATTATTCGCCTATAGAATTGGAGAATCATCTCCCACTTTATTTTTTTACTAAAGAACGTTCTAGAAAGAATTGAGTATATATATCGCAACTCCAGCGAAATCTGCCTCTTTTTCTTCATACTACTTACCTACTTTCTGTTTTGTGCATTCACGATCCCCGTACTAGGGGTCGTATCCACGGGCAGCTGCAGCATACACCTGCTTCGTGGCCTTCCACCTCGGCACCTACCTGCCGAGCGCTTGCCTGTTCCGGCCTACCCCGGAGCAACTCCACTCCGTGGCTACGTGCGCACCACCACTCCGAGCCTACCCTCCGTGCTACCGAGGCTGAACATACCGCTCCGCTGCGAACGTAGTCCGTGACGCTGGACTTTCGCTTCTGCCTCCTCTAGGCAGTTCTAAAGCTAAGTCCCCATTCTTACCCTCGCGAGAGCCACCAATCGAAGATTCCCATGAACCCACACCCGAGCTTGTAACATCTTTTATTTTATAATTATACTTGTTAACCACTTATAGTGTTTCTTTTCTATCTTTTCTGCACACCGGTCGTGCTTAACACGATCGGAGCGTGTCAAAATATTAAACAGGAAAATATACTAGAAAAAAAAACAACATGTCTCATGTCGCCCTGACGGGATGATCGGACGACATGAAACATGTTGTTTTTTTTCTATTTAATATTTATCACTTATTTTGTTATTTTACTCGGAAGTACATCAATAATTTAAATTTCTTATGTGATGTGGTTTGTTGTTGTTGTTGTTGTTATCCTTCACCGCCGAGTAGTATAAATTGTATAGTTTTCGTTGTAGTTGTATCATCTTCAGCTGATAGCTAAAGTACAAAGGAACTATTGAGAAGAAATAGTATCACTTGTTCCAATAAAAATCACCAGGAACTAATGAGAAGAAAAGGTTTCACCAGTTCCACCGGGACTACTTCCACCGGAACTAGTGAGAACAATTGTTTATTTGTAATGACTTTCCCTCGTTCCTCACAGAAATTCCGCCAACGTCGGGACGTTACGGGTAATGAAAGATACACTGATTACCGGAAGAATGATATAATTTGTGGAAGAATAATCGGATTATATTCATAATCATCAATGTCATAGCCGCTGTCATCTGCCAACCGCCTGTGTTGTCATTTGACAATCTAATCGCACCAAAAAGAACATAAAGCAAGCCACTAATAAAAGAAGAACACGGTATCATCGCTAGTCACGCCATTCAGGATTCCATTCAGGTATTAACCTGACGTTTTCCTACTAATAATCACTACCAAGACAATAATTTAGCTTTACTGGCTTCGACATGTACTCGTACAAGCTATCCAGCTAGCCTAGCATGAGGGGCTTTTATTGACTCGATAGCTCGATAACGTGTCACTGTCTCACTCATATCGTAACGGGCTAAGCAAGACAGCATCATGCGCCATATCATATCGCGTGATATAGCGGTGTTCATGCTAGGGGGGCTGGAATGAGATCAATGTTGATGACGTTGCCTAAAAATGTTGTATTTCCTCAAATGTTTTAATTGTACACGTGCCTTCTTATTTAAAATATTATGTGGAGTTGTTGAGCTTTTAATATATTATAACGAATTGTTACTGTGTCTTAAGCAAAACAAAATTAAATATTATTTTCTTAAGTGCCTGTATATTTTTTTATTAAAGTAAGTAAATTGGAATTATGAGTCTTGTAAACAAAGCTCTTACTTTTATTTAAGTAAATTGGCTCTAAATCAAAATTCTACATTGTTATTCTTTGCATAAGTACTAATAATGTCCATATAAAAAAAACAAAGAAATACGATTACAACATCAGCCTGTGGACGTCCACTGCTGGACATAGGCCTCTCCTAGCTCACGCCTATTGTGGCGTTTAAAGGAGGTTATTAGCCTACTGCTACCATGCTGGCCAGACGGGTTGGTAGAGGGTTTATTTCAAGTTTTCCTTCTCTCGCACAGGTGTTCTCCTAGCTCACGCCTATTGTGGCGTTTAAAGGAGGTTATTAGCCTACTGCTACCACGCTGGCCAGACGGGTTGGTAGAGGGTTTATTTCAAGTTTTCCTTCTCTCGCACAGGTGTTCTCCTAGCTCACGCCTATTGTGGCGTTTAAAGGAGGTTATTAGCCTACTGCTACCACGCTGGCCAGACGGGTTGGAAGAGGGTTTATTTCAAGTTTTCCTTTTCTCGCACAGGTGTTCAATGCGTCGAGCCTCTTAGTCCACTCTTACGATATCCCAGGCATGTAAGGGAGTGGTGACACTTGTATTCTTAGGCCGTCACCACACGGCTTACTGATCCGTATTTTACGTTAAACTTAATGTTTTTAGTATACTTACAAAACGTTGAATACTGATCTTAAACGTGTCCTAAAATAAAAGTACCTAATTTCAGTCAAACATTTCTATCAAAGAGTTCTAGAACTTCTTGCTAATAGTCGTTTTAAAAAGAATAGCAGCATACATTTATGATGCTTGCCAGATTGCCAGATTAACGAAGAATGATATAAGAAAAGATGTCCTGAATGGCTGGTAGGGAAAAAAAATTACTATTCGAAAGCACTTATCTATAATTCTATTTGAATAAAAGACCTAAAACGGTATCCACTAGGAATATCCGTATTGGGTTGCACCTTTCCTATTTTGCTTCTGCTTTAAATGCAACGCTAAAATTTGAAACAAGACTCATAAAACCTGTTCGCTGCTACAGTCTTTTGTAAAGGCCAGGTCCTACTTGAAAACTTACGCTCAAAGAAATAAGCACAATTCAGAAATGGAGAAAAAATGTTTTGAAGTTCTCTTTTCCTTATATACAGTTCGGTGGAGGCCTATGTCAATCAGGTAGGTATTGTGTGGGTTTAGCTGGTAGTACCTCCTTCCGGCCATCCATTGAGCCTTTTTAGGTGGAATAGGGCTGATAGGCGTCAGGTAAGCCCAGCATAACCTTTGGGTATGCCTTAATGCATTCCCCTCACTCAAAAAAAAGGTGGGTATCATTTAGCAGAGATGATGATGATGAAACAGTTCGGGGAACACAATTTAGTTGCCGTCGTATTATGTATTTAATTAGATCTTTAGAATTATTTGAATTTAATTGCGAGCCAAAACTGAGATATTTTTGGGCTCCTGGATCACTAAATTGCAGGAAACTAATTGAGCGAAATAAAATACAACCGTTTGTTACACCAGTCTATTCAGAAAATGAATTGAGAACCCAAAAATTACATTAACCACTTAACTATATTTTAATATACCCATATACATAACAAAAACCAAGCCAATACTTGCCATCAAATAGGGCTCGATCTGAATACCCCTCCCTCGGCGTCACCCAGCCTATAGGGGTTAGGGGGTCGTGGTAGAGGTGGTACTCAGTAAGAGCCCCGCTACAACACAGCGTTGCGACGTCGCATCGCAGAGTTATATCGCTGCCATACGGATGAAGGCCGAGCTCTTTGGCAGCGCATCGGGTAATTCTACGGTGCGATGCTGCAACGCAGTGTTGTGTCCGGGCTTTAAGCTATCAGTAAAACACGCTCTCTGGCCACTCCAGTTAATCATGGGGACCTATAGTCGTAATCATCCTTGAGACCTAGCCGCCTGCCTGTCTATACGGGCCACCCCCACGGCTGAGAGATGACCGAGCAAATGTGAACATCTCCCGAGACGGTAGGCATTGTGTCGTCATTGTCGTCACACATACTAACTGAGACTTACTCTCATGGTGACCGACCACCACACAGTGGCAATGCTGAGTAATGACCGAGCATTGTGGTCATCTCCATATTCGACCTACGATAGTAGGGGTTAAGCAACTTTCTGAATTGTCGGTCATCAAAAAATTATTATCTCCGGCACCTTTCAGCTTTAGAAGGCACTTTAAGTCGTACCAATCCACTTTCGGCCCGCGTGGTAGGTCATTGCTCATTCTCCTTATCCATCGATAAGGAAGACCTCTGCCCCAGCAGTGGGAACATTATAATAGCTGATGATGGTGACACTGAACTCCCAGAACTTGCCCTCTCGCCGCTCCATTTAACTATGGGAAAAAATGGTGGCAATAGTCCTTTAGAAATGACTGAGAAAATCTAGCCAGACGCTTGGGAGTGCAATGCGAGCGATGACGAAACAAAACCTACTAAAGACGTTACTGTCGTCACGCACACTTCGCCTTAACTCAACTTTAGTGTCAGTAAGTTCGTTCACCACTCCGGATACGATTTGTTATGCGTTTCCTTCGTTGAATTTCAAATACGAAGTGAGAGAGCTGCGGTCTCGTCCGGGTACATGAATTTTATTTTTTTTCTCCGTTCACGGCCCATTTCACCTGCCTTTGTGTTAAATTCGCTGGCAAGTCGACGCCGGAAAGGGATTTGTTCTCACGTTTTTTTTAACATTACGTTTACATTCAGTATTAAGGATGAAAGGTGTTTTATGTCTGCTAGGAATGGTTTCGGATTGTTCGATTGTACTAATGATAAGTACCTACTATGGTGACATGTTATCATTTTTACTATTAGGTGTTTTTTCTGTACTGCAGTAACCCTAAATAAATTTTTGGTTTCATTTTATAAGATATACTTTATTGTGTTCAACTTTTATAGAAAACATTCTACAATATTATAAAATTAATCAAAACTTTACCATTCTTGGTATTTACCGAAAATAGTTATGATTGGTTAGCTAACTATTACTTATGTTTTGTAATTTTTTCGTTCGCATAGTCCACGGCTTTACCAAATACCTAAACTACTACTTAATACTCAACCTTCAATCATTCGATTTTAATTTTGTTTTCAATTATGATTTCGATGATTAGGTACCTAGTAGGTAACAAAATCAATGGTAAACCAAACTATCAGTTTAAGCTATTATTGGTAATAGAATACCTCCATCATTATCATCAGCCATTTTTAATGTCATCACTGGTGGGACACTGGCTCAGCTTATTGATTGATAAGGAGGGCCATGACCCACCAAGCTAAAATATTATTGGCCACCCATCTCGTCACCGACCATTGGGGAAGATGCTTAACCGCCACTGTTGCAGTAAACTACTGCGCCATCGAGCTCCTCCATTTCACTATTATAAAGGGTAAATCGTCGGAAAACTTAACGTTCACGTTTTAAATTCGTTCGCTATTCACTTACCGTTGACAATCTAACTACAATAAACGCCCCAGTTTTCGCATTTCCATTCATTCGCCGAGAAGTGTTGACAGCGCCGGTACAATAGAAGGACTCGCTCGGCTCCACCGCTGCGCACACAATACACCACCGCTCATTCACGGTGGAACAGAAAGGGGCCGCTCGAGGACTCTACAATGGACGTCGCGGAATGCAACAGGACCAATCGACATGTAATTCAATAGTGTATGTTAGAACAAAACGCAACGAGATTCGATTGCGATATGCCAACTGTGTAGTTTGTTATGAGCACAAGTAACTTTGTATTAATGAAGAGTAGTTGTAGCTGAAATAAATTTCTGGGATACTGGTTTGTTATGTTCCGGTCAGAGATTTCTGCTAGTTACCGAATACTTAGTCACATACTTTGTCATATTAGTTGAAATGTGTCTTTGTCACATCCTTCTATTAGAACGTAATAATTGACGAAGCAATAGACCGCTCATTCTCACAACAAGGCGTTCTTTCGTATAATTTCCGTCCCGATTTTTATTTTTTATTCAATTCTTTGTACCGACGATAAAACTTGAAAACCACGTTCAACTATATAAATGTGTACATTTGGCACTTAAAAAAAAAACAAAGTTTTGGATTAATAAAGCGAAAATTTTTTACGCGTGACGAACATAAGATTTGCGGTGGCGACAGTTAAACAATTGCCCAATAAATTATGAATGACTGTTTTAATAAGACATACATAGAAATGTCGGTGAAATCGGGTAATCGGGTAAATGGTACATAAATAAAAAAAATAAAAAACATACCGGCCAAATTAAGAACCTCCTCCTTTTTGGAAGTCGGTTAATAAGATAATAGATTAAACAGTGAGCTCTTGGGATTTTTTCGTGGAAACCTTATTTTTGTTACGGTAAATTAAACCTAAATGCAAGTGGAAGTCCCATGAAAACAACTTTTTATATTTTTTTTCGCTGTGCGCCAATATATTTTTTGGCCAATCGCATATTAGGTATATAAATAAAGTTTTTATTTTCTATTTCTATTCCAAAAAACTTGAGCAGTATTCCAACGACTAACAACTGAGCTTCCAGATCTATTTCATTTGCGTCAAACCCATAAAAACGTTAGTTTTCATATTTTTTTTCACGTTTCAAACTCCAACTGAACTCGTTCAACCATACGCCGCCTTCAACAAAAACGTCCTAACTTAAAATTTATCGATTGTTGTGCGGCGAAATCGATGAACTGGAAAATGGCGCAAACGGACATGGACACCGGTATATTCAATATAAAATAAATCGATGCCAACTCGACATCGTATCGAGTGTCAGACGCAGTACGGATTCTCTCGATTGCTTTAGATATCGCAATAATGCGCTTAGAGTAAAACCGAAATTATGCTCTTAATTCCCTTATGATAAATTGAATTTCAGATGCGCTGGTTTTGTTTTGTTAATTGTGCGGCTGCGGTTCTGAATTACTTAAGAGGGTGTCACCCATTTGTCCTAAAAACGATTTAGTATTTTTCGGACGAGGATATTGTTACTATAATTTATGTATTTATTTTTTTGTATTTACACATTTAGAAGCACATAATGAAGTGCATGTAGGAGTAGAATTTCAATTTTATTAACATTTTGCAACGTCAGAGTAACGTTTTAAGTTAGCAAAAACAAATATTTTGCTTCAGAGTTATTCAAACAAGCTTGTTTTGTGATTGATCTTATAGTGAATGAGTGCATGTAGTACACCGAATTTTGAAAATAATTTTATTTCATACGAAAAAACTCTTACGAGAATCACGAAAATTTGTCTTATTAGCTAAGTATATGTATAGTTCTCGATAAATAGATGAGATCTTCCGATTTACTGAATAGACAAGACTTGTTTATTCTTGTATATAAGTTGCATAGATAAATATTGTCAGAGTAACTAATAATACATTTTACAAAACCAGTAAATTTAAACGGTTTCAGAATTCAATCAAATCAGTGCGCGAGGCGCTTTTCTAGAGTACGGATATGTCGCTTGCTTGCTCCTAGCCCTAATGTCGCCATTGATCTGATTTGTCCCGACATCTCAGGCCCCACTTAGTAATTGTGAGTTTTTTGGGTTCTCCAAATAAAACGAATCGTAAAAAAATAGTTTTATTTTTAACCGATTTTAAAAAAGGAGGGATATCATTTTTTTTTTTTTTTTATCTATGTACACCGATTACCCCGAGATTTCTGAACCGATTTCCATGATTTTTTTTTTTGTTCGATGCAGAATAGTTGCCAATTGGTCCCATAAAAATTTGGTTCCGGTTGACCCAGTACTTTTTATGTTATGAGCATTTTTATATATTTCATTTCATTGTTGACTTGGACGATGTAGTATTTACGATAATTTTGTTTATAATGTACATGAAACCTTATCTAATCTAGAAAAATGCTGCTTTAGTTTACCAAACAGCCTATTACAGACACTAATAAGTAAAAAAAAAATAAACTGCGTTAAAAAAAACCGACTCCAAAAGGCTTATTTTTTGCTTTTTAGTTTTTGAAGTCGGTTTTTTTAACGCAGTTTTTTTTTCCTTTCCCTTCTTCGCTCATTTCACGAGCAAGTTGCTCGCACATAAAGTGAAAAGTTAGAAAATTAGGTATTTTTTATTTCTTCGCACTTAGGATCAGAACCAAGACAATTTATTTGTACAATGTCTAATCGCAATCACTATCTACGTCGCATTAGCATAATGCCGGGACTTTTTAATTGACCGAGAGTTTTGTGAAGATTTTTTAAGTAAGTATAATCATGGTATCATAAACAAACTTTTTATAACTCGACTGATACATTTTGGTAGTGTGGTAATTATTTGATCATATATTTTTATTGTTACAATTTTATTTTTTGTTGACATATTGGAGTGGTTAATGTTTTAACCGACTTCAAGAATAGGTATTTTGCCTTTTATGAAACATTCGATAATTTTTTTATTTCGTAGGATATAGTTTTAGTTTGGTATCATTGACATCAAGACAGGATCGGATAATGGGATCTGGTAGAAATCAAGGGAACCCTTTCTTCAATATCTTTATACAATATCATTCATCAATCTTTTAGTTTCATTTCATATAATTTTGAATCTGATCACACTATTCTCCGTTCCTTAGCCAGGCCGGAAAACAAATATGCATATAAATATCGCGTAAGCGCAACTTTTAATTACTTACCCCCATATTCTAAGTCGTTTCTCCAAAACTTTGTACACTCCACTCAACCTAGTCGTGGGTAAAAATGGTAGTGTGCGCTAGGCCTAACACGGAGCGGCTACGTACTCTTTGGCTCCTCCAGGTCCTTACGGAGTTATGACTTAGAATACCGATTTCGAGGAGTATTTTGAAGAGGTTTTTAATGAGGTTTCGTTAAGTCGAGGACGAGTAAGTTTTGGAGGAACGACTTAGAATATGGGTGTAAGACTATGATCTCTTTTTCAGTCCTCGGTATTTTAATTTTATGTTTTTTTTCTGTTCTGAGACTTGTAGAGATCATTTATATCTGACATAAATAAACAATCCTAATTTTACACAACTTCTAACGACTTATTCGTCTACTGGCGAGTGCGAAACTTGCGAGAACGCAAAATGTAACCTTAAATACATAAGAATACTTAAATACCATAAGGTTAAAATTGCGTTAGCAACAGATAATATTCGCTATAAAACAGCTCACAACAAAGTTCCGTAATGCAACACAGAAACTTTCGGCCAATTTACGTTAAAGCATTCAAGTGTGAATCCGAGATAGTACTGCTCTTAGCGAAAATACTGATTACATTGTTACTCGAACGCATTGAACAATTCTGTTTTATTTTCAGCTTCGAATAACTGACGACACAATATGTACGGAGTGAAAAGAAGGGAATAATGACCGACCTCACATGTAACGTTTTTCCTGGTAAACGAATTTTAAATTCAAAGGACAATTTTCATATTGCATTATCTCGAGAGCCTATTGTAACTGAAAATTCAAACATCACTAAGAGCTGCCCGTGATTTGTTTCTGGACGTTTTGATTTCAGTTCTTAACATGAATTTGAAATTCGTACTTATTCAATAATCATTTCTTTCTGTACGGTTATAAAACAAAAGCGCCGGAAGGTGAAAAAAAAATTGATTAGCCATTGTCAAACCCCTGAACTGAAGTAACTAAAATAAAACAACTTTTGCGGATTTTAGGTGCACTATATATATTTACCCGAAACATATATTTGGTTATATATTTTTGGGTTCTAGTGTTTTTTCAGTTTCCGTGGTCACGGTTGACTATCTACTTATAAATCTGTGAATTAACTACCTGAATACTTTGACGTGTAAAACATGTCCATCCCAAAGTCAACTGAAATTGAAGATTTACATAGTTCTTTTTTCTATTCCCTGAAGAAACTAACGAGATTCCTATTGCAATACTAACAGCTGTCTTCAAAAGGGGCTCTCCACTTATGCTCTCTATCGACGCACGGTGTCGTGTATTGAAGATTCCAGGGCACTGCGTTCACGCGATTTTCTAGTGAAATTTACTTTTAATGAACTCGATGATATTTTTATTAGTAACTAGAGGCCGGGCGCGGTTTCACTCGCGTGGTTCCCGATCCCGTGGGAATTTTGGAATCATTTATAGCCTATGTTACTACTTGGGGTCTAAGGATTCTCTATATCAAATTTCGTCAAAATCGGTCCAGTAGTTTTTGAGTTTATTCGTTACATACAAAAATACAAATCTTTCCTCTTTATAATATTAGTATAGATAATGGTTGATGTTTCTATTAAATTTTATTTGATTCTCATCATGTAGCATGCAGTTTCGACAGGCCCGCGCTGGCGCTGTAGTACGGCCAACAGCAGGGGGGCAATTCTCGCGACTTCGACATCTCGAATTCGAAAATTTTGGAGCCATAAATCCATTTATTCTCGTTGGAACCCACTTTAACATTTTTGGCGTTGGACCACACAACATTATTGTGTATTTCCGTTGGATCTCACATTCAAAAAATGGAAGAGAAATACCTACATGTGTCGTTGAATCCCATATATTTATATATTATTATATATATCTATATATTCACTGAAAACAATGTTCAACATTATAGGATTGTCAAAGATCATTGAAACTAAAGTATTTTGACCGTAGTAAAGATTATACTTACATTTTCGATAAAGAAATTATGGTTTGAAAAATTTAGAATTCGTCTTAAATCAGCGCGAGAATTGCCCCCCAGGTCTGACTTTTTAAAATTGACAAAAATCTCTAATAGACTTTGAATTTTAAGGCGTAAGCCGTTGAATTCAGAATCGATAGTGAGCTCGTTAGGTTATTGTATGGCGTTGGTGTAGTCCGTGACGTAATCCGCTAGATAGCGAACCGCTGATTTCATACAAAAATCGTCGCGTTCACGATCGACCGTGAGAAGAAAAACTCGCACTAAGCATTCGAAGAAATTTTACTGTACTAGTTATATTCACTGTGGCAGAAGTTGTGGGTCCTGTCCACCTAGGACTAATTCTTATACATGTGGCGAATAATAATGCTACAATAATTTTTAAATTTGACGATATTGTAGAAAATAAAGCAGAGATAAGAAAAACAAATCTTGACGAGTCAATGATGCGAACTGTGTCTGCGTGTGTGTATGAGTGTGTGTGTGTGTTGTGTGTTGCTGAGTGAGTGAGTGTGAGTGTGTCACTAGTTTAGTTTATCAAATGGAAAAACACAGTTATTGGTCACAAAAAGGTCCTAGCAAAGAATATGAAGCCGATTCTCTGTAGACTGGTAAGTTACACTTTTAAGATATTTAGAAAATGTAGATTTGCAAGAAGACTTAGTAAGCGGATATTTTTTATTAAGTTTATTATTAGAGGTGAGGTCCCAGAAGACAAAAGAAATTGTGAGAGGTGTCTGTATTAAATTTGCGTGTCACACATATTTTGTGTATCTTTCTTTTGTGTTTATGTAACTCAGGATCATATTACAAAAGTGACTGCTGCCTGAGATTCGTTTGGAGCACGAAAGTTTTCCCGATAGACAGAAGGTCCCAACTGTTGTATAGGTCATCAGTAGGGTGTCGGAAAGGGAAACCCGCTGCAACTTCTAATATAGCTCTCTATGCCCTCTCTGCCTCAATAGAATGGTATTGGGCAGCGCCATACCCAGTAACACAATACTCCACAAGAGACTGGCACAGAGCGTAGTATACCATCTTAATGACTTGACGGACTGCCACGTGTCTATGAGACCTAAAGACATAAATTTGTTTTCGTAATCTAGATTATAACGAGTCAATGTGAGGCTTAAAGCAAAGTGTTTGATCAATGACGATACCGAGGTACCTGATCTTGTCAGTTCTTTGCACACTCAGACAGGAACACAAGAGCGCATTGAGCAAATATTCGTGGTCGGTTATGAGAAAGTCAGATGGGGGTAACTGTCTTAAGGCAAACGCTGTTAACTTTGTCTTACTAACATTCAAGGTTAACGCGTTTCCGTTTAGCCATTCACTCACTGCGGTAAGCCCACTCTGAGAACTAGCAAAAACGTCAGCCCAGTTATCTCCACAGAAAAAAGGCAGAATCATCGGCATATGAGATGACTATTCCGCCGTGAAGTTGAAGCCTACACAGGTCATTAAAATAGATAAGGAAGCCTACACAGGTTGAGAAATACCATTATGCATCTTTCATCCAACTTTTCCACAATGGAGTCAAGAGCTCATGAACAGCGTCACTACTTGACTTTCCTCGTCGAAAACCGTACTGGGATGATGAAAGCAACTTTCTTGACACTAAGAATGTATTTAATTGCTGGTACACCACTTAGGAACTGACTATCTTATCTCTAGCTGCCGGAACATTATTAGTTATTAGTATTTATATTGTATCTATCTCACGTTATTTTTTCTCACAACATTCAGTAAACAATCGTATAAATACACCGGAAAAACTATGAAATAACAGACTAATTGATGAATCATTCTCCCACCTCTATTAATCTATGTACTATGTTACCTTTATAACATTTACACGAATAATCACTCACTTATACTTCGTAAATAATGTTGGAGGTAAAGATAGTTTTGCTTATCAGGAGAAAATTAAGTTTGCTCAACAGTTCTCGAAATCCGGATAATTAGTGTTGCTAAATGTTTGGTAGAAATGATTTCAAATAAGATATATCTATCTCATATATATAAGATATCTTCGTTTTAAATGTTTGGTAGAAGGTACGTAACACAAAACGCAAGAAAAAAAATTGAGAAGGTTGACTAATACACTAGACTAATAGTTTAACTTAATGCACAAGAAAAATAGGAATTCGTTGAAAAAGGAGATCTCAAAAGTTGGCTTCACCAACTTCGTCAGATAAGATTCCAAGTCCCAACCTAAAACAAACATTTAAACTGATGAACATTATTTAGTGATTGTTTATTTTTTTTTACTACGGGGAGACTGTTAGCCTTCATCATACTTGGAGGTCAATTCTTCTAACGCTTAGTCACAATCGTATCTCAATCGTGTTTCAGTAGTGCTGACAGTTCTTGACTCTTGTGTGTAAAAGAACACTACAATTGAAACACGATTGAGATACGATTATAGCAAAAAAAAAAAGAATTGACCTCCAGATGTTAAGTATTGATAAGGCTGAAGATAGAAGTCTTTCCCGGAATTCTCAATCACTGAGGAACTGGCTATCTTATCTCTAACTGCCGGAATACAACAATGCTGAAAACTTTGTTGATAAGGCGACAGACCTAGATAAGATGATGATAGCTAGCCAGGCGGGGTTACAACAAGTCCTATCACCAACCGAATGTGCTATAAAAACAATTGAATAAAACATGTTATACTTAGTTGTAAACGGTACAGCATCAGCAAATGCTATTATTCATTTTCTCCTGCTGTTTACCGTTGGTGGTGAATAGCTTGACGGGAGCCGTCCAAGGTATGAGGAATACGAATCTTTGTCTAATTTGAAAACACTAAATAATAATCTAAGTTAATTTGAGTAAAGTTACGTAAATAAAATAAAACTTTTTTCCTAAAGATTAGTTAGTAATAATTAAAGTGGAAGTTTCAATAATACATCCTTTATTTGTACACATATGGGACAAATAAGGGAGTCGATAATGACTCTCATATCAGTCAAAGAGATGCCGATTCGTAGGGAAGAGTGGATACCGTAAAATTACGGCTGTTATATAATAAAAGAAGCGACTACTTATAGATAATGTGTCATAAATTCGATTCGGGATGCTGGATGGGTGATCGAGAATCAAATATTTTTAGTGAATTATACTAAGTAGCCAATAAGCCCGTGACCTTATTTGTCACCGATTAAAAACTTAACGGCTTTACCGATGCGTTGATTAGGCAGAAAGACACCTCATTCACAATACTAGGAAGAAAATCTTGGTAATATTTTTAATTAATTTCACAGAAAAAAACTCTGGCTGAGTGATACCTCCTATATTCAACCACTATTACTATAGTTAGTTAAAGTAAAGTAAGTTCCAACTTTCGATCAAGCCTTGGCAGTAAGCTGTGTTAGTTTTTAAAAGTTTCAAACTACCAAGCTAACTGACAAGCTTATAATAACACGTTAGTTCGCTACAAGCTCTCAAGTTGGACCGTAGAAACAATCCTGTCCCGCGAAGACAATGGCGTGACGACGTCGCAGGAACAATGGCTCGCTCCATACTCTCGATGCAAACTTTTAGAAAGGCTACGAGTAGAACACATAGCTTTTGTCGCGGCACGCAAGTTGTCAAGTTAGTACTCTATGATTTGTTGATATTGGAAAGGAAACAACTATAGTACAATTTTGACGACCTGTTTGGCGCAGGAGTACTAACCCCGGCTTCTGCGCCAGAGGCCCCGGGTTCGATCCCCGGACAAGACAAATATTTGTGTGCATGAACATGTGTATTTGTCCTGATCTGGGTTTTAATACGTATATTATGTATATATTTACAAAAAAAAATTATGTAAGTATGTTTATCCGTTATCTAGTACATAAAACAAGCTCTTCATGAAACTTAACGTGGGCTAGATAATTGGTGTGATAATATGCAAGCAAATATTTATATTTAATTTTATCATTGGGTCAAATCCATATCTTAAACTCTTAGTTAGGACTAAAAAACATTCAAAAGCACAGCACTAATTGACCTCGGGGAGCCACGGGTCTGAATTCAAGTTACCGTGGCTTCCAAAGGTGTCTTCCGGGGTGCCATGGGTACAGAAGATAAAATTCCACTAGAATCCATGTCACGGTCGTGTCACACTGTTTCATGTCATCATTAACATTCGAAGATAAGCTCTATTAC
The DNA here is from genome assembly GCA_910589605.1 of Chrysoteuchia culmella. Lineage (NCBI taxonomy): Eukaryota > Metazoa > Arthropoda > Insecta > Lepidoptera > Crambidae > Chrysoteuchia > Chrysoteuchia culmella. Next base: position 7,431,879 of record OU342651.1, read on the forward strand.
AATTAATGTCATCCTCTTTTCGTGATGACGTTACAGAACAATGCTACTCGTTCAATACGCAGACTTTTATAAGGCTACGAGTTTACCACATCGCCATTGTCGCGGCACGCAGATTGTCAGATTTGTTGATATTGGAAAGGAAACATTGAACGTGAAATTTTACTAGAATCCGCCGACTGTGGATCATTAATCGCCTCTGTGGTCTAGTGGTAACACCAAAAGTATCAGAACAAGTATCATACTGTATTCGGTTTGCTTGGTGGAAAGTAGAACTTGTTGTAAGTCCGCTTGGTCACCTACTACCATCACCATCAGCTACCACCAAGCGCGATTTATCTCCACCTTACCTTATCATAACTTAACATCAAATATGAAGAAAACTTAGCATGGCGTTGTGAGTTTAAAATACTTGTAAAATAATAAACCAAAGGAAAAACTCGTTATTAAAGTTTTGTTGAAAATTTAAGTGAAATTATACAACAGAATGGCGGAAATTCAAACAACCAACTCCACCACTTACAATTTCCTCATTTCTTGGCAAGCTATCAAACTAAGGAGGATTCTTTCGGCAAATATAATATAGTAAATCTTGGAATTTCTCCAATCTTTTTAGCAAAAAGTTTTTTCAGCAAAGTTGTCTAATATTTATTTAAGTTTTTCTATAATTTTAACTCACTAGGTATATTTTTTTTGTTTCAGGTAATGGAGTTAATATGATTTTGGTAAGATAATAGACCTTAAAATGACAATAATGATAACCAAAAATCATGCACGATAGTAAAATTATTGTTTTTGCATGTATTTAAAGAATATGCTTTATTTTAAGAGAATGCCAGTTCTATTTGTGTTACTCCTAATATATCACTTACCTCATTTCGGTTAGTTTTTATTGTCAAAAGAATATTCAAATGGCTTCGTTTAGTGGATACTACAGAAAATTTTGATGCTGATCTAATAAAAATAAAATTATTCATCGTTCAAAGGTTTTCTTTGGAGACACGTCCAATTTACTTTGTTGTGGATTTTAAAAGTAAATATTTGTTTTACATTTATGCTGGATATTTTGTTTAAAATATTTTATGCGTCACTACTCTTACAACGTAAATCTTCAGTATTTGGAATGAAATTTTAATCTTTAGGATTATATTTGAATACCTAACGACTACTTTTCTGGTATCATATTGATTCAAATTTTAAGGGCTTAATAAAAATTCTAGAAAAAACAAATTGTAGCCTTTGTAGTATTTACCACTTTATATACAGTGTGGGTACATACAACTATGCACAAAATACGAAACCTAAGTAAGCGAACGATCTCGAGCACTTTCCTTAACCCGGCCATATCACAAATGGTCCGCATAATCTTACGAAATGACATCCCAAATCTGAGTTTATTGTTTCAAATGCTATTATTCAACAGATTAGTAGGAGGGATTTCAATTTGCAGGCTGTATATACAGCTTTTAGGGGTCTCGAGAGTATTGTTGAACTCACTAATCAAGTCAAGCAGTTTTTGTGATTGTGGAACATTAATATTATTCTAGACTTGTCAGTTATAAATTTAGTAAAGTTTGTTCGGTAGGATTTAGAATTATTTTTCCTGTGTTTTTTGTGAAAGTGTAAATAAGGGGCCTGTGAAAATATCCTACTAATATAATAAATGTGAAAGTATGTCAGTTTATTTGTTTGTTACTCTTTCATGCAAAAAATACTGAACGGATTAGGATGAAATTTGGTATGTATGGACTTCAAATAGTTGAGAAACACATAGGCTACTTTAAATCCTGATATTTCTACGGGAACAGGAACCATGCGAGTGTAACCGCGAGCAGCTAGTCAAACATAACCTTAATGACATATTCCTCGGGATATAAAATTTATTTTAATTTTTCTTTTATATAGGATGTCCCAAAATGAACTCAAGATTTGAATTAAAATAGAAAACACAGTTATTAGTTTTTTATTCAATAATGAAATATATAGCTTGCGGTTATTTATGAAATAAGGCCGGTTAGAGATCGGTGAAATGTGACATGCAATGCAACATTTTCTATGCATTTTAAAGGTTCTTTCTTTTCTTATCATATGAGGATTAGTGGCCATCTCTGGTGTCAGAGTTTATCAATCCGCCTCTCTGACTTGGCTTAACGTCTGTTATCAGATGACAACAGCCGGGACAGACGGTTTAACTTGCCCTCCGAAGCATGGAAGTGCTCAGTTGTAATTAAAGGCTTAAAGCTATTTGCGAGCGCACTGCGCGCGATACTCCATACTAATCGTGTTACTTTGCATGTTTACATTGTATGTAATTTTCACCGCTCTGTACCCGGCCTTATTTCATAAATAAAAGCATGCTATGCTTTTGACGATTTCATAAAAAAAAACAATCAAAAGGCTAAAAACTGTGTTTTTTTTATTAAATTCAAACCTTGCGTTAATTTTGGGACACCCTATATTACTGGTTTATATAGCGACATGAGCAACCCCAGTACGAGTTTGTCGAACTCTATCGAAAACTGTCACTCTGTCTTCTTCATATCCGTCAGCAGTACAACATTCGATAGGTTTTCGATAACGTAGATAGTTAATATAAGGAATTTACCTTTTCCCAACGAAATTGCCTATAATTTTCTCTACTCTATGATTAAAAGCTGAGTTACCAAATCTGCCGACTCAGTGAGGTAATCTATGAGCTCGTCGTTGTCATCTATGTATATTATCCGCCGGGGTTGCTATCTGCGTCTCCGTCAAAAAGAATAAGTGCGGCTTTTCGGTCTCCAGGTGGTGATGGACTGGATCGAGATTTGAGTGCAGTCCTCTGATGTTCGCGAGGTGCACTTTAAATGGGAGGAAGTGCAGCCGTTGTTTATCTACTTTCTTTTTCTTGTGCTTAGTCATTATGATAGTGAGTTTTGGGGGGAAGGGTTTGTATTCGAGACGCTACTTCGACCATAAAAGTTCTCTTAGGTTTAGCTGACTAAAGGGGAATTCATTCAGTGAGTTGGCGGGACAGCCTTTCACGCGTGGCTAGTGCGCTACTTGGCCCCTCTACTTACTGCGGTCGACCAACGACCGGACCGTGCTTCTGATCCCGCTACTCTCCGGAATGCGTTACCTGGTACAGCATCGCTAAGATTCCAAGACCGGTGTCATGCTGCGTAACTGACTTTAATACCAACCCCCATTGGCACTGGCACTCCTGCACACCGACCTAACGCATCAAAGTTGCTTGGCGCTCCGGTGGGTGGATGGTGGACGCGAGCCAGGCGGCCCCTTGCGGAGCCTACCACCGCCATTGGGATCATCAGCTGTCACCACGAGCCGTGTTGGTCCGTGATGCCTTTGCCCGGGGTAGACCGCTACGAGGTGGATCCCAGCCACACCAAAATACTCTCAGATACTCAGTATTCCGAATGCTATTTCGTGCCAGCGTCTAACGTTTGCGATGTTAACACAAATTTGGAATCACCAGGTATTAAAGCAAATATTAGACCAAATGTGTCGAGCATCGATGCAAACTAAATTTTGCTATGTTCACAAGCTTGCAATATGGTCGGTAAACAGTTGTTAAGCAAAGCTCTCTCAATTCTATAGTATTGGTATTGTTGGTAGAAATTAATGATGTAAGTAATGTGCCAGAGTAAAGTAGCAGCATATATAAATTTATAAGTGGCCGCCTGTGGTTCTGCGAGAATATCGGGTTAAAATTTTAGGCTACTATTTGTATTTCAAATTTCATCCAAATATGTTCAATAACTTTTGTGTGAAAGAGTAACAAACCAAACACACACACAAACTTTTGCATTAATATTATTATGATACAAATCACGCCTTTTTCCCAAGCAAGGTAGGCAACTAGGCAGATATCTTTACACTTTTTACGATCTTTCTTAAGAAGTAGAAGCTTCTAGAATGCTTCCTATACTCTTATTACATTCCTTATAAATATCTTCTATCGTCAGACCTACATTATATAATTTACCTTGTAGGTACGCGCGTACAACGACGTTTCATTTCCCCAATTGCAAATACTCTGTATTTGTTTGCATTTACCGTCTGCAATAAAGCTTTTATACTTATGATTATTATTAATACGACTTTACATCTTCTACGGTCTTCTTCTTACCTAGATTTAAGACGCTATATGGAAAAAGTACGTATTTTTTGTAGGAGGGCTAGAGATGTTAAAAATCTGGTAATCTATACTTATATTATAAAGAGGAAAGATTTGATACTTTGTTTGTTTGCATTGAATAAGCTCCGAAACTACTGAACGGATTTGAATGAAATTTGGTACACAGATAGTAGATAGCCTGGCTACGAACATTGGATACTTTTAATTCTGATATTCCCACGGGAACGAAAATCACGCCACCACCACCTTTATTTAGATTTGTAAAGTTTCAGAATCTCGATTGTATGATTTTGGCTCAACACTTTTTCTTTTCATTTATTTATTTATTTTATTTATTTATTTATTTTTGGGAAACAAACAGCATACAATACTACCTTAATGCTTTACTTAATGAGTAATACAAAAGCCAAGGACAGTTTCCACAATAAATAAAACAGTTTAATTGAGTGAACACAATATAAAGTTATGTTTCTTATGTAGTAAACTTAAATTCATAAAATAAACTAAAAATAAACTTTGATTTTTCCTATGTTTAACTATGAAAATAATCGATAACAAAGGCATATATAATATAGTACTAATGAGGTGGGTTAAAAAATAACAATAATTTTGGCTAAATTTAATAAATTATTTATAAATTGTCTTCTTAATTTTTTTAAAGTTAAGGCCAAATACGTCAACATGTTGGTAGGACTTATCATAATTACTACATGATCTAATAATGTTCGAAAAGTCCCCTTTAAAATACGAAAATTCAAGATTATTCTCAAATGGGGTTACATAATATACTCGTACTATTGGAAATTGGTTTAATTAGTGGACACCGATAACATTTATCAGCGTGTAGTTTAATTTCTCTTTAATCGCTAAGGTTTTTCACTAAGAAGTGATTTTGTGGCTTTTTCGCCTAATCTGCAAAATCGGTCTCGCTCCCGCGCGGGTTCTTTCTCATTTTCTTTAGTCGTATAGCGCCTTAATTTCCTTCACAACATTTGGTTGCAAATGCCTTTTGTATTCTTTGAAAAGTGAACAATTAATATTTTTATTCATTTTACTTTAGCAGTAAAAATGCAAAGAGAACCTATCACATACGGACAATGTTTGCGTCAGATTCGAATGATTAATTAAATGAAATAAATCATTTCAATGGTTACTTTTTAATACTTACCTGTTTTTTTATATGCAACTATGTTCTTGTTTACATTTCTGTACATAAGCACTTTTAATTTATTTCAGTATTCATAGCAGACAATAATAGATTTATGTATGTACCTACTACATTTTTACAAGACAATGCTGATAGGTTAGTGGTTTATCATCATCATCAGCCGGTCAAACTGGTGCACAGCCCTTCCTTATGGATGGAAAAGAAGAATGAGCTATAAATGACCCACCGCGCAGGGCCATTGTAAATTATTGGGTATTAATAACTGCAACGCGACCCTACGGTTCAAGGTGTACTCTATCCCAGTCTGCATTACACCACCACTGCGCAGGAAAGACGTGAAAGAATACATCAAGCAGAAAACCAACTTTTGCTTGATGTTCTGCTGCTGGAGTCGCGCCTTAATACCAATTTTAAGGCGTTTGTGGTGCGCATCCCAACATCAAGGATGGGACTTTTCATGAAGGAGGTCTTCTGGCCTCAGAGCGTGGTGTAATGGCGCTTCAGAGGGACGCTGCCGTGTGCCACCGACCATTCACAGAAAGTATCAAAATACCAACCTAGTTTTATGTTATTTACTAACTTTTCTTTTGTTATTTAAATATTTATTTATGTACGTTTGTCTGTAAGGTATATATTGTATGGGCCTAGATGCATTATTAGTATTATAAAGAGGAAAGATTTGTTTGTCCGTTTGCATTGAAAAGGCTCCGAAACTACTGAATGAATTTGGATGAAATTTGGTACACAGATAGTAGATAGTCTGGTTTTGAACAAAGGATACTTTTTATCCCGATACTACACGGGAACAGAAAACACGCAGGTGAAACCGCGAGCAGCCGCTAGTAAATAAATAAAAAAGGGGCCTTCCGAAGCACGGCGGAACTCGGGATATCAGGTTTGGTCACCCATCACGTGACCGACTGATCGCTCTTATCACTCCGCCACGGAGCTCCAAGAAGTGGATGTTTGCATCTATTTTCATTTAATTTTCCCACTAATTAATGCACGTTAACCTAATTAGTTAAAAATCTTTGTGACAACCAACATTTTTTTCACTAGTAATGTGTAGCTTATATTTAGTAACACAATTCCTAAACCAACATAAACACACCGAAAGTTTCTTGATAAACAATTATACCACTTATGGGACCAAGTTTCACTCACTTAACAAAGAAATAAGTGCCATTAGAGGCACGTGGAAAACAATTTCATTCGGAACTATTCATTAGGGTAAACTGCGTTCGCGGTCTGAAACGATAATTGTTGAATGAACGAGTTACATTACGTATATAGTAGTATTTTTTTAAAAAGTAAAATGTAGGATTTGGAAGATAAATACTATGTATGTATACAAACCTACCAAAGATAGAGAAAACAAGGGTGAAACCAACGATATTTTCTACATATCGATATACATTCATATTTGGACGAATTAAAGCCTTCTTAGTAATTTGCGTTGAAATCTGTTACTAAGACAATTACTGTCATATTTTACTGACAAGTAGGACAAAAGACATGAAAAAGCACGGAAATGAAAGAGATAGCAATTTTATTTTGACCCACAATACGAGCTCGTATGATATGCTTGCTTCAAGCACACACATATAATATCAATAGCTGCCACCCGCGTGGTTCCCGTTCCCGCGGGAATACCGGGATAAAAATTATCCTATGTTTCTCTCTAGGCCTTCAAGTATCCGTCTCCCAAATTTCATCAAAACCGATTCTGCCGTTTTTGCGTGATTAAGTAACAAACATCCAAACATCTAAACTTTCACATTTATAATATTAGTAGGATTGGAAGGAACGGAGAATACTACACTGCAAAAGTCATATCGCAAAAACTACAAATTAAAAAGAATGACCAAAAAAGGTCCCATGCTGCCTACCACCATCTGTTAGAAACCATCATGTCATAGGAACGTTTTGTTTGCGTTTTGTTTTTATTGAAGTTGTCACATTTGGACATACTCCACACTTTGGAGGCGATGATTGAGCGAAGACGTCACAAAATTTCCGTCAAAACAAACAAGCTTACTTTAAGAGATTCGTACTACTATCGCAATGAAAATGCGTATTCCACAGAAAAGCGTTTATCATAGGATAAAATAGAAAACCTCTAGATGGCTACAGGTTTTCCTATTTATGTAAGATTTGATGCTGGATGACAATATAAAAGATAACTAAGATAGCTTGCAACGACAACGCTACAGTACGAAATAGCATAGTAATATTGAAACAATACTGCGCTAAGTGATGGCGGTAGGCCCTCTGAACGAAGAGTAAAAATAAAATAATTAAATGTGTCAGCTGCTAGTTTTCCAGGGCAGATAGTAAAAGCATATTTATGGACAGGGTATCTTCGAAAACTAATGTAGGCAATGGGATTCTTCTTTATTGTCGCATGAGCCTATATTTATGCCGCCTGTAAGGCCTTTCACTTGGCTTAACACTGTTACCAGATGACAACAGCTGGGACCGACGGTTTAATGTGCCCTCCGAAACACGGAAGCGCTCAGTTGTAATGCCACTTTATGGTCACCCATCCGACACCTGACCGGGCCGGACGTTGCTTAACAAACGTGATCGAATACGATCAGTCTGTCAAGCGCGGCCATGAGCGCTACAATGGGATGGCAACCTGTCACTTTTGTTTCCGGAAAACATCTTGAGCCCATGATGCCAATCACACAGTCTAAACGGTCTTCGCACTGATTACAAACGGCCGAAGTGACGCTCTCACACAGGTACGCGCCGCTACACGCGCGCTCGCAACTATTTTACCAGTGAAAACCAGTGAGATCGAGGGGCCGGCCGGCCAGCGAGCGCCGCGTGTGTGATTGAGCGCGGCCGAGTGCAAAGACTGTTTATATTTAGACTGTGCCAATGATATGTGTAGCGGCGAGGGATTTGCAAATAATGTTGAAAAACTTGAAATTAAAAGTAACAAGATATGATAAAAAGTATATTATTATAATAAAAAAAATGCACTTTTACAAGTTGAGAGCGAAAATTGTAGTGCAAATGAGGCGGCAAAATGTATCAAGAAAAAAGTAAAAAAAGTAAGTTTGAATATGGAACATAGACAATAACACGCAATTTAAAATATAAAATGCAAAGAGGATATAAATGTACACTGAGTAGAAAAAGAGACGTACTGGCGTAAACAATATGGCGTCCTAGTGGTGTGGCTAATATGAGACTGACGAGTTACAGCGTTGTCAGAACGTTACTTTTGTTACGTTTTACGTTACTTTTTGACCCCTACACGTTACATTTACGTTACACGTCACAAAACTTTACTTTTGCGTTACATTTAGGATGGACTTTTTAAACCTTAATTTTTTAGAGTTCAATTGATAACTTTCAGGGAAACGAGACGCTTGTATTGTCTGTGGTCGTATCGTGTATATTGTTGGTAAATTGGCATTGCCAACTAAACAAATAAAAACTTATGTGGTGGTCCCTATCGCACTTATAGCTTGAATTAGTAAATAGAAAGAGCGAGTTGTACGGAGTGCGTTACTCACCGACACGACGGCAGACAGGCAGTAGAGGGACTTTGCAGAATTACGAAAGTCGATTTCATTAATTCCTAACATAAGAAACCATTCAAATTCAATTCAAGTTATTTATAAATATAAAAAATTATTTATCGTATGTACTGAAATAAAAAAAATATATAAAGCGTTACTTTTTCTGGGAAAACGAAAATTTTTGAACTCTCGTATGTAACTTTTGAGGGCAGAGCTCTGGCAACACATCATGTGTAGGTATTACGTTCCAGTCTCTGCTTGCACCTTTGATGTTCTGCCAACAGTGCCAACCTCGCAACAGGTTTATGGCGTAAGGGTAAGTACTTACGTATATAAGAACCAAAAAAAATAAGTAAATATACTATTACAAGAAAATATACCAGAAAAAAGCAACTTGTCTCATGTCGCCCTGACGGGATGGGAAGTTGTTTTTTCTAGTATATTTTCTTGTTTAATATTTATTACATAAAAATAGCATTAAAAATGTGAAATTAAAAAGTTATAAAAACTATTACAAGTATAAAGTTTTGCCTATTATCACATAGCTACACTGGGAAACTAAAACTAGCGAATATAATAAGTCCAAAAATAAATCAATATAATTTACCGAAATAGCTTTTTTTTCTTACACTTCTAGAGATCCTCACTACTTCTATAATTAAAAGGTACAGCTATTGCTTGGTATTTTATTACCTAAATTAATATCATAACAGTCCAGAATCAGTAATCATAAGTGTTGGAGAAATAATTAATATCTAATCACGTACCTGCGGCTTTGTTGGTGCCTTTTCCCTGAGGCCTCACGGGTGCGATTGCTGAAGGTAATCGTATTCATTTGACAGTTCATATCGTATTCTTCTTCTTCTTTATGAATGGCTTGCTCTATGCTCTAAACATAATTCCGCCAATGTCACGTGTAGATATCGTATTCAATCGACTGCAATTTGTATGGAATGACATTTAATATGATACAATATGAACTGTCAAATGAATACGATTGATTTTGGGAATTGATTGGTATTATGAATTTTAACGAACTATGGTGGGGTGTCGCTCGCTGCACGCTCGCGTATCGGATTGGTTAGTTCTCTTTTCTGACGTTAGAGCACTTGATAGCAGCACTGTCTATAGTATGGTGCTGCGATTCGTTTTACGAAAGCTTGCAGTTATTGTGACCGATACAGTTCCAATTTAAATTAAAAATTAAAGGAGAAAGAAATGATTTGTGATAGCGTTAATACTATACACAATATGTTCAAGTACGGAACAATAAGATTATATTTTCGTTTCTATAAAAAATTTACTACTTTATTTAATATAATTTACAAAATACTTTTTTTTTTAATAATAACATAGCATTACTTTACTTAGATTTCACACAATGCTTGTACATAAAAAAAGTGGCATTAGTATTTGCAGTAGAAATTATATCAAAAACTGTTAGTATGGAAAACGAACTTTCGTTGAAATTCTTCATACAAATCGGAAATTTCATTGGTAAAGAAAAACCTAATATTTATAGCACTCGTTATAGAATTCGATGAAATGTAAACATCACGTGCTAAAAACCATTTGTTCAGGGGTAAATAATAGATATCACGTTTACATTCAACGTGTTTACATTCACTGTAGCGATGAGGAAAACTTAATATTTTGGCTACATTAAGTTTTCCTAGGAAATGGACATTAGCAGAGTAAAGAATTTTATTACCTCACGCTCGGAAAAGGAGGTTTTGATATTAAATTTCTGCGTGGATACATTACCCGGCCTAGCGTGATATAGTAGATTGTATTACAAGGGACCAAAATAATCTTTTTGCGGCGATAATGGTACGCTATAACAACAATGTATTCAGCATTGTTGTGTTCCGGCAGTTAGAGATAAGATAGCCAGTTCCTCAGTGGTTGAGGATTCCGGGAGATGCTCGCTTCCATCTTCAGCCTTATCAATACTTAACATCAGGTATGATGAAGGCTAAGCGTCTCCCCGTCCGTTGTTCATAAAAAAACATAATGCATTTAATCTTCTTTAAATATCTCGTAATAAAATAAAATTTCAAAGGTTATAATTAAGTCCTTAGTGACGACCCGTGGCTTAATCCACGTGGTACCCGTGGATTCATAGGGAATATCGGGATAAAATGTACCCTTTATAACTTTTTAATTTTGCATTTTACAATGCTATATTATGTACCCTTTAATTCAGACTCTATAAACTATATGTGTGCCTAACTTTTTCCAAATCTGTTTATTTGATTTTGCGTAACAAACATGCAATCTTTCACATTTACAATATCAGTAGGAATTAGAACAAAAACTTCAAAGCGCCTATGAGAAAACGCATTGAAATTCTATCAAGTTATTTCCAATCGCAAGTCAACAAAACGAACTAGATATAAAACTTTAGAGCGCAGACACCTGCTGCGAGATTTATTCAGATATCATAAAAGAACTTCTTAGCATTTTATTGATTGTAGATCCAACTTTGAACATGCTCCTTACCGTGCGGACGTAAAAGCATTATTGCGTCTGTCTTTGTTATTCGATGTCATGCACAGAGCTTGCGATGCTCTCAAATCATGCAGACAAAATGACTCTTTACAAGAAAATTTTTTATGGTTAGAGTGAAGATGAAAACTAGTTTTTAAGAATTCTTGTTAGACGAAAGTTTTCGATTTTTCGTTCCAGTCATTGTCGATCAAGTATTACTATTAACTAAATTTTAATTATATTTCATAAAGCTAATTTTTTTAATCGACTTCCAAAAAAGGAGGAAATTATCAATTCGTATGTATGTTTTTTTTAATGTTTGTTACCTCAGTACTCGGTCATTTATGAACCGATTTGAATAATTATTTTTTTGTTCGAAAGAGTATACTTTCAAGTTTGTCCCATTGTCGTCAAGATAGGATCTGATGATGGGATCCTGGAGAAATCCAGGGAACTCTTAAAATGTTATAGGCACACCTACATAGATTTCGGTGTTTCCTTAAGTAAACGTGCAGTTGCTTCCATAAAGCACCATTACATCAAGTAATAGAAAATGCTATAAAATAATGCTATAAATGCTTCTTACTTAATGAGAAAATGAGACAGCTGTCTCAAGTGGGATAGTTTTTTTAAACCAACTTCTTAGCAATGAAACTGCATAATAAATGTCACGGAATAAAAATGAGGTGCATAAGGTAGTGGCACCAGTCTTGAACTATGCTAAGCAATTATTGTCACGTTTTTTTTTTCATATTTTTTTGTGTTTGGCTAGTTAAATTTTTGAACAGTGCAAATGTTAAAACAACTCAAGGCGCTTCAATTTGGGACAAACATTAAGAAATAGGGTTTTAATTAATAAAAAAATATATAAATTAGTGACAGTCTTGCTAAGCCCTAGTAATGGACAACTTTAACTCCATTTATGGACACCCGATTGTGGACACTCCCCAGTTATTTACATTCTATAATGGACAGACAAATTAGTGATGGTGTTAAATGAAAACTACATTTTACAAAACCTAAAAATCTTTAATTTTTTAAACTTAACGGTATGAGTTTAGTCCTGTTTTGGTCACCTAAGATTTAAATCTCATCATTATCAATAAAGGACTAGCCATGGACTAGCGTAGCAACTTTTAAATGAACTAAAACATAATAATACTTAGTAGATATTAACGTCTTAAGAGCGAAAAGTTATTAATCTAAGGTCATGAGTGGAAAAATACACAATACGCAAGTACTCGTATTATTTATATTTCTACTCGTAACATTAATATTAATGAAAATAAAGAAATCAAAACATAAACAAACAATCGATGTAAGTAGTAACAATTTGAAATTACTGCTCTGTAACGTTAACACAATCAGTGAATACAAAACAATCATCTTGTACAATAGGTTGAGGTAAATAAGTAATAACATCATTTACATCAATAATTGAAAGATCGTTTTTTACAAGTTTAAACACTTTTTTACACTTTTTTGATTTTAGCCCTTGTACAACCATTTTATCATTAGGATATGATTCTTCTATTCTACAAACATACTGAAATGTTCTCTTACCATTCTTAGATTTAAATTTAGCCAAAACATATTGTTTACTTGTTTCTGTTAAATTCGGACTTCCATTAGATTTAACAGCCAATAGCTCTTCAGTAGAAACGGGCATCAATTTAATTTTTCCGGTTTGTTCATCCAAAATCATTTGGACGGATACATTACTCAGTATATTTGCCTTTTCTTCTTGTTCCTGTTTTCTGTCATTTTTGTTCTGTGGGTTTTCCTTCTCCTTGTGATCTTTTTGTATTAATACTTCGTCATTCTCTTTTCCGTCCTTTTTGTTCTGTGTTTCCTGTTTTTCGTCCCAGTTCTCCGTCACCATCATCATCTTCTGCTTGTGAGAAAGAAGTTTATCCTTTTGTTTTCCGGCCTTGTTATGTGTTCTTAATATACCAATTTTGGTTTCGTGTAGCTCCGCTTTTTCATATTTTTTCTCTTGGTTTTCCTCTTCCATATTAAAATCATTTTCTGAAGTCAGCTTTATTCTTATATTTTCTAACTGTTCTTCAGTAATATTATCTGAACTCGATTCTTGAACAATACCTTCACAACGATCTCCAATTTTTTCTGCTTCAATCTCATCTATCACTATTTTTGTTGACATGTCCTCTACTGCCATCTTTTTTGAAACTACCTTATCTTCTAACATCTTATCCTCATGGAATATCATTTCGTCTGCTTCCACATCATCTTCTACTACCACTTTAATTCCATTTTGATTAATAGTCTTCTCATTTGCACCAACTATTATCTCTTGTGTCAATACCTCATCTACTACCGTCCTTTCTGCCGCCATTTCATCTTTTTTAGCATTCGTTCCGTATTCACCCCGTTTTCTTTTATTGCATTCAATCAAAAAAGCAATTTCATTGTCTTCACTGTCTGACTCACTATCACCTGTTTCTACGTACGTAACGTCGCTGTCCGTGACATCATCTGATGAAATCGAAACTTTTCTTCGCTTAGCTTGGTTATTGTTGCTGATTTTGCATCTTTTTTTCTTTGATAGTTCATTTTTAGCTTGTTTTATTTCTTCCTTTTCCTTTTTCTTTTGTAATCGGTCTAATTTTCTCTTTTCTTTCTCTTGTTCCAAGACTTTTTTCTGTAATTCCTTTTTTTCATGGTATTGTTTCCACGCTTCACTCGTGATTGCCGATGGTAGTTTTTCTTTGTTAATCTTTCCTTTCTTTTTTATTGGCTCTGGCCAAAACAGTGCATTCTTGAATGGCGAAGGTATTATAATATTTTTCGGTGTATAGCTTGTACCTGTATCAGATGATACTGAAGGCACGCATTTTCCAGGTGTGTTTTCAGTGTAATCCAAAGAAACATCTGCAGATTTCTGCGGCGATAATTCATTTCGTCTCATTCCAGAGTAGTTCGCAGAATTATCCTGAATTTGTTGCGATTTCACCGTATTGCATTGCTCATTGCCTTTGTCTGATTTTGCAAAAGTGCCCTGAACTTGCTGCGTTGATGTATTGCCCTCCTGATTGTCTGTATCTGTTGGCAATGAAGCGGAAACACACATGTTCCTGTATTTTGCCCAGATAACATATAGAGATAGATCTTCGTTGGGTAACTCGTTTTCTAGATTAGACCTTGGCATAAAAAAACATTTTTTGAACAGAATTAATTTTCTGTTAGTAAATATTTTAGATATTTCACTCTCTAAGTTCTGTAAGAACTGTTTATTTTGCTCCAGTGATACTTGATCCTTTAGGTCAGTTACAATTCGGTTTTTCGAACTTAATTTGGAAAAGTCAATATGCTCAGGCCCAAATGGACATAGCCCGCCAGCCTTGAACCCATTTTTGATACATTCTTTAGTAATATTTTTTAGGGCTGCTTCGAGTATTGGCCCAAAGCTTTCTTTTTTAACTTGGTGACCTAAATTTTCAGTTTTCCATTTTCTCACTTCGTTTTTCCAGAATGTCTTCAAGGGCCGGAAAACAGCTATGTCCATTGGCTGAAGTATATGTGTACTATTAGGGTAAAGAGCTATCACTTCGATGCCGTTCTTTGAACAAAAGTCTGATAGTTGAACAGTTAAATGAGAACGGTGTCCATCCAAAAAAAAGATAACAGGCAAAGTTATCTTATTCTGAAGCAGCCATGGGTGGAAGATATTACATATATATTCGTAAAATGTGTCTGAGCACATCCATCCTGTATCAGACTTTCCAATTCCATATGAATCAGGTATACTGTTTGCAATATTAGTAGGTACGCGTTCATATGCAAAAACAATCATAGGTGGAGCCATATCACCTGCAGCGTTGGCCGTTAAAAGAACGGTCAAATTTTCTTTTTCATTACCGCTTGTCGCGTAAATATTTTTATCACCTTTCTTCGCCAATACCTTTCCTGGCTTAGGATTCAGAAAGAATGCACTCTCATCTGTATTATACACTCTTCTAGGATCACCCAAAACTTCCTTTAGTCCTCTGGATTTAATATAATTATCGATTTCTGTAAACCAACAATTAATTTGTATTTCTGTGACAGAATCTCTAGAAGTTATTAAATTTTGGGCTACTCGTTCTGCAATGTCCGGATGTCGACGTAAAAATGCATAGTACCATTTTTTTCCCGGTCTGTTGTTTGTGAACGGATTGTTCCTGTTAGAATTGATAATTATCTTCTGCACACTATCCAGCAGTTGCTCTTTAGATATAGGAAAATGGCGTTCAGCTGCAGCAAAAATCCACTCCTTTAAAACATTTTCTTCTTGGGTTGAGAGAACTGTGGTTGGGCCCATTGGACAACACGCTGGACTCTTGCCAGTAACCTTATTCCTTAATGTTATACGTGGAACGCCATATTTTTTTGCTGCGTGTCCCACGCTGAGTCCTTTTTTGACCGCCTCCATCGCCTGGCCCATCTGATGTGGTGTATAATTTCTTCTTGGAGCCATGACTGCAAAAAATAATAATAACCGGTAATTTAAGTAAAAAACGGTATATGGACACATATATTCTACTAGAGTAAGATCCACTGGTAATATTGAAACACTGATCAAAAACAAATTTTATGGACGCAGTATTGAACACCCATTAATGAACACACATGTCCATTACTGGATCGCGTGATTTTTTTGAGAGCATACAAATATATATAATCCCTGGTAAAGAAGATCTAAAATTGAGTAAAAACTGATGAAACAATGAATACCCAGCTTTGGACAATTTGTCCATAACTGGTACCCGTCACAATAATAGTTTCCTATGTTGAACATTTGTAAATATAAACAAACCCTCGTCATTTACCAATTTGTAGTAGTATTACCTTGTAAAGTATGTATTAATGATGCGAGCATGTAAGTTAAATGGTAATAATATAGATAGTTTAATAACATAAAAAGTAAAATCTCACTTACCTTCTTAGCGTTTTTGTTAAGTTTTTAACCAACGAATGCACAGCACCTTTGTATCACGCTCATTTTCTAAAAATAAATGGCTGACTGACGTGACATTTCGCAGTTAGACAGTTGAATATCCTTAGTTTATGGTTCAGTGTTGCCACTAGTCAAATAGTACCGTGAATTCTTATTAGAGGAATTTATTTCAAAATAGTTCTACACTGGTGCCTAGTTCATTACTGGTGCCGGTACCTTACTGACAATGCTTCTTACTTCAAATATTAACATAGCTGGAGTATTTTCCGTTGGGACGAGACGGTTTGGAGACCTGTCTGAATAAAAGATTGTGCAAACAAGAAGAGTTGACAACCCTGCTTCGGAAATTAACTAATCATTTGTACATTTTGGATTACTTTACGATGTGGTGGCAACGTGTGTTTTAGTGGCTACACTTCATTTTCATCTTCGTTCATTTATAATGATCATCGTTGTAATATGGTTTTCCAATTTTCAATAATAATAAGAACTTACTTAATAGACTTACCTTTTTCGGCTAGGACAACAACGGGTAAATGAGACAAAACACTATCCAGTGACAAGTAAATTGATCTTTATTATTATCTTGACTCTATATAAACCAAAACTAAAAAGGTGTCCTGTAATCCACACATAAAAAACATAAAAAATAGGTACACTGTTAAAACAATTAATTTAAAGTTACTGTTTTAGTGATATCTTAAATAAAATTGAAGGTTCATGAATGCCTGCCCAAGGATATCAGAAATGGAACTTAATTGAATGTGATCAGAAATTGATGATGATGCTACACTATGGGTGAACTCCTAAGCTTGCTGATGTGAATGAATGGTGGTTGTTGATATGGATATATTTAATTATAAAACTAAATGTTAGTTTTTTGGGTTAATTTAATAGAGGAATGGGGTCACCGCTCTATGTGTGATCCTCTGATTATATTTTCACTGCTTGATACTAGCAGGGTAGTAAAACAGCCGGAGGTGACTCCCGGGCTTCCCTGATCTGTCCTCTAACGCCGAGCGTACTGAATTTTCTGCTTCGCGGGCGGAGTGGTGTTTCGGAGGGGCGCCGTATGCGTCTCGTCACCTGCGGCTTCAGCTATTCGTTCATCAATTTTTATATATTATGATATAGTTTATAATTTTATTGTGTATCAATAAAATTCTATAATTAAAGTAACCTTAAAAAGCCAGGACCTGCAATTCTGTCATATCAATCGCAGACCATCTGACAATCTCCTGTCAGTGTCATACCTGTCACTGTCGATCTGACAGATGGGGCGTTACGTGCGTTCGCACTGAATTAAAAACGTAAATCGGTGAAGATAATATTCCTGGTGTACTATGGCCAAAATTAAAAGCCAAGGCTGATGCTACCTCTGAACAATGAAAACCTGTAAAGTTAACAAGGTTCGAAGAGCCGTTTCGGCCACCACAACAAAACATTTAAATACAGACATTCACCGAATTAAGCATCTCTTTTCCTTTACTTTTTTTTCTACTAGCTCTCACCCATCGTACCTACCCAACCACCTCACCTACTATATATTTATATATATATATATATATATATATATATATATATCTTAATGAAAGGAAATTTTAAAATGACCGAAGTCTGCAGACATACTGCCTTATACAAGAACCGACATTACAGTAGTCCCTCCCCCACGTAAGAATTCACGTAGGGAATTCGTTGGACGCCCTCGTCCAAAGGTCCAAACACCCCTCCGCCGCACCACTTAGGCAGCTTTAACGTATTTTATACTACAATGTGAAATTAAATCGATGGTTACATAATATGTATTTGATATTATCAAACCTTGCTAATACCTAATGTCTAACAACAATATTATGTGGCCGTTATTATGGCCGACCAGCCTGAAGTGTTATAAAAAAAGGTAAAAAATATATATGTATATAAACATAAGTACTATGAAAACTGATAAGTACCTAATAAAAACTTCTACAAAAATACCTACTCTTCTAACTACTGTTGTATAAAAAGTAAAATATGACATTAATAATAATGTAAATAAGTGGGTCGTGCTGGGGTTGTTCCCAAAAATTGCAAAAATACTCCTCGCGCCCTGACAAAATGGAACGTCTGTATGACGGCCATTTGTTGTATACACGTTTTAATTGTGTAAACAACAACCAAATATTTTACCAAGGCAACGCAAGGAAAAAGGAGCAACCCAAAGCCGAAAACAAAAGATTTTAAAAAGTAAACAGCCACGACGGCTTAGTACGCAGCAAAGATGGTAGATGGCGCTGATAATAGTGCGTTTTAGTAAATGTCTCCCCTGGGAGATGGCGCTCGAGTCGCTTTTAACACTTTTTAAATTAATGAGCTCTATTATGATAGAAAACAAGCAGACCAGCCCAAATTTCCCGAAATATAAAATAGGGAGAAATTTTCCAAAACGCACTATGCCTCCGTAAGTCGTCTCTTACGACACGCAAAGAAGCATAGACCTGCGGTGTGAGTATTCTTTGCCACCGCCCACACACGGTGGCACTTAAAAGAAAAAAAAAATATCGTCTTTTAAACCAAAGACAATTAGTGTTGACAGTAAAAAAAATATTCCGTCTATTTAGTGCATACCTTGATGATTATCTAGGTATGTACGTATGCTTAATTTAAATAGTAATAATATTTTTGTAAACAAATGAAACGCTACCTACACGGACCTCGCCCTGGCGCTGCAAAATTGTTTACTATAGCTAATCCTTGGCTGCATCTGCGGTTTTGAAATCTTTTATATGCCATTTTCCGATCGATTTCCCTCTTTCGTCCTCGAGCTCGTAAACAAGAGGAGAAAGCTTCCGAATTACTCGACAACGTTCATATTTAGGTGCTAATTTGGCAGTAAAATATCTATTTGCAGCGCTCTGCTTATAGGTTCGTTTCCAAACGTAATCCCCCACGTCGAAAGAAACGTCTCGTCTTTTTTTATTATAATATTTTATGTTACGATTATGAGCCTTAAAAAGTGATTCTTTTACATTTTTATAAATATCTTTGAGGTAACCTAATCTGGAAGCGTATGCATCCCTAGGAGCACAGATTAACTCGTTAATATCCTTATAGTCATTATAGATGTTTCCATCTGCAACCGCTTCCCTCCCATGGACTAACATAAATGGTGTGAACGATGTTGACTCATTTACTGACGTGTTCATAGCAAACTGGATTTTATGAACGTTAACATCCCAAGTTCTATGGTCGTTCTCCACAAAAGATGATATTGCCGTAATCACGGTTCTATTGTAACGTTCCACTGTATTTACTTGAGGACAATATACCGGACCTAAATGCACCTGCGGTATATTGTATTTCGCATAAAGAGCTTGTACCTCATGACTTATAAACTGTGAGCCGTTGTCCGAGATTATCGTTTGTGGGATGCCATGTATCAAAAATACGTGGTCTTCGAGACGCTGAGCAATGACTTTTCCGGTTGCCCTACGCAACGGAAACAATAAGACGTATTTCGAAAAGCAACACACAACTACCAGTAAGTATGTGTTTTGCTGCCGGGACAGGGGCAGTGGACCAACTAAATCTATACTGATGCACTGGAATGGCCGACAACAAATTTTCGGTTCTCCCATAAAACCGGGAGTTGCCTGGGAGCTATGTTTATAAGCGTTACAGATGGAGCACTTTTTAATAAAATCGACTGTATCCTGGTACATACCAGGCCAAAAGTAACGTAGTTTCAGACGTTTGTAAGTCTTAGCGACGCCAAGGTGAGCCGCGGTAGGTTTAGAATGATGTTCCTGAATGGTATCCTCTCTAAGTTCTTTAGGTACTACTTCTTTCCACTCAAAGTCACCACTGAGTTTATTGTTGGACTTAGTAAAACGGTAAAGCCTACCATCTATGAGTTGGAAATTTGGACACGCACGCGGCTTCTCCGTACAGCGTTTAATGATATTTATGTACCAAGGGTCTTGTATTTTTGATATATCAATGGACGCAACAGGCACAGACCGAGATAGGGCGTCCGGTACAATATTTTGAGCACCACTACGATGTTCAATGGTAAAGTTATATGGAGACAATCTACAACCCCAACGCGCCAAGCGACCGGTTGGATTCTTGAGGTTCAGAAACCATTTCAAACTAGCATGATCGGTAATTATACGGAACGGTCTGTCGCTTTCTAAATAGGGACGGAAATGTTCAACCGTTTGCACCACCGCCAACGCCTCGCGCTCTGTAGCAGAGTAGTTACGTTCCGCAGATGTCAGAGATCTGCTGAAATACGCGATCGGATGCTCTTCGCCCTCGTCGTTCAGCTGTATAAGTGTCCCCCCTATTCCGAAGTCGGAAGCGTCACAGTGAACGGAAAATTCCTTGGTGAAATCGGGACACGATAGTACTGGAGCTTTGGTGAGAGCTTCTTTTAGGTCTATGAAAGCACGATCGGCCTCCGGTGACCAGCTGAACGGAGGAGCCCCCTTTCTAGTAGAAGTAAGAGCGTTTAAAGGCGACGCCCGGTTGCTAAAGTTTCTAATAAATCGCCTATAGTATGATGCCGTACCCAGAAAGCGCTTAACGTCCTTTCTGCACGTCGGGGTAGGAAAATCGACAATAGCCCTCACCTTTTCAGGATCGGTGCGCAACCCAAATTCATCAACAATGTGTCCTAAATATTTAAGTTGTTTCCTAAAAAATTGGCATTTCTCTAGGTTAACCGTTAAGTTGGCCTGCTGTAACTTCTCATATACTTTATGTAGCAGCTCTAAATGCTCGGCAAAGGTCTCGGAAATTAAGACGATATCATCCATGAAACAGTAGACCCGGTTCCCGAACTCGGGGCCAAACAGGCGATCCATAAGTCTTTGCTGAGTAGCCGGAGCCGAAGTTAACCCAAAGCACATGACTTTAAAATGGTAGAGGCCGCGGGAGGGTATGGTAAACGCGGTTTTCTCGCGACTTTCAAGGTCATCAATTTTTATTTGCCAAAATGATGAGAAAATATCAACCGTGGAGATGTATTTCGCGTTACTCAACTGGTCCAGTATACTACTTATATAGGGCAACGGGTAAGCATCATGTTTAGAGACTGCATTCAGCTTACGGCTGTCCAAGCAAAAGCGCGTTGTTCCATCTGCCTTCTGGACTAAGGTAACCGGATTGTTCCACGCACTGTTGCTCGGCTCGACCACATCGTCTTTCAGCATTTGATCTAGGTGTTTATTTAATTCGGCCAACCTATCCGGAGACATAGGGTAATAACGTTGTTTAATAGGCGGATGATCCCCGGTATCGATCTTATGAGTAACTAAATGTGTCCTACCTAGCCCTTTCTTAACGTTCGATATTTCCTCAAACTCGCGGATAATTTCTTCAGCCTGCCTGCGCTCCATAACAGAAAGCGAGTCAAAATCGCATAAAAATTTACGTGTTGTCGCTACAGCGCTAACATACTGATTAGACGGTAAGAATTCACTACTCTTCAATAATGACAGAACATCGGGTGCTATTTTAAATTCTTTCCAAAAATTTATACCCAACAATAACTCAGTGGAGACTCCAGGAACTACGTAAAATTTTATAATAGCGGTTCGCCCGTCTACTGTTACCGGTAGAAATACGTATCCGGTGACAGGTGAGGCAGAACCGTTAGCAGTACTTATTATATTTAAATCGGTTGATTTATGCATAGTGCAAAAATCACAAAAATACTTTTTAAAAGCATTTCCACCAATAATAGAAATTTCCGAGCCTGAATCCAGCAGACCTCTAAATATCACGTCGTATATACTTATTTTTAGATAAGGACGGGTATCCCTAAATATTTGGCATACGTGAGTCGGGGAACCGGAACCGGAAGCATTACCTGTTGAAAAAGCATGTGACAACGCAGGCATTGATATGGAGCCATCTTTATTCACAACTTTTTCAGCAGCCATCTTCGCTAACAAGTTATTTTTATGAAATTTTCTTACAAAATTAAGCCACTCGGCCCACTCCTCCGACGAAGTTTTAAACCACCGACTCACGAGCTTACGTTTTTTGGGATCGTTGCGGCCCTAGCGGGAGTATTCCCGGCAGGACGGCATTTAGGACAAGTCCGGGCCGTGACATCCTTTTCACCGCATCGATAGCATATCACCACAAAAGGAGCAGTACAACTTTTCAAACTGTGCCCCTTCACCCGGCAACGCACGCAAAAACTACTGGGGATCTCAGGGGCTTCAACCGCAGCTACCTTGGGAGCAGGGCGGCTACTCTTGGGCTTGTAACCTAGGTCAGGAGCCACTGAAGAAGAACTAACTACTGGAGGATTTGTAAACCTGCGTGCGCGATCATTAGCCACCTCAACAAGCTTGCATTTGCGTTTCAATTCGGCCCAAGTGTCTGTTTTTTCCAGTGCAAGCTGGGTAGAATAGTACGGTTGAATGTTTAACATAACAATATCTAACATTACCTTATCAGATAACGGTGTAGATAGGCGAATAAAGTAATTTTTCATAATACTTAAATAATTAACTATGCTCTCATCAGGACCCTGGGTGCGGGACAAGAGCTCCTGCATTAATTTCTGATCATAATCACTCGGCAGATACTCTACAAGTAATAAGTCTTTTAATTGTGCCCAATCGTTCACCTCATTGAGTATACCACGATACCAACTCAGTGCTTCATCAGTAAAAAGTTCAGCGGCAGAATTGAATAGTCTACTATCGGTGATACCGCGCGACCGACATAGCTCATCTAATCTTTGCAAGAAAGCCTTCACACAAGTTGTTCCATTATAAGTGATGCCAAGTTTATGGATAGCTGAACCAGAACCGTTATTATAATATGTAATCTCTTTGGCAGGGCTGACTGTTGGAGGTGTGACACTGTCTGTACCTATGGCCATGTCCTCTGCTGGTATTGGTGGTGGAATAGAATTAGAGTGTCGCCTCTGTGACAACCCACTCTTGAAGTTGTACATGAAGTTATCAAGCTTGTGCAATATTTGGTCTAAGTTCTCACGCAAACTATCTAAGTTCTCAGTAGTGACAGGAGATTCTTCAGTAGGGATTAAGCGGCTGAGCCTATGGTACAGATGGTGTGCTACTGCCTCCACCCTGTTGAGCAACTTGAGTGTGCATGTAGGCTTACCGGCACCCACAATTAAATCATTTAAATATGCCAATTTATCTTTAACTGCATGAAACTCAGAAACTATATCAAGATCTACTTCAGCTATCTCATCTGACGGCAGCTCCTTGCTTAGCTTTCTCACTTGGGCACGGAGATCAATAACTTTACTAGCCGGTTCCGCACCCCGGATCCTAGCTTCATATTCTAACTCATCCTTCCTCAGTAATAGAAAATTGATTGGTCTTTCCTCCTCCATCTTGTTATAAAGCAGAGGGGAAGATAGATTAGTTTAAATAGGTAACTTGCTAAGATTATAAACAATCTTATGTAGCAATAACTTTTAAAACCTTTATGTAAAGTAGGTAGTAAATTAAATCAAGAACAAGTACCTTAATAATTTAACCCAAAACCCAAGTTTATAGTAAATATAATCAAAAGCACATAAAACTAGTCTGGAAACAAAGGTTTTCAGGCTAATTCCAATGTAACTTTTGTTTCAGTATTATGCAATAACCAATCTCTAAATAGTATTTTATCTTTTTCAGAGATCAGTGAAAGTGGTGTGTGTGAGAGTATTCTTTTTTTTCAGCATGAAATTGATGCTCATAAAACAAACAAGTGCCTATTTTCAAAACTATGTTATGCTGTATGAAAGTATTATTTTGCAGTACAAGTGAAGCTTAGAATGTGGAGAGTTTAGCAAGATGATAAGCTTTTTTTGATAAATTTTGAGAGACACAAGGCCTTCACTCCTGAATTTCTCAAATAATTAAAAAAAATATATAATGTTGTAAGTATGTACCACTTGTTATTGCTTTTGCAGTGAAACTAGAGTTGGCAGTGTTTGCAATTTCAAGTTCTAGCACAATGATAAAGCTTTATTGATTAATTTTGGGATATTCAAGGCTCAATCACTTGAGTGTCCCAATTCAATGAGAAATTTATGTTGCAAGTCACTAGCACTTTAACAGCAGTCAAATTGATGTTTCTAAGAAGAATTTTTAGCAAATACAAGGCTTTTATAATGTTATTTGAGAGATTCAGGGCTATAATACAGTAGTAGCAATAGACTTTTATGTGTGCAATGCAAGTGTACTAATTTTGTGTGAAACTAAGCCAAAACATTGTTTAAAAATTATAGTTTCTTGTCCAAAAGTATTATCTTTACTATCTGTAGCAATTTCCCAGTATAGTCATGTAAATAAGCCCCAAAAATGCAACTGAAGTGATGCTATATGCAAAAACAAAAGAAAAATGTGCATTCAATTAAGCTGATATCATTCAGGCTCACAAAACAATAAGGCAACTTTGATAGGTCTTAATTATAAAGAAATTATGTTTTACTAACAAAATATTTAACTTAAGATGTGGACATTAGTTTCTAACTGTAAATTAAACAAGATTTTTCCAATTTTATATGCAATTAATTTGAAAAGTCAATAAAACATTCCTGATATCCCTGGGTTTCTGTTGAGCTATTTGACCAACACAAAATGCTTTGCTGTATCAGGACATTCTATAAACTGTTCAGGCGCCAAATGTAATATGGTTTTCCAATTTTCAATAATAATAAGAACTTACTTAATAGACTTACCTTTTTCGGCTAGGACAACAACGGGTAAATGAGACAAAACACTATCCAGTGACAAGTAAATTGATCTTTATTATTATCTTGACTCTATATAAACCAAAACTAAAAAGGTGTCCTGTAATCCACACATAAAAAACATAAAAAATAGGTACACTGTTAAAACAATTAATTTAAAGTTACTGTTTTAGTGATATCTTAAATAAAATTGAAGGTTCATGAATGCCTGCCCAAGGATATCAGAAATGGAACTTAATTGAATGTGATCAGAAATTGATGATGATGCTACACTATGGGTGAACTCCTAAGCTTGCTGATGTGAATGAATGGTGGTTGTTGATATGGATATATTTAATTATAAAACTAAATGTTAGTTTTTTGGGTTAATTTAATAGAGGAATGGGGTCACCGCTCTATATGTGATCCTCTGATTATATTTTCACTGCTTGATACTAGCAGGGTAGTAAAACAGCCGGAGGTGACTCCCGGGCTTCCCTGATCTGTCCTCTAACGCCGAGCGTACTGAATTTTCTGCTTCGCGGGCGGAGTGGTGTTTCGGAGGGGCGCCGTATGCGTCTCGTCACCTGCGGCTTCAGCTATTCGTTCATCAATTTTTATATATTATGATATAGTTTATAATTTTATTGTGTATCAATAAAATTCTATAATTAAAGTAACCTTAAAAAGCCAGGACCTGCAATTCTGTCATATCAATCGCAGACCATCTGACAATCTCCTGTCAGTGTCATACCTGTCACTGTCGATCTGACAGATGGGGCGTTACGTGCGTTCGCACTGAATTAAAAACGTAAATCGGTGAAGATAATATTCCTGGTGTACTATGGCCAAAATTAAAAGCCAAGGCTGATGCTACCTCTGAACAATGAAAACCTGTAAAGTTAACAAGGTTCGAAGAGCCGTTTCGGCCACCACAACAAAACATTTAAATACAGACATTCACCGAATTAAGCATCTCTTTTCCTTTACTTTTTTTTCTACTAGCTCTCACCCATCGTACCTACCCAACCACCTCACCTACTATATATTTATATATATATATATATATATATATATATATATATATCTTAATGAAAGGAAATTTTAAAATGACCGAAGTCTGCAGACATACTGCCTTATACAAGAACCGACATTACATCGTTTATTTATATCTATAAACACGCGCCGGCACAGATAAGACATTCTTATTTAGAATGGTGGCCAGTGCCGGCCCGTGTCTGCCCGGATAGATATGAATACACCTATTTACAATGTGAGTGTGATGATACATGATATAGAAAAATATTATGTTTGTCTGTCACGCCACGTATCTGACACGCTCAATATCTGTAGATATAAATGAACTTTAATTCGTAACATCATGTCTAGAAAGAGTTTTTATATCTGCGTCATTGAGGGTCGATTTTGCAATGCGCAGATTAAAATTATACCTCGCATTTTAAATTAATTGTCATGATTGTCGTTTATTTTAGTTCGTCATGACATGACTCATAAATTAAACTGGCTGATAACGTTTACCCGAAAATTGACAAATGAGCCCTTATTAATCTTGATGCAAAAAACATGACGAGAGTATTCCTATTCTAGATCGGAACCAACACGCCAATATTTGCTTCAAGTATACAAATAGCTTAATCGAATCTGGAACTCGTTCAACAACTAACCGATTCCAAATTCGTGGGTAATAAAAAGCGGCGCAGGCTTATATTTACGTCACATTGACAAAACTTTTGTCTACCGCCGCCGCCCGTTGCCATTATTTTGGCTTGGCAGTAAAAATGTCATAGAACAAACCGTCTATTTTTTGCAAGACCGCGAAATGACTTTGCCGTGTTTTGGATTGTGGCATTTTTAAACACATACGTTGAAAGTGGAACTGCAAAAGATTAGTTTGAAGAATGTGGTGGGAATATTTTTAAAATGCAAATGAATTTAAGGTTTTTTAGGTGTCTGAGTTTTTGCTGATTGTGTTCTGAAGCTCTGTGTATGAAATAGTTATTTATTCTGCTGGTTCTTGGTTCGTTTGGTAAAATGTGAGATTAGTATTTACTAAATTTAAATAAGGCACAGAAGATGAGTAGGTTACCTATGTAAATGTCATTTACTTAGAAAAAATACTTAAAGTTAATTACTTAGATAACTTTTGTCAATAATCCAATATGAATAAAACCTTTAACACGTGAATTCACTCGTTTCTATTTTTAACCGACTTCATAAAAAGAAGGAGGTTATCAATTCGTCGCATATGTTTGTATGAGATGAAATCTATATTTTTATTCAGCTTAAAAAGCGGTTTATTTTAAGAGAACTATACTCGAAATCATTATAATTTGATTCAGTGAACTGACAGTTCAAGTATTTATTTATTTATTTATTTATGGCACACTTACAGGCAACAGATAGAAAAACATTAAAGAAAATTATCCAAGGTTGATACAGCTTATAATGAAATTACAAGAATGCACAGCATTGACTATGAACTTGCAAACAGTTAGTGACTACATAATTGCTAATAAACTAAACACTAGAACAAAAATTATTAACTAAAAATAATGACAGTATAAAAGCAGAAAAAATACAAAAAAAAACTAATTAGAGATTAGATAACATTTTTTTTAAATCAGGGACACTACAGTTAAAAAGATCGTAATCCTGGCAAATTGTATTAAAATAACCACACATTCTATTCATAGGATTATTCTGCGATACGTTGTTTCTAGATGGAGGTACATAAAATAATCTTTGTATACGTACAGACCGAGTAGGCACCTTGAATAAAAGCATCTCCAATAAGTCACTACCCAATAACCCATTCGCAATTTTATGAAGGGTACGCAAATCGTTGGACCACCTCCGCTTCTCCAAACTGGTCATGTTAAAGTGCCTAAGACGATCAGAATAATCACAATCTTACAGCGGAGACCACATCTTGTGCATAAAACTCGCAAAAACTTACGTTGAATAGCCTCTATCCTATCGGTGTGGTTCTGGTAAACAGGCGACCAGACCGAAGAGCAGTACTCGAGGATACTTCGGACCAGGGCTCTATATAAAATTATCCATGAATTAGTGTTATTGAATGGCTTGGCATGACGCAAAACAAAAAATAGCATTTGATTGGCTTTGTTGCAGATATAGTCATAATGGGGCCTAAATGAAAGTATTGAATCGTAGTAGACTCCCAAATCACGCACGACCGAAACACGAGCAAGCGTGTGCCCCCCTATTTCATAGTTGTAATTTAATGGAGTTCTATTTTTGGTAAAAGAGATTACCTGACACTTGTCTCTATTTAAAGACATGTGGTTGACATTACACCAGCATTCAATTAAATCCAACGATCTCTGCAATTCATAGCAATCCTGAATATCAACAACCCGGCTGAAAATTTTGATGTCATCCGCAAATGCAAGACATTCACATTTTACTTTGTCCAGCAGATCATTAATGAATATTAGAAATAATAGTGGACCCATGTTTGATCCCTGTGGAACACCTGAGGGTGAATCGAATGGAAAAAAGTGAGAGAGGAGAGATTTCAACTAAATGACAAAATAAAAATAGTGACGTGACATAAAATCGTTAATTCAACTAACATCTGGTTAAAAGTCTGTTATTTATTACGGGGTTTAATCACATTTCAACATTATTATTAAGTAAGTAATATTATTATAAAACGACACGTGCATTATATTATTTATTATAAAAAATAAACGACTAATTGTAAAGACTCATTTTTTTTATCCAAGTAAACTTCAACTAAGTACCCATGACTAGTCGACATGGGATGGGGGTATCGTTGTTTTATCAACTGACCGGTGTGTCCACCGGATCGAATTATGGGTCCGAGTTTTTTTTTATAGTAATTAGGTATGTTGACTTTGACTGCGACCGCGTGAACTTTTAGGTACCGACGGGGAACTTCCCGGTAGAACATTAGATTTTTTTTACGGAGCTTTATTTAAAAAGTAATAGATGTTTACAAAATGTTTATATCACAAATTAAAGAACATTAACAGGTATTTCCTTTGCAAAATAAAGTATTTCTTTAACCTTAGTACTTTCCGAGAAAACGTTTCCAAACTACTGGTCAACCGGGAAGTGCTCCTAGACCTAGCTCCTAGACTGACGGGGCTCCTAGTCCGGCAGCACTACAGTCGCCGGGACGTCGGAACCGCCGCACTCGTTGAAGAAATTTGAAACGAAATAAAAGTATCGTTCACAGGAGACTTGTTTTATTTCGTAATAATGGAAATAAGGAACTGTAACAATATGAAAATACAAAGATATAGCAAAAGTCCTAGTTATAAATACTTAATCTAAACAATGAGTAAAAAAGTAGGTAGTTATGCTTACCCCGATACACGGGTTCCTGATGTAATATGAAAAATATATTATAAACTCAACTTTAGATAAATAATGGTTTAATAGAAGCGTTTAGCTTGCTGGTTTCTGTAAGATTACGTCAAAATGAGTTGAACAGGAATCGTGGAACGGAGAAAATTTTAATTTAGACAGAACAGATAAAAATATAGTTTGATTACCATAGAGTGAAACTACGGAGTTTCCAGCCATTATGGAGGTTTCATCCATCCATAAGGCTAAAACGAAATGGCATAGTTACAAGCTTATATCGTGTCCTTTTTCAACTCAATTCCCCAGGCAGGATGGATAGGAAGACAGGACTAACTGGTTCAAACAAAAAAATATTATGAGTAGTAGTGGCCATCATATTATGAGTAGTAGTGGCCATCGTGTGATTCCCGTTCCTATAGGTGTAACCTGTTTTGATTCAGGCTATAAACTATCTTTGTGCCGAATTTCATACTAATCTGTTTAGCCATTACGCGTGATTGATTGAATATCCAAATATCCAAACTTTCACATTTTTAATATCAGTAGGATGTATAGACGAGCCTGAACCCTAAACTTCAACAAAAAGGTCCGCTATCACGATATATCACGGGACCCCTGTTTTTCATTTCATAAACCGTGTGTCTCCGGGTCTAAAAGACCTGATTGTCAGGTCAACGAGCTTGCAAAGGGGCGCCGCGGACAGGGTTAAATAGTGCGAGTATAACAAGATTTCATATCGCCTCTCGCCGTACCCTTTAGCGTCGTTACGTGACCTGCGTAAATGGACAGAGATTTAGAAAAAATATTTAGAGGATCAATCGATTAATCTTTTAAGATCAAGGTGGTGTGAATTTTACTTCCTTTGAACTCTCAACTGTGATCGTTTATGCACTTTGTCCGATCCGAATCCGAAACATAATATGAATGGACAGGTCCGCGGTGTTATTACCTGTCTTTGCAACAGCAACTCGGCAGCGATAAGTCACGTATCACTATGGTGATAAGTGCGGTTGCTATGGTGATACGTGACTTATCGCTGTCGCGTTGCTGTTGCAAGGAAACGTAGTAACCCTGCCAAAGTACGAGTAACTGAAACCCTTTTTTCATGAGTTTACGGAGAGAATTCGCATGACGGAATTGGAATCTAGTGTGCTACCACTCTAAAAACAGAACTGAACAAAAACAATTCTCGTACTAAACCCGCCATTGCCGGATCGCAGTAATACTAAAATATTTAAAATGTTGGTTTTATTGAAATGAGAGGTTTAGCGAAATTTCGAAAGAGCAAATACCACTTCTTGGATATTAGTGTCCGCCGCTGTCTACAAATAGCGGTAATATTCTAAAATGCGTTTTATAATAATTTCAATTTTTTTTATCAAAAATTGCACGAAGTATGGCATCCAAAAACTTCATAGTCAATAGCTATAGTTGTATAATAAAACTGGTTTGTTACATAATTTTAAACTAAAATAAAAATGATTGGTCGATGTAACAGCGAAAAAAACGCACCAAAATCAGTCACGTTAAATCACCGCTTTCTCAACTACTCCATTGTTTTAAGTCTGATAATAGCAACGTTCGCTGATTCAAGCGAGTATTTAATTGACAACGCGATCGGGGCGATCCAATTGTAGTATTCGCCGATTCGGTAGCACGTCTGAGTCTGATCTGTTCGACCCACAGAACAATTATTGTTCTATGGTTCGACCCCTAGCAGTCGGATTGAAGCTAATTAAACAGCGCTATAACGTTGGGAATCTTGAAACGTTGTATATGTATTAGATCCAGGAGTACCTCAACTAGACCTTTTTTGATACGATTGCCTACTGGGACGCTGATTTTCAGAGATGTGTGAGCTAATACCCGGTGCCAATAGACCATCGAGGCGGGTACCAGTTCGCACATCCACCGGTATCAGATCTACTTCAACCAGAGTTCGATTCACGAGTAGAGAATTGAATTTAACTTGGTTGGTTGGTAGTAGGACTGGTACTTATGTAAGTCCGCTTGGCTAGCTACCACCATCTTATCTAAGTCTGTCACGACGTTTTCAACATTGCTGTGTTCCGGCAGTTAGAGATAAGATAGCTAGTTCCGCCAGTTGAGAATTCTGGGAGTCAGTTCCTCAGTAGTTGAGGATTCCGAGAGCACCTTCAAAATAGTTTTCCGTTGTGGTTTAAAAAGTTGTGAAGCGCACGGTTGTAAAACGTACTCCCCATTGGCAGCTTTCGCCGACTAGTTAAGTGGTTAATTCGTCCAAGCTATTTATTGACAATAATATCTTTATTGACAAATAAAATAAATAAAAGTAGTTACAATCATGTCATGTAGTCTCTGATTCCTGAACTAGGTATAAAAATACCTGTGTAGGTACTAGTTACTAGGTAAGTTTATACTGCGATCTATAAAGTCCTGCAGTTCGTCTTAACTAATCCCTAGTCGTCTAAACTAAGGTTGGTGGTAGGACTTGTTGTAAGCCCGCCTGGCTAGCTAACACCATCTTATCTAAGCCTGACGCCATAACAACAATGTTTTCAGCTTTGTTGTGTTCCGGCAGTTCGAGATAAGATAGCCAGTTCCTCGGTGGTTGAGGATTCCGGGAGAGGCTCGCTTCCATCTTCAGCCTTATCAATACTTAACATCATGTATGATGAAGGCTAAGAGTCTTCCCGTCAATCATAAAAAAAAAACTCCATGCGATAATTAAGATACCTAGGAGGGCAATGAGATCAGATCCTACGTTATGTTTGGTATGTGTACTTGATATTTTTTAATCTGTGGTATGTAGTAAAGTAACATTACTTGTAATAAGTTTCCTGTGTTTTTCTAAGCTACAATTTTATTAAGCTTGTGTTTTGCAGATATTTTTCTACCAATACTTATTTTATTTACACATTTATATTTATATCTGCAATTATCTGTTAAGAGCTAGGTGGTGCAGGGTCAGCTCTTTCGGCCTGCGATTGTGGACCGACCATAGCGAAAGTGAATTAGGTGAAAATCTGGCACGGGATGGGTGACTAAAATATATTTATCTGGGGTTCCTCACCCACGCGAGGAGTTGATTGAGTTCCTATACCACAGTATAGGGACAATAGAATGAATGTTTGATGTTGAAACTAATGGTGGATAGACAAAATCATACAGTAACGCAGGATCGCCTACATATTAATATTTTTTTTAAAGCATAAAACTTTGACTTGACCTTGTCTGTAAAACTAATTTCAAATCAAAGCAGCCATTTCAAAATAAAGACTCACAAAAAGATTTTGATCAAAAGAACATTTTTAAATTAACATCATTCACAGAAACATCGGATTACAAAATAATCAATCCCAAAAACAACTAAGAGAAAAATTGTGCATCAATTGGGTGTGTTGAACCACAAAATTCTTCCATCAACCTTTGAACGACCTGTAATTCGTCCTTCATAACTAATCGATGGCATTCGAGCAAACGATTTTACGATTCAATGCGATACATTTATTCGATTCAGAAACCTTTTCTTTTTTTAGTTTAAACCCTATAATCTGAACCTTTTCGCACGCACAAAAAGAAAATTTGTATGCCTTTAATAAAATTAAATTCACTTTAAGTGTCTTAAAAGCGAATGATTATTCTTGTAACGAATTGATTTTGCAGTAAACTAAAAGGATGCTCCGAGATACTAGTCATAATATTTAAGTCATCAATATAGAATTATATATAGTGTACTTCAATCAAATTGAATAAACCTAATCGTAATTTAAATACCTTTTATGTTAAGGTTTGTGTTGTCTTAGAGAACTCAATCTACTTAACTGTTGAAATATCTCAAAATTAGACTATTTTAAAAGCAATTTCGCTTATAAAGACGTATTCTCTTTACAATGAGATTCTAAACGGTCTACTAAAATTTGGAATTCAAAAATGCTCCGTCATTTTCGCGGCTTACTCAAAATGCGGAAAATCTTACGGTCGTATAATTCCACACTCGCACGATAATCACGTTAAGTACGCTTCACTCGCACGCTTTGTGCTTGACTGTACTTTATGTAATTTTTACTTGAAGCTTGATTGCGGCGGATAAGTGACTTTCGCTATGGTCAAACATGAGCCAAAAATGTATTATCTTGAATTCCTACGTGCTTTAAAAAGCGAAGTGGTAGTTTGTTAAGGATCCAGCTGCATTTTAAGATCGGTCCGAAATAGTAGCCTATATCGGTGCTTTTACTTTTCCCATTAGAAATAGCTGATATGTACAGTACATCAGATACGGCTTTACAATTTGACCTTGAGAGCGCCCTTACGTCGTTCGTAATAGCGGCGATATTCGTAGTGCTGTTTGCGTATTCCTATAAATTTTCCTTTTCTGCTGTTAAATAATGAAATGCGAAAATTCTTATGAATGCTCCAAGCGCAATCTTTTCAGGGAATATATGTGAATGCTTTTTCCTTCTTAACACCTTAATCAGATGCTGTTTACCATAAAAAAAATGTAGGCCCATGCGTAATCTTAAAAGGAGGAAAAAAATTACTCCGTCACCAAAGTCTTTCTTCGGTTTCATATTTATAAAATTGGTTCATATTAATATTTTTAAATATATTATTGTTGAACTAAACTAGTAAACCGTACTATCTTTAAAAAATACAATTGCTATAAGTTTCAAACAACATGAACACCAATAGCTTATATTGGGTATTTGATATCAAGAGAAGGTTTTTAAAATATTTTTATCTTAAATTAAATATTTTTTTTTACTTTTTACTTGATATTTCCACGAATGTCTGATAATAGAAATTTTAACTCAAGAGCACGAGGAGAGGATTGCATTTTCCAAATATAATCAAAACTAAGGCAATAGAGAGATCCTTAACGTTACGTGCCTGGGATGTCGTAAGAGTCGACTAAGAAGCACGACGCATTAAAAACCTGTGCGAGATAAGGAAAACTTGAAACAAACCCTCTACCAACCCGTCTGGCCAGCGTGGTAGCAGTAGGCTAAAAGCCTCCTATGAACGCCACAACAGGCGCTAGGAGAGGCCTATGTCCAGCAGTGAACGTCCACAGGCTGATGATGGAATACTTTATTATTATAATTGTAAAAGTTCGGATCTTCCACTTAAGTACATGGAAACTGCTGAACGATTTTAAATAAAATTTGGTACTCAGATAGTTTATAGCCTGAATGAAAACAGAGGATACTTTTAATTCTTCGCGGCTTTTCTACTTCCGCGGGCAGCCACTATAGGTTATTGATGCTTCACCAAAGTTTCAAACAAGTTAAGGTTATCCATTACATAATCATCATGCAATGCTAATTAGATCAAATCACCACCAAAACATATTAATATCGCCCTAAGACTTAGCTAAATAGCATAATGTTTCAAATCGCGTAAACTATTAAGATAAAGCCGGTATCTGCCTTAAATGGTATTAGCTGAGCTCGGGATACTCAAGTATAATAATGTTATGACCAAGTGCCGTTATATACTAAACAGTCTATTAAATAATTTGAGTCTTTAGAGCTGTTATCTATATATTTAAAGTATCTATCTTCTTCTTCTTGTCGAGTGAGGATTAGTGGCCACCTCTGGTGTCAGAGTTTATCAAGCCGCGTATAAAGCCTCTGACTGTAATCAAATGACAACAGCCGGGACCGACGGTTTAACGTGCCCTCCGAAGCACGGAAGCGCTCAGTTGTAATGCCACTTTACGGTAACCCATCCGACACCTGACCGGACCAAACTTTGCTTAACAAACGTGATCGAATACGATCAGTCTGTTAAGCGCGGCCATGAGCGTTTCTAAATTAAACTTGTAATTTAGTTAATTACTAAAGGCAATCGATACTTCATCAGAAGAAAACATATCAAATTGGAGTAACTACCAAAAGGAAATTAATTTAAAGGAAAATCTTTGAAATGATAAAAGTTGCCTAGTTCATCACTTTCAATAAAGTCGTAGTAAGTAATGAAAATAATGAATAAGAATATTCGATTTGCTTTTATATTGTTACTGAATTTATTTGTTGATGAACACGGAAGCATTATCAAATAGCTTTTCAAATAGCCAAATAGTTTTGTACGGTGTAGACTTGAATAGGTAGCAGTGGCGTGGGGTTGAAAAATGGCAAAGGTACGCTCCGGCGTACCTTTGCTTGGTCTTGGTCCGCCAAGAAAAATCCTCAAATCAGTCAATAAAAAACACAAAACAAAAACACAAAATTTTTGAAAAAAACCACGACGACTGCGACATACATCGGACAGACAGACATGACGAATCTATAAGGGTTTCGTTTTTTGCCATTAAGCTACGGAACCCTAATAAGTAATTGAAAATGGATAAAATAAGTCATTCCGTGACCACGGCAGCTGAAACGTCGGGAAAATCAAACACCCCTAAAAAACCTAATAATAATAACGAGCAACCCGTGTGCGCATAATGCGCAAAAAACACATAATAACATTCAAAAAAGTTTTTTTTTTTTTATTTGAGTTTTTGCTAAATTTCTCGACTTATCCGACCACTTCAGACAAATACCTTTCTAACGGTGTATTGCACTTGATTGTGCGACTTTTAGTTTAGGAGGAGAAGCGGCTTCACTGCCGTATTATATATATAGATAATAATAATAATAATTGCATACAAACACACTAATTATCTAGCCCACGTTAAGTTTCATTAAGAACTTGTGTTATGGTTACTAGATAACGGATAAACATCCTTATATACTATTTTTTTAATACATACATAATATACATATTAAACACCCAGACCAAGACAAATAGATATGTTCATGCACACAAATATTTGTCTTGTCCGGGGATCGAACCCGGGACCTCTGGCGCAGAAGGCAGGCTTAGTACCCCTGCGCCAAACAGGTCGTCATAATAGGGACAATTAGATCTTAGTTCGTGAAATATAGCGCGATTAATATCCGGAAAAGTTGTTTTAAAATTACCCGTCGGCGGCGGCCATTAAATGGACTAGTTTTGCAGTTTTATAGTAACGTGAAAAATTGGAGATATTTTATTGCTATACTTATTTATATTCATGTTGTAATTTAAAATAGTGATGTCAGCCCCCGACAGACAATAAAGACGAGGGTTTTTAAATTATTGTATCCTTTTACTTATTAACCTTATTAAGTACGTTTTATTTGACCGTCGTGTTGAGTTATTTTTAATTTTGCTTTTTATTTCAAACTTTTTAGTGAACATAGGTATTATGTGTACATTGTACTACATAGTGGTGGTCATTTAATTAAGAACGATTTGAACTTCAAGAATATTGTTCCTAAATCATGTCATGTGCAGTCATGTGTTTATTATTAGATGTAACAGTTATGTTATGATATAACCACATGAATAGAGCAAACGGGAATAGGCGTAAAAAATAAAATCTCTGACTATTTTTTTATAAAATTTATTTATTCTTTAAAGTATTAAGTTTAAATAGTAATAAAGTTGGACAAATAATTAAGAACGATTTATTAAACTGCTCGAGAGTTGTTCAATTGGAAACTGAGATGAAATAAATCAGACAAATGTGAAGTGCGCAAAGAAAAAGATCAATTTAATGTATTTCAAACTAAAATGAATAGTTAGTAACATTGGCTTTTTCTTACTGTCTTACAGCGGCGAGGGATCGACTCTATCTTTTGGCTTTTTTCAATGTCTAAACTAAAAAAACGCCCGATGGCTCTCTTAAATTGCCACACCATAGATTTGAAAGGTTTTTTTCTTGAATTCGCACCAAAGATGCTCTATTAGGTCTAAATCCGGGCTGTGAGCTGGCCAATCTAAGACAGAAACTGATTGCCATGTGAGAAATTTCTAAAGGGTGCGTGCAGTTTGTTTTGGATAATTGTCATGCTGGAATGTCCAAATAATAAAATAACCGCAAGCACGTCTACAGCTTATGGTAACATTGTTTCTTCCAGTATATTTTTGTATTGGAATTGATTCATGTTCCTTTCATCAGCTTAACAAGTTTAAATCCATATCCAGAAAAGGAACCCCAAATTTTCACATTTCCCCGCCATGCTTTGATGTCACTTTTGTGTACTTGGAGTCGAATGCACTATACGGAGGGCATCGTACGTACATATCTTTTTCTATTAGAACATATCCTGTTTTATTTTTGTCTCGTCATAAAAAGAAAATTTCCCACTGTCTAACTGTCTAGTTTTCATGTCTCTTGTAAATACTTGCCTTTGGGACCATTTCAACACCGGGATCTTTCTTGCTTTCCTACGGTCCAACTTTTCTTTTAACAAACGCCTTCGAATAGTGGCTGACCTAACCTAATCTCTGACATCCAAGGCATCGATGGTGTACCTATTCTTTGACAACTTTTTGATTTCTGAAGTCGGTTTTTATTATAAAAAGTTTTTTTTAATACAGATTTCTTCAGCTTTAAAAACTGTCGAATTCGACATTGTATATCACCGCGAGAATAGGCCCCCTGGGACTTTTCTACACATATTGAGCATACCTATGTATGCCAAGTGCGAGTCGGACTCGCTTACATAGGGTTCCATACCATTATCTATAAAAACTGCAAAAAAAACATGTTTTTTACAATTCTACTTGCGAAGTTTTATTATAACTTCCTTTGTTGTTCCCCTCTTTAAATAAGTATTCTTAATTATGTGACCACCACTGTCAATAAAACCCATTACTGAAAACCGCTTAAAAATCAGACGAGTTGTTTTGGTTTTGCACAAACAAATGTTTACTGCAGCGCCCTCTGGTGAGTTGTCACCGTAACACCTGTCTAAGAACATACACCAATCAAACCCGATTCCATCACCTAAAACCGCATCAATATCGGCCGAGTAGTTTTGGAGATAAATTGCAACATTGGTTTGCACAAACAAACAACCTCTCACCCCGAAGGCCTTAAAAGGGGTATACCGTCTCCGCACCGTCGTGGGTAATATACATGGAAAATAAAATAGTTTGCTCTACGTACATCTTATGTTTTGGCGCGCACTGTTCATTGAAATAAAACACCTTTTACGGATATCCAACGCGCTTCTTCACGAACTAAGTTGTAATTGTCCGTATTTTTTGGTTTTTAGGAGTTTTTTGAATTTCCCGACGTTTCGGCACATTTTCAGCTCATGACCACGGCAGCTGATATAGCGCATTTACTATCCGTAAAAGTTTTATTTAAATAGTTTGGTCTCTTTGCCACTGCCTAGCATCCACGTATATTTAACTAATTGGTGAAAATAATAATTAATGATATGATTATTATGATGATGAGCCGATGGGAATCGGTATGTATGGACCAATCGCCACTGATAGGTAGTTACATAAAAAAATTAAGCCACTTACTTGGATCCTTGAATCGAGAGTTGATCTTCATATCACTGTAATTTTTGACACCATGGGGAACTGATGATAAAATTATACCCATTGTATGTCTTCCAGTTTTTTGTGGGCGTAAATATTTGTTTATTCATGACAAAAACGATCTTTCAAGTACAAAGAATGAGCTAAACCGACAAACGAACGATCATAACGAAGGGTTCTTTAGGTATCTTTAGGAACCCGTGGTCACAAAAACCCCTTAAATTAGTAGGTACCTACATACAATAAGGCGAAAATAATTTCGCAATTTGTTGTCATATCAGAATCAATAAAGCAAAATTTTTTTTTTTAAACTCACGACGTTTAAATTGTAAATTGAAGAAGGATAGAATAATTTCAAAAACCCTAAGTTAACTATCCGTCGGTGTTGCCTTAACGATTTTAAATTTTAACACTATTTTTAATTTTGCTTAAACTTTTTAGAGAGCATAGGTATTATGTACATTGTACTACATAAAACCCATAACTGAAAACCGTATCAAAATCGGACTAGTAGTTTTGGTTTTGCACAAACAAATGTTTACTGCAGCGCTCCCTGGTGAGTTGTCACTGTAACGCTACCTAAGAACATGCATCAATTAAACCTGAACCCATCACTGAAAACCGCATCAAAATCGGACTAGTAGCTTTTGAGATAAATGACAGCATTGGCAAATAAATAAACAAACATCCTCTCACCACAAACGCATATACCGTTTCCGTTTCGTCGCGGGTAAAAACGTTCTGAATAACGAAATAAAGTGAGAATTTCTTGTTATTCTAAGCAAAGTCACGCGGGCAGAGATTATAAAATCAAATTGAAGCTCCATTCGCCATTTATTGGGCGAAAAACGTACGAAGTTTAATCAACGAAAAAAGTTTCTTTTTCAGGTCAAGTGTTGCAGAGATGGTTGTTGCAGACTTTTTCGAGACGCCAACAAGTCTAAATAAAATAGAATGACAAATTCATTATCCGTTTGACTCGTTAAAAATGTTTTCTTTCATATTTATTCTTACTTTTCGCTTTTCTTTTGCTGGAATCGCAATCAAGGCTTGTTGAGTTTTAATTACTATTACGTTAATAACATTATGTAAACCTGGAAAAAATAATTGTGACCAACCCCCGGTCTTTTGTAGATGTAATTTTCTTAATCAAAACACCTAATAACATTTGCATTTTAGATGTATTATAAAGAAATGCGAAATACGGAAGCTGAAGATCTACACGTTAAAAAAGAGCTTTTACATTACTGTAACAAACTATGTAAAAACAATAGTAGCAACTATTATTCTAATATAGTAAATCTGAACTTAGTTTGTTCCTACTTTGTTCAAGTTTAAATGTGGAAGTTGAAGCAAAAATGGCTGAGCGGTTTTGGCACATAGATACTTTATAGACGATTGATGTGCCCTCTGCCACTTGCTAGTCTTTGGCCGGATGACCTCATTCCTCAATGCCTAAATAAACAATTATATTATATTATATTTAATTATAGTATACATTTTGAATCTAAATTTCAATAAAAGGGCACACGAAGCAAACACTGCACTGAGCAAATTATCAAGACCCCATAACTATGTTCATTAGCTGTTAATGCAACGCAAATGCAGGCCAATTGGCGGACTAATTAGACTGGTGATACAGAATAAGATAGCTATAGCTAGTGTTGAATAATGAGGCAAAAGGTCGCTCCATATCCTTGTACCAAAATTCGCGTATAGAGAGACTTATCGCCTAAAATAAGGAGTTTGCCCGACTGCTAAAATGATATAAATATATATTTAAAAGGCAATAGAAGTTCAATGTATAATGCCTTGGCTGGCACCGACTCCAAAGTTTGATTTTTTTACTTTTTTAAGTCGGTTTTAATTTATTGATTGAAACTTTTGTTTGTGTTAACAATAAGAAAATTCGCTTCTTGAATGTAAAGTTAGTAGATTTGTATGTTTCATGATAGATTTTAACTAAAGTGATATTGTAATTGGCTAGCT
Source organism: Chrysoteuchia culmella (assembly GCA_910589605.1). Lineage (NCBI taxonomy): Eukaryota > Metazoa > Arthropoda > Insecta > Lepidoptera > Crambidae > Chrysoteuchia > Chrysoteuchia culmella. The sequence goes on from OU342651.1 coordinate 7,472,574, forward strand.
GCTGTTTACCTATGTAATTTGTTGCTGTTGGTTTTCCAAACAAATAAAGAATTATTAATTGTTTTCAAAATAGGTATTCTTTTCAGCTGTCAGTATTTCTTTTCCGTATGAAGGGTCATTAAGTCAGTCTTTCAAACGACTCTTATTTTAACAAACTGTTTTATGATTACACTTTGTAAATATTTTCATGAGCACGACTCGGTGAATTAAAAGAGATCCTATCATGTAAAAGGCAATGTTCTATTTAATCTGATACCATTTATGCTTTATAAAAAAGGTCAACGACGCGACAAGCAAACGTATTTATAAATTTAGATCTTATAAACCGCATTATAAGTTCCAATTTCCCTTGAAAATTTTAATTTCAAAATAGTACCCGTTGCATGTCTTTGTTTTAATAAGAAAACTAATAGTATTATTTGTTGTATTCATGAACTTTCAAATTGCCTAAGTAGTTGTTTGGGTAATATATCCGTTTTCTTCTAGTTTGTATCGATTGAAATCAGTTTTTTACATTTTGGATTGTCTTGCTGGAAAATTATCTGTGAGTAACAGATCTTCTTACATGTTGTGAACTTATTTATTTCTGTGTTGATGTATAGCTGTTCCTCTGAGAAGCCCAGGAGTAACAAGACCAAATAAAAGAAATACACAGTAATTTTAAGGTTTTTAAAGCTTAAAAGGGGTTAAATATTTTATGAAAATCTGATTTATTACTTAATCAAAGCTAATTCAGCAAATAACGTAGAATTTGCTATATGACAATTGATGAAAGCAACATAGTTTTCCACTTTATAATATCGAGCCTAATTCTCTATTTATCACTAAGACACAACAATACTCTCGAATTCTGATGAATAATTTATTAACATCAATGTAAAAGAAAAATTTGATCGTTTGTTATTTAAACTAGGCAGTAGGTATAATAATATCGTTGTTCAATAAATTATTGGAATCTTTGATAATAAAACTGAAAAACTGATCAATGCAAGTTGCTGCTACGCTTTTTACTTTGCTTATTTTTTACAGGTCATAGCTAGTACGCAAAATTTGCGTACCTAGCTATGACCTGTAAAAAAATCATTTAATGATTTTAAAAAGTTTAATATTATATATACGCCACCCGTATAAGTTTATATCATTATACTCAGTGGACATCATTTTTCAATTTGAGGACTCTACGAACTATGATAGAGAAAGAATATTCCTTGAAGTATTTCTAGTTATTTGCAGTCTTTTTTTATGAACGACGGGGAGACTCTTAGCCTTCATCACACCTGATGTGATTTATTGACTGAGGCTGAAGATGGAAGCGAGGCTCTCCGGGAATCCTCCACTACTACGGAACTGGCTATCTTATCTCTAACTACCGGAACACAAAAATGCTGAAAGCATTGTTGTTATGGGGACAGACTTAGATAAGACGGTGGTAGCTATCCAGGCGGACTTACAACAAGTCCTACCACCAACCGTAAGGTCTTGAAAAGGGCTTATGTGCAGGCAATTATAGGTATTTATAACTATGGAGAATATTAAATGTTTGTTTTGAATAAATATGGAGTTTTTTTATTTATTCAAAACAAACATTTAACATGATAATTAATATTTAGATAATTGGTGTGATTGTATGGAAATATTTATTTATTTATTCTAAAATCGTTGAAAAAAACATTAAGTTATAAATTTTCACACTCTTATACTAGATCACACAATTCACATTTTAAAAATATTTTTTTCGTGATGTTTCCTTCTATTAAAAAACAGACATAGTATAACACGTAACATTATTATATAAATCCTACTACAATAATGGAATAGTCTAAATATTGCTAGGTAAACGTTAAACTAATATACAACTGTAATAGGCTTTGTGTCCTGATGCAGCAAGCATAGCATTGTATTAATTATTTAGCTGCCTCACTGCAGTTCCCAATGCGATTCACCTTTAAAGCCTAAGTATTATAAGCACAGACTGAATTCCTAATTCATTGAATCTAAATCTTGCGCATATTATGTCTGAAAAAAATTTCGTAGCATTTTTTTCGTATGTCAGACAGTAAGGATGGCGTTCGGAAGTATGCCATATTTTTATTGAAGTGAAAACTTCTTTAGCGGCGTTGAGCACTTTTTCTGTAATGGGTATAAAATCTTAAACTCGCGTCAGGACACGTGACCTGATCGAAAAAGCGTAGGACGGATGGAGAATGTTGAGGTGACAGGTTGACTATGGTCTCGGTTGCTTAGCGACAGACTGTTGATAATGTCTTTTACTTGTCTCTTGTTTTATTGTCAATATATATTTTTCGATTCTCTATAATAACTAATGTTTTCTTATATCTTATTACCTAACTTAACGTTCATTTTAATATGGTTTGTCATGTTTGTGTACGATAGCGCAATAAATGAATATTGTATTCTACCACATAAATGATAGTACTTTTATACTGATAAAGCAATTGGTGCAAAATTATTCCCTAACCATTCCAAAATATCAAACATGCTCAACGTTAATAATCAAGTTTTCACTTCTGCCGGCACTCCCGGAGTGCAACCCGTCTTTTTTTATATTATTTTTTTAGGTACATCACTTTGCTGTAGGACGTGGGGTAATTTTCTATGGGCCGTAATCCGTCTTCTTTGAATTAGGTCGGTAACTTTTTGAGATTTATAAAAAAATTATGAAATTTTAAATGTTTTTCGCGGACTTGGATCGTGACTTTCCCAATAACTTTTTAGAGATAGCTAATCAAGAAATGAAAAATAAGAGTATCTCGGGATGGAATTAAGCTATAGTTGGAGCTATTTTAGGAGGCGGGCGGACATAAACAGTAGGCAGTAGCGGGTCCCGCGCGTGGTCTGTTCTTGGCTTCAGCCTGCGAAGGATTCGAGTGACGAGGAAGAAGATAATGAGCCAATTGAATAAAGGAAGCATAACCTTTTGCTTCTATTATTTGAAGTGAATAGTTCGTATTTTATGAATAATTCAGTCATTATACGTAAAAAAAAGCAAGCATTATTTGAAGTGGATGCTTCGTATATGATAAAAAATTCAGTAATTATTAGAATAATTTTAATAATACTAATAATACTTTATACTTATAAATAATAGAAGCAAAAGGTAATGCTTTCCTTTATTCAATTGGCCCAATGTCTCTGTGAAGGCATTTAACTATAGTTACATTTTATGATTTATTTATTATTAGATAATAATGGGACGAAATATACTTTAGTTCTCAACCGTTTGTAAGATCGATCGTTTCTTTTTATTGAAAAAACAAAGTTAAATTTTATCGTGTGCTTTATTTCTAAACTAGCGGCCACTCGCGGTTTCACCCGCGTGGTTCCCGTTCCCGTGGGAATATCGGGATAAAAGTATTCATTTTCACAACCAGGTAACTATCTGTGTACCAAATTTCATTCAAATCCGTTTAGTAGTTTCGGAGCCTATTCAATGCAAACAAACAAACAAACAATAAAATCTTTTCTCTTTATAATATTAGTTATCAGTATAAGATTACATTTTCAATGCCTTTGATAGTTGAGCGTAGTGAGATCTGTAGGTTTTTTAAGACCTTTTTGACAGCTGGAATCAATAGACTAGAACTATGTAAATGTAGCATCTTTAGGAAAATTTCTCGCATTATAATAATTCTAATCTTTGGTAGAACTCTAGAGCGACTGAAAATGATGTACCCGATGTACCTAATTAAGGCGCTACTCGGAAAAAGTATGGACTTTTTGATATAAAACTATAGCACGGTTACTACAAATCTGGTAATAACATATATATTTCTTCATTCCTTTATCTAGATTCGTATAGTTTCAATAACACGATTTTATGATTTTGCCTCGACACTTTTTCTTTTCGAAAAGTCCTCTAAAAATACGAAAATTCAAGATTATTCTTAAATGGGGTATTGACACTATTGGAAATTGGTTCAATAAGTGGACACCAATAATATTTAGGATCGTATAGAAGCATTTTTTTTAAATCGCGTCATTTTGTGTTTTTTTGCCTAATTGAGTGTTTTTCATTTTGACGGTTCGAAAAGTGTTGCCACCAAACAAAAAATACCCTGGAATTGGTACTTTTGGAATTGGTACTACACCACCAACCAGTACGTACCATGCCACAGTGCGGTGCTTGCGGAAAGTTCCTGGCGGCGGTAGGGGCCGCCACTTGCAGTGCATGCCCTTTGAAATATCACAAGGCGTGCCTGGCCCTCGCAGATAAAGCCCAAATTAGCAAGGACTGGGTTTGTCCGACGTGTAAGCAGGGAGCGCGCAAGGGAGACAACAGTCAAACGCCAGTTAAAGGCATTTGTGGGCCCTCAGCTACAATCTCACCACCACCCGTGGATACTGGGGCCTTATCTTCTCTCGGGGGCAGCCCTAGAGATCAGGCCGCTCAGCTGCTACCTAATGATGTGCTGGAGTTCCGTCGGGTGTTCGCCGACTGCATGGCCGAAATGCGTGAGTTTCGAAACGAGACGATGTTGCTGAGGCAGTCGATTACGGCCTTGACGGAGCGGATAGACGACATGGACAGAAGACTGAGCAGCATGGAGGAGCGTCTGGAGGCACTCGAGGGCCGCTCGCCTGGAGATGGACCCGGACACGTGCCGGAGCTGGAGCGTGTGATTGCTGCGCTTCGCCTCGAACTGAATGAGCGTGACCAAGAAGCGTTATTGGCTGATCTCGACATCGGCCACGTTCCCGAGCCGAAAGGGGAAAACGTGACCCACACCGTCATCGCTCTGGCCGCTCAAATAGGCGTGAGGTTGGACGATCGCGACGTAGTGTTCGCGGAGCGCGTCGGTGCGCCTCCTGCTGAGGGGGGCCGCGCACGCCGCATAGTGGTGCGCTTATCACGTCGCCACCTACGCGACGAAGTACTGCATGCCGCCCGCGTCCGCCGTAACATCAAGTCTCCTCAGGGGGGGCGCTTCTACGTAAATGAACGGCTAACCCGAGCCAATCGTCTGCTCTTCAACCAAGTTCGCACGGAGTGCCGCAGGTTGAATTGGCGCTACTACTGGACAAAACAGGGCCGAATTTTCACTCGCCAAAGTGATGGTAAGACAGTCTTCAGGTTGCGCTGTGAAGAAGACTTGCCTCGAGTTTTTGGGTCGGCATGACTCGGCAAAACCTGTAAATTAGGTTTAATAATTGTAATCAGGTTTTTTTCTTTATCTGTGTTCACCTCATATCAAAAAATTATTTCTGTGTCTGTCGCTCTAATTCTAACCTCGCTCTGGAATTTATTTTTGGTTTCATATTCCTTGCTTTATTTACTTTTACTTAACATACTTAATAAGAGTTGGTCTGTATCCATTAATTTCGTAACAGCCTCGCTCTTAAGTGTAGTTTTTACTGTTAACAAACTGTTTCATGTACTCTTTAATCTTTCTTTGTGTGGGGGGCAATCAGCAAATTTAAAACTACTGCATCTCTTCACCACAACATTTATTTTAAATATTACATATTCACATTTAAAGATTTTTTTTAATTTAAAGATTCTTTTAACCGTTACAATATCGAACAATTCTCACAGTTTATTTATTTTTTTAACTAATGGTACGCATAATCCTATTTATAAATGCTATTATTTATTTCCTTTTTACACTTTTTTTATATTTCATATACTGTATTAATTCATACTATTACATATCAGCAGCTATACACTAGATTAAATAATAAAAATGAATAACCATAGGAACTTAAAAGTTGGAATTTTTAATGCTGGCTCCCTTAGTACAAAACATGAAGATTTTCTGGTCGCAATGGAGGAGTTAAACCCAGATATTATGGCCATAAATGAGACTTGGTTAAGGTCGGGAGAGGAGGACAAAGCACCGAGGCTAGCCAGTTATAGTTTGCGGCATACACCACGGCCCAACAACATTAGAAGTGGACGGGGGGGTGGAGTTGGGTTCTACATTCGTAAAGGCTTTAATGTGCGCACGTGCCCTTACCCTATTACACCATCAGTAGAACAAATGTGGTTGAGTGTGCGCTTGCTGAACAAGGTAGTCATAATAGGCACAGCTTATAGGCCACCATGGCTGGATGTTGGTATCTTTCTTGACGCTTTGACTGGCTCCATTACCTCTTTCACTAGATGTGACGGGCTTATCTTATTGGGAGACTTCAATGTAGACCTCCTTGTCAGTGGGAGTAGCGGGCAGCGATTACTTACGCAATTCTTTGAAACCATAAACTTGAGTCAGTTAGTAAATGAACCAACACATTTCACAGATCATAGCAAAAGTTTAATAGACATTATTGCCACTGATATACAATCACTAAAGGTCACAGTCAGAATCTGTCCCGATCTCAGAGGTCATGCAATGGTGGTGGCCGAGTTTAAAATAAAAAAAGAGAAGATGGGTCCACAGTGGTTGGAATATAGGCCTTTAAAGGATATTTTTCAGAGTCAATGGGGAACTGATCTTGAAAAAATTGACTGGAGCCATTTTAACAAAGCAGGAAGTGTTAACACATTAGCGGATAATTTTACTACTTGTTTAATAAATTTATTTAACTTGCATGCTCCAGTCAGAAAACGCAGATTTAAGCATCCTCCTCACCCTTGGATCACAGACACGGTAAAATCTATGATGCATATTAGGGACATATATCTACAAACTTTCAAAATGAACAAGACAGATTCACATAAAGCCACTTATTTAGAAATGAAGAGTCTTGTGGAAAAAGCTATTATACAAGAAAAGAGGTGTTACTTTAATCTGCACATTAATTCCAATAGAAATAACCCTAAGCGGCTTTGGCAAAGTCTGAAACACACTGTGTTGCCTGATGGCAAACCTTCTGAACTTCCTCCGTGCTTTGATAACCCAGATACCATCAACACTCATTTCCTTAGCGCACCTGGGCATAACAATGTCTCAATCTCCCAGCTCACGTATTTTGAGCATCATAGACATAGCTCTTCTATACTTTCTCTAAAGCCAGTTAGTGAGGAACTGGTGCTTAAAATCATCAAGGGCCTCAAATCTAATGCAATGGGCTGTGACGGTCTCTCACTGGACATGTTACTGTTAACATTGCCGCATACACTGCATGCCATTACTATTATAATAAATAGGTCAATAGCAGAATGTACTTTCCCAGACAACTGGAAGACAGCGGTCATTAAGCCTTTGCCTAAAGTCAGCCCACCATCATCCCTTCAGGATCTCCGACCCATAAGCATCCTGCCATGTTTGTCTAAGCTGCTGGAACGGGTGGTTTGCGATCAACTTACACAGTATCTCGAGGAGAACAAAATCTTGCCTTGTTATCAGTCGGGCTTCCGCAAGGGTCACGGCACCGCTACGGCTTTGGCTGACGTAGTTGATAATATTCTCGCAGCTCAGGATCAGGGGAGAGTCAGTGTTCTTGTGCTCCTGGACTTCTCGCGTGCTTTCGAAACCTTAAATACCGCATTACTGTTGTCTAAGCTTGCCTATTATGGAGCCGACACAGCCACGGTAAAATGGTTCGAAAGCTATTTAACGCTTAGGAAACAGTATGTGCAACTTCGGGACACACATGGGATCAAATCCAATTCATCTCTCCTACCTATACAACGTGGGGTACCGCAAGGGTCCATACTTGGCCCCATTCTGTACATTCTGTACAGTGCAGACCTCGTCCAGAACATACAGCACTGCCACCACCATTTATATGCAGACGACCTACAACTATATTTGTCTTTTGACCCAAACGATTTGGACAATGCTGTTGCAAAGATTAACAGTGATTTGTCAAAGATAGCTGCTTGGTGTGACTCCAGCTGCCTCGTCCTTAACCCAAAAAAGTCTAAATTTATGCTTTTAGGTTCTAAAATTAAACTTCAGAGACTAGATAACATAAGCATAAACATTAAATTAAATGGCGAGAGTATTACCCGTGTGGACAAATGTAGAAACCTGGGTGTAACTCTGGATAGTCGCTTAAACTTTGAAAGCCACATCACGGAGTGTGTTCGCAACTGTTTCTATCGTCTTAAATTACTATACAGAATACGTCCATATTTACAAGAGCAGCTTAGAATTACACTCTGTGAATCACTAATACTCTCAAAGTTTAACTATTGTGACACTGTTTATGGTCCACGGCTTCTGGCTAGGACGGCTAAACTTGTGCAGCGTGTCCAGAATGCCTGTGCACGCTTCTGTTTCTATGTGCCGCCTCGGTCTCATGTGACCCCATATCTAAATAGCGCTAATTTACTGAAAATGGAGGCCCGTAGAAAGCTACACCTTGCCACTCTGATGTTTTCAGTAATTAATTCAGGCAAACCAATATATTTACACAAGAAACTCACTTGGACTAAAAAGTACAATGATAATCCGATTAGAGCTTGCACAAACACCTTTGCAACACCAAGCCATCGCTCTATGGCCTTCCGTGGATCTTTCAGGTTCGCAGCCACGCGTTGTTGGAACGATCTTCCGCCGCCGTTGCGTGACCTTAAAACAATAAATACATTCAAAAAATGTCTTAAAAAGTATTTAATTTCGCTCCAGCTTACGTTTACTGCTTCGAAACCGTAATAAAAGTGTCTGATTACTTACAAATAGGTTTTTCCACGTCGTGCGTATGGCATTGTGGAAGTCGCTGCGAACACCTAAACAACATCTAATGCACAATCCATAAACTCCACTACTGCTTGTAGTCATAAGTACCTCTCGGAAACTCAGCCACCTCGGCAAACGGCTTTCTTAATGGCATCTATAATTATACGCTACGTGGCAACAAACAACTCTCATGGTTATAATCAAATTGTCAATGTCAATCAAGGTGACAGACGCATGACATGTGCGTTCCATTTCATGCATGTAAAAATATGAACAATATTTTTCCCTTACTTCACTTATTTCGTTTTTTAGTTTATTCCATATTCCATACACCATTTAGTTTATTCCATTTTAGGTTTGGTTTTATTTATTTATTTTTTTTAATTATAAATGTACATATTGCTAAGTTTATTTATTTATATCCATTATACACAGATTTCAGCTATCAGCTCTTTTTTTTTCGCGTGTTGTACGGTTGAACGTTTCTCGTATAGGACAGGCCCTGCCAGAATACCAGCGCTGTTGCGGTGTTGAGATATCGTTCTCACATCGTAACAGCATTTTAGCTGAGGCAGGATCCTGATTGGCCCGTCACACTTTTCTTTTAAGCATAAAATAATTTGATGTTTGTGTTTTTTTTTTTTTTTATTCCTTTTTGTTTATTACATAATATTTTTGTTTCGTGCCTTGTGACGTGTCAATAAAAACTTTTTTCTTTCTTTCTTTCTTTCTTTCTAATCTGCAAAATCGGTCTCGCTCCCGTGCGCGTCGTTTTCTCATTGCTATCTCGCTTCAGCATATTTTTTTCGAGTATCGCCTTAGCGTATAGTTATTTGTAACCACAACAGAGAGTAATCTATGAATGAAAAAAAATCCTCGTGAACAATAAACTTTCTTTCATACTCTAGCATTATTTTGCATTTCCCCAGCTTTCATTCAAACCACGAATTAAGTAATAAAAATGGTCGTAAACGCTAACTCGGTTTACAATTTTCCATTCCCTTTATACATATAGCAAGTATTTGCGTGTTAATGTCACGAACCGCGGTTTCGTCTCACGTAGGTATTTTAAAAATGTATCTAGATAATGAAGGACAAAGAAAAAGCTTCCTTATTTGTTCTTGTCACAGTTAGGGTTGCATGCGACGACGCCGTTTAGCCGGCGGTTACTATTCGAGGCGGCTAGGAAATTCGGCGAATACCTAAGTCATGAGTTATTATGCAGACACCATTTACCAGTTTTTCCTGATACAGTATATCACGAAATAGTTCATTTTTCATAATAAACTTCATGCGCATATTTCATATTTCGAGGTTTTGCTTACTAGGACGATATTACTAGTACGTATTTTTAATTATAGAACTATTATAGTACGGTTAGAGATGTTACAAATCTAGTAATATGATATACATTTCTTCATACTTTCATCTAGATTTATAAGGTTTCAGAAACACGATTTTATGATTTTGCCTTGACACTTTTTTTTCGAAAAGACCCTTTAAAAGTACTAAAATTCAAGATTATTCTCGAATGGGACTACATATACTATTGGAAATTGGTTTAATTATTGGAGACCAACAATATGTGGAATGGTGTAGTTTCATTTCTCTTTAATCGCTAGTTATTTACTACGAAGTGATTTCGTGGTTTTTCGCCTAATCTGCAAAATCGGTCTCACTCCCGCGCACTTCATTTTCTTATTGCTATCTCGGTTCAGTCGTATAGCGCCTTAAATACTACTCCAAACTACTAACTACCAAACTCCTAGGGCAGACATTAAAAAAAATCATGTTGATAACGTTTCAAACTAAACTCAAATAAATAAATATTTGCATACAATCACACCAATTACCTAGCCACGCTAAGTTTTATGAAGAACTTGTATTATGGATGCTATAACGGATTCGTCGTCTCAGCCACATGGCACCCACTGTTGCGTATAGGCCTCCCCCAAGGATCTCCACGACGATCGGTTCTGCGCTGCCGGCATTCAGCGTCTTCCCTCGACCTTCACCAGATCGTTGGTCCACCTCGTTGAGGGCCTACCCACAGAGCGTCGTGAATCGAGCGAGCGAATTCCAGAACCTTTCGGCCCCAACGGCCAACGGTTCTTCTCGCTATATATCCCGCCCACTGCGACTTCAGCTGAGCAATCCTTCGAGCAATGTCGGTTAGTTTAGTTCTCCTACAGATCTCCTCATTTCTGATTCGATCACATAGGGAGACCCCGAGCTTAGCTCTGTCCATTACACGCTGTGTGACCTTGAGACTTCTCATCAGACCCATAGTTAGCGACCACGTTTCACTGCCATAAGTCATCACTAGCAATACACACTGGTCATAGACTTGCGTCTTGAGACACTGAGGTAAGTCGGACGCGAAGATTTTACTGAGATTCCCGACTTGGGAAGCACCACAGAGATCTTCGAGCACTGTGTTTAGGTCCTACAAGATCTCAGCCATAAGAACTATATCATCGGCAAAACGAAGGTGTGATAGATACTGGCCAGTAATGTTGATGGCCAGTCCTTCCCAGTCCAAGAGCTTAAAGATGTCCTCCAACGCAGCTGTGAACAGTTACGGCGAAATGACATCTCCCTATCTTTTTCTTTTCCTTTCCGCTGGCGGCATCCGTTTACGAGCATGACGCATGCCAGCCATCACTTCGCTCGACCATATTGACGACCTGTTTGGCGCAGGGGTACTAACCCCGCCTTCTGCGCCAGAGGTCCCGGGTTCGATCCCCGGACAAGACAAATATTTGTGTGCATGAACATGTCTATTTGTCTTGGTCTGGGTGTTTAATACGTATATTAAGTATGTATTTACAAAAAGAAAAGTATATAAGTATGTTTATCCGTTATCTAGTATCCATAACACAAGTTCTTCATGAAACTTAACGTGGGACTAGATAATTGGTGTGATTGTATGCGAATATTTATTTTTATTTATTTATATTTAAGGGGACGTAACGACCCGCTGCACACGACACCGCCGATGAAATGTTTAAAGAGAGCATGACATACTCAAGCTACCTGCGTTAAAAGTTGAATCTAATACTTTACTAAACACTAATTGAAGGACTCGGCTACAATTTCGAAAAAATAAAAAGAAATATTTATGACCAAGTTGTTTTGTCATTCAAGTAATCTATAATAGTATAATATCCTTTCTTGAGAAAACATCCTTTTACTAAATAAAGCAAGTATATAGGTGTAGCAGTTAATATAGCAGGTTACCGGAATTGAGATTATCGAGTCCTCTTCCTCTCTTCGGACTTCAGACTACTCTATGATGTCCCAGTATAACCTGCTTTTACTTTCTTCCAGCTATGTTAGCTTCGCGTCAATCATTAGTGTGCGCGCGTTGTAGGTTGCCAGGTGCAGAGGTCGTCGTTGTTGATAGCCGTTCGTAACCCGGGGATTCTAGTCACCCCCTCTGCCCTGCCGTTAAAATAGCCGCTAGCGTAGCTAAGAATGGCAGGGGTCTGGCCGATTTTTTGGTGTGTAGTCATTATGGGGGGTTTGCCATAATCGCCACGCTTGGCAGGAGGGTTGGCGATCGCAGTAGGCCCAAGTTTTTTTAAAAGACGCCGCTCCCCGTCTTTTGTAGGCTGTGTTCCCTTAGTCGCCTTTTACGACACCCACGGGACGAGAGGGGTAGTGCTATTCTAAGCCGGCACTACACGGCTGCCGGATATAACGGTTTAACATACTTATATTCTTGTTTTTTGTAAATACCTACATATATTAATATACAATTTCTCACTCAAGGTATATTGGTTTGAGTTGAGACGTTCTCATCTTGAAATTCTCATTCCTAAAAACGACCATAAATTTAAATTTTCTTCTTAAGAGGCATACTATATTACTCCATTTGTTTACATAAATGTTTTATCTTGTCCGTTGTCTGTCAGTCACCGTTTTAATATACAAACATGGGTATACTTCTGACGTCGACTCATAAAGCGTGAGTTAATATTGCAAATACGAAAACCGTGAAAAAGACTTACGCAACGATGTTTTGATACAAAATAAATAATACATAGTCATAAAAAGTATGTTCAATGTCAAAGTCAAATATTTTTATTCATAGAGACTTATAGATAAGTGCTTTCGAATAGTTTTTTTTCCCCCTTCCAGCCATTCAGGACATCTTTTAACTGATAAGCAGAACGGCCGCAAGAAGTTATCAGCTTTTACAGAAACATCAACATTTACAATGGAACATGTTGTTGCCAAACACAATCTACAATCTTGAAATATATTTAATATAAGAGGAAAATTTTCTCATACTTAGTTATTAGAATATTTTCCTTTTAAATAGTCAATAGTTATGTTCTAAGTTAGTTCCATACATATAATAAAATAGGTTTGAAACCAAATCTGTTCCTACATGCTATATTTTTGTGGGCAGAATATGAACACTGAAATAATGGTTGTTGAATTTTTCAGTTTTACTGTCCAAGTTTTACGCAAAAAAACTATTAGACGGATATAACTATGCTTAACACCCGATTCAACATTTAACGGTTATTTAGACTGCGATGAAAAATAATTTAAATTAAACGCGGTATGATACTTTAGATGGGTGGCACAGGCCAACTTTGGTTGGATAAGGAGAATAGGCAATATTATTAATTAGGCAATATAAAAATAATTAATAGGCAATAATATAATTAATTAATATTATTAATTCAATATTATTCCAATAAAAAAGTATACATTTACAGATTTACACAATCACATTCGTAGAAACTGTGCAACAACAGCGCCATTCACGATATGTCAAACTTAAAATTGGTTTCGAAAGGTGAGCACTGCGTTTGATGTGCACCGAAAATTTAATCAATTTTGCGCGTCGTAGTTTTGTGTTCACCCAGTGACACAGCGTTGATATGTCACAGTGCCTTATGTATCAGTATGTTCACTTAAAGTCACGAGTCATAAATGCCATAATCGGTAAACGGTATAAAACCTTGTCACATTACAGCTGTATCTGGGTCCTTGGGGAATCAAATACATAAATCAACGTTTCATAAAGGAAACTAAAATTCATCTTACTCGTATTCTCATTAATATCATTTAGTTTTCATGAAATTCTATAAAAAACTAAATTTTGCAGCGTCAAGAATCATAATGACACGTTCACCAGTTTAATTTCAGTTTCATTAATATCTTCAGACACGCGCAGACACGTGCCGGCACAGACAAAACATTGTGGTTGAAAAGACCGGCCGGTCCGTGTCAGATAGACGGGATAGATGTGAATACGCCTCTATACATGGTATAGCAGAATATTATTCTTGTCTGCCACGGTACGTGTCTGACACGCTCATCTAAATTTCTGTAGATGAACCTTTCCTCGTTCAGAAATAAGAATCAATGTCTTTTTCTTTTCCATAAAAAATACATCAATATACTGCGTTAAATTTGACTGTGACTGAATGCGCTTTTGCAGGAACGGCACAGATTAGATTTTGACGTTACGTTTCACGGGGGTTGTTTACGTTTGCATTTTTCATGTAGGTATTTCAGTAAGGTACGTACTCGTATGAACGTTTTCAATTTTTCAAGTTACTTTGGCTAGCTAGAAAAGCGAATCGCTACGTAGGTAAATGCATGAATATAAAAATCGATCTCGTTCAAAAATTTACTTCCATTCTTTAATCATAAATTTTGAAGTTTTATAGATGAAACACACCATCAAATCATTGTTAAAATATCTTGTAAACGGTATTTTACAAACGTTTCAACCGTTGATATAATGTCTCAAATTACATTTATATCTCATACTAAGCCATTATGTCTAATTGAAAGGAAAATTGCCGTAGGTACAATCGTCAGCGAAATAAGCTTTACATTGTATAACGAAAACCGATTTTATATCTTACGCCACAAAAGCGAGCTTGAAGTCAGTACTGTGTGTGCTCCATGTGCTGTAGATTGTACAGTCAACAGCGTATCAAGCTTCTACACTTGCACTTCGAAAACCGCCGCTATTACGAGAGTCATAAGGTTTGTCTCAAGGTCAAAGTATAAACCTGACGTGATGACTGTACCAAAACTCCGCAATTATACGGACACGCAAGACATCGCTCGATCACAGTTGTCGTCAAAAACTTTTCCTAAACAGAATAAAGTTGGCGTAATATCTTGGGAGTTCCGTAAAAACATTGCTCTTTGTTATTATTCGTAATTTACGTGAACGCTTCGAAAACACATGATGTTTACCTAATTAACTTTGTGGATTTCTTGCAGAGCATGTGGTGTTTTAAAATAACAGAAACTTTCACTCTTGGAACACAAAAAGAGAAAATCACTAAATACGTACCTTCACGCCATAATTTTATCCTTTCCTGGATTAGCAGAGCATCAAAAGTTGCAGCTTGAGAGTAAAAAAAGTATGAGCATCACTGTCATAGCTCACTTTACCTATATATTTCAAGTCAAGCAGAAGTTGCACTCAGCCAGTTCCGGGCGCTAGACGTCTAGAGCGGTAGGGTTGTATATCGAAATGTATGTTAAATTGATAGTTCTTTATTTAATTAATAGTGATTTATTGTGGTTCAAGAATACTCAAATATTAGAATTATTGTTCATTAGAAAGTTTACATTACATTGTTTATTAGCGTTCTTATCATTTTTGTTTAGGTAGTACCTTTTTCTTTTATCATTTTAATTTGATTGATTTAGACTTCATACTCAAAGCTAAAACGGTGGATTTAATGGCAGTTTTTATATGTACAGTCAACAATACCTACGTCTGACTTCACACCTGCACTGCGAAAACCGCTACTTATTCATTGTAATCGGTTCAGTAGTTTAGTAGTTACGGTAGAACATACAAAAATATTACTTTTAATTAATAAAATCTCTTATTCTACTTCATTATTCATTCAGATTATAAAAATCAACTTTTAATGAGATCTTGTTTTCTTGTTAATTATATTATGTACCTTACCTTATTACATATATATTACATACCTATTAAAATAACAAAAAATACTTTTAAGGAAATGTATATTTCTGTGGTAATGTCTTTAAACAAAAAGGTTAACACTAAAGGTACCTACCATATCCATTTGGAGTCACACATATCGTAGACGTCTAATAAACCAAATGCGCTTGGAGGAACGTTACAGTCACACATATTACCTACCATATCCATTTGGAGAAACGTTACAGTCACACATATCGTAGACGTCTAATAAACCAAATGCGCTTGGAGGAACGTTACAGTCACACATATTACCTACCATATCCATTTGGAGAAACGTTACAGTCACACATATCGTAGACGTCTAATAAACCAAATGCGCGCGGAGGAACGTTACAGTCGCACATATTATTTTTATTCATATTTATTAATTGATATTGCCAAATGTTTCAAAACATCATTAATTTCTAAAAATATAAAGATATTATGCCAAATTGTTTAATATACTACACGCTCGTCTCGCTCGACACGGCTCGACTGTTTTATCAGCGAAAACCAGCGAGACGCCCTGTAGAAGCGCGTATCTGTGTGCGTGCGTCATTTCAGCCGTATGTATGCAGTGCAAGGCCTGTTTAGACTGTGCTCATAGCCACACATAAACTAGGCAATATGTGTCATTGTTTGGGTTTAAGATATGGTACGGGTGAAGAAGTAGCCAACTCATCTGAATACGGGGTGTTAAAATACCCATAACGAAAACGAAAACCACATATTCTTCCGATCGCTACAATGATTTTCTTGTATGGAGCCAAATCTGGGGACTTGATAGTTAAAGAGTTATTAAGGATCAAAGTCAACATTTACTTTTAAAGATTATCGGATCAAGTTATAAAACCGCGATGAACATGAAAATTAATCAAAGAAACTGGATCCCTACCGCCTACTCGTACCCTCTAGTTACACGAACAGGTTATTGCATGCGTTTTTTGCGTTTAAAAATAACGCCCAATTTTCGTAAACGAAAAATAACAGTCGTCTCCCAGCAATTATTTTTACATATTCTTATTTAGTTTGATGTTCTACACATATATTTCGGCTTCGGTATGGTTCTTTTAACACCCTGTATAGGTAGAGTATGCCCTGTCCGTTGATAGGCTTGATGTCGTGTCCTGCGTGTCCATACAGCACCCCGACCGCCTAACGGTATGTGCCGCCGCTTGTGCTATCGATTTTTCAAATCTGACGCTATCACTTGCATACTAAAAATGCAATAGTGGATCCAATAGATGAATAGAAATATGTAGGAATTAGTCAAAAACCCTCGTTGAAGGGTTTTATGAGAGTTTTAAGTTTGATAGCTATAGCGATAGCACAAGCTAATACCGTTAGGCGGTCGGGCCGCAGGTACACGCAGGAGGACGATAATATGGAGACTACTGATGCTGCAGTCTTAGTAGCAAATTTTTGACCCGATACAATAATTAGGTCTGCTATCGACTCGAAAAGAAGAAGAAGATCTGTACTGGAATGTCAGCAGCTGGCGCATTCTATGTTTTTCTATCGCTCCCAGTCGCGAAAATCACTTTCGTATAAAAATCATTATAAAAGGACATACTCTACATTTTGTAGCGGAAATAAATCTTGAAGACTCCCATCCCCTTCAAGATTTATTTTGTATGGGATGACAAATTTGTTGGGGGATCCCATCGTTCCTCCAGGCGACAAAATATAATATAATTCTGATATGTTTTGAAGCATACTTGCCATTATTCCTGCCTGAATCATAAATTTAATCTTTATGTGTATTTAAATTAAATATACAAGTTACATAGCTATTGACAGTTCCCAGACATGAGCCACTGGTGTCACTCACTATAAGGGCACTGCAAAATTGTGTTAAGATAAACAAATCTTTTAAATTATTAAAAATAAACTAAATAAATAGGCTAAAAAATATAGTTATAGATATAAATACAGTTACAGTTAATACATTACTTTTAACAGATAGATTCAAGTACCTAATGGCTTATTTTTTTTTTTTTTTTTTATTCTTACACATCATTCATTCACTTACACTCATCACATCAGTCACACACTATTGTTGCACTCCAAAAATACCTACAGCTACTATAATAACATATATACAAACAAATAAATTTCATATAGGAGACGCGTGCTTGTTATTTTATAAATGTTAGTTTTAATCTTAGTTTTATTTTGTTTTCATTTTTTCGATGCCTCCGTATTGACATCGACGTGTCAATAAAAAAGTGGGTCTAGTTGAAAACCAGCGTCAGCTTCAACACTGACACATGCTGAACTAGATCCCTTTTGATGCAGCCATGTGGAACATTTGGTTATAAGATTTTTGTGTATTTTTTGTCATATGTTATGTCTATGTCCTCTGCCTGTATCAAATAAATGTTATGATTTATGATTTATGATTTATTTATTTAAACTATCCGCTTGAGGCCATTGCCATGACAACAAGCGTCACTTAGAAACAAAAATAGTGAATTGTGCAGTGCCTTCTTGCAAGAACTCGCGAATATTTCCACATCACTAAATCTCGCTCATGACGTCACCGTAGTTACGAAAAATTCAACACGCTAGATTCTCATACAGTTTGAGGCGCTCTTTTCGTCGATAAAGGTCTGTGTAAAAGACCATAATTGTGGGTTGTCTTTTTACTACTTACCTACACGTGATTTGTTCACACTCGTACTATTAGTTGAGTAGCTAGCAATTTTTTGACGCTTTTAGTTTTTTAGGCAGGAAGTATATGTTTAAATATTTTTTTGCATTTTAATGCAATTTTTTTATTTATGATAATTTTGTAACAGAAAAATATTGGAAAAAATCGAATCGGCTCACTGCTCTGACAGAGGAGACACAAAGGTCACAGGTTCGTGTGCTGTCTAAAAATAACTTGTGGCCGAGTCGACTTTTTTCTTCTATTAAAATTTATCATAAGGTAAAAGTAGTCGGATCTGTAATAACGGAACTATAAATAAATACAATAATAATGTATGTAATTTATGGACTCGAAAATACACGGTTAAACCTCTTGTTACCCTTTTTTTACCGGATTATGGTTTAGAGTTAAGAATAATATTATAATATTTTTAGAACCTACCAAAGACCTATACGGAAATAGACGGTAAAAGTTTACCTACTTTGCGTGCCAAAAGTTTGATCCACGCTCAAAGTTTTACGACTTATGTCAGTCAGTTTGAGACCATTGCCATGAAAACACGCGTCATTCAGAAGAGCTCGTCAATAACATTTACACATCACCATAACATCACTAAATCTCGCTCGTGGCGTCATCGTAGGTACGAAAAAGTCGACACGCTAAATTCTCATACAGTTTGAAGCGCTCTTTCGTCTATCTCGCTAAAGGTCTGTGGTACCTACACGTTCATACACGGTGGGTTGGGTAATGATACCTCACTCATAGGTAGGTACATACCAGAATTATTCGCCTTCGCGTGTATTCATGCAACTTTCGCTCCTTTCGGTTCGGATGTGTTCGATGTTCTGAATCGATTTTCATTCACTATTTAGTCGATCGATAGACACATTGAATATTTCTTTTAATAAGTATTTTTATTAATCCACCGAATATAATAAATTGTATTTGAAAACCTCTTAAATATGAAATCGGGGTAATAAGCGAAAAATTATACAAAAAAAAAATCTTATAAGGTAGTTGCAACCTTATTGAACATTCAAAGTAGCGATGCCATCTATAAGACCTGCTAAAAAACTCGCAAAATGTTTGTCTTGTTTAGTTTAATTAATTACTTAGTAAGATATATTTACTTGGTCATGTACATCATCAATATTAGAAATACCTCCAAAACAAGTTATATCAGAAATTTACTCATTTAATCGTAATGTCACATTTCCTACAAAACGCATCATTCCATAAATATTGGTAATCCTAGTTGCCTATGAATTTAGCTCAAACATAGTAAATAACAACCGCAATGCGAGCGCACGACAAAATACAATTACAGACCTAAGTAAATTGCAGTTATTCATACAGGGGCATTAGCGGACTGCAATAACTACAATTTAGAGAAAAAATATTGCACACAATTAGGAAATAACTACATACCTTTCCAATCTTTTTCTAACTTTTCAATTAAGTAAGTTACTTAAAGTTTTTATTGTAGGTACCTAACTAACAATTTAAATAACAAGTCTAGTGACACAGAATATACAAAGTCAGTATAGAATGGTTTATCGAAACAACCTTCGCTGATAGAACCTAATAATTTAAGCCTACCGTAACCAAATGAGAGTGATTTCATTATATTTCACCGAAATCACTCTAGCTTATTAGCCTATTAGCTCTAGCCGACTTAATTAGGTTAGGTTAGGTTAGAACTGTTTAAAAAACAAAGCGCGAGCCGAAATAATGTATGATCTTTTCGAAAAATCATTCTGAGCTCGCCTTGATGAACATGTTGATTTTCTATATGACTTTTTTTTTGTATTTGTTTTTTTAATAGAATTGCGTTTGCGAACATTGTTGTCATACAGTATCTCTAATCATTTAAAGCATCGTATCCGCGTGCGTAAATTCACTCGCATTCATCTGTTTCAATTATGCCAATATATTATTAATTATCAATTTACTTACTTAATTGATGTCAAGCAAAACTTTAAAAAATATATAATACATTATTGCAATGTAATCATACTACTCATAATCATACTGTCGACGCTAGCTTACTAGAGATGATGAGGGTCAAAGAAATTTTCGTTTAATTTTGGTTTTTATATAAAGCTTTCTTGTGCCTGCTCGTTAATTTTTGTAGCCCTTTAGGAAATTGCACCGCCGTAAATCACTTCTATGGAAGAAAAGTAAAAGCTTGTTGCGGTTACGTTGTAAAGCTTAGCTTAGCTTACTTGTAAACTCAAGCAAGCTTAGCTAAGCTTTAGGTCTTCCGCCGTAAGCGTTTGCGAACCGATCGATGGCGGAGTTTCAAATGCAATACTTACCAATGTTTGTAAAATCTAGCCTACATGAATAAATGATATCGAGTTTGGGTATAAAAGGGAATAAAACGGATGTGTATTGTAAATCCTTGCGGACGAAGTCGCGGTCAGAAGACTAGTTTGATATATTTCAAATACTAATAAAACAATACCGTGACTGACTGACAGACAACGCACAGCCCAAACGGCTGAACCGGTTAAGCCGAAATTTTGCATAAAAGATACTTTAGCGATGTAGGCTAACACAAAGAAAGGACTTTTTTTATATTTCCATCTACCGACAACCTTATTCCTCGCGGACAAAGTCGCTGGCGGAAGGCTAATTTGATATATTTTTCACCTCACACGCTCTGAAAAGGAGGTTTTGTCAATCAAATTGTCTTTGTCTTGTACCTCATGTCAGTGTCAACATTTACGGAATCGTTTTTATTCTTATTATTAAGTAACAATATATTCCTACTTTAAATAACTTTGAATTAACTAATAATACTCCCTTTTTTATTATTTTAGTTTTTTATATCATTAAAACAACGAGAATAACGTAAATTTAGATTAAACTTTAGGTTTAAATATTTTTTTACCGGAAGTTGACCGCGGAAACAACCATAAAATGTTCCTCGCTGTTGTGAGGTGAAAAATTGTGTGTTGCCCTCGGCAGAAAAGTTTTTAGCGTCTTGTACCTTTGAAATCCGCTCAGGATTCAACATTTGAACCCCTCGCTACGCTCGTGATTCAATTCTAGAATCCTTCACTTGCTCAGATTTCAATAGAGGCAACTCGCCGCTAAATAACCACCTTTCCAGCCTTGCATAACAACTATTTCACGTCACAAGCTCGCAAATTAGTCATTTAGTTTCTGCGTAGAAAACCGCATTTTGCGGCCTAGTGCGGTAAAGTATTTTTGTAATTTAATACCTAAAAATATGTCATAATACGTTTCGAATCGCACTATTGACTTTTTTGATACATTTTATACTTATTTTAAATAGCTTTCTATTAATTATAATACTCCGTTTTGGTTTTATTATATTATGTTGGTTCATTGAATCATAACAACAATAACAATAAGATTAAACTATTTGTTATAAGAATTTTATATTAGGCTGGGTGAGATTTCACAACCTATGATTGGATTTCGGAACGTGGCATAAACCTTTATTTTTAAATTGTCTTTGTCTTGTACCTCATGTCAATGTCAACATTTACCGAATAGTTTTTTTTGGTAATTTATAAGTAACAATATATTTCTACTTTAAATAACTTTGAATTAACTATCATACTCCCTTTTTTATTAATTTAGTTTTTTATATCATAAAAACAACAAAAAAAAGGTATATTTACATTAACTTTTTGTTTAAAGAATTTTTTACCCAAGTTGATAGCGGAAACAACCGGTTCCTGTGTGTTTTATGGTTTGTGTGTGTGTTGTGAGGTGAAAAATTGTGTGTTGCGCTCGGCAGAAAAGTTTTAGCGTCTTGTACCTTTAAAATCCTCGCTTCGCTCAGAATTCAATCCAAGAATCCTTCACTTGCTGAGGTTTCAATAGAGGTAACTCGCCGCTAATAACCAACTTTCCAGCCTTGCATAACAAATAACTATTATTGTTTGATTGTAACAATTGATGTCATTGCTTATTAGGTTCATTGAAAGCTTTTGCTCTATAGGTACTCTTTGTTACAGAGTTACGAAGCAGTTTTACCGTTTTCTCGTTACGCCTGATATCGTAAAAACTCAAGTAGTACCTGTAGGTAGATTAAATTTTACGTTCCAGTTCCCCGTATAAAAATAATAATATGTAATTTGCGTACACCCGAATCAGGAAAAAATTTGGTACCTACTTGCGTTGATCGGAATCCAAGCATATTTTAATACTGATTTAGTGGGTAAACATTTGTGCATTAGCAAGCCATAGACACACGGACTTTGTAAGATTTTAATTAGGTAATAATGATCGAAATGAGCGCCCGTTTTTGAACAATCAGTGGATATAAAAATACATTATTATAAATAAGTTAAAACCTGGACTGCATTGAGTATCCGAAAATTATAAAAAAAAAACAATCTCATTATTGTAATGAAAACATTATTGTTAATTGTTTTACTGAGGCTAATTGCTGCTAACGTTTCAGACATAATCGTAGGTATTCAAAATTGAAATGGTGTTTCAAAGTAGTGCAAAGAGCACTATACGGTTCTTATTTCTACAATGTGAAAAAGCACTACAATTTGTAAGACAGTTGAGACTAAATATTAAAATGGAATTGTGAAAAAGCATTGCATCTAATTGAAACACGATTGAGATCCGATTATAAGTAAACATTAACAGAATTACTTCGTACAATGGTACGAATCAACAATATTAAACTGTCAATACAAAACACTTCTCCGCCACAAAATTTACGGAAACACGAAATTCAGTGGCGGAGGCAAATAAAAATGAAAATAAATAAAACCTCCGTCGTCGTGTTGACGCGTCCCGTGTGCGCCACGCCCAACAAGGCCACGTGTTGCAGATGCGAGATCACGAACTCAATTCCAATAGGTTGTACACAGATCGAGATAGGACGGGCTTCGTCACAGCCACAATGTGTACGAGAAATTTTCGCAGAAGCCCCCCAATTTCACGATCGAATCTCGATAGGGGAATTGGATGCCCACGAAGGTCCGATAAAACGTTTTACCTGTCTGTTCATTTTTAGTGATACATTTTTTATAAGTGTTGCGGCCGCTTGCCGTTTTTTCGGTTTTAGGGATTTAGTAAATTTTGGTATAAGACTTTTAAGATTAATATTTTAACATCGACGGTTGTTTTGATAACAATGATATTTTATTGATCATCTTACTCGTGGTCATAAATATTGTAAAACAAAGCAGCAACAATTAAATATATTGAAATGGATACTAAAAAATATATAATGAATTTGTTCTGAACATAATTGCGAAAATGTATCTGTTTGAAGTTGACCTTTTAAATTGACTCTATGTCAAGTTAAGAGGCCAACTTCAAACAGGTTAATCAGAAATATCAAAAACAAAATAATAACATCCCCACAACGAAGTGCTAAAAATGTCCAACATAAAAACAGGAACGAAATCAAATAAAAGGCACAATTAACAGAGCAGGATGTAAAATCCAATTAACAAACACCAGCGAACCATCGAGGTTTGTTTACAGTATAATCTGACGGAATTCTAACAGCTCGTTCTAAAGACCAATCACGTAGAAAAGATTTGGAAACGCCTAAGGACTAATTAAATAATTCCGAAGGATGTGATTTGCGACGGAATCCGGGGGTTCGAAACATTCCCCGAGTTTAATGAATTCGTAGCTTTTCAGACGAACAACATTCGTTTGCGCCTCGTGATGCTCAATTTTGAAGTGCTCAAAGATTCCAATAAACAACATTATATAGGACAAAATCGGTTATTGTTTTGAAAGCTTCCTACTCAGTCTTTACTAATACTTTTAGAATAGCTGAATAAAAACTATTTTTGAGGAGAAATTAACTATAGCAAAAGACCATTCATCATTGCTTATCTAACAAATCCAATTGGTATATATTTAGCTATCACACTGTACTGGAGTTGTGTACAGATTTACGAAAGTTACAAAGAACTTAGAGTGGAAAACATTTTCTGTTTCTCTTACGTCTCACTCGCTCGGTTGAAGTTCGTAATGCGAAAGTAAATATTTAGGTGAGAGCCAAACTGGTAGGCGAAGTTTGGTAACAAAACAGTTTATGAAAGAGAATAAATAACAACGCTTTATGACTCCTTTATTGGGCTTGTAATAATCAAAGAGCGTACAGGGGTAGTATCTAAGGATTCTAAGGCGTTTGATTCATGCTTATAAAACCAAGCACTCTCGTAAATAGACTCGATCAATAATCAAAATAATGTCGATTGGGCAATGAAACCACGTCTTCTGAAGGCAACAGGAGATTATATTGAATTGACATTTTCGCATTTAGTAGAGAGCTTCTTGACGTTTCTATTCTAACCCACAATGAAACTTGCACACGAGCATTTTGTGAAACATGCAAAAAAATTTTCTTGTCATTGCTAAATAATAGCTCTAGCTTCCGTCAACAGATGTTTTTTTGTCCTCAGATTTACCACAAAAATCTATTTACAAAGAAAAAGAATAATAGCTATCTATCATAGTTTCAATCCATTAATCAAGTCAAGACAGAAGAAGACGTTTCAACTCTCGGACAACAAAGTTTCTTTAACTTTTATTAAGATCCGGATTCTTGAAGTGAATAATTATAAAAATGCGACGCATATCTCCAGTTCTGAATAAATGACGCTGGAAGGCTTAGCCTCTTAAAAGTTAAATGGCTCTTTTCACTTTTGATTAAACTAAACAGAGGCCTGATTACAGCACTCATTAATTTAAGTGACAGCTCATCGGAATTATAATAGACCCGTTG
Organism: Chrysoteuchia culmella; assembly: GCA_910589605.1. Taxonomy (NCBI): domain Eukaryota; kingdom Metazoa; phylum Arthropoda; class Insecta; order Lepidoptera; family Crambidae; genus Chrysoteuchia; species Chrysoteuchia culmella. Next base: position 7,497,542 of record OU342651.1, read on the forward strand.
AGCTCCCGAGAAAGATCTTGTTGCATTTTCTGATGAATATTTAGTACCTACTGGGAACGTTTACCTTGATGGTTTTAGAGATTCGGGTTTTTATTTATCTTAAGATTAGATTGTATGTGTTGTTTCCTGATTTACTTGATATTATATAAATATAATCCTTAAAAATAAATTGTCGTTGTCGTTTTAAATCAGTTACAAAAAAGAAAGTTTTTCCTCTCAAAACAGAGCCGAATTACCAGGACAGAGGTGTTTTTGTAATGTGATCTTCTTGATTCGTTTTTCATTCTAAGACAGCAGCACCTCATACAGCTATAGTACCCTGCTCAGAGGAATTAATGGGTACATATTAAATCTTCTTTTTCTTTTGCAGAGCGTCTAAACGTCCTGTACGAGAGGAACTGGACAAGACTGGTGCACGAGCAGTTGCGAAAGTTCGAATCATCTATAGTGGCTGCTGCAAGACAGTCACCGGAAACCCAGCCACCAGAGCTGGCACTCGACTCCAAGTGGACCTTCTCTGGAGCCCTGATTTACTGCATCACGCTAATAACAACCATAGGTAAGACTCGATAGTATCTGAATAATTCTTCACGACATTGTGAGGCTGCCCCGCTAGCTGAGACATCATCAAATCTCACGAGATTGCGAAGTTCTTCTTAGTTTTCCAACACATACATCCCCTGAGCGCTCTTTCAGCACCGCCATCCGACGGTGAGCCCAGCGATCTGCGACTTGTGAGCGGCAACTTTAAAATTGGCCGAAGCAGCCTCACAATGTCGATACGCGCAATAATAATTCTAAATCGAAGGTGGTACAAAACATAGAAAGTGGTCGTCACAATTTCAATGAATTGTATGCTACAAAAGGACTGTATGTTTTATAAACTACAAAATCTGTAATGTTTACAACACGTTCATAGTTAACTGCATAAACAATCGTATTAATTAAAGATGACGGACGCCTAATTTTTTTTTGGCTGTCTTTTTGTATTTACACGTCAAATATTAGCGTTGATTCGCTAGGCAACGAAGGTAGAGCATACTAATCGATGACCACGCTCTTTTCGTTAAAAAATTTGCCGATATTTCTCAAGTTGAAAGGTGTTCTTTATAAAGCTCTAAGGATCATGAAACGGTAACTCTATTCATCAATAAAATAGAGGGCCTCAGAACAAACTTTCAAAAGCCAAACCGTTTCGTAATGATACAGTCGATATCTAAGGTCCACTTGTAGCAAACAAAATCTAAAATTTTCTTAAACCTGTGTCCAACATTGCTTAAGGACTATAAGTCGGAGTTTATCAAGGACACTTAACGAATAACAATAGGATCCATTTATCACCAAATTGTACCGTGTTCATGGTTGAGATTTTTCCGATTATGATTCTCTTAAATAAGAGGTATCTATAGAAGGACGACATTTATACGCTTACAAATATTCTTATTTACTGCAAAACCATTGTGGTCTACTTGCAGCAAACTGCAAAATTTTGATTGTATGTAACCTAGATTGAGCCTATTCATAAATGTAGCCATTTTGATATTTTCAAAATTTTGCTGCAAGTGGACCAAAGAACATTTTTTAATAGCCATATTCATAAACCCTCCTTTTCCAAGGATACGGCAACGTCTCTCCTCGTACGGCGGCGGGACGGGCAGCCACAGTGGCATACGCAGCAGCTGGCGTGCCACTGACATTGGCATGCTTGGCGGGACTGGGCGCGTCGCTGGCTCGCCTGGCACGGCTGGCGTGGCTGCGAGCCACTAAGGGGAAAGTGCCTAACACGTGGCGGAAGGATGGAGAGGCGAGCATTTTTATCTCATTAGTTTCCGTTAAGTCTTACAGTGTGGAGCCAATAAAATAATACTAACGGTAGAATAAAACGAAATTAACTTCAAAATCCTCTTCCACAGCTCGAGAATCTCCAACTCCACGAGCAGCAACGCCTCCTACCACAGCCTACAGAGCACAACCAGTACACCTCGTTCCCGCCTCGGCACCGGTCCCCTGGTACCGTCCGGGCGAAGGCGGGTGACCGAGGTCAATATTCGCAAGTATTCGAACGCGCCCCGGCGAGCCCCAGGGCCGCCACGCTAGGTCGTATCAAGCGCAGTGCCTTGGCTGATGGTGAGCTTATTTCGCATTTTGCTTCTTCGATTCAGATATCTATCTTCTTAGGGGTTCTAGGGCTTAATTTTGCTGACACAATATTGTGCAAATAAATGTTCTGATTTTCGACTTTTGTCATAATCATATTTCCAAAGTTTCAGTTTCTGTTATAGTGCTTTTTGACACTGAACTTGTTTTATTGTAAAGAAGCACTTCAATTGTAAGAAAATTAAGATACAATTATGTCTAAACGTTAGTAGGATAAGGACCCAGGTTTTATTCCAAAAAAACGTCGTCTTTGTTAATAATAAAGAATGGAAGTGATAGTTTTTTAACCCAGTCTAATTTTAGATCACTATTTGGGATAAAACCATACCCGTTTGACAGTTTTTGTTAGAGAAGCTACTCAAGTCTCTTCTAAGCTTTCAAGCTTTTACGGAATCTAGATCTTCCTAGATTTTGATTTCATGAAAGCTTTATGGTTCAAAAGAAATAAAGGAAATACGAGGAACAATCGCAGTGAATAGGTATAGTTCTTCTTTCATGATTTTTGTCTTCAAGTCTAACAAAATCTGTAAAATACAAAGCAATTTTGTAAGTATCGTTAATATTTAAAGTTCATTCATTAAAATTTGCCGTTGCTATTTGTATTACCTTAAAACAAAGATTGTGTCAATAATGCCATTGAAAGAAATAATAGCACCTATACTGTTGAGATGGAATCAATCAAATTCATATTGTATGAATAATATCTTGATCAAGAAAACTCCAATATCACAAAATCTTTTGCCTTATCAAGATTTTAATAATATAATACAAATGTACACACACCAATATCACAATAATGCTTCAAGTTGAGTAGGCATTTAATAACATAAAGTGAAGTAAACATTTTGATTTAATAATCAACTAAACTAAGCAAGTTAACAATGTAAGTTACCACGATTTACGAGCAGTAAAGTAATAAGGAACAGTTGTAAATATAAAACCGGAGCTTTATCGCTATGCTTTTAACATAAAATTAGCCGAAACATTTCAACATAGAATAAAATTCTTTATACAGAGCCGCATTCATCGTCAGCCCTTCAGACTCAAACTTTGGACCGGAAGAGGACCGTTGGTGGGTCAAAGTGTTTGGCTACTGTACACGGTCCTGGGAGGGGAAGAGGGAGGGGGACAATCCAGAGACCAAGAGGGCCTGTCATTGAGCAGCTCATAGCTGAAGAGTGCGGCAGTCTTAACAGAAGCCAGGAGGATTTGGATGATTCAGAGGATCCTGATGAAACGTAAGTAACTAAAACCCCCTACTAACAATAATATAGTAACTATTTATAATTCTTGGCATATTTTATTTTATTACGAAGGTCTGCAAACGCATCTACCTATTGTGTTTTCTTTAGACCCTTTTAAAAATACATAAAACAAGGAATATGACGATACATAGTACCTATTAAGCTTTATCGTTTCCATTAAAGTGCGTTCAAAACACGTATAAATTTGGGTGAAAGCAATAAATAAATACATTTATTATTCAAGCGCCTACATTTACAGCTGCTGGATGTATAGATCTACATCAATGAATTCTAAACGGAATTATTTATTCCAATTTCGCCGCAAGGCTCACTTTTCCCCACACTGTATATCGCAGAGTTTGTAATTTTACATTGTATAAAATGTTAACCAAAACATAAATAGATATAAAATCAAATGTCTGTTGTAACCGTAAAGTGAAATTATACCATACCTTTTGAGTCAAATCTTAACCTAAAATTTAAGTTAATTCATTAATTAATATCTATCAATGACAAAACTGGTTACAAGCACTTTTAACAGTAAATCTGACAAAGGATTATAACACTGAGATTGATGAAATATTATAACATGAGCTCATAGTAAAGATACTAATTTATTTATTCTTTAATCTGCATTGGGCTTGGGTGGTGTTTTTTTTGCCCATCGTCCTTAACCATCTTTAAGGATACTTTGTACTGCAGCCACGGCACATTTCATAATGATAGATGATGATGACGCATCTTTTTTTGCCTACAGAATATGCCCTCACGATACGCCCTCCCGAGTGCCTTTGATCTGGAACGACGAGAGTCACAAATCCAAAACCTCCGCCGTTCCCAGCAGCAGTGCGTCCACCAGCATCCAGCACCACAACCACGTCGAGCACTGTCACGTGCCCGTCGGCATCGTGCTGTTCCTCCTCCTTGCCTACATCTGCGTAGGCGCAGCCATCTTCTCCGCCTGGGAGAATTGGAGCTTCCTCGACGCAGCCTACTTCTGCTTCATCGCCTTAGCCACCATCGGCTTTGGCGACTTTGTGCCTACCAGCTTCTTAACCTCCAAACACAGCACTGAGAACTCTAAAAGTGAATACATTCAAATGGTTGCGTGCTGCGCGTATCTAGTCTTTGGACTCATTTTAATAGCCATGTCTTTCAGTCTTTTACAAGATGAGGTTGTGGCGAGATGCTCGCAGATAGCTAACAGCTTGGGACTCTCTCGACAATGACAGTACGAGAAGAGCGATTGTAGCTCTACAGACAATCATTTAAGGATGTTATGATCGTTATTATAAAAATAATAACAAATGATCCATGATATTAACTCCATTTGGATCTCTTATCTTAATTAAAGTGTAATCTTAATTATTGTATTTCATGTTATAAATAAATTATTTTCTCATATCAGCGTGAACTGTAACATTTTGGATAAAAACATGAAAATTAAAATCTTTTTACGGAATTTGTACTCGAAATTGAAAATGAAGTTTGTGATGTAAATAATATTGTATAAAATCTATTTATAAAAGCAAGGCTGAAATTGTAATGAAACAATAAAATTGTGTTGAGAAGTGTCTGGTTTTTATTATTTCCCTTGACAGCCTTAACATTACGAAATTGGTGGCTTTTTTTTACAAAAATATTATTTTCAAGGTCTTACTTACATCTGTATCTATTAGACTTTATTGATATGTAAGTATAAGGATTAGAAAAGTGTAGGTAAAAAAATCTACACAAAATGAGAATATTATTCATTACCAATTTCAATTGCCGTAATACATAAAATGGTTTAAGAATTTCTTATAACTGTATATTAATAAAGGGAAATTGAAATCCCCCGCAATAATAGCTTTGGCCTTAAAATACCCACAAACATGGGTTAAATTGACAACTATGTACTATAGTCCGGTGAAAATCCACTGGCACAGATTATGTTCGACCCGGGTGTATCCTGATCACCTCCGTAACATGGGTACTATTCATAAAAAGAACTCGTGGAAAAAACTAACAATAAGAATGGGAAATGTATGTCTATTTCCGAATTATAGGATTATTCAATCCTGTTTGCTGTTTGCTCACGTTTTGCATTTCAAAGTGAGTGGTGGTTTTATTAATGTTACATTATTATTTTTCAACAGAAGGACAGCTTATTTTATGTATTTTTAACCTTTCAAAATAAATATTAAATAAAAAAATATACTAGAAAAAAGCAACTTGCTCATGTCGCTCTGACGGGACTTTTCCCGAATGTATGTAAGCTCATAACTTCCGACTGACTGCACCGAATTGAATAATTCTTTTTTAGTTGTGTTCGTTATTGTCAGGACAAGGTTTGTATAGAGGTATGAGATTATTCCCAAGGGAATAGAAACCACGCGGGTGGAACCGTGAGCGGCCGCTAGTTAGTAATAAACAAACCCAGCTTACATAACACAATTATACTACAAAAAAAAATTGACAATTCGGATTAGGAATTCCAAATGAAACCGCCCAGTAAATTGTATCCAATAAAATGGTGATAAATAGACTACCTATATTCAATTTTAAATAAAGCGAAAAATGTTCCTTTGATATTAATTTAGCTTACGAAATTCAAGAGTTAAAATATTAAAAAAGGCACGTTTTATCGCGTTTATTCTGGAATTCATTGGTAATGAAAATTCTTTTGACCTTTTTCATCGTTAATGCAAAGGTATTTGAGAGTGCGATTTTATTACTTATTATTTGTTATCAAACAATGACTGCTTTGGAGAGTTAATTTCATGTTGGTAACTAGAGATCTAATGTTTTTGTAATAGTCAATAGAGATATATAAGTAGAGATCAATGCAAACATGTTAAAGACCAGCGCTTACACCCGTATTGTCAGATAGTAAAATGAGGCATAAAACAATTTGTAAGACCCTTAATTCAAATTTCATACAGTTATGTATGATGATATCGGTAAACTGGATCGAGATGAGATTGAACAATGAGTATAAAGAACTGATAACTGCATATACGTATACAATTCATTTCATATAAACAAAATAGTCCGGTAGCCAAACTATTTTGTCACAAACCAAAAAGTTGGATTAAGTATTTTTTTCCTTCTGCATAATTACAAGGACATGTTAAGCTTCAAAAAAATGGATATAACATTCGGTCGCCTTTGGGAAGCTCGAGATTTTCAATATTAGCGGCCGCCCCCGGTCACTCGTGTCGTTTCCGTTCCCATTGAAATATCGGGATAAAAAATATATCCTATGTTTTAGTCCAGACTATAAACTATCTGTGTGCTAAATTCCGCCCGAATTCGTTCAGCCGTTTGTACGTGCTTGAGTAACAACTTCAACACGGTTTCATCCGCGTGATTTCCGTTCCCGATGGAGTATGGGGATAATATATATTCTATATTTCAGTTCAGGCTATAAACTATTTATGTGTCAAATTTCACCCAAATCCGTTCAGCCGTTTTTTCGTGAGTGAAGAAGAAACGTCCAAAGTGGTCGTTTATCGAGAATATCGAGATAAGATTTTGTATATGGATGAAATTTGGTACATAGATAGTTTATAGCCTGGATTGAAACATATGATACATTTTATTCCGATATTCTTACGGGAACGGAAACCATGCGGGTGAAACCGGGAGTGGCCGTTATTATTGAATATCTCGAGTTGTCCAAAGGCAGAATGTCATCCTCCATTTTCTTGAAGATTAACATGTCCTTGTAAATATTTAAAACTAAAAAAAACCGGCCAAGTGCGAGTCGCACTCGCGCACCGAGCCTGAGGGTTCCGTACAATCCTGTAGGTAGGTATATAATTAAAGTTCACCCATCACGACAATCGAGTCATAATTATGGTAGTTTTATTGCAAAATAAAAAAATTCAAAAATATTTTTTATTATATGATGTAACAAAAAATTTACGGTTTTCGCAATTTTTCCTTTATCTGTACTATAAGACGTTACTTCGTACCAAATTTCTAGATTCTAAGTTCACGGGAAGTACACTGTAAGTTTTGATTCCCGTGCGAGTTTCGAAATTTTATAAACGGCTATATCTTTGATTGCTTTGGCTTAGATGTTTGATTTTTTCACAGCTCCAAGGGACAGTATACCTGAGTATTAGATATAAATTGCAGTTTGATACCTCCACACGTTAATGAGAAAAATGGTCTTGACAGACGGACGGACGGATAACGAAGTGATGCTATAAGGGTTCCGTTTTTCCTTTTGAGGTACGGAACCCTAAAAACTTAATCCAACTTTTTTGGGTTTTTCGGATGGCTACCGGACTAAATGAAACAGAGCGACAATTTCCGATGACGTTTTTTTTTATAACGAATAATGATATAAATGCCTAATTACGTTTCAAATAGGAAAATCTGCATCGTACGACGTTTATCAATATCTCGTATTATTTGGTACACCTGCATCTTATCCTACTTCCTACTAAGAATGCGAAAGTATGTCAGTTTGTTTGTTTTAAGCAAAAACTACTGAACCGATTTGTATGAAATTTGACGCACAGATAGACGATAACATGGGTTACTTCATATCCCGATATTCCCACGGGAACGGCAACTACGTGGGTGAAACCGCGGGCGGAAGCTATTATTTCTAAATAGTTTGAATTGTTGAAGTTTGAAGATAGGAGAGCCTATTAGCAGTAATTACGTGTTTATTTGGGAGCCTTTGATTGAGGGTTCCGACTCATGTTCATTAATTATCAGTAGAAAAAGTCCAAAACAGGTGTTTATAGGTCCATCGATCAACCTTTTTGTTGCCTCTTAGAGGAAGACAAATGGAAAACTTGTCTGTCTTGGGGAGTTAAGAACTTGGGTTACTCTAACAATTTACTGTACCCCTGGTACGGGCGGGGTATGTATACCATCTATATTCATCATATCATTATTTATTGGTTTACCAACAACTTATGCACAAAGTTTAAAATAAAAAGTTTAGGTTATTTAAATATGTAAGATAAACCCGCTCTCTAATTATTGACATTAAAATTTATAGGTTAAGTGGCCATTAAACCTCAAACGATAAGAAAAGAAGAAAATTTATAATAGCCTTTAATGCATGGCCACAGCTTATGAACTAGTTTTTATAAAGACTGTGGCATAAACTGTGTTTCTTATCAATAGGCATCAACTTTAAAAACGAATATCTCAGTGTTTTTACCGACTTCAACAAAAAAGGAGGGAGGTACTCAATTCAACGCGTATTTTTTTTTTGTCTGATGTATGTATACCGATTACTCCGGTGTTGGTGATCCGATTTTAATAGTTGTTTTTTTGTTCGATCGGGTACACTGTCAATTTGGTCCCATATAATTTTTACGAAGATCTGGCTAGTAGTTTTTTCATAATCTTGAAAAATATCAATCACCTTTTGGCAAGTAGTCGTTTACCTAGATGACATTGTTGTGTATGGGCTGATTTTTAGTGTCAGTAACGGCACATGATGTAACTAAAAAATCTGAAATAAAAACACTTTATAAAAAAAAATCAAACCGACTTCAAAAAGTAAAAAATAAAACTTTTGGAGTCGGTGCTAGCTAGCTAAGGCCAAAAAAATATATAGTTAATAGAAGTGCAATGTAGAATGCCCTGGCTGGCACCGACTCCAAAAGTTTTATTTTTTACTTTTTGAAGTCGGTTTGTTTTTTTTTTATAAAATGTTTTTATTATATAACTAATGTAACTAATTAGCTATAAGTACAGTCAACAGCAGCTACGTCTTTACATTTGCGACGTAAAGGCGCTCTCAAGGTCAACGTGTAAAGCCCTCGTTGCTGTTGGCTGTTCAATCTAAAAATTTAATATTAAATTGAAGTCAAGTTATAAGCGCACAAATGGGTCGATAGGTACATATATAATAAATAAATGTAAATGTACATTCGCCTAATACTTGCTTCAACTTCTAATTACATACTTGATGTAAATAACGTCAATACCGAGCGAGTACAAAAGAACACCTCCACGAATACAATAACACAGAACTTTACGTGGAAGTCCGTTGCAATTTGACGAAACTACCACACTGTCGGCGCATAAATCACACCAATCTTTCCGAAAGTTTCACGGCATCTTGTACCGAAGGTGCATTCACAAGTTATATTAAGTTTACCTGTCAAAGCCGGGAACAGACGGCTACAGCTCTGTACGTACAAGCGAACTCAGATGTTTCTGAACATTTTGGTTCTATTTACATTGTATCCTCGTCTAGGTACATTAAAGGAGTTTCTCAGAAAGTTAAAACTAGAAATGCAGTTATGCAACGGAACACCAAGGTCACCAAATAGATCAAAGGAAAAACAGGCTGAAGTGGCAATGAGCTAGTCGTATTGCCTGAAAAACCGGGTTTAGACAAACATCAGATGTGTGGTTGCAGGTGGAGTGAAGATCTGCGAAAGACGACAGGCAGGGGCTAAATGCAAAGAACTGAGGACCGGACTTAATGACGTGACCTAGGAGTCCTACCTTTGTCCTGCATCCTCTGCGTCTGCTATTTTGACACTTTTCTCGAGCAAGCGTAGTGTCCCGTACTAATATGAGCGGGACAGATATCGCGAGATACGGATCTACAACGAGTCGCGGTACGCATGGTACGCTGGCAGCAGTAGTCGTCCATAATTGTTTCATTTTATCTGACGTAGATTGCTTGTGATGTGGAGTAATGTTGACTTTAAGCTGAACATTGGATATGAAAATCGTCTAAATTAAAGGAGTTTCTCAGAAAGTTAAAACTAGAAATGCAGTTATGCAACGGAACACCAAGGTCACCAAATAGATCAAAGGAAAAACAGGCTGAAGTGGCAATGAGCTAGTCGTATTGCCTGAAAAACCGGGTTTAGACAAACATCAGATGTGTGGTTGCAGGTGGAGTGAAGATCTGCGAAAGACGACAGGCAGGGGCTAAATGCAAAGAACTGAGGACCGGACTTAATGACGTGACCTAGGAGTCCTACCTTTGTCCTGCATCCTCTGCGTCTGCTATTTTGACACTTTTCTCGAGCAAGCGTAGTGTCCCGTACTAATATGAGCGGGACAGATATCGCGAGATACGGATCTACAACGAGTCGCGGTACGCATGGTACGCTGGCAGCAGTAGTCGTCCATAATTGTTTCATTTTATCTGACGTAGATTGCTTGTGATGTGGAGTAATGTTGACTTTAAGCTGAACATTGGATATGAAAATCGTCTAACATCGGCTGGACCTGGACATCTAAACTGTGGCGGGGCAAAATAATAATAATAATAATAATAAGTCATTTATTTCGGAAATCATCCATAGTTGTTAGTAACATTTGAACTTATATATAATGGACCTCAGACTTAATTATAAAGATAAAGATTGCCAGTAACTCGCCCTTGGCACTTGCAGGCGCACCCAGCGCATCAGCAGCGGCGAGTCCCAGCGATCGGTGAACGCGCGCAAGATAGTGTTCGGGCTGGCGCGCACGCGCGATAGCAGCGACCAACTGCGCTTGCGCATTATTGCATAAAAGCAATCCGTCCGCGCCTCGGCAAACATTGTTGACGCACTACAGTATGGCGCGAGCCTAAACAGTATCCTGAACGCGTTATTATATTGAACGCGCAGAGCGTTATATGCCCGCTGCGTAAAGTTAACCCACAGACTGCAGGTGTAGAAAGTCTGACAGTATGCTTTAAAAAGTGTCAGTTCTGTCATGTCAGTCAATGTCTGTCAATTTCAGTGTTGTCTGACAAATCCTCAGTTAACCAATGACCTAGGTATTTAAACTTGTCCACTTGTTTTAACACAGTGTCACAAAGAGTCACGGTGGGTACGTTTTGATAGCTTTTGGAGCCCGCTTTGAATACCATCAACTCGCTCTTTGTGACATTGTATTTAAGGCCGTGTTTCACAGCATAGGCTTCACACATAGCTAGCAATCGACGCATTGCACCGATCGACGGGCTCAGCAAATAACTAAAACTGTCGTGCTAGTTTAATAAAGTGAGTAACAGCCGTATAAATGCAATAGGATAGCTGGTAATAAATTCCATATCTGCTCAGCTGCCTCTGCTGCCAACAGTACATCAACGAATTTGCGACTAGATTGAAATTGTGAATAGCTTACCAATCCGAAGATTGCACCACAGGTTTCTATGTGCCTTTTGCAGACAAACATAAATGCCGATGTTTACTCAAAATGTTTACAAAAAACCTTTATTACCACAAGTGTCATTGTATGTTTATTCTGTCCCTTCATGGTTAATTCTGCACACATGAGATTCCATTTCCATAGGTAAAGGTGTACAAAATTACAATTAACATATAAATGTTGCTCTCGACCCACGCCGGCCCCTTTTAGCGAAATTACAAAAGACACAGTTTTAACAAGGTCTTCCACAGTTTGTTGAGCCCTGCATAAACAACACAGATTAAAATATATCGCTTGGAAAACGTGAAGCGTTTGCCGCATATAAAACGTTAGTGAAGGTAATTTTTACTCTATGGCAACTGTTGCACTAGGGTTGCCGACTTGGGAATAGGAAATGAGGTAAGCGTTTGTGCTGTGACAATAGAATTCATTAGCGAACCCTGGGGAAAGCGAACGACAATGACGCAGTATTTTTTAACGGGCCGTTTGAGGAAAGAGCCCTGTAGCTAGTTTTTGTTTGCTATGCATATGAGAAACATTAGATTGTTGGAATAAAACTCTTTTAGGGTTGACGTTAACCAATTATTATTGTAGAAGGCATCTTACAGCCAACTTTCTTGTTTATGAGCAGATATGTTGCTGACCTTGACATGATAGTCTATTGCTCCACTAGGCATCGATCTCATTCAGAAGGAGGTCCATACCGGCAGGCTGATTTAACAAAAAATTACCTAGCAACCAGTTTCGTCTCTGTCATCACTGTCACATGTTCATACTATATGACAGCTAAAATAGCAACGAAACTGAAATTGTTTTCTAGGCATGTCACAGTTTTCGATATTGAGAATTGCTTGGCTAACTGTTACAAACCGATTGAACTAATTATTATCTAATGCCCAAAATCAATAACCCATCTGTAGATATGGATTGGCCTATCTGATATTGTTGCTTATTTTTGTTAATATGACCAAAATAACGACGATTGCTAGGCAACGAAGCCAGTATCCTAGGCAACTATATCAGATAGCCCTATTGGTATTGGTATTGGTGATGGGCTCTTTTCTCCGCATTTAGACTCGCATTTGGTCCTTTATGCGTGAACATAGCATCGGTATGGCTAGTCAAGCCATCCCAGCTCCTTCCAGAAGCGCAGAAGCCTCCTGGGGCGTTCACAGGCTTCTAGGAGCGACCTCACGTCTTTGAGGATTTCTGCCCGTTGTGCGGCCAAACCCACGCACTCCAGGATCACGTGGGTGGCTGTTTCCTCTGCGTCCAGGCATCCCCTACATAGGGGGCTGTCTGTCGCATTCATGATGAATAGTTGCCGGTTTAAAGTGAGGTGACCTGTAAGTGTGCCTACAACTATTCGGAGGTCTGGACGATTAAGGCTGAGCAGTCTACAGGTCAACCGCGGCGAGACTGCAGTCATCGCCAACTTGGACTGTCTACAGCTTGTTTGATCTACCCAACGCTTATTATGTGCAGCACGAGTACGCTGTCTTACCCATGAGCGCAGTTGGCTGAACGGGAGTGGCAGAATGGGTATGGGTCCAGCCACTGTTGTGGAGGATCCCCTTCTTGCCAGCTCATCGGCGGCATCGTTCCCGTGTGATCCACTATGCCCTTTAATCCATTGTAGGATTACTCTGTTGTTGGATGCTAAACGATCCAATACTCGGTGGCATTCGTAGACAATACTGGAGTTGATCGTGTTGGCCTCCAGTGCTGTTAGGACGGCCATACTGTCGGTCAGTATGCGGATGTTCAGTTCCTTCATTCCTCTAGACAGGGCCGTGGTAGCTGCGTTTACTATTGCAACACATTCGCATTGAAATATCGAACTGTGTTGGCCTAGTGCTAGTGATGTTTTGATATTTAGGTCTTGTGAGAATACTCCGGCTCCAGTACCAATATCCATCTTGGAACCGTCCGTATAGATTCGGACTTCATGTATGCCAGAGTAGTCTTGGTCACTTTCAAATAACTGTATTTGGTAATTCTTTTCGAAAATGTATTGTTTAGGGATCCTGTCGCATGGGGCAGCGATTAGTGACTCATGTTTCACTAGATTATTCCACAATGTGGAGTGAGGACCCTCTTGGTTGTACCATAGACCCATGTGTTTAAGCCTTATAGCAGCCATGGAGGCTTCCTGTTGTATAAACAGGTCCAGGGGTGTTAGATCCAGGGCTACTTCAAGGGCGGCTGTGGGGGTAGTTCGCATGCAGCCGGTTATCGCAGAGCATGCCAATCTTTGGAATTTCTGCAGCTTGTTGATTACGGTGCGTTGCTCTGTTTCCCTCTTTTCTCAGATAGCCCTATCTTTATCTAAGTTATTAATTTCGGCCGATAATCGCTGATAAGGAGCTAAATATAAAGTAACGATGACATGACTCCGACTCTGGAATCGTCTGCAGACATATAGTCTTCACGCACGACAGAACACAGTTAGGTTCACAAGATTAATGATAGCGGCAAATATTTCTATCCTGTAACAAACCAACTATAAGAATTTCATCAGCAAATTCTTTTGTGGCAAATAAGATTGAACCTTCAGCTTTGTCAAATAAAAAAGTTCATATTATTATATTAATAGAAATATTACGAGTACAATCATTCGTTTAGACACAAAAGAATCACAATGGACGAATATCTCTATCCTAATTGGATCGATCTGATAAATCCAGGAAAACTTTACGAGTGGATATTGTGTTTGTGTGGACTCCGAATATTTAGGCCATTATAAGTGCATTTTTATGAAATAGGAAAAAAGAGTTTTTAAAAGAAATGGAGCCCCCGATGCATTTTAGCAGTTCCTCCTAAAGCCACTTTGCTTCTGCCGATTTTTTTGTTACATTTTCTCTCATTCTTCCTTCATTGGTCTCGAAATTATCGGAATCAATTATTATTTTTTGGTTCCAGACAACATCTAAGATCAAAGCCCAAATGTGGCGTCATCGTTGAGGTGTGTGTTTATATATTCATTACTCGCAAGTCTCACCTTTGATGCTACCTTAACCCTCAACGGCTTCTTTGCTATGTTATCACATTATAATTTTAAAGAAATGCCTGCCAAATGTAATTTCCATTGGTTCAATGTAAATTTAATCATAAACCAAACCAAGAAGTAGGGTAGGTAGGGGAAAGCCTCGTGTTTCTCGATGTCAATGCAGAATTCTCAGCTCGAATAACCCCAGGCTTTGCAGTTAATGAGTTAAGCGCAGTCGTTATTAATACTAATGGCTTTTCATGGCTCGCACTACTGATAGATGAAGTTCTCAGTCATTTCCAGACTGCCTTTAAGGTCGCACATACGACATGACATAAGTAATGAATAATTATCTTAGTTTCCTTTAATTTTTTTTATGAACAATGGTGAGTGTCTCAGCCTTCATCATAGCTGATGCTAAGTATTGATAAGGCTGAAGATGGAAGCGAGCCTCTCCCGGAATCCTCAACGCCTTAATTATCTCTAACTCTCAAAACACAACAATGGTGTAAACATTGTTGTTATGGTTATAAGACTTAGATAAGATGGTGGTAGCTATCTAAGCGGAGTTACAAACCGATTATAAAATGTACCCCCACTGGGAATTGGACCCGGGACCTTTAGGTTTTATACCGGTGCCACTAGACCACAGAGGCGGTTAGAGTTACGTTAAGATTGTTGTGTCCCGCGGTTTTAACTACATGGTTTCAGGTTCTATGAGAATTTGGGATATACAGTATCCAGTGTTCTATTTCAGGCCATGGACTAATAATCAATGTGTGCCGATAAAGACTTTTTCTCATCTTAAGTATTTGGAGATTGCGGCGAAAGATACTATCTATGAAAACAAAACAATGGATTTTATCACAGATAATATAATAATTTAGTTACCCAACTAATAAATATCTGTCACTTTCTTCCAATCCGAAACTGTCCTGCTTCGTACATTTTCCGAGCAGTAATTTTATTCCACGGGGCGCCCAAATCTGTCTGATAAATAACCTTACTTATTCATTGCTTACCACCGAGGATGTAATAGAATTTCCCGAACAAATAGGAAGTTCGTGTCAACCCAATGCAGGTAACATAGTAAGACCATCAATCTTCTATTCATTCTAACTAAATAGACATGTCACTACTTCAAAAAGGACTCCCTTTTCCGAAAACAACAATACAAAAGTAAGGCCACAGACGCTGGAAAGTAGACTTTCTATTCAGGGCAAAAACTTCAATTTGCTAAAGCACAAAAGTTGATTGGATAGAAAACTTTTTGGAAGGTAACAAGTCTTTGACGTCACCGCAACGCAATGTTCGTATGCTGAATATCATTATTTTCCCATTAACAAAATTGTCAGATAGTTTTTCATGTTACCTAAGTAATTGATGGGCCAAATTGAGTACTTATACTGAAGCCATCAGCAGTCATAGCAACATTGAAGTAATGATGATGAAAGCCATCTCGCAATGTTGCTCAACTCACAGACCTATATCTAAATAGACGGTAAAAGTGTACCTTGCGTGTCAAAAGTTTGATCGACTGTCAAAGTTTTATGACCTAAGTCAGTCCGCTTGAGACCATTGCCATGAAAACACGCGTCACTCAGAAACGAAAATGGTTAATTGTGCAGTATTTTCTTGCAAGAGCTAATCAATAACATTTCTAAGGCCCGTATTCCAGAACTGACTCAAACAGTTAGAAAGGGACGTCGCTATATGGAATGAATAAACGTGTCCCTTTCTAACTGTTCTTAAATATAAACACTGCTTGAGTCACGTTTTCGAATACGGGCCTAAATCTCTCCCGTGACGTCATCGTAGTTTTGAAAAATTCGACACGCTAGGAACGAAATTCATACAGTTTGAAGCGCTTTTTTCGCCTATCTCGATATAGATCTGTGGCTCAATTGATCGAGGCTCCTGATCACGTCTACGACACGACGACGAAACTGAATCTGAACCGAGTTTCCGTTTGATAATCAGCCCTCCAGCTTGTGGGTTCGATCCTCACCCGGAAACGAAATTTTTGTTTGTTCTGAGTTATTATTAACTGGTTTCATCTTCAAACAAAAATAAGTACAGTCAACAGCTGCGGCTTTACATTTGCACTACGAAAACAGCCGCTATTACGAGCGACGTAAGGTCAAAGTGTAGAGCCGTAGCTGCTGTTGACTGTACATACCAAGAAACAAGGAGCTTTGCTTTCACCTGATTTCACCTAACCTCGAACATTATAACATTTGTAAAAACTAGGTAACTAACCGAATTAAAATTTATTGAAACAGAGAAAAAAAAATCTGAGAAATACGCTAACCATACATATGCCTGCCTACTATTTTTTCAATTTCTTAAAAAAACCGACATCGAAAACAAAAAAGGAAAAGATAAGCCTTTGGAGTCGGTCCCATCGAAGTCATGAAAAAAAAAATAGTCAAAGTATACCTTTTCGAGTCAGTGCCTTCTGTGGCTGTCACTGACTCGAAAAGGCTTATTTTTTGCTTCTTCGTTTTTAAAGTCGGTTTATTAACGCAGTTTTATAATTTTTTTGTTACTTTTGTACTGTACAGTAGGATTTTTCTAGATTTAAACAAAGTATCGTGAATTACATCGTGCAAGGTAACAAATATGCTCATAAAATAAAAACTACTGGACCAAACTGAATCAATTTTTTATGGGATAATGGCAACTATTCCGCATCGAACAAAAAAAGAATCACGTATCTCGGCGTAATCGTTGTATATACATAAAAATAAATAAATCAAACATACTGACCGAATTGAGAATCTTCTCCTATTTGGAAGTCGTTTAAAAATTATATCATTTCAGCTAAATCTATGATCTTGTAAGTTGCTTTAAATGTATAAAACACAAACGAGATCTCTGTGTGATTTAAGGCTTATAAAAAACACATAATTTGTCAGAAAACGTAGTCACTCATAGAAATGACTATAATAATATAATGTTATACAAGTTGCATGATTTATTGTAGTGAAGAATTTCTGCTGGCAATCCTTCTTACGTAAAATGTCGGACGGTTTCCGAAACTCATTCGATTCGTTCGACACGTGTTGCTCCAGGAAATCCAATACGGATGCGATACCCAAGAAATAACGTTGGTTACTAAAAGAGACGAGAAATTACGAGTACTGCATTTGGTATCAAGCGAACTATATAAATTTATACTAATATTCTAAAGAGGAAAGATTTGATTGTTTGTTTGAACTCAAAAACTGCTGAACGGATTTGCATGAAATTTGGTACACAGATAGTAAATAGCCTGGTTATGAACATAGGATACTTTTTATCCCGATATTCCCACGGGAACGGGAACAAGGCGGGTGAAACCGCAAGCGCAGTTAATATTTTTTTCGCATCTCTCATACTTGACGGGAGCGGGTTTAAATATGCTGATTTATTTGATAGAATCCATAACTTTTAGAAAGAAAGAAAGAAAGAAAAAGAAATCATCATCAGCCACTTTGATGACCCCACTGGTTTTTTTAATGGATAAGGAGAATGGCCCATTATTGCCATGACCCAACCAGCGGCCTCAATGCGGTTTCGTCGTTATTAACGACTGTAAACACAGTCGGCCGGGTTATAACATATCTTTGCAACAGCAATGCGACAGCGATAATTATTGTAAAAAGATAAAAAAATTGTAAAAATGTTTCTGCGAAGAATGCGAGGATATTTCTCTCGTTGATGAAACGACGGTGGCCAACAGCGTAGAAATGTGAATATACTGGAAAAATTCGACGTGTCCTCATAGGTCTCTGTAGCATAATTGTTTAGTGCATTGGGCCGCCGGAGGCCGCGGGACGCGGGTTCGAATCCCGTCAGGGCGATATGAGACAAGTTGCTTTTGTCTAGTATATTTTCTTGTTTAATATTTATCACATTAAAGTAGCATTGTAAAATGCAAAATTAAAAAGTTATAAAGCGATAATTACTTTACGATAAGTATCACCGTAAAAACTGCAGTATCACCTTAGCAACCGTGCGGTGCAACGCGCATTATTGCCGTCGCGTTGCTGTAGCAAATATAGGTAATTTTTAAGCACAGAGGAGCTCGAGGTGACCTTGTGGTGGAGGTAAATAGTTTAACCGAACATTGTAAAGTTGCTTGAATAGATATATGTATTTTTGTTTTTATAGTTAGATAATATGATGAATTGTTAAGAAAAAAGATATATGTATTGTTCACTTCTCATTTTGATAATATTACCATAATTACCACCCCTGCCAAATTGGTTTGGTTGGCGAACGGATTCCCCCAGATTCCAGAATTCGCCTGCTTACGTCATCAACTCCCACGGGATGACAGGATGAGAGGGAGTATAGTGTTAATCTAGGTCGAAGCTGACGCTACTACAGGAAACATAAAACAAATTTTAAAATAATTTTGTTTGGAAAGATTGAAAGAAAGTCTGGAAAGATATAAAAATACACTAACAAAAACAACTATTAAGTGAGTCTAATAATTTGCTGCACATAAAATCGTGATGTGCGTTGGTTAGATTGGTGATCGATTAAATAAGCCATCATTTACGTATCTACATTTCGTTCCCCATATTGTGTCATCATAAAGTAAAAATGGTAAACCCTGATTAAGATAATTTTCTTACATTTTACCATAAGAATTTTCCAATAAAACTAAGAGTGTATGGACCTACAAGTTTTCATTGAAATAAATTAAATACTTTTCTTTCCTATCCTGCAATCCAATTGTTTTCTTTGAATTCGCCAAGAAACACTAAAAGCTATTGGTCCATGTTGATTTGGAACACCATATTACGAACGGGTACCGCTGTATCGGCCGTCCGCTCCATTTCATCCTTCCCGCTTGACGAAGAACGTCCATATGCAGCCATCAATGGAATTCCCTTACACATACATTTTTCTAGAAAATGTTCCGTTTTCCTAGACTAAACTGTATTGATAATATCAATATCTTAAATCGCCTGCTACGTTTATCAAAATATTATTTTGATAAACGTAGCAGGCGATTTAAGATTTCATCACGACGAATCAATAAAATTATTTCCGATCACAAGTCTGTATTAGGAATAAGTGTTATCAGATTCTTCTTCCTGGAATCCAATACTATTATTTCAAAGGATCAGATTAAGCCAAGAAACACTAAAAGCTATCGGTCCACATGTTGATTTGGAAATCCATATTACGAACGAGGACCGCTGTATCGGCCGTCCGCTCCATTTCATCCGTTCCGCGTGACAGAGTACCGTATGCAGTCATCAATGGAATTCCATTACCTATACGTTAGACTGGAAGAGTAACTTCCTAGAAAATGTTGCGTTTTCCACTAACTGTTTACTGATATTTTATTTAATGTAGCCGGCGATTTTGATTTAAGCATATATTTCGAAATCGGTTGGGTTACGTACGTTGAGTGAGATAGAAGTTTGTTCGTTTAAAAAAAAACTATGGTTAATGTACGGCCAGCAATTTCGACAGCCAAAGTATCTAGATGCCCATTCTTTGATGTTACTTTATCAAGGGAAGGATTGCTTTTGCCCATGAAATAAGAGTTTTGTTCCGAATATATGTATATCCTAAAACTTTTGTTAAACAAACAAACAAAAATCAACCTCTCACCTAAAACGCATATACCGTCTCCGTACCGTCATTGGTAAAAAAGTACTGTCTTTAGTACTTACGTGGAAAAGAAACCGATTTTTTTTCTCAATCAGTCTTTCATGAGGAAGCCACAACATGTAGCTACTATTGTCTTATGTATTATATAATCTGTGTTAACTGATATTAAATTAAAGTACAGATTTCGTTTCGTTACTACTTGTATTTCCTAAGTGTGGAAGTAATAGATTATCCGTCCTACTATAAAGTCCTTACACTTCAAGTGAATTCTCCCCACGTATTGGGTAAATGTATTGCCATTTGGCGTTTGGTATGGGACACAGACCCAAACCCATTTGGAAACTTTTGTGTTTAAAGAATAGATTTTTTAACTTCAAGTGTTATAGAGGTCTTGGTACCTTACCTTTTTACTGTTTAACTCTATAAGTTCATGGCGACGGGTAAAATAAACCTATTTGTATAGCAGGGATGACAGATTCTTAAGCATTTTGTAATTTTTAAGTAGATAATAGAGATTACCTAGGTTTTACCTTGTATGTTAACAATAAGTGACTACTAAAAACTATGTCAAAGCACTCGAAAATATGTAGCTCAGTGGTTAGAACCACAGAACACAAAAAGAGGTTGTGTTCTGTGGTTAGAATATTAACCCCGAAATGAATATCTCTAATAAACCCACAATATTATAAATGCAAAAGTGTCTCTGTTTGTCCTTTCTTGATGCTCTAACTAAACAACCAATCAACTTGATTTTTGGCATAAGTACAGTTAGTTGAAAAGGCGGAGAGTAACATAGGCTAATTTTTATCCCGATATTCCCACAGGAACTGGAACCAAGCTAGTAATATCTAGAAAAAATAAGAATCATTTACATCTACTTAGCTTCTTTAGATCTATATTATATCTAGCTACAATTAATTTTAATCAGTGTCCACTGTCAAAGATAAGTACCTACGTACAGGCCATAAACAACCCAAAGTTTTTCTTTTTATGCTTAAAATTGCTTGATTTTTTGCGTCGGCGACCCTTCGTCTTAAAAGTTTTCCTTCATAATTTTATTAGGTATTCTTTGTTTAAGTCCACCGAAGAATAAAGTTGTATATTAATATTTTATGAGATCCCGAACCTACGGATAATAGACAGAACATTCGTAATTATTTGTGTATCGATTTGGTGAGTTTAGTTAATTTTACAGACATGTAGAAAAATAGACATGTTCATATAGATAAATATGTATCTTGTATCGAATTCACGACCTCTGTGCAGAAAGTAAGATAGGTATTTAATAGGTTTTGCTATTAAAATCACTATAAATACAAATTTTGTTTTGCAATAGTGAGCGATAAGTAAAAGCGTTAAAAATCTTGGTCCAATTATTCTTCGCAATGTTATTGATAAGCCTTTAAAACAGTAAATTAATGAAAAAAAGAAAACTAAACGATGAATATATTAAATTTTATAAGCAAATATTTGTTTTTTGCCTAATATAGTTTACCGTGATCAAAATATTAAAAAAATATATATATTATACCAAGAAAACGCCACCGTATGCTCCTAGATCCTCACTTCCGTGTGGCATAGTATGTTTCTTTATGCTGTGATAGTACTGTGAACGCTGGCACTGTTGCCCCCCTGTTGCCCTGTATTGTAGTTTTATTAGGTACTAGCCTTCCTCCCGCGACTTCGTCCGCGAGGAATTAGTTTATCGCGCGGATTTAGGATGTCGCGTGGTAGTGCCAATTCGTCTCAGCCACAGAACACCCATTGCTGGGTAAAGGCCTCCTCCTAGGATCTCAACGACGATCGGTCGTACGCTGCCCGCATCCAGCGGCTTTCCGCGACCTTCACCAGATCGTCGGTCCACCTTGTCGGGAGTCTACTCACGGAACGTCGGCCGGTGCGCGGTCGCCATTTCAGAACCTTTTCGCCCAAACGGCCATCGATTCTTCTCACTGTGTCCTGCCCACTGCCACTTCAGCTGAGCAATCCTTGGTGTGATGCCGGTTACTTTAGTTCTCCTACGGATCTCTTCATTTCCCTTTTCGAGCATAGCACGCTGGGTGACCTTGGGCCTTCTTATCAGATCCATAGTTAGCGACCACGTTTCACTACCGTAAGTGTGCATTTATCTGCATTTATCAGATTAAAAAGTATTTTATGTTGTGTAAGTATTTAATATTTCCACGGTTTAAGTTAAGTCCATGCCAAATTTCAAACGATTTCAAAATCAAATTAGTGTTTTACGCGTGAAAAGGAACAGCCAGACAGACGTCCAGTCTTTCTTTAGCATTTATAATATAAGCGCATGGATAAGTTTGAATGGAAAAGTAGTGGAATATGATCTAAAGCTATAGCGATTAAAGTCGCAGCGACTTTACATTACTTTTCTATACAAAATTTGAACTCTTTTCTTCAACTATTAAGGGTTGATTCATATCCACCGCATCAGATTTCAAAATTGATGACATTTTTGCAATCAATACCCATAAAATCTCAATAACGACACCCATATCGATTTTAACATTATTTACCCCTTTTTAACACCTTAGGGGTTAATTTCTCGAGAGGGGGTTTTTATTTAAGTTCCAACCATAAGCCTAATTAAAGATAAGTAACGTTTTTTCTATGAAAATAAAGACTTTTCTTACTCAACTTCATCCCCCTTTCCACTCCTTTGGGGGTGGAATTTTCTAAAACGCCGAGAGAAGTAAAAGTTTATTTTCAATCGTCAACCTAAATACAAAATTTGAAGTCCCTAACACTTTTACTTTGACAGTAAATTACTTTTCTTATACAATTTTATCCCTCCTTTTCAAACCTTTGGGGGTAGAATTTTCGAAAACGTCAAGATAGGTCAACGTAAATTTTTAATCGACAACCTAAATACAAAATTTGAATATCTTCAACACTGACAGACTTTCATACAAACTTTCATCCCCTATTTAACTTTAGAGGTTGAATTTCGCAAAATCCTTTCTTAGTGGATGCCTACATTGTATAAGGTATCTATGTGTAAAAATTCCAGTCTCTCGGTTCAGCGGTTTGGGCTGTGCGTTGATATCTCAGTCAGTCAGGACTTTGAATTTTATATATATAGACTAGCGGTCGCTCGCGGTTTCACCCGCATGATACCCGTACCCGAAGGAATATCGGGATAAAAAGTATCCTATGTTCTTAACCAGGCTATTTACTATCTGTATACCAAATTTCATCTATATCCGTTCTGTAGTTTCGAAGCCTATTCA
Organism: Chrysoteuchia culmella; assembly: GCA_910589605.1. NCBI lineage: Eukaryota > Metazoa > Arthropoda > Insecta > Lepidoptera > Crambidae > Chrysoteuchia > Chrysoteuchia culmella. The sequence goes on from OU342651.1 coordinate 7,520,914, forward strand.
ATGCAAACAAACAAACAGTCGAATCTTTCCACTTTATAATATTAGTATAAAAAGGGTTTTTTACTGAGATACATTGCAGTATAAATAAAAAATACTAGATTTCACAAATCTTTTTAAAGCTCTTAATATTTAAAAAATCCCTTTTATCTTTCTAGGTATTAGCAATATTCATAAGAGATTCCCAGAACTTCGTTTATTTTTAAACGTCTTTTGTTGTAGTCTAAACAAAGAACATAATAAGCAACTGTTGGACTCGGTAAAAACGCCTTACAATTATTTTCATGTGAAAATTCGTTTCATTACATTGCGAAGTCACCCCTTATCTTTTTCTCTCATAAAGCAATATATCTCGTTATATATTACAGTGTCAAGGCTACGTACGGATTACGGGTAATGTAATAATATCCAAAGGGACAACATATTAATCTTGGATTGAGGTGCCTTTTCCACGGGAAAAAGTTATACTTTGTTTTTTTTTTTATTTACGGCGGGAATACTCTTACCCTTCATCAGACCTAATGTTAAGTAATGATAAGGCTAAAGATGGAAGCGAGCCTCTCTCGGAATCCTCAACCACTGTACTGGCTATCTTATCTCTAACTGCCGGAACACAACAATGCTGAAAACATTGTTGTTATGGCGTCAGACTTAGATAGATGGTGGTAGCCAGCCAGGCGGACTCACAACAAGTCCTACCACCAACCAAACCGAATACAATATGTACCCCGCTGGAAATTGAACCCGGGACCCCTAGGTCTGATACCGGTGGTTGTTATCAATAGACCACAGATGCGGTTAATTTAGGTTGCTCAAGGTCTGTCCAATCATCGGGTACATATATTTTTAACATACCTCGTTTACTAGTTTTATTTTTGGCGTAAAACCTTCGAAATTCGCTAAAAAAACAAGATAACATGATTTCGTGCATTTTTTCGAATCAAGTAGGAATTATTATCATTGTACAAAACGGGATTTCTTACCATGCTTTTATTTGGGTCTTGATAGCAAAATTCTAACATGGTACAAATTCTGTTTGTAATAAACTAAAATAAGATTAAAATAATGACTATTCGGCACCTTTTCAGCTGCCGTGTTCACAGAAGACTGTCATCCCGTGACCACGGCAGCTGAAAAGGTGCCTTTAAAGCCTTAAACATCCTTAGAACACACGAAATATTAGGTCTAAACTCTTGTAAATAACGACGGGCTAGTTATCCGTAAAAGTTATTTTATTTCAATGAATAGTGCGCGCCAAAACTGAAGATGTACTTAGGCAATAACAATCTTAATAAAAAGAGATCAAACTAAAAATAACATTTAAATTCCGTCCCGTCCATCCCGTCAGGGCGGCATGAGACAAGTTGCTTTTTCCTAATATATTTTCTTGTTTAATATTTATCACATAAAAATAGCATTGTAAAATGCAAAATTAAAAAGTTATAAATAAACATTTCAATTACCAAAAAAGTGAAGACTACACCTTCTCATAATTGAAAATCTTAAACTTCAACACAATTAAGATGTAATGAAACAAATTGAAGTAACCCCCCATAAAGTGAACGAAACGATTCGGCCATTAAACCGTTCGGGGCACGAGACTTGGTAATAAGATCGTAAAACATAACTCCGTCGTATCGTAAGAGGTTTTAACTTGCGTGATGATTGAAAAGTACAATCAACATCACGTAAAGTTTTCACTTGCGTTACGAAATCGAGAAAAAGAGAAGCCTGTGGCGCAGTGGTTCGCACGTTCGGCCTGCGATTGTTGATATTAAGTACCGTTTTAGTCCCGGCTGCAGTTGCACTCGTTAAAACGCACTAATCCTCATTGGACCCGCGTGTTGGGTCATGGCCCATTCTCCTTATCCATCCAAAACCCCAGTGCCCCAGCAGTGGGGGCATTAAAAATGGCTGATGACGAAAGATGACGATTACGAAAAAACTGCTGTTACGAGGAATATAAGGGCGTTCTCAAGGCCAAAGTGTTCAGCCGACCTGCTGTGGACTGTACGTTGAGATGGAAATTTGGACCAAATGTTCACGAAAACAAAATATTTCTACCGTGTTTTAAATTTTTATTTCTTGTGCCCACATTAGTATTATAACTTGTTCTCTAAAAATATTTGCTGTTTCAAACTTTTTAATATGGTCCGACATCTCAACCGACTTTTTGAATAGCCATTATGGCGCATTGGTTAGTAATCTGTGTTCCTGGTCGTGGTCGTCGTATTACGGTCTTGGGTTCGAATCATGCCCGGGTCCAGGAGATCATTCTTTTGGGGCCGTTTTCTACAAGTGCCGGCCTACAAAAACAATTGGTACGTATGGTTTTTTTTTATTAAATAATCTTGTTTGTATAGCTACTATTTTTTCATTCTCTGTAATGTTTTTTTTGTAGGAGGAGTTCGAGAAGAAGAGACAGAGAATCTGAGAAGATTATGCACGGCCGGTATTTTTTCTTCTCTGCCCATCGGCATGCGTGCACAATAGCGAGAAGTTCTGCTTGGAACACGCTGCAGGCTTTGTGAAGTTTTACTTTACAACTGGTCATTTGGAGCAATAGTTGATATGGCACCAAAGTTGTAGAATTACTCTAAGTCAAGGTATACAAGTTTAAAGTTAGCCATTTTCATACATTACTCCATTTCTAAATATGCAAAAAAATTAAATATTTATCATCATCATTCAGCCTACTACAGTCCACTGCTGGACGTAAGCCTCCCCCAAGAGGCGCCACAACACACGATCTTCCACCTTTTTCATCCAGCCACTATCCGCAACCTTTCTCAGGTCGTCGGCGTCGGTCCATCTATCCAGCCTTGCACTACGTTTACCGAGACGTAGTCTCCAAAATATTTATACATATTGCTAAATCATAAGATAATATTGCTAAATCTAATGATCATTGCGATACAAAACGATTTAGTAGCCCATCATTTTAATATTTTTTTGTCGTACGTAGTTTAGTCGTACGCTTGTGTTTTGGTTATGCTAGGGGAAACGGATATAAACACAGTCATATAATTATAAATATACAAGTATTTAGAAATATATATAAAAGTCCATGGCTCAGGTACAAATGCTCTTATTTATCATACAAATATTTGCTCCTAACGGGATTCGAACCCAGGACCTTACAGTACGCGACACTTTGAAACCTGTGTAAGTACCACTCTACCACGGAAGTCTTCAAATGTCAGGAGGAGGTCGTCAAGGTCATCGTGTGTTATATACTCGTAGAATGTGATGTTACTATTTTTATCTATATAAATATTTGTACTAGGTACCCACGCTTACATTCTTCCATTACTTATCTCAAAATTAGATCAACGATATGTAGTCTGATACATTTATATTGGTTTTGTTTCAAGGAAATATTGCGAAAGCTCGTAATAAAAGTATTTTGGCACTTTTTTTTGCGAATCTAACATTAGGAAGCAGAAAGTCCCATAAAAAGATAAGTACTAACCGCTGTTCGAGGTTAGTCATGTATAGTGACGTGACATAAAATATTGTGACTAAAGAAAAACCTGCTTTGCAAACTTCGTTGTTATCACTAAGACATACGACAGTGTTATCACCAAACTGGCAGTATAAAATATACCTTAAGGACGTCGGAAGAGGAGCACCCTTTTAATGGCCACTAAAAATAATAAAATCGTTGTATATTAATGCACACGCAAATTCTTCGTATAAATTTAACAAAGCACGTACCTAAATATTTGTTTTTGTTTACCGGATCACGCTTGAGCACGAATATTCTACATAAACCCTTGTTATCTGTACACTAAGAACTGTTATTTACGGTAAAATATATCTTATGTCTTCGGGATACCGAAGAAATTTGTACGTAACAGCATTGAGTTATGATAATACTTTTTAAAGAGATTGTAAGAAAAAAACGTGTGAGCCTGTCATCGTTTAATTCAGCGCAGACACGATAAAGTGGCACGCGATGTTGAGAGGTGAAAATTACGTGGACCATCGAGAACGCGAAGCGATAGCATCTTGTGCCTGAGATCATTGACGCTCCGAACAAAATGCCCTTGCACTCAGTACCTTCAGTACATTTTCTTATACATTTTTTGACAGTACGTGCTCGATACGAAGACGAATGTTGTTCGTGCTACAGGTACTGGACTCAGCGTTAAACCACAGTATAAAGATACATACAGTATTTTATCTTCCCACAAAAGGTCCGTTCGCGAGTAATACCCGCCGCACCTCGTCTCCGCGAAAGCTTGGCAAGCGTCTCAGCATCGAATGCACCACGGTGAAAAACGCACGCTTTGAAAGTTTTGTATGCAATAAACGTAAGGTATGTTGGCGGGCAGCCCTATCGTGTACCTATTGTGTACCGCGCGGCTGCAATAATAATAATTAACTTTTATCAAGAAAAAGGCTAAGATAACGTACCGTTATAAACAATCGCCACACACAGTACCTACTAAAAGTGTCAATGTGAGCGTCAAAATTAATAGCCACTCCAGAAAGCATAAATTCATCGAAGTCATCGAATGCATGAATTCGTGGCAATTTTCGTGGTCATATAAAAAAAAACAATAAATCATTTATTCAGTCTAGGCCGTCGTTCCACAAACCCTTCCGGGGGGACCTTGTAACGAGAAGAACCGAAAAGAAATTTGTCAATAGCTATTTTTTCTCGTTAAATCGAAAAGTGAAAAATTTTCATTACAAGAATATACTAAAATAAAAGTACATTTTGTGGTAATCCTAACCGTAAACAATTTTCAACTCGCAAGGAAGGATTTGTAGTACGACACAAAAGAGTAGAAAACGGATTTTTGGGGAACTAACTACCAACTTCAATGTAAGGCAACATGACGACTGTCAAGATGGTAATTTTGCTGTCAAACCTTTAGCATTTTCATAATAAATAATTATAGCATCTGGCATCTTGGAGCGTGGCTCCGTGCCGTGGCGTAAGGCAAAACATTATCTAGATAAAACGATTTTCTCCCAATTAATGCTACGTCTATGGTGGTACATGAAACAAAGAGTATTTTTTATCTCGAAAGCAAAATTAATATACAATATTAGATCCACTTGCAGCAAAATTGTAAAATCTCGATTTTGTTAAACCTAGATTTAGACGTACAAAAATTACAGACAATTAAATCTAGATTTAATATTTTGATATTTTCATATGATCTATTCTAGTTTTAATTATATTGAGATTTTGTGAATTTTACTGCAAGCTCCACTTGCAGAAGAAGTTAAAAATATATATTATAATAGGCTTACGGCGCTGTCGAAAATATATATACTATGTTATTCAAAATATTTTCAAACCCAAACTTACACAAGATTATAAGCTTCAATTTAAGCTCAAAAACCACCCACATAGTTAATCTTTAAGCATGTTTACGTGGGTAAATATTGTCACAACAAATGAGAATGAAGCGATAGGGTTATAACCTTTTAACATTATTAGGTAAATTTTTCCAAGAAAATCTTCCAACGGAAAAGTAAGTCAATCTAAAATAAATAAAAGAAGACAAAACAAAAGCATTTAATATTAACGTAAACGCTTTCAAAGAAGTAAAAGGGGAAATAACCGACTTCCTGAATTACGAAACAAAGAAATTGTATTAAAATAAATAATTAACATTAATGAATGTACTGAAAAGTTATCAGGAGGCGATAATGGGGAAAGTTTAAATAAATTTCATTTGATGTCCGCCGCGGGAGTGGGAAGTGCGAGTGCTGAAAACTTCCCCTTTAAATTACCTTAAACCCAACTTGTCACTTGGACGACACCCCAGCTATTATCACTTTATGAGATCTCCTTATTAATTCCGAAAGTTCCTACGGGACTCTGAAGGTAAAGGAAGTAAAATAGTGGATCGAGTATGCAACCCTGTGGGATCCTTTTCTTTATGACAGGTGGGTTTGGAAATAACCTACGGTTATATTTATAGATTTTAAGCTTATATTTTTGTATCTTAGTAGGTACCAATGTTGTTGTTATTGTCATTGTCATTGTTTTGGTAGGTAAAAAGATTATTGCAAATCCAAAACTGATTTCGATGCTCAGATTGATCTTTACGCTTATTAGCAAATATACCTATGCTTTTTAACCGACTTCCAAAAAGTTGGAGGTTCTCAATTCGGCCGGTAGTTTTTTATGCATGTACGTACACCGATTACGCAGAGATCTCAGGACCGATTTCCGTGATTCTTTTTTGTTCGATGCGGAATAGTTGTCATTCGGTCCCATAAAAGTTTGATTCAATTTGGCGTAGTAGTTTTTATTTTAAGAATCAGAATCAGATGTGAGCATATATGTTGACCTGGACGATGTAATATCACGTTACTTTGTTTATAATGTACATTAAACCTAATCCAACGTAGATAAATCCTACTGTAGTGTACAAAACAACATATTACAGACACTAAAAAGTAAAAGAACAGCGTTAAAAAACCGACTTCAAAAACTAAAAAACAATAAATAAGCCTTTTGGAGTCGGTACCAGCCAAGGCATTACTTGAACTTGAACTTTATTGCTTTTTAGTTTTTGAAGTCGGTTTTTTTTAACTCAGTTTTTTTCTCTAAAACTATTACAATGAAAATAAGATTTACCAAAACACCACCCCAACTAATGACACCTTAAGCGAGCAGTAATTAAAATACCGAATACACATTACGAAGTGTCATTAGAAATTTAAATTTATCCAATGCCAGAAATGGCCCTCAAAGCTGCATCAATAATTGATTGTTCTTAGTGAAGCGGGAAATAAGATCCCACCTGCGGTATTATCTCCGACCCTTATAAATGAAAGGATTTAATATAAAGCCAGCGACCATTGTCGGTAGTCTGCCTTTTATTGTATGGCTTAATTCGTTTGATTAATAGTTTGGGTCAAATGTGAGAGGTTAGGGTATTTTATTAGAAATATGGGGATTCAATTTATTTTTCTTTGGGCAGCGTTTGCGGATGATCTTTTTGTTGGAGTTCTTCTGAGAGTTAACACTTTGGATTTACTGTTTTTTTCTTTATGTAGAAATTTTATTGGCCTCTGTATCAATAGTTTGTATACCCACATATTAATATATCTATTATCTTATGCTGTTTGTTACTATTTTTTTGTAACTCAATATCAATGAAAGTTGGCACATATTAGGGTTGGCCGCACAACACCACACCGCATCGCCTAACAAAAAGCTTCCTACATTACTTTCGTACCTACATTAGGACGTATGGTACACTACAGGTGGGCCAAATCGCAACGCACGCACTGGGCAGGCGTTGTGATGAGGCTGTAGTATCAAATATAGTGTGTATATTTGTTAGTATGCACGAGCCTCAGTAGTCCAAGAGACTTAACTATTCTATCATTTAATCAAGACGGAAGTGTTACAAGTGTTGCATCACATCGTCCAATATATAGCGGAATTGCCGAGGACAAACAAACTGTCAGCAATATACAGCCAACCAACCGCTCAAACTTTGCGAATAACTTTCAGCACAATGATGCCGCTTGTTCGCGTCGAATTCGTTATGAATTTACTTCGCGGACCTAACAAAACTTTTCATAGGATTTTTTGTTGAAAAATACGAAAAAGAAAACATTTTTCATTATGTTTTGGGATGAAGGGTTGGAAGATTTGTATTAAGTAAAATATGATGTCTTGGAATCTCAAGTTTTTAATTGCGTGTTTGGTGGGTAGACTTTTTAAGTAGGTACTGGATAGATCGATAAAGTCAGCCAAAGCAAAATAAGTTCTTACGTTTGAAAAGTCAAGGCCTTATTTTAACAAAATGATACTTACTTTAAAATGAGACAAATGTTTACGTTTCAAAAATGGAAAAAAAGCATTTCAATATTTAAAAAAATATCAAAGCACACAAATCTAAACATTATCTTGATGTAGTTGTTAGAAGGCCATTAAAAGTAAAATCATCAAACCATCTGATACAAGACTAATTAGGTAATTGAACAAGAATCCATGACTAGAAAAGGATCCATGACTGAAAAACGTGAGCATTTACGTATTTTGGTGATTTATGTATGGAATATTAGTTTTAAAACGACACTGTACCTATATTTTGTGTCTATTTGCTTACGCTCATTGAGATTATGCGTCGAATAATTTTGAGCACCATAACTACTAACAACAGTGATTACAAACCTTTTACCAAATTATAGTAAATGGAATGAAAAATTAAATAAAGTAAGAAATGTCAAGCAATTTTTCTAATACTTTTTACATTATGATTAAATCCGACTCTGTTTCTATTTTGGTTCTGCTACCGGTTTCTCGTACCTCAAATATTTCATGGTAAGGTAAGTGAACCTTAATAATTCAACCATTCATTTGCGGGTAACAACGCTCTTTTGAAACCGATTCACGCGTATAATCTTTTCACATTAAGCCCTGAATCTAAAATAAGGTGGAATGTAATTGAAGTACATTTAGCCTTAAGTATTTTAATATTATGAAATCTTTACTAGTTAGTTAATACTAAACGTACCTTTAAGAGAAACTTAATGTTTATTTCCGCGTGTTTCAATTAAATTCATTAGGCATGTTTTATAAAGTGTTGCACATTGGACCTTGCAGAAAAACATGGATTAGTTGTGAAAAGAAAAATGTATGGCAAGAAACTGTTGTACTGGGAACTGTAAATGTCAAACAGCACCTAGTAACATGTTTTAAGCTTATCAGGCGCATTGCAGTTAAATAACAGACAGTGTTAATATAAAGACAAAGTAAATTAAACGTGTCAATACTAAAATATAAGTCACTGAAAAGTGATAAATATTAAACAAGAAAATATACTAGAAAAAAGCAATTAGTCTCATGTCGCCCTGACTGATGTCACTGAAAAGTACTGGTAAGTTAAAGAAATAGAAATGGGTCATACATAAAATTGGCATTAAAAGTGTTCAGTGCGCTTGTACCTACACTTATCCAATTCTCCACATTTTTAATGTTTCCGATACTGATAATATGTTCTAAAACAAAGTCATTGTGATTCGTGCAGTTTCTAATGGAATATTGTTTTTATTTTTTTTATTTTATTTTTGTATTTCAATTCCTCAGGGTGACGTTTTATCTCCGCTTCTTTTCTCCATCTTTATAAATTCCATTACTATTTCTCTTTCATCTTCCTATCACCTCTATGCAGATGATCTCCAAATCTACACACAAGCACCACTTTCTGAACTCTCTAGTGCAAAAACGACTAACAACCTTGATCTAGCACAAATCAGTAGTTGGAGCCAGGCATTTGGGCTTACTGTCAACCCGTCGAAGTCGCAATCAATCATTATTTGATTGCTTCCTCCTGTGAAATTTGATAGCAATATAATTCCCTTTTCTAAAACCGTCAAAAACCTTGGTGTGCTTTTTGATGAGAGTTTCTCCTGGACACCTCAGGTTGATACTGTTAAGAAGAAAATATTTGCTATGAACAGCTCTCTTAATCGTCTTCGCAACTTGTACTAAAGTTAAACTTGCTCAGTCCCATATCCTTTCCTTCTTGGACTACGCTGACGTTTACTATACGGACTTATCGGAGGAAATGCTTGACAAATTAGAGCGTCTGTAGAATTTGGGTATAAGGTTCATTTACAACTTACGTAAATTTGATCACGTATCTCACTTCCGCTCCAAGCTTAATTGGCTTCCTAATGGCCGGCGCAGGGACTTACACACTTTTTCTCTTCATTTCTCCATCTTGTTCCTTCCAACTATCCCTTCTTATCATAAATAATTATTCAACTTTCTATCCTTAACTTCACTACGCACTTTGCGTTCTTCCTCTAATCTTTCTCTCGCTACTCCCTGTCACTCAACAGATTTCTTCTCCTACTCCTTCTCTGTACACGCTGTTCGTTTATGGAATTCTCTCCCGGAAGGAATTAGTAAAGCTCGTACTTTGGTATCTTTTCGCGATCAAGTTAAAAAGGATTTCCTTTCTTTTCCTAATATTTACTTATTATGTATTGGTATATTTTCCTTTTCAATACCATTATATTATACTTTATTTATTTTATTTATATTATCTACATCTATATCAACAATCGAACAAGAGATTGCTATTTAGCAATAAGGCCGCCTTTTGTATGCTTTCTGTCTGTTTTTGTCATTTCTTTATTGTTTGTTTATGTGTGCAATAAAATGTTTTTTTATTTATTATTATTTAAATGTCTCCTTCTGTGGTCTGTTCGGAATAGCGATATTGAAGTGTTAAATGCAGTAAAAAATATTTCATGAAGCTAGTTAGTACTAGCTAAGTAGTAGAACTAGTATTTAATGATGTGTGAATATAAGTATAACACAGCTGTATAAAGGTAACAGGTAAATAAAATACAAGGTATTTTTTATGAAATAAAAGTTATTCCAATAAAGGTTCTTGGTTTACAAGTACATTTCTGTAGACGCAAAAACCAAAATCATTTGTTTAATAACATGAACGAATCCTATTTGGCTTACTGTGTTGGCAGTACTGTTGCATCTGTCATTTGGTCGTACGATGCAGTGATCAGTGGCGCGCTTCCCTTTTATACCAACGACGGTACGGAGACGGTATTTGCGTTTGGTGTGAGAGGTTGTTTGTTTGTTTGTGCAAACCAATGTTACCATTTGTCTTCAAAACTACTAGTCCAATTTGATGCTGTTTGCAGTGATGAGTTCGGGTTTGATTGGTGGATGTTGTAGATAGACGTTACGGTGACAACTCAACAGGGGGCGCTGCAGTAAACATTTGTTTTGCAAACCAATGTTATCACTTATCTGATTTTGATTTTGATGCAGTTTTCAGTGATGAATTATGGTTTGATTAGTGCATGTTCTTAGATGGGCGTTTGGTGACAACTCACCAACGCTGCAGTAAACATTGTTTGTGCAAAACCAAAACTACTAGTCCGATTTTGATGCGGTTTTCAGTAATGATTTTAATTTAGTACAATGTACTAGTGTACGTACCTATGTTCTCTAAAAAGTTTGAAATAAAAAGCAAAAAAATTTTTTTTAAGACACGATGGTTAAACTAATAGTTTTAAAAGCCACAAATTAATTATCCGTCGGGGGCTGCCATCACTACATAATTTTAAATTTCAACATATGTATAGCAATAGAATATAAATAAGTATAGCAAAAAATATCTCCAATTATTCACGTTTAAAAAAAAATATTTTGCCTTTTTATTTATTACAACAGTTTAAGTTTATGTTAGAGATCGTTTGATCTTTCCTGTTCAACGTATTTGGTAAGTACGATATCAATAAATTATAACATAGCGGCGGTCTGTGGGCGATGGAGGCTGGTACTGAATATTTAATTAAATTTTAAACTTAACCTAAAATTGTATTGACTATGTTCAATTTATTAATGTAATGTCTCTCATGTAGACATCTTTTCTGTGGACAGTGAGTCTACAGAAGAGACTGTGTCTACAGAAAACCGGTTAAAAACGACTTCGCATAAATTCTACTGACTCCTACTTGTTCGATATTTTCCCAATGACCAATTGTCCAGCTCTGGCAAACGACTCTGACGAGGAAAACACATTTTAATTATAATTTGTACAGAAAGAGAAATCTTTTCTGTGTACCGTTTTCTTTTTTTTTAAAACCGTGTAAACATTTAATTATTGCGATGGCAAATTATGAAACAGTATCAATAGGAGAAACTATTTTATATCGGTCTTGTTAATTGATTTATATGCTACCATTATCTATTTGTTTTCTTCTGAGTGGCCTCATCTGTAGACATTAAAAACTTTAAAAGTTGATTTTGGGTATAAATCTATAAGTATGATCTTAATTTTATAAAAAATGCAATCAAATATTAAATTTAAAAGAAATAGAGATGTTTTTTTTTAATTGTAGTTTTTACGTTTCTTGCGTATGACCCAATTAGAATTGTCAGATACCTAACCATCATTAATTTATTGTGTCTAACAAGAATTACAAAGCTTAACCACCACCAATGCTTTGAAAATCGATAGACGTTAAATACCCAATAATTGGCCGACAAACCCTCAAGTAGTAACAGGAAAGTCGATAGCAATCGAACGAGTGTTGGGTCACTGCGACCGCTTTAATGAATAAGGGTCGGGGGTTAAATTTTGCCAACGTTTCGGTTACAATTAACGTTAACTTGAGTGTGTTTGTAATGTTTTCTTTCGATCAGACTGGTAATTAAGGTTAGGAGAAAATAAATGAGAACAACCGTGTGAGACTTGCTGATATTTTTGGCATGTTATTTTGATTTTTTCCTTTTAAAGTGATGGCCGTGCTCCAATTATACTACGCTACGATTTATTATTTAAGGCAAACGGGTTAACTATGGGTGCAGCTAGTATTAATCATATTCAAGGAACAATGAAAAAACATCAGACATAGCAACAAATCAGAAAATTGATTTTAATTAAGCTCGTTTGGAAACAAATGACTATATGAGACAATCAATTAACTCAAAAACAAGGATAGCAAACAATTAAAACCTTTTCATTAAACCCTATTTTGTTAGAACAAGTGGATTCACAAACACAAACCGATCGCAACAGGAAAAGAGGGCAATCGTTGAGTGTGATACAACAACAACAACGTGTAAACCGCAGACGCCTTAATAAGGACGAGCCACTTCATCTATTTGTCTTTAGACTGTTTTTGTAAGAGAAATAAATTCTAGAGATTTAGAGCTAGATTGATTTGAAGACAATCTGAAAATTTCCTTCTTTGTGAGTATCCAACTATTTCTATTTATATTGGTCTGCTAGCCTGTTTAGGTTGATACAAATTATAAATAGAACATAAATTAAAAAAAAAATGAAAACCGATTTCTGAAGTCGGTTTTCATTTTTATATAAAAAGTTTTTTATTTCACAATTTTTAAAGGTAGAAGAGGTCCCGTGCCTATGCTAATAACCTTATGTCAACTCCTCATCACCTTTTACAAAATGCTGCTTTTCCCGGTGAAGGGACGTTAATTATTGAGGAGTTCTCCGGATACTTCATCATCAGCTAGGTTTCATCACATGCATTGAGTCGAGCATAAATTACATAAGAACCACATTAAAGTAATCGTATCAAAAAGATTCATTTCAAGAAAGCTTGGACTATAAAAAAACATTTTATAAAAAAAATTTAAACCGACTTCAAGTTTTGGAGTCGGTGCCAGCCAGGGCATTCTACATTGCACTTCTATTAACTATATATTTTTTTGGCCTTAGCTAGCTAGCACCAACTCCAAAAGTTTTATTTTTTACTTTTTGAAGTCGGTTTGAATTTTTTTTATAAAATGTTTTTATTTCAGATTTTTTAGTTACATCATGTGCCGTTACTTACACTAAAAATCAGCCCATACACAACAATGTCATCTAGGTAAACGACTACTTGCCAAAAGGTGATTGATATTTTTCAAGATAATGAAAAAACTACTAGCCAGATCTTCGTAAAAATTATATGGGACCACACATAAACCATTTTCTTTCAGATAAAAAAAGAATTATAATTATTGCGTGAAACTTCAGCTCGAACAAGAATCTAACAATTACCTGGATGATATAATTGTTTCATGACATTAGGCCCCATATCTCCGAAGATTATCATCGGATCTCAATGAGACTTATATGGGACCAAATTGACGGTGTACCCGATCGAACAAAAAAACAACTATTAAAATCGGATCACCAACACCGGAGTAATGAGTATACATACATCAGACAAAAAAAAAATACGCGTTGAATTGAGTACCTCCCTCCTTTTTTGTTGAAGTCGGTAAAAAATGCTCATAACATAAAAAGTACTAGGTCAAACTAAACCAAATTTTTATGGGACTAATTGGCAGCTATTCTGGATCGAGCAAAAAAAGAATCACGGAAATCGGTTCACAAATCTCGGCGTAATCGGTGTACATACATAAAAAAAAATACCAACCGAATTGAGAACCTCCTCCTTTTTTGAAGTCTGTTAAAAAGGTAATTGGATTTGAAAACAAAACATTTAGTTTCAAGGGCTGTCAATTAACTGAAGAACAAGGTTGAGTAAACAATTAAAGTCTATTTTGATAGAACAAGCGGATTCACAAACATAAACCGATCTATTAGAGAAAAGAGGGCAATCATTGAGCAACAGGGTGTAAACCACAGAAGCCTCAATAAGTACGCCTCAAGAAGAGACGCTTCATTTATTTATCTTAAGGCTGTTCTTGTAAAAGTTCCTCTTATTAATTCATGGCATAAAAACCTAGTTTGTATTGCTGATGAAGCATTTGAGACTATTTATAATTAATTTTTACTTTTTTACTCTAAATACCCTATTATTTCTATTACCCTCTGAGATTGCTACAAATGAGAAAGTGAATCCAATTGAATGGGGTTTGGAAACAATAACTTTAAAGGCCTGTCAATTAACTGAAAAACAAGATTGAGAAAACAACTAATACCTATTTTGTTAGAACAAGCGGATTCACAAACACAAACCGATCGCAACAGGAAAAGAGGGTAATCATTGAGCAACAGCGTGTAAACCGCTGACGCCTCAATAACAAAGACTCGCTTCATTTAATTGTCTTAGACTTTTCTTGTAGAAGGAAATTATTCTGGGGATTAAAAGCAAGTTTGGATTGGTGATGAGGAATTGAGACAATCAGAAAATTTACCTTTTTGTTCTAAATATCCAATTATTTCTATTTTTATTGATCTGCTAGGCCTTTAAGATTGCTACAAATGATAAATTGAACATACATTAGGTAAAAGGATTTGAAAACAAAACATTTTGTTTCAAGGGCCGTCAAATAATTGAAGAACAAGGTTGAGTAAACAATTAAAACCTATTTTGTTTGTAACAAGCTGATTCACAAACACAAACCGATCGCAACAGGAAAAGAGGGCAATCAGACCAACAGCGTGTAAACCGCAGACGCCTCATTAACCCACTTGCTCCTACCGTGTCTTTAACGACACACCAACTTAAAAAAAAAATTCTGTTGTACGAGGGTACTTTTTTATTTTATATTATATTGCTACAAACTGTTGATGCCTTAGTCAGTCATAGTAAAGTGGTAACCGTGATATGCAGTTTATTGGTTTTGTGCAAAATGAGGTTAAATTACGTGCTTATTAAAATGATAAATACAGGGAAATTTGAAATATTGTTTTATGCTGTTTTTAATTTATTTGTTATCTAATTATCAATAGTCGGTTTCTAATGATCTCGAAAATAAAAAAATACGATATATTTATAAGATATTCATCAAGTATTTTCGTTTTACTTTGTCTGTTCCGTTAAAGACACAGTAGGAGAATGTACTACTATCAGTAGTACTTATATTTGTTATAGGGCTTTACGACAACCTTTCACTCTGAACGAGATTACTGAGAAATAAGAGCAAAATTATGAAAAAAAACGTTCCAGACTCTATAACTATCATCATCACATTCATATCAGCGGCATGAGAACGACTGCTGGGTATGGGGTAGCCATCGAACAGTCGTTGTGAAGATCCTCTAGGGCCTAAGGATCTTCACGTTGATCGGTCGTTGGCGGGCTGTCCTCATCCAGGAGCTTTCCGCGATCTTCACCAGATCATTGGTCCACCTTGTTGGGGGCCTACTCACAGAGTCGCCATTCTAGAACCACCCCGCCCCATCCGCTAACGGTTCTTCTCGCTATGTGTCCCGCTTACTGCCACTTCACCTGAACAATTCTTCGAGGGATGAAGGTTTACTTTTGTTTTCCTGCGGAACTCCTCATTTCTGATTAGATCAAGCAGGGAAACGGCAAGCATGTCGTCACGTCTTTCTACGTACATTGCACGCTGGGTGACGTTACCTTACATCATGCCTCCGCAAAATTGTAAGTAACGGATGAAGACTCTGGAGACGACATTTTGTTTTTCTTCAAAATGGCCCTGGGCCTTTACTCGGAGCACTTGCTGAATTTGTAACATGAATGACTTCTTTGATGAACGTAAGTTGAGTCATTTTATTATTTCCCATGCTGGACTGAGCGTGATAGAAAGTATAAAATGCGTCTAATGCGGGTACATAGAGTAAAAGTCTTCCAACGTCTAACCGCCTTCGTGATCTAGTGGTACAACAACCAGTATCAGACCCAGAGGTCCCGGGTTCGATTCCCAGCGGGAATACATATTGTATTCGGTTTGGTTGGTGGTAGGTCTTGTTCTAAGACCGTCTGGCTAGCTACCACCATCTTATCTAAGTCTGACGCCATAACAACAATGTTTTCAGCAATGTTGTGTTCCGGTAGTTAGAGATAAGATAGCCGTTCCTCAGTGATTGAGGATTTCGAGAGGGGCTCGCTTCCATCTTCAGCCTTATCACTACATAACATTAGGTATGATGAAGGCTAAGAGTCTTCCCGTCGTTCATAAAAAAACGCCTTAATACCTGCGACCCAACCAATGCCAAATATGGCGTCGTCGAGGTGTGGATATGAGAGTGATTCTTTGGGTGTTTTACTTTATTTCTCCTATTTATATCGAAGCTTACTGAAATCGACGTAGTGAAAGATCATAGTAGTAGATTCTCCTACTGTGTCGTTTACGACACGGCATTTTCCAGCTTTTCCTGAACTGAAATATTTTTTTAATTATTTTTTATCAGTTTTATGTTTACGTTCTGTGAAGTATATGAAATTTCAAAACAATTGTGCAAAAAAAGTTAATTCAGGAACAAGTGGGTTAAGGATGAGCCGCTTTATTTATTCGTAAGAGGATTTTTTCTTAGGATTATAAGCTCGTTGGTATTGATGATAGAGGATGGGGACTAGATCATGATTAATATGCACAAAGTTCTCATCGATCCATAATTTTAATGCACATAGTGCAAAGATTACATAGTACTAGTGCGACCAGTGGCGATGGCGAGCGGCTAAGCAACTTCGCTGGGGTCCGTAATTATTACGATAAGTTGCTGTTAATATCTGCATTTGGACTCGTTGACGGAATTTAAAGGCCAATCTTCATCTGAAGAAGCTATGTATTGCCCATCCTCATCATTCATTCATAAAAAAATATGTGCTATTGAAATAAAACAACTTTTTCGGATATTTAGCGGACTTCTTTCACGAGTAAAATCGAATCCCGTGACCGTGGCAGCTGAAAAGGTGCCGAAACGTCGAGATCAAAAAACCTTCAAAAGTACGGTAACTTCGATCTTACTCGTGAAATATAGTGCGCTACATATCCGTAAAAGTTGTTTTATTTCAATGAATTTTCAGCTATAGAGGGCAACCAAGTTCGGTATAAGGTCTAATTATAGTCAACGGCAAGAAACGGCTGATATAATATGTCACTTCAGACAATTCCGAACTATATTTTTTTATTTACTTCTTATAGAAAAAAGTTACAAGTGTTTTCAAAAGGATTTCTTCAGATGAAGAATACTGTATCCAACTATATCCAGATAGATGAGAGGATTCGGCTCAAAATCGTTTCTCTTGTATCGATTAAAGGCTTACTGTATCATTTGGTGTAAGCCATCCCTGAGTGTTCTTGAGATATTAATCTACTGCGATATTTCTGTCTGTAGCATTAAATACAATAGAAATGTAGCAGCTGCATTTTTATTTCTATCTATCCATTCATATTTATGAAAAATAACGAAATCTGTATTTTTTTTAATTATTATTAAGTATCGTGGATACTACGTAGAGGCCAGAACAATAATTGCTGTAATTTTGTCCCTGAACTACTTGTTTTACTGAACTACTGAACTGATGCATATAAATTTTTCATGAGACCATCTGGATTTCATATTTTTGAACAAAAATAGATTTGTCCGAACCGGTAAAGGGGTCTACGACTTAACGGGGAACATTTAAAGATACAGACGAATTTATAAACTTTTCCTTTTTTTAAGTCAGTTAAAACAGGAATTGTATACTAGGGATTCGATAAGATGACGGTTAAGACTGCTCGAAGATTGGCGTACTCAACGTCGTTCATTTACACTGTTGATGTCGTCTGTAATTCCGCAATTTCTGTATTGCTTGCACCAAAATTCGGAGAAACGCCTAATCGCGTCATTATAGCACACTTGTTTCCAAATAACCTATTTCCTGCATAAATAAATAAGTACATAATAAATAAGTACTTATCTTTGACCTGATTTCCAATCGCCACTAATCAAGTTGACGATTCGATCAATGAAATCGGCGTGCCAACTGGCCGGATTATCAAAATTGGCAGTTGGCAGGTAAAACGCAGTTTGGATTAGTAATGCATCGCTGTACGCTCGCCGCTGCAACTTGGTTGAGTTAGATTTCGAAACGATCCATAATTTTTGCTTCAATTCGATGAACAAATTTCGTGATACTTCGTGATAGAACTACTATTTAATTTTGTATTCATTTATTTATTTATGGTATACACAACAGATGACAGTCAATAACAACATGAAATGAGAGCAATGCAAAACTGGCATCCAAATACGTGTACACACAGAAATTCATGCGATGCGAAAACATAAGAAAAAAAAACATAACTACAATAAACATTGACAATAAATTACCTAAATGCAGTAGAATTTGCATTAATCAAATAACATAAGATTATAGAATTGCGGTAAAAATAAATTAACATATACAGTGATTACCTAAGATTATTAGATTACATTATACAATTATAGGAAAAAAATAATTTATACAGTGATCGGAGACATCGTGATACATTTGATTGAAATAAGTTATTAAATAATAAAGGAATTAAATATTATTAATATGTAGTTAAAAAATCTATATCAGTATTACAATGTTATCACCATAACCTATTGAATTCCGGGTTTAACTTTAAATCCTAGGATATGTTCTTTATTCTTTTCGTAAACCTCAAAGCAAAGCGGTTGTGAAGTTGTAGTAATATTACAATGAAGTCATTGAAGTTTATAATAATAATATAGGGATAACAGCTCTCCCCTCTTAAAAATAATCCGATTTTGTTATTTTTTACATGCTGATGTCATAGTGGATAAGTACGTTTTTGTTTTAAAAGAAATATTGATACTATCAGAAATTATTAGCATCTCATTATCCATATACATATTTCACACAAAAAAACTACCTCTAGCATTTTAATTTTTAAAAGCTAAACTGAATTACTAAAAACGAAAACCGCACAGCCCTAGATTAAGGTGTACTGAATCGAATGACACCAAAATTTCCTCATTTCGTAACGGTTCATGGGCTACGATTGGGTGCTCCGTTCAGTTCTTCTGCGCCGAATGATCATACGCTCATTTTAGCGCGGGGCAGAAGTTATGAGGAGGCTCAAAGTCTAGCAATTGTAGGGACGCAATTGGTCATAGATCGAATGCGTTTTATAGGTCTTAAGGTCGCGGTGTACAAGACTGAAGCGATTATGTTCTACGGACCGAGACATAAACCACCAGGAGGCGCGCACATTAAAGTCGATGGGTTAAGGGTGGATTTAAAACCCCTAAAGTACTTGGAGCTAGTACTGGATAGTCGCTGGAAGTTTGAGAAGCACTTCCAGTTATTAGCCCCCAGATTAGTTAACGCAGCAGCGGCTTTGGGCAAACTCCTTCCGAACCTGGGATGTCCGCATGTAAGCTGTCGTAAACTTTTTGCTGGTGTTATTAAGAGCATGGCTCTGTATGGGGCACCGATATGGGTGGGTGCTCTAAGATGAACAAGATCCTTCTTAGGCGTCCTCAGAAGATAATTGCTGCCAGAACCATTAGTACTGCGTCCAGAGAGGCAGCTTGTACCCTGGCGGGCATGCCCCCTTGGGAATTGGATGCACGGATCCTAGGAGAGGTGTATAAGGGAAAGGCGGAGGCCAGAGCAAGAGGGCAACAGCTGGCCCCAGAAGAAATAGAAGTCATCCGGCTAAGAGCATATGACTCTCTACTCGATTGATGGGCTGATCAGCTAGAATCGCCAACAGCGGGAGTAAGGACGGTTGAAGCGCTGCGTCCAATTATTCATAGTTGGATCGATAGACGACATGGCACCCTGACGTTCCGTCATGTACAGGTACTCACGGGTCAAGGATGCTTTGGCAAATATTTGTTTAAGGTGGCCAAGAGAGAAGAGACTCCCGTAAGCCACGAGTGTGGGGCTAGCGAGGACACGGCACAGCACATGTTGGAGTTTTGTCCGGCTTTTAGTGGCCGCAATAGGACTGGATCTCTCACTTTATGGTGTTGTAAAGGCTATGGTGGAAGACAAGAGGAACTGGAAAGCAGTTGCAATATTCTGCGAAGAGCTCTACAAAGGAAGCTGCGGAAAGAGTCCATGAGGAGACCGCAAATGCAAACTTCATAAGGCGCAAACGAGTCGGTAGACGGAGGCAGCAGTATATTGCGCAGTTGCAATATTCTGCGAAGAGGCGATCTCTACAAAGGAAGCTGCGGAAAGATTCCGTGAGGAGACCGCGAATGCGAGCTCCATAAGGCGCAAGCGAGTCGGGAGACGGAGTCAGCAGAATATGCACCTCCACCCCCCGTAGTGAAACAAGTCGATCTGTTATTGTGTGAGGTAGACCTGAATTAGCCAGGCGAGCCCCTGGTCGGTTCGAGAGCGTCCGCTCTAGATCCCGCAAGACTAGGGTAGTCCCTGTGGACGCACAGTGAGGGGTTTAGTGGGTATTCCCCCCTCGTGGTCCCCTATCGTGCTCTTATAGCAGGATTGGGGAGCAGGAGGTGGCCCGGCGAGTCCCACATAAGCGCCGTCCGCAAATCCTAGGCGGACGGGGTATGCATAAAAGCATTCCCCTCACTATAAAATGGAGGGTGGAAAGAAACGTCATCGCCCGAAACAATATTTCATAAGGAAAAAGTAGGCAATCGCCTACTAGAACTCGCGAAGCGTATCGGCACTTCACAATCCTCTTAAAGTAACTATTAAGTACATATTTTTTTACCTATTGTTCTCACGCTTATCCGACTGAACCAATAATAAGTATATACAAATAAATGAAGTCTAGGACTTAGGTGGATATAAATTATTATAACGCGTAAACAGTTATTATACGTCAACCATTTATACCTCAGGTTAAGCTATGATAAATTATATCTTCTGTATCAGAAACAGTTAGTAGTTATATAGTTATGAAAACAAATGAATGCTAAAAAAGTATTCATGACAAAAAAAATTAAAAAATACGATTAAAATTTGTATGCTATTAACTGAACACAAAATAATAACTTCGTCAAATATTACATAAAAGAGAATTACTAATTAGAGTTCTACGAACATAAAGCTGCACCTACATTAGCAGTGTACTACAATATCTTTATTTTTTTATATCTACTTCGAGAGAACAATCCATATATCATCTGTATGCAAAACCATTTTATTATGATAGCGCGAGTACCACGTTTTTGTTCTTAGAGACCGGTATGGTTTCATCTCTGTGCAGCATCCAATTCAAACTTTGGCCTGCGACTGCAAGTTGCATTAATAAACAAGCCAGTTATAATGCAGCACTGTAGTGTGACTACACATTTGACAGAGGATAGGAATGTGTTTATTTTGCTATTATACAATAATTACATACGCTTACGTTATGTTAAGAACGGTATCGATGTAGACAGAGAAATACTTTGGTCACGTCAAAGAACACAAGAACAAGGTGGTTAAAATGACCATTAAAAACAACAAATAATGACTTTAACATGATTTAAAGAAAGTCAAAATCGTACTATATAGACTGCTTCTGTGTAAAATGTGTGTTCTTTGTTCGTGACCATTTTCAATGTTCACTCGATTGTTACACGTAACACTCCGTAAGTACCTACCTAATATAAATTCCCTTTAAATCGATGGTTGAACGTACCATTCCTAAGCACAGAGGAAGTTGAGTAGCTTTACCACCACCGTGCGGTGGTGGTAAAGCTACTCCACTAACCACTGCCCCAACGGCCTACACACATAATAATAATAATAATAATAATATAACTTAAATTAGTATATGATATTACAGTACACTGAAATACAATAAATATGATAGGAGTTAAAAAATCTTCACATCATTCAAGCATAAAAACTATCGCCCGATTCCCACAAATCAAGAGTCACCCTACCAACACACAAACAAAGTAACTACAACTGGACAACGGACCGTCCAGCTCGTTATCAGCGGGACAAAGTTGCAGTCGTTTCCTACCGATGGAGCCAGCTGTTCCAGGTGCGAGTGACGCCATTCTTGTTTTTCACTATTGCGAATAGGACACATGGAAGGTTTAGACGCTTTTGTTTGAATAAACAGACAAAGCTGTACAATTCGCCAGATAATCCGAATTTTAGTAGGTCGCTGCCTTCAGGATGTTAACATCAATGGAACCATCGTCGATCGACTGTATAAACCAATAGTTTCTACCATTCCACCTTCTCGAGAATCTCTGGCCTAATTGTACAGGTTTGTCGGCAAGGCAACTCGCTCGGTGTGATCGGTCGGTCATGGGATGGGTGACCGAAAGTAAAGTATCTCAAGCTCGTCCATGATTCAAAAAGCATGTTAAACCGTTGATTCCTTTAATTTGTATTGGGTGGAAGGTAAACTAAGAACCTAACCAGCTCATTATCAGCGGGACAAAGTTGCAGTCGTTTCCTACAGCTGGAACCAGCTGCTCCAGGTACGAGTGACGCCATTCTTGTTTTTCACTATTGCGAATAGGACAGAGTTTAAAACACTTTTTTAGCCCTAACATGACCGGCTTTTATCGACACTCGTAATTCAATAACGTGTCACTATCTCGCTCTCACCTCAGCGGGGTAAGCAAGTCGTATTTATCGTATCACGTGATATTATTGGAATGTTAAGGAATTTGGACCATTCAGCCGAAAAAAAAAAGACGGGTTGCACTCCGGGATTGCCGGCAGAAGTGAAAACTTGATTATTAACGTTGAGCATGTTTGATATTTTGGAATGGTTAGGGAATAATTTTGCACCAATTGCTTTATCAGTATAAAAGTACTATCATTTATGTGGTAGAATACAATATTCATTTATTGCGCTATCGTACACAAACATGACAAACCATATTAAAGTGAACGTTAAGTTAGGTAATAAGATATAAGAAAACATTAGTTATTATAGAGAATCGAAAAATATATATTGACAATAAAACAAGAGACAAGTAAAAGACATTATCAACAGTCTGTCGCTAAGCAACCGAGACCATAGTCAACCTGTCACCTCAACATTCTCCATCCGTCCTACGCTTTTTCGATCAGATCACGTGTCCTGACGCGAGTTTAAGATTTTATACCCATTACAGAAAAAGTGCTCAACGCCGCTAAAGAAGTTTTCACTTCAAAAATTTTTGTTGTGTTAATTATTTTCATATTTCTTGTTTAGTTACTTTTATTTGTTTTTTATTTTGTGTTTGTTGTTTCCGTATCGGATCGTCGAACCGTTCACGACGGAAGATCAGCGCTGGTCGTAGACCACGCATTATGCTGAATCGTGACCGTTTTGAGACCAATTTCATTGTTTTTATTTTTAAGTCTGTCTTTGTCTTTTTTAAGAGCAAATAAAAATATTTGTATTTGTATTTGTATTTGTTTTTTGTGAGATTTGTTTCAAATAAATTCAATTTTCTTTCTTTCTTTCTGTCTTGATATAGGTAGCTGGCAAGATACTAGGTTTACACGCTTTTGTTTAAATAGAGACAAAGCTGTACAAATACGTCAAAGACTTCGACGAAATTGCAGTCGTTTCCTACCGTTCGAGCTAGCTGTATTTATAAGCTGTAGCTGTAGCTGTAGCTATAAGTATTTTTTTTCACGCCTTTTGTTCGAAAAGTTGGTCATTATAGCGTACCAGAGAAGGAGTAAAATTGAATTTTAATCTCTAAGAATAAAATAATTTGAAAATTACCTCTTCGGTGCAGGTTCATTTGCCGCTATGTTTTTTGTGGCAATAGAGTTTGCCTATTTTGCCAAGCCGCTTTGTTGATACCCCTATTTTATTTACCAAGAAGGTTACGTATATGTAATCAAAAATTCCCTGCATTTAAAAAGTTTTGTATTTTGTGCCAAAACATTAAAAAGTGGAAGAAGGAACAGAGTGTCCATTGCGTTCCGTTACGGTTACAAAAAAAAATAACAAAAAAACTGGCCTGTCATTTTTTCTTTAGAATTATTTTCTAATTACAAATTGAATTGGTGACCGTAATTTATTTTCAATGGATTATTTATCTCTCGCAATCGTAGGTAGATTGTAATACACGGCGCTAAAAACCTATCATAGCTCGGTTTCTATCTACTCCATCGCTCAAGCTCGGGAGTAAAAACACCTCGTTACAATAGGACATTTTAGCCCCTTGTATAACAATCTATTATTAATGTAGTAACTACGTACACAAACTAAATGTATGGACCAGAACCGAAACGGGGTAAATACTATTTCACGAAATTTAATGAATTTCAAGAGTCAGTAACATAAATAGTACAAAACAAATGAGAACCTACTTTACGGCTTGTCCAAGTTTAAATCAACATAAAAACAACGATAACTCAAATAGCTCGTTATATTTTCTACCAAACTAGGGCGATAGATTATAATCTACGAAAAATTACTTCCGAATAATAAAATGAAATATTGTAAGGCGGCATAGTAAACCTGTTGTAAGCCTATTAAAACAAATAATAACTGGTAAAATATTCGCTTCAGTATAAAATTTAACCCTTGAACACTGTCGAATAGTAAGTGAAAATATGAATTATCGCGAATCTGATTTCTTAATCTACCATCTCTTCTTTTCAAAGATTTTTTGGAATTGGGAATTTGGAATTGGGTTCAATCATGAACATGATTAATGTAAAAAAGAAATGCGACCGATTCCGTATTTTTAATTATGGTGTTTATTTTTATTTCAATGACTTACGAGTATTACTACGTAATACTTACTGGTATTCTTTGGAGACCTACGTTATCGGAAATCGGAGAATTGTTTAGCCGATGACCTCCTTAATTTTTAAAGACGGTTAAAAAAGGAGTTCGTTGGACACGTAGCAAAAATAAGGGGTGGAAACCATGAACAGGTTTTGGAAGAGTGACCCTCTTTCAGCTACATGAAATTCAACCCTGAGATTCTACTCAGAAAAAGCAATGCTTCCTACTGCCTGTGATTTAAGTTATAAAATTAAACAAATAATTAAGGGCGATGCATTAGTAATCCGAACTTCGCATTTCTCTTCGGAAATGGAAAATGAGAGTAGGCCATCTGCTATGGGTAGATCTGGGGGCCTACCACCATCTCTAAGCGCAGTATTGCTTCAATCCTACCATGCTATTTCGTACTACGAATATCTTATAGTAAGATTTTTTTATATTAAATAGACTCTTGCTTGTTTTTTGACGGAAGTTTTGTGACGTCTTCGCTCAATCATCGCCTTCAAAGAGTGAAGTGTGTCAAAATGTGACAACTTCAATAAAAACAAAACGTTCTTATGACATGATGGTTTTTAATAGATGATGGTAGGCCCACTGGATGGATTGAACACCGACCGATACTCCTTTTAGCGAACAACATTTAGTCGATCTTACAGATTAATGATCACAGGATATTTTTTGCTTCTTGATCCTTACAGGAGTCTCATACCCAGAAGGATCTGTATTCGTTTAAAGAAGAGAGATAATAATAAATATTGATAACCAGATCACTCTTATGAAATTATGATAACAAAGACCATTTCTGTGGATAACAATAATGGTAAACAAACACTGATCTAAAAATTGGATCCTGACAATACCTCAATCAATTAGCCTAATTATTTTCAGCAGCCACCAGCGACCACAAGCGATAAAAGCTTACCCGTATCAATTTGTTTTTGTTCAAGCCAGCCAAATTTATTTGCTGGCCAGCCTCTATTTAGATTCATAGAGTTTCTGAATTGCGGTCAAGACGGAAATAGAAGAGTTAACTAAATTAAATTGCAGCAGCACCGGTACTGACTGAACTAATTATATTTTCGAAAGACGAATTATATTTACATTTAATTTTCTTTTTTTAAATTGATTATTGCGTTGAGTGTCTTCAAATTAATAGTCTTTCAAAGTGACGCAGTGTTTCCCGGTCGACGTGATCTTTCTCCGAAAAAAATACATTTTCGTCCAAAGCCGAACTTCCTGCGCCGGAGTCTCGGTTCTTCCTCTCAGTACCTATGCTTAAGTGTAAAAGTGGAGCTGGTCTCCATTCTTAGGAACACTGGCTTTTTCAACTCCACAGCTAGCGAACCTCCCGTCTTGGAATAGGATAAAATAAATCAGCATTCTGGAAGACCTTTCCTTCGAAACCCGTCTCTTCGTTACCAATCTGCTAATATTTCACATTACAATTCACCTACAGAAGTGCTATGCCATACAAATTAAAGTTAACCCGCTCTAGTAAGTAAGAAACTTGCTTTAAAGCGTGATACAGAGAAAATAGAGCGTGCCTCTGAGCACACTTGAAAGGTAGGTTACACGCTTGATTAAATTTTAATCTTAGCACATTACAGTGACTCTGGCAGTATGCAGAACCTTTTGAGCTTGGAAGACTACTTAATATTCTGATATTAGAATACCTTTTTGATTTTTCATAATTGTAAATTAATAACCATGCATTGATTTAGTCAGTCATCTACATAGTTACGAAAGCACTTACGAAAGAATGTCAACAAGCTACGCCACCGGTTTGCAAAATCTTACAGTGGGTGACCTTGTAAAGAGAAGAATTGGCAAGAAACTCGCCAAGGGCTGTTTTTTTCTCCTTGTTTTATTTCCTACAGTTTTTATAATTGCTACGTGCCCCTTAACACTTAACCTATACTCTGGAACTTATTAGTTTCCATGTAAAAAGAATCTTCGTTGTTCGTCTTGACGTACTAGATTCTATCCCCAGCCAGCCCCCTAATTCTCTAATTTCAAAATGTATCACAATCTCTTTATTATTATTAATATTGTATTGTTATTGTGATAGTGATTTATGGAATTGTGTAACTTATAGCCATCCCTTTCGGAACGAATGATGTTTAAAATGACACTTCTCCATACATTTGAAAGATGTTTCCGTGTGTCCTTTGCTTAGACAGTTCAATTTCGTTAATTCAATTCCTTTCAAAACGCGTTCCGATCACAATCCCTATCAAATGTCAAACATTGACGGCCCGAAGTAGACGGCCGGCAGGATAATTTGACAGATAGTTTTAGTGTTCTTAAAAGGTGGCGCTAGTGTAGATGTACACCTGTAATTTTCTCAGATACGTTATTTCATTGCATTGTTTGTATTTTGGAAGCGAATTCAATGCATTTTTACCCACATGGCACTAAGACGGTATAATATGCGTTTGTTTGTGAGAGGTTGTTTGTTTGTTTGTGCAAACCAATGTTGCCATTTATCTCCAAAACTACTAGCCAGATTTTGATGCGGTTTTCAGTGATGGGTTTGAGTTTGCTTGGTGCATGTTCTTAGGTGTTACGGTCCAACATGATTTTTTTTGTAGGTTATTGTTATTGTTTTTTTACAGGTCCATTACAAATCAAATTTATTTTAAACAAAACATCATTAAGCGCATCATTAAGTATCAATGAGCGTTTTTATCAATATTGAACCCTCCACAGGCAATACTTTTCAGTTTAGCTAGACAACTACGAGTGTTTGCTCGGGGCAAATTCTGAAGGGGTTTGAACGTGCCTGCACTGTTCCATTTTCTCTGTTCACGCATGACTGACGACTGGAATAAATATTCAATAGGATTTTATAATACATGGTATTAAAAGTTATTCAAAAGAGTTTTAATACAAATTTAAGTTACAACGGTATTAAAAGTTATAGAGCTGGACATTTTGTTAACCATGGAAAGATCTTTGAATGCTAGAAAACGAAATATAGAAAAATTAGAGAAGTATTTTTTAAGTAGTAACAAAATATTAGCCAGTCGATAGTTTTCAAGGTGTCACCAACTCTGAGGTCCTGGGTTCGAATCCCGGTAGGGGCAAATGTTTGTATATGTAATATTTGAATGTAACAATATAAAACACTAGCTAGTAAATTAATTGAACAAAATCAAACTTCTAACTAATTACTAGATTTTAGTTCTCACTGATTACTGTTACACGTTGTACCGCAGCTCATAATTAAAAGTGATATTGTATGATGCCTTGTTAATTAACTAAAATTACGGGGAAGCAGTTATGAAATTAACAGCGTTGTTAAGTAGAATTTATTATGCACGTACAAAGTTCCGCGGACTTAGACTTTATGTGGAGATAATGAGACCTTTGAATAAAACAGAATGTAAAATCATTTAGGTAGGGGGAATTTTAAGAGGGTTTCGGAGTGAGTGTCATATTTAGTTTTAGGACTTAGTTCAGGGTCATGTAACCTAGCTCACTAAAATGTATGTAAGTAACAAAATCATTTGATCTTTGGTGGTGTTGATGTAGGTACTGTCGTGCCTACCTAATAGGATGTACCCTACCCAGGACCCTTTTTCACCATGACCACTTAGCGTGTTCTCGCTCAAAACACGCCAACGTCGAACTTATTTATTATTTATTTATTTACATCGTAACTTACAGCTATTTGCCAAGACATTACAACATAATAGAAAAAAGAAAATACTTACAATAAAACTAATACGTCAAAAATAAACAAAACTTAGCACATAGTGAGGCCAGTGAATCTACAAATATGTCGGCATCCTGGACACGAGCTAAAAATGCATTAAGTAAATAGATCGCACGGGCAGTCGGAGCATTGATAGCGTGCCTCGTGCGCAGGCATCCTGGAGACGCGAAAAATAAATGCCGTCGCCGACCAACTCCACGCATATAATTTTGCGATACGTAAAGCCCAATTCGGTCTCTAGCTTCTAGATAATCTACCTTATTGCGTAGAAGTAGTGTCGTCGTCGTCGTCTCAGCCACATAACACCCACTGCTGGGTATAGACCTCCCCCAATAGGGGGGGTTTGCCATAATCGCCACGCTTGGCAGGCGGGTTGGCGATCGCAGTACGGCCAAGTTTGTAGCAGACGCTGCTGCCCGTCTCCTGAAGGCTGAGTCCCTTAGTCGCCTTTTACGATACCCACGGGATGAGAGGTGGTAGTGCTATTCTAAGCCGACACTACACACTACACAGCACGAAGTAGTGTATAGTGAATTAATAAATTAAATTTTCGCCTAAGCTCCAACGTATTCATGCCTACCATACCAGCTCAAACAAGGATGGATATAAGAATGGATAATAGCCAAACTGTTTTTAACCCACTTGTTCCTGAATTAACTTTTTTTGCACAATTGATTTGAAATTTCATATACTTCACAGAACGGAAACATAAAACTGATAAAAAAAAAAAAAAAAAAAAATTCAGTTTAGGAAAAGCTGGAAAATGCCGTGTCCTAAACGACACAGTAGGAGAATCTACTCTTATGATCTTTCACTACGTCGATTTCAGTAGGCTTTGACATAAATAGGAGACATAAAGTAAAACTCCCAAAGAATCACTCTCATATCCACACCTCGACGACGCCACATTTGGCATTGGTTGGGTCGCAGGTATTAAGGCGTTTTTTTTATGAACGGCGGGAAGACTCTTAGCCTTCATCATACCCAATGTTATGTAGTGATAAGGCTGAAGATGGAAGCGAGCCCCTCTCGGAATCCTCAATCACTGAGGAACGGCTATCTTATCTCTAACTACCGGAACACAACATTGCTGAAAAAATTGTTGCTATGGCGTCAGACTTAGATAAGATGGTGGTAGCTAGCCAGACGGTCTTAGAACAAGACCTACCACCAACCAAACCGAATACAATATGTATTCCCGCTGGGAATCGAACCCGGGACCCCTGGGTCTGATACTGGTTGTTGTACCACTAGATCACGGAGGCGGTTAGACGTTAATAGCGACAGGTTGACAGTTATCATGTTACAAATTCAGCAAGTGCTCCGAGTAAAGGCCCAGGGACATTTTGAAGAAAAACAAAATGTTGTCTCCAGAGTCTTCATCCGTTACTTGCAATTTTGCGGAGGCATGATGCAAGGTAACGTCACCCAGCGTGCAATGTAGAAAGACATGCTTGCCGTTTCCCTGCTTGATCGAATCAGAAATGAGGAGTTCCGTTGGCAGTAAGGGGGACACAGAGAAGACCCGTTAGCGGATCTTCACAACGATTGTTCGATGACCACCCATACCCAGCAGTCGTTCTCATGCCGCTGATATGAATGTGATGATGATAGTTATAGAGTCTGGAACAATTTTTTCATCATTTTGCTCTTATTACTCAGTAATCTCGTTCAGAGTGAAAGGTTGTCGTAAAGACCTGTAACAAATATAAGTACTACTGATAGTAGTACATTCTCCTACTGTGTCTTTCACGGAACAGACAAAGTAAAACGAAAATACTTGATGAATATCTTATAAATATACCGTATTTTTTTATTATCGAGATTATTAGGAACCGACTATTGATAATTAGATAACAAATAAATTAAAAACAGCATCAAATAATATTTCAAATTACCCTGTATTTATCATTTTAATAAGCACGTAATTTAACCTCATTTTGCACAAAAACAATAAACTGCATATCACGGTTACCACTTTACTATGACTGACTAAGGCATCAACAGTTAGTAGCAATATAAAATAAAAAAATAAAGTACCCTCGTACAACAGAATATTTTTTTTAAGTTGGTGTGTCGTTAAAGACACAGTAGGAGCAAGTGGGTTAAAAAAGGAAACGAGCAAATTTTTTGTTTAACTTTTCAATTACTAATTTATGTTTAGCAGTACTCGGATCCCAGACAATTGAACCGTATTCCAACTTACCACGGACAAATGCATTGTATAACAAGATTGCTATCTTAGGGTCATTAAATTGAGAAGCAGTACGTATAATGAAGCCTAAAACCTTATTGGCTTGTTTACAAATAGCAACAATATGACTATTGATGACGACTTTACAGTCAAGTTTTACACCGAGGTCGCGAACTTCATTCACCCTGCTGAGAGAAACTCCAGCCACATTATAAGGCGAGACAATAGGTGTGCGTGAACAAGAGAAGGTACACTTTGATGTATTAAATGACATCCTGTTATCAGCAGTCCACTTGACGATTGCATCTATATCACTTTGCATTGCTATACAATCCTTTGGTTCTTTTATAGGATATAACCGCTTTAAATCATCAGCAAACAATAAACAATAGACTGACCGAATTACTGTAGGAAGATCATTGATCATAATTGAGAAGAGAGTGGGTCCCAAGGTACTACCCTGACTCACACCAGATCGCGTATAGTACTCATAGGATTGAAACCCAGATAGACGGACATACTGTCTTCGATCCCAGAGGTAATCAGCGAAAAACGTTAAAAGTTTTGGAGTGAATCCGAAAAGAGACAATTTCTGCAACAAGATGTCGTTATCCACAAGATCGAACGCTTTTTGGAGGTCAAAGTAGGCCACATCCACTTGCCCCTCCTAATCCATTTCAACTGAAACTTTATACACCATGTTACTTAGTTGGTTATGATATTTTCAAAATTCGTTTTTTCTACGACACACAAATTATATAGTAATTGTACTCGTACATCAACTATATAATTTGTGAGTATCATGTACTTGTACAATAACTATAAAATTTGTGTGTGTGATAGATAAAACGATTTTTTTAAATATCGTAACCAAGTACGAGATTGGCGTGGTTTGAGCATTGAGCAAGGACTCGTTGAGCCGGGTATTCATTACGCAACATTGTTTATTAACAGTATTTCTCAATGTTTCATCATCTGTATAAACAGTTTATAAACAAAAGTGATGAAACATTGTTTCTGTAAACATGTTGCTGTGTTCGCCACATTGCGATTGGAGAGCAAGACGAAACATCCAGTTTTTAAACAAAAGTTGACAGGTGTAGACGTACGTTGCGCGAGTCTATAAACATGGAAGTTGTGTCAGAGCATCACTACTTCCTCGGGCGCGGCCTAGCAATAACTGACGAATGTGGACTGCCATGTTTCAGAAACAGTGTTTGTGGTAAACTTGTTTCTAAACATGATGATCAAATTAAAAAACAGTTAAGCAACAAATGTTTTCTAATGAATACCTGGCTTTAAGTAATCATAGTGAATACGGGCCCAGGACGTACATTTATGTCTGGGAACTATATTTCCCTATTTGTCAGTAATATTTCTTTCGATAAGTATACTTATCTAGGAATCGGATCATTGTATGTGAATATATTTTAAACGTTTTTTATTCTATGTGGAATACTTCAATCAAATAAAGCACACGGTACTATCTTCTCATAAATTTATGTTACATCTTCTTCTTTTATAATAAAAAGATCATATTAAAGTTCAAAAGGCAGGCATGACAATAAGTATAGAAACACAATCCTTCCGCGGGAGTGACATTTTAATGGCTACGACTAGACAGCGTGAAATTTGATGCACTGTAAAATCACTGCTAGAAGTTACGAAACTATTCTCTGGCAATGTAGAATGAAGCTACTACATGTAATCACCTTCATCAATGATTGTCATAGATTTCAGCATAATAACAGTTTAATGAGCTGTTTTATTAGTGGATATTTCCATTGCGATTAAAATTAAAATTCTACAAAAATTTATATAAATTAATTACATAATATATGATGTATACTACTTTTGAAACAATTCAAATTAAAAGTATTATTTTTTCACAAGCACTTGTGTATGTCAGAGAAGCTACGCCATCGGTTCGCTAATCGTAGTTCATAAGTCATAATTTTTTAATGATATTTAAGTATTTATCCAAAACCTTTTGAGTTTCATTTAAATTCTTATTTCCCTCCTCTCCAAATATTTCATTTACTTTTCAATCGTCTGTTACAATAGCGCAACTTGTAACGATACTCTCACGTCGAGTTACAGGGTTAATTAATTTTTAATCAGAATCTATAGTCAGTTAAGCGACGGCGAAGATTGAGTTTGTTGCTCGGAATTTTATGAAAACTCACTCGCTGGCAACGTCGTTATTATTGAGAAGCCTTGGCCACAGTAGATTAGTGGGGAGAACAGTATCTCAACTCTTCTGGTCCATCTGCGACGAGAAGGGTTATAATAGTGACGAAATAAAATCACACCGCTTAGGCTTAAACATTAAATAAATAAAATGCATGCAAAAAAAAATATTTTTTTCACCTCACACGCTCGAAAAGGAGGTTCTGTCATTTAATTTCTGCGTGGATAATCGCATTATGCGGCCTAGCGTGGAAAGTATTTTTTTATTTAGAAAGAAAAATACGTCATAATGCGTTCCGAATCGCACTATTTATTTTAAAATTAAAGTAAATTGAAATCATTTATTTTAGACTCATAGGATGTCCATAGTTATACAAAAACTTTATATGTTACATTTTATTCTTATTTTAAATAATTTTGAATTAAGGCGCATAATCCAAAAACCTCGATTATCTTTCCTCCGCGGTCTATTAATTTATGGGTTTGAAAAAAATATATATGAATCCTCAGGATATAAGCAATGTTACGCTGGAGATAAAATTTTGATAACATTTTCTGGTTCGCCAAAAAAAAATCTGAATAGCACACTGTTTCTTTCATTTGGAGCCCATTTTCTCGAAAACTATTAGTCTAAATGATCTGAAAATTCTGCAGCAATGTTATAAAATAGTAGGTAATGTAACGCTGGAATTATTTTTCTAATACATTGGTCATACGATTTTTAATTAATTTATAATGGGTATTTTGTCCTGGCCACCCCGTCATTCTCAGTTTCCTCAGTGCGCGACGAGACGTGATGCTAGACGGACCTGTGTAGCGTTTATCCCTGCCATTGCCACAGTGTAGTTCATTTGAACAGTTGTTCCACTATTTGCTGTGACTAAGGCTATGCGTGTGCATAAGCGGTGACATAATATTTTATTATTTTAGTTTATAAATCTATTTCAACAGTAGTTCGTCCTCCATAGAGAGATCACCTAAACTATTTTGAAAATATGACTGTGAATATTATTAGTATTGACTGTGTAATTATTGGAGAAAAACCTGTTTACATGATATTTTATAGCTGCCCCAATAGCCATAAATTATATATCATTAGAAAAGTCTCTTAACAAGGATTAATGATAACCAAGTCGCCTGTGTCCATTCGCTGTCGGAATGGAGTTATTTCGTTTTAAGTTACTGGTAGGATGTATGTTTATCACTCTTTCACGCAAAACTAGTGAACGGATTTAGATTTATTTATTTATTTAGATGGAACATTACAGTAATATAACATATGATAGGTATGTATTTGTAATGTAGGTATGTATAAATATCGTATTTTTGCATTTATGATATCAACTAAAACTGTTACTTCGGGAGCTTTTTGTGGTTTTCGGACAAGGATTTGGGACAAGTCGACATAGTAAATATTTTTTCAGATGAAGAAACCTATCAAACGACACCACAATGATTGCTATTGGACCGGGTACCAAAATGCCCATTCTCCTTTGTCATTGCCGAATATCAAACTCATGGAATCAGATTTCTATAGAAACAATGAATGATGCTGCACAGAAAGAAAGAGAATTGGCATTGGAAGAGGGTCGAATTGTAGCATCTGGTACACCTGTCGACGTGATAGTCGAAAATAGATGATAGAAAATGAGACTGGTTGTTTTTTTTCTAGTATATTTTCTTGTTTAATATTTATCAAATAAAAATAGCATTGCAAAATGCAAAATTAAAAAGTTATAAGTATAAAGTACGTTTGCACCAAAAATAAAAAATTATAATTAGATGGCTGTTTCATCTTAATCGATAGTCAAACATTTGTAAAAATGTTTCTTTCGAATGCGAGGATGTTTCTCTCATTGATAAAGCGAGCGATTTTGGCCAACACCGTAGAAAGGTGAACATCGGTCTCTGGAGCATAATTGGTTAGTGCATTGGGCCGGATTCTCAAGGATGCGGGTTTGAATCCCGTCAGGGCGACACGAGACTGGTTGTTTATTTGTAGTATATTTTCTTGTTCAGTACTTATACTTAGGTACATGACTATTTTGGCGGCTGCTTTAATGAAGGATGCATTAAGAGGCTTTAAATTTGGGTGTGTTTAGCGCAGGTCCTTTCGTCTTATTAAATATTTAATTTTTTAACAAGACTCAAAATTTGACTCGTCTCGTAACCATAACGAAGTAAACCGAGAAACACGACCCCATCTCCTTTTAGCGTTTCCTCCATTGTTACAAATTAAAAAAAATCTTAAATTTATTTGTTATTAACAAAAATAGATTTTAAATATCCCTTAAAAATAATTAAATCGACAGGTGTGACAGTACTAATGACCCGACCGCGTATAATAGGCACGCAGATTGCACTTTATTGCTTTGCGCTTAGAGTAGCTATTTATTTTTTGACAAGGCTGCACCGGTCGTGCGGCGCAGATCGGAAACAATATACGCGACGGAACCAAACATTGTACGTTCACTTACTAGCTGCCTTTGCCTGCTCTGTGGCCGACATTTGCGTGGTAGCCCCGCCCACTCGAGCAAGGTCATTCAGGGTATTATGCGTCTTAATTATAATACTCCTTTTTGGTTTTATTATATTATTTTAGTTCCTTAAATCATAAAAACATTAACAATAAGATTTAACTATTTGTTACATAAACCTTTATTATTCAATTGTCTTTCACCTATACATTTTGAAATCGTTTTCTTTAAGTAACAGTTTATTCCTATTTTAAATAACTTCAAATTAACTACCTATAGAATTGTCATGGTAAGTCCTTTTAGATTCTCCACAGCCTGCTGTAAGAGTTATGATGCAGTATAAAAATACATATTATTTTGTCTTCCTACTAAAAGTCCAATCGCAAGTAATACCCAATACTCTATAATATAGTACCAAGTTATCTTTTCAATCTATTATTTTGGAGGTAATGAATGACCCGTCGAGCCGAAGACCCGTCGAGCTAATAAACCTTCGAGCTATTGATCTTTCGAGCCATGGAGGTAGTGAACCTTCGAGCTATAGACATCGAGCTAATGATCTTAAGCGAATTGTCATTCGAGCTAGAGTAGGTAACCCCTGTTTTAAGAATCTCTCAATAGTTGAGTTTCTTTTTTAATTTACATGTACTGTGTCTTCACATAGTCACCGCTTGCAAAATTATGTTTGCTGAACGAGTAGGGTCGATTAATGAAATAGAAACACATTTACTGGTTTAAGCGGGATTTTATTACTTCCTCTATAGTGTAAGTCATGTTTACTTTCATTATTAAATTGCCAAGGTTTTAAGAAAATGACTCAATGACTGGAGAAATTAATAGAAAATCTGTTAATTTTTTCTCACTAGTAGTTCTAATCCCTAGATATGTAGCTAAACCACTTTATGTTACGGATATCAGAACAAACGAAATTATTAAAAACGGTTAAAAATAGGTAACACCCAGATACGCTACAAACACTGATGAGACACCAATCATCTTTCCGAGCAAAGATCGAACCCACAACTCCAAGCTCAGTAGTTATATCATTACCACTGCGCCATTACACCAGCCCGAGTATTAAAACCAATGTATGAAAAATAATTCCTTGCGATTTCATTTTGAAATTTACCGGACAAAATGCAGGTAGCATTATAACGCTCAATATTAATTAGAAACGCAAAACCAAGCTGCACCAGGGAATCTTTTAGAGCATAATTAAAGTTGCTGAATTCAGCGTGGAGAACTTGCTCTGTGATGCTGTGAAGGAAATATGTTGTCGACTTATGTAAAACTACGCGAGCAAGTATTCGATCTAAATCTAGATAATAACAACTTATTAGACTTAAATTAAAGTACGGTCAACAGCACGTACGGCTTTACATTTGCACCACGAAAACCGCCGCTATTACGAGCGACGTAAGGGTGCTATCAAGGTCAAAGTGTAAAGCCATTGCTTCTGTTGACTGTACCTACACACTATTTTATTAATTCTATAGAAATCGGCAGGATCTAACTCACAGACATTGGATTGTGTAAAATTACTGTATTTTTAACCGACTTCAAAAAAGGAGGAGGTTCTCAATTCGACGGTTTTTTTTTTAATGTATGTTTTACCATAACTTCGCCAGTTGTTAACAGATTTTTATAATTCTTTTCTTATCTGAAAGAAAATGGTTTATGTGTGGTCCCATATAATTTTGACGAAGATCTGGCTAGTAGTTTTTTCATAATCTTGAAAAATATCAATCACCTTTTGGCAAGTAGTCGTTTACCTAGATGACATTGTTGTGTATGGGCTGATTTTTAGTGTAAGTAACGGCACATGATGTAACTAAAAAATCTGTAGTAAAACTTTTGGAGTCGGTGCTAGCTAGCTAAGGCCAAAAAAATATATAGTTAATAGAAGTGCAATGTAGAATGCCCTGGCTGGCACCGACTCCAAAAGTTATATTTTTTACTTTTTGAAGTCGGTTTGAATTTTTTTTATAAAATGTTTTTTTAACCCCCAACACAAAAAGAGAGGTGTTATAAGTTTGACGTGTGCGTCTATGTCTGTTTGTCTGTCTGGGGCAACGTAGCTCCTAAATTACTGGACTGATTAATAACCTAAATTAGTCAATTTGACCTCAGTTTGGGCATGTGGCAATTTGATCTAAATATTTCTTTTTTATATATTTTTAGTATGTGTTGGTTTTATAGTAAAGAAACAACATTTTTACTAACAGCTGTACTTAATAACTACCGGGACTTTTCATGCTTTCATATTACTAAAAATATATTTTCTGTAGTCCGATTAAGAATTTAGCAAAAATGTATGCCGGATTTAAAACTAATAGAAGTATGTTAAGAGTTAATTCAAAATATTTTACTTTTAGTTAAATATTCTCACGAACGATCTTAGTGCCTTTTATTCAATGGTATCCTTACCCAAGTTAGATGAACCAAATAAAGTACGAGGGGCGATCATAAAGTTTAAAGGGGGGAAGAAGTTAGAAATTAAATAAGATAAAAATTTTCATTTTAAATATATTCTTCCATAACACTAATACAGAACGCTCAAATAATTTGTTAAAATCAACAAAAAAAATACTTCTTTGAGGTAAATTTTTTTTCAGACATCCGATCCCTCTTTTAAATGGGGAAATTCAAAATGACTGCCCCTTTTTCCCACCATGATTTGATTTTTCTTACACACAAAGTGCGTCCTCTCAAATTAAAGCCTAAGGTGCGTCTTCTGCGCAACTTTAAGAATATAGTTCTCGAACGCTTGAGGTCTGATGTGAGAGAAATAGATTGGTCCCCGTTACTCACGTCTGACAACGTCGATACCATGGTTGATTACTTCACTTCTATGCTCATCAAGCTTTACGATAATCATGCTCCAGTGCGTCCTGTAAGAGTTAAACATTTGCCTGCTCCTTGATTGACTCCGGTTATTCGAAAAGTCATGGCAAAACGTGATAAAGCCAAAAAGCGCCTTAAAACCTTGCCTTCTCCTGATAATTTAGCTGCGTATAAAAAACTTCGGAACCTCTGCAATAGAATGTGTCGTGACGCTAAACGCAAATATATTCACTCGCAAATCGAAAGTTTAGACCAAAAGCATATTTGGGGTTTTCTAAGGACTCTGGGTGTGGGCAAGTCTGAGAATTTCAGTCCGAGCGCCGTGGACCTAAATCCGCTAAATAACCACTTTTCAACACCACCTCTTATCTTGGACGCGCCCTCCAAGTCGGCCGCTCTTTCTTTGTTATCAAGCCTGAATCCCCCTACTCACCCCCCTTTCTCCTTTAGTTTGGTTTCTGAAGATGAGGTAAAGAAGAGTATCAGGTCCATCACTACCAAGGCTATTGGTAGTGACGGTCTTAGCATGGAAATGATTCTGCCCGTGCTGGAGGACATTGTGCCTGTAATCACTCACATTATCAACTTTTCCCTGCAACACAATGTCTTTCCTTCAGCGTGGAGAAAAGCCCACATCATACCCCTTCCTAAAACTCCTAATCCATCTTCTCTATCTCAATACCGCCCCATTTCCATACTCCCTATCCTTTCCAAGGTCCTTGAGTCTCTTGTTCATAAGCAATTATATTTCTTTTTCTCATCTAACAGCCTCTTGTGTCCTTTCCAATCAGGATTCCGCCCTTCCCATAGCACGGTTGGTGCACTGTTGAACATAACCGAAGACATTCGCAATGCGATGGATCACACTAAACTCACAGCAATGGTTCTGCTAGACTTTAGCAGTGCGTTTAACTGTGTAGACCTCGACCTTCTCATTGGTATTCTTCGATCTTTCAACATCTCTGACCACGTAATTGAATGGTTTCAATCTTATCTGTTTAACCGCTTTCAACGTGTAGTTAATAACGACACTGCATCCGATTGGTCAACTTTATCAGCTGGTGTTCCGCAAGGCGGCGTTCTCTCTCCCTTACTATTCTCTATTTTTATCAATAAAATATCCAGTGTTATATCTTCCCCGTTTCACCTCTATGCTGATGACCTACAAATCTACCGACACTTTTCTATTGTTGAGGTTACAGAAGCAATTGGTTCCTTGAATCGGGATCTGGACGCTATTCGGGCTTGGGCAACATCTTTCGGATTACTCGTGAACCCTAGCAAATGTCAGGCTATGATTGTGGGCAGCGGCCGGCTTAGGACTAATCTTGATTTGAAATCTGTTCCACCCATTATATATAATAACAAGATTATCCCTCTTACTGACAAAGTGAAAAATCTAGGCCTTATTATGGATTGCACCTTGTCTTGGTCTCCGCATATTAGTGAAGTCAGTAAACGGGTCCATTATTCCTCTCACTCCCTCAAGCGACTACAATACTTCCTTCCTTTTAAAACTAAAATTATGCTGGCGCAATCCCTTCTCCTTCCCCTACTTGACTACGCCGATGTTTGTTATCTGGATGTGACCGAGGAACAGCTGAACAAGCTGGAACGCTTACAAAATCGGGCCATTCGATTCATTTTCGGTTTGCGCAAGTACGACCATGTGTCCGTTTTTCGCCGTCAACTAAATTGGCTTCCCATCCGCCTTCGCCGTGATATGCACATCCTCTCTACCGTATTCAAAATTCTCAAAGACCCTAACTCTCCTCAGTATCTTTCCTCCCGTTTCCAGATACTGCAACACTAAGATGCTTGTGCTGCCTGGAAGCAACACCAAATTCTTTCACAATTCCTTCTCTGTCCGAGCGGTACAGCTTTGGAATAAACTCCCAACAAACATTCAGGAATCCCCAAGTATTCACTCATTCAAGTCCAAAGTCAAGTCGCACTTTCTATTGCAATTATCTGAGTCTGAATCATGAGTCACTTACTTTACCCCGTCTCTTTTATGTATTTATTTGTATGTATTGTATATATTTTATATTTATGAGTATGTGTGTATATTTATGTATAGGATAGGTAAATTATGTAGGTATTATATCTATTTATGTGTATATGATGTAGATATTAGTTTCACCATTTTCTTATTTAGTTTTGCATTTAGAGTCACCCGCTTAATATTATCATCTCTTACACGTCTCAGGTTGGCTGGAAGAGATCTCTTTTAGAGATAAGTCCACCTTTGTACATATGTCTCAAATTTATTCTGTAAATGTATTTTCTAGTGCAATAAAGAGTATAATAGATAATTAAAATAATAATGGTCACTGGGGGACATGGGGTTCATTAAGTAATGAGAATGATATATACTCGTGATAAGTTAAAAAAGAAATACTGGCAGGCATACATAGCTCATTTATTAATAATATTAAATAAGAAAAAGTTTTCGATTCACTTTTGTTTTTTTTTTATGTCATTTGTTTTCTTCGTTTCGTGGTAAACTTACTCCTAAAAGGTGACTCTATTGAAAAATAAAATAACATTTAATAACAGATAACTGCGTCTTAGTCATTCTTACTACTTAATGAACACCCCTCGTATAAGAATTCTACTTTTTCTTTGATCCTTTGTTAAAAATTATCCACCTCTCATAAAAACTAATTGCTCGAGCTCCACGGCCATAGCTCTATTGCGAAAAATTCACATTCTCATTCAGTGCAAACTGCGCCGACAATACGTTAGGAATATAATTAAAGTTGCAGACTGCGGCCGGCAGAGTGCAGTCGCATGAAGGGTTACCATAATAATAGAGTAAATCAGGATAAAAGGATTGGGGTCAAGAAATGTTGATATTGGACAACTTATAATTTAGATTTAATTTGTAAATTTAATATTTACCAAGAAAAGTCTAAAGGTAAACGATAAAATTGTTTGTCAAAGGCGATGTTCTCTTTTGGTCCCGTTTTACTACACTTCTCATGTGATGCTTTTGTGGTTAATTCGTCCAAGTTTTCTGATAGCTTACCTCTGGGACAAGGTTTTCAAAAACAAAAACAATATAAACCCACCTAAACAAAAATAAAAAAAATATTTAAAAACTTGAAATATTGTTTTTTTCATAAAGCGTTTCTTAACATTTTATGATTTCTAATTATTCATTTAATTTTTATGAGTCTATTAATACATTTTACAAGGTATTTTAAGGTTTTAATACAGTTTAAACAGTTCAGAAAATTAAAACAAGCGGCTGCCGGCTGTACTGTGTAGTTCCTTTGCATTACAATAAAATAAAACCTTCAAAGTCACACGAATTGACATTATTTGACTCACATGTCAAAAATATAATGTAGATATTTGTGTAATCTTTTTTGTGGTATTATTGTACGTAATATGTTTTATGTGATGTGAGTGTCGTTTTGTGTTTTTCCGTAGGTACCACAAAGAAAATCAAGGTGAAAACTTGAAAACGTGCTTTTTTCACCGGGCAAATTCTCTATAAACCTTGTCTCTTTCACTACGGGACGTTGGCGGAATTTCTGTGGAAAACGGAAGTAGTCAAAACAGAAAAAAAGTCACATGTCACTGCCAGTGCCTCGACCAATGAAATAGTGGAATTCAGGTGTTTCACCCGAGTTCTTTTCGTAATAACACATGTTGTGAGGCTTCATTTTTGACTCAATCTACCGTACAATTTCATTACTTACAAAATATATTTACTTGACATTGGCAAAATTCGCGTATTTAACGCGAGCACGCCAAAGAAAGAAGAAGTAGTGGAATTCAGCGTTCTGACAGTTCACGTCACTCAATGTGACAAATGAGAATCGAGTTGCCAAAGTAGAAAAAGTGTTGGGTTGCTGTTTTATTAATTTTAATTACTTATCTAACCTTTTTATTGAAAAATAAAATGTTTGGGCCTTTTTTTTAATATACTATATAAATACATGGAAAAGTTCCTTATTTTGTTCTCATTGCATAAAATATAATTTCATCACTGTAGGAATTAGGGGCCCTCAATTCCATACAAAAATGCAACATCATTTCATTTTTGTACCGCGCGCTCCGTGGAAAACGCAAATATAGGCCAACAGATAAGGAACTCAATTTTTCTAATTTAGCTTGAATGAAAAAACGGCTTGTATTATACAGTTTTTAACTTAACACCTTCCTCAACAGACCTAGCCTAGTAATCCTCAGAAAAAAAATACGGTCAGATCGGGGTTAAACATTTACTTTAACAGTTAATTATAGATAGGGAGAAAAAAAACAGCCCTTGACGAGATTCTTGCCGGTTCTTCTCGTTACAAGGTAAGCTGTAAGGTTTCTGAACCAATGACGTAGCTTCTTTGACATTCACAAGTGCTTTAACAGCCTAGACTGAATAAATGATATTGAGATTTTTTTTTAAAGTTTTATATTACATTAAGAAATAATCTAAGTAAGCAATTAACTAAAGATGTTACCTATTCATATTTGAATCGCTTAGCCAATTTCAGAGTAAAGTATAGATTTGACTTTGGAAAGAACAAAGCCCGTCTTTTGTCGCGCAAATAAATCTTGGAAGGGTTAATATAAAGGACGAAAGTTTTCAGGGGGACCACCATTTCTCATGCTAGGAATGTGAAAAGATACAATTATACTTTGAATGAGAAATAAAATTTTAAAAGCCTTTTGTAATCAGTATCTTTCAACTAAATGAATCAACGCGGACTAAATATGTCACGTATGTATGATGTCAAAAAGCAAATAATGTTATATAGTTTCACAATAATTAAATTTTCAATAAGTTTTTAATGTAAATTGGTACATTGAAACTAAAAAGGTCACCACTCAGCATATGTTGCAGCATGGATAACACCTGCAACGCTGGTATTCTGAGGGACCTTTTAAGTAAATTTAGAATAATAATAAAAATAAAAAAACTGCGTCTGTGCGTAGACAAGTTTAAGGGCTACATTCTTACCTTCAATAATTAAATTCTGTAAGTTAAGATAGTTAATGAGCCTGCAAATATTCCTTAAAAACATAAGTATTACTTTCGAAATTAATACAGAATACTTAAAAGTAAGACCTCCGTGGTAGAGTGGTACGTACACCGGTTTCTAGGTGTCGCGTACACTGAGGTCCTGGGTTCGAATCCCGGTAGGGACAAATGTTTGTATGACGAATACGAGCATTTGTACCTGAGTCATGGATGCTTGCATAAATACTTTTAAATGTATAATTATATGTATTTATATCTGGCATCCCATAACACGTAAGTAAGGCTTGTGTTGCACAGTGCTTACTTTGGGGCTAAGTAAATTTTATTGGTGTGAGTGTTAGTTATATTTATTATTATTATTATTAAGCGTATATTAACCATTTTCAATGACCCTTCTGCTGGCACACGTGCCTTCTTATTAGATAAAAAGCATAAGAAAGATGGACCATTACCGCGCGCGAGTTCCAACTCATAATGTGAACGAAATCTTATTATAGAATTGTACGAAGAGAAACGGAGGAGCTTGGTGGCGCAGTGGTTCGCGCACTCGGCCTGCGATTGTAACCGTTAACAACTTTCGCAACGGTCGGTCACAGGATGGGTAAGCAAAAATTTACCATGTCGATTGTCCTCCATGCTTCGGAAGGCACGTTAAGCTGTTGATCCCGGCTCCCATTTTCCCTATCCATCTATAAGGAAGACCAGTGCCCCAGCAGTGCAGTGGGGACATAAAAATGGCTGAATGACAAAGAGAAACCCAAAAGTCCTGAGTATTACGGACGCATAGTAACCCTAGCCGTTGAGCTCTCGCCTCGCTCTATTGTGAAAACTGTATTGTTGACTTATAATTGTTTCAACTTTTTACAGATCCGTGGACTTTTAAACGATGTTATTATAGTTTCTGCTGTTTGTTTGGCAATTTTTTCGCTGATATAACAATTTAGTAATTAAGTTGAGTTGTGTTGTGACCTTCAGCATCTAAATTGAATAATCTACCTGCAGATGAGGTAGATTAATGAATTAGAGTTTAATAGGCAAATATGCTTATCATAAATATCAGCAGATTTCCAGTCTATCGACGTTTAATATTGGTTTTTCCTATTTGCTGAATAATAAAATACACCTCTCCGCATTTATATATAAAATTTATATGTTAAAGGTAGGTACACAAAGAAGCCGCCTCCAATATAACATATTAGCGCGTACTTACGCACGTTGCTTTAATCTAAAAGCATGTACCTGTATGCCACAATTTTACTTTACACTGTGGAATTGAGTAAATTATATAAAATTTCCAAAATAGCTCCCTCGAAAATTCCTGGTTTTAAACACGAATTCTCAAGTAAGGCACTTAAGAATGTAAGGCGGGCAATGTCACATAACGTAAAATTATATGAAGGTAGATTTTTTTTGTTACTTAAGTATAAAATATTGAGGCCTCTTGATATAAAGCATTCTTCAATTTATAATAAGAGTTTTTTATTTTAATACCGAGACGTCCCTCTTTTCTTTGTCGCAAAATGTCTTGAATATTTTTGCACAAATGGATGAATACAGTATTTTGTTTTTTCATTAATGTGTCAATACTATGATGTTTCAATAATTAAGTGCTACAAAGAGTAAAATCGACTCTTTTAATACAACTAGCGGCCGTTTTCACCCGAGTGTTTCAAGTTCCCGTGGGAATATCGGAATAAAAAGTGCCCTATGTTTTA
This sequence comes from Chrysoteuchia culmella, assembly GCA_910589605.1. Lineage (NCBI taxonomy): Eukaryota > Metazoa > Arthropoda > Insecta > Lepidoptera > Crambidae > Chrysoteuchia > Chrysoteuchia culmella. The sequence continues at coordinate 7,565,904 of OU342651.1, forward strand.
ATCCAGGCTATCTTCTATCTGCGTGCCAAATTTTATCAAAATCGATTCAGTAGTTTTTGCGTGAAAGCATAACAAACATCTAAACATGTGACTATCCTCACAAACTTTCGCATTTATAATACACTAATTTGCAAAAAAAAACGGGCGGTTTTGATTTTCATTCGTCTTTAAAAGGATACAATACCAAAAAGGTTTCAATCGTTTCTACACGTTACTGGCCGGTTTTAAAAATGCTGTGGTATTTAAAAAAGTACGTTCTAAATTCAAATTTTCATTTGATGCTCATTTTTACAGAAAACCCCTTTTTATCCTACATTTTTGGCGCGAAGTTCCAGAAGTTAACATCGACTTTCATAACTTTTATTCAATTTTTGTCTATTAATTTCATATCCACTGACAGTCAATGCCAAGCTTTATTTATTGCTGTTTGGCTGTATCAAAAATGGTAGATAAAGTGGTAAAAGCTACCAAAATTATCGCGCTGCTTGAAGAGGGTTGTAGCCAATATTTCGTGGCTAGGAGGCTAAATGTCAGTCGCTCGACAGTCCAAAGGACCTGGCAGCGATATCAGGAGACTGGTTCCGTCGAGAGAAGGCCTGGTTCTGGAAGAAAACCATGTATCCAACCACAGGATGATCGTTTTCTTGTGAGTCGCGCATTGAGAAATCGCAAATCTTCGTATGTGGATCTTAAGAACAACCTCCAAGAAGTAAGAAATGTGCATATTAGTCTATGTCAGGAGGAGGCTTCTCGCTGCCAATATACGCAGTCACCGCCCGGCCCGCGGCCCCAAATTACTCCGTGAGCACAGAGTTCACAGGCTTAGGTTCGCTAGAAATTGTGAATCATGGACTCAAAAAGATTGAAATAGGGTTTTGTTCTCTGATGAAGCCAGGATATCTCTGTTCGGTGAAGATCGACGTCGGCGAGTGCTAAGAAGACAAGGAGAACGCTTTGCAGAGGCATGTTTCGAAGAAATCACACCTTATGGTGGGGGCTCTGTTATGTTTTGGGCAGGAATAAATTCAATGGATCGTACAGAGTTAGTCTTCATTGAAAATGGCTCACTGACTGGGCATCGATACATAACGGAAGTTCTAATTCCTCATGCACAACCCGCATTGGCCGCTCTAGGTGAAGACTCGATTTTTATGGACGACAATGCTCGCGCCGACCCATCCCGCGATGTTAATGCGTATGTGCAAGAGGTCGGCATTCGTCGTTTGGATTGGCCAGCTCAAAGTCCCGACCTCAATCCCATAGAGCATGTCTGGGACGTTCTGAAACGGCGTGTGAGATCAGTACACCCGGCTCCGCAGACCATCAAAGAGCTGAAGAATGTGATTACTGCGGAGTGGGAACGTATTCCGCAATCAAGTATCCGGGATATACTCGCTAGCATGCCCAGACGAATTCAAGCTGTGATTTTAGCTAGAGGGGGTCACACTCGATACTAAACATTTATCTGCTTTTACTTTATTAAAGAAAAACAAACAAATAACTTTTTTATTTTTACTTCATGGGTATATGCACTACTAGCGAACATACATTAGCGAGGTTTAGCATTATTTCCCATAAATTGTATCTAAATTTTATGAAATACTGATGAACACGATTATTTTCTTATTAATTTACCAAATTGTGAGGATAAAACTACCTATAATTATCAAACAAAGCAATATTAACATTTGAAATGGTTCATTGCTTAGGTGCCCGTTTTTTTTGCAAATGAGTTTATTATTAAAAAGATTTGTTAAAATATTAAAATAGTATTAGCATTTTACAAATAATACTTACAAAGATTGAAATAAAAAAACTATTGCGGAGTATTAAGTGCGACTTATATACCCATTATCATTACCTTTTCAGTTGCCGTGATCGCGGGTTTAGTCAAAACGTCCGAAACGTCGGGAAACCAAAAAACCTCAAATAAACCGAAAAATTATAGTGCCATATATATATATATTTCGGGTAAATAAATCGCACTAAATACTAATAATAATAGGTAACAACTTTTTTTCTATGTTATAAGACACTTAACATTTTGTAATAGCTAATAATACCCAGCTATCACAAAATGATGTTGAAATCTATAATTTTTTGGATATTAATTTCACCAGAGATCAGCTATTTCTACAATCGCTGCTTGGAGTTTAGGATTGCATTGCTAAGCGCATAATTGAATTTTTAAGCAAACAATCTCTTCTGTATCTTTTAATTAGCACAAACTGTATAATTAGTATAGTTAGTAGTAGTACTATACTAGATATATCATCATGGCCGCGCTTCACAGACTAATTGTGTTTCATCACGTTTGTTAAGCAACGTTCGGCCCGGTCAGGTGTCGGATGGGTGACCGTAAAGTGGCATTATAACTGAGCGCTTCCGTGCTTCGGAGGGCACGTTAAACCGTCGGTCTCGGCTGTTGTCATTTGATTACAGTCGTTAAGCCAAGTCAGAGGCCTTATATAGGCGGCTTGATAAACTCTGACACGAGAGGTGGCCACTTATCCTCACTCGATAAGAAGAAGAAGAATACCCTTTCCATTGATAGGCTTTTGCTATCTGCACAGATAGGTTATTCTCTAAGCAAACATCCTTGACATTGACGGCTCGCGGAGAGCGAAGTTCGCCCCATTTTCAATACTATTTGACAGCTAAAGTGACGTTCAGCCATGATAACAGAGTCGATGTTTGCGTAGAGAATAACCCCCCCGGAAAGCTGGCACATATATTTTCACTCGCAATCCAGTATGGGGGAAATTATTTTTAATTATTGAATGCGTCATTTGCTAGCTGTGCACACCGGTTTTCATCACAGAACGATGGAATATCTATTGTGTCTCATAACCCCCCTGGAAAGCTGGCGGCTGACAATAAGAAGAAGTAAAAGACTAGTTAATAGTAACGACGTCTATCGCTCTCGACTTTAAAATGCCCAATAACAAACGAGCTTAACTACCATCCTTTTCTTACCTTATCTACGAGTACTATTTTATTATCATCATTACAAGCAGAGATTGACCGATCACGCGTAAATCTCCGTTCGCTTTACGGCCACATAAATTCACTATGATGTGACAGTAATAAACCCGTAACTTTATGGGAGTGCCCTGAAGTGTCATGTTATGTTACCTAACAACGACGTTGTTAAACGAGTGGTCAATTAAAACCTTTTTACCTGGGACTTTCCATTACAGATAATAAAACAATGGATATATATTTATGTGAATAAAAAAAAACTTATTTGTATGTTTGTCCTCTTTGAGTTCTGAAACCATTGAACCGATTGTGATGAAATTTGGGTAAGGTATTCTGGGGACGCCCCAGGGGCACGAGACTGCAAGGGGTACTGGCCTAAAAAAAATACTTACTTTGCAAGGAATTGCAATTCATGCCAGGTACAGCTAGTTTACCAAAAATCTATGCTTGCAAATTATCAACCAGGGGGATAATTGTCTAATTTAAAATCTATCGCAATCCCTTTCAATTCGTAATTTGAAAGATATTCAGGCCGTCACTATTTGAAATTTGAAAGGGATTGTGATGGTATGGAATAAACGAAATTGAACTGTCTTAGCATCATGACAGACGAAAATATCACAATCACAATACCTCTGAAAGGGATTGTGATAGATTTTAAATTATACAATTAGGGGGCTGGTCCCAGACAAACATTGTTTAACCAAATTAAAAAACAATTAACACACACGATTCATTCGTTATTGCAAAAATAGAGTTACGATTTATTAAATTGAGTTTGTTTGGGCAAACCGACAAGATGTAACAGGTGCATTTGTTGAACCATTTTGTTTTTTTTTTTAAAATATATCAGTCTAAAGTATCTCCTCAATCTGTGACTTAGACTTTCTTTTATTTTACATTAATTAATTTGGAAGGAATGTAAAGCAGAAGTAAAATTATGTTAAAATCGATATGGTACTGTATTAACTCAATGTGACCTTCGTACTGAAGCGTTAGTTTCCTAAGAAGAGTAATATGAACCTACAGCAAACTTCGAAGCTTATTGAACATAACCATGAACTGCAAAGAAGCTCGAACAAATACCACCAGCCAGTCGTTAGCACCGAACACATAAAATTAAAGTGTTGCACCCGACCAACTAAGAAGATAGTAATAGCAGGAGGTATATTCGAATCTAACGATATAGTAAGATACACGAACAAAATTACGTACGTTATCGGATATGAAAAAGAATAAATAATACCTATTTGTAGCATAGTAAAAGACAGGACTTGACAATACAAGAAATAAAGTAAGTATAGACAATAACAAAATCCAGCACTAGTAAAGAGGTTTATATGTCATTATTACAATAAAAAAAAATGATAAAATGCTATCAATATATCGTTTAAAATTATTTAATTTAAAAAGCATATCTAGTATAATATAAACTTTTAGGTATTAATTAATGTTTTATCTAGAAAAAACTTCAACTTTACAATTCACTGAGAAATTTCATTGAAATATTATAAATGCTAAAAGTGTGTTTGATTGTCCTTCCTTCACGCCCTGACAAAACTAAGTAACCAATCGACTTGATTTTTGGGATAGAGATATTTGGATTGACGGAGAGTAATAGGCTACTTTTATTCCGATATTCCTACGGGAACGCAAATGAAACCGAGGGCGGCCGCTAGTATTCAACAAAGTGCACCCGCTGCCTTATCGCGGAATTGATAATAATGGTTTGTTATGTATTTTGGAATTATAGAAAAAACCATCAAATTTGTTTTAACTTTTTCTCTCTTGGTGTGAACAGAATAGTAAAAATTTCGTAATATTAGTTCAAAATTCATAGAACACTACTAAAAAGATGTATGAATATGGAATTCGGTATACAACGATATCACTCTGTCAATTACTGATGTTGAACTACTAGGAAGAACTGTTAGTGTTAATTTCTATTTTTAATCAATTATTAATAAGAGATTTATCGGCAAAACTGCAATTAATTAAATTTCCGTTGAATATGTTTTGTTACGATATTCGTTTTGGGTAAACTGAGTACGCCCCTTGTACATTTACAACGCACTCGAACACTTTGCTAGTCTATAAAAGTTTTACTTCAAATTTTGTTTGTGGCGCCCTGTTCTTGTGAGTGGCTATAAACTCTTGTTACCTTCTTATTTACCATGTTTATTTGCTTGCACACCACGGTCAGTAGATCTTTAACAAGTTGGGAATTTTCGTTTGAGTTCGAATGTATAGAACGTTTAACAAACGACCGAACTACGGCGGTTTCCTCACAAATAAAACTGGACATATTAAAGCCTATGCATAAAAATATAATAGTATAGGTCTACCAAAACGGTTCCCGCGGAAGATCAGCGCTGGTCCAAAGCCATGCATTATGGTGAGTCGGGACCATTTTGGGACAAACCGTGCCTTTCCATCCAATCAAAACAAAAATTCCAAACAAAAGTTTTTTCGTACTTTGTTTCTAATTAAATAATAAATTTCCGCTTACGACTTCACCCAAATTAGGTTATCGCGTGGTCAGTGTTGTGGTGACATCTATCGAAACAAGAAGGGTAACTCACGGATAGTGCCGCACTTTTTGAAATTGCCTCACAGCTTACAAATCATGTGCAAAATCAACAAACTGTTGATGCATACATCAAGTAACCAATCGACTTGATTTCCTTCATCTTTGAGTTCATTTAACACATATTTGATTATTGTAGCTAGCGTATGAGCTACAATGATTTTCGCAGACCTCTAAATTTTGGGGGATATTTGCCGCACTCCGGATTGTCGCCTTAGATATATATTAGATTAGATGGTTGCCGCTCAGAAAAATACGTTAGAAATTGTTTTTACGACTACATAAAAGTCGCTTAGCTTAGCACTCATGCTACCTGATGTTACGTATTCACGGCTGAAGATGAAAACGAGCCTCTGCCGGAATCCTCAATCACTGAGGAACGGGCTATCTAATCTCGAACACAACAATGCTGAAAACATTGTTGTTATAGTCAGACTTAGATAAGATGATGGTAGCTAGCCAGGCGGACTAACAACAAGTTCTACCACAGAGGCGGTCATAAACAAATTAGAAAATCGGTTCAGCGGCTTACGTGACAGAGTTACTTTCGCATATATAATAATAAATACCTAATATGAATAAATACATAAGGATGAATTCGCTCAAACCTAAAATAATTAATGGACATCAAACTGTTGTTTTGTGTGCAGGATTAGTCCAATTAAAATCAGCTTTCTTAGTATTAAAATGGATAATGCAGCTTTATTCTAAAAAAGAAAAGGAGTGAAATGAATTGTCTTAATGATAGTTTGTTTACTAACGTACATATATTTATTTACAGTTCAAATGTACATATTTCTATTTACAGTGCTTACTTTGGGGCTAGGCTATTGATGTGAGTGTGAGAAATATATATCTATTTTGGTACTATTGATCTAAATGATCTTTCAGCGAAAATCGTAGACGAATCACCAGCGCAGCCAGCAGCGGGCTGATTCACCAACAATCGGATTCGAAAACTTTCCGATATCGAATGTAGTTATGTTTTATCTTATAATATATTTTGCAATTTAGGGTACTTATGTTTATAACTAGCAATATTTGTGCCTATTTTATTTTCTACTATATCAGTTTGTTTAACTACTATTATTATTTAGAGCTCTCTTTGTAAACAGTACATATTTGACAGTTGAATTCGGAAACATTCGGATATCCGAGGTTTGGAAATCAACCTGCACTGTGAACTCATTGTCAATGAAAAGAAAAACAAATGAGTCTTCCGTACAAAGACAAAAGAAATTGGAACTCTGTAACTCGATCCAGAATCAAAGGGTCCCAATCACGTCATCAACCGCAAGTGACAAAAGAGTATCGAAATGAATCGAATGCGGATCGGATGTAGATGAAGGTACGGTCGACGGCACATTAAAACTGACAGATGGAAATTGAAAACCTGCCTTATTACATACGCCAAAGGGCCTACTAAAGATCAATAAGTAAGGCTAATGTGCTTGGATAAGGATTAATGAGGTTATATGCTTATGAAGCCGTTAAAAATGAACTGTCAAAAAATGTGTATGATGTCTTAATGGAAGCTCTTCTGAAACGACATTCTTCAATCAGGGTCAGTGTATTGTTGTTAAACCAAACGGCCTAACAAATCAACTCGATAAGTTACAATTTTCGAAATTATAATAAAAATCAAGAAAATGGTCCACTACTCGTACTACGCGTTTTCCAAACATTGTGAAACACCATGTTATTTATATTAAAATATGTCTTGATATCAGAGCAAAACAAATAATTACTTTCAAATGCTTTTGACTCAATAATAAAAAATGAAAAATAAAAAAATAAGCCTATAAAAAATAAAAAATAAGTCTCTGTAGCATAATTGGTCAGTGCATTGGGCCGGATTCCCAAGGATGCGGGTTCGAGTCCCGTCAGGGCGACATGAGACAAGTTGCTTTTTTCTAGTATATTTACTTGATTAAAAATTATCACATAAAAATAGCATTGTAAAATGCAAAATTAAAAAGTTATAAGTAGATGGCAGTTTCATCTTAATCGATAGTCAAACATCTGAAAAGATGTTTCTTTCGAATGCGAGGATATTTCTCTCATTGATGAAACGACGGTGGCCAACACCGTAGAAAAAGGTGAATATACTAGAGAATTTCAACGTGTTCTCGTAGGTCTCTGTAGCATAATTGGTCAGTGCATTGGGCCGGATTCCCAAGGATGCGGGTTCGAGTCCCGTCAGGGCGACATGAGACAAGTTGCTTTTTTCTAGTATATTTACTTGATTAAAAATTATCACATAAAAATAGCATTGTAAAATGCAAAATTAAAAAGTTATAAGTAGATGGCAGTTTCATCTTAATCGATAGTCAAACATCTGAAAAGATGTTTCTTTCGAATGCGAGGATATTTCTCTCATTGATGAAACGACGGTGGCCAACACCGTAGAAAAAGGTGAATATACTAGAGAATTTCAACGTGTTCTCGTAGGTCTCTGTAGCATAATTGGTCAGTGCATTGGGCCGGATTCCCAAGGATGCGGGTTCGAGTCCCGTCAGGGCGACATGAGACAAGTTGCTTTTTTCTAGTATATTTACTTGATTAAAAATTATCACATAAAAATAGCATTGTAAAATGCAAAATTAAAAAGTTATAAGTAGATGGCAGTTTCATCTTAATCGATAGTCAAACATCTGAAAAGATGTTTCTTTCGAATGCGAGGATATTTCTCTCATTGATGAAACGACGGTGGCCAACACCGTAGAAAAAGGTGAATATACTAGAGAATTTCAACGTGTTCTCGTAGGTCTCTGTAGCATAATTTGTCAGTGCATTGGGCCGGATTCCCAAGGATGCGGGTTCGAGTCCCGTCAGGGCGACATGAGACAAGTTGCTTTTTTCTAGTATATTTACTTGATTAAAAATTATCACATAAAAATAGCATTGTAAAATGCAAAATTAAAAAGTTATAAAAAAAAAATAAGCCTTTTGGAGTCAGTCCCAGCCAAGGCAAGAAATATTAAGAATGCACCATCGATGCCTTGGCCTTGGGTACCACGACTCCAAAAGGCTTATTTTTTACTTTTTGATTTTTCATCCGGTTTTTATTATTGAAAAAACGTCACTCAAAAACGTCAATATCTCAAAAAATTGGACCGACTTCGGAACAAACTATGTTATAACGTTTGAGTCATTTGAATCGGTTCAGACCTACTCGAGTAAAAGATGTACTTATATAAAAAAGTGATTTATTCCACATTTTTTTAAGTCGAGAATAGCGCCATATAGTACTTGCAGGCCTACACTACTAGTTTGAGTCAAACCGAAATGAACGGGTTTTTTTTTTGCATCAAACCGCTCGACCGAAAAAACGTCAGTTTTTTCAAGAAGTCTCGTAAACTACTGAAACGATTTTGAAAACAAACGATGCTTTAACGTTTGAGTCATTTCAATCGGCCAGTCAGGCATAGGCGAGTAATCGATGAACATACTTACATAAGAAAAGATTAAATCTTTTTTATTTCACAATTTTTAAATTGAAGATCAGCGCCATCTAGTTTGATCTTGTGCGTAATTAGGAACTAACTTCGTAAGCCGCTACAACAGTATTTTCAAGATTTCCTGAAAAATACTGAACAGATTTCAGAATTTCACTTACTTTGGGGCTAGGTTAATTGATGTGTGTGTACGAAATACTTTATATTTCTATATTTATATTTTTTTAGCTCAAGCTTAAAAATATGAAAAACTAAGTACAACAGAACAAGCGCGCAAAACATTCAAATATTCAAATCAACCCGCAATTGGAAGGAGCATTAGACCGAACCAGGTAGCGGGTTCGGGTCTCGTCTGAGTGATTTGGATACTAGAGTGTACTCAACATAAAGCATAATTCCCATCGAATTCAATACATAATTTCTTTGATATGGTAGTTCAGGCCTAGGCATGCATATAAAAGATTGATTTAATCAAATAAGATTTTAAAAATGAACATTTTTAATAATAAAAATGTCTCAAAAATATAACGAGCTCTTGTGCGGTTCAATCGGTAGTAAAACGAAAAGTAATCAGCAAAGCTTCAAGCGCGGTGCTCATAAATCCATAATTAAGGAGCTTTGAGCTCAGCGCAAATAGTTTTCCAATGAGCTGTTTGTGATTAGTAGTTAATTAAAATGAAAAATATTCTTGGTTAATTTATAAAATGTTTTGCGACAACCTCTCAAGCCCTGGGTTATGAGACACAATAGATATTCCATCGTTCTGTGATGAACACAGCTAGCAAATGACGCATTAAATAATTAAAAATAATTTCCCTCATACTGGACTGGGAGTGAAAATATATGTGCCACCCGCAGCTTTCCGGGGGGGTTATTCTCTACGCAAACATCGGCTCTGTTGTCATGACTTAATGTCACATTAGCTGTCAAATAGTATAGAAAATGGGGCGATCTCCGCTCTCCGCGAGCCGTCAATATCAAGGATGTTTGCTTAGAGAATAACCTATCTGTTCAAATAGCAAAAGCCTATCAATAGAAAGGGTATTCTTCTCCTTCTTATCGAGTGAGGATTAGTGGCCACCTCTGGTGTCAGAGTTTATCAAGCCGTCTATAAGGCCACTGACTTGGCTTAACGATTGTAATCAAATGACAACAGCCGGGACGACGGTTTAACGTGCCCTCCGAAGCACGGAAGCGCTCAGTTATAATGCCAGTTTACGGTCACCCATCCGACACCTGACCGGGCCGAACTTTGCTTAACAAACGTGATCGAATACGGTCAGTCTGTCAAGCGCGGCCATGAGCGTTTCCTTGAGGGTATTTATTCGTGAACTCATTAGGGCGATATAGGCTGGTAACCTGTCACTATTGTTTTCGGACAACATCTTAGACCAAACCGATGCCAAATGTGGTGTCGTTGATGTGTGGCTATGAAAATGATGATTATGTCGCAGCCAACTGGTTATATCAGCCTTCAATTGGAGGACTAGCCCGTTTATAAAACGCCGGCATTCAATGAAATGGCTAAGGGACAACTGGCCATCTTCAAAGGGCTAACTTACCCCTCACCCACTACCCTAAACTATAACGGGTAAAATAGGTGATGAAAGATTGTATGAAAGTCTGTCAGTTTTGAAGATAGGATCTTCACATTTTGTATTTAGGATGTCGATTAAAAGTGAACATTGACCTATCTCGACGTTTTCGAAAATTCTATCCCCCGAAGGGATGAAAAAGGGGGATGAAGTTGAGTAAGAAAAGTCTTTATTTTCAAAGTAAAAGTCATTTATTTTTTTATTACGCTTATGGTTAGAAATTAAAAAAAACAAACAAACAAACATATCCCATGACCACGGCAGCTGAAAAGGTGCCGAGCATCGGGAAAATAAAAAATGCCTAAAAAAATAAAAATTGCGGAAAATTTGATCTTAGTGCGTTTAATATCCGGAAAAAGTTGTTTTATTTCAATAAACAAACACATATTTCGTAATTTTTCTAAAATTCACCCCAAACGGGGTCAAAAGGGGTAAATTATCTAAAAATCGATATGTATGTCGTTATCGAGGTTTCATGGGATGCAATTTCCAAACAGGGCATTGATTTTGAAGTCCAACACGGTGAACATGACTTTACCTTTATAGGGTTGAAATAGGGATTCACCAACCAAACCCAATACAATAAGTACACCATTGGGAATCGAAATCGGGACAACTGTACCTGATACCGAAGGGTGCTACTACCAATAGACCACAGAGGTGGTTAAGTAAAAAAATATAAAAACCGACTTCAAAAATTCAAAATTAAAACTTTTGGAGTCGGTGCCAGCACAGGCATTCTACATTTCACTTTTATTACATTGACCTTTATATGAATTTTTCTTACCTTGGCTGGCATGGACTCCAACAGTTTTATTTTTAACTCTTTGAAATCGGTGTTTTTTTTAATATAAAAAGTGTTTTAATTCACAAAGTTTTAGTTAAGTAGGTAGGTAGGTAGGTACCTACATTATTTCCCGTACTTACTTACACAAAAAATCGGCCCATATACAACAATGATGTCATCTATGCAACGACTATTTTTTTTAAATGTATTTTTTGAAGATTATGAAAGATCTTCGTACAAAAAATATGGGACCACACATGAAGTTTGTTCTTTCAGTGTTAAAGTCGGTTGACAACGTCAGTTGTCAACTATGCAAGCTATGGTAAACCATAAATAAAAAAATACAGTCGGCTTAAGAATCTCCTCTCTCTAAAAGTCGGTTAAAAATATAACCATTTCCTCAGTTTTCTTTTAATTACTAACTTTTGGGTAAGCACGAAAAACTATCGAAATAGTATCGAGTAAGTGTATCGAAAAAGTGTATAGGAAAATGTAGTTCCGTTTACGTCCGGTAGGAACGCTGCTCAATATGTCATACATTCTTTTTCTTTACTTACTCGATGGTTATTCGTGCTTGCCCAGTGCTTGCCCCACTGATAAAGATTTGATCGAATTTTCACACGAACGAAGTTGCGGGCGGAACCTAGTTGTATATAAATGGAGCAACGAAAGAAATTTCTGTTGCTACTCAAGCACCGTCAGCAAACCATAATTGGCCATGATAGAGTATTTCCCTCAATAAATAAATAAAAATCACGCGCCTTTATTCTAACGAATGCTAAAAACTACATAACCCGTATTTATGTAGTTTTTAGCATTCGGAAGAAAACCACCGCACAGACATTTTAGAAGCTTACTAGGTTTCAACGAGCATTGTATTCAAAAGGTGTATCGTCTTTATATACGAAATACCTGAAAGCTAGTTTTCACATTTTCACAGCTAAAAGCAGTCTAATATTAATCCCTCTCCGAATGCTTCTTACAAATAGACAAATGCAGTCTGGAATACGGAATTTGGTTTTGCACGGTATCTACCTTCTATTCCATACAGACGTCCGACGGACACGTTTTGACAGACAGTGCTGGGTTTTCGGGGCGAGAGGGGGTGCTTGCGAGCCCCAACTGTCATGTTATAACTCGTTGAGGACAATGACAATGTCTTGTCAAATAATAAGAAGTCGTGTCAAAAACGACATGGGGCGAGGTTTCTAGGGCGCGGGTGTTGTCTCACTGATAGTTTTAGACACCGGATCCAGAAGGTAAATGGGTCCGGTGCCGCAGTGGTAAGAACCCTACCTACCGCACCAGGAATCTTAGGTTCTTAAGAGCAATATTATCGCCACGTCGTCTCAGCCACGTAATACCCACTGCTGGGTATAGGCCTCCCCCAAGGATCTCCACAAAGATCGGTACTGCGCTGTCCGCATCGAGCGGTTTCCCGCAACTATTATCAGAAAGTCGGTCCACCGTGTCGGGGGCATACCCACGGAACGTCGTCATGTGCGCGGTCGCCATTCCAGAACCTTTCCGCCCCAACGGCTATCGGTTCTTCCCGCTATGTGTTCCGCCCACTGCCACTTCAGTTGAGCCATCTTTCGAGCGATGTCAGTTACTTTAGTTCTCCTACAAATCCCCTCATTTCTGTTTCGATCACGTAGGGTAACGCTGAGCATAGCCCTCTCCATTGCACGCTAGGTGACCTTGAGCTGTCTTATAGTTAGCGGCCACGTTTCACCCGTAGTCATCACTGGCAACACACACTGGTCATAGACTTTCGTCTTGAGACACTGCGGTAAGTTGGACGCGAAGATTTTGATATGCCGTTGACTGTACAATAATTAAACATAAATAAATAAATAATTAATTGCATAGAATCACACCAATTATCTAATGGTTATAATGTTCTCGACAGTGGTAGCTGTCGAGGTCTGAGGTGTTTCGCTGAATGCAGGTGCGGAGGTGAATGGTGTCTCTTTGGTTTGAAAGATGACGAATAGCAGAACGGTGACCGTCGTCTTGCACAAGGTGATGATTCGCGCCTTCTGGTCTTTTGTAAGACCTACACCCTTGCCTTTCTGCGAGGCTTGGACGTTACCATTGATCTCATCAATATACCCTTTATTTTATCGATTATCGACGGGCCTATATAGTTTCGGCTCGCCTTGGGTTTCGCTGTCGCAGCAATCAGAGGCGGGGCAATATTCCCCTCCAGGCATGAATTGATTCATGAAAACGTCGTCGCACATGTTGGTAGCTTTCACTTGCGTTAGTAGCTTGACGCAAGGGGATAAAAATAGCCAGTCTAGGTCACTGCGTTACCATGAGTGAACCTAGCCGATTCCAAGGGGCGTCGCGGGGAGGCTCTCGTCCAACCCCCCGGTTTTGGTTAGGCTGTGGTGTTGCGTAGCATGGCATTAATAGGTTGTATGGGCGCATGATGCTTGATTTCCCCGCTAAGATGTGAGCGGGACAGTGACAGTTATCGTGCTACGAGTGGCAATCATGCTAGAGCCACTGAGGCAAAAATTTAAACCCTGTCCGTACAAATATACCCAAACTAAATAGTTAGCAACATTATTTTAAAATAGGTACACAAAAAGATCTGTAATAAGATTATTTATTCTCAGACGAATAAAAAAACTAGAAATTGGATTCCTTTCCGTGGTTCCACCAAGAGCATCGACTATCAATAGTTCCCGGCGTTCAGCAAACGCTTCAACGGACGATTATTATTCACAACTTTCGAGTTTTTACACAAACCTAAAGTCACTGGACTTTCCAGAATTTTCATTTATTTTTAGCTTTATTTTAAAGTTAACCTTACAGAATGAAATTATAAAATGACATTATGATTCTCTTTTCTTATTATTTTAGCTGTGCTCTTGTCGGTAAAGTCTTCTAGACTCTCCCTACATAATGCCATCTCGGATACGACTTGATATTTACTCGTATCTTTTACCTTATCTGTACCCATATAACGAGTTTGCAAACATGACATTTACAGGAGAAGTTAGTCTAGACTATCGGATACTCTGCTCATGTCGGTAAAACAGTCGCTAAATATGAAAGAGACATAGCTACATTTTACGTTAACGTTGACTGCAACGTCAAGTTCGCCAAACTCGTAATAAGCCTACTGATAGATATAGGTTCTTCGAGGCCTCCCCCTCTTCCTATTGCCTTTCACTTTTCCTTTATTATGGATCTGATAAAATTGTCGCATTGTATCAGATATCCTGACATTTTTCCTCTTCTGTTTTCGAGCTTCTTCAGCAAAGTTCTCTTCTCTCCTACTATTTCTGGAGTATCACAATGTATGGGGTGTGTGTATATAAGTGTGTAGGGGTACTCAGGTATAAAGGTCAATAAAGGTGCGATTCTCTAAGCGACATAGTTGATATCGAAGGATGAAACATCGGTGATCGCCCTATTTTCAATAATATTTGATAGCTGATGTGCAGTAGTGACAATAGCATCGATGTCTCGCTTAGATAATGTATGGCTGCCCTCTGACATTGAGAATGGATCATTGTTGCCGCCGCCGCTCTTAAACCGCCGTCGCTGTAGCCCTTCGTGACCTCGAGAATAGTGGTTGGTTAATTCAATGAACAGTGTGCGCAACAATTCAAGATGCAATAAAAATTGTCGAATACAAGTGGCTCATCCAGCAACCTAGCTTCTGTATTTCCAAGAGCGGTGTAAGTTGTAAGACGTTAGTTGGTCAGTTGCAAACTGCTGACGAGTTTCGATCGCACCAATTAACAGAGCAGCCGCGAAATTATACAGGTCTTAATTGAAAATTTCCAACGTTACCATTCCATAGTGGGTATACTTGATAAACGTAGAACTTATTTTTGAGTATATTTGGTTGATTTAACTTGAATGAAAGGTTTTCCTTGCTACAGTGCACTATGATGTGCTGTTGTTTTTACTAAGTAAAATTATAATTAGCTGAAATTTAGGGCCGGTTTCGCTGACTAAATAATTCTGGATAGTCAGATTATTAGCAGTGGTAATAAGAAAAATATATCAAATTGTCTGCCACATGAGAACTGAATCCAAAGCTTATCAGTAGGTGGTGAATGTTAAGTTATCTATGCTATGCTTTGGTATACTCTATGGAAGCTCTTGTGTGTGGAAATGTGGCGGAAAACAACAGTTTAATATATTAGCATTTTATTTTTGTAAAAAGAAGAATAACAGGGAAGAAAATAGTTTAATAATAGACAAAAAGAAAAGAAGTCCATTGCATTAATTACAACAAATAAATATGATAGTACAAGTAATTCAGTGAACTTCATTGTAGATTCAGGTTGTACTGGTCACATGTCAAATAACAATGATATAATAATCATCTTTAATAAAATGGAATCAACCGCCTTAACTGCGAATAATCAGTCATCGACGTTCAAAGTAAGGGAGTACATGCTGATGGTTGTCATTTGAAAGATACCTTGTTGGTGTCTGACCTGTCATTCAACTTATTGTCAGTGAATACAGTTACAAATAATAATAGCAGTGTTATTTTTACAAAAGAAAAAGTTGAGATTTACAAAGATTCAGAATTAATATTATTAGGACAAAAAGAAAACGGGTTATTTATAGTAAACATAGAGTAAAATAAACAGGAAGTGACATTAATAACAAAATAGCCAGAGCAGAAAGACAATTAATACAAACAGATGTGTGTGGACCATTTCAAGTAAAAGTCCTTAAAATATTGGATGATTATACACATTCAACTAAAATATATGTTTTAAAATATAAAAGTAAAGTAAAAGACAAAGTTATAAATTATATAGAAGACAAACTAATAAATTAAATAGGAAATAAATATTGTATAATTTACGCTGCCATCGTTTAACTTTAAACCAACATCTGCGTTCATATTAGTTGGATTTTCATATAAGTTTTGATATAATTTTGGTTGATATCATGTTTACACTATTACGAAATACATCCAGGCAGACACACATACACACACACACACACACACACTACACGCACGCACGCACTCATACACACACGCACACACACACACATATATATATCTAAACAAATAATGAAAAAACCAGCTTACCTTCAAGATTATGTTTTACTTACCTATGATGAAGTATTGAAGTTTGCTAAATGAGAGAATTGGGGAGAAGGCTATAAGTTCGGAGAAGGAATCATTGGAAAGTAATTAGACATGGGAAATAGTAGATATGGGAAAGGCAAAAGGTAACAAAATACTAACAAGAAACGAAAACCACCAATCATGGACGGTATAAGGCCAGTTTTCCTACTCTTATCCCAATATGAGATAACTCATAATAACTACAGGTGTAAGAGTACTAGCAAATGATAAAAAATTGTATATGTTAAATAGGTAAATGTCTTATTCCATGTTATCGGAGCTTGCCTTACACCGTTACAGTGCTTAAAGACATTTACAAAAGCTTTGTTAAAACTTGGATTGATACCTACAAACAAAGGCAAGTGTGTATTTACATCGGAAGACAAGTCAATAATAATAGCTATATATATATATATATATAGACGACGAATTGGCTATAAGTTCAGACAAAGAAAAGTTATTAACAATACTAACATATATAGAAAAGGAATTTCAATTTAAAATGTATGAGAAACCGCATAATTATGTAGAATTTGAAGTCACTAGAACAGAAAAAGGAATACAAGAAAACTGAAACTACGCAAGATACATCAAACTTTCCATATAGAGAGTTGATAAGAGGATTTTTAAATTTATCTACAAAGACACGACCCGACATAAGTCAAGCTGTAAATGAAGCAAGTGAGAAAGTTAAAAAATCCAAATGGAGAAGACATTATATCAGTCAAGAAAATATTGAAGTATTTAAATGGAACAAGGAATAAGGGAATAGTGTATAGAGTAAAAGGAGATATTACAAAACTATGCATATGACAGAATATTCAAGTTAAAACTTATTAATTTTGCATTTTACAATGCTATTTTTATGTGATAATTTTGAATCAAGTAAATATACTAGAAAAAAGCAACTTGTCTCATGTCGCCCTGACGGGACTCGAAACCGCATCCTTGGGAATCCGGCCCAATGCACTGACCAATTACTAACAAAATATAATAATTGGTCAGTGCATTGGGCCGGATTCCCAAGGATGCGGGTTCGAGTCCCGTTTCCAATTTAATCTAGTCATTAAATTAATTTTGGAATACATACTTGTGATCCTGTTAAATAATAGTCTGATTTTGTAGAATAGACATGTTCAAAGCATAATTATTTGAACATTTCCGGTATTTGAAAGACGTGATTTTATTATTTGATCAAAGCGATTGTTCTAACGTTGGTTGCCTGATTTAATAGATATTTGATAATTGTTGTGTACAATTTGGTAATGAATTAATTATATTAATGGGAATTGTAGTTATTGGTTTATATAATATTAAAAGTGTAATTGTAAGAACAGTATAATACTAAAAAGAATTGCTCAATCTTCCGTTTATTACCTGTTAATTCTGAATCATATTGAAATACACATATTTAACAAGGTTTTTTTGATAAAACAAACTATATATAATGTTAATAATAATAACATTATTGTTAGTAGGTACAAATAGTTTACTTTATCTTTGATTTTTCATTAAAAAGGCGGATTTGACCGGTTTGCGCCACTGTAGCAAAGCTATTTTCATACTGATTTCTGATTGGTTGTAATTAATGGCGGGAGAACCTCCACTTCTTTTTACTCCCTCTGAGATAAAAGACATGTATAGTCTTGTGTGTGCAGTCAAGCTAGGTCTCAAAAGCTAAGTAGTTTCTTACTGTTTATTTTTGTCGAAGTTATGCTTAACGTTGTTTGATAAGTGACAATTTATGTTCATATTTCTTTTACTAGGTAATAACTCCTAGTTGGTTATGCTGCCCTGGTACTTTTCGTTCAATATTTATAAGTGGCTTAGGGCTACTATAACACATTTAGCGCTTAAGATATTTGGGCTGACTTTTATGTTTAGCGCTAAACATTATAATAGTCGCCCTTAATTCCTTTTCAGTCATTTGTTTGAAGTCAAAAGTGATTAGCGCTAAACGTATTTAAAATCAATTTATGAAAGTCTGCCTTAGAATGGCTTCAGAGAGATTTTTAGTTGAATCACAGGACAGATAAAGTGCACGAGGTTTAGCCAGCAGGCGTAGCATGCGCACCACGACAAACAAAGAATGGCAAGTAAAACTGAATAAGATATATACAATTAAATTTGCCACAGCTAAACCTAACAGAAAACAAACTTACAGCATTGTCAAACATAATAGTTAAATTGAGTTTTTTAAACAACGAAAAACAATTATAACCTTGTCAAACTTAAGGCACGAAACATAGCAAGCGGCGGCTGGGCCTGCTTTAAACACGTCCCGCGGGCTCATTCAACACCAAAAAACGTAGTGATTACTTGCTCAGTGGGCCAAGTTTGAAGCGGACCTAGTCGCTGGAAACCTCGAAGCAGTAAACAAGAAAACACCACCGATATCTTGGTGTTCAAGAAGACAACCAATAGTATATCTGTCATCAACGGAGGCTGCGTATATTGCTGCTTCAGACTGCTGTTTAGAATGAATGTATTTAAAGTCATTTATAAATTAGCTTACTAATATTAATCTTAAAATTGTATGAAATATTGATAATATCTGATTTTTGTAACGTTGTATGTTGAAGTTATCTATGCTATGCTCTGGTATACTCTATGGAACCTCTGGTGTGTGGAAATATGGCAGACTAGCCGAGTTTGTTTTTAATTAGATTTATAAAATAGCAGTTTAATATATATGCATTTTATTGACACCATTACCAATAGTAAAGTATTTTAAGAAAGTCTGATCAATTCGTGACACAGAAAAGGAATAAGCTGAAAAGGTGAACGTACTGCGCCAATATCAAAAATTATTTCTATTTAGCTGTTGTTTTTCTCTTAACGAGGTTCTCACAAATTAAATAGTTATTGTAAATACAAGATCTACCTAGATACTGTAATTTATTATTTGTTTTTCTTCATTACATTTCTTTTTGTTCTCATTTTACTTTTATTGTTAGTATTGGGTTATTCATTGTTCTCATAGGCAAACTGTTACGTAATTGTGAAGGTTTGAAGTAGGCTTTTAGTTATTATTGGTCTTCCTAAACTGTATTGAGAGCTGTAAACCTTCCTAAAATAGAATAAATAAATAAGAGATAATAATCATGATAATTGAATATGGACGAAGTGGTGAGCGGCCTTAGCAATTGCTCTATGATATAATATTTACTTAAGTACCCACATAACGTAATTAAGTTCACAAGTCAGGCACTCTTTGAGCTCCGACCGTTAGCGAAACTTAAAAGATTGAGTTCCAAATACAAAGAGCAGCGTAAATTCAAACCACATAACTAACACATGTTAACAATTCAACCACGGGTGCTTTTAGCAAAGTAACTCCATTAAAACCTACCAGTACAACTGCAGTAAGTAGACAGAGACAGTTAATGCGCTCGGAGCTACGGAACCAATACGGGATTCAATTTGCCCTGCCAAATTATCTCTGAATAAGTGACAAGCTTGTGGAACCATTGAAAGGAAGAAAACAAGGTTCTACTTAACCTTACTTGCAGAACTGAACAAAAGATTTTAAAAGAATTAGGTAGTATAAATAAGCCTGCTCCCAATACAAACCGGTGTTGATGTTTAACGCGCTCTTTTCTGAAAGTACCTACTTGAAAATGGCTTTGAGTTTTGATAAATAGAAACAGATATGAGACTAGACCATGGAAATTCTGCCATTAATTGCAAAATATTGAGATAGTGAAAATTGTTCCTAAAAAACCTTAAAATACGGACAATCACATCTTAGTTCGTGAAATATAGCACGTGTGATATCCGTAAAAGTTGTTTTATTTCAATGAACAGTACGCGCCAAAACTTAAGATATTCGATAGTTATCGAAAACGTTGACTGTACATGCCAACTCGTAACAAGGGCTCTGGCCTTGTGTAAATCGGGCATTAAAAAGCCTTTCATTTTACGATAGAAAACCCTTTGGCATTAACGTACTACTAGTGAAATGCCTCATGAAATCTATAAGTACCCCATTAAAAGTGATAACAATATTAAATTTTACACAGTATCACCCATTATTACACTTCGTGGAATAAAATGGAGCTTTTATTCAAAGTTGTTCTGTGTTACGTAGCTGTAATTAAATTTTAATAATAACCATACGCCAGTTTCAGACTTATGTATGACTAGCGGCCACCAGCGGTTTTACCCGTTCCCGTGGGCATATCGGGATAAAAAGTATCCCATATTTTAGTCCACTACTTAAGGTCCCAATACACCAAATTGCATCAAAATCTGTTCAGTAGATTTTGCGTGAAAGAGGACCAAACAAACAAACTGACTTACTTACGCATTTATAATATTAGTAGGATTTGAAACCTAATAAATTGTCCGATAAGTCCATTTAAATTGTATTTATATGATTTGATACTATTAACTTAAGTCTTTTCATTGCTTTTGAGGGACGACTTTTAGTAATTGAAAATGTTAGCTAAATTAAAAGTACCTAATGTCATTATATTACGTCGTTGATAATTCAGATGTTTCTCTTTTACTTTTCAAGAAAGTTATCCATACGAATATATCTTCATCATGTTTTGTAAATGTATAATTTGAGTCAGAGTCCCGTGGGCTGGGAAAGTAATGCCTTCTGTTCGTTCAGCGAATGTATGTCGGATATACATATGATTTATGGCTGAACGTATTTGTGAAATCCTTGATAAGGATTTTAGATACAATGCCTTTTAGGACATTCAGTAATAAAAGTTTCTGTGGTATGTATTTTGGTGGATAGCGCAATGCCGTCATTACTAACCGTCGATGAGTGTTGATTAGAAATATTTAGTTAGTATTCTTTGGTTGAACTTTGGTGTTTTTTCCAATTAATAATATCTTCGATAATACGTAATATCTTCGATATTTTTCTTGCAACTTCTGTAACTCTCCCTATTTTAAGTATTTATAGTCCCTATTTTAAGTGCTAATACGTAGTTAGTATAAGCTTAGCTTTCGGATATTAATTATTGAAGTGAAAACTTCTTTAGCGGCGTTGTGCACATCAGAGTTTTAAATTGTTGGGATAGGTAAAAAATGTTTAAGTCGCGTCAGGACACGTGAGCCTGATCGAAAATTCGTAAGACCATTTGCCGTTGACCTATTTCAAATTACAAAAGTCTCACACTTGAAAGATCTACGTATATTAGTTAATAACAACCATTATATAAAGATCTCTCATTACTACCAACTTTCATATTGATGCCAGGTCAGTTTTAATGGATTTACCTGCCAAATCAAGTTGGTCTCCGTTTTCATTAACTTTTTATGAAGTTGTGGTCAAGATTTTGATCGTTATTTTCGTTTCAGCGGTTTCCACTTCTGCCGGCACTCCCAGAGTGCAACCCGTTGTTTTTTTTATCACAATTACTCATCAAATCTTTATATTAATATCTTTGATAATGCTAACGTACGTGGTTCAATGAACTATGAAAAATCAATAACGAAGATGACTGTAAGTAAAGCAATTGCAATGATTATGCAGTATTTCACATCAGCTATTACGACAGAACAATGAGGACGTGATGTCGCCATCGTCCATGGGATCCTGCGTATTTAACTTGGATTTAATAGGCCTAATGCTTAAACGAAAATGTAACTGTTATTAATCAAGTCGATGTTGCATTTTTAACCGACTTCCAAAAGGAGGATGTTCTCAATTCGGTTGGTATGGTTTTTTTATATTTTTTTTGTATGTACACCGATAACGCCGGTTTTTCTGATCCGATTTACGTGATTCTTTTTTGTTCGATGCGGAATAGTTGCCATTTGGTCCCATAAAAATTTGGTTCAATTTGGCCCAGTAGCTTTTATTTTATGAGCATTTTTGTGAACTTGGACGATGTAGTTTTTACGATACTTTGTTTATAATTTACGTACATAAAACCTACTCTTACCTAGAAAATTCCTACTGTAGTTAACATTAAAATATCTACAAATGGGTTTTGGGGTCAATTATCCTGTCTATCCTATTAACGAATTATCATTAATGATCCTTATTATTTAAACTAAAATATTAAATAAAACCAAATTTAAATCCTGAAGCAGGATTTAGTTTAATTTAACAAATCTTCAATAACCAACATAACTGGTGCCTGTACAAATACTATGTTGGTTTAGGACCGCAAATCCCACCTGTATAAGAAATTAAAACGGAGAATGGCGCACACATGTAAATGTAAGTCTTTTGAATGATTAACGTGTCGCGCCCGGAAAACGTAGCAGTGGAAATTTATTATAATTTTAATACCTGGATAAGAATTAAAAAACAATGGAAATGCCCTATACAAGATTTTACTTCACTCTTATTTAAAGTGTTTTAGGATCAAATAAGTATTTATAAGAGAGGATTGATTTTTTTACAAGTAAATATGGCAGGCATTTGACCACCATCGGGCTTAGTAAACAGGATGTGGTTTATAGTGTAACATGCTTGAAACGAAAAATAACTTGTTATTATTTTGTAACTAGTTTTCGCCCCCGTGGTTCCTGTTCCTGTTAGAATATCCGGATAAATTTATATTCCGGATATGTTACTGTCCGTTCTTTCAACTAACTCTATGCCAAATATTAAGGCGGTACCCTGACCGAAAGTGGCGCCGCGTTGAATTTTATTTAATATCGTAATTCTAATTCACAATTTTAATAAAACGTTACGTGGAATTTTTAGAGCCCATAGTCTAGTATTTTTAGACGGTATCATTACATTCCCTCGTAGTCACTGCTAGAAGTAGAGAGCAAAACTGCTAAAAGTGGCCGTTTTTGACACATTTGCTATCTACTTCTACGAATGACTATGACGAGATGTAGCGATACCTTCTAAAAATACTAGACAATGGGCCTTAAGTCGATCGGTCGCTTAGTTGGGCGTGAAGGAAGGACAAACAAACACACTTTTGCATTTATATAATATTAGTTATGAATATTTAAATGTTATACGATTGTAACGCAAACGTTAATATTTTGTCATTGTTCTATAATTGCTTAGCAAAGGGGCAAGACCATATCCGACTACACACATGTGTCTAAGGATCAAATACGTTTTTGATAGATAATTATTATTATTTTTTGGGTTGTTGTTGGTTCTCACAGGTTCTGTGTTGGTTCTTGTGTGTAAATGTTACTATTTGAATAATAAAAAAAAAATTAAAGTAAGAAGCTGGTCTAAAAGATTACATTTTGGTAAATATTTATATGCTACTATTTTATAGTGAAAAAAAGGTATTAATCCCTAGACAGTTTTGATATTATATTATTTTTAAGTACAATAAAATAATTAATAAAAACAAAATAAAAAGAGAAACACTTTCACTTTCACTTGAACAGATCTCGTGTGGATATAGAAAACCAAATCACTCTTTCAAGCTTCGGATATTATTCAACATAACTTTGTTATTAAAACATAGGAGATATCGAAAAAGGAAACGGAAAATATACTTCCAAATATTAGTTTATGAGGAAACAAAAATACACTCCATAACTGAACCCGAAAATGTTTTCCTTTTTTATTTTCATTGTGCATTATGTTAGCTGTAAGTGAAATAAAGGTTTCGGTAAAGGGGAAGATTGAACCGTAGAGGAAGTTAAAGGCTTTTGACGTGAAAATAAATCTAACAGGGGTGAATATGAGGATGAAACCTGACATGGATATTTTCATACCAAATATCAATGATATTATGTATGTATAAAATATTATTGCCCAATACTTAATTGATAACATTTGATAGAATCAGGCGTTACTTGGCGGAAATCCATATCTTATTAATTCTAGAAAACGAAAAATATGTAGCTTAATTCTTCAAGAAAAACCCATACGAGATGCACCTTCCGCCCGCAAATAAATGTAAGGAATTTACTTATCGGGCGGGCGGGCGGTTTTTTTTTTCTTGTGGAATTAAGCTACATATTTCTCGTTTTCTACTAATAATTGATAACAACTTAATCAAAATGTAAACTAGTATTTCTGATTGACGTTTTCTCAGAACAGATTTTTTCTCTACTCCAGCATAAACCGAAACAAATAAAATGTTTAACACAAAAGCAACGCTTCACATAAACATTCATTTCCAAAAAAAACATTTTCCTCATCATGTCAAAGTATACAGTAGAAATTGTATAATTTAGCTCAATAGGGACATGAACACAACATGACAAATAGATTTATATTTTTATCTCGAGCTGTAACAAAGGCGTTACTCAACTCCGCATGATTTTTCGTCATTACCTGGAATGGAAATGAGAGAAATGTAGCAAGGATTTAAATCTTTTCACAAATAACATGTTCTCTTACGATATTACGTGCTGTATTTTGTTAAAAATGAAAATACTCAATCTCACCTAAGGAGTATTTCTTTAAATGTATTTTTGGACCGATTGTAATCATCCTAACGTTATTAAATCAGGTATGAACCCAAGTTGGTCCAATATTTTGAAATTTTGAATTCAGCTCATGATTTTTCAGGAAATCTCGAAAATACTGTTGTAGTTGTGTTCTTAGTAGTTCCTAATATGCCGCTAGGTGGCGCTGCTGGAATACTAAACTGCGCCCTCTTTATTATGATTTGCAGTAAACTAGATAGCGCTGTTCTGGATTTTTTATTTTATTATAAGACTTTTTTAAAGAAATACGAATCATAAAGAAAAAAATAAGCCTTTTGAAGTCGATGCCAGTCAAGGTAAGAATAAAACTAATAGAAGTGTAATGTCTAGTCCAGCCAAAAAATGCACTTTTTTTAGACGGTTTTTATTTTTTTATAAAAAATGTTTGGAATAACGTTTACACTGCTGTGATACAGCCTTCAGAATGAATAAAGAGATGCTTAATGATAAAGAAACTCACCATGCCGACCAATTTGTAACTCTTAACACCTAGGTTAATTACCTATTAAAACATATGTGCACTACTTTATTACAAATTTATGTGGAATAAATGAATACGAATATGAATATGGAGATCAGAAGGTAAAACAATGTGAAGTAATACACTAAGAAATACACAAGCACTCTTTAAATACAACATTTTGGTCACGACCTAACATAATCGTGTACCAAACACGCTTGTCACAAAAAACACAGTTCCATAGGTATACAATTGCCTAAAGTACATTACTATGTAGTATGTGAATGTGCAAACTTGAACTTAACGCTACTAGCCTACTAGTAACAATAAGAAAAAGCAATCCATTCATTCACAATTCAAAATATCAAAGTGGTTAAAATCCAACAACTCACTAACATAGCTCTCAAACTTTGAAGTTGACATCTTTAAACAAAATAGAGGACGTCGTGACTAAAATGCGCAATAATTCTCAGATTTTCCCATTTCACGTTTTGACTGTGAAAAAGCAACGTTGAATCTAACTTCCACTCGATTTCAGAGAGAAAAATTATTCAGCTCGCTTTTGCATGCCTTTCAAAACTGCTAGTCTGCAATCAGCACGGATTGAGATTCGATATTAAAGGAAAATAAACTAGCCAGCCTGCAGAATTACATGCCTTTTGCCGTCCATCGTTGGAGAACAAAAAATGTCTCACTATACGCTCAATTTTGCATGAAGCTGTCCGTTTTATTAAAATAGTGGAACTGCGGGGATAATCTTTTGATAAAATAACTTAACTTCATAGACAACATTAAATAAACGCAAACTATTCTATCTATGAGGATCCCGTGGCGTAGTTCTTCACGCGCTCGGCCTGCGATTGTTGAGGTTAAGCAAATTTCGCAATGATCGGTCACGGGGTGGGTGACCAAAAAATTTACGATCTTGAGCTCCGCCGTGCTTCGGAAGGCACGTTAAGCCGTTGGTCCCGGCTGCATTTGCAGTCGTTAAAACCCACCAATCCGCATTGGGCCCGCTAGGTGGGTCATCGCCCATTCTCCTTCCATCCATAAGGAAGGCCAGTGCCCCAGCAGTGGGGACATTAAAAAGTGCCTGATGAGGAGGAGGAAACCATTATATATAAGATTACTTAATAACTGTTGTTTTATATCATTCATACTATGCGATCATAGTAAAAGAAGAAGTAACAAAATTAAAACTTTTAGTTCCATAAGCCATATACCTATAAACAATACTCATTTTTATTACTGCAATTATTTTTTTTATTATTACAAAATAAAAATAAAATCTCAACTAATATAACTCAAATAAGCACCATAACTCAGCTTGATGACATGTCAAGCTGACTTGAAATAAAATTCAATGAAATATACCTAATATAGGTACTTCTACTATTAATCCAGACTTAGAACAAATGCACAGCAAGAAAAACAGATTATAATTATAATTTTTTTATTTTGTATTTTACAATGCTATTTTTGTGTGATAAATATTCAACAAGAAAATATACTAGAAAAAAGCAACTAGTCTCATGTCGCCCTGACTGGATCTGTGTCGCCCGTCAGGGCGACATGAGACTAGTTGCTTTTTTCTAGTATATTTTCTTGTTTAATATTTATCAGATTATAATTATATAAAACAGTATCATTAACCGTATTCCAGTTTCAGACCGGCTTAAAGCATCTAAACGAAGTTAAATGATTAAAAGCACAAGTTTTCACAGTCCATAAAATATATAAGAGACTGCCGCAAATGCTCCCACATACTCGCATAGAAGAGCTGTGCTGAGCCTTAATTTTACATTTAACCACAGCGACTCGGGATTCCGTAAGGCCGAGGTTCGAATATAAGCGAGATAAAATAATTATTTTATGAAATTTAAAAAAAAAACGCTCTACTCCATGTTACTAAACAGATTCTAGGATTGATTCAATTTAACTTTTCTGCGTAAAATATAATAATAATAGAATTGAATAAATTAAAAGGCTGTTATAACTTAATTGATCATCAAACAGTAAAGTTGTAAAAATCTTTCTTTTGAGTGCAAGGATAATTCCTCGCATTGAAATGTCGAATCGACTCGAGAATTGGATGATTTACACTTATCTATAAATCTATTTGAATAATAATCTTTGATTTTGACTTTGATGAGAAACAACGCTGGCCTAAAGCATAGAAAAAAGTAAAATGTAAGTAAGTACTAGAAAATTTCCGCCTGAGAATCGCTTGTGAGCGTAGTCGAACATTTTTAGTAACTTTCTATTAAAAATAAGTTTTTTTTTTTCTTCATTCGTTTCTTATACGGTATTTACCAGCCACAACTTTACATCGTATAGTCGAATGCTATTTAGAAATCCTTTCCATGTCAAAAGCAATTAGGCATTTTCAGCACATTCGTCATAACCATTACTGTGTCAATTTAAAACAAGCTCGTTCACGAGAAAATCGCATTAGTACAAAATTTTGTTAAAATAATTACCCTTAATTTAGTATACGGCATTCGGTACCGGGAATGGGAAATTTAATGTAATTTATTATCAAAGTCATCATCAGTCATCGATTTTATGTAATTTGATTATAATTGAATATAGCTAACTGTGTGTTATTTTGTTTATATTCTGTGAGACAGATTAGAATAAATAGCTGCATGTTATTATAAATAACGATAGTTCTTATTTTAGTAGTCTATTTTAGTATCTATACAAATATTATAAAGAGGAAAGATTTGATTGTTTTTTTGTTTGCATTGAATACGCTCCGAAACTACTGAACGGATTTGGATGAAATTTGGTACACAGATAGTAGATAGCTTGGTTATGAACTTAGCATGCTCTTCATCCCGATATTCCCACGGGAACGGGAACCACGCGGGTGAAAGGGCGAGCGGCCGCTAGTGTGTAGTGTTACATAAAATTGCCGCTTGGCGTTCTCTTCTGTCGTCAGAAAGCATCAATTAAATTACACTTGTAAACATAAACTCTATGTTTTTAATTAAGTAGAACAACTTAGATAATGCACCTTCCTTAGGTGAAACTGCACCATCTAATTTTAACAGTAACTATACGTTCTCTTAGATCGATTCGAAAGAACGGAAAACGTACTTTGACAGCTTAATAACTATAATTATTAGTGCACAAGTCAGCCTACATTTATGTATAATAATATAAATAGAAGATTACGAATCTAAAAATCATTTTTTCTAATTTGAATATTTTAAACGGACGAACAAAAAAATAAGATGCAGTCTTAAAAACTTATTGCACATTCTAAAACCCAACTGAAACTGAAGCCACTGATTTGTACATATAAGTTGCAATGTTGCTCACATTGCAACTGTGTGTGCAAGCCGTGAAACTAGGCGGTCTTATTAACCATGTAAATTCTCTTCCATTCCAACGTGATTAAAATACATCATACTAACGAAGAACTTAGGCCTAGCACATGAAGGTTCTTTGATTAAAAAAGAGATGCAAAAAGATATAAAAAACATGGTATAGAAATAAAAGTTACGAAGACTGACAAGTAATTTATTAAAAAACATGTGTTACTAATAACCAATGTCTCAGTAGATTAAAAGGCAATTAGTACTCGAAAAATTATTGATATTCTTGTAGTATGTTTTGTAATGTATTGGGGGGAAAAACACACACAAACTTGCTGCAAGTTGTCATGGACTTGGGGCTGAATTTTCACATGAGTGAAAGACACTGATCAAAAAGAGTTTGTGATCACTTAATGATTTTCATACATGATACCTATGTTCGTAGAGGGATATTCTTGACTGATATTGTGACGAGGCATACAACCTCATCATAATACTGGCAGTCCCTTTTGGCTTTTTTCTTTCGGCATTCTATTTCTAAATTTAAAAAATACTAGGAGATTGTCTTTTGACTTCTGTCAAGTCAGTATTTGTCAAGATTAAGAATTATTGTGAACACTATTTTTAGTTTTTATATAAAATAAAGGTTTATTTCTCAGTGTATTCGAATATTTTATTAAAATTAGTGATAAAAAGTGCCCTCCGCGTGCTGACCGTCGCAATATGTTTTCAATTTGGTACCTTTCAAAAGCTAGAATGTTCAACATTTCGACTGTGTATTTCATTCGTTTACGTGAATTGTTTTGTTTTAACTATGCAGGTTTTTAAACTTCTTACTTCAATTTCATACAATAATAAACAATTTTTTTTTTCTTTTTTTGAATCTCCTCCTTTTATATGTCGGTTAAAAATAAAGAAACTGTTGAACTTTCTATCTTTTGAATGGTAGGTATCAAATTGAAAAAATATCCGTCAAAACTTACTATAATAATCCCTCTACGAAAACAAGTATTTTGTATGAAAATCGTTATGTGCTCTCGGTCTTTTTTGATGAGTGTATGCCTTGTTTTTTATAGAAGATACAAAAAACAAGAGAAATGATTTTGATGATCATAATTTTCCAATACTCGGATAACTTGTTAGTAAAAAGATATGAACGACAATACGATATCGTATAAAATTTAGATCTGAAGAATATTAAACAAGAAAATATACTAAAAAAAAGCAACTAGTCTCATGTCCCGTCAGGGCGACATGTTAATATTTATCACACAAAAATAGCATTGTAAATTGCAAAATAAAATAATCTGAAGAATAGATAGATAGTAGCATTGAAAAATCAACCTTCACATGCTTGCCAAAAAATCCAAAATGAAACAAAATCGAATCTGCAATGATTACTTGTACTCGTAATTATGTCACTGCCTTTGCGCAAACAGTATTTCTGTCACAGTTGCTTCTCGTTCGGCAAATAGCACTCAATCCTCGCTGGATAACGAGAAACTTTATACTTCCTCCCACCTCGTCGAGATTTTTCAACATTTATTAACGCAAACTTACTCAAACTTGTAGATAGGTACCAGACTTCGTAACTTATGATTAGATGGGTGGGCCTGACCTGTGAAGAGGTTAGAACGTTAGATCTTTAATAAAAAATCTTGTTACAAACTCGCCGAGTCAAAAATCGTCTGTGATTTTTTTTTGTAGATGATGGTTTTTGCAAAGAGCTGAGGACCGGTCATAATAGCGTGATCTAGGAGAGGTCTATTTTCAGCAGTGATCGTTTAAAGGCAAGATTATGATAATGATATAAGATATTAAACTGTCGCGTTACATTATAATTATAAATTAAAACAACGGGACTTGTCGCGTTTTAGTCCCGTTGTTTTATGATGATAATGATGATTTTTATTCGTTCAATAATATACGTACTCTCTCATTAATATTGTTCATAAACAAAAATATATAATTTATAGCGGATGTATAGCAGAATAAGGGTTTGTGAAGGTAGGTATCGGTTTCACAATTAAGGATTGTGCTCTTAATTTTACTATCCTATTTTCATACAAAAATGCAGTCAAACATGCCGATGAAATTGGACGCCCCCAATATTGAACAAAATGTATTGTTGCATTGATAAGTATATTGTGCAACAAGTCGACTCTTGAAAAGCCTGCATTAAAGAGCAAAAATTTTCCTTAAAAATAAAGTAATAACATAAATACAGTAGGAGGAAAAAGAGTACTGATAATTGAAGTGGTACCTTTATTAGCTCCATCGGCTTTATAGCGGTGATAATAAAATATCCAAGACTTTTATTGCTTCCATAATACGATGAAAAATTCAAAGAGCGGAATTGCTTTTAAGGGAGAAATATCTCGCACATAGCGGCGCATGAAGACAATTGAAAAATTGAGATACTAGCTCCAGATTCTAGATAATGAAGTTGAACTTTACAACCGAGACGTGCCCGGAAAGTGTATAACCGCATGTGAAATATAAAGAAAGGACATCAG
The DNA here is from genome assembly GCA_910589605.1 of Chrysoteuchia culmella. Lineage (NCBI taxonomy): Eukaryota > Metazoa > Arthropoda > Insecta > Lepidoptera > Crambidae > Chrysoteuchia > Chrysoteuchia culmella. The sequence goes on from OU342651.1 coordinate 7,597,119, forward strand.
GCATTCTGGTCCAAAAAAAAAAAAGTGAGCGGCCAGACCCAAGATTAATTTCATTAGATAGTTCCTATTAACGCCTAAAATAAATTATATGGACTTAACCCTGTCACCGCATGAACTGAGTAGCTATTTCGAGTTAAAAATTCTGGACAAATAAAAGTGAGCGGCCAGACCCAAGATTATTTCCAATAGGTAGTTAATACTAAGACCTAAAAAAAAATATATGGACCTAACCCTGTCACCACTTGAACTGAGTAGCTATTTCAAGTTAAAAAATCTGGACAAAAATAAAAAGTGAGCGGCCAGACCCAAGATTATTTACAATAGGTAGTTAATACTAAGGCCTAAAAATATGTATATGGACCTAACCCTGTTACCGCATAAACTAAGTAGCTATTTCAAGTTAAAAAAAACTAGACAAAAAAAAAGTGAGCGGCCAGACACCAGATTATTTCCAATAGGTAGTAAATACTTAGGCCTAAAAAAATTATATGGACCTAACCCTGTCACCACATGAACTGAGTAGCTATTTCAAGTTAAAAAATCTAGACAAAAAAAAGTGAGCGGCCAGACTCGAGATTATTTTCAATATGTAGTTTCTATTCGGGCCTAAAAAAATTATATGGACTTAACCCTGTCACCGTATGAACTGAGTAGCTATTTCAAGTTAAAAAATCTGGACAAAAAAAAAGTGAGCGGTCAGACCCAAGATCATTTCCAATAGGTAGTTAATACTAAGGCCTAAAAAAAATTATATGGACCTAACCCTGTCACCACATGAACTGAGTAGCTATTTCAAGTTAAAAAATCTAGACAAAAAAAAAAGTGAGCGGCCAGACTCGAGATTATTTTCAATATGTAGTTTCTATTCGAGCCTAAAAAAATTATATGGACTTAACCCTGTCACCGTATGAACTGAGTAGCTATTTCAAGTTAAAAAATCTGGACAAAAAAAAAGTGAGCGGTCAGACCCAAGATCATTTCCAATAGGTAGTTAATACTAAGGCCTAAAAAAAAATATATGGACCTAACCCTGTCACCACATGAACTGAGTAGCTATTTCAAGTTAAAAAAAATCTAGACAAAAAAAAGTGAGCGGCCAGACCCCAGATTATTTCCAATAGGTAGTTAATACTAAGGCCTAAAAAAAATATATATGGACCTCACCCTGTCACCACATGAACTGAGTAGCTATTTCAAGTTAAAAAAAATCTAGACAAAATAAAGTGAGCGGCCAGACCCCAGATTATTTCCAATAGGTAGTTAATACTAAGGCCTAAAAAAAATTATATGGACCTAACTCTGTCACCACATGAACTAAGTAGCTATTTCAAGTTAAAAAATCTGGACATAAAAAAGTGAGCGGCCAGACCCAAGATTATTTTCAATAGATAGTTCCTATTAAGGCCTAAAATAAATTATATGGACTTAACCCTGTCACCGCATGAACTGAGTGGCTATTTCAAGTTAAAAAATCTGGACAAAAAAAAGTGAGCGGCCAGACCCAAGATCATTTCCAATAGGTAGTTAATACTAAGGCCTAAAATATATATATGGACCAAACCCTGTTACCACATGAACTGAGTTGTTATTTCAAGTTGAAAATCTGGACAAATAATAAGTAAGCGGCCAGACCCAAGATTATTTCTAATAGGTAGTTAATACTAAGGCCTAAAAAATATATATGGACCGAACACTGTCACCACATGAACTGAGTAGCTATTTCAAGTTAAAAAATCTAGACAAAAAAAAAGTGAGCGGCCAGACTCGAGATTATTTTCAATAGGTAGTTTCTATTAAGGCCTAAAAAAATTTTATGGACTTAACCCTGTCACCGCATGAACTGAGTAGCTATTTCAAGTTAAAAAATCTGGACAAAAAATAAGTGAGCGGCCAGACCCAAGATCATTTCCAATAGGTAGTTAATACTAAGGCCTAAAAAAAATTATACGGACTTAACCCTGTCACCGCATGACGAGAGTTGCTATTTCGAGTCAAAAAAATCTAGACAATATAAAAGTGAACGGCCAGACCCAAGATTATTTGCAATAGGTAGTTCATACTAAGGCCTAAAAAAAATTATATGTACTTAACCCTGTCACCGCATGAACTGAGTCGCTATTTCGATTTAAAAAATCTGTACAAAATAAAAGTCAGCGTCCAGACCCAAGATTATTTCTAATAGGTAGTTCATACTAAGGCCTAAAATATATAAACAAAAAATCTGTACAAAATAAAAGTGAGCGGCCAGACCCAAGATTATTTCTAATAGGTAGTTCATACTAAGGCCTAAAAAAAATAGTTCATAGCAACAACAACAACATATAACAGTTCATGTGGTAACAGGGTTAGGTCCATATCTTTTTTTTAGGCCTTAGTATGAACTACCTATTAGAAATAATCTTGGGTCTGGCCGCTCACTTTTATTTTGTAAAGATTTTTTAAATCGAAATAGCGACTCAGTTCATGCGGTGACAGGGTTAAGTCCGTATAATTTTTCTTAGGCCTTTATTTGAACTACCTATTGAAAATAATCTTGGGTCTGGCCGCTCACTTTTTTTTATCTTGATTTTTTTGATTTGAAATAGCAACTCTCCTCATGCGGTGACAGGGTTAATTTCATATAATTTTTTTTAGGCCTTAGTATGAACTACCTATTAGAAATAATCTTGGGTCTGGCCGCTCACTTTTATTTTGTACAGATTTTTTAAATCGAAATAGCGACTCATTTCAAGCGGTGACAGGGTTAAGTCCGTATAATTTTTCTTAGGCCTTTATTTGAACTACCTATTGAAAATAATCTTGGGTCTGGCCGCTCACTTTTTTTTATCTAGATTTTTTTGACTTGAAATAGCAACTCTCCTCATGCGGTGACAGGGTTAAGTTCATATAATTTTTTTTAGGCCTTAGTATGAACTACCTATTAGAAATAATCTTGGGTCTGGCCGCTCACTTTTTTTTTGTCCTGATTTTTGAAGTCGAAATAGCAACTCAGTTCATGCGGTGACAGGGTTAAGTCCATATATTTTTTTTTAGGTCTTTATAGGAACTACCTATTAAAAATAATCCCGGGTCTGTCCGCCTAATGTTATTTGTGTTTTTGCCCAGAATGCCTTATCTTAAATAGCTTCTCAGTTCACGCGGTTACAGGGTTAAGTCCATATATTTTTTTTTAGGTCCTAATATGAACTACCTATTAGAAATAATCTTGGGTCTGGCCGCTCACTTTTTTTTTTGGACCAACTTTGTATGGAGATTGCCTGATGTCCTTTGTTGAACAAATAAGCAGGTAAATCAGTTGCAAAATACCGTAAAGATGGTGTATATAGTATAGTTCAATGTTTGTATAATGATAGCTTGGTGTTTAGAAAAACATGTCTATCGTATATTTTTTTATAATATAGAATGTACAGATGTTGCCTCCTAAGAATATTATTAACGTATAGAGTTTTTTTTTTAATAAATCTAGATTGCTACTTATTTTACGTTAATTCAAGAGAAGAGTACACTAGCTAATATACTGAATGTAGAAAATCCAGTGTTTCAGGAGACTAGTGCAGAATATATTGAAAATGATATTGTGAAATGTTATAAGAATATCAAGGGTATCAAATACCAACACAGGAAATGACATAGGTATAGAATGCACATCATTCTACAAATTATATTGCCTATATCCCAAGAAGTTTGTGAAGTTTTTTTGTTTTCAATCAATCAAACATAAATGGTTACACAGACAATCAAAGGCCCGAAACATAACAAACTTGATAACAAAGGATATATTCTATCCCAATATTCCCTCGGGAACGGAAAGCACGTGGGCAAAACCGCAGGTGGCCAATAGCAAAAAAGAATATTCTCTTCACGTAAATTAAATTTGATATTGCATTGTGTTTTCAAAAGTTTCACCCGTCAACAACTCTACATACTATTTTAATCTTGTTGTCATATCGAATGCGTTGATATATGATAGAGTAGTTAAAACTTTACGCTACGTACGAAGTGGGTCATATTTTTAATTTTACCTGCATCTGTGTCATAATAAATAATAAGCAGAATGTCAAAAGTCATCTTTATCCTTAGGTCACATTAATCCTTGATTGAATTTTACTTTAACTGTACAATAAATGAAATTAAGGTTCTTTATTCAAGCCCTTCGAAATATTGTCTTTTCGAAGGTTGTTATCATAAATGGTTTAGTGATTGAAATGTTTCTAACATAAAATAATTGTCGCAAATGTAACTGGCAGACAGAGTATCTTAATTATAGCCTGATTTGCCTTCAATCTGCAGGATCTTTCGCGCAACCAAATTAACTCACTGTCTACAGAATATTTCATTGGCAAATAAGAAGTAACTATGCTGTGGTACAATATCATTTTTAATTCCAATACAATTCTAGAAATAGTAACCGCACATCATATGTCATCGTATTTTTGCAAGAACCGATTATTTGTAAATTATCGAGGTTATTATAAACAGCCGAATTATTGTAAACGTATTATTGTAATTGTATTGTTTATTTGCAATAAAACGCCGTTAAATTTTCGTTTATTTCTAAATAATCATGCTCAAGCGGTCAGTTTATAAACAAACGTTGCAGCATCGTTTAATTGTGAACGAACCCGTATCAAATGCACCAATCGTCGCACGGAGTACAATAACCGTATTTATCTGATTGGCCCATGGATTGGTAGCACGGTTGTTAAATAGTTGTTCTTCATCAAATACAGAGTTATTATTTAGCACTTACTTCGCCCGCAGGCTCTGTTTCACTCATTATCAATGATTTTTTACGTTGTACCTATGTCAAACAAACCGATAAAAACTGGTATTTAGCACTAAAAACACTCTCGAACATACGTTGTTACGTATTTCATACAATCACCGTAAAGAATGCTTTTAGTCACACGCATACGTACAATATAATAAAATCATACTCACTATTTATAAATTATCTAAAAATCATCCGTTTTATTGCAAATCCACATGTTCGTTTACATTAAATCGACAAATTTATTATAAATACCCTCTATTATTTACAAACAATCGCTTCTTCCAAAAAGACGGTGACTTACGTATAGAAACAAGAAAAAAATAGCGAAACAGTGCTTAATACTTACATAACTAATACATAGGTAGGTATCCTATTATAGAATCTGTTGTCTATTAAGTCTTCACGTTTGAAACACTTTACAAGTCAAGGTGGACACCTTGACTTGTAAAGCGATCGCAGGAAGTCGATACCTAACATCAGGTATGATGAAGGCTAACACCCATTTGCACTTAACTTAAAAATCGCTTAAGGCTTATCTTATTCAAAACATAAATTTTAAAAATAGCTTATTCTTTAGAAGCTCGATATTGAGCCCTTAAGTTAATAATAGCCTAAGTGGATTTAAGGAACGTCATAATAAGGTTAGTGCAAAGCTTTTTTATTAAAATTAATAAAGTTAAAAAATAACCTTAGGTTAGACGATTCTTAAGTTTAGTCCCCGTTGTTGTTCATAAAAGAGTCGTATTTAAAAATAAACAAGACTCATCAATATTCGGAATTAGACTTCTAGATTTGTCAGTATGTCAACTTTTATTTGCATGTTATATCTCAAAAGAGGAAGTTTTCGCAAAACTTTTTCTGTCAACATAGTAGGTAAGCTTAAAATTAGGACAATGCATCCCTAACGAACGGTACGGGTGAAACTATGGTACTATTATTAAACCGAAATATGACTTTGGAAACCTACACACAAGGAAAAACTTTTATTCTTTACAGTTTGGAACTTTTGATCAAGACAACCGTTGTTTTGGTCCTCTAAGTAAATGAGAGAGTTTTGTGTTTTTTTAAATATACCTATAAAATTTTCTTCCATTAATTTTCTTCAATTAATTTTCTTAATTTTCTTTCGCACAACAATAAAACCTTTTTTTTTTAAATAAAAACCTACTTCCAAAAGTAAAAAATAAACTTTTTTGAGTCAGTGCCAGCCAAGGCATTTCTACATTGCACTTATATATATACACATCAAAAAAGTTTGTGATCACTTAAGGATTTTCACGCTAAATACCTGTTTTCGAAGATGGTTTATTATAGTAAAACTTGACTTAATTTTATTTAGTTTTCAAAAGTAGAATGTTTGAAATTTTGACGGTGCTTTTTAATTTTGTGAAATGATTGTTTTTACTTTTTGTGCAGTCTTGAACAAAAAAGTTGCAAATTCTGGTCATTGTTGTATGAAATTTTGAAGTAGTTTAGAAACCCGCATAGTTGAAACAAAACAATTCACAAAATAAATTTGATTACAAAATGTTGAACATTCTAGCTTAAATTTGGTACCGATTTAAACAAAAAATCGGTTTATTATTTATATTTTTTTTTTGTGTGTACTTTAATTTTTCTTGCTTTGGCTGGCACCGACTAAAATAAGTTTATTTTTTACTTTAGAATTCGGTATTGATTTTTTTAGAACAAGTTTTTTAGTTCTCAATTTTTAAAGTTAAAATAAGTTCCGCACTTATCTACGCAAAAAATCGGAACTATGAACTTGTCATCTATGATTATGTCATCTTGGTAAATAGTGATGAAAACGATACTATTTTCAAGATTTCCTTAAAACTACTGAACCGATTTTTTTTAATGGACGAGGGGGGACTCTTAACCTTCATCATACCTGATGTTAAGTATTGATAAGGCTGAAGATGGAAGCGAGCCTCTCCCGGAATTCTCAATCACTGAAGAACTGGCTATCTTATGTCTAACTGCTGGAACACAACAATGCAGAAAACATTGTTGTTATGGCGTCAGACTTAAATTCTTATAGTGGTGGTAGCTAGCCAGACGGACTTAGAACAAGTCCTACCACCACCCCGTTGGGAATCGAACCCAGGACCCCTGGGTCTGCTACCGGTGGTTGTACCACTAGACCACATGAGGCGGTTAAAATTATAAAAAAAAAATGGTACCAACTTGGCAACAAACCCGATGTAATAGCGTTTGAATCATTCCAATCTGTCTAGTCGTCTTAGAATAATCAGTGAACATACATAAAAAAAATATATACGTGAGTACGCGACGAATTTATAACCTTCTTTTTTTGAAGTCGGTTAAAAACCTCCTACACATGCTTCAGACGGGCCGCGTCGCAACGCGCACTGATAGATCGCTTCCTTGCCGTATTAGCGTTGCGGTGCCGCTGTAGTATATAAGTACCAGCCCGCAAACACAACGACTACCGTTACGTTATAATTCTAAAGCTAAACACATTCTAACAAACGAATAAGCTTTAAATTCAGCTTTTCAGGTTTATTATATAAGTCACAATTACGTGCAAATCGTACTCTATTATAACCAAACCAACACCTTTTCTGTTACATCTCCTAGCTTAGGCCAAACACGTTCTTCGTCCGCTGTACCATTGAACTTAATTTGGACCTCATAGCTCGAGAATTAATAAGAAGATCTCTCAACGAAGCTCCCCAACACTTCAGACCTAAGGAACGATTAACCGCTTGATTAGATTCGAAACGGGGGTTTATTTTAATATTTAATCCAGAAAACGAGTTTTATATCTGTTCACAAGTCTGAGTAAGTGCACAATAAAGTTGGATGGGGAGAAATGTAAAGAAGTACCCCAACGCAGATTACAAGTTAATTAAATGTTATTTGTAAGGTATTGTAAAACTCAGTTAATTGGGGGTTAGCACTGTGATCTAAATGGTCACATTATATTAGAGTAAAGTCTGTTTTTCTTACTTGTCTTAAAATGTAAACAATCTTTACATGTCTTTTTACAGGTTTCCGTAAAACATAAAACAAAGAAAGATAATTACAAAATTATCTTTGTACTCAATAGTTCAGTACCCCTATCACGAGTTTGCTTAACATGACATTTACAGGACTCGTGAGCGTAGACTATCGGATACACTGCTCATGTCGGTAAAACAGTCGCTAAATATGAAAGAGACAGAGCTACATTTTACGTTAACGTTTACTGTTACGTCAAGTTTGCCAAACTCGTAATAAGCCTACTGTTGTGTTGTCGTGAAAGGTATAGATTGACATTAACATGTAATTTTTTTCGTTGCAGTTCAATAATAAGTCTTGTCAAGATTGTTTACATTTTAAGACAAGTAAGAAAAAACCGACTTTATACATGTTTATCCTATAACTATAACTATCCTAATCCTAACTATAATTATATATGCGAAAGTGTGTTTGTTTGTCCTTCCTTCACGCTCTAACTAAGCAATCGACTTGATTTTAAGCATAGAGTTAGTTGAAAGAACGGAGAGTAACTTAAGATGTTTTTCCCGATTTTCGAACGGGAACGGGAACCAAACGGGAAAAACGCAATTTCGTTGACTCTATTATGTACCATTGACAGTTCCATGATGGACCTACTGATGTTTTTGTAATTACTATATCCATTTCAAAAGGATCTGTCGCGTCGCCTAGTATAATATATTATGTATATAGTATACTAGAGGCCGGGCGCGGTTTCACCCGCGTGGTTCCCGTTCCCGTGGGAATTTTGGGATTAAAGCTATCCTATCTCTTAAGTTGGACCAGACTGCTCACGGTGTGCCAATTTAATTTAAAATCGGTTAAGTAGTTTAGGAGTCCATCGCGGACAAACATCGTGACAGGAGATTTATATATATTAAGATTATGATTCACAGAATAACTTATTGTCTAAGGCGAATTCTACAAATGAACAGCGAACGGGTGCTACTTATTTCCAGTAACAATTCACATAACAGTCTATAATTTAGTTAGTGATTCAAAATAATTCAACGCAGCAGCGTTACAGATAAATAGGTTTATAATCGACATTCTATTTTACAGTATTTGATGATCGAAGATGACTAACTTACAATTCGGTGTAAGTACCTACCCTATTTATAGCAAAACAAGGAGATTATGATTAACTGTGTCCGTTTCGACTGCTCGGCCACAGTGTCCCAGAAAAAAAACGACTACGTCAACATTACGAAGTAATTTGTAGAAAACTAATAAAGAAAACCGCAAATTTGCAGAACCGATATTCAGAAAGTTATAAGGGCTTAACCATGGCCGCGCAGTCGAAACGTGGAGAACTGCGCGGCCACGGAGATCTCAGATACGGGAGCTACATAGACATCTCATTCTTTTTGCTAATCACTGATATGATTTCGCAGAAATTGTAGAAAGTCTTAATAGAGCCTTGAAGTATGTACTTTACGAGCTATAGTTCTTTAAAGTCGTGGCCGCGCAGTTGAAACGGTGACAGCCGAGCGAACATAGGGATCTCAGAAACGGAGCTTCTCAGAGGTCCCATTCTTTTTGCTAATCAGAGATACGATTTCGCAGAATTTATAGAAAGTTAGAGTAAAGCCCTAAAGTTTGTAGTTCACGACCTGTAAATCTTAAAAGCCATGGCCGCGCAGTCGAAACGGTTAGAACCGCGCGCCCACTCAGATCTTAGAAACGGAGCGTCGTAGAGGTTCCATTCTTTTTGCTAATCACTGATACGAATGTTGATAGTATATAAATGGCTGGCATAAGGACCTGCATGATATTTAAATAAACCCCTGCGTGTTTCATGAAAACGCCTATAATTTTTGAATAGTTATTTCATGATTCAGAGATTGCTAAGGTACTGAGTACTTACTTTTGCAACTACTATAGATAGGTACGTGCCTCGTACCTAAGATCTTTAAATCTCAATTAAATTAGATATTGCGTGTAATTGATTAAATATTCCGACGAAGCGTCGAAACGTTTTGTGAGAAAAATTACCTGTAAAGCTAGAAGTAGGGTGACCATGATTTGTATTGCGTCAAACAGACATTTCCAAAGGCGTCGCCATTTTAATCACGTAGGTATTACTTATCATAATGAGGTATACGTATGGTTAGTTGGATGAATTTGTACGATGCTTAATATCTTAATATAAAATATAACAATAGGCAGTTTTATTATAGTAGACTTTAAATCACATTTTTTTTAAATCACAGTTCGTTTTCATTATAAGAATCTTAATATAAAATATATCAATAGACAATTATTAACAATCACAGTTCGTTTTCATAATTTGACTAACACTTATAAACTAACAAATAGAAATCTTTACCTAAATCACATATGTTTTAACAATCACAGTTCGTTTTCATAATAAGTATCTTAATTTTTTTTTTTTTTTTTTTTTTTTTTTTTTAATAATATAATAAAATCATTTATTATTATATAAAATATATTAATCGACAGTTGTATTAAAGTAGACTTTAAATCACATAATTATTAACAATCACAGTTCGTTTTCATAATTTGACTAACACTTATAAACTAACAAATAATTATCTACAAGTTGTTATATTTTTTATTTTTTATTATTGATGGCCGCGATTTTGAAAAAATTATAATAATAATAGGTTATATTTTTTTTATTCTAAGTATTAAGTAGGGACGTATACGTATTTTTACCAGAGCTGACGTGAGAAATGAGGATATAGTACTTACCTACACTACACAGCACCGCAACCACAAAAAGTATCGATGCGAACGCATTCTGAAATCAGATTAAGTGCTTGGCCAGACTGAACACGCGGGCGCGGCGCGATGTCTCAAACGTATGAAATTTTACTAGCCGCGCCCATCCGCGTGCCCACTGTGGACACTCGAATAAGGTTTCATATAGGAGTACATCGCGCCGCGCCCGCGTGTTCAGTCTGGCTAAGCACTTATTTATGCTATTGAAATTCACCTTTCACTTCATCTCTGATACCAATGCTAAAAAGAAACAAAGTATACAAACTTATGACGTTGCATACTTAATTCTTTGGAAATGTCTGTTTGAGGCAATACAAATCATGGTCACCCTACTTCTAGCTTTACAGGTAATTTTTCTCACAAAACGTTTCGACGGCTTCGTCTAATTTAATTGAGATTTAAAGATCTTAGGTACGAGGCACGTACCTATAGTAGTTGCAAAAGTAAGTACTCAGTACCTTAGCAATCTCTGAATCATGAAAATAACTATTCAAAAATTATAGGCGTTTTCATGAAACACGCAGGAGTTTATTTAAATATCATGCAGGTCCTTATGCCAGCCATTTATATACTATCAACATTCGTATCAGTGATTAGCAAAAAGAATGGAACCTCTACGACGCTCCGTTTCTAAGATCTGAGTGGGCGCGCGGTTCTAACCGTTTCGACTGCGCGGCCATGGCTTTTAAGATCTACAGGTCGTGAACTACAAACTTTAGGGCTTTACTCTAACTTTCTATAAATTCTGCGAAATCGTATCTCTGATTAGCAAAAAGAATGGGACCTCTGAGAAGCTCCGTTTCTGAAATGCCTATGTTCGCTCGGCTGTCACCGTTTCAACTGCGCGGCCACGACTTTAAAGAACTATAGCTCGTAAAGTACATACTTCAAGGCTCTATTAAGACTTTCTACAATTTCTGCGAAATCATATCAGTGATTAGCAAAAAGAATGAGATGTCTATGTAGCTCCCGTATCTGAGATCTCCGTGGCCGCGCAGTTCTCCACGTTTCGACTGCGCGGCCATGGTTAAGCCCTTATAACTTTCTGAATATCGGTTCTGCAAATTTGCGGTTTTCTTTATTAGTTTTCTACAAATTACTTCGTAATGTTGACGTAGTCGTTTTTTTTCTGGGACACTGTGGCCGAGCAGTCGAAACGGACACGATTAACTGATGCTCAAATTGAAAAGGTTTAGCTTTATGAATTTATGATACACTAGAGGCCGGGCGCGGTTTCACCCGCGTGGTTCCCGTTCCCGTGGGAATTTTGGGATCATTTATAGCCTATGTTACTACTTGGGGTCTAAGGATTCTCTATACCAAATTTCGTCAAAATCGGTCCATTACTTTTTGAGTTTATTCGTTACATACAAAAATACAAATCTTTCCTCTTTATAATATTAGTATAGATGATACATTTTAAATAGAAACATATTGGAAAAAATTTTACGTCGTTGACATTCCAGCGATTCGTACCAAGCGCTTTACTAACACATTTCTTATGCGAACCGCTAAAGAATAGGATACGCTGCCTGCTCATGTGTTCCCCGATTCCTACAACCTTGGCCTTTTCAAGGCGAGAGTGAATAGGCATTTCCTGGGCAAGCATGCAACACCTTAGACAACATTCCGTTTGTTAAGCACGATGGTGATCAAATACCTGCCCAGTTATAACTAAAAAAAAACAACTCGGCCACAAGTGAATTCTCTGATAGATGGGATTCAAAGTCTCAGTAGCTCAGTGGTTAGAGTATTGGACCAGATTTCCAAAGGTTGTGTGGGTTCGAGTCCCATCTGAGAATTCACTTGTGGCCGAGTTGATTTTTTCCAATATTTTTCTATTTAAAATTTATCATAAATATAAAAAAACCGGCCAAGTGCGAGTCGGACTCGCGCACCGAGGGTTCCGTAAAATATTTTTTATTATATGATGTAACAAAAAATTTACGGGTTTCGCAATTTTTTCATTATCTGTACTTTATGACGTTACTTCGTACCAAATTTCAAGATTCTAAGTTCACGGGAAGAACCCTGTAGGTTTTGATTCCCGTGCGAGTTTCGAAAATTTGCGGCATAAACGGCTGTATCTTTTGATTGCTTTGGCTTAGAAGTCTGATTTTTTTCACAGCTACAAGGGACAGTAGACCCGAGTATTTCACTTTGATACCTCCTCGCTTTCCTGAGAAAAACGGTCTTGACAGACGGACGGACGGACGGTCGGACAACGAAGTGATCCTATAAGGGTTCCGTTTTTTGCTTTTGAGGTACGGAACCCTAAAAAGCATTGAAAAATGCAAAAAAATAAAAAATCATAATAAAAAGGTCTAGCTTTATTAGGTTACAACAGTTTTAATGAACGTTAGTACAAGGTGAAACTTTGTATAGTGTCCAAGCGTCCATTTACGGTCGGTTTCAATAATCTATCCACAGTAAGTGATAGGCTTACTAGAGCTTTGTTGCCTAGATACTTTTGTTAATCAGCTCAAAATAACAGCGGTTGCTAAGTAACCTAACCAATATAGGCTCTTGATAGGGAAAGAGGATTGAAACCGGCCATTAGTCTCTAGAGTCTTAGATTGGCCCTGTCTATGGGTGCATTTAATATACTCGTATTTAGGAAAAATAATATTCAAAAAACCAAACTATATCTACTAAAAGTGGGATATCTAGTTTAATCGGTAACAAAAACCTTTAACGAAGTAGAAAACTCCCTCACAAGTAACTAGATAAAGTGTAAAACTTAAGTAAGTAACTTATTAATAAAACTCCTCCGAAACTTAATCTCATAAAAAAATTCACTTTTACTTGAACCAAAAGACCATTTACGTAAATCCTTATTTACCTATAAACACTTCTATTTATCCGGACAAAAAGTGTTCCCCCAAATTGCCGATTTGAATATCTATAAAGAAGGTTTCTCATTTCTGGAGCGTTAATAAAAAGGCGATAATAGCACAATATTATTTGGATAAGACATTCAAAGGGCCGCTTCCTTAAATTGTCTTACCTGTGGGAAAAGTTTGCGCTTATTAAATTCCAAAATATAGCGACTGAATGGGACTGTTAGGTAAGCTCAAGATCACCCAGTGTGCAATGGGGAGGGATATGCTCGCCGTTTCCCTTTGTGATCCAATCAGAAATTAAGAGATCCGTAGAACTAAGGTAACTGACATCGCTCGAAGGATTGCTCATGTCAGGTGAAGGGCAGTGGGCGGGACACATAGCAAGAAGAACCGATAACCGTTGTGGCGACGCACAGGACGCACAGGATGATGCGACGCTCCGTGGGTAGGCGATCTGGTGAAGGTCGCGGGAAGCCGCTGGATGCGGGCAGCGTAGGGCCGATCGTTGTGGAGATCCTTGGGGGGAAGGCCTTTACCCAGCAGTGGGTGCTATGTGGCTGAGACGACGACGACGACGACCGACTGAAACGTTGCATTGCGATATTTGTAATATGATACTTAAGAAAGTTTGACACTACCTGTAGGGGGTTAGGGTTTTCTATACTCTCGTGTAAAATTAAAAAAAAAAGAATTTAAAATTGTTTAAATTTGCCTGCTACATGAACGTCAAAGAACGACATCGGTTTCCAAAACCTACGGGGCGGCGCCGGCGCCGGCGCGGAGACCTTATTACGAAATTTTAAAGACATAGTTACTGTAAACAATATTTGAAAAGTAGTCTAAAAAGAAGTCCGTAGTTCATTACTTTCAGAATTTAAAATAGGTGCACGTTAAGAAATCCAATTTCAATTTCACAACTTTGAAAGCCTACTTACTGAATGCAGCTGCTGATATACGCCTATCGACGGCGGCCATTCCAAGGGTTACAAATCACAAAACACCACAACAACCTTGATTTGAAGAAATATCCGTTATTCGCAATGAAGCACGTGTTATTCGCTATGCTCCATCTAAATTAATAATGAGATGCCAGTATTGACTACCTACTATTGTAGCTACCCTCACCGATATAATATTTTTCATTAATTGACATGCATCATCAAAAAAAACAGCTGTTTCTTGGAAATTTTATTTGAACTTTGCTAAAATGTAGGTAACAGCTGATATTTGTTTTCGCAACTTTAGGGTTGCTTCCTTACAAAAATGAATTCTATAAAATGGTTAAATACAAAATAACGTTATACATATATCTACAAAATTAATCACGATTGTGATTTTTACGTACACGTAGCCTACTAACGTAGCAGTGGCGATTCTTCAAAGTTGGCGGGGTTGGCGCCGCCAAACCAAACATGAGGGAACAAAATAATTATATACCTATGTATCTATATTAAATAATTTTAATAGGCTAAACAAACAAACATAGCATTGTAGTTATAGTAGTAAACTATTTATTATAAAGAAACAGTAATTATTTAATTTACCACGCGCTTCCCGCCCCGCATTATTTGAAATTCCCGCGTGGCGGGCATGGCGATATGGTCGGCGCCAACAAATTTCATTCAAGCGCCCGCCCGCACGGCCTCAATCCGCTCTCGTCAGTCGACACCCACCTACCGCTCGTTGCATGTATGCAAATATTTCGCGACTAGTTGGCGCTTTGAAAATGTAACAAAATCTGTAAAGTAAAGGGAAGAAAATCTTTCGACGAGATCGTTTGCCGAAAAACGGTTGGAAGTGGAAAATGGACGTTCGTAGCCCAAATTTTGAATTAAGATGATTTTCATGATCTAGTTATTGAATAATATCTTTTGTCCGTCATATAGCGTACCTATAAATCAAATAAAAAAATCCATTTTCATTATGATTTAGGATAACATAATAAATAATTTAAGTTTAACAATTATAGAAAGTTTCTATCAGTTAATTTTAGTTTTTATTGAGATTTAAATGTACCTAACTTGCCTGGATCCAACTCAAGACTAGATACCAGGAATCGCCACTGTAACGTAGGCACCTAATTGACAAAAACGTTTGTTTTTTATTTAATATATAAGTAATTAAAATAATTCAACATAAAACGTTTTTATTATCAATAATATGTAACAATAATGTGCTGCCACACAACGCTACCTAGTGGCTCAGTCGCTTCAACGCCCTTTGGCAACACCAACAACAGTGGCAACTGTTTGTCACAACGTAACTTTTTACTAATCTGTAGTTTGACAGTTGTGTGGTGGGGAAAATTTACAAAGGCCGGCACCGCACTCGGAACGGGTCATTCTCGTGTGATCACTCGACAAAGTGTAACTATGCCCGAACTCAGTGTTACAAAAGAATAAATTGTGCAAAGTGAAGTAAATACGTTGTGTTTTATTTAAGTGGTGGAAAACCCTGTGAAGCTGTAGTGAAAAGTGTGCTGATTTCACAACTCAGAAGAGGGATACGACAACCAGGTACGTAAAGTGTTATTTTTTTTGTTTTCCCTTTTGAAAGTTCGAATTATTCAGTGAATGTAATTTTTTTTTTTTGAAAAATCTTATAATTAGGGATTCTAAAACGACTCAAAAATTATTTCAATTAATTGAACATTTTAAGTTACGATAGTGACTTATTCAGTGTTGAAATAGGCTATATTTACATAAAATATAAATAAGCTAGTAGCTTCTGGGGAAGAAAGGATGTCGTGAACTCCTCTCTAAAACCACCGTGATTCACTGGATGATCTCTGACAAATTTGGAATAAGTTATAGTTAACTATAAAGTTAAAGTAACAACAAGTCACAACAATTAAGCATGTTCCACTTCAACTTTTCTAATGTAAATAAAAGATAGTAGAATAAATTTAACCAGATATAATAATTGAAGGATTATTTCTACGCTTACGTTTATACTGCTATTTATGTCATTTTATTTTCGAATACTTGGAATACATAATATTTCACCAAAAGTGAAAATAAATGGATTAGACACCTTGTGCATGCACATGTAAATATTTCATTGTAGTAAAACTGAAACATATAATAAATATTTTGTTGGCGAGTCTAATATTTTGCAAATGTTCAATGTCAAGCTTAACTATCAGAAATATTTCGTCCCCTTGCTACCTTTTTTTTTTTAAACTTTATATTCTTCTCTTATTTATTATCATTGAATCGTACCACGTTGTCATACCTACATGCCTACAAAGTCTTTGTTTTCATGCCGTTTCAAAGTTATACATTCTACCACATTTATGAATCGGTACTGAACGATTCTGTTAGTAATATGGCAATCCCTGTGTTTGATTGGTATGCACAACGGTGTGCTCTACTTCGAGGTCCTGATGATGAATACACGTATGTGTAAACGAGTCATGGCTGCTTTAATTACTACAAAAATATACTTATCCTTGCATCTATACGTATTTCTATCCGTTATTGTAGGGTTCCATAACGCAAGCATTACAGTGCTTACTTGGGACTAGGCTAATTGATGCGAGTGAAAATTAACAAAAAAATACAATTACTATTAGAAACCTCTAAGTAATTTACTTACATAATTAATATATTTGACCGTCCTCCTCTAGTCACTGCTTGGATAATAAGGAAAAAGATTGCTAAATACTTCTGTTGAAAGTTTCAGGTCCACACCGTCCAACAAATATGGAAAATATGGGTGAGGAAGGATCGGTTGGTTCAAGCAGCCCCATATTACAAAGAGTTGAAACTACTGTTAACAAACATGGAAGCTCTAAAGATGGTAGTGAATGTAGCCGTTCAAAAAGGCGTCGTAGCCATACACGAAGTCGCAGTCCATCCAACCGGGAACTGCGTGAAGAGCTAGAATTGGAAAGACAGCGATTGTATGTTTTAGAAAATCAGTTGAAAACTGAGCGCCGGGAACGGGAGAAAGGGTCGGAGCTCCGTGACCGGAGACGTAGGAAAGACTATCGGAGCCCTGGATGGGACAAATATCGGAGCCCTGGATGGGACAGGTGTCGGAGCCCTCTAAGGGACAGGTATCGGAGCCCTGTACGAGACAAGTATCGGAGCCCAGTAAGGGACACGTATCGGAGCCCTGTAAGGGACGCGTATCGGAGCCCTGTAAGGGACGAGTATCGGAGCCCTGTAAGGGACACGTATCGGAGCCCTGGAAGGGACAAGTATCGGAGCCCTGGCAGGGACAACTACAGATCCGGTGAGTCAACATCTATTTTTCTAGAACAATTTTTTAAAGCTTTTAAGAATCATGGTACCGAGCGTAACAGTTTTCCTAACCTGAACAATGTCTTACCGGAGTTCGATCCCTTGAGTAAGGAACAATCAATCACTGTTTGGTTAGGCAAGGTTGATGAGTGAGCTGAGATATACGGGTGGGATGAAAGACAAACAATACATTATGCCTTACCCAAGCTTAGTAGGCATGCTAAGCTTTGGTATCAAGGCTTACCCTCCCTAAAAAGATCCTGGTCAGAGTGGAAGGATTTACTGACAGAATCGTTTCCGGCTACCGAAAATTATGCAGAGTTACTAACTGAGATGCTAGCAAAGAGAGCCCGATTTGGGGAATCACTCGAATTGTATTACTTTTCAAAAATTAATTTGTTAAACCCCTGCAATAGATTGTTTAGTTCACGGGCTAGACGATAGAGGTGTTCGGGTAGGAGCTCAAGCAGCTAAATTTGAAAAACCAGAGCAAGTTTTACAGTTCTTTAAAACTGTTAAGATACCATTAAAAGATAGTAGCCTAGACAATAAAAAGGATAAGCGTTCCACTTCTGGCAATAATATTTTCGTTAACCGACCCGTGAATAAAGTAGGCGATATTTCTAATAAGTTTAAACCACGCCAATATTCCGACAGTGTCACATGTTTTAACTGTAAGGAAAAAGGGCATCCATGCGCTAAATGCCCAAAACCTATCATTCAATGTTCGTATTGTCGCCTGATTGGCCATAGTATTTCCGAATGTCCCAAGAAAAACTCAAAACCAGAGTCCGAAAAGGACAAAACTGTTTTGAGAGTCCTTATGGATGAGCCTTTAACGGACAGATTACCTGCTCCATTGAATGATACTCCTACGTTAACATCTGACAATATAAACACGATGCCTGGCTTGTCGGGTGGCAGTTCAAACAATAAGTATAGGATAGCAATCAAAATCAATGGCAAGCCAATAGCTTGCCAGGTAGATATGGGTAGCGAAGCGACTCTGGTTCGTAAGACAGACGCTGAAAAATTGGATATGTCTTGGACAGCTGTTGACGGTCCTTTATTACGCGGCTTAGGAAACGTACCATATTTACCCTTAGGCATAGCTAACATTACCATTGAGGTACAGGGCGTGTTAGAGAGAAACGTCGATGCATTCGTTGTAGATGACTATTTGATAAACAGTCCAGTGTTATTAGGGCATACCTTTACCGAGCGACCAAGTGTACGCATAATTAAGACGCCAACCGACTTGGAATTTGAAAAAGTAAGCTTGGATAACATTAAAATTTTATTAAAATCTGAAAGTGATACAACAATAGGGGTAGGTGAAATGAAGACAATACGAGTTAAATCTAATGATAAAATTGACGGGAACGTATATATTGGTGGCTCGGTAAGGGGATGTTTGGGGCAAGAACATTATCTGTTACCGGGTGAATATGAAATTCATTCAGGAACGTGCTTATTACTATTACAAAACCTGGGTACAAAACCTGTTACTGTAATTAAGGATTCCTTAGTCACCCGAGCTAGATACTTAGGTGCAACCAAAAAAGTCCTTCAAGTCATAAGTGATAAGGATTCCCAGGTTGATCAGTCAGTCATCTCATGCGGAAAGAGTCTATCCCCTGTAGAGAGACGAAGACTGGCTGATCTCTTAGAAAAATTCAAAGCTTGTTTCTCTACCAGTATGCGAGACTTGGGCTACACTTCAGAAGCTGAAATGGTGATTCAACTTAAGGATTCCGAACCAGTTGTCTACCGACCCTACAGAATGTCACATTCGGAAAGGGTTAACGTCCAAGGTATGGTAGATGAAATGGTTGAGTGCGGGATAGTTCGTGAGTCTAAATCACCGTATGCTAGCCCAATTGTTTTGGTAAACAAGAAATCTGGTGAAAAGAGACTTTGCGTCGACTATCGCGCACTCAATAACAAGACCAAACGAGACCACTACCCTCTCCCAAGAATTGAAGACTTGCTCGACCAACTGTCAGGGCAGGCACTACGCTTGACCTTGCGTCAGGCTACCACCAGATACCCATCGCTGAAGAGTCAATCGAGAAAACCGCGTTTGTCACACCTGATGGGCAGTACGAATTTGTTCGTATGCCTTTTGGGTTGGCAAACGCACCTGCAGTTTTCCAACGGGTTATACATAAGGTACTCGCAGGTGCTAAATACGTGGTAATTTATATGGACGATATTCTGGTACCAGCTAGTTCATTTGACGAAGGCTTAGCTCGTTTGGAAGAAGTGCTTACTCTTGTAAAAAAAAGTGGTTTAATTTTAAAAATGAGTAAGTGTAACTTTTTCCAAACTACTATTGATTTTTTGGGATACGAGATCAGCAAGGAAGGAATAAAACCGGGGTTCCAAAAAGTCCAAGCTGTTTCCAAGTTCCCAACTCCAACTAACCAACATGAAACCCGTATGTTTTTAGGTTTGGCTAGTTTCTTTAGAAGATTTGTCAAAGATTTCGCGTTGATAGCGCGACCTTTGACGGGTCTCTTGAGGAAGGATGCTGTCTGGAGATGGACCCCTATTGAAGATAATGCTTTTGAGACCTTAAAGGGCCATTTAATAAAAAGACCCGTACTTGCCTTGTATAATCATAGAGCTGATACGCAATTACACACAGATGCAAGCAAGATGGGTTTAGCAGGCATCTTAGTACAACGCTTAGGTTCAGATCCTTGGAGACCCGTGGCCTATTACAGCAGGCAGACTACTATCGACGAGCAAAAATTACACTCGTTTGAACTCGAAACATTAGCTGTGGTGAGTTCACTGAGCAAATTCAGAATTTACTTGATTGGTATCAAGTTGACAATAGTCACAGATTGTAATGCTTTGCGTTCAACCTTCACTAAACGTGACCTAATACCACGTATTTCAAGGTGGTGGATTCAATTTTTAGAATTTGACTGTGAAATTGAATAGGGGAAAGGGGAAAGAATGGCTCATGTGGATGCACTCAGTAGAAATCCCGTATCTACAGAAGCAGAACAACCACATGCATTAGATATTTTAACGGTTACTACTGAAGATTGGATAGCTACTGTTCAGTCTGGAGATTCGGAAATAAAATTGTTGAAGGATATACTGGAAGATCCTTCAACTTCTAAAGTTGCTAAGATACATAAAGATTATAAATTAAAGAATAACAAAGTTTTTCGTGTAATTGATGAAAACACAATACGCTGGGTTGTCCCTAGGGGTGTTCGGTGGCAACTATTAAAAGCAAATCATGACGACGTGGGACATTTCAGAATAGAAAAAACATTGCAAAGGCTTCGCGCTTACTTCTGGTTCCCTAAAATGCGACGATTTACCAAGAAATATGTGTCAGCTTGCTTGGAATGTGCCCATCACAAACTCCCACCTGGAGCAAAAGAAGGGGAGCTTCACCCCATCCCAAAAATCGAAATTCCATTTCACACAATACACGCCGATCATTTAGGGCCGTTCGTGCGTAGTAAGCGTAGAAATTGTTGTGTATTTGTTGGTGATCGTCGATTCCTTTACAAAATATGTTAACTTGACACCAGTACGTAGCACTAAAAGTAAAGCAAGTATCAAAGTATTCAAAAACTTCTTTAGCTATTTCGGTACCCCTACGCGCTTGATAACCGATAGGGGAACTAGTTTTACTAGCAAAAAGTTTAAATCGTTTGTACAAACGTCGGGAATCAAGCACATCTTAAATTCAGTCGCTACGCCTCGCGCTAACGGGCAGGTGGAGCGCTACAACCGCACAATCCTTGCTTCTTTAGGAGCGATGTCTCATGGCAAAAGTCCAGATAAATGGGATGACTATGTCCAAGATGTACAAATGGGGATAAATTCTACGGTGCATGAAATAACAAAAAAAACTCCCACCGAATTACTATTTGGTAAAAAAATTAACAACCCTTCACAAGGTATTCTAAATAATGTTATTGAAGAAGTAGAAGATGGTGTTATGAATGAAGGCTTAGACGACTTAAGGAATGAGGCTAGAATATTAATCAATAAAAATCAAGACCGAAATAAAGAAAGGTTCGATAGAAATAGAAAGAAGTGTACCCAATATAGGGTGTACAAGATTGGTACAAATTCCCAAAAACCCGTGAGAATGAAATTAAAGTCATATCTCATAGAACGGAGACAATTTTATTGATATAGGTATAGGTATTATATTAGTACATAAATAACTCTATAGCGCCATGCAAGAGGGCACAACGCCATCTAGTGGTGACAGATAGGAGCAAATGCGACATACCGCCCACCAAGGACATAGTCCTTAAAATCCGCCCACCATGAAAGTACATACAAGACTAGATGGTGGTTAACAACAATTTTAGTAACAACGATAATATCTAATTTCTATAATATAACTTACATATTAGGACATAGTGATATAATAATAATAGCTACACTTTTAAAAAGAAATGGCTAAACTGTTAAATGAACTTTGAATTAGATCACTTTAAAATTAATATTAGTTCATTACATTGCCTAAATGAAAAATTAAACAAATTACAAACAAAACAAGTCGATTCCTTTAGTCAATTGAAGATAATGAAACAAATATGACATTCTATTTAAATTAAAATCAAATAAAACAAATCACCATACAGCATCGTGAAAAGGCAAAAAACATAACTTTGAAGTTGGACATTTAATCAAAGAATCCTTGCAACGAACTGAGACAACACGTATAACATTGTCCTTACCAGCGTGCAATGTTTCAACGCGGCCATATAGCCATTTAGCTGGAGGTAAATTGTCCTCTTTGATGAGCACGACATCTCCAATCTTGAAGTCTGGAGTTCGAATAGACCATTTTCGTCTTTGGAAAAAGTTCGTCAGGTATTCGGAAGACCAACGTTGCCAAAAGCTTTGTACCATTCTTTGTGTCAATTGCCAACGCCGTAAAGTGCTAAAATGAACGTGTTGTTCATAATTATAGTCCGGAGCTAGAACTAAAGTTTCACCAACAAGAAAATGTCCAGGGGTGAGAGGTGCAGCATCACTTGGATTTGAACTAGCTTGCGACAAAGGCCTCGAATTGAGGCAAGCCTCTATTTGTATAAGAACCGTAGACAGCTCTTCATAGGTGAGTGTAGAGTCGCCAATCACACGCTTTAAATGGTGTTTAACACTCTTTATACCTGCCTCCCACAACCCGCCAAAATTAGGAGCGTGAGGGGGAATAAAATGCCATTCGGTTTGGTTACTGGCTAAGGTGCGTGCGATCTCGACAACGACTTGAGATCTTTCGTTAAGGAACGACCGTTGCAGATCCCGAGCTGCACCAACGAAGTTTGTGCCGTTATCACTCCAGATGTGACTGCAATGACCACGTCGGGCAACGAATCGTTTGAATGCAGCTAGAAAGCCTTCAGAAGTCAAATCTGAAACGGCCTCGATATGTACGGCTCGTGTCGACATGCATATAAATAAACAAATGTACCCTTTGTACGATTTGTGTCCACGACCCTTTGATACCCGTATGTTAATAGGGCCTGCGTAGTCCACACCAGAGTTTAAAAACGGCTTGCTGGGAGTAACTCTACAAGATGGCAAATCTCCCATTAATGGATTTCGTGTCACACCCGCATAACGAACACAATGAACGCAGTTGTGAATGTGAGATCTAATTAATGTTTTGACTCTTATGATCCAATAAAGCGTTTGTAAGGAACGCAGCATCAGTTGTTGTCCTCCATGGAAAGTTTTCTCATGAGCATCAGCTACTAATAACTTAGCCAATGTTGAATCGTGAGGTACAACGATTGGATGTTTGCTGTCGTATGATAGTTTCGAATGACGAATTCTGCCACCTACTCGTAGGATGCCATCATCGTCGAGAAAAGGTGATAAGGAAATAAGGGAGCTATTCTTATTAACCTGCTCATTAGATCGTAGAGCTTTGATTTCATCACCAAACCAAGCATTTTGACATATTTTAATGCATATTTTTAAGGAGTCCTTTAGTTCTGATTCTGTTAGGTAAGGCAGTAGTGGGGTATTCAATTCACGTAATTTTTTCATTATTATAAATCTTCTACAAAATGCTATCACTCTTACTAATCTTCTTAAAGAAGAATATTTGTCCCACAGCCATCTATCTTCATCTTCGCTAGATATTGCTGCGACATGTGACTTTATAGTCCTTTCTTCTTCGCGTTTTCGAATGGAACTTGGCTTAGTGTATACTATGACGTCGTTAGATAACCATGTTGGTCCTTGCAACCACAGGTAACTCTGTAAAAACTCAGACGGCGTCACTCCCCGGGAAGCGATATCCGCGGGATTATCCTTCGATTGAACATGGGACCATTGAGTGCCGTCTAACAGAGTGAGGATTTCGGAAGTGCGGTTGGCCACGAACGTTTTCCACCGGCTTGGATGGTCACTCAGCCAAGACAACACGACAGTAGAGTCTGTCCACGCATGTAAGTTAGATTTTGGAATGTTTAAAACTTCAGAAATTTCCCTCAATAGGTTGCTAAGAAGGACCGCGCCACACAGCTGTCGATGTCCACGAGTCGGGGAATGGAAATTTGCTTTATAGGAGCCACTTTCGATTTAGCAGCTACAAGGTTTGTCCGTACATTACCCAGCGAATCGATAACGCGAATATAGACAACAGCGGCGTAAGCAACGTTGGAGGCGTCACTAAAACCGTGCAATTCCACTCTCATGTCATCTACAGTCGTGTTAAGCCACCTCGGAATTTGAAAATTATTTAATGTTTCCAATTCGTTACGATAACCTTTCCACTGTTTTAAGAGTTCCAGAGGCAGTTCCTCGTCCCATCGGATGCCAGCTATCCAGAGCCTTTGAATGAAGACCTTGAAGGTAATTATGCACGGTGTTATCCACCCTAGAGGGTCATAAAGCTTTGTTACTTCGGATATTACCGTTCTTTTTGTTTCAGATGCAGAAGGCGACGACAGCGGCGGTGGCGGTGGAAGCTTAACCGAGTAGTTGAATTGATCCTTGGATCGGTTCCAGATAAGTCCTAAAACTTTTGTTACTTCATCTACCTTTATTTCCACATCCCTTCCTGAATGTTCCTTAAATATTTCTAATAACATGTCCGAATTGCTTGTCCATTTTTGTAACTTAAAACCTGCTTTTTCTAGCAGCGTATTTAACTGCTTGTAGACTATAATTGCTTCATCTACTGTCTGACAACCCGTCATGCAATCATCTATATAAAAGTCATGTTTCACTATATTGGCAGCTAAAGGATATTTATGACCATCGTCGTCAGCTATTTGCTGTAAAGCTTTGACTGCCAGATAAGGAGCACTAGAGGTTCCAAAAGTTACTGTCGATAACTTATAATCTTGAATTTCGTCACGAGGATTTTCCCTCCACACTATTCTTTGAAAATCCGCATGCTCTTCTGTTACTCTTATCTGTCTATACATCTTGACGATGTCAGCGCCTAAACAAATAGGATGTAAACGCCATTTTAAGACAACGTGCCGTAAATCTGCTTGCAATTTGGGTCCTATCATTAAGGTATCGTTTAAAGAAACTCCGTTTTGTCCTTTGCACGAAGCATCAAATACCACCCTCAATTTGGTAGTGGTTCTCTCCTCCTTAATCACCGCGTGGTGGGGTAGATATACGGCATGTGGATTTTCTTTTTCTTTTTTGTTGGATATCTTTTCCATATGTCCAAGGCTCAAGTATTCATTAATGACATCTGAGTACCTCTTTTTGATTTCAGGATTAGCAGAAAACTTCCTTTCAAGACCTTGAAGCCTCTTGATTGCAATGCCTTTTGAATTGCCATACTTACACGGAGGATCGTCATATCGAAATGGAAGACTCACGACATATCGACCAGTATCATCTCGACGAGTAGTAGCAGCAAAATATTCTTCACATGCTTGCTCTTCTTGAGTCAAGCGTTTCTTGAGCGAATACGGCTCAGGCTCAAGTTCCCATAATCTTTTAAGTAGGTCGTCTTCATCCACCCTTGCATGCATACTTATAAGTACGTTGTGACAGTTATGACTCTTAGCTTCAATTTCTCCAGAAAGGATCCACCCAAGGTTCGTATCTTGAGCAATTGGGGTACCTTGTGGACCTTTCATGAGACCCTCTTTCACAATATGACAGTAAATGTCAGCTCCTAACAAAACGTCAATTTTGTTAGGGGAATTAAAATGAGGATCAGCTAAATTTAACGTACTTACGTCAGGCCAATCGACTAGTGTGAAATGCCTTTCAGGCAACACCGACGTCAATGTCCCAAGCACATGGGCTTTAACTCGAATGGAAAATGAGGGGTCGAAAAGTGACTGAATTTTAAGCGTTACCGTATATCTCGAGGTAATGCCACCTTTCCCCCCACCTAGGCCAGATATGGCGCTAGTGGTTGCTATTTTTTGAAGCCGCAGCAATTGAACAGCAGCCTCAGAGATAAACGAAGCTTGAGAGCCCTGATCGAGCAGCGCCCTCAATACTTGTTTCGACCCATCTTTCGACTCAGCCTTTATAAGGGCTGTGGCTAACAACACTTG
This sequence comes from Chrysoteuchia culmella, assembly GCA_910589605.1. Lineage (NCBI taxonomy): Eukaryota > Metazoa > Arthropoda > Insecta > Lepidoptera > Crambidae > Chrysoteuchia > Chrysoteuchia culmella. The sequence goes on from OU342651.1 coordinate 7,623,271, forward strand.
GCGGCTAGCTGAACCTTTCGAAAAATGGGTGGCTATATTTGTGGTCTCGTCCACTGACACAGACTCAGTTTTGGTATCTGAAGTTGCAACTGTTGCGGCAACTACTGTGTCAGTTTGGGTCTTGGGATGCAATAAAGAATGGTGCTTTCGTTTACATACACGGCACTTTGAGAAAACGCGACAAACTTTGTTTGAATGGTTGTATCCGAGGCAGTTGAAACACAGTCCTAAAGTATGGACAATGCTACGACGCTGATCAACATCCTCTTGTGCAAACTTTTTGCAATTATACAACTTGTGTTCTTCCGAACAGTGTGGGCACGTAATAGGAGTAGTAGTATGCAAAACTTTAGGATTAGAAATATTAGGTTGCGAAAATCTAGGTTTATAATTGGGTTCGACAAATTCTAAAGCGTGGAAACGAGCAGTTAAAAAAATCTGGAATTGTTTAAAAGTTGGTAAATCATCAGTACTATTGCAACTGACCTGCAATTCCCACTGCTTCCGTGACTCAACGTCCAACTTCAAACTTACGACATATATTACAATGACGTCCCAGGAACTGACGTCGATGCCCAGATTCGACAATTCATGTAAACAATCAGTTGTAGTATCGAGCAGTTCCTTTAAAGCGCTAGAAGACTCCTGTAACATATTACGCAAACCGAATAAACGTTTGAAAATACAATTAGATATGAACTTCTTATTATTGTACCTAGTTATTAACACATTCCAACACTTTTCATAATTATTTTTGGTTACAGGCAAATGCCTAATTAGTTGCTCTGCTTCGCCAGACAGTTGCGATTTTAGGTAATGGAGTTTTTGTACATCGTCCAGCGACCTATTGTCATGCACAAGCGAAACAAATAAGTCGCGGAACGAAGTCCATTCAATATACTTTCCGCTAAAGGTCGGCAACTTAATTTTAGGTAGTTTTAAAATCGATTCCCTTTTAGAAGTATCGCTGTCGGGTGAGACATTGCAATCTGTACTAGTTGTTGGTAATGCATTCTGAAGTTCAACCTTATAATTTATAAACGTGTCGAACACTGCTTCAAATGACTCTGTTTTCATATAGTTTGTCTTATCCAAAACATCTGAAGTGTAGTCGCTCATTAACCTTTCATGTTTTTCCACAAAGTTGTTATATTGTTTTTCCAGAATTTCTAATCTTGCATTTAAATAATTGACAGTTAGCCGCTCTTTTGGTGATTTTTTAAAATTAATGAAACCTTTTTCGATTTGGTTTTTTATATCAACCAAAACTCGTAGACTTGCCTCCATGGTAACCACAAACAATCAGTCTTCCAGTCAAGTGTCAACTTCTTGTTGTTATGACGTCTGCTGTCTGAACGTCGTCAGTGTCAATGAAAATAGTGGATGAAAATTTTCCAAGTGTTTGAAGGGAAATGTCAGTCGATCCAAAATTTGGCATGGATTCCCCGTATCAACCAAATTCGAAGAACTATTCTAAGTCCTAAATTCTCTCTAATATTTTACAAGTCCACTTTTTCTTTTTTTACTAGACACTGACTACTTATCAAGGATTGTACTTACAGTTTTTAGCCACTTTATACTTCACTGTACTGGAAACTGGATATTTTTTTGATGTCAATTCATTGCTTCACAGAGACGAGTTGCGATCCGAGCAAACCAAACATTTTCTTCAATGTACACTGATTTTCACATATACTACTACTTGAATTTACTTATATGAGTTTTCTTCAAAAACCGCCCTTCGGCTCATTAGGACCTTGTACAAGATTGGTACAAATTCCCAAAAACCCGTGAGAATGAAATTAAAGTCATATCTCATAGAACGGAGACAATTTTATTGATATAGGTATAGGTATTATATTAGTACATAAATAACTCTATAGCGCCATGCAAGAGGGCACAACGCCATCTAGTGGTGACAGATAGGAGCAAATGCGACATAGGGAAGGAGATCTTGTTAGAGTAATAAGAGCTATAGTAGGTAGTACAGGTCAATCTAAAAAACTCGAATCAAAATGTCAAGGTCCTTTTAGAATTAAAAAGTTGTTGCCTAATGATCGTTTCGTTATTGAGGATACTCCTCTAACAAGAAAAGGCAAACGTTATGAAGGAATTGTTTCTATTGATAAGATATTCCCATGGCTCAGTTTCATTAATAATCCAACAAGTGATAGCTCTAGCGATAACGAATCAACAGAAGAATAGGACTAGCTAGATTAGGGGAGTGAGATATTGTTCAGGCATGGTAAGACAATAATATAATTTTGATTAATAATAGATGTTGATTCTGTTCGGAAGCATGATTTAGCTATTAATGTCTTAAAGTAAAGAAAATAAGCACATAACAAGAAAAAAAAACTTTATTATTTTTGTTTTCATTCACACACTCACAATATTTATAAAGTGTCGTAGCTGTAAGTTGTTTTAATTATTATCAAAGAAATACATTGCATATTTGTGATTGTTAATATAGATGATTTTAAATAGAAATGATTGTGTTACTGACAGATCTTTTAATTAATCAATTTATAAAGAAGAAAAAAACGATGTAGTAATTATAACATAAATTATATTAATTTTGTAACTGTAACGAGAGGACTCGTTTCGAGTCGGATGGCCGACTGTAACAATAATGTGCTGCCACACAACGCTACCTAGTGGCTCAGTCGCTTCAACGCACTTTGGCAACACCAACATCAGTGGCAACTGTTTGTCACGACGTAACTTTTTACTAATCTGTGGTTTGACAGTTGTGTGGTGGGGAAAATTTATAAAGGCCGGCACCGCACTCGGAACGGGTCATTCTCGTGTGATCACTCGACAAGGTGTAACTATGCCCGAACTCAGTGTTACAAAAGAATAAATTGTGCAAAGTGAAGTAAATACGTTGTGTTTTATTTAAGTGGTGGAAAACCCTGTGAAGCTGTAGTGAAAAGTGTGCTGATTTCACAAATATTTATAATTATACTAAAACTAAAGCTTACATCACCGACAATATTTACAAGACCTTCATCCGACTACTGTTATAATACTACTATTGTCGTTTCTTTATTCAGGTGCAAGATGTTAAAAATTTGTTTAATATGCAGTATGCCGGAATATTCCCTTTGCTTGATCCTTCTTTATTTTCTCTACAATGGCTAAAACATCGTCCTTGATATCCGTGTATACTTCTAGGAGATCCTTGAAGTTGGAGAACTTTAAGTACACGAGGTCGACGACCTGACAACAATGAATTCTTTGAAATGGGGTATTAATTAACCAATCGACTTAAAACAAAATTTAGCGATAAAATTACTAAGTGAGCGACTTAGTCCACAATCTAACCTAATTGACCTATTTTTTCAGCAACCCAACCAGTCTAAACATAGTAGACCTAGTATAACCTAAACTTTTGTCGCTCAATTCAGTCAATTTTAGTAGATCGGTTTATTATATTCCTTTTGAAAGGACACAAAGTTATTTTAAAGAAAGAAAGAAAGAAAGAAACACATTTATTGATACACACACATACGATACAGACAATAAAAATAGAAAGGATAAAAAAAGTATAAATATAATAAACACAACAAAATATAACTAATAGGAAGAATTGTGTGGGGTCAATAAAACCCTATCTCAGCGTTTTTGCCTCTGTGTCATTCACAGGTGCGCCGAATGAACACAGAGGCGCTGTTATTCTGACAGGGTTTGTTAGAAAGGAAGATGACAAGAGAAGAATAAATAAGATATATACAGACGACGAGAATACTTAAAATACACAATAATACATAAACTAATAAAACTAAATAATACAATACATATATACTACGATCAATATTTTCAATAGGCAGAACGCTCTCAGCACTTTGTCACATGATGCAACAAAAATTATTTGTTTGACTGACAGTGACAGATGTTGGACACGTTAGAATTGCCACGAGTTAAAATGTGCCACATGGATGGCTTTTTATACAATCATGTGTTTACAATTTTATAAAACATAATCGAAGTTAGTGATGCAAGCAATTCGGTTACGTGCCGCGGACGGTGCTCATTCTAGAATAACCGTTGGAGATTAGAACCCGCCCCACGGTAGCCGGACATGACGTACAAACCTGATGTGAAAAAAAAAGCGGTAAGTTGGTTGAAAATATTCATTTGGCTTGCGACTTTTGTATCATCAAGAGATGGTTTCTTAAGTGTTATTATGTTACCGAGTGTTCTAAATGTTTGTGGTAACAATCTAGGAACTTCCTGGTCGACCATCATAGTTTTTTTTGGGAACTGTTTTTGCGAAAAGTAGGTATTAAAGTAAAAGAAATAATATATTATTAGAATGAAAAAAAAATCCTATTCATGTTTTATTATTTGTAATATAAACGTTTTCTATGCAGTTTTATATGAATTGTATATAAATTGGTTTAAGCAACTTTCGCAATGGTCGGTAACGGAAGGGGAGACCAAAAATTTATTATATTGAGCTCCTCCGTGCTTCGAAATTCACGTCAAGCCGTTGGTCCCGGCTGCATTTGTAGTCGTAAAAATCCACCAATCAGCATTGAGCCCGCGTGGTGGGTTATGGGCCATAACCTTGGACGAATTAACCACTGGAGGCGTAACGTGGACCGCGTTCGCCTTTACCCCTCTACTCACTTACTGAGCCTTTTAGACACAGTAAGCAATATAGCGGTGTCAGTATGACGCGACATCTCGAAGTGGAACATTATCTCAAAAATGGTAAATGCGCTGTGTTAATTTGTAAAAATCATACCGGACAATCAAAAAAATTTTCTTTTTACGCGTAAGTACAATTTCATTCTATTAGAGTAGCAATTTTAAAACAAAATGTAATACGTCATTTCGAAAAGTAATCATTGTACATGTAAATTCTTCAAAGATATTGCATAAGTAATTTGGTTGGGCTATATGTATCACTCATTCAATCAATTGTCATTTTTATGTCGTATAGGGCTTGAAAATATCGATAAACATATCGATGTATGTGAATGAACGAACGAATCCAATTTTAATGTAACTATTTAAATTAATTTCAGATTTCCAGTTGAACCCCTAACAAGACGAAATTGGGAAGAAGCGGTACGCAGGGAGATAACATCGACGAGTACTCAGGTCTTAGATAACATCTAAGGTCTGATGATAGAGCCAGAAGATGGCTATAGGAACTCTGAACTTTGAGCTCGTTATATTTGAAACATAGTTTCAAACTAAAAAAAAAAATGTTGCTTATTTCACCCGCATGGTTCCCGTTCCCGAGGTAATATCAAAAAATCCTTTCTTAGTGCTCGCCAACAGCGTTAAAAGAACCTGTATGCAAAATTTCAGTTTAATTGGTTTAGCCGTTTGGGCTGTGCGTTGCCTATCAGTCAGTCACGGTATTGTTTTTTAGTATTAGACTTATGTTGTACATTACCATTTAAATTTTATCATAAGTATAAAAATAGCATTGACAACGCAAAAATTCAAAAATCATAAATTATTAGCTTGTTGCATCATAATTGATCGTTAAACATTTGTTTTTATCTCTATCGAATGCAAGGAAGGATATTCTTACAGCGTATTAAAAATATAAAAGTAAAGTATAAATAATAAAGTCTCGGTAGGTCATTCGTTAGAGCAGTGGGCCAGATTCCCAAAGGTCGTGGGTTTAAGTCCCATCTGAAAATTCACTTGTGGCCGAGTTCATTTGGTCCAATATTTTCTTGTTAAAATTTATCATAAATGGTGGTTACATTTATTATTTGTTTCTAACATAATCCTTGTTAGGTCACAGCAAGAATAAAATTAATTATATTTATGTATGAACGTAAGCTATATTATACTATTTTTGAATCTTTAATTATTTTTATTTTAAGATCGTTTTATTATATTCAAGTAAAAGAATCTTAAAACTACAATAAACTATTGGTTGGAATATTCTTGCAATTAGTATTTCAGCTAGTAGTTGCTAGAAAGATATTGCCTTGGCTTTTTCTTAAATATAGGTAATTTATATGCGATGTTTTGTTGATAACTTCTAGGAGTTTGTTGTTTAAAACTGTCATAGCGTATGCTGGACCATACGCTATCCGAACGCTAGTCTAACATTTCTAATTTGGGTTTAGGTTGTGCTAATTTTGTACTGTAAATTTTGAGATCTTTAATAAAGTGAAAACAAGTTTATATTTTTTCTTACAAATATGCATATTCTTATATGTAAATGGATACTAGAGTTGAAATTAAAATGTTTTAGTCTCAACGATCTTTGACAATCCTATAATGTCGATGATTATTTTCAGTAAGTTTTAGTATACTTAGATTTTTGGCTCCAAAAAAAAGTCAATACGAGATGTCACAGCTCGAGAAGCACACAGGGGGCTAATTGTCTAATTTTAAATCTATCACAATCCCTTTCATTTTTTTTATTTAATAGGTACATTTATACGAGCATGGCGCCACAACTATTTGACCTCTGAAAGGGATTGCAAACGATTATAAAATTAAACACTTATGGAGGGGTTGCTATTGTGTATGTCCTATACAAAGATTCTGTAATGAACTAATTATCCATATTTTGTTTTATATAAAAAAAGCTCGTGTGATGAAGTGATTGAAGAAGAAGTTAATGTAAATAATTAATTAATTATATTATTATATAAACCAAATATTAATGTTTTTTACTCACTTAAAGAGTGTTAGTAAGTAATTTGTAAGTCCGCCTGGCTAGCGACTACCATCTTATCTAAGTCCGTTCCGGCAGTTAGAGGTAAGATAGCCAGTTCCTCAGTTATTGAGGATTCCGGAAGAGGCGCGCTTCCATCTTAAGCCTTATCAGTACTTAGTATCAGGTTGCATGTATCTACCCATTTTCCAAAAAAAAACCCAAACACAAACGCTTAGGAAACCATATTTTATAGTTTTTGTGAATTTGAGGGATTTTTAATGAGGTTTTCATAGGAGTGAATGAATGAACCTACTGAGTTTAATAATTCATGTGTGTTTTAAAGAAATTAGTAAGTTAATTGTTTATTTCGTGGAAAAATAAAAAGCCCCTAATAATAATATTATTAGGGGCTTTTTATTTTTCCATAATAAACTAATAATGTGTTTTAAAGAAATTAGTAAGTTAATTGTTTATTTCGTGGAAAAATAAAAAATTATTACTAGGGGCTTTTTATTTTTCCATAATAAAAAGCCCCTAATAATATTATTACTAGGGGCTTTTTATTTTTCCATAATAAAAAGCCCCTAATAATATTATTATTAGGGGCTTTTTATTTTTCCACGAAATAAACAATTAACTTACTAATTTCTTTAAAACACACATGAATTATTAAACTCAGTAGGTTCATTCATTCACTCCTTACTTATAGTGCTTTTTATTTTTCCACGAAATAAACGATTAACTTACTAATTTCTTTAAAACACACATGATTTAATAAACTCTATTAGGTTCATTCATTCACTCCTTACTTATCGATAAAAAAAATCGATTACTTCAAGCACTACTGTCATTATTTGACATTAGTAATCGCCCCTCACCCCCGCAAGAATTGGTTGATCGTGATTTCATACATTCTTCTCGGGTTTCGTGTCCAGTGGTTAATTCGTCCAAGGCCATAACCCACCACGCGGGCTCAATGGCCCGTTCTAATGCAGCCATAAGGAAGGCCAGTGTCCCAGCAGTGGGGACATTTAAAATGGCTGATGACGATATGGTGTGAGTGTGACAAAAAAATATTATTGTTATCTTTTGTTATGGAACACCAGAGGACTGGTGGTATAACAATGTGTATCTATCCAAAATGATTATGAGCTTATTGAGAACAATAACATACCGTCCGCGAGTAGTAACTGAAAACATACGGAGAATCGTAGAAAGAAGGAACTATTCCGAAGAAATGGTTTGTCGTCAACAGACCGATCGCCTTCTTTTGTCCTCTGAAACAATAATATTACGTTAATAAGTTATGTGCGTTTGTAAGTTATATGCGATGAATTTTTAAATCCTCAAAGTTTGAGTCCACCTATCAAAACAAGATACAGTATTACAAAGGAATCATGGTCGGACGAGAAGGGACGAAAAAACATTTTTATATAACATGCTATTATCATCACTTGCATTTGATCCGTGCGCCACTTTTCTACGTCACCCTCGTGTATAAAGAATATGCTTGAAAAAATATCACCCTCTTCCACAATACATTGTCCTGTAAAATAATAAAATAATTAGCCTACCTCGGAAATGGTATATTACTATTATTGGATTGGATTACATTATTATTATTGAAAAGAGAAGCAATATTTAAAATATTCACTTTGCTAATATCATTGAAAATCAGCGTCGGGCCTGTCGAAATGCTGAGAAATGCTGAATAAACTTCTTTTTTAGCTATAAAAGTGAGACAGCCACTTCAGACAGTTTTAATTTAATTTTTTTAATTTTTTGCTTTAGACTTGTAAATTGTCTCATGTAGGGTCGAGTACCCAGTGCACCGGCCCTGACCAGTGTCCGACCCCATGACATAATTTTTTTTTAAAATAAGAACGCTCCTGTGATTACAACCCTGTAATAGTACATTACTGCAGCGGCCAGCAAAAGAGGCATTGATGGACGAACGTAAGACCATCAATGCTTAATTGTGGCCAAGGCTTGTATATATTTTTTTCAAATAATGCGCGAAAATAAAAACTACTTTTCAAAATCAGACGAACAACGAACAACGATGTTTTTTCCCGCGTTAAAGTGTTAATTTGTTGTTTTTTTTTCTAAAACACCTTTCTATTTGAAAGCCAGTTCGAAATTTAAATAAAACCTTTAATAAGTTACCTCCTTGGTTTTCATATTTCGGAGTAAAAGATCGTTGTATTTTTAAATTACACGACAGTACTATAACCGCTGCGCACTCCCTGAGGTATGCGCGCGGCGAGACGGGGGGGGGGGACGCGCTCTGTCAGTCCCTCGTGGCGGCATCGGCAGGTAGTGTCGCAGGAGATAAAAATTCAAAGATGGGTCGTGTGTTATCTCGTGATGTAAAACCCGTAATTTTTAAAGTGGCTGAATATTTTAAGAAAAGAAAAGCAGACAGAGAAAGCTTTGAATTCAAAAGTGATGCGAATGCGAATATTGCCAAAATCGTTGCGGAGGCTACGGGGTACTCTAAAAGAACCGTGCATAGTGTAAGCGGGTTATTTATCTATGGAAAATTCAAGCCGTTTAAAGTTTCAATCGCCGAAAAAACCAAAAATTATAAAGAAAAAACATGTTGTGGATGATTTTGACCTTGGAGTTATCAGAAGAAAAATTCATCAGTTTTACGAAGTCGAAAAAATAATACCAAGTGTCCGTAAGTTACTATCAAGTTTGAGGCAGGATGGCATATTGAATTGTGGACGGGAATATTTTAGACAGCTTTTACACAAAATGGGCTACCGTACTACTCCTTATAGAGCAGCCTAATATTACAGTGTGGCGGAAAAAATACCTTACACAAATCAGAAATTACAGAACGCAAAACCGCAACATATATTTTCTTGATGAAACATACATCAACGCCAGTCACCATGCCAGTAAATGTTGGCAATCATTTTTAGAATCCGGAATTCATGCTGATATTGGGAAAGGACGGCGATTGGTAATTCTCCACGCTGGGAGTCGAAATGGCTTGGTGGATGACGTATTGACTATATTCAAATCAGATGCTAAAACTGGCGACTATCATGGAGATATGAACGGGCCTACTTTTTAAAGTGGGTAGATGAAAAGTTAAAAGATAAGTTGCTGCCAAATTCTGTTGTTGTAATGGACAACGCGTCTTACCATAGCGTTCAGGTTGAAAAGAAGCCAACTATATCAAGCATTAAAAGAGAAATGCAAGACTGGTTGCTACGCCACAATGTAGAATTTTCATGAACAATGACAAAGGCTCAGCTGCTAATTCTTATCACAAGTACACAAAAAGAACCCGTGTATAGTATTGACGAACTCCTGAAAGCCCGTGGACACACTGTTCTGCGTTTACTTCCGTACCATCCAGATATAAATCCTATTGAGTTGGTCTGGGCTGATGTTAAAAACAAAATAGCCCAAAACTTTTGGATAACTATTGGATAAATTGTTTTCGGAATTCACGGCAGAAAAATGGCAGAGATGCGATGATCATGTCCAGAAAAACGAAAATCATTACTGGAATCGCGATATTAGGTTCGATAATATTATCGATTCATTCATAATAAATTTTCAAGACTCTGATTCAAGTTCCAATGGCGATACGGACGATGAAAAGATGATGACGAAATGGAAGATGAAGTTGAAACAGAATCTATGTCGGAATAACTTTACTACTTTTACTAATATCTATTCAATAAAACAAATCCTGATTTGAATTATAAGTTTAGTTCTTATTCATCAACTGCCTAGGTATTTTAATACAATATCGAGTATAATGTAGATTACATTTTTATCAACTAATAAGATAATACAACTAATACATTTTTATCCACTAAAGAGCCTCCGACCACCGTTCCGCCACAAGTCTTGCCTTAGAAATGTAAACTGATATCGTAAAAATTGTCCGACGTGTATTGATCTCATGTGAACTCATGCTCTTTGTTCCCCGGCTCCCACCTCGCCGCGCATACGTCAGGGAGTGCGCAGCGATTATGGTCATACTATAATTTACAATGTAATTTATTTGGCCGCTAAACACGACAGATATAGATTTTCATCCAACTTTTGCCGGCCGCTGCTCGCATATATGTGGCCAGTACAGCAATATCGATTTATCTCGAAGAAGGTTCTCAAAATAATGCTCATATTTCCAAGCATGTTTGAGAAAATAATATTTTTAAGAACTATTTTTAATTACCGAGAAACTGGGCGCAGTGAGAGGCGAGAGAACGAGTGTTAAGAGTCGCGTTGGCAAAAGGAAACATTAGTGGAGAGCCGACTTTGAGTGGTGATTACTATTACGTTTATATTTTAATTAAAATGGATTTGAGTTTAATGACACAAGTATATGTCTATTTAACTTTTTAAACTAAAATCTGCATTAAATTGTACCGTTATTTAAAAAAAATCGGGGGCCGGATTGGAGCAAAAAATGCCTTTTTCCAGTGTCCGGCCTGGCACTGGGACACTGGTTTTGATGCATAAACAGATTTATAGCATTTTTAGGCTTACGAGCTCATTGTGAAGTGCAAATGAACTGGTAATGTTCACCTTGTGTCCAGTATTCGGCTGTCAAAATATTCTAAATAAATATTATAGATAACAGATCTTGTACAAGTATGAGAATGTGGTAGCCGGATTACTGGTCATATTACCCAGTAAGCCGGCCCTCAACGATAACTGGGTACGGGGTACCAGAGCCCGGTTTTTACCTATATATAAAAAAATCTAAGACCACAATATTTTATTACTAAATCTTAGTTCCTTCGTCATCTGTGATTTAAATGCGCTACGTACTTAGTACCTAGTTTTTTTTCAAATGAAATGTACTGAGCTGTCAACTATATTATTTAATAAAGAGATAATAATGGATATAATGGAACAGGTTTCAATGTAATTTTCTATGAAAGTAACATATTTATAATTTTTAATATAATTGAGTTTAGTTCATTTCAACAAATAAATTCTCAATTCAGAAATCATAATATAGAGCATGATGTATTTATATTATACACAAAAAATATTTGTTGACATGTATTAACTATATGTTCAGTAAATGTATTTCCTTCTCTCCCTCTCACATTTTTTAATATTGTATCAGATTTATTGCTCCAATCACAGTATCAAAATCATTATTATATTGATAACGAAAGCAACAAACGTCCCACAACCACCCAAACTCGAGAGACAGAATGATTTGGACAGACTGAACGTGTTCCGGCAGTTAGAGATAAGATAGGCAGTTCCTCAGTGATTAAAGTTTCCGGGAGAGGCTCGCTTCCATCTTCAGCCTTATCAATACTTAACATCAGGTATGATGAAGGCTAAGAGTCTCCCCGTCGTTAAAAAAAAAGATTAGTTTCTTACATTGACATGAACGGGAATCGAACCAAAAACTGGTGTTTAAGTGGCTTCACTTAAACACTAGTTTAATCACAGGGGTTAATATCAATTCAATTAATTTATCTTAATATACTACATTGTGTTGAATCACAGTCGCGGCTCATTACAATTATGTATACTTAGTGAATAAAGTGTTTATAATATAACCTTTTCAAATTGCAACATTGTTACAGATGGGTATTTTTCAAACACCTAGAAACTATAAAAACCAAAAATTGCATATTGTCAAACCTTGTAGGAAACTAAGTATATTTCATTAATAAGTACCCACCTACATAAAACATTCAGGTTCAAAAGCTGTGAGATTAATATAATCATAATTTTGTTCTAGAATATTGTTACTATGGCTGGCTCTGGAAAAACATAATAAATAACTTAGCATGATACCGGTGTTTTAATTTTTTATGTAAGTCCGTCATTCATAATAAAAATCATCGAGTAGAGTCTTAGGACATTATTAGATAAGAAGCAGTAATCATTTAAGCAATATTCAAATATGAGTCATCATATACTCCAGTATACCAAAGGTCTATAAGCCGGTCACTGGACATTTGCTGTTTTTATTACCTAGTGATCGGCCGCTTTTAGACGGACGGAGACTAGATCCGAAGTGGTCGGGCGCTGGATCAAGGGGGCCGGAGACTGGGGAAAACCAATTTTTACGAAAACATATTTTTAAAACAAATTGCTGCCGAAATATTTAAAATGAATTTTAAATAAATCGTTGAATATATTCAGAACATAAAAAAAATATATCTAACTAATCTAATCCACTGACAGAGCTTGGTTATGAGCGAAAAAAGTCAGCAAACGCCTTAAGAGGCCGGAGACTCAGTATTTTACCCTATCCGAATAAACTCTTATTCATTAAGACATTCAATATTATAAACTATGATTTCCGCATGACCAGATCCTCATAGACATTTAAATTTATCAAAAAATATTTGTGTCCTGGTCCTGTTTATCAAACACACCATCAGATTTATAGATCACCTGTCTTAGGAATCACAAGATCCAATTATCTTACCTGGAAGAACAACGATTCGTTTGAATCTAGTGACCAACTGTCGTTTGAAGTAATCAGGAAGATCTTTGAATACCGGCGAATCCGTCAAATGGTGAATATAAAGAGCACTAAATAAGTCTTCCTTAAGGCACATCGGTGCTTGATGCACGAGCTCCGGTAGCCAATTACCTGAATGGGGAATTTATGTTATCGAAAAAAATATTTTTAATATGTCGTAACGTTAATACGAGTATTTAACACTTGACTCTGTACTGAGATACCATACAAGAAATACAATACAGTACAAAATGAAGTTTTCTTTAGTATTTTTAAACTAAAGCCATCATAAACTACCACCATCATCGTCATAAGCCCATTATCGTCCACTGTTTGACAATCGCCATAAACTACAGTCATAAGAAAACAACGTAAGGAATCGGTGGACTTTATTTAGTATAGAAATCACCTCTAATAGGAAAAAATAATGGTATTTCCAATTTACTGACCTCTTTGCCTTTGCCACAGCTGTTTCGTGTACTGTTTAACCGACTTTAAAAGAGGTGGTTCCAGCCCACTCTGGCGCAAATACGTCGTGAGATTGTTCACTTTGTGATTGTAATGGTTCAACTCTCGGAATTTGGTATAAATCGCCGAGATCCCTATACTGACGATCCACAGCTCCATCAGGTACATGAGATGTTTGACGAACAGTTTGTAATAAATCTGGGATACATTCATTTGTGCCACCTAAATGAAGATTAAAGCAAATTAAATTGGTGATCTTAAGCACTAGTTAAGCAATAATATCTTGAAGGAAACACTTGATTCACTTACTAATAAAAATCCAGAATGAGAGAATGTTAAAACCATAAATGTCAATGCGATCACATAGTCGTTTGCCCATGATTTTGGAACTAAATAAAGTGTGTGATTTCCTAGGTTGCCTTTTTTGTAATTAATTATACAACAGCCTGTAAAGGTGGTTTACAATTTTATGAAATGATATACATTAAAGCAACTGGCATACTGATACAACTTCTACATAACCATCCTTATGGAAGGCCAAGCAGTAGGGACATTAAAAATAGTTAAAGATAATAATGATGATGATGAAACAACTGGGGTTTATAATTGGGAAATGGGAATTCTACAAGCAACGTGGCACTGGCAGCAGCACACATGCAGCACACGTAATTGCAAATTAAATTTTGTTTTGAATAAACTCAAAATATTTGTGTGTAAGGGAGAGAGAGAGAGACAAAACAAATTCAACCAATGGGTTAGATTTTAAAATCACCTTCTTTCCTGGTATCTGGCGTTACCCATTCACCATAGTCAATAATTCTATCATATTGAGATGGGTGAACCAATACAAAAAAAGGAAACTTTGAATCTGGAGAACAAAATATTATTGTATTAATTATGTAAAATTACGTAAAATTTTATACTTTGTTCAGTATCTTTATGAGTTTTCTTTACCTCTACAAGCGACATATATCCAACCACAAATCATAGCATGAAGTAATAAGAATACAATCATGAATTTCATGAGAATCGGCGTCACTTGACTCTGTAAAATCAATTTACTATCTGTTAACGTATATAGAAACTAACAGCTTTAATTTGTCATTTGCTAGTAGAACACCGGTGTCCAGAGAACAATGGATTATCTAATGTGTCTCATAACCAGGGACCTGAGAGATAAAGAGAGAAAAACAAATTAAACGAAAAAAGTCTCAAAACTATTGTAGATAAAAAATTACCTTGAAACCAGTACAAAACTGCATGTGAAATGGGTAGAACAATCTAACCCTCAGCAATCGTGCCAGATGACAACACCAGTTGCCGTTTATATGGCTCAGAAAGGGTACAACAAGGGATAGGAGATCTACGTAGAATCCCCAATACAAAAACAACCAATAGCTCTGCCGTACCTTCATCAAACGATTCTTATGAACTTTTACTTCAATCTGAATGAAACAGTAACGAGAAAAAAACAATCAGGATGGTATTTGTGAACTGCAGCTGAAGACAAAGTACTTAAATTTCTTTTTAATTTCGTACATCGAAAATGGTAAAACATATATAGGACTTCAAACATTGTTAAATGTATGCCATTGTCATTGTCATTGCCATTGTCAAATGTATAAGACCATTATTGTACCTATGTTTATAAATAAATTATTTCTATTTCTTTTTAAATACTGGAGATACCAAATTCCATTCCCTTAAATTTAAAAAGAAGCAAAACTGTAAGCTTATATATTAGAAAATAGGCTAGCTACTACCGAACATCGAACCAGATAAATTAAGGAAAAAAAATGAATAAAACCATGAATTAAATAAATATTTTATGTTTATGTAATTTTTGCATTTTTCAATGCTATTTTTATACTTATGGTAAACTTTAAATAAAAAAATATTGGAAAAAATTAACTCGGCCACAAGTGATTTCCCGTTTAAAATTTTAAATTTACCATAAGTATTAAATAAATATTTTTATTTCCCACTAGCATTACCTATATTAATAAAGGGGTTTGAACTATTTGCGGCCGGCGAAGCGCCAGAAAGAATTTTTTTAGGAAGTACTAAATTTTTTATGTAAAATATACTTAAATACCACTTTTCTCATACATTTTTAGAAACATAAAAAAATCGTTTTTTCTGTAGTTTCTAAATAGCAAATATAAACATATTAGAAATTTTATAAAATGTTGTCAATAATCTCTCTATCCTGACACTTTAGGGCATAATGTTGTATATCTATAAAAAGGTGCGGCGCCATTTTGAAAAAAAAATAATTGTGGACCGGTGACGAGGCCAAAAGGTTCAAGCCCCTTTATTATAATTATATGCTTTTCAACTCTGAAAGTAGTCTAAACTAATTGAGATAACTAATTCTACAGTTGAATTCAACATAGGCTCACCGTGAAAAATTCCGAAACGACGTAAGCAAGGTGAATGACGTCTAAAAAGTACATAGGCCAAGTGATATCGTACTTAATGTCTTTAGGTACATATCCATACAAGAGCACTAAAATTGTGGATATTGATGGGTTAATAAACCACGCTATATATAAGAACGCGGAATACCAATTTCTGTGAGCTTGCACTGGTTGCTTCATTCGCTGCAAAATTGATAAAGAGTTAATGTGTCAATACCAACAGGGATTGGGATTGAATTGGGATAAAAAAAAAAGTGAAAAGTCACAACCAAATATTTAAGCATTAATAAAAATCAACTATTCAAATCCGGCTCTAAGGACCACAAAATTATTTCATATTGCTTTTAGATGTTCGATGGCATAGACCTATATCGACATAGACGAAAAGAGCGCTTCAAACTGTATGACAATCTAGCGAGTCGAATTTACGTCCCTACGGTGACGTCACGACCGAGATTTAGTGATGGGAAATAGATTTAATGACTTAGGTCGGACAAAACTTTGACCGTGGATCAAACTTTTTACACGCAAGGTAAGTAAACTTTTACCGTCTATCTCGATTGTCTGTGTTCGACGGCTTAACAAATAGGAAGATTTTTATTATTTTGATTACCGGCAGTTTTATTGTTTTACGACCACGCAAAATGTACTCAATAGTTCTATATGGTGACTCTTGCACTTGCGTATGAACAGCCATATAGTCGTTTTTAGATTCAGGATTACGTGCTATATTATCCTTAACCTGGAATTTACCAAACGTTATTACTTTTAGACATATTTCTTTTTTAATTATGTAAACCTTTTTGACTTGCCTTATCGTCAATGATATCGTAGAATTCTGGAATGGGTATGTATAATATATCGGCAAAACCAACAGATTTCACCGAAATACGAATAGGACGTGGTCGATTGGAGTCCAATGGTCCGAATATTGAACCCTAAAAACACAACAGATTATTTTTTAGGATTTGAAATAAATTCCGTGTTTAAAAAAAGCAGTCCTCAATGATCCAACAAAACTGAAAAGGTTATTTAGATCTTTTCGACGCATACTCTTAGTAAACCTATGAAAACACAACACGCTATGAAATCAAACCTATTTGGTGGCTTTTATAAAATGTGAAGAGAAATCGGCTAGTTTTAATCGGCTCCTTCAAGAATGCATTACACAGTAGTATCACCCTGAGACGGGGTATTTGTTGGCCTGCTCACTTTTAAACAGTGTGTTTTAAATCGATGTTCTTTTATTTAATTTGTAACTTTTAAATTATTCTTTTTGGTAGTTATTACTCCTTTCGTCCTGTTTGTTTCCTTTCATAATTTATCGTGTGTGTATAATTATATTCTATCTTGTATGAATGGTAAATAAATATTTCTTTCTTTTCAAAATTGACTATTGAGGAAGGAAAACTTGCTTCTTATGCAGTGTTACTATCTAACCTTGTAAGACGTATATTCCTGGTCACGCTATAATTTGATTGTATAACTATTCCTATAAGCCAATTTAACTTTTTTTATTGATATCATCAACTCGGAGGCTCTTTTTAAGAGCTCTTCCCTTATAAGAGGTCATCAACATTATCGTCAACTTACTTTTCCAAGTACTTCTAGTTGTTCACCTCCTTTACTGACGATGACCTGTCCTCGATGCACGACCGACACGGTTGTCTTAAGATGCATCTCCCTTGCTATTGGCTGATCAGGTCGGAAGGCTATTTGGAAACTCTTGTATGACAGTAGACGTTGGACAGCTTTGCCACCTTTCAGTAACGCGTCGAGTGCTATGAAAGTTCTAGAAGAAAAATGACGGTAATTAATTAGATTTTTAGTTTGCTATGTGAACAAAGTTTATGCTCCTTGTACTTTGGGATTCATTGATGTTTGATGTTATATGGGCGGAAAAAGAATATTGCACGAATACTCTCATTCAAGAGATGCTTAAAGAACGAAAAATCGTGATTAAAGAGATGATAAAAAATACTTTAAATTCAAAAAAACCTTACTCTTTGTAGAAATAGTCGAATATATCTTGTCGTAAAATAACGCTTATCCGTTCGATCAATATACGATCAACGTCAATTCCTCTGGTCCTGTAACGTTAACAATTATTTCGCTACTTTTCTGGTGTATTTAGGATTTTTGAATTTTTGCATTTTTCAATTATATTTTTATACTTATGATTATGATAAATATTAAATAGAAAAATATTGGAAAAAAAATCAACTCGGCCACAAGTGAATTCTCAGATGGGACTCGAACCACTGAGCTGAGCTACCGAGACTTAATTCTAGTAGCTCAGTGGTTAGAGCATTGGAACAACATATCATAAGTATGGCTTCTTTAGTCTACTACTTCTCAATTAAATTTTTTCTCAATAGGAAATAACTAAACTTTAAAATGATATGCGTTTAAGAATTTTATTAATAATTAGGTTTGTCTTTTGGCTTAGTTCTTTTGGTTCACGAATCCACGTACATTCAGCGATTTTCAACTTTATTCGTAGCTCTGAGTATAATTTAGTAGCATTAGTGAAATAAAATGACGTAGACTGTTTGCAGAGCTTAAACAAAGCTAAACTGACCTATTCCACCAATAGCTGAAGTGCGACTCAACATTCTTGATGAGAGAACGGCTTACACCCTCAGCTTTCATAAAATTCTTCAACTGTCGAACGCCATGTTGGATGATAGTACTGTCACGACGACTCAGAATCAACATCATCAGGACGTAACACGTTATGTACCTATTGACATTAAAAATTTATCAACCCATTGTGACGCTATGAGATAAATATTGTAAAAATGTTCAAGTCCCAATGTAAATCACTACTTGCACTGAAGAATGTTTTAAGGGTTTCATAAATTATAAAAACGTTGACACGTTTCGTCGTTATCTTTGGTCCTCAACAAAAAGTGCAGCAGTTAAAATAACAAAATATGGCCATTTTAAAACAATAATAAATAACATAATTCGTGACACTTAAGTCTTTCCCATAGCTATTATCAAGTTATAAGTGAATAGGAGAGTTTCAAGGATCCAAACTTGACATGTGCAAACTACTTACTTGTATAAACTTTCAAAAATTCTTGGAATTCGGTAAAGTACGGTGGAGAAAGATTCATAAGAAAGAAATAAGGCCGGAGGTAGGGATGGTCAGGAACGAGGGCGGAGAGGCGAGCAGGTCGGGATTCGCAGTGTTGACACGGTCCTGAACGGTCATAATATTCTCGAGAATATTATATATTTGAATTAACTGCTGAAGTCAGTGGTTTAGTACTTCAGATTACGAGTTAGTAGACTGTGAAAATGAGTAGGTAGTGTCGAAGTTTCGGGTTGAGTAAGTTGTTCCCAATATTTCGGTGAGTTATATTTACAAATCGTACCATTATGCTAATGACTGACTGACATGTCACGTCAATTCATGAATTGATTTGAATATGCTTTAATTGAATATGGTTTGCCTGTTGTTAATACTGGCTTCAAGGTGTGCCATATAGATAGTGGATCCATAACGTCCAAATGTAGTCTAGGACGGACTGGGCTAACAGATGTTGGCCAAAGGTTAAGCAGTTAGGGTAAGCTAGGTACAACACAATATTACAGACACTCATTCAAAATACATACTTCACACGGGCATATCCTTGGTGTCAGATTGGCAATCAGAGAGAGTATTATGGCATTAGTCCCTTTGCAAGTCCTCTTTTAAATTTAATTGTTTAAATTAATTGTATTAAGCCAGTGGAGGAATGACTAGTCTGGGACGAGTCCCAGACCGGTCATTCATGTTCCTGTACCGATCGTTCTACAGGAACGGTGCGGATAGTACTAGTGGTCTATACTATTTCTAGATTTCTAGTTGGTGGGGCACCGATCCCTCCCCATCCTGTGGAGAGCTGGCTTGGTACAAAGTATAAGGTAATTGAAAATTAAAAATTAGTCTTGATTTTTAAGCTCTGGGTTAGACCGCTGAGTCACACTACATTTAAGGTTACTCGTATTCAAATAATATTTTGGTAATAGTAAAAATGTATTATTTTATTTTTATGCCATCCAACAATGGATTTGAATCACTATTGATAGTATTAACGCTATGATTCAGGTTTGCCGTGAAACACATAATTAAAAGTAAGCCTAGTGGAGGAAAGGTAAAGTAAATACTTACATAAATACAATTCTTGTTATCTGTACAACTATATTCATGCCAAGACTCAATTTCGAAATACTAAAGTTCATCACTAAATTTAAGTTTGAGTTCATTAATATATTATTCTGCATAAAACTCAAGCTTACAGAGAGTACCTAAAATATTATAAAAGAGAGGTTATTATTAAACAACGAGAATGAAATCACTTCATGTTAAGTCAATTACATAAATGCAATAAGACAAAATTACCGTGTGAAGCTGCTCAGTTGTAATATTATCATTAAATTTATACTTAGAAATAAAGCACTCATTCCGATACGTCATATGTGTTAGAGCACCCAAACTATCGAATGTGAAGTCGACACAATAAGTCATCAGATAGGTACTTGCGCCCAACATTACCAGTATATTAACCACTTGCCATTTCAGGATCTGCAAAGTTTGGTTCAACGATTGGTACAAATCAAGCTTCAATTACAATATGTATAACTCTTACTACATATGCGATAAGGAAGTGCTAAAACTTGTCATGTATCGCAGAAGTTCCTGGTCCACTTAACGCGCAAAATTCCTCGAAGGGCTGTCAGTGGTAATGTTGTAAGCCTATAAGTACGTCTGTCAAAATCGAGCGCACGCAAAAATCGCCTAAAAGTGGTCTACCCTAAACTCCTGCGACTTGAGTTGGTATGGAGGATAGCAATGGCACAATGTGTTTCAAAGAAAAACGCAGGAATAATGGCAAACTTTTAGACTTAGTAGTTTCCGTCTTTACCAACATCTAAGCCTGCGCCTCTCACATCACTAGTCAATCTTCGGTTATCAAGTGCTCTTTAGAACTTAACAAAAAGGTCGCTAGAAGCCAAAACCTCAGCGCAGTGAGTCGTTTTATTTTGATTGAGCTCGCTTGTTGCACCAACAGCACCAATAGCTCAGTATGTGCGGAAAATCGAAATCATACTTTTAGTAAGTTTAAGAGTATAAACTATTGTTTTGTAGAACTACAAAATATTTATAAAGAACTTACCAGTAAATAAATATTATAAATAGACGGTGAGTTAGCGACATGATTGAAGAAGCTCGTCACAATGTACAAGTGAGCGAATTTTGCTATAGCATTTATCACTAAAGCATCGTTGTCTGATATTTCTTTAATCGTTATCAACCTTAGTATCTTGGGCCATGGTATGATGCCAATCACATCCATGAGAAAACCCCTCGTGAGATAGTTAATAACACACTTCCGCTTGTCTAAGACAACAATTCCATCTTTGTTAAAATAGGCCACCTGTGAAATTATTACATTATTCTAAGTATTGTTTAATAGTTTGCATTACAATTGCATTATAATACTTACCGCCGGTTGCAGAAAGTTTTTTTTTACGTTATACTTTTAGAGGGTTTATGGTTTAAAAATGACAAGAATATTTCAGTTACTTTAAACGAATTCGTAAAATAAATTTTAGGTGCAACCGGCGGTTACTGTTTTAGCATATTTTTTACTAAATAAAATAACGTAGACAACTGCTCTTTAGTTTCAATGTTGAAGGTAGTCTAGACATTAAACGAATAACGCTGGCTTATTAGCTTAAATACTGGATTTCTTCCCAGTCTTGTGTGCACAAATAAAAGAACATTCGAGTGTTTTTTTTATTTTTTCAGTAAAACCTCTGTTTTAAGAGATATTGCGACGGTCAGCACGCGGAGAGCACTTTTATTTGTATATTTTATTGTATATCCAAAACTAAAAATAGTGTTACAATTCTCAATCCTGACCAAGACTCTCTTGACAGCAGTGAAAAGTCGATCTCCTAGTATTTTTTAAATTTAGAAATAGAATGCCGAAAGAAAAAAGCCAAAAGGGACTGACAGGATTATGACGAGGTTATATGCCTCGTCACAATATTACATCTCGACGGTGATTTTCGCGTAAAATGGCCAATTTTGGCGTTCTCGATCTCAGAAACAAAAATACATTAACAATTTTGACTTATTGAATAGTGCAGAATAGCTATTGGCATAGTTCGTAGTGGCCTCGCTTTTTGTAAATTTTGGTTAACTTTTTAAATAAACCCAAAATTGCAGAGAAAGATTTTCACAAAATTCGCGAAAGCACTTTTTTGAACGCCTGGATTGAACTACTGTTCTAAACAAATGAAATAAAAAAAATAGAATAATATCTCTTATATAGTCGTATAGTTCGTAACGGCCTCGGAATTTTGAAATATCAGTGATTTAATATATAAAAAAACTTATTCTAAACCTCGAAAATCTGTTTAAGTTAACTGTGAATTTCTCCGATTTCTGTTTACGATAATATTATTGAGCAAAATTTGTACCAGAATAATTGTTACATCATGAGAAATAAAGATTTGATAATTTTTAAGCATGAATTTATTATCCTATTTCAATAAAAACGATAAATATAACTGCAAAATTACTACAAAATGCGACGCACCGGCCGTCTGAACTGAGTAGGTAGAGTACAGATTTGTAATAGAGCTCTTAAGTCTATTACATCTTGTTGTGACCAAAATTAGGTATTATCAGACTCTAAGGCTCGGACTATAAGCATCAGGAATTTTTCCGACCGGACAAGCCCGGATTCAATCCGTCACTCAAACAATTACTTGAATTTTTGCTACATGAACTACATGGCTCCAGGGCCATCCGATTCTGAATTTTTCCTGACGTGCCTGTCAAACGTACGTCCGGGTGCTTCAGGTAAAATCACGCGTCAGTATGACGAATGACTCACGAGAGGTAGGAGGCATTTCTCCTCAAAAAATAATTCATTGTAGAATTTTATTAACACGTTAAATGCTATATCGGACAATGCTGGGCGACACCTAACATTAAGAAATGTCCAAATAAATTAAAAAAATAACATTTTTTTTATCAATTGTATGATACAATAAGTTTTTTTAAACGACTGGAACAATAATTGTATCACAGAAAATCCATACAAAAGTGCCCATCATTGTTTAATTAATTAATATAATAATAATAAATAAATATTTCTTACACTCGCACCAATCAACCTAGCCGCAAAGTAAGCAAAGCTCCTCAAAAAATAATTCATTGTAGAATTTTATTAACACGTTAAATGCTATATCGGACAATGCTGGGCGACACCTAACATTAAGAAATGTCCAAATAAATTAAAAAAATATCATTTTTTTTATCAATTGTATGATACAATAAGTTCTTTTAAACGACTGGAACAATAATTATATCACAGAAAATCCATACAAAAGTGCCCATCATTGTTTAATTATTTAATATAATAATAATAAATAAATATTTCTTACACTCGCACCAATCAACCTAGCCGCAAAGTAAGCACTGTAAGGCTTGTGTTATGGGATACTAGGGTAACGGATATAAATACATATAATTATATATATAGGTATTTATGTGTATAAATATATATAAACGTCCATGAATCAGGTACAAATGCTCATATTCATCATACAAACATTTGCCCCTACCGAGATTCCAACCCGGGACCTCAGAGTAAGCGACATCTTGAAACCGATGTACGTCGGAGATCGTAATTTTTTTCCATTTCCAAAATAACTTTATTGCACACGATACAAAAAGAGACATATACATAGAGAATGACGAAAAAGAACAACACACAATAGGCGACCTTATTGCTACATAGCAATCTCTTCCAACAAACGTTGGGTGTGTTTGTGAGAGATATATATACATATATTGATATATATATAATACGATATAGGGGTATGGGTGGGTAAAGAGGTTAGTTAGTTATGTATTAATATAATAAACACCGAAAGAGGAAATATTTAGATAATAATGATAAATTTTACGCAAGAGAAAAGTAATGACTTCTGACTTGCTCACCAAAGGATTGCAGAGCCTTAGCCTTTCTGATACCCTCTGGAAGAGCGTTCCACAAACGAACAGCATGCACAGGAAAGGAGTAGGAAAAGAAATCAAAAGTGTGTAGTGGGAATTCAACGGTAAGGTTAGATGAAGAACGCAAGGTACAGTTTGTGGAAGAAGAATGCGAAGGAGAAACATTATTTCAGTTAAGGTTGGGAAGTAGGTAGGAATAGAATAGAGTAGAGGAGCTTAAGAGTGTGTAAGTCGCTGCGCCGGCGAATAGGGAGCCAGTTGAGTTTGGTGCGGAAGTGTGACACGTGGTCATATTTACGAAGATTGAAAATAAATCTGATACAAACATTTTACAGACGCTCCAGCTTATCAAGTGTGCCTCAGACAGGTCAATGTAACAGACATCATCGTAGTCTAAGATTGACAAAAGAGATTGTGCCAGATTTATTTTGGTACTGGTCGGCAGAAAATTACGTACGGTTTATTGAACCATACGCCGCAAACACTTTCTTCCTAACTTGTGCTTCCAGGTTAAATCACATCGTCTCGCACCTCGCCTCGCCACTCGCACGTGTAACTGCCGTATACACATTTTAATTAAATGGCTTCAATTCGTAATATAAAATAAACAAGTGCTAGCGAACTGAATAATTTCTCTCCGGATCGAATCCTAATGCATGTTGTCCACTGCATCAGGATTATTTCCGGACGGAGAACAAAGCTGTCAGTGTCCTGTGTCCTGATGCTTATAGTCAGAGCCTAAAAGTTTTTTTTTACTAATGCCAGATCAAAGAATAGCACATAATTGCCATAGTACCCTTATATTTATAGGTCCATATAAAATTACAACGAAATAATTCTATACTAACAAACATCTTGAGAAGGACATCCACGACAGCAATACAATCACACACGGCTCCGATAATTAACAAAGGCTGTCTAATTAGCACGCCACTACTACCTGTAGTCAAACACGTGTCTCATCAGCTCATTATAACAAAACCACGAAATTGGATTAGTATCAGGTTATCAGCATCAGGTATTTAACAAACCCTTTCGACACTTGAGACACTATAGATTTTATTGTTGTTATAAGGGCTACGTACAACCGTTAACTGTCAGTGAACGAGTTAAAGTTCATACTCATTTATGTGCTCTAGGGTGTTACACGACCATTTGTATTTCTAGAGCAAATAGAAAGTCATAAGAGCCCTAAAGTTGTGCCTCAAAGTGTATTGGGTTTTGTGCGGTTTCCAGAGAGTCTCCCCGTTGCTCCTAAAAAAAATACAGCCACAACCAAATGCAAAACACAGAACAAGAAGTTCGATATAAATAGGAACATTTTTGATCACTATAGAATCCACGACTAATAGTATTCTCGTAACTCTTGTCAGTAAACGTTATAAACCTGATTCCTTGGTTCACATAAAGAGTTCATGCACCTGTTGAACCTATTTTATTGGGCAATCAATTAAATTCATTGCGATCTTAAATTATGATGCTGGAGCAAATGCGTTGCCTTTGTTCGATTTAGTTGGAACAAGATCCAGTTTCAATCACTCGGAATTGATTATTCGAAATAAAACAACTTTTACGGATATCAAACGCGCTATAAAACGCTATAAACGCGCTATACTGTGTTTTTTTTTCTGTACTACTTTGATGTGTCTTATTGTTGTGTTTGTCCCAAATAAATATAATTTTCTTTCTTTCTTATATTTCACGAACTAAGTTGTTTTTTAGAGGTTTTTTGATTTACCGACGTTTCGACACCTTTTCAGCTGCCGTGGTCACGGGATAACATCCCGTTTGATATCCGTAAAAGTTGTTTAATTTCAATGAACAGTGCGCGCCAAAACATAAGATTTACGTATGATTATTCGAATCTAAGAAATCGAAGCGAATAAGCCGAGAAAGGCCAAGAACGCATGTATATTTTTTTTATATCAACTCGGACATTGGCAAATCATTTACGGCTTTACAATGAAATTTGAGTTGCGCTGCGCTGTAGTGCGTTTTGCGTATGCAGTTAACTTTAGCCACTTAGACCCGATTTCAAACCCGAAACGTCGGGTATGAAAATGCAGCCCATGTAATTCTTTTATAACTTTAAAATAAAATTACATTGCTATCTGCAGCAAACAGATAAATTTACCCGTATTATCATCATTATCAGCATTTTTAACTGCTCGGGCACTGAAATTCCTTAGATGGATAACGAGAATGGGCTACGATCCACCACGAGTAGTAGGTATTAAATATTATATTTAACACTAAAGGTTACAGCCACTAAGGACAAGTAAGAACCCATAAAATACAAATAATAGAATTAAACTCACCTTGCAATGCAGCGCTAACTATAGACACAACAACAGTCAAAGTTCTAAATACCATCCAATAGAACATAAAACTGAAAAAAAAACAAAATAATTACTTGAAGACAGCAAAAACTAATGCAGCTAATCAAGTTCAATGTCAAAATTGCTTTACAAAACCCCATCAAAAGAAATCAGAGTTGACCCATAAAAAGATTCTGCATCCCGTCAAAGTGTTTTGCGATGTGTGCTTGCAAATTTAATTTAGATCATTATTAAATTTAGGAAACCCAACTTACGCAG
Organism: Chrysoteuchia culmella; assembly: GCA_910589605.1. Lineage (NCBI taxonomy): Eukaryota > Metazoa > Arthropoda > Insecta > Lepidoptera > Crambidae > Chrysoteuchia > Chrysoteuchia culmella. Next base: position 7,649,897 of record OU342651.1, read on the forward strand.
AATCGGGCCAACGCCAGGTAGGATCCATGTCTATAAAATCGTTAGCAGCATCCGCAGCCCTTGCATGGAAGACTCTTATCCTCAATTGCTTAAGGTACTGAAAATAGGTGCAAATTTTGTGATTGTCTTTTAAATATTATCACACGCGGTAGCTTAAATCATTCAGAATGTCATACAAATATTTGCAACCAAAATCGAAATAAATAATCATCTAAATCATTGTCTAACAATAAAAAAGTCAAGGAGTTAGTGTAAAGTCGAATGTGGAAGTAATGATTTTTAATCACAAGGACTTCTTACTGATTATTGTCAAATTAATTACAATTTGTTTTAATTTAATTATTTAAACACACTAATAAAATTGCTAGAGACTAAAAAAAAAGCTATCTTTTAAAACTGACCTTCCTATATCTATCAATATAAGCTTGAAACCTGTCTTCAAAAAGAGGATTAAATCTATCCACACAGTGTTGTAAATAAGACCACTCATTTGGGTATCGTTTGATGATGTTGAAGAATTCATCAATATTGATATTTATTAACTGAAATGAGCAAAAACTTAATCTTAATAGTTATAAGAATAAAAAAGATCATTATTTAAAATTATTCTCACAAAAGTAGATTGAAATAAGCAATTTATGCTGAACTTAATACGTTAAAACACATTTAGAAATGTATTAAATATTATAAGTTTCTTACCCCCGTTCTTCTTGTCGGTAAACAGTCTTGAACGGGTGGTAGAAAATTTTTGATGATTCAATTACTAAGTATATTTAGATTTTTATTACTAAGTATATTTGAATAAAGATATTTTTTTATTATTGTTAATTTATTTACCTCGCAATCAGTGTAACAAGTATAGGTTTTATAGGAAGGTCTTCTTAACAAAACTGTTGCCATTGAAACCATCTCTCCTGGATCAATCATAGTCGTTACCAATTCCCCTTCCTCGTTATGATGTTCACATTTAATGTGTCCCTAATCGACAATAGTAGGTACACTTTACAAAAATTTACCATTTTAAGTATAATTATCATAACATGACTAATTTCAGGGAAGCAATTAACAATCATTTCAGATTATATTTGGCAACTAAAATAACACCAACTAATAAACCGACCGATTAATGCTAAACTTCATTTTAATGGCATCACATTTCAGTCGTTTGATTGAAGTTAAAGGGGACTAAACGATATTTTATACCATGAATGTCTGCAGTAATCGACAGTTGGTCAAAATGACTCTTAATGGTTCGGGTGTAGCAAACAATATATTTTTTAAGGCAATCTTATTTTTTGGTCATGGTTCTAACTAAACTAACCTAACCGAACCTGAACGCTATACTTTTTATTAAATTTCAACTATTCTAGTCCTGTAACCCCTTTGCTATATCCTTCCTAACCAACTAAAAACAATTACAAATCATCACATACTTGTACAATCCAACTGAGATTTCGTGATTGAACACCAAATAAGAGCACAACTGAAAATTTGGGCATTATCAAGAATTTAACTCTCGACGCAAGTTCTCTCACTAAGTTTGGATCAGCTCCAATGAACGCTCTTGATTTACTTATTATGCTTTCGGCTACTTCTCCTTGAACCTTCCAAAATATATCAAACGGTTCTTCCTTCAAAGATACCGGATGTGTTATTTCCATTCCTCTAAAATACATCCACTGGCAAAACATATATCTATTCAACCGTTTCATTAAATTGCGATGTATCTTGTGGGACTTGTAAAACTGGTTTAAACTGGTTACAAGCCTTTGGAAGTTTGTTTCAGCACTTCCTTTCAAATATAAGCTCGATAGTAGTCGTGCATATGTGAAAAAATTTATGATGAACATCACGAAGCTTTGGGTGGCTTTTATGGCAAAATTAACCAACTGCAGAGTGAGCTGTGAACTGATATTTTCTATAAACCCCTCAGTTATAAGTAACAAATATGATGCTAAATAATTTTTGACATCGTATATAACGTAGTAAATATACCAATGTAGATAATTCCAGCACAAATTTATAAGCACTATATAATACAGGAAATTGTATATCGGATCAGTTTTAATGTTCCAGTCATTTATATATTCACTAGAAAACAGTACATATATTTTAATCAAACGATTAATTAGACATATGCTATAAAATTCTGGATAGCCAGCAAAAACTGCGAAAGATTCAATCCAAATTGTGGCTAAAATATCTAAAACAAACTTTAGACGTTTGCACCGAGTGAATAGTACTGTCGTAAATTCTTCAGGTATGTAATCTTTTTTAGTAGACGTCAAAACCCATATACATATATCCACCGCATAAACTAAATCCGTCCAAAAAAGAATAATTTTGAACCACCACGGTAGCTTGTGTTTGTTCAATATAGGCGGGAATGTCACTAGGACGATAAATACAGTCACCACCACAATGTAGTGCCAGACGCGAATAAAAGCAGATTCCGATGACAAAACCCATGGAAATTTCACATTAGCAAACGTCGACTTTTTAAGCAGTTGGAATTCATTGCAAATTACAATTTGACCGATATATTTAGCACAACGATAGACAGCTTCTTCTGGTGGCAGTTTACATTTCATTTTATCACCTTGAACAGTCTTTTTCCAAGCTCCTAATGCGTCAGATATTTCCCACCATCGTCTTTGGAGCCATACCAAACCTTCATCTTCTGTTCTATCTAAGCCCCTTACGAGTTGTTTACAAGTATACAAAGTACGAGCATGTTTTATTTTATCCTTTACTAGTTCTATAATATTACGACGATCAACAGGATATTTTTGCATAGCTCTCAAGATATCAAGACTCGACAATGTCATAACTTCGCAGTACGTCAAGCAACGTATGGTTATGTTTTTCTTTTCAGGTTGTATTAAGAAACTAATATCACCGAATATTGTACCATTAGTCACAGACAGAAGTGGTGTCACACCGTCATCAGCTGATATTAACTGCACAATTCCTGATTTTAGATAATACATATTAGAGAAGCAGTGAGGTCCAGTGAAAAATTTTTCTCCTGGTAATTTGTAATTCAAGTGAATAAATTCACACAACCATCTTTGAAACGGAGATGAGGTTTTTCTAAGAGTCGGACTGTGATAAAACAAAGGCCAAACTAAATCTTGTCGCAGGTCCACCCTCAGGGCTCTGGGGAGTTCAGTTATGACATTGGGTATATTGATTATACCTTTGCGATTTTTCCACATTAAATTATAAAACTCAGTTACATGGACATAAGCGTTTCCTGATGAATTCCTTCTTTTAGTTTCACTTATTAGTTTTTGGCCACGGGAATAATAAATAAATGTATTTCTTTGTTCTAGCGTTGACTCTGAGAATAGCTTGGGTAAGATGACGTAAATTATCAAAATTTCGATGCTGACCAAATAAACGCAGGTCAAGAAATATTCTAATATTGTAGAAGGTCTCATAATAGTGAAATCTACACTAAAAAAAAGAGACAGGACGTAGAATGAACCATAAATGTGGGTTAATAAACGTTCCTGTGTAACATTAAACTGAAACAATAACATATAGATAAAATTAACGTCAGAAGTTAGATGAACAGTCAAAAATATTTTACCGGTTTCACTAACCTGATAGGTGATGTATTTTCTCCAATCATATATTCCATTGTTACAATTACTACAAAGTCCATGTTTGGTCAGCAAAATTAGGATACAGCTTATGCAATTTGTGCATAGTATTAACAATATCACGAAGCCAGTGAATAGCTTGCAATAATTATGAGTCGAGAACATGGAAAAGTACTCAACAACTCTATAAATTCTACAAAAGAAAATTAGAAATTACCTTCTGTGTTAATTGTATTGTTATTGATCATGATATGGGTTACCAATAATTAAGCATCAAACGAACTTACCTTGCGAAGTTCGATTCTAATTATGCGAGCTTCGCGTAGAAGATGATGACCGATTTACATGCAGCAGTACGTAGTATGGTGCCGTCCTTGCCACACTGTTTAAAGCAACTTTTAAAAATAATATATATAATATCTGTCACTTCTGCCGCCCGCGACCGGCCCGTGAGCGCCGCCAATTTTAGAGCTAATTAAAATAGATAAAAAAATTAAATGGGGTGTGTCTGAACTGGGATGGGTGGGAGTATGCTAATCATTACCAATTTACATGCAGATGTTTAGATTTAGTAAAAAATTTATTTGTTAGACAAGGGATTCTTTAAAAACATATATAACTAATGACACACTTATACGTTATCTCTTTTCATTTACTGAAATATATAATGTAACAAAAAGTATTTTCATAAATTCACATAAAACGGGGAACATAACAATCAGTATCAGTTTTAGTGCGTTTCATGATTATGAATTTACCAAACAATAGGCAAAACCGTTCTTAACTTCAGGTGTACTGATATCTCAGTTATATTATTTTAATAAAATATTATATTTATCACTCCAGCCTGCAGCCCTACAAATCACTCGGAGATTAACCCCCAGATCGGTGCGTGGCCGAGGTGGCCGCGTGTATCCACCTCACTCTGGTGAAGAGTATACTTCACCCAGTGCGCGAGCGTATGTGAGGCAACCTTATTATGAGTTTTTTTATAACTTATAAAAAAGGTTGCCTGATGACTTATTATTTCTAATATTTAAGGTTTTTTCCATATAAACTTGTAAAGCAAAAGCTGGACATATTTTCAAGTTTTCTTTAATGAAGGTAATCTGATAAGTGGTTGGTAGGCCCCAGGCCGGGATGTTTTAATAATATCAATGATTTTGTAGTGTCGATAACATTATCGACACACAACTCGTATGATGAAACGATACAGCAAAAATCATCTAAGTAATTTACAAATAGATGACCTTGGGAGCGTAACTGAAATAAAACAGGTTTTAAAAGTTTCGTAAAAACGAAAGGTGCCGTACACAAACTAAACGGAAGAACGTTAAATTCATATAAAAACATCACTGAAATCTTAATTTTTTCCAATGTTCAACATCCACCGAGACTAAAAAATAAGCATCTTGGAGTTCTATGGTAGCCATGTACTCATTGTGCTAAATAAGTTTCAATACCGTACGTATATATATACACACAAAAGAAGGGAATGTATCAACGGACGTGTGACTCGGACCGCACAAAAATACGTAATGGCGGCGCTCACGGGCCGGTCGACGAAGTGGGCGGCAGAAGTGACAGATATATATTATATATATTTATTTATTTTTAGAAGTTGCTTTAAACAGTGAGGCAAGGACGGCACCATACTACGTACTGCTGCATGTAAATCGGTAATCATTTTCGGAGAGATGCAAAGTATAATTTGTTATCACGAGCTCGTCCGTTCTTCCCAATACTATAGACACTGAAATAAAACAACTTTTACGGATTTCAATGCTCACTGTTATTTACCCACACGTGGGTGACCACGGCAGTTGAAAAGGTTCCAAAGCGTCGGAAAACCAAACAAAACCTTAAAAACCCCATTCAATATTCCACTAAATATCGGTTAATAAACAGTGTGCACTGAAATCCGTAAAAAAGATTTTATTTCAATGATGAGAGCGGAAAGTAACTTAAGATGTGCTTACTAGACACTTTTGGTGCGTCGGAAGTAAGTTAAGCAGTTGGTGCATGTTGATGCATTTACAGTCGTTAACTCCCACCAATTTACATTAGGCCGGAAACATGCCCGATTTACACGGGTCAAGTCTTTAGCGAAGTTGGTTAGTGTGGTGTAAACGATCGGACAGAGGCGAGTCAACTTTGCTTGCTGTCAGCTGTCAAGCTGCCTTGCGTATAAAATCGGGCGCTGTCTTTTGTTTCGCTGTTCTGGCGCTCGATACACGTTACTGTAGTTGACCCGTGTAAATCGGGTATAAGTTCCGTATCCTAGTAGTGAGGTACTTCGGTCGTTGATAATGAAGGTGAACTTACACGAGAACTTCAATGAAACCTAATATATTCGGCCAAAGCTCTACTGTCGGACAATCATCATAAGTCACCAAAGTGAAAAATGGGATCAATGAAATAATGTCGACCATTAGAAGGAATCCTCGTTTCGGCAGATGCTCTCGTGTCATAGCTTTTTCAGTCACTTGTCTGAAATAAATAAGAGAAACTATTATGTTATAAAGCTATTTATAACACCAAATTATAACAGCAAAATATCGAACGTTTTTGAGTACGAAAAAATTTCTAGGGTTTGATTTGAATACAACACTTTTAAACTTTATAGAATGCGTTTGCAAAAAACAACAATTAGCCTTGTTGTTTTGATAAGTAGAAAAAATATCTTTATACTTACCTTATTGAGATGCGACTGACTTTTTACATTTAAAAGTCCATTATTAGTATGTCACTCTCATAAGCTATCTTTGTTATTTAAATGCAAGCGCAGTCTATAAAGTTTAAAAGTTTTGTATTCAAAACAAACCCTAGAAATTTTTTCGCACTCAAAAGATGTTCGCTATTTCGCTTTTATAATTTGGTGTTATAAATACTTAGACAAAACTAGGTATCGCAATTACAATATGAGATTTTGGTATACCTATGGACAATAAATAAGAAAGTATCCAAAACATAAATTGCATCGCTGAAATACCAATAAAACAGTTTTATGATATATAAATAAACGTTCCGGTCCATTACATCCGAGCAGAAGACGATGGAATAAACTGCCTGGATGGGGGCCTGAAAAAATAACGCTTGCGTTAAAAGAAATTCTGAAAGGCGAAAAATTCAGGCAATGAAAATGCAAAATTAAAAACTAATTTATGGCTTATTTCATGTTGCTAATGTACAGACAACAGCAAGTTAGGTTTTACAATTTAACGACGAAATACGCTATTAAGAGCGACATAGGGTGCACTCAAGGTGAAACTGTATAACTTGACCTGCCGGTCGTTTACTATAAAACGTGGTTAATTCGTCCCAATTTTAAAACATTTTTTGTAGGTAAATAACAAGTCTTCAAAGTTCATTCATTGCTACAAGACTTATATAGGGGCGAAAGCTTCTAGCTCTAATTTTGATTCACACGTCTCGAGGTTTTTACTGATTTTCGTGCGACATTTGAGTTTTCGTATTTTCCGTATTTCCGTAATAGCGACCATGCACATATATACATATCTTCGCTATTTGCCTGAAATCCGAAATACCGACTCCCAACGCGAGCGCGCGAGGGGCAAAGCGAAAAGCGAGCTATGTCTACACAAGCAAGGTCCCTATTCGCCTGATCGCCTCCCCTTTCGCCACGCCACTCGCGAGACGAGTGAATCAAAAATAATTCCTATGGACTTTTCATACGACACAATTCATTTAGAGTATCTATGAAGTAGTTTATAAATATAATATGTGCCTTTTCTTCCGGTTACCGGGTACCCAATAGGTAGCAAAGTGTAGGACATGTAGGTATCTCATCTTTCATAGGACTTGCCCAGAAGAGGACCTCAGGAGGACCTGAGGATCTGACACCTGAGGAGGTAGCCACTAACTAAGCCTCATACGGTAAGAGAAGAGACAGGACTTGCAGCATCACTTGCGTCTACGAATTATATTTTATACTATACATATGTCATATGTATAGTTCTGAGAACTAAAGTAGCTGACAGCGCTCGAATGGAATGGCGACCGCGCACACGACGAACGCCCCGTGGGTAGGCCCCCGACAAGGTGGACCGACAATCTGGTGAAGGTCGCGGGAAGTCGCTGGATGCGGACTGCGCAGGACCGATCGTTGTGGAGATCCTTGAGGAGGCCTATACCCAGTTGTGGGTGTTATGTGACTGAGACGACGACGACGACGACTATACATATAGTTCATAGTAATTTGCGTTGAAATTTATGACCGAGACAACTGTCATGTTTTACTAACGTAGGACAAAAGACACGAAAAAGCACTTAAAAAAAGAGATAGAGAATTTGAATGGGACCCCACATAAGGTCTTCCCAATTTTTTTATGCGAGCTCGCATAAGAAAATTGGGCAAGAAAGTGGAAGCAGATGCTTCGAAACATATCTATATATCATTACAAGTACACATACATATAGATATAATCAATGGCGTCTACTAAAAAGTTGCCAGGTAGCCGGGTGCTATGAAAGGGCAGTTAGTCCTCGTAATTTATTAGATAAAGATAATTATTTTCAAACTTACCAACACACATTTCACTATTACACTGACTAATACTAATATCTTGAACACTGGATGGAAAGGCAAGAAGATAAAATCACTCCAGCGGATTTGAATTTCCTCTGTAACATCGTCTTCTATATCATCGTCCTTAATAGCCGTGCCTGCCATTTATTGTTCAAGGTAATAATTAATTTGATTATGAATTATGTGCACTTTAAATGTATAAATAATGCAGAAACCAAATAAAATTGTACTAATTTTTAGGATTACAACCAGAGATAAGGTATTCACAGCAGACAGCATAACCGACAAAAAAATGACAATTAAAAAAAGAAAAAGTTTAAGAAGGTTTTTAATATTAAACACAGATAATAAGGGTTCTTGCATAGTCCAGTCAAAATAAATATATAAAATTAAAATTGACATTAATCCTACAGTGATAATTTCTTTTTCTGAACATTATAATTACGCGGTTAGTGGGTTTTTTTTATGAAGTACGGGAGAGATAAGGCTGAAGATGGAAGCGAGCCTCTCCCGGAATCCCCAATCACTGAGGAACTGGCTATCTTATCATTAACTGCCGGAACACAACAATGCTGAAAACATTCTTGTTATGGCGTCAGACTTAGATAAGATGGTGGTAGCTAGCCAGGCGGACTTACAACAAGTCCTACCACCAACCAAACCGAATACAATATGTACCCCCGCTGGGAATCGAACCCGGGACCCTTGAGTCTGATACCGGTGGTTGTACCACTAGACCATAGAGGCGGTTAAATTGCGGATTGCAGTTTTCCCACCTCCGCTATTGAGCGTTTTAAGAAAACGGCCAGGAAACTCTCGATCCTATGACTCCTGCTGATCAACAGTAGGGATTTGAGTAGGAGTTCATTTGTTAGAACATTCTTTACCTAAACCAAAAATCACTTATTTATTTTAGGAGATTTCGGAAATAATAATAAAATAAGGCAATACATTTAGAAAAACAAAATGGACTGTAGAATGCATGCATGTAGCCTGCTCCAAATACATAAAAAATGTTAATAAAAAAAAACTATGAAGTCACCATGGTGAAATAGTAGATCATATGATAAAATAAAATAATATTTTTACGACGAGGGCACTATTTTTACAAATAAAATCGGCCAATATACTCCACTTTTCACCCTCTTCTATGAGAAAGTAAATAAAAGACACTTCTAAGTAATTGTTTGACATTCGAGCTGTTTTTTTTGTTTCAGGAGTTAATAAAAAGTCAAACTAAAAGTTTGATTTTATTAGAAAATTTAGTTAAAAGATTTTTTTTTTGCAAAAAAATGCTAGAAAAAAATCCGTGCCGATTTCGAGAATTATCGTTTCTTTTTTTGTGAGCGGGCCTCCCCGTGCACCGTACAGCCAATGATTCTTATAAACAATTCATGTTCCAAATTAAAAAAAACTCATTTCTGCTCGCTAAAAACTCTCACAGAAAAAAGCTACTTTGCTCCCGCTTATCGCGGAACAAAATGACACTTTTCGTATATAAGAGTATGAGAATTTCTATTATCGATTATAGTTGTTTAAGTCACGTTTTAATGTTAAATCACCCTTTGTTTATTTATTGTTTAGTTGTAATTTTTTCTTTTTTATACGTTATTTTTTGCAAATAACGATTGCAAACAAATTTAAAAAATACGAGGGCATTAACCCGGCCCCACGGGGGAACGAGTCCACCTCTGTCCTCTGTCGTTTGTACCTCACTGGGGCAATTCCTGTCCGGCGCGTCCACGTCACGGGGGTGGGCACCACACATCTCAGTAGGTCGGGGTGTGTTGGTGGCGGAGTTCGGCAGGGACCCAGTTCTGCGGGGTATAACGCGAAGCCCATGCCCAGGGTTACGGGTAAAGACCACAACGGCTGTGAAGGCGGAGATGGCATCCATCGGGACGGCTGAGCAGGCGAAAGTGGCAAAACCATACGTATTGTGGTAACAGTAGTTAGTAACTAAATAAATAAAGAAATAAATAAACAGGGTCTTGTTGGAGTTACCTTACCAGGCACGGCAATGTAAAAGAGCAGGTGGCGGAGGAGATCCAAGTGGTCCAACGGCAGCGCTCATAACTCTAAGATGTGCCAGTGCCTTGACGTCAGGTGGCAACCGGCCGTAAAAAACGGTATAGCCATTAATATTTCCTTGTCCAAATGAAAGCACAACAAGAGAATGAGCTTACTAGGGCGTCCCTCTCAAGCGACGATCGAGTCAACATAAAAGCTAGGGGGTACCCCTAAAGCGACGGTCGAAATGGCACGAATAAGTCTCTGCGTTTAAGAACCTGGAATGTAGGTTCTATGAGTGGCAGAAGTGCCGAACTAAGTCACATTCTTCAAAGAAGGCAACTGGATGCATGCTATGTGCAAGAGACCAAGTGGAAGGGTACAACATCAAAAATAAATGGAAAAGGGTACAAGCTTATCTATAATGGTACTTCTTCGTGCAAAAACGGTGTCGGAATCATACTATCTGACGGCGTAACTGAAAGACTTATAAATATCGAACGGGTCAGTGACAAACTAATAGCTGTGAAGTTAGCTCTCGAAAAACAATCTTGTCTCAATATAATATCGGCATATGTGTCACAAAGCGGAACGCATGACCACGACAAAGAAGCTTTTTGGGAAGTTCTTTACAACCTTCTTCAAAATATCCCACAAGACAAGTCGGTACATTTGGGTGGTGACCAAAAACGGCCATGTTGGTAACATCAATACAAACATAGAGAGATGGCATGGAGGTGTTAGGGTTAATTCTCGTAACAAAGGCGGAGACACATTAATAGATTTCGCATCGGTATTCGATTTGGCCATCGTTAACACTTTCTTCAAAAAGAAAAAGGAACACCTAATTACAAATAAAAGTGGAGGCCATGAAACCCAAATTGACTTTGTGCTTGGTAGACGCAAACATCTAGGCAACTATAAGGATTGTAAAGTCATACCGGGAGAGCCACTAACATCTCAGCATAGATTACTAATTTCTGTATACAAACTTCCTAAACCGATAAAGACAAATCGTACACTAACACCGAAAATCAAAAGGGGAACATTAAGAGGATATGCGGGAGAAATGTTTACAGATAACCTGTCTAAAAGCCTTAGTTCAATGGACACCACCACCATTGCATCATGCGAAACACCTTCGAAAATCTCTGCATAAGCATAGCCGAGAAATACCTTGGTCGAATACGCAGTAAAATAGGACTAAACAAAGAAAAAAATGGTGGAATGCAGAAGTCAAAGAAGCTGTGACATCAAAAAAGAGGCTTTTAAACTGTGGCAATCGACCAAAGATGACACCGATTTCGAAAAGTACAAAGAAACCAAAAAGCAGGCGAAGAGGCAAGTTGCAATATCAATAGCGGAAACAAACTCCGAATTTTATAGTAAACTAGAGTCAGCAAAATCGGAATTGATGTTTGATGATGTAACAACGCTAGCCTACAGCGTATTAAAAATATAAAAGTATTGGAGAATTTCGACGCTGGTTCGCAAGTCTCGGTAGCTCAGCGGTTAGAGCATTGGACCGGATTTCCAAAGGTCGCGGGTTCGATTCACTTGTAGCCGAGTTAATTTTTTCCAATATTTTTCTATTTAAAAGTACCTATGAAAATGCAAAGTAGCATCTTTTTGAAGTCATCCTTATTTGTTGTGATGATAATAATTAGATAGCCGATGCCTGTGATTTAGTTTCATCAGTCATGTTTCAATGTGGCTTTGTAACACGCCTTCGAAATTAACAGAGTTGCTCAAGATTGTTATTTTTGGTCACCCACCCCGCGACCGACCTAAGCGAAAGTTACTTAAACACTATAATCCGCATAATTTTCCTTACGTAGGTTGTATACAGCTGGTAATATAGTATACAAGTATAGATAAATAGCTAACACTCCATAAGAAAGTCTACTGGTCGACTGGGAAGTTCCCCGACTGTATTTTGCTCGTATTTACTCAAATACTCGACTTCCGTGGTCTACTGAGGTCCAGGGTTCGAATCCCGGTAGGGGCAAATGTTAATATGATGAATACGAGCATTTGTACCTGTGCCATGGACGTTTATATATATTTCTACGCTATTATGGGATACTATGGTAACGAATATAAATACATATAAATGTATTTATATACGTTACCCTAGTATCCCATAATACAAGCCTTAGAGTGCTTACTTTGGGGCTAGGTTAATTGGTGTGAGTGTAAGAAATATTTATTTATTTATTTAGGTAATACTTAATAACTGCGCCTGTCTTTGCTGAAGCGCATCTTTGAGTCATACCATCAAAACAATAATGATTGGACAACATGAACCCATTCTTACCCCCTGTACCATTTGCTCTATCCACAGAACAAAACAACTTTACGGGCCGGTTTTACCACCTACTAATAAATTTTTGGAGTATTCCCTATCCATGACTGACGCCAATTATATCAGGTACCAAGCTGCAACGGCAAAGGCCGTTAGAGTTCTCACAAAAAAAAAGCGATTGGGTTGGCGACAGTTCTGTGAATCCTTGTCCCCAAGATCCCAGCCTTCTTTAGTTTGGAAAAACATTAGGAGGTTTCATTGCTCTGTCTCTGACAGTTACAACATTACCGCAATATAAGATTGTTTAGGGTAAATTTTAAATAGAAAAATATTGGAAACAATTAACTCGGCCACAAGTGAATTCTCAGACGGGAATCGAACCCGCGACCTTTGGAAATCCGGTCCAATGCTCTAACCGCTGAGCTACCGCTATCTATTTAAAATTTACCCTAAGTTTAAAAATAGCATTGAAAAATGCAAAAATTACAAAATCATAAATTATTGGCAGTTGCATCTTAATCGATCGTTAAACACCTGAAAAGTTGCGAAAACGTTGCGAACTTATCGTGCTACAGGGTACAATAAAAAAACTTACCGCAAAACATCATGATATCACTAACCATTAGAAAATTTACCTTTAACTCCTTGAATAGCAACAGCCCCCGCTACTTCGCACAGCATAAAATCTCTGTTTCAAATTGATTACAATCTGTAGTTTATTATTAAATATCGCAATGACAGTTATCTGTTTACAATTTTATCCATCATGCATGAAATGTCATGTCCATCAATACCTAGTATACTCTTAGTACCAAGTAGATTCAGCAATAGAATTATAAAGTACTAGTACGTACGTAGTACCTATTAATTCCATGGATTCAACGCTTTTTACATTATGGTCTTTTTAAAAAGAAGATCATAATGTAAAAAGAGTGTAAATCAAAAGAATAATTTTGATTAGTAAAGTCAGAATATTGACATGGGACTTTCTTTGGTGTCAGTTTAAAGTATTTTTAATTTAATTGAATTCGATTTATTTACACAATTTGTAATTAAATGTGAAAATGGCTTTGAGTGCAAAATAATACCTACGTGGATTCATGAAGTGCGATAGTGAGACAGTATTATTTTTCTATCAGCTGACACAAAAATTGACAAAAAGACGTTCCGAGTAGCTTCGAAAAAGTTGAGCGGTACTGTAGTTTGCATTACATTGAATTTACGATTATGTTTGTTATAAAAAATCAAAAAGTAAAGATTTGGTTTTAATTAGTTGGGTGGGACCATAATGATTCAATTACTAGTGACTAGAGCCTCCGTTTTTAATATTATCCCCGGTTTTAGGCCCTACGCTGTATATAGATATGTAGAAAATAAGTCTATGCTTTATTTTCTTTAGTGAAACCGTGAGCAACGTTACTATGACAGTCTCAAATCAAAGTTGTTTTAAATGAAGGTAAAAAATCAATCACTCCACTTAAACAACAAAAATACTTCAAAAAAAGTTAATTAAGTTCCTTTTGGTGTAGGAGCGGTGTTTTTGCCTTTTGTTCTCCAAACCAATTAAGCTTTGAGAAAAATGAAACCCTATTTCTTGAAGCCGGACAACGCCAACGAAGTGCTGAAATATTTCGACTTAGTATATAAATCTTCATTTTTTAAAGCCCAGATAAGTACTAACTTCTTAGCTTAAATTGAGGATGTAATTTTTTCACTAGAAAAAATCCGATTCGTTCCACTAGTTTCTAGAATATTTGTAGAAAAAATATAAATTGAGAAAGAAATTTAGGTAAATTAGTAGTAGTCGCCAGTGGATTTACCCGCCCGCGTAGTCCTTGGGAGTGTCGGCATAAAATGTTTCATGGGTATGTATTTTCCAGACTATAGTCTTTCTATCATTTAAATCCGTTTTCCGTTTGTTCAATATTGGAAATAAGATACAATTTTGAATCAGAAAACTTAAAGACAGAATCAAGAAGACTTTGTTTAAGGTTTCGAGTTTCGATTGTTTTTGCAATAGGTTACGACTTAATTCGTCCAAGCTTACGAGACTAGTACACATACACTACCAGTATTGTAATACATTATAGTAACTATTGGTCTATGTGAAGTCCATACCATTCAAGAAATAGCCTACAAACTTGGAAGTCTGTGGGCACCAAAGAACACAAGAAACTCACCAACGTACCTACATGCTTCTAACCCCTTGCCACAAATTTAACGGTTGAGTTTTCAAAAATCAAAAATTTTCAATTTTTTTCTGAAAGTATCATACAAATATATGTTTTTACCGTTTTTACCCGGATTTTAGCTTGAGAGGTGTCGTTAAATTCGTATTTCCTGTGAGAGTGATACTGGGTATATCAAAAAAAAAATAACATGGCGGCTGTGAGGTGCTATTATTTAAAGTGAAACATAAAATATATTTTTAGAATACTTCAATATGGGTATCAAATTAAAGGGCTGATCTTTACAATTTTAAAAAGGCATATAAACCAATAAATAACTAAAAAGATAGAAATAAAAAATATATAAATTTAAAAAACTTAAAAACCCGCCTGCTTCAAAAAACAAGACAACTGAAAAGATGGAAACAAGATCAATTATAAAAGGCAAATATAAAAAAATATATATAACATATTACATGCAGCATGTAATTTAATAATAAGACGAATCATTCATAATGTCATGCCTCCGACTGCATGCTAATAAGTAGATAAAAATATTTTTATACTTATTTGCATTTTTTTTTATTTGCTTCTTTCTCTTCAGTTGACTTGTTTTTAGATGCAGGCGAGTTTTTTAGTTTTTTTTTAATTTATTGTTAGACTAAGCTACGTCCTGTTTTGCTAGCCAATGTAAAATTCAAATACGATAACTAAGTTCGAAAATAATTAAATGTATGGGATTGGCGGATAAGCCGCGCTAAATCACGTGGTCTTGCTGCAAGTTAATAGGCGCATATAGAATAACGAATCGAATTATCGTTTCGCTACATAACGATGTCACTTTGTCTACGGGCCCTGTGTTTCGTTCCGTTTTTAGGGTTCCGTACCAAAATGTCTGTCACAGCTGGATATATCAAGAACTACTAATGCCATCAACTTGAAATTTGGAATAGTTTTAGACGACGTTTGCCCAACTATTTTGCATATGAGAGAGAAATATATATATATTTCACAACAGGGACTGAAAGGGGGTGTTAAAATGTGGGGCATGTGGGGTATCATAACATGTCAAGATCACTGCTTCCACATTCTTAAACATTTTTTAAGCCGCATAGTTAGAGAAAAATCCGAAATTATTGTATTTGATAGAAGTTTATGTAAAGATTATAAAGATTACAGGAAAAATAAAACGATATCACTAAATATACACTTTCAGAAATCTTTATAAAATTATATTATACTTATTATTTGCTTTTGATTTATGATGGTACGGAAATCCGGTGCGCGAACCCGGCTCGCTCTTGACTGGTTTTAATGATTCTAAAATAAATATAATATAAAATATAAAAATGATTTATTAACATAAAGTTTCTATTCTAAACAAGTGGTGAGACAACCCTAGTAAGTAGATTTGATACACTTGTGTTAGTGATATCTCGCTCAAAGCCCTTGAACCTTACAATATGTTAATAATACTTAGGTACTATAAAATTATTTTAAACAAAATAAATGTAAATTAATTAAAATAACAATTTGCAAAAAGGTAAGTTTGCCTGTTTATAAATTTGGTGAATGAGTGTGTGTGTATATGTATGTGTAGGTGTGTGTATGTGTGTGTGTAGGTGTGTGTATGTGTGTGTGTAAGTGTGTGTGTTTGTGTGTGAATGTGTGTCTGTTTGTGATATAATTCTATAGGTAATTAAATTATACATTTCTTTTTAGTATATTTTCAATCTCTTCATATGATAAAGTTTTTAACCATTCAACGACAATTTATTTACTGTTATGTGCTGATCTGTGATATATATCTAGTCTTTTATTAACTTTGTTATAAATGTACGCCGAGTGGCTCATGTATTGTCGTTTAGCAAAAGCTGTATGAAATCTTTTTGTATTTACCACGGTGTGTTTCCGTCTACGTTTTAACTTATTAAAACGTAGACGGAAAAAATATAAGGTAAATCCTTATGCATTTTTAAGATAATATTCAGTAAATATAATTTTCTAACTGTAAGAAGGTTACTAATTTTATAAAGATTCTCAGTGGAAAATTTCCACGGCTTGTAGTACATTATCTTGATTAGTGATCTTTGAGACCTCTCAAGCTCAAGAAGTTTTGTCTTAGAGGCCCCTCCCCAAACCGGAATACAGTAGGTGATTATTGATTGCACCAGTGCTTCATATATTCGGTTCAGAAGTGTGCCACACATTACATGCCTTAGTGTCTTAAAGATCCATTTAATTTTTCTTATTCTACTGATAACCAAGTCTATGTGATTGTGCCAAGATAACCTGTGATCGACAATAACGCCAAGATATTTTAGATAGTCTTTTTTTTTTAAGAGAGGGACAATCACAACTTGTGTTTTGTAAACTATCACAGTGATGTATTCTAATTTTAAATTCAGATTTAGGTTGGGATCTCTGACTAGGAGCAAAACAGATGTATCTTGTTTTTGATGTATTTAATGTTAGTAGATTTGAGTTCATCCATTCAGGTATGCCAACCAAACCCTCCTCGGTGACACTTCTTACATTTTCCCAACTAGGACCAGAAAAAACAACTGCGGTGTCGTCTGCGTAAGTAAATATCCGACCACCCTCAATCTTAAGCTTGCACAAGTTATTTATGTACACTAAAAAAAGTGTAGGGCCCAGGACACTCCCCTGAGGGACGCCGAAAACCACATTTTCTTCATTACTGTGATAATCTCCAATTTTAACTACTTGAGCCCTTTCTTCTAAGTAATTTTGAAAAAAAAGACAATGCTTACATCATTTAACATGCTAAATATCCATCTATACGCACTGAAATCATTCGTATAAAAATCATGTTTCAATCTCAATTATTTTTGATATACTTAGGTACTACGCACTGCTTTGTCTGTCAGTTTTACTTTCTGCATATTTAGAGTTGGATAAAAGCCTAGAAACATACGTTAACATGCTAGATATCCCTCGGTAGGCTTTGCTACTGAAACTATTCGCAATGTAAAAGCTCCACAGAAGCACAGGGTAAAAGCATGATTTGCTAAATACTTGGGAACTCACAGTAATGAGCGCTAATGCTCCCTTAATTAAGATAATGCTTCGCCTTTTGACAGTCGATTCTAAAGAACTGAGCTATGTTTGAGTTTACTTCTTGCGTGAATGTGATTTTAATGAACTGCTTGTTTTGTTAATGGTAACAAAAACATCAACATAGACTTGATTCTTTACGACACAAATACGAGGAGTTGTCTTAGTCAAAATTTGAACACCAAAAGTAAGTTTCACGCCTATTGCTCGAAAAGTTGGTCATTTTAGGGAGAACCGAAAATAAAAACTTAAGGCCCAAGGCAATATAGTAATTTGAAATGGAACTAACTGCGTCCGCGAAGATAATAAGGCGAGCCAATCTTTTCTTTTTTGTTTTTTTTCTTAAGTGAAAACTTCTTTAGAGAGACCTTGTGTACATAAAAGTTTAAAATTTTTGGGATGGGTAAAAAATG
This sequence comes from Chrysoteuchia culmella, assembly GCA_910589605.1. Lineage (NCBI taxonomy): Eukaryota > Metazoa > Arthropoda > Insecta > Lepidoptera > Crambidae > Chrysoteuchia > Chrysoteuchia culmella. The sequence goes on from OU342651.1 coordinate 7,668,028, forward strand.
TTAAAGTCGCGTCAGGACACGTGACCTATGTAATGTATGCTTGCTCCTGCAGCAGGAGAAACGAAACAGCAGCTGTTTCGTTTAAGCGGTTTTCACTTCTGCCGGCACTCCCGGAGTATCCGTTGGTTTTTTTTGTAACCATCCATAACGGAACGTAATGGACGCATTTTAAAATGCGTTTAATCTTACCGCTATCTTGGTACCCCTATTTTATCTTCCAAGAAGGTTACATTATGTTAGTATATTGTAATAAGAATTCCCTGCATTTTTTAAGTTCAATATTCTGTGTTGTAGTAATCATGCTCAAACCATGAAAAGGTTGCATAAGACAAAATGGTTAAGAATTAATGGCTCTAAAGAGGTTCGCGCCTTCTTGAAAATCAGGGGTACCAACATAGCGGTAGCCGGTAGGAGAAAACGCACTTTAGGATGCATGAATTGTGTTCCGTTAAGGTTACAGAAAAAAAAAGATTGGCTTTTCTTTAGAATAATTTTCTAGGGTAATCGAATTGGTTTTTTGAATTTATTTTTAATATTGTATTGTTGTATTGGATTATTTTATTTCCTTGCAATCGTAGTGAAAAGTAGAGTATAATACACATGACGACGTGTTTGGCGCAGGACGGTGTACTAAGCCCTCCTTCTGCGCCAGATATCCCGGGTTCGATCCCCGGACAAGACAAATATTTGTGTGCATGAACATGTCTTTTTGTCTTGGTCTGGGTGTTTAATATGTACGTATTTACAAAAAGTAAGTATATATGTATTTTTATTCGTTATCTCGTATCCTTAACACAAGTTCTTCATGAAACTTAACGTGAGCTAGATAATTGGTGTGCTTGTATGCAATTATTTATTAAAATACCTCGCTACAATAAGACATTTTAGCCTCATAACAATCTTACTATTAAAATGCTTAAAGATTACTTTACCTTAGTAAAACCTCATAAGTAGTAGAATTTCTCCCCATTCTTTGGATAAACAAAAGCAAAATCTGTTTTTGTTGACGATTAGTTTATTGAACTTTGAGAAGAAAGGAAAAATTATGTTAATGCGGCCTTTAACAGGAAGTAGGTATATTTTGCAATAAAAATACCAGTCACACACGAGCGCACCGAATTTATTTACGGCAATAATATCCGCTGCAAAACTGTTTGATGGAATATAAATTGAAGGTTTGCGTGAGTTTAAATGATATTCTGAATGTTTGACCAGAGCGATGGTACATTCGTTATTGATAGCTTTACATGCCAATATCCTATAGTAACAATAATCTAATCTATATTTTTTGTCACCTTTTATTATTGCTCTTTTTGACTTAATCGTTTATAGTAACAATAATCTAATCTCACATAGAAACACTCACACAAACACACACACACACACACACCTTGACATACCAACTACACATTGTCCCAATACCAATAATTAGTTTAAAATTGAATATAATTTTGTATGTATAATAAGTAGCATGAAAGTCTTTCTTTTATACTGTAATCTTTGTTTTTGGCGATGTAATGTCCTATTCCATGAGGCGAGGGTCTGGTAATCTGTAAGACAGGTTACGCTAGTACAGATACAGTCTCTCACATTTAATTTGTAAGCACCTGGCTAAACTTTGAATGTAATAAGTATTATTTAGTGTGAGAGAAATTTGTTTTTTTTATTTTTTTTTATTATAATCTATATTTTTGGTCGCCTTTTATTTAATTAAAAATCGTTTATTTGCCACAATATATTATAATCATATTGAGCAAATAAATGTTCAGATTTCTAATTATTGGTATCCAGGACCATTTCTATTGTAATTTGTAGCTAGCCAATTTTTTATCGGTGAAAAGGTTCTACTGTTCAGCGTTTTCCAGTCTAACGGAAAGAATAAAATATTTATGAATCTTGCGATAGTTAGGTTTGCTCTAGGACATTTTAATACTACTCACAGATGGCCAAGTTCGGTCGGACAACGGTCGTCGGCCTGATTTATGACCGCATATTATTCGAACGCCGTATATCACCGACGCGCGACGACCGGCTTATTCTAATGTGAACGGCAGATAAACAGCGTAAATGTCGTTTTCTGAAAGTATAATGACATAACACTGGTGAATAAAAGGTTTGAGGTATAATTTTGGGTAATTGTTTGTTGGTTTCGCATGTATTCTGTTGTCATCATATTACGATACTTTTACTCTGTTTACCCCGGTTAGACTCTTACCCGGTTACCTATAGTAATGTGTTTATGTATATCGATTGTTTCTAGGCCACCAGGTAATATACGACCACGGAACACAAGAAAGATTACAATAATCGTTCGTGATGTTACATCCACCAATGACAATGGGATTGATTAATTCCATTTAGCTCGTAACAAGCATAAATACCAATGAACGACAAAGAAAATATGCAAATTTTGTTTTTCTTTCTTGAGCAATATCTTACCGTTTCTCTCACTGAAGAGTGAGAACGGCAAGATTAAGAACAGCAATTTTCAGGAACCCATTGAAAGTTGCGCTAGTTTCATCCAAAATAGGATCGGCATAATTGGCTACAAATTAAGCTTAACAAACCTCATTACACGCAAGACTTCAACGCGGTCAAAAACTCTCAAGTCCTAGCACCATTTCACCAGAAGCTATTACAAACTTTATGACGTTTACCAGCGTCTTTATTGGCGGCTGAGGCAGTCCAATTAAAGTGGACAGTCGGTCCAGCAAGACCCCTACTGCGGTCACATTTCATTACATTTGCGGCAAATACCGCGATTACTTTTATGAAGGGTCCCGCAGGCCCGCTACCCGCTACCTAAATGTTATGTAATTCTCTGGAAATGCGGTTAGGTACGTATGGATAATTAATTGAGGGGTAAAGTAAGCTTACTTTTAAGACTTCTTTTATTTAATTATCTAAATATGTTATGAACTTGAATTTGACCTAAAATGTACAGTAATAAACGAGATTTAAGGAAACTGGTGCAAAAGTAACGAGTGTAATCAAATATTTTAAGAGTACTGCTCCTTGTGTTTTTTATTCAATATAATAATTGAGTTCGAAAACAACAACTCAATACAATCTCAGACTATCAATCTAAAGGAAGTCGGATGGATAATCGGAACCAAATATCGTCCTCATAAAGACTCTACTCAAGTGACTTGGTCTCAAAAAATCTCCTTAGAAACGTAAACGTTTCCCAGATCCAGGCATATTTCACGAATCAGCCATAACTCACATCCAATCAGCCATGAGAGATCGAGCTATTTCCCCAAGTGCATCCATTCAGAGCGTAATACGTTCGCGCTCGGTCTATTACCCATATGACATAATGGCACCTTCGACTGATTGGAAGAAATTCTATAGTGAAAAAATCCCGATAAATCGAGACCAATTTATTTTGTGCAGATCGTGGAGATTTTCGGATGATCTCGCTTGTTTTTAAAAGGAATCAGTTAACTGTTATGAAATTTTATCAATTAATTTATGCGATGCTTTTCTTTGCCTAAAACAAAAGTTTTATAGCGTTAAAGTTATTATTTGTAAGGGAATGTTTTGAGAATATTATATTTGGGTGACCCAATGCCTTATTTGTAATGATCTAAGTTGCTAAAATGTATTACATATAAGTACCTCAGTTCCACTCAAGTTCTATTTAACAATGTTAGCTTGTAGGAGTGAAGCGCTCGTGGCCGCGCTTGACAGACTGACCGTAATCGATCACGTTTGTTAAGCAACGTTCGGCCCGGTCAGGTGTCGGATGGGTGACCGTAAAGTGGCATTACAACTGAGCGCTTCCGTGCTTCGGAGGGCACGTTAAACCGTCGGTCCCGGATGTTGTCATCTGATACCAGTCGTTAAGCCAAGTCAGAGGCCTTTTAGGCGGCCTGATAAACTCTGACACCAGAGGTGGCCACTAATCCTCATACGATAAGGTAAGCTTGAGTGGGCGTTCTATACCTAATGATTGTGTAAAGCTAGGACTTAAACATTTGTTTCACTGATAACCTAATCTCTGTTATCACTTGGAAAGTTTGTATTAAGTCAGCATTAAGATGCTTAAGATAGAACTCAGTTATGAGGGTAATAAATCGGTAAAAAAACATTACATCCCGTCAGTGCGGCATGAGACAAGTTGCTTTTTTCTAGTACCTATATGTTTTTGTTTAATATTTACCAGATAAAAATACCATTGTAAAATGCAAAATTGAAAAGTTATAACATTACATTGCATTACTATTATAAAAACAAAAATTTGCTTTTTATGATAAATTCATAAAAAAAGCGTTCTGCCGTCGACTTTATCCGCAAGGAATCTAATTTCTAAAAAGAAACCGTGTACCTTTCCAAATTCTACCTTAACTTCATACGCCAAACTCATCAAAACTGGTCCAGTGGTTTAGGCGTGTAAATAAGAAGAAACAGATAACAATATTACGGATTGGTAATTTTCTCGTAATATTTGCTTAGACCATTTCACGATGTGAATAATTGTCAAATGGTACAACAGTGAATCACAAAATGGTATGCGAAATGCATAGATAAGATTCAATAACCCGCGAGAGCGTTCCATTTCCCGCTACCCGATTGGGCAAATAGATTCATGCTTGTATCGCTACGCTAAGGTTTTAATCACTTCATCTTGTTGTATGGAAGCTGCGAGACACAAGCTAATTACAAAAGTAACATAGGGTAGACCAGTAGAGCTTTTTACGGTGTGTTATTTCAAAAAGTAGTAAGTACATATTGTAAAGAACGTTTTCACCTCACACGCTCTGAAAAGGAGGTTTTGTCAATCAGTTTAGGCGTAGAAAATCGTTTTTTGCGGCCTAGCGCAGCAAAGTACTTTTTTAATTTAATACTTACCTAAAAATATGTCTTAATGCGATCCGAATCGCACTATTGACTTTTTTGTTATATTTGATTCTTATTTTAAATAGCTTTAAATTAATTATAATACTCCGTTTTGGTTTAATTATTTTATTTTAGTTCATTGAATCATAAAAATAATAACAATAAGATTAAACTATTTGTTATAAGAATTTTATATTAGGCTGGGTGAGATTTCACAACCTATAATTTGATTTCGGACTGTGACATAAATCTTTATTTTTAAATTGTCTTTGTCTTGTACCTCATGTCAGTGTCAACATTTACGGAATCGTTTTTATTCTTATTAATAAGTAACAATATATTCCTACTTTAAATAACATTGAATTAACTATAATACTCCCTTTTTTATTATTTTAGTTTTTTATATCATTAAAACAACAAGAATAAGGTATATTTAGATTAAACTTTATGTTTAAAGATTTTTTTACCGGAAGTTGACCGATGGAAACAACCATAAAACGTTCCTCGCTGTTGTGAGGTGAAAAATTGTGTGTTGCGCTCGGCAGAAAAGTTTTTAGCGTCTTGTACCTTTGAAATCCTCGCTTCGCTCAGGATTCAATCTTTGAACCACTCGGTACGCTCGTGGTTCAATCCTTGAATCCTTCACTTGCTCAGATTTCAATAGAGGTAACTCGCCGCTAAATAACCAACTTTCCAGCCTTGCATAACAAATAACTATTGTTTCTTTTTATTTTTTGTTTTGTGTGGAGAACTTACAGTAAGTATAATTAGCTAAATAATGGACAATTTTTTTATATAAATATACAATATTAATCTTGTTTTCGCTAATATCACATTAATAGAACATTGTGTACCTACATAATAGTGTTTAATTTGAATTTTAAATTATTTTATTAGGCTTTAAAAAGACGGTCGAATGGGAAGTTCCTCGATTCTATTATACAGTCGAGGAACTTCCGGGTAGCCCAGTAGCAGTAGAGTTGTTTTAGATAGCAACATTTCAAAAAGTACCAAATACATTTATAGAAAACTTTTGTATCACAAAAATAGACCATTGTTAGGTACTTCATAACAATAATGATAGATTTATTTAATCTTATTAGGTAGTTATAAATTTTCGAAAAAACGTTCCCAAAAAGAAAACTCTTCTGGTCGACCAGGAAGCTCCTTGATTGTATACCTACTCATTGTTGCATATTACTCAAATGCACCGTTATTCATTGTATTACCTCTTCACCGTACCAACATAACAATAATATAACTGTTAACTCAAATATGCATGCTTTCAAAAGACGAAAAAAGATCCCATCTCTAAGGGACAGACAGAGGTCCACTATTGTATGTACCTAAGTTTCGATTGGCTGGCGCTCGAGGTTGCTTTAAGTTCGCTTCTGCTAAAATATGAAATGATTTGCCTCCACGAATTCGTAAAGTCCAATTCAATCACACTCTTTCTTCCAACTTTTCTTAAACATTGTCGCGAATGGCTGCTTACACAGCAAACTCTTGCGCTCGGTTTTGTCACGAAACTTGTAAATTTTTTTTCTTCAAAAATTATAATATTTGCTATCGATGTTCCAAAATATAATGCTACTAGCGGATTCTCGCGGTTTTACCCGCGTGGTGCCCGTTCCCGTGGGTATATCGGGATAAAATATAGCCTATGTCACTCGGGAGAAATGTAGCTGTTTAATGGTCTAAGAATTTTCTAAATCGGTCCAGTAGTTCCTGAGATTAGCGCGTTCAAACAAACAAACTCTTCAGCTTTATAATATTAAAAAGTATAGATGTATGTAGTGTCCTTCTTTGTGAGGACACAACATAAATATTACTTATACACTCACCGGGACATCTATTTCACAGTGATTGTACATTCGAATGCTTAAGGCGATACTCGAAAAAAATATGCTGAAGCGAGATAGCAATGAGAAATCGACGCGCACGGGAGCGAGACCGATTTTGCAGATAAGGCAAAAAAGACACAAAATCACTTCGTATTAAAAAACAACAGCGATTTTAAAAAAATGCTTCTATACGATCCTAAATATTATTGGTGTCCACTTATTAAACCAATTTCCAATAGTGTTAGTAACCCCATTTAAGAATAATCTTGAATTTTCGTATTTTTTAGAGGTCTTTTCGAAAAGAAAAAGTGTCGAGGCAAAATCATAAAATCATGTTTTCGAAACTATACGAATTTAGATAAAGGTATAAAGAAATATATATCTTATTACCAGATTTGTAACAACTGTAACCATGCTATAGTTTTATATCAAAAAGTCCATACTTTTTCCGAGTAGCGCCTTAACCTTACCATTAGCATACAGATCTTTGCAGAAATACGAGTATATTGAATTTTTATTTATAGAGTCGCAAACTGAGCATGTTTGTATGAAAATAACGGGTTGGGCAGTTAGATGTGCCGGTGAGTGTATGAACTATGAAGTGAGGTTGTGACAGAATAGCAGGGACCGTGGGTTCACCGTGATCACTGAGTCATATACCCTTTTATATTAAATATGTTTCCTCTTATATTAAATATGTTTCAAGATTGTAGATTTGTGTTTGGCAACGACATGTTCCTTTGTAAATGTTGTTGCTTCTGTTAAATCTGATAAGTTTCTTGCGGCCGTTCTTCTTATCAGTTAAAAGATGTCCTGAAAAAAAATTGGACGATTCGAAAGCACTTATCTATAAGTCTATTTGAATAAAAATCTTTGACTTTGACTTTGATTTTTATCCTTTGTTACCAGTCTTAGGGCCGGTATTTCAATATCGACTTATCTTGAATTGATCCAGGATTGAAGATATGTTCCACTTATGTGTATTTCAATAAACGACTAAAGTTAAGTGACGCTTAAAGTCCATCCTAACTAGCCAATATTTAAGCTAAGGAATTCAGATACTTAAGTGCCGATCCAGGATTCGTTGCTATGGTAACATATTTTTGACTGGCAAAAAGATATTTTAGATTTACATTTAGGTATTTATTATCAGTAAATAAAATGCAGTTGTAGCATAAAAAAATATTATAGTGTAGAAATAATGGCAAAAACAAAAAAAACAAAAATATTATGCTAAATTTTGAAGATGATGCGTAATGTAATGTAAAAATTTCGAAGTGAGAAGAAATTCAAAAGTGAAAAATTTATTGGCGCTCTTTTTCATTGTGGAGCCTCCACAACGATTCTCATTGGTCGCTGAGCGTACAAGCGCAGCCAATGAGCGCAAATGATGAAAGCAAATGACTACAAAATTCATAGACAATTATCATATTTTGTTTGTTATGTTGCAATATTGCGACGAATCCTAGATTAGCTAAGGCGAGGAATATCCGGATTGAAATACGCTATTGTCTTTCACAAGTGATACTTAGCTCAAATGTTGGACTTAACTTAAGTCATAAGATAAGGTGACATTGAAATACCGGCCCTTAGGGCCGGTATTTCAATATCGACTTATCTTGAATTGATCCAGGATTGAAGATCTGTTCCACTTATGTGTATTTCAATAAACGATTAAAGTTAAGTGACGCTTAAAGTCCATCATAACTAGCCAATATTTAAGCTAAGGAATTCAGAGACTTTAGTGCCGATCCGGGATTCGTTGCTATGGTAACATATTTTTGACTGCCAAAAAGATATTTTAGTTTTACATTTAGGTATTTATTATCAGTAAATAACATGCAGTTGTAGCATAAAAAATATTATAGTGTAGAAATAATGGCAAATTACAAGAATATTATGCGAAATTTTGAAGATGATGCGTAATGTAATGTAAAAATTTCGAAGTGAGAAGAAATTCAAAAGTGAAAAATTTATTGGCGCTCTTTTTCATTGTGGAGCCTCCACAACAATTCTCATTGGTCGCTGAGCGTACAAGCGCAGCCAATGAGCGCTCAATGTCAGCAAATGACTACAAAATTCATAGACAATTATCATATTTTGTTTGTTATGTTGCAATATTGCGACGAATCCTAGATTTGCTAAGGCGAGGAATATCCGGATTGAAATACGCTATTGTCTTTCACAAGTAATACTTAGCTCAAATGTTGGACTTAACTTAAGTCATAAGATAAGGTGACATTGAAATACCGGCCCTTACTGTTTTTCGAGTTTTACAACTAACTCCTCTAGTAGTAAGACAATATCCATGCTAATCCAGTAGGTACTCACATCTTCATCAAACTCCTAATCGGAACAGCAACAATTGTTCCGATTAGAGACAACATCACGTTTTTCATTATTCGACACAGCACAAAACAACCGTTTGTGAAATAAACATAATATATTCAGGAAACAATAAAGGCGACAATACAGTGAAACGAGCGTGTTCCCAGTGAGTTGTGAGCTTAATCACGATTGCATTCGAGCGATTAGTTCCAATTACATTTCAGATTTAATTAATACTATCAATATCCGTTATTGCGTTATGGTTGAGCCTGTACAACTGAAAGATATTGGTAATTGGCATATTTCATTAAATAAACCAGGGAATGGAGAGGATCTTGCTTGTTAATCCGTCAGAAACAGATTAAGCGATGAACCCGATAATAACTTGATTTGAAGAGCTAGGAACCCTATTTAAAGTTTTTTTTTAATCAAAGTTTTACACTATCGACACTAACAAGTAATTAAAATTCATTGCAGGTTTACCTTATAACTGATTGATTAATATAAACTAGTTTTTATTGTCGATCGGTCAGTAACCTAGGTTTTTATGAAATAGCAAATTTTATTCAGGTCATTGCACGGAGAGATTATGCTCAGTGTACAGACGAGATAATGTAACACTAGGAAGGTTATAACCCGATACTCGGGTTCGTCGATCGACGAAAATTTCCAAATTATGCGAAAATAATGACACTTTTTAATTGCAGTTTGTGATCATCACGTTTAACATTTTGTATATTTTATAGTTATAACTTTTTAATTTTGCATTTTACAATGCAATTTGTATGTGATAAATTTTAAACAAGAAAATATACCAGAAAAAAGCAACTAGACTCATGTCGCATCCCGTCAGGGCGACATGAGACTTGCTTTTTTCTGGTATATTTTCTTGTTTAAAATTTATTTTATAGTTTTCGGAACAAATAGACTCGAGTACCTTTAATTTGATACCTTACTCGGCTACGTACTACGCGCCAAAGTCCCTATCGAGTCGTCACAAATTTTGCGAACCTGAATTAAGTATATAGATTATTATTTTTTCTAAGAAACTTTTTATCAGCACTAATCAATCCTACATTTAGTACTCAAAGAGGATAAAACAAGTTACATTTTTAAACAGGTAGGTAGTTCACGACAAAGCAAATGAAAAGGAATTAATTCAAAGAGAAGGTACTAGATTTCTCCATCTGTAAAATAAAGTGCAACTTTGACAAGAACTCGTACAAAACGTTGGTGCCTCGCCTTTAGAGCCCTTTCTCGAACTTATTTCTCGCAAGTTTCCAACTTTCAGGTCCGTAATTAGTTTTGAGAGATCCTAGGTGGACAATTATGCTGTTATGGCTTAACTCTGATGACTTGGACACCGCGGTCCGACCGGTCAGCACTTTAGAAAATCCATGATTCGAATAAGTTTTAGCGTTAGGTTTACCGCTCCTCTAAACTATTTATTCCTCTAAAACTGTTTAAATTAAAATAATCCGGCCGTAATAAAGTGTGCCATGTGACCAATTTTTACAAAGATAATAAATATTGATAAATATTAAACAAGAAAATAAATTTTCTTTTTATCAAATAAAACTTTTACTCGATTTTTTAGAAATAAACATAAATAGAAAACACCCAGACCAAAAAAACAGACAATCATGTTTTATACACGACAACTTTTGTCTTCTACGGGGAACTAAGCAGAAGGCAGGTTGGACTACCCCTACCCCTAAGATATCTATTTGAAAAATCGGCCAAGTGCGTGTCGGGCCATGCGCAATATACGCGATACATTCCGTAGCCAAAATACCACTATCATTTTTGTCTGCAAAAATAACTTTGTTTTCATAGTGTTTGTATGAATAACAAAGTTATAAAAGGTGCTATATGTCTTAAACTGCTAACTATATCTCGTTAAAAGCAATTTCCATTAAAAGTGTTTATCTATAGCATATATTATATATAATTTTTTTCACTCTCTTATTTTAAAAGTTTACAACACATAAACACACACATTTTACCGCTTGGAAGTGTAAATCTTTGAAGCGGAGGAATCTTTGAAGACACCCCGCACGTATCGGTTTGATGAAAAATACAGTGCCATGTATGGATGGAGAGCCCCCCTTAATATTTTAAAGATCTTAAAAATCGTAAAGTGGTTTACAGAATACATCTACCTACCAAGTTACAACTATGTAATTTTAAAGTGCCTGGGCCATACGGACCGACAGACAGACATTTTTTGCCATTAGGCTATAGAACAATAAAACTTATGAACCTCCCTTAACGGGTACACAAAAATATAACTCGTTATGAGATAGTATACGAGTATAGCTCGGCTTAAAAAAGACGTGGACTTGTACGATTTCTCAGTATTGTTTAATCAAAAGTTCAAGGGCTGAGTTGGGATTTTTTCGTAACTCCAGCAATTTTGCTGTTATGGCCGAAAAAATAACGATTTAAATGTTAAGACTGAAACAGTCAGAATATGCCTAGTCTTGTTGCCTAATTATGGATATAACACGTTGAATCCTTATTAAAACTACTTAACTTTCAAATAAAATTTTAATATTTATATTCTGTGCAGGGGGGTTATTCTATAAGCAAACATCGACGCTGTTGTCAAATCAAATCAAATCAAATCAAATCAATATCATTTATTCAGTCTAGGCTGTTACAAGCACTTATGAACGTCAAAGAAGCTACGCCATCGGTTCACAAACCCTACGGCGGGAGACCTTGTAACGAGAAGAACCGGCAAGAAACTCGTCAAGGGCAATTTTTTTCTCCCTGTTTTATTTCATACAGAGTCGTCAAATTTAAAAGTGAGCTTAACATATCAGTAAGGTCAATTTCCATCACAAAAGAAAATACTAATTATAATATTACATTTTATGGTTATCCTAACCGTAAACAATTTTCAACTCGTAAGGAAGGACTTACATTTATCATTTCTCGCATTACAAGGTTACTGTACTGCAAGTTGTGACGTACATACAGGTCGATAGCAATTTATTTTAGATGAAAATATTTATTCTCTAAGCACAACGTTAAGACAAGCAGACTGAAGTAGACCCATTTCCGCTGGCGGCACCCGTTCACGAGCATGACGCATGAACCAGCCATCGCTTCGCTCAACCCTATTTTAGGGAACGTAACGACCCGCCTCACACGACACCGCCGAAGAAACGTTTGAGTGAGAATGACGTACTTCAGGTACTTATGTTATAGTGTATAAATATAAAAAATACAATGGCAAAAACAAAAAAAAAGAAAGATAAAAGTGCATTAATATAAGACGCAACTTACAATGTTACTGGAAGACGCATCAGCTGGGTCATAATCATAAAGCGTATTTAAAGTAAATTAAAAATAATAATAATAATGGCTTTCATATACTTAATTACAATAATTGGAGAACATTACTTATTTTTATTTATTCTGATCAAGCAGTGCCACGTTCTCAATTCAAAACATCATAAATAACATAGAATTTGTAAAATTGAAACAAAAATATAAATATCTCACAACACATTTTAACACAATCAGACAAGAGCAGACCCATCCCACTGGCAGCACCCGTTCACGAGCATGACGCATGAACCAGCCATCGCTTCGCTCAACCATATTTTAGGGAACGTAGCGACCCGCCTCACACGACACCACCGTAGAAATGTTTAAAGAGAGCATGACATACTCAAGCTACCTGCGTTAAAAGTTTAATCTAATATTATACTAAACAAATTAATGACACGGCTACAACTTCGAAAAAATAAAACAAAACATTTATGACCAAGCTGTTTTGTCATTCAAATAATCCTTTATAGTATAATATCCTTTCTTTAGTAGACAATCTTTTACATGAATCTTAAACTTTTCAAAAGGCAAATCCAAAATACATTGTGGAATTTTATTGAAAAAATTTACACCTAGACCCAAGAAAGATCCGTAAACCTTTTTTAGCCTGTATCGAGGCATTACAAGTTTATTTTTATTTCTCGTATTAAGATTGTGCACATCACTATGTTTGGTATATTCTGATAGATTGCGACGAACAAAAATTATACAGTTCAAAATAAATTGACATGCAGCTGTTAATATACCTATCTCTTTGAACTTATCCCTAAGAGATGTTTTAGACCCTAGCTGATAAATGGCTCTTATTGCTCGTTTTTGTAAAATTAATATAGTGTTTATATCAGCTGCTGTCCCCCACAAAAGAATACCATAAGACATGATGCTATGGAAATAACTAAAATATACAATCCTAGCAGTTTCAACATCTGTTAACTGTCTAATTTTTCTAATAGCATATGCAGCCGAGCCAAGTCTACCAGCTAATGCCGCGATATGAATGACTGAATGTCGCATTAACTATCAAATAGTATAGAAAATGGGTTGTAATTCAGCTTGTATAGCTCTTTTTCTTATTTATTTTCTTCATTTGTTACAAAAGCTACCCCAAACACTCCATCAAAATTCGTAAAGCTAACTATTTAAAAAGGTGTTAGCATTTTAACGCTCCTGTGAACAATTAATTGCGGTCACATCGGGACATAGTTTCACTCTGATTATCCGTGTAGCACGAGGGACGACCGCGGTCCGAGCGGTCGGTCTGGCCTAGTACGATTTAATTGCGTTTTCGAACTATATTCCCATTGCTGTCATTAAATTTACTCAGTATAAAAATAGCAGAATATTGCGGATAAGCGGATTGGTGGATTTTAGTAATAGCAAATACCTACAGCCGGAACCAGCGATTTAACGTGCACTAAGGAGCTAAAATTGGTCACCCATCCCGTGAATGATTATTGCGTTTTCGCAGGCCGAGCACCCAAACCTGCGCTACCGAGCTCCTTAACCTGTACCGGTTCGATACAAAGAACTAGGTTTGAAACATTGTTAAGGGATTTATTTTATAGTCACTATATTTCTACGCAATTGCTAGGTACTGGTTTAAACAAATTCCACCAAACTAAAAATCGTCTGTATCTAACACGATGTTATTAACGAAGCGCAGAAGCATTCGAAACACGGCAAAGCTGACGAGACACGGTGTTAACAACAAACAAGAGCGCTCCACCATCCGTTACTTACGACCGAATCACTATTTCCATAGTTTAATGTCCATGATGGTTTGTAAGTTTAAAAATGTTTATAAATACACTCACCAGCACATTTAACCGCCCACCCCGTTATTTTCATACAAACTATTACAAACAAGCTCACAATGTGACTCTGTACATAAAAATGTACTTTAATATATTTCTGCAAAGATTTATTACCATTCGATTGTCCAATGAGCACTTTAAAGAGAAGACATGCAATGTAATATGGCCATAAATTAATGATTTGCTTAAACGAAGGTATGGAAACGGGAAGAGATTTTAATACTCTTTAAAGTGATCATTGCACAATCGAACACTTAACCAAAACATTAGCATACAGATCTTTGCAGAAATATATTGTAATTTTTAAGTATTCTATTTATTTATTTAGACCACCAGGGAAAATTTAAATAAAGCTTACAAATATTACAAATTATGGAGATCATTTCAAATTTAAAATTCTTATAAAGGTAGACACATCATGCATTAGAAGTCACTAGAATAAAAATACAATTAGAGAAAAAAAAATAGCTAAAATAAAAAACAATTGAATTTTTTAAAATAAGAATAAAATTAAAAAAATAAATAAAAATTAAATTAGATAAAATTAAATTTAAAAATTAAAATTAATTAACAAAAATTTCACAAAAAAAAATTCAACTTGGTTTGTTACACCTCTCTCAACAACTCTACAACTTTAACGCGAAATTGTCGAAAGGCATTATCAAATATATCGACAGAAGCTAAATCGTTGTAAGCGTCAGGTAACGGTACAATGCAGAATGTGATCGAATGTTTGTACGGGCACACGGCTTGCTGAACAGCGGAACCGGGTAATGAGGTGGTTTGCATGGAGCTCTGAAATTTAACAAACTAAGAAGTTGCGGACTATCGATTATGTACCTGACAATTTTGTAGAGAAACGTCAAGTCTAGAATGTTTCTTCTAGTGTTAAGACTGTCCATTTCAAAATGCCGTTGTCTTTCGTTATAGCTTTTGAACCTTTTTCCCAACCCACAGCAAAAGGAGAGGTGTTGTATAAATCGCTTCTGAAGACGTTCGATTCGAAGCTGGTGTGTAGAATATTGAGGAGGCCAGTATACAATAATATTCAAGTATACTCCTGACGAAGCTGTTATATAAAATGATTTTAGTGGAAGGATCCTTGAAAACCTTGCCGTTCCGAATGATGAACCCGAGTGCTTTAGAGGCTTTAGATATAGTATTGTCTATGAGTGGGAGAAAAGTTAATTTGAGTCAATGATCACGTTCGCGTTATCTGAAGCTTTATCTGCCGTATGTGAGTTGTCTCCTCCCTTTTTCGCAGCTGCGCGGCAATTTGGGCATGTCCATTGACTTATTTGCGTCGCAGTTAATTGTGAAGAGTTGGTACATAACAAATGAAAAGTTTTCTTGCAAGTTTTGATTTAGCAGCGTTATCCTTTGAGACAACCAGCGCAGGACATTTTGTTTAGTAGGTTAAAAAATAATGAGTGCCGGCAGAAGAGTTTCTCTTTTTTTACGTTTATTGCAACGATGGGAAAACGTGTAACGGAACGTGATCTGTCATCTGTCAATTATGACATAATTCCAAACGTCAACTGTCATCTGTCACTCGGTTCAGCTGATGCTAAATCATAAATCCTGTGGAAAACGGAAGAAGCCAAAACTATTAAAAAAAAACATAAATCGGAAGTGCGTAGTATTGTAGGCGGAGTTTCACTTTCTATTTACTTTCTAATTGGTTGATTTTCAAAAAGTGGACTTCGTTAAAGAGAATTGAAATGTTCGCGGCCAAGATTCCAAGATATTTCGATTACAGTGTGATATAAGTTCAAACAGTGTATGTTGCTTGCGTACCTTGATGCCGTTGGGGCCGCTTGTGAGGTTATGTGTGGTATTTACTTGTTTATCGCACTATTAAGCTTTAAAATATTATATTTTTACGGAGCAAATGGTAATACGTGTTGTAGTGACGAACACCGGAAGTGATGATGCGTATAGTCGCAAAGTGAGCATGTCTGTAATAATTTGTATGAAAATAACGGGGTGGGCGGTTAAATGTGCCTTTGACTGTATAATAATGTACTTTAGATTTAAGGGATGATGAGTAAATATTATATATAGCCAGAGAGGCTAGAGAGTTACATAAGTACAGAACTTTCAGAGAACACAAGGAAATAGTAGTAAGTTAACTGTAACGTCGCCACTATTTAGTAATACTAGTCGCCGCAATACGCGGAAGTACTCGTAGTATACATATTTTTTGTAGGATTTCGAATAGCGAAGGGTCTATTTTTTGGCGACACTTCTTATAGTATGCTTAACATGCTCCTCTTAATCTCTTTTGTGTTTTTACCTTATTGGATTTTTTTTATTGTTTTAGTTATATGACCAATATTTTATCCTTTGTGTAGTTTAATTTGGTGCAGATTTATTAAGCAAGTTTAAGGCTATAATAACTTAAATTCTAGTTCGACACTGTTCAAATTCCAGGACTGACAACCTCCGCAAACATTATGTTAAAACAGTTTTAATTATTAATCTCGCTAAATAAATATTGCTTCAGAAAGGTATATTGTTAGTTTTGGTCCCTTACAAATTTGAAGTTTTTCGCTCTAGTAACTTTCGATATTAATTTCAATAGGACATGAAATTAAATTCAGCAATTTAAATTCGTTGTTGGTTCGAAATAAGTAGTTTGGTAATGAAAAATTGGAACAAACATAAGTGTTTTTTTTTTTCACTGGACTACAGCGTCTTATCTACGTCAAAAAAGAATAATGGCGATAATCGGATCGATGTTAATATTTACTTATCTTGGTAATATTTACTTCTCTTACTAGTTTTTAATTTAAAGAAAATAATGTAGGAAAGTCATCGCATGGTTTATTTAGATAATTCACTAGTGCTACGGCCTTATCAGTTATGCTGGAGCAATATATTTAATTTTCAAAGCAATATTAAGCCCGCTGTATCGTAAGATCCGTGAATCTCAATATTTTAATCAACATTTCTTTAATAATGCGTTAGCAGTACCACTGGCCTAGTACATACGACTTCTTTCATATTCAATAGACTGCTTTAACAACTTGAACACTGCATCCTATATTTTTCGATAACGTTGAGAGAGAGAGAGAGACAGAGAGAGAGAGAGAGAGAAATATTTTATTAACACAAACAATATTTTATTGACGTTGATAGTTTAAATGTCAACTCGTGCTATATTGTCATGACAGTAGAGTGAGGATTGAGGTCCTATGAAAAGAAGATAAATAGATCTTCTCTTTGTTGGGTCTCAAACCACGAAATTCCACTATTGAACATTTATTCATCATAACAAAACACAAGCACTTTTACACAGGTAGCTTTCACTTGAAACATTTTATACAAAGTAATCTTCGAATGTATGTTCAGACATAAGTATCATATTCGTTCCCCAAATACAGCACGCGGAACACGGCAACGCTCATATTTTCAGAGTAAACAGTGCCAACCGTTACGGAGCAGAAAATGCACAATTTACTTGCATTCCACAATATTCCCTCGGAGCCTTGAATGTCACTACTGCAAAAGGCTAAACACACTCTATAAAAGCAACTTGTCTTGTTATGGGAGTAGAAACGGAAAATGTAAAGCAATCCTCTCAGCAGCTGTCCACGCTGAATAAAGTGAATCAAAATTTAAAGTAATTGAAAAGCAGGACAACGAATTCTTTCTTCGCTTTGTTAGCGACTAAGATAACGGACTAGCCAGTAACTACTTATGGAGTGCAATAAACTGATTTGATTTGATTTGATTTGAACTAATATATGCTTGTTCGTTTGTTCAAAGTAAAATATCTAACTATTAACTATTTTCTGATTCCAGATTACCAAAAGGTTAAATAGTGTTTATCTACTCTCAATTTTACTGTTCCGTCTTCTGTGACGAGAAGTTTTTGCACACTACCAGCCTATACATTAGGAGCCAGCTTTGTATTTATTGAACGAATCTAAATAATAAAAGCTATGACAGACCACTTGAAACCCATTTATGATCGGAGTCGAACTTGTATAATACCAAGGAAAACTTGTAGGTACCTACAGGGGAAGATGGGCCTACATTCCATCCAACATACCTAATTTCCAATATGTATTAACCCAATAACTGCGAACCTATGATGGCCATTAGTCATGGCTATTAGAATTCACCGCAGTATAATATTACAAATTATCCTATGTAATTGGGTATGAAGAATTGCTCAATTTACTTCAAAATAACTTTATCATGACATATTGTATTTTATAATACTAGAAAATATACTACAAAAAAATCAACTAGTCTCTTTTTATCTTTTAGAATTTTTCTAGTAGTATACAATTTATAACATTAAATACCATTGTAAATGCAAATTTTTTAATCCACAAATATTTTTTTTATATTGAAAATTTAATAAGGTTCATTCTAGTTCAATTTTGCTTTCAATTTCGCCAAATCTGCCTTCAACCTACTTAATCCTTTCCTAATAGCCGTGAGAAACCTGTTTCATCCAGGAACGAGCCTTTGATGCTCCAATATTAACTTTTAATTGACGGCTATTTCTAAAGAATTAATATGCAATTTGCATGTTAATCGGCCATTCGACGGGAAATCGTAATTTTCGTCAAGATGAACTTTCTTAGGTCGTTAATGAAATTTTCAACGGGCTTAAATTGTTCCCAATTAGAGGCCCAGAATGGATAATTCGAGCTCTCGCCAAAAATAGTTTTAATTATTAAAACTTGACGGGTATGTAATCGATATTACATTATTTTGAAATCGGTTAATGTCACTTGGTTTTGCGAGAACTTTGGCTAATTATTATGATGAATACAATTATGTACGTGATATTCAAAAGCTAGGTATATGAATTGCTTCAAATTAACTGCAGTAAGACACTGGGCTCACATACATTTATACTTTTAATACCAACTTTCACTAACACTTAGATCTCTTTAACCAAAACATTACACACGTAGGTACCAAGTAAGTAATAAACTCAAAATTCCTTTCAAATCTCTACTGCGACATGATGTCAAAGTACCAAGCGAAAGTCACATTTCGTTCGAACTTACGATCGTCATAAAATTATCATCTCTGTGAAGTTCGTAACTTAGATTGACTCCTTGGGAAACTCCACAAAAGTTGTGAATTAATCTAGACGATACTTTCAGAGCCATATTTCTGATACCTGATCTCTCAACCTTGAAATTAAACTTGAAAAATCCTCGAACAAATCATAGTCTAATCTACGAAACAGATTTAACTTAATGCACCTATTTTTTATTCGCGCTCTCCTCACTTTTTTATGTTAAGTTACATTAAAACTAATATAGTAGAACTGGGATCCGAGTACCAAATTATATATAGTAAACTAGCTGACCCGGCGAACTTCGTACCGCCCAGCAGTACCACCTACCTGGTCCAATTGTGTTTTTAAACCAACCCGGAACCCATTGAAATATACATACATCTACCAAATCATCAGCAGCCGTTTAGAAGGAGTTAGGTGACAAATACACGTACAGAAGAAATATATACAGGTGAATCAAGACTTGAATCGAATGGTTAATATTACTAAGTATTTTATTCGAGTATTATATCATTTAATTATTTTTTTTTATCTTTCTGTGGTATTCATCAATCGAATAACGCGTCCCGTCTAAGAATAACTTGTAAGCCGAGTCGATTTTATCTAACATTTTTTATTAATATTTATCATAAATCCAATACCTCCCATTGGATTTCTGGTTATAAGGTCGTGGGTTCGATTCTCACAGTACACAAATATTTTATGTAAAATGATTGTATCGGTGTTTTTATTAGAGCCTGCATTAGAGTTGTATTTGCAAAAAAAACATATAAAGATCCATTATAAATAACAATCACTATTACTGTAATATTTTTTTTATTTTCTTACCAATCTAACTAAACGATAGTCTGACGGGCATATGTAGGATTGCTATACGAGTATATGTCTCAGTATTGAAGGCGCAACCTCATGCATATTTTGATTTACAGCCTCATAAAATATCGTATCGCACTCGCATCTCAGGTCCATAGTGCAGATTTATCTATCGTTTGGTAAACCTATACAGGGTATGACAAAGAGTTGTAAATTGCCATTCGGATTTCCATATATTGATCTTAATATGGTTATAGAATATCATGGAGCTATTTGAAATATTGGCGGCCCTGATGGTGTAGTGGTACTGGCCTACTGAGCCTGGGTCGTGGATTGTGTCTTTTCTGGGGCTGGGTATCGTATCTGTAATTTATATTATGGTAGACCAAGTGGTAGACTACTCGGTTGTTATCACTCTAAGTCCCAGTTTTGTATCCACTTTCCAGCCGTTTTGAGAGATTATTTGTGTAACTGTAATGTTTTTTTAATTGGCTTTGTGTTTGCCCAAATAATTGTATTTTCTTTCTTTCTTTCTTTCATTAACCGACTTCTTTAATCCTTATTGTTAACACTTGTGGCCTCAACCGGAGCTTCAACTTTTGAAATACCGACATTGAAATCAGACCAATGTGTGTGATACAGTCTAACATAATGGGATATTGATAGCTACAATTTCACCCGTTATTGAACCTCGTTCTGAACAAATTCTTGATGGTAATGTAATGAGTACCTCGTTTGGCGTCTACCCAAGATTTGATAGCAGTGTTTACGGGCCAATATTATCTCGGAATGCCTCGGAACGCATGCAGAGCGACCCCGAACGACATTAGGAAGAATCCGACTGAGCCTTCGGGGCAGATGTTGAAAATATGCCAAAATAGGGAAATCAAACCGCGAATCGGACTCCAAAATTGACTTGAACCAGATTTAAAAATGAATAGATAACAGTTTTACATTTCAATATCACCATCTTTCAACCCATCCGCTTTGCATTCACATTTTAAAGTTACGTCATGTTTCTGTGTTTACAATTTAAGGTATTATAATATAGGTATATAATTATTCTTCCAGTCATTTTTGTTCTGTAATTCCAAGTTATTCCGTATACGATTCGTAAAACACCTTTAATATTGTTAAGAAGTTAAACCGCCAAAGCAATTAGATTACATGTAACAGTGGAATGATTTCCCCAGCCGATAGGATTACGAGATGCCCCGATCCGTGATCATATCTCAGTTTGGCTCATTCTGAGATTTCTGACTCGCGGTTTGCTTGCATTCATCAAACTTGAAGGATTTTATTTAACATCTTTTGGAGAAGTAGGTATCTAGTATCTAGAGCCGTAAAGTGCAAAGGTTTGGCTTTATGACAAGCTTTACGGCATACGTTTCTATGTAGCTTATTTTATTTTTAAGAAGCTTAAAGTTGGAGAAGATTTCATAGTCTTCGATTTACTGTATATATTTACCTATTTTTTTCTCACTTTTTTATGAACGACGGGGAGACTCTTAGCCTTCATCATACCTGCTGTTAAGTATTGATAAAGTTGAAGATGGAAGCGAGCTTCTCCCGGAATCTTAAATCATTGAGGAACTGGCTATCTCATCTCTAATTGTCGGTACACAACAATGCTGAAACCATTGTTGTTATGGCGTCAGACTTAGATAAGATGGTAGTATCTAGCCAGGCGGACAAACATCAAGTCCTACCACACCGACAACCGAATACAATATGTCCCCCGCTGGGAATCGCACCGGGACACAGCGGTGGTTAAAATAAAATATTTTAAAATTGTTAAATAATAAATAAAATAGTAATTCAAAGAGAGTCGAGATCTTATTAAATTAAAAGTCATCTAATTATTCTAATGCCAAGCAATTTATTCAAAAACTACAAATTATTATATCTAATTAGTCCTAAAAATCTACTTAGTCCAAGTTAAATTAAAAACACATCAATCCATCTTATTATAAAACGTGGCCTACGGTCTTCTTCCTTTGTTTTAGCAAAACAAAAATGACAGCATCAGTTTTAACCATGAACCCATCAGCGGTAATTTCGAAATGTTTGGTTTACTATTAGAAATTTTAGTTATACGTTTGAAAAAAAACTGCGTTTAAACTTGGGGCTTTAGTTAGTAGCGATCTTTTTAACACACGTTTTATAATAGACAAATACGTTTAACATTGTAACTACAAACTAGTTCATCTTAACTCCATACTCTTTGCACAGTTTGCCCACATGGTGTGCTGCGACGGCGGCTCGTCGCGGCAATGTCGCAACATCGTCGCCCGTCGCAAGTCGCACGTTGAACGCTTGCAGGCGACAAGTGCCGGGCACCATTCGGCCTACCACCCTGTTTATAAAATACACATAAAAGTTAGTTAGTTAATAAACTGTAATACAATGGTATTAAAACTTGTTGTTAGTCCGCCTGGCTAGCTGCCATCATCAAATCTAAGGGGCGAGTTATTTAAGTGTAGATTAGTGCGTGCAAGTCGCACGTTGAGCGCTTGCAGGCGACAAGTGCCGGCCATCATTCGGCCTACCACGCTGTTTAATAACTAGGTACACATAATAGTTAGTTAGTTAACAAACTGTAAATGCAATGGTATTGGAACATCTTGTTAGTCCGCCTGGTTAGCTGCCACCATCATATCTAAGGGGCGAGTTAACTAAGTGTACGTTGAACGCTTGCAGGCGACAAGTGCCGGCCATCATTCGGCCTACCCTATTAAAGTAAGTGCGAATATGTGTCAGGTCTTGTCAAATATAACGTGATACTAGCCTTCCCATATCTTAGTGGGGTGAGCAAAACAGCATCCTGCGCAATATTATATCGCGTGATAAAACAGTGTTAATGCTAGGGGGGCTGCCACCCAGTACCAACCCAGTGTAGTAAATAAATATAGGTACAAAGTTAAAAAGAAGTTACGAAAAGATTATTTCTAAAAAGAAGGTGTGTAGTCTAAATAGAGATAGGTTGTGTTATTTGACCGACTAAAACCATCTAAAACATGATAAAACCGCACTCTAGCTTTTAGCCGGGCCTTACGTAAAAAGCTGCCACAAAATACCTACCTTGTCCAGAAATTTTAGCAGTGAATTTGCATGTATTAGCTCTGAATAAAGATACAATTTTAGCAGACGACTTTAAGAAATATTGTGATTCGCATAGCAAATAATAGAAGTACTAAATTCGTTGTAGATTTGTCGCTAGTGTTGATGTTTTTGTATCCAAGAACTTTAATCAAAGGTAGGTACTATACCTTTATGTAGTTACTCAGTAAGTATGTATGTCGCTTTTCAATAATACTCGTTGTTAAGTCTGTAAGATTACCGATAATTATAGTATAAAATTGTAAAAAAAGTTTGTTGTGTTACATAATACAAACTTTTATTTCCTTTCACCTGTCCGGTGTCGTTAATGAAATCTTGCAAGTTATAGACACACTTCCCGGTGTCCGATTGAGATGAAAGCATGCATATATACAGTGGTGGTGACATAACTAACCTTAGCTTATTTTCATACAATCGTGGTAACTTTAGAGCCATGGTTCTCTGATAAGGATTGACCGAACTGTAATCTGATAATGGTCTTCCAGGGAGTATATCGAGGAGATCCAGATTGGTATACATACCAAACTGATCTGATCAACATTCTGAACAATGTAAGGATCAGAGTTTCAGTTTTAAAAAAACCCAAATATTTTTATGCTATTTTCGCGTTTTTTTTTTATATATACCTAAGACTGTTGATCAGATCAGTTTGATTTCCTCCATTCACTTCCTGGATGGCCATTATCAGATCACAGCTCGGTCAATCCTTGACAGAGAACCAAGGCTCCAAAGTTACCTCGATTGTATGAAAATCGACTAGTGTCGTTAATTATGTGACCACCACTGTATATCACGTGACAATGCAATATTATGATAGCATAGAGCTGCTCAGGGGCCCTACCGCGCAAGTGTCGTCGGCATCGACTTCGACTTCATTTGACAGATGGATGTGACACATTGCTGCTTCTTTTTGACACAAATGAAAAATTTTGAAGCAATAACTCACATCCATCTGCCAAATGAAGTCGCGCGGTAGGGACCCTGATGCCTGAAGGATACCAATGGAACTCCACAATAAAATGACACCACCCCATCGAGTACTTACCATTATTGACGAGTACTTTAATCTTATATGTTTACCAGGGTCTTGTAAAAAGGTTAAAAAAAAATTTGCTTTTAAAAGCGTGTTTCATTTTGATGATAGGAGAGATGAAGAACAATATGTAACACGCTTTTAAAAGCTTGTGTTTTTTAAGTTATTTTTAACCGGCTTTAAGTGACTATTATAATTATGACCAGCTAATAGACTTATTTACATATAAAACTTATAAAAACTGTCATTTTCCAAAAGTTTTGTATCGATCTAACTATTAACTCGTCATAATTATAAATTTCCCAATTAGTAATTGCTTCCTTAACTTACCTCACAGTGCACGGAGGCTTCAATTCCGGCAACAGAAAGTCAATTTCATAGTAAACCACTTGCATAGCTGGCCCGTTGTCATCTCTAACCACCAAATTCTTCGAGCAGGCGTCCCCTGGCCGCACGCTCACGCACTTCGCTACAATAATGATAAGATTTTTTACCAAAAACTTTAGCACATACGTTATTTTATATTTACCCAAACCTTAAAACCTATATAAATATAAAAAAATGGGTGTTATCTTTTACATGCAATGGAACGCGTGCAACAACGTTTGCGTGTGTATATAGTGAACGAGTAGGCGACCCCCCCCCCCCCCCCCCCCCCCCCTATCATTAGGTGCTTTTGATATTCATTGCGGTTCTATTACTTTAAACGGTAATCTTTAAAAATAACTTTGATTCTCAATAACTCTTTAACTAACAGCTTCCCAGGTTTGGCCCCATACAAGAAAATGATAATAACGATAGGGAGAATACGTGGTTTTCGTTTTCGTTATGGTCTTTTAACACCCTGTATATACACTCACGTCATAAATCCCTTGCGGGGTTGGTAAAGTCAACCAGCAGCAGTGTAGATTGACAGTGAAATGTATTTTAAACAAAACTCTGCATAGCCAACCACGTGTAGCGACGACGATTTTGATTGGGTCTAAAATCGCGTATCCACCGTTTGTTAACAACTTTTGTCACTAACACGTGTCATGACAACACAAAAGTTGTAAAATTTTGTGTATAATGATTTTACAGTTTTTACACTGTCGAGCCCGCAAGGGTAGATATAAATGGTGTGAGAGTGTTTATTCGAGCTGAGACAACTTCGCTACAAATAAACAAAACCCCAAGGAATTCAGCTATTTCCTTCGTACTTTATTACTCATCAATCTTGGTGTGCCTCTCTTATATAAACAATGGGATTGTGAAGTTATTTTTCTTAGTGTAGTTGAGAACTAAAAGCCTAGACGATGTGTAATAAATCAAAAGTTGTGTACAAGTAGGACAGTATTATGCTGTTACTATGTTAAGATGTTTTAGTAGATATCTTTGTTGATTAATCATCTCCGATAAATATAATGTTAGGTTAGGTTAAAGGTTCATAATTCTTGAGCTCACCAGGAATGGTAGAAGATTTAAAAATACTTTGAAACTTATTTCAACTAAAATAGTATTTCACACTCATTATAATAAATATAAATTATCTTTTATACAGGGTGGAAATTTAAGACGGGGCAGTAACCTTAAACGTTGTTGCTACATGAAAACGTTCTTAGGAAACCATCCTTATTATTTTGAGTAATATTGAACTCCATTTAGGGATTTTGAAAAAAAAACACAGCAGGAAAATAGTCAGTTTAAAAAAATATATGCCAATCGATCCTGTTTCTCATGAGGATCACAACACTCTAAGACACCAACTGAGGTATGAGTAATAGAAAAGTCAGAAATCGCGAAAAACGCAAAAAACACACTTGCCGCGCTCGCGACACACGCCGCGGTATCCGCTTTACCGACGAGTACCTTCGTTGATGGAACTTATTTTCTTAGCGAATATGTGGAAATACTTTTTCGCGATTTCATACTTTTCTAGTACTCATACCTCAGTTAGTTTCTTAGGCCGTTTTGATTATCATAAGGAACAGGATCGATTGGCATCAAAAAGTAAAAAAAAAAGTTTTTCTGCTGACTGTTTCTTTTTTTCAAAATCGTAATATTCAAAATCCGTGAATGCGTGATGATTTCTTAAGAACGTTTTTATGTAGCTACAACGGTTAAGGTACCTGCCCTTCGTGCCCCGTTTTAAATTTCCACCCTGTATAATAACTAATATAACCCATACGAAAATCAATTTTGTGATTTTTAGGGTTATCGGCGTTATCGTATGGTATTTCCTTTTTCATTTTAGCAAATATATTTTTTTAAGTATGTAGCAGTACCTTTGAATAAGAAAGGTTTCAAGAGGTTTATATGGTCGAATGAAAACTTACCAACAATTTCGTAAATAATCAGCACACCGATTTCTTGTAGTGACTTGTGCCATTTGAGAACCTTTTCTACTGGCCCCGAAAACACTCTTGGTCCGGACTTCTGTATCGCCTAAAATTTAATATTAAAATTAATAAATAAATACCAATTATTCGACGAGAGTGTTGTATGAATTAGATAAAACGGTTCTGATTCTACAACAGAAATATGGAATATGAATGTTGTTTTCTACCCAAAAATCTTAACAATACAATGATGCCGAGGTTTCCAAAACAAGAAGCAAATAGATTCAATATGGAATAATTTAAAACACCCAAACACATAAACCTCAAAGCCGACCGATGTTCATAAACAGAAAAGATCAGAAACGTTACAATTTATGATTCACTAGGTCGAGAGGTTGAAAGCTACAGAACATTCCTATCATTTAACCGAAACGATAATCATAAACCTTCAACTTCGTATATCGAATCGTAATATTGAAAAGGAAAACCGGAAATTCGCTGCAAGAGTCCATTTGCAAAGTAGCAGAAAGTTTATATGTAAGCTATAAGCAAACGGAAATATTGTACCACCAATACTTTATTCCCATTTACAGATAGTAGTTAACTAATAAAAACACAAGGAGTAAAATCATAGATTTATTATTGTTCTCCGCTTCAAAACCTACTTAGTAATGTAAATAATTTAAAAAATAGACAATATTCTCTCGTATCCATTTTTTTTACATTTAAGAATGATTTACGAAACATAAATTAACAAGTTTCATCGTTTCAACAAAAACTCAACTTACGTATCATCAAGCAACACGATGTTTGTTATTAAGTATTTATCAAGTATAGTAATAATATAATAGTAACTTTATGTGCGTTATTATAAGAGTGAATTAAAAATGGCGATTGATAAAATCAATGCGCATGAGAATACATAAGAATATTTCGATTAGTTATTTGGGAGTGAAATTATCACACTAGATACGGATATTTCATGGAATACTTCGAAATATTGGCAAAATCGTACAAAGTGAACAACACATATTATGCATTTCTGACACAGTGTAGTTTGTAGTGTTTATCCATAAAGGTAGATATAGTAAGTACATAAGCCTAAAATTTATTAATACAACTAATCCCATGATTCCATTTATAACTTCACACCGTCACAAAATAATTTAGTTATAATTAAGATTAGACCGGTACAAAGGAGGCTCATCAAAGGGGCGTTTGGTTGTATGTCTTCGTTGAGCCCAAATTAACTTGATGATGTACGTTGAATAGGCCCTAATGTTACTTAATAAAAGCCTGTGTAACGTGTGATTAATTTAAGCGTTTTTGATTAATTTGCGGAAGAATTGTATGGGGACTTAAGTTAAGACTAATGAACGACAAATTGATTTTGAACCTAAAACATGAGTTATTTCATACAATCACGCCAATTATCTATCCCACCGTTTTAATTTTGATTTATATACTTCAACTGATTTACATAATTATATACTTTTTTGTGAGTATATACATAATTGTGTTTACAATATATACAGGGGGGGGGAATTTATGGGCCCTGAAGGGGTACCTTAAATCTTTTAGTCAGCTCATTTTACTGAAAGGATGAAACATTCCTTTATATTTAAAAAAAAACAAAACTGCATTAAATTATTTTATAAAATACGCTTCCCACACCTAGGAATCGAACCAACTAAAATCTATAAAAAGTAACACCTGTACTTTTATTCCTCGATCGATAGGATCAATCAAAATGATCAACTCTCTCTAACAAACATAGCCAATTAAATTAAAGGAAACACATGAAAACTCAACTTATAAACTCTTAGGACGGATAGAGCACTTTTATTCAAGGCTCTTTTGAAAAATGTTCAAAAGTCTTTTAATGCAGTTGTGTTTCTTTTAAATAATAAAGGAATGTTTCCTTTCAGTAAAACGAGCTAACTAGGTTAAAACGAGCTAAAGGTTTTAGTTCCCCTCCAGGGCCCATATATTTTTTCCACCCTGTATTTCCACCGTAAACAGTAAATACCCAGACGAAGATGTTAATACACACATTTTTGTTTTTTGTGGGATTGGAACTAACCTCTGAGCTAAAAAGGTCGTGAAAAGTTAAAAAAAAAAGTATTTCAAAGAAATTAAACGAATACACAGAGGACATACACGCGGAAGAATTTAAATTCGATCATAATATGTAATTAGGTCAACAGTTTTTCTATTAAGTACTTTACTAAAACCTACTGATATTTATAGACACTTCTGTTATCGGAAAGTATGTCGTCAACAATTAACAAGAAAGTCCATTGCTCTACAAATTGTAACACCATTATAAAGTTGAAGCTTGGAGAAAATCCAGCCATCAGCAAAAGAGAAGGCGGATATTGCATCGGGCGGCCCTCTGTTCTACTCTTTGTTTTACTTCGAAAGACACTTTTATTAACATCGATAATTTCACCAAAATGACAAAAGAACTTTTTCACAGTGAATGGAGGTTTTGTCATTCAGTTTCTGCGTAGAAAATCGCTTTTTTCGGCCTAGCGTGATAAAGAACTTTTTTAATTTAATACCTAAAAATATGTCATAATGCGTTCCGAATCGCACTATTGACTTTTTTGTTACGTTTTTTCTTATTTTAATTAGCTTTGAATTAATTATAATACTCCGTTTTGGTTTTTATTATATTATTTTTGTTCATTGAATCATAAAAACAATAAAAATAAGATTAAACTATTTGTTATAAGAATTACATATTAAGCTGGTTGAGATTTAACAACCTATGATTGGATTTCGGAACGTGACATAAACCTTTATTTTTTAAATTGTCTTTGTCTTGTACTTCTTGTCAATGTCAACATTTACCGAATCGTTTTTATTCTTATTTTTAGGAGTTTCACCCGAGTTCTTTACGTAATAAGACGTGTTGTGAGACTCCATTTTAACTCAATGTACCGTACAATTTCTATTCTAATACCTATTTAATAAAAACTGGATACTGGCGAAATTCAAATGGGCACCGCCATTTTTTTAAAGAAGAAGAAGAATTGTTATTTTTAAGTAACAATATATTCGTACTTTAAATAACTATGTATTAACTATAATACTCCCTTTTTTATTATTTATATTATTAAAACAACGACAATAAGTTATATTTAGATTAAACTTTGGAAATTGACAGCGGATACAACCATAAAATGTTTCTCATTGTTGTGAGATGAAAAATAGTGTATTGCGCTCGGCAGAAAGTTTTTAGGATTCCAAAGGTACATGGAATCCTTCACTTGCTCAGGTTTCAATAGAGGTAACTCGCCGCTAATAACCAACTTTCCAGCCTTGCATAACAAATAACTATTCATTTAATGTGAAAAATGTTAATGTTTAAGTTTAAATTAAGAAGGATAGATAGGATGTGATATTGTTTTGTTAAACATTATCTTGATTTTCCTCTAACAATTTATTTTTCGATGCTTATATGAGCGATTTTTTTATAATTATAACTGTTGTTTGTTTCACTCATAACTTCTTTTCAAATTAAGGCAAAATATTATTATTTCATTTTGAACAAATATTAGCACATAAACCCTAAATGTTGTGAAATTAATAAAAATGTAATAAGATTCGTATGATGTACATAACGGAGAAAAGACTTGTTTTTTTCTTTTTTTTTGCACAAGGTTTCTTAATATAGTTTTTATTCATAATACTGTGAGTGAGAGGTTCACTATATGTAATTTAAATTTAAGGTTTTGTACTGATTCTGGCATATTTTGTTAGTTTTAGTTTATATAATTTTGCCTCTCCGGTTAAACCGTCTCTTGTTCACAGTGAGAGAAAGAGCACTGCACCTGCGATAAAGGTTTCCTAGTTCGGGTGCAGATGTTTACTATTGTCTTGTTCCTATTATGATTTAATACAAATAAGATATAAGACAAAAAACCGCTATCGTTTGTTACATAGGCAAGTTCAAATTACAAACAAAAACTCGGGAGCACGTAAAAAAAATCACATGACAAAGTTTTCATCACGGTAGAGCCATTTCACTCTAGTTCAAACTTATCACCAACATTGAAGAGTTGGCAAGAGCAGTCTTTAAAAATCATTACAAGATAAACCAGCTGATTTTACCGACTACTATATTAATTCGGCCACAACCCGGACGAAAACCATGACGCAATAAAGACAAATTTACTATTACCTTTATTTAGATTGTAATAGTTTCATTAATGGTCAAAACACTTCGCACTTCTTTTCGTAAGCACATAAAAGAAGCACAATTGTCAAAATATTCATCACGGTACAGCCATTTCACTCTAGTTCACACTTATCACCAACATTGAAGTGATGGCAAGAGCAGTCTATAAAAATCTTCACAAGATAAACCAGCGGATATTACCAGCCGCATTCTCCCGTCCACTATATTAACTCGGTCAAAACCCGGACGAAAACCATGACGAAGTAGAAAAATTTTTGCTATTACTTTTATCGCTTACAATTTCTTTTGGATTTTGTTTTATGTAGGTACGTTTTTATCATCTCGTCTGAATAATGCTGGTCGGTTGCGTTTGTGTGAGAATAACCACGACATTTTCTTTAGGACGTTTTATCTAAATTGAAATGGAGGCATTGTAATCTGTGTTTTTTTACCTGATATTTTTCATCTCTATATATATTTTGTAGTGATTAAGTGATACCGTGTTCATTTGATATTAAGCTTGTTTATTACGTTTTCTTACTGCTACCTAAATAAATTGAGAAACCTTCTATGTTTTCAATGATCTCCAAGGGGGGTGCCTATCCTCACTGTTATGGTGCATTCTAATAGACGAATTAATAAGAAAGATCACCGCTATGAACATATACATCCAAGCGTACTCGGATGATGGTCTTTTACTTGTGAAAGGGGAAAGTACTAAGCGTGGCCAGAGACATAATGAGAAGTGGAATTATGTTATTATTAAATTTAATCAAATCTGTGAAATCAAAACGATCTGGATTGCTCTGCAATATGCTACACCGATGGGTCTAGAAAAGAGTCAAATAAGCTATCGGGAGCTGGTGTGTACATAGCTAAACCCAATACAAGAAGGGCCACTTTCAATCCATCAAAGCCCTTGACAAAACGGGGACTACCTCAGCCCTGGTAAAGGAATGTAAACAAACCATTCAGGAACTTGCAAACCTGGTTAAGGTAGAAATTGCCTGGGTACCTGGACACGAAGGTAACATTGGCAATGAGGAAGCCAATGCATTGGCTAGGAAGGGGACTGATGAACCATTCCTCGGGCCGGAACCAAGACTGCCAATCTCACATAGAATCTCCAAAAACATCATCGAGATCAGGACAATCAAAGAAACTAACCAAAGATGGAAGAATAGAAAGGACTGCAGACAGCCCAAGATCTTCATCAAATCAGTGGACAAGAAAAACCCAGAGAGCTACTAAAACTGGATAGAAGAGACATAAGAAACATTGTAGGAGTATTGACAGGACACTGTCCTCTAAACATACACCTGTCAGTGATCAAAAGAGCAGAGGACCCTATCTGTCCGCAATGTAGAGAAAAATAAGAAACAAGCTACCACTTCATAGTTAATGTAGCTCTCAGTCCCACCAAAACGGTACCGACGAAGACCAGAGCTGGTCAAAAGCCAAGCATCATGCTGAGTTGGGGCCGTTTTAGGGACAAACTTCTCTATTACTAGTTGTATTTTGCCTGTTTCGCCCTAATCTTTGTCCCAAATAAACGTTTTTTTCTTTCTTTCATGGCAAAATGCCCGATGTACGCATCGCTACGCTGGGAGCTCTTTGAAATAGACAAGCTGAAAGAACAGGATCTAAAGCAGCTTACGATAAGTCAACTCAACAGGGTATTGTAAGCGCACAGGTAGGTTCGAGGCTTCGGTGGGGTAAATGATAACCCGCCTTCCCCCCTGTTTTCAGAGGACTTTGGGGAACTGGGTGAAATGGTTCCGATTATGGTGACCGATCGCCCGTCCAGCTTCGCCGGTGTCCCTCACAAATAATAATAATAAATAATAAATGTTCAATGATGGTTGCAAATTTTCGAAACGTATAGGTTTTCAAAACACACCTACGAAATTGCATAATAATAATCAAGGCCCTAATTTAGCCTTTCAAATAAAAGTGTTTCTATAAATATTACGGTAACAATTTATTGGTCCGAATTGTCACGATACTTTTCTCATAAATGGCTGACCTGATTATTCATAGTATTTAGTATTTAAAACCGAAGATTTTAAGAATTTTACTATTGATCCCATTTAGAAAGATTTTAAATAGAAAGTCAAAAACTGTCCCTTTAAATCATGTCGCATTTCTGTTGCACACTTTTTAAAATAGTTATAATTCATAGGTAATCAGAATTCATACTCTAGAAAAATACAAATCTGCCTGTTAATCGTAGATAGCATAAAACTAGACCAATAAGCTTTACAAACTCGTAAAAATTCACTATTTCTTCGTCCAGATTATTAACTGAAACAAAAACTCTTGCGGCAGCGAAACAGAAAAGCAGCCGTCATTTGTTTTATTGCAGACTATTTCTTACGGCGTTTCTTTTGAACGTAAACCATAAGACCATTCCTACTCATAGAATTACATTTTTCTGTTATTATGTTGGCTATAGTTAGCTGTAGTATTATTTTATTGTTTCTCAAGACAGTGGGAAAACCGCTTTTATTCTTTTAAAAAACGTGTTCTAATTCGGATAATAGTATGGAAGTTTTGTAAATTTTTTAGCTTATTGAATAGGTATTTTAATTGATTTTTTTTTTTACTGATAAAGCGTTTGAATATCCATTACCCCATATCACTTCTACATTCCGTAAGATATATTTTAGTCCCTGTACTGATAAGCAGACATTAACTTATAACAATAAATTTTCTCTTAGAACATCTTTTTTTTTTATAAATTGTATATGATGTTTGGTATAAGTTTGGTACTTTAGTAATAAGTAGTTAGTATTTTTAGGCATAGAGAAGAAAAATTAGGTACCTGAACTTTTTCGGAGCGTGTCAAAACATTAGTTTGTATTTCTTCTTTAGGTAAAATCTCTGTTGTAATTTTAGGAGTGGGAACTGAAACCAAGCGGACAAGGTAATACAATAATTAACATCCCTATAATAGAATTGAGAATTTCAAGTTAAAAGCGTCTCAAATTTAACTAAAAGCAAAATGATCATAAAAAGTTATACCTGATTGAAGTTTGAAACTTAGTCAACTTGAAGTTCTCAATTCAGAAATCTCTACTTGAAATTCTCAATTCAGAAATCGATCAGAAATCTCAAGTTGCTTAGTCAAGATTTGCGTTCATCAATTGCTGAGGAAATAAATAAAAATCGGCCAAGTGCAAGTCAAACTGGCACATGAAGGGTTTCGTCTCTCACCCAAGGTTGCCTGGAAGAGATTGCTATGTAGCAATAAGACCGCCTATTGTGTGTTTTCTCTGTATGTGTTTGTTTTTGTATCAATAAAGTTTCTATTATTTTATTAAATACACCTACCTACCCATAATGCCACTATAATTTTTCGCCTGCAAAAATAACTTTGTTTTTCATAGGTCTGTATAAATGACAAATTTATATTTGCGGTTTTGGCAATTGGAGATTTTTGGAGATTTTGTGCTATCTATACCCCACACGTATAGGTTTAATGAAAAAAAAAATTTCTGTGTCAGTTCCCTTAATTCATATATTTTTGTGTATAAACCGTAAAGCGATTTACAGAATACATCTACCTACCAACCAAGTTTCAACTGTGTAATCCTCATAGTTTTGGAATAAAGTGGCTGTGACATACATCGATTTGGCCGAATCTATAAGGGTTTTGTTTTTTGCCTTTAGGCTACGAAACCCTAAAAACACAGTGACTCTGTCTTCATCTTACCTACTTTCAACGAAGTTTCTCAAACACGAAATGAATTTAATCGTCTTTCTTTAAAGTTTTGTAATGCATAGCAGCTTGTAGGTAGGTATGCAGTAGAAAGAGTCATAGAGATTTACCCAAGTGTGGTATGAACTGCGTTTAAAGGAACAACTTCAAAGCCTTTGTATTCACATTGCAGCAGTCGGAAACGTAAGACAAAAGTCTTGCAGCAAAGATATCATTAGACTAGTCTCACCTCACCTACAAGATCTATTTTAACAACTTAAACTTCTTTCTAAGATAATAATATGCCACGACTAATCCTTGTATCCTTACTTGCCTTAAATCCCACGACACGCGAAGTATTTTAAGTATTTTAGCAGTGTGAAAGCTAAGCCCCTAACTCTCAGTAACAAGCTCATTACGCCGTATTTTCAAGAGAGCTCACTTGTAAAGACAAACTTGTAGATACTCGGATCTACATTCTCAATACTTAGGGAGTTCAAAAATCCGTCTCGATGGAACGATCTTTCGCCTCTTAATAGGGACTTAATCACTTGGGGTCTAATCAACCTCTTTTGTTTTCAACTCGGATTTAATTATACCTACGAACATTTCACGAGTTTGGAAAATCGATTTTTATGTCAATTCGTAGTTCAGGGACGTAGCTCTTTCTACAGACAGATTTGACAGATTTCTACCGCAGCTAAGGAATAAAATCTCTAATCTCTACTTGAAAGTAGTATAACAAACATCACACAACTACACATACAACACAGTACAATCAAACATCTTTAGTTTTATCGGTAAATACACTTTTCTCAAACATGCTTTGAAATTTGAGCATTCTTTTAACAACCTTCTTCGAGATAAATCGATATTGCTGTTCTGCCCAAATACATGCGAGCAGCGACTGGCAAAAGTTGTATGAAAATCCACATCTGTCGTGATTTACGGCCGATTTCAATATACTATCCCTAACAATAGTTAGGCCTATCTTAGTTACGTTACTTAGCAACCGCTGTTAATTTGGATCATTTTGGGCTGATTCACAAAAATATCTAGGCAACAAAGCTCTAGTAAGCCTAACTGTTACTGTGGATAGGTTATTGAAACTGACGCTTAGCGGCCAAATAAATTACATACGGCCGGTTTCAATAATCTATCCCTAACAAGAGGTAAGCCTATCTTGGTTACGTTACTTAGCAACCGCTGTTATTTTGGGCCGATTAACAAAACTATCTAGGCAACAAAGCTCTTGTAAGCCTATCTCTTACTGTGGATAAGTTATTGAAACCGACCGATAGTAAACTCATATCTGTCGTGTAATTTAAAAGTGGAACTATCTTTTACTCCGAAGCAAAAAGAGAACTTATCAAAGGTTTTATTAAAATTTCTAACTGGCTTGCAAATAGAAAGCTGTTTTAGAAAAAAAAAACAACAAATGAACATTTTAACGCGGGAAAAAATATTGTTGTTCGTTGTTCGTCTGATTTCGAAAAGTTGTTTTAATTTCCGCGCATTATTTGAGAAAAGTACTATACAAACCTTGGCCACAACCAGGCATTGATGGACTTACGTATGTGTGCCTCGGCTTTGGCTCGGCCCACATTTACACGTTCGTCCATCAATGCCTCTTTAGCTGGCCGCTGCAGTGATGTACTTTAACCGCTTTTGGAGTTGGGTCCAGCCTAGGTGTCGAAGGTGCATTCTACTTTTAGTGTCCTTGCCTTAACTGGCATCAACTCCAAAGGGAACTTTATTTTGAACTTTATGGTTTTTTTTTAGTTGTCAATGATACATTTTTAATTGGAACATAATTATTATGAAATTGTCTGTACTGTAGAGCGATTTATCGGTACTGACGTAAGCTTAATATTTGTCAGATAAGCCCAGCTTCCTCTGTTACATCAATATTTACGTATTGCATAAAAGGTAAATAAACGATTACAAATTGAAAATAATACAAATAAATGAATCTTTTTTCGTTGATTCAAAATAGAAAAGATCGCTGGGATGGGACAATTTGCATTTAGAAATAATTTGGTACGTATCAATAATTGTACTGCATGGACGTATAAATGTGAAGCGATTCCTTAAACACATCTAATGGCGATATCCAGTCCGTACTGGTTCACATAAGCACATCTTCCTTAAAATTTTCGATTGTTTATAGTCTGAAAACGTTTAATGTAATTTCTAAGTTAATTTTCAACAAAGATTAAGTATTTATTTATTAATTTATCTATTTTGTACACACACAAAATTACAGAAAAAACAATTATAAAGAATTATTGTACAGGGGCACGGCATATTTCACATTGAAATTTCTTCCAGCCGGCCCGTGAAAGGAAAGGACATTGAGAAGGGCAGACAGTGTGTAATATTTATAGGTATAAATAATTTAACAAAATTATCAATAAATACACAATACTTAGATATAATATATACAAATTAAACCTATAAATACATATAATACTATAAAATAATTCATATAATGCGAAGAGAAAGACAGAAAGGGATCAGTGCTAAGGACAAGAGGATATTATAAAACTCTTTCACACGTTTTTTGAAAAGAGATATCGTGCGACAATCTCGTATCTCAGCCGGCAACGAATTCCAGAGACGGACGGCATGTACGGAGAAGGAATAGGAAGCGAAATCAGAGTGATGGGAAGGGAACTTCAGGAGGGATTTGGTATGGGACCGACACGGAGAATCAGGTGAATGAGAAAAGGAGTAACGGTCACGGAGGTAAGAAGGATAAGAAGGATTATAAAGGATGTTGAAGAGGAGACAAAGTATTCTGAGAGTATTTTATAAGTATTTTATATTGTGCAATCAAAATCACGACAGGCTTTGCACTACGAAAACGAGAGGGCACTAAGAGGGTGGGCAATGTTTTTTCCATACAAACTGACTATCGACTCAGGGATAGGAGACATCCGTCGGGATATCTCCTTGATTTTTAACATAAAAAATTTCCTTACTCTATAATTCTTTACTTTTTTGCGATAACTTGCTTTTCCAAACAACTAGAAGCCTACTAGAAAAAACACCTATTTTTTGTCACAACTAAAGACGTCTAGTGTGGAGATTCAATAAGTAACTATTTACAAAAAAAGCAAAACGTGGAGGCTTAGTACAACTTCTTATTATTCTATGAGTGAAATTTCTATAACATAGATCCAACTTTCAAGGAGAAAATCGAGAGCCAACTTTGCAACAAGTCGAATTTTACAACTTTTTAACCGACTTCAAAAAAGGAGGAGGTTCTCAATTCGGTTGACATTTTTTTTTATGTATGTACACCGATTACGCCGAGATTTTTGAACCGATTTCCGTGATAATTTTTTTGTTCGATGCAGAATAGTTGCCAATTGGTCCTATAAAATTTGGTTTAGCTTGACCCAGTACTTTTTATGTTTTGAGCATTTTTATTTATTTCATTTCATATTTGTTACTTGGATGACATGATATTATCTTCCTTTAAAAACTTTATTCGCAATATTTAGCGGGAACTGGTAGTTGTCTCTATCGCACGGTATTCAGAAAAGGAGACCAAAATATGACAGCAATAGTTGTTTCAAATACCCTGTTTTTCAAATATCTCTCTGCCAGCTCGCGTCCGCTCTGGGAAAACACGTCAGATTTTTCTCTCCGATAGTGTGATCAGACAATCGGAAGGCGCTTGTGCCATACATTAGTTTGAATACTCAATACCTACTTCTGTACAGAGACGAAATAGGCGTATGATTCTCCTTGCAATTTGCCAGTTGACTCTCTAGCGCATATTATTTTACTCTTTGGACTGAATTTAGAAAAAGTCAGACGCAAAAATCGGGCGTGTATCGAGTGAATCTGATCAGATAGTCTGATCAGCCCCCTAATGGTCTAATTTCAAAATCTATCACAATCCCTTTCAAAGATATTGTGATTGTGATAGTGATTTATGGAATTGTGTAACTTATAGTCGCAATCCCTTTCAGAATCAATGATGTTTTAAATGACACTTCATTTGACACTTCTCCATACATTTGTAAGATATTTTCGTCTATCACTTTGCTTAGATAGTTCAATTTCGTTCATTCAATATCTTTCAAAACGCATCCCGATCACAATCCCTTTCAAATGTCAAATAGTGACGGCCTGAAGTATGTAAATATCTTTCAAAGACGAATGAAAGGGATTGCGATATATTTAAAAATTAGACAATTAGCCCCTGATCAGGCAGTCCCTACAAACCAACGCGATCTTCCTGCAGGCGCGGGCACTTTCAGGGTCAAAGTGCAAATACTGATTTGCCGTTGACTGTTTAATTAGGCGGTTAACCCACTACTTTGCGCTTATTTATAAAATTTTATTATTGATGCAAGTCTTCGAATATGCAAGTACATCAGTTTGACTAGAAAAAACCGCGCCACAGCGGAGGGCGCGGAAGCGCGGTCCGCTGGCTATTCCGCCACTAGACGCGGAGGTTGGGAGCAATCTGCTCGGAGAGAGTCGTATTTTTGAAACAATCGAATAAATGCTTTTGTATAACACTGAATGTGCATGCAAATACAGTAAAAAGTACGCGAAAAGTAATTTGATTGTTTCAAAAATACAACTCTTGCTTCTCCGTCATCGCGCGCGGGATCCGCTGATCCGCTGAAGCGCGGTGCCTGTATTACATTAGGTAACTAACTTTAATTACCTTCTAATATCCATAAACAATAAAGAAGTATAGCTCCGTCAATACATTCGTGTCTAAAATATTTAAAACAATCTCGGTCATATTGTATCACTAGCAAAAACATAATTTTGATATTGGACCCGTCCGTACCCTCTTATTCGCCGGCGTGATTGCCTGTATCGAAGGTTCATCAATTATAGTGCTGACACGCGGATAAGCGAAGACGCCCTGTTCTCTTAAGCTAAGCTTACTAAGGGTTCAACATATTTATAGAACTTACACGTAGATGGAATAGGTAGAGATAATAGTTCTGCTAAATATTATTATGCAGTTTCATTGCCTGTTTCGAAGTAGTCTGCCTGTGTAGTACGGGTGTGTAATATATGATATAATAACATATCGTATAAAACTTACAAAATAAAGGACAGGTTACATAAAATCATTTCATATAACGTTCATTTCGTATAATCAACGAATGACATAAATTAAAAATACATCATTTTAAAACGTATTTGATATAAAATAGTTAGATATAATAAGCACTTACTATAAAACTTAAAATGTATAATATTTTTAACACATAATAATTATATAACATAATATCATTTCATATAACGTTTGTTGGTGTTGAATGAATCTGAAGGTTACCTATTGGGTAAGTAGATACTGTCCACCAAACAATAATTATATAGTTCAGAAGGTGTGAAATAAAACCAAGAGATTGGGTGACGAGCGGCCAGGACTGGCGCGCAATGGTAACTGCAATTTTATTTGCTTTTAATTACACAGGTGTACATACTACATAGTTACATCTACCTATGTGGTGCAGCGGTTCTGGGAATTTATGTGTGCCTACATCAGCCCCCCCCTTAAAGAAAAGAAAGCAAAAACATTGATTGGAAAGGGAAAAAAAAAAAATCAACTTACAATTTTATCCGATGTTAAATTTATCAATTTGAATACAGTATAAAATTATTAATATTACCGCTGCACGAATCCCGAACATTGTTTACGAAGTGAAACATAATAACGCTGATAACTACTGTGACTCGAATAACATAATGTGAACTGAAAACAATAGGTATAAGTATAGAACATAATTTTACATTACAAATTTCGTTATCGTACATTTGTTTTTCCTGTTGTTTATTTATATTGAAAATAAAAACAATACAAATATGATGACTTTAATTTTACAACTTTACTTTTAATTATTTAATCACAAAACCAAAATGTTGCAAAAATTTACTTTTATGCAATTACAAAATATTTAAACGTTTATATATACCTTATTACTAGTAACATTACATGGAATATGCGTTTTGCGTTCCTTGCGGAGAGGAAGTTGTTGTTTGTACCACCGGTACCGTATGTACTTTGACCACAGGAGGCGTTGTACAAATCGCAGCTGACGCTTCCTTGCGGAACCAACTTCGCATTCTCTTCTTAAACTGACTTTTCAACATAAATATTATCAGCACTCCAAATACTACTGCAATTACTATCAGGACAATTCCCATAAAATTCACTTTTTCCCCAATATTTTCGTTGGATACACTCTGTGCAAGTGCCACATTGTTTTGTTGTGGTTTACTATGATAATAACCCATTATGTAATTCGTTAAGGAAAACTACAAAACAACCGCAACTGTTTAAATTCTGAATGTAAAATAAAAATTTATTATTAAAATGTCAGTTTAAGTAGTGTGAAAAACCAAACGATTTCCACATTACGAAATACGTTTTTAGTGCATTCAGCTATTCCTATATGAACTTAGATAACCTTTTATGAACTACATCATTTTCAAACGATTGCAAAATTTTGTCCAAGCGTTTACTTTACACATTGCCAAACATTTTTTAAACGAATTATACATTTAATAAAAGTACATGGCTACATTATTACGTAACAGTACGATTACAATATTACATTATACTTTTTCTGTCTAGCCTTACGACATAAGTCTTGGGATCGGTGTTTCCTACTGCAATACAGCATACCACTAGACGAAAAATAATCCTAACATACATGATAAGTAAATATAGTATACAACCCTAACAAACATAACACATGTTCTAGGTAAGTAAAAACTATTTAAGTTATTCACAAAATCTAACCGGTCTCTTGACCTGTCGGCCACTACGAGTGGTAAAGGTATGTGCAGACGTTAGATTATCTTTATTACTCGTCGCGGCTTTATTTTTATCCGCGCTACTAGATAATTTACCATCCTGAGTATTTGTTGGTAAACAATCGTTTTGTCGCTGGTTCGGTGAAATGGGTTCGTTGTTGATAACGTAAGCTGGTTTTAACCTATCGATAGACACTTTTACATTTTTACCGAGCATTTGTAAAACAAAACATTTATCTAACCTCTCTATAACACGATAAGGACCCTCGTACGGAGGTTGCAATGATCTTTTAACTAAGTCAACGCGAACGAAAACATGTGAACAGGTACTTAAATCTGAATGAACAAAAATAGTACGCGAATCTCTTTGTTTTACAGGTTTTGGTTTAAGCCTTTTTATGATATCCCGAACGTTCTCCGCGTATTCAAATGAATCGCTATATTTACTATTGCAATTACTAGAACAGTCATAAAAATCTCCGGGCATTCTTAATGTCTTACCAAAAACTAGCTCGGCAGCACTCACTCCAGTGTCACTACGTGGTGCTGCTCGTAATCCAAACAACACGGTAGGCAGCTCCTCGACCCATTTACCTTGGTCACCTCGGGCCATTAGCGCTGCTTTCATCGAACGATGAAACCTCTC
Source organism: Chrysoteuchia culmella (assembly GCA_910589605.1). Classification (NCBI taxonomy): domain Eukaryota; kingdom Metazoa; phylum Arthropoda; class Insecta; order Lepidoptera; family Crambidae; genus Chrysoteuchia; species Chrysoteuchia culmella. Next base: position 7,709,865 of record OU342651.1, read on the forward strand.
CACTGCCCCATTACTCTGCGGATGGTAGGCGGTGGTACGTAACCTATTAATACCTAGGCATTTCATCAGTTCGTTGAATAAGCTGCTCTCGAATTGCCTGCCCTGGTCAGTTGTAATCCTAACAGGACAGCCATATCGTGTAATCCAACCCTCATACAGAGTTTTGGCTACCGTTTTAGCATAAATGTCTTTCAGTGCAAAAACTTCCGGCCAACTCGTGGTCCTATCGATTATCGTTAAACAATATCTAAATCCATCTTCCGAAATGGGCAACGGTCCTACCAGGTCGACATGAATGTGGTCAAAACGGCCACAAGGTTCAAATTGTCCTAACCCTGACATCGTGTGCCTAACCACCTTTGATTTCTGACATTGAATACAGGTTTTAGACCAATTTCTTACGTCTGTATTCATGCCTGGCCAAAAATATTTTGATGTTACCAATTTTGTAGTCGTCTTAATTCCAGGATGAGATAGATCATGAACTGCGTGAAATGCCTTTTTCCTAAATTCTACAGGTAAGTACGGCCTGATGATGTTAGACGAGACCTCACATATAAGTTCGTTCTGAGAATCGGTCAAAACAATTCGCTTGAAATTTATTCGCCCACTCGCTTGCTCTAACAACTTCGTCAGCTCGGTGTCCGCTTGCTGCGCTGCTGCTAACTCAGCGTAATTAATCACCGTGGGACAAGCAATAGTGTCAACACGCGAAAGTGCATCCGCTACAACATTATCACTACCACTAACATGCTTAATATCCGTGGTAAACTCACTTATAAACATAAGTTGCCTAATTCGTCTAGGCGTTTCTTTATCACTAGGTTTCTTTGAAAACGCAAATACTAGAGGTTTATGATCGGTAAAAATGGTAAATGGTCTACCTTCCACTAAGTATCTAAAATGAAGTACCGCTAGATAAATTGCCAATAACTCACGATCGTATGCACTATACTTAAGTTGAACGTCATTGAGTTTTCTAGAAAAATAACCTATTGGCTTCCAGTGCGCCCCTGTCCTTACTTGTAGTACACTACCTACGCAATCGTTCGACGCATCGGCCATAATAGCAAGCTCCGCGTTCTTAACCGGATAAGTTAACTCTGCGGCGCTTTGTAAACTGGTCCTACATTTGTCGAATGCGGCGTCAGCTTCAGGTGTCCACTGAATAATAGATTTGTCTTTCTTTTTAGCACCTTTTAAATATTTTTTTAATTCCGCCTGATTTTCGGCTGCTCTAGGTAAACTCGCCCTATAAAAATTTGTCATCCCCAAAAAACGTCGTAACTGTTCAATCGTTTTCGGTTTAGGAAAATCGATTATAGCTTGCACTTTATTTTTCAAAGGGGTAATCCCGGACGCCGTAACCTCGTATCCCAAAAAATCGAGTTTCTCCTGCCCGAACAAACATTTTGATAAATTAATTGTGATTCCAAACTGATTTAACCTTTCAAAAATAGCTTTTAAATGTGCTCTATGCAACTCTTCTGTTTCGCTTGCGACGATGACGTCATCAATGTAACAAAAATAGAAAAAATCTGAATAATTATTACTTTTTTTAGATGGTTCGACTTTCAATTCCGTAAACGAATTTTCTAACCCTTGAAAAACGGTGTTGTTCATGAACCTTTGGAATGTCTGCGCCGCGTTTCGCAAACCGAAGGTCATTCGAGGAAACTCGTATAGTCCAAAAGGTGTCGTTATCGCGGTTTTTTCAATATCCTCAGGCGCTACTAAGATATTATGGTAAGCTCGATTAACATCCAACCTCGAAAAAAAATGTTTATTGCCTAACACGTAAGTAAAATCGTGTAAACGTGGTATAGGGTACCTATCTGGCTTAGTAATAGCGTTTAAGGCCCTGTAATCCCCACAAGGACGTAACTGTCCATCCTTTTTCGGCACGACATGCAAGGGACTCGCCCACGCACTTTTCGATGGTCGACAAATACCAAGCTCTTGCATACGTCTAAATTCCTCCTTTACCGCGCTATACCTTTCGGGTGCTAAAGGCCTAGCCCGCGCGAACACCGGGGAACCGACGGTTTCGATATGATGATATACCGAGTGCGGTGGGTTTTCCCTAAAAGACACGGGTTTCGTGATTTCTGGAAATTGTGACAGTAAATCCGAATAAACAATATTACTATTTACTGTAGTCAACGACGAACCATTCCACGAAATAATTGAACCAACAACACTCAAGTTAGTAATTTTATCTAAAAGTTTTCTACCACTTAAGTCAACAAGTAATTTATGATGCAGTAAAAAATCAGCGCCAATTATTGGCTGATTAACATCTGCCAAAATAAATGTCCAAGTATAAGGTCGCCGTAACCCTAAATTCAACGTTAAAGTTTTTAGTCCAAAAGTTTTTATTACTGAACCATTAGCGGCGTACAATTTAAAATCAAATTTATCAACATTATACTTAAGAAAACAATTCTTACTTGCAGGTAAAACAGATACATTAGCTCCGGTGTCAATTAGAAAACGCATACCTGATACTTTATCGCACACTATGAGGCGGTTATTCGTAGTGCAGGGGCCCGCCATCGGCTGCACCACGTTTAGTTTTCCGGCTGCTTGTTAACCTTCTCGCCTTTCCAGTTACATGGCTCGACGCACTTGACAGCTCTCTCCCGATAACGGAAATGGTAAAAACACAGCCAGTTTCCGCTTTTCCGATTGCTGCCGCTCCGCGATTGTGATCTGCTGTTCCGCGATGAAGCTCTGGAGTCATATCCGCTGCGATTCTTCTGCCTTGATCTGCCTCTTTCAAGGTTACTCAGGCGCAGATTTATCTTGGCCAGCTGTCCCAGGAGGGCGTCCGTGCCATTGGCTGATTTTCCCGGATTTTCCGTGGTCTCCGCTACTTGCACTGCTCCCATACTGGTGTTCTCCAAGACCTTGTCTGCTATTTTAGCCAGCACGTCCAGGTCTTTTGCATCCGCCACTGCCAGTACTGCTTTGATCGCCGTTGGCAGGTGTGATTGCCATAATACCGTCAAGGTTTCATCAGGCACCCTCTCTTGGGCTAGGTTGCGCATTCTGCGCAGGAGTTGTGATGGACGCTGATCTCCCAGCTCCATTTCTCCAATTAGCTTCTGGACCTGCCTGCTAGCGGACTCCTCAAAAATGGTCAGGAGCCGTTCCTTGAGCATCTCATACTTATTAGTGTCAGGTGGTTTGACGAGTATGTCTGTCACCTGGCCTATAATTTCCTTGTTCAGCTTCGTAATCACGAGATCATATCTGGCTAAATCTGACAATCGTTGCTGGTTGATTGTAGATTCCAACCTGACGAACCAAACACGAGGTTGATCGGGCCAGAATTCCGGAATCCGTGACGCAATAGTTATCTGCTCTAAAGCTGCTCCAGGTTGTTGTGATGCCGCAGCAGGATGTGAAGGCGCCCCCATATTTGGTTGCAACACCGGAGTAGTCATGATTAAAAATCGATCACGTACAACTGTAAAGTTCGGTAACGTGAAACCTTTGAGTCCGGGCCCCGAGACTAAAGGGAGTTATCACTGCGCGTCAGTAATTATGTCACACGGGCCAACTAATTTTATTCACACAATAAAATCCTTGAAATTTATTTTCACGGTCACTAGTGTTCACTTTAGGGGTCACCAATGTTGGTGTTGTATGAATCTGAAGGTTACCTATTGGGTAAGTAGATACTGTCCACCAAACAATAATTATATAGTTCAGAAGGTGTGAAATAAAACCAAGAGATTGGGTGACGAGCGGCCAGGACTGGCGCGCAATGGTAACTGCAATTTTATTTGCTTTTAATTACACAGGTGTACATACTACATAGTTACATCTCCCTATGTGGTGCAGCGGTTCTGGGAATTTATGTGTGCCTACACGTTCATTTCCTATAAAACAAACACTTTTTAAAAATGGACAAAGTAAAGTTGTATGAATTAGTCGTTATATCAAATAAAAGATTTATTACTAATGATGATTACCTATATGAAACAAAATAATTATACCAAATAAAATTATTACAATTCTGTGAAACAAAATTATATCAAATGACCTTTATGTTAAATGATGTTATATAAAATGATAATTGTATGAAATAAACATTATGTAAAAAGAAATTAGTTAGTAGACTAACTAAATGAAATTATATCATCCAATACGCACCAGTGTAGTGCACAATTGTCTTCATACCAAAATATTTCAAATCGAAAACTTTGCGTATCGTCAAGTCAAAAAGTCCTTTCTATTTTTCCTCACCGAAAAAAGATTTAATTGCTTGTATTATTTTCAATTCTAATCCTATATTGACCTTTTATATCAAGACGTAAGCAATGATGTAACGTAAACAGAGAAACTTGGGATCTGACAGGTATTTTCAAAAATTATGAAATTGTCTATCGAGCGAATTATTAGAACTTACGTAAGGTTCCAATAAATTGCTCGACAGACCTTTTAAAAATAATAATGTTCCAATTAAAAATCTAGAATTTGTGCTAGCACTTAGTAGAATTAAAATCCAATTAGTCAAATCTCTTTTTAGGGTTCCGTAACAAAGTGGTAAAAAGGAACCCTTACTCAGTCTGTCTGTCTGACTGTCCTGTCACAGCTGGATATCTCAAGAACTACTAATGCTTTGAGCTATGAACTACGAATGCTATGAACTATGAACTTGAAATTAGGAATAGTTTAAAATGACGTTTTCACCTCACACGCTCGGAAAAGGAGGATTTGTCATTCAGTTTCCGTGTAGAAAATTTTGCGGCCTTGCGCGGTAAAATACTTTTTTAATTTAATACCTAAAAATATGTCATAATGAGTTCCGAATCGCATTATTGCCATTTTTTGTTACATTTTATACTTATTTTAATATTTTAAATAGCTTTGAATTAATTATAATACTCCGTTTTGGTTAGATTGTTTTAGTTCATTGAACCATAAAACAATAACAATAAGATTAAACTATTATTTGTTATAAGAATTTTATATTAGGCTGGGTGAGATTTCACAACCAATGATTGTATTTCGGAACGTGGCATAAACCTTCATTTTTAAATTGTATTTGTCTTGTACCTCATGTCAATGTCAACATTACCGAATCGTTTTTATTGTTATTTATAAACAACAATTATTCCTACTTCAAATAACTTTGAATTAACTAGCCATTTTCCAGCCTTGCATAACAAATAACTATGGTTATGCAAGGCTAGAAAGTTGGTTATTAGCGGCGAGTTACCTCTAATAACTAACGCATTATGACATATTTTAAAGTATTAATTTTAAAAAGTACTTTACCGCACTAGGCCGCACAATGCGATTTTCTACGTTGAAACTGAATGACAAATCCTCCTTTTCCGAGCGTGTGAGGTGAAAATAACTATTGCCCCACTATTATGCAAATAAGAGAGAAATAACTACACATTATTCTAGTAACAACAGGGACTGTCTTAAAAATTCGAAGTACTACACGGCATATGGGGTATCATATGAAAGAGCGCTGTTTGCACATTCTCAATATTTTTTTCTTTTTTTAGGCTGCATAGTATTGGACTTTTGATGAAAAAGTAAAAAAAATACTGTTTCTCCCCCCCCCCCCTCCCCCTCTTTATTTCTGAAGTTTACATAGAGAAAAATCTGTATTTTTTTCTATGTTATAGAAGTTTATGTAAAGATTACAGGGAAAATAAAACAATGTTTTTAGTAGCATACTTTTTCAGAAAATTAAATATTTATATATTAAGATGGTACGGAAACCTCGGTGCGCGAGTCCTACTCGCTCTTGACCAGTTTTTTTTTTATCTATTTCTGCGCTTTTTACGTTTAAGTTAATGAGTGAAGCTTACCATTCAAATGTTTTTGTTGAAATCCTTGACCGAAGTTTTCTTTTAACTGGCTATTATTTGGCGTCTTGCTACCAAATTGATTGAAAAAAGTCTTGTTGGTTTGTTGAATTTCCTTAGGTTTTATAACTTCTGCTATAAAAAAATTAAGTACGTTTTTATTAAAAAACTAGATGACCCGTGCACACTTCGCTGGGTATTTTTATTTACGTAATGAAATTTAAAAAAAAACAATCAATTACAGCTTTTATCATTCAGAAATAATTTAGCTTTTTACTGGTGAAAGCATTTTCAAAATTGGTTCAGTCGTTTAGAGATTACTTCCTATACTTACAAACTTTACTTCCTGTGTAGATAAGAGATTTCAAGTCAAATTACTCCAATCGACATTGAACTAGAAAACGTAACTTTTTAAGTCCAGAGTTGTTTCGAGAAATTTGACATTTTGTAGGTATAAACCGAAGTTGCTTTTGACTGTACTTGACCTTAAAAAAAATTTCTTTTGATTCCGAAAAAAACATACCTGTCGGAGCTTGTGGTATAAATACGTTGGCCTTGCTACGATCTGGTGCTACGAGACTACGGTTTTCGTAGTCGTTACCAAAGTTCACTGGGAATAAGAGCCTGTCCTCTTGCATTTGCTGGCCTAGTAAATTGTTTTGAAATATATGAAGGTGATAAAAAAACCTTATAACCATTTAGTCCAGATACCCGTATCGTAGCTCCGTTTTGTATCAGCAGCGTCGCGTTCAAGAACGCTAGTCAGGGGGGCGATTCTCATGCTGAGATTATATGCATTTTTCTATCCAAAATTTCTTTGAATGTAAGTAAAATCTCTACTACTTACTGCCAAAATCCTTTAGTTTCTAAGATTCTTGACAACCGTAAAATGACGAAGATTGTTTTCATTCAGTTTTTAATAGTTTTAATGACCCCTGGACGCCCATTTGGTACGGTACTGTGGTGTACGGCGGGCGGCTTGATACGCTCCTACGTTCGCAGCGTCGAACTTTGCGTCCGGAGTTTTTGGATCGCGATGCTTATGTCGCAGGATAATTAGATAAATCGATTTTTGCGAAAAGCCTAGGGATATTGCGAAAACACGGATATTAGACAACGGTGTTGTGATTTCTCAATGCTACTGAAAAAGGATAGGATTTTTGCGAAAAACTGGTTGCCTTAGTAAGATTGCGAAAAGAATCGCTGGCTATTATGAAATAAGAACACTGATTGGCTGGTCGGATCGTCCAAAAAAACATCTTCTCTGATTGGTTGACGACTAGACGTTTCAAATGTCAATCCATTCTCTCATCTCTCCATCCAACCAATCAGAATAACAATTAGCAAGCAAGCAAAAATTAAGCCAATCAGAATAAAGAATAGCCAATGTTACTAAAGAAACCCGTATTTTTGCAAAAACCCTATCTTTTTTCAGTAAGATTGAGAAATGTCAACACTATTGTCTAATTATCCGTGTTTTTGCAATATCCCTAGGATTTTTGCGAAAATTCTATTTATCAAATTATCCAACGACACTTATACGAAACTGAGGTACGGTACGGACAAAAGAACATAATATCTGGACACATCTTTACGACCAGTGCTGACCGATGGAGTAGCTGCGACTTGATGGGCATTTTTCCTTTATTATTGGTAGGGTGAATCAATAAGGTTGATGTGTTGATGATCAGTAGGGTTAGCTCGAAATAGTATTCACCCGAGTTCTTTTCCTAATAATTAACACGTGTTGTGAGACTCCATTTTTAACTCAATCTACCGTACTTACTTACTTACTTTACCGTAATTTCTATAAATACTAAATATATAATTACTTGACATTGGCAAAATTCGCGAATTTTATCGCAAGGACGCCGTTAATTAAGAAAGAAGAAGAAGTCAAATGTAGGTAATGTCAAAAAAATATAGGAAAATGTAGTTCCTTTTACGTCCAATTGTGGAACGCTGCTCAATATCTCATACATTTGTTTTCATTACTTCCTCGATACTTACTTGAAAGTTATTCGTGCTAGGCCTACTGCTATGCTTTAGTGACATATTGACGCTGTTGTCATGACAATTATCACATCAGCGTAAACAGTATTGAAAATGGTGCACTCCGTCTCATCAAAGTTCCGTCCGCTGCTATCAAGGCTGCTGCGAGATTGTCTAAGCCAGGGTTTCCCAAACTAAACCACCATTGCCCACTGGTGGGTCGCGAGCGAAATATTGAGTGAGCCCTGTAGAACGACACACCAACCGACCGATTCCGTGGGCTGTGTTCAGTTGTATTTTTTTTTTTTGTTAATTGACAAGTCCTATATTCATTCACAAAAAAATATTAAAGACTCAAATTTTACTACATTTCATAAGGACTTATTAACATTATTAACAAGTAAAGCCTATTATACCGTAACTGAATTTTTAAATGACAAATTTTAAATTATTATTCGTTCTATAAATTGATTTACTGTATTCCTGACTTAATTAAATATTTTTAACTTTACTTTTATTGAAATTTAATTACATACTTATGTGACATTTTTATAAATACATTTTATTTAAATAATTTAATAGATTGACATTTTATGCGCCTGACTTAATTTTAGGTAGTAATTATGTAACTTCTTAAGACATTTAATCTAATTTAATAATTATTGTAACTATAAGCATAATCATAATCAACAATCTAAATTTGTACTCCTAATATAATGTCCAAGCATAGTTTTTTTTTTTGTAAAACCATCTGTATTTTATTTATTAACTATGTTTACAAATAAATTAATTTCTATTTCTATAGAACTATTATTTTAAGTAGTCTCGTAACTCGTTACGGCTCTGGGACGAGGCCGAAGACCAGCAATTTTATGCCACCTTTTCCCTAAGGCAGCCTAGAGGTCAGGTGGGTCCCGAATTTGGAAACTTGTATTAGATGGGTCGTAGCCAAGACAACTTTAGGAACCAACAGTTTTGGCAGCAGTGGATGCAACATCGGTATTGTTGACTTGTATCAAGACAACAGCTTAAATTCGTTGTTTAGAGAAGGTCCCAATCAATTTCAAACTTATGCAGAAACAGAATTTATTTAATAACTTTCAGTATAGCCACCACTAGCTTGTCTGTTTTTCGTACCTGAAACGATGAACGGAGTGTTGTTGTCAGAATAAGAAGCAAGGTATCGAGGATCTATGCCTGACATCATCTGTCCTTGACTTGGATGACGCTGGAAAATAAATACAAAGTGTAAAGAATAGCCGGGTCAAGTCAGCTATTGCACTAGACTGGTACTGAAGTCGGCATCGAAATCGGTTTCATTTGACAGATGGATGTGTCACATTGCTGCTTTTTTTTGGCACAAATGAAAACTGTCACATCCATCTGTCATCTTCCAAGATGGAAGCAAGCCTCTCCTGGAATCCTCAACCACTGAGGCACTGGTTATCTAATCTCTAACTGTTTGAACACAACAATGCTGAAAACATTGTTGTTATGGCGTCAGATTAGATAAGATGGTGGTAGCTGGCCAGGTAAGCTAACTCGATATTATTTTTGTCACCCATCCCTTGACTGAACCAGCACAAATGATTTCACTACTTCGCCGTCGAATTTGAAGAAAAAAGATAAAATATAGGAGTTCGGTGGTGCGGTGTTTAGTGCGCTCGGTCTGTGATTGCGACGGTTAAGCAACTTTTGCATTGGTCGGTCACAGGATGGGTGACCAAATATTTTTTGCTTTGAGCTTCTCTATACTTCCGAAGGCATGTTAGGCCGTTGGTCCCGGTTACATTTGCAGTCGTTAAAACTCACCAATCCACATTTGGCCCCTGTGGTGAGTTATATGACTGTTGGCTCAATCTCCTTATCCATCCATAAGAAGGAACTGTGCCCTAGCAGTGGGAAAATTAAAATAGCTGATGATGATCATCATCATGACAAAATATGAAATAGTTGACGACCTTTTTGGCGCAGGGGTACTATACCCACCTTTTGCGCCAAAGGTCCCAGGTTCGATCCCCGGACAAGACAAATATTTGGGTGTATAAACATGTCTATTTGTCTCTATATTATGTATGTATTTACAAAAAAAAAGTATAAAGTAGGTACCTATGTTTGTCCGTTATCTAGTATCCATAACACAAGTTCTTCATGAAACTTAACGTGGGATAGATAATTGGTTTAATTATATTAAAAAAACCGACAAGTCCGAGTCAGACGCGCCCACCGAGGGTTGCGCATAAATTTTTAGATACCTAAGTACCTACATAATTTGCAAATACTTTAGGAGTCGATTTTCGCAGTTTTTTCCAATTATTTCCCGAAATTCAGATTCCAAATTAAAGACTATTTTTTTATTTATTTATTAATTACAAATGTAGTTTTTAGATTTTTCCTGTACTTGTACCAAAAGACGATATTACTTGCCAAATTTCATAGTTCTAGGTCATTGGGAAGTATCCTATGAGTTTTGATTCCCTTGTGAGTGTCGAAGTAAGTATAAGTGTTTGCGGAAAAAAGGGCCCATTTTTTTTTTACGTTAATTTAGAAATTTGTTTTTTTTACAGCATGAAGAGATTGTTGACCTGAATATATGGTTTTAGTTTTAACTTGATACCTCCACGCGTTCCCGAGATAAACGAAGACTGACGGACAGACGGACAACATAGTGATCCTTTAGGGGTTCCATTTATTCTTTTGAGGTACGGAACCCTAAAAAAAACAATAAACTCACACTAATCGGTGTAAATGGAGCAGCGTTCATGCGGTTCTGGGCCCCACAGTAAGCATCAGAGTAGAACGGCGCCGGTGGTTCCACGGCATATCCGCCGAAATAAATAGTCTCGGGGCTAATAATGATAATAATATTATCACATTATTGTACACAAAGACAAATTATAAACAAATAAAACGACGAAAAAGAAATCATACCTACCGTAATTATAATATGGCGATCTTATTGCTTAATTATCAATCTTTTTCGGAATAACAGACAGGAATACAACGTAAAGGTATGTTATTTATTAACATAGCTTAACATACTTATAGGTATTGTTCCCTCACGCCCGACTCTAAGTTATATTTTTTTTGGGATATCTACTTAATTATAACTAATCTTTTAAAATAATGAACTTTACTTCAAAGGTTTCGTTTATTAAAGTAATAGCTAAGAGGCACAATAATAATTTACTCACATCATGTTGGTGTTGTTTCTGGCAGTGGCAGGATTACCTCTAAAAGCAATAGGTTGATTCCCTTGAGAATATTCTACGGATAAAAAATAAGGTTCAGTTCAGGTAGTGTTCAGTTCACACATAAATTTTAATGTAATTTCTTACATAAAAACTTGCAGCATTTCGTAAATACTTACCAGCTCCTACTCTTGGTTCACGAACAACAAATCTGTCCATTCTTTTTAGTATTATTTTATTATGTGTTTATATATTTCAGTGCCTATTGAGTAATTCACTTCGAATATGAAAGAAAGAAAGTAATAAAACTAAAACAAATATCACCTGTCCAAACTATTTAATTAATTAAAATAATGTAAAAAAAGAAATTACCATCGATCCGACAAAACTTACAAATTTGCCGCCAATTTTTGTTGTTTTTTTTGGGCGTTTATGTTTAATTTTATCAGAACAGACCTCGGAACAAAATCTTTTGTTTTTTTTATTTAATACCGTGCGTTCGCACTGCAAAATATTTACAAGAAAACACGTAAACGTAAAGTGCGGCCGTTGAGAGATACATTTTAAGACAGGACCTATCGAGTGTCTTGGACATCCACTGCTTGCTTCTTTTTACTGTTTTTGCAGTGTGCTCGGTAATACAAATAAATTTGGCTGCTCGAATCAGAAACGTAATTTAAACAAGCTTCACGTTTCAAAGAAAAAAATAACAAGTTGCCAGACGCTCAAAACCTTCCAAATTATAGGGTACATTGAATTAAATCCTACAAATATTAAAAATGTGAAACTTTACGATACTTTTTGTAAAATTATTGATTAACGCGTCAAAATGTGATTTCTAAGATTGCCTGACCTGTGTTAACATTAAGATAAGCAGAGATATTAGCTAAGAATCAGCTAAAAATATTACTGAAGCAAACCAATTGAATATGTCCAATTGTTTTTGTCCTCTTCACTAGTAGACTTAAGAATATGGCTACATTATTTTACAGAATGACAGTTCTATTTCTCATTTTACTGCATCTACAATACAAGTCCGAATTATAGAGGTCAGGGATTCCATGAAGGGAAAATATTTTCCGTATTGATAATTGCAACTTCAATAATTGAATATTAAGCAATCTGATTACTATTTTAAAATTTAAATTTTTAAGTCCTAGTTTTTCTTATTGAAAACTAAGTACTAAAAAACAAAGATATTTTTTTTCACTTAAATTCGTTCAATGCGTTCCGGTTTTGGCGTGACCGTTTTTTTTTAATGGTCCCACGGTCGGAGTGTCCTTCAGAACTGTCAGAATTCCGTCGAATTAAAAATGAGACTTGTATAATAATGCATTTATTTTTTAAGTATCTTTTTCCTGCGCAGTTTTTATATTTTTTAGTTGGGTTTTTTATTATAGTATGGCAACATTTCCTCTGTCAAATTAAATATCAAAATTGTCAAACTCTGCTCTGTCTGTCAGCCAGCTGTCAATGCCAGATGTGTTCAATCAATGTGTTGTGTTGTGAACACAAATTTGTGAATTTGTGATTGTTTTCCTTCAAAAGTCAGAATAGTTCCTGTATTTAGAAGTTCAATTATAATATTAAAACAACTGTATTTTCAATACGTAATTACTTGTGAAGTAACATACTGTAACAAGAAAAAATGGAGCTCCAAGATACATACTATAACAAGTCAGAGTATGTGGAAACGGTAATAATATAAAATCACCGAATTTTAATTTTAAAGAGTAAAATTTTACTGTGATCAAGTACCACCAATCGAAACCGTTTTATTTACACAGGCATCAGGAAACAAGGTTAGCCGACAAACTGTGCTATGTGGTTCTCAAAACATAGTATTACATGGCAAAGTTATTGTACAAAGTGATGCTATTATCAGAGGCGATTTGGCTAATGTGAAGACAGGAAGGTTTTGTATAATAAGCAAAGGATCAGTTATTAGACCTCCTTTCAAAAAGTTCAGCAAAGGGTATGTACTATAGGACCAAGAAAATTAGACGCATGACAGCTAAGAAAAACCTAGAACAACTAACTGAAACTGCTGAATAAATCAATTAATCACTGTAGATTAATCAGTTAACAGGCAAATGTGGTGACAGGCAGGATAAGGAAGGGCGCCGAAAGTCAAAACTGCATCCTGTCATGCACCTAATTGTTTTGGTCATTTAGTAGACTTTGACTGTCTGAAAACCTTGATTTACATGTTTTGATCCAGTGAACTTTCTTTCTAATTCATATTTATTCCTTTTCAGAGTGGCATTCTTCCCTCTTCAAATGGGCGACCATGTTTTTGTTGGTGAAAATACAGTTGTAAATGCTGCAGTTGTGGGATCTTACGTTTATATTGGGAAAAATGTTGTTATCGTAAGTCTCTGCTCTCTTTGAAATTATAATAGGTATACTTATAATTGTGTGAACCCCCCGTTTCCACTGGCATAACATTTATGAAGTACGGCCGCTGTGAGGATGACCAATAGAAGCTCTCGATAGAAGCTTTTAAGTAATGCATACTCTCAGTGGCCGCATTATAGGTTTACACTGGAAACGGGGGTAGGTAGCATAGTACCCATGTACAAATAAAAAAATATTATTTTTTAGGGGCGAAGGTGTGTGTTAAAAGATTGCTGCATGATTGAAGATAATTCAGTGTTACCAGCAGAAACAGTTGTGCCTTCATTTGCAAGATACTCTGGTAGTCCTGCCAGGTTAATCACCACACTTCCAGAAGCAATGCCTGATCTCATGACTGAATTTACCAAGAGCTATTATCAACACTTCTTACCAACAACTGTTAATTAATAGATGTCTCTAGACATTGAACTTATTTATTTTAATTATATTATAAGAACATATATCAAGCTAATTAAACAATAACATCGCTTCTCTAATTCTTTTGTTTCATAGATGTAACCCATGTACATATTCAATTCTTCCACCAAGTTGTATTTTTAACTGACCAACTTCTTGTGGTGTAGTTGGTGATTTGATGCTATTAAATCGCCAACTTCTAATTACAGTATTATATTCTGTGGTAATAGTACAATTGAGAGGAGATTTCATGGAGGTAATATACTAACAGGACCTAGTACTGCCAAACACAAATTATATAGGTAGTTAATAGGCAAAACGAGCCGAGTGGAGTAAGATATCTACAACAGAGGCCGATTGTCCCTTTCTAAAACTTCCCATGCTTCTTCTTAGAAAGGTAATAGTTTGTAGAAAATGGTAGAAATTTTTGAATTATTATTAGTAAGAACACAAATAAGGACTTTCCTTATTAATATAGATAGTTATTTTGTAACTTTACCCTTAAACACCAAACACTTGGTAGTATTTTTTTACTACCTAAGTGTCAAGCGGGTCATGGTGTTGTATGATCACATTACTATAAAATTTGTGTGTATGATATATGTATAACAAATGGGGTAACCATGCGATGCGGGATTAGTTGATCGTAGTGTATTTCAAGTGCAAAAAAAGCACGAATGATTTTTATTAAGTCTGGTGGAGTAATTTTTCACGTGTAGGTATGTAATATATTCTTCAATCTCTGATATAAAATTACTGATTTTGTATTTTTTTTGTTGTAAATATTGTTATAGTTAAATTCAATAAAGTTTTTTTTCAATTTGTTAAAATGCGTCCCGGTTTTAGCGAGATCGTTTTTTTAATACCCACACTTCAGAACTGTCTGAATTCCGTCGTATTAAAAATCTGAGTAACTTTCTAAATTAAAACTAAATATAAATTAATTAAGTAGGTCCCGTGCAAGTATTAAAATATTTTTCCCACATAACAAAAAAATTATGGTGACTCTCTTAGAAAGGGACACAAAGCCTACACCTAGGTACTACACATCCAGCTCGACTCGCTTTTAGGCTGCGAGTACTCAGTCCAGAGTGAAAGCACACCACAAAATCAGAGCTGGGGCCGTACCGCGCAAGTGGCGTCGGCATCGAAATCGGCTTCATTAAACAGATATGGACGTGACACATTGCTGCTTATTTTTGACACAAAAGAAAACTTACCAAAGACTAAGAGCAATATGGGGGTTGCATTAGATATTCGCATCCCGATTTAGTATTAAAGGAGGGGGGGAGGAGGGGGTTCCTCCCCCCTCAACCCCTAGGCGCGGAAACCTGTAGTTTTTTTTTTTTGTGAAGGTCAATAACCTACAAGTCGACTCATTGAATATTAGGCTTCCGAACGTCTCCGGCGCTGCGGGAAGTGCAGCCCCTCCGCCCCTGCGTAACAAACCGCAGGCACTTCATGTTCCCCTACGCAGCTTCGGCTTTTTGGTCGCCTGCGGCGACCAGCCTCAGCCGCTTCGGCGCACATGGTGCCTGCGATTTATTACAGCGCGCGGGGGCTGCTCTCCCTCCGCGCCTCCGGGCTTTTATATACACTCTAGGGGTAGGGCAGACTAGTACCACGTGAGGTCGGGGTTAACTAATTCGGTTCTGTCACTAATTTTTAACTATTCATTCCAAGTTGAAAAAACTACAACTTTGCTTGTGTGGAGACTGCATACAAGATGGCGGAAAAATGCGTTCCGTTTCATGATTATTTTCATAAAAATAATTATTTTAATTTTGTTTGTTGTTTTTACAATATATTTATGAAGAATAATAATAAATAATAATAAATGAATACTAAATAATAAAAATAAGGGATAAAACAACCTAAAAGTTATTACTATAACGTAAAATAACGTTCCGTTACACGTAACTTCAAACACGTGTAAAAAAAAAACCAGGCATCTCCGCGGGGTGGGGGGGGTGTCAATTGAAAGGGGTAACCAACCCCTACAAAAATCAACCCTTATCAATTCCTAATTCGGGATGCGAATTACTAATGCCAACCCGCAATATGTCACATCCATCTGTCAAATGAAGTCGATGTCGATGCCGACGACACTTGCGCGGTACGGCCCCTGTTTCTGTTTTCGGAAAGATTTAATCTTTAACCTCGATTTGCTCTCCATTGTAATCTTGAAGTTGAAGGTAATAGAATATGTTTCTATTATAGGCGTTATTATTCTAGGGCGCACCATAGAATAATAACGCCTATAATAGACCAACTTTTAATTTGGTGGTAGGACCTGGCACAAATTATATAGGTAGTACAGATAGGAATCTATACAAGTTACTCATGATCAAGCCTTATAACGACCTAAAAACGTAGCGATTACTTGCTCAGTGTAACGACCCTTATTTAGTGAAGTAACAGGGCGCCCCAATGATAATGACATTTACGAGTAGTGTTGTCCAAACTATCGACTCTAACCAAGAGTTATCGACATTACGAATTATCGATATTTGGTACTACCCTTTTCCCTTCCCTATACTGGACGGAATGAGAATTAATTTGGACTAATTAATTTAAATAAAACAAAGAAATAAACAGGAGGAAATGATTTTTAATCAACATACATAAAATACTATACATTACTATTTATGCTTAATTACAAATTCATAAATCATTATTAGCTAAACTTTACCACTTATGTAAAACTTTCTTTTTTAGATTTTATGTTTACTTTTAATTAATACATTATATTCAAGTTGTATAAAATCGCAAAGTATAGACTGTTTTTAAAAGCATTTGCAATTTAAATATACACTCGGGGACTTAGGGGCACATCTAACTGGTCACCGTTATTTTCACACACACATGCTCACTTTGCGCCTCTATACATAAAAGAGCAAACTCATTCATAAACAAATAATGTCAATACATTTTTGCAAAGATCTGTATGCTAGTTTCAGTTAAGCGTTTGACTGACCAATTAGCATTCTGAATGAAATAGGAAACCATTGCATAGGCAGAACAATGCATGCTTCATCACAATCAATACAATAAGATATGGCTACAAAGTAATGCTGTGCTGAAATGAATGGTATTGGAAATGGGAAGAGATTCTAATGGGTCAGTTGAATGCTTAACCTAAACATTAGCATACCAATATTTTTAGAAATATATTGGCAAAGTGAGCATATTTGTAAGGAAATAATGGGGTGGTTAGGTGTGCCCCTGTATATAAATGTACCATAACAACAGGCTGATTTTGACATCTTCGCAACAAGAGTTGAGGGTGTTGAAATGTCCTAAGTGTTTATTAATTCTTCCGAGTTGGTCATCTTCACAGCATACCATGCAGTGAATCCTGTAGACATGAGTTACCTGAAACATTTTATTTTGTTATTATCTCAATTTAACATAATGGTGATGATTTAGTCAACAAGTTTTTTGGAAATAAAGTAGGGGTGAGAGTTATGATATGAGGTTGCTTAGTAAATACAAGATTTACAAAGAAATATGGATTTGCAGGTGCCTTTTTTAAATTCTTTGTCAAATAAATCAATTTGTTAAACATAACTTTACTTTATTTATCTTGCAGTTTATTATATATATTTTTTTAGTTTACGATGATAACTATGATTTCAAGGAAGATTTCGGCCACCACGGCGACTGAATTCCCTTTCAATTTGTTGGTTTTACAACTAGGAACGATAGACTGAGTCGACTCTTTCTTGAAAATTACCTTTAACAATGAAGACATGTTAAGGTTATTAAAATAATTTAAAAAGGTATTTATAACTAAGCAGGTTCTCGTACATAGCTTTAATAGTCAATAAATATGTTTTACTTACCATAGGCACACTCGAATTCACATATAGTTAATCGTACAACAACAATATGACACAGACCGATTTATATTTCACACGAAAGAACACAATATTACACTATTTTTTTGCATTAATGACAAATATAAATCATATATAAAGATAGGTTTTGTCGTGTACTCTTTATATCTATTATCTCTGTTATCTACTCTTTATCTTATGTCTTTGTCTATTGTTGTCACTCAATATTTTAAGTTGAATAAAGCCAAGATTGTTGGTAATGAATGTCGTCTTTATATCAGGTTTATCACGAAAACACTTAAAATTAGATAAACACGAAAACTTTAACGTGGAAAAAACAAGAAAATAAAAACTCAAACCATAGACGATATAGGCATCTGTCATCTCCATGAAAAAAAAAATTAATCAATATGGCTTCCGAAATCATGGCCGATTTCATGTGGTCGACTATTGACTATGGCCTGACATAGCTTCTACTGTCAAATGAAGTCCATATCCATATTTTTTACGCGATAGCCCCCTGTTGTAAGTCCGCCTGGCTAGCTACCACCATCTTATCTAAGTCTGACGCCATAACAACAATGTTTTCAGCATTGTTGTGTTCCGGCAGTTTGAGATAAGATAGCCAGGGGACGTACCGCGCAAGTGGCATCAGCATCAAAATCGGCTTCATTTAACAGATGGATGTGACACATTGCTGCTTCTTTTTGACACAAATGAAAACTTACCAAAGACTAAGAGCAATATATCACATCCAACTGTCAAATAAAATCGATGTTGATGCCGACGACACTTGCACGGTAGGGGCCCAGGGGCCGCACCGCGCATGTGGCGTCGGCATCGAAATCGGCTTCATTTTTGACAGATGGATGTGACACATTGCTGCTTCTTTTTAACACAAATGAAATCTTATCAAAGACTAAGAGCAATATGTCACAGCCATCTGTCAAATGAAATCGATGTCGATGCCTACGACACTTGCGCGGTAGGGGCACTGTTCCTCGGTGGCTGAGGTTTCCGGGAGAGGCTCGCTTCCATCTTCAGCCTTATCAATACTTAACATCAGGTATGATGAAGGCTAAGAACCTTACCTTACCTTACCTTAGCGTTAAAAAAAACATAGAGCCTTTAATACTCGTAGGCATGCATCGCTCATACCGTGTTCCACCCGTGTTCAGGTGGTAAAAACTGTGCGTGTGTTAGAATATTTAAATTTTTAGTTTAAATGTCGATAAATTTATTTTAGAATACACCAGTAACATTCTACTCCATTTAACCAGCAGGGCTAACATGCACGTCACGAGATAATTTTCTCACGCCATTTTCTCGTGGTGAGATGACATATCTCTACTTCTCGACTGTCGGTAACATTGCACTACATTTTGTCATGTCGTTCTGTCACACGTAGACTTCGAGAAATTTTCTCTTTAAACTGCAACATACGCGCCATATTTTCTCATAAATAATCGAATTTTGACATTTAGTTTCGATTTATTTGTCGTCGATCATTCTGTTCGAAGATATAGCTGGAGAAACGTAAAAAGTGTTGCGAAAAATGGCAGTGCCGTATTACAATGATTTATTAACTATATATGAAGAGAGGTGGAATAGGCGGATCGAAAGGAAGCGCATACGAGACGTCTGCGACCCTTTCGATCTTCGCGACAGCGAGTTCCAGTCGCTGTGGCGGATCACAAAGCCTATGGCCTATGTTCTGCCATATACTGGCACAGATACGTTATCTGTGCCTTGTTACTTCTGATGCTAAAACAATAGGTACAATACTTAGTATACGAATGTACTAAGATTACGAATATAAATATTAAATGCGAGCAATCATACAATCACAAATACCAAACTAATACTATCAAGAACTAACGAATATAATTATATACTTACTTACGTTTTCTTTTGAAATGCCATTTCAAATTAAATACAACTAAATAAATTCAAAATAAAATGAACAAAACCACAGCCGGACCGGACTTCAGACAAGAATGACACATGTGAATGTGACGTTTTGGTGAAGACACCGGTTTAAAAATTGACAATAGTGCTATCTTTGTCATTATTCATAATCGCAAAAGAAAAGAAACAATTTTATTTTTTAATTTAATGAACTTGACAACAAGACTATTGGCCTTGCTTAACATTTCATTCGTTCAATTTGTTGTGTATGGGTGGTTATAGTCACCATTATCATTTATTTCATTTAAAAATAAAACTTGACGTTTCGTCATGAAAGGGATATTTCACGACGTGATGATTCTCTCGTGGCGCGTATGTTGCGAATTGCGAGAAAATTATCGAGATTGACAATTTTTCTCATCCCATCTCGAATTTTCTCGGTCGCGCATGTTAGTCCTACAGGGGGCTAATTGTCTTATTTTAAAATCTATCGCAATCCCTTTCAATTCGTCATTTGAGAGATATTTACATACTTCAAACCGTCACTATTTGACATTTGATAGGAATTGTGATCGGGACGCGTTTTGAAAGGGATTGAATGAACGAAATTGATCTGTCTAAGCAAAGTGACACTCGAAAATATCTTTCAAATGTATGGAGAAGTGCCAAATGAAGTGTCATTTAAAACATCATTCGTTCCGAAAGGGATTGCGACTTTAAGTTAGGTACACAATTCCTTAAATCATTGTCACAATCACACTACCTTTGAAAGGGATTATGATAGATTTTGAAATTAGACAGTTAGTGGGCAGATTCTATAAAAAAAGGATTTGATTATCTGATAAAGACGGCCAATCTTGTAGACAGAGAAACGACCATTCTTCTTTTGCCTCTTTTCGTAAACGCGTCAGGGACTATTTTTTATCTCAACAGATAAATATTAAATGATTCCTACAATTCTTTACCTCTGTTTCACTTATTCTTCCTTTTTATGTAACATGTGTGTCTATAGTTAAATAGGTATGTAGGTACCTGGAATTAAGTAATTTTAAGTGTGTTTTTGTCTAAACTTAAATTATGTCATTTGTGTTTTTTTTTGTCTGTTACCTCTTTTAATTTTTAATTATTTGTTGTAACTGTTCTCTGTGTGTGGAGTGCTATCTATTTTTTTACTGGCACCACCTGAAAATCAGCGTCACACTTGTGGCAATAGCTGAGGTTGGGGACCATAGAGATACAACAGAACTATGGAGGCGCCCTATAGATCTATATAAAATTTGCTTATACAAATATATATTAAATCGATACATTCTTATCAAATCGATGTTTGTCTCTTTCTAACTCACCTATGTTTGCGTATGGGTAAAGAGACGGATAGTGTTTGCACAGTACACATTTTGGCAACATTTTCATGTGACGTCATGAGCGTTTTGACGCATGCCGGCATCGCCATCTTTAGTTCCAAGTTCTGTGGTAGATCTGCTGTCAAATTTTTATTAACTCTCAACAGTTTTGTTTATTTTTTGATAAATACGCACAAAAACCTGGTTCTGTTCCATTCAGAGCCTTGCTAGAGTTGGGAACATCATGCCTTCGTGTTGTGTTAAGCAGTACGGTGCAAGATAAAACATTAATCAACCTTCATTGACTCTCCATAGGTTAGTATTAAATTTTCACAATTACTGTTGAATCTAAAACGATATTGTGTAATGAAATATAAGAAAAAGTTGTTTTGAAAGATTATAAGGACATATATTGTTTTAAGTTGTGGTATTTCGAAGTTTTTTTCATATTAAAGTTCGAGTTGTATTGCATTTGTAAAATTAGTGATGTCATGGGTTGTGTTGAAATATCGATACATTTGTCATTTTATTCATCAATGGTGTTTTGTCAAATAGATTTCCTTCGAACAAAATTTCGAAGCAGAAATGGATAGAGGCTATTGGTCAAGAAAATATAAACACACGACATAAAATTTGGTATGTTTGCACTGATGCATTTTGATGAAAACTTTCGATGTAACAAGATTGCGTGACTCTTTTGGTAAGTGATTTTTACATTGTAAATAATTTTATAAAGCAGAATAGTGTATTCTTCTATCTTATTCTGAATCCTATTATAGTTTGTAGAAGTTGTATCAAAGCTATTTATATATTTTCAGCCTAATCAAATCTGTTTGAAGAATCAAAAGAGTCGAGAAATGACTAGTTCACTAGAAGGTGCGTCAACATCTACTACGGTGAGGATATGTTTTATAATTGTCTTAGTAAAAGTAAGAGAATTAAATTGATTGTTTTTTACTGTTTGACTTACTGTACATAAGCTATGTGTGATATTACTTTACGTAGCTATAAAATTGCTATTAAACATAGCTTTAGTACAGTATAATAGTGATAAAAAAATTTACACACATGACCTTATCATTAACTAAATTAAATTGAAAGTAATTAATGATTCTTTTGTTCATTTTCAGCCTATCAAATATTTTTTAACCAACCAGGCAAAAACAAATACTAACAAGTCAATCTCACAATAATCAATGCGATGGTCAGTATAAATAAACTGTATAATATTTGACTTAATGTAATATAGGCTAGGTTAATTATTATTAGTTTTATAAGTAGTCTTTTAAACCTGATCATTCCTTTTATTTTCAGATTAAAAAAATATATATTTAAGTCTTGCAGAAAAGTGTTCTTTTAAAGAAGAAAGTAAAAAATTTAAACGAAAGGGTATGAAGACGTGATAAAAAGATTGCTATATTCGTTAATGTAATAGAAGATCTTCAAAGAAGAAAATCAATTAATATTGATGAAACTGTTATTTTGGAAGAATGTACAGGATCAAAAGATTTTTTGAAGAGGCAAATTGCCAAAGCCAAATCTCTATACCTTTGAAAAGTATGGCGAAGAAAACAGGAAATTCGCCCTTGCTCTCCATTTATAATTATCAAAAACTTAAAATTTTATGAGGAAAACCTAAAACACTTTTTTATCACACCCTCGGACACTAAGTAAATGGTACCAACATGTAAATGTTGAAACTGGCTTTACTAAAGAATCTTTGGATCTTTGGAGATGGATGGATGGACTGCTTATTAAATCGATTATCAAGGTTATCTCGATCTTAGGTTCCGATACAAAAAATTTGTGATACAGTATTGTTTAGAAATTATTTTATTAAATTGGTATTATTTAGAAATGAATAAAAAAGTAATACTATATTTTAAACAATCAAACGTAACTTATTTTTCCTCCTCTCACTCCTGTATACCATACGTGTTTATAGTCAAGTGTAATGTAAGTAATACGTCAATAAAGGTAATTATTTAAGTAACTATTTTGTATGAAAAAAATGCATAAGTATAATTTACTTTTAATTAACTAGGTAGGTAGTTACTTACACTTGACTATAATAAATAGAAGTGTGAACTCTCGTATTTATAATAGAAGGCAACTAACTTCTTGAGTAAAACTAATTCAAACTTATACAATTACTTTCATACAAAATAATTGCTTAAGTAATAATTACTTTTAATGTAGCTTAAAATAGGCATACATAGACAATGAGCTGCATTCTTTAAAAAATAATGCTTTTACCTTTCAAACGGATTCCATAAGAATGAGTTTGATTATTAAATTTAGCCCCTTTTTATGCTATGGCCGTACCTACGTGTATCGCCCCGAAGCTTCGGACAATGCCACGATACACGCAAGTGCGGCCACATGCTTTAGCGCGCTAACACTTTTGGTGCTTACTTCGGAACGATACTCGCAAGTGGGAAAATTTTTAACGTCTATCGTACGAACTGTCGGCCCGAAAGATCTGAAATACTATAATAATTATTTATCTATATATTAAACTTAATTAAACGCGCTAAACCCAATTACATAATCACGTAAGACTATTGGAGATGGACTTCGCACTACATTATGTAACCTCCCACCCCAATTGCCAAATAAATGCTTAAAAAAGCAAGTGAAGTAGTTGGTTTTAAATCCATTTCTGGGCCTAAGCCGGCCTTTTTTTGTTCTGAGGAGTATAAATTAATATTTAAAACGTATATTTATTATAAGTTTTAATTGTAACTATTTCGATATCAGCTATTCAATATGGTACAACACTAGGGTGAGCGGCCATATTATGCGCCAAACATAATATAGGTATGCACGCTAATTTTGTAGGTATGGCTGGTCCATATATTTACAAGTCAATGTTGGGGACCAATTCGACTAAATTGTGTGTATGTGTAATGCATAGAGATACAACAGAACTATGGAGGCGCCCTATAGATCTATATAAAATTTGCTTATACAAATATATATTAAATCGATACATTCTTATCAAATCGATGTTTGTCTCTTTCTAACTCACCTATGTTTGCGTATGGGTAAAGAGACGGATAGTGTTTGCACAGTACACATTTTGGCAACATTTTCATGTGACGTCATGAGCGTTTTGACGCGTGCCGGCATCGCCATCTTTAGTTCCAAGTTCTGTGGTAGATCTGCTGTCAAATTTTTATTAACTCTCAACAGTTTTGTTTATTTTTTGATAAATACGCACAAAAACCTGGTTCTGTTCCATTCAGAGCCTTGCTAGAGTTGGGAACATCATGCCTTCGTGTTGTGTTAAGCAGTACGGTGCAAGGAAAAACATTAATCAACCTTCATTGACTCTCCATAGGTTAGTATTAAATTTTCACAATTAGTTGAATCTAAAACGATATTGTGTAATGAAATATAAGAAAAAGTTGTTTTGAAAGATTATAAGGACATATATTGTTTTAAGTTGTGGTATTTCGAAGTTTTTTTTCATATTAATGTTCGAGTTGTATTGCATTTCTAAAATTAGTGATGTCATGGGTTGTGTTGAAATATCGATACATTTGTCATTTTATTCATCAATGGTGTTTTGTCAAATAGATTTCCTTCGAACAAAATTTCGAAGCAGAAATGGATAGAGGCTATTGGTCAAGAAAATATAAACACACGACATAAAATTTGGTATGTTTGCACTGATGCATTTTGATGAAAAATGCTTCTACAGAACTTTCGATGTAACAAGATTGCGTGACTCTTTTGGTAAGTGATTTTTACATTGTAAATAATTTTATAAAGCAGAATAGTGTATTCTTCTATCTTATTCTGAATCCTATTATAGTTTGTAGAAGTTGTATCAAAGCTATTTATATATTTTCAGCCTAATCAAATCTGTTTGAAGAATCAAAAGAGTCGAGAAATGACTAGTTCACTAGAAGGTGCGTCAACATCTACTACGGTGAGGATATGTTTTATAATTGTCTTAGTAAAAGTAAGAGAATTAAATTGATTGTTTTTTACTGTTTGACTTACTGTACATAAGCTATGTGTGATATTACTTTACGTAGCTATAAAATTGCTATTAAACATAGCTTTAGTACAGTATAATAGTGATAAAAAATTTTACACACATGACCTTATCATTAACTAAATTAAATTGAAAGTAATTAATGATTCTTTTGTTCATTTTCAGCCTATCAAATATTTTTCAACCAACCAGGCAAAAACAAATACTAACAAGTCAATCTCACAATAATCAATGCGATGGTCAGTATAAATAAACTGTATAATATTTGACTTAATGTAATATAGGCTAGGTTAATTATTATTAGTTTTATAAGTAGTCTTTTAAACCTGATCATTCCTTTTATTTTCAGATTAAAAAAATATATATTTAAGTCTTGCAGAAAAGTGTTCTTAATTAAAGAAGAATGTAAAAAATTTAAACGAAAGGGTATGAAGACGTGATAAAAAGATTGCTATATTCGTTAATGTAATAGAAGATCTTCAAAGAAGAAAATCAATTAATATTGATGAAACTGTTATTTTGGAATAATGTACAGGATCAAAAGATTTTTTGAAGAGGCAAATTGCCAAAGCCAAATCTCTATACCTTTGAAAAGTATGGCGAAGAAAACAGGAAATTCGCCCTTACTCTCCATTTATAATTATCAAAAACTTAAAATTTTATGAGGAAAACCTAAAACACTTGTTTACCACACCCTCGGACACTAAGTAAATGGTATCAACATGTAAATGTTGAAACTGGCTTTACTAAAGAATCTTTGGATCTTTGGAGATGGATGGATGGACTGCTTATTAAATCGATTATCAAGGTTATCTCGATCTTAGGTTCCGATACCATGCTAAAAAAAATGTGATACAGTATTGTTTAGAAATTATTTTATTAAATGAGTATTATTTAGAAATGAATAAAAAAATAGTACTATATTTTAAACAATCAAACGTAACTTATTTTTCCTCCTCTCACTCCTGTATACCATACGTGTTTATAGTCAAGTGTAATGTAAGTAATACGTCAATAAAGGTAATTATTTAAGTAACTATTTTGTATGAAAAAAATGCATAAGTATAATTTACTTTTAATTAACTAGGTAGGTAGTTACTTACACTTGACTATAATAAATACAAGTGTGAACTCTCGTATTTATAATAGAAGGCAACTAACTTCTTGAGTAAAAGTAATTCAAACTTATACAATTACTTTCATACAAAATAATTGCTTAAGTAATAATTACTTTTAATGTAGCTTAAAATAGGCATACATAGACAATGAGCTGTTTTCTTAAAAAAAAATGCTTTTACCTTTCAAACGGATTCCATAAGAATGAGTTTGATTATTAAATTTAGCCCCTTTTTATGCTATGGCCGTACCTACGTGTATCGCCCCGAAGCTTCGGACAATGCCACGATACACGCAAGTGAGGCCACATGCTTTAGCGCGCTAACACTTTTGGTGCTTACTTCGGAACGATACTCGCAAGTGGGAAAATTTTTAACGTCTATCGTACGAACTGTCGGCCCGAAAGATCTGAAATGATAAATGATAAATGATAAAATTTATTTATTGCACAAAAAAGAGGATTACATTAAAAACACATAAAAGAAAGTAAAATCAATTGTGCATAGAAGAATGCAGCTTTCAATGCAATGACCAGAGGTTCCCAAACTAGGCTAAGCCTGTAACTTGGGTAACCAAAAAAACAATTGAAAATTCAGGAAATATTGCAAAGCAGTTAACATAAATCATTACCTAGATCCATTCTATTAGTTATATTTTATTTGTGAGTTTAATTATACCTAACATGATTTCATCAATACTTATATGATTTCTTCTGTCAAACTATAATCCAAGGTAAGTAACCAGGCGACCAAAACCGCTTTCGCCTCAGGCACAGAACGTGATTTTATGTTGCAAGAACCAACAACAGCATTGTAGACCCTTGCCATAATAGAAGCGCCAAATTTGCTGGCAAAATGGGAGTTAACAGCTGGGATCGGGATTCTAAAGACTCGTTTTTTCAAAAGAGTGGTGTAGTCCTTGGAACGGATGGTATGCGAATGAGCAATGAGAACTGAGAGAGAGCAATGAGAAATACTATAATAATTATTTATCTATATATTAAACTTAATTAAACGCGCTGAACCCTATTACATAATCACGTAAGACTATTGGAGATGGACTTCGCACTACATTATGTAACCTCCCACCCCAATTGCCAAATAAATGCTTAAAAAGCAAGTGAAGTAGTTGGTTTCAAATCCATTTCTGGGCCTAAGCCGGCCTTTTTTTGTTCTGAGGAGTATAAATTAATATTTAAAACGTATATTTATTATAAGTTTTAATTGTAACTATTTCGATATCAGCTATTCAATATGGTACAACACTAGGGTGAGCGG
This sequence comes from Chrysoteuchia culmella, assembly GCA_910589605.1. Lineage (NCBI taxonomy): Eukaryota > Metazoa > Arthropoda > Insecta > Lepidoptera > Crambidae > Chrysoteuchia > Chrysoteuchia culmella. The sequence goes on from OU342651.1 coordinate 7,737,185, forward strand.
CCATATTATGCGCCAAACATAATATAGGTATGCACGCTAATTTTGTAGGTATGGCTGGTCCATATATTTACAAGTCAATGGTGTAATGTAAGTCATGTTTGTATCTTGTTTTTTTTTAGTCGAATAAACTTTATTTCCTTCTTTCTTTGTTACCAGTTATTTCCTGTTTAGTAGATTTTTAAATTAATAATTCTTTAGTAAATTTGGTATTAAAGCATATTGATATTGGTGTATCAAAATATTAAAAGCGTTAATTTTAAAAGCAGTAAAATATTAAAAAGATGTGTTTTGACTAGACGATTGACAAATGGTCAGGTTTTCGTTTACTTCCTGTTATTTCCTTATTTATTTTTAGGGTTTCGTAGCCTAAAGGCAAAAAACGAAACCCTTATAGATTCGGCCAAACCGATGTATGTCACACCCTTTTTATTCCAAAACTATGAGGATTACACAGTTGAAACTTGGTAGGTAGATGTATTCTGTAAATCGCTTTACGGTTTTTACACAAAAATAAAAAAATATATGAATTAAGGGGGGGCTCCCCATACATGGAACTGACACTGAAAATTTTTTTTTCATCAAATCTAACGTGCGGTGTATCTATAGATAGGTCTTTAAAAATTACATTGAGGTGTCTAAAACTATTTGTTTTCAATGTCAACCGTTTGAAAGATGTACTCTTCCAAAGTGGCAAAATGTGTCTCCCCCCCCCCCCCCCCCTCTAACTTGTAAAATAAGAAAGTGAAAAATTAAAAAAAAAAATGATGTAGAGATCTTAATAAAAACTTTCAACGAAAATTGATTGAAACGAAATATAGTTGGCAGTTTTAGAAATATAGCACATTTCCCAAACTTCTTAAATCAGTTTTTCTTAAAGTCAACCGTTTGAAAGATATACACTTCCAAAGTGGTAAAATGACACAGCCACTTTATTCCAAACCTATGAGGATTACACAGTTGAAACTTGGTAAGTAGTTAGGTGTATTTTGTAAACCGCTTTACGGTTTTTAGACAAAACAAAAAAAAATTGGTATTAAGGGGGGGCTCCCCATACATGGAACTGAAACTGTAAATATTTTTTTTTCATCAAACCTATACGTGTGGGGTATCTTTAGATACGACATTAAAAATTACATTGAGGTTCATAAAACAGTTTTTTCTCAAAGTCAACCGTTTCAATGATACCTATACACTTTCAATGTGAAAAAATGTGCCCCCCTCCCCCCCCCCAACTTTTAAAATAAGAAAGTGAAAAATCTAAAAAAATATATATGCTGTAGAGTAGACCTTTATAAAAACTTTCAACGAAAATTAGTTTGAACGAAATATATTATGCAGTTTCAGAGCTATAGCACATTTGCCAAAACCGCAAATATAACTTTATCATTCATACAGACACTATCAAAAACAAAGTTATTTTTGCAGACGAAAAATTATAGTGGCATTTTTGTAGGTGTATTTAATATAATAATAGAAGCTATATTGCACACGATACAAAAACAAACACGTACAGAGAAAATGACAAAAAAGAGGAACAGACAATAGGCGGTCTTATATAGCAATATCTTCCAGGAAAACTTGGGTGAGAGACGAAACCGTTCATGTGCGAGTTCTACTTGCACTTGGCCGATTTTTATTTAATAAATTCCAGTAATTATTGAAAGATTTCTAAGGTTCCTTTTATTTATTCCTCGTAGAACAGTCTTATTTAACTACAATTAAAGCTATTTAACTTTCCAATACAATTTTCATTAAACATCCTTGATACTTGTATTGTACCTATTTATTTATGGTCCTAATTTCTATCACGTGCAGTTCGTCGTATTGATTGATCGGAAAAATTACCCTTAGTTTCACCCTAGTGGTTCCCGTTCCTGTAGGAATATCGGGATAAAAAGTATCCTATGTTTAAATCCAGGCTATCAACTATCTCTATGCCAAATTTCGTACAAATCCGTTCAGTAGTTTTAGCATGAAAGACTAACAAAATGAACTAATCTGTAACGATGCCATTTCGTTCTAGCCTTATCCATTGACTTGTAATGTATCTCTATGAGCCTTATGGATGGATGAAACCTCTATAATGGTTAGAAACTCCGTAGTCTCACTTTATGGTAATCAAATTATATGTTATCTGTTCTGTCTAAATTCAAAATTTCTCCGTTTCACGATTCCTGTTCGGCTCATTTTGACGTAATCTTACTAAAGCCAGCAGTAGAACGTAGTGATTACATACTCTTTGGCCAGCAGGCTAGACGCTGCTTTTAAATTATATTTTTATAAACCAACCATAATATATTTCTCTAAATACATCAGGAACCCGATACAAGGGTTCCTTATTCCCATTAATAAAAACAAGTCTCTGTGTACAATACTTTTATTTCGTCCCATTTTATTAACGAGTGCGGCGGTTCCGACGTTCCGGCGACTGTGGTGCTGCCGGACTAGGAGCCCCGTCACAAATCTAATAACCAAACAGTATTATGGCTGCCCTTAGCCTGTTCGATGATGGCGATAAAAATTATATATCCAACCAAGACAAAAGGTTAGGCCCTATCACAGAGTACTTTTTATAAAACTAAAACTAATAACTAGGCGGTATGGTCTTTGATCTTAGCCTGTTCCTGTAAGGAATGAAAAAAAAAATAGTACATACTACACTACATGTGCGTATGACACATGTATGACAGGACAGGATGCGGTTTTGCACTTTTGCTGGCTCTTTGTTTATCACCGCATTTCTCATAATTAACTATCTTATCTGAGTAATAAGCGATACAGTCACTTTTATCACCGCAATTCTCCTAATATCTGATTAATTCCAATACTACCTATTGATAATATAATTTATACTGTTATGCTAAGTAACGTCTCACGAATACTTCATAAATTTTATTCCCTAACCAGTTTATCGAAATCAGGAAGAATGAACATCGACAAGTGCTATTTCAGATTTATAGAAAATGATAATAAAATAGACATCTCATTTTTGTTGAAAGTAAAAGAGTCCATACGGCAATTTAATTTCAGTCGGAAGCCCACGGAGACTTTGGAAACTTTGTTTGCTCGTATTGGAACCAATGTGCAAAAAGCTGTTAAAAAATCAAACAAGAAGAAGGCTTCCTCTGACGAACCAGAAATAAATGTTGTATTACATGATACAGCAGATGATTCCCTTACCAAGCAATCATCTTGCCTTGATTTATTTACTGCAAGAGGCCCTGTTAAGTTAAAAATACATGATCACGTTTATGAAGCTGTATTCAATCCACCATGGGTCATCAGTATAAATTTGCCAGCATGTCTTTTAGTAGGCTTTCCAGTGTATCCTGAAAACTTGTTAATTCAAAATGCAAATAGAGATTCCAGCACATTTAATTGGTATAAAGGTTTGACGGTTAATGAAAAAGGAAATAGTATTAGTGATGTCCATGTAAATTGGAACCTAGTAGGTAAAAATTTCACTTATACACCTGATGCTCAAGATATAGGAATGAAGCTCAAGATAGAGTGTATTCCAGGTACAGTATTATTTGTCTTCTTAAAATATAATGATGGTTGACAGAGAAAAGTAAGAGGTAAATATGTTTAAGGTGATGGAAACACAGAAGGTCCTCCTGTCGAAGCAATTTCTAAAACTGTAGTTGAGGCTGGGCCGGGAAAGTGTCCTTTTGAAACAAGACATATGTTTACTACCAGTAAATTAAAAGATAGCAGGTTTGTAATTGTAAAAAATCATGTCATGCTATATTTCAGATTGTGCCTTTTGATGTATGTAAAATAACTTAAAACTTTTATGATTCCAGTTTTCGCTGTGTGTCTTACAATATTTTAGCAGACTTGTATTGTGACTCAGACTTTACAAGAACATCATTACACCCATATTGTCCTCCATATGCTTTGCATATTGATTATAGGAAACTTCTTATATTTAAGGAATTGCAAGGTAGGTATTAAATTCATAATTTAGAGTTGATTTGAATCTGTTTGAGTTGTTTTATTCAAATAAATAAGCATTTGTACGTAACTTATCTACCATTATTATTTATACTATTTTATTGCATGCAAGTGTTCATATCTGTTCAATATATTGCCATAGAAGGTCATGGCAAAGATTGTAGATAATTGCATTGCAGTCTAGGCAAAACTTAATTTAAATTTAAATGAGACTTTAACCTGTGAGACTCATACCTTAATACTTTTAATAATAAATTTTAACAATGATTAATAATTTATGATTTTTGAATTTTTGCATTTTTCAATGCTATTTTTATACTTATGATAAATTTTAAATAGAAAAATATTGGAAAAAATTTACTCGGCCACAAGTGAATTCCCATCTGAGAATTCACTTGCGGCCGAGTTAATTTTTTCCAATATTTTTCTATTTAAAATTTATCATAAGTACAATGATTAATAAGTAAATGTAAACATGTATGTTGATTTTACAGGTTACAATGCTGATGTAATGTGCCTTCAAGAAGTGGATGCAAAAATATTTAATTATCACCTAGAGCCATTATTACAAAATGAGGGATTAAGTGGTTTATTCTATAAAAAGGGCAAAGAGGTTGCTGAAGGTTTAGCCTTATTTTACAGAAAGAACCGATTCATGTATGTTTAATAATGTTTGAAGTGAAAACTTCTTTAGCGGTATTGTGCACATCAGAGTTTTAAATTTTTGGGACGGGTAAAAAATGTTAAATGTCGCTTCAGGACCTGTGACCCTGATCGAAAATTCGTAAGACTATTTACCTTTGATCTATTTCAAATTACATAAAGTCTTAAACTTGAGAGATCTACGTATATTAGTTAATAACAACCATTATATAAAGATCTCTCATTACTACCAACTTTCATATTGATGTCAGGTCAGTTTTAATGGATTTACCTGCCAAATAAAGTTGTTGTCTGTTTTCATCAACTTGTTATGAAGTTGTGGTCAAGATATAGTGGATTTTAATAGTTATTTTCATTTAAGCGGTTTTTCGCTTCTGCTGGCACTCCCAGAGTGCAACCCATTGTTTTTAATACTCAGTTTTTATTTAAGTGTAGGCTCAAAAGTTATAACTGTTAGTCCTAAGAATTGAGTCCAAGAATACTTCCAACTTTAATGGTTAATTATATTTATTATTTACAAGGGTTATAGGAGACGAATATATTGTATTATCTGAAGCATTGCGGAAGAGATCTTGTCTTCAATCAATATGGGATGGTGTCAAAGATAATAATTCTCTGACAGAAAGGTTGTTAAATAGATCAACAGTTGCAAGCGCAACTTTCCTACAATCCATTGATGATCCCAATAATGTGATGGTTGTTGGTAACACTCACTTATATTTCCATCCTGATGCAGATCATATAAGACTTATTCAAGGCGGCGCTGTCATTTACTGGTTAAATGACATTATAAAATCTTTAAAGGAAAAGGTAAATATAAATTACTTGTTTACATTTTCATCAACATTAACTTGAAATTGTTAGAAATCATTATACCTATTATTTGTTTTTATATCAGTTGCCAGGTAAAAGGATATCCCTGATTCTATGTGGCGATTTCAACAGTGTACCTTCATGTGGCATATATCAATTATACACAACTGGTATAGCTCCAGAAACATTGCCAGATTGGAAATCTAGTAAGTAATATCATTACCTTTACCCTTTACTTATACGAAAAACCAAAAGTGGCTGCTACATATCTAATCAACCTATTAACATTCATAAATTTTAATAGGTATGAAAAATGTTGCGGTTATCTGACATTAGCCCTGGCAAGAGTTACCACCAGTATTTTTATCCACATTTTTACTATTTGTCAATTATGTGTGTTACTAGATGCAGAAGAAGCTGTGGATAATTTGAATTTGCAACAAGACAATTTGTTAGAAAGTGCCTGTGGTACTCCAGAATATACAAACTTCACTGCAGGTTTTGCTGATTGTTTGGATTATATTTATCATGATAAATCTACGCTCCAAGTTGAACAGGTAAAATAGATGAACTGATATTAAAATGTTTTTGGAATCTGAAGTGAAACTTTTTAGAATGAGCCATACACAAACCCTGTTATTGACTAACAATTTTATAATAAAATAAAAAACTAGCTGACCTGGCGAACTTTGTACCGATGCATCTGGATTGAGGTATCCTTTTCTATTTTTGGCTTAAATTTGTATCAAAATTTTGTCACAAGTTGTCAAAATTCATAACACAAATCAAAAAAATTATCACTCCCGTTAGGGGAAGGAAGTTAGAACCCGATATGTGGAGCCCTTAATTCAAACATTTTGCAAAAACTGTTATGTGCCAGTTTTCGGTATATAAGTCGTGTCGGAAAGTCTTATACCAAAAAATTGCCCAATATGAGTTTAGACAAAATTTGTACCACAAAAACAGAACACAATTATTTATAGTTATCAATTTATAGGCGGTTTTATATTTTTTTATGGTTGCTGAATTGAAGAATCCATAAATAAAAATGCATGTAGTTAACCGGTTCATATTCGGTTGCATAAAACAAAAAGGCATATTTTAGAGCTGCATAACGTTTTGGCATAGGTACTATCATTTCGCTTAACGTTCATACAGATTAATTAATAACACATACTTTCTTTTTGCAAGCATGGAAACAAACAAGCAAGCATGCAAGCAAGCATGCAAGCAAGCATGCAAGCAAGCATGCAAGCAAGTATACAAGCAAGCATGCAAGCAAGCAAGCATGCAGGCAAAGTAAGCATGCAAGCAAGCAAGCATGCAAATGGGAATTACACGTCTCTGGCGCTGCGGGAAGTGCAGCCCCTTCGGCCTTGCATACCAAAACTCAGACACCGCGATTGGCGGGTGGGGGCTGCTCTCCCTCCGCGCCTCCGGGCTCTAATTGCACTCTAGTATTGTGCATACAAATACCACGGCAGGTCGGGATCAGGACCTAATTCACTCCCAAACACGCTACTTAAATATAAACTTTTACTCTTAATTGTTGATGGTTACATTACAGACGATATAGTTATGGATAAGCCCATTATGCTTTCGTATTTTATGATAAATTGCCTTTAGACGTATATCAATTATGCCCTTAAATTTATGGTCATTAAAATTATGTTAAAGGAAATTAGACTAAGGAAAAATTATGCCGATGAAAGCATTCGGCGTTCATAAAACTATGCTTATCATAATTTATGCGAAAGGACTATATACAAAAACTGTTATGCCAAATGACATAATAACTAAAAACATTATGCGACCGAAAGAGCATAAGGACATGTTACTTGTAAATAAATCGATTCTTTTTAACTATTACAAATCTTTTGTAAATTATCGTCATAGCAAACCATGCATTTAATTATTTACCCATGAGCCCGGTTCCCGGTTCTTTAGCTTCTAGTGGATTTAAAAAGGATTTGTAGTAACTTCATGTACTTGTAAATATGTACGAACATGAAGCCAATACAGTCCATTCGAAATCTTGAAAATAACCAACATATTTGTTGGTCTTTCGAGCCGGATCAATAAATACATATCTCATTAATTAATCTACTTAAAGCAATAAATTTTTGCCAATTTTTTGTCACAAAGTCAACAACTTTCAATAAATTACTGTCAAGCTTTATTTATTGGAAAAGGTACACCAACAGTACTTTATGACGGGGTTAGCAACTACATGCATTTTTAAGGATCCCTCAATTCAGCAACCTTAAATATATAAAACTGCTTATAAATTGATAACTATAAATAATTGTGTTCTATTTTTTGTGGTAAATTTTTTGTCTAAACTTATATTAATGAAAAAAATAAGAAATCATGTATAACATCAACTTACAACGGTATTTCAAGGATCCCTCTATTCAGATATGATAAGAATTGAGTGCTCCTTTGAAACCGTCATAGCTTCCTGGAAATACTTCCGATTGCTTTTGTTTCTTGGTGACGTTTTGTGACAAATTTTTGGTATAAAACTTTTTGACATAGATAGCTTATTTACCGAGAGCTGGCACATAGGGTTTTTGCAAAATGCCTGAATCGAGGGGTATCGGGTTCTAACTCCCTTCCCTTATGAGTGAATAAATTTTTTTGATTTGTTTTATGAATTTTGTCAATTTGTGACAATAATTTTATGCAAATTTTAACAAAAAATAGAAAAGGATCCCTCAATCCAAAATTTGAAATGCACATCCTTAGAAGAAACGCCCCCACCAGTTGTAACGGTGTTTTCAAAGTTTCAAACTATCCAAGAACCCATTGAAATAAACATGCAAAATTTCAACCAAATGGGTCCAGCCGCCTAAGAGGAGTAGGAATGAGAAAATAATGTTTTGCGATTGTAAAGTTTTGCGAATGTAATAATTCGTGAATGTAATATTATTAGACCGAAGGGACAAACACACGTACAGAAGAATTATATATATATTGCCATCAGCGCGGCCGCTTCGCTGATGCTACGGCCAGACTTGAACGTTGGTTGTCGTGAACTTTTGCTGCTTCCACGACAAGTGGGGCCAAGCAATAATCACCTTTCTGTCCGTGTTCTGAAATGAGACTTGCTTGGTCAGACTTGTCTTAGAGAATGCTTTTCTGTCAGATTCCTGTCAGTTTGTTAATATGGCCACACCTAAACGTTGTCGCGAACTTTTGCAGTTTTCACGACACATTTGACCAAGCAATAGTCACCTTTCTGACTTGATCTCAAAGTGACTATTGCTTAGTTCAATGGGCCATGGAAACGGCAAAAGTTCGCGACAACGCGCAGGTAGCATTAGGTTTACTACATTGCTTATATTTCTTACTTCCTATTTTCGATTATGTTACTTTGCCAATACTGGAAATGTTCTCGTAAGATTTTCGAAAATGGTAAGAATAAAAATTTTCTTAGATCATATTCGATGTTTGTATTAAGAGAACCTACTTATAATTTTATTTCTAGGTGGTGCCATTGCCTAGTCTGGAAGAATTACAAGCAAATACAGCATTACCCAGTGTTGTATTTCCATCGGACCATATAGCTCTAATAGCAGATTTAAAATTTGTTAATAATTAATTATTGTATTATGGTGTACTTAAATTATTATTTATCTGTGTTATTAAATAAATCATGTAATTTATTGTTTACCTACTTTTTGGTTTTCTCTCTTATCATGCCGAGTTCACCAACTGTCCATTACATAATCATTCATAGTTTTAAAACACCACGTTCTGTCTCTTATAAACTTTTCAAAGTACAATGACTTTAGCGTTAAAAGCTCACAGTTGGTGAACTGACGAAGTATAATGACTTTAGCGTTAAACGGTCAGTTAATCAGTTGGTGAACTTCGATACTCGAGAGTCTGACTCTAATCTATAGGATAGAGAATAGTACTACACTGGGAAGGCTCGGTCCATCTACCTATACAACAATATCGTATCTGATAGACAACGCACAGCCCAAACGGCTGAACCAATTGAGCTGAAATTTTGCATACAGGATTCTTTAACCGATTCATTGCGTATCCCACTTTTAATGACTTTTGTCCATGGCGGCTAACAAATATTCTGCGACGCCTCCGTGCGTCAGCCGCCACCCATTAAAGTGACGCCCTTGCGCGTCTTCAGCCATGAGGGAATACATTTTGGCTTGTTTACACGTGATAACATTCAGTCGGCATTGGATGTCTACCGTAAAGAGTTTGCTAATTAGTTTAGTGTGTTCTAAAGCGAAATACCTACGAGATTTGCTGGAATGGCTGGTAAGTGATTTATTTGGATCAGGTGTTTTAAACCTTTTGTGTAATTTTAGTAGGGGTTTACAAAAGTGTGTGAAAAGATTACCTTTATTTAGGTTATTAAATCTAAAAACCATCATGACATAGGACGCAACTTGTATCCAGAGTATTCCTGCTATCTTTATCGCTTCGTGGAGTCTTGCCTATGTCCACCATAATTAGTAATAGTTGGACGTCCTCGTCTGCGGTTTTAGTCAAACGAAAGGTTTGAACATTTCTGCCCCAACAGTCACCCGTTTTACGCAAAAATGAGTAGGCACGGTATAGGTCCCACCACACACGAAGACGCGCCCCTCCACTTTTTAAAAAGCTTTGCTTTGTATGTAGGTACCTATGTCTGTAAGTATGTAGTTATTTTTGATGCACTATTACAATATGGATATCTAATGAAACTTCATTCCAAATACAATATGGCGGAACAACCAAGATGGCCAACTAGTTATTCTTGATTACTCCTACAGTATGGGTATCAAACGAAAGTGCTTGCTGAGAATAACACGAAAAATAAAGTGAAGTCATTCCAAACCCAATATGGCGGAACTACCAAGATGGCTGACTAGTTATTTTTGATTACTCCTACAATATGGGTAGGTATCAAACGAAAGGGCTTGCTAAGAATAACACGAAAAATTCGCTTGTGGTTATAAAGTTATAAAGTACCTAGGTACCTACGCGCCATTTAACTTGGCGCGTGTCAATATCTGGAGCTAAAATTATGACATGGGAATAAGGCTTAATTTTCCGACCGACGACGACGATGCCAAATTGACAAATGCCAAATTATGTGGCGTGGACTCTCTGGGAGGCTGATATTGTTTTCGCAATTTATAATAAAGAACTCTCTAAAATATCATTCTAGTTTTAGAGGAATTTTCTTTATGTCTCCATGTGACGTCAAACGCCATACACAAAAGAAGTCGGGGAACAAAAGGTTTGCAACCTCTGAAGTCTTTAAACTGGCACTATTTCCTAAAACGATTAATACAGGCATAACCTACGTGGCAAATAATGAAGGTTCTGCTAATTAGAACTCTAGTCATTGTACAGAATTTCAGAGGATTTATTTATGACGCTATTTGGCGTCAAACGCCATAAGCAAAAAATAACAATGACGCTCCATGGCGTCATCCGCAATGAATCGGTTAACGATGTAGGCGAGCACTATGAAAGGATTTTTTTATATTCGAACGGGAACCATGCGAGTGAAACCGCAGGCGGTCGCTAGGTGTAAGTTATTCTGGGCTAGAGTAGAGGCTATAGCAGATAATGGATTGTGGCTATAGACTGATAGGTAAGGAAGTAGGTACAGATGCTTGGACGAATTAACCACATATGTCATAAAACAGTTGCTTACTTGAAGTATTATTACCTTAGTAGTATTAGTACTTATTACCTTTTTACTCAGCCTTTTTATAACGAGTAAACCGCTGAACCGATGTTTATGCAATTTGGTATAGAGAAAACTTGAACCCCGGATATGGACATAAGATACTTGTTATTGCAATAGATGGCGCTACAACAAGTTTTAGGCAGCCTTAAACCATGATCTTTTAAATTTTGCATTACAAATAATATAGAGTGGTCGCTGAGAGGATGATCAACGGCTCTCGTTAAGAGCTGTGAAATAATGCATTCTCTCAGTGGCCGTATTATTTGTACTGTTCAACATGTTTTCTTGTAAATGTTTCGACAGTGGAAACGAGGGGTAATAGGTTGGAATTCATAAAAAATATGAAAATTGGCATCACATTTCTGGATGCCTTTGCTATCAGATTAAAAAAAGTCAATCAATCAATGTCATGCTTAAGATTGTCATGATGACAAAATCTATTGTTAAAAAGTCATCAATGCTGACAGCGCATGAGCCAATAGATATGAGCTTGACTGTTATTCTACCAATCGTAGTATTTCAATAATATGCTTATTTTCCTGATTGGTTAACATAACGTCAAAACGTGGTATTTACGTCATAAGAGGTGAAATAAAAGAAAGAGACAGCATTCAATCGAGGGAGCTTGGTCAAAATGATTGAGATTTTTGTTTATTATCAATTAATTTAATATTTTGCGTATTGTATAACATAGACCACTCTATGACAGCTTTATAAATGTTGTAATTAAAAGGATCACATTTATAATAATATGGAGTATCATTATTCCGATCTTTGTCTAACAAGTGATCACCTTTTAACTGGTATGTAAACATATTTGAATGGAAATCAATATTCTTATTGATATTCCATACATATTCTGTTTGTCGTCTAAAAGACTTAGTTTTTTACAACCATTGTTATAAACAAGTACTATAAATCACCTTTATGTTCACCTTCAGCTGTACATACATCATACATAATAGTTACCTAGATGTACCTATAGGTATGTTTATTTATTTGATGATAATGAATAATGCCTAATAAGTATTTAGAATTCTAGACCATTGGTCCACATGTCCTCTCATTATGATGAAAGCCCTAATACACCCAAAAATAATAAAAAACTCGAAATATATAATTTGTACAAATACTCCCTGTGAGAACTGTCTACACTTCACCTATATTTCTACACTTTTCTGCAGATCATTATGCGGCAGAGTATAGCCCTCAATATTTAGTTCCCAACCATGATGCTGAGTATGAAGTGCGGAGCAGTGTCCTGGTGGACGGAGGAGACAGATTTGGGGTTTCTGCTGCTGTGTTTGATAAGTTCGAAGAGTTAGTATGGATGGGGAACCAGGGTGTGAGTAGTTATTGCACTGTATTGTTTTTATATCATTAACTGTATACTTTGGTCTAACATTGGACATTATTGTGAAACAATAAGCTTAACATTCCAATTGCTTTTGAACTTCCTATGGTTATTGTGTATTTGTTTTTGTTTGAGGATAAATGTTTATGTTCACATGCAGGTTTATAATTACATGAAATTTTTGTTTATGGGATGTGACAACAGCCTAAGAGCTTTATTTTAACACTAGTGGCCGCCCGCGGTTTCACCCACCTAGTTCCCGTTCCCGTCGGAATATCGGGATAAAAAGTATTCTATGTTTTAATCCAAACTATCTACTGCCTGTGTGCCAAATTTCAATCAAATCCATTCAGTAAATTTTGCGTGAAAGAGTCAAGAAACATCCAAACATCTAAACATTCAAACATCCTCACAAAATTTTGCTATTTATAATATTAGTAGGAATAGTATCCTACATACTTCTATGATTTAATACTCTCAAGTATTAATTTTATTTCATTTTAATTAAATATTTCCTGCTGATGTTTGATTCTATTCTTATTGTTGATTTCATAAGGGTCATGTTACATCATACTATGGGCCTAGTATGCAGAAATATACTTCTTTCCAAGTGCATGAGTCAGAAGAAGTGAGAGATATAATAACAGTTGAACAAGGAATCTACGTTTTGACCAAGTCCACTCTGAGACATCAAATTAGGAGAGGAATACCTAAAAACACTTATAAGTAAGGATATATGAAACCCTTTTTTTTGTTCACATCCTTCTAAAATGCTTTTAGAGATATATTAAAAAAATTTGAGTCCTAAGTTATTTGAAGAGTGAATGGTATCGGTTTCAGTTTGCGCGTTACGAAAATTGCTGCTATTTTGAGTGACAAAAGGGGGCTCTCAAGGACATACTTTAAAGTATGATATACTCTTGACTGTACATACACCTTATATTTATGTGGATCTTTATGCTGACAGTCATTAATATTTTTACAGTTTTCAGTGTTATTTACAATTTTATTTTAACTGACTTTGCTATTTTTTTAGGTCAGCAAATATGGTTGATATGCAGTGTTTATATCAATCTAGTGCCACCAAATTACTTATGGGTGGCCATCAAGATAAGTTGCTTGAATTAGATTTGAATAAGATGAAAGAAACAGTTATAGTAAGTAAACATTAACAATAGAATGTAATTAACTATGTATAGAATTATTACAAATCTCAGTCTCTGTGTTTAGTCTTTTGAATGTATTGTTATTTTTTGTCAGTTCGGTGTATCTTAGTTTTCCCTGATTTGTATACGCGTCCCTCAGCGGAGCGCGGAGCAGCGGATCACGCGTGCGGCGACTTTTCGCATAGGGAATCGCAAGATTTTCGGTTTGGTTATTTCAATAATACGACTCTCTTACAGGCCTCCGCGCCTAGTGGCGGCATCCGCTAGCGGCCCGCGCTACTGATTTCGATGTGTTGGACAACGCGGTTTTCTATACTAATTGATGACATTTGCATACAATAATAAAATCCGCGCCTCCGCGACGGATTTGGGTTTGGCAACACTGGGTTTATCGCCTATAGGAGCTATAGTTGAATAAATGTGATTTTTTATGTTTCAGCCTATCCAAGAAGAAGGTTGCGCCGTCCTTCGCAGTGGAGGAGGCTCAATAGTAGCTTGTGGCAGTGCTGCTGGGATGGTAGCGTTGCGCGATATAAGAACGCCTAAAGCTGCTGAACACACATTCAGGGCACATAACGCTTGTTTATCAGACTTGGATATGCAAGGAGACCTGTTGATATCATGTGGATTCACGGATTCGTGAGTAGATTTGCCATTAATTTTTTCGTGATGAAAATGAAAACTGACTACATTACATGTTAATATTTGTAGTATGGCCACAGAATACTTAATAGTAGGTATGGCCCACGGAAATAATATGTTTCGAACAATTCCAAAGGACACTATGGTTGTTCACTTGATAAATGAAAACACATAAGCAACAACAAAAAAAAACCTGTTTGGTGATAATTAAGGGTTGGACCACACCTAGCAGCACGGAACAGCACTTGTTCCGCCTGTGCAACAGCTTTCGCACGCGGGCGCCAATATAAGAGGTTACTCCGAGAAATGTTGAAAATGAGAATTTTCAACAGAGCACCACGGATATAATCTTGGCGACCACGAGAGCATGTGGTCGTTCCAGATTGCGTCTCCGCCTTTGTTACTGGCACTTCTTGCCTGCATTCTCGGGGAGTGCAGTTGATGTGTCAAATAACAGTCATTGCTTTACGCAAGAATGTATCTAAGAAATGCGGAAATAGAGCGGGAGGTGAGGTAGATCGGATCCAGCTTATACTCTGGTCTCTTTCTGTCTAATTAAGAGTTACAGAGAGATAAATATAGAGCAGTTCAGTTCTTACACTTCTTCCCGTTCTCACAAACACAGTGAGAACACGCACAACACACCAAGGGCTCAAAAGTTTCTTGAATGTATTTTAGAGCGGGAATAGCGATGGCAGAGCCAAGTGGTATGGGACTTCCGTTGCTTCCGCGGCACTAAAAGCGACCATTAGAGCGCGTGCTTGCTCCAGATGGCGTCTCCGCATTTGTTGCTACACTTCTTGCCTGCATTCTCGGGAAGAACAGTATATTATATGTCAGATAATACTTAATAGTGATTTTTCTTCCCAACAATGCATAGCAAGAAGTGAAGTAATAAGATCTGGGTATTTACTAGTCCAATGCAAGAAGAGGTTGCTCAGAACAATTTTTTGTTAAGAAATAGACAGAGATTGGGGCGGGGTGCATCCGGTTTAGGGCGGGGCGTATACGGTTTATATGCTTCTTTCTAAGCTAAAAGGCAGAGAGAAACAAATAGACTGTTTCCGCTTTATCCCGCCTATACAGCTTGTTACTCAAGGGCTCATTAGCGATGGCAGAGCCGTACGTAGTGGTATGGGACGTCCGTTGCCTCCGCGGCACTAAGAGCGACCACGAGAGCGCGTGGTCGCTCCAGATTGCGTCTCCGCCTTTGTTACTGCACTTCTTGTCTGCAATCTCGGGAAGAACAGTACCTATATGTGTTAGATAATAGCGATTTTTCTTCCCAAGAATGTATAGCAAGAAGTATAGTAATAAGATCAGGGGGCTAATTGTCTAATTTTAAAATCTATCGCAATCCCTTTCAATTCGTAATTTGTAAGATATTTACATCATTCAGGCCGTCACTATTTGACATTTGATAGGGATTGTGATCGAGACGCGTTTCGAAAGGTATTACATGAAGGAAATTTAACTATCTAAGCAAAGTGACACAAGAAAATCTCTTTCAAATGTATGGAGAAGTGTCAAATGAAGTGTCATTTAAAACATTATTCGTTCCGAAAGGGATTGCGACTATAAGTTACACAATTCCGTAAATCACTATCACAATCCCAATACCCTTGACAGGGATTGTAATAGATTTTGAAATTAGACAATTAGGGGCTGGGCCTAAACTAGTCCAAAGCAAGAGGTTGCGCATGCTCTGAACAATTCTTTGTAAAGAAGCAGACCGAGATTGGGGCGGAGCGTATCCGGTTTAGGGAAGGGCGTATACGGTTTATATGCCTCTTTCTAAGCTAAGGGGCAGAGGGAAACAAATGGACCGTTTCCGCTTTATCCCGCCCATACTGTTAGTTCCTCATGGGCTCAAGAGAGTTCCTTTATATTATATTCTAGAGCGGGAGTAGCGATGGCAGAGCCGTACGTAGTGGTATGGGACGTCCGTTGCCTCCGCGGCACTAAGAGCGACCACGAGAGCGCGTGGTCGCTCCAGATTGCGTCTCCGCCTTTGTTGCTGCACTTCTTGCCTGCGTTCTCGGGGAGAGCAGTCGCTGTATCGGGAGATGGACATGTGGCGTTGCTACATGTGAACCAGCCTTCGGCTAAACAGTCAGTGTTTCAAGTAAGTGCTAGAAGAAATAATTGCAGAATCAGAGCCAGATAAAATCAATTTTCAAAACTTAAATAAATGAAAATATGAAAGGCAATTTGTATACCCTAATAAAAAAACGGAAATATTATATAACAGTAACAAGAGGTACTAATAAACTAAGACTTTACGTGAGTTTTTATGTAATTGGTTTTTCAATGAGTAAGAGTCAAACGAATGAGATGTATCAAAATAGAAGTTGTGTTATTTTAAGCTTTAATTTTAATTACTAACCTATCTATCATATTTAAATAAACCTTTGAGGGATAGTCTACTTTCTTAATTTTTAAATGTCCCTGGCTTTTTAAATGGCTACGGGTAATTAATATTTTTCTAAATAAGCCTGGTTTGCTATTTAGTAAAAATCTGTATTTTCCTGGCCTAGGTAGACACCCAAAGTTCCCTATCAGTGAGTGTGATGGACGTATCTGCCACTAGCCAATCGCTCGTGTTTGGAGATTTGACTGGACATTTGCACCTGTTCTCGCCGCAACATAACCACGAACCGGTTTTCAATAACTTCTCAAGGTGAGATGTCACTTAGTCCATATGTCACTTAGTCCATATGTCACTTATTAAATACTAATGAAATTCTAGCTAGTTAATACGTACAGCTTCGGAATAATTCGGACAAATAAATGACACTAGCGAAGCTAGCGGTAGGAGGTGAACTATCTCACATCTAAAATGATAGCTAATTCAGAACCAACTAACAAATGGTCACCTCCACCACAGTCTAACCATAAACAGTCGTTGCACACGGCCGATATGATGCGCTTACACGCTATCGGCCCCTGGATCTCACTGGTTTTCACTGGTAAAACAGTTGCGAGCGCGCGTGCAGCGGCGCCTATCTGTGTGAGTGCATCATTTCGGTCGTTTGTAGGCAGTGCAAAGACTGTGCCTCAACTGATTACCTGGTTGCTTAAAATGTTGCCAAGTAAATGTAGAGAAACGTTATGAGCTGTGCGTATTATCCAGTTTCTGTAGTATTTGCTATAAGGTATTATAATGTTTCAGAGCAACAGAATTTGCTGATCAAGTGGTAGGAATTCCGTTTGCTAGTTTCAAGCAAACAAACTTTCAGTTTTCTACTGTGCCGTTGCCTTCGTTGAGCTCCGGAACTAAATGGTTCAACGAATTACCTCCAGAGTTTTACAAGAAACATTACAGGTATGTTTAGATTTATTTCGTGTCTGTCAATCGGAATGTAAATACTGATTAATTAGTAATATAACGGATAAAAATAATTATAATATCTAGTTTTTCTAGCTTTTTGCTTTAAGGTGGTACGACTTCCATACAAACAAACATTGCTCATTAATTGGTTCATCATACATTAATAATTCATAAATACACGCGCAACTAACTCGTTTCAGTTATTTGTTTGCGCGAAATTATAAAAAAAAATACTTTCATACAGGAGCTATATAAATGCAATGGGTCACACACATACGTAGAATTATTGAAATTATAAAACATTAGTATATTCGTGTTTTATGTATGAATGTACAATTTTTTTATTAATTCGCGCATACAAATAACTGAAACGAGTTGGTTGCGCATCTATTTATGTATTATTAAGGTATGATGAACCAATAATTGTGTAATGTTTGTTTGTATAGAAGTCGTACCACCTTAAGAACTAATTGTCGTAAACGTACACAGAGTGTAAGGCCAACACAAACAACTGGCTCACATAGGCCAAACATTTCGTTATATTTTTTTAAGGATAGGTATTTCATCCTTTTTCATGTCATTTGTAATATACTAACCTAAGGCCATTCTATTTTAGAATTAAAAGATGACACAACAATAAACATTTATAAGTCCAGTTCAGGCGGAATTTAATAATTGAATTCAAGTGCTCGATTCACATAACTTGAAGCAGATATGTCATACGAGCTCGCATTGTGAAACATCGAGAAGACCCCATATGGGGTCCGATTCAATTTGCTATCTCTTTCATTTGCTTGGTGCTTCAGGTGCTTTTTCGTGATAGAATAGAAATAGAATAGAATATCATTGCATAACTTGCATATTTTATAGGAAAACGAAGCCGATTGACCCAGAAGTCCTGAAAACGATGAAAATGCAAGGACCTATTGGGTATGCGCCGAACCCTAGAAACTGCAAAAGGAATCAGGTATCTTGATTATCTTGTAGGACTTCAAAATATATAATGGACTCTTTCAATAAACACAATAGTGAAATTTATTTCTTACTTGGTAAGTTACAGATTTGAATGTCGTTTATTAACATATCTTTCCATACAAGAATGAGCACTTCTTCGCATTTTAGTGGGTAAATTTTTATATAGGGTCCAAGACAAATATGACTACTTTTTAAAATGTTAATATGTTATCAACTTAGCATCCAACACCTCAAGGTTTTTTAAATAAATTGTGCCAATTTGTAAAAATGGTTCTGCTGACCTTTGTTTTAAAGTCCGAAGGGGATTTTACGGTCATACTAAATTGAGCTTTCAACCTTTTCATTTATTTATACTGAATCACTTGCCCCTGGATTTTGAGACCCCTTAGGCACTCCTTGGGCTAAGTGCACACACATTGTGGAATTTATAACATATTTTATATCACATAAGACTCATTTTTCCTAGGCGATATCCACGAAGGTGAAATAATTTGTTTGAAAACGTGTTTTAATTTTTTTACTCATGTTTCCCAGATGCCTTATGCAGAAGATACTTTAGAAGACTTGAATGCCACAAAACAGACTGAAAGTAGATTTAGCCCACAGCCAATTCCAAAATATTATCAAAAGGTATAAAGGCCATTATCAAAATTACCGTCACAGGTGTTAATCGAAAATCTACTCTAATGTCATTATTTTTAGATGGATTTGCGCTATAACAAACACGGGCCGAACGATGTAGATTTAGAGAACTGCAATAAGACAGGTTTTCCAGGATTGGAATCGACGATACCGAATTCATATTGCAATTCGATGCTTCAGGTGAGCAATATCGACAGTTCGATTATAATAAAAGTGACGACAGAGGCGACTTTCACATGTTTAAAATGTTGTTCTGTCCCTTTGAATTTCAAAGAAATTGCTTAAAATGTATTGTTTAAGTTTTTTTTTATTCACAACGGGGACTCTCTTAGCATTCATCATACCTGATGTTAAGTATTGGTAAGGCTGAAGATGGAAGCGAGCCTCTCCCGGAATCCTCAACCACTGAGGAACTAGCTATCTTATCTCTAACAATGCTTAAAAGAAAGTGAAAGGTTTCAGTGAAAGTCGCCCTTATGTTCAATTTTCATTTAGTTTATTGAAGTAAAACAACTTTTACTTTTACTATTTTTAACCGCCTCTGTGGTCTAGTGGTACAACCGCCGGTATCAGACCCAGGGGTCCAGGGTTCGATTCCCAGGCGTGGGTACATATTGTATTCGGTTTGGTTGGTGGTAGGACTTGTTGTAAGCCCGCCTGGCTAGCTACCACCATCTTATCTAAGCCTGACGCCATAACCACAATTTTGTCAGAATTGTTGTGTTCCGGCAGTTCGAGATAAGATAGCTAGTTCCTCAGTGGCTGAGGATTCCGGGAAAGGCTCGCTTCTATCTTCAGCCTTATCAATACTTAACATCAGGTATGATGAAGGCTAAGAGTATCCCCGTCATTCTTAAAAAAAAAGTTCACTATATTTCACAAGTTAAGATCGAATTTTCCGTGTTTTTTTAAGGTACACACACATACATATATACACACACACACACACACTCACACACACAATATATATATGTATCTATAACACTAAAATCTAAAATGTTCATAGTGATAATTTTAAGTCTACTAGTTATACCATCACATCTTATGATCTCGATTGCCTCAAATTTCCGAGATGGTGGGAGCCTGATGACCTGTGCTTACGGGTGTTTTTTACCTATTTCAGGCATCAGTCTCACACAAACTTAGCTAAGATTAGTACCTAAGTAAACTAAGAGTTTGTGATGAGAAATAAAGATTTATTTATTTATTTATTTTATTTAAGGTTTTCTGGTTTTCCCGACGTTTCGGCACCTTTTTGGCTGCTGTGGTCACGTTCTATGTGCGACAAATTATGTTGTATTCTTTAATTCTTATTGCAATAGCCATAGTTCTCAATATGTCATTAAAGGTGTTTTCTAAAGCGGAGGTATTTTAACAATAAAAGTTTGCTTTCAGGTTTTATATTATACATCACCAGTGAAGTCAACGTTATTAGCACACACGTGTGCAAAAGAATTCTGTCTTAGTTGTGAATTAGGTAAGCTTTGTAAATAATGTATAAAATATTTAAATAATCATGTTATGCCGTGTTGTGTGTCCTACGAGATTCAAGAAGGATAAAGCGTCTGGCATTTGGAATGGGGAGACACAGTGAGAACCAATGGCACCACCATTGCTGGTTCTAAAATGTGTTGGTTGGTTTAAGTTGAGTCGAAACAAGTGTACCTGTCATTTTGACAAGTAATATACCAATCAACAGATTTCTGGAACCAGCGGAGGTGGCGTCAGTAGCTTTGAGTGTGACTCCTCATTCTCATTTGTTGTCGTTGTAGGAAACCATTTTTTACATTATATTCTCAAGATGATTGTGGTCCTTAAGTCACGTACAATGACAGAAACCTCCCTTGTCACATTACAATATTGAATGACATCTGGGTCCTTATTCATTATGACCACTTAGCGATTACTTGCTCAAACCACAATGTCGTACTTGGTTTTGTCATTCTCAAAATTCGTTTTCTCCGCGATACTCACAAAAATTATAGAGTAATTGTACAAGTACATGAAAGTCACAAATTATATAATTAATAAACAATAAAATTTGTAAGTGTTATAAAGAAAACGAATTTTGAAAATGTCGAAATCAAATACGACATTGGCGTGGTTTGAGCAAGAAATCGGTAAGTAGTCACAGTGAATACGGGCCCTGTGGATAGATAACTAACAATTGTGTGTAAGTCAATGCGATAAGGTTGTAAAGTGTGTACGTCATGTCATTGCAAGTGCATTTCTCTTAAGATTAGAACAATTATTTTAAGCATTCGATTAGAGGACATTAGAACTTAAACATAACAAAAATACGAAAATGAAATAAAAAACAAAACACATTACCATGTATTATGTGTTGCCATGACACTAAATGTGTCACAGAAATGCTGGTATTCTGACAGGACCTAATGATGCGTGGTTGACGCGGACACACAAAAATAACGAGGACAATAAAATAAAACTAAGAAATAATAAAAAAAACAAACAAATCAAATATTTATTGAAGTACAAAACTATGACATTTGACAAGTGTTATGCCAGGGCCGGTAAAACATATTTATAAATAAAATAAAAAGTTTAAAACATTGTTTTTGGTTGGAAAAAGTGAAGTGAACAAACAAAACAAAAAGAAGAAAGTTTAAGCACACTTTTTTTTTAAAGAAAAATTAATTAAACATAAAAAAATGGAATATCATATAATTGGTTTATTGTGTCTTTAACAGCTCAGTGAAAGAAGTAAGCAAGCAATTACCAAACTATTAAAGCATGACTGTAATGTACCTTTGCCAAGTGCCAAGCATCCGACAGGATCACAAGCAATGTTATTACGTACGCAAGCAAAACAGAACAGAACACTAGCCCACAGACATAGAAAGAATATAAAAACAATGCATCTTAGGATTCTAATCAAATTTGTTATCTGAATCAGGTTTCCTATTCCGAATGCTGGATACTTCCGGTGGAGCTCCTTGCCAAGCCAGCAACTTTTTACGCGCGTTCAGAACTGTACCTGAAGCAGCTGCTTTGGGCCTTATATTACCGGATCGAGGGACGGACGCGAGAATCGATTTGATTGCACTCATACAGGTAAATTGGACTCTAAATGCATGGTTTGTAGGTTGAACTCGTAGTGTCTGATACATATTTCTGTTTATTAATTAATTAAATTAACACATCATTTTTAATCAGGCCGAATTTTAAACTTACTTCGCTGGCTCAGCGACTTTTTATGCAAATATATTTCAAAATGGTTAGATTTTTTACTTTCTAAAAATTTATTTAGACTTGTACTTAAATGTTTGTTAGACAATCTTTATTTTTAATAATTCTTAATCTTGGACGAATTAACCACTGGACACGAAATGGTTAGATTTTTTACTTTCTAAAAATTTATTTAGACTCGTACTTAAATGTTTATTAGACAATCTTTATTTTAATAATTCTTAATCTTGGACGAATTAACCACTGGACACGAAATCCGAGAAGAATGTATGAAATCACGATCAACCAATTCTTGCGGGGGTGAGGGACGATTACTAATGTCAAAGAATGACAGTAGTGCTTGAAGTAATCGATAATTTTTTTATCGATAAGTAAGGAGTGAATGAATGAACCTATTGAGTTTAATAAATCATGTGTGTTTTAAAGAAATTAGTAAGTTAATTGTTTATTTCGTAGAAAAATAAAAAGCTCCTAATAATCTAAAAATCTCATTTAAAAAAATCCCTTAAATTCATAAAAACTATAAAATATGGTTTCCAAAGCGTTTGTGTTTGGGTTTTTTTGTGAAAAATGGGTAGATACATGCAACCTGATACTAAGTACTGATAAGGCTTAAGATGGACGCGTCTCTCCCGGAATCCTCAATCACTGAGGAACTGGCTAACTTACCTCTAACTGCCGGAGCGGACTTAGATAAGATGGTAGTCGCTAGCCAAGTGGATTTACAAATTACTTACTAACACTTTTTAAGTAAGTAAAAAACATAAATATTTGTTTTATATAATAATATAATTCATTATTTACATTAACTTCTTCAATCACTCGAGCTTTTTTATATAAAACAAAATATGGGTAATTAGTTCATTACAGAACCTTTGTATAGGACATACACAATAGCAACCCCTCCATAAGTGTTTAATTTTATAATCGATTGCAATTCCTTTCAAAGGTCAAATAGTTGTGGCGCGATGCTCGTATAATATGTACCTTTTAAATGAAATTTTTTAACGGAATGTGATAGATTTAAAATTAGACAATTAGCCCCCTGTGTGCTTCTCGAGCTGTGATATCTCGTATTCGACTTTTTTTTTCGAGCCAAAAATCTAATTATACTAAAACTTACTGAAAATAACCATCGACATTTTCATGGTGTCATTTGACGATTGTCAAAGATCGTTGAGACTAAAACATTTTAATTTCAACTCTAGTATCCATTTACATTTAAGAAATATGCTTATTTGTAAGAAAAAATATAAACTTGTTTTTGCTTTATTAAATATCAATTTTCGCCACCGTACAAAATTAGCACAACCTAAACCTAAATTAGAAATAGTTTGGATAGCGTATGGTCTAGCATACGCTATGACAGTTTTAAACAACAAACTCCCAGAAGTTATCAACAAAACATCTCATATAAATTACCTATATTTAAGAAAAAGCCAAGACAGTATCTTTTTAGCAACTACTAGCTGAAATACAAATTACAAGAATATTTCAACCAATAGTTTATTGTAGTTTTAAGATTATTTTACTTGAATATAATAAAACGATATTAAAATTAAAATAATTAAAGATTAAAAAATAGTATAATATAGCTTACGTACATACATTATATAATATATATAAATATAATTAATTTTATTCTTGCTGTGACCTAACAAGGTCTATGTTAGAAACAAATAATAAATGTAACCACCAGTTATGATAAATTTTAACAAGAAGAATATTGGAACAAATGAACTCGGCCACAAGTGAATTTTCAGATGGGACTTGAACCCACGACCTTTGGGAATCCGGCCTACTGCTCTAACCAATGAGCTACCGAGACTGTCGAAATTCTCCGATACTTTTATATTTTTAATACGCTGTAAGAATATCCTTCCTTGCATTCGAAAGAGAAAAAAAATGTTAAACGATCAATTATGATGCTAATAATAATTTATGATTTTTGAATTTTTGCGTTGTCAATGCTATTTTTTTTTATACTTATGATAAATTTTAAATGTTAATGTAAAACACACTATGATAGTGTACAACATATGTCTAATACTAAAAAACAATACCGTGACTGATTGATAGGCAACGCACAGCCCAAACGCTAAACCAATTAAACTGAAATTT
This sequence comes from Chrysoteuchia culmella, assembly GCA_910589605.1. Lineage (NCBI taxonomy): Eukaryota > Metazoa > Arthropoda > Insecta > Lepidoptera > Crambidae > Chrysoteuchia > Chrysoteuchia culmella. The sequence goes on from OU342651.1 coordinate 7,761,775, forward strand.
TGCATACAGGTTCTTTTAACGATATTGGCGAGCACTAAGGAAGGATTTTTTATATTACCACGGAACGGGAACCATGCGGTTGAAATAAGCAACTTTTTTTTTTAAGTTTGAAGCTATATTTAAAATATCACGAGCTCAAAGTTCGTAGGGTTGCGTCGTTTAATTACAGAGTTCCTATAGTTATCTTCTGGCTCCATCATCAGACCTTAGATGTTATCTAAGACCTGAGTCCTCGTCCATGTTGTCTCCCTGCGTACCGCTTCCACCCAATTTCTTCTTGTTAGGGGTTCAACTGTAAATCTGAAATTAATTTGAATAGTTCCTATACTCCAGCCAAATCCGATGAAGAATAAATGTAAACAAACCAATTTAGGGTCATCACAACTGAGGTAATTTTTTTTTCTAAAGGTTGCATTTCTGACTAGATAACTGCACATTATTGATTAATTCTTTAAGTAATATATTTTTTCTACAATATATCACTAGAAACACCCGCAAAACGTTAATATTTTAGTAATAAAACAAAAAACAAAATAAAGCACAAATTATATTTAGTAGACAGCCCTATAACCAAAAAGAACTCGGGTATTATGAACATTTTCTCACTTATATACTAACCTTCCAACTGAAGTTGGCAATCACTTTCTTTCGTGTTCCTTTACCCTGATTAATGTTGAAATTGGTCGCGTAACTATTGCACTATAACCCGAACGCATTTGGAAGTTACGTTCCGTTTTACTATTTAACGCGACATACACTTTTATTATTCATTTACCCTACTTATGTTTCCGAAGCAATATAGCATTTTAAATTTATTGCATTGTTTTATATAAAAAGTTTATGAATAATAATTAAACAAATTATTTAATGAAATTATATTAATAATATCGCGTCTTTAATAAAAAGGATTTTACTGAATGGAATAACGAAACGTTAAGATATAATTTGGTCTAATTAACCAATAAACGAATTGCTAAATTTTTTATAAAAATTGTATACTGTTGTCTGATAGAAAAAGGTTGTTATTATATGCTTGTCAGTGGTTGCTAGGCAACGTTTTGTTAGTAAACATTCTTCATCGGATTTGGCTAGAGTTATATATTAAAATTGGATTCGTTCGTTCATTTACATACATCGATATGTTTATCGATATGTTCAAGCCCTATACGACATAAAAATGACAATTGATTGAATGAGTGATACATATAACCCAACCAAATTACTTATGCAATATCTTTGAAGAAATTTACATGTACAATGATTACTTTTTGAAATGACGTATTACATTTTGTTTACATACCAAATTTTATTTATTTTACGAAAAATAGCTACTCTAATAGATTGAAATTGTACTTACGCGTGAAAAGAAAATTTTTTGTTTGTCCGGTATGATTTATACAAATTAACACAGCGCATTTACCCATTTTTGAGATAATGTTCCACTTCGAGATCTCGCGTCATACTGACAACGCCATATTGCTTACTGTGTCTAAAAGGCTCAGTACTGGTAAAGGCGAACGCGGTCCTCGTTACGCGTCCAGTGGTTAATTCGTCTAAGTTCTTAATAGATTTCATATTATGTGGGTGAAGTAGTGAACTCCAGAGTCAAACCTGCGTTTTTATAATTCATAAAATCTTTTCTCTCATTCATCCAGAGTTGGAATCGCTTTATATTGCATCAAATACACTATGAAATACTAGAAACAAAAAAGAAAGAGAAAGAGCTGGCTCTTCTCGCTCAGAACAGTAGCCCGCCAAAAGCGCGCGCTGGCAACACTAAGCCTCTTGCTAGGACCTTGGCAACACCTTTGAACGGCCAATATGTTGAAGAGTACCAATATACAGAGATCGAGTTCCTTGGTCCTTCAACGGAGTTTGATCAAGAGGAAATAAGGGAAGATGGGTGGCCGGTGAGAGAAGAAGGTTAGTATAAAAAAACCTTGGTAGACCAACCTAAAAATCTCTTTGTTATACAAAAAACTGACGGCTAATTGACTAAATTTAAATTCTATCACAATCCTTTGCAATTTGAAATTTGAACGATGTTTATGAGCTTCGTGTTTGAAATGTGGTAGGGATTGTGACCGGGTGACGAAAATATATAAAATATCTTTTATATAATATATCACTTGATATATATCACTCTAGTTTAGCAATTGCGAGGCGCTTATTATGTGAGGAATTCTTTAAGTAAATGTCAATTTAAGTAACTTTAACTAATCACATTATAGGCACTGTCTTAGTTTGTAATAGTTTTAGATTAAGTTTTCCAAGAGCATCTTATTGTCTACACTTAACCATTTAAAATATGTTTTATATACGTGAAGACCTATTATTGCCTTACTGTTTTTATATCAAAAATCAACTCTGTCTACTCGGTGTTGGTCTTCCAAACATTAAATAAATAAATAAATAAAATAAATAAATAAATATATTTTCGTTTGTCACTTTGCTTATACAGTTCTATTTCGTTCATTCAATACCTTTGATATTAAGATGACACTTCATTTGATACTTCTACAAGTATCAAATAGTGTCATCTTAATATCATTCAAAACAACATTCGTTCCAAAAGCGTTAGCGACTAAAAGTTACACAATTCCTTAAATCGCTATCACAATCACTAACCTTTGCAAGGGATTACGATAGATTTTAAAATTAGGCAATAAGGGGGCTGGTTACATTAAGAATACATCTTTAAATACCTGCTATTTATCTGGAATCTTAACAATACTATAGTATAGACTGAACTTTTTATTGAATGTGATGTGATCAATCATTTATTATGCATGCAGCAATATTTGGGTTTGGTCTTCCAGAGTTAAGAGGTAGGTTTTATTAGTTTAGATTAGATATCAATTGGCGATCTTATCACTGAAAGTGGTTTCTAAAGCATGGTGATAATGTCAAAGTATGGATAGTAGAAGCTCTATTTTTAATCTATATAGGTACTTTTATGTTGTTGCAAGCTAAAATGGATTTTTTTTCAAATGTAATTGATTTAGTTGTTAATAATAGCGACAAGCCACCTCTTACCTTGTTACCAGAGTCGTAACACCAATAATTATTATAGGGGCAGGCGACACAGAAAAAGTACTGAACAACGAAAACCACGAACTTCAAAACAATCATCACTCGGAAAGAGAAGAGTCGGAGATATCTCAATTGTTCGCGATAGGTCGCAATCAGTTGAATAGGTGTCTTAAATGCAACAAAGAGGTTTGTTATAAAGATACATGTATTTCCATGATATCTTATGGTAAGATAGATTTATACCTAAGTTGGTTTGAATACGAACGTTCACTCGAGTTTCTGTATTTTTAGGTATTATTATTTATGTCTTCTCTTCAGTATCTTTCAAAGTATGCTAAAAGGGAGGTTCACTAAAAGCTCATAGCGCAACCACTGCTGGTTCACAAATCTTTTGATTGGTTTCTCTACTCAAAAATTGACATATTTGTCATTTTATAGAAGAATTTCTCCAATTAACAGATTAGGGTACCAGCGGTGGTGGCTGCATTAGCTTTCCGTTTTCCTTCTCATTGTCTAACTCTGTGCTTTGTCTTTGTCTGTTCTGAAGTGAGTGACAGCGTCAATGGAGACATTCCGTTTACGTTTCCGAATGTTTGTGAATAAAAGGGCAGGAACCATTTGCTTACCAGTCTGAAATCGTGTAATTCCATCGTGTAGTTTCTTTAATATTGCCTTCTTTATTAATATATTTGTCATATTTATCATGAGTGGTACATGCACCGGTTTCAAGGTGACGCCGACTCTGAGGGCCCGGGTTCGAATCCCGGTAGGGGTAAATGTTTGTATGATGAGTATTCATCATTAACATTATAGATACAAATGCTCGTATGAGCATTTGTACCTGAGTCATAAACGTCCATGACTATAATATATATTTCTACACATAAATACTTATAAATGTATAATTATATGTATCTATATCCGTTACCCTAGTATCCCACAACACAAGCCTTACAGTGCTTACAAAGTAAGGTAAGGGCTAGGTTAATTGGTGTGAGTGTAAGAAATATTTATTTATTATTTTTATTTATATTTGTCTTGATCTCATAGGAGGAGCGTGACTCCGTAGTACTAGCTTGCGCATTACAATACCCCACCGGTGCGCCTAGAGAGGGAAGCGAAAACCGCGGTGGTTTTGTAGAACTAGTGCGCGCTTCGCTCGCAGCAAGGAGAAGCACGCCCGCTTGGTGCGAAAACTGTTCGCGATTCACTCCGACGACACAACGGGGGAGGATCGTCAGGTAAGAAAAACAGAAAACTGAGTGAGTGACACATTGCATACACACATTTGTACATACATACACACAACATACAAAACCGCGGCGGTTTCATGAAACTAGTTCGCGCCTCGCTCGCAGCGAGGAGAAGCACGCCCGCTTGGTGCGAAAACTGTTCACGATTCACTTTGACAACACAACGGGGGATGATCGTCAGGTAAGAAAAAGAGGACAGAGGGAGTGACACATTGCATACACACGTTTGTACACACACAACACGGCGGTTTCGTGGAACTAGTTCGCGCTTTGCTTGCAGCGAGGAGAAGCATGCCCGCTTGGTGCGAAAACTGTTCGCCTTTTACTTCGACCACGCAACGGGGGAGTATCGTCAAGAAATAAGAAGACAACACGGAGAGTGACACATGACATACACGTACACACAATATACAAAACCGCGGTGGTTTCGTAGAACTAATACGCGCTTTGCTTACAGCAAGGAGAAGTGAAAAACTGTTCGCGTTTCACTCCTACTTCGCAACGGAGGAGGACCGTCAGATAGCCACGCACTCGCACACCTGCACACACACAAACACACGTACATCTGTACTCTTACACACACACACAAACACACACCACACACTCTCTCACACGTGCACACATACACACAGCACAGACCCACCCTCGCACACATGCGTGCAGACACTTATACACACAAGCCTCACGTGTCACGTGCTCACCCATTTTGAAAGTAGTCACGAAATAACGATTGATGGTTCTATTGTATTTGCATACTTACTTTCCTTTATTTTGATAATCTCATTTAAAAGCGATAAAAATGTTTTCTGACTTAAAAGGTTGGTAGTGTTGCTTTAAAAATTAAATTATTGACACCTTTTCAGATTACCGCCGATACTCGCAATAAATTGCGGTGGTCCGCACGAAAAAGCGTATTGGGTGAAAGGGGCGCAAAAAGAAATGGTAATTCTACAGATACGAATTTTACACGTTTTGTTGGTTCAAGAATTGTCGTCAATACTGATAGCCGATGTTTTTAGCCCGAAATAGCGAAGAGGGGTGCAAGCGGTAAGCCGTGCCGGTATGGTTTGCACTGCGCTCGGCCTGGATGCAGGTTTAAACATCCTGAAAGGTAAATTAAAACCTACTATTATTACTGTAAGTTAATTTGAAATCTAGTATGTTTGTCACTCAATCACGCGTAAGCTGCTGAAAAGATTTGAACAAATTTTTGCCTACAAATAAACCAAGACCGGAAATAAGATACGAAATACAGTTTATCTCGAATTTCTCACGGCTACCGGAACCACGCGGGTAAAACCGGGACACGAGTTGACAACGCGTGAACCACGCGTCGTCATTTTAATGCTGAAATATGAACCACGCGTCGTCATTTTAATGCTGAAATATCCATGATATATAGCGCATTTTTCAATACCATGTTGAGTTGAGTTGAATGAAACGGAGTCAGTCCAATCGATGTGATGTTTGAAAACCTATTTTAAGATTTACTTTGGAAGATAATAAAACACGAAATCTCTATGTAATATGTCATGTGGGATAAAAAAAAATGTGTAAAAACCATATCATTTCGTTTATCAGGCCGACGTCCTCCCAAGCGTCGTCTTCTAAGAGTTACCCTCAAGAAGCGCACTGTGTGCTGCCCCATCAGCTGCTAATACGGTTGCAGTCTGATGGTGATATCGTTATTAATGAAAAGGTATTATTACCATGTCTTTTTAAAAATATTTTTTTAGGTGTAATCAGTGTTTTGCCTAGCAATGATATTATTGAGATTTTGTCTTTATCAAAAGCTTTACTACTGGCCAATCTCGCGCTGCGACGACTCTAATCAAACTTGACTACAGCCACAAATCTGTATCTGTATTAAAAATTAAAGGAATTAAATATTCCCAATTAAAGGAATGTCACACTAAAACATTTTGACAGTAGTAGATATTTTAGTTTCTAATAAAGAAATATGGCTAGAAAAATTACGATTTTGAGATGTTTAGAGCGAAAATAGGCCTCCAGAGCGTACTATAACGAAGGAGAAAAAAACAATTTAAAAAAAAAATCTTTACATTTTGTTCATAACGTGCATGAATTGTGTATTGCAAGTGAGATTAAGAAGTTTACCTATCTAAATGAAAGAAAAGCCATACTAACCGATTCCCTTTGACTAATCTCAGACTGAACAATCGCCGGAACCGCAAACCCCTAACAATCGCGACAAACTCAGAAAGAAGCACGTGACCATGCAATCTGAAGAGGAGTACACACTGTCGGCAGCGATAGTCTGTGTAGAAGACAATCCCAAGAACTTGGTGGCGTACGTGCAGACGAGCAAGGAAGATGCGCAGTGGCATCTGATCAATGATTTAAGGTATGATTTTACCTATTGTATTGCATTGAAGAGGCCTAAGATTACTTCGGCACAATATTGTACATTTAAAACTAGAATGAAAAGTCTTCAATAGTTTCCTTTAAAGATATCAGACATGTTCTGAGCAACGTAGTTTAGCTTAGCTCAAGTGGAGCCGCAACCTAACCACCGAAATTAATAACCTATCTGTAGAAATGGATAGGGCTATCTGAGATAGTTGCTTAGGATACTGGCTTTGTTGCCTAGCAACCGTCGTTATTTTGATCATATTAACAAAAACATCCTTGGCAACTATCTCAGGTAGCCCTATCTATATCCAGAGATAGGTTATTAATTGACGGGCGTAAGACTTGCCGTGAAAAATGTTTCTGATTGTTATAAAAAGTGGAATACATTTTTGTGTTAAAATAGATGCCTACCAGAATAACTTATTGTAACTCACCCCTATCGTTTTGACCTTTGAACAAGTGTTTTATACAGTTTATTTGTCAAGGGTTACAGTAAAACTTATCTATTTTACAGTATTGTCCCCGTAACCGTCGACGAAGTGATAAACTTCGGTTCGTGGTGGAAAACTCCGTGCGTGCTGTTCTACACGACGACGGCGGCGAGAGAGGAGGAAACCGCCTCATAGCCGACGTGTCTGTATGGGCTCTATGGCGATACGTGAGTGATTTAACTAAAATGCGGATGAGATAATGTTTTTGGCAAAACTCCGTGCGTGCTGTTCTACACCACAATAGCAGCGAGAGTGGAGGAAACCGCCTCATAGCCAAAGTGTTTGTATGGGCTGTATGGCGATACGTGAGTCAAGTATTTGATAAAATCAGTGGGACTATAGTCTCTTCACTGAAACGAGCTAGTATAGCGCTTTATTTGTCACTAAACTGCATAAAAAGACAAGGACGAAAACTTTCTGCACTACGTTATCAGTGGGCGTTAACAATCGCTTTGAAAACGTCAGGTGTTTTCACATTGTTCACTAAAGGATAGCACACACAGAAAAAGCACGAGCAAACTGATTTCAATGTGAACACTGCCTTATCTTCCGCCAATCACGTATGAGTGGCTCGTTTCAGTAAATAGACAATAGCACGAAAGCTCCGTGCTTGCTGTTCTACACGATCCGGCGGCGAGAGTGGAGGAAATCGCCTCATAGCCGACGTGTCTGTATGGGCTCTATGACGATACGTGAGTGATGTATTTGATGCAGTCAGTCTGAGTTGTGCGTGTGTCTAAAAGCGAGCAAGTCTCTGTGTGTCAGTGCGTGCGTGTGTGCATGTTTGTTGGTCTATATGTCGCAGGGAAATGAGGTTATGAATGTAATATAATTAATGTATGTGTGTATTGTAGTCAATAAAACTGCTTATCTATCTATGTACCTTACTAAAAATGTTTAGTGATATGTCGTTTGACTAAACTAAATCTAGTGTAAAGGATCTCTTACACTAGATTTAGTTTTATTGCTACAACACACACATACATTCATTATATTACATTCATAAAAAAGAAAATAAATATAACTGTAAAATAATTTAAAATTTATTTACGACATGAAACAAAAGACAATACAATTAACAAAGGGTATGCACGTGTGTGCAGAAGCAAGAAGGGTACAGGCTCGGTGTGTGACTTGCCGGTCAACAAAAACACCGATTTTCAGCCTTAACCCTGACATAAAAAAACAAGAATATTCTACATCTTCCGTGATTTCGTGAAATCCCTGGTATCTGCAATGTCTGCGACATAATACACGCTTATAGGCGTGTACTCATCAGAAAATCCCCTAAAAATTTATGGTTGAAACGTAGATTTAAAATGTACTTATTTTTTTTATTACAGCGCCATTGGCCCATACAAAGTGAACGAGATGTTTTACCACATACCGCAGGATGTACACTACAATTACGTATAATAATTCCATTAGGCGTTAGCTAAAGAGATTCCAAGTTAGAACGAACTGAACAGAATGCATATTTTAATATTGTGATAGGTAGTTAAGCTAGATTTTCTAGTATTAAGATAGGATAACATAGAAAACGGATTGCAATATTTTTTTTATGAAGTTTTGCGGACTGAGCAGATATTTTTTAATACGGTAAAATAAATGCATCAATAAGCTCTTTGTCCGTCTTTTGTATGCATTTTGGTGTATACGTGGTGGGCAAATTTCAATCTTATAATAAGAGAATTAGTGTTGCAAGTTCCTTGTCAGATGTATGAGAATAAATGTATAGAGAATATGCAGTATGGATTGGCAATAGTATATTTATCAGTCCTAATCGGAGAATAATGAATGCAAAGCGTTTTCTATGTGAAATTCTGTTACTAAACTGGTGATGTGTGAGCTTTGGTACGTCCATATTTTGTGATGCAAAACATGAGTGTACTTATTGGCTATAAATAATTTTATTGAAGAGAAATAGTCGCTTTTGGCTGACTAATAAATTTATTTAAAGGCAAAAGGTCTGGTTGATACGGCACTGTGCAAGCATCTCTGTGATTTATGAAATTGGTTTCAGCGCCTCGATATGATTTGGAATGAAATTAACAAAGATTTATGCTATTCATTTATTTATTTTTGCAAGAATTGGATGATATATTACAGGGTAGGCGAACTTTTGTGCATCAACGTGCCATAATGTTTGATGAGGACTTAGACGAGCCATCAAATAATGTTGACTTAGTGAAATAAAACAACTTTTGCGTACTATTTTGTGAACTTTATTTACCCGAAATATATAATAATATTTGGTACTATAACTTTTCGGTTTATTTATGGTTTTTTGCTTTCCTGACGTTTCGGCACCTTTTCAGTTGCCTGGTCACGGGTTGACTAGCTTCTTATAAGTCTACCTTCACAAAGTTGATTTATTATTGCGTTCGGATAAGTTTGCAAAAGTTGTTTTATTTAAATTATAAGTGCGCGAACAAACTTAAGATGTGTTTATTTGACTTAGTGATTATTGGAAAATTAATAATAATAATTAATATTATCAACTCTTTATTTACTGCAATAAAAGGTACATTATGCAATGTTTCACACGTAATTTTAGTTTAAGTAAAATTAGTGTGACTTCTGTTGTTTTGAAATACCTAGCTCCTTCACACTTTTTTTCTTGGTGCACAACGAATTTCGTAATTTCGTGGTCGTCGACGTGCCCAAATTATTGTGTCGCGTGCCAGAGGTTCGCCATCCCTAATATATTATGTAATAAATTGCAAAACTTATAAAATTATGTTTTATGTATTTGTGACAACGCCATCAATACAAATTTGTCAAAGCAGAAGAAGTTAAAAGCTTCAAAATGCCTTTCGACGGTCTTATTTTCGTATAAAACTTATCAGTCAGTTTAATTCATAACATAACTAAAATAAAGAACAACTTACTTTTAATTATTACTTATAAATATGTGGACAAATTAAATTACAATTAATTCAATTTGTCCAAATATTACGAGTACCATACTATCAGCGAAATACGCGTTGAAAAATCGTCGCTAAATGATATTATTTTATTTATCATCTTTGTTACATTTCATTCAAGTCTAAATGAATGCAATACGGATTTTAACTATTTTATACTTTTGTATGTGTCTAGGCATTTGTCGTATTGACTAGGCTTCGTTTCCATTGCATTTGCCACATGTGTTCCTTATACAGCCGACTGTAATATATAGATGCTGGAAAGCGAAAATGGTATTCGTTAGACAGAAACAAGAAAATAAAACAAAGGCGTCTTGACTAAATAATATCTCAATTAATTTTAAACTTTCGTGGTCACAATCACTATCGTTATTACGAAAAACGGGATTTGTATCATGTTTGTATTTGTTTTTTTTAGGGTTCAGTACTGTAAAAGGAAAAAACGGAACCCTTATAGGATCACTTCGTTGTCCGTCCGTCTGTCAAGACCGTTTTTCTCAGGAACGCGTGGAGGTATCAAACTGAAATTTATATCTAATACTCAGGTCTACTGTTCCTTGGAGCTGTGAAAAAATCAAACTTCTAAGCCAAAGCAATCAAAAGATACAGCCGTTTATGCCGCAAATTTTCGAAACTCGCACGGGAATCAAAACCTACAGAGTATACGTACATCTTATGTTTTGGCGCGCACTGTTCATTGAAATAAAACAACTTTTACGGATATCAAACGCGCTATATTTCCACGATCTAAGCTGTAATTGTCCGTATTTTTTAGGTTTTTAGGGGCTTTTTGATTTTCCCGACGTTTCGTTTCGAAGAAAACTTCGAAAGCGGGCCGACCTTCACCGAAGTTTCTTGGCTTATGAAGTTTTCTTGGCAGCTTCTTTCTTCGAAAGTCCTCCCAATTTGTGAACTGCCAGTAGAATCTTTAGTTTTCTCTTTTCTTTTCTCTTTTCTTAATAACAAAGAATTAAAATAACAATTAAATCAAAACATCAAATCAATAATAATTTGTGCCATAGTAAATTTCTAACCGTATCCGAACGAAAATAAATTAACTTTTCCAGGGTAGACTTTCCCGTGACCACGGCAGCTGTAAAGGTGCCGAAACGTAGGGAAAATCAAAAAACCCCTAAAAGAAAAGGACACCTACAGGGTACTTCCCGTGAACTTAGAATCTTGAAATTTGGTACGAAGTAACGTCTTATAGTACAGATGAAGGAGAAATTGCGAAAACCGTAAATTTTTGTTACATTATATAATAAAAAATATTTTACGGAACCCTCGGTGCGCGAGTCCGACTCGCACTTGGCTGGTTTTTTTATCAGTTGCACCGTGATCATGGCGCATGCAACTGCGCCGAAATATCGGGAACTCTACAACAAATTATCCCGTTTTTCGTAAAAGTGATATCTCAATTACTGTCCATTGTTGTGTTCATCATCATATTCATCATAATGTTTTATAATGTTTTTATTTTTTAAGTATTTAAAGCCTGTCCAATAAAAATAAAAAACTCGCCATATTGCGAAAATCTTATAAACGAATTTCTTCCACTAAATTTGACATAAGTAACAATGGAAATGCAAAGTGAGACCCCAGGCCAGGTTTTTAATTTTTCTAGCTAGGCATGTTTGGGCAACACTGCAAACAGTTAAGGACTTCTCAAATGGTTATCGCTTCAATATTTGGCCTAAAGATCCCGATGCTACAGAAAGTAAAAGATACATGGTCCTGGCTATATTTTTGATATAAAATGGTGTATGAACAATACCATTTTCGCTTTACAATATCAATTGTTGTTAATTTGCAAACTTTGCTCAGAATCTAATGCTCCTAAAATCTTTTTCTACTTTGAATGACTGTAACTACCCACACCTTATCTTATTATGTTAAAAAATATGGCTTTAAAGACTTCTGAATTTTGTATGTTCTGTGTGACTTCTGAATTCTATCAATCTTAAATGTGACAAATGATAATTGTGCTGAAGGATTGCAATTGTATTTTTTATATTTCGGCTATACGCACCATCTTACCTGAAGCATGCCTGCTCAAACCGGTTTTGCGCAGGCAAGATGGAGCGTTTAGCCGGGACAATCCGCTACGTCTTACCTGCGCAAACCGCAGGCATGCTCTCAGGTAAAACCGAGCGTGTAGCCGGGACCTTATAGCCATAGTAATGTTAACAGTCCTCGATTTTTAACGCCCTTTTCACACTTCCGCCGCGGAACGCAGAACTGGAGCGGAGGCAGAATTGCTCTCGCTCTAACTTTAGCTGTTCGGAATCAGTTAGAGCGAGAGCAGTTCCGCTACCGTTACGCCTCCACGTTCCGCGGCGTAGGTATGAAAAGGGCGGAAGCCTTCTTCAGACATTGCAGAGGTAATCACGCGGTTTCACAATCGCGTGCAAACCGCGCGTATCTTATTTATATAGGTATTTAAGGTATAGTTCGGACGTAAGAGCGCGGTTAACGTCTGAACATTTACTTATTTACTTTAATAAATGAAGTTTACGACAGTTAATCTTAAAAGTCGAGTGATTGTTGCCAAAAAGAAAAGCACAAACTTTCCCTATTTTTATGAATATTGAGATTTTTGGAAGCATGAAACAGACTTAATTTTTACAATGTTTTAACTAAAAGTAATATATTCGGATTTTAAAACTTATTTTCGTGGTTGTGATTTTTTTATTATTTATGTATGAAACCAATTTTTAGTTGAACATCACAATCAGTATTTTCGATTCTCATAAATTATGCTCGATCCTACGCTTAAATTATGGTGGCTGGTTTATTAAAATAAAGATAAAAACTTATATCTTGTTTTACTTATATGCTCCTTAGATTAAAAATACAAAATACAAACTTAAAAAATACAAATATTTTACTTAAACACTTAGAGGAGGTGGAGCCTTAAATAAAATAACATGTAACTTCTGTAGAAAGGGCATTTTCTTAGTGCGTTGCTAAAGGAGCCGCAAGCAGTCAGTAAATGTCAGAAAATCACTCAATTTCATAGATAAGCGACGTCTTTTAGAATGGAAAATAAATATATAGACACTAGTCTATCGTTGTCGGCATTATGATAAGGTAGGTATCGTATTCAAAATAAAATTATTATTTATGTCAGAAAGTGCAAACTTAGTTCAAGCTATGCCTGTCACTATTCTGCGCTTAAATTCCTTATCTCAGTCTTATAACGTTCTTCTAGGACGCAAGTTCTTTCATACCTCCTAGTAGCAACCTCTTTTATATGTTCGTACACAGCTGGATAACATGCGATGGAGCTATTGAAGTCCTCTCTGTCCAGCATGAATAGTTCGCAGTTGGTGACGGCCACAGTAGACGTTGTTCGAAATGGACGGCTCAATACGAGCGCAGCTTCGCCGAAGAAATCGCCATCTTCTGAATGACAGATCTCTTGGCCGGATTCAGTGTAAATGGCAACGGTGCCTTTGTGTATAAAGTACATGCAGTCGCCTGGTGAAATGAGAAAAATGTTTTGTTACAAATAAGGCTTAATTTTAGGCATACGTGCACGTCAATGTTAAGTACATCAGTTTTACACCTTCACTGTGATTACCGGGTACGAAAATCACGCATTCACAATAAACAAATTATTGATAAGCTGATGCTCTAATGTTAATGAAGAATTGAATGTTCAGATGTCAATGGTAACTTTTAGTGTAACGAACTTGACATTTCAAACAGTTCGGAAGTACCTACCTGAGTATTTGATCACATTATTTGTGACAATATTAAAGTCCGTTGTATGGCAAGTGGAAGGGGCGCTGCAGTCGCGTCGCGTCAGTCTTTCTCGCTCTATCAAATGGCGGTTCTGAGCGACAGAAAATGATAGAGCGACGGAAAAAAACGATAGCGTGCTCATGGATGTGGTCCAACCCTAAGGAATAAGATACATAATAAGCTCTAAAATGTAAGTCCTTACCAAAATTATAGATTTTGTATATGATGTCTCCCGCGATGAAGATGACCAGCTTGAGCTGAAAGCTGATCTGCAACAGCAAAGTCTTCGGCAAGTTCTTCATAAACTCCAGTTCCCGGACCAACTGACGTCCCGTGTACATTATGATGTCTTCTCGCAGCTGCCCCGACACGCATGGTAATATGCGCTCCTCCTGAATCGTCATCATCATTATTATCTCTCATTAAATAAATAAATTAGATAGATTTCATACAATACCACCAATTACCTAGCCCAACGTAAGTTTCCTAAGTACTCGTGTTATGGATACCTACTAGATAACAGACAAATTGACATGTTCATGCACACAAATATTTGTCTTGTACAGGGATCGAACACGGGACCTCTGGCGCAGAAGCCGAATTTAGTACCGTAAACAGGTCGTCGCCATTATCGTGCATCTTCTTTACTCATACAACGAGAAAGGGCATAAAATTAATTCAGAAAACTGCCTGGATGACCTCTGAAGCGTCTACACCACACGGTATATCAGCCCGGTGGCAAAGGTACCGGTGGCACTAATTAGAGCGCCGCCTATTACACTGCACGGTAGGTACATCGTGCGCGGTGGTTCGCTCGCCGGGCCTAAATAGTGCTGCCGAACTATCTTCATTGGCTATCGATATTGTCCTATGTCGATATGGTTTTTTTTAGGTTAACGAATAAGTAGAAATACTTACATAAAGATCGATATTATTGATGAAACTACCACAAGTAGTTTGATCAATAATTTTGTATTAATTAATTATTACAAGTTAAGTATTTGTGATTTCCGTTGTGTTTAATCGTGTAATTATACTTAAGAATAATAACATTTTAAGTTTTATTCTTCTTCTTTTTATGTAGTGGCAGTAGTAAACTGTGATTTTTAATTCGTCGGAATTCTGACAATATATTTTTTTGGCATCTTAATCATCACAAACCTTTTTCTCATGTATTTTTTTAAAGTATTATATAGATATCAAATATTCTTTTAATGACTGCAAATACAGCCGGGATAAACGTATATAATGTGCCTTCCGAAGCACGGAGAAGCTCGAGAT
The DNA here is from genome assembly GCA_910589605.1 of Chrysoteuchia culmella. Taxonomy (NCBI): domain Eukaryota; kingdom Metazoa; phylum Arthropoda; class Insecta; order Lepidoptera; family Crambidae; genus Chrysoteuchia; species Chrysoteuchia culmella. Next base: position 7,776,880 of record OU342651.1, read on the forward strand.
AGAAAGTTTCTGGTCACCTATCCCGTGACCGACCGTTGTGAAAGTTGGCACAAAAACTGAGCGACCGAGTCTCAGTCCCCAGTCCACCTATTAACTGAGTAGACTCAAATATAAGTAGTATAAGTACATAGTATTCCAACTAGTGATTTTCTAATGATTACTGATATAAAAAAAATAATTGAAATATACTTATAGAGAAAAATTTGCGAGTAAACTAAATTATCTAAATCGGTTAAACCTTCTTAATCTACCTTTTAGATACTTCTTACCACAAAGAAAGTAGTTTGGTATCGTATGGCATAAAACTTGAGTATTTTCTCCTTGATTCTTGGAGGGAATTTTCTCTGTTTCATGTACATTTCGACTTGCCTCCGTATTTTGAAATATTTGCACGCGGGAGATTCCAAACCATATAGTGCAATAAAATACTTCAATCCGCAGTGCAGTATGAGTAACTAAAAAAGAAAATAATTATACATAAATATAATAATACTAAGTATTATACCTACAGGTACAACAATAAGTAGCGAGACAGTTTGTAGCATCGTATGTAGCTTCGTAAAGTAAGGACCTACTTAGCAGCTAAGTCCTCATTAATTTTCTCCAATTGTCGTTAAAAAAACGGATTCATCAACACACGCGAAAATTAACCATTCTTACCTATACAAGTATGACATGTTATCCGGATATCCGTAATTCCGTATTATCCGGATATCCGCCATATAAAATATCCGAATACCAATTGCAGTACTATTCGGATAATTCGAATAAAACGGATAATTTTTGGATTTGATATTGTAACTAAATTTGATACTGTAAATTTAAATACTAATTTTACATATTTTGTGTACACAACGTAAAAATAATTATTGTTGGGGTATGTTTCGCAAATAGCAACACTCATTCGCTACTTTGTAGACATTATGTCCGTCATTAGCTGTGTATGGTGTATGGTCGTGTCGAGTTTGTAGTGGTTTGTAATCGGCAATTTTGCTGGACCTAGAAAAAGATATAGTTGATTGTCATAAAAGTATCACAGTTATATAACTTTGAATACTTTTTCCATTGGTACCCAGTCAAAAACTGAATACTGAAAATTATTATGTGCAACGTTCAAAAGTAATACTTTTAAAATCAATTTTAGAATCCTTCACTTGCTCAGCTTTCAATAGAGGTAACTCGCCGCTAAATAAGCAACTTTCCAGCCTTGCATAACAAATAACTATTGTTAGGTATGCAAGGTTGGAAAGTTGGTTATTTAAGTTGGATTTCAAAGGTACAAGTCGCTAAAAACTTTTCTGCCGAGCGCAACACACAATTTTTCACCTCACAACAGCGAGGAACATTTTATGGTTGTTTCCGCGGTCAACTTCCGGTAAAAAATTCTTTAAGCAAAGTTTAATCTAAATATACCTTATTCTCGTTGTTTTAATCATATAAAAAACTAAAATAATAAAAAAGCTAGTATTATAGTTAATTCAAAGTTATTTAAAATAGGAATATATTGTTACTTATTATTACGATTCCGTAAATGTTGACACTGACATGAGGTACAAGACAAAGACGATTTAAAAATAAAGATTTATGTCACGTTCCGAAATCCAATCATAGGTTGTGAAATCTCACCCAGCCTAATATAATTTTAATCCGTTATATCCGGACTTATCCGGATAATACCTATTATCCGAATTATCCGAATAGTAAAACGAGCGGATAATTCCATGCCCTACCTACCTACAGGTAAACTTTCGTGACGTGAAATGGTATAAAAACCCAATTTCTCAAAAATTCACCATCGATATGAGATATCGTGTTTAATGTTCTATTGGTATGTACCTTGGCAATTATCCATGTTATCATATAGAACAGTTCCAGATTGCATCCGTACTGAACATATCTTAGGTTTGAATTTTTACGAAGCATGCCAACTGCGAAAAGATTATGTATTAATGGTTATAAGATTAAAATGCATACGAAACAGTACCTAAGACTGTTTACGAGCTTGTACTGAAGCTAAAATTTACAGGAGCATTTAATAAAATAAAGACAGGTAGGTACTGTGAAATAATAAGTAATATTAAAGAACGTGGTAAGTTGGCGGGTCACGCATGCCACCCTTTGCGCAAAAAGCAAAAGCTCAGTGCTAAGTGTGAGTTTTCTCACCTTACTCGCTCACGCCGAAGTTTGCGAACAGAGTTTAATTTTCAACCTTATTCCTTGGACGAATTAATTCGTCCAAACCTTATTCTCATTGCATTAACAAAATTTTACTCTCACGCGATGGTTACATTTTGACATTTGCAAACTCAGACTAGGCCCTCAGTTCGTAAATCGTAAAGTTATGGCTTGCAAAGTTTGAAATTCAGTGAGCAAAAGTTAGCGAGGTGACATTTCTTTCAATACTTCCTAAATGAGTAATATGCTCTTTCTAACCATTTTCTTGTGTTCATCAAAAGGCCTAGTGTGAGTTTCCAAATGTCAAAACGTTACCATCGCGTAAGAGTAAAATTTTGACACAGACCTTATTACAATGTGAATAAGGTTGAGAATTAAACGTTGACCGCAAACTTCGGCGTAAGCGAGTTATGTGAGAAAACTCAGACTCAGCACTTAGTACATGACAATTTTCACGATAAATTAAATACCAGCTCTATAAAAGGAATAAGCAAATCTCTCAAATGTCGAAGCATCCCATAGATTGGCCGTAGTGATCCAGGAGCAATTCCGAGGGCTGACCGGGTACCAGGACTTCATTGCCACGTATTCCGTAGAGAATTGGAAGAAAACACTCCAAATGAGATACAAGTAGAGGCAGACGCAGATTTCAAGGCCCGTTTTGAAGAAAACCTGAAAATGGAAGCCGATATCCTTGAGAGAGTCATCATTTAGGGATAGGTTTCCACTGAGGCGTTAAGTAATTATGTGCAGCTGATTTTTGATGTTTCATTTAAGATAAATTTTAAATAGAAAAATATTGGAAAGAATCAACTCGGCCACAAGTGAATTCGCAGACGGGACCCGAACCCACGACCTTTGGAAATCCGGTCCAATGCTCTAACCACTGAGCTACCAAGACTTGATGTTTGAGGCTTGTTGATTGGACAGTTTCAGATCTTTTTAAGGTACTTTAATTAATAAAAGTTATGAGTTATGTAATTACTAAGCAGCCTCTTAAGTACCTTCTACGATGTCACTTACCCCTGATCTAAGAGCGTTATTAATATTTCGTAAGTAACGAAAGAGTATTGGTATCCTAAGAATCTTTAAAGAAGTCAGGTAGACGTGTGATTCCACACTCATATTCCAGTTAATAATAGGCACGTAAGACACAGCAGCTGCTAAATCAAGTATAAGCCAAGTCCTGGCATAGTTCCAGCATATTTTGAAAGGATCAAGGATTACGTGCTGATAAGTATAGCCTACAGTGTAACCGGTGAAAAATTTCGTTATTATGTCACACAGCAACGCGATGTCCGTTAAATGTAGTATAATGAATTGCGTTTCCTCATATGGCTGGAATAAGAATTTTAGTAGGTCAGTAATTAGGTACAGTGGCCCTACCGCGCAAGTGTCGTCGGCATCGACATCGACTTCTTTTGACAGATGGATGTGACATATTGCTCTTACACCCATATTCTAAGTCGTTCCTCCAAAACTTACTCGTCCTCGACTTAACGAAACCTCATGAAAACCTCTTCGAAATACTCCTCGAAATCGGTATTCTAAGTCATAACTCCGTAAGGACCTGGAGGAGCCAAAGAGTACGTAGCCACTCCGTGTTAGGCCTAGCGCACACTACCATTTTTACCCACGACGAGGTTGAGTGGAGTGTAAAAAGTTTTGGAGGAACGACTTAGAATATGGGGGTTAGTCTTTGGTAAATTTTTATCTGTGCCAAAAAGAAACAACAATGTGTCACATCCATCTGTCAAGTGAAGCCGATTAAGATGACGACGCCACTTGCGCGGTACGGCCCCTGCCTGCCTAGGATGACCATAATTATATCACGCGATATGATATGATACGTCATGCTGTCTTGCTTACCCCACTAAGATGTAAGCGAGATATAGGATCTTTATCATGCGTCAATAGTCGATAAAAGAAGCTCATGCTAGGCCGGCAGGAAAGGAATACCTAGGTACTAGTTCACTCAATAAAGTAGTTGTAAGTAGGTAGAGTGCGTGAGCTGGAACCTAAGTGATTTCTTCAGAAAGTTGTTCAGGGTGCTTAGGGAGTCAACATACTAAAAATCCCCGGTTCTAGGAGGTGCGCCGGGTGTTGAGTTGGGGGGTAAAAAGTCCCACTTTCAGTCGTCGTCGTCTCAGCCACATAACACCAACTGCTGGGTATAGGCCTCCCCCAAGGATCTCCACAACGATCGGTCCTGCCCTGCCCGCATCCAGCCACTCACTAACCACTCAAAATGAATTTACAAAACTTCGATTATGGTAGGTACAGTCAACGGCAACATACGGCTTTTTTTATGAACAACGAGGAGACTTGTATTGATAAGGATGAAGATGGAAGCGAGCCTCTCGCGTAATTCCTAAATCATTGAGAAACTGGCTACCCTATCTCTAACTGCCGGAACACAAAAATGCTGAAAACATTGTTGTTATGGCGTCACACTTAGATATAAGATAAGATGGTGGTAGCTAGTCTTACAACAAGTCCTCCAACCAAGCAAACAATATGTACTTCCGCTGGGAATCGAACCCGGGACCTCTGGGTCTGATACCGGTGGTTGACGATTTTTAATTTTAGACGTTGTACTAGTACGTTGATTTACTTTCATGTCGTTTATCCCACAAGGACGTTTTACTACATTGTCCTTCTGATACGGAAAGCTAAATGCCGACTACTTAAGTAAAAACAAAAAAAGATACCACTACATAAACTCCATCCACGTGATTATATTCTTCACTATAGTGTATGGCTAAAGTAGTGGAGTTTACCAAAATGCACACGCTGAAAATGATATCTAGCCAAAATCGCAACTGGCTGAAGGGATGGATGGCCAACGGGTAGTACTTATAATGGCGGTACTTCTCCAAACAGAAAGACGCGTAGGACCTAATAAAAAAACAAAAGTTATGCGAGGAGAGATAAAAACTTACTCGCGTCTCGTTCATGTTCTCATGGGAATATTGGGATCAAAATTATTCAATGTACGGTCAACAAAGAATTTACCTACGCTTTTACAAAACTGACAAACTCCAATTCACTTCGAAAAGACAATGGGCAAAAATGTATGGAACCTGGTACCCGCCCCAATAGCCAGAAATTATATATCATTAGAAAAGTCTCTTAACAAGGATTAATGGTAACCAAGTCGCCTGTGTCCATTCGCTGTCGGAATGGAGTTATTTCGTTTTAAGATATTGGTAGGATGTAGGTATCTTTATCACTCTTTTCCGCAAAAACTACTGAACGGATTAAGATGAAACTTTACAGTAATATAGCATACGATAGGTATGTATTTGTAATGTGATATATTTATCGTATTTAGATTTATGATATCAACTAAAACTGGAAATTCAGGAGCCTCTTGTAGTTTTCGGAGAAGGATTGGGGACAAATCGCCATAGTTTAATATAAAAATATTTTTCCAAATGAAAAAACCTATCCAACAACACCACAATGATTGTTATTGGATCGGGTACCAAAATCCCATTATGGATCGGGCAAAAATGTATGGAACCTGATAACCGCCCCAATACCTATTAATTATATATCATTGGAAAGGTCTTTTAACAATAATTATGATAAGCAAGTCGGCCATTCGCTGTCAGAACGGAGCTATTTTGTGTTAAGTTATTGGTAGGATGGATGTTTATCACTCTTTCACGCAAAAACTAGTGAACGGAATTAGATTTGATAAATATTAAACAAGAAAATATACTAGAAAAAAGCAACTAGTCTCATGTCGTCCTGACGGGATTTATTACAAATTAGTATAGTAATGTACAAGTAGGATTTATATAATATTTCTTTAATTATTTAAATGATACCATATACTAACACATATCCTCAAAACCAACTTGATTAAGATTCGCTTTAAAAAATAAGACATGAACGTTTAACATTCTTCATTAATTTTCGAGGAAAAAATAAACAAAGTAATTTTTACATAACTCTTTTAGATTTTAAAAAGCTTTAATAGATGACTTGCATATTTATTTTCAATAATTCGACATAACATTTTTTTGAGTACTGTTCACACTATGGCAAATTATCGTTGGCCACGAACCTTTTTATTTTAGAAATAATATTAATATATCATATTGCAGTATAATTCTACCATTTAACTATATAAAATCCTATCTAATCCTACTAATAATATAAATGCGAAAGATTGAGAGGATGTTTGTTTGTTATTCTTTCACGGAAAAACTACTGAACGGATTTAGATGAAACTTTACATTATATAGATTATACATCAGAAATCAGGCTTATAAATTATAAACCACGCGGGCGGCCACTAGTATTATAAATGCGAAAGTTTGAATAGATGTTCGTTACTCTTTCACGCAAAAACTACTGACGGATATAGATTAAATTTTACAGTATATAACTAATACATGAGAATAAGTATGAGTACAGTGACTAAAATTTATCCCGATATTTCTACGGGAACAGGCACCACGTGGATGAAATCGCAAACGGTCGCTTGTTTTATTATATTCTGATTTTTCGATTTCTTTAAACTAAATTTATTGTGATTTTCACTAACTTGGCCTACTAAGTATTACCAGAACTTGAAAAGTACCAGAACTAGAAACGCATGGTTCTTTTGGTCGTTTAAATAACGTTTATTTTAAAAAAAGTTGCTAAACCCTGTACCTACTCAACTTGTGACATTAACAGTTCTTTGTTTACATTTTTTCCGTCTAATTATCTCCCCGAGTATAGATTTATTTATTTAGATGGAACATTACCTACAGTAATATAGCATATGATAGGTATGTATTTGTAATGTAGGTATGTATAATTAAATATCGTATTTTTGCATTTATGGTATCAACTAAAACTGTTACTTCGGGAGCTTCTTGTGGTTTTCGGACAAAGATTTGGGACAAGTCGCCATAGTAAATATTTTTCCAGATGAAAAAACCTATCCAACGACACCACAATGATAGCTTTTGGACCGGGTACCAAAATGCCCATTCTCCTTTAAACGAAATTCGTTTAGGTCGACCACAGACCTATATCGAGATAGACGGTAAAACCTTTAAAACCTAACCTTGCGTGCCAAGAGTTTGATCCACGGTCAAAGTTTTACGACCCAAGTCACTCCACTTGAGATCATTGCCATGTAAATACGCGTCACTCAGAAACGAAAATGGTTAATTGTGCAGTGCTTTCTTGCAAGAGCTCGTCAATAACATTTACACATCACTAAATCTCACTCGTGATGTAATCGTAGGTACGAAAAATTCGACACGCTAGGTTCTCGTACAGTTTGAAGCGCTCTTTTCGTCTATCTCTTAGGTCTGTTAGTTCGACAGTCTTTAGAAATTTGACTTTTTGTATAAGTAACCCGTATTTTCCGTTGACTGTACTCCTATGGGTTATCTGTATGTATGTAATATTTCATCTAAATCCGTGGTGGGAGAACTTATAACGATAAGGATCTTAATCGATAGTCAAATATCTGTAAGTAAAGATGTTTCTTTCGAATGCGAGGATATTTCTCTCATTGATGAAGCGACGGTGGCCAACACCTTAGAAAGAATTCGACGTGTCCTCATAGGTCTCTGTAGCATAATTAGTTAGTGCATTGGGCCGGACTCCCAAGGATGCGGGTTCGAATCCCGTCAGGGCGAAATGAGACTGGTTGCTTTTTCTAGTATATTTTCTTGTTTAATATTTATCAAATAAGGATCTTAGTATGAGAAAAACTATAGTCAGCAAGGGCTGTTTTTCAAGGACAAGGAGGTGGGAGGAGTAACGTGTTTATGGAATTTACTTACTTGTATATGTTTCGAGCTCTAGCATCGCCTGTTTGGACGGTGATCAAATTCAAGTAAAGTTTTGCCCATCGGGAATATTTGATGGTAAGATTCGTGAGTTTATTTGGCGGCAGATTGCAGTGGTGTCCTTGAAAGTATTCGTGAGACAAAATTGCAATATCCTCAGTTGATTTACTTTTCTTCATATTGCTTTTTTATAAACACAAATTAGCTTACAAGACCCATAAAGTCAATGCTTTAGCAAATAATACTAACAATTACAACTCGAACCAATGAAACAAAGAGTAACAAACAAACAACAAAACTTGCAACAAACTACGTTTTTCTTACAATATAAGTGGTTAATTCGTCCAAGAAGAAGGTTGATCAAAGCAAAGAACTTATCTGACAAACGTAGTCAGATGCTAAATTATAGCATTGACTTGTAAATGGTGACTCGATTAATGATTACCTATACTATTCTCTCTGCATCTGACACTCATTTTGATATAAGAAGAGATTTTTCTCATCTCTAGGCCCTATTGAGAAACTAAGTATTTATCACATGCCGTACTAGGTAACTAAAATGTAATACTTACTGCTTATCTCCTTAGCCAAAGAACTTATTTTAGAATATCGAAGGCGTCAGGAGCACTGCTCCCAAGGGTGTACAGGTGTAGGTACTTTTAAGTGGAACGGACAAATTTTTAGACCCGTCCGTTATTATTAGCACTTCGTTATAATATTGCAAATTGATTGCAAAGCACAATGTTCCATGTTGAAAACTCGTTCCAAAGTATCGTATAACATTTTAAAAATAACTACATGAATTTCTGATGCAAAGTCTTTCACAATCAATTAGGTATTAAAAGAATGAAAAAGGAATAGAAGTAAATGTGGTTAATGTGGTTAATTAGTCCAAGAAGTAAATCAACTAATTTCGTATATTATGTAAGTAATAAAAAGAATTACTCAGGAATATGTTGGTGGTTAAATAAAAAAAAATATATAAATATTAAATAATTGCACATTTATTTTAGAATAAGAATAAAACAATACAGAAAAACATTTTACATAAACAATTTATTTATTATAAATTAAAATTACACTACAAACTTTAACGTTATGCTAATGTCCATGGTATAACGTTTCTTCCAATCTTCCATTTCTCCGAGCAGGATTTGGTACAAAATGTTGCGCTTAGTATAATGTCTTCCACATTATCTATTAAGATTATTTTCCTGAAAATGACATATATTATATTTTACATACATAGTTATAATAAAAATTCTAAATCTTCTATACCGTCTAGTAATTAGCAGGTACTACGTACTAGTACTTAATAATTCCATGGCTGAATCTACTTGGTACAAAGAGTATACTTGGTATTGGTTGACATGACATGTCATGCATGATGGATAAAATTATAAACAGATAACTGTCATTGCGATAGTTAATTTAATAAAACTAATTTTAATTAATTTGAAACAGAGATTTTAAGCTGTGGGAAGTAGCAGGGGCTGTTGCTATTCAATGAGATAAAGGTAAATTTTCTTATGGATAGTGATATCGTGATGTTTTGCGGTAAGTTTTTGTTGTCCCCTGTTCCACGATTAGTTCGCAACGTTAGCGATAATATCGTTTTGCAATACTACACTGATTATGAATCGTAACTTTAAATTCTTATTGTGAGTAATGCATGGGTTTTGATTAACTGAAATCTCTTCATAATAAATACTAATACTCTAGAGAGTCTCTATTTTCAATATTTTCCCCGATTATAGGCCCCATGCGGTATATATAAGGCCCGTGTTATCCATTCTAATGTTCCCTCCAGCGCCATGAGTATAACACCTACAGCCTTCACTAATTGCTTCAAAAATCACAAAAAAAATGTAGACGGCCGGAAAATTATAGTTATTATTTTAAATTGACCTTATCAAGGTCGAAGGTCAGAAAAACTTTTTTCTCAAGTTACCCCAGTGCAGTACACGTGCGTACGCGCTTAAGTCCAATTTTTTATAATTCCCCACACAAAAATATTCTAAAAAAACATTTTATAAAAAAAAACAAACCGACTTCAATAAGTAAAACTAAAACTCTTGGTGTCGATGCCAGCCAAGGCATTCTACATTGCACTTCTATTAACTATATTTCAGTATATAGTTTTTATTTCAGATTTTTAGTTACATCATGTGCCGTTACTTACACTAAAAATAAGCCCATACACAACATTGATGTCATCTAGGTAAACGACTACTTGCCAAAACGTGTTTGATATTTTTCAGGATTATGAAAAAACTACTAGCCAGATCTTCGTAAAAATTATATGGGACCACACATAAATCATTTTCTTTCAGATAAAAAAAGAATTCTAAAAATCTAACTTATCTTAACAACTGGCGAAGTTATGGTAAACATACATTAAAAAAAACCGTCGACTTGAGAACCTCCTCCTTTTTTTTAAAGTCGGTTAAAAATAATGAAAAATTGCCATTTAACTTGACTACAGGAATTAATTCATATTTTTAAGATGAGCGTTGCCAAAGCTGCTATGATTGCTACAAATTATAGTCAATTTATAGAAATAATATAAAAAGATCTTGTTATTTTTGTTAATTTATTCGTTTTTAGAATTAAGCGTGCAAAGTACCAACGTAACAAATTTTGGTGACGTACAATTTGTATGGGAAATTGAAAAGCACAAAAAATAAATCTTTCCACACATTTTTTTGCGTGACGATACACGAACGCAACTATACGAATTAGTTAACAATAGACAATTCTTACCCAAGACAAAATTCAAAACAGGCGTAGTCAAAAACAGGCTTTTTACATTCCACGTTTTCACATCTTGATATGGGTCCGTTGCATAGATCTCTTCTTATGAAACTAGGAAGATATTTGAAATACTCCTCAACTATGTCTGATGGAGTATAATCAACTTTCATTTTGTATTTTGGAGCTTGGACTGTTGTATAAGTTTCACTATTTCCATTCTCATCGTGATTATTATTTTCATTATTATCAATATTGATATCTCCAAAAGTTTCTTGTAGATTTCTGAGACGATTGCTACAGTAAAAGCTTTGCCATAAATAGTTATAGTCTGAATCAATAGTTTGTCTTTTAGCAGTATTACAAATTATTTGGTGGAGCTGCCTCTTGCAAAGTTCGTAAAGGCTTGGTGGTGAATATATCTCATTTTGAACAACGATGTTATTGTAGGGTGGGCAAATGACTTCCACCGACCATTCTCTTGAGTCCCGTCTAAATTTTAATCGAAATTTCGATGATAGAGATGCTTCTCGATAGTTTAATGTGTTTAGACATCTGGAAATTTAACAGAATTGAATTAAAAATAACGTCAGCGGTAAATACACCAAACCTAAATCTTATAAACCAATGTTTGTTCCTAATAATAAGAATTTGCTTAAAGTACCAATACTTCTTTTGTCTACCCAATATTATGATAGGTACGAGTATATATATATATATATTTTACTACCAACGGGGATACTCTTAGCCTTCATCATACCTCAACCACTGAGGAACTGGCTATCTTATCTCTAACTGCCGGAACACAACAATGCTGAAACATTGTTATTATGGCGTCAGACTTAGATAAGTTGGTGGTAGTAGCTGGCCAGGCGGACACACAACAAGTCCTACCACCAACCAAACCGAATACAAATTGTAGCCCGCTGGGAATCGAACCCGGGACCCCTGGGTCTGATACCGGTGGTTGTCACCACTAGACCACAGAGGCGGTGAAATAAATTTCTTTTAAAGTATACTATAGCCATACATCAGAAATAGAAGAGAACAATCGCATTCCCAGAAACAGCATGAAATGGTACCACTGTACCAAAGTATTTAAAATTCACTTAATTCTCAAACGACGCTAGACAAAGATGCATTGATTTAGTCTCTAGCTAGTGCATTACATAAATGCATCATCATAACAATAATAACGATAGTCGATAGACCGACTACTTGGATTCTGTTCTAAAAGTAGCTCTGTTATTGCTGCTCCAGTACATTCGGAAACATTTCCTGAAAGATTGTTTATGGTGATAATTGCTTCTGAAATAGTTCAGCCGTTTGTGGCGTGAGCTTGATATGCTTTGGGAAGAGAACCTTATACGTTATGATATACTGCAAATGGAAGAGCTATGCAATATCTTAAAGCAATTGGGCCATGTTTGGGGTTCAATTAATATATGAGTTTACTTATCTGTTTGGTTGACTTATACAGTTCCATAGTGATGGTATGGGATGATGTTATTTGACTTTAGACCTGTAGTTTATATAGAAGTACAACCTAAGTTGCGGTTACTGTAACTTAATTGAAAAAAAATATCTACTTTAACGGATCACTTCGCACAGTTTATTTACACGAGTTTAGTAGATCTATTGTACAATGAGGGAGCTTCCTGGTTGACCAGTAGAGTTTTAGGGAGCTTTATTTAAAAAAGTAAGAGATATACAGGAAACATTTATGTCAGAAATAATAGAACATTAATAGGTATTTCATTTGAATAAATTATTATTTCTTTGACCTTAAGGCGCTACTCGGAAAAAGTATCGACTTTTGATATAAAACTATAGCACGGTTACAGTTGTTACAAATCAGGTAATAACATATATATTTCATCATACCTATATCTAGATTCATATAGTTTCAAAAACACGATTTTATGATTTTGCCTTGACACTTTTTCTTTTCGAAAAGACCTCTAAAAAATACGAAAATTTACTACACTATTGGAAATTGGTTTACTAAGTGGACACTAATAATATTTAGGATTGAATAGAAGTATTTTGTTAAAATCGCTGTAATTTTTTAATACGAATTGATTTTGTGTTTTTTTTTGCTTCAAAATCGGTCCTTTGCGCATCGTTTTCTCGTTGCTATCTTGCTTCAGCTTTTTTTTCGAGTACCTATCACCTTAATACTTTCCGAAAAAACGTGTCCCAAAAACTCTACTGGTGAACCGGGAAGTTCCCCGATTGTACCTACATACGTAAATTTTAAGGTTTTTTGTTTTTCCCGACGTTTCGGCACCTTTTCAGCTGCCGTGGTCATGGCACTTAAAATACAAGTGTCTAATATTAGAGCTTATGTCGTATAAATAAACTGTGCGCTAGTGATCTGTAAATGTTGTTTTATTTATACATAGATGGTTGATTGTCCTCATCTTCTCTGAAAATTTTATCTCATCCCAAGTCAGGTCAGGATTTCTGATGCTGTCCATCGGTAAAGGTTTTTAAATGTTACACGATTTAAGTATTTTTCCTTTGCATATATGTATAGTGTTATTAATTTTCAAGCTCAATTTATTTATTTTATTTATGATGAGGGATACTGACCCAATATTAAGACTTCTCGTTTGCTGGTCTCTAAACATGTGATACCACAATGAGTAAGGCATAGACATCAACCTGGTGTTTCGCCAAAATCTGAACTCACAGTGGTGGTAATTGTGGACTGGTCGTTGAGGTAGCCATTCCAATTTGTTATCTAAGGAAAACAATAAAGTTGTGATTATAGCTTTTGAAGATTTAAATCTAACGATGAAAATGCTGCAATGACATAATTAAGTTACCATGAAAAATCAAATGAGAACTTAAAAATTTTACAAATTGTGTCAAATCATATCGATACCTTGGGGCTCAAAGGGCGTAACCACCAAAACACGACTTTTCAGGAGAGCCAAAAAACTAAAATTTAAATTTTGTATTTATCACAACTTTGTTGTTATTGATCCTTTAAATATGATTCTTACACCAAAAGTCGTTAATTTTTGATGTGCATAATGTTAAAACATAACATTTTAAGAAATATTTGTAATGAAAAAGTTAGCTGGTGAATAAATCCAACATGAATGTCTTTTATGCCCCATAAAATGACTGCTGCGTTAGTAACGCTGTCTTTTATGCCCCATAAAATGAGTGCTGCGTTTGTAACGCAGAGTGTAACTACCAACTTTCAAAATGAAAACTGTAGTTGTAATCGATCTGTTATTAGTTATTCAACTTTTTGGGTTTATATTACAATACTTATAACAGTTTTTAGTAAAATAGGTCAATTTGGCAACCCTTAGTCCATCAGAGGCTTGTATTCTATTCTGATATTTATAAGTAGGGAAGTTTTTTTTTAACTTTTGGAATGACAAAATAAATTTAGTATTTTATAGTTAGTTACTAGAAGGAAGATAAGAGTAAAAGGCTACTTAACCTTTTCATATTGCAAAACAATCTTGATTGTTGGCTAGTTCTGACGAAGGTAATAAATAATAAGACAAATTAATTGGAACTACAAATTATTTTTAACAATTTGATACACAGTAAGGTTTAACTAACCTTAAGCTACAAAATTTGCAAAGCTTCACAGCTTTGTCAAATATTAGGCACATTATAGCAATGATTGTGGCTTTAAAATTAAGCCTAGTTTTGGAAGGCCTTAACATGGGTTATAACTAAACTTTTTAAGAGGAATGTGTAGCAAACGGTCTCCATACAAACGGCGATAACGTTTTCCACCCTCTAAACCTTAACATACAACAATGAATTATGATGAAATATATTAAATATATTATTTATGGCTTTAAGTCATATAGATATACGCCCTACATTTTCATTTGAGATTGTCGTTTACGCCCAGTACTTTGATGATGCCTAATAATTATTGCTTTTACGTCCAAAAATACAAAAAAATCAGCATTACCAGCCTTGAAATTTGGGGTCGTATTCACCATTGTTTTCAGAATTTGAGAACTTTAAAAATACAGTTCGATAGCGCAGAAAAAACTGAATAAGATGGCATTTTAAACTCATTTTGGCCTAAATTGTGGTTACGCCCTTTGAGCCCGAAGGTATCGATATTATATAATTAAAAACAGTAGTTTTCAACATATTTTTCAACATGTCAACCTTAGGTTTGGAGGAATTATATGAGTGTAGGAAAACATAAGTTTTTAGATGACGTGCAATGACAAAGAAACACTAAAGCTGCTATTACACTAAGTATTATATCTAGATCATAGCAAGAGCCGTAACTGGACACTGCACACTAAAAATGCACCAATTTCACATGAAATTAAGTGACACTGACGTTTGCCGTTACTGAGGATTAGAGAGAGATACACCCAAACATCTCCTATGCGACTGCGGACCCCTAATTCACAAACGTAGTATCCACCTGGGCCGGCATATAATTCGGGCAGAGGAACTAAAATCTCTCAGAGCTAGGAAGATTTTAGACTTCCTGGAGTTAATAAGTTTGTAACGTGTAGGTATACATGTCATTGCTCGCGACTGTACCTACATGTATTTAATAATTTAACTCATGGAATTTTATGTGCCATGACTGTCGAACATGTAACAAAAAAAAAGAGAATCTCGAGGTTTAACAAGTTAAAAACCAAGATATCTTTGTGTCTTGTAGACTCACAGTTAAAATCAAAAAGTTAAAAAGTTAACTTTTTAACTTTTTGATTTTCATGAACTGTTTCATATACTGCTTTTTGTGAACCTAACATGCCGTGGCAGTTTGTAACTAAGGCCACACTACGTGTCTTGTACCCGATCATGTTTTTCACTTATGTATAAGTGTGAGTCTTGTAAACTGTCCTTTTATTAAAAAATTAAATTAAAATTTAATCTAGCGCAGCCTTAATTTGTAGCTTCTATATTTTAATTGTTTTCCTTTGTTTGTTTTTAGAGGACTTTAATAGTAAACGTCGTAACGCAAGTATCGTTAAAACTATTTCGAGATTGTTTACCGGCCTAGACGTTACTGACAAATAGTGTAAGTAGGTGTTTCTTTTTTTTAAGCTTTTGTTTAACTTTCAACATAACCGAATCGTCTGCTCAAATTCCTTATATGACACAGCTGATTTTCGCGTTTTTAGGGTTGCTTACCTAAAAACAGTTTTTCTACAAATAGTTTTGAGCGTCTAATAGCGTTGTATGAGAAATTATTTATGCTTTGAATTATGTCCACACAAACCATTCCTTTAGTTTTGAAATAGTTTCAGTTTTTATAATTTTCGGCTATTAGTTAACTATCTGCAATAACTATAATTTTAAAACCCTTTTTTTCTTTAAAAGAAGTTAGTAGATACTAATTTCTAATATTAAATCAAATCTATATTTATTTATATTTTTATACATTCTTTTGAATGGATAGTATGATTAATTAAAGAAAAATGTTTCATTATACATTCAACAATTAGGTTTAAGGCAAAAATACGAAGAAGATGCTTTCTTTCTTAAATATAATGATTTTTTCATACTAGCGGCCGCCTGCGGTTTTGCCCGCGTGGTTCCCGTTCGAGTTTGAATATCGGGATAAAAAGTACCCTATGTTCTAATCCAGGCCATCTAATATCTGTGTGCCAAATTTCATCCAAATCTGCTCAGTAGTTGTCAAAAGAGCAAAGAGTGTTTCATCCAAATCTGCTCAGTAGTTTTTACGTGAATGAGTGTCAAATATACAAACAAACAAAGTGACATTTTAAGGATTATTACCTATACGAGAAACATGTTTCTAAGATGTGAATGTACTTTAAAATTATAGGCTACTTTGCGGTTGAACTAGGTTAAACAAACTTCCTATGGGCTTATTTTTATTATGTAACCGTACAGTTAGGCAAAACAAATCATTGAGGAAGCGTTAAAGTTTGATTTAACGCCGACAGTTTGTTATCTAGGCGCCATTTACCGTCTTTCTTGGGTTAACGATCGATTTAAGCTGAATGCACACTGGCTACTAATTCTGTAACAGTTGCATTTAAAGCTGAAATCGAGCTATGAATCTAAATGACTTTGTTATTTTATGAACTAGCGGCCGCCAGTGGTTTCACCCGCGTAGTTCCCGTTCCCATGGGAATATTGGGATAATAAGTAACCTATGTTTTAAGCCAGGTTATCTTTTATTGTGTGCCAAATTTCATCTAAATCGGTTCAGTAGTTTTTCATGAAAGAGTAACAAACAAACAAATAAACTGACATACTTTCGCATTCAGGATTTTAATTATTTTTAGTATATTAAAAGGAATAGTACTTATATTAATTTAATGATGGGAATATGAGTATATTAATAATTATGGTAAATTTTAAATAGAAAAATATTGGAAAAAAATTAACTCGGCCACAAGTGAATTCTCAAACGGGAATCGAACCCGCGACCTTTGGAAATCCGGTCCAATGCTCTGAGCTACCGAGACTTGCGAACCACCGTCGAAATTCTCTAATACTTTTATATTTTTAATACGCTGTAGGCCAGCGTTGTTACATCAATGCTAGGAATATCCTTGCATTCGAAAGAAACATCTTTTCAGGTGTTTAACGATCGATTAAGATGCAACTGCTAATAATTTATGTTTTTGTAATTTTGCATTTTTCAATGCTATTTTTATACTTATGGTAAATTTTAAATAGAAAAATATTGAAAAAAAAATTAACTCCGCCACAAGTGAATTCTCAGACGGGAATCGAACCCGCGACCTTTGAAAATCCGGTCCAATGCTCTCCAATATTAGGTTTTTTAAAATAATTGTAGCGCCAAGTCTTTACCTACACGAAGTGTTAAAAAAGATAATATGAACGAGTACAAGAATGTTTGTGTTGTTTTAAAAAATAGTACATACCTAATAGTTATTCTAGTAAAATAACTGTAAAAGCTAGACTTTAAACAACCGTAATAAAGAAGTATATTAGAATAAGTATGCATCAATTGAAGTTATTACGACGAATTTTACAGAAAATAATTATGTTGATCATAGAAAAATACTTACTTATATCTATTGATATACAATATTAGATTTTTAAGATAATTAAAAATTGTTTTATTAATATTTATACCTATGATTCTTGTAATTTATTGTGTTTAAACTTTTGGAGTCGGTGCCAGCCAAGGTATTCTACATTGGACTTCTATTAACGATTTTTTTATTTTTCTTGACTCCAAAAAGTTTTATTTTTTACTTTTAGAAGTCGGTTTTAATTATTTTAATAAAAAGTATTTTATTTCACAATTTTTAGTTACATCGTGTGCCGTTACTTACACAAAAAATCAGACCATACACAAAAACGATGTCATCTAGGTAAACGACTACTTGCCAAAACGTCAACTATATTTTTAAGGATTATGAAAAAATTACTAGCGAGATTTTCGAAAATTATTTGACCACACTTGAACTATGTTCTTTCTCATTAAAAAATGAATTATTAATATCGGTTGACAACTGACGACGTTATATTAAAACATACCTACGTATAAAAAACAGTTGACTTGAGGACCTCCTCCTTTTTTTGAAGTCGGTAAAAAATGATAAGAAGTTACTATAATTTCCAAGATTTATCATTTCATAATAATAAAAAGCTTACGCGCGCGCTGTTTTCTTTAATTTTATATTTTATTTCCAGATATATTCAGATTCAAAGTTAGGTAGGCGTTATTTGATATCAGTACCTTATCAATACTACCAATACTTCTTTAACCAAATCTTAGTACCCACGTCACGTCAAAAGAGTAAACAACATTAAAATAACGTAATTGCTTTGGTAAATTAGTTTCGCAAACACTCAAACTTTTAATAACAAACTGTTTACCACAAACCGATAGATATCGCAGGAAACGTAGCTCGTTCAATCTGAGGGGCAGCTCAGTCAGTTCATTTTCATCTAAAATCAGAAACTTCAGGCTTTTCATCTCTCCGATCTCATCAGGCAAGCTCCTCAATCTATTCCCACTTATATCTAAACATTTTAGATATCGCAACTTTGATATTTCTTTAGGCAGCTCAGTGATATCGTTCCCGCTCAAATACAAGCTCTCCAAATTCTGCAACTTGCAAATTTCTTGTGGCACCCTCGATATCAAATTTTCCTTCAAATATATATCTGTTATCTCCGACTCTTCTCCACTAATACGGTGTAAAGGGAATTCCGTAAAGCCTCTGTAGTTCCAATGGAGAACCACAGCTGGGCATAAATCCTGGTGTTCCATTCTTCTCGCTATAAAAGTCACTTAATCCCTATTACATTGTTTGATATCATACATAACACAAGTCTTACAGTCACTCGCGTGTTGTGTAATTAGTAAACATATCGTGCGTACGTTGGAATATTTTAAGACGAGTTCCCTTGGATCTCGTCTGAAGAAGACTGCTGCACGCGAACCCGTGAGCACGGTAAATTATTTTTGAAACTATAACAAGGTCTTTGCTATTTGTATTTTCGGCAAAAAACTCGTTAGAATTTAGATCTGCAATAAAGTTTTTATCTATCTATTTGTAATGGTAAACTTCATTTACATTGACCTATATTCGCATTTTATTTTTATTGTACTTTACGATTATTATGAACATTTAATACAAACTAAACGTTTTAAAGGCTAATCTAAAAGATTCTCAAGTATAAGTTCCTATTTTCACCTAAATAACGTTTACGTCATACATTTTCTTTGTACATAAGACGTGTGTTATATTTGGAAAAGGTCCATAGCAGTTACATAACCTGACACTAAATGAATAAATTCTGCTTTGAACCACCAGCATAACTTTCGGCACAAAACAGTATAATGCATTTTTAGATTGCCTTTTATTTTGCTTAGGTCTTGTCTTGTCTTCTCTCAAGATGTTAATGTAAAAAATCACAAATCAACTAAGAAAATTATAGAAATATTCAGTTCTAACCTGGATTCAGCCATACGGAATGCCTTATTAATGCATGCATTGCATATTTATTAAAATAAAATAATTTAAAGATAACTTTTACCTGGATTCAGAGATTACGGGATGTCTATCAAGGCATCTCGTAAAAACACCATAAAATTGCATTTGCAATAAAAAAACAAACAACAAAAAACAGACAACTTTACTTGAAATATAGAAGACATATATTATAAACTAGCTGTGTCCGCAACTTCGCACGCGTGAGAACCGGGACATCGTTTGAAATCCTTCCCGACTAAATTGTTGGTAAGGCGGTCATTTTAACCAACTTCAAAATAGGAAGAGGCTATTGAGTCGCCTATATTCTTTACTTTTTGAAGAGAATACTTGAACACATGAAACCATTTAATTACATTCTTATCATCTTATCGCCTTTAACCTTTCAGACCCCCGATTATGAGACACAATAGATTTTTCATTGTTCTCTGGACACCGGTGTCCGGTTCAGGTTTAATGAATTAGATGATGAGATGATGAATAGAGAAGCTTATCAATTCGTCAGTACCTACGTACTTAGCACGTAGTACTAGAACTTAGTAATAGAACTAAAAGTACCTATTAAAACGCAAAGTAGCATCTTTTAGAAGTCGTTTTTTTTGTTGTGATGATAATAATTAGCCGATGCCTGTGATTAAGTTTCATCAGTCATGTTTCAATGTGGCTTTGTAACACGCCTTCGAAATTAACAGAGTAGCTCAAGATTGTTATTTTTGATCACCCACCTCGCGAGCGCGACCGACCTTAGCGAAAGTTACTTAACCACGAAGTAATCAGCATAATTTCCCTTACGTAGGTTGTATACAGCTGGTAAAATAGTATACACGTATAGAGAAATAGGTAACACTCCATAAGAAAGTCTACTGGTCGACTGCGATGTTCCCCAACTGTATCTATGTAATAATGTCTGCTGATTTAAGATCAATCAAAGCCATCAAAATATTATATTGTGCCTTTCTACGTAGTCACCTTGAATATGTAAGTGAAGTCTGGAATCCCCAATATCAAGTATATATTACACGCTTAGAAAACATACAAAAAAGGTTCCTGCGTTTTCTAGATTTCAAAGCAAAACAATATTCTGTTTGTTATGAACATCGCTGCAGAAGGATCATTTCCTGCCACTTGAATTACGTCGAAATATTGGTGATGTATGCTACGTATCCAAAATCGCCAATGGGTTGATAGATTGCCCCGAGCTACTGAACATGATCGGTCTCCGGACCAAGAACTTGGGGATCAGGCAGCGCCCACTCCTTCACATCCCGCCATCGAGAACAAATTATAGGTATAATTCGTTTCGCATCCGTGGTTGTAAATTATTTAATAAGTTTAGCACTGAGCACAACTTTGATTTATTTTCTTCAAGTATAGCATCCATCAAACAAACCATCGCAAGAGGATTCCTTTCTTGTTAACAAATCTTTTATTTTTGTTCTTTTTAAATTATGCATGCTTGATATATTGGTCTTTTGTTTTTATTTTTGTTTAAGTAATTTTTATGAGTATACCTACATAACATTAATGTTTACCTATTGAGAGCTTGTAATTAACTTTCTTTAATAGAAATAGGTATAAATATATACCATTTAGAATTTAATCCTATATAAGCTTTCCTAGTAAATAAATAAATATTAACTGCGCCTGTCTTTACTGAAGAGCATCTTTCAGTCATACCTTTCTTCTTACCCCCTGTACCATTTGCTCTATCCACAGAACAACACTTTACGGACCGGTGTTACCACCTACTAATAAGTTCTGGATAGCTTAATTGACAGATCTTTTGACATAAAAAATGACAAATTATATGCCACATAAGCTATCTATAAGTTATCAGTAGTTGGTGAAACCGACCCTTAATGTAATACTTGATTTAGTTTCGCAATGGTCGGTCACGGGATAGGTGACCAATAATTTACTATCTCTTCCGTGCCTCGGAAGGCACGTTAACCAATCCGTATTGGGCCCGCGTGGTGGCATAATGACATGCCATGACATAATGTCATGGCCCATTCTCCTTATCTTATGGTTTATCCTTCCATACGGAAGGCCAGTGCCCCGGCAGTGGAAACATAAAAAATGGTAAATGACGATTGATCAATCTGTTCATAGATAGATATACTGAATACAAAGGTACTGAAACATAAAAAAATGGGACAAACTTGTGTAATAAATAACGTTAGAAGTTGTATTACGAAAACCGCATTTAAAATTACGAAAAATTATTAAAAAAGGGCAATCTCAAGCACAAAGTAGGTATATAAAGCTTATACCTATATAAAGCTATATATAGTATATAAAGCTTACCTGCTGTTGACTACATAAAAATACCACTTGTATTCGCGGACACATTGATAAACTCCTCCTTTTTTTAAGTCGCTTAAATATTTATTAAAAAACTAAAACTTTTAGAAATAGCGACAAAATATACATACAACGCCATCTTTCATGCACGCCGTACCGCTAAAGTAATAAAAAGCAGCAAAAAGAATGTAATTAGTTACGTCAAAATATATTTTTCAAGAATGAAAATCAAAAACGGTTGCTAAGCAACCAGAACGACGCGTAAACTCCAACTATGACTTCTGCATACTCGCGTCACAATAAAAAATTCTCCGTCCGTCCTCTCTTTAAAATATAATTACTTTTGATAGAGTTGACCGATTTTGATGAAATATAGCCTATACGGTAAGTTGAGATACGGACTTTAAACATAAATACAAAATTGTGGACTCAGATCAGTGGTTTTGGTGTGATGCTCATTTAAACACACATACATACATACAGACAGACAGACATTAATTCTAAAAATGATAAAAATTTGTTCTGTTGCTTTTTCTGAGTTCCCCTATCTATTTTTTTGCAAATCCAAGCAATGTTCAGACAGACACGCTGAACTTTGATTCTTATTATAAGTATAGATCTAGTCTAACCCAAGGCAAAATCCAATATCGAGAATGATATCTTCAGTATCGGGCCTGGCTTGGCCGATATCCAAGTAAAGCCACACCGGTGTGTACATGCGGCAAATTTTCACTTGTAAACATTAAATTTTGAATTTACAACCACTACATTTTGTACGTGAAACCTAGATTTGAATAGGAAAATTGCATGTACAGTCAACAGCACGACAGGCGTTACAGTTCGATCTATTACTCACTCGACCCTAATGAAAAAAGTACCTATTGGACCTCATTTTAAGGTCCCATTCGACCTACCTAAAAAATATATATATATTTAAAGTGCCCATTCGACCTCCTGGTTGGTTATGCTGCCCTGGTACTTATGGTTCGATTTCCGTACAAAATTGATGCGCTATGAATTGATAATTTTTTTTTTAAGTAATGGGATATGTTTTTTAATACAGGGTCAAATGGGTGCTTTTATGTAGACGAGGTCAAATCAAGGGTCCAGTGGGGACAAGATCTACAGTTACGAGATTAGTTCGATCTTGAGAGCGCGCTTACGACACCTGTAATACCCGGTTTTCGTACATAGTGCAAACATACTATTATAAGTATATTCTGTGGTGCAAGTGCCGACTGTACACACGGCGGCAATTCAGATATTACAGTTTGAACTGTCGCTCGTAATAGCGGTAGTTTTCGTAGTGCAAAGTGCAAGTGTAACTGACGTGCTGTTGACTGTACATCCGACGACAAATAAAGCTTTTTACATTTTGAAACTTACATGCACTAGGTTATTGGCAGTAGTAGTAGGGCATTACATGTGGTAGTATTGGGTTTTGTCATAGTTATAGAGAGAAGACTATATTTTCTATTATAAAAAAAAATATGTAGAGTGGCTTTGTAGACATAAAATAACCTGTTTCTAATGTAATATGAATAATACCGCTTTCACTTCAGAAAGTACCAGATAATGCCTGTAAACAAACGGAACGTGTGTCAAAGAATGTTATATGTACATTCTGACTCTATGCACTCTCAGGGGCCCGATTCAGTCATAATCGTATTTCAACCCCGACGCAAAAAGAGAGACTCTCTGTCTGAGGCAACGTAGCTCCTAAACAATTTAGTTGACCAATGTCAGATTCTAGAAATGCCAGACGTGTTTACAACGCCAGATTCTATGAATGCCAGCTGCTACAAATGTCAAATTCTAATAACACCAGATTCTATAAATGCCAGATTCTACTAATGTCAGATGTTGTATCAATAGCAAATACCCGTTATCTAGTGTCCATAATACTTAAATAATAAATATTATTTTTAACTTTTTAGGGGTTTTTTTGTGTTGGGGGTTTTTCAAATTTTAAATTTAAGTTTTCATTGTAGTGCTTTTTCAAACCGCTCATAACACTACAATTAGAACATGATTGTGACTAAACGTTAGCAGAATTGACATCTAGTAAACCTAGCACGAAATACTTTCCAGTAATATTATGTCGAAAAAGTCCCCTTTTCCCAATAGTCTTACCGAGTAGTCTAACTATTTGAAACTACTGGGAATTACCTTCCCAATAGACTTACTGATAAAAAGACTTCGCTGATCTCAACAAATGTAGGAGTTACTGAGCAGCATTCCTACCGAACGTAGACGAAATACTATTTTTGACACTTTATCGATACTACTAAGAAAGTTATTTATGCTAGCCCTGCTGGTCGAACGCATTAGAACGCTTGTCCAAAACCGCAGCTTGGTTTCCACACTCAATAGGTGTTTGGCTGGCGTCCAAAATTGCGTGCAGAACTCTGTACGGGGTCGATTGTCATTTGTAAACACACTGAACATTGCCACGAGAGCGCTCTGTAATTTGTGTGACAAGCCTATCATTCATAAACAGGGTGAATGAAGAATAGCATGAAGGTTTGAATATATAGGGTTTTCCTATAGATGGTAACTATCTCCGGATTGAAGACTAAAGAATAACAACGTGGCATCAAAGAGACAGAGGTGTCATTATGTCAAAAAGTGGAAAATTGGACCTCTCATATTCACGCTACCATACGAAGTCGGGGTGTTCATTATATGATGTGGTATTCCATACATATTGCCAAAGAGTAAGCCTCCAAAATGAGATAATATCATCTAATTGTAAACAATCAATTTGTTTTTATTTCAATTCAAAGGTACCCGGTCTCTATTCGAAAACGCTTTAATTACTTGACTTTTTTAGATACAAAGATAAAGAAGGCCCGTGAAGGCCGCTGGAGGTTCATAGTAACATGTTCACAGAACAAGGAAAAGAGTTAGAAAGGGCTTGTAGGCGGGGCAGGCGCGCCACAAATTTGAGCAAATGCTCAAAAGTCTTTCGAAACCTGCGATCCCGTCGCTTAGTCACTCGCGAACCACGACTGAGTGTGTGTTCTAAAGCGCTGCTTCCAAAATATTGAAAAATGCCCTCTTGCGCTATTAATACTTGCAGAGCGAGAAGCCAATAGTGTAATATAGCCAATGGAGGGATATATATGACCTCTTTTAATATTCTATGAATATGTTACTACCAAACACAATTGAACTGATGATTTTGCAATCGTAAGTGCCAATCAATCCCCATGGACCCACATGTAGGGTTATGACCCAATCTTCTTAAATATTGAAAATTGAAACGGGTATTAAACGCGTAGAAACGTGATAGATATTTCACTTACCTAATTTTCCCGACGTTTCGGCCAAGTTACATCGGCCGTGGTCACGGGCTGACTGGAGATGCGATGCTACGTCTCGCCGTAGTCCGAGGTGGAGTCTTCATCCACCGTCCAGTGTTTTCTCCACGTACCGTCACACACAACACTAATAGTGTCCCTATTCTGTACCGCAGCCGTATTCTGATCCGTAGATAACCGCGCATCAAAAGCGTTTTTTATCACTGGATTCCAGGTTGTAGACTATTTAAAACCGTCCTCACGATTGAAATTGTTTGGATGTTTTTTAATTTCAATTGCTTCACGAACCACCCGTGAATAAAAATGACGATCCGTGGAAAGAACCTGAGTGCGGTGAAACCCTCTCAGTGATAGCACGTTTAGTGAGAGGGTCCGTGAACACATCACAGCTGTTAAAAACCGCCAAACTACTAAATCAGCGATTGCAGAACATTTGCTAGAGAGTGGCACAAATCACTGGATAGAAAAAAATGCTTTTGATGCGCGGTTATCTACGAATCAGAATACGGCTGCGGTACAGAATAGGGACACTATTATGTTGTGTGTGACGGTACGTGGAGAAAAAACTGGACGGTGGATGAAGACTCCACCTCGGACGACGGCGAGACGTAGCATCGCATCTCCAGTCAGCCCGTGACCACGGCCGATGTAACTTGGCCGAAACGTCGGGAAAATTAGGTAGGTGAAATATCTATCACGTTTCTACGCGTTTAATACCCGTTTCAATTTTCAATATTTATAATGCAACGCGAAAGTTTAAAAGTGTATATACCAATCTTCTTAGCCATAAGGGATAGCCTCTACCCTAGCAGTTGGGACTAACAAGGTATTGTTAGTCTACATGAAACTAACCACGTTCAATATGATATCTTAAATATATAAAAGAAGAAACTGACTGACTGACTGACTGACATATCAACGCACAGCCCAAACCGCTAGGTCTAGAGACTTCAAATTGGGCACATAGGTTCCTTGTGAGGTCTAGGGGTGCACTAAGAGAGGATTTTTCGAAATTCCACCCCTAAGGGGGTGAAATAGGGGATGAAAGTTTGTATGAAGTCCGTTATGAAAGTTTTGGAGTTAGGATCTTCAAATTGTATTTTTAGGTTAAGGATTAAAAATAAACATTTACCTGTCTCGGCGTTTTTGAAAATTCCATCCCCAAAGGGGTGAAAAGGGGGATGGGGTTTTCTAACAAAAATCCTTTAATTTCAAAGTAAAAGTGACTTATTTTATTGTTATAAGGCTCATGGTTGAAACTTAAAAACAAATAAACAAACCTATATTTTGTGAAAATCTTTGATCAGTATTTTTGCCAAAAACAAATGAATTCAACAGCTTTCCCGGTTCCTAAAATGTATACTGAATTTTGTTAATTATTACTACAACTGACCAACCTCATAAGCTAACAAATCGTTAGGTAAGTACTTAATCAATTTATCGGCCATAGTACTTCCATCCCAGACAATAATCTAAATATATAAAAGGCAAAAATTACTGATATACTTATCAACGCAGAGCTCAAAGTACTTGACGGATTGAGTTGAAATTTGGCATGTAGATAGGTAAGAAAGGATATTCCCTAAAGAGGAAAGTAGAATCTACGCGGACGAAGTCGCGGGCGGAAAACTAATACATGTATAAAAGGATTCACGCGGACGAAGTCGCGGGTAACAGCTAGTCTGATAATAAAAATAAAAAAAACAATCAGGGCATAGCTTTTATTGAAGAATATCTAAACGTTTAATGTGTACTTTATATAATAATAGTGCTATATATGTAAAGGACAGTCAATCTAGGTCATAACGCTAAAGTTCAATATCACACATAATCAGTACACTGTGGGTCAGACTTTTAATTTTCAGGTAGAATAGCTTTTCGATACAATTTTTCTAGTATAATAATAAATTATAAGAAGAATAAGACACTAGAAGAAGAAGAATTGACAGATTTTTCGATTCGATATAAGGAAGTTAGAAAAACTGGAACACCTTAATAACATGAAACGTAGTAACCTTAGGCCTTTGTATATAGTATACTGGAAATATTAAATATAATTTTATCAAGAACAATAATTTAACTATTAAAGAAAAACGATAAACATTTTAAAGGGAATCTCTTATTTTACGCACGACGCTCATTTCTTAGATTAAATCTTAAAATATAAAACATCAAAATATGTACACCAAGGTTATTTAATTTTCAAAATGATTTTAAATTATGTAGAAACAATTTAATTGTTACTTATTTTTCCCTTATAATAACCATTATGTAACATTCAGGAATATAATATATGTATTTGTTGATTCAATAATTATCTAGTAAATACTGTAGTTCCTAGATTTATCAAATAATCAATATGAAAAAGAGTTGTTTACTAAAATTTGGAGTTTTAAATTAATTAATATCTAATAAACTGATATATTTATGTCCAGGGAATCTACGAGTAAAAGGTATTAATTTATTTAATGTCAAAGCTAAACGGTGCTTGTTGTTTTAATTAATTTATCTTTTGGGCACCAATATTCATAAAAACATACCTTATCATTTCAATAATCAAATAACTTAATTTCAACGTAAAAATCAATAATACGTTACGTATCTGTAATATATACGTTTTGGCAAATATAGGTAACGACAACCATAGATCTTTCTGATCTTTCCTTAAATCTTTTTATGCTTCAACCACTACTAATCCAAGATCCACCATTTAAAGAATCCAAGGGGTTATTACGACTATATTGCTAAAAAAACAAGCAAAACAGAGAACTTTGCATTATGATAATTATCAATTAACTAAAAACAAAAAACTTTTCACGTCTTTTATCTATAATTTCATTACAAAACGTTATCGTTAGTTATTAACGAAAATGTACTACAATAAGTGTATGAGTACAAACATTTTCTGTGTTAGAATTAAAAAGAAAACAATTCTTACCACACTAGAGGCATTGTATCTTATATTCTTTTACTTTGTTCCTGTTAGTTTTTTACAATCATAGATTGGGATGACATAAGATATGTACTCGTATATATCGCTGCGGACAATAGCATATATCCACAAATAGCACCCCCTAGCATGAGGCGATATGATATGGAGCATGCTGCTGTCTTCCTTACCCCAGATGTTAACAGGTCAGTCACACATTATAGAGCTACGAGTGTCGATAACAGACGCTCATGCTTAGGCTACAGAGCCTGCATCAGCCATCACTCACAAATCAAAGGTCCAACAGGCAGAACAGCGTATTTAGTATCTACGGATGATCCTGACTCGTCTCCCCTTCCCGTCCTCGTCGTCGCTGTCGAAGGAAGCCTGCCGGTGGCCCAGCATCAGGGCCTGGACCTCAGGGTTGAGGGGGAGTGCAGGGAACGACGAGCGACGCACCATCGGGACTGGCCGGGCACCTGGAGGGTAAATAATGACGAATTGTACTTAACAATAACATAAATTTCAATAAAAACTTTGTTTTATATTAAACAAACAAAACCTCTTTAATAACAGAGGACAACAATCCAAACGTTATCCAAATGTTTTTTTATAACAAAGGCGACTGTAACATAAAACTAATGAAAAATCTGGATAATTTTTATTACCATCATTAAGCTGCATAGGTCTTGACGACGAATTATTCTATTTCTATTTCTAGTTCTAAAAGTTCTATTTCTATTTGTATCTATTTACGGGGAGACCAAAAGAACTTTTTGAAATGTCAAAAAACGACGCCTTTTAATGGGAAGCGTCTTTTTGTGCTAGTGGCATTAGTTAGTGACGTTAGTATTAGTCACTATTCTTTGCTATTACTAACAGTACAGTACCTGCACCTCATTCTACGTATCAATAACATTCCATTTTTTTATATTAAATCACTGTAGGCAAGTCATATAATTAGTATTTTTTTACTGGGGCAATTTCAGTTCAGTGTTTCTAATGTAGATTTTGCCAAGGATGCGGGTTCGGGTCATGTCAGAGCGACATGAGACAAGTTGCTTTTTACTAGTATATTTACTTGTTTAAAAAATATCACATAAAAATAGCATTGTAAAATGCAAAATTAAAAAGTTTAATGTAGATTTTTTTTTGTTTAAATAAGCCTCCTTTAATATTGTAAAGTGTATATGTCGTACGATAATTTGATAAATCAAATTTTTGCGAAAATCCTAGGGATATTGCGAAAACACGGCTTCTTCGACAATGGTGACCTGTATTGGGGCCTGGGGAGGCGCACTCAAAAGTAACCTTTTACCGTTGAAAAGGGCGCAAAGAGCTGTGTGATAAAAGTCATTAATATGTTACCCTTTAGATATCCTACTGTTAAACTGTACAGTGACTTTGAGGTCCTTACAGTTCGCCAGTTGTACTTCTTGGAAATAATTTTAAAATAGCACGCATTCCAATATCAAAACAATTGTAATACTAATCTAAGACGCAGACCATGTATTGTTAGATCTACGTGTAAAACTAGTTTCGCTTACCGGTTTTCATATGCTATAGGACCAATATTGTACAACAAAATTATAAAAAATAATAATATTCTTGGCCAATCAAATTACATATGTAAGAATACTTTAATAACGTGGTTGTTAACACTTGATTATCAGTCAACGGAAGCACTAATCGAAATACAAAAATAATATTTTGTGATGTAAAAGTAAAAATTATCTTTGTTCATAAAAAGTAACTTTTATAGTATATAGACACACACTCATACACACACACACACACATGCATACATACACATACATACATAAACACACACACGCACACAAACACATAGCGCACACAAAAAATTGTTTATAACAAAGAGCATAAGTGCCTATAAGAACAGGTTCGACCTAGTTTAGGTACTAAAGTGTCATGTCTGGCTATGTTCTGTTTATTTTATGTCAATAAAGATTTAATATTATTATTATTATTATTATTCTTTTTCCAGTAAGATTGAGAGATTTCGTCACCATTGGCTAATTATCCGTGTTTTCGCAATATCCCTAGTATTTTTGCGACAGTCCTATTTATGAAATCATTCTATGACATATATAAATAATATATTTGAACCAACCACGTCATATACCTAACGCCCAAAAGTAACAGCTACACTCGTAAGTCGAGGAATACGACTGTGTACTAACCTTAAAGTTTACTTTGCTAACAAAGCACGTATTTGTGCAAATTTCAAAGCTTTCATCGACTACACATAACTCTGTCGGTTCATAGTATGATGACGAATTCAACGAGTTAATGAAATCCAATTAATTACGAATACAAAGATAGTGTTCAGAGTTATATTAAACATACAAATACGACTTCATTTGTCACTACAGTCGTGTTTTTATAGGTACATAGTTCTTATTCATAAGCAATTTCAAGCGAAGGTATGTACATGAAATTCAATAAAATTTTCCTGTTGTAGACACATTCTTCTCAACGAATTTATTGTTTTTTTATCACTTATATTTTTATATGACCGACATTTTTGTGAGCTATAAAATGCAACATTTTGCAGATATTATTTCGTCTAATATAAGATCGCCTGACTTCATTAACTCCCACTTTCAACTGCGTAGGTTCTAATGGTTAACTAAAAATGATAAAAAATTACTAGTTTCCAGAAGCTCTCAGACATTTACACAAAACAAAAAAGTGTTTCCATGAAAAACATGTTTTTGCGTCTTCACGTACATATAGGAGAATTCTAAGGAATCACTATAAGTATACAAGCAAACTATGTCGTTACTACAGAAGCCAATTAGAACAGCTACTTATGAAGGCTATCTTACATAATAATATGTACCTAAGTAAAATGCTTATGAATACACTACAAAGGTTGCCGCTAACATATCTATCTACACAAGTGATGGAATAAAACTATGTATTGATCAATCATATGGAATCATTCAGCCTGTAATTGAAATAGAAGCTTGCAAAGCGAGAAATATTCAAATATTTTTTTACAGTACTAAATCATAAGTTTATAATTTTGCGATAAATAATTTTTAAGTGCATACTATTTTCTACATACTTGTGTGTTTAGTTACCTGAAAATCTTTTTCAGTCGTCAGACAGACCTTGTTTAGAACAGAGATTGAAACGTAACAGAAGAGACAGATTAGAATTTGAAAGTTAAATCATAAACATTTACATTCATTTGAAAATACCGTGATAACATCAGTTTAAATTAAACTAAGAAAGAAGACACAATCAGAAATTTATAAATGAACAGAACTATTTTAAACGATAATTTTTCCTGGCAAAATCTGGAAACGGATCGATTCCTCTTTCTCATTTAAATTGATGAAATCACGGTCATAACATTAAGAGATTTTAAATTGTATGCACATTGATGTTATTTTATGATCAACAAGTATGAATAAGAAGAATGTGGTTAATAAATGTTGTAGTTTTCTAGCAATTTAGTTATGTGACATACCGAAAAGCTTCGCAACAGATTGTCGTTTCACTAGTTTTTGCTCCCCAACTGTGGATTCACTAATAGATGCCGGCGCTGACCCTTTATCACTTTTCTGTTTCCTGTCACTCAAATAAGAATTTGTAGAATCACCCCTCGTATACGGCCTCGTTTGTCGACGATTTTTCTTCTCTTCCTCATTATCATTATTACTCACAAATGATTCAGCAATTTGGAATAATTGAAGTCCGAATTTACTTGATTCGCGTCGCAGTGTCTTTTTGTTAGCAAACTCGGCTAAGGATTGCCTTCGCTCTCCATCAGGATTAAGCTTTCGTCTGATCTTTTCCTCTTCTCTTACTTTCAACACATCTAAAACTGCATTTACCGTAAGAATTAATAAAAACACTGTTATTCCGATCATCGTTATGATGTGACTGTTGGCATCCATATCCTCTTTTTTCTTTTCAGTGTATCTTTGTTTAACTGGTTTCTCCGTAAATATTTGTAAGATGCTACAGGCGTCTTTTACAAACAATGGAATGGCTTTAGTTTTAACATCACTTTTCGATTCTACTGTAACATTCTCAAGAATCACTTCAGGAATCACTTCAAGATGAATATTTGTTGGTTGCTCTTCAATTGTTTCTGGAATGGTCTTGGTACTCGTCCCACCATGATCTTTCATGAACCACATAAGAACACTGTACGTGCAGTAGGCGATCACTGAGAGAATAAAAAGCAGAATTTTACGTTCGTCCATGTTTACATCGCAAAAGCGTTGGTTTGTTTTGACAGTGAACCGCGCTTGCGTTTATTTCTATTCGCGTACCGAACGATATTCCGTTTTATAATGTTCAAAGCTTGCATTTGAAATATGGTGGTATTGTTCTTACCGTGTTGTTTAGGGAATATTTTTCTGATAAAATGGCTGCGAACGCGGCCAGCGCTCAGAGGCCTTGTTTTGTGTGAAGTTGGATGTTACTTCTGCGCATGTGTGGCTGCCGGCTGAAAATGGGTCGAATTGTGATTGCCGCCGTGGTCTGCCGGAACGGACGGCAGCTAGACCGAAACTTTTGACAAATGATAAGGACCCGTAATCTACATCTGACTAATTCATGCTTATGTCGCCCTGCATCAGATAGCTATTATCAATTTCATTTGCTGCACTTGAGTGCAAGCTATTTACGTGTGATAAGCATTCAATTTCATTATATTGTTATCAGGTTTCAAGGTTTTATTGATATTTCATCAGACTTTTGGATACTTTATTGAATTATTTCTAACAAAAATATGCTTTGAAACCAATATTGACGACTTCCTTGGTCGAGTGGTTCGTACACCGGTTTCAAGGTGTCGCCTACTCTGGGGTCCCGGGTTCGAATCCCGGTAGGGGCAAATGTTTGTATGATGAATACGAGCATTTGTACCTGAGTCATGGACGTTTATATATATTTCTGCACATAAATACGTATATATGTATAATTACATGTATTTATATCCGTTACCCTAGTATCCCATAACACAAGCCTTACAGTGCTTACTTTGGGGCTAGGTTAATAGGTGTGATTAAAAAAAAAAAAAAAACAGGCAAAATATTAACATGCCTATGTAGGGGACAAAAGTATAATAAAATAATAGACTTTTTGAAGGTGTAATTAAAAATGTTCAGTCCACAACATGCCAGGTTTTTTACTTTAACCGTGAGAGGCCCCTTATGTTTAAGTCCATTAGGCAGAGAGACGAAAAGTTGCAAGTTTATCAGTTTTCGCATACATTTCGCTGAGTGTGCAGCTGAATTGCACAGCCTAATTCCAGCATCTCGCTTTTTCCATCGGACAACCAGACGTTCAACTATGCGCCACCGCTTTATGGTTGATATCCCAGAAACTCGCAATAAACGTTTTGCGACAAATTTTATCATCCAGTCTAACTAAAAATATTGGATAGTGATTTTAAAATGAGTATTCGATTTTGTTAATTGAGACTATCGAGCTGAATCGACGACATTTAGTTAATAAAAATAAATAAAGCTAGTCAAAAATAGAAAGCACTTAGATTTCGACAACGCATAGAGGTTATTTTAGTGTCGATTGAAACGGAATGATGATGATTTCGTTGGAAGTTATTTTTAAGCTGAACCGTATAGAAAAATTGAATAAGTATTGATCTCTGGCTAGCCAATAAAACGAATTAATGATTTTTAATTTTTTCAATGCTATTTTTATGCTTATGATAAATTGTAAATAGAAAAATATTGGAAAAAGTCAACTCGGCTACAAGTGAATTCTCAGATGGGACTCGGACCCACGACCTTTGGAAATCAGGTCCAATGCTCTAACCACTAACTAACTTACATTAACTAAATTAACAATGTGTAGTTTTTTAAGAATACCTAAATGTTTTTGATCATCTGTTTTTAATCGTAATTTAAGATTGCTTAATGTCCTTGTCATTCTTATATCATAATTATTTCTACATATCCATACCATCCTGAACATGCCATTTTCAATCCTTGCACTCACTACTTCAAAAACACATCTCTCTATCTTATTTATC
Organism: Chrysoteuchia culmella; assembly: GCA_910589605.1. Lineage (NCBI taxonomy): Eukaryota > Metazoa > Arthropoda > Insecta > Lepidoptera > Crambidae > Chrysoteuchia > Chrysoteuchia culmella. The sequence goes on from OU342651.1 coordinate 7,811,166, forward strand.
ATCGCAATATTTAAAGACATGATAACTACCTCATCATTAATGATAACTCGCCAGAATCTCGCATACAATCACTATTCACAAACGGACAGACAGACGAGACCACAGTAACGAGGTCTTGATTTGTGACATTTTCGGTCAAAGCGACATCGTCCAGCTTTCAGTTCGGTCGTGTGGTCACAATTAATGCCACTACTATGCCGACAAAGTGACCAATTTGCCCCGCGAATTCGTCATCAGCGATATCGTAGCCAGACCTTTAATGAGGATGTCAACAAAGCATATAAACCTATGACTACCTATTCCTCATTGAGACCTTTTTCAGATTTTTTTTCAATAATCGACTTGGAATCGTAATACTTAGTCGTATTTTGCACAGACCAAGCAACTTTGTTTTTTATGTTTTTGCAAACTTCCGTCCTAAACTTTGACAATGTTTAGGTGCATAAACTAAGTACATTTAAAGAGAGTGCAATAGATATGTTTGTTATAGGTAAAATAGAATGACATGTTATTATAGTATATTAATAGAATAAGTGAATTGATATATTTATAAATAATATAAGTAAATTGTATGATATATATAAGTCTCCCTCTCAAAATTGTTATGCCTCTCAGGGCCCATATGATCCTAACACATTTTGTAACACCTGTACCTACTTATGAAAATCAATAAAATGATTGAATGGAACTACTGCATTAGTCACATTTGGAAAAGTCTTCTCAATAGTCAAATTTAGTTTGCGTACTACGAAATACTGGTAATTTTTAAATTTGTAATTTATTTATTCTGCCTGGATAAAACTCCATTACTTTACCGTTTTCTGTTTTTCGACTTTAAAATTTAAGCGAAAAGGAGCGAAGTTTAAAAGGCAAACTAGGGAATCAATGATTTTTGCATTTTTCATTACTATTTTTATACTTATGATAAATTTTAAATAGAAAAATATTGGAAAAATCAACTCAGCCACAAGTGAAATCTCAGATGGGACTCGAACCCACGACCTTTGGAAATCCGGTCCAATGCTCTAACCACTGAGCTACCAACTTAAGCCTGTTGACTTAAGTCCGGCAGGGATTGTTTTAGTTTACTGTTCACACTTCTTTGGGTTTTATACAAAAAATGTGTAATGGGCAATTCTCTGTATTTATATCGAAGTCAATCGTAGAACTAATCGGTCCTTTTTCCATTCTGTTCTATCATTAGAACAGATGGACGTTTTCAGCATTGTCGTTCGGGCAATTAAGAAAATAAGGAACTAGTAAGTTTCTCAGTGGTGGAGGATTCTGATTTTAGGCGGTACAGATTTAGGAATTCTGTTACAAGCCTTACACATTTTTGCTTTAAATATTGATTTACTATTAACGTTACGATTCATGGCTAGGCCTAATAAGACAAGCTTGTCATTGAAATACCAAATAGAAACACTGGTACATTCAGAATTCAGATCTAAAGTACCAACCCTAAAATTACACTAGAGATGCTTCCATCATCAAAGCAAAGACTAATTAGCAGAAGTAAACACAGTACAATTTGTGGATGTTAAAGGTTGAATAGGGGGTGATCGTTACCTAACCGTTAAAAAAAGTTGTATACAAAAAGCAGTGTTATTGTTTCGTAAAAATTTTTTTTTAGTTTTCTAATAAAAATAAAAAAGTTGAATTGTTTTGGGTACTCCTTTTCGTTACCTTTCAAATGATATCCAAAATTTCCCACATAAATTGAACGAAGTTTAAAAGCGGTTTTTTTAAAGGTGCGATTTTTCTGATGGTGAGTGTAGATACCAAATAGAAAACGGTACATTCAGATAAATTATAAAGTACTAAACCAATCCTGTCAAAATGACACTAGAGGTACTCTTACTCTTACATTATCAAAGCATAGACTAATTAGCAGACGTAAACACAGTTATTCACTCGTAACCAATCCAGTTTCCAATTTGCCGTTCGCTACAAAATATCGGATATACTCATCGCGATCCTCCACGAAAAGGTTCCGTATCTAATGAAAGCATTAGTTTTCAATGAATAACCACTTCTGCGAAATTGCTGGTCATTTGGAAGCGTTCTCCCGATCTGGGGGTGAATTCTAATAACTTTCAGTCACAATCGTGTTTCAATTGTAGTTTTATTTTCATTGTAGTAATACGATTACGAGCTATGTGAAAAGGCACTACTTACAATTGAAAGCTTTATAGTATCCCCTGGACCCTCAAGATTCGACTTTATCTACATAATTGTACCCAGTCGACCCACTATCGGAAAACATGCCCCATTGGACTTAAAATTTAACCGACTTCAAAAAAAGAAAGAGATTCAATTCATGGTGCATCAATTTTGTATGGAAAACGAACCAAAAGTACCAGGGCAGCATAATTTCAATCGTCGCAGGTCCAATGCGTAATTTCAATACAGTATTTTTAGGAGGGTCGAATGAAACTTGAAAATGAACTTCAATCGGTACTTCTTTCTTTGGTAACGAATTGGTACTAGGTTAATTGAAACACCATTACAATTCGATTATGATTTAACATTAACAGAATTGGGTCCCAGGTAATATTGCAGTATACCGTTATACTCCGGGAAAGATTTCCATTTCGCGCATCGTCGCATTCGGCTGTGCATTAAAATATGCAACGGTGGAAATTCTGGTGGACGTGAAAAATATTAAAATGGAAACAAAATTATTTTTGTGATTTTATAAACAAGAAAATATACTTGAAAAAAAAAACACTTGTCAGTCGCTCAGACGGGTGCGGGTTCGAGCCCCGTCTGAGCAACTTGCGACAAGCACCCCTGGGATTCCGGCCCAATGCACTACCAATATTATTTTTCTAGTATATTTTCTTGTTTAAAAAATGTTATTTAAATAGCATTGTAAAATGCAATGTAAATAAAATCTAATTACTCACCGTTTTTTTTTATGATATCACATTCGTTATCACCGCATAAAATAGAACAACCCAAAACTTTGAGGATTGTGTGCGCGGCCAACCCTTTGAATAAATAACACCTTCATTTATATAAAAAAAACCCGCCTGCATCAAAAGACAAGTCAACTGAAAAGATGGAAATAAGATCTAATATAAAAAAAAATGAATAAGATAAATAATTTGACTTACTATTAAATTCTATGCCTCCGACTGCATGTTATTATGTTAAACTAAATATTTTTATATTTGAACTGGTTTCCATCTTTTCAGTTGACTTGTATGTTGAGGTAGTTTTAGTTTTTTAAATTTATATCTTTTTAGTTATTTTTCGGTCATGATATACCTATTTGAAAGACCAGCTTTTTAATTTGAAATCCATATTGGAGCATACTAAAAACTTTTTTTTTTCAGTTCGATAAATAGCATCTCGCTGCCGCTATATTAGTTTTTTTACATCGCTTACTTAGGAACACTTTGGTTGTCAAGACAAATCTAACGATATCTTATCGAAATCCTTTAGGCCGTTTGAGAGATAAGAGGTAATAAAGAATATTACATATAAACAAACAAACATACATACATAGAAGATACCTACGCGCGAAAAACAAAACCCTTCCTTTGCAGTCGGGTAAAAATAAGTCATGTTTAAGTTAAGCTTCCGTAAAATCTTCGCGTCCAGCTTACCGCAATATCTCAAGACGAAAGTCTATGACCAGTGTGTGTTGCCAGTGATGATTTACGCTAGTGAAACGTGGTCGCTAACTATGGGTCTGATAAGAAAGCTCAAGGTCACCCAGCGTGCAATGGAGAGGGCTATGCTCGGTATTTCCCTGCGTGATCGAATCAGAAATGAGGAGATCCGTAGGAGAAATAAAGTAACTGACATCGCTCGAAATTGCTCAGCTGAAGTGGCAGTGGGCGGGACACATAGCGAGAAGAACCGATGGCCGTTGGGGCGGAAAGGTTCTGGAATGGCGACCGCGCACAGGACGACGCTCCGTGGGTAGGCCCCCGACAAGGTGGACCGACGATCTGGCGAAGGTCGCGGGAAGCCGCTGGATGCGGACTGCGCAGGACCGATCGTTGTGGAGATCCTTGGGGGAGGCCTACCCAGCAGTGGGTGTCATGTGGCTGAGACGACGAAGTTAAGCAGTGATGCTGTCACTTTCGATCTCATTACGATGTGGAATAAAACAGGATTTAAGGAAAAGTACGGGGTAAGGCCCCGGATTATGAGACACAGTAGATTTTCCATTGTTCTCTGGATACCGGTGTCCGGTTCGGGTTTAATGAATTAATATTCTCATTATGTTTGTGACCATCTAGGGTCCTGTATTTTTGTTATCAAAATAAAGGACACGGTCAAAATGTTAGGTTTAAACTATCCTGTATTTTACGTCCTGTAAAATACAGGATAGTTGGTCAGCCTCGGTGACAACTTGACCAGACTAATTAGCTTTTACCTAAATATTTGCAATTAATTAAGTTATAATGTACTATTGTATATTACAACTACTAGTAGTATATATGTATGTTACGGTAAATGATAATAATTTTCAATTATAGATAATTACCACGATTGAGGGTAAAAGTGAATGATTAATTCTTTATACCGCACATTATTAATAATTGCACCTTACTTTTGATGAATGTAATTAATGTTCAATGAAGTCGGTCAGAAATATCGATATTTACAGCCTTTTAACATAACAAAACGTCAAATACATCAAAACGTCAGAAGCAGTAGGAGCTTGGTGTCATAATTTAGTACTTTTTAAAGAAAGTCATCTCTGGCGCTTCGCCGGCCGCTGCCGCGGTACGCTCGCTGTGCTCGCTCGGCTCGCGCATCTTTTGGTCACAGTTCTAACCTACCCTAACCTAACCTCTGACCCAACAGTGCTCAAAAACATAAGAAGAAGTATCCAATCGCTCTCCTTATTCAAATTGTACAAATCAAAGCTCCGCAGCGGAAAATTGCCAAAGTCTAAACAAAAACTTTTAATAAAAAACAAGAAAAAAAAAACCTATTGCCCGGTGCCTTTTGTAAAGTGATAAATTTCAGTTTTAATCACATTTACCAAATCACGTGGTCAGTATTAATAATAACCGGTAATTACTAATAATTTTTACACTATTAACATTTACCGTGACATACTAGTTTAACGACGAATTGTTACCTCCTTCTTCTTTGAAGTCGGTTAAAAAAGTGGTAAAATGGTCGGATAAAACGAGTAAGGTTACCTAAATCTAGTAGTTTAGGCTACTAGATTTGACTGAGTCATTGTAATTAGATTGACTGTTTTTATAAATAACAAAAAAATTAAATTAAATTCAGGAAGATTCAGAATAAGCATTTTAAATTGCGAAGTTTGCACCTGTCGCAAAAATGTGCTAATATGTACCAGCAGATTGTATAATATTATTTTATTACTCCTGATACTCGATTAAGGTTTACGAGATTCTTTTCGAGTTGCTTATCCAAGCTTTTACGTTTCCAGGTTTTCAGGAGACCTTTAAAAATAAGTAAGTATAAGTAGGTACTTTTCGATATTACAAAAAAGTATATTTTTCAATTTCTAGTTGAAATCCTATTTAATAACCCTACTAATATTCAATGCCAGTTTTAATACAACAAAAGATACAAACGGAAGCAAAATAAAAAAAGTGTGTTTTTAGGGAGCTTTGTCAAATAGTAATAGATTTATTGACAAAGCTTATAACAGTTATAGTATAATTGAATAATAAATTATTGCTTTTTAACCTTTTCGAAAATACGTTTCTCGAGATAATCAGCACTTCATTGGTCGATCGAAGTTCTTCGATTAGGTATTGATATAGCTAAACATAAGCTTGCGACAATATAGCTATAGATGGTTGAGTAAACTGATTTGTTTCGTTCACAGTGTATTTACCATGGGTCATTAAGCTTATCGTTCGTTCCTTGATGTCACCGAATCATTAATTAGTAATTAATCTTGTCATGTGAATGTGCCTTTACGCATGAGTTAGTAGCAGAGGTATGGCAGTAAATTTCTCAGGTACGTCATAATGACGCAGCCATAATGGGTATATTTACTATTTACCAGGTAGGTAGGTAATTATATTGTATTAGGTATCTGTGCTTTGGTTAGATGTATTTATCACTAGCGGCTGCCCTCGGTTTCACCCGCGTGGTTCCCGTGGGAATATCAAAAAATCCTTTCTTAGTGCTCGCCTACATCGCTAAAGCATCCTTTATGCAAAATTTAAGCCGTTTGGGCTGACCGTTGTCTGTCAGTCAGTTACGGTATTGTTTTATTAGTATATAGAAGATAATCCAGAATCCAATGTTGACACGACTAAAAGTTTTCAAAACTGGTCTTCGAAATAGAATACTACCTACATAGTTTGTATCTAAGTAGATAGACTCAACAACTACCTATAACAATAAAAAAACCGGACAAGTGCGAGTCGAGCTCGCACACCGAGGGTTCCGCACAAATTATGTACTAATACTTATATGTACTTATAACTTAAATGTAGGTACTTACCTAGGTACATAATATTATAAATAGTTCAGGAATTGATTTTCGCAGGTTTTCCGAAGTTTCCCGAAATTCAGTTTCCAAAACTTTAGACAAAATTTTTCATGGTTTAATTACAAATGTCTAGTTTTCAGATTTTTCCTGAACTTGTGGTAATTGACGATATTAATTGCCAAATTTCATAGTTCTAGGTCAACGGAAAGTACCCTATGAGTTTTGATTCCCATGAGAGTGTCAAAAATAAGCTACTACTTTCTTCAGAGAATCAGGCACATACTCGTACACATACCTACCTACCATATCAGCATGGATGCCGCCGTTTCGACGTTTTAGCAAATCTTCCAGAATAGCCAATCGGGGGGGGCGGCCCCAGGTCTTTTTTACCCTCCATTTGAATTTGAACGCTTTCTTAATGAGGCAAAATTGGGTTTTGATGATATTACCCCACCGTTCTCAATTTCAGTTTCATTGAATTTGCCCAAAGTCAGCTCGTCAATATTGGATTAGTCAGCGTTTTGATTTATTAACGCTTGATTTTAGCCGTGTTACATGAATTTAGTGATGCTATTTTGATTCAAATTTTGACGATTTTGTTAAAAAAACGGTGTGAAATTAATATTTCCAGCTTCACTTCGAAATTGGTTTTTACGTACAACAAAGGTGACTCTTTTTGCCGTTTTTTACTCGATATTAATAATAATGGTAAGGAACCCTTCATGCGCGGGTCCGACTGGCACTTGGCCCGTTTAATAATATAAACATAGGTTAAAATAACTCACTCGACTTTTAATAGGTGAATTGAATAGCGAGATAACTTTTGGCAATTATTTTCAACAGTAAAATTGCTACTACATTTTCTACTGGCGCAATATTTTTATTTAAGTATTCTGTTCTGTATATTGTTCATACAGTTAAAGGTTATTGTTATTGTTCATAGTTAAGCATTTTTTTTTATAAATACACATTTATGCATTTTCTTTAAGAAATCTTCTTGCAACACCGTTGACTATAGGACTTAATTTAGCCGCCAGATAAGAGGGAACAGGTAAATATTTTTTTAATAAAAAGGATAAACTCCCCAACATGAAATATGTGCTTAATATATCACACTAATACACCAACTTCATGAATTATTCCTTTTAATAACCGGCGGACCCGCAATGAATGTGTACATAAATATTATACTTTAGGGTGGCACCTTTTATACCACACCACACACACACCGATGCTGGGGACTGAACGATACTTTCAGTTTACAACATTTTTTTTACTACGAGATACTAGTCTTTCATACCTCTTTTATGTGTTCTAGGGTGGTGACAGACTGGTGACTGAAAAGTACAGGCGAATTTGGCTCGACATCTTGTTTAGAATTATTTTATAATTACAAATTGAATTGGTTACCGTAATTTATTTTTAATACTGTATAGGATTATTTTATTTTCTCGCAATCAGTGAAAATGAGAGTTTTGTAGGCAGTACAAAGACTAATGTGGTTTATCATTTCTAAAAGTATTAAGTACTAGAACTTTTACAACCCCAAAATCACACCGTTTTATCTCACATTTTTAATTTTTAGGGTTCTGTACCTCAAAAGGAAAAATCGGAACCCTTATAGGATCACTTCGTTGTCCGTCCGTCCGTCTGTCAAGACCGTTTTTCTCAGGAACGCGTGGAGGTATCAAACTGAAATTTATATCTAATACTCAGCTCTACTGTCCCTTAGAGCTGTGAAAAAATCAAACTTCTAAGCCAAAGAAATCAAAAGATACAGCCGTTTATGCCGCAAAATTTCGAAACTCGCACGGGAATCAAAACCTACAGGGTACTTCCCGTGAACTTAGAATCTTGAAATTTGGTACGAAGTAACGTCTAATAGTACAGATAAAGGAAAAATTGCGAAAACCGTAAATTTTTTGTTACATCATATAATAAAAATATTTTTGAAAATATTAAACGGAACCCTCGGTGCGCGAGTCCGACTCGCACTTGGCCGGTTTTTATTGAAAAAAAACTGATGAGAGTAATGAGTTTGCCGCATCGCAGCTTACCGGCATTGTGAAAACAATTTACCCTAGTTCAGGAATAGATTTTAACACAAAGAAAAAGCCTTGTAAGAAAGGAACTGCCCTGATTCATGGAAGAAGGTAAATCATCTTGGAGTGAAAGCGAGCTTTTAAGGCCATTGTCTGCGTGTACGCCACTTTGGTGACATTTTGCTACATTGCGGAAAAGTTTACGTGAACAATGCCACCAGGGCTACGTAAAATGACCTCTTATGCGTTTCTTTTTAGGTTATTTTCAGGTTGTGAGAGCGGGATGCCGTTACGGCGCGAATAGCGGCGTCTCACTAGTACTAACTGGAACTGTGCATGCACAGCGCTATATCACGCGTACTGATGATATCATAATATTTTTATGGGCTATACCTACGAGTGTGGATCGGTCTCCATGTTCGGTTACAGGTGCCCAATCACGGGATTGTTTTAACGGTGATATACTTAGGTATTGTAGGAATGATGGTATGAAGTATGGAAACGGGTGGTAAGCCATTTAATAAGAAGGTCCAATGTTGAGCTGTCTCCGTACTGGGTGTTGGGAGTCCGAAAACGCGGTCGGACTTGGTTTTATTTGTGAAAGGGCTGGTGAAACTTTGTAAGCGCGATGTAGGGTTCCATACATGTTGTTCAATCCCAATGAGTTGTTGTCAGCGCCATCTTTTGTCATGGTAGGTAGGTTCTTTATTGCACCGCGTGTTGTTGTATGTGCGGCATCAGATAGGTGCCGCCACAGTATTATTAGTACATAAATATAAGGTGTTAATTTATCAAGTGCCGATTAAGCAGCACGTCAGTATTAGGCATATTAGTAGTCTTCGATTGAGTATTTTTGCGGCCGCTGCTGTTATTTTACTAGCTTTCCACCTGCAAATACATCCGTGCGAAAATATGTGGTCAAAATATGTGGATTGGCCGTTTAGTAACTACAAAAACTAATATCCTACAGAGAAGTAAGGAACAGTGAAGAATTCACCTTACGCCCATGGCCCATGTCATGGTATCGAAACGGCCAAGCTTCATATTTGACTAGGATGTAGAGTTTATGAAGTTAGGACTTGTAGAGTTAGGGCATGTAGATGTAGAAGCTTGTCTCTAAATGAGATCTGATAACTGTTTGACAGTGAGAACCATATGATCTCGTATTGGCAACACTTTACATGAAAATGTTTTGATGGGATTATATATTCTTAACATAATATTCTTTGTCTTAGTCGTTTTACGACACACATATATTATTCCAGACACGATTCGAATATTTTGTATGTAAACAATGTCACTAATGCTAGCCAATGTTCTCCGTGCATATGTAAATATTGCGAACAAACAAAAAAAATTTGCAAGTAAAAGTTTGAATTCTTTTTAGATAGATAGATAGATAAAATACTTTATTGCACACACAAAAATACTGACAGAAACACAAGAAAGATTTGACATAAATGTGGGCAAAGGCGGCCTTATCGCTAAGAGCGATCTCTTCCAGACAACCTTTGAGGCATAGGAAAAATAGAGAGAGAGCGAGAGGTAGTGCACCAGCAACAAGCAAGAATTACAAAATTTACTTAATAATATTACTGAACATATAAATAAATCTACCTACATAAACTACTAAATAAATAATAATAAATAAATATAAAATATTTAAACAATAACAACTAAATATATATTTAATATATCTATATATATTTTAATAATATTTACTTGATAAAAAAAGGTAGTTGCAAACTAGGACTTAATGTGAATGCAGTTGGATTTTGAAAATGGCAAGTGACTTCGAATGACGGATCTCAGCATCACACACATCATCAGCCTATGGACGTCCACTGCTGGACATATGCCTCTCCTAGCTCTAAGGGGTGCGTACTATCCTGGTCCCCCGTGGCCTGTGGCAGTGAGAAGGCAAGCAGTGAGGGGTTTAGCTGGTAGTGCCCCCCCCCCCCCCCTCCCGGTCCTCCGGTCTGTCTTCCGAGACGGACTGGGGGGTCGCGAGGTGGGCGTCCCTCCCCAGTCCCGATCTCCCATCCGGCCTTTGGCCCGGTGGAGGATCGGGAGTGGGTGAGTCCTACCCCGTAACCCCGCCGAGCATATTAGGCTCGACGGGGTAACGGGGGTGGCGAGAGATAGTGTGCTTGTTCCTAGGTTTTTACCAGGACGGATATGCTAGGTGACCCCAGCATATCCTCAAGGCAGGAATCTGTAAAGACTGTATTCCCCTCACTCAAAACAAAAAAAAGGCCTCTCCTAGCTCACGCCTATTGTGACGTTCCTAGGAGGCTATTAGCCTACTGCCACCACGCTGGCCAAACGGGTTGGTAGGGGGTTTGTTTCTATGACTTCCAATGCCAAGTGAATTCATGATAGACCAAACCTTCTTTTTAACTACCTACTAGTTTTCCTTAAGAAAACTTTGGTATTCTACATTGCACTTCTATTACCTATATTTTTATTTTTCTTATCTTGGCTAGCACCGACTCTAAAATTTTTATATTTTATTTGTAGAAATCGGTTTTAATTTTTTTTTTCTAGTCATTATTTTACGATTTTTTTGTTACACTATGTCTCGTACTTACACTAAATATCAGCCCATACAAATCATTGATGTCATCTACGTAACGACTATTTGACAAAACGTTATTGATGTTTTTCAGGATTATGAAAAAACGACTAGCCAGGTCTTCGTATGGGACCACGCTCGAACTATGTTATTTCAGATAAAAAAATAATTATTTGAATCAGACGACGTTATGATAAAAACATACATAAAAAAATATGTACAGTCGAAATGAGAACCTGCTCTTTCTTTGAAGTCGGTTAATATTATTCATTCAATAAAATACATTTATATTATTTAACTGTAAGGTACTTTGGATTTTATTTTAACGTTACCAATGTTATTAGTGGTTTGACTGCAGTAAAATTTTATTGTGAATTAGCATACGACCGCGACCTCTGGAAAAAAAAAAATGTCTAGAGTCTGTCCGTCTGTCCGATGGCAGTGATATCACTCATTAAGTGCAAGGGATACAAGAAGAGTACGTATGTCTGAAAGAGGTTTCGTCCCGAAAATAGGCACCGTTGCTACGACAACGTTAAGGTGCTATACGACTGAAGCCACAAAACGACGCGTGCGAGAGCGAGACTTTGCAGATTAGTCGAAAAAACCACAAAATCACTGCGTATTATATCACTATAGCGATTAAAGAGAAACGAAACTACGAGATGATAAATATTATTGGTGTTTAATTAAACTTATTTTCAATAGTATTAAGTATTTAAGAATAATCTTGAATTTTCGTATTAGTTTAGGGATATTTTCGAAAAGAAAACGTGTCGAGGCAAATTCATAAAATCGTGTGGCCAAAACTTTACAAATCTATATAAAGGTATGAAAAAATATATATTATTACCAGATTTGTATCATCTCTAACAGTCTTATAGTTTTATAACTAAATATAGGTACGTACTTTTTCCGTAAAGCGTCTTAAGAAATTGAAAATGGTAAAAAGGAAAAAATCCAATCTTCCCATGTTGGACTATGAGCTAAAGAAAAACATTCATCCACAAACCGATTCACGGTTACAGGGTACAGCTATTTGAGACCAGAGACCCCGGTATTTCCCACCTCTCAGTTTCCGGGCCTAAAGATCTTGGATGTTGCTCAGGTGGCAAGCACTGCTACCCAACCAAGCCCAGTGACAATGTACAGAGGGCGAGCGGCGGGAATACGGGACACTGCTCAGTCAGCATCCGCACCCTGGCTTAACCCAGATGTTACTGAATTATAATATTGCATTCGAACTTTAGTATTTTTTGTTCAAAAAATACTAAATTACGTGCGAAAAAAAAATTTTTTCTTATTAGAAATTCGGAAAATCTGCGTTGTTTATAGGCAACGCTAGTATTAATAGCCCTTAATACCCCTTTTTATCAATATTTTAAAAATTATGTGTACTTACGCGTTCTTTTAAAAGGACGCTAGTAACAAGTGGGTTAAGGGCATGGCCATATGAACGGATCCACGTAGACATCCCACCAAGTCCTATGGCATCTGCTTCACAGCCCCTGAGAGGCCGACGCCACATGGGGGAGGCCCTGATAACCTGCCCGTGGGGACACGATAGTGGTAGTCAAAGTCAAAGTCAAAGTCAAAGATTTTTATTCAAATAGACTTATAGATAAGTACTTTCGAATAGTCCAAAATTTTTTTTTCCCTACCAGCCATTCAGGACATCTTTTAACTGATAAGAAGAACGGCCGCAAGAAACTTATCAGCTTTAACAGAAACAACAACATTTACAATGGAACATGTTGTTGCCATGCACAAATTTAAAATTTTGAAATATATTTAATATAAGAGGAAAAGTAAAAGCCTGTCAACGGACAGGGTAAATCCAAAAACTTTTGTGGGTGATGGGCTGGCCACCTGTCACTACTGTTTATGGATAGACCCAACCAATGCTAAATGGTCTCGTTGAGGTGTTGTTATGAGAGTGATATTTGTACTTTTTTTCAACTTCAAGCGGTGTGCTGCACCGTTGATGCCTGCTTATAGTTGTAAAAAACCCGTTATTTAACCAAATTTTTGGTTAGCTACCGATAAAATGGGTTATTAACGGTTAATTATTCGACTGCAAAAAAGAAAAAGGGTAAATAATCTGTCTTTTTGTTGTGTAGTCAGCTCCTAGGTGATGTAAAAAATCGATATCTGAAGGAGACGACCTGTTTGGCGCAAGGGTACTAACCCCACCTTCTACGCCAGAGGTCCCGGGTTCGATCCCCGGACAAGACAAATGTTTGTGTGCATGAACATGTATATTTGTCTTGGTCTGGATGTTTAATATGTATATTATGTATGTATTTACAAAAAAAAAGTATATAAGTATGTTTATCCGTTATCTAGTATCCATAACACAAGTTCTTCATGATACTTAACGTGGGCTAGATAATTGGTGTGATTGTATGGAAATATTTATTTATTTATTTATTTATAAAGATTCCATTTTAGATTTTATAAATCATTTTTAAAGCGACAAAATATACAAAATCCAGCTTCAAATTGAATAATTTAACGTAAACGTAAATAATTTACGTAACATAAATATACAAAGTAGGTACTTATTAAACATACCTACTATATACATAATTTGAACAAACGAGTCGTTGCCGCTTCGTTTGAACGAGTAGGTAGGGAATGCACATCAGTTTCCCACGAAACTTAAAAAACTATTTTTTCGGCGGATAATACAAGATATTTTATTTAACCGTAATAAGCATAAAATGCGGTTAAATAACCGTTAATATCGAAAAATGCATTTTTAACCGCTTGGTTAAAATCGTTAATCTTCGCATCTTATGCCTGTCGCAGGGGACATGCGTAACGATATAAAAGTACTAGTATCAATGACAATCATTCATTGCCTGATTATGTGTGTAAGGTAAAGGGGAGGCGACGTGTGACAGCGAATTTACTACTTCTAACCAATGATATTATAAGTGGGTACTTGAAGCAGATGTGTCATACGAGTTCGCATTGTAAAACATTTTGAAGACCCTACATGGGGTCCGATTCAATTTGCTATCTCTTTCATTTCCGTCTTTTATCGTGTCTTTTGTCCTACTTGTCAATTGTCAATGTATGCAGTCTGCGTCACAGATTTCAACGAAAATTATTATGATGGTAACATATTTATTTAAAACATCATTGTTCTAAATCTAAACTATTTCGTAGGTTCTATCGCCTCCGCGCCGTATTTCTAAACAAAAAAAAAAAACAAAATATGCTAAATGATAATAAATATTTTGATACGATGAGAAACCACAACCGTTTTTCAAATCGAAAGTAATCTTTTAATAATGGCATTATCAAGTTTTTTCTAATAATACTGAGCGGTCGGGTTATAGGTCAAGGAAACTTTAGACTTGAAAGATTTATTATCTTGCAAAAGTAACAGGAAATTATGTTTAGATAAAAGGCCAAGTTAGGAGAATTGAGTTATAAATTAGTTTGTACATTATATTACTCCAGGTATAGGGTTGTAATGATATTCTATTGTGATTATCGTAAAATCATTGACATCCTAACCTAATCCTAACTAATATTATATAATAACTGATTTTATAAAAAGAATGTGTTTGTTTGTCCTTCCTTCACGCCCTAACTACAGTCTTTTTCAATTATGAGGATTCCTGTGACGTTTCAAGTTTAAATAAATAAATAAATATTTAAATATTTCCATACAATCACACCAATTATCTAGCCCACGTTAAGTATCATGAAGAACTTGTGTTATGGATACTGGATAACGGATAAACATACTTATATACGTTTTTTTTTGTAAATACATACATAATATACATATTAAACACCCAGACCAAGACAAATAGACATGTTCATGCACACAAATATTTGTCTTGTCCGGGGATCGAACCCAAAATTTCCGGGAATTGACCAGTTTGACAGTTCTAGAGATGTCCCATTTTGTAATCCTGTCGACTTATCTATCGATTTCAGCAGTAGTTAGACTGTAAACCAAATGTCCTTACTTTAAATGTTGCCAATCAGTAGAATCAATAAGAATACTTCCTATATTTTGCATTTACTTATACATGAAAGGATAATGTACAAGTGGAGTTGGATACTGGATTGATTTGGATGAATTTTGATAATTTTTTTACACAACGGGGAGACACTTAGCCTTCATCATACCTGATTTTAAGTAATGATAAAGCTGAACGGGGAAGTACCCCTCTCCTGAAATCCTTAACCACTGAGGAATGGCTATATATGTAACTGCCGGAATATAGCAATGCTAAAAAAACAATCATGTTAAGGCGTCAGACTTAGATAAGATGGTGGTAGTCACAGACTTATATCGAGATAGAGGGTAAAAGTGTACCTACCTTGCGTGTCAAAAGTTTGATCCACGGTCAAAGTTTTACGACCTAAGTCAGTCAGCTTGAGACCATTGACATGAAAACACGCGTCACTCAGAAACGAAAATGGTTAATTGTGCAGTGCTTTCTTGCAAGAGCTCATCAATAACATTTACACATCACTAACTTGACGTCATCGTAGGTACGAAAAATTCGACACGCTAGGTTCTCGTACAGTTTGAAGCGCTCTTTTCGTCTATTTCGATATAGGTCTGTGGCCGGAACATAGCAATGGTAAAAAGACATTTATTTCAAGGCGTCAGACTTAGATTAGGTGGTGGTAGTAGCTAGCCATTCGGACTTATAATAAGTCCTACCATCAACCAAAAACAAACATAGGGAAAGACTTAATATAGATTTTGTCAGTAAGGGTTAGGGAATGAAAGTTTGTATTATTAGTCTTTATATTGGCAAGATCTGTTTAACATCAGTTTAACGTTTGAATAGAAACCCAGTGAAATCGAGCTAGGTCGCGGGAGGCAGCTAGTTTAAAAAAAGTACATATATTTTTGCCAAATATGACTCTGACCTTTGACGAGAAACTTAATCCTAGATGTGACTTTTTAGTAAATGGCCATAAATTTTATTTGCATTGGAATTGATTATGATAAGTAATAAAACCGTGGCAGAAGTCGTTTTCCTTTTTTTTTCAAGCTCCATTATGACTTTAAAAAGAAAAAAAAAGAAATAGTTGCATCAAAAATAAACTTAGGTTAAAAAAACACTTTTAATTTACATTGAAGTCAGATGATGTAAGTTTTCCTGTGTTTAACAAAAGTAAAAAAATAAAGACAGCCGTGTTGCCGCCGGCCCTGCCGGCCCGGTGACTGATCTGGCGATCTGCGATGGCGTCAATAATGGCCCTTAGGGCTTTTCCACAGGTTCCGGTTGCCGGGTACCTGCAGACCTATCATCAACATCATCTATTACACCTTTTCATACACTTCACACTTTAGAGGCGATGATTGAGCGTAGATGTCACACTTCCGTCAAAACAAGCTTGCTTTAAGAGATTATTGAAACAATACAGCATGGTAATATTGAAACAATACTGCGCTAAGAGATGGCGGTAGGCCCCCTGGTAGCTAGCGAAGTGTATGGACGGTAGCTTTCACACATTCCGTCATAATTTGCGTATGGTTGCCTAAAAGTTTCTGGGAAGCAGGCGCGCCAGCTATCCAGCAACCGGAACGTGTGACAAGGCAGGATTGTCTACGCAGACCACGTACTTTGTCCGCTTAGATCCGCGACATAATCTTTAATATAAAGCGAATCAAGGCCTGTAGATAAAGTAACATCGTTATGTAACAATACGACAAATAACTTTTTTATCGTCTATTTGCGCCAATTATCCGATAAATATCCGCCAATCGCACATTTAATTCATCTTTTCGAACTTAATTATTGTTTTTAACCGACTTCAAAAAAGAAGGAGGTTCTCAATTCGGTTGGTATAAATTCTTTTAATTTTTTTTTATGTATGTACACCGATTACGCCGAGATTTCTAAACCGATTTCCGTGAGTCTTTTTTGTTCCATGCAGAATAGTTGCCAATTGGTCTCATAAAAATTTGGTGTAGTTTGACCCAGTACTTTTTATGTTATTAGCATTTTTATGTAGGTATAGAGTGATGAGCAGTTGACATATAAAAGAGTAGGACCGCAAAGTTGAATGTCTTGGTTGGCACCGACTCCAAAAGGCTTATTTTTAGCTTTTTAGTTTTTTGAAGTCGGTTTTTGAAATTGTTACTTTGTCAAGGGGGCAAGGTCGTTCACTTTTTCATTCGCAAACAATTTCACCTTAACACGCTTAGTATTAAAGATCATCCGCGGAACAAAGAATCTTGTCTGAGTTAATAGGTATATTTTGTTTCAGAGTGCTCATAAACAGCTGTTTCATAAAAAAAAAATGTTTGAACTCTGCTAAATATATGTGTGAAACAGCTTCTTTTTTCACGATTCCTGGGCGCTTCTATGCAAAAAGTTTTTCGTTATGATGACTTCTGTAAATGGTTTTGAGTAATTTTGTATAACAATCATTTATTGCAATTTCATATGAAAATTGAAGGTTGCTACAAATATTAGTATTTATTACTATTTACTAAAATGCACACCTATTGAATGTGATAAAATAAAATATCCTACTAATATTATAAATGCGAAAGTATCTTAGCTTGTTTGTTCCTCTTTCACGCAAAAACTACTGATCGGATTTGAATGAACTTTGGTATGTAGACGGAGAACGGAGAGTAACATAGGTTACTTTTTATCCCGATATACCTACCCTCGGGAACTGGACCCACGCGGACGAAACCGCGGGCGGCCGGTAGTTGATAATATTTCTAAAATATAATTTTGAGACAATGTAGATCAACAATCATAATAATAAGATTTTTGTAGAGAAAACAGCACTTTGAACTTGGGCCCTTACGTCTTGTCGCTCGTAGCGTAGCGGCGGTTTTCATAATGCAAATGTTAGCCATACGTGCTGTTGACTGTACCTACATCTATACTAATAATATAGAGGAAATATTTGATTGTTTGTTTGTTTGCATTGAATAGGCTCTGAAACTACTGAACGGTTTTGGATGAAATTTGGTACACACATGGTAGAAAGCTTGGTTATGAACTCAAGATACTTTTTGTCTCGATATTCCTACGGAAACGGGAACCACGCGGGTGAAACAGCGAGCGGCCGCTGGTTTTAAATATAAATGTGATAGTTTAAAAATGTATAAAAAAATTAAGACAACTTTGACAACGATGAATTAAACATACAGCTACATTGTGTTGCAAAATAAAACAAATGCATTCCTAAAAATACTGGCGACGTAATCTATGATTAAGGCTATTAAAGAATGCAAAAAAAACTAGCTTCATCAACATTCAAACTGATCCTATATAAATACACTGGTCGAATTTGATGTTTGTATTAGTTCAACAGATCTGAACAAAATGGTAAGGCTTTGTAAATTAAGAAATCTTTAATATTTTTGACCAGAAGAAATAAACGATTTAAAAAGCTAGCAAAAAAAAATTGGACAGCTACCTAACTGAGAAAGATAAAAATAACCAAACGGGCTTGAATTGACCGCTGGTCTTTTCTTTTTCTAAATATTGAATAGTCACTTAGATACCTTTCCCATTTCCAAGTATATAAAGTACTTACTTCTTCTTTCATCACAAGACTAACAAACTCTATGCTTTTATTATCAATCCTTTCATTTTCTATTCTACAGGAATCTTTTCTTCTCATGTTTTCTTTTTCTTTATTAGCATGTTATACTACACGTCATATATCTATTTTCACGATATATTATAATATGAAGCAAGTTTTTTTGCTGAACTTTCCTAAATAACACTCAAACTTTGTAATAATCTATACTGGTGTTCTTAGCAAACTTGCACAATTTTTTTTTGTTAATTAGTTATTTTTGTCTTTTTAATTTTTTTGCATTTATGATTTTTTCTTTGACCTTCGCATCTATGATCGTATTAAATTTTCTATTGGAACATCTCGTAAATGACGAATATTGGCGAATTTGTACACGAATCATTAGCCTTAAAATATGCGTTAAATCCGCACAAAAGACAAATCAAATTACGTCAAAATACCGCCTTAAGTTTTTCACTTTTAAAAATATTACCAAAGAAATTAGAAGTCTGCTGCCGGACAGCCTATAGGTTTTTTTTCATTGTTAAGATTGCTGCCATTATGAGCTTTTGAGCAATAAGTCTTTATTGACCGACTTAAAAAAAACGAGGTTCACAAGTCGACTGTATTTATATTTTTATTTTTAGAAACTGTTGGTGGTTCTTTCCTTGGTGGCGGCTGCAACGGCAGCGGGTGTGTCCTCCGACGTAGACGCGCCTATCGTCAGGTCAAGCTATGATATCAACGCCGAGGGCAACTTTCAATACGTCTACGAGACGGGTAACGGCATCGCTGCTCAAGCTGACGGTGTTGTTAAGAACCCTAACTCTGTAAGTATAGGTTTAACTGCAATTTTATTTATTTTGATTGATAATAATAAGAACGTAGCTAAAGATACACGGAGAAAGAAAACCTCACTGCCTTTGTGGTTTAGTGGTAACAACCACCCGGTATCAGATCCATAGGTTCAGAGTTCGATTCCCGGTGTACATATTGTATTCGGTTTGGTTGTTGGTACTGGTTGTAAGAGCCGATGGCTGCAAGTAGCTCAGAGTCGCTCATTGTGGCGCTCTAAGGTGTGGCGTTCAGCAGTGGACTTTTTAAAGGCCTATGATGATGATGATTATGATGATGATGTTCTGTTTCTTTATTTTTAGGAGAACGCTGAGCTTGAAGTAACTGGATCTTTCAAATATACCGCTCCCGACGGCACTCCTGTCCAGCTGAGTTACATTGCCAACGAGCAGGGCTACCAACCTGAGGTAATATATTTTATGCCGTTTAACACAACAACATCGCGCACGAAACTGGTTCGAATTAATTTGGCTTCAATAGAGAACCGCAAATAAGTAAACGATTTAGGTTTTTTTGTAGTCAGTTTTTGGGGTACCCAGATATTGAGCTACTAATATTATAAATGTAAAAGTTTGGATGTTTGGGTGTTTGTTACTTAATTAGGCAATCAGATAGTTTATCGATAAGTCCAGGCGGGAAACTACAAAACACAGAAAGATCTTCGTTTTTTTTATATTAGTACGGACTAGCGGCGTGGTCTTTTACAAAGGTTTGATAATAGTAAAAAAACAGTATTTTTAAAGAAATTAATTAAGTAAGTAAGAGTTATTCGATAGGAAATAAAGAAAAACTCAGTACCCTTAAAGACGCCTGTTTTTACGTCATACGGTTGTATTTCACTTCCTCTTCATATAGACGGCGGATTTGTTTATGGTTTTGATAATTCCAAGTCATGGTTCCACACGTCTGCCCCCTAGCATATACACCGCTAAATCACGCGGACTGCGGTATGAAATGGCGCCAGATGCTTTATTGCACCCAGCTAAGATGTGAGCGGGGCCGCTTTGACGCGCTCACACACTCACGCGCGCCGCTCGCTATCGCTACACGGCCGGCCCCTCGATCTCACTGGTTGTCACTGGAAAGCAGTTTCGCAGGGCTATTACCTATCTTTGCAACAGCAACGCGACATCAGAAATTGCGCGATAATTGCTTTACTCACCACTCGCGCGACGAGTGATTCAAAAATAGAGGTCAAGGAGTGTCAATTACACCCGCGCATGTTAAGTCTTCTGAATTTCGAAATGGTTCAATTGCCGTTTAAACATGATTTTTTTCTTCTTTCCTTCTAGGGGAGCCACTTGCCTGTACCGCCACCCATCCCGATCGCGATCCAGCGCAGCCTGGATTGGATCGCGGCTCACCCACCCAAACCTGAGGTCCAGGGCCAGACCTACCAAGCCCAACCAATCAAACGCGCCGGTTAATGATATCAAATGACAACAAAAAACAAAATCAGCATCGTAGAAAATAAATCGTTGAATTCGAAACATAGTTGTTTCACTAACTATTCTTATCTGAAGCCCAATATTAAGAGAGGTAGAGAGGAGAAGAGGTAATTTTTAACAGTACCAAAACTACGAGTAAATCTTCTTTTCCCTATTCTGTGAGTAAATCCTTATTTTTAATTTTGTCTTGTTAAAATATTTTTTGGAAATATTTCTTACAGTCACAACGGCAAAGTAAGGACTGTAAAGCTTTATGTTAGTGGAAAATAGTTTACATAATAATGATAGATAAATAAGTATATTTTTGCACAATGAACCAGCCATGACTCAGGTACAATCGAGGAACTTTCCGGTAGACCAGTAGAGATTTTTAGCAGCTTTCTTAAAAAAAGTAGGTTGTAGATTTATGAAAAAAGGTCTACATCCTATCCTATTATGAATGCGAAAGTTGAGTGACGATGTTTGTTACTCTTTCACGCAAAAACTAATGAACCTATTTGGATGAAATTTGGCATACAGATAGAAAATCATCATCATCATCATCAGCCTCTGGACGTCCACTGCTGGACATAGGCCTCTCCTAGCTCACGCCTATTGTGGCGGTCATAGGAGGTTATTAGCCTACTGCTACCACGCTGGCCAGACGGGTTGGTAGAGGGTTGGTTTCAAGTTTTCCTTCTCTCGCACAGGTGTTCAATGCGTCGAGCCTCTTAGTCGACTCTTACGACATCCCAGGCATATAAGGGAGTGGTGACATTTGTATTCTTAGGCCGTCACCACACGGATGAAGATAGCCTGGATTAAAACATGGCTTCTTTTTACGCAGGCCGCTAGTTACAACTACTACCTACCTATAAGTATCTTTAATGTAAGGTAGGAAAAAAATCAATATTCTATTTCGTCATCAACCATTTAATGTCCCCACTGCTGGGGCACTGGCCTTCATTATAGATGGATAAGGAGAACGGGCCATGACCCACCACTTATGAAGTATTTAGTACTTAATCTGTGCCACCATGCGAGCCCAATGCGGATTAGTGGGTTTCAACCTCAACAATTGCAGGCCGAGCGCGTGAACCACTGCACCATAAAGCTCCTTTTTATTCAATACTAGCTTTCCGCCCGCGACTTTGTCCCTGTGGAAAGGAGTACCTTCAGCCTTTATACATTTTTCGGCCTTTTCTGAAAGTGCCGGCCTACAAAAAAATTGCTACATATGTTTAGAATTAGTCGTTTGGACCAATAGTTCATATCGAGCTCAAAAATGGAAGATTACTGAAGTTCAAGGTATACAAGTTTAAAGATTCGCCATTTTCATACATTTATGGATTTTTGAATCTTTGATCTGGAGCAGTTTTATTATGCAATGGGGTAAGTTTAAGTTCTAATAACACTTCTAATAATAGCCCTGCAACAAATACAAAAATTACGTACGTCTAAAAAAATATTTTTCACCTCACACGCTCTGAAAAGGAGGTTTTGTCAATCAGTTTAGGCCTAGCGCGGCAAAGTACTTTTTTAATTTAATACCTAAAAATATGTCATAATGCGTTCCGAATCGTACTATTGACTTTTTTGTTATATTTCATTCTTATTTTAAATAGCTTTAAATTAATTATAATACTCCGTTTTGGTTTAATTATATTATTTTAGTTCATTGAACCATAAAAACAATAACAATAAGATTAAACTATTTATTATAAGAATTTTATATTAGGCTGGGTGAGATTTCACAACCTTTAGTTAGATTTCGGACTGTGACATAAATCTTTATTTTTAAATTTTCTTTGTCTTGTACCTCATGTCAGTGTCAACATTTACGGAATCGTTTTTATTCTTATTAATAAGTAACAATATATTCCTACATTAAATAACTTTGAATTTACTGTAATAATCCCTTTTTTATTATTTTAGTTTTTATATCATTAAAACAACAAGAATAAGGTATATTTAGATTAAACTTTATGTTTAAAGAATTTTTTACCGGAAGTTGACCGCGGAAACAACCATAAAATCGCTGTTGTGAGGTGAAAAATTGTGTGTTGCGCTCGGCAGAAAAGTTTTTAGCGTCTTGTACCTTTGAAATCCTCGCTTCGCTCAGGATTCAATCTTTGAACCTCGCTACGCTCGTGGTTCAATCCTAGAAACCTTCGCTTGCTCAGATTTCAATAGAGGTAACTCGCCGCTAAATAACCAACTTTCCAGCCTTGCATAACAAATAACTATTTTTGCTGATCAGTATCAATGTAGGTATAAAAATCGGCCAAGTGCGAGTCGAACTCGCACATGAAGGGTTTCGTCTCTCACCCAAGGTTGCCTGGAAGAGATTGCTATGTAGCAATAAGGCCGCCTATTGTGGTTCCTCTTTTTTATCATTTTAACCACCGACGCAACGCAGCGCAGTGTAAGGTATAAGTTTGAAGCCTATGTCTGTCCGTCTGTCTGTACGTATATTCGTAGAGCCTAAACGGATCAAGCGATTTCAATGCGGTTTCTTTTAATTGAAAGCTAAATTAATCGAGATGGTTCTTAGCCACGTTTGATGAAAATCCATCCGGCCATTTATGGAGATGGTCAACTGCCTGCCAAAACGGTAATAGATACAAAGGTGGTTCTTTGACTAAAATAATGTACACCCTGGGAAAATTTAGGTGAAGCACAAAAAAAAAACAAAATGGCGGCAAAAAAAAATCTTTCTGTACATAAATATTCGTATTACCTAAACGGATCAAACGATTTCATAGAGTTTTTTTTAATTTTGTGTGTTATTTAAAAAGGATGAAATAAAAAAAAATTAAAAAACACCCGACACTAAAAAAAATAAAAATAAAATTTCTCTCTCGGTCGGGGGACCACAAAAGGAGAAGTACTAAAAGGGTATATTAGGGTATAAGGGTATACGTTGGGGGACCCCCGACCGAGAGAAAAATTTTATTTTTAAAATTTTTCAAGTTTTTTTGTGTCGGTGGTTTTTAAAATTTAAAATTTTATTTTTCTCTGTATGTGTTGGTTTTTGTATCGCGTACAATAAAGTTTCTACTATTATTATTATTATATTAAATTCACCTACCCAAAATGACACTATATTTTTTCGTCTGCACAAATAACTTTGATTTTCATAGTGTCTGTATAAATGACAGAGTTATATTTGCGGTTTTTTGGAAAATGTGCTATAGCTCTGAAACTGCTAAATATATTTCATTCAGACTAATTTTCGTTGAAAGTTTTCATAAAGGTCTACAGCATATACTTTTTAGATTACTTTCTTATTTTAAAAGTTAGAGGGGGGGGGGGGGGCACTCATTTTACCACTTTGAAAATGTATATCATTCAAATGGTTGACTTTGAGAAAAAACTGTTTAAGGAACCTCAATATAATTTTTGTATGCCAAAATTAGAGTTGTACCAAAAGCAATGTAATTGTATGACTGTAAAAATATATAATGCTTCAGTTTTTTCTGCGCTATCGAACTGTATTTTTAAAGTTCTCAAATTCGGAAAACAATGGTGAATACGACCCCAAATTTCAAGGCTGGTAATGCAGATTTTTTTGTATTTTTGGACGTAAAAGCAATAATTATTAGGCATCATCAAAGTACTGGGCGTAAACGACAATCTCAAATGAAAATGTAGGGCGTATATCTGTACGACTTAAAGCCATAAAGAATATATTTAATATATTTCATCATAATTTATTGTTGTATGTTAAGGTTTAGAGGGTGGAAACGTTATCGCCGTTTGTATGGAGACCGTTTGCTACACATTTCTCTTAAAAAGTTTAGTTATAACCCATGTTAAGGCCCTCCAAAACTAGGTTTAATTTTAAAGCCACAATCATTGCTTTAATGTGCCTAACATTTGACAAAGCTGTGAAGCTTTGCAAATTTTGTAGCTTAAGGTTAGTTAAACCTTACTGGCTGTGTAGCAAATTGTTAAAAATAATCATTAAAAATAATTTGTAGTTCCAATTAATTTGTCTTAATATTTATTTCCTTCGTCAGAACTAGCCAACAATCAAAATTGTTTTGCAATAGTAGCCTTTTACTCTTATCTTCCTTCTAGTAACTAACTATAAAATACTAAATTTTTTTTGTCATTCCAAAATTTAAAAAAAAACTTCCCTACTTATAAATATCAGAATAGAATACAAGCCTCTGATGAACTAAGGGTTGCCATATTGACCTATTTTACTAAAAACAGTTGTAAGTATTGTAATATAAACCCAAAAAGTTGAATAACTAATAACAGATCGATAAAAACTACAGTTTTCATTTTGAAAGTTGGTGGTTACACTCTGCGTTACTAACGCAGCACTCATTTTATGGGGCATAAAAGACAGCGTTACTAACGCAGCAGTCATTTTATGGGGCATAAAAGACATTCATGTTGGATTTTGTGGGGCGTATTCACCAGCTAACTTTTTAATTACAAATATTTCTTAAAATTTTATGTTTTAACATTATGCACATCAAAAATTAACGACTTTTGGTGTAAGAATCATATTTATAGGATCAATAACAACAAAGTTGTGATAAATACAAAATTTAAATTTTAGTTTTTTGGCTCTCCTGAAAAGTCGTGTTTTGGTGGTTACGCCCTTTGAGCCCCAAGGTATCGATATTTTTGCAATAAATGATTATGATTATGATTATCGCCGGAAGAGGATTGTCCCTTGGAACTGGGACACCAGAGCGCTTGGGACTCACCAGCTCTCTCTTCAACTCACGCTGAGCTTCTGGCGACATGTCCGGATGACACAGACCGAGCCCGACTGCTAGCAGTACCGGAAAAAGAATCCGGGCATTAGCTTCACGCTATTCCCTCCCATAACTTAGGTACCACCCTTGATCCCGCTACCCTTCGCATTTCGATATGTTTACGCTTGATTAATGATCTAATTAAGCATACCCTCGGTACTGCTTCGATTCCATCATCTCTAGAACCTTGTGGTTTATTCAGGGATGATGGTAAAACACCCGATGGTGCGACCTTAGTGTCCTGGTGCTTGGGGCGTACTCTTGTACGGGATGCGACCTGCGTAGACACGTTAGGTACTTCCCATATACGTGGTACGTCCTCAAGAGCTGGAGCCGCGGCAGAGCAAGCTCAGTTCCTCAGTAAGCCACGAATTTGCGGAGCTTGCCGTAGAGACAATGGGCCCTTGGTCGTCTGACATTAAAAAGTTTATTAAATATCTTTCCACAAGAATGGTCCACTCCTCAGGAAACCTGAGAGCTGGTGCTTATCTTGCCCAGCGGCTGAGCCTTTGTATTCAGCGGGGCAACAGCCAGCGTTCTCGGAACTATGCCACGCGGCTGTGAGTCGGACGGCGTTTTTTTGTTATAGTATAATTAATTATATATAACATTTTATAGACTTTTCTACTAGTTTGTAAATATTAAAATGTTTATGTGATAGCTATTATTTTTTTTGGTTTTGGATTTATTAAGTATATTAATTATTTCAAGGTTTTTATTATTTGTTATTATTTTAAGCGGCTTTACTTCTGCCGGCATTCCCGGAGTGCAACCCGTTGTTTTTTTTTTATCAAATCTATACTTGCGGGGTTTCAAAGTCAAAGTCAAAGATTTTTATTCAAATAGACTTATAGATAAGTGCTTTCGAATCGTCCAATTTTTTTCCTACTAGCCATTTTAACTGATAAGAAGAACGGCCGCAAGAAACTTATCAGCTTTAACAGAAGCAACAACATTAACAAAGGAACATGTCGTTGCCAAACACAAATCTACAATCTTGAAACATATTTAATATAAGAGGAAAATTTTCTTATACTCAGTTATTAGAATATTTTCCTTTTATACAATTACAATAGTCATGTTTTATGTTAGTATCACTTCCATGCATTTTGGTCTTTCAAATAATCATCTACCGACGTCATCTATCTATTGACGACCTGTTTGGCGCAGGGGTGCTAACCCCGCCTTCTGCGCCGGAGGTCCCGGGTTCGATCCCCGGACAAGACAAATATTTGTGTGCATGAACATGTCTATTTGTCTTGGTCTGGGTGTTTAATATGTATATTAAGTATGTATTTACAAAAAAAAAAGTATATAAGTATATTTATCCGTTATCTAGTATCCATAACACAAGTTCTTAATGAAACTTAACGTGGGCTAGATAATTGGTGTGATTGTATGCGAATATTTATTTTATTTTTATTTATCTACCTTGTAATAACTGTTGCTTAAGAGCGTTTTTTTAACATATATTTTAAATTTATGTTTTGGAACTTTATTAAAAAAGGCCCCAAAAAATTTAATTTATAGAAAGGTCTTTAAAAATTACTTTTATGTTTCTAAACCGATTTTTTCTCTAAGTCAACCGTTTGAAAGATGTACACTTCCAAAGTGGTAAAATTTGTCCCCCCCTCTAACTTTTGAAATAAGGGAGGGAAGAGTCTCAAAAAGAAATATGCTGTAGATCTTAATAAACACTTTTAACGAAAGTTGGTTTGAACGAAATATAGTTGGCAGTTTAGAAATATAGCCCATTTCCCAAAGGGAACTAAAACAAAAAAAAAAATTTTTAACAAACCTAGACGTGTGAAAAAAGAACACAGAGAAAATGAAAAAAGAGGAACAATAGGCGGCCTTATTGGTACATAGCAATCTCTTCCAGGCAACCTTGGGTGAGAGACGGAACCCTTCCTGGCGAGTTCGACTCGCACTTGGTCGATATTATTACTATTTTCTTTTATGAAAACCCTGGCCTAGTAATATCGAACACAACAAAAAATGAATTATCCAATTTAGTGCAATCTAGTTCGTTCTGAAGTTATGCAATTAGGTGCGATTACATACCTACATTTCAGCGATTCATTTTTATTTATTTAGAAGATATTGCACAATCACACAGACACAAACACACACACACACACAATTTACTACAATTTTTATAGGCTCTAAGATTCATAGAAATAAAAAATCACAAATTTATTTATTTTCTTTTTATTTAGTCTTATGGCGTGTGAGGCTGCCTCGTACTGTATTCTGTGCCTCGAGAGACAATTATTGATAGTTGCTGAGTTAAAGTTG
This sequence comes from Chrysoteuchia culmella, assembly GCA_910589605.1. NCBI lineage: Eukaryota > Metazoa > Arthropoda > Insecta > Lepidoptera > Crambidae > Chrysoteuchia > Chrysoteuchia culmella. The sequence goes on from OU342651.1 coordinate 7,839,122, forward strand.
CTCGCTAGCGCCGCGCCCCTCGGATCGCTGTCGGGTGGCGATGGCGGTGCTGAAAGGGCGCTTGCATATACCTAGATCAATATAGACGTAAAGAGTGCTTAAAACTACTGGCGTATTTTTGAATCACTCGAATTACTATTCGCATACGGAATCGCAAGATTCGCATGAAAAACCGTATTTTTTTATTCCAATTCGAATATACAACGAGTGGTCCCGACCACTCTTTTTGATTTGAGCGATAGAAAGTTTAACGTTTGTCATTTTCAAATTGACATGGACATGACGGATAGTTTGACAACTTAAAAACGTTTCGTTTCACGTGAATGAAGTCCGATTCAATATATATATTTTTTTATATAAGGAGAGTTAGTTTCCGTATTTTCAATATTGTCATTGTCAATTGCCATGGCTAAAATAGACTTCGGAAGATGGTCGGCCAAAGCAAGGACAGCATGGGGCCTGTTTCATAAACTCGACAACGACAAGTGACATGCGACAGGTGACAATTTTATCAACCTACCTGTCGCATTTCGATATAATTGCCATCTTTATTAAACAGCTCCTGTCGCGACAATTCGACTTATTTGTCAAAAAGTGACACAATTGTTGGATTGTTATGTTTGTTAAATAGGCCTCTGTTCATGTAAGGTTTTTGGAAACTTGGAACTTGATGGTGGGACCATAAAGATAAAAAAGTAATGGTCAATGAGCATAATGGCTTGTAATAATGTTACTTAAAAGGCATCACATTACCTATTATGAGCTTATTATTTTATATTTCACTTCTATACTTTCATTTTTCTTAATTAATTTTTACTTTTTGCCGTCTGCAGATATTTTGTTTTTTTTTTATTTAACTTAGATTAAGTCCTGTTCTTACACTAAAATCGGTCCGTGAACAATGATGTAGCCGCGAAAACGACACTAGTACGAAAAGCTTTTGAGTATACACTCGAAACTCGAGGACGTATCGTCAAAAAAGGTATGACATAATGAGCAGCATTCCTACCGTACGTAATCTGCACCACATTTTTTTGACGATTCGTCCTCGATACTTACTATTTTTCCCTTTCCGTGTTGGCCCTAACGAAAACTGTTGATCCGATTTCTAAATAATAAAAAAAAATAACAACTTGCGTTTGATTCATTTTAAACGCTTCAGCAGCGTTCGAGTCATCGGTGAACAATTATAATATACTAGCGGATCCTCGCGGTTTTACTCGCCTGATGTCCGTTCCCGTGGTAATATCGGGATAAAATATAGCCTATGTCACTCGGGAGAAATGTAGCTTTCTAATGGTTTAAGAATTTTCTAAATCGGTCCAGTAGTTCCTGAGATTAGCGCGTTCAAACAAACAAACTCTTCAGCTTTATAATATTAGTATAGATAAAATTAAATATAAGAGACGAGCTGATAATCTTCTTTATTTTTTAAGTCGGTTAATAAAATAACGTTGTTTTTTAATAGATATTAATAGATATTTTTTTTAATGTGCCGATGGAAACATCCAATCCATTAATGCGATTTAAATAAACATAGCAACATCAAACATAAAATTTGCATTTTCCTTGCATAGGTCAAGGCTAATAGGGTGAAGTGGGGACGCTGAGCTGTGTAAAAGTCTCGATTGTCATTTTCGAGAATCACAAAACCTCATCACGTTATTGGGGCAACATGAAAATTCTATTGGTGAGTATCTGATTTGTGCACTTATTATTTTTAGACCCGAGTTAACCGTCTGACCGATTAAGCGTCATTTAAAAATTAATGATTTTCAACTGTTTGTCACATGTTTAGTTAAAGCTTGAGAACGATGTTTGAAACTAGGATTACCTAATCGAGAGTTGGTGAACTCGGCTTGAAACATGTTAAGAGCTTGAAATAAATGTCTTTCTTTCTTTCTTCAAACGCGCTATTGCAACGTGTTTAAGATACCATTACGTTGGTCCCGGCTGCATTTGCATTCGTTAAATAAATGCCACTAATCGCATTGGGCCAATGATGAGCGTGGTGGGTCATGAGTCATGACCCACCACGCTCATCATGACAGATCGATCTCACCCTTACTAGGGTATTTGCAAAGACACGAATTGCGTTAGTATTAAATACGTATTCTTTTCTCTGATCGGCTTGATTTTTTCATGCTGGCTAGCTGTTATTCTTATTGGTTCCTAATTTTACCCTGTAGCTTTAAGGAACCAATCAGAATAGGAGTTGGTTAGTGGGAGAAAATCAAGCCAATCGGGCAAAGGATATAATGCAATTCGGGGTTTCGTTATCTATTTATTAAATTATCTATTTCAATTTCAATTATTTGTTGAATAAACCACAATGTAAATAAAGGTATATAACAAAAGAAATTGAGATCATTATGGACCCTGTCGGGCACAGCATGGATGAGTGGGGGAAGACACTTCTTTAGTTTATTTTTTAAATTTTATTTTACTAATGTAAAATTATAACAGTTTTAGTATTAAAACAGTTTAAATCTTATTTTATTGAAGGTAAACTGACTTAGTATATATGATAAGTAGTTTTAGAGAATGTTTGTAGGTATCTATTTATAATATTTTATACTTGTTATTTATTTGTTAATTATCTTTTTTAACTATAATAATTATCAATTTTTTTTAATGTATGTTACTCGATTACTCGAAGACGGCTGGACCGATTTGAGTAATTCTTTTTTTGTTCGAAAGGGTATACTTCCCATGTGGTCCCATTGTTATCATGTCAGGAACTGATTATGGGATCCTGGAGAAATCCAGGAAACTCTTCAAATATTATAGGCACTCCTATAGCGATTTCGGTGTTTTCTATAGTAACTTATGCATAATGCTTCCGGAAACCACCATTTGGTGAGGTGGAACTGATGATGAAGACCACAAATGGTCATCGGAACTATTAAATACTTAGCATTTCACGGAACCGATACGATTACTTTATTGTGGTTCATAAGCAATTTATGCTCGACTCAATGTATGTGATAAAATGGAGCTGGTGATGAAGTATCGGGAGAACTCCTCAATAAGTAACTTCCCTGCGCCGGGAAAAGCAGCATTTTGTAATAGGTGATGAGGAGTTGACATAAGGTTATTAGCGTAGGCTCTTCTACCTTTAAAACATGTGAAATAAAAAGCTTTTTATAAAAAAATAAAGCATTCTACTTTGCGGTTCTTCTATTTTATTTTTCTTGCCTCGGCTGGCTCCGACTCCAAAAGGTTTATTTTTTGCTTTTTAGTTTATTGAAGTCGGTTTTAATTTTTTTATAAAAAGTTTTTGTTTATAAATAACTTTTTTATGTGTATAATACATAATAAAAAATATTTATAGTAATATTGAGAAATGCCGTCATAGTATATTAATAAACCATATCTTTGTTTTCGCAATATCTCTAGGCTTTTCGCGAAAATTCAATTTATCAAATTTCCTACGACAGATATAATACAGCTTGTTCACCCATCCCAATTGCTGGCCGTTCCAAACACTGCGCTAGCAAGCCCCTCATTTCTATTTACGGTATGTTGTTAAGTAATTCTAAAATGTTAAATGTAAATACAGCTGATCTTTTGCCGTAGGTGTTAGCAGTATTAATATCAATCGTCGCTGCACATTTTTCAATATGTGGACCTAACAAGCAAATTAAACCAACTGAACCCGATTTCTTCGACGGACCTGGCGGAACTCTGGCTGCATCAGGGAATGTAAACAACGCTCAATCATCAAAAAGTTTGGGATCAAAGCGGCCACCGCCGTCACGACAATGAGAGAAATATAATTTATAATAAAATAGTTAAGACATAGACCTATAGGAGCAGTTGGAGGTGGAAAATTAATGGATGGCTTATTGCTCAGACTGCATTACATACAGACTGCATACAAATCAATATTACTTTAGTATATTTTTTCTCTATCGGGATTCATCTGTTATTACTGTTATTACCTACGTTCTTAATTATTTATTTTCTCTGCACCTATTCCCCTGTTGTCTTAATTGTTTGCCTAAAAGACTTAGCAAGTTTGCCTGGCAGAGATTGCTATGTAGCGATAAGGCCGCCTATTGTTTATTCTCTATTTGTAAATAGTACTGTGTTACTGTGTTAAAGTGTGCAATTACTATTATTAACTTAATAAGATGGATGTGCATTAAAGTATTGCTAAACTAATAAGGTAATATAAATAAAAAATATAATAATAAATATGTCAATTGATAAAGTGTGATAAAGCGTACTTCCTAATTTCCCATGTTAGACTTTCTTATGCTAGACTTATTATATCATATGTTTAAATCTAATGTTGTAAAATAATCGCCAATTTAAAGTAAATCAAAATTATGCAGATGTTGCCAATTTATTAAACTATGCTAACGCATTAAACCCGCCTTATAAATCACTACAATAATGCCTCAAATGTCAAGGACAAAAGATTGAACGAATGAATCCGAAGATACAAATTATGTAAAATATTCTTGTAGGTGACTAGTATAAAATAAGATAAAGGTCCGGTTTTACACAACCTTGTGGCCATGATCTGACTGATGGATGACGAGAAAAACAATTAGATTAGTTTTTGTAGTAATCTATAAAACTTATTAATTAACTAGCGGCTGCCCCTAGTCCGCGTGGTTCCCGTTTCCGTGGGAATGTCAAAAAATCCTTTCGTTGTGCTCTCCTACATTGTTAAAGGATTTTACACGTTATTGTTTTATTATTAAGTATACACTATTTTTATTAAATATCAACATTTTTTAAGATCGACTCAGATCGATAAGTCAACAACTTTCTCCTAGAAACATGGGTCGTAATACGAGATCCATTTATTGGACTTCCCATACTAAATCGATCACGTGATCAGTCTGATTTAGATGGAGTGGAAAACAAATGTTCATATTTCGAGCCGAGTTTCTAGGAGAAAGTTGTTGACTTACCGATTCTGAGGCGAACATAAAATTTTTACATACTGTTTAAAAATAACCCTGTATATATATATAGAAAATGGATGGATATTATAGAAAAAATCTGATATAATAATTTAATAACGATAAAACAATGCATAGTTAGTACTAACTAGTAACTAAAATAAAAAATACATTTATAATTATTTAACAGTCTATTAGGTAATTAACCTTAGGTAGTTATTAATTAAGGGCGCGCTCTAGGCCAAAAGCAAAAGTAATAACTGCAACGGCGAACTGCAATATAACTCTCCGGCCCCATTCGGCCGGTCCGGAATGAAGAAATGAAGGAAATTCTTTTTTTAAAGGATATTTAAAGGTTTTTTACAAAAAATATATAACATAAGCCCTGCCTTATGTTTAAATAATGGTACTGCAGCTTTCGTACTCACACTTGGCCGGTCTTTATTCTAACGTCAGTTGATTTTTCCCTAGGTATTAGCCGCATTGATGTTACTCACAGCAGTACCTATTTCCGTTTGCGGAAAGGAGCGACCCATGACTGAGTTATTCAGTAACAGTTCCGGACAAAGGCCAAGCCAGGGCACGGGCTCTATAGCGAATATATTTATTCCTCGATTGTCTTCGTCTCGGGCATCTGGAAAAGCAAAATCAAGGCGAGTCACAATGAGGAGAACAAACGAATGGAGGGCTGATACAAGGTGAAACGCAGAATATAATGACGCTATTTACTTTATCTTATTGAGCCATCTGGGATAAGAAACATGTCTGTCTGTGTCAAATATAATATCTAATAATAAAGTCTATATTTTCCCCCATGTGTGTTTATTCCTGCTATTTAAGAACTCAAATATGAATATTTTTCCCATTCCGATATTACGATATTGGATCACTCAATACCGGAATTGTAATATCGGAAGTTGCGTTCCGAGATTCGAAGAAGTGTGATATGCCACACTAGCTAATGAATAATGATTGGGTGGTTTGGTCTGTGGATAATTCATAAATACGATCATTCATTAAATACCAGTATAATAATTTGCATGTGTAGTCTCATACGTTTACAAAGATTTTGAAAAAAGAGCAACAGATCTCATACCATTCACGTCTTTCAGGTACATTGAAAATCTAGCTTCCTAGTGCACATAATAAGCCTATCAATAGTATAGGGTAGTAGAATAGGGTATACTTGGTCGTTTCAGCCATATAGCACCCACTGCTGGGTATAGGTCTCCCCAAAACGGGGAGTTTGCCATAATCGCCACGCTTGGCAGGCTGGTTGGCGATCGCAGTATGGCCAAGTATCTCCTGAAGGCTAAGTCCCTTAGGCGCCTTTTACGACACCCACGGGATGAGAGGGGGTAGTGCTATTCTAAGCCGACACTACACAGCTACAGGGCTACTTATTTGAAACTATTGTAGGCGACCTCTGTCACTTTCATTTCGGTCAACATCAGCCCAACTAATGCATAAGTACAATCTGCTTGTGACTTCGGCTGTTAGCAAGACATGGCAATACTCTTTATAAGTTTTTATCACATTTTATTCACTTTGACAACACGAGGCGTATATTTGCGACGGAATTTTGCTTGAAACTGCGTGAGAATGCCAATGAACGTCCTCTAAACCCGTTCCGGTTGACTGGTAGAGAATGCCTAAGGGCATTAAGTCCGCCATTTGCTGTTTAGGTATGTGCAAATAAATACAAACACAGCGCTGTTTTTAAATGCATTCCAAAAAAAACACTAGTCTCCAACTTGCTTGCTTGGAGGGGGGAAGTCGCTGTTTAAAAGTTCTCGATAGTCACATTTGTGAATAATATTATTATGACTACACCATCATGATCATCAACATGAAAAACTCGTGGTGAGTATCATCAACAATCTTACATAGGTATGTATGCTATCACTTGAAGATGTCAAGGTTTTCAATCATCATCATCAGTTATTTTTGATGTTTGTTCTGCTGGGACACTGGCCAGCAGCAGCTGGCAACTTTCTTGGGATAGATAACGAGCTTGGCCATGGCTTGGGCCGTAAAATCATATTTATCACACTTGGTCATGACCCAATGTGACAAGTGATAAAAAATTATTTTATTGTTCAATTATTACAACACGTGATCAAACGTGCCCATCCGGCCGTTCGTACGCGGCGCAGATGGTGTATTTCGGCTCCGCTCTACATCCAGCCGCTAACTTATCTAACCTTTTTTTCCATCCCTCGCACCCAGGTACAGGGGCGATTCGTATGTTGGACTCACCTGGAGTACGCAGCTGTTAGGCCACGCACTCAGCGCCTTAACTCGGTGGAGGCTCGGAAGGCTATATATCCCCTTGTGTCCCCACCTTCCCTTCCTAGTGATGGGAAAGGGGGGGGGGGGAGGTCCGGGGGACACCCACATCCCATAACCAAGCCCTAAGGCTCGACGGGGGGACTGGAGGCGGGCGGGTACTACCAACTAAAACTCCTAGCACTTGCCCTCCTACTAACACTAACACCTACCTTCATAAACATAGGTAAAGTAAGTACCTATCGATATTTTAAATTTCGTGATTTCAAACTTTAAATCTGTCATTTGATAAAACGATCTTTCAAGTTTCGGTCTATCGGATATCGACATTTAGGATTTTCGGTATTTTGAGAATAGGTGTTTTATGCGTCTAGATTTCGGTCGTGTGTTATGAATTTTTGGCATTAGCTTAGCTAGCATAGGTTGACTGTAATAAATTAACTGCAATAATGACGCAATAAATGAAATTAACAGACTTAGAAACACGTGCAACGATAACTTACAATTAAACTCATAGTAAAAAATATTTTTTAACCCACTTCAAGGAAGAAGGAGGTCATTAAAACAATGTTTTATAAAGAAAACTTTCTTGATGCTGGGTTTAAATGGTTTGGTCAAATCAAATTTTAATTTCTTCTTTTTAAAGCATTTAAATAAAAGCTTGTTTTTAAATATAAAACTAGTCTCTGACTTGCTCAGACGAGATATTCTGTTTGTTGCTGAAGTGGGAGGTCGCTGGTTAAAAGTTCTCGTTTTTTGGTATTTGTTTTGTATTTGTATTTGTGAAACATTTTTCACATTATGACTTCATCTAAGTGATCATCACTGGTGAGTATATCTTATGTATTACATCACAATTACTTACCGAGAGATTTCAAGGTTGCTTCACGTGTTGATTTCAAGCTTTTCAATCTCTATTTTCAGCCATTTTTATGTACCTACTGCTGAGGCCCTGGCCTTCCTTTTGGATAGACAAGGAGAACGGGTCATGAGTGACCTACTACGCGAGTCCAATTCGGATTAAAAGGTTTATACCATTGCAAATACAGTCGGGACCAACAGGTAATTAACGTATCTTGAAGAACGGTGGAGCTCAAAATAATAAAGGGCAATGCTTAGTATTGGCGCCTTTTAGAAAATGCCTGCACAAGATTCAGACCTTGGTAAATGGATATAGTATATAGGTAAGTAGGAACAATAGTTACAGGCAGCACTTTTCTAAACCGTAAGTATCCATTTCGAGATCCATTAGAAAAGTGTTGCCTCAGTAACTATTGTTTGTAACGAAACGCTATTTTTAAACAGTATCTAAAACTTTTAGGTTCTACCCAGAATCGGTAAGTGAACAACTTTATCAGACGTGAATAATTTTTGGACTTAAATCGATCACGAGATCAGTCTCATTTGTATGAAGAGTCGAAATTTTTTTTTCATATTTCAAACGAGTTTCTAGCAGAATGTTGTTAAATTTCCGGTTCCGGGTCAAACAAATTTTTTTATATACTGATTAAAAATAACCCTGTAGATACTCTAACAAGATGTAAATAGTGTGCAAGGATTTTCGAAAAGGGACTCGGACCCGCAATGACATTTTTAATTATTATAACATCAAGTGTTTTTTTCAACAGTTATTAGCCGCATTAATGTTACTCACAGCAGTATCTATTTCCGATTGTAGAAAAACCAAATAGAAGACTATGCCTAGACCTCTAGGGCGAACACAGCCCGCAAGTGGATGGAATTTTTATTTGTTGATTTTTTTCTTCCTATAACTCTACCATGTTAGTTAACATCACAGACCGATATTAAGAAAGACGGTAAAAGTGTACCTTGCGTGTCAAAAGTTTGATCCACGGTCAAAGGTTTACACGCGTCACTCAGAAACGAAAATGCTTAAATTGTGCAGTGATTTCTTGCAAAAGCTCGTCAAAAACATTTACACATCACTAAATCTCTTTCGTGACGTCCTCGTAGGAACGAAAACCTCGACACGCTAGGTCTCATACAGTTTGAAGCGCTCTTTTCGTCTAACTCGATATAGGTCTGTGGTTAACATAAACATAAACTAGAAAGGAACATATATAACATAGACAGAAACATAAGGAATATCCGCTCCTCCCTAATTTACGTATGTATAATGTACATAAAACCACCAGTCCATAATGGCAAGTAAAAGGGCAGGTAACTAACTTAATGTGACACACACATTCTAGTGTTGTGACGCGGCACTTAGACTCTCCCTAGATGCTCAGTAAATACTGTGATCCGTCATTATTTATTTTAATTTTGTGATATATACCGTGTTTTTAGTCTTTGTGTCCAAAATTAAGCGGGTACATGTTTAGAGCAGAATCATGAAAAAAAATTTTTTTTTTATTTTTTTTTATCAGGTGTTAGCGTCGTTTATAAAAGACAAAGAAAACATATTTTAAATATTATTATTAATAATAAGAACAACTATTGAGCTCGCACCAACCTCGGCTCGTCGATATCAGCTGATCGCGGCGTTACAATGATAAAAATAAATAAAAAATAGACACAATTTGTCCTACACATAACACAATATCCCCCTTAAGCTTGGGCTAATAAAGTAAAAACACCCTGTATACTGATCGTGTGCTGATGACTGTCAGTATTTATTGCGGATTTCTAGATTCCTAATTCCATACCGGCAGATTGTGATAAATACTGACGGGTCTAAATTAATTCGCATAAAATAATTCTCCTAATTCAAATTCAAAAAACGTTATATATAACGCATAATTTTTAAATCTCATGACATTATTCCGCATTACTGAATACGCAAAATTTTAATGCGCATGATATTATTCCGCATAACTGAATACGCAAAATTTTAATGCGCATACCGTAAATTAACATAATGATGGATGACTTGGGATAAATGTAATAAGCACAACGTTACTTTGCACAAGTATTAAGTGGTATAAATATATAAGGCAAATTTGTAACAAGTACCTACTTCTGTTGTCTGAAAAAATAATAACTACGAAATTCAAGTAATTTAAGTAACACTTTTTAAATACTGCCTTGAGAGATGGCGGTAAGCTATCACCATCTATTTCAATATTTAAACATCTTCTGGATATAACAATATTATTACGGTTTTAACTATCTTACCGCGACATAGATACACAACGCTATTTTTATATTCATGCCATGACCCAATAACTAGTCTCCAACTTGTTCTGACAGGATATTATATTTTATCGCTGGAGGGGGGACGCAGGTTGTTTAAAAGTTCACGGTCGTCGCATTTTTACATCACATCACCACACCATTGTGATCATCAACATGAAAATATTCTTGGTGAGTATGTTAATACGCTACTCGGAAAAAATTCGTACTTTTTGTTATAAGATAAAATATTTCTTCGTAGGTACCTTTATTTATATTTGTTCGTTATCAGCCATTTTTAATGTACCCACTGCTGGGGCACTGGGCTTCCTTATGGATGGATAAGGAGAACGGGCCATGACATGACCCACCACGCGGGCCCAATGCGGATTGGTGGGTTTTAACGACTGCAAACGCAGTCGGGACCATCAGTTTAACGTGCCTTCCGAAGCACGGAGGAGCTAGAGATAGTAAATTTTTGGTCACCCATCCTGTGACCGATCATTGCGAAAGTTGCTTAACCTCAACAATCGCAGACCGAGCGCGCGAACCACTGCGCCACAATATCCTATCTCCTATCTATATTTGTAATGTTTCAGAAACACGATTTTTAGAGTTTGCCTCGACACTTTTTCTTTTCGAAAATACCCTAATTAATATTTTCGAAAAGTGTAATATTTCGAATATTAGTGCACACTTATAATATTTGGTTTCATGCTATTTCGTTTCTCTTTAATCGCTATAGCTATTGAATACGAAGTGCTTAAGTAGTTATTTCGCCTCATCTTCAAAATAGGTCTCTGTGCGCGACATTTTCTCATTATTATCTCGCTTCAATCCTATAGTGCTTTAGGTACACAGTAAGTATGTAGGTTTACTAACTTTACCACTAGTACTCAAGCAAATTTTGATATTCATAGACAAAGTGCTCCTCATAATAGTATAATAAAATTATCTGCTATAGTCTGACATCTCCTAAAGTACCTACAATATTTTACTGGAGTAATGCGCACGGTCAAATTGTAAAGTTATAGCTACAATGGCTTTTTGGCTCAGGAGTCGTATTTTTTAATCACTCGAATTACATTCGCATACAAGTTTTGCCTGAGAATTCTTTTGTTTAACACCGCAACTCGCATGCCAATCTTGCGATTCAAAAATACGACTCCAGTTAGCCTCGTGGACGTCCTCAGAACACCCTAACAAAGTTTCATCACAATCTGTGGGCCTACCATGAGTTTTTCTTTCCGTTTACTGTACAGTAAACGGGAGACATTTTGTATGCGAATCTGTACAGCGCCTCTAGTGAGCAGTAGCAGAACTACAGATTCTCATACAAAATATCTTCCTTGGTCTTGATGTTATAATAATTAAGATTTTGTAAAAGTAAAACTCATGGTTTGATAAATCATGTAAACTGATCAATGGTTTCGAAAAACTAGAGGACAAAACTTCAAATCTGCTGGACGAAATGCTAATTTAAAAAATTATCGAGATGACTTGTTGTAGACAAATTGCGAGCCAGATAACCTGCGAAACACTCAAATTGATTATTATTGATATGACATTTTAAGGTTCTTCTAACGTCAGGTATTTTGTTTCCACAGGTATTAGCCGCATTAATGTTACTTGCAGCAGTACCTATTTCCGTTTCCGGAAAGGAGCGACGCATGAATACATATTCATCACCATACCGTCCAAAGAACGGAGGGTCCGGCAGTGGTAGGCTTCCAGGGGGGAATTTATACTCCTCTCGATTATCTTCGTCTATAGCGTCTGGGAAACAAGCATCACGGCGGCGTATAACGAAATAATACAAGTAATTGTGAAAACAGCGCTGATACAAGTTGCGCCACAGAGTAAAAGTAGCGAGAAAACCCATCGTTTGAGAGAAGTTGTATTATCACCAAACTTGTTTCAACCTCCCCACTACTGGAGCATCACGCAGCGCAGGTCCAATGATGCCATCTGCGAATATTTATTCTATGGTTAAGTAACATTTATAAGTATAATAAAAAAAATTATAATCTAATAAATTATAGATTTGAATTACAGTGTTTTTCTTTTTAAAGTAGTTATTTTAATAAAAACTTGTTTTCTAAAATGTTTTTTTCCTTTTAATTATGCCATAAAAAAGAACTAGCCTTCAACTTGCTCAGACGTATGTTTGTTGCTGAAGTGGGGAGGTCGCTATTTAAAAGTTAAGTGTTCTTCATTTGTGAATCACATGACTACACCATCGTGACCATCAACATGAACACGCTCCTGGTGAGTATCTTTCTTATTTACTTTCACAGTGAGTATGAACGCTATCACGTCAAGATTTCAAGGTTTCAATCATCATCAGCCGTATTCGATGCCCCAACTGCTTACTGCAGTTGCATCTACTGCTTTTTTATGCTTTTTTATATGCCATAACTTTAGGATTTTAATCAGACCATGTAAACAAATTGAATGGCATGTAGGTTACGTACAGGGTGGAAAGTTAAGATGGGGGATGAAGGGCAGATACCTTAATTATGAAAGCTTTATGAAAACGTTCTTAGGAAACAATCCAAATTTTTTAAAATTAGATGTTTTCAAAAATATTTCTTTTTGATGCCAATAGTTCTAGTTTGTAATGAAGACCAAAGCACTCTTACCCACATATTCTAAGTCGGTCTTCCAAAACTTTTTACACTCCACTGAACCTCATTCGAGAAATTTGGTATTTATAGTTGTAAAATATCTCCTCCACTCAAATTTTTTTTATCCGATTCGCGATTTAATTATCCGTCCGAGGCTACCATTAAATGAACTAGTTTTGCAGTTTTATAGTGACGTGAATATCTGGAGATATTTTATTGTAATACTTATTTATATTTGTTGAACTGTAAAATAGTGATGGCAACCTCCGACGGATAATTATGTTGGGCGTTTTTAATTATTTAACCTTTTTCATTTATGTTTGAACCGTAGAGGGTTTTTTTACATTTAAATTATTTTTTTTCAAGCTTTTTAGTGAGCATAAGTATTATGTACTCTGTACTAATAAACGCCATTACTAAAAACCACATCAAATTCAGACTAGTTGTTTTGGTATTGCACAATCAAATGATAACTGCAGCGCCCCCTGGTGAGTTGTCACCACCTATCTAAGAACATAGCACTAATCAAACTCGAACCCATCACTGAAAACCGCATCAAAATCTGACAAGTAGTTTTAGACATAAATGGCAACATTGGTTTGCACTAACAAACCAACAAACATCCTCTCACCGAAACGCATAAAACCATCTCCGTACCGTCACGTCGTGGGTAAAAATGGTAGTGTGCGCTAGGCCTAACACGGAGTGGCTACGTACTCTTTGGCTCCTCCAGGTCCTTACGTCGAGACAGAGTTACGACTTAGAATACGATTTCGAGGAGTATTTCGAAGAGGTTTTCAATGAGGTTCCGTTAATCGAGGACGAGTAAGTTTTGGAGGAACGACATAGAATATGGGTGTAAGACTGATTCTAAAAATGAGGTATGAGTACTAGAAACTTCAGGAAATTTTAATTTGCGAAACCAAAGTTCCAGTAAATGCGCATGCGTAAACTAAAGTAGGATCAAATAAAGTTGATACTTTGATTATATTGACGACCTGTTTGGCGCAGGGGTACTAACCCCACCTTCTGCGCCAGAGGTCCCGGGTTCGATCCCTGTGCCTACACTGACGTTAAATAAAAAAGAAATTAAAAAAATATAAAACTAATAAATGACAAGAGTTAAACAATTCGCGGGAAAAAACGAAGGGATCGAAAATCACCGATTTTTTTTTAGATATTTAGTTTCGTAGGCAATGCAAAGATAATTTATATTATAACTGTGACCAAGAGTCAATACTACACTCATTCACAATTCGTGATTTGCCGTGTTTTACTGATAAAAAACACGAGAAAGCACGAAAATGAAAGAGATAGCTATTGCATTATAATATATTTGAATGAGTGCACAATATCACTTAATTCCAATTTATTTATTTATTAAAAATTGCGTTAGTGACTAAACAAAACATTCAAGCACCAATGTAACGCATGCACCTCGAAAGGCACTGCAACGAACAGGAGAGGGGCAGACATTTAGAAACTTTTTTCCTCAAAGTATTCAGTAATGGAATAGTAAGCTTTTCCTACAAGCAACTTTTTGAAGGAGCGAATGAACACACCAATATCCGTTTCGGCCTTCAAATACTCTGGCAACTTATTAAAGATTTTAATGGACATCGGGTTGGTACCCGAACTATACAATGCTAATTTGGATCTTATTTCCTGACAAACTTGCACATTTCAAATGTTTTCTTGGTGCTAGGGACCCCGATACAGATAAGTTTTTGTTGACATTTTGGCGGTCCAAATTTAAATGTTATCATAATTACTATAGCCGTCTCCATTACCCAAGGGAAGTTCCATACAATATTAGGTGCCTCCGGGCATTAATAGCTTACTTTTATTTGAGAATACTAGATATTTAATACGTGCTACAGATGCAGGTGGTGTATAAACTCTATTTTTTACCCTAAATAAATTATATTGATTAATTTAGTAGCAATATGATTAACTTGTTTTGACGCGTAAATACCGATTATTATTTCATTTCATGCATTTCAATGCTACGTACATCTTATGTTTTGGCGCGCACTGTCATTGAAATAAAACAACTTTTTCCGATATTAAACGCGTTATCACGAAAAGTATTTTTAGAGGCTTTTTGATATTCCCGACGTTTCATATAAATTGAAATAATATAAATGTTTCGTGAAATATAGCGCGTTTAATATCCGGAAAAGTTGCTTTATTTCAATTTCAATGCTATCTTTTATGATAAATATTAATAGAAAAATATTTAAAAAAAAAAACGACTAATTACTACTACTACGCGCAATATCTATGTATAAACTTTAAATAATTACCAGGTGAAACACTAAAAACACGGCGTACTATAATTGAACAGAGTATTTAATCCCACGGCGTATAAAAATAGGGACATTAGTTTTACATCCAAGGTTTAAACAAGGAATGACTTAAACTAAATAACTTTAAACTCGTAACGCTGATCTTGTTGTTCTTATAAGTCGAATTTGACACCATCGTTCGCCACAACCATCTGATTTATTATCCAAATTTAACATAGAACTACTTGCACTTATCCTTCTGAAACCGTTTATATTTTGATGTTTTTACTGATTTTGAAAAGGGTATTATTAGTTACTCTGAAAATATTTATTAATGAAACATGTCTTGCTTAAGCAAGACTTGTTTAAGAAAAACGTGATTTTCAAAAGCGTTTTTCCGTATTAAATAAAATTATTTTCAAAATTGGGCGTCCTACATGCACTCATTCACTATATTATCAATGACAAAACAAGCTTTTTTTAATAACTTTGAAGTAAAATATCTATTTTTAAACGTTTTCTTATATTTCCAAAAATTTAATTATTAATATTGAAATTCTACGTCCTACATGCACTAAAGGATCCGTAAGATAGTCTACTCCAGAAACTCCAAAAGTTAAGTTTTTAATTTGTTTTTCTCTCTGTTTTTTTTGGCCTATACAATTAGTTGAATAATATTAATATTTTTCCTTGTACTTTATTCTTTAGATATCTAATTAAGCCATCTGGGTTTTAAAAGAATATATTTTCATATATAATTTTTATTCGTTATTTGAGGATTGGTCCTTTAATAAAAGTTATTCATATTATGAGTAAAAAAAAAAATCTGTTAAATATTTATTATTTTTTGGACATCTTGTAGATGTTATTCTACCACTGACTATAATCGGGAATTCATAATCTCAAGCGTCACCACTAGAAACGATTGGAGTTTTTCTTTATCCCGATCGTCATCACTGGTGACAGCTAATATTTCATTTTCCCTTTCTTCACCACTGGCAACAAATGGTATTTTTTTCTCGTTTGTCCCCAGTGGCAACGAAGCCAGTGGTGACGACTGGAAACATAGGGGGAAAAGAAACATGTCTGTGTGTGTCTGATATACTTAAACACTTTTTATAAATTTCTTTAAAACTTAAGCATTCATACTTCCAAACTTACTTACGTATAAACGTGGTGTAAAAAAAGAAAAAAAATGCTAATATAATTAGCTTATAAAGAAATAAAAGAACCAAGTTACAAACTGCCACTTTTATTAGCAATTAAAAAAACAAGAAGGCAGAGCAAGGATTATTAACTTAAACAGTTTCCAACGGTGTGATTGCGTTTTTATGGTCCTTTGGGCTATCCTAACCACAGAACAAGGAACTTTTAATGTTCTGTGATCCTAAGTCATCCTATATCCTAATCATAACCTTATATTATTAATGTGCAAGTGTGTTTGTTTCTCCTTTCTTCACGGCCCCTAACTAAGCAGCCAAACGACTTGATTTTTGGCATAGAGTTAGTTGAAATAACGGAAAGTAACGAAGTCTTCTTTATATCCCGATATTCTCACGGGAACGGGAACCACGTGGGTGAAACCACGGCCGGAAGCTAGTAACAAGCATTTATTTGTTAAAACTAGAATACAAGCTAACTTTGATATTCGCAGAAAAAGTGCTCCTCATAATACAATAAAATTATCTGTTACAGTCTGACCTCTCCAGAAGTACGAGGACTGATTGATAAGTTTCCGAAACGACAAAGAAAATCTTTAATAATCTATTTAAAATAAATTTGTTTCTCAACCTAGTATCCTTCTACCTCAATATATTTAGCCCAGCGCTTCTCCAATGCCGTTACACCAGTTTGATAATTTTTTTTCTCTTACCCTTCAACATACTCATCTACGGCAACAATGACTTCATCATTTGTTGAAAATCTCTGGCCACCATTTCTTCAAGTTTGGAAATAAATGGAAGTCGCATGGGGCAATCTGAGGAATAGGGTGGATGCAGTAGCAATTCCAACCGCAATTCATTCAGGAGTTTGGCGACTGCAACCATTGATGAGTGTACAGGCGCGTTCTTTCCATTGTTAAGAAAATTCACGACACAGAAAGTTCAAGGTCCTGTCATACAAATTCCATCATTTCGATCAAATCCAAATTTGGCGTTCTATTTTCGAAAAGATGCCAGAATATACTGTAATATTTTTTTTTGCGTATCTTTTTTATTAAGTTCGTCGTTTCGGATAAAGTACTTATCAATCAGCCCTCGTAGTACCTCTATCATTCTTCATACACACTGTCAAACTGTATACTATACTAGCTGCACCCGGATTGCGTTGCAGTGCCACGTAAAATCTAAAGCAATAGTTAGATTTGTTGGCCTAGTTAGCCTCGCGGGCGCGCGTCGTCAGAACACCCTACCAAAGTTTCATCACAATCAATCAAACAATATTTTTTTATTTATTTAGAACATAACCTCCCTCATAATTAAAATTAATATGTAATATATTATTACATACTATAATGATACGTATTGGTTATTATTTCTGATACCTAGTTTACTTACTTTCAAATTTTATAATTATGTCTTGTTAAGTGCATTTAAAACTATTTATACCTCTAATCTATGTACCTGTATGTTATTATATTGTTTTTTCTTTTTTTTTGTTCTTCTGTTAGTTTGCCTCCAGTTTGCAACCTCAGCTGTCAAAAAAGATTTTAAGGTACCAATTGAAAAAAAAAAGCGTTAGGCCTTGGAAGCCTGACTATATGCTGAATTGGTTGCCTTTTTGGGGCAGCCGTGAGACGTGGGTACAATTGGAATTTAATTAAGTATACCTATTTTGTAACTTTTCCATATATTTTTTTATTCTTCCTATTTTAAATACTAATTGTTATTTCTTATTGTATATTTTATATGGTCTCGTGTCTGTGTCAATCTGATCAATTACGAACGCTAGAGGACAACTGCAATACAAATCATCTGCCGGACGAAATGCTAAATTAAAAAAACACCATACGTTTTGTTGAATACAGACAAGTTGCAAGCCAGACAACCTGCGAAACACTCATTATTGATTATAGGTATGACACTTTAAGGTTTTTCTAACGTCGGGTATTTTTTTCCACAGGTATTAGACGCATTAATGTTACTCGCAGCAGTCCTATTTCCGTTTCCGGAAAGGAGCGACACATGAGTACATCATCAGTACCACCACACCAAGGGGTCCGAGGGTCCTAAGGCAGTGCAACGGTTCCAGCGCGGAATTTATTCAGCTCTCAATTATCTTCGTCTAAAGTATCTGGGAAACCAGCATCACGGCGGACAATGAAATAATACAAGTAATTGTGAAAAAAGGGCTAAATCTGACGCCATAACAACAATGTTTTCAGCATTGTTGTGTTCCGGCAGTTCGAGATAAGATAGCCAGTTCCTCAGTGGCTGAGGATTCCCGCAGAGGCTCGCTTCCATCTTTCAGCCTTATCAATACTTAACATTAGGTGTGATGAAGGCTAAGAGTCTCCCCGTACTTCATAAATAAATAAATAAATATTACAAGATGCACCACAGAATAAAAGCAGCTGGGAAAACCGTCATTTGAGAGAACTTGTATCATCACCAGTCTCGTTACAATCTCCCCACTACTGCAGCATATGGTTCTCCACGCAGGTTTAATGCAGATAGGTGGATATTAAAAATTACAAATGCATTCGCAAGTTCCGCTACTAACAGCTTTACGTGCCTTCCGAAGACCGCATGAGCGAGACAATAAGTTTGATCACATTCAGGTAAATTCTAATGAACACACTCTATTAATGGGTACTTCACAAAGGAAAATCTCGCTACAAGCCTTTATAAGTATGGTAATATATTATATAATTTAATAAATTATAGATTTGAATTATAGTGTACTTTTTAAATCATTTAAATAAAAGCTTGTTTTAAAAAATACGTTATTATAATCATGCCATAAAAAAAGAACTGGTCTCCAACTTGCTCAGCCAGGCTATTATGTTTGTTTGATGAAGTGGGGAGGTCGTTATTTAAAAGCTCTTGTGTTTTTCATTTGTGAATCACATGACTACACCATCGTGATCATCAACATGAAGACACTCGTGGTGAGTTGAGTATCTTAAGTGTCACACATTACTTACATGGTATAAGTAAGTAACAATCACGTGGAGTTTTTAAAGTTCCTTTTCAATAATCATCAGCTATATTTGATCTCCTAACTGCTCACTGCTCACATCGGCACATCTAATCTCAGTCCGAACTGAGCTTAGACACTAAAAAGCGGTTATAACACATAACGTTAAGGTTGATCGTAAATGTATAGGAATAAATTCACTCACACTTACATCGAACGCGTACCGACCGCGTCTCCGAGTCTCTGCGACACTGAGTTTCCTCTTATTTTTATGTTTGTGTGAGTAACTTACTCAGTTACTCACACAAACATAAAAATAAGAGGAAACTCAGTGTCGCAGATGTACGCCGTCCATACTTCTAAATACTCGAAACGCGTTGGACGCTGATGCGAAACTTAGTATTTAGACGTCCAAGTAAAAAACTAATTCCAAAGACTTATTCCAGTCAATACGTCTCAACTCTAGTAGCTAACCGTCATTCACCATTTCAATACTTCCACAATTCATTCACTACACCTCTTAAAAAATAAAAAATCTTACATACGTCAGCAGTTTTTTTAATGTCGCCACTGCTGGGGCACTGGCCTCTCTTATGAATGAAAAAGAGAATGGGCCATGCATGACCCACCACACAGGCCCAATGTGGATTGATGGGTTTTAACGACTGCAATGCAGCCGGGACCAACGGCTTAACGTGCTTTCCGAAGCACGGAGGAGCTTGCGATAAGTATTTTATTTTTAATATTTTTATATTTAAAGAAAGATGCTTAACCTCAACAGCCGAGCGCGCGGACCACTGCACCACGGCACTATTTATTAATCTGTGACCACGGGCTCCTCAAGGTCAGGACAGGTGTAATAATAAAATGTTCAGATTCATCTTCTATTTAAAAATTTACTCCTACTCTAATACTTCCCACTTTCCCTTCCCCTTTTTGCTCTCATCGAACTATTACTCTTCTATTCAAGTTTGCCTGGCAACTTAGCAATAAGGCCGCCTTCTGTTTGTTTCCTTTACTGGCTTTTCTGTGTCATTGTGTTCTTTATGTTAAGTGCAATAAAGTGTCTTATTATTATTAGTTATATTTTATCTTTACCTGTAGGAAATTTTAAATGTATTCATCTGGACATATAATGTTAATAATTTAGTGTTTTTTTTTTACCATAACTTTATGGTTTTAACCAGACCATGATAAACAAATCGAAAGGAAATTTTGTTCTCAAATCAAAAGTTTTTTTTACTTTGCCATACAAAAACGTAGTTCTTTCGAATGAATTTGTGTGGAAGAATAAACAAAATCTTTTGATATGGAAACATTTAATATATATGCCATTCTATTTGTTTACATCGTCTGATTAAAACCCTGAATTATGGGATATAATAATCGACTTCGTCGTCGTCTCAGCCACATAACACCCACTGCTAGGTAAAGGCCTCCCCCAATAAGGGGGGTTTAAATGGTTTGCCATAATCGCCACGCTTGGCAGGCGGGTTGGCGATCGCAGTATGGCCAAGTTTGTAGTACGCTGCTGCCCGTCTCCTGAACGCTGAGTCCCTTAGTCGCCTTTTACGGCACCCACGGGATGAAACGGGGGGTAGTGCTATTCTAAGCCGACACTACACAGCATAAAATAATATTATAAATAATTTAGGAATTGAGTCTCGCCGTTTTTTCCACGGTTTTCTCGAAATTCAGTTTCCAAAACTTAAGACATTTTTTTTTTCATAATTTAATTACAAATGATTGTTCAGATTGTTTCCTATATTTGTAGTAAAAGACGATATTATGTGCAAAGTTTCATAGTTCTAGGTCAACGGGAAGTACCCTGTAAATTTTGATTCCCTTGAGAGTGTCGAAGTATACGTTTTTGAGGCATAAATGGCCTTACCTTTTTTTAACGTTAATTTTGAAGTTAGATTTTTTACAGCTTCAAGAGATTGTTATCGTGAATATATGGTTTTAATTTCAAATTTTTATGATTTAGTTATATATATGTATCATTTTTAAGATTTTTTCCTGTATTCGTAGTAAAAGACGATATCAATTGCCAAAAGGCAATCCCTCAAATTGGCGTCTTTTTTTTCGCGCAGCCATCAACCAAACCTTGTTTTTTCAGTTCAGAATGATTTAAAATGAAAATCTTATTATGTTATAAATAGTGCCGTGGTGCAGTAGTCCGCGCGCTCGGCCTATGATTGTTGAGGTTAAGCAACTTTCTTTAAATATAAAAACATATAAAAAATTACTTACCGCAAGCTCCAGCTCCTCCGTGCTTCGCAAGGCACGTTAAGCCGTTGGTCCCGGCTGCATTTTTGTTTATTAAGCTTTATTCTAACTGTTTATGTCAACCAATGTACAGTGCGACACAAAAGAGTAGAAAAAAATGGGGGGCGTAACTAGTCAATAATTAGCAACCATTTGCAAATATTTGACTATTTCCTCTTTTTAATACGAAAATAACTATTAATTATGAGGAAGCCAAAGATTTCAAAGCAGAATTACCATCTTGACAGTCGTCATTACATTGAAGTTGGTAATTAGTTCCTCAAAATCCGTTTTCAAACTGTTTTTTGTCGTACTGTATGTTTCGTTTTTACAGAATATTGTGCAGAGCGAATTATAAGTGTTTATTGATACACGTAATCGAAAAGAGTTAAAACAAATACATCTAAATACTCGTGGAACAGGTTTATGGAAAAAGTATTTTAGTGTACTCATACTTGCAAGACTCGGTACGTGTTTGGCCTAGGACGTCTCATCTCAATTAGCCACTTGCAGGAAGGCCGGCTCTTCCTCCGGATGGGTGTTTGTTGTAGTCCGGGGACCGCGGTGCGCGGTCCGACTGATGCTCATTGTATTTGGTATATATATATATATATATATATATATATATATATATATATATATATATATAGCGGCTGGTGAAACTCTGCATGCCCTTGATGCATGTACTATGATATTTTAAAGAGTAGCGCGCGCTGTGTTTTTTTTTTCTTCGTTATCGACATGGAATTCCGTGTTGAACAAAGCGTTCAACACAAAGTAAAATGCATATATTTTAACAAGCTGACAGAAACTGAAACAAATGTATACGTTGACGTCTTGTTCGTTGATGCCTTCAATAATTGAATGCGCCAAAGGAAACTTGATTATAACGAACGACGACATTAGCTATTGATTGTGGGTGCAAGAAAAGTATCATAGCTTTAAAAAAAACTGTTTTTCTATTAGATTTCACCAGATTACAATAATTTTAATTCAAAGACACGAGATCCGAGAAAACTCGAGAATTTAGCCTTGGGAATTCCGGGAAACGCGGGAAAAAAATAGGTCGAAAAATCAGTAACCCTAGTCATGGCCCGTTCTCCTTATCCATTCATAAGGAAGGTCAGTGCCCCAGTAGTGGGGACATTATAGATGGCTGATGAGGATGAGGAGGACTATCCTGACCAGCAATCATCTGTACGCAACCGTGCGCGTACTAACGAAAGATCCATAATTATTCCGTTCTTAAAGGACGATTACGCTTATATTATAGAGTACGGTCAAATATAGATGAAACATTATATTTTTTCATTGTAAATATGTCATAATGGCGCGGGTATGATATTTTCGTAAATTCCACTTCAACCCCCTGGGGGGTCCACGGATACTAGGTGTTACTTTTGGACCTCCTAAATGAACAACCGTTGGCTGGTGGTAGGCTGACGTCACATTTTATTCTAACGTCAGGTGATTTTTCCCTAGGTATTAGCCGCATTAATGTTACTCGCAGCAGTTCCTATTTCCGTTTGCGGACAGCAGCGTTACGTGACTCCGTTGCCAAATGGAAAGTGGCGAGCTGGTACTTACCCATCAGCGAATATGTTCAGCTCTCAATTGTCTTCGTCTCGGTCATCTGGAAAAGCAAAATCAAGACGGCTCACAATGAGGAGAAAAGTAATAACAATAATAAAGGGCTGATACAGGATGAAACGCAGTATATGACGCAGCTTTCAACGCCAACTGGGAAAAGAAACGTGTCTGTCTGTGTCAAATAATAGGTCTTTCCTATGTAATAGGTACCTATGAAAATGTCGACTTTTTCTTACACTTCTAGAGAACCTCACTGCTTCTGTGATTAAAAGTTACATCAATTGCTTGTTTTTATATTAAATTAAGATCATAAAGATCAAGAATCATTAATCTTATGATTATTATTTTCGTTTATTATACTATAATAAATATCTCAAAAGGTTCTCCATTTTTCTTAGAAAAATTGACCACTTTATTTATTACTAGCTGGGTAAGGCCAAAAAAAATTGTACCTAACAATTTTTGCTTGTGACTTAAAATATATTAATGTGATAATTTGAGATGATTAAACTCAGAAATATTTAAGTTATTTGAATCAACTCCCTTTAAGTTTAATCATCTCAAATTATCACATTAATATATTTTAAGACTATAAGGTCATTATTTCAAATCCTATACGTTAAAATAAAGCAGGTTTTATGGTTAAAATAAATATTTTTCATAAACAGTTTTAAGTTTGCTGAAGAAAGTTGTTATGTCGTCTTGCATGCGTTCTATAATAAATGGTAACATTCGTGAATTTAAAACTCGTCGGACATAAACTCAAATTGTATTTACGAGACAATACAAATGATTCTAGACAATAGCAATAGACCCTGTGACAATAAATTTGTGAATCTATTAGAAAATTATTTCAATACTAAGAAACAAGTATAAATACGTTGATGATTTCACTCAGAAACACAACTATCTCCTGAAGGCTAAGGCGCCTTTTACGACACCCACGGGATGAGAGGGGGTAGTGTTATTCTAAGCTGACACTACACAGCTACAGGGCTACTTATTTGAAACTATTGTAGGCGACTATTGTAGGTCACTTTCATTTCAGTCAACATCAGCCCAACTAATGCATAAGTACAACCTGCTTGTGGCTTCGGCTGTTAGCAAGACATGCCAATACTCTTTCTAAGTTTTTATCACATTTTATTCACTTTGACAACACGAGGCGCATATTTGCGACGGACTTTTGCTTGAAACTGCGTGAGAATGCCAATGCACGTCCTCTATATCCGTTCCGGTTGGCTGGTAGAGAATACCTAAGAGCATTAAGTCCGCCATTTGCTGTATAGGTATGTGCAATAAAGTATTCAATAAATACAAACACAGCGCTATTTTTATGTGCATTCCAAAAAAAACACTAGTCTCCAACTTGCTTGCTTGGAGGGGGGAAGTCGCTGTTTAAAAGTTCTCGATGGTCACATTTGTGAATAATATTATTATGACTACACCATCATGATCATCAACATGAAAAACTCGTGGTGAGTATCATCAACAATCGTACATATGTATGTATGCTATCACTTGAAGATGTCAAGGTTTTCAATCATCATCATCAGTTATTTTTGATGTTTGTTCTGCTGGGACACTGGCCAGCAGCAGCTGGCAACTGTCTTGGGGTAGATAACGAGCTTGGGCCATGGCTTAGGCCGTAAAATCATATTTATCACACTTGGTCATGACCCAGTGTGACAAGTGATAAAAAATGTTTTTATTGTTCAATTATTACAACACGTGATCAAACGTGCCCATCCGGCCGTTCGTACGCGGCGCAGATGGTGATGGTGGTGATGGGAAAGGGGGGGGGGGGGGGGGAGGTCCGGGGGACACCCGCATCCCATACCCCCACCGAGCCCTAAGGCTCGATGGGGGGGACAGGAGGCGGGCGGGTATTACCAACTAAAACTCCTAGCACTTGCCCTCATACTAACACTAACACCTACCTTCATAAACATAGGTAAAGTAAGTACCTACCTATCGATATTTTAAATTTCGTGATTTCAAACTTTAAATCTGTCATTTGATAAAACGATCTTTCAAGTTTCGGTCTATCGGATATCGTCATTTAGGATTTTCGGTATTTTGAGAATAGGTGTTTTATGCGTCTAGATTTCGGTCGTGTGTTATGAATTTTTGGCATTAGCTTAGCTAGCATAGGTTGACTGTAATAAATTAACTGCAATAATGACGCAATAAATGAAATTAACAGACTTAGAAACACGTGCAACGATAACTTACAATTAAACTCATAGTAAAAAATATTTTTTAACCCACTTCTAGGAAGAAGGAGGTCATTAAAACAATGTTTTATAAAGAAAGCTTTCTTGATGCTAGGTTTAGTATATGTGGTAACTGTCAAGTACAATCAAACCCGTAGGTAAATTATATCTACTGAATATATTAATACTTAATAAATAAATCAATGGCCAATGGTTTGGTCAAATCAAATTTTAATTTCTTTTGTTTTTAAATAAAAAAACTAGTCTCTAACTTGCTCAGACGAGATATTCTGTTTGTTGCTGAAGTGGGAGGTCGCTGGTTAAAAGTTCTCGATGTTTGTATTTGTTTTGTATTTGTATTCGTGAAACACTTCTTATGACTTTATCTAAGTGATCATCAATATGAAAATATTCCTGGTGAGTACATCTTATGTGTCAGCACAATTACTTAACAAGAGATTTCAAGGTTGCTTCACGTGTTGATTTTAAGCTTTTCAATCTCTATTTTCAGCTATTTTTATGTACCCACTGCTGAGGCCCTGGCCTTCCTTTTCGATAGACAAGGAGAACGGGTCATGAGTGACCCACTACGCGAGTCCAATACGGATTAAAAGGTTTATACCATTGCAAATACGGTCAGGACCAACAGGTAATTAAGGGATCTTGAAGCACGGTGGAGCTCAAAATAATAAAGGGCAATGGTTAGTTTTGGCGCCTTTTAGAAAATGCCTGCACAAGATTCAGACCTTGGTAAATGGATATAGTATATAGGTAAGTAGGAACAATAGTTACAGGCAGCACTTTTCTAAACCGTATCCATTTCCAGATCCATTAGAAAAGTGTTGCCTCAGTAACTATTGCTTGTAACGCATAACGATATACAAGGCTATTTTTAAACAGTATCTAAAACTTTTAAGTTCTACCCAGAATCGGTAAGTGAACATCCTAGAAACGTGGGTAGAAATACGAGAATAATTTTTGACTTCCTATACTAAATCGATCACGCGATCAGTCTCATTTGTTTGAAGAGTCGAAAAAAAATTTTTATGTTTCAAACGAGTTTCTAGCAGAAAGTTGTTTAATTTCTGGTTCAGAGTCAAACTAAAATTTTTAGATACTGATTAAAAATAACCCTGTAGATACTCTAACAAGGTTTGAATAGTGTGCAAGGATTTTCGAAAAGGGGACTCGGACCCGCAATGACATTTTTAATTATTTTAACATCAAGTGTTTTTTTTCAACAGTTATCAGCCGCATTAATGTTACTTACAGCAGTATCTATTTCCGATTGTAGAAAAACCAAATAAAAGACTATGCCTAGACCTCTAGGGCGAACACAGCCCGCAAGTGGATGGAATTTTTATTTGTTGATTTTTTTCTTTCTATAACTCTACCATGTGTTAGTTAACATCACAGACCGATATTAAGAAAGACGGTAAAAGTGTACCTTGCGTGTTAAAAGTTTGATCCACGGTCAAAGTTTTACACGCGTCACTCAGAAACGAAAATGCTTAAATTGTGCAGTGATTTCTTGCAAAAGCTCGTCATAAATATTTACACATCACTAAATCTCGCTCGAGACGTCATCGTAGGTACGAAAACCTCGACACGCTAGGTCTCATACAGTTTCAAGCGCTCTTTTCGTCTATCTCTATATAGGTCTGTGGTTAACATAAACATAAACTAGAAATTTGATAGTTATTCCTTTCAAGTTTATCTGTGTCAGGAATATCCGCTCCTCCTTAATTTACGTATGTATAATGTACATAAAACGTATGAAAAAAAACTAGTGAGTAATATTATTGTGAATAACTCTAATTTTCTATCGAATAACTATAACTTATTAAAAAGATTATGGATTCTGTCATTTTGGAATAATGGTGTCGACAGTGGGAGCTAGCAGAAGAAAAGTGTACCTAAAATCAGCGACTTACAGCCAGATTCAATAATCAATCTTTTATTAAAGATAGATATCTTGGTTATGTTACTTAACAACCGCTGTTATTTTGGACAGATTAAGAAAGGCAACAAAGCTCTAGTAAACCTATCTTTTACTGAGGATAGGTTATTGAAACCGACCGATAATCTATCATAGATGCGCTGCCAGCGCTCCATAATGGCAAGTAAAAGGGCAGGTAACTAACTTAATGTGACACACACATTCTAGTGTTGTGACGCGGCACTTAGACTCTCCCTAGATGCTCAGTAAATACTGTGGTCCGTCATTATTTATTATAATTTTGTGATATGTACCGTGTTTTTAGTTTTTGTGCCCAAAGTTAAGGGGGTACATGTTTAGAGCAGAATGATGAAACATTTTTTTTTCATTTTTTCCAATTTTTCCATTTTTTTTTTATTTTATCAGGTGTTGGCGTCGTTTATAAAAAACAAAGAAAACATATTAAAAATATTATTATTAATAATAAAAACAACTATTGAGCTCGCACCAACCTCGGCTCGTCGATATCAGCTGATCGCGGCGTTACAATGATAAAAATTAATAAAAAAAAGACCCAATTTGTCCTACACATAACACAATCTCCCCCTTAAGCTTAGGCTAATAAAGTAAAAACATCCTGTATACTGATCGTGTGCTGATGACTGGCAGTATTTATTGCGGATTTCTAGATTCCTTATTCCATACCGGCAGATTGTGATAAATACTGACGGGTCTATATTAATTCGCATAAAATAATTCTCCTAATTCAAATTCAAAAAACGTTATATATAACGCATAATTTTAAATCGCATGACATTATTCCGCATAAGTGAATACGCAAAATTTTAATGCGCACGATATTATTCCGCATAACTGAATACGCAAAATTTTAATGCGCATACCGTAAATTAACATAATGATGGATGACTTGGGATAAATGTAATAACCACAACGTTACTTTGCACAAGTATTATGTGGTATAAATATATGAGGCAAATTTGTAACAAGTACGTACTTCTGTTGTCTGAAAAAATAATAACTACGAAATTCAAGTAGGTAATTTAAGTAACACTTTTTAAATACTGCCTTGAGAGATGGCGGTAAGCTATCACCATCTATTTCAACATTTAAACCATCGTGTCAGTTTGGTTTGATCTTCTGGATATAACAATATTATTACGGTTTTAACTATCTTACCGCGACATAGATACACGACGCTATTTTTATATTCCTGCCATGACCCAATAACTAGTCTCCAACTTGCTCTGACAGGATATTATATTTTATCGCTGGAGGGGAGACGCAGGTTGTTTAAAAGTTCACGGTCGTCGCATTTTTTAATCACATCACCACACCATTGTGATCATCAACATGAAAATATTCTTGGTGAGTATGTTAATACGCTACTCGGAAAAAGTTCGTACTTTTTGTTATAAGATATCATATTTCTTCATAGGTACCTTTATTTATATTTGTTCGTTATCAGCCAGTTTTAATGTCCGCAGTGCTGGGGCACTGGCCTTCCTTATGGATGGATAAGGAGAACGGGCCATAACCCACCACGCGGGCCCAATGCGGATTGGTGGGTTTTAACGACTGCAAACGCAGGCGGGACCATCAGTTTAACGTGCCTTCCGAAGCACGGAGGAGCTAGAGATAGTAAATTTTTGGTCACCCATCCTGTGACCGATCATTGCGAAAGTTGCTTAACCTCAACAATCGCAGACCGAGCGCGCGAACCACTGCGCCACAATATCCTATCTCCTATCTATATTTGTAATGTTTCAGAAACACGATTTTTAGAGTTTGCCTCGACACTTTTTCTTTTCGGAAATACCCTAATTATCGTAATATTTTCGAAAAGTGTAATATTTCGAATATTAGTGCACACTTATAATATTTGGTATCATGCTGTTTCGTTTCTCTTTAATCGCTATAGCTATTGAATACGAAGTGCTTAAGTAGTTATTTCGCCTCATCTTCAAAATAGGTCTCGCGCCTGTGCGCGACATTTTCTCATTATTATCTCGCTTCAATCCTATAGTGCTTCAGGTACACAGTAAGTATGTAGGTTTACTAACTTTAGCACTAGTACTCAAGCAAATTTTGACATTCATAGACAAAGTGCTCCTCATAATAGTATAATAAAATTATCTGCTATAGTCTGACATCTCCTAAAGTACCTACAACATTTTACTGGAGTAATGCACACGGTCAAATTGTAAAGTTATAGCTACAATGGCTTTTTGGCTCAGGAGTCGTATTTTTTAATCACTCGAATTACATTCGCATACAAGTTTTGCCTGAGAATTCTTTTGTTTAACACCGCAACTCGCATGCCAATCTTGCGATTCAAAAATACGACTCCAGTTAGCCTCGTGGACGTCCTCAGAACACCCTAACAAAGTTTCATCACAATCTGTGGGCCTACCATAAGTTTTTCTTTCCGTTTACTGTACAGTAAACGGGAGACATTTTGTATGCGAATCTGTACAGCGCCTCTAGTGAGCAGTAGCAGAACTACAGATTCTCATACAAAATATCTTCCTTGGTCTTGATGTTATAATAATTAAGATTTTGTAAAAGTAAAACTCATGGTTTGATAAAACATGTAAACTGATCAATGGTTTCGAAAAACTAGAGGACAAAACTTCAAATCTGCCGGACGAAATGCTAATTAAAAAAAATATCCAGATGACTTGTTGAATACAGACAAATTGCGAGCCAGATAACCTGCGAAACACTCATATTGATTATTATAGGTATGACATTTTAAGGTTCTTCTAATGTCAGGTATTTTGTTTCCACAGGTATTAGCCGCATTAATGTTACTTGCAGCAGTACCTATTTCCGTTTCCGGAAAGGAGCGACGCATGAATACATATTCATCACCATACCGTCCAGGAACCGGAGGGGGCCTCAGTGGTAGGCTTCCAGGGGGGAATTTATACTCCTCTCGATTATCTTCGTCTATAGCGTCTGGGAAACAAGCATCACGGCGGCGTATAACGAAATAATACAAGTAATTGTGAAAACAGCGCTGATACAAGTTGCGCCACAGAGTAAAAGTAGCGAGAAAACCCATCGTTTGAGAGAAGTTGTATTATCACCAAACTTGTTTCTGCGCTGCGCTGCGTGATGCTCCAGTAGTGGGGAGGTTCCCCACTACTGGAGCATCACGCAGCGCAGGTCCAATGATGCCATCTGCGAATATTTATTCTATGGTTAAGTAACATTTATAAGTATAATAAAAAAAATATATTCTAATAAATTATAGATTTGAATTACAGTGTTTTTCTTTTTAAAGTAGTTATTTTAATAAAAACTTGTTTTCTAAAATGTTTTTTTCCTTTTAATTATGCCATAAAAAAGAACTAGTCTTCAACTTGCTCAGACGTATGTTTGTTGCTGAAGTGGGGAGGTCGCTATTTAAAAGTTAAGTGTTCTTCATTTGTGAATCACATGACTACACCATCGTGACCATCAACATGAACACGCTCCTGGTGAGTATCTTTCTTATTTACTTTCACAGTGAGTATGAACGCTATCACGTCAAGATTTCAAGGTTTCAATCATCATCAGCCGTATTCGATGCCCCTACTGCTTACTGCAGTTGCATCTACTGCATCTACAACATGCTTTTTTATATGCCGTAACTTTAGGGTTTTAATCAGACCATGTAAACAAATTGAATAGCATGTAGGTTACGTACAGGGTGGAAAGTTAAGATGGGGGATGAAGGGCAGATACCTTAATTATGAAAGCTTTATGAAAACGTTCTTAGGAAACCATCCTAATTTTTTTAAAGAGATTTTAAACAGCATTCACACATTTTGGAAAAATTGTACAGGAAAATTAGCAGTTTTCAAAAATATTTCTTTTTGATGCCAATAGTTCTAGTTTGTAATGAAGACCAAAGCACTCTTACCCACATATTCTAAGTCGATCTTCCAAAACTTTTTACACTCCACTCAACCTCATTCGAGAAATTTGGTATTTATAGTTGTAAAATATCTCCTCCACTCAAATTTTTCCTCACTTGAGTGTAATAATTAGAACTCTTTGCTAGAGTCGAGGAAACAACTGTCAAACTTTGCGACAGACGGTGCCTTTGGAAACCTCGAGAATATTTACGCCATTTTTTCTATTTGTCAACTTTTAAGTGACCATAGCCAAAAAAATATAAAATTTATGGTGAAATCTATAACCATCTCCTCCATTCGAAATGTTTCCATAATTTTAAAACCCGCGAATTAATTATCCGTCCGAGGCTACCATTAAATGAACTAGTTTTGCAGTTTTATAGTGACGTGAATAATAATATAATAATAATATATATTTATTTCACCAAAGAAAAAATACATTGTTTGGCAAGTAACAATAAGACAACTGTAAACATAACTTAGTTCTTACATGTAATAAACCATTGATTGAAACAAGCCAATGGTAAACATCTGCACCCGAACTAGGAAACCTGTATCTCAGGTGCAGTGCTCTTACTCTCACTATGAACAAAACAAGGTTTAACCAGAGAGGCAAAATGGTATAAACTAAAACTAACAAAAAATGCCAGAATCAAAACTAAACCTTAAAGTTAGATTATATGTAGTGAACCTCTCACGGTGAGTAAAATGAATATGAGTGAGTGTGTGTGGAGAGGGTGCGTATATTGTTGAGTCATAATGAAATGGAATTATTTGAATTTATTAAAGAATCTTATATTCGTTAAAGGTACCTAGCATAATTATATATTTTTGTCATTATTGAATTATTTATCTATTTTATAAATATATAAAATAGAATATCTGGAGATATTTTATTGTAATACTTATTTATATTTGTTGAACTGTAAAATAGTGATGGCAACCTCCGACGGATAATTATGTTGGGCGTTTTTAATTATTTAACCTTTTTCATTTATGTTTAAACCGTAGTGGGTTTTTTTAATTATTGTTGAGTCATAATGAAATGGAATTATTTGAATTTATTAAAGAATCTTATATTCGTTAAAGGTACCTAGCATAATTATATATTTTTGTCATTATTGAATTATTTATCTATTTTATAAATATATAAAATAGAATATCTGGAGATATTTTATTGTAATACTTATTTATATTTGTTGAACTGTAAAATAGTGATGGCAACCTCCGACGGATAATTATGTTGGGCGTTTTTAATTATTTAACCTTTTTCATTTATGTTTAAACCGTAGTGGGTTTTTTTAATTATTTTTTTTCAAGCTTTTTAGTGAGCATAAGTATTATGTACTCTGTACTAATAAACGCCATTACTGAAAACCACATCAAATTCAGACTAGTTGTTTTGGTATTGCACAATCAAATGTTAACTGCAGCGCCCCTTGGTGAGTTGTCACCATAGCACCTATCTAAGAACATAGCACTAATCAAACTCGAACCCATCACTGAAAACCGCATCAAAATGGCAACATTGGTTTGCACTAACAAACCAACAAACATCCTCTCACCCAAACGCATAAAAACATCTCCGTACCGTCTCGTCGGGGGTAAAAATGGTAGTGTGCGCTAGGCCTAACACGGAGTGGCTACGTACTCTTTGGCTCCTCCAGGTCCTTACGTCGAGACAGAGTTACGACTTAGAATACGATTTCGAGCAGTATTTCGAAGAGGTTTTCAATGCGGTTTCGTTAAATCGAGGACGAGTAAGTTTTGGAGGAACGACATAGAATATGGGTGTAAGACTGATTCTAAAACTGAGGTATGAGAACTAGAAACTTCAGAAACAGTTAAGACTGTGCACCACTTGTCAAAATCTGAATTTGCGAAACGAAAGCTCTGACTGTCCGTCTGTCTGTAACCTTTTTCTACGTGAATTCTGAACCGTTAGTTAATGCAATTTTGTGTGGAGATTAAAGTTAAATTGTGCTTTTACAGAATTATTTTATTTATTTATTTATTTTATTTATGGAAGACCAACAGCGTGTCATAATTACAATATTTAGCACAGTAAGAAACAGATAGACAGGTCCTCGCTAATAACAGCTATTTAAAATACTGAAACCTCTATTAACAAGCACATAATGTATGAATGAATAATATAAAAATTTAAAGTTAACATAATCCTACAAGCTGTAATACCAACAACGATCTGTATAATCTATTTAGAACTATTTAACTTAAAACTATGGGTCAAAAGAAGAAAAAAACTATGGGTCAAAAAACCGTCTGCTCAACGCATTCCTCGCTGAAGTTACACTAGTATAGGCTAAAGTAGTTTGATGGATTACGCATATGTAACCTTAACAAATAACCTACACATAAACAGATAATAGTAGATGATGCACTAAGGGGATAAAGCAGTGTCTTAAGTCACGGGCAGCATATTCAAGTCTGCTCAAGGCTAAGACACTTTATCCCCGAGGAGCATACTCTACTTTATACACCTCTGTGCCTAGAGTGACGTTAAATAAAAAAGAAATTAAAAAAAAATATAAAACTAATAAATGACAACAATTAAACAATTCGCGGAAAAAAAACGAAGGGATCGAAAATCACAGTTTTTTTTTAGATATTTAGTTTCGTAGGCAATGCAAAGATAATTTATATTATATCTGTGACCAAGAGTCAATACTACACACATTCACAATTCGATGATTTGCCGTGTTTTACTGATAAAAAAACACGAGAAAGCACGGAAATGAATGAGATAGCTATTGCATTATAATATATTTGAATGAGTGCACAATATCACTTAATTCCAATTTATTTATTTATTAAAAATTGCGTTACATGCGACTTAGTGAGTAAACAAAACATGCAAGCACCAATGTAACGCATGCACCTCGAAAGGCACTGCAATGAACAGGAGAGGGGCAGACATTTACAAACTTTTTTCCTTAAAGTATTCAGTAATGGAATAGTAAGCTTTTCCTACAAGCAACTTTTTGAAGGAGCGAATGAACACACCAATATCCGTTTCGGCCTTCAAATACTCTGGCAACTTATTAAAGATTTTAATGGACATCGGGTAGGTACCCGAACTATGCAATGCTAATTTGGATCTTATTTCCTGACAAACTTGCACATTTGAAATGTTTTCTTGATGCTAGGGACCCCGATACAGTTAAGTTTTTGTTGACATTTTGGCGTTCCAAATTTAAATGTTATCATAATTACTATAGCCGTCTCTATTACCCAAGGGAAGTTCCATACAACATTTAGCTGCCTAGCTTACTTTTATTTGAGAATACTAGATATTTAATACGTGCTACAGATGCAGGTGGTGTATAAACTCTATTTTTTACCCCAAATAAATTATATTGATTAATTTAGTAGCAATATGATTAACTTGTTTTGACGCGTAAATACCGATTATTATTTTTAGAGGTTTTTTGATATTCCCGACGTTTCATATAAATTGAAATAATATAAATGTTTCGTGAAATATAGCGCGTTTAATATCCGGAAAAGTTGCTTAATTTCAATTTCAATGCTATCTTTTATGATAAATATTAATAGAAAAATATTAAAAAAAAACGACTAATCTAAAGTTGCACGTACGCGCAATATCTATGTATAAACTTTTTCTAGTTACCAGGTGAAACACTAAAAACACGGCGTACTATAATATTGAACAGAGTATTTAATCCCACGGCGTATAAAAATAGGGACATTAGTTTTACATCCAAAGTTTAAACAAGGAATGGCTTAAAATAATTAACTTTAAACCCGTAACGCTGATTTTTAATTATAACTTTTTAGTTTTGCATTTTACAATGCTATTTTTATGTGATAAATATTAAACAAGAAAATATACTAGAAAAAAGCAACTAGTCTCATGTCCCATCAGGGCGATATGAGACTAGTTGCTTTTTTCTAGTATATTTTCTTGTTAAATATTTATCAAGACTTGTTTATTCAGAAAATAAATATTAAAACGGAATATCTCTATCTTTTTATCGAGAAATATATAACCAAATAAAAAAAAATCGTGACTTTCAAAAGCGTTTTTCCGTATTAAATAAAATTATTTTCAAAATTGGGCGTTCTACATGCACTCATTCACTGTATTATCAATGACAAAACAAGCTTTTTTTAATAACTTTGAAGCAAAATATCTATTTTTAAACGTTTTCTTATATTTCCAAAAATTTAATTATTAATATTGAAATTCTATGTCCTACATGCACTAAAGGATCCGTAAGATAGTCTACTCCAGAAACTCCAAAAGTTAAGTTTTTATTTTGTTTTCACTCTGTTTTTTTGGCCTATACAATTAGTGGAATAATATTAATATTTTTCCTTGTACTTTATTCTTTTAGATAGATAATAGTTTTTTACAAAAGCATGTTGAATTTACCTATAAGTATACACTTAACTATAGCATTTTAGTAGATTGTATTGTTTTGTAAGAAAATCTAAATTAATAAATAGGATACTGTGCTTCTAAATCCATAACATTTATACAAAAAAAGCATTGATTAAAGTAACAATCACCTCCTGCGAAAATCGTTAAATTGTCGATTTTAGGACAAATGTGTTGCACCCTCTTAAGGTACCTGCCTTTGTCAACTTTCCACCGTGTACATTTTTTCCAAATCAGAAGTTCTTCTTTTACTTTTTTGTACAAATTTATTCGACAGAACTACGTTTTTGTAGGGAAAAGTAAAAATAAAACTTTTGGTTTGGAAAAAAGTATGTCATTCAAGATGCCATTCGATTTGTTTATATGATCTGTGTTGCAATTGCGAAAGTCAATCGTATGATGATTAACCGACTGGAAAAATGAAGGTTCTCAATTCGATGGAATCTTTTTTTTTTTACAGTTCATATCGTATCCGACCGGCTGTAATTTGTATTGAATTTGACACTAATGTCATTAGAGACTCAAACTATTCATGAAAACTTGTAGCCGGCGGGGTAATATAATTTGGCTCCTAGCGTGGGAGATGAATCAAACAGCCAGTGTGGTGTGCTAGTGCTGAGAGCTGATAGCTAAGAGCAATCATTTATTATATTTTCTCATCTTAAATACTAAAGTATAACATATTATTGTATGTGCGTCAGCTGGAAATAATTGCCTCTGTGTGAGTGCATTTTGGCCTAGATACAAAGTCCGAGCTGACGCCACATCACTCCCCCCTAAATATAAAGAAAGGGATAAAAAAGAAATTTACAATAACTAAAAACCTATAACAATTATGATGTAAACCAATAAACAAAACAAAAGTAAAAGTTACTATAATTACGATGACTAACTACTAGGAACAGGTGTTGTAAATTGACACTGTCCACTGACCGAGGACGGTATTTGCTGTATAGGCAAAGTACTCGCGGCGGCGATAAAAATAGACTTTGTTTATATTCAATTAATCATTGAATTAAGTGCATGTGATTAATTGAATTTAAATCTAACAACTGGCTTGGAGATTCTGCCGGAACGCGTGGTCTTCACGTTGTCCTTGGCTGGCTGTTGACCCTCAGGAATCGTCGATGGTCCAGGCTTCATCACGGGCGGCGGCTGCGACTGCTGCTCGCTGAGTTCGCCACTCTGCTCGTCGTGAAGTAGGAAGGCTGGCTTGAGACGGTCGATGGAGATAATGGCAGTTCTGTTTGGTAACTCGACGGAGTAAAACTTCTCATGACGTTCGAGCACTTTGTACGGACCGTTGTAGGGCGGCGTAAGTGCGCTCTTCGTTGCGTCATCGCGTACAAATACATG
The DNA here is from genome assembly GCA_910589605.1 of Chrysoteuchia culmella. NCBI lineage: Eukaryota > Metazoa > Arthropoda > Insecta > Lepidoptera > Crambidae > Chrysoteuchia > Chrysoteuchia culmella. Next base: position 7,876,235 of record OU342651.1, read on the forward strand.
TGAGCATGTTCGTAACTCATCATGTACGAAGATGTTTCGCTGAGTGTGTTGTCTCCTCGGTGTCGACAGCAGTGACGTCATTGTATGATGTAACTGCTGTAACATGCCATTCTCATCTTGAAGTGTTGTACTAGCTGTGAAGAAATCTCCAGGTAGCCGTATTGTCGTGCCGTAGGTCAGTTCTGCTGCACTCACTTTCGTGTCGTCCCGTATAGCGGTGCGAAGTCCGAGCAGGATCATGGGTAGTTCTTTGACCCAGTTGACTCGGTTGCACTTCGTCATCAGCGCGGCCTTGAGTGTTCTATGCCAGCGTTCTACTTGTCCATTTGCTTGCGGATGATAAGCGGTGGTATGGATGTGGTTGATGCCCAGCTTGCTTGTCAGCTTCCGGAAGAGTTCGGACTCGAACTGTCGACCTTGATCTGACGTAACCGTCGTCGGTGTTCCGAATCTGGCAATCCAACCTCTGAGTAGAATCTGGCAGATGGTATCGGCGGTAATGTCCTTGACGGGATACGCTTCTGGCCATTTGGTGCAGCGATCGATCATAGTAACGCAATATTTGCACTCTTCGGACGTAGGTAATGGCCCGATTATGTCAATATGCAAGTGCGCGAATCGATCGGCCGGCGGAAAGTGCATTATCGGCGAAACAGTGTGGCGTTGCACTTTGGACCGTTGACATAATAGACATGCCTTTGCCCATTTTCCAATGTCTGTATTCATCGATGGCCAGAAATAGCGTTGCGCTAGCATGCGTCGTGTTCCTCTGACGCCGGGATGACTGATGTTGTGCACGATCTCGAATGCTTTTCTTCGGTACAGCAGCGGTAGGTACGGTCTCATATAGCGCGTCGATGTTTCGCACGTTATTACCTTATCGCTATTAGGTACGGGGAACATTTTAAACTGCAAGCGCGGGTTGTTACGTAACTCTCTCAACTCGGTGTCTCTTTCTTGCTCTGTCGACAGTTGCTCGTAGTCGATAGGCGAAGGGAAAGTAATCTCTTCCACTCGCGATAGGCAGTCGGCAACAACATTATCTTTGCCGGAAATATGTTGTATGTCGGAGCAAAACTGTGAGATGAAGTCGAGTTGGCGCAGTCTTCTTTCCGTGTCACATGAGCTCGCTGGTTTGTGTAAAGCAAATGTCAGCGGTTTGTGGTCTGTATAAACCGTAAATTCTCTTCCTTCGATCATGTGACGGAAATGTTTAATTGCCATGTATATAGCAAGTAGTTCCCGGTCGTACGTGCTGTACCGTTTCTGTGTCTCGCTCAGTGTTTTAGAAAAGAAGGATAGGGGTTCCCACTTTCCATTCACGTGCTGCTGTAGTACTGCTTCTGCACATGTGGCCGAACAATCTGTCATAAGGCCGAGACGAACGGAAGTGGATGGGTGAGATAGTGCAACAGCGCTTTTTATGCTTTCTTTGCACTTCTCGAACGCATCTATTGACGTTTGTGTCCACTTTATCTCGCTTTTGTCCTTCCTCTTGGAGTTGTGCAGGTACTTGTTAAGTTCAGCTTGTATATTAGCAGCGTGAGGTATACACTGGCGGTAGAAGTTGACCATGCCGAGAAAACGTCGCAGCTGCTGGACCGTAGTAGGCAACGGAAAGTTGGTAATTGCCTTAGTCCTTTCATCCAGCGGTCGTATGCCATCCTTGGATATGTGGTAGCCCAGGAAATCCAGTTCTTCTCTGCCGAATTCACATTTATCCACGTTTAATGTGATGCCGTATTGGTCCATCCTCTCCAGTACCTTTCGAAGTAGGGTCTCGTTTTCCTCTTTCGTCCTTGTTGGTATGAGGATATCGTCGATAAAAACAAATACGTCGAGCCCTTTAAAAACCATATCTACGAAGCGTTGGAATGTTTGACTTGCGTTACGTAATCCAAACGTCATCCTAGTAAACTCGAAAAGGCCGAACGGCGTTGTAATGGCCGTTTTCGGTATGTGTTCTTCGAAAATAGGTAGATGATGAAACGATTTTCTGATGTCCAGCTTCGAGAAGATGGTCTTATTCCGCAGCAAGTATGTAAAATCTTGAAGCCTTGGTATCGGATAGCGATCAGGAAGTGTAACAGCGTTTAATCGTCTGTAATCGCCGCATGGCCTTAGTTCGCCATTCTTCTTTGTAACGATGTGCAGCGGCGTTGCCCAAGGACTGTTAGAGGGGCGGCAAATGCCTAACTCCATCATCCTATGAAATTCCTGTTTCGCGGCTTTATACTTTGCTGGGTTCAATGGACGAACTTTTGCATAGATCGGCGGCCCCGTCGTATGTAAATAATGCACGACATTATGCTTAGGTGCATTTTTCAGCGTCGACGGCCTTGTTACGTCAGGGAATTCACGTAGTAACTCGGCGTACGGTCCGGTTACATCTATCGTGCGGACCGATGAGTCATTCGAGTGCGTTGTGCGCGCAGCAACCGATAATTTCGTTATTTTGTCGATCAATCTCTTTTCGCTTAAGTCAATATTGATTTGATTTTTAGCGAGAAAATCTGCTCCGAGAATTGATCTGCGCACGTCAGCTATAACGAATGTCCACGTGAATGGTCTTCGTAGTCCCAGATCTATGCAAACGGTCTTAAGTCCGTAGGTCTTGATTTTCGTTCCATTGGCGGCATAAATTGTGTATTCGGCATTCGTGGGCTTTTCTCGTGTACGGGCGAGTACAGATATGTCTGCTCCGGTGTCTACTAAAAATTGTGTCCCACTTTTTCGGTCGGTGACACATAGACGGTAACTTGACCCGTCAACACCAACTCCCGCCGCGGTTAGTGTCGGAGTTAGTTTTCCGACTGCGTAATTCGCTGCGCTTTGTACACACAACGAGATTTATCTGCACACCGCGTCGATTGATCTCCAAACTTTCGGTGGTACCAACATAACCAATCGTCTCGCTGGGATCGTGATCTTGAATGTGAGCGGGATGTTGATCTGCGCCTCTGTTTATTTCTATCGTGCCCTCTTGACACGTGACGGTAAGAAGTGCGCAACTCGCATAATTCCTTTGTCAGCAAATCCACTCGTTTGACAAGAAAGTCAATCGTGGATGTGTCCTTACTACTGGATGAGACTTGTGCTATTTCTAAAGGCCTCATGTTGTCAAGGACTTTATCAGCGATATTCGCCAGCGTTTCCAGGTCCTTGCTATCGCTTACGGTCAAGACAGCTCGTACTGCGGATGGTAAATGGCGCTGCCACATGATTGAAAGGGTATCATCCGGGATCTTACTTCTGGATAACTCTCGCATTCTCCTCAAGAGTTGTGTTGGTCGCTGGTCTCCAAGGTCTAATTCTCCCAAAAGCTTTTGAAGTTGTCTGCTTTCGGATTCTTCAAATATTTGTAGTAACCGTGCTCGCAACGCATCGTATTTTCCTGTGCTCGGCGGATTTAAAATGATGTCGCTGACTTGTTGTACTTCGTTCCTTCCCAATTTACTAACGACTTGGTGGTACTTAGAGTCGTCGCCTTGCTTCTGGGGAGCCATTGCAGACTCAAAAACGGAAAACCATAGGCGTGGTTGGTCCCGCCAAAAGTCTGGTATCCGAGATGAAACGGATAAAGCAGATAACTCGGCCGTGGCTGTAGCTGTTTCCCTGTGCGACGGCGACGGTATCGAAGGGCACTTTTGATAGGCCATAGCGCTTGTTTTCTGTTTCGATATTCGAAATCTATGTGCGACTTCTCAATTGACTGGTGAGACCCGCTTGTGGGAGGCCAGTAACCGATCCGCTAGATAACGAACGATGAAACAGTTACGTCAAACTGCGTGATTGCGCTTTCTTCAGTTTTGGATTTTTTTCTGGTGGCTGCGATCTTCAGATTGTCTCCCTGGGCGACGTTGGATTTCCGTGTATATATTTCTTGAAATAGTATGAAGTCGGTCTTGATGACGTCGGCAGAATCACGTCGGGGTCACCAATTTGGCTCCTAGCGTGGGAGATGAATCAAACAGCCAGTGTGGTGTGCTAGTGCTGAGAGCTGATAGCTAAGAGCAATCATTTATTATATTTTCTCATCTTAAATACTAAAGTATAACATATTATTGTATGTGCGTCAGCTGGAAATAATTGCCTCTGTGTGAGTGCATTTTGGCCTAGATACAAAGTCCGAGCTGACGCCACAATAAGGTATATTTTAAGTATATCAGACACACACAGACAGGCCTAGGCATTAAGTTAGTCAATTAAGTAAGGAACCCTTTGTGCGCAAGTCCGACTCGCAATTGGCCAGTTTTATTCTAACGTCAGGTGATTTTTGCCTAGGTATTATACTGCGAAATACTCATATTTATTATAGGTGTAAGATTTTAAGGCTCTTCTAACGTCAGGTATTTTTTTCATAGGTATTAGCCGCCTAAATGTTACTCACAGCACCTATTTCCGTTTGCGGACAGCAGCGATACGTGACGCCGTCACCACGTGTAAGGTCACCACCCATAAGATTTCATATCTCGATCGTTATCACTGGTGACAGCTAATATTTTATTTTCCCTTTCTTCACCATTGGCAACAAATGGTATTTTTTTTCTCGTTTGTCCCTAGTGCCAACGAAGCCAGTGGTGACGACTGGAAACAAGGGACAGCTAATATTTCATTTTCCCTTAAGTCACCACTGGCAACAAATGGTATTTTTTTTTTCGTTTGTCCCCAGTGGCAACGAAGCCAGTGGTGACGACTGGAAACATAGGGGGAAAAGAAACATGTCTGTGTGTGTCTGATATACTTAAACACTTTTTATAAATTTCTTTAAAACTTAAGCATTCATACTTCCAAACTTACTTACGTATAAACGTGGTGTAAAAAAAGAAAAAAAAAATTGCTAGTATAATTAGCTTATAAAGAAATAAAGGAACCAAGTTACAAGCCGCCGCTTTTATTCGAAATTAAAAAAACAAGAAAGGCAGAGTAAGGATTATTAACTAAAACAGTTTCTAACGGTGTGATTGCGTTTTTATGGTCCTTTGGGCTATCCTAACCACAGAACAAGGAACTTTTAATGTTCTGTGATCCTAAATCATCCTATATCCTAATCATAACCTTATATTATTAATGAGCAAGTGTGTTTGTTTGTCCTTTCTTCACGGCCCCTAACTAAGCAGCCAAACGACTTGATTTTTGGCATAGAGTTAGTTGAAATAACGGAAAGTAATGAAGTCTTCTTTATATCCCGATATTCTCACGGGAACGGGAACCACGTGGGTGAAACCACGGCCGGAAGCTAGTAACAAGTATTTATTTCTTATAACTAGAATACAAGCTAACTTTGATATTCGCAGAAAAAGTGCTCCTCATAATACAATAAAATTATCTGTTACAGTCTGACCTCTCCAAAAGTACGAGGACTGATTGATAAGTTTCCGAAACGACAAAGAAAATCTTTAATAATCTATTTAAAATAAATTTGTTTCTCAACCTAGTATCCTTCTACCTCAATACATTTAGCCCAGCGCTTCTCCAATGCCGTTACACCAGTTTGATATTTTTTTTTCTCTAACCCTTCCACATACTCATCTAAGTGACTTCATCATTTGTTGAAAATCTCTGGCCACCATTTCTTCAAGTTTGGAAATAAATGGAAGTCGCATGGGGCAATCTGAGGAATAGGGTGGATGCAGTAGCAATTCGAACCGCAATTCATTCAGGAGTTTGGCGACTGCACCCATTGATGAGTGTACATGCGCGTTCTTTCCATTGTTAAGAAAATTCACGACACAGAAAGTTCAAGGTCCTGTCATACAAATTCCATCATTTAGATCAAATCCAAATTTGGCGTTCTATTTTCGAAAAGATGCCAGAATATAATGTAATATTTTTTTTTGCGTATCCTTTTTATTAAGTTCGTCGTTTCGGATACAGTACTTGGATCAATCTCCAAAACGGGCGTATTCGTGTGATCGCTCTGGTGCTTTTCAGATATTGATATTTAATAGTAATTATGTATCTCATTAAAAAGAATGATATTCAAATAGTACATTTTTACTATTGGCCTTCACTTTACACAAACAGTTATGGAAATATTTAAGTTCAAAAAATTTCGCGACCAGAGCAATCATAATTGGTGCCAGAGCGATCATAAATGGTGAAACCAGTAAAACAAAAAAACAAATATTGATAAAATATTATTTATTTAGTCATATTCAGTATACGTGTAACAAGATTATATGTTTTTTTTTTATGAAGTACGGTGAGACTCTTAGCCTTCATCATACCTGATGTTAAGTATTGATAAGGCTGAAGATGGAAGCGAGCCTCTCCCGGATCCCCCAATCACTGAGGAACTGGCTATCTTATCTTTAACTGCCGGAACACAACAATGCTGAAAACGTTGTTGTTAGGGCGTCAGACTCAGATAAGATGGTGGTAGCTAGCCAGGCGGACTTACAACAAGTCCTACCACCAACCAAACCGAATACAATATGTACCCCCGCTGGGAATCGAACCCGAGACCCCTGGGTCTGATACCGGTGGTTGTACCACTAGACCACAGAGGCGGATGTAAGAGTAATGTATTATTTTAGAAAAATCAGTCATGTATTTAAAAAATTCGGAATATGTTATATAAATATCAACTTTTGGCTTAGTTTCATTTATTTGGACTTAATTAAATAACTTCTAGGTAAGTAAATGAGACAAAATTAAAAAACTTTTGAAATCAACCATTAATACCTACAGTCTTATAGTTATAAAATGACTTAGACTCATTAAATATTAGTTTTTAAAACGAACGTTCATAAAGAACAAGATAAAATACTTAAAACTAAAAATGTATAAACGTAACTATTTGTAATCATATTGCTTAATAGGACTTAGAATCATGACTAAAATAACAGTTTTTTCAAGATTATCTAAGAGATTTGTAATTACATTTTCCTTAACTATATCTTTAGTGGAAAGTAAAGAATTAAAAAGAACAGATAAATGATCAGATCAGATTAAAATATTATTGCAAATTATAATGATACAAATTTTAACACCAAGTAAAAAAAATACAATTTCTATAAGGCTTAGTTGATCAACAAACTAAGAAAATAAGGTTTATTGGAAGCTCAGAAAACTGAATAGTCATCGGAGTCGGAGTCGGGTAAATCTTCTGCTGCAGCAACCTTTGTCAAGGTGTTATCGTTTTGCATCGAAGATAAAACTACCTCGGAAATATTCAATAGATGGGACTACATCCCAAAAACTGTCCGGCAGGTCCGAGTTGTATAATGATTGTTGACTTTGATTTGCAGTTATAGTCTGTCTATTATTTAGCATTTGTGGAGCTGAATTTGCTTCTCCTGATTGCATTTTTTTGAACGCTTAACCAGCGAAGGTCGGCTTGTCTTCCTTGATGCCCGTGACATGTTTGTCTTTGAGGTGTTTTGGTTCGAGTCGCTATTAATTTGGTAATAGCCTAAGTGTTTGCCGTGCGGACATTGTACAGCCTCTTGTGAGCAGTTGTCTAAATCGCAGCTTAGTCGCCTCATAGCCAAAACGTTTTTAGTATTTGCTGACCAAATTACCTGGTGTACCATCATAGTAGGCACCCTGAAATTCTTTTATTTCTTGCGGTATTAGCATTTCTTTTTCTGATATGGCAAATTCTGCAACTTCTTCCATGATAATTCCTGACACATTTGTTTTGAGAAAAGGTATAAACGTTTTCGTATCATGTATATTTAATCCATGAGTCACCATTTTATCGGCAGTCCTCTTAAGCGTTCCTCCAGCACCATCAGGAGCACCTTTAATGTGACTCTTTTCCGAATAGTTCCATATAAGTTCGTTCGAGTCCCGTCAGGGCGACATGAGACAAGTTGCTTTTTTCTAGTATATTTACTTGATTAAAAAAAAGTTCCATATAACTTTACGTAGAATTAATATTGCCAGTGTAGTTTTGATGTAGGTAATCTGTTTATGGGTTTAGGTTACCCAAAGAAACCCAGGAAAGGTTATAGGCATAGGTCATTGTTTGTCATTGTTACAGTCCGGTACTAAGTACTACTTAAAATAGATTTATAGCGTACAATTAATGCAAAATATCATCGCTCTGGTCTTTTTGGACAGAGTAATCACAGCCATAGCGATCACAAAAAGTCACAACATCATAAATATAGCCAAATTTAAAAGCAGTAGAAAGTTGTGATTACGACTCATAAAAAACATCATAACGATCACTTAATTCACATAACAAACACATTTACAAGCTTACTATTTAATTTAAATAACGTGCCATAGCAATCATAAAATTCGAGAACCAAATCCAGAGTAATCATGAACTTACCTTCGTAATGTTGGAGCGCAGGAACATAGGACACAGGTATCCTCCTCAGCGGTTAGACCACCACTGGCATTGCCCCGCGGGAGGGGAATAGAGTGTCTATAACGCGTAACTAGGGATGAGCGCGATGTTTTACCTCAGCGCAGAGCGATGAGATAAAATGCCCGGTCACGATTTTAAATTCAAATTGTGGCAAAAGTATTGTTAATATAACTAAAAATATTTTATTACTATGAAGATTAACTATTTGTTATGTAATCTAAATAAGTTGTTTCATACGAACCTTCTCATTAAAAAGTTAAAGAATATTTTTTTCATTCAATCGGGAGTTGGGTCAACCCAGAGCGATCAGGATTTTAGGGTTTAAGATTTTTTTTTAAATATTTAAAATAAACTTATTCGTTATATTAGCCTTGTATCACGTAGATTAGACACCGAACTACATATAAAAAAATATATTTTAAAAACGTTATTCGATTTTAAAATGGGTTTATCCAGCCCGACACGAAAAAAAATGCCTCTGGAGATCGACCCACTTATCAATCAGCCCTCGTACCTCTATCATTCTTCATGCACACTGTCAAACTGTATACTATACTAGCTGCACCCGGATTGCGTTGCAATGCCTCGTAAAATCTAAAGCAATAGTTAGATTTGTTGGTCCTAGTTAGCCTCGCGGGCGCGCGTCGTCAGAACACCCTACCAAAGTTTCATCACAATCAATCAATCAATATTTTTTTATTTATTTAGAATATAACCCCCTCATAATTAAAATTAATATGTGATATATTATTACATACTATAATTATACGTATTTGTTATTATTTCTGATACCTACTTTACTTACTTTCAAATTTTATAATTTATGTCTTGTTAAGTGCATTTAAAACTATTTATACCTCTAATCTATGTACCTGTATGTTATTATATTGTTTTTTTTTTGTTCTACTGTTAGTTTGCCTCCAGTTTGCAACATCAGCTGTCAAAAAAGATTTTAAGGTACCAATTGAAAACCAGCGTTAGGCCTTAGAAGCCTGACGGATCATCATCTGCCGGACGATATGCTAAATTAAAAAAACACTATACGTTTTTGTTGAATACAGACAAGTTGCAAGTCAGACAATCTGCGAAACACTCATTATTGATTATAGGTATGACACTTAAAGGTTTTTCTAACGTCGGGTATTTTTTTCCACAGGTATTAGCCGCATTAATGTTACTCGCAGCAGTACCTATTTCCGTTTCCGGAAAGGAGCGACTCATGAGTACATCATCAGTACCACCCCATCAAGGGGTCCGAGGGTCCTAAGGCAGTGCAACGGTTCCAGCGCGGAATTTATTCAGCTCTCAATTATCTTCGTCTAAAGTATCTGGGAAACCAGCATCACGGCGGACAATGAAATAATACAAGTAATTGTGAAAAAAGGGCTAAGTCTGACGCCATAACAACAATGTTTTCAGCATTGTTGTGTTCCGGCAGTTCGAGATAAGATAGCCAGTTCCTCAGTGGCTGAGGATTTCCGGAGAGGCTCGCTTCCATCTTTCAGCCTTATCAATACTTAACATTAGGTATGATGAAGGCTAAAAGTCTCCCCGTACTTCATAAATAAATAAATAAATATTACAAGATGCACCACAGAATAAAAGCAGCTGGGAAAACCGTCGTTTGAGAGAACTTGTATCATCACCAGTCTCGTTACAATCTCCCCACTATTGCGGCATATGGTTCTCTACGCAGGTTTAATGCAGATAGGTGGATATTAAAAAAACATTTTATAAAAAAAATCAAACCGACTTCAAAAAGTAAAAAATAAAACTTTTGGAGTCGGTGCCAGCCAAAGCATTCTACATTGCACTTCTATTAACTATATTTTTCTTGGCCTTAGCTAACTAGCACCGACTCCAAAAGTTTTATTTTTTACTTTTTGAAGTCGGTTTGATTTTTTTTATAAAATGTTTTTATTTCAGATTTTTTCGTTACATTATGACTGCCGTTACTTACACTAAAAATCAGCCCATACACAGCAATGATGTCATCTAGGTATACGACTACTTGCCAAAAGGTGATTGATGTTTTTCAGGATTATGAAAAAACTACTAGCCAGATCTTCGTAAAAATTATATGGGACCACACATAAACCATTTTCTTCCAGATAAAAAAAGAATTTTAAAAATCTGTTAACAACTGGCGAAGTTATGGTGGAACATACAAAAAAAATAATAAAAAAAAATACAGTCGACTTGAACCTCCTCCTTTTTTTGAAGTCGGTTAAAAATTACAAATGCATTCGCAAGTTCCGCGACCAACAGCTTTACGTGCCTTCCGGAGACCGCATGAGCGAGACAATAAGTTTGATCACATTCAGGTAAATTCTAATGAACACACTCTATTAATAGGTACTTCATAAAGGAAAATCTCGCTACAAGCCTTTATAAGTATGGTAATATATTATATAATTTAATCAATTATAGATTTGAATTATAGTGTACTTTTTTAATCATTTAAATAAAAGCTTGTTTTAAAAAATACGTTATTATAATCATGCCATAAAAAAAGAACTGGTCTCCAACTTGCTCAGCCAGGCTATTATGTTTGTTTGATGAAGTGGGGAGGTCGTTATTTAAAAGCTCTTGTGTTTTTCATTTGTGAATCACATGACTACACCATCGTGATCATCAACATGAAGACACTCGTGGTGAGTTGAGTATCTTAAGTGTCACACATTACTTACATAGTATAAGTACGCTATCACGTGAAGTTTTTAAGGTTCCTTTTCAATAATCATCAGCCATATTTGATCTCCCAACTGCTCACTGCCCACTCATCGGCACATCTAATCTCGGTCCGGACTGAGCTTAGACACTAAAAAGCGGTTTTAACACATAACGTTAAGGTTGATCGTAAATGTTTAGGACTAAATTCTCTGCCGAATAGAGACCGCGTCTCCGAGTATCTGCGACTCTGAGTTTCTTCTTATTTTTATGTTTGTGTGAGTAACTGAGTAATGTACGCCGTCCATACTTCTAAATACTCGAAACGCGTTGGACGCTGATGCGAAACTTAGTATTTAGACGTCCAAGTAAAAAACTTATTCCAAAGACTTATTCCAGTCAATACGTCTCAACTCTAGTAGCTAACCTCATTCACCATTTCAATACTTCCACAATTCATTCACTACACCTCTTAAAAAATAAAAAATCTTACATACGTCAGCAGTTTTTTTAATGTCGCCACTGCTGGGGCACTGGCCTCCCTTATGAATGAAAAAGAGAATGGGCCATGCATGACCCACCACACAGGCCCAATGGGGATTGATGGGTTTTTACGACTGCAATGCAGCCGGGACCAACGGCTTAACGTGCCTTCCGAAGCACGGAGGAGCTTGCGATAAGTATTTTTTTTATATATATTTTTAGATTTAAAGAAAGATGCTTAACCTCAACAATCACAGGCCGAGCGCGCGGACCACTGCACCACGCATTATTTATTAATCTGCGACCACAGGCTCCTCAAGGTCAGGACAGGTGTAATAATAAAATGTTCAGATTCATCTTCTATTTAAAAATTTACTCCTACTCTAATACTTCCCACTTTCCCTTCCCCTTTTTGCTCTCATCGAACTATTACTCTTCTATTCAAGTTTGCCTGGCAACTTAGCAATAAGGCCGCCTTCTGTTTGTTTCCTTTACTGGCTTTTCTGTGTCATTGTGTTCTTTATGTTAAGTGCAATAAAGTGTTTTATTATTATTAATTATATTTTATCTTTACCTGTAGGAAATTTTAAATGTTGTATTCATCTGGACATATAATGTTAATAATTTAGTGTTTTTTTTTTTACCATAACTTTATGGTTTTAACCAGACCATGATAAACAAATCGAAAGGAAATTTTGTTCTCAAAAAGTTTTTTTTACTTTGCCATACAAAAACGTAGTTCTTTCGAATGAATTTGTATGTAAGAATAAACAAAATCTTTTGATATGGAAACATATAATATATATGCCATTCTATTTGTTTACATCGTCTGATTAAAACCCTGAATTATGGGATATAATAATCATCTTCGTCGTCGTCGCAGCCACATAACACCCACTGCTGGGTAAAGGCCTCCCCCAAAAAGGGGGGGGGGGGGGATAATCGCCACGCTTGGCAGGCGGGTTGGCGATCGCAGTATGGCCAAGTTTGTAGGAGACGCTGCTGCCCGTCTCCTGAAGGCTGAGTCCCTTAGTCGCCTTTTGAAACGGGGGGTAGTGCTATTCTAAGCCGACACTACACAGCATATAATAATATTATAAATAATTTAGGAATTGAGTCTCGCAGTTTTTTCCACGGTTTTCTCGAAATTCAGTTTCCAAAACTTAAGACATTTTTTTTCATAATTTAATTACAAATGTCTAGTTTTCAGATTGTTTCCTGTATTTGTAGTAAAAGACGATATTATGTGCAAAATTTCATAGTTCTAGGTCAACGGGAAGTACCCTGTAAATTTTGATTCCCTTGAGAGTGTCGAAGTATACGTTTTTGAGGCATAAATGGCCTTACCTTTTTTTAACGTTAATTTTGAAGTTAGATTTTTTACAGCTTCAAGAGATTGTTACCGTGAATATATGGTTTTAATTTAAAATGTTTATGATTTAGTTATATATATGTATCATTTTTAAGATTTTTTCCTGTATTCGTAGTAAAAGACGATATTAATTGCCAAAAGGCAATGCCTCAAATTGGCGTCTTTTTTTTCGCGCAGCCATCAACCAAACCTTGTTTTTTCAGTTCAGAATGATTTAAAATTAAAATCTTATTATGTAATAAACAGTGCCGTGGTGCAGTGGCCCGCGCGCTCGGCCTGTGATTGTTGAGGTTAAGCATCTTTCTTTAAATATAAAAATATATAAAAAAATACTTACCGCCAGCTCCAGCTCCTCCGTGCTTCGGAAGGCACATTAAGCCGTTGGTCCCGGCTGCATTTTTGTTTATTAAGCTTTATTCTAACTGTTTATATCAACCAATGTACAGTGCGACACAAAAGTGTAGAAAAAAATGGGGGGCGTAACTAATTAGCAACCATTTGCAAATATTTCACTATTTCCTCTTTTTAATACAAAAATAACTATTAATTATGAGGAAGCCAAAGATTTGACAGCAGAATTACCATCTTGACAGTCGTCATGTTGCCTTACATTGAAGTTGGTAATTAGTTCCTCAAAATCCGTTTTCAAACTGTTTTTTGTCGTACTGTATGTTTCGTTTTTACAGAATATTGTGCAGAGCGAATTATAAGTGTTTATTTATACACGTTTGTTCATCAAGGGCATGCCTCACAGCGCAGTCAACAGCGCACGTCAGGCATGCCCTTGATGCATGTACTATGATAGTTTAAAGAGTAGCGCGCGCTGTGATATATTTTTTTTTCTTCGTTATCGACACGGAATTCCGTGTTTAGGTGGTACGACTTCCATACAAACAAACATTGCACAATTATTGGTTCATCATACCTTAATAATTAATAAATACATGCGCAACTAACTCGTTTCAGTTATTTGTTTGCGCGAAATAATAAAAAAAAAAAACTTTTTATTCTAACGTCAGGTGATTTTTCCCTAGGTATTAGCCGCATTAATGTTACTCGCAGCAGTTCCTATTTCCGTTTGCGGACAGCAGCGTTACGTGACTCCGTTGCCAAATGGAAAGTGGCGAGCTGGTACTTACCCATCAGCGAATATGTTCAGCTCTCAATTGGCTTCGTCTCGGTCATCTGGAAAAGCAAAATCAAGACGGCTCCCAATGAGGAGAAAATCAATAACAATAATAAAGGGCTGATACAGGATGAAACGCAGTATTTGACGCAGCTTTCAACGCCAATTGGGAAAAGAAACGTGTCTGTCTGTGTCAAATAGAAAATCGCTTTTTGCGGCCTAGCGCGGCAAAGTACTTTTTTAATTTAATACCTAAAAATATGTCATAATGAGTTCCGAATCCCACTATTGACTTGTTGTTACATTTTATTATTATTTTAAATAGCTTTAAATTAATTATAATACTCCGTTTTGATTTTATTATATTATTTTAGTTCATTTAATCATAAAAACAATAAAATTATGATTAAACTACCTATTTGTTATAAAAAAAATATATTAGGGTGGGTGAGATTTCACAACCTGGATTTCGGAACGTGACATAAATCTTTATTTTTAAATTGTCTTTGTGTTGTACCTCATGTCAGTGTCAACATTTACGCTATCTTTTTTATTCTTATTAATAAGTAACACTATATTCCTACTTTAAATAACTTTGAATTAACTATAATACTCCTCCCTTTTTTATTATTTTAGTTTTTTATATTATTAAAACAACGAGAATAAGGTACCTATATTAAAATTAAACTTTATGTTTAAATAATTTTTTACCGGAAGTTGACCGCGGAAACAAGCAATGTTCCTCGCTGTTGTGAAGTGAAAAATTGTGTGGTGCGCTCGGCAGAAAAGTTTTTAGCGTCTTGTACCTTTGAAATCCTCGCTTCGCTCAGGATTCAATCTTTGAACCACTCGTTACGCTCGTGGTTCAATCCTAGAATCCTTCACTTGCTCAGCTTTCAATAGAGGTAACTCGCCGCTAAATAACCAACTTTCCAGCCTTGCATAACAAATAACTATTATTTGATTTTCAATGTAAAAACGAGAAGATATTGTTTTTATCATACCCAGGTTTGGTGCCTTTATCAACTATTTATGTAAAGATACTGTATAATTTTAAATTGAAAAGTCAGATATTGTTTTAAAGTCAGTCATCTTTAAGCCATGGCACGTAAGATTTAAAATGATTAAAATACTCTTTTTTGATTATTGTTTTACTATATTGTGCTTATGGGATGGTTAAAATAGTGCCACACAGCACATCCACACTAATATTTTTATTAGTCTATTACTATAAGTTACAAGTCTAATAAAATATTAGTGAAACAAGATTTATTAGATATAATAACTAATACACTTGTAACTAATAACTAGTAAACTATTCATTTTGTTAAAAAGGCCCCAGGAACAATGATTATAAAAGGAGCTGAGATAGTTGAGGGGAATAAAATTATAATATTTTAATCATTCCTCGAAGCGAACCATTTTAGGAGCGCTTCGTGGAAAAATTTAGAAGCGCTTCGTTAGGTGTGCTCGAAAATTGGTGCTCTTCGAGGAATAACTCTATATATCTCATTAGGCAGGAATAACAAAAATTTTCGTTGTGGAGGGCTTAGAATAATAACGCCAATTCTAAGTTGGAGGGTCATGGTACGAATTTCAAGAGTAGGGGAAGTCAGCTTAATGCGGCCATAAGAGGCAAAGCGGCCACACCATGTTTTTATGGTAACTAAATACGATGACGCCACGTGTGCCATTCTGCCCTATGACCAACCTCCCGTCCTGCACCGAGCAGTCATTCAGTGGTGATCGGAGCAAATCCGTGGCTACGGCGAGACGTGTGCAAGGTTTTTGAGCTTTTTGTTAAAAAATACATTGTAAGTCAACTTGTTTTGATCAAAACTCTTTATAATTCAATGATTATATTGCAAATCTACTGTTACTAATCTTATTGGCTTTGTTTGTATAATATTTGTTTTGAAATTCTGACATGGGATAAATAATATGAGCTGAATTGATTTTTAAAACAAAATTGAGTAAAAAGGCAAAGCGGTCCGGGCAACGTGGCCAAGGACCGCGCTATGCTGTATTCACATTAGTGAAGAAATCTGTTCTTATTACATTAGGATCTTATGCTAAAAAAACGAGTACCTATAGCTGCTGATTATGTTACTATATGTAAAAGAATTTTTAGTACTTAGATTTAAGCAATGACGTATGACCAGTTTGTAAACTGAAACTATTGTTTAATTTGAAACTTTTCCTTATTTTTATTGTAAGTAAAGTGAAAAATTATTTATTTTTGGTATTTTTGTCAATTAAAATTTGTTATCTTGTAATATCTTGGCATGACCACTTAGCCCTTGCCCCCATGGCATTAAGGCGCTTACTCGGGCTACTAAGTTTTCGTAATTTGCAAATAATAATAAGCTTTTCACGTTTTTTACTAAATGTGATTACAGTGTTTTTTTTAAGTCAAAGTTAAGGTGGCCGCTCTGTGCTGACCTCATTGATAACAAAACGTTCTTATGACATGATGGATTCTAAAAGATGACAGTAGGCCTCCTGAAGGCTGAAAGCTTCAGCTTCAAACATTAATGGGGTTACTTATAATCGTAGTGTAAAAGAGATTTAATGACATATTTATTTGTTATGCAAGGCTGGAATGTTGGATTTAGCGGCGAGTTACCTCTGTTGGTTTCGAAAGTACGAGACACTAAAAACGTTTCTGCCGAGCGCAATTTTTTCACATCACAACAGCGAGGAATTTTTTAGGTTGTTTCCGCAGTTAACTTCAAGTAAAAAAATCTTTTACCAAAAATTTTAATCAAAACACAACTTATTCCTTTTATTTGAATGATATATGATATATTAAATATTAAATAATAATCAAGGAAGTATTATACTTAATTCAAAATTATTTAAAATAGGAATAAATTGTTAGCTGTTAATATAAACGATTTGGTAAATGTAGACATTGACATGAGGTACAAGACAACGACAATTTAAAAATAAATCTTTATGTCACGTTTCACGTTCTGAAATCCAATCTTAGGTTTTTTCGCTAGGGCTGAAGATGGAAGCGAGACTCTCCCGAAACCCTCCCTCAACCACTGAGGGACTGGCTATTTTATCTCTAACTGCCGGAACACAAGTTGTGAAATCTCACCCAGTCTAATATAAAATTCTTATAATAAATAGTTTAATGTTATTGTTATTGTTAAAATAATATAATAAAACCGTATGCGTAGAAAATAGCTTTTTGCGGTCTAGCGCGGCAAAGTACTTTTTTAATTTCATATCTAAAAATATGTCATAATGGGTTCTGAATCGCACTATTGACTTTTTTGTTATATTTGCTTCTTATTTTAAATAGCTTTAAATTAATTATATTACTCCGTTTTGGTTTAATTATATTATTTTAGTTCATTGAATCATAAAGACAATAACAATAAGATTAAACTATTTGTTATAAGAATTGTATATTAGGCTGGGTGAGATTTCACAACTTATAATTGGATTTCGGACTGTGACATTAATCTTTATTTTTTAATTGTCCTTGTCTTGTACCTCATGTCAGTGTCAACATTTACGGAATCGTTTTTATTCTTATTAATAAGTAACAATATATTCCTACTTTAAATAACTTTGAATTAACTATATTACTCCCTTTTTTATTATTTTAGTTTTTTATATCATTAAAACAACTAGAATATGGTATAGGTATTTAGATTAAACTTTATGTTTAAAGATTTTTTTACCGGAAGTTGACCGCGGCAACAACCATAAAATGTTCCTCGCTGTTGTGAGGTGAAAAATTGTGTGTTGCGCTCGGCAGAAAAGTTTTCTAGCGTCTTGTACCTTTGAAATCCTAGAATCCTTCACTTGCTCAGATTTCAATAGAGGTAACTCGCCGCTAAATAACCAACTTTCTAGCCTTGCATAACAAATAACTATTATTAATATAATATCAGTTAAGGATCATTAACCAAAACAGTTTCTAACGTTGAGATTGCGTTTTTTTTATATTCCTTTGGGCTACCTCAATCCTAACTACCCTATGTAACGTGTGCGTGTGTCTAGAAGGTATGAGTAGGCGGCTGGGACCTTAGTTTAATTAATTGGTTTTGATATTCATTGCTGTTTTGTAACTTTAAACGATAATTTTTAAAAATAAATATGGTCTTTGAAATGCGAAAGTGTGTTTATTAGTTTGTCCTTCCTTCACGCCCTAACCGACCCTAATAAAGATTTACAAAGAGTTAGTTGAAGGGACAGATAGTAAGATATGAAGGTAGTACTCACACCTCAGTTGGTGTCTTAAAATGTTTTGATCTTCATGAGAAAGAGGAACGATTAACATGAAAAAAATATTTTTGAAAAATGCACATTTTCCTGCTGTCTGTGTTTTTTCAAAATCCGAGAATGCAGTTCATAATTTCTCAAAAAATGAGGATGGTTTCCTAAGGCCGTTTTCATATAGCTACAAGTTATAAAGGTTAAGGTACCTGCCTGCCCTTCATGTCCCGCATTAACTTTCCAGCCTGTATAGGTATGATGCAGCTGCCGTTGACTAAGTTTTGTAAAGTAAGTATGTAATTCCATTTATACTTTATAAAAAAACTAGCGGTCGCCCGCGGCTCCGCCCGCGTGGATGTCGGTTACCGCTGCAAAAAGCCTACCCAGGAAAGACACGGTCAGCAAAATGATTCCCAGATCAATTCACAGACGCCGACAATTTTAAAAGTGGGCATAAAATTTCCTTCCCTGATTTCTTTTGCGCCAAACGAAGTCATTTGAAAAAGACTATTGTATTTACGTGTGTTTGTTAAAAAATTACCAGATAATGGACGGTTATTAGTTAAAAGATTTTTTATTGGTTGTGGCGGCTCCTGAGGTTAAGAAGACAAACTTTACCTGAAGCACAGCACATACCATTAGGTTCGTCAGCCCATTTCTTGGCAGAGCAGTTAGAGCAGTCCCTATTCATGACTCCGATTTGGACGGACGCTTGTTGTGCATAATCAACCTGCGGATCATATCTGAAAGCCAGTATGTTGCTGTTAGTTAAAATTTGATTGCGAACTCTATTTGTGGACAACTGCTGTCTCTCTGCCTCAGCTCTAAGTCGCTGCAAACGCTCGACACTCGACTCTCTTTCGCGCAACTGAGAGGTCCTTATATTTTGTTCATGAAGACGTTGGGAACGCTCCAGCCTCGACTCTTGAGTGCGTAGCTCAGCGGTTCTCAAGCTTTGTTCGGCAAGGCGTTGCGAACGCTCGACACTCGACTCTCGCGCGCGTAACTCGGAGGTTCTCAGACTTTGTTCGGCAAGGCGTTGCGAACGCTCGACACTTGACTCTCGTTCGCGTAAGTCAGAGGTCCTTACATTTTGTTCATGAAGACGTTGGGAACGCTCCAGCCTCGACTCTCGTGCATGTAACTCAGAGGTTCTCAGATTTTTATGTGCAAGGCGTTGCGAACGTTCGACACTCGACTCTCGTGCGCGTACCTGAGAGTTTCTCTGATTTTGTTCAGCAAGGCGTTGTGAACGTTCAGGTGAAGATTCTCCCATACGACGTATTCTTCTGCCCGTGCTTGAGAACTATGATTAGAGACCTGGCTCTCTTAGGCATTTTCAAATGTTTAAGAAAATGATAATAGCCTGTAATATTCTAGCTCTGAAAAAACTATTGTTTAGCCCTGAAAAGAACTGTTGGTTAGCTCAGTAAAGAACTGCTGTTTAGCTCTGAGAAGAACTGTTGTTTAGCTTTGAGAAGAGCTGTTGTTTAGCTCTGAGAAGAACTTTTGCGTAGGAGTAGTTTTAAGAACGAAATCTAAAAAAAAATCACACGAAAATTATTAGACTTCGCGCACGACCGCTGCGTAGGGAGCCGACCTCGCGTCTGAGCCGCGCGGGTACCTTACTCATAGATCTAAATTCCCCTCCCGCACGCGCACCCACGTCTTGGTGACGCCTTCGCAACAGGCCGTGCCGTGCAGCAGAAATAGTAAAATTTTAATTTCGCCATAACTTCAAAACCAAATGTCCAATTTTAATCATTCAAAAACCAAATATTATCTACATAAACTGTACTTAGTGATGCAATAATTTATTTTGATAAGGATTAATAGCATGAGTAAAATAAACGCGTTTAAATGTAGTCCAAAAAAATTCAAGATTTTAAAATAAAATAATGGTTGTTGCGCCTCACTCGACATAGATAGGTATAGTGTGTCGCGGACTTTTTTGTAGATATTTATAAGATCTACAATTAATTAGAACATTTAATGGTTCTATCTTTTGTAGTTTAGGCAGCGTACACAAAATAAGTAACTTTTCTGGTTGATTTTTTACACCTTGTGTCCGAAAAACCCAAATACCTTACGGAACCCTATTTTTTTCCAAAATAAAATATAGCCTATGTTACTCATGGATAATGTAGCTTTCGAATGGTGAAAGAATTTTTAAAATCGGTCCTGTAGTTTTTGAGCCTATTCATTACAACCAAACAAACAAACATACAAACAAAGTTTATGATTTTGTAATTTTTGCATTTTTCAATGCTATTTAAAATTTACCATAAATACAAACAAAGTTTTCCTCTTTATAATATTAGTGTAGATATTACTAAAAATAAAAAAAAAGTTGAAATACTAGAAATAAATCCTTTTTAGTCTGTGCTACTAGCCCATGCCCAGAGATGGTCTTCTTTTAGGGTTCTCTCTTCGATATAAATATGAGTCTATTTATTCTAGAATATTTTCTACTTTAATTATCAACGTCCACGTTTGATCTTCTATTACGCATTCCTCTGCGTATACTTTAAAGTTATTTTTACAACAAACATTTTAGGAAATGCCTCCGCTGCCAGCGGGTGTAGCAAAGGTGGTTCAGGGCTTAGAAAAAATTGACTGCGGCGGGTCCATCAATATCCCATACAAATGTAATACCAAAATAATTTACAATTTGAGAATATTTCAATATAAATGATGGTGTTCAGATAAAGACTGAATTTATCTAGGTTCCTGTTAAAAATTGGTTTCAGATTTTTCACCTACCAAAAAATATACGGAATTATATTTCGTAAATTTTTTGGACGTAAACGACGTATTTTCAATCCAATAATTCTGTTTTTTTAAACTTAATAATTATTAATGTAAATTTAACAAGAACACAGCCTAAATTGTCAAGTTACAAAATATCTTAAAGAAAATGCTAATATAATCAAGTTTCATTAACCACTTGGCACTTCTGGAGAAATAGGAGCACTGCCCAAGTCTCTAACGAATCAAAGGGAGACGCCTTTAGTCTACGAACGCCAAGCAAAGTGGCAGGCAGATTATATTTCTCGGTCTTCTGTATAATCTGCCGTAGCGGATGTTTGTGGTATACGGTGCAAAAGCCTTTTCGGAACTCGCTCTGTTCAGGAAGTTGAAAGTCGTTGAACCTGCAAGCGAGACGATTCATAATGACTCTTGAAAACAAGTTAAAGACTTGTCTTAGTTTGGGTAAATACCATACGGCGTTGCTAAAGGAAAGTATAATAGGAATGGCACCAGTCATTTATAACAAACTACCAGATGAAATTAGGGATTAAATAGTTATCAGTTTAAAAATAAATTGACATCTATATTATTACCAAAATTTTACTAGGTATTCCATTACAGATTATCTAGAGTAAATGTTTTGAAATCTTAATTATATTTGTTTTTGTTTTCGTTTTATTTATATTGACATAACCAAACATATACTTAAATAATAACAACTTAAATAATAAATAATGACAACTTGTAATTTGTATTTCTTACCAATTTAAAAATGCTTAAATATATGCCTAATTGACAATTGTTTATACTGATATTTTTATTTTTTGCATGCTAATTATATTGGCAGAATGTACAGGAACTTAACTTGTTTACCATTGTATGTACTTACCTACAATCTTTGCGAATAAAACATTAAGATTATGATTATGATTGGCTTAGGAGTGAGATTGTTCTGAAATTCTTCTAACGGTTCTTATCTCCCTCGACCTCCTTATTGCCCTCGACGATAATGGAATTGAAAAGCTTCTGGAGGACTTTGAGTATTGGTTTACCGTCTGCTCCCAGAAGTACTGTAGTGATTCCGTCATCACCCGCCTCCTTGTCGTTTTAATGCTGTTTGAGAGCCATACTAATCTCGTAAAGGCTGACGTCCGGGATATCTTCGGTGTAGTGTCGGGTAGGCTGGCCTTGCGGGTTTTTGCTTTCAACAGGTGTCTGCATGGAATATAAATGACAATAGAAACTTTAGATCTCATCAGGATTTCAGGTTTCGTAGAAATGATGCGACCATCGTCAGTTTTCAGCTTCGTCATCTGACTTTGCCCAATAGACAGATTTCTCGCGAACACTTTGGAGCCTTTATTCCGCTCGGTAGCCTCTTTAATACGGTTTGTATTAAATTGGCCAAGGTAGCTTGTCAACGACTCAGAGATCTGTCTATTTGTTGCCGATAACAATGAGCATCTGAGTTTCTCAGAACTTCTAACGCTCACTTTACATCTGTGATCCATGAGTCGGAATGTGTGGTCGGAGAGTTTCTTTAGTTAAGGACGGCGGGTCTTAAAGTACTTGGACCCTACCTTACGGACAGTATCCTATCCACCACCGTGTTGTGTAGATCGTTCATATCGATGCCGTTTTCAAAGCTTCGGAGCAATTTTGGAGCTCGAGTTGAAAGCTCTCGGGGTTTTGGGTACGGGCTGGTAATGGTGGAGCGTAGATTTTATTAGCCGCGATCTTTCCAGCTTGACGGTGATATTCAATGTGTCACGTATCAATCGATGATCGCACCCCGTCTTGACGGTGATGATCATTGAATATTGGCTACTTCGTCGACATCATTAAATCTATCTCATTTTTCACTTTACCATCTGGACTGATCTAGGTCCACTTTCAACCTTCTGGCTTTTTGAAGAAGGAGTTCATCATAAAGAGGTTCTCCCTCACCATAAAGTCAGCCGTCACTTCGTCATTTTCATTCCGTCCAACTCCAAATTGCCATAACACAACGGTGTAGTAGGTTATGTAGCTATGCATGGCTCTACAAATGTCCTTATATATAGCCTCCACTTCGTCATCTTGGTGTGTCGAGGTCGGAGCTTAGACCTGTATAACATTCAGCAAATACCGTAGCCTAAATTATTGGCTTGTACAAATCATATGAAATAGCAAGATCTCCGACTCAATAGATGGCAATCAACAATCGTATTTGGATTTTTCTTGATCGCTTTCTGTAATATTTGTGAGCCTTTCCTAAGAACATGATTTACTTTGAAACCGTGTAGGTATAGTTAATTGTAAAATGAAAGTTCGCTGGATGCGATGCATTTTACACTATCATAATTTTAATTCAGACTTTCAGAAGTTGTCAGCTCGATATGAGCACAAATAATTAAACTGGTTTTCTATTAGATATAGTTTAACAAGGTTATGTATGAATCAGCGAATGATAGCAACTTCTCTAGAATATTTTTCCAACCGTTGCTAAACCTAGCTTAGAAAGTCAGAAGTACACGATAACAGTATTATGGTATCTAGACAAAATTGTGCACAGCAAATAATAATATATTGGTGAATATAATACTTTAAACATAAATCCATTATTATACCACGATGAAGATCTTTTCGAGAATAGTGCTCATAAAAAAGTTTTTAGTCTAGTTACGCGTGTAATTGACTATCCTTAAAAAGCTTCGTAATTTAAATATCCATGCAACCGCCATGTCCTATATTTTTCAATTTTAAACCAGTGTGTAGTGCATGGTTTTCTCTTCGCCCGATGCGTCAATAGAGATGGCGATATATCGAACGAACTTTGACGTTTGCCTCGAAATTTGAATTTGGATTGACTTATCCTCTTAAAAATCTTAACAAAAATTGAGGAAGATTTAGTAAATAACAGCTAAATCAAATTAAAAAAATTAAGATAAAAATCATATGGTCAGTAAAGTGGATCACTTAAACCGCGCGCTTTAAGAAAACGCCATTATGTATATATTTCAGATATACAGCCTTTGCACTGCTTATTTCAATATTGAAAATTGTTTTAAAAATTGTTACAACCTAATAACAATTTAAGAATTCACTTGCACCTTCCGTTCCAAAGGAGATGGCTAAGCAACTGCCCATAACATGTATATTAATTAATGTCTTAGTAGGGCGCACGCAACATTAAAATATTCATATTTTAATTATTTTGAGTTCAATATTCATATACCACTTTCATGAAATAATAAATTTATTAAAAGATTTCAAGTTAGTTTTGATGTTTTTGTTTGACAAGAAGAATTCCGTATTACGAAATTGGTGGGCAACAAACCTTCTTTTATTTTATATTTGTGTAAACTAAAACAACTAATATTAGAGAATTTATGTTTATAAATTATTAAAAAAATATGATTTCTTCATTTTGTTTGTTCATAACAGATCACCGAAATCACAAAATAAGTAATAAGTTTGGTCGACCTATACAATTGACAAGTGATGAGCATCCGTATGATACGGCTACGTTCAGACGGCATTATTTTACCACACACTAGTTATTTTTTATTAAAAAGAGCAGTGGCAGTAGAAAATACTTGTCCACATATTCTCTATGTGAGAAAATATCGTGTTTAAGAAATATTTTTCACGTGAACTTCCGAATTTGTCACATAAGAGGCCGAGTCTGGCTGCTTTCAGAAAAATATTGCCTTGAACGTAGCCTAAATTAACTAAATATAATATATAAATAGGCGGAGGAGTTTTTTCATGATTTTATTTTCAAGATTTTAACTGTTTCAAAAGTTCCTGAAAGTTGTTTCATACGAAATACTAATATTCCGCTATCCAGCATTATATATTACTAGGTTCAGTGTAAATACATTGATAGGCAGTCGTCCATACTAAATTTAGCCATCTCCTCTAAAACGATTAATTTGGATCACCCACACGAGCCGTATGAGAGTTGAAGAAGTTGGAACATTTTTTAAATATTTTTTTCTTCTTCTCGAAGTCACACTTATCAAACCACCCTCGTAAACGTTAAATGTAAGAATTTATGAGGGTAGTAGATTAAATGCCTTTAGGCTACAAAACCCTAAAAAAGACTCACAAAATTAAAAAAAAACATAGCTACCCTACTTACTCTTTTCCTTTAGGAATGGACGAAGCATGATATTTTTTAAATTAGGACCATTAGAAAAGCAGAATATATGCAAAATTATATTAAAAAACAATTAACAATTGTGGATACAATCTCAGTCTGCCTACGAAGTATTTTAAGTAAATAGAAGTCGAAGTATGGATCACTCAGACGGCATATTGGCGGAAAAATTAAACGTTATATATCTTTTATGATTTTGTAATTTTTGCATTTTTCAATGCTATTTTTATACTTAAGGTAACTTGTGGCCGAGTTAATTTTTTCCAATATTTTTCTATTTAAAAATTTACCTTAAGTTATATATCTTCCTTCAGCCCATAAGTTTTGTCACACTCATTATTTGACAAATTCACTCTTAAGTTTAGTTATATTATACAACAAAAATAAAACGTATTTAATTAACATAAAGTAATGATTTTTAAGAGCACTCATACGGCCCGCGTGCGGACTGAGTGATCCAAATTAATAAATAAACAAAGTAAATTTGGAATGGGACGTGCCAGTGAATTTTCAAATTGTTATTAGTTTTGAACTATTTAAAAAAAAAATTCCATATTGAAATAAAACAGTGCATAGGCTGTATATTCTGAGATATACATAATGGCGTTTACTTAGACCGCGCGGTTTGAGTGATCCACTTTATTGACCATATGATTTTTATCTCAGGTTTTACAATTTTTTTACTTCGCCGTAATGTTTTAACTATTATTTATTAAATCTTCCTCAATTTTTGTTAAGATTGATTAGAGGATCACTCAAACCACAGTCACATTCTCCGCCGGACTCTACAAAAGACTCTGCTTTCGAAAGCGGGGCGAAAAATTTACGAAAGGTATCTCTAGGTTAAACCTAACCTAGACTAACACCCGCGTTTTTTGGACACAGTTCTAACCAGAACTGTTTCCAAAAAAATCGGCCAAGTGCGAGTCGAACTCGCACATGAAGGGTTTCGTCTCTCACCCAAGGTTGCCTGGAAGAGATTGCTATGTAGCAATAAGGCCGCCTATTGTGTGTTCCTCTTTTTTATCATTTTCTCTGTATTTGTTTGTTTTTAGTTTCTACTATTATTATTATTATATTAAATACACCTACCCAAAATGCCACTAAAATTTTTCGTCTGCAAAAATAACTTTGTTTTTCATAGTGTCTGTATGAATGACAATTATATTTGCGGTTTTGGAAAATGTGCTATAGCTCTGAAACTGCTAAATATATTTCGTCCAAAGAAATTTTCATTGAAAGTTTTTATAAAGGTCTACAGAATATTTTTTTTTAATTTTTCACTTTCTTATTTTAAAAGTAAGAGGGGGGATGGGACACACATTTTACCACTTTGAAAGTGTATATCATTCAAATGGTAGACTTTGGAGAAAAAACTCTTTTAGGAACCTCAACGTAATTTTTAATGAACTATCTATAGATACCCGACACGTATAGATTTGATGAAAAAAAAATGTTTTTTTTCATCAAATCTTTTTGAAAGTGATTTTTTTTTTCTTTTTGGGAAATGTGATAACTTTTTAAAACTGCCAACTATATTTCGTTCAAACCAATTTTCGTTAAAAGTTTTTATTAAGATATACAGCATAATATATACTTTTTTAATTTTTTACTCTCTAATTTCAAAGTTAGAGTACACACATTTTGCCACTTTGGAAGTGTACGTCTTTCAAACGGTTGACTTTGAAAAAAAAAAAGTGTTTTTTTTAATGTAATAAAAACCGTAAAGCGGTTTACAGAATACATCTACCTACCAAGTTTCAACTGTGTAATCCACATAGTTTTGGAATAAAGTGGCTGTGACATACATCGGACATGAAGAATCTATAAGGGTTTCGTTTTTTGCTTGGACGCATTAACCACTGGACACGAAACCCGAGAAGAATGTATGAAATCACCATCAACCAATTCTTGCGGGGGTGAGGGGCGATTACTAATGTCAAATAATGACAGTAGTGCTTGAAGTAATCGATATTTTTTTTATCGATAAGTAAGGAGTGAATGAATGAACCTATTGAGTTTAACAATCATGTGTGTTTTAAAGAAATTAGTAAGTTAATTGTTTATTTCGTGGAAAAATAAAAAGCACGATAAGTAACGAGTGAATGAATGAACCAATTGAGTTTAATTAATCAAGTGTGTTTTAAAGAAATTAGTAAGTTAATTGTTTATTTCGTGAAAAAATAAAAAGCACCTAATAATATGTACCTTTTTAATGAAAAATTTAAAGGGATTGTGATAGATTTAAAATTAGACAATTATCCCCCTCTCGAGCTGTGATATCTTGGATTCGACATTTTTTTTTGGAGACAAAAATCTAAGTATTTTAAAACTTACTGAAAATAACCATCGACATTATAGGATTGTCAAAGATCGTTGAGACTAAAACATTTTAATTTCAACTCTTGTATCCATTTACATTTAAGAAATATGCATATTTGTAAGAAAAAATATAAACTTGTGTTCACTTTATTAAAGATCTCAAAATTTACGTCACCGTACAAAATTAGCACAACCTAAACCTAAATTAGAAATAGAAGACTAGCGTTTGGATAGCGTATGGTCTAGCATACGCTATGACAGTTTTAAACAACAAACTCCCAGAAGTTATCAACAAAACATCGCATATAAATTACCTATATTTAAGAAAAAGCCAAGGCAGCTTTCTAGCAACTACTAGCTGAAATACTAATTGCAAGAATATTTCAACCAATTGTTTATTGAAGTTTTAAAATTATTTTACTTGAATATAATAAAACCATCTTAAAATTAAAATAATTAAAGATTAAAAAATAGTATAATATAGCTTACGTACATACTTTATATAATTATATAAAGCCAGCAGTCGCAGGCCGCGACTGCTGGCCCGGCCGACGACGCGCACGAAGCGCGCCGAGTATGCACCTACCACCCGCGCACTGCGCTGTATAGGAGATTTGCTCGCCCAGCACAATGATATTGACATTTTCTTTGACCAATTAGGACATATCATTAATAAATTCCATTTATATCTGAATGACGTGCATATTGACTGACATATAATAAAATTATAAGACTGACGTAACCTTTTTCATTGACATAACTGTAAATATTGTAACGTTGACATTTATCTGAATCTTGTCTTTAATATCAATTTATTAGGAACTTAATTTTAGTTGATGACATTATAAATTCTAATTCGACTGAGTATTATACTCTTAGTTACATAGTTTATTTTTAATTTGACATTTTTGCTTCTAATTTTTATTCTATATTCTTTGGACATTATTTTGAATTTTATTTTGCATTGCATGATTATTATGTGACATTTGTTTTATTTTTTATTTTTTATTTATTGTATTGAATTTGTAATTAAGATAATTCTAATGTATCCATCTATATTATTGTTAGATTAAGCTTACTGGCGCTTTGGAGTATTCTGTCAGCCTGTAAGTTATTGAATTGAATAAATAAATAAATAAATATAAATATAACTAATTTTATTCTTGCTGTGACCTAACAAAGTCTATGTTAGAAACAAATAATAAATGTAACCACCATTTATGATAAATTTTAACAAGAAGAATATTGGAACAAATGAACTCGGCCACAAGTGAATTTTCAGATGGGACTTGAACCCACGACCTTTGGGAATCCGGCCTACTGCTCTAACCAATGAGCTACCGAGACTTGCCGAGACCACTGTCGAAATTCTCCGATACTTTTATATTTTTAATACGCTGTAAGAATATCCTTCCTTGCATTCGAAAGAGAAAAAAATACAGATGTTTAACGATCAATTATGATGCAACAGCTAATAATTTATGATTTTTTAATTTTTGCGTTGTCAATGCTATTTGTATACTTATGATAAATTTTAAATGTTAATGTACAACACACTATGATAATGTACAACATAAGTCTAATAGTAAAAAAACAATACCGTGGCTGACTGACAGGCAACGCACAGCCCAAACGGCTAAACCAATTAAACTGAAATTTTCCATACAGGTTCTTTTAACGATGTTGGCGAGCACTAAGAAAGGATTTTTGATATTACCACAGGATACGGGAACCATGCGGGTGAAATAAGCGACATTTTTTAAAGTTTGAAGCTATATTTCAAATATAACGAATTCAAAGTTCGTAAGGTTGCGTCGTTTAATTACAGAGTTCCTATAGCCATCTTGAGGCTCCATCATCAGACCTTAGATGTTTTCTAAGACCTGACTACTCTTCCATGTTATCTTCCTGCGTACCGCTTCCACCCAATTTCTTCTTGTTACGGGTTCAACTGTAAATCTAAAATTAATTTGAATAGTTCCTACATTAAAATTGGATTAGTTCGTTCATTGACATACATCGATATGTTTATCGATATGTTCAAGCCCTATACGACTTAGAAATGACAATTGATTGAATGAGTGATACATATAACCCAACCAAATTACTTATGCAATATCTTTGAAGAATTTACATGTACAATGATTACTTTTTGAAATGACGTATTACATTTTGTTTACATACCAAATTTTATTTATTTTACGAAAAATTGCTACTCTAAGAGATTGAAATTGTACTTACGCGTGAAAAGAAAATTTTTTTGATTGTCCGGTATGATTTTTACAAATTAACACAGCACATTTACCCATTTTTGAGATAATGTTCCACTTCGAGATCTTGTGTCATACTGACGACGCCATATTACTTATTGTGTCTAAAAGGCTCAGTAAGTGTCAGAGGGGTAAAGGCGAACGCGGTCCTCGTTACGCGTCCAGTGGTTAATTCGTCCAAGGTTTTTTGCCATTAGGCTACGAAACCCTAAAAACGCGCGTGTCGAGCGAGCGAACGCCAGAAGCGGAGGCACTTCTAACTTTTTATTGTATTATAAAAAACTAGTCTCCAACTTGCTCAGACAGGATAATTATTATGTTTGTCGCTAGAGTGGGGACGTAGGTTATTTAAAAGTTCTTGAATGTCACATTTGTGAATCACATGACTACACTATCGTCGTCATCAACATGAAGGCACTCGTGGTGAGTATCTTAGGCCTACGCTTTATTTTTTTTTCAACACATTATGGTGACCGTTTTTCGGACACCATAGACCATGCTGCCCAATCGGCATTAAGTAGAACTAACTGTGGGCGTGAATTGTTGTGACAGTCCACGGCTGCGTCATGGCCGATTGGACGTTAAGCCCGAGCAGAGCCAAATCAAATTTCAAAAAGGACGGACGGAGTCGGTGCGCGGCGCAGCGCATTTTACAATTGCTGAAGGAAATTGAAACATCCGTAAAGAAGTTCCCTGTTTGCGTGCAATTTATGTCGCCGAACGGAGGCGCGCGGACGCCGCGGCAGCCTGTCGCTCCTTCCGCACATCCATGCAAATATGGAACTTAACTACTTTACGGATATTTCAATTTCCTTCAGCAATTGTAAAATGCGCTACGCTGCTCCCCGTCAGGTGTACTTCGTACATTATTGCTATGAAACCGCGTCCATTAGCGATGCGCCGAATCGTTTTATTTAGTTTAATTTAACCCTATCTTCTTTGACAAAGAGTTGCAATCCGTCTGAGATGGACTCGCATGAAGGAATTCGATTCGATTCGACTGCTGAGTGGAAGCCAGGCTTTAGGCAGCATGGTGTTTTACATTTTGACAAATTCAAAGCCCTTACTCTTGACGCGATCGCATCGAGATCGAGATTGACTGTCAGTAATTATGACTTAAAAATTAATAAACGAACTAAATATTTATACTCGAAATCAGTAAATAAAGTATTTTGTGCTCTAGAAATCGATTCAGCGCCTATTAAAATCGAATCAACGCCGAATAACAGTAATAATTATTGAAATTCAATCTCGATCTCAACCATCCCGTCAAGAGTATAAATGTCCGCGAGGTCTAAGCTGAGCTTTGCATTTGTGTAAGTGCATATAGATGTACTAGTAGCAACACCTGTAGCTTTTTTTTTGTTTTTTTACACGATACCTACCGAACTATGTGCACTCACACAAATGCAAAGCTCAGCTTAGACCTCGCGGTAGTAACACCTGTTGCTTGTTTGTTTTTTGTTTTTTTTACACGATACCTACAAACTATCTATGTGCACTCACACTCATGCAAAGCTCAGCTTAGACCTCGCAGTAGGAACACCTGTTGCTTATTTGTTTTTTGTTTTTTTTACACGATACCTAAAACTATCTATGTGCACTCACACTCATGCAAAGTTCAGCTCAGGGGGGCAATTCTCGCGCCTTCCACATCTCGAATTCGACATTTTTGGAACCATAAATCTATATATAAAACTCACAGAAAACAATCTTCAACATTATAGGATTGTCAAAGATCATTGAAACTAAAGTAATATGACCCTAGTAAAGATTTTACTTACATTTTTAATAACGAAATTATGGTTTGAAAAATGTCGAATTCGACATATCTCAGCGCGAGAATTGCCCCCCAGCACCTCGCGGACTTGTACGCGGTACCTAATGAACTTCGCAACTTGGACGAATAAACTACCTTCGCAACCATAATACCTACTTATTTATTTCTATACTAATCAGTAATAGAAAGAGGAAAGATTGTATTTTTGTAATTTATAGGTTTGTTACAAATACACTCAAAAACTATTGAACTGGTTTGGATAGAATTTTGCACAAAGAAAGTCGATTGCCTGGAATAGAACATAGGATACCTACTTTTTATCCCGATATTCCCAAGGAGCTACGCGGGTGAAGCCGCGACCGGCCACTAGTTTATTCTAAAACTATGTGATTTTAACCGCATTAGTACTACCCACAGTTATTAACCGCATTAGTACTACTCGCAGCAGTACCTTTTTCCATTTGTGGAAAAGAGAAATCCATGATTATGCACATGCAGCACCATGATGATTGGGAACCAATGAGAGGAATCGAAGGAGAGAATTATAATCTTGCGTATACATCGAACGTGAACAGCCCTCAAATTTCTTCGTTTTTGTCATCTGGGAAACCACCAGCTCCGCGGGAAAAGGGAAAAAAGTGATACAAGATGCACCAAAGAACAACTAAGCTCTTAACTTTTTCTAGTTGTGCCATTTAAGAAATATACCATGTATGTCTGTATTAAATTATATTTAAACAATTAACATGTTATTTAATTGAAAAATACTAGAAAAAATCAAAATATCGACGGTGGAAAACAGAAAGGTCGTATCTCGAAAAAGGTCGTAACTCAACTAAGCATAAGGTAATAATCAGCTTTTTTTTCTGCGTCGATTGGTCTGGGTCTTATTGCTCTAGGACGACATAAAATCTGAAAATTGGGGAGTGTTTTTAAAAAGTCTGCAATTTTTTTTGGCGTAACTGCCCATAAAACAGCAAATTTGAACTTTTTAGAGATACGCAAAGTATAAGTTTGTGTTTAAAAAATAAAGACAGTTACGCGGTCACTGTTTCTATCCACGATATCAGATACGACCTTTTTGCGGGATGCGTTTTTAAAACTTCTCTATTTACGATAAGATGCGACGTTCTTAAAGTTAGTATTCTTCAAAGGACAACGAATAATCTCTAAGATACTACAATTTCGTGGGTGGCTTATATCAATCCAAACGCTGTTATGACAATATTACTGCAATCAATATTAAGTAAATTAGGTAGTTACAACGAATCGTCGGGCACGTCAATTCGGGAATATTCCGTTGTCTGTGTTGTTCCAGTAAAATCGTCTTGTGAAAACGTTACTGTTTTATTCTAATAATCTAAACGAAGGTATGAAAAATTTTAATAATTACTCATTATTTCATAATACAGTAATTTCATCAGCAAAATAAAATCCGTTTCCCTATAAAGTGAAATCCATGGAAGGAAACTATTTTATGGGTTTTGAGGCTATCACAAATGGCACATTAAAAAAAACTCAGAAACTTATGATTTCGACAATAAAATTGGCAACTTTAAAAAAAAAATTAACTGAATAAAATGTTTATAAAACGTTCTATGTCATCCAAGGCTAAATATACAGAGGTGACTTTACTTGCACTGGAAAAATGTATGTCGCCAAAATATCACCTGTACCCAAATAAATTGCCAATATCAGCTTAAAAATATACCGATCTAAAAAAACTTACAAAATCTGTCATACCGGCAGCATACGCCGATGAATATTTAAGTCTAAAATTTAACAGTAAGGTTGTCGATAACCACCCTGATACTGATGAAGAAGATGTTGTGTGATGATGTGCTTAATTTTCTATTGATTTAATTTTGTTAATCAAAATCTGATCTCATTTAATTTTAATACTTATTATAATTTTAACACTAAATTTTAATTGGTACAATCATTTTAGGGTATGAATGTGTCCCTTTCTGATCTTTTTTCTCTTTGAAATGTCTCTCTTTATCTCTTTGAAACTTCCGATCTCATTTATTTTTAATACTTCTTATAATTTTAACACTTAATTTTAATTGGTACAATGATTGGGTATGAATCTGACCCTTAATACGAAATTTAATGTGATTATACGAAAGTTAATCTGATTATAATTTTTTATTTAATGATTATGTGCAATAATTATAATAGTTCAAATTAAATGTACAAAAAAGAAAAAAAGAGTTTTCGTTTTTGTGTGTTTGGAATGTCTTTTGTGTTTTTT
The DNA here is from genome assembly GCA_910589605.1 of Chrysoteuchia culmella. NCBI lineage: Eukaryota > Metazoa > Arthropoda > Insecta > Lepidoptera > Crambidae > Chrysoteuchia > Chrysoteuchia culmella. The sequence continues at coordinate 7,909,969 of OU342651.1, forward strand.
ACCAATAAATTTACGTTTGTAGGTTCGAGAAGCCCGTGGCGCAGTGGTTCGAGCGCTTGGCCTGCGATTGTTGAGGTTAAGCAACTTTCGCATAGTCGGTCACGGGATGGGCGACCAAAAATTTACTATCTCGAGCTCCTCGGTGCTTCGGAAGGCACGTTAAGCCGTTGGTCTCGGATGCATTTGCAGTCGTTAAAACCCACCAATCCGCATTGGGCCTTCGTGTCATGACCCGTTCTCCTTATCCATCCATAAGGAAGTCCCAGTGCCCCAGCAGTGGGGATATTAAAAATGGCTGATGACGAATACGTTTGAAAAAACTTGTGACTTTTTATTAAGATCATTAAATTTAAAGAGGTTTATATTACGCCCTATTTTCTAGCCATTGTCTGTAATTTTTACGTACTTACACCCCGTCATTTACAGGTCATTAAAAACAAAAAGCAATTACGTCCTTTCTGAGGTCAGTGAATTTATTATAATTTACTGGTTTAGTACAAATATGATAGCAAGATACTACGTTTTTGAGGTATGAAATTTCTATTGACGAAGGTCGTAACTAAAAAAAAACTGACTTCCGGCAATAGGAAATTGTTGGTTTATAGACAATTTTATTCAGGTTAGAATTATATAGTTATGGTAAGAAAATTACGTTCATACGACGTACCGTTAAAAAGATATCACCGAATTACCATTTTTTTTTCGGTTTTTTGGCTCTGGTGTAAAGTTGTGTTTTTCGAGATACGACCTTTCTGTTTTCTGCCGTCGATATGTACCTATTATTATTTAGAAGGAGGGACGCCGGCAAAGCCGGACGGGCGATCAGTCACCATAGTCGGAGCAATTTCGCCCAGTTCCCCAAAGTCCCCTGAAAAGATCAGGGGAGGGCGGGTTATCATATCAGGGAGAAGTACTGGCAAGAAACTCATCAAGGGCTGTTTTTTCTCTCTGTTTTACTTTATACAGAGTCGTCAAATTGAAAAATGACCTTAACATATCAGCAACGTCAATTTCCATCACAAAATGAAAATAATATAAAAATATTACATTTTATGGTTATTGTAACCGTAATCAATTTTCAACTGAAAGAAACAAACAAACAAACATTTCTCGCATTAAAAAAACACTGTACTGCAAGTTTTGAGGCACATACAGGTCAGTATCAATTTATTTTAGACAAAAATATTTAAACTTTCAGCACAACATTAAGACAAACAGTCTGAAGTAGACTCATTTCCGCTGACTGCACCTTCACGAGCATGATGCATGAACCAGCCATCGCTTCGCTCAACCATATTTTAGCGAACGTAACGACCCTCCTCACACGACGCCGCCGAAGAAATACTTGAGTGAGCTTGACGTACATCAGGTACTTATGTAAAGCTGTATACTGTATAAATAAAAAAAATACAATGGCAACAGCAAAAAAAAAGTGCATTAATGTAAGACACAACTTACAATGTTGCTAGAAGACGCATCAGCTGGGTCATAACCACAAAGCGTAATTAAAGTTAGTTATCAAAAAAATAAATACTTTTACATTTTTTTATGTCATACAACTAATTTCATCATGTAAATGCGACGCAAAACTAGTGTCGCGACAGCACCTGCGCAGAGTGGACGTGTGGTTTTTGTTGGATTGCAGACAAATAGGTACGCACCAATAATGGCTAACCACCATTGGACAGGCGATAAAAATATGCAATTTATCAATGCATATCAACTTAACGAGTGTCTTTAGGATCCGATACACCCGCAGTATATATTTTTTTAATTTTATATTTTATCATTTGAAAGGAGGTCAGCCTTTCAGGGGTTAATGTAAAAGAATTTACGTAAATTGACTGAAATGCAATGGCAACTATCGTGTGGACTGCTGGGTATACCGCTTTTCTGAATCCACCGGCAGGAGCTCGCCCGCTACTTCCTCCAAAGTAAATATGTGCACGACTCACCTTCGAAACGGACACCCACTTCTTCATCATATCAGCACCTTCAGGCACTCACGGTTCACAGACCACCCCAGCCGGCCGGCTTTTCTCTTCACAATCACGCCTGAAGTTATTGTTTTGGAAAGTACACACACAATAATTATCTAGGTTTATAAGCTTTATGCTAATTGGACGGCACCACTGTTTTAATAGCGAATTGGATTCTAGTTTTTAATTTTCGTAAGAAGAATTATCGACAGACGTTCACCAGTTTTTTATTTAAGAAAGAGACAAAAAAAACCTTCCCCCGCTCGGTTCATAGTTAGCCGCGCATGCGCGTTGATTGGCGCGTTACTTTAGATTGAAATGGCGGGCGATTTTAATTTCACCAATCAATGAATGTTATCAGGCGGAAACGAACAGCTTCACGAATAATTGCCATCGTAAATATATGAATAAGGGTTGCACGGAACATCATTTCTACAACGACGTTTTGCATCATAAAATACAGCTTTGGTTTTGACAGGGCCATTATCTCCGCGATACTGATAATTTCACGACACTATAATTTAAACGAAAGAAGTTTCACATGTGCTAAAATTAGTTTCACGAAACTAGTTTTATCATGCATGACACTTGTTTCGTAATGTAAATCCGGCTTTTGTTGATGAAATATAATGTCGCGACATTAATTTCATGCTATTATTTTAGTAATGTAAAGTCGGATTACATACAAATTCAATACATACTTTAACGAATTTGATTTTTAAACTTTACTTTTTCGTAATTTCTATTTTTGCATACCGTACTAAAGTGAAGCTAGTTTGACAGTATGACATTACAAAATGGCGCATGTTTGATCCTATTATCCTGTGCATGAACATGAATATATTATGTATGTATTTAAAAAAAAATAAAGTATATAGGGGAGGTCAGCCCAGAGCTTCCACCTTATCTTTGACTTAAAAAAATGACACTTTAGAATCGATTTTGAAAAAGTATTTTATGTCAATGGATAGGGAATTTAATAAACTTTTATAAAGTGTAATCGCCTTTTGCAAAAAAGTTGATAATCTTACTATTATTTGCAAATTACGAAAACTTGTCAAAAAACCGGTTTGCCCGAGTAAGCGCCTAAAGCGGCCATGGCGGTAAGGGCAAAGTGGTCATGACAAAATATAGCAAGAAATGCAATTTTGAAACTAAAATTCAAAAAGTAAATTATATTAAACTTTATTTACGATATCATTTATTCAGTCTGAGCAAGCAATAATGAACGTCAAAGAAGCTACGCCATCGAAATACAAACCCTACGGCGGGAGACCTTGTAACGAGAAGAAACGACAAGAAACGCGTCAAGGGCTATTTTTTTCTCCCTGTTTTATTTCATACAGAGTCGTCAAATTGAAAAGTGACCTTAACATATCAGTAAGGTCTATTTTCATCACAAAAAAAATACTACTTAATTATAATATAACATTTTATGGTTATTCTAACCGTAAACAATTTTCAACTCGCAAGGAAGGACTTACATTATAACATTTCTCGCTTTATAAGGTTACTGTACTGCAAGTTGTAACGTACATACAGGTCAATAGCAATTTATTTTAGATAAAAATATTTAAGCTCTAAGCACAACGTTAAGACAAGCAGACTGAAATAGACCCATTTCCGCTGGCGGCAGATGTACTGGCTGGCGATGGCAGGTTCATGCGTCATGCTCGTGAACGGGTGTTCACGAGCATGACGCATGAACCTGCCATCGCTTCACTCAACCATATTTTAGGGAACGTAACGCCCGCCTCACACGACACCGCCGAAGAATCATTTGAGTGAGCATGACGTACTTCAGGTACTTATAATATGTTAAAGTGTATTAAAATGAAAAATACAGTGGCAACAACAAAATAAAGAAAGATAAAAGTGCATTAATGTAAGACGCAACTTACAATGTTACTGGAAGACGCATCAGCTGGGTCCTAATCATAAAGCGTATTTAAAGTAAATTTAAAAATAATAATAATGACTCTCATAATTATACTTAATTACAATAATTGCAGAACATTACTTATTTTTATTTATTCTGATCAAGCAGTGCCACGTTCTCAATTCAAAACATCATAAATAACATAAAATTTAAACAAAAATATAAATATCTCAACACATTTTAACACAATCAGACATAAACAGACCCATCCCACTGGCAGCACCCGTTCACGAGCATGACGCATGAACCAGCCATCGCTTCGCTCAACCATATTTTAGGGAACGTAGCGACCCGCCTCACATGACACCACCGTAGAAATGTTTAAAGAGAGCATGACATACTCAAGCTACTTGCGTTAAAAGTTTAATCTAATTCTATACTAAACAAATGAATGACGCGGCTACAACTTCGAAAATATAAAACAAAACATTTATGACCAAGTGAAATGAAAATAAAGATAAAAAAAACTTCACTTCATTTGTACACGTATAATTTATTTAATTAAATCGTATTTTAAATTCTAATGAAGACGTATTTTCTATTGATATTTCAAAAAGTAAAATCTCGCTAGAAACCTTTATAAGTATCATTTTAATTGTTTAATTTAATAAATTATAGATTTAAAATATGTTTTTTCTTTTTAAAATAAAGGCTTGTTTTCAAAAATGATTTTATATTTTTTTATTATGCTATAAAATAATAGTTCTTGTCTCCAACTTGCTCAGACGGGGTATTATGTTTGTTGCTGAAGTGGGGAGGTCGCTGTTTAAAAGTTCTTGTGATCTTAATTTGGGAATCAGAAGACTACACCATCGTGACCATCAACATGAAAACGTTCGTGGTGAGTATCTTAGTGTCACAATTACTTATACAGAGGGTATAAACGCTTTCACGTAAAGATTTCGAGGCTTAAATCATCATCAGCCATATTTGATGTCCCAACTACTTACTGCTATCTTAAAAAACTGTGAATCGATATTGTAATAAAATTTATAGCATTTCATAGAAAGAATATATTATGCGCGTTATTAACATTACGCAATCGATTATTCTTAAAATTTTTACCTGTTGTAGGTAATGTAATGAATATATACCTAGTTAATTATAATAATAATAGAACGCTTTATTGCATTTAAGATAAAGTACAAATACCTAAAATAGCTGATTTATCAAAAAAACTAAAAAAATATTTTAAAAATCCAACTGGCATTTTGAATTGAGTTAATGGAATCTTAACCCATTAAGAAATTTTAGAGACTTAAATCGGTCTTGTTTTCCTGTAAAATGCAAATCACTGTTTTTAAAGAGGTTGCTTTAATATTATTTCTCTGTTATACAAGTTAACAAATCGTGTTTCTGCAACTGACAAAATGAAGTCAATGAAATGAAGAATCAGGTTATCAATTAATGTCACTTTCGTGTGTTTTGTGATTGCTGAGTAAAATCAAGATCCCTACCGCCAAAACTATCAATTCGTCGCCTTAAGGCGCTATACGGCTGAAGCGAGATAGTAATAAAAAAAAAAAGACGGGTTGCACTCCGGGAGTGCCGGCAGAAGTGAAAACTTGATTATTAACGTTGAGCATGTTTGATATTTTGGAATGGTTAGGGAATAATTTTGCACCAATTGCTTTATCAGTATAAAAGTACTATCATTTATGTGGTAGAATACAATATTCATTTATTGCGCTATCGTACACAAACATGACAAACCATATTAAAGTGAACGTTAAGTTAGGTAATAAGATATAAGAAAACATTAGTTATTATAGAGAATCGAAAAATATATATTGACAATAAAACAAGAGACAAGTAAAAGACATTATCAACAGTCTGTCGCTAAGCAACCGAGACCATAGTCAACCTGTCACCTCAACATTCTCCATCCGTCCTACGCTTTTTCGATCAGGTCACGTGTCCTGACGCGAGTTTAAGATTTTATACCCATTACAGAAAAGTGCTCAACGCCGCTAAAGAAGTTTTCACTTCAAAAACGCACACGGGAGCGAGACCGGTTCTACAGATTAGACGAAAATACCACGAAATCACTCCGTCCGTAGTAAATAACTATAGCGATTTAAGAGAAATGAAACTAGACGATGTCAAAGATTATTAGTGTCCACTAAATAAAGCAATTTCCAATAGTCCCCATTTGAGAATAATCTTGAATTTTCATATTTTTAAGGGGTCGTTTCTAAAAAATATAATAAAAAATATATATAATAAATAAAATAAAAAAAATGAAGAAATGTATATCTCATTATCATATTTGTAACATCTCTAACCATCCAATAGTTTTGAATCAAAAAGTACGTACTTTTTTACGACCTCTGTGGTAGGCACGTACACCGGTTTCAAGGTGTCGCTTAATCTGAGGTCCTGGGTTCGAATCCTTGTAGGGGCAAATGTTTTTATGGTGAATACGAGCATTTGTACCCAAGCCATGGATGTTTATATATATTTCTACACCAAAATAATTATATTTGTGTAATTAGAAGTATTAATATCCGTTACCCTAGTATCCCACAACACAAACCTTACAGTGCTTACTTTGGGCTAGGTAAATTGGTGTAAGTGTAATAAAAAAAAAAAAAACGTATAGCGTCTTAAATTCGTGTGACTCGTATCGTCGCATGGAGCCTAAATGGCAACTAGCGTAGCGCGTGAACAAACCATGCACTACCAGGGGGCCAATCGCGATAAAAAATAACAGTTAGGTTGGTAATAGAACTACAATTTAACCGGCTTTTTTCTTGCTTTGAAGTTGGATTACAAAATTTGCTAATACAAAAGAGTAAATCGGATAAATTTAAAAATTTAGGCAATGCTCCTTTTTTGGATTGATGTTTAGCTTTTAGTGGAATCAAGAGTTTTTGAGAGAAAACTACAATTTTTTAAATTTGTTATTCAATTCCAATAAGTTTTTAGAGCGCTTGGCCTCTAGCTGGCGTAACATAAATTAAAATCATTAGTATCGGAGATTTGGGTAGTCTTGTGTACTAAGGGGCTTAAATACAACATTTTGCTGGGGTAATGAACACAGTTATATGAATAAGGATAATGTCAATTTAAAATTCAAACATCAGATGATTTTTCCCTTAGGTATTAGCCGCAATAATGTTACTCGCAGCAGTACCTGTTTCCGTTTGCGGAAAGAAGCGACACATGACTACGTCACCACGTGGAAGGTCACCACTATTGCGAGCGGTACCCGCTTCTGCTACCATTCCATCATCAAATATGAATAGCCCTCGATTGTCTACGTCTCAGGCATCTGGAAAACCCAAATCAAAGCGAGTCACAATGACGAGAAAAAAAGTAATGGTAAGAAAGGGCTGACACAGGGTGAATTGCAAAATATAACGCAGCTTTCAACTTTATTTAGTTAGGCCATCTGGGAAAATAAATATTTACTGTCTGTGTCAAATATAAACACTTTTTATAAACATTTTTTTATTAATTAGTACTTTCAAGAGTGGTGTAAAAAAAAAAAAAATTATTCGTTGTTTAATTATAGATTCTCAAAAAATAATTGTCGCTAATAATCCTACGAATATCATAAATGCGAAAGTATTTCAGTTTTTTGTTTATTTGTTTGTTTGTTACTCTTTCACGCTAAAAATACTAAACGGGTTAGGATGAAATTTTGCACAGAGATAGAAGATAGCCTAGATTAAAACATAGGATACTTTTTATCCCGATGCTTCCACGGGAACGAGAACCACGTGGGTTAAACCGCGGGCGGCCGCTAGTCTATACTAATATTCTAAAGAGGAAAGATTTGTATTTTTGTATGTAACGAATAAACTCAAAAACTACTGGACCGATTTTGACGAAATTTGGTATAGAGAATCCTTAAACCCCAAGTAGTAACATAGGCTATAAATGATCCCAAAATTCCCACGGGAACGGGAACCACGCGGGTGAAACCGCGCACGGCCGCTAGTAGTTAATAATGAAATATAAGAACCAAGTTACAAGCTGTCAGTTTTATACGCAATTAAAAAAACAAATTCAGCATCAGTTTCAAACAAACTGTAACTTTATACCACGTTTAAATGTAACACCATAAATGTTTTTTATTTTGTTATATTTACGAAATACAAAATTATTATTATGTTTCTTTTCATATGCTACATGTAAAAATTACCTAGTTTGATACTAGAATATATCCTTCTCCATATATTGTATTACTTTATATCGATTTATTACACATTAAGCTATTGATGTTTTTTATTTGTATTATATTATAATACTTAAGGCATGGCGGAAGGGGGGCTGGAGGCGGGAATCCCCGCCGGATTAAGACTCATTATCTAAAACAGTTTCTTACGATGAGATTGTGTTTTGTATGTTCCTTTTGGCTATCCTAACTCATCCTATATCCTAATCCTACCATAACTTATATTATAAATGCAAAAGTGTGTTTGTTTGTCCTTCCATCACACCCTAACTAAGCAACCAATTGAGTCGATATACGAGGGCGGTCCTCTAAGTACCCAACCTAACAGAGAAAATAATGTTTCTTTTTGATTTTTTTATTTTATTCCTCACAACATCATACATCGTTTTCTTGTAGCTTAATAAACTTTTGCCAGCGACGTTGGATAGCTTCGATGCCCTGCTGATAGTGACAACTGCCGAGTTCCTCAAAATATCTCTTTTGGAGCTGATTCTTCTCCTTCAGTGTATTGTTTTTATGAACAATCGGGAGACTCTTAGCGTTCATCATACCTGATGTTAAGTATTGACATTCATATGGTTTCAGGTGTGCAATAATGGACAGTGTTTCGTCAATGTTAACAATCGGCGCAAAAATTTGACTATATAATTGTGAAAAATTGCTTAAAACTCGAATGAAACATTCTCCCTTAAGATTATTTTTGCTCTATTGTGAGTAAACTTTGCTCTGCACCCATCTTGCGAACAGCTTTCTCACGTCCAAATTTTCTGTAAATTCACGATGTATAGCACTTTTAGGAATGCCTACTTTATCTGCTAGTACGTGCATTTTAATTGACGGTCATCCAATACAGTGTTATGGATTGCCTTCACCACTTCTGGCGTAGTCACTTCATTAACTTCATTTGGTCGGTTTCTTATTCATTTGTCCTCACCTTGTTTGCGCGATTGGCCTGCGATTTTTGAGGTTAAGCAACTTTAGCAATGGTCAATCACGGGATTTAAAAATTTACTATCAATAAAAATTTACTATCTCGAGCGGGAACGGGAACCACGCGGGTGAAACCGCGGGCGGTAATTAGTCTTTAGTAATGATGATGTACTGTGATATTACAAGGCCGCAATACGGATTGGTGGGTGTTTAACCAATAAATAAATATTTCGTACACTTACAACAATAGCCTAATTATTTCGTAGAGTAGTACCAAAAGCTTTTTAAGAAGCGTCTTTTTCAAGTACTTAATAGATTTTTAGAAAGGTACAACGTTATTTTTATGTTTCCCCAAAATCTTAAAACTATATTTTGTAGAACTAAAGAAAGAAATCTTACGAACAATTTTACCGATTTTTACGGTAAACCGCCCATATAACCGCCATGTCAACACATCATTTGCGCATTATTGTAAATTACAATAAGAACATTGATCATTAAAATTAAAAAAAAAAAACAGTTAGTACCTACACTTTGAAATTATAGGTATCTAGGTACTACTGATTTGTAGAATTATTGGTCTTAAAAATTTAGAACCTTTTTGTACCTACTTATCTCTTAGGAAGAATAGAGGCCGGAGAAGTTATCAACATTCTTGATGATAGTGAATTTATTTTCAACTGTCAACTTTAACCGGGTGACGTGACGGTGATGCTGGTAAGGAAAAACCAAAATATTTTGTAACAGTTGCAGAGTTATCTCTGTAGTTATAGGGGCACAAGCAGTTACTGTATGGACTAGAACTTCTAGTGAGTCTGATCTTGATCTCCTAGGATTTGTTCATTCCTTCGTGTTTCGATCAAAAAGCATTTCATCTAAAGTCTCTGGTACATCTGCATTAACTGGAACTGAGTATTCAAAATCAAACTCAGAATTGTTCAAATCTAAAATAGGAGAACTCTCGTTAGACTCTTCAATGGGCGTACCGGTTTTTCTAAGATCCCCCGTTTCTTATGATAACACTATCTTGATTGAATTTCATTTGAAAGATTCAATGCATTGTCGGTTATATCTGTTAAATCCTCATATTTTTTTCCTTTTTGATGTTTCCTTTTATTTTTATCTTTATTAAAAATTATTTTGCCTTGTATCTTCCATGAGATAATGTTTGGTGGCCGATATCAAGATTTATATTTGCCTTGTATCGGCCATCACTATTTGTAACGGCCGATATCAGGATTTTCTTGAAACAATCAATCCTATAGCAGGCCATGATATGTTTTCATTAAAATATTGATAAAATAAAAAAATAAAAAACACAAAATTCTGCATTATAATCTCCTTAACCAATGCAAACAAAAAAATTCTGTTTAAACCTAGTAGATAAGTAGAAAACACTTTTCTCCGTAACCTCAATAACGTCAATTTTGTCTACAAAATGGTCCGAATTATCACACGTCTGCGTGGGACAGAGGATCCTCCGCTAAGTATTCTGTGCCGCTACTGACTTGTCAAATGAACTCTGATCGCCGTTCTTTTTTAAACATTTAAAGACAAATATATAAGGTTCATTTTAGAGCAAAATTTGTGCAAGTGAATCTATTATTTAATAGTTTATGATCAAATTCGTAAGATGTGGCCGATATTAGGAGGTGGCCGATACTAGGTAAATTTACCCTAATTTAAATGTAAAAGTTGTTTGTTATGATGAGTTCTACAAAATATGGTTGTGAGATCTTGGGGAACATAGAAACAGTTCACATGTGAATGCGTGTGAAAAGAGAAACCTAAGATTATCTCCATGATCATCTCTCATCATCTCTGATCGCACCATAATAGCCGTCAAGTTTTTAGTCTTTGTCTTCTGGCAAACCACCAGCTTCGCGGGAAACGGGAAAAAAAAGAAGATATAAGATGTACCAAAGAACACCTAGGCTCTTAATGCCTGTCGACGAGTACCTAGAGTTTTTTTAGGAAACATTTTTTTCCAAAAGTAATAAGGTTAAAGAAATAATATTCAAATGAAATACCAACCTAATAATTTTTATTTTTTTGTGATAAGCGTTTTATATAAGTACCTAAATCTATTACTTTTTGAAATAACGCTCCCTAACAAATCTCTACTGACCTACGGAGAAGTTCCTCGATGGTACTGACACATTCGTCATCAGCCATTTTTAATGTCCCCACTACTGGGGGCACAGGCCTTCCTTATGGATGGATAAGGAGAATGGACCATGACCCACCACGCGGGCCCAATGTGGATTGGTGGGTTTTAACTACTTCAAATAAAGCCGGGACGTGCCTTAACGTGCCTTCTAAAGCACGGAGGAGCTCGAGATAGTAAATCTTTGGTCACCCATCCTGTAACCGACCGTTCCGCCGAGCGCGCGAACCACTGTGCCATGGCTCCTCAACTGACACATTACGAGGTCACAATGCATATTGGTGGCTGTTAACACATATATATATATATATATATATATATAGGCGAGTTCTAACTATGGTAGAGTGCGGTCGTTAAATGATTCATAACTTTATATCTATATTATCACGCAATCACGTTATGGGGCCAATGAACCTAGTCCTAGTTGATACTTATTTGTCCTAGTGCGACAAATAAGTATCAACACACCCTGTTTCGATTGTCGTTGCAAATAACACCAAAACTCTGAGACCACTATAAGTAGTACGCGCGACTACTGATGTCACAAAAAAAGGTGGAAATATTGTATGAAAATGTAAAGAGTAAATTCAATATGGCAATATCTAGCCTAAACTTCATTATTATGAATATAAAGAAATATACTTAAATGAATGCATTTTCACTTCTGCATTAAAATATTTTTCTCACAATACTAAAAGAGTACATTATTGCTACGATAAACAACATTAATATCAATAGATATCCATGTTGAAATATTTTATAATAAATATAAAACTGCTCTACTAAAGTAGACGCGCGAGCACTCGTGTAAAAAGGGGATGCGTGTATTCTAGTGTCAATGACTGCAAATGCAGACCAATGCCTATCATGGCCATGTATCGAAGCACGGTGGAGTTCGGGATAATAAGTTTTGGTCAGTCATCCCGCGATCGACCATAAGGAAAGTTGCTTAACTGAGACACTCGCAGGTTGAACGCTCTAACTACTTGCGGCTTTAAGACTAAACTTGCATAATATGTTCCATTATAATTATAAATTAAAACAACGGGACTAAAATGCGACAATTGTTATGTAGTACAACTATGTCCTTATATCTTGACGTTTCGGCTATGTTGCTATAGTCACAAGCAAACACCTCTGAATTTTGATGCACGTGGTCACAAGCAGACACAGGTGTCTGCTTGTGCCTACGGCTATAGCTATAGTTATGCGGCTATAACAACATAGCCAAAACGTCAAGCTGTAAGTAATTACATACACACATCAACTATCAACTAGCCGTTACATACTAACGGCTAGTTACAATAATCTGTCCCTAGTAATAGATAGACCTAGTCTAGAATTTGTTTGTTAGCCATCTGGCAACTGAAATGCAAAACAAAAGACGTTTAAATTAGTTGATGAACTCGGCGTGACTCAAACCTTTAGGTGCGAAAAGATAACAGACATACAGTCGGGCAACTTCCCGGTTGACCAGTAGTTTTTTAGGTACATTTAATTCATAAAGTAATTTACTTCCACAACTAATATAACATTAATAGCAGAGATGCGACATTTCGAAAATACTTCTATTTAAAATGCAAAATACTAAACACAAAATACCTTTTTCCATTTTGTATTTAAATGCTTTTTTTAGAAAAGCATTTTGTATTTTATTTGAAATACTTTTTTAGACATATTTTGTATTTGCAAAATGCAAAATATTTTTCGACAAGTTTTGTCAAACAAAATGAATACACGTGAAACTAAATTGTTATGCTGCCGTAGGTACAGAATTGTTTGCAAATTGGTTATTGCTTGATTACCGGAGTTAACCTATGAACTAACTTAATTAATTGTTGAATTTTCATTTTAAGTGCAAGTGCAAACGCCAATATTGAAGATATCATATTGGTATCATTTCAACATTTGAAGGATGATGATGTCTGCCTGCATATATAACAATAAGGACCGTCTTAAAATATAAGAGCGGTTTGCCTATCACTGCAAGGGTAGAAAGGCTTTTTCTGATAATGGAGACCCCTTGAAGCAACATAAACGAAAGTGCCTTTGACCAAATTTATGAACACCGGGAAGACGCTTATCTTTAAATTTTCATTATACGTATTGTTTAGTAATGATACGGCTGATGGTGGTAATTAGCGCGCCTCTCCCGAAATAAATAAATAAATAATTGCATACAAACACACCAATTAGCTAGCCCACGTTAAGTTTCATTAAGAACTTGTGTTATGGTTACTAGATAACGGATAAACATACTTATATACTTTTTTTTTGTAAATACATACATAATATACATATTAAACACCCAGACCAAGACAAATAGACATGTTCATGGACACAAATATTTGTCTTGTCCGGGGATCGAACCCGGGACCTCTGGCGCAGAAGGCAGGCTTAGTACCCCTGCGCCAAACTGGTCGTCAATCCACAACTACTAAGGAATTGGCTAATGTTGATAACATGAATGCTATGGTGTCAGACTTAGATAAGATGCTTGTAGCTAGCCAGGCGGACTAACAACAAGGCCTACCACCAACTAAACTACTACAAATTTTGAACCCCCACTGCGACTAATCCGCGTTGGAACCGCGTGGTGGGTCATTATATGTATGACCCATTCTTCATATCCATCTATAAGGAATGCCAGTGCCCCAGCAGTGGGGACATTACTATGGCAAATGATGAGTTCATAAAAAGTATGTTAACTCGTTTAAATAATTCGAAATTTACAATATGACAATGAGATTGAAGTTACATCGGCCGTGGTCACGGGCTGGCTAAACTTGGCCGAAACGTCGGGAAAATTAGGTAGGTGAAATATCTATCACGTTTCTACGCGTTTAATACCCGTTTCAATTTTCAATATTTATAATGCAACGCGAAAGTTTAAAAGTGTATATGAGAATGAGAGTTGATATAAGTATTTTATATTAAATAAATATTTTGAAAATAGGTATTTTGCATTTAGTATTTCAAATACAAAATGAAAAACTATTTTGTATTTTGTATTTGAAATAGAAAAATCTAAAAGTATTGGAAATTTCAAAACTATTTTGCACATCTCTGATTAATAGGTATTTCAACTTATTTCTTTAATCTTGATACTTTTAGAGAAAACGTTTCCTAAAAAAACTCTACAGGTCAACCGGGAAGTTCCCCGATTGTACCTAGTTTCAATTCTCAAATTAATAAAAAAACCATTACTACCACTTAGAGGGAAAACAACGAGGTGGAATAAACACATAATACAATTCAATGACAATAAATAATATTTATTTACTGACTCTATACATTGCAAAAAGTTGAAAACATAAAAATAAATTACAATTTCACATTTTTTTTCAGTTATGCTTATGATAAATAATAGTTTCTCGGTTATTTCTTCAGTAGATTAATTGGCATCAATTGACCCCAAATTCGAATTCACTGTAATTCTGTTGAAACGTTGAAACGCAAACAACTCGTTGTAAATTCACTTGAAATTTTATTATTTAACCGGCCAAAGAAATTAAATCGACACGTTCTATTAGATTGATCAATTAGATCGACACACCCTATCCGATCTCGATTGGCTCGGCATACTATCGGCCGATTCGGATCGGATCCGGCGCTCTATTTTTGATTCACTCGTCGCGCGTCGAGCGTTTCGTTTCTAATGATTTTCGTTCGACATACGAATTTCCGTATTTTTTTATCGCTCGAGCGCAACGAGTGCCCTCACCCACTCGTTGCAGTCGAGTGAAACAAGCGTGCGACGCGTGACTTAAGTCATACGAGCATTTAAAATATAGAGCTCCCGGCTCGATAAATGCAATCGGCGTAGAAAATAGGTTATTTTTTCAATCGTTGGAGTTATAACCATTGTACATATAAGAATATGTTTGTAAGTAACTAGGTGGCCGACGTATTTCCAAAATATCGTCATCATGAAACATTTTAATGACCCCACTGCTGGGGTATAGACCTCCCTTATTCTCCGTGTCGATGATTCCTTCATATTTTATTAGCCCAGTATGTGGTAACTTGAATTGCACTATCGGTTGCGCCCATTAAGCCTCACTAATGAATGGCTACGATCCACCACGCGGGTTAAAATAAGGATTGGTGCCACGCGGCCACGGTCACCCATCCCGTACTAGGTAATTCGGAAGTTTTTTAACCGCTACAGAGTGGCAGGGACGTGTGGGTTGTCCAAATGTCCAAATGCCCTACTTTTTGTCGTCCACCACTGGGGGTATCGGTAAAATCCCCTATCACCTAATAATTTTATAAATCCAACCCCATAATGTGGGGGACATCGGGAATAGAGCGTCCAAGGGGACCGACGCGGGGAGGGGGCTCAGTGAACTGTCACCCAAATCCGGACAATTTCTGGGGAAATCCCACGCGTATGAGGAAACTGTCCTGGGGGTTTTAGTGGGTGCGAGTCTCCCATAACCTCCCTGTATCCCCGAAAGAGAAAAAAAATGTCACTATATCCTTGTATCTAGTTAAGGGATCTTTTAAGATTGAATGGACAGGTATCCGCTGGCATTTCTCCCTGGAAAACGAAGCCCAACGCCCTAATCACTACGCCACGGGGTCTAACGTTTGCGACTGCCCTAAAAAATGAACCAGACCGTTGTCTCCATGCATCAAACCGGTATTAACTACATATTTATTTATATGTATCGCCGAAACTAAAAGTTGTGGCAAATTTTGTCAAGGACGAGACCAACGTAAATTATTATGGACAGGTCACGTGAAAGGACAAATTATATTATAACATTTTTAAATGTCAATCCTCAATGACTAGATTTTGGTGCTGTACATCAAGTTTGACACAATGACCTTTTGTAATTAAAAAACGGCTAAGTGATTGGCGGACCAGGCGAAAGGTTCTATAGTAGTTCTGTAGCACATTGTTATTATTTATCTTAAACATAGCTATCTATTGATGCACTAGATACCTATTTTAGACATTTTATACATTTATTATTTTCATTATAAAATACTTATAATATTTATGCATATATACTACCTGCGAGCCTACCATCATCTATTAGAAACCATCATTTCATAAGAACGTTTTAGTTGCAGCGCTCATGGCCGCGCTTGACAGACTGATCGTATTCGATCACGTTTGTTAAGCAAAGTTCGGCCCGGTCAGGTGTCGGATGGGTGACCGTAAAGTGGCATTATAACTGAGCGCTTGCGTGCTTCGGAGGGCACGTTAAACCGTCGGTCCCGGCTGTTGTCATTTGATTACTGTCGTTAAGCCAAGTCAGAGGTCTTACAGGCGGCTTGATAAACTCTGACACCAGCGGTGGCCACTAATCCTCACTCGATAAGAAGAAGAAGAAGTTGCGTTTTGTTTTTATTGAAGTTGTCACATTTTGACACACTTCACACTTTGGAGGCGATAATTGAACGAAGACGTCACAAAAGGCCCCCTGTATGCCTACATGTATAACATACACATGTACCAATTTATTTATATAAGTAGATATAATGTAATTTTTTAAACTTACAAAAATGAGCAGTCCCATCTGGAAAACTTACGAGACACGTTTTTAAAGTAAAAAAATATCATTTTGATAGCGTAACAAATGTAAATAAAACGTGATTGAGCAATTAAGGTTATGCATTTCCCTAACGGATCCTTGAGTATAATAAAAAGGGTGTGACATACATCGGTTTGGCCGGATCTATAAGGGTTTCGTTTTTTGCCTTTAGGCTACGAAACCCTAAAAATGGTATCAGACACACTTCTAAATATTTTTGGAAAACAATTACTAGAGTTTTTGAGATCAGTAGCCTACGCTGATAACCTTATGACAACTCCTCATCACCTTTTACAAAATGCTGCTTTTCCCGGTGCAGGGACGTTACTTATTGAGGAGTTCTCCGGATACTTCATCATCAGCTGCATTTCATCACATGCATTGAGTCGAGCATAAATTGCTTATGACTACATTAACCCTAGAGTACTAATCATCGCCTGGGAGGCCGCGCTCGGACAGTTTTTTCGTTATAATTTCAAAACGCGAGGGCGTTGCGACTCGCGCGCTCCCCTCAACTCAGTGCTCAGTGCACCCACCCCGCGACACGGCGGACAGTGGTCGTGCGTCCCGCGGGCTCTTGTCCTTTGCAAGTTATTGAGTGTCGGGTCGCCTGGGAGGCGAAAAAGCACAAATTTTAAAGTTATGTGCCATTAAAATTGTGATACATAGTATTCGTTTTTTATGCTGATCTCAACAGATTGATAATATATTTTTATAAAAATGTTACATTTTTCAAATGTTTGAAAAAAATACTTTAATTTCATATATTTGAAATATACTCTGTTTATTTTTTTTAAGTTACGTAAGTGTTAAGTTGCAAGTACCATATGAGGCTGTGTTGATTAATATTAGATATTTTTTATTATAGCAATTATAAGGCAGAGGTTGACCTATTATGTTTGGATATGTTTTTTGGTGCTTGAATAAATATATTTTTTAAAATTGCTTGTTTTTCAATATGTAGCCTCCCAAGCGATGAGTAGTAGTAAGCAGTAAAAAAATTACATTAGTATTCTAGGTTGAAAGTAATCGTATAGCTGCCGTGAAATGCTAAGTATTTAATAGTTCCGTAACCATTTGTGGTCTTCATCATCAGTTCCACTTCACCAAATGGTGCATTCCGGAAGCATATGCATAAGTTCATGCATATAATATTTGAAGAGTTCCCTGGATTTCTCCAGGATCCCATAATCAGATCTTGACATGATGACAATGGGACCACATGTGAAGTATACCCTTTCGAACAAAAAAAGAATTACTCAAATCGGTCCAGCCGTCTTCGAATAATCGAGTAACATACATAAAATAAAAATAAAAAAGATACCGTCGAATTGTGAACCTCCTCCTTTTTTTGAAGTCGGTTAAAAAAGAAATTGTGCCCTTGTGATACCATTTTTATTTCGGGCAGAGTAAACAAGTGACAGTTCTCAAGATGCCCCTTTGACAATAATAGTATTGTGTAAATTTTGTACCTATTTATTATTGTCATTTTTTTATATATAATCTGCAATTGTACTTTATTTTGGATTGTTACTATAATTCTACGAATAATAATGTACTTATCCTAACTTGTTGGCGTTTTGGGCATTTTGGGCGTTGTAGCCAGAAAGTACACTGCACTGTTTTTAATAAATAAATAAATAAATGCTACAATACAATCCTGTTCAGCCATACATAATTATAATTATATACATAATTACTACATATATTGTAGAAGTAGCTTTATTTTCTACACCTGATTGCAGGTCAGACTTTGCTGTTTGACCTTGAGAGTTCAAGCGCATCTTTTTAATAAATTACTAACTTCATATTTATAAGTAATAGCATCTTCTATACATAACTATAATAAAACTGTAAATAAAAAAAAATACATTGAATATATTTACCAAAAACTAATTGGAGACGACGTAAAAACAGTAATACTCGTAGAATACGTAGTAGAGACCATTTAAAAAAAAATTGTCTGTCTGTTTGTTTGTACACGCTAATCTGTGAAACTAATGAACGGATTTGAATAACACTTTTTGTAACATGTAGCCACTAGGTGAGGCCGAAATATAGGCTACATTTATTTTTAAATCTGGAAAATCTGATGTTGAAAGCTAAGAGACCAGCTAAAAAGAGATATGGAAAAGGCGCTCGTGATGGGTATTTTCTGTTGACATATAAAAATCAGGGGTATGGGACATTTCATTTTCCATTACATGATACAAAAATAACACTGGGAGTACGTCCACGTGGTGAAGGCGGAAACAGTGTACCACGTTCAATGTCAACGGATGCAAAATCCACGCGAACTGCGAACTAAATCGCTGGCATCAACTAGTTTTTTAACCTACTTCAAGAAAAGGAGGAGGTTTTCAACTCGACTGTATGTTTTTTTTATGTATGTTCACCGATAAATCCGTCAATTATAGACAGATTTCAATTATTTTTTTTGTTGGATAGAGTTCATTTCTGAGGTGGTCCCATTTTCACTAAGTTAGGATCTAGTGATTGGATCCAGGAGAAATCGAGGGCAACCACCGAAAATTGTATGCCCGTATGGTGATTTTGTTACGTAATCATGTCTTACTCAGGTATTGACTTCAGGGTGTCAACATTTTATGCTGCTGTGTTGATGATGAAGCTACAGAACTCCTTAACGGTTAGGAGTTGGGAGATAGTACTGCAATTGGTCGATGGAAACTACTTAGTAGTATGTAGGGTGACGTGATACTTGTGAGGTATGCTTGTAACAACATCTGATGATCTTGTGCTGATGATGAAGCTATAGAACTCCTTATGGATTAGGAGTTGGGAGACAGTTCTGCAATTGGTCGATGGAAACTACTTAGCAGTATGTAGGGCTGACGTGATGCTTGTGAGGTATGCTTGAAACAACATTTGATGCTGCTGTGCTGATGGTGAAGCTACAGAACTCCTTAACGGTTAGGAGTTGGGGACAGTACTGCAATTGGTAGATCGAAACTACTTAGTAGTATGTAAAAAAAAAGGCTAACGTGATGCTTGAAAGGGTAGGTATTACTCCTGAAATGGTTACGATGTAATCACGAAATTTCAGAGATATCTAGGGAAATTCTAACAAAAGTCTCAGTGAAATCGAGACAATTCCTCAAATATAATAGGTATGTTAAAAAGGCTAAGTATATCTACTCTTGAGGTGGTCAGGATGTAATCACGAAATTACAGACATATTGAGGGAAATCCTCTCAAAAATCCTCATAAATAGGCAAGTATAAGTGTCAGAGACAAGGGCGATGCATTGTAAAACATTCCACTCAACAAAGAACAACTCCACTACTACAATAACTTCGTCAAGAGCATTTATTCCAACTTGGACCCAACTTCTCGACCCACATTTTGATTATTTCCAGTTTCACCCCACTAGTGCTCTGACACATTAACACAACCAAAAATCGAGAAATATACTGACTTTAAAAAAAAAAAAAAAACCACTACAAAAGACCAGACAAAAAACAGTACCTAAGTATACTTACCTACTTAACTGAAAAGTGATAAATAACTTAACAAATTTTCCTATATAATACATATTAGATGTCTATAATTACCTATTTAGATATTTACAACTTACAACCTAATAATTTATGATAGTCATTTTTAACAATTTAAATATTTACAATTATCACTTATTTTTGGAGTGGATGCCAGCCTAGGTAACGTAGTCTGTTGTGTTGTTTGGCGCGCGCGCGGTCTTATTCGGTCGGTTTATTAAAAAAAAAATCAGTTTTTAATAATTCCTCCAAATGTCGCGCAAACTAAATACCTTATTACTTGATACTTTTATGTCTTAAAAACAAGGTTTGTAGAAGCAAGATTTTTTTATTGTACAGAAAGGGGTTTAAAGTTTTACGCAAAGGTGGTGGGTTGAATGCTAGTTTTTTATTATTAGAAGAATAAATAAAAAAATATTTCTTACACTCACATCAATTAACCTAGCCCCAAAGTAAGCACTGTAAGGTTTGTGTTATGTATGAGATACTAGGGTAACGGATATAAATACATATGCCTAATTATACATTTATAAGTATTATAAGTGTAGAAATATTATATGAACGTTTAGACTAGACTATTACACATACCTCTAGACAGGTACAAATGATCTTATTCATCATAGGTACACACTTGCCCCTACCGGATTCGGACCCAGGACCTCAGAGTAGTCGAGATCTTGAAACCAGTGTACGTGCCACTCTATCACGGAGGTACATCATTTTATTATTTGTCAATTTTTTTCATAGATAACACGATCCTGACAATAGAAAATACTATAGGGACTTAACTGACGGACAGGCAGACGAACAATGAAGATAGACTTTTTTTTATTTTTGACTCGGACTTTTATTGTTCCGAAAAATATATAATGTAAATCGGAATAAAAAACAAGATGGGGTACGCGATCGCTAACAAAAAGTAATTACTGTAAAAAAGCATACAACGAAATGAATTGTTGATTAAACAGAATTAATGAATCCACTTCGAAAATTCAATATTGTTGCACAAAGGACATCGAAAACAACGACAATTTTAAACAAAAAAAAAACAGACTTACGTGGAAATAATTCATTTTTTATTAATAGTACCCTTATAAAACGGTCAATTTACGAAACAATATACATTATAATAACGATGGCAATTCACCGAAATAAATTGTTCCTTGACATCTTTACACATTAATGACTTGTCTGGGTGTTGAAGGCTCATCTCGCCAATTCGGATAATGCATCTTATAAATTAAACATAATGAATTAAAGTAATAAGATACGACGGAGGCACAAAATAACTCTTGCCGGTTCTTCTCGTTACAAGGTCTCAGACAGTAGGGGTTTGTGAACCGATAGCGTAGTTTCTTTGACATTCACAAGCGCTTGAAATCTCCAGTCTTATTTAGCTAGCTAAACCAATGATCATCTATATACTTAATTCAGGTTCGCAAAATTTGTGACGACTCGATAGGGACTTTGGCGCGTAGTACGCGGCCGAGTAAGGTATCAAATTAAAGGTACTCGAGTCTATTTGTTCCGAAAACTATAAAATATACAAAATATTAAACGTGATGATCACAAACTGCAATTAAAGATTTTCGCATAATTTGGAATTTTTCGTCGATCGACGAACCCGAGTATCGGGTTGTAACCGCCCTAGTCGATATATCATTGGTGTCCGCGCTTGGACGAATTCGTCCAAGTGTCCGCGTTGCTACAACTGGATGCTGCCCTCATACATTTAGCTCGTGACCGTTTTACTTTGCCAAAAAGGGCACAGTCTACTGTGAGTCTCCATAGCCAAAAAGGGCACAGTCTACTGTGAGTCTCCATAGCCAAAAAGGGCACAGTCTACTGTGAGTCTCCATAGCCAAAAAGGGCACAGTCTACTGTGAGTCTGCTGTGAGTCAATAGCAACCGAGTCGGTTGGTTGAAAAAAAATGTCAAAATTTGTGGTCACATTTTGTATTATTATTATAATAATAATAATAATAATAATACAAAATTATTATACTTTGCATATATATTTTCTTGTTTAATAATTATCATTATTTGTTAACAGACAATTAATACAGTCCATGATGTTAGTAACAATAATCTAAAGCTATGTTAGTTATGGTAAATTTTTAAATAGAAAAATATTGGAAAAAATTAACTCGGCCACAAGTGAATTCTCAGACGGGAATCGAGAGAGAGAATTTCGACGGTGGTTCGCAAGTCTCGGTAGCTCAGCGGTTAGAGCATTGGACCGGATTTCCAAAGGTCGCGGGTTCGATTCCCGTCTGAGAATTCACTTGTGGCCGAGTTAATTTTTTCCAATATTTTTCTATTTAAAAATTTACTACTAGTATAAAAATAGCATTGAAAAATGCAAAAATTACAAAATCATAAATTATAGGCAGTTGCATCTTAATCGATCGTTAAACACTTGAAAAGATGTTTCTTTCGAATGCAAGGATTTTCTTAGCATTGATGTAACAACGCTGGCCTACAGCGTATTAAACATATAAAAGTATTGGAGAATTTCGACGGTGGTTCGCAAGTCTCGGTAGCTCAGCGATTAGAGCATTGGACCGGATTTCCAAAGGACGCGGGTTCGATTCCAGTCTGAGAATTCACTTGTGGCCGAGGTAATTTTTTCCAATATTTTTCTATTTACAAATTTACCATAAGTATAAAAATAGCATTGAAAAATGCAAAAAATACAAAATCATAAATTATAGGCAGTTGCATCTTAATCGATCGTTAAACACTTGAAAAGATGTTTCTTTCGAATGCAAGGATTTTCCTAGCATTGATGTAACAACGCTGGCCTACAGCGTACTAAAGATATAAAAGTATTGGAGAATTTCGACGGTGGTTCGCAAGTCTCGGTAGCTCAGCGGTTAGAGCATTGGACCGGATATCCAAAGGTCGCGGATTCGATTCCCGTCTGAGAATTCACTTGTGGCCGAGTTAATTTTTTTCCAATAT
Source organism: Chrysoteuchia culmella (assembly GCA_910589605.1). Lineage (NCBI taxonomy): Eukaryota > Metazoa > Arthropoda > Insecta > Lepidoptera > Crambidae > Chrysoteuchia > Chrysoteuchia culmella. Next base: position 7,933,192 of record OU342651.1, read on the forward strand.
TTTTCTATTTAAAATATACCATAAGTATAAAAATAGCATTGAAAAATGCAAAAATTACAAAATCATAAACTATGTTAGTTATTTAGAGAATAATAAAATTATTATAATAGGTAGGTCGGTATCATCGACTTCCACGTTTGACATGCAAGTAGATGAACCTATGATGAAGCGGCGAGTCCAACCTCTCAGCAATCATGATCATGATTTTCGTTGGTGCTCCCCCGCGCACGCTGCATTATTGACGATGTTTTCTTGCGTATGATTGCTAAAAAGCCATCGATCTGTGCATCAGCAAACATACCTGAGGCGCTGCAGTGACGTGGGAGCCTCTACAAAACCCTGAGAATGTTATTATATTATACTATAAGGGCATTATACGATACCTAGTGTATTAAGCGCGGTATCTACATATGTAGTTGTAGCAACGCGAAGACCAATGATAAATCTATGCCAATGATATTTTATATGTGCACTTGAAGCAGATATGTCCTACGAGCTTGCTGAAAATTGGGAATACCCTTATGGTGTCCGAATCAAATTGCTATCTCTTTCATTTCTGTGCTTTTTCGTGTTTCGTCCTACTTGTCAATAAAACATGACAGTTGTCTTGGTAACAGATTTCAACGCAAATTGCTATGAAGGTAACATTATCTATACTAATATTATAAAGAGGAAAGATTTGTATTTTTGTATGTAACGAATAAACTCAAAAACTACTGGACCGATTTTGACGAAATTCGGTATAGAGAATCCTTAGACCCCAAGTAGTAACATAGGCTATAAATGATCCCAAAATTCCGACGGGAACGGGAACCACGCGGGTTAAACCGCGCCCGGCCTCTAGTCAATAATAAAACATCATTGATCTAAGCAGAAAGACAAATATACGTACATCTTATGTTTTGGCGCGCACTGTTCATTGAAATAAAACAACTTTTACGGATATCAAACGGGCTATATTTCACGAACTATGTTGTAATTGTCCGTATTTTAAGGTTTTTTACGGTTTTTTTTTTATTTTCCCGACGTTTCGGCACCTTTTCAGCTGGCGTGGTCATCCCGTGACCAATTCAAAGAACAACAAATAATAGCACAAATAGTTTTTTTACGAAGAACCGAAATAAGTTTTCAGGTGTCTTTCAAAATATTTTAATTTGAACTCGACCAATTTCAGACTATCCACATAAACAATGAGATTGTACATTTTTATATCAATTGTACGAGCATTACATTTATATTTCATTGACAAACAGCTGTTATGGGGTTTAGATGGCGATTTCATCATAATCGCAAGTCAAGCTGTTTATTGTTCATAAAATTTTCATGCTTTATGAACAACAAACTATTTGTATTTGTATTAAACATTTGTACAATCTTTCTTCCGAATGCGAGGTTTTGGCTTAAAGTGCATAAAATATTTATGCTTTATGAACAACAGACTAAGTATTTGTATTTGCATTATACATTTGTAAAATGTTTCTTTCGAATGCCAGGATTTTTCTCACATTCACGAAACTTATGAGGGCTTAAAGTATCGGTAGCATAATTGGTCAGTGCATTGGGCCTGACTCCCAAGGGTACGAGTTCGAGTCCCGTCTGAGCGACATGGGATAAGTTGATTTTTTCTAGTACCCATATTTGATTTTTTACTCGTGGACTAATAATGTCCTATACCGGTCTCATAGTCCCACTAGCTTTGGGTTCAAGGTCCACTTTCAATTAAAAAATAAAAATAATGCAACCCACTATAAATTTATTGAGGTTTAATGGCTCGTGGTTCCACTGTCTCCAACTAGTAGAACTACAGATTATAAAAGGAACACGAGTCAAAAAGAAGTACCAGGGCGGCATAACTAACCAGAGGTTACTAATTCTTAAAAAGCTGCTTCCTACAATGAAACAAACAAATGCCTTAATATAAAATAAACATAAAATCGGAACTTCTCAAAACATATAACTCCTGGTGACTAATGTGACCCTGGTCTTTCAACTAAAAATATTTTAATTTAATAAATATTCACTTCATTTTCTATTCGTTTGTCATGTAGGTCAGTGGGACCATAAGCCCTCCATTATACCTATGTATGACTGGCAGTCCCATTAAGTAGTGGAACCACTAGCCCTACGTCATACCTATGACTGGTAGTCCCACTTAGCAGTGGGACTACGAACCCTAGTGTTTAAGAATAGTGGGACTACGAGTAACAGTGGGACAAAATGGGTGGGACCACGAGTCAAAAACCCCATATTTAGGCAGTGATTTGTAAATATTTATAATTTTTTTACAGAACAAGTTCAAATATTTGTAAATAAAGTTGTAGGTTGCGTCAGTAATCAATATTTAACTATGACATTTGTTGCTTACCCAAATTATATTTTAAAAATCAGTTTTGTTTCTATCATCAAGTTCATCAAGTTATACCCTTGAAAAATATTATTTCCGCCAGACTCTTTATGATAACATCCATATTCAATATGAAAAATATGTAAAATAATCTAAATTATCATAGCTCATCTTAAATTTTGGCAAGAGAGCCCTCGCAAGCCCTGCATTTTGAGATGCAATTGATAGGTATTGCATTGTTCTCTGGACACCGGTGCCCTGATAGCAAATGACGAATTAATTGAGTTTGGCAAACTACGAGTGTGTTCGTAACTGTATTCATATAGTTATCGGAAACTATCGTTTTGCCTTCATCACATCCATAGCCGATATAATTTATCCAATATGCCGATACTGTTATTGATAACATTACTGGCTAATGTCAACTAGTGTGCCTCCGAATTATTGTAATTAGGGATTCCGATCTCGATTCCATTTCATCTCAAGATCGTCGCAAAACGAACAGATCGAAAATCTATTTCTGCTATCGTCTATCTATCTATAACTCATGTTTTATTTTCATCAATAATTTAGAAACCACTGCATATTCTGGCTGTATGGACTCAAATTTGATTTAAATTTAATGTCCTTCTTTTAAATCCATTGTGTTATACATTAAATAAACAAAAGGATACAATCACACACATCACATCATCAGCTTGTGGATGTCCACTGCTGGACATAGGCCTCTCCTAGCTCACGCCTATTGTAGCGTTCATAGAAGGCTATTAGCCTACTGCTACCACGCTGGCCAGACGAGTTGGTAGAGGGTTTGTTTCAAATTTTCCTTCTCTCGCACAGGTGTTCAATGCGTCGAGCCTCTTAGTCGACTCTTACGACACCCCAGGCATGTAAGGGAGTGGTGACACTTGTATTCTTAGGCAGTCACCACACGGCACAAACAAAGGATACAATACTTTTATTTATTTAGAAATTATGAACAACAATAATAATAATCGTAACTTGTTCATATGTGATTTGTAACACATAAACAAGTTACAAATCAGGTAAAAACCCTTTACCAGCTATTTTTCTTTTGCAAAACACAGTATAATTATTATCGTGTAATAATTCGTCTAAATCCAATACTTTATATTTTTTTTAAATTTTCAATGCTTTTTTTTTTAATAAAAAATCATAAATTATTGGCTGTTGCATCTTAATCGATCGTTAATCACCAGATGTATCTTTCGAATGCAATTATATTCCTAGCATTGATGTGACAACGCTGGCCTACAGCGTATCTATACTAATATTATAAAGCTGCAGAGTTTGTTTGTTTGTTTGTTTGAACGCGCTAATCTCTGGAACTACTGGTCCGATTTGAATGATTCTTTCAGTGTTGGGTAGTCCATTTATCGAGGAAGGCTATAGGCTATATTTTTTTTTCAAAATTAGGGATCCGTAATAAAATTGCTATTTTGTAACACAAGGTGTAAAATCGAAAACCTATTTTTGCGTGCGCTGCAAAAACTATTGACAATAGAACAAAAGGATGTACTACGGGTTTGTAGATCCCATTAAGACCTACAAAAAAATCCGCGAGAACATATATCTAGCTATCATGGTTTAATCACAATAACCGATTTTGTGTTCAAAATAATTATTAAATCGTCTGAAGAAAAAAAAACTACGTTAAATATGTATCGTAATATTAATCTTTATCGAAATTAAGCATTATGTTATCAAGAGTATTTATGTAGAAGTAAAATACTTTTTGTTTCATCTCAATCGGATATTTCGTTTAAAAGTTATCACGTGTGTAAGATGCTAAGAGTTGGTACCTATTAATGAGTTATGGGCCATAGTTTTTTATTTTATCAACATAAAATCCTGTAATAATCTTTTTTGAAATATATTTGTTAATGATTGTAAGTATAAGATCTTTGAAGAGTATAATAAATACATTTCTAAAATAACTCTGCTAAGGAAATCCACGCGCACTTGATGCAAGCAAGACGCTTCGTAATTCTTATGTGTCTGGCTGAATGTCGAACAGATAGACAGCTATTGCCTGCGACTTATACAATAACGTAATCTATATTTTTCTTAATATTATAAAGCTGAAAATTTTAGTTGTTTGTAATGAACGCGGTAATCTCGGGAAATACTGATCTGATATGAAAACTGTTTAAATATTCAATAGTCCATTTATTGAAAGAGGCTATAATATAGGCAATATTTTATCTCGGTATTTCCACGGAAACGAGAAAAACGCGGGTGAAACCGCGGGGCACGGCTAGTTATAATATAAAATTGAATCGCTGAATGTTTTGCTAAGCGCAAATCTTGAGAGCAGCTGAACCGATTTCGCTAATTCCTTATTTGTTGTGCTTGTAGAGTCTTTTCTTTGTGCAACAAGGAAAGTTTGCAGGAGAAGGAAGAAAAAAAATGAAGATCGAAATACCTGATGTGGAACCATAGCAGTCCAACCAAACTATGAGAGATATGGAAATAGCAACTGAGGAAAAGTTGTTGAGCGTAATGAGCATTTCCTATTGACGTACAAATATCGAAGGTCTGGTACACCTGATGTGTACTAAACTATAAAAAATACATATATAGCACTTTGGGATAAGTTGTTTAGCGTGATAAGTATTTTCAATTGACGTAGGGGCAGAATGGTTACGGAATGCTGACGCGCACCAGGCGATGCTTTGTGGGTAGGCCCCCGTCAAGGTGGATCGACGATCTGCTGAAGGTAGCCGCTAGATGCCAGCAGCGCAGACCCGATCATTGTAGAGTTCTTTGGGTGGGGGCTATACCCAGGATGCAGTGGGCGTCGTGCGGCTGATATGATGATCACAACAAAATTAAAGATCTGGTACCTACACCTGATGTGGAGCCTACACCTAGCAGCCCTTCTTAGGTATAAGAGATACGAATATAGACAACATTTAATAATTCTGAGGCGGTACGAAATTCGCCGGTAAAAAATATAAGAGTACTTATTGGAGAATTTCGACGGTAGTCCGCAAGTCTCGGTAGCTCAGTGGTTAGAGCATTGGACCGGATTTCCAAAGGTCGTGGGTTCGAGTCCCATCTGAGATTTCACTTGTGGCCGAGTTGATTTTTCCAATATAAAAAAAAGAAACTGACTGACTGACCGCTAGGTCTAGAGACTCCAAATTTGGCACATTAGTTTCTTATGAGGCCTAGAGGTGCAGTAGTTTTCAGGAAATCTTGAGAAAACTGCCATATTTCGGTTAACCGGTTTTACACAAACCCGTTCATTTCAGTTTGATTCAATTTAGTAGTGTAGGCAAGTACCTACTTTAACTTAAAAAAATTGTGAAATGAAAAATGAAATTAAAAACCGCCTCCATAAAACAAAATGTAAAAAATAAGCGTTTTGGAGGCGGGTCCACCCGCAGGATCGATTTATTTTAATACTAGAGGCCGCCCACGGATTCACCCGCGAGGTTCCCGTTACTGGCTATCTTATCTCTAACTGCCGGAACACAGCAATGCTGAAAACATTGTTGTTATGCCGTCAGACTTAGATAAGATGGTGGTAGCTAGCCAGGCAGACTTACAACAAGTCCTACCACTAACCAAACTGAATACAATATATACCTCCGCTGGGAATCGGACCCGGGGCCTCTGGTTCTGATACCGGTGATGGTAACCATTAGATCACAGAGGCGGTAGAAATAATTATGGTTATGTTAGAAAAATAATTTAAAAATCCTCAATGCTATCTCACAATGAGTCTCCTAATCAAATCCCAGCATAAAAGGCGGATGTCCAGTCTTAGAAAAACGCCCTCGAACGCGTTCACCTTGTATAGAAACAAATCATATTGAATATCAGAGCTTCTTTGTTGCAAAATAATGTAAATGCCGATATGTCGAACGGTCTGTTTGAGTATAAAACGGCGTGCGCGCATCTCACAACTACAGTCACAACTCGTCGCTCACCTTTGACACAACATGGTGAGTGCATCGATCATTCACTGCGTCACGTGTAAAAAAAATAACATAAAAAAATCTTATTTTATATTCTTCTGATCATAATCAGTCTAAAGTTTTCAAAATTTCGTTTCTTAATTATCTACCTCGATTAGATTCCAAAAAGGGTCTAAAAATTTTGGTCTATATTCTTTTGATCAAAATAAGATTAAAGTTTTCATCTTTACATTATAAACTTTTCTTCAACATCAAAAAAAGCAACCAATAATCCAACCTTCTTTTTGTTTTTTCAAAACTTTATTTTTAATATTTGTAATGATTTTCAAACGAGTCCAAAAAACTATAACCTTTTTGCTCTTTCCAAAAATCCTTCTTAGCCATTCCTTTTACTTTCATATATAAGTAATAAACCAACCTTCTTGTTCTCACCAAATTTGACATTGAACATATTTTAAAATGTCGTTCCAAAAAGTCTAGAAGACAAACCTTTTTGCTCTTAACAGAAAGCCTTAACCCAAATTTCTCACCCTCTTTAAAAAAAAACCTTGTTCTTGCCATTTTATTTTCAAAAATTCCAGGTTACTTAAACCTTTTTGCTCTTTCCAGAAATCCTTCGTAGCTATCCTCGCCCTTGTGGCCGTTGCCGCCGCTGATGTCTCCCACCTGGTGCGCAGCCCTGAGGCTGACGCCCAGATCATCAAGCAGGAAGCTGATGTCTTCCCTGACCAGTACCAATACGCCTACGAGACCAGCAATGGTATCGCCGCCCAAGAGAACGGAGTTCTGAAGAACGCCGGCCGCGTAAGTGTAGCAACTATTTAAGGCTATTTTTAATTACTAATAGCCGATTTTTTAATTCAAAATGTTCATATCAAAGTTATTTGTCTGATATCTTACTAATCGCATAAATTAAATATTATTAATCATTCATATCTCTAAGTTGGCGATTGACATTTGGTTATGAATTAATTTTATTGTTGGTTATGAATTAAACTGACCGACTATATTTAACCCGAGGATTGAAACATCATCCTTTTATATTGTTTGTGACAAACATTAACTTCATAATAATTTTTGTCTTCTAATTTTTTATACGAATGCCTGAAAACACTTGTTAAAATATGAAAACAACTTTTAACTAAACTTTTCATTAACTTGTACTTTATTTCGCTGGCAACATTTGAAAACCCAAGTTTTAAAATCGCATTTAGTGTTTAAATGCATGCTTTTATATTCATTAACTATCTATATGATTATTACTATTATTAACGCAGTAAGCGGTAACTGTAAAAGTAATACACTACCTAGTAACACTGATGTCATTAGATTAGTGCCTTCAGAATTTACTTTATAAATATTCAGTCTTGTCACACTAAATAGAATAACTTAGGAGATACTATGCCTTATTAAGTAACACGTCAAGGCAAGATGAGTAGAAAAAAATAGACTCTTACTTAAATCTTCTATTCTAGACTTAATCAAATAAGTTAAGTCATAAAGTGGGTCAAACAATTTCATTTCATTTTCGTTATATTTGGCGAATCATTTATTTAATTAGCCAATAATGTATTTACAAAATTGTGCCATTTAATTTGCTTTTAACAAGAACTAACTAGTGTCAAAACTTGAGGTTATTTATAGTTTCAAGATGCTAACGCCTCGAAATGACTAAATTATACTGAGATTAAGCTAAAGTCAAGGATAACGTGCATTAGATGTGACGCTATAAATTACAAGTTGAACTGAAGGTCTCATCCGAATGACATTTAAGATGAACCTACGCTTCAAATTATATGAATTAATTATTTTGCTTCGGTCTTCCTCATTAATAAATTAAACAAAAATAGCTCAAATAAAGGTATCAAAAATTGAGGCTTGTATAATAGATGAGACTATTGCGATATCAGCCATTTGAATTCCCTCTCTGCTGAGACACTGACCTTCCTTATGGATGGATCAGGAGAATGAGCCATGACCTACAGCGTGAGCCTGATTCCGTTTGAATAGTGTTACCGACTGCAGCTAGGACCAACGGCTTAAAGATTTTACACATTTTGGATCACCTCCCTCGTGACCGACCATTTACATAGTCGCTTAACCTCCTCAGTCATAAGATTCTCAAGTAAAACATGTTTTATAATGGAAATAAAAAGAGGATAAAATTGTTCCATCACTTATGATATATACACGATGACCTTTTAGAGTGCCCACTCAATTTGATTGAAATCAAAAAGTATCTTTAACCTCCGGCTATTGTTTTAAAATCCCTCTTAAATTTCAGTATGTATTTACACAATGCTAGTTTTCAAAGTGCCATCTCTTGTTGCAATAATCTCATTACTTTTAGGATTTCTCCACTCGGGTGACCGGGCGCGACCTTTACGTCACCTTTTGTGTATTACTTACTTAGGATTAGCTAATACTGTCTGTCTTACGTATATGAGAGTTATACATTTCGCAATCACTTTTTTGCTAACAACCTATTAGGTGATATATGCAGTAACGTTAGTCAATACTAGATTGTCTAAATATCGCGATTACGAATTTGTTTAGACAACATTTAATGATGATCCAGTCTATGTTTCAACACTTGTAGTGACAAGTTGATTGATTTATGACTTTTTATGATTAGTGTGCCCTTTTATGGATGTAGTCAACGGTGGCTACGGTTTATCCAATATGTCACATCTCTTCAGACAATTCCGAACTTAACAGCTTACATTTTGAAGTTCAAAGTCGATTGCAGGATAGTTTTGTAATAGTTTGACTACATAATTACAATCTTCCTATTACATACCTACCTTATCTAAAATTATTTCTTACTATCCATCTTTTTGACCAAATAGGAGGACGAAGCCATCGAAGTCCAAGGTTCCAACCAGTACACCGCTCCTGACGGCACCCCCATCCAAATCAGCTACATAGCCAACGAGAACGGATACCAGCCCCAGGTAATTATGATCTTTCTCTCAATATTAATAAAGCACAAAATGGCATAGAGATAAAAATGAATTTGTTTGGGATCTCTTCTTCTACAGTGACAGCAGGAAGGAAAAAAGTCATTAAGTAACTTTGCTACTCTAAACCCATTCAGAAACCACACTATTAAAGTAAAAAACAAAACAACCTTTGAATTTGAGGGTCATACAGAAGTATTGGTACAACTTATAGAGTTCATTAAATTATTATAAAGACATTAAAATTAATTAATTAACGAAGTTTTAAAGAGCAACCGTATAGCATCAAGGCCTTGAATAAAAAATTATGAAGTAGGTCGACATTGAGACAAATCTTCTGCGTAAATTAATAAGACAAGTATTTTATACGAAGTTCAAGATCGATACGTTTTAAATCAAGTCGTCTCATCAATTATGTATTTCGGCGAAGGTAGTCTGACATCTTGTTATGATTCCCCTTTTTCAATAAGTCTTATTTAATTACCACTCTGATTTGCATTAAATTGTTGACGGAATATTGTAAATGTTGAATTTATTTCTAATTTTGATTCAAAAAGCAATAGATTTTGGTTTTTGGTTTACAATATAAGAGACAGACATCGTCAGTTAAGAGCTAATATGATACCTACTTAGGTTTTAGGATAATAATATAATTATTGGACGCGAAAAAAAATGATGTTCTAACCAAAACCAAGTTTGCAAGACAAGGTCAAAATTATCTACCCATATTTAAATAAACTATTATGCATCGCTTTTGAATAGTTATATTTTTCTTACCACTAAATGTATTATGTTACGTTATGCTTATCTTATCTTTATTCTTGAATTTTTTTCAGGGTGCTCATCTCCCCACTCCCCCCGCGCCCCAGGCCATCCCCGACTACATCCTCAGGTCTCTGGAGTACATCAGGACCCACCCCCCCAAGGAATAAGTTACAAATAGCTTAAACTAACAACAAATTTAATTTACTGCCTACGATGTTTCCTCTAGTCGAAACTTATTAATGTTCAAATAAAAAAAATGTTACAGTACCACATCTGGTTTGTTTTATTTCCTATTACTTAATTGATTTTTAAGTTTTTTTTATATTTTTTACAAAAACTGTTAAGCAGTTTATAATAGTAAATTACAGAACAAAACCATCTCATATTTGGTGCTTCATAATAAGAAGGTCTGAAATGTATGCCTCTGTGCCTCTTTATATATATATATATAATAAACGTAAGTATAATATAAAATAAAGTTTCCTCTATTGACAATAATAGCTACAAAATAACACTTCAAACTTTCGTGGTCATTATCACTATCATCATTCAGCCTATTGCAGTCCACTGCTGGACGTAAGCCTTTCCCAAGGTGCGCCACAAGACACGATCTCACGCCTTTTTTATCCAGCCACTACCCGCAACCTGTCTCAGGTCGTCGGTCCATCTAGCAGGGGGGCGTCCTACACTACGTTTACCGAGACGTGGTCTCCATTCGAGAACCCGTCTGCTCCAACGCTCGTCGGTTCCACGACTGATGTGGATTGCCACTTCAGTTTGCTATATTGACGGACAATATCCGTCACTTTGGTCTTCTGCCGGATGACCTCATTTCGGATTTTATCACGTTTCGGCTCCGTAGGTCATTATCACTATCTTTATTAGGAAAAACGGGTTTTTTACCTTGTTTTATTAGCTTGCGAGTCCCCGAAATCTCAGCGCAGTTGCATCCGCCATGCATCACGGAATTACTCGTTAAAATCCCGTTATTAACCGACTTCCAAAAAGGAGTAGGATCTCAATTCAGCCATTATGTTTTTTATATTATGTGCACCGATTATGCCGAGATTACTGATCCGATTTACGTGATTCTTTTTTGCTCGATGAGGAATAGTTGCCATTTGGTCCCATAAAAATTTGGTTCAGTTTGGACCGGTAACTTGGCGATGTAATTTTCACTATACTTTTTTTATAATGTACGTGAAACCTAATCTAATCTAGAACAATCTTCTGTAGTTTTAAACTGCTTTAAAAAAACCGACTTCAAGAACTATATAGCAAAAAATAAGCCTTTATGAGTTGGTGCCAGCCAAGGCAAGAAAAATAATATTATAGAATAGGAGCTCATAGTAAAATGCCTTGGCTGGCACCGACTCCAAAATGTTTATTTTTTGCTTTTTGGTTTTTTTATTCGGTTTTTTTAACCCAGTTTTCTCCTAATAATGATAATAATAACTACAAACAAAATCTTTAACAACCGAATTTAGATCATTTCAGCCTTATCATTATAATCTGGTATGATGAAGACTAAGTGGCTCCTCGTTTTCATAAAAAAAAAAAAAAAAAAAATATGTCATCGAAACATTTTTCTTGCTTATCCATCAGAGGAATCATTGCAAAATTACCCACTTCATTGATAGCTAATAACAACTACCGTCAAAACAGTTAATGAAAGAAAACGTTACTAACAAATAATTTGCATGTAACATAAAACAGATTTTTCAACACTCCATTCGTTTATTTTGTCGCTTCCTCATAACATTAAAATGGAAGCATTTTAAGAAATACCTTACAGGCACGCGATGTCGCCATCACAGTCGATTTGTGGACGAAATTTCGAGTGTGGCGTTTATTTGGCATAATAAATTCGTATGAATAGATGAATGTGTTAATTAAAATGGCATAATCTACTTTGTCATCGTTTAATGTTTGTGTTTATTTAGTTAGCCAAGTAATAGTAGCTTGGATTTGGTTTCTGATCGAGAATTACAGTTTAAAACGTCTCAATCAAACTCAATTTACAACAATATGTACATACATAAAGCAAATAATACTAACTATTACTACTTATAGTCATAACTTTTTAATTTTGCATTTTGCAATGCTATGTTATGTGATAAATCTTAAACAAGAAAATATACTAGAAATCTCGCATCCTTGGAAATGCGGAATCGAGTCCCGTCAGAGCGATATGAGACAGGTTGCATTTTTCTAGTATATTTTCTTGTTTAAGATACTTATAGCCAGTTTCAAAATAGAAAATTTCAAGTTGCAAACATCACAAACTCAGCTCAAAGCAAAATGTTCATATACATTAGCTAAAAAAAAGTGGGGTGAGACGTTTTCATTTTCAACTTGAAATTCATAAAACCGACAATTTCTATTGTTTCATATTTTTTTTTTATAAATATTAATTCCTTTTAAACTACACAATATGTGCAGATATATCTACGTATGTTAAAAATTATACTTTCATTTTACGTTAATAACTAACGGCCGCCTGCAGTTTCACTTGCGTAGTTCCCGTTCCCGTATCGGTATAAATTATACTATATTCTAATGTATAATCTAAATTATTGTGAAGTTTCATCTAAATCCGTTCAGTAGTTTTTGCGTGAAAGAGAAACAAACATCCATCAAACATATTTCACAAACTTAAAAAAAAAAACAAAATAAACTTTATTGCACACGATACAAAAACAGACATATTATACAGAGAGAATTACGAAAAAGAACAACACACATTACTGCTACATAGCAATCTCTTCCAGGCAACCTTGGGTGAGAGAGAGGGAGATATATATAAATAATAGGATTTAAGGGAATGGGTGCGTAAAGAGGTTAGTGAATAATATAGTTATGTACTAATAAAATAAATACCAAAAGAGGAAATATTTAGATAATAATGATAAATTTTAAGCAAGATAAAGGTAATGACTTCTGACTTGCTCACCAAAGGATCGCAAACAGCCTGCACAGAAAAGGATTATTTATAATAATAGTAGGATAATTATATCGAAATGGAAAAGAGGAATCGAACCCATTGCCCATGAACCCTGGCCCAGTAGACAGTGTCATTGCTCTCATTGTGGTTTGTGTAGCTATGTTATTTGATCGGTTGCGTTAATCAGCTAGTAAATAGTTGTCTTTATTAAATCACTAGCCTTTACCCGCGGTTTCACCCGCGTGATTTTCGTTCCCGTGGAAATATCTGGATAAAAGTATTCTATGTTCATAATCAGGCTATCTACTATCTAGTTGTTAGTACCCTAGGGAGTGCGTGGCTTATATGTTTGTATAGGCCGTGTACTCCGGGTGAGTCCAACATTTTGAATCGCCCCTACACCTGGGGGCGAGGGATGCGTAAAAGCATTTCTCCTAGTATAAAAAAAGGCTATCTATTATCTGTGTACCAAATTTCATCCATATCCGTTTAGTAGTTTCGGAGCCTATTCAATGCAAACAAACAAACTAACAATCAAATCTTTCCTATTTATAATTTTAGTATAGACAACGGGGAGACGCTTAGCCTTCATCGTACACCAGATGTTTTGAGTAATGTTAAAGTTGAAGGCGCACCTCTCCCGGAATCCCCAATGACTGAGGAATAACTATCTTATCTTTAACTGCCGTAACACAACAATGCTGAGAACCTCTGTCGGATGCATCCAAAATGCTTTGTAACTTAGTTAAGAAATAAAATGTTAAGAGTTAAAGTGTTAATTATATATAATAAGGTTTATAATAGGACTGACATGTCTATTCATAAACAATTATGATGACCCCGAGAACATCTGCAAAGGATATGGAGCTTAAACTCAAGAATTCCCTGGAAGATCTGAAGGCGGCAAAGGAACTAAATGACACTTTACTGCAGGAAAGAGAAGACAGCGAGAATGAAATCCTCAGGACTCGGAACTCTGAACTTAAGAGTGAACTCGCTGAGATTCATCATAAATACTCTGAAGTTGTAGACAAGTGTAACCGAATGGAAGACTTCATTCAGTCACTCATGAATCTGTTCTGACACTCATGAACAGTCGCATTACTGACCTTGAAATTAGATTGTCTCTTTCTCAAAAGAAAGCACTTGATTTAGAGAAAGAAAAAAAAAGTATTACAGAAGAAAAGCACTCTCAAAGCCTGTTCAATGAGTTATCTCAATTATCTCAATGTAATTTTACAACAGGTGACGATTCACCTTTAGAATGTGTCAATTATGTTAGTAGACCATGTTCATACAATAAAAATAATTGTCAATTCAGTAGCAGTAGCAGTCATTAAAAAAAATACATTAAGATTAATAGATATATAAAGAAAACACAAAACTTGGTTAAAAGACAAAATTATTATAATCAATATAGTGACTTAAGGAAAGAACGTAGGCAATTGTTAGAAAAATTAAATGTGATTAAAACAGAATCATGTAATAACAATAAAAATAGTGGATTGTTAGATATTCAATTAGGTAACAAAATTGTCAATTTTGAGCTTTCACTGAGGGAAATGTATACTAACTTGAGTGAGTTCTCTCGCAAGCAGCTAAATCATCAAAAAATGGCTGCAAATGACATGATAGACTTTTGTAATTTTAATACAGATCGGTTTGAGTCACTAGGTAAGAAACGCAGTTGTAGTTGTATGATTGCCACCACTTGTTTAGGTCAAAATGAGTCATCAGGCCAAGTTGCTCAGGTGGGTGATTTACTAACCAACTCTGTTTCTGATAGTTTATTACAAAACAATAAAAGTATGTCCCCTGCTAAAACTTGTGATACTAATACAATTATGTTCTGTGACTATATTGGGAAGAACTTAGGCCATTTAATCCAGAAAAACTCTAAGGAAAATATTGTAAATATTGTATGCTTGCCTCAAGTATAAATGATATAATGAAAACAATTGTTTAGAAATCTTATAGTGACAACACAAATATCATAATTTTGATGGGGAATAGGGATAATGTCAATAAATAACAGTTGATATCTTATGTTTACTCTCTATGCTCCTTAAATGTTAGGAAAGTTGTAATGTTTATATTTCCCTACAGTCAAAGTTTCACAGAGATAGAAAATAAGTTAAGATACAACTTAAACTTAACATTAAGCACAGTAGCTTTTCATAACACTGAAAAGCTACATATAATTGACATAAATCCTTTGTTAAATAATTTTAACTCAACAAAAGATAATTACTATCTGCCTCACTATTATAAGAGACAAATTACGCTATCTTTTTATTTTAAACATTTAGCCAATAATCTGGCTATTAAAACCTCTGCTTTTATTGAGCAGATAAATTCTAACATTTGTAATATAACCTTGGAATCTGTTCCAAGTAATTTGATTCTATTGAATCCCAACACTGACTTCGTTAATTTAAATTACCATTAGAGACAACAGAGGTGTCCTCTGGCCCAGTGTTGACAAGAGGAAAGCCAAAATGTTTAAAAATTGTTCATCAAAATATACAAGGCTTTTCTGACAAAGACCTAGAAGTAAGTTTATTTTTAAATTGTGAAAATGTTGATGTGTTGTGTATCACTGAGCATTGGTTAAAATGTCACGAATTAATTTTAGATCTGGATAATTATAGAATTGTAAGTTCATTTAGTAGGCAATCTGCTATTAGAGGCAATTCGAAGCTCGCAAGTAGATTTTTAAATTTATTTAAATCGTTTAATTTATCTCATACCTTTAATGAGCCTACCCGAATAACACCCACATCTGCCACCTATTTAGACAACATTTTTTCAAACTGTGTAGTCACTGAGAAATCTATAATAAATGTTATTAAATCGGACCATAGTGGACAACAAGCCTTTATATAGCACCATCATGTCTGTCCTAAGCAGAAAATTGTATGCAGGCCAATAACTAAAAAGGGTATAGATGAATTTAGAAACAATGTGATTAATAAAATTGAGTCTTTACCAGTTCCTACTATGGAATCTAATTATCTTTATAATGATTTATTTCATGTGGTTGAAGACGAATTTAGTAAAAAGTTTAAGCAAAAAGTGATCAATTGTAATTCGGATAAAGTAAAGTTTAGTGATTGGGCCACGCCGGGAATTTATACAAGTAGAAGGAAACTATATGACCTCTATGCGTCAAAGCATACTTCCTGTGACCCAATTTTTATTGGATATGTCATAAAGTTTTCAATTTTAAGCATATTAATAGTGAAGACATTAAAAGCTTTCAAGTCTATAAATATTTTAAAGACTGAAGATCTATGGGGCATATCAACCAACATTATTAAATCAATTATTGATACAATTAGCCCCATATTTAGCTTTCATTTTTAATCAATGCATAGATGAAGGTACTTTTCCCGATTTAATGAAATGTAGTAAGCTTATTCCTCTTTTTAAATCGGGTGACAAAAGTGACCCCAAAAATTTTAGGCCGTTATCAGTATTACTGGCACTTAGTAATTTTTTTTTAAATTATATACTCGCAATTATTAGACTATTTAACAATAAATCAAATCCTTCATAACAATCGGTTCGTCTTTTCTAAAGGTAAAAACATTTTATAAAAAAAATTCAAACCGACTTCAAAAAGTAAAAAATAAAACTTTTGGAGTCGGTGCCAGCCAGGGCATTCTACATTGCACTTCTATTAACTATATATTTTTTTGGCCTTAGCTAGCTAGCACCGATTCCAAAAGTTTTATTTTTTACTTTTTGAAGTCGGTTTGAATTTTTTTTATAAAATGTTTTTATTTCAGATTTTTTAGTTACATCATGTGCCGTTACTTACATTAATAAAAATCAGCCCATACACAACAATGTCATCTAGGTAAACGACTACTTGCCAAAAGGTGATTGATATTTTTCAAGATTATGAAAAAACTACTAGCCAGATCTTCGTAAAAATTATATGGGACCACACATAAACCATCTTCTTTCAGATAAAAAAAGAATTATAAAAATCTGTTAACAACTGGCGAAGTTATGGTGGAACATACATAAAAAAAAAAAAAAAAAAAAAATACCGTCGAATTGATAACCTCCTCCTTTTTTGAAGTCGGTTAAAAATACTACTGATGCTGGCTTTGCACTCCTCAAACATATTTTTGAGGCTTGGGAGGGCAAGCAAGACGTAATTGGTATATTCTGTGACCTGTCTAAAGCTTTCGATTGCGTTGATCACGATACACTTTTAAAGAAGCTAGAACATTATGGTGTCTCTAAAAAATCGGTTAGTCTTTTGCAGTCATACTTGCATAATAGAAGTCAAAAAGTAATTGTCAATAATACTGCTTCTACTGGAGCCCCCATTATTATGGGCGTGCCCCAAGGTTCAATATTGGGCCCTTTGTTGTTTTTAATTTATATTAACGATCTTCCTTACTACACGAGTAAATTATGTGAGACAGCACTATTAGCAGATGATACATCTTTAATTTTTAAAATTGATAGAGGAATCAATTGTTCTGACGAAGTAAATAGTGTTCTCTCTCAAGCCGCACACTGGTTCAACAGTAATAATTTGTCTCTTAACACTACTAAAACCAAGTTTGTTAAATTCTCATTACCTAATATAGTGCAGGTCGATATGCTTATCAATTTGAATGGGGATGTAGAAAAGTTAGTTGAGAGTACAAAATTTCTTGGCATTACATTGGATTCAAAACTACAATGGGATCCACATATTGAAGCCTTGTCGAGTAGACTTAGTTCTGCGGCTTTCGCAATAAGGAAAATATGGCTCTTAACTGATATTGAAACGGCAAGACTAGTTTACTTTAGTTATTTTCATAGTGTAATGTCCTATGGCCTGTTGTTGTGGGGCTCAGCAGCTAATATAGAAAATGTTTTATACTTCAAAAAAGAGCTGTGCGCGCCATTTACAAACTTCGACGTAGAGATAGGATTTGTTTAAAGAGATTAATATACTAACTTCGGCGGGACAATACATCTATGATAATATAGTATATGTAAGGAAACATCATGATTTATTTATTAAGCATAGCGATGTTCATAATTTTAATACTAGAACAAGAATAAGCTTGCCGCTCCAAAATTTCGGCTTGAAAAATGTAGACGCTCGTTTTTGGGGATAGCCTTATTTAATAAAGTTCCACAACAAGTAATTGAGCTGCCTTTGCATAAATTTAAAATATATATTAAAAAACGCTCTTAAGCAAAGGTTATTACAAGGTAGATGACTATTTAAAAGACCAAAATGCATGGATGTGATACCAACATTTAACATAACTATTGTAAATTGTGTAAGAGGAAACTATTCTAATATTAGTATGAGAACATTTTCTTATTTTATTAAATATATTTCAAGATTGTAGATTTGTGTTTGGCAACAACATGTTCCATTATATATGTTGTTGTTTCTGTTAAGGCTGATAAGTTTCTTGCGGCCGTTCTTTTTATCAGTTAAAAAATGCCCTGAATGGCTGGTAGGGAAAAAAAATGTTGGACTATTCGAAAGTACTTATCTATAAGTCTATTTGAATAAAAATCTTTGACTTTGACTTTGATTTAAGATAAAAGCCCTTAAATTAAATAAAGAAAACAATGCTGAACGTGAATAAAAATCCAAGCTCTTGAAATTAAATAATTTTGTTAAAAGTTCACATCAATGATCTAGGGGTCTACTGCCATCTTTTAGCGCAGTATTGTTTTAATCTTACCTAATGCTATTCCTTACTACGACCCACATAAAGTAAGTTTATTTATGACTAGCGGCCGCCCGCGGTTTAACCCGCGTGGTTACCGTGCCCGTGGGAATATAGGGATAAAAACTATGTACTCAGACTGTTAACTATCTTTGTGCCAAATTATCCAAACGAACCATATCCGTTCAGTAGTTTTTACGTGAAAGAGTAACAAATACCAAACATCCTCACAAACTTTCGCAGTTAGGTTTATTCGCAAAACGTCTCTACTTGGCAAAATGTCTAGCCGTCGCAAAATGTCGCTTTCTTATAATGTCTCTTTCGCTTGTACGAAAAAGCATAATAAAATTGAAACAATGCTGCGCTAAGCCCTGAACACCACATACAAAGGGGTGATCTTTGTGTGTCCTTGTGAGTATGTGAAGGCTTCGCAAATATTGACTGACGACCGATAAGCTTCATAACCAGCGAGTGATGTAATTAATTTGCGAGTAAATGATATGTACGAATAATTCCAAACGGCAAAATGATGGTTTTAATAACTGCTTCCATGAACAGGCGTATTTTACTTGTTTTCTGTAGGAAGTGTAATTAATTGTGTAAAATATACTGATTATAAGTATGAACATAATATCTGTATAATTGGCGGACAGGATGGGCGAAAAGTACTGAACATGCTTGCATTGCCTAACTGTATATTTTAGTGTAAATACAATTTATTGTTAATGGACGAAAATCGCGAAGAAGAATAGATATGCTTGTACTAGGTTAAATAGAGAAAGATGATATTGAACGGTAACAAGACGTGGACATCATCATGTCCCCATGTGCACTTTATTTTTCTGTAATCGTAGTACACTATGTATTTGTTATTATATATGTATCTACAAAAAAACCTCAAAGCCATTTGCACAAGTCATCGGTACTAACCCATATAATTCCATGCAAAAATTTGTTTTTGCATGGAAGCTACCCTGAAATCGCAAAAAAAGCTGTTTCAGACATATATAATTTTATAAGTACTTGTGCTTTTATAATCTCGCGTTTCAGGATTGCTTCATGTAGTGTATGTTGTAGTGTATTGCAAACCGTTTTAGGTTTTAGGGCCGATTTGACCAAACTTGAGTAAGTTTTTACTCTAGTGTAAAGTAATGCTTATTCTAAGAGTAAGCTAATTTTGAATTCTACCAAATACTAACCTAAGAAAAAGTAACTACACGCGAGTAAATATTTACACGGGCAATTTTGGCGGAGTAAGGGTTTAATCTGAGAATAACAGCTGTCAGAGCAGAGGTGTCACTTGTGAAAATAAAATAACCTCAACTTCGTTTTTTTTGTAATAACAAATTTGTACGAATAATGTCCAAAATAACAGAAAACAACACAGCGACAAAAGTACCACGCAAAAGAACACAACCAAACATAACCTAGAAACTAGAAATAAGAAGCTGTTAACATTTGTCATTTCACGTATTATCCTACTAAATTCAATTGTTGTGTCATTTCAAGGTATGCTAGATGTAACAAAAGTAAATGATTTTTGTCGGTTTATACATTCGTTCATCATTCTTTTTAATACGCAGAATATCAATACCGAGTATAACGTACTCCTCGAGTAAATTCAAGGAGTAAAATTATTCCCGTAATAGTAACACTCGTGTAACTTTGTGTTTGGTCGAATCTGCTCTTAGAAAGATAACGAAACAAGTATCCGATTATGATGCTAAATTATTTTTTTTAAATACTTGTTGCATAGTGGAGTAAAAGCGAAAGCAATTACCAGCCCCCTTATTGTCTAATTTCAAAATCTATCACAATCCCTTTCAAAGGTATTGTGATTGTGATAATGATTTATGGAATTGTGTAACTTATAGTCGCAATCCCTTTCGGAAAGAATGATGTTTTAAATGACACTTCATTTGACAATTCTCCATACATTTGAAAGATATTTTACAGTGTCACATTGCTCAGACAGTTCAATTTCGTTCATTCAATACCTTTCAGAACGCGTCCCGATCACAATCCCTATCAAATGTTAAATAGTGACAGTTTGAAGTATGTAAATATCTTTCAAATGACGAATTGAAAGGGATTGCGATAGATTTTAAAATTAGACAATTATCCCCCAGGTTATACCGAAATGAAAAAGAGAGATAACAAAGTACCCCGTATCGCGTAAAATACCCAGTATCACGTTACGTCAGTTTGTTTGTTTATTTATTTAACACTTTTTCACGCTAAAACTACTGAACGGATTTGGATGAAATTTAGAACACAGATAGTAGATAGCTTGGATGAAAACATAGGATACTTTTTATTCCGATATTCTCACGGAAACAGGAACCACGGGCGACCGCTAGTAGTACATAAGTGCACAGTGTGGTGCAAAGTTACCGACGCCATACGTTTATAATGTATACGAGAGCGTCAGGATGAGAACAAAAGGCTCGGTTGCATCGAGGGTTGGACAAATATTGCTTCAGTACCGACATGCTTTATTAACGCAATTAACGCCCGTGTTCAGGCTCCCAGAAATTAAACGATCACCAAATATACAAGATGCCTATAACGAGCGCCAGCAGTTTGAAAGAATATTTTATTTTTGATTTTGATAGCCTGGAGGCCAAGTAATTTTTTCTAGTACTTAATAAGACTTGTTAATGCTAAAATAAATAAAAATAACGTCCTATCTGAGAACAACTTGTGGCCGAGTCGATTTTTTCCAATATTTATGTACAATAATAGCTTATAAATACAAAAAAAAAAAACTTGAAAATCATAAAATTTAAATAGCTTTATGATAAATTTTAAAAACATACAAAAATATAGGAAAAAATCAACTACCTTTGGGAATCCGGTCCTATGCTCTAACCACTGAGCTACCGAGACGTTTATTTTTAAATTATTGAAAAAGTAGCTTCTTCTTCTTCTTTTTATTCAATGGCGGTGCCCTTTTGGATTTCGCCAGTATCCAGTTTTAATAAATTAAAATAATAGAAATTATACGGAAGATTGAGTTAAAATGGAGTCTCACACCACGTGTTCTTGCGAAAGGATCTTGGGTGAAACTCCAAAAAGTAGTAATGATGTAGTTATTGCACAGGAAAACAAAAGATCTCATTTGATATTTAATAAGAATATCAGTGATGCACGCTGCAAATCAGTTCAGTGGGGAATAAACAAAAAATATAAAGAGGGGATGTAAGTTCTGTTACTGGTAGTTACCTAAAAACAATATTAGACCAGAATAGTATCAACTTTTAATAAATACAGTGTTTCATTTTACGAGTTGATTTCACAACAGTAGATTATGTAACTGTTCATCAGAATATAATACAAAGCTGAAGATTTTAAGACAACATTTAAAACCTACACTTTCACATTACGAACATAAATAAACGTCCTAATGTCAGTGCCTTCGTCCATTGTACTGTTAACTTTAGTATATAATAATAATGTGAACAGAGATTACACCATCTCCGAACACTTCGACGATCGCTTCGCACTCAAATGCGAATCAGTGTGAAATTATTAGGAAGGTACATGGGGGATATTATGACGGAACAATTCCAGGCAGTTTTCTGAATTCCCCCTGAAGGTACATCAGAATGGTTTTACGAAATCTTATACTCATCACTAGCTGGACTGGGATGGGACTCAAAGAAAAATACAGGATGCTTCAGTTGCTAGCTGCTAGCCAGTAAAAGAACGGGCAGGGGGCCTGTCATCAACTGTAATGCGATTCATTATAGGTTATTTTCGGTAGTAAAAGATAGTAATAGTTAGTATTATTTGGTAAGAGTAAGACGCCGCTATAAGCGCCGCATGACAGCATTCCACTTTCACAACCTAAAAATAACCTAAAAATAATCGCAAAGTCCCCAGAGCATATTTGAAATCGATTCTAGCTAAAGGGCTGGGAATCTGTCACTATTGTTTCATGGCATCTAACAACTTAGATCCCACCAAAACCAACTGTGGCATTGTTGAGATGTCGCTATGAGACTGGTGTTTATATTTTTTTACGCTCGAGCTGCATGTTTGACATTATGCCAACTCTGCAAGGGCTATATGGCGGGAGAGTAATTATGTAGCAAAGGTATAGAAAACTCGTCACATAAAAAGAGACTTAAAACAACACGAAATATAAATCAAATACTTTAACTATGTTCAAATTCGTGAAAGTTGTTTTATAAATGTCAACTCCCCAACTCACTAGGCAGACTGCAATAGTATAACGGTTTCATTGTTTTTAACAGACGATAGAATTGTGTTCCCACGAGAAAGTATTGTAATCTTCATAACCCCGGCAGCTAGCGACGCAACCGTAACGAAGATCCTGCTTCAATCCAAACTTTAGTCGTTTATGAAAAAATTAAAAGGCAAACTTTGAGATCTCACTGCCGAAACTTTGTGTTTCAATTATTAATGTGCACTGAGGACTTTTTCTTGTGCAAACTTCTGTTCAATTCTGATGTGGCACGAATATCGCTTTTACGAATTAGATTTGACTTAGCCTTTAGTTTTGTTTAAGTTTTGAAACTTTTTCCTTTTTGTTTCAGGAGTCTTGACTGAGAATTTACAACAGCTAATGGAATGAGATGTTTCTTGTTTCTGAATCTTTACTATAACGTTGCTAATGGAGGTCATGATGTAGAAAAGTAAAAATTTAATCAAGTTTAATTCAATAATAAGATGTCACCAAAATATGATATTTAATTAAGTACTAACATATAAATAAAGCTATTCTTAGTAGAAAACGAAAAATATGTAGCATAATTCCGCAAGAAAAAACTTACATGCAAGATGCACCGCCACCCCGCCCGCAAATAAATGCAGATGCAGCACAGTGACACACCTTGCACCTTTACCGACTACTCTACACGTGTTTCGCCCACAAATGGAGCATCCTCAGGAGTTGTTAGACCGTGCAATACCAGCACCGAGTCTAGACTCGGTGGATGGATGGATCGGTCTATGGATTTCTGCCAAGTAACGCCTGATTTTAGCAAATAATAAAGTATTTTTTTTTCTTGACAAATAAATTAATTATAAACATATGAACATACTACAGTACCTTATACTAACTATAACAAGATAACGCCGTCCAACTCGCAGCCGCGTGGCATAGTACTGAGAACACTTACTATTTTTCCAGGTGATACAATAATAGAGCTGATTTCGAAAAACAATTCCATGTTCAGTTTCAAATCATGCCAATTCAAATTAACCCGTTTCGAAACTCGATGCGAGCTCTTCCAGCGATTTAATCAACTGCATTTACGAATACCCAAAGTACACAAAGTACTACTCGATACGAACGAATCATATCGGAATTTAACTAAAAATTCATTTAGGAGACTCTTTGGGGCTTTGATTGGGAAATGCCAAAAGTTAGTTTCAAGTAGTAGAGAACATCATCAATTATTTCCTTTGTTTTATTTTCCGAATCTATACAGGGTGGACAGTTAAGACAGGGCAGTAAGGGCAGATATTAAACCGTTTTCGCTACATGAAAACGTCCTTAAGAAAGAAGAAACCATTTTTAATTTTTTTTTAGAAATTTTTAACTGCTTTTACAGATTTTGAAAGAAATATACAGTCAGCAAGAAAATGGGCAGCAAATTTTTTTTGACGGCAATTGATTCTATTTCTTGTGAGGATTAAAACACTCTAAGGCCCGTATTACAGAACGTGACTCAAGCAGTGATCTATACTTGAGTACACTTCGCAAGGGACGCGCTTATACATCGTATGTAGCGACGTCCCTTTCTAACTGCTCTCAAGGACAGAACACTGCTTGAGTCACGTTCTGTAATACGGGTCTAACCCCCATATTCTAAGTCGTTCCTCCAAAACTTTTTACACTCCACTCAATCTCGTCGTGGGTAAAAATGGTGTGTACGCTAGGCCTAACACGAAGTGGCTACGCTGGCTGTACTCTTTGGCTCCTCCAGGTCCTTACGGAGTTACGACTTAGAATGCCGATTTCGAGGAGTATTTCGAAGAGGTTTTCAATGAGGTTTCGTTAAGTCGAGGACGAGTAAGTTTTGGAGGAACGACTTAGAATATGGGTGTAAGACACCAACAGAGGTTTAGTGCTAGAAACATCAGAAAGCGCAAAAAACACGCGCCTCGTATCCGCTTCGACCTACGAGTACCTTTGTTGAAAAAACTTATATTTTAGCCATTTCTAACTTTTCTAGTACTCATACCGCAGTAGGTGTCTTTAAGTGTTTTGATCCTCATAAGAAACAGAATCGATGGGCATAGTTTTTTTTAAACTGATTTTTTCTCCTAATTGTATTTTTCAAAATCCGAGAATGCAGTTCAAAATTTCTCAATAAATTTGGTTAAAAAAGGATAGTTTTCATGTAGCTACAATGGTTAGGGTACCTTAACCATTGTAGCTACATGAAAACTATCCTTGCATACCCCGTTTTAACATTCCACCCTGTATATATTACAAACTTAAAACTTAAAAATCCCTTATAATAGAATATGTGTCATTGATTGATTGCTTGCTTTAAGTTAGGTAATCCTAACTTCCAAGTCAGGGCGACATGAGACTAGTTGCTTTTTTCTAGTATATTTTCTTGTTTAATATTTATCTCATAAAAATAGCGTTGTAAAATGCAAAATTAAAAAGTTATAATTAGGTAATCCTTTTATTGCTTAATTTTGTAACTTTTATGTTTGTGATAGCATTTGAATATATTAATCGGCACTTGATGATGGGGCTGAACATCAGTAGTTGAATAAGGACATTTTATGTTTCTTCGCGCACTCATCATTGAACATCGGGAAACCAAAAACCCTAAAAAACATCAAAATTATACCTACTACCTATTAAATATATAAAGTGTTTATAGTGTTTTATATTATATCAGTAGTTAGACCCTAAAATCATGGTTTAGTATGTTAGTTATTTAATTATATATTCTGTAGAACATATAGTTGTTATATAATGTTATTCGATTTGTTTTTTTATGGTTATCATAATTTGATAATTATCATTTTATTTTAATATTCGGGGTATTATCTAAAAAATAAACCTTATTCTCAATAATCAGACTAGTCGGCCCCAATAACAGTTTTAAAAGTACATTTCTTTATTTTATCGCGACATGGTAAAAATCCATGTCGTCATCATTTTTAATAAGCTCTTGTTCTTATGACACAATGGAGACAAAGACGAATGCATAATGCCGGTGCGGTTGTTAATGAATACCAAAATATTAACAGTTACATCAATGAGAAGTACTTTTGAATTAGTAACGTTAACATGCTTATAATTAGATAAAGGAATATTGAATGCGAACGTTTTATCTGTTTTTTTACTATTGAAATTTTAAACAACTTTTTTGTTGCAAAAAGAAAAAACCCATTTTGTTGCCAAAATAATTATTGAAGGGGGTGAAGATACTGATAAGCAAGTAAAAAAATTTGAAGTTGATTAAATCGTAGGTTGCAATACAGAAATTGCAATGCATTTAATGAATGTAATGCCGTGTTTGAGGGCCTTCAAATCGCGAGTGAATTATCTCCTTAGCAAGCACGTTTAATCCTAAATCGCATCATCGCTTACCATCAGGTAAGATAGTAAAAGGGTTGCGGCCAGGCATCCTATTAAAAAAATTAATATCACCATACCTTCAATACCATCAAAGTTATGGATTCCGGATCGTGATATCGCAATACACGACGTACCATTATACTAAATTATTCAGATTCAGTTAGTCCACTGTAAAACCGCCAGCGAAATGCACGATACCAGCAAGAACTTTATCAGACAGAGTTGCGAATTGGTTATTTGCACTGAAATTTTGTGTGGTTTGCCATGGTAACATTTGATAAATATTAAACAAGAAAATATACGAGAAAAAGCAACTTTCATATGTCGCCCTGACGGGATGCTGGACGTGAGACAAGTTGCTTTTTTCTAGTATATTTTCTTGTTTAATATTTATCACATAAAAATAGCATTGTAAAATACAAAATTAAAAAGTTATAATGGTAACATTTTATTGGATTTTGTTATTTTATTCTACTCATATTATAAATACACAAATATGTGAGTTTGTTTGTTTGTGTATTTATTTGTTTGTTTGTTACTCTGTCACGCAAAAACTACTGATTTTTTTTTTAACGGATTTGGATGAAATTCTTTATGTAGGGATTTCAAGCAGTGAACTAATACATAGGCTTCTTTTTATCCCGATATTCCTACGGGAACGGGATGCACGCGAGTGAAAACGCGTGTGGCCGCTACTATAATTATAAAAATGTGGGTGCATATCGAGTAGTATCAGTAGAGTTTTTTTGGGAAACGTTGTCTCGGAAAATAATAAGGTTTAAGAAATAATTTATGATTCAAATGAAACACCTGTTGTCGTCGTCGTCATCAGTTATTTTTAATGTCCCCACTGCTGCGGCACTGGCCTTCCTTATGGATGGATGCGGATTGGTGGATTTAAACGACTGCAAACGCAGCCGGGACCAACGGCTTAACATGCCTTCCGAAGCACGGAGGAGCTCGAGATAGTAAATTTTTGGTCACCCATCGCGTGACCGACCATTGCGAAAGTTGCTTAACCTCAACAATCGCAGGCCGAGCGCGCGAACCACTGCGCCACCGGCTCCTCACCTGTTGATGTTCTATTATTTGTGATATAAACGTTTACTCTACATCTATTACTTTTTAAAATAAAGCTTCCCAAAAAAACTCTACTTGTCAACCGGGAAGTTCCCCGATTTAGGGGGGGTCAGCTCAGAGCGGCCACATTTAATTTGGCTTAAAACAAATGACACTATAGAATCGTTTTTGAAAAAGTATTTTATAAGCACATTTTAAGTTTCTTCGCGCACTCATTATTGAAATAAAACAACTTTTGCGGAAATTTAGTCCGATTTATTTACCCGAAATATATATTTGGTACTATAATTTTTCGGTTTATTTGAGGTTTTTTGGTTTCCCGACGTTACGGCACCTTTTCAGTTGCCGTGGTCACGGGTTGACTAGCTACTTATAAGTCTACCTTCACAAAGTTGATTTATTATTGACGACCTGTTTGGCGCAGGGGTACTAACCCCACCTTCTGCGCCAGAGGTCCCGGGATCGATCCCCGGACAAGACAAATATTTGTGTGCATGAACATGTCTATTTGTCTTGGTCTGGATGTTTAATATGTATATTATGTATGTATTTACAAAAAAAAAAGTATATAAGTATGTTTATCCGCTATCTAGTATCCATAACACAAGTTCTTCATGATACTTAACGTGGGCTAGATAATTGGTGTGATTGTATGGAAATATTTATTTATTATTTAGTTCGGAAACGGTTAGATAATTACTAATTTTTACTATGGCAAAAAATATTGAGTTTAATATTTTGATTTGTTTACTATTTAATTTATATATAATTAACAAAGGAAAAAAAAACTAATTCGTTTTTTTTTCTAAACCTCAAATAAACCGAAAAATTATAGTACCAAATATATATTTCAGGTAAATAAATGGCACTAAATTTACGCCTAAAGCGGCCATGGCGGTGCAGGCAAAGCGGTAATGCCAAAATATTACAAGAAATGCAATTTTAATTAACACAAATACCAAAAATAAATTAAATTTCAATTTATTTCTGATAAAAACGGAATAGTTTAAAATTAAACAATAATTTCAGCTTTCATATTGTGCATACGTCATTACTTAAATCTAAGTACCAAATATTCTTCAATATAAAGTAACATAATTAACAGCTATTGTATAACATTAAATCCTAATATAATAAGAACATATTTCTTCACTAATGTGCATATGACATGGCGCGGTCACTGGGCCACTTTGCCCTTTGCCTTTTTACACCATTTTGTTTTAAAAAATAATTCAGCTCATATCATTTTACTTAAAATTTACAGCTACACAATCCTCTTAAATAACCAGGACCAACGGCTTACCGACAGATGCGGAAGTTGCATGACCGCAACGATTACAGGCTGGGCGCGTAACCCACCGCCTGAGGTCTTCGTTAGCGTGAAATTGAACACTATACTTCAATATATCATTATAATT
Organism: Chrysoteuchia culmella; assembly: GCA_910589605.1. NCBI lineage: Eukaryota > Metazoa > Arthropoda > Insecta > Lepidoptera > Crambidae > Chrysoteuchia > Chrysoteuchia culmella. The sequence continues at coordinate 7,961,925 of OU342651.1, forward strand.
ATGAAGGTCAAGGCCACCCAAGGTCGTTCGACAGTTCAATGGCAGCTCCAGTCAATGCATAGGGGTCACGGATTCTATTTACTTTAGGTTGTTCCATTATGTGCCTATCTTGTTTCATACTTATCTTGTCTAGATGAACTTTACATCACTTCAAGTCTTTATGTTGTTACGCAAATGCAGTATTTTAATATCCATTGACCCGTAACATTTATTAAGCGACTCGTTCAGTGATTGCGTAATCCTACACTTTGCAATGGGACAGTAATCTTATATTAATATTATAATGTTGAACGGTTTGTTTGTTTGAGCCTGTTAATCTCACTTTTCTAATTATGATGAATATTAAAGAAAACCACGGTAGAGAATAGGCTACTATTTGTCAATTTTCATCATTAGCCGAAAACTGCTTAAAAATAAAAATAAATATGTTTGAGAATGTGCAAACAGCGCTCTTTCATATAATGTCTCTCATGCCCTAGACCCACTTTGAATTTTTAGGACCCCAGAAAAATATAAATACTTACATTTTTATTTCTCTCTCATTTGCAAAATGTTTGTTCAAACGTTGTTTAAAACTATTCCTTTCAAGTTGATAGCATTAGTAGTTTTTAAAATATCCAGCTGTGACAGACATACAGACAGACTGAGTCGCACCATGGTACGGAACCCTAAAAAGGGAAAGTAACTCTATAAACTAAAAACAATAACCAATTTCGATGAATTTTGGCCCAAACATAGAGTAGACCTTGGAGATTGAACATAAGCTACTTTCTGTCACCGAAAAACCGAATACCGCGGAGACGAAGGCACGGCCGGAAGGCTAGTATTCTGTAAAAGTGACGTGCAATTATGAAACATAACAATCTGCAATATAACCCAAAACTAATTCTGTTTCATCAGGATTTATGTGCATAATTCATTCATAAATCAAAGCAGGATAGCGGCAAAATTATGCATTCACCTGCTTTCATTGTGTATAATTATTTGGCTTTCCAACTTGTGCAGTAACTCTCACGCGCAACGATGCAACATCGGCTGTACTAGCTGTTGTATGTTACATTGCCTACACCACAGAAAAAAAAAACTTATACAGTATCTCAGCTTTGAAGCTATTCTGGCTGGAGTGTTTCAGTCTGATGACACTGTGCGTCAACGTCGTCGTCCTGGCGTAAAATTATCGGCAAGAAAACAGGCCACTAGTAAAATAAATTACACACACAATTAAAATTAATACACTAGTTATAACGACCTCTGTGGTAGAGTGGTGACACCGGTTTCAAGGTGTCGCCTACTCTAAGGTCCTTCTGGGTTCGAATCCTGGTAGAGAAAAATGTTTGTATGATGAATACTTTTACACATAAATACTTATATATGTATAATTATAATGTATTTACATATATACTTTGGGGCTAGGTTAATTGGTGTGATTGTAAGAAATATTATTATTATTAAATATCTATCTATGGAGAAGGAGAAGCTCTTCATGAACTCCTTCTTCAAAAAAGCCGGAAAGCTGAAAGTGGACCTGGATCAGTCCAGACGGTAAAGTAAAAAATGAGATAGATTTTATCATGTCGACGAAAAAGCAAATATTCAATGATGTCACTGTGATCAACACCGTCAAGACGGGGAGCGATCACCGAATGGTACGTGGCACGTTGAATATCAACGTGAAGCTGGAAAGATCGCGGCTGATAAAGTCTACGCTCTGACTATTACCGGCCCATATCCAAAACCCCGAGAGCTATCAACTCGAGCTCCAAAACCGCTTCGAAGCCCTTGAGAACAGCATAGATGTGGACGATCTACACAACACGGTGGTGGATACTGTCCGTACGGTAGGGTCCAAGTACTTTAAGACCCGCCGTCCCAAATTAAAGAAACTCTCCGACCACACACTCCTACTCATGGATCAGAGGCGTGAAATGAGACTTCAAAACTCAGCGGATGCTCATCGGTATCGGCAGCTAAATAGGCAGATTTCTAAGTCTTTAACAAGCGACCATCGCCAATTTAATACGAACCTTATTAAAGAGGCTATCGAGCGGAATAAAGGCTCCAAAGTGTTCGCGAGAGATCTGTCTGTTGGGCAAAGCCAGATGACGAAGCTTAAAACTGACGACGTACGATTTCTACGAAACCTGAAATCCTGAGGGAAATCGAGAGTTTCTATGGACAGTTATATTCCACGCAGACACCTGTTGAAAGCAAGGCTAAAGACTCCAGAGACAAGCTTACCCGACACTTCACCGAAGATATCCCGGACGTCAGCCTGTACGAGATTAGTATGGCTCTCAAACAGCTCAAAAACAACAAGGCGGCGGGTGATGACGGAATCGCTACAGAACTTCTGAGAGCGGGCGGTAAGCCGATACTCAAAGTCCTCCAGAAGCTTTTCAATTCCGTCATCGTCGATAGCAAAACGCCGAGGGCATGGAATATAAATGAGGTGATTTTGTTCTTCAAAAAGGGAGATAACACCCGTTTGAAGAACTTCAGACCCATCTCATTTCTTAGCCATGTCTATAAGTTGTTTTCCAGTCATTACAAATCGTCTCGCTCGCAGGTTCGACGACTTCCAGCCTCCCGAATAAGCCGGGTTCCGAAAAGGCCTTAGCAATATAGACCACATCCATACGCTGCGGCAGGTTATACAGAAGACCGAGGATTATAATCTGCCACTTTGCTTGGCGTTTGTGGACTATGAGAAAGTTTCGATTCCATTATAGACCTGGGCGGTGCTGCAGTCTCTCCAGAGGTGCCAAGTGAACTATAGGTATATTGAGGTGTTAAGGTACTTATACGAACATGCCACCATGTCGGTTCGATTAGAGAACCAAAGCACAAGTCCCATCCAACTGCAGCGAGGTGTGAGACAGGGAGATTTAATTTCTCCGAAACTGTTCACAGCTGCGTTGGAGGACATCTTTCAGCTCTTGGAATGGAAAGGACTCGGCATCAACATTAATGGCCAGTATCTACCACACCTTCGTTTTGCCGATGATATAGTCCTTATGGCTGAGAGCTTGAAGGACCTGAACACAATGCTCGAAGATCTCCGTAGTGCTTCCCAAAGAGTGGGTATTAGAATGAACATGGACAATACGAAAATCATGTCAAATTCCCATGTTGCACTTACTTCATTTCACGTTTGGAACACTACACTCAAAGTTGTTGACCACTACGTTTACCTTGAACAGACAATCCAGTAAGGTAAGTCCATCTTCGGGAAAGAGATCTCCCGTCGAATCCAACTCGGTTGGGCAGCATTCGGGAAGCTCCGTAAAATCTTCGCGTCCAACTTACCGCAGTGTCTCAAGACGAAAGTCTATGACCAGTGTGTGATGCCAGTGTTACGTGGTCTTGAATATTAGTGAAACGTGGTCACTAACTATGGGTCTGATAAGACAGCTCAAGGTCACCCAGCGTGCAATGGAGAGGGCTATGCTCGGCGTTTCCCTACGTCGTAGGGAAACGCCGAGCATAGCCCTAGTGATCGAATCAAAAAATGAGGAGATTCGTAGGAGAACTAAAGTAACTGACATCGCGCGAAGGATTGCTCAGCTGAAGTGGCAGTGGGCGTGACACATAGCGAGAAGAACAGATGGCCGACGCTCCGTGGGTAGGCCCCCGACAAGGTGGACCGACGATCTGGTGAAGGACGCGGGAAGCCGCTGGATGCGGACTGCGTAGGACCGATCGTAGTGGAGATCCTTGAGGTAAGCCTATACCCAGTAGTGGATGTCATGTGGCTGAGATGATGATTATTATTAGGAAAATATATAAATAAAACAAAACTTTGCATCTCTTTGGCTTTCCTACGCTTGTAGCACCTTACTGTAAGACTTGTGTTAAGGGATATTAAGGTCACGGATAAAAAAACATTATAATAATAAAGATATATTTTTGTTTTAATATCTTTAATAGGGGCCGCTCGCAGTTTTATCCGCGTGGTTCCTGTTTCTGTGGGAATATCGTAATAATAAGTGTATACAATATCCTATGTTCATAACCAGGTTATCTACAATCTGTGTACCAAATTTCATCCAAATACGTTCAGTAGTTTTGGAGCCTATTCAATGCAAACAAAATACAATCAAATCTTTTAAGTAGGTATAGATAAAATCATGACTTAGATACAAATGCTGGTATTCATCACACAAACATTTTTTCCTCACCAGTATTGAAAACCGATGTACAGGTCACTCTATCATGGAGGTATTGGTTTGTATAAAGATGTGTTACTGTTTTAACTTGAATGTACGGTGTCTACACGCGAAGGTTAATTCTTAGCGAATTTGAGCTGAATAATATGTTTTTTTTTTTAAGAAAAGGACAGTTTACAAGACTCACACTTATACATAAGTGAAAAACATGATCGGGTACAAAAGACACGTAGTGTGGTCTTAGTTACAAACTGCGACGGCATGTTAGGTTCACCAAAAGCAGTATATGCAACAGTTCATGAAAATCATAAAGTTATATAAACATTAGACGAATTAATAGGTAAATCATTATGCATGTAAATACTTATTAATTTAAAAAAACCACAAACAACATTCTATAATTGATAAGTTGACCTTACAATTTAGCTAAGCTCATTTTAACCGACTTCCAAAAAGAAGAAATTTAGTATGTATGTTTTTTTTGTGGATGTTTGTAACATTTGAATAATATCAAAATCAATTGAAATGAGCACATCTTAGTTTCTTCGCGCACTCATCATTGAATTAAAACAACTTTTTTTAGTTATCCCGTGACCACGGCACGGCAGCTGAAAAGGAGATCTTTTATTTCAATTGAAATAATTGAACTTTATTAGAGACTAGCGGCTGCTCGCGATTTCAACCGCGTGGTTTCCTTTCCCGTGGGAATATCGGGATAAAAAGTATCCTATGTTCATAACCAGGCTATCTACTATCTGTGTACCAAATTTCATCCAAATCCGTTCAGTAGTTTAGGAGCCTATTCAATGCAAACAAACAAACAAAAAATATCTTTCCTCTTTATAATATTAGTATTGATTTAACGTTTTTCAAGATTTATACCCAAGGTGAACCCATTTTTTAAAATTTTGAAATCGGTAGTTTAAAGGAAATCTTGAAAATATTTGTTTGCTTTGCTTTACTTGTAAATACGTTGCAATGGTTACATGGGACCTTATCTTTAAAAACTACGAATTAAAAAACTAAAAAACCGACTTCAAATAATAAAAAATAAGCCTTTTGCAGCCGGTCATTTTTAACCCCTACTATTTAAAGTAGATAGAAGAATCTTGGATTTAGAATGCCGTTACTTAGTTATCCATGCATTTGTCATTGAAACGACACGTGTGTATGCTGCAATACATAGAGCAGCGCGGCTTTCGTACCGGAAGAAGTAGCCTTAGATACTAATTCTCTATACAAAATAGTTCTAGCAAATAATATAATATACATTTACGCGAAGTTCTGTCAATTTTGATGAGCACACATTTACAGAAAATGTGCACACAATTGCAGTTCTGTATATTCACATGCTAAACAACACTGTAGATGACACTAACACACACAAATTTAAACAAAACAGCAAACAATTATGTCATACGTGTCATACTAATTATTTTGAATGATAATCAAAAAGGGCTGTCGATGCAGCAATATCGATTTTCAGAAGAAGGAATAAACGTACCTGACGAACTGTAGGAAATGTTACGTTGAAAATATTGTCTTTATTAACTTCTAATAATTATTGGGACCAAAGGGCTGCTGTGAGAGTTGAGACTGAGGAAACTAACGAAGTCGATGTCTGCAGGGGAGTAAGGCAGGGATGTATTTTGTCGCTTTTACTCTTCAACGTGTACTCCGAGGCTGTGATGACTGAGGCACTAGAAAATGTGAATGTGGACGTTACAGTAAACGGCAAGTCTATATAATCTGCGCTAGCTGATGACACCATTTTAATCGCGACGTTTTGCAGGTTCTCGTAGACCGAGTATATGACGTCAGTAGAAAAGCTGGGCTTAATATCAACACCAGTAAGACAAAATACATGGTAGTAGCCAGAGACAAACACCTTGACTCTAAACGGTCTGTGGCAGGTATACAGCTAGAGCGTGTGCGGAAATATAAATATCTTGGTGCTTGGGTAAATGAAGAATGGGATTGTGACCTGAAAATAAACCTGAAATAGCCCGAGCGTCCTTCAATAAAATGCAAAAAGTTTTATGTTGTCGCAAACTAAACTTAAGGCTCCGAACACGATTGCTACAATGTTATGTACATGGCACATTGTGCTCTACGGATGTGAAGCGTGGACCATCAAAGAGGACACAAGACGACGCCTAGAAGCGTTTGAAATGTGGTGCTACCGCCGTATGCTTTGCACTAGTTGGGTGCTGAAAGACTCTAATGAAAAAGTTATCCAGCGTGTCCAGAAAACCCGTGAGATTTTGCGTACCATCAAGAAGAGTAAAGTTGGATATCTGGGTCACATTTTGAGACATAGTAGGTACCAACTGCTCCAATTGACAAATGGGCAAAATAGAAGGGAAAATACACGTTGGTAGACGGACGAAATCTTGGCTTAGAAATATAAGAGAATGGACCGGAATCACCAGCGTGGAAGAACTGTTTCGAATGGCGACGGACAAGGGCAAATTCAGCAAGCTGACGGCAAACCTCCAGTAATGGAGTGCCACCATAAGAAGAAGAATAATAATAATTATTTATGTAAGATCTTACAAACAACTTTTGATATCTTTGCAAGTACTTAATTCATTTTAATATGTGAAGGACAATAAAATCAATATTTATTTATTTATTTACATTTTATTTGCAAAATCATTTGTACAAAGGGGCTTTGAAAATACAGACTAAATGCAGCTGATGGTAACTTAAAGCCCGTTGCCACTGGCATAAAACATTTACAAGAAAACATGTTGTAAAATATAGTATAGTATAGTACAGTAGCCGCTGAGAGGATGACCAATAGCTCTCGATAGGAATTGTCAAATAATGCATGCATTCTCTCAGTTGCCGCATTACAACGTTTTCTTGTAAATGTTTCGCCAGTGGAAGCGGGGGTTACATATAGATATACCTAAATATGGATTAACGAGTCTTCCGGTGCCTGGGCCCGCTTAAACTCGGCCCGCGGGCCCGCACGCCATATCGATTCATTTTAATATTTTTCTTCCTTCAACTGGGCCGACTTTCGACTTCCCACGGGAACCGGAATCACACGGTGAAACCGCGGGCGGCCGCTAGTACTTATTAAAACAAATCTATCCGGCGAGTGGGCCCGCGTCCAAAACGCTTATTTTTTACTTTTTTATTTTTTAATTTTTGGGTTTAGTTTTATTTATTAAAAGTTTTCTTATTTCACAGTATTTAAAGTTAACTAGAATAAGTCCCGTACTTGCCTACAATGCTAGTTTGAGTCAAACCGAAATGATCGGGTTTGTATCAAACCACTTGACGGACAAAACTTCAGTTTTCTCAAGAATTCCTGAAAACAACTTATACGGTTTCAAAATTTAAAAAATGAGACCAACTTGGGAACAATTCCAATGTTATACTTAATATGTGTTATTAAGTACTTGACAACGTCAATTTAAACGTCAATTTATTGTCAAGATTTATCAAATTAGAAACGAAATAATATGTTCTTCGGAATCCTCGTATTTTTCTCTACATTTCGGTACACATGTACCTCAAGGTACGGATTATTCAAATTCAAATTCAATATCATTTATTCAGTCTAGGCTATTACAAGCACTTATGAACGTCAAAGAAGCTACGCCATCGGTTCACAAATCCAACGGCGGGAGACCTTGTAACGAGAAGAACCGGCAAAAGAAACTCGTCAAGGGCTGTTTTTTTCTCCCTGTTTCATACAGAGTCGTCAAATTGAAAAGTGACCTTAACATATCAGTAAGGTCAATTTCCATCACGACAAGAAAATACTAATTATAATACCTATTACATTTTATGGTTATTGTAACCGTAAACCATTTTCAACTGGTAAAGAAAGACTTATTATTATTATCTTTATCTATTAGCGAACTCCTAAGGCCATCGCGAGCAAGTCTTTTTTTTAACCACAGAATAACTAGTTATTAGAAAAAGATTTCGTCATTAATTTTTATTGTCTTCATACATTTTAGCTGAAAATAACTACATTTTTGAGATTTTATTAACTTATACCAATGAAATATTATTATTTATTCAATGTATTAAACAATAATATTAGTTATAACTTTTAAATTTTGCATTTTACAATGCTATTTTTATGTGATAAATATTAAACAAGAAAATATACTAGAAAAAAGGAACTAGTCTCATTTCGCCCTGACGGGATTCGAACCCGCATCCTTGGGAGTCCGGCCCAATGCAATAACCAATTATGTATTATTAGTAAAATTATATTAGTTTTAATAATCACCTCATTAGGTTCTAGGACGGTAGCTAAATGTAAAATATGATAAATATCAATATTATTTTATTTTTATACATTAATTATCATATAATAATATTGTAAAAATGATCGGCCGGTTGAAAAACTTGGGTTATTTTTATCTTAATCTAAAAAATAATATTGATGAATAGATGCATTTATCTCGGAATGGATACAGTTTAGAAATGTGCTGCCTCACAAATTTGTTGTTGTTTGTCATTAAATACTCTATTCATTTAATTTGGTCTGAATGGAGTGGAGGCATTTGCGAAAAGGCACCAAAACTAGGCATTGCCCTTAGTGAAGAGATCTCGAACTGTACCTGGCATTTAGCCGACCTAGAAACATAAAAAAAAAACAAATTTTGCCAGAATAAAAGTATCGTTGGATCTCTCACCTTCCAACAAATAAGGAGTATTTTGAGGCACTAATTAATAATAATAAAAATAAATTTTATTTTCTCATCACAAACTTAGCATTGAAATAAAGATATTTACAAAACTGGAATAAGGAATCTAAGTTTGTGAGAGGCTGAAGCCTGAGCTAGGTACAAAATACCTGTGTTACAGGTCACCAGGGTCCCACCACCTCGAACCACATTATCACTGATAAAAACGTTATCTAATTGATGTCGCTGAGAGAACATAAGAAGATTAATGGTTACACATTAAAAATATAAAAAAAATAAAAATAATAAGAAAAATTTACAAGGTAGATGATGCAACAGTGAATCTAAAATTTGAAGAAAACATTTATTTTGAAATTGCATTCTTTATTCTCCTTTATAACAAGGAAGTGGCCGCTCACGGTTCCACCCACGTGGGAATAATCGCTCGTTCCCTTATAATTCTATACAAACCTTGTCCTAGCAATAACAAATACAACAAAAAAATAATTATCCAATTTAGAGCAGTTCTTCGGCTCATTTTTATTTATACAGATAGATAGATAAATGTTATTTCAGCTACAAGTGCTACCTAGTGTAGTGTTGCTGTTGTATCAAATTATTTTTCACTTCATTTCAAGTAACATCAGAACTTCATTCCGAATCCAACCGATATTGGCGCAAATACCAAATTCGGTAAGTCGGCCGCTTCGAGTGCGACTCGAAAATTACGCAACTCGCTCGCGGTTTTGTAGAGGACTAAATGAATCTGCATAATTGAGCCTATTGATGGGACCGACCGTTACAGAGGACGTTTTGATGAAGCGATTGAGGATAACAATTTACAAAATAACATGTTTTGACGGCAATAAGCGGAAAAGCATAACGCTTTTCACGTGTAACGTTCTAAGGTAAGTCATAGTTAACAAAATACAGAATTAAAATTTTTGACCATACTAATCGAGATGTGTACTAAAATGCTAAGGAAACGACGGAAGCGTTATTATGTGTGTTCATGTCATTGCTAAACAAAATACAGAATTAAAAAATTTATTTTAACTTTAGTGGGTACACGTACTAAAATGCTATTTAAATGTCCAGCAACTATGGAAAGAAGAAGAGGAATCATATCTAAATAAAAAATATACCCAGAGCATAATAATTAATCTGATGTTTTTCGTAAGTTTTCAGAAAGCATATTTTTAAAGAAAAAACAACAGTAAAAAATATTACCTACATACTGAAAATGGAGAGTAAAAACAAAGCATATAACTCACAAATTTTAATTATAAATTTTTAATTTTGCATTTTACAATGCTATTTTTATGTGATAAATATTAAACTAGTGACTAAACATGAGACTAGTTGATTTTTTCTAGTATATTTTCTTGTTTAATATTTATTACAAATTCTAATAAAATAATCCTCACCATATCCCATTAACACGTATCTACTCGGTTCGACATTACAAAGCAAAAGAGGATCAAAGTGAAGGTCTAATTAAAATCTCCATATTAACATAATGTTGGCAACATTACTCTAAATACCGATATATTCATGTTCAAAGAAAGTAATTTGTACGCAAGTTACCTACTCTATTTTTTTCGCTCGCATGAATAAAACTGTATGTATGCAAATGAAAATTTATTGGCTTCCTGGTAATCCATTTCCTCTACTTAGGATGTTATAGCGATGGTAAGAAATGGCGTTAAAAAGCCCTTTTTGTTTTTTCTCACAATGTTCACATTTTGTTTCTGGTTACGTTATTAGATTTTCCTTCATGAAAAAACGTTTCAAGAAAATAGATTTGTATTTTTTAAATAACAATACGTCTTAAACAAATAATACTAATTCTTTTAAACAGTCTAGTGGTAAACAGGACCAGTATCAGGTCAAGCCGTCAAGAGGTCCCGGGTTCAATAAATCAATTCCCGTTGAGGCGCATATTGTAATAAGTATGTTTTGTTGGTGGTGGACTCGGCTAGCTACTATCATCTTATATCTAACTGTCTGACGCCATAATAAAAATGTTTTCAGCATTGTTGTGTTCTGGCAGTTAAGTAGATAACCAGTTCCGCGGTGGTTGCAGATTCCGGGAGAGACGCTGTTCCAACTTTAGTTTTATAAGTATTTAACATGAGGCATGTTGATTTTAACCGCCTCTATGGTCTAGTGGTAACAACCACCGGTATCAGACCCAGGGGTCCCGGGTTCAATTCCCAGTACATATTGTATTCGGGTTAGTTGGTGGTAGGACTTGTCGTAAGTCTATCTGGCTAGCTACCACCACCTTATCTAAGCCTGACGCCATAACAACAATGTTTTCAGCTTTGTTGTGTTCCGGCAGTAAGAGATAAGATAGCCAGTTCCTCAGTGATGAGGATTCCGGAAGAGGCTCGCTTCCATCTTCGGAATATTAATGCTTTACATCAGGTATGATGAAGGCTAAGAGTGTCCCCGTTGTTCATAAAAAAAGGCTCAGTCTTCTTCTGCTTCCTCGTTACAGATGACAAAGATAACAACTTTGTCTTGCTTAGTAAAACTTTACATCAGTATTAATAGGATCACTGTTATCTACATGTCAGACGAAAACGTCTAACTTAATACATCAAAATCACAGTTGTCGCACCGAGGAACTGCATCCTTATTACTACGAGTATGTACACCTTCGGAGCTTCTCCAAGACTCGATAAGATCTCCACTGGGAGCGATAGTCTTACTATTAAATCTCGATGAATTTGGTGTATGATATTTTATTTACATGATTTCTATAAGCTACGGCTGCTTAGTAAAGTTAGCGCTTGGAATTTTGACTTCTCGAGAGAAAAAATTTCATTAAAAAAATTTCAAACGCGTAACATGTTTACAATTAAATTAAAAGCGTATTTATTGGAGTCACAGTTTTTACAAATCGATATTTTAAAGTGATAAGTGTACTCACGTGTTTCTCGCCACCGTTCTTTGAGGAGGCTTTGTTATAATTTTCACAACAAAATAGTATAATTATAGAGTTAAGTAGGTAATTTTTACATTTTGCTGCAGCTCCTAATGATTTGTGCCGTAAACTGTTTATCATTTTTGTAATCATTGTCCTTTTTAATTTTATTTTATTTTAGATGCCGTTTTTTCAATTGTACTATTTTTCTTAAATCTCACCAGAAACTTCATAAAAGAAAAGTTTGTGGAAAGTTTTTTTATTACTTTGAGACACAAGCTGTCACTGTCAGTTGTGTGTCACTGACTAGTTATTTAGAGTTGTGCTTTTAGTCCATAGATTTATGTTGTGTTGGTTGCGTGTTTTCAATTTGTTTTTGTGTACCTAAGTGGATTTTATTTTTTAGTTAGTTTGTTTTGTTTATTTTAGTTAATACTTTTACCTGTCGTTCTGGTTGTCACTGCTGTGTCAAGCGGAATATCAGTGCAACAGGCCCAGCTTGCTGCTTATACTGAGCTTGGCACAGTTTGACAACATGCGACGATGCGCAGTGTGCGCTTTATATGTGTTGTATCTTATTTTTATTTATTTTTTATCTGTATCTGTGTATCGTCGTGTGGATGTCAAATACACATTTTTCTTTCTTTCTTTCTTTCTATATTGTGCTTGTTGCTAGTGATGATATAATAAATTTATGAATGGAACTAGCTGTTAGCTAGTGGGCATTGGATGCGGATTCGATCCGCCAAAGAAACACCAAGTATGGATTTTGGTCTCTATGGCATATTATTTAATCGATCATCAAAAGAACTCTAACCTAACCTAACCAATAATTGATTTATGTTTTTGTAATTTTTGCATTTTTCAATGCTATTTTTATACTTATGGTAAACTTTAAATAGAAAAATATTGGAAAAAATTAACTCGGCCACAAGTGAATTCTCAGACGGGAATCAAACCCGCGACCTTTGAAAATCCGGTCCAATGCTCTAACCGCTGAGCTACTGAGACTTCTCGGTTAGAGCATTGGACCGGATTTCCAAAGGTCGCGGGTTCGATTCCAATATTTTTCTATTTAAAGTTTACCATAACAATAATTGATTGTTCAACAAGAAAACCTATTTGGTCAGCAAGTACTAGGTAAGCCAAAGAGAGTTGCTGACCAAATTGATATTTAGCTGATCAAAATATTTATTCCTATAAAAAATTAAGTAATAAAGAAGTTTATTTATTACTATATGAACTTTTTTCGTTTTGATAAATTGCAATTATTGTAAAATACCATAAATTACTCGCAAATACATAATTTTGACGCACTTTCCTCAAGAACTTTTTTGTATTGAAAGCTGTTCTCGTCCAAATCCATAGAATGAGACGCCATTTTGATGGTTTTTCAAAATGACGTCGCTTGATAATACCCACAGAGGAACAAAAGATAAGATAAGTTAATATAAGATAATTATTTATTGAGTACTAAACACATATATAAAATAAAATTAGACACCGTGACCCGTGGCAGTAAATATTGTGCTACAGGCCACGGTACTCCCAGGTAGATTAACAAATTAATTTAAGTGTTTTTAAAAGTGTGGTCTTAATTAAAGTTATAATAGTACTGTAAGATTGAAATAAAATGCTAACAGACAAATACTTGCTACTGTAACCTTACAAAGAGTTTTTCTGTTGTTTCGTAATCAAGTTCCTTTGATTACTCAAAATTATAATTATAAAAATTTTATTACTTAACTTAGCAATTTTTTTTACATTAGGGTTAAGTTTATTATAAAGCATAGGTATAAATACGGTATCAACATTTAGGAAGTGGTACTTAACATACACGTCTATTTTGGTATTTTCGCAGAGACTGGTAAATAAATAATTTTCTAACTAAAAGCACGTCACAGATCTTTAACAGATCTTCAGTAGGGTAGCGAAAGGGTAGACCCATCAAAACCTTCAGAACTGCACGTTGAGCACGCTCAATTTCAATAAGAGAAGTCCTCGATGCCGTGCCCCAAGCACAGATACAATATAACAGTATACTTTCAGCCAGCGACTTGTAGCTTAAACAGAGTATATCAAGTGGAGCAACACCTCGCAAGAAAAAAAATGTTATGCTTTAGTAATTACCTAAAGTGTCACGTTTGCCAGATAATTAGAGTTAAAAATGAATACTGCCGACCCAACGTATTACCTTTATAACCTCAATAATCTTACTAACCTGACACTTTAGTTCATTATGTTGTTTGAATGTTTTTTGTTCATATCGTCGTTTATGCATTTCTCTTCGAGTTCCTATAGTAGGGGATCGTAATGCAATGTATTCTTGCAATGATACGTAGCAATCTATTACGTGAAATTTGTACTCGGAAGTAAAGTAAACTATTTGCATTGCTGTAACTGTAAAATGCATTTCTCTCTCGTAGGTACCGCTTATCTAAATATAAACTTGAATCCAAAGGGGTATTAAAGCTGGGCTGGATACTAGTATAATATTTGATATGAAATAAAAGATGGATTCGATTATTTCAATTGAAAACGCATTTACTGTTGAATGGGGAGTAATAAAAACCATTTTCTTTCTTTCTTTCTTATTTGTTTTCACAACTGCCCATAAAAAGGGTACTGTTTTCAGGATTCAACTAAGTTTATATGTATGTACCTATGACTGGTTTAAGACCTTTAATGTTCTGACAGGAATTTACATAAATTCAATTACCTACGTGAGAAAATTATATACTTGCTTATAAGTATTTTATTAATATTTTAGACAAGCCTGTGTTAGTGTGTGTGTGTGAATGAGAGTAATATTATTCCACTATAATTTGACTATTTGAAATATGTTTGACTACTCTAATATTAAAAAGTACACTGTATGACATAAAAATAAATACTAGTGAATGCATGAAGCTTAACTGTAAAAATTAATGCTTTTTAACGATTCTAGTTAACCTAACATTGAAAAATTCTGTAGCAAGGATTATTACAGCCTTTATTTAGTTCTCAACTATTATGATTGCGCCTATAAAATTAATATCAGCAATAATGTTCTGTGTTACAAAGAATATAATGTAAAGTATGAAGAACAGCGTCGGTGGAATTGAAGTTTTTTTTGTGAAAATCCAGACATTAGGAAAATTTATGAGATATTGATACTAAATGAATCCTGGTTCTTCAATGTAAAGTAAAACTTACAACATATTGAACCTCATTTTGATGTTAATTAACTCTGAAATTAATCGAACGTTCGTTATCCGATAAAAGCATTTGGTTTTCGGAGTAGAGCCCCAACCCCTAGGTTACGAAAGCAAACAATAACGTAATTTGAATAGAATTGTCATCAGCAATTTTTAATGTCACAACTAAGTACTGGGGCATTGGCCTTCCTTATTGATGTATGAGGAGAATACGCCACGCGGGCCCAAAGCGGATTGGTGGGTTCAATAGAATGTGCTAAAGATATTTACTACTCGTGTTACATAATTCTTGGTAAAATTAGCAAATGCATTCAGCATACTTTCAACTTATATTTTTAATAACATCACTGTAGATGTAGACCGATACTAATTTTCTTAGTCGAATTTACGTTCGGGATTGGTAGGGATGGGTAGGTACTGGAGGAGCCCGTGGCGCAGTGGTTCGCGCGCTCGGCCTTATTGATGCGATTATTGAGGTTAAGCAACTTTCGCAATGGTCGATCACGAGATGGGTGACCAAAATTTACTATCTCGAGCTCATCCGTGCTTCGGAAGGCACGTTAAGCAGTTGGTCTCGGCTGCGTTTGCAGTCGTTAAAACACACCAATCCGTATTGGGCCCGCGTGGTGGGTCATGGCCCGTTCTCCTTATCCATGCATAAGGAATGGACATTAAAATGGCTGATGACGATTGGTAGGGATACGGATTATACCTGTGTCAATACTTTTAATTCGATTTACAAACGTGATCGTTAGAAAAAAGTTTTATTCGAAAAGAAAGATAGATGCGCAGTACTTTTTAATCAGGAAAGTGCTCCAGTACACCTTAGACTATATGTAAATAAGTGAGTTACATACAAACTAGACCAGATAAGCATACGAAGCGCTTAGTTGTATCGATTCTACGTTGATATTTTCGGTCACGCGATGTTGCTGTAATGGGGCTAAGGGTATTTTTACAACTCCTATGGAAATGGCACAGAGAACGTATGAACAGTAGATTTTACTGTAAAGGTTGGATTTCACCAAAGCGTGTGCCGCACAAACGTGCAGCAAATGTTTCGTGCATACACACAAACATTGCGCCAAATACGTGGCTCTATGTCCACCGCTAAAGTTTTGGGTAATTTTTGTATGAAAACAGTGCTGGACTACTTACGCGTTGCGAACAAATAAATGTTTTCGCTCTAACAGCGGAAGCAAAGACCTACTGCGTGCGCTCACGGACATTTTGTAAATGTTTGCTAGAGAGAGTCCACCGAAAAGAACATTTGTGCAGAACTCTGTGCGGCACAGTGCCGCACGCTGGTGGAATTCCGCCTGAAGAGAAAAGTAGCTAATCGTTATTAGCCATTTTAACTTTCCTACTGATAGGGCATTGGCCTTCCATATGGATGGATATGGAGAATGTGCCATGACTCACCACGAGGGCCCAATGCAGTTTCGTGGGTTTTACCGACTGCAAATACAGCCTGGACCAACGGCTTAACGTGCCTCTGAAGAACGGAGGATCTCGAGATATTGCATTTATGGTCACCCATCGCAGGACTGCGCCTCAAACTCCTCGAAAAGTAGGTGAAAACTGAGAATTAGGGATTTCAAAGTCGGGATTTCGCTGATTTTTTACATTGTCGATATTTTGTTATGAGTCAGTATTTTTTCACCTTTATGTTTTAAAACATACATACAAACTAATTACTTTCCAAAAAACAGTAGTTTCTTAACAAATTTCTTAATTGTTTTTATTTTGGTATAGTAGACCGGACGTCTATTTTTGAATCACTCGTCGCGCGAGTGGCGAGGCGAACGGCGAAAAGCGACCTTGAGTGTGTGCGACATAGGTCGCTTTTCGCTTTGCCCCTCGCGCGCTCGCGTTAGGAGGCGGTATTACAAGCGAAAAGCGAAGTATGTATGGATGTATATAAGTGCAAGGTCGCTATTACGGAAGTACGGAAAATACGGAAACTCAAACGTCGCACGAAAATCAGTAGAAACCTCGATACGAGTGAATCAGAAATAGAGCTCCTAGTATTGTAAAAAAAGCTCTTTTACTTTTCTTAAAAAAAAAATTATAAACCCAACATGCAGTAGTAGTAGTAGTAGAGTTTTTAGGTATATGAAATCTATTAAACAGCTGTTAAGATATATGCGTAGTAGATCGCGCGTACGTAGATCTATCTATGCGGCGCGCGCTGTCCACACAGGTCCTTACGCATGTGCGCAGATATGTCTGTCCGCCAGCATACGCTCATCCCTGACGTGCTGTTGACGTGCTATGACAAAAATAAAAAAAAATATTTCGTGGATTTTTAAGTGGTAATTTTATTGTATTACAATACTATGCTCTTAACCCTTCCATCGCTTTTGAAACTTATCGAAACCATTAAATTCCTAAGGGATTCCCAGATGATTAATCCATTAAAACTTCTATGCCCTGGCCAGACACGTTACATGAAAGGCAAAAGTCACGGATTGAACAATAAGGGCAGCGTACATTATACGAGTATAAACATACAAACGAAAAAACCTATTAGATGTTATCAAATTAGTAGCCGCTCGCGGTTTCCACGTTATTCCCTTTCCCGTGGGAATATCAGGATAAAGTAGCCTATGCTTTGTTCCAGGCTATCTTCTATATGTGTGCCAAATTTCAGCCTAATCGCTTCTGTAGTTTTTTGCGTGGAAGAGTAACAAACAAATAAAAAAAAACAACGGGTTTCACTCCGGGAGTGCCGGCAGAAGTGAAAACCGCTTAAACGAAACAGCAGGGGCAGGCATGCATTTGCGCCGCGCGGTAGAAAGAGAGGGGGATATTACTTCCTCTCCTATGCCGCGCGCCGCCGCTACTCACGTAACCTGACGCGACTTTAACATTTTTTACTCATCCCAAAACTCTGATGTGTACAATGCCACTACAGAAGTTACTACTTACAAAAAATTAACATTCTTTCGCATTTATAATATTAGTAGGAATAAACATCCCTAAAGGCCACACGACACGCTGACAAAAATGTTTCTAACCCCCGACGCAAAAAGAGGGGTGTTATAACTCTTAAAAACTACTACGGTCCGTAAACAACCTAAATAAATTAACACAATTTAAATCAGCAGTACAACATTTGCATTCACAATATAGATTATGGATAAATAAAGTTAAAAACTGCCTGACTAACTTGGAGACTAGTTGCTTATTTTTCTAGTATTTCAACATACTTGCATTTGTAAAAGCTACTAAAAAAGTACATCATAATGAATTACATTATTTGTTACTTTTATTGATAACAGTATAATCTACTAGTCAAACTTGTTCTCCATACGTCGGTAGCATATGTAAATATGCAGTATTACCATATTTATTTAAGTTGCAGGAGAAATTAAAATATAAATGCGGGGTTGTAAGTGCCCGCATCTCAAACTGCTTTTTAAAAGTCACGCGACCCGGCTCCCGATAGCGTATGTTTAGTGCCCTCAAATGAAAACATACGGGGATAAGTTATTTTATTAACCGACTTCATAAAAAGAAGGAGGTTATCAATTCTTCGCGTATATATTTTATTATATAATATGTTCACCGATTACTTGAGGAGGACGTCTGAACTGATTGAAATGATTCAAACGTTATAACATCGGGTTCGTACCCAAGTTCGTCCCATATTTAACCGACTTCCAAAATGGAGGAGGTTCTCAATTCAGCCGTTATGTTTTTTTATATATTTTTTTATGTATGTACCTAGGCCGAGATTTTTTGAAATTTTAAAATCGGTATGCTTATTTATTTATTTTTTATGTATGTATGTACACAGATTACGCCGAGATTTTGGGACTGATTTACGTGAATTTTTTGTTCGATGCGGAATAGATGCCATTGGTTCCAATAAAAGTTTGATTCAGTTTGGTCCATTAGTTTTTATTTTATGAATCATAATCAGATATGAGCATATTTGTTGACCTGGACGATGTAAGTTTCACGATACTTTGTTTAAAATGTACATTAAACATAATCTTATCTAGGTAAATCCTACTGAAGTATGCAAAACCACATAATATTACAGACACTAAAAAGTAAAAAAAACTGCGTTAATAATAAATGCATTGTACTTTGAACTATTACACTTTTATTTTTCTTGCCTTGGCTGGCACTAACTCTAAAAGGCTTATTACCCGACTGCAAAAGAAGGGTAATGTTTTTCGCGCATATCTTGCTCGTTTGTATGTTTGTATGTTAATTATTCTTTATTGCCTCTTATCTCTCAAATAGCTAAACGGATTTCTATTATTAAGACAACGTTCGATTTCTCTTAACAACTCAACATAATTATTGGCTGTGAGGTGCTATTATGTCAACTGAAAAATAAAATATATTTTTAGAATACCTTAATATGGTTATCAAAATAAAGGGCTGATCTTGAGGTTTTCAAAAACGTATATCATGACCGATAAATAACTAAAAGGAAAAGAATAAAAAATATATATACTTACATTTAAAAACTAAAAACCTGCCTGCATCAAAAGACAAGCCTGCTGAAAAGATGGAAACAAGATAAACTATTTGCCTTTTATAGTTGATCTTGTTTCTATCTTTTCAGTTGGCTTTATATATTTTATATTTTTTAATCTTGTTAGTTTTGGAACTGGGTTTTTAAGGCAGTTTTTTATTTAATAAAAATAAAACCGACTTCAGTAATTAATAAGTAAAAACAAGCCTTTTGGAGTCGCTGCCACCCAAAGCATTCTTTAAATTCTATTAGAATTTATGATATAAGCACTTATGATGTGTTTACCGAGTATTTTTGCGTGCTAGGTTAGTCTAGCGATGCTGGCGCTGGCACAGAGAAGTATCTACTACAAAATTGTTACCAAAATAATTCATTTAATTTTGACAAAAATTACAACAAAGATTTTGAAATAATTGCCGGTCTGGACCGGGATTCAGACCCTCCAAAAAATAAAAAAAACTGCACCCGTCATTTTAACATAGACGCACAAGAGTTATTCTCATTTTTATGTCTAGGACAAAATATACTAGCGTGGTTTTTCATCAGCGTTACGTCAGATTTTATGGAAAAACTAAAATGGGAACATCTGCTGTACAGTTTCAAACTAACCATTTAAGATCTCTTCAATTTCTTCATAGATAACATCTGAGAGCAATTCACGTTAAACGTGGCAAATCGGTAATCCGAACTAAAATTGTGATGTTGCCAAATAAATCAAAGGACAATGCAAATCTTTTACAGGCAGTTCACCGTAAGGTGTCCCCTGCCGTGATGTTATTATATAAACTTTATTACTTATATTATTTAAAAATAAAAGATATTAATCTGTACTAATAATAATTAAAGGTACATATTGTTGGCAAAATCGTAAGCAATGCTGCCAATTTCCGAGGCACATCTTGTGGTGAACGGACTGTACTTACGTACGTATGTAATAATTCCATAGCAGAGAAAAGACAGTCATGTTCTACGATGGTTCTAAGCACAATGGAGGAAAATGTTGTCCTCAATTATTTTTTATTATAGCTGAAAATCATTACAACTTTAAGTAGTGCAATGATTTTTTACATTTCTTTTAAATTTTGTCGACGTGGTAATAAAAGTGAATAGATATTTATTAGATCTACATCTTATTCTATGTCCCAATTTCCCAAGTCCACAATAATTAGTCCGGGCGGGCACTGCACGATTACCTACGTCATAAGGTTACAGAAAAATACCACGTTCCATGAAAAGTAGACTTAAAATAGGTAAGAATGATCTTGCCCAGCGTGGTAGCCGCCATGCTGGACAGCGACAGGACATGGAGGCCATGGTCGCCTTCTGCGACCACGTTATGTCGCAGAAGGAGATCTCGGAGCGGGCTCGTGAGGACGATGCCCGAGCGGTGCCACTCCGCCGCAGGAGAGTAGGAAGAAGAAGAAGACGGTATGCGCATCTTCTCCCTCCTTAACAAGGTCAGCGGGTGGTCGGCGGGATGGCCAGCCACCTGCATTGCACGGCCTCGTTTGTCGTTGAAGATGCCCTATTTGCACAAGGGCATCTTTCTAATGTAGTAGGAAGTTTTCCAAAGTGAAGAGGTTCAATTACAACTGGACCAGCCGCCGTAGTAGCCTGTGCTGCCAAAATTGAGGGTCCCTAACAGCTACGGAACAGTTGTCGTGCAACGGGGGGTTTTAGTAGGTATGCCCGAAATCCTGGAGAGCCCCACATAACCTCACTGCCACCCAGTGGTGAGGTATGCTTAAGACCGCATTTCCCCTCGAGAATGAAAAAAAAGGTAAGAATGATCTTGGTCTGCCAGGGCTCAGCCTGAAGGAACCGTGGCAGCGAGGAGTTGTGCGACCCAATTTTGACCATACTTTTACCTCATAAGGTAAACGAAACCTTTTCGTTGGGCTGAGAATCCATTTATGGAGTCTAAAAAGTTAGGTCTGCCGGGCGCAGCCTTGGAGGGTTAGGCAGTCCAACCATTTTTAGGGGGCCCATAAGGGGGGTACTTTTACGTCATCGGGTTACTAAATGAAACCAAGTTCTTGTAGTAACTGAAATGATGCCCCTTCATAATTTATTGGTCTTCCAGTTCAAAACCTGGCACTTTTTGCAATCCGACCAAATCAATTAATCTAACTTTTTAGACTCCACAAATTGATTCTAAGCCCAACGAAAAGGTTTCGTTTAGTAACTTTATGAGGTAAAACTATGGTCAAAATTGGGTCGCACAACTCCTCAAAAGAGTGCCCGCCCTGACTAAAGAGTCCGCGAATTACCAAAACCAAATTACGTGTTACGTGGTATTACTTTCATACCCTTTCAAATCACTGCACAGAACAAAAAAGTAATATCTTCACCCCGACCTTTTTTGTCCTATGATTAATAACTTTCTGACAAAACGAGATTGAAACCTTTTTCGAAGAATGAAGTTTGTGTCTAGTCGGCTACTAGTAATATGACATGCGCAGTAGAAATAACTCTACTGGGCATGCGTTGTGACCATGGCGTTTAACAAATGACAGTTTCGACAACAACCTCTGTCAGACGCTTCTCTTGTGATTACTTCTGTTAAAACTAGAATTTTCCTCAGTTTCCAGCCTCCTTATACGCTTATTTCTATCTAAAAATAATTTTCCTGTATTCGGACTGTTTAATCCTTGCTAAGTTACAATTACGTGTGGTTTATAGGTTAGCTTTGTTTAGCTATGTTTACGTTTTATTTCTAAGTAAATAGCAAATGTTGGTTGCACCCTGAGTGTGGAGTGTTATTGAAAGTGTTGTTTATTAACATTATTTTATAGTGAAGGTGTTCATTGAAGAAATTATTATATTTTGTGAAGGAGTGGACAGGTATGTATGTAGTCTTGGTTATATCAAACACTAGTGTTTGGTTGTATGTAGTAATTTGTCGGTTTCCTGATGTAAAGCTTGCGTGTTTTAGTACGATTGTATTCGTAGGATTTGTACCAAAGTACCTACATTTGAATAAGTTTAATGGTCTAATATTGGTATTTTTACTAAGAAACTGTTTACTTATGTTTAACACATCGAAGTAGGTACATGGTATTAAAGGTACTTATTAAACATTCTTGAACTACCGGCACTTTCAAGAAAATATTAGTAAAGTAATTGTGGATTTTTTTTCGATAAAGTAGTTTTAATTTTTGAATGCATTGTCGTTGACGTACCATATAGACAAGCGAAAAATTATAAAAAAAATAGACACGTTATAGTCGCTAAAACTACTAACACTAAATAGTAATAAGAATTATCTAAATCAGTTCATTATTATCAAACTAATAAATTAGTCCTGTAAGGCCATAAAATCTAATGCAATAATTACCGAAACAATCCATTTGAATATCCAAAAGAAAACATACATACAAACTATCACAGAACCTCCTACTTTGAAGTCGGTTGAAAATAGGTAACTATGTCACTGTTTATTTTTACGCTATAATGGAACGGATTTTACCGATATTTTTGTGTGGTTGGTGGTAGGACTTGTTGTTAGTCAGCCTGGCTATCTACTACCATCTTTTCTAAATCTGACGCCATAACAACAATGTTTGCAGCATTGTTGTGCTCCGAAAGTTAGAGATAAGATAGCCGTTTCCTCAGTGATTCCGGGAGCGGCTCGCATCCATCTTCAGCCTTATCAATACTTAACATCAGGTATGATGAAAACTAAGAGTCTCACCGTTGTATATAAAAAATATATATCTTATTACCCGGGTCAACATTATGAATATTTATATTGCAGTAAGGTATATCATTTTCATATTAAAAGAAAAATAGTCATAATGTGATATTTTTTTATAGAAAATTACTAGAAAAAATCGAATCAGCTGACAAGTTATTCTCGTGTGTGCCAATGCGACAAGTTTGTGTACTTATACTCATTTCCTTGTTCTTTGCTTATAGGTACTATACACAACTTTATCGCATAATAATGCTTTGCTCGTGACTGTACATAGTTAAATTATGCGATGACACGCTGAAACTTTTGACCAGGACCAAAATAATATTTTACGGATTTTAATTTTAATTTAATTTAATGGTCGCCGTTTCGGTGTCCGATAGTCGTAATTAACGTGACTCATTACTCTGATTTGCCGGTTTTAAGTGCAAAATGCGGGCTCATCAGCGTTGCATTGACCCCTTGAATATTTTAATATACACTGGTGATGTTTTTTTTAACTATATAGCGAATACAGTTTATATAATCTAGAAGAGCTTATTTTAGACTTAAAACATTTTAAACTATGTAGCTTATCCGAAGATTGGCAGCATACAATCTGAAAATATGCAAAAAGTCTACAAGTTTACCAAATAAAAAATACAGTGAAATTAAGCATCAATAATTTTCATTTGAACATATTATCAAGGCTCGGACTGTAGGTAAAATAGTCATCTATGATTTGTTTCAAAATAATCGACAAATTGTCAGTCTTATGAGTTTGGCTACGAAATGTACCTATCATTGTAGACGTTACTTTAGCTAAAGCTGGAAAGTCAACTAAAAAAACAGTTTGATTCGTTCATTGTTTTAGAGAAGAGGAATCGTAAATAATGTTTGCTATTATTGTTGAAATGTTATTATAATTACTCCATGAACTCAACAAGCAATCACTCTAACAAAAATAACCCAGTCAAATTCTTATTTAAAACAATTCTAGACGCCACGGTTAGATTACACCGAAATTGAGCTCTTATACATACAAAACCGTCGTTTTAATTAAGGGCCCTCGCTCAAACTGTATCGTCGTAAGAAACCGCGTGCAAACAACGAAAATTCGCCGTAGGGCCCCAACCATCTCGTTTCCTAACATTCCTCTTCTTACCAGCCTGCAATAAATAATACTGTGGGACCTTCAAAAGGGCTTTTTGCATGGAGGTCGGTACGTGTTACGGTACTGTTTTGGCGTCATTAATTACGAATTATGAATTCCGCTCACAACACTGGACGTAAAGCCAGCGGGATCCCGCGTACCTACGCATTACGTGTGGTAAAAAGTTGGCGAAACATCCTTCTAGTCTGCCATAATGGATTTTCTCTCGCGTCTCAGCGGGGAATGGAAACCAAACGCTTCGGGGTTTCCGTGTTTTTGTTGAAAAGTACACTTTTTTTCTTCGCTTTTCACCAAGAATTATGCTTCATATCTGGAAGGGCCATACCGTAAGTTCCAATTACGCTGTAACAACGTTTCCTTACTAAATGCACGCTCAAGAATTTTCCGAGCACTCTCTTTAAAAATCAGAAGCGCATCGTATGCTTAAAGTAATTTTGATGTTAATTAATGCATATTCAGTCTAACAGTCGTTAGATTTTATAAATGACTGTAGATTAAAGGTTGTAGGAATGATCTAAAACAGTTATTGAGTGTCAAAATTCACCGAAAGAGAAATAAACGATGATGTCTTACTTATTAAAAACTATGAAACACCAATTAAAAATCTCAAAATAGAATAGTTTAACCTTAAAAAAGTTAATGTTTATATTAACTTAATGGTATTAATTTATACTAATATTATAAAGCTGAAGAGTTTGTTTGTTTGAACGCGCTAATCTCAGGAAATACTGGACCGATTTAGAAAATTCTTAGACCATTAGAAAGCTACATTTCTCCCTAGTGACATAGGCTATATTTTATCCCGATATTCCCACGGGAACGGGCACCACACGGGTAAAACCGCGGGCGGCTGCTAGTATGTTATAATAATACAGATAATCCTCCTGTGTGGATGTGGTCAACACTTTTATGTTCTTGATGATGAAGGGTAGTTCGCTTGGACGAATAATTCGTCCAAGGTAGGTATAGTAACAAGAAGTATAATGACACAACATTTATCATTTGCATTTTTTTAACCAGTTATTAAAAATCAAAATAGAATAATAAATGCACACAACGCACTGGCATATGTGCTAGAATCCAGAGCCGTTAACAAAAACGATACATAAATGGCTGCTTTTATTTACTGTTTACATGCGTTTGATTCAACAACTAGTTTAAGTTCGTGTTTTTATTAAAATCTTTGACACACCCAAATAGGCGTTAATAATTTTCTTTTAATTAATAAAAACATTTAGTACGTTGGATTTTTTCATATAATTCTGTTCGTTGCTGGGCCGAAAGTGAACGATGTCTTTTTAAATTTAATTTATTTACCTCATTCACTGTACCATAGTTTTGTTTAGTTTTCGTAGATGATTGTTTTTTTCTTCATGAGTTAGACATGCTATGTCCATATTTATATAGGCAAACAATTCTTAATTAAATCCATGTAATGCCTACTCAAAAAGAAAAAGCATTTTCATCTGGCAAAGATATTAGATTGATTTTTATGTAACTTTTAGACCGAGCTAAATGTATTTTTTTTATAGGATCTTACACCATTCATCTATGGTTCTTTTAAAATGTCGAGTTAAGGCGCTATTCGGAAAAAGTATGGACTTTTTGATATAAAACTATAGCACGGTTACAGTTATTACAAATCTGGTAATAAGATATATATTTCTTCATACCTTTAACTAAATTCGTATGTTTCAAAAACACGATTTTATGATTTTGCCTCGACACTTTTTCTTTTCGAAAAGACCTAAAAAATACGAAAATTCAAGATTATTCTTAAATGGGGTTACTTACACTATTTGAAATTGGTGTAATAAGTGGAAGCCAATAATATTTAGGATCGTATAGAAGCATTTTTTTAAAATCGCTGTAGTTTTTTAATACGAAGTGATTTTGTGTTTTTTTTTGCGTAATCTGCAAAATCGGTCTTGCTCCCGTGCTTGTCGTTTTCTCATTGCTATCTCGCTTCAGCATATTTTTTTCGAGTATCGCCTTAAGTGGTTTTTTAAATATTAGAAATAATCGACTCAGCCCACAAGTGATTCTCAAAGGGGATTCGAACCCGCCTTTAGGTATCAGGCCCACTGCTCTGCTCTAACCACTGAGCTACCGAGCCTTTTTTGAATTTTTCCGTCTTTTGAAGCCATGTCTAGTAGGTTATGATTCTTGTCGCACTCATATGGAGGTAGACCAATATTATTTATAGCACATTTGGAAATGCGCACTGTGAAATGGGATCATGATGTCCGATCGTTTAGTGATAAAACCGACGGAACGTTATTTGGGATGACCATTTCTACCCTTATTTGCTTTACATTTGCATAACTGACGAATAAGTTTTGGAGTAATGTGTAACTCTGCGACGAGTTATTGTGTGAAGGTGACAAGTTTGGAATGAAACTTTGTAATTGTTTTACAAGTAATTAGGTAACTATCGGTGTGTGTTTATTGAACTTCATGACATTAGAGGGCAAGTTTATCCTACTATAGTGACATCCTAC
The DNA here is from genome assembly GCA_910589605.1 of Chrysoteuchia culmella. Classification (NCBI taxonomy): domain Eukaryota; kingdom Metazoa; phylum Arthropoda; class Insecta; order Lepidoptera; family Crambidae; genus Chrysoteuchia; species Chrysoteuchia culmella. The sequence continues at coordinate 7,988,721 of OU342651.1, forward strand.
TAATCATACTAACATCCTGAGTATATAATATAATAATATACATATATAATGTTATTATATATATATCTTAATATATATAAATCTCCTGTCACGATGTTTGTCCGCGATGGACTCCTAAACTACTTAACCGATTTTAAATTAAATTGGCACACCGTGAGCAGTCTGGTCCAACTTAAGAGATAGGATAGCTTTGATCCCAAAATTCCCACGGGAACGGGAACCACGCGGGTGAAACCGTGCCCGGCCTCTAGTATCTTAATATATATAAATCTCCTGTCACGATGTTTGTCCGCGATAGACTCTTAAACTACTTAACCGATTTTAAATTAAATTGGCACACCGTGAGCAGTCTGGTCCAACTTAAGAGATAGGATAGCTTTGATCCCAAAATTCCCACGGGAACGGGAACCACGCGGGTGAAACCGCGCCCGGCCTCTAGTGTTATATAAAATTATATTACATCATAACTGTTATTATAAATGCGAAAATGTGTTAGTTTGTCCTTCCTTCACGCCCTAACTAAGCAACCAATTGACTTGATATTTGGTATAGAGTTAGGTTAAAAAAGAGTTAGGTAACGTGTGTCATGCTCGTGAACGGGTGCCGCCAGCGGAAATGGGCCTACCTCAGTCTGCTTATCTTAATGCTGTGCTTAAAGCGTAAATATTTTTATCTAAAATAAATTGATACTGACCTCACAACTTGCAGTATAGTAATCTCGTAAGGCGAGAAATGTTGTAATGTATGATAGACAAGTCTTTCGTTGCCAGTAAAAATTGGTTACGGTTACAATAACCATAAAATGTAATATTTTAATTAGTATTTTCCTTTTGTGATGGAAATTGACCTTACTGATATGTTAAGGTCACTTTTCAATTTGACGACTCTGTATGAAATAAAACAGGGAGAAAAAAACAGGCTTTGATGAGTTTCTTGACGGTTCTTCTCGTTACAAGGTCTCCCGCCGTAGGGTTTGTGAACCGATGGCGTAGCTTCTTTGACGTTCATAAGTGCTTGTAACAGCCTAGACTGAATAAATGATATTGACTTTGACTTTGACTTCACGCCCTAACTAAGCAACCAATGGACTTGATATTTGGTATAGAGTTAAGTTAAAAAGGACGGAGAGTAACATAGGCTACTTTAGAAAGAAAGAAAGAAAGAAAGAAAAGTAAGTTTATTTGGGACAAACAAAAGACAGTACATACGAATAAAAATAATAACACCTATAAGACTAAAAACCGTTTGTCCCAAAACGGTCCCGACTCAGCATAATGCATGGCTTTTGGCCAGCGCTGATCTTCCGTCGGTACCGTTTTTACGTACATCTTATGTTTTAGCGCGCACTGTTCATTGAAATAAAACAACTTTTACGGATATCAAACGCGCTATATTTCACGAACTAAGTGGTAATTGTCCTTTTTTTTTTTGGTTTTTTAGAGGTTTTTTGATTTTCCCGACGTTTCGGCACCTTTTCAGCTGCCGTGGTCTCGGGATGACACATCCCGTGACCATGGCAGCTGAAAAGGTGGTCAATGATGAAAGATGGTCAAGGCATAAAAATACGGACAATCACAACTTAGTTCGTGAAATATAGCGCGTTTGATATCCGTAAAAGTTGCTTTATTTCAATAGGCTACTTTTTTATCCTGATATTCTTACGGGAACAGGAACCACGCAGGAAAAACCGCGGGTGGAAGCTAGTTACATTATAAATCTGAAAGTTTGGATATTTTGGTACCTATATGGTTACTGAATCACGCGAAAACGGCTAAATTTATTGGCTTAGCTAAAAACCTGGACATAGGATACTTTTTACCTCGAAATTCTCACCAGAACGTGGACCACGCGGGCAAATCAGCGGGTGCTTAGTAGTAGTATTATACTCGTAAGAGCTTCATTATTAATTTCACTGCACTTACAGATTTCTAATTTTGTTACAAACATGATACGCTACACTTGGTAAATGTTATTTCAATTCAATTCAATTCAATTCAATCAGTTTATTGCACTCCATAAGTATATTTTATTGCTAAACAACACATTTATTGAAAAGTTAACGATTGGGAGTTAAATGATTTTTGATATTCCTAACTCAGTCTAGATGACGTCATTTGCTGGACAAAGACAAAATTTTATGTAAATGCCCACTTTATAGACCATACTACGCCGTTTTATCGCATCTTGTTAAAGATGAACCTTGACACAAACCTCTTTACACTACTCACTTATGACCAGTGAGTATAAGAATTAATTAGTTTAAAAATAAAACTATACATTTATTTATATGTTTAAAATCTATAAGATTTTTTACCAGATCTTTTTTTAGAAGCCTTTATAAATAGTAACGTCTGTAAGGAACTTTAAGGCATTAGATCATGCCCAGAAACAATAACTATCTTCTGACGATTTAGGTTGCCACCAGTACAAATAGGTCACTATAAAAAGCTTTAACAACTTATTACTACTTTATGATTTTTGAATTTTTGCATTTTTCAATGCTATTTTTATACCTATGATAAATTTAAAATAGAAAAATATTGGAAAAAAATCTAAGTCTCGGTAGCTCAGCGGTTAGAGCATTGGACCGGATTTCTAAAGGTCATGGGTTCGATTCCCATCTGAGAATTCACTTGTGGCCGAGTAAATTTTTTTCTAATATTTATATTTAAAATTTATCATAAACTTATTACTACACTTATTTCCAAGTAGCAGCTTAGAAAAAAAATCTAAGCTGCTTTCGAAGACTAGTTATGCCATCGCCGCCATTAGTTTTGCTGTAATATACCTAAACAACAAGTTCAATAGCGTATTATTCATGAATTCAGTAGCCTTGGGTTACCGTGATTCTAAAGAATTCACTTAATGAAAAGTAAAGTGAGTATGGAAAAGTAAACCCACCACATTTAATACGCTGTCTGGCAATGGACGGAAACTGCCCACATACCCTTTCAACTTTAATGATCTACCGTCGAAGTTCACTTGAATAAGTGATGAGATGGCGGTAATCAAGTATTTGCGTACGCAGTAGATTTTAGAGATATAGTAGCCTTTAGCATAGTATAAGGATAGGTACTTATAGTAAGTTTTCTTACCCTTTTTCTTGATAAAAGTTAATTAATATGATCGAAGCCGCACGGTACGAAATATGTACGTGATAGGGCTGCCCGTCAATATAGATTTGCCATTACCACACGCTTACTGCGTACAAAACTTTCACAGCGTGCATTCGCCACCGCCGCCTCGCATTCGAGACTGACACTCTTGCCGAACTCTCACCGAACCGACGCGCGTCGGGTATAACGCGCGTACGGACCTTTAGTAGGAGGACAAAATACTGTGTATTTTTATACTGTGCCTTTATAGTGGAATAGGAAGGGTGAGCTTCAATGTTATTACAAAGTAAACTTGAACTTGAGAAACTTAAGTTTGTACGGAATCGAATTAATTATGCATTGCTATGTAGATGTATAATTTGAAGAAGCGATCGGCCTGCGATTGTGGTGTTTAAGCAACTTTCACAATGGTTCGTCGCTGGAAGGGTGACCATAAATTCTAACTCCTTTGTACTTCAGACGGCATGTTAAGTCGTTAGTCCCGGCTCCATATATCCAGTTACGTACATCTTATGTTTTGGCGCGCACTGTTCATTGAAATAAAACAACTTTTACGGATATCAAATGCGCTATATTTCACGAACTAAGTTGTAATTGTCCGGATAGGATATCACGGGATGACATCATCATCCCACCACGGCAGCTGAAATGGTGCCGAAACGTCTCGAAAATAAAAAAAAACCCTAAAAAACCTAAAAATACGGAGAATTACAATATAGTTCGTGAAATATAGCGCGTTTGATATCCGTAAAAGTTTTTTTATTTCAATATATGGGCCTTTCTCTACTAACAGGAAAATCATAGTCCAAGCATTTTTTTTTTACTTTGGCTATATTAATGGATAGTTGTATTTATTAAAACACATAATATATAACCTGTTATTTAAGGAGCCAAGCCTAATAAATATTTATAATCATAATCATTTCATAAATTCGGTCTAAAAGCCACTAAAAACAGTCCTCTGTTATGTCCTAATTCCGGATCGAGTATGATTCGGTTCGGTTTTTATTAGTTGTATTTAAAAATGTAAAATCTTATAACTCTATAAACATAAAGAATATTAAATGCATGTGAACAAAATAAAATAATAATTTTAGAGAAGTTTTTAGTATTAAAAACTAGTGTTCGAATTTTGTCCGATACATTTTTGAACAGTCCTCTGTCACAATTTGAATATCGCGCCACAAAAATATTAAACACTATTGTGGTTACATTTCGCATGAAACGGAACGTTAACAGTGTGAAGTTTGCTCGGTCACCATGCTAAATAAGTCGCCGTTATTTTGCGTAGTGACAACTCCGTGTCTGTGTGGGAGCCGCGTCTCTGTAGTGTTGAGTGAACATTCCTCTGGTAAGTCTATTTTACGGTGTTTTATGTGATAAAATTATATTTATTTAACAAAAATATTGCTCAGTGTGATAATTTATAGCTGTTTCTGTGTTATGAAGTAATATTTAAACTGATACGTGGTATGACATTTTTTACGTAAAAATAACAGTCCTCTGTACAACAGTCCTCTGGAAATTTATAACACAGAGGACTGTTCAATGTGACAGAGGACTGTTTTATTTGACGTCCGTGTATTTAATTAATATTCTTTATAGTCTGCTTCTAATCCAATCTAATTTATTGCTTGCTGATAGCCTTTTTCTTTCTTACATTGGCCTGTCACGCTAATTCAGGTCTTTTGTTTTCTATTATTATGGATTTTAGAATATAAAATAATACGTACCTAGTAACTACCTGTTTTTAAACCCTTACGTTTTTTTAAATATTGGAAGTATGTTTTATTGTTTTAGTATTGCCGCAATGCCACCAAAGAAGAAACCTAAAACCAAAGAAGAAATTAAAGAGCAGAAACGAATTGCAGAAAGATTAAGATATCAACGGCTAAAAAATTACCCTGTAAAAAGAGAACAATTGAAGGAAAATGAACGACGAAACTACTAAAGAAAGAAGGAAAAAGGTACAAGAAAGCCAGTTAAAGATATGAGTCGACGTGAACACAAAGCTGTAACTAAAGAATGGAGAAACCACTGTGCTACCTATCGCGCAAAAAAAAGTCTTATTGTACCGTTTCCAAAAATCTCACACATTCACCAGCTGCTATATAGGCACATTTGCGGCAAATCTTTAAAACTCTCCCACCTAACATAAAGAGCATCCACTTCGTCAACGATGGACCTGTAACACAATACAGAAACAAAACGATGTTTTACATCCTGGCATCAAGGCTTCAACAAGAGGTTTTAAATGTGAAGAAAGTTACCTGGAACTATTCAGAGAGTAGCCATGGCAAAGGGGCTCCTGATCGCATTGGTGCGACCTGCAAGAGAACCGCTGATGCCGTCGTCGCTACAGGAGGTGATATTGATAGCTTGGAATCATTTATAGAAGCCATTCAACGAAGATGTTCCGCAGTTACCTTATTCACAATCGACGATAAAGCCATCCAAGAATTGTCAGACGACATTCAGAGTGAAACGGTTAATTTAAAAAGCTTTAATGGCACTCTAAAAATACATCAAGTAAAGGCTGACATATTAAGAAGTCCTTTGAAATCAGCTCCAAGTGCCGCTAAACTCATAATGAAAAGTTTAAGTTGCACTTGTGAAGACGAGTACCAGCATTTCAATTTAGGAGTGTTAGAGTACAAAAACAAGACAAAACTTAACGTAGATGATATTTACACAGACTCTGAATGTGAAAACATGGACAACTCACAGGATTCCACAAAGGAGACCGACGACGACGCTGCACTGGCTGGACCTAGTTCAATCAACCGACAGAATTACACCATCGGTGATTACGTCTTGGTTAAATTTCTAGTAAGAAACATTGAATATTGTTATGCGGCAGTAATCAATAAGATAGACACGGAAGAAGGCGAACTAACAGTAACCTTTTTAAAAAATTGTAATGAAAATGATGTTTCTGATGTGTCCTTTGACCGAGTATTAAAGAAGTTGCCAAACCCAGATGTTGCCCTTAAAGGGAAACGAATATTTTATTATTTTAATATACCTGTGCCTGTTTTTGAGAAATAAGACTTATTTCTTATCGCATTGATAAGTAAACAAGGCTGATTCTTAGTACCTAAGCTTAAATTTGATTTTAATTATTTTAATTCGTTACTTAGAGAGCTAAGCTCGCAATTGGTTCCTGATAAGTATAAGTATTTAAATTCTGTATGTTATACAGTATTCAATAAAGAAGAGAATTTTATTTGATTACATTTAATAATTAATATTGTGTTTTTCTTCATATAAACATTGACATAAACTGTTCTCTGGGTGGAAAAAACAGTCCTCTGGGTGGCAAAACAGTCCTCTGCCGCATTTTTTTTACAAAATTGCCTATAATTCGAAAAATAAGGGAAAATTACAATGGTTTCTTGTTTATATGTATTTATATTATAACTATCTATCGACTTAACATATTATATTTTTATTTTTCTAGAAAAATAGAGTTGGGACAACTGTCAATAGACAAGTTTCCAGTTAGTAGAGAAAGGCCCATATATCCAGTTGTTAAAAACCTACCGAATCGTATTGAGCTTGCATATATAAGGAAGGCCAGTGTCCCAGCAATGGGACATTACCATACTAATCTTATATCTAAGAATTTCGAAATAACTTGACGACCTGCCCCCTAATTGTCTAATTTCAAAATCTATCACAATCCTTTTTAAAGAGATTGTGATTGTGATAGTGATATATATATATATGGAATTGTGTAACTTATAGTCGCAATCACTTTCGAAACGAATGATGTTTTAAATGACACTTCATTTGACATTTCTCCATACATTTGAAAGATATTTTCGAGTGTCACTTTGCTTAGACAGTTCAATTTCGTTCATGCAACACCTTTCAAAACGCGTCCCGATCACAATCCCTATCAAATGACAAATAGTGACAGTTTTAAGTATGTAAATATCTTTCAAATGACGAGTTGAAAGGGATTGCGATAGATTTTAAAATTAGACAATTAACCCATGTTTGGCGTAGGGGTACTAAGCCTGCGACCTTCGAGGTCCCGGGTCCGGGACTAAATATTTGTGTGCATGAACAATTTGTCTTGGTCTGGTTGTTTGATATGTATATTATGTATGTATTTACAAAAAAAGTATATAAGTACGTTTATTCGTTATAGTATCCATAACAAAAGTTCTTCGTGAAACTTAAACGTGGGCTAGATAATTGGTGTGGTTTTGTGCAAGTATCAGAAGTAAGTTGAAAATATGTTTTTTTGAGTCTCACAAATAAAGAAGATGACTATGCTGATTAAAGTTCTATAATAACTGTCAAATAGTTAATCTTAACAAAATCGCAAACTACCTCTAGTTCGAAATATTTGTTTTAATAAAGACAACGTTATACTACTCACTTAAAGATAACCTTAAATTGGCTGCGTTAAAAGTTCATCCCGTTTTCCAAGTAATTTGCAATTCGCAACTTGTCATGATTTATTAGTTCCGACGATAAACAAAGAGCGCCAAACCGAACCGAATTCCGCTGTATGAATTAAATTTTCGTTAAAATTCCACTCGGAACCTGATGCTGGAGTAAACAGACCAAATGGATAAAGTTGCTAAGAGCCTTAATGCAATCATAGAACGTTGCCAGCGCCTGTTTAAATTTGAATACTCCTTTATGGAAAATTGTGTTCTATGTTCTAAGCGTATTTTAAGGGATTTTCTCTTTGATAAGGCAAAAAGGGATTCTTAGAATTTCGTCGTCCGTCGGCCTGTCTGTCAGTCTAACTAAGCCTTCTTTCCATGAAACTCCTTTAGGTGTTAAGTTGTATAAGAACTACAGTGTTTATGACTTATAACACGAAATACGTCAAAAATTATGAAGCTTATGATAATTTTTATTGGTTTTTTTTTCCTATAAGACGTAATTTCTAAAATATGAAATTTACCTGACCTCCACTTTTCACTGCAATTTAGAAATGATTTGTACTCCGTAACTACATTTTAATACTGCTCCTAAAAGTCACAATCAAAACATAAAAAACTTACGTAGCTGGCTCAGCGACCAGAAATGAATAATAACACCCGACATACCTAATTTCAGTCTATCAACATCTTTTAGACTTTTATAATACATTCGATAAATTATTGGCTGAACTTGAAAATACCGGCACTAAGTCTAGCCACTAACAGTCAGTTTCAATAACATATTCAGTTAGAGATAGCTATGGGAGAGCGCCCACAAGTACTTTTGTCTCCGCAAATTCTATTTATCTCTATTAGTCTCTATTTATCTCTATTAGTTTCTCTATCATAAGTCTACGGGCTTGCATGAGTGTACGCGCATGTAGCGACGCAATAGCCGGAAGACTTTTATGTCCGTGAGTTTGCAGGCAACCCTGCGACGCAACTGTTGCGGAGACAAAAAAAAAAGCTAAATGTGGCAAATTAATCAGAAAAAGATATGTTGCTGTCGCTCTCGCGTACGCTATTTTGAAATCTCAGCAAGAAAACGGCGACAGAGACAAATTACTTGTGGAGACAAAAGTTGCTCGTGTGTGTAGTGTCTTACTAGACCTTTGTTGCCTAGATATTTTAATTAATAAATATATTTTATTTATTTTAATAACCGCTGTAATTTGATTGAATCATCATCATCATCATCATCATCATCATCAGCCTGTCGCAGTCCACTGCTGGACATAGGCCTCTCCAAGTGCACGCCACTGAGATCTGTTTTCGGCTTCTCGCATCCAGCTCCTACCAGCCGTCTTGATTTGATTGAATAACAGTCCAAAATATAACAGTGGTCGCTAATCCCTAAGTCTCTAGGGATCTCTTACTAGGAATACATTATTGACCGTAAATAGAACTAACAATACCAAACCAAACAGAAACAACTGATACAAAATCACCAGTCAAAATCCAGCCAACAAATAACGCCACAGATAAAATTGGCGTGATATATTTGCGTGGATGCATTACCTTGTGCGATTGGGATGGCCAATATGAATTTAAATTGAAATTTAAGTCGTCCAAAAGAGTGATTAAAATTTTAATATGGCGCCCGCGGTCTATATTCGTTCCCTGCTAATCGACATTTTGGTAAGCGCCGAAATTGAAATGTTTATTTTTAAACGATTTTTTAGAGTCAGTATTTTGCTTCATAATTGAAGCGTTTTAATTTTGGTACTGTCTTGCCTGAATTTATTTTTAAACGAGTGAAAGAGACGAGCAAGTGAGTGTTTTAATATAATTAATTGAAGTCTTTTGATCTCTTTTAATTGTACTATAACTCTAATGTTTAGTGTAACTTGTCTATTGATGAAACTTCTATCTTTTGGCTGAATTGAAACTCCCCAGCCTTTTATAATACTAATATTTTATATTATTTAAGTTATTTTACTTACTAATGTTGTTAATGATGCCGTCTGTTTAATTTTACACCTAAACTACTGCAGACTTTTGTATGTTAGTACCTTTTTACCTTTTTAGTATTTTGTCATAGAGATTAGAGATGATACCTATAAGACACAAGCCCTTCGCCCGCGACTTTGTCCGTAAGGAATTAGGTTGTCGTGTTGACTTAGGAGGTCGCGTGGTGGTGCCATTTATCAGACTAAAAGGTATTTAATGTCCATCTCATTCAGCGGTTTACGCATCAAAAGAAACAAACAGACATACAGTCACTTTTGCATTAGTGTGCTTAAAAAAGTATTTCATGTCATGAAGTATACAGGGCCTTGGGTATGTCTATTTTACATAATCTTTCTATACCAAATTTGAAACCCTTTTAAAACCTTTACGAGTTGAATCATGTCCACTGCGTTGAACTTCAAAATCGACGCCATTTATGCAATCAACGTCCCATAAAATCTCAATAACGACACCCATATAAATTTTAACATTATTTCCTTCTTTTTATTCCTATTATTTCCTTACGGTAGTAACAAGTGAGTTAAAACACAAAATGTAGGCTTGTTTATTTGTATTGAATTTCCAATCATAATTCTAATAAAAATCCCTGTGTGTACGATAAATATGAAATTTTAATGTCACATTCGCCGACAGCCACTTTTATTACGGTCTATAAATTAATATAACAAAAATTAGCTGCTTGTCAGCCTGTCGTATAATCCATTAGCCTATTTGCGACTGAAGCGAACATTTGCATTTTCTATCGAAATGATCCGAGAATAGCTTATTGTGTTAATAATTGATCTTGATACTATTAGTGGTTGGGTCATTGTGATATTTAGACAGACGGCTGCGACGAGTTATAATTAGTTAATGCTTAACACTTATTGGATGAAATAATCTATGTGCCTTTTCACATGATTTGGTTTGCTCACGTTTACCGTTGCTGGTTTGCAACGGCTAAGCACCTTTATGTGCCGTGCTTGCGTATGCACATGTACATGGTTTGTGCATGATATCTGGGTGACGGTGACGGCGAGATGTGATGGCAGATGGCATAGAATGCGAAAAGGCACTAAGACGAAAACCTTTTTTTTTATCTATATCTCAACTCCTCCGTCAGTATATTTAAATGCTCATTAATGATTAACGCAAAATAAGTTGGAGTTTTGAGCATAATTGTGGATTACATTATTATAAATTTGGAGATCTCTCCTCTTTTTGATTTCCAATACTATCAACACTCGGTTGCCACAAGTGAATTCTCAGATGGGACGGATGGGATTCACATCTGAGAATTCACTTGTAGCCGAGTTGATTTTTGCCAATATTTTTCTATTTAAAATTTATCATAAGTATAAAAATAGGATTAAAAACTACAAAATAATTCACGAAACTTATGTAAAGCCAAAGTCAATTCTCAGAACATTTCCTGTTCTCATTTTCGTAACTAGCAATCACAATTCCGTCGAGATCAGATAAAAAAACACTGTTGGCTGTAATGAATGAGGCGGTGGCTACTCCCTTGATATAATGGAATCTTTTTAGACACTTTAAGACAGCACTTTGGCTTAATGAAGTGATATAATTCATTTTGACGCTCCTGGATAGCTATGGCGGGCTCCCCGGGTAATTAGATCCGGGGAGTTATCGATTTTCACGTAACATAAATGAGACGATGCAGGTGTTGATAGTTTAGTGAGGATCTCGGAGGCGCAGTGGTTCGCGCGCTCGACCTGCGATTGTAACCGTCAAGCAACTTTCGCAACGGTCGTTTACAAGATGGGTGACCAAAAAACCATTATCACTAGCTCCACCCATGTGGTGGGTAATGGCCCATTCTCATTATCTGTTCATAAGAAGGCCAATGCAGCAGTGAGGGCATTAAAATGGTTGATGACCGTATAACACTTTTATTTAACTTATAAAAGGAAGTCATTCATTTTGGGTATTTTTCTGAAAGTGCCAGCCAACAAAAACATTGGTACGTATGGTTAGAACTGTTCATTTGGAGCAATAGTTGATGTGGCACAAAAGTTGTAGGATTACTCTAACTCAGGGTATACAAGTTCAAATATTAGATATTTTCATACATTCCTTCATTTCTAAAAATACTAAATAGGAAAAATATTTATACATTTTGCTAAAACTAATGATCTGAAGTCATTGCGAGGCAAAACGGTTTAGTAGCTCATAATATTATACCAACAGTAATACGGATTAGCAAAAAAAATAGGTTTTAGACGTACTTAATTTTTATATTTGTTGCAGGGTTATTAGAACATAATTACGCAATGCATAATAAAAATGATTCAGATCAAGTTTCTTTGTACTTTGAAATACATTAAACGAATCTTTAAACTTGTATACCTTGACGTGCTGTAATCCTATAACTTTTGAGCCATATCAATTATTGCTCTAAATGACTTGTTCTTACCAAACGTTCAAATTTTTTTGTTGGCTGGCACTTCCAGAAAAGGCCCAAAAGTGTATGGCGTCTGAATAATCTCCTTTAAACCTGATCCAAATGCAGACTTGGTAAAACCGTAAAATTGCAGGTTGTCAGTAAATTTTAGTATGTAGATAATATCAGGGGCGAAACCACACTTTTCTTCGTTTTATTTCCCTTGTCTTTTGACGCTCCTGGATAGCTATAATTAGATCCGGGGAGTCATCGATTTTTCACGTGACATAATGGAGACGATGCATGCGTTTTGCAGGTGATGATAGTTTCGTGAGGAATGAACGAGTCGGTAATAGTCAATAGTGAGGAGCTCGGGCTGCGATTGTAGTCGTCCAGCAATTTTCGCAACGATCGGTCACAGGATGGATGACCAAACATTATTATCACTAGCTCCTGAGTGTGAAATGACATCCTAAAATACGAATGGTAAAATCACTGAAGGCCAAATACACGAAATCACTAATCACGTTTTACCAAAAACATTTTAAGCCGAATCACGTAAATCCAAATCACGTTTTACCAAAAGCTTTTAGAAGTATAGGTGAAGTCCTGCCCCCATCGCTACAATAGCACCATTTACGGCACTTGGAAAAAATTTCGAAGGTTCCGTTTCCCCCATAACACGTACTTTTTTCATACCTATCTTATTAAGGCAATTAATACAAACAAGTTTTGTAGAAATGTCTTTTTTTGGCGGTTGATATTTTTCGAGATTTTTGAGTTTAATTTTTTTTTCAGTTTTTTTTTTGTTTTTAAATATTTTATAAACTATGCGTCGGAGGTATATCATGTATATAAAATAATTGATGGAGACCATACTCTCTCTCAGTATTATTATTGATTAGTCTAACAATAAAACATAAAAGAAAACGTCTTATACATATAACAATGTTGTGCATACCTTTAAGTTAAATGCATATAAGATACATATTTTTCTAAGTGCTGTAAACTTAATGTAATTTGCCTTTATGTATTTAGTTGGTGTCATTTTTTTTTCAAGTTTTTTAAGTCCTTTTCCCATAGTCCCAACGCTACACCCCAACCAAGCTCGGCCCTGTTTAATGCTGACTGTCACAGCGCTGAAGAGCAGAAAAAGTCAGCTTTTTTAGCCTTTTTAACCGACTTAAAATAATGGAGGAGGACCTCAAGTCGACGGTTTTTTTTTTATGTATGTGTTACCGTAACTTCGCCAGTTGTTAACAGATTTTTATAATTCTATTTTATCTGAAAGAAAATGGTTTATGTGTGGTCCCATATAATTTTTACGAAGATCTGGCTAGTAGTTTTTTCATAATCCTGAAAAATATCAATCACGTTTTGGCAAGTAGTCGTTTACCTAGATGACATCATTGTTGTGTATGAGCTGAATTATAGTGTAAGTAACGGCACATGATGTAACAAAAAAATCTAAAATAAAAACATTTTATATAACAATTCAAACAGACTTCAAAAAGTAAAGAATAAAGCTTTTGGAGTCGGTGCTAGCTAGCTAAGGCCAAAAAATATAAATAGTTAATAGAAGTGCAATGTAGAATGCCTTGGCTGGCACCGACTCCAAAAGTTTTATTTTTTACTTTTTGAAGTCGGTTTGTTCTTTTTATAAAATGTTTTTTAGAATGTCAATCATCCCCAGATTATGGTCCACTGGAAAGGGAAACTTTTTTCGAGACGGGAATCGTGCAATCGAAAAAAGTCCACATAGGTACGTAAAACGATCTATATTTGAATTTTTCTTCGTAAAAAAATCAAAAAACCCCTGGGGCCGTATTCTCATTAATCGAACATAGTTCACACTCGTAAAAATATCCGCATGTGGAGTTTTCGTTCGAAATAATTGTAATTAGGAATCGAAACAATTAAACATTCGTAAGTTTGTGGGTTCTCTGAAATTAACAATCGATATAGTACGAGCGAAGAGTTCGATTGGTCGAATTTAGCTCAAAATGCATTTTTTTATTTTAGCTTTTACAATGCTATTTTAATGAGATAAAATTTTAAACTAGAAAATATACTAAAACGTAACTGAATGTATTGTAAATTTTAAATAGAAAAATATTGGAAAAAATTAACTCGGCCACAAGTGAATTCTCAGACGGGAATCGAACCCGCGACCTTTGGAAAAAATGTATTGATTTGATATATTTAAAAAATTGGTACAAAACGAAAGAATACCCAAACAAAAAAACCTAGTTTTAGTACCAATATGTATCAAATTGTAATATAAACTAATGCGGAGTATAAAATTTATAAGGATTTTTTGCAGTTATTTACTAAGGAGCCCGTGGCCCCGTCTGCGATTGTTGAGGTTAAGCAATGGTCGGTCACGGGATGTGTAGACGACGCGATGCCCTTATTTATAGTCTAAGTTAACTAAAATGTCATAATTACCTTTTTTCATACATTTTTCGTGTTTATTTAAATATGTATCTGTTGTGGTATTTTGAATAAATACGCCGTAGGGGCATGAGCTTGTGTGTGTACGTAGGTACCATCATTAGAAATAATTAGTTACTCATTTTTGGTTACCCACCAACGATTTTTATCGACCGTAGTCGTACGTCAGTTGCCTAGCAAAAGCCGATCGAAGCACCCGCTCGCTATATGTCCCGAAAGCTATTCGCAAACTACTCGTCTAGTGTTGTTATTTCCAAACTCCTGGATACCACGCCAACTTACGTCACTTACAACTGGTCCTTCTGCCGGATTATTCAAGATTTTGGAACCTGCAAGCAGTAGACGAACAAAGGAATGTTCAACACACCGCCGCGCACAATGGTAAAAACGCGCGGAGCTCTCGTACGAGAAACGTTGTCACATACCGCTGAAGAAAAAAGAGAAGTGCTTTCACGCAAAGTGCAATCCGATATAGTGGTGCCGAAAAATGAGCTGAGAAAGGTTGCCGACCAAATGTCGAGAAAGGAAGGTAGCTTAAAAATTGAAATTACCGGTGCTGCATCAGAAAATTCGAAGAAAGGCTCCAGCAGATCTTCTTTCTCGGCACGCAGAAAGCAACTAGAGCTCGAGGCAGCTGAAGCAAAAGCTGAAATTGAAAAGAAACTCATAGAAAAAAGGCTAGAAGCGCAACTCGCCGCTCTTGAAAGTGCGTCATCGCGAAGATCACAGTGTAGTAAAACCGATTCCCTTGCTGCAGCTTCTAATAAAGTTGAAGAATGGCTAGACAAAAGTCACCAGGAGTCGCAGCATCAGCGCGCGACTACCCCGCCGCCGGCGCCCCCCGCTGCCACCGCCTCCTCGGATCTTCAGCACCTAGCACAAGCAATGGAGAAGATGGCCACCGTCACCTACAGTGCACATTCAAAGCTGCTTTCGAGACTAGCTACGCCTAAGGACTTACCTTTATTTTTTGGAGATCCGTTTGAGTGGCTGCAATTTAAAAACACTTATGAAGAGACAAGCAAACTGTGTAATTTCAGTGAAAGTGAAAATATTTCACGGCTGTATAAAAGTCTGCGTGGTGAGGCAAGAGAGGCTGTATCTTCACTACTTATATGCAATACAAAACCAAGCATCATCATAGAAGCACTAGAACTTCGCTTTGGAAGACCTGAGCTTATTATACACAAGATAGCTACACAATTAAAGAAACTTCAACCCCTGCCACAGACTTATCACACCGATTTAGTGACATTTGCTGTTAAAATAAGAAACTATGTCGCAGCCGCTGAGTCAATCAAACAAACTGACTACATGAGAAGTCCTGAGTTACTAAACACAGTCGTGTCTAAGTGTCCAAGTGCGCTGATAAACAAGTGGGTAGATTATTTGTACGAGCACCAAGATGACAGCAAAGCTAAGTTGCAAATATTTGCAGATTTTTTGCACAACGAAGCCATGAAGGTAGCCTCCGCTGGAATAAGTTATATTCACTGCCAAACTGAATACAAAGTACATAAGAAAACTGATGAGCGCAGGACTCAACATTATTCTGTGCTACAAACAGGTGAACCAGGGGCTAAATGCATTGTCTGCCGAACTGCTTTTCATCCGCTTTCAACTTGTAAGAAATTCAAACGAGCGCTAAGGAAAGATAAGTGGCGCATAGTAAAAACCAACAATCTGTGTCACAAGTGCCTGCTGCCCGGTCACAGTAAAGAAGCCTGTCCTGCCGCGCCGTGTGATGTGGACGAGTGTGGTATGGCCCACCACTGCTTACTACATTGGCCTGCAAAGAAAACCCCAGCATCCAGTGACGTCATAAACGACGCCGACGTGCCTACCGCTATAAACTTGGTGACAACAAGTGAAAACGCTATTAATAACGGAACGGTAACAAACACTACCCTAACGCCATCTAACGCGAGTGTAATGTTGAAAATAGTGCGCGTAAACATTCACGGACCTAATGGTGTTATTAGTACATACGCATTATTAGACGACGGAGCTACAGTGTCATTAATATCAGCTGATCTCGCGAACTGTATTAACTTAAACGGTCAGCCCGAAACGATACGAATCCGTGGTGCGTGGAACTCTGATATAACGTGCCAAAGTGAAATGGTTAGTTTCAAACTAACGAACAATAACAATCAAGTGTACGAGGTGCGCGCGCGTAAGATAAGTGAATTAGACCTACCTATGCAGTGCTACTCGAAAGTTAACATCGACGCGTACGAACACTTACGAAATATAAAACATTATTTGTGCAACAGTGACGTAAAACCTAAATTACTAATCGGGCAGGACAATTATCAATTGTTAGTTTCACTAAAGACTGTCTATCGCGGCAAAAACGAACCGTGCGCTACGCTTACACCTCTCGGATGGTGCTTGCACGGAATCGTACCCGCGACCGTTATTTCCTTCCCTCGGCATCGATCATTAACCACTGAGCACGCGTGTGTTATGACACTGTCCGAGCCGGCCGCCGCCGCCGCTGACACCGCCGCCGTCGCCCCCCTCTCCGCCGCCTCCACGGGCCACCAGCTCGTACAGCGGGAGACGCACACATGCGCCGGCGCACCGACATATACGACGCAGCAACGGGATCACACCTGGAATGATAATGCACACAGTGATAGCAATGACAACACAGAATGTAAACAACTGCACGAGTTTGTACGACGTTCGTTTGCATTCGAAGCAATTGGAGTGAACTCTAAGCCACGAGTAAATAAGGACGAAATTCGCGCGATCGACTGCATCGATAAATCGGCGAAATTAATCAATGGAAATTGGGAAGTTTGTTTACCATGGAAAAATGACCTTCCGATGCCCAACAGCTTTCACAACGCACATAAACGATTTTTAGGCGTCGAGCGAAAGATGAAATTAAATGAAAATTACGCAGAAAGGTATAATGAAAGGATAAGTCATTTATTTGAAAATAGATATGCGCGAAAGTTGACCGACGAGGAAGTTTCAATACAAAGAAACCATATTTGGTATTTGCCACATTTCGGTGTAGATAATCCGAATAAAAATAAACTAAGATTAGTTTTTGACGCCGCTGCCACCACTGAAGGTCATTCGCTGAATAATTATCTGCTACAGGGTCCTGACTTATTACAATCTCTGTTGGGAATAATGTTACGATTTCGAGAGAAGCCAGTCGCATTCGTAGGCGACATAAAAGACATGTTCCTTCAGGTCAAAATAAATGAAGAAGACCAGCACGCCTTACGTTTTTTATGGCGAGAGAATGATAAGTGTAACCAGGGGCGTGCATTCCATATAGGCATTTAGGCAGTGCCTACCTCATTCAAAACCTAAATAAATATACAATAAGTGTTAAAGTTATATTATTTTAGTTTAAACTTCTATTCAACACTCACCCACTAAGATATTCCTTACGCTAAATACTGAATACCTACCGATAGGCAGTCTCGAAATTGCCTACTCGAAACAAGCAGCGTTTCATACAAGAATACAACATATTTAGAAAAAGTATTGCTCAAGTATAAACCGCCCATGGCAAGAAGGACGCTGTTTGTTCGTGTAACGTTCTAGCTTAAACTTCCGGAATACATCAGTATAAAGTAAGCATGCCTACCTGACGAATGAATTTGGTCGCGAATTATTTTGTTGAGGAGTTATTTTAAAACTATCATATTTCCTAAGATATTCATTAAAATTTAATGATGTAAAGGACAATTTAGTTCAAAATTAAATACTTGTGATGATTAACGTATTTATTTAGATAAGGATTAATATCATGTTTATGAAAACAGCTTCTCAAATAATACATTAGTTTCGAACAAATTTTATTATCTGAAAAATGGTTATAGTGAGTTAACCATAAAACATAGACATATGCTGTCGCGGACTTTTTTTTAGAACTTTTGATGGGGAATAATTTCGTCATACATGATTTTTACATAACTTTAACCGTTTACACACCGTCCGCAACGAAAGCTCCCAAAACTAATATTTTTTTCCCGTTTCTGTAACGTTTTACATTAATGCTCTGCTCTTATTAATCGTAACGTGATATTAAATATCTTATTACCTTCCGAGATAAATGGACTATCCAGCACAAAAATAATTTTTCAATTCGAACTAGTAGTTCCGGAGATTAGCGTGTTCAAACAATCAAACTCGTCAGCATTTTAATATTCCTACTAAATATTACGAACCTTATCATTTATGATTAGCGGCCGCTCTCGGTTTTACTCGCCGCGTGGTATCCGTTACCGTGGGAATATCAGGATAATTATAAATATTTGCATACAGTGTGGTTTTCTGATATATAAGCTACATTTCTGTCAAGTTTCATCTTAATCAGTTCAGTAGTTTTTGAGTGAAATAGTAACAAACATTCCTCCATCCAAATATCCTCACAAACATTCAAACTTATAATATTCGGTAGCAGGATAGGATAAGTGCAAAGTTACTAGTTAGATCTACAGTGCCTACTACGCTGGAAAACCAATGCACGCCCCTGAGTGTAACCTTGATACTTACGTGATGACCTCATTAATATTTGGCGCCAACTGCTCACCGTTTATAGCACAACATATTAAAAACAAAAATGCACTGAGATTCAAAGATGAAATGCCTGAAGCTACTGAAGCCATCCTGAAATCGCATTACATGGACGATTATATCGAATCGGTGGACGATGAGGAAACTGCTTCGAAGTTAATAAAAGAAGTGTCAAAAATTCATAAAGAAGGCGGATTTGAGATAAGAAACTGGATATGCAACAAACCGGAAGTATTAGAGTGCACGCTAAATGAGACCTTAAGTGAAAGTGCAATAAGGATGAAAATGGGTTGTGACGATTCGCCCGAACGTACTCTCGGATTACTATGGTTTCCATTAAGCGATACCTTTGGATTTGACTTATCGCTTAAGCGCATTCCGGAGGAAATAATTAATTCGCAGAAAAAACTTACCAAAAGAGAACTCTTGCGCATAGTTATGTCTATATTTGACATTTTTGGTTTCCTCGCTCCGTTCACGATTAAAGCGAAAATAGTCCTGCAAAATACGTGGAAAATGGATCTTAAATGGGATGACCGAATACCTGAAAAAGAAAACAAAATTATTCAAAATTGGCTAATTGAGTTACGAAAATTTCAAAGCTTACGCATACCACGATATCATTTTCATATAGACATACCTGTAAGTGAGCAGGCAAATACGTACCTGCCGAGGCGCGCCCGCAGCCAACCCACAGGTGTGAAAGAGACCACCCTAGAACTGCACGTGTTCTGCGACGCCTCGCCTACTGCATACGCCGCCGTAGCCTATTATCGAGAAATAACAAAAACAAATAATATTCGCATCTCATTCATCGCTTGCAAGTGCCGTGCGTCACCGATACATAAGTATATCACAGTACCGAAGCTTGAATTGCAAGCAGCTGTTATTGCCTGCCGGCTCGCCGAAACAATAACGCGCGAAAACCGGTTAGCTATAGATAAGAGATATTTCTGGACGGACTCGCTAATCGTGTTACATCAAATAAGAAACGATACTCGCAACTATAAAGTGTTCGTAGCAAATAGACTGGGCGAAATCGACGACTTATCTCAGTCGCATGAATGGAACTATATACCTACGGATATGAATATAGCCGATAAAGCTACAAAATTAAATACTTACCAATTGACGAGTGACTGCGACTGGTTCCGAGGTCCGCGCTTCCTATACACGGTGTCTGAAAACTGGCCGAAGTACGAACCTGAAAAATATAACATTAATGAAGAATTATTACAAGTCAACTTATTACACAATATTGAAAGTATTGACTTACCTGTTCCTGACTCGACGAAGTTTTCTTCTTGGCTCCGCTAAGTAAGATGTACAGCGAATGTATTATTGTTTATAAAGAAATGCAAACGGACTGAAAGTCCTGAAAATAATACAGAAATGATGCAAAACGCTGAAAACTTGATCTTACGCCACGCTCAAATGCAATCATTCGCTGAAGAAATTTACCTTCTGAAAAATAAAAAGCCGATAGAATCAAATAGCAGACTACGTACCTTAACGCCATATTTTGATGAATGTGGTTTGCTTCGGGTCGGAGGCCGAATTGATGCGATGTATGATGTCAACTTTAACGTGAAAAATCCAGTTTAGACGGCCGCCATCCGACTGCAAAATTAATAGTAAAATATTATCATGAGATGGCAGCCCACGGAAACAACGAAATGGTAGTCAATGAAATCCGTCAAAGGTACTGGCTACTTCACTTGCGTCCCACTGTACGCACGGTCGCCGCGCGCTGTTTGTTATGTCGAATTAGAAAAGCTAAGCCTACAAACCCAAGACTGGGAGACCTTCCAGTGGCAAGGCTTGCACACCATCAACGAGCCTTTACATTCTGTGGAGTTGATCTGTTCGGCCCGATGGAAGTTGTCGTCGGACGCCGTCGAGAAAGAAGATACGGTGTACTTTTCACATGTTTGACCGTAAGGGCGATTCACATTGAGACGGTTCCTTCGCTATCAGCCGATTCCTTTATAATGGCTTTACGAAGAATGGCAGCAAGACGCGGATGGCCATCCAAGATGTTTTCAGATAATGGCACGAATTTCAGAGGCGCCGCCACCGAACTGAAACTAGCATTTCAAGAGATAAATCAGTCGAATGTGAAAGAGGAACTGATAAATAAAGGTGTTGATTGGCAGTTTATCTCACCTGCAAGTCCTCACATGGGTGGAGCGTGGGAGCGCCTGATCAGAAGCGTGAAGGTGGCACTCAGAACAGTCCTGAAAGAAAGGGCCCCCAGAGGTGAGGTTCTGATTACGTTACTGGCTGAAATAGAGAACATGGTCAATAGCCGCCCGTTGAGTCACGTGTCTGTCGACCCTGAATACCCAGAGGCTCTTACTCCCAACCATTTTCTCATTGGGTCTTCATCCAATCTACCAGATCCTGGAGAGTTCACTGATTGTGACCTGTATCGAAAGAAACAGTGGAGGATAGCTCAGCGTCTTACGGATATGTTTTGGAAGCGCTGGGTTCGTGAGGTCTTACCTACTCTCATACCTCGTCAGAAATGGCACCAAGAAGGTTATAACCTGAAGAAAGGGGATGTCGTTGTCATTGCGGATCCCAGCCTGCCACGGAATACCTGGCCAAAGGGCCTTGTCGAAAAGGTCCATCCAGAGGCAGATGGTCGTGTGCGTATTGCTGAAATAAAAACCAAGACCGGTACACTTACCAGACCCGTTGCTCGCCTGGCCGTATTGCCTACTGCTGGTGATGATTGTCCTTGACGGACAATGGGGCGGAGGATGTAGACGACGCGATGCCCTTATTTATAGTCTAAGTTAATTAAAATGTCATAATTACCTTTTTTCATACATTTTTCGTGTTTATTTAAATATGTATCTGTTGTGGTATTTTGAATAAATACGCCGTAGGGGCATGAGCTTGTGTGTGTACGTAGGTACCATCATTAGAAATAATTAGTTACTCATTTTTGGTTACCCATCAACGATTTTTATCGACCGTAGTCGTACGTCAGTTGCCTAGCAAAAGCCGATCGAAGCACCCGCTCGCTATATGTCCCGAAAGCTATTCGCAAACTACTCGTCTAGTGTTGTTATTTCCAAACTCCTGGATACCACGCCAACTTACGTCACTTACAGGATGGGTGACCAAATTTTACTATCTCGTACCCCTCCGTGCTTCGTAAGGCACGTTTTGCCGTAGGCCCCGGCTGAATTTGCAGTCGTTACAATCCACTAATCCTCATTGGGCCCACGTGGTGGTTTATAGCCCATTCTCCTTCCAATTTCAATTCAATTTCGTTTATGACTATTTCGTTGTTTTAAAAACCCCGGCGCCGTAACGGAACTTTCAGTCAGTATTATTGTAAGTTATTGTAAAACTTGTGTATTAATTTTCCCAATAAATTGACAAAGCAAAGTCTGCTTGGAAGCCCGAAACTTCAAGGGATGGTAGCTAATAGATATCCCGGTTGTTTCCCAAATATATTTTTATTGGCTACATGGTACGTTAACCAAAAGACACGACAATTATTTTACATGCAGACAAACGACAACATGCTAAAATGGACATCATCTTTTTTTTTAGGGTTCCGTAGACTAATGGCAAAAAACGGAACCCTTATAGATTCGTCATATCTGTCTGTCTATCCGTTCGTATGTCACAGCCACTTTATTCCAGAACTATGAGGATTACACAGTTGAAACTTGGTGTGTAGATGTATTCTGTAAACCGCTTTACGGTTTTTACCCAAAAATAAAAAAAATATATATATATTAAGGGGGGCCTCCCCATACATGGAACTGAAACTTTTTTATCAAACCTATACGTGTGGGGTATCTATAGATAGGTCTTTAAAAATTACATTGAGGTTTCTAAAACGATTTTTTCTTAATTGTTTGAAAGATGTACACTTCCAAAGTGGTAAAATGTGTCTCCCCCTCTAACTTTTGAAATAAGAAAGTAAAAAATCTAAAAAAAATATGCTGTAGATTTTTATAAAAACTTTCATCGAAAATTGGTTTAAACGAAATATATTTAGCAGTTTCAGAGCTATAGCACATTTTCCAAAACCGCAAAAATAACTTTGTCATTCATACAAACACTATAAAAAACGTTGTTTTTGCAGACGAAAAATTATACTGAATACCTAATTTAATAATAATAATAACAGAAACTGTATTGCACACGATACAAAAACAAACACATCAGAGAAAATAACAAAAAGAGGAACACACAATAGGCGGCTGGCGGATCTTCCAGGCAATCTTGGGTGACAGACGGAACCCTTCATGTTCTGCGAGTTCGACTCGCACTTGGCCGATTTTTTACTTATGTACAATCGGGGAACTTCCCGGTTGACTAGTAGAGTTTTTTTGCGAAACGTTTTCTCGGAAAGTACTAAGGTTAAATAAATAATTTATTATTCAAATGAAACACCTCTTATTGGCCTATTATTTGTGATATAAACGTTTTCCATACATCTTTTACTTTTTTAAATAAAGGTCTTTGAAAAATCTCTACTGGTCAACCGGGAAGTTCCCGACTGTACATTCCAAAGAGTTTCGATATGAAGGTAGACATTACGATTTAATTATTAGAAACCAAAGCACTCAACAGTGTTATCTCTTAGATAGTTAAATTGGTAATTGTTCTACAATCAAAATGGGTGCTCGAGAATACGACCAATTGAACTTTTTCCATAAAATGTAAATGTTCGTATGCGGTATTAGCGCACGGAATCACGAGAATCCGTCTCAAGGTGTTAAAATGTTGGGAAATAAAAAAGCATATAATAACGCGAAATATTAAACCCAAATTGTAAATAAAAGCACGTTTTAATTCGGAAAAGCTTCACTTCTGTAGGGCTAGCACGAAAAACTATCGAAATAGTATCGACCACGTAATCTCAAAAAATGTATAGGAAAATGTAGTTCAGTTTCCGGTTACGTCCGGTAGGCACATTACCCCCTCGAGACTTACTTAAAAGTTATACGTGCTAGGCCTACTGCTCGTATATACCTTTTTCTTAAAAAAGTTCTATCTTACACAAATGCCGACTCGGTAAAACCGCAAAAGTGTGAAGTGAACACAGGTTATTGGTAGAATGTACATAGTATCAGGGGAAAAATAACCTGACTCTACGTCCATGTCTCATTTCCTATGTCTATTGACGTCCCTTCGTGTCTTAATTCATCATTTGCTAGCAGGACACCTGTGTCCAAAAAACAATGTAATATCTATTATATCTCATAATCCTGGGCCTGAGAGGTTAGGGCGTCATCCTAGTCATTCTAGTCATATAAGGGGTGCAATCCCACCGTCTTCAAGTCTCTACTTATTATTTTCATCCAGGGCCCTGTTTCATAAAGCTCGACAAGTCAACAATTTGTCAACTATGTACAAACATACATTTTTTGTCACTGATCTACGCAATTTTGACTTTTGTCATCATTGCAGAAGATAGGTTTTCTCGAACTCTTTCATGTGAGAATTTACAAAAGAAAAATTACTGTCACTCCTCATCTTGACACAGACCAAGGATGCCAATCAAAAATCTGCGACTATTTAACATATATGTCAGATTTTCTGATTATAAATGTGCCAAACCAAATGTTTTATGAAACGCAAAATTGTAGAACTGTCGCACCATTCCTATAGCACCAAATTTTTTATGAACATACAATTGTCAAATTGTCAACTATCACCTGTCGCTGACAAATTGTAATCTTTATGAAACAGACCCCAGGTAGTTGGTGGGCCTACTAGTACTCTATTAGGTTCTCCAATTTTAAGGACTGAGCGAGTCATGTTGTCTTTTGAGCGGCTCATAAAGTGACTGTACCAGCTCAAGGGCAAGACCAGACTGCAAAAGAAAAAAATCATGCTCAGTAGATTGAATCACAACTCTCGTAAGTTACATACAACTGACATTTTATTAAACTGAACGCGCATTGTCAAATGGTACATTTTAATATCTCATTATGCAATTAAATCCAAATCAGTGAGCCGATTACATGAAACGGTTAGGCAGGTGTACTCATTCCATATACACAAAGGCTTCTTACGTCTATACATTATGTTGTGATGTTGGGTTTTAGCGATGCGTTGATAGCATAAGATGTAGAATATCTTTTCCCAAGTATGAATATTTTGAGAAGGAAAGCCCGAGTATTACAAATGATTTTATTTTTGCACACCCATCCCAGGATCAACCATAGCGAACGTTGTCTACATCCCAAAATCGAAACCCTAATACCCTAACCACTACACCACCGAGCTCCCCAATGCATGCCAAATTACTCAACATTCAGTTTCGATACATTATCATGATAACGGACCCCACGCTTGATTGAATTGCTTTCCATAAATTATTCTTTATTTTACATGAAATGTGAGCATTCCACTTTTCAGTTCGTAGACATTAATTTCCAATGTTTTGATGGTTGTAATAAGTTCTCCCTTTTTCTCCGATTGCCAGTAAAACACTTTTAGGGACCATTTAGATAAAAGATAAGGAATACTGATAAGTTCGGTGAAACACCTATTTCAATTCTCTATCTGTACTAAGATCTGTTTTTATTTTCCTTGAATACTGCCGTAATTTGTTCTTATGTTTTAGTTTATAAATTGAAATGCTAATTGTTAAACTATTTTCTGCTTCAATAAACAGCGTTTTAACAACTGTTACATTATATTGGCTTACTCTTGGCCTCATTCTAAACCATTTGATTTCTGAAGAGGCCGCAGATGGAGCGAGCTTGCCTTGAAAAGCCTATTTACTTGAACTTTAAATATACCAGGGTTATAGGCTTCCGGGAATACAATCGTAGACAGGAATTCCACTCCCTGGCTGTGCGCATAATAAAAGTTGAGGAGAAAACTTTCAACGAAAATTGGTTTAAACGAAATATATTTAGCATCATCAGAGCTATAGCACATTTTCCAAAACCCCAAAAATAACTTTGTCATTCATACAAACACTATAAAAAACGCGCATAATAAAAGTTGAGGAGAAGCGCTTTGTACGCAGACGTCGAATATCAACCAGGGCCCCTACCGCGCAAGTGTCATCGACATCGACATCGACTTCATTTGACAGATGGATGTGATATATTGCTCTTAGTCTTTGGTAAGTTTTTATTTGTGTCAAAAAGAAGCAGCAATGTGTCGCATCCATCTGTCAAATGAAGCCGATTTCGATGCTGACGCCACTTGCGCGGCACGGCCCCTGGTAGGGGGTGACAAGCCATTCTCTGATATTGACCCGTTCATTAGAGCAAGAGGTCTTTCATAAATAAAGTGAAAAAAGCAACGGTACAGCTTTAGTGACTGTTGTGTTGTGATATAGCGATTTATTATGATTTTATATGTTTTTGTTTCTAAGTTAAGTTTATAATATAAAGTCATATGGTATGTAAAAATTAGCAATTATGTATTCTTATACCTATAAGTTTATTGTTCATAATTTCCTTTTTAGAATTTTTGTTGTTGGCTTTTTGTTGTCTTAATTATTATAGTTCAAATCAATGTATTTATATCCTGTTTTTTATTATTATTAGGCATATTTTATTAATTTGTCCATTTGTTGATGACGTTTTTAGCCTAATCTATTGTAAAATTATATAACTGTGTTAAACATTTAATTAACTAGCTTTGGTATAATTTTAATTTGCATTCCTTTTATTTAATACCGCAATTATTTGGTATAACTTCACTTGGCATACTACGCAGAATTTAATTTGAAATAATTTCGTTTGGTTTCTAATGAAAACTTCTAACAACTTTTTTATAAGAAAAAACATTACATAATTTCATTCTATATATTATAAATAATATATAAATATATAAAAATCCTGCAATGTTGTGCTATACTAGCCAGTGACAGAACAGAATCGCTGTAAAACCGACTAAACGCAGTCTTCTATGCCCTACCTCTAGCTGCTTGCTACTTGCTGCTTGCTTTCATGCTTGCTGTATGCTTGCATGCCTGCTACTTGCTTGCACGCTAGGCGTATGCTAGGTGCATGCTAGGTGCATGCTAACTGTATGCTTGCCAATTATTGAACCAACGACAGTAGTTTTAACTCAATGCAAGTAGCAAGCAAGCATGCTTGGCAGCATATCCATAATAATAAAAAAGCAGAATCATCATATGGTAGAATGTTTGCGCATTATAATTACTATAGCCAAGAAATTTCTGCTAAAAGACTATTCTGCCTGTGAACGTTCCGCCTAATAATAATTTTATGATATGCGTTTTTAATGTATGGCAAATGAGTGTATGCCAAACAACTTTCTGCGAAATGAGGTTTATGCCAACCGTTGTTATGCAGGATAAAATTATGACTTACAAAGTTCTGCCAAAAAGGGTAGACCCGACAGAAAGATCTTAAGCTATGATAAAACCACAAAAACGGCCGCATCAATTAAACACCGACCATAACGTTTTACTCAACACCATAAATACGTCGTTACCGTTAAGCGCAAACAAATCCGGCTACCGGATCGATTATCCAAACAAAAGACGTCCTGTGGGATCACACTTAATAGCTTCATTACGAATTCGTGGCTTCAATTCGGGAGGCATGTCGCCGATATCAATTATGCCGTAATTGCTTACAGCATCAACGTTCGCTAACGATTGATTGAATTGTTTATTCGCTACAGTTTTGGACGAGTCTACTTAATTATTCTTGGCGCGTCAAGCGGTTTTACTAAGCGTGGAAATATTTCCTAATTTGTTTCACTAGAAATGTCTTCAGGTGGCTTCTGAGTTCGTTTTACCTGTTCAGTTGTAATTTTTTTGTTAGCTATCTTTACGGATAAACATATTCAGTCACCAACTTAAGACATTTTTGGTGAAAAAATTACGTAGTTTATATTTCAACACTCAGTAAAACTCCTACTCGCGCCTATAATAATGAGTTTGCAATGCCTTAACGATGTTCGAATCCGATATCAAAATATTATTTATTTACTTAGATGACATTTGGAAAAAACCTTCAAGACACTTCAAAATACGGAGGAGCTGAAGTTGACAAAATTTTTGGTCACCTATCCCATCAGGCGTAGCATGCGCACTCGACAAAGCTTTGTCGGCTCGCACCGTATTGATATAAGCGGGACAGACATCGCGAGAAAAGGGTCGACAACGAGTCGCGGCGCTCATGCTACCCTGGCATGAATTCTAAACTTTCAAAAATTTGTTTAATCGCCACGATCGCATGCTGAACGTACTAAAATTAAAAAAGTAGACTCACTTTTATACACATCTTAAGTTTTAGCGCGCACTGGGGCCTTACCATCAACTGTAATGCAATTCATTGTAGGTTGTGAGAGTGGGATGCTGCCATATGGCGCGTCTAGCGGCGTTCCGCTCTGACTACCTGAAAGTAACCTAAAATGAATCGCATTACGGTTGATGGTAAGCCCCCTGTTCATTGAAATAAAGTAACTTTTCCGGATATTAAACGCGCTATATTACATGAACTAAGGTGTAATTGTCCGTAGTTTTAAGTTTTTCACTTTTCAGCTGCCGTGACTACGACAAAGATCTATCGTGAAATATAGCGTGTTTAATATCCGGAAAATTGTTTTATTTCAACGTAACTTTTATGTTTTCAAATTGAATGTTACTTTTAATTAAGAAATCTTTCATATCCACAGCCGTATAACCGACTCATTAATAAATCATAAGAGACAAACCAAAGTCAGACGGCAGTTAACAGTTATTGAGCCAACCCCCAAATAGACGACCAAATGGAAACTCTACGTCGCCGGTGCCAATTTTGCTAAATCTGTTCGAGTTGAATTTTCACATGTGCTCGTTAGACCGTTCAATCTTTTTACAGAATTCAATCACTTCTTCGCGTGACCGTTCAGGTGAAAGTTTCAGTTTTAGGGGTCCATTTGCAATGACCTTCGTTATGATAATTGGAGGGCTTTTGTTATCAGGGTCGGTTTCCAGCATTATTACCCGGATAATTACGATGTCAAGTCTAGCTTTACTTAAGTCCTAAGCTCGATTAAGTAAGTTCTACACAAAAAGGAACTCATTTTGTTAGGTGTACAAGATGTTTTATTTGGTATTTTCTTACTTCTTGGCATCAGAGTCATCTCTAAATCTTTTTTTTATATAATTAATAGAGGTACAGATTTGACTTCGTTACTAATTTATTATATGTACGGGATGGCGAATTGATACAAGTTCGACTGACTGAAATAAAATAAAAATAAAATAAAATATACCTAGTTAGGTACTCACTGTTAGTTTGACATGCATGATAAATGCTGAACGTAGATCACAATGTAATTGCTTCTTTTAGGATCAATGAACATATTTTATCTTGAACAGGCTACGCGATTTGATTTTTTTTTCGCAAGTTGTATAAACTTTCCTCTTTTTCAGGTATCACCTACGTCTTATTGACTTATCCATGTACATGGATAAGTCAATTTAAACTCGGATATATTTCTCTTTGGGTTTAGTGAGTTTCGGTGAACCAATTTCTGAAACAAAAAGTCGATACCAGACTTTAAATATTGAGTCTACAGAATACTGCAATTGAGTTGTTAACAGGGTTGTCTACTGTTAGTTTTAAATGTCATTTGTGATATAAAAATATAATAATAGAATATATACTAGTCATCCATTCAAAATGGAGATTTGATTTAATTTTGGTTAGACTCGCGTTTGTGATGCTAGTTATGGTTTACGACTTATTCTAAAAGACTCTGATTTCGAAGATTACTGATTCTAAACTTCGCAACTAACACGACCATCTATCCCTCTCTATTCACGATGAATCTTCGCATTCTATTTCTGTGCTCAGTTGATTTTAATAGAATTACGACTAAACGCCAATGACTAATTTTAGTGCCTTTTTTTCGCTGTTACATCGACCAATGCTTTTTATTTTAGTTTAGAATGATGTAACAAACAAGTTTTATACATTATGTCAGGTCTCTTAGCCTTCATCAGACCTGATGTTAAGTATTGATAAGGCTGAAGAAGCTGAAGCGAGTCTCTACTGGAATCTTCAACAACTAAGGAACTGGCTATCCTATCTCTTACTGTCGGAACACAACAATACTTAGAACAATGTTGTTATGGCGTCAGATTTAGATAAGATAGTGAGCTAGCCAGTACCCAGGCGGACTTACAACAAGTCCTACCACCAGCTAAACTGAGAACGGAACCCTCTCATCATCTCTGGGTCTGATACCGTTGATTGTTACCACTAGGCCACAGAGGCGGTTAGATGTAGGTACTTAGATATGTAATTAAGTAAGAAATAATTATTTAAAAATACTTCTTTTGTAAGTAGTAGTACTTACATAATAAAAAGTAGTAAAATGCCTAGAGAAACAGTTCATATTTTTCAAACCCATACAACTCGGCTCGGACTGAGTTTAGAGGTGTAGTTTTCATAATAAAACTTGTTTGTTACATCATTTTAAACTAAAATAAAAAGTATTGGTCGATGTAACAGCTAAAAAAAGCACCAGTGGTCTATACAAATCCGGCTGTGACCTTTACAAATTCAAATACGATGGAAAGTAAAATTCTAACAGCAACACTTTATTATAGTTTTTTACTGAGTTTACCAACCGTACACCCGCTAAGGTGCGAGCGGGACAGTGACACGTTATCGAGCTACGAAAGTCGATAAAAGCCGATCAAACTAGGGATACAGGTATTCTTGAAAAAGCTTCGGATCCTATTACCGACGCTCGATTGCTTTATATGAAGCTACAATTACATTCAAGAAATTTTATCCTAATATAAATAAAAATTACTACAATTTTACACCAGGGCCCCTAGCCAACGTAACAATTCAAAAACGATAACGAAGTTTCGAAAACAAATAAATGTATGGGTTTGGCGGATTGGCATAGGCCGCGCTTAACACGTGGTCTTACCGCAAGTTGATTGGCGAATATAGACAATAACGAATAGAATTATCGTTTTACAACATAACGATGTTAGATTTTAAACTTTCGCGTTCCATTATAATTATATATTAAAACAACGGGACTAAAACGCGACATTTATTATGTAGTACAACTATGTAGGACTTACAGCTTGACGTTTCGGCTATGTTCACAATAGCTATGTTCCAAGCCCGCCCGAACAGACGACGCCGCGCACCGCCAATCTGCTTGTGACCACGGCTATTGCAACATAGCCGAAACGTCAAGCTGTAAGTACATAGTTGTACTACATAATAAATGTCGCGTTTTAGTCCCATTGTTTTAATATATAATAACGATGTTACTTTGTCTTCGGGCCCTGAGCGTACCAGCCCTACGCCCAATACGCTAACTCGAGTAGATCTAAGTTCGGCGAAGTTGGTCAGGGTACGCCATCTAGCGGGTATTCATGCGAAACTTTGCAACTGGCACGTAGCAAGCTCCGGATTCACGGCGGTTGTATGCAGTCATCAGAAACGTTTCGTTTGTTCACCTGAGACGAATAGTAAAACTTTGGGAATAGAATAATATAAATAGAAAAGCTACTAGGTTGAAAGTTTTATTGGTGCTGTAAAGGCGGACGTTGTGTTCCAATAGTATAATAATATGTGTTAGCATTTTGGTAAACGTATAAGCATTCTATAATTATGTTTTTCTTTTAACTTATTTAATGTGTTTTAAATAGTTACAGTATATTGACTTTTTAACTTTGAACAAATCCTTTATGATATATTTTTATTTTTATATAAATAATTGTATACAAACACACCAATTATCTAGCCCACGTTAAGTTTCATTAGGAACTTGTGTTATGGATATTAGTTATGGGATAAACATACTAATATACTTTTTGTTTGTAAATACATACATAATAAGATATTAAACATCCAGACGAAGACAAATAGACATTGTTCATACACATGTCGCAGGATAATTAGATACATCGATTTTTGCGAAAGATCTAGGAATATTGCGAAAACACGGATCATTAGACAATGGTGTTGTCATTTCTCAATCCTACTGGAAAAAGATAGGGAGAGCAACCCGTATTTATCCAAAAACCCATTTTTTTCAGTAAGATTGAGAAATGTCAACACCATTGTCTAATTATCCGTGTTTTTGCAATATCCCTAGGATTTTTGCGAAAATTCTATTTATCAAATCATCCTACGACACACAAATATTTGTCTTGTCCAGGGACCGAACCCGGGACCTCTGGCGCAGAAGGCGGATATAGTACCCCTGCGCCAAACAGTTCGTCAAATACATACTTAAGTTTACTTACTTAACATACTAAGTATACTTACTTTACTTAATTAGTATATACTTAAGGCTATTGTAGTTCTTAGAATGATTTTTAATTACGGAAGAAAGGGATTGTCTGAAATTTTAGGGAAATAAATCTGAAAGTATATTTTGTCTTTTGGTAGGAGAGTACTGTAAATTCAGCTTAAAAATGAAGGTTGAAAATAAAATAAAAAAACCTTACAAATAAAAATTGTTTGGTTTTTGGAAAGATGCTAAAGTATTTCAACAAAATAAGCAAGACTTATCTGAATGTTTGTACTGTTTTTAACCGACTTCAAAAAAAGGAGGAGGTTCTCAAGTCGACGGTTTTTTTTATGTATGTTTTACCATAACTTCGCCAGTTGTTAACAGATTTTTATCATTCTTTTTTTTATCTGAAAGAAAATGGTTTATGTGTGGTCCCATATATTTTTACGAAGATCTGGCTAGTAGGTAGTTTTTTCATAATCCTGAAAAATATCAATCACGTTTTGGCAAGTAGTCGTTTACCTAGATGACATCATTGTTGTATATGAGCTGATTTTTAGTGTAAGTAACGGCACATGATGTAACTAAAAAATCTGAAATAAAAACATTTTGTAAAAAAAATTCAAACCGACTTCAAAAAGGAAAAATAAAACTTTTGGAGTCGGTGCCAGCCAAGGCGTTCTACATTGCACTTCTATTAACTATATTTTTTTTGGCCCTAGCTAGCTAGCACCGACTAAAAATGATTTTTTAAAAAAGCTTACAATTCTTTAGTTCGAACTTAGACTGTTGAAAATAAAAACCTCTTTTCAAATAAAAACGTTTGTTTTTGGAAAGAGGGTGACTTACCGCCCCCAATTTGTTAACGTGTAATGTAGTAAATGGGGTTGTTCCTAACAAATTGAAATACGCTGAACCGATATTTTAAAACGCGAGCTTACTACGGAACATTTGACTGAATTATGGCAACATATACCTTTTACATAGTTTTGCTAGGGGCTATGTAACTTAAGGATTGGTTTAAATATGTAACAGTTGAGATCATTGAAGTATTATTGTACTTAATGTACAGTTGGAAGTAGTATAGTATTATAAAATATATGGTTGTGATCTATAATTAGGTCTGTATAAAAATTAGGAAATGTTACAAGATTTCCTAATTTGACACATAAAAAAAAAAACTTTTTGTTTTAAAGCTAAGCGTTTTGACGTCAGTTTTTCCAGTCACGGGCAATGATATGTACGTACATTATACAACCTTACCGCAATTAACACACGGAAACAAAGCTCTTTGTGTCCACAAATGTCATTCAATATTGTAATGTTTTTTTAACCGCCTCTGTGGTCTAGTGGTAACAATCACCGGTATCAGACCTGGGGTCCAGGGTTCGATTCCCAGTATTCGGTTTGGTTGGTGGTAGGACTTATTGTAAATCCGCCTGGCTAGCTACCATTATCTTATCTAAGTCTGACGCCATAAAAACAATGTTTTCAGCATTGTTGTGTTCCGGCAGTTAGAAATAAGATAGCCAGTTCCTCAGCGATTGAGGACTCCAGGAGAGGCTCGCTTCCATCTTCAGCCTTATCAATACTTAACATCAGGTATGATGAAGGCTAAGAGTCTCCCCGTAGTTCATAAAAAAAATGTGATAAGGTTGCAGTGTCTCTATATTATTGCACTTGACTGTACTATAAGAATGTGGCGTTGTTGAAACGAAGCTATGAGAGTGATATATTAAATTTTTCTCTCAAGCTGCACCTTTGATGCTCTGCCATCCATGCAAAGGGCTTATGGTATGAGACTGGAAAAAAAACTTAATGTATCAGCTTTTGCATCCGTTGACATCGAACGTGGTACACTGTTAAAGCCTTCACCACTGGACGTACTCCCAGTGTTATTTTTGTATCATGTAATGGAAAAAAAAATGTCCTGATTTCTTTATGCCAACAGAAAATGCCCATCAGATTAAACGACATTTCCTAAGGCGCTATTTCTCTTATCTTCTCTTTTATCTCTTATAGTTTAGCTGGTCTCATAGCTTCCTGCATCAGGTTTTCCAGATTTAAAAATAAATTGTAGCTTATATTTGGGCCAGACCTAGTGGCTACATGTTACAAAAAGTTTTATTCAAATCCGTTCAGTAGTTTCTGAGATTAGCGTGTACAGATAAATAGACACGCACACAGACAGACAAAAATTTAAAAATGCTCTCAACGTATTCGTTTACTGTTTTAACGTCGTTTCCAATTAGTTTTTGGTAAGTATATTCAATGTACAGAATGTTTTATTTTAAAGTTTTATTATTAGATGACGTTGTGTTATTGGAGGCATCCGAACAAGTTTGCGCTCTAACGTAGTTCAAAGCTAACAAAGTTATGTAATCTCACGTATGAGCGCAAATGTTTTGTTTCTTGTAGTTGTACTCCAGTTCAACTTGTAATTAATTGAGTCGTAAACCTTCCCTGTCTCCATTTTGTAAGTTACAACGGCTATTCTCTATCTAAATGAATTTTCCCCTGGCATCGTGGCCTCATAAATATGTATAAGGTTTGAGATTATAGTGAAAATTACGCCTTGGAACTTTGTCCGTCATCTGTAAATTAATTTGCTGTTTATGCCTGCAGAAATAATAATAAATCTTGTTAATTTTGCTTTATGGCCCATTAATTTGAAATTGATTGGCTACTAGGTAAATGATGGGAGAACCATTTTGATATCTTAAGATTCTATAAATGCAAGGTTAATATTGATAGTAATATTTTTTTTGTATGTTTTATTAAATAAAATAGCATTAAGTTTCTGGGGAAAGAGTGATTTTGTCCGTCAAAATCACTAATTGTCAAACATTATGATTGTAATTTTATACTTGTCGCATTTGCTCCCATCTTTAACCACTAGATGGCGTTGTGCCCTCTTGCATGGCGCTATAGAGTTAATGTAGTAATATAATACCTATACCTATATCAATTTATCAATAAAATTGTCTCCGTTCTATGAGATATGATTTTAATTTCATTCTCACGGGTTTTTATGAATTTGTACCAATCTTGTACATTAATGAACCTGAAATTATTTCAATGAAAAGGCAGGTCATGATAAAGTAGATCAGTATAATAAAGTATATCAGTTTTGCCGTAACTTCGGCACCTGCAAAGGTGCTGAAACGTCAGGAAAACAAAAGAAAAACACGAATCTTAATTTTTAATTTTTGAAGTGAAAACTTCTTTAGCGGCGTTGAGCACTTTTTCTGTAATGGGTATAAAATCTTAAACTCGCGTCAGGACACGTGACCTGATCGAAAAAGCGTAGGACGGATGGAGAATGTTGAGGTGACAGGTTGACTATGGTCTCGGTTGCTTAGCGACAGACTGTTGATAATGTCTTTTACTTGTCTCTTGTTTTATTGTCAATATATATTTTTCGATTCTCTATAATAACTAATGTTTTCTTATATCTTATTACCTAACTTAACGTTCACTTTAATATGGTTTGTCATGTTTGTGTACGATAGCGCAATAAATGAATATTGTATTCTACCACATAAATGATAGTACTTTTATACTGATAAAGCAATTGGTGCAAAATTATTCCCTAAGCATTCCAAAATATCAAACATGCTCAACGTTAATAATCAAGTTTTCACTTCTGCCGGCACTCCCGGAGTGCAACCCGTCTTTTTTTTTTTATTTGTTTTATATCTACTGTGGGGAAACGTTTAAAAAAATCTTCACAAAGGAACATAAGAATTGCCAATGTTGAATCGCGTTTCTTTCTAAATTCTCAATCACCGAATTGTCTCTCAATTTAACTGAATACGATAATGATGAGTAGCACTCGGAATCCTGGACCTCTGGATTTGATACCCTCGCTGCTACCACTAATCCACTAGAGGCGGTTATCTAACTATACTCAACTTATTTCTTACTATATTTTAAATGCGAAAATACCTACGTCAGTTTGTTTGCACGAAAAAACTACTGAACGGATTTGGATGAAATTTAGCACACAGATAATAGACAGCCTGGATTAAAACCTAGGATACTCTTTATCTCGATATTCTCACGGTAAGGGGAAGCACGCGGGTGAAACCGTGGGCGGCCACTAGTACTAGATAATCTCACATTATACGCTTTGTTAATATTAGGGGTTAAAGTATAAAATTGCCGATTTTTTTCTTACACTTTTAGTGAACCTTACTACTTCTGTGATTAAAAGGTACATCTATTGCCTGATTTTATATTAAATTTAAATCATAATGATCAAGAATAATTAATCTCATGGTTATTATTTTAGTTTCATAAACGATAAAAAATACCTCGAAAGGTTCTCCTTTCTTTGTTAGCAAAATTTACTAGTTTATTTAATATAATATATAAATTATTCATATTTTTTAAAATGAAAATATAGCATTAGATTGCTTAGTCTTCAAACAATGATAGCACATTAAAAAATTGTGGCATTAGCACTTGCGGTAGTAACTAAAACAAAAATAGTTAGTATGGAAAACGAACTTGCTTTGAAAATCTCCATACAATAATCGGCAATTTCATTGTTAAAGACCTAATAATAGCACCAACGTAAACATTATCTTCACCAAGTTTTATCTATATTTAGAAATAACGATTTGTTCGACATTTCGATTTGTTCGAAATTTTC
This sequence comes from Chrysoteuchia culmella, assembly GCA_910589605.1. Classification (NCBI taxonomy): domain Eukaryota; kingdom Metazoa; phylum Arthropoda; class Insecta; order Lepidoptera; family Crambidae; genus Chrysoteuchia; species Chrysoteuchia culmella. Next base: position 8,025,528 of record OU342651.1, read on the forward strand.
AAATGTTTGGTTATATTTATCCATGTTACGGTCCATGCCCACGCTTCTATTAATTTGAAAATTGTAACTTATCTGTGTAATGTAAAGGTCGATTCTTGAATGTTTCATGTCAACTGTCACATTGGGTTGACGTGTGAGCTGGATATCGTGACGCCATTATAGATTGGTGACCTCATTTATATAAATCGAAGGAAGGTTTGAGTTGAAGGAGGTAGAAAAGTAATTTTTAGGATATTTATCTCTTTTTAGTAGTAGAGATCTTGCAATTGTTTGGTATAAATCGTAGAGGACACTCGGTTGTAACTTAGTTTGGTTGAATATTTTTTCGTAAACAATATGTTGATTTTGATAAAGATAAAGATAAAGATAGATTTATTTGTTAAAACACGGGTCTACAGTGTACAAGTAAAGTGTGGTGACAAAAAATATAAATGTCCCTTACATGTTTTGCCTATATTTGCCTTTGAAACAAACTTTAATATAATAACGGTATTTTAGTGCTTTTTATGAGTCCCGAGATCATATGAGAGGACATAGCGCTTAAACAAGCAAACTTTTCAAAGCAAAAAATACCGGTAAGAAATCGATCCCACGACCCCTGGCTCAAAGAGATAACTATCTACAGTGTCATAGAGTCACTCTAAAATAGAACAGTCATTAAAACAGCTTTGATATATCAAACACGATTTATTAGAATTACTTATAATCGACTTTTATTTGTTCACCCTACCATTATTTGAATAAGAAAAGCACTAAAATTACTGTTATTACTTGGTAATCATCAAAAGTCTGCCGATGAGTAATTTAACATGGTAATAAATTAAAAGTTTATTTATTACTTCAGGTTAATTGAAACGGTCGTAGCTTAATGGCTCTTTACATATTTCGATTAAAACCTTTGACACGTTTCAATGTATGTTAATACCATTCTCAATTTCATTCACATTTTGTTGGACAGACATAATTATCCGGAGTAATATATTTGCGTTATTTTAAGCCAAGTGACAACCGAATTAAATCAAAAGAAAATAAGAACTTTTATGTCGTAAACCACTTATATTTGAACTTTTGTCTTATTTGAACGTTTAACTATTTTTTAATACAGGGTATTATAAGACCCATAACGAATACCACGTATTCTCCCCATCGTTACTATCATTTTGTTGTATGGGGCCAAACCTGGGAACTGATAGTTAGGAAGTTATTGAGGATCAAAGTCAAGATTTTTTTATAGATTATCGTATATAGTACATAATAAAACCGCATTGAATATCAAAACTACTCAATGATACTTGGGGCTACTCGTCCCCTCGTTTCACTTGGATCCACCGATGGATCTATGGCTATTTTTTTCCTCTTTAATCCACCGGTGGATTCTTGGCAATTTTTTTTTAGAAACACATAAATGTTGTTGCAAGCGTTCCATTGCGTGTAAAAAATAACACCCATTTTTTTACTAAAAATATAAGTAGTTTATTTTTACGTTGTCTTGATTAGTTTGATGTGCATACACTACGCATATATAACGGCTTCGGTATGGGTCTTTTAACACCCTGTATAATCTCCCTGGTAAAGTGGTTAATGAACCTACACTTGAGGGCTGATTCATCATCATCATCATCATCAGCCTGTGGACGCCCACTGCTGGACATAGGCCTCTCCTAGCTCACGCCTGTTGTGGCGTTTATAGGAGGTTATTGGCCATTCAGGTTGGTAGAAGGTTTGTTTCAAGTTTTCCTGCTCTCGCACAGTTGATCAATGCGTCGGGCCTCTTTGTCGACTCTTACGACATCCCAGGCATGTAAGGGAGTGGTGACACGTGTATTCTTAGGCCGTCACCACACGGCACAGGCGGAGGGCTGATTATCTAACAAAAACTCGGTTCAGGTTCAGTTTTTTGGCTGTCATACCGTATGAAAATGTGACACTAATGACAGCGCGAAAGTTGCGAAGTTGCTAGGTGATTTTTTGTTAGATAATCCTGCCTGCCGATTTTGAATGACGTCTACTGTGAGGTTTGAATCTCGCAAATGGGGCAAAAATATTTATTTATAATAATAAACATATTTTTAACAAATTCAATTGTTCAACAATTATCTTTAGTATTGCGTTTAGTCAGACTTGATCTAAACTGAACCGTTCACACAATTTGCCACCAACAGTATTTTTTTTACATTGTTTGAGTTATTGCTATACCTTATCATTGTAACGTTGTGCTCATAAGTATAATAAACCTACTATAGTTGGATAAAACATAGGCGGATTAATCTTTCTCACCGGATTGCAGAGTAATTGTTTAACTGCCAATGTTTTTTTATTTATACCGCCTGCTGTTTCACCCGCGTGGTTCCATATATATATATATATATATATATATATATATATATATATATATATATATATATATATATATATATATATATATAAAAATAAAAAACATATATTGTACATACAAATTTCATCTCATCATTCAGATTACGGGACGGCAAGTCTGTTTCCTTAATAGGCCAAGAGCCTGCTTCAAAATGTCCTACGTCATACCTATTAGGCAAGGATTAGAAGATTTTCTCATCTAAAATTGTATGGGAGTTTGAGAAATCCTGTATTTCTTATCAAAATCATGTTTTTTTTACAAAATTCTATCATGAACTATAAATTGGTAAATAAAATACTTACTACAGTTGTAGTTCGATTCTCGTGGTGACACATATTGCGTTCGATGTGGTTGGTGGTAGGGTTTGTTCTAAGTCCGCTAGGCTAGCTACCACCACCACCATTTTATTTAAGTCTGCCGCCATAAGTACAATGCTTACAGCATTTTTTGTATTCCGGCAGTTATAAATAAAATAGGAAGCCGGTTCTTTAGTAGTTGAGGATTCGAGGAAAGACGCGATTCCACCTTCAGCCTTATCTTTAACCTCCTTTGTGGTCAAGTGGCACAACCACCGGTATCAGACCCAGGGGTCCCGGGTTCCATTATCGGGGGGGTACATATTGTATTTGGTTTGGTTGGTGGTAGGACTTGTTAAAAGCCCGCCTCGCTAGCTTAGCTACCACCATCTTATCTAAGTCTGATTCCTTTGTTCTTCTTTGAACAAATACTCCTATGTTCTCCTATGAACAAGAACTTCTTTGAAGAACACAACAATGTTTTTAGCATTGTTGTGTTCTGGCAGTTGGAGATAAGATAGCCAGTTCCTCAGTGATTGAAGATTCAGGAGAAACTCTCTTCCATCTTCAGCTTTATCAATACTTAACATCAGCTATGATGAAGGCTAAGAGTCTCCAACATAACTTAACGTCAGCTATGATGAAGGCTAACACCCATATTCTAAGTCGTTCCTCCAAAACTTACTCGTCCTCGACTTAACGAAACCTCACTGAAAACCTTTTCGAAATACTCCTCGAAATCGGTATTATAAGTCATAACTCCGTAAGGACCTGCATGCGTAGCATGAGCACCTCGACAAAGCTCTCTCGACACTTTTCTCGCGCGAGCGTATAGTCTGTCCCGCTCACACCGTACCGATATGAGCGGGACAGACATCGCGAGATAAGCGTCGACAGCGAGTCGCGGTACGCATGCTACGCTGGCTGGAGGAGACAAAGAGTACGTAGCCACTCCGTGTTAGGCCTAGCGCACACTACCATTTTTACCCACGACGAGGTTGAGTGGAGTGTAAAAAGTTTTGGAGGAACGACTAAGAATATGGGGGTAAGAGTCTCCAACATTACTTAACATCAGCTATGATGAAGGCTTAGAGTCTCCAACATTACTTAACATCAGCTAAAACGACATAAGCCACTCTGTAATTATTAGTTTGGTTATGGCTAAGTTTTTGTATGAGTGCTTTTGAGTGTGCACTAAATAAATAAAATGTGTCGAAAATTTTATGCGAAAGTTTCAAGTGTTTAATTTTACTTGAAGTAGTTAACGATATCGTATTAAAATGTTCAAGGTTCAAAAAGTTTTTTGTTGATAGTAATTATATTAATAACATTCAAATTACTAACTTTTAAATCAACAACTTGGTGTTTTTTTCAATGAATACCTACCTACTTACTTGTTCCATCTATTAAGTGTTTATACTGTACAGAATTATTTTAATAACCCACCGAATTGAACCAAATTATAGGTTATTTTCCGTAATTACGTAGTTTCAATGAAATTTTGGGGGAAATAATCCTGATAGAACTTTAGAAACAATGACGGTCGTCTAGTCTTGCCACAAACAATTGGCTCTTGATCTATAGTGAATTGTTTGCTTCTAAACTTATGAACAATAAAATCTTTTAGGCCTCTATGGCGAAAGTCAAACCAAATATTCACAGCTACGAGTATCTTCTTGTATTTACTTAAAACAATAAATAACTAATTGAGGCGGAGCGTAGCGGAGCCTCTCTTATGTTGACTCTTTTGAAAATCTGTCCGCCCGGTCATAGCGCCCAGACCGTTTAACCGATTCTAATGAAACTTGGCACATACTTAGACATCAACCATACCTAGGAGGTGACAAAAATTCGATGTCCTACCATCACCATAACCTTAGCTTTTGGCGCCAAAGAAGAGCCAAATTCGGTTTTTAGGGTTTTGCTCGAAAAGTATAGACTTTTGTGCATCGCGATACATTACAAATTTGACCAGAATGTAATTCTGCGTTTAATGCAACAAACCACGTCTAAATCCGTCATGTCCTCACAGAGTTATGCCGACATAAAGTTGTAAAAGTCCGACCAAATTTGTCAGTTTTTTTTAAGTTTCAGAGGCTCGCGGCGCTCCGCCTCTCTTGGGCTCCAAAGCGCCACCGAAGGTGGTGCAGTTTGGAGCAGTTCCTAGTAATATATGACAATGTGATTGAATGTTTAGATGTTTGTTACTCAATCACGCAAAACGGCCGAGCAGATATGGATGCAATTTGGCACACATATAGTTTAAAACCTGAATTTAAACTTAAGAAAGCTCTGATATTTCCATGGGTACGTAAACCACACGGGTAAAACCATGGGCGGCCACTACTTGTGAACTAAGTGGTGAAATGAGATAGCGCCGTAACATCTGTTAATGCAACATCTGGAAACTCACAATTGCTGTTAAAATTAAGTAGGCGCTATTTTCGTTTTATTGCTGTTTTACTTTCATAGAACGTGATGAGTCAAAAGTCTAACAATATTTAATCGTTCTGCTTAGCAAAACAGTAACGGTCCAGTGAAGTGAGACGGAAAACTTCTAAAGGAGGCTGCCATAAAATTTCACAGCCAACAGGAATATAATGCGATCGCGTTGTGAATAATTTATCTGTATTATTCATTATTCTAGAACCCTTTCGCTGAATAAGCGCCAACTTCCAAAAACTTTTATTGTTTACACCGTTCTATTCGAGAGCTCCTCACGATTGCTCTGTTGTTCCTTTCTGTCATTCGGCTACGATATCTTTTCTCTCTCTCGAACGCGTGATTGCTACCCGAAGGCTGTTTCCTTCCTGCCTTTTATTGGATTGATATCGGATTGTTATTTTTCTCCGTTTAGAAAATTGGTAGCTTTTATTGTTTCTTCTGACAGTTTTTTTTCGTTGTCTAAATGGCTTATCTCGATTTGACGGTAACAAGTTCTCGTTATCATTTTCACGGAAAAACGAAAATGCCTTTAATTTTACGGTGATAGTTAATCTTTATCGCTTTTGTTGAAATGGAGTGTGAAGTGCGATTAAACTGTAAGTGTATACAAGCTGCATGCAAGCTGTTGAAAGGTTATACCATAAGTTTTTTTACATTTTTTTTTATCAGGACGCTCAGTCGCTTCACTATATTCTAATAATATAAATTCCTTATTATTACTATCAGTTGTTTTTATACACCACCAGAAGCGCCTTTTTAACCGACTTCAAAAAGGAAGAGGTTTTGTTTTTTTCTGTAAGTACCTACTTATACTCAAGGATGGCTGTACAGATTGAAAATATTCAAACGATATCCCATCAGTAGGTCCCTTTTTTTTATCCGTTCCTGGATATTTCGGGAATTCAGTATATTCGCAATGGTTACTGCTGTATAACGTTCGGCTATTGTGTCAATGGGAAAAGACAGATGATGGTAGTCCAATAATAAAATAAGGAAGAATTCAATAACTAAACGTCTCAAGACAAATTAAAAGCAACTTTACCCAACAATCATACAATGACAAAATGAAAACAAAGACACATTGCTTTTAATTTGTCGTTTTATAATGTAGATTGAACTCTGTGACGACGAGAGATACCTAGTCGTTGTTATTTGAATAATTAGACACCACGTACATCTTATGTTTTGGCGCGCACTGTTCATTGAAATAAAACAACTTTTACGGATATCAAACGCGCTATATTTCCACGAACTAAGTTGTAATTGTCCGTATTTTTAGGTTTTTTAGGGGTTTTTTGATTTTCCCGACGTTTCGGCACCTTTACAGCTGCCGTGGTCACGGGATGACCTAAAAAAACCTAAAAATACGGACAATTACAACTTAGTTCGTGGAAATATAGCGCGTTTGATATCCGTAAAAGTTGTTTTATTTCAATTAGACACCACCTTCGTTAAACGATTCTACTGCCTACTAATATTAAAAATGCGAATATGTCAGTTTGTTGTTTGTTTGTTTGTTAATTTGGATGAAATTTGGCACAGAGATAGTCGATAGCCTATAGATATAGACTACTTTTTATCCCGATATTCCCACGGGAACGGTAACCACGCGGGTGAAACCACGGGTGGCCTCTAATCTAGTAATATTTATACATGCGAAAGTATGTCAGTTTGTTTGTCACTCTTTCACGCAAATCTTACTGTACCGATTTGGATAAAATTTGATACACACAAAGAAGATAGTCTGGATTAAAACATAGGCTACTTTTTATACCAATATTCCCGCAGGAACGGGATTCATGCGAGTGAAACCCCGGGCCGCTAGTAATAACATAATTTTAAGATACAATGGAAACGCGCCCCAAATCGTCGCTCGCATCACATACAGACGTAACTAACATCAATCAAAATGTTCACAGCAACGTTTTTTCGGTTTTGGTGTCAATACTTTACGTTATAACTTTTTAATTATAAATTTTACCAGGAAATCAAGAATTTACTTAAGTTCGGTATATTTTTCTCTTTACTTCTGCATAGTTCATTATCCATATGTATTTATATTATTTGTGTAATACAGCTTTAAAACAGATAGGACACTTTGTGATAACTTTTTTCGGGACAAAAATGTAATTACGACACTACATTCGCAAAGTAATATAAAGGAAATTTATACATAAGAATTAGTTTTTATTCAAAATTAACAAATTATCTTTATATTTCTTCCCATATTAATAATTACATAATAACGGGTGATTTTTTAAGCGTAGTTTTTTTTTAAATCGAATAAAACACTCTAATTTGCATCATATATTCATAATTTCTATTGGAATCGATAAATTGGCCTTTGCCATTTACTTTTTAAAGATAACTTCATGTAAATGTTGTCCGCGGCTCCGTTTCATATAGTCCATTCGGAAGGTCCAATTTTGCATCACTTTTTCGAACATTTCGGCCTGTATTCCACGAATAACGCGTGTTATGTTATCCTGTAAGGCTTTAATCGTGTTCGGCTTGTCCACATAGACTAACGACTTCACATGACCCCACAAGAAATAATCAAGAGGCGTTAAATCGCATGATCTTGGCGGCCTACTCACAGGACCATTTCGAGAGATAAGCTGCTCACCAAATTCATCCTTCAACATGTCCATTATTTCACGAGCTGTGTGGCATGTGGCACTGTCTTGATGAAACCACATGTCAACCAAGTTCAACTCAGCCAATTGGGCCAAAAAAAAGTTGCGTATCATGGCTCGATATCGTTCGCCGTCGACGGTAACGTTTCTTCCACGGTCATCTTTGAAGAAAAATGGACCGATGATGCCACCTGCAATATTCTCTTCGGTACGCACTCTACGCATGCGAGTCGATGGTTTAATGTCCAACAAAGTAAATTTGGTGCGAAATTTGGTGATAACAGCACGAATTGTTGACTCACCCGGTCGATTATGACGACCATAAAATGATCGTAACAAACGATGCACATTTTTCACAGAGCACGAATTTTGATAATAAATTTCAACGATTTGCAATCGTTGCTTGTTTGCAAGTCTTTCCATGATGAAATGGCAAAGTATACTGAGCACTTTTCACTTTGACAGATGACGTTTGGACGCCATTACAAACCAGTGCTGCCAACCTGTAAAACTTAACTTATAAAAAAATCACCCGTTACAATAAGAAACTTACCAATTTTGAGCTGGTATCCAGCAAACATCACTAACTACGTACGTTCACGGTGAACTGTGAATAGCGACTGCCAGTCTTGTTTTTGTTGCAACGTGTTGTAGTCATCACAGGTGTCGTCGGAGTAGAAATCCGATATCCCCCTTCCCTACTTGTATTCCATTGTGATCGCTAAATGATAGTCAATACAACACTGTTTCGTTTGCAGTTTTTATAAATCGAACAGTCGTAAATGGTAATAGCTTCATTAATTTTACACCACTAACCGTCGTAAGTTACTTACGTCTTTAAGATACAAACATAAACTTTATTTTTTAATTTTACAAAATGTCATAGGTAACATATGGCATATAGTAAAACTAAAAAATATATTTCTTTGAAGATACGTCGTTCCTAAACTTGTCTATTTCCGAAACTATGTTACCTACAGATGAGACACTTTGTGACAATAAAAAGCAATAGAAATTATGTATGTTACAGCATTCAGTTCAGTTACGACAAAATTGTAAGATACGACAGTATGTCATGCGAGCGACGAAATGTTTCCCTAGTGCGAACTTACAGATACATTGTGACTTTTTGTATACTTTGTATACAAAAAGTCACCATTTGACTGTCCTCACAAATAAGTTGTGGTGCAAGAAGTTGGAGCTGAAATCAGTTTCGTAAATTGAATAACCTCTTACTCAAGTGACGGTTGAGAATAACAGCCTTAATAAATTCAGTTTCTGTTTTGCAAAGAAGTAAAATTACTTTAATTCTTGCCTTTCTATTTAATGTTGTCTTTTTATGCAGAATACTTTATGTGAGGTAAAAGTAAAAAACAGATTTTGAACGAACTTGCCTTTCATTATTTAACGAGATATTATAGAATATTAGCAATATGTCATTTTACTGTACGAGTTTATGTGTTTATCCATGTAATTCTTATACAACATTATTTAAGAAATCTTTCGCAAAAACACAAAAAACTACTTTGTACAAATGTACTGAGTCACAGCTAGCTGATCGATTTATGTATAAAAATGTTTCTTTAGCGGTTTTTTTTAATCATCATAAACATAATTAGCCTGCTGTCCACTACGAGCTGACTCGGCCTCGTATTAGGGACTCATAGTACGGAGATTATTATAGTGAGCGTCTGAGCTACGTCCATGGTGATTTTTTTTAAACACTTTCTGTACAAGGCAAAAGTCTCCGTTTCATACTGATAAAATCACACCTTTTTCTCGCATAGGTAGATAGCAGTGGCGAAGGGTCCATACATATCGATTCCTGTCGGCTTCCTTTCCAGAGATCCCACACACCTAACATTACAGTTAAGAGAACCTATGGAGAAATTTTTAGTCCAGCTTACCTTCTCACCTACCAGCTATCCAGCTTACCTACCAGCTATTTCGACCCGTCGCCACTGGTAGACAGAGCTATTTTCTTTTCACTTGCAACGATTCTTTCACATTTTTTTTCTTCCTGTGGATTAATATTTATTATTATTAGAGAGCATTCCGTTCCCCACACATTCTCGCTGATTTGGGTATTGATCTGGGTTTCCAGTAAAATGTCTCCAGCCTAATGTGTCAATCTACTTGCCGCTCGCTCATCTCTCGCTCAACTCTTTCTCAGTGTAAAGCTAGCTTCATGTTTACCTGCAGTCATTTGTTCCAAGCAAAATTCAAGTCGAGATTTTATTAATTAGCAGAGCACATAGTTAGGAAGTTGCTAGCGGCGAAGTTTGCAAACTCGAGTTTCTGTTTCGGCATTATTGGAACTCTCATATCGGCAGTTTGTACAAGGCTTTGGGAACAGGTAGTTTGAAGTTATTTTTGACTTGTTTCATCTAAGTTTTGTTACAAATTAAGTTTATGTATCTAAGTTAATAATTGTATATGCCAAAAGTTTTTTCTTGTATTTATTGGTGGTGGTACTGGTATTGTATGATTTTATATGTGCTGACATTTAGATTTTAGGTCTAAAGACACCTTTTGTCTTGTATAAATGTTACTTCATTTAAAGTATTATCATTATCAATCACGTAAGTGAAGTAACCAATTAAACAAACAGAATTAAATGAGTAGAATCAAATTTTGTTTTTCTGTTTGTGGATGACAAATTCAAACTTTAGAGCTATGTTGTTTGTGTTGGTGGTAGACCTTATTCCAACTCTGCATGTGGAACTAACACGTTCTCAAACCTTGCTTTAATAGTTATAGCTGTTATAAACTTTGATGTACCTACCTTATCTACTGTAAACAATATACAAAAATTACAATGAGTAAAGAACGAGAATATTTTCAGACAATGCCTATTTTTACTTTCAGCCGTCTACTAAAACTCGAATAGACGTCGCGTTTCTTGCGTAGACCGTGTCGTTACGCAAATGATCCGTCCCGAGCGTTCGCTTCATTTAAGTGTTGCTCAAACATGCAAGCGTGCGTCTGCGCATGGTACTTACACCTTACACTGTTTTAAAAACTCTTACTTTTTTGCGCATAGATTATTTAGGGCGAGGAATATCCGGATTGAAATACGCTGTTGTCTTTCATATGTGATACTTAGCGCAAATTATGGACTTATCTTAAGTCATAAGCAGAGGTCGGAAATATGTAGAGTTATTTTTGTACTTGCATCGAAATGTTGATATTAATATGGATCTTCCCGGGATTTCTAATGGGCAATCCCGTTTGGCCAACAATATAAAAAAAATATTAAAACTTCAGAGATAAATAAGACAAATAAAAAAAAGATAATTAACATACAATTTTTATTCGTATTTACATTATTCAATGAGCTGCGTGAATGAGTTAACCGATTTATTGCTAATAGAAAGTTTAAATGCGGTAGAAAGAGACAAAATTTCCGTTATTGTTTTCTTTGGTTCTCACAAGCTTTGTTGTGCGAACTACAAATGTGGCAACATCGCGCGTATGCGCATTGGAATTTTGCAACTTCGGACATCCGATGTCGTTGATATAAATATATATATTGGCAACGTCACGCGTGCAGTGGTTTAAATTGTGTAAAAGTGAAAAGCTTTTTTATTTAATAAATCACGGGAGCTTTTTTTGCTCTTTAAAATTAATCTCGAGATCTGAGGCATATCCACTTTATTCTTTCGCTGCATGAAATCAGTGTAAGTACATAAATAACTCTACCTAATTCCGACCTCTGGTCATAAGATAAGGTGACAATGAAATTCCGGCCCTAACATTCTTATCTTGATCTTAACTAAAACCTAATATGCAAAACTGATTTTTTAATTTTTTAAATTAACTACGGTGAGACTCTTAGCCTTCATCATACCTGTTGTTAAGTATTGATAAGGCTGAAGATGGAAGCGAGCCTCTCCCGGAATCCTCAATCACTGAGGAACTGGCTATCTTATCTCTAACTGCCGGAACACAACAATGCTGAAAACATTGTTGTTATGGCGTCAGACTTAGATAAGATGGTGGTAGCTAGCCAGGCGGACTTACAACGAGTCCTACCACCAACCAAAATGTGTTTGTTTGTTGTTCCTTCATGCCCTAACTAACCATCTAATCGACTTCATTTTTTGCATAGAGTTAATTGAAATGACGAAGAGTAACATACGTTACTTTTCTCCTAATATTCATTCGGGAACGAGAACCACGCGGGTAAAACTGTGGGCGGAAGCTAGAAAAATAATAATTATCGTAATAATTTCTTCTTGGTTCCTGTTTTTTTTTTTTTGCTTATTTATTTATTTATACAACCAAACTTACAACTACCAATGCAGTTTTCACTAAAGCGATAGTGTAGTGACTAGTGAAGATTTACAACTTATTATTATAAAGCTAGATATCTCGATACAGATAAATAAAGTATGTGATTCAGTTTCATGTTTATTGTTTATATTTATCGCAAACTCTCTGAAATTGAATGATTTAGAACATAAATCTTACTTCAATTCACACACATAGTTTTCTGTATTATATTGTATTCTGTTTCGTAATAGACGTGAAGTAAAAAGCAGTCTTTAAGCCTCTACCGACTTGTTTACTGACCTAAGTCAACGAACGACTGTTAACACAAAAGAGGGTAATGTAATATTTTAGGGCTAACGCATACTACAGCATCGCAACGCATAAAATACGCCTAGAATGCGATCCGTCGTGTCAGAACGCGCGTCGCGATTCGCGATGCGGCCCGCTAGCATAGAATATATAATAGTGCTAGACGTCCGCCAGTTCATATGTATGACAACCTGTCTAGCGTAGGATTACGGATACCTGCCTTCAGCGCAAGAGGTCCCCGGTTCGATTCTCGGAGAAAGACAAATATATTTTGTGTGATTTGAACATGTCTATTTGCTATAGAACAATATTAGAAAACATCGATTCCTCAAGTTATTCTCAGACGGGATTCTCCCACTGAGCTACCGAGCCTTGCGAACAACCTTTGAAATTTTCTAATAAGTACCTCCTTTTTACATTTTAATACGCTGTAGGCCAGGGCCGTTATTGTATATCTTTGCAATCGAAAGAAGCATTTTTACAAATGTTTAACGATTGATTATGATCTAGCAGCTATTTAATTTATGATTTTTGTACATTTTAATTTACAATGCTATTTTTATTTTTATGATAAAGAGACAATTTATTATGTGATTTTTTAATTTTTGCATTTTTCAATGCTGTTTTTATACTTATGATAAATTTCAAATAGAAAAATATTGGAAAAAATTAACTCGGCCACAAGTGAATTCTCAGATGGGAATCGAACCCATGACCTTTGGAAATCCGGTCCAATGCTCTTCATCAATGGTCCAATGATCCGGTCAAAAGTTAATTTTTTCCAATATTTTTCTATTTAAAATTTATCATAAGACAATTTATTCTTGTATTTATCTATATTTTTTATCATAAGTATAAAATAGCATTGAAAATTCAAAAACTCAAACATCATAAAACCTCTGTTTGCCTTAGACTGGGTGTTTAATGTGTATTTATGTATGCTTTTACAAAAATAAACGTATGTAATTATATACCTTATCTAATATCCATAATACAAGTTCTCAAGAAACTTACATTGAGCTAGATAGTTGGTGTAATAAAAAAAAATAAAAAAATAGGTGCGTCCCGCGCAATATGCGTCGGCCTTTACCTATATCAATAACTGCTCAGGTAACTAATTAAATAATCACGATTTGTTTGAGCACCGCGCACCGAAGCGGCGTCATCGTTTTAGGTAAAGTGAAAAAAATTGTTAGAAACTTATAGAAATGTTGTAAGTATCTTCAATTTAACTTTTTGATTGCTTAGAATTTTTTTTGCTTATTACAATGCTACTTTTAAGTGATAAACTTAATGCAAATGAAAATACACTAAAAACTACTTTTTGATTGCTGTCTTTATAAAATTGAGAAATAATAATTGGTTTTTTGTAACACATATTAAAAATGCATTCTAGTATTGACTGTTTAATATTTTTTCTAGAGAATTTATGCACTTCTGTATGGATTTACTTTAAATACAAATATGTATATATATATTTATTAAAATATTTTCTGTATTTAAATAATGTAAGTAAGTATTTTAATCCGGCAAATAAAAGGCAACATACGTGCACTAAAAAGTTTAATGACGAAACGTAAAAGGCGACCCAACGCTTTTTAAACGTTGTTCACAAAGAACTTGCGAAAATAAACATGTTGCTGGACAAAAATAGGGCAAAACCCCACTTATTATCCAGTAAACGAGTTTGTAGTTTGTAATTAAAAGATGGTAATGAACCACCAGTGTGGTCGCCGATAGCGGATCTTGACGTTTTACTTACGTTACTTACTTACTGTTGCACTGACGTACTTAATCTGAGGGCCTAAATAAAAGGTTACTTGAAGCTTTTCTTTTCAAGAGTATTTTTTTTACGAACATCGGGGAGACTCTTAGCGTCCATCATACCTGATGTTAGGTATATTTGGATTTGTGGCCACATTTGAATCAGTGACCACATTTGGCTCAGCGGCCACATTTGATCACTATCAGTTGAGTGGCGACATGGCTATCAGCGGCCACAACCAGTTCAGCGGCCACAATTGGGTCAAACACCACAATTGAGCCTCAAGACAACATGAAGATACACAATAATAAGATTTGCCACAATAATCCCTTTCAAAATACTGTTGGCATAGGTGCCAATCATTGCACTTGCATTTAAACTTTTTGCTAATAGTTGGCCACTAATCAATTAATGTTATGACCACTAAATAAATATAAATAAAAAGTGTAATATCCTGCGAACATATAAAACATGGAAGCATTTCTGACGCTCGAAAATGACACCACGAAAAGTGTCGTAGTTGGGCGTCACCTATAAAAACTGTCGTATTTCCAGAATCACTATAGTCTGTCTCGTGGTTGAAGCAACGTCATTGAAAGCCTGACAAACGGGTCACGAAATATTATAAAAATGCCGTCATGGCATTATAAAATGGTGCAGAAATAGCACAAATGATTCTCGCAAGTCTGATGGGATTATTTTTTACATGTAAGTACTGCGATTTCTACAATAAAACTTAATAAAAAATTTTTTTTATCCCGTACAGGGATGTGATTATACCGAATGAAGTAAGTAATTTAAAAATAAATAATGTATGTTTTTCAATCTCTGATTAAAAAATTACAGGTTTTGTTAATATTCATATTTCTGTTTGTTTTATTACGAATTTTTATTAATTACTATTTTTATAATTCTGATTCAAACAAAATTCAATTTTAATTACTACTGTCAGGTTTAAGATGAGAGATTTTACGCACAAGGAAATTATGCTGCCGCCTTCTCGAACAAGACAACTAGACTTAGCATGTTGCAAAACGGGGAAAAAAAATATTTATGGGAGTTTCCGTTGCGTATGCACGCTGTATAAACGGTTAAAGATATGTAAAAATCATGTGAAATTAAATTGTTCCCCATTAAAAGTGATAAGGTTGACTCACTATAACCATTTTTGTAAAGATAAAAACGTTCTAAACTGATGCATAATTTGTGTAGCTGTTTTCATAAAACAATACGTTATTCGTCACAAATATTAAATTTTGAACAAAATTGCGCTTTACATCATTTCATTCTAATGAATATCTTAGGAAATATCATAGTTTTTGAATAACTCCTCACAACAGGTAGGCTTGCTTACTTTATACTGATATATTCCGGACGTTTAAGCTAGAACGTTACGCAAACAAATAATTTGGAGACTGCCTACTTGAGTATTTAGCGTTAGGAAAAACTTAGTGGATGAGTGTTGAATAGAAATTTGGTTATAGAATAACAGAAATAAAATAAAACGAAATTAACTTTAACAGTAGTGGTATATTTATTTAGGTTTTTAATGAAGTAGGCACATCGTAAACATTGGTCTAACTAAATTTGGGTCTCGGAAACCGGAAATTACGACGGTATAACTGGAAAAAATTAGTTCCAGTTACTTTCGTCAAAAAATATTTATAACCTAGATTTTGTTTCGCATTCCAGATGGCGATATATTATTTTCTTTTACGAACAGGTCAATATTTCTAAATAATACAAATATAAATTTTCAAACATCTAATATTAATAATATTGCTTGCTTATTGTTGCATTATTATGCAACAATAAGCAAGCAATATTATTAATATATTATAAATAGCATCTAAGCTCTGTGTTGGCAAAATTTCGTGACGCATCGCATTCTATTCGTTATCGGCACCAGTGCTGAATGAAAATGGCCAATTACAGAGCATGCACCATGTCATTTTCAAAATGACGTAAATAGCGAAACGCTGCCTATTACCGACCTAAACCCACCACTTTTAAGGATGTTTTTTACGTGTAGATAGTTTTCGTGTATTATCACTTGTCTATTGTGTGCGTTTCTCTCTTGTTTGAAACGGGTGTCAATAATTATTGGAGGCTTGTATGAAGGGACTGCTTCCATGTTTTATATATTCGCAGGTAATAAATATCACATAAAAGCATATTAACTAAAAATAAATATATATCTTTATAATAGTAAAAAGTATAATAACAATATTTTTTGTATAAGCACCTTTTTCTTATAACTTTTTAATTTTCCATTTTACAATGCTATTTTTATGTGATAATTTTTAATCAAGTAAATATACTAGAAAAAAGCAACTTGTCTCATGTCGCCCTGACGGGACTCGAACCCGCATCCTTGGGAATCCGGCCCAATGCCGGCTTTTTCTTATCAAATCTGTTAAAATTTGCATGAAAAAGCAACAAAAAATTCCTCGCGCTCTTTATTTCAATACAGTGTTGCCATATTAATCTGGTAGAAAAAAAAAATTTTGTGTGTTGCAATGTAAGGTTTTAATTATATCAAAAGACACCTTGTATTAAAAAAATAAATCCTTAATAATTGCGTTTAAATGTCAGAGTGCTAATGACTGAGGGTGCCAGGATTGGTACAGGGGTAACCTGTATTTCAGATAATGATAGTGTTAAAAAAAAGTGAGACTCACTTTCCATTTAATTTTTATTTAGGATTTTTTCATATTTTACTATATGTAGATTTCGACATTAAAATTTACATTCCTACTTTTTTTATTTCGTTTTTAAATGTGTTTTTTTTTTGTATTTTCTGGTGGTGTAACCGATTCTAATTCGTCATTTTGTTTAGTGATTGAACAATTTATTTTTTCATGTTCAATTCCATCGTTTTTAAGATAATTTTTCTTATATCTTTGTAAAAAATAGATTTGGGTCGATTTTCTTCTGGTATTCTCCTATATAACAATTTTTTAAGAGAAATATGTGATCCATCCTCTTTTCATATCACCTTTTCGTAGAGATTAAGGGCCGGTTTTACCACCTACAGTTAAATAAGTACTAGACAGCATAGCTGGCAGCTGGCATATAATTTAACAGTTGTAATATTTAGGGCCAAACATATTTAACATGACATTCGAGTCAAAAGTGACAGAGCGAAAATATTTTTAACCGACTTAAAAAAACAGGAGGAGGTTCTCAATTCGAAGTTTTTTATGTATGTTACTCGATTACTCGAAGACGGCTGGACCGTTTTGAGTAATTATTTTTTGTTGGAAAGGGTATACTTCACATATGGTCCCTTTGTCATCATGTCAGGATCTGATGATGGGATCCTGGAGAAATCCAGGGAATTCTTCAAATATTATAGGCACTCCTATAGCGATTTCGGTGTTATCTATAGAAACTTATGCATATGCTTCCAGAATGCACCATTTGGTGAAGTGGAACTGATGATGAAGACCACAAATGGTCATCGGAACTATTAAATACTTAGCATTTCACGGCAGCTATACGATTACTTTAATGTAGTTCATAAGCAATTTATGCTCGACTCAATGCATGTGATGAAGTGCAGCTGATGAAGAAGTATCGGGAAAACTCCTCAATAAGTAACGTCCCTGCACCGGGAAAAGCAGTATTTTGTAAAAGGTGATGAGGAGTTGTCATAAGTTTATCAGCGTAGGCACAGGACCTCTTCTACCTTTAAAAAAAAAAACCGACTTCAAAAAACTAAAAAGCCAAAAATAAACCTTTTTGCTTTTTAGTTTTTTGAAGTCGGTTTTCATTTTTTTATAAAAAGTTTTTATATGTGCTAAACGTATTTTGTGGCAGTTGGTGAAAGGCGCCCTAAATGTTTTATAAAATTTTTGTTGTTCTCCCAATACCAAAGCAATAGGATAACAGTCGAATCCTTGAAACACTGGCTCCCCTTCTCGATTCGAACGCATCAGTCGTGAGTGCTACGATAGTGGAGTAGCCGTTGATAACGACGGGTATGCGTGTGCTCATTAAATGGGGCATTTAGCATTCAGAGGATAAAATCTAATCTCTCTTTGGATACCGCTGAAAAAAAAACAGGGTTAAATTTGCTCTAAGGGGCTTTATTTTTGTTTGTTTGTCGATACAACTAAATTAGAAATGAGCATTGTGAATGCAACATTTAAAGGATAATATCTCAGTTGTTGTGGGTACATATTTGTTTACTTATGTTATTTTTATTTGTACACTTATTTCACGTTAGACATGCTTTTTTTTATTAATTAAAAAGAAAAAAAATTGTTCTATGCCCTACTTTTTTGTTTTGTTTTTCTTCATTTTCAAAGTAGAGATACTTTTTCTTTTTTTTTCTTAAAGTCCTTAATTTGATAATGGTAAGTACATTTTTATCCAAGTTCTTTTCGTAATAACACGTGTTGTAACACTCCATTTTAATTCAATCTACCGTACAATTTCTATAATATTATTATTTTGACGCCCTATTTGGCGCAGGGGTATTAAACCCGCATCCTGCGCCAGAGTCCCGGGTTCGATCCCCGGACAAGAGAAATATTTGTGTGCGTGAACATGTATTTTTGTCTTGGTATGTGTGTATAATATGTATATCATTTATGTATTTACAAAAAAAACGTATATAAGTATATTTATTCGTTATCTAGTATCCATAACACAAGTTCTCCATGAGGCTAGATAATTGGTGTGATTGTATCCAATTATTTAATTAATAAAAACTGGATACTGTTAAAATCCAAAAGGGTACCGCCATTAATATAAGAAGAATAAGAAGAAAAATGGTAAGTGTATTGAAAAAGGACTTGGGTTATCTTGAGTGGATCCCTAAAATGCATTTACAGGTTTTAAAGATCTCATTTTAGACTCGTCAGTTGTATGAAGAGCGTTTTTTTCGTCTGCGTACTCAAGAAAGCATTTTAATGCACTGATATCGGTAATGTCAACACAGTAAGGAGTCATCCGGTCAGTGTGACTTATATTTTAAGTTTAAGCGCTATAGTCAAGCTCTCATTTTGTCATATTTGATTTATCTATAAGTAATAACTTTATTGATATGAATGAAACTATATCTGTTTGTATACCTGCTTTGTAGTGCCCGAACCACTCTGGATATAAATTGAAAAAAAAGTATAGACATCAATTATTGGATCATACAAACTTTGAACGGGATGCAACAAGGGTTTGTTTTTCCTTTTCAACTACGTAATTATCAACAAAACTTGTATACAAACTTTTATAGTGATCGGAAAACGTATATGCGGACAAAGCCGCGTGTGGCCGCGGTATTTACTTAACATAGCTGGTAACCAATGAACATAACAAGTTCAATAATGTTTGTTTTTTTTAATTACCGACAAGAATAAGATCACCAACCATTCAGGAAACCAAACAGAAGAAAATTATGAGAACCGACTGATCAATAGGTATTTAATAATCCATTGTTTTGAATAATTAAAAACTTAAGACAATTGTCTCAGTTTGAAAATATTAAATAAGTTTTTGTCAATATTGATTATGATCTCAACGGATGTGATTTGTGTTAATATTTTCGCTGATTATTATAAAATTTTATCATATTAAGATAACACGCTTTACAAAGTTAGTTATCTATATCGATGATGACAGCGGAATGTTTCAATATTTTCTATGATTTTAAAAACTATGCTTCTAAAAGAACAAAATAATCTTTTCATATCGCTAACAATAATGCCATTTAGTTTCATGTAATTATTTATCAACGCCTGGTTCATGTGTGAGATAAGGCCATTCTAGCATCAAAAGTATGGCAGACGCTTAATATTTTTCCGCCGCAAATTTTATCAAATGCGTCGAACGGAAGCTAGGCGATGCGCGCATCTCGTCGCATCCCGTTTCGGTCCGTCCTCCAATCGCCTCCGACCTCCGCGGACGGACCTCACTACGCTAACCTCCTTCAGTCCGACTTTAGCAGTGAAGCCGGTAGGACGTGCGTCGCGACGCCGACGACGACGTCGCGAAAACAACTCGCGAGCTTTCGAATTTTACCTGTGGATTGTCAGTGACGTGTGTATTAATAAAAAAAAAAACTTTGTGTGTGCTCTGGATTAGCCCTGTTCGGAACAGCTGGGAAATTCTTTTGTTTGCAAATAAGGTTGGTGCTATATGATTTGCGAATATTAATTCGATGCACTCGGAATGTCACCCGGCTGGTCTTGTTAATATTATAGTAACGTAAAGATGCTATAAGTGCAGGAATTTTAAAATTGTGCTTAGCGGGTTCATTGACTTGAAGGCCTTGGTTGATTATTTTTTGTTTTCTTGTTTGACCAGTGTGCGTAGATGCGGTGTGGTTCTGCGAACGGCCAATCGTTCTCGCTCATCAATTTGTAATTAATCTTGTATGGATAAGATAAACTGACGTGTGACATATCAACGTTAAAATATCTGTCTGTTCAATTTTTTTTATGTATGTCACTTAGAAACACAAGGGATTTAACATCGCAGCATAAATTACAGAAAAAAATAACATTTCCTATTTTTCTTGCCATAAAGCTTTATTGTACTAAGAAGGCTGTTTTTATGTCGCGGTAAGTTAATTAGCCTTTGTTTGGGATATTTTTATGAGTTTGTTCGTCCTTGAGAATCTTGTCTCCTTTCATCTTTCATTAAAGTCATTACCCCAAAGAGAAGTTAATTTGTTTCTCATCATTAGTGAGATTTAAATTACGTAACAGATTCGTGTTAACGTCGGCTTAAGTTAACTTTTTACTTTCGAATACTTAATTTTAACAATATTAATGTTTATGAGTCATAATTTTTGTACTACTACTTTACCTATTTTGTTACAATATTTAGGAATTACATCAATTATTTAAAGTAATTTATTGATAAGTAATCGATTCCAAAAATATATTTTTTCTAAAATATTTTAATTAGCTATTTAGCTATTTACTCATTCAAAGGGATTATAATTATAACAATTAATATTACTAACTACATGATGTTTTTTTTTTTTTTTATGTTGACCAAGTTTTGTAAATGTCTTGCTTACTAAAAATAATAAGTTATTTTCGAGATTTAATCTTTGATGCGCTTTACTTCTTTCTTCATAACGTATTATTTTGCGAAACCTATCGAAGAATGTTGACTACCTTTTCAAGGAGATAGAATTCGTTTACGGAATAAGTTCATGGCAATTAGTGCTATAATAATCTTATCCTTCAATAGTAACACTATATCACAGTATAACAATATCCTCAATGAACATTAAAAAAAAAAACCCTTGACGAGTTTCTTGCCGGTTCTTCTCGTTACAAGGTCTTCCGCCGTAGGGTTTGTGAACCGATGGAGTAGCTTCTTTGACGTTCATAAGTGCTTGTAACAGCCTAGACGGAATAAATGATATTTAATTTACATCATCATCATCACTCTCAAAGTCACACATCAACGACGCGACACCACATTTAGTATTGGTTGGACCTTAGATGTTATCCTTTAACAATAGTGACAGGTTCCTAGCCTATATTAGTTCACGAATAAATACGCTGTCCATTGATAGATTTTTTTCTATCTGCACTAAAAAGCTATCAGGGCCCTTAGCCAAAGTAACAATTCAAAAACGATAACGAAGTTCGAAAATAATTAAATGCATGGGATCGACGGATTGCCATAGGCCGCGCTAAATAATTACATTACTTATAGTACATTTCATTTTAATGTTAATTTAATTAAATTTATTATAATTTACATTTGTCAGTCTCCGATCAAATTATTTTATTATATTACATTTTGACATTTAAAATTAACCTTTTTGATAATTGTATTGCATAATTTATTCTATTATTTATAATTTTTATACTTAATTTTCAATTGAATGATTATCATGTATGTGTGCTCGTAATTTACTATCATTTAAATTTTCCATAATACTGTTTACTCAATTATTGTTTGTTCTCGTGTAGCACCTATAAATTTAAGATTGCATTTAGCTCGGATCTCTCATATCGATATATCTTGTATTCATTTCGATGTAAATCTTGCTGGTGTTAAATAAATAAATCACGTGTTCTTACCGCAAGTTCATTGGCGAATCTACACAATAACGAATCGTAATAATTATTGTTTCGCTACCTAGCGATATTACTTTGTCTACGGGCCCAGGGCCCTGTTTCATAAAGCTTGACAAGTCGACAATTTGTGGTCGAACATACATTTTTGTCACTGATCTACGCAATTTTGACCTTTGTCATCATTGCAGAAGATAGGATTTCTATAAAAAGCAAACATACATTATAAAGTTCTCTTTTTCAAAATCCAATTAAGAACTCTTTCGAAAAAATAACTGTCACTCGGCCTCAGCCGACATAGACCAAGGATGCCAATCAAAAATGTGCGACAATTTGACAAATATGTCAGATTTTCCGATTACGAATATGTCAGACCAAATGTTTTAGAGAACGCTAAATTGTAGAAATGTCGCGACAGTTTGACAATTATGTCGGCTTTTCCTATATCACCAAATGTTTTATGATATTTTCAATTGTCAAATTCAATCTGTCACCTGTCGCTGACAATTGTAACCTTTATGGAAAACGGCCCAACTGGCATATTCTTTTTCACTCCCATGGCATGGGACTATTATTTCATGACAATTAAATTTATCGTTCAAGAACACTAGACTGCACAGTGCAGATATAATACTGATTATATGCTTGTTGAATCTATTCATATTCTATGTTTCGGAAATACAATGCATCATCGGTGTCAAGGCAACTACGTAATTCTACATAATAATGCCACATTGTGCCCATTGTTGAAGGAAGGTTTGGATACTTTTGATAAGGCCTTTGATTCCGAGGATCTTGGACTAATGGTATTACTAGGAAACAATTCAACATTAATTTGGACCCACTTTGAGTGGACGTAAAGTAAGTTATTTTATTTAGTTTATTATTAAGTTTACTCTACATATAATAATGCGTTCTGAGAAGCGTTGTTTTAATTTAAACTTAGTATCTATGGAACTTAACAAAACCGACTATTTGTTGGTATGTTTGTCTGTCTGACCTTTCATACTTTTTGTCATGTCTGTCGAGAACTTGAGACCCTTTTTATATGACTAAAACAGAAAAAAAAACCATTTTATTTGGACGCATTTACAAGTTTCAGAAACGACATTTAACCGCTCACACTCCAGGATATGAGACACAATAGATATTTTTTTGTTCTCTTTAGCCGGCGGGAGTTAAAGGGTTTGAGTCAAACCTTTATAAATATAGGCAATCAAAACAAACCAATTAAGAGATTTTAAATAGCCAGAAAAATCAACGCTACCCTGACTTATAATTATTGACTCTTCCTCTAATCTCTATTTATTGATTGCAAAAAGAGGTATGCGTACCATATTCTATAAATAGTTCAGACATGATAGCAAAAACTAAAAACAAAAAGCTTGATCGAATATATAATTTCCGCACAATAAAATAATATGAAGACACGTCAGCCATCATTTGCCGCTCAAGGACTTTTTCGCGTTCTGATTTATGCATACTATTTATTGTTGATGAGTCAAGATAAAGTTGATATGGTAGGTGTACTATCTTTTGCAATCGTATTATGATGTGGTAAACTCTATTTTTACAAAAGAAAATAATAAAAAAATACTTGGGTTAAATTTTTACTATCATGGTCTGAAACCTCGTTCTTTCATTTTAATATTCAAACAAGCGACTGAAATTATTGATATAATGAATTAGTAAAAATTGGTTTTATTAGTTTTACTAATAATTTTTGTTAGGAACTTCGTAGCGACTGAAATTATTGATATAATGAATTAGTAAAAATTGGTTTTATTAGTTTTACTAATAATTTTTGTTAGGAACTTCGTAATATTTATTGATAAACCTAGTCTCTCTCTTAAATTACATTGTAGACAATAGTTGCAATCAATCAGTAAACATATTATTATTTAATTGATATAATGCTCTTGTTGTTTATACGTGATCTTGTTGAATTACTTAAGTATATCATTCGATTTGTTTTATATCTCTTGCGAGTAACGAAATTCACTTGTAATTTTTGTAAAACTGTCTATAGATTCAGAAAAAAATATCTGTAAAAATTTAAAATAGCAGATCGACAAACCGCAAAAGGACATCAGACAATCTCCATACAAAGATCAGTAAAAAAATGCGTGGCCAGACCCAGGATTATTTCCAGTCGGTAGTTCATATTCATAATTAACATTCTTACTGCATTTTCTAAGTAGTCGATCAGTTTTGAAAATAAAGCATTTAAACAAAAATTTAAAATAACTAGGTAATTAAAAACGCAGTTACAGTGTAAAGTCATAATACTTTTCTTTAGATATATTGAAATAATCCCTGCTCTGGTAGCGCAATTTTTATTCTGGCCTAGGATGTCCTTTGTCGCCCGCCCAGCTTAGAACATTTCGTCCTCGTCGCGTGATTCACCCCCGTAAATTCAACTTTCACTTTCATAGAAGTAAGTGCTATTTCGAACCAAGGTGTCATATTACACTAAATGAGGCACTTACCTAACTTTATAACTATCTAAAAGCTCATTAGCCTTGAAAGGACATGTAATGATGCTTAAAGTGTACACTTACTCATGAAATTGAGTGAATTAGGAGGGATTTTTGAGAAGTCGAGGTGTTTTCGTTTATTTCATCAAGTTATACGGTAACAATTTTTGCCTTAACACCAAGAGCAAATTCTTTAGCTGTTTTTTCTTTCAAATAAAAAGTTTATTTGAAAGGAAAACGGATAAAGAATTTGCTCAATTTGCTTTAACCATTATATTAAGTTTCGTATTATGATATGTATAATTACTCCATCCATCTGCTATTGAGTCGTGGTAAGAAAATTTAGCCTGGGCTACTGATAAACTAAAAAAGATCTCTGTGCCTTGTCGGGACTAGCTTTTATTCTCGTCGTCCACGTGGAATTACGTTATCCTTGGAAATTTAAGAAAAGACACATTAGATTAGTGAATCGATATGGAAACGATACGAGCTGACAGACATACAAATGATAGTCACTTTTGTATTAGCAACTTTAGTTAGCATCTTAATATTCCTATTTTCAGGATTACAAATATTGTAATTATGTTAATTTTTTATTTAAAAGCAATTAAAAGAGGTATTCTTATGAAATTAAATCTACTAAAACTCACAATCAGCCAAACTTATTTAGTTTTATATCCCGAACATCTATCTAATCCAAGCTGCTCTCAACAAAGATGTTACTATTATATAAGTTTTTGAATTTGCTTTGTTCGAAAAGCAATCAGAATTACTCTCCATATTTCTAAACCGTCAACAGATCCGCTCGCAATATCCCATTCACGGCCAAATGCTGGCAATCTTACCGTCGGGATTTGGATGTGTATTTTAAACAACCCTCGTAAATTTCGCACAGCCACTGTTTTGGCGTTAAAGCCATGTGTTCACCAAAATCTAAAGCCTTCGGTGAAGTAAACGTAAACTCCATTATACGAGCGACTATGCGATTCAAAGTACGAAACTTTCGGAATCAAATCCCCCTAAGTCATGAATTATTTTGAATAATTGTTATCTGTCACCTTTATAACCAAAATATCTAGCTTATTTTCTACAGGTTAGACGTTTGTTTTAAAATTTAAATAGACGTTTTGTTTTTTACTTTTAAGTATCTGAATAGGTAACTTTTTTATGCATACACTAGCCTCCGCGACTTCGTCCGCGAAGAGTTAGGTTACCGCTCGGATTTAGAATGTCGCGTGGTGGTGCCAATTCGTCGTCTCAGCCACATAACACCCATTACTGGGTAAAGGCCTCCCCCAAGAATCTCCACGACGATCGGTCCTGCGCTGCCCGCATCCACCTGCTTTCCGCGACCTTCAGCAGATCGTCGGTCCACCTTATCGAGGCCTACTCACGGAGAGTCGGCTGGTGCGTTTGCCATTCAAGAAATTTTTTGCCATAACGGCCATCGATTCTTCTCGCTATGTGTCCGCCCACTGCCACTTCAGCTATCCTTGGTGCGATGTCGGTTACTTTATTTTTCCTACGGATCTTCCTATTTCCCTTTTCGAGCATAGCAATCTCCATTGCACGGTGGGTGCCTTCTTATCAGACCCATAGTTTCACTACGTTTCACTACCGTAAGTGTGCCATTTATCAGCATTTATCAGATTAAAAAGTATTTTATGTCCATCTCCACGGTTCAAGTTAAGTCCATACCAAATTCCACTAAATTCAATTAATCGGTTTACGCGTGAATAGGAACAGCTAGACAGACGTGCAGTCTTTTATTAGCATTTATAATATAAGAGCATGGATAAGTGTGAATGGAAAGTAGTAGAAAATGCTCCAAAGCTATCGCGATCAAAGTCGCTATGTCTATTTTACATTAGTTTTCTATACAAAATTTGAACCCTTTTCTTCAACCATTAAGTGTTGATTCATGTCCACGTCCACCGCATCAGACTTCAAAATCGATGATATTTTTGCAATCAACATCCCATAAAACTTCAATCACGACACCCATATCGACTTAAACATTATTTTCCCCTTTTTACCACCTTATAGGGGTTAATTTCTTGAGAGGAGTTTTCTATTTAACTCCCAACCATAAGCCTAGTAAAAAAAAATCATGACCTTTACTTTGAAAATAAAGGACTTTTCTTACTCAACTTCATCCCCCTTTTCACCCCTTTGGGGGTGGAATTTTCAAGTTTATTTTCAATCGTCAACCTAAATACAACATTTTAAGTCCCTAACACTTTTACTTTGAAAATAATGGACTTTTCTTACACAATTTTATCCCCCCGTTTCACCCCTTTGGGGGTAGAATTTTGGAAAACGTCGAGATAGGTCATTGTTTATTTTTAATCGACAACTTATATACAAACACACAATTTAAACATCCTATCTTCAAAACTGACAGACTTTCATCCCCTATTTCACCCCCTTAGAGGTTGAATTTTGAAAAATCCTTTCTTAGTGCACCCCTGCACTTTATGAGGAGCCTATGAGCCCAATTTGGAATTTCTAGACCCAACGGTTTGGGCTGTGCGTTGATAATCAGTCAATAAGTCAGTCAGCACATTGAATTTTATATATATATAGATTAGAGTTCGCTCTTGATTACTCTACTGGGCAAAAGTAAAAATAAACACTAGGCGAAAAAACAGAGTCTCGCAGTTTAAAAACGTTAAAATCTATACTTTATAATATTATAAAGCTGAAGAGTTTGTTTGTTTGAACGCGCTAATCTCAGGAACTACTGGACCTATTTAGACAATTCTTAGACCATTAGAAAGCTACATTTCTTCCGAATGACATAGGCTATATTTCATCCCGATATTCCTACGGGAACGGGCACCATGCGGGTAAAACCGCGAGGATCCGCTAGTAATATAATAAAACCCCAAGTGTAAGACACAGATGGTGACAGTGACATATAATTACTATAAGCATCGGGAATAGAAATATTATAAATTCTCATAAGTTACAGCTTTAATCCTCACGTGACGTGTCTCAGCTGTAAAATCAGAAATGTTTTATGTTTCAACTTCGTAAGTATTAAGTATTCCGCACAGCGCAATATCGGCAGCTTGGCGTCATATTGTGGAATATTGTTACCTTAATGAATGCGACGTTTAATTATACCAGAATACGAATTACGTCTTACGTGCTTTGCCGTGCACACGCGGGCGCTGTACGTGTTAAGTTAGGTATTACATCAAAATTAGAACAGGGTACATTTGACTGTTGTTAGACCAGTCCATAATAATGACGTTTGGAAATAATATTTTAGAATAATAAAATGGAAAAAATATTAGATTCGGTTGTCGCTATAAGTATTTTCTATAAATTTAAGCACAATTCTTTTTTTTATTATAATGTACTTATCTGACTATTTGAATGATAAAGACAAGTAATTTTTTATATAAATATATTATTATTTTAAAATGACTTTAATATTAACTTTGAATTTCTACAATTAAATATAGATAGTACATAGGTAATGATTACTAACTCATAATAGCTATATCGAATGTTTCAGTCACAAAACAAGTAATATAATTGTAAATGATTTGCACATCGCTTGACGATAGAATATGTTGGTAAAAACTAATTTAAGATCAATATAATCACCCTATTCTTGCTATAGACAAACTTTAAAATTGATTACTTACGCGCATTTAACTGTCAAAAGTTTTCATTTTTTGAAGTGAAAACTTCTTTAGCGGCGTTGAGCACTTTTTCTGTAATGGGTATAAAATCTTAAACTCGCGTCAGGACACGTGACCTGATCGAAAAAGCGTAGGACGGATGGAGAATGTTGAGGTGACAGGTTGACTATGGTCTCGGTTGCTTAGCGACAGACTGTTGATAATGTCTTTTACTTGTCTCTTGTTTTATTGTCAATATATATTTTTCGATTCTCTATAATAACTAATGTTTTCTTATATCTTATTACCTAACTTAACGTTCACTTTAATATGGTTTGTCATGTTTGTGTACGATAGCGCAATAAATGAATATTGTATTCTACCACATAAATGATAGTACTTTTATACTGATAAAGCAATTGGTGCAAAATTATTCCCTAACCATTCCAAAATATCAAACATGCTCAACGTTAATAATCAAGTTTTCACTTCTGCCGGCACTCCCGGAGTGCAACCCGTCTTTTTTTTTTTCTCAAACGTTCCGTTCCGTACCTTGAGAGTGGCAAAGAAGTGGAACACTCTACCTTCTTCCGTTTCGTTTTATGTGTATATTTTAATATATAATTATTTTAATTTTGTGTATGTATATGTAGTTATTTATTCAACTATTTCACTATTGTTGTAAACGTCCCTTGTAACATCCTGGTAGAATAACAGCGCTTCTGTGTTCATTCTGCCCATCTGGGAATGGCACAGAAGCAAAATGCTGAACTAGGGTATTTATTGGCCCCACATCATATTCCTTAAGTTTTGTTTGTAAGGTTTAATTTTATGATTTTTTTATTTTTTTTATTCTTTATAAGTGTGTGTGTGGGTACCAATAAATGTTTTTTCTTTCTTTCTTTGTTTCAAAATAAATAAATAAATAGATATTTTATTATTATTACTTACGAGTAAATTATGGAGAATTTCACGTGGTGTCAAATTAAAATTATAGAAAAGGGTATTTGAATGATGTTTGATAATGTATTCTTATGTACTCGCAGATCAATGCGTTATGATTAATATCAGAAGCTATTGGCGTCATATTGTGGAATATTCTTACCTTAATGAATACGACGTTTAATGATACCAGAATTCGAATTATGTCTTACGTGCTTTGCCGTGCACAAGCGGCGCTGTACGCTGTACGTGTTAAGTAGATTTGCACGGTGTTATATGAAAATTAAAGTAGGGTATTTGAATGATGTTGATATATTGTAATGTAGTTCAACCCGTAATGACTTATGACGTTCGAAAAAATATTGGTAGGGTCATATTGTGGAATATTTACACACGCGGGCGCTGAGGTGTTAAGTTAGGTGGATTCACACAGTGTTACATCAAAACTAGAATAGCGTATTTAACTGTTGTTGGCAGGAATCCGAAAAAATAACAAAAAAAAATATTTATGTAAATATTAATCGAATTGGTTGAAAACAAAATTTTTTTTGTAATAAACTACGGGGAGACTCTTAGTTTTCATCATACCTGATGTTAGGTATTGATGAGGCTGAAGATGGAAGCGAGCCTCTCCCGGAATCCTCAATCGCTGAGGAACTGGCTATCTTATCTCTCTGCTGGAACTCAACACTGCTGAAAACATTGTTGTTACGACGTCAGACTTAGATAAGATGGTGGTAGCTAGCCAGGCGGACTTACAACAAGTCCTACCACCAACCAAACCAAATACAATATGTACCCCCGCTGGGAATCGAACCCGGGACCCCTGGGTCTGATACCGGCGGTTGTATCACTAGACCATAGAGGCGGTTAAAGTAGCTAGCAATGAGCTGCTTAATGAGACCGTAGTTGTCTATTTCTAAAACTTTGTTTTAATAACTTGTGACGTAGTACCAATCGCACTGTTTATCCAGTTAAAGAATTACAGGCAAAATCCCATTGTTTCGATTTTGTCGACAGTAAAGTAATAAATAACATTGACGAAACGGTGTAGAAATACCAGCTAACGTTCCATATCCGTGCCGTAGTACAACAAGTTCCCCTTTTGTCCCATGGGTGTCGTATGAGCCGATTAAGGAAACACAGCTGTAACAAGACGGGAATAAGCGTCTGAAAATCTTTGTCGACTGCAATCGCCTACTCGTAGCAAACAAAATGTGGGATTCTTCTACAGGATACAAGAGGAGTAAAAAATTTGGCCTTTGTATAAAGATTTTTATTTTGCACAAAAAAATATCGCGGTTTCACGCGCATCGTACCAGTTCCCTTGGGAATATGGGATAAAAATATCCTATGTTTTAGTACAGGGTATCTACTATATCAGTGCCAATTTTTTACTTACCCAAATTCTTTCAGTAAGAGTAACAAACAAACAAACAGATAATCAAACAAAACTACTGTAGCATTTTTGATATTAGTAGGAAGTAAGATTCATTCATCCCAAAAGCCGTGAATATTGTATGCAAAAATATTTGACATTTTAAAAGTCGATTCAGTCTAATTTTTAATTAATTGCTAGTTATTGGCGGAAACAAAATAAACAATTTTAAGAGTAAATTGTTCTACTTAACTTTGTTCTACTTAACTTTCAATACATTTGGTAATTTTCTTTTTCATCTTTTTAGTATTTGATTACAATACTTTGATAGCTCTTCGGTTATTATTAGTTACAATTATTGACAGTAACAATCCTACTAATATTATAAATGTGAAAGTATGTCTGTTTATTTGTTTGCTTGTTACTCTTTCTACAACTACTGTTGTCACGGGGAATAGTAGATAGCCTGGATTTAAACATAGTATACTTTATTTCCCGTTATTGCCAGAAGAACAAGAACCACGCGGATGAAATCGCGGGCGTAAGCTACTTTTATACTGATTCGAAAATTTCTTACTTAATTTTAGTACAGAACAGAGCTAAAGGGACGTTCTTTTCACTACCATAATGGAATTTGAATAAACCTTATTCCGATTATTCCGAAGCGTTTTATAAGTGAAAAAATATTAAAAAGTTTTCCTATTAAAATTGCAATATCGGCGGAACTGCTTGTGCCTTTCGCGCTATTATTCAGAGGTGCCGTGAGAAGTTAACGGTTTTTTTAAATATACATATTCGTAGACGCCCCTGACTTCGAATACTTGGGAATTTTTACGATTACTTTGTGCTCGTTTTACTTTCTTCCCATATTTTCACACTAGCGGAGCCTCGCGGTTTTACTCGCGTGGTGCCCGTTCCCGTGGGAATATCGGGATAAAATATAGCCTATGTCACTCGGGAGAAATGTAGCTTTCTAATGGTCTAAGAATTTTCTAAATCGGTCCAGTAGTTCCTGAGATTAGCGCGTTCAAACAAACAAACTCTTCAGCTTTATAAAATATTAGTAAAGATTTATTTTCTTGACAAAAGGGATACTCTGTACTAACATTCGTCGCTATCTCACTGGCAGTTACAGAAACTGAAGCGTACAAACTGTCCCATACATAAGTACAATCGGGAACTTCCCGGTTGACCAGTAGAGTTTATTTAGGAAACGATATTAAGGTTAAAGAAACAATTTATTTATAAAATGAAATACCTATTCAGGCTCTATTATTTTTGATATAAACGTTATCTATAAGTCTATTACTTTATGAGATAACTTTCTTCAAAAAAACTACTGATCAACCGGGAAGTACCCCGATTGTACTCATCGCACTCACGCCATATATCCCTTGCAGAGTTGGCAGACCATAGGTGCGGCTTGAGATTGAACTGTATAAACATCATCATCATCATTTAGTGTAAACTTCGTGGAAGAAAAATAAACATTTGTTCATTTAAGAAATTTTCATAATTTCCGTAGCCCAACTTCGTTGCAAACATTTGGCGTTCGTTGGTTAGGTGTAAGAGGAGCCCGTGGCGCAGTGGTTCCCTCGCTCAACCTGCAATTGTTGAGGGTCGGTCACGGGATGGTTGACCAAAACTTTCGAGCTCTTACGTGCTTCGGAAGACACGTTAAGCCGTTGGTCCCGATTGCTATTGCAGACGTTAAAACCCACCAATCCTCATTGCGCCCGCGTAGCTCATGGCCCGTTCTCCTTATCTATTCATAAGGAAGGCTAGTGCCCCAGCAGTGGGGACATTAAAAAATGACTGATAAGGAAAGAGGGTCTAGGATGCTGTCCGGATATAATTGTCACAGAATGCCACCCCATCGCCTACTTTTGTTTTAAAAAAACCCTGTCCATTGATTTCCATTTACTTTCTGGACTGAAATATATATATTTTCTTTTTTTACACACCAATTATCTAGCCCACGTTAAGTTTCATGAAGAACTTGTGTTCTGGATACTAGATAACGATTAAACATACTTATATACTTTTAATTGTAAATACATACATAAAATACATTTTTAACAGCCCGACGAAGACAAAGAGACATATTAAACAAGAAAATATACTAGAAAAAATCGGCCAAGTGCGAGTCGAACTCGCACATGAAGGGTTTCGCCTCTCACTCAAAGTTGCCTGGAAGAGACTGCTACCTAGCTCTGTATGTGTTTGTTTTTGTATCGTGTGCAATAAAGTTTCAATTATTATTATTGCCAAAATGCCATTATAATTTTTCGTCTGCGAAAATAAGTTTGTTTTTCATAGTGTTTGTATGAATTATATTTGCAGTTTTGGAAAATGTGCTATAGCTCGAAACTACTAAATAAATTTCGTTCAAACCAAATTTCGTTAAAAGTTTTTATAAAGATCTACATCATATATATTTTTTTATTTTTCACTTTCTTATTTTAAAAGTTAGGGGGGGGGACACACATTTTTCCACTTTGGAAGTGTATAACTTTTAAACGGTTGACTTTGAGAAAAAACTGTTTTGAAACCTCAATGTAATTTTTAAAGATCTATCTAATGATATCACACACGTATAGGTATGATGAAAAAAAAAATTTCAGTTACAGTTCCATGTATGGGAGCCCCCCTTTAATTCATTATTTTTGTTATTTTTTGTAAAAACCGTAAAGTGGTTTACAGAATACATCTACCGACCAAGTTTCAACTGTATGATCCTTATAGTTTTGGAATAAAGTGGCTGTGACATCTTACCACTTTGGAAGTGTATATCTTTCAAACGGTTGATTTTGAGAAAGAACTGTAATAGAAACTTCAATGTAATTTTTAAAGACCTATCTATAAATACGCCTCAAATATAGGTCTGATGAAAAAAAAAAAAATTATATCTCTTCCGGGAAAAATGATATATTTCTAAAACTGACAACCATATTTCGTTCAAATCAATTTTGGTTAAAAGTTTTTATTAAGATCTACAGCATATATATTTTTTTAAATTTTTCACTCTCTTATTTCAAAAGTTAGAGGGGGGGGACACACACATTTTACCACTTTGGAAGTGTACATCTTTCAAACGGTTGACTTTGAGAAAAAATCGTTTTAGAAACCTCAATGCAATTTTTAAAGACCTATCTATAGATACCCCTCAAGTATAGGTTTGATGAAAACAAAAATTTCAGTGTCATTTCCATGTATGGGGAGCCCCCCCTTAATTCATATTTTTTTTATTTTTGTGTAAAAACCGTAAAGCGGCTTACAGAATACATCTACCTACCAAGTTTCAACTGTGTAATCCTCATAGTTTCGGAATAAAAAGGGTGTGACATATATCGGTTTGGCCGAATCTATAAGGGTTTAGTTTTTTGCCTTTAGGCTACGAAACCCTAAAAAGCAACTAGTCTCATGTCGCTCTGACGGGGCGTCCCCTCAGAGCGACAAGAGACTAGTTGCTTTTTTCTAGTATATTTTCTTGTTTAATATTTATCACATAAAAATAGCATTGTAAAATGCAAAATTAAAAAGTTATAACAAAGAGACATGTTCATGCACACAAATATTTGTCTTGTCCGGGGATCGAACCCGGGACCTCAGGCGCAGAAGGCGGGCTTAGTACCCCTGCGCCAAACAGGTCGTCATTGATATTATACCTTCAAATAAATTTTCTACCGACTCCTCTACTTTGTTATGCGATCGAGTTGGACTTCTATATTTCCTTGGTTCTGTCATTATTTTCCGTGATAAATTTCTCGCCGGATTTAAGATCCCTCGGGGCGACCTGGCCTCAGCGTTTCATTATGTGGTCGCTATTGATCCCGGTTATACAAGTGAATAGTGGGAACGCTTAGCCACTGTTTTATTAAAGAAGAAAAACTGCTAAGCAGACCTTCACACGATGGAATTTCCTGGGAATGTTATGTGGCTACAAAGAAATATTAATACGAAATGCCACTTCATATTTTCTAGATTATTGAAACGATAATATAACAAAAGTTATGCGGTCGAAACGAGTATCAATATAACAAAAAAAAAGAAAAATGCACGCGGACAGGTTTTCTATTGACCATAAAACTATTAGCTATTGACACAGCAGTAAAGACGCATCTTATTTATCAGTTACACTGATTTTCATATAAATAGTAAGGCGATATAATTTACGTACATCGTTTTGGACCGCACTGTTTATTGAAATAAAAACCGGCCAAGTGCGAGTCGTACTCGCGCACCGAGGGTTCCGATTAATTTTTTTTCAATTTTTTTTTTATTATATTGTGTAACTAAATTTCACGGTTTTCGCAATTTTTCCTTATATGTACTATAAGACGTTACTTCGTACCAAATTTCAAGATCCTAAGTTCACGGGAAGTACCCTGTTGGTTTTGATTCCCGTGCGAGTTTCGAAAATTTGCGGAAATTTGCGGCATAAACGTCTGTATCTTTTGATTGCTTTGGCTTAGAAGTTGGATTTTTTCACAGCTCCAAGGGACAGTAGACCTGAGTATTAGATATAAATTTCAGTTTGATACCTCCACACGTTCCTGAGAAAAACGGTCTTGACAGACGGACGAACGGACAACGAAGTGATAAGGGTTCCGTGTTTTCCTTTTGAGGTACGGAACCCTAAAAACAACTTTTACGGATATCAAACGCGCTATATTTCACAAATTAAGTTGTAATTGTCCGTATTTTTAGGGTTTCAGGGGTTTTTTGATTTTCCCGACGTTTCGGCACCTTTACAGCTGCCGTGGTCACGATATTATTTGCAAAATATATTTAATCACTCTTGAGTATTGGTAATGCTTTTTTTTTGATAATAAAATTACACTTTTTTAATAGTCAATAAATGAGAACTAAGAAATGTGCTTTTGGCGGTTCGTTAAGGTATAAAGATAAAAACGGTACAGTTTTAAAATACTCTTTTGCTTACAAGCGATGAGTAAGCAACACTTAAGAAGTGAGATTCCTCATTAATAAGTTGCGTGTTGCCTCGTCTTCATCGTTGAAAACAACATCGCGATCGGTGCGACATTATGTGTGACTTTCAAGCGATTATACCATGCTTCCGCAGCAGAACATAATCGTGGGAATTATGGCATATAGGACCTTTTTTCTCCTCCTAAGTGAATTTCGTAGAAATGCATTGTGTGGTTAGTGTTTATGCCGATTGTGACCGTCGGATTATATTCAACTCGGGTATCTGTAGCGATTATTTTTTCAAATTGGTTTGAATTTAGCTATTAGCTTCAAAGGTATCAATTTTTTTTTGAAGTTTTTTAGGTAGGCACTTCTGTTTCAATTGCAGTCTGCATGAAGGTCAGTACAATATTTGTCAGCTTAACTTGGTCAAGTAACTTTACACAGCTTAATATTTCACTATATTGAAATTAGTGATTTTATTGATTGATTCATTTCACTACTTAAGTAATTCAGTTCTTATAATTTCCATCTTGATAATAAGGAAATCGGAAACGAGTAAATATTGTACAAAATTATAGAAGAAAAAGTTTTATGAGCTGACCGTACTACACGCCAAATTGTCAGATCATCTAACTTCTAATTTCAAAATCCACTTTTCTAAATAAGGTTTTTTCTTATGTTTCTATAACAACGTCTGCTGCATCGATGTGCACCGATTTGCGGTTGCCAGCCGCGTTTTTCCACTTAACACTGCGGTTTTTGTGTCATACTTATTAGTTTTTTTAGGTTTTCGCTTGGGAAATGTTTGCTTCAGCTTTTTTTTAACCTCTGCTTTATAAGACTCGAATAAGCTGAACTATTGTTTAAAATTTTGATACAGAAGAATAATTATTGTTTAGTTTTCCTATCAATATATATATATATTATATATATATATATACATGTGTTTTTACTTCAATGTATAATGAATGAGTCGTTTTCATGCTCATTATAGGTACTAATTGAGTAAACTAATAAAATAAGTGCCATACGGAGAACCGATTACTCACTTTTACTTTTTGTCCTGTGTTATTGGAATGTTAAGGAATTTGATCCATTTAGCCGGAAAATTTTTGTTTGTTGTTGCATATTTTTTAAGTTAATTATTTTTATGATAAATTTTAAATAGAAAAATATTGGAAAAAAATAACTCGGCCACGAGTGAATTCTCAGATGGGAATCGAACCCATGACCTTTGGAAATCCGATCCAATGCTCTAATCGCTGAGCTACCGAGACTTGCGAACCACCGTCGAAATTCTCCAATACTTTTATATTTTTAATACGCTGTAGGCCAGCGTTGTCACATCTATGCTAGGAATATCCTTGCATTCAAAGTCAAAGTCAATATCATTTATTCAGTCTAGGCTGTTACAAGCACTTATGAACGTCAAAGAAGCTACGCCATCGGATCACAAACCCTACGGCGGGAGACCTTGTAACGAGAAGAACCGGCAAGAAACTCGTCAAGGGCTGTTTTTTTCTCCCTGTTTTATTTCATACAGAGTCGTCAAATTGAAAAGTGACCTTAACATATCAGTAAGGTCAATTTCCATTACAAAAGGAAAATACTAATTAAAATATTACATTTTATGGTTTTATTGTTATTGTAACCGTTAACAATTTTTAACTGGCAAAGAAAGACTTGTCTATTATACATTACAACATTTC
Source organism: Chrysoteuchia culmella (assembly GCA_910589605.1). Taxonomy (NCBI): domain Eukaryota; kingdom Metazoa; phylum Arthropoda; class Insecta; order Lepidoptera; family Crambidae; genus Chrysoteuchia; species Chrysoteuchia culmella. The sequence continues at coordinate 8,062,749 of OU342651.1, forward strand.
TCGCATTACAAGATTACTATACTGCAAGTTGTGAGGTACATACAGGTCAGTATCAATTTATTTTAGATAAAAATATTTAGGCTTTAAGCACAGCATTAAGATAAGCAGACTGAGGTCAAACTGATTCAAAATAAAGTTGCATTTTCATTGTGTTGGAGAATTCCGACGGTGGTTCGCAAGTCTCGGTAGCTCAGCGGTTAGAGTATTGGACCGGATTTCCAAAGGTCATGGGTTCGATTCCCATCTGAGAATTCACTTGTGGCCGAGTTAATTTTTCCAATATTTTTCTATTTAAAATTTATCATAAGTATAAAAATAGCATTGAAAAATGCAAAAATTAAAAAATCATTAATTATTTTTGTTTTTATTTGTTTTTTACTTTGTGTTTTTTGTTTCCGTATCGGATCGTCAAACCGGTCACGACGGAAGATCAGCGCTGGTCGTAGACCACGCATTATGTTTATTCGTGACCGTTTTGAGACAAATTTAATTGTTTTTTATTTTTAAGTACCTATATCTTTGTTTTGCGTGATTTGTATTAAATTCAAAATAAATTCAATTTTCTTTCTTTCTTTCTTTCGATTACATGTCCGAAATTTACTTGTCCTAATTTCATTTGACCGAAAACGGTTGACCAACGTCTTTGTTGCTATATGTTTTCTTTGCCCTAGTTTTAAATATTATTTGGGATATGTCTCATTTTACCGAACTACGTTGACACTACGTTATGAACTGCTTAAGTAATGTAGTGTTGTTGTCACTTCCGTTCTATTCTTGTTATGAGATTAAAAGTGACAATACTGTTTACATACAAATATACAGTCATACACTCATGTCATTAATCCTCAGCAGAGCATCGAAGGTGTAGCCCGAGAGTGAAATGTACAAACATCACTCTCATAGCCACCCCTCAACGACGCATGTCTGACAATGGTTCGGTCTAAGATGTTAAGTTATCACATTCTATCGCTTATGTTAGTTTTCGAAAATACGCTGTCCATTTATAGGCTTTTACTATCTGCTCAATACTGTTTAACTTGAATATTTAAAAAAATATAAGTATAGAAAAAAATATTACAACATCACACCAAGACAGACAAAAAATTTAAAAGATGTTTGTTACTTAATTTTTTTCTTACAACTGACTTTAATCTACCTAGTCACTTAATTTTTTTGCCAGTAATGATACCTCTGAAACAGTTAATACGAAAGGACTTTTTTTTTTTAATTAAATGAATAGACCGGGATTTTTGTCTACGAAAAAGGTAACTACAAACTACCACCATCAAAAAAGTGTTTTTTATTTGGTTAATTTTTTTCTCACAACTGACTTTAATCTTCCTAGTCAATTACATTTTTTCTCATAAATGAGCCCTCTGTAACTTTAAATATGAAAAAAGTTTTTTTAAACGTATGATAAATTTTTAATAGAAAAATATTGGAAAAAATCAAGAAGTTGGTACGATGATGGGTAAGAGTCTCACCGTTGTTCATAAAATAAAGAAAAAAAAAACTTATTCTCAGACTCAGCTACTGAGCATTCAGTGGTTAGAGCAGTCGTAGATAGTGACACGACGGAAAGGTCGCAGGTTCGTGTCCTGTCTGAGAATAACATGTCGGCACATGTTATTCTAGTCGATTTTTTCCAATGTTTTGTATTAAAAATGTATCTTAAGTAAGTATAATAAAAATAGCATTCAAGATGCAAAAACTTTTTTATTTTTATTTATATGAGTATGGAGTTTTGTCTACAATAAAGGTCTACGATAAATACTTCCACGTGGAGTATCGATAATGTTTTTATCGTTCGCGTCACTAATCTACAATCGCCATGCTGAAACGTAATGAAACGATGACATTGGGAATTAGTTCTACCGTAACATTGAGTAATTATAGAATTAATCCTATTACAAACTTAATGTAAATAGAATCTGTATTTTCGTTTCTTCTTTTTTAATTAACGGTGTGCTTGCGTTAAAATTCGCAAATTTTGCCAATGTCAAGTAAATATATTTTGCAATATACAGAAATTGTAGGGTAGATTGACTTAAAAATGGAACCTCACAACACGTGTTATTACGAAAAGAACTCGGGTGAAGCTTCTATTTTCGTTTAAATATTCCAATTTGCAAAGTCTGTCTTCACTCGACGACAACTTTTCTGTTATTTTAGAACAATCGTTTTTTTTTATAATAAACTGGGCAGGCATTTGACCACCATCGTGCTTTATAAACAGGATGTGGTCTAAGGTATAACATATATAAAATATAGATACCGGAAACTACCAAAAATAATAATTTGTAGGCTAATTATTATTATACTAAACTCTAATTATTATTATATTCTACTTAAAGATCGAGATTTTTCTGATACACATATTACCTCATCCGTTGTTCATATACAGAACTGAATGAACAATTCTAACCCTATTACGTTCGTAAAGTCATTATTCATTATTTATGTGACAAATTCGATATACATTTGTGATGGTGGCCATATTCGTTTGAAACGCGAATCAAATCTCTCAAATGTACCATTACTGTGGATAAATTGTCCTTAATAAATTAGGGTTACCGGTTTTACGAATAATGTAATTTGTAAGTCGCGTCTTATTAGGCGCTGGCAAGAACCTCTGGCAAGAAAGAAGAAGAATATATTATTTAAATTAATAATATCACCCACACTGAAGAAATAAAAAAAAATCGTAGACGATTGATATCTTATCCTGAACACAATTTTGCAAATAAATTCATTCAATTCATAACATAAATGTTTGTTTCGAGAATCATTGAAAAAAGTGACTGTGTGTAGACCATTTTTAGGGTTCCGTACCTCAAAAGGAAAAAACGGAACCCTTATAGGATCACTTCGTTGTCCGTCCGTCCGTCTGTGAAGACCGTTTTTTCTCAGGAACGCGTGGAGGTCTCAAACTGAAATTTATATCTAATTCTAATCACTAATTCACGCTTTATAATATTTTTACTTGATACCAAATAATCCTAATTCTAACTAATATTATAAATGCGAAAGTGTGTTTGTTTGTCCTTTCTTCAAACCCTAACTAAGCAAACAGTAGACTAGCAGCATAGAGTAGAGGCATAGAGTTAGTTGAAAAGACAGAAAGTAACAAAGGCTACTTTTTATCCCGATATTCTCACGGGAACGAGAACCACGCGGGTGATAAGCGGGTGGAAGCTAGTATGATAACTATATTATAATTAATTCGCATGCTCATCTTGGCCAAACATATTTGGACATTTTTCCTTTTATTTTAATACTAGCGGATCCTCGCGGTTTTATCCGCGTGGTGCCCGTTCTCGTGGGAATATCGAGATAAAATATAGCCTATGTCACTCGGGAGAAATGTAGATTTCTAACGGTCTGAGAATTTTCTAAATCGGTCCAGTAGTTCCTGAGATTAGCGCGTTCAAACAAACAAAATCTTCAGCTTTATAATATTATTAGTATATTAGTATAGATATATTTGATTAAGTACCAGGTTTCTTGTGAATAAGTGAATTTGAATCATATAAACAAGACGCTTACAACCCTAATACCTTAGTCGGTTAATTAAGGTTTATATGACAAATTATTTTTTAGAGCACGCGTATCCGTTTGTCTGATATCGAAACGTACACGGCTTTTTATCACAGAGATTGTTTGTTGATAAAACAAATATATATTTGCTATCATTTAAACGTGGCCTTTACCTATTGATAGAAATCGATGTTGATACGACACCTGTTATCAGAACTCATTAGTGACTTACATTGTAAAAATATGTGAAATTAGTTCCAAATTCCTATCGGAAAAGTGAAGGTAACTTCGGATTTTTTTATGTGATGGATTCCTTACGAATTAAATTAAAGGTGCACACATACATAATTATCACACTTTTGTTTGTCTATCAATCATTCAGCTGTACCTCGATAAATTATGCCACATCAGTGTTTTGTTCCGCATTTCATTTCACTTTCAGTACTAGTAACACTTATCTATATCGTGAACAATACGATAGTGCCAGCATTGTCGTTCGGATGTAATCGCGTCACCGGCCGTTTCCGTCGCGGGTTCAACCACAGTAAATATAAGTACATACAGTACGTTATCTTAACCTTTTTCTTGATATAAGTTAATTATTATTATTGCAGTCGCGCGGTACGCAATACGCGATTGGGCTGCCCACCAACATACCATACCGACCACATGCTTACTGCGTGCAAAATTTTCACAGCGTGCGTACGTAACCGGCCACCGCAGCACATTTCAGTAGGCCTTGCATGAGTTGCATGAGCGGCTTTTATCGACTCGGTAACTCGATAACGTGTCACTGTCCCGCTCACTTCGTAGCGGAGTAAACAAGACAGCATGATGCGCTGCGATTTAGCGTTGTTCATGCTAGGAGGCAGACTGAGACGCCTGCCGAGCTCTCGCTGAGTCGAGGCGCGTTTCTCGCGGACGGATCTTTTGTAGGAAAATAAAATACTGTATATATCTTTATACTGTGGCCCAACGGTAGCGATTGCGAAAGGGAAATTGCTCTCATGCAATGGAATTTAAAATTTTAGTAACAATTATTTTTTTGGACAAAATGTAGACCTTGCCTATGAATAGGGGTTCAGAACGGACGGTGTTAATAGGTGTTTTAAGCATTATTGAGCATTTTGAATTGTTTGTCCTTTGTGTTGCGTGTTTATGGTTACAAAAGTATGTGTGTTTGCAGCTAATTCGTTTGGGTGTTGGATCGTTGAACAGTTTCGAAATTCGATGTTTAGTGTTTTGGTTTTGCTGTAAAATGTTGTAGGGCTATTGTGTGTACTGTAAGTGGTATATTTAAGTAGTATTTTTATGGTTAACATTTTACAATAAATCATGATGATAAATACAGTTTTGTTGTGATTTTTGACAATAATTGTGTAACACAGGATTTCCACCATTCAGTTTTGTGAACCGATGGTGTACCTATTTTTTTCTGTTCTCATATTATTGTGCATTGTTATTTCAGCATAGGATTTCGAAATTACCTAGTCTTTTTCAATATGATTTTTATTTTATTAATACCAGTGAAGGCCGTTAATTGGTGAAAATAAATTTTACCGTAATAAAAATATCGTAGACATGGATCCGGGTGGTAATAAATTATTACTACTAAAAATCCAAAGTTTTGTTTAAATCGTTTAGTAGTTTTGAATTGAAAAACAAACAGACAAACAAAATTTTTAGCAGAAATAGCCCTCAATAAGTAGGGATCATGATTAAAAGAAAAACAAAACTTTTTGCTCATTACTACTTATTTTATTACATGTATACTTTATGATTGAATTACCAATACCGATTAATTACGGTTCTTAACCCACTTCAAGAAAAGTCTAAAAAAAATTATTGCTTAACAACTTAATATTTTTCTCTCGCCGTTAAATATTTCGATGAACGTACTGAACTTTATCATTCTAATGTTCTTATCATCAAAATATATACCATAATATATTGTGTCATTTCTTTGCCATTTTAATGTCTATATACACTCATAATAAAAACTCTCGCACTAACTTAAGGTTTATTTTTAAATGGCAGGTTTTAATCTTTCTTTATACATCTTTGTGAACTGAAGAACTTTGATACTAAAATAAATGTAGTTGGAAACAATATTTCATCCTGTATCATTAGTCAAAAGTATGCATAAAAATGCCGTGCCATAAAAATTATTAAGTCAGGCATAATGCGAGTACCTATTACAAATTTTGTCATGTCTGAAATTTTTTGTCATTATTTATTACAAATATAATTTTAATACGGAGACAGATTAATTAATTCTACAAATTAATTATATGAAAAGTCTTAATGAAAGTAAATTACCTACACCTAATTATGTCACTTTTGTGTAAATGAATAATGGCCGCTTTTAATTCAAGTAAGCGAAATATGCCCATTAATTATTTATTGTGTATAGTGAAGCAAAGCCGTGTGAATGAAATTAGAAAAATCTAGAGCAGATGTGTTTAGAATATTGCATTGGTTAAAAACTGTTAATTAGCACTTAAATGATAGCGCTTTAATTGCGACTGGGAAAAAAGGTTAATTCTGTGAATATGTTTGGAAAATTTTCCGGAGTAGAATTCTAAACAACCTTTTATTTGATAACCATAAAAACATAAATTTATTGATCTCATCATAACCCTTAATGTTTCTTTACTTATAGACTGGTTCTGACGATGACGATCTAAAATGATAAAGAAGTCGTGTCTTTCTAAATTAAATTTGTATTTTCAATTTATGTAAAATATATAACAGTTTATTTACGTTGTATTGGTACGGGCACGTCATGAGAAGACCAGAAGAATACATGACAAAAAGGGTAACTCAGGAACAAAATCTAGTGGCAGACACCAAAAATTATGGATTTTAGTTATTCAAAAGAATCTTGTTAAATATGAAATAGACCCAACAACGATCTAGGAGCGATATCTCAGCTAGCCTTGCATGAACACCGATATACTCCACTAGATTTTGTTCCTTAGTTTGTCATGTATTTTTCTGGTATTCTCATGACGTGCCCGTAGTAGTCAGTGACGCGTTGTCGAGCTATGATTGTCGATAAAATCAGCTCATGCTTGGGTTACCGGAGAAAGAAGACCAAAAGAGCCGACCCTGATTAGAAATAAGACCAGGCTGAAGAAGACAAAATAGTCCATTTGATATTCACTTCGCTCCATGTAATTATATCGTATGACAAAACAAATCTTGTAGCAATTTCACTGGAACTATGTCCTGTCTGATATTACATCGTTCTTATGTATTTGTGTGGGAGAGTCCAATATAGTTTGAAAGCTACGATAATGCTGAAGTACGCTCACAGTTCTAGGCGTTTAATTTCACAATTCCTATGAATCTGAAACTATATGAAACTATAGATTTGCTAAAGTTTCTCGTTAGCGTCATATCGAATAATTTAGATTCGTAGACAGTATTGTTCTCAGTTACTATTGAAGCCTTTATTGTCAATACAATCTGAATATGTAAATCGTATTTTATTTGAAAGCGGTGGTCTAATGCGAAATTCCTTTGAACTCAAAACTTTTATTATTTATTAACCTAGAATGGGGAATAAGTCTTGATCGTACTCCTCAACCTCCCGGAATCCTCAACTACTGAGAAACGGGCTATCTTATCTCAAAACTGCCGTAACACAACAACGCTGAAAACATTTTTATAAAAACATGTTATAGCGAACGCTTGGAAAACATGGTCAGGCGGACTTAGCACTAGTCCTACCACCAACCACCAACACTTGTTGAACAATATTAAAAAAAGAATTGACGAAAGATTGAATCACAGCAAGCAGTAACAATCAAGCCTTTTTTTGCATACACGACGTTATGATTGTGAAGTTGTCAGGCAAGAAATGAGTGCATCGCCTTATAAACTGGTTCCCTTGGCATTCACCATGTGATGCCGCTGGAGGTGATTGCGCTTCGATTATCGTTAACTGTCGTTCACTGGTCAAGTAACTTGGTAGGGGGGCGTGTAGTTATAAATATACTGGGTTGCGGTGTCACTTGAGGCCATTCCTTAGTTAAGTGTAGGTACATATGATGCGGTAGTGCTGCTAACGAGCAGGTGATAAAACCGATATAACTAGATTTAGATCTACACAAGCAACGTTGCTGGTTAAAAAAAAATTTGTAACATGTACAGCGATTGGTTGTTTGTTGTGGCATTATTTCTGAGGTTCGAAAATCAGTCCCAACTTGTATAATGAAATGTAGTAGGTAATTAAGTAACTAACGATAAAACTTGTCAAACAAATTAAAGACTTAATAGATCAATTACTTGTTCATAACATAAACATTCGATAATTTTAATGTGTGAGGTTTATTGTCTATAAATACTTGTAAATTCTCATAATATTTTCCTCGAAGCTATAACAAGCCGGTTATCGTTTTTGAATAATAGAAAAAGTGTAAAATTAAAATTTTCCTATTTCAAAACAAGTAGTAAAATAAGCCGTTTATCCACGTCACGGTTATCGTTCTGCCAATGCGTTTGTACAACAATAATATCCTTATCAACAACGCAATGGAACGTTGACACCTATTTCACAGGAAAACAGGCTATATTACAATGGGGGAAGGGTTACACAATCTGCATACGGGTTTGGTTATGCGTTTTGTTGTTTTCGATTACAACGGTTGGCATTATGCAGTAGATGAACTGAGAGTAATGTTGCCACGAATTGTATTACGAATGCTTTCCAAGGCAATTTTGCTCGTACGAGATAATCTCCGACTATCTGGCTTTCTAGCCATTATCTAGATGTTCTGAAGTTAAAGAGTAGACACTTGCATTTGCCAAGCTGTCTTCGAATTTGTTAGTCTACCAATAAAGAGAATCTGTGGCCTTTACCACAGAAAAAAATAACTACTTTAACCGCCTCTGTGGTCTAGTGGTATAACCACCGGTATCAGATCCAGGGGTCCCGGATTCGATTCCCAGCGGGGTACATATTGTATTCGGTTTGGTTGGTGGTAGGACTTGTTGTAAGTTTAAATAGGCTAGCTACCACCATCTTATCAAAGTCTGACACTATAACAACTATGTTTTCAGCATTGTTGTGTTCCGGCAGTTATAGATAAGATAGCCAGTTCCTCAGTGATGAGGATTCCGGGAGAGGCTCGTTTCCATCTTCAGCCTTACGATACTCAGGAATATACTTAGGAATGATGAAGGCTAAGAGTCTCCCCGTCGTCGTTCATTAAAATAGAAGTACTTAGTAGGTAAGTTCGGTGAAGTTTCGGCATCCGCAAAACACAAGACACATAAAATAATCTTTGATTTTTTAAGTTGTTATGGCAAAGTGTCTGTATTCGAGGCTACACTTTTCAGTAAAATTCAAAGATCCCTTTTTTCATTAAGTTGCTAAATGCGTAACATGCTAATTTTAACCACTTTTTTGTGTTCTCTGGCCTTAACCATGAACTTGAATTTCGTCGTTTAAGCGAATTCAGTACACCTAATTATCGTTAATTATAGTGAACCCATGTTCGTTACGTTATAAATACCATCAGGTAGCATTCTTATTTTTTAACTGACAGTTGAATACAACTTTTTGAAATGAGGCTCGTTCTTGAAATCACGTTTGTATGTAAAATCATGTTCTTGTTCCTGGTAAAATAAGATTACAATATAACTCCATAAAATAATTATTAAATGTGGTTATTTTTATTTCTTTTCTAGCGATACGATTATAAAACCCTAGTATTATTGATACTACGCCCCATCCCTTGTACACTTTCTTATTATTTTATTTCATGTTACTTATTTCATTTACAGCTTAGGTATGTATACAAAGAAATATATTCATAAATATTTTAATTGTTACAGGTAAATTTTCCTTCTCAGACCTACGACACAAATAATTTGAAGGTAAAAGGTACTTTACTGACATTCCAATTTATTACAATGTTAAATAATTAATATGTTCACTAAAATTATAAGATGAGGAAACGTTTAGACAAAGTAAGAGAGTTTTCACATTACCCTACCCGATCCGATATCGGTATCGGATCCCACACCGTTATCGGGGCAAGTAAAATGTATGAAATACACAAGAAAAAGGGTCGGTTAGAAAATCTACAATGTATTCAAAAGTAACTGAACTAGCTTTTTTACATTTACTAAAAAGAAAAAGCTTGAATTTTTTTTGTTTTCTTATAAGAACATAAAAATATTCTTTAATTTAGTTTTTATTTGATAAAGCTATGTCAGGTGTTTTTCAAGATATTGAAGATTTTCTTACTGATTTTTCTTTTCGGTCCAGTATATGTACCTTTTTTTTATACTAGGAAAATGCTTTTACGCATCCCTCGTCCCTGGGTGTAGGGGCGATTCGAAATATTGGACTCACCTGTAATACTCGGCCCATACGAAAATATGGGCCACACACTAGTGTATGTCTTAAAGCCAGGTCTTTCACATTGTTCGGCCCGATGTCGGATATCGGAGTGGGTATTGTCATATATTTTGCTTGCCTCGATATCAGTGTCGGATCCGATACCAATATCGGATTGGATAATGAGAAAAGCTCGAGTGAATAGGCTATTTCTAGGCAATTTTTTTTTTAATTCACGACGGGGAGACTTATAGCCTTTATCATACCTGATGTTAAGTATTGATAAAGCTGAAGATGGAAGCGAGCCTCTCCCGGAATCCTCAACCACTGAGGAACTGGCTATCTTATCTCTAACTGCCGGAACACAACAATGCTGAAAAAAATGTTATTATGGCGTCAGACTTAGATAAGATGGTGATAGCTAGCCAGGCGGACTTACAACAAGTCCTACCACCAACCAAACCGAATATAATATGTACCCCCCGCTGGGAATCGAATCCGGGATCTCTGGGTCTGATACCGGTGGTTATTACCAGACCACATAGGGGGTTGAAATGCATCTTCGCTTCTTCTTAAATCTGACGATTCAGAATGACGCCAGGAGCAAGCCTACTTAATATCTATACTAATATTATAAAGCTGAAGAGTTTGTTTGTTTGAACGCGCTAATCTCAGGAACTACTGGACCGATTTAGAAAATTCTTAGACCATTAGAAAGCTACATTTCTCCCGAGTGCCATTAGCTATATATTATACCGATATTCCCACGGAAATGGGCACCACGTGGGTAAAACCGCGAGGATCCGCTAGTATAATATAAAAAGGCTAACAGTTAAAGGGAATTTCGTTAGCGCCGAGTAAGCAAACGATTTAAATTCAGATGAAATCTCCTCATTCCGATAGTGTCTCAGTAAATCTTTTTAATTCCACGTTAAAGCAACATCAGATAAGATTTCAATTTGTTAATTTTAAAGACCGTATCAATTATTCTTACAGTACTTACTATTCCAATAAAGTTCCTTCTCCGATTCCTTTGTAATTCCAAAGCAAATTTTAACCTTGTTGGAGATGATGGGATTTAATATTTTTCGGCTTTATAATTTGAGGTACGATGTTGCTAAAAATTATTTTTTTTCCGACTAAGCTGTTTGTCGATGATTTACGGTCAGTTTCAATAACCTATCTACAGTAAGAGATAGACTTACTATTCTTCAAATTATACATACAAACTATCGAAATAGTAACGAGCACGTAATTGTCAAAAAATGTATAGGAAAATGTAGCTCCGTTTACGTCTTGTAAGAACGATACTCAATATCTCACACATTGTTTCGGTACTTACTAGAAAGATTTTCGTGCTAGGCCTACAGGGGTATAGATATGTACGTACACCCTTTCAGCAACTGCTCAGTTTAGCTTAAGTGAAAACAAGCCTTGAACTTAAACCTTCGTATTTTATAAACTAGCGGCCGCTCACGGTTACACTCGCATGGCTCCCGTTCCCGTAGGAATATCGGGATAAAAGTATCTTATGTTCATATACAAGGCTATCTTCGATCTGTATACCAAATTTTATCCAAATTGGTTCAGTAGTTTTTGAGTTTATTCTATACAAAAAACAATCAATGTTGTCCTATTTATAAAATTAGTATAGATAATAATAGCGAATTATTAGCAAAGCGTATGCCATTAGCAGTTTATCTGTACGTTAAATAACACAAGGTCGCTGTTATTTTGACCATACTGACTCGACTAAATCTCAGCTAAATACCAACGGGTGCCTAATTAGGCATTTTAGTAGGGACCCTCTAATCCCGACTAACTGAAGCCTAAACTTTACAATATAACATACTTAACCTAACCGTCAGACTTGTGAATAGTAGAATTTTACAGGGCTGTCCTACGTTTTTTGATAAAACAAAAAAAATATTCACTGATGTTTTGCTAGATTAAAAAAAGAACGAGGTATCTTGTAATTACTGTTGAAATATTTCTTAACAATCAAAACAGTATACGAGTAAAAGTTAATCTTAAATGAAACTAAAAAATAATTTAAGTAAAAATAAATCTATGTTTAAAAATGGTGTTTATTATGAGACAAAAAACATGAGGCTATTATAAGAAACAAAATTTAGAGTTGGTATTTTTGAAAGAGCGTTCGTGTTTATTTTTACCGACTTCAACAAAAAAAGGAGAGAGGTACTCAATTCAACGCGTTTTTTTTTTTTTTTTTTGTCTGATGTATGTATACCGATTACTCCGGTGTTGGTGATCCGATTTTAATAGTATGGTATATATATAATGGTACACTGTCAATTTGGTCCCATATAAGTCTCATTGAGATCCGATGATAATCTTCGGAGACATGGGGCCTAATGTCATAGAAGTCATGAAACAATTATATCATCCAGGTAATTGTTAGATTCTTGTTCGAGCTGAAGTTTCACGCAATAACTACTGAGCGGATTTTGATGAAACTTTTTATAATTCTTTTTTTATCTGAAAGAAACTGGTTTATGTGTGGTCTCATATAATTTTTACAGAGATTTGGCAAGTAGTTTTTTCAAAATCCTGAAAAATATCATACACGTTTTGGCAAGTAGTCGTTTACCTAGATGATATCATGGTTGTGTATGGGCTGATTTTTAGTGTAAGTAACGGCACATGATGTAACTAAAAAATCTGAAATAAAAACATTTTATAAAAAAAAATCAAACCGACTTCAAAAAGTAAAAAATAAAACTTTTGGAGTCGGTGCTAGCTAGCTAAGGCAAAAAATATATATACCTAGTTAATAGAAGTGCAATGTAGAATGCCTTGGCTGGCACCACAGACATAGATTTAGATCTATGTCTGTGGCTGGCACCGACTCCAAAAGTTTTATTTTTTACTTTTTGAAGTCGGTTTGATTTTTTTTATTAAATGTTTTTTTTCTTGTACAGTTAAAAGCATTTCAAGCTAAACAGTACAGTACATAAATTGCTCATGTTTCATACCTACTTACGTGATGAAAGCGCGACCAAGGTCAACATGTGTGACATGTGTCAAATGTAGAAACACCATATAAGTTTATAAATGAATGCAAAAAAATGCACTTACTCTTCATGTTCATTTACATCTTCAAACAATCATATCATTATAAAGTAATGCTTTCTTTGAAGTGTAGAAAGTATCTTTCACTTTGTCTGCCTTAAACCTAATTGCTTATTAAACTACATAATTCAAATTATATTGAAGGAACAAATTATTAAAAATAGTTTTCTTTTCAACCTCTAGGAATTCTACTTTCCAGCACCATTTTTTGTTAAAGTAATAAAAATAGAACTAAATGATATCATTATTTTATCCTCGCTGATTTTCCTCTATTGTTTTACTGAGTTAGAGTCCATTCAACCCTGCAAAAGTCGTGGAGTTTGCTCTCCCGGGCCTTGGGACCAATTACTGAGCGCGTTACGACAGCGGTACCCTAACCCTAAAATATTGACCTTAAAAAGCCATTAATGACCTCCCTCAGACGTCGATAAGCCATATTTGTCCGTTTGAGGATATGAAGTTACGATTAAGAGCCTCTCGAGTGCCAATTCCAGACAACTATGTAACTATTTAACCCGAACTTAATTAAAACCATTAATTTAACTGTGTTGATGTCGCGTTAGTTTTGGAAGCGGTTTGGCGGATCGATTTGAATTGGTAACTTTGGTGTTTGCTGTTTAATGGTTAATGCATATAAAATCAAATATGCTGTGACATATTTAAAATGTATTTATTTTCTTTCGTATAAGCTCAAAATAAATACCAATATTACCAACATTTGAAAAAAGTCTCAAACATTAAATTCGTGAATATTTCTATTTAGCCATTTACATCTTCTTGTACACACATAATTTTGTGTGTATTAATCTATGACCTTTTCAGTACCTTTCTATCTAACAAATAGGTATTGATTGCACAAGTTGCATAATATCTAATCAAATATTGAAATTAACTTTGAGTTGAATAACCCTATATTTACGAGGTACTAATAATAACAGTGGAATAAATATCATTAATAGTGGCTTATTATAATTTAATTTAGCCATTTAACGGTTACTAGATTTCTTCCACATATCGAAATAACTCGACAGCATTTATATGGGCGTAATAAGTCACGCGTTCTTCGCCTATTATAAGTAAATAAAATCACACCGTATCAATTGTTAATGATATCAATTTCACTCTTCTACGATTTGCTGGGAGTTTTAGAAAATATACACTTATTTCCGATGGATTTGCTTAAATTTATTGTAAAGGCATACCAGCACATGCAACACACTTTCAGAAAAATATAACATCTAGAGTCGGAAAAGTTCTGGGATAAGAAAATGTCGCTTATACCAACAACACGGCATTCGTTTTAGGTTGTGGTTATATTTCTTTCTAATAACTTTTAAATTTTGCATTTTACAATGCTATTTTTATCTGATAAAAATGAAACAAGAAAATTTACTAGAAAAAAGCAATCTGTCTCATGTCGCCCTGATGGGATTCGAACCCGCATCCTTGGGAATCCGGCTCAATGCCGTTCGAATCCCGTCAGGGCGACATGAGACAGATTGCTTTTTTCTAGTAAATTTTCTTGTTTTATATTTATCACATATTTTTTCTGTTTGTTTAGGAGAAATGAGTATTCTATTTTGCCAATTTGAAACTAACTGGCACCTGTTAAAAAAATGATCGAAGAAGATTTCTCATCTTTTCCATAAATGGTTAACCTAATCATCGCCCACCATCATGCAATCATAGGCATTTTCGACTGTCATGGACACTTTCGAACACAGTGATTGTGTTACGCGGAAGTGTAAAAGGTCAGTCGTCTTCGTCGCTCCTCCATGGCCAATTATTATTCATTGTTTTGACTTCTCTGTACGTACCATCTCCATTGTTCCGACACATGTTGTCAAAGATCGTGTTTGGAAATAATGAGTCACTCTTATTCATTGCAAAATTTTATTCACCGTTGGCCCCCGTTGTTGGATCTACACGTAAAGAATTATCATTTCACATCAGCAGCGACTTGAAGCTGTTTATTGCGATATCATTCAATTTAATATGGATGCTTTTGACTGCCTATTGCGAGTCTTCTCGGGAAGTACACGCATCAATTGGTATTCAAATAGCCGTTGGTTCTTATTATTGTCCATCTCTATTCATTGTGTGTAAGCCAAGGATGTTAAAACTGATAGGCATTTTTTTACAATAGGCTTAATCTGAAAAATGTTACGGTGTGTATTATTATGGCTTTCGGTTTATGGTCTCTTTCCCTAAGCATTGGTGACTTGTATATTGTGGTTTCCTTAACTAACATACTTGTTATCTGTAAAATGAAATAGATTTATGTTAAAGCCAGTACCAAAATAAACATAACATCAAATGCTTATTATATTAGCTCATCGGAATAAGCAACCAAAATATTTATCTTAAATGATAAATTTTATCTTTGTCAAAGTCAGATAATTACAAACACTTCAATTAATGTGATAACAGCATGTTAGCCCTGTTTTCTGAGGCTTTAACTTGAGCCTTGTGAAGTAAACATTTTGACGTTAAATAAATAAAATAATGCGAGACAGTATGTTTGTCTTATCTATTTGTAATTTGATGTTGGCCAACTCATTTTGTCAACCGCCTCTGTGGTCTAGTAGTACAACCACCGGTATCAGACCCAGGGGTCCCGGGTTCGATATTGTATTCGGTTTGGTTGATGGTAGGACTTGTTGTAAGTCCGCCTGGCTAGCTACCAACATCTTATCTAAGTCTGACGCCATAACAACAATGTTTTCAGCATTGTTGTGTTCCGGCAGTTAAAGATTGCCAGATAGCCATACATATGAGATAGCCAGTTCCTCAGTGATTGGGGATTCCGGGAGAGACTGGCTACCATCTTCAGCCTTATCAATACTTAACATCAGGTATGCTGAAGGCTAGAGTCTCCCAATACATCATAAAAAAGTCATTGTGTCTGCCTAAAATTTAAACGAAAATGGTAGGTACAGTCAGCATGTTAGGCTTTATAATTGCATGCATTACGAAAACCGCCGCTATAATGAGATACTTATAGGCACTCTCATGGTCAAAGTGGCTAAGCCTGACGTGCAGTGGAAATTACATTCTAATTCAATATTCATTTATTATTTGTTTCGCCAACGTCTGTACACACCAAAACACTTTTTTATATTACTAGCTTACAATACTATCTAGGTGAAACACACGCTTAAAGTCAAATACCGCATGTTCAAGTTCTTCTAATTAATTAATAGTAGATTAGTAGCCAAGGGCTGTAAGGCATCAATTGCAGCCCGAGATATTTATAGTTCGAGGGTGCAATTAATGCTTACACCCGAGCTAACTATTCTGCTTTACATCTCGATTGTGAGGTAAGTAGAAAAAAACCGGCATTACAAGAATAAAACATTTTATTTGTTGAAATTTATAGTGAAATGAGAATCACAAAAACAAACAATATTTAAAGTAAGAGATTTCTATTCCCGCCTTTATTCATTAAAAAGAATCAAATAAAGAACTTTTTAATATTTTTTTTCAAAATCAAAATTGAGCTTCGCCGTTCGATATTTAAAATTGATGACTGATAGCAAAGCGACGTCTCTGGTCATTGGGCTGAATGCATGATGTCTATTGCCAGTATGATGGTTAGATGTACGCGAACTTTTTGAAAGAAAGAAGTGTTTTTTAATTACTTACCGCTCTAGGGCTTTTCTAGCTACATTATTACCCTAGAGCGCTAATTAGTCACCTACAAGCCTCATTTGGAGGTAATAAGAACCTACTTACCGAACATGATAGATGTATAATAAAATTAGTACCTACATACTCATAATTTTAATGGACCAAGGGGCCATTAACAGTTTATTAAAGTGGTAAGATAAAATTAACGAAAAATATATATTAATTACGTACATCAGAAAAACAATCAGAAAAGAAAAATAACAATTTGCCAAACTATTGCATTCTAGGTGACTTCTTCACAATGGTATGAATCTTTCTAGGTGGATCAGAGTTAAAATTGAAACGGTCGCTATACTAATGCATCAGTTTTTTCTTACCACCCAATTTCACCCATTACCAGATTATGCAAACTGAGAGGAGTAATTCTTTTTCTCCGATGTAATATCATTTATTTCCGGTTGTCAGAAAACTGGTTGAGCAAAATTCAATCTTTATCAATATCTACTTGACTCAGTTCTATTATATATATTTCTATTAATATATTATTATTACTTAAGACGTGGCTATGTATATTGCTCTACTTATGTTTCTATTATGATACATTGCTATTTAGTATATTATCGTTACATAACTGTGTAAATTAATATCCCTTTTTTTTATAATCACTCACCTCTTTTCTATCTGTATTGTCTTTTGTACCGTCCATACTTTAACAAATCAGTTATTTTCACTTACCTGTGAAGAGGAATAAAGCAAACACTCTAAAGTGAGTCTTGCTTCATAGGCCAAGTGAATATCACGTGTCATTCCTTAGCAATAAAGAAATACACGGACCGTTATGGCTTCTACATAAATATGTGGAATCTTCGGCTTTGACCGGCGCCTGCGACGATGCACCGTTACCTCCTGACCGTTCATATTGCTTTGTTCTTGACTCGCTTACATTACGACTTGTAAGTTATGCGCGTGTATAACCAACTTTATGGGTTGTTTAGTTATAATAAAGATGTGTGGAAGGTTTACATGGGCATGTAAATGTTAAGTTACTTTTTGTTTGGTTAGTATTGTGATAGGTGACCCTTTTTGTTTACTTTTTGAATGGTCGGTTATGAAATGATTGACCTATTTTTTTTACTAAAACTTATTTTTTTATTTACGTGTTATCATAATCATCGTACTGATAAAAGCGATGTTAATAGAGTGTCGATCAATAGAGCTGATGTTTTGAATCCTTCTTGACTAGGTAATATTGTATATTACATCACGAATTTATGTGTTCGTGATGGTCTGGGTGTTTCACATGTAATAATGTGTGTTTAACTAAAATGTTCAGTATTATTATATTCATTCTTCAAACTATTGTATTTTTGGAACTAGACATCATTTTGTAAACGCCAAAACTGTTTTGCTAGAAAATATTTACAATAAATCGCCATTAATAATTTTATTCGCTCCGTGAGCCCTTCTCCAAATCATATTGCAAGCAGGTAAAAAAATAAGATATTATAGTATCTTTTAAAAAACTATTGAAGTTTCTACGACAAATTACTCATCGTGGCCTAGATAAGAATTGCAAGTGTGGCCGCTGCGTCAGCAATGTTCATTCTCTATAAGTGATTGTTGTTAGCAGGTCCAATTTTATCTCTGGTCATATATTATTGTAAGATAGCTTATAATAATGTGTATCGAATTATGATATTTACATTTATCTTACCTAAAGATTTAATTACTCAGAAGACCGAAGTATTTGATGCAAAAAACCTTAATTGATTACTACCTATTTATTCTTTTTAGTTTTTTTTCCGTGTTTTTGAAGGAGAAACAGAATGTCAACAGGAAAATTTTGTTCATTATTATCCCAGTGTCATACGATGATTTGTGCATTACCTTGTTCTAATCTGAATTTGGATACTTTAAATTTCAAAGCACAATTAAAAATTACAATGACTTAATTTTTTCAAACTTCAAAATCTCAATAATTGTACTGTTTTTACCCGCCGCGTCGAAGGAATCGCGGTATTTACAAGTTTACTTTATCCCTAGGGAATTTCTTAGTCACTAGGTCATAAAGGGAGTCTGCTGGGAAGTTCGCTTTTAATTTATAGTTTGCAGACTTTATGGAAGTGAAGATTTAGGGTTGAGTGTAAAGTTCTTAGACACAACTAACGTAAAACTATAGAAAGATAAATATAGGAAAGATAACAACAGCCTTCTTAAACTGATTTTTACTAATATAGGTAGGTGATTATTTCTATTAGAAGGCAGAGCAGTTTTTGTAGCTAATGGAAGTTATGGAAGTTTGTTGCTCTACCAATTTATTCCTACATTTAATAAATAATATAGAAGTACATTTAATATAAATGCTCGGTGGTGCACGGGTTGTAAGTTGCTATAAATTAGAAACTACTCAAAATTAATGTGTTGACATCATCATTATGTTGTATTGTATCAGCATGTTTAGTTTTATCTAAATCCACGCGATAATTTATTTTTAATTTGACTTTAATAGACCAAAAGAATAGTCGGTGATTTCTCAGATTTGTTAAACGAAAGTTACTTTGCTCCAGTTTTCCGCCCCTGATATTTATTGTTTATTAATTAATTATGCAACAAATGTAATAGTGGTTTAAATGGCATAAACAATGTTGGACAGTGATGAAGCTAACTGCTCCTGGAATACAGTGAATTATTGCTTTAAAGATCCAAATTAGTACCTATTTATTAAATAAGTCAGTCGTCTGTTAACGTTCTCACTACTAAACCATCCAACCTTTTAGATAAAGCTGTATTGATTTGTTAAAGATATGAGTCTACCTTCACTAAATTATAGTGGTTAAAATGTATAGTGGCTTGATACCAATATGATATTTCTTTATGGGAATTACTTCAGCTGATTTTATAAACTCACCGATATTTTCGTACTTTTCATTAAATAAACTAACGGGTATTGTGGGAATTGTTTGAATTGAACCACAAGAATTGTTTTCCATTATTACTTTCTAAGAATTTCTCACGGATTCAAATATTAATAACAATTGTTTGATAAAATATAATTAAGTATGAGCCGTACAAACTTATATCCTAGCAGTATAACTTAGTAATAAATATTTAAGTTGTAGCCTTTTCGCAAAACGGAAAACAAAAACATTACTTTTATTACTTGTAAATTCACGGCGGCAAGCTACCAACCGCACGGTGCCGTATAAAATTAGATCTTCAATATCCATGCCCGGCCAAATGTTGCTTTAACCGCGGTTTCTGCAAATACTGATGTTGGCAACACTAACTGCATACACTTTAGTGTTTTAAAATCAATAGAGGAAGTCCAATTGCAAAGAGAGAAAGGGGATCGGATGATACTTTTAAATTGAAACTTTTGTGATAATAAAAACATTTTACTTCTATTAACTATATATTTTTTTGCCTTAGCTAGCTAGCACCGACTCCAAAAGTTTTATTTTTTACTTTTTGAAGTCGGTTTTTTTTTTTTTTTATAAAATATTTTTATTTCAGATTTTTTATTTACATCATGTGTCGTTACTTACACTAAAAATCAGCCCATACACAACAATGTCATCTAGGTAAACGACTACTTGCCAAAAGGTGATTGATATTTTTCAAGATTATGAAAAAACTACTAGCCAGATCTTCGTAAAAATTATATGGGACCACACATAAACCATTTTCTTTCAGATAAAAAAAGAATTTTAAAAATCTGTTAACAACTGGCGAAGTTATGGTAGAACATACATAAAAAAAAACCGTCGAATTGAGAACCTCCTCCTTTTTTGAAGTCGGTTAAAAAAGAGGGGCTTTATTGAACTTTTTGGTCTTTATTAATTTCTTAAAACCGATCTTGATATACTATTTATTAGTTTCATTGCCATATTACTAGAGCAATCTGTTAGTAACCGAAATTGTCAACGTACAACCATGATCACAGAAGTAACAATTTCATTAATTGCAATCCAAAATTGCTTGCAACATCAGCCTGCTGTAAAAGTATAATAAGTTCAATGTGCTTATTTGTGTAAGAACTATTTATTCTAAACATTTTTCAGTTTTAAAATTATAATAAGTTCGTAAATCAATAAGAGTAAGTAATAAACAATGGAGCAGTGGCCAGTGGCGCAGAGCTCGCGCGTTCGGCCTGCGATTGTTGAGGTTAAGCAACTTTCGCAATGTTCGTTCACGGGATGGGTGACCAAAAATTTACTATCTCGAGCTCCTCCGTGCCTCGCAAGGCACGTTAAGCCGTTTGGTCCAGGCTGCATTTTGCAGTCGTTAAAAACCCACCAATCCGCATTGGGCCCGTATTATGGTGGGTTTAGGGCTCATTTCCTTATCCATCCATAAGGAAGGCCAGTGCCCCGGCAGTGGGAACATTAAAAATGTCCGATGACGAAGTAATGATAAAATGCAGTGCTTCTTAATTTTATGTTGGGATTTAACGTTATCCAAAACAAAATTTAATATGCCGATATTTCATTGAAAAATATATATCATCTGCGGTTACGCATCACCTACGCATGACTATTAGAATAATACTGTTTAACTTGATGATATACTCGAAGCATTCAAGTACGATGAACTTGTCTTTGTATATTTGCATACTCATTTTGTGTTGTTTGGTTGTAAGCGATGTATGCTGATGTGATGCGGGTACTTTAAACTTGATGAATTCGGCATTACCTAGTACTGTTTAGCTACGTTTAGTCCATTGATATGTTGAAAATAATTCTTTTGGATATTCCTTTATCACTTTAATTTTGTAAAAAAGTAGTTTCATGATTTTAACAGCTGCTTTAAAAAAATCTTGACCTGACCTTGACCCTACTGCGATCATGACTATCTGTCTGCTGCGACGATTATCAGTACAATTTCTCTGTCAGTATCACTTTTCCAATAAGAAACAGTGGTACTTACATCTATATTATTTTGCAATAATTCAGTTACATTGTTATTGCTTTACTGTTGTGATCCCTTTTCTACATTGATTGTTTTCGAAAGATCATTTGATAAAATCTGCAAATTCATCAATCATACGCTAGAAATATTTCTCACGAATCAAAAACATTGCTCACGCAAACCCACACATTACCGAACAACATTGGAAATATGATTATGTTTCATTTTATGGTTTGTGGTGCGTAACGAAAATGTAACTACAATTTTGCAGTGGGTTGCTAACGACTAGGATTATACGTTTACGTTGATAGTTTTGTTGGACAATCGACCGTTTTGTTTTTATTATTTTAAATGGGTTCGTTCTTGATCCTAATAAAACGAGCAAACCCAGAAGGTGCCTATTCATCCGGGCTTTAAAAAAGGATAGGTATGTGGTATATAAGAATGTGGAAAGACAGACCCAAACTAAAATAACTGAAAATCGCAACCTAACTCCTAAAATCTCTTGATAAGAGCCAAAGCAAGTAGGTACACTTAACAAAAAAAAATTACATAACTTATAAAACTGTTTCTATTGTATTGAGGCATTGTAAAGATAAGAATATTAAGTCAATAAATTTTAATCTGTCTACGATAATTTAAACTCATCTGCAACAAATTCGAGAATACAAAAGACTCCATATCATACATCAAGTTACTAATAACGCGCTACCGGCGTCAAACAACGTTACCTTATCTTAATTTCATCGAAATAACAAATACACCCTACTCGGCCTACGGTCACTTCATTATTATTAACTTCAAATGTAAGCCTTATATCAATAACAATAAGAACTGTTTCGTTTTCATTTACACAAGGTTGCTTGCCATTGACCGTGCTCAAGACTCGAGTACCATTGGGGTCATTAATAAAGATTTCTCATTCACAGCATTGAATACCGGTACAGTTATTTAAGAAATCCAATGAATTATTCAGATATACCTACTTGCATTGGAGAGGAGATGTCGAAATTGTTAACACGTGGCTTCGAGCACAAACTCAACTTATTATGCCTAGCGGAACTAATCATAATAGTGGCCACTCATTTCACGCTAGCCGAATAATAATCAATGTAAAAAGTATTGTTGGGTTTACGTTTTGTTGTTATAAATTACTATAAAGACGGGCTGCTCTGCTGCTACAAAAAATAACAAAACAAACTTACAAAACATGTTTTTCAAACATTTAGCAAAACACTGCTGCGAATATACAAACCAGTTGTCCTTAATATTCGCAAGCAAAGATGTTTAGATGAAATAAAGAATACCTCCTTCACAGGTGAACGATAACACTTCGAATAACATGTTTTCTTGTTTTTAATAACAAACAGTTTAGGCCACTCGCATATTTGACATTAGAAGACGTCAGCGTCACTCATAAAATAAATCAATCAAAAAGGTTTGTGCATCTCATTCCTTTTAAAAAATTTCAAGTTAATGTTTGGGATTTGAACCCGAATGAATAATAAGTTAGAGCTGTCCATTTGTATCGCTATCGTCCGTATTAGGAAACCTGTTAAATATACGAGTACCGCTATACTGAGTCGTCATCGACCTCTGCAGGTTTTATTGGATTAGGTTAGGCCGTTGACTCAGCTCGTGTGGACGAAAAAATGTGCCGCTTGTTCTTATTATATTAGTTTATGTAAATACAACGAGAGTGACACTAGAATCAAGCTAGCGTAAGATTTTACGTGATTTCCCATACTTATTTGAAAAGGTTTTAGGTGAAGCCCAAAATTTCCGAAAACTTGGTACGGTTTCTTCTTTATCTGCATCCCATAGAGTGAACAGATGAATGAAATTGACAAGAAAAGCACAAACAATCTCTTAGTTAAAACGTGTGTTGTGTTGTGTTTATAATATAAGTATCTATAGGTGGAAATACATCAAGAGATACAATAATTATATTTAATAGGAATGCGAATAACAAATTCGTTCGTTTTACAGAGTGATAGTATATGTCCATGTCTGCTAAGAAATTAGCTTCAACCGGTCCCCCTTTTGAATGTTTATATGTCCCCCTACTACCTGATTTGATTTTGATAGGCCGAGTTGATTGATTGAACTTGATTGTTTGTGTTGCATTTGACCGAGTTCAAAACTTGGAACTACCTTCGTTCATGCTCACAAATCTATACGTTCATCATCATCAACACTATACAATTTCGTAGCCTTATGATTTTGTCTCATAATATGTGCCGTAAGGGACTAGTAACTGGCTTTCATAAGGAAAATATGGTAATTTGAAAACCCGAATATTGACTTCATTATTTTAACAGCCTCTTTCAACTGCTTCTTTATTTAAATCTTTCACATTTGTCAGCGACGATATCGTCGTAAGTTTTAATGCGGCTTCTACAAATGAGGCATCTTTATGAACATTCTAATGCTTACGAGATATAATTATATCATTTAGCGAAATGAGAAGTGGAGCACCATGGTTAATTGTTCTCCCATCCCGTTACCAACGTGTCATAATCGTAACATAATACTTTCAGATGAGTTAGGTAACTTGGATTGTTGCCTGCATTCCAATTACTATTGTCATTGTAAGTTCTGAGAAAAAAACTTGATATGGAAGCTTATTGTGATAATGTTGATTCATTATCATGATGCGTCGGAAGCTTCGTGGGCTAAACTAAAACAGATGGCACAGCTAAATGTATTTATTATTATTTGTTTATTTTAGTAAAGTTTTGATAATTTTGATTTACTCGTAACCTTAACATTATGTATGATTAACATAAAAACACTATCTATATTTTAAATGTGGCTACCCAATTATCCTTAGCTATAAACATATTATCTTCTTTTAATCACAATAAGTCATGATATTCAGCGATTACTGTTCTATGATTTAAAAATATCGCTTGGTTAACATTAAGTTATCAAAAAAGTTGTAATATTCTGGCAAATCCTCATTGTTAAAACTATGTTATACCATTTTAATTTCAATACAGTATGATTTTTATTTTACTTGACAGTTAAGTGCTAAAAGATTTATAACTTTGAAGAAGAAACACTTTAATCTTGACCTTTATAAGCTATTAAAACATCATCCTAATCACGATATTCTTAATTTGGTTTTATTATTAACATTTTACAAGCCACTTAATAAGTAAGGTCAATTGGTTAACATCAATTCGTTTCTTAGAAAGGTTGAAGTTGAGACAGAGATTGCATCTTGCGTTTTGAATATTATTATCTTACAAATGCATAATCATGGACTGATGCAAGCTTGATGCAGTGTTTGCAATAGCTGAGGTATGTCATGGTAATAATAACCTTTAGAAAAAAAGGAACTTTTGAATGACCTAAATAAAAAAATATTGGCCCATCTTGAGAACAAACTTGATAACAAATAACGTTGGATGGAATTAAACTATATAGGTATCTCTACTAAAATCTACCATATTGTTTCACTGGTTGGACAGAGTTATTTCGTTTTTGAATAAGGATGACTTTATTCACGTCATTGAACGACAGTATTTTTATAATCAATTAAAGCTGTTTTAATATTACAAATAATTTTGTTAAAGTAAACATAAAACAGTTATTATACTTCTTCTAATACAATTTATAAATATTGGTTTTATATTAATATTATTACATACTAGCTGTTACCCGCGACTTCGTCCGCGTGGAATCCTTTTATACATGTATTAGTTTTACGCCCGCGACTTCGTCCGCGCAGATTCTTCTTTCCTCTTAAGGGAAAATCCTTTCATACCTATCTACATGCCAAATTTCAACTCAATCCGTCAAGTACTTTGAGCTCTGCGTTGATAAGTATATCAGTAATTTTTGCCTTTGATTTATTTAGAATATTGTTTGGGATGGAGGTACTATGGCCGAAAAATTGATTAAGTACTTACCTAACGATTTGTTAGCTTATGAGGTTAGTCAGTTGTAGTAATAATTAACAAAATTCAGTATACATTTTGGGAACCGGCAAAGCTGTTGAATTTAATTTGTTTTTGGCAAAAATACTGATCAAAGATTTTTACAAAATATAGGTTTGTTTATTTGTTTTAAAGTTTCAACCATGAGCCTTATAATAATAAAATAAGTCACTTTTACTTTGAAATTAAAGGATTTTTCTTACAAAACTCCATCCCCCTTTTCACCCCTTTGGGGATGTAATTTTCAAAAACGCCGAGACAGGTAAATGTTTATTTTTAATCCTTGACCTAAACATAAAATTTTAAGATCCTAACTCCAAAACTGACAGACTTTCAAACAAACTCTCATCCCCTATTTCACCCCCTTAGGGGTAGAATTTCGAAAAATCTCTCACAAAAAAAGACCTCACAAGGAACCTATGTGCCAAATTTGAAGCCTCTAGACCTAGCGGTTTGGGCTGTGCGTTGATATGTCAGTCAGTCAGTCAGTTTCTTCTTTTATATATTTAAGAAGATAGATTAGAATAGCATGGACGCATAGTATCCAAATTACAATACATTTCGAGTTGAATTCTGTTTAAAGTCGGTTAAAATAAATGAAGTTGTTTTATATAGTTTATAATGGTTCTGCTGAGTGGGTATGGTGAACTAATCCCAGAATAGCATGTCTGTTTTCACTAACTTCCGTTGTTGTGAAATTAGAAATGTAATGTAGGAAGTGTGTATACTATAGATAGAGAGAACATTTACCAAGAATTTGGATACAGTTATTCCTTCTAAAATGAAGATATTATTGCTTTGTCGATCATTATTGATTTACTGTTTATTGAACTTTTATAGGTATCAATTTTCGATTCAATTTTTAAATTTTTTTGGCAATTAGTAATTTATCTGTACAGTCACCACCGATTCAAACAACTCTGTGGTACCACAACCACCGGTCCGACTCAGGGGTCCCGAGCTACTTATTGTATTCGGTTTGGTTGGTGGTAGGACTTGTTGTATGTCCGCCTGGCGAGCTACCACCACCTTATCTAAGTCTGACGCCATAACAAGAATGTTTTCAGCATAGTTGTGTTCCGGCAGTTAGAGATAAGATAGCAGATCCTCAGTGATTGAGGGCTCCGGGAGAGGCTCGCTTCTATCTATAGCCTTATCATACATAACATCAGGTATGATGAAGGCTAAGAGTCTCCCCGTTATTCATACGTCAGTCTTTACACCTGTCCTACGAAAACCACCGCTATTACGAGCGACATAGGGGCGCTTTCAAGGTCAAACTGTAATTCCTGACATGCTAATAGGTCTATGAGATTGCCAATTTTTTTCTAACACTTAAAAACCATCACTTCATAACTTCAATGATTAAAATATTACATCAATTGCTTGATTTTATATTAAATTAAGCTTATACGGTAAAGAATTAGTAATCATAAGTTTAGTAAGGTACTCATTTTTTTGTTAGCAAATTGACCACTTTATTTAACATAATTTCTAAGATACCCTTTATTCACTCATTTGTGCGCAGGCTACATACAATGATTTCACTTAAAAAAATGTGCTATTAGCATTTTCGATATTAACTAAAGCAAAAAATGTTAGTATGGAAAACGAACTTTCTTTAAAATTCTTCATACAAATCGGCAATTTCATAAGTAAAGATCTAATATTATACGTTTTATAAAAATTCACTTTATGATAAATTTAAAATAGAAAAATATTGGAAATGATCAACTCGGCCACAAGTGAATTCTCAGATGGGACTGGGAGATGGGAGATGGGAATTTTACTTGTAGCCAAGTTGATTATTTCCAATATTTTTCTATTTTAAATTTATCATAAACATAAAAATAGCATTGAAAAATGCTATAATTCTAATCATAAATTAACTTCATTTTACATTAATTCATATAACGTTTGTTATGTAGACGTGAATTCTTGTCGTAATAAATGTCCAGAGAACAATGCAATATTCAAAAACTCACGATAAGTACTTGTAAGTAGCAACACCAGTTTTACAAGTATTATGCAAGGGAACTGATGCCATTTGAAACGTATAGGTAAATAGATATTGTTGTTTTTAAATATTTCAAATGCAACCAGGGGCCTACCGCCATCTTTTAGCGCAGTATTGTTTTTATCATACCATGTTATTTCGTACTACGAATCTCTAGTAAGCTTGTTTTTTGACGCAAGTTTTGTGACGTCTTCGCTCAAGCATCGTCTCCAAAGTGTAAAGTGTATCAGAATGTTATAACTTTTTAATTTTGCATTTTACAATGCTATTTTTATGTGATAAATATTAAACAAGAAAATATACTAGAAAAAAGCAACTAGTCTCATGTCGACCCGTCAGGGCGACATGAGACTAGTTGCTTTTTTCTAGTATATTTTCTTGTTTAATATTGTATCAGAATGTGTCAACTTCAATAAAAAAAAAGTTCTTTATGACATTATGGTTTCTAATAGATGACGGTAGGCACGCAGTTACCGAACATTCTTCCGCTTGGACGTTCGGAAAATCCCATGGTGATATTTTGAAAGGATCCTGCCATCTTTCATCGTCATCAGCCATTTTTAATGTCCCCACCACTGGCTTTCCTTATGGATGAATAAGGAGAATGGACCATGACCCACCACGCGGGTCTAATGCGGATTGTTGGGTTTTAACGACTGCAAATGCAGCCAGGACCAACGGCTTAACGTGCCTTCCGAAGTACGGAGGAGCTCGAGATTGTAAATTTTTGGCCACCCATCCCGTGACCGACCATTGAGAAAGTTGCTTAACCTCAACAATCGCAGGCCGGCGCGAATCACTGTGCCACGGGCTCCTCACCATCAAACATACCACTTCTGAAATGTAATGTAATGGAGTAAAATTTTAGTTTAAAACTTTAATTTTTAATTAATTTTTGCCTCGTGAACATGTGGTAAAATTCTGTTATTAGCTAAGTGTATTTTAATCAAATTATATAAATGTAGGTAATTTTTTGCGTTATTGAGTAACAATCCAAACAATCCAAACACTCAAACTTTCTCATTTACAATGTCAATAAGATTCAAAGCCATGTCATAACATAATCCACCTCCTCTACATATACGTAAAAGCTTTTCTTCTTTATGAAATTTACATAACGGCATTTTCCTGTAAATGTCGCACATTAGGAACCCAAAAAGGAACAAATAAATTATTCTGAGTGAGGATAATGTACGCCCAATTACGTACCTGAATTGCTATCTTGTGATTCCACTGATTACGTGGCACACGCCGTAATTGGTGATTGGTATTGTTGTGAATTAGGTTAGGAGTGCGATTTCTGATACTTGTGTTTATCTTTTAAACATGATTTGTGAGAAATGTTAAAAATCATTAAAGAATCCGATGGTCATACAAGTTGGTCTCAGGCGAGTCTTGCCTATTCAAAGGATATCATTCAGGCTCCATAAATTTTTGGGCAGTGTTTTGTAAAAGTGCCGGCGAACAAAAAAAATTGGTACGTATGGTAAGAACTGGTCGTTTGGAGCAATAGTTGATATGGCACAAAAGTTGTAGGATTACTCAAAGTCGAGGTATACAAGTTCAAGGATCTTCTTTAAATTGAAGTCGGGTTAGTTCCACCAGTTATAACTTCGGCTGGACCGATTTGTAAGAAATTGGACACACATATAGTTTACAGCCTAGATTGAAACATAGCACTCGCAATATTCATGACGAACTCATGACGCCAAACAACCGCTCAGGTAGTCTCAAATTTGATGGTGAAATAAAGAGTCAAACCTCTTAATTTTTATAGCGTTCTAGAGGTATACGACGAAAGACTGTGATGCTAATAACAACGGTTATTTCCACGCGTAAACCTCAAGGCCTCCATCTTTATTCGCAATATCACAGTAAATATATTTAAGCTTAAGCAGTACAGTAACTACATACAATCGTCCAAAATGAGCGCACTCACACCGTAGCATACTAAAAAGTACAAGTATCACACAGACATGCTCCGCAACAACGTCTCAATGGTAACCTCGCTTTGTTCCCAGACGGATGTAATCCAAATTTTGATTTGACCTTCAACGATCTTGGAGGACGGAGTGCGTGGATTACATCCGTCTACCCGCCAAACTGCATCCAACTAAACGCAGTTGCGCTGCGCCTGTGACTGGCGGCGGGTGCGCATATATATGCGCACGTACAAAATTTCTCTCACGGACTAGCGCAGCGAACGCGAAATTATAAATGAATTAATAGATCTTTAGAAAGATTTTTGCCTTGTCTGTGGGATATTAAGTCCCAAAATTAAAGACGCTACAGCCGGATTTTTATTTCAGTAGAGTAATTTGGCAGGTATCAATGTAATCTTGTAAAAATAATGCTGCTTTAAAATGAAGTTAGGATAATATTAAATTTGTGCACGTGAAGGGAATCAATACATACTGAACAGAACTTGAACTGTATCTGAGCACACTATAGCAAGCTGAAACAGTCTAAAGCAGGGTTATTTTTACAAGGTAATATTGGCGTTTGTCAAATTACTCTAATCAAAAATCCTACTATAGGTAAAAGAAAACGGCTTGGGAAATATTACGGGCAAGCGGATCGGTGCTTGGATGTGAACTCGTGTAGCCGAAACTCAGTCAGCGGATGGAAACCAAGCTCTCATCAAAGTCACCTCTATTGGAAGGCTGCATTACATCCATCTGGAACATTCTTTAGAGCCTCGTTGCGGCGCGTATCTGTGGGAGTGTGCTTTTCCAGTATACATTATAGTAATCTGTGAGTGTGCTGGTTCCGCACGTTTGTATGTAGTTACAGTACTGCTTTAGCTTACTATCTACTAGGACAATATCGTATCCTAACTTTGTTAAACCGGGGGCAGTAGGCTCTATGAAATTATAGTGCGTTGTTGGGCAGTACAAAGTGTCCCTTATGACAACCAATTATAAGCTACATGCTTTGAATGACAGCCTAAAAGGTTTACTGCTGTGAAACATCAATTAGTTAATTTAAATTTATCATAGTCAGCATTAGCAGTGGCTATAGTTCTTTTCGTCGAAAATCGTTGGATTGACGCTTATTTACTGGTATTTATTTTACAATAAACCTTTTTAAAAACACAATTAGTTTAGTACTAATGATAAATTTTAAATAGAAAAATATTCTCATATTATATCGTATAAACATAATAAAACTTGGCCACTAGTGACGAGGGGCCATTTCCATCTGAGAATTCACTTGTGGCCGAGTTAACCACCATAAATTAAATATTCTTTGCTTTGTCAACGTAACTTTAATAATTTTATGCGAACTAGCCGGTGTCTTTAAATACCAAGGAGTTTTATATCTATTGCGTACTGGCAAATAAAATATAATAAAATGGCCTCTGACGGGTAATCATAAGATCGAATCTGACTCGTCATCTTCAGTGACCTTCTTAATGCATTCTCCCGGAGTCGTGTCGTGAGGTGATTGGCTGATCTTATGCACGTTTTGTATTTTCTGAGTCGAGACAAAGGTGTACAGAAAAGGACAAGTAGGTTTTTATATATAATATCTAACTTATTTTACAGTATAATAAATAACCATATTGCACTGCTATAAAAATAAACAATCTACAATTACAACTAACTTTATTTTATTCAACGGACATTTTAAGCAGACAAGTCAAACATAACCGTAAATAAATAAAAAAATAAATGTATTCCAAATATTAGGAAAAAAGGACGTTCGGACTAAAAGAAAATAAATTAAGAAAACGAAACGCTAGGTTTCGTTTTCTTTTTTCTACTTTGGCTTGAGATTAGACTAATGAAATCTATTAATTGTTTGAGCTTGGATATTTGAAGTAAATGCGTAATATCAGCTTTACACACACAAAAAGGGAGCTATTTAGTAATTAACCCACTCATTAAAATAAAAACAAATCTCTTCTTTTATTTTTTGATGTGTGTGATTTTTTTTCACCAGCTCTTTGATGTTTTTGATATTTATCTTTTTGGTGTTCATCTGAAAGCAAATCGTGATGTGCTTGGGTGAAATCATCCACGATTTGTTGATGCACATATTTGTTTACACCTAAAAGGTTAAGCTGGAAATATTGTTTTGAAACGAATGTGCTTACGCATCAGTAGATTGTTCAAGATACGTGCCAGCGGTTTCTTAAAAGAAAATAAGAAAGATATATTTTTTGAATTTATGATTTTACTTTAGGTTCTTTGTCAACACCGAGGAGCTGCTTTAATAAATATGTAAATCTTGATATAAAAATACTTTTTAACTTGGGAATTGCTTATTTTTAGTTCACAATAATGGCAAGTCATTGGGAAGATTTTTCTTTTCTTTTTAATATACAAAGTCTATGTTTTAAAAAATACAGATATTGGAAATAAACAGAATCAAGTACTAAGAACACATAAAAAGTATTTTAAAAGTACACATAATCACCAACTACAACATAATTCAAAGCGCTCTCAATCTTCCTTAATTGAGTATCTTAATTATTGAATTCTTTGTGCCAACATAATGTGTATAGGAAGAGTATGATTTTTAAAACGCATTAAAATTTATGGTTCTAACCTTTAAATTACTAATCCTAGACACTTCTGCAAATGTATGTACTTTCCATGACATTAAGGCGAGGACAACGGGAATATGCCTAGCGAAAGCAAAACCACTTTCACCGGGTGACCTTTGACTGAAGAGGGGTCTAGTCATGGGTCGCGGAATCTAACCCCTCCAATCCATTCTCACCTTTACTCTTAATATAAATAAGAATCAAAATGTCAGATCTGCTTTGACGCTTGACCGTTTATCAGTCGTTAAAAGTTATCAGATAGGTATTGTACATGGTTAGTTGCATGATCCGCAAGTCGTACTTTCTCTTTCTTGTGCTTCCTTCATTTGCAAGTTTGCTATAATTAAAATTTCACACGCGAGTTTTGCATCTCTGTCACCCGCGTAGTGATATAATACTTAGTCATCAGCCATTTTTTATGTCCCCACTGCTGGGGCACTGGCCTTCCTTACGGACGGATAAGGAGGCTAGGCCATGACCCACCACGCAGGCCCAATGCGAACTGGTGGGTTTTAACGACTTTTAAATGCAGCCGGGACCAACGGCTTTGCGTGCCTGCCGAAGCACGGAGGAGCTCGAGATAGTAAATTTCTGGTCACCTTTCCCTTTACCGATCGTCGCGAAAATTGCTTAACCTCAACAATCCCAGGCCGAGTGCGCGAACCACTGCGCCACCGGCTTCTATATAATATAATACTTGTTTGTTTGTTTGTATTATAATATAATAATATTTCTTTGATTTATCTTCGGTATTCTCAAAGTCTACTGGGGCTCAAGCTTGCCTTAGGAGGATCTAATGAGCGCCTCTAAGAATCTTTTAGCTGCTCATAACCCTACACTTCATAAGGCTTAAAAAAGTTAATAACCTCCTCTTACGCATTTTTCATGGAAAAGGTTTTAATACAGTTAAGTATTTTTTTTAAATTAAATTTAAAAAATATTACTTCATTATAATAATGTTATATCTCCTCTTTTTCTTCCAATATTATATTTCGCAGAATTTCATAAAAAAACTGCTTTAAATCTCCTTATGATGAACTCGGACAATATGGCGCAAACGATTTGGTGAAAATAATAGCAGTCATGTGCTAAAAACGAGAAGTGTCTAATATTGTCGGAGCTGAATATTGAAAAAGTAAATAGAACAACTAAGTGTAATAATGTAAAAAGTAGCATACCTAAGAGGATTATTTTATTTTAATTTACTTCTATGTAAAGCTGACATTTTGATAATATTAATTAACTTTGTTACAGGTACGTATTACTTTATATTCTGCGGCTGTACTTTCTTCTACGCTTCATACAGGTTAGTTTATATTTCTCATTTCCTTTGAAAGGTCAAAGAAGTTATTTAATACTGTGAACTTTTACTTTTGCCTGGGAAAATACACTTCGTAATCGAAACCGATAACCTTTGCTTAATTGATTTGATGCAAATCAATATTTAACAAAATTGATAAAAGACACATCACATAATCATTTCGTACGTGTCAATGGGTAGAATCTAAGAACTAAAGACTAAAAATCTGTTGATTGGTCAATAATTTGTCAAAATTTTTCAGCTACTGCGGATTCGGATTAGGAGATTAATAAAATAGGCTCATTGCGCGGCGCTTGATTAGTGATTGATCTGTCAACAGTCTCTAAATTATGATTAATTGGTTGCACGTTGAGATCAAAATCATTGTCTCCTATGTGATCGCCATGAAGTGTATGTTCTGAAACACTATTGAATTCAAAACTGGTTTAAGTCGCAGGCACAACCATGACTCATGACATAATATTGTCATAGTCCGTGAGCCTTCTCAGAAACGTCATATCAAATCACGATGAAATGCATGGCAAGGGCACACGATCGGAAGAGTTCTGCTCAGCAAGAGTCATAAGATTACCGCGCCTTAAATTGTTCTAAGGAATACCGATTCGAGAAATCCTGCATTTCCGATAAAAAATAATTTTATTATTTTTACAGAAAAATCCAGTTGTGATAATAATATCAAGATTATCTAATTTTGCTCGTGTGTTACCTACGGTATACGATGCACGTACTTTAAGCACTGGAGTATATTAATCATATCTCTTTAATAAGTATATAAAAAAGAAGAAGAATTTACGATTCCCAAATTAATGCGAACATTTGAACAATTGTGAATTCCTCGGAGCCTACCTCCGGAGGATTCTATAATAATTTTTAATTGCCCCCACACTCGCAATCGGATTGGGATCCGTCACGGGCTCCCTGGGGATCATCCGGAATAATTAATTAATCACCTACTTCTGTTTCGTTCACGTTACAATTTCCTCACTTTGGGTTTTCATGTTTCGCTGCGGAGAAAACAATGATGTTTTGTTTATTTTTAATAAGAATCCAAATTACTTGCTGGTTCCTAAATTGAATAAGAGACCCGTTACAAAAATAAAATCTTAACGATGAAATCAGATATTATACAGGGTGGTGGATATATTTTCTTTATACATAGTTGACCAAGCTGCCTATTAGGAACCGCAAAATAATAAATTAGTTCTTACCGAATTGCAAGAAAAAAATAAATTAAATATCTCGACCTAGTTCGAGATTTTTTTTACATATTTTTTGTAATGCGTTTCACTGAAATATCTTTTCTTAAAAAAATCTACGCTGATTGGTTATTTTATGTTAACAAATTGTTTGATATATAAAAAAAAGTTGCCTCGAAACTTTTTTCCTTGCGCTTCCTAATAGGCCGCTTAGTCAACTATCTACAAACAATTTATATCCACCAGGCTTGGAACACCCTGTATTTTACTGTGTTATGTCAAAGAGAGGCTAAGCCAATTTTATTTGGTCTGCAATTTAATTAAAAAAAATAAGCTTGTGCTCCACTGTGTTTCGGAAACAGTAGGTAAGCTGTCGATACCGACTCCATTTACAGTGGTTAACACTAATTAATTTCTAATGTATTGAGTCGGCTTGGTGGTGCCTCGTGGTTAAAAGATTTAAATGATCTCATGATCGCTCTAAAGGAATCCAACTATGATGAAAGTGTGTTTGTTTGTGCTTCCTTCACGGCCTAATTATTGGCATAGAGTTAGCTGAAAAGACGGAGAGTACATAGGATTAGTGTTATCCCGATATACCTACGGGAACGGGAACCGTGCAGGTGAAACCGCGAGCGGCTGCTATAACTTCTATAAAAAATAGTCACTACTATTTCTAATATTTTAGCTGCATTAATACTTAAAGGTAACATAAAAAGGTTATAATAGTTTTATGCCTGTACAAAATACTTACACTGGATAACAATTACAAAATTATACCTTGTACTAGGTACTTTAAAACTCATACCGGTTAATAGTTGCATTAAATTTGATTGCTTTCAGCTCTAATAGAATAGTTTAACCGGCAATTGTTATAAAATAAAATAATTTATGAACGTTCGCGCTAATTGTCGCCTTTAATCATTCAAACCCCGACCGGAGTTATGTATTGTATGTATGACCTGTAGTTTTGTATTGTATGACCTGTAGTTTTGTATTGTATGTACTGCTAACATTTATTATGTTAGCGGTCTATAAAATGCGAAAATAAGTTACTTAGTAGTAAATTTTTGTCCGTTATTTTTGAATAAAGAACAGTTATTTGCTTTATTATTATTATATTGGTGATTATAGAATTCCATTTTGAAATGACGAAAGGTATTGTTTTTTTTCGTTAAAAGAGACTAAAAATCCAGACAGTATTGGTAAATACCAAACATGTAGTCGGTCTTGTTTTATCATTAAAATATTTGAACTTAATTTTGTTAAAAAATAAAAAAGATTGTGTTATTTTAAATGTAAGAATTTTATATTTTCTAATTCCATCAAAATTAAACATTTGTATTGTTCCTATATTAAGTAATATATTTATTAGTTGGTTTGTAGGCTTAAATAAGTTGGTCACATACACATCTTAAATTAACATACAGTTGTGATTTTGTACCTGCGATTTTTATGGATTCTCGTAATCACAATTCTAGTAACATAGGTAAAACCGCTTAACTCACAATAAAATACAAAGTTATTTCACTGCTTTTCACAGATATTCCAATGTAGAATGCACAAGTTCTCCATTATCGAGTTTACGCGCATTCGAACACATAAAAAGTATGCTAAAGTTGTGAATCGAATTTCAACTTTATTTCCTTGGAAATGTTCGTTTTGCATTTTTGATAGGAAAATTTCAATTCGGTTTCGCAATGCATATTACTGCACCTTTGTCGCATAATTCTATTAGGAGTTTATTGCTGAAAACAATATTGTTATTTCACGGTGTAAAGCTAAAATAAATATTTGTAATTATCACTAGGTAAGTATTTCGAATGTTCAAAACTCGAATATATATGAGTCTAACTCAAAATATACCTGCAGTTTTAACTGCTTCTAGTGAATCTATGGCATTATAATGTTTGATTTGAATTTTGAATTTGATTATATTTTACATATTTATGCGCCCGTAATTAATAATCTATCTCTAGATATAGATAGGGCTATCTGAGACAGTTGCCTTTACATCGATATCTTTTTATCTTCCAATTACGAATAAATTGATGGAATCAATGGCACTTTCAAGTGTTGCATCAAGTGATATACGGTATTTTTATCTATTATTCATCCAATGGCCGAAATCAGAATACAACAAATTGGTTAGTTTAAACAACCAAAATTGTAACATAAAAGTTAAATTAGCTGCATCTTCTACCGATGTAGTTACAAATCGAAGCGGCACACAAAACATCTCTAAATTGTAATCATCATCCTTGAATATTTCTTACATAGATATTTAGAAATGTGATTGTCTATGACTCATGTCTGCAATTACATCAAAGATTGCCAATAATGCATTCCATCAAAGAGAAAATATGTTCTTTAACCATAGACTAAATAACCAAACAGACTTCGTGTTTCCAGGAATATTCGTTTGCTGAAGTTAAGCAATGGCACAGTATAAGATTCGACTTTTCGTCCTCAATCAATTAGTTCAATGGTTATTGTCAATTTTTGACATACCTTTGGTTGGTTAATTTAAATATTTAAAAAGTCAGACGAGAGAGATTCAAAAAAGTATCCCTTAATTTTTTATTTTTAACCACCACTGTGGTCTTGTAACAACCACTGATATCAGACCCAGGGGACCCGGGTTCAATTCCCAGCGGGGGTACAATTTGTATTCAGTTTGGTTGGTGGTAGGACTTGTTGTAAGTCCGCCTGGCTAGCTACCACCATCTTATCTAACGCCATAACAACAATGTTTTCAGCATTGTTGTGTTCCAGCAGTTGGAGATAAGATAAGTTCCTCAGTGATGAGGATTCCGGGAGAGGCTCGCTTCTATCTTCAGCCTTATCAATACTTAAAGTCAGGTATGAAGAAGGCTAAGAGTCTCCCCGTTGCTTATAAAAAAAAAATAACATAAACCTCTTTTTTAGGGTTCCGTACCTTAATAGGAAAAAAACGGAACCCTTATAGGATCACTTCGTTGTCCGTCCGTCCGTCCGTCCGTCTGTCAAGACCGTTTTTCTCAGGAACGCGTGGAGGTATCAAACTGAAATTTATATCTAATACTCGGGTCTACTGTCCCTTGGAGCTGTAAAAAATCAAACTTCTAAGACAAAGCAATCAAAAGATACAGCCGTTTATGCCGCAAATTTTCGAAACTCACACGGGAATCAAAACCTACAGGGTACTTCCCGTGAACTTAGAATCTTGAAATTTGGTACGAAGTTACGTCTTATAGTACAGATAAAGGAAAAATTGCGAAAGCCGTAAATTTTTAGTTACATCATACAATAAAAATATTTTACGGAACCCTCGGTGCGCGAGTCCGACTCGCACTTGGCCGGTTTTTTTAATCAATATTTTGCACGATATACTCGTACTTCATACTTACATACAAAAGTCCATTAATAAACTTACTTCTTAGTAATTAAGTGCTAATTTATAGAAGCTAATTTTAAATAAGGGATCCTTTGTAAAAGGATATTCCAAATATCAATGCGTAATTAAACTTTTTCATTGTTTGTTTATAATTTCAAGGAGCAATTGGTTTCCCTGATCAAATCTAATTAACTTTCAATCTGTTACATCGAACTCCGTTTGTTTTGAGAAGCTATCGTAAATGTGGGTCTGTAGATAATTGGAAACATATCTGTAATGGAATTGCGAACAAGGATCTAATTACAAAACAACAACAAAAAAATGTGGTGTATTTGAAAATCATTTGTCGCTGATTTGACAATATCAATGTTGACTACTTATACCTAAAATATACCCATGAATGTTAGATTTCGTAATTTAATTTTAGCGACAACTATAATAATACGGAATATATAGCAAAGCTTAGGCTTAGGGCTTAGGCGAACCGCAAAAACTTCCACCATCGCAGCAATTCGCATCGCAGCTTCCTGCGATGCGGGGCGTCGCATTGACACGTCGCTTAGACAACCTTATTGCTGCTAAACATTTACTGAGTATTTTATACATAAAACCTTTCCCAAGTGCTGAGCATCATGTTTTAGCGACATCGGCATACTGGTTTGTGTGATCACTGATCAGCGTTGGCTATGGGTCGACGATATTTGAAGTGCCTATCAGGGCACTTACTGGAGGTATAGTCATCGGGGCTAATGCTTGATTGACAAGTGGCATTAAAGAACACCGTCTGCGGCATTTTCATGTTCACAAGCATGAAGCTAGTGACATACCCAAAATGATAGGTTAGCTGGTGTTTTCACTTCCGTCATCTTATTTGTAGCAACTGCATTTTGCACTTTTAACCAATCCATTGTATAATTAATTTGATGACCTGTTTAACGCAGGGCTAGGTGTACCTGCCTTCTTCGGTGCCTGGGTTCAATCCCGGACAAGGCAAATATTAGTGTGGATGATTGAACATGTCTATTTGTCTTGTAGGTGTTCAATATGAACATAAAATATATTAAGTACGTATTTACAAAAAAATCTGTTATCCAATAATAATAATCGATGCGTGATTAGGTGAACAATATTATTATTAATGTATCTTAACTAAACGTTTAGCTACGAAATAACTACTAAATATTAGTATTAATGTAATTAATTTGTGGTTCAGCTGCACATGTATCTATGCAGTAACATAGTGCAATAGAATATTAAATACCACACGGGGTTATGCGTCATACGCTGAGGAAAACGCACGCGTCAAACGTTCTTCTTGTATGTGCTACCATTTATGTCCTATATATCCGATAAATGGGTGTCATATGCCATATGTTGTCTACTTGTCTAGATACAGTAACTGTAGATTAAGTCTTAGGGAAATTAACAATACTTAACATATTATCATACTATCATACGCTGTTAATGATAATATTATGATAATATTTAACATATTATCATACGCTGATTGGCTGCTATTTAACTTGTAAAGTAGTCTTGTTAAAAGAAAAGTTTTGGATTTGGATTTGGATTTTCCTGAGAGAATTCCTTGGATCTGGTGTTGATCGGCTTCATTAAAGATTTAGTTGCACTGTTTTAGAAACAAAGAAGGGAATGCAAAGCAAGACGCTAGTCATTTACATTTAAAAATGCGTGAAAATGCCAGTATAAATATTATTTATTTATTTATTTATTTAGGTACACAAAACAGAGAGACAGCAAATACATGAAGACCAGTACAAACAGATAAAGATTTATGATAGGCTGCAACTCCACAAGTATGTGTACACAGTATGACAGGCATTTAACATCAAAAATCGCATGCTACAATATAAATTAATAATTAATTATAATAATAATAAAGAAGCATAATAACTATAATAAAATCAATAAAAAAAACAGCGAGATATCATAGAATTAGAAACAAATAGCTAATTATCCGTATCAGAATTGTGTTATTAGTTCTAAAATAGTGTATAGCAATTTGATAAGTGTAAATATTAAATTATTATTGTAGAAACACTAAATTATAATACTGTATTATACCCATTTTAATGGATGTATAAGTTTTACTGTAAAATGCGAGCGTAAAGAAGTTGTTCTAGTTTATTCCGGTTTTGTTGTAAAACTTGTCTAATCTAGTGGAACATCATGTTTCGTTCTATGTGGTAATGCCTACACGCTATTAAGCATAGAGGACACTGCTGACATCTAATAATGGACTTCACATTTTTTTACATTAAATTTATTATAAAATTCACCTATTTGTAATATACATTACAAATTACACTTACATTGATCGGTACATCCCATTCTACATTATTAATGTGAAAGTTTGCTTGTTTGGATGTTTCTTACTCACGCGATAACAGCTAAGAATAAAGAATATTATTTAACAATATTGTGTGATCTGTATCTATAAAAAATATGGCCTACCCAAATTCCATTACCAAATATGGAAAATATAAAAGAAAGTTTCGTTGTTGAATATTTTTGCTGTTTAATCGTAAACAGCAAAAATATTCAACAACGTTTTCAAACACATGAATCGTCATGTGTTTGAAACTGTCGTATATTTTAAACATAGCCGTTGTATGACATGATTTATAAGTAATACATTAACCGTGTACTTTCATATGTCCTTATTTTTCCATCAATTATACAACTTTATTTTATCTTAGGGCGCTATGCGACTGAAACATGATAGTAATGAGAAATGAGAAATGACGCGCGCGAGAGCGAGACCGATTTTGCAAATAAGGCGAAAAAATCACGAAATCACTTCTTAGTAAATAACTATAGTGATTAAATAGAAATGCAAAATATTATTAGTGTCTACTAATTAAACCAATTTCCAATAGTATGTGTAACCCCATTTGAGAATTATCTTTTTCGTATTTTTAAGGGGTCATTTCAAAAAGAAAAAGCGTCGAGGCAAAATCATAAAATCGTGTTTCTGGTATATTACAAATCTAGATAAAAGTATAAATAACCTGATAACCTGATAACGCAAATTGTTGATTTGAATATTTGAGGATGGT
This sequence comes from Chrysoteuchia culmella, assembly GCA_910589605.1. Taxonomy (NCBI): domain Eukaryota; kingdom Metazoa; phylum Arthropoda; class Insecta; order Lepidoptera; family Crambidae; genus Chrysoteuchia; species Chrysoteuchia culmella. Next base: position 8,103,755 of record OU342651.1, read on the forward strand.
AGATTATTTTAACGCCATGTTAGGTTCGTTTATTAACCAGTTCATTGTAACCTCGTATTAAATTCTTGTAAAATGTCACTTTAAATGTAAAATTTACGATGAGGTGGAGAGAGTTGCTTACCCGGACGTGGGTATGGTCCTTAAGGTCAAACTGCATAGCAATGTGTGATCGTCATGGCTGAGTAATGCCTGATGCTTATGCCTACTCACTAACTCTAATCATCTTTGTAGCTATTCATACAGGGATTATAATAAGACAATATTGAGAGCGAACCGTAAAGAGATTTGTTCCTCTTTTCTCATATTTCTAGCATTTTTTTATAAATTGGTAAATACATAATAGGTATATAATAGTAAACACGCGAAAATCAGAGATTAACTATGCTAGCTAAGTATACACTTTGCTATACCTGCCAGTCTGGTCTGAGCAATTGAAAAGAAACCAGAAAATCAAAATCATTTTGTTGTTAAATATAAAATAAAACTTAAACTGGACCGTGCAGGTGAATATTGGGGTATCTCTGGTCTTAAAATAAATCGCTACAGGCATAATAATATGAGATGAAGTTTGTAAGGTTCTGAAGATAGGGATGTAAACATTTTTATTAGTATTTTCGCAATATAAAATAAACACGATTCACTAACTTAAGTGTACTCAATTTTCACGCAAAATCGCGACTAATCTATAAACCTATGAAAGCAGTTATTAAGTTAATCAATTCAATTAATTTAACCGTTAGAATGCTATGAGAACAAAGATGTTTGGCGGAAATTGTGATTTTATGATTCCGTTATAAAAATTATGAAGTGTGTCTAGAGCTTGGTTACTTATTACGGCCTGCATGTTCGTATATGTAATGAGATGATATAAATATTGTAATTCATAGTGGCTGGTTACCATGTAAATTACTTTATGTTAATGACATTTACGTACTAAGCTTTTGAATCGTTCATTCGATAGAGAGCAGGAGGGTTATTCTCTAAGCAAACATCGACGCTGTAGTCATGACTGAATGTCACATTAGCTGTCAAATAGTATTGAAAATGGGGCGATATCCGCTATTCCAGCTGTCAATATCAAGGATGTTTGCTTCGAGAATCCTATCAGTGAAAAACCAATGTAAATCGATCACTCTGTCTAGCTAACCTTTTCTAAATTTTCATCAATCATGAAGAAAACCACTTGTATATCTCAAAAAGTGTGTATTGAGTACCTACTAGAATCTGGTCACGAACAGTTGCTAGTCGATTTATAAAATCATTCTAATGTTATTATGATTTCTTTGTGTATTGTATATATTTATTGAGTTAATTACTGCATTTTTAATTTCACTTAAGAATATGTTGTTATCAATTTAAAAGAAATAAATAACTCGTCCATCCTTATTTTAAAATCAATCACTTGGAATTTTCGAAACGTGCTTAACAAGTAACAATTTTCTTTGGCACTCACATTGCATACTTCAATAATTTCTGTTCTATTTTCCCTCTCATGAAGAACATTTTGCTTTGTACCAGTATTATACTCGTACGTTTGCCCGATACCTGCCTCGTAATCCATTAGTCTAAGTATCAGTAATGAAATATGAGGGCCATCCGGCCATCCAGTCATACGACCCATGGTTTATGGGATTAGACGTCTATGCTCTCGGAAACCTCCACTTAGTCTGCATGGAGGGAGGAATACGATGAAATTGTACACGGATAATGAAGAAATTTTAAGATTACGGACGCAAGCCTTTACCATAGTATCTTTTCTGGGTAATCAATTTAGTGGCTTTTCTTAAAAGCCTATGTTTCCTGAAACGCACAAAAATCTTCACCACTAGAGTTGACTTGTAAACTTTGTTGTATTTGTTGCCTTATAAACTTTGGAATTTATTATTGTAATTTGTGATTTTTATTGTTTCTCTGACATTATGTTTTTCTTAATTTCACTAGAAACATGTTGGTGTTGTGTATGTGGAATGAATCAATATTGTATAAATGTAATTGTATTATGTACCTATATAATTTGCATGCTATTGTAAATGGCTGATTGGGCTGATCTATATTTTAATGTCGTCTGCAGTGTACCTCAAACAAGTGCAAATAAATGATTATGGTCATGATAGAGTTTCAGTTGAAGACATTAATTGCTTAAGATGAGTATCGAACCAAAAAACCCTGAATCAGTAGTTACGATCACTATTGCATAATCGAAAGAGTCACAATAATGTCGCTATACCCTAAAAATCAGCTCCACATACACAATCCAGTAATTTGATTAACCAGAGCTTTATTGGATTGCCTTTATCCGATACAAAGGCGTTATTCATGATATCTCGTTATTCCCAATTATAATGGTATGATAACAATGCTAGTACCTCATTTGAAGTGGAATTAGATTCGGCATGTCGTCCGCATTCGTACTAGCTCGGTACGAATATACGTACAATACGAGGAGCAAAACAATTTGAAATGACAACGAGTTGGTCGTTTCGGTCTCCCAATCTATCTGATTGACGAGTATTATGAAGGATCAATATAATAATGGGATTTCTTTATCATGATAGGATTTAATGTGGCTCCGTTGTTGCGATTGATTTTGTGTACGTATCCATTTATTACTTGCTAAAAATATTTTCAATAAGATTGATTTCTAGTAATTCTCTCCACAAGGATATTCAAGTACAACAAAATTAACAGTTTCACTTAAAATTGTCATTGATAGAGTTACCTAAAATTCTTTTGTTAGAAAAATTCACTTAGGTAATTACAAAGTGGAATTAATTAAATTTTAAAAATCTATTATCAACCAAGAAGGGTCGCAACTGAATTATAACTGCCAAAACAGGGAGTAATGGAAATTGTATTTGAAGGAGGCTTATTTACTAAATCATTGGTTGATGACGGCTCGAAAGCAGAAGCAAAGAAAAAACTAATTTATGTTCCTTTATTTCTTTTTATGGGTTTTTTAATCTAACCAATTTAAACTTTTGTCCTTCGAAAATAATTCAAAAGCCTATAACAGTAAAATGTAAAATATTAAGCCGCTACTCAAGAAAACGGCCAATTTGTGAATAAAGCAGTCACACGCGGGTAATGACCATCTATTCCTAAGTAAGAGGCATTAGCAAGTTCGATGCACACTCGAGAGGCGACCTGGGCGAAGCGGGGGGAGAGGGAAAGGTCAACCAGCCGGTTGCTTCACCGGAATGCCTGCGATCTTCCGCAGCGAAACATGGTGACCTCTCGAGGTGTTAAATTGTTTTATGCAATGACAGGTTTGTAAGACGACTTTGAATTGTCAATAAAGTATATTACCTCATCAAAGTTTTGGGTGCAATTTATTGTTTTATGGAGGGCTTGTTTCAGGGATGGCTACAACAAATTGGGTATTTGAGTCACATCGTTGGTATTATGGTGAACCCAAATACATGTACATGTTCTTAATAACAAAAAATAGCGAAATGTTGGTTCCATCCATTCAGGAAAGTTGAGAAATTAGTTAAGGGCTGTAATGTTAAACTGCCAATCAGTGATATTTTCAATATCACTGTAGAATATCATTGCTAGCAATGTTTCGAGAAAGCTATATTAACCTCTTTGTATTTGTTATCGAACATAATTTACCTAATTATTTAGTGGACATAAATTCCAATAAGGATGGATCTAGGCTAAAATCAATTTTGGGTCGCTGGTCCTGCGAACATATAAAACATATATGTTCGCAGCGCTGAGCTAATAATTTAGTGGTTGAAATTTTGAAATATTTATTGATACTTCTATTAACTTCTGAAAATTTGAAAACAGGTTATACATTATTCTTAAAATATTATTTTGTGTCACTACTTTCAACGCAAGCTATTCTTGGGTATTTTATATATATATAACAAGCAGTTGTAAACAATCTTGTTATAATAAATATGTTATGACATTCAAACAGTAGCAGCTAAGAAAAGTATATTATACTATGAATAATTGAAGCGTTTCTCGCTATCTGCGCTCTTTCAACTGTATTATGTTACATAACAACATCGTTTTCCAATTTTCTCCCCTATATTCCAGCACCAATATGAAATAGAAATACTACTTGAACAGAGAATGCAATCTCATGATTGAACATAAATTTTACTGTAATCTTCTTAAAATGCAGTTATTTCATATTTCTTTCATCGAATATTTATCTTTTTTTAAGGGAAATTAATTTGTAAAGTATATTTTTTTGTAGAGCGACAAATTCGATTTATTATACGCGTACATTCATTAGTCCACCATGCTTAGGCGTAAAACTATAATTCTGTTTATAGGTACACATTTATCCATTTTGTGAACTTTCATAATAATCTTTTTCTTCTAATAATAAATGTAATCCCAATGTAATTACGCTTAAATATGTGGGATATTCATTAGTAATTTTGCAAACGCTATTTTGTAGAATATGACTATACAATGTCGCTTATTTCGACCCACTTATCAGTATTCAGCACAACTGTTGATAATGAGGTATTCAAATAACAAATGCCAAGTTTGTTAAATATTCCAGTTTTAAGTATTTTACTTGTTCGGTATACAAAAGCCGATGCTGCAACGAATATCAATAGCGCATCGGCTTTAAACATGGCTCAAGATGTTTCAAACCTTTGACCTAAGAGATCCGAGACGGCAACGGTCATCCACTTGTCATGTACCGTAAGGTGATTACCCCATTTGAGTCCTATTGTGGGCTTACACTTACCAACAATCACGTTAATTTAAATCCTACTACGCAATGTTAAAGCGTAATTTACAATGGATCACGCGCTTAACTAACAATGAGTGATTTATGAAGGTGTAGTGGTTGTAACTATCAAATATGAGCATTAATGCTTCTAATTTTGGTCGACTAAATTGCTCCTGTCCATTGTATGAAGCGACTAGATTATAGAGAATGATAGTGAGAGTTTATCGACAATCAAGCTGGAATTGAGGAAATTAAAAATCCCAAACATTTATCACATTATTACTTTTTAATTTTGATTTTTACAATGCTATTTTTATGTAATAAATATTAAATAAGAAAATATACTAGAAAAAAGCAACTTGTCTCATGTCGCCCTCATGTCGGCATCCCGTCAGGGCGACATGAGACAAGTTGCTTTTTCCTAGTATATTTTCTTGTTTAATATTTATCACATTCTATGCACATTACTTAATGATTTCTATAATATATATATTAGAAATCAGAACAAATACATCAAATATCTTAAGTTAAATTATAATCAGAAGCTGACAAGTTGAAAATCGTAAGGTTGGTGAATGCACTAGTAATGTAAGTAATAGGATCTGTGTAGATGTTCTCACTGATACCTGTTCTCAGTTAGATAACTTGGTTCTGAATGATTTCTTGTCAGTGTAAGTGCATTGGATGGTACAGTAGTTCCGCATTTCTAATTAGGCGTCTAACTTTGTTCTAAATTGTTTGTATTATGTAAGGCTTACGTTCTACTGTACTGGAACTTTTAGTTTGTGTAGCTTCTGCTTCATTTTATTTGATTTCTTTATGAATATGTCGGCACGATTCATTTTTATCTATTACCAACTAGCGACCGCTCGCGGTTTCACCCGCGTGGTTCCCGTTTCTGTGGGAATATCGGGATTAAAAGTATCCTATGTTCATAACCAGGCTATCCACTATCTGTGTATCATATTTCATCCAAATCCGTTCTGTAGTTTTTGAGTTTATTCGTTGCAAACAAACAAACAATCAAAACTTTCCTTTTTATAGTATTACTTTGTAATATTATTATAGAAGAATAGATTTACTCATATGAATCAGATTTGCTTGTTCAGAGATTTGAGTTGTGATTCAAAGAAATTTACTTTAAAATTATTTTAACGAATGCTTAAAAGTTCTTAACGAGCTCCCAAGTTGAAAACGCATCGTTAATTCTTGCAAATGCACCTTTCATGCCACGTTTTAGTTAATATAATGCCGAAACAGTGTCTTTGGGTGGTTTAACTTGGGTTGAGTACGCGTTGTAATTTCATATTTATTCTGCTTTCGCTTCTATTCGGGTTCAAATTCAATTCAAATTCAATATCATTTATTCAGTCTAGGCTGTTACAAGCACTGATGAACGTCAAAGAAGCTACGGCATCGGTTCACAAACTCTACGCAGGAGACCATGTAACAAAAAGAACCGGCAAAAAAACTCGTCAAGGGCTATTTTTTTCTCCCTGTTTTATTTCATACAGAGTCGTCAAATTGAAAAGTGACCTTAAACACATGGGTAAGATCAATTTTTGTCACAATAAAATACTATAATAAAAGTACATTTTATGGTTATCCTTATTGTAAACAATTTTCAACTCGCAAGGAAGGACTTACCATACATTATAATATTTCTCGCATTGCAAGATTACTGTACTGCAACTACTGCAAGTTAACTCTAAGCACAACGTTAAGACAAGCAGACTGAAGTAGACCCATTTCCGCTGGCGGCTTCCTTTTTGGGTTCAATATAACTTTAGTATATAATAGTCAAAACTTTAATCTTAATATTGACAGTCAAATACAGGCTCCATTAAACAATCTATAATTGATTTATTGTATTTGCCAATGTGTTCGGAGCTTCTCGGTGTGAATAGAGACAGTTGCCCTAGGAACCTTAATTAGGTAATCAAAACTTAATCAAATTAATACGGAATGAGGATAATCTGTGTAAGACGAGGCATATTTTTATGAGCACTTCAAGTTGGTAAAATTTTTGTGAAAGCAAACGGCTCTCCAAACCAATCTCAGAAATTCAAAAGAGGATGGAAATTTTTCTACCGGCAACGTGAAACTTGACACAGAGGTCGACTATCCACCAAAGGTCAAATACGTAGTTTAAGTGGGATCTCTTGCCGAAATTTGAAATTATAATGCCCTTCAGAGATCTTATCTACTCACGCTGCGATAATCTATAGGAGTCTTGATTTTGAATATCACTGCGGTGTAGAATCTTCGTATTGTAATGGTCAGGTCTACTTTGATCTTTTAAAGCTAAACCTAACTGTGTGGCCTAGTCTAGTTTTTGCAAGACATCCGTCGAGGTACATCATTAATCACGAGCCTCTCTGCACGGGATCCTACTTGTGATCGTTTTTTCCATCTTTATTCCATTACTTATAAGGTATTTGTTCTAATAGAAAGTTAAGCGGTGTAAAAAAATAATATGTTGCTTTTAGGACGGTGTTATTTTCTGTCGAATAATAAATATTACTTTAGTTCAAGGGAGAATAGTAATACCTGAACTAAGATAAATCAACTAAGAAAGCAATAGATAATTTAAGAAATTAAAATATCAAGCGATGGTAATAACATCGGCACTTGGATATTGATCTAATCATCTTGATTCAAAATCTTGAATACTTAAACATGTTTGTAAGATACTCATACATTTAATACTGAAATATTTAAAAACCTACTTCCATAACGCATTAACTAATTTTCTTTAAACTAGATTGTAGGTACTAGAGTAAAATAAACTATTTTCCTTTAGAAACCAAACATATAGAGTTTCTTTGAACGAAAGAGATCGTGATATGAGCTTTCTAATGACGCGTCGTATCGATGATAATCCAATAAAAGTGAACGAGATCGGACTCAGCAATATGTGCAAAGGAAATTCGTTTCGCGGCGCGAATGGGGGATATCTGGAAAATCCTCTAAGAGGAATCCAGTCTGATTGTGTAGCGGGGCGAAATAAAAGAATACTGCAAGAGCTCCGCCATCTCAGAACTTCTGGCCGTTATGAAACTTCCTAGGATGTAGCAGACGCGATTGGAATTAAATTAATAAAACACAGACAGACGGTGGCGTGTATATTTAGACATCCCTAATCGTTTGGCGCGTTTCTGAGCTATTTGAGTGAACGACATGCAATATTGATCGTGGGAGGGTGAATGAGTGTCTTGTATACAAATCTTTCAGACTGATGTAAATAATTTATTGCTTGGAATCCCATTAAAAGGCCAAAATTTCCAAATTGAATAAAAAAACAACAAGCTTTCATTTTCTTTATTTTTTACTTCAAACTAATTCTAATTCTAATGTGAAAAATGTAAACAATTCACTATTGTGCTTGTTATATTATTATGGCAAAAGCTATTTTGGGTAATCTTTAAAGCTTCAGAAGTGACTAATTGTTCCAGTAAATCTACTTATCAACGCACTAGTTAGTATTGAATTATAGGGATTCCTTTTGCTGGAATTACAATTATTTCGGGTAAACAATTCTAACTGACAGCCGTAGTATTAGCTCGTCACGGCTCATTGATGGCTTTATATATACTTCATCTGCGTGTTCATTATTGATAAATGTGGTATATTTTTGGAATTAGCTTTGAGATTCTGAAGTCCTTCCATATTTTATCTAAATACGTGTGTCGTTAGGTGCATAATCGTTCCGCTCGTTCTCCCCGCTAATGATCGCGAAGCTTATCGGCCAGCCTGTCGCGCGTCATTTTTACGGATTCCCGGGATTTATGTAAATTTGTTTTGTCAGCGAGCCGGCTTGTTACGGCCGCTGCGATATCGCCAATATTGATATTCGTGTTGGCATTGAGTGCGGGCCTCTGATAGATTTTTTTGCACAGCTTTTTCGCTCGGTTACTTTATGGGGTTTGCTATGACAGATAGGTTATCTCATTTCGCCCGTAAAGGGCCTTTGTGATTGCAATCTGCTTTTCGTTGTGCCAATATATTTGGCTGCTTTTTATTGAATATAACTTTACGAGTTCCGTGATTGAAATTCATAAGTATGGCTTCGACAGGCGTAGGTTGAACAGTAACAGTTTTGTGGCGGTTAGTTCCAAGTTAACTACAGCTATATTTAATGTGAGGAGGTTATGTTGTAACCAATTAGATACTTGGACCATTTCGAGTTCAGCAGCGGTTTTAGTGTCACGCCAAAACCGACCCGTGAAGACAATTGCTGTATCATCCGCGTATGAAAAAATGTTGGCATTAGGGATATTCATGTTACATAAATCATTTACGTAAATACTGAATAAGGTAGGGCCAAGCAAACTACCTTGTGGGATCCCGCTTGTTATGGCAATGTCTTCACTGGTGAGTTGTTGCAGTTTACATTTTGTCTTCTGTCACTCAAGTAGTCTTTGAATATAGATAGCTGGTTTCCTCTAATTCCATTTTTTTCTAGCTTATGTACGAGGAAGGGGATAGAAACGGCGTCAAACGCTTTTTAATTTAAAAAAATGACCAAACTCTTGTTATTTTTGTCTCTCTTGTTTGTTTTGTCATCAGTGAAGTAAGGGATGTTACGGCGTCTTCGGTGGAAATACCTTTTCTAAAACCAAACTGCGATGGAGATATGCTGTTGAAATTAGATAAGTAATTTGATAGCCTCGTATTAAACACTTTTTCAGAAAAAAAAGATAAATCAGGCAAAAGAGAGATATGTATATATACCTATGTACACAGGAATAATTATAGATTCTTTCAATAAAATGGGAAAAGTACCGGCTTTAAAAACAAATATTTATTAAATGAACCATAACAGGAACAATTTCACTTTTTATGAATTTCAGTTATCTAGTGGATATTCAATCCCAACCTAGGGAACTATCAGTTTTTAAATTCATTATAATTGAATCTATTTCTCCTGCATCGGTATCCCCAGAACCATAGACTGTGATTGAGTTGTTATATTATTGAGGTAATTTATTTGGCTGTTTCGATTTATTGTAGAGTTAATATTGTCAGCAAACTCTTTTCCTATGTTAGCAAAATAGCTGTTAATAACATTAGCAGAGACTATAGGCGTTGACTTAATATTACTTAGTTCTAAATTTGTTTCATTCGTCTTATTTTAATAAGTTATATTTTTTACATTTTTCCAAAGCAATTTGCTGTTTTTAATTGAATTCATAATACGATTTCTATCATATTTCCTTGTTATTTTTATTGATATCATACAACAACTTTGCTCTAGCATATCCGATTGCTATTTAGGAAATGTGTAGATTTCCTAGGAAAAGTGCATTTTACAAATATGTCATAGATTTCCTGTCTATTTTAGGAATTGTACATATATCCTAGAAATTGTACACAATGACGGATTTTATACATTTCCGATAACATATACATATACAAAGAGTTACTTCCTTCAATATTCAGTCAATTCAGTCAATTACAGTTCCTATGTTCTTTGAATTCAAATTAACCGACTTAGCTAACACGCGTAACGTTTACACCAAATATTCAGAGACAGTACTCCCACAACTCAACAGTCGATATGTTCAAATATTTAATGTAACAACACGCTATGGGAACGAGGTTAGATTAACTAGTGCCGGTATTAATATTCAGCGCGACAATCTATGATGTGCCACGTAATTGTCTAAGCGTTCACTAGAATTAGATTCTGGTAGCTGGGTTCCATCATTTGTAGGCGACGACGCCGAATTTTGATGTAATTAAATGTTCGTCTAGAATCTCCTTTGGAAAGACGTCAGTCGAAATTGTACTGCTTTGATTCTAATGTAGAAGTAAGTAATTTGAATATTTATTACATTAGGCGCTTGGGTTACATGAATTTTTATCGTCCAGAATCGGTAGACCTATACTGTCAATCTCTGACAGCTTCAGTAGACGAATGGCATAAGTACCTACATTGGCGGCTATAGTAAAAATCAATTAAACGTTTCCCTATTAAAAACAGGATAGCACGTTCACCAAACTTGATTGTTCACTGAAGTTGTGAAAGTAACAGAATAGGCCTATCGATGCCGGACGGAAAATTTTCGTGTAGTATGTACGTACTCCAGTTTCCATTGATTGTTCTCAACGAAAATTTTGTTTGGTTAGATTGTTCGCCGAGTTGAACAGATAATCATCTAGCATGCAAAAGGTCGTTCTCTCATTTATCATTAGACGCGTTTGCTCGCTTAGAACTGTTTTGAAACTGCGGCTTTACTGAAATGTGTCTTTATACAACTTTTTTTTTTTACAATTAGGCTTGCTCTGGGCGTCGTTCTGAATCGTCAGATTTAAGAGTAGTCGAAGATGGAGCGAACTTGCCTAGAAATAGCCTATTCACTCGAGCATTAAATATACCAGGGTTATAAACTCCCGGGAATAAAAATCCCGCCATCTTCAATCCTTGACGCCATAACTAAGCAACCAATCGATTTGATTTTTGGCATTGATTTAATTGAAAGGCTACATAGGCTACGTTTTATTCCGATATTCCCACGGGAACGGGAACCACGCGGGTGAAACTGCGGGCGGAAGCTAGTATGTAGTATAAAATAGCTTCCATTTCTAACAATTACGTCATAAGTCCAAATTTATAAGCAATAAACATGTCATAACAATAATGGATTGTTGATTTGTTCTTCAATGGAAGTACCGCGTTTGATGATTCTAGTGTCTGTTTTGATCCATACTTACCTAAACTAACCTTCTCACATTTACAATTACCAGGGATGTCACAAACAATGTTCCTTAACCCACTTGTTCCTGAATTAACTTTTTTTGCACAATTGAATTGAAATTTCATATACTTCACAGAATGGAAACTTAAAACTGATAAAAAATAATTAAAAAAATATTTCAGTTAAGGAAAAGCTGGAAAATGCCGTGTCGTAAACGACACAGTAGGAGAATCTACTACTATGATCTTTCACTACGTCGATTTCAGTAGGGTTCGACATAAATAGGAGAAATAAAGTAAAACACCCAAAGAATCACTCTCATATCCACACCTCGACGACGCCATATTTGGCATTGGTTGGGTCGCAGGTATTAAGGCGTTTTTTTATGAACGACGGGAAGACTCTTAGCCTTCATCATACCTAATGTTATGTAGTGATCCTTTCTCGGAATCCTCAATCACTGAGGAACGGCTATCTTATCTCTAACTACCGGAACACAACATTGCTGAAAACATTGTTGTTATGGCGTCAGACTTAGATAAGATGGTGGTAGCTAGCCAGACGGTCTTAGAATAAGAACTACCACCAAACAAACCGAATACAATATGTATTCCCTCTGGGAATCGAACCCGGGACCCCTGGGTCTGATACTGGTGGTTGTACCACTAGATCACGGAGGCGGTTAGACGTTAGGCAATAGCGACAGGTTGCCAGCTCATCGTTTACAATAGTTTTCGAATATCCTTCATTCATCAGCCCTGACAGTTGGAAGACTTTTACTCTATGTACCCGCATTAGACGCATTTTATACTTTCTTTCACGCTCAGCCCAGCATGGGAAATAATAAAATGACTCAACTTACATTCATCAAAGAAGTCATTCATGTTACAAATTCAGCAAGTGGACCGAGTAAAGGCCCAGGGACATTTTGAAGAAAAACAAAATGTTGTCTCCAGAGTCTTCATCCGTTACTTACAATTTTGCGGAGGTATGATGTAAGGTAACGTCACCCAACAATGCAATGTAGAAAGACATGCTTGCCGTTTCCCTGCTTGATCGAATCAGAAATGAGGAGTTCCGCAGGAAAACAAAAGTAAACCTTCATCCCTCGAAGAATTGTTCAGGTGAAGTGGCAGTAAGCGGGACACATAGCGAGAAGAACCGTTACCGGATGGGGCGGGGTGGTTCTAGAATGGCGACTCTGTGAGTAGGCTCCCAACAAGGTGGACCAATGATCTGGTGAAGATCGCGGAAAGCTCCTGGATGAGGGCAGCCCGCCAACGATCGATCAATGTGAAGATCCTTAGGATCTTCACGATCCTTAGGATCTTCACAACGATTGTTCGATGGCTACCCATACCCAGCAGCAGTCGTTGTCATGCCGCTGATATGAATGTGATGATGATAATTATAGAGTCTGGAACTATTTTTTCATCATTTTGCTCTTATTTCTCAGTAATCTCGTTCAGAGTGAAAGGTTGTCGTAAAGCCCTGTAACAAATATAAGTACTACTGATAGTAGTACATTCTCCTACTGTGTTTTTTACGGAACAGACAAAGTAAAACGAAAATACTTGATGAATATCTTATAAATATACCGTATTTTTTTATTTCCGAGATTATTAGGAACCGACTATTGATAATTAGATAACAAATAAATTAAAAACAGCATAAAACAATATTTCAAATTACCCTGTATTTATCATTTTAATAAGCACGTAATTTAACCTCATTTTGCACAAAAACAATAAACTGCATATCACGGTTACCACTTTACTATCACTGACTAAGGCATCAACAGCAAGTTGCAATATAAAATAAAAAAATAAAGTACCCTCGTACAACAGTTTTTTTTTTAAGTTGGTGTGTCGTTAAAGACACAGTAGGAGCAAGTGGGTTAAGTAATCTTAAGGTTTTTTTTATTATCATCCTACAGTTTTAAACCATTTATATTTTACAATCGCAAAAAGGCCGCCTTTTGTATGCTTTCTGTTTTTTTTTTATTTCTTTATTGTTTGTCTTTATGTGCAATAAAGTGTTTTTATTATTATTATTTTTAGTTTTTTTAACATTTCTCATCTCTGAGCTGGTATGAAAGACCTACACGGGCGCACCAAGTGAAGATTTTATTTTATATCCAAGAGTTGATGCTAGCATTTTCCTGTAGGAAGTGCCGGACGATCCTGCAACAGTTTAATATTGCTGCCTTCTGCATTGTAAAGTACGAGTTTGGCGGGAAGTCTAATAATTTAATGTTATTGTGTAGTTGCTTTGGGATGACACCAATGCTGGAGAGCACCAATGGCACTATGTTAACTTTATTTGGTTTTATTATTATTACTTTAGCATAGTTTTTTTTTCTTTGTAAAAGTTGGTTAAGTAGAGGTAAGGTATAATAGGTATAATAGGTATATAGAGGACCTTCGAATTCTGTCTTGCAACTTTAATTCTTAGATGGTAAATGTCGAAACATGAACATCAATTTGGCTTTCGAAAAGGAAAATCGACTACATTAGCTTGTTTTAACTTAATGAAAGTTGTTACAGAAAGCCTAAATAAAAAGACTCCTGTTGTAGCTGTGTTCATAGATATGAGCAAAGCTTTTGATTTTGTTGATCATTCTATACTGTTACATAAATTAGATAAGTATGGTGTAAGAGGGGTAGCAAATAATTGGATAAAAAGCTATCTCGAAAATAGGACACAATGTGTAGAAGTTTCTAAAATAACAGAACACCAAAAAAATACCAATAAAAGAAAACCTTAGGTCATCATATAAAATTAATGGGTGTGGAGTGCCACAAGGCAGTATCCTCGGCCCACTTTTATTTTTAGCTTACATAAATGACATTGCCAATGCTACACCCGAAAAATGCTTTTTATTCGCTGACGATACAACACTTATTATTACAGACAAAAATAAGGTACATTACAAGATAAAATAAATAAATGTTTAGACGATGCAATGAAATGGTTAAACTAAAATAATTTAAATATAAACGTACAGAAGACTAAAATTATAAAATTTAGGACATACAAACAAAATGAAATAAAATTGAACATAACTTCCAATAATGAACCAATTTGTGACGTAGAAATAGTTAACTTTTTAGGCATTACAATCGACAGGCACTGTAATTGGAAAGCACATATTGACAAAGTATGCTTTAAATTAAACAGATTCACTTTTGCGCTTAGGCGCTTTAGACAGACAGTATCAATAGAAGCAGCTATTAGTGCATATCATGGTTATGTCTCATCAGTACTGAACTACGGATTATTGTTGTGGGGTAACTCAGTAGACGTATTACTAGCTTTTAGATTACAAAAAAAGTGTATCAGGGCCATATGTAACGCTTGAAGCACTGATAGCTGTGAGCCGCTATTCAAGCACTTAAAATACTACCTTTAGCGTGTATGTACATAAGAACAATATGCATATTTGTAAGGCAAAATATAGATTATTTCCCTAAACATTCGGATGTCTTAGTACGACAAACTAGACATAAGGAGAGATTGTATTTGCCAAAATGTGAGCTACAAATGTTCAAGAAAAATGTATATGCTCAAGCAATTATTATTTTCAATAAATTACCTGACGAAATAAGGAATTTGCCATTCCGGTTGTTTTATAAAAACATAACAGACTGGTTGCTGGAGCATTGTTTCTATACAATAAATGAATATTTAGAACGGAAATAATGCCGTATTATATTATAAAATAAACGCACTTAATTTACATTAATAATAATAATTATGTATCAGTCTACAAATTTAATTCATGTATTATTTAGTTTTTTCTGACATGTTATTTTTCTGACATGTAAACTTTAATTTTTATATTTGACATTTTTGCAATGATAACATTTGACATTTAAATAATTTTGTAATTTCACTATTAATAATCAATTGTATTTTTTATGCCTGTACGAATTCCTACGCTTTTTTAATGCCAGAAAATGTTTGCACTTTATTAATTGTACCATCTTATACAATACCATTTTCTAAGGAATAAATGATTCTGATATCAAATATGTTGATAAATTAAATGAATAATTTATTATAACTTGTTATTTTTTATTATTTGGGCCAAAAAGGCCAATGAAAATACAAGATATTGTGACTAGCTCTAATGTTTCAATGAGATTAATAATGCTAATAATATTCCGTACATTGTGTTCTAAAAATACTTACATACAAATGTGAATCCTAAATCTATTTTCATATTAAGTAAAATTTACATTAGTCTTATTGGTTGTTTTTTAATTATTAACAAGATGATGCATGCAGATGTAATGCCATCCCTAAGCGAGTAGGCATTCAATAAGCGTTCACATTATGAATGATTCTAATAGCGTTTCATTCCGTATTGTTCCATGTCACGATTCCATTTATGCGACACGTGAAGGCAGCACCTGACAAAATGGTGTTATTTTTTAGATGTCCGTCTGTTTATTTACCGCTATCCTCGTTAGTGGATGTATGTGGAACGTTTCATATGTGACGTTTTGCATTCTTTTATTATTTTAGCCATATTACTCAGGCTATTCATTTTCAGAGACTTTTTACTGTTAGATACCTATTCCAATAGTTCGGTAGACTAAGATTTGTCTCAAGTCTAGGTTTTAATGAATACTTTGTTTACTAAATGTAGGTAGTAAGTACAGCATCTTTATTTTGATAAATAACCTTTGCACAAATAGGATTTTTGAAGTGAAAACTTCTTTAGCGGCGTTGTGCATTTGGTATGGGTAAAAAATGTTAAATTCGCGTCAGGACACGTGACCTGATTGAAAATTCGTAAGACGGAGGAGAGTAGAGAGCCGGCGCGGCAGAGGAGAGGTAGTAATGACACCCTCTCTTTCTACCGCGCGGCGAAAATGTATGCCTGCTCCTGCTGTATCGTTTAAGCGATTTTCACTTCTGCCGGCACTCCCGAAGTGCAACCCGTTGTTTTATTAAAAGGAATATACATTTTTGTAAGCTGTAGTACAACCACAAATAACTATATTCTATCTTTTATTGGAATTCGCTCTAAGTCTACATGTAAACTAGTTTACAATCACAAGACGATGCTACAAACCTATGGTAGCCAATGCCTTTGTTTGGCAACTTGCTAGAAACTGATACCATCTCAGGACCTCTCCGGACGCCGTGCATTGATCAGTCCCCTGAATATTACGCAAGTATCTGATGACGTATGTACATTTGTGAGGGTGCCAATGTGTGATGTGGTGTAATGTTGTAACTGTGATTTACAGATGTAGACATGTGTGAACGAGGTGTTATCTATGCCAAATGTATTGGGAATGCCTTTTACAGTAATCAAATGCATTTCCAAGAAGGAGGGTTATCTTAAACCCAGTAACAAACATGTCATCAAAACTTATTTTAAATTATAATTGTTTGTAAATACAAGTAGATCACTTGAATTAATTTAAACAGAACTATAATATTTGATAGAATCAGGAGTTACTTGGCGGAAATCCATATCTTAGTAGAAACCTAAGCTACATATTTACCGTTAAGAACGTATGCTACATATTTTTCGTTTTCTACTAAGAATAAATAATAAATAAATAAATAAATATTTCCATACAATCACACCAATTATCTAGCCCATGTTAAGTATCATGAAGAACTTGTGTTATGGATACTAGATAACGGATAAACATACTTATATACTTTTTTTTTTTTGTAAACACATACATAATATACATATTAAACACCCAGACCAAGACAAATAGACATTCATGCACACAAATATTTGTCCGGGGATCGAACCCGGGACCTCTGGCGCAGAAGGTGGGGTTAGTACCCCTGCGCCAAACAGGTCGTCTATATATAAGAACTATAATAATTAAACAAATAATAAATATTGTAAGTACAGTCAACAGCGCCCTTACGTCGTTCGTAAAGCGGCGGTTTTCGTAGTGCAAATAAAAAGCCGTACGTGCTGTTGACCGTACAAATAATAGATAAGACATAGGGAATAAGAAATAACTTTAGATAGGATTTGTGGTATTCGAACTACGGTTGCCAACCCTACTATATATTATAGTATCTTACTATATAAGGGGATCAATTACTATATTTCTGAAAGTAATATTAGTATGCGAAACTACTATATATAAAAAAAAACATGAAGTACCTAAATAACCACATCAGCAGCTGATGTGGTTATGATGATCAGCTGATGATCAGCTGCAGCTTCGAAAATATTTGACAGAAAAAAATTGGTAACCATAATTGAAACCGGATACCTTAACCGTGGTTTTGCTTATTTTAACATTGTGTAATCCACACTTACAATTTACTTAATAATACTATTTTTTACCGACTTCAACAAAAAAGGAGGGAGGTACTCAATTCAACCCGTATTTTTTTTATTTTTTTTGTCCGATGTATGTATACCGATTACTCCGGTGTTGGTGATCCGATTTTAATAGTTGTTTTTTTGTTCGATCGGGTACACTGTCAATTTGGTCCCATATAAGTCTCATTGAGATCCGATGATAATCATCGGTGATATGGGGCCTAATATCATGGATGTCATGAAACAATTATATCATCCAGGTAATTGTTAGATTCTTGTTCGAGCTGAAGTTTCACGCAATAACTACTGAGCGGATTTTGATGAAACTTTTTTGTTAAATAGCTATTGGTCCTCGCCAACATACCTATAGGCTATAAACCCTCAATAAGTAACGTCCCTGCACCGGGAAAAGCAGCTTTGTAAAAGGTAATGAGGAATTGACATAAGGTTATTAGCGTAGGTACGAGACCTGTTCTACCTTTAAAAATTGTGAAATAAAAAACTTTTTATAAAAAATTAAAACCGACTTCAAAAAACTAAAAAGCAAAAAATTAACCTTTTGGAGTCGGTGCCAGCCAAGGCAAGAAAAATAAAATAACTGGACCGCAAAGTAGAATGCCTTGGCTGGCACCTGGCACTTAGTTTTTTGAAGTCGGTTTTAATTTTTTTATAAAAAGTTTTTTTTGATTACCGGTTCGATTTGCCGCCAGTGTGAATGTAGCCTTACACTTCAATTCCTGACCATCCTATACATGCTACAATATATGTTCTGTCTCTCAGACACTGACTAAGGAGTTTAGCATTGATTCCGTGTGATTGATGCCTGAATCGAACGGTAATCCGATGCGATATCGTGTTCGTGTCTATTCGGTCCGTTCCGAATTGTCCGATAATCCGATTGATTGTGTTATAATTCGGTATTAATAGGGCTTTGATGACTGAAAATTGAGTTGAGACGACAAATTAAGAGAATTTCCGGTATAAGTAGTTAGTTATTAAAACTGCTGGCATTTTACTTTGCTTTGCTTGATTATCATACTTGGGTGGTTTGTTTTTTTTCTGCTTTTCAGTAGAAAGATATGACTTAGCGAGCTTCTATCTGCTGCTGCAAGAAAACTAATCAAATATTTTTCCTATAAGTAGACATTTTCTTAGAAAAAATATAAGCACTCTTGGTAACTCCTGGCCTTCTAAAGAAAAAAAATATGCGTTCATAAATTACACAGTATGATAAGCTGAAAGTAGATCTGATCATTTCGTAGAAACTGTGTAAATACTCTTTTCACTTACCTATCTCCTCTCGAAGTGAGGTCTACATTTTTGTTTTGTAGCTTCTTCTTGCCTGTTACTAATGATATTAAATGTGTGTACTTGAAGCAGATATGTCGTACGAGCTAGCATTGTGAAACATTGGACAGACCCTATAAGAGGTCCGATTCAATTCGCTATCTTTTTCATTTCCGTGCTTTTGTCCTACTTGTCAATTGTCAATGTGTGCAGTACTCGTCACAGATTTCAACGCAAATTGCTATGAAGGTAACATATCTACAGGGTGTTATAAGACCCATACCGAAGCCGTAACATATGCGTAATTTACATCAGAATAAATAAGAATATGTAAAAATAATTGCAGGGAAACGACTTTTATTTTTCGTTTTCAGGAAATTGGTTAGGTGTTATTATCACACTCAAAAAATGCGTGCAACAACGTATGCGTGTGTCTAGAAGGTATGAGTAGGCGGCCGAGATCCAGATTTTTTGATCGGTTTTAAACGATAATCTTTAAAAAAAAAATGTTGACTATGATCATTTTCAATAACTCCTTAACTATCAGGTTCCGAGATTTGGCCCCATACAAGAACATTATAGTTACGATAGGGAGAATACGTTGTTTTCGTTTTTGCTTATGGGACTTTTAACACCCTGTATTTTAAAACATTGTATATCCCCCTCAAAGTGCACCTTTGATTTTCTGCCAATCTCGCAAGAGATTAATGGCGTTAGGATATGTATGTATGTGGGCTTATGACTCTTGTCGCTTATCGCTTGACGCTTGAGCCGTAAAGCAAAATCTCTCGTGCCACAAAGTAAAAGACAAGTTGATAAGTAAGAGTAATGTATTGAGGTTTAATGTAACATGTCTGGATCATCGGAAACAGACTGGAACTGATCTGAACGAAATGAAACAATGAAACAATTTAACCAGTGATTTTATTGCTGTTTCATTTGCAAGTTATTTTTATTCTAAGTCAGGGAAAAGAAGCTATTTTAAAGTTGAATCAATAGAACATATTTTTGGAGCACTTTGGTAATCAAATAAATACTTGCATAAAAAATTCTACATGCAAACGAAGATTGGAAATTGGTTTTAGTATGACTGATTGCTAAAAGACAGTAGTTAGGTTTTTTTATTATTATTTGAAACTAGAATATCCACAACTTGGCACTGTTTTTGCTCTAATTAATAGTATGACTCAAATCACAACGATTGAACCATCATTATCGCAACTGGTGGGCGTGAACTGATAAACGTTAATGGTTTTTTTAAACAAATAATTGTATAAATCGCTCTTATTGCGTTAACAATAAGCTCTTCTTGTTTTACCTAATGTTTTGTATTTTTAGCATTAGGTGAATTTTAATTAAAACATTTAATACAAGAGTTCACTTTGCAAGGGAAAATGTTTGTAAAAAAATTGGGTCGTTTCAATAATTTTGACGACCTGTTTGGCGCAGGGGTACTAACCCCACCTTCTGCGCCAGAGGTCCCGGGTTCGATCCTCGGACAAGGGAAATATTTGTGTGCATGAACATGTCTATTTGTCTTGGTCTAGCTGGATGTTTGATATGTATATTAGGTATGTATTACCAAATAAAAATAAGTAAGTTTATCCGTTATCTAGTATCCATAACACAAGTTCTTCATGATAATTAACGTGGGCTAGAATTGGTGTGATTGTATGGAAATATTTATTTATTTATTTATATTAACTTAAGCAAAGTTAAAGCCATTTTTCATAATTATCCAGTCTAAAACTCATTAATGGTAATAACCCTTTCACGCCCCGGATTGTAGACACAATAGATATTTCATTATTCTCTGGACACTGGTGTCTTTTGTCCGAACCGGACACAAGACACGAGGATTTGATGAATTAAGTCGTAATCAGGAGCTAAAAATTATTGTGTACAGTGCTTGTAAAACTGTTTATTTCATTGTTACAGGTAAGCAGTCGTCATCGAGGATATCAAAATGCCTCTGTCTACAAATACTGGTAATGCCAATTTAACTATCAATACACCCACATATTTGATTCACAAAATCCTACACTCCAAATACCGAAAGAGTTGTTAAAACTGTTTTATCAGTTTTCAAAATAAATACAACTCGCTCACGCGCTCTATTGATTGATATACCCGTATATTGTTCTATTTGAATTAATCGAATCGGTTGAACGAATGAATAAGTGAAATAAAGAATGGCGGATGAATGTAACGGGACGGGACATTGCTGGAATTTCTGTGGAAAACGGAAGAAAGCCATAGAATAAAAAAAATCATCATCACTACATTCTGCTGAGTATCAAGCCTAAGTAAACAGAAATTAATTCGAATCTGGTTGAATTAAGAAGCCCGTGGCGCAGTGTTCGCGCGGCTTGCGATTGTTAAGCACCTTTCGCAATGGTCGGGCACGGGATGGGTGACAAAAGTTTACTATATCGAGCTCCTCCGTGCTCCGGAAGGCACGTGAAGCCGTTGGTCCCGGCTGCAGTTGCAGTGGTTAAAACCCACCAATCCTTGGTCCCGTGTAGTGGTTGGTGGCCCGTTCTCCTTATCCATCCATAACGAAGGCCAGTGCCTTAGCAGTGAGGATATAAAAAATGGCTGATGACGAAACAGGAATTCAGAAGGCGCTGTTGTTTGTTGTTGTGTACCTATACAATCGAAGAACTGCCCGGCGACCAGTAGGGTTTTCTTCGGGACGTGTTATCGAATTATTTATTAGTAGCTTCCGCCTGCAGTTTCACTCGCGTGGTTCCCGTTCCTGTGGATATATTGGGATAAAAAGTAGATTATGTTATTCTGCATCCTTTCAACAACGCTCCCTAAACTCTACCGTCCGACAGCGAAGTTCGTCGACTTTTTTGTAAGATCAATTAAGACTCTAAACGAGAACGCTAGTGAAAATACTAGAATAAACTTAAAAAAAAAATGTTAACACAAAAAGTTCTGTTATAAAAATAAAATAAATATTTATTTACCCTAATTGTTACGTTTATTAATTTCACAGACGTCGAGGGACCGCTTTAATAGCTGAATAGTATCGTGTAGTGCCTAGCGATAGGTACGAGGGCGGGTCAATAAGTCCGTGACTTTTGAAATAAAACACAGATTTTTTGATAAATAAATCATTTTATTTTTCAACGTAGTCTCCCTTGAGCTCTATACACTTTGTCCAACGCTTCTCCAATTTTTTTATCCCTTCCAAAAATATGATTTGTCGAGGTCCTCAAAATAGGCCTTTGTTTGCGAGATGTCTTCATCATTGGAGTCAAATCTTTTTCCACCAAGCCATTTCTTCAGGTCTGGGAACAAGAAATAGTCACTCGGAGCCAAATCTGGAGAATAGGGCGGATGAGGGAGCAATTCATAGCCCAATTTATGGATTTTTGCCATGGCAACTGCACATGTGT
This sequence comes from Chrysoteuchia culmella, assembly GCA_910589605.1. NCBI lineage: Eukaryota > Metazoa > Arthropoda > Insecta > Lepidoptera > Crambidae > Chrysoteuchia > Chrysoteuchia culmella. The sequence continues at coordinate 8,126,171 of OU342651.1, forward strand.
GCACCCTTACATTGTCTTAGTGGAAAAGAACTTTTTTCTTAGCCAAATGAGGTCGGTTTTTTTTAAATCGTCATTGAAACGGTCCAATAAGTTGGCATAATGTTCCCTATTGATTGTTCTTCCCTTTTGAAGGTAGTCAATGTGGATTATCCCACGTGCATCCCAAAAAACAGTCGCCATAACTTTATTGACTGACAAACCCACCTTGGCCTTCTTTGGCGCCGATTCACTCTTAGAAACCCACTGTTTTGACTGTTGTTTGGTCTCTGGTGTGTTGTGAGGGATCCATGTTTCGTCCACGGTAAACGGCGCAAAAACTCCTCCATATTGCGATTAAACAACGCCAAACCTCTTTTTTTTTTTTCTCGTATTACTGGGTAGTCTGATAAAGATAGCTGTCAAACACAAACTAACTGACGCAGAAAGTTCAAATTTTGATAGGAGTCAATTGACAGCTGATGCCTGTTGACAGGAGTAGTGTTGCTTTTTCAGTAAAGAGGTCAGAAATTCAAAAAGTCACGGACTTATTGACCCGCCCTCGTACATATCGGTGCCCGAAGTCTTTGAAAATTAATAACCGTAAAAAAATAAGTAATTAGGGTAAACAAATATAATTTTTTACTTTTCAAGAATATTTTTTTGTGTTTCAAGAATATTTTTTAGCTTTTTATTTTTTTATTATTAAGATTAAGATCAAATTGTTCGATGCTCAAACTCAGCTCAAAGTCACTAACTGTATGTCTACCCTGTGACCAAGACCGTTTCAACGAGCCTAAACACGATAAAATACTCGATGTATTTAAAATACTCGATGTATTAACTGCTTGAGTTCATATTCATATTCATTTTTCATAATTTTTCACACACGCCCACAACATACATATACTCATACATACGCTTTAATTTAATTTAGTTCTATAAGTTCCTTATGTAATTAAAATAGAGTTTATTTATCGAGCATGCTGTGCTCACCTATAAGTGGTTGTACAATAAGTTAAGTCTTTGATTAAGTATTTACTTCTGATGTATCATTGTATCAACCGTTGGTGATCCTAAATAAAGAGAAAAAAAAAATGTGTGCTGTAAGTCATCGAGGAGTTGGATACTCTGCAGACTGTGCTGGTCGCTTCATCAGGTCAAGTCTACAATATTTTAATCACGGCGCCGGATTTGCTTACCGTTTCAAATTTAAACTCGATTAGTCAAGTGGAAGTAAAGTAAATGTCCATGTCCTGTGAAAGTTGATAAATCTGTGACTGATGGATGGACTGATGAACTAATTTTGATGCGGTTTTTTTTTATTTGAAAGCTGATATGATCAAGATGGTTCTTAGCTATAATTTATGAAGATCTGCTAAGTCATTTGAATGCCATCAGTTCATTTGGTCATTAAAATGAAAATCAGAGTAGGATATGAGCTGATGATCTTCAAACGGCTTAACGGATCTTCATCAACTATAGCTATGAACCATCTCGATCACGCCAGCTTTCAACAGTAGCCTCAGATAAACAGATACATACACACGTCAAACTTATAACACTCCTCTTTTTGCGTCAGGGATAAAAAAAATGCTGGAGATGATCACACTAAAATATACGATGAAAAAATTTATAACAAAACTAGTTAGACCAAGTAAACAAAATGTCACAACGTAATGTGCTTTGTTTCATCCCTTTCTTTTGAAGCGGCTCTTGATGAGACATAGAAATTGGTTTGGATCAGAAAGGTTTTTCACTGTCAGTAGCCTCGTGACTTGGTTGAATGGGAGCGCAGGGCATTTGGTCAACACGGCTAACCTACTGCCCTTAAGATTGATAAGGCCAGTAACACATTAACAACTTAAAATAAAATATTTATCTGAAAATAATTTTATTTTTATTATTTAATAGGTATTCTGCATTTACTTACGTTTTTTATGAGATCATATTTTAATCCAGATAAATTAATTAATCTTCAAATTTACCTGAGTCAGACGGAAAATCGATCTGAGGGGCTTTTCTGGACAGGATCGCGTTGAGATCGAGATTGAAAGACAATAATTATTGCTGATTTTCGACGTTGATCTATGTGGAATGGCGCTACAATCGATTTGTAGTGTTCAAAATTACTTTATCATAAGTATAAAAATAGCATTGAAAAATGCAAATATTAAAAAAACATAAATTCTTTATCACTTTTTACTATTGTCATAATTACTGACTTTCGACGTTAATTCAATCTCGATCTCAATGCGATCGCGACAAGAGTAAGAGGGCTGTTTACGGAGACGAGCTAGTACTGAGAGACTTTGCTTGGTCGTGATTGGCTGAAAATAAGGTGATTTGCCTTATCGCTTTCGTTCAGCCATTCACTAACGACCGGATTGCCTATACGTCTCTTCTTCAACCAATCACGACCTAACTTCCTAACTAGCTCGCAGTGGCGAAGGGTCCCTAAATACCGTTCCCATCAGCTTCCCTTTTGGAAATCTCACGCCAGCTATCCACCATGCAGATCATAAAAATGATGTCAGTAACTATTGTCGTCACCAATTAGTTTAATTATAATGTGGATACTAGGCAGTAACAAAATTAACAAAATGTTTTGTTTTCCATCTTTATTAATGTCTGATTTGTGATTTTTTCTTGGTCCGGCTTACCTACTCCATAAATAGACTACTTACTCGCCACTTTTAGCTCGTCTTCGTGAATAGACTTTAGTCTCCTAGTTGCAAAGAACAGATTTATCAGATAGAATTAAAGAGATTCGTGCACTTGAAAGAGAAGAGAAAAAGGAAAAATCAGGAAATATGGAAGCGTCGTTTCTTCTATACTAATATTATAAAGAGGAAAGATTTAATTGTTTGTTTGTTTGCATGCTCCGAAACTACCAAACGGGTTTAGATGAAATTTAGTACACAGATAGTAGATATCCTGGTTATGAACATAGGATACTTTTGATCCGGATATTCCAACAGGAACGGGAACCACGCGGGTGTAACCACGAGCGGCCGCTAGTTTTTAAAACTTTTGTAATTTTCTTATGTTGATTGATAGAGGATACTATATTCATTGAGGAATCCGGGAGAGGCTCGCTTCCATCTTCAGCCTTATCAAACTTAACATGGTATGATGAAGGCTAAGAGTCTCCCCGTCGTTCATTAAAAAAATGACATTTCCGGAGGGCTGATTATCTAACGAAAACTCGGTTCAGTTTTCAGTTTCATCGCTGTTGTGGCTGTCATACAGTATGTAAATGTGACAGTAATGACAGCGACGAAACTGGTTGCTTGAAAACGAACAGGAAAATATTTACGATAGTCTTTTTTTAATGCAGTCACACCTTATCTAGCCCACGTTAAGTTTCATGAAGAACTTGAGTTATGGATACTAGATAACGGATAAACATACTTTTTTTTATTTTTGTAAATACATACAAAATATACATATTAAACACCCAGACCTAGACAAATAGTCATGTTCATGCACACATGACATTCATGTTACAATCACAAATATTTGTCTTGTCCGGGGATCGAACCCGGGACCTCTGGCGTAGAAGGCGGGTTTAGTACCCCTGCGCCAAACAGGTCGTCATGTTAAATGAAGACATGGTGGGTACCCTATTTCTTTAGAATGGTCGTTTAAAAAAAGAGATGTTTCACATTACGGACATTTTAAGGAAATAAATAGTTCTACGGAATAGTTAGGTAATGTTCTAACAAAGTTTGCACAGAGACAATTATCAGTTTTCATAAGCAGTTTTTGTACCTTTAATTTTGTACTAGATTTATATTACAATACACTTATAAAAAACTGCTTTGTTAAATGACTTCAATAATTTGAACATTAAGGCCGTAAATATACTACTAACATGTTAAGTGTAGCAAGATCACATTCTGAATGTCACTTATTCTAATAGAATTGTCGCTATGATACTTGACAGTAGGCACTTAGTAAACCTAATAGCAACGTTTACCTCCTGCACCTCATTCGATGATAAATGAAAATAAATGTTACCCTTCATGTGGACTAAGCCTGATTTAACTCTTCTCACGACACGACCTGTCGACCCGGTCTTATACAGTAAATGGCAATCGAGATTCTCCAAGTTATTACTTTGACCGAAATAGAAGGGACCCTTAGTCTGACGCTTCGTATTCTTCGCATGTGTAGACTAGTATACGAAGACATGATAGTTTCTCTAGAATTTGGAAGGATTATTTTATAGTTTTTTCTGCTGACGAAGGATCAAAGCCGTAAACAGTGAAGCCTCTTGCGAATAGTAAAAATCTACCCCGTTTTTGTGAATAATAGCTGAAATAAGGTCAATCACTTTTTTTTATACTTTGAGAATTCAACTATGTTTCTAAATATCATGCGTGTTCATACAATAAAACATTACAGACTTTCTTATCGTATTAAAATTTATCGTCTTCTAGTATACGTAATAAGTGATATCACAATAAGATTTTACATTGTAAATTGTTGCTTCATTGAAATAAAAAATTTTTAGGGGTTTTTTGATTGTGCCGAAACGTCGGGAAAATCAAAAAACCCCTAAAAAACCAAAAAATACGGACAATTACAACTTAGTTCGTGAAATATAGCGCGTTTGATATCCGTAAAAGTTGTTTTATTTTAATGAACAGTGCGCGCCAAAACATAAGATGTACGTATTGTTGCTTCATGATTATTTGTTTGTCCATAAACTGAACATTAGTTTTTCTTGTACCCGAGTTCATAGAATACCACTAGGGCATAATGAAACTAGCTACAATTACAAATATCAACTGACAACTGTGTCTCATTTACGCCCACCGCCTAATTACTCTCACCCCATAAAACGGGTTACAATAATGTCAATATATCACAAAACAAAGCATTTGCAAGTCAATAAATTTAGTACAGAATCGTGCAGTAGAGTCCCTGGAGGCGTTTGGCGGGCGACCAATGCGTCGAACCCGTAATTACGCCATTCGCCAAGGAATATATGCCGTTTATGCCATCCGCCATTATTGGCGGGAATGGTCGCCGAATTATGTTATTGCTCTCCGTGGTACAATTTAGGTGTATCTTGAACATGTGTTACGGCAAGATTTAGCGCGCGCGTTCAGGGTTGAATCTGAATTAAAAGAGGTAGCGATTTTTTTATTGAGTATAATTGTCTTAAGCTTTTTTTGTTTTAAAACAAATTGCGTGGTTCAGTTGATTACTTGAAATGGACAGTTTTTGTATAATAATTATATTATATTTCTTACCATTACAAAAATATTACTGACCAAATAATTTAAATTACAATAATTGTAATTTAAATTATTTGGTCAGTAATATTGTGTGTTACTATTTCTTAAATTTCATGAGATTCAATAACAACACATTTCATTAATTCTTATTAGTAATATACCCATCTATTGTCATTTTGTGGGAATTCGTAAAATGTATGAGAACCAGTAGACCGGTTATTAATTCCGATCTACTTATTCTAAATTGTATTATTGGAATACCTAAGTGTAGCTTTTAAGTTTAACATACTTAGCAAAGGTAGGCTTTTCAGATGGACCTGAAATAGTCTAATAAGAGATTGTCATAGCTGGATTTTTCAAAACCTTTATTATTTTTGATCTTTTAAAGTATATATTTTTTTTTATATATATAAATTGTGCCGTGTGGTGACGGCCTAAGAATACAAGTGTCACCACTACCTTACATGCCTGGGATGTCGTAAGAGTCGACTAAGAGGCTCGACGCATTGAAAACCTGTGCGAGAGAAGGAAAACTTGAAACAAACCCTCTACCAACCCGTCTGGCCAGCGTGGTAGCAATAGGCTAATAACCTCCCACGAACGCCACAATAAGTGTGAGCTAGGAGAGGCTTATGTCCAGCAGTCGCCGTCCACAGGCTGATGATGGAAAGTATAATTAGGCTTTAAAAATGAGATGATGCCACCAACATTTTATAAGAGCATGCAACTATAGTATTTTTTACATGCGATAACAGTTCGTCATTATATTTATTCACATAAAATACAGATTATCGCAAATTTGCACCCATTATAGCAACAATAATCGCACACAAAATGCTTACATAAATAAACATTTTACGATAGTATCTCTGAATTGCACCGACGGACGTTGTAATGCCAATTACACGCAAATCGCTCTGATTAATACCAGCTTTTGTTTGTGTTTTATGCATTTTATCCACGCTTTATTCAAACGTAAAGTAAAAGTTGAATTCATTTATACTAAATTAAGTATCTACACTTATAAAAGTTTGTTTGTAGGAAGTAATCTCTGGAATTTCTGAAACGATTTTCTTCCACAAGTAGAAAGCTAGTGAGTGCTCCCTGAGTGACATTGGCTACTTTTACCGCGGAAGAACTTCTACGGGAAATGGAATACGCGGCACTTAGCTAAAGAAGCTGCGAAAGTGTGTTTGTTTGCCCTTCTTTCACGCCATAACTAAGCAAACAATCGACTTTTGCCATGGAGTTAGTTGAAAGACCTTTTTGACTTTTCCACCAACTAAACTGTTTCGTTGTGTGTAAAGTTGAATATATATATATATATATATATATATATGTATATATATATATATATATATATATATATATATATATATATATATATATATATATATACATGCGAGAGCTCTAACACACACTTCAGTCAACATTATATGTTTAAAAACACTTCGCTTAATTCGATTCATCTATTGGTATTGGTTATATTCGTTTAAGAAAGTGGTTACGCAAATTGATTGATAAGAGATGCGCAGACGCTAAGCGATGACTCAGTTCAGTACACGATTGTTCTCCCACGCATCGTGATTGTTCATCGTAACCGTTGTGTAACTGCATTCACATAATGCACTTGTATGAAGTGATATTAATTTAAACTGATCGAATAAGATCATTAGTCAAATTCAAGGAACTTGTATTCTTTATAGTTAGTGCTTTCATAATCTTTTATTTTTAATTCACAATAAAAATAAACTAGTGTTTTTTTTTACAAATCAGGCTTATTTAAAAAAGATGGACACTTTCTTGAACACTTATTATCAATACTTTACGCTAGAAAAGAACTTGTCTCTAATAACCAGTGATCGGAACTTTTTTGTTCATCCAGGGCCGAACTCAGATTTTTTTATGGAATGTCAATTTAAATTAATCGAACTGTTCATTACTATTTTATTTAATTCCCATTTGCTCACTAATCCCTTGATTTTTACAGTGTTTACATAATTTGTTTTTTATGGTATATTAAAAGTCACAACTTTAATAAGTAAGTACATAATCCGCTTTTCTTTGTTTTTTTTTATGTACCCAGTGACATTCGCGTTATCAAGAAAAATACAACGATAATCCTTCAAGCCGTTTATGCTGTAGCAGGGAACATAGAAATCTACACACAAACATACATACCTACAAACTCTTGAAAAACGTAGCCCTTCCACAAGCAGTCGGGTAATTAATAGTAGATACGACTTCATTACTTTGCAATAACAATATTAAAAAAATAAAAACCTCGTTTGCGCCCCTTTCATTAAAATTTACTTTGCGCCCCTTTGCGCCTCTTTCCGGAGTCCGTCATGACCGAAAAAAATCCGATCCCTGCTAATAACTCAAGTAAGGATTGAAACGTCCTTCACAATTTGGGTGAATACTCAGCACCGAGTTAATGAAACGACAAATAAAATACACGTTGTTATTCGGTGATCAATTTAAATCACTTATTAAAAAAGCAAAAGGATGAGAAAAGTTGCTACTAATGTAAAATGGACTCTCATGGTCTGAAATAAAATACAAAAAAAAGGTATTTTATCAATAATAGGAGAAAGGAGGTCCTCCTTCTCAACATCCGAAATTTTTTTTGTACAATTTTTTGCACGTTGTTTTATGATTTCCGTATACCTAATTTCACAAAATAAAAATATGACATCTAACGCATTAAGCTCTTAATAGTTTTTCGAGCTTGCTAACGATGTAATTGTTTTCCCACGTGCACAGTATACCTTTATATTTTAAGTCAAGCACGTGTCTTGTAACGGTTAAGTAACCGTGATTTGTAAACTATGCGCCGGAGTTCCCGATCAATTAATGTTGATAGGCGTTCGCATTGATGTTCAACCAGCCGTGAAGTTGACTGTGATTCTCAATTGTTTTTTGGGTTACAAAAAATCTTGTTGGAATACCTAATTCGTTATAGATGCTCTGTTTATGATGTTACATTCAATTGGATGATTGTAAAAAAGAAACCAACATATTAGAGCAGTAAATACGTATGTGGAGAAATATTACCGCAATATCATTACTGTTGCAGTTTGGAAAACAATACTATAAATATTACAAATATACGATAAGCAAACTTACTTGCTATGTAACTACATACGACTTACGTATCTATTCTACAGAAATTAAAATAAAATAAACTAAAATTACCCATAAGCTGTTTTTATGTGCCTGCAATAGATAGCATTAAAAGCCACAAAAAACTTAGTTCATGATTTTTGATTTTTTGCATTTTTCAATGCTATTTTTATACTTATGATAAATTTTAAACAGAAAAATATTGGAAAAAATTAACTCGGCCACAAGTCAATTCTCAGATGGAAATCGAACCCATGACCTTTGGGAATCCAGTCCAATGCTCTAACCGCTGAGCTACCGAGACTTACTTCAGTTCGCGCAAACCTTAATTCATTTTCAAATAAAATGTAACTTCTTAACAAATCACATAAAATTTGAGACCTCCTTACTCTCATCCTAAACCGCAGATAAAAGCTTTTTTAAAACGCGGAAAATTTGCAATGCGCTTATTTATCGCTATTTTACTCCACCTGAAATGTGTAGGTAGTGAATTGTACTGCTTAGAGCGCGTCGCGCAAATGCTACGTATTGCGTAAAACAAAATGTACGCACAACTTATTGGCTATAAAATATGTGAGTACGTGAGGGAACGTTCGCGACTGCGCGCAAAATCGTACACCTATGTTATTTTAAGCAATATTATGCAATTCGAATGAGGTTATGCTTGAAACATGTTTCAATGCAAGATTTTCAGTTTCTTAACGCGCCTTAAACAAGTCACTTGTCATCATTGATGTTCGTAGTCTTACGGTATTTGCTTTTTGTGTATTGGTATTGGGAAATCTGACAAAGATTGAGCTGAATCATTAACCTTATTTGTATAGTACGACCAAGTGGCAAGCAGCATTATTTGATTCTTCTTACTTTAGTCATTAGACACGCTTCAATTTTATGGTCACGCTGTGATTGTGCAGATGTTTGAACATAATTATTAATAATCTTAATCCTAACCAATAAGCCATAAGCGCGAAAGTGTGTTTGTTTGTCTTTTCTTGACGCAGTAAATAAGCAACCAATCGACTTGTTTTTTTTAATGAATGCCTTCATCATACCTGATGTTAAGTATTGATAAGACTGATGATGGTAGCGAGCCTCTCCCGGAATTCCCAGCCACTGAGGAACTAGCTATCTTATCTCGTATTGCCGGAACACAACAATGCTGAAAACATTGTTGTTATGGCGTCAGGCTTAGATAAGATAGTGGTAGCTAGCCAGGCGGACTTACAACAAGTCCTACCACCAACCAAACCGAATACAATATGTACCCCCGCTGGGAATCGAACCCGGGACCCCTGGGTCTGATACCGGTGGTTGTACCACTAGACCACAGAGGCGGTTAAAATTTGGCATAGAGATTTTTTGGCGGATTTTTGGCATAAAGTTAGTTGAAAGGGCGGAGAGCAATAAAGGCTACTATTTATCCTGATATTCCTACGGAAACGGAAACCACGCAGGTAAAACCGCGGGTGGATGCTAGTTATTTAAGCGCTTTATCACTTTATCTAAAGTTTTTATTTGACTAGCGTTCCACACGCTACTTCGTCCAAGTGGTATTCTGTTCTATTGTGGCTCTGGTTATAATATCGTGCTCCTTAGGAATCACATCAAATTTTCGCGACAAATAGTAGGTTATTTGTATCCTTTTCCAAGGTCAAATCTATACGCTTACTATTTATGTGTTTGCTGCTTTAAAGGGTCACTTTATTGCCTACTCCTTATTTCGATTAATTTTAACAAGTCCAAATATGACACTACTTTTTTTCTGGGACAAATTGAACAGTAAGTTGCTAATGATCAAAAACTTTGTTTCTACCGTTCTTTGAACGGTTTCTTGTCGATCAGTCAACTTGAAATTTTCTATAGTGACAACAACCCACGCATTGCTGGCATAATGTTTATGGGTCAAGGAGGTTTGAGAGAGGAGAGAAAGACATTATAATGATGAATTCTAGGTACAATAAATGTTTTTGAGTACACATAACATAGGCTTGTATAAGTATACCCCTTCCTCAGTGTTCATCGAAGCATCCCTCATTGCTCTACCTTCATATTTACAATATCAACTCAAACAAGCGCACACAGGTATGTAATATACCGGTATTGTCACGTAATGGGGATGCCACGCGCATTGCTGGCCAAGTGTTTATGGTCCCTTGACCAAACACTTGGCCAGAAATGCGAGTCAAAACTCCTTAGGTTTAATTTGAAGATAAACTCATCGTAATTACGAGTTCTACAATAAATGGTTTTGAGTAAATATAAAATAACGTGAAAGCTTACCCCTTCCTCATGTTCATCGAAGCGTCCCTCATTACTCTACCTTCATATTTACAATGTCAACTTAAACAAGCTCACACAGGCATGTAGGTAATATACAGGTATTGTCACGTAATGGGGATGCCACGCGCATTGCTGGCTAAGTGTTAATGGGTCAAGGAGGGTTGAGCTGGCGACGGTTTTGTAGGGTTCGGTCGGCGATATTTCTCATTGTTTTTCTAGTTTCTTATAAAGGAGGTTGCGGTATCGTTGATAGTTCGAGTTTTAATTTGGAGTTTACGATTCTTTTTAATCGTTTTATAGTTGATTGGAGGTAAAAGGTAAGATCTCGAATTTAAAGGTACAATATCGATTAAAGTCAGTTCTCATGAGCTAATTCTCTTTCTTAAAGGCTAAATAAATAACTACGCAATTTAGTTTTCATTCAGTGATTTTTTTTCTCGATCACTTTTTTGTACGGTTATTGGAGATTTGAGGAGTGATGTGATGGCTGTTTTACTAATAACTAAATATCATTATTATATTGCTGAAAAGCAGGGTGTATCAATGTCATTGATACAATCATAGTGTACCTATCATAATATAGAAAATATTTTTTGGTACACGCAGTTGGTCGAGAAATTTACTTAGAGCAATACAAGAAATTGCAGTCATAAATTTGCTCACGTTTACTTACTCATATAAAATCATTAATACAAAATTGAGGTTCTCTTGAAGAAACTTCTAACATTTACTTGACTTGAGTTAACCTTTAGCCCTTTACGAAAAGGAGTCATAAATATCATACAATAATGAATGACATTTTTGTCCTGAAGGTTAACCGTTCAAGTGTTCTTTTATGCTGGCCATTATGTATTCTGCTGATATGAAAATACACGACGTTTCATGCACAGTGATGTTTACATTAATAATGACCTGAACTGAACAATGTGTGAACTAAAATTGGTCGTCACCAGCCATTTTAATGTCCCCACTGCTGGGACACTGGCCTTCCTTATAGATGGACAAAAAGAATAGGCCATGACCCACCACGCAGGCCCAATTAAGATTGGGGGGTTTTAACGACTGCAAATACAGCCGGTACCAACGGTTTTACATGCCTTTCAAAGCACGCAGGAGCTGAAGACAAAAAAAAATTGGTCACCCATCCTGTGACCGACCATTAAGAACGTTGCTTAAGAACTACAATGGCAGGCCGAGAGCCTGAACCACTGCGCTACTGAGATCCTCAAAATAGGTCGAATCAATGAAACTGAAGCATACAGGCATATTCTTGATTGACACAAGGAAGCATAATAGGCACAACATAATATATAATAGTTATGATGACGTGATCTGATCGTCATGATTAATTTATAAGAGACGGGAGTGATAGGTTGAGGTCCAAGGTTCTATCATCACGTTTCTTCATACATGATCAATTAACTTAATAGATACATACCTATAAGTGCGCACTCAAAGTTTGACCTTGCCAGTAGTTTGGCTTTTGAATGAGTAATACGGATTAGTTTAAACTTAAAAAGCTTTTTTGTTTGTTGTTGTAAATTGTGATGTAAAGTAAACGAAGGTACAGCTGGCAAGGGTGTCATAATGAGGTAATTTTCAAAGCTCCAAGTATAATAATATTGTAATTCTAATACATAAAATATAAGAGAAAATCCGTAGGTAACGAATGGATCAAAGCTAAATTAATAAAAATGGTGGTTCGAAATAAATAAAGTATTCATAAAGACAAAAACAGCAAGGCACTTTTTCTGACATTTTCAAATCCGTTGATTTTTATTTTATTGTCAGAACATGTTCCATTAAGCTTTCGTCGATATCTGATTTGGGAAAAGTAGCTAAATTACATTATAAAATCTCGTATCTTTTCAATACCTTCTGCTTGAAATTAAACACTAAAAATGTGTCTATGCGTACTTATGGATCATAATTAGAACAAATAATTTACAGATTCAGCATCGTTACCCTGTTATTAATAACATTTCAATAGTTTGATGCTGACTGTACCATATTAAAGTTATTTCTCAGAATTTCTGTAAGTCTGTATCCTTGATGAGGAAATAAATTGAGGCCAGCAATGTCGTGTTCATATTTGAGCGGCTTTTGAAAAATTATTACGTAACTTACCGTATTACGTTCCTATAATAGACACATTTTACTAAACGAAATATACAGCAGTAGGTAATAAATTCATAACATGTTATTCCCTATGCCATCATGGTAACTTTGCAGAGCAATATTGAGTGGAACATGTGGCGTGGCTTGTTGGCTGTTTGCACCTCAAATATGTACGTAGCTTACAAGTTTCCGAACTCATAAGTGTCGGAGAAGATTTTGCGGTTTGCGTAGTGTTAAAGCAAGCTACCTTATTATGTGTTACCCACATTTCACCGCAAAGACCTTTTTTATGAACACAGGGAGACGCCCAGCCTTCATCATACCTGATGTTAATTGATTATTGATTATACTGAAGGTGGAAGCGCGCCGCCTGGCCCGGTATCCTCATCCACTGAGGAACTGTCTATCTTATTATAACTTTTTAATTTTGCATTTACAATGCTATTTTTTGTGATAATTATTAAACAAGTAAATATACTAAAAAAAAGCGACTTGTCTCATGTAGCCCTGACGGGACTCGAACCTGCATCCTTGGGAATCCGGCCCAACGCACTGACCAATTATGCTACAGAGACCTACGAGAACACGTCGAAATTCTCTAGTATATTCACCTTTTCTACGGTGTTGGCCACCATCGTTTCATCAATGAGAGAAATATCCTCGCATTCGAAAGAAACATCTTTACAGATGTATTACTATCGATTAACATGAAACAGCTATCTAATTATAACTTTTTAATTTTGCATTTTACAATGCAATTTTGATGTGATAATTTTTAAGTGGCTATCTTATCTTTAACTGCTGGAAAACTACAACGCTGTTGTTTTGGCGTCAGAGAGATAAGATGGTGTTAGCTACTCTAGCCAGGTGGACTTACAACCAGTCCTACCCCCAACGAAACCGAATATCTGGGACCTCTGGGTCAAATATCGGTGTTTGTTACCACTAGACCACAGTGATACGCTTCGGCCGTGTTAAGCACGACGGGTGTGCAGAAAAGATGAAAAAAAACCCAATAATGTGGTTAACAAGTATAATTAAAGTTTATAAGATATAAAACAGGGTGTGGGTTCAACGCGAACTTCGATTGGTGGCTCTCACGAGAGTAAGAAGGGAACTTAGCTTAAGAACTGCCTAGAGGAGGTAGAAGCGAAAGTCTGGCGTCACGGACTAAGTTCGCTTAGGGAGCAAGATGTTCAGCCTCGGTAGTATGAAGGGTGGGCTCGGTGTGGTGATGCGCATGTTGACACGATGTGGAGAAGTTTCCAGGGTAGACCGGAGCAGATGAGAGGTGCCGAGGAAGATGAGTAGACGGAACAGTTGTAGATGCTGCTCGTGGATACGACCCCTAGTACGGGGATCGCAAATTCACACAACAAGAAAACTAGAATGACTATATGGTAGGTTAGCAGGTAGGCAATAGAAATTTCACCAGAGATGTGAAATGTATATATATATGGTTTACTTTAGTTATTTTCATAGTGTAATGTCTTATGGCGTGTTGTTGTGGGGCTCAGCAGCTAATATAGAAAATGTTTTTATACTTCAAAAAAGAGCTGTGCGCGCCATTTACAAACTTCGACGTAGAGATTCTCTTAAGGATTTGTTTAAAGAGATTAATATACTAACTTTGGCGGGACAATACATCTATGATAATTTAGTATATGTAAGGAAACATCATGATTTATTTATAAAGCATAGCGATGTTCATAATTTTAATACTAGAAACAAGAATAAGCTTGCCGTTCCAAAATTTCGGCTTGAAAAATGTAGACGCTCGTTTTTGGGGAAAGGCATAGCCTTTTTTAATAAAGTTCCACAACAAGTTATTGAGCTGCCTTTGCATAAATTTAAAATGTATGTTAAAAAACGCTCTAAAGCAAAGGTTATTACAAGGTAGATGACTATTTAAAAGACCAAAATGCATGGATGTGATACCAACATTGATCATACTATTGTAAATAGTGTAAGAGGAAAATATTCTAATATGAGTATGAGAAAATTTTCTTCTTTTATTAAATATATTTCAAGATTGTAGATTTGTGTTTGGCAACAACATGTTCCATTGTAAATGTTGTTGTTTCTGCTAAGGCTGATAAGTTTCTTGCGGCCGTTCTTCTTATCAGTTAAAAGATGTCCTGAATGGCTGGTAGGGAAAAAATGTTGGACTATTCGAAAGTACTTATCTATAAGTCTATTTGAATAAAAATCTTTGACTTTGACTTTGACTTTATACAAAAATCTATCTAGAATGTTCCGAATTCAAAAATTAAAGTAGGAGATGCTACACGAGTAGAATAATGTTTTGTCAATGGCATAGACAAAATGAAGATTGAAGACCGATCTACACACGGTGTTTTGTCTATGGCCGAAGAAGTACGGAATATTAAAGTCACAAAAACATAATAGTTATACATAGATAACTATGAAAAATATGTAAATGTTTTCTATATATATAAATAGCTAAATAAAATGAAATTAATTTTAGTAGTCTAATTGAGTTGGCCGAAATACGAAATCTCCCAGCCGTGAAGTTAGCAGTATCGAGGGTACGCAGGAATATTTTATGAATTAACTACCAGCGTTAAGTTTTATCAAAGCAAAATAAAGTAAACAAACAAGTTGGAATGGTGAAGTGAATGGTTTTTGATTTAATTTAGTTAAAAGTAAGTACTAGATTAAGATTTAGGAGTGTACGGTTTTTAGAACCGTTACAACAGAGGCGCTTCAGGAAGAAATTCCCACTGTGAAAATATGAATATTAGTTGAACAACTTTGGAAAGTTTTCTATGCTTTTACTGGTGTAATAGTCTCAAGAGAACAGTAAAAAGAGATTTCAGAATACATAAGCAGTTTTAATGCTAAAATATGCGTAGTAACTTATGTCGTCTCTCGAACCACGCAAAATTTACAAAGTTTTGGTATTATTCTCACTGAAATGTGTATTATTTAAATACTTTGCGTACATAACCTTACATTATATATTATAAATATCTATAGGTACTTACAACGTTATTTTACGTTTGTCCAAAACCTCAAAATCATTTGTAGAACTCATCATTACGAACATTGTTTTGTATGGGAGCAACCCTGAAATCGCGAAAAAATACAGCTGTTTCATACAAAATGTTAGCAGATTTCAATGCCTATTAACATTGTGACTGGTACTAAATTTGTAAATTTTTATTGTTACTTAATCACTGCTCATTGGATTTGGATGAAATTTTGCACGAAGATGTGTAAGTTTGGATGTTTAGACGTTTGCAAGTCAATCACGCAAAAACAGCAAAAATGGTTTTTAAGATATATTTAGCTTATAGCCTAATTTGAAACATAGGCATACCTACATTATTATCCCGATATTTCAACAGTAATAGGAACCATGTTGGTGAAACCGCGGGTGGCCATTATTAGGTCATAATCCGGACTAGGAAATAGGATTATTTTTATCCCGATATTCCCACGAGAACGGGAACCACGTGGGCGTAGATAGTATTTGATATTTCGTATTTTGCGCGTTACTCGGAAAAAGTATAATACATCTTAGGAGATCATTTTCCTTTAACGCCAACTTATTAAAAATAAATTCTCATCTGAGAATTCACTTGCGGCCGAGTTGATTTTTTTCCAATATTTTTATATTTTTTATCATAAGTATAAAAATAGCATTGAAAAATGCAAAAATGAAAAAGTCATCAAAAAATCTCATTTCGAAATAATAATATAAAAAACAAATAAAATATAATTTTATATATTAGTCGCTAGCAATGATCTCTTACGTGACAGCTTGCTCTGAAATATCTTTCGTTTTTAATTCATTCTGCCAGCGTAGCATGCGCACCGCGACTCGCTGTCGACGCTTATCTCGCGATGTCTGTCCCGCTCATATCAGTACGATACGCTCGCGCGAGAAAAGTATCGAGAAAGCTTTATCGAGGTGCTCATGTTACGCATGCTGGTTGACATTTTGGCTAGAATACTAAAATTTTCCAAATTCATAAAATATAAAAAAAATGCTTGAGGCCGATTTTCAGGGGGACATATTGAAAATTAATCGTCGTTCACTTTTTATTTACGATTGTCATTTATTTTCGTTAGATAATATATGAATCAAACGGACAAAAACTTTTAACCGAGGATTGAAACATAGGCCTTGAATAGAATTATTATTCAATCCAATAGCAAACAGATCAATCTCATTACAGCAAAATGCTGAAGCGATTAAGAAACACTGCCAAAATGGGTGAACTGACGTGGAAACGGAATCGAGTTAGCAAATATAGGATTAAGTGCCGGTCGTACCGGTCCGGTACGCTGACGGCACAAAGTACGTTAGGCGGTGGCAG
Organism: Chrysoteuchia culmella; assembly: GCA_910589605.1. Classification (NCBI taxonomy): domain Eukaryota; kingdom Metazoa; phylum Arthropoda; class Insecta; order Lepidoptera; family Crambidae; genus Chrysoteuchia; species Chrysoteuchia culmella. The sequence continues at coordinate 8,143,266 of OU342651.1, forward strand.
GCCAGGCCAGTACTCAGGCCGAAGCCGTACCGCAAGTGGCACGCTTAGCGGCAAGACTATAGCTTCTCGCCAGCATAGCTTGCAATGTATTGGTTCACTAGGATGAGTGACCTAAGCGATCAGCTAACCTTTTGCCGCTAAGCGTGTTATTATCATTCTCACAGGCACACGTTGACTTCACTCCATTGACTCGGGCATTATGAGCAATGGATAAGCGGTATTATATAAACATTACCTGAAAAGCAAGAATATTTTGTTATAAATCACTTGCAAAGAGTGCTTGCTTGCACTTGCTTAGTGTTAATAAAATTCCATATTGTCACAAATAAAACCTGAACCAGGGAAGAAAGGTTCTCAAATGGCGACCATGAACACTCACCATGTCGAACGATGACCCGCCCCCGTATTTCATTTTTTTCTACTTCTTAGTTTTTACGGACAGCAGGTTTGCTAACTGATTAAGTAAATAAATGAAAATAAAACTGAAAGGGTAACTCCAAGCACCGGAAGCATTGCATGACGGGGGAGAAATCCTCTGCGTGCACCGGCGAGTAGACAACGTTGATCTTAATTGCGAAGGTAATAGCCTTAAAGGCACGCGGGGATATTATAAAAATTGCGTTGTAGAGCGCATCTTTGCGATTCGCATTATTTGCTTTGCGAATTTCGTCGGGGGCTTTTGTTTCGCGAACGGTAGGGTCCTGGATCTGCTGTACGGTGGTTGCGCGATAGGTGGTTAAGGACTCTTTATCGGTGACTCTACCAAAGTAGTGATACTTCCGTCTCTCTCGGGCCTCATAGTGACCCTCTATCTGGTCGCCAAGTGTTTTAAAGTCTCCCGTAGGGCTCAAGAGACAATTCGTGATGTTGTAAAACCGTTAGGGGCAACTTATTCTCAAATTAAATTTGGTCGCTTGGAGTCAAGTGAATTCGATGGGATATTGTTCGCCCTACCCCCGTATTACGACCTTTTATTACTAGCCACTAACTAACTGGACTGCATCTCGCAAACCGCCTCCGCTCTTTGTGGCGCGCCACAGAGGAGGCCAGCAATGGCTGTTTATGATGATAACAAACAAAACCTGTTTGGCGCAGGGGTGCTAACCCCGCCTTCAGCGCCAGAGGTCCCGGGTTCGATCCCCGGACAAGACAAATATTTGTGTGCATGAACATATCTATTTGTCTTGGTCTGGGTGTTTAATATGTATATTAAGTATGTATTTACAAAAACAAAAGTATATAAGTATGTTTATCCGTTATCTAGTCTCCATAACACAAGTTCTTCATGAAACTTAACGTGGGACTAGATAATTGGTGTAATTGTATGCGAATATTTATTTATTTATTTATTATTTTATAAAACCTACAAAGTCAGTATCCACCCTAGTGGTAACTTAGTCCTTCTGGTAACTTTTTTATTTTGTGCCAGCGGTACACGGACGACAGAGGCGCACGGTAATATCACCCGGACGGCTGCCGTGCAGTTCGGTAACTTAATTGCTGTCCACCTGAAACGGCTGCCGTGGAATTGTGACGCCCATTTGTTTCCAGTTTGCCAGATAACAGTTGGCAGATAGTGTTTACCGAAGTAATGCTGGCTTGGGGATTAGGGGTTGGCCGAGGTATCTGTAGAAAAAGTTATGAATCATAAATGATTCTGCCGTTGAGTTAAATTATATCAACAAGTAATTTTAAACTCTCGATTTTTCTTCCGTTTACTCCTTTTTCCTTCAACCACCGTCATCAATCATAAGCAAAGCTAGTAAAACATAAAAATCTGGCTACATCACTTAATCTGACTTCAAAATAAGTGTTAGGGTCTAATTTAATTACTGCCATAAACACGTTTATAGACATTGGAACAAAAAGCAATGTAAGCAAGATAAATTTTATTCTGCTTGGAAATCCAACCTACGACCCCTAGCTCCAGTTGTCTTGATCATTCCCACTGCGCCGTCCATCACGGCATCAGTTTATATAGGTACCGGTAGCAACACGCTTCGCTGTTTGTTCCCATCAGTATTAGATTAGTCAGTGTTAGTTAAGGTGCCGGTCCACCCTAAATCCGTAAAGTTTTAACCAAATTATCCTAAACAAGGGTAACATAATTTAAATGTACATTATTGTTTCCGGCTCAGAGGCTAGTAGAATATGCTAGTAAGAGATCGTTGTTTTATATGGAGTTTTACAAGTTTTATATGACTAATATTTCATTAATTCCATATTATAATAATTTATATATTCCGTTACTTTTTTTTAAGGGCTCCTTTTAAAACTATTTCATATAGTTGGTACACACGTACGTACAAACTCGATAAACTTGCTTGATCTCGAGCAAGTACGATCGTGTGTACCATGCAAGTCTCAAAACAAATGCTCGAAGTCAACCCAAATGTTCGATGTAACAAGATTGAAAGGTCCATAATTATTATTGCTCGATGTTCGAAGTAAACATGTGTGTACGTGTAGCCACGGCACCGAGCATGTTAGTCGTGATTGATATTTTTGTGAAGAGGTAGTGAAAATTGTAAGAAATAAAAAGACATGAGAGAACATTAGCAACATAAATATTTCTTTGGTTTACGACAGGCCGGTAGTATCGCAAGCTAGAATCAAAAGTTGTGACAAGCAAGACAAATAAATTCCCTGTAAAACAACGAACATCGTTCAGTAAAAGCATTGAATCATCAGTCGCCAGTAAGGCTGCCTTTCCACTAGTGATGTGTTTATTATGCAGCTATGCTACAAGGATATGAATCTAAGCTACAAAACTATGTAACCTTTTCCACTGATGCTAAGTAAGCTATGTATCGGGGTGTGTAAGATGTGCTATTAAAATGCGCCGCCGCGAGGTAACTGTGTGAGGAAGATGCGCAGCTCGAACTGTGCGATCTATCGACAGTAGGGAAGCACGCATCCATTGCTCACATCCATAGCACGGATCCTTCCATATACAAATATAGTTTATTTAACTGAACCCGTTTGTAGCAGTGCTAAGGTATATGGACCGATGATTACGATTGATGGGTATCAGATGCATCCATAGCAACGTAGCATAGCACATATTCGGTAGAAAGGCACCCTAAAACTAATACCGAGCGACAGAGAACAACACAGCATCTCGTTACGTGCGTAGAAAGAATACAGCACACGACCGCTCGTAAACCCATATGACTGCGAACTCGTTACTTACCTCCTACCACTTACGAAATAAGGTTGAAAATAAAACGAGATGTTATTTGAGCTGACCGAACCGATATCACACCGTTATTCTGTTTTGCATAATAGAGGTAGGAGGCTTTGTTGTCTCATCTATGCCGGGCCTTGTTTTGGGGTTATTGATAAGGCTACGCATGTCGTCACATCGACAGTTCCACTTTCTAGTGGATTTATTGAATTTACGATACTATGCTTTATAGGTATTGGTATTGTTGTTCGACTGGCTTGTTTTACACAGATTTAAAATAAAATGTAGCTGCTTTAGGCTGGGGTAAATTAAATGCCATTTTAATCATGTGGTTTGAAAATCTTCTTATCAAAAAATTCGCTACTTACTAAATATCCGCCTCTGTGGTCTAATTAGGGTTAAATATTGTATTGCTAGCTACCACCATTTTATCTAAGTCTGACGCCATAACAGCATTGTTGTGTTCCAGCAGTTAGAAATAAGATAGCAAGTTCCTCAGTGGTTGAGGATTCCGGGAGTGGCTAGCTTCCATCTTCAGCCTTATAAATTAGTTATGATGAAGGCTATGAGTCTCTCCGTCGTGAATAAAAAAAAATACTTAAGGTTAGCGTATTTCTTTTTCTTTTTTTTATGATATCAGTGGCTTTTTATGATCCGCTTTTTCATTTCTTTTTTGATTAAACTAGCAGCTTTCCTATTTCACGTGCATTTTGTACTATTTCTTTATCTATATTTCCTATATCAATTTATAGAAATGATTCATCTACACCGATTATTGTAGTTGCTTGATGTGTAACATTGCCTAGTTTTAAAACTAATAAGTTATAACACAGTCTATCGTGAAAGATCATAGCCTCTTAGGATCAGGTGTGTTCAATTTTTTTAAGTTGCACCTTCATGTTTAGATATTACCGATTTAGTATACCAAACGATCGACCAAAACGGTTGGTCGTAAAAATTTATATTCGAAGGAAATATTCAGTGAATGTGTAAGTAGGTGACTATGCATAGGATTACCATAATATGATTATTTATGAAAACGTTATTCTTTATGAGACGTATGTTTGTTGCTATGGCTTATTTAACGTTTCGTTTAATTTTACTGGAGAACTAAGCCGTGGATGTATTAGAATTAATAAGTTTTCTTTTTATTGTTTTAGATTTAATAAAATATTTACATTTGTTTATTGTAAGTATCAATAATAATTTAAAAAAAATCAAAGTTTTTGTTTACAACGTGGTAAAATATACAATTTATATTTTGCTTCTTCTGCGTCCTTATTATTAAAAAAAAAAAGAAAATAAATATTTATCGCTTCTTATTTGCCGAGTCATCGTGAGGTGAGCCTATAATGCATCAAAGACAATATCAAAGAAACAACTTTCCTCCTCCTTCAGCTTTCATTCATTCCAGCTCCTCAGTGGCTGAGGATTCCGGGAGAGGCGCGCATCCACCTTCAGACTAATAATTACTATACATCAGATATAATGAAGGCTAAGAGCGTCTCCTCATTGTTCATAAAAATTAAAAACATTTCTCATTATAAATTTTAAATTTTGCATTTTACTAGTTGCTTTTTTCTAGTATATATTCTTGTTTAATATTGATCACATTTCTCATTTGTTATCGTAGTCTCCACATATCGCACCAATTTCGTCTCATGCAAATATTGGACGTAATAATGTACCGTTTTCTTTATTTCGTTTACCTTAGGCTTTTACCGAGGCTTGTTTGCACTTTCTATCGGTCCACCGGCCCCTATACGTCAGTCTCTACTATGTTGGCCTTAGCGACTAATTATGACCTTTCTGTTGCAGGTATTACTTGGATACAACGTTGTGACTGGTAAAATAAGGTACCTTACTAACAAATTATGGACTTGGTCTGATATAAAAGATTTTTTTTTCAAAAAGGCACAGTTGCACCTGTCTTTGATTTTTTTTCTTTTTATTGCCTTTCTCTCGTTGTTGAGAGAATGCAGAAGTGACTTCTTTCGACTTGCTCTAGCCCCTTTCATCTATTGCTTTCGTTTCAAATTCCTCATACTGTATCTTGTGTCGCTTAGTTTGCAACATAAAGATTTGATTTGATATGCCTATCTTCTGGCATATCTACGAGAACCTCACCTTTTTTCCTTCCGCTTAAACATTTAACTTAGTATTGTAAACCACTGTTATTTATAGTAAGAGTCCTCAGATTTGACTAATCGATAAATAAATTCAGTTAAAAAAATTAAACTCAATAGTTAGGTCTCGTAATAAAGATTTACCAACAACAAAAACATGGGAAGTCATCTTGGCGCCTCAATTACTTACAGGATGAGAGTATGTCGTCACGGAAATTAAAAAGGGAGTAAAAATTATGAAAATTCTACGACTAATAAAATTATACCACCGAACAGCGTGTTAACAAGGTTATACAGAAATTGCTCATTCCCCGCTCGAATAAAACGGATGGCTTATTTGGGAACACTGCTTGTACACTTGTAGAGTCAACAGCACGTCAGGATTTACACTAGCACTATGTTTTTATGAACAACGGGGAGACGCCTAGCCAACATCATACCTGGGGCCTTAGGCTCGGACTAAAAGCATCCGGAATCTCTCCATCCCGAAAAAACCGGCCCCGGACAAGCCCGGATTCAATCCGTCCCTCAAACAATTATTTGAATTTTTGATGCATGGACTACAAGGATCCGGGGCCATCCGATTCCGAATTTTTCCTGACGTGCCCTAACGTACCCGGATCAAGCTCGAAAAATGTACGTCTGGGTGCGTCAGGACGAATCACGCGCCAGTCTGACGACTGACTCACGAGAGGCAGGAGGACATTTCTCCTTAAACAATAATTTATGATAATTTTTTTAACACGTACTGGGCGACATCTATCTAACCTTAAGAAAGGTCCAAACAAAAATAAAAAAAATCTAATAAATTTTTATAACAAAATAAGTTAAAGGCACTTAAAGTAATGAAATATTTTTGGAATATTGAACTCGATTATTCATCATTTCAGCAACACATTGTCGCAAAACAGCATTAAAATTTTAGAAAACATCAATTGTTTGTCCGTGTTAGCTGGAACCATAATAAAAGTATACTTTTTTTTGTTGGTATCACACATTTCATGCTATGGTGTATTTTGGTCAGCATATCACATGTTTTTAGTATTTTTAAAAGGTGCCGAAACGTCGGGAAAATAAAAATATACCCCTAACGAAAGCAAAAAATACGAACAATTACAACTTACTGCGTAAAATATAAGCGCGTTTGATATCCGTAAAAGTTCTTTATTTCAATGAACAGTGCGCGCCAAGACTTAAGATGTACGTACCATAGCATGAATTTGTCGGTAGGCGAAAAATATAACTTTTATGTTCCCGACTGTACATTTCCGGTCGCTTCTAAACATATCCTGTTTCGTATCAGTAACTGTAGGTTATTATTATATAAGCAATGAGGTAAGCTGAGAACTGTATTAGCTATGCCGCCCAGAGTCCTTACAAATGTGCCCATCACTCTTTAATTAAGTCAAATTACAATACCCCTCTTTTTTCGTCGCAGGGTTAATACAGTCTTTTAACATGATATAATAAATATATAATAATAATAAAGCCATTTATTCCGAGTTATTTATATATATTTTTTTATTATATCAATGTAATAATTTAAATTAATATTACAAAATATCTCTTAGCTCGGTGTGCCTCTTGGCATAGGCCTCCTCCGACATTCTCTACTGAATTTAGTCATTGGCCACTTTTGTCCAATATGGTCCCAATCCTAAAGTGAGACGAATGTCATCTTCCCATCGTCTAATTTAGCATCCCCTTCGTCTTTTACCATCTCTTGGGTACCATACCGTAAGCCGTTTACTCCACTTGTCCAACCTGCGGCGAAGTATATGGCCTATCAAGCTCTATTTTAGGTGATCAATTCAAGGAAGTATGTCGGGTACAATAGTCTTGTTCTACCAAGACTAAAATAAATGTAATACTAAGGGTAAAGTTACTATAATTATTAGCACCATCAGTAAAACGCGTCATTGCCGTCTCTTGCAACTTGGCTTATCAGTCAGGACAGATTCCTGATGCTTATAGATAATGCTTAGCGATTCCTTGCTGAAACCTTGGCTGGCACCAGGCTTGGCTTTTTCCTTTCTATTTTTATTCAATGTTTTATGAAAAACATATCAATGACACGAATACAGAATTAACTTAATAAAAATAATGATAGTCTATGTACAAAAAACTCAATACTATGTTTTTTGTAGAAATCCTTTTACGGTTCTACGAAAGAACTTGATTTATTTCAGAATAGAGGTATTATTGATGATACGCGCCTAGGGCTAGCTTTCTTTAGATCGAAAACCCCGACGTATCAGGAGTGGAACCCGTAAAAGGTGATAAATGTTTTTTTACGTAATCAGGTCAAATCTTGGAAATGTGAGTTACTTAGGTGGTGCCGCGACTTTGTCTGCGTGGAGTCGGGTAGAAAAGCGGACAGACAAGCAGACTAAGAACAACTATTTTTACATAATTTTGTTGAAATATTCTTTTGTAAGGTGGTGCAACACAGCAGTTACTTTTTGTTCATCAACGTTTCCAAATGTTACTGAGCAACATCCGTCAACAAAATGTTAGTATAATATTTTGCCGTTTTGTTGCTGATCGTTAACGAATGTTACCGTCCCCCTAATTGTCTTATTTCAAAATCTATCACCATCCCTTTCAAAGGTATTGTGATTCTAATAATGATTAATGGAATTGTGTAACTTATAGTCACAATCCCTTTCGGAGCGAATGATGTTTTAAATGACACATCATTTGACACTTTTCCATACATTTGAAAGATATTTTCGTCTGTCACTTTGCTTAGACAGTTCAATTTCGTTCATTCAATACCGTCCAAAATACGTCCCGATCACAATGCCTTTCAAACGTCAAATAGTGACGGCCTGAAGTATGTAAATATCTTTCAAATGACGAATTGAAAGGGATAGATTTTAAAATTGGAAAATTAGCCCCCGTGTTGCACAATGTTGCTCCACTAAAACGAACTGCGGTGTGGTTGCACTATTACCTATGTATTTTTTTGGACAGGTTTATTTTTTTTAATAATAGTAAGAACATGCAAAATCAATTACTGCTACAAATTCCTAGTAGTAATTTCTAAAACGATGGAATTCGGTACAAGTAACCTGTACTTAAATTGCAATTAAACGCGACAATATGTGAAGCGATCAGAAACTACAAATATTAATCCGTTCATTCCTTTGTCTACAATTCGAGTAGTATTGTTGCGCAAAATGTATGGTATACAGTATAACGTAACCAAACAATTTTCAGAGCTAGTCAACTCCAATTTCGGGGAAATGTCCAATTAGTTGCAACTCGCGTTATAAACTGATCAAAATTTAATCTGCAGCTAATTATGGGGAAACAAGATTTTGGTAACGTCAATTTTGCGGTAGGAAGTTGCACTTCCCTGCAATTCAGATGTGTTGTGAAGTTTAAGCGTAGCCTACACGGGGAGCGGAGCGAAACGAAACGAGTGTTTTTCGCATTTTTGCAATTTTCTTCAATATTTTTATTTTATTTTTTTAATTTATTTTTTTATGAACGACGGTGAGAATCTAAGCCTTCATCATACCTGACGTTAAGTATTGATAAGGCTGAAGATGGATGTGAGCCTCTCCCGGAATCCTCAATCACTGAGGAACTGGCTATCTTATCTCTATCTGCCTGAATACAATAATGCTGAAAACATTGTTGTTATGGCGTCAGACTTAGATAAGATGGTGGTAGCTAGCCAGACGGACTTAGAACAAGTCCTACCACCAATCAAATCGAATACAATATGTACCTCCGCTGGGAATCGAACCCGGGACCCCTGGGTCTAATACCGGTGGTTGTACCACTAGACTGCAGAGGCGGTTGACAATTATTATTACACTTAATATTTAATTAATTGTAGTTCGTTGGATGTCGCGACAATGCGAACCTCTTTTCACGCTTTGCTCCAAATCCGTCGTCAGAAGTAGGTAGCTTTAGTATTTTTTTATGAATTTACGGAGAGAATTCGTCATTCGCATGACGGATTCCAAATTGAAGGCAACCTCTAATAGCACTACAGATACTTAGGGTCGTCGTTGCTCGAATTCGGACGTAGTGCGTAAAAGCTCTCAGGTTCTATACTCGCCAACAAGTTCGAGCAGTGTGGACTTCGTACGGACTCCGTTGCACTCGAAACAATGATTTTCATAGAGGTGTTGCTGCTGTTTATACGTGAGCGGATACTTTCAGAGTCGATGACAAGAATATTTTACTTGATATTGATTATTTAGCAATTTTACATCATTATAAAAATTCTGTTAGAAGATTAGTGTAGAAGTCTAGGATACATAATTCTAAATTAACCATTGATACAAAAATCTCCTTTTTATAGATGTCACAACCTTATTGCCACGGTTGAATTGTCACTTCAAAAGGGCTATTGTTATAACTAACTCGGATGTTCAACTCCCGGTCCACTATTCCTATCCGAGTTCACCCAAAATAAATATATAAATAGTTCCATTCCTTTGTAATAGAAATAGTTAATCTACTGTCCGGTGGCTAAGAAAATTCTGATTCAATATGTGTTTTGTATCTTTTAGTTCAACCCTTTTATAGGAATAGTTGGCATTGTTGGCCGTCCTTTATACTCCAGGATCAAAGAATACCTTTGGCCCTGGGCCGATTAGGAGTACAAAGAAGGCACGCAGGGGCCCGGAATCAGACCCAATGTCTACAAGTTTATTACGAACGGAGATTATACAAATAACTATCTTTATTTAGTTACATGTCTATGCGTATGAAATAATAATGGATGTGGAATTCGATGCTTTTCGATTTCCGATTTCTGTGAAGCGGGTAGGTACATAAAAGCTATAGAAAACGAAATAACTTACAGTTATCTTACCTTTTTTAAATCTGTTAGGTATCTAAAATTTACATATAAATAAATGTTGCAATAAATGTTATGACTATGACTACACTGTGTATGATACTCCTGACATTATCGAAATGGCTTACATTTTTTTTATATGAACGACGGGGCACTTTTATATAGCCTTTCTCATACCAGATGTTAAGCATTGATAAGGCTGAAGATAGAAGCGAGCCTCTCCCGGAATCTTCATTCACTGAGGAACTGGCTATCTTATCTTTAACTGCCGGGACACATCAATGCTGAAAACATTGTTGTTATGGCGTCAGAGTTGGATAAGATGGTGGTAGCTAGCCAGGCGGACTTACAACAAGTCCTACCACCAAACAAACCGGATACAATATATACCCACGCTGGGAATCGAACCGGGACCGCTGGGTCTGATACCGGTACTTGTACCACTAGACCACTGAGGCGGTTTTTTTTTAGTTTTTGGAAAGTGGTATTTCGTATGCTATTTCGTACTACGAATATCTTAACGTAAGCTTGTTTTTTGACGGAAGTTTTGTGACGTATTCGCTCAATCATCGCCTCCAAAGTATGGAATGTGTCAAAATGTGACAACTTCAATAAAAACAAACCGCAAACAAAACGTTCTTGAAACATGATGGTTTCTAATAGTTGATGGTAGGCCCGCAGACATTGTCAAAATAAATTACAGTTTTTAAGCTTTTTCTGTTTTTAAATCTATAACTCAGCGATAAGAGTAAACCTTATTAGAAGAAGTAGTGGGTTTGATTACCGCCTATAACTAATAAGTGTTGTTTGTAATCAGCAAAAAGCTCTGTTTTAATATAAATTATTAGCAAAAATACTAAGTCAATTAAGTAAGCCTCAAAAAAGTTGTAGAAAGCTTTATCACGTCTTTTATCAAGCAACGCTTGTTCTGACCAGGTGTCGGATGGGTGACCGTAAAGTGGTATTACAACTGAGCGCTTCCGTGCTTCGGAAGGCAAGTTAAACCGTCCGCCTGGCTATTGTCAAGTTGTCATCTGATAACAGTCTTTAATCCAATTCAGAGGCCTTATATTCTCTGACACCAGAGGTGGCCACTTATCCTCATACGATAAAGAGAGAGAGATCTACTATCTAAGGAAGCTAATCATTTTCCCAAAAATAATGTACTGTGTCATAACAATAATATGCACTTAAGTACTATCATTTCAACCTCAATTCCCCAACCTATTCCTAAAATGTTTATGACATATTAGATTATGACATTTACAAGACCAGAGGCAATACCCTCGTCAACTGTGACCTCATCGCTACATCCAGTGCAGACCACCATTATATTCCCCATCAGTCCACCGCAGTCCATTTGATTGTGTCATGGGGGTTTTACCTACGTTCACTTGTAAAATAGAATAATTATAATGCCAGCTTTACACGTTGCGCTAGCCTATTTGATAAATGCATCGTATTTTTGACACTTTGCAAAGAGTCATAAATACGATGCATGCATTTTTTATGATTGCGAAACAAATATTTCAAAACTCTGACATATTTGTTACAAAATCAGTATAGTAGTTACGATACGTTGATGGATATTCGACCCAACTTGTGCAGCCTACATAAATCATTTTTAGATTTTAGATTAATTCGTTTGCTCTTTTCAATCATCTATCAAAGAGCATTCGAAAAAAATATCATATTTCTTTTCACATAATGTTGATAAGATATAAATAATTGTATATTTTTTTTATTCGAATGGGTTCGCTCTTGAATCGCCTGATGAAACTCGGAGGCTAAGACAGTATCTACGGTGGAACGAGCTAGCCCTTCACCCTTGCCTATTCACCCTTGCTTTGAAGATGAACAGTTACAAGTTGGGACTATAAGACAGATGGAAGATTGGGTTATGAAACGGGTTATATTACAATCAATCGGATAATAAAATTCTGAAAATGCAAAGGTGTGTTCTTACCATAATATTATCTAAAATTTCCAATATTCTCCATATTTGAAAAGTTTTATGTAGCTTGAAATTGAAGCTACACGATATTATGAAGTATAAAATTCATTCATATTTTCAATGTCCACTCAACCTATCTGCATTATATCTAAAAAGCGTAAATTTAGTTTATGCTGATATGGTTACGTAAGCTTTATTATCGGTGCTAATTTTGACAAGAATAAAGAATTTCAGACTTTACGTGGATATAATAAAGTTTTGAATGGAAAGACTGTTTCACAGCATTGCCAGTGGTCATAAAACTAGCTGTGGTTACGATCAACAGTAAAACGAAAACGCACGTGAAACCTTTGGCAATATTTGTACCGCAGAAACAAGAAATAGTTTAGAAGAAGCTAGTTCTTGGCGGTCAGGCGCCGTCAGCCTTTTGCTCGAAAGACAGAAGCTATTATTTAAGTAACTTCCACCCGTGTGACTCCCGTTCCCGTGGGAATATCGGGATAAGTAGCCTATGTTACTCTTCTTCCTTTCAACTTACCCTATAGATACCAAAAACCAAATCGATTGGTTGCTTACTTAGGACGTGAAGGAATGACAAACAAACACACTTTCGCGTTTATAATATTATAGTTAGGAAAGATGCGATAGAATGGCAGTTTGTTTGTTTGTTACTCTTTCATACACAAACTATTGAACCTACCATGTCATGGCGACGTACCTACTTTCGAGGTGACACTTTTTCAGTATTGAATGCGTGAGGTGCTCCTTCTAAACATCTCTTTTTTGTTTTCAATGTTTCATACAGTCAACAGCACTTCAGATTTTATACTTGTATAACGAGAATCACTGCTATTACGAGCAACATAAGCGTATGATGACGCGCAAACATTTCTGCTGCGAGGCGTAGATCAGGAGCGGCTCGGACGGCCGGCCGGCGCCTGTGCGGACTATGCGCCGCATAACATCTACGTCGCGCAGAAATGTCTGCGCGCCGCGCCTGCATACGCTTAGCCTAAGGACGCTTTGAAGAACAAACTTATGCCAAACAAAACAACAAACTATAAGGATTCCTTTCACTATATACGAGTCTGAGACTAACAAGATTGAAAAATAATGAAAACTCTTAATGGAAATACTAAAGTAGCTAGTAATTTTTATGCCAAAAATTTCCATCTCGATTTTATGCGTTGAGTCTGATAAAAAACTTCAAAGCAATATTTTTCATTTAAAATATTGTGTAATATTTATATGATTTATTTTATTAACTTGATATAAAAAACGCAAAGAAAGAATTAATAAAAGGCCAGGGTTGCACGTGATTTTAATGTACAAATCTCACTTCAAATCTAAATGTACAATCAACAGCATAAAAATATTATCAGTTGCACAAACAGCTCTATGCATTTCCTGGGCAAGCATGCTACCACCTTAGACCACACCTGTTTGTTAAGCACGATGGTGGCCAAATGCCTGACTAGTTATTACTAAAAAAAATAAAAAAATGTATACCTACTATACTTTCCTGCATTAAATCTAGTACTAATAAATTTTTTGCATTCAGACAAAGTTTGTTTCAGCTTAAGTCTATTTTCACCGCTGAAACAGTTTTAGTTAAATGGATGGTCATGTAACTAGAGGACATACGAGGGCTGATTGATAAGTTTCCGAAACGACAAAGAAAATCTTTAATAATTTATTAAGAATAAATTTATTTCTCAATGTAGTTTCACACCAGTTTCATAAAATGTTTTCTCCAACCCCTCAAAATACTCGTCTACGGCAACAATGACTTCATCAATTGTTGAAAATCTCTGGCTACGGAAGTCACACGGGGCCAGATCTGGGGAATAGGGTGAATGCAGTAGCAATAAAAAAAATAAGTTTATTTTCCATCTAAACAATGGTAACATAATGCATTAAGTACTTAACTATTGACAAAAAAAGTAGGATGCCATTATGTGAGGACTGATGCCTGAGATAGGTTTCCAGAGAAAATCCGTAGTATTTTCGCAATTCACGGTTTGGCGACTCCGATGAATCGTTCATTCGATGTTGCCTTTGATAAAAAGTGAGCAAACGCGGCACCCATTGCGCGCAAAGATTTTTCATTCCCAATTGTTGGTGTAAAATATTAAAAACTATCTCTAGCAATTTAAAGCGCGGATTATTCAGTACAATTTTGTATTTTTTTATCATTTCCGGATTCGTGAGTCTCTGTGACCTGTGGGCCTCATCGCAGCTCTGTCTTCCACGTTTAACATCAGTTACCCAGATGTGAATTGTACACCATGTAGGAGCAGAATTATCTAAAAGACTGCCTAGCTTTATTTTAATCTGGGTTACTGATTTCCCTTTTAAAACCGTAAAACTTTATCACCGCACGAATTTTGTTTCTTTCCATTGTTAAGAAAATTCACGACAGAGAAAGTTCTAAGTCCTGTTATACAAATTCCAGCGGCTCGATATTTGTTTTGTAGCAGTACTCAGACGAAGAAATTTCACACAGGCGTTTAGGGACCAAACCAGAACACTGAGAAGCGAGAGAGAGAAAATTAATGAGGTTGATTCGTTATTTGCTAGCAGGACATCTATGTTGAGAGAACAATGGAATATGTATTGTGTCTCATAATACGGGGCCAGAGAGGAAAAGAGATAAATAATTTATAATTCAAATGAAATACCTATTCCAGTTCTATTATTTCTCAACTGGAGTCGTATTTTTGAATCACTCGAATTACATTCTAACGAATCGCAAGATTCGCATGCTAATGTGATTTTTTTTTTCAATAATACGTCTCCTGGTCTACCGGAACGTTCCTGGATTGTACATAATTATTAAATGTACAATGTCTTATAACATCTGCTTTTTGTTGAACAGATGTTATTGCATCCGAATAAAGCCTTTGTCGCGCTTCTGCCCCACAGACTTTAATACCTTGTACCTTTTGTCCAAAGTTTGATACATGGGGCCGTAAAACGCAGGCCCCACTCAGGACAAACAGGATGTCTGCTATTATGACCAGAGGTGTGTAAAGTTATCAAAAACAGAAGCTGTATGGTCGGTAAAAACGGGGAATTAACAATGTTTTTTTATACAGTACCATAACAAGTCGCAGGTAACAGCAAGCAGCAACATTAGCTAGCTGTTGCCTGCGACTTTTACACGTAGATGTTGTTTAAGTTTGTTAAAAAGTCTTAAGGCTGCTTTCACCATCGACAGATAAGTTCTGGATAGCTTATAATTTGACAGGTTCATAAAACAGATATAATTACTTTAGAATAAAGCCTCAGTCGCACTTCTGTTAGACCACAGCCTTAATATCTTGTGCCTTTGGTCCAAAGTTTGATACATGGGGTCATAAAACGCAGGCCCCACTCAGGATAAACAGGATGTCTGCTATTATGACCAGAGGTGTGTAAAGTTATCAAAAACAGAAGTTGTTTGGTCGGGAACAACAGGGTATTATTAGCCAATGTTTTGTTTGCTATTGCCTGCGACTGTACATGTAGATTTCGTTTCAGTTACTTATAATGATAGACTGTCTAGGTATAAAATTAATATAATAATAAAGGCGTGACTACGAAGCTTTCTAATTTTAGATTAATTATCAATAAATTACGAGTATATCCGTTATTCTTCATACAATCTAAGTCTAATGGGCATTATCATAATTTGTTAACTGGTTCATGTATAAAAGGTAACAAAAAGATATATTACTACTTTGGTTTTTGAGTTACGTCTCGGTAAATTACAAAAGGAAAAAAAAATACAGGGATGTTTATTATTCTTTTACAAATATTTTTATTTTGTTTTCATTAAAATTACGGGTAATTTCATTACAAATTATATAAAACTTATAAACTTGACATTTGAATTGTGACGATCTTGATATTGAGCAAGTCCATTTATATAGAAAGGAAGGAACGTTTCGAACAAAGTTTTGCCTTTCTGATCGTATCTGAACTCGTATAATACGGACGATTCTTATATTCAAGACGAGTACAAAACTTTCAGGAAAGCAACTATGAAACAAATTGGATGTACTGTTTGCATGAGAAGTGTTAAGGTTTTTGCGACTGATATTAAATAATGCAATTTTATCTCCGCGACCTTCACCCAGATCGTCGGCCCACCTGGTTGGGGGCCGCCCCACGGTGATGGTGATGATGATGATGAATAAATGTAGGTTTATTACGATCATATTATTACACGGCAGTATTTAACTAATAGAAATAATGGCAAAGTCCATTTTAATATATGTTTTTATTGTATTACTAATAGTATTACTAAAGGTCTAATATTAAGTGCAGAAAATTTCTATTACGTATGTGTATGACCGTTTGTTTCTGAACAATAAATTAATATTAGGCTAAAATAGGATGTGGTTTTCACAGGTGAAGCAAGCTAAGCTAAGCTTAGCTACCAACAATTTTAATACAGTTTTTATTCGAACCTGACAAAAAATTATGGAACTGAAATATTTTGATACCGTAGAATATGAACATCAAATTATTATAATATGTTCCCAATTTTTTACGGAAAATCTGTTATAACTTTATTTGGCCCGACTAACAAATAAAACTGTGTAAAATATTGATACCAGCAACTATTTTTCACGCTTTGGGTCGGTGACACTTTTTCAACTTCCCATTTTTGATACCGAAAAGCGTCCACTCCATGCGTCCCGACTTTTTTTTCAGTGCCTATACGGTACAGCAGGGTACCGGCACAAAATAAATAGACACCAGATGGATCGCTCCCACCATACTCGAAAAGCTTGTGTGACTCACCAGGGTTTATTTATTGAATTTTTTTTATGAGCAAAATGGAGGCACTAAGCCTTCATCATACCTGATGTTAAGTATTGATAAGGCTGAAGATGGAAGCTCACCTCACCCGGAATCCTCAACCACCGAGGAACTGGCTATCTTATCTCTACCTGCGGGAACACAAAAATGATGAAAACATTGTTGTTATGGCGACAGACTTAGATAAGATGGTGGTAGCTAGCCAGACGGACTTACAATAAGTCTAGCACCAACCAAACCGAATACAAGTACCCCCACTGGGAATCGAACTCGGGAACTCTGGATCTGTCACCGGTGGTTGTTGCCACAAGACCACATAGGCGGTTGAACCTGCTGAGGTTGTTACCGTATTGACTTTGCTATACACGTTCTATTTATGACATTATCGAATTTTGTTGACACTACACTGGTTAAACTCTTTAATATTTTTTTTGTAACATAATTATCCTGTGACCCTGCAGAAGCGGCTTCTATGAGACTCGTAGCTCGATAACTGTCATCTTTAAGTCAAAAATCTTCTCTCACGAAGGGTAATAGATGTTCAATCAGTGCCCTTGCCATGAATGAATTGAAATTCACATTGTGTGACTCCAACCCTCAGATTGATAAGGTCTTCACTCTGAATTAAGTATACTGTGTGGTACCGGTTTCGTAATGCGTATTGTCGACTAGACTGTACATATCTTTTTTTCAGGGCG
The DNA here is from genome assembly GCA_910589605.1 of Chrysoteuchia culmella. Taxonomy (NCBI): domain Eukaryota; kingdom Metazoa; phylum Arthropoda; class Insecta; order Lepidoptera; family Crambidae; genus Chrysoteuchia; species Chrysoteuchia culmella. Next base: position 8,160,862 of record OU342651.1, read on the forward strand.
AGTGTCGGTAACGCCCCGGCAGCACGGCTGAATTGTTTGCCAATGAAGTTCGGCGGACGGCGGTTGTTGTTTTTTTTTTGTTTTTTAAACCTTTTTGTGTTGCGTGAATCAGGATATCGATTGTTCGATGCATACGCCGCGATAGTGTTGAATTGGATTTCCATTTATCCGTATTTTGCAAATGCACTGCATGATTTTTCACAGAAAAATGCACGATTTTTGTTAATTTCCGAAAATTTATAGGGTTAGATTTTGCGTTTGAAGGAAAATGTTTGAAAGAATGTGTATAACCTACCTCAAGGTAGTTCTTGAAGCGTTTATGTCATAGTGATTAGTGAACAATTTTACAATCATAATAACGACATCAAGAATCTTTGGTTTCCACTTTTATGAAGGAAATTAATATCTGCTGCATTTACAGTTTTATCACAAAATCCCAGGGTCAAAAGTCGACCGCTAACGACGTTTTCCACAACGTAAATTCTAAGGTTAATCATTTCCTTTCAATCAGACTATTCACAGTTAATCACCTTGATGCTCTTTTCGGATCCTCAGAGCTCTTTGATTAGGACTTGCTTAGTAAAGACGAAAGGACCTTAGTAGGGTTGCCTAACAATGGATTTTTAGAAAATAAATAAAAAAACAGTTATGTTTTCTACTAGGTACCAATACTTGGAAACATCTTACCAAAATCTCTGTTGCCTTTTATGTTTAATGTGCTAAGTTTTTGAAAAATATTCCTAAGGAATTGTTATAAGACACAGGTACTCCCTACTTACTAGTATTTATGCCAAGCAGATACCTACGTGACTACAAAAATAACCGTTAGTAGTAATGCTATCACGAAACTATGTCGCATCGCACTTACTGCCTTTTTTTGAAGTAAAGTGATTACTACATATATTTGAAAAACAAACTTATGGTATCCTAAATTTTAATTATAGTTATAAAACAGATAATTTATTTACGCAGTAAATATTGTGAAACGCTTAATAGACGACCCTACATATTAAGTCAGTCGATTGACTTATCTTTCGAATTTTGAGGTGGGTTGCTGTCGCTTTGAAATCTGTCTGGACCCTAAAGCCAATTTGAATATGGATCTAAGGCAATTTAGTTTAATGAATCAAATGGCAAGGGACTAAGCTGTGGCTACCCAGACTTACATGTGTATCAGAGTATTATGATTTACTGACATAAATCCATACTTATAAATGTGACAGTAACTCTGTTTGTCTTTTACTTTTTGACCGATTGAATCGATTTTAATTAAATTCGGTAAGGAAATAAGTTTAATTATTACTTTTTAATTTTGCATTTTACAATGCTATTTTTATGTGATAAATATTAAACAAGAAAATATACTAGAAAAAAGCAACTAGTCTCATGTCGCACGACGGTGGCCAACACCGTAGAACGGTTGAATATACAAAAAAAATTCGACGTGTCATCATAGGTCTCTGTAGCATAATTGGTTAGTGCATTGGGCCGGATTCCCAAGGATGCGGGTTCGTATCCCGTCAGGGCGACATGAGACTAGTTGCTTTTTTCTGTATATTTTCTTGTTTAATATTTATCAAATAAGTTGAACCCTGGAGATGGCCATACATGGCGCAATCACGCAATAACATAAGATCGCGCGATAAACAAATTCCTCGCGATCGAAGTCGCGGCATTCATTTAGTATCTTCTATAACATTTCTGTTTTACAAACAATAGACGAAACTTGCAGGGTTATTTGAAGCTTAAATTTGTTAGTCATCAACCCCAGTCTAATACTGTGTTTACACGCTTCTGTGGTTTAGTGGTAACACTGCTAGCACCATTCTCAATTGAGTGGGGTAGTATGTTCCTTGCCTTTTGTGTTCGGTTGGGTCGTCGTCGTCTGTCTGAAAAGAATGTCTGACTATGGTGCCTGAAGTACGATAATTGTATGGAAGGATAACAATAAAAATAAGCTGTTTCTTGAAATTAAACTCTTTCATAAACGTTTTCACAAGATGCTAAAACTTATTTACTGAAAAGTCAGAAAACTTATTTACTGAAAAGTCAGAAAACTTATTTACTGAAAAGTCAGACACAATTTTACAGATATTTTCTAATATAGTTCAAAGAATATGTCTGTTGCCCACATAGAACGCGTGGCCAGTATTTCAAAAGAGCATAGCTAGCAACATCCGAAAAATGTCGCCTAGCTGATATATGTCTTGGCACATGGCGAATTTGCGTTTCTATGCCTGTTGAAAACGGCATATTTATCACCCGATGTTCATTGTGAATTGCCAATTCTTGTAAGTAGTTTTTCAATGTCAAGCTTTCCGAAAGAAAGGTATTATTGGTTGGAAAACTTAAAACCTTTTTAGGTGGCCTGGGAAAAAGTTAGTATATAAATCTACTATTACCATATATGATCATGATGTAATCTACTATACTATTGTCTTTTTACCCGACTGTGAGGTAAGGGTTTTGTTTTTCGCGCGTATATTGTATGTTTAAATGTAATATTCCTTATTAGGTACCTCATTTCTTTCGAAAGACTGAACGGATTTTTAAAGGATATCGTTAGATTTGTCTTGACTTGAAGTGATTAAAAAAACAAAACAGCGACTGTAAGTTGCTATTTATTGAAGTAAAAAAAACAAATTTATAGAATGTTTCACTAAAGGTATCAAATAAAAGGGTTTGTTATAAGGATTTCAAAAAAGTATAATCATGAACGACAAATGACTAAAAAGATAATTAATTTAAAAACAGTCTTTAGCAACAACAAAAATAAATTCTTACTAGCAGACTTCTCATTAATTCAAATTTGGGAAAGTCTGTCAGATACTTAAGTACGTTTTACAACCAAAATAACACCCGTGACTTCCTCAACATGGACATTTCCTAGGTCCTCAAGCAAAAGTTAAACATATTAATAATTTAAATCAATAATAATAGTTTGCTTACGGCAAGTTTCATACTTGTTATCGGATAAGGCGATTCACCCACTGGCACCGCGCGCCCCTCCCCGCCGCGGAGCGCGGAGCAGCGGATCACGCGCGCGGCGATGGAGAAGCAGGAGTTGTATTTTTAAAACAGTCAAATTACTTTTCGCGTACGGAATCACAAGATTTGCATGCGAATACGGTATTAATCAAAGGTATTTCGATCGTTTAAAAAATAAGACTGTTTCTGACAGATTGCCTCCGCGCCTTATCGGGGCGGTTTCGGTGTGTTGAACAATGCGGTTTTCTATGCTGAATGATTACACTTACATACAATTTTGAAATACGCGACGGAGCGCGGTGCAACGGGCTTACCGCCAAGTTTTAATTCATATTTTAGAGTTCAGGCTCGGAATTAATCGTTTTTTTTTATTGGCAAATCTAAACCAAATTATTCGATTTGGTTTAGATTTGCCAATAATAATGCTCGGGAAATCCTTAAGCACTCCACAGTTTATTAACGTATTCTTCATAAGTTATCCAATGTAACTTTTTAATGAATCGAGTTAAAACGTATGATAAATATTAAATAGAAACATATTGAAAAAAAATCAACTCGGCCACAATTGAATTCTTAGATGGGAATGTATGGGAAGTGAATTCAGTTGTGGCCGAGTTGATTTTTTCCAATATCAACTCGGCCATAAGTACACTTTATCAAAACTCACACAACACACACTTTTTAAAATTTATCATAAGTATAAAAAAAAACATTGAAATTGGCAAAAAATAAAAAAAAACATAAAAAGTAAGTCTTGTTTACTTTGCCGTTTTGTTCAAGTTCAAGATTGTATAGAGTTTGTTTCTCGAGTGTGTTTTGTTTTCAACTCCTTAGCCTTCGTCATTGTTAAGTATTGATAAGGCTGAAAATGGAAGCGAGCCTCTCCCAGAATCCTTAATCACTAAGGAACTGGCTATCTTATCTCTAACTACCAGAACCCAAAAATGCTGAAAACATAGGTAGTTGTCGTCAGACTTAGATAAGATGATAGTAGTAGCCATGCGGACTTACAACAAGTCCTACCACCAATCAAACCGAATACAATATACACCCCCGTTGGAAATCGAACCCGGGACTTCAGGGTCTGATACCGATGGTTATTTATTACCACTACACCACAGAGGCGGTCGAAATCCACGGCGGCGGAGGAGTTGAAATGTGTATTTGAATAAATATTCATAAAATCAACGTATGAGAAACGTTATGTAGTTTTCATTTACAGAGGTGTTATGAGAGTTTTCTTCTTGTAATAACAAAAGCCGGTCGCGCAAAGCCGACGATATTCGAGTTACAAATATGAACTTTGAGTCTCCCTCCAAATATTGAATTCAATGGTTGTTTGCTGAACCACAATACCTTTAGATTCCCAAATCGTTCTCGTGGCAGTAGGAGTTAATCTTTTCCACGCAGTCACCTTTCTGGCACCTAATGGCGAGCCAGCCGAATATATTGTAAGTGTATTCTTACTTTGATTTAGAGATGGTAAGTTGGGTAAAGTGCCTATTGAATTGCTTCAGGAGAAGGGGAATGGTAATTACATGTAAATATTTCCGTTTCTTTTTCTTTGCGAAAAGGGCGTTTTTTATATCATTTGCATACGATGCTTTATTTTATCGAAAAAAAAATGTGAGTAGTAGTAGTGGTTTTGGTCTCTTACACATGGCGCATAAAGACAAAGATATAAAGAACTAGCGGCCGCCTGCAGTTTCACCCGCATGGCTCCCGTCAACATAGGAATATCGGGATAAAAAGTAGCCTAATTGAAATAAAATAACTTTTACGGATATCAAACGCGCTATATTTCCACGAACTAAGTTGTAATTGTACGTATTTTTTGGTTTTTTGGGGTTTTTTGATTTTCCCGACGTTTCGGCACCTTTACAGCTGCCGTGGTCACAGGATGACTACTTATAAGTCTACCCTCGAAAAGTTAATTTATTTTCGTTCGGATACGGTTAGACATTTACTATGGCACAAATTATTATTGATTTGATATTTTGATTTAATTGTTATTTTAATTTTTTATTATTAAGAAAAGAGAAAACTAAAGACTCTACTGGCAGTTCACAAATTGGGAGGACCTTCGAAGAAAGAAGCTGCCAAGAAAACTTCGAAAGCGGGCCGACCTCCACCTTTATAAAGAAATTAAGATATGTTGTCTCCACCTTTACTTTTTTATATTTATTTATATATATTATATGTAGCCTATATGTTAGGACTAACATATAAGCTACATATATAAATTTGGTATGTAGTCCCTATTTTATCCAAATCCGTTCAGTAGTTTTTGCGTGAAAGAGGAACAAACAAACAAACAAATAAACCAACAAACTGCGGGGTTAGCACGAATAACTTTCGAGTAAGTATCGAGGAAGTTAAGTAAAAAAAATGTATGACATATTGAGCAGAGTTTCTACCGGACGTAAACGGAACTACATTTTCCTATACATTTTTTGACATTACGTGCTCGATACTTACTCGATACTATTTAGATATTTATTCGTGCTTGCCCTACTGATATACTTTCATACGTGCGCAATTTTCCGTAGAAACAATAAGAAAAATCTCAAACAAAAACATCTGACGATCGACGGAAGACCAGCTTAACATCTCCATCGAGGCAATCGGCATCGCGTGCACCGTTCGACAATTTTTCACTAAAACAAAAGTGCCATTTCCATCGCCAGCCGTCGTTGTCGCCGCGCTCAGAGCGGCGTTTAAACGCTGCGGTGGATGTTAATCTCTTCCAACCGATCGCTCCTTTCGTAGTTAATGGTGCGAGAGTTCGCACCGAGACGGTATTACGAAGCTTCTCACGTCCGAACCGCTGTCCTGCAAGTTACGTCTTTACTGAAGCTCTCTCTTGATTGGAGGAGTCTGTTACTTTTTTCTTGGCCACTTCTTTTAATGATTTCCAGTTATTTATGGCGGGGTTGGAATTTGTCGAGCGTGTTTAGTGTTATTTTAATGGTTCGTACTTTATTTCCCTCAGAAGAATTTTTTTCAGTCCCGGTTTTTTACAAACATTGTAGATGTTATATAAATTTTTTTATAACGTAAATAAAAATTCAAAGTTTGTCGCAGAAATATGAAGACGTGAAAATGAAAATTAAATGGACGTATTCAATTTTGGCTGTTTAAAAACACTTATGCAATGCACGTCAAAGAAGCTACGCCATCGGTTCTCAAAAGCCTTTAGATGGTGCGAGATTTTGTAATGAGAAGTACCGTCAAGAAACTCGACAAGAGCGCTTTCTCCCTCTTTTATTAACACTGAGTCAATGACTTGAAACATGACTACATATGCAGTTATAAATTTTACAACTTGCGCCCGCAATAATAAAATACGAACATCATAATAATAACGTTAAACAAAACACAACAAATCGAGTTATGAAATTTTCCAAGCTTATAAGGGAGTTTGTTATCTCAAAAGCATTAAGCCAACAAAACGAAACAAAGACAATGTCTGTAAGAAATAACAACTGAACTTGTGGATATTACATTCTCGATGTAAGAGAGCCGCAGTGACCGTGGCATCCGACAAATTAAATAAATTTACAGCCCGCGACTCTCTTCGTTAGGGAGGAGAAAACAATCTTGTTTTTAAAGGCAGTACGAGACCACTAATAAATATTGTTATTTGTTAACTATATTACTAGTTTCTTTTGAACTGGACCAATACAAACTTTAATTTCACTGTATTCCTACTGATATAAAAATGTGCGTTTGGTTGTTTTGAATACCTGAGTCGTGACCAGTCAAAAGTCAAACACGATTTCATGACCAGTATGATAGTACTGCCTCTGACGAATTATGGAACTAAAACGTTCTGGTCACAGAATACTTTTTAATGTTATTATGTTATTAAAAAAATACTCTGTCTGTGTGTGTGATAACTCTAAGAAAACTCTTTTTACTCGTTCCCAGTGACGTAAGTTTCTATAGAAATATTCAGACTTTATTCACTATAGAATGTTTCCATAGCATCGAGAGACTTAATTAATTAGCGATTGCATACCAAATTAGTGTGACGGTATCGAAATATTTCAGGAACCGGGATCTGTCACTAATTTTCAGATAATCAGCCTGCTGCACGCTCCGTAAACCGGTTTGCGCAGGCAAGACGGGGCGTGAATCCGGGACAATTCGCTACCTGCGTCTGACGTTACTGTTCACGTGAAAACAGATGAGCTGCAGCGCTATGCGACTTAATGCAAGTCCAACTATACCTATAACTGGGAAAACTAAAAATAATGTAAAATCCTTCTGTCTTAAAGTTGGTGATAAATTAATTGAATCTGACGTTGAGGTTGCCCGTGTTTTTGAAGATTTCTTCTCTCGGGTACCCTTAGAAACTACCAGTAAGTTGAATTCCTGTCCAAACGTTGCTGCTGCCCTCTTAGAGTCTTGTGTTGATAAGTGTAATAAAGTATTCAATTTTAAACATATATATAGTGAAGACATTTTAAAAGCTTTCAAGTCTATAAATATTAAAAAGACTGAAGATTTATGGGGCATGTCAACCAACATTATTAAATCAATTATTGATACAATAGCTCCATATTTAGCTTTCATTTTTAATCAATGCATATATGAAGGTACTTTTCCCGATTTAATGAAATGTAGTAAGCTTATTCCTCTTTTTAAATCGGGTGACAAAAGTGACCCTACAAATTTTAGGACGATTTCAGTACTACAGGCACTTAGTAAAATTTTTGAAAAAGTTATATACTCTCAATTATTAGACTATTTAACAATAAATCGAATCCTTCATAACAATCAGTTCGGCTTTTCTAAAGGTAAAAATACTACTGATGCTGGCATTGCACTCCTCAAACATATTTTTGAGGCTTGGGAGGGCAAACAAGACGTAATTTGTATATTCTGTGACCTGTCTAAAGCCTTCGATTGCGTTGATCACGTTACAATTTTAAAGAAGCTAGAACATTATGGTGTCTCTAAGAAATCTGTTAGCCTTTTGCAGTCATACTTGCACAATAGAAATCAAAAAGTAATTGTCAATAATACTGCTTCTACTGGAGCGTGCCACAAGGTTCAATATTGGGCCCTTTGCTGTTTTTAATTTATATTAACGATCTCCATCATTACACGAGTAATTTATGTGAGACAGTACTATTTGCAGATGATACATCTTTAATTTTTAAAATTGATAGAGGAAACAATTGTTCTGACGAAGTAAATAGTGCTCTCTCTCAAGTCGCACACTGGTTCAACAGTAATAATATGTCTCTTAACCCTTCTAAAACCAAGTTTGTTAGATTCTCATTACCTAACGTAGTGCAGGTCGATATGCATATCAATTTGAATGGGAATGTAGTAGAGTTAGTTGAGAGTACAAAATTTCTTGGCATTACATTGGATTCAAAGCTGCAATGGGATCCACATATTGAAGCCTTGTCGAGTAGACTTAGTTCTGCGGCTTTCGCAATAAAGAAAATAAGGCTCTTAACTGATATTGAAACGGCAAGACTAGTTTACTTTAGCTATTTTCATAGTGTAATGTCCTATGGCCTGTTGTTGTGGGGCTCAGCAGCTAATATAGAAAATGTTTTTATACTTCAAAAAAGAGCTGTGCGCGCCATTTACAACCTTCGACGGAGAGATTCTCTTAAGGATTTGTTTAAAGAGATTATTATACTAACTTTGGCGGGACAATACATCTATGATAATATAGTATATGTAAGGAAACATCTTGATTTATTTATTAAGCATAGCGATTTCCATAATTTTAATACTAGAAATAAGAATAAGCTTGCCGTTCCAAAATTTCGACTTGAAAAATGTAGACGCTCGTTTTTGGGGAAAGGTATAGCTTTTTTTAATAAAGTTCCACAACAATTGATAGAGCTGCCTTTGCATAAATTTAAAATATATGTTAAAAAGTCACTCTTAAGCAAAGGTTATTACAAGGTAGATGATTATTTAAAAGACCAAAATGCATGGATGTGATACTAACATAAAACATAACTATTATAAACTAGATAAAAGGAAAATATTCTAATAATTGAATATTGGAAAATTTTCCTCTTATATTAAATATATTTCAAAATTGTAAATTTGTGCTTGGCAACAACATGTTCCATTGTAAATGTTGTTGTTTCTGTTAAAGCTGATAAGTTTCTTGCGGCCGTTCTTCTTATCAGTTAAAAGATGTCCTGAATGGCTGGTAGGGAAAAAAAAATTTGGACTATTCGAAAGTACTTATCTATAAGTCTATTTGAATAAAAATCTTTGACTTTGACTTTGACCTATTGGTTAATAATTATTACACTATGTACTGTAAGTTGAAATGTTGTCTTAGTAATAGTGCAAACCCAAGGCAAACTTCAAAAAAAACAACGGGTTGCACTCCGGGAGTGCCGGCAGAAGTGAAAACCGTTTAAACGAAACAGCAGGAGCAGACATACGTTTTCGCCGCGCGGTAGAAAGAGGGGAGATATTACTTCCTCTCCTACGCCGCGCCGGCGGTCTACTCTCCCTCCGTCTTACGAATTTTCGATCAGGTCACGTGTACTGACGCAACTTTATTTTTTTTTACCTTTCCTAAAAAAAAATAATGCTGATGCGCACAACGCCGCTAAAGAAGTTTTCACTTCAAAAACCGACTTCAAAAAGTTAAAAGTCAAACTTTTGGAGTCGTTACCCACCAAGGAATTCTACATTGCATTTCTATTGATTAAATTTTATTTTTCCTGTATTGGCTCGCACCGACTTTATAGTACACTAAGTTACTGCAGCGGCCAGCAAAAGAGGTATTGATGGACGAACGTGTAAATGTGGGCCGAGACGAAGCCGAGGCACACATACGTAAGTCCATCAATGCCTAGTTGTGGCCAAGGCTTGTATAGTACTTTTCTCTAATAATTCGCGGAAATTAAAACTACTTTTGTGGATTATTTTCTTCCAGTATTTCAAACTAGAAACATCTAATATGACTATGAAATGCCCCAATTAGACTAACCCAGTTTTCGTCTCAAATGCGAGCTTTCAATTTAAAATATGTCTTTATGAAGAAGTTAGTCGTTTGTTATTTTTTAGTTTTATGAAGTACAACTATGCAATATGCGCAATATTGCATAGTTGTACTTCAGAGCAGCAAAACGAGATTTTATGTTATTTTTAAGTAATTCTGTTTGACGATTCTGGAACGAGCATTTTTTGATAAAAACAGTATGAAAGAAAAACTATCTGGTTTGAAGTTTATGAAGACAACATTTATTAATAACCATGAAGGCTGAACACAGATAGAAAACGAACGGAAATGTAACTAAAACTACCGCGATTAACTAAAATTTAAGTTTGGTTATTCACAATTGAATTTAACCACCTAATTTACTAATTTGTGTAGGAGTAGTGTGGCCTAGTTTTGTATTTAAAGCGTGTTTAAGACCTTTTCGTGATAATAAACAATACTGAGATAAATTTTATTTGCTTTTGTTAATCAAATCTTGTGAACTTGTCAAATCAGGCTTGATGGTTTTTAATAAATAGAAAATACGTAAACATTAAAATAAAACAACTTTTTCGGATATCTTGGTTACGATGGTAAGAGTTAGGATTTCGTGTGTTTTAAGATTTTCTAAGATTTTTTTGGTTTTCCCGACGTTTCGGCATGTTTTCAGCTGCCGTGGTCACGGGATGACTCAGTGCATGTGCAGTGAACAGTCCACGCCAAAACTTATTTAGACGTTTAGTGAAATATTTTGTTACTTATTACAAAGTGTTTTGCATTATGATTATGGCACATCAGTTTAAATAAAAAAATACCTTTTCTTTTGGTTCCGCCAAAACTTGAGAACGAGTGAACCATTTTTTTTAATAATGTTCCTTGAAATATGATGAAAGATTTCACAATAAGAATAATGAGAATTCCCACGGGAACGACAACCACGGGTGAAGCCGCGAGCACCCACTAGTTTGAAACAAAGATTTTACTTCCTTCCACTTCTCCCACAGAACCCGTTCTAAGTGGATGTTCAGTTTATTTCCCCAACTTTAGATGTTCAGCTTTATTTACGAGCGTTACGAAACAGGTGCGTTGCTAAGCTGTCACCACCACCTGCAATATACGAGATTGTGTTCCTTTTTATTTGGCTTTGTGGCAAAAGCTTTCCCTCGCGTTTTTGAGACCGCAACCTTAAATAAATATAAGTGCTTAATTACTGCCCATTCGAATTAAGTTTTATTTTTTATTTCTTTTGAGTTTTTCGTATTTATTTCTGGTTTTGGTGACCGTGACAGAATTTTGTAGTTATGCCTTGGTATTGACTCTCAGGTTTTATAAGTGCAAATATTGAGTATGTTGTGCTCGTACGCGTAGTGTTTAGTGTGTCCAGACTGCGTTTGTGGAGGTTAAAACAACTGTCGGTATGGCAAGTCACGGGATGGGTGACCAGCAATTAAATATTTAGTTTTCTCTAAAGCCTTTCATCACCATCCACCATAATTGCCACCAAGATTGGTCCCGTGTGATAGGTTTCCCATACTCTTTATTCATCAGCTGTAAAGAAAGCTCCAACCTAGTTGTTGGAAGATTTAAAAAAAAACATGGCAGGTAATGACATTGGTATGCTCGGGTTCTTAACGGTATCACTTGAAAAGCCCACTGTATAAATTAAGTAACCATTTAGATAAGAATCATCATCAATATCATCATCATACATATCATCATCATACTTAAACCATAAAGAGGAAAGATTTTATTGTTTGTTTGTATCGAATAAACTCAAAAATTAATGAACAGATTTGGATGAAATTTAGTACACAGATAGTAAATAGCCTGGTTATGAACATAGAATACTTTTATCCCAATACTCCCACGGGAACGGTAACCACGCAAGCGGACGCTATTTAGAATAAAATGTAAGTATTTTCTTTTGTTTTGTGTTTGTTTTTGTATATTTGCTCTCACTCACTTGATTCACAAGGAAATACTCAACAAACGTATCGCCCACGGTTTCGAGCTCCTTAAATTTACATTTATTTACGGGATCCCATGAAACAGCTGCTTCACGTGAAGCGTTTGTTTTTCTGTGCACGCATTGTCCTTTAATTTTCTATTTCTTTCCTCTTATTTTCTTTTAGGTTTCTCGGATTTCTGACGTCTTTGTAATCACCATGAAATTTTGTTTCTACATTATTTTACATTATTATTTTAATATAATTATTCAAATTTTAAATTTTATTGCACTCCACATATTATAGTAAGATGGTAACATAAACAAAGTCTGTCAATAGTGAACCCTATTTTTATATAAATAAATAAAATTAAAAACATTCAGATAAAATTCAAAAATCTCTTATAAGGTTTGTTTCACGATCGATAAATAAGTTCTAAATAGCATAAGACAGATGATTAGACATATAATTATATCGTATTAAAACTAAACTTTCACATTATCTGCAAGGAGCTATTCAGAACTAGGTTATTTGATTTCTCGACCAAATTTTTTTCTCGAGTTTCGGGAATTCTCGAGTCTCGAGTCTTTGAATTAAAACAGTTGAAATCTGGTGAAATTTAATAAAGAACAGTATTTTTTTATCTAATGTCATTAATCTAATTTCATTTGATCAGTTTTTTTTTTAAACTTTAATAATCTTCTTACATCACAATAGATAGTTAATGTCCTCACTATGCCCTTTCAACTTTCGTCGTCACCCGTCGTTATTTGTTTATAGTTATTTTGTCGCGAATATGGACGAATAACGAAGTTTATCAAGAACATTGAGACGAAAGATATTAGACATTGCAAAATTAATAATCTAGGATTTAATAATTTAAGAAGAATGTTTTCAACATATTTCTGATTGTTATACCATTAAAAATATTGGTGAATTATACTTTCTTTTGCTATTTTATTAAGTTTTTATATTTCATAGTTTTCTTTTTTGCTTACAAAAGAAAAGTTGAATTTAGTTATTTTACCAAGGATGCGAAATATTGTTTTTTAAAAGAGGCTTCTGATATCAGTAAATAAAATAAAGAATATTTTTTCAATTATATCCATGTCTAAAAAGAAACAAAAAATAATTCAAAAGTATATCACTACATTAAAAACGAACTAAAGCTTCGGTTTGAGAGACCGTGCGCGAGTATACGTGTAATTTTTTAATGTATTATAATTTTCAGCATTGTTGTGTTCCGTCAGTTAGAGATAAGATAGCCAGTTCCTCAGTGATTGAGGATTCCGTGTGAAGCTCGCTTCCATCTTCAGCCTTATCAATACTTAACATCAGGTATAACGAAGGCTAAAAAAAAATAATTTACGCTTGTATACGAAGGTCAACGAAGTCGATTTGAGTTTCTGTCAGTTTATTGAAACATGTGCATTTTACTTGGTGTTTAACGCTTTGTTGAACACAGATTAGAGCATTAACTCGTCTGAAAGTCGTGTTCTTATATTTCGTCGCCTAGCGCGATGTAAATTCGAGACTGGAGAATTCTCGAGTTTCAGTCATTTTTTTCTCGTCTCGAACGAAGCCAATTTTTTTTACTTTTCTCGAGTTCGAGGAAGTTCGGGCAGAAACCCTATTCAGAACCTATTATGTTAATCGTGAACCAAGCAAGTCTCATTAATGTCTAGTCTAGCGCAAGCCCACCGGTCATCTAATAACAATGAAATATTTATTGTGTCTCATTTTGCTATACTTGACGAGTTTAATAATATATTATATAAAATAAAATAAAAAATAAAAAATTAATTTCATTTATTCTGTCTATGCTGTTACAAGCACTTATGAACGTCAAAGAAGCTACGCCATCGGTTCACAAACCCTACGGCGGCAGAGATGTAACGAGAAGAATCGGCAAGAAAGTCGTACAATCCAAATAATAGAAATTCAGCTATGTCGCCTTTTTATGGGCTGCTTCTTCATACGACCCAAAATGAAAATAAAGAATTTTCCGTTGGTTAATATCCTATAGATTAATTATTCAAGTTCTCACGAAGAAACTTACAAAAATCTCCCCTCGAGTTAGATCCAAGTGCCTTATTAAATCAGAAGTAATAAGGCCGCAAGTTATATAAACTGTTTTAGAGACTTGATTCCCTTGGGCGTTAGTTTCATTCGATAAGACAAGAAGTTGCGTCAAACTTTCAGGTTATTAACGAAAGTTAACATTCCCATAGATTTTTCCTTTATTAGATGTAATTCGTATTGATGTCTTCACATTTCGATTTTATTTGCAGTCATTTATAAAGCTTCTATTTGATATTTTGTAATAAATCGTTTTTTTTTCAATAACAAAAGCGTTTTCTTTCGCTTTGAATTCAATGAAAGATCATTTATTTAATGGACGCCTCTCTGATATTTTTTTTGCGAAAATATATCAAATTGATGTCAATGTGAATGAAAATTAATAGGTTTTTATTTCGTGTTTTTACAATTTCTATCTAAATAATAAGAGAAGCAGTAATAGTAACAAATAAGTTTTTTTACGATTTTAACCCATAGAATACAGTAAAAATAAGAAAAAGTCGCTATCTGTGGAGGCTTGTAAATGACTCTTAGAAGTATAATTTATGTATCTACTATGTAATGTTAGCGGTAAGCCCCCCAAATATTGTAAATAAATAAATAAATATAGAAGGGTAAAATTGTTACTAAAACATTTAATTTACCACAGTCATTAGTGTAAGGATATCGGAAGACCTTCCTCTAATAACACAGCAGTTAATGTTCTTATGACATGGAAGTAATACGAGAAACCTTTTTGTCTACTTTCATTAGATGTGGCCTCAGGAAAAATTGTTACAACCTCTTTAGGGCTCGCGCATACTACAGCCGCATCGCAACACATAAATACTTTTAAGGACATTCACTCACTGGCTTCGCGCTCCGCCGCCGTGCGGAGCAGCGGATCACGCGCGCGGCGACGGATAAGCAGGCGTGGTATTTTTGAAACAATGAATTACTTTTCGCATACGTAATCGAAAGAAAGCGGTGTTATACAAAAGCATTTATTCGATTGTTTCAAAAATACGCACCGCGCCTCCGTGCCTAATGGTGGAATCCGCTAGCGGATCGCGTTCCCGCGCTGCGGCGCGGTTTTGGTGAGTTGGACAACGCAATTTGCTATACTTATTATTGATGACACTTTCATACAATATTAAAATCCGCACCCCAGCGATCTGTCGCGGAGCGCGGAAGTCTGTTCACCGAAACGGTGCACCGAAAAAGCTAGTACTTTCTGGGAGAATTCGCTTACACCTGATTGGCTGAAGATATGGCGCATTGCCTATACCAGCGAGCGGAGAGCCTATGCGCCTTAGCTTCAGCCAATCACAAGCGAGCGAATTCTATCTCAGTGTAAGCTCTTTTTGGTGAACAGACTATATGAAGCGATTGAGTGGGCGTTAGATGCGGTCCGCCTGTAGTATGCGATAGTTTATATAAATGCACGAAAGTGATGCAGGGTTTTGTTGTGCGATGCGGTGCGGTACGGCCCATCCTAGTCTGCGTCAGCCCTAATGTGTGTTTTGTTTAGGGCTCCCACACAAAACAGCGAATTCGCATCGCAAAAACTGCAGATACGATCGCAGCACATCGCATCGCACTTTTGTGCGTGAGTCCTTACTACCTCTCTTTCTCGGCTCGCCTAGCGAATATTAGCTTTTGTTCTGTAATTTCTTTGTATTTAAACTTCTATTACATTATTCAGGTCTTGTTGTTACAAACTTCCGCCGCACAACCTATGTTGCACAAACAAGGGGCAAACCAGCGAACGAAGCTGGGATATTTTGCTTCCATTTTTATTATTAAGTTTGTCTTAATGTCATTACAGTACTTGGCTTGCAACTTAAAGACGCCTGTAGTGCTTATTGTTCTTGAATTTGTTTTGAATACTAATGTTGTTTTGTTTTGTTTCAGTTGAAGCGAATGGTCATTAAGAGCCCTATAAATTGGTAAGTGCATATTGTGTTTAATTTTTTACTTCCCATATATTTTATTTATTATTACTTATATAAACCTATTTCCGAAATACGTGGTATATACTATAAGTTTATGTATAGGTATGTCAAGTTTAATTAGGTAGATAGACATCTTTAATTGTAGACTATTGATAAAATGGTACTTATAGATGACGACACGAAAACAAGAGAGGATCATGCGATAAAAACATTGATACCAATGATGTATAGGATGTAATTGAAGCAGATATGCCATACGAGTTCGAATTGTGAAAATTGGAAGTCTATACTTATGGGGTCCGATTTAAATTTCTGTGCTCTTTCATTTCCGTGCGTTTTTATGTCTATGGTCCTACTAGTCAAATTGTATGTGTGCATGCAGTCTTGTCACAGATTTCAATGCAAATTACTATGAACGTAACATATCTATACTTATATTATAAAGAGGAAACATTTGATTGTTTGTTTGTTTGTTTGAATTGAATAGGCTTCGAAACTAAAACTACTAGACAGATTTAAAAAATGAAAAATGAATTAAAAATTCTTTCACCGTTGGGAAATTCTTTCACCGTTCTGCACTATCTCCGAGTAACATAGGCTACAATTAATCTCGATATTCCCACAGGAACGGGAACTGCGGGTGAAACCGCGAGCGGCCGCTAGAATATATAATATAATTGTTATATACGAGGGTGGATTGAAAAGTAGTCGGCCTAACCAAGAAAATAAACACATACTATATCAAATATATTTTTATTTTTCTACATAATCACCATCAAGTTCAATGCACTTTTGCCACCTTAACTTCAAAGCATTTAGACCATTGAAAAAAAATATTCATCCTTAGAGTCAAAATATGCGTCTACTGCTGCTTTGACCTCGTCGTTTGTCGAAAATCTTTGACCTCCCAAGTGCTTTTTTAGGTTAGGGAACAGAAAAAAGTCTGATGGTGCCAGATCAGGTGAATAAGGCGGATGCGGTAACAGTTCAAAGCCACAGTTGTGGATTTCAGCCATTGATTGCACAGACGTGTAAACACGAGCGTAATCTTGATGAAACAGGTCTTTTCTCCTGGACGTTTTTCTTTTATTTCCTTTCGTAAATGACGTAGTAAGGTGCAGTAGTAATCAGAGTTTATAGTCTGACCCATTTCAAGATAATCAACCATAATTACACTCTTCGAGTCCCAGAATAGTGAAGCCATCACCTTATTTGCCGACAAAATCGCCTTACCCTTTTTAGGGGTGGTGAACCAGGTCTTCTCCACTGATTTTAATTGTTGTTTTGTTTCTGGTGTACAGTAATGAACCCATGTTTCGTCCATAGTAACAAAACGATTCAAAAAATCATCGTCATCGGCTTCAAATAACTCCAAACCGTCGCGTGCAATAGTCAATCGCATGCTTTTTTTGTTCAACTGAAAGCAGTCGCGGAACCCACCTCGCAGACACCTTGTTGAAACCCAACACGTTGACTATGATGTTTTGAGTTCGTTCATAAAAGATACCTATAGTCTTGGCTATCTCTCTGATTTTTTATCTGCGGTCTCCCATAATTAAATCAAGTATTTTTTAATATTTTCGTCAGGAGTGGACGTCGAAGGCCTCCCAAAGCGGGGTTCGTCTTTCACACTCTCTCTACCACGCTTGTATTTTGATATCCATTTTTTGACGGATGAATATGACAGAGCGGAATCCCATAATGTACTGACTATATCATCATGGATGGCTTTTGATGACAGCCTCTTCTTATGGAGGTACTTAATGACGGCACGCTGCTCGATTTGCTCCATTTGCTGAGATTATGTCCGATTGTTTTGTTAATAAATTTATAAAATCACAACTAAGTATAGCACACCTTTCAAACTTCACACAATTAACTAGTCTGAACTGAACTAAATAATGTGGGTAGAGTGGATTTTTAGAATTGAATGGATTTGTGTTAGGCCGACTACTTTTCAATCCACCCTCGTACTATAACATTAACTGATAACTAACTACATTTGGTTTAAGCGGTGTAGTTGTACAAGTTTAAGTATTAAACACACCATAATTCAAATTTAAAAAGATTTACCACCCCATTTCGTCCCTTTTACTTTTTACCATACAATTTCCGCAATTTGTCATAATAAATTCTCACAAAAAGGTTTTTATGAAATAATCCGAGAGAATCATTTTCAAATAGAAATTTTACGTGAATTTAATTCGGTGAATATGCCTCCCCTAATGACTGAAGTATTGGCATCCGTTTAACCGCATCTGCGGTCTAGTAACAACCACCGGTATCAGACCCAGAGGTCCCGGAATCGATTCCCAGCGAGGGTACATATTGTATTCGGTTTGCTTGGTGGTAGGAGTTGTTGTAAGTCTGCCTGGCTAGCTAGTAGCTACCACCATGACAACAATGTTTATAGCATTCTTGTGTTTTGGCAGTTAGAGGTATGATAGTCAGTTCCTCAGTGGTTGAGGATTAGCGGGCGCGTTTGCACCTTCAGCCGTATCATTACTTTAACATCAGGTATGATGAAGGCTAAGCATTTCCTAGTTGTTTATAATCGTGCATCCACACCGCAATTATTTTTGTTGCCTATCATTTCCAAATGTTACTGAGAAGCATCCGCCAGTAATAATAATAATAATAAATGCATACAATCACATCAATTATCTAGCCCACGTTAAATTTCATGAAGAACTTGTGTTATGGATACTAGATAACGGATAAACATACTTATATACTGTTTTTGTAAATATATACATAATATATATATTTAACACCCAGACCAAGACAAATAGACATGTTCATGCACACAAATATTTGTCTTGTCCGGGGATGGAACTCGGGACCTCTGGCGCAGAAGGCGGGCTTAGTACCCTGCTCCAAACAGGGGGCTAATTGTCTAATTTAAAATCTATCGCAATCCCTTTCAAGTCGTCATTTGAAAGATATTCAGGCCGTCACTATTTGAAATTTGAAAGGGATTGTGATCGGGAGGCGTTTTAAAAGGTATGGAATAAACGAAATTGAACTGTCTAAGCAATATGACAGACGAAAATATCACTATCACAATACCTTTGAAAGGGATTGTGATAGATTTTCTCCCATGCTGGACGGGTGTGAAAAAATAATGTACCAGCTGCTGGCTTCTTAGTAGTGCAGATAGTAATAAAAAACCGGTCAAATGCGAGTCGGACTCGCGCACGAAAGGTTCCGTACCATCTACAAAAACGGCAAAAACATTATGTCTGTTGTATGAGATGTATGGGAGCCCCCTTAAATATTTATTTTATTCAGTTTTTTTATATTTTTTGTTTGAGCGGCAACAGAAATACGTCTTTTGTGAAAATTTTAACTGTCTAACTATCACGGTTCATGAGATACAGTCTGGTGACAGACGGACGGACGGACGGACAGCGGAGTCTTAGCAATAGGGTCCCGGTTTACCCTTTGGGTATAGAACCCTAAAACCTATCAATGGACAGGGTATATTTAAAAACTAATATAGGCAATAGGCTGGCAACTTATTGACCAGCTTTTCTTTCTTAGACCCAAAAAGTGTGACTTACTTGAGGTATAGTTAAGTGAATGACTTTTATAAATTTGGTCCTCAAGCTGCACCTTGACCTCTACCAACCTCTTATTGACGTGAGTGTATGTGTCAATTCTGTAACAGTACATAAGTCACAGACCTATATCGAGATAGTCGAAAAGAGCGCTTCAAACTGTATGAGAGCCTAGCGTGTCGAATTCTTCGTACCTACGATGAAGTCATAAGCGAGATTTAGTGATGTGTAAATGTTATTGAGAGCTCTTGCAAGAAAGCAGTGAACCATTTTTGTTTCTGAGTGACGCGTGTTTTTATGGCAATGGTCTCAAGCGGACCAAACTTTTCTCACGCAATGTAGGTAGGTACGCTTTTACCATATATCTCGATATAGGTCTGTGACATAAGTCAACTATTTTAATTAAGCACATTGTTGTAACTCTCTACTTAAATTACTTTTATTCAAATACATATAAACAATAGAAACAATGATATCTGAATATTTCACATTACCAACTGAAGCCACTTTCAATTACGTAGTCAGTGTATAAATTATCTAGCTGTCTCGATGCCAGCCAGATAGGGATCCGCAAAAATATTACCCTGTTCAATCAATGATCAAGAACACGCAATGTCCTTTTCTGATAAACCTAGTTAGAAAGAGATGCTGGATTCAGTTCTTGTGAACTAGCATCGTCGTCGGCTCTCACGGCTGTGCAGTGAGGTCGTGCGCAGTCTTTTGTTTTATTATTTAAAATCATAATCATAATTGAATGAAAGAACGCGAATTGTTCGCACAGAATTTTTGGGTATTGTGGTTCAGTGCACTTGAAGTTAATGACGCAAAAATTATTGTGGAAGACCCTAAATTGCAGTATTTGACTTTTATTTGTTTAATTTATGACATTCAATTGTTCATTTCTTTAAAGTATTCGAGTATTCTTATTGTTTCAGGGTATTTTAATTGTAATGAACTAACTACACAATAATTATTATAAAATCCCAAAATTGTAGTAGTTGACTGTAATGACTGTCGTAATGATATATTTTTTGTGACATTCAATTGTTTACTTCAAATAATCAAACATTGTTACTGGGTTTCGAAATAGTATCGAGGATGTACCGTCAAAATATGTTTAGGAAAGTTCCGTTTACGTCCGGTAAGAGCGCTGCTTAATACAATATCATAAATTTTTTGACGATACGTCCTCATTACTAGAAAGTTTTTCGTGCTAGGTCTACTGTTTTTGGGTTTTCATTGTGTAACTAGGAAGATATTCGCGAAGTCGCAAGTATTCAATAAGTTGGTCCTCTCATATAAAATTAACTAGTTTCATTCTAGTTTAATTAGTTTTCAATGATAACACTAACCCAAATTCAATCTAACGCAAAGTTGGGATCATACACCGACCATTACAGCTATTTAATGGCTCGTGCATGTCATACCGATGGCTTTTTAATTGAAACTTGGTACATTAGGCTGGTTAAATTACTAAATGATAATGTATGGGGTGGTCGGAGTCACAATATTAGTCGGATACGATATGGCAAAGGAGTTCAAATCACAGAGACAAAGAAATGATTACAGAAAAACAATCAAAAATAATCCAAGGAAAGAAATACTTGTTTTGAATTGCCTTGAACTAAACAAGTTATATTGTTAAAATAATGTCACAATTAAGTTAATTAAGGGTAAGTTTGTTTGTAATAAATAAATATATATTATAAGTATGTGAAGACACTTGTCTTCATTTCTGTTTTTGGGTCTTATCGTCGTGGCGGATGTTTTTTTTTTACGGATGTTAGTAAGGTTGTCGTTTATAATCTCTTTTCTTGCACTGACATTATTATTTTTTTAAATTTTATACTAGAAAAAATCTGTTGATCCATCCTTTTAAAACTAGACTGGATTTGTCCAATTCTTTGTTTTAGTGTAGTACTGATATAATATACAGGGTATTAAAAGACCCATAACGAAAACGAAAACCACGTATTCTACCCATCGTTACAATAATTTTCTTGTATAGGGCCAAATCTGGGAACCTCCTAGTTAAGGATTTATTAAGGATCAAAGTCAACATTTATTTTTAAAGATTATCGTTTAAAGATACAATACTGCAATAAATATCAAAACCAATCAAAGAAACTGGATCCCGGTCGCCTACTCGTACCCTCTAGACACACGCATAAGTCGTTGCACGCGTTTTTTTGCGTGTAAAAATAACACCCACTTTTTTAAAACGAAAAATAAAAGTCGTTTCCCAGCAATTATTTTCACATATTCTTATTTAGTTTGATGTACACTACGCATATATTACGGCTTCGGTATGGGTCTTTTAACACCCTGTATTATGACCTCCGTGGTAGTGGTACGTACACCGGTTTCAAAATGCTAGTATGATGAATGCATGCATGAATGCTTGCATTTGTACCCGAGTCATGGACGTTTATTGTTTTTCTACACATAAATACTTATATATATTCGTATCCGTTACTCTAGTATCCTATAACTCAAGCCTTATAGTGCTTACTTTGGGGCTAGGTTAATTGGTGTGAGTGTATGAAATATTTATATGATAAATATTAAACCAGAAAATAAGACACGAAAAAAGCAACTTGTCTCATGTCCTGTCCCGTCCCGTCAGAGCGACATGAGACAGTTTCCTTTTTTCTTGTATATTTTCTTGTTCAATATTTATCATATAAAAATTGCATTGTAAAATGCAATAAAAAGTTATAAATATTTATATTTTTATTTCTTTATATTATTTTGAATTTTTAAGAACCTCTGTTCGACTTTCCCTCCACATAGTTGCAGCCCGAGTGACTTCCGTCGTGATTATAAATTGGGGTCCGGACAGACCAGGAGTTTTGGAATCGTCTGAAAAGTACGGAACTGCGCTAACTGCTGCTATAACGTTTCATTAGCTCTTCGTCTGAAACGTTGTATAGTTTGTGGTGGTACTATAATAAGGATTTAAGTTCCCGCGGCCCGCTTTTGTGTTGGTAGTTGCTTTCGGAGAGACCAATTCACTTTGATGGCGGTAGTTTTTGCGCTCGTTCGCTTTTAGGATGTGGAAGGTATTATTAAATTAAAAGCGTATAACAATATATCTTGTAGAAGGGTTTGGGATAGCGACCGCGTAGTGGACGACGTTTATTGGCGAGCTTATAAGGTGGACTGACAATCTGGTGAAGGTTGCAGAAAAGCGTGGGACCAGTCATTGCAGAGATTCTGGGCCTTTGCCTAGCAGTCGACGTCATGCTAAACATGTTTCCCTCTAAACCCGTCCTTAAAATAAACTTGGTGTAATCTTGGAATAGTTGTGTTTTCTCTCTGCCCTTAAATTTGGATTGTAACACCGCGTTTTGTCTTTGTCTGATATCTGGTGTTTCACTCATTTGTTTTACATATTTTTTTGGTATACATTTCAGTATCATTGATAAAGTTTATAATAGCTATAGCTAGCTAAAATGTTTGTATCACAAGGAATATTAAGTACTGGAATAAGGAAATGAAAACGATATGAACTTTAAAACTTTAATTAGCCCTTACATAAATGTCACTTTAATTTGTATGAAACGAAACAAAAAGTGTAGTAAAAAATTATAGTAAAAGGCCAGCGTTTAATAAAAACATCATTATGTGCCACTTAGTGTGAATAAAGACACCTGCTTAATTTCAAATAGAAAATGATCGTTTGGTAAGTTACAGAAAACAAATGGCATTATTGTTAAAATGGACGAAATAAATAATGTTTTCCTATACCTATAAAAAAAAACCTAATGACAATGTGTGTATGCGTATCACCACTGCTTTTCTGATATAAAAGCGCCAGAAGACTTTAAAATTTCAAACTCAGGCAGGCATTTTTTTATCAATCTCACATCTAATGTTACTCATAATCAGGTTCCAGGGCCTGTAGACAAAGTAACATAGTTATGTAGCGATCATTCGATTCGTTATTGTCTATATACGCCAATTAACTTGCGGTAAGACCAAGTAATTTAGCGCGGCTTATGCTTATCCGCCAATCCTACACATTTAATTATTTTCGAACTTCGCTAGCGTTTTTGAATTTTTACTTTGTCTAGTGGGCCTGTTACTACAGTTATCGACACTTACATCAGCACACACGTCAGTTTGACATCGAATTTGGCCACACATTGTTAAACTAGGTTACATTTCACCGTCAGATATCATACAAATAAAAAGCGGGTCTATTGTGCCAGTTGTCAACCTCATACCGGCGTACACTAGCGGCCACAAAAAGATTTAATGCAAGAAAATGTAACTTATCACCGTGTGCTTTCAGACGGATCGGAACGGGTTTCTATTTTGGTTTAAATATATCGTAAGTATTAATTAACAATTCAAGCAATAAATAATTGTTACGGTTGCGGATCTCAAAAGATATAACGGTATACACTTATAAGACCACTTGGTTGCCGGATTTTTTGATACTCTGTTAGGACCCATTTATTAACAACTTAAGATTTTCGATATGATTTCTTATTTGCCAAGTTTCTAATATGGTATTTCTAACTTTTGTGCCAAAAAATATAGAAATTCAATATTCAAACTTTGTGCCAAAAAATATAAATTCAATAAAAGTACTGAAATGCTAGAAAAACTATGCTATAATATTCGCATTTATAGTTGGTTTTGATTCATAAAAACGTATTAAGTATCAAAAATGTAAAACGCTTCGTAGTCCCATACTTTTGCTCGCCAGTGTAATCGATGTTCTGTTCGTTGACAATATTGGTACGGCCGTCGGGCCGGTTTCAATTTGCAACACCCTTGAACTTTACCGAGGTTTCTAGGCCTAGTACAGGTTTCTGTAGACGAGTTTTGTTTTATTTTCTTTTGAAAGGATGAGACAGAAGGATGTGGTTAGGCTTTTTGTTTTTTTTTGCTCGATTTGTTTGGAGCAAACTGATCTTGAGTCTGGCGTGCATAAGAAATAGGATAGAATTCAGATAGTTTCGGATCGAATGATTGTGTTCTTTTTAAATAACTTACGGCTAAAATATAAACTTAATTTGAGTTATCCCAAATATTCCAGGAGGTAAAACTAAGCCATCAGTCCCCACAGGCTAAGTTCTTAGTATTGATTGGGATTCACACCCTGAAGTTTCTTTGGTAAACAAAAATTTACAGAAGCTAAAAAAATATTTGTATCTTGCCATCCATCTGTTATTTATTACTACCGTTGTGTTATTTTCTCAGAACCTCTACCTGTTGTCTTACAGTTCATCAATTTATTTTCATAAACAAATCAAATATACGAATGCACATTTGTAGAAAGTTTACAGTACTGCAACACCCTTGAACTTTACCAAGGTTTCTAGGCCTAGTACAGGTTTCTGTAGATGAGTTTTGTAATGTTTTCTTTTGAAAGGATG
The DNA here is from genome assembly GCA_910589605.1 of Chrysoteuchia culmella. Classification (NCBI taxonomy): domain Eukaryota; kingdom Metazoa; phylum Arthropoda; class Insecta; order Lepidoptera; family Crambidae; genus Chrysoteuchia; species Chrysoteuchia culmella. The sequence goes on from OU342651.1 coordinate 8,185,735, forward strand.
AGAAAGAAGGGTGTGATTAAGTTATTAGTTTTTTGTGCTCGATTTGTTTGGAGAAAACTGATTTTGAGTCTTGCGTAAATAAGAATTTGAGTAGTTTTTGATTCATCGATTGTGTTCTTTCTAAATAACTTGCTAAGGCTATGGAAAGTATTTATTATAAAGACTGAAGTAGAATTAGGTACCCCAGAAAGTCCAGGTGGTAAAACGAAGCCATCAGTACCAACAGGTAAAATTGTTGGTATTGGTGGGGATGAACATCTTGCAGTTTCTCTGGTCAACAAAAAAATACGGAAACCAGTTAGTAAAATATTTAGATCATGTCATCCATCACTAACCAAACTTGCACTACCGTTGTCTTTTTTTTCTTTACACTATAATCTACATGTAACAGCTTTTGCCATAAAGTTAATCGATTTATTTTCATACACAAATCAAATATACGAATGCACATTCATAGAAATATCTCAGTAGTTCCTAAAGCAAAACAGAGTACACAAATTTCGAAGCGAATGCAATTTTGCGAAACGTCAACCGTCTGAAGAAAAATACTCGATCCATATTCAATACGTGGACTGGAACTTTAAATTACTTGCTCGCCAACTTTCTGATACACGTATACCGTTCATTCGATTCTTAATTTATTTTTTCAATCGAATTTAATCGGTTAGATTTAATTTTAGACCAATAAATGCGTCGGAAATTCTTGACATAGCTTGTTTGATTGTGCCGTTAATGATTATAATGTATTTGAATTTGGCTATTAGATTTAATTTTGTGTTAAACCGGTGGTGGTAATAACAACCACAAATGAATTATAAATACATTTTAAGCTTTTACATTCAAAATTATTATACCTAAATTATGATAAGTTAGAACAGTGTCAGCAATTCATAACAATATTGGTATTGAGGGTTTAGGTATAAGTTAGTTTTATTTCAACTATTTTGCTACTTTCTAGCGTAACTTACAAGCTTTTAAAACCGATAAAAACTTTTGATTTTCAGGACTGCCTGTCGGATAAAACTAAAGTAATTTAGACGTAAATCAATAATCCTCATTACTAATCGCTTGTTCAGCGTTAATCTACGTTGATTATGGTAGAGAGTATGACAGAGCAAATTTTACGCTCGAGTTGTTCTGGAGTTTGCCAGGAGTATTATCCATCTTCACATTTTAGTTGAGGGCCTTGTAACGATTTGGGATTTCTGAGTTTGAGGTTAAATTTTTAAATTAATTTTTACATATTTTCGCTACTGTAAGTGATTTTAAAACAAAATCTTTAATTTCAATGAGTTAGACTGAAATTATTATTCTTAAAATAAATCACTTTAAACTAGAAGTGTATTTTATGATTTTGTAATTTTTGCATTTTTCAATGCTATTTTTATACTTATGGTAAATTTTAAATAGAAAAATATTGGAAAAAATTGTGGCCGAGTTAATTTTTTCCAATATTTTTCTATTTAAAATTTACCATAAGTATAGAAGTGTATTGTCAAATACAGTATGTTATTAATTCTTATCATAAAAATCATTCACTTTAAAGTGGTAGTAGTGTCTTGTCATGTGTTGGTGTTCCAAGCGCGTGTAATCCATAAAAGTGATCTATTTTGAATATAAAATTTATATTGTTGAGAAACAAATAAAAAAAAACCTTTGTTTACGATCGCCGATCTCCGTCCTGCTCAAGTACAAGTCGGAATTTTCAAATTATACTCTGATGTAGGGTAGAATTAACGAAATCGGAGACGAAAATCGAGACTGCCTTTTTCGTGTCTCCATTCCGTTTCGTTTTAACTCTGTTTTCAGGGACGTCAGTAAGTAATGCTTATTTTAACCAAATGGAACTTCGTAAAACGATCAGCCGTTACGATAAATCATTGTCTACAATGATTGCGTGTTAATAGATAGTAAGGTGTGTATTTTTATAGACAAGAGGTCACCGCTCGTAAAATATTTATTGTAGTAAGAATAGGCGTAGTTCCATGATAGTTAAAGTTTAATGACGCTTTTTTTATTGGTTTTGTGTGATATATAATTATTATCGTTACAACTGTATAATTTATTTGGTTTTAGATAACAATAAGATCTTTATCAATTTTATCATCATTTATTTTTAGTGTTGCCATTGTATGGGCACATGCCTGACTTATTATTATATTTGGATGACGATGGTGAATGTGAAAATTGCTGTAACACCATTTAAGTATATATAACACCGGTCGAGACGGTATTTCTGGAAAAAACGGTATAATAGTATTTTAGTACCACCGTTAACCATTTAATCTTTAATTTAATGTTTTCAACGGTAATTTTTCCTTACAAATTCAGACAGGCTGATGTAATTTTTTTTTTAAGAGTGGTGATAAAGGCTGTGTCAACAATTACAGGCCGATATCTATTCTACCGACTTTGTCAAAAATACCGGATAAGCTCTTAAATAAACGTCTGGTTGAATATTTGGAATCCAACAATCTATTATCCAAGTCGCAATTTGGTTTTAGGGCTCATACTTCTACTAGTGACGCTGTTCATAAATTGAAAGATCATAATATAGTCTCAAACCTTGACAAATGGAAAAAAATCCTTACAATATTTCTGGACTTAGCCAAGGCTTTTGACACAGTCTCTTCACCACTCTTATTGGATAAAATAGAAAAACTTGGCATTCGATATATGCAACTGAAGTTGTGCAAGGATTATCTAACAAAGAGTCAAAATTGGTGGATATGACGCAGCCAACTGGTTAAATCAGCCGTTCAATTGGAGGGTTAGCCCGTTAATTAAACGCCGGCATTCAATGAAATGGCTACGTTACAACTAGCCAAGTCATTTATTAAAACGTTTAATGGCTTGGCTGAACGTCAGATATACCAGCACTGACGCGACCATAACTCACGGAGTGCCACAGGGAAGTGTATTAGGTCCGGCACTCTTTCTTGCTTTCATCAATGACCTGTGCAATCTTCAGTTCACGAACGGTAAAAATAATAGTCACTTACGCCGACGACACTTCTGTTAAAAATATAAATAGTATAAGGTACTATTATACACCAGGTCCAGAGATAGAGAGGATGGTTATCTGTCACACAGGTTCTCCTAGCATAGAAACAAGTCTCTTACATAGATAAAATTGATATATTGTAACTATTAAGATTTTGTTACTTAAGTTATTGTAACATATGTGAGAGAACAAATAAAGATATAATTTGTATGTGTAAAAAAAATATATAAAAAAATGTCAGAGTACTGAGAAGCTCGAGATTGTAAATTGTTGGTCTCCCATCCCTCTAGCATAACAAATTGTGTTCTAGACAGTTCAACACCAACCCAAAATTAGCTTCTCTCGAGTGCCGCACTCTGAATTGACAATCGGCGCATCTGCCGCAGGGGTTTCCGCGCGTCAGCAGTTTTTTGCCGCGCGGCCTTAAAACTGCGATTTCTCTAGAAAATTGTATAAAAACTATACTTGTATTATACATTCTTAAAATCCTTATCAAATTTGCGAATTTTCTATGTACCACTGTTTGATAATCTATCAATAAATGAGTTGTAATTTACAGGTAAAGATGAAGCAGCGTTTTTTTTCCTATTTTTAAGTACAAAAAGTGTTATTATCTATACTATATATAATATTATAAAGCTGAAGAGTTTGTTTGTTTGAACGCGCTAATCTCAGGAACTACTAGACCGATTTAAAAAATTCTTAGACCATTAGAAAGCTACATTTCTCCCGAGTGACATAGGCTATTTTTTATTCCGATATTCCCACGGAAACAGTCACCACGCGGGTAAAACCGCGAGGATCCGCTAGTTGTAAAATAAAGCCTCTAGTTATACATGTTTTTATTTTATTTACAAAAGGGTATTATATTTATTATATTATATGTTTAACTGAACTTTCCAACCGGCGATCGTGTTTTATGGATGCTCCATTCGAATATCCTAAATATTTACATTTATAAGGGTACTTCGTCTAGCTTTAGAGTCCCTCAAACAAATTTGACGTAGGCAACCATTTACGGTTGTGTTTGGATCGTAAAAACCCCAGTATACTGCTGGGCGTCTCCTGATTTACTGAGCGACAGGACGGATTTATTGGTGCTTACACAAACTTAGGCAAGAAGTATATAATGTCGCAGCCATCTGGTTGACTTAGCCATTCAATTGAAAAGCTAGCCCGGTCATTAAGCGCCGACATTAAATGAAATCGCTAAAGGACATCTAGCCAAGTTGTTAAATAAAATGTTTAACGACTTGGCTGAACATCATATTTAGCCATTCCGTTTAATTTTAGACTGAACCCTTTCGTGAAAAGTTGCAGTCGGCGGTGTACATTCAGACACATTTTTAATCATACTTTTTAATTAACTTATATCGCTTTCATCATCATCAGCCTGTGGACGACCACTGCTGGACATAAGCCTCGCCTAGCTCACGCCTATTGTGGAGTTCATTGGAGGCTATTAGCCTACTGCTACCACGCTGGCCAGACGGGCTGGTAGATGGTTTGTTTCAAGTTTTCCTTCTCTCGCACAGGTGTTCAATGCGTCGAGCCTCTTAGTCGACTCTTACGACATCCCAGGCATGTAAGGGAGTGGTGACACTTGTATTGTTAGGCCGTCACCACACGGCTCGGCTTATCGCTTTAAGTTTAGTTAAAACTAAAAAAATACAAAACCCTGCCAGCTGAGCGAGCTATCTGACGCCATATTTGTTTTTGTGAGTACCAGCGCCGCAGTGGCAAAAAATAACTAAATTTAAATCACTTGCCTAATTTTACGTCAGCCATCTTCATAAGGCTAGCTTACAATCAGGCAACTAACGTTGATACCGGCGTTTAATTGACTGGCTAGCCTTCTAATTGAATTGCTGATTTAACCAGATGGCTACAACATATCCTTAAGGTAACTTGTTATGTCGCGTCAATAATTTCGTAGGCGGTGCCTCTGCGAGAGTCTGATAGCTCGCGGCAAAAATATCGTGAACAAACTCTTTTGAAGGATACCAAACTTTTTGTATCGGATACAAACTCTTTGAACATTCGCCTTTTCTGTAAAGAAAACACAAAATATTAATGTGAAACAAGATGTCGTACTTTGTGGAACACCAATATTTTTAGTTGAAGGGGTTTTAAAGTATTAAAAGGGTTTGCCTAGCCACTTTCTTTTTATGATTATGTTGGTATTGGGACTATACCTTCATTTACGTATCTGTATAACTGCGTTTCTAATAAATATTAACATTTGAATCAAAGTAGAAAGTACATTCATTAAAAGTAATAGAACTTCATTATTACTTCAGATGAGCGTTGTAAAATGAATATTACTCAATTACTTGAAATTCTGTTTTACTAACTTCTTATTATATGATAGATAATCATTTAATTTTTCAAAAAATTGATTACCCGTTACCCGTTACTTAATTTGTAACAAACTATAGAGCCATACTTACTGATGTTCGTTTAGGGCTTTAAGATTAACTTAAGATTACTTTTTTTCCGAAACTTAATTGCAAAGATCATTACACTTTTTACGGAACTTATGAAGTCGATATCATGGACTTAGACGCAAAATCAGTTCGGGCCCAGTCAATATACGGAAGTGCTTACAGTGCTCTGCTATTCTCCAATTGAATAGAAACACTTTTCTCGTACCATAACTTTATTGTTCTGCGGGAAATGTTTCCAAAAAAGATGAATATATATTTTTCCTATAACTAATTGCAAAGATACTTGGAACCAATGAAATCGATATCGTGTTGATGAAAGTCAGTTCTGTGGGGTCAGCACGAATAACCATCAAATAAGTATCGAGGAAGCTGTGTAGTGTCGGCTTAGAATAGCACTACCCCCTCTCATCCCATGGGTGTCGTAAAAGGCGACTAAGGGACTCGGCCTTCAGGAGACGGGTAGCAGCGTCTCCTACAAACTTGGCCATTCTGCGATCGCCAACCCGCCTGCCAAGCGTGGCGATTATGGCAAACCCCCCCTTTGGGGGAGGCCTATACCCAACAGTGGGTGTTATGTGGCTGAGACGACGACGACGTCGAAGTATCGAGGAAGTAAAGTAAAAAAATGTATGACATATTGAGCAGAGTTCCTACCGGACGTAAACGGAACTACATTTTCCTATACATTTTTTGACATTACGTGCTCGATACTACTCGATACTATTTCGATAGTTATTCGTGCTTGCCCTACAGGTCCAGTCAAGAGACGGAAGTGCTTACAGCGCTCTGTCTGATTTATCGGACCCGTCTCGGTGGATATAAGGCGAGCGAGCTAAAATTTTCAAACACAGACTTATATCGAGATAGACGAAAAGAGCGCTTCAAACTGTGTCAAATTTTTCGTATGTACCATGACGTCACGAGCGAGATTTAGTGATGTAGAAACGTTGTTGACGAGTTCTTGCAAAAAGCACTGCACAATTAACCATTTTCGTTTCTGAGTGACGCATTTTTTTAAGTCAATGGTCTCAAGCGGACTGACTTAGGTCGGAAAACTTTGACCGTAGATCAAACATTTTACACGCAAGGTAGGTACACTTTTACCGTCTATCTCTAGGTCTGTCCATGGGAATTTTTAGTTTTCATGAAAGATGATTCAAAGTAAAACCCGTAATTTTTGTAATAAACAAGCCATACTGATGTTCAGTTACGTCTAAAAATGCCCTACTGAAAGCTTGATTTATTTCTTTCGTCAACTTAATTGCAAAGATCATTACATTTTTTACGGAACTTATAAAATCTCTCTAATATCGTGTGGACGCAAAGTCAGTTCTGGTCCAGTCAAAAGACGGAAGTGCTTACAGCGCTCCGTCTGATTTATCGGTCGCGTCTCGGCGGATATAAGGCGAGCGAGCTGAAATTTTCCTCCTTTATTGAAATGGATATGAGTACTGAAGGCATGGAATGTAAGTGGAAACTGAGGGAACAAATGTATAACTGATTTATGAGCGTTAAAAACGTGAAAAAACTCTTTGGTTTTTTTACATGAGCTCAATTTTTGAGTTAAGTTTGCAGTTACTAGTTATATTTCTTCTAAATTTATTTTATTAAGTTATAAAAATGTTTCTTTCTTACTAAATCAGATTTTAAAACCGCCAAGGAATAAATAAATTTAAATGAATCGACCAATTAAGCTCAATAAGAAATTATAAACGTCACAAACACTTTTAATTACAAAGGGTCTTGTTCAAAGTTCAGCTCTAAGAAATGAATAACAAAATACGCATAAATATCAAAGGCAAAATCTTTATTTTCAACATCAATCGCAATAAACTCTTAATTTTAACAACGTCGCTTTATCCAAATCTCTGGCGTTGGAAACTTTTTTCTTTCAACTCCAAATAGAGGTACTTATATAATCCCCACTCTTTATGGAAATTAAAAACGCCGCCCACCAAGCGATGTTTTTGAAGCGCCAAAAAAGGTTTCATTTAACTATAGGTGCTAAACTTTTTCTTCCTATAGAGTTACTTGTGAATTTTTTTACGGTGTTTTCGTCAAAGTTTTCCCAAACAGAGATTGTTTGAACGTACACGTTAAATAAATTTGAAGAAAAAGTTGAAAACTTCTGGTTCTTGGTAAATTAATAAGCGGTTTAAGTTTTGATGTAACAAGTGGGTTAAATCTTTTTTTGTATGTGGTGTAAATAATGATTATTTAAATTTTAAGGGTAATTAATAATATGATAACTGTTATACTTATGGTAAATTTTAAATAGAAAAATATTGGAAAAAATTAACTCGGCCACAAGTGAATTCTCAGGCTGGAATCGAACCAGCGACCTTTGGAAATCCGGTCCAATGCTCTTATCTAATTTTTTCCAATATTTTTCTATTTAAAATTTACCATAAGTATAAAAATAGCATTGAAAAATGCAAAAATTACAAAATCATAGATAACTGTTGTTTAAAACAAAACATACATACATACAAGATACGTGCGAAAAACATAACCATTCCTATGCAGTCGGGTAATTATTAAACTTTAAACTATAGACTGAAATGCAATGAATGAAGTTAATATTGTCCGGTTATTCAGTTAATTAATTTGGGTCTAAAGTTCTAATATCTGGTAAAAACCAAATGGCTTTTATTAAAAACTGAAACAAAAATCATCTATGAAATGAAAAATTATCTGTGACGGGATTCATAACGCTGAAAAACCCCTTCAGAATCGAGACGAAAATAATGAACATTGCTACAGTTTTTCATTCTCACATTACATTTTGTAAATTGTAACGCCTAGATACCTACATGTTCGCGCCTTCATGCTGACCTATATATTTCATAGCTGCGCTGCCTCTTGGCGAAATCTAGACTGGAAAAATTGATGCTACTCCTAGCAAACCGATGTCCAATAAGTTAATTTTGAATTGAAGCTGCGACGTCAAAGCATTGGAGAATTTAACGATAAAGTTCCGATTCCTTCAAATATAGCTGCTTTATTGGTTTCAAGAGGGCGTTTCTTGCAGAAGAATTTAATTTTTGTGTGAATGCGATCTGATTGTGTTATATTCATTTGTAATAATTTTTTTGAATCCCTTTCCCTGTTTTCTACCTATAATCTGATAAACAAAATGCAAAACAAAATTTAGAGAGAAAAAATATTACTTATTACTTGTCAAATTACAAATTTATAACGAACACATTCCAATTTATTTACTATAAGTAGTACAGAAATATATATTTTTCCTAAACTTGTGTAACTTCAAATATTCGTGCTAATTATAAGAGAATAACATTTTTTGTAGATTACTAACATAAACATAACATAAAACTAACACGCACTACTACTAATATAAAAACACACACGACACGACGATAAATAAAATCAAAAACAGAAAGATGGAGGTCGGCCGCCTTTCGGAGTTTTCTTGGCAGTATATTTTTCCGAAAGTCGTCCCAATTCGTGAACTTCCAGTAGAATCACTAGTTTTTTTCTTTTGTTAATAATAAATAATTTAAATAGCAAACAAATCAAAATATTAAATCATTAATTAGTAATTGTCTAACCATATCCGTACTAAAAAATAATTCATAGTTTTGAAGGTAGACTTATAAGTAGCTAGTCAACTCGTGACCACAGCAACTGAAAAGGTGCCGAAACGTCGGGAAACCAAAAAAACACAAAAATTCCCAAAAATATAGTACTAAATGTTTCGGGTCAATATAGTGCACTAAATATCCGCAAAAGTTGTTTTATTTCAATTTGAGTGCGCGAATAAACTGAAACATACAGCATAAAATGTTTTGGTGTTAGTTTCCTTCTTCAAGAGTTATTAAATTGAATTTGAAATAAGTATCAAAAGAAATATTTAAAAAGAAAAAATCTACAAAATATTAACTAACAATTTAATTTCAATTCTACCTCAAACTAAGAAAGCAGGTTTTATGATTTAATAAGCAGGTATCAAATAACATTTGAAACGTAAATCCAAGCTGAGGCCGAAAATTTTACGGTCAATACCAATGAAATTATATTTCATTCCCACCTGCCTTCGTATAAATGTTAAATGCTGCGGAAGAAATTATTTTACCCTTAGCTAGGGATTTTTTTGCTACATTTGAATCTATATTTATTGTTTGCGTTAAACGTCGAACTTTGGGGAATTCGAAAATTCACCAACATTTTTCATCAAAAAATTTGCAACAAGCTCTACGCTAAAGCGTGATGCTTTAGTAAAATTACTTGTAAGTAATGTGGTTATTAATTATAATTTTTATAATAAAGTTACACCCATTTCAATTTCAATTGTGTTAAAATTTTAGGAGTGATTAGAGCGCGCTCGACCTGCGATGGTACTGCCACTATTTTATGACCACGGGATGGGTGCCCAAAATTTAATCTCATGTACACTACCGTGCTTCCGCCCGCCACATACGTTAAGCCGTTGTTGGTCCCGCGTGGGAGTTTATGGTAATTATACTTATCATATCTTAGGTAAAGCAAGGCCCTCAGCAAAGGGAACGTTAAAATAGCTGACGATTATAGTCTTACATCCGTATTCACAAACGATACTATGAGGCCTCACAGTGCTCGCCAACGCATAGGGTTCTTCAAACCAATTCATAGACAGCACTTGAGTGACGAACGGCACTGTGCGTCCCCTTAAATCAACGCACAGCTAAAGTAGCCGTCGAGCTATATTACAGAACGCATAGTAACCGGGATCGGCCAAACTTATGTCAAAAAAGTAAGGTTATATTCATTCTGGTGTCTTTCTGTTTTATTTTTATTATAAATTGGTATTCTTTATTTATTCAACCATGGATTACAGTAGTGAAGAAGAAGTAGTTCGTGGAAATATAGCGCGTTTGATATCCGTAAAAGTTATCCAAATTGTTTAGGTACTTACCTATATATTTCTTTAAAAAAAAATTGTATATAAAATTGATTATGTATAACACGCACAAGTTAAGAGTAATGGCTAATAGCATGTGAATACTAACGCTTTCGGAGTTGTATCAGATTCCAATGACATTGCACTAAATAAATAGGTAGCTAATCGTGTGAATTTGACGCCGTACACCGAAATAAAAATCAAACAACAAGACAACGTTCATGTAACATGAAATTTTGTCATTCGGCCATCTGTCATGTGTCAAACATAATGGAGTGAACTACGCCGCAAGAAATGGTCCAATCACAGGGCCGCATGCAACGCAGTGGGATCTCTTAACAAAGAAATGCATAAGTGTTGTCTATGAATTGAATGGCTTGCCTAGACAAACGCATAGAAAAATAGAGTTCTTTGCGTAGTGTTGTTACTCCACTTAAGTAAGTAATGTTTGTGAATACGGGTGTTAGTGTACGAGAGACGTTCAATATAAAGTGAGAATGAGATGCAAACTCTTTTAATATTAGGAAATTAAATACTGGCCGGTAAAGCTAATCTTAGCTGATTAAAAAAAAACTAACTGTCTTTTGTTTAAAAAAAATAAGGTAATTTCTTTGCAATGCTATTGAGTACGTTAGCAAAAATGGAGAAAATTGAACTGCGCGCCGTTAATAAATACTTGTATTTGGATTTTTTTTCTACGGATCAAGTCAATTTAGATTTGCGGGACACTTTGGGGTCTAACGCTCCTCCGTATTCGACAGTCGCACGTTGGTGCGCCGAATTTAGACGTGGAAGAACATCGACCATGGACGACCCCCGCTCCGGACGCCCTACTACAGCAGTAACTGGAGAAATTGTGAAAAAAGTCGAAAACTTGGTTTTGGCGGATCGTCGTGGCGTGTCACGGTTCGTTTTATTGCTGAAAATGTAAAGATTTCAACGGGGTGCGTGCATAATATTTAACGTGAACGCTTGGGTATGAAAAAGGTATCTGCGCGTTGGGTACCAAGAATGCTTACTGACACGCAAAAACAAACTAGAGTCGAGATTTGTCAAGAAGCTTTGGACCTGCAGCAAGACCGGGAATTTTTTTTGGCGCGATTTAAACAATGGACGAAACATGACTCCATCATTACGACCCTGAAACGAAACTGCAGTCTATGACATGGAAAAGGCCATCATCTCCAACTCAAAGAAATTTAAGGTGGGCCCAACTGCCGGTAAGGGATGTTTTTTGGGATGGTAAAGGGGTAGTAATGACTGAGTATCTCGAGCATGGACCCTCTATAACGGACACTTTATATGCCAAACAAATAACAACAATCCGCGAAAAACGGCGAGGTAAACTCTCGAAAGTTGTGCTGTTCCACCAGGACAATGCCCGGCACACAAGTCCGCCGTTGCAATGGCTGCAATGCTGGGTTCGATATCCTTAAGCATACTCCGTATTCACCAGATCTCGCCCTCAGTGATTTCTACCTATTTCTGAGATTGAAAGAATTCCTGAGAGGCCAGAAATTTCAAGACACGGTAGTCACTGCAGTACAAGATTTTATAAGTACGCAAGATGACACCTTTTTTAAAAATTGAATTTTATGTTTAGAAAAAAGATATTCTCACTTTTTATTGAACGCCCCTCGTATACTAATATTATAAATGCGAACGTTTGTGAGGATGTTTGGATGGATAGATAGACACTAACCCGGATGACTCCTCCATCCAGGTTAGTGTCCATCTTATTCGGTATGGATGGATGTTTGTTATTTTTTCACGCAAAAACTTCTGAACGGATTTATATGATACTTTACAGTAACGCAGCCTCTACATCAGAATAACACTTTGACCACAATTTATCCCGATATTCCTACGGGAGGGGGAACCACGCGGGTGAAACTGCAAACGGCTGCAAGTCTACTATATTTAAACGACTAGACCATTTTAGGCCCAAGCCAAAAATGTTTCCACCGAAATAGGCAATGAGGCTGAGATGGGATAGCTGAAAATGGCTTCTCCCTTATTTATTAACGTTGAAAGGAAGTTTGAAAGCAAGAAAGGTCTCGTTTAAAATTTCTACTGTCTGTCTACAATTTAACAAATGAGGAGGCTTTCCCTCGCTTTCTGACCCTAGACAGATGGCAAGAGGTCTAAAAAAACCGGCCAAGTGTAAGTAGGTCTCGTGCACGAAGGGTGCTGTACCATTATTAATAATATCGAGCAAAAAACGGCAAAAAATCACGTTTGGTCTGCGAGTATACCTAGAGCCCCACTTAAATATTTATTTTGTTCTGTTTTTAGAATTAGTTGATTAAGCGGCCACAGAAATACATCATCTGTGAAAATGTCAACTGTCTAGCTATCACTGTTCATGATGTACAGCTTGGTGACAGATAGACGGAAGAGTCTTATTAAGTCCCGTTTTTATCTTTTGGGTACGGAACCATAAAAACGTTGGTTTTACGGCTTTTTGCGTGTCAATTCAATAACTCGCTAAAATATCAAATTCAGGTAGGATTAAAGTTGGTTCGCGGAGCGTTGCCAAGATAAATTCAAGTTATTTCGTTAAAAGCGTAAAAGTTTTAATTGATGAATTCAGAAGAGGACGCTTGCGAGGCGGGAGGGAGGGGAGGAGGGAGTAACATAAGGGAGGTAGGATTAACCATAAACCGTTTGTAATGGGAGTATTGCCCTGGAATCGTATGTGGAGGTACGTAAAATGATGTACCTATAGGTATTTAACTAGTGATCATTTGCCACTTCTTCGGCATGCGCGTAGCGGAGGTTTTTTGTTTGTTGTTTGATTTATTTTTTTGCATTTCATAAGAGTTTGTTTATAATAGAAAGAACAACTAGTATCCTAAGTCCCGTCTTAGCAATTTGGAGTCTAGTTGTTTTTTTCTAATATTCGTCATCGTCATCAGCCATTTTTTAATGTCCCCACTGATGGGGATGGATGGGTCAGAAGAACAGGCCAGGTCATGGCCTGTTCTTCTTCACCACGCAGGCCTAATGCGGATTGGTGAGTTTTAACGACTGCAAATGCAGCCGGGACCAACGGCTTAACGTCCCTTCCGAAGCACGGAGGAGCTCGAGATAGTAAATTTTGGCCACCCATCCCGTGACCGACCATTGCGCAAGTTGCTTAACCTCAACAATCGCAGGCCGAGCGCGAGAACCACTACGCCACGGGCTCCTCTAATATTATTTTCCTAATATTATAATGCGAGAGTGAGGATATTTGGATGTTTGTTACTCTTTCACGCTAAAACTACTGAACCGATTTGGATGAAATTTTACACACATATAGAAGATAGCCTAGATTAAACATACTTTTTATTCCGATATTCCCACGGGAACCACGCGGTTGAAACCGCGGGCGGCCGCAAGTAAATAATTTATTTTGAATATTTTAATGTTGAAACTTATTCAGTAGTTTTGAGTAACAAGCAATTAGATATACAAATTATTATACTTTTGCTATTTTAAACACTTTATTATGCTATGTCCATACAATATAGCATTTATTTGTATATTTCATTTACAGATTTGTCGTGGTCAATACAACAACGCTAGAGGTATTTACGCATTTCTTTAGAAAAAACCGGATTCGAACTATTTTCGAATGTATTTTATTCTGCATCTCACCTCGCTATAGTAATTAATTATGTATAATTCATAGTTTTATGTTAGTCTAATACAAAGGCATCAGCCATATTAACGTCCCCACTGCTGGGGCACTGACCTTCCAAATGGATGTATAAGGAGAATGGGCCATGACCCACCACACGGGCCCAATGCGGATTGGTGATGTTGGCTAGTATAGTATGGAATAAATATTAAATTGTGTGAGATTGTTTTCAGGGCGCCTACCGCCATCTCTTAGCGCAGTATTGTTTCAATCTTACCATGCGATTTCGTACTACGAATCTCTTAAAGTAAGCTTGTTTTTAACGGAAGTTTTGTGACATCTTCGCTCAATCATCGCCTCCACAGTGTGAAGTGTGTCAAAATGTGACAACTTCAATAAAACGAAACGCAAACAAAACCTTCTTATGACATGATGGTTTCTAATAGATTGTGGTAGGTCCGCAGTACCATCCCACTCCCTGCCACCTACACTTAACTTGCGTACTAATAAATGGGTACACTAAAGTTATATTTAAGGTCATTACAAAAGTTATATTTTGCTTGTTATTTACCCTCGCCAACTAGAAGCGGTGTTAAAATAGCTTATTTCTAAGTACCTATCTAAGTTAGTTCGTTAATTTTCTCCAGAATAGTCAGACTCTGAAATTATTCTGAATATTTGGTAACATATGAATGAGAGCGAGACAATTTTGCCAACTGTAAGTGTGTCTCTTTAATTGGCATATGGAAATACATATGTAAGTACGCTTTGGCAATTCGGTTTGGAAATATATGTATAATACGTATCACGAGTAGAGTTGATTTATGATTACAGTAATAGTTAAATTGTGATTAATAAAAACACTTCGGGTGCAAATCCATGCCACATTCTTTTTTGTCTCATTATTTATTTTGTGTGTACCCAAATAAATTGTTAAACTTTAGCCGAGCTTTGTGAGCTCTTTTCGAAATCAAAATGTCGAGATTTTGTAGAAATTGATATAGAATACCTTTAAAATTATACCTACTTTGCTTAGCCAAGTTAGATATTTTGTATCAATTTATCTTACTCCAAAATTATTAACACTGAATTCATACTTCATTGAAATTCGAGTATCCTACGATATGAACTAGAAATAAGGTTTTAATATTAAATTCTGAAGCGAAACGAAGTCCATTAAATAGCGCCGAAAACTCAAATTAACTTCTGGCTTTAAAGAAAAGTTTGACTGTTGAAGTTTTCTTTAATTTACTCCATTTGGACTTAAACATGTCTCCGAACTGCAACTACGATAGCTAAGTTCAACTAGAAACTTAATGATGAGATTTTCTTGGCTTCCTACGATGTTATTTTCCCACTTTTTCCATTAATGAGCTTATAAATTTCCTCTGATTTACTGTTTCCCGGTAGCTAATTAATCTTTGCTGAATTTTAATAAAGCGTTCATTTGATTAGGTTGAACGAACAATATTAATTAAAGCGCCTAAAAGTCTGTGTAATTATAATTAGACACAGTACTACAGTATCTATGCCTTAGTTGTATTCTTTAATAAATGTTATGAAATCAAGAAAAGTCAAAGTTCATTTTAATTAGTGACTTGTTCGTTAGGTACTAACTCAGATTTTTATATTTCTTAAATTGAAACACTAACAGGGCGGTGAAATGAAATAAGAACATCGAGTCTTTAAGATCGTTATAGAGTCTCTTCTTCTCTTCTTCTTCTTCTCATTGCTAGGAGATGTACTCGTAGTATATTTATTTTATTTTCCTTCTTGGTTCGTCTTGTTTTTGTAGCAATAAATAAGGCTTAGAAAAAATCTTTAATTATTCTTCTATAGATATGCCAGTATACCGGTTTCGTATCTTTATTATAGGAATCACACTTTATGTGGTGATAGTCCTTCAAACGGATTATTCAAAGATTGGTTATGCACGGTCTAACAACTCCTGAGGATCGTCCGCGTGGCTGCGAAATTTGTAGAGACGTTGGTTCTAGTTTTAGTAAGAAGGCATTCGCATTTATTTGCGGGTTGCAGTATATCATGTTTTTTTGTGAAAGAAAGCCAGAAATTTTTGGTTTACAGTTTTGTAAATTAATATTACTAGTTCTATAAAACGAAGTTTAAATAAAGATTAAATAACTTCAAATATTATACAGAAATACGTTCTCCATTACGAGTATAATTGAGTTCATAGAATTAATATCAACTTAATTAAAATTTTCCTATTTGTGTCTGTCACACATCCAATCGAAACAAAGCAGAATTTTATATCTTTCAAGTAAATCAAGTCCCAAACAAACCCTCTTAATATTCATCGGTAAACATATTTCAGTCGTAAACCGTTATTAATCCAAAGCTAAGTCAATTAGGCGTCGAGGCCCTCATTACGGAGGATATAGGTGGGAATGGGTACACGCGAGAATAAGGGTGGAAACTCAAATCTCGTCGCGGTTTGTGCCTTTAGCCTAATGGACTCAGTGCCGGGTTTACCGATAAATAAATTATTAATTTTAACAAAAAGTACTAGAAAAAGTCGACTTGCTCAACAAGTTGTTCTCAGACTGGACTATGGTCAACAGCTCTCCCAATAAAGCTATCAAGTCTTGGCCGAGCGGTAAATATCTTCGTACCTATTTCTTACACTCACACCAATTAGCCCAAAGCACTGTAAGACTTGTGCTAGGAACTACTAGAGTAATAGTATTACTCTAGTAGTTATCGTAATACGTAAATCGTTATTATTCCAAAGCTAAGTCAATTAGGCGTCGAGGATATAGGTGGTAATGGGAACACGCGGGAATAAGGGTGGAAATACTGGAAACTCAAATCTCGTCGCAGTTTGTGCCTTTGACCTAATGGACCCAGTGCCGGGTTTATCGACAAATAAATAAATACTTCTTACACTCACAGCAATTATCTGAGGCACATAGCATTGTAAGGCTTGTATACGGTCGTTTTTTTAGGTTATTTAGGTAAGCCTTTGTTTTTAATAATAATTATTATAAACATATTTATTGTTCAGTTCATATAGAATACAATTTGAACATCTATAAATAATATCATCATCATAGCATCATAAGTAATCATGTCAGTCAATGACCAAAATGAATGATACCTTTTTTAAATTCAGGTACTAAGCTCCATAGGAAAGTTATTAAATCGGCGTAAAGTTATAGAGTTTTTTTTAATCATAAGTGTAGAACTAAAATCCAAGCTGTGGTTTGTTCCCTTATTCTACTATGTAAAGGTCTAATGGATTCGTGGTTATATCAATATTCATATCAGATGTTTGCAAATCTTTGGGATAAGTTGGTAAAGCTCTTAAAAGTCCGTGATTCAGTGTTAGCTTTTAACATACTCGTAGATTATTATTTCTGAATTTAATTTGAAAGTGTTAAATAAATGAAAGAATGAAAAGTTTTGCATTTACTTTCGAATGTGGTATTTTCTAGTAAATTTTTGTTTTGTTTTTTTTACCCATTTTTAAATCGGTGATAAAATATGAGCTACAGACCTTATAAGTTGTACTAGTTATGTGTGGTTTTACAAAAAAAAAAAAAAATATTTATTGTTTTCCATTATATTCAACAAAAGTTAAGGTATCAAGTTAACATGATTACTTCAAAACTCTTTTACCAATTAAATAATATTATAGTGACATAAGATGTTGTTAAAAACATCCTGTTTTTAGTTATCTGTGTCTCAAATAGAAACTGTAGTTTTTGCGTGATTAAGTTCCTGACAAACATCCATACTTTAACATTCATGTTATTAAAGGGGAAATGAAAATATTAGTAGGACTACATAAAATCAAAAAATAAGTTCAGTATAAGTACCTAAGTATAAATACAGTATCACAGGATACGTACCTCGCAATAAGTTCGCAATGCGCGTCGGCGTGGAAACTCGAAATAGCACCGTGACTTAGACTAATGGGCCCCTATTAGTGTTGTGCACAAGTTTGTAGTATCGATAAATCCCATAGCTTTATACGACGCTAATAGTAAGTGAGGAGTCCGAAACTTTTATTTCATTATGTGCTATGATAAAAATAGAACGCGGCCGCACGCAGATTCACCCGCGTGGTTCCCGTTCCCGTGAGAATATCGGAATAAAATGTATACTATGTATACTACTACTTTTCATCCTGGATATTTTGTATATCTGTTTGGTTGGTGGTAGCACTTGTTGTAAGTCCGCCTGGCTAACTACCACCACCTTATCTAAGTCTGACGCCATAACAACAATGTTTTCAGCATTATTGTGTTCCGGCAGTTAGAGATAAAATAGTCAGTTACTCTGTGATTGAGGATTCCGGGAGAGGCTCGCTTCCATCTTCAGCCTTATTAATACTAACATAAGGTATGATGAAGGCTAAGAGTCTCCCCATCGTTAAAAAAAAACAAAATCATCCAAATCCTTTCTTTTCTTTCTTCTTTCTTCTTCAAATCCGTTCAGTAGTTTTAGCGTGAAAGAGCAAGAAATTAACAAACTGACATATATTCGACTTTATAATATTAGTAGAATAGTTATAAAGGCCGCAGCGTAAGGATTTAGAACTTTAAAACCATAATGTACATCATGAAGGTGTTACAGAATAATAAGGCGAGTGTAATGGACCCTGTTGGGCACGCAGATTTGGGCTAGAAGGGAGGGGGGGGGGGGGGGCAGCTGACTAAGTTAGGATAGTAGGTAATTGGATTTAATTTGCATGATATATATTAAATTATTATTTCAAAGACCCTTTATATTATTTAAAATAAAAATAGAAAAACAGTACGTAAGTACGAACAATCATTGGTAAACAAAAATATATTTTAGTTCTAGTACATTCTGCCAATAGCATACAAATAGTTAAAACAGTTAAAAGAATGGGTAGGTAACAAACCGGTCTTACCCGAAACTACTTGTATTATTAAGTATTTTGTGCCGAAACTCATTCGAGAAAAAGGAAACAAAAACCTCGATACGAAATCTTTTTCGTGTCCCTAGTGCCGTAGTATAACGAAGGTCTAAAGCACTCTTGAATCCCAGCCGATCCGGACGCAATGCCAAGTCCTAAAACGAGTTGTGTGTGTCAAGTGTCCTCGTGAGATCATTCTTTGAGTGCTCTATGATTTTCGGCCTCGTGGAGGCAGGGTTAAGCCGACTCATGTTCTATAATTGAATTTCTACCCTGAATAGACCTACTCTTTGTAATGGCAAGAATAAGTATGAGTAATGAGATTACTGCCATGTACGATATGGACGAACAAAATCACATGGGAGTCGCTTTTGGAATAACACGAGATGTTTTTTAACCGTGTTGTTGAGCTGAGCTTTCCCTTCCCTATGTTGTGTCGATGATTTCGGAGACAGATAAACCCTTATGGGTACTGCTCAGCATTTTGAAATGTTAGTATACCGATCTGTGACACTGACACAGCGGCGTTCTATTTGGTTTGTCGCATTTTCCAATTTGAACTGGATGATGCTTTTTAAACTTTTGTCTGGTTCTCTAATAAATCTAATGTTTGCATTATTTTTCCAGATCTGGACCTCTACAAACCAAAGGGTAAGAAAATTTTCCTCTTTTCAATTACTTTGAATAAGCCTGAGGAATCTAAAAACGTCCGCAAAGAAAACGCCATTAAACATGTTTCAATAAAGGTTAGCGTCATTTCTTTCAGTCATTAATTTGGGTATTGTGACGCACCGTTGTCGTCTTATCCAGGGTTGTCTACTTATCGGTCATGACTTTGCAACTTCATAGAAGTAAAAAACACACTTTCATAAGGACTGACTGGTTAAAATTCATTTGGAAAATTTCTTTCCAGTTTTACAAATTCTTAAAAAATATATAAAGTAGATATAATTATCCCCAATCGGTTCCACCTTAATAGTAATATTAAATTAATCAATATTAAAGATAGCTTGTTTGCTGTTATCCAACGAACATTTTGTGGGTCTAATTTGAAAATTATTTGGACGTTAACTAAAAGCCCAGCAACCCTGGTTAGTCTCAATCAATTGACCCGACCGATGAAAAGTGAGGGTCCGAGGTTCGGAGCCCCAAAATCATTACTGGCGATGTAACCAATACGATTGTATCTAATGGCAGCCGCTTCCCTACAGAATTGACTGATAAATTTAATGATGCCTCTACCTCCTTTCATTGAATTTTGACTGACAGTAATGACCAAACTTTTCACCTATGTAATTTGAATTTCGATAAAAACTCCCCATTTATTGTGAATACATTTGGGATACTCGGTTTTATTAATGCCATTGAGAGTTGTTAAATAGATTAAAAGTAGCAACAGGAACGTTTTTTATGACGTTGAAAACGTTTTTGTGGACGTTTAATAAATACTGGAAAATATTTAAATTAATACATTCAGTTAGTAAGTATGTACAGTTGTTACTGAACTGGTTAACTTTTTGCGTGCAGTTGTTTTGGTATTTTTGCGTTATATTATTGAAGCCCTGATTTTATTTAGTGCATCGAGAGGTTGAGGGTACTTCAGCTTAGCGCCTTCGACGTGCTATTGAGGTATTAAACCTGTTACCGCTATGGTTAGTAACGAGATGGGTGTTCAAAATTGTATCATATAAAGCTCCTTCTTGCTTCTGTATGAAAGTTGATGAGCTGTTATGTCAGCAACATTTGTCTTTCGTTAACACCCACCTTTTAGTGTATAATAATGTTGTCCATTATTTTATTCATCCATAAGAAACGCCTGTAACCACTAATGAGGACATCTAAAATGCAAGAAAACAAATGAACAGACAAAGTAACATTTATATCAGTAAAAACGTTAAAATAAATACAATTCCCATTTCCATTACAAACAAAATTGTTCTATAAGCTTCCACATATGTGCCACATATTGGAATAAACGCAATTGGTTTTAAATCTTGTCTCAATGATTAAATAAATCGAACGAATGTTATCGATGAGTTTTAAATTTTATTGATATAGGAGCGGATTCGATATCAAGCTATTTATTTATCGGTCCTATATATAGAGCATTCAATCCTATCACTTTGTACGAAGTTCGGTGACCTATACGTAGGATGTCAGTGGTTATTCGATTAAAGCAAGTGCCTTTATTGAATTCTACACGAATACAATGTGTGATTGAACGTTTATTTATATTTCGATACAACAATTTACCATTTAAATATTCTCTCGTTAGTTTTTGTCGCTGCGTAACGAGCTAAACATTTATAAAATGAATTAAAGAATTCTTCACATAAAACTAGTTAAGAAATGTGAACTTCTAAATACCGTTTAAACATGGTTTTGGCCTAATACTCAAGCTCTTCATAACTTTAAGCTCCTTAACTGCTTAAATATCAATGTCTCTTTTATTAATCAACTTCATGAAAGAGACATGAGACATGTAATCCTCTCAATGTTAAGAAGCGTGGGAGTTTTCATGTTTAAAATCCATAAAAAATAATTTGATAAAAAGATCAACTGTCTGACATTGGAAAAATATCAGATCACAATAATATAAAAAGTAAAAAACATTTTCCATCTAACAAATTAAGCATGCTATTACGTATTACGAATACGAAAAAATCTATTCCTATCGGTATTTCGTAACATGAAATGTATTAAACGTATCTGTATTCGATCTATACTGCTGTTATGTCTTTGTCATTTCTTCTCCCAAAGCCCTTTGAATTGTAACAGAGCTAAAGCCCTCCGAGTATGGATTTAAACGAGTAACAGGCTCTATTTTACTGTTAGATACATTTGTATGTCTGTTGGGTTATTTACATTCTACATTTAGTTGACATTTCGGTCTTTGAGTAAGAACTATACTTACATATTTATCTTTGCTAGTATTAGAAATGCGATAGTCTTTTTGAGACGATTTAACACCTGAACTGATGAGTTAATTTTAACAAATTGGACTGGATCATGCATAACATTGGATTTTAAAACCTATAACCTGCATTATTATTTACATGTCAAATGTTCCGGTGCGATTTTACCGTAATCGAAGTGGTGAGCGAAAGTTTGTGAAGAATAACTTTTGAATTCGTTAAATTAGGTTTCAAAATATATAATGGAATTTTAGTTTCGACATGCCACTTTTTTCAAATTTTTAAAACACAAAACAAAAGACAAAACACATGTCTCATATCGCAATTTTAGATTTGGAAATTTCAATAGCATCTCATGAATAAGCCAAAACTAAGACTTCTAAGCCTTTTCATAAACACCACACGTACTACGCCTTCTGTTCGAAAAAAGATAATACCTGCTTACTGTCTGGGGAATGGGGTAAAAAAAATACGTGACGCACGTTCTACAGTGTGATCGAATCAGAAAGAGGAATATTCTGGTGAATTTACTGTGACTAGGTAAAACATTAGGGACGTTGGAAAAGGTACGTGTATGTTGTAGGTAAACAGATGTATAAGCTATGGAACGTGACTAACATGAAGGTGAAGCTGAAGACAGTGAAGAATGAACTGATTCCGACTTTTAAGATGAAGATGTGAGTGATATTTCACTGGATCTTACTATTTTCACTTTAGGAACAATAGCTTCTGATGTTTAGAAACGGCTAGTTTATTAACCGACTCCAAAAAGAAGGAGGTTCTCAGTTCATCGGTTTTTTTTATCGTAACTTTTTCATGTATTTTGTTATGGAGCTATTGGAAAAGAGTAACATTTTAAGAAGCTACATTTTTTTCACATGGTTTGAGTCATTTATCTTATGTCTTACTAAACTTTGTAGGAGGATATTACATAAGTATGCAGGAAACACGTCAAACTTACCACTTCTACATTTTGCTTGTAACATGTTAGAATTTATTAATTATCCGTTCTTCAGACTATTATAGCCCCTGAACCGCATACAATTTTGGTTTTCATCATTCAACAAAAACAGACGATTAATGTAAAACATCATATGAGGTCACTGTTATAACTGTTATAAAAAAAGGTCTGCGAAACCTACATTTAAGCTATCACGCAGTTGCGTTCCAACCACAGCTATTCCTAAGATTGCATCAAGGTCGTCTAGCGATTCCGAGGATTGTTAATGCCTTCTGCCACCAGTACAGCAAGAGCTTTCCATATGAAACGACTTACACCTCTCAGTTCTACATTGGTTGGTTCTAAAGAGGTCCGAGGCTCAAGTTATGTTGGTGAGTGATGTAAAGAACCGCTACTGTGTGATTCTAATAGATCGAGCGGTCGCAACCAGTAGTACTTATTGCAACGGTTCGCATTTAGACCGTTGGTGGACAGGTTGATCCACTGCACGTCTTTTTAGTTGTAAATATAAAACTACTATTCTTATCTCAAGAATGTGGTGGATCTAGACTTAAATAACTGTGTTTTAATAATCATCATCATCCATTATTGGGCCACTGGTATTCCTTATATATAGATAAGGAGAAAAGGATCTTATCCACCGCGCGGGTCCAATCAGGATTGGTGGGCTTTAACGTTTGCTGATTTAGCTGGGACCACCGGCTTAACGTGGCTTTCAAAGTACGGAGGAACTCGAGATAATACATTGTTGATCACCCATCCCATGACCGACCTTTACGAAAATTGCTTAACCGCTATCGCAGGCCGAGCCCGCGAACTATTGTGCCACCAAGCTTTTAATACTTTACTAGCTGCCGCCTGCGGTTTCACCCACGTGGTTCCCGTGCCCATGGGAATATCGCGATAAAAAGTATCCTATGTTCCTCTCAAGGCTATCAAGTCGGTACCCCAATTTCATCAAAATCCGTTTATCTGTTTTTGCGTGATTGAGTAACAAACGTCCAAACTTTTACATTTATAATATTATATACGTGCATCTTAAGTTTTGGCGCGCACTGTTCATTGAAATAAAACAACTTTTACGAATATCAAACGCGCTTTATTTTACGAACTAAGCTGTAGTCATGAACGGGATGTCATCCCGTGACCACGGCAGCTGAGAAGGTGCAAGGTGAAAATCAAGAAAACCTAAAAATACGGACAACTACAGCTTTGTTCGTGAAATATATCGCGTTTGATATCTGTAAAAGTTGTTTTATTTCAATTATAATAATAAATTAGTAGGATTTATGCTATAGGCAGTTGAGTACAGGCTATATAAGCTTGCCCCTTTACGAGCACCAACACAGTAGGCTTAGACGCTATGGAACATGTAGCGGCAAGCATTCCGCGTATAGCTTATCGAAAGCTTTACAGATCCATAAGTTTACTTGGACTCAAATAGCACTTTACTCAACAAAAAAAAACTACTAGGGACCGTGACTCATCTGTCTAGTGTTAGAGCTTTTATAATTCACAGCTCTTATAGATACGTCAGTCAGTTTTTGATAATTTATCTTTATCAACTCAGAGGTACAAACATATTCATTACTAGCTTTGTAATTCTTAAGATACTATATTTCGACAACAATCAGGTTTTCATTCAAGACCAAAAATAAAGTGCCTTAATTTCTATTTTTAATATGAAATATGATTTTCCTTCAGCCGGAAAGCCGCGAAATCGACAGAATCGGACTTAATGAAAATTCAATTGTACAAATTTCGAATTGTGCCTTAGTAATGAACGTTATACCTCTAAGTCCCAATCGTGTTCAACGCTCCCGAGAATTTGTAGCGTTTTATATTTTTCTCTATTCTCTACTAGAACGCGTAAGCTTCTTTGAGTTATGTACTTGACTTTCATGTTTCTAGGCACTTTTGCTCTGCTGCGCTTGAAGTGAGCATTACGCTCTTTTATATCTAAGTTTATAGGATTTTTATTGATAATAGAGAGTTGTTATTTGCGCCCCAAGTAGGCTACGACCGCTTATATTTCCTTGGAACTGTTTCTTCATTATTATTTAGATGTAGTGTTTATTCCGTATCTATTAATGATGTTTTAAGTTTACTCTCACTAGTTCTGATTAATGAATATCAAATAGAAAAATATTGGAAAAAATTGAGTCGGCCACAAGTGAATTCTCAGACGGGAATCGAATCCGCGACCTTTGGAAATCCGGTCCAATGCTCTAACCGCTGAGCTACCGAGACTTGCGAACCACTGTCGAAATTCTCCAATACTTTTATATTTTTAATACGCTGTAGGCCAGCGTTGTTACATCAATGCTAGGAATATCCTTGCATTCGAAAGAAACATCTTTTCAGGTGTTTAACGATCGATTATGATGCAACTGCCAATAATTTATGATTTTGTATTTTTTGCATTTTTCAATGCAATTTTTATACTTATGGTAAATTTTAAATAAGAAAATCGCGGGTTCGATTCCCGTCTGAGAATTCACTTGTGGCCGAGTCAATTTTTTCCAATATTTTTCTATTTAAAATTTACCATAAGTATAAAAATAGCATTGAAAAATGCAAAAAATACAAAATCATAAATTATTGGCAGTTGCATCATAATCGATCGTTAAACACCTGAAAAGATGTTTCTTTCGAATGCAAGGATATTCCTAGCATTGATGTAACAACGCTGGCCTACAGCGTATTAAAAATATAAAAGTATTGGAGAATTTCGACAGTGGTTCGCAAGTCTCGGTAGCTCAGCGGTTAGAGCATTGGACCGGATTTCCAAAGGTCGCGGGTTCGATTCCCGTCTGAGAATTCACTTGTAGCCGAGTCAATTTTTTCCAATATTTTTCTGTTTAAAATTTACCATAAGTATAAAAATAGCATTGAAAAATGCAAAAAATGCAAAATCATAAATTATTGGCAGTTGCATCTTAATCGATCGTTAAACACCTGAAAATATGTTTCTTTCGAATGCAAGGATATTCCTAGCATTGATGTAACAACGCTGGCCTACAGCGTATTAAAAATATAAAAGTATTGGAGAATTTCGACAGTGGTTCGCAAGTCTCGGTAGCTCAGCGGTTAGAGCATTGGACCGGATTTCCAAGGTCGCGGGTTCGATTCCCGTCTGAGAATTCACTTGTGGCCGAGTCAATTTTTTCCAATATTTTTCTATTTAAAATTTACCATATGTATAAAAATAGCATTGAAAAATGCAAAAAATACAAAATCATAAAAATAATGAATATCAGTTATCGATATTTTTATCTTGTTATATTTTTGCGATTAATTATATCATAGAAATTGACAATTTTTCTACTTATTAGTTCACTTTTTAAATCTAAATTGGCAAGTTAATCTATCCAATCGAGTGTTTTATTTTTATTAACAGAAAATAATGATGAAATAACTGTGACTAATTTAATAACAGTCAATATTTATAATATAGCGTTTACTACATTGGTAGACCAAATTATAGTGATTATAGAGTTTATCACATTGATAACTCCTTATAATATGTTTGGGCTCAATTTGTATAAACAACCCAATCGCTGCAATTATATTGCATTATATTTTCAATTTGGTCTGCAATGAATTTGCAACGAAGAAAATAGGTCTGCTATTACCATATTCTTGTGTGTAGAAGTTGGGAGTGGCAGCTAAAGTCTTTATCATTAAAAAAAAGCAAAGATAAAATGGGAAACGAAATTGATTTATTGAATTAAAACTGTTACAAGCACTTAACTTACGGCAAAGAAGCTACGCCACCAGTTCGCAAAATAGTACGGTGCGAGACCTTGTAACTAAAAGAACTGGCAAGAAACTCATCAAGGGCGGTTTTTTTCCTGTTTTATTTCATACGGAGTCAAATTGAATAGTGACCTCATAAGATAAGTAACCACGATAGTGTTAAGCAAGGATATTTCATACATATAGATATGTTACCTTCATAATAATTTGTGTTGAAATCTGTCACCAGGATACTGTCATATTTTACTGACAAGCAGGACAAAAGACACGAAAAAGCACGGAAATGAAAGAGATAGCAATTTGATTCGAACCCCATATAGGGTCTTCGCATTTTCACAATGCGAGCTCATATAACATATAGCTGCTTCAAGTACACACATATAATATCATTGGTGTTAAGCCTAAACAATAGGTTGTAGGACTTCCGCTAATACTTAAAAAACTACAAACTATATATTATTACGACGTCTGAAGGATGCAATTACCAGATGACCCAAAGACTGGTAAAGATTCCAACATCCGTGTTGCTTCGTGAGCCGTCGGGCCATGACCTTCATGCAGTGCAACGGTACGTGAAATTACGTCAGTACCTTACTGCTACAAATTGGTCCATAATCTTTGAAGAACAGGAGCTCAATCGCGCTAATTTTCATCAAGAAAAGTAGAACGCAAGTGTAGTTGTTTTCCACATTTTGTATTGAATTTTCAAAAGCGATAATAAGTACCAGAAATATGCTTTGGAGTGCACTACAGAGCAATAATTTACAATGTCGTTTACGATGTTTTTTCACAGGGCGGTGCTAGTGTGCAGAATCAGAAGAAATTTGAAGCCTCTTGTTTAACCTCTCAGGCTCCGGATTATGAGACACAATAGGTATTCCGTTGTTCTCTGGACACCGGTGTCCTCTGCTAGGAGTCGGGGGAAGTTTGGGACGGGGATCGCGGTCCCAAAATCCCCTTTGGAATTAATTATTTTTTATGCGGCTTTTGGGACCATGGTTAGTGGTATCAAACGTCACCTTAATATTAATGTTTAATTATAGTGGTATCTTGGACGCACTGATATAGACATTGTTGCTTTCTCTATTTCTTATATCAGGAAAGTACAGTTAAAGTACCAGGGCAACATAAACCACCAAGAGTTATTTAGAATTTCGAGCAGTCAAATCTTCCACTTTGCCAGTAAGAAGTGCTATACCAAAGAAACAAAAACAATCGACATATAATAATAATCTAACCAAGTCCTGGTGGATTATGCCGCCCTGGTACTTTTATTGTACTTTCCCGATATAGGAAATAAATATAGCATTTGTGTTTAATCTGTGGCCCCAAATTACCACTAAAAATAATTTAATAATAATAATGGTGGCATTCGGGACCACGTGTATCCCCGAGTGGTCCCTAAAGCCGCATCAAAAATGTTAGGGGAAGAACAAAGGGGATTTCAGGACCACGGTACCGGTCCCAAACGCTTCCTGACTCCTAGTAAATGAAGAAGTAAAAGATTTTGATGACTCGTATTGCCCGGCTTTAATTTATGTTGTTTGAAACAGATGATGCAGTCAGGTTCTAATTTCAATAATATTTTTACATTATCTAAAGATATATCTACGTGAATTAAAAAAAACTGTATTTATTTTAATAACCTAATTGTAAAGAGGGCGAAAATACATTACAATTATATGCACTAGAATTATTGAAGGACAAATATTATTTTTCCTCTCCTTTTGTGGCTAAAAGTAACTTTCAATGAAAAGTGAACTCCACTGAGGCATCCGAGCGTATTAACTAAAGAATCGGTGTGTTATCAAGGGAATAGAAGTGTTGTCATGAATAAAATATAACGTGGGAATGTACAGTCAACAGCGCGTCAGGATTTAAACTTACACTACGAAAACTACCGCTATTCCTAGCTAGGTATGGGTGCCCTCATGGTCTGCCGTGCTGTTTACTTTTCATTGATTGAAGGAGACTATTTTGAACCATCTTAGGGTAAAGAGATTGAAATGATTATTTCTATAGTGTTATAAGTCTTTAAGTTTTCTCTCCGCGACTAATTTCTTTCTCGCAATAAGTCTACGAGCTTTTATGAAAAAACTCTCGCGGGGTTATTACCTATCTTTGCAAGAGCAATGCGATAGTAGAAATTGCAAGATAATTGTTTTACGTCACGTATCACCATAGCAACCACATTGTTAGTACAGTGCGGCCTCTACCGAACAATCGAGGAACTATAATGTGCATTCATCGCGGCGTCTCACTCTCGCACTCTAGGTAGGAGCGCGAGAGAGTCAGACGCCGCTATACGAACCATCAGCGAGCGATTAGCCAGCGTTCACTTAAGTAATACCATTTTTATTTTGACGTTTCGCGTCGATATCGCGCGATCATTCCGCGATGATTGCTAATTTTTAGTTAATAGCCCCGCCGCGCCGGCTGTCGCGTACATTCATACAAGCCCGTAGACTTGATGCCAGAGACAAAATAGTTGCGGAGACAAAAAATGCTCGTGCGCGCTAAGTCTTGGTAGTATCAAAATGTTGTGCAAGTCAATTAGACCTAAACGAAATAATTCAATCACAATTTAGACTCACATGTGGTTAAAGCGATCTTCGTAGTACAATCGCACTATTGTCGACAATACATCCATTACAATACAAGCACCTTTCCAACATCACAGCATAATTTGAGTACAAAAGTAATCTAAAATACACCTAAATTATGCAGATGATCATTCCAAAGTCTCGCTACAAGAACGGGGTTTCGGTCACAAGTGTGAAGGTGAAATGGGAAATGGCGTTTTCAACAGAATTTACTGCGGCAGTTTAAGAATTTATTCGCATCGTTTAATATTTCACAGTGCTGCACATGTCTCCACGCTTCGCAAAGGGCTTTATTATAGTATAGTTTAGCTGGTAGTATATTTAAACCTTGTGTTTTATTACTGTTTTAATTTCAAAGGACTTTAAGTGATTTTAACAGAGCAATAATGAAAGACTTGGTAAGAATATTTCCTGTCATTAGTAAATAGATAACAAGGATCACCTATGTCGGACTGGAAGCGAAAGAGAAACATAGAATGGGCAACATAGCGCAGATATTAAAAGGATAAATTACTAAATAGGAAACCTTAGTAAAATGTCGCAGGCTGTTTAAGATTTTATTCGCATCGTTCAATATTTCACAGTGCTGCACAGGTCTCCAGGCTTCGCAAAGGGCTTTATTATAGTATAGTTTAGCTGGTAGTATATTTGAACCTTTGGTTTTTTTTTTATAAATTTTTAATTTTGCATTTTACAATGCTATTTTTGTGTGATAAATATTAAACAAGAAAATATACTAGAAAAAAGCAACAAGTCTCATGTCGCCCTGACGGGATTCGAACCCGCATCCTTGGGAATCCGGCCCAATGCACTAACCAATTATGCAACAGAGACCTATGAGGACACGTCGAATTTTTCTAGTATCTCCTTCCTACGTCACCTTTCTACGGTGTTGGCCACCGTCGTTTCATCAATGAGAGAAATATCCTCGCATTCGAAAGAAACATCTTTACAGATGTTAGACTATCGATTAAGACTATCGATTAAGTCCTTTGGTTTTTATTACTGTTTTAATTTCAAATGACTTTAAGTGATTCTAACAGAGCAATAATGAAAGACTTGGTAGGAATGTCGAAAAACCTATGTCGGACTGGAAGCAAAAGAGAAACATAGAATGGGAAACATAGCGCAGATATTAAAAGGATATATTACTAAATAGGAAACCTTAGTTAAATGTCGCAGTCTGTTTAAGATTTTATTCGCATCGTTCAATATTTCACAGTGCTGCACAGGTCTCCAGGCTTCGCCAAGAGGTTTATTGTAGTATATCTAGTTTATTTGGAAGTATATTTGAACCTCGTGTTTTATTGCTGTTTTAACTTCAGATAAGATTTAGCGATGAAAATATAGCAATATTTAGAAACTTAGAGTCAATTGCAACAACTGTCCAATAGATAATTATTGTGGTTTTAAGCCAACATTTTCCTTCAAACCAAATTACTGAAATTTAATTATGTTTAGCGTAAATTGGTCCGGTCTCTTTATCGGTTGCGAAAAAAAATCTTGATAAACTTTTATTTAGAAATTATGCTTTCTGTCGTTATACATCAAAGAAGCAGGATCCATTATTATTTTTCTGCCAAATAATATTCTGTCTCTGTAAACAATAAGATATAAAAATACCTACTTAATTCTAAATTAGCTATTTAACCGCATCTGTGGTCTAGTGGTACAACCAGACCCAGACCCAGGAGTCCCGGGTTCGATTCCCAGCGGGTGTACATATTGTATGAGGTTTGGTTGGTGGTAGGACTTGTTCTAAGTCCGTCTGGCTAGCTACCACCATCTTATCTAAGTCTGACGCCATAACAACAATGTTTTCAGCATTGTTGTGTTCCGGCAGTTAGAGATAAGATTAAGATTCCGGGAGAGGCTCGCTTTCATCTTCAGCCTTATCAAAACTTAACATCAGGTATGATGAAATCTAAGAGTCTCCCCGTCGTATTAAAATAAAAAAATTAGCACTCAATTTTCGCGATTTCATACAGACAGCATATAGTTTGCAAGCCAGCAACAGATTTTCATGACCAATTCCTCTCTTCCTTCAAAAAAATATGCCTCCTTGGGAGCCCATGGCTGCTTAACCCACCCACCGAACCGCAGCTGACGTTCACAGAGCTTTAAGATACACCTCTCTGAAGCATTATAGGTAAAAGTTATCACCTGAAAGGAAATGGCCAATCAAAAAACTGCCCTGGCTCGCGGACTAATAATATAAAGTTAAAATGTTCATAAAGCTAACGAGACGTTTTGAATGACTTGACAATATAACGTGTAAAAACAATAATGGCGCAAGTTATTACACCGAAACGTGTACCGTATTTGCGTGAATTCCACCGCTCGTGGAGATTTAAACGGTTTAAATAGGCAAAATCTCGTGTCATTACGTTTTGTTCGCTGAACAGGCAACGCGAAAATGAAAGTAAAAAACGGTGCAGACGATAATTTTTAGATCCGATTTTTTGTAGTGACGTTTGTGTCATTCGATGGTTTTTATTGTTTCTCTTGTAGATATAAACTTGAAAACTTTGTGGACATCCTTATTTTTTGTTTTTTTATTTATGTATGGTTATAGCCAATATTATTAATATTTTTAGTTTTAGTTTCAATCAACTCAACTCAATTCGAAATTCTGCAATTTCACATAAGTAATATGATAGAAAAGATTTTATTTATAATTTAATATTCCTGTCAGCGACCCGTGAGCTTCAGTAGCAAAACAATTTTTAGACCACATTAACTTCCCATCACAAGTTTACACAAGTCCATATACTTTTGAGTCTATATCCGTACCCATTTGAGTGCTATCATTAACACCCCACTGACATTCATTAGCAGAACAGCAATTAAACTTAAGTTTAGAAGCTTAAAAATAGTCGTGTTTACGAAATGCATGTAACAATTCTGCCCGTCGCACACGTTGCAGCGAAATACTTTTATTTCTGTCTGTACAGCTCAATTAAGTTGCCACCGCGACGCATGAAAGTGGCGGCAATTCGTTGTGGCGAGCTGTGGTCTCATTATACGGTCGAATCCTGCGTCAATGGCGGTAACGAATTCAGAACATGGATCACAGTGTTGTTGGAATGCCTTGACAGTGGCTGAAGTGTTATGTAACTCGTGTTAAAAATGAAAACGTTTTTGAAATTGTTATTGATAATATTCTCTGTCTGTACAGCTACGGCTCAATTAAACTGCCGCCCGCAACGCACTAGAATGGCGGCGATTCGTTGTAGCGAGCTGTGGTCTTATTTAGCGGTCAAATTCCACGACAATGGCGGCAGCGAATTCAGAACATGAATCTTCGTGTTGTTAGAATGCCTTGACAGTGAATGAAGTGTTATGTAACACGTGTTAAAAATGAAAGCTTTTTTGGAATTGATAAAGAAAATATTTTCTGCCTGTACAGCTACGGCTCGATTAAGCTGTCGCTCGCGACGCATGGAACTGGCGGCAATTCGTTGTGGCAAGCTGTGTTCACATTAAACGGTCGGATCCCGCGTCAATGGCGGCAACGAATTCAGAACATGCCATGGATGCCTTAACAGGATACCTGACCAGTGGCTGAGTTTTATGTAACATGTTAATAGAATTTGTTATTAACACGTGTTAAAAATGTGCAAGCTGTTTCAAAATTGTTATATTTTTTTACTATTGTCATTTGTTATAAGTCCTATGTCAGTGGCGGCAGGGTATCCAAACATGGATCACAGATTACTTCTTTAGAACCGTCACAGTAGCTAAAACGTAACATGTAGCTATCGCTACAAACGTTTGCTTATTATTACAGCACGTTAGGCTTTACATTCAGGCTTTGCACTTTCTCTACGAAAACTGCCGCTATTACGAGCGACATAAAGGCGATCAAAAGGCCAACAAATGTAGCTCGACGAACAGTTATTTTTTTTTTTTACTTAGGTATTTAAATTTTTACTCAGGTATTAAAAAAATTAGTAATTTTTAGTAAATAGCCTCCTATGAAAGCCACAATAGGCGTGAGCTAGGAGAGGCCTATGTCCAGCAGTGGACGTCCACAGGCTGATGATGTGATGTGATTTAAATTTTTGCTTAGGTATTTTCGATAGTCACCTTAGATCCTGTAGAAGGTCGTATTTTATGTATTTTTATATGACATGTTTTCATTTGAGTATGTATTTTTTATGAACAACGGGGAAGCAGACTCGGGATCCCTGGGTCAGATGCCGCTGGTTGTTACCACTAGACCATAGAGCTAAAATTACTAAATTTACCCGGATAACCGGCTCTTAATTATTTTTGTAGACTAATTAATGCCGCTCACCTCATCTAAGGGAAATATTGTTACTCGTTTTATAAATACACTGAATAAATCCCTTCCGTTTCCAACGGATGAGATCTGTATTTGTGTTTGTAATTTTGATGAAATTTAATATTCATAATAAACCTTAAGTTCATTTAATTATAAATTCAATCTATCACAAATATCTGTTTTGGACATGGTGAAATAATTACAATTCGAGACGGTCTTTGGTTTTGTAAAGTAATAACAGTTAACTTGAAAATTGAGTTATCCTCATTCATTTTGTTAAAACTTTTATTCATTCTGCATTATACAAAAAAGGTATTACTTACCTTGTACTAGAAGTTAGACAGTTTGCGAGAGAGATCGAAAAAAATCAAGGACTTCGTTTGCAAACGAACGAAACGAATAATTATATTTCTATAGTCCTTATTTGTTACGGACACATAACAAAATACAGGCAAATCTATGTTTTGTTTATATTGCAAACTTATTTCGAATGTGTATGAACATCCGGAGACCTTTCTTTGTCGTACAAGTTTTTCCGTCCACATTTTCGGTGTTAATGTGTGAACAACTAAAAATGCGCTCACCACGACTCCACCCTTGTTGTTTCGCGAATGCAATTGTGTACGTGACAGTACACGAGTTAATAGAACTATCACAGCAGTCGGTTTGAATTGAACATGTACAGTTAGCCGCACACCAACTGTCAAGAGAGTACGACTGATTTTAAACTATATGTCGTACTAAATAAGGCTGAAAATCGATTGGGGTAATTTAATGGTTTGATTGTCCTGACGTGCTGCCCTGTATACGTTTGTACGTTTAATGACTGGCGGCGGTTAGTGGTCGAGTGGCACTTGTCTGTACGTATGTACTGGTTTTATTACTGTTGGTTTATTATGCCTGTAAAGATAGTGCAGTTATCAAAACCTTTAAAGTGCATTGCATTAAAAATATATTTGTTGTTCGGCCAAGTGTATAATTAAATACAGATTGGACAAAAAATTCGAAGAAAACATTTTTCGGGACTTTTCGGGAAATCGTTATATGGCTTCCAATTCGAGTGGTTGAACAAAATACACTAGTTTTATCAGTTATGTTTACATAGTTTTTTATTTAAAATATTATTAGAGTAATAAAATTCAATTCTGCGTGCGTCCTTATTTGTTTGCTATATTATCATCTTTGTCTGAAATACGGAGGGGTGAAGATTTCCTACACAATTTTATTTGAACTCTGCAAATGTATGAAACAGCTGTTTTTATCGCGATTTCAGGGTTTATTCTGTTAAGAATAATTTGAAATTGCCGCGTTCTAAAATAATCTTTGTCTTACGTCAATTTCATTTTGACGTTTATGTCTAAGTGACAGAACTTTTTCCCGCTCTCTTGCTCTGAAATTGTGAAGCCGTGTACTGCTCATCCATCCATCATCAGCCTGTGGACGTCCACTGCTGGACATACGCCTCTCCTAGCTCACGCTATTGTGGCGTTCATAGGAGGTTTTAGCCTACTGCTACCACGCTAGCCAGACGGGTTGGTAGAGGGTTTGTTTCAAGTTTTCCTTTTCGCGCACAGGAGTTCAATGCGTCGAGCCTCTTAGGTCTTAGTTGACTCTTACGAAATCCCAGGCATGTGAGGGACTGGTGACACGTGTATTCTTAGGCCGTCACCACACGGCACTGTACTGCTCGTTCTGAATAAATTTCATTTCAATCAGATAAAATAGTTAAATTTCAACAGATTCCATACAGAAACTTGTTCGTACTGATGTTTTCTACAAATTCAGATCCTAATTAATATTATAAATGCGAAAGTGTATTTTTTTAACTACACACACCGGCACAATTAGGGGAACACTAAAAAAGGTCGATTTTTTCAATTAATATAGTTTCTATAAATTGTTGCAGCTATAAAACATATACATAGTCTTAAAATATCTCAAATTAAACTAAAAGAAGCTACGCATTAGCAAGTTTTTAGAAAATACACTTGAATTGCGAAAATTTGCAAAATAAAACTTTTACTGTGAGATTTAAAATTTATTTTTTGCTTTTTAATTAATTACACAATAATGATTAAATTAATAACGAGTGTTGCCTCGCCGGGCTCTGAACAGAGCTTGTATGCGGTTTCCCATGCTTTGAATAAGGCTGTCGATTATTTCTTGGGGTAAATTGTCCCACTCTTCCACCAAAGCCAGTTTCAGTTCTTCGACATTCCTGGGAGCTGGATTTCGCTGTCGAACTCTTCTTCCCAGAATGTCCCAAGCGTGATCTATTGGGTTCATGTCCGGTGATCGTGCTGGCCAGTCCATTTGATTGATACCAACCTCCTGGAGGTAGCTACTCACTATTCTTGCAGTGTGAGGGCGTGCATTATCATGCATAAAAATGAAATTTTGGCCTATAAATGGGGCAAAAGGTATGACATGTTCTAAGACCTCTGTTACGTATCGGTGCGCAGTGAGAGATCCATTTTCAATGAGCACTAACTCTGTGCGGGCTCCTAAACATATGCCATCCCATACCATTACTGACCCTCCACCATATGACACCGTTTCCGTGAAGTTAG
Organism: Chrysoteuchia culmella; assembly: GCA_910589605.1. Taxonomy (NCBI): domain Eukaryota; kingdom Metazoa; phylum Arthropoda; class Insecta; order Lepidoptera; family Crambidae; genus Chrysoteuchia; species Chrysoteuchia culmella. Next base: position 8,221,713 of record OU342651.1, read on the forward strand.
TCTGGTTGTAGCGTTCACCTCGATACCTCCACATCCTTTCCCTCCCATCCACAAAATTTACACAAAAGCGGCTCTCATCGGTGAATAAAACACCCGAACATGATACCCGAAAATTTGGAAAAAAATTGACCTTTTTTTTGTGTTCCCCTAATTGTGCCGGTGTGTGTAAATAACCAATCGACTTAATTTTAGGCATAGAGTTAGTTGAAAGGACGGAGAGTAACATAGGGTACTTTTCACTCCGATGTTCCCACGGGAACGGAAACCACGCGGGTAAAACCGCGAGCGGAAACTAGTGGTTTATAAGATTCACTAATTATTATACAGTTATAATTAAGTATATTATAATGTAACTCTTGTCGGCAACTTCAGTCCGAGTGTGAGTCCTGCTCCCTCCTTTTTCTTGTTTTAAGTATTAAACGTATACATAATATGATATTTATGTTGGTGTATTTAAGAACGTCGCACCACAGACAGATCGCACAAAAAGTTGTATAGCAGAAGCGAATACATGTCCCTGACTTACACAGTAATACTTACAATATAACATAGAACTTTAGATAATAATAAAACTTCAGAGACATTAGTAAACCTAGTTTATGATTTCATCAAAAGAACATAAATAATAAATATTTTTTATAATAAAAAATATACCAACATAATAAAAACTAAATAATATTATTTGATAGAATCAGGCGTTACTTGGCGGAAATCCATATCTTAGTAGAAAACGAAAAATATGTCGCGTAATTCCGCAAGAAAAAATGCAGATGCAGCCCAGTGACACACCTTGCACCTTCACCGACTACTCTACACGTGTTTTGCCCACACACGGAGCATCCTCAGGAGTTGTCAACAACTCCTGAATAATATATATAAATAATATTAGAATAAGTATTTACTTAACTATTTATTTGTACTAATGTATCATAATATAATTAACTTAGTAAAGGTAGTATGAAAAATTTTATTTCTTGCATCATAAAAATAGAGAGAATTTGTCAATAAAATGTAATATTACTCCACTTTTTCTACATAGCATATTCTCGCAAATTTCTTTAGTTTCTCATCATTATATATTTAAAATATCGTCTTGCCGAAGAACAAGAAAGAAGGTAATTTAAGTCATGTCACGGACACTATGCGGTGACCGACCTCATAGAAAATGCATTATGCACACTGTACGTGACTTTGGATACGTAATTTAGGGCTTTGTGTTTTAGCAGATAAGATAGGTTTTGGCTTGCGTTTCGACGTTGTTATTTGTTGACCACACTACCACTCTGTGTTCGTATTTAGACTAATGAAAGTACTTTGTGGCTCCCGCAAATTTGTACCGATGCAATGTACTGGGTGTTTTGTTTAGGTGATTTGATTGTAGACATAGTGGTCTAAACCACTATGTCTACAAGTTCTAAAACTTTCGATTTTTGTTTACCCTTAATTATTATTTATTAAGTCTTATCTTATAAAGTTTTATCTTCATTTAGGATGCCTAAAGAGTCCATTAATTTTTTTTCCATTAAATAAAACGAGTCTCCTGGAACGATTCTTTTATTTCGTTAATATTCTATTAAACGAGTGTGACGGGGCTCCTAGCCCGGCAGCACTACCGTCGCCGGAACGTCGGAACCGCCGCACTCGTTTAATAGAATATTAACGAAATAAAAGAATCGTTCCAGGAGACTCGTTTTATTTAATGGAAAAAAAAGGAACCCGTGTATCGGGTTCCTGATGTATTTAGAGAAAAATAATTATTTACACCAATTTTAAAACAGTACCGTTTAGGTAGCTGGTTTCTGGAAGATTACCGTAGAGTGAGACTACGGAGTTTCTAGCCATTATAGAGGTTTCATCCATCTATAAGGCTAGAACGAAATGGCATCGTTACACTATTACCTGAAGTAAAAAAGAGATAGGTATACTTTGAAGTAATTTGGGTTCTTAGTAAGTATTGAAATGATTTAGTTGTAATTAATGTTTTTTTAAGTGTCTGCATTTTCAATGCTGATTATGATAAGGATGGTCGTGTCTAAGCATAACTTGTGGCAGAGTGGATTTATGCCAATATTTTTCTATTAAAAAAAAATTTTAAAATTTAGTTATCTTCTCTTCTGTTTACCGCACAGTCAATTATACAAGAATAACTTTTCAAAAATTCTCAAAATGTTCTAACAATCTTTTGTCAGACAATAGGAACTTAGGTCGTCAGCCCAAATCTGTACTTTCTATCCATTAAAAACGGGTTGGAAAAAAGTAGTATCATATAAAATTTTAAACGTTACTCATCTTTTAAACGGTTTGTCTAACTAAACTACGTTGTTACGAAACTCTGACTTACACCAATACGATTGATCTACGAATATTTAAACAAAGCAATAGTAAAATCAGTCTAAAAACCCGTTCTGTCCATCCGTTGTCACAATCAATTTGACCAATGACCTATGAGTATTCAGGTAAAGTTCACGCGGTGTCACGACCTGTGTTTCGACACAATATGTTGCCACATGTCATATTTTATTTGTACGTTAACGAGAGCTTTGACGGGACGTCTAATTGACGGATGTCTTGTATTTTGTCGAAATGTGGCCATAAATTGTCGTGTCCCGTAATGAGGAATTGACTGTTGTCGTATTATTGTTGTTGTTGATTTTTATTTTACTCCGTTGATTAAAAGGGTATTCGACAATTTTTATTTCGTATTTAAGCAACAAACTTCATTATTATTTTTCAAATATCTTTAACTCTAACAAGACTGCCCAAAAATAGAGTGCATTTTGTTCAGTGTTTAATTATAACGGTTGTTTGTTAGTTAGGTATTTTAAATTTAAACTAAGAGCTTTAAATTAGGCAAAGATCATCATCGTTGATTTATTATAAATCAGAAGCGACTTTGGCGTTTCCCTTTTAAAAAGATACAGTTAAGATATTAAGTTTACGATTACAACTATTTGAATTTGGTGATGATCTTTAAATGGACTTTTTGGAAACTGTTCTCGCAGAAGGTCGCTAGTTACAAAAAAATGGAAAGTAATGTCTTCTATACCTAAGTTGTTTAGTACCAAAATGATATCTTCAACGATTAAGTACCTTGTTTTTCATTTAACCTACATCAATATCGTAAGCCATTTATAACTCTCATTTTTCCTGCTGCCGTCAATATCCGTAATACTTCGCAGAATTATTTTCCGCATATAAGAACTGTTACGAAATCATTTTCTCACGGATTATCAGAACGTAAGTGAATTGTTCAGTGTTGCTATATTGTTGGTTGTGGTTTCTTTTTTATTACCTTTTTGCTATAATCAATCGTTACAATATGTTGTCAGCGATTGGGACAAGAGTTCCATGGCGGTTGTCATAGTCATAGTCTCTATTTCAACATGTTGGTTCTTAAAATGATCAAAGCGATTTGATGATGGAAGTGTTGGTTACAGATGGAACTTACAAAGTTAAAATATATTCGTTTAAACCAACTAAAGGAGCACAGAAAATAGATGGGGACCACCGTTTTCGTGTCACAACTCAACAACAACTTTTGGATGGTGGTAGGACTTGTTGTAAGTCACTGACGTTATAATAACAATGTTTTTAGCATTGTTGTGTTCCGGCAGTTAGAGATAAGATAGCCAGTTCCTCAGTAGTTGAGGATTCCGAGAGAGGCTTGCTTCCATCTTCAGCCTTATCAATACTTAACATCAGGTATGATGAAGGCTAAGAGTTTTCCCGTCGATCATATAACAAAGAACTCAAACTTCATGTAGAACTTCTTACTATTACACACATTTTCTAGTCTTAAGGAGATCTCATTAATTAAGAACATTTGCTAATGATACTAAATGCCAGATAAACAAACATGCTTAAATACTTTTATTGTACCTAGTTTAAAAAACTAACTTAAGGCCGAGTTCACCAACATACTGACCGACCGATTAACGCTAAACATATTTTTATAGAACATTGCCATTAAGTCGTTGTTTTAACTCACGATTATTTAATCCAAATTAAGTGAACTCAGCTCTTGATCGTACCATTACAGACTAAAATCCCAAGCCGATAAGTAGTAGTCAAAATCATATTTTGTTATTTTCTTTATGATAAATATTAACTTATCTTAATATCTATGTTTTTTTTTTTGCATTTTTCATTGCAATTTTTATACTTCTGATAAAAATTTTATAGAAAACTTGTGGCCGAGTTGATTTTTTCCAATATTTTTCTATTTAAAATTTATCATAAATTACCTTGAGTATTAATATCGCTTATTTCGATCAGCTCAATTTATAACTTGTTGATAGTTAACTGCTTATTTTATTACCTACATATCATTGACTGGTTAGTCAATGACATATCCTTCGTAAAAGTCTGAAGACCGGAGATACTTTGGTTACTTGTTCTAAATTAAATTAACAAAGGTGTATCCTTTGCACATAACTAAATGGGCAAATTTATTACTGGAGGTAATTTTATTAAAAGTGGTCTCTAATTTACAACTATTTACTATTTACAAGCCAAACGAATTCTACAGGAAAAAGGCCATTCTGCATTCAATTATCGTCGCCAGTTTTCTACTCCAAGGGGACTGGTATGCACTAATGGTTTAAAAATGGAGAAAAACCCTAATTGCATACGCCCGTTCTCATGCCATGTGTAAGTCTAGAGGCTTGATGTCATTAGCAGTAGTCTGGACTGGAGGGCCAGGGGTCGTTTTGACCCCCGAGGTCATTGACCTCTCTGTGGTTTCGTTGTAAATTTTGCATCCTAATTATCAACAGTGGTCATGTAGAAATAAACAGACAGGATCATGTTAAAAAATTAACTGAGTTAAATCTTTTCAGAACCTAAGCATCATCTAAGTAAAATTGAGATATTTAAAAGATAAGGCTAGGAGTGCGAGTAGCCTGTGCGTGGCGCAGTGGTACGCGCGGTCGGCCTGCGATTGTTGGGGTTAAGCAACTTTCGCAAAGGTCGGTCACGGGATAGGTGACCAAAAATGTACTATATCAAGCTCCTTCGTGCTTCGAAAGGCACTTTAAGCCGTTGGTTCCGGCTGCATAAGCAGTCGTTAAAACCTACCAATCAGCATTGGGCTCCTTGTCCATCCATAAGGAAGGCCAGTGCCCCACCAGTGGGAACATTAAAAATGGCTGATGACAAAGATAGGGCTAATAATGAAATTCAATTATAGTCTTATTCGTCTTATTAGCATTGTCAAAACATTTTTTTTGTACTATAAAGTACGTTTTTAGTCCTTATTATTTCAAATCACTTCATTGAAAGTTATATATTCTAAGAATATGCAATCCAAAGAGACCTGAATCTGCTGAAATAATATTTTCGGGAGGTGAGAACTTTTTCCCGTCGTGACTTCTTTGCCTAATTAAGTTTGCTCCTTGCCTCATTGCATTTAAATGAGGAGGTTCCTAAATTGCAACAATATTTTTAGGCAGCTGTAAAATGTTTTTTTTTTAATGTATGAGATTTTTTCTTAATTCTGCTATAACTCACACAGCCAGTAAACTATTTATCGGAGATATAACTTAGCAAACACTTGATAGAAAATAAATAAAACGTTACGAACAAGGTACACACAAAAGCATCACTTAAAACTTTTATACTTTGTACTTGCTGGTGACATTGAAAAAATTATTTACCACAGCTGATGTATTAAAATCAATGACGTTACAATTCTCATAAAAAAATATTAGAAGAAAATAATACGAATCTTGTGGCGCCTTGTTAGGTCCTAAGGAGTTTCATGAATGATGTGGAAGAGCAGTGGGAAATCGCAGACACAGATAACTAAAAAGTTACGCGGATTTTAGTCCGTCTCGTCCCAACAGCATCCATCCATCACATCATCATTTTGAATACAAAAAAGGTAAATATTAATGAAGTAATCATTCATGCCATCTCGTGACCGTTTAGCGAAATTGCGTCGGCGTCGTCGTGCCACCGCAGTGGCTTAGGTCATGGTTAAAGTGCGCGCGCGCAGAAAAAATTGCAACCAAACTTGTAAATTAAAATATTTGTGGTGGGTGGTACTGTGGTACTGGAAGAATTCTTGATCCCTCACCTGAAACCGTGAGTTAAATCATTAGGAATTTGTTTTTGGTTTTGACATTCTAGTATGTTTAATAAGATCGCTTCTTTTTAATTTTTGAACTATCATTCGATATTTCGTACAAGCTGGTGCCTGCGACTTCGTACGCGTGGACTTTTATGTAGTACTAGATCGACCATTAAATCGTGGTCGGTATCTTAATAATTAATCGGCATTTAATAACAAAAAAATATTATGAAATGCCGTATGCCAAAGGAAATTTCTTTTACTAATGTAGCTGTAAGGTGCTTAGAGTATTTCTTTATGAACTACATTGGTAGTTTTTCCGTTTTGAGCAAATATGAATAGACCCGCAGTTCTACTGACCCGCGAAAAAGCAACATAGAGCAGGCTGTGGGAAAAACAACCAGACCTAAGTGCGACACAAGCGGATTTCAGCGTTTGTCACTGCTACTTATTTATAGTCATTGCAAAGCACTGGGTCATCCAGGGAACTGTGTGCGCTTGTACTCGAACGGAAAATTGTTAGGGATGAGCGGTATACGCGGTATAAACTCAGTTTCACCGGCAGGATCAGGAAACACCCAGTCAGGATCTCACTTTCGACAATATTTCTTTGCAAAGCACTTACTTTAAGTCGGGGTCCCGTTGCATAATTTTGGCTTAGTAAAATTTCGCAAAAGCATTATCGGAACACCGTCTTTAAGATTGATCTTGTGAGCAGGGAGACCACTCGCTAGAAGTGAATTTAAAAATTCAATTGGGTAATTTGTGGAGTCGTCCTGATCAACTACATTGTTAAAGCAAGTGTAAACCACTTCATCCGCAACAATTTCCGCAATTTTTAAAATTTTGCATTTTCTTGATCATTTTTGAGTGTTAGTATGGCGCGTTCACATAACCAAGAATTTTCCTAACTTGAGATACACTGGTGGTCCCCGAATATTTGACTGTATAAGTTCCTCTTCTGAGGCAACGACTTTTCTTAGTATTTGGATAAGGCTTACTTGACCATGATCTACAGGGAGGAGTCCTTCTCTAATTTTTGATAAAATGCTGAAAATTCTTGGGCATGTGAGTGACCGCCAAGCTGCGCTTTCATATCAGTTGTCAATCCCAGCTTATGTATTTGAGGCCTTATGGTATATGACCTTAAAATATGCCGATGAGATAAACGCCTCATTAAATGAGGCGATAATCTCATCGGCTCTTGTCCTCCGACTTAAGGGTCTGTCTAAAATCTCCCGAGAAAAAGGATGTGTGTCGTTTCCCATGTTTTTGTTATCTTAAAGTCTTCAGTGAGGAATGTTTTGTATTTTTTCCACAATACTAAAGTATCCAAAAAAACACAAAACACTAATATAATTGCGAACAAATGTCGTAAGCAGCGGGGGCTGTCACTGACACAGGCCTCCTCGAGAGTCTTGTCCCAGTGACGATCATCGTCACGTAGATGAAGTGCCCTACAGGTTACTTGAAACGCAGGAAGCTCTACAACATCAACTGTCTTTAAAAACTAAAAAAAGTTGTTCCTCGAATAATATGGAGCAACAGGTGCAATAATTAGCATTCTTATTTTTTTTTCGTGTAATAAAGAAAACGTGTCCTTGATTTTTATATTTCAACAGACAATGCCCAAACAAATTTGCTAGGCTAGGTGCCATTTCCAATATCCTACATACTTACTATTGATTCTAATTTCAACAGAAAATACCCATCACGTTAAACAACTTTTGCTAAGGAGTCATTCCCATATCTCTAATCTGGTCTATTTCTTTGTGCCATTTCCATTTTCCTACATCAGGTTCAAATATTCTTGATTTTTATATGCCAACAGAAAATGCCCATCACGCTTAACAACTTTTGCTACGGGGTCATTTCCATATCTCTAATAGTAGCTGATCTATTACTTTTTTGGCATTTCCATTGTCCTAATTGGGTTCAAATATTCTGGATTTTAATATGTCAACAGAAAATGCTCATCACGCTTAACAACTTTTGCTTTTGTGACATTTCCATAACTCTCTCTCTACTACATCAGGTTTTACAGATTTAAAATAAAATAGCCTATGTTATGGCCCTACCTATTAGCTACGTATCACAAAAAAATATTCAAATCCGTTCATTACTTTCGGAGATTAGCGTGGTCAAAAAAATATAAAAAATCGTCTTAACGTTTTCTCTCTTTTTACGTCGTCCCCAATTAGTTTTTGGTAAATATATTCAATGTACAGAAATTATAATTTTACAGTTTTATTATATGTATAGATTTATATCTAAAGAGAGACATTAATGACATACAAAATAGTAAGCAATACGTACCTACGTATATAGTATACATACCAACATTTTGTACCATAAAAACACGTTCTAAATGACTGATAGCATTTTTAATAACTCGAGAGAAAATACCAGCATAATAATTAACCAGTTTCAAAATAAATTATTAACAACTGCACTGTAATAACGGTTACGAAAGTAAGAGACATCCAATTGAGCCAGAGCAAAATAATGGCACTGAATACCCAGCGCCACAGTAAAACAGTTTCAACAGTATCTCTTAAGCCCTTTTTTCGATTTAAATAGCTGTAAGTCACGGGTGCCCACCCATGTCTTCTTATTTTCTTCTATTTTAGCATAACGATTAAATTGATTCGACGCAGTAATTGTAACGACTATATCATGATAAAAGCTATGCCGATCCTTTCATATTATCGATTATTAATAGCAATGCAATTAAAATTTGTGTCAAACTTAAAATGTGTAAAAGCTCTGAGAGGTGTTCTAGCGATGTGTGCCAAGTTCAAGAATTCAAGATTCAATTTCATAACCAATAAATAATTGCATACAAACACACCAATTATATTATCAAGCCAACGTTAAGTTTCATTAAGAGCTTGTGTTATGCATAGGAGATAACGGATAAACATTCTTATATACTTTTTTTTTACATACCAACCAACCAATCTCATCCATTATCATTAGCTACTGAACCAATCTTAAAAATTCTTTCACCAGTGTAGAAAGAAAAGTGTAGTATCCATTAATCCTTGGACATGATTATATTTCTTTATAAATAACATGTTTGACACACAGCTAAGTTGGTACGGTCAGGTAGTTGATTTAAAGTAACAAGTAGAATTTTATCAAAATGTTGGTAGGTATACCAAGTTCATGTAAAAAATCTTTTTGGACATGTCTATGTAGTTGAGTTACTGCCTTAGCTTACCAACGAACTGTGGTCGTGTATTTGCGCCATCGCAGCTGCGATTTAATTAAAATTGTTCGTCGCGATCCTAGTGCGTAGGATAAGTTGAAGGTACTCATAAAACCTTTTGCGGCTCCCAAAGAATTCAGACTATTTGGAGGACGAATTTCTTCTTTGCATTTTTATCTGTTCTATCTATCTTAAGTGCTTGGAATGATTTTGGAGGCAGTTCGTTTAGGCGAAGAGGTTTTTTGTTGCATAACTTTTTGGGTACCTATAGTCGTATACCTTCTACGTCTTTCTAGTTCATAAAAAAATAAGCAACGCTCATGTTATAACTATGTTAACATATTATTCGTTTTTTTATAGTAGCAAGAAAATCTATTTCCAGTGCAATTTTATGTGCATTCAAGGTCCAGAGAAAAACACTAACTTTAATAGGTAACTAATCAAATTCTGATTTGCGATTGGTACCTTTAATACGTCATATTTTGCAACGGACAGGACAACCCGGTGTCCAAAAAACAATGGAATAACCATTGTCTCATAAGCTCATAACCCGGGGCCCCTAGAGGTTAAAGAAGGAAACAGTTTAGTTTAAAACCGTGTAATTGGATAAACGAACTGTTTATGCGCATAACACTTAAGTGGTGTTAGTCAGAATCTAAGCGCCTACTCAAATTTATAGCGGCAAATGTCTCAGATAGTCGGAAATTCGCCATTTACCCTTATTTACGTTGAAATTGAAACCTTGAAGATTGTATCAGATTTATTGCTTGTATCTTGGTTTCAGGATGTACACTAACTGGGGGGCTACCGGCTAAAAAATATGGATATGGATATGGGCTTCATCTGTCATTTAAATTCCTTATTTTGATAGATATTTGCTTCTTTGTTTTGTTGAACGTTGCTATCTAGCTATTGTTAAACCTGACGTCACTAAACGGGGATCTGATAGCGGCAATTTTTTTTACAATATTGACTTAAAGTTCCGCAAAACGTATGATGTTCATATCCATAAAGTTACGCGGTAGCCCCCCTGGTTAATGTTAAGATTTTATCTTTGAGTAAAAAACTTTCTAGATTTTTTTAAATTCTCAATGCAAAATCTTATGATAAATTATAATAGACCCAGGTTTCAATTGTTTTTATCTCAATCGGGATCGCCTAGACAGATAGGTTGTGACAACTTGTGAGCCGAGTCGAATTTTTCTAGTACTTGTGTATTCAAAATTACTGTATACATTTTTTTGGAATATTAGTAATGCAAGTCTCCACCCTCTACTAATTCTTCGTAGACTAAGAGCTAAACTGTAGCCGCTAAAACATGGTGATAGCCTTTAATGTCCCTCAATATAGGCTTTCAAATGCAAATAGCATTATTCAAATGCAACTGTTACTTTCAGCTTTATGTTTACAAATAAAGAAATGCTAACATATTTTTATTAATAATTATTTATGAAAACGAACAGCACTTTCATTAGTTCGATACTTAATTAGATTTCAAGATAATTCACGCTGAAAAGTTTCCAACGAAGAATAATTACATGAGAAGACTAACAAATTAAGTTATCAAATTATGTTAGTATTTTAATAACGTATGTAGTTGTAGTAGTACTTAATAGTACATCGGAAAAGATATTAGATTAGTATTTTAATAACGTATTTAGTTGTTGTAGTACTTAATAGTACATCGGAAAAGATATTAGATATACCTTAATTGTTGATTTAGTGTGGCCTAACTAAGTGAAGAAATAAACTAGTCTTGCTTGTTTTTGCAAAATCTGAAAATGTGTTTCTAAAGTTAATCTACACATTCACAATTTACATTACCTAAATACAGCAAAATATAACAACTTTCTGTGACAAAAAAATAAATGTCGTCCATAATCTGAATTTAATAAGAATTTTGTACGTATCTCATTACAATGAAAATCACGATGTATTCATGACACCCACAACTTCGACTATTTATGGATCTTTCCACAAGGAAATGTATTTAATGTAATTTTACTGTGAAAGAATTGCAAGAATGAGGACAGTAATTTCATGGAATAAAACCAGATTTTACGGATAAAATACGTCTTCTTTAGTTTAGTTATTTGCATTTTTTTTATGTTACTTCGTTTTGTTACAGGTAGCGCGATAAATTGCCAGGAAGAAAGCCGCATTCTTGTCTTAACGTAAGTATAGTTATCGTTTCATTTCGAACTCAAATTATTTATGTTAAACGCGATCATATATTCGTGAAATTTATGTTAAGCACCTTATGGTAATAATAAGAAATTCAGGTCAAATTGTGAGCCCATCATTCTTAGCCGCCCCTCTCATTTCCATGTTTCAAGGAGTCGGTCCCGTAGAAATTTTATTAAAATTATTCCATACGATTACACTCTTGATAAATCGTTTTATGAGATCACCTTTGATTAAACCTATTTGATTCATTGTTTGATGTCGTGTGATCTGTTTTATTAAAATATAGCTGAAGATAAAGTTTTAGTTTCAAAACCAAAAGCTTATAGTATATATTTTGAAAAAATATTTGATAAAAAAACATATAATAAGAGGAATTTTTCAGTTTGGGTAAAAATTCTTTGTGAAATTCTCACGTATTCGTAAGCTAATAAACTTTATATGTAAATGCAAAAAAGGTCCTACTCGGAATATTGTTCTCTTTGCACCCACCACGTATCGGCTATCATAACTCGAAATGTTTGAATGCTTTCGTACTAATTCTACGGCGACCCAAAAAGTTTCCACTTTCGCCTACAAATAGCTGTGTTGGCTTGAAAAATGGCAACCCCAGCGAGCCCCGATAATGTACGGAGCAGAACAATCCATCAGAGGGAGGGGTTCCCCCCCCAAAGAGCCCCATACAAGGAACGATCCGTCGTGACGACCGATCGTACAGACCCAATCGTTACAACCGATCGTTCACAGTTTGTCGCCACACACAAACCATTGGTCGTTAAGATCGGTCTGTACGATCGGTCGGTACGATCCAACATTTATGAATTTTATATCTTCTGCGAAATAAATCGTTGACGATCCTCACATACACTAAGGAATGCTCTGTACTATCGGTCGTTATGATCTACCGTAGTACAATTTTCAAATCGTCTGCGAATAAGTCGATCGTTGACGATTCTCACATAAACCTACGATTGTTCGTTACGATCGGTCTGTTGCGTGATCGTGACGACCGATCGTACCGTATATGGAGCCCTTAAAATGGGCTACTATGCAATATGTTTAGATTTCACGGTCTTCCGTATAAACGATACAGCTGAAAAGTTGTAATTGATTATCAAGTTACTACGCTTCGATGAAACTCTAGAAAACTGGGTATTTCGAAACAAAGACATTATTTCGATGGCTTAGCTCACAAATATATTAATTAAATAATGTAGATTTTGTTCGACGGTATTTTTAAGCACAAACTCCACAACCGAACCTTGCCTACGTAATAAAAAAACAGATACGAAATTTAAAGTAATAGAAATTGAAAACGGCATATTGGTATGTACGTTATAATTTAGTTGATTGGGTAGTAAAGAAGTAAAAGTTTTTATTTTTGTAGTAGCAATTTATAAGTGTGAATTAAGCCATCGATATTATTGATTTTTCAGTAACTTTGAATATTAAATACCTATAGTCGTTGTCTTATCAGCACTACCAGAATTAGCGAGAGGTTGGTAGAGATTATAATTTTGTTTTAATTAGAAACCCTCAAAGTTTAAATATTAATATTATTGTCATCTAGATGTTTCCTTAAAAATATGTTTTTTATTTGTTACAGATAGTTCTATCAAGAACATGGACCAGAAATGTCGGTTGAACTGGAAATGAAACAGAAAACTAGAAAGAAAAATATACAAATTTGGCACGGCCTAATGACGTCATAGCCGAGACCCTACTAAAGTCATGTGAAGTGATTCGAGGTCTCCTAAATAAAGTGTCATATCAAAAAGGCATATCTTACTAACAATCTGACATACATATCTTTATTTTACACTAGTCACCTTTTTGTGATCGTAGTTAATGAAACTATTTTGCTCAAAATTTAAATTTTAAGCATATCTCTTTAAGAATTATTCTGCCGTGGAAGGTAGATAATTAAAAACAATATCAAATGAAATACTTCACAATGTTTTTCTTGAGGAGGCGAACGTTGATACTGAAGGCAGTACTTGTGCTGACAGCACTATGGTTTATGGTTGCTTTGTTAACTACTAATGGCGGGACGAGAAATGCACTCGGCGCCCAGTCAATTGAATACGAAGACCCAGAAGCAAAGCCATTGAAGATTGCAAAACCAACAGCAGCAAAAAAGAAGAGCGAATCTTACGGCAACAATCTATCAGACGGTAAGATTTGACTTTGAATTAAAGCATGAGCTTCTGTACCGTCCTTAGATAAGCTTTTAATAACATTAATAAATCACTTACCATTCTTCCGATTATGTTAACTACAGTTAAATTGGGATTTCATTACATGGATACGATCAGACGTTACTAATGTACGCTACACTGTTTCTGAATAAACAATTTTTTTGTGCTTTTTATGTCCGTCAATCTTTTCTATCTTAAAATTATAATTGAAAAAAAAATAGGATAACATAAACAAAAAAAAAATGTTAGAATCAACGCTGTGTCGTATTTAATAATGTATTAACGACTTAATAATAACTATTGTGTCTAAAGACACACTAATATTTCTTAGTATACGTGATGTAAAATTTTAAACCAAAATCTGAATAAAAATATTTCACACTCACATTATTTTTGGTAATTACCTTTTTCTTTCGCATGTCATATTGTAAATATTCGCCACTTTATTATTTGTTGCTTCATTAGATAAACATGCATGATAATATGCGTTTGTCCATCACAGCACGAACGTGGGTCAATTGGATTGGTCGCCTTTCTGGGAACGAAGGTAATTTCAAAATGCTTTGTTTTAACATACCAATTTGATTCGGCCACAAAAATTTGTCGGTGTCGGTTATGGAACATTTAATTCTAAAACTGGTTATGGTGATTGGATTGTTTTCGCTTACAATTTGATTCAAATCCAACTGTCCTGGTTATCAGATTTTTTTTATTCAAAATCGGGTTATGTCGGCAACATCAGTTAACTATTTGAATATCCAATACAGGATTTTAGATCTGATGTTATAAAAATAAACTAATTTAAAAACCAATGAAAATTATCTTGGAAAGCACACACAGTTAAGTTTAAAAGGATTTCCAGTACTAATAAGCAATATCCTGTAGGTCTAGGCGTCCTAGCTGCCCCAGGCTCGGACAACGCTCCCGGCGAGCTTGGCAAACCGGTCGTCCTACCCAAGAACATAAGCGAGGATGCCAAACAGGCCGTCTCAGAGGGATGGAAAAAGAACGCTTTCAATCAGTATGTCAGCGACCTTATATCGATTCGGAGGAAACTGCCAGACCCAAGGGACGAATGGTAAGGAAATGAAATATAATGATACATTAGATTTGGCAAGTCGATTGGAAGATATATAAAAACGTCTCGTGGGACCGGTTTTAGCTTGATTTGATCCGTACTATCTGAGATTGTTGGGATGCGCAAGAGATATTGTTAAGAATGGTAACAATATATTCTGGTAGTGCTTTACTGTACTTGTTGAATGTTTAGGGGATTTGAAGAATTGATATTTGCAGTTTTGTATAATATTGCTCCTATTATAAATCTGGATGGATTGAGAAAATATGAAATATAAGTGGTTACATAAATAGTAACTTTATTTAGTCTTGGAAGCGAATAACATTTTGTTTTTTCTTAGGTGCAAACAACCGGGTCGATATTTAGAAAATCTACCACAAACATCTGTAGTGATATGTTTCCACAACGAAGCATGGTCAGTCCTCCTTAGGACTGTTCATTCTGTTCTCGATCGATCACCTTCTCATTTGATCAAGGAGATCATTCTGGTTGACGACTTTTCTGACATGCGTAAGTGTATCTTAATTTTAATTACATGGTATAGTTAATTAACCGGTTTAATGCAACACCCTATATTTAAGATTTTTTATTTTTTGGCTATTTTTATACTTATGGTCCGGTCTAGTGCTCTAACCACTGAGCTACCGAGACTAAATCTAAGTTTTTAGGCTAAGTCTCGGTGACTCAGTAGTTAGAGCAGTGATCCGGATTTCCAAAAGGTCGTGGGTCGAGTCCCATCTGAGAATTCACTTGTGGCCAAGTTGATTTCTTTTCCAATATTTTTCTATTTTAATTTATCAGCATATATTTATTTCAGCCCACTTGATGCAACAATTAGACGACTACATGTCGTCTCTACCTAAAGTAAGAATAGTACGAGCAGCGCGTCGCGAAGGTCTCATTAGAGCCAGATTGCTTGGAGCTCGATATGTTACGGCGCCTGTCCTCACTTATCTGGATAGTCATTGCGAGTGCACCGAGGGTAAGGTCCGGGAATGGCTTTAAACACTACATTTCATATGCAGTTTCACTCATACTTCCATTTCTTTACAGGATGGCTGGAGCCATTATTAGACAGGATTGCGCGTAACAAAACGACAGTTGTTTGTCCCGTTATCGATGTTATCGACGATAACACTTTAGAATATCACTACAGAGATTCGACATCGGTCAATGTTGGAGGATTCGATTGGAATCTTCAGTTCAATTGGCATCCGGTACCTTCGAGAGAAAGAGCGAGACACCAACACACAGCCGAGCCAGTATGGTCTCCGACTATGGCTGGTGGACTTTTCGCAATTGATAAAGAATTTTTCGAACGATTAGGAACTTACGACAGTGGTTTTGACATATGGGGTGGTGAAAATTTAGAACTTTCATTTAAAACTTGGATGTGTGGTGGAACTTTAGAAATAGTTCCTTGTTCGCATGTTGGCCATATATTTAGGAAGAGGTCACCTTACAAGTGGCGGACTGGGGTCAATGTGTTGAAGAAAAACTCGGTGAGACTTGCTGAGGTATGTAGATTATACAATTGTTTTTATTTGAAATTTTACTAACAAACTGCTGTAAGAGGCACTATAGCTGAGTGTTTTCTTTGTTCAAAGGTGTGGTTAGACGACTACGCAAAGTACTACTATCAACGCGTAGGTAACGATAAAGGGGATTATGGTGACGTTACCGGCAGGAGGACGCTGCGGGAAAAACTGGGTTGCAAATCCTTTGAATGGTACTTGAAGAACATTTACCCAGAGCTCTTCATTCCTGGAGAATCAGTAGCTCATGGCGAGGTATGTAAACTTCTTTATGAAATATCAATCATCAATTTTGCAAATACGAGTATAAAGATAAAGTTTAAACAAGAAAATATACTAGAAAAAGCAACTAGTCTCATGTCGCCCTGACGGGATGACGACGGCGACATGAGACTAGTTGCCTTTTTCTAGTATATTTTCTTGTTTATCACATAAAAATAGCATCGTAAAATGCAAAATTAAACATTTATAACGAGAATGAAGATCATCTAAAAAACTAAGAAAAATACTATTGAGATATCAGATTTAAAGATTGAGTGCATTTTTTATTTACATGTGTTCTCCAAAATTATTACCTGTACAGATCCGAAATGTCGCCTTCCAAAAAATATGTTTGGATTCCCCGACGCGCAAGTCAGACCACCATAAGCCTGTTGGACTTTATCCATGTCACCGGCAGGGAGGAAACCAGGTCTACTGTCGTTTATAATATGACTTAGCGGCAGTACCACTTTGTTGGAGTCTGTGTTCGTCGTCTAGTTTCCACAATCTTTTTTGCACTCTTATTACACTGTCCTTATGATCTTTCTTTAAGATTTATGCACGAATCACTGATTCAAAGATAAATAAAAAATAATAGGTACGCAATCAAGCATACCGAAGACTTTACTGTCTCGATGGTGACACCAACGGCGATGAAGAAATACCTGTAAAAATACACAAATGTCACGGAAGCGGTGGTAGACAGGTATCTTCAAAAAATTTGAAGTGCAAAGGGTGGATTTTGATTGTACCTACTAATGAAAGTGTTGAGGAACACTTTCCAACTTATTCTATTATGAGGAATAAGTTATCATTTTGTTTTATTTTATTTGTTCTTTCATTTTCATTATCACTTTGTTCTAATGTTATCATTTATGCAAGATTAGTGTTTCGAATTTTAATTGACATTGCTTTCAATGATGCAGTCAATTTGAAATTTGGATATCTTCAAATGATAACATTAGAGAAGCACGCTTGCTTTTGGCACGCCTTTTTAACTTATGGATGGCATCAGATCGCGAATCGATGGTCGGATATGTGCATCGACTCAGCAGCGGGTCCTGACGATATGAAGAAACAAGTCAACGTATGGCCATGTCACGGAGAGTATGGAAATCAGGTTTGTTAGAGGCTGCCATTTTATTTGACCTCAATGCTTTTGCTTTTCATCTCGTAGTTGGTTGTTGGTGCTCATCATCAGTGTGGTAAGTTTGGATATTCTTCTAACCATAAACGTCGTAAACAATGATAACAACTGCATTAAACGCATAGTGAACTAATGATAAAAACTTTTGCGTGTAATCGCTTACATCCATCATTAAACACGCATATATTTTGCATGTTTCCATTTGTCGCTTCGTACTAACGCGATATCTACCAGGACACTATGTTAAATAAATTCATCTCATGTTGCTTATTTGGCCCTCAAAAATGAAGTTTTTATTAATAAAAAGGCGGTAATTAATATAGACGCCCATATTTTTTAATCTGTCTACTCTTCCAATTTGGTACTGCCGCTAGGATTTTTTTTATTAGTTTTAGTTTAACACGTTTATATTATATTTTTTACACATACTTACTAATCTACCTTTATTTTTGTAAATAATAATGTGAAGAAGGCCCCCAATAATACAAGTTTTTTTGATTATTTTGTAGCTTTTTTAAAGAGTGAGATTTATGGGTCGGTTTTGGTGTTTTGAATAAAGGTTTACAAGTCTTATTTTTTTTCTGCTTTGGTCATTTTATAAACACTGTCAAAACATAAAATAGAAATTCATATGTTTGGTTCGATTCCAAACATTATTTTTACTCTAAATGATGAATATAAATTAACTTAAAGTACTTAGTGCATTTTTCATACTTTTCAATGAAGTTATTTTGTAAAATTTAACTTATAATTCACTGTATCAGCCTTATACAGGTGGCCATAGGGTACTCGACTTTGTAAAGAGCTTTCAAGTATAGAAAGAACAAAGCTTGATACTTGATAGGTCGCCGAGAAATATGCTATAATATGTTCTTTATACATTTGCAGTACTGGATGTACTCGAAGAATGGCGAGATCAGACGAGATGAGACTTGCCTCGACTATTCAGGACATGACGTTGTACTTTATCCTTGCCATGGAGCTAAAGGCAATCAGCTGTGGTTGTACGATGCGAATGTAAGTGAATTTGCCCTACCATTTTGTTAAAACCACTTATTAGTGAGAAAAAGTATTTAAAACATGGTCTTTGAAACGTTTCTACAATTTGTTGCATATCGTTCAAGCATTGCGTTTGTTTTCCATTTCAAATTAACGACATCTGGAATTGCATTGAACTATGCTCATCTGAAAATATTTGATTAAAAATCAACATTATTATACTAGGTACAGTTTATAGTGCATAAGATTACCAGTTTTGCAACTTTTTTATTCTAAATACGATCTTGATAAACCTATATGTGCTATCAACTAAACACATATTTACGTTATGACTTACAGACGAAGCTACTGAAACACGGCTCCAGCGAGAAGTGTATGGCAATATCGAGGAACAAAGATAAAATCGTGATGGAGTCTTGCAGCGAGGGCGAGTCTCGACAAAAGTGGAAGATGGAGAACTTCAACCCTGATAGACTGACACCAGAGCTGACGGCCGAGTAGCCAGAGGCCTATGACGAACTCCTATTCATATAAAATGAGAAAGAGACTCATTTGAAATTTAAAATAATGAAGTGACTGAAGTGTTGAACTTTATATCACTCGTTTTCGAACGCATCGTGGACGTAGATTTATGTGATACAAAACTGTTTCTAAAGTTTCTAGCAGTAATAGAGGCCATCTTAATAAAAATAATAAGGTTGTTATAAAGATTGATGAAATAGGTAATAAATCGGTAATTTTACAGCTTGTGTGTACGTAATGGTAAATTGGGTGTATTAACCCCGAGTTTGTTGTTTCATGTTTCTAAAAGGTAACCCCATGTTATTTGGCCTAAATCTACATGGACTGAGATTGAAAATTATTGCTTTTGTTGTTTGTTTGTTTACTCATGTATTTTAAATAGACTTTTACAAGTTTGACGTGTAAGTTAGAAACATGGTTAACACGACTAAGGCGTGTGCGTTGTAGAAGTATTTGTTCTTTGTCACATTTTTTATTATTATGATTTTATAATTTAGCCAAATTATTTTTTTAAATAAAATTTTAATGAATATGTACAATTTGAGTTTATTTATTTTGTTGAATTTAAGTGTTTAAATATTGACAAATTCTAATTTTTCTTTTTAAAATGTATATGCGAGTAGGAAATTTGAAATTCTTATTTTGTTATATACTTTATCGCTTTTCTACAATAATAGTATTCTGTGTAAAGTATTAATACGTCAGTTAACAAGGAGGTTTTGATTCCGAATGTACATATCCATTTACTGTACTTATCTACAGAATCTTTATATCATTATATTACAATACTTACACTTGAAATGGGTGAAGAATAGATTTTACACAATTATTGTGATTTATTTAAACTAAATGTATTAGTCATTTGGGCATAGGTGTTAGAAAATTTGACTAGTGAAATGTATGTACATTTATAAATAGGATTACCTTAGTGTTTTTTTCTTTTTAAGCTATTTTAATTAAAACTAGCAATTATGTATTCCTTTGCTTTTAGTCTTCTTGTTTGTACTCTCAAGTGTAGTGGTGGTTTTATGAATCGACTGAATTTTAGAGTAATTCATAAGACATCGTTAATTTTGTCACAAATCTGTGAGGACTTTAGAATCCATATCCAGGTTTTAATCTAAACTAAAGTACCGGTACTGTGCTGACCGTTCTGACAACTTTCTTGTGCAAAACAAAATGTTGGTTATGTATTTAAAGAATAGAGACTATAATATCTTAATAGGCATTAGTTGTCTTGAAAAATTACAGATACCCTTCAGATACAGTTTTCCTGGGTTTTATTCCAATGACGTAAGGAACATCTGCTTTACACAAATGATGTCAAAATGACCACCGCGATGTCACTTTCGGTTCTTTTTTATTTTACAGTTCTATTGTTAAAAAAAATATAATTGTTGCATCTTTTCAAATTTGTACCTACCGTAAAAATTAATTAAGAACCTACATTTTACGAAAACAAAATATTTATGTAGATAATCAGGATTTCCATATAAATTTCCAGTCATAAATTAGTTTTTAACAAAATACCCATATCCAATTAAAATACGTAGTTGTGAATATCTTTTAGTTTTTTTTTTATGAAACGAATACATTCCGTTTTGTGATTTTTTATACAGTTCCTGATTTCTGGAAAATAAAATATTTTGTAGACTGTATATGAAAAAATGTGCCAGTATTATAATATTGATACATTTTGATTACCGCGAAAATAGTTTTGTAATCATTATAGAGACAGTTACTACCTTTTTGTCTTCCCAGCGATTGCTCTTGTAATGTAATATGAATATAAAACAAACAATTTAATGGTCATCAACTTAGGTATCAAATTATCTCCACGGTAAACAAAATCTGTTCATTTAATCTTAAAATAATTAATGAAGTAAATTAAAGGATAGATTTATGTCTAACTCTTACAGCCTTATCACAAAAAAAATGAAAACACTGTTTAATTTAGACAGTGTTTAAATGTGATGCTGTCTCTTTCAAATAATATTGTAAAAAAAGTGACAACATCACATTTAAACACTGTCTAACTTAGACACACGATAAACACTGTTTTGTAGTAAGACCATTATTCTTTTCGAATGAGTACAACATAATATCTACTTGCAAACTTAAAATAAAATCATTCCCCTAAAATTAGATTATTACCTATGAAGACTATGATTGCAATCTTGATTTATATTTTTTTTACTTAACCATGATTGTATATTCAATATTTTTTGTAAAAAAAGGAAAATGGCTATTTGCCGTGCAAAATGACACTGTTTTAATTTACTCAGTTGTTTAATTTTATTCTACCATGTTTATATTTCACCATACATGCCAAATATGGTATGGGACTTCATTTCATATTTTTAATAAGTAGGAAATATTATAATATGGCTAAGAAGTAAATAACTACCGATTTCATATTTATTATTTATTTATTATTATTGTTTTCATAGGTAATAGCGTAATAATATATCTCAAATGCATTTCATACAAATTTTCAGTTAAAAAAATTGTTTAATTAAAACAATGTTTAGTTCCTTACTCTTTTGGGTGAAATTGCACCTTCTGACTTGTAAATACAACTAAATAGGTATTTAGTTAATTTGTTTGGTCTAGATACATGCTGAATGTATCCATTTTATGTGATTTGTATAGATCTATATGCCTGTATCCAGACCTAATGGTTAGTAAATATTATTTTTGTGGAACTTCTCATAGAGCAAGTCATCCTGATAGAATCAATGATATGCTATTATTAGCAAAGTTTTTATCTTACTATTAGTACCTTCTACTTACTGTTAAAAGTACATGTGATTTGATAAATAATACAAAAACTGTGATGTCTAGATTTGTTGAGGTGAGTTGCCTCTACTATTCTTTTTTCTTAAAGAAGAAATAGCATATCTTTCTCTTTTCTCTCTTTGTTCTGCATTAGAATTTTCCAAAAACAGGTAATTATACTAGTAATTCTCAACTTATTATAAGATTGTCACGCTCTTTTTCATCTTTTTCGGGGGGTATTTTTATTTTAAATGCAATTAATTATAAACAGTTGGTATAATATATCCTCTTTATTCAAACTAGCTCTGGATTGCGATTGGAATGTGTAGTTTATTCCGGTAACGATATATCGTTTTCAAATCAGCTAAGGGTTGAGAATACCACTAAAATAATATTTAGCTGCCTATAAGTATTATACTAAAAGGCCTAAAAGGACTCTGGACACGGTTAACACTTTGTCACACTTAGTAAATCACTTGTACAGTAATGTAACCCCAGTATATTAAATGTAATAATTGGTGTGACACGGTGCCAAAGTGCTCAGTTCCTTTTGGGACCAACAATTGACATTCGCAACTTTCGTAAAGTAATTATATTAGTTAGAGTATGAATGTATAAAACTAGAAGTTCATATCATCTCGAGGTAGGATGTTATAAATGTGCCTTATATAATTATGTAGGTAACTATAAATGAATGTTGAAATTTCTGTATATAAAGCGGTGTTTCCATTGTATTATAATAATTCTATAGTGTAATGTTTAGAAGGCGATAAACTAGTATTTGTAAAATAAAGCATTATGTTGGATTTGTATGGATCTCTTTTTTTCTGACCTTATAACATTAATATGAGTAAGTATTATATCTTAAAATCACAATAAAAACACAAAATCGTGCTCATGTGAAAATTTTAATACAAAAAGTAACCCATGTCCTTCTTCAAAGTATCATCTATCTCTAACACAGGGCATAAATTCATCAAAATTGGTTTAGCATTTTATATAATCAGGTGTCATCTGTCCAAGGGCCTGTTTTACGTTCGACTGATAATTTTTGAACCGCTTATCGGGCAGAAATTTTAACAGTTGGTCTGTTCATATTTGATTCATGAACTTGTCAGTGTTGGTACAGAAAGTGGCACGTATCTGCCGTATTAGCTATTCAGAACTTATCTGTCGATCTTTAAACAGACTCTTAATATTTTAGGTAAATACAATTGGTATCAAAATATTTCTTCAAAACGATATTCTGCTAAAACAATCTGTAAGATTCACCGCCCACCCTCCTGCCCATAAAGTTTTGAATATACATTTATTCATGGGCATCGGTACACCTTGCATATTTGTTTTTTGGTCTTGGACAAAAGTGTGGCGCTTCTTAAGGCGCTACTCGGAAAAAGTATGGACTTTTTGATATAAAACTATAGCACGGTTACAGTTGTTACAAATCTGGTAATGTCTAATATATAAAATTCTCGTGTCACAGTTTTCGTTCCCATACTCCTCCGAAACGGCTTGACCGATTCTCATGAAATTTTGTGAGCGTATTGTGTAGGTCTGAGAATCGGCTACTATCTATTTTTTATCCCGAAATTCCACGGGAGCGAAGCCCCGGGGCACAGCTAGTAACATATATATTTCTTCATACCTTTATCTAGATTCGTATAGTTTCAAAAACACGATTTTATGATTTTGTCTCGACACTTTTTCTTTTCGAAAAAAAAACCTATAAAAATACGAAAATTCAAGATAATTCTTAAATGGGGTTACTTACACTATTGGAAATTGGTTTAATAAGTGGACACCAAGAATATTTAGGATCGTATAGAAGCACTTTTTTAAAATCGCTGTAGTTTTTTAATACGAAGTGATTTTGTGTTTTTTTTGCCTAACCTGCAAAATCGGTCTCGCTCCCGTGAGCGTTGTTTTCTCATTGCTATCTCGCTTCAGCATATTTTTTCCGAGTATCGCCTTAAGATACGTTTATAACCGTAATCTTATACTTATACCACAGTCCATCTCATACACTGCCTTAATTAAAAAAAAACACAGACTAACATTCCCATAGCAATGTATAGGTTCGGGGTTATGTTTAAAGACATTTATTCTCATAAGAACTGATGTTCACTTAAAATGAGATAATTACTAAAACTTATAGTTAAATGTTATTATGGCGGCGCAACGCAAATGCATTTCGTATAGTTATACAATACAAACTAGGTCAAAAACTAGTTATCGTATTAACTAATCGGGTTCGTAAATGATACTACTGACTGCGATCTAAGAAACCTTTATAAAATCGCTCCGCGAGCTTATATAATATGGGATAGATGAGTGTGTGCATATATGTGCTACGCACATTACACCATAACTCCTAGAATATTTCTACATTTAGTGGGAATCAAATCCGGCACTGAACTCTTTTGACTTTTCTCTGGCTTCCAAGTCCCGAGTGTTTTAATGACTGAACACAGAATTTGTTGAGATAGGGTTGTATTTTACCTACCAACAATATTTTAAAATTATTGTTATCAGAAAACGTAACCGAAAACGTTTTCATAACAACAATGTTTTCAGCATTGTTGTGTTCCGGCAGTAAGAGATAAGATAGCCGGTTCCTCAGTGATTGGGGATTCCGGGAGAGGCTCGTATCCATCTTCAGCCTTATCAATACTTAACATCAGGTATGATGAAGGCTAAGACTCCCCGTACTACATAAAAAAGTATGTAATTAAAGTAAAAAAAATCAGTGGAAAATACTTAAATATTTTTAACCACTCAAGATGGAGATACATAATTTTCAGTCCGGGGAAGTGGTCCACTTTGTCCAAACAGTTGGACTAGGTACGTCCTTTCACTAGGGGTAGGTAGTAGTGCCGTGTGGTGACGGCTTAAGAATACAAGTGTCACCACTCCGTTACATGCCTGGGATGTCGTAAGAGTCGACTAAGAGGCTCGACGCATTGAGCACCTGTGCGAGAGAAAGAAAACTTGAAACAAACCCTTTACCAACCCGTCTGGCCAGCGTGGTAGCAGTAGGCTAATAACCTCCTATGAACGCCACAAAAGGGGTGAGCTAGGAGAGGCCTATGTCCAGCAGTGGACGTCCACAGGCTGATGAGTGAGTGAGTGAGGTAGCAGTGTTCGCCACTGCTACCTCACTCACTTTATACATACATGTCGATTCCTATTCGGCTGCCCTTTTGGGCATTCTACCCACTACCATACGTTACATCCACCATCCACCATACATTTAAGAGACATTTTGAAAAAATGTTTGGTTCTTCGCCATATTTCAACCCCTCGCCATTGGTAGGTAGTGGTTTAATTCATGTTTATTGAATTTTACTACCATAGATCACAAGAAAGATGTTAGAAAGTTGGCTGAAGACCGCGTCGCCTCTTTTGCGCGAAACACAAGACCAGGAGAAGGGTACAATGAAATGGATGTCCATTTCGTTGTACCCTTTTTGCACAATTTTGAATTTCTTCAAGTTGTTATTGCAACGTAGGTAGGTAGGTATCTGTTTCAAAGGCGACACTCCATTCAGGGCTAAATGCGTAACTTGCTCACCCTAAAAAAATAAAGTGATAAATCCATGTATTTTTTTACCAATGGATTTAAAAGCTTGTGTTTCCGAACCAACTCACTTGTTGGTCAACACTGCCGATTGATGACTGCTGCTGTTCGGTAAGTACCACAGATTTGTTGTTTTAAGGATGCGGTGCGCTCGAGAGGTGTATGTTTATCGTCTGTGTAGCTTTTAAATATTTCTTTATGATTTAGTTTGTAAAAAAAGTCGAAGTCAAAAACTTATTTTGAAAATCGCAAAAAAATATCGAGCAATTTTTAGGGTCTTTTGTCATAAAATCAACTATCTCAAAAACTAAATGCGATATTAATAGAATGAAATATTGAGAATGTCTACTTAAAAAAATTGGACCTCTCTATCACTAATAATCTAGGCAGGGGGTGCCTTTGCGGAGCGCGCCCCTTAATGCGCGTCACGTCGCTGAGTTGTTATGGGAGTGTGAGATCGTAAAATGAATTTTTATTTATTTGTAAATACGTATTTTACTTTAATTTTATAATGATGTTAATTTAGTTTTTTTTAATTGAAAATGGTTTTTAAGCATTTGTATAGGCCCGATTTTTAGCCAAAGTGCGACATTGCCCTGGTCACGTGAGTTTTGGGGTTATGTGAATGGTCCAGGTACCAAAAGATACGTTTTGACAAGGGCTATATTGTAAAAAAAAAAGTAAAAAAGAGAAATCGCAAAAAATTTGAAAATGTCTCGTTTTTGGTGGCGCATTTTCAATTGCGTGACAATTTATCGAAAGTGAAAAGCGATATCGAGAGAAAATCACCTCGAGGCAATGAGTTGGGCTACAATTTGAAAAAAAACGGACCTCTCTATCTCTTACGGTCTAGCTAGGTTGAGCTTAATCTTTATGTAGCGAAATGTCAGGATACCGCAGGAGGCGTGTGCGGCGCGGGATATACATATAATAAGTAATGGTTGAAGTTTGATGATTATTGTATAAAAATAAAATAAAATACTAAAAATGTCTATTATATTTTCTTAAATCTTCAAAAATATAGTTACTACTATAAATATCTCAAATATTTATTAGTTTTTCTTAAATCGTACATACCTACATTATTTTCTTAATATAATATACAATAATATATGTTTGTTTTTTATTTACTTAATATCAATGTGAAACTTGGCAGGAATTATTAAAAAAGCATAATTGGTTAATTTTGTGAAAAAAAACGGTTTTTAAAATGTTCGCCTCTGAGGCGCAAGTTTATCTTTTCAGTACTAAAAAATAAGTTTATCTTTCTAGGGTTAATATCTCTTTCTAGTGCTAGCAAAAGTAGATTTTCAAGCGATTCAAGCGTATAACAATACCTGCCATACAAATGAACGAAAGTAAGTGCATCGAGCTGGGTTGGGAGTTTTCTGAACGTGTGAAAACCCCTATTGGTCTTTCCTAACAATCGACAAGGGATAAGTTTCCCTTCTGACGGCTGCCCGCTTCGCTTCAGGCGCTTGTCGAGCTGGGGCTGTATTTTGAATCGCTCGTCTATCGTCGAGTGCTCGTTTTGTACTTAGTTTCATCAGACATTTGAGTTGATTCACTTCGGTTGCTGGAGAGCTGGAACTGAGTATCAGAATAAATTATTTAGGTAGGTAGGCACAATTGTAATTGTATAACTTTCAAGATAAACAACTTATCACACGTTACAAAATACAATCGTTTATAAATGATTGAATTGAATTTGGGTTGCTTACAAGTACGCACGTACCTAAAAATATTGATAACTTTGTCTCGTCGTAGTAAAAATAAAACAATAAGTGTGCTATTAATTTAATTCAGACTTGTAATGTTGAACAACGTAACAATAGTTACCGTGTAGCTTAACATAATTCATGAATGAAATAAAACTAAAATTATATAGTGCTATTATAAAATCGCTTGTGTTAATAAGTCGCACACATGTCATACCCACCGTGGTATGGTATGGTACGCAAAAAGTGTTCTAACGTAATCTTATCGCACGATAACAGAATTACAAACGAGTGATTCAAGAATAGGGTCCTAGAGCTCGTGGATGCCTTTTTATATGGCAGTAACTTCCGACTTTTTACTTAACTGACTGGACTGCATTGGCAGGATTATCGGAATAGACTTTCGACACTGAATTTCGTGGTAAATATGCATAAAATACTCTGAAGTGAAATATGTAAGATCGGGAAAAGTTTTGATATTGGTAAAAATGCTAGTTGTTTGAAGCGCCTGGTATAATTTCTTAAGCAAAGTCATCGATATGAACCGAACATACTGCTTTTACATTAAAATAATATTGATAAAACGTTGTACAGAAAAGAGACTTATTTTATATTAGTTAATTACTTAGCTTCATTTATTAGCTTGATTGCCGAGGACGCTACTTTATTAACATTTTCACTAATTACCATCATTCATCACGGTATTCCTTACATACGAAACTTTTATGAAAGTACTAGTAGATTAAACTTTACTTATATTTTTAAGTATTTTTATTACTTTTAAGGGTATAAAAATGAAAACCGATTTCAAAACACTAAAAAGAAAAAATAAACCTTTTCGAATCGGTGCAAGCCAAGGCATTCTACTTTGCGGTCATACTTACTATTTTATTTTTCTTGCCTTAGCTGGCACCGACTTCAAAATGTTTATTTTTTGCTTTTTAGTGTTTTGAAGTCAGTTTTCATATTTTTATAATAAGTTTTTTATTTCACAATTTTAAAGGTACTAGAGGTCCCGTGCCTACGCTTATAACCTTATGTCAACTCCTCATCACCATTTAGAAAATGCTGCTGTTCCCGGTATAGGGACGTTACTTATTGAGGAGTTCTCCCGATACTTCATCATCAGCTCCACTTCATCACATGAATTGAGTCGAGTATAATTTCCTTATGAACCACATTAAAGTAATCGTACCGCTTCCGTGAAATGCTAAGTATTTAATAGTCCGATTACCATTTGTGGTCTTGGTCACCAAATGGTGCTTTCCGTAAGCATATGCATGAGTTACTATAGAAAACACCGAAATCGCTATAGAAGTGTCTATAATATTTGAAGGGTTCCCTGGATTTCTCCAGGATCCCATCATCAGATCCTGACATGATGACAATGAGACCATATGGGAAGTATACTCTTTCAAACAAAAAAAGAATTACTCAAATCGGTTTCCGTTTCCGTGGGAATATTGTGATAAAAAGTAGTATGTGCTTAGTATCTAGGCTATAAAAAATGTGTGCCAAATTTCATCAAAATCAGTACAGCCTTGTTCCATAATTGAATAACAAACATCCAAACTTACTTATTTATCATATTAGTAGAAAGTAGGATAAGATCACTTTGAAAAATTTACTCATGTTATCGCAAAATACAATAACAGTACTTAATACACACACACACACACACACACACACATCTAGGCAGTAAAATAAAGTATCAAACGAAGTACTCGGCAGAAGACAAAACCACACAAAACCGAGAGACAAGGCCGGCTTCGCAACGGCCAAACATAAATTCTGGTGTTCCTAAACAAAAAGTCATAATGTCGAATCGTGTGACGGTCGTTTGTCGGCGACAAAAGTTTTAATGTCGCGACTCGGACGCGATGTTGCGGGGATATCGCAAATGGTCGTCTAGTTAAGGAGAAGCTATGAGTTTTAAGCGGGCTTATAGTTTTAGGGTCACTGACTTTTATTATGGAGTTGAATGTTTGCAATCATAATACAATAGCCTGGTCAAAAATAATCCTGCTTTAAACAGATTTTCGTAATGATTTGCGCTGATCCAAATCCAGTCAGTAAGTATTGATTCTATTCACGTACACAAATTTAATATTAACAGTACGAATATAATAACTTTTTATTCAGCATTATTTTTACAAAGTGACATTGACAACCTGTCATAGCTCTCTACTGAATGAAAAATAGTACTTACCCTATAAGGAGAGTCACCCGAGTTCTTTACGTAATAACACGTGTTGTGATGCTCCATTTTTAACTCAATCTGCCGTACAATTCCTATAAATACAATAGTTATTTGTTATGTAAGGCTGGAAAGTTGGTTATTTAGCGGCGAGTTACCTCTATAGAAATCTGAGCAAGTGAAGGATTGTAGGATTGAATCCTGAGCGAAGCGAGGATTTCAAAGGTACAAGACGCTAAAACTTTTCTTCCGAGCGCAACACACAATTTTTCACCTCACAACAGCGAGGAACATTTATGGTTGTTCCCGCGGTCAACTTCCGGTAAAAAAATCTTTAAACATAAAGTTAAATCTAAATATACATTATTCTCGTTGTTTTAATGCTATAAAAAACGAAAATAATAAAAAAGGGAGTATTATAGTTAATTCAAAGTTATTTAAAGTAGGAATATATTGTTACTTATGAATAAGAATAAAAACGATTAGGTAAATGTTGACACTGACATGAGGTACAAGACAAAGACAATTTAAAAATAAAGATTTATGTCACAGTCCGAAATCCAATTATAGGTTGTGAAATCTCACCCAGCCTAATATAAATTTCTTATAACAAATAGTTTAATCTTATTGTTATTGTTTTTATGATTCAATGAACTAAAATAATATAATAAAACCAAAACGGAGTATTATAATTAATTTAAAGCTATTTGAAATAAGATCAAATATAACAAAAAAGTCAATAGTGCGATTCGGAACGCATTATGACATATTTTTAGGTATTAAATTAAAAAAGTACTTTGCCGCGCTAGGCCGCAAAAAGCGCCTAACCGCCTTTTCTACGCCTAAACTGATTGACAAATCCTCCTTTTTAGAGCGTGCGAGGTGAAAAATATATTTACTTGACATTGGCAAAATTCGCGAATATTATCGCGAGCAAGCCATTAATAAGAAAGAAGAAGACTTACCTTATAGTCGGTTTTTTTATAAGCCTAAATAAAACGGACTATAGGGTAAGTACTACCTACTTTTTATAGATAAAATTTGCGTCCAGCGTCAGGATCAAAGAAATGTAGGATCGAAAATTGAAAGATCTATTATGTATGTATGGTCTTGCCATGAACAAAATTAGTGGCATAAATCATGTGACTTCGACTTTTATTTATTGTAATAATAAATATCACTAGTTAAGAATTTCACTTATTTTGTATAGTTAGATGCACATTATAATTAAATTTTGTTGGAAGGCACGCGCGTACGCTAAATCAAGAGAGAGACGCCATCTTGACTTTTTGTTAAAATTTTGAACCCGTGTAGCTTGAGAAATTCTTTTGTGGGTTGTTGCTGCCGCGGGGAGCTGTTATGCCTTTAATTAACATCCCATATTACATTAGAACTTTTTAGCTCTATCCGTTAATGACAAAACAAAAATTACAAATAGTGCCCACCATTCTTAGGCGATAGACGATTACGTGCTACTGTCTTTCTGGAACTGGAGTGGAACACTATATTGCGGCTTCGGTTTGGATCTTTTAACAGCCTGTATGTAATCAACATAATATTAAAAAAAAACATAAAACCCTAGTATATGACCCAAGTATAGCAAATAAAAGAAGAAAGCATAAAGTTATACAGGTTCCTACCACAAAAACAATCTTTGCTAGTATACGAGACACAAGCTGTCTATATTTATAGCAAAACTAACAAGGTTGCACAAATTTACGATAAAACTTATCACGAGTGTAAAATAATTGCGAACAAATGGATTAAAACATTAAATTATTTAGAAAACTTTAGAAAATTTAAGAAAGCAATTTAACAATTTATAAATAATTTATTAAATTTAGCCAAAATTATTGTTATTTTTTAACCCACCTCATTAGTACTTTATATGCCTTTGTTATCGATTATTTTCATAGTTAAACATAAAAAAATCAAAGTTTATTTTTAGTTTATTTTATGAATTTAAGTTTACTACATAAGAAACATAACTTTTTATTGTGTTCACTCAATTAAACTGTTTTATTTATTGTGGAAACTGTCCTTGGCTTTTGTATTACTCATTAAGTATAGCATTAAGGTAATATTGTATGCTGTTTGTTTCCCAAAAATAAATAAATAAATAAGTAAATAAAAATAAATAAATAAATAAATAAAAAAATAAATAAATTATGATGAAATCGAATTACTATTAGCTACATACGGATTTTATAATTAGATAACATACACACACACACACGCACACACAAACTTACCTTATAATAATGATTATTTTATAATTTGCTCTGATGTCTAAAAGGGGACTCCAGTAACAAAATTGTAAAGTATTATTTTAAATGATAAATAAATATTTTTTCATTTATCATTTTCATCATTCTTGCCCTAAACCCTATTTTTGGATTATTCTTAAATTCAATTCAAATTCTTATTTGGATACTCTTCATTTTTTTCCTTTCTAACCTATATAAAGTAACGACATAGTGGCCACGACTTCTATTTTCAGAACTTCCTCTTAAAAATTCATATTCACTGAGCAGATACGACTTTTAAAAACAATCTACGAGTACATATGCTTTTAGGTTAATGAAAACAATTCTCAGTGGCCTGTCTATTTTTGTAGTAGCGTGCACTGAAAAATTAAAACTCGCGGTTACATTTGTGTTATCATCAATTCTTGTTTTGAAACCATTATGTGCTGTCAAAATAATGATATTTTACCATTAATTTATGAGGTACTTGCTATATTTGTTTAATTTTGAACTATTAATGTTTAATTATGCTTAAAAAAAATCTAATGCCAGTTAAGAGCCTGTTGAAATGACAACTACCTAATTCAATACAACGTTTAGGCTAACTAAATGCTTAGACTTAAAAAAACTCGTTCTTTTTGTGATTTTAAATAAAAAATAAA
The DNA here is from genome assembly GCA_910589605.1 of Chrysoteuchia culmella. Taxonomy (NCBI): domain Eukaryota; kingdom Metazoa; phylum Arthropoda; class Insecta; order Lepidoptera; family Crambidae; genus Chrysoteuchia; species Chrysoteuchia culmella. The sequence goes on from OU342651.1 coordinate 8,254,096, forward strand.
CATCTAAGATATTGATCTTAGTATAATTTTCTTGAAGTAAGATTTTACTTACCGTGTATGTTAAAAATATTGTAATGCTATAAATTTTTTATCATATTTTTCACCTTTTAAGAATAAGTAATCTTAACAATAAAATATATAATGAGTTTATTAACTCAAATAATTGGTAAGTGAGTTAGGTAATTGTATTAAAATTAAACACTTTTCATGTCCTATATTATATAATTTTTATCAATTAAATCAATTTTATAGTCGTGTAATTCTCGTTCGTTCTTGTATTGTATGTGGATGTCCATATTTTCAAATATTCGTCATCGTCAATAGCCATTTTAATGTCCCCACTGCTGGGACACTGGCCTTCCATATGGATGGATAAGAAAAATGGGCAATGACCCACCACGCGGGCCCAATGCGGATTGGTAGGTTTTAACTACTGCAAATGCAGCCGAACCCGGGACAAACGGCTTAACGAGCCTTCCGAAGCACGGAGAAGCTCGAGATAGTAAGTTTTTGTTCGCCCTTCCCGTGATCGACCATTGCGAAAGTTGCTCAACCTCAACAACCGTAGGCCGGGCGCACGAACCACTGCGCCACGGGCTCCTCAAAATTCAGTTCAATTCAATTCAAGTGTTACAAAAATGTGCTTTGATCTTATGGGCCCTGTGGTGGTGGTAACAGGGAGAAGTGCCTGATTGATTACAGTGATTATTGAGGGTCTACCCTTTTTGGCAGAACTTTGTAAGTCATCATTTTATTCTGCATAACAACGGTTGGCATAAAACTTATTTCGCAGAAAGATGTTTGGCATACACTCATTTGTCATACACTTATAACGCATAATTTCCTTAACCATAATAATCAAAAAGCAGAATCATCATTTGGCAGAACGTTCCCAGGCAGAATCGCCTTTTGGAAGAAATTTTATATCCATAATAATCAAAAAGCAGAATCATCATTAGGCAGAACGTTCCCAGGAAGAATCGTCTTTTGGCAGAAATTTCATGGCTATAGTAATTTCAATGCGCAAACATTCTGCCAAATGATGATTCTGCTTTTAATGATAAATTTTAAATAGAAAATATTGGATAAAAACATTTTTATTATTATTATGGATATGCTGCCTGCTACTTGCATCGAATTCAAAACTTTCTCTGGTTCAATAATTGGCAAGCATACAGTAAGCATGCAGGCAAGTAGCAAGCATGCAAGCATACAGCAAGCATGCAAGCAAGCAGCAAGCATACAAGCATGCAGCAAGCAAGTAAGCATTCATGCAAACAGTCATGTATGCAGCAAGGATGACTTCTGTCACGGCTCCGGCGCTGCGGGGCTCCGGCAGACCCACGCGAGCCTATCATCGCTGATGGTTTTTGCTCACCACCGCAGCTTCAGCTCGGCCCGTTAAAACCTGCTCCTCAACTCGTAGGCCGCCTCGCTCCTCCGCGCCTGCGCGGCCTTAAATTACACTCTTGGGGTAGGGCATACAAGACTGCGAAGTTTTACAGCGATTCGGTTCTGTCACTGGCTAGAATAGCACAACATTGCAGGATTTTAATATATAAAAAGAAATTATTAATGTTTTTTTTTTTATAAAAAGTTGTTACAAATTTTCATAAAAAACCTAACGAAATTATTCCAAATGAAATTCTGACATTTTCGCAGTATGACAAGTGAAATTATACCAAATAATCGCGATAATAATTAAAAGGTACGCGAAACATTAAACATTATGCGAAATAAAATTATGCCAAAGGTAATTATGCCAAATGAAACTCTGCCATATTAACAGTATGCCATTGTAAATATGGAGATATAAACATTCTGCCAATCAACAATTATGCTAAATAATTTATATGCCCAAAAATCCAAGTGTGTTATGCCAAATAAGTTTCTGTGCATCGAGATTCTGCCAGATAGAGAGAACCCGATTATTGAATAAGCAGAATTAAAACCCAGCACCAAAGATATCTGCTATTCAAGTCGAAATAATCTAAGTTTTTAAGTCCCACCGATTTCCAATTTTCAGTGACTCGCAACCAATGGGAGAGCTGTCTCGAAAACTTTTCAATTGTCGCTGATTCTACTCTATTCAGTCAGCCGTGACTGGAATTAAACTGTACGAAGATTTTACTATGCTAGATATGCTTGTAAGGTTCTGTCTTTTGCATCATCGTTAAATTATCTCTTAGTTTTGGATAGCTACTGTATTACATATCTTTTGATTTTAGTACGTATCAAATGGGACACCAAGCAAAGAATAGGGTTAATTGAACTTGTATAATTTCAGAGGGTATATTGCGTTAGCGCCTAAAAAAGGCGCTAACGTAATTTTGTTATATGAATTTCCTAACAATTAATTTGGTTGTTTATTTTCTATGGAGTTAATAACTGTGTCAGTATAGCAGAATTAGCTTTTGATTTTTTAAAGGCAAGAATACAATAATAAAAAAAAAATGAATTGACAAAGGATTCAGTTAGCAATATTGCTTTAGCACCCTTTTTAGACCCCCAGAACTTGGCAAGCAGGGCAGCCACGGTTTCAGCCTGTGATTTCATTTGCGAGGATTATATTGCTGTCAAATGAAACTGAGAAATTTTAATATAGGATTCAAACTGAATAATTTGGAAAAGATTATGAAAAAAAGAAACGGTCTTAAAATATTATGTCTTTTTTATATTTACCTAACTTGAAAAATGACGGCATAGCAGCCTTTTTGTACGCTCGAGTTTTCTCTTAATTAATTAAAATGCATCACAACGCTGGTGGTCTCACAATAGTGAAATATTTGTTGTGTCTCATTTTCCGATATCTGCCGAATTAATAATGTTAATTTTTTTCATGGAAAATAAGAAGATGAAATGTAGAAAAAATCTGCCACCTGCTTATACTCCCACAACAAAAAAAAACGTAGTCAAAGTCAAAGATTTTTATTCATATAGACATAAAGATAAGTGCTTTCGAATCGTCCAATTTTTTTTCCTACCAGCCATTCAGGACATCTTTTAACTGATAAGATGAACGGCCGCAAGAAACTTATCAGCTTTAACAGAAGCAACAACATTTACAAAGGAACATGTCGTTGCCAAACAAAAATCTACAATCTTGAAACATATTTAATATAAGAGGAAAATTTTCTCATACTCAGTTACTTTTCTCAAACTTTTCCTTTTATACAATTACAATCGTCATGTTTTTTGTTGGTATCACTTCCATGCATTTTGGTCTTTCAAATAATCATCTACCTTTGCTTAAGAGCGTTTTTTAACATATATTTTAAGTTTATGCAAAGGCAGCTCAATCACTTGTTATGGAACTTTGTTAAAAAAGGCTATGCCTTTCCCCAAAAACGAGCGACTCCAAAAGTTTTATTTTTTACTTTTTGAAGTCGGTTTGAATTTTTTTTATAAAATGATTTTATTGAAATATAAACCGTTTTCTATATTGGCTGCTGAGCCCCACAACAACAGGCCATAGGACATTACACTATGAAAATAACTGAAGTAAACTAGTCTTGCCGTTTCAATATCAGTTAGGAGCCTTATTTACCTTATTGCGAAAGCGCAGAACTAAGTCTACTCGAAGAAGTTTCGTAAGATAGGTAAGTAGAAGCATGTTGTGTATTTAGTAAATTTTTTTCATTATTACAAATTTATTTTAGACATAAACATACTAAGATAAGTGCCGCCTAGAATGAGATGATCATATTTAGGTTCTACAGGGCCTGTATTCACTAAGACCACTTAGCGCTGCCTTGCTGAAACCACGCCGATCTCGTACTTATTTACAACATTTTCAAAAATCATTCTTTACGACACTCACTAATTATATAGTTATTGTACTTGTATCATAATCATTTGTGACTATTATTTACTTGTACAATAAATATTGGATTTGTAAAGACAACGAATTTTGAAAATGTCGAAGCCAAGTACGAAATTGGCTGACTGAGCAAAGAATCGCTAAGTGGTCATATATAATAAAGGACCAGGAAAGGTATCGGTATATAAAGCACATTTTCGTGGGCACTTCTCTTTGAAACAACTCAAAATAAAACAACTTTTGCGGAGTTTTTAGTGCGATTTATTTACCCGAAATATATATATTTGGTACTATAGTTTTTCGTAGTTAGTTATAGTTTAAGTTGTTTGATTTCAATTATGAGTGCGCGAAGAAAGATGTGCTTATAAAACAACTCATTAATTTAAAGGGCACAGTATGCTTACAATGAACTAATGTTTTGAGTGTGTCACAGTCTCAGATTATTTCTAAAAAACATTGTTATGTTTAACTAGCTGCTGCCCGCGGTTTCACCCGCGTGGTTCCGTGGGAATATCTGGATAAAAAGCCTATGTATTAATCCAGGCTATCTTCTATCTGTATGCCAAATTTCATCCAAATAACTTCAGTAGTTTTTGGGTGAAGGATTAACAAAAATCTACACATCCAAACATCCTCACAAACTTTCGCATTTATAATATTTGTAGAGAGTAGAATAGTCGAATAGGATAACCTTAAGTTGTTAGAGATGCTGAGAAAGGTCCTTGCCAAATCAGAGGAAGATTCTATTGAAAGCGCGACGGCGCAACCATCTGTCGGCACAAATCTTATTACGCTTATCTGTCATTCAGTACGTGGTAACAGCGAGTTAGACGAGACATACTAATCAACATTTGTGTTGCCATAATCTTCCGGGCGACAGAAGCCCTCTGAATACTAAACCATCGGCCGCCAAAGTTGTCCAACTTGTAATTTTGGTTCGATTCGAAAAGTTTCGGGTTTACGAGTATTTTCGTGGTGTTCCAATAGTCATTGAATACAGAAACTTTTTCATTTACGCTCTTAGACGCAGACTGAATAATATATGAACGGCCAAAGACTGAAGCTTCCCAGAATCCTTTTGGCTTTAAGGATTTTTAAAGATTTCCAACTGAATTAATGACGTCTTACCCCCAAGGGATTTTGGGGCTCGAAATAAATAGATTTGTATATTGCTTCGAGAACCCTCATAAGGACTTCCATGTAAAGTACTCACAAATATATTCTTTTATACGTATTTTGTACGTTTAAATAAGCTTTTATGACCGTCCTTAATGTTAAATATTTTTGAAATTTGGTTTTTAAACATAATGATTCATATGGAAAGATTATTGCACTATTTATTGGTATCATAGTGAGGAGTACTATTTTTCTATTTGTTAACAATAAGTTTTACATAACGACTACTATTTACAAGAAGGTACATAATTACAAAAAGAAACCCGTAAACAGCTATAAAAAGGAAATCATCACCATTTTTTATTTGATAAACATAAATTCAAATCCCATTATATTATACTCCATTCGACATCCGCCTTCCGTGACCTTGTACATACCCGAAGAAATCTGGTAAATCTCTAGTAAAAGTTTGAACAGGCTGTAATCTATCGTAATGCAAATTTTTAACCGACTTCAAAAGAAGAGGAGGAGGTTGTTGCACACCACAAATACCTACAGCTACTATAATTAAATCTAAACAAACAAATGGATTACATAAAGGAGACGCGTGCCTGTTATTTTGCTATTTTATATTATGTTAGTTTTAATCTTAGTTTTATTTTTTTAAGATGATTCCGTATTGACATCGACGTGTCAATAAAAAAGAGAGTCTAGTTAAAAACCAGCGTCAGCTTCAACACTGACACATACTGAGCTGGATCCATTTTGATGCAGCCATGTAGTATGCCAGGAACATTTCGCAATAAGATCTTTGTGTATTTTTTGTCATATCTTATGTCCATGTCCACTGTCTGTGTCAAATAAATGTTATGATTTATGATTAGGTTATCAATTCGATGGGTAAGTTTTTTTTTTCATATTTTTTTATGTGTGTAATGTAATTACGCCGAGATTTCTGATACAATTTTCGCGATTCTTTTTTTATTTGATGAGGAATAGTTGCCATTTGTTCGCATAAAAAATAATTTAGTTTGGCCCAGTAGTTTCTATTTTATGAGCGTTTTGATAACTTGGACGATGTAGTTATCACGATACGTTGTTTATAATGTAGGTACATGAAACCTAATCTAATCTAGAAAAATCCTACTGTAGTTTACAAAACTACATACCTATTACAGACACTATAAAGTAAAAACTATAAAACTGCATATAAAAACCGAGCTACTTCGAAAACTAAAAAGCAAAAAATAAGCCTTTTGGAGTCGGTGCCAGCCAAGGCATTCTACTTTGAGCTATTAAAATTTGTATTTTCTTGCTTTTCCAAAAGTACCAAACAATAAAATGGAAACGAAAAACGCCAAAAACAGTGGCTATACTCGTAAACAATAGTAAGAATAAATATTAATTACATTTTCTATTTTCGGAGACAAATTAATGCGTACAAAATCCATTCGGACATTAATGTAGAATAAACACCCACATGATAAATGATATAAAGCATTTTCATTAAACAGATGTTTGTGTAATTGTTCCCTGAAAAGATCTGTATGATAAGCGGTGTTTTTGGACAAAATGTCTAGTATTTTTGTTTATAATAATTCGTTCGTAAATGGATCGTTTCAAGTTACTCGTAAAAACTTTGAGTTTTGTATTTGTATACTTTTTTTTACTAATTTTTACTTTTGTGTTTGGTTATTATTTGTCTTATAGGTTTCAATGAATAATATTACTAAACTTATATTAGGTACTTTTTTGTAAAAACATTAATTAAAATATAAATATAGTCCCAGATTTGCACTGTTTGCGCTCACCCATTCATTCTTATTCGAAGGCAGAAATGCCTCTGTGCCCTGGGCCCTATATAATAAAACTTACAATTCTACATATTTGTCAAATTTTGCTGTCGAAATTGACAAGTGCTGTCTAAAAAACTTCAAAATAATGTATACCATTAAAAATTCACAAATTGAAGTATTTTTAAATGCTGTTTCATAAACGTGTAGTGTAGAAAACGCCTGTAGACTTTGATTACAATTTTGTATTTACAATTTTTTTTATGTAAGTTACTATTTACATAGAATGAAAGACGGCATGCGATGCCGGTTAAGCAACTTTCGTAATGCTCAGTCACGGGATGGGTGACCAAAAATGTACTAGTTCGAGTTCCACCGTACTTCGGAGGACCGTCTGTATTTGCAGTCGTTACAACAAATAAAATAGAAGAAAAAAAATGAAAAATTCTGACACAGGGTGAGTCCACCTGTCAGAATTTTTCTACAATGTACAAATATGTAAACTTGTAATTTCAACTTTGCGTTCAATAAAGCATTATTTTCTACAAATAATGTAAATTGTTATCTGTAAAGAGAAAATGTTTAATAAACAGAAATATGTAGAATTGTAGCTACAATTCTACAATTTTGTAGATTTTCTGCCATGGTGTATTTGTACATTGTATTTTTTATTAAACAGAAATTTACAAATTGAAAATTCTAATCTACAATGACAATTTACAATTTGTAACGTTTATTATATAGGGCCCAGGTCGTCACTTTGTTGTTCTTATTATTATTATTTTACTTTGAATGGGTTTGCTCTTGATCCCAATCAAGCCCAGGGGTCTAAGTCAGGATGCATGATGGAGCGAGCTGACCCAGAAGGTGCCTATTTACCGTTTCTTTGAAAGTGGTCGATATATAAGTACTCGGAAATACAGACGCAAGGAGGGAGTTCCACTCCTTTGCCGTGTGCAATATATAAGAGATGTTGAGTAGCGCTTGTATCAGCCAAGAAAGGATAGCCCGCAGTGCGTCTGTATCTCCGAAGAAGGGGCATGGCGGTATGAGCTCATGCAGCTCCTGAGCACACTGAGCAATTTTGCGGCGGTGAGCTAGGGTGTGAAACTTGTTCTTCACCAGCTCATGGACATAGGATATTTTTTATGCCCACAGATGGCGCTACCACCCACTTAGATGAAATTGCGGGCTTTCTCTGGTATTATATATAATATCATTTAAGTAAATAATTTTAATTTATTTAATCTAAGTATTCGTATTCGTTTTTAGTAAGTACTTTAATTTAATGAGATGTAAAATAACTTTTGATTTATATTTTATTGAAACGAGATAATTTTGTAAATGTTATTATTAATCTATACTATGGAATGATCTTAGACATGAATTAATTTTATATTTTTGTATTTTATTATGTTGATTACTATTTATTATTTGAGTTTGATTATTGTTATCTTTTTCATTTCAAGTCAGATGGACTTGTTACAATGTTCTAAATAATAGATAAGCCCTCTCTATTGCGATTGCTACACCCTTACAGGGTGTCACATGAACTGTACTTACTTGTAACATCCTTGTAAACTTTGTGACATGCAATAAATAAATAAATAAAGAAATAAATATCAATCACTATCCTATTCAGTTGTGTTTTTTAATTTCCGTACTTACTGTGTTTTAATGAGAGTAGCCATGCAATGTCAGTGGTGCAGTGGCTCGCGCGCTCGGCCTGCGATTGTTGAGGTTAGGCAGCTTCCGCATGATCAGACACGGGATGGTTGACCAAAATTTACTATCTTGAGCTCCTCGTGCTTCGGAAGGCACGTTAAGCCGTTGGTTCCGGCTGTATTTATAGTCGTTAAAACCTACCAATCTGCATTGGGCCCGCATGGTGTGACATGGCCCATTCTCCGTTTGATTCTCCAGACCAGTGCCGCAGCAGTGGGGACATTAAAAATGGCTAATGACGACGAGCCATGAAAGTAGGTTATATAAATTCGCCGTGAAATATAAAAGCAATAAGTAGATGTCCATTGTGTTGGTTTCAGTAGTTTTTCCCTATGAATATCACATGAGCTGCGTACCTCTATTTGACCGAGTCGACGCGAGAATTTGAAAATAAACTCCCACAATGTACAGGAAATTCCGAGAAACATCATGATTATTTTATGGTTCGGAATAAGTTTCGTATCTACACTTACGAGCGAAATAACTGGTCACTTACAAAGTTGATAATTTTTGTGATGATGATCTCAGTAATCTTTCTTTTCCTACAACCTACCGACTATATTGTAAACTAGTGGCAACTTGTGGTTTCACCCGCGTGGTACCCATTTCGGTGGCACTATATATCGGATATCGGAATAAAAGGTACCTATCCAATGTTTTAATCCAGAATCTGGATCATACTATCGTACCTATGCCAAACTTTATTTAAATCCGATCAGCCATTATCACGCGATAAAAACATTTACATCTTAATCGATAGTCAAACATTTATAAAGATGTTTCTTTCAAATGCGAGAATATTTCTCGCATTGATGAAGCGACGGTAGCCAACACCGTAGAGAGGTGAATATACTAGAAAAAATCGACGTGTCCTCATAGACTAGTTTATTGAATAAAAGACAGCGATTCACATCGACCTGCGTAAACAGTAATATTAATATCAAACACACTTTAACACCATTTTTACATGCTCTGTTGGACTATATTTTGAGCTTATTATACTGAAAATAAATTAAAAAATATTTTTCAAAATTATGGAGTTATTTTTGAAAACTGTTTTTTTTTTCTTGCTAGGGAGTGTCTTATTTTAGGTGGTGTTCTTCGACTTTTCTATCTTTTCAACGTTAATGATTCTATGTATGATTTTTTCAAAACCTTCTTACTTTCATTCCTTACCCATGACACCCCCGGAAGATACCCCTGGGGGTGGTCACCCTCTTTTTAACAAACTTCCAAAAGGAGGAGGTTCTCAATTCTTTTTTATCTATGTAGGTATACCGATTACGCCGAAACTAAAAAGCAAAAAAAAAATTAAAAAAATTTGGAGTCGATGCTAGCCAAGACACTCTACTTTGAACTATTCTACTCATAATTCTCTTGCCTTGGCTGGCATCGACTCCAAAAAATATTTTATTTTTTGCTTTTTAGTGGCTGTAATATGTTGTTTTGTAAACTAAGTATAGTAAGTTTTTTCTAGATTAGATTAGGTTTTATGTACATTATAAACAAACTTATCGTGAAAATTACACAGATCAGGTTAACAAATATACTCATAAAATAAAAACTACCGGATCATACTGAATCAAATTTTATGGAACCATATTCACATCGAACAAAAAAATCGGAACAGAAATCTCGGCGTAATCGGTGTACATAGATAAAAAGTAAACATACCGGCTGAATTGAGAACCTCCTCATCGACATCGAAAGTTATTTTATTTTTTACTTTTTTACATATAATAACTGTGAAACTCTGAATTTTTAAACGGTAAAAGTGTTTAAATATAAATATAAACCGCCATGACTCAGGTACAAATGCACATATTCATCATACGAACACTTGCCCCTACCGGGATCCGAACCCGGGACCACAGAGTAGGCGACACCTTGAAAACCGGTGTACGTACCACTTATCGCGGAGGTCGTCAAGTTTCATTTAGTCATAATAAAGTTCTTTTGTTTCAGCTTAGCAAGAAATAATTTGTTGTTCCTATGACATTTAATGCTATCAGTGAGCTATTTGATCAATCAAATACCAACCAAATATTCCAGGAGAACCTCTCCAATGAATATGATAAAAAGGCTTTAGCTTCCCGTAATCATACATATGAGAAGACACGACAAAGGAATAGAAATACGTATAAAAGGCATAAAAAATTCATTTCCCTTGAGGGCTTGCTGGCACCTGGGCCTGTATTAAACGCCCTCAAACGTTTGAATATCAAAACGCGACCGTTTTTAGTTCCACGCCAATTTTCTGGAAATAGGACTGGTTTAATAACTTTTAAGACCTCCAGGGTATAATGGTATGAACACCGGTTTTTAAAGTGTTGCCTTGTTTGAGGTCTTGTGTTCGAATCCCGGCAAGGGAAAATGTTTGTATGATGAAACTCGTTTTCATCATACATTTGTACTTGAGGCCTTGCTGTTTATTATATTTCTACGAAATGTGCTTTTCCATGTAGGTATGGTGCTAGGCGTAAGTGATTGGTGTGAGTGTATGAAATATTTATTTGTCAATTTAATCTCAATAAGACCAATAAGAGTTGTGTAGTGTCGGCTTATAATAGCACTACCCCCTCTCATCCCGTGGGTGTCGTAAAAGGCGACTAAGGGACTCAGCCTTCAGGAGATGGGCAGCAGCGTCTCCTACATACTTGGCCATACTGCGATCGCCAACCCGCTTACCAAGCGTGGCGATTATGGCAAACCCCCCTCTTTTGGGGGAGGCATATGCCCAGCAGTGGGTGTTATATGGCTGAGACGACGAAGACCAATAAGGCTTATAATAATAGCTTCTAAAATGAAGTAACTAGTAAAGCATTTATTAAGACTTTTTTGTTTTCTAGGTATACAGGGAACATAACGATTAACGAAAACAAAAACCACGTATTTTCCCCATCGTTACTATCATTTTCTTGTATGGGGCCAAGTCTGGGAACCTGATAGTTAAGGAGTTATTGAGATACAAAGTCAATGTTTATTTTTAAATATTATCGTTTAAAGCTACAAAACCGCAATGAATATTAAAACCAATGAATGAAACTGGGTCCCGGTTGCCTAGACACGCACAAGTTGTTGGACGCGTTTCATTGCGTGTTTAAATAACAACCACATTTTATTCCTTAAAAAAAAGTCGTTTGCCAGAAATTATTTTTACATATTCTTAATTAGTTTGATGTTCAATGTGCTAAAATTACGGCTTCGGTATGTGTCTTTTAACACCATGTATATTCTAGTAGCTTATGTACCGATATAATTTAGGTCTGCTGTCGACACGAAAAGAAAAAAAATATGCTCCGGAGAACAATTTAGACCCCACCAGTGTCAAATGTGGCGTGGTTGAGGTGTGGCAATGATGTCAAAGTGATTTATATAGGTAATTCTCTCTCTTTACTCTCAAGCGCAAAACAAAACAAGAGAAAGATAAAAAACGGTTCATGAACTTTTTTATTCTTTTAAAATTTAAGTCAACTCAACACAGAAAATCGAGACAAAATAGGTGCCTACCTACCTTAAATGTAATTCTTTACCAAACCAAACGAATAATACACAATAGACACGCATCTATTCGATTTTACGGTGAACGATTTTGTCCGAATTCACTTTGCGATGAACCACTGTCTGACAACCCTAATAATGCAATAAAGAAGGGCAAAACTCTTTTCGAAATTCAACATCTATATAAATCAACCGCACAGCTGGAGACGTATTTTTGAATCATCCGAATAACCATTCGCATACGGAATGGCAAGATTCGCATGCGAATCCTAAAAATCGAATCTTTGAAATTCCAATTCGCATGCGCATCTGCAGCGAGTTTTTTTGTGGAAATGGCTTTATACGTTTTCACAGAAATTCCTCTTTTTTGATTCGATTGATTGAAAGTTTGACATTTAGCACTTAATGTCATTTTCAAATTGACATTGACATGATCGATAGTTTGACAAATTCTGAACGTTTTGTTTCACGTGAATCAAATCCGGTTTTTAAATATTTTGCGTAAAATTAAATAATGTCAAAGGGGTTCAAGAAAACGACAATGCCGTATTTGATGATTCAGAAATGGAACTCAGTGAACTTCAATTCGCATAAGAATATCGAATGATTCAAAAATACGTCTCCTGGACGGTTCAAAAGAATTACCTTTGACCAAATACTGTTAATACAATTCGGTTCCTCTGTCTAAGAGGTAGTCAAAGAATTTCTATTCGGCTTTTGCTCGCTTTAAACTGAACTCGTTTTCCGTTGCTCTTTTTGGATCTTCAGTAGGGTTGGTCGAATAAGAGACTACTTTGGATGTAGTAGAATGGTAATTTATTTATGCTGAAAAATAGTAATTGTTGATACCAAATTTTTTTTTTAAAACCCACGGCGGCGATTTCCATAGGGGGCTGCCATTAAATGAGCTATAGTTTTGCAGTTTTATGGATACGTGAATAATTGTATTTATTTTTATACATGCTGAAATTTATAATAGTGAAGGCAGCCCCCGACGGATAATTAAATCAGGGGTTTTTAATGAATACCGCAGCGCCCCCTGGTGAGCTGTCACCGTAACACTTATCTAAGACATTCACCAATCAAACCTAAACCCATTACTGAAAACCGCATCAAAATCGGACGCCCAGGGCCAGTTCGTGCCAGCTAGGACTTACACTCCTCTCACCACAAACGCATATACCGAATCCGTACTATCGTGGGTAAAAGTACATTCCATTCACATCAAAAGATGCCAAGAGAAAAAATAAGTTAAGGGCTTTTGTTTTGTTCTTCGGAATAAATAAATGCTTTACAAATAATAAAAAATCATACTGTGAGTAAGGCTCGGACTATAAGCATCAGGAAATGACAGCACGGCATGCAGTGGATCTGGAGAGAAATGATCCAGTTCGCTAACACTTGTTTATTTTTATATTTCAAATGGAAACCATTGACTTAAAATCTATGTAAGGCAGTTTCACTCTCTTGCGAGGCGAGGCAAGACGAGGTCACGAGGTTAGTGTCTAAACGGCTTCATGACCTCGCCTAGTCACCTTACGTCGTCTCGCGCGGAGCGGGGCGGGCGGAGTCAAAGGAGTCCAGTGTTGCCAATTCATCTACTTCAGAATATGTTAGAGTAATGTAAAAAATATGTTAGGTAATAAAATGCCAACATAACGTAAGTGTGAAATAAAACTATCATGAATTATTTTTGGAGGAGAAATTGTCTCCTGCCTCTCGCGAGTCAGTCGTCACACTGTCCATGCAGCAAAAATTCAAATACTGGTTGGAGTGACGGATTGAATCCGGGCTTGTCCGGGGCCGTGACAAGCTGTTTTTTTTTTAAATTAAAATTCATGTTTAAAAATCATAATTTCATGCCTTAACCCACTTGTTACTACCGTCCTTTTAAAAGAACGAATAAGTACAACAATATAATTTTTAAAATATTGATAAAAAGGAGTATTTAGGGCTATTTTACTAGTGTTGCTTATAAACAACACAGATTTTCCGAGTTTCTATTAGGAAAATATATTTTTACATTTTTTTTCGCACATTAATTAGTTTTTTCTAAACCGCATACAAAAAATAATTAAGTTCGAATGCAATATTATAATTCAGTAACATCTGGGTTAAACTAATGAACGTAAGTATTCACGTAACTTAAAACCAGACAAAGTTGCCTGCCACGCGGTGGCGGTTGCAATTCTAGTGTCCAGAAATTATAAGAATCGTAGCTGTGAAAAATAACACGAGCTCCATACGTCAAGTCCATTAACAAGTGAACCTTGTTTCATAAAATATCTGTTGCAGAGCCGTTTGTATAAAACAAACAAAAATAACAAAACAAACATTTCGTACCAGTATTATGATAATAAAAATGCAAGTATACGCTTGCAATCTAAAATAAGTTTCACAAGTTACCGCTTTTGTAAAAGCTATCTAGAACCACTGAAATCTTTCTTTTCTAGAACTACATGTTTGTACAGTCAACACTGTTTCAAGCTTAACAGTTGAACTACTATCAAAGGCTCTTATTACATTCAAAATTATGAAGCGCCTTTGTGGTCTAGTGGTAGACTCCCCGGTGTTAGATCATAGGTCCTGGGTTCAACTCCCAGCAACGGGACCTATTGTAGGTATTCGGTTTAGTTGGTGGCACTTATTGTAAGTCCGCTTGGCTAAGTACCCACTATCATATCTGAGTCACCTAGCAACTACAATGATTTCAGCATTGTTGAGTTTCGGCAGTTGAGAGATCGGCCAATTTCCTAATGGTTGAGGATTCCGGGAGAAGAATTCCACATATAGCATTGAAAACCGAGTCACCCAAGCAACTGATGGTACAGTCTTCGTTGAACATCTTTACTTTTAATTTTCATGCCTTGGCTGGCATCGGCTAATTATTCCTATTTAATGTACAAATCGAATAACTTGAGAAAGGCAAGATTAGAATCTCAAAACACAACCAAAATGCTTAACTGAACTAAAAACCTATTTCCAGCCGTTACATACATACAAAATATTATAGAAACACAACAAATTGTGTCCTTCTTTTTTTCAAAGTCCGTTAGAAATCAAGACAATCCTTCTAAGATTTCAGCTCTACCCGACCTCAAACCACCCAACGTCAGAAGGAATATTATTGCGAGAATCTTCCACAAGCTTCGTACAGAAGTATACATTTTTAACTAGTTTATATCTGGCTTCGCTCGCTTACGTTTGTTCTTTGTTCTTGGTTGGTTTTAGCTGTTCATTTTTCATGTTATGAAAGTTTGCAAGACATAATATGCACTTATTTGTTTGCAATGGAAAAAGTATGTTCGTTATGAATTGGGTAATTTGTGACTAACAACTTAAGTAGATTATAAATTCTGTGGGTGACTTCGTTTAAGAATTAGTATAAGTACATATTATAACTAATTTTCAATGTTACCTTATTAAATTAAATCGCCGAAATAAAATTAAATAAATCGTCGAAACATACATACATTTCGGCGATTTATTTTTGTTATAGACAGATTTTGAGAATTAAAATAGTTCACCGTTACATGCTATAATGTGAAATATTATTAAATCAATCTAATTTATTACCAACAACAAAACATATCACATGCATACCTTCAGAACATACGCAAATTGGATAATATGTTTTATTAGCAGCCGCACGTGGTTTTAGAAAGAAAGAAAGAAAAGTAAGTTTATTTGGGACAAACAAAAGACAGTACATACGAATAAAAATAAAAAACACCTATAAGACTAAAAACCGTTTGTCCCAAAACGGTCCCGACTCAGCATAATGCATGGCTTTTGGCCAGCGCTGATCTTCCGTCGGTACCGTTTTGGTGGGACTGCGAGCCAAATTAACAGTTCGTTTAAAAAATAAAAAACAAACTTTTTACCCGCGTGGTTCCCGTTCCCGTGGGAGTTTCGGGATAAAATGTAGCATATGTTTTAATCCAGCCTATCTTCTATATGTGTGCCAAATTTCATTTAAATCGGTTCCGTAGTTTCTGTGTGAAAGAGTAACAAACAAACAAATAAAAACAAACTAACATTCTTTCGCATTTTTAATATTAGTAGGATTAAATCGTAAAAAAGATTTAGAAATTTCGCGCGGTCAAAGCTAGTTTCCTACATAATATAAAACAGAAGCAACAATTCGATTGTCATGGTCACATTAATATTTAAATCAAAAAACGCGAACCGCATAAATTTTTCAGACAAACTCATAAATAATTTACGGGCCACTTCCCTAGTTCGCGCAAACGAGCTGAGTCTACTTCCCCAAAATTCCTGAAGTCATAAAACAAGAACACAAAGGCAACGTGGCCGAAGATGTATCCATTCATCTTATCATCGGCTGGAGAGCTTTACGTGCGTTCGCAACGCTCGTGTAAACTGGAACGCAACGATATCTGCGGTACGGAGCGACGAGTAAACGGACGCGGCATATTTGACCACTTCCACTTACCCATACCCATTTCTAAAAAAAATAAAAAAGGGACTTTTAGCTATTTATGTGTTTTGTCTTTTTTGTTCAAATTCAATATATAATTATTTTAGCACGTATCTGAATGAGAGAGAGAGAAAGGGAGAGGAGAGAGAAAGAGAGAGAGAGTCATAAAACAAGAACACAATCGCAAACTGGGCCGAAGATGTATCCATTCACCTTATCATCGGCTGGAGAGCTTTACGTGTGTTCACAACTCCTCGTGTAAACTGGATCGCAGTGATATCTGCGGTACGGAGTGATGGACAAACGGATGCGGTATTTATGACCAATTACGGCCAGTTTCAATAATTTATTCCTAGTAAGAGATAAGCCTATCTTGGTTACGTTACATAGGAATCGCTGTTGTTTTGGACTGATTAACAAAATAATTAAGCAACAAAGCTGTAGTAAACAAAGGGAATCAAAGGTAACAAAGGAAATCGGTTATTAAAACCGATAGTAAGTCATTAGTTTGATTTAGGTAGTTTACATATTCACCTAAATACTTATAACTGCGGCACATGGTCACGCTGTGCACGTTGCCCTAATTTTGTCATGTATGAAAATGTATGTGGAGGTAGAAATGTGAATATTCTCTACAGCCCAAGAATATGTTGTGTGATCAGTGAAGTAACTGACGCATACATATTGTCACCCAAGCAACTGAACTCTGTGCATGCTGTGGAGGTAGAAATGTGAATATTCTCTACAGCCCACGAATATGTTGTGTGATCAGTGAAGTAACTGACGCATACATATTGTCACCCAAGCAACTGAACTCTGTGCATGCTATACACGTGGCGAATGGAGAACGCATAAGTTACGCCAGCTGCCACATTGAGTTAACGTCATTCATCGTCTACGCTCTCACTGTTCCGCACGCTACGCATGTGGCACATTAACAAACCATGTACCTAACATGGCCGTGTAAAACGTGCACGGCAGTAGAACATAGCTTTATTACAAAATCTGAAAATTATATGACAAATCCATATTTCATTTACCGTAATACCTTATCAACTAAATCCAATATTTATTCCTAATTCCATGTGCCCAGGGTATTGTTTCCCAAAGTATCTCGTGCCAAGGCATGATAAGGCTCGGTGGGCCCGAGGGGCTGCGATAAGATTCGTCAATGTTTCACGAATCGCTGTGCCAAAAAATTGGACCAGTGGCTGTTAATTTTTTACGAAAGGCTGATAGGACGTATGGGGGTGATGGATGTAGAACGATATTTTTGGGTGGATTGTTATGTTTTGAAATATGTGATATTGATGAGTATTCAGTCGGGCACACAGTTTTATTAGCGTTTGACTAGTGTTTGTTGGTGAGTTATTCGAGAAGATAGTTATTAAATTTTGAAAGTAGGTATATAGTTTTCATAAGGCTATTTACATTATTCACACTGATTAATCGTGTTAATCGTGACAATTTGATGTCCCCATTATTAGTGCACAGGATTTTACTAATGGTTGTAAAAAGAAAAAAAAACCCATAACATAAATGCGGCTTGGTAGCTTTAGCAACTGCTAACCACTGGGCAATCGAGCTCATCAATAATTAAGGGTCAGCTGTCTCTCTCTTCGCGGAACGGGTCCGTAAACAGGATGTTCATGCGGCCCGTCTCCGCCGCAGGCAGTTGAGGGGGCGGAGGTGATAGTTTGATCGCCTCATTCCTCGATAGGTTAAATGGGGGTCATCGGCGGAACGGGAAAATCCGTCGCCCAGGCAGGACCCCCCCTGGTGAATAGAATGAGTTGGGAGTGTCCAAAAAGATACACGCGGGTGGAGGCCTTGTGACTGTCAACCCAATCCTGACAGTCTCCGCCGAAGCGTGGAGGGAACAAGCCACTAAAACCCCCTGTTTTAGTGGAGAGGAGGAGAATAAATACAGGGTCAGCTGTCTCGAGGGAAGCCAGCATTCGAAGCTTGACTAATATGGAGTCTTCTGACACGCACGGTTCTTGAGTCAACGCACAACAATGGACTTTCTGACATCCAATAAAAACTTGTAATTCTTTACAAAAGTAAGTATTCAAACATTGTTTTTACATAAAAAATCACTTTATGGACGTACCAATACGGGGCAACCGCTAGGATATCCTACCCTACTATCCTTAATATTATAAATGTGAAAGTATGTCAGTTTGTATGTTTCTTTGGTACTCTTTCACGCAAAAACTACTGAACGGATTTGGATGAAAAATTGGTATTTAGGGACTTTAAGTAGTGGACTTTTATCCCGGTATTCTCACGAGATTAGGAACGCGGATGTAACCGTGGGAGGTGACTAGTTCTAAAGGCCGTGAAATCTTCTCTGAAATATAGCGGTTATGACTTTTCTTTTGGCCCAAAGAAAAGCTAACTGCAGTGTACCACTAGCAAAGTAAACATATGTAATGGTTATCTCTCAATCCATAAATATCTACATTTCCCATGTGTGTTCCATGAGGGAAGGTTTTAGATTTTATCGTAATTTCATGGTATTTTTCGTTTCTTGATTGTTAGACAGTTAGGACAGTTAGTTATTCGGTTACATAATCATCCATGTAACGATTCTGAAGAAAATTAGGGGATCATTACAAATACCAGTAATCATGTATTTAGTAAAATTTCTTGTTTGTTTGAAATTCGTAAGAACGACGATATCAGCCGGGTAAGAACTACAGAAACTGTGCGTGTGACATCATGAAATCCGAGGGCTGATTATCTAATGAAAACTCGGTTTAGGAGGTCTACTCTATAAGCACGAAACCAGTAGTTTCGGCCTAAGTTACGAATGTTTCCTACTCCGTATCACCTACCCTACTCCCAATGTGCTTGTGCCGTTTGTTCAAAACTGGTACATCCGAAATCAATAGAGAGTAGGTTCCATCCGTAGTTTCGGGAAACTTACGGACGGAGGCCCGTTTCTTAGTTGACGGGCTTAAGGAGTAGGCCTCCAGTTTCAGTTTCGTAGCTGTTGTGGCTGTCATACAGTATGAAAATTTGACAGTAACGACAGCGACGAAACTGGTTGCTAGGTGACTTTTGTTAGATAATCAGCGTGCCGGTGTGAATGTTACTCGACCATAGAAATCGTTAAAGATAAATGGGAAGCAAAAATGCTGTTACTCTTCTAAATAAAAATCCAATTACTGTATCGTAGCAGCATCTTCGCAGAAGAGTAGAAAATATACACAAGAAAAGGCAGGTTGGAACAAGTAAGTTTTGGGAAAAACAGAAGCATTCTATACATTTCTATTTATATGATATGATTTTCAATTTCATGATAATATCATGTTGCCCTGTTACCTCGAACACCATCTTGGAGCAAACGTAGAAGTAAACTTTTCGATGATCTCGGAATCAAGTTATGGAACAGCGTTTTCTAGTCAAATAGACCACATACAAATAAATAAAAAACCAATTCAACAACAAAATACCGAGTTCACCAACGCCTTTACGTCCGTTGTGGAGTTAACTTTCGCTTTGTAGGTTTACTTCTTTTCTTTTTTGTTGTCGATACCAAGTTGGAAGTCAGCAAGCGATGTATGCGGGACAACTCTCGTGCACTCTCCTCACATGTTCTAAAGTTAAATAGAGGTGCAGGTAACTATGTACTTGCAACAATGAGTTAGAAAAAGTATTAAAACATTCTGCTTCAAAAACGGTGCGCATAAATTGTTCGCATAAACGAACAATTTATGCGCAATTTTTGAGACACTAAGAAGTACCATTTTCGAAAGAAAAACATTATTTCAAGTATTAAATATTGTAGACGCTTATTAAAGATATTTCAGCAGATATTTCCAAGGTGTCATATTATATTCCTCCAATTTGTGCTCTCGAGACATGTCTGTCGTAGCTGGTTTATCGTTTGTCATTTCTTGTTTATTTCACACGAATAAATATCGTATGTATTGACTATTAACAAATTATATTAGACATCATTGTATAAGTTGATCTGATTCTACTATAAGAAGCATAAACATTTGTGTGACAGTTCATAGCCAACAAAGGTGTTACATACATACATTTTTTTAAATTTACGACGGGGCGTTTCGTAGCCTTCATCATACCTGATATTTAGTACTGATAAGGGGGAAGATGGAAGGAAGCCTAACGCGGAGTCCTCAACTACTGAGGAACTGGCTATCTTATCTCAATTAAAATAAATGCTATTGAGTTTCTAAATAAATAAAATAAAATCTCTAATTGCCGGAACACAACAATGCTGAGAACATTGTTGTTACGGCGTCAAACTTGGATATGATGGTGGTAGCTAGCTAGGCGGACTCACAATAAGTCCTACTACCAACCGAACCGAATATAATATGTACTGGGATCGAACCCGGGACCCCTGGGTCTAATACAGGTGGTTGTTATCACTAGACCACCGAGGCGGTTAAAACATACACATACACTCACGCCAACCCTACCAGGTAGATTACAAGGTAGATGATTATTTAAAAGACCAAAATGCATGGATGTGATACTAATATAAAACATAACTATTTTATGTGATAAATATTAAACAAGAAAATATACCAGAAAAAAGCAACTAGTCTCATGTCATCCCGTCAGGGCGACATGGGACTAGTTGCTTTTTTATCACATAAAAATAGCATTGTAAAATGCAAAATTAAAAAGTTATAATAACTATTTTAATTGTATAAAAGTAACAAATTCTAATAACTGAGTATGAGAAATTTTTTCTCTTATCTGTACTAATATTATAAAGCTGAAGAGTTTGTTTGTTTGAACGCGCTAATCTCAGGAACTACTGGACCGATTTAGAAAAGTCTTAGACCACTAGAAAGCTACATTTCTCCCGAGTGACATAGGCTATGTTTTATCCCGATATTCCACGAAAATGGGCACAACGCGGGTAAAACCGCGAGGATCCGCTAGTATTAAATATATTTCAACATCGTAGATTTGTGTTTGGCAACGACATGTTCCTTTGTTGTTGTTTCTATTCAAGCTGATAAGTTTCCTGCGGCCGTTCTTCCTATCAGTTAAAAGATATGGATGATGATATAATATCTGAATGGCTGGTAGGGAAATAAATTGGACTATTCGAAAGCACTTATTGGCTTGACTTGGCTTAACGACTGTTATCAGATGACAAAGCCGGGACAGACGACGGTTTAACGAGCCCTCCGAAGCACGGTACAGTTATATTGCCACTTTACGGTCACCCATCCGACACCTGACCGAGCCGAACGTTGCTTGACGAACGTATCGATTAGGATCGAATACGATCAGTCTGTCAAGCACGGCCATGAGCGCTAGGTCTAAAGGTAACATTCGTATCTTGGCAGTTGCCGCCCAGCAGCCGCGACCCAACAGGAGCGGCTCGGCAGCCACGCACTGCTTTGTATGTAGGGCTATCAATCTCGCACGCCTAGCGGGATCTCAGTATGGGCGGGATTGAATATTTTCAGCGATGTGGGATCTCGGTATAATTTCGGCTATATTTAATTGAGATAGATATTTATTAAATAAAGAAGAAACAATCAAATCGTTTTTTGAAAATTTTAAAGTGTTTTCGCAGGAAAAACGGCCAAACTACTCCTTATCTTAGTAGCTAGATATCCGGCAGCGGAGAATGCCCGCTCGGCTTCTACACTAGTTCACACTAAAGACTTGAGAGGATGGTGTGCCCTTGTCTCTTTTCTTTTTGAACATTGTTTCCATTAAAGGAATTCGAGTCGGTGATGTACAAATATTTGTCAAGGCGGTATTTCGATCCCGCACTAGTCAAAATGGTGCGGGGTCTCGGTATTTCGGGATCCCGGTATACCGGGATTGGCAGCCTTATTTGTATGTATTTGTATATGCCGCGTTTCGGTGCTCGCAACTGTGCAGCGCCGCCGGGACGCACCGAGAGCAGTGTTGCCGCGCTGCCAGCTCATGGCGGTAGTCTAAATATAGTTGTTACAGATGAAAATGACTTTTTTGTAGATCTAATTATTAAACGTCCGCTGCACTACGGTTCTCGACTCATAACTTATAAGGCGAAAGTTCCTTCAGTTCCAAGTATAGTCTGCGCCAAACTTTATTGCGAGTCCGAGGTTAGCTGCGAGCGCTTACTTGCGCAGCATTACGTCCTGCTGATTCCCGCTGACACCCAAAATTAGCTACTGCGACGCGTCTTGCGACCAACTTCGGACTCGCAATAAAGTTTGGCGCGGCCTGTACGCACGTGGCAGTCGCGGCCCGGGCCGCGGCGGCTACTACTATCCGAAGGCTCGTGGCAGCGTTGCTCAGAAGCGACCCATAACAAAAACGAAAACCACGTATTCTCGCCATCGTTACTATAATTTTCTTGTATGTGGTCAAATATGGAAATTTTCTAGTATATTCACCTTTCTACGGTTTTAGCCACCGTCGTTTCATCAATGAGAGAAATATCCTAATTACAACTTTTTAATTTTGCATTTTAAAATGTAATTTTTTACGTGATTAATATTAAACAAGAAAATATAATGTACTAGAAAAAAACATGAGACTAGTTGCTTTTTTTTGTAATATTTTCTTGATTAATATGTAACACATAAAAATTGTATTGTAAAATGCAATATTAAAAAGTTATAATTAGATAGTCAAAAATGTTTCTTTCGAATGCGAGGATATTTCTCTCATTGGTGAAACGACCGACGGTGGCCAACACCGTAGAAAGGTGAACATACTAGAAAAACTCGACGTGTCCTCAAAGGTCTCTGTAGCATAATTGGTTAGTGCATTGGGCCGGATTCCCAAGGATGCCGGTTCGAGTCCCGTCAGGACGACATGAGACTAGTTGCTTTTTTCTAGTATATTTTCTTGTTTAATGTTTATCACATAAAATAGCATTGTCAAATGCAATATTAAAAAGTTATATTAAACTATGGAACTTAATAAAATTTGGAGTTATGTAAATGTATTCTGTAAATTACGTTAATTTCTTAGAGAAAAACTTTGTACTATTATCTCTAGCTCATCCCGAACAGTTATCATTTTCCATTTCTGTAAATATGTAGTTAATATTGTTCGAGAACCATAGAGAACCATAGAATTAATAAGTTAATCTTAACTAACCTTTGCTTTAAGATTATTGGAAATTATTAACTTATTTATCAATAAAACATTTTAGGTCAACACAAAAGAATATACCTTATACTAAAAAGCTAAAAGGAGACAGTAGCACATAATATATATCGCAAGTTTCCAACACGCGGAGTTGCAAGAAAGAATTACGTGACGTAAGTATTCAAAGAGTCGGGCTTCCCGCCGTCGTCCTCGGCGTGAATACACCCGGGAAATAAATACGTCACTGCAACTTACATCTACCGAGGACGCGGGAATATCAGGGACGAAGATCGAGTGTCGCTGCGTGAAAACTGGAAGCGATTCACACTAGTTTTGATTGATGCTTGACGATGTTTTGTTTTGATTAGTAAAAGACATTAAGGCGATACTCGAAAAAAATATGCTGAAACGAGATAGCAATGAGAAAACGACGCGCACGGGAGCGAGACCGATTTTGCAGATTAGGCAAAAAAAACACAAAATCACTTCGTATTAAAAAAACTACAACGATTTTAAAAAAATGCTTCTATACGATCCTAAATATTATTGGTGTCCACTTATTAAACCAATTTCCAATAGTGTAAGTATAATCTTATATATCTTAGAATAATCTTGAATTTTCATATTTTTTAGAGGTCTTTTCGAAAAGAAAAAGTGTCGAGGCAAAACCATAAAATCGTGTTATTGAAACTATACGAATCTAGATAAAGGTATGAATAAATATATATGTTATTACCAGATTTGTAACAACTGTAACCGTGCTATAGTTTTATATCAAAAAGTCCATACTTCTTCCGAGTAGCGCCTTAATAGTGGTTCTAATTGCTTTTATGTACCCGGGGTCTACTTAAATACGTCACTGCAACTTACATACACCGAGGACGCGGGAACATCAGACGACGAACGATTGTCGCTGCGTGAAAACTGAAAGTAACTCGCACTTGTTTTGTTTTAATATAGTTACAGGGTCAGGTTGGGGAAGAAAGGTTCTAGAATGGTGACCGCGCACCGAACTAAACTCCGTGGGTAGGCTCCCAACAAGGTAGACCGATGATCTGGTGAAGGTCGCGGGAAGCCTCTGGATGCGGGCAGCGCGGAACCGATCGTCGTGGTGATCCTTGCGGGAGGACTATACCCAGCAGTGGGTGTCATGTGACTGAAATGATGATGATAACAGGATCTTTTAAGAATGGTATAGGAAGACTAATGACCCCTAAACATTGTTCTTATCATATTGATAGTGATTATTATTGTTTCGCGGAAATATCAGTAGGCCTAGCACGAATAACTATCGAGTAAGTATCGAGGAAGTAAAGTAAAAAAAAAGTATGAGATATTGAGCAGCGTTCCTACCGGACGTAAACGGCGCCTATGGTTTTACGTGCGGTTGCTATGGTGATTCGTGAGTTATTGCTGTCGCATTATTGTTGCAAATATATGTAATAGACCCGCGGAACTACATTTTCCTATATATTTTTTGTTCGATACTATTTCGATAGTTTTTTCTGCTAACCCTATAGGAACGAGTGCCGCTGCGTGAAAACAAGAAGTGATTCGCAGTTGTTTTGATACTCGATGATGTTTTGTTTGATGTTTAAAAAAAAGATAACTACTTCCACAAACACAAGACTAAATGTACGTCACTGCAACTTACCCTCTGAAAACGCCGGAATATCACGACACGACTGTCGCTGCACTTCCACTGGAAGCGATTCAAACTTATAATATTGTTTATTCACAATGCAATTTTCTAAGGGAAATCTTATCCAAGAAAAATAAGTAACTTGTTCAAAACAAATTGCTTTCTCCAACTCCACAAATAAAAAGCCAACTTGACTGGTCGAAAGCCGTTGAAGATAATTAGCTTTTTGCTACTAGAAAGTGTAACTATATCAAGAAGATAAATAGAATGCAACGAAACCACAATACTGATTCTAATTGCTTATAGATACGTCAATGCTATATCTGTCTAGAATGTGGGGAATATTACGAACGACTGTCGCCAGGTGAAAACTGGAAGAGATTGACGCTTGTTTTTTTATTTAGTAATGGAGGCTCTAGTTTACGATTATAAGGTCCGGGTTCACCACCGACTGATAAGTTCTGGACATCTTATCTGGCAAATAATTTAACTTATTTTCCTATTACAATTGTCAATTTATCTGCCAGGTAAGCTATATAGACTTTATCTGACGGTGGTGAAACCGGCCATTAGTCTTACATCTTTATTCCTGTAAGTGTGATTGTTTGTTACTCAATCACGCAAAAACGGCAGAATGGATTTAAATGAAAGGCACACAGCTGGTTTATAGCCGCTTTAATACAGGGTATAAATTTTATACCGGCCATTTTACCTTACGAATATTTCGAAAGCCCACGCGTAGAAAGTCGTGAGCGCAAGCTTGTAAAATAAAAGTAGCATGGAAATTTTCTAGCTTACAATGTGATTCCATATCTGAGGAATAAATAATGTAAGTGACGCGTCACTGCAACTTATATCCAGGGAGAAAAAGAAATACCAGGAGAGTCACTTCAGGAACACTGGAAGTGATTCGCGCTTATAAAATATAGTATATAAATTATAGTAGGATCTTAAAAGAAAATTAAACAGTATTTAAATTTTTAAGTTGGACTCAGAATCGGTAAATGAATAACTTGCTCCTAGAAACATGGGTTAAAATACGAACATTTTTTTTTACTTCCCATACTAATTCAATCGCGGTCCTCTGATTTGTATGAACAGTAAAAAAAAACATATTTCAAGCCATCTCACTCCTATATACTGTTATTAGGCAAAGTTTGAGATTATGTTGTTTTGGTTGAGGATCTCGTGGCGCAGTGGTTGCGCGCTCGGCCTGAGATTGTTGAGGTTAAGCAACTTTCGCAATGGTCACTCAGGGGATGGGTGACCAAAAATCTCGAGCTCCTCCGTGCTTCGGACGGCACGTTAAGCCGTTGGTCTTGGCTGCATTTGCAGTCGTTAAGACCCTTCTCCTTACTATACGGAAGGCCAGTGCCCCAGCAGTTGGAACATTAAAAATGCCTGATGATGATGTTTGTTTTTGAATTTATTTTATTACAACAGATAAGTACACCATTTGTTAATTCAGTTAATATAATTTAGTTACAATGTACTCTTATTAGAACACCCATCACCTGTTTTTATTATTTTTACACTCGTTACACCCACGTTTTCCTCACACCGATTTCCATCTTATTCCAAGGAAAAAGATAACGACATTCGTCTTGTATTAAAAAAAATCTCGTCATTCCGTTCGATACATATGCCAGCCATCGCAAACATCCCTCGCTTGCCCAATCATAAATCGTGACGGGCTCGTGACGGGCTCGTTACGCGCGCGTTACGTGTGCACCGGGCCTTAATTCCACTCCACATCAAAATTTATGCATGTTCCGACGCGACACGTAGATGTTACGACTTCTTCCTAGCACCCTACGTGTGCTGGTTACTTAGTTTTACTTCTGAATGATTGATTTCCTTAATATAGTAAGGGCTTCCTCTGAATTTATTGCTTTTTACGCTAATTTATTTTTTTACTTGTCTTTACGAAATCGATTGTCGGTTCAAGAGAGAGCGGGCTAACTGTAAATGTACCTATAATATTATTTTATCTGTTTTCGTTCTTCTCTAATTTATAACAATTATTTTAATGGTCCTACCCACAGACCTATATCGGCCCTACCTACTATTTTGAGCGCATCTACCAAAATGTATTTATTACTTTCGTTATTTATTTATTTATTTAATTTTAAGAAAGACCGGCAACTAGCTTAAGCAGAAATAGCACTAGAAAAAACATCCAGAAATCATTTACAGATCCTCTCATATAAGTTACTGGCTAATCTACAAAAAAGCGATACAATAAGCGTATAAAGCAAACAAGTTGTTACACACTAAAACTAAAAAAAAAAAAATATGCACTAAAAAATATTGAAAAATTAGATAAATGAATTTAAATGTAAAAGACACACTGCTCCTTAGATAGTTTTTAAACGTTTTCTTCGTGTTGTATTAAATCACTCAACGATCTTTAGGCAGGCTTATTTATAATGGTACTCTCCTCATCAGATAATAAGTCGGTAACAAAATCTTAGTTCTAAATTATTAACAAGATAACAAGTCAGTCAGTGTAACAAAGTGCCTATTACACACGCTAAATGTAAGCTGCTGTGACATATTCATTTCCCGGCTGTATTCATGAACGCGAGCACAAGTAGTAAAGAAACGTTACGCTAGCGCGTCGGGTATTCACTGCCTATGAATGCTTACGTCATAATATAAGCTTTTTCTGCTTTACGAATGGCTTTCTCTGTGTTTAATTCATAACAAGACCTGATATTTCAAGGGCGACACGATAAAAACGCCTTGAAATATCGGGATCAAACTATTTTATGTTTTTCATTAATATCCCTTTAGGGTTTCAGAATTTTGGTGATGTTTGATATAATCACATTTATTTAACTCTTATATTTAAATATATATATTTTTTTTCTTTTATCTATATTCCTTATATCTATATAAAGTTTTAACTAACTGTATATTTTTGATACTGAATGGACAAATGAAGATGTACAGCTACTCACATTTTTCATATAATACAAAATCTATCAGAGAGTTGTGTTCGTTTGTCAATAAAATTAACAATGGCTGATGTCAAACATACTTTGTATTATGAAGATGACGTAAGAAATTATTTAAAATATTCTGATAACTCAAGATCCATCCCAATTTCAACGCGTCATGAACAAATGACAGATGATGTTCATAAATAATGTATGAAATCAACCGTTCAGTAAGTATATCAAAATATATATCCAGACAAATATTATATCAACTACTGAAAGTTTACTTGACAGTGTGATCTTTTTGTGTTGGTCCTGAACAAATATAAACATGACTAAACAAACCGAAGGCACATGTTGACCGTTTACAAATACAACAAGATCATTCAATAAACTTATTTCTTTCCAATTGAATGAAAAGGCATGAGAGAAAGTGGTCAGGCTTCACACATACGCGATAGCGATAAGTTTTATGGTTACTTCATCCGATCGTCAACGTCATCAGCCATTTCTAATGTCCCCACTGCTGGGGCACTGGTCTTCCTTATGTATGGATAAGGAGACCCCCACGCGGGCCCAATGCGGGTTTTAAAGACTGCAAATGCAGCCGGGACCAACGGCTTAACGTGCCTTCCGAAGCACGGAGGAGCTCAACATAATAATTTTTTGGTCACCCATCCCGTGACCGACCATTGCGAAAGTTGCTTAACTTCAACAATCGCAGGCCGAGCGCACGAACCACTGCGCCACGGGCTCCTTCATCCTAATCCTAAGTAATATAATAAATGTGGAAGTGTGTTTGTTCGTCCTTCCTTCACGCCCTTGCTAAGCAACCAGTCGACTCGGCATAGTGTTAGTTGAAAGGACGGAGCGTAACAAAGGCTACTTTTCATCCCGATATTCCCACCGGTCGCGTTCCCGTGGGTCACCACGCGGGTGAAATCGCGGGCGTAAGCTAGATAATTCACCAGATCGCGGGCGGACTCACAAAAAAGGAATAATTATTATTGTATCTTATTTTCCTATACTTACCTGACGAGTTAAAAAAATACATGAAAATGTGAAAATAAGCTTAGTGAGGATTCATCAGAAAAAGTCTCGGTAGCTCAGTGGTTAGAGCATCGGATCGGTTTTCCAAAGGTCGTGGGTTCGAGTCCCATCTGAAAATTTACTTGTGGCCGAGTTTTTTTTAAAATATATTTCTATTTAAAAAAATTCTTATGTTCATCAGAATAGTTTCTATCTAGACTTTTTCCGGTGGGGCTTTATTCCATTTCAACATACTAATGTTCAATGATAGACTAAAACTTTCTTCAAGTTCCAGTATTATGATTTATTTAAATTTAAACCAAAATAACCTGAAATTTCGTTATTTCTAATTAACTAAATAAAAGCCTTTGTAACTAAATTGTACTTTATCGCAGCTTCTATGACATTGACATGTGCCTAGATTTAATAAATGCCTAGTTATCTATTATTGGCACATTTTGAAACAGCAGACAGTGCAAATGACTTTCAATGATTCACTTTTAAATTCGACATTTAAAAACCTTGTATGGAGATAAATGTACAGCAGCAGTGCAGCAGCTCTTACGTCGAATACTTGGCCAAAACGTTAATCATTACGTTAATGCAGAAAAAATATAATCAAAACGTCATCCACTCGTATCAACGCTTGGCTCACTGCGCTGTTCGTTTTTCACTGTACAGGCTCCCTCTTCTGGACTTACGAGACCTTCTTATTTCTTTTTTTTTCTTTTTTTATGGAAGCTCACCTTCAAAAATACAACTACATGTGAACATGTCCAAATAAAGCGGATGTCAGGAGATATGCGAGCCTTCATCTGCTCTCATCAACGCATGACTCCCTGCGCCGTTCGTTTTTCACTATATAGGCTCCCTCTACTGGAACAACGTATAGTAAAGTCGTGTAACAATGTAACTTGTCTCTTTGGTCACATTAACCATTTTATCACATATATAATTTCAAAAACGATAATCAAAATAAATATTTATTGTTTGAACGGGAAAATAATGACAATTCAATAGCTCTTAATTATAAGTCTATTTCAATAAAGATTAGTTTTATTTTTTTATGATCCGCCTTGACGTCATTTATGAGAGCTCACCTTTACGAACACAACTACATGTGAACATGTCCCCATAAAGCGGATGTGAGGAGATATGCGCGCCTTCATCCGCTCGTATCAACGCATGGCTCACTGCGCCGTTCGTTTTTCAAACTGAATAGACTCCCTCTACTGGAAGTAAGTCGACGTGCAACTCGTGTGTCACTTGTTTTTTCGTTCGAATCGTATTTTGAATATTGGATTGAATAATCTTGTTGTGTGTGTGATCAATTTGTGATGTATGTTTTCGTGTTGTTTGTTTTAAAAATGGAGGTCGAAGTTCCGCAGCAGATTATGTAAAAAATGCTTTATAATATTACTGAGAAGGTAAAGCTTTGTAAGTTTGACACGGGTAACAAACCAATTTAGGTTCAAACAACTTTCCTAAAAAGTCTTCGAAGTTATACCTAAACCAAAAGTTAGAAGTTACCTACTACTTATAAACCGTTTGGAATTGCAAAATTTTATAAAAGTTCACCCTCTCTGCATTTTTGCCGGTATTAGTAAAATAAATTATATATTTATCGGTCACTTTAATGTAACGGATGAGCTTAAGCTAATAAATTTTTGGTCACCCATCCCGTGATCGACCTTTGCAAAAGTTGCTTAACTCACAATCGCTAACTACGAATACCAAGCATAAGTGAAATTGTTTCAGTTATAACATTACAACTTCCTCCTAAAGAAGGTGGCTCAGATACCTTGTCAGAAGTTAGCAAGCGGCTCAGCAGTTAAAATTATGTCAGAAGCTAGTACATTTTTGCTCAACCATCCCATGACCGACCATTGCGAAAGTTGCTTTACTCCAATCGCCAACTGCGTCACCGAGCTGCATAAGTGCCAGAGAGTACCAAGCATAAGTGAAATTTTTTAATTTTGCATTTTACAATGCTATTTTTATGTGATAAATATTAAACAAGAAACTATACTAGAAAAAAGCAACTAGTCTCATGTCGCCCTGACGGGATTCGAACCCGCATCCTTGGGAGTCCGGCCCAATGCACTAACCAATTATGCTACAGAGACCTATGAGGACACGTCGAATTTTTCTAGTATATTCACCGTTCTACGGTGTTGGCCACCGTATATTTTTCGGTATACCTCGGTTTCGGTTTCGCTTTTTTCTAGTATATTTTCTTGTTAAATATTTGTCACATAAAAATAGCATTGTAAAATGCAGAATTAAAAAGTTATAATACGTGAAATTGTTTAAATTACAACATTACAACTTCCTCCCTAAGCAGGTGGCTGAGATACCTTGTCAGAAGTTACTGAGCGGCTCAGCAGTTAAAATTATATATTTTAGAGATACGTTCCCACCTAAACTTGACATATGGAGTCTAGAAAGTTTCGACGAGCTTGAAAGTCTCAAGGCAAAGAGATATAAATAGAACAGAGGTAAACTCAGCATGCATCTTTACCAATCTTACTATAGTATGATTTTAATTGAGTTAACATGGTTAAGTTGTTTAAAATTGCACTAACAATGCTTAATACAAAAATAAATTTAAAAATAGAAAGCTGTACATAAATAGAAATGGAAATAAATAGAATAGAAATATTCATGAATTCAAGTTTATAAAAACCATTATAGTGTTAGTTATAAATTACAACCAGGTACTGGTTACATTATTCTTTTTTATTTATTTGTAATTTATAAATCTTTCCGGAACTTTTTCCATGAGGCTTTTTATACCTATCAATCGCTAGAGGGTGGTTCAGTTTCGAAATTTGATTAAGAATACCTTTTTTTTTATTTAAACTACTAGCTGGTGCCCGCGACTTCGTACGCGAGGACCTTTATGTAGTATTTTTTGTTTAATTTGACATTAAAGATCGACCATTAAATCGTGGTACTTACTATCCGACCAAGACAATTAGGCGCATGACAGGAATGCGGTTTTGCACTTTTCGTACCTGCAGCCCACTTCTATCACCGAAACCCTCCTATTATCTGATTATAATAGTGATTAACTGATTGGTTACCGCGTCTTAAAAAAAAATGCTATTTACTTAGTTTTTGTAAATTCTTCTCAGCTGTCATGCGCCTAATTGTTCTGGTCGGATAGTACAACAAAAATGATTAATAAATGCCGTATGCCAAAGGAAATTTATTTTACTAATCTAGCTGTAAGAATTAATAGACCCGCAGCTCTACTGACCCGCAAAAAGCAACATAGAGCTGACCGTGGGAAAAACAATCAGACCTTAGTGCGACACCAGCGGATTTCAGCGTTTGTCACTGCTACTTATTTATAGTCATTGCAAAGCACGCATTGTGAGGGATGAACGGTATACGCGGTATAAACCCAGACAGGATCTCAGCTTCGACAATATTTCTTTGCAAACACTTACTTTAAGTTGGGTCCCGTTGCATATCTTTGGCTTAGTACAATTTCCCAAAAGCATTATCGGAACACCGACTTTAAGATTGATCTTGTGAGCAGGGAGACCACTCGCTGGAAGTGAATTTAAAAATTATTTTGGGAAATGACATAATAACATTGTTAAGGAGTCCTTCTCTAATTTTTGATAAATTATGCTGAAAATTCTTGGGCATGTGAATGACCGCCAAGCTGCGCTTTCATATTGGTTGTCAATCCCAGCTTATGTATCTGAGGCCTTATGGTATATGACCTTAGAATGTTTTAATGAGGCGTTAATCTCATCGGCTCTTGTCCAGCGACTTATAATAGGAAGGGTCTGTCTAAAATATCCCGAGAAAAGGGATGTGATGTGTTACCCATGGGTCTGTTATCTCATAGTCTTCAGAGAGGAATGTTTTGTATTTTTTTCACAATACTAAAGTATCCAAAAGATCACAAAACATTAACATAAATGCGAACAAATGTCGTAAGCGGCGGGGGCTGTCACTGACACAGGCCTCCTCGAGAGTCTTGTTCCAGTGTTGATTATCGTCATGAAGATGAAGTGCTCTACAGGTTGCTTGAAACGCAGGAACCGCTACAGCATCAACTGTCTTTAAAAAACTAAAAGAAGTCGTTCCTCGAATAATATGGAGCAACAGGTGCAATAATTAGCCTTCTTATTTTTTTTTGGTAATTTTTTTCGTGTAATAAAGAAAACGTGTCCTTGATTTTTATATTTCAACAGAAAATTCCCAAACAAATTTGCTAGGCTAGGCACCATTTCCAAACTCCTACTCGTACATTGGGTTATTTTTAAATTTCAACAGTAAATTCCCATCTCAACAAACAACAAACTTAACAACTTTTGCTAAGGGTTCATTTCCATATCTCTAATAGTAGCTGGTCTAATACTTTGCTGGCATTTCCATTGTCCTAAATTGGGTTGAAATATTCTGGATTTTAATATGTCAACAGAAAATGCTCATCACGCTTAACAACTTTTGCTTTTGTGACATTTCCATAATTCTCATAGTTTAGCTGATCTCTTAGTGTCCTACATCAGGTTTTACAGATAAAAAAAAAGATAGCCTATTATGATTGATGATTTTATGGCCCGACCTATTAGCTACATATCACAAAAAAAAAACAAATCCGTTCAGTACTTTCGGAGATTAGCGTGTACATACAAACAGCCAAACAGACAGACAAAAATGTTAAAAATCATCTTACCGTATTCTCTTACTGTTTTTACGTCGTACCCAATTGGTTTTTGGTAAATATATTCAATGTACAGAAATAATAATTTTACAGTTTTATTATATGTATAGATTACATAACGTACAAGACAAATGTTGCAGCTTAGACTCAATCTCCCATCATTATTAATCCGTCCCCAATGGGGAAGAAAACGCTAAGCCTAATACAGATGGCGTTGCTGAAGACGACGAACACCCAAAGAGGGACGTTAAAGGGTCATAAAGCGGGCATAGTTAGTAGGTCAGTAATAGGTAAAAAAAGCCAGAAAACAAGTATAATCAAACAATCTCATGCTGTATTAGGTACATCATAGTCTCATCGTAAGTAGTACATTCAAGTAAATGATAAAATATACAAATTAATACGTTCTGTTATTTTATTGTATTCTGTATTTGAAACCATGTAAACATAACCTAAAATAATATTTTTATGTTACGGATTGGAGTCTTTTGACCACAATTTCAACTTTGAAATCCCTCAGGATCATATAATTTAATTACCATAAACTGAGACAAATCTTAATGTAAATAGTAGCACCATACTGTCTACTTTACCCCTAGCTTTCTCACAGTCGTTCATCCTTGGGAAAATCCTTTCCAAAGATACATTCAGAAAGAGAGTAATTCAACATATCAAAGAAAGTACCTGATTTTTCGATAGGCTACAAAAGTAAATATATATACCATTATATTTTAATAGATATTTTTTTGTTTATTTAGTCATTAGTAATATTTAAACACAATATCATTTATTTAGTTTGGGCTGTTACAACTACTTGCGTGTGTTAGGGAGGCTACGCTATCAGTTCACAAACCTTACGACAAGAGACCTTTTAACGAGAATAATACTAAAATGTAAATGTTAGTGCTGGTTCATTGTAACTTACATAAAAACATAAATACAACAGTAACAATTTTCACATTTGTACATGTTGCTCTCGGGCTACCATGTTCAGCTATTTCCATAAATATAAATATATTTTTTGCGCAATTTTGTAAGAATAATTTTGCTTATGGTTTACATCACCAAAAGTCGTTTGGTTTGGTCGTTTGGTCGTTTGGTCACCAAAAATTATTGGTTTATTTAGGGGAAACCTGTAATTGGCTTACTAAATATTTACATAAGTTATTATATAAGCATTGTTAAAGCTGTTGGTTTTCCAAATAAAGATAAAAAAAAAAAAAAAAAAAAAAAAAAATGGTGGATACTATTTACATTACATCCAATAGCATCACAACGCGGCTTTATGCGATAAAACTGAAAAATATAAATGTAAACATCTGTTTGTATGGATTCTGACAGATGTCGTGGGTCGAACGTTAGCAGCGCCTCTGGCAGAGAATATTGACAGTTTTCTTCCCCATTCCCAATACATTTCTGAACGCACCTTAACGCCCGCTGTCAGCTGTCAAGTGAATGCCACATCACTTTGACATTACACAATCTAAACGAGAGATCGAACAGGTGGGCAATCCACTCCATATAATTTTGTTGTATCTTTATGCTCCACATTTTGAGGTTTTTTATATTTTACCAAACAATTTCTTTATATTACAAATATATTTACTTGAAATTGGCAAAGTTCGTGAATTTCATCGCGAGCAGGCCATTAATTAAGAAAGAAGAAGAAGATCGAACAGGTGCGCTTTTATGTTTGTATAAAAGTTGTTTTTATGTTTGTATAGTGAATGTTTTTATAGTGTAAATGTGGTAGAAATCTTCAAGCAGCTTTCCAGTAAGTACCTTACCATTGATTATAACTGATTTCATGAAACCTTACTGAAATTGTGACGTTAGGTAGGTAATGCGAAGACCAATCCAAAATCCCATATATGGCGGGTTAAACAAGTTGCAACTTCCAAAAACAAGGTTTTATTTCTGTTCGCTTTTGTTCTTTGTTCTCTTGTTCGAGGCGCTCAGATTGTTTCGCGGCAAGTTCCTAAACGCTTCTGCTGTTTCCTATGGAACAGGATTTTAGGGAGCATATTCAAATTTGTGGATATAAGTTTGTCAGTATGATACAGTATACTCTAATGTCCTTGATTGATAAGCGTATTTGGGTGACCTGATGGCGCAGCCGTACCAAGTCTACCTACTGGGCAAGTGGTCGTAGGACAAAATATATTTTTGTCAAGGACATATATGTTTGATATCCGAAACAATCGAGCTACTTAATTCGAAATCAGATCAATGTATCTGATGCTTATGGAAAAAAAAATCCAATAGTTTTCTATTTAAAATTTACCATAAGTATAAAAATAGCATTGAAAAATGCAAAAATTACAAAATCATAAATTATTGGCAGTTGCATCTTAATCGATCGTTAAACACCTGAAAAGATGTTTCTTTCGAATGCAAGGATATTCCTAGCATTGATGTAACAACGCTGGCCTACAGCGTATTAAAAATATAAAAGTATTGGAGAATTTCGACGGTGGTTCGCAAGTCTCGGTAGCTCAGCGGTTAGAGCATTGGACCGGATTTCCAAAGGTCGCGGGTTCGATTCCCGTCTGAGAATTCACTTGTGGCCGAGTTAATTTTTTCCAATATTTTTCTATTTAAAATTTACCATAAGTATAAAAATAGCATTGAAAAATGCAAAAATTACAAAATCATAAATTATTGGCAGTTGCATCTTAATCGATCGTTAAACACCTGAAAAGATGTTTCTTTCGAATGCAAGGATATTCCTAGCATTGATGTAACAACGCTGGCCTACAGCGTATTAAAAATATAAAAGTATTGGAGAATTTCGACGGTGGTTCACAAGTCTCGGGAGCTCAGCGGTTAGAGCATTGGACCGGATTTCCAAAGGTCGCGGGTTCGATTCCCGTCTGAGAATTCACCTGTGGCCGAGTTAATTTTTCCAATATTTTTCTATTTAAAATTTACCATAAGTATAAAAATAGCATTGAAAAATGCAAAAATGCAAAAATTACAAAATCATAAATTATTGGCAGTTGCATCTTAATCGATCGTTAAACACCTGAAAAGATGTTTCTTCGAATGCAAGGATATTCCTAGCATTGATGTAACAACGCTGGCCTACAGCGTATTAAAAATATAAAAGTATTGGAGAATTTCGACGGTGGTTCGCAAGTCTCGGTAGCTCAGCGGTTAGAGCATTGGACCGGATTTCCAAAGGTCGCGAGTTCGATTCCCGTCTGAGAATTTACTTGTGGCCGAGTTAATTTTTTCCAATATTTTTCTATTTAAAATTTACCATAAGTATAAAAATAGCATTGAAAAATGCAAAAATTACAAAATCATAAAATGTATCTGATGCTATTTGATATTTTAAATTTTTTGATATTTTTTGTATACGTCCATTACATACACATTCCCGACCAAGACCAACGTCATATTATTATTTAATACATCTGATGGGAATATAATCGAAGACCTATTGATCAGGAATCCTTCACTTGACCCACAAGATCAATCAATATCGTTAATGATACTTCTATAAATAAGTTATATATTTATAACCGAGCAAATTGTATTCAACTTAGTAAGCTAAGCAGTATAACTTACAAATTTCAAAAGAACCTTGATGCATAGTTGGAAAGCGCGAAGTTCAAAGTTCAAACAAGTCTAAATCTGTTTGTTCGGAATCATAGAATTACGTAAGGCTAGAAGATCCGGTATGTCTTCTTGGTTTAACAGAGCCTTACTACACTGACGAGCAATGAAAAAAATCACTCAGCGCGTTTACATTTTAGAATGCTGAAAATCTGGAAAAAATACTATCTAGATGAACCCAAACAACATACCAGAAAAGCCAGTTAACCGCAAGTATTGCAATGTTAGGGTTTGCTTTTACTAAACATACGTACGATATGACTGGCCTAAATGGAAAAAGACACAAAAAAAGTTTTGAGGTAAATCTCTGTCTTATTTCCAATTCGTTGAACTCTATCATGTGTACACAAGAAATTGGATACTTCCACAAAAACCCAACAAACGCCTAGTTTAATTTCCTGTCGCTACTGCAGTTTCAATCCCGAAAGCAATATGTAAATTTCATATTCTGAATGAACACCGGACCGAGCGCATATAAGATGAAAGATTTTCTTTGTGAAAAGTAAACGTGACTTTAAATCAGATAAAAACTTTTTTTTTAACTTATAATGGGTTTGCTCTTGAGCCCAATCAAGCCAAGGCTGACGGATACAGGATCCACGATGGAGCAAGCTAACCCAGAAGGTGCATATTCACCCATGCTTTGAAGATGGTCGGGTTATAAGTAGGTACTCGGAAATACAGACGCAGGGAGAGAGTTCCATTGTTTGCTGTGTGCAAATAAGGGATGTTGAGTAGCTCTTTGTTCGGCATTTAGAAAGCAACGAAGAATATCAACAAAGAAAGCGTGGTACCCCGCAGCGCATCTTGATATCCAATGGAAGACGGGGGATGGCGGTATGAGCTCATGCAGCTCCTGAGCGCACTCTCTGAAGTACAGTCTGTAAAAGACCGAACTTATCAACTTTATCAAGTCACTTGTCACATGTATGTGTGACTAACTAACGACAAGCAGTTTTGTATTTCAGCCACCTCTGTGGACAACGCCTCTGTGGTAAAACCACCGACATCAGAAGCAAAGTTCCCGGTTTCGAGTTCGGTTTAGACACATAAGAAATGCAAATGTTGATCCTTAAAATATTTGACCCAGGTAAGTACATATTAAGTTATTTCGCGCACTCATAATTAAACCGTGTTCGTATCATCAGTATCCGAAAGAAGCAATAAATTAACTTTTCGAAGGTAGACTTATAAGTAGCTAGTCACCCGTGACCACGGCAGCTGAAAAAGTGCCGAAACGTCGAAAAACCAAATACCTTGAAAAAAACCGATAAAATATAAGTACCACTAAATATTATAAGGTAATAAACAGTGTGCACTGAAACCAGTTAAAGTTGTTTTATTTGACCCAGGTCTCGGTGGGAATAGAACTCATGACTCTGGCAAAGAAGATAAAAAGTAAAGCCTAAATTAAAAGTGACGATACAGAATATAATTGCGTGATTGAGTTACAAATATTCAAACAAAAGCGGCCGCCCGCGGTTTTACACGCGTGGTTCCCGTTTCCGTGAGAATATCGGGATAAAAGTAGCGTATGTGTTAGTCCACTACTTGAAGTGCCTACATACTAAATTTCATCCAAATCCGTTCAGTAGTTTTGGCGTGAAAGAGTAACAAACAATCAAACTGACACAGTTTTGCATTAATTATATTAGTAGGATTTAAAACAACCAACCTCTTTATGTATAATACCTATGTAATAGGACTATTTAACACTCCGTAGTAAGCTAGAATAGGTTCAATCGGGAAACTTCCCGGTCGACCAGTACATTTATTTTGCGAACCGTTTTTTCTAAAAGTAATAAGGTAATATAAATGTTTTATTATTGAAATAAAATACCGAAAAGTATTATTTTATTTGTGATATAAACGTTTTCTTTAAACCTTTTTGAAATAACACCTACCCCCTTACCGTATAATTTAAAAAATCTATTACAATCCCTTTCAAAGGTATTGTGATTGTGATAGGGACTTATGCAATGGTGTAAATTATAGTCGCAATCCCTTTCGGAACGAATTTTGTTTTAAATGACACTTCATTTGACACTTCTACATACATTTGAAAGATATTTTCGTGTGTCACTTATGCTTAGACAGTTCAATTTCGTTCATTCAATACACACATATACGTCCCGATCACAATCTCTATCAAAAGTCAAATAGTGACGGCCTGAAGAATGTAAATAATTATCTTTCAAATGACGAATTGAAAGGAATTGCGATAGATTTTAAAATTAGACAATTAGCTTCCTGTTTAGGCGGGAAGTTACCCGACTGTACTCGAAAAGGTAACCCGCTTTATCGCGTTCATTGCCACACCACGCGACGTCGCGTGAAACTGCATATTACGCTGTAGCCGATAACGCGACGTCGCGTGATTGTACCTTACAATCTTGTTTGGGCTATAGAAAAGCGGCCACAGCGTATCGGCTTTTAGTATTTGTTTTGGCCACTAGGGAAAGAAATGACCTTTTGAATAGTGGGCGTGGCCTGCAGGTCGCCATATTGTTTTACTTTAAATAATTTTTTTTTTTAATTCTGGCCATCTATGTAAGTTTCAACATTTTGGTTTGGCAAAGAACGTGTTCCACAACTTACACTTTGCTCCGTTTTGTTTTACCACTTTGCCGCATGAATAAGCCAACTTTCAATTACAGGCTGTTGAGAAGTTGGAGCTAAACTTCGAGACTGCCGCATAGTTCCACCCCACCTGAAACTGTTATGAAAATTCAATTCACTATTCTTTGTGGGAAGTTTTTTCTAGAAAATTTATAAAGCTTTTCGAAAAATTTCAAGTTTTTATGACAGCTTTGTTTTCAGACTAATTTATTATTCACTTGTTACTACCGTCGTTTTAAAACAACGCATAGGAACAACACATCATTTATAAAAATATTGAAGTAAATGTGGGTATTTTAGTTTTAGTAGCGTTGCTTTTTAACAACACAAACTATGCGAAAGTTCACTAGGTTTTTTTTTTATTTTTTTTTAACCACGTCATTTATTATTTATTAAGCCACAAACAAAAATCATTAAATTCATATGCAATATTTTAAGTCCGTAAAATCTGGGTTAATACTATAAGTATTAGTATAATAAATATTTGCGTGACGACATTCAAAATGAATTCATTTAATAACACTTTTTGTTGTTTATGTAGAATTTTATAAAATGAGAGAGATGGAAAATGAGAGACACAATAAATATTTCATTGTTGTGAGACCACTCAGCTTTACGTAACGTAACATCACGTAAAAAAACGGGTCTGAAAATTTGGTAATAATTAACTAAAATTGTTTTGGTTTGCAACACTGTCAAAATATAAAAAGAGGAAGAACAAAAGTGTTATAAAATATTTGATACAATTTGCATCGTTTACATCACCCCAGATAAGCCTAATGTCCTATATATAGGTCACCTTACAAAAATAAAATTAAAATTAAAATTAAATAAAATAAAATTATGTCCAAAGTTGACGGAAACTGTATAGGTACAAATGTGTTAATGGGACTTTACATTTGGACAGGAAAATAAAAAAATCCACAGGTATTTGCAGTAGACCATTTGACCTTTGGTATCATCAAGTCCTATGTCTCCTAAGCATAAGAACGCCTACGTTTAGCCGGACGGACAGACGTTTTCACCTTTTCATTACCTACCTTCGGGCCATCAAGTGTCATCGAGTTCCTCAGTGATTGAGGATTCCGGGAGAGACTCGTTTCCATCTTCAGCCTTATCTATAATTAACATCAGGTATGATGAAGCCTAAGAGTCTCACCGTGGTTCATAAAAAAAATTGCAGGATTTTCGACCTGAATATTTGTTTCCGAAGGTGTTGGAATAACACATTTCTGTTACTAATGTATTCATAGGGGCATTCTCTTCGACCCTAAAGTCTTCATATTGCATAAGTACGGAGGAGGAAGAATACCAAATCAATCATTTGCTCACCCCCAAACCAAAAAAAAATGGCCGTCAATGTCAAATGAATGTCACAAAATGCTTGACCTGCTGCAAACATTGTTATGTTGGAATATGTATAAAAATCTTTTGAGATCTATCAAAATATTAAATTATTATTATAGTTTCAAAGCTGCAATAAAAGTTTTGTTTAACTTTTTGGAATGAATAGAGTTCATTTCCTACATAGTTACATTTCATTCATGTCATTACTACTGATTATCCTACTGTACTTCATATAGCACTGAAAACCTTTCAGTATTTTTTTAAGTATTTTTAACATCTTGCCTAATGCCTAGTCAACTAAATAAACACACCAAATAAAAGTATTTCAGAAAAAAATGTTTCAGGCTTATCTGGGTAGCTGTACTTAAAGACTTGTACTTTGAAGTTCAGTCATACCAAAAATCAATCAAAATAACGCATGCAAATACGCAAGGCTTCAAGCAAGGTTTCCTTACTTAAAACAAATTGTATGGGTATTTTGTTTTCAAAGGCATAATAGCCATAAAAATGCTTATTAAGAGGATCCGAGGGTGAAAGTACGCCAGATCTGGGGAACAATTTTCGTATTTTATGATACGTAATTGCTATTTATACTGTGAAATAGGCTTTTTATATTTCACATGTGACGGCGTATATCTTGGAACAAAATTAACAAATATGTTTTGCAGCTTTCGTTGAGGGAAATTTTGGCAGAAAATCTTTTAACATTATTATTAGATTTTGGTACTATTCATAATAGGTTTTTATATAAGAATTTGCCGATTTTTTAATTTCAAGATTTTCTTATTGTGAACGTTATCACTTTTTTGTGAGTTGTAAGTGAGTGGCTAAAACTCTTGAATGCAACTGCGCTTTGCATTTTCAAATCTTTCATCATTATCAGTTTTTCACCCTCTTAATTTTTGATTTTTCTATAATTAATTCACGGGGGCAAAACATTATAATATCTAAGAACTTTTCGTAGAGTACTAGCAAAATCAGTTCTTATAACTATCTTCAAGACATTATTTACCATCTTTCAAGAAACTTGTAGCATGTTATAAACCTGTATTTGGGCGCAGTTATTGGAGTTATTGTTTCTGTAATTATCTTGAATTTATGTTGGCATAAAGATGTTACTAAGCCCTATAACATACTCGAGGAAGTGTCTTCTCTAATGTCTCTAACACATTTTTAATCACAAACGGTCTTATTAGTTACTAACATAAGTATCCTACTAAAGCAATTATTTTTTCACCTCACACGCTCTAAAAATAAGGTTTTGTCAATCAGTTTAGGCGTAGAAAATAACTTTTTGCGGTCTAGCGCGGCAAAGTACTTTTTTAATTTATGATTTTGTAATTTTTGCATTTTTCAATGCTATTTTTATACTTATGGTAAATTTTAAATAGAAAAATATTGGAAAAAATTGACTCGGCCACAAGTGAATTCTCAGACGGGAATCGAACCCGCGACCTTTGGAAATCCGGTCCAATGCTCTAACCGCTGAGCTACCGAGACTTGCGAACCACCGTCGAAATTCTCCAATACTTTTATATTTTTAATACGCTGTAGGCCAGCGTTGTTACATCAATGCTAGGAATATCCTTGCATTCGAAAGAAACATCTTTTCAGGTGTTTAACGATCGATTAAGATGCAACTGCAAATAATTTATGATTTTGTAATTTTTGCATTTTTCAATGCTATTTTTATACTTATGGTAAATTTTAAATAGAAAAATATTGGAAAAAATTGACTCGACCACAAGTGAAGTCTGAGAATTCACTTGTGGCCGAGTCAATTTTTTCCATGCTATTTTTATACTTATGGTAAATTTTAAATAGAAAAATATTGGAAAAAATTGACTCGACCACAAGTGAAGTCTGAGAATTCACTTGTGGCCGAGTCAATTTTTTCCAATATTTTTCTATTTAAAATTTACCATAAGTATAAAAATAGCATGGAAAAAATTGACTCGGCCACAAGTGAATTCTCAGACTTCACTTGTGGTCGAGTCAATTTTTTCCAATATTTTTCTATTTAAAATTTACCATAAGTATAAAAATAGCATTGAAAAATGCAAAAATTACAAAATCATAAATTATTGGCAGTTGCACCTTAATCGATCGTTAAACACCTGAAAAGATGTTTCTTTCGAAAGCAAGGATATTCCTAGCATTGATGTAACAACGGTGGCCTGCAGCGTATTAAAAATATAAAAGTATTGGAGAATTTCGACGGTGGTTCGCAAGTCTCGGTAGCTCAGCGGTTAGAGCATTGGACCGGATTTCCAAAGGTCGCGGGTTCGATTCCCGTCTGAGAATTCACTTGTGGCCGAGTCAATTTTATCCAATATTTTTCTATTTAAAATTTACCATAAGTATAAAAATAGCATTGAAAAATGCAAAAATTACAAAATCATAAATTATTGGCAGTTGCATCTTAATCGATCGTTAAACACCTGAAAAGATGTTTCTTTCGAATGCAAGGATATTCCTAGCATTGATGTAACAACGCTGGCCTACTGCGTATTAAAAATATAAAAGTATTGGAGAATTTCGACGGTGGTTCGCAAGTCTCGGTAGCTCAGCGGTTAGAGCATTGGACCGGATTTCCAAAGGTCGCGGGTTCCCGTCTGAGAATTCACTTGTGGCCGAGTCAATTTTTTCCAATATTTTTCTATTTAAAATTTACCATAAGTACTTTTTTAATTTTAAAATATGACATAATGCGTTCCGAATCGCACTATTGACTTTTTTGTTACATTTGATTGTTATTTTAAATTGCTTTAAATTAATTATAATACTCCGTTTTGGTTTTATTATATTATTTTAGTTCATTGAATCATAAAAACAATAACAATAAGATTAAACTATTTGTTATAAGAATTATATATTAGGCTGAGTAAGATTTCACAACCTATAATTGGATTTCGGACTGTGACATAAATCTTTATTTTTAAATTGTCTTGGTCTTGTACCTCATGTCAGTGTCAACATTTACGGAATCGTTTTTATTCTTATTAATAAGTAACAATATATTCCTACTTTAAATAACTTTGAATTAACTATAATACTCCCTTTTTTATTATTTTAGTTTTTTATATAATTAAAACAACGAAAATAATGTATATTTAGATTAAACTTTATGTTTAAAGAATCTTTTACCGGAAGTTGACCTTACCGCGAAAACAACCATAAAATGTTCCTCGCTGGTTGTGAGGTGAAAAATTGTGTGTTGCGCTCGGCAAAAAAGTTTTTAGCGTCTTGTACCTATGAAATCCTCGCTTCGCTCAGGATTCAATCTTTGAACCACTCGCTACGCTCGTGTTTCAATCCTAGAATCCTTCACTTGCTCAGATTTCAATAGAGGTAGCTCGCCGCTAAATAACCAACTTTCCAGCCTTGTATAACAAATAACTTTTATAATGCATTAGAATAATTTGGAATTTGTAGAACATTACTATCGCAAAATATTGTGAATGTAGTGTGTGAAATCGCCGGAGAAGTAATTTTTAT
Organism: Chrysoteuchia culmella; assembly: GCA_910589605.1. Taxonomy (NCBI): domain Eukaryota; kingdom Metazoa; phylum Arthropoda; class Insecta; order Lepidoptera; family Crambidae; genus Chrysoteuchia; species Chrysoteuchia culmella. The sequence continues at coordinate 8,298,969 of OU342651.1, forward strand.
TGAAAATGTCTACCAAAATTTGGTTAATTTCACGCAACACCCTTTCAAAAATAGCGCATTGCATAATCATGGTTAAAAAAATGTTTGGTCATTAACCTATAAATGTCTAACCTATAAACTTACTTTGATATTATTTAATGACGAAATTGATAAATTACTAGATTACAATTTCTTCCTGACATCCATGACGAAAGAAAATTCATTGAAAAAAATCGTCGTTTTGGACCAAATGAATCAGAATAAAATGGCGGAGGTTTACCTACTAATAAATTTATTGATCTAATAAAAAAATCTAATAGCTTATACGGTTGTTTGATATAATATCGCTCATAATAAGTACAATTGCATTAAAAAAATCTCAAACAAGAAAAATTCCTTGCAAACTTGTAAAAATCTCAGCTTAGTGTATACCTTGTTCTTTTACAAAAACTACTATTGCATAAAAAAAAATTCATTGCTATTTAATTTTTCTATAAACATATTGTAGCTAATTAAAAGACTGTGAAATAAGTACAAATACTCTTGAGAATATATAAGCTTGTGAAATGTTACTGTTAGTAAAAAAAATCCTGTAACTGTTCTGTTCGTTAGTCTTGTAGCAAACTAAGGCCCGTATTACAGAACGTCACTCGAGCAGTGTTCTGTACTTGAGAGCAGTTAAAAAGGGACGTCGCTACATGCTATGTATAAGCGCGTCCCTTGCTAACTGTACTCAAGTATAGATCACTGCTTGAGTCACGTTCTGTAATACGGGCCTAAAAGACTGAGATATGAAAACTAATGCTCTTGAGTAAGTTACTTCTTGTACATTGCTATTATAAGTAAAAGAGTCTACAACGATGCCTTTATAATACCGTTACTAGTAAAGGTATGCTTATAATGGTGTGGGTGTAGGTGCAATATCTTGCTATCGCTTTTTCCAATATCGCCCATTCCTACCCTTATCGGGGTTGTTAAAGGAAATTCCTTCACAGAGATTATATGACGATGATGACGTTTATATCCGAGTCGCTATCCGACTGATAGAGATACTTTTCCACCACATTACGCGTCAAGGAAGTTTTATGTAGGTACTTAGTTTATCAGTATGATTAGCTTGATGCTTCAAAAAATCGCTATCTAATGTTTAATATTGTTAAACTGCATGAAAGAAAAATATAATCAATTTTAATTGAGTACTTTATCTCTTTATCATAATAATATGGTGGTCGAAACCATGTTTTTATTTTGACAGATTTTATCCACCTATGATGACAATTATTTTCCAACTCAATCGACAATGTTGTTTTGATTTCAGTTTAAGTAAATATCTTTTGAAAGAAAAATCGTGGTTTATGTGGTGAAATGATTATATTCTTTTTATGTTACTTTTATTATTACAAGATCAGCTACAACTTAGTTCATTTCTACGTAAGTCCGCGGTTTTTTTTAACGACGGGGACTCTTAGCCTTCATCATTCCTGATGTTAAGTACTTAGCTATCTTATCTTAACTATAACTGCCGGAACGCAACAATGCTGAAAACATTCTTGTTATGGCGTTAGATAAGATGGACCACAATCTTTTTGTACGTCCACCTAGCTAGCTACAGCCAGGCGGACATACATCAAGTCCTACCATTACCACCAACCAAACCACTATGTACCCCCCACTGGGAATCGAACCCGGGACCCCTGTTTCTGATACCGGTGGTTGTTACCACTAGACCAGAGAGGCGGTTAAAGCGGCTTATGTCAATTGCATTGTTTTCGATGGAATCGTCGTGCTGTGCAGGAATCACTTACGCTCAACTTTTTACTTTGCAGAGTCTTAACTTGTAAAGTCATCAGTATCGGTGCAGTGATTTTAAAAGACAAAACCAACAAACTGACACACAGACTTGTCGAAGTTCGTGTAAGCGTATCGATACAGTTCCTGCGAAGGTTATACTCCACTAGTTATTGTTTCAGTCGTTGTGCGCTACGGAATTTAAGTACCGCCGATTTTTAGAAACGGCTCCGAATAGCGCATTGAGAATGTACTCCAATGTTTCGGAGAATATTACCTTTTAAGAGCACTTACACGATTCTGGACTCTGAAAGTAAGTGCTAGGGTGTAAAATCGCTTACAGACAAAACGACATACTTGTATGTCATTGGGAGTTCTAATGTCTTCAGATATTGGAAGGAGGAGATTTCTAGATACAAATAAATAAAATTGGTGTGACTATGGAAAAGTGTAGTAGAAGTGTGGTCATTTGGTGTCTAAGCTGATGTGAAATTGTAATACCGCACCAAGGTGGTATGAAATTTAATTAAACTTTACTTAGCTTCGGAGAATCGCTCAGATTTCATCATACAGATGTTAAGTAATAATAAGGCTTGAATATTAAGGGTGGAATCGCGCTTTTCCAAGAATCCTCAACCATTGAGGAACTGGATATCAACAATGCTGAAAATATTGTTGTTATGGCAAAATACAAGATAAAATATCATTCCGTGACCACGGCAGCTGAAAAGATGCCGAAACGTCGGGAAAATCAAAAACCCCTAAAAAACCTAAAAATACGGACAAATTCAACTTAGTTCGTGAAATTTAGCGCGTTTGATATCCGTAAAAATTGTTTTATTTCAATGAACAGTGCGCGCTAAAACTTAAGATGTAGTACAAGATAAAATACTTAGTGGAAGGTAGCTAGGCTGACTTAAAACATAACGTAACATCACCCTTACATCAACCAAACCGAATACAATAGATACCTTCACTAGGAATCGAACCCGTGACTTCTAGATTAGATACTGGTGGAAAATGAGAGTTATTGTAGTAACAGACAGAGTAACGCTGCATTTATAATATTTATACCTATAGATTGAATTTACAAAAAAACACACAGAAAAACGATGATATAGAATGCTATATATATATACCTCGTCGTCGTCGTCTCAGCCACATAACACCCACTGCTGGGTATAGGCCTCCAACAAAAGGGGAGGGTTTGTCATAATCGCCACGCTTGGCAGGCGGGTTGGCGATCGCAGTATGGCCAAGTTTGTAGGAGAAGCTGCTGCCCGTCTCCTAAAGGCTGAGTCCCTTAGTCGCATTTTACGACACCCACGGGATGAGAGGCGGTAGTGCTATTCTAAGCCGACACTACACAGCTATTATATATACCTAGACAGTATATTTTATGCCCAGTCTAAAACTCCGATGTTCTAGTACTAGTAGCAGTATTGAGATAACAAAGTAAAGCTACCCAATGGCTAGGGCTTAGCCAGAATTAGCGGTACAGTCTGGCTGGCCAGTTTACTGGACCTTTTGCTGCAATCGGTGTGCCACGTCATCAGAAAGACATGAAGTATAATGTTGGTATGTTTTATAGTAGTTAAAATACGAAGCGTTGGTTGATTGAGAATATTTTATAACAACACTAAAAATATATTGTAATACAAAATTCTACCTCAAATCCACGCAACGTGGCCAATCTAGCTTTGGCCATGATGCTTTAGCTGTCCGAAGCTGTTTTAGAAGACTCCAATACTGTCTTTTTAACCGACTTCAAAAAAAGGAGGAGGTTCTCAAGTCGACTGTTTTTTTTTTTTTTTTATGTATGTTCCACCATAACTTCGCCAGTTGTTAACAGATTTTTAAAATTCTTTTTTTATCTGGAAGAAAATGGTTTATGTGTGGTCCCATATAATTTTTACGAAGATCTGGCTAGTAGTCTTTTCATAATCCTGAAAAATATCAATCACCTTTTGGCAAGTAGTCGTATACCTAGATGACATCATTGTTGTGTATGGGCTGATTTTTAGTGTAAGTAACGGCACATAATGTAACAAAAAAATCTGAAATAAAAACATTTTATAAAAAAAAATCAAACCGACTTCAAAAAGTAAAAAATAAAACTTTTGGAGTCGGTGCTAGTTAGCTAAAGCCAAAAAAAAATATAGTTAATAGAAGTGCAATGTAGAATGCTTTGGCTGGCACCGACTCCAAAAGTTTAATTTTTTACTTTTTGAAGTCGGTTTGATTTTTTTTTATAAAATGTTTTTTCAGATTTCATTAATCTGATCTTATAGACCCTTCAGATATCCTTTAGCACGAACCCGAAGGCCAATGGTTAGAGGATTGCGCTAGACTCCCAAAGGTTGTGGGTTTGAATCCCGTCAAAGTGATATGAAAACGAGTTGATTTTTCCAGTATGAAATTACTCATCATATTTAAAACTAGCGGATCCTAGCGGTTTTACCCGCGTGGTGCCCGTTACCGTGGGAATATCGGGATAAAATATAGCCTATGTCACTCGGGACAAATGTAGCTTTCTAATGGTCTAAGAATTTTCTAAATCGGTCCAGTAGTTAGATTACTGCGTTCAAACAAACAAACTCTTCAGCTTTATAATAATAGTATAGATAAATAGTCAAGCTAGCTTTGAGGTCGAATGTACGAGTACAAGTCCATTCTCCCACTCGAGTGGCGGGTCAAGTTATAACAGCTAGATCTATACGAGGTATAACATTCTCGGGCACACGCCATTTGCATTTGAAAGAGATGAGCCTACCGCCTGTTTTCACTGGTAGGGTAAACATTTATGTTTGACGGTTAGCGAAAACGGTTCAACATGGGTCAGTTTTTATGCTGACGGCTGACGTGCTTATTGTGTTAGTTTTCTATGGTAGTGCTGTTTGTGAGGATTTTAGTTTAATATTATTTGATATACCTAAGAGTCGGAAAATCAAATACACTCGCGGACAAATAAAGCGGGTCACTTAGTTACTTTCATACAAACAAGCTCACTTTACAGTCTCATTATTCAAAAAGTATTAACATTATGTAAAATGTATATGTTGATATGTGAGTCGAATGCTCGACTTACGAATAATAGTACCGAAAATAAAATAAAAAATCTTTAGTTTTTTGCAATATAAGAAAAACAAATTCATTAATACGCTTTCATACAATTTTATATGACAGCAAAAAAACATTCGTTTTACTGAAAGTTTAGGAAATGAAGAAATGTTTTCAGTAGTTTAATGCTGATTGCTTTATAACCTTGCTATCGATGTACAATATTTTCAGAAATTCACATAGTTTTTTATTTTTTGGACCACAAAGTGAACATGTTTGTATGAATACTTATGAATATTAGTCAAAACACGCTGTTGTGTTGCCATAATGTATTTTTTTTTTAATTTTTTTACAAAATTGCAGACAACTTACAGTTTTTTAACTTATTTTTAAGAGCTAAAAAGGCTGCTAAGTTTTAAAATACACGGAATGAAGGAAGATAAACGTTTTATTAAACGGGTGGTTTGAATTATTCGAGGTCTTCCTCGAAGCGCACTTAGATTCATGAGCACCTAACGAAGCGCACCTAATATATTGTTCAATTAATTAAATTACTAGTTACTCTATTTTATTGGGTAAATCCCGTAAACTCTATGTTTTCTCTTAGATTTACTCTATGGGTTCTCATAGATGTAAGTGTAGAAATAAATAAATATCTAAAATATTCCTATAAATACGAACCATATTGCCAATACTGGCACTTGTAGTATATTTATTTAAATTATTGCGGGGTAAAATTTCAAATCCGGAATTGCTAAAGGAGGTGATGTTGCAGGCACCTGACAATTATGTGGGGAGGAGGCAACAGCCACGGCTGCTGGTGGTACCACGAGGCAGGACTAATTTGCTTAGTAAATCTGCACACACTCAACGAAATTTCCCAAAAGACTGATATTTTTTCGTGTTCTCTGAGTGAATTTTCCAAAGTATCATTATATGTTATATGTTATAGGCAATAGGGACCACTTTATCGAATTAGGATATGTCCTGTCATGATATTGTGTTTGTGTTAATAAATAAATAAATAGTTTAATTGATTCCTCGAAGCGCACCTTAGGAGGAGGAATGATTTAGGTGCGGTTGAATTAAGGTGCGCTTCGAGGAATACCTCGAATTATTAACGGCCGAAATTAATAACCTATCTGTAGATATGGTTAGGGCTATCTGAGATAGTAGTTGCCTAGGATACTGGCTTCGTTACCTAACAACCGTTGTTATTTTGGTCATATTAACAAGAATATCCTAGGCAAATATCTCAGATAGCCCAATCTATATGTACATATAGGTTATTAATTTCGGGCGTTAAACCACCCGTTTTATAAATCGTTTGTCAAGCGTAGCGTAAATCTTTATCATTAGGTACTTAAAATAAATCGTATAAAGCGTATCTTCTACCGAATTAACTTACGTTTTTGAAATTTCCTAGTTTTTGTCCACTTGTTATTCATATTTTCTTGACTGTATTTCTATTTTCTTTTTATTTTAAATGTCAAAATAATGTAATTGTTCTAATTGTTGACACTTTACACTGTGACTTTTCATTCTTAAGGCGCTACTCGGAAAAAGTATGGACTTTTTGACATAAAACTATAGCACGGTTACAGTTGTTATAAATCTGGTAATAACAAATATATTTCTTCATACCTTTATCTAGATTCGTATAGTTTCAAAAACACGATTTTATGATTTTGCCTCGACACTTTTTCTTTTCGAAAAGACCTCTAAAAAATACGAAAATTCAAGATTATTCTTAAATGGGGTTACTTACACTATTGGAAATTGGTTTAATAAGTGGACACCAATAATATTTAGGATCGTATAGAAGCATTTTTTTTAAATCGCTGTAGTTTTTTAATACGAAGTGATTTTGTGTTTTTTTGCCTAATCTGCAAAATCGGTCTCGCTCCCGTGCGCGTCGTTTTCTCATTGCTATCTCGCTTCAGCATATTTTTTTCGAGTATCGCCTTAATTCTATTTTTTATGACAAAACTGTATCCAAACCTTTTTTAGAAGCTAATATTAGAACTATATTTTACGTTTGAAAAGTCTACTCTGGAACATTAGAGCTCAGGGTATAAATACGGCCACAGGACAGAAATTGGGTCAGTGTACCACCAGCCTTCTACAAGTTTATCTTCAGCCTTCTACAAGTTTATCTTCAGTCTTCTACAAGTCTACAATCTTCTACTAGTTTACAACCTTTTACTATGAGGCATTTCTTCATTCGTCGTAGTACGCTATACTACAAGATACGGTTCTTCTTGGAGTCGGTCTACAGCGAGTATCTACAACAGTCAACAGTCGGCAAACAGTCGGCAACAAACTAAAAGGTCAGCAAGTAGTTGGAAAGTCCTTTTAATGCAAGAGAGAAACAGTAGTGCGACCATGTACACTCACGTGTCTCCACCCACACCCTTTTGGACGCCTCTGCACTAACTCCCTGCCACGCACCTACTTCTTGCGTGCTCAGCAGGCGAGTCCTCAACGCCCTTCCCCTACGTGCCACAGTCTGCGCTTTCACTACAGCTGCTTCGACGTGTCGGAGCACATCGCTAGTCTACCAGTCCTGTGAGCTCCGCACGCTCAGCGCGCCTCCTGGCGCTCTATTTTTGATTCACTCGTCGCGCGTCGAGCGCTTATTCTCTATTGTTTTTCGTTCGACATTCGAATTTCCGTATTTTTGAATCGCTCGATCGCAACAAGTGCCCTCACCCACTCGTTGCAGTCGAGCGAAACAAGCGTGGGACGCGTGATTTAAGTCATACGAGCGATTCAAAAATAGAGCTCCTGAGCTCCCGACCTATCAGTTCCGTAACCTTTCATTTATTTTAACATAGTATGGTTTTAGTTTTTTTTGTGTTGTATTTAAACGTGCCAGTTAATAAATCTTGTTAACCCCCACTTTATTTTCTAAATTTAATTGCCGTTACCTTCCGTAACGCGACACTAAACTATGTAGCTCTAAAATCATGAACAAAACACATAATTAAATACATAAATATCTAAAGGCCCTGACTCACAATTCGTGTCCTATCAAAGATATTTCATTGATAAAACTTGGCCACTGGCCAAAAATCGAAAAAGGCGCGAACGCTTTGTTTCGGAAAACTGTGAATAATATGCATCGTAAAAGCTAACTTTATTTGAGAGTATAGATAACGTTTAGTTAATTTATTTTAGATTTTTTGACAAAGTTACCCGTATATTAATAATAAAAGATTACTTATCTACCTACTCATTTACTCAGTTCTGCTTGTTGCAGTTGTTCTTTCCACTGCTCTATCCACTGATCTACCGCGACTTGCGAACCACCGTCGAAATTAAAATTATTATTTTCAAATATGATGATTATTTATAGAAAGAAAGAAAGAAAGAAAGAAAAATTTATTAAGTGTCACAAGAAATCACACGTATACAATAATGACATAATTGACACATAAAATAATAGTGACACTTAAAAGGTAGTCCACTCAGCATGTGTTGGATGTCGCAGACAGTCCAACGCTGGTCTTCCGTGGCTACCTACCTATGTCGATGAGAGAGCACTACCGGCTACACCATATTATTATAGACATAAATAATAATAGATAAATTAGCTACTTAAATAAAATATTTCACAAGTATAAATTAACAACAATATAATACAAATAAATCGAAACATATTATACACCATAACACAGCGAGAGTAACTTACACACCAATTGAACTTTTTTGTAAATCAAGTAGATACATTTTAAAATTACGTTTAAAAGCCGCAACACTACAGCACTTTTTAAAAGGAGGTGGTATGTTGTTCCAACATTTCGTAGCAGAATAACGGAAGCTGCCACGAAATGCTGCTGTGTTGTGAGCTGGGCATACTAAGCGTTGGGTTCTAACATTACGATGGGAAAATGAAAGTTTATTAAACAAGTAATGAGGGCTATGAGTTTTTACAATGCCAAATAGCAGGGACGCAAAATGGTAGGAACGTCTAGATTTCATATTCATAAGATTACTTTTAATTAAATAAGGGGTCACATGGGCTCTACGTGGGATGTGGAAACAAAACCGGGCACAGGCATTTTGAACGCGCTGTATAACTTTTTTGGTATAATTAAAGAGACATTCTCCTATTACTACGTCAGCATAATTTAACTTAGATAGTATTAAAGCTTCACAGAGTTTGATTCGAGTATCAACATCCAAATAGTTGCGCACCCGGTATAAAACTTTGAGCCTGTAGAAGCAAGACTTAACATTCTGGAGGACATGATTGTGAAACCTAAGCCTATCATCAACGAGAATGCCCAAACTCCTAGCCTCTGTTACCTGTTCGACAACTGTTTCTCTAATTTTAATAACAGGATTAAAAAAGTTAATCCTTGCAATCTGAACACGAGAACCTAAAACAATAAACTTCGTTTTGTGTGGATTAAGAAGTAGACAATTTTTAGTTGCCCATTCATTTATTCGATCCAATTCTTCGCCAATACATGCTAAGCTGTTCAAAGTATCCTCAGGCTTAAAGGATAAATATATTTGGAGGTCGTCTGCATATAAATGGTAATTACATTTCTTGATGACAGTGATCAAATCAGCACAATAAAGATTGAAGAGGATCGGGCCCAAAATCGATCCCTGTGGAACACCGCGACCTAAAGCTGCCGTTCTAGAAACTGTCCTCCTCCCATCATCATGAGACACAACAACACGCTGCGAACGGCCACTAAGGTAGCTAGAAAACCATTTTAGAGCGCTACTGTCAAAACCATAGAAAGACAATTTCGACAACAGGAGGTCATGGTTGATGGTGTCGAATGCGCGGGAAAAATCAAGGAGAACCAAAATAGACCCCTTTCCCGTATCCTGTGCTGCAAGAACATCGTCAATTACATCTAGCATGGCTGTGGCTGTACTATGACAGGCTCGGAATCCAGATTGCTTAGTGGGTAGAATATTATTAGAGTTGACATAGTCCGTAAGCTGCTGGCATACCAGTTTCTCCATTATCTTTGACATGAATGGAAGAATACTAATCGGCCTAAGATCTTTAACATTCAATGGATTGCTTACTTTAGGGATAGGATTAACACGAGCTTCCTTCCACGCATCCGGAAATGTAGCAGATTGAATGGATTTATTAATAACTGCAGTAATAACTTCAAGTGTTCGCGGTAACGTCATCAGGATCATGTCACGAGTAATACCATCCACGCCCTCTGCGTTACTATTGATATTCATAATAGCTTTAGCAACTAAAAAAAAAATATTATTACCAGGTGCTTCAACAAAATGATTATTGAGTATATCAGGGTCACTGAGATCAGGAGGTAATGAAATGTGTTTACTTTTAAAATCAACTACGTTTTCTTTAATATTTTTCCAAATTTGTTTAGAGTTTTTCGATTTAGATATTAAATGATGTTTGAAATAAGCTGTTTTTTCAGCACCAAACGCCCTGTTCACAGAGGTTTTTAAATCTTTATAATATTTCACATCAGAAGGTTGCCCAGAAATCCGGCATTTATCATGGGCTTCATCTCTTAACCTCATCATTTCTTTTATAGTAAAAGTAATCCAAGGATAGCTACGATGTTTGATGTATACTTTTTTGATGGGAGCAACATTATCGAAAATCTGCAGCAAACATGACGTAAAATATGAAAGGGCATCATTAACATTTTCTTCAATCAATTGTTCCCATTTGATAGCATTTACTAGTTTATCAAATTCCTCCATATTTACATTCTTTAGCGGTCTATATGCAATCCATCTCGGTTTAGGTTTTACTTTTTTTATCTGTAAGTTACAAGATATAAAAGCATGTTTACTTAGGTCTGGTATAAGTTTGACGGTAACATTAGAAATCCTAGAAGTACTGCAGATTAAGTCTATTAGGGTTTCAGAATGATCCGTAAAGTGAGTAGGTTCAGTTATATATTGGTTCAAACCTGAATATTGCAAAAAGTTAATGATTTTTTTTGTGCTTGAATCTTGTTTATCAAGCATATTGATATTAAAGTCTCCCATGAGTACTATATGGTCAAACCTGGACAATGAGTTTACAGTTTCAGTAAGTGCATCAATAAACGTATCCACATTCAACCAGGGCGGCCTATAAGCGGTACCGAAAGCAAACCTGGACTGATTTATGGTTACACTTAACCACATTTGCTCGACAGAGGTTGAATGCGGGTGTCTTATTTGGCGCACATGGATGCCGTCACGAATATAAAAACCAACTCCTCCACCTCGGGAGCGGACACAAGTTGGTCGTGGAATATGACGCAGTTTGTAACCCGGCGGTGCAGGAGCTCGTTTCTCTTCCCCAGCTTTCAACCAGGTCTCATTTATAGCCATTATATCAACTGAGTATCTTTCAAGTGCAACTAGGAATTCTTCGTGGTGATTACCCAACGAGCCAGGATTTAATAAGCCAAGTGTTAGCAGTTTCTTATTTAAGAATTTAAAAACAAACGAGTACAGTATCAGAATCAATTTCGAATTAATAAGATATTTTTTGACATAAGTGAGATGACGTTCATTAACGAAAGTTAAAATTAACAACAGGGAATAATGATAATAACAGCTTACAGTGTCAACAAGGCCAGCGACTACGAATACTAGTTTTTGATTTATAAAAGAAAATTGTTTACGAATATTCAATAGTACGTTTTTTGAAACACATAAATAAAGTGTACCTAGGCAAATAGTCATTAGAATAATATATAAAAAGTAATTAAACAATAGATATATTTCACAAAATTTTATACCTAAATCATAATAAAAAATAAAATAAATAAACAAATAATACAGTAGTATCGTGGTAGTGCTCTTACAGCTTCTATACACAATCTTAAAATTACAATTTATGCAGATCATAGAAACCAGAATAACTATAGAAGTGAAACTAAATTCGACAAGACATTCATTTAAACAAAGTTTTAAAGAAAAACATAAGTAAAGACACATTGCACAAAATATTAGACACTTGAAATATACATTGTTTTTATCTGACTTATTTGTCTTAGTGATATTAAGTTTCTTAAAACCATCAACAACAACGACAAGAATACAGAATTTTAAGAGCAAAATATATTTAATAAAGGCGTGACGAAATAAACTGTGGAATAAACTAATCAACAAAATTATAGAAATATATTGTAGAATCAAAGAAATACAAGAGTACAAAATTAAAACTATGAAAAATTTCAAATAATTTTCAGTATAAAAAATAATACTATTGTTTGATTTTCTTAACAGTTGCAACGTTTTTAAGAGCTTATACTTTATAATGGCATAGTGAAATAAACTGTGGAAATCTGGTGGTAAAGTAATCAACAAAATTATAGTAATATAGTGTAGAATCAAATAAAAACTATGGAACAAAATTAAAACTACGACAAAATTCAAATAATTTTGAGAACATAAATTAATACTATTGTTTGATTTTCTTATCAGTTGCAACGTCTCCAACAGAATCAGCACCAAAAACCTTAGCAAAATCAGCATCAGATCTGAGTCGATGACGTGCCATGCCGGTTTCCTGCCGAACAAAGATCTTCCCCTCGCGCGTCCATGCATATTTCCAACCTAAGCGTTTACTTACTTCCCTCGCCTTGTTAAATAGTTGCCTGTTTCGATATGTCAGGCGCTCGTTGACGTAAAAGGGACGTGAAGGAGACGAGATCAGGGTGCCGGCGCCGGGTGCGGTCATGTCGCCGACTGTGAGGTGGCGGCGTACACGCGCAGCGTGCAGCAGAGCATCTCGTGGAGCGCGGCGCGCAAACCGCACAGCGATGGGCCGCGGCCGAGCGCCACTCATGTCGCCGGCGCCAGCGGCCGCTCTCGGCGCACCAACACGCTGCGCACTCACCACATCCCGCTCATCCAAGTCCACACCCAGCTTTTTGGCGATTGTGAGCATCACGTGGGTTGTGTTTTCACAGCCGATTTCAGGAAAACTCGCGATTTCGATATCATTCCCAAGGAGATCCTGATCTCGTTCTTCAATCTCGAGTTTGAGATGTGCGATTGTGCCTTCCAGCTCAGCTATCATGCAGCTGTCAGTTTCGCAGGTTTTTGTCTCCAAAACCCTAACTCTGTTTTCGAGAGAATCGAGGCGTGAGTTTTGTGATTTTATTGCCTCTGTTAGCTCTAATATGAGGGAACGAAACATGCTCATTTCCTTTCGAACGGCCCTCATTTCCTCGCAGAATTTTTGCAGTTCCATTTTGGGATCTTCAAAGATTTTATCAATTGACTCATTATTTATATCCTCCAAGTTATCTATACTGGCATCAATATTATCAGCGGGCGTTGACTTTACTCTATGAGTTACATTACAGGTCGCATCAGGCGACAAAGCTGAGCGCACGGGGGTGTTTTGGTTGCCGTTTTTCGGTTTCTTACTGATACAAGAAGGGCATTTCCAACTGTCACGTCGCTTTTTATCAAGCTTATAGAAGGAATAAAACCGCTGGGTGCTCATATTTATACATTCGAGATCATAAACATCTTTACACGCAGAACAACGCATAAACTCGCCTTTTGGTGGGGGCTTATTACACCCGGCACATATGTCAGAAGCTGTTAGCAAATTCGACATGACTAGTTTTATTAGAAGGCAGGGTAAACAAATCAGCAATAAACAATTTCACAGCTGTATCACACTGCTTGAGCCAATTCCAACGCCGTGACGTAAAAGATGGCGCGATGTTCTTAAGAAATAACTAATGCATTTGTTTTGAGGTTATAAAGTTTTCGTCCAAGAAATTGTATTTTGGTATTAAATTTGATCTTCCACAAAATCACAGTAATTTATGAACTCAATAGATCATGATAATTTGCTCACAAACATTACACATTTGCTTGAAATCACTTCACTGGCGGTGGTTAGCTCCATAACATTATTTACGAATAGGTATATCATAAAATCCGTGGAAATGTTCACTGACTTCAATTGTACACAACCATTATATGTTAATATACACTTGAGAATACAAAAATAGTAGCTTAACGCGAGGAAAATACTTTTTTAAGATATAAAAAACTAAGACCCAATATTGCGTACAAAGCGTAAAAAAAAAAAAAAAAAAAAAAAAAAAAATGTGAAAAAAAAATGTGTACGACATTATGACTATATGTGACGACCTCCGTGGTAGAGCGGTACGTACATCGGTTTCAAGGAGGCGCCCATTCTGAGGTCCTGGGCTTGAATCCCGGTAGGGGCAAATGTTTGTATGATGAATACAAACATTTGTACCTGAGTCATGGATGTTTATATACATATATTTCTACACATAAATATTTATAACTGTATAATTTTATGTATTTATATCCGTTACCCTAGTATCCCATAACACAAACCTTACGTACGGTGCTTGATTTGGGGCTAGGTTAATTGGTGGGAGTGTAAGAAATATTCAGTTAATATTTATTTATTAAAATTTATTTTGTTAACGCTGAATCTGAGGTCATGCTCACATGTCATAATCCACATGCTGAATTATCTGAACTCTAGCATTCACATGTAAAAGCAGTTACTTACGTAAACTATATTTAACTAGCTTCCGCCCGCGTGGTCTTTAGAACCTGGTCCAGAGTGATTTAGTAAAAAAAAACAACGTGTTGCACTCCGGGAGCGCCGGCAGAAGCAGGAGCAGGCATACATTTTCGCCGCGCTGTAGAAAGGAGGTGGATATTACTTCCTCTCCTACGCCGCGCCTGCGGTCTACTCTCCCTCCGTCTTACGAATTTTCGATCAGGTCACGTGTCCTAACGCGACTTTAACATTTTTAACCCCAAAAATTTAAAACTCTGATGTGCACAACGCCGCTAAAGAAGTTTTCACTCCTAACCTAACCTAATCCCATAACTCATATTTAAAAAATACAACTTACTACACTACACTTTATTTAATTTAAAACAAAACCTGACTTTTCATGCAAATAAGCAATTTTTAAACAATAAATCCCGAAACAATACCCAAAGATATGATTCAAAAGAAGATAAAAACCCCGATAGCCTAAATTATTCACTTCCAATATGCAACTTTTGGGACAAAGAGAGCAAGTGAGTTTGAGTCTGATGTTGCAATTTGTCATCGGAATCTACGGGACCTTTTTGTCCCGTTACGTACAGGAGGTTTACTCTGTAAGCTCGAAACCCGTAGTTTCGGCCTTAGTTACGGACGTTTCCTACTCCGTATCACCTATGGACAGCTTATTAGTTCTAACTAAGAATGAATGAGAATACTTTTTGATATTGTCCCACTCCCAATGTGTTAATGCCGTTTGTCCAGAACTAGTACATCCGAAATCTATTGATTTCGGATGTACTTTCGTTTCGGGAAGCTTACGTACGGGGGCCCGTATCTTAGTTGGCGGGTTTAGAGAGTAGGCCTCCATTCACGAGCAATGAAATGACACTTTACAACCTTATCGCATTGACGCACACGGAAACAAAACCTCTCTGTCCATACATTTCATTTAATATTGTAATGTGACAAGGTTGCTTAGTGTTTCTATGTCATTGCACGTGACTGTACGAACAGTCAATGACGAATACTTGAATGAAACTGGCTTTTTGTGCTTTATGATATCCTATTTATTACATTCGTAAAGAGATTCTTATTACGGTGGTTTCAGGTCTTTTTCTACAAATAAGCTATTTTCAAACAATAGCATTGAAAAACATAGGTACTTACCCAAAGATCTACCCCCTAATTGTCTAATTTCAAAATGTATCACAATCCCTTTCAAAGGTATTGTTATTGTGATAGTGATTAATGAAATTGTGCAACTTATGGTCGCAAACCCTTTCGGAACGAATGATGTTTTAAATGACACTTTCGTCTAGATATTTTCGTCTGTCACTTTGCTTAGACAGATCAATTTCGATCATTTAATACCTTTCAAAACGCGTCCCGATCACAATCCCTTTCAAATGTCAAATAGTAACGGCCTATGCTAATATCTCACAAATGACGAATTGAAAGGGATTGCGATAGATTTTAAAATTAGACGATTAGCCCCTGATTCAAAAGAAGACAAAATAAGAGCTCCGATTGTCTAAATTCACCCTAAATTATTTACTTTCAATATACAACTTTTGGGACAGAGAGAACAAGTGAGTTTGAGTCTGACGTTGCAATTTGTCATCGGAACGTAGACAGTCCATTCACCGTAAGATGTCCCCTGCCGTGATGTTATTATTTATACTTTATCACTTATATTATTTAAAACTATGTAACTAAAACATATTAATCTGTGCTGAGTACATACAAGTTTAGATGGGGTATAAAGGAACATATATTGTTGGCAAGCACCGTAGGAAATGCTGCCAATTCCCGAGGCAGGGAACATCTTATGGTGAACGGACTGTACGCGACCTTTTGTTCCGTTAAGTACAAAAGTCAATGGCGAATTATTCGAATGGAAATGGCTTTTTGTGCTTTATAATTTCATACATTTTACATTCGTAAAGAGATTTTGAATACGGTGGTTTTCGGAAAAAATATGCGATTGTTCTCAATCTGCGCTTCTTGATATATCATATTAGCAGGCAGCATGAAATACCTTTCTTGAAATTATTTCGAAATAGAAAGCTGGATTGGCTGGAGTATTACAAATATTTATAAAGATAAATGAGTAATGAAATTCAAACACGAACGCAAATTTATTAGCCACGACCCATGGGCCTTAACTGTGTAGGCAAAGCAGATACCAAAATCACCACCAGACTGCAAAAAATGTGGCAGAATTAGTAGATTTGAAAAATCTATTTCAGATTTTTCCCAAACCAGACAGGCTCCTTGATCTTTCATCAGAAGTTTATAAATCAAAGGTTTTCCCTATAATTTAAGACGAAAATGATAATCAGATTTCTATAACAGCGAATTATAGAAAACGCCAGCCAAATCCCAGCTAACCCAAATCAAGATATACTCCAGCAACCAATTCCGAGATAAAAACTTAAGTAACAAAACAAATATGTAAGTGGATATTTAAATAATGACAACTACTGAGAGAAAAGAGAAATATAATTTTGCCATTTGAATTTCTGTGGATCGGAAGCAAATCGACTTAAAGATTAGCATGATCTTGAATGATATGATTTCAGATAAGCAATAGATCCATGTGATTAATGTCTGCATATCCATCTTTAATTTTTCTCTCTTCTACAAAAGCTCCTGACCTTACTTCAGACGTTTATAAATCAAAGGTTTTCGAAGATGACGATCAGATTTCCATAATAACGAATTATAGAAAACGCTCGCCAAATCCCTGCTGACCCAAATCAAGATATACTGGTCAGGAACCGGGGCTATACATCAAGTGGGGACTATTGTGGACTCGATAGCAATTTACAATCACGGTAAAATACATTTTTTCGTAATAATTAGGTACTTTGCTTGCATTCAGTCTTAATAAAAAAAAAAAAAAAAAAAAAAACATTATTTGTTTTTGTCAAGTGCGCTTGATATACAAGATCCATACGAAACAATAACAAAACAGTAATTCAATATAAATAGTTAATTGGCATTTTGTGTTTTAGTAACAAGTATAGTTACAGCCGGTTGCACCGAAAAATTTAAAAGAATTACGTTATAATTTTTTTAATTTTTGAAGTGAAAACTTCTTTAGCGGCGTTGAGCACTTTTTCTGTAATGGGTATAAAATCTTAAACTCGCGTCAGGACACGTGACCTGATCGAAAAAGCGTAGGACGGATGGAGAATGTTGAGGTGACAGGTTGACTATGGTCTCGGTTGCTTAGCGACAGACTGTTGATAATGTCTTTTACTTGTCTCTTGTTTTATTGTCAATATATATTTTTCGATTCTCTATAATAACTAATATATATTCTTATATCTTATTACCTAACTTAACGTTCACTTTAATATGGTTTGTCATGTTTGTGTACGATAGCGCAATAAATGAATATTGTATTCTACCACATAAATGATAGTACTTTTATACTGATAAAGCAATTGGTGCAAAATTATTCCCTAACCATTCCAAAATATCAAACATGCTCAACGTTAATAATCAAGTTTTCACTTCTGCCGGCACTCCCGGAGTGCAACCCGTCTTTTTTTTTACAATTTCGACAAGCAAATTACTATATACTTTTTACCAGCTTTTTATGAATTCATAAAATTAATTTCATGCAATGGCTATTAGTGTCGAACAGCAGAGCCATTGAAATACCTTTGAGATATCCTACTAATAATATAAATGCGTAAGTTTGTGAGAATGTTTGGATGTTTCTTAGTCTTTCATGCAAAACCAGTGAACCGATTTGAATGAAAATGGCACGCAGATAGAAGATAGCCTGGATTAAAACATAGGCAACTTTTTATCCCGATATTCCCACGGGAACTACGCAGGTGAATACGCGGGTGGCCGCTAGTAACCAATAAACATAATACATCCAACCAATAAACATAACTGTACGGGACCGGTCGTTTAGAAGCGACGATAGTCCCGGTGTACATATACTTGAAGGGGTTCTTATATTGAAGAAAACAATGGGAGCTTGAGGCAGAGTTACTTCTTTATTCTTCATAGGTAGAAAGCCGGATCGTGAATACATTTTGCGACTTAGGGGCTCGCCTTTTATTATCACCTCTGACCAATCATAAGGCGCGGTTATAATTAGTAACCCAATCAGGGAGTCTGTTTTTCGGTGGCAATATTGTTTACGAAATTTGCGTGTTTTTTAGTTCTGAGTTCTACCACTAGAGGCGCTGGCGTCGCGCGGGTCACTCGTTCGAGGCAATACCGAAAGGAGAGCCCTTTGGTCTTACAACTTAATTAACTACTTAAAACTATCTACCTAACTAAACACATTATAAGAGGGAATGAAACAAATGAACATCGTAACATTTATTATGTACTACTAAACTATCTTATACTAATTAGGTCATTTAATTATTCTATTTACAAATATAGCCCGCACAATAACACATAGTCATCCCGTGACCACGGCAGCTGTAAAGGTGCCGAAACGTCGGGAAAATCAAAAAACCCCTAAAAAACCTAAAAATACGGACAATTACAACTTAGTTCGTGGAAATATAGCGCGTTTGATATCCGTAAAAGTTGTTTTATTTCAACATAATACATGATAAGATCATTGCAATATTTATTAATCTGAAGAAGATCACCTTTTAATTAAGTAACTACTATATCCATTATAACCTCCAACTTTTAAAAGTACATTCATATTTTCTTGCTAAGAATATTGAACTTTTTAATAAGCTCTATTAAGATTCTAAGTATAAAAGAACTCGAAGCAATACATCATGTAAAGTCACCCTGGCTGCTACACTTGCAATCTCTGTAAGGATGGCCATTCATCATACCTTGTCACGGAAAGAGCCCACTGGATCTAGGTATTTTTAACTTTATCGTCGACGGAACTTTATCATTCGACGGACTGTTTTGTTAGGTACTATATAATAAAAAAGTAAGGAGCCCGTGGCGCAGTGGTTCGTTTTGCGATTGTTGAGGTTAAGCAACTTTCGCAATGGTTGGTCATGGGATGGGTGACCAAAAATTTACTATCTCGAGTTCCTCCGTGCTTTGAAAGGCACGATAAATATTTGGTCCCGGCTGCATTTGCAGTCTTTAAAACCCAACAATCCGCATTGGGCCCGCGTGGTGGGTCATGGACGATTCTCCTTATCCATCCATAAGGTAGGCCAGTGCCCCAGCAGTGGGGACATTAAAAATAACTGATGACGATAGAATAAAGTGGAAGTAGTTACAAAGGAATTCTATTTTTATATCCATCCAAAATCCACATCCATCCACCCACCCACCCACCCATCCACATCCATCCATCCACATCCATCCATCCACCCACCCATCCACCCATCCATCCACCCACCCATCCATATCCATCCATCCACCCACTGTAAGTTATGGTTAGTAATTTATGGTAAATTTTAAATAGAAAAATATTGGAAAAAATTAACTCGGCCACAAGTATAATGTATAAGAAGATTTCTTGTTGTACAAGAAAAAGTAATGTATTTTTCATGTCTCATATTCTGAAAGTAACTCATAACTTGCCTAAAATGCGGGTTGAAAGTGATATGTGGCGGCCCTAGGGCTGTAATAAATTTGAAAAAAGAATAGGGGGTGTCATGTCAAATCGATATCTGTAATCTCTTTGGACTTTTATTTACCAAAGGTATGTAGGCAAAGGCCTATACAGCTTATTTTGCTACATTATAAAATAATTAAAATCGTAGAAACCTTACAAAATTTTTTTTAGAATATTCTGTTTGTTTTTACTTTCCTCATATTCAAAATGAAAAGTAGAGTGTTTACTTCGGGTGTATGGACCCATAACAGTCTCGAACTATCGTCGCCCTCACTTCGTTCGGGCGCCAAAACACTCGACTGTTATGGGTGTCATACAGCCCTTGGTAAACAATCTACTATAAGTACTTTCTAAGAATCGAGAACATTTTGTATTTCGCATAAATGAGGATCAAAGTTATTTAACTTCTACAATCCCATCACTAAGCAGTAGGTTTAGATAGATATCTAGAAATATAGAAATTATCACATACTATTGAAATTGGTGTAGGCTGTGATCAC
Source organism: Chrysoteuchia culmella (assembly GCA_910589605.1). Lineage (NCBI taxonomy): Eukaryota > Metazoa > Arthropoda > Insecta > Lepidoptera > Crambidae > Chrysoteuchia > Chrysoteuchia culmella. Next base: position 8,319,394 of record OU342651.1, read on the forward strand.
TTTTTTTAAAGTGCTATATTGTTATGCTTTCATCTTTCTTTTGCTCTATCTTTCTTGTCACAGTCTTTAGTGTAATTTTTAAATTATTGCCAGTTTCATCCCAGACCTGCATGTCATGTATTTTAAGGAGTAGGTACAGTGATCATATTGATCCAAGATAAGTAGTATAGGCAGATTCGGATAGGTTGTAAAGCATTACGCTTTTGCTATGTGACAAAAATCCTCGTTTGTACTCTTACACTTACTTATAAAAATATATTTATATTAAATTTTAAGAAATTAAGATAATAATTTAGAATCTAAAAAAAACTGCTTACTTGACTGAAAACAGAAGTATTTATTTATCAAGGATTTTACAAAATATTGTAGTTTTTCAATCATCTAAAAATATTTAGGGATTTTTTATTTTATTTTAAAGCGTTCGAAGCAATATCCTTACACTTAACATTCTATAAGAACAGACTATCAACAAACAAAAACCCAACAAACATAGACAAACATAGACTAGACTAAACTCAATTTAATGGAACAACTATCATTCATTATTTACGAACTATCAACCTAAACAGCGTCAGTAAACACACAATAAATATTCTAATGTGGACAAATTACTTTTAAATAAGTTAGTTACATCGGCGTTCCCCGTAAATTCGTATAAAAAACAACCGGCCACCGTCCCATGACATTTTTACAGATACCACTAGAATAGCTTGAGGGAAATAGCTCATTTAAAATACAACAGACCACGGCTAAGAGCGGAAGCGCAATGTACACCCTGGTTCGGATCCTTCACGCTTTTTAGATCCATTGAAATTTACGCCAGCATTTCGCTACAATAGTAAAAAGTTTAGTTATGTTAGGATAGCTTAAAAAGCTCTTTAGAAACGTAAGGTGGTCATACAATAATACTAGTGTAAAGATCTAAAGGACTCTGTCTCTTCTTTGGACATAAATGAAACTCCAAAATTGTGGAAAAAAATTGTTTGTAAGTAATAAAAATCAAAATTGAAAATACAATATTTTGTTGCTTAGAATTGTTGAATAAGTCGATTGTCATTTGTTTGAAAATTGGAACACTTTTTTCTTCTTTTCATTATTTTTAATTTGTTATTGTTATATAACCTTCATGGACCGCACAGGCGCAAACAGACTCTAGCAGAAAGGTTTTCATTAATTCGTAACTAAACCTAAAGTTTATAATTATTGTTTGTAACTTAATGTTACTAGTAGACTGGCACACGACTTCGTTTGCGTGGATATTTTAATAGATCCATTTGATACAAACTTTTATCGCATAGGTGCGTCACCCCATATACTGAATATTTTTTGCGACAAATGACATAAATGCAACTCCTTCTTGGTTAAACTATACTTAGAAGTGAAACTTCCTCTGGTTTTTCTTTATCTATAACGAGTAAACATAAAGCTAAATCTCTCTGATGAAACAAAACAATGCTGACAACACTGTTGCAACAGACTTAGATAAGATGGTGGATGGTTTGGTCTAAACAAGTACTACCAGCAACCAAAAATAAATGAAAGTTGATCTATATTACTCATCCTCCCAACTTTAAATGACCACCTACAAAGATATAAAATATTAATGAAGCAGACTTAGAATAAACAGACTCTTGTTACCAATTGTCACAATTAAAAGCTTTTAATTAATAGTAATAAAATTCAGAGCCCAACAGAATTTCCATATTTATTAACTGCCAGCTCATAAATTTTAATATACTAAGGTAACTCGTAAAGTACTTGGAAAACCAATAAACATCCCTTGTTGGCATTTTTAGGCATAGTATTTTATTCAGATATAATATGAAACTTAGAATTTTAATCAACAAATAAGTAATAATAATAATAATAAATAAATAAATAATTTATTCAATAAGCAAAACATTACAGGGTTAAAAACTTAAAGACTAGAAAATTCGTTTACAAATACTATAATTATATAGTCGTATTTTAAATTATTATTTCGTGTCTGTTTTAGAAAATTTGTAAATAAAGTGGCTGTGACATACATCGGACAGACAGACATGACGAATCTATAAGGGTTCCTTTTTTTGCCATTAGGCTACGGAACCCTAAAATTACACTAAAAAACACTTACACCTATGCTTACACACATAGATCATAATAACATAATAATACCACAGTCTATATAATTACTCTTGATTACACTGTGATAATACCTTAATATTCTACGTCAAAAGATAGATTTTTAGATGAGATTAGATTTAGATTAGATTATTTAATCATAAACATTATACATGTGTTCGAAATTATAGATAATTACAAAAATAAATTTTTATTGAACAAGGATAAACATCATAAGTATAAGAATAATAAAAATATAACATTGAGTCATACCTCAAGAGATTGTTATGAATGATAATGATATGAATACTATTTACTATTTTATTCTGTTTGACTTGTTGCACATCTTTACAATTTTGTTAAATGTGCAAATCATCTGTACGAGTTTCAAAATTGTTTAGTTTTCCACTAAAAGATAGGTTTAAACAATGTTGAGTTTCATTATTATTATAAATTCATGAACTAAACGTGACGTTAGCGTTATGGTTTTAGGGCAACCAGGCCTTTGTGTTAGTAATTGTAATAAAACTTAATTTTATCTTACACTAGCGGCCTACGGTTTCACCCGCGTGATTCCCCTTCCCGTGGGAATATCGTGATAAAAAGTAGCCTATGTAGTGAAATCCTAGTGGAAAGAGGGGGAAGAAATACTTAAAGATCCACCGGTGGATTTAAGAGGAAAAGAAAGTAGCTATGGATCCACCGGTAGATAAAAGATGAATAAAAATTGCCATAGATCTACCGGTGGATCCTCGTCGGTGGATCCAAGTGGAACGAGGGTGTAAGTCATCGTCCTTTCAACTAACTCTATTCAAAAAATCAAGGCGATTGGTTGATAAGTTAGGGCGTGAAGGAAGGACAAACAAACACACTTTCACATATATAATCACACTCACTCACTCATCAGCCTGTGGACGTCCACTGCTGGACATAGGCCTCTACTAGCACACGCCTATTGTGGCGTTCAAAGGAGGTTATTAGCCTACTGCTACCACGCTGGCCAAACGGGTTGGCAGAGGGTTTGTTTCTAGTTTTCCGTCTCTCGCACAGGTGTTCAACGCGTCGAGCCTCTTAGTCGACTCTTACGACATCCCAGGCATATAAGGGAGTGGTGACACTTGTATTCGCCGTCACCACACGGCAGGTTTCACATATATAATACTAGCTAGGATTAGGACTAGGATTTATTTATTTCCCATCTTTTTGTCTCCCACAAAACACTGGTTAGGTAACAGGAATTCATTTCGTATACAGCTCAGTAGGATTCCAGTGGACAATACCTAGTTAGAGTACAAACGCTATTCAAGAGTTCTCTGCATTTTAGAGGTTCGAGTTCGAAATACTCCTCTTGAGACTTCAGTTTGGTTTACAGCGTGTAAGGGAATTTATACCGTATTAGCATTAGAATAAAAGTAAATAGGTGTCGCACATATTGAAGTTAGTTTTGGAGCTTGTTCACTACTACAACTAAACAAGCATTGCAATTGCGTAAACAAGCATTTTAAATTTGGCGTCTCCATATCATTCAAGAAGGAATACGGCAACGGTATTTTTTATTTTATTTGTAAATTAGTATTTTTATTTTGATTTCGATAGAATACTGCGAATACAACAAAATTGAGCATATCATACCTTCAAATATTATATAGACGCCAAGTTTCACCGGGATATCACATTATGACCAAATTTTATTCTAATATAAAAGTCTTCAATCTCAAAGTAATTTCGAAAAGTGCTTGGTCTACTCTACAAGGAATTATGCATATGATTTTTATGGGCTCGATGGCGCAGTGATACTCACCGTGGCTATAGAGCCAGGGGTCGTTGGTTCGATGCCCACCCAGGACAAATATTTATAAGAATAGTGGCCTCCCGCGGTTTCACCCGCGTGGTTCCTGTTGCTGTCGTACTAACGACATAAAAAATATTCTATGTTTTGATCCAGAATATGAACTATCTGTGCACACAATTTCATTTAAATCTGTTCAGTCGTTTTTGTGTGATTGGGTAACAAACATCCAAGCATAAAAACTCACATTATTTTAAAATACCTGTATTTTTGTTCTTTTTCAAAAACATTTTAACCGCCTCTGTGGTCTAGTAGTCCAACCAACGGTATCAGACCCAGAGGTCCCGGGTTCAATTCCTAGCGGGGATACATATTGTATTCGGTTTGGTTGGTGGTAGGACTCGTTATAAGTCCGCCTGGCTAGCTACCACCATCATATCAAAGTCCGACGCCATAACAACAATGTTTTCAGCATTGTTGTGTTCCGGCAGTTAGAGATAAGATAGCCAGTTCCTCGGTGATTGAGGATTCCGGGAGAGGCTCGCTTCTATCTTCAGCCTTATCAATATTTAACATCACGTATGATGAAAAAATACCGCTCAAAAAGCCGCCATTAAAAATCAAAACGTAAAACCTTCTAAAAGTCTACCGGTATAAAGAGGCTAGACTAGGACCGGTTAAAAATGCAAAAGCTCTTTACTCGAGTAAACATTTCTTTTGTGAGGCTGAAATGCGACTGCGGTCGTGTATGCACGTACACTCAAAGGTATATAGCAAAAGCTTTGGTTAACAACTTTGACCCTTATGTAGCGGGCAGAAGGGTTGACTCGATCTGAAGTGTAGCGATTGATTTGCTCTCAACTGTACTTTTAGTCGGGAAGGAAATCGATATTGTATATTATTAATGAAAGGTTTGACTTGCAAACAGCTTTGATTTGTTACTTAGCCCTGTACTTCAGTGTTGAATAAGTTACACTGAACATTTTGTTTAAATAATTTACTGACATTTTCTTATCGTTGGTTACTAAGCTTATTCACCAATCGCATTGCTTATCATCGGAATAAAGAAGTAGGTAATTTTGTATATTTTTATATGAATTATTTAAATTGAATAGGTGACCGTCCAATAGGTAAAAATATTTATTTTGACATGTTCACTATAATAACACACATAGGAATGCAAACATTAACCCTAGATAGCTAACGTTCGTCAAAATGACGAGCATCCGATATACATTGCTTAATTTCTCTTTTATTGTTTTATTAACACACCCGCGGTTTTGTGCCAACTCAGAACCCAGTCGAACACATAGAGTGGTGGTCTCATCTAAAAAAAAAAATGTATAATAAAATAAAATGAGTTCCAAAAAAAAAAAATATATTCTTCAAAATAGCCTTTAATTCATATTCCCTATTTTCTATAAACATAATAAAAGTAAAGAAATTATTAAAAAATAAACATTTAAATGTTTATTTTTTAATATTTTAAATCAAAATCGTGAAAAAGTCGAATGGTTAGCTTATCAGAGTAGTTCAGCAACGTTAGCCATCTAGGGTTAAATAAACAATGTAAAGAAATTTGCGTGTTTCTTTTTCTCGAAAAAAAAAAATGAAAAATCATTTATTCGTAGAGACATACATATTTGAAGGACGTCAAATAATCACTACCCTAGCTTGAAGTGTCTCCCGAAACGAAGACCAATCTCTTGGTAAACTTTATAATTAATTCAAATTAAGTTTTATTTCGTTACGACTAAGTTTAAATTCCATTAAACCGAGCCATGACCAACTTTTGTTTTCACTCAGCGACGCTCGTTAAGCCCCATTTATGGCCGAGTCAATTTGTTTTTTTTTCTTCTGGGCAATCAGGAATTCTTCATTACCTGTTGTGGTTAATTAAAGGTTTTATTTAGACCTCATTACTCTAGTCCGCAATTAGCTTGGAATAGGAATGGCGTTCTCATTTAATTACCTACAATAAATACTTAAAGTAATTTCTCTGTCCGATAATGTTGTACGTTTGTACTGTATTTTTATAAAAAGGAACTGTGATATTTGACGAAGTAAATAAGTTAAACAGAAAAAAAAATTCACTTTACACGATCGGAAAAGGAGGTTTTCTCTTTATTTTTTTTTATTTTTCTATTATTTTCTTATATTCATAAGCATTTCCCGGCTTAAGCCAGAAAAGTTTTTTTTTTAATTTAAAACACGACACAGTGCGTCCGAATTTTTTATGTTACATTTTATTCTTATTTTAATTAACTTTGAATTAATTATAATACTCCGTTTTGGTTTTATTATATTATTTTAGTTCCTTGAATCATGAAAACAATAACAAAAAGATTAAACTATTTGTTATAAGAATTTTGTATTAGGCTGGGTGAGATTTCATAACCTATGATTGGATTTTGTAACGTGGCATAAACCTTAATTTTATATTTTATTTTAAATTGTCTTTGTCTTGTATGTCATGTCAATGTCAACAATTACCGAATCGTTTTTATTTTTATTTGTAAGTAATTCACTACGGGACGTTGGCGGAATTTCTGTGGAAAACGGAAGAAGCCAAAACAGGAAAAAAAAGTAACAATATATTCCTACTTAAAATAACTTTAAATTAACTATAATACTCCCTTGTTTATTATTTTAGTTTTTCATACCATTAAAACAACAAGAATAAGGTATAATATATTTAGATTACACTTTGTTTATAGATTTTTTTACTGGAAGTTGACCGCGGAAACAACCATAAAATGTTCCTCGCTGTTGTGAGGTGAAAAATTGGTTGTTGCGCTCGGCAGAAAAGTTTTTACATATATTTTGAAAACATCGCATCGCTCAGGATTCAATCTTGGATACTAGAGTCCTTCACTTGCTCAGCTTTCAATAGAGGTAACTCGCCGCTAATAACCAACTTTCCAACGTTGCATAACAAATCACTATGATTTAACTATAATATTCCTTTTTTATTATTTTAGTATTTTTATATCAATATAACAAAAAGAATAAGGTATATATAGATTAAACTTTTTGTTAAAATATTTTTTTACCGGAAGTTGACTACGGAAATAACCTAAAAATATTCCTCGCTGATGTGAGGTGAAAAATTATGTGTAGCGTTCGACAAAAAAGTTTTCAGAGTCTCTCGTACCTTTGAAACAATCGCTACGCTCAGGACTCAATCTTTGAACCACTCGCTACGCTCGTGGTTCAATCCTGGAATCCTTTGCTTGCTCAGGTTTGAATAGTGGTAACTCGCCGCTAAATCCCAACTTTCCAGCTTTGCATAACAAATAACTATTGATCATGAGTACCCTACGTAACCATCATATAAGTAGTCTGTTAGTGAGAAACAAAATGTTGTTTCTTGTTATAATTCTGATTTCTAACGCTATAAACATATGGATTATGTTTGTTATTCAATCATGTAAAAACGCCTGAACGGATTTTGATGAAATTCAGCATACAGAAGCTTATAGCCTGGATTGAAATAAATAATACATTTTATCGTGATTACCCCACAGGAACGAGAGCAACGTGGGTGAAACCGCAGGTGGCCACTTGTGAAGAAATAACGTTTTCAATGTCATTATGATAATGCACTCGTATTTCATATGTTATACAGTCTTGCTCCCTATCTACCCTATCTGCGTTGACTCCTCTTGCTCCCTATCTAACCTATCTGCGTTGACGTCCATAACTTTTCTTGTATTGGACTTTTCGGAACTGCGTAAGTTGAAATAATCAAAAATCTAAGCATCGTTTTCAAGAGTTTTCAAGTTAATACTACAGGTAATTCAATTAAATTAATTAAATTCTACAATAAAGACCGAAGATACAAATTATTTGTGACATCGCATGCCAAACATTATTACAGAAAATTCTATTTCGTTACTTTACAATCCCGTCATAATTACTTTAGATTTTCGAAAACGGGATGCACTGGAATCCAATTTGTTGGCATCGGATTTCCAAACAGAGGGAAATAGAGACAGTAGGGAAAACCTTTTATTACTAAACAAAACATAATTGTTTGTACTTATGGCAAATTTTAATTATTAATATATTGGAAAAAATCCACACGGCGGGCGACTAGTGAAATCTCAGATGGGACCCGAACTTTTGTGGTGACCAGTGTATTGTTGCAGAATTTCACGACTTATCGTCTGATAACTTCATAGGAGAAATACCTACCTCGTAATACCTACCTATACCTAAGTAACGTCATCCATTGCGTTGCGATTTTGTAAACTATTCACTTTAATAACTAGGTTGTTTTATATCGTATTCACTAACACTTCACTTTCAGCAAACCAAATGCTTAGAAAAATAATTTGCTTGCTTATGGGCTGATTGATGAATGCTCATGACATAAAATATTCCCCTATTACAAGGATAAATTAAAAATAAATTGTCATTTATATTTTGTGATTGCTAATTATTTGTAGGTTATGAATTGAACGGACTAATAACTTTTAGGCAGTGTATGCAAATGTCATCAATTAGTATAGAAAACCGCGTTGTCCAACACACCATAACCGCTCCGCTAGTGGATTCCGCCACTAGGCGCGAAGGCACGGAGCAATCTGTCTGAGAGAATCGTATTTTTGAAACAATCCAATAACTGCTTTTGTATAACACTGCTTTCGCATGCAAATCTTGCGATTACGTATGTGAAAAGTAATTCGATTGTTCCAAAAATACAACTCCAGCTTCTCCGCAAATCCTGCAATCCGCTGCTCCGTGCTCAGCGGGGCGCGGTGCCAACGGGTGAATTGCCTTATACAAGAAATAAAAATCAGCCTAAAGACGTCATTATACTACTGTTCAAATTAGCAAGATTCCATACCACATTTACTTTCACTATGTTCTTGTCTGATACGGGCACGGGACAGAAATTTCACTTCATAAATTTCGAGGAGCCACCGTAATTATAGGACAAGATGCCAGGCTTTGTATTAAATTCTTTGTTGATGAATGAGAATTCTATTTATTGAATATTAGGCCAGATATCCGATTGGATAAAATGTCATTATATCACATTAATAATTCAACAAAAGCTTTCGAGGGATTATTACTACAGTTTATTAAAGTTAAATGATATTATAAGGCAGTTGAGAGTTAGTTGGATTAATGGTTATAAAACTTTTGTTGAACATGGGAAGAGCTTTTTGTATGGAGGCTAGCCTCGTCCCAGTTCGCAGTAGGTGATATCATGAGATGCCATTCTGAAATTCTTTCAACACACGATAATCGCACGATAATACTCATATAAATGGACAAGGGAAACACAGTGAATCAAAAAAAGTACGATATATAATGCCCTAAAGCGTAACGTTAGCAAGATATTTAAAGTTTAAAATGACAAATGCCGACCCTACATCGTCGTCGTCGTGGCAGAATTAAATAACAACAAAACCAAACATTCTAGATATAGCCGTTTTTCTGTTTTTTTTTACTGTAATGTGCGATATCTTTCTAACGTGAGGGTTTTTGATACGATATAATATATATAAGTACATTACTTTTCTTATTTCAGTTGCGTAAGATATTCGCCTCGTTGATATTGATATTCAGTCCGTTCCAATCAATAGTTTTGAAAATATCCTCCTGTGCATTCGTAAAGAATTTCGGAGATATACCGCCAATTGACTTGACATCGCTGCAAGGATTTCAGAACAGCCAAGGTTACGTCAGAGTCGGAGGCCTCCTCTTAGTCCATAAATGCTGAACACATTGGTTGATTATACTCTTCATACGTCTTTTTTTATATTACATTGGCTTACTGTTGGCCTCAATCTTGGCGAAAAGCGTAGGTGAGGTCTGAGGTGGAGCGAGTTCGCCCAGAAGAAGCCTTTTCACTTGCACCTTGCAGGGGATTGGGTTGTATGTGCTCGGGAAAACAGACGCTGCCCTGCCAGCCATTCCACTCCTTGGCTGTTCGCATGATAAAAGAGGATTTGAAGCGCTCTGTGCGTAAGTTTGGAATAGCAATAATTATTATGCAGCTCAGATGCACACTCCTCAAAATAAAGTCTGTAGAAAACCCACAGACAAGCGACCTTACGGTGACTCAAACTATGAAGGTTTTTAACCAGCTCGTGGTCGCCAATAAGTCGCCTAGCTCTGGGTTCTACCGAATAGACAGTAGCGAGTTGGTATTTGGCTGAGCCATCCCAGAGGTAGCTACAATACTCCATGCACGATCGCACTTGAGCTTTGTGAAGAGTAAGAAGCTGTGCAGGCGTGCCTGTTCAGAATGCCAAGCTTTTTCGCCGCAATTTGTGTCTTCGTTTCGATTGTAGCGCCGAAGTTGAGGTTGGCAGTCAACTCCATGCCAAGAAGTTCGAGGTGGTCAGTGATGTCCACATACCAGCCTCGTTCAACCTGCGTTACTGTGTGTATGTGGTCAAAGGTAACCTTTGCTAAAGCCGGCTTGTTCTGGTGGCTGGACAGAATCAAATCTTGCGGACAGACGATTTGTGACGATTCTCGAAACTTCTTGTAGTCGTGGCTCAGAAAAGTAATCGGTCTATCGTTGTTGAGAAACGCATTGTCTCCTTTCTTAAAAAACAATGAGGCCAGGCCCCTTCTCCGCGCTTCCGGGATAATACAATTGGCAATGACAAAGTTCTATAGATCCTCGATCTCCTCAGAAACAAGTTTTCTTCCTGCCTTGAGGATATCATAGGTTACTCCACCTTTGCCAGGTGTCTTTTTGTTACTAATCTGTTTGATATTTATGTCCCGGACAACATAGGTGCGGTTGTTTGCGTCGGGCGGGCAAAACTAGGCATTGCCTTTTCCATAGATAATTAGTATAATAATGTACAATTTCGTGCACATAACTTGCGATGTTGCTGTGAATAGGACTTCCGACAATTCTCTAGCCCGAATATGAATTCCGTCTTGTCCTAAAAACAATCATTGTTTAAGGCTGCAATGTAGAAATGCGACATCTCTGAGAGCTAGAAATTTCATATTCAGTCAAAAATGAACAATACCTGATTTTACTTTATTAGCCTATGTTACTCTCCGTCTGTCCTTTCAATTAACTCATGCCAAAAAATCAAGTCGTTTGGCTGCTTACTTAGAGCGTGAAGAATGAACAATCAAACAAAAGAACTTTCGCGTTTATAACATTACTTTAAACAGTGAACATCTATACTAATAATATCTATACTAATATTATAAAGAGGAAAGATTTGTACTTTTGTATGTAACGAATAAACTCAAAAACTACTGGACCGATTTTGACGAAATTTGGCATAGAGAATCCTTAGACCCCAAGTAGTAACATAGGCTATAAATGATCCCAAAATTCCCACGGGAACGGGAACCACGCGGGTGAAACCGCGCCCGGCATCTAGTACTGAATAAATTGATAACCTCCTTCTTTTTTTGAAGTCGCTAAATAAATATGTCGGTAAAAAAATAAAAAACATGTTCATTTGCAAAAAAGTTTTCTTAACATCCAATTGATCATAATAATTGAATCAGTTCGCCATACACAAAGTCGGAAATAGTCAGTTCTTGCTCTCAGTTTAATAATCTGAAACTCTTGGCATAATGGATTTTGGCTTCTGGACATGAAACGTTTGAACATGTGCAAACTATTCAGTTTTAGAACTTTATTCATCATAGCTAAAATAATTCAGCGTTTTCTGCTAACATGAGGGTGCGAGGGAGTAGCAACAGCATTCTGAAAACCATAGCGGATGATCCATATTTGGTATACAATAATAAAATTTAAATATTTTAATTAGATTTTTTGGTTTGTTCACTTCTTTCGTTGTACCTAACATTAGTTTACTAATTCAGAACCTGCAAAATTCAAGGGTCAAGATATCGCAAATAAAAATCAACATAGTCCTAACTAAAATAAATAAAAAATTATATAAAAGTATTTATATATTCGGTATCAGCATTATTTTCTTTACAAACTGGTAAAACAGTCATATTTCTAAGTCAGTTGCTTTTTACTTAGAAATATGACTGTTTTACCAGTTTGTTAAGTTCTAGTCGTTTTAAGCCGGTTTTGCCTGTTGTCATGCCCCTCTCCACGTCTATGTAGTATAGTAGCATATTACTTGATACGGTGTTTTCTCAGTAGTCGTGGACTTCCGTATGTTTTGCATCTCGAATTATTAATACACTGATTCTGAATCTTTAACTTGATACTGTGTTGCATGTCATCTATTACATGCAACACATCATCATCTATTACATCTATTACACAAAAAATAGTATAACTTCGAGTTATTACTGATTAGCTTATTTTATTACGCATATCTTGGGACTGGCGACGTATTGTTCAAAAATATTATTTAAATGAGTAGGCAACAGTATTAACTCAAGTGCTTCTAGAAAATAGCTTGTAAATCCTTAAATATTAGTTCCAAAAACTTTATTTTTAATGTTGTAAAAAACTTTGCTTTTAATGTAAAAAAATGTGGCTTTATAACGATATAAAATCAAGCCATAAATAATTGACAGTCAGTCTTTGAAACGCTATAATTCTTAAAAGTACGTTTTTTGAGTTAGGACTATATTGATTTTCATGTACGATGTCGTGATGTGACCAATATGATATTTTACCTTTGATGTACCTTATATCACTAATTAGGTAAAGGTAGGTTACCTCAACTATGATCCTCTTAGCTGTGTCAGCACACAATTCTGGTAATGTTTATAATCTTTGGCACAGTTTCAAATGATCAAGCGCTTAGTAAAACGATAATAGCGGTTTCCTGGTTCTCTTTAAAATTCTAAGGCGTCTAAGGTGTTAAAATCGTACCTTATTATAACAATGCAGATTCTTTTTAAGTAATTCTCATTTACAAATTATTAATAAAAGGTAGCGTATGTCTTTCTTCAAGGTCAAATGTCAAATTTCATCAAAATTGGTTCAATGGTTTAGGCTTCAAAAGCAATATGCAGACATATACTACTTTCATATTTTTTATATTAGTATGTTTATATAATAAAGATCCCATCTAGCTTCTAACTCATGTATATCAAGTGGAACGATCGACGCAAGCGTTTTCACATTATCCTATCCGATATCGGTATCGGGTAAAATGTATGACGGTGTCCACTCTGATATCCGATATTGGATCGGACAATGTTAAAGACAAGTACATCCTAGTCCTAACTAATATTATAATTGTGGAAGTGTGTTTGTGTGTGTCCTCCTTTCTTGTCGCCCTAACTAAGCAACCAATGAATTTGATTTTTGGCATAGACTAGTTGAAAGGACGGAGAGGCTAACATAGGCTACTATTTATCCCGATATTCCCACGGGAACGGAAACCACGCAGGTAAAACAGCGGGCGGAAGCTAGTTATATTATAAATGCAAAAATATGTGAGTTAATTTGTTTGTTTGTTAGGTACTCTGTCACGCAAAAACTACTGAACTAATTTGGATAAAATTTTCCAGACACAGATAGAAGATAGTCTGGATTAAAAACATAGAACATTAAAAACGTTTCTTTTCTTACCTTCTTCCCCTCCTTATCTCAAAAATTGCTCGTCCTCAATCTGCACCTTACGTTCTTCATCTAACCTTACCTTAGAAATTCCTCGACACTCTTCCGACTTCGTTTGTGGAACGCGCTTCCAGAGGGTATTAGAAAGGCTCAGACTCTGGGATCCTTTGGCAATCAAGTCAGAAGTAATTTCCTTTCTCTTTCATAATTGTTATTTATAGAATTATCAAATACTTCCTCTATCGGTATCTATTAATTTATTTGTAGTATATAAGTATCTGTTTCTCCATCCGCTTATGCACCCAATCCCCCATTACCCTACTAATTATTTATCTCTTTCACCCAAGGTTGCCTGGAAGAGATTGCTATGTAGCAATAATGCCGCCTATTGTATGTTCCTCTGCTTGTAATTTTCTCTTTGTGTTTGCTTTTGTATTGTGTGCAATAAAGTCTTTATTATTATTATAACATAGGCTACTTTTTGTCCCGATATTCCTACGGGAACGGAAATGTCATTGTGAAACCGGTGCGGTGGCGGCCGCTAGTACCTATTTCATACATTGAAGCGCTCGTGGTGGCAAATGATACACTGATCGTAATCGATCAGGTTTGTTAAACAACGTTCGGTCCGATCAGGTGTCGGATGGGTGAACGTAAAGTGATAACAACTGAGCGCTTCCGTGCTTAGGCGGGCACGTTAAACCGTCGTCGGTCCCGGCCCGGCTGTTGACATTTGATAACAGCCAGAAGCCTTAATGGTAGCTTTATAAACTATAACACCAGAGGTAGCCAGGTAATCCTCCAATAAGAAAACATTTAATTTGCCCACGATTTTTTTTAACGACACGGAGACTCTTAGGCCCGTTTTTATAAATCACACTTAAGATCGGTCTTGAGAGCGATTTCAGCTGATACGCTCTCAAGATGTGATCACGATCTTAAGATCGTGTCTTATTAATAAATCATCATCAAGAGCGTATCAACTGAGATTTATCTTAAGACTATGAAGTCAAGATCTTGTTTGTTTTTTTAATGGATTGGATTCAAAACGTCAGTTTTGAATGAGTAATTAACCGAATGATGTCAAAAAAAAACTATGTATTTCATCTGTGGACGTGCCGTCTCCACAGATTACCTGAAAAATAAAGAAACAAATAATACTTAATTCATTATCTTAACGCTATCCCGGTTGTGACCTCGCGCACGCGCGATTTCCAGCGCCCACTTGACTATGATCCAAGATTGGATAGATCAGGGTTATTACAGTGGAGCGACTTTTGATGTACATTTCAGTATTTTAGGGGTGCGACTCAGTAAATTTTTGGTGAACTGTTAAATGATGCTGTTGCATAAAATCTCAATGTCAGTAGGACCACTAATTAAGGGGAAATTGGAAGACCCCTCTTGTCCGTTTTTATCAAGTCACTTTTTATCAAAGATGTGATATATAACACGGACTCCTGATAAAATCTATATGTTTTTTTGAAATTTCACGGGTTCCATTTCAAAAGAATTTTTCACACCCGTAGGTAAGTTTTTGGGATGCGGTAGGTATTTGGCCAAAAGATATCATCATAGTGATCTAGCTCGTCGTAATGATTAATTTCATCTGAAATATTTTCTAATTCCATAATAATACGATAATATAATAATAATAACAATTACAAAAACCAAAACTTCCCACGTTCGTCGCAGCAAAACTGTATCTCAAATCACGGTTTGACGGCACTTGGGAAATGAGCTCTTGAGATGCTTCTCGAGAGGGCGCTTATAAGTGCCGAGATTGATTTATTAATATGGGCGTCACTCAGTTGATACGATGTACTCAAGACTGTACTCAAGTTTGGTATATTAATTAGAACAGCATCTCAAGTTCGCTCTCAAGATCGAACTCAGAGTTGAGAGCAGTTTATAAATACGGGCCTTAGCCTTCATCATACCCGAAGTTAAGTATTGATAAGGCTGAAGATAGAAGCGAACGTCTCCCGGAATCCTCCGCCACCGAGGAACTGGCTATCATATCTCGAACTGCCGAAACACAACAATGCTAAAAACATTGTTGTTATGGCGTCAGGCTTAGATAAGATGGTGGTAGCTAGCCAGACGGACTTATAACAAGTCCTACCACCAACCAAACCGAATACAATATGAGTCCTCGCTGGGTATCGAAGCCGGGACCCCTGGGTTTGATACCGGTGATTGTACCACTAGATCACAGAGGCGATATCGTATCGGCGTCCGATATCGATATCGGATCGTATAATGCGGAAACGCTCTTTTGGTAACATAACTAATAGTATGTACGGCGACGTCTTGCGAGAGCTAGTATTAAGTTCTAATCCGAGGGTAGCTCGAAGTGTGACAGTGAATATTAAACGGAGTTTAGGTCACCCCGGATTAACTAATCCCGAAACTTTGCCAAGAACCGACCAACTTTAATTGCGTTTTAATCGCCGACGCGCATATTTTTGCAATGATTGCAGATTAGTTTGGGGACAGAGATTTTGGAAGGAACTACTGAGGTTTGTTTACAGAGTTATAGAAGCATTTGATAATTATGTTAACTTGTATAATTTCTATGGATTAGCACGTGGTTTTTATTTACGTTTGGTTTAAATAAGCGTCCCTATTTTGGACGGGACCCGAGAGAGAAGTAAAAAAAATGAATGTTGCGATTAGACTGCCTTTGATAACGGTTAACATATTATTTTTAAGATACTAGCTTACCCCTGCGATCGCACCCGCATGGTTTCCGTTCCCGTGGGATTATTGGGATAAGCAGTAGCCTATGTTACTCTCCGTGCTTTCAACTAATTCTATGCTAAAAAAAAATTTTAATAGGAAATTCGACATCTATTTTCCATCACACCTGCTTAAAACAATAATTTAGAAATACTCTTAGCCAATAACAGAGTTTCACCACATTTTTAATAGGCAGACCTAGTAAGCCTGCGAATCGCAGAAATAAACAGAACTAAAGAAAAACAAATACTTAAGTCGATACTCGAAAAAAATATGCTGAAGCGAGATAGCAATGAGAAAACGACGCGCACGGGAGCGAGACCGATTTTACAGATTAGGTAAAAAAAACACAAAATCACTTCGCATTAAAAAACTACAGCGATTTAAAAAAAATGCTTCTGTACGATCCTAAATATTATTGGTGTCCACTTATTAACCCAATTTCCAATAGTGTAAGTAACCCCATTTAAGAATAATCTTGAATTTTCGTATTTTTAGAGGTCTTTTCGAAAAGAAAAAGTGTCGAAGCAAAATCATAAAATCGTGTTTTTGAAACTATACGAATCTAGATAAAGGTAGAAGAAAGAAATGAAGAAGAAATATATATGTTATTACCAGATTTGTAACAACTGTAACCGTGCTATAGTTTTATATCAAAAAGACCATACTTTTTCCGAGTAGCGCCTTAAAATATAAAACTAAGTAATTATGGTACGGTATGGTTTACAGTCTTTACGAATAAATAAATAATAACATAGAAATAATTTAAGTATAACTAATATCTTATAACAAGTAAACACATTTTTTTTATCAATATTGGTTGCTTAGTTAGGGCGTGAAAGTAAGACAAATTTACACACTTTCGCATTTATAATATTAGATAGGACAATGTTTAAAATAGGTATGTTAATAAGTAATAACATCTCACGTCGATTCAGCAATTTTTATGGGGCCGTGATCACGGGATGACTCAAACAATATTTTATAAAAGTTTTTATTTTTATTTTAATTAGCAGTATGCGTCAAAACGTCGGGTGCCCTTTCGGTTGCATAATGTTTTTAGTTATAATGTCGTTTAGCATAACAGTTTTGGCATATAGTTTTTTCGCATACATAATGATAAGCATAGTTTAAAATCAAAAATCAAATCAATATCATTTATTCAGTCTAGGCTGTTACAAGCACTTATGAACGTCAAAGAAGCTACGCCATCGGTTCACAAACCCTACGGCGGGAGACCTTGTAACAAGAAGAACCGGCAAGAAACTCGTCAAGGGCTATTTTTTTCTCCCTGTTTTATTTCATACAGAGTCGTCAAATTGAAAAGTGAGCTTAACATATCAGTAAGGTCAATTTCCATCAAAAAAGAAAATACTAATTAAAATATTACATTTTATGGTTATCCTAACCGTAAACAATTTTCAACTCGTAAGGAAGGACTTACATTTAACATTTCTCGCATTACAAGGTTACTGTACTGCAAGTTGTGACGTACATACAGGTCGATAGCAATTTATTTTAGATGAAAATATTTAATCTCTAAGCACAACGTTAAGACAAGCAGACTGAAGTAGACCCATTTCCGCTGGCGGCACCCGTTCACGAGCATGACGCATGAACCAGCCATCGCTTCGCTCAACCATATTTTAGGGAACGTAACGACCCGCCTCACACGACACCGCCGAAGAAACGTTTGAGTGAGCATGACGTACTTCAGGTACTTATGTTAAAGTGTATAAATATAAAAAATACAATGGCAAAAATAAAAAAAAGAAAGATAAAAGTGCATTAATATAAGATGCAACTTACAATGTTAGTGGAAGACGCATCAGCTGGGTCATAATCATAAAGCGTATTTAAAGTAAATTAAAAATAATAATAATAATAATAATAATAATGGCTTTCATATACTTAATTACAATAATTGGAGAACATTACTTATTTTTATTTATTCTGATCAAGCAGTGCCACGTTCTCAATTCAAAACATCATAAATAACATAGAATTTATAAAATTGAAAGAAAAATATAAATATCTCAACACATTTTAACACAATCAGACAAGAGCAGACCCATCCCACTGGCAGCACCCGTTCACGAGCATGACGCATGAACCAGCCATCGCTTCGCTTTATGAACGCAGAATGGTTTCATCAGCATAATTCTTACTTACTCTAATTTCCTTTAACATAATTTTAATGACCATAAAATTAAGGGCATAATTGTTATACGTCTATAGGCAATTTATCATAAAATACGAAATACATATTAGACTTATCCATAACTATATTGTCTGTAACCATCCACAATTAAGAGTTCAAGTTTATCCCGACCTGCCGTGGTCACTTTGCCGTGGTACTTGTATGCCCAATACTAGAGTGCAATTTAGAGCCCGGAGGCGCGGAGGGAGAGCAGCCCCCGCCCGCCGTAGCAAAACGCAGTGTCTATGCTTTGATACGCAAGGGCGAAGGGGCTGCACTTCCCGCAGCGCATGCATGCTTGCATGATTGTTTGCTTGCATGTTTACTTTGCATGCTTGCTTTGCGTGCAAGCTTGCTTGCATGCTTGCTTGCTTGCATGCATTGCATGTTTGCATTGTATACTTTTAACATTAAAGTTGTAGCATTCGCACGTTTTAGCTATGCAAAGCGTCCTGCTACCCTGGGTAGACCTGGAACAAGGTCTCCGATAATCGCGATCTGAAGGTTCACAGGTAGTGTAGGCAACAACAATACAATGAACGCACGTACCTTGGATACTGCTGCTGCACTCGCTGAATTCCGCCTTCTCCGATGGTGTAACCAGATCACCAAGCCGATGTATGCACGGTCACTTGCTATTGCTAGGTAGCTCTCGTAGCTTCGATTATATGGTAAGGAGAGAACGAAATGTTAGCGGTCGCGCGCGCCGATAGTGACTACTGGTGCGTAGACGGGAGCCGGCGGAGTATACTTTTAGTCTTCGTATACCCTCGATCCAGTTGATATTTTTGACGTGCGCACATAGCAGCCTTTTTCCAAACTGCTTTGTGTTGCCATACGTAAAACCTTAGAACCTTCGATTCTGCGTTTAGAATGAATACGATAACGAAACATCCCGCCCACCAAAATACGATTGAGTATTTTCCAGTAGGTAGATAAAAAATAAAAAAAATTAAAACGGTAAGAAAAGCTAATTTAAACTATATAATATAAACGAATAACGAATGACATAAATAAAAAACATGATAGGGGATAGGTGTGGCGAATTAGTTTTCTACTGGTAGAGGACATAATTTGACTAGCGGTCTATGTAAAAGCTGATTTTTAACGGTTCTGACCATTGCGCTACGAGCTACGCCATCGGCACCGGGAAAAAGTTGTACAACTCGCCCTAAGGGCCAGTGCAATGGAGTACGATTATCATCACGCATTATCACCATCGAACCTATCGTTAACGGTTTTGAATCTTTTGTCCATTTTGCACGCTGAGTCAAAGAATTCAAGTATTCCTTTTTCCATCTACACCAAAAATTCTGATGAAAGTTTTGCAACAATTGCCACCGATTGAGTCGAGAGAGTTTGACATTCGTTAAATCCTCATCCGGAACACTGGTTAACGGTTCCAACGTGAGGAAATGGCCTGGCGTTAAAACGGAAAGATCGTTGGGATCAGAACTGATAGGACACAGAGGCCGAGAATTTAGTACTGATTCAATTTGAGCAAATATTGTAGTGAGCTCTTCGAATGTTAACACCTGATCACCGATAACCCGATAAAAATGACTTTTTGCAGCCTTAATTTGGATTTCCCACACTCCACCAAAATGTGGAGCAGAAGGAGGATTGAATTTGAATTGGATTCTTTCGTAATGTGATGCTTGCTTCATTAAATTCGATAAGTGATTCCAGGCGCCTACGAAATTCGTTCCGCAGTCTGCATGAATCTCACTACAACGACCACGACGGCTTACAAAGCGACGCAAAGCCGCAATAAACCCTTCTGCCGATAAAGCTGAAACCACTTCAAGATGTACGGCTTTCGTTGCTAGGCAAACGAACAGACATAAGTAGGCTTTATCTATTTTAGCACCCCTATGCAGGCCTAGTTTAATGCGGAACGGACCACCGAAATCTACACCGACTATAGAAAAGGGTTTGACTTCTTGTAGTCGATATGACGGAAGATCGCTCATAAACGGCGCCAAAGGCTTTGGATTGGTACGATAACATTTAAGGCATTTCGACAGACATCGCCGGATAGCACGCTTTGCTGATACAATCCAGAATTGTTGCAATAATAAGAAATGGGTTGTATTGACACCGGTGTGACAGTGAATACGATGGACATTTTCGATTATTAAGTAGGTAAGCCTGTGATCAGCCGGTAAGAATGCAGGATGCTTATGTTCGTATTTTAATCCAGATCTCGCAATTCTACCGCCCACCCTAAGAATACCCTGATCATCGATAAACGGATTCAATTTGCGAAATGGTTTAGGTAGGATTTTGTTAGTTTTTAGTTCCTCTATCTCATCTGAAAAAGCTAGAACTTGGACGTATTTGACTAAATTCAGGAGGCTTTTGTGTCTTTCGATACTGGTTAAGAATGTGTTTCGATTCGTTTGAGATAGATTACGACAGTTACCTATGAAACGATACACATACGCCACGATTGCGACTAGCTTGCGTAGAGAAGAATGGTTAGCTATTAGGATAGCCAAAGGATTTCTCGTGGAATCGTCATTGGTCGGTGTTGTGACTAGAGCCAGAGATTTACGTGATTCTGTTTCGATCAGGACTTCATCTCCAGGCAGTCTGGTTCATTGGTAGTGGCCACGTTTCACAAGGACCGGCAAGCCAGCGTGGGCCCGTCCACCATAAAGTATTATGGACGAGTTCAGAAGGATACTGGCCACGTGAACTGACGTCTGCAGGATTATCCTCGGAACGGACATGATGCCAGCAGTCTAATGGTGTTGTTTCTTGAATGTGGCTTGTTCTGTTGGCGACGAATGTATTCCAGCGAGAGGCGTGAGAACGTAACCAAGCCAAAACGATTGTGGAATCCGACCAAAGATGGACCGACTGTATTGGAATGGAGGTAAGATACGTTTCTCTTACAAACTTGTACAGATCGGCAAGTAGTACTGCAGCACAAAGTTCCAATCGCGGTAACGATGTTCGTTTCAATGGAGCCACTCGAGCTTTTGATATCACAAGATGAACGCGAGTAGAACCATCATTATACGTAACTCGAAGATATATAACTGCTCCGTAAGCCAATTCTGAACTATCACAGAATCCATGAAGTTGGTATGAATGGGCAGAGGTGCTAGCGAGTTGACGAGCTATCCTAATTTGACTAAGTAGCGACAGTTGGGTTTTATGTTTATTCCACGCGGTTACGATCTCCGCTGGTGGAGTATCATCCCAACCTATACCGAGTATCCAAAGTTTTTGCATCAGGCATTTCGCTTGAATTGTGATTGGAGCTAGAAATCCTAGCGGGTCAAAGATTCGAGCAAGTTCACTCAAAATGGTTCGTTTACTGCAAGGACGAGTGGTGGGTGTGACCCTGAAGAGGAACTCATCCGACCTCGCATCCCATTCAAGTCCAAGAATTTTATGGGTAGCTTCTTCAGCTGTGTCTAAAGGTATGCTCTCATGCAGACAATCTTCGCGTGGAAGATCGCTTAGTAGATCTGGGACGTTGCTTACCCATTTACGCAACTTAAAGTGTCCCACGTTAAACAAATCGATGAGCTGAGACTTAGCTTGCTTTGCCTGGCTGAGAGTACCGAATCCACTTACCACATCATCAACATAAATATCTGACATGGTTACGTCCCTAGCGAGCGGATACGATTCACCTTCGTCGATGGCGAGCTGTCGCAATGTACGACAAGCGAGATAAGGAGAAGATGATACACCATACGTGACAGTATTCAACTGATACTCCATTAAGGGTTCCCTAGGCGATGATCTCCACAAAATACGCTGGTAGTCCCGATGTGACGGTGTTAACAAGATTTGTCGATACATTTGACGGACATCAGCCATGAATACAATGTCATGTTTCCTAAAACGCAACAGTATTCTTAAAATGTCACTTTGAAGCTTAGGACCGATAAGCTGCGAATCGTTTAGCGAATGGGAGTCAGAATCTTTTGCAGATGCATCGAAAACCACGCGGAGGCGAGTTGTTGACGAGTCCGGACGCAATACGCAGTGATGGGGTATGTAGTATTTTCCGTTGCCTACGTCATCGACAGGAACCAGGGACATATGACCCGATTCCTCATAGTCCGACATGAAGTCACTGTACTGACGATGTAAGTCCGGATCGCGAGAGAGCCTTCTCTCGATTGCGTGAAAGCGCCTAAGTGCTACCTCCCGAGTACCAGTAAAGATGGGTTCTGATTCCTCCTTGAATGGCAGTGAAACCACGTACCTTCCCGTGTCATCACGATAGTGTTCCTGATTGAACTTTAGCTCACATAACGTCTCGTCAGGAGTCAATAACGATGTTTTAGGAATGGAGTCGAGTTCCCAAAATCGATGAACTAATGAGTTTAAACCATCATCTGCGATATGTGACGTTGAATGTAGCAAATTGGTCGATGCGAGTTGGGTTTTTCCCAGAAGAAGCCAACCGAAAATAGAATTAAAAGCGGTAGGTTGGTTGTTACATCCTCGAGTGCGTTCACTAAGAAGTGATTCGGCAAAAACATCAGCAGCGAGCAAAATGTCAACAGGCCCAGGTATGTCGAAACCAGGATCTGCTAACGGTAACGATTGTATGTGTGACCAGTTTGATGTGTTTAATTTGGCAATTGGTTGGTCACCACAAATCTTGGCAATTACCCGCATATTCAAAGTGAACGCTACACGATCGTTTGTCCCTACTGGGCACGTGACGTCACCAATAATGGGAGCAGGGGCTTCACCGAGTCCACTGACGCTCGCGGTCGATTTACTGTACTTTAAGTTTAAGCGTTTCACTGCCGTTTCCGTTATAAAGTTGCTTTGACTCCCAGTGTCAAACAAGGCGCGCAATGGATGCATTTTACCAGTTGAATCGGTAACATGTACGATAGCCGTCGCGAGTAGAACAGAAGTGTTCGAATGAGCCTTTGAAACAAGTGACGATTCGGATTTTTTACTCGCGACAGCAGTAGTCTCCCGATGGAGCAAACTGTGATGGTTACGTTTACATGTTCGACAAGAAAATACCGATTTACAGTCTCTTAACTGATGAGAGGGCTTCAGACAATTGTAGCACCATTTTTTGTCGGTGGCTATTTTCATACGCTCGTCAAGCGATTTGTTGAGGAAATTAGTACAACTCGAGATAGAATGTGGTTCGCTACAAAATGGACACTTGACAAACTGAACATTGGTCTTAGAATGAGGTGCATCCGACGCCGCAACAAGTGAGTTGGTTGGGTGTATTCTTTTAGGTTGAGTAGTTACAGGAAGCTTATTAATTGATTTATTCGATTTAATTAATTCACTGAAATGAGTATCTCGCACCAAAGCCTCGCACTTAGATTTTAAAAACGTTTTTAATTGTTCGTACGTGGGTAGTTCGATGTGTGAATATTTTTCCTCAAAATCACGTCTAACACCCGTGTCTAGTTTAGATAGGATATGATACACAAGAACAAAATCCCATTTATCGATTGGCAATTCGATAGTTTTCAATATGCATAAGTTTTCTTCGAATAAATCAAGTGATTTCCGAAATTCATGAGGATTATTGTATTTGAATTCGATATTAAGGATATCCCTCCAACAAGTGAAAGCCAATTCCCGTTTACATTTATAACGCGCCGTCAGTGCTTGGTACGCATCATTATAATGTTCCTGGGTCACCGGGAAGGCCTTGACCACGGATAACGCATCTCCACTAAGCGATGAGATCAAATAATGAAACTTTTCTGTATTCGATAAAAAACCGGAATTATGTATCAAGGCATTAAATGTGTCGATATATTCGGGCCATTGTTTAACATTCCCAGAAAAAGTAGGTAGCACAATTTTCGGCAAACGAATATTCGGTGAAGATTTAGTGGTACACTGGCCAGACGATGAGTCACTGTTCGATAATTGACGATTAATCGACAAAACATTAAAATACATTTCATCGAAACGTTCCTGAATGTCACCGCTATCCCCACCCTCACTGTCACCAGAAATTTCTAAAATCGAATAATGCGCGTCTTCGAAATTTGCAACGATTTTTTTTATTTCCTGATGGTAGGAGAAAAATAAGTCGCGCTTGGTAATATCACTCGGCGCCAAAGAACCAATTTCCAAAGCCTTCGCCAACCGATTATAAGCGATAGTACGTTTTCTACGCAACGATGGCAAATCGGCAACACTATATTCAAATTCAGTAGACCGCGATTTACTTTTCTTAAAAACACTTTGTTTCCGAATCGATTGTTTACTAAGAAGCGACATTTCGTTTGCGGTAACTTTACAATGGCGAACGAGAATGAATACGCACAATCAATATAGATCTATGACTAGCTATCAACGTGAATCGAATAGCGAGCGGCCGCGGCCGGCCGGGAAACAGGTTTCGTATCTGTGGCTGTCTTGCGCGCGAATGTAATGCTGTTAACTTAATAAAAATCGACTGATTACAGTAAGCTTAAAGCGACTATTTAAACGACGACAATTTTTTTTTTTTTTTGTTCCTTTTTTATTAAAGATTACGATATGACTAAACAAGTTAAACCTTGTATTAATTGGTGCAATTAACGATTAATGTTTGAATATTTAACAAACAAAAAAAAATAACGATTAGCTGCCAAATAAATCAATCAAACAACGATTTATAAAATGGTTGTAAGCCGATATTTAAAAACTAACGTACCGATAAGCTAAAATGATTACGTAGTTTGATCTTACAATCCTTTAAATCAGTTGTGGGTATTATTGACGAATTTAGTTCGAAGATGATAATACGTTTGTGATTTCTAAATAGATAAAGTAAAATTTTAATTAAATTTTAACGATCCATCAGAAACTAATCACACCGATACGATTTAGACTAGGCGGAAGTCCCGGGTTTCGGCACCATAAAGATGTAGCATTCGCACGTTTTAGCTATGGAAAGCGTCCTGCTACCCTGGGTAGACCTGGAACAAGGTCTCCGATAATCGCGATCTGAAGGTTCACAGGTAGTGTAGGCAACAACAATACAATGAACGCACGTACCTTGGATACTGCTGCTGCACTCGCTGAATTCCGCCTTCTCCGATGGTGTAACCAGATCACCAAGCCGATGTATGCACGGTCACTTGCTATTGCTAGGTAGCTCTCGTAGCTTCGATTATATGGTAAGGAGAGAACGAAATGTTCGCGGTCGCGCGCGCCGATAGTGACTACTGGTGCGTAGACGGGAGCCGGCGGAGTATACTTTTAGTCTTCGTATACCCTCGATCCAGTTGATATTTTTGACGTGCGCACATAGCAGCCTTTTTCCAAACTGCTTTGTGTTGCCATACGTAAAACCTTAGAACCTTCGATTCTGCGTTTAGAATGAATACGATAACGAAACAAAAGTATTTGATATATATTTTGTGATAAAAATTGATATGCCAATAAATGTTATGATTAGTAATCGTTATGGTGAAAACATTTATGCGAAAAAAATATATACTGAAATACTACAAAAGATGTTATGGGGAAAAAAGTATGCGTTATGATTTATTCTGTATGAACGTTATGCTAAATGATAAGTATTCCAAAAAACGTTATGCAGCTCTAAAATATGCATTACTGTTTTATGCAACCGAATATGGACCCCAAAACGTCTTGCCTGTTTGAAATAATATTGATTGTACAGATTTGGCTTAATTAATTTGAGAATTAGCTTAGTGTGTGTGTATTGCCTTAGATGCCCAAATGAATAACTTTGTAGAGGCAAACTTTTAAACTAAAATATAAAAAAAAGTAATAAAATCGAATGCATCTTTATTTTTTTAATTTTACGTCAACCCAAATAATTTTATCAAAATTTTATGTTGACATTTAAAGACTGAATATTAAACAGCACGCAATAAACGATTAAAACAATCAAAAGTCGAACAAAAACTCTTTTCCAAATAAAGTGTTCACTCAAAACTTTGCCCGCGTTCACAAATCGCGCCTTCACATTAGTTTGTAGAAAGTAATTTCCTGAAGAAAACTCACTTCCTGAAACTTATTTCTAGGCCATTGTTGGGGACAATAGTCGGTTGATTCGCGTCATACCATCACGATGACGTAAAAGTTTTTACCACGATTTCTCGATCGAGTTACTATCGCATAATAAAAAGTGAGAACTTGATCGACATTGAGAGTTTGCTGCGTTGTGCTCTATAAAACCTTAAACCAAGAACATTAAATTATGGGTCAAGTCCGTGGAACATTTTATGGTTGCAATTTCCGGTAAAAAAAATCTTTAAACATAAAGTTGAATCTAAATATACCTTATTCTCGTTGTTTTAATGATTTCTAAAACTATAATAATAAAAAAGAGAGTATTATAGTTAATTCAAAGTTATTTATAGTAGGAATATATTGTAACTTATAAATAACAATAAAAACGATTCCGTAAATGTTGACACTGACATGACAAGTACAAGACAAAGGCAATTTAAAAATAAAGATTTATGTCACGTTCCGAAATCCAATCATAGGTTTTAAAATCTTACCCAGCCTAATATAAAATTGTTATAACAAATAGTTCAATCTTATTGTTATTGTTTTTATGATTCAATGAACTAAAATAATATAATAAAACCAAAACGGAGTACTATAATAAATTCAAAGCTAAATAGCTAAAATAAGAATAAAATGTAACAAAAAAGTCAATAGTGCGATTCGGAACGCATTATCACATATTTTTAGGTATTAAATTAAAAAAGTACTGTACCGTGCTAGGCCGCAAAAAGCGATTTTCTACGCAGACACTGAATGATAAAACCTTCTCTTCCGAGCGTGTGAAGTGAAAAAGCTATTTTTGGTAAAACGTTTTATAGTATGTTTTTTTTTGTTTGGTAAATATTATTTATTTTATTGTTGGTATCGTGGTTGTCGGATAGCAGCCAAGTAAAAGTCAGTTACTTTGCAAAAATAAGTATAAGATTCATATAATGACAAGTAGGTACATAAGTTGAAAACAGTAGGTAAGTAGATATTTATCAAATAAAATATCGCTATTCATTTACCAACTTGGTAATTTTATAATACTAATGAAGCAATAAAAATACTTACTACGAAAACATTTAAAATAAGTAGGTAATATTAATAATAATTTAAAATAATAAATAATACATCTAATCTTAGACTAAATATTAACCCGACGAGCGTAGGGCGTAAAATTTGAAACAGGGAGCATTACGTGGGTGTGACCAACCCATGTGATTTATCCTATTTTTACATGATCATATTATTATTTCATTATAGTTTATTAATTGTTGTTGTTATATAGTTCGAAAATTGATTTCGAGGGTAAAATTAAATACATTGCATATTTATTTATTTACGAAATGAGCAATTACTATTTTGATAATTAAAATACTAAAAGACAAAACAAAATACATTTTTCTAATAGCTAATAAGGAATAAAACAAATAATGAAATCTACTTTTGTACTAATTAACTATAGAGACTATTAATCATTTTGAGCTCGAGTGTATAAATTCACATGCCATTTTCTTACCAGTCAAACAGGCCATTTTATGCCAGTCTTCCCAGTCAAATATCGTCCGTTACCTTCACTCATTATTTAGCTTGCAAGAGTACGAGAAGTTATAAAATAACATAAATAAAATAAAAAAGTATTTGCAAAATTTTTTAGCACGGAGCGTAAACTCACCCAACCGCAACTTTGACAACATCTCAACACCTCGCCGGTCGGCAGTTATCAGTGACGTTTAAAGTCAATGCTTACACACCTCCTCTCGCGCAGCTACTTGGACGCACAGGGGGCCGATTCTCGCGGCTTCTACATCTCGAATTCGACATTTTATATCCTTAATTTCTTTATAAAAAATGTAAGTAAAATCACTACTATTGTCAAAAACCTTTAGTTTTCATTTCATTATCTTTGATAGTCATATAATGTCAAAGATTGCTTTCAGTGAGATTTTAATACAGATTTTGACTCCAAAAAATAACAAATTTGGACGTTTAATGTACAAAATATCGATCGATTTAACAGCGTGTGGGTGTATAACACCCAACTTACTGAGCTGAGTACAGTTTTGTCATCACACGACTGTACGCGTTTCTTTTTTATTGTTATTTTGTTTGAATTCTTTATTTTTTGTTTAATTTGTGCTTTTTTTTTTCTCATACTTCTATGTAATATGTTTGTGTTAATGTGTACCTTTGTGTGATGTCAAAATAAATATTTTTCTATTTCTATTTCTAACTTTATGTGTGATACACACCGAACGGACGGAGTCGGCGCGCAGTGCAGCGTATGTTACAATTGCAGAAGGAAATTGAAACATCTGTAAAAAAGTTTAGGTCTTTATTTGCATGCAATTTACGTAGCCGACCGGGAGTGCGCGGACGCCGCGCTAGCCGGCCGCTCCTCGCGTACGCCCATGCAAATATAGAACTTAACTTCTGTGCAGATGTTTCAATATCCTTTAGCAATTATAGCATGCGCTCCGCCGCGCGCCGACTCCGTCCGTTCGGTGTGAAGCATACACTAGGGCGGTTACAACCCGATACTCGGGTTCGTCGATCGACGAAAAATTCCAAATTATGCGAAAATAATGACACTTTTTAATTGCAGTTTGTGATCATCACGTTTAACATTTTGTATATTTTATAGTTTTCGGAACAAATAGACTCGAGTAAAAAGTCCCTATCGAGCTGTCACAAATTTTGCGAACTTGAATTAAGTATATAGATAGATTACGCTCGCCGGGTGATAGCACATAAAAATACTAGGACAGTAAACAAACATACTAGCACCTAAAAATAGTAAGATTGAATATAAACATACTAAAATAGCACCTAAAAAGTGTTTCAAATTGTAGATTCTATACCCACACATTTCAATGTAGGTAGGTTATGTAAACTGTTAATTAGGTGATGGTTAAATACAACCCATATTAAATTAATATTCAATTTTGTGCAAACAATTTCCTTTACAGCTCCAACGTTCTGCCACGAAATGCCGTCGCTGCATCATTAACGAAGCGTGTTAATTGAAAAACGTCATTTCATCTGTTAGTGTCAAACGCAATATGAAGGGGGTGTTTGACGGTGAATCATAAATGGGAACCGTTTTATGTTGAAAACGATATTAACGATGTTAGCGATGTATTCATTAAGGCTAGCGCACACTACAGCCGTATTCGTAACGGGAAAATTCGCGAAAAAAAACGATCCCAAAAAGTGTATAGATTTAGGAGGATTATTGGATACGGCCCGCTCTATTATTATGCGCCAGCGTTTAGCGGAAAAAAGTCTCGGAAAAAGTCGCGTATGGAAAACTGAATTCATAAACATTTCATTTAAGGCGCTATATGACTGAAGCGAGATAGCAATGAGAAAACACGCGCGCGGGAGCGAAACCGATTTTGCATATTAGGCGAAAAGCCACGAAATTACTTTGTAGTAAATAAGTTGCAGCGATTTAAAAGAAAAGAAACTACACGATGCTAACTATTATCTGTTTCCAATAATTAAATCAATTGCCAATAGTATATTGTAACCCCATTTAAGAATAATCTTGAATTTTCGTATTTTGAAAAAAAAAAAATCTCGAAAGAAAAAGTGTCGCTGCAAAATTATAAAATCGTGTTTCTGAAACTTTTCAAATCTAGATAAAACTATGAACAAATATAAATATATCTTATTACCTTTGTAACAATTCTATCCGTCCTAGTTTTTAACACAAATACATACTATTTCCGAATAGCGTCAATCCTGCAATGTAAATACAAAATATAAAGAGAGCACACCTAGTTTTGTTCTAAATACTTACTCTTTGTAAGTCCTTTTTAGGGTTTCGTAGCCTAAAGGCAAAAAACAAAACCCTTATAGATTCGGCCAAACCGATGTATGTCACACATCGCATGCTCTAACTTTTAAAATAAGAAAGTAAAAAAAAAAAAAAAAATATGATGTAGATCTTTTTAAAAAGTTTTAATGAAATTTGGTTTGAACAAAATTTTTTAAGTAGTTTCAGAGCTATAGCACATTTTCCAAAACCGCAAATATAACTTTGTCATTCATACAAATACAAACTTACTTATAAAAAAAATATATTTTTGCAGACGCAAAATTATAATGGCATTTTGGCAATCATAATAATAGAAACTTTATTGCACACGATACAAAAACAAACACATACAGAGAAAATGTCAAAAAAGGCGGCCACAATAGGCGGCCTTATAGCTACGTAGCAGTCTCTTCCAGGCAACCTTGGGTGAGAGGCGAAACCCTTCATGTGCGAATTCGACTCGCACTTGGCCGATTGTTTAGTTCATAGAACGTATAGAGCGTCGGTATGCCTACAGTTTTCTTGTATTAGTAAACCAATTATTTTATCTGAAAAAAAATCCAGAAGTTATGAGAATTCTATAGATTTCGATGTGCTCTTTCTGAAATTTCAACTTTACAATACCAATTAAGAGTCGCACCGTTGTTCATAAAAAAAAATGGAAATTAACGCTTTCATAATTATGCAGCTTATAGACTAAATACTGTACACAAATTCCTAGTAACGACGTGTATGATTAACGATGACGTCAATAGTCGTGTCTGCGACAGGCAGTAGTGTGTCGGTCCTTATCCCATATGTGGAGGAGGTTGTATATAATAATATATGTACGACTATATTTCCCTACTTACCTTACTTATATTATAAAAATAAAAGTTTAGATGTTTGGATAGTCCAATGTTTGTTACCCAACCACTCAAAAATGCTTAATGGATTTAGATGAAATATGGCACACGGACTGTTTATATAGCCTACATTGCACAGCGGGCGGCCATTAGTTGTATTCTACTAATATAATAATGCGAAAGTATGTCAGTTTGTTTAATTGATTTTTCCTCTTAAACGGAAAAATACTGAATGGTTTTTTTTTATGAACGACGGGGAGACTGGTTAGCCTTACCATACTTGATGTTAAGTATGGATAAGGCTGAAGATGGAAGATGGAAGCGAGCCTCTCCCGGAATCCTTAATCACTGAGGTACTGGCTATCTTATCTCGAACTGCCGGAACACAACAAATTTGAAAACATTGTTGTTATGGCGTCAGACTTAGATAAGAAGGTGGTAGCTAGCCAGGCGGACTTACAGCAAGCCCTACCACCAACCAACATTAGGATTTTTAGTTGTAGGGACTTCAAGTAGTAAACAATACATAGGCTAGATTAAGAAAGAAAAAAAGAAAAAAATAATATACATTTTTATTGTAACCTGACGAAAAGGCCGCCACTCAGCCAATAAATAAAATTATTATATAAATCACTTCATATTTAATTTTCCACACAGAACAACTGCCTACGTGCGGGATATTTGCTATTCTATAAGATGTCTTTCGAGATTTTGCCTAACAGATTTACAGTTTCGGATAGGTGGTGGCAGACTATTCCAGCACTTTGTCGCAGCATAGCTCGAAAGGCAGCCGCTCTGTGATGTGGTAAAACCAAATGAGATACAATCCTGACTTTACGTTGTGAGAACGTAAGTTTATCAAACACATATTTAGGCCACCTGATGACGATTGTCCCAAACAACAGACAACCAAATGTAAAGTACGTCGAGCTGTTATGTTCAATTAGTTGTAACGTTTCAAAAAAGAGCTAATATGTGATCATCGCGGGACAGGAAAATAATAACGTGCACAAGCATTCTGGATGCGATGTATTGCTTTTTTAGTCAATTCAAGCAGGCACCCTTGAATTACAGTTTCTGCGTAATTGAGTTTTTTTTTATTCACGACGTGGAGACTCTTAGCCTTCATCATACCTTATGTTAAGTATTGCTAAGGCTGAAAGATGGAAGCGAGCCTCTCCCGGAATCCTCAGCCACTGAGGAACTAGCTATCTTATCTCGAACTGCCGGAACACAACATTGCTGAAAACATTGTTGTTATGGCATCAGGCTTAGATAAGATGGTGTAGCTAGCCAGACGGACTTGTCTATCTTATCTCGAACTGCCGGAACACAAAAATGCTGAAAACATTGTTGTTATGGCGTCAGGCTTAGATAAGATGGTGGTAGCTAGCCAGACGGACTCACAACAAGTCCTACCACCAACCAAACCGAATACAATATGTACCGCCGCTGGGAATCGAACCCGGGACCCCTGGGTCTGATACCGGTGGTTGTACCACTAGACGACAGAGGTATTTGAAAGCTTGGATAGAATGAGTGCTTTACACATCCTTACTCGCATATCAATACTTAAACATCACGAACCCGATACAACACCTTCAACCTGTAGAAACAATTCCTTGAAACCTCTGCCACATGCTGCTCAAATTAAAGTTTGTCATCTAAAAGTATGGCTGGAGACACTCGGTCTTAACGATCTCCGTTTATAGTAACAACCGGGTTCCTGGCTGCAATGTCATCTGCTTCAGTTTTCGTACCTAGTATCATGAATTTGGATTTGTTTGGGGTATCATTTTATTCCGACATTCCCACGGAAACGGGAAAAATGCGGGTGAAACCGCGGGCGGCCGCTAGTCTATGCTTCTATACTAATATTATAAAGAGGAAAAACTGGATTGTTTGTTAGTATGTTTGTTTGCATTGAATAGGCTCCGAAACTACTGAACGGATTTGAATGAAATTTTGGTACACAGATAGTAGATAATGAACATATGATACTTTATTTCCCGATATTCCCACGGGAACGGCAACCACAGGCGGCCGCTAGTAAATAAATAAAACAATACCGTGACTGACTGACAGACAATGCACGCGCAGCCCAAACGGCAGATTAAACTGAAATTTTGCATACAGGCTCCTTTAACGATGTAGACG
The DNA here is from genome assembly GCA_910589605.1 of Chrysoteuchia culmella. Classification (NCBI taxonomy): domain Eukaryota; kingdom Metazoa; phylum Arthropoda; class Insecta; order Lepidoptera; family Crambidae; genus Chrysoteuchia; species Chrysoteuchia culmella. Next base: position 8,352,526 of record OU342651.1, read on the forward strand.
AGCAATAGGAAAGGATAATTTTGGTATTCCCAAGGTACCGAGAACAACGAGGGTGAAACCGCGGGCACTCGCTAGTATACACTAAAATAAATACATAATTTTCCAAACGACTTGTCTTCTATACCTTGTTTGCACTAGTTGATTTGTAAAGTAGAATTCGATTTTCACGATAGATAATATTAAAAAAACACAAACAAACGAAGCAGAGAAGTTACTAAAAAAGTTTAAAGGTAGCATAGTCCGAACAAGGCTTTTTCGGGGTAAAAAATAAGGTCACTGCATTCTTTTTTTAATGTTGAAGTAAATATATTCATGAAACTAAATCTAAAAAAGGCGAGGCTTTTTCAAGAATTTTCTTTTGTGTCGATAAATCATCTAATGATAGATTTCGTTAAATTTAAAAGAATAATTAAAAATTACTGGTATCAGACCGAGGGGTCCTGGGTTTGATTCCCAGCGGGGGTACATATTGTATTCGTTGTGGTTGGTGGTAGGACTTTTTGTTAGTCCGTCTGGCTAGCTACCACCATCTTATCTAAGTCTGATGCCATAATAACAATATTTTCAGCATTGTTGTATTCCGGCAGTTAGAGATAAGATAGCCAGTTCCTCAGTGATTGAGGATTCCGGGAGAGGCTCGCATCCATCTTCGGCCTTATCAATACTTAACATCAGGTACTTATGATGAAGGTTAAGCTCTCCACGTCGTTCATAAAAAAAATCTAACGAATTTAACCTACTCTAGATTAGTTACTTAAATTAATAGTTTAGTAACTAAAGTTATATAGGATAGCGTAGTCGGTATTTAATCCATTTCAAATCCACGATTCTACTTTTCCGATGAATATTCAATTGCGAGCAATTTCAAAAGTGTGTTCAAAGTTTACAAGAACCCGCCTTTTTACATACTGCCGATAAAAAACAACCTAGAATTTTATGGATTTTGCGATGCTATTTTTTATGTAAGTAACAAATTTTAAACAAGAAATATTCGTAAAATAACTATAATAGGGACTTGAACCAATGCCCAATGCCAGGGAAATCCCAAAGGTCCGAGTCCCGTCTGAGAAACATGAGACAAGTTGATTTTTTCTAGTACAGTACGATAAGACTTATAACGAACGTTGCCAAAAAAAGTACTTACATAAAACGTCATTTTTGACAGTTGTGCAGCACCTCCGCCCGCGTTAATAAGCCTTGTCGCACGTGTGATAAGGTCTTTAGTGAACGTAGCAAAAAAAGGAACCAACACCGCCATCTTTATTTACGTCAATTTTGACAGTTTCAGCGCCCTCGTCCGCTTTCATTATAATCCTTGTCGCACTGTATATTTTCTTGTTTAAAATTTATAGAAAAAAAGCTAGAATGTCAGTGAATTTCCAACAGCACAGAATCCGAGTGTTTATATGATTGATGGCATGGTCGTTAGAAACGGCTGCGGCTGGCAACAGAACGTCACAAAGTCTTTATTTTGTGCTAACTGCGTTCATCTTTCTTTGACGCGACGAATTTACGTGATGTCATTATGTCGGGAGATAAAAGGAGGTGCCATAGAATTTGCTGCGCTGACACAATTTTCGTGTTAAAGAGTACTAAAATTGGGGAAAATTAAATAGTGAGATGAGCTTTTGCATGATAATAACGTATTTTGGGATATTTCAAAACAAATAATAAGATAACCAGTAAACCAGAATAATGGACAATATAATAATGTCAAAAACGGAATCATCAGCATATTATCGTCTAACCTCTGTGGCTTACTATTAAAAACTAGCGGCCGGCCACGGTTTCACCTGCGTGGTTCCCGTTCCCGTAGAAATATCGAGATAAAAAGTATTCTATGTTCATAACCAGGTTATCTACCATCTGTGTACCAAATTTCATTCAAATCCGTTCAGTAGTTTTTGCGTGAAATAGTAACAAATAAACTGACCTACTTTCGGATTTAAAATACTAGCGGCCGCCTGCGGTTTCACCCCGACGTGATTCCCGTTCCCATGGAATAATCGGGGTAGAAAGCAAACAAACGGATAAACTTTCGCATTTATAATTACTTATGAATATTCGTAGATAAGTAGGTGTATGTAGTAGGAAGGATCTTAATTTAACTACCTATTAATTATTTATTTATTCGCAGGTTCCACTAATTGAAATACCTAAATAGTAGTGCTTTACGGATTTCAGTGACTTTAATTAATAATATTACGCTTAGTCTGCCATGTAAAAGTATAAACAATTAAAATGAAACGTATCCTCAGTTATCCATGTACTGCATTTTTATAGTATGTATATAGTATATTTCTTAAAAGAAGCTTAAAACCAACAAGTTATTGAAATACTTCCCTCTTAATATAATTCACACCAACTTTAACTTTTTTTTACGAGGTACATGGCTTAAATTAACACATAAATGATCAACTCAGACAATTTGTAAGTCAATCCTAGAACAACAAAGATTTTCTTAGTTGAGTTTTACTTACAATTACTCTACAGCAAAATACATAAGAACTGAAATGATCATTAGAGAGTGCCTTACAGACGATCATTAATTATTTTATCTGACTTGGCAATGCTTAAGACTTAAGTCTGTCTCAAAGGAAAGGGAGATTTGAAATAAGAGTAACATGAATTAACATATTTCTTGAGTGAGGTATAAATGTCGCAGCAAAATGAACAATCGTTTACTATGCAAATCTAGATTGGTATGATACTTCAAGAGTATGTTGATTTATGATAAATTTTAAATAGAAAAATATTGGCAAAAATCAACTCGGCCACAAGTGAATTCACAAGTGTGAATCGAACACACGACTCTAACCTAACCACTTAGCTACGGAGATTTAAGTCTGGGTCATCTGAGAATTCACTTGTGGCCGAGTTGATCTTTTAATTTTTTTTTTCTATTTATATATTTATTATTTATGTATAAAAATAGCACTGACAAATACAAAAATTAAAAAAATCATTGTGAGTATGTTGATTTTGCTTGGAAGTCTTGGTTAGGATTGTGGTTAATTTTGATATAACTTTAAAATGGACTATGGAGATGGCTATTTCTTTCGAGATTTATATTCAAGACGTAGCTCAACACCATCGAGAAATTTAATGAGGTGCCATAAATAATGTGTATTGAGGTAGAGAAAGCAACAAAATCAGAAGATAAACAAAGCTCTTGGCTCAGATGGCATTAACAACAAATTCCTTCTTCAACTTAAAGATGTCCTGGCACCCATACTCACTTATCTATTCAACGACGTCATAAAGAGGTAATCCATACCTACCCAACGGACATCTTCGACTTTAATATTATAACATAAGAAAGAAGACAAAAACAACATAAACAATTATCAACCAATTAGCTTGATGTCGAAGATTTACAAAGTATTTTCTAAAGTAATTCTAACACGAAAAACAATAATTTTGAAACTCTACCCTAGACCACGTCATCCACGTAGTCAAACAACTATTCGAGAAGAACCAAGAATGCTGTACTGAATTCTACTGCTGCTTTGTTGACCTGCAAGGCATATTTTAATTCTCTCGACCATGAAATAATCTGGAAATCCGCTGTCACAAAAACTTTTTACGGCGGTCCTAGAAGAGGTTTTTCGAAAATTAAGTTGGGAAGAACGTGGATTGCCTATCAACGGAGAATACCTATCACATTTGAAGTTTGCGGACGACTTCATATTCTCGACGTCAAAGAACGAACTCCAGACAATGCTCAACGAACTATACACAGAAAACCAAAAAGTGGGGTTAACTATGAACATGCAGAAAACAAAAGCAATGACAACGGAAAACAAGAATTCATACATGTAAACAACAGGAAAATCGAATATGTGAACGGATTTAATTTAAGACAGTTAATATCTACAACAGACCTTACAACAAAAGAAATATAGACCCAAATTGGTAATTATTGGACGAGATTTTGGAGTCTAAAGGAAATACTGAAAAAACCTTGATGTGAACATAAATTATAAACAGAAACTGTTTAACACTTGGGTCATTCCCATTCACACTTATGGATGCCAAACCTGGGCCCTGACTAAGGCACACACCAGAAGATTGGAAACTTGTCAGAACACTATGGAGAGGAGCATTTTGGACATAAAACTATCAGACAAAATAAAATTAGAAAATATTAAGAGTAAAATAAAAACTAAAAATATAACCCACATTGTAATGACACAAAAATGGACATGGACAGGACATACAGTGACGGTGAGGGTTAATGACAAGTGGAGCAAAGCGTTAATATACTGGCACCCAAGGAACGCTAGAAGGAAGCGTGGGAGGCCATATAAAAGGTGGGTTGACAAGATAAAGGTTCAACCTGGACCAGAGAGGCTATGGACAGGGTATCGTAGTATCAAATGGAGGAGACATTTGTCGGTGGACACACGGACTAACAATAACAATAATAAGTATTTTATTTAAATTAATGATTGTAAAAACTTGTAATAAGTCTGAGTAAAAGAAAAAAAATGTGTACGAATTCTTGGAGAGCTGCTTTACTGAAACCATATTCAAACACATATACAATATTTGTGACATAGAAAAATAAATACAATTAATATCCGATGTATTAAACATACCTAGAATTAAAATACTTACCTATTTTTTTTCCTATTGTCATTTACAAAATGGAAACTGTTAAAATTAGGAATTTTTAAATGTCAACCGGACCGATACAATTAAGTCTTTTAATTTAATTAAATTCACGAGAAAGAATGTAATATACTTTCGAAAACTCCATTTAACTTGCCAAGTTACTTTTTTCTAAAGTATTCAAGGGATTCCAACGTTATATATCTCAGAAAGTTCACCGAAAGAGCTTGTCCCATCTTAATTAAATGTTGGCATATAAACCTTACCCTTTGGAAAAACCTTCATTAGACTCATTACTGCAATAATACGAAAGGGTCTTAAACAGATGGAGCACTCTGTTTTGAACTCTAGGTACGTTGAAATAAGGGTTTTAAACACGCATCCTATCCAAATACAAGTCCAAATTCAAAAAGCACAGGAGAGGACGACAAAAAGAATGGTCTTTTCAGATTTGCTTTTTTAAGGGCATCGTTAAACTAAATTGTGGCTGAGGTGGGCAAACACCAAACCTAATGAGGTACACCGAAAAAGTTTTTCTACAAAAGGAAATTAGGTAAATTGATTGCCTTTATAAATCACTAAATTCCGGTTTCGGGTTAATCTTTACTTATTTTTCATTCGACCACATGGTGGGAGACGATAAGAGGAAATTCTTTGTTTTGTGTTTTCCCTAAAAATAAAAAGTTACTGTCATTTAATCTGTAAATCAATGAAAACAAAATATATGTCTTTTTACTTGTTTATTTTGGTCAATAGATATTTTTTTGTGTTAGGAGAAGTGAAATTTTATACAAAGCAATTATAATATAACTAGTCGCCACCCGCGTTTTTACCCGCGTGGTTCCCGTAAGAATATCCCGTAGTAATATGGTTTTGTCATTCAATTTCTGCGTGGAAAATCGTATTTTGCAGCCTAGCGTGCTAAAGTATTATTTAAATTTAGAAAGAAAAATCGTCATAATGCTTTCCGAATCGCACTATTGACTTTTATGTTATATTTTATTCTTGTTAAAAATGACTTTGAATTAATCCTAATACTCCGTTTTCGTTTTATTATATTATTTTAGTTCCTTGAAACATAAAAACAATAGGATTGAACAACTTATTTCCTATAAGAATTTTCTATTTACGGTGGGTGAGATTTCATAACCTCTGATTGGATTTTGGAACGTGACAAAAACCTTTATTTTTAAATTGTCTTGCACCTAAACATTTTCAGAATCGTTTTATTCCTATTTCAAATAACTTTAAATTAACTATAATACTCCCTTTTTAATTATTTTCGTAATTTAAATCATAAAAACAACAAGAGTAACGCATAATTAGATTAAACGATTTCTTAAAAGATTTTTTTACCAGAAGTTGACAGCGGAAAAACACCTAAAAAAATTACCTCGCTGTTGTGAGATGAAAAATTGTGTATTGCGCTCGGCAGAATAGTTTTTAGCGTATCGTACTTTTGAAACCCTCGCTACGCTTAGGATTAAATAGAGGTTACTCGCCGCGAAGTCTAACTTTCTAGCCTTACATAACAAATTACTATTGTTTTGACCCCGGCGTAAGGTATGCCTATGTGTGTAAAATTTTATACAGATCCGTGTAGTCATTTTCGCGTGATTGAGTAACAACCATCCAAACCTTAGTGGATATTTTTAAAATCAGTGTTTTTATCGTAGCTACCTATTCGTACCTTCATTAAAAGTTGCGGACCTACTGCATGGAAGTTAAGTAAAATTATTAATAATGCGGTGGGTATTAAAAAGTTCAGTTTAATAAAAGTTTGGGCTTATTATGCCACAAATAAATTAATGTAATCTGTGTTGGTTAGCTTAACTCATCAAAGGAGGATATTACATTTTTAATGAATAAAAAATAACAACTGGACTCTGAAGACCCGGGTTTGAGGTCGACCGTGTGAATCACTGTGCCATAGAGCTTATCATAATGACTATTTTATTCTATTGATTTTTAAATAGAAAAATATTGGAAATTTAATTCTCAGATTCCCATTTGAGAATTCACTTTTGGCCCAGTTGTTTTTCTCCCATTTTTTTTCTATTTAAAATTTGTATAAAATAGCATTAAAAATGAACAAATGAATAAAAAACCATAGACTAGTTTATTCTTTAACTTGATTCATATTTTTAAAATATTCAGATAACACTGCATCAGCTAAATAGTTAGTGATTATAATGTGTTCACTATTTTATGAATACCTAAGGTACGATTTCGATTTCCAGTTAAAAAATATTCCTCTGTTATTTTATCATATACGGATTAATATACATTCATTATCTTTTGTTGTGATTGTCATTTATTTTAGTTGGTGATGTTAACTGATCTGCCGGCCTAGCATGAGCGGCTTTTATCGACTATTACATATCATACCATATCGCGTGATATAATGATGGTCATGCTAGGCAGCCTGGCTAATATTTTTTATCCTAGTATTGAAAAATCAACCATGAGACAGTTGATGTTAAAAACTTACTGTCTATGACATACATTGCTAATTTATTATTAATTTAGTTTAATTGTTTATTCTTATTGTAATTTATTGGTACTCTCTGTATTGCATACTAATTTTATTTGGTTTTAAATGTGAGAAACGAAACTACAACAAAGAACTATTCTATTCTTCTGTCTACAGTGTCACACCAATACCTACCACCTATTAATTTACCACAAGTTAAACTTTAAGGTCCTACAATGTTATTAGCACATACAAACTATCGCAAACTTCAAAAGCAAATGAATAAATGTGTACACATTGTGTGTGATTATCAATATTTGTGTTGATTATTTGTCTTTCAGCGGTGGGAACAAGGAACTGCGCTTCATTGTATTGACAAACTGTATTGAACACACCTATTCATGGATATTCTGATTTAATTTCGATGTTAGGTGTAACCTGTTTGATTGACCTACTTTATCTTGTAGAATTTTGAATAACACGAAATTATGACGTTGGTTTGAATAAATGTGTACTGTACACATTGTGTGTGATTGTCGATATTTGTGCTGTTTATTTGTCTTTCAGCGGCGCGAACAAGGAACGGCGCTCCATTGTATTGACAAACAGTATTGAACACACCTATTCATAAATATTCTAATCTAATTTCGATGTTAGGTTTTACCTGTTTGATTGACCTACTTTAAATCTTGTAGAATTTTGAATAACACGAAATTATGACATTGATATGAATAAATGTGTACACATTGTGTGTTATTGTCGATATTTGTGCTGTTTATTTGTCTTTCAGCGGTGGGAACAAGGAACGGCGCTACATTGTATTGACAGACTGTATTGAACACACCTATTCATGTATATTCTGATTTAATTTCGATGTTAGGTTTTACCTGTTTGATTGACCTACTTTATATCTTGTAGAATTTTGAATAACACGAAATTATAACATTGGTATGAACATTGTGTGTGATTGTCAATATTTGTGCGATGTTATGTTTTACCTGTTTGATTCACCTACTTTATACCCTGTAGTATTAGACGCAATTGCTACATTAGTTTGTTACTAAAACCTAATGTAGTAACATTTGAATCTTTTCAATGGGTCCAGCCGTCCTCAAGTTATCGGGGGACCAACACAAAACAAACATGCAGACGAACATACAACTTCCTAAACAAGAAAATATACTAGAAAAAAGCAACTAGTCTCATGTCGCCCTGACGGGATCCCTTCAGGGCGACATGAGACTAGTTGCTTTTTTCTAGTATATTTTCTTGTTTAATATTTATCACATAAAAATAGCATTGTGAAATGCAAAATTAAAAAGTTATAAATACAACTTCCTCTTTTTTGAAGTCGGTTAAAAATGACGCTAGTTTTGGTTTTTAAAGATGACGACGACAAACATGGTTCATACTAATTTTCAGCCACTCTTTTATTTTTCTCATTAGTAAAGTAAAACCTATGGAGCCAGACTAAAAGAATGTAAGACTTTTAATACCGGCTCCTAGTTAAATCTATATTGAAACTATCGAAAGTATTCACAAAAAAAAAGAAAAAGTAGTGACACCAGAATCAGACTGCAACGTCGAACGTATATTTAGATTCCCGCGATTTCGCATTGCAGTTTTCGGAATACCACCTTTCGGAATAGTGTCTTGATTTAAAAATGATTAAGAAATCTTTGAAAATTATCGTTTTAATATTTGGTGTGTGGTTGATGTCACTTATAACTGTGTTGAAAGATGAAAAATCGGGATCGTTAATAATGTTGAGTGACAATGAAATGTATCTACAAGCTTTAGATGCTATTACGGATAAATCAAAAAAATATGTGTCAACTGATAATGTTTCTATTTTTAAAGGTAACTCAATAAAAATTATGTTTAAAAATTCTACTCTTTTGTATTAAACTTGTTTATACTGTTAGATGTTGCAACTATTATGTTTGAAAAATGGATGAAGTTACGCTTAGATTTTTAAACAATTAATGTTTACTAATTTCAAAGCTAAAAAAATGGAGCGATTTAATCAATAAGTTGATCAAAAATCCTAAGCACGTCCGAGAATAAGGATCAGTTGTTTGTGTTTTCAAAAATGTCAATGTAAAAAAATATAATTTTTCAGCATGGAATTCATTGGAACCTGTCGATACCCAATCATCATTTGATTTGGCTACTGTTGTAAGAAATTATGACATTTCACCAGGTAATAAAAATTATTTAACCGTTATCTGTGTATCGTCGTCATCGTCATCAGCCATTTTTAACTTCCCCACTGCTGGGGTACTGGCCTTCCTTATGGATGCTTACAACATCTTAATTCCGAAGCCAGTCGGCCTACCATCATCTATTAGAAACCATCATGTCATAAGCACGTTTTTTTGCGTTTTGTTTCATTGAATTTGTCACATTTTGCACTTTTTGTCGCGATGATTGAGCGAAGACATCACAAAACTTGAAGCTTACTTTAAGAGATTCGTAGTACGAAATAGCATAGTAAGATTGAAACAGTACTGCGATCTTTCCGAACAAAAGTGTAAGTGTCTTTCCGTAAATTAAAATCTCCCAAAATATAATCATCACTTACCTAGTACAAATAAGGAAATTGTTGTTTATATGCGAAAACAAGTAACTGTGTATATTGTGTTATGTTTGTTATCAATCAATCAATCAATAATTTATTTATTTGTCACTTATTAGTCATATTGCTTATTAGTCATATAAATACTGTATGTTTTCCGAATAAAATAAAATAAAATAAGAGGTGGTGTTAGGCCCCAGCACATTAAAAACAAATGCCGGTATCATTATTATCGGCATTTGTTTAAAGGGGCCATAACATTGAAAAATTTAATTATGTTCATGCTACATTTAGCTGTGTAGTATCGGCTTAGAATAGCACTACCCCCTCTCATCCCGTGAGTGTCGTAAAAGGCGACTTAGGGACTTAGCCTTCAGGAGATGGGCAGCAGCGTCTCCTACATACTTGGCCATACTGCGATCGCCAACCCGCCTGCCAAGCGTGGCGATTATGGCAAACCCCCCCTTTTGGGGGAGGCCTTTACCCAGCAGTGGGTGTTATACGGCTGAGACGACGACGACGACGACATGCTACATTTAAAGCTGTGTTTTTTCCTTTTTAGGGTTCCGTAGTAAAATCAACAAGGAACCCTTACAGTTTCACCATGTCCTGTGTGTCTGTCCGTCCGCGGCTTAGCTCAGAGGTTTTTACTTCTAGAGAACTGTAATTTGGCAAGAATGTGAATATTAATTACGCCAAAAAAGCACCCAACAAAAAAACCCCCCTCTAACATTTTAACGGTAGCTTACGGATACGTAAACAAATTCAGGATAATAGTACATTTAATGAAGTTCAAATGAAAACTATCACTGCTAGAGAGACTTTACAGGTTGAGAAGTAACAGTCGAAAAAGTAAAATAAAAATATATTTTGAAAAGTTGTCATACTTAGGTATAAAGTCCATTGAATAGACAAATATATGTATAGTCGTTAATAGTGTCAAAAAGAGAGTATTGTATAAGTAAAACCATTTAAAACTATTGTAAAAGCTAACTACGGAACCTTATATTGCGCGTGGCCCGACACGCACTTAGCAATTTTTTCTTTTTACTGTCATCTTATTTTCTTTAGTAGGCACTTCAAAATGTCAAGATCTGTTTATTTTTCCTTGATTAAAAACCTCTTATTTTGCTTTTAGGTGAAAATGGCAATGGTGTTTTCCTCAACACTGATATCAGAAAATCTTTGAAATTCCTGATTCAGAAAGGTTGGAATGAGCACGCCTTCAATCAGTTTGTCAGTGATCTTATACCGCTGAATAGGAGTTTACCTGATGTAAGAGATGAGTGGTAGGTCATACTTTAAAAGGCTATAGGCTTACGGCTAACGAATAGCCATTTGAATGTGTAAAATATATTTATCCATTGACCTGAAGAAAAAGAAGTAAATAAAAAAGCTAAGGCCCATCTCATATACACACAGATAAAAAAAATATAAACACACCAATTATCTAGCCCACGTTAAGTATCATGAAGAACTTGTATTATGGATACTAGATAACGGATAAACATAAATACTTTTTTTTTGTAAATACATACAAATTAAACACCCTTTGCACTCAAATATTTGTCTTGTCCGGGATCGAACCCGGGACCTCTGGCGCAAAAGGCGGGCTTACCCCTGCGCCAAACAGGTCGTCGATAATTAACGCAGTTATGTTAATATATTGTCATCTTTGTCAAATATGTACCTACGCAAAGAAAACAAATATAACTGACATTTTTATCAGATATACTAAAAAAATAAAATATACTTACAATGCGCTGGTGAAATTGGACTTTCATAGTTTTGTTGTTATATACAATTGTAATATAAATAAATAAAAATATTTCAGGTGCAAACACCAGAATTATTCGTCAAATCTGCTAGAAACAACGGTCGTTATTTGTTTCCATAATGAAGCCAAATCTACTTTACTAAGGACTGTGCAATCTGTTTTAGACCGATCGCCATCACATCTATTGAAGAAAATCATACTGTTCGATGATTATTCTATGATGGGTTTGTTTGTTTAAGCATATGCTTTTATCATCATCATCGGCCATTTAAGACGCTATACGGAAAAGTATATATTTTACGATATATACTTGTTTCGATAAAACTATAGGACGGATAATGATGTTACAAATCTGGTAATTAGATACACATTTCTTCTTACCTTTATCTAGATTTGTAATGTGCCAGAAACACGATTTAATGATTTTGTTTTGCCTCGACAGTTTTTCTATTCGAAAGGAGCCCCTTAAAAATTACGCAAATACAAGATTATTCTCAAATAAAGTGCCAGGGTCCAATGCGTATTTGGCGGGTTTTAATGACTGTAAATGCAGCCGGGGCCAATGTTTAACCTGCCTTTCGAAGTAATTCTTAAAACTTTAGGTCTTTACCTATGAAATTGCCGATTTGTATGAATAATTTCAAAGAACTTTTCCATACTAACTTTTTTTTGTTATAATTACTACCGCAAATGCTAATGCCACAATTATTTTATGTAGGTACAAGCATTGTATCAAGTCGTATAAACAATATAGTGCTATATTTTTATTAAAAAAATAATGAGAATCTTCTAAAGTAAATTTGTACTTCTCGAGTAAGGAACCAAAATAATTATCGTATGATTACTGATTCTAAACCGTTAATATAAAATCATGTAATTGATGTACCTTCTTATCATTAGTAGGAAATGATTGGAAATTTCATATGTAAATACCTATTATTATTCAAATTCGGTTTTGTGTTACAGGTACATAGGCATCTTCATTTTTTTTACGTACAATAGGGACACTTAGCTCTCATCATACATTATATTAAGTATTGATAAGGCGAAGATGGAAGCGAGCCTCTCCCGGAATCTTCAATCACTCAATGCGAAAGCATTACTACACGTCAAATTTATTGCTCTCTAAAATGAGAATGAATTTATTGCAGGTCACTTAAAACAGCCATTAGAAGAACATCTACGTAACTTACATAAAGTGGTTTTTAAACGAGCTTCTCATCGTGTAGGTCTTATAAGAGCAAGAATACTTGCTATGAAGGAAGTCACTACTCCTGCAGTCATATTCCTTGACAGTCACTGTGAAGTTACCGAAGGTGAGAAAGTTCCATTTAAAATGATGTCATTATGACAGACATTGCATTTTGAAAGAAATCCAACTGTAAAAGACAAAACTATATCATTGTACCTAGTGGTTTTTTTTTTTCTTATGAAACTCTTCTTTGTTAAATCCGAATACAAAATAAAATAATCCGATACGAAGAATAACATATTCATAATAGTTTTTGCCTTGTTTCACGAGCTAGTAGTGAAATAAATAACAATTTCTTACACTCACGTACCAATTAACCTAGCCCCAAAATAAGCACTGTAAGGCTTGTGTTATGGGAGCCCCTACCTGGATTCGAACCAGGGACCTCAAGAGTAGGCAACAGCTTGAAACCGGTGTACGTACCACTCTACCACGGAGGTCGTCAAGACCTCTTGTCAAGAGCACTTGTGATGTAAAAAACCGAAAGATGTACAGTTCAAACAACTACCATGAACACTTCAAGGCGTTAAAGAAACATTAAGATTTTTACACTTGAGATCAAGTCTGGTGATGTGTGTATCAGTGCCTTCAGTGAGTATTATATATAGTATATATATATATAGTATATCCCATCACATTTTTTTTTATATTTCAGGCTGGCTGGAACCTCTTCTAAATCGGATCACTCAAGATCCAACTATAGTAGCAAGCCCTATAGTAGACGATATCCACGATTCAACGTTTGAGTACATAGCTCAAGACGTACACGAAATCTTTATCGGAGGCTTTAACTGGGAACTAAAATTTAAATGGAAGCCTATCCCTAGTGAAGTTTTAGCTAAAAGAGACCAGCTTGCAGCACCTATAAAGACTCCAACGATATCAGGAGGCTTATTCGCGATAAATAAAGAATTCTTTCGAAAACTTGGTTATTATGATGAGGGTTTTGATATTTGGGGTGCTGAAAATCTGGAACTGTCTTTCAAAACGTGGATGTGCGGTGGGTCTTTAGAAATCGTACCTTGCTCTCATGTAGGGCATGTTTTTAGAAAGAGGTTCCCTTATATGGGACAAAAGGGGTCCCTTAGAAGAAATTCCGTGAGATTAGCCGAGGTATTTTGTTCTTTTTCTATTGTTTTGGCGGAAAGGAAAGCTGAGTACAATAAAATATTTCTTATTTATTTTTAATTATTTAATTTTTTTTAAGGTATGGATGGATGAGTACGCTCAATATTACTATAATACTATAGGAAAAGATATGCCTTATATCGGAAATATCTCTCAACGAATTCAACTGCGCAAAAATCTGAACTGCAAGTCATTTAAGTGGTACTTAGAAAATGTTTACCCACAGTTAGATATACCAGACCGTCACGTTGCTAGTGGCCAGGTTTGTTCATCACATTTATTAACTAAGTACCAACTTGCTTATTATCATCTGATTGCCTTAGATAACATTACCCACACTTAGGCATTGCTTACCGCTAATGCCTGGGCACGATATTCGTAATTATATTGATCAGGAGGGCTATTCTCTAAACAAGCATCGACGATGTAGTCATGACTGAATGCCACATTTGCTGTCAAATAAATGAAAATGGGATCTCCGCTGTTTCAGCCGTCAATATCAAGGATGTTTGCTTAGAGAATAACCTATCAGGGGCGTTTAGGCACGAGGTGTTGAGCAATGACAAATTAATATTGTAAGCAAGATGGTCCTAAACGCAGTGTGACTTCATCCTTTGATCAACAGTACTTCTATATTGCAATGACAGATGTAATAATAATAAACCTGGGTTAGCGCAGATAATACCTACTACCTTTATAATTTATTCACAAATGTATTTTAAATAGATTAGGTACCTAATTGTTTTTCCTAATTTCAGTATTAATTATGAATTTTCAGATTTATAGTCTCAGTAAACATTCAGTGTGCTTGGATTCGTCAGTTGTAGATAATGTATGGGAAGTTGGTGTTGGCCCTTGCCACCAACAAGGAGGAAATCAAGTAAGTTTTGTCTATGACCTAATTGGTCATCGTTCGCGCGATATTGCGATGCAATTTCATCGGAAAATCAAGCAAACATATATTTTAGCGTTCATCGCGCGACCGGCAATTAACAGTACTAAGACTACCTGACTGACGATAGAGTAGACAACAGCACGAAAAACTTGCGAAAAGTATTCGTTTCGTATCACATCAACAAATGTATTGGATTTCAACCGTCAACCGATTTTCAACCGTCTAGTGGTACAACCACCGGTATCAGACCCAGGGGGGGTACATATTGTATTCGGTTTGGTTGGTGGTAGGACTTGTTGTAAGTCCGCCTGGCTAGCTACCACCATCTTATCTAAGTCTGACGCCATAATAACAATGTTTTCAGCATTGTTGTGTTCCGACAGTTAGAAATAAGATTCCTCAGTGATTGAAGATTCCGGGAGAGGCTCGCTTCCATCTTTAGCCTTATCAATACTTAACATCAGGTATGATGAAGGCTAAGAGCCTCCCGTTTTTCATAAAAAACAAAAAAATAAAAGTTGGTTTCACGGTCGTGCGATGTTTCATCGGACACAGACGCATTAACGTGCGAGCGTTAGCCAATTAGGACAGGGCCTAATACCATGATATACCACAGAAAAAATAAGTAAGTAGCACACACAATACAACGAGTAAGAAAACATAATGTAGTCTGTTTTTTTACGTTATATTTCAGTACTGGGTTTATACAAGAGATGGTGAAATAAGAAGAGAAGAACAGTGTCTGGAATATCTGTTTTCAGCTTTAGTAATACATTTCTGTAGGGGTCGTGTTGGTTCCCAAACTTGGGTATATGATGCTAAGGTAAATCGAATAAAATTAATAAAAGTAAACTCTTACATATTTTTAAATTTATACTTATAGAAAACCATATTGTTACAATTGACTAATTTAAATATAAAAAAAATATGACACGTGCCCACTTTGCTGGGCGACAAAACAATTATAGCTGTGGCATTGTGTAGACTTCTGTGTTTCACGCAAAATGGTGGTGATACGTGTCAACTTAAAACTCTAGCTTTGTTTTGTACTATTATGGATGGCAAACGATTGCCAAAGAGAAGCAGTAATTTTATATTTGTTGTCGCAGTAGTAAAATAGTAGCTTTACAGAATATCTTTGCACACATTAGCGATCCAATGTCCACATGCTGGGTTAATAATAACTCCAGTAAATAATTTCCCAATGTTCATTTTAATAGAATAAAATAATGAATATTCTATTGCAATTTATTTTAAGTATGTATAAAAATAGCATTCCTGAAAATAATTCCTATTATATATGACGACAAAGAATATCAAATGATTTTTCTTCCTTTTAGACAAAGCATATAAGGAATTGGGACACGAAGAAATGTATAGAAGTCAAAGCGCACGCAAACAAAAAATTCAGAGTTGTCCTCGAAAACTGCTCATCATCGAAGACACAGCAATGGGAAATGGAGAACTATCGTTCTTCGAGACTTAGTCAGAAGTTAAAGATATAAAAAGAGTTAATAGTTACTTTTTTAAGAAAATATCAATAGCAACCATAGTCAAGACTACGAGTATATATTGAAATTTATGACGAATTATTTCTTTTTTAATAAAGCTGAACATCATAACGAATTTATTTTATTGGCAATTACGCTGATCTATAGGAAGTATTGAAAAAAAATACTTTTACGGATTCAAGCAAGTTTTTATTAGTGGTGCGCTTGGAAAATTGTCAAAACGTCGGGAAATCCTAAAGACCTTAAAATAACAGCAATTTCCAACTAAGTATGATAATGGGAAGCGCGTTTTTATCCGTAATTTATTATTACTTACTTACTTCAGTTTACATCAAATTAGGTAGTATAATTAGGTATGTTATGAGGTCTCCCATGGTTAAATTATAAAAAAAACAACACTTAAATAAAATAATTTCCATTTCCCACATTTTTTTATTTTGTACGCTTAAATTTAAATGACAAAAGGCATTTTTCCGTTTGATCCCATTTGAAGTCACCGCGAAACCGCAGAGAGGTGTATTTACCTTACCTTCAACATTATTGTGGTTTTTGGGAGAACTGTCACAGAGAAATTACGTGTAATTATTTATGATTATATAATTTAAAATTTTTATTTCGTTATCATAACTAGTAGAAAAAATATGTCTGCAAAAATACGTTTGTTCTTTGAAAGAATTGATTGGTTTGTTCCATTAAAACAGTTTACATCACCACACAATTACAGTAGGTGGCCAAATTATTAGGGACAGTGCTCATATTTATCTAATTTATAGTTTCTACTATAAGTTTCTATAAATTATATTGTTTTAAAGTTTATTTTGTTCGATATTGTTAATGGTATCATTTTTTGTTTTTGTGAAATGGCAACACAGGATATGTGCTTCATCTGTCAATAATGTGACATTTCTTTAGTAAAAAATACACAAGAGATCTTCAAACAATAATTTGTTACAGAAATTCAATTCAACTAGAAATATTAAAAATCTCAGTACTGTCCCTAACAATTTGGCCACCTATGGTACTTTAGACATTAGATCTTGATATTATTACTAAGGAATAAGTATAATTTTTTTCACGACTAAAAGTATATCAACTACTAGATTCCGCCCGCGGTTTTAAAATAACGGATATAAAGTATGTTACTCTATGTTACTCTCCGTTCTTGCAACTAACTTCATATAAAAAAGAATCTGAAATAAAAACATTTTATAAAAAAAAAAACCGACTTCAAAAAGTAAAAAATAAAACTTTTGGAGTCGGTGCCAGCCAAGGTATTCTACATTGCACTTTAACTATATATTTTTATGGCCTTAGCTAGCTAGCACAGACTCCAAAAGTTTTATTTTTTACTTTTTGAAGTCGGTTTGTTTTTTTTTTTATAATGTTTTTATTTCAGGTTTTTTTAGTTAAGCATGTGCCGTTACTTACACAAAAAATCAGCCCATACACAACAATGATGTCATCTAGGTAAACGACTACTTGCCAAAAGGTGATTGATATTTTTCAGGATTATGAAAAAACTACTAGCTAGATCTTCGTAAAAATTATATGGGACCACACATAAACCATTTTCTTTCAGATAAAAAAAGAATTATAAAAATCTGTTAACAACTGGCGAAGTTATGGTAAAACATAAATTTAAAAAAATAAAAATACCGTCGACTTGAGAACCTCCTTTTTTGAAGTCGGTTAAAAATCAATTCGATTAGTTGCTTAGTTAGGGCGGCGTGAATCAAGGACAAACAAACACACTTTCGCATTTATTATATTAGTTTGGATTAGGATTAGGAATGGCAAAATATATTTTTGGACCATTTGGGGGCAATTAAGCTTTAAAAGGATTCACAATTTCATTTCGGGAATAATTTTGTATTTTTTTTTTTTATTCTACAATAAAATACCTTGCTAGCCCTTTAGAATAGCTGAGACAAGTGTTAGAATTCCAACAAATATATTTTATAAGATTGTAAACTTTCGCGTTCCATTATAATTATATATTAAAACAACGGGACTAAAACGCGACATTTATTATGTAGTACAACTATGTACTTACAGCTTGACGTTTCAGCTATGTTGCAATAGCCGACCACGGCTATATAAATATATTTTAACCAATTTCTCGCAAAATAAAATAAAAGGTAGAGCTAACTTTCGCAACAATATTTCATCGTTAATTATTATCTGTACAGCAAACTGATATTAATTTTGCTCAGCGTCATAAGCTTTGTTTGTTATAATGATAAATACGGCAATTACACAGACTGCTCGCGTCTTAGGCTACGTACACACGTCAGTAAGTAGTCCTTAACCGTTTGACCTTTAAAGGGTTCTTATATCGCTCGTATTAAGGGCGATTTTCGTAGTACAAGTGTAAGTACTGTCGCGCTGTTGACTGTACTTGAGGGTATGATATGGGTGGAGGAATTTTGATGTCGTAATCACTCATTTTGAGTATGTTCTTGTAATTGTGTGGGGCCTAGATGATGGTTTGTGGATTCAATTCTATTATTTAAGTAAAAACAAAAAAACATATTACTTATTTTTTAATTTTGTCAGTTAACAGATGCTCGAAAAAAGGGAACATAATCAATATTCCAGTTGTTAGAAAAAGAAAACTGTGCAAACATTTTACGGCAAGCTTTACAATATAATATTAAAAACTTATATTAATAAATGGTATTCATACTTCAAAGTTTGTGAAATAATAAAATTGTTTTAAAGATTTTTTAACACCCTTGCTCGTAAAGCTGATGTAATTCCACCGGTTTTAAATATGTAAAGCGGGTCATAAAAAACGCGTGTGTTACCAAAGCAAATAGTTAAGTTATAGTCCATACAAATTCCATAACAGTATTATTTGCCATTTCAAATATGGAACTGATCGCCGCTGCACGACTCCAGCTAGTGAGCAGCGAGCTGATGCTATTCAAATTTCTAACTAATCGCCGCGCGGCGCCAGTCAGTAAACAGTGTGCATTCACAGATTGAGTTTATTTAAAATAAAAAAAACAGTAGATTCGGTAATTTAAAAACTTGGCTGCATGCTCTAGCGTCTTTGCCAACATTTTCACGCAGCCACGGCAGAAAATAATCCTCGCGCCATTTTTCTCAAATTTTCTTTTCTTTGTACTTGTATTGTGAATATCTTTTTTCTGTTTCCTCGCAAATGTGTTAAAAAACGTCGTACGATATACGTGCGTATTGGTTATAACATGCTCGGCTCAATTACGCCCTAGCCTTCGGCTCGGGCTGAAATTCCGCCTCGCATGTTATAACCATCTTAACGCACTAATATCGTAATGTACTATTACCATTACATGTTTCTCGCTTATATAAGTAAGCCTTTAAAACTGATTATTTGTATGTAAGCCTTATAATAGTGAGTAAAAATAATTAATGTATATAAAAACACAACTGCTATTTCCATGATTAGTGTTTGTTGGTTGTTCTATTTAATAAATTTAACAAACGGAAAATGTATGGATTTGGTACCTTAGTAATACCACGCTTAGTACAGTCACGAGTAATGAGATGGATGGATGGAGATGGATACACTTTAGAATCTTATCGTATAACGCACATGGAAACAATCTCTCACATATGATAAATTGTAAATAGAAAAATATTGAAAAGAATTTACTTGGCCACAAGAGAATTCTCAAATGGGACTCGAACCCACGACCTTTGGAAATCCGGTTCGATGCTCTAACCACTACCGAGGCTTAAGACAACTCAGTGGTTAGAGCATTGGGCCGGATTTCCAATATTTTTCTATTTAAAATTTATCTTGTATAAAAATAGCATTGAAATATGCAAAAAATAAAAAAATCATTAAGATCCCTCTGTCCAGAAATGCCATTTAATATTGTAATGTGACAAGGTTGCTTAGTGTTTCTATGTCACTGCACGTGACTGTACGTAGGCCACCACCTCATATATAAGTCTTATGCCTATCATCATTTGCTCGGAAATATCATTCATCACTTTCCTTATATTGGTAGAGACCTTATTTTTTACTCAAGACATAAAATCTGCAGTGCCCTTAATATTAACGGAACCTCATTCTTTAAGCCTTAGGGTAACAATGTGGTGGGAAGACAAGAATAAGGATAAATTGCTTATTATATTTTCCATAAGTCAACTTCCATCTTCTTATGTACATTGGATTTTGTTCCATAAATATTTTTGGCAATTGTTTTTTGAGTGCTTTTTGTGTGAAGCGATGATATTTTAAGTGTCGTGTACCTACTTGGAGCAGACATGTCATACGACCTCGCATTGTGAAACATTGGGAAGACCCTATATGGGGTCCGATTCAATTTGCTATCTCTTTTATTTCAATTTGCTATCTCTTTTTTTGGGTTTTTTGTCCTACTTGTCAATTGTCAATGGGAACAGTCTGCGTAACTAATTTCAACGCAAATTACTATGAAGGTACCTAACATATTAATAAAATTATAAAACATAATTGGTGTACTACTTAAGCATATTTTAGTGGCGGTCCAAAGAATTGAAATATTGTTTGTTGTCAAACATAAATGTTTAAGTTGTTACACACACGTACGTTTTATTAACAAAAAAGTTTTATCATGACGATATGACCGAGACAAGTCTCGGTAGATCAGTGGTTAGAGCATTGGACCGGATTTCCAAAGGTCGTGGGTTCGAGTCCCATCTGAGAATTTCACATGTGGCCGAGTTGATTTTTTCCAATATTTTTTTTATTTAAAATTTATTATAAGTATAAAAATAGCATTGAAAAATCCTTGTAGACTGCGGTTAATCTTGATAATAAGAAAACTTTAAGTGAATAGAAAAACGAAGTTTGTTACTTTTAATTGTAAGTCGTTAGTAAGATCTATGCCGTGTATTAAGACTTTATGTCAAACATCAAATCTGATTGCTCTACAAGAAACGTGCCTTCTGCCTCATGACATACCTTTGCTGGGCACCGTGGACCAGGATTTCGAGTATACTGGAAAGTCAGTGTTGATACATCAGCGGGAATCCTGCGGGGGCGGCCCTTTGGTGGCGTAGCCATTTTATGGAGAAAGAATGTGTTCAGTGCCGTTTCTGTTGTGCAGTGTGCTAGTGATCGAATAGTGGCATTGAAAGTCACTAGTGCGGTTTGCTTTTTTTTAGCGTTCTCAGTATACATGCCTACTGACGAATCTGCGAACTTGGTGGAGTTTACTCACTGTTTGAGTGAGATACAGGCAATAATAGAAAATTGTGACACTGAGTATAGTTATATTTTAGGTGATTTAAATGCTCACCCGGGTAGGCGTTTTGATACTGAATTACAGATGTTTTGTGTAGATCAGAAATGGTCTTGTGTGGACATGGAGATACTTGGCTTGGACTCGGGATCATATACCTATGTAAGTGATAGTCATGGAACGACTAGTTGGCTGGATCACTGTGTGGTGTCTCAGGCAGCTAGACATACAGTATATGATGTGTCGATTAATTATGGGGTATTCTGGTCAGACCATTTTCCCCTAGAAATACAATGTAATTTGAAATTGTTAATGCCAAAGTGTGTGTCTCGCAGTAATAACGTTAATCATATCTTATGGGGAGAACGGGTTGAAGCTCAGATCTTGGATTATACAAACTATTGTAACGAAAGATTGAAACAGTTAGACTTTCCTTCTGTATTATCTAAATGTGCTGATATAGTGTGTAACGATCCTAACCACAGAATAGTACTGTTACATTTTTATGAACAAATAATAAATATTTTAAAGGAAGGCGCAGTGCAAAGCAGTAGGAAAAATCAAATTAAGTATAATAAAAGATATGTCTGTGGGTGGAATAAACATGTTAAGGCCGCCCATAGTGAGGCTCGGTTGTGGTTTAATTACTGGGTACTATACAACAGGCCTCGAATAGGATATGTGTATGAGAAAATGCGTGTTTCTAGAAACGTTTTCAAAGCTAAATTAAAGTGGTGTCAAAACAATGAGAAACAAATAAAAATGGATATTTTAGCAACGGAACATGCAAAAAAGAATTTCTCAAGTTTCTGGAAACACACAAAAAAACTGAGTCCAAGGCCGAGTGTTCCAGTGTGCGTTGAAGGGTTTAATGAGCCTTCTCAAATAGCTGAAATGTTTAAAAATCATTTTAGAGTTCAACCTGCTCATAGTTTTTCTGATGTTAATAATTTTTCGTGTGGGGCGGTATGTGATAGGAAAAAGTCAGTTGTGATTGGGGCTAAGGACATAAGATCTGTTCTAAGAAAAATGAGTAGGGGTAAGTCACCTGGACACGATCACTTAAGTGTGGAGCACCTGCAGTTTGCAGGTGTGCACCTGCCGCGTGTACTGGGAATGCTTTTCTCTCTTTGCCTGAGTCACAGCTACTTGCCTGATAGTATGCTTAAGACTATAGTCGTACCCATTGTTAAGAATAAAACTTGTAGTGTGAATGACAGGTCCAATTATAGGCCTATTTCCTTGGCGACTATTGTGGCTAGAGTACTGAACAGACTGATTGAGCGGCAGCTGAGTGAGTGCGTCAAACTTCATGATGCCCAGTTTGGTTTCAGACCTGATCTCTCAACCGAAACTGTTGTGCTATGCCTTATGCAGACTGTCCAGTATTATACTGCAAGGGAGACGCCGGTATATGCGCTGTTTTTGGACCTGTCAAAAGCATTTGATATGGTTCAATATGAGATGCTATGGAAAAAGCTAGCTCATGACACTGATCTCCCGCATGAATACATCTCAATCTTAAAATATTGGTACTCTCATCAGGAAAACTATGTGAAATGGTCTGGGGAGCTCTCTAGCATGTTTAGACTGGAAAGTGGCGTGAGACAAGGGGGTGGGCAAGTTCACCGACGCTTTTCAGTCTGTACGTGAACAAATTGATTGTTGAGCTCAGCAGTGCTGGGGTTGGATATTCTGTTGACGGAACCTATGTGAACAACTTAAGCTACGCCGACGATATGGTACTGTTGTGCCCATCAATCAGTGCTCTAAACAGGCTTATTGGCATCTGTGAGAGATATGCACCCACGGTCTAAGGTATAATTGTGCTAAGAGTGAGTTGCTTGTATTTAAGGCTAAGAACAAGACTTATAAAGTTCCAACAGTGAAGCTCAATGGTACGCCTCTAAGACAAGTTCAGAGCTTTAAGTACCTTGGACATTGGGTCATTGATTCTTTGTGTGATGACCTAGATTTAGAAAGGGAGCGAAGGGCGCTATGCGTTAGGGCGAATATGTTGTCCCGTAGGTTTTCGCATTGCACTAAAAATGTTAAGCTTACTCTTTTTAAAGCATATTGTCACTCCCTATACACATGCAGCCTATGAACAAATTATACAAAACGAACGTATAGGGCCCTTCGCACTCAGTATAATAATGCATTCAGGGGACTGATGGAGTTGCCGCGACGCTGCAGCTCCTCAGGGATGCTAGCGACAGCTAGAGTGGATAGCCTCTCGGCCATCATTAGAAAGCGCATCGCATCTCTGTTACAGCGGGTTAGGGGCAGCACCAACAGCCTCCTGAAGCTGGTCCACGCGAGGTTGGAAGTAGACAGTGTCATTATGCAACACTGGACTCGCGTCCAACTCGTCAAAGACACAGCAATCACATATAATTTTTACTGTACCTAATATTAATACTAACATAGCAAGTAAGTTTTATTGTCACTAACCCTCTGGACTCTGTTTCCGAAATAAACACATTTTATATATTTATTTAAAAAAAAAAAATTAAACAAATAAGATTATGGTCATTAAAATAATGAGAAAGTAATTATTTTGTCTGTCTGATTGTTACGCTTTCATACTTGAACCACTAAGAGTTAGAAAAGTACTTATAGACATTTATCATTGGAGATGGAATGCATATTGTAGCTAATTAAACATTTTTATCTAAAAAAATATATTAGGGTAGGTATATTTATGGGAACTCACCATATCTCAAGAGTTGCAAAGAATATCTGTTAAAATAAAATAAAATAAATATATTTCTTTTATTGTGTGTCCCCGACCTTAAGCGAAAAGCAAATCCCACAAACAGAACCCACAGAAGCAAAAACGATTTAAAGCGCGTGAAATGAGACGAAAAGTAATTAATATGACTTTTGTTTGAAGGTAAGCTAAATGGTTAACTTTTACGATTCAATTTTACCGCTTCTTTAGATCGTTCCTCATTTCATCTTAACGAAGATTAGAACCAGTCTTAAAATTTCAAGTATAAATGAGTAAAGGCAACTTGTCTTATAGAAAATTATGGTTCCACAGATTTAATTTTATTTTTGTCACGTGTGACGAGTTGTTATCTAAGCGAAACATGTTTTCATCTAGAATCTAGACGAAAACATGTTTCGCCTTTGAAATCTGTGGAATAGTTTTTACATAGGGTAAACTGTATAATGATTGGCACTTTAAGAAAAAGCTGACCTACAATTGTTAATTATTATTTCTATAACAAACTTAGACAAGATTTTCTATTTTTAAATTATTATTTGATATATATTTCTTAAATTTACAAAACATTTTAGTACGCAAACATCAAATTTTTTACAATAAAAGAGAAAAATGTCTAAAAACGGCCAAAAGTACAGTCATTTTCACTCTTAGTAGAACATTGGCAGCCATAAGGTACAATGATTGGCACCTAACAACACTATCGTTTTTGTTGTTATTTTGTTTTCTTAGTAGAAAACGAAAAATATGTCGCGTAATTCCGCAAGAAAAAATGCAGATGCAGCCCAGTGACACACCTTGCACCTTCACCGACTACTCTACACGTGTTTCGCCCACACACGGAGCATCCTCAGGAGTTGTTAGACCGTGCCAATCTCAGCACTCGGTGCTGAGATTGGTAGTCGGTGAAGGTGCAAGGTGTGTCACTGGGCTGCATCTGCATTTTTTCTTGCGGAATTACGCGACATATTTTTCGTTTTCTACTAAGATATGGATTTCCGCCAAGTAACGCCTGATTCTATCAAATATTTTGTTTTCTTTAAATGGTTAATGTCATATTTGGATCAGTTGCCATATTTAATTCTTGGTCAGATTTGGCTAAGGGCTAAATTTGGATCAATGGTCAAATTTGGTTGGATCAGTGCCCACATTTGATAAGTGCCACATTTGGGTCAATGGCCACATCTGGATCAGTTGCCCTTTTTGGATTAGGCACATTTGGATCAGTGGCCACATTTAGGTAAGGATGTCATTTGGGTCATTGGCCACATTTGGGTTCAATCTACATTTGTATCTGTGGCCACATTCGGATCAGTGAAACTCTGTGGACTCATTTGGATTAGTGGTCACATTTGGGTCAATAAGACTCTGGGGTGCCAAGATTAGTACAGGTTACCCTATTTCGAATTAATTCTGATGGTGTGAACTCGAAGTGCCGTGTGGTGACGGCCTGACGGTCATAAGAGTCGACTAAGAGGCTCGACGCATTGAACACCTGTGCGAGAGAAGGACAACATGAAACAAAGCCTCTACCAACCCGTCTGGCCAGCGTGGTAGCAGTAGGATAATAGCCTCCTATAAACCCCACAACAGGCGATAGCTAGGAGAGGACTATGTCCATAGCAGTGGACGTCCACAGGCTGATCATGGATGATATATGGAACTCGAAGTATGGTTTGACTCAAACCAATTCGATCGTTAGTTTGATAAGAGAAACTATAGCTGTGTAAACGATCAAACTATAGTCAAAATATAATATACGTGACCGTCTCGGAGACTCAGTATTTAGACGAGATTTGCGAATTGACTTGTGGCCGAGTTGATTTTTTTCAATTATTTTATATGTATATTTTTTTTTTATAAACAAAATAAGTGTATAGTATGGTGTTTCAGGATCTTTGGAGTTATGGTCACGGAATGAAAATATATCGTCTTATTGATTTATTAATTGCAAGATAATCATGACTTTTTAGTTCATATTCAATATCTCACACAAACTAAATATGCAACAGCAATAATGTTTTGTAAATAAAATAAAAAAATTGTATTTTATCGTTCTTCTTTTAAAAAAAAATATTAACTATTTACTACAAATTTAGTTTGAAAAATAAAGGTTTAACAAGTCACCTAGAACTGACATTGTAGTTATTATTATGAATTTGTCGCGGCCTTTGTTGAGAATAACCTTTGAGTAAGAATAACCATTCTTTGAATATTCAAATCTCACTGTAAAATTTGCATTTATTCGCTTTTGACCTTTCTTATGAAACAGTCTCGTGTAAACAAAATAATAAACTTTGTAGAAGCTTTTTTTTATGATTTTGTAATTTTGCATTTTTCAATGCTATTTTTGTACTTATGGTAAATTTTTAAATAGAAAAATATTGGAAAAAATTAACTCGGCCACAAGTGAAATCTCAGACGGGAATCGAACCCGCGACCTTTGGAAATCCGGTCCAATACTCTACCGCTGAGCTACCGAGACTTTATATTGGATTTTTTTGCAATATTTTTGTATTTAAAAATTTACCATTTATAGTAGCTTGTTTCAGCCTGTAGCATTTTAAATTAAAATAATGTAATTTTTGTAATTCAATTACATTTATTAATTAAGTTACAAAAAAAGGATCTCGGTGGGGCAGTAGTACGCGTGCTTGAACCGTGATTGTAGCGTATTGGGTTGGTCACGGGATGGGTGATCAAAAATGTATGATCTAAAGTTGATCTCGACAGTACTTGCAATCATTAAACCCACCATCCGCATTTAGCCCGCGTGGCGGATCATGGTCCATTCTTCTTATCCATCCATACTGAGCTGGTGACACTACAATTGAGAGCTTCCGTGCTTCGCAGGGTACATTAAACCGTCGGTCCCGGCCTTCGTCATCTGATAACAGTCGCCAAGTCAGAGGCTTTATAGGCGGCTTGTTAAACTCTGACACCACTAATCCTCATACTATAAGAAGAATCCATCCATAAAGAAGGCCCCAGCAGTGAACTGGCTGATGTTGATGACACATTTTTAAATATATTTTACTCAGTTACATCACGCAAACAGTCGAAGACAAATTGAACAAGTCCTTTACATACAGGATGGAAATTTAAAACGGGGTACGAATGGCGAACTTTAACCGATGTAGCTACATGAAAACGTTCTTAGCAAACCATCCTTATTTTTTTTAGAAATTTATTATTTATATAGTATTTAAAAAAAAATACTGTCAGCAGAAAGTAAAACAGTTTCCAATCCG
The DNA here is from genome assembly GCA_910589605.1 of Chrysoteuchia culmella. NCBI lineage: Eukaryota > Metazoa > Arthropoda > Insecta > Lepidoptera > Crambidae > Chrysoteuchia > Chrysoteuchia culmella. Next base: position 8,379,955 of record OU342651.1, read on the forward strand.
CCTGCTAGATTATCAGTGTTTAAACAGGTTATCTTTGACACCATCAATGTGCCAGTACCTAGGTCCATTTTATAGAAGCAGGCACAATGTCTGTCAACATGAATTGAAGACGTCAGTTGATAAAGGCACTATGTAACATTTATGAAAAACTAATTTTATTATCTGGATAAAGGTGTTAAGGGCTGTTGTAACATGTGACCATTGCATTTCATATTAAGAGAGCATTGAAACAATAAAATGGAAAAGGTCATATGTTACAACAGCCCTTAACACCTTTATCCAGATAATAAAATTAGTTTTTGCATAAATGTTACATAGTGCCTTTATCAACTGACGTCTTCAATTATTTTAGTGCTATATATTCACTGTTTAAATAATTTATAGCAAGGTAATTAAATAATTTATGAATTTACCCTAATGTGAGTATTTTATTTACTAATGCTGAAAAAATAAAATACCTTATGTTAAACTAAAATATCTTTTTGCGTATCAAAAATATGTTACCGCTATGGTAATATATTTTTGATTCGTAAAAACAAATCCCGGATCAGCACTGAAGTCACTGAATTCCTCCGCTTAAATATTGGCTAGTTAGGATGGACTATAAGTGTCACTTTGCTTTAATCGTTTATTGAAATACACATAAGTCGAACATATCTTCAATCCTGGATCAATTCAAGATAAGTCGATATTGAAATACCGGCTCTAAGAAAATAAGTTCATTCAACAAAGGTACTCGTAGGTGAAGCGGATACGGCTGCGTGTAGGGCGAGCGCAGGGCGCGTGTTTTTCGCGATTTCTGACGTTTCTAGTACTCATACCTCCATTGGTGTCTTTGGATCTTAATCCTCACGAGAAACAGCATCGCATATCATAAAAAAAAAATTGAGAACAGTCCATTTTCCTGCTGATTACTGCTAGATTTTTTTTAAATTTGTGAAAACGTTTTAAAATTTCTCAAAAAATGAAGGGTGGTTTCTTAATAACGTTTTCATGTAGCTACAACGGTTTAATATCTGCCCTTACTGACCCGTCTTAATTATCCACCCTGTATAGAGTGGCACTTATTTACGTTCATGTATTTAAGTATTATTGGGTGATATAGAGCTTTCCAACGATTAGAGGTTAGAAGAGGTCCTCAATCTCTAATCAAGTATCGTTATTCTGTTTTAGACACAAATTAAACTTATCTCGTTGCCAATGGACGGCAGACCCAATGGTGTTACGATAAGGTGTAGTTTTGATTGGCAAAGATAGTATCTCGATGCGGTCAGGAGTTCGCTTAGATCCTACACGGGATTAACTAGCGTGGGTCGCACAAAGCACGCTTTAAAATACTTAGAACGAAGCACAAAGGATCTTGTGTAACTAAATAACAGAAACCACTAAATGGGACATAGTGAGCTAGGTTTTGTGCCAAATTAGTCGAGATAGTAGTGGCAGGACAGTTATGGTCTCATTGTTTATGTTTTTGGTAAAACTTTGCATTGTACGAATTTCAGATTTAGTGGTTGGTGATTTCCGAGCCCAACATTTTCCGTGGATGCTGGGCTTTCAGGCTGCTTCAAGATAGGTGACGGTTTTTAATGTCAACTAACTAAGTTTCGTGGGTTAATGTCAGGGGAAATAATAGCAAATGCTTCAGTTACATGAAGACTGATCGAGAGGTCCCAAGTGTACTTAATACCCATATAGTAGGTTATTAAAATAATGACGTTAAATTATAGCAAGTAGATATCTTAAAAATAAAAAATGTATTCTCATCGATATTCAAGATGTTGAGGTGAATTTTATGAAAGCAAAGCTCGGATAAGAAAAATACATGTTTTTAAATTATAATCTAAAACACACTCGGGAGAATAATATTCAAGCAATCATTTTGTTTATTTTTAAGTATACATCAAAATTATATAAAAAAAAAACACTTTTGATTCACTAGCATAATTAATTCTATAATTCAGTACCTATTTACTTACCAAAAGTTATGAATCGCAGACATGACAAAAACAAAAATAATACAAGATTGTCGCTCCCTCCAATACTTTTTTTTGTATCACCGAGAACGCTGAATCTTTAAAAGCAAGCAAAACAAGATTTAAAGTTTTTCCTGACGTAGCTGTTACTGTCACTGATAAGGCAACTAATGGATTGAATTTCCTTCGAGAAAATTTACTTTGGCTTCGATAGAGATAAGCGGAGGAAATATTTATAAAAACATTTTGTCAGATATAGTTTGAGGTCGGAAATAAATTGAAATATATGGCCGTTGAATAGAAAGTCATTAACGATTAATTACTGAGTTTTATTTTCACGTTGGGTTGGTTAGTTTGCTGCTAAGAGAAGTAAATATATTTGGTCATTTTAACAACACCATTTACCGTGAAACTAACCAAAGTTTGTAATATGGGTCACTAGAACATAAATAAACTAAGCGGTTAGAGCATTGGACCGGATTTCCAAAGATCATGGGTTCGATTCCCATCTGAGAATTCACTTGTGGCCGAGTTAATTTTTTTCAATATTTTTCTATTTAAAGTATCGTCCCCTTAGTGGTAAAACCGATTATCTGCACTTTTTTTTTTTGCAAAATTTGTATATTACCTTGCCATCTTGACAATAATTTGAGAATTTATTGTAACAAAATTAAACTATGTGTTAAGGTGTATATTACCTTGCCATCTTGACAATAATTTGAGAATTTATTATAACAAAATTTTGCAAAAAAAAAAAAGTGCAGATAATCGGTTTTACCACTAAGGGGACGATATATCATAAGTATAAAATAGCATTGAAAAATGCAAAAATTTAAAAATCATTAACTATTGGCTGTTGCATCTTAATCGATCGTTAAACACCTGAAAAGATGTTTCTTTCGAACGCAAGGATATTCCTAGCATTGATCTAACAACGCTAGCGTAATAAAAATATAAAAGTATTGGAGAATTTCAACGGTGGTTCGCAAGTCTCGGTAGCTGAGCGGTTAGAGCATTGGACCGGATTTCCAAAGGTCATGGGTTCGATTCCCATCTGAGAATTCACTTGTGGCCGAGTTAATTTTTTCCAATATTTTTCTATTTAAAATTTATCATAAGTATAAAAATAGCATTGAAAATGCAAAAATTCAAAAATCATAAATTATTGGCTGTTCGATCGTTAAACACCTGAAAAGATCAAATCGATCAAACGTGACTCCTAGGTCCCGCACGCTTGAAACCCTGGGTAGTATTTGGATATTCAGTTTATAACCGAAGTCCATTGGTAGTCTCTGTCAAGTGAAGGTCATGACCGAGCATTTAGCAGTATTAAACTCCAATCCGTTTTGCTTGGCCCAAAGGCAAATTGCATCGAATCACTCTGTAGTTCGCTACAGTCCTCATTCGATCTTATCTCTTTAAAGAGTTTTAAGTTATCTGCATACATTAGACATCGTGTTTAACTTAGTACCTTTGGGAGATCATTCACCATCAGTAAAAATAGGAGGGGTCCAAGTATATAGCCCTTGCTAACTCCGGAACGTGTGTGGTACGGATTAGATTCGTACAGGCCAAGTCTGACAAACTGCTGTCGGTCTCGAAGATAATCCGCAATAAGGCGAAGCAGTTTTGAGCAAAAACCTATAGTACAGAGTTTTAAGTAAACATCATTGTTTACCCGGTCAAACGCCTTGCGGAAATCATAGTAGAGTACATCAACCTGAGAGCAACTGTCTAATTTGGCTGAAATGTACTCGACCAAAGTCAACAAATTGACATGAGACTAGTAATGTTATTTTAATGACAGAGACACAACTCGGAACTTCTGAATTTTTTTAGTTACCTATCTAAAGTATTTTTCTGCTTCAAGTCTCAATTCAACTCCTAACAATGAACGCAAAGTAACCTGAAGAAGTCTTTAAAAATAAAATTTAACATTTTGAAAACCCCCCGACACAAAAAAAAACCTTTTAAAATGTTAAAATTTTATTTTTATTTCATCCTTTTAAATTACACACAAAATTAAAAAAAATCGCATTGCAATGGCTTAATTCGTTTAGGCACTACGAATATTTATGTACAGAAAGACAAAAAAAATTGGCTGCCATTATGTTTTTTTTTTGCTGTACCTAAATTTGCCCAGATTGTACATTATTTTAGTCAAAGCGCCACCTTTGTGTCTTTTACCGTTTCGGCAGGCAGTTGACCATCTCCATAAATGGCCGGATGGATTTTTACCAAACGTGGCTAAGAACCATCTCGATTAATTTAGCTTTCAATTAAAAAAAAAACCGCATTGAAATCGTTTGATTCGTTTAGGCTCTACGAATATACGTAAAGACAGACAGACAGACAGACATAGGCTTCAAACTTATAACACCCCTCTTTGCGCTGCGTCAGGGGTTAAAAAGGGTCAATTGACATTTTAGCTCTTGACTTAATCTTTGTCCCTAAAAACTGTCAACACTGCAATTCATAACCCTTGGAAGTTATTTCGTAGTGACGGGTCATGTCGCTAATTTACATAATTACGTTTAAGATAAAATATACTCGTAATACATTACACCGTTCTGAAATATATTGGTATAAGATAAAGAAAAATTGCTACCGCACCAGGCTGTTGTAACAAATACCATATTTTACACAAACTGAGCTCTTATATTCACAGATTTAAGGTTTATTATCGGTCTTCTTCATTTGGCAGTGCCGGTAGCTAACAAATACGTCAGGGGTGTTCCGAATTTATGATCAACCTAAATTTTTCAACGTCGCGGGTTGCGTTGCACTGTGTAAATGTGTGTTTTAATTAGATGACATGCCTTACACGTTGTTTATGGCTTTTTTCGACAGGAACCATCAATTTGTTGTAAGGAAATTTTTCGAAAAGTAAGCGTAATATTTCACAGACTATCTATATACGTGTGTTATAATTATATTTCTAACTTATGTTAAATTTTTAATATAAAAATATTGAAAAAAATCAACTCGGCCACAAGTAAATTCTCAGATGGGACACAAATCTGAGAATTCTGGCCGAGTTGATTTTATTGCAATATTTTTCTATTTAAAATTTATTATTAGTATAAAAATAATGATGCGTCTTAATCGATCGTTATACATCTGAAAAGATGTTTCTTTTGAATGCAAGGATATTTCTAGCATTAATGTGACATTGCTGGCCTAAAGCGTATAAAAAATATAAAAATATTAAAGTATTGGAGAATTGGACGGTGGTCCGCAAGTCTTGGTAGGTCAGTGGTTAGAGCATTGGACTGGATTTCCAAAGGTCGTGGGTTGGTGTCCCATCTCAGAATTCACTTGTGGCCGAGTTGATTTTTTTCCAATATTTTTCTTTTTAAAATTTATTTATTACATAAGTATAAAAATAACATTGAAAAATGCAAAAAATCAAGGATTCTCAGTCCGAAACCTATATGTGTAATATCGTTTATTTGAGTTTGCAAGCTACTGTTTAAGGCCAATTTTCACAAGTTAAAAAAAAATTAAAGTAACGAATTAAATGTCGTCAAATAATTTTATGATTGATTTTGAATATTTTTTTTTTCATATTAGTATATATGGTATTACTAAATGTAAATTCATTTTCATATCAGTATATATGGTATTACTAAAACTAAATGTAATTCGTAAAACATTGCATGTGTAAAAAAATGAGCATTTTAGTGACTAAAGTCAGCATTTCATCAATTTCCCAAGGGCCGTACATTTGATAAGGTTTAAACATCGGTCATAACTGTGAAATGGGCCCATAAAATTTTTATTTCCCTCCAGTGAAGGGAAACATCGACGTAGTTATATTAGCGATATGGTCATTAAACGGAATAGGTACACTTTTTACGCTTTGAAAGAAAAGTACTTTTTTATTAAAAAAATAAAAAAACAGCCAAACACAAAACATAAGCTGAATCGAACCGCGCTCGGTGAGTCCCCTTCCCTCTCCATAATATCTAAGGTCCACATATTTTTTTTTCTGAACCACAAATCGCAAACCGCCCCGCTATCCGTTATACAGTCCACTTAAATACCCGCCAACCCACTTTTAATTAAAAAATCATCATCTCTTTTCCTCATCAAGTTTCAAATCCATCACTCCTTTAGTTAAATAATTTTCATTACTCATACCTCCACTAAGGCACCAATTTCACCGTCAGTAGGCATAGCACGTAAAACTTTCGAGTAAGTATCGAGGAAATATGGTAAAAAAATATCTTAATATGAAATATAGGAACGCTGCTCGCGTTCCTACCGTAACGTAACGTAACGTAAACGAAACTACATTTTCCTATTAATTTTTTGACATTACGTGCTCGAGCTTGTAACACTGTTTCGATAGTTTTTAGTACAGTAGTCGGTTATAGATTAACCGACCGATTCACGCAAACGCTTCTAATTTTATTGTATTTCATTTCTAGTTTTAAGCAGCAGACGAAACACTTGGTCAGATCTTTAGCCCGAAAGAAAAACTTTTCTTTTTAATTACGCCAATTAAGTATCTATTCTTAGGTCAAGGACAATAATAAATGTCACTTGGTGCTGCCTCAAAGATTTCTTTGAAGTATTTCAGACTAAACCAGATACTCCACGTTAAATTGCAAAAGTTTCGTCGTAAATAAGGCAGACAGTGTAAAAACATAAATTGTGTACTTAGCTAATTTATTTGTGTAAACCTATGCTGGATCCTTTCGAAGATTATCTTAAAATTTAAAGAACTTTTGATTAGAAAATATCTTTTTTATTCTGTAACGACCAACTTGAGTGGCTAAAGTTACATACTTTTTTTGTATTTACCTACTTGTGGCCGTTTTGCAACTGTGTACATGGTGTTTTCCTCATCCTTGTGAAATAGTCAACCCCTATTTTAACTCTTTGCGATTTTTGTTTTGAAAAAAGGATTTAAAAAATTTTGCGCTATTCGGCTCTAGTTCTTCAATTATATAATGTTTATTTTTTTACTTAATTTTTATTGCTTAAACTGTTGAGGCATATCCCTTCCTTATGAATGGCTGAGAAGTAAAAGCCATGCATGACCCACCAAGCGATACCAATGCGGATTGCTAACAAATATAGCCGGGACCAACCGCGGCTTAGCATGACTTCCGGCGACCAATCCCGTGAGCGGCCACTGGGAAACTTTCTTAACTGGCACAATCGCAGGCCAAGCGCTCAAACTACTGCGTCACCGAACTCTTAGCATGGTAAATAGTAGATTATCAAATATTATCATAATCAAAATCACTCCATAAGGTAGCATTTCGCCGCCCGGCAACCGCGACCCGGCATGGCAGTTCTAAGTTCTATCAACAATAAGGACTCCTTCACAAAAAATCAAGGCAATTTGGTTTTCATATCACCTTAAGTTGAGTATTTACGCGGTTTATATCACTATTCAAGCTATAAATGTAAGCTATTAGGAACTTATTGATTATCGAGTTATTATACAAATGCTAAATAGGTACTTTGGTGTTCTTCATTCTAAATTTTGTAACTGTGATTGTTTTTCGTCTTCTAAAGTACCTAAATGTAAAATTATTTTGTCCAGAGCCCTCGCCTTTTCTGACGACTTGGTCTTTGCAAGCTGCATTAAAAACATGCGTTTAGAATATTGTAAGCCTAGTTCCTTTAATATACTTTTATTTTGTAAGAAACACTTTCTTTAAACCCTTTCCATTTATTTAAGTCCATTTAATAGTACAATAAATAATTAATACAATTATAGAAATGAATATCCAAAACCCTATTAAACCCATTTTTGCCGATAATGTCAATTCCAAGCAAAAGTGACCTTATAAGAGTTTAGAGATCATTTGGGATTAACTGTAGTTTGACTAATAACGGTTCGCAGATGTTCTCCAGTAAGCGCTTATAAGTCTAAGTAACCGGAGTAATCACTCCTTAGTGTATATACACCTGATATTAGCTGTTATAGGAGTCGTGAGATTATAACGCCTCGAAGATGTTTTCTTATAAGCGCTTATTAGTGTTAGTAGTCGGAATGATTACTCTTGGTTTAGCTTTTATAAGTACCTTAAGTCTATAATAGCCATCAATTTTGATCTTGTAATGGGTTACAAGATAAAGGTATATTAGTAAGTGTACTTAAATTAAAAATGCATTCATTTACGCTGTTAAGAGTGCAGTAGGAAATATTGATGCCATAATCGGAGCTTTATAAGTCTAAATAGCGTTCCAGGATAATTTTGCTTATTTGAAAATGTCGTCGTATACTGTCTGCACGCACGTGCAATGGTGGCTCGGGCCTCGGCGGCTACTATCCGAAGGCTCGTGGCAGCGCTGCACAGTATCGGATGCCATGCAGCGACTGCGGAGATCCAGAGATGCTACCTATAACAATAGATGGTTGGCATCTTTGACGGCTATAATACTACGAGCAGTTGATATGATTCTACTGATATATATTGAGCCTTCGAGTTAAAATGGTGAAGCAGGGATTTAGCAGCTATTGATTGTGGCTTTGAGTCCCATAAAAGACCAAGATGTTATTTTTCTATTAGAAAATGAATGTACTTTGCAATTTATAATAATAATAATTTGATATTTCCATACAATCACACCAATGATCAAGCCTACGTTAAGCTTCACGAAGAAGTTGTGTTATGGATACTAGATCAACGGATACACATACTTATATACTTTTTGGTAAATGCATACAAAAAATACAATCAAACACCCAGACCAAGACAAATAGAAATGTTCATGTGCGCAATATTTTTCTTGTTCGGGGTCGAACCCGGGACCTTTGGCGCAGAGTGCGGGCTTAGTACCCCAGCGCCAAATAGGTCGTCAAATCCATGTCGTAAAGTCAAAACATAACCAACGTATTGTTATATAAACGGTTGTTGTTTCTAATCCATGAAAATAATAAAGCTCAGGATGAAAATCCCCTTGCCAACGTTTTCAAAATGAGTCCTAAAACTCACCCTCCTTATAAGATTTTTCAGACACGGTCATAAGCCGTATAATGGAATTTACATATTCAGGTAAATCTAGTCGTATGTCTTGTTTTTTGGAAAAATAATTATCACTTTTGAGACTTGTTTTACCTACATTTAAAACTTATTTTTTCATTTACTTGTTCACAAATAAATTGAACACATATTTTAAGAGATTATTACTTACTGCACCATCATACTTTTACAATTACTTTTACGTTTATCGCTTTAAATGTATAGTATTTGAAAGCGTCAACGTAATATTAACTGAACAACAACAAACCACAGATAAAGTTACTTTACGTTTGGATCCTTAAATTTTACTAAAACTAATTATTTTTTATTGCATTTCATGTAGTAGGTACATTTGAGATCTTCTAGTTATTTGGTGCGTATGTCGTAGCCATATCGTAGAATTGCTCACATCATGAAATGCTTGAGAATTTTATGAAGTGGTCGCATTTCATGATCTGGGGAACTTAATTTGACCAGATCATTAAGTCGTGAACGTTTCACGATTTTTTCATATGTGATGGGCCATAACGTGAAATTAGGGTGTCTTGTGAAATAAGTTACAAACTTCACGGTATTCTTAAATCTTGCTCGGTATTTGCGTGACTTGCATAGTACTCCAGTTCCTTTTCATTGTAATCTTTTTAATATTATCACTTTCTTCATCATTTATTAACGAATAATTTACTTTTTTACTGCCAGGAACAACATTCTTGTCAGCGGCCGCCATATTGACAGATAAACAAAGCGCTTCCAGCGCCTCCATCGGTAATTAATGTAACCATGCAACGATATGATCAAATAATCTCGACAATTTCATGAAGTAGCCACGCGTAAGTTGAGCTTATCGACAAACGAGTTCTCATCATTGATCTTACCAAGGCACGATGTGGCCAATGCACAATGACAACATTTAATGAAATGCGACCACTTCATGAAATTGTCAAGCAATTTATGATGTAGACCATTCTACGAAATGGCTACGACACATACACACGAGCGGTGTTCCTTGGGTTTATTAAGACTTACCCCCATAGTAATAAATAAATAAATAAATATTTCCATACAACCACACCATTTATCTAGCCCACGTTATGTATCATGTAGAACTTGTGTTATGGATACAAGATAACGGATAAACATACTTATATACTTTTTTTGTAAATACATACATAATATACATATTAAACATCCAGACCAAGACAAATAGACATGTTCATGCACACAAATATTTGTCTTGTCCGGGGATCGAACCCGGGACCTCTGGCGCAGAAGGTGGGGTTAGTACCCCTGCGCCAAACAGGTCGTCAATAAATGATAGTCATGAGAAGTTCTATTGAACTACATTCAGCTGATCATTATTGGTCGATCGGTATATATCCCATACAGTCCGTTCTTTTAATTAAAGTTGTATAATTTTATTATTTATTTTTATTTATTTATTTATCAAGTGGTATGTTACAATTATCACTTAAGGGCGCGCTCTAGGCCAAAAGCAAAATTAATAACTGCAACGGTGAACTGCAAAGTAAATGCTGCCTTATTTCTATGAGAAATAAGGCAGCATTTCCGTGCCCGTCCCTCCGCCCCGGCGGAGACGTCACGCGTAAGCACGTCACGTAAAAAAAAAAAAAAAAAATTACTATATAATTCTCCGGCCGCATTCGGCCGGTCCGGAATGAAGAAATGAAGGAAATTCCGCGTCCGGGCGACTATGGTCGCCCAAAAAAAAATGGCTAAAAACGTTAAGGCGACTATGGCAGCCCAGCTGGCCCTTTCAGTTTAAACTGTTTTTTATTTGTGGTAACTTCACAGATAAGAAAGAAAGTTGTTCTAAGATGATTCTGTAATCGAAAACGAACCTTTGTTAAGCCTTTTGACGTGTGTAGTCTGTGCCGTTTGTTGTTGAGATTTTTTTTAATACGACAGTGTCAAGATTTTCTGTGTGTGTCGGAGCTTGGAGTCAAATTTTTTATTATTTATTTAATTAATTAAATAAATACCAGTCGTATATTAAAATATGATCTAGTTTACAAATAAATAAACTGAATTGATATAAGTTATATTATTTTGTGTGTAAACATTCTTGAAAAAGTATTTTGTGTAAATTTAACCAATATTTTGAAGTTTAACATTTTTTTAAATACTTTGACTTAGTTATTTTAGTCTAATATGCAGTAAAAACGATAGTCTATAGTTTCAGCTATAGACACATATTTTTATTTTGATATTAGCAGTAGTAGTTTGCTAGATATTAAGGTTTAAAGCGGCACATTACGAATTGCAAATTCTCGATGTGCAATTATTTCGCGAGTGGACGCGTGAGGGCAGTTACGGCTACCGAGCTTGGACGCGTGAGTGGTTATAGGATATTTAAAGGTTATTTACAAAAAATATATAACATAAGCCCTGCCTTATCTATAGTAAAATTATACTAAAAAGTTTCAAGCTTTATTTTAATGTATTACTTGAATACTAGCAGTTTATCGTGTTAATTATAGTGATTTGGAGGCAACTTCGCAATTTTTTTCTATCGAGAAAATTTAATGCAATCGTGTTTTTGAGTAACATAGTTACTAGTGTTAGTCCTGTAGTTTGCTGCATCTTAATTTGAAATTCAGTTTTTCATTAATATTGATATTACAGACGATCATGTAAAGCAATCTTGATTTTCGTTGGCCTATAGCCGGCCCTTAAATAATTTCCCGCCAAACTATGCACATTGTTGGCGGGATATGCGCTCTTTTACAATTATTGACACATGCCTACCTACCTCACCAAACATGCAATTTAATAATAAACGTATTCATTTTTTCAGTTAAGCAAAATTATTTTAGTTATACGTCCAAAATATATTTTTTTAACCTATTTTTTAACATATTATTACACAATAACATATACAATAATACAAACATGAAAAACCCTTAACCTTTAATGACCCTGATTTTGAGACACAATAGATATTCCATTGTTCTCTGGAAACCGGTGTCCGGTTCGGGTTTAATGAATTGTTTTTAACACATAATTAATTATCTTAATATAGAAAACAGGTAAATTACGATACGATTCCTGTTAATATTTCCAAATGCAAAATACCAAATTTCCTTTAGCATTAAGCTTAAAATATGGTAAGTAATATTAGTTTTGAATTAAGCCCGGAAGCTTATTCATCTTAAATTTTGGTTCTATCAAACTTGGATAATCTTTTATGTTGTCAAGACACACGCTGCAAAGTAAATTATTTTCCTCGCTTGTGACGTAATAAAATTGGGATGGAGACGAGAACTATGTCAATATACTATTAATAATGAAATACTCTTGCATCCTGCTTTTAAACTATGTATTGATAAATAAATTACATTTTACCCGTACTTAGTCCCATAATTCTTAATTTAACATAACTTTGGGCTTATTAACCCCACTAGGGCCTGTTTAATAACTTTAGATGACGGAAGATTTGAAATATTTGTCATGACACAACTTTTGATTGTGAATCAGACTCTAAAGATGGACTTTAGTATTTTAACGATGGAACAATATATTAACCGTTATAGCAAATTTAACAATATCAGCTATGAAAAAAAAAACAGCAACCGATCTGCTGATCTGATCTATTCCGTCCATGTGCCCCAGAAATTGAATTATTAAAATGTTGGGCCTATTACACATCATTGAACTGTTTCACTCTTTTATTTACAGTGTAGGAGTTTTGAAATCTTGAAAAAACTGTAGTTTTTTCGGTCAAGCGGTTTGACCCAAACAGTTTGACTCAAACTACTATTGCAAAACACTACTAGTTTGAATCATACCGAAGTGCGGGACTTATCCTAATAAAAAAATTAAGTCGGTTTTTTATTTATAAAAAGTTATTTTAATAGTGACCAGCGCATTATTAAGCCTCCTCGCACTATAGCCTTATCCACGATGCCACATTTGGCATTGGTGAGGCACGCACATTCAGTTATTTTTTTCAAATTATTACCAACTACTGAAATTTTCAGTTACTAAAAGCTAAAAGTCTTAACCCCTTATAAAATGTGTATGTAGACCGAAAGGAGATTTCAAGTTATATGAAAATCAACCCCTTGCACTTGAGACGTAAGCTCCTTGAGTGGAAAAGTTGTTTTCTAGTGAAATATTCAATCAAACTTTCGTCCTACCTGTACGGAACTTGTCATTTGTAGATGAACGAAACCTGGAGATATGAAATAATGGATATGCTTTTTTATGAACGACGGAGAGACTCTTAGCCTTCATCATACCTGATTAGCATTGATAAGGCTGAAGATGGAAGCGAGCCTCTCCCGGAATCCTTAATCTCTGAGGAACTGGCTATCTTATCTCCAACTGCCGAAACACAACAATGTTAAAAACATTGTTGTTGCGGCGTCAGAATTAGATAAGATGGTGGTAGCTAGCCAGATGGACTTAGTACAAGTCGTACCACCAACCAAACCGAATACAATATGTACCCGCTGGGATTCGAACCCGGGACCCCTGGGTCTGATACCGGTGGTTGTACCGCTAGACCACAGAGGCGGCCCATTTAAGCTAGTAATTAAACCCAGCACTATCAAGTCCTAAACTTTGAAAAGCTTGTGCTATGGGAACTAGTTACTATCACACATATTTATGTTTATCACATAAAATGTTTTGTGCCATGTTGGATTGAACCCGATCATTGGCATGATCGGCAGTCCAACACTTGAATGGTTGAACCACCAAAGTCGTTGTCCCTAACATGAATGCGCATTTAAAAAAAAAAATATTGCTATTTTGTTAGTCGCTAATGCATTTGATACTTATTATTTTGAGAGGAAAAAGGGTCCCTTTTGAAAAGTTTTGTATGGTATGGAGAAAGTCATTAAATCCCCTGGACGTATTACATACTTAATGAATATTCTTGGGGAAAGGTCTCTTCCCATAATTGATGCGTTGGTTAACAAAATTACAGCTGCGCAATTGTTAATAATTTTAGTAATATTTCGTAAAAAGCTCTATTTTATTTGTTTATAGTAAATGTATTTATAGTGCCGTGTGGTGACGGCCTCAGAATACAAGTGTCATCACTCCCTTACATGCCTGGGATGTCGTAAGAGTCGACTAAGAGGCTCGACACATTGAACACCTGTGCGAGAGAAGGAAAACTTGAAACAAACCCTCTACCAACCCGTCTGGCCAGCGTGGTAGCAGTAGGCTAATAGCCTCCTAAGAACGCCACAATAGGCGCGGGCAGCAGTGGACGTCCACAGGCTGATGATGATGATGATAGTAAATAAATTTAAACTGAAGTGCAACATACGTTTAAAGGTATATAAAATGCCGTGTTTATTTCTTTCAACGTGAATGATATAAAGTTTTGACGCAACACCCCCAATCCGTAGTAAGACGGGATTGGTGTTCAAAAACAAATTCACGTTCTTATTATCAAAAGCTTGATGCATAAAATCTTTATAATATTATTTATATATATGTCGCAGGATAATTAGATAAAACTATTTTTTGCGAAAGTCCTAGGGATACTGCGAAAACACGGATAATTAGACAATGGTGTTGTAATTTCTCAATCCTACTGAAAAAAAAGATAGGATTTTTGGGAAAAAACTGGTTGCCTTAGTAAGACTGTGAAAAGAATCACTGTCTATTATGAAATAAGAATTATTGACTGGTCGGATCGTCCAAAACAACATCTTCTCTGATTGGTTGACGACTTGACGTTTCAAATGTCAATCCATTCTCTCACGTGTAGTAAACTTTCTGTGAACCAATCAGAATAAGAGTTAGCAAGCAAGCAAAAATTAAGCCAATCAGAATAAAGAATATCCATTATTACTAAAGCAACCCGTATTTTTGCAAAAACCCTATCTTTTTTCAGTAAGATTGAGAAATGTCAACACTATTGTCTAATTATCCGTGTTTTTGCTATACCCCTAGGATTTTTGCAAAATTGCTATTTATCAAATTATCCTACGACATAGATATAACAAATAAAACTAGATAATCTTAATCTGAAAACGTGAATGTGACTTTGATATATTATAACTTTCTCACGCATTCGATAAGCCTCAATAACTGTAAATTACTTTTTAATCCGACGATTCAAACAAAGTTTTATTATTCGCAGTATTTATAAAGAAAAACTTTCACCAAATATAAAAAATGAGAACAAAAACCGACCAAAAAGTAAACTAATAAATCTAGTAAATTAAGTTGATTTTCCTTTACCAATAATCCACCCTGGGATAATCCCGATCATTTATCTACTTTGGGCGCGTCACAAATCGCCGGAAAGACGGAAGGTTACGAAATTACCAAAGGGTACAAACTTGCCGAAATCCACCACCGAAGTTACGCCATAATGGACTTTATGACAGCAACTTTAGGAGTTGACGACCTAGAAAATAGGGTTCACAACGTAGTGCCTTGGATGCAGCGCCGGCAATACAGGAAGGCAATTTATCTTAAACTGTCTTAAACTTCGCTAATTAGAGTAAATTACCGTCAATCTTTGGCGTGGCTAGTTATAGTAAAGTTTTCTCTGTTATAATATCTTATGAAAATGTTTTCATTCACTAGATGTTAAAAAACACTTCTGGTCAAAGCTAACACATTGTAGATATTAACAAAACTGGTGGCCCTCAGTCTTTAAATGTGTATTTCTAATCTACAACGGGAAAACGTTAAGCCTTCATTATACCTGCTGTTAAGGTCAAAGTCTGAGAATCGAACTAGGAACCCCTGGAAAGTATGATGTTGTGGTGTTACCACTAGATGGCAGAGGTGATTAAATCAACTTGAACCTAGTTTAATTTGTTCTATTTAGATCTTGAGATACCATGAACAGATGAAAGCAGAAAATCAAGTTTTTAATTTATCTTTACAAATATCAATAAAGACACTGACATCTTTTTCCAAGAAACTAGGGCCAAAATCCGCCTTATTTTTGGAATTTTCATACTAAATCAATCACGTGACTATATGGTTTGTATGAAAACTTGTTTTTAGGAAATTTTAGGTTTATAGGAAAAATTAGCTTACGTACTAATTCTGAGACGATTCCTTTTAATTGTTACAAGTATTTTGGTTGTCACCTTATATATATCATATTAATTTAAAATGAATACTTTTTAAACGTAAAATACCAATATAAAATCTATACGCTAGAAATTGTTTCTGTATTTTACGTCATAATACACTTATACATCAAAAGATCTCAGCATCCCCTCCACCAATTTAAAAGTAAAATAAAATTAAAGAAAAGTGTTTCGCTAACGGAATGGCGTGTGGAGAGCAATCTTCAGCGTTCTAAGCGGAATAATTAACCTTGTTTATTTAAACGGAAAAATGTACAGTAACCACCACACCAAACTTAACAGCTGCTTTATGATTATAGCTTTTATTACGTTCACCATAAGGTCGTGCTAAAAGTCAACGTGTATATAGCGTGCTTTCTGTACCAAGAAGTAGTCTGAAAAGTACTTTTTTCCCCAAATGACCAGTTTCTACGTTTGGGCAATTAGCGTTTCAAATTAACCGGCCTTGTGTAATGTAATTTCAAATGATTTTCTTGAGCAAAATGGAGCATGCATAGTTTACTGTACCTAAATAATATGATGTACAGTTACAGATGAAATACAGTTAAATCGATTTTTAATTGATGAGTAAGAATCCTAAATATTAAAGATTTTGTGACTTTAGGGTAAGCCATTTATATTTTTGTCAATCAATTGAAAACTATTTTAATGGTTTAAGCGTGATTTTGATTTAAAATGTATAAACTCATTCTTAGTTTTGGCGACCACTTTTCGTTGAATAGTTTGTTATTAGTGTTGCAATGCTGGAAAGTTGGATTTTGCTGCAAACTACCTCTTTCAATCAAAGATTGAATCTTTAGCGTAACGAGGGTTTCATAGGTACGAGAGGCTAAAAACTTAAAATACCAGAATATAAGAAATAACTTAAAAGAACTTAAAATACACGTTATTTAAACCAATATGGAAATAAATCGTGCGTAAAACTCCGATAAAGTATTTTTATTATAAAGTTAACATAATAGCCAGGTTTTGGACGTATAAAGAGGCTCCATGGCTGTACCATGTCCGTATACACAAAACCCCGTTGTATAACTTTCTCGTATGTCAAACGCTTTGTCGTCTGTTGGCGCCGACCGATCGGTTTACTGGCTCCACTAATTTATCATGTAACAACTGTGGCCGTTCGACGTTTTGCCATCACTGCGATACTGTTTTTTAATATTACTTTGTACGTTGTGTAGTATTTTTTTAAGAATAGCTAGATCAGCGCTTGACTGCTATACCAACTGTCACCTAACCGGAATAGTAAATTTCCTATAAGCTAATTTATAAGTTTTAAACTTTGCATTTTCATTGATATCTTACACAAGGTTTTTTTTATATTAAGTTGGCAGGCATTTGACCACCATCGTGCTTAATAAACAGGATGTGGTCTAAGGTTTTGCATGCTTGCCCAGGAAATGCCTATTCACTCTCGCCTTGAATAAGTTGGTAAAAATTTACGTTAGTTGCAAGAAAAGTATATACCTGATAGACCGAGCGAGCAAAGCGAATTTCTTCGAAGTGACTTCGAAGCGTCTCAGTTTCGATATTGCTAAAAATGCTTTTGGCTGTCTGTCAGTCTGTCTGTTCTTGTCTACAGGCCGCATTTTTTAACCGATTTTGATGAAATTTGGACCAATGTTCCATGATTTATTTAACCTTTAAGTACCGACGTGTGGTCTTACAGATACTTTGCTGTTTCAATTATCAATATCATTTATTAAGTCTAGGCTGTTACATTGTTACTTTTGTTGCACAAATTACTTTATGGTGGTATTAAAATTTGCATTAAAATATAGCTTATCTGCCCTAACTTTGCAAGCGAGGTCTAGTGATCTCACAGAACCACTAGCAAATTTAGAATAGAAAAGAAAAACATTATTTCACAGAATAAAAACGCACAAAGGAGACATTGGTTCAGTTCCAAAAATAAGTTAAACTGCATTGAAAGATTTTTGATTAATCACTTACCTTCACCTGAAGTCAAACCGGCTTAAATGAGAAAAATAACATCCTTGTAGTTTTATGGAACTAATCGATAGTCTTCATTATAATAAACAATTATACTGACGTAACTTAGTGTAACTTGGGGGTTGGGGTACTTTCATTTCAACTATACCGTCTTTTTCCCATATGGTGGTTTCCCCAACGGTCATATCGTGCTGATTATGTGATCTAGAATGAAAGCTTAAAAGATACTATTCACTCGAGACTTTTTAAGTAATAGGAAACACAGACTAAAGCAAGAAGTTCCACTCTATAGAGGTATTTACGATAACACCTAATTTGAGATAGTTTTGTCATTCCACTATAAGTAAATTAGAATCTGATTATACAATCTGATACAAATGTATTTGTTATTATTAAATCAGGTAAAGGTAACATTAGACCATTTGTGTGTATTATTTTCCATAATGACCATTGCATTTTCACAAGTTTGTGAGCAGGTGCTAAAGCCATTACGATTTTATTAATGTTTGTGGTTTGTTCGGCAAATGCTGGGAATGAAATGCAAAATGTTTAGACATTAGGCAAAAATATTATATTTGAAAACATCGATGATTTTATTTATTGGTCAGATTGTAGATTTATAAACGATGTATTGCTATGATGAAAAGAATGAATAAAGAAATAATAACTAATGATAACTTTTTAATTTTGCATTTTACAATGCTATTTTTATGTAATTAATATTTAACAAGAAAATATACTAGAAAAAAGCAACTAGTCTCATGTCAATCCCGTCAGGGCGACATGAGACTAGTTGCTTTTTTCTAGTATATTTTCTTGTTAAATATTAAATAACTAATGATATTAAAAAAATGTATTTTGATTGTATTATGTAAGTAGATTTCTTTATTATTGCTTAGACTCATCTATGAAAATATTAGAAAGAGGAAAGAGTTGATTGTTTGTGTCTGAATAGGGTCTGAAAATACTGAAGGGATTTGAATGAAATTTGGTACACAGATAGTGTAGATAGCCTGGCTATAAACATAGGCTACTTTTATTCCGATATTCCCACGGAAACGGGAACCACGCGGGTGAAACCGCGAGCGGCCGCTAGTCTATAATAAAAAGGAAAGTCGCTAGGTCAACGACTGTCAAAAACCACTTAAAAAAATGGAAATAGAAGAGATATTAAAAAACTTAACTGCACATGATGGGACAAAAAGGTAAAGCAAAAATCTTCTGAGTCATGCATGAATGATGAAATATTGGCATGAAAGATGGCTTGAATAACCCAGAAGCGCTGTCATAAGTTAATCATTTTGTATCTACAATTGGTTAAAGAACATTGAGCATTAACAAATCGAAAACATCGATCATTTTTATATTTGGCATACCTAAAGTTGCAATCGTACCTAAAATTATATATCTTGGTGTAGTCACATAGAAATACTAAGCAACCTTGTCCCATTACAATATTGAATGACATTTGTGGTGTAATGAAAATTTTTCTTACCCACGTTGGGCGCCACTGTAATGAAAATTTTTCTTACCCACTTGGGGTAAGTTAGTCAATCTTACCCCGATGGTAATTTATAATGCGGTTAGCTCAGAGATCGAATTATAGGGTCGTGTGGTCGTTTGGCTCAGTCGTCCGTGGATCTAAATGGGTTGGGCGCCGTTAGTAAAATAAACAAATTAAAGTTAACAAAAAAAATTAAAATCCACGAACCGTAACAAGATGAACTCAATGAAACAAAACTCAGCATATGCTTCAACAATCCTTTATTTAAAGTGTGATCATACCCTTTTTAAAATAAAGGGGAATATACAACAAATTAATATGAATAGAAGTCCTTTACGAGGGACAGCTCCTCGGTTGAGATTATATTAAGAGCCTAATTAACCTAAAATGGCTTATACGTAGGTACATTGTTCTATAATTAAGATGGGTGACTTAACATAGAAATCTCTTAAAGATACCCGGGTACACTTAACTTAAAGGAGTACATCCGGAGTACAATTAAATTTGTAAAACAAATATTAATCCTGTAATTAAACCAGGTTACCTGAAGGCTAAATTAACACAAAACATTTTACTATTGGCTAAGGATCGCTATGGCTGACCCTGAACATGTTTATACTCATTCCGTGGGTAGATTCCCCGGACCATGGTTTCATCAAAAAGGAGACAGGTTTACCTCTAAATCCTGGATATGTTTGTAAGCGAGGAGGTGAAGAAACACCCGCGGAGACTCACGCCCGCATTTAAATTATCATAACCGCGGTCCGTCAGAGGACACACGCCCCGTGGAACAGCAGCGCGTCCGCTTGCAAGGGAACATCATGCCTCCTAGTGTTTAAGATAAAAAGATATCCTCATAAAAAGAGGTATCTCCAAAAAAACGGTATCTCCCAAAAAGCCCTGGAAACCAGAAAGAACATTTAGAAATGACCATGACGCCATTTTATGTACAGCGTTTTCCATACAACCAACAAACCGGAGAGTACTATGGGAAGTCTTACCAGGAATTGGGCTTTATTTAAATATAATGCGGGAAACCTCCCGAAGGTATGGGATCACACCATTACTGTGTCTAGCGATCTGAAAATTTGAACAATAAGACTCGCATTACGAATGGGCACCGCATTGAGAAAGAAAATAAATTCTCTCGCACCAATCAATGAATTTGTCTGATAATAACTACTCACCCGATTCACACTCTCACCAACACTTTATTTATTTAAAATTCAAAATTAATGTAAATGTGTAAAAATCATTGTAAAAATCTGTGTAGAAATGGCCGCTTGCTCAATCGCTGCGCTCGCGCCATGAAGGAAGAACAAAATTGCCAATCATCGCCTGACGTTTCGTTAGTCCATGACAAAAACTTTAATACTTAGCACAAAAAACGAAATGTCACTCAAATAACTACTATTATCAAAATATTGAAACCAAACCAGTCATTTACTTAATAAGTATTTACTTTTTCATCATAACAACAAAACTAGAATAGTATTTGCTTTTCACAATACGAACAGAAGACTACGAGTTTGACGCCGTCCGACAGCAAAAACGGAACGCACTTGTGTCACCGACCGGCACTGTCACAACTGTCATCCAGTGAACGTCAAAATAATAAACATCTGTGATATTGTGAAAAACATAATGTTTATCATTGCAAACAACCTTTGGAAACTAAATGAGATATTTGTGAATGATCGAAAAGAAGGTGGCATTTAAATAGTTCCGCTACAAACCTGTGCGGCTGCGATATGGCCAGGTCAACATTCGTTAGCCAAACGATGGAAAACATGTTCTAACAAAAAAAGGTAATTCCTTCTCATATTACTGCAAACTAAAATCTATTTAACTATCGATAATAACCCATAAAACCAACACCACGGATTACTTAAAGAATCGAAATGCAACCTAAACTATTATCCTTGTCCATACCAATGACTGTAGCCAGCATTTAGACTACCACAAGTACTTATTTCCTTAGTGCCCAGTATCCCTATGGATAGGTATAAAATTCGGTGTTACAGTGGACAGAGAGTTTTATTTCCGTGTGTGTCAATGCGATAGGATTGTAAACTGTATACGTGTCATTGCTCATGACTGTACATATTCGGCATACCTAAAGTTGCAATCGTACAGTCAGGAAACTTCCCGGTTAACCAGTAGAGTTTTTTTAGAGAGCTTTATTTAAAACAGATATTCAGAAAAGGTTTATATCACAAATAATAGAACATTAATAGGTATTTAATTTGAAAAATTAATTATTTCTTTAACCTTATTACTTTTCGAGAAAACGTTTCCCAAAAAAAATCTCTACTAGTCAACCGGTAAGTTCCCCGAATGTACCTAAAATTACATATTTTGGTGTACACCTACAAAACATTCGCCAATCATACTAGAATCAAACGAGAAAATAATTTAAAACGACAAATACGACATTTTATCAAAGAGTATAAGTTGTTTACACACACCCACTACTGGGTATAGGCCTCCCCCAAAAAGGGGGGGTTTGCCATAATTGCCACGCTTGGCAGGCAGGTTGGCGATCGCAGTATGGCCAAGTTTGTAGGAGACGCTGCTGCCCGTCTCCTGAAGGCTGAGTCCCTTAGTCGCCTTTTACGACACCCACGGGATGAAAGGGGGTAGTGCTATTCTAAGCCGACACTACACAGCTATAATAAATGTATTATTCTCTGTTAATTAGCATATTATGTTTCATAGGTGTACACTGTACACCCAAAATAAGTAATTTTAGGCTCTTTAGGTATGTCAATGAGGTTCGATGTCCTTTGTGTAGTAATAACCCTTTGTTTGGCATAAAAAATAATAAAGGATACTCAACAAAAATGAATGATACCTTTTTTGACAGCGTTTAGTACGTATTGGACCCGCGTGGAGTCCACATTCTTTATTCAATTAAGGAAGAATTATGTTCCAATATCATAAATTAACATTCCTAATAAAATCAACTATAGTCTCTGCCAGTTATGTGTGCAAAGAAGGTCATTCATCTCTCAGCGGTCAGCTATTAAATTCATAATTCGTAAAAAGTTTGCTTTTGTTTTTTCGTTTGTTTTAAGGACAACTTGAACCACGGTTCTTTTGTTTACCGGTGTTTAGCGATACGCTTCATAGATTTCTGTCGCTCTTTTTTGAGTAAATAGGTTAAATTGGTACAAAGGGCAATAACCTTTACAAGCTTACCTAGCACGCGCTATATAAAACCACTTTTGAAAAATGACAAGTATCAAATCGCTTCGATTTCTCTGCTACCTGAAACAAACAAATCACAATTAGAATAAGGTACTTCAAAAATGCCCATACAAGTTCGCATTGTGAAAATTGGTAAGACTCTAGAAGACCGATGTTGTTCTATGCACAAAGAAAAGATTTGAAATAGGAATAAGTTCTTGGTCACAGATTACAACGTAAAATACTATGAACGTTACTTATCTACATAATGTATAAAATATCACTGATTGCCGCTAATAATAATAATATCATAAAAAAATAACAGATCATCCTCAATCCTCTTTTCGCCTACATTGTACGAGTATGTCATAATAAAGCAAAATAAAATCAACCACATTTGAAATTTTAATATTAAGCTGATGTATTTATGTTTACAATTATGTTTGATTGTATGAAATGTATCCACGGAAAAAAAAATCTCTATATGGAAATCCGGTCCAATGCCACTGAGCTACCGAGACTTGCGAACCACCGTCACTTGCGAACCACCGTCGAAATTCTCCAATACTTTTATATGTTTAATACGCTGTAGGCCAGCGTTTCTCATAGGTATAAAAATATCATTGAAAAATGCAAAAAAAATACATAAATTATTGGCTTTTGCGTCCTGACACACGTCCTGGTTAAACACCTGAAAAGATGTTTCTTACTCATGCAAGGATATTCCTAGCATTGATGTGACAACGCTGGCCTACAGCGTATTAAAATATAAAAGTATTGGAGAATTTCGACGGTGGTCTGCAAGTCTCGGTAAATATTAGAGAGAATCACAACCGTAGCTTACAATCTTGTGTTTATTTTCAAATCTACCAAACAGAACGGGTAGACATTTGCAATATATGACTTCATTTCGGTGATTTACATAGCGGTGGTTACCGTGGTTTCTTTGCAATTCAACCACCCCTCTAGAAAATGTTCTCCATCTGCTCTGTATCATACTTTATATTATTTTGCTGAGTTAAGTGAAAAATTAGTAATTTATTTATTTGATTCAATATAAAATCTATTACTATTACACTAAATTGTGTATAAGCACTGTTATTTTTAGCCATGATTAACCAACTGAACGCTAAACATGATTGAAATGTCATTGCTGTTTAGTAATTTGCTTGAAATTTAAAATCAAAGAACGATTTTAAACCAAGATTTTCTAGAGTTGGCTAAACTGGATCTAAATAAAAAAATTAAGTACCAAAAGAAAAAACTGCGCCAGAAAAAAATATGGATACCGTTAATACTCTTATATTACCTACTTGAAATTACCTATTCAAATACTTATAGTTAAACTGCTTATATTATTTTCACATTGAAACTTAGTTTTCGAGACCAAAGAACCTTTTAAGTGCTAGTACTCTTTAAAGTCACAGTTTTTGATATATTATCATATTTACAGCGTCGAATTTACAAAATTAATATAATTTTGTTTTAAATGTAACTTGTTTGTTAAATGGGCCAGCCCATATAACAGCTGTAACTTTGAGGACTATTGGAAGAGTTGATGACACATTAACAATAGAAACATCAACCGCATTCAACTTAAATATTGTTTTATTGTATTTTTTTCCTACTTACTTTATACGCGTGGACGAGAAGAATAGAGCCTAAATTTATAAATAAAATTCTGCGAATTCCTAAAATTCTCAAACAGCTTAATAATAATAACATCACAAGTTTATCCAAATGTTTATAAAGCACAATAAGATTACTACAAAACTTCCAAAAGAAATAACCCATCGCATTTGTATGTACAAGATTTCCATACGTCAACTAACAGAGTAAAGGAGGATATAAAGTCTTCACAATTCGTTACCCGCACACAGGAGGAATGTAAGGAATGAATACGGATTCTCTAAGACTTTTCTTTTTCAACGCTAAAACTGTTCAGGGTTTTCCTTTTTAACTTTACGTTACAATCAGTTTTACGAGTACCTGGTAGATTATGCTTACTGAGTAAAAACTGTTGTGAATATAAAAAGACTGAAGTCAACAAAAAGTTTACTTATGCTGACTACATTTAGGTCTTTTACACATGCATTTTTCTTTCGCAATGCAACTTTCGCAATGGTAGGTCACGGGATAGGTGACCTAAAAAATATTATGTAGTGCTACTCCGTGCTTCGGAAGGCACGTTAAGCCGTTGGTCCTGGCTGCATTTGCAGTCGTTAAAACCCACCAATCCGCATTGGGCCAGCGTGGTGGGTCATGGCCCGTTGTCCTTATCCATCCATAAGGAAGGCCAGTGCCCCAGCAGTAAGGACATTAAAAATGGCTGATGACGACGATGACGACACATGCATTTATATAAATAAATAAATATTTCCCACACTAATTATCTAGCCCACCACGTTAAGTTTCATGAAGAACTTGTGTTATGGATACTAGAGAACGGATAAATATACTTATATACTTTTTGTAAATACATACATAATATACATATTGAACACTCAGACCAAGACAAATAGAAGAGAAGAAGAAGAAAACCATTTATTAACAACACACACAAAAAACAGTTATACAATGAGACAAGTAGGTACTTAATTAAGACAAAAAGAAAAAATTGTTACTAGACAGAAAAACAAAATGACGAAAAATAACAATAAGTGTGCTGCTAATAGGCCCTGTCTCAGCAAAATTAACATCTGGGTCATTCATTGATGGTCAGAATAACCCAGAAGCACTGATATTCTGACAGGGCCAAATGAGTGAGTGAAGACAAATAGACATGTTCATGCACACAAATATTTGTCTTGTCCGGTGATTGAACCCGGGACCTCTGGCGCATAATAATATATCAAACGTACATAAGGCATAGTGGTTTCTACGTTATCGGGTGAACCGACTGTACTCGTTTAATTAATTTCTTCTTTTATATTCCATAGCTTCCTAAAAAACAAGTTATTGTTATCAAAAAACTGAACACCTATAAAATAGAACTTAAATACATAATAATACCTATTATAAATAAGTATGTGAAAAAATTTAAGACACCATCTTCAAAGACAAGAAGTCATGTCGTGGTTCTAATCGGTCCTAATAATGTAAATGATTTATGAATTACGTATCTAAATTTCCTCCTTTTTTAGAAGTCGGTTAAAAATAAGTTTTATATTGATATTTACGCCGACGAGCTATCTATAGAAGAAGCTTGCAATAAATGTCAAAAATAATAGTGCGCTAAGAGATAATAAAATAAAATATTTCTTACACTCACACCAATTAACCATGCCCCAAAGTAAGCACTGTAAGGCTTGTGTTATGGGATACTATAGGGTAACGGATATAAATATGTATAATTATACATAAATAATTATTTATGTGTAGAAATATATATAAACGCCCATGACTCAGGTGCAAATGCTCGTATTCATTATACAAACATTTGCCCCTACCGGGATTCGAACCCGGGACCTCATAGTCGGCGACACCTTGAAACCGGTGCATGTACCAGTCGTCAGATAAAACTTTTATCCTTTTTTATTTTGGAAAAGAAATGTTTACGAGTAGTATAAAAACTCATAATGTTTGAAATGAAAATGGAGTATAAAGCGCTTAAAAAGATATTATAAAAGCACTAAAATATTTTTATAGAGAACATTACTTCGCATAAAATTACTCGTCTTTTTCGTATTCCTGAATTCAGAGGGACATTTTAATACGAGGGCAACCTAACATTACCTTTCGTGAGACATAATCAAGCCTCTTGAGACAAAAGGACCCTCACGTAAAAACACCTGATACTGTAAAAACAGTTCCTATGTCGAAGGCATAAGAATCACTATTGTAACAAACGCCACTATTACCATGTGTTTTACAGAAAATAAATAAAACCACGAAAATGCATTAGCTTCGGACTGTTCTTGTTACGATTTGTCCGTCCGATTTTCGCCTTTGTACCTTTACGGGTAAGAACTTGCCATTTTTCTAGGGTTTAACTCTGCGTGTTTGGTAGTAGGTAAGGTTGCGGCATTACTGGTAGCGACTATGATTATTAGACTTATTTAATTATTTTCTAAATTGATTTATTTTAGGGTACCGTACCTCAAAAGGAAAAAAACGGAACCTTTATAGGATCACTTCGTTGTCCGTCCGTCCGTCCGTCCGTCTGACAAGACCGTTTTTCTCAGGAACGCGTGGAGGTATCAAACTGAAATTTATATCTAATACTCAGGTCTACTGTCCCTTGGAGCTGTGAAAAAATCAAACTTCTAAGCCAAAGCAATCAAAAGATACAGCCGTTTATGCTGCAAATTTCTGCAAATTTTCGAAACTCGCACGGGAATCAAAACCTACAAGGTACTTCCCGTGAACTTAGAATCTTGAAATTTGGTACGAAGTAACGTCTTATAGTACAGATAAAGGAAAAATTGCAAAAACCGTAAATTTTTAGTTACATCATATATTAAAAAATATTTTTGAAAATTTTAAACGGAACCGTCGGTGCGCGACTCCGACTCGCACTTAAACGGTTTTTTTTTTAATTAGAGGTGACATAAATCACAATCACAATTTGAAAATAAACAACATTGGTTAATTGGTTTGCAAAGGTTTTATTTCAGGTCAAAAATAATGTTTAGTTCATAAGTCAAATAACAGCTAAGCAAATTATACCAAGAACAGTTCTTTCAAATGGTGCACTTTGCTTCGGAGATTTATAACCGACCCAGGGGTCCCGGGTTCGATTCCCCGCGGGGGTACATAATGTATTGGTTTGGTTGGTGGTAGGACTTGTTGTAAGTCCGCTTGGCTAGCTACCACCGTCTTATCTAAGTCTGACGCCATAACAACAATGTTTTCAGCAATGTTTCAACAATGTTGTGTTCCGGCAGTTAAAAAGATTAGATAGCCAGTTCCTCAGTGATTGAGGATTCCGGGAGAGGCTCGCTTCCATCTTCAACCTTATCAATACTTAACATCAGGTATGATGAAGGCTAAGAGTTTCACCGTCGCTCATAAAAAAAAGATAAAAAATAATTAACGGAGTACCATTACTTCATTTTTATTACATGTCTGTTTCAAATGGTAATTAGAAATATGAGTATGATGATTTAAGTAAGAAAATGTTCCAAAATTACACATCACGCACAGCAAAGGAGTGGAACTCCCTCCCTGCGTCTGTATTTCCGAGTACTTATAATCACCTTCAAAGTAAGGGTGAATACCTACCTTCTGTAGTGGTGGGTCTTCTTAACCCACTTTTTACTAGCTTTTAATATACGGATCATCACAAAAATACAATAATTTTGTAAACAATGTAGGTAGTTTCTAATTACAATGATTTTGTTAATCATTTGCTGATAGCCCCTTTGTCTGTCAGAAGTGTCACAAGGCCAAATATTTTTTATTTATTTTTCCTGTTGCTTACTTGCATTTATTAGCCTATTTATAGGAAAACACAGGAATTGTATGAAAGAAGTAATATCCGTAACAAGTGGGTTAAATAAAAGATGTTGTTTGAGGCTAATGGAGGTTTTAATAGTACTTAGTAAATATTACAGATGCCGCCAGGCTAAAAGAGATACTATAACAAGGCGGCGAGTTACAATAGATCTTATAGGTCGCAGTGACTACAGTTCCAACTGGAGCTGCATAGCCTCTATGTCCTTAAATAATTATAAATATTACAGAAATGGTGAGTTCTCTGCTAAGCGCAATGTAGAAGTGAGCACTGAGCTAGGAATCACAATGTTTTTTTAGAGAGTGAAACGGTAACGTCATTGTGCACAGACAATATAAAAGATTATATTTGACTGATAAATACTAGGCTCCACTACACCTTCTGGGTTAGCTCACTCCATCGTGGATCCTGTCTTAACCCAGGGGCTTGATTAGGATCAAGAGAAAACCTATTCAAAGTAAAAAAAATCGCCATCATCAAGACCCCACCTCTATGCCTAGTCCTGACACACATCGTGTGTCCCAATGCCCACTATAAATCATGGACCACCGCCACGGGTTGCACGGAATACTAAAATTGAATTTTAATAATCAAATGAAATAAATATTTACGCTGTTCGACCATTCCATTTACCGACGATACAGTTAGTAAAATTGGTTTGTGAATTTGATTGCTAAAAACGTTTGAATTTGCACAAACATTTTAGGCTACCCCTTTATTTTCACTATGACAACTAGTTTTGTATACTCTAAACTGAATGAGAACTCAATTAAGCAATTTAATTTTCATCGTACCTGTTGAAAAGTATTTAAACCATTGAAACAGGAGGCCACTAAACTATGGAATTAAATATACCTAAAATACGGGTGAGTATCGTAATCTGCTCACGGAAATTGTTTCGCCGAACTTCGGAGTTTTGTAATCACCCTTACCATAGTAGACTACGCTGAAGTAGTACAGTAACTTCAAACAAACGTCCGAAACGAGCGTACTCAGACACGCGCCCGCAACAGGACATTGGAGACGTATTATGAATCATTCGAAATTCTTATGCGAATTAAATCCGCATGCGAATTGTCACTTATTTTATTGTCTTCCATTTTGTCACTTATTTTAATCACTCAAATACGGTGTTGCCGTTTTCTTAAACTCATTTGATATTATTTTGATTTACGCAGATTATATATAAAATACCGGAATCTAACTCTCCATAGTTTTTCAAAAACCGATACTGAATTGGACTTGAATCACATGAAACGTAACGTTATATAAGTTGTCAAACTATTCTTAATGTCAATGTCAATTTAAAAATGACATTAAGTGCTAAACGTCAAACTTTAAAGCTCGAATAAAAAAAGAGTGTGTGGCACTACGGGACGTTGGCGGAATTTCTGTGGAAAACGGAATAAGCCAAAACATAAAAAAAAGTTTGGAAAAACGGAAGAAGCCGAAACATAAAAAAAAAAAGATTTTCGGGACCACTCGTTGTAGATTCCAAT
This sequence comes from Chrysoteuchia culmella, assembly GCA_910589605.1. NCBI lineage: Eukaryota > Metazoa > Arthropoda > Insecta > Lepidoptera > Crambidae > Chrysoteuchia > Chrysoteuchia culmella. Next base: position 8,409,605 of record OU342651.1, read on the forward strand.
GCAAATTGGAATTTCAAAAATACAGTTTTTAGGATTCGCATGCAAATCTTACGATTCCGTATGCGAATAGTAATTTGAGTAATTCAATAATACTTCTCCAGGGCTGGTTTTAGTGACGCGTTGAGAGCACGTGGCCGTCGGCGCTGAACGCCGGCGGAGCTATTACCTACTTTTGCAACAGCAATTATACAGCAAAAATTGCGCGATAACTGCTTCACGTCACGTATCACCATAGCAACCGCGCGTATCACCATACCAACCGCACGTATACCATAGCAACCGTGCTGTTGCAAATATAGGTAATAACTCCGCCGAATTGTATGAACTTTTAGGAAGAGTTTTTGAATAACGCGTAGCTATCAGAGCGGACGGTGGTCAGCGTGTTCATACATTTTAGCTGACCGCACCGCGGGTCACCGTGCGTCAGCTTGACACTAAAACCAGTATAAACAATTTTCGCAGCGCAGCCAGTCACACGAGCCGCGTTGAGACGTTATTGAAACTTGTGTCTGTGTGAGTGCGCTCATTTCAGACGTTTGTACGTACTTACTGTACTGCTTTAACTGTATCTACTGTGCCCTTGCTGTTGGTCCAAAGTAAATTGTTCAGTCATCCAACAAAATAATCCCACTTAGATGCAACCCGGCTCCATTAAGTTCAGCTGAGTCATGGTCCATTCATACATGATAAACGATGAGATTGGCTGAGATGGAACCCCCCTGAGTGTGCAACCAGAATTTGTTATGATAAATTGTAATGAAATTGTGGTATGCTTGCCTTATGGTATGGCAAGCAATGATAATGTAATCAATCGCATAGAATCCGATTCCGAACGATAAAAAAGGAATAATCATCTAAATAACCTAATGTATTAATAAAAGGTGCGCGTTTTAATCCGTAAGTCTATGAAATATTTACTGATTAGAAAAGATCGCAAAAAAGGTGCACAGTCAGCATCATGGCAAGATTTAGTTTGCACTTCCAAAACAACCGCTAATACGAACGATTAAAGGGTAAGGACACAGTCAAGGTCAATCTGTCAGTTTTCCGAAGACATAGTGATAAAAACTAAAAAAAAATTGGGACATCACCAAATACGCTTTGGTGCTATCATCGTATTTCTGAAATATACGTAAAATACAATTCAATTTTATTCAGTTCATAGTAGAAGACTCCAAAATTACCCTATAATCTTCCAAATATTCCAATTTTTATCACGCAACTCTTCCTTTTTTTCCTGTATAAGTTTATTTTTTATTACATATTTTTTTTATCTGAAGTAGGGTTAATTGGACTTCCGGACCGTATAAATAAATAAATTTCATATAACCACACCAATTATCTAGTCCAAGGTAAGTTTCATAAGAACTTTCGTTTTGGACATACTAGATAACAAATAAACATACATATATCCTTTTTTTGTAAATACATACATAATGTACATATTAAACGGCCACACCAAGACAAATAGACATGTTCATGCACACAAATATTTGTCTTGTCCGGGGATGCGCGACCTTCAGCTTAGAAGGCAGGCTTCGTACCCCTACGCCAGACAGGTCGTCATTATATCCGTTCCATCTAATTATAATAAACACTACATATCCAATCTAACTTCTCCACCTTCTATTAGCTCACTGGCCACTTTTATAACCGTTGGAAGACCATAACCTTCGTGTCACGACCAAAGTTAAATGAGAAAGTTTTCAGAATCTGCTTTATGCATGCCCTTAGGGCAGTGTTAGACCTCACTAAGTGATACCTTTCAAAAGTTGGGTAGTCATAAAAAAACTTTTTAGGAAGCCTTTGGGGACAATGGAGTCGAAAGTGTACAAGGATTTTACTAACTGGGTGGAGCTTCTTGGCTTACGTAACATTGTTATGTTAATATTTTTTTCACCGCACACGCTCGGAAAAGGAGGTTTTGTCATTCAGCTTCTGCGTAGAAAATCGCGAAGTTGACCGCGGAAACAACCATAAAATGTTCCTCGCTGTTGTCATGTGAAAAATTGTGTGTTGCGCTCGGCAGAAAAGTTTTTAGCGTCTTGTACCTTTGAATTCCTCGCTTCACTCAGGATTCAATCTTTGAACCACTCTCTATGCTCGTGGTTCAATCCTACAATCCTTCACTTGCTCAGGTTTCAATAGAGGTAACTCGCCGCTAATAATCAACTTTCCAGCCTTGCCTAACAATTTTTTTTTTGTATTTTAACATTTATCTCGTAGACTTGAAAAGAATAGCTAAGAAATAAATAAATCTTTGCATATAGGGCCTTTCCTTAGTCATTGGGCCTTAAAGTATAGAGATAAGACGTGTTCTACGTGAAAGACAACACACATACCGTCAACTTTTATTATGACAATCCAAGGAGGAAAATACCTTTATTAGAACAGTAAATCTTTGCACTGTATACTTTTCCTCTAACCAATTTTATCGACGTAGTCATCGTAGTCTATGTCCCAAATCTGCACAGATTTTTTTTTGGTCCCAGTCACTTGCATTATCGTTTATAAACTGTTTCTGGCATTGATCTTCACTCATAATTTATATTTCTTCGTTTTTTCTGACTTGTCAATACTTGAAAAAAGTTCTACTTTCGGAAACAAAGCGAAAGTATTCCCGCAAAGTAACGCATGATTCTAACAAATCACTAACTATGCCGTAATGTCGCGTTTCTACTCACTATTATTAAACATACAAGAATAAATTTAAATGCCAAGATATTCCGAATCAATCCTTTTTTTCGTTGATTCATTATCAATGAACCAATTTTCCCAATCCGCCCATCCTAATGAAGAGTTATTGCGAACGTAGAACCAAAACTTTCTATTCCAAGATATTTTAGGTCACGCCGAGCGTAATTTCGTTCACGTACCGATCCAAGACTGACCGAAATGGTTCGTTGACAGTGAAAAATACTGCAGCCTAACCTTTAGTACATTTCACAAATCATTCAAGCCCTTTTTCCATTTCTCTTTCGGCTACCTATCCTAATCGACGCCTACCCGAATCTTTGGAGGTACGACCGTTGAATCGCAATACAAAATTCATGAAGATAAAAATAGTTTTCGGAAAGGGTTGGCGGAATAATGTTTCAAATGGCGAGTTTGTTTTGTTTTAATTGATTCTTTATTGAGCAGGTTGAAATAAATTGTATTATTATTATAATATTGCTAACCCCAGCGACTTCATACGCATAGAAATAAAAAAAAAACACCGTTTCGTTGAAGTGTATGAATTTGCCTTGGGAAGAGGTAACTATGCCATATATTAATGTTAGTAGGTAAGATAAGGTAGGTAGGCCGATTTCAATCGGCTTCCCTTTTGAAAATCCCACCCCAACGATCGACCATGCAGATCATAATAAGTTTATTTTGTTATTAACATCAATTAGTTAAATATACGTGGATGCCAGAAATAATGCCAGGCAGTAATGCAAAGTGAATGAAATGTTTTATTTTCCATTTTTTTTGTCCGATTTGTGTATTTGCTTGGTCCGGCTTAACTTTACCATGTTTTATTTATTCTTTATTGCAATATAAAAAAACAGCCAATGGCGGACTTAATGCCATCAGGCATTCTCTATCAGTCAACCAGTAAAAGGTGTTAGACCTACCGTATCAGCAATAAAGTAGCACAATAAAACATGATGACAAACGGGTATTTAATTAACAAAACATACATAATCATACTTCATAATATAAATATTTAATATATAAAATACAAGGACCCATTATGTCAGAGATGAAGGGGATCAGCGTAGGGATTTAAGATAGTGTTCACGGACCAGTTTCTTAAACACAAACTTGCTGGGGGCTTATCGAATGTCCAAGGGGAGGGCGTTCCAGAGTCGAATTGCAGTAAGGGAGAAAGAGTAGGAGACAAAACCAGAAATGGGGGAGGGAATTTTTTTAATGAGATATATTTTGACCCCTCGCCACTCACACACTCACACACACACATAGCACCTACAAATATTAAATCCAGCAACCCACATTAAAGGCATTCTTTTGTTTTTTGCTGTGTATTTAGTAAAAATATTCTGCTACCTCCATTGAATTTTCGAACAATTGACGGTGGCATCATAAATAGTTTTATTCTGAAAGTAAGATCGAATTTTATACTGCTTTTCATGTCATTTTCACAACAGGTGAAATGTTCTAAATGAAAGTATGTTTCACACTAAATGGGTGTCAAGGGAAAACCAACGTATGTTCTTAAAGTCAAATAAAAACCTTGCAAATGGGACAGGATATTCATTTAAAAACATTTCAGTAACAACAATATGTAGGTTTTCGTGATCAAATTCTAAAATTTTTGAAAATTCTAAAATTGATAAAAAGGGCAAGGATGCATTTTACAATGCTATTTTTATGTAATCAATTTTTAACGGGATCCCGTCAGGGCGACATGAGACTAGTTGCTTTTTTCTAGTATAATTTCTTGTTAAAAATTTACTACTAAGATAGATTATATTATTACTGTGGTTACCTAAAAACAATAGCAATCTAGAGCGTTTGCACCAATGTCAACTTCAATTATGTTACGATGACTATGCGTGATTCCCATGAACAAACATTGCAAATGGCGCATAACATAAATTATGTGTACTGCTTACTGCGAAAATGTTAGCATATTTTGAACTTAACTCCACTGAGTTCAGGCGCCAATCGTAAATACTAGATGTTAAATACCATTTATCAAGCTGTAACATTCTCATTGAATAAACCATACGACATGACACCAACCTCAACTTCTTTTTTATTCCGTTTAATATAATTTTAACCGCCTCTGTGGTCTAGTGGTAACAACCGCCGGTATCAGACCCAGAGGTCCCAGGTTGAATTCCCAGCGGGGGTACATACTGTATTCGGTTTGATTGGTGGTAGGACTTGTTGCAAGTCCGCCTGGCTAGCTGCCACCATCTTATCTAAGTTTGACGCCATAACAACAATGGTTTCAGCATTGTTGTGTTCCGGCAGTTAGAGATAAGATAGCCAGTTCCTCAGTGATTGAGGATTCCGGGAGAGGCTCGCTGCCATCTTCAGCGTCATCTATACTTAACATCAGGTATGATGAAGGTAAGCGTCTACCCGTAGTTCATAAAGAGAAAAAAAGTCCTATACTGACTTCGCGCCTTTAACCTACTAATATTATAAATACGAAAGTTTGTGAGGATGTTTGTATGTTTGTATGTTTAGATATTTGGATGTTTGTTACTCTTACACGCAAAAACTACTGAACGGATGTGGATGAAATTTCGCACACAGATAGGAGATGGTCTGGATTAAAACATAGATGCTTTTTTCCGATATTCCCACGGGAACGGGAACCACGCGGACGTAACCGCGGGCGCCCGCTAGTATTTTATAAGTTTGATACAATTTCATCTAACATGATATCCCACTCCTGTATAATATCTCCTCCTCTAGGTAGAGGGTGGGTCGAGCCAAGAAATCTCCGAAACCGTTACTTAGCTAACAGAAATGTAAACCCAAGAAATTTCATACGGAGCTATTGTTCTACCGACCGACGGGTATTTTAGGGTACATTAGTGTACCGATAAGCAAACTCCCAGCTTCTGTCGAATATGAACAAAGCAGACGGAGATAACATGTCAAAACTGACCCAAAACATTGTTGGGAAATTCCATGTACATTTCTTGCAACGCTGACTTTGGGAATAATACATTTCGTGTGTGAAACGACAATGTCCGTCGGAAAATTCGACGATATTGACGTTTATGCGTTGCTATAACAACTAACCTACTTTATTAACAAAGCAATACAATATTGAAATGAACTGAATAAAATAATAAATATTTTTATATGATTTGCTATTATTTTTTACATACTTCTTACGTTAATTCGCACTCCTTGTGATATGTAACGAAGTAATGAAAATGTTTGAAATAAAATAATAAAAAAGTTACAACTTTTTTGGAGAATCGTAACGTTTTATTCAGTACTGGCTCTACCTTAACTTGTATTACTAAAGAAAAATCCAAAGAATTTAGTCTGCTTATAAAGTTGTGGAAAAGAAAGGAGGAGATATGTTTACGATACATCAGCTAAGCTATTTATCTGACCTTCACTGACATCAAACCGAATGTTTAATTTCTTCACATTTTAATTCCATAGCATCATTTAGTTATTATGATAAATCTATTATTCATAATCATCATAAAACTATAATCAGAATTTCAAGTATATAAAAGTCTAGCGCCTAAAGAAGAAGATGTAATAAGCTGAATTTGCTGTATCAAATAAAGACTAAAAGCAATGTTATGATAAGCAAGTAAGGAACTTAATCACTTAGTAACATTCATGTAGGGCAACATAGTGTTACATCTTCCCTTAATATTGTGTTAGATACATTTGAGAAACAAAGGCGCACATTTAGACAAGATAACATGACAAGACAATGCATTGGCAGTAATGAAATATTATATCAGTCCCTTCCTTTGAAATGAATGTATTTGCAATATTTACGTGAATTCAAGACAAAATAATACTGTGAATAATAATACGTTTGTAGATTGTGTGTTTTGTACTGATTATAGGCTACAAATTTTACGTGGCGCAGTGGTTTGCGCGCTCGCCATGTGATTGTTCAGGTTTAGCAACTTTTGCAATGGTCGGTTACGGGATGGGTGACCAAAAATTTACTATCTCTAGCTCCTCCACACTTCGGAAAGCACGATACGCCGTTGGTATTGGCTGTATTTGCAGTCGTTAAAACCCACCAATTCCCATTGAGCCCGCGGTGGGTCATGATCCATTCCCATATCCATGTTAAGGAAGGCCAGTGCCCCAGTAATGGGGATATAAAATGGCTGATGACAATAGGCTACAAAAATCTTCACTACCTTGCTTGTACTGTTGGACAGTAGTTACCTGTTAGTTAGATCTATATAAGTTCCAAAACAAAATTCCTTACCGAATCATTTCATAAGTAATACGACTTCCATTCCTATTGTGGTATCATGAAATGTGTCATTTTTAACCGACTTCAAAAAAGGAGGAGGTTATCAATTCGACTGTATTTTTTTTTTTTTTTGTTTTTTTTATGTATGTTCCACCATAACTTCGACAGTTGTTAACAGATTTTTATAATTCTTTTTTTTATCTGAAAGAAGATGGTTTATGTGTGGTCCCATATAATTTTTACGAAGATCTGGCTAGTAGTTTTTTCATAATCTTGAAAAATATCAATCACCTTTTGGCAAGTAGTCGTTTACCTAGATGACATTGTTGTGTATGGGCTGATTTTTAATGTAAGTAACGGCACATGATGTAACTAAAAAATCTGAAATAAAAACATTTTATAAAAAAAATTCAAACCGACTTCAAAAAGTAAAAAATAAAACTTTTGGAGTCGGTGCTAGCTAGCTAAGGCCAAAAAAATATATAGTTAATAGAAGTGCAATGTAGAATGCCCTGGCTGGCACCGACTCCAAAAGTTTTATTTTTTACTTTTTGAAGTCGGTTTGAATTTTTTTTATAAAATGTTTTTTATTACTTTTATTATTCTCATCGAAACATCCTCAAAAACAATTATTTGGACCAATTGCTTCCAATTATTGCTGGTGAGAAACACCCTCACCATCTCTAAGAAATTAAACTTATTTGACAAGAAATCAAATAAAAACGTCTCGAGAGAAACAAATTGACGCCATCAATAAGTCGAATATAACTTTTTGATGACAAATTTGAACTCTCATCAATTCATTTAGGGGAGGAAACTCGAATCATTCTGTTTTGCAGATTACGTTGTTAATATAGACAATCTTTATGTAACAAGGACTCAAGATATAACTCAAAAAGTTAGTTAGTTAGTAAGTTAGTAGTCTAGTTGTTAAACTACTTTAAATTTAAATCTGAAAATTTACTTTGCTATATGAATATTTGTATAATCTACAATTACATACGAGTACAATACAAATGTATTTCGTAGATTTGCCAATAGTTATAGAAATGATTTCTTTAGATGAGGATTTCTATGAGAACATGTATAAATCGTTATGTTTATAGGATAAAACATAAAGATTCAGAAAGTTTCTTATAGACAAAAAGCTTAAGAAACATTACCAATTTTTACAAAATAGATCCCTGAAGACTTTGTAAGTAAAGACAATGTTTCCGTCCAAAAATAATAAACGTGCCTACTCTCAATATCGGAGTAAAATTATTATTATTTTTACGCAGATTGGATCATCTTCGCATAAATGCGTTCAATAAAATCCCAGTAGTAATCAGATTTACGACAGCCGAAGGTACTCTGGTTTCCGTCTTTAAATAAATCACAATACTCCTGTCAATATTTTCGGCTCTTTCAAATAATAATAATAATTCATTTAAATTTCTGGGATCTGGGAGCATGAATAACATTAGGTTGCAAAACTAAATTATGTTCTCCGATAATTTAAAAAGTATTTGTTGATTATAATAAATTAAATACCGTCGTTGGCCACATTGGCGCAATGGTATGGTATTATAATACGTCGTGGTCGTGGGTTCGATTCCATCTCCCCCTCCCTCCCCCCTCCGGTACAAACATTTAAGTGACGAACATTTGTGTTTGTTCGGTGTCTGGGTGTTATAATTTTTTATATGAGTATATCCAACTAAATAAATATCAAAGTATGTACGACTATGAATATTACGAGAAAACTTTACGAGAAAATAAATTTCAACGTACATTAAAAATTGTTACATTAAATAATCACCCTTTACATTACTACTAAACACGTTTAAGATCGGATGAAGTCGACATACAGGGTGGACACGCATAAAAACGAAGGTTTTATATCTCTCCATAAAGTTTATGGGGATAAAAAAACAGATTTTATTACATAATTTTCGTCCTTGTAATATAAAGCCTTAATTTAGTAGAAGGCTTCTTTAATAGCGGACTTGATATTTTATTTATGAAGTACCACACAGTATTATGCGTTTTTTCTCAAAAGTAAAAGAATAAAAAATTGTTCCTGTCTCCTTTCATGTATTAAAATTTCTTCCTTGGTTCATATAATTTTTTTAACTACGTAGTATTTTATTATATTTTTATCGAATAAGAACAACTTTAACGCATATATTTTCAAATTTCTTTTAAATTGCATGATATTTTATGGGTTTTGGGTTCCCAAACGTTTTGACACCTTTCCTGGGGCCTAAATCTACTAATGTTTAGTCATAATTGTATTGTAATTGCAGTGCTATTTTCGTGCCGGTCACGGTCACGGTTCCCGTGACTATCTACTTACAAGTCTTCCCTCGACAAATCGATTTTTATATTTTAGTGTTTATTCTATTTTGTTTGATGTACGAGTATTGTAACTTAGAAGCCATTTGGTTTTTCTTTTCATCCCAAGTTTCATTCCTCGCTGCAAATAACGCATTCCGTTCATTTGAGTGTACGCTTATAGAATAGGAAGGAGTTTTACTGTAATTGGGCGTCCTGAAAAAATTGTAATTACGAAAATTTTGGTAATTTCTTGGGACTCTGTTGGGACTGGCATAAGCTTTCGTTTTAAGCCGATAGAAAAAGTTATTTATTCGCATAATTACTTTAAAAATGTGTGTTATATTATGTTTTTGATGGTTTACCGACGCTTCGACACCTTTCCTGAGGTCACGGTCACGGGATGACTATCTACTTACAAGTCCACCATTTACAAATTGATTTTGAAATTTAGGGTGTGCTTATTTCATTTTGTTTGATAATATTGTAAGTTAGAAGCCATTTGGTTCTTCTTTTCATCCCAAGTTTCATTTCTCGCTGCGAATAACGCATTCCGTTCATTTCAGAGTACGCTTATAGAATAGGAAGGAGTTTTACTGTAATTGGGCGGCCCGAAAAAAATGCAGTTACCAAAATTTTGGTAATTTCTTGGGACTGGAATAAAATAAAGAAAAAGAAAATATGCTAGAAAAAAAAATATTTCTCATGTCACTCAGATGGAAATAAGGGTATTTTTTTATGGGAAACGTATTTGAACTGGTAATACGATTTAAAGTAGTTTAAGCATATACAAACATACTGATACTAGATAAAACAGATAAACCTACATTTCCTTAAAATACAATAGTTCATGATATACATTGGAAAATTTTGAGATTAAGAATAACTAACTTATTTTAATTAGATAGTTATCATGCATGTTATGATACATATTTGTGTTATACCGAAATCGAACCTGCAAACTTCAAGCAGAACAAAGGAATACAATTAAATGAGCGAGCAATCTTATAAGTTTAGCGCGTACAGTTCATTAAATAAAACAATATAAAACGAAGTTTTGTTCTCTGGCGAGGCTTGCAGTCTATCAACTTTGATGTAGTAAACGGTTGGGTGTCTCAAAAGCATAAGAGTGATATACAGTGCATTTACATCCGTCAAATGTAAATGCACTGTGTTTGTTTACATTTGACGGATGTAAATGCGATGTTTTATTCAATAGTTAGATAAGTTATAATATAATAGTTTTATTTTTCTTGGCCTCATCAAGTCCATCTGTAATCATGGTGACCCTACAAATAACACATTTGTCACGTGGTGTGCTGGTGTTATCTCCAGGCTGTCTGTCACACGGTTGATAGGGTAATGGCATAGCCGCCCAGAATTTTAAGCAACCCCTCTTTTATTGCACGTGCAAATGAAAAAAAAACGAATAATAAAGAAAAGAGACAGAAAGACTTTCAATTTACAAATAGATGAGTCACGTACTTTTAATAATTTACGAGAATATGATGAAAGCGGAGTGACACTTTTTTTCATATGTGTTTCATTACGCGGGAAGGACGGACCTTGTTTTTATTACATTTCAAAAAGCATGACATCATATGGAAATAAAAAAATTATAAATGATGTTTCTCTTTGCTGGATACAACGGTAAAAGCTCATTGACGAAAGAATATTTCGGATTTAACTTCATTTTTGCCTATTCTGTAATAAATATGTATTTTAAGCTTAATATCCTCTGAAATACGAAAAATAGTGTAGACGATCGAGAGCACGAAAACTATAGAAATAGTATCGAGTAAGTATCGAGCACCGTAATGTCAAAAAATGTATAGGAAAATGTAGTTCCGTTTACGTCCGGTAGGAATGCTGCTCAAAATCTCATCTTTTTTTTACTCTCTTCCTCGATACTTACTCGAAAGTTCGTGCTAGGCCTACCGGTTGCGGTTTCACCACATACAGAAAAGTACAGGATACTATTAGCTTATCTGACAGATAATTAAAAATATTTTTGATATTCATTATCTGCCAGATAAGCTATCTACTAATCTGTCGGTGGTGAAATCGGCCCTAAATCCACTAAAAAGCTACTTCTTATTACCACTTTTTTATGAACAACGGGGAGACTCTTAGCCTGTATCATACCTGATGTTAAGTATCGATAAGGCTGAAATTGAAAACAAGCTTCTCCCGGAATCCTCAATCCTCAACTACATAGTACGAAGGGCAGCAGCGCGGCGGGCCGGGCGTACAAGCAGAGAGAACTCGGTACAAATGTCATTTCTCGCACGCACACTTTCACGCTAAGTTTACAGGCGTTCTCGAGCACTTTCAAAAGTAAACAGTTGCTATTGTTAAAATGAATATCCGATATTATTGGTAAAACGACATACATGAAAATTCTGTAATAAATAACTGCTAGCAAAAAGTTTTGGCCAGTGCCAATAAAAAATCATAATGTCAAACATAAAACCTACATAAAGTAGCAAAGCAAGCCTAGTGAGAGAAGAAAAGATTTCAAGTTTAGCGGAAGCATGCCTTGTAGTCACTTTTTTGTGGACTGTTTGACGAATGTTCTATGACGCCAATAGCTCAATCTTTCTCGCCGGGTACTGTGCATCAATTTATATAGAACCTCTAGCGAGTTAATATGTGAGTACAGTAAAAGTACAGCTTCGGAGCAATTCGGGCAACTCAAGTGAATGATTTCCCTGATAAGTGATTATAGCGATCCTAGCGGCATGAAGTAAACAACGTCACTGCTTTTCCTAATGAAAAGAAAAACAGGAAAAAAAAATGACCCACGCCGCTATGACCGCTAATACATAGCGCAGTAGAGGAGGTTCATAATATCGGTACGGCAAACATGCATAGAATACAGAGAAAATTATATGTTACAGTGTTAGGTACTTTATAAACACGAAATGTTTGACTTTCCAAAAATATGAAATAGCAGAGTTTAAATTTAGCTGCGTGTTTAACTTTGTAAACGTTGCAGTTTCCGAATTTGGTTACGTATCCATTGCAAGTTAAAATTTCCCTCAGGTCTCGGTAGCGAACTAATCCGTGACTAACTATTCATATATTTCAGTATAATTACAAATTAAACAGTGTGCGGCCAGCTTTATCCATTAGTACGGTCCAGAAGTTGTTAATTTTAACTTTAATTAAAAATAATTTCTCTTCGCCAGTGGACAACGTTGAAGAGAAAAATGGATGTGACAACGTTCCCTTAAATAATGTGTTTAGGTAAGCTTTTAATTTATTTTTATTGGATATGAAATTCGTGTTTATTAAGCAACGTATAAAAAGATAGAATTGTAATTGCATTCAGATAGAATTGAAATAGTAGGCTTCATTTATATTTTTAAGACAAAACAAAATATCATTAGGCATATTTTTTTCATAACATCTTCATTAAAACATTTTATTTATCTTAGTGTCCCGATCGTTTGATGTAAGCATTGTGCTAGGATTTTTTTTCAGTCCTTAATAATTATGTCTTTCTTTAGGTGTAAACATCTTATTTTGATTTAATGTAAGCACACTTCCTTTAGGGCACGCACTGTTCATTGAAAGAAAACAACTTTTACGGATAACTGGCGCGTAGTTTATTTACACTAGTTTAAATTTAATATAACGTTGATCTTTACCTATCTTTAATTTAATCTAAGCTTTTGTGCTTACTTGCTAGCGTTGCTTATAAACTTACTTTTGTTAGAAGAAATAATCGTGGAAGTTTTAACAGTTTTATGTGAATTTTCTCTATTTTGTTAAAGCCGTAGGCCATTAACTAATAGCTAAATTATATGAAGAAATTAGTTTCTTGTACATATCAAAGTCAAAGATTTTTATTCAAATAGACTTATAGATAAGTACTTTCGAATAGTCCAACAATATTTTTTTTCTCTAACAACATTTAGGACATCTTAAGAATCATAAGAAGAATGGCCGCAAGAAACTTATCAGCCTTAACAGAAACAACAACATTTACAATGGAACATGTTGTTGCCAAACACAAATCTACAATCTTGAATCTTTAATGACGACCTGTTTGGCGCAGGGGTACTAACCCCACCTTCTGCGCCAGAGGTCCCGGGTTCGATCCCCGGACAAGACAAATATTTGTGTGCATGAACATGTCTATTTGTCTTGGTCTGGATGTTTAATATGTATATTATGTATGTATTTACAAAAAAAAGTATATAAGTATGTTTATCCGTTATCTTGTATCCATAACACAAGTTCTACATAATACTTAACGTGGGCTAGATAATTGGTGTGGTTGTATGGAAATATTTATTTATTTATTTAATATCATATCCAAGTTCATTTTACGTCCGTGTGACGCAGTAATTAATGTTTCACAGTAACAAGTATCCATTTAGGTGTAACTAGCGGTTTTAATTTCTGCAGAAAACGCTGTTATCTTACTTATACACGCTTGACTGTTACATAAAGATAATTTTCACTCTCGATAAAATTTTATTCTATTTCGCAATATCTTTTTTTTTTATTTGCTAACTGGTGCTGCTTAAATAAAAATAATAAGGTACGAAGTATTGAAAAGTGTGTTATTTACGATGAAATGTACTCAGATATAATAAAGAGGCAAAGGCAAAATAATGTAGATTATTAATAGGTAAAAAAAATATTGAAGAAAAGCTCCGAGAGAAAGTCAACTAATAATACTAAATTTAAAAAAAAACTGTCTTTGGTCTTTAATTTTTTTAAATTTTCATTTGGATTATTTCACTCCATTCTCCTTATTGCTGGTTATAGAGCAACGCGGCTTTCCAGCACGAAAGCCGTGTTGCTCTATGCCTCTGTTGAACAGCAAATAATCAAAACAATGAAGCCTGCATCAAACGACTCAACATAAAGCAGATGAAATAACCAGACATGGTATTTTCTGAACAATTTCTATCGTTAACTACCAATACAAGGCAATAGAAAACTCTGAAAGACCGCCAAAATATGGGAAAGCCAAACTGAAAACGACCCTTGGTATGTCAGTAATGGCCTTTTTACACCAGATTTCTTACCGCGAAAATACGCAATCTCAAAGCCTATAAGTTGCACTGGTGTCCTGATTTCGCGGGGTTCGAGTCACATATTATAAAAATGTAGGTACAATCCAGGAACTTCCAGGTGGTGCAGTGGACTTTTTAGGGAAATCTATTTTCGAAAAGTAATAACTTTAAAGAAATAATTTATTATTCAAATGAAAAACCTAATTATCTTCTATTTTTATGTGATAAAAACGTTTCCTACAAAACTCTACTGGTCTACCGGGATGTTTCTCGATTTCACGAGTGCCTTCTTCTTTATGAAAATAAATTAGGGAAAAAAGTTCTGACGCTAAAGTTTCACACACAACAACAACATTACACATTTATAAACGTGACAATCCGACAGACTTGTCACTTTTTGACAAATAAGTCGAATTGTCGTGACAGGAGCTTTTTAATAAAGATAATAATTATACCGAAATGTGACAGGTAGGTTGACAAAATTGTCACCTTTCGCTTGTCACCTGTCGTTGTCGCGTTTATTAAACAGGCCCAATACGAGTGAACGGGATCAAAAATCTCGTCAGGCATTCAGATACCCTGAATTTGGAAACCCATAAAGCCGCCGGAACTCCATGTTCCTCACACACAAATCATTGTGTTACCATAAAGCCGGAGCCAGACATAGCTTCACTTGTTTGAATACTTGTTTGATTGCTATGTCAGGCATAGGACTTTGAATATGTGTGCATTCTTTGAGCAAAGATTTGAACTTTGCCAAGCGCTGTCGGTTATTTTCGACACATCAAAGCGTTCAAAGTTTTATGTCTTCAAATGTATGCATAGTCCGCCACATTTATTGCAAAGTTCAATTGCTCGAGCGTTGTTGAGCAGAACGGTTGGTTGTGTGAGACATAATTGTATTGAAATACGAGGTAATAATTAAAATTCACTGTATTAAATATAGATAACATATTAATTATAAACTATTCTACCAATATTATAAATGTAAAAGTATGTTAGTTTGATTGTTACTCTTTCATGCAAAAAACTTGTTTGTTGTCCACCAGCTTACTGTGGAAGAAAAGTGCACACTTCTTTGAAGATTTTCAAAGCATTGAAAAGACATATGAACACATATTGCCGCAACCTGCCAGACATGCTTCGTAAACACTTTTCTTCACAGTATACTGGTGGACAACAAACAAGACGCACGTATGGTAGTTTTTGCGTGAAAGCGTAACGAACAAACAAACTACCATACTTTCACATTTATTATATTAGTAGGATAGTTTATATTTATGTAATCTAAATTTAATATAATGAAATTTACTTATTACGTATTTCAATACAATTATGTCTCACACTACCAACCGTTCCGCTCAACAGCGCTTGAGCTACTGAACTTTGCAACAAGTGTGGCAGGCTACGCAAACATTTGAACACATAAAACTTTGAACGCTTTGAAGTGTCCCAAAAAACCGACAAAGCATGGCAAAGTTAATTTATTTGCTCAAATATTGCACACATACTCAAAGTCCCGTGCCAGACATAGCAATCTAACAAGTGTTCAAACAAGTGAAGCTATATCTGGCGTCGGCTTTAGAATTCATATTTTTTACTTTACATTGATTTGAAATTACCAGTGGCACTATTTTTAAATCACTCGTCACGCGTTTAGCGCTTCGTTTCTACTGATTTTCGTTCGACTGACGAATTTTGGTATTTTTGAATCGCTCGACCGAAGCGAGTGCCTTCCCCCACTCGTTGCAGTCGAGCGAAACAAGCGTGCGACACGCGTGACTTTAGTCGCATGCGTGTGGCTTAAGTTATACGAGCGATTCAAAAATAGAGCTCCAGTGTAGTAAATGTTTTGAGTTACGAATTCTGGTTAAGACGACGAATAAGTAATATTGGCGGCAGGGATCTCGATTTTTCACAGCAATTACAAAACATGTGAAAGTGATATTTGATAAACTAATTCTTCATTTTATTGACGTCATTTTGTCAGTTGCAGAAACACGATTCGTTAACTTTTATAACAGAGAAAAAAATATCAAAGAAACCTCGTTAAAAACAGAGATTTGCATTTTACAGGTAAACTAGACCGATTTAAGTCTCTAAAATTTCTTAGTAGATTAGTCTACACACTCACTTCAAAATGCCAGTTGGATTGTTTAAAATGGTTTGTAGTTTTTAAATGAAACGAAAAAAACCGTTTTGTCGTATACGACCTTATGGTATGAGCTAGTGCGCCCGCGTATTTGTATGCAGTCAGCCTACCCTCAGTCCGCTGCCGACCATTGTCAGCGACGGGTCTGTGCCAGTGGAGCTACCGCGCGCCATAGATCACTGCGCTAAATTTATAACAATAACGTGCGATTATTCATAATTAAAAATGGGAAAAAAATGTCAACGATTTTCTAAAAGGAAAAGGAAACTTTGTTTAATTGAGCAATGTAAGAATATGACTAAGAAAAGGTGAGTAATCGTCATATTTATACAATTCTAATAGAATAAAATTAAATGTTTTCCAGTTTTATATACTTAGGAGATACCTACTTTTTGGTAGGTATTGGTTTCTGTACCTACTGTTTGACTTTTCGGCTGCGATGATGCAGCAGTGGTTACAACGGTCCTCAGTGATAGAGAATTCTAAGTGGTACCCGGTTGTGAATATAAATAATATAAAAACTGTCGTCACTTCAAACAGTAATACCTAAATATTATCATGTACCTACTTCACAATGATTATCGCGTTTCGCCCCGTTATCACGAAAGTTCTGTAAAACTATTTACAATTATTTACTTAGCAGTATTACAAATAATAAAAATATTTCAGGAAATTAGAACAAAGTTCGGGGAGTAAAGCCATGGAGTCGTCTTTAGATTTAGGTGAAAATAAAATAATTTCAGTCGATTTCACAGAAGGGTATGTATACCTACATACTAATTTAAAGATGTATTTCCTTTAAATATCAGATCTTTATTTAAATTGTACCCAATATTATAATTTATATTTTCGTATTTTATAGAAAACAAAACAATAGTTTGCCGATGTATGCAGAGTTACAAAATGTGTTGCCTACGTAAGATTTTATTACTATTGGTATATATGTGGTATAATAATTTTAACGATTGAAATTTCACTAATAACAATATTTATTGTAGAACTGCAGGTAAGAATAATAAGGACCTTACATGTAACGTGGAAAGCATGTCAAAATGTATAGTAGGTATTTTGATTATTGTTAATTTTCACATGATTCTAACTCAGTTTATATTTAAATGTACAAAAATAAGTATGTATTCAATTTATGTTTCAGACAGAAAAAACATCTAAAGAAACTAGCGCATCTCCAGACATAACATTAGATTACACTTCTAATGCACCAGTAAGCACTCTTTATTTTTAGGTTTTTTTTGAGGGCAAGGTTATTAAAAGAAACTTATCTCTTATCTAAAGGAGTAAAGAAATAATTTACAGAAAAATAACTTTTTTTCATAAAAAAACTCATTTTAAAAACGGACTAAAAAGTATAAAATACTTTCTCAGCATAGATTAACAATACCATATTGCCGAAATTTTGAACCTAAAAACGTGTGGCGCATTTTGTAAAATTTATCATCAAGTCTTTTGCATGCGCCCCACTGTTTTACCCGACTACGGCGAAGCAAAACGGAATGTATATGATTTTGACATTGAGGTACTGTGTCAATTTTGTCATGTGGGGGAATAACAGTTGAATGCTAGCTAGAATATAAAATTATATATGTTTTATATAAAACAAATTGTAATATGTAATAAAAAGTAAATACCTATGTTAATTTGTAAATAATATCATGTAACCTTTCAATAAGTAAAATATAAATTATGTAAATTTGTAAATAATTAAGTAAATTATGAATAAGTAAAACAAAAATACTAGGTATGTAAAAATGTAATTATAAAAAAAAATCGAATGTAAATTATTACATTTATAATCTCGTTAGTGTAAATTATATCCGACTTATATCCTACTTTCTACTATAATATTATAAATGTGAAAGTTCAGATGTTTGGATGTTTGTATGTTTGTTACTCAATCACGCCAAAACGGCTGAACGGTTTGTCTGAAATTTGGGACACAGCTATTTTGTAGCCTGGAGAGGGATATAGGCTACTTTTTACCCCGAAAAAATATCTCATTCCCGCGGGATACGGTCGTGTAGTCCACGTTGCGAAGCCGCGGGCGGAAAGCTAGTTGCGTAACAAATTATATTTTCTTATCACAATGGCTGATGCTCAGCAGCTATTTTAATCACCTAAGTAGGATAAAAGTTATATTATGTTAATTTTTTGTAAATTATTATTATCTGTGTCAATTATTTTTTGTCTATTTTTGCCATTATTTTGAATTAATTAAATTTTTTTTATTTTTAAACACTAAGGTTTTTTATTTCTGTAACTATATGCACTTAGTTGATTTGCAATAAAAATATTAAAAAATACCTAACACAATAATCAAACAGTGGAGCCGCAAAACAAGTTCGCAATGAAAAAGGTAAAGTACTTTATGATTGATCACGTACCTGTACGATACAAGGGGTTATTCATCAACTCGACCCAAGAGACCGGACAAACGTGTGTCCAGTATCAAAATTGTTATAATTTATTATTTCGTAATCTAGACACGTCAAGATTTTGACGCGTGTCCACATTTCAAATTACAAAATGTAAAAAAATTAAAAACAAAAAGTTTTATGGGCAACTCTAAGACGCCTCTGTTCTAGCGCGCGGTCACGCGCGGTTGACTGCTACTCGCAAGCCGCGTAAAAGTGTCGAGGTGTGTGCGGGTTGCGGGCGCAAACGCTCCGTTTTAGATTTTATTGTTTAGCGATGCGTCACCTTAAAGCAAGTATCAAAATACTCGATACTGCAAGGACGCGCCGCGCAGTTGAGTTTGCTAACGAACTGTAATTGTGGCACAATATTCTTATTTCTATCTTTAGGGTTCCGTACCGTATGGTGCGACTCAGTCTGTCTGTCACAGCCGGATATATCAAGAACTACTAATGCTTGAAATTTGGAATAGTTTGAGATGACGTTTTCCTAACTAGTTTGCAAATAAAATATAAATCAAAAATACAAAAATTTCTGCGAAAGGGATTAAAATGGTCTTAAAAATTCAAAGTGGGGCTACTAGGGCATGTGGGGTATCATATAAAGGAGCGCTACTTGCACATTCTCAAAAAAAATGTTTTGTTTTTAGGTCGCAATTATTTCTATTCTACTTTCATGAAAATAAAAAAAAAAAACCGTTCCACCGTTGCGTTATCTCCAAAGCTTACTTAGAGAAATATCTGTAATGATTCTATGTGATAGAAGTTTATGGTAAAGACTACAGGAAAAATAAATCGATGTCTCTAAATAGCATAAGTTTTTAGAAATCTAAAAAAGTGATTTATACTTATTTGCTTTTGGTTTGGTATGTCGATGTATGGGGACACTATATGATAGTACGGACCCCTCGGTGCGTGAGCCCGACTTGCTCATGACCAGTTGTTTTTTCTTAAAATGTTTAATTGCAAGAAAGTGCAGAAACGTGTAACAAACAAACACTGGAGAAACGCTAGTATGAAGGGACTCTAAATAAACTGTTGTAACCTGCAATTGTGGAGTTTAATGGGTCTCGACAGGTGCATTGAGCGACGGAACCCGCCAAGATAATGGTTATGACTACGGAACTCCATTCACTGCATTGTACCTTGGAGGTATATTTTTTTGGAAACGACCCGGTTGAGAACATTAGGTTTGAGTTATGTTTGTAAAATCATGCTGAAATATTTTTTTAATATAAAGCTTTTGCACCGTGTAGTGTGTCCGGATTTTTGGTACTTGTTTGTTTACTTTAATCTACGTGTAGTTCAGTGGGTTTTTGACATTAAAATTGAAAAGTACGTTGTAGTTTTGCTTTTTTGATACCTATGTAGTTAGACCCATTTAAGTCCAAGTTTACAACTTTGAAAAATTGTGCACCACCCGAAACACTGCGACATTTTTGTGACGTTTTCACTTTTGATCTAAAAGTCTTATCAGACTTTTGCGATAAAACAAATATAATATGATTTAATTAAAACAAATATATTATGTGTTTATATACCTTATCCATCTATATGGAAAACCGAAGCAGCAGTAGCAGATATTAAGATTAATGACGATAATAAACTGGTATAATATTTAAAAAATAATCGCTTGAAATCGCTTTGAATGTAAACATCTCAAGCATATCCAAAGGTATGTTTTTCCTGTTACCTTTTTCACTTCCAGTCACACTTTATGTCACAGAGCTCAAGTTTCAGGATATCCCAAGAGAGGCTTGTTATGAGTTTCATTAAAAATCGCGGAACTTGAATGGGTAAACTTATTAAAAAAATTACTGTAACTAAACTGTCAGAATGTTTGAACGGCGTGAATAAATATGAGGAGACATGTGGGGGTATGAAAAAAGTAATGAAATGTAAATGTAATATAAATAAGTAATTGCATCACCGTTCCAAGTCTAGTTTAAGTTTCCTTTTCTTTTAAGTTAAGTAGAAAATAAGGTGGTACATTTTAAATAGAAAAATATTGGAAAAAATTAACTCGGCCACAAGTGAATTCTCAGACGGGAATCGAACCCGCGACCTTTGGAAATCCGGTCCAATGCTCTAACTCGAGAAGTCTCGAGAAGTACTCGAGAAGTCTCGGTAGCTCAGTTCCCGTCTGAGAATTCACTTGTGGCCGAGTTAATTTTTTCCAATATTTTTCTGTTTAAAATTTACCATAAGTATAAGAATAGCATTGAAAAATGCAAAAATTACAAAATCATAAAAAAGAAAATAAGGTTTTTAGGGCGACTATCACCAACTGTCAATATATACATTTAGCGCTAAACATATTTAAAATAACCTTGCTTTTCAGACAACAAACAACAAGACAAATATTTGTGTGCATGAACATATCTATTTGTCTTCGTCTGGGTGTTTAATATGTATATTAAGTATGTATTTACAAAAAATTATATAAGTAAGTATGTTTATCCGTTAGCTAGTATCCATAACACAAGTTCTTCATGCAACTTAACATCTTCATCACAGCCACATAACACCCACTACTGGGTATAGGCCTCCCCTAAAAGGAGGGGTTTGCCATAATCGCCACGCTTGGCAGGCGGGTTGGCGATCGCAGTATGGCCAAGTTTGTAGGAGACGCTGCTGCCCGTCTCCTGAAGGCTAAGTCCCTTAGTCGCCTTTTACGATACCCATGGGATGTGAGGGGGTAGTGCTATTCTAAGCCGACGCTACATAGCTGCAACTTAACATTGTTCTAGATAATTGGTGTGATTGTATGCAAATATTTATTTATATTTATTTTTAGTCATTCGTTGGAAGTCAAAAGTGACAGTGATGTTAAATAATTATGTTTAGCGCTAAACGTATTTAATACAATATGGTGAAAGTCCGCCTTAGCAAGTTTTGAACTTCATTGCTGTAGTTGACATACCCATCAATTCATGTCATATTTTATATTTTTTTATTTTTTTTGCAATTTTCAATGCTATTTTAAGTGAATATCTTAGGAGTTTCTACTAGGAAAATATATTTTCATACAAACTATTATAGGTACAAAAAAATAAATTAATAATAAACATATAAGCATACTACACTACCTTATACTAACTATAACAAGAAAACGCCGTCCAACTCGCAGCCGCGTGGCATAGTACCGAGAACACTGGCGCAGTTGCCCCGCTGAATACATAGACTCAGCCGCTGGGCAAGATAGGCACCAGCTCTCAGATCTCCTGAGGCGTGGACGAGTCTTGTGGAAGTGCTGTTTTTATACTTATGACAATAAAAAAAAAAGATAAATATTGGATTCTAGCGGCCGCTCGCGGTTTCACCCGCGTGGTTTACGTTCCCGTGGCAATATCGAGATAAAAAGTATCCTATGTTCATAACCAGGTACTTTCTGTGTACCAAATTTCATCTAAATCCGTTCAGTATGTATGGTAAATTTTAAATAGAAAAATATTGGAAAAAATTAACTCGGCCACAAGTGAATTCTCAGACGGGAATCGAACCCACGACCTTTGGAAATCCGGTCCAATGCTCTTTGGACCATTGGACAAGAGCATTGGACCGGATTTCCAAAGGTCGCGGGTTCGACGGTCGGGGTTTACCATAAGTATAAAAATAGCATTGAAAAATGCAAAAATTACAAAAACATTTAAAATTACAAACCGTTCAGTATTTTTTGAGTTTATTCGTTTCAAACAAACATGAAAAGAAACAAACAATCAATTCTTTCCTCTTTATAATATTGGTATATAAAATCAAGAAACCGAGAAGTCTCGGCGGTTAGAGCAGTGTGCCGGATTTCCAAAGGTCGTGGGTTCGAGTCCCATCTGAGTTCACTTCAAGAGTTCTGAGTACAAAATCTACGCGGCCACAATTCACTTGTGAGTTGATCTTTTCCAATAGGGGTTCGAACATTTTTGTACGGAACCTGGCATACCTATACAAAAGAATACTAACATTTACTAACGCCTATATAGTCCACCATTTTAGAAAAAAACGTGTTATAGTGTGATAGAGTAAGTGATTACAAACAAAAAGTCTTCGTGATCAAATCTCTCAATGAAACGGTTTCTGAGATTTTTGAGTAAGGTATACCTACACTCGTACAGTCCGCCATTTTACTAAAAACGTATTTCGGCGGCCAGCGATGTAATGAAACATAACTCAGGAAAATTATTTTATTTACATTTTTTTTTGGTTTTGAAATAAAAAATATTAAAAACTGTATCACTCAGAAATTTGATCACTGCAAACTTTTTGATTACTCTGTCGATTGACATGCGTTTCATCACTAGCCGCCTAAACAGGTTTTTTTATTTCAAAATGGCGGATATTTATCATAAAGAACGTAATAGTTAAAGAAAACAAAAAATATAGCTAAATGCGAATTTGCTTAAAACCACAAGTTAAATATACATTTCAAACTACACACAATGTTGTAAACAACAAGAAATATAGTGTTTCAAAAGCATTGTTATGTTATTCCTGAGATCCGAGCAGCGTCTAGGTAAACCTAGACCATCCTGACCACTAATGATCTGTTGCGACTATTTTCCGACGGTAAAACGACCTGCCTGGAGCTATTCTTGTTACTTAGATATAATAACCGTTCTCCTAACTAATTCTGAATAGTTACTTACATGTGAAGCTTCTGTCTTGAAGCTAAATCCGAAAGCCAAGTTTATATTAAGAGATTATCATCAGAAATTTTTAACCGACTTCCAAAAAGAAGGAGGTGATAACCTCCTCCATTCGGTTGAAATATATAATTATATATTTTTTATGTCTGTAGGTACACCGATTACGTCGAGATTTCTGAACAGATTTACGTGATTTTTTTTGTTGGATGCGGAATAGTTGCCATAAAATGTTGTTGTTTCTGTTAAAGCTGATAAGTTTCTTGCGGCCGTTCTTCTTATCAGTTAAAAGATGTCCTGAATGGCTCGTAGAGAAAAAAAATTTTGGACTATTCGAAAGTACTTATCTATAAGTCTATTTGAATAAAAATCTTTGACTTTGACTTTAAAAGGTTGGTTTAGTTTGGGTTAGTAATTTTTATGTAATGATCATTTTTGTTAAGCTTTATTTTAAAAAGTAACAGATCTATAGAAAACGTTTATATCACAAATAATAGAACATTAATAGGTGTTACATTTGAATAATAAATTTCTTTAACCTTAGTACTTTGCGAGAAAACGTTTCCCAAAAAAACTGTACTGGTCAACCCGGAAGTTCCCCGATTGTATCGAGATCTGTCACGTATTTAGGTAATCAGCCTGCCGTCATGATCGCTGGCACACGCCAACGAACGATCGTTGGCGTTCGCCAAACCGTCAAGACAGGACCAACGAATGCCAGCGAGCCCCATTTGTTGAGCCGGTGTTTACGCAGCATAATAATTATTACAAATCAAAAAAGGAATTTAATACTGTTGCATGTCTGCTCATGTTAAATTGTGGAAACTGTAAGCACATCTTAAGTTAAACAACTTTTGCGGAATTAAAGTGCACTATATTTATAAGAAATAAATATTTGGAACTACCTATATTTCTGGATTTTTTAGGGCTTTTTGGTTTCCAGAAATTTCGGCACGTTTTCAGTTGCGGTGGTCACGGGTTGACTGGCTACTTACAAGTCTGTGGAAAATGTATTGGCTAATACATTGCCAAATTATCATGTCTTTTTAAATAAAAATAAATCAATTAAGAACTGCGTCAAAGTGCACTACAATTGAAAAACGATTGATTATGACAAAATAAAAATATATACCAACCGAATTGAGAACCTCCTCCTTTTTTGAAGTCGGTTAAAAATAAAAAATATTGGGCTCCATATCTTACAGGACCTAGTAGACCCAATGCGAATAGATGGGCTCTAAATACATAAAAGAGGCTTGTTATTTTCTGTTTATTTTATGCTTACAAAACATAATAAAAAGTTTAGGTGTCACTAGTTCTATAGTTCATTCTATAGCTTTTTTTTCTAGTCAAAATAAAACTAGTTTTCCTGATAAACTTGTTTACAGTGACTTAAACCAAGCGAAATGTCAAAAATTCAGAAATCATATGCTTGCCAACTGCAGTACATGAAGATAACGCCTTCATAACCCGAAAGTTGGCTTTTAAACTATGCAGTTAAACGCAGATACAAATACAAGCAGTATACAAAAGTAATATCTTGAATTATAGATTAAAAATATGGTTTAATTCTAATATGTTTTATAGTTCACTACTACAGTGCGCCTGTTTCCGTACTCGTGAGAATAATTATTATCATCATTTCAACCGCATGAAATCCACGCTGTGTATACGCCTCCGACCTTCGCCAGATCGTCCGTCTGCCTTGTCGGAGACCTTTTTTCGGGGTAGGATCGAACCAGCTCCCGCTCCCCCATCAAGCTCGAAAGCTCGATGGGAGGACAGGAGAAGGGAGGGACCGCCGCCTCCCGGCCCCCCATTCTGCCTCAAAAGGCTACCAGCCGAACCCCTCACTACTTGCTCTCGTACCGTAATTAGGTCACGGGGGGTGTGGTGACAGTCGCCCCTAAGACCTGGCGGCTGGCCCAGCTATCCGGGCCCCCTCGCGGCTGGGAGATGACCGAGCAAGTATGGTCATCTCCCCAGTTGTCGGAACCGTGCAATGCCGACAATGCCGGCTGGCTCCACTATAGTTGTACAACTGACTTTTGTACAAAAGTATAGAGAGCCCGTGGCGCAGTGGTTTGTGCGCTCGGCCTGCGATTGTTAAGGTTAAGCAAAAATTTGCGTCGTAAAAACCCACCAATCCTTTTAAAATTTGTAAGTGTCATAGAGAAAACGAATTTTGAAAATGTCAAAACCAAGTACGAGATTGGCGTGGTTTGAGCAAGGAATCGCTAAGTGGTCATAGTGAATTAGGGCCCTGGGTACGTACGGCATTAACCCTTTGTGGAGCTTGATTAATTATAATTCAAAAAAATTAACCCCTATATATTTTTAATATAGAAATATTATCGCTGACTTCTCATACACTGTGTAAAGCAAGTGGGTGATATTTCTTTGGAGCGTTCTATCTTGTCGAGTCTGGCGCGAGGTATGTTGTAATTAATGCACTTGAAGACAACACTACTGAAGATATATAATGGTATTTATGGTATGTGGACATTGTGGACTTTATGAGAAATAGCAGCTTTGAAGATATCTATTAGTATTTCGTTTTTATAACGAGCGCCCGAAAAGAGCGTTTTTAAATAGAAACACGTCGTAGTATAATGATTGGCCCAATAGCTCATTAGATATGAACTGCTAAGCCTATAATGAGTCAAGGTACGTGGGTTCGGCCCCCACTCAAAACAACTATTTGTTACAAAATTAAAAAAAATATATGTGAGACGTTATGTCATGCTATTCGATGATTATGCCTAGCGAGTTATGCCAAACGTTTTTATGACAAACAACATTATGCGAAAAGAAAACATTCTCGGAATCAGATCAATCATTCACATTTTTAACGTATGTGATGTCGTCTAATATTAATTACCTTTTATTCTTATAGTTTCCGTCACGAAAAAAAAATGGTTTTTTAATAAAGTTTTTGTCAATTTCAGACTTGAGCATTTTAAGCTAAGAACATCTTAAATCTCACTCATAGTCGATAATATTGTTTTTTTATGAACGACGGGGAGACGCCTTCATTATACCTGACCTCTCCCGGAATCCTCAATCTCTAAGAATCTAGCTCTCTTATCATCTCTTAATTGAACTCTTAAATGCCGGAACACAACAATGCTGAAAAAATTGTTGTTATGACATCAGACTTAGATAAGATGGTGGGAGCTAGCCAGGTGGACTTACAACAAGTCCTACCACTAACCAAACCGAATATAAAATGTACCCCCGCTAGGAATCGACTCCGGGACCTCTTGTTTTGATACCGGTGGTTGTAACCACTAGACCACAGAGGTGGTTTTTGTGTGAACATTTTGCTCAAACTTGAGTTTGATACGTTCTCAACTATAAATTGTTTATTTAGAAATCAACTCTGTACCCGATCCCGCCATATGAGTTATATTTTAAACACTAAAATGAAAACAGTACCAAACAAAACTTATAATGTTTTACTTACGCTGACTGAAAAACTTTGAAGGATTTTGTTGATTTGGCATTACGAACTTGAGCATCCCGTTTATAGCGGAAATTTAAAACGGGCCTGTTAGAGCAGATTAAACCGTTGTAGCTACATGTAAACGTTCTTAGAAAACCATCCTTTCTTTTTGAGAAATTTCAAACTGCTATAACAGACTTTGAAAAAAAACTACAGTCAGCAGGAAAATGGGCTCTTCTCAAAAAAAATATTTTTTGATGACAATTAATCCTGTTTCTCAGGAGGATTTAAAAGACCAACGGAGGTTCGACTACTAGAAACGTGAAAAATTGCGAAAAACGCGAAAATCACGCGTCTAGCACTCGCACTACTCGCAGCCGTATCCGCCTTACCTACGAGTACCTTTGTTGAATTAACTTATTTTGTTAGCGAATGAGTGGAAATATTTTTTCGCGATTTCTAACTTTTCTAGTAGTCAGACCGCAGTAGGTGTCTAACACTCTTATCTATAGGCAAGTCAAGTAATGTCTTGAGTAAAAGTCGTTATTAAAAATTGTCGTTTTTATACAATAAATAAGATTTTAAATGAAATGAGAACTTTCAAAAGTAAGCATACTTGGCCAAGTATTCCTTTGTATAAGCACATCTTAAGTTATTTCTTTGTATTGTATAAAAACGTCAATTTTAAATAACGACTTTTACTCAAGACCTTACTTGACTTGACTATAGATACGGGTATTAGAGTGTTTTGATCCTCATACGAAACAGGATCGATTAGCATTAAAAAAATGTTGAAAACGGATTTTATTTGCTGACTGTAATTTTTTTCAAAATCCGAGAATGCAGTTCAAAATTTCTCAAAAAATTAAGGATGGTTTTCTAAGAACGTTTTCATGTAGCTTAAACGGTTAAGGTACCTGCCCTTCATGATGCCCCGTTTTAAATTTCCACCCTGTATAGTTAGAAATTATGGCGACCAGTGGGGTTAGCACGAATAACTTTCGAGTAAGTACCGAGGAAGTAAAGTAAAAAAATGTATGACATATTGAGCAGCGATCCTACCGGACGTAAACGGAACTACAATTTCCTATACATTTTTTGACATTACGTGCTCGATACTTACTCGATACTATTTCGATAGTTATTCGTGCTTGCCCTACAGATAAAGTAGCAGTAAATTATGAACGGTGTTAGTGATATTTCGTCAGACTTTAGGCGTTCTTTCCTTATATTAAACCAGCTTTACATGAACTAAACTGTAACAGTGTTGCAGAAAAAAAATGTAGCCGCCTACTTCTATTTGTATTGCCTGATGAGTTGTTTGCCTCGTAAACGAGACCCGTATTTATTAAATATTCTGTTCCTTTATTCTCTTGCTTATACTTCAGCTGCGAAATTTCTACGTAAATACAAAGAAAATTGTTGATAACTTTAATATTGAGTAGTATCAGTGACCATTTTATTCGCATTCACTGTTGTTTCTTTAAATTAAATTATTTTTATTTTGAAATATTTTAATAAGTATATTTTTTGTTCAGTTTGGTAAGTATGTACTGTTATGTTATCTTTAGTTCTGGGTGCTTCGGATATAAAGTTACAGTAAAGTTTAAGGTAGCTTTTGTATAATTAATTATGTTGATTATATAAACTAATATAGTTATAGGAGAGAGTGTGTGATGATGATGATAAATAAGGGTGATTAATATAGCTAAAGCTAAACGTTTATTAAGTTGAAGTAGCTTAGCTAGTCAGAAACAAAGTTTACTTTAAAATCCGTTCGGTCGTCACTTTACACTATTTTACTTTTGACCTTGAGAACGTTTATGTAGCGGGTCGGTCATCTTAGTACAAGTGTAAAGACTAACATGCCGTTGACTGTACCTGCATTTTATAGTCCATTACCTAAGGTATGTGATAGAAAAACGATGTTTTATTATTAGCCTACAAGGCGTAGTGTTGGCACGCAAACAAACTAGCAAACAAACTTTTCTATGTTATAACAATAGTAAAGATAAAAACTAAAAACCCGCTTGCATCAAAGGACAAACCATCTGAAAAGATGGAAACAAGATCAAATATAATAATATTTTGTTCAACATAGTAACATGCAGGTGGAGACATGACGGTATGAATGATTCGACTTATTATTAAATTCTATGCCTCCGACTTTTCTTGTCTTTTGATGCAGGTGGGTTTTTTTTTTTAATTATTACTTATATATTTTTTATTTATATCTTTTTAGTTATTTATCGTCCATGATATACCTTTTTGAAATCCTTAAGATCAGCTCTTTAATTTGATACCATATTGAAAAGTATTATTATTGTTAATTTTTTTCTTCTTCAAATAATGGTACCTCACAGCCGCTATGTTGGTTATTTTTTTTAACATCACTTATCTAAAAACACTTGGGTTATCAAAACAAAACTAACGATATCTTAATTATAGAAATCCGCTCAGCCGTTTAAGAGCTAAGAGGTATTAAGAATATTACATAAGTATAAACATACATACAAGATACGCGCGAAAAACATAACCCTTCCTTTGCAGTCAAGTAAAAATAACTGCTAAGAGCATGAAAAAAAAAATTAGATCGCATTATCTTCTTACGACACAAAGGGACTCAAATCAATAGTAGACGTGTATAAATCGGAGGTCACATAGACAGATGCCCCGGGCGCCTGTACCGGACCCACTAAAGACGGATTACCGGGCCGGGCGAGATTAATTACATTAGTGTACGGATGAATTTGGATGTTAAACTGTGTGAAACGTGCATTATTTAAAAGGCAGAACTATTTTAGTAAATGCTTTTTGAGAAAGGGCAGTATTTTCGAATATCGAGAGCTACTTGCTCAAATTGTTGTAAACAAAATGACAACGTATACATTTACACATTGCCATTCCGTTTCCGACGTTTCAGACAGTCAGTCTCGGTTTATTAATCAGATTTTCACATAAACTCATCTCAAAACTCATTAAATTACTTTTACAAACTGAAGCGTGCTTTTTATAAGAATTTAGTTTTTACATCGTGTCATCCCGTGATCATGGCATCTGAACGACAAGAAAGAGGCGCCGAAACGCTTGAGATAAAAAAAACACATTTCTCTCACAATTTTTTTGTCATATGCCAACGGAAAACAGTTAAATTTTGAAAATAATATACATTTTTTTTTTTACTTGACATCGTTTTCACAGTACAATTATTTGCAAGATTTTCCTTTTAAGAAACCCTACATTTCATACCAAGAGATGTTAAAATACTTTTAGATCCCGTTGATAAAATAATATACACAGTTTTGTGAAGTCCTTATTGATTAAAAAGAAACGAAAAAAAATTGGGGGCGTCCTAAGCAATTAAGCGTGAAATGAGGTCACGTCGCATCATCCTAAGACACCGAATGAACCAATTCTTGGAACGAAGGGATTTAAATATTCTGCCTTGTAATAGGTTTTTTCAAGCTGCAATTTAGTCATCAGTTAAAGTAAGATATTATAAAAAATTTACCTAACGGTATTTGGAGATTATAAATTAAAATAATACATTTGTGGCAGTAAGACTTGATCTAAGTTCGTCTAGCTAGGCGGTCTTAGATAAGATGGTGGTAGTAGCTAGGCGATCTTATCTAAGTCTGTCACCATAGCAACATCGTTTTCAGCTTTGTTGTGTTCCGGCACTTATGAGATATGATAGCCAGCAGCGGCAAGGGGTCGAAATATGGCGAAGGTAAGCCATACCAAAAATGTCTCCCAAAATTATCTTAAATACATGGTGGTACATTGGGGTGGGATCACTAAAAGAGAAGCCGATGGGAATCGGCATGCATGAACTCCAGCCGTAGGTAAAAAACATGCGTCATGTGAAAATACTGATGTGAAGAAAATTCATTAGTTTAATGATCAAACAAAAGACAGTGAAAGTTTTAGATGCTAATAAAGGTCATGTTGTTAATAAGACTCCTTGTTCTAAAAAATATTAAGGTATGGGTTTTTTTTTAGAAATAGTATGTATGTGTCATGACATTATAGACGCAGTTTATATCATTATATTGAGCTGTATTGAAATTATGAAATTAATTGATACTTTTGATTGATAATTTGGTTTCCTTTTATATTCAATATAATTTTATACAACTTGGCAACTTATTAACTCCACTCCGAAAGTTTAATCTTATTATATTTTGGGTAGCACTGTCTATTTTCCTAACTAAAATAGGTACTGGCGCAAATTATGTGACATCTTGAGCAACTATCTAGATACTCTAGACTATTAATACATCACAGTCCCTTCCAACAGTCTGCACCACTTCACTACTAATCGCACGAGATTTCAACTCCGAGACTTAAGCCAAGATGGTTAATATAGTCAGATAGGGTTACGGTCAACGGCAACGACGGTATACCTATACCGTATGTCAAATTCCAAACTATTAGGAACTCAACGGTGTTCGTATTAAAGACCAAGATTGCAAAAATTTCGCAGTTTTTTAAATCCTGGTGTTCACCGTACAAAAATACAAATACAAGAGTAGTGTACAAAAAAAAATAACTCTATCAGTGCGAATCTGTTTTCTTAGCAGAATACACCATTAATATTTTAAATCTCACGAATTATTTATTCCAATTTTGTAATGACTGATATAATCGTATCATTACTTTGCCCCTTCAAAAACGACCGGATGTTAAGAAATTAATAAAATATAACAAAAGTAAAGTTGAAATTATTAACAGACAATTAAAAATGTATTTAAAATGTTCATGTTTCATTTTAAATATATTTTTAGTAACAAACTGTTAAGCAAATAACAAATGAAATCTAATGTTAACGTTATAATATTATATTCTGCGACAAGCGCCATCTGTCCAGTGAAAGAAGAACTTGCTTGCAGCAGTATCCTTTTTCTTGAAAGGTGGAGTAAAGCAGAATTCAGTACTATTTAGTACTGAACTGAGCTTTTTTTTGTCTTAGCCCTAATTTATGAGGTTTACTAAAACAATACTAGATGTCAACATCAGCGGTGATTGGAATATTTAGAATTCAAAAATATAAATTCAAAATCTAAAATTAATTGGGGTACAAAAATAATTTGGTTTATGCGTTTAAGTACGAGTACATTGCGAAAGACTTTATTTCATATAATAATAATTGAATAAAATTTACAAAGAGATAAAATAATATAGGTATGCAGTAACGTTACCTATTGCTACTTAAGTATGTATGAACTACATGTTCCAACAATACTTTTGGAGTAGTTCAAAGTTGGAATTGACACTCAATCAAAAACATGAATCAACACTCCGTGGTTTAAAATATCAAACGTAGGTATACTTATTAGATAGTGTTATGTTTTTTTGCATCTCGTAAGTAAAACCCTAATAGCGAAATAATTCCAAAGTCAAGTTCATTGCTCTACGATAACGCATTGGACGAATTAGTTGAAGGCTCGATTCAAATTGAAGCTTTCGTTTACCTCATTTCATTCATAAAATTTCACCTTCATCCATTGAATACTGACCTTCTGTCGCGACGGTGTCATATTGATGTCAAAATCGCACATGCGCACTAGACTTCGCGCATGCGTTTCACCAAGTTCTAAATGTTGTGTACATTGTATTGTTTCCTACGAAAAATCTGTCAAGCTTAAATAATATGCTGGAACCATTTTGCTATGGTGTTATAACTGTGCCTAACCCAGTTTCAAAGTAGTTTCTTTTTTGTTTTAGAAATTCTTTTCCTTAGTAGTGATATTATAGTGTTTAGATGAAATCGTAGTTTTGTTCACTCGCTTAAATCGGGGATCGTGAAAATTTAATTTCATTGAGTGGATTGATACGAGCTGTAAGGAAAGTGCTTGTTTTATTGTGGTGTAAAGAGGAGATAACATCAACAGGTAGGTTTTGTGTGGCCATAACTGACTATTGGGTGAAGAATGTATAGTATAGGTATACAATTGATGTGGGCGTTACTCCAGACAAATGCGTGGGTAGAACATCTGGCTTCTCGTAGACTAAGTGACGGTAAATAATTTCACTTGTCAACCTTTCATGATCTATGTTACCAGTTCTTTGGGTATTTTCCCTTTCATATGTGGTTCATAATTCATAAGTCATGACATCTACAATGCTGTGTGTGAATTTCAGATTTATCTAAATTTAAGGCTTTTTGAAATCGTTATCATTAAGAAAAGTAAGTGCAAAATCGATATCGGTGACAGGCTGTGTTAAAACTGCCCCGGTGTGGTTCAGTGCCTGTATCCTATATACAGGTATCGTCAGCGGAATTAATGTGTTACTGGGCGGACGCAAGCCAGACTCTCTCATCCTTTTATGCATACTAAAGGCTCGATGTTTACATGTATACTATGGAATAATTAAATTTTAGTGCAGTGGCGCGATTACTTTATATGCTGTTGAAAAAAACACGATGACAAGCCTTTTTTGCGTAAGACACAAAATTGAAATATTAAAATAAAATAAAGATAAAATAAGCTGCTCTAATCAAAACATTACACGAGATAATACACTAACGCACACACATATCACACACATATTAACACAAGTATAATGCATATAATCGATTTCAAAGATAAGTCATCTAAGATAGCACTAATACTTAAAAACAAAGAGCTATTCATAAATATTAATTAAACATTGATGCAAATGATAGTTCAAGTTATGTTTTTCATCATCATCATCATCAGCCCATTGTCGCCCATTGCTGAACATAGTCCTCGTCACTATGCGAAGATAGTCGCTCTACCTAGTCTGAGGCCGTCCTACACTGCGTTTGCCGATACGTGGTCTCCACTCAAGAACTCGTTTACTCGTCGGTTCTGCGGCTTATATGGCCGGCCCACTGCCACTTCAGTTTGCTAATTCAGTGGGCTACGTCAATAACTTTGGTTCTCTGTCGGATCACCTGGTTCCGGATCCGATCTCTTAGAGAAACGGCCCTTCCATAGCTCGTAGAGCGACTTTAAACTTGTTAACCAGCCCTGCCGTGAGTGTCCACGTTTCGGCTTATTATATCATGAACGATAGGACGCACTGATTGTAGACTTTCGTCTTTAGAATTTGTGGAATGCGCGCCGTAAAGACTAGATTCAAATTGAAGTAATCAAATTGACTTGAAATTGAGTATCAAATTGACGTAGTTTCCCACAGGCTGCCCCGCCCAGCCGTATTCTTCGGTTGGCCTACTTCTCGAAGTTGGTTTTACCCAAGTGCACTATACGCCCGTAAACATATTCCCTAATAGCTTCGAGAGTACTGCCTTAAACTGCAATCGGCTCCGGGATAACATGTTCATTGAACATAACTTTGGTTTTGTCCTAGTTCATCCGTAGGCCGATGCGTTGGGAAGAATCAGTTAGGCCGTTCAGCATGAGCTGTAGCTCCTGCAACGTTTCGGCCATAATGACAATGTCGTCCGCGAATCGCAAGTGTTTGATGCATTCTCCATTAATATTAATGCCACGTCCTTTCCAGTCCAGCGTTTTAAACATATCCTCCAAAGCATTTGTGAACAACTTGGGGATATGACATACCCTTGTCTCACACCTCGATGGGATATGTTTTCTCTGCTGGTTCTGTACTAGGACGGCTATGGCGGCATTGTACAGACACCTCAACACTTGGATATATTGCCAGTCGACATGGCATTGTTGAAGGGATTCTAGAACAGCCCAGGTTCGATAGAGTCAAACGCCTTTTCATAGTCCACAAAAACTAAGCACAGGGGCCGATTATGCTTTTCGGTCTTCTGTATAATCTGCCGCATTGTGAAAATCTGGTCTATGGTGCCGTATCCTCCTCAAAACCCGGCGGGGTTGGAATTTGTCCTTTTTTGGATATCCTTTTTTGTCATACCATCGGGGCTTCGCCATGTCCACTTTCTTTTGGGGCTGTTTCTTGAAGAAAGTATTGATCACAAAAAGCCCCTCTCTCTCTCTCTCGATTCGAAAATTTACTAGTATCTGACCCCTATGGTTCCTGCTTCCAAAACCATGGGATCCTACTACCGATTGGCCGCGATTCTGTACTCCCACTTTAGCGTTTAAGTCCCCCATAACATCGTTGTAGTGGGCCTTAGTGGTGCAGTGTAAGGCCTTGGATATGTCTCCGAACATATCTTCCACTTTATCGTCCGAGTGTGTTGAAGTCGGTGCGTATACCTTAATAACCTTTAGGCTATAGCTCTCAGTTAGCTTGATCACGAGGTACACAACCCTGGCTTTATTTATCAGAAACCCTACGCTACTTAGTAAATATAATGTTACTGACTATACGAAAAATTTTGAAAGTTGTAAAGTAGAATCAGAGGACACATCAAAACTTGAAGCAAACTCAAATATTAGTATACATAAAAGTAAATCAGTCGCTATAGATTTACTTCTAATCATTTACCCCCTTACTAATAAACTGTGTGTAAGCACGGGGTAGTTATACAGTGTTTGCCTTTGTCATTCAAATAATATTGTGAGCTTGAAGAAAATACCTAAGATATTAAAAAAAAAATATCAATATCATTTATTCAGTCTAGGCTGTTATAAGCACTTATGAACGTCAAAGAAGCTACGCCATCGGTTCACAAACCTTACGGCGGGAGACCTTGTAACGAGAACAATCGGCAAGAAACTCGTCAAGGGCTATTTTTTTTCTCCCTGTTTTATTTCATACAGAGTCGTCAAATTGAAAAGTAACCTTAACATATCAATTTCCATCACAAAAAGAAAATACTAATTATAATATTACATTATATGGCTATCCTAACCGTAAACAATTTTCAACTCGCAAGGAACGACTTACATTATAACATTTCTCTCATTAAAAGGTTACTGTACTGCAAGTTGTGACGTACATACAGGTCAATAGTAATTTATTTTAGATGAAAATATTTAAGCTCTAAGGACAACGTTAAGACAAGCAGACGGAAGTAGACCCATTTCCGCTTGGGAATTTGAATTATGTATCATTACGAAACTATATTAAAATTAACAGTTTTTTTATATTTGAGAATAAATAAGAGCAACCACTGAATAACTCCCCAAGCGTACACAAGGCTCACAATAAAACTTGTGCAATTTTAAAGACACAGTACATTTAAAGGGACCTCTCGTCGAAACACTTAAGAAGATCTTACATTTTCCGGCATTAACGTCAAATTCATTCATTTTGTATAATTTCATGGGACATTGTACCTCCTTTTGATCCTCAATGAGCAAACATTGGGTTCACAACTGAAACGAATACGTCATGGACATTTCAAATTAAATTTTCTATTTGTTCTGTTTTCCGATACTTTCAAAGGCCCTCTTTAGAACGCTTAAAGCAAATGAAGTTATGCAAATTATTTCCTTTATTATTATTATGAGAGCTAAAAGAGTTTCTAGTTTAGTTCAAGTGTAGAGCGAACGCGGATTTTAGACAGTATTAACCATAAAATAAAGATAATTGAATATAAAAGGTATTATGAAAATCAAACTGTATGCGTCCATTGATGAGCTATACTCAAGAGAGCACACAAACAACATTGACAATTACAGGGCCACAGGCCATCGATGGGCATGCCAATGTTTACCAAAAAACTTTTTATGTTACCAACAATAAGTCTCAGCGTATGCTGGCGCGCATACATTTCTGCGTGACGTAGATCTGGGGGTCAATTCTGCAAAAATTTTGAAATAATCGTCTCTCAGTGGTGTTTCAATAGTAGTGTTTATTTACACTGTTGTAACAAAAACTGTGTAAAACAGCATTACCATTGAAACACCACTGGAATACGATTGTGACTAAGCATTAGCAGAATTGGGCCCCTGTGCGGCGCGCATGTCTGTAGAATTGTTGAATTCTTGTTGCGTGGTGCTAAAGAATTAGCTTTTACTATTTATAAATACTAGAAACGGTGCTTGGTGTTGCCTATTTTTAAGTCAGGTGACAGGCACGACATCAAAAATTATAGAGCAATTTCTAAACTTTCAGTAATACCTTAAGTTTTCGAGAAGATAATTTTTGATACTCTCTTTCCTGCAATAAGACCTTATTTGATAGCGCAACAGCACGGCTTTATTAACAAGCACTCAACCGAGTCTAATCTTGATGAATTTTTAGATGAGGTTCTGGTTTCTATAGAGGAAGGATCTCAGGTGGATGCCGTGTATACTGATTATTCCAAAGCTTTTAATAAAATTTCACATAATTTACTAATTTCTAAAATGGAATTGATCGGTATACACGGCGACCTCCTGAGATGGCTTATCTCTTATCGTCGTGAAAGGTCTCAAGCTGTAGCTGTTAAAGGATTTTCTTCTACTTTTGTACCCATTACCTCGGGAGTCCCCCAGGGATCTCATCTTGGCCCATTGCTCTTCAATATTTTTATAAATGACGTCGTAAGTTCTATACAAAATTCAAAAATACTACTTTATGCCGATGATACCAAAATATTTCGTGTTATTAATTCGGTCACCGACTGTTAACTATTGCAGGATGATTTAAATCGTTTATCTCATTATTGCACAGTTAACAATCTTCATTTAAATATAGATAAATGTCATATAATTCGTTCAGTAAAAAGAAAAACCTTTGCACTTTGACTACTGTTTAAATAATAAAAATCTTCTTAGAGTGGGTGAGCTGAGAGACCTGGGAATATTCTTGGACAGTGAGCTATTATTTATCTCACACATTTATAAAATAATTTCTAAAGCTTATAAAATGCTCGGTTTAATTTTTCGTCAGGGTTTACTTTATAGATCCCAATAAACTAATTTTACTTTATAACGCCTTTGCTAGATCTGTATTAGAATATGCTTCAACTGCTTGGAATCCTCAATATATTACTTAAATTGAAGCTATTGAGAATATTCAGAATAAATTCATTAGACGCTTAAAGTATAGGTTTCCGCATTTTAACGCTGAAAGTATCACATCCTTGAAGCTGCGAAGGGACCAACGTAACATTATTTTTCTATATAAATTAAATCAATGGCATAGTGGAATCACCCTACCTGATTAGCAAAATTTTTTATAAATGTAAAAGGGTGAGTCTTAGATCTACTCAAACTTTTGCACCTCCCCTTTGTCGCACCAATTGTGTCTCTAACCGCTTCATTATTAGATCATGTAGTAATCATGATAAGTCCTACCAACATGTTGACATATTTGGCCTTAACTTTAGAAAATTTAAGCAAACAATTTATAAATAATTTATTAAATTCTGCCAATTTTTTTTTTACTTTTACCTCATTAGTACAATATTATATATACTATATTGTTATAGATTATTTTATAGTTAAACATAGGAACAAACAAAGTTTATTTTGAGTTTATTTTATGAATTTAAGTTTACTACATAAGAAACATAACTTTATATTGTGTTCACTCAATTGAACTGTTTTATTTTATTGTGGAAACTGTCTTTGGCTTTTGTATTACTCATTAAGTATAGCAATAAGGTAATATTGAATGCTGTTTGTTTCCCAAAAAATAAAAAATACAGAAAGCGGATCGCTTCGCACGCTCGCACAGATATAGGTTGCGCAGACATGCCTGCGCTACGTTACGCTGACCCTAGTGAGAAAAAAACAGTCTACTTCGAATAGTAATAAAATATGTTATGGTACCCAAAATTTATATTACATGTAACTAGCTGAAATATAGAAAAAAATACAAAAAGCATTATACAATAAATGACAATATACTAAATATAAAAAATATGGTGCAAAACTGCTAGTAACTAGTAACAGGTGAAAACTAAAATAAAACAAAAATATACATTACCTCTGTAAAACTAACGTAGTAACTAAACTTTCGTCGTTGCGACGACGGGATTGTTGTAGGTCACTATTTATTATGCGTGTAACTGCAATTGCATCACGCAACGCAGTATTTACACTAATTATGAAGGTAGAAAAAGAATAAGGGCATGAACTAAACTTTTGCGGGAACTGCGTCGTCGCGTAGACGAATGTTTAGTCTCAGAAATTTCCTCCAAAGAACTACCTCAAATAATTTTTACTTCAAATAATAAATTTGCCGTAAAAGCTTCAAAATTGCACCATATCCTCCATTTTCCGCGTGAAATATCATTAGAAAACCATTTTTAAATGCAAATCGTTTTTAAAAAACTCAGGTCAATATACAAAACACATTCAGCTCCAGAAAATATCCATTTATTTCTCAGAAATCACCAAAGAACTTCCCCTAAATCATCCTCCCTTAAATGCCTTTAAAATACACCTTATCCTGTTTATTCCGCGTGAAATATTGTTAGGAAAGCATTTTTAATGCAAACTGTACCGCTTTTATAATACTCCAATGGCCAACATCCAAAGCACTTCAGCTCCAAAATATTTCCGTTTATTTCCCAGAAATCTCTACCAAAGAACTTCCCCCAAATAATGCTCATTTAAAAGCCTTCAAATTGCACCATATCCTCGTTTCCGCGTGAAGACACGCGTCACCCCCATTTCCATTGTCAGTACCGTTCTGGAAACCGCTCGGAGCGGTCGTGGCAGTCATTTCTTGTATTTTGTATTAAAAGTGATTGTTTTTTTGTACAAAATGGATATCACGATTACAAGGCATTTTAGTTTAGACGAGGTGAGCAATTTTCGGAATTGAGATTTTGTTTTATATTTGCTTAAATATTTTTTTTGTATCTACATCTTAAAAATCTTAACTTTTTTTTATTTGAATAGGAAATAGTTCAAAATTTCTTAACCAAATGTTATTATTGTTAAACTTTTTTTAAAATAGATAGACCTAAAACTTTTTTTTGTAAAGAGTATTCATCATTGTCGTTATCATCGTATCCATTAGTAGTAATTAATATTACAAACCTATAAAAATACTAAATTTTTAGTAGAAAGAAACTTTTTAACCGACTTCAAAAAAGGAGGATGTTCTCAAGTCGACCGTATTTCTTTTATGTATGGTTTACCATAACGTCGTCAGTTTTCAACCGATTTTAATATTTCTTTTTTAATCCGAAAGAACATAGTTCAATGTGGTCTTATAATATTTTTACGAAGATCTGGCTTTAGTAGTTTTTTCATAATCCTGAAAAATATAAATTACGTTTTGGCATGTACCTAGTCGTTACGTAGATTAGATGACATCATTGTTGGGTATACGCAAAATTTTAGTGTAAATAAAATCGAGTTCAAAAAGGAAAAAAAAATAGCTTTTGGAGTCGGTGCCAGCTAAGAAAAATGCAAATATTTATAATAGAAGACGTGCAATGTAGAATGCTTTGGCTGGAACCGACTCGAAAAGTTTTCTTTTTTACTTTTTGATGTCGGTTCTAATTTTTTTTATAGTAAGTTTTAACGCATAATGTATAAAACCAAACCTTATTAAAACAAATCAATCAACATTAGCAATTTTGAAACTCGTAAAATTAAATAAAACAGAAATATAATTGTAATGACATATCTTATTTTTTGTTTTATTAACTGTTCAAAGTACTTATTCAAGTTCCATAACTAATATGTTTTGCAACTTTACACACTCATAAAGGTAGAACTTGGACAAATTGCATAAACTCCAAACAAACTCAGGACTCCTTTCAAGTATATTGTCAAAAGACTATTTGTTTCTCCAACTTTAGTGTCAGAGGAATCTATTTGTTGATGCAGCTTGTCTTTCTACTTCAAATATTATTATGATGTTTTCTTTTTTACTGTGACATAACTAGAAATAAACTTAAGAGCCTGGTTACCGATCTTTATTTGACAAATTGACTTATAATATCAGTGTACCTAAATTTAGTAATTTATTTTGCTTATTTGACTGCGCACGCAATCTCTTTGGGACCCATTGAAATAATTGTGATGAGTCGTAGCTGACTTCAAAAAACAAAGAGGCTTAT
The DNA here is from genome assembly GCA_910589605.1 of Chrysoteuchia culmella. Taxonomy (NCBI): domain Eukaryota; kingdom Metazoa; phylum Arthropoda; class Insecta; order Lepidoptera; family Crambidae; genus Chrysoteuchia; species Chrysoteuchia culmella. Next base: position 8,450,421 of record OU342651.1, read on the forward strand.
AGTTTGTCGGATCATTTTTCTATAGAAAAATATTAAAGCATTTGAAAGAACATCGATGGACATATGATCGCAAAATAGTTTATGAAATACAAAATACAAATGACTAACTTTAACCACGTATCAAAATTAAATACCTTTCGTTACCATCTATTAGAAACCATCATGTCATGAAGGTTTTGGTTGCGTTTTTTAATTTTGTTGAAGTTGATTGAGAGAAGACGACACAAAACTTCCGTCAAAAAGCAAGCTTACTTAAGGAGATTCGTAGTACGAAATAGAATGGTAAGATTGAAACAATACTGCGCTAAAAGATGGGGGTAGGCCCCTGAAGAGCACATTACCTCTAGGTATCTTTCTATTTAATTACAATAATTCCGAATTCCTATCTTCTAAAGCCTTAGTAAAATAAATCTACCGGTCTTTGCTCACTCGCTTTCCTAGAAATTCCCCTCTTAACAAGCATTTACTTTGATCCTCGGTTAACGGACAGCCTCCCGGAAATGGTTCCAAATTATTTATTAACAGTGAAACATTCTTGATTAAGCAGAATTTATTTGTATTAGGCACTCTAGAAATCCATGAAGCTTTTAAATCAAGCCGATTATTCTTATTACGTTTCTGTTTTGTGATTCTCTTTAATGAATTTCTTTTTATTCTGACTTATTTCGAACTAGCGCTCTTCCCGTGACTTCTATCTATTTCTTTGTCAAAATATATCATGTTAGTATGAATATGCTTTCAATCTACAGACATTGAGGAACCGTTAAAAAAAAAAACAACAAACTAATATTCAAGCACCATAATTTCCGTATCCATTTACATGATACTAGTTAAAGTCAGTTAGTGTATGAGTTTTAGATGATACATCTATTGCATAATTGAAAAAACAAACAGACTGTTGATAATTTTTAATCAAGTAAGTAATCAAGGTGGTCAACACTGTAGAAAAAGGTGAATATACTAGAGAATTTCAACGTGTTCTCGTAGGTCTCTGTAGCATAATTGGTCAGTGCATTGGGCCGGATTCCCAAGGATGCGGGTTCGAGTCCCGTCAGGGCGACATGAGACAAGTTGCTTTTTTCTAGTATATTTACTTGATTAAAAATTATCACATAAAAATTAAATTAAAAAGTTATTAACAGACTGTTCTTATTATTTCTCTGAACCATACAGTCTTGATTCCGCATTTATTACGTGGAATCTGTTCCAGCCCAAAAGCTATGTTTTTATTTGAAATAACAAAATCCTGAAAAATCCGTTGTTTATAAATTTACACCCCAATTAACAAGAGACAATTTTCCATATTTTTTAAAAGGCTACATCATAATCAGTTCTTTTTTCTTTGTTGCAGTCGTCAATGCGAAGCGGGGCGTTAGCGGCGATGGAGGCGGAGCCAGACCTCAGCACCTTCGAGAACAAGTCTGGGCTGGCTGAGGACATGAAGTTCCTCGCTTCCATGCCCGAGCTGTGTGATGTCACCTTCCTGGTTGGCGATACCAGGGAGCCCGTCTGTGCCGTCAAAGCGGTTCTGGCTGCTCGTAGCAGGTAATGTCAGACTGTAACAGCCATCACGTTAATCACGGAATAGGAGTCCAGGTGTGAGTACTCGTGTGCCAAAAAGGTAGACTAGGTGGCAGACACTAGGGAACCCGTGTGTGCTGTCAAAGCACTTCCAGGTAACTACTCTGCAGTAGCGAAGGGTTCATACATACAGGTTCCCGCGGGCTTCCCTTTAAGATAATCCCACCGGTGATTTATCAGTAGGATCAACCATTAAGTTAATAGAATTTTTGGAGAAATATTTGGTTCGGCTTACCTTTGCCATATTTCGCTCCCTCGCCATTGCTACTCTGTATTGTTAACGTCAGACTGAAACTGTCAACACGCTGAACCCCCCAGCAGGCTGATTCACAAATCATTGGATACGGAATCGTATTCGAAGTCTATGCTTTGTCTTTCTCTATTTAAAAATTAGTGACAGTGACAAATGCATACTTACATTCCGCTTTCTGAAAGTTTTCGAAGGTTTGTCGATAAGGGGGCAGGAGCCATGAAACCAGTAGCTTATGTCGGTAAAATGGTCTTGGCTGTTTACAGCGAGTAAGTTACTAAATAACCCGATAGTTTAACTAGTCGGGGCTAACTGAGGAGGTCATATTAAAAAAAACCTTTATAATGAGGACATGAAGTTCCTCGCTTAAATACCCGAACTTTCTGAAGTCACCTTCCTGGTGGTCAAAGCGGTTCTGGCTGCTTGCAGCAAGTAAATGCTCCGTCATTAGTTTGACAAGTTTGTTTAACGAAAGTTTCAATATGCTGAGCACTGGCTAAAAGCCCAGGAGCCAGGAAACAAGAACTTTGCATCGCTAAAGTAATCTGGACTGTAAATTTAAATCTCTAACACTAGCTTGCTCGCTCCGTCACTCGCTGAATACAGTGAGGATATTAGTAGATTTTCCAAATAGTGTAACTAGTCGCGGCTAGCTGTGACCAAATTTCTGGTCAGTGACACAGGGAGCCCGTGCCTGTTGTCAGAGCGGTTCTGGCTGCTTGCTGACATAAATCGTGACGTGTGCGTGTTACACGTCAAGGTCCCGCTAAGCTTCGACATTTGTCAGAAATCGCCAAGGTGCGAAACCCAATTCAGCCAAGCAACAATCCATGATCTTGTGTGTCGCAAAAGCCATTACTTGCAGCGAGTAAGTTACTAGCTTAAATCTCGAAACGCTGCAGTGCTTTCAAGTTTAATGGTCTACATTTTAAACGCTTTCAACTTTTAACGTACATATTCAAGTTTAAACGTCCGAAATATGATAAATTATAAACTTTATTCACGAACATGACTTCAGACTTGTACCAATTTCCAAAAAGAATATCATATTGAACGTGTGAATTAAACCAAAAGGAAACTTTACACAGATTTTGGCGACCTGTTTGGCGCAGGGGTACTAACCCCACCTTCTGCGACAGAGGTCCCGGTTCGATCCCCGGACAAGACAAATATTTGTGTGCATGATCATGTCTATTTGTCTTGGTCTGGGTATGATGAGTAATGAGTGTATTATGTATTTATTTACAAAAATAAGTATATGAGTATGTTTATCCGTTATCTAATATATAGACACAAGTTCTTCATGAAACTTAACGTGGGCTAGATAATTGGTGCGTTTGTATGCAATTATTTATTTATTTTATTGCCTGAACTTTACGTTCGAGTATATGGAGTGATAGTAAAAACTTTTTTACGTCTATCGTTAATTAAGTTACAAGATATTCACCGTTCAGTGAGTAACTTCTGGCTCGAATACCCATCCAACTTCTACGAAACTTGTCTCATTACCGTCGAACAAGCCGCCATGCTTGTTTGAACAAGTATATGAATTAACGAGATCATAATAACGTTTCAGTGGTTATCGTCAATAGTATTATTATTAACTGTGGTTGTTAGAGAAGACAAGTATTTAAAAACTGATTAAAAAAAGATTAATTATATAGAATAGATATATTGATATGTAATAAAAAATTTATAATTCATGAATTTTGTTTTTTTTTTCTTTATAACCATTATAACCTTATACTTTCTTTTAACTGAATAATAATCCAATAGATATAAAACTATTTTTATACGGTTATTTGCAAGAATTGAAAACATTTCGCCTAACAGGCAAAAAGATTTAAAATCATCGTTTGTAATTTTTTTAATGCATTTCAAAACTTGTTTTAAAAGAATAATGAAGGCAAAATCGTAGGTAAATATAATTGTAGGCAACTAATTCTTAACACTAAAGTGCTCGCGCGTTCTACTATAGTAGAGCGCGGTCATAAAATTATTCGTAACTTTATAGATTATCACGCAATCAAGATGTGTGGCCAGGCAAGCCTAGTCTATGAAATAGTGCGACAAATAAGTATCAACATATCCTCTTAGGATACCTGTCACTGCAATATAAAACTCTGGTTCTACTATATGTTACCACTGATATCACACCGCGTACCGGACGACGCTCCGTGGGTAGGCCCCCCACAAGGTGGACCGACGATCTGGTGAAGGTCGCGGGAAGCCGCTGGATGCGGGCAGCACAGGACCGATCGTCGTGGAGATCTTTGGGGGAGGCCTATACCCAGCAGTGGGTGTCATGTGGCTGAGACGACGACGACGACGATGTCACACAAAAAATGTATAAATATTGTATGAAGTAAATTAAATTTGGCAATATCTAGCCTATACTTCATTATTAAGCTGCTTAAGAGCCCCAATATTATGAATCTAAAGAAATATACTTGAATGAATTAATTGACACTTTTTTATTAATGTTGATGTCGCAATCACATTTTTTGCAAATTTTAGGTAAATAGGTCTTATTACAAGATTGTTCACTTATTAATGAGATATTCTACTGAAAATACTAAAACAAAAAAATTAAGCTACGAGTAATACCATTAATTTCAATAGATGTCCATGTTAAAATATTTTATAACAAATATACTGGTCTACTATACTAGAGCGCGCGAGCAATCATGTAAAAAAGGGACGCGTGTACTCTAGTGTTAAAATTGATATGTTTTTCATCAGTAATAAGTATATGCTCTCGTCAGATAATACATTATAATCCCAGATTTTCACGCCACATGAGCACATAAATTTCGCTTAAGTGAATAGACCACACTGATTTACATAGTATTTGCATATAAATGGACAGGTTTGAACCTTCATCTTTATGGGACGTTAAGTTTATAGACGTTTAGTATATTAACCGCGAGGAGATAAAATTTTACGTTCACCACATCCCTGAATCTTATGAAAGACTTATTTTTATGTTTATTTTATACTTATGTACTTCGTTTTTCCCGAAGAAGAGCGTGTAATTCTTGAAATAAGTTATAAATTCGGAAAAATATAAGTTTCGGATTTCGGAAATTTCGGAATTGCACTAATAAAGTCATAGTCAAAGATTTTTATTCAAATACACTTATAGATAAGTACTTTCGAATGTTCCAACATTTTTTTCCCTACCAGCCATTCAGGACATCTTTTAACTGATAAGAAGAACGGCCGCAAGAAACTTATCAGCTTTAACAGAAACAACAACATTTACAATGGCACATGTTGTTGCCAAATACAAATTTACAATTTTGAAATATATTTAATATAAAAGGAAAATTTAAATACACTTCTAAACTGGAATGGGTGACCGAACATAGTACGAGTATCTTGAGCGCCTTCATGCTTCTGCAGGAATGTAAATCTGTGGGTCTCGGCTGAATTTGCAGTCGTTAGAACCCAACATACTGCATTTGGTCCGCGTTATGTGTCATTTCTTATTCGTTTTAAAAATATGCGGACGTGCCGGACGCCCACTTTGGGACGATTACGTCACGAAACTTTAGAATGCATTTTAAAAAAAAACTATTCGATAGATTTTTTTGAAATTTTTACTGAGTATCTAGAAGGCATAAAACTAAAGACGTACAGAAACAGATTTTTAAAAAAGTGAATAAAAAAATAATTAAAAATAAATACCTATTCAGCACCGCCCACGGTGCATCAGCGTTTTTTCACAAATGTTTGAACAGTGTTAGTTTATGTTTTAAATGATAAAATGAGATAAAAAAAGAGATAATATTATATAATTAAATGTTATTAACCGTTTTAAATCGATAAATAGTGTATTTAAGTGATAATTAAAAAAAAATACGAAAAATCGTCTTTACGTCGCGTAATTTTGCGCGTGCGCATGGTTATTAATTTATTACCACGTTATTTTTAATTATTTCTAAAATATTATTGTTTTAATAATTTTATTAAAGTATTAGTTTTATGTGAAAAATATTTATTTTATTCGTACCTTCGACTATTTTCCTTATTTAACATTATTTGTAAAAAGGGGAAGTTGGGCAAAAAAAAAATATATTTGATGATTAAATAATAAAATATTTTGTGTCAAAGGGGGTATTTTTTTTATTGACTCCTATAGCAAATTTCCCGAATTTTATGGATCAATAATTAGATTTTGGATAAACCTAAAAGTTTTCTTTGTACAATCCAAAGTTTGAGTCACCGATTTTTCAGTATTATTTTTTTAGTTAAGCGTGGTTTTACCCATATTTCTCGTAAACTAAATGTTTTTAATACTTGAAAATTTGTACATTTAAAGAAGAAGATCTAAGCTACAAAATAAATCTAATTTCTAAGCATTTGGTTCAGTAGAAGCTAAGAAATAAGATTTTAAACATATACGGCGCTTCAGAACGCTAGCGTTTTTTTACGCGTCAGCTTAGGCGTAATTTAGGTGCACCTTCGTTTAGCTATGGTATAAATAAAATATATGGGGGAGGGTGAGTTTTTTTTATTGATTATTGTGAGATATAATATCCTTTTGTAAATAAAATAAAAATATGTACAATTCGAGGCTTTATTTCACAATAATAACACTTTTTGTACCAGTACGCGCGGAAAAACGCGCGAACTCAACTTTGACTATGAATTACAATAATACATAGTATAGTTTCCATACAAGTTTCTAGAGAAATCGCAGTTATAAGGCTGCGCGGCGGAAAATTGCTGACAAGCGGAAAATGCTGCGGCACGTGCGCACATTTTGCAAAAAAGAGTGCGGCACGCGAGTGGACGGAAGGCTAGTGCCCCAGAAGTGGGAACTAAAATGGATGATGATGTCTATACCGCCGCCCGACCGTCTACTGCATGGACAAAAGGTCAAAGTAGTCGAAATGACAGATTTTAATTCAATAAAATGTATCCTAGTGGTGCTCATAGTAAGAGATCATTATTCAGATTTCACCATTTTAAAAACCACACCCTTTTTAAAACTCGACAATATTTTTCTCAACTACACGGTAACAACACAAAGCTTACAAGGCAAAATCTAAAAGAGTACAAACAATGGTACTCATCCGGCCACAAGCTCCAAAGTATTTCATAAAGAATGAGCAAGAATTTCCTACCAGCCCTTCCTACCCTCGGAAGCAAAGCAAGCCTTTGTTGAACTAGAATAATGTTCGGGCTTACACATAAGATCATAGTGGATAGAACTATCTCGTGTGTATTGTGTGGGGACAAGTTTCAGAGTTTATTTATACGGGTGGTAGTTCATATTACAGCTTTTGAAGAAACTTAAAAACATTTAGTTTTTAAGTTTCTTCGAGAGATTTTCATATAAGAAAAAAAAAACAACTAGATTCCACGTTGCTTCGACGAGACACTTAGCTGGCTTTTAGAGCACATTTAAGCATATCACTTGTTAGATCTTTACGCGAGCTTTTTATCGAATAATAAAGTTACCAAGTATGTTCCATCTACTTACATTACATCCCAAACCAAATAACATAATAAATCTTGAATTCCAAAATTATTTGACTTTTCTATTCCTACACTTGTACATACATTTGAGTAATAGTACATTACTGCAGCGGCCAGCAAAAGAGGCATTGATGGACGAACGTGTAAATATTCCATTTTTTTATTACACGACAGATATGAGTTTACTATGTAATATATTTGGCCGCTAAACACGACAGATATGGTTTTACATACAACTTTCGCCAGCCGCTGCTTGCACGTATGTGGCCAGTACAGCAATATCAATTTATCTCAAAGAAAGTTGTCAAAAATATTTTGACAACTTTCTTTCAACTTCTTTCAAAGCTCATATTTGCAAGCATGTTTGAGAAAATCATATTTTTTTGTCTTCTATCAGTCACACGGTGCACATTCGACATTCAAAATTGACATTTACGTTTTTCTTTCTAAATTTCAGGGATTTAAAACCTTTTTATTGCAGATCCACGTTTATTAAATCTCTGTGTAGGTGGTCTCCGAATAGTAGAACAATGCGAAATGCAATTTTAAGCTTCTTTCACTAAGCTGATTTTCTCGACTGCTGCCAGGAGATAGCAGACATTCTCTACGTTTCAGCAACAATGGACAAAAATATACGTCCTTAATTTAAATTCATTGTGGTTTTCTTTTCATAGGGAATCTCTTTGAAAGAAAATATTCAGATAGTTCTGATAGTAGTTTCATAAACTCACTACGAATATAATAATAATATGTAAAATATAACAAAAAAATATTACTCAAAATATTCATTGCTGATTCTAAGTTGGGAAAGCGTAAACTAAATTAAATCCTTTTCCAACAGGGTATTCCAGAAAATGCTTTACCAAGCCCCCAGCCCTCAAAGGAAGAAAGAGCCAGCTCCCAGAGAAAATAAATTGAGGTTATTCCTCAAAAGATCTTCAGAGCCGCTCCTAAACCTCCAAAACGCCGCCCAACAGGTAAATTAGTGCTTCATTAAAATCAACCCTTCAAGCGTGGTATTTTGTAAGAGAATGCTAGATGTTAACCCCTCCGTCATGTTCACGATATCAATTGCCGTCTTTGTAAGCCCTTTGTCGCATTGATGAACGTATAGCCTTATTTAACCCCCCATTTCCTTAGTGTACAGCTTATTGAAAGTTATATTGAATTGAATTTGGTCTCAGATAAAGTAGAAAGAAAAAACTTTAAGGACGGGAGCTTCGGTTAGTGAAATACGGAACCATTGTTACTCGTATTTTATATAAATATCTTGTCCTGATAGCAGATTGTAGTCACTAATTTAAGCTCCTTTTGGCATAGAATTAAATATTTTAGTAATACTCCAAGCAAATCAAAAGCTTCGATTAATTAGCAAAGCACTCAGAATCTACTTCGCTATGTTCTATGAGTGCTTGTAAGTATTATGTTAAGTGGAAAGGAACATAATGCGTTACGCTCTTAAAGAATAATGCTTTCCATCCCCGATTCAAGGTTTCTGTAGTGGTATATCGATAAAATGCTTTCCCTCACTTCATTAAGTCAAAAGTTCGCGACGACGACGACGGTCGCTGCATTACAAGTCTTTTCAATAAACTACAAGGGTTCCTTTTTTTGCCATTAGGCTACGGAACCCTAAAAAGATGGAGATTTATATTCTCATTTCACACTCTCCAAAGAAACCAACTACTTGGCATATTTCAGATTATTTCTTACAAAAACTTGTGAACGTAAGATTATTGGAAAAAGAGTCGACAGATCTAAGTTACAAGTTTCAATTGGATTTTCCGCTGACAAAAAGTGAAGAACCTTTTTCCAAATTGTTAACGTCAACTATTTTACTATGTCCAATACAGAGATCGACTTTCGCGCAGCAATTGGCTCCAATACAAGAGGTAAAAACCAAATTGACGATGTTTTAGGGCAAAATTCATTTTTATCGGTTTTTGAATATTCGGTGTTCCATGTATATTTTTCACATTAATTGACACAATATTTAACGTAGATAGGTTTTGAAACGTTCACGTTTTAAGCAACTTTTTCTTTTTTCAAGTTTAGGTACGTCTGCATTTGGCATCGATGTTGCATGAGCTGCGGTAATTTTATTGATATTTTCGCTCTAAAATCTATTTTTTTTTGTACGTAAATTATTTGCGGGAAAGATTGTACATAGATCTATTGCTTAATTTATAAATTTTAATCATCTCCATTACCTATATCTTTTTATCATTGACGGTAAGTATTTTTTATTTATTTTTTCTATCCCATATCAGTAAATTGCTTAGCAGTGAAAAGAACAACAGTTTTCGCATGCATTTTTCTACCTAGATTATTATTCTTACAGTCTGTCTCTATCAATAAACCATCACTTCCTACAGACCGGTCCATATTTTTCATCTATACATAGTGTTTTTATTTTATAAGCCCAATGTTAAGAACACGTAACACAACTTCTCCCTTAACTTTGGGCCATCCAACCATCTACAAAAATGACATTTATGAAACTTCAGCAATAATGACTAAGTATGAGATCATACAGCACAGTTACATTGATATTTCAGATATCATTGATATTTCAGATCACAATAACATAAAATTGTTCTGTGTATGCATGGTATCAGTGCACATCATTTTTAAATTCAGATATTCGCTATTACCAACAGTACGCTCTCAATTACACTCGACAAAGAATTATTTAACAAAAAATATAATTTCTCAATTATAAATTAGACTTTCTTATTTTTTATTTCTAAAATAAACCTTTTAAAGAACACACAAATAGGTACTATAAAAGTTTTGCCATTTTAAAATTGTTTTAAAGGATTAACACGACTGTCTAATAAAGGGGTTTGAACCTTTTGGCCTCGTCACCGGTCCGCCAATTTTTTTTCAAAATCGCGCCACAGTATAGTACCTATATAAATGAATAGGAACGTAAAGATGAACACCACCACCACCACACTAAGGGCCGACAAGATGAGAAAAGCGCTGCCCCGAGACATTGTGCCCCCGCCACATCCCCAGCCCACTCCCCCCAATCCTACAGTCCTTCCCACTACCACTACCTAATTATAGCCCATACCCTGTTTGCTGTAAGCCGTGGCCCGTTCGCAGGCGCTCGCTGGGCCTCCCCCATTATGGGGGTCTCACCCGGTGCGGCTGACCGCGCAGCAAAATTTCGGCGGGGGCAACCTTTCGTCAGTAGACGGCCGCTCAAGCGGCACCCAAACACCATGGGACAGTGCTCCCCGTGAGATGACGCCCGGGGAAGGAGCAAAGGCTCGAACCCGTTCCAGCTAAGGCTGATGAACCCGACGACGAAAGATGAACAAAAAATATTACGCAACATAATGCCCTAAAGTGTCAGGTTACTGTGATAATTGGAGTTAAAGATACAAAGGTGATACTTTGGGTTGGTATTATTAAATTTTAACTCTAATTATCTGGTTAACGTGACACTTTAGGGCATTATATATCATTTCATTTTTTGCTCCTCTGTGTGTCCCCTGTTCATTTATATAGGTATAATCGTGCGACGTCATTTTGAAAAAAAAAAAACAAATTGGCGTCTCATACTACTGGATTTGGCTGAGGCATACAAAAGTTCAAACCGCTTTGATCAAAATCTTCACAGAACGACGGTCAACGGTCTCCTGACTCCAAAGTTAATTTTATTAACTGATTTAACATGTTTTTTTTTTATACTTTGTAGTCCGTTTTTGGCAAAGCCGACGTGTTTTTCAATATATTTTATTTTATATTTTTTCTCTTCTCCTATAGGAGACGCAATATGTTTGAAGCTTTGTAATTTCCTCTGTAGCAGTCAGCGGCAGATGTCATTTCCCGGCAAAATTGAGTTCTATAAATGGATATAGTGTTTTTGATCTAAATTCAATTTACTTTGGCCAACATTGTGAATGGATCGCCAATAGCTTCGACATTTAATTGACTTTTTTGTTTCAAACTTTTCGCGTTAGTTGACAGATTTTGCTACCAAGGTTTATTACTTTGCCTTTTTTAAACATTTTTGATTTTATTTTTGACTATGAAGGTAATTTCATTTTTCATTTGTTGTTTATTTACGCAATCTTTAATGCTACTTCTTGCTATCCAGAGAACCATGTTTGTAAATATTATTTTACTTTCTTCATCAACACTGCAAAGTTTTAATGATATTTAAGCAATTGCTTGTGACTGGCATTGGCTGGATCTTTGTGAAAATTCTGAGATATATAGAACGTTAACATTTTTATAAACGTAATCGACATATTTGTGAGTTTAATTTTTATTAAATATTTAAAAAATCTAGTTTATTTTTTTTTCAATTATTTGGACCATTTTTATCATTACATTAATTTTTATTTTAAATTTAATCAGTTTCCAATATCTCAGGAACAAAAAAAATACATATTTTTTCAAGTCTTTACTCAAAAAGACAGAACTTACAAAGTTTCCCATCTATTAAAGGACAATAATGTCATGTTCCCACATAACAGAGAAAGTCAGTGTTCTGTGATATTTCCCCTCATAAAAACCGTTCTTTTTATTCTTAATACTTAACTATGTTTTTAACAGCCGTCATCCCAGCAGCACCAGACCCTGATCATCGAAGAGTTTGAGCCAGATGTCTTCAGGCAGCTGATCGAGTACATTCACACCGGCTGCGTCACATTGCAGCCACGGACATTGCTTGGTAAGTAAAAAAATATATATTTTTCACAAAAAGAAAAGTTTTACGAAGTAACCGTAAATCGTGAACTAGAACTTACAGAATGATAAACGTACGACAGAATGACATATTAATCAATGAAAAATGGCCTACCGCCATCTCTTAGCGCAGTATTGTTTCAATCTTACCATGCTATTTCGTACTACGAATCTCTTAAAGTAAGCTTGTTTTTTTTTAAGGAAGTTTTGTGACGTCTTCGCTCAATCATCGCCTCCAAAGTGTGAAGTGTGTCAAAATGTGACAAAACGCAAACAAAACGTTCATAAGAATGACATAATGGTTTCTAATAGATGATGGTCATTATAAGTATGTTCAACCTTAAAATCGTTGTAACACATAAAATGCTAAATTCTATTTAAAATAATATTAATAATATTATTTTGCCAGAAACACGGTAATATTTGTACTGCATTATTTTTTTTTAAACATACTTATTATATTCGTATAATCACGCCTCTTTCCTATCCAGGGTAGGCAGATATCTTATCACCTGCTACGATCTCCTTAGATTACATTTTGGCTACGCGACGGCCAGGCATGACGTGATTGGTGGCTAAGCGGAATCACCATCATTTTCGATAGTGATATAAAAAGAAATAGCGTCCCATAGCAATGGAACGGGAAGAATAAAATAGGGAAAATAAGATATAAGAACAGCTAATTATGGAACTAGAATAGGAAAAGGGTGGATAGTAGACTAATCCGCAAGGGCTTTCGGACAAATCAGGAGTAGGCCCCGGATTTTGAGACAGAATAGATACTCGATTGTTCTCTGGACAGCGGTGTCCGGTTCAGGGGGGTTACTTTTGACGGGATCGCGTTGAGATCGAGATTGAATGTCAATAATTATTACTGATTTTCAACATTAATTCGATTTAAAGTGTCGCTAAAATCGATTAATAGAGTACAAAGTTACTTTATTTACTAATTTTAAGTATTAATTATTAGTTTAATTACTTATTTTTAGTCATAATTACTGACGTTTGACATTAAATCAATCTCGATCTCATTGTGATCGCGTCATGAGTAGGGGGCCAGGTTTAACGTATTAAAGTGCTTCCCAGATCACACACATAACCACGTTAAAATGCTTACAACAATAAGTGTGCGACTTCACTGAATCACAAAGGAGCGGAAACAATCCTCTACTCCACTCCTTTCCACTCCATTGGAAACGCACCCTATGGTATTGAGTGATCACTACATTTTATGCTCATGTAAGCATCATAACAGTAATTTAATATTAACATTTTCATTCCCAAGATATTACAGCTATTAAAAAACTATTGTGTCTGAGGCTTCTCGGCATTGAATGGGTTAAACGTGACAATTATATTCAGCGGGCCTACTATCATCTATTAGAAACCATCATGCCATAATAACGTTTTGTTTGCGTTTTGTATTTATTCAAATTGTCACATTTTGACACATTTCGCACTTTGGAGGCGATGATTAAGCGAATGCGTCACAAAACTTCCGTCAAAAAACGAGATTCGTAGTACGAAATAGCATCGTAAGATTGAAACAATACTGCGTTAAGAGATGACGGAAGTCCCCCGCCATCCATGTTAAATGCTGAGATCTAAAATAAAAAGTCACGAATTTCATTTCCTCAGTATTTTAATATGGTTTTAAATGACATGATTAGGGAGGGAGATGATTTAAGGCTGAATTTCCTTAACAACAATAGGAAAGGTATTGAAGAGTGACAAAAAAGTATTTTATTGGAAAAAATATAATATTGAAAGGTCATTCTCGAAAGGTTCGGACAGAAGTCGCCTTTGTTTCAAGATTCTTCGTGTTAATTAAGACTTGGTATACTAGCATATACGTCAGTAGTAGGTACATAATTATAGCTTTACACTCGCTGATAAATATTTTACTGTTGAATAAACAAATTTATAAACATATTTTTTTCTCTCTAACATTTTTTATGGTTTTTGAATTTCCCGACGTTTGGACTTTTTTTTTGGCAAGTTATTTCCATACTAATATTATAAAGAGGAAAGATTTGATTGTTAGTTTGCATTGAATAGGCTTCGAAACTACTATACAGTTTATGTGAAATTTGGTACACAGATAGTAGATGGCCTGGTTATGTACATAATATACTTTTATCCCGATATTCCCACGGGACTGGGAACTACGCTGGTGAAACCGCGAACGGCCGCTAATTTTTAATAATTTTATTGTTTATCTAGGATACATGCGGAATAGTATGTGTCAAAATTTTATTATGTGTTTATATTTCGCATGCTAGTTATACCATAAAATAATAATATATTAATAATAATTGCATACAAATATACCAATTATCTAGTCAACGTTAAGTTGCATAACGAACTTGTGTTATGGATACTAGATAACGGATAAACGTACTTATATACTTTTTTTAGAAAATATATAAATAATAAATGAATACGTTTCAGTAATTTTAGTTATAGGCAAATAATTTAAATCACAGTGGGCTTACTACGTTGTATAAAACACAGAGACGCGTTACACAAAAAGCTAAAAAAAGAACCGGCAAACGATACTATTCAAATTGTATATAAACGGTATTGGAACCATTGTAACAAAATTTAAAAAAAACCAAACTAAATTACGAGCTTAAAGAAATAAAATTAGCCAATAATAATCCTAAAAAACTATGGAAAGCCATAAACGTTGTATTTCACAAAACTGGTAATGAGATACAGCCTAAAGACCTCTTAAACTTAGCCGAAACTAACGAGTCCTCTATAAACCTGGTAAATCGTCACTTTGCAAACAGAGGTAAACTGCTGGCAGATAAAATTGCACCTCGAAAAACACACACTCAAAACCTCAATAACACCGACACTTCATGTTTGGAATCTTTTGTGCGTCTTAACACTGATGACGATGAAGCAGAAAAGATAATTTTAAAACTTACATCCGACTGCGCACCGGGGTGGGATGGTATAACAGCCGATGTAATTAAGCGGGGGGTAAAGATTATTGAACCTGTTCTTACACAAATCATCAACAATTTTAACCGCCTCTGTGGTCTAGTGGTAACAACCACCGGTATGAGGCCCAGGGGTCCCGAGTTCGATTCCCAGCGGGGGTACAATTTGTATTCGGTTTGGTTGGGGGTAGGATTTGTTGTGAGTCCGCCTGGCTAGATACCACTATCTTATCTAAGTCTGACGCCATAATAACAATGTTTTCAGCATTGTTCTGTTCCGGCAGTTAGAGATAAGATAGCCAGTTCCTCAGTGGTTGAGGATTCCGGGAGAGGTTCGCTTCCATCTTCAGATTTATCAATACTTAACATCAGGTATGATGAAGGCTAAGAGTCTCCCCGTCGTTAATAAATAATAAATAAATAAATTGTATTAATCTTGGTGTTTTCCCCGATGCACTGAAAAAATCCATTATGCACCCAATCTATAAAGAAGGCGACAGAGATTGTGTCGATAACTACCGTCCTATTTCCATATTGACATCGCTATCAAAGATTTTTGAACGTATCATTAACAGCCGCCTAGTAAACTATTTGGAGAAACAAAATATTTTATCGGGTAGTCAGTATGGCTTTAGGAGGGGTAGGTCCACAGATGATGCAGTACACGACTTTACCAACTTTCTAGTAAATAGAATAGACAACAACAAAAATGCATTACTGTGTTCCTTGACCTTAAGAAAGCGTTTGACACGGTTTCTGTACCGCTACTCATTTACAAGCTAGAGCAAATGGGAATAAGGGGAATACAACTGGATTTATTTACAGATTATCTAACAAGTCGGTTTCAGTGTGTGAAAATAGGATCTCACAGAAGTGATTATTTGCCGGTTACCTCTGGTGTCCCCCACGGAAGCATCGTTGGCCCAACATTATTTCTATGTTACATAAAATATGACCTTTGTAACTTGTCATTGAAAAACTGTAACATAGTCTCTCATGCGGATGATGCTACCCTTACGTTTTTTGGTGATTCTTGGGAAGAGACCTTATTAACAGCTCAATCAGGCCTAAACACCGTTTGTCGCTGGTTGGCTGCCAATTATTTAACCTTAAACTCCGACAAAACTAAGTTTATGGCCTTCACAAACCGCAGTCTCCGAGGTCAGTGCTAACCTAACCATCATCTCATTACGCACACTTGCACAACTTCCAACGGTGCTTGCGATTGTCCATCGATTGAACTAACCCACAGCATTAAATACCTGGGAGTATTAATTGATCACAAACTATCGTTTAATGAGCACATATCCAGAGTGGCGCCCAGGATTAAAAAATTAACATATATATTTAAAAACCTCCGACATGTACTTGATCCATTAACTCTTAAAAATATTTATTACGCTTTTGTGCAATCAATTCTTTCTTACTGCATCGCCACTTGGGGTGGCGCCCCGAAAACAAACTTGATCAAACTAGAAAGGGTTCAGAGTTAATTTTGAAGGTTAGTTTGTTTAAGACTCGACGCTATTCTACTGCTGATCTATACAATGATGCTAAAGTTTTAACGGTTAGACAGTTATACATATTGGGCACTATGTTGCGACAACATCGGCTCGTTCCCGATAATAAGCAAATAAGTGGTCGTAGATTTTATAAGGTATATAATACAACTAAAGTTAATACTAGTTTTGGCCAGAAATTTTTCTACTATAGAGGATGCAGACTATATAATATTATGAACAAACATCTCAATATCGTTAACAATTGTACTCATGAATTAAAAATCAACATCATCCTGGTATCCTATAATACAGGCTTCGGCTTAGCTTAGGTGCCAGTCTCCTTACAAATAGATATTTACTTAATTTGTTGGTATTATATTGTTGGATTTAGACATAAGACTGTTTGTAAAGTGAAAAATAAACATTATATTATTATTATTAATTTTCAACTTCATAACTGACTGAAACACAGTAATTAATATACATATACATAATCACAATCACTGATCCATGAAAAACTTAGTAGTACAGTCAACAGCAATTACGGCTTTTCATTTGCACTATAAAAACCGCCGCTATTACGAGCGACGTAAGGGCGCTCTCAAGGTAGTGTACAGCCGTTGTTGAATATACATACGATAGTAGGTCAGGAGCTCTATTTTTGATTCACTCGTCTCGAGGATTCTACTGATTTTCGTGCGACGTTTGAGTTTCCGTATTCCGTAAAAGCGACCTTGCACGTATATACATAGCTTTTTGCCTGTAGTACCGTCTCCCAACACGCGCGCGAGAGGCAAAGCGAAAAGCGTGCTATGACGCTAATCCCCTGGGCCCTGTTTCATAAAGCTTGACAATCCGACAATTTGTCAACTATGCTCGAACATACTTTTTTGTCACTGATCTACGCAATTTTGACCTTTGTCATCATTGCAGAAGGTATATATTATAAAGTTCTCTTTTTCAAAATAATATAACGAACTCTTTCGATCATGTGAGAATTCATAAAAGAAAAATAACTGTCACTCTTAATCCTGACACAGACCAAGAATGCCTATCAAAACTGTGCGACAATTTGACAAGTATGTCAGATTTTCCGATTACAAATATGTCGGACCAAATGTTTTCAGAAACGTTAAATTGTAGAATTGTCGCGACAATTGACAATTATGTCGGCTTTTCAAAGTACCAATGTTTTATGAAAAGTACAATCGTCAAATTATCACCTGTCACCTGTCGCTGACAATTGTAATCTTTATGAAACAGGGCCCTGATCGCCTCCTCGTTCGCCTCGCCACTTGCGCGACGAGTGATTCAAAAATAAAGGTCCAGACTTTTTAGTTTTACTTTGATGTCCTTATGTCATTGATAATAGCGGCGATTTTTAGGTGCAAATGTATAGCTTCCAATGCTGTTATCTGTCCCTAAAATATGGAAAAGGTTGATTGAAACGGGTTCAATTAACCTTTTGCTTTGAATTCAAATGCTATTTAAAGGGTGATATTTTAACCAGATAAATACGTCATGAACACACCTTTCATAAATATACTTTGATAATGAATATATAGCAAAACGTGACCATGCCTTTTTTCACTTGGATATTATATCTGTCTAGATGTTTTTTTAATGACTACACTTTGAAACAAAGATATGTTTACAGTTAAAGACATTACTGTGTCGGGTGAAATCCTTGAGAGCAAGCGAGCGTGTATGATTTGTGCGCTTCGAGCGCTTACGCACTACGTCCGATCAGATACCGATTTCGGAAAAAAATTAATGAAAACAAATGAACATGACATGAAAATCATACGACAAAGTAATATTTAATTTAGGAGCATTTCATTTAAATCGCTCATAATTCACATTTCATTACAAGAAGCAAACAGTAGCAAATGTGAAATCAGATCTCTGTGGAACAAAAATCACAGTCTGCGAACAGGGGGCTAATTGTCTAATTTAAAATCTATCACAATCCCTTTCAGAGGTATTGTGATTGTGATATTTTCGTCTGTCATATTGCTTAGACAGTTCAATTTCGTTTATTTCATACCTTTTAAAACGCGTCCCTATCACAATCCCTTTTATAAAGTCAAATAGTGACGGCCTGAATATCTTTCAAATGACGAATTGAAAGGGATTGCGATAGATTTTAAATTAGACAATTAGCCCCCAGGTCAAAAGACAGGAGAAATATCAATCATTTCATTGAATGAAAATGAATGAAAAATAGCATTCATTATTTTTCATGTCTAATCTAAAGGTCTTTTTTTCTTAGTACCTACTCGCTCGTATAAAATATAATAACTTTTTCAGCTATGCACTGAAAGTTATCATCATCATTATTTAAGATAAGAGATGAGAACAAAAAAACTTTTGTAGAAATAAATCAGTATTATTTCACTTAGAACCATTGATAATATTTTTTTTTTTTATTTTTTTTTTTTTCTCATCACAAACTTAAGTAAATTTACAAAACATTATTGCCATTGCATATTTAGTTTATGTGAGACTGAGCCTAAGCTAGAAAATATTTGTGTTGGTTGGTTCCTGTTGGTCATCAGGCTCCCACTACTTCCAGACACTAACTACAAGAATGACATGATGAGTAGCCAATATTGCCATTAACAATGTTATTTATAAATGTATATGTGATAACTAAGTACTTAATAACAAAAATATATATAATTTAAATCTATGTGAGTGTGTGTGTGTGTCTTCGTGTGTGTTTGTGTGTATGTGTGTGTTCATAAATTGATGTAAGGATCAGTAGGCAGTTAAGATTTAACCAACAATAAGTCTTCTGTTTCATTATAGTTCAGTTCTGTTGTAGTTTGCAGTTTGCAGTGAGTTCTTTTTTGCAAGCGTTTCTTATCAATTTGTATAGGGAGATAATAGAATTAAATTTATTGTAAAGAAAGCTACGCTGATAGATCACGAGATGAGTAGAACTGTCTCCAAGTTTTATTAGGGTCAGCTTGAAAATAAATTTTACTGTTATCTCCTTACTCTTAGAGATTATACTCGTAGTATATCGGATTCGTAAAAATCTGACTTCAGCTTCGACCATTCTTTAATCAATCGCCTTTCTTCTGATCCACTGCTCGCAAATTGAAAGAGCTGCGAAAATCTGAGAGAGCGCTTGTAAGATTTTCTTGTTGAAGCCACGACAAAGTTTATGATAACTTGAAATTCAGCAAAGCGTGTTTTAGACAGATTTCGTAATTGGAAGTCGTATTTTAGAAGCGTGTAATTGACTTCTTTTTTAATGTTACTAACTTTAAAAAAGACCCTATTTATTTTTAAGCAGCGTTAGTTGCTTGTAGCTGGAGAAGTGGAGAGACTAATTTTGGTATTTGAATGTTTATTCTGTGGTATCATTTTAATCATGCAGTACTCACAGGATGTGCATTTTCATTCGAAAATTGTATAACATTTTAATGAACATAAGATTTTTACGTTACGTTGGGATATAGGACATAGCTCCTATATCCTATATCCCACAAATAATTATAATAGTAACAACAAACATAAGATGTATTTAGGTACTATTAGGTACCATGGTAATGGCAAAGTTCTAATCGCCGTTCTAAACTCAGCTGAAGACAATATGATATGAAATAATGAACGCCGCATTATATCTCGATAGATTCAATTAGAACTGCATTACAGACATTAGAGGCGAACGCAGACTAAATTGATTAAGGGCTGTTACTCACGGTTATTTAAACCGTGAAAGCTTGTAACACAGTTTAAAGATACGCACGCAGTATTCTGTCTTCCTACTAAAAGTCCGTTCGCGAGTTATAGCCGACGCGCCTCGGTTCGGTAAGTCCTCGGCAAGACTCTCAGTCTCGAATGCGCCGCGTTGACTAACGCACGCTGTGAAAGTTTTGTACGCAATAAGCGTGTGTGAGGCGCTCGGCCTGCGATTGTTGAGATTAACCAACATTCGCGATGGTCGGTCGCGGGATAGGTGACCAAAAATTTACTACCTCGAGCTCCTCCGTGCTTCGGAAGGCACGTTGAGCCGTTAGTCCCGGCTGCATTTGCAGTCGTTAAAACTCACCATTCCGCATTGGGCCCGCATGGTGGGTTATGGCCCATTCTTCTTATCCATCCATATGGAAGGCAGTGCCCCAACAGTTGAGACATTAAAAATGCGAACGAAGCGTGTGGCAGTGGCTAATCTATGTTGGCAGGCAACCCTATCGCGACTTGCATACCGCGTGGCTGCAGTAATAGTTGTAAACTTTTATCAAAAAAGAGTCTAAGACAACTCACTTGATGATTCTATTACCTTGTACCATGTGATCTTAACTTAGTTATTGGCGAACGAACCGCCGCAACAGAGCCTTTTTATAGATATTAAATTCTCCGTTTTTTATTTCCCGTCTTGCAAAAAAGGATTTTCTTGCTTGCTACGAATGATTATCTTTTGAATATCGTATGAAATTCGATTATATCGCACTTCCGGTTTACTCGCGTGCCATACACTTTTAAAAATATTGAATGGATAGAAGCTCTAAATAAATAGCATTTATTTAATTAGTTTATGAAGATTAAGTATAAAAATCGCATTATGTGTGTATTGTGTATTTTATCCACTACGTCTATCTTTAAGTCCGCCTGGCTAGCTAAAACCATATTATCTACGCCTGACGTCATAACGACAATGTTTTCAGCATTGTTGTGGTCCGGCAGTTTGAGATAAGATAGCCAGTGCCTCAGTGATGAGGATTCCGGGAAAGGCTGGCTACCATCTCAGCCTTATCAATACTTAACATCAGGTATGATGAAGGCTTAGAGTCTCCCAGTTGTTCATAAAAAAAAAGACGGGTTGCACTCCGGGAGTGCCGGCAGAAGTGAAAACTTGATTATTAACGTTGAGCATGTTTGATATTTTGGAATGGTTAGGGAATAATTTTGCACCAATTGCTTTATCAGTATAAAAGTACTATCATTTATGTGGTAGAATACAATATTCATTTATTGCGCTATCGTACACAAACATGACAAACCATATTAAAGTGAACGTTAAGTTAGGTAATAAGATTTAAGAAAACATTAGTTATTATAGAGAATCGAAAAATATATATTGACAATAAAACAAGAGACAAGTAAAAGACATTATCAACAGTCTGTCGCTAAGCAACCGAGACCATAGTCAACCTGTCACCTCAACATTCTCCATCCGTCCTACGCTTTTTCGATCAGGTCACGTGTCCTGACGCGAGTTTAAGATTTTATACCCATTACAGAAAAAGTGCTCAACGCCGCTAAAGAAGTTTTCACTTCAAAAATTGTTTTTTCTACTCTGTGTAGATAGTGATTACATCCTCTTTGCATTTTATTCTTTTATACTGTGGCAATTATCTATTCCAAATTCAATCTTACTTATTTTTTTTTTCACTACTTTTTTTCGATCACAACTTGTAACATTGCATTTTAAATTAAAATCTACGTTTTTTATATATTGTAAATAGCACAATTCATTTCTACTTTTTTCTACATCATTTGCAAATCCCTCGCCGCTACAGTGAGATATAATTTAGATTGAAATTGTATTATTCCTTGAGATGGTTTCAAAAATTACTTTGTCAAAAGTTAATACATAAAACTTAACTTCAGGATCCTAACTATATATAATATTATAAATGCGAAAGCTTGTTTGTTATATAAGCAATAAGCAACCAATCGACTTGATTTTTGGCATAGAGTTAGTTGAAAGGACGGACAGTAACATAGGTTACTTGATATTCCGATATTCCCGCGGTAACGGGAACCAGGCAGGTGAAACCGCGGGCGGAAGCTAGTAAGATATAAAGATCCGACAGAAAAACAACATATTTTTTATAACTATATAAAAAATAATTAAATCATTTATTCAATAACTTCATATACATAGCATTGGACCGGATTTCCAAAGGGTTCGATTCCCGTCTGAGAATTCACTTGTGGCCGAGTTAATTTTTTCCAATATTTTTCTATTTAAAATTTACCATTTTTACCAAAAATTACAAAATCATAAAAAAAAAACATATACATAGTTTGTTATTATGGGCATACAAACTTACAATATATGTTAGTACCTAAACATAAACAAACAAGCTTTTTTATATTTCTACAAATATAAAATTCTTCTCACCTATGATAATTTAAAAGTACATTAAGAAAAAAGGTGTCTTACGGTATTTATATTCAATATTATGCTTGAACTAGGTGATCCTGTGTTTCAGGCTTTTAGACCTTAACTAAAAGATACATCTAACGATATTATTTACCTTGAAACGTACCTCTATTATGCCAAATTATGCTTGAATATTATCGAATATACTAAAATAATAAGTCAACGTTTACTATGAACCTAATAGACTCGAAACAAATTGATACTGATTTCGCTATATTATCTAAAATACTCAGATAACCTTATCTTTTTAATAACTCCCGATGTTAATAATCTACGTTATTTTAATATTATGCCAATATTGTCAAGAATTTTGGTCTCTAGAGATTTATGGCAATATTATGGAACGGTTTCAAATGCAGCTGATATATAAAAGTCGAAATTATCTTAACATTTTCCACAAGTAATCCTTTTAACAAAATGTAATTAGATTTATTCTTATTGTTTCTTAAAAAATATTATTTATAAAATAATACGAAAAAAAATTCAAGCATACCTACAGAATGAGTGCAGTTGCGAATAATGATTTTTATATTTTACGATGAATGATGCTATTAACGATATTAGTACTCAACATCGATTTTCCAGTAAAAGAAAAAACATTTACATTTGAACGGCAGGAGTACCTATAGGACCTTACTTAGATACAACCTTGGATGGATAAGCAGAATGTTCCTCTCCTACCACCTGTGTCCAACGTGTATTGGTTGTTATCACTGCACGAACTTTGCGAAACACGGAATACCTCGAGATATAATTATTTTGGTCACCCATTCCATGACCGACCATTGCGAAATTAGCTTAGCCGCCACAATCGCAGGCCTTACACTCTTTACAGTTCGGCACAACGTTCGAAGCAAAATATAACATTAAATATAAAATGTATCGTTCAGATCGCGGATTAATTAACTTCGATAAGAAAAAGATATATTCGCTCAAGATATTTCGAATTTTTCGGCTCTAGGGAATTTCGCATAAGTTGAACAAATTCTTGTTAAAGATTAAAAGCCTGCATTGTTTGGTATTTAGCTTCGTTAAGAAAATTACTTTAAGTATATTACTTTTCAGGGGCTGACTCTCTTAATGAATCTTCATAAAGAATTTATCGAATCGATAGCGCCATAAGATTTATATATATAATGAACTAGCGACCGCCAGCGGTTTCACCCGCGTGGTTCCCGTTCCCGTAAGAATATCGGGATGAAAGTATCTTATGTTTTAAACCAGGCTTTATATTATGTGTGTGCCAAATTTCATCCAAATGAGTTAAGTAGTTTATGCGTGAAAGAGTAACAAACAAACAAACTGCTATACTTTCGCATTTATAATATTAGTAAGATAAGATAAGATAAGATACTAAAGATGAAAACTAATCATCAACGTACCTTTACTAGGATTTGAAAAGCCAAAACATATCTAAGAAAAGCCAGAAATAATAATTGTTGTAGATAACGTTATATTATGATATTATATTTCGCGGCAAGCGAATTATCTTATTCCTATGAGAAATAGCTTCTTCTAACCACAGAAAAAAAACAATTTGTTTTCAACTGTTCGAAGCAGCAACCTGTTCCTATCAAAGCGATTATAGTCCTTCATTTAAACTCCTAAGAGCCACTTTAAACTTATCAGAGAAAATATACGGCTTATACATTACGCGAACAAAAATATCGTAACCAAGCACATAGAAAATAGTTTTTTTATTTGTTCAATAACTTATTCATAGCTTAGCTGCTGTTTCCTTAATGCCATTAATAACACTACCCAGAAGTGACGTCATTCATTGACTTAGAAAATAAGTTCTTCCTACACAAAGTTTAAATGCCCCCGCGTATCGTATGACATTTATGGTAAACTCGCTTACTTATACGGAAAATGATTTGACCTTACAAAAGTTTGACCCTATAAAATCCTTTTTGGGTACGCATTTTAAAGATACTCTTACTAATAGGTCGTCTACATTTGCGATACATTGAATATGATAGTAGAAAACGAAAAATATGTCGCGTAATTCCGCAAGAAAAAATGCAGATGCAGCCCAGTGACACACCTTGCACCTTCACCGACTACTCTACACGTGTTTCGCCCACACACGGAGCATCCTCAGGAGTTGTTAGACCGTGCCAATCTCAGCACCGAGTGAGTAAAATGGCCCCAAACAGCCGTATTTAATGCTTCCCACTCCCCCCCTTCCCGCCCCCAGTGTGACGCATCGCGACTATAAGAGTGAGACAGAGTAATAATTAATGGAAATTGTTATAATAAATGTAAATTAAATGTAAAAGTATGATATAAATATGTGATATCGATAGTTCGATTTTTTTTTTTTTTTTTTTTTTTTTTTTTATGAATCCCTATCACTGTTTGTTTGTCTACAAATACGCAGAAGTGGGGAGGAAGAAACATTTATCTGATCGTTAAGTATGGCTCCATCAACATTATGTTCCCAAACCATTGTTTTCCCAAAGCGAGGTGTCGCTTTTGGAAAAAGGTCTCAAATATAACATAACCCCAAAATTGACTTCATCTTTGGTGGAGGGATTAGCTGTAGATTCAGAGGTGGCTATTGTTATTAATAAAAAGGATAATATGGTGAAGGGTGTGGTTACCAACGAATTAAATAAAATTCAACATACTAACTGTGGGGGGCCCGAGTTGCGAACAGTGAGGTCGTTGCAACAAAAAATAGATAATAATGATTTAATAGTGACAAAGGCTGATAAGGGCAATAGTATTGTTATATTAAATAAAGATGAATACATAAATAAAGTTCAGGACATAATTCATAGCGACGACTTCATTCCTTTGCGCTCGGACCCGACGACACGGTACAACACGGAGGTCAAAAATAATATTAATCATTGTAAATTTCTTTTTCCAAACGATTATTCATCTCGGCTAATCACCCCGATGAATCCACAGGCCCCTGTGTTGTACGGTTTACCTAAAATACACGAAGACAATGTTCCCGTGCGCCCTGTGGTTTCATATATATGTCCAGCATATGAGCTAGCAAAAAAGTTAAATGATATTATTAAAGAAAAGTCATCATTTTATCCTAAATATAGTATTCAAAATACAGCAGATTTAATTGCCAAAATAAGGGATGTTAGTTTACCTCCTAATTCTATTTTTCTTTCTCTGGATGTTGACAGTTTGTTTACTAACGTTCCCTATCAAGAAACTCTCAAAATACTGTCAAATATTCTAGAGAGAAGGCGTATTCATCCAGGGGAGGCAAACGAAATTGTGCATTTAACCAATATTTGCATGCAACAAAACTATTTCAAATTCAATGGTGGGTATTACAAACAGAAGGAGGGGTTGGCCATGGGTTCTCCGCTATCACCTCTGATGGCGGAGATCTTCATGGACAATTTTGAGAATAGGTATTTCACAGGTAATAATAACATTATTTATTATTATCGTTATGTTGATGATATACTCATATGCTGGACCGGTACTAGACAAGAATTAGAGTCTTTCTATTCATTTGTAAATAATTTACATCCAAAGATTAAATTTAAACTAGAAGTTGAAGTCGATAATTCTATAAATTTCTTAGATTTAACCATTACACGGGAACATTGTCGTCATAATTTCCAAATATATAGAAAGCCTACACATACTGATGTAGTAATACCCGCGGCTTCCTGTCACCCTTGGCAACACAAACTAGCTGCTTTTCATTCTTATATTAATCGTCTATTGACGGTGCCTTTGTCAAATGAATCTTATATGAAAGAATTAAATACCATTTATAATATTGCCGTTGCAAATGGTTATGATCGACGGATGATAGATAAAATGGTTAAGACTAAAATTAACAAACAGATGGCTAAACTTTTATATTCGGTGCCGCGTGAACGTGTTGTTCATACTTATCGGTCAAGTATGATTTATGTAGGGAAAATTTCAGAGAAAATATCAAAAATCTTAAGAAACAACGACGTTCACGTGGCATTTCGAACCACTAACACCGTTCGACGGGCCATTTGCAATGGTAAGGAAAAAACAGAGGTTGGCAGGAAGTCAGGTGTATATAGGTTAACATGTGACGAGTGTAATTCCGTATACGTGGGACAAACTGGGCGCTGTTTTGAAACACGTTATAAAGAACATATTTCTGCCTATAGGAATGCCCGACCAGAACGATCTCATTTCGCGGAACATTTATTAGATACCGGTCACCAATTATCTGATGGGCATTCCTACGAGGTTTTACATACTTGTAATAAAAGTTTACGACTGAACGTGTTGGAACAATTAGAAATTATCAAACATAATGTTGATGGAGCAATACTTAACGATCAGATAAATGTTTCTTCCTCCCCACTTCTGCGTATTTGTAGACAAACAAACAGTGATAGGGATTCATAAAAAAAAAAAAAAAAAAAAAAAAAAAAAAACTTCCATCGATATCACATATTTATATCATACTTTTACATTTAATTTACATTTATTATAACAATTTCCATTAATTATTACTCTGTCTCACTCTTATAGTCGCGATGCGTCACACTGGGGGCGGGGAGGGGGGGAGTGGGAAGCATTAAATACGGCTGTTTGGGGCCATTTTACTCACTCGGTGCTGAGATTGGCACGGTCTAACAACTCCTGAGGATGCTCCGTGTGTGGGCGAAACACGTGTAGAGTAGTCGGTGAAGGTGCAAGGTGTGTCACTGGGCTGCATCTGCATTTTTTCTTGCGGAATTACGCGACATATTTTTCGTTTTCTACTAAGATATGGATTTCCGCCAAGTAACGCCTGATTCTATCAAATACATTGAATATGAATAACACGAAATATCAAATCACAAAGCTTAACCTACAGCTATATAGGCACAAAGATACCTAGTACGTCCATTTCGCCCACACTCGTTCTAATTGCGTAACCAAAATATTATACTCTACCCGCATATAATACGCCCGCTTATATTCGCGTTCCGCTAGTACGCCTCCCGTACAAATTCCGATTACACATATTCTTTCCACCCATGCGTATTCTGCCCACATGTATTTTGCTGGCGTAGAGTAGTGGCAAAAAAATAGTAAGCTGCCTAACTTACTATTTTTTTGATATATATTGTTAGAGTGATTATAAATCAGACACCACACCAAATCAGATAATATTTTTTATTACACGACCAGTTCAGACGACGGTCAGAACAAAAGTGAATCACAATTAAAAAAAACAACATATTTATAAGCTTTACCATTAACTATCATAGAGTTAGCCATATACTTGCCTCCACTCAAGCATAAAGCCCCCCATTTACTCGAGTAGAGCACAGACTAGAATCTAGTGTGTGCTCTACTCGAGTGAAACATCATACATCTAGTCACTAGATCAATCAGTTAGTCTGTGCTCCACAATTTACAGATCATCTACACGCACAATTCACAGACCAATTAAACGACAAAATTCACTGGCCCGCCACACGTTTCTCACAGACCAATCTTTACGTTTCTCACAGACCAACTTAATGTTTCTTACAGACAAACTATACATTTCCTCTTGAATGGGGGCAATTGCATGACATATGGCAACATTATTACAAATGTCAAGTAAACTTGTGTCACTCAACAGGAAAAGAGCGAAAACAAGATTTAGAATGGGAGTTTCACCCGAGTTCTTTTCGTAACAACAAGTGTTGTGGGACTCCATTTTTAACTCAATCTAACGTACAATTTCTATTTATATATAAAAAATATTCACTCGACATTGGCTAAATGCGTAATAATTTATCGCGAAAAGCCATTAATTAAAGAAAAAAAAAAGATTTAGAATTTCTGTGGAAAACGGAAGAAGCCAAATCATAAAAAAAAACAAGATTTAAACTTGAAAAATTGTTGAGTGACCAATTTTAATATTTTAAATTACTAACACTATATTATATTAATAGACTAATGCCGTGCCAGTGAACCAAAAGCCTAAAGATTCTTGAGATACCTCTCAAGAATGTTAAAGGAGATCTTTCAGGCTCTACACATTATTATACCGCTTTCTAAAAGTGCCGGCCAACAAAAAAAAGATACGTATGGTAAGAACTGCCCCCTGATTATGTAACTTGTTTCTATCGACGTTTGATTGAAAGTGCAGTCACATTGCTGCTTAAGTAAAATCAATGTGACAACTATCTTACTAAAGCAGCAATGTAACTGCACTTTCAATAAATTTCAATCAAAATCTGTTAGCAACAAAGTTGAATAATAACCAGCTGGTCGTATGGAGCCATAGTAGATCTGGCACAAAAGTTGTAGGATTTCTGTAAGTCAAGGTATACTTACAAGTCGGCATTTTCATACATTTCTTCATTTCTAAAAACGCTAAAAACTAAAATATTCCTACATTGCTAAAATTTATGATCCGAAGTCATCGCGAAAAATCCATAAATGTATGAAATGACGAATCTTTGAACTTGTATACCTCGACTTTGAGTAATTCTACAACTTTTGTGCCATATCAACTATTGCTCCAAACGACCAATTCTTACCATTCTAACCATTTTTTTTTGTTGGCTGTCAGTTTTAGAAAACGACCCAAAAAGAATGATTTCCTTTAGACTCTTCTATAAAGGTCGTTAAAAGGTATTTTCTATTAATTTCAGGTGTTATGAACGCTGCTGACTACTACGGATTAGATGAGCTACGCCGCGCATGCGCGGGTTTCGTGCAATGCTGCATCACCGTGGATACTGTCTGCGCACTCCTGGCATCTGCTGAGCGATATATACAGTACAAGTGTACTAAATCACTAGTGCAAAAGGCAAGTTTATGGTGGCTAAAGTCTATAACCTTTATTCCCGTTTGTTCTTCTAAGCAGTTCCACGGTAGAACTATTGAAACTCTTTTTTCTCGTTAGTGCTACGATTTTATGTGATGAAAGACAGTAGAAACAGTGCGATTCTTTATTCCCACTTCTTCTACTAAAGTTCTAAAAAGCTTAGCTGGACGAATATCTGTGCAATGGTCAGAGCCTTAACTAGACACTGCAAACTAAACCAATCACCAGTTATGTTAGGTTGAGTGACAACGACCACACCGACGTATGCCATTACTGCAAACAGTAGAAAGTAATAGACCTTCTTAAACGCAGTATCCACCTGGGTCAACATAAGGATCGCCCATATGAATTGAAGAATATCTCAGTTTAGATTTAATGGTTCTTGACTTCTTAAAAGCTTCCAGACTAAAAGTTATTCTGTAACTAGAAATCGTTACAATAAATACGAGTTAAAATTTCGCAATGACTACAGTTCCATTGCATTTGGAGCTACTAATCCACTAACTCAGATACAAATTAAATTGTCACCAAAATAATATGACAATTTCAGGTGCTGGAGTTCGTAGACGAGCATGGAAACGAAGTCCTCAACCTTGGATCTTTCACTCTGCTGCCCCAACACGTCGTTAGGCTAATACTAGCTAGGGATGAACTACGCGCTGATGAATTCACTAAGTTCCAGGTGAGTTATTACCTTATTTGTGGCGACACCTATCTGACGCCGCACATACTACTACACACGGTGTTAGAAACATGGATCCACCTGCATCAAATAGATGGCGCTGAAAACAATTCAGTATGGGATCGAACAACATGTATGGAAACCTACATCTCACTTACGGAAGTTTCATCAGCCATAAACAATATATACAAAGTCCAACCTTCATCAGTCGGACCGCGGTCTCCGGACTACCAACACCCAGTCCGGAGGAAGAACTCGCTATTCGACCTTCCTGCTAGTGGCTTATCATCTACCACCCTTTTCCATACTTCCACCCGACGCTCATTTAAACAGAGTAGAACATACATACATACATACAAACATACCCTCACGAAGGGAAGGGAAACGAAGAGTAAACTGTAAAACTCTATACTGGATAACTGGATCAAATATTGACAATAGATACAAGATGCCCGACAATAAGTGACGGTGACGTATTGGTATGTCGTGCGCGAAGCGATTGTGACGACGTCGTCGATCCTCGTGGTCCGTTGTTGCTCTCTGTCATGCCCCCTCCTTGATCGGCACGGAACCGGTCGCCGCGATGCTGTGACACCAGTTTGGGTTTAAAGACGTAGCCCGGAAACAATAGTGAGAGATTGCCAGCCCATCGCCTCGTCATCAGCCATTTTTAATGTCCCCTGCTGGGGCACTGACCTTCCTTATGGATGGATAAGGGGAACCGGCCATGATTCACCACGCGGGCCCAATGCGTATTGCTGGGTTTAAAAAAATATATATTACAGATATTTTCCACTTTGGAAGTGTACATCTTACAAAAAATCGTTTTAGAAACCTCAGTGTAATTTTTAAAGACCTATCTATAGATACCCCACTCGTATAGGTTTGATGAATATAAAAAGAAAACAGTTTCAGTTCCATGTATGGGGAGTATAGAGCGGTAGGTATATCCCCTTAACCCTAGAGTAGGCGCGCTATGAGCATTTTGCCGCCCGTGCTAAAAAAACGTTGATAATTCGGAAAAGAATTGCCCGATAGGCTTGCGCTTTTTAGTAGCTGCCCCTACTTTCGTTCACAACGTATGCCGAAAGGCTGGACATCGTCAGTGCGCGGGGGACCGATTGAGGAGGAGGTTGTTATCATCAGGTGTCACCAGGCGGCAAATTGCTCACCGCGCGCCCACTCATGAAAGTAAACATTGAGCTATTTTATAATCAAACCAAAGGTGGTGTTGACGTCGTAGACCAAATGAAAGAAGAATATTCTTATGGAAGAATGACTTGCAGATGGCCAGTGTGGTTGCTTTTTTCAATGATCAATATTGCCGGTATAAACAGTCAAATTATTTACAAAGCCCACACTGAACACTTGATGCTACGCCGACAGTATTTGAAAAAGATTGTTTCCACCATGATAGTTTACTAATGTATCTTTTAAAACAAGAACAACTGGTGGCCTGAGCTCTAAAAAGCAATTCCTTCCAGGCAACCCTTAAGTAGAGAGAGCTGGATTTAGAAACTAAGTAGAAATCGGTAGTTTATGGTGTTCCTTGAACGGATTATTTATGCTGAAAGCAATTCTTCCAAATACTGTAGTTTCTAGATCAATTCTACCAGCCATAGAATGACTCAGTGTTCGCAAAACTTTGCCAAGATTCTACTCTCTTGATCTCAATGTATCTTTGTTATACTTTCTTTTCTAATTCCAGGCAGCCTTAATGTGGAGCAAAAAGTACTGTGACACCAACCAGAACATGTGTCTCAAGGATGTCATCGGGAATTTCTTGGAATACATACAGTTTCACAAAATCCCAGCAAACGTGCTCATGAGGGAAGTCCACCCGCTCGGCCTGGTCCCGTACTCCATCATCATGAATGCTCTTGCTTACCAGGTGCGATGATCTTATAGTTTAAGGAAATTTTGGAAGGTTGAGAAATATTCTGTGACTTCATTGGTCTGGAGAAGTATACATTATTCGGTAATGGTAGTTAGGCTTCTATTTTTTCTATTGATTTTATTTCAATCTTTGTTTTCTGTATGCACTTCTATCCTTCTGACGTAATATTTTATTTTTTCTTGAATGTGTAGTAAATAAGATACTGAGCAGAGTGCTTAAAACGCTGTTGTTGCAGGCAGACCCGGCCAGCGTAGATCCAGGCAAGCTGTCTCCGGCACGAGTGCGCCGCGCCGGTCGCTCCATGTCCGTGCAGTCGTCACTCGACCCCTACGGATCCAACACCACTCTCTCCTCAACCGGCTCGAGCGATGTTCCGTCGTCAGACTCTCGGCACAACTAACGCGAGGGGAACCTCCCCCGTCCCGCGCCTGAACCCGTCCCTGGCCCCTCCACTGCCCCCGTCGTCGCCCCCGCCACTACTTCAGACAAGCCTCCAGACAAACCTGAAAAACCTGACAAACCACCAGAAAAACTTGGCCTCTTCTCCTCCATCAAGCGAGCTGCCAGCAAAAAGTTTGGCGATCGCCGTTCTCCTACACCAAAAACGAGAGAACCGCGATCGAAGTCCGACTCTATAAAGCACGCGGCTCTCACTAGACAAGTCTCAGAAACAGTGGCAGCTTCTGGTGACGCAACTTTTGAGCGATGCAGACCTAGAAAGCGTGATAGTGAAACTGAATTCCCTGTACGAAAATCTGCTTCTGAACTGTCTGAAAGCTTCCCCTTCGTGAGAAGAGCGTTAGCAGAAATAGAAAACGGATTGAACTATTTTAGAAGATCAATCGCGTCAGATGCAATTGAAAAGCCAGCTCCTCTTGCAAGGGTGGAACCTGTAGTCGTCGTTGCCGCAGCAGAAGACGACACACCTGTATCTCCCCCTCCTCCAATGGGGTTGAAAGAGCGTCGAGGTTCTCGTGGCTCACCATGCGCTAATCTACCACCATTGATGCTGCCTCCAAGTACTCCGGAGCCGTCACCGAGTCGCTTATCACCGAATCGGTTATCCCCCCAGCCAAAGGGCCCGTTGTCAGCACCCATAATAAGGGGGAATCCGCCAAGGCGTTCAAGGACACGTTCAGAAATGCCTCCCGATCCGCCTCCACGATCGCCCCCAATCCCTCGTCCAGCGTCTGTCTCTCCGAAGCATACATTTGCTTTCAAGATTGTATTGAAGAAGGTGGAGAGCACGCCTAATACCTCATTCGATCGCCCCGAGCAATGAGAGTACCTCCTCTAAGCGCGGCCGTCGAGGCACGGTGGAGTACTCGAGGATTGACGCGCTTTTCTCCATTTTCTAGTAAAAGCTAGCATAGTTTAGTTAGCAACTAACAAAATGGTCTGCAGAAGAGATTTTTCTCAATGACGATTGGAAAATTCTTCAATATCTTATGAATCTAGAGGCTGGTCCTCTGTTCGATGTGAATCATCGTGAAGCTTGGTATATGAAGTGTATTGTATATGTATAAAATGTGTATAAATGGTTCAGAAAATGTGTTAAATGTGCCATTTCATTCATACAATTTTCACTTCTTGATTCAATTGAGTCATTATGATTCGGTGATAAGTAATATTTATTATGGCTAACTAACGGCTATGGGTGAATTTTATAGAATAAAAATAAGGTTGCTGAATAACCTTGCAATCTGAATCATGAAGTGCCAAAATAGTATGATTATTGATGTCACAGTCATAATGATAACTAAAAAGTTCATATAATGATGTTTGTTCTAATCAGATATACTTAATGACATATTTTGTGATGTTCTTTCAGTGTGACAAAAAAGAGCATAATTAAAAAAAAAACCTATTTCTTATTCTTCATGCAATACTGTACAGTTACTGTTTTTCGATTCTAATATAGGTACCCGAACTGTATTGTGCCTGTAAGTGAATGTTTTCCAAGACTTGTTGTTGTTATGTCTAATCAATTTAAAAAAAAATGGCAAATATATTTACTAAGTTCGACCAAAGTACAGGTAGTCAAAAGTACCTAGATAAAAGTACTTAGTACAGATTATTTGACTAATATAGGTTTGCCATTTTAATAAATTCTTTATACACATATAAACATTATTAACATACACCGCTGTGTTTAAGTACCATACGGAGATAAATTAATATTACGAAAGTATTTTTATAATAATATTGACTGAATATTGTAAAATAGCTTCGATAGCAACTTAACATAACTCTTAACTGATAAAAGAAAGAAAGAAAAATCTTTAATTGACATACACAGCACATGGATAAAAAAAGCATAAAAGAACAAGAAGAAAAATTAAATTCTTACTACATAACTACAACAATAAAACAATAACAAACAAAAACAGGACCAATAAAAAAATGAGCATGTGTTTGTTTGTCACTCTTTCTCCCTAAAACCACTGAATGGATTCGGATAAAATTTTGCACGGAGATAATAGATAGCCTGTATTAAAACAAAGGATACTTTTTATCCTGATATTCCCACGGGAACGGGAACCACGCGGGTAAAACCGCGAGCGGCCGCTAGTACTAGATAAGAGGTTCACAAACTTTAGTTTGTGTAATAACGTAAAACAAATTCAATGTCTCTCTAAATTCTTCATCATCATCTATCATTTTAATGACACATTTTTACGAAAAATATTGCTATCGAAGGTATGTTATGTAATGAATCTTACCACATTAGCTGTTGTATTTCGTGGTGTGGCCCATGTTACGTATATTTAAGAAGGAACTATAATATCTTCCATATCTAACTTTTCTACTGACTGTTTTATAGGTATTTTTTTTATGAAGCTTGATATCACAACATATTATTTTTTTATGTAAAAGCACCTTTAACGGGAACGTAACCCAAATAATACTTTAGTTGACACTATTCCAGTAACCTATAATATCAGGATTCGGATTTTAAAATCAATAGGTGAAACTTTAACTCTGAAAGCTCAATTTAAAGTATTAGTTTTTCTTGAAGTCAATCAATTTTTATACCCAAATGACGTGGATTATAACTGACGCCACATGGTGATTTTTATAAAATAAACAAAACATAGCTAGATGTCTTTTAAAGTATCAACTTCAGATCATTCGAGAAGGATATTTTTATGACAGGATTGATGATGACATGTAGATTTTAAGTCAATGACTTGTTAATTCTTGATCCCTTTTGTTTTTGAAGTGAAAACTTCTTTAGCGGCGTAAATTTTTGCGATGGGTAAAAAATGTTAAAGTCGCGTCAGGACACGTGACCTGATCGAAAATTCGTAAGACGGAGGGAGAGTAGACCGCCGCCGCCGGCGCGGCGTAGGAGAGGAAGTAATATCCCCCTCTATTTCTACCGCACGGCGAAAATATATGACTGCTCCTGCTGTTTCGACTAAGCGGTTTTTTTTTTAGATTATTTACTACCTAAACAAAATTTATATATATTAAAAAACAGCATTTTGTAATACGTTTTAATTAATTTTTATACTATAAAAATCAACTAGTTTTCATATCGCTCTGACGGGACTTACACCCGGAACGTTTGGGTGTGCAGCCGCTCTAACCATTTTGCTACCGACACTTACGACTTTCATAGGGTTCGAGTCCCGTTTGAGCGATATAGAGGCTAGATGATTTTTGATAATATATTAAAAAAAAAAGTTATTTGTAAATGTAAAAAAGTACCAACATAATAGATTTATTTGTGTTATATTCATAACATTATACCTCTATCATTAACCAAATAAAACATTTTCTGCAATAATTTTATATATTCAAAGTCATATCCCGTTTAAAAAACTGTTGCGTGACAATCATTGTATTTTAATGAAAACTTTTTACAAAAACTGTATTTAAAATATAGACAAAATAATTTATAGATTATACTTATCGATGTTTCTGACTGGTCTGTATTCAAGATGTTTGTTGTATGGGATATTGTGTTTTCTATATATTATGTAAATAAACGAATGTGGTGAAAAAATATGTCATTACTATTTACCTTTTATTACCTTTGCTTTATGATTATTTAGCTCGCTTTTCGCTTTGCCCCTCGAGCGCTCGCGTTGTGAGGCGGTATTTCAAGCGAAAAGCGATGCTATGTATATTCGTGAAGGGTCGCTATTACGGCAATACTATAATACCTGCGTAACAAGTTTTCGGAAATCTTTTTTCGTATCCGGCTTCTTTCATGCAATCGGGGGATACGAAAGGTAATATTTTGTATGAGCTTGGATGCATTGATTAAATTATTAATTAGTTTAAACAAAATAAAAAGGAACAGACTTAGTAAAAGAATAAAAATGTGACAATCCTGCCGCAATTATGAATGTCATGTCAAAAACGGCGTGGCGTGACATTTCAAAGTAAGTTTTAGTTACGCTGTGGTTTTAGGCTGAGAGAAAGCTGTGACGTCATAGCTAGCCCGTATGAGTAAAACAAAATACGTAATAGTATTAACATAAAAAAATAGATGGCACTGTTCGTAATTCGAGACAAATATGATGTTTCGATTGAATTGAAACAATTGAATTGAAACCACACGGTTTTAATTATTTTTCAATATTTTTCGGCTCACCCGCACCTGCTTGTGCAGTCTCACCAAGCACTGACTTCATCTTTTAGATTCTGAGTTTCGTCATGCCTAGAATAATAACATTTATTATGTGATTTGGGTCTTTGTAATTCACAATATGTTTAACCTTCTTGGGTATTGTTTTCGTACTAGATAACTGCTTATAAGCTTTTTGGTATACACATTTTAAATGTAAGTTTTTAAATTTAAGTTATAACTTTTTTTTTTTTTTTACAATGCTATTTTTATGATATTTTAAACAAAGATATACTAGAGAAACATCAACTTGATGGGTGCGGGTTCGAGTCCAGTCTGAGCGACATAAGATAAGTTGATTTTTCTAGTATATATTTCTTGTTTAAATTTAACACATATTTTACTTTAGGAATTTCGCGGAACCTTATATCAAGAGATGTTTTATAACAAAATAATAATCATTGTTATTTTATTATATCATTATTATTTTATTATATCAGCCTTTTCATTGCATACCTGACACCATCTGTGAACTCGATCAAATAAAACGAATAATAACGTTATACCGCCAATATAAAGTTTATTGTCCTTTATAAAGTGGTGATAAATTTTATAACAGTGATCGATAGAATTTCTTATCTTTTGAAAAGTTGACTAGAACACATTAAATATTAGAAAATCGGCCAAGTGCGAGTCGAACTCGCACATGATGAGTTCCGTAGCAGAGCATAGATACTAACTTTGATCGATGACAATAATGTATGTTCTAAAGTGGCTGTTAGTATAGTACAGTATAGTATTGGCACTTTGGGTATATAATATAGTACCCAAAATGCCACTATAATGTTTCGTCTGCTAAAATAACTTTGTTTTTTTAGTGTTTGTATGAATGACAAATTTATATTTGCGGTTTTGGAAAATGTGCTACAGCTCTGAAACTGCTAAATATATTTCGTTGAAACCAATTTTCGTTGAAAGTTTATATTTAGATCTACAGCATATATATTGTTTTTATTTTTACTTATTTTAAAACTACAGGAGGGTGGTACACACATTTTACCACTTTGGAAGTGTAAATCTTTTTTAGAAACCTCAGTGTAATTTTTAAAGACCTACCTATAGATACCCCACACGTATAGGTTTGATAAAAAAAAATGTTTCAGTTCCCTTTGGGAATTGTGCTATCTTTCTAAAACTGCTAACTATATTTCGTTTAAACCTATATTCGTCCACACTTTTTATTAACATCTACAGCATTTTTATTTTTTATTTTTCACTCTCTTATTTCAAAAGTTAGAGGGGCACACATTTTACCACTTTGGAAGTGTACATCTTTCAAACGGTTGACTTTGAGTTGATTGAGAAACCTCAATGTAATTTTACCCCACAAGAATAGGTTTGATGAAAAAAAAATCAGTTTAAGTTTCATGTATGGGGAGCCACTACTTAAAGACCCTACATACCAAATTTCATCTAAATCCGTTTAGTAGGTTTTGCGTGGAAGAGTTACAAAGAAACAAACTGACATACTTTCTCATTTACAACATTAGTCGGATGTGAGTTATGCAATTTATACTAATAATAGTACTTAAAAGTTTGGAAGTTTGTTCTTCAATCTCACAAAAATAGCTGAACGTATTTTGATCAATTTTCATTGAAACAAAGTCAAAGTCAAAGTCAATATCATCTAAACAGTCTAAGCTGTTACACGCACTTATGAACGTCAAAGAAGCTACGCCATCGGTTCACAAACCCTACGGCGGGAGACCTTGTAACGAGAAGAACCGACAAGAAACTCGTCAAAGGCTGTTTTTTTCTCACTGTTTTATTTCATACAGAGTCGGCAAATTGAAAAGTGACCTTAACATATCAGTAAGGTCAATTTCCATCACAAACAGAAAATACTAATTATAATATTACATTTTATGGTTACTGTAACCGTAAACAATTTTGAACCGGCAAAGAAAGACTTATCTATCATACATTACATTACGCATTACAAGATTACTGTACTGCAAGTTGTGAGGTACATACAGGTCGGTATTAATTTGTATAATATTAAGATGAGCAGACTGAGTAGACCCATTTCCGCTGGCGGCATAGGCTACTTTCACTTCTTTCACACTTTCACTTCGACATTTCCACGGGACCCACGCGGCCAAAACCGGAGGCAGCCACTAGTTTTGTAATATCAAACTCCATATTACTTACTAAGAGAATACAATAACCTCTAAGTAGAGACATTATACTACGTAGCTGCGTAGCGCCCTACTACGAGCTACGGCGTAGTATTCGTAGCTTACTACGCAATTATTTTTATTTGTGGCACGCTTTCGTCTTATTGATTGCCCAGCTAGGGTTTCACTTTTGACATTGATACTAAATAAATTCAAAAGCTTTGAAACGTATGAAAGGTAGAGTGTGTTTCATCGTATATACCTTTATCCGTTAGGTTGGTACCCCTGAATGACAACAAGGTGGAACGCGTTAGAAACATCATTTCAAAACAAATTTTCTTTCACCACGTTCTATTGTTTTGAACATGATTTTAGCACTGAATCCAAAACTTTAAAAACCGCATCGTTTTCTTATCCTAAATTAACCTAACCTTTTGTCAGATATCGACAGGAAATCCCACCTAACAAAAACGAAAAGAAAAATAAAAAATTGCTTATAGATTACACTAATTTATCCGAAAAAGTAATTAGACTTCATTCTACTTATTACGAGCAGTTTTTGAATGATCGCCATCATAATATATCGTCGACTCAGCCACATGACACCCACTGCTGGGTATAGGCCTCCCCCAAGGATCTCCACAACGATCGGTCCTGCACAGTCTGCATCCAGCGGCTTCCCGCGATCTGCACCAGATCGTCGGTCCACCTTGTCGGGGGCCTACCCACGGAGCGTCGTCCGGTGCGAGGTCGCCATTCCAGAACCTTTCCGCCCCAACAACCATCGGTTCTTCTCGCTATGTGTCCCGCCCACTGCCTGCCTGCCTGCCTCAGCTGAAGCTGAGCAATCCTTCGAGCGATGTCAGTTACTTAAGTTCTCCTACGGATCTCCTCATTTCTGATTCGATCACGTAGGGAAACGCCGAGCATAGCCCTCTCCATTGCACGCTGAGTGGCCTTGAGCTTTCTAACCAGACCTAATGGGTCTGATAAGAAAGCTCCATTCAACATATCAAATATCTTTTTTAGTTAGCGACCACATTTCCTAACGTAGCCCGGGCATTCTTCGCACCCCCTGCCCTGCCGTTACCATGGCCGCTGTCATAGCCAGTAATAGCAGGGCTGCCGGGAACTGGGGGCCGATTTTTATTGCTTTTATAATGGGGTTTGCCATAATCGCCACGCTTGGCAAGCGGGTTGGCGATCGCAGTATGGCCAAGTTTGTAGGAGACGCGGCTGCCCATCTCCTGAAGGCTGTCCCTTAGTCGCCTTTTACCCACGGGATGAGGGGGGTAGTGCTATTCTAAGCCGACACTACAAAGCTCATAATATATATGATTAAAAATGTAAGTGACGATATCAACAGCTCAATCGTAACTTTATATAAAATAAGAATCTAATTCTAAATGACGTTGATATTATCCGTACTCTTTTACTATATTTATGTTTAAGAGTTTCACGAATAATTTTACTTCAATAAAAATAAGTCATTGTTTACGTGCAGTCTTCGAATTTTTCAAGACTCTTGTTATTGCATTGCGTTTCGCTTAAACCAAGTTTTTCCTACAAAGTCAACCTAAGCATGAAACACCAAAAAGGTAATAAAACAAAAAAGTTTTCGTCCAAGCAATAAAACCCGAACATTAGTGTAACGCCGACGGATGCGGCTAATGTGTCGATAAACAGACTTTTGCTTTTGCCGATATAGAACAGCGGTGGGTAACCAAATGGAGAAAAATAAAGTACAAACCACAAATATTCTTCGTTAAAATGTCGTAAATGATTTTTTTTAAATTTATTTATCATTTTAAAAAACTTAATTATATATTTTTAGATTAATAGCATTTTATTAAACCTCTGAGGTTAGTGGTAAATGCTTAGGAGTAAATAATTTCCGTGACAAGAAAGTATTCTACAACAATAATAATAGGTAACTATGTTATGACAACAAGTAGAATAATCAAGTCGCATTTCCCATACCAGTTGACTTAACTGATAATAGAAAATACGACCTGAGCCTTTCAAGGCATTTCAAGTCATTAGGCTTAATGTTTTTAGAATTATATGCACGCCATTCAGAGGGGAGGGTATTTAGAAGTCGAGGAAGTAGGTATGCAGTCGTTCGTTCACCGTACGTATTGTTCGCGCCGGTCGTACACAGCATATTCCGAGCGACCGCTCGAGTGTACACAGCGTGTTGTTTTTTGTTTGAAGATTTCGGTTTGAAGATGTGAACTCATTTTATTTTATCAAATAGTATTTGGCCTTTGTAATTGTTTTCTCAGTACTTTGGCGTATTTTACTTGCAACTAGGATTACATGCAACTAAGATTTTATGTAATACTTGCAATTAGGTATGCCAGGCTTCATCTCAAAAAGTTCGATGTCTTTTAACATGTCCGGAAAAATGAGAATATTATTTGGTAACACTGGTTGTACAAAGTTTGAACGTTTTTGCCTAACTGGGCTCGGTGTGTTTTGCTAGTTGGTTACAGCAAAAACTATCATCTTCTTTTGACTATTTGAAGTAATAAATACAGTTACATCACAATAAATACTTGAAGATAAAATGGTACCGTAAGGTCGGGTTACTTTAACTCTGGAGGGCAACTTTGGCTAAGTGCATTTAACCACTATATCACAGACTTAATGCAATACCCGCCAATATGCCTCACGTTCTATCAATAGATGAATGTGGTGTCTAGTAAAATAATCAAGTATTTTATCCAAAGAAAATGGGAAAATACGTTACATTTAGCAAATATGACAAAAGTGTTGTGGATTTATTTTTTAATTCATATGCTTAGTTTTGAGTAGTGACTTGAATAATAAACATTTTCTACATGGATAATTTGTTTTAAAGTTTTCCATTCCTATATAATTAATTGTTGGATTTATGTATTACAAAAGCAAATTTACATACATATTATCCTCTTTCCCTTAATACTTGCCGTCTCTGATTCGTTTCTGAAATACGTAGAATTTCTCTGTTTGTATATTTTGTATTATTTTATTGAATTGTATACTCCTGTAACTAAAGAAATATTTTTTTATGCTAGATGCGTCATTTAGGATAACTAATAACCTTTTCCATGTTTAGTGGTGCATGTTTTTATCTCATTTTTTATTTACACATCAGGTCAGACAGTGTTAATAAAATTGTATTAAACGTACATCGTATGTATAATAAATTGAATTAAAACTTCTTCCAACTTCTCTTAATCCAATGACCTTCCCAAATCCGATTTCAAGCTTTACACTTTCAATTGACGCCCCAGCGGGTCTACCGTCATCTATTAAAAACCATCAAGACATACAATTTAATGTTTTGGGATTTGATTTTATCAAAAAATAAGAATAAAATATGTTCATTTGCTCTAACAATTTGAGGTGTCTTAAGCTAGTGATCAGCATCTCCTTTTAAGCTAGACCAGCCTGTGTTAAAAGATAATACTCATCCTTACAGTAGCAATGTTAAAAAAAAACTTTAATAATTAAATGAAACATAAGAGAAAGAAACCAAAACAGCCAATTGAAGTTGAAGCATTGGAGTTGACACATTTTGACACACTTCACACTTCAGGCGAGAAACAAGTTTACTTTAAGAGACTCGCAGTACGAAAAGGCATGGTAAGATTGAAACAATACTGCGCTAAGAGATGGCGGTAGGCCCCCAGAAGCCTCCATTTGGTCTGGAGCAAGGTCGCACCAAGAGCCTTCGTTTTAAGTGAAAGGAAACTGAAATCTGCGGACCCAATTGTAAAAAGTTGGGTTACGTCTAAGAAATTAGTCATATCTTATCTTAAAAATCCAAAAATCAGCTTAATTAGTAAATTGCGGTGCGGCTGTATATAAAAACACATTATAATTTCCTAGAACAATGTACAATAATGTTTTCCATACTATAATGAATAAAACGGAGCGCTCACATACTTGATGGTATGGAGAAAAACTTCTAGTTATCCCGTGACCACGGCAGCTGTAAAGGTGCCGATACGTCGGGAAATCAAAATAACCCCTAAAAATCCTAAAAATACGGACAATTAAAACATAGTTCGTGGAAATATAGCGCGTTTGATATCCGTAAAAGTTGTTTTATTTCAATGAACAGTGCGCGCCAAAACACAAGATGTACGTAGAAAAACTTCTAGTTCCTAAAAGAAAAACCTTCGCAAAGTCCATAAACGTTTGACACTTGAGACGACACTTTGCTCAAAGAGCTGTATGCATAAATTTATTAACGCGGAGACCATTAATAAATCTATGGCTGTATGCAATCCTTTGAGTCTCCTTTCCTACTGTTTTATTTTAGAAGAAAATAATAACTGCTATAATATTTTTCTCTTAAATGCTCCACAATTATCGTAGTTTCTCCTTTCACGTTTTCTCTTGAGAGACAAATTTAATAAAAACAAGATTCAAGATGAATGCACATTTCTCATCATACAAAGGTAAAAATAAAATTGGTTCTTTTTCCTTTGTGTGATACTTTGAAATATGATTTCTTCTAAAATATTGTATTATTGTAATGAGCATTTCTATTTATTTTTAGCTTACAGAATCACTTTTGACTTCAAATCTATTAAAATTTTCAATGTGCAAATATGAATGTTTAAATGTTTGTTACTCAACCGCTCAAAAAGCGCAAAACCAAGGATTTACAAAAAAAAATATACAAAAAGTTAGTTGATACTGTTTATTGTAAAAAAAAAACCTGATTCACACAGGAACTGGAATCACGCGGTAAAAATCACGGGTTAACAACAATTGTATTCATCTTAGCTTTTTCAGCTTATATTGAACGTCCTTATATAAATATATACAATAAATATAGATTCTACTAAATCAAAGGTAACCAAAAACGTATAACAGAACATGTGTTGCCTTTACTAATAAATTATTCAAAGATGCCCGTAGCAACAAAAGAGTATTGAAGTAACGTTCTTTTTCTAAGAAAATGAACAGACTTATGATTACTTCGACTAGGGTCAGCGTCATAAAAATCATTCATCATTTTGACTTGAAAAGATTTTAAATCAGGACTATATCAGTATCATAATATCTTTCTTGCTTTCATCCATCTGGTCAGCTAAAATAGTATTGAAAGCGAGATAGGGGAA
This sequence comes from Chrysoteuchia culmella, assembly GCA_910589605.1. Taxonomy (NCBI): domain Eukaryota; kingdom Metazoa; phylum Arthropoda; class Insecta; order Lepidoptera; family Crambidae; genus Chrysoteuchia; species Chrysoteuchia culmella. Next base: position 8,494,319 of record OU342651.1, read on the forward strand.
AAATATACGATTCAAATTGCATTCAGAATCAAATGCATTATTTCAAGTTCACTTGAATAATTATTCAGTCTTTCAGGCTTGTGGTTAGATTTTACGATAAGAGAGGATTTTGCGTTTCTAGGCTGACACAGCTTAGTGGAGCAGTAACCTCATATTAACTCAACTGCTTGTAGGCTTCGTAAGCTCATGCATATCTTTAGAAAATTACGGCAAGTCGCTGATCCTTTTCTTATAAAAAATACCGACAGGGCGCTTTGTGAGTCCGTTCTAAGTGACTGCATCGGTTCTTGGGGTGGTGCTTCCAAGAGTGTCTTAATAACTCTCGAAAGAGCTCAAAGGGCGGTCTTAAAAGTTTGTACCTTCAAACCCATAATGTTTCCGACTTATGATCTGTACCAGCATTGCGAGGTCCTAACGGTGCGACAATTATTTATTCTCCAAAGTATACTGAAACAGCATAGTTACATGGATACATCAACTCTGTTAATCAACATCATTTAACCGCCTCTGTGGTCTAATGGTACAACCACCGGTATCAGACCCAGGGGTACCGGGTTCGATTCCCAGCGGGGGTACATATTGTATTCGGTTTGGTTGGTGGTAGGGCTTGTTGTAAGCCCGCCTGGCTAGCTACCACCATCTTATCTAAGCCTGACGCCATTTTCAGCATTGTTGTGTTCCGGCAGTTCGAGATAAGATAGCCAGTTCCTCAGTGGTTGAGGATTCCGGGAGAGGCTCGCTTCCATCTTCAGCCTTATCAATACTTAACATCATGTATGATGAAGGCTAAGAGTCTCCCCGTCATTATAAAAAAATAAAAAAAAACTAAATCCAGCACGTAGGCACCAACGGGAACCACGTGGGTGAAAATGCGGGCGGAAGCTAGTAACAAATAATAGTAGATTATGCGCTAAGGGGATAAATCAGTGTCGTATGTCATGGGCAGCATATTGAATTCTGTGCGAAATGAAGGAGTCTGTAGTTAATTCTTGAACGTAGTGAGGGAATTATGGTAAGAACCCTGAATGAAGCGAAGGATTCAAGTCTGCCCAAGGCTAAGATACTTTTATCCCCGAGGAGCATGCTCTACTTTATACACCTACTGTGGCTACTGTGACGTGAAATAAAAAGAAATTAAAATGATAAAACTAATAAATGACAACAATTCAACAATTCGCGGAAAAAAATATCGGAAGTATCGAAAATCACCGATTTTTTATTTTCGTAGGCAATGCAATGATAATTTTTATTATATCTGTGACTAAGAGTCAAGACTACACATTCACAATATAATGATTTGCCATGTTTTACTGATGAGTAAGACAAAAAGATACGAAAAGCACGGAAATGAAAGAGATAGCTATTAAATTCTATTTGACTAAGTGCACAATATCACATAATTCCAATTCCAAATGTTTTCTTGGTGCTAGGGACCCCGATACATGCAGTCATGTTTATATTTTTCATAGGTGTAATGTCTCTTTGAAGTGTAAATTTTATAGTTAAAAACTCCTTGGACTTGACAGAAGTTTTTCTTGACATTTTGGCGTTCCAAATTTAAATGTTATCATAATTACCCAAGGGAAGTTCCATACAACATTAGCTTCCTCCGGGCATTAATAGCTTACTTTTAAGTTGAGAATATTTGATATTTAATACGTGCTACAGATGCAGGTAGTGTATAAAAAGAATTATGTTCTAGCTAGTTCTTGCAGTTATTTTGTCACCATAATATTATCATAAACTAAGCTTCATCCTACCAGACAGTTTCACTAAGGGTTTCTGAAACCTTAACATTCTGCTAATAAATATTATTCAACTATTTACTTATAGTATAATAGAATAAATAGTATAATATATACAGTTTCAGAAGTTATGTACACAAATGCGGTACGTTTACAGGTTTCGAAATTTTGATAGTCTCGAAGTTTGAGTGGTGGAGGAATGTTTACAGGTAAGCGAACTGGCTTGGATACTGTTCAGTCACGGTTAATTTAAAGTCAGTCTAAAGTAAATATTTTGAAATATTATTTTATACTTTAATTTTAATGACCTATTTCATAGTTAAGGGCAATGGCCCAATGCGGATTGCTGTGTACTAACGAAAGCAAAATGCAACCGGAATGCGCGTGATTTCCGAAGCATTATGAAGATAATACATTTTCAGTCACCGATCCCGTGAAAATTACGAATGTAATTGGTACTACTTTATTTATTATTTTAATAAAATATTACTCAGTTCTAAGTGGTGGCACTAGTGGTAACGCCACCGTTCGGATCTGAGAGTTCAGCAATGAATGTGTCAAGTATGAAGCAAATGAAATGTTTAAGCAGAAGCTAATAATGACAGAACTTAACTCCAAACGGCATCAAGTATAGGTATTTAGTTTCAACGCTTTTACATTTTATGACAGCAAAAATAAACACAGTGATCAAACAAGACAATATTGACATGACACCACGTTCCATTTCGTCACAGCACGACGATCAAAGCAATGGCTCCACTCAATATTGAATCACTGTTTGCTCTATTTTCTCTAGTAGGCTTTACTTTAGTAAATTGAAAACGGCGTGATTATGATATTAGTTAAGATTTACTTTTTATGAAAGATAGTTACAAAAATTGTCAATTTTAGCAGATATTAATACAAGAACTGAAACTTAACAAGACGCTATTACTTCAACATAACGGGAATTCAACTATGGTCCTAAAGTTATCATTCCGCCAGGAGCTAAGATTTCGCCTTTTACGATATAATCGTAATCAACTAACAAATATAACCACTTTACATTTACTGACAGCAGAAACACCAATGCCTTTCAGTAATCAAACAAGACAATATTGACATGACACCACATTGCATGTCGTCACAGCTCGACGATCAAAGCAATGGCTCCACTCAATATTGAATCACTGTTTGCTCTTTTTGCGCTAAAAGGCTTTACTATAGTTAATTGGAAACGGTGTGATTATTGTCGTTGGTAGTGAATATTTTCAAAGTTAGTTCTAGTTTAAACTTACCCATACAGGGTGTATTTATTTTATGTGCCCAAAGTTAAAAGGGAGGTCGTGTAATGTGTTTAGAACAAAATGATGCGATATAAAACTTTTTTTTCTTCGTAGAGTTGACGACGACGCTCAATAGTTATTTTTACTATTATTCATATCATTTTAAATTTGTTTTCTTTGTTTTTCATTGCTAAGGTAGGTTTAATATCCAAATAAACGACGCTAACACTTGATAAAATAAATTATACGAGTATACAACAACGTTATTTTATATTTACCCAAAACCTCAAAACCATTTGTAGAACTCGTCATAACAAACAACTGTTTGTATGAAAGCTACCCTGAAATCGCGAAAACAACATCAGCTGTTTTATAGACAATTTTATTTGAACTTCGCTAAAATGTATGAAACAGCTGGATTTTTTTGCGATTTCAGGGTTGCTTCCATACAGAAAGTTGTATTTATTTTTTTAATACCCCCACCCCCCCTTAACTTTTAGCACAAAGAAAAAAACACGGTAAAAATGGTTGTTTTATTTAATGTTTTCGATGTATTTAAGTTTTTATTGAAGTAAACGCATTATAAAACCAAATAATTAGTTATGTCAGTAATTGTAATTCTAAAGTTTTTTTATAAACCTATGAACATGTATGCTCAGTAGGAAGTCCATTTTAATTAAATTTTAATAATCGTTATTATTCATTCAGTTTAGGCTGTTTGTAAATACAATGATGTAACTGGTTAGAAAAGCTTCGGCGGAACACCAAATCACACTGGAACACATTCTTTTGATTTTTTCGTTACGTAAAACATAATATTAGGTACCTAATTATTTAAAGTATCATTAGTTTGCTTTTGGTAGTCCCAAACGAGCTATAATTCTTTTTAGGTCAGTGTTTTTGCGTCGGGGTTCACAAAGAACACTCGAGAGTGCTAACGAAACACTATTCAAATGAATTGCTACTCTTCTCTTGTTACAGGAATTTGTTTTACATTTTAAATCCGGTATTCGGTTACAAAGGATTTGACTTAAATTAAAGTTGTGTATTTTTTTTGTAATTTAGAGATGATTTTTAATGCGCAGATAATAAAGTCCTCTGGTATCGTACAAATTTAAATTGTGATTAATATATCTTCTTGTTTGAGATGTATGTCACTAATCTAAATTAACTTTGATCTTAATAAAAACATTATTCTGTTTCTTTAAACTTGAAACAAATGTCTGAAACGTCATTTTTATCATCTTTAGCGAGTCGTGACGATATCGTGATTTTAGTCACGTTTTGGTGAAAGGCACCTTTACCAAGAAAAACTACGTTAAAAAAACCGACTTCAAAAACTAAAAAGCAAAAAATTGCCTTGGCTGGCACCAATTTCAATAGGCTTATGTTTTTTGGAGTCAGAGCCAGCCAAGGCAAGAAAAATAAAAGAATAGGGGCTCAAAGTAGAATGGCTTAGCTTTTAGTTTTTGAAGTCGGTTTTGTTAATGTAGTTTTTTAGAAGTGAAAACTTCTGTAGGGGCTATGTGAACATCAGAGTTTTTAATTTATTGGGATGGGTAAAAAATGTTAAAGTCGCGTCAGGATACGTGACCTGATCAAAAATTAAGACGGAGGGAGAGTAGCGCGCCGGCGCGGCGTAGGAGAGGAAGTTATATCTCCCTCTCTTTCTACCGTGCGGTGCGGTTTTCACTTCTGCCGACACTCCCGGAGTGCAACCCGTTGTTTTTTTGTTAAGGTGACTTTCATGAACAAGTCACGACTCGCTAAAAATTTTGAAAATGACGTTTCAGACATTTGTTTCAAGTTTAAAGAAACAGAATAATGTTTTTTTACGATCAAAGTTAATTAAGATTAGTGTGTAGTACATACATCTCAAACAAAAAATTAAATTAATCACAATTTAAATTTGTACGATATCAGAAGATGTTTTTAGCTGCGCATTGAAAATCATCGCTAAATACCAAAATTTTAAGTTATTTTGTTTTGTTTTTTATTTTTTAGTAAAAGGTTGTTTTGTTAACTACAGTAGAATTTTTTAAGGTGAGATTAGCTTTCTTGTACAGTCAGCAGCACGTACGGCTATACATTTGCACTACGAAATCCGCCGCTATCACGAGCGACGTAAGCCGTGCGTGCTGTTGACTGTACATTACAAACAAAGTATCGTGAAATTACATCGTCAAAATTAAGAAAAATTCTCAAAAAATATGCCCAAATGGATTAAACTAATATTGTACCAGATGACTACTATTCCACATCGAACACAAAAGAATCACGTGCATCGGATCAGAAAACTCGGCGTAATCGGTGTACATACATAAAAAAATACCAACCAAGAACCTCTTCCTTTTTGAAAGTCGGTTGAACTTGATGCGCTTTTGTTTTGAAACAAAACGATTGACTGTCGTGATTCTTCTACACATCATCGCCGATAATTTTCACGAGGAAATCTTTTCACAGTACAGATTATATAGATAATAAAAATGTTCAAATAGCTGCCAATTTCGTACTCAGTATATTACAGGTTCAGTTTATTGAGTTCTAACATACGAAACTCATAAAAGCGGCTGTACGTTATGGTTTGATTATATTTTTATAGGTTAGGGGAAGGGGGTTGCAGGAATTGTACTGAATAAATATGAGCAAAGTATTATAGTGGAGGCGATAATGGTGTTCGACCAAATTGCAGTTTTTATGGGACGCTCGTATTTGCTAACTGGGAGATTAAAAGATTTATTGCGTATTATTTGTGCGCTTGAATGCGAAACAAATTATGTTTATTTATTTAAATGAATTTATAAAGGTTTTTTTGTTGGTAGTAGGATTAATTATTCAAACGTGGTTATTTACTAAGTCGATTTGTAATAAGATATTTATTATTTAGGTATTTAAATGTTAGAGAAACACCCAATGGTTCTTGCGTTGTTACAAAAAGCGTTAACAAGTTTTATTTTGAAAATTTTTCAAAATGACGTTACACGATAATACCCTTATAAATGAACAGGTCTGTGTCCACAGAGTAATAAAAATGTATGATATATAATGCCCTAAAGTTTCACGTTAGCCAGATAATTAGAGTTAAAAATTAATAATGCCGACCCAAAGTTGGTACTTTGGGTCGGCATTATAATCTTTATCTTGAGGGTTTCAGTTGTAAGTTTAGAGTTTTGTTTGTTGTAGCTTTTATACTTTTCTATAACTTTATCTCTGATCAAAACGCTGATAAAATCCACAATAATGGGTCGGTTGTCGGGGTCTCTGGTGGAGATGCGGAAGACATCTTTTACATCCGATGGTTGAACATCCAGGTTAATTTTCTTCATTACATTTTGGATCATATTTAGTAAAAATTGTTTAGTTTCTTGTTTCACCGACGGGATATTTCTTATTTCGACGCATGTCGATTTCGAAGCACTTTCAAACTTATCGATTTTTTCCTCTAGAGACTGAATATACTGTATATTTTTTTGTCGGTCGGCTTGCAAGGAACTAATTTGTTCTTTGAGTGAATCGTATCTGCTTGATAGAAAATCAATCGAAGTTCTTATTTCATTGTTTTGGATTTTTGTCTCCTCGACGGCTGAGAACATTTTTTCAAACTTCTCGAATTTTTCATCTTGCTGAGTTTTAATTTCTGTGAGCATACTTTTCATTTCTGACATGAACGAGGATAGCTGAGAATCAGTAAAGTCATCCGTATGTTTACGCTTTGGCCGATAAGTTACGTGTAGATCTTTTTGACTTCCTAAGCGCTCGGAAGTAAGGTCTGAGTCCGAGCAACTGTGTTGTATAGGTTGCGCGTGCGATGGTAATGCGGGGGGCGAGCGGTCGACAGGCATGACTCACAGCAAATTTCACTCTCAACTAGGTACGTTTTTTTTTACTGATGGGCCCAGAGCGATCGCAGAGGTCAGGGTACTTTGGTTGGTCGCGACGCTTTTATACAAATCCAGTCCGGTATAAGTAGACCTCTGAGTCGAGACTATGCAGAGCGTAAGCGCTTGTTCAACAGGTGCAACCGGGATGGCAGTATGAAAATGAGTTATTCTTACTTGTTATAGCAGTTGGCGGGGAGTGTTCGATCTTCAGTTTCGGTGTAGGTACTTGATGTGACTCGCCTCGCACGATGTAAGGAAGGATTTTGTAGTTTATGATTATTATTTCGCAATGATTTAAATTTGAATTAACGCAATCAAATATGGATTTATTTTTGCATAAGCACGTCTCATCGCCTCAGATGTCCGGAGCGGAATTTATTTAAAAAAGATGTGAAGTATTTGTTTCTTCATCACCATTATCAGACATTTTGAGGTCCCTAATGCTGACGCCCCTACTGGCACTGACCTTTCAATAAATGGACACGTTAGATTGAAGTTATTTTATCTTAATACTACCATGTTAACGGTGCTTACCTAACCTAACCTAACCTACCATAACATTACTACCAAAATATCTAAATGCTCATCAAATTATAGTCAAATCAACTATTATGTGAGCAAAGTAGTATTTTTCGAGAGAGAGATTATAAGTGAAACCTCTAAAGATAAACAATAAAATAACTCAAACGTAACAACTTAAGTTTCTAATAAGGTTTTTTTTATATAATAACTGGGCAGGCATTTGACCACCATCGTGCTTAATAAACAGGATGTGGTCTAAGGTATTGCATGCTTGCCCAGGAAATGCCTATTCACTCTCGCCTTGAAGAGGCCAAGATTATCAATATGGTACACACGTGTACGATTGCTTAGGGTAATCGTATTCATTTGACAGTTCTATCGTTTTCAATTCGCTGCAATTTGTATGAAATGACATTTAACATGATACAATAATGAACTCTCAGATGAACTACTACTCTATACTAATTTACTTTACGCAATTTACCTAGTAGATCATTTTAAACGGCTTAAAGAGTTGCATTTTAAATAATAAATTTTATAAATTTTCCACTGCTCTAGAAGTTGATGCTTTAACCTTGTATAAAACTTACGACGACAGTTTTGCTCCTTGGCAAGATTTCATTTAGTTTCACTAAGACCTAAGTAACATCTTCTGCCCGCAAAGCAATTTCAGTCGACACAGTTTTTACTGAGTATTTGTTATCTTTTCTTATTTACAGAAGAGTTTACTTTTAATTCTCTGAACAGCTATGGAATAACTGCATTTAACTTTTATTGTGTAAAACTTGAATTGCATCATATTCTTGTACGGGACTCATTTAAATAAATTATATTACTATTTCATCACTTATTGCTTGGTCTGTGCATATTCAATTTTATTAACTTTAATGTTGGCAGAAATGAAGCCTATGAATAAATATTTTTGAAAAACAATGACTACGGATAAAGACATAAAAACAATGTAATTTGAATTTTTAATCTGTTTATCTGATGTCTCTTTGTACACCAGCTCTACGTTTAAGATTTTTGTTCCTTTGTTTGTAATCCTTTGTTATTCCCGTGGGAATATCAATGCTAAGTCGCGGGTGGTTTCTTAATTATATTTTTATCTAAATTATAATTTTATTGTTGATCGAGTAATACAAAAGCATGAAAAATTTATATTTTATACATCCAGTTTACATTAAAATCATTTAAAAAAATATATTTTCGTATATTTTTAAAAGCGTTCTTTTTTAAAACGAGTTTCTTTAAAACAAATCTTCACGTGACGTCAAACCAAGTCAAAATAATGATTCTTCACTTAAATCAAATATTCAGTTCGATGAATTTCAAAATCGAATCACAGTTGATGTCCGATAGTCATGACAAGTCGCATTATTTATTTAAATTCCAATGACTCTTATTCGTTTGACTTAAGAGTCAAAATTGAGTTTTAAATTCAAAGTATTATGGTAAAAGCTGCAAAAGCTTTGTGTCATTTGAAACTGAATAAATTTTACTAAACGGTTTGCTCGTAAGATTCGTTTTGTTTTATTCATCGGTCGATTATAATGTTTCGCTGATTTCATATGTTGTAAAAAGCTGTCATAATAATAATTATAAAGCTGACGCCATTTTGAAAATTTTCCAAAATCGCGCCGCACGATAGTACTTATATAAATAGATAGGGAACGTAAAGATGAACCAAAAACATTAAACAACATAATGCTCTAAAGTGTCAGGTTAGAGAGATAATTGGAGTTAAAGGCCGACTTGTATAATTATATTATAATGCCGACTTTAAGTATATATTATAATAAAGACTTGTATGTATATATTATATTATATATTGTTAATTTTGGTAATCAGCATGTTTTAGATTTTTTGAAATACCTAATTTACTTCAATATAGTAACCCTTAGAAACACTCGCTATTCACAGCCTACACTCGTAGGGGACCTAGGTCTCGCATCAATGTATCCTTTTTTGAAAATGGAATTGACACATTTATGTTTATAGATTAATGATAGATATATCACAAATCCAAGTAAACAATATTATTAAAATAAACAAAAATGTGACATTTGTAGGGGGAAAATAAGTGGCTTTACACAAAAAAAAATTTAGAGTTTAATTTCTCGCCTCTCGGGCTATACAGACAAATACATTGAGTCGCGAGCGTGTAACGTTTATAATGAAACAAATATTTACGAAAACGGGTTTGTTTGAACCCTACTCTACAACGAGTGGTGTGAAGGGAAAGTTAAGGGTTAAGGAAGGCCAGCAGTGAGGGCCTTAAAATGGCTGATGATTATGATGAACAAATAAATACTTCAAATGTTAGATACTATTCCTGCATTGTTTTCTTTGAAACAATATTAAAAGCCCATGATTACGCTAGTGTACTCACAAGTCTTGTGAAGCGGTTGTTAATAAATCAACGTCTTTCGTCCCTTCCATTTTTCGGCCACAACCGTCTCAAAGTCTAAAATGGATCTTAATTAAGTTTTGAGCGAAACAATGCAGTCATAAGTTCTAAAAGCCCGCATCGGGTTCCATAAAGTTTTGGAACAATGAACACTTAGAAACTGATCTTTGTCTTGTAGTAAAATATTTTAAAGCGACTATAATATACTCGTAAGGTGACTGTGGAGCTTTTGCTCCGCCATATCATAACTTTCTTGTTCAAACCATTGTATTGTACTGCGCTATCTTCTAATTCCGTAGTGAAAGAATCTTGCAGGTGTGCGATAATGTTACCCAGTATAGTATAATACCCAGTTCTCATTTTTCTACTAGTTGAAGTGTTCGTATTTGATCACGTTTGTTAAGCAACGCTTGGTCCTACCTAGTGTCGGATGGGTGATTGTAAAGTGGCATTACAACTGAGCCTCCCGTGTTTCGGAGGACACGTTAAGCTGTCGGTCTTCGTTGTCATCTGATAAAGTCGTTAACAAGTCAGAGAGTAAATATAAATATTTGCTTATAATCACACCAATTATATCTAGCCCACGTTAAGTTTCATGGAGAACTTGTGTTATGGATACTAGATAAGAGATAAACATACGTATATACTTTTTTTGTAAATACATACATAATATACATATTAAACACCCAGGCCAAGCCAAATAAAGTTCATGCACGCAAATATTTGGCTTGTCCGGGGATCGAACCCGGGATCTCTGACGCAGAAGGCGGGGTTAGTACCCCTGCGCCAAACGGTCGTCTAATATTAAATTAGTATAATTAGTGTTATAAACAAAATGATGTATTAACATCAGATGCAAAAAGTAAATTTTTAGAGTACTTATTATTTGAAATTTTGATTTTAGGCCAAAAAGAGCACAAAATAAAAAATAAAAAAAGATGTTTTAATTTCGTTACATTATATTTTATCAACAATGCCCTTCATTGCGGGTAATAGAAAACGTATTTGTAGCACAAAACATTAAAGAAAAACAAGTTAAAAAAAATGATCGTTAATTCATTAATTTTTAAGGATTTTTATGGCAACATCAAATACTACGAAAATCCATTACGAGTCAATTAAGATTTCATTGGGCTTACATAAATAAAGATTTAATATAATAAAATTTGTCTCAGTCGTAATGAAGTCGTAATCGAGTCTCAGATGAATATTTAATAACATTAGCATGTGGTCTTAATAAAATTAGCACACTTGGCCCCCAGAATGCATGTAATACTAAAGTATTCAGGATCAACCATAACAATAAGCGTCACACTTTCCTCGTTTAATAAAAAGGTCTGAAACGTAATAGAATCATCAGCGACTTGCGTTAGGTACATATTACAAATGTCTACGTTTCATCAGGGAAAATTCAATTTCCGTCGCGCAAACGCGACAAAAACTGCGTGAGCGGTAAACTCAATTTAGCTGGGTAATATTTAAACTTATGGTCTAAAATGGCCGCTTTAGTAATATTGTTAAAGGAATCATAATGTGAATCCCCTGACAATTATGCATTTAGGTACTTGTTAATTTTTTATGGAAATTGGGTCTAATGTTTTCTTGCATTCATTAAAATAAGAGCAAATTCTGCTATCAGTATAGCAAACACAAATAGTAAACCAGTGTTAGTACACTGTTTTATGGAATGTCATTACAAAACTAAATAAAAATTAACAAATAATTGTATTGTCAGCGATTTCACATTACGATTCCTTAACAATATTGCCACAATATGGCTTAAGTGGCCGTTTTAGACCCACTGGTTTTACACCATCTGTCGTCTGGCCCTTAGGTAACCTTGCGATGATGCAGATGCCGGCATTATAAAATCTTTTCGGCCTACATTTCTCTTGGAGTATTGCCAAGAAGGAAACTGCTAAGGGCCGAGTTTTTACATTGTTTATATTGTGGAATCGCTCGATTGTCGTTTGTTTAAATTCAATTTTTAAACTGTCATGGCGAAAAACCATAGAGCTCTCGCTCTATGCGAAAAACTATGATAACAACATAGAACCTTGTCATTGTCACATAAAACAGAAAATTCTAAATAAGGCATAAGGGCCCTACATACCTACATACATACATTTTTTAACGCGCATTTTTCTGTGCTTTTAACATACAAAGCAGTCTCATGCGCGCGCGTCGACGGTGCGTTAAAAATAATGCGGTGTGCATAAACCCTTAAATGGCGAAATTTATAATCTGCCCTGACCCTATTCCAATTGTACTTGTTTTGTGGTCGCTGCGGTACGTTCATCCTTACTCAATTAAGGAAGTTTAGGAACACATCTATGGCGATGGAAATCAACAGTATATCAAAGGAAGGTTAGTGTCAGGCAGCAGACCAAAATCACCAAAATACTGGATGCCAACCCCTAACGCAGATTTTAAAATGAGTAATGCTTGTCATAGTAATAATATATTTTGTTATCATGATTTAATCCGTTTGTTCCCAACGAGTACCACTACAACGTGTCACACTGTTACTTTGTTGGGAGAACAATTTATAAAAATAATTCCCAACGAGAGTCACACCCCAAAGATAGGATATTAGGCATTAGGAAAAAATGTTCTCAATCTGTTACACTCTGAACAAGAACTTTAGAAACTTCTCAAAACATCTAAAATTACTATTGGTTAGCTATGCGACCCTGGTATTTTCACCTAAAAATATTCCATGCCTTCGGGGTGTGACTCGTTGGTAATTATTTTTATAAATTGTTCTCCCAACGAGTGACACTGTGACTCGATGGGATTTTTTTTCCAACGAGATGCAGTGTGACAGGTTTTGGTGTGAATTATTTGTAATAAACGATTTTATTATTTTATCGCACTGCGCTAAGGGTCGAAGGTTTGATCCCCATCCGAGACAAATATTTGCATGTGTGTGGGAAACATTTGTGTTTTTTTCATTTTACGTACTTACGTGAGTATTATGTTTGGTTTTTTTTTCTTATTTATCTATACATATAAAAACACTTGCCTATACTTATATTATAAAGAGAAAAGATTTGATTGTTGGTTTGTTTGTTTGTTTGCAACGAATAAACTCAAAAACTACTGAACGGATTTGGATGAAATTTGGTAATCAGTAGATAGCCAAGCCAAGTCATAGGCCTTAGAAGCGGCTTGATAAACACTGACACCAGAGGTGGACACTAACCCTCACTCGATAAGAAGAAGTAGATAGCTTGGTTATGAACATAGGTTATTTTATCACAATATTCCCACGGGAACAGGAACCACGGGGGTGAAACCGCGGGCAGCCACTAGTAATATTATAAATGCAAAAATTTCTGAGGAAGTATGGATGTTACTCTTTTACGCAAAAACTACTAAACGAATTTGTTTGAAATTTGGTACACAGATAGTAGATAGCCTGGATTAAAGCAAAGAATACTTTTAATACGTTTTACACTTTTAAAATCTCGTACAAGAAACATTTACTGTATACACAAAAGAATAGCTAAGTGTGAACGTCAGCTCGAAATGCCGTATATTTGGTTACATAAAAAATTATAACATTATTTAAATTTTAACTGTTCTCTTATGTTTATGCTTTATTTATTCTATTTTAATTTGCGTTGCTATTTTATGTTTTAAAGATTTTATATTCAATGACGAAAAATTTTGTTTATATAGTGTCTTGCATGTTTCTTTGCTCTCTAAAGGCATCTGTAGAAAACCAGTGCCGTGGTGACAGTAACGTTATCATGGCTTATACTGAGCAGAGGCCTATTTGGTACATAGGTTAATATTATTTTTGTAATTTTTTATAAATATGTTTTTGTGTATGTTTTACCTGTACCAAATAAACGCTTTCTATTCTATTCTATTCTAATACCGATATTCCAACGGAACGGGAACCACGCGGGTGAACCCACGGGCGGTCGCTTGTTTTTTTATAAATTAAGCATTTGTCGAGTAGCGTCAGCATAATAGCCGATGAGCGGAACATTGGTTAAGCATTTAGTTTCTATGTCAAGGGGTTATGGAAATGACACCTCCAACCTTCCCTGATATGCTACTAATCCGATAAAACGTTATTTGAAAGTAGGACTTTTTGTTTGCAGTACCTATATTATTAATATTTACTTTGGTTTTAGTACAGCCATGAGAAATTAGGTAAACAGGAGTTTCAGTTCTTTTTGTAACAACACGTGTTGTGAGACTCCATTTTAACTAATTTACCTTGCAATTTCCACTTTTTTTTTTATTTGGCTTACAAAACTGGTTTACGATGTTCTCATTTTACTTCTAATTAAAATCTAAAAACTTATACTACATTGAGATCTACTAGGTGAAAGTTAAATCTACTAGGTATAACTTATGATACATTTTAAATAGAAAAATATTGGAAAAAATCAACTCGGCCAGAAGTAAATTCTCAGATGGGATGGAATTCACTTGATGGAAGTTACCGAGTTGATTTTTCAAATATTAGTAAAACAAGTATAAAAATAGCATTGAAAAATGCAAAAATTCAAAAATCCTAAATTACAATTTATTTTTGATATTACGGTTAGAATTTCTTCTTAGAATGCTACGAAATAATGGGTTTTAAAACTTTTTGGCTGAGGACACGGAACCATTAAAAATATCAAAGTTGAACTCTATTGAATTATACTTCGAACACATTCGATATAGTGGTTAGTGCTGTGCTAATTTTATATTGCCTGAATATTTTATATTATTAAATAAAAACTGCAAAACGGCGAAATCCAAAAGGGCAACGCCATTATATATAAAAAGACGAAGAATAGGTAAACATATCGTTACGGCTTATAATAATCATCATGTTCACCAAAATAAAAAATAAAAAATGTTTATGCTATTTTTATGTGATAAATATTACACAAGAAAATATACTAGAAAAAAGCAACTAGTCTCATGTCGCACTGACGGGACATGAGACTAGTTGCTTTTTTCTAGTATATTTTTTTGTTTAATATTTATCACTTAAAAATGTTTAATTAGATAACGAATTAAAATATTTATTTCTTCTTTTTCTTCTTCGTTTATTCACTGTTCATTACTATTTAAAGGAACTTTTAAAGTCATAACGACGCTTGGAAAAAACAAATATTCACCTATTTTACGCTTATGTTTAAGTTCAATATTTTGCAAGATAGCAATTGAAATAAAATAAACATGCTATAAACTATTATTCTAATATCTCATTTTTTTTGCGCCAGAGCTTGGCAATTTTACTAAAAGAGTAAAAGAAAAAACAGTAATATCAATGACACAAGCACCAAACATTTTGTAACAATTAAACACTCTCAGGCCCCAGCTTTAAGACTATGAGACAAAGTTCGCGTTTGATGAGTTAAGAAATACTTATTTTTGTCACTGTTTAAGCAAAAGGCCATGTAGCAAAAACTTTCAAATAAAAAGAAATAAAGGTAAACATTTATTTATTATTTTTATTTACAGACACCAGCTCACAACAATCACCAAGCTTACCTCGCTGTGATTCTTCGATGCCGGAGGTCACAATCCACAATAAAGAGGTCCGTAGTAGAGCCCTACTTAGTCTGGACGGAACAAGGCCAGTGGTCCGGATGGCATACCAGCAAGGGTACTGAGGTATTGTGCGCCTGAGTTGTGTCCTGTGCTAACACGCTTGTATCGGCCTCTCTCTCGAGACAAAAACCGAAATGCTGGAAGCTTGCCAAAGTGCAGCCAGTACCCAAAGGGAAGCCGTGCCGACCCATGTAACTACCGACCGATCGCCATCACTTTCATACTCTGTAAGGTCATGGAAAGAGTTCTAAACAGTAAGTTGCTCTCATACCTATTCAATTCATTTTCAAAATCATTTATTCAGTCTAGGCTGTTACAAGCACTTATGAACGTCAAAGAAGCTACGCCATCGGTTGACAAACCCTACGGCGGGAGACCTTGTTGTTATATGGCTTTTGCCGAGGACGATCGACTGGGTATCTTCTAGTTTATGTGACGCACTACGGGTGAGACCTCGAGATGCACGGTGAAGCGGCTATATATTGGAACGCCAATTTTTTTTTTGTCATGGCCTTTGACACTCATAATAGGTCAGGGAAAAAGTTTCTTCGCATTTAAAAAAATAACAAAACATTTTTTAATGTAATATTTACATTTAACTGAAGTATGTAGGTGCCATTTTATTCAATAACTTTTTGCTATCTTGTAGGTGACATGATCCCATTGCTATAGAATTTTTGGGGCGTCTGATCAAAATACCGCTACAAGTGGTTTTGGCAGTCCTCTCGTGATGTTAACCTGATACTGCCTAAAAAATTCTGAAGAGATCGAAACAGGTGTAAATCTGAATGTGCAAGGTCAGTACTCTACGGCGGATGCATTAACACCTCCCTGCCAAACTCTCTTAATTTTTGTTGAGTGGTGGTGAGGTCTAGCGTTATCATGATGAAAAACCACACCCCTTCTGTTGATTCCTTCCGGCCGCTTTCTCTCAATTTATTGCTTTAATCTCATCAGTTGTTCGCAGTAGAGTTCAGAATCGATGGTCCTGCCTGGTGGTAACAGCTCATAATGAATAATGACCTTCCAATCCCACCACACACTCAGCATCCCCTTATTGCGAGTTAAACCGGGTTTCGCCAAAGTTTGTGAAGCCTGACCGGCCTTTGACCACTACCTTTTTTGCACGATCTTGTCGTACGCGATCCACTTTTCATCACCAGTTATCTTCTAAATAGCTTCTTCAAAAATGGTTCGGTTTTATTATGTCGTAATAAAGAATCACAAATGAGTACACGGTTCATTAGGTTTTTTTCAGTGAGCTCGTGAGGTGCCCTAATATCGAGCTTTTTTGTGTACCCAGTTTTTTCAAATGCGCTAAAACTGTTTTGTGGTCAATTCCCAGTTCTTCAGCTACGTCGTAACTACTGATATGCAGATCTTGTTCCACTTTTTCAGAAATGGCATCCATTTTATTCGTAATAGGGCGACCAGAGCGACTTGCATCTTTGACATCAAAATTTCCGGATTAAAATGCTTAAACCAAATTTTTGCTACTCTCACAGACACTGCACTAGGTCCCCAACCTAATATTAACGTATTTTAGGCCTTATTTTTTCACACAATTGTCAAATGACCTAAATTTATTTAGCATATTTCCACTTCGCCTAATTTTTTTCGCCATATTTTTGCTTCCCTAGTTCATCATTAGGCACAATTATTAATTTTTCGAACTGTTTGCAAGTACTAAATTGCGATTCACACAACAACGTTGAGCTGCACCATTTCCGTTTATCAAATTGATGAATTAATTAATTCATGCGACGAGCATGCAAGCAGGCATGCAAGCAGCCATGCTAGCAGTCATGCAAGTAACAATGCAAGCAAGCATGCAAGCAAGCACGCGAGCATGCAAGCGAGCAAGCAAACATGCAGCAGGCATATCTTCTGTCACAACTCTGGCGCTGCGAGGCTCCGGCGGTCCCACGCGAACTTAAATTACACTCTAGGGGTAGGGCATACAAGACAGTGTGGAGTCAGTTTTTAGGCGATTCGTTTCTGTCACTGACGATGCGTAGTAATTGTTAGGTCAAAAGATGTGTTTGTAAATAAATTTTAGGAAACTGAATATTAGTGGTTTTTAACGTTTAGGCCAAACTACAACAATGCGAAATAATCTATTATGCTAAACAATCATAAAATTGTGCTTAAGAATTTTAGGCCAAAGAAATGCGGCGAGATGAAATTAGGACTAATGATTTAAGGCGTGTCGAAGGGCACCCGTTATTTTCCTTTAATTATTTTTTGTTGTTCCCATTTCGTTGTAAAATTGCAGATGGCACTCTGTTTCTCTTCAAATAAAGTAAGTTTTACGACTTTTTGTTAGGCAAAATACGGTTTACGATCTAATAAAAGGCCTAGTATTGCGTTAGCCGACGCTTTCTTAGGTCTTAAGTTAATTTCAGTTCGGGTTAATATCTTAAAGTCCTTTAAATATAAAGTTTGTAGTCACTCTTAAAACTACATCAAATACAGAAGTGTCTGATCATATAGATCATATACATTTATAGACTATAAATTATATGATTTACATACTATTAATGCCTGAAATAAATGTAATAGAAAAGCATGGCCTGTGAATGCATACCGTTACAGAAATCAGGTTTGTGACGAGATGGTTGTTCATAATATATAGTGTCAGCTCCTCCCTGTTCAAGAAAGGACTTTAAGTTGTAATGTGTGACAAAAATGTAATTATCTGAGCAAAGATATTTGTGCCTTTCCTGAGCATATAGAATTATACGAGTACCAATCAACTAAATTAGTTGAATTACCACCAGAACGTAATCAAGAAAAATGTGCGTTTCTTATATTAAGTTATAACAGCACACATACCATACAAAAATGAACAGAAGAAAAATATTCTGTTTGTATTTTCGCAAAACGAAAGGTCGGGAAGTTTAACGAATCGAACGCAAAAAAGGCTGCCTGTGGAGGTATTATATTATTTGGTTACCAAACAAGCGGGGAAATCGGAAAATATTCCCACAAATTGTTCGAGAGAAGACACAGATATCAGAGGTATACCGACGAGTAAATAATCCAATATGGAACTTTCATTTAAGATACAGCTGTAAAGGTGCCGAAACGTCGGGAAAATCAAAAAACCCCTAAAAAACCTAAAAATATGGAAATATAGCGCGTTTGATATCCGTAAAAGTTGTTTTATTTCAATGAACAGTGCGCGCCAAAACATAAGATGTACGTATAAGATACAGCTATTCAAATTAGAAACAATATCGTAATTTCGTTACAATGTTAACAAAATTTTGATAACTTACTGTGTTTACGACGCCGAATGACTTTGGTTTTACTAAAATCATAAAAGTCATCCGAAAACATGACCATAACTGTAGATTCTCATTATATTATTTTGTATAATATTATTGGGATAATTTTGAGTGTCCTTGGAAATATATTAAAGCTATGTACTGCTCTAGTAATAAGAATTCGCTTTTAAAATAGTAACTTTCTATATTTCGTTTTCGATTAGATATCACAATTTTATAATATTTCTCATGATATATAGGGCGACCTTCTGTCTCTACGTACGACGGGTCTCTACTTTGGCGGTGTACCGGCCTGCTTGCAGTGCGGAAACATACCTATATACGATCTCCACAGTGGGGTTATTCTGTAAGCAAATATTGACGCTGTAGTCATGTCTGAATGTCACATTAGCTGTCAATTAATATTGAATATGGGGCGATCTCCGCTGTTTCAGCCGTCAATATCAAGGATGTTTGCTTACAGCCGTTCCCAATAATCTATCCTCAGTAAGAAATAGGCCTACTGTGGTTCAGTTGCTAGGCAATCTTTGTTATTTAATAGAAATAACTAAACTATAGTAGCCCTATCTGTTACCTAACCTTACCTATCAGTACCAATAGATATAACCAACGTAGCACAGTAATATTTAATACTGTGAACGTAGTCTACACTAAAGTATTAACTTTTAATAACTTTCAGTGACGTATTCATTAGCACTTACTTAAGTAGGTAGTTACAAGGTAAAACGAAAGTTATACTCGTACTTTAGAGAAAACAAATTACACTATTTTAATTCAACACATGAAAATTAGAGGCTGCCAATAATTTAATGTAGTGGCCAAGAATATAGTGGTCTCAATTGAGTGGGCTAAAGCATAAACCAGACGAAAGGCGGGCACGGGTTGGGTAGGCCCACTCACGACCTGCACCTGACCCGTGCTCATTCTCACTTTACTTAGAACTTAATGTGTGAGTCAAGACATTTTGCATTTATTTTTTTCATGTGCATGAGAGATTAACCGCGGTAAATAGCATCCTATTATTGACTAACATAGTGGATTACCTATGTACCCAGATTTTTTTCAGTAGTTTGAAACTAGAAAGCGATAAAAAAACATTATGTGAGATGATGTGATAATTATATTATTAATTATACATTATGTGAGAAAACTCTTTTGGAATAAACTCCTATATTCTGAAAGAGTTATCTTTTTATAATCTCCATAATGCAATAAATACCTAGCATACGTGCCCAAGTTACCGAAACAAAAGACGCTCGTCCCAAGATAACATAATTACATTTTAATGGTTAGTTAGAGCAGTTCTGAGTAACGTAGTAAGTTATAGTAATTAATCACATGTTCTTATGTTGCAAGCGACATGAGAACTTGCAATTATAGCCCTTGTAGCCACGTAAGACACTGAGCGCACGAGCAAATTTTGTCTCCGCAACTAATTTGTCTCTGTCGCCGTCTACTTGCTGAGTTTTCAAGGTAACGCACACAAAAGCGACAGCAACACAACTTTTTTTGGTATAATTTCCCACATTCAGAAACTTTTTCGTCGTTGCAACAGTTGCGTCACGGTATCGTCTCAGCAACTATTTGTTTTCGTAACAGTTGCGTCGCCGGGTTGCCTCCAAAATGTCTCCCGGCTGTCACGTCGCCATATGCACGCACTCTTTCTGAACTTCTTCTTCTCTGACTTGATGCCAGACACAAAATAGGCACGGCAACAAAAGTTGCTCGTGTGCGCTCTCTCTTAGACACTGAACAAGTTACGATAACCTGAAGAAAGTATTTCGTGGTATATTTTCTTTTGTGTTATGCTATGTAAGTTCAGGGACACCTTTTGTATAAGGCAATGTCATTTAATACATTATTCGCTACTCACTTTATTTTGAAAGATAATGTGAGATAACGTTATTATAATATGACAATAGCTGAGCTTTTCATTCAGTAAATCGGTAAATGAATCATTTTTAATGGGTTTTAATCAACTATTTATACTTGCTTTAGTATTCATACTTCGATGGCTTCGATCGAATGGAATTTTTAAATTGATGTGTTTAGTATTAGTTATTAATCTCGAAGATACTATCACAAAATACTCAATACTCAATACTCAATAGTTTATTGCAAAACCATAATGTACATGTAGATGTTATAAAATAATGATACACATTAAAAAAATATTTCTTTTTTAATATACAATCAGCTTGGCAATCAGTATAGGTACGTCGTATAAAAAGTTAAAAGCATAATTATAGGCAGTAAAAGAACAGAATATTAAGACTTTTTTCATCTTCATGCTCTATTTCATTTATTTTTATTTACCATTCTCACATACAGCGCCCAAACTTGGTCGTTGACGAGAGTACAAAGGTATGCCCTCTAAGTGTGTCAGAAGGGGATGGAACGCAGCATGCTGTTGTTAAAACTAACCGACCGCATCAGAAACACAAAACTGCACTCTAGGACTCTTATTTCTTACGTTTCCAAAAAAGCAGCAATGCTTAAATACAACTGGGCCGGACATGTCTGTCGCATGTCGGACGACCGCTGGCCAAAAATTACATCCAAATGGACCCTTACGGGAAAACGTCCACATGGCAGACCGAGACATCTTGATCTTGGGTGGGACAATTTGGGCTATTAATTATAATAATATTTTTATTTATGTCTTTCTGTAGTCGATTCAAATTTTAATTAAACATAATAAATTGCTTGTGGTATCATAGTTACGCATAGCTGGGATGCGATTGCGTAAGGTTATCCTGGGGTGATATTGCGTAAGCTAGTCGTATTGATTTGACAGTTCATATCGTATTCAATTGGCTTCAATTTGTATGGAATGACATAATATGATCTGTCAAATGAATACGATTGACTTTACGCAATCGCCTAGCTGATCTCTATCACACCAAGCCTAGAAATTGTTAGTCTCATATTAGGTAGAAGTATTTTTTTATTTTAATTTGATACAAATTAAATTGATTTTTTAGATATAGCTAGGATATTATTTCAATTATAATTAGCATATACCTGTTCACAACGCGACCAATCACGTAACTTTTTACTACGCGAGCACTCTAGGGTTTAAAAGAATACATTTTAATCAACATTCAACACAAATAACTAATCTGTCTTATCGTCCTTAAGGAAACTTGAAGATATCCTTGGTTATTTTATCAGGCCAAGGTTGCATTCTTCCCTTCAGCGGAGCTTATTTTACGTTATTTCTAATAATAAACGTAATACGTAGTACATGTTGCTCGTTTGAAACAATGCTTGCTCGATTGTGAGAAGAGGAAACCTTGAAATAACAATGCTGCAAACCAAGGTTTGATACATCGGGGGAAAAATTATATCTATACTTTGTAAGCCAACCTTGCAAGATATTAGTAAGATAAAGTTGCTAGATTATTAAAAATGATACTGTTTATAAGACTTTTAAATGGTTTTTTTCCGTGTATTTGAATTGTTAGTAAATTCATACTTTTCACGCCTTAAACACTAAATAAGGTTAGATGAATTTCAGCATTGATAAATTCAGATGAAGTCACAAGTGGAAAGCTAAGCAACTTATAAATAATAAGTAACAACAAGAACAACACTTCGTTTAGAACGAGAAAAAAAAGTCTTGGCATTTTACAATTGATTGTTTACCCGGCTGCAAGGCATGGGTTAAGTATCTTGTATGTTTCTATGTTTATATCGTCAGTGGAAAGGCAAAATTACTTAAACGCCAATTTGGCCAAAATGAGTTATATATATATTCGGAATCAGCGATTTTTTCTGCGTCGATCTATCTAGGTATCATTCTAATCAGAGCACTTTTGTGGCGCTTCAGTAACCGATAAAAAGGCGCTTTTCTTTGTTTGCTAATTACTGAAGCGACACATTTTTCGGTCTTTTTTTAACGAGTGGCGTTTAAGTCATATTTAATTCCTATAAATTCACAATTGTCTTTCTAAGTAAAATTGACTTTCTGCTTTTTTTTTATCGATGCAGTCTTAGTATTTTTGCTCTTCTTGTGATTAGAGATAATCTAAGATAAGTAATTTTGATTACTTCAATCGGAAAAGGAATGGCGTTTAAGTAATTTTGCTTTACTACTTTCTGACTGCTACTGAGGAACTTTGTAGGCTTTAAGAAGATATGGCATATAATTTTTATCGAGGGAATGGGCGTTTCAGTAATTTAGCCTTTCTTTTATGGAGCAAGATTGTGAGCTATCAGCAACTTTGTTTGGGAATTGGGAGTAAATTTTCTCTAAATGACTATCCAACACCAGCCCCTAAATTTTAAATGGGATTTAATATTTACCCTAAGACTTACTACCCTGATATGTGCCCATGAAACAGAATGACTTCGCTCTTGTGGACCATGACTTCCAACCCAATAAGACGAAACCTAGCAATAACGCTCCCCTCTTGAATCCGTATTGGTTATTGGAAAGGTTTGACCCATTAGTCTCTAGATGCTGTATGAACCTGTCTAATTTAATCTTGTAAAAAACCTTAACCAGCTCATTAAGGGGCCTATAGCCCAATCATTCTCGTCCGATACTTAATCTGAGCAGTCGTGTTATTGTTCGCTCCTTCAAAAATAATTTGTTACGTCCATAAATAGTCTTTTTATAGTACATGATATCGTAAAACTAGTGAAACTTGTTCGGTAAATCAATTTAATTTGCTCAAGTATAAGCTACAAGTGCTAAATATTACTAAATATTAGTGAAAAAGTGCAGTGTTTATTCGTTCCTGAGAATCCAATTTCGTGTCTACCTGCGTTGTTGCGTCCGTCGAAACGTAACGAACAGAGTCATAGCAATTTTTGTTATACCATTTGATGACTAGTTGGCGTTAAGGCAACGACTTCAAGTTTTGCTCTATGAAGTCTTAAAGTTTATGGATCAAACCCCAGGGCGTATTCATACTTTTTTTTATTCCATATTTTTGCTATTGATGCTTAAGTTTATTTCTTCTACATTTGCTTGTACGGATATTGATTGAAGATACAAAAAAAAAAAAATTTTTTTTTTTTTTTAAAACATGAAGTTTGCTTGTTGCAAAGTAACAATGGAAGGGGCCGCTTCTAATAGCTTAACATGTGTAAAGTGTAAACTTAATTTTCATACATCGTGCTTGTATACTGGTGGGAAGAAAGACATATCAGGCGAATTCAGGAAAACATGGATATGTCCCGAATGTTCGGTAAAAAAACCTAGAGTGTTAAACAAGGACAACACGCCTATAAGAGGCAGCAGTACTCAGCAGCCGACAATTAGTCCTGACAATATAACAGTACGCAGAGGAGGATCCAATCATTCTGAACACAGCCCGGTTACCCAGCATCATTGTAATTGTGCCGAGTTGCTTAAAAGTTTATTTGCCGAAGTAATGCATAAGTTCAGCCAGAATATTAAGTCAGCGGTAAAGCAGGCGGTAGCATCCGAGTTAAGCTCAATTACTAGTGAAATTAAAAGTATAAAAGAATCTCTGTCCTGCATTAACTCCGACTTTGAGGATATGAAGAAGAGAATTGGGAAGCTGGAAAACAACTCAAAAGCAATTACCGCAACCACTTCTAATCTCAGTGAAATAAGACAGCGTATGGAAAATTTAGCAATCGAAAATAATAACAAGGAGCAGTGGGCAAGGCGATCAAACGTCGAAATTTATGGGGTTCCTGAAAAAAAGGATGAAAACTTATTACGACTGATACAAATTTTTGCTGATCAAACCGGCTTTCAACTAAACACTACTACGGACATAGATTTCGTCACCAGAGTTGCTCCGAAAAGTAAAGAAGATAATAATAAACGAATCAAACCGATTGTAGTTAAGTTTCTAGCCCGTTATAGAAAGGATGATTTCTTAACACATATGCGAAAACAGAAATTAAGAGCCTGTGATATTGGCTTTACGGGGAACAGCAGTAATATTTATTTCAACGATCATCTCACTGGTTTTAATAAAGAAATATTGAAAAAAGCTAAAACTTTAGCAAAAGAGAAGAATTATTCTTTTGTATGGGTGAAGAATTGTTCAATTATGGTCAGACAGTCTGCCACTGATCCTATTATTCATATCCAATGCGACAAAGATTTAAACAAGATAAAATAGGAGTTAACTCATTACTTGTAATTTATTGTATGTTGTTTGTGCATTTTTTAGAGAGTAAGATATATTGTATTAATTATGTTATTGTCATTTTGTTGAAATGTTTTGGCAGTGTTATATTTTTAATTTACAATGTTTCGGGAAAGACGTGCAATTTTGTTTATATGTTTTTGGGAAAGATCTGGGGGGCTACCGGCTAAAAAATATGGATATGGATATGGGCTTTATCTGTCATTTAAATTCCTTATTTTGATAGATTTTTGCTTCTTTGTTTTGTTGAACGTTGCTATCTAGCTATTGTTAAACCTGACGTCACTAAACGGGGATCTGATAGCGGCAATTTTTTTTACAATATTGACTTAAAGTTCCGCAAAACGTATGATGTTCATATCCATAAAGTTACGCGGTAGCCCCCCTGGTCTTTTATCATTATGGGTTTTTTGTTGACTGTTTGTGTGTTATTAATGGTATTAATTGGTAATGGCTAGAGTTGATAATCTGAGAATTTATTATCAAAATGTACGGGGTTTGCGTACGAAAACTAACACCTTCTTTCGTAACTTAATGATTGCTGACTATGACATAATATGCTTGACTGAAACCTGGCTTTTGCCAGGTATCTATGACGCTGAACTTTTTGATGTAAGATATAGTATATATAGGTGTGATCGTGACTATGCATATCGAGGTGACGAGTTGGGTGGTGGTGTACTGGTAGCGGTACATCAGCGTTTTACAATAAATGGATTTTCCCCTATTGCCATCGAGAATCATGTGGCGGATGCGCTGACGGTTTCATTATTTATTAACAAGCATACTTCACTTCATATTTTCTGTGGTTATTTTCCCCATTGTCGGCAGCATTCTGATGCGCTGGGTCAGTTTTTTGAAGTTGTGTCTGATCGTTTAGTAGCTCAACCTCATGATAAGTATTTTGTTGTCGGTGACTTTAATGTTTCACAAGCCCAGTGGATTTTGTCGGCTGAGGGTGAGCACTACCTTGACGCGAATTCTAGTGATAACTTAATACAATTAGTCAGGAGCTTTCTAAGTTACACCGATTTCAAGCAGTACAACAATGTTCAGAATGTCAACAACCGTTCGCTTGATTTAATATTTAGTGATTCTCTGTGCTCCGTGAGTAGATGTAATGAACCACTTGTACCTGAAGATGACCATCATCCTGCATTGCAGGTGCAATTTCAGTTGCAGAATCGTGAATGTTTGACCTCTGCCCCACGTACTATTAAACTATTTCGAAGAGCTGACTATGAAGCGATAAATGAAGCAATATTGGCTCATGATTGGACAAGTTTATATAGCATTGATCAAGTAGAGTTAGCTTTGGCCGAGTTTTATAGGGTCATTAATGAAGTGATTTCTGAATATGTACCTAAATTAGAAGTTAAACGCGATTCTAGGTACCCACCATGGTTCTCTAGAGCATTAATAAAAATAATAAATGAAAAATTAAAATTTCATAAGCGATGGAAAGTGTACGGCAGGTTGAGTGACTATCATACTTTTAATCTTCTTCGCAAACGTCAAATACGCGTTCAAATTGAATGTTACGATAAATTTATTGAAGCTGCTGAAGATAATATACATAACGATAGCAAACAATTCTGGTCGTTCGTTAAATCCAAAAAGAGTTCAAGTGAATTGCCGAAGTCCGTATTTCTCAACTACGTTGCTTGCACCGACGGAGGTGACATCAGCAATTTATTCAATACTTACTTCCAATCTGTATTTGAACCTAATTTAAGCTCTAAACCTCCAAAAGTTGCGCCTTATAAAACTACGGATAACAGTCTTGTTTCGTTGGACTCTGTGGATATTTCTATTGATGTCGTAGAAAAATATCTAAGGGATCTAGATGTAAGCAAAGGTTGTGGTCCGGATGGTATACCGGCAATATTTTTAAAAAAAATTTCGAGTACTCTTTGCGCACCCTTGCATTATCTTTTCCAACTGTCGCTTCGATCAGGCAACTTTCCTATTGCCTGGAAACAGTCATATATAGTTCCTATCCATAAAACTGGAGATAAGCATAACGTCCAAAATTATAGAGGTATTTCTAAAATCAATGTTATTCCAAAATTATTTGAGAAATGTGTTTTTGATATAATCTATCCGATACTCAGTCCTATCATTATTGATCAACAACATGGCTTTTTAAAGAAAAAATCTACTGAGACAAATCTTTGCGAATTTGTGCATAATGTTGCTACTTCAATGGATAAAGGCTACCAGGTGGATGCGGTGTATACCGATTTCTCTAAGGCTTTTGATAAAATTTCGCATGATTTGTTGATTTGCAAACTTGGTGAAGTTGGTATACATGGTGATCTACTTCGATGGCTTGAATCCTATTTACGCGATCGCAGCCAGGCCGTCGTTGTTAAAGGTTTTTGCTCTTCTTTCATCCCAGTTACGTCTGGAGTCCCTCAGGGCTCACATCTTGGACCTTTATTATTTAATCTATTTATTAATGACATTTATTCCGTAATTCGACA
Organism: Chrysoteuchia culmella; assembly: GCA_910589605.1. NCBI lineage: Eukaryota > Metazoa > Arthropoda > Insecta > Lepidoptera > Crambidae > Chrysoteuchia > Chrysoteuchia culmella. The sequence goes on from OU342651.1 coordinate 8,521,623, forward strand.
TTCAAATTTTATACTGTATGCAGATGACATGAAAATTTATAAAACTATTGTAAATGTATCTGACTGTTTATTACTCCAAACTGACTTAAACAATTTAGTAACATTTTGTGAGAATAACTGTTTAAATTTAAATATTAAAAAGTGCTGTATAATTAGTTTGACAAGAAAGAAAAAAAATAATATTTCATATAATTACTATATTAGTAACGAGTCTCTAAACCGTGTTGCCGAGGTAAGAAACTTAGGTGTTATTCTCGATAGTAAGTTGTCATTTAATAACCATATTGAACATATAACATCAAAAGCTTACCGGATGCTGGGATTTATTCTTAGGATTAGTAAGGACTTTAAACGATGTTCTACTATGACACTTTTGTTCAATTGCTTTGTGAGATCGATTTTGGAGTATGCCTCAGTCATATGGAATCCTCAATACAATTTGTACATTGATAGTATCGAAAGAATTTACTTAAAATTTGTCAAGCATATTTCATATAGGTGTTCACATTGTAGTTTCAAAAGTGATGAGATCCGCAGTAAATCCTTATGCAATCGTCGCAATGAGAGAGATCAGGTCTTCTTATTTAAGATCAATAATAACATGTTAGACTCGTCTTTCCTTTTGAGTAATATTTTTATAAGATGCCCAAGGGCTAGTTCCAGAAATAAAAAGTTGTTCAGTTTTCCTAATAATATTAAGACAAATTATGCTGCTAACACATTTTTGTACAGGGCTTGCTATAACTATAATATGAAATTCGACTCGATTGATTTGTTTAATAATAGTCTTAATGTTTATAAACAGAAAATTCGGTCGGTGATGCTGATTGCCGTGATTTGCTTTGTTCCAATTCTGTAGGGCCGTCCCGTTTTTGGCTGTGTTATGAACCTGATACAGCTATTCCTCTATGTCAAGATCCCTTCTTCTTCTACTATAGCGGTGACGCATATAGGATCTTTTGACTCTTACACAGGATATTCGCGAAGTGGCCACCTCCTCATTCCAGCAATATACCCGTTTCTTGGTGAGGGGAAATCTTACTCTTGCCATTGAGGCGTTGTATTATAGCCGACAGACATTTTTCCATCTTCCTGGCCCTTTTGGAGATAGTTTTCGAACAAATATGATTTGACAAACTCGTACTCAGGACATGGCACTGAAAATGTTTCCACATATTCGATGGCTTTTTATCTTTTTTACAAGGTTGGCTAGTGCAGAGGAGGTGAAGGTGATTGTGTGTGATCCACCATTTATCACCTCATCTTCGAAAAGAAGTGCGGTAGATTCCCAGTTTGCTACACTACAATTCTGTATGTTGTGTGAAATGAAACAGGGTGAAAAAACAGCCCTTGACGAGTTACAAGGTCTCCTGCCGTAGGGTTTGTAAACCAATGGCGTAGCTTTCAGACGTTCTTAAGTGCTTGTAACAACCTAAACTGAATACCAAGGACTGCTTCTTCCTTGTCGGTGACCACAAGGCCGCATCCTTGGCGTTAACGTCGCCTAGTACTATAACTAGTATTAGGGTCAGACAACCTATGACACCATAAAAATTGTTCAGCCCAATTTGTAGATCTGATAAATCTTTGTATGGCGAGAAGTATGTTCCTATCCTACTATATTCAACCCATTCCAAGTGGCAACCACGTATCCTGGTCCCATTTCCTTAATTGTGAGTTGAGAAGAATAGTGTCTGTGGGATGGGATCACTACTGCCCCCTTGTCCTCAGTATCACAAGCCCAGTAGGAACGATTTACACAGTAGGGTTCCGCAATTACAATTACCTACGTCGATCAACCACTCCGTCGCCGACTGGATCATGGAGTGGCGCAGTGGTTGAGGTTTCCTTATAGAAAGTTTATGTGACCTCTGTCTATTAGTGTGTATCCAAAACCTCCACAGCTGAGCCAAATCAACCAATCAGTCTTTAGTATTTTTATTGTAGTTCCAAACTATTAACATATAACGTCATTTAACCCGCAATAGAAGTACGACAAACTTGCTTTTAAGTAATTATAGCAAAGTAACATAAATACTGATCACCTTTTAAGACGTTGTGATAGACGCATGAAAATGGAAGACGTGTCCCGGAAGTGACTCTGGTTTACCAGCTTAGCAGTATACTTATATTATGAGTATTTTTGCCATACTTCAATTTCTTCATTTCTGTGTTATCAGAAATTTTAAACTACATATAAAATTTAACTTGGCGACTTTGAGTAAATCTGCCTTGCTCTGAAATGAGGCTGCTTTTACTGAACCGCCAATTATTTCCAAAACTTTCATTCAAAACCTGAGCCATCATACTATTAAAAATAAAAGAAGAAAAAACTTGCCTAAATCAAGTTAGTTTATTAAAATTGGATGATATGGTAAAAAGATATGATTTTTTTTGTGAAAAAAAAACTTTAAATGGCTTTTTCTCGAAATGGTGTTTTGGCGTTTCAGTAATTTTGCCTTTCCACTGACGATATGTAATTTATACGATTCTCAACTATCTTTTATTTTAAATACTTATTCCTCACTGGTATCTTCCTTCATACAAAACACGCGCACAGTAGGTACCTACTGTATAATTCAATTTCGTTTTATCGACAGCGTGCAATGTGGGTAGCTTCAACGGAACTTAATTAAAATTACGAGTATATCGCCCTAACTACTATCGCAGCTCGGGCATAATGGAAAATAAATAAAAGCATTAAATGTAAAGGCATAAAGTAAGTTCTGAACCATGTGATTATCACTAATTATTAAGACTGTAGGTACAAGTCGCCACCCGCAGTTTCACGCACGTGATTCATGCTCCCGTGGGAAAATTGGGATAAAATTTATATTATGTTTAAATACAGGTTATAACTACTCTATATGTTTGTATAGGCCGTGTACTCCAGGTGAGTCCAACATTTCGAATCGCCCCTACACCTGGGGGCGAGGGATGCGTAAAAGCATTACTCCTTAACAATAAAAAAAAAAAAAAAAAAAAAAAAAAGGTTATAACTACTAGCTTCCGCTCGTGGTTTCGACCGCGTCCTTCCCTTTTCCATGGGATAAAAAGTAGCATATGTTACTTTCCGTCCTTTCAACTAACTCTAGGTATGCCAAAAATCAAATCGATTGGTTGCTTAGTTACGGCGTTAAGAAAGGACAAACAAACACACTTTCCTATTGGAATAGTTAGGATGTTTTTTGCAGGTACCAATTTCATATAAATTCGATTAGTGGTTTTTGCGAGATTGAGTAACAAACATCCTATTTGCTATTATAATTTTAGCCGGATTATTATGACTGTAGTTGAGAAAGTCCCTTCAAACTCTATTTAAATCAAAATGTTCATACAATAAGCTTGAGTGAGGTTGAAATTCTCAATCCAGAAACCGAGGGCTGATTATCTAACGAAAACTTGGTTGGTGGTAGGACTTGTTCTAAGTCCGTCTGGCTAGCTACCACCATCTTACCTAAGTCTGACGCCATAACAACATTATTTTCAGCATTGATGTGTATCGGCAGTTAGAGATAAGATAGCCAGTTCCTCAGTGATTGAGGATTCCGGGAATGGCTCGCTTCGATCTGCAGCCTTATGAATACTTAAAATCAGGTATAATGAAGGCTAAGAGTCTTCTCGTCTTTCATAAAAAAACTCGGTTTAGTTTCAGTTTCGTCGCTGTTGTGGCTGTCCTGTATGACACCCATACACACACTGATGAAAAAGTAGCAATAATGACAGCGCCAACTGGTTGCTAGGTGATTTTTTGGAAGATATTCAGCATGCCGATCACGTGGTTATCTTGGCACTATAATTAGTACGACTCATACAACTGCTTCATCATTGCGCTTGCAGCTGCGAAAATATAAAAATAAACTTGGTAAAAATCTGTTATTCAAATTAATTACTAGTAACTTTACCCTTTTTAAAACTTGTTTGTTACACCGATAATGACCCTTCTACGCAGTGTACCCACATCAAGAGCGAGACAAACTCTGACGAAGGGTTCAGACGCGTATGGAATTGTAATTACCTTGTCGGTCATTATGGCTTGGATATGACTGCTCAAACAGCGAAATAGCGTGGATTATAAAGTTATTTATTAGCTTCATTCCGCAAGAAAAACACATGCAAGATGCACCGCCCGCCCGCACGCAAATAAATGCCAATGCAAAACAGTGACACACCTTGTACCTTCAACAGACGGCGAAGGTGTAGAGTGTAGAGTAGACACACACAGTTTCGGCCACACACGGAGCATCCTCAGGAGTTGTTAGACCGTACAATACCAGCATTACCAGCACCGAGTCAAGGTCAAAGTCACTTTATTAAGATATGGATTTCCGTTAAGTAATGCCTGGTTCTATCAAATACTACAGATTATTAATTAAATTTGCAATGTCCGTTAAAATTATTTAGTTCTTGTTTTAACGCAAAATCAATATTTAGGTTACCTAGGTGTCATAATTTATTTTACAGCTGAATTATTTTTCGTTTAGCTTAAGGGGTGTCTTTTATATCGTACCTAGATATTAACAGCTTTCGCATATCTTTGTTGTTTTTATCGTTTCTTGGGAATTTTGGGGTATTGTCTTTTTGAAATTTTCCGACGTTTAAAATTCTTTCCAGGAGCTGCGATGAATTTCATACACTATTTTTATTAAACAAAATAAAATATGCGAAATAAAAACAATTACGTGCCGTGTGGTGACAGCCTAATAATACAAGTGTCACCACTCTCTTACATGCCTGGGATGTCGTAAGAGTCGACTAAGAGGCTCGACGCATTGAACACCTGTGCGAGAGAAGGAAAACTTGAAACAAACCCTCTACCAACACTTTTGGCCAGCGTGGTAGCAGTAGGCTAATAACCTCCTATGAACGTCACAATAGGCGTGAACTAGGAGAGGCCATGTACAGCAGTGGACGTCCACAGGCTGATGATGTGAACATGGAAATAGTAGAATGACTTACCATTCTCGCCGCTCTTACCTCCGCTTTCCGCTCAGCACACCGCTTCGACCTAAAACATGGCTAAACTGTTAGTAGGCTGTAGTGTAACTTTATTAGATTTACACTTCGAATTCAGCTCTCGGGCGTAAAAGTATCGCAAAAGAATAAAATTGTGGTACTGATACATAATAGGATTCGTACTTTGAAAAAGACTTCAGATTATTGACAGAGACCAGAGACATACTAACTCATGGGTGGCCTTTCATATGCACGGTTGTTTAATGGAGCTCATACCTAGGGTGTTCCGAAAATTTATAGCCACAGAATAAATACAACCTCTTCTTTCATAAAACTATTTTGAATTGGCGGCTAAATTCAACACAAACCTCTTTTGTGAAATCACTGGCTGTAGTTTTTTTTTATTTATGTTTTAAGAATATCTGTTGCTCTTCTTTTGTTTACAACAATGGACGTCTCGCGGGAAGCTTTTCGTGCTATGGTTTTCTATGATTATAAACGAACGTTAACCTTCATGGAATCTCAAGAAAATTAACAACCTCTTTTGGGGAGTCTGCTCCTGCGTTAGCAACAATTACTTATTGGTTTCGTGAATTTAAACGTGGTCGAGAGAACTTAAACGATGACCCCAGACCCGGCCGACCAACAACTGCTACTGCAGTTGCTACTCATGAAAACGTCATCAGGGTAGAGTGGCTATTGCAAATAATAGACATATTATACATCGAGAGATACATGCTGAACTAAACATTGGATCACAGGCAGTTTCCACCATCCTGCATGAACACCTTAAAGTTAGGAAGCGTGCTTCGCGATGGATACCTCATTCTCTCACCGATGAGTAAAAATGCCGTCGTGTTGATATGGACTATTTGACAACTTCGGGGGTACAATTTGTTACCCCATCCTCCGTACAGCCCAGATTAAGCTCCATACTTTTTTATATTAAAATTATTTTTTTTATATTCCTGTAATAATAGATGTAAGTGTGGAAATAAATAAATAAATAAATAAATATTTTGCAAGGTAAAAAAAAAAATGCTTCGTGTGCGAAAATTTTGCACTGCAGACGAGGCCGTCGAAGAATTTCGGAGGTAATTTTTCGACCTTCCGCAAGACACGTTTTTTAAATGTTTTGAAAGCTTTATTTTGGGGGATATTTTGCAAAGCTGTAACATAAACGTTTTTTATATTCTAACTATTTTTCATTTCACTAACTATTTTTGGAACAGCCCAAGTTTTGCGACAACCGAGTGAGTGAAAAGGCACTTAATCATACTAAAATGTACTAAAAGTTTAGGGTTGTAACATTTTTCTTTTGCGTGGAATAAATAAATTCTTTTCTTACTTTTTACATTCAGATAGCGAAGTTTACCCGCTGCCCGTATTCCCTTAATCTCCTAGATTAAGATAACGCTTTTATGTCGGATCAAAGTGATTACGGCCTTTTCAAGCAAGCTGTAACTCTTGGTGTGACTGGCTGGCGTCGAAAGATGTTAGAATAATTATTATTGTAGAAATATTAAATACATGGTGATAACTTTTTGGAGTAACTTTAGCCTTTTAGTCGTCTCGAACACGTTGTAAAAAAAACTACACATTACTTTCTTCTAACAAAGCAAATAGCAAATAGGAACTAAATAATTATTAAATAATAAAATGTATATACCCTTACACCCATATTCTAAGTCGTTCCTCCAAAACTTACTCGTCGTCGACTTAACGAAAACTCATTGAAAACCTCTTCGAAATACTCCTCGAAATCGGTATTCTAAGTCATAACTCCGTAAGGACCTGGAGGAGCCAAAGAGTACGTAGCCACTCCGTGTTAGGCCTAGCGCACACTACCATTTTTACCCACGACGAGATTGAGTGGAGTGTGAAAAGTTTTGTTTTTTGACTTAGAATATGGGGGTTTGTACCAAAAATAGACTTAAACATTAAAAGCTTGAAATAATAACTGAAACTTTTAGAAAGAAGATTAACTTTTTATAATTAACGATGAAAATGAATAACACAATGCTAGGGGAATAATTATTTTGTCTAGTTCTAGTATTTGTTTAATGAAAAAGTCAATAAAAACCTTGAGATAGCTATACAAAACAAAAGCCCAAAACTCATTGCATTAATACTCTTTTTCGAGTAATCTTGTATACAAAATTATGTATGTGCACACTAACTAGAATTTTAATTTGAAACCACTACGTACTTCTCGCATCATAGTATGAACTTTACAGTTCACGTCTTGAAGTTAAAACCAAGTAAGTCTAATTCTTACCTTTCCTAGAAAAATCAATAATTACTGTTTCTGTTCTAGTCCTGCTGTCAAAAAGACTCGACTCCAAATAAGGTATGATATTTTTTTAAACATATAAAAAAAATATATGCAGTTACTATGTATGTAGGAAGAAGAAACTTCACGTATTGTATTGTCATTCATACGTGTCATTTATTTCAATGGAAACAAATATACTTTTGTTTGTTTTAGAACGGTAGCACGCTTCCTGTTTTATATTTACCAAACAATAGAAAAAATAGGTCAAGCGTTTTCCCGCTTTATTATAATCAAAAAGATTCCGACAATCTTTGCGTCCGGGATCCACTAGAGTCCGAAAAGTATTTTGAATTATATTCAAATCAACATTATTTCGGAATACAATTTACAGGAAAGTAATTGAATAAAAAAATCAATCTAAAAATGGGAGCCTTCTTATTTGATTTCTTTTATAATTATTTTAATATAGTATGTACACAATATAGCAAAAGGACATTCATTTTCCTTGATAATTAGATAACTGTGTATATTTTATGGCCTTGACCAAACTTATGTGTAATATGAGAAATAAAACCAACAAAATTTCAATTACACGATTTGCCACCTGGAACTGGAGAACTATGTTACCTGGATATGATACGCTTCTTTTCCTTTCCAGAAGAAGGAGTAGTTGTTGTCACGCAAGGTGCCCTGGCTCGGAAGACGTGTCTTTTGCAGTGCGGCCACATCTATGCGAAGACGAAGCAGTTCTCTGTAAATTATGGCAGTCTTACAGGTATACCGTCTGCTGCAGTATCATATCTAGGTAACATAGCTCTCAGGTTCCAGATGGCAAATCATGTTATAAAAAATTTGTGGGTTTTATCTATGTTGTTTTTATGATTTATGCTAGGTGTAACATGTCACATGCTTGTTGCTCCGCACACCTATAGAAGCGCAAGATACTTACTGCCCGGGGTCTGCCCAGCTTGAGGCGGGCGTTAACTCCGATCGTCAGGAGTCATCACAGGCGCCCTCGCACACGTCCATTAGCACGTGACTTTAACCGGTAACTGCTACTCTCCGTGTTGTTATTCGCATCTTGGCAGGCACGAGCAGAGTGTCCTCTCCGCAGACATTGCATCGCCTGGGACGCTTTTATGAAATCACAGACTTACACAGCATCTATGGCTCTCTCCCTCGACCTTATCAACTTTATTCGCAGGAGCGACGGGTCGCTACGTGCGTAGTCAATTCGACTGCAGCAGTTGGCGACTCTTTCAGGTTGTATCTTACTGTCGCCTATGGTACTCCGGATCATGCCCCATTCCCCATATATACGCTGTTCCGAAGCCTGCCTTCTCCGCCTTACTTGCCGTTAGGGTATCCGTATCAGTACCCGTATCCCTAGGTAAGGGATCTGCGTTATACCCCGCAGAACTGGGTCTCTACTGAATTTAGCCACATGTGGCAATATCGGAATAAAATATAGCTTTTGTCACTCGGAAGAAATGAGCTTTCTAATGGTCTAAGCATTTTCTAAATCGGTCCAGTAGTTCCTGAAATTAGCGCGTTTAAACAAACAAACTCTTCAGCTTTATAATATTAGTATAGATAGAGGTGAAGAATGGGACCGCAGCTACGCTTCACCTTGACAAATGCATAGTGTGCAAAATAACACGAATTCTTTGTCGCGGGCGGCAAAATGCTCATAGCGTGAGCACTATAGGGTTAAATGAATGTGTGTGTGTGTATGTGTGTGTGTGTGTGTGTGTGCGTGTGTGTATGTATAGATAATTCTGTTTAAATTTTGAAATAAGCATTCTTACTACATTTTATTTCGACATGGCCAAATGGCTTTGCGGTCCAGAGTCGGATCTTCGCGAACGAGGCAAACTGCAATATTATTTATAACACCTCTTTTAAATGCCCGTTGAGATCTTTCCAGCGGTAATATAAACTTTATGGCCACGTTTTAAGACTTAAAATACCATACGTCTACTTTATGACCCAATGTAGCTGTAAAGTCTAGTGAACAAGTTTCGCGTTAAACTAGACGTTTTCATAAAAATGCAACATTTAGTGACAATGTTTTAGATTGTTAGGCGTTAACGGGTATTCCAACAACAATTTTATGTTGTAAATGAGTTATATAGTTGAGATATTTAAAACATTGATGCATGAATTGTATAATATACGTCAAGTACCTATATGAAAAATAATAGCAATAAAAGATAATATAATAGCAGCAAAAATGTATGTATCTATTTTTGTTACTTAGAGTGAGAATGATTTAACCGTAGATTTTGTGAGAAAAAAAGATTTATTAAATTTCACGCCTTGATTTTTTTATCGATTAGATAGTCAAGAAACTGACAGATTTCATATTTCCTACTATTAGATGGTATCCAAGTCAAGATTTCTTCCTAGATATTGCATAAGACATGTAAGTTAGCGCATAACTTAATTAATAAACGCATAGGAAGTGCCTAGGGCGGGTATTAAAACTGTCAGAAGCAATAGTGCGAGTTTAACTTTAATAACTCATTACTCAACTTAAGTTAATACTTACCAACTTTGCAAGTACGTGTTAAGGTCAGTAAGGCAGTATGAAATGAATCTCATCAGCCATTTTTAATCCAACGTCATGGATAAGGAGAATGGGCCATGACCCACCACGCGGGCCCAATACGGATTGGTGGGTTTTAACAACTGCAAATGCAGCCGGGACCAACGGCTTAACGTGCCTTCCGAAGCACGGAGGAGGTCGAGATAGTAAATTTTGGTCACCCATCCTGTGACCGACCATTGCGAAACTTGCTTAACCTCAACAATCGCAGGCTTAGCGCGCGAACCATTGCGCTACCGAGCTGAATATAATTTTGTTTTACGCGTCCAATGGCACAGTTGTACTAATCCTACACCTGTGCAATAGGGGTCGTGGGTTTGATCCCCACCAGGGACAAATATTCATGTTTTGACTGTGTCTGAGTGATTTTTAAACTAGTTAATTCAAGAACACGCAGAAGGTTACAAATAGACATGTTCACACAACCAATTTTGGGTCTGTTTTTGTTTTGGTTGCGGGAATTGAAACCAGGATTTTCATGCCCTAGCATGAACACAGCTATATCATGCGATATGATATTATGCCATGAAGATGTGAGCGGGATAGTGACACGTTATTGAGCAATTTTTTTATGAACAACGGGGAGACTCTTATTATTTTTTTTACTTTAAATAGGCTTACTCTTGGCCTAATTCTGGTTAAGAAGAGGCCTAAGATGGAGCGAGCATTCTTAGAAAAAGCCTATTATATATCTTAGCCTTCATCATACCGATGGTATTGATAAGGCTGAAGATGGAAGCGAGCCTTCCCCGGAGTCCTCAATCGCTGAGGAACTGGCTATCTTATCTCTAACTGCCGGAACACAACAATGCTGAAAACATTGTTTTTACTGCGTCAGACTCAGGTAAGATGGTGGTAGCTAGCCAGGCGGACTTACAGTAAGTCCTACCACCAACCAAACCGAATACAATATGTACCTCCGCTAGGAATCGAACCCGGGACCCCTGGTCTAATACCGCTGATTGTTACCACTAGACCACAGAGGCGGTTAGCTACGAGCACTACGAGTGTCGATAAAAGCCTCTTGTTGCTCTCGGCTAGGGCTGCAGAAAACAATAATCTCTGTGGCGGCACCTACCTGACGCCGCACATACAACAACACACGTCGCAAGAAAGACCCTACCTACCGTGACAATAGAGGGCGCTGACAACAACTCAGTATGAGATTAAACATCATGTATGTAAACCTACATCGCGCTTACAAAGCTTCACCAGCCGCTTCACAAATGTGTATATAAATATACCAAGTCCGACAAACATCAGTTGGACCGCTATCCCCGGACTACCAACACCCAGTCCGGAGAAACAGCTCAACATTTGACCTTCCTACTAGCGGTTTACTATCTACCACCCTTTGCCATACTACCACCATTATTCCACATTGGTGACCCCGACGTGATCACCCTACAATCACTATCCATAGGTACTAATAAATAAAAACTCTGCCAAACTATCGCCAAGCCAGTCGTCAAAAGCCTTGTGTTGCATATTGCCATTAAACAAGTCGTTCTTTTGATTGGTGAATTTTGTAAATAGAGAGGTTAGTCAGATTGTGCACATACAAGTAATGACATTTGTATATAAATTTACTGAAAAGCTTTAAATCAGATAAAATAAGAAAATATTACTGTCTTAGACATTTTTATTTAAAAAAAAAGCCAAAACAACTCAACTTTATTTCAAACACCTTAAATGCCCAGTCCATAAGTCATTTTCAAAATCTCTGTAATATCCTTCAAGACAACATTATGCGTTTCGTTAGTCAGGTCAGACGTCAATTCAGTCGGATTTAAGTGTATTCCGGGGAACAACACGGTATGGTTCTCATGAATAATTTACAAGGATCAACCCAGTCGGCGTGAGCGTGTAAACAAGTGCAATATTGTAGGAGATCTACGTAAGGATAGACGTCATTGTTTCATGGATTTTGGCTTTATCACTGAACACAGCTGTCGAAAGCAAGGGTAAAGATCCCAGAGCCAAACTTACCCGTCACTTTACCGAAGATATTCCGTTATTAAAAAAATCGAGGAGTATAATCTGCCACTCTGCTTGGCGTTTGTGGACTATGAGAAAGCCTTTGATTCGATAGAGACCTGGGCGGTGCTGGAGTTTTTCCAGAGGTGCCAAGTGGACTATACGTTTATCGAGGTGTTAAGGTAAGATAAGAACATGCCACCATGTCGGTCCGATTACAGAACCAGAGCACAAATCCCATTCAACTGCAGCGAGGTGTGAGACAGGGAGATGTCATTTTTCCGAAACTGTTCACAACTGCATTGGAGGACATTTTTAAGCTCTTGGACTGGAAAGGACTCAACATCAACAACATTAATGGTCAGTATCTAACACATCTTCGTTTTGCTTCATAAGCACATCACATCATCGCACACATATCATTGAAATAAAACAACTTTTACAGTTATAAGTGCATTATATAATGAACTATAAAGTGCACATAAATCCGTAAAAGTTTTTTTATTTCAATGAATGCTTCATCACATTCCATGTATTGTGATATGGCCATAAAGTAATGCTTGGCTTAAACGAAGGTTTGGAAACGGGGAGAGATTTTTAAAACTCTTTAAAGTGCTCATTGGACAGTCGAATGCTCAACCTAAACATTAGGATACAGATCTTTGCAGAAATGTATTGACATTTTTATGTCTATAGTCGTAAAGTGATCATGTTTGTATGAAAGTAACGGGGTATGCGGTTAGATGTGCCGGTGAGTGTATAATAGAACGCAAGAATACTGAAAGAGAATATTATAGTATTCATTATTTGAGAACCATAAATTATATCAAGGTATATGGTTAGTATGACATATTCGCATTTGTACTGGAGTCGTGGCTTGCAACTGTATTAAGTAGACGAGAGTCTTCGAAATATCAAATAAAACAGTTCTAAACAATCTGGGCGTTATCAGTCTAGGTAGATCCATAAGTCAAAGGTTCGAGTCTTATTGGGGATACATAATATTGTAGAACAACCACTAGTAACAGACCCAGGGGCCCCGGATTCATTTTCCAGCGGGGGTACAAATTGTATTTGGTTTGGTTGGTGGTAGGACTTGTTGTAAGTCCGCCTGGCTAGCTACCAATATCTTATCTAAGTCTGATATCATAACAACAATGTTTTAAGCATTGTTATGTTCCGGCAGTTAGAGATAAGATAGCCAGTTCCTCAGTGATTGAGGATTCCGGGAGAGGCTCGCTTCCATCTTCAGCCTTATTAATACCTAACATCAGTGTGCCTACCGCCATCTATAAGAAGCCATCATTTCATAAGAACGTTTTGTTTGCGTTTTGTTTTTATTGAATTGGTCACATTTTGACACACTTCACACTTTGGAGGCGATGATTGAGCGAAGACGTCACAAACCTTCCGTCAAAAAACAAGCTTACTTTAAGAGATTCGTAGCTTGGTAAGATTGAAACAATACTGCGCTAAATGATGGCGGTAGGCCTGCTGGTATGATGAAGGCTAAGAGTCACCCTGTCATACATAAAAAAAACCTTACTAGCTTCCACCATCTTATCGAAGTTTATCGTCATTGATTTTAGCCTTATTTTGCTCCAGTAGTTCCTCAGTGGATGAAGAGACCGGGAAAAGATAAAGGCAACTCTGTCGGTTTCTGAATCAGAATATGTAGATGAAAACGCTTTGAACTTGTAATTCTAATGATAATAGAAACATATTTAAAAAAGTCTACTCGGCACACAAGTTAGTCTCAAACAGGACTCGATCTTGCGACCTTTGGGTACCCGGCCCACTGCTCTAACAACTGATCCAGAGGCCGCAGATTCCAGTCCTGTCTAGGAACAACTTGTGGCCGAGTCAATTTATTCTAATATTTTTCTATTAAAAATTTATCAAAAGTAGAAAAATAGCATTGAAAATGCAAATACTTAATAATCATAAATTTAAATTCTCTCTTCGGAAGCCGACCATATAAATTTCCGCGTTGTAGATAAAGAAAAATAATGACATATTGGTTGATTTTGACTACCCGACATCAGGGTTTGATTGCTTTGAATCAATCTAGCTTTGTGGAATAATGTTCACGATGAATTTCCCCGTTGAATTCTCAGTCACGTCGAGTAGCATGTAATAATGGTGTGAAACTCGTGACAAGTATTGAATAGGAAATGCTAGAACTGGATTTATAAGTCTCTAGATATGACACTATACACGTCAATTAACAACACAATTTTACAACATTTCAGGAGTTGCGAGTATCACTATTATTCATAAAAATATGTAGAAGATTTATTTTAACTTTTATTATCATTAGATAGGCAAGAAGATCGAAAAAGTCAGCAACACTTTATTGCTTAAACTTTTTATGAAACTTTTATGTTTGTCTGTTTTTTTATATTACGATTTTGTATGCACAAAAATTATAAAAATAATAATTATAAAAATCAGACAACATTTCATACTAATGACAGCATGACTTATTGATTCTAAGAAGAGTATAGCTTAAAAGCTTTTTTTATGCCCCGGCTACACGCAACCTGCACAAACTGGTTTGCGCAGGCAATACGAAGCGTGTAGCCGGGGCAATCCGCTACGTTTACCTGCGCAAACTGGTGACATTACGATGTGCTGATGAAAAAACCAGCAATATTTACAACATCCTGAGACGGAATAAACACAGATTATCACACTAGGTAGGCATTGAAACCACGACCCCGGATCATGAGAAGCCACTATCAATACCACCGCACTATCAGGATCTATACTTTTTATATTATTTGTTCAAAAGCTCCTTAAATAAACATTTCCTACAAATAAACTTTACATCCGTGTTAAGAAATTGTGTAAAAGCTTTGTCGATATCAAAGCTATGCTACCGGGCTATAAGTTATGTACTCCCAGCTGCAATATCGTGCTGAAGTCATTCAAATATCGTAAAAGTCAGCTTACTGACTGCTTTATTACTTTTTAAACGTTTTAATGGCAATGCTTGGCGCATAGTAAATGTGATGTAGTAAATTTGTGTTTACGTTTAAATAAGTGTGATTGTGAAATAAACCTTTTGCGGACTACAGTTGCCGTGGTCACGGGTTGACTCAACTGAAAAGCGACACAGCAACTAAAAAGGTATCGAAACGTAAACCCAAAAAACCGAAAATAAACCGAAAAATTAGAGTACTAAATATATATTTCGGGTAAATAAATCGCACTAAATAGTCCGCAAAAGTTGTTTTATTTCAATTATGAGTGCGAGAAGAAACTTATGATTGCAATTAGTATATTTATAATTAGTATTTATATTGGCCACTAATCCTCACTCGTTAAGAAGAAGAAGCACATTAATTTAGACTAAATCAATTTTCTCTAATTGGTTATAATCCACAATGTTTGAGATGTAAGATTCGACATCGATTGAGTAAAGATAAGTACAGACAATATTCAGACTGTATCAATAATATAAGTATGATTATCGATAAATCCAACTTCATTCGTCATTTGCTAGCAGGACATCGGTGTCCAGAGAACATTGGATTATCTATTGTGTTAAAAGCCTTCCAAACGCCAAGTAAGTTGTGAGAAAAGTTCATTTATGAATACAACAGAATATGCAATTATCATTAACCTAACCACGTGAATCTGAATAATTTTAAACCGTAAAAAATTTAAAACTTAACTGTCTAAAGCGCTATATCTATGATTGACTGAGTAATGAATTATGATAAAAATATTTTAACAGATTCAAACCTGGAAGTCCAAAAGCATAGGAGTTAGCCAACTTCAATCATCTCAGATGCTTCTTAACACAACCACTTTGTTTTTCACAAATCATCACATGTAACTGTGTAAGGTCCATCACTTATTATACCTTACAATAAGACTTCATTAATTCTTCATTTAAGAAAATAAAATATTAGTAAGACTGAACCAATAAAACTATTGAAACGACGCGACGCCGGAACGGACGGGAAAATCAACTTACGCGTCTGACAAATCAAATTCACTACCTTCACTGAAATAATAAAAAATGCCATCTTATCTCTCTCGTAGATATATAAATCTATATGGTGCAAGATATTATAAGTACATGCTTCCTAAAACTTTGAATAGTCTACCAAAAGATGTAGTTAATATTTATTTAAATAATTCAAATTTTAGAAAGCATTTAAATAGTTTCTTACTAACAAAAACGATACTACCTACATTCTCTAAGTCAAATGTAATAATGGATGCAGGGCGCTTGCAACACTATTAGTCCATTAGCCTGTTCCCAGTTAAAAAGTACCAAAAAAATAAAAATAAATATGAACAAAAAATATCAAATAAACTAATAACATATAAACCGTCGACTAATGTTCGTGCAATAATTCTGAGTACCTACCTACCTATTTACAGTGTAACTTATGCACGATAGTTATGCACGTTTTATGTTTCTGCTTTCGTATTTGTGTTTGTTTTTTTTAATAATTTACAGTATTGTCTTATTATGCGAACCCTCATGGGCACACAAACCCTAGTGTTTTTGCTAATGAGTTTCGATGTATAATAAAATTGTATGTAACCATGTCTTGAACAAATAAATAAATAAAGAAATTAAAAAACAGTTTGTATATTAATCGTATTAATTAACTGACTTGTTTACTGTTTTCTGTTAACAGGAAATAAAAGAAAATGGTGTCGTGGATCGATTTCGAAAAAGTAAAGCATCATAATTAGAAATCAATTTCAATAGACTTTTTTTTCAAGGTAGACCTATGTTTTGCTTAAATAAATAAAATATTTAATGCTCCTCATCTCAATCGTTACTTGTAACAAACTAATGAGTTTTTAATTGATTCCACAATACTTAAATAGTCATGATTAATGATTGAATACAGGCCAGTAGGCTCAGCGTGATCTGAAAACCGTCGAAGAGCTTTAGCCTCGGAGTCATTAACAACCAAAGCGGTTTAAAAGATTTTGGCGGCTTACTTCTATAATTAATCTCTGCAGAAAGTTACTTAAACTTTTTTGGTTAAGTCCTAATTAAGTACCCAATTGCCGCGACTTCTAAAATCTGTGCCCTTTTTTGCTATTGGCCTACCTACATATTTTACGTTTAGTGGTTTAGGGCAGATATTAATAATAACTGATCTAAACCATTTGTTTGGACAACATCATAGTATGGTGGTATTGTATAAAGGTGGTATTGTCCACTATATTCAGATTTGATACCGTTTATAGTTTTTTTTTTATAGCTACACTGTTTGGAAAAAAGTTCTCCAAACAAGTGGCAGAATAATTAACATTTAATTAAATTACTTTAATAGATTTTAAAATCTACCTGAGTGCTTCGACATCTAAATAGAAGCATACGTCTGTGTCGTAGACGTGGATTCGCGCTTACTCTAGGCATAAACTGAAAATCAGTGCTTTGCTGTCAAGTAAAGGTATCACTGAGTTTTTGCCTCTTTCTTTAGATGCGGCACACAGATTGAGATGATATAATCTTATTTGTTCCTTAGCTTTTGTGTTTTATTCTTGTGTATTGAATGTGTGTGCTGTATATGAAATAAAAATTTATCTTATCTTATCTTATCTTAAATAGCAAAGTGCCTACTAATGCTAACTATTTTATTACAGTTATCTTCAATACTTCTTTCTATAGTGGACTAAAAATCTCAACTTTGTGTGCTTGACCTTTCGTCTCAGTAGGATTAGTAAAAGGACCACGGGAAACAAATTTAATGTTTTATTGTACCGACCTGTATGTAGATATTTAGTTAAATAAAAAAAAATTAACTAGTTGTAGTTGCGGGTCATACCTTTTTCTTAACGGATCATTGAATAGGACTGTGTTAAATAATGGTTTTTCTTTCACGTGATTGAAAACATGAATCGTACATTATCGAGATAAATAACATGATGTAAGTTTTTTTTACAAATAGTAAAGAAGATTTATAGTGTTAGTAGTTCATAAATAAGGCGAATAAATAAATATCACTGTTTTAATCAGTAAGAAACGAATGAATACGCAGAGTACGTACTGTGGTGATCGGAGGCAATTAAGAAGACACTGTTTTAACTTGCAATCAATTTATTTTAACAGAATTAAACCATACGTACATCTTATGTTTTGAGTCATCCCGTGACCACGGCAGCTGTAAAGGTGCCGAAAAGTCGGGAAAATCAAAAAACCCCTAAAAAACCTAAAAATACGGACAATTACAACTTAGTTCGTGAAAATATAGCGCGTTTGATATCCGTAAAAGTTGTTTTATTTCAAAGAATTATAACATTTCGTGCGCGAGCGGATCAACCGCTGCTACGCAACTGTTTTAGAAACGATTCTTTTTAATATAATCGAACCATGACATACCGTTCGATTATACGGAGGAATTTGCATTGCGATGCAAATACTCCACAGTACCTAACAATATTTTATTTTATTTAATTCGGGAAATTTACAGGCAAATGTAAACATGAATAAACAACATTAATATTTATGCCAAATGATTTAAACAAAGAATGTAGACTACTCTGCCATAAATATAAAAACAGTAAAAAATGCAATACATTTTATACTGTAATTTCCCGTTCTTTGAACCCATAAAGCCTGATTACATTTACCGAGAACTTGATCGAAATAATTTATCAGAAAATTGCAGCTTGTAATTTAATTACGCTTTCATGGAACGATGGCAAAATTGCTTTTACGGTATTATGAGTACAGAGTATGAATGAATGTATGCAACTGCAGTTACTGGAGCAGATTAGGGCGGGTCACACATAACAATCCTCCTACATCACTTTCATACATTTTAAGATAGTGGTTGACCTGGTAATGTTACGTTACGTTACGTCGAAATATTTTAGTAGGTCTAGCAGGAATAATTTTCGAGTAAGTGTCTAGGAAGTAAAGAAAAAAATTATGAGCTTCCGCCCGCGGTTTCACCCGCGTGGTTCCCGTGGGAATGTCGGGATAAAATGTAGGTTATGTTACTCTCGGTACTTTCAGTTGAATCAAGGAACGACAAAAAACACACATTTTCACATTTTTACCTTATAAATATACAGATATTAGTTAGGATGAAGCGACCTTCCTAGCGGACGAAAACGGAACTACAATTTCCTATATTTTTTTTTTCTCAAACTCATTCAGTCATTATTTTCGAAAAAAGAACACGCGAAGTATCGAATTTACGGACAAAGAAAATCAAATCCATTGCAGGAGCGTTTTTTTAATTTGGAACATTACAAAGAGTTTTAACAACTCCAGCACGCCGTTTCATACAACATTGCAGGAGCGCTGTAATGTTCCAAATTCAAAAAGACGCTCCTGCAATGAATTTGATATTCTTTTAGTAATTATTAAATGTATAATATAAAAAGTATGTTTTATTTCCCTGCATTCTTTTGAGACAAGCACTATATATGCCTCGGCGGAAATGGCAATTGCCTGTCTCGTATTAGTGAAGTCCTCGCCTACGGGGATCGGCCTTCAAACTCATACTCGACCTGCAATTGCCTATTTCACGGCCTATTATATTACGTGCTCGACACTTACTCGATACTATTTTGATAGTTTTTCGTGCTAACCCTACTGGTATTTGATTAAAAGTCGTGAGCAGACAAGACACGCATGCTATCATTGCATTGATTTTACACTCAAAAGGTAAATCATTCTCGATTTTACATCACATCGTCCCATGACATTTTTCAGTTGTTGTGAAGTCGCGTTGTGAAATTTTCATACCACTGCTAAAACCGCCAAAGGTCGTGGATAATTATATAAAGTTAGTAAAAGTTTCACAAAGCTAAGTCAAACTGTACACAAAAATCTTACTTACATCTTTATAGCCATGACTCGAGATTTAAATTGAATCAAATAGAATCATGTAATAGTACATTATTGCAAAGGCCGTAAAATAGACAATTGCAGGTCGAGTATGAGTTTGAAGGCCGAGCCGTTGGCGAGGACTTCACTAATACGAGACAGGCAATTGCCAATTCCGCCGAGGCATATATAATGCTTTTCTCAAAAGAATGCAGGGAAATAAAACATACTTTTTATATTATACATTTAATAATTACTAAAAAAATCAAATTCATTGCAGGATTGCATCTTTTTGAATTTGGAACTATACAGCACTCCAGCAATGTTGTATGAAACGGCGTGCTGGAGTTATTAAATACTCTTTGTAATGTTCCAAATTCAAAAAACGCTCCTGCAATGGATTTGATTTTCTTTGTCCGTAAATTCGATACTTCGTGTTTTCTTTTTTCGAAAATAATGACAACTTTTCCATGCCTGTTTGAGAAAAGATTTTTACCACTTTTATCTCTCAGATTGTAATTTTAAGTTTCCAATAAAGTACTCTTACAATGCGGCCTCAAAGTATATAAAATACAGAAGGCTACCGCAATTTCCCCACAAAAGCACTTTCCCCGATTGTTAAACCCACAATGGAAGGAATCGTTCTTGGAAGTACCTTTAAAAGGGGCAAACTCGTAAAGTTTAAAATCATGTGTCGTATGAAGAGATAGACATTACCTTTGAAGTTTAAAAGGTGTTTATAATATATTTACGGGGTTATTTTAGCTTGTTCTGGATGGTCTGGTTGCCTTATGAGCGGCTTGATAAACTCTGACACCGGAGGTGGCCACTAATCCTCATACAATAAAAGAGAAAGAGAGCTGAGAGAACTTGTTCTGGTTTTAATTTTATTCGCTTCTGGTAATACTTGCATTTGCCCTTGCTCAAACCAAGGAGCAACGCCCTTGCTTTTTATGGCAGAACCTTCAAGAAGCCACTTCTTCCAAATTACTTTCACTATATACCTACTCGGCGAGAAGAAACTTCTTTTCAGCTAGATGTATAAGCTCAGCGACCGCAGCCTTTGACATGATCTTGTTGGCATTTTTACCGACTTCAACAAAAAAGGAGGGAGGTACTCAATTCAACGCGTATTTTTTTTTTTGTCTTATGTATGTATACCGATTACTTCGGTGTTGGTGATCCGATTTTAATAGTTGTTTTTTTGTTCGATCGGGTACACTGTCAATTTGGTCCCATATAAGTCTCATTGAGATCCGATGATAATCTTCGGAGATATGGGGCCTAATGTCATGGAAGTCATGAATCAATTATATCATCCAGGTAATTGTTAGATTCTTGTTCGAGCTGAAGTTTCACGCAATAACTACTGAGCGGATTTTGATAAAATTTTTATAATTCTTTTTTTATCTAAAAGAAAATGGTTTATGTGTGGTCTCATATAATTTTTACAGAGATTTGGCCAGTAGTTTTTTCAGAATCCTGAAAAATATCATACACGTTTTGGCAAGTAGTCGTTTACCTAGATGATATCATGGTTGTGTATGGGCTGATTTTTAGTGTAAGTAACGGCACATGATGTAACTAAAAAGTCTGAAATAAAAACATTTTATAAAAAAAATCAAACCGACTTCAAAAAGTAAAAAATAAAACTTTTGGAGTCGGTGCTAGCTAGCTAAGGCAAAAAATATATATAGTTAATAGAAGTGCAATGTAGAATGCCTTGGCTGGCACCGACTCCAAAAGTTTTGTTTTTTACTTTTTGAAGTCGGTTTGATTTTTTTTTATAAAATGTTTTTTTAGGTATATATTTGCAAGCTGAGAAACTTCAAAAGCGCGATTCATGCTTTCATAAAAATCCACTTTATATTGACCTAGCTAGGTAAAGTTTTATTTGTCAAAATTAGGAAATTTTAGCCTGAATTAATTTAGGCAAGTTCTTAAAAAAATACAATAAGGCACTTAAAATGTTTTAAGAACTGATAAAGATTAAACTGATACTTATAGTAGTCTTTACGCGTGAAACAAGAATTTTCACTTGAAAATGTTTGGCATTGCTATTCCAATAATATAAAAATATAAACTTTTGTGTTTCTTATAGTGTCGTATTCTTGGATGTCTTAGATATTTATATGACATTGAATAGGTTCTAATCGCTTCATACTTATTATATTAATTACACAATTGTGTCTACTTGCATTTCGGAAAAGGCACTGGGTACGAGTACAATTTATTTAGCGTACTAAAACACTTGTACCAAGCTAAATGGTAACGTTTACTAAAATTTGTGTTGTGTTCTAGCTTCTATTGTTAAAATGTTTATTGCTAAACGAACATGATTAGAATCTTGACAAAATAATTAGCTATCTGTGTAAACAAACTTGAAATACTTAGTGGTTTACCTGCACAAAGCAATTAAGCCTTTGCTCAAATACAAAATCATTTGAATACTGAATAATTACGTGTTATTGTTACTACAGTGATATTCTTTGACATCCCGATGGCGCAGTGGTACTGATCATATTAACTGAGACCGACTCGTGGGTTCAATCTCCACCCGGATATTTTTTTTGAACAACGGGGAGACTGATGATAAATCTGAAATTCTACCGGAATGCTCATCCTCTGAGGTGAAAACATTGTAGCTAGCCAGATGGACTAACAAGTCTTACCACCAACCATACCGACTACAATATGTAGCCCCACTGGGAATCGAACCCGAGACCTCTAGGTATTATACCGGTGGTGTTACCACTAGACCACAGAGGCAGTTTAAACATTTATCTGATGAAGTCTTGTGTTTGTTCGGTAATATTGAAAATAATTGTCCTTTACATATTAAAATGAGTTAAGTACTTGCCTACTTTAGAAGATATCAAAAGTTGTTTGTAATATCTTACATAAATAATGAATAGTATTAGAAGTAAAAAAAGACAATATTTTATACGTAACATTTCCTACAGTTTGTTAGGTACCTACCTTTATTCCTTCTTCTGAAATTTATCGATAGTACTGCATCGACAGTTGAGTCCAGCCCTTATTGATTGTCTCTTCAAATAGTTCGTATGACACAAATCACACAAAAGTAAATTAGATAAGTGGAACGACGAAACGACTTGTCGTTTTTTTTGTGATTTGTGTCATACGAACTATTTGAAGAGACAATCAATAAGGGCTGGACTCAACTGTCGATGCAGTACTATCGATAAATTTCAGAAGAAGGAATAAAGGTAGGTACCTAACAAACTGTAGGAAATGTTACGTATAAAATATTGTCTTTTTTTACTTCTAATACTATTCATTATTTATGTAAGATATTACAAACAACTTTTGATATCTTCTAAAGTAGGCAAGTACTTAACTCATTTTAATATGTAAAGGACAATTATTTTCAATATTACCGAACAAACACAAGACTTCATCAGATAAATGTTTAAACTGCCTCTGTGGTCTAGTGGTAACACCACCGGTATAATACCTAGAGGTCTCGGGTTCGATTCCCAGTGGGGCTACATATTGTAGTCGGTATGGTTGGTGGTAAGACTTGTTAGTCCATCTGGCTAGCTACAATGTTTTCACCTCAGAGGATGAGCATTCCGGTAGAATTTCAGATTTATCATCAGTCTCCCCGTTGTTCAAAAAAAATATCCGGGTGGAGATTGAACCCACGAGTCGGTCTCAGTTAATATGATCAGTACCACTGCGCCATCGGGATGTCAAAGAATATCACTGTAGTAACAATAACACGTAATTATTCAGTATTCAAATGATTTTGTATTTGAGCAAAGGCTTAATTGCTTTGTGCAGGTAAACCACTAAGTATTTCAAGTTTGTTTACACAGATAGCTAATTATTTTGTCAAGATTCTAATCATGTTCGTTTAGCAATAAACATTTTAACAATAGAAGCTAGAACACAACACAAATTTTAGTAAACGTTACCATTTAGCTTGGTACAAGTGTTTTAGTACGCTAAATAAATTGTACTCGTACCCAGTGCCTTTTCCGAAATGCAAGTAGACACAATTGTGTAATTAATATAATAAGTATGAAACGATTAGAACCTATTCAATGTCATATAAATATCTAAGACATCCAAGAATACGACACTATAAGAAACACAAAAGTTTATATTTTTATATTATTGGAATAGCAATGCCAAACATTTTCAAGTGAAAATTCTTGTTTCACGCGTAAAGACTACTATAAGTATCAGTTTAATCTTTATCAGTTCTTAAAACATTTTAAGTGCCTTATTGTATTTTTTTAAGAACTTGCCTAAATTAATTCAGGCTAAAATTTCCTAATTTTGACAAATAAAACTTTACCTAGCTAGGTCAATATAAAGTGGATTTTTATGAAAGCATGAATCGCGCTTTTGAAGTTTCTCAGCTTGCAAATATATACCTAAAAAAACATTTTATAAAAAAAAATCAAACCGACTTCAAAAAGTAAAAAACAAAACTTGTGGTAGATAGGAAGCGGTTGAATTCAATTGTTTTTCTATTACGTGAATTGTTTCTTCTATAATTGTTTAGTTTTTGTTTTAATGTGACCAATAATGAGTAAATTAGATAAGTGGAACGACGAAACGACAAGTCGTTTCGTCGTTCCACTTATCTAATTTACTTCTAATTTATTATAATCTTAATAATTTAATAATTTATTCTAATTCTTATCTAATTTATTTTAATTTCACAATACACAGGTACAGCCGGTTGTGCATTCAGAAAGTAATAGAAATTTCTTTTTAAAATTAAAAATGTAACATGTTAAATATTTATTTATTTAGTATTCAAGGAAGAATTTATTTAAAAATAGCTCTTGACCACGACTACTTGCGCAAGTAGCCTGTGTCTTTACTTGCTCCAGTTATATGCACCATGTATAAGTACAAAGCGAGTAACTCGAACAAATAGTTTGCGCATATTACTCACGCGTGTAACCCGCATCTTTACTTGCTCCAGCTACATGCACCGTGTACAAGCACTCTAAGGCTACTCTTTCCGGTACAGAAGCCACGTTGCTCTATGGCCAGGGCCTGTATTCACTATGACCACTTACCGATTCCTTGCTCAAACCACACGAATGTCGTATTTGGTTTCGACATTTTAAAAAACCGTTTTCACTAATACCCTTACACATTTTAAAGTTATTTTACTTGTTTAATAATTATACAACTTGTGACTTTCATGTACTTGTACAATAATTCTATAATTTGGGAGTGATGGAGAAAACGACTTTTGAAAATGTCAAAACCAAGTACGATTGCCGTGGTTTGAGCAAGGAATCGCTAAGTTGTCATAGTGAATAAGGGCCCAGGAAGGTGTCCTCCAGCAAGTGAAAAGACCGAAACAACAAGATATGTTGCAGTAGTTTTCTACAAACTATCCTATTTACAAGACTCACCCCCACACTCCACTCAACCTCGTCGTGGGTAAAAATGGTAGTGTGCGCTAGGTCTAACACGGAGTGGCTACGTACTCTTGCTCTGGTACCTCTGGTACTCTGGCTCCTCCAGGTCCTTACGGAGTTATGACTTAGTATACCGATTTCGAGGAGTATTTTGAAGAGGTTTTCAATGAGGTTTCGTTAAGTCGAGGATGAGTAAGTTTTGGAGGAACGACTTAGAATATGGGTGAAAGTTTCTGAACTTATGTGTTAAAAATGCGTAATCGCCTGCTTTTATTTTTTTCATCTTCGAGTCGTAATGCAAACTTCCCAAGTTAGAAAGAACTGATCATCAAAGTATTCAACTTACGTGTAGAAACGCTTTCAGTAAATTACTAAAGGAAACTTTTGTATTCTAGCCCTTTTCGTTTGTACTTGAAGATGGTCGCTTAAGTATATTAAAAGTGTTTTATCCAGTAAATCAACGGTCATAGGTTTACATAGTAAAATAAAAGCAATCCCTAAAAAACTTATCTGAATTATGAATTAAATAACAAAGAAGAAAGGTAATTCCGCCCGTACATTAACTCTAATAATTACCAATTAACTCTTACTATTTAAAATTCTATTTTATAGTATTCCCATATTATTGTTTAAGTTTGTATGTTGTTTTATTAGAAACTAGCTTCCGCCCGCGGTTTCACTCGCGTGGTTGCCGTTTCCGTGAGAATATCGAGATAAGAAGCTATTGTTACTCTCCGACATTTCCAATAACTCTTTCTTTTCAAAAATCAAGTCGATTGGTTGTGAAGTTAGGGCGTGAAGGCAAACAAACACATTATCGCATTATCCTTTTTAACTGACTTCAAAAAGAAGGAGGTTATCAATTCGTGCGTATGTTTTTTTTCAATATTTTTTGTTCAGAGCTCGGACATTTATGAACCGATTTGAATAATTATTATTTTTTTTTGGAAGGGTGTACTTTCAAGTTGGTACCATTAAAGTCAAGACAAAATCTGATGATGGGATCTTGGTGAAATCGAGGGAACTCTTCAAATGTTATAGGCACACCTATATCGATTTCGATGTTTTCTTAAGTAACTCGTGCATTTGCTTCCGTTAAGATTACAAACGGTCATCGGAACTATTAAATGCTTAGCATTTCATGGAAGCCATACGATGACTTTAATAATAAATAAATAAATAAATCCATTTATTTGCAAGAATATGGTGGTGATGGTTGTTACAATTGGTTCGTTCTGACATATTCTATCGTACATATGACGACATGCAAAATTTAAATACTAATTATTGTTACATTTTGGTTAATTTAACATTATACAATATATGAAATACAAGTTTAATTGAATATAATGCCATTGGTGATGAATACAAATATAAAATAGTCAAATTACAATACAATGTCCAAGATTATAAGAAATATATTGAAGATATAGTCAAGTAAATTATAAATGTCAATACGTAAATAAAACAAAAGTCAGATTTTATCGTTCAAGAACTCGCTAATTGTATAATACATTTTGTCAATGAGGAAATTAAATAATTTATGTCGGAATTTATTCATAGTCAAGTTTTTTATGTCATTTGGCAATTTATTAAATACTCGAATTGCCATACAATATGCGTTCCTTGAATATAAAGCTAGTCTTTGCTTAGGTATTTGCAATGTATTACCTACCCTCTGTCTGCGTACAATGTCTTTCTTTACAAACAAGTCATTATGGTTTTTCACAAATATCGAGATTTCATATATATAAAGACATGGTAGGGGTAATATGTTTAAATCTTTAAATAAAGGTTTACAACTGTCTAAAAAATGAGTACCACAGATTGACCTTATACATTTTTTTTGGATCTTAAAAGCTCTGAGAATATCCACTGAGTTTCCCCATATTATGAGACCATAACGCAACAAGGAAGATACATAACCGTGATAGGCCATGATTGCTGCTTCTTTTGATGCTATTCTTCTAATTCTATTAAGAGCATAAACATATCTATCTAGTTTTGTTACTAGTGTGTCAATGTGAGGTTTCCAGTCACTAAATTTGTCTATTTTATTTCACGTTGATCTGAAATATAATTGTATTACAGTGTAGTCTTCTATTCGGTATTCATTGGCATCGCGGTTTCAGAGTATATAAAAAAATATATTTTTATCTCTCTGGCATCCCCAAACGTCAACTTCACTTTTCTTTCGCGCGTTCGCCGGCATCGTTGGTAAAAACTAGAAAATCGACAAATTCTTTATATAATTCTTTGAAAGTGCGATTTCCATATAATTATAATGTCATCTGATAGAAAATTGAAAAGAAGAATAAGAAAATATGAAAGACGTCTCCAGCGTTTAAAACGTAAACGAAGCAGAAGCGGCACACGGACACGAAGTAGGAGCAGGACACGCAGCCGGAGCAGGATACGCAGCCAGAGCAGGACACCAAGCAGGAGCCCGGCTCCATCACCATCTGATTCTCAGGAAAACATGCCATCTCCAATCGCAGGTATGATTATCGTTATCACTTTAATTTTACAATAGAAACTTAAACCAACAAAACGCTTCCGTGCTGGTACGCGATACCACTAGTAGTACGAAGATCAAAACTCGATACGTGATATCACAGTTTTGATTTGGTACGAGATACCGACCCATAATGTACGAGATACATTATATTTAACACGCGATGTTATAACTATGAAAACAAGTAGGTATGTGTCTTTAGACTACCACAATATTGGGTTTTCTACTTACAGATGCTACGGATACGGATAAAGAAATTATAGCCTTCCAGGAAGCTTTGGGCCTAGAATATGAAGAAACTAGCAAATTCCAAGGTAATATACAACCTGAAATCACAAAGAGGTGGAATCATATTCTCATAAATGGATTGACAAAAGAGGAAAAAAATGAACTTTTAAAAATGTACAAACCCCCTGAAAATTGTCAATTATTGGAGGCGCCAATACTCAATGAAGAAGTGAAATCAGTTGTAACAGAAAACTCTAAAATAAGGGACCGGTCACTGGAGCTGGTTCAACACCAACTGGGCACGGCCACAGGCATTATTGGACATGTCATGACCAACATCATAGAAAATAAAATAGATAAAATTGAATTAGTAAAGACACTTACAGACGCCTCAAAGCTGCTGAACGACATACATTATCAAAACACTAGAACACGAAGAGTCCTTATAGCCCCGCTCCTAGACAAAAGCTTCAACAGCCTGATAGAACAGGTCAAGAGGGATGAACACCTGTATGGCATGGACTTGGCAACAAAAATAAAAACAAGTCAGGATCTGAAAAAATCCTCCCTACAAATTAAAAAAACAGTGCCAAAACCCACTCTACCAAAGACTTATAACAAAAATAAGCCATCGGGAAACCGCTACGGTCCATCTCAGCCACAACAAGCCCAGCAAACAAAAGTGACGGCAACTCGAGGTGGACTCAAGAACCGTGCGACACAACCGCCGCCGTCACGTCGCCCAGCCCAATACCAATATCGCCCCGAGAGGGCTGCGCCACGTGGGTCACACAACAGGCGCTAGAAGATCAGGTACATGCTGGTAATATTACAAAATATTTATCTTGTTGGCAAAAAGTAACCTCTGACCCTACTTTACTAGAATGGGTAAAAGGCTACCGTATCCCCTTTATTGAGACTCCAGTACAATCATATGTCCCAAAAAGTAATATCCCTCTTACAGAACTTGACAACATGCGTCAAAGCATTACCAATTTGTTAGAACTGGGCGCTGTAGAGACATGCAGTCCATGTAGGGAACAATTCATTTCTAAGATATTCCTGCGACCAAAACCTAATGGAAAATATAGGTTTATTTTGAATTTAAAGCCCCTTAATAAGTTTATTGAATCTGATCATTTTAAGATGGAGGATATCAGAACTGCCATAAAGCTAGTTAGTCAGGATTTTTTCATGTGTTCAATTGACTTAAAGGAATCATATTTTTTAGTAGCAATAGCACCAGAGCATAGGAAATACCTTCGCTTTGAATTTGAAAGAGTCCTTTATCAGTTTACAGCCTTACCCTATGGTCTCTCCACAGCACCCAGTGTCTTCACAAAACTAATGAAACCAGTAGTTAGTGTTCTCAGAGAACAAGGATTTTTATCAACTATAATATACCTTGATGATTACTTATGTATTGGCCGTTCTTATAAAGAATGTGTAGAAAATAGAAATGCAACTCTCCACGTTTTTCAATGCTTGGGACTTATAGTAAATTATGAAAAGAGCTCCTTAACACCCAGTACATCTTGCAAATACCTTGGGTTTATTATTAAATCACATAGTATGACCCTAGAACTACCACATGAAAAGCGTGACAAAATAATTGGAATTATAAATCAATATCAAAAACTCAAGCATTGTAAAATAAGAGAATTTGCAAAACTATTAGGGACCTTAGTAGCGGCAAGCCCAGCTGTGCCTTATGGCCTAGCCCATACAAAATCAATGGAAAGAGAAAAATTCTTGGCCCTGTTACACCACAATGATGATTATAATGCTGTGATGAGTCTACACTCTAACATCTTACAAGACCTGACATGGTGGGACTCCCACATTATGACGTGTAACAAAAGCATTACCTATAAACACTTTGTGTTAGAGATATTCTCAGATGCATCTTTGACAGGGTGGGGCGCACACAGTAATGGCGAAAGTATAGGAGGCTTGTGGTCACATACAGAACAACAGTTTCATATAAACCAACTCGAATTATTAGCGGCCCTATTTGGGTTAAAATGTTTTGCAAGCTCACACAGTCACTGTGACATACTACTGCGAATAGATAACACAACTGCCATTGCATGCATCAATAAAATGGGTAGTGTTCAATATCCTCATTTAAATAATATTGCTAGAATAATCTGGGCTTGGTGCGAAGATAGACAAATTAACATCTATGCCTCTTACATAAAATCTAAAGATAATGTACATGCTGATGAAGAATCTCGCAACACAAACATAGACACAGAATGGGAATTAAATAATAAATCCTTTCATTTAATTATAAAAGAATTTGGACCCCCACAAATTGACCTATTTGCATCTAGGATTAATAAAAAGTGTGATACATACGTCTCATGGAAACGAGACCCAGATGCTTTTGACATTGATGCTCTAACACTTAACTGGGCACTACACTTCTTCTATGCCTTCCCACCATTCGCACTTTTGACAAAGTGCTTCCAAAAAATTAAAAATGAAAAAGCCAAAGGCATAGTCGTATATCCACTTTGGAAATCACAGCCATGGTACCCTCTTGCTATGAGCCTGATGGTAACCAGAACCGTAATCTTTAAGCCTAACATTAATTTACTAATCTCTCCTTTTAGAACACAACACCCTCTGAGCAGTCACCTTACCCTGGCAGCGAGCATCTTCTGCGGGAGGCATTCCGACGCCGAGGTTTGCCAGAAAGTGCACTAGACATTATGTTAGCATCTGTTGCAGAGGGTACGATGAAACAATATAGTACAACTTATAAAAGCTGGTGGAAATTCTGCCACACACATAAACAAGAATCCTTCTTAACTTCTATACCATTTATAATAAAATTCTTAACAGAAAAGTTTGAAAATGGGGCAGGCTATAACACCCTCAACTGCCACAAATCTGCACTCTCTCTCCTCATAGGAGAAAGAGTTGGTACAGATGACAGAGTGAAGCGATTCTTAAGAGGTGTGTTCAGACTGAAACCAGCTATGTCACGTTATAAAGACACATGGAACCCATGTATCGTTTTGAACTACATTACCAACTTACCATCTAACTCGGCCCTGAATCTAGAAATGCTCACAAAGAAACTAGTCACTTTACTGGCTTTGGCAACTGCTCAAAGAGTACATACCATATCATTAATAAAACTCCAAGACATATCTGTATATAACAGTAAAATCGTAATATCAATTAGTGACCTGACAAAAACATCAGTCACCACAAAACAGCAAACAATTTTAAATCTTCCATTTTATAACCAAAACCTTAAAATATGCCCAGCCAGCACTCTCCAAGATTACATACAGGTCACAACAGACATTAGAAACATAGAAACATACCTATTAATCAATTTAAAAAAACCACATCATCGTGCCTCAAAACAAACCATAAGCAGATGGATTAAAAGCCTCCTGAAAGATAGTGGAATTGATACAAATCAATTCACTGCACACAGCACACGGCACTCTGCCACTTCATCAGCCAGTAAAGCTGGAGTATCCTTAGATGTAATCAGGAAAACTGCTGGCTGGTCGGAGAACTCACTGACCTTTGCCAAATATTATAATTTGCCAATACAAGAAAACAACAATAGTAATCATTTTGTTCAATCAGTGTTTGCTTTAGATTAATTACAAAAAATCTCAGCACAGAATAACATAATCCCTTACCTGAAACTTTATCTTGACGTCTGCTAATTATAATTAAATAGCCTTATAGTCTTACTATAAGGCTATTTAACTAACAAGATAGAATAGAGACTGATTAATTAACAACATATAATAGAGACTTCTATTATTGTCACATAATATAATTATTACTAATATTATTACCATTAATATTCATAATATAATTATTATTAATATTATAATGAGGCAAGGACTATTAAAATAAAACAATGTAACTATAATCTTCCATGTTTTATTACTATAAAAGCCTATTATATCTAAGAAACATGTAAGACATAAATAGAATGTACCCACTATGCTAAAAACTCTAAACATCTACACTGTAATACAATTATATTTCAGATCAACGTGAAATAAAATTGTAAATTGGACGAACTTACCTAAGTGAAGTCCAATTGTAATTTTGTGAACGTTGATCTGAAATATAATTACCCACCCAGCCCAGCATCATCTACTAACGGAGCTGATCCCATGCATAGTGGGGTATCTATGTCGAGCTCTAAAATAGTGAAGTTGACGTTTGGGGATGCCAGAGAGATAAAAATATATTTTTTTATATACTCTGAAACCGCGATGCCAATGAATACCGAATAGAAGACTACACTGTAATACAATTATATTTCAGATCAACGTTCACAAAATTACAATTGGACTTCACTTAGGTAAGTTCGTCCAATTTACAATTATTATACCTAGGAACTTTGTCATGTTTTCGTTCACTATTTGATTATTTTTAAAATTAATATTCAGATTTATATCTACACCATTTTTTGTTTTAAATAGTATATATTTTGTCTTGTCTAAGTTAATATTTAGGTTGTTATTCTCTAGCCAGTTTATTATTTTGCTTAAAGTTACATTGGCTATGTTTTCTAATTCTCTTTTGTCCTTAGATTTAATGATAATAGTAGCATCATCAGCATAAAGTATACATTTTTGATCCGATACGGTGGTCAGATCATTTATATATAATAGAAACAACAACGGCCCTAAGACACTGCCTTGAGGAACACCACATCTGTTGACACAGCACGTAGAATTATAAGATTTCCTTATTTTACCAGACAGTCGTGAAATTTCTACGCATTGTTTACGTTCTGATAGAAAACTCTCTATCCATGACAGTGCATTTCCTCTGATACCTAGTTTTTCTAATTTGTTAATGAGTAGTTTGTGACAAACACTGTCAAATGCTTTACTCATATCAAGAAATATAGCTAAAGTATGCATACCATCATCAAGGTTTTGAGTTATTTCTTTAACAAGATGAAAACAAGCCAGAGTTGTGGAGCTACCCTTACGAAATCCGTACTGTTCTTTTTTTAATATGTTTTGAGATGTAATAAAAGTATAGATTTTACCATGCATAACTTTTTCCCAGATCTTTGACATAATTGGATTAAGTGTGATTGGTCTGTAATTTTTAATATCATTACGAGATCCCTTCTTATGTAGTGGCTTCACTATAGAGTATTTCATTTCAGCAGGAAAGTAACCTTGTTCCATTGAGAGATTAATTAGGTGTACTAATGGTCTAACAATATAAATAGCACACTTTTTTATAATGTATGTATTTATTTTGTCATATCCTGCTGAATTCGTGTTTTTTAAGTTTTTTATTATTTTTAAAATATCGTCATCATTTACAGGCGATAAATAAATACTATTAGGGTGAAAAGGTATGTTACTTAAGAGGTTATTAAGCCTTTTGTTGTTGTCATATTTATTATTTGTATTACTGATAAAATATTTATTGAATTCATTACATATTGAATTAGGATTATTTATATATTCGTTATTGTCAAGTTTTAATTCAGTTATGTCAATTTGTGTTTCGTTACTTTGTACACTATTTTTTATTATATCCCATGATGTCCTGCAAACATTTTTTGATTTAATTAAGTACTGTGTATTTGTGTTTTTTTGAGCTTGATCAATACATTTTTTCAATATTCTTGAATAATTCTGATACCGTCTCTTCGTAATACTTTTATTTGATGATAAGAGACGATGTTTGAGATATAGCTTCCTCTTGTGAATGCAGGCC
This sequence comes from Chrysoteuchia culmella, assembly GCA_910589605.1. Lineage (NCBI taxonomy): Eukaryota > Metazoa > Arthropoda > Insecta > Lepidoptera > Crambidae > Chrysoteuchia > Chrysoteuchia culmella. The sequence goes on from OU342651.1 coordinate 8,555,151, forward strand.
TTTTTAATACCATTTGTAAGCCAGTTATTTTTTATTGGTTTCTTTACAATTTTTACCCTTATTACAGGAAAACAAAGATTATAGAATAAGGCGAGCAATTCAAAAAAGATGCTAAATGCACTCTGCGTTTTGTTTTCTTCTAGAACTTCGTTGAATGTTAGAGAAGAGATGCATTCAACAAATTTATCCATGTTGTATTTGCACATATCACGTCGATACTCAAACCAGGTTGTAACTTTTTTTCTATGTTTTGAATTAGTCTCTAACTCCATTTTGATGCTCTGACCAGTTTCATGATCTGACAAGCATACAAGATGTGTTTTTGAGATTACATTATTATGTTGTAAGTTGCTAACGATTAAGTCTAAGCATGCTTTCTTGCGTGTTGGCGTATTGATGTGACTTATAATACCATGATTATTTAAAATACTCATCAATTCTTTTTTATTATTATTGTTTTCCATCAGATCTATGTTCCAATCACCACATAATACGATTTTTTTATTACGTTTTCGTGAGAGGACATTTAAAAGCGATTCTAGTTGTTTAAAGAATATGTCTATTTTTGAGGATGGCGTCCTATATACACACACAACAATTAAGTTATACTGCATTATTTCAACAGCACAACATTCAAATACAAACTTACTTGATTGAGTTATATGTAACTGCTTATAGTCAATATCCCGTCTTAGCAATATACAGGAGCCACCTCTACGGTCATCCCTACAGTATGACGCAGCCAAAGTGTAGTTTTTTATGTTTAAGTTATTTTCCGAACCCTTTTTTATAAATGTTTCAGTCAGACATATAATGTGAATTTCACCTATATCATTTTGTAGTTCATTTAAAGTTACTTCAAATACATCTTGTTTACTCAGTATACTGGCAATATTTTGGTGGAATAGCACTACTTTATTTTTGTTCACGAAAAATATTATTTGGGTTAACGTTTGTCTCATCACATGTAAGACTCTTTGAAAAGTAATCACATATTAATTTTTGTTTAAGTGATTTACGATTACGTGTACAATTATTGGAATTAAGAGTTCCTGAATAATGGCTGTTTTGCAAAAATGTTTTAAGTCTCTGTGGCACAAGATACTCATTTTTGTAGTGTAAATAATCTATACCAATATTAATTTTAAAGCATAATTCTTGTAAATACGATTTCTTATACTTAAGGCTAATATATTCACAATTGTCATAATTCTTAATTAATAGATTTATATTATAGTTCAATAAATTAATATTTAAATACTGATTAAATAATATGTTTAGAAAAAATACTTTACAATGTCGCAATTTATGAAGAGCCTTTCCTATTTCCGAAAATAACTGATAAGGATTTTTGTCGTTTGCACCAATGCCTAAAATAACTATGTCATCTTTACTGAGAGTTTTTTCCAGCTCGTCGCATGAAGACAATATTTGAGAACATGAAGCTTGATTCTTCACCATGGCGGTCACAATATACGGGTTGTTCTGAATGTTGCTTCGAGTTTTATGTATAATTTCAGATAATCCTCTTATTTGTTGATCACCTAAGATGACGATCTTCGATTTGGATTGTTTCTCGACATTTTCTTGGGTTACGTCTGATTCTATTAAGTGTTTTGTAATTTCAGAAGAATTGGCGTCTTCTTTTTGAAAATTTTCCACCATCGAGTTGTCCGCAATCGTCTCATTTAATTTACCGTCTTTTTGTGCATACAATTTAAATGGAGATGTTTGGCATGAATTATAAAAAACCGTTTTTTGTGAGTGCAATGTTGATGTCCTTAAAGCATTTGTATTTATATTAATTATTTTATGTCTCATCGGGGTATTAATTCTACATTTTCGTCCAAAATCACATGAAATTTTTTTCAATAAGTCAATTTGTTTTGTTTGTCCTTCTATAGTACGTTTTAGGTCTGTGTTTTCCATGTTTAATTTGTCAATTTCTTGGTCAGCTCTTAGTAATGTCTGTTTTAATGTCTCTAGTTCCAGATGCAGTTCGTTGTTTCCTGTTAAGTCATCTACATGTAAGTCGCTATTTATACTCAACATTGTCGAATCCAAGATTGTGGAATTTAATATGTCCTGTTCTTGTACCGTCAAGTTCAAATCCGACCTTGATCTTGGTAAATTCCTTCGCATTGTGATGTTTTCCATTATTTTACTAACAAAAAAAAAAAAAAAAGTGGTCACTTATAAAAAAAAAGACGTCCTTTTTGTCTATGGTTTCTCTTTTTCCAATTTCTGAACGCAGCACAAATGTCAACACTTGACAGATGTCAGAAGAAGTGTCACTGTCAATAAATCAGCTGTTGATTCGGAAGTGCGTAATGAAGTGGGAGGAGTTTATGACCCAAAAAAGTGGTTAATTGGCCGGTTTTCAAAAATCAATTAACGTTAAATATGTAGTTATTGACGTTCTCTGCAAACTCCAAAATTGTGTTTAAAAATTTCAGTGTAAGTCACTATGATTACCGGTTCTAATGTGCGTACCTTGAAGCTAGGGGTTATGCTGTTCAGTTCTATGTGGAATTCACTTGTCGACAATCACTTTTTCATGATAAAACTTAATATTTCTTCAGAGCACATAAAAATACGTGATAGTGTTATAAGTACCGGACCGGAAGTTTAATGTAGTTCATAAGCAATTTATGCTCGTCTCAATACATGTGATGAAGTGGAGCTGATGATGATTTACCAGGCGAACTCCTCAATAATTAACGTCCCTGCACCGGGAAAAGCCGCATTTTGTGAAAGGTGATGAGCAGTTGCGATAAACTTATTAGTGAAGGTTCGGGACTTCTACCTTTAAAAATTGTGAAATAAAAAACATTTTATATATTTAAAAAAACCCACTTCATAAAACTAAAAAGCAAAAAATAAGCCTTTTGGAGTCGGTGCCAGCCAAGGCTAGAAAAATGAAAGAGTGGGACCGCAATGTAGAATGCAAAAGGCTTATTTTTTTCGTCTTTCGTTTTTTGAAGTCAGTTTTCATTTTTTTATAAAAAGTTTTTGTTTTATCTTATCCCGAAACAATAAGTCTATTGCACAAACCTACTTATTACAAAAACTTTTATGTAATTTAAAAAACAACTTTTCAATTCAATCTTGATAAGCAATGCCACTTTATTGAAAAGCTATTGACTCCGATTGTAAGTTGTTCTTACGCCATTATACTGTTTGTATAACATCTAAAATCGATCGTTCGCTTCTTCTTTTGCGTGGGAGTACATAATCAATATAATGAACTATTAATGGTCTGCTAATACGTATGAACTAACAAAAAACGATCAATATTGTTTGAAAAAAAAAGGCCGATTGCTTAGCTCTAAATTATTCAAAGTTGGTTAGTTGTAAATACTATTTAAGGCTCTACATCAGTTGTTTTCGCAATTTTTGATTTAAGAGCATCTTAAGCCATTATAACATCTCGCTTACAATATTATTTTAATATTGTTCAACAGCTCGTGGTAGGTTTCGCAGAACTTCTACTTCGTAAAATGTCTCTTTTGTAGAATTTATTTTCGCGGAAAACCTCTTTCGGATAAGGCCGCTTTCGCATAATCTCTCTTCTTGCGATTATGATGTTTTGAAAATATGATATTCAGAGACCGAGGGCTATTTTAGTGAGGTAAGAGAGAGAACCTATAAAATAAGTCTAACGCCATAACAACAATGTTTTCAGCATTGATGTGTTCCTGCAGTGGTAGATAAGATAGCCAGTTCCTCAGTGATTGAGGATTCCGGAAAAGGCTCGCTTTCATCTTCAGTCCTATCAAACTTAACATCAGGTATGAGTCTCTCTGTCGTTTAAAAAAAACAGTAAGTATCAAAAGACGGGCAAATTGAACTTACGCGTCTTTCGATACTTAAGTATTATAGCTTCTCATCGAAAATGATAATGTTCCGTAGCTCACCTATTATTCAGCCATTTTAAAGTGTTTGTTAGGTTAGATTCTGTCGTATGAATGAGGAGAGAGGGAAATAACCTGCACCTGGCTCTGTTCCTATTGGTGGGTGTTAACGACGGCATACATTGATGATACCGTATGTGGATTGTGTAGCTGTAAAAAGTTATAAAAGCAATAACGTGTCCCCTCCCCCCATCTTTTTTTTTTTTTTTTCAATCATACCAATTATCTAGCCCATGTTAAGTATCATGAAGAACTTGTGTTATGGATACTAGATAACTTATAAACATACTTATATTTTTGTTTTTTTAAATACATACATAATATACATATTAAACACCCAGACCAAGACAAATAGACATGTTCATGCACACAAATATTAGTCTTGTCCGGGGATCGAACCCGGGACATCTGGCGCAGAAGGTGGGGTTAGTACCCCTGCGCCAAACAGGTCGTCAACAACAACAGGTCGTCTTGCTTATACTAAAAGTTATTACCATCTCAATATTCATATTTTTTACTAAAAACTACCTCTAGCAATTTATTTCAGTTAAACTAAACCGAATTACTAAGTCCTATATTAGAACTGAATCGAATGAAATCAAAATTGTCTCAATTCGTAAAGATTTGAAAATGTTATCGCCTGAAACTTTATTTCAGAAGGAAAAAGTAGGCAATACCTGTAGGACTCGCAACGCGTATTGGCACTACACAATTATTTTAAAACCTGGTGGGTTTTGGACTCACGTGTTTATACTTATACATCCGTAAGGAGTGCCCGAGCAGTGGAAACATTAAATGGTTGATGATAATCTCAGAACACAGAAAGTCTGGGATGATGATTATGAATGATCAGTAAAAAAATCACTTTCAAAGTATTTCCGCAGAGGTTCATTAAAACACATATTTATTTTTATTATTTATTACATTGTGATAGTAAATAGACGTAAGGATGTAAATAATAATTTTACAATATACTTAATAGTTTTTTTTATAATAATTTACATTACATTTATGAGCATTTATATAATTATCGTGTCATTTTTAGATATGTACACTGCTAAAATATTTTCTACACTTTATAATTATCGTGTCATTTTTAGATATGTACACTGCTAAAATATTTTCTAAAAAATATTTTAGCAGTGTACATATCATGTAAAATTTTATCTCTAATTTTAGAAATATAAAACTTGTGTTATTGTAATGGAATTTTGTTTTTATTTCAAAACATCTTAGTAGATAAAATATTGTTTTATAAACTTCGTTTTTGAATCGAAATGAACATCACTTTAAAAAATATATATATATATATTTTGCTTCATGTCAGTAGTATGATAATAAAATAACTAATAAAAGAAAGTTTATTTTGTAAAGGTTTTCGCACACAGATGACTTCCACTTATGCGTGTCTATTTTTCACATTGTTTAAAGAAGTATTCACTCTATGGAGTATGCGGGCATTCATGCCTATACATAGTCTAAACTGCCTTTGCACTGCCTACGAACGGCTAAAATGACGCACTCACAGTGATACGCGCCGATAGACGCGCACTCGCTACTGTTTTGCCAGTGAAAACCAGTGAGATCGAGCTGCGCGTGTGTGTGTGAGCGCGTAATATCGGCCGAGTGCAACGACTGCTCATGTTTAGACTATGCCTATAATGTTGCCATCGGCTACCTATGAACCCAATTTGGCACACGTGACAAAACAGTTTCATAGATCGTGATTGCCCGACTTTACATGACATTTTTACTGAAAACAATTCGTACAACAGCTTTATAATCATACAAAATTAAAAATAATAAATTTCCATTTCAAAAAATGGCTTTCAATCGAAATGTATTATTGCTAAGCATTAAAGCAAATATTATTTATTATGTAGGACGACCTATAATAATCTATTTATCACGTGGACGTGGCTTAGTTACATTCACAAATATGTAAAATCAATCATTTTCATTTCAGGTAACAATATAGAAGATGCAATAAGTAAAACTTGGCACAAGACAAGTTCAACAAACATGAGGGAAACTCTACCAATTATAATTTATTTACCTAATTCTACAAGTATGCATGAAAAAATTACATCGTAATTATGATCGAGAATATATTATAATGGCCCTAATTTTTAATAATGCATTCACACCGCTTAATTCATTCATTGAAACCGCTCCTCCGCTGCAGTGCATTAAAGAACTTCATGATGTGAATATTTTCATTTCACGTTCGTATTGTATAATAGTATACAATAATATATATGTATATAATATTATTAGAGATCTTTGCGCAAGTGATAGACTTACCCTACGTTTCTTTGGAAAGTTTTAATCGCAGTGGAGCAATCCCTTTTGAATGCCTATTACCGTAAAAAATACCGAAAAGAGCGTAATGTTTTAAATAGAATTATGATAAACGATGAAACCATAATCATGCCTATGCGTCTGCACTCATAAATACTTCTGCAATTTTTTCGCTCATCGTTCAAGACCTCAGCTTTTTATACAATAATGTTTTTAACAACATCTTTTTAGACGTGATTAATTTTAATGTCTCCATGTTTTTTTGTATTTATGGCTTAGGTACAGTTGCCACAAAGAATTTCTGTGTTCTGCGGTTGCCACTATTTCGGTATCTTTATCGGCCGATATCATTACGCTCAATCTACCACAAAGGTAAAAATAGGACGCATTGCACTAATAATTATCTACTAAAACTACATGTACTTCTATACAAATCAAATATTTTTGTGAGGATGAATGTAAAGCTTATATTTCATTGATATACAATCTTGGTGTAATCATCTCACTATATTCTTATAACCATCGTATGTTTAATCTACTTAATACGGACTATTCAACTTACGACTTTTTGCTATAAGTTTACCTTGAAATAATTGTGAAATTGAATAATCTACATAAAATAAAACATTTCTACACTCCTGTTACCATACCATGTCCATGACACACCAAACAAAATTGAAAAAAAATAATAATTCATCCACTAAGTAGCGCATTTCTTATTCTTTTTAACTTTTTCAGATCTTAGCGAAATAAATACATTTTCTTAAATCCGATGAAAGTTTAAATTGATGATATTTTCTTGTTGGTACCAATTACATTCCTAGCAGTTGCTAGTCGTTATCTATCTAAGAAATTTGCAACATTTCTTCTAAAATAATTGAAGGATAATTCTATAAATGGAGGGAATTACTAAGTCTTAGCTCTGAAAAAGGTATTGTATATTTCATTACATCAATATATTATATAAGTTTGAAATACCCCATAACTTGGAATAAGGCCTACTTTGACATGTATTTGTCCATCTGGTCCCCAAGCACCAGTTTAGATGAAAGAAATTGAAAAATCTTACTTTACAATATCTAAAATATTACATTCATGTGTTACTAGACTTAGTGCCATTCTTATATTAATTCCAAATTATTACCTTATAATTTTGGAAGGTAATTTATACAATGACAAATTTTAATTGACAGTATAAATTTACAAGGATTTGCAATTTAACTAAATAAAATAGTGATACCTATGTAGCTTTTCCCTCAAAACAAATCTTCCCTTAGCAATTCAATACTGTTTCTTACTTTCTAAAACACCATGTGCAGATAATACATGTCATAATTATCATTGGACCAAGATTCAACCTTCACGTCTTTTCATTAGATTTATTTCTACAAGCCTGATTCGAAAACATAAGTTATTCAACGTTTCTAAATATTATGCCAAAGGTGTTGTGTTGGTGATAAGTTTATCGATGTTAAAATCTACAAATACATAGACAAATATTAATATATAGACAATAAAACGTTGAAAAATTCATGTCAGTCAGGATAATTAGCTAATTTCTTACGATATTACATATTGCGATTAAAGAATCATATTCAAGCAATATAAAAGTATTATTAATCCCAACTACTCTTATACTATAAAGATACTTCACACAGTCATAAACAAAAGTATAATAATCTAAGACACTGCATAGTATTATTAAATTATTTTTACTATTTATGATATTAAGTACTTAAGATAGCCTTACATAGTAAAATTACACGCATCACGTTTTCTTTAAGTAATTAAAAGTGGCACTGTTAATATAGACCTCGTCGAAGATAGTAAATTTATTGTGCAAATCTTAATTATTATTAGGTGACTATTGAAAATCTAATCATAGATTTAACCTTAATTTAGACACTCACCAAGACACAAGGGGATATAGATACAAAAATATCAATGCTAAGGATCACTGAAAAGAAAAACCATACTATGGTCCCAGACAAGACACGCTTTTAGCTACATATAATTTTTTTTAGAAGAGAGTTTCTTATATTCGTTGATTGTTGTTCAATAACCACTTCACTAAGTGCACCATATCACAAAGTAGAATAATTCTGAAGTTTGTCGCAGTCAAACCGTTCACTTGCTTAGGGACTTTGTGCAGGACTGGGCCAAGGAGGCCGCATTTTTTCCAGCACATATTTAAGCTGGAAACCGGTGTGGAAATGCTACAGATACTCATCTATCTGATCATAGTCCTCATCGGGAGGTGATGGACCGGACACAGAGAGGATTGGCAGTCCGAAATGTTTCACAGTTTCAACACTACTGCTGTCATCTGATTTGCTAGCTTCTTCGTTTATAGTGTCTTCTCTTGGTTTGATTTTACAAAGGCGTTCCGACGAATCGCTCAATGCTGTTAGTGGTATATTATCTGCTGATCTGCAATAAAAGAATTTGATGAATAATATTTTAGATTTTCCCTTCGATGAAAATCCTCCTTGGAGGTATTGTTACAAACTAGATATCATAGAACTGGCGCTGAGCGAGCGATGGACATTTTGGTCCGCAAATGATCCTCATTCCAATATAAAGTAAGGCTTTTTTTACGCGAACAATTTCATCTTTACTTTCTTACTAATACAGATCAAGCGCGGATTTGGGCGGACTAAACATCCATCGTCTGCTCAGTGCCGCAACACAGTCTAAACGTACACAGACGTTGCACTCGGCTGATATGACGAGTTCACACACACACACGCGCCGCTCGCTATCGCTACACGGTCTGCCCCTCGATACCACTGGTTTTCACCGTAGTCCGTGGGGTTAGCACGAATAACTTTCGAGTAAGTATCGAGGAAGTAAAGTAAAAAAATTATGACATATTGAGCAGAGTTCCAACCGGACGTAAACGGAAAAACTACATTTTCCTATACCTTTTTTGACATTACTTGCTCGATACTTACCCGATATTATTTCGATAGTTATTCGTGCTTGCCCTATTGAGCATAAAACGGTTGCGAGCGCGCATGTAACGGCGCGTATCTGTGCGAGTGCGTCATTTCGGCCTGTGGTTAGACTGTGGTAGCAATCTGATTGGAGTTATGACGTCGTTGTTAGAAAGAACAATAGGAATTTACTAATAAAAAAAACAACGGGTTGCACTCCGGGAGTGCCGGCAGAAGAGAAAACCGCTTAACGAAACAGCAGAGGCAGGCATACATTTTTGCCGCGCGGTAGAAAGAGAGGGGGATATTACTTCCTCTACTACGCCGCGCCGCCGGCGCTCTACTCTCCCTCCGTCTTACGAATTTTCGATCAGGTCACGTGTCCTGTCCTCTAATATTTTTTACCCATCCCAAAAATTAAAAACTCTGATGTGCACAACGCCGCTTAAGAAGTTTTCACTTTAAAAAATAAACCTATTTACCTGGCCTTACGGCATAATTTGGACTGTGAGCCGTGACGCCTCAAAAACTCTCCTGCATCAAAGGCAGCGAAGCCGGTTGGCTCAGCCGACACGAATATTGCCGAGTTGACCCGAGGCCTGTTGCACCGGGCCAGGAGGCGCTCCTCGCACTCCAAGCTCTGGGTGTGCGTGTGGGACCAGCGCATGTGCTGTAAAAAGCGACTTTAATAGAACCACATTAAGTATTATATTTGTTTTTCGGTCGAATGGCGCTATCCCACTGCTACGTCACTCACATAACCACTATCTTTATCTCAGTCTGCCGCAATAACAACCACGTGTTTTAGGCATCCCTAGGTTTCGGCAGTTATAAGAAAGCTAGTTCTTCTGAGGTTGAGGTTTCTAGGAAAGGCTTGCACACACATGCAGCCTTAACATTACTTGATGACGGATAAAAATATTCCCGTTGATTATAAATAAAATAGATTAACACGTAACATAGCCTGGATATGACTATGGTCATGCACGTCTTCCATAGCGTATTCAGCAGTGGGAAAACGGCAAAGAATATTTTATTCAGGTTGTTTCAGGATGACTCTAAAATATATTTAGCTTAACAAATAGCGATTATTGAGCTGTGTTTGTTCTACATGAAAATAACCCAGCATTATGATTTTGTTTATCTAGCATATTGCAGGATCAAGACTTTTTATTGTCAATGCGAAACAGGAATGTAAAAACAATTGAAATAAACATGAAGGAAAATGAAACAACTGTTGTCGAGCCTGAATTTATAATTTGATACTCATCGTAGAACAAAAGATACCGTTATAAAGCAGATTTTAAAGTTTATGAAAGAGGCAACGACAACATAGCGTATGTATCAAACAAATACCTTTGTGTCGAAACGTGTGATAGCACATTAACATCCTAAAAACTTATTGTAATTATTGGTGAACTATCGTACTTTTGTATGATAAAAATTAAAGAAGAAAATATATTAGTAAAAAGCAACTTGACAATATACTAGAAAATATACTAGAAAAAAGCCCCGATGGGCGACATGAGACAAGTTGTTTTTTTTCAATAGCATTGTAAAATGCAATATTAAAACGTTATACTAACGTACTTTTATTTATCTTCAAAATGATATAATAATTGAAAGTTATGATTCATCTTGAGGTAGGGGTAAACCTGAAATTTCTGTTCTTTATTAAATGTCCCCGCGCCAGCCCGCACGGCGTAGGGGAGCGTCCCCCGGGTGGCGGATGAGGGGACGGTCGGCAGAACAGCTTAGCTTATCTGTCCGGCTATGCCCGCTGACCTACGCAGGGTTTGGTCCTCCAGCATTTTGGGTGTTGCGCAGAGAGCAACCCCTCTTTCGTGGAAAAACTCGCTGTTACGAAACCGACACAAGAAAGAAAACGATCTGATCCCAAAAATAACGACCGCAGGCAACGAAACAAGGAACTCGGAAAAGCTTCATGGAATGTACGAAGTCTGTAAAGACCGGGTGCCCTGTACATAGTTAACAAGGAACTAAAAAGGTATCGGGAAACATAGCTGCTCTACAAGAAGTGAGACGGCCGGGACAGGGAGAGTGCAATCTTGACGACGAAGCCGTTCTGTTTTACAACGGCAGAGATCAAACAAATCACATAATTGGAACGGGATTTATTGTTAGTAAGGATATTGTGGGTAACATAATGAATTTCCAAGCGATATCTGAACGACTATGTGTACTTCGAGTGCGAAGCCGATTCTCGAACATAACGATAATTAATGCCTATCCTCCAACGAAACCAACAGAGGACGATCTAAAAGAAGCATTCTACGAAGATCAAGAAACGCTCTTCGATTTGGCACCCAGTTACGATGTGAAGATTGTTATAGGCGACTTCAACGCTAAAATCGGAAAAGAGTAGATATTTATGCCAACCATCGGAAAGCATAGCAAACACGATGAATCTAATGACAATGGTAGTCGGCTAAACAGTTTTGCGTCGTCGAAGTCTCTGGTGGTCTAAAACACGATGTATCCCCATAAGGGGACATGGAGGTCATCCGACGGAAAAACAATAAACCAGATTGACCATCTGTTAATTGACGACCGCCACAAGAGTACAATCGAAGACATAAGATCTTTTAGAGGCGCAGACTACGATAGCGACCACTACCTGCTAGGTGTCAATACTAAGGTCAAAATAAAAGTGCAGCGGCATACTAAGGACAGCAAACGAAAGAGATGGGAATAAACACAGAAGCACTCAAAGACCCAACAGTACGAACTTAGTTCCAAATAGAATTGAAAAATAGATTCGACGGGTCGGAAATAAAAGAAGACGGAAACGAAGAGTGGGCGCAAATGAGAAATACGCGGCTCTTATAGTGCTTGGGAAGAAAAAGAAGAAACGCCGTAAAAAATGGTGGACAGAGAAATGTGACAAGATACTTGAAGAGTAACGAAAGCTAAAAATCTTGGCTGAACACTACGAACAATGGAGAGATAGATACAGAAGTGCACAAATAACAATAAAACGATAAGGCGAGCGAAACGGGAGCGTCTAGTAAGGATGGTAAATGAGATGGAATCGAGCAAAAGAGTCCCAAAAATTCTACCAGGAAATAAGGTCGCTAAGGAAAGGATATCTACCGACCACACAATTTCTGGAAAATACCGAAGGAAACTTGGTGATCGACGAGAAACAGCGGAAACAGATGTGGCGAAAACACTTTGAGGAGCTTCTAAATTGGCAGTCGCCAGCACTTCCAATTGATATCAATAGGACTGAAGCTAACGAGGAAGAAGTCGCATCACCCAGTATCAGAGAAGTTGAGCAAGCTATCATGAGACTCAAGAATAATAAATCTCCTGGCATAGATGGAATTCTTGAGGAAGTACGGAAATACTCCAGTGAAGTGACCCTACTGCGAATCTACGAGCTTATATTTAAAATATGGGACATTAAAGAGCAGCCGAGCAGCAATCGTAGCACTGTTGACTAGATTTTTCTGCTAAAACAACTGATGGAAAAGAAGTGGGAATACGCGCAGAACGTCCACGCACTCTTTGTTGAAATGCCACAGCATCGTTAGGAAAGCACTGTATGCATTTTGCTTGACTTGATGCCCAAAAAGCTTGTCGAAATAGTCGAAGTCGCCACAGGAATAATCAAAATGCGAGTTAATGAATGGACAGATCACCGAAGAGTTCTCAGTGATAACCGGCCTTAAACAAGGGGATGCCCTTTCTCCTATACTGTTTAATCTGGTGTTAGAACATGTCGTTCGGAAAGTACTACTAACAAATGGTGGAGTATAACTTAATGGGCAGCATAGGGTAATTGGGTACGCTGATGGCTAAGCGCTACTAGGTGAACAGGTGCGGACAGCGGCGAGAGAACTTTAAGATGAGGCAAACAATGTCTGCCTCAGAATTAAACATGCCCAAACAGAATACCTTCTAATGGAGTGTTATAGAAATACAAGACTTCCTCGTAATAACCTACATGTGGGAAATGTCATATATAAGGGTGTCACAAACGTCAAATACTTGGGCTTTACTATTACAGACACCCACACAAGAGAACAGGAGATCGAAATCCGCATATAAAATATCCTTAGATGTTGCGCTCGCTGAGCCATCGGAGTAAGTAAGTAAGTATGAAATGATAATCCAAGTAGAAATGTCGTTGAAAACCGTCATTGAATTTGAATTTACTTTAAAAAAAAAAACATAAACATAGTGCGTTTCATCGCATATACCCTTTTCCGCTATGTTGGCACCCCTGTCGATTTCTATCAAAGGTTAGGTTACTTTAGGATAAGAATTTGATGCAGATTTTTTGAGTTTTGGATTCTGTGGTAAACTCATGCTCAAAACATTATTAGAAAGCGGTGAAAGTAAAATGGTGAAAGTATATTTTGAATTGATGTTTCTAAAGCATACGCGACTTCTTGACATACAGGGTTACCAACCTAACGGAAAAGGGAAATACGATGAAACGCACTAAAAGGGAATGGTTATTGTTTTAGATTTGAGTTCAGTAAGTTTACCATTTATTTATCTTTTGGAAATTAAAGAAATATGATTTCGTCTTCTCATACTTCGACTTTAATTGTATAAATTTTTATTCTAGTTTGGTTTAACTTTGTTTTTTTAGTTTCAGGTAGTAAGGTATTATCAGTTTCGATTCTTATTTTAGTTTCAGGTAGTTATGTATTATCAGTTTTGATTTTTATTTTTATTCTGGTAAGACTAGTATAGGAGATAGGATACCATATGAAAAAATATATAAATTTTGAAAACATTTGTAGTAAGTGTTAATAGTTAATTAGCAACAATCTTATTAATTTTAATAAAATATTAAATTCGATATACTTTAGTACCTACAACATGTTTACAATCGTTGATTTTGAAGTTTTGTTGAAGAATTTTTACGATAGCAAATGAAAAAGACTTGTTTTCATAAGAACATCTTGTTTCTTCGCGCACTCATAATTGAAATTAAACAACTAAAAAAGCGGATTTTTAGTGCAGTATATTTACCCGAAACATTATAATTATTTGGTACTATATTTTTTTAGGTTTTTTATGACATTTTGGTTTCCCGACGTTTCGGCACCTTTTCAGTTACCGTCGTCACGGGTTGACTGAAACCAAAAAACCATAAAAACCCAAAATATAGTACCAATTATATGTTTCAGGTAAATGTAGTGCACTAAAAATCCGCAAAAGTCGTTTTATTTCAAGACTTGTTTTCACTTTTTTCTGTATAAGCACGACCTGAATTTGAAGTGTTTTAGCAAATACTCCCGTGTCACGACTGTCATTATGAACATGCGATGTTGCGACATTCACTTTTTTCCCAGCGTGAAAAGGCTACACAAATTCCGTGTTACATTCAACATGTTTAATTAACCTTAACATCACTACATAAGGTCTGTTTTCGGGTGTCACTGTCATGAATTTTTTAAGATGGGCAAGTTATAATACAGCTGTCATTGTAGCACGCGATCCTCGAGTTAGGATCGTGCAAGCTAGTAGACCCGTTTTGTTTTGGCTGAAAATAATTGTCAGGAGAAAAGTTTTTGGTGCATAAAATCCGTTCTACTAATGTAACAGACATCTGAAAAATATTTCTAGTCTTTTTAGTACTTCCAACTTTAGTTAAAGTTATGTTTTAGGGACAAAGAGCATTCAAACAAAAACAACGAGTTATCTATGACATTGAGAATTATGAAATCATGAAAGAAGGTACAATAAAAAATACTGGTATACCTACTTAAATTCCTTTTCACCATATACAAAGAGCCATAGATTTATCATAGGTTTCCGCGTTGCTACAGCAAGATACTGCCCGCCCACATACATTTAGTTTGTGACCGTTTTACTCTACCAAAACTGCCACAGTCTACTGTGAGTCTCCATAGCAACCGAGCCGGTTTGTTGAAGAAAAACGCCAAAATTTGTGGTCACATTTTTTGTCTCCTTTCTTTGTATGAAGCGCGGTATCCAGTTGTAGCAACGCGGAGACCTATGATAATGTGAATCTATGTGAAGAGCCTTGTTAAACTAAAACCCACATTATACTTTTTTAGCCGTAATTATGATAACAATATTTGAATGAGAGTGATTAATGTTAATTTTCTGAAGAGTTTGTTTATTAGATTGTTTGAACGCATTGATCTCTAACATTTATATGATGTCTTATTACCCGATTTTCAGGGACTGCAAAAATTTAAAGCGAATATGCATATACATTCTTTCTACCCGTCTTCTTTTTAGCGTGTCGATGGCAGACAATAAAGTATTGAAGCCCAGAATCCTGCCACTTTGACAGCCTTGTCGGATGCTGCCATGAGATCCTCCTGCATGAAGGTGTCAGGACACACAGTGCACGATGTTTGGTGAGCCATCGTTTGGACTGCACCGCAAAAGCATTCCGCGGAACCAGCCGAAAAGCCCCATCTGACCTTGTTTTCTCCGGCCGCTCTGAGTCCAAAGCCTATTTAAAGACTTCCAGATCGGCCATGGTAGATCATAGCCAGCCATAGCCTTTCAGTAATGGGGACGTAAGGAGTAGGTAGGGTCACTTTTTCACTCCATGAAAAGATAACACAACATGAGTTAAGAGGGTTCCGAATGAGAAAATTGAGAAAAACGGTATCTTTTTAAACACATCGTTTAATGTGTTAAATGTGTTAACCGCCAGCGGAAATGGGTCTACCTCAGTCTACTTATCTTAATGTTGTGCTTAAAGCCTAAATATTTTAATCTAAAATAAATTGATACTGACCTGTATGTACCTCACAACTTGCAGTACAGTAATCTTGTAATGCAAGAAATGTTGTAATATATGACAGACAAGTCTTTCTTTGCCAGTTGAAAATTATTTACGGTTACAATAAGCGTAAAATGTATTATTTTAATAAGTATTTTCTTTTTGTGGTGGAAATTGACCTTACTGATATATGTTAAGGTCACTTTTCAATTTGACGACTCTGTATGAAATAAAACAGGCAGGAAAAACACAACTCTTGACGAGTTTCTTGCCGGTTCTTTACAAGGTCTCCCGCCGTAAGGTTTGTGAACCGATGGCGTAGCTTCTTTGACGTTCATAAGTGCTTGTAACAGCCTAGACTGAAAAAATGATATTGAATTTGAATTTGAATGAGGAAGAACCTAATAATACGGATTTCAAAAAAATACTATAGGTAGCAGTGGTGAGAGGTCGAAATATGGCAAAGATAAACATACCGCCATCTCTTAACGCAATATTGTTTTATGTCAGTTTGTATCGGCGCAATGTTGTTATATGTCATAATTGTACCGCGAACCTCTTAAAACAAGCTTGTCTTTTGACGGAAGTTTTGTGGCGTCATCGCTCAATCATTCACTCAAAGAAGATATTTATCAATCAAACCTTCTACGACGTCTTGTGTCAAATAAAGTAATTTAAACAATATTGAAACAAAAGGAAAACAAAACGTTCTTACGACATGACGGTTTCTAAAAGATGGCGGTAGGCCTGCAGGACCAAAAATTCTATTAGCTGTATGGATGATTGGTGTGGTGGGATTCCTAAAAGGGAAGCCGATAGAAATCGTTTGGTATAGACCATTCGCTAATAATCGGTCTTTCTATATTAAATACAAACTTTGCACCATTAAAAAAATATTATTAACTCAAATGCTCTAAATTATCAGTGAAAGCACCACATATTTTTTTTAGGAATTACATAGCCAGACATAATGTTTTAGTAAAGTAATCGATCACTTTCATATTTCATGTCTATATTTAGTTTTTTTTAAATCTGATTTATTAAACTATGTGTTATATGTTCTTTAATATTAAACAAGACAATTTACATGTGTTTAAAAATTACCGTTTTTTCTCAATTTTCGCATACTCACATAATTGTCTCGAACATACATGTATAATTGAAAGTCATCATTCTAATTAAAATTGTATGGCCCACGTTACCGTCGTTTTAGGTAATTCTCATTTAATAGGGTCAGCAACACTATTACCTGTTTTCAATTCACATAGTACCTAGCCCTTGGAAGTGTGTCGTTTAAAACTTTCAACAGAACCAGTCACGTGCATTAACCATGGTTGGAATGTGGAACAAGGCTTTTATAGTGTTGTTGATAAAGGAAAAGAATTCTAAAATTCAAACATTTTCTATTCACGTACGATTTCAGGGTAAAGATGTGATTCCGCTTAGTCATGAATGTGTATTTTCATTGGAAGGACAAGACTGAAGTTACTAATAGTTTCACGAGAAAAAAATATAACTTTTCAGGCTTTTTCAGGAATTTAAGACAGATATCCCCTAGGGAACTGGCTTTATTTTCTCAGGACTTTCACTTCATTTAGTTAAATAATTATACCTAAAAATCGTGTCTTTAACTTATAACTTTGGCAATAAGATTTCGTATTTAATCTAATATTAGCACAACTTCGGTTGGTAGTATTATTTTAATGCCTCACTTTTTGGGAAAAATATCTACAATACAAATATACTTAAAAACCCATATTTCACAAGCACACACGACATCTCAGGTCAAACGTAATAGTTTGACCTTCAGAGCTCCCTATGTCACTCGTAATAGAGACGGTTTTCGTTGTGTGATTGTAAAGACGGGGTTATTGTAAACTCGCCATCAAAGTTAATTCGTCATCAGAAAACAGCAAAAAATATGTTTAAACTCGCCACTTTCCATTCTGTCCTGTGACGAATTTGCATATAAATTCCATAGTAGTGGCGAATTTACATTCAATGTATGAAACTTTTCAAAAGGTGACGAGTTTACTTACGTGGCGAGTTTACGACACCCAACCAGACTGGCGTGCTGTTGACTGTACAAGGAGCACATCACTAAAAGATGTGCCTAAATAATTTAACGTAGCGTCGTATTGCTGTTGGTTACCGTAATAAGTTTGTTTAAGTGTCCTGGTATTTTATTTCAAACAATGTAACTAGTAGGTGTATAATGTTAGGGTCGAGGTGGAATTAGCTCTCATTTTAATAAAGTAGGGTTTAACTATCTACCTACTTACGAATATTTTCGAAGAGACATTAAACATTACAATAGAGCAATTTTATTATTTACATAAGATTCATTCGCAACTACAGACAAATCAATCTTATGAAAATACTAATTCAATAATGATGTTGACAAACTCACTTGATCTTTACGACCTTTAGTGACATAAATAAGTATATCACAAGCTAACATTTATTTATACATAGAAAAACTAAAAATTAAACCTAGAATGTTACATCAAGCTCTCTACAGCATAGATAAATTGATGTAGCGAAAAGGACGTGGATCTCCTCAATAATAACTATCGATTTATTTATCATACATTTTCATTTTTCAGCACACCTAGCACGAAAAACTATCGAGGACGTATCGTAAAAACAATTATGACATAATTGAGCAGCGTTCTTACCGGACGTAAACGGAACTACGTTTTCATATACATATTTCTACAGTACGTGTTCGATAAGACGCATGTTGTATGTGTCAGAGGTTCAGGTGCCTTTCATACAGTTTACTGGTAAACTGCAAAGTCATTGAGGTTATAGGAGTTGCGGAGTTTTCTTACTGAACCAATGTGACGAAGCAAAAATATTATAGGAGTCATACTTCCGGATCACATTACGACTGAAAGCAAGACGAATATTCGTACTTTATAGAGTTTGATAATAAGAACAGACCATAGGAGGGGTTTTTATAATGGTGTCGTTTTTTTATAGATCATATGAAGCATTTGTAGAAGAATTAATTATTAATTTTATCATTACATTGACTACCTACATAAAATTCCTCGATCATAATCTACAAATATCCTCTCATCATTAACTCAGAATTATTATGTTTGGGGAGGAGGATTTCATTGGCTTCTTAATTTTCATATAAACTAGTGTAGCATAAGGTGTAATCATTCCACAGTGCCGTGATCATCATCCAAAACCAAACTCTAGCCAATCCAATGTCTCAAAATGAGAAACAAAATTTTTGTGATAGGGAAAACTTGTGCGGATCAAAACGTGATAGCGTGCTCGGGGTTTAGCATAACCGACTGTGACGTGTCGCGACTTGTAAAGGACCAGAAACGGCACTTCGTTTTGCGTACTAGAAAAACAACAATAATACAAGTCTGGATATTCCAACTTTTTTTATCAATAGCAATATTCTAGCAACTACTGAGTATTCATTTTTAATAACAATCATGAACAGCGAAATAAAGAGTTTAATCTTTTTAGTTATATACAAAAAACTTTCATTGATGTGCCGACTCTGTAAAAATACAAAAAGCTGTGCTTATCAGTGTCAAGTGCTCACATGCATTTTGGCACTTCATAATAAAGTGAAAGACAAAAATATTTATACAAATCAATAAACTGGAATATCCAAATAATATAAATATCGTTATTAGCACACAAAACGGTTACCGTTTCCAGCCTCCAACACACTAGTAAGCGTGCGAGCTTACTTGGTGGTCGCACCCGGCACACCGGCACTGGCAGTGGGGGCAAGCCCGCGCCGCTGCGCGGGCCGGACTCCGCTAGCTCGGTTGCTCGTCCGGCGCCGCGTGCAGCAGAGCGAACTGACAGCCGCAGTCGCGCGCGCTGCGCCGCGGGTATTGGAAGCAACGGTCCAGGAGACAGCACACGTCCTGCGCACCACACTATCAGAACAAAGCTAAGCTCAGTTTCGCATGAAACGTCGGTTCCAACATTCCCATAATTTTGGCAAAGGATAAAAATGAAAAAAGGCTTTATGTTAATGGCATTGTTGAACAAAGCAAAGATTATCAAAACAAGCGAGACTGCGCTAGTCGGACTCCGCTAGCTAGCGTGTTGCTCATCCGGTGCCGCCTGTAGCAGAGCGAACCGGCAGCGGCAGTCAAGCGCACTGCGCCGCGGGTATTGGAAGCAACTGTGCAGGAGACAGCACACGTCCTGCGCACCACACTATCAGAATAAAGCTAAACTTAGTTTCGCATGAAATGTGGGTTCCAACTTTCCTAGCAATTGGCAAGGGATAAAATTGAAAAAGGGTTTTTATGTTAGTTGCATAGTAGATCAGAGCAAGGATTATCAAAACAAGTGAAAATGCGCAAGCCGGACTCAGCTAGCTCGGTTGTTCGTCCGGCGCCGCATGCAGCAGAGCGAGCTGCCAGCCACAGTCGCGCGCGCTGTGCCGCGGGTATTGGAAGCAACGGTCCAGGAGACGGCACACGTCCTGCGCACCGCACTATCAGAACAAAGCTAAGCTCAGTTGCACACGAAACGTGGGCTCCACTTTCCTATCAATTTGGCATGGGGTAAAATTGGAAAAAGTCCTAATGTTAGTGGCACAGTAAAACATAACAAGGATTATCAAAACAAGTGGTAATATGCTAGTCGGACTCTGCTAACTCAGTTGCTCGTCCGGCACCGGTTGTAGCAGATCGAACTGACAGCCGCAGTCGCGCGCGCTGCGATGCGGGTAATGGAAGCAACGGTCCAGGAGACAGCATATGTGCTGCGCACCACACTATCAGAATAAAGCTAAGCTCAATTTAGCAAGAAAACGTCCGTCAACTTTCCTATCGATTTCTCAAGGGATAAAAATGGAAATAACTTTTTATGTTAGTGGCATAGTGGAACAGAGCAAAGATTATCAAAACAAGTGATAAGTTGAAATTGGACTCCGCTAGCTGGCGGGTTGCTCGTTTGGTGCCGCGTGCAGCAGAGCAAACTGACAACGGAAAGTTGGACCCGACGTTTGATAGGAAATTGAGCTTAGCTTTGTTCTGATAGTGTGATGCGCAAGACGTGTGCTGTCTCCTAGACCGTTGCTTTTAATACCCGCTGCGCAGCACAACAAAAAAATAAACTAAATTTGAATGACGTGTCTGAACTAACGTCAGCCATCTTCAAAGGGCTAAATAAGCCAACTAGTTGAACGTTAAGTGATGCTTGTTCAATCAACGATCGGCCTAGGCATTCAACTGAATGCCCATATTATATCATATTATCACTTGTTTTGGTAATCTTTGCTCTGTTTCACTATGCCACTAACATAGATCAAAAAATCTTAGAAAGCAGTTTAATTTATTTTTCAAAATGAAGGAATGTTTCCTTAGGGTAAAATTTGCTTATATCAATATTTGGGGTAGTTTCCCTCCAATGACCGTCTTTTTTTCCACACTGTATACGTTTAAGGTCACTAGTATGCATCACACGATTTATTTTAATGCGATGGGCATACGGAAATTATTATACTAACAGGATAACAAAGAGAACAAAATTTAGGTGGTGAATGTCTGCAATAAATCCTAAGAAATGCTCCTCAAGGGACCCATGGTGAACGATCCGTGATCTCAGGATGCATTTACAAATTGTGACTCAATAATTCATAACTTGAAATCATTTTTTCTTTAGTCAATATCAGCAGTTATTAGTCTATTAAAAAGTTATGCGATTTTTTATGACAGTTTATTTCTTTAATGAGTTTTGTATTATTCAGAAGAGTGAAATTCTATGGAATTTTAACGCTTTATTCTGGGTAGCCCCAAGGGAATTTCCATACATTTATAATGTCTTGGAAAAGACCTACAAACAAATAATTCGTTGAGTAAACGCATAAGTAGTTGTAAGCTGCTTATCTCGTGTACTCAAGTCTTATTAGTAGAAGTTAACGTTCCCTTTCGCATCAAACCTTACATAATGTAACTTAATCCTTACAAATAGTTGATTGAACGTCTATTAAAGCAACGTATTCGGGACAATTCTGATCTTGACAATCTTTTGATCGCGTCCAGTGCCTTTGAAGTGTTAGTAGTTGTAAGCTTTGATTTGTTCATTATGTTATATTATAAATGAGGAAGTGTCTCTGTGTTTCCATTTGTCTACTATCTTTTCACGGCTCAGCCACGAAAATAATTTAATGAGATAGATAGATAAAACACTTTATTGCACACACAAAAATACAGACAGAAACACAAGAAAGAGTTGACATAAATGTGGGCAAAGGCGGCCTTATCGCTAAGAGCGATCTCTTCGAGACAACCTTTGAGGCATAGGAAAAATAGAGGGAGAGAATGAGTTTTGGTATTAACGTAGCATATTAGATTTTTAAGGATCTCTCTTATAGTGTTCCGTATACTTACACGCAGGTATTCAAAATCGGTTTATCTTTTAATTTCAATATTTGAGTTAAGTAATTTTATGTATAATTAAAGGAACCTATTTTTTTATTTATAAAAATTACACAGTAATTGTAATTTTTCGTATCGGTGATACCTAAAATATAAAGTTTCAGACAGGACAAAAAACCTTGGATTTTTTTAACCCTTGACCGGCTATTGTTCTAATAAAGGTAAGGACCTGATGAAAGATAAGCTTTTAGCGTAGTCACGACACTTAATCTTCACTTCCCTGACGTGTAAACAATATTAATTAGAAAATGTCTGTGACCTCCTTTCCAATAATTAGTTTAATGGTGATGAGTGTGAAACAATGTTACCCTACTGAAAGAGATAGTGTTAATTATTCCAGCGTAAACTAAAACTATGTTATATTTTTTAATTTAATTCTGAATCTAAAATTGAGACACAAAAAGAGAAGCACAGACTTAAAAACATTCACATTTGTACATGTTCAGCTATTTTCATAAATATAAATCTATTTTTTGTGCAATTTTGTAAGAATAATTTTGCTTATGGTTTACATGACCAAAAGTCGTTGGTCACAAAATTATTGGTTTATTTAAGGGAAACCTGTTATTGGCTTACTATAGATTTACATAAGTTATTATATAAGCATTGTTAAAGCTGTTGGTTTTCTAAATAAAGTAAAAAAAAAAAAAAAAAAAAAAACAAACTAAAAACTATGCATTCATAATGCCACTTTAGAAGATATAGATGTCACCGCCAACTGGTAATGTAACCAGTTGGCTGCGACAGCCGTTCAATTGGAAAGCAAGCTCGTTAGTTTAACGCCGGCATTCAATGAAATGGCTAGGGGACAACTAGCCAAGTGGTTGAATGAAACGTTTAACGACTTGGCTGAAGCTAGCACTAATCGTGAAAACATATAGCCGACGATGTAATATCAGGCACATTTTAATTATAACAATATTGATGTTAATGAAAACACTGTAAGTTATGTTGAAACGAAAAAAAACATAAAATTACCTGCTAATGCGAGGTATCCGACGCCATATTTGTTTTGAGACTACCAGCGCCCCAGTGGCAAAAAATTAACTAAATTTGAATCACGTGCAGCTATCTTCAAAGGGCTAAATAAGCCAACTAGTTGAACGTTAAGTGATGCTTGTTCAATCAACGATCGGCCTAGGCATTCAACTGAATGCCGACGTTCAATTAACGAGCTAGAATTCCAATCAAATGGCTGATTTATCCAGATGGCTGCGACATAGATACAACTTAATTAGTAAAATAAGTATTAGAAAAATCTAAAGGTGCGTGGCGAGTAAGATTTTTTCTATGAAAGAATATAGATATAGCTGATTACTATAATAAAATTCTTCAAAAGCTAGCCTAAATTAGGGTATCTGTATCCTGTACTGTAAAGACAAAATGTTTACTGTGAATATTATTTCTTTGTGTAGGAACTAAATGAGGTTCCTTCTTTGTGGTTGAAGTTTTAATCTTCAAGTGCTTTCAGCAAGCGCCTTTTCTAATTTTGCTCTTTGTGACCGCATGTTGCACGTGAAGTAAATTGTGTTTTATCCTTTATTTATTTTAACAAGAAAACAGCGAGATATACGATTACTCACTCACGAAAGGAGAATGCGATAGAATTTATGTTTTTCCTTTAGAGAATTTAATAAATAAATAAACACAAGGTAATAAGAACTTTTGTGGAAACTAGGATAAACATACTTTATTACTTTTGATGTTAAACAAAAATAAATTACATATTAAACACCCAGACCAAGACAAATAGACATGTTCATGCTCACAAATATTTGTCTTGTCCGGTAATCGAACCCGGGATCTCTGCGTAGAAGGCGGGTATCCGTATCAATACGCCAGACAGGTTGTCAAAATATTTTAATAATAAAACTGTTTTTCTAATTTCATTTTGACGACCCGTTTGGCGCAGTGTAGGGATTGTAGGGCCTTCTGCGCAGAGGTCCCGGTTTCAATTCCCGGAAAAGAGATGAGGGTTGCACTCTCGGAGTTCCGGCAAAAGTGAAAACCGCTTAAACGAAAATAACGATCAAAATCCACTGTATCTTAACCACAACTTCATAAAAAGTTGATGAAAACGGAGACCAACTTGATTTGGCAGGTAAATCCATTAAAACTGACCTGGCATCAATATGAAAGTTGGTAGTAATGAGAGATCTTTATATAATGGTTGTTATTAACTAATATACGTAGATACTTACGTAGTACGTAGGTCAACGGTAAATGGTCTTACGAATTTTCGATCAGGGTCACGTGTCCTGACGCGACTTTAACATTTTTTACCCATCCCAAAAATTTTAAACTCTGATGTGCACAACGCCGCTAAAGAAGTTTTCACTTCAAAAAGTATTATAATATAGTAAAATACAAAAGAAAGCATTTTATCATTTATCATTTTTAATCAAGTCTTTTTATTTCGCGCTACGTAATATTCTTTACAGAGGATTTCACGTGAACTTTATCGCAAAGAATTTCTGGGAATTTGCGGGTAATTTTATGAAGTTGATTGTTCTTAATTGTTTGAACACAAAGATTAATTTTATTCTTTTAACATTTTAAGAATTTCGAGCATAAATCGCCACCACAAAGTTACATAGCTCATTATATTAAAGGAAGTGATATCGCTAAAAGGCTTGATCAGCTAAATGTGGCTGGCTAAGTGGGAAAAAAGTTAGGTCTAAACAAATTCGTCATTATGTCGTTCTAGCGTGAAAAAGTAAACAAACTGAAACATAATAGTTGATCGTAAAGCTATTAACCATAAACGTCAAAGAATGAGTCAACATAAAGTTAGCCAAAAATTTTTCAACAATTTTGTGACGTGCTACGACAAAGATATTATCGGTTGACTAATGAATTGATAATTTACATAAATAAGTGATTTAGTTGGGAAACTAACGGTATCCCACTTGGTCCCAAACGCTAATAGTTTAGTATGCCGATGAGCGTTGTAAAGTTTGTGTTTACGTAAACAACTTCTGATTTTCTTAGCAAATGTCCGTCCTGTGAGTCAGGGACTGTCTACCTCAATTTACCAGAATTTATTTATTTATTTAAGGGAAACATACAGCATTAAATAGTACAATAAAGATAAAACATAATTTTAGGCCATTTAGCCAAAAGAGTTTCCACCACTAACTAATACATTGGTAATGTTGAACAGACAACTAAAAAAAATCTTTTACCATCTACAAGATATAAGCAAAATTTACTTGAATTAAAATGTTTTATCAAAATTTAAAAACATAACTAAGCCTTTTGATTAATTTATTTTGAATTTTTTCAATCATCTTAATGTATTCGGAGTACTGCGGGTTCCAAGCAGTGGAAGCGTATTCTAAGTGAGATCTAACAAGAGAGTTATATAATACTAGTAAAGTATCAGGATTAGTAAAATCAACAGAATGTTTTCTTTTAGCTATCCATTTTTTTTTTTTTTATATTTCTTACACTCACACCAATTAACCTAGCCCCAGAGTAAGCACTGTAAGGCTTGTGTTATGGGATACTAGGGTAACGGATATAAATACATATAATTATACATATATAAGTATTTATGTGTAGACATATAGATATATAAACGTCCATGACTCAGGTACAAATGCTCGTATTCATCATACAAACTTTTCCGCTACCGGGATTCGAACCCGGGACCTCAGAGTAAACCACACCTTGAAACCGGTGTACGTACCACTCTACCACGGAGTTCGTCATAAATTGACTCTAAATAACTTAAATGATGAAGAAGTTAACTAACTTATGAAAAATTATTTACTAGCTTCCGCTTAGCCAGATATAATTTTATGGATGAACCTTAGTAAAACACTCTCACGGATTAAATACTCGAAGCGCTCGTGGCGGCGCTTGACAGACTGATTTGTTAACGAACGTTCGGTCCGGTCAGCTGTCGGATGGGTGATCGTAAAGTGGTATTATAATTGAGCGCTTCCCTGCTTCGGAGGGCACGTTAAGCCGTCGGTCCAGGCTGGCAAGCCAAGTCAGAGGCCTTAACGGCGGCTTGATAAACTCTGACACCAGGCTACTAATCCTCATACGATAAACAAACAAACAACGGATTATACAAAAAAACAGTGGCTGTTTTCCACACCAATAATGTTAGTCGTAGAAAACTACGTACATAAGTACCGGCCAGCTTTATGTTTAACATTAATAAGTATTATGGGTTTTCTCTGCCACATCAGTTAAATTGTAAAGCCAAATCAAAGCCCCACTAAATTTAATGTATCCGGTACTTATCTCTACTAGGTAGTTTTATAGATATTTTAAGAGCAATAAGATAAAGATTATATTCCTTTTTACGGCTATCACAGTTAGAAACTGGTTCGTAAAATTTACATCACCTATATAGAACTAGTCCACCAGTTTTCAGTTCAGGAATATTCAAACGTGTATTTATCAAATTCTTGTAAATACATATACGAGAACGAATACAAAGATTGGATTGGACAGATTCGATTTCAGGCATTTTTATTTGTGGGAAATAATCAACATAGTTGGAATCGCAACAGAAATATGAAAAGACAGACAGTGATATCGGAAATCCATGAAAATACGGTGTATGTGTACTGACTTTACCATGGTTGACCATGGTGAGGTATTATTGAAATTTCAATTTATTTGCATTCCTAAATGTTACAAAGTTGGTATGTAATATAAATATAGATTATTGTGTTGGTATTCAAAATATGCAGGCTATATTATTATGAAATCGATTATAGGTAACGAAAAATAAGTGAAATTACTGTAGACAAAAAAATGAATTTTCGTGATAAACTAAAATGGCAGTGACAGTATTTAAGGCTGTGAATGAACCTTTTTTTTGTTTTGAATGAGATGAATGCTCTCTATAAAGGCTACGAACCTTATTCTATGAATTCTCCATCTATAAAAAAAAAAACTAACGTCCGACTGCCTAATGAGCTGTATAATTAACATTTCAGTCAAGTCAACGTTACTTGCTCACGAGAAATATTGCTACATTTTATGTTAGCTCAATTAATTTTTGCACCACCAATAGGACGCCTCATTAGAGTCTGCGAGCCTAATATAGCTCTTGCGCCTTTTTAATTTAATTCTGTGTATAAAAAGCTTCACGCTATAATTTTCTATATAAACGATCTAGAATTATCGAGCATCGAAATAAAAGGATTAAAATAATAAAACAAAGGCGCATGGTCGGGCCTACCATGAGTTTTCCAGCGTCACTAGTGGGCAGTAGCAGAACTACAGATTCTCATACAAAATGGCTCCCGTTTACTGTACAGTAAACGGAAAGAAAAACTCATGGTAGGCCCACAGGAGTAAATAAATTGCTGACTTCAGGGTGCATTTAGTAAGAGCACCGGGGGACATGGGTCCATTCTCCAGACGGGAAAGCAAGTTTCGCTTCATATTGGGCCTCTTTCAGAATGAGGCTATGAGTAAGCCTATGTAATATTTTGAAAAAAGTTTGTTTAGGACTGCATTTGACAATGTGATGGGAAGACCTGTTCAGTACTTTTTTTTTGTAAAAAGTGAGTAGAAAGAGAGACAACATTTTCCAACATTTTCTACATCATTACTACAACTGATTCTCATTGAATCTAATAATTATATAATTTTACCTTTGTAATATGTAAAGTTTGTTATATGTTTAGTTTATTTCAAAGATTTTTAGAGAATTTAAAATAAAAGCATTTTTATTTAGATTGATAATCTTTCAACGCATTATAGACGCAAAATATCGAAGTTTACATTCTACATTCACGGTAAGTACCTACTGCACATTTGCCTGTTAGAGTAAGATAGATATCGACATCGTTCCCAGTGTAATGAGATTGCCTTTCCGTCATCTGAATCTCAATTTTACTAGCGTCTTGAAGCTTAGCTTCGGCTCAATAAAATTTTTACTCGCTGAGAAAATCTTCTATTGGCACTAGACAGTATTTTATTGAGATAAGCGTTGCGTTGTTTTATCGGCCAATGGCTGGAAAAAAGTAATACCTTATTTAAATAGCTGCTTTAATATTTTTCTTTTTTTAATATCAATTTGCATACAATAAGTATAGGGACAACTTAGACAAGGTGTCTAAGCTAAATCATCTCGTGGTTGATGATAGATATTACGATGTCTACTTTAAGACCTTTTTGTCTTAAAGTAGACATCGAAATAAACCTTTGTTGCCTGTAGTCCTAACAGTAGGACTAAGCAGTCGAACCACGGGAAACATAGAAAAATAAACGCCAATAACGTATTGAAAACATAAATATTGCTACGCAAACTTTTTAATTTTATCTTACCACATTCGAGAAAAAAAAAACTTATTTCACAAGTATGTAGCTATTGTGTTCCACTTTTATGATAAAGCTTGGTATTGTCTAGCCTTCTACATACGATTCTATGTTTCATAAGTAAAGTTATTGACTGCAATGTGTTCTACAGACGGCTTAATAAATAAAACATGTTAAGTAGTTTAGTTAGGATTTAAAATTTTGCGTTATTAATTGTATTTCGTGAGATTTTTCTACTCCAAGAAACAACTAATTTCCAAAACGTAACAACTCTGAAAATACAAGTTGTTTGCTTTTAGGAACCAATATTTTATCAAAACCTTTTCTCTTTGTTCTTCACAAACAATATTCACCTTAGCCTTATCTTTAACAGATACAGTACAGTCAATCCATCAGTCTGACACATCAATTATGAGCCAACAGGAAACCAATAACGAACTTGATGAATTATAAACGTTGGACTTACGTCGTTAACTGTACTGGTAATGGAAATACAAAGACTGGAAATCATCAACTGGTAAATATCAGAGTGAGTAAGTAATGAGGTCAGTTACACACGTACCTACCTTAAAACAATAATTTATTTCTAGCGAAATCATTTGGGGAACTCATACTGAATCGTTGATATAAGATATATGATATAAGAAAATAAAAGATCTTTTTTGGTTTCTGATTATACTAATTTCTACGGTAAGCAACTGACGTTTTAAACAATGATTTGTAAAAAGTACTTCGTAAATAGTTAATCAGTTATTAGTTACAAAAAAGTTATGGACAGCTTATAAAACTACCCATAATACTAATAGTACATTATGATATAAGTGCGGTAAGTTGAAAATTACAGCCGAGGCGATTTTGCTAGATTGCAGAGGCTGTAAATATCAAAGCGCACGTATGTCATACGACATTTTATAACATATTTGCGAGGAAATATATAAAACTCGGCACTTTCGGGAATCAAAATTTGAACAATTATCAATATCCATGTTTTGTTGTTTTCACAGTGCATTTTAGCATTGCATAGTAGCACCACAATGAGCTTGACTTATATTTTTGAGAAAGTTCCATGAAATAGGCTAAAAACACACTTTCTAAAAATGAATTTGCATCATTGCTTGTTTTCCGTATGATGAAATTTTGATACGCTTGTAAGTATCTATCGGTCGATTGGACAAGAGGCTTAGAGTAGCCTTTTTCGCTGCCTCTGAGACTTCTGGCGGTGTAGAATTAATAAATTCATCACTTCTTAACTACATTTTCAAATAAAAACAATACAGCGAAAAGAAAATTAGCGATGCGCGCGCATCAGCGCTTTTTTTAAGGCAAAGGCATAAAAACAGCCAGTATTATTAATAAAGTAAATTAATATTTTTGTGTTTTTGTTTCAGATAAATAGTTGTAATTTACTGTAAAAATTAATGAAATTAAAGAATTAAATGTTCATGTATTGTATTTTATCTCCCAAAGTTAATTTTATTCAAAAAATGTTGACCTCTTTTCTGACATAAAAAACTCTTTGCTAAGATTAAAAAGTACCGTTCGGTTTAGACGGAGCATTTTGATAAACCGCACAAATGCGTAATGAGATACATTACGATATTGAAATTGGTGTAATTAGAGACCCATTACGAGCAAATATGTTATAAAATAAATTACCAGTCTTACAACTGGTTAACATCTTTTTAAAAATGTTTTAATATTGTTGCGTAACATATGAATTATGGGTTTAGAATCTAGATGTCTTACAGCAAACGTCACTACGACGTAGTCTTACTTAGTCCTTTAACATAATATTAATTAGTACAGGTTATAAGATTTTAAACTTTCGCGTTCCATTAGACTTCTAAATCAAAACAACGGCAGGTTAATTATCTCACAAAAAATCACCTAGCAACCAGTTTCTTCACTGTCATTACTGTTACATTTTCATAATGTATGACAACCCAAACAGTGACGAAACTGAAACTAAAACCGAGTTTCAGAGATAATTAGCCCTCCGGACTAAAACGCGACATTTGTCATGTCAGTCTACTTGTGACCACGGTTATAGTAACATAGCCGTCAAGCTGTAAATAGTTGTACTACCAAACAAATGTCGCGTTTTAGTCCCGTTACATTAAAATATGGTACAGGTTAGTTTTCTAACGTCAGGAGGTAATTTTAAAAACTTAAACTTGGTTAGTAATACAGTAAAATGCTTATCAGTGACCAGCTTTAATAACCTTTTGTTGTTCTATTAAGCAACATAACATGGCTTATCGAGTAGGTATACTGGTCACACTATATTGTTGTGGTTGTGACCCACCGTAGCTCTACAAAGCAAATTGTAGGTGAAGCATGTTATCTTAGATAATAACTGGGATGACAATGGCACAATTATAATCCTGATCTGGAGTAATCTGTCTTGTTCAGGAACATATCAGTTAGCTGAATCTATATCGTACCTACATAGACAGCCTAAGGTTACATGAGGGGCTCGATGGCACATTGGTTCGCAGGGTCTGCGATTTAAGCAAATTTTAGATAGATAGATAGATAGATAAATCATTTATTTGCATCAACATGCACACATAACAATATAAAAACGAAATTTAAATTGACACAAACAAAATTGAAATAGATAAAAAAAAAACAAAAGATTATTACAGACATTTTACACAAACATTACAAATTAACTTAACATTGCACATGACACACAAAAATTCGAACGGTGTGTGCCGCAGCGATGCAAATGGGTGAAAACTCAGCGATACCTTTACTCCGAAGTAAAGCGCTGATTTTCAGTTCCCACCCTGGAACATAAGAGCGCGCAAAATAATAATGTTTTTATAGCTCTATATAAAATGAATTACTTATTAAATAGAAATTAAATCGTTGAATTACAATATATATTAATTAACAATACAATAATTTAAATGTTAAGCAAAATACACACGTTCAAAAAATATATAATAAAAAATAAAAAAATATATTAATAAATGAAATTTAAAGATGAAATCCACCGCTATTTAGGTACTTTTAATTTTATGTTAGGCGACTATTTGTTTATTTATGTTATGTTAGGTTAAAATTTTGCGTCTAGCGGTTAAACAAATTTAGCAATGGTCGGTCGCGGGATGGATGGCTGGAAAATTTGCTATATCGAGCTCCTCCGTGCTTCTGAAGGCACGTTAAATCATTGGTTCCGGCTTCATTAGCAATTGTTAAAACCTAAAAATCCGCATTGGGCCTGCGTGATGGCTATGATCCATAAGGAAGGTCAATGCCCCAGCAGTGGTGACAAAAAAAATAATGATTATGAAATTAAAACCATTGTCCAATTGGTTTCTGTAAAAAAAAACACTATTTTAAGGAAAAGACAGACCTTTATCCAAATTTTATTTTGACCTACTCCAAAGTTTATATAAATTTTTCAACAAATACAGATCGCTATTTTTGTAAGTACATATGTACTGCGAACCAAATAATAAATTCTGACCTTTCTATGTCCTAATGATATCAACCTCACTAATTACGCTTTGGGAACTGGACAAGCCCTTAACGAGTGACCGAGTTCGGCAAAGTTTTAATTGATGGTCTTATTAAAGTTAACGTGGAACTTTGTCATAATTACCGGCTACACATGTTTTCTCAACGGATGTCTTCTATCACGATACTGAGGGTCAGTGCTAAAGTTTTGGCAAAATTGTGTTACTGATATTATCAGAAACGTGTCATGTAATCACCTCCCCTTGTGGTCTCATTAGAACTTTATACTTAACTTTTTTATATTACTTTAATACAAATTTCGATCGTAAATACCTATGTTAATAGATGTACTACCAGCCTAATAAATTATGAAATATTTACATTGCAATTAGTATTTTTGTAAATTAACTTTGTTCAAAAACATAATCTGAGTAGATAATTTAAAGACTTCAAAATAGTTCAAGCTTAAAAAGTATATTAATGATTTTAAAAACTAAATAAGTATTATCAAACGCGCTATATTTCCACGAACAAAGTTGTAATTGTCCGTATTTTTAGGTATTTAGGGGTTTTTTTATTTTCCCGACGTTTCGGCACCTTTACAGCTGCCGTGGTCACGGGATGACTGGTAAATAAGTATTATTTTGAATAGCATTAGCCAATATTCAAAAGCCTAATTTTGATAACAAAAGACGAAAATGATTAAATAATTTAAGCAATTTCAACGTTGTCGAAGATTAATTTAAGGGATATCTACATTACGCGAATACAAGAAACACAAGATCTCAATTACGAATTTTCTAAAAGGAAGACATTTTGTTACCCGATCCAAGTAAAAGGCGTTTTTACAGCAAATTTTATCGCACCAGTAAATGTTTGAATTGGAGAGACTACAGTGATTGCAGGACTCAAATAAGTGCCTTGTTTTATTTGGTGCCGTCCGAGTTTGGCTTACTGTGGCTGTATAAATAATTGAATTGAAGTTATATGTTATTACTATGAGCCGCTATTCAATAAATGAAAACATTGAGAGCTGAAATAAGATTATTTTAGCGGATCACGGCGTTTTGTTTAAAGACACGCGTTTGTTTTTTTTCTTTTAAGTTTTTGGTTTTGTAGTTCTTAGTAGTTTAGGAGCCAAAATGTAAAACGATTTGATGATATAAATTTGAAATCATACCCTTTTTTCATTTTAATGGACAATAAGTAGAACATCGTTTAATAAAAATATACACATTAACATAAAACACATTTTAAAACTGATGTCAAACACGTACACAAAAATAAAGTACATAACATTAACAATGACATCAACATACATTAACAATAACATAAATAACTAATGATACGAGTAATAATATCACATTATTTATTAAACATTTTAGAAAACTAGCAGCCGCCTCCGGTTTTACCCGCGTGGTTCCCGTTCCCGAGGGAATATCGGGGTAATAAGTGGCCTGTGTTAATCAACTACTTGAAGTCCCTGACATACTTACCAAATTTCATCCAAATCCGTTAAGTAGTTTTTGCGTGAAAGAGTAACAAACAAACAAATATACAAACAAACAAACTGACATCATTTCACATTTATAATATAAGTAAGATAGTAGCAGGTTTACTGTGACTTCATTTGCACGGACTTTCGTCCACTTTAAAGGGCTAGGAATTAGGATTTTCAATATCCTTTACAAATAAAATTTTAAATGAGACGTAGCGTAAATGCTATATGCAGTACCTAATACCGGACATTACAAAATTGAATTTTTTAACATCATACCATTCTCTAATCATGTCCAGAAAACCTTGACCTTGTAGGGCATTGCTACATGAATTTACAATTTTAATAGCCACAGCAAAATTTGTAGCAGCTATGGAAGTTATGTTTCGGAATACTTTACGAGTATTGTTTATGCCAGGGCTGTCAACAGTAGAATTTATTGATTTAAAGATAGTTTTACTGAATGCATATTTTACTAATTAACTAACTTTACTCACAATTAACAGATTATCCTCGATTATCAATATTTAGACAAGTATTTCTTACAGTTACAAACAACATTTCGTGACAGTATAAAACATATCGCACCTCCAGTCGTAAAGCGGCTCAATCCAAAATTACTGTTTTTTGGGAAATGCAGAAAACGTGTTTCGGTCCTCGACAGTTTTTAGTATATCACACTATAACTTAATGAAATAACGACCTATTTACAAAATTCAAAGTTCCACATGTTATTTGGTCTACAGACTACAGATACGGATAAAAAAATCTTTAAAATATTTAATAATATAGGAGTAAATAGATGCTGAAAAAAAACTTCCAATAAAGAGTCAGTTTAGCAATACAAACATTTTTGAACGTTTGACTCTTGTACAACTATGTCTCTTTATTTCTAAGCACTACGTATTATTGGATGACTTATTTACAAATAGTCCCCTTTAATACTTAGCTTCAATATTTTAATGCGGAGGAATATTCAATGATGCAGTTATGTACTAAAATATTTCGACGGTATGAGAAATAAAACAAATTCGAATCACATTCTTTTATTACCTGTTGATATATATTTCATAATTAATCAACGTTCGTAATATTATTTGCTACCAAAGTTACATTTTGAGTTCTCTGCTGTTTTTAATAAGTATATATTAACGATCTCCCTTACTACGCGAGTAATTTATGTAAGACGGTACTATTTGCAGATGATACATCTTTAACTTTTAAAATTGATAGAGGAAACAATGGTTCTGACGAAGTAAATAGTGCTCTCCCTCAAGTCGCACACTGGTTTAAGAATTACTCTTGAACCAGAGATTTGTCTCCTAACCCTACCAAAACGAAGTTTATTAAATTTTCATTACCTAATGTAGGTCAGGTCGATATGCATAGCAATTTGAATGGGGATGAAGTCGAGTTAGTTGAGAGTACTAAATTTCTTTCCATTACATTAGATTCAAAACTACAATGGGATCCACATATTGATACCTTGCCGAGTAGATTTAGTTCTGCGGCTTTCGCAATAAGGAAAATAAGGCTCCTAACTGATATTGAAACGGCAAGACTAATTTACTTTAGTTATTTTCATAGTGTAATGTCCTATGGCCTGTTGTTGTGGGGCTCAGCAGCCAATATAGAAAATATTTTTATACTTCAAAAAAGAGCTGTGCGCGCGATTTAGAATCTTCGACGGAGAGATTCTCTAAAAGATTGGTTTAATGAGAATAGTATACTAACTTTGGCATGACAATACTTCTATGATAATATAGTATATGTAAGGAAACGTCACGATTTATTTATTAAGCATGGCGATGTTCTTAATTTTAATACTAGAAACAAGAATAAGCTTGCCGTTCCAAGATTTCGACTTGAAGAAGGTAGACGCTCGTTTTTGGGGAAAGGCATAGCCTTTTTTAATAAAGTTCCACAACAAGTGATTGAGCTGCCATTGCATAAATTCAAATAAATGTTAAACAAAACGCTCTTAAGCAAAGGTTATAACAAGGTAGATGATTATTTGAAAGACCAAAATGTATGGAAGTGATACTAACATGAAACATGACTATTGTAATTGTATAAAAGGAAAATTGAGTATGAGAAAATTTTCCTCTTATATTAAATATGTTTCAAGATTGTAGATATGTGTTTGGCAACGACACGTTCCTTTGTAAATGTTGTTGCTTCTGTTAAAGCTGATAAGTTTCTTGCGGCTGTTCTTCTTATTAGTTAAAAGATGTCCTGCTGACTTTGACTGATAGTTTGGACGAACTGCTGAATGTGTAGCTGATTTAGCATGCCTTGACTGGTTTGAACTTGATAAACTCTTAGAACTTGACGAACTCTTAGAGCTCGACGATGGTGAACTGGATGAGGAAGAACTAGATGACGACGAACTAGTAGATCTTGATCTGATGGAAGCTTTAACTATTGGAGAAGATATTTCTTATGGTAAATTTTAAATAGAAAAATATTGGAAAAAATTAACTCGGCCACAAGTGAAA
Source organism: Chrysoteuchia culmella (assembly GCA_910589605.1). Lineage (NCBI taxonomy): Eukaryota > Metazoa > Arthropoda > Insecta > Lepidoptera > Crambidae > Chrysoteuchia > Chrysoteuchia culmella. The sequence goes on from OU342651.1 coordinate 8,591,239, forward strand.
TCTCAGACGGGAATCGAACCCGCGACCTTTGGAAATCCGGTCCAATGCTCTAACCGCTGAGCTACCGAGACTTGAAAACCAAAGTCGAACGCTACGAAGTCTCGGTAGCTCAGCGGTTAGAGCATTGGACCGGATTTAAAAAAGGTCGCTTGTTCGATTCCCGTCTGAGATTTCACTTGTGGCCGAGTTAGTTTTTTCCAATATTTTTCTATTTAAAATTTACCATAAGACAAGTATAAAAATAGCATTGAAAAATGCAAAAATGACAAAAATCATAAAAGATATTTCTTGTTCATTTTGAGTCTTTTCTGGTTTTTTTTTTACCTAAAAGTAAGATGCATATTAGTAAAAAGCTTGATCACATAGTGGGTTAGCGCGCCGGTCAGCAATCGTTCTAGTCAAGCAGTGTTCGTATGGGCTGGTTACTTTTTATCGGAAACTCCTCTGTGCTTTGGAAGGCACTTTAAGCTGTTGGTCCCGGTTGAAAATGCTGTAAACATCCTCCAATCCACGCTCGGCCCGCGTGGAGTGTTACGGCCCGTCCTTTTTCTTCCATAAGGACCATAAAGGCCATAAGAGCCCCTGTGCAGCGGGTATATAAAAAGGCTGATGATGTTGATGAAAAATCATAATTGTTAAAAACTATTATAATAAAATAAAACGTGTCATAAAATTAATTAGATTACCTACCTCAATTTGACTAGTATCCACTTGCATTTCGGGCGTCTATGTCAACAGGATTTGGTTTCCAAGTATAGGTCACTACCTAGAACAGCTTACTGACTGTTATAAGCTTTTTCAACATTCTTTACAATCTGGAAATCAAATTGGAATAATAATTTCCAAAAGTCACACCCATTATCTTCCATATCTACCCATTATATTCCCAAATTAAGATTTTTCAAGATCTTGTCTTATGGACATTACACTGCAAACTGGATATTGTTATTAAATAAAACGTACTTAACTTTCATGAATAGTTATCTGTTTTATAAATAAATCAGTACTAAAAAATCATTGTATGAATCTAGTATTCTAATTTTGCTACGTAGATAGGTACTAAAACGGCTCTGGCGTATTTTTAATAAAAGACGAACTAACGGACAGATCTCTTTCAGTAATCTGCACAAATATTTTTTTATGTTAATAATAACCTCAGGTAAGAATAAATATCAGTTGTTTTAAACACATACTTCAGCCTGCATTTCTCTTTCTGGTGTTGCTCCGATGAATAGTGGACTTTTATTTCCTGTGAAATAGGTAGTGAAAATTATAGAATGTGTAAACTAAACAGAAAAGACTCGGGGAACCGATTTAGTTGCGTTTAAAGAAATATACATATTAACTAAAATACTGGTGCAATGACACAAGGTACGTCGGGTATTTTATTAAAGAAAACATGCATGTTAAATTGTAACACAGTAGATACTTATCTCGTCTTCTCGCGTAGTCAGTACCATTCCCAAAATATGGTGAACTCTTCTCTTCATTATGCTTATTTAAAACTAATACAAACGAGTTCACTGTTTTATTGCAAAAAAATAGAAATAAACTGTCGTTTGCCTAAATGCAACATCAGAATTTTTGTTATATTTATTCAGAAACGGACCTAAACACCATAAATCCAGAACGTTATAAAAAATAATTAATCAAATACAGACTTAAAATATAAAAAGCCGGTTAGTCTGATAAAATATTCAGTAGTAAACGAACCCCATTGGGTTTAGGTCACAAAAATATCTCAGTTTACAGTGATGAAGTGACCCAAAACAAACTTCGGTCACTTTACGATTTAAAATGAATGTAATAAACTTACCCCAAGTTTGTACTACAGTGACACATAAAGGTTTATACCACTTCTCTACTTATTGCGCTGCATGTAACTCAGACGGCTTGTTACGCAATACTAAATACGTCACTTTCGTAATTACGAAAGGCGCAGGATTCGTTGATAAGAAAGAGACGCAAGATTGGGTTTCTCCTTGTCTAGCCTTAATAGGGCAGTTTCTGATTTACTAGGCGATAGAGCGCGCTTTTTTAAAGCATTCTGTATACTTAACTCAATTCACCAAAATTTTGGATTGGGTCAGTTTACGAATGGAGGTGCGATATAATGTAGGGTTAATGAAAATTCGACGTCTGAGTAACTTTTCATGTCCATCTCAATGTAAAGTTTTCATAGTCTCAACTTCTCAGACTATTAGAGATATAAGGATAAAATGAATTCCTGTTAAACATAAAAGGAAAATACCGCAATAAGCTATTTAATATTTTATGTTTGATAAAATGCCTACACACAAGAAATCTACCAGACTGCCATTGTCATACCTGACCCTACGTACCGCGTACAACCCTACAAATTTACATATCAGAGGCCTAAGTTTGTCCCATTACCGTATTTTATCGATACCGTGATCATCCAATAATCCGCGGTCATTAAGACCAACAGAACTAGAACAATGAAAATCTAAATATAGTGCCCCCAAGCTGCAGGATCGAGCGACCTTCACGGCTAAGCTGCATTGCGGTTCATAGAAACACGCCATTGTACTGCATGCTCAAATAAATCCACTGTCTTACCTTGAGCTATCACGACTAATTTATTGAATAAAAATAATTACAATTTTGTTGAAAAGTTCCCCTTTGATGCCTTTTAGCATTTCAAACGAAGCTTTGAAGAATTTTCAGTAAGATTTGGAATACTTGGCTACTTGGTTTTACTTACAAAGGTTGTCTAATTTGATATTCAAAGCGTTTAAATGAAGTTCGTAAAACCGCCGCGGTTATATTTCGTTGAGCATTAATATGTAATACTGGTGAAATTTCCGTAAGGTTTCACAGTAAAACAATATTAAGTACTTGCTACACGAAAGTGTGGATTATAGTTGAATGCTTATATCCCTTCTTCCCTCCCTTTTAAGGTAGTGAAAGGATGATAGTATTAACACCCATTGAATTTTAGCAGGCACGTATACTGGATTAATACAAAATTTTACTTGGCATTAATAAAACATATTGTGAAGACTTGAAACCAATAACGTGATAATTTACCGCCGAAATTAATAACCTATCTGTAGATATCGACGGTGGAAAACAGAAAGGTCGTATCTCGAAAAAGGTCGTAACTCAACTAAGCATAAGGTAATAATCAGCTTTTTTTTCTGCGTCGATTGGTCTGGGTCTCATTGCTCTAGGACGACATAAAATCTGAAAATTGGGGAGTGTTTTTAAAAAGTCTGCAATTTTTTTTGGCGTAACTGCCCATAAAACAGCAAATTTGAACTTTTTAGAGATATGCAAAGTATAAGTTTGTGTTTAAAAAATAAAGACAGTTACGCGGTCACTGTTTCTATCCACGATATCAGATACGACCTCTTTGCGGTATGCGTTTTTAAAACTTCTCTATTTACGATAAGATACGACCTTCTTAAAGTTAGTATTCTCCAAAGGACAACGAATAATCTCTAAGAAAATACAATTTCGTGGGTGGCTTATATCAATCCAAACGCTGTTATGACAATATTACTGGAATCAATATTAAGTAAATTAGGTAGATACAACGAATCGTCGGGCACGTCAATTCGGGAATATTCCGATTTGTCTCGGTCACGCCCCAATAAGCTACCTTAGTTGCTGCGCGGGCGCTGTGGTGAAAGGTTGTCTGTGTTGTTCCAGTAAAATCGTCTTTTGAAAACGTTACTGTTTTATTCTAATAATCTAAACTAAGGTATAAAAAAATTTAATAATCAACTCATTATTTCATAATACAGTAATTTCATCAGCAAAATAAAATCCGTTTCCCTATAAAGTGAAATCCATGGAAGGAAACCATTTTATGGGTTTTGTTTGAGGCTATCACAAATGGCACATTAAAAAAAACTCAGAAACTTATGATTTCGACAATAAAATTGGCAACTTTAAAAAAAAATTAACTGAACAAAATGTTTATAAAACGCTCTATGTCATCCAAGGCTAAATATACAGAGGTGACTTTACTTGCACTGGAAAAATGTATGTCGCCAAAATATCACCTGTACCCAAATAAATTGCCAATATCAGCTCAAAAATATACCGATCTAAAGAAACTTACAAAATCTGTCATACCGGCAGCATACGCCGATGAATATTTAAGTCTAAAATTTAACAGTAAGGTTGTCGATAACCTCCCTGATACTGATGAAGAAGATGTTGTGTGATGATGTGCTTAATTTTCTATTGATTTAATTTTGATTAAATTTGTGATCTCATTTAATTTTAATACTTATTATAATTTTAACACTAAATTTTAATTGGTACAATCATTTTAGGGTATGAATGTGTCCATTTCTGATCTGTTTTCTCTTTGAAATGTCTCTCTTTATCTCTTTGAAACTTCCGATCTCATTTATTTTTAATACTTCTTATAATTTTTACACTTTTAATTTTAATTGGTACAATGATTGGGTATGAATCTGACCCTTAATACGAAATTTTATGTGATTATACGAAAGTTAATCTGATTATAACTTTTAATTTAATGATGATGTGCAATAATTATAATAGTACAAATTAAATGTACAAAAAAGAAAAAAAGAGTTTTCGTTTTTGTGTGTTTAGAATATCTTTTGTGTTTTTTACAAATAAATATACGTTTGAAGGTTCGAGGAGCCCGTGGCGCAGTGGTTCGCGCGCTTGGCCTGCGATTGTTGAGGTTAAGCAACTTTCGCATAGTCGGTCACGGGATGGGTGACCAAAAATTTACTATCTGGAGCTCCTCCGTGCTTCAGAAGGCACGTTAAGCCGTTGGTCTCGGATGCATTTGCAGTCGTTAAAACCTACCAATCCGCATTGGGCCCGCGTGGTGGGTCATGGCCCGTTCTCCTTATCCATCCATAAGGGAGTCCCAGTGCCCCAGCAGTGGGGACATTAAAAATGACTGATGACGAATACGTTTGAAAAAGCTTGTGACATTTTATTAAGATCATTAAATTTAAAGAGGTTTATATTACGCCCTATTTTCTAGCCATTGTCTGTAATTTTTACGTACTTACACCCCGTCATTTACAGGTCATTAAAAACAAAAAGCAATTACGTCCTTTCTAAGGTCAGTGAATTTATTATAATTTACTGGTTTAGTACAAATATGATAGCAAGATACGACGTTTTTGAGGTATGAAATTTGTATTGACGAAGGTCGTAACTAAAAAAAAACCGACTTCCGGCAATAGGAAATTGTTGGTTTGTAGACAATTTTATTCAGGTTAGAATTATATAGTTATGGTTAGAAAATTACGTTCATACGACGTACCGTTAAAAAGATATCACCGAATTCCCATTTTTTTTTCGGTTTTTTGGCTCTGGTGTAAAGTTGTGTTTTTCGAGATACGACCTTTCTGTTTTCTGCCGTCGATATGAACAGGGCTAGCTGAGATAGTTGCCTAGGATATTTTTGTTAATATGTCCAAAATAACGACAGTTGCTAGGCAACGAGACCAGTATCCTAGGTTAAAATCTCAGATAGCCCTATCCTTATCTACAAATAGGTTATTAATTTCGGGCGTTAATGAATATTGATGATGACGTGATGACAAAATGTTGCTAAAACAAAAAGTAAAAGTTGACAATAATTTGAGAAGTTCATCAAACAAGTGACAAAATGAAGTTGGACCTGTAAATGACAAAACATATCAAGGCTTGTAAGTGACACTCCTCAACGGTAATACATCACTTACACAGGGGAACCATGGCGTGACAAATATGTCATCATCGGCGGCACCATTTAAAATGAGGCCATTACCAAAACGAATCATGATAAAGGCTTATTAAAATAATACTTAGAAATTAAATTTTGTAAACAATTGCTACCTATGTTATCTTTTGACATTAAAAAAAATATTGTACTGGTATGAATATGTTAGATACCTACCTATTTTAAAAGACTACCTCGAAACTAATTTCAAAATGGCTTATGTAAAAGTAAACAATTTTAAAGACAAAAAGTTGGTAAAAGAATAATTACACAAAAAAGGTCTTAGAAATATGCGTAGGACAGTCTCTTCTGTCAAAGATTCGCATATCGATACTATGGCTTTCAGACATTCACAAGAGATGGTAAGGTAATACACAATAAACAAATTTGAAAACAAATTGATGTGGAATAAACTTTTGATGTTATTATTCTATAAGACAAATGTTTATTTACCGAACAAGCTGAAGGTGCTGAATGCGCTCCGCAGGTGCCACCAGCGGCAGCTGCCGCCAATGCGCTGCTTCCCGGCACCTTACAAAAACATAAAACTTTATCAACAAATCCATCAATACTTACAAAAGACCTAAGGAGATTAAAATCTAAATACGGCCGTCAAGAAGCTGAAAATGAAACAAACATACCAGGAGACATAGCTTGATTCATAATTGTATCAACGGAAAATAAGAATCACTAATTACTTAGTAAGTTACATCTACCGCTTTCTAATAAGGTAAACTTTTAGCCAATACTGTATCCAAATTTAGCGAAACTACTAAAGAGCAAGTTGGTGATCTAGAAGTAAAGGATGCTTATGCGTCTGAATAAGGAGTCAAGAATTTGGTTGAAGGCGGCTATGGTATAGCGATATTGGATGTAAATAATAACACACCATATCGTGTTCCTATAACGGCGTTGATACATGGGAGGGACACTGTTCCACCTGCCAAAATTATACCCGCTATGGAATAGGAACTGTTAATATTAAATCTAGCGGTATATGCCATATTCAAAGGATAGTAAAAGTGTTGCCATCAAATAACTAAAATCTGTGACGTTGTTAAATTAAAACTGTCTTTTCTTATATTAAAAATAATAATGTGTTATGTATGCTTTAATTTCGTATAATTTACCAATACAACACATAAATTTAGCCCACACTCTTTTCTATTATTGTTTGATTTTAATTACCAGTGACCTTTATATTTCAATACCTACACTAATAAACATTTTACTCTACAGCATCGGAAGTTATCATAAACCTGCATTTACTGAAAGAAAACCTGATAATATCTAAGTGTTCATAAATTCAGTCTATAAAAGTGGTATTGAGTTTCTTAGTGCCCTGTAAAATATAAATCTTAGCTTTATCCTACGGTTTTACTGATACGAAGTTTGATATTAAAGTAGGGCTGTTATAAATCTTTTGTTATTCCTATCGTTGGAGATCTGGAAAAATAATAGATCTATATTGAAGTATTCATCTTTATAATGTTCCTTATTTTATATCAATAAAAGAGGCGTCATTCGCATTATATCCTCTTCAATAGATTTGACAGCTCATTCTAAAAGTTCCGTTACTCTAAAATCTAAAGTTACTAGTTTACTGTGAAGAATTAAAATTGCAAATATATTAAAGATAAATGACTTATTCGTTTTTGCACTAAGAACCAAAGTTTTATCGATTACTATAAAAACTATTTTTTTCTTCTTTTTCTATTTATACGATTAACTTACCTTCAACTGTTCCTGTTTGTAGTCTGGCTGGTATGGAAGAAGCATCCTTATCTTCCCCCAGCGGTTAAAGAATAACGCTATTGCCCCAATCCACACTAGAAGTACCATAACTACGATGCCGATTTCCACACCACGTATCTGTGTTACAAACATAGCGTTATATGAAACATGGAAAACAATTCAAGCTAAACAGGAATCTCTTTTTAGTACAACAAATGGTGGAATAAGAATTGGTTCTCTCTCGAACATTTGAAATGGATTCAATATGTCACACAGAGAAGACAAAATGAAGAATGCATTACAACTGACTATTTATAGCAATGCAAATAACGTAACGATTTAACATTTAAAAATTTAAAGCTATTGCTGTTTGATATAGTTTCAAAAAATGCACTTAAATATATCAAACAGAAACAGACATTTCCAATCTATTATTACCAGACTGCATAATACCAAAAATACAACAAGCTATTTATAAACATAAGCTTTTTGCCGATTTATCATTATCAGCTGTCACCAGCAACGCTCATATTCGAGTACCGACGCTAAAGTTAGTACTCTATTTGCATTGACTGAAAGACGTTTCCATATAACAGATAAAAACGTCCAACGCATTACGTGACTCAACGGAACGAACGGTTTGGTAACAATCTAGTCATAATTCTTTCAGGTGGGTGGCTATCAGTAATTATTGCTACTGGTTTTATCAGCAGTAAAGCAGGTCGAAAATTTGGAGAGTATCGTACCTATTTTTTTTACATAAATGATTCTAATGGGCTATGCTCTTTAAATACGAGTAAAACACATTTCCATATAACAGACAAAAACGTCCAACGCATTACGTGACTTAGGGAACGAACGGTGCTGTAACAATCTAGTCATAATTTTATCAGGTAGGCTATCGGTAAGTATTGCTATATTATCATGATCTAAGTTACACTGGTTATAAGCAGAAAGGTGGAAAAGTCGGAACATAATTACCATACCTATATTTTTTAGATAAATGATTGTAGTGGGCTATGCCTTATAAATATGGTATTAGAAGGTTTTTTTTTTAATTGGAAGATAACTAGTACGTTTATCTGGAGTACCTAAGTACTAAGACAAAGTAAATATGGTCAAAATTATCACAATAAACGTCTAAACACAACAGTTTGTCACCCATTTGGGAAGGAAATAAGTAATTGTAATCGTTTTAAGCGAAAAATTTCGTCAACAACTAGCAATAATTCTCCAAATATAAATTACCTGGCACACATCAAGCATATTCCGAAATGTAATAAGCAGTTTACGCTTCGAACATCTGTTGCAATACCCAGGTAAATTAGGTCGCTATTCTGACAGATTGATTCACAATAATCGTCTTCACACGCCAGTTAGTCTTAAGTTAATTGAGGTCGACTATAAACAATGTAGGCCGAGATATAGTATTAATATTCAACAAACTTTATCGTAATAAGTAAGTCAAAGCCTATATTGAATTTAAAGTATTCAATAAAACGAAAGATTCAGTCTGGTGTTTCTCTTAACTGAAACTAAACATTTTCTAGAAAAGGTAAAGTATTTCGTGCATAGCTGAACAGTCTTGGCGTTAGAATAGCAGAAAGGTAGAAAACAAATATTTTCTTTTTGTTCCTATCGAGTTTTAAGCTACTACCAGAAAGGTTTCATTGAAATTAAAAAAAATCTAATACGTCTCTATAGTCGTGGCTCCACTGGACCCAAGCGGAATTGATTACACACCTTTGGAAAATGGAATGAAAGTCGGCTGTCTTACAGCATGCTCACCAGCCAAGTTTAGGAAGCACTGAGAAGTTGGGAGAGCTGCGGCACTCACAGTGCTTTAATTACGACTTTAAAAAATCGAGGTGGGTCCAGGGGACCCACGACCTCAGTTATGGGTTACACTGCAAATATGATATCTTCACGTCTCGACACTGAAACCCATTGCTGGAAATAATAATGATAATTTATTTTCAATAATAAAAGTTACACAATTATTTCTTAACTTATACAAACAATCGCTTACAATACTCAGTAATTTAACTACACTTGCACCCTTACTAAGTTGAGAAAACAAATTGTATAAAAGGTGCTAGGCCCAACCCTGATAGGTGTGAAAAACAGTCGTATTACGCATATTATTTGCGTGTGTACGTTACTTACTGCTAGTTTAATGACAAAAAAATTATTTGAAACATAAAGAAAACGAAAAAAATGACCTTTGCCTAATGAAGGGTAATACTTGTGAGTGTGAGTTGTGTGTGTGTGTTTGTGGGAGTGTATGTGAGTGGGTGTGTGAGAGAGAAAGTGTGTGAGAGTATATGTGTGTGCGTGTATGTCTTGTATTGTGTTATGCAATTTTTTAATCTTTAAATAATAAAGATAATTTTATAAAAACAGTGGTTGTATTGAGTCAACAATAAGTTGCAGTGTTGTTGTAATTAAGAGTGAGTAACTAATTCCTTAGTTTTAGCTAGAGTGAACTTAGTAGTTGTGCGTAGAAGTTTCGTTTTTGGTTGATTTTATTATACAGGTGGGACCTTGAAAACATGGAAAAATTCTTATATGCGAGTATTTACATGAAAAACTTTATCTTAACGTCTGGTGGTGATTCTCCAATATGTTGTTATTATATGAACCTCACTTTACACTTTAAATGCCACGATTGTGATCTTCTTATTTATGATTGTTATCCCGTATTTCGCATTTACGACATCCACCAGATAAAATTAAGTAGTGCCGTATTCCAAGCCAGTACTCGATTGGGACCAAAATTTAATACATCTACTTAGAACCTCTTGAAATGTGTTCACACATCTGGAGAAATTCCAAGACAAATTAGAACCCTATTTAGACAGACACAACAATTAACGTCTTATCAGTTGGTCTCACCGACAGAAAGGTCGAGGACGGTTCGGGAGGGGGACACATATGAGAGCGGCATGACTTCCGACAAATTAGGTTCCTATTCAGATACATTCGACTATAAACGCATCATGCAGTTGGTTTTGCCATCGAGCAGCGCCACTGAGGCACGCAGTGCGGCTACTAACAAATTATATCCATATTCAGAAATGCAGTAGAGATGCCACTGACATCTTATCACATTAGTTGGTTTCAGCATCGGTTAGGTTGGCGACGGTTTGGTCGAAGCGGGGCTATTGAAGACCGCGGCGTGGCTACCAACCTATGAGAACCCTGTTCAGAGGTACTAATATAAACGTCTTACCACGTCTGTTGGTGTCACCATCGATTAGGCAGGTGGTTGACTAATATAGACACAGCATGGCTCCCAACAGTTCCTAGTTTATAGTAGATGTGAGCCCAAATAGTGACCTATCACGTGTTAAAACGTCAATAGGTCTTACCGACGGGAAGGTAGGTCAGGCGGCACCACTGAGAAGCGCGGCGTGGCTACCTACAAATTAAGTCCCTAGTTCATGGTAGATTTGAAACCAAATAGGGAATTATCACGTCTTTTTGGGACCTCTAGGTCTTACACCACCAGCACCAGTGCTACCTATAGACTACAGATGCAGTTAGCTTCTTTTAATGCCAATGGTACTTACCGTCGGGAAGGTAGGTGACGGGTCTGGCGGGGCCACTGAGGAACGCGGCGTGGCTCCCACTAGCCCCCCATCCTGCTGCGGTGACGTCCGTGGTGGCTCTGCAGGAATAAAATCCAATTATTAGTGTTAGGTAACAGGCATCATTGCACAGCGTCAGATAAAAACGGATCAGAAACAAATCCGATATTATGTACGACTAAGTTTCAGTTTAATTAGGAAATGTTTTGTTAGTAATATATTTTAAATTATATATTTTTTTAATATTTATATTTTATAATTTGGGACATTAAACAGTTATATGCTAAGAAATATCAACTAAAACTAAAAAACAACATTGTTAGCATATAACCCACACCAATTTCCACGAAATAAATGACCCAATACTCAAACGCTACTTAACATTAAGAAGTATTCGGGCGAAAGGGGCATAATCTGTTGAAAGCTATAAAAATTTCGAAATAAAAACATTTTATAAAAAAAAATTCAAACCGACTTCAAAAAGTAAAAAGTAAAACTTTTGGAGTCAACTTTGCATAAATTTAAAATATATGTTAAAAAGTCACTCTTAAGCAAAGGTTATTACAAGGTAGATGATTATTTAAAAGACCAAAATGCATGGATGTGATACTAACATAAAACATAACTATTATAAATTAGATAAAAGGAAAATATTCTAATAATTGAATATTGGAAAATTTTCCTCTTATAATAAATATATTTCAAAATTGTAAATTTGTGCTTGGCAACAACATGTTCCATTGTAAATGTTGTTGTTTCTGTTAAAGCTGATAAGTTTCTTGCGGTTCTTCTTATCAGTTAAAAGATGTCCTGAATGGCTGGTAGGGAAAAAAAATTTTGGAATATTCGAAAGTACTTATCTATTTGAATAAAAATCTTTGACTTTGACATTAATAAAAAGTTAAGTATAATAATAATAACTCATATTGTGCTTTTAATAAGTTAATAACACCAGTAATGAACTCTAATCAAAGAACCCAGTATATAGGTATAAATGTACGGCTATATTATAAACAAGTTAACCCTCTTTCGTCTACGGGCGTCGTCCGCGGGGGCCTTCTTGACACGATACTGGCATTAGGAGCTAATGCAGATCTCGAATGTTAGCTGATAGTGTTGTGTGTACACGAAGTGCAAACCGGACATAATTTGCGCCGATACAAAGTAGGTAATTGATTAAGGGATAACAAAATACGAAGAAGCTCGATACTCGTTTACTTGTGCTATTTGTATATTTTTGATATATTTTTAGTAACTATAACTAAATAATACTAACTATAACTAAAGAATACTAACTATCACTAAAGAATACTAACTATAACTAAAGAATACTAACTATTACTAACGTACAATAACCAAGGTATAGTGACTATTACCAAAAAGTTTTTTGTTCAACATAATTTACTACTGTTGGTCCAAACGAGTGCTCGAAACCAATCATTAAATCAATACATAATTACAGGAGTAGGCAAGTATAGATGATGTAGCAGTACATTAATCACATATTATTTTATGGTTCAAAAAAATATAGCAAAAATATAGATCACCCTCAATCACTTTAGATTAATATATTTAAGATCAAACACATTCAAACAAAGACTAACGTTCAATAGTGAATTCAGTCATACAAATACGCACACAATGCAGGTACAGTCGGTGAACTTCACGGTTGACGGGGTTTTGAGGGAGCATTATTTTAAAAATTAATAGATAAATAAAAAACGTGTAAGTATATCACAAATAATAGACCATGAACAGGTATTTCATTGAAAAAATAAATGATTTCTATAACCTTAGTACTTTCCACCAACCTTTTTAGTCCAATTCACAATTCAATCGTTCCGAAATAGGTTTCCTTTTGTTACCGGAATCGTTTTAATTTCGAACGAGTGGTTCCGATCATTGGACAACAGGAGGTAATTACAACGTTATTACGTAGAAAATTGCAATTGATATCGCACTGATTCACTGTACTATTTATAAAGCTTCCTGAGAATGAACAACTCATTTCAAAACAGTTATTAACGCCAATAGTAATAGAATCTCACGAATTTTGTAGTACCTACACCATTTTTCAGAGTCAAAATAATTTATCATGGTTAGTGCTAAAGCTGAATTTATGTCCGTCTGACTAGTCTGGCGCCGTAACAACAATGTTTTCAGCATTGTTGAGTTCTGGCAGATAGAGATAAGATAGCAAGTTCCTCATTGATTGAGATTCCAGGATAAGTTCGATTTCATCCTTAGCCTCATTAATAATAATAAATAAATAATTGCATACAATGACACCATTATCTAGCCCACGTTAAGTTACACTAATAATTTGTGTTATGGATACTAGATAACGGATAAACATACTTATTTACTTTTTTGTACATACATACATAATACATATCAATATAGTTCACGCACACAAATATTTGTATTGTCCGGGGCTCGAACCTGGGACCTCTGGCGCAGAAGGTGGGCTTAGTATCCCTGCGCCAAACTGGTCGTCTACTTTAAATAGTATAATGATGGCAAGACGATTCCCCGTTGTAAAAAAACTTTTTTAAAGTTAGACACCGCCTTTACCTCAGACTGCAATGTAATTTAAGCGTTATGAAAATTTAAATAAAGCTCGATATCTTCCAATATTAGTTTTGTAACAATGCACTTGATGATGCTCTTAGAGAAAGCACTTAGCTAAAAGTCGCAATATACTAAATGTCAAGTCCAATTTTAGATATCGGTCAAAGCACTCGGCGGATGACGCGCCCGAGGGGGTATTCTACGGCCCAGAGTTTCAAATGATATTCACACAAATTATATAACTAGTATTTAGGACAACTGAATTTAGTAAAGTATCTTTCTGATCGCTCTTATACAGGGGCAGTAGGATATAAGTTTCGCAGGTATTCATTATAAATTTATTTTAATTTATGAAAACTTTTAATAAACAGTAAGTAACTATGTTCAGGAAAATAATACACAATAAATCAGGACATATGGCCGCGTGAGATATTAAACTTTATAAGAATATAAAACAATAAAGCACAGCTTTTTTTCATCTTGTCAATTAGTATGATCTCTTTTTTATTGTTCCCTTAGTTGAAACATACAAACAGAATACTTACTCATTTTTTTTCAATAATTTCATCCGGGACGGTTCTGTTTTACATATAAAACAGTTTTTTTTTAAAGAAAAGCTTTGAGGTCTTTCGGGTGACCAACGTTAAATGCTTTGCCACATTCTTTGATACTTCAAACGGAAGAGAATAAAACTTCAACTAAGTATCACCAAAGACTCCAATGTGTTGAGTACGCCAGATAGTACATGTGAAGTATTGAATACGGAAAATAGGGCTGAGGCCCCGGGTTATGGGACAATAGATACTCCTATTCGTGCTATACATTATTTATTGTTATATCATATGAGCCCGTGGTGCAGTGGTTCGCGCGCTCGGCCAGCGATTGTTAAGGTTAAGAAACTTTCGCAATGGTCGGCCACGGGATGGGTGACCAAAATTTACAATAACCAGCTCCTCCGTGCTTCGGAAGACACGTTATGCCATTGGTCCCGGCTGTATTTGCAGCCGTTTAACCCACCAATCAGCATTGGGCCCGCGTGGTGGGTCCCAATCTCCTTATCCATCCATAAGGAAGGCCAGTGCCCCAGCTGTATGGACATTAAAATAGCTGAAGACGACTGATAATCTGTTTATAACTATGTTGTTTTTTTTTTTGTATATTTTCTTTTTTAATATTTGATAATCTGTTTGTTTTCTATTTATAAAAAAGATCATGTTATCAAGGTTGAAGACCTCTAAAGTACTTATCCGAGTCTCGGTAGCTCAGCGGTTAGAGCATTGGACCGGATTTCCAAAGGTCGCGGGTTCGATTCCCGTCTGAGAATTCACTTGTGGCCGAGGTAATTTTTTCCAATATTTTTCTATTTAAAATTTACCATAAGTATAAAAATAGCATTGAAAAATGCAAAAATTACAAAATCATAAACCTCTAAAGTATTTTTAACATATTTGTGATGAATGAAACGTTTCCCGGGGCGTTATTGGACCTCTATTTGTTGCAAATTGCTCAAAGGATAAATTTCCTTTAGATGATATTAAATTGTAAAATCGCGAGTCGTATCAGAAAATAAGAAATCAAATTCACTGGTTTTGATTTGACTACAAATTAATGTATTAAATTGATCTTCTAATAAATAACCTCACTTTATTACATTTGTTGTATTACATCAGATAGTCTGTTTTTCATAATTTAAGGTTTTATTATGGTTTCCTTTACCGTTTTCAGGAGAATTAACTTACAAAATGTCAGTTGTTAAGTGATATGATAAAGCTTAATTCAGCCTAAGGGCTCAATCGAGTTTTTTCACGATTCGTCAAAAAATTTGAATAAGTAATAAAACATTCAAGCATCGTGGCTTTGATGAACATTTTTAAAAGACGTTTAGTATCAATATCTACGTGATTAAGATCTGTCAGTCATATTTCACGATTTGTGATGCTTAAGAACACGCGTGTAAAAACATTGCCGTCGTAAAAAAAAACAAAACAAATCGTGGAAAAAGACAATTCGTTAAAAAACACGAATCGTCCTCGTGTGAAGAGCATCGTATCGAAAACTTAGGCTTGACGTTCGACGTCATTGTAAAAGCAATTTTGCATTTTTCAAGGATTTGCAGAATAGGAACGTATGTTGAAGATGCATACATGCATCCGGAAATTCAAATGTAGCGCGAACGAACCACTTGGAACTTTGCCAAGTCTTCTAGATGGCTTACTGCGACTTGTTTGATTCGTCAAATCGAGGAGAAAGTAATTTTGGTTCCAATTTAACTGTTGAACTAATAAATAAGTCATTTTCATAAAATGGATATTGAAAAAAATCTGAATCTATTCTTACTCGAAATAAATAATTTTCAAGAACACTTCGTTGTCCGACTGTCAGTTTTATATTTTTGTTGTTGTGGATATGACAAAATGAAATCTTATTAATACTTTATAGTGCCAAATATCAATCATGGAACAATCAAAACCTTTTAGTTTTTGCATTTTCTTGCATGAAATGAAAACTCATAGCACAATATTATATTTTGAAATTATAATTTAGCTTTTCTCATTCATTTTGGGTTTTATACTAGAAATAGTAGTTGCAGTATAAATGCAGTAATGCATAATTGTAAAATGGGAAAACCATAATTCCATTTATCATCGTAATTCCAATTATCATCAAATTTCGTCGTCTATGTTTGCTGGATTACTTGATGCTCATAGATATAGTTGTCTATGAGCTCTTGTTTATATTTCTGGCTTATGAAAAGGTATACTTTTTTGTTTAAGTTAACTTGTGGATAACGGTGTTTATTGACCAATTATTATTCCTCATTATTTCTCACTTAATTATGTAACACACAATAGTCAATTGTTTGTTGTCCCAAATAAATGACAAAAAAAACATCATATACCAATAATTCCCGTATTTAAAAGGTCATGTTTCATCATGAGTCGCCTTTTAACTGGATTTCGTTTGACATCCTGTAAACAAAGCTTTACAAAGCTTCGCCAATTTAAGCCTATACAAATCCAAGGGTCAATAACTTTCAGTTTGGTATCCATCGTACAAAATTTAGCAAAACTTTCCTCCGCAAATACTTTCGAAACATTTTCCTTGTATCAGTCACTACGTAATGTCGTCACAGAAGTAAATACACCACGACAGTTGAAACTACATTATGGTTAGTGAAAAAAAGTTTCTCCGTAAGGGTGACTGACCTGTAACATTTTGTTGTAACGTAACGTTCGAGGCGAGTGTGTTTTACACGCGGCGAGCGTATTTTCGCTCACTACAGCAGCTCGGCTCGGCTCGCTGTAGTGAAATATTGTCGTAACGTAACGTTGCGTTGCGACAAAAATGTTACAGGTCACCTCACCATCTTAAGTTCAACGAACTGCTGGTCAATGACCCCAACAAGAGAAATGTTGGCAAATTTACAACTTCGTCACGTTAAGTTCAGGAAGGGCACGTGATTAATTCTATACTATTTACCGTCGTTTGGCGAAATGGAATCATTATTGAGTTAGGCACGAATGGTTAACACTTATACAACTTTGAATAGACATTTTCTTTGTTCAAACATCTTCTCTGGATTCGTAAGAAAATGTGTGTATTGCAAAAAAAAAGGATCTACGATCTCGTACATATGAATAGAATAGGTAAGTAATATAATACTTATAAGCTTTCGGTCTTAGCAGAAAAATAATAAAAAATTATGAAGGTGATATAGTTAGATAATTATCTATATCACCTTACTAAAAGATTTTTCTTATCAAGATCCTTGATATTGATAAAAGCTATTTTCACAATTTTTTATTGAGAAGACGCTGTTTTTAATATTTGCTTTGAGTTAAAACAAGTTGAAATTTTTATGATGTATATGTTTGTACATAAGCTAAATAATTAGTAAATATCTACAATCAGGGAACTTCCCGGTTGACCAGTAGAGTTTTTTTAGGGAAAGTTTTCTTGGAAAGTACCAAAGTTTAAGAAATAATTTAGTATTCAAATGAAAAACCTTTTAATATTCTATTAGTTGTGATATGAGCGTTTTCTATATATCTATTACTTTTTTAATAAAGCTTTCTAAAAAGATTCTTCTGGTCAACCGGAAAGTTCCCCGACTGCACCTCTATCTATCCTGTGTTCTCAGCCACATAACACCAACTGCTGGGTATAGGCCTCCCCCAAAAGGGGGGGTTTGCCATAATCGCCACGCTTGGCAGGCGGGTTGGCGATCGCAGTATTGCCAAGTTTGTAGAAGACGCTGCTGCCCATCTCCTGAAGGCTGAGTCCCTTAGTCGCCCTTTACGACACCCATGGGATGAGAGGGGGTAGTGCTATTCTAAGCCGACACTACACATCTCTATCTATCCTACCCTATCCTATCTATCTATCCTAAAATCGATGTTAATTTGAGCTAAATATTTGAATACTTGGAAAAGTCTTCTTAACCACCTGAGTTGTTATACAAAGTTCAATTGTTACAACAAAAAACAGAACTAACAAATAATTTCCCTAAGGGTGTCAGTTCAAGAAACTAGGCGTGAAATTTATTCGAGGAACAAAATTCAACACTTCAAGTATAACAAATAAGGACGTGTACAGATGCACGCTATTTATTCCCCCTGTCTGTGGGGAGTGGAAACTTGCACGCACGCTTTGCACGCAACAGGTGGCTCTGTTACAAATGAGAACCCTATTATTTATGCATGAAGGCACACATTTCATATTTCAATTTAATTTAATATACGCTAGTATAAAGTATTCCTATCGCAAGGCGTGCAGGAAAACTTTTCTTATTTATTTAGGTAACACTTAACAATGTGACCTTAGAATTTTTATGCGGTTTTTAAAACCTAAAACTTGCACCTGTATGCCTGGGGGGTATAAGAGTAGGATTGTGATTTAAGTCCATAGGTAGTATTATGTTCTTTAAATACTACTCAAGGCGGACTTTCACAAAATGAAATTATGTAGTATGTTTAGCGCTAAATTTGTTTTACTTCATTCGATTGACCGAAATGGAATGTCATGTTAAAAATGTTTAGCGCTTAATGTGTTTACTGACAGTTGATCGTAGACAGCCTTAAATTATTTTATTCTATGATTAACATCTGTTGCGCACAAACTGGTGAATGGTATGAGTTGAATAATATTATTATTATCTTTAAGTGAATATAAAACAGACCTTACTCGTTATTTTAATTTTTAGGTAGGTAATTTATTGTATTTTTATCAGTTTTCACAAGAACAACATACAATAGATTTTAAATTAAGTAAAACAACATTTACGGATTGAAAACGCGCCTAATTATTTATGTTAGTGGCTTGGTCGGTCATGGCCCTTTCAAAGGCCAGTGTCCCAGCAATGGGGACATTCAAATGGCTGAAAAACAATAAACAGTCCTTTCTCATTTACGTTTATTCAATAATGAATTAAACACTAGCTTTACGGTTAAATAAAAAGCATTACGATTCTCGTTTACGTTTGGTTTGGTTTAGTAAAATACAATAAAAAAAAAAAATTAACTTTAAACAGTTTATAAACTCTAATACAAAGTACTCGTTTCACATTTAAATTTTTGTATATTATCTTTAATGGAACCGAAACTGCCCTAATTGTCATATTTGATTGATGTTTCAAATCACACTTCATTTGACACTTCTCCGTACATTTGAAAGATATTTTCGTCTGTCACTTTGCTTTGACAGTTTAATTTCGTTCATTCAATACCTTTCAAAACGCGTCCCGATCACAATCCCTTCCAAATGTCAAAGAGTGACGGCCTAAAGTATGTAAATATCTTTCAAATGACGAGTTGAAAGGGATTGAGATATATTTTAAAATTAGACAACTGACCCCAGTTTTTGTTTGTATCTAAATGTTGCTTACGAGTACTAGCCCATGTACGTACATACTGCACATAAAGATTTATATTATTTCGTAAAAATATGACGTTGAGTAATTTAAATTATGAAAACTACCTAATTGTATACCTACTTATCAAAACCAATGATGAAAATTCAAATTAAAAACATTATTTTACACAACAAAATAATGTTCACAAACTATTATTAATGTATATCCAAAAAGGTTAATTAGCCTCTCAAGTGGGTATGGTAGTGATGCGACAGACCCGAAAAAGCCGTCAAGTATGTAGTATCGTATTGCGACGGAAACGGACTTTTCAGATTTTTTAATTTATACACCCGTTTTTACACTTGATTATATAATATTTATACATAAAACCTACTTATTTAGATGGCAAATTTTATTGTCTTTCTAAATTAGTCATTAGATTTTCTTCATCATTTGTAGATCTCGAGAAAAATAAGTGGAGATAGGTACGCCGGGAAAATAATCCCTGGAACCTGATACATACTTGACGGCTGTTGCTGTTTTATAAGTACACACACGAGGTGATGAAATATTCTCGTGTTAGTACCGTTAAATTTGCAAGCATGTATGAGGGCAAAATAACATGGAGTAGACAGTTCATACATTATTTAATGAGGCACGTGTTAAGGGATGCGAAAGCGCTAACAAACTGGAAAATTATGAATTTAGTTCCAAACTAACTTGGAGAGTCTAGCTCTGGTTACATTTCAACTATGGGAGGAAATTAATTAAAGTAATAAAGCTAGCAAACTATTTGAAACAAATACGGGTTTGGGAATTCCATTAATTTTAAAACTGAACTAACACAAAATTATGTGTGAAAATAAAACGTTTTTTATGAACGACACGGGGAGACGCTAAGCCTTTGTCTTACCTGATGTTAAGAGGGGGGTTCAAAGGTAAATTGCCATTTGCAGATTTAATTGCTAGCTTTGTATTCACAAGGCTGAAGATGTAAGCGCGCCTCATTCAGAACCTCAACCAGTGAGGAACTGGCTATCTTATCTCTAACTGTCAAATTATGGCGTCCGACATAGATAAGGTGGTGGTAGCTAGCCAGGCGGCCTCACAACAAGTCCTACCAACAAACAAACCGAATACAATATGAACCCCTGCTGGGAATCGAACCCGAGACCTTTGAGTCTGATACAGGTGGTTGTTACTACTAGACCACACAGGCGGTTTAACGTGCGGCAATCTGAAAATGTTGTTCAATACATAACACGCGAAAAGGTGATTTATTTATTCAGTATTCTATAATCTGTGATTAACACCAAACATAACTATCAGTAGAGGCTAGAGATAGTTCACTAGAGATAAGCATAATTGGGGGAATAACCAAAAACAATACGCGAATACGCACATAGTATTTTGTAGCTAATCTATCGAATATATTATTTTAAATGCATTTTTGTTCCGTTCTCCTTTGTTTGTTGTTTTTGTTTTGTTTACTTTTGTAACATATCTATTAGTTTTTCTGCTGTTTTATCATTTGTTTTTTCTGTTCTATATCTTTTCATGGCACCGCATTAAAAGCACAGAACAGACAGATTCATTGAGAATCACAAAAAAGGCAGACTCGGTTCTTAGTTTTGTGTCGTTGGCAATGCAAAGGGACCCGGGGCTGAGTAGCCTTTACAACACCGATTTTTCAAATAGTTTTATTTTTATTTTTTCTTGGTTTCTTGTAATATTGATAATAATTATGTGTTACAGTCAGTGTTTACTTGTAATTTTCGTAAAAAAAGCATATGTACCTACATTTTTTTATGTTAATTTTTTTGTTATTTTTTTTTGTTCCGCCTGTTGTTATCGAATAGGCTCCTCCAGAATACCAGCGTCTCAGTGGCATGCTCCGTATGTCACTGTGACATTGCTGAGGATAGGGCCTAGATGGCCGAGCACTTTTTTTTATTTATGTATTTTTTTATCTTTAAGGGTCACTTGGAATTAACTCTTCGGTTCGGTTAACCTAGCGCTAACCCAGCTTGGCGCAAGTGGCCCTAAGTTAGTTTTAAGTTATTTAGTTTTATTTTTAGTAGTAAGTTAATTTTTTTTATTTCTTTTTTTTCCTGTGTGTGTGTGCCATTAAATAGTTTACTTTTTTCCTGTTTCTTTCTTATATCTTTAAAATGTCAAACTGTGAAATAAATATTTTCTCCGGATCGCGAAGCAGAATGAATAACGCACCCTTCATAGGACACCGCAATAATTTTCAGGGTATGATATTTGAATTTTTTCAATGCTGTTTTTATACTTATGATACATTTTAAATTAAATATTTAATTAAAATTAATTTTAATTAAAAATTATAATACTTAATTAAAAATTAAATATTTTTCTATTTATAATTTATCACATTTTCAGACTTTATCAGTCCCACTTAGGCATGAAGTTTCTTAAAAAGACGTTCAAAAACATAAAACCGTTCCTCAAGTGCCAGAAATGCAGCACCGCATTGGAACATGCATCGAAGTTTCCCAGCAGTGTACATAATATGGACATAATATATATTGATACTTGAGCTGCGAACGTGGGTGCATTCAATCGTGAATCTCAGAGGATGCTCGTATTTGAATACATGTGGAAGTTACAATATATCCTATAAATACCTATAAATGGAAAAAAGATGTCTGATTTTTACTAAATATTTTGTATGTTTATGAAGTTAGATTTTTTGGTTTTTATTTGGCAGACATACCTTTAAGTCCATGGGATTCCTATGTCCTGTTGTGGGGTACCACAATATTCCCAAGGATACGGATTCCACGTGGATATAATGGCGGAGGCTGCGTGTAGGGATAATTTAAAGCAAGTGTAACTTTAGTAATATTAAATCATATAATTAAGTTGTTGCTATGACCGTTTATTGATTGAAATACTGTAAAAAAAAACAAATTTTGAAGGTAAATTATTACAATGATTTACGATCTGTTTTTTCTTTTAAAATAAAAATATGATATAATATTATGTTAAAATTTGGTTCCTACTTAAATAATAACTTTATATGAGGATTTGATAAGTGGCTGACAAAAAAGAGATCTCCATCTAGTTTTATTTCAACAAATGTATGCTATTGTCTTTATAGTTCTCGGTAGGGAGATGCCAAGCTTAAGAATTTTCTTGTGGAACTCATAATGTTCGCGGGACAAAAGACTTGGATGGCACTATTTCAACAATGTCGTCACATCAAATTAGAAAATCCCTACTTGCATTTGTCTTGCCAAAAACCAATTTGATTGATATTAAAAGTCAGCTTCATATTCTTCAAAGTTTTTGAGTGATCTAAACTATATAAATATTTGATTAAACTAATAGCTGAAGTGTTATGACGACCTAATCTCTGGAGCGTTATGACGTATTTGAGAAATCGATTCGCATTTGGTAACCCCTTTCTCAAAGAGTAAGTAAGGCAATTTATTAAAAAAAAAAACACATTATTTCTTTTAATAATAAATAAATAAATAAACGGAAGATTCATTGAAATAAAACAACTTTAACGGATATCAAACGCGCTATATTTAACGAACTAAGCTGTAATTGTCCGTATTTTTAGGTTTTTAGTGGTTTTTTGATTTGGTAAAATCAAAATCCCCTGATATCCCTGAAAGTTGTTTTATTTAAATGAACAGTGCGCGACAAAACTTAAGATGTACGGAAGATTCATACTTACTTGTGCCCACGCTCACTGCCCAGTGAGCGGGCCTCAGTATGACTGCTTCTGAGTTGTCTAGCTAGCGTATATTAATATTGGGTAATATGTATAGGGGTTGTCACTTACCCAGTGTGCGGAAGACAATAGGTCTGCTTGTGTATTTTTTGTCCGGCCCAGTGAGCGGCCACAGTAACTTGGTACTGTGTGTCAGCTTCAAGCCCGCTCAGTGACTGCGTCGGAATGGCCTAGCATACTACATATTTGGGAATGTATTTACTCGATGATTTAGATACTGGTTATTACTTGTCCAGTGTGCGGAAAGTAATGGTCTGCATCTGTACTTGCGTGCATAAGTATAGCAGGAGGTGAGTCCTCAGTAAGCGGGAACAGTGACTAGATACTGCGTGTGCTTAGTATGGCTACTTCTGAATTGCCTAGCGTAGCGTATTCATATTCGATGATAGATACTTAATTTTACTTACCCAGTGTGCAGAAGACAATAAACCTACAATCTAGAATTGTGCTCGCCCCAGAGAGCAGCTACAGTAACTTGGTGTTATATTGTGTCTGCTTCGAGCCCGCTCAGAATGGAGTATGACTACATCGACTTGCCTAGCGTTGTAAGAAATTATCACTACATAGTTTAAAGCAAAGTCGCTTCCCGCTATCTGTCCCTATGTATGCTTAGATCTTTAAAATTACGCAACGGATTTTGATGCGGTTTTTTTATAGATAGAGTGATCAACAGGAAGGTTTATATGTATAATAACCTTCAATATAGAGTAGAGAAATACTGTAATTTTTGAGCTTTCTAATGTGATGTCGTAAATGACTACATTTTTTCCGCTTACATTGCAAACGCAGGTTGAACCCTACGAGATTATATTATCAAAATAATGTACTAAGTATTTGTACACCTTGAAAAGGTCTACAGAAAACTCCGCGGTGGTATATGTTTATCTCTTATGGATAACCCACAATAGCATAAGTCGTGTAGTCCACGCGGGCGAAGCCGCGGGCGGGAAGCTAGTATTACATAAGATACTGGTTGTTACTTACCCAGTGTGCGGAAGACAATAGGCCTGCTTCTGTACTTGTGCCCGCCCCAGAGTGCGGCCACAGTAACTTGGTACTGTGTGTCAGCTTCCAGCCCGCTCAGTATAACTGCGTCTGAATTGCCTGCCACCTCCAGCACCACTCTGTAACTAACGAGCAATCAGTCAATTTCGAGGTTGTCTATTGGCAAGCGAGAGGGCGAAGGAAGAGTGAAGAGAGGAAATGAAATGCTAGTCTAATAGTTGGTACTAATGGATTGATAGCTACTTCTATTGCTGCATATGCTTTTGGGTAGAGGTTGTCTAAAAATCCTAAGTTGTTAAAAGTTAAAGAAGGTTGTTTTCCTGATATTTTTTCACAACAAGTAATATAAATTTTTATAATCATATTTTTTAAATAGCAACGTGACCTCAAATTGGTTTGAACAAAACAAGTAATCAAGCCAAATGTACTGTCATTTGTATTCTATTGTAATTAGGAAATGAAACGTCATTTCGTATAGATAGAACTTTCTGTCAATATTTACAGAATGAAGTAGCAATCAATCATTGATTCTCGTTTTCGATAAGAATTGCACTTGAACGATTTGATAGTATCTACAACAACTGGAAAAACAATCGTTTTTTAGATTTTGAAAATTTTTGAGTGAAAAAGCACTATTGATTATGGCATATTATCATCGAGATTTTTATTTTTCACTTAAATATCCAAACGTAAGATTATAAACTAAAAGGCGTTATTCTCGATTTCCTCGATACAAAAACTTATATAGTATTGAACTAGGGCGGTTACAACCCGATACTCGGGTTCGTCGATCGACGAAAAATTCCAAATTATGCGAAAATCTTTAATTGCAGTTTGTGATCATCACGTTTAACATTTTGTATATTTTATAGTTTTCGGAACAAATAAACTCGAGTACCTTTAACTTGATACCTTACTCGGCCGCGTACTACGCGCCAAAGTCCCTATCGAGTCGTTCACAAATTTTGCGAACCTGAATTAAGTATATAGATTAAGGGGAAATGTGCGTAGCAACATTATTTGATAGAAATACGTCTTAGTGTCGCCTATTGGAAATACAATTGTATTGTGATCTGATATGTATTTATTCATTAATGCGATTTATTGGCTTTTAGCACCAACGTTTATTTCTGACACCAAACACGTGCATACATTAAACCATAATTATTACGTTCAGAGATATACGTCATTAAAACTACGTCACGACATTGAATCGTCGAAACGTTTCGCCAGGAAATTTATCGGCGTCAACATTTCCGTCGCCGCCTCTTCCGTTTGCGTTTCGCTAGAGGTCTACTACGAAAGACAGTTCCCGATAGTCGGACGATTTTTGTACGATGTAAGCCTTTCTTTTATGCCTTTTATACAACAATTCTGAAAACATTGTTGTTATGGTATCAGGCTTAGATAAGATGGTGTTAGCGAGCCAGGCGGACTTACAACAAGTCTTACCACCAACCAAAATATGTCCTCATTCCACTGGTTAAAGTTATTGTCACCTTTGATGCGTCAAGCAAAAGTTGGTTTATTTTACTCTCTCTAAATTATACCTTTTTTTGCGATTTTGTAACTTTACTGAAGTTGATTGAAGCGGTTTCTATTGGGCTCTATTATCTGTGTCAAAGTCTATAACCAAAACGAAAGTTCTTCCGATCGTCGTATATGGTTTTCGGAGTAGACTGCTAGTTTCTTTTGCTTTCAATTTATTACGTTTTCACCACTTAATGATAATTGAGACGTCGGGGAATCGAGATGTTTATTTTCTTTCCTTTCCGCTTATTACTTGTTAATTCTTCGTCATTGGCAAATTGTTATTTGTAAGCGACAAAATATAACTGTCTAACTAAGCTGATAAATGTTATTATTATAAACTTGACGTAGATTTGTATCTCCGATTACACATTTATCAACCATCATTGTCACTATAAGGAATTTGATGTTCCCCATGCTGAACACAGGTGTTCCTTGTGGATGATAATTGCATGGAACTGAATGCAGCCAGAATTAAGGCCTAACGTGCCTAAATAAGCATGTCATCCGTGTTGCAAAAATTTCATCATTTCTTTATCCTCTCTTTATCCGATTATTTGGAAGTTGCTGAACCTCAATACCTGAGTATTTATTGAAGTTGTTCTTTGCTTAGAATATTTTAAATAGGAAAATAACTCCGATATAAAATCTGTCTGCTACCTTTTAACACTGAAACCACTTTAGTAATTTTTACGAATAAGTTTAATTGATTTTATTAGCTTCAAAAAGGAAGCAGAACGATCATTATAAAAAGAAATATCTTGGACGAGATGTCACAGAAGAAGGCGAAGAAAGAATAATGTATCTTTTTAGAATAGGAATATTACCACTACTTATCAATAAATTAAATGGTTTTGACCTTTATTTATCGCCTTGAATTTTTCTTTAACGTTCTCTCAATCCATACAAAATGAAAGTCTAATATATTGCTGACCCGTTGACAAGATTAATAGGATAGAACCGAGTCTCAATATTAAGCTAATAAATTGATCGAACTCCACACTTAAAAATTTAATAAATTACTGAATTGACAGTTTGACGTTCATTTGATTAGAAGCTTTTAGTTTATTCTGTAGAACGTTGTAAATATATTAATTACACATTTTAAAAGAAAAATTTGGTCCCATTTTCATGCGAAACCGGAGAGACAGCTCGTATATTTTTGTTGTTTTTTTATATTTTACAACCGCCAAATACTTTACAAACTCCAAAAGCAGCTAATGGTAACTTAACTACCTAGCGCCCTCTGTGGTCCCGGGTTCAAATCTATTTGAAGCAGATTTTTGGGTAGGTACTAAATTTCTAAGTCGTGTAAATTAAATTATATAATATTTACGGGGATGATCTTCCCCATCGATATGTAATAGCTATAGTATTAACATGGTTCTGTTTAATAAAATTTGACGACCTCCGTGGTATAGTTGTACGTACACCGGTTTCATTGTGTGTCGCCTGAGTAGGCGACACACAATGCAACCGGGGTACCGGGATTCGAATCCAGGAGTTGAGGTCCTGGGTTCGAATCCCGGTAAGGGCAATGTTTTTATGATGAATACGAGCATTTGACTCATGGATCTGAGTCATGGACGTTTATACAGGGTGGAAAAAATCTATGGGCCTTTAGTTACCTCTTTTTACTGAAAGGATTTATTCCTTTATTTTTTTAAAAGAAACACAACTGCATTGAAACATTAAAAAAATACGCTTCCCACACCCAGGAATCGAACCAGCTAAAATCAATAAAAAATAACATTCTGTACTTTTATACCATCAATCGATAAGGTCAATTAAAAGTAGCAATTGTCTTTAACAAACATAGTAAATTAAATTAAAGAAATCACATGAAATTCAACTTATAAACTCAATGGGACCGATAAAGAACTTTTATTCAAGGCCCTTTTAAAAATTTACAAAAATCTTTGATTGCAGTTTTGTTTCTTTTAAAAAATAAAGGAATTTTTCCTTTCAGTAAAATGGGCTAACTAAAGGATTTAAGGATTTTTTTATGAACTCTTAGCTTTCATCATACCTGATGTTAAGTATTGATATGGAAGCGAGCCTCTCCCGCAATCCTCAATCACTGAGGAACTGGATATCTTATCTCTAACTGCCGGAACACAACAATGCTGAAAACATTGTTGTTATGGCGTCAGACTTACATAAGATGGTGGTAGCTAGCCAGGCGGACTTACAACAAGTCCTACCACCAACCAAACAGAATACAATATGTACCCCCGCTGGGAATCGAACCCGGAACCCCTGGGTCTGATACCGGTGGTTGTACCACTAGACCACAGAGGCGGTTAAAAAGTAGTTCCCCTCCAGGTCCCATTGAATTTTTCCACCCTGTATATATTTCTACACATAAATACTTTTATATGTATAATTATAATTATGTATTTATATCCGTTACCCTAGCATCCCATAACAAACGCCTGACAGTGCTTACTTCGGGATAGGTTAATTGGATTTAAAAAAAATTGGATCATTGGAGAAGAGTTATAAATCAAATACGCATAAAAATCTTCGAATAATCAAAAGTATTTTCAGTATGAAAATAACTTAATACTGATGTAATTCCATTAGCCTAAATGTACTTACAAGATTATATAGCAACTCCCAGTTATCACCTACTACATTAGATGTTAATTCCATTACCGCTTGCAATCAATACGAACTACACAAGAACCATCAGTTTAAATATGCTTCGAAGAAAAAGCGAGTATTGGACAGTGAAATCAGTTACACTGAAGCCATTAATGTACTTCAGTAATACAGTAATGTAATACAGTATTCAAAGTATTTTTTTTGTTTTTTTTTTTTCATTACGCCAACAGCAGCTATGCCCAAGGTAAGTTTCTAAAGACTACGTGTGTTATGGATACTAGATAACTGTTAATCATACATAAAAACTTTTTTGTAAATATATACTTAACAAACATATTAAACACCCAGACCAAGACACTCGTACACAAATATTTGTCTTATCCGGAAATCGAACCCGAGACCTCTGCGTAGTAGAAGGCATCATCTGCGTATACGTACCCTACCCTTACGCCACACAGGTCGTCATTAGAAATTGATGCATTTTTCCAGTCTTTAGAGTAATTAAAAATGCAAGTTTTAAGTTTTCAATAATGTGTGTAATAAAATGAAACAAAACAACATCTGCAAGAAAGACAAAAAGTTCGCGCCGTAAAAAACAAAAAAAATAAAGTATTCACGGCACTGGCATATATCGCCGCGCTTCAACAACAGCAAATTATTTGATGTGCGAAATGTTAGTGAAGTTGTTGTTGCTATTAGTCAGACACAAAATACTGCTCAATGGAGTTTAATAAATGAAACAAAAAAGCCTAAACATTTTTTATAAAAAAAATGCAGAAGAGTCAAGCCATTTATATTATTTTAATCTTCATATTATTATCCTGAAATTCAAAGATAAGTTTTACTCTAGTACTCTTGTTTTCACTGAAAACCGGCGATAAAATGTCCTTTTATAATAAAACACCTAAGCCGTAAAAAGATTTATGGGCTCTACAGATAGCCTAGCACCTAGCACTTTCTTTTAGGTCTTAATGTATACATGACTTCGAACTGCGGATCGGACGTTAGGTTTACGAACAAACAATTTCTTTCCAGCTGATATTATTCTCTACTTTTTTACTGATATAACGTCCTACGAGTATAATATAAATATTTCTTACACTCACACCAATTAATCTAGACCCAAATTAAGCACTGTAAGGCTTGTGTTATGGGATACTAGGGTTACGGGTATAAATACATATATATACATAAGTATTTGTGTGTATAAATATATATAAACAGCCATGACTCAGTTACAAATGCTCGTAGCATCATACAAACATTTGCCTCTACCGGGATTTGAACCCAGGACCTCAGAGTAGGCGACACCTGGAAACCGGTGTACAGTCACGTGCAATGACATACACTCAAGGTCAAAAAAATCGCACCTTTTTTTTTTTTTTAGCATTATTAACACTTTACAAATGCGTGTACGGCTTGTATTCCCACCAATATTAGCCTTGTTTGAAAGCCCAATAAATGAACTTAATAAACAAGATTTCATTGCATTAAAAAAGCATAATATCAAAAATGTGACAATAAAAAAAATGCATTTTGTTCCTCTATAAGGACCGCTGGTTGAGCAATTGCGCTGCAATTTGTGGGTTTTAATGGGTCAATACAAGTTCAAAAGGCAGTGATCCGTAATCTCACCCTTAAAAAAAAATATTTTCTAAGTTGTTTCGTAAAAAGCATTATTAAGGAGTGGTATTGTTTTGTAAACTTTATCTTTTTTTTTGTTCTATTCCAATAAAAAATAAAAAGTTTAATTATTTTGGGTACTCCTTTTCGTTACCTTTCAGATGATATCCAACATTTCCCACATACATTAATTTAAAATAAGGTCAAACTAAGTTTAAAAGTCAGTTTTTTTAAAGGTGCTATTTTTCTGACAGTAGTTTCTTTTTTCTAGTATATTTTCTTGTTTAATATTTATCACATAAAAATAGCATTGTAAAATGCAAAATTAAAAAGTTATAAAGAGAGAGCTTTGTTTATCCTATACAACCTTATCGTGTATAAGGTTGTTAAGTGTATACATGTCATAGCTCGTGTACGTACCACTCTACCACTGAGGTTGTCAAAATCTATTAAAAGTTTTTGTCACACAGGTAGACACAAAGTATCTTAAAAGATGTCAAGAACTTGTTCTCGACAGGTTCATAATTACCATCAATTACCATACAATCCGTTTCAGTTAGTCATCTCTCCTTTTCGCACTATCGACTTCAGCTGATGAATATTTAACAGTTTGCGGTGTTCAGATTTAAATATTTTAATATCAGAAGCGCTTGAAATAGAAATATTAAGTCAATGCATTCAAATGATCATATGAATGAAGAATTTGTGACGGTTCGCAGCATAGAAGAACGAGGGCTTCTGTATATTGTTTGAGCTCACGCCATTTGTCAAAACAAAAGAATTAAGAAAGTGCATTTTATTGTATATTTACATTGTCGCTATGTTGGTTTGGTACCCCCACAATTACCTGCATCTAATGTTTTGGGCATGATTTTAGTACTTACAGATTCCAAAACATAAAAAATCTGCATCGAATCTTATCATATAAAAACTTAGCCGACAGAGGCACCAACATAGCGGCAAAGGAAATATACAATGAAACGCACTATAGTTTGAACTGATATCAATACATTGGAGATGAGTTTGATGGCGCAGTGGTCCACGCGCTCGGGCAGCAATTTCGCAACAGTCGGTCACGGATGGGTGACCAAATATGTATTATTTCGAGCTCCTTTGTGCTTTAGAAGGTACATTAAACCGCATATTTGCAGTTGCACGATTTTGAATATCTTTAAAAAAATTGGACGATTAGTCTATTTGAATAAAAATATTTTTACTTTGACTTTACACTTGTGAGTGTGCGCACGAGCAACTTTTGTCTCCGAAACTAATTATAAATAATAAAGATTTGCATACAATCACACCAATTATTTAGCCCACGTTAAGTTTCATGAAAACTTGTGTTATGGATACTAGATAACGGATAAACATACTTATATACTTTTTTTGTAAATACATACATAATATACATATTAAACACCCAGACCAAGACAAATAGACGTGTTCGTGCACACAAATATTTGTCTTGTCCGGGGATCGAACCCGGGACCTCTGGCGCAGAAGGCTGGTACCCCTGCGCCAAACAGGTAATTCGTCTCTGTTGCCATCTTCTTGTGAGAAGCGCACACGAGAAAAACAGCAATACAACTTTTCCTGTGTAATTTTCCGTATTCAGCAACTTTTTTGTCGTTGCAACAGTTGCTTCGCGGGGTTGTCTGAGCAACATTTTTGTCGTCGCAACAGTTGCGTCGCGGGGTTGCCTTCAAGCCCACGGACATAAATGTATCTCGGCTGACGCGTTCGCTACATGCGAGTAGGTACTTTCATACAAGCCCGTAAACTTGATCCCAGAGACAAAATAGTTGCGGAGACAAAAGTTAGTCGTGCGCGCTATATCTTAACGTTGTCATGGCAACGAAGAGAGGCCTCTTCGAGAAGACACTTCTTTCAGTACCTACCTACCATAGGTACTAAATGCGTAACATGTTCCTTCTAATAATATCTTTCTTTCTTTATGTTGACAATACATTCGTGTTCAAAAGCTCTAAAGTCATAGCTAAATATTACACCATATATTCCTTTTTCAGATCCACTATCTTCATCTTATAAGTAGAGTCATAAAAACTAATGAAAAATTGCTATACCGCCACCCAAGCTATACGTCGAATGTTCGGGAAATTTCTAACTTCAAGAATAAAGTTTCCGTTGATAAACTTACAAAGCTTTCTTGAATGTTAGTGGAATAATTTTACATTGCTTGAATGAATAATGCAAGTGCTTGCAAAATCGTATGCCTTTATTCGATAAGATTCTTGGACTTAAGTGGAAAGTTGAGCTAATATAAAGATTAAGAGCGAATATTCTTTGAATTGTCAATTTTCTTATTATTTTATGTCATAATAATGTACATAGTAATTATAATTATGATAACTTTCGACGCATAATATCAACTTGTGCAATGTTGTGCTGGATTTCTTTCTCTTCATTTCAAAATTATTCTAAAACAAGAAATAAATTAACAATAAATAGATGACGAATTGTATCGACTTCGAAAACTGTTTTTGTAGAAGGAAAAAAAATCCTTTTACAAAACCCGGCTTTAGAGCAGAAATTATGTATCCTCTCTCAGTACGGGTTATGATACTTGGTTATGTACATTATGGGGAACATTGGTAAACCACAACATTTTAACATTATATCATCATCATCATCATTACCTGACGACCTGTTTCTGCTCATGGGTACTAAGCTCACCTTATGCGCCAGAGTTCCCGGGTTCGATCCCCCGACAAGACAAATATTTGTGTACATGAACATGTCTACTTGTCTTGGTCTGGGTGTTTAATATATGTATTTACAAAAAAAAGTATATCTGTATGTTTATCCGTTATCTAGTATCCATAACACAAGTTCTTCATGAAACTTAATGTGGGCTACATAATTGGTGTGTTTGTGTGCAATTATTTATTATTTATTATTACCATCATCATCATACGATTGTACTAACAAGAAATACCTTAGCTGGTGCTGTTATCTGAAACATACAGCTACTGGATATATCGGTAATATGTGTGATAAAGTCTGATACTTATTTATTTATTATTTCATCAGAAAATTTATACAGAAACTCGAGAAGTAAACATTTGTAAATGTTTCAACATGGTTTCTTCAAGAAAAATATGAATTCTGACTTGTGTTTTTACGTTTCCGCTTTCGCAAGGTTGATTCACATTTTGTATTAACAGTCCTTTTTCCGCATACAGTGAAACCTGAATCGTTGTAAATCAAGCTAGCTTTTGTGTTCTGGTTCTCTGTTTACTCGAATTTCCGGGAATAAGGCTTGCTATTGTGTAACTTCTTTGTTGATACTGTACTATTCAATTAAATTACCTGACTCTGAGTTCTAGACTAAATGTGAGCTCAAAGGTAAATATAATAACACACATAATTAATGAATTGTTTGTCATTGGGATATTGTGGATTGAGGTCCCTAGATTGCTCGGCTTCTGACTTTATTTGAAGGTATTATCAAGATGTTTGTCTAAAGTCTAAATGATTATAAGTAGGTATTATGACTGACTAGCGACTTTTTGCATTGTACAAGGTATAGCACAGAGGGTGGACGGACCAATGCTGAAACATTGGGTTTCGGTTCATGTTATGGCGTTGCTGAGACGTGCCGCCAAATAATTGTTTGAATAAGTTAATTGTAAATGTCTTAGTTAATCGATAATTTATAATAATGATATTTTACTAATATAGTTTAAGGGTTTTGTTACTAACAAAATATACATGTACATTGGAATTTTTATTTTATTATAAATGTTGTCTAACTTTTTGAAAAGAAGCGAGTAAGCCCCTGGATGCGGGCAGTGCAGGACCGATCGTCGTGGAGATCATTGGAGGAGCACCATCACCACATGACCCAGCAGTGGAAGTCATGTGGTGATGGTGGTGAAGATGTTGAGGAAGATTTGGAATTTTGCTCTACACCATCTAGTCTCTAACTAAGTAGAGTCTATAGTATGGTAACTATTCGAAGAATTTATGTCTAACATTTAGTTTGTTTTTAATAAATATATTGAAAACAAAATCTATACTCCTAATTTGGATGTATGTTACTCTTTTACGCAAAAACTACTGATCGGATTTGGTTGAAATTTGGCTCACAAATAGTAGATGACTTACGGCAGTGAAACGTGGTCGCTTTCCTGGATTAAAACATCACGTAGGTGAATGTTTGGATGTTTATGTGTTTGTTACTCAATCACTCCAAAACAGCTGCACGGATTTGAATAAAATTTGGGACACACATACTTTGTAGCCTGGAGAGGAATATAGGGTACTTTTAATCACGTAAAAACCCCTCATTCCTACAAGAAAATTCAAAAAAACGTCTAAAGACTAAAATAGTTGGCGCCACATCCTACTCCTACTAAAAGTATAAATGTGTAAGTTTGGATGTTTGTTATACTAATAGTTTAGAGCAACGGGACTCAATCTGCGACATTTATTATGAAGTAATGTACTTAAAGCTTAACGTTGCGGCTTGATTTACTCGTACAGACGAGTAAATCCGCGTTTGGTGAACATCTTCTTGAAGCTGGAGTTAATCTTGGATGGAGTTACATGATCCTAAAATCCTCTCCACCGATCGTCATTATCATACTAGGATGGTACGAGAAGCGAGTGAAATCAAGAAGTATAAAAAATTTAATCGGGTCCTCCCGATTAAATTGTCATCAGCGTGGAATTTAGTGATTAACAAGTGCAAGCCGCGAGTTTTATCGATCACAACAAACCTTGATACTGTCAGTGTTGTGTGCCGCAATGAATTATAAAAATGACAATTTGAGGGTGGCTGAAGATTTTCAAGCCCGCCCGAACAGACGACACCGCGCACCACCAGTCTGCTTGTGACCACGGCTGTAACACAGCCGAACGTCAAGCGGTAAGTACATAAATGTACTTCATAATAAATGTCGCGTTTAAGTCCCGTTGCTCTAAACTATTAGTATAATCACAGAATACTTAATAGTACAAGTAGTATAATGGAACGCGAAAGTTTAAAATCTTAAATGGATGTTTGTTACTCAATCACGCAAAAACGGCTGAATTGATTGTTATGAAATTTGGGATACAGATACTTGAAAGCCTGTAGAGAAACACAAGATACTTTTTATGCCGATGTTTCAGCGGGAACGCAGGCGGCAGCTAGTTACATTCATAAATTGTCTATTGACCTAATTAATCAGTAACCACTAGGCCAAAAACTACTTCATAGTTCCGAAAACGATGAAATGATAGAAAATATCATATCGTATCTTAGGTATAAATATACTTATTGCAGGTGAGAAACAAAAACCGTGAAAAGCTATTATAAGAATACAAATTTTATTCCCTCTTACGCATAAATAAGAATTAAGCCCTTGACTATTCTCAGGAGTTACAAAGTTAAATCGTATCTAAAAGTAATTTTACTTAAATATACGAGGCGTGAGCGGCAAACTTCGATTTCAAGTTTGAAAACAAAATCAACATTAATTTACTTATTCATTTCTTTAAAACCTTATATTTTTGTGCACAACACAATAGTTTATGGCTCATTCTTTAAATCGATATAGAAAGGAAACATTTGTTGACAACATACAGACAGGAGTGTGTTTTTTTTACTAGTAACTGGGCAGGCATTAGTCATAGTCATATATTTTATTGCAACATGTTTGGTTACATAAGATCTTATAAAACATGAATAGTACCAGAAAACATGACCCTGTAAGGGCATAGCAAATTAATGTATATCACTAAATATACCTAGAAAGTTAAAATACTAAATACCTTTAAAGTTAAAACTAAAAATTTGAGGTTTCTTGTACCTAACAGAGACAACAATATTGAGAAAAATATATTTAAAAAAAATACATCATTTGACCACCATCGCGCTTAATAATCACGATGTGGTCTAAGGTGCTGCATGCTTGCCCAGGAAATGCCTATTCAATCTCGCCTTGAAGAGACCAAGGTTGTAGGAATCGGGAAATACATGAGCAGGCAGCTCATTCCATTCTTTTCCGTTTCTTATATACATAAATTATTAATAGATAACTTCACACATGCGGTGGTAAACTACAATGCAAATACAAAGCAACGAGATCCGGATCGGGTATAATAAAAGTGTGCTTTTCATCTATGATCTGACCGAAATTGGACCCGGGACTACAAAGACGATATCATAAAAACCGGTATGAGAGCCACTCAACTAATTCTTTATTAACCTCAAGGAGTCTTCATTGTTGCATAAGTAGCTGGTAAGATTCTCATTTTGTATTGATGCATCATGTTTTGTCCACACGCTGATTTTGACATCGCCAGCGAGTCGCCATCGATTTAACTCGGTGGCGTGGCGGATCATGCTAAGCGCTAGAAAGACCGAATG
Source organism: Chrysoteuchia culmella (assembly GCA_910589605.1). Taxonomy (NCBI): domain Eukaryota; kingdom Metazoa; phylum Arthropoda; class Insecta; order Lepidoptera; family Crambidae; genus Chrysoteuchia; species Chrysoteuchia culmella. The sequence continues at coordinate 8,627,623 of OU342651.1, forward strand.
TATAGCGCAGCTACGCGCGTCACCACACAACGCAAGATAAAAAATCTGTTATTTTGGTACTTTGTAAACGGTTGCCATGGTTTCCATAGAATAGAACCACCCCCTGATTTTGTAACTTGTTTCTGTCAACGTTTGATTGAAACTGCAGACACATTGCTGCTTTACTAAAAATCAATGAGACATCTATCTTACTAAAGTTTCACGTTGATCGGTCGTTGGCGGGCTGCCCTCATCCAGGAGCTTTCCGCGATCTTCACCAGATCATTTGTCCACCTTGTTGGGGGCCCACTCACAGAGTCGCCATTCTAGAACCACCCCGCCCCATCCGCTAACGATTCTTCTCGCTATGTGTCCCGCTTACTGCCACCTTACCTGAACAGTTCTTCGAGGTATGAAGGTTTACTTTTGTTTTCCTGCGGAACTCCTCATTTCTGATTCGATCAAGCAGGGAAACGGCAAGCATGTCTTTCTACATTGCACGCTGGGTGACGTTACCTTACATCATGCCTCCGCAAAATTGTAAGTAACGGATGAAGACTCTGGAGACAACATTTTGTTTTTCTTCAAAATGTCCCTTTACTCGGAGCACTTGCTGAATTTGTTACATGAATGACTTCTTTGATGAATGGAAGTTGAGTCATTTTATTATTTCCCATGCTTGACTGCTTGACTGACCGTGAAAGAAAGTATAAAATGCATCTACTGCGGGTACATAGAGTAAAAGTCTTCCAACTGTCAGGGCTGATGAATGAAGGATATTCGAAAACTATTGTAAACGATGAGCTGGCAACGTGTCGCTATTGCCTAACGTCTAACCGCCTCCGTGATCTAGTGTTACAACCACCAGTATCAGACCCAGGAGTCCCGGGTTCGATGCCCAGCGGGAATACATATTGTATACATATTGTATTCGGCTAGCTACCACCATCTTATCTAAGTCTGACGCCATAACAACAATGTTTTCGGCCATGTTTTTTGATAAGTTAATCCGTTATCTAGTATCCATAACACAAGTTCTTCATGAAACTTAACGTGGGCTAGATAATTGGTGTGATTCTATGCAATTATTTATTTATTATTTTATTATCTTTTTGCGACAGAGTATTTTTTTAATAACATAAAAAACATGAAAATGTATTCTGTGGTCAGTCGTTTTAGTTCCTTAGTTGTTCGTCAGAGGCAGTATTATTATATTTGACAGAAATCGTGGTTGACAGCGAACTTTTCGTAATGGTGACTGGTCGCAAATGCGGTGGTGCGGCCGCAGCATTACTGATATGCAATAAATAATAAATTAATACATAGCTACAAAGATTGCAGTGGAAGTAAGCGGACAGCAAAAGCATAATAAAATTAGAACAGTCGATAATATCCACGGCCAGATTAGGTTTGCATTTAATAATAGCTAATATTAAGTTTGTTTTACTCGTGAAACAAAGTTCAAATGAGGAAGAATTTGAATGAGTGTGATTTTTTTGTCTTCAGAATTGTCTGAAGATAAAAGTCAGGACAAATAGATAGCTGTCTGTATGACTGCCTCGTTGCATATTTTGGCAGGAGGAGTGGAAGGTATGAGGAGAATAGTTGCAGCCGGTTGCACCAAAATTCATTTGACGAATTCGGATAAAAGTCTATCCTTATTTGCGTTTCAAAGTTGTAAAAAATTTATGGAATTTGAAAGCTTTGACAAGCAAATTACGAGTACATTAAAATAAGCCTAATGACAATCACATGTCTTATTAAAAACTTATAATAAAACCACCAGATATTACCGACTGTTCCACTTTCACCGTTAAACCCGCAATACGCTTACCTTGCGTCTGAGGGCTTGTACGTGACGTCATACTTCTCCACGAGGTCCGCCGTGGTGGACCACGAGACCTTCACCGTGGTGGGGTTGAGGAAGGTCACCGTTATGTTCTCCGGCACACCTGGTCCCATTGAACCTGAAAGAAAAAGACTGTTAGGACATTTGCAATCCATACTGAAAACAGTCTCATGAAGTTCTTATCTAATCAGTCTTCTTCTTGTGGCTCTTCACTACTGGAAGTTCGCCTTCAGCTCAGCGAAGTCAAGTTAGTCTTATGAGGGTTCAAGTCTCGTCTGACAACAATTTTTGAGACGCAAAAATGTAGTAATAAACGATTTGTACTCATAAGACTCGGTAGCTCAATTGGAAGAACATATTGGGCGGACATGCAAAAGTTCGAGTCCCGTCTGAGCAATTTGGATTGTAAGAGGATCAATGGCCATCTCTAGTGTCAGAGTTTACCAAGCCGCTTATGTGGTCTCTGACTTGACTTAAAGTTTCTTATCAGATGAAAACAGACAGGACCGACGGTTTAACGTACCCTAGCAGTACCTAGTACCCAAGCACGGAAGCGCTTATTTGTAATTCTACCTTGAGGTCACCCATCCGACGCCTGGCTGGACCGAGCGTTGCTTAACAAACATCGGTTACGATTATTCAATCAAGGCAGCCACGAGCGTTTCATATTTCTAGTAAAAAATACTATATAGATATATATATATATATATATATATATATATATATATATATATATATATATATATATAATAGAGATTTCAAGTAGTGGACTAACACATGCTACTTTTTATCCTGATATTCCCACGGGAACGGGAATCTGGCCGCTGAAGCCGCGGACGGCTGCTAATACCCCTATAAAGACGTTCAAGGTCAACATGCAAAGTTTAACGTGCTCTCAATTGTACAACTGTAATTTGACTTGAATTTGAATTTTGTGACGACCTGTTTGGCGCAGGGGTTCTAAACCCGCCTTCTCGCCAAGAGGTCCCGGGTTCGATCCCCAGACAAGACAAATATTTGTGTGCATGAACATGTCTATTTGTCTTGGTCTAGGTGTTTAATATGTATATTATGTATGTATTTACAAAAAAAAGTATATAATAAGTATGTTTCTCCGTTATCTAGTACCCATAACACTAGTTCTTCATGAAACTTAACGTGGGCTATATAATTGGTGTGATTGTATGCAATTTTTTATTTTATTTATTCAATTTACTCGTCCAGACACTCGTGACTGATTGATTTCAGTCGACAAACCCGTTTTAATATAACAAAAAGCGCTAATTACTTTTACACTCAATGACACAAACCGAACAGAACCAATCAAATTGAATAAAGACAAAAAAATCCTATCTGACATCCAGGGATAAAATCCCAGATTTTATATTCCCAATTCTATACCCCATCAAAATCATTTAGTGACTATGTCGTGAGTTATTTAAAAAATATATTTACTTTATAACGTGAAAATCTACCTTCATGTCATATGGCGGTTATTCCACGCTAAATAATCTTGCAAGCGCTACTTATTTCCTACAATCACTGAAAACCTTCCTAACTTACCTAAACTAACATTTTTACCAACTCTGTCGATTACATGATCGTTTTGTACCTTTTTTACTTGGTTGCGCAACCAAGCAGATACCAGCGAGCTTATAATCACCTATTAGAAACCGTCATGTCTTAAAAACGTTTTATTTGCGTTTTATTTTTTATTAAAGTTGACACATTTTGACTCACTTCACACTTTGGAGGCGATGATTAAGCGAAGCCGTTACAAAAGTTCCGTCAAAAACTTGCTTATTTTAAGAGACTTGTAATACGAAATACTTAGCGGAAGATGGCGGTAGACCCTCTGGTGCGATACCCTTCATAGAACTGTTTACATTTTGTTGGTGGTACGACCGTGGTGTCCTAATGAAATAGAGCCTTTACACTTCCGGGCGAATCCTCAGTCGTATATAGGTACTATTTTTATTTTGAGTTTTAATTTTTTTCAGTAGGTACTAAATGCTCTTTCTGACCGTCTGATGTTTTGAGTACTACAAGCACTTACGCCATGGCCATAAAAATATATAATAAACTACCAGAACAACTAAGTAGTATTAATACAGATATACAATTCAACAATAAACTTAAACAAGTACTATTTAAGAAAGCATACTACACAGTTAATGAATATTTAAGTGACAATCTTCATAAAAGAAAAGTGAATTGAAAAATTGAAATTGAATTGAGAAAGTGAATTGTATGATTATATAAGTCTCCCTCTTACCAAAAATTGTTATGCCCCTCAGGGCCCATAAGATCCTAACACATTTTATAACACCTGTACCTACTTATGGAAAGCAATAAAATGATTGATTGATTGATTGAGTTCCGTGGTTTGGTATAATGCGACCACTGGTTATGGAGATACTAGGACAGAGTAAGCTAAATCCGTAAAAGTGATTATGATCGTTTAAGGGTTGACGTCACTCAATTTGCCGAATTTGAATGGCAAAGTGAAGCTTCCATTGATGGAGCTAGATTGCTTTGATCAAGAGGCTGAAATGATAAAACGAACGAAGCATAGGAAATGAGGCAAAATACTTTGACATTTATTTGTAATACCTCTACATTCTTTTTGGTGAAGTCACAAAAGTAATGGCTGTTTACAAAGCTTTTAAACGAGAATTTCGTTATATGTTACTGAAAAGCTTTCGTTTCCGTTACGTTTGACGACATTCGATCAGTTTAGCCTTGGTGAAGTAAATAAACCAGGAATGGTTAAGATACCGTTTATATCTTTCAACTAGCGGTCGCCGACGGTTTCACCCGCGTGGTTCCCGTTCCCGTGGGAATATTGGGATAAAAAGTAGCCTATCTTTTAACCCAGGCTATTTTCTATCTGTGTGCAAAACATCCAAATCTCCAATAAAATTACTGTTACTAGGTAAGTTCCAAATACAGTTTGTTTATAAGGTATGTTGAAACTAACTAAAAACCTTTTTATATTATTTGTGATGCGTAATATCTAAGATAAGCCAATGACTTGGTATTCGATAAATGTACCACATAGACAATAATGCAGTTATAGTTTTGGTTTATTTTATGACAGCCTCATTAATGAAAGCTTGTAGCTCGTGCTACGAAAACTTCTACAACAATACCTACTACGGCTACGTACTGTATAGTAACATCAATTCAGCTACGAGAGTACGAGCATACTACTATTCTATCCGTCTTAATTTCTTTATGCTCGCATAGATTTTCCACAGTTTAGCATTCGTGGAGCTTAATAAAGCGTTCGGAGTTCGGAGTTTTTTTTTAGATGCGAACTCCATACGCAAAAAGCGCCGGCCGACGTGTGAACACACAGCCGAGAAGTCATATAGTCTATTTCGAATCGTTTGAAATAACGCGCGTTAAGGGAGCTAGGATAGTAGTTTATAAGTTCTTGTAACGACTTACGCCCGAAATTAATAACCTTTCTGTAGATATGGATTAGAACAGGCAGGTATGCATCGCTCCCATACAGAACCTTTATATTTAATAAGCTTTGAGCTTTTTCACTTATGTTCCCTGAGTAATTCAAAGCTTAGGCAATAAGAAATGTGCGGCTAGCATGGGTCTTACTTACCAGATGTCACCAGTGTGTGCCCGGAACTCACTCGGTGCCGGTGCGCGACACGTTGCAAAAATCATTGCAACTGCATTTAAAGTAAATTTAAAATCACAGAATTTTATTCTGTGCTGGAAAACGTGAAATTCATTTTTTTTATATAAAAATATATTGAATAGCATTTTATTTGGCATCACAAAATTTAACTGGTCCAGCTACCCGCGCTGCGGGCTTGTTTATTTTTTTTACAATCTTTTAGTAGGAGGAGATTTTTAATAGTTTATATTTTTAGAATCTGCATTGAAATGTGCTTTATTGTAGTATTTTTTGAAGTGAAAACTTCTTTAGCGGCGTTGAGCACTTTTTCTGTAATGGGTATAAAATCTTAAACTCGCGTCAGGACACGTGACCTGATCGAAAAAGCGTAGGACGGATGGAGAATGTTGAGGTGACAGGTTGACTATGGTCTCGGTTGCTTAGCGACAGACTGTTGATAATGTCTTTTACTTGTCTCTTGTTTTATTGTCAATATATATTTTTCGATTCTCTATAATAACTAATGTTTTCTTATATCTTATTACCTAACTTAACGTTCACTTTAATATGGTTTGTCATGTTTGTGTACGATAGCGCAATAAATGAATATTGTATTCTACCACATAAATGATAGTACTTTTATACTGATAAAGCAATTGGTGCAAAATTATTCCCTAACCATTCCAAAATATCAAACATGCTCAACGTTAATAATCAAGTTTTCACTTCTGCCGGCACTCCCGGAGTGCAACCCGTCTTTTTTTTTATGATATTTTTTTTCACTATACAAAAGTAATAAGCTCTCAAAGCAAAAAATCTCTAACCGCGATTTTCGCCTTTTTACATTTTTTTTTGTAAAATTACTATGAAACTGTTAATAATTAATATCAGCAATGAATTCGTCGTCTTCAATTGATACGAAAATGATACCATGCCTTGGTATTCAACTGGACACGCATAGATTTTCTGAAAGAAGACGGGTGGCCGCCATCTTTATGCCCCTGCCTCCCCTGCTAGCCGCACGTTTCTTATCTAAGCTAGAAATGCTTAGAATTACTAAGGAAACATAATGTGTACAAGCTCAACGCTTAATAAAAAAATTAAAGGTCAACTTCATAACTGTTCATGATTGTTGCCTAAAATTATATTTGCTTAAACAAGGCAGACTCTTTGCCTTTATCATACTTGATGTTAAGTATTGATAAGGCTTAAGATGGAAGCGAGTCTCCCCCGTAATCCTCAACCACTGAGGGACTGGCTATCTTATCTCTAACACGGAACACTACAATGCTGAAAACATTGCTGTTATGGCGTCAGACTTGATATGATGTTGGTAGCTAGCCAGGCGGACTTACAACAAGTCCTACAACCAACCAAACCGAATACAATATGTACCCCTGCTGAGAATCGAACCCGGTACCCCTGGGTCTGATACCGATGGTTGTTACCACTAGATCACAAAGGCGGTTAAATACGGATACTGGGCTTGTTGCCCAGCAACCATCGTTATTCTGGTCATATTAATAAAAATATCATAGGTACGCTAGTGATATATTCAAAGACAATGATCCTAGGCAATGATTTCAAAGTAATATATAAAAGTCAATGATCCTAGGCAACTATCTTACGCCCGAAATTAATAACCTATTTGTCGCTATATGATAGGGCTATACTATCTCAGATACCCCAATCCATATCTACGGATAGGTTATTAATTTTGAACGCATCAGGCCCAGAGGTCCCTGGTTCGATTCCCAGCGGGGGTAAATATTGTATTCGGTTTGGTTGGTGGTAGGACTTGTTGTAAGTCCGCGTGGCTAGCTACCACCATTTGACGCCATAAATAAATACACCTTTATTCTAACCTTTTACTACTTATTTTACAATCACATATTAAAGGACTACTGTTTGTCCGCCGACAAAGGCCTCCTCCATTCGTCGCCACGCTTCTCTATCCACAATCTCTCTGGTCCAGGTTGATCCCGCTACGGTCCTTATTTCATCAACCCACCGCCGTTTGGGGGGTCTCCCACGCTTCCTTTTAGCATTTTTTGGGTACCAATACATAATCGTTTTGCTCCATTTGTCTCTACCACTCACCGTATGTCCTGTCCATCTCCATTTATGTGTTCTTAACCCCCGACGCAAAAAGAAGGGTGTTATAAGTTTGACGTGTGTGTGTATCTTTCTGTCTGTTTGAGGCCACGTACCTCCTAAACGACTGGACCGATTTTGATGCGTTTTTGTTATTTTATTTGAAAGCTGGCGTGACCGATATGTTTAAAGTCTAGGAAGATCCGTTCAGCCGTTTGAAGTAATTTTTGCAACTCATTTCCTACTTTAATTTTCATTTTAATTACCTAAATGAACTGATGGCCAGTAAAGTACTGTTACTGTTTTTCCAAACTGCCGGGCAGATATTGATGACAGGTCAGGTCGGTCAATTCTGACCGATATCTTTCTGATAAATTACAGCTAAAAACCATTTTGATTATATCAGCTTTCAAATAATAAAAAACCGCATCAAAATTGGTTCATCCGTCCAGCAACTACGTTGCCTCAAACAGTCACAGATTTATCAACTTTCACAAGACATGGACATTTAGTATACTTCCACTTGACTGACCGAGTAGAAATTGGAAAACTGTAAGTAAATCCGGTGCCATAATTAAAATATGGTAGGCTTGACCTGATGAAGCGACCAGCACGGTCTGCAGAGTACCCAACTCCTTGATGACTTACAGCACACACGTGTTTAGATCTTGCTGAGGGGTTAAACATACAGTTAGTGACTTTGACCTGAGTTTGGGCATAGGACATTTGATCTTAGTAATAAAAAATTAAAAAGCTTAAAATAAAACTTAAATTAAAAAAATTAAAAACCCCCAACACACAAAAATTATCTTTAAAAGTTAAAAATAATATTTATTTACCCTAATTACTTATTTCTTACGTTTATAAACTTTCACAGACGTCGGGGACCGATATGTATGTAACTATCGCTTGGCACTTGCACTATTCAGCTCATAATAGCGGTCTTTCGACGTCTGTGAAATTAATAACGAAACAAATAAGTAATTAGGGTAAATAAATGTTATTTGTAAATTTTTAGGAGAATTTTTTGTGTCTAAGGTTTATTAAATTTGAAATTTTTATTGTGTGGGTTATTATAACATAACGTATAACTTCATAATCGGCATTTCTTCTTTCTAAAGTTAAAAAATTAAAAGACAGGTACGAGTAGCTATAGAAATTCAATGTTATATTTTTACATAATTAACAAAAATATTACAACTAATTTCTTCGCATTCAAATTCAGTGTGTAAAGTGACTACATTATTTATTGTTTACCATAACAATGACTTTCGCCATATTGTTATTGATTGACTAAAAACTTTGTGTTTCCCTTTTTCTATCATTTTACTAGTACAATTAATATTTATAAATGTGACACAGGACTTAATGGGAATGGACATGTGGGTGTTAGAGGATGACAGCAGAAAATTATAGTAATTACAATGGCTATCGATTTCACGGCAACCAACGTGAAAGTTGTGACCCGACTTGCTGATACTAAAGCAACTACTATATTTACACTAGATGTTATCAGAGTAATTGCTTTATAAAGAAATAACAGAAGCCAAAGTGAATTGTTTTTTTTTTTATTAAAGATTTCTTAATTATTAATGTTGTGTCGTACCAGGGCCCTTAGCCAAAGTAACAATTCAAAAACGATAACGAAGTTCGAAAAGAATTAAATGTATGGGATTGGCGGATTGGCATAGGCCGCGCTAAATCACGTGGTCTTACCGCAAGTTAATTGGCGCATATAGACAATAACGAATCGAATTATCGTTTCGCTGCATAACGATGTTACTTTGTCTACGGGCCCAGGACCCGTAGACAAAGTAACATTGGCGGACTGGCATAGGCCGCGCTAAATCACGTGGTCTTACCGCAAGTTAATTGGCGCATATAGACAATAACGAATCGAATTATCGTTTCGCTGCATAACGATGTTACTTTGTCTACGGGCCCAGGACCCGTAGACAAAGTAACATTGGCGGACTGGCATAGGCCGCGCTAAATCACGTGGTCTTACCGCAAGTTAATTGGCGCATATAGACAATAACGAATCGAATTATCGTTTCGCTACATAACGATGTTACTTTGTCTACGGGCCCAGGACCCGTAGACAAAGTAACATTGGCGGACTGGCATAGGCCGCGCTAAATCACGTGGTCTTACCGCAAGTTAATTGGCGCATATAGACAATAACGAATCGAATTATCGTTTCGCTGCATAACGATGTTACTCTGTCTACGGGCCCAGGACCCGTAGACAAAGTAACATTGGCGGACTGGCATAGGCCGCGCTAAATCACGTGGTCTTACCGCAAGTTAATTGGCGCATATAGACAATAACGAATCGAATTATCGTTTCGCTACATAACGATGTTACTTTGTCTACGGGCCCAGGACCTGTAGACAAAGTAACATTGGCGGACTGGCATAGGCCGCGCTAAATCACGTGGTCTTACCGCAAGTTAATTGGCGAATATAGACAATAACGAATCGAATTTTAGTAAATATCAAAAGTACAGAATCATGCAAACCATATTTTATAGAACACCAAATACTTACCTTACCGTGCATCTACATACTTGAAATCTGCAAATTTGTAAGAAAACATCCTGAAATATTTAAAAAGCACATAGATTATAACCCCAACTACACTTTACGTGATAAAAACAAGTTAGTTATACCTACATCTCGAATAAAATTACACTCAACAAGCACTTACGCCATGGCCATAAAAATATATAATAAACTACCAGAACAACTATGTAGTATTAATACAGATATACAATTCAACAATAAACTTAAACAAGTACTATTTAAGAAAGCATACTACACAGTTAATGAATATTTAAGTGACAATCTTCATAAAAGAAAAGTTAATTGAAAAATTGAATTATCGTTTCGCTACGTAACGATGTCACTTTGTCTACGGGCTCAGGAGGTGAAGTCATTGGCAGGAAAAAGACAGGAATGGAAAATACTCCACCGACAAGAGCGCAGCTCTTAAATTTAAGAAGAAGAAACATTACTTACGCCCCAATATTTAGGAAGCGTGTGTATGAGCAAATACATGAAAGAGAAGAGCAAAACTGAAGATGGATAAGAGAACAGAAGTGGTAGTGGACTACTGATGGTTAGCACTCACGAGAACATTATAATTTTAAACATTCAGGGCCCCTAGCCAAAGCAACAATTCAAAAACGATAACGAAGTTCGAAAATAATTAAATGTATGTAATTGGCGGATTGGCATAAGCCGCGCTAAATCATGTGGTTTTACCGCAAGTTAATTGGCGCATATAGACAATAACGAATCGAATTATCTTTGCGCTACATAACGATGTTACTTTGTCTACGGACCCTGTACGGTAAGCGCTAAACGGAATTGTGTAGTGCCGATACGCGTCGCTAGTCCTAGAGGCTACTTTTTCCTTTTGTTTTTTATTTTTAGTGCGGCCCTACTTTTCCAACATGTAAAAAAAAATAAAAAAAAATGTTTAAGGGCGGGAACGCTATCGCTTTTTGTATCAAAATTTACAGCTACACAAAAGTCTTAAAAGAACAAGCTGACAATTTTAATACCTACTGATGATTTGATATTGATGGTAGAATACTGTTACTCCTATAGTAGTATCGAGCCTAAACACCTACCATACTTTACACACATATTAAGTGATGAAGCCGTAAGCCGAAGCCAGGAACCGAACCACAGAGGTTACACCAAAGTTACACGTTAATGGAAAGGGAAATAACATATTTCCACAGAACACAAATGGAGCGTGTTTCAATTCAAATAAAACACACAGGCTGTGAAGTTTTATTGGAAACTGGAAACTACAGGTACACAGCAGTCACGTATGATTTAAAAAGTTTGGTAGTTAGGATCTAGTTCTCATTCAACTAGTCGGAGGTCTGGCTTGATAATATTTGCGATGGCTCAGGCTTTTAGTGATTATCCTCGTTGAGTCAGCTGCCGAATATAAATAACGTGCTTGCCTATTTTTCAATATACCTAGGTCACAACTTTGCGATCACATTAATTAAACTCAATATATTAACGGCTCTTTGTCTATAACAGAAACAAAACTGTAATATCAACTTGTCTCATATTATATGAGGCAAGTTGATACATGTCGTTGCCTGAGCATATTATTATCATTATTCGTAGGGTATAGGAGCTATGCAGCTCCAGATGGAACTTCTTCTTCTTATCGAGTAAGAATTAGTGGCCACCTCTGGTGTCAGAGTTTATCAAGCCGCCTATAAGGCCTCTGACTTGGCTTAACGACAGTTATCATATGACAACAGCCGGGACCGACGGTTTAACGTGCCCTCAGAAGCACGGAAGCGCTCAGTTGTAATGCCACTTTACGGTCACCCATCCGACACCTGACCAGGCCGAACTTTGCTTAACAGACGTGATTGAATACAATCAGTCTGTCAAGCGCGGCCATGAGCTCTTCGAATTATAGTCACTCGACCTAAAATATATATTGTAACTGGCCACCTAGTTAGAGTAGGTATCTCTTTTAACATAGTCTAAACATAAACAATCTTGGCAATCGGCCGATATGACGCGCTCCCACACACACGCGCCGCTCGCTATCGCTACACGGTCAGCCTCTTGATCTCACTGGTTTTTGCTGGTAAAACAGTAGAGAGCGCGCGTGTAGCGGCGCGTATCTGTGTGAGTGCGTCATTTCGGCCGTTTGTAGGCAGTGCAAATACTGTTTTGACTGTGCTTTTAGCTTAGCGTCTTCTAGGAAGTCTAAAATCTCCCTGGCTCTGAGAGATGTTAGTGCCTCTGGCCGAATTATGGGCCAGTCTAAGTACATACTGCGGATTGCTACTGCGTTTGTGGATTAGGGGGCCGCAATCAAATAGAGATGTTTTGTTGATTCTCTTTCCAATCCGCAGTGACGGCGACCGTCAGGGTCACTCAACTCAACCTCAAGTGAAATTGGTGCCTATTTAGTTTTCAGTGTCCAGTTAGGGCACTGGCCATGGGCTCTGGATCTAGTTGTTGACCCTGAGCTCCAGCCCTTGCACGTTCATCGGCTTTTTCATTGCCAATGATTCCTGCATGACCTGGTACCCATTTTAGAACAATTTAATTCCGTTGTCCCAGCTCGTTCACCTTATCGACGCAGTCTTTAACCAGTTTTGAATAAATGATATTTTTTTTTTTTTATGAACTACGGGGAGGCTCTTAGCCTTCACCATACCTGATGTTAAGTATTGATAAGGCTGGAGATGAAAACGAGCCTCTCTCGGAATCCTCAATCACTAAGGATTCCGGGAGACGATTGATAGCGTTGAGGGCTGGCTATATGAGAAGATAAGAATAGTTTATTTTTTGTAGTTTCGTTGGCAGTTACTGTTGGCCTCTGCGCATTCTTAAATGGCGTATACCTCTGCTTGGAATATGATGGCGTGTTTACCTAGATTCACAGTCTTGCTGACTTGAGGACGGACGCCGTATATTCCGCATCCTAGATTTTCACCCATTTTGGAGTTGTCTGTGAGCCAAACTAAGCTTCCAGCCTTACAGGTATGGTGATTTACAGACCACTCTTCCCCGTTTGGTCCAATCTCCACCAAGTAATTTATTGTGAAATTGCAAAGTGGGAGCATGACATCCGTTGTCATTGCCAAATGATCGAGTTCAAGTACTGATTCCATGGAAAGATCTTAGTGCTTGAGAGTGCCAGTTTACTTGTCCATTGATGCTTGTACTATACATACTGGCTTTCGTCTTCTTTGCAATAAATGGGTGAAGACGCGGTAAGTTCAGCAGAGCATTTAGTGCAGCTCCTGGGGTCGTAGCCATGCGCCTGAGCGTAAGCGGACAGTTTTGTAGAACCTTCTGAGTGTGGCAGTAAGTATATGTATAATTATTACATTGTAATATATAATATAATTTTTTGGCTAATTCGGAAACTAAGACGCTGTCACGCTTCGCTCGCTCGGTCAATAATACCTGAAACAGTGTTCTCTTTGAAACTATTACTCATCCGGAAAGTATTGTATTATAGGTGTATATGAGTAGGAGTACATTAGGCGATTGTCAAAAGGCTTTATGTGTCTAATCGATAACTCGGCAAGTGCTCGTAGCGACATCCATTAATATTTTCAATTAGCGGAAATCGGTTTTAACATGGTTTTAACGCACTGAAGGCTGATAAATGTTTTACATAATATTGAATATTTTATTAAAGTAGATACTCTTAATCCATGAGTTACAATTACATATTATTTCTGTTTGATTGAAAGTCTTTGACTTCAGTGTAATAGGAAATTACAAAAGATTAAATGATTTATAATTTTTAGCATTTTCATTGCTATCTTTTAGGATAAAAATAGAAAAATACTAGTAAATAACGACTCGGCACTAAAGTGACAACCCACCTCACAATAACTTAAATAAATAACAAGTCGAGTCGATTTTTTCTATTTAAAGGAGATCATTATTTTTTGGCCGTTTTCTGAAAGTACCGGGCAACAAAAAAATAGGTACGAATACTTAGTTAGAACTGGTCGTTTAGAGCAATAGTTAATATGGCACAAAAATTTTAGGATTACTCTAACTCAAGGTATATAAGTTCAAAGATTAGCCATTTTCATAAATTCCTTCATTTAAAAAACTGCTAAAATAAAAAATATTTATACATATTACTAAAACTAATGATCCGAAGTAATTGCGAGACAAAACGATTAGTCGCCCATCATTTTTACAACTACAGTGATAAGAATTAGCAAAAAATATTTTTTTTTTACTTACGTAATTTTTTTATTTGTTGCAGTGATATTTTTAGATGTGTTATTAGAACATATAATTACCTCACTACATAATAAAAATGCTTCAGGTCAAGTTTCTTTACACTTTCAAAAATCCATAAATGTATGAAAACTACGAATCTTTGAACTTGTATACCTTAACATGGTGTAATCCTACAATTATTGTGCTATATACATAACTATTGCTCCAAACGATTTGGTCCAACCATACGTACCGTTTTTTTTGTTGGCCGGCTCTTTCAAATAACGGTCTAAAAATGTATGGACCCTGTATCCTCCTTTATCTATTAAACATACGTTAATGGCTACTGGGCCGTAGGCCCTTGGGACGAGAATTGTGGATTCAAGCAGTATTGTTGAAAACTGCTTAAAAGAATATTTTTTATTTATTTTAACCTCCAAGTCTGGTACAAAAGGTTGTGATTTTCAATACATCAGTATTAATAAGCCGCCGTAGAAAACCAGGGCAAAGGCAGTTGCCATATTTCAACCGCTTCGTGTTTAGTGAGTACACACTAGCGAATAATAATATATATCGTAAGAAAATAAAACTACAGCGGAACTTTTTAATTAAGTAAGTAAAAATTTCAGGGAATATTCAGTCTAATTTTAGATTTTGCTCCTAATTTTTAAACAGAAGAAAATTATGATTTTAGAGGAATTGAACTGACTATGCACACAAAATTGCGTATCTAAGTGGTTTTTTTATTTTATGAGCAGCGCGTCGCATGCGCATATCTTATCCTGTTTCATTTCTATAATCTGTCTGTGCAAATAACACATACCTACAAAAACTTAATTTAATTCGTTCCCATAAAGCAGGTACTCACGCCGGTGAGTACCTGCTTTATAGTCGTTAACGGACGCAGCAGAATCAAGAACGCGAGAGCGACGGTGGCGGTGTTGCGCGATCGGCACTCCACCGCTCATGCTTTCGTTTCAATGTCTTCTCTTTGTGGTGCAGCGTGAACGCGAGAGCGACGGCGACGGCGTCGCATGTCGCACCCACCCTACCGCTCATGCCATGTCGTTTACCTATATGTCTACTCTTTGTGGACTAATATGTAGCAAAAGCGACGTATTGTGCGTTAAGCATATTACTTTTACGGTAGGTACGCAGCAGCAGCGAGAAACCGAGAGTGACGACGGCGTATTGCGCGATCTTCACTCCGCCGCTTATGCTACGTCGTTTCTACGTCTACTCTTTGTGGTCTACTAGGTAGCGACAGCGACGTATTGTTCTGTGATTATGGCATGTTACTTTTAAGGTAGGTACTCACCGGCGTTAACGAGACGCAGCAGCAGCGAGAACGCGAGAGCGACGGCGGCGTGTTGCGCGAGCGGCACGCGCCGCATGTCGCGCCCACCCCACCGCTCATGCCATATCGTTTCTAGAACAATGCAAACAAAATATTTATTAAAACAAAGGGTTTATTCAACTGATTGATATGCCTGTAAATATATACCTACTAGATGTTGTTAAAACAAGATATATTATCAAATCAGATCACATGAGGAGTTTGTCAAAAATTCTACACTGGATGGTACATCCAAGGCTGCCGCATATTGTTAAATTTCTTCATTCAATAAAATGAGTTAGCTATCGTGGAAATTGAAGAGAAAGAGCACTGAGTCCGCTGTATACTCACCATATTCACTTAAGCAAGAATGTTCACTCATCATTACCTCCAGATAACTCTGAGATTCATCTGTGTACCAAATTCTTGGTCAATAGCTAAAATCGTTTGCTGACCAAATCCGCCGATCAACCACCCGTCGAACGTTTAAAATCAATACCAAAAACTACTAAAAGCTAAACACGAGCTTACCAAACATTTTCAAACGACCGCTCAATTTCCAACTCGCTAATTGTATTGGCTATGCTAAACAAGTTGTGCGCTGAGTAATTTAGCCTGGCGGATAATAGTGTACACTTGGCTTCAAGTTAACGAGTACCAAATTGATTGTGTAATCACATTGACCTGAAATCAGATCTTTGAGGCGGTGTTAACGAAATCACATTACATATTGTATGTATTAACAAATTTATAATGATACAAAAGGCAAGAATCTAACTGTGTACAATCATGCCAGTTAAAGGTTTTTAATTTATGTATTGTAAGTTTGCTAAGAAAGTTTGCTGTAAAGGTGCCGAAACGTCGGGAAAATCAAAAAACCTCTAAAAAACCTAAAAATTACGGACAATTACAACTTAGTTCGTGGAAATATAGCGCGTTTGATATCCGTAAAAGTTGTTTTATTTCAATTGCTAAGAATGTTCTCCATATATTGTTCTAATAATATAAATTCAATTTGTAAATCAGAAAACAGCATTTGGCCTCTGAGTGTTTTTGCATGTCTTGTGCGCTTTTGTATGGGCTTGATTTGAGAGTTGAAGCCCATCACCAATACCCTTAAACATTTAAACATTTCTACGGTGGTGTCATGTGAGGCGGGTTCCCTAAAGTATGGTTGAGCGAATCAATGGCTGGTTCATGCGTCATGATCGTGAACGGGTGCTGCCAATGGGATGGGGCTGCTCATGTGTGTAACTGGGATGTTAATCATTTTAATTATATTATGAACGTAATTATTTATTTTTTTTATTTACTTTAAATACGCTTTATGATTATGACCCAGCTGATGCGTCTTCTACTAACATTGTAAGTTGCGTCTTACATTAATGCCTCTTTATCTTTATTTTTTTGCCAATGTATTTTTTATATTTATACACCTTGACATAAGTACCTGAAGTACGTCATGCTCACTCAAACGTTTCTTTGGCGGTGTCGTGTGAGGTGGGTCGTTACGTTCCCTAAAATGTAGTTGAGCGAAGCGAATGGCTGGTTTATGCGTCATGCCCGTGAACGGGTGCCGCCAGCTGAAATGGGTCTACTTCAGTCTGCTTGTCTTGACGTTGTGCTTAGAGCTTAAATGAATATACATCTAAAATAAATTGATATTACCTGTATGTATGTACGTCACAGTTTGCAGTACACTAATCTTGTAATGCGAGAAATGTAATGTATGATAAGTCCTTCTTTGCAAGTTTAAAATCATGTTTGGTTAGGATTTCTTTAAAATGTACTTTTATTTTAGTATTATCTTTGTGATGAAAAGTGACCTTACTGATTTGTTGAGGTCACTTTTCAATTTGACAACTCTGTATGAAATAAAACAGGAGGAAAAAATCAGCCTTTGACGAGTTTCTTGCCGGTTTTTCTCGTTACAATGTCCCCCGCCGTAAGGTTTGTGAACCGTTGGCGTAGCTTCTTTGACGTTCGTAAGTGCTTATAACAGCCTAAAATGAATAAACAATATAAAGTTTGAGTTTGAGTTCAAATTATATGATCATTTAACTGTCTAATCAAGCCCATATCCATACCTACCTATATTTTTACCCCTTTGCCGCTGAATGATTTGAAGTTTTTTTATGAATGTATTTTAGTATTTTTTTGTCATTATTTACATTGCAAAATTAAATCTTACTTTACTCACACAGCCAAATGAAACAAAATTAAGTCTACCAAAGTGTAGACTCGGCTTAAGGTTGGCGAGTGGCAAATTGGCAATAAAAGCCCATTGCCCGCACGCAGAGGGTTAAGGGATATTTTTAGGGTTTCGGACGAAAGGCGTAACCGGAACTTTTGACCCTTTTAGACCTTTCGAACATGACGCCAATATCCGAAACTAGATGACTTTACTGTCACAGTAAGTATGCAGCTTCATGCAAATGCGCAGGGCAATGTCATATTTCGTATAGATCAACATTCTTGTGAGAGATAGTGTTGCAACTAAGACGGATCCGGTGTCGTGTCGACCTTGCCTGCTGAGTCAGGAATCAGAGTTCTATCTCTTTTGTTGTGCCTCTAGGTGGAATAATTTCCGATTTATATATTTTAAAACCATTCTTGATTATAATATCCGTAACACAAAAGTTCGTCATCAGAACAACGTATATAAAGTTATATATTATTGATTATTTTTTATACAACTAAAACAGCTGTTATAAACAAAGTAAAATTATATACCGCTAACAGTTCAAGACAGTGAATACACTCAAATCGTTACTTATATATCTTACGCGTGCGGACTGCTCTATATTTATTGACTGTGATTTGATACAGCTTTGATATCGAATACTTGCGGTGCTGTGTATAAATGCCTTTACGAATAAATTTACTCAACTCTGTAAGTATATCGTCGCTTTGTTAATAGCAGCTTACGGCTTTCACAAGTTTCGTAATAAAATCACTTGAATTTCAGGGTTCGAATTCGAGCTTTCAATTGTCTGAATATAAAACTTACAGACAGTTTTTGTTTCTCAAACGTTTAAATTGAAAGCTTCAGTTTTCAAAACAAATTGTGACATTGGATACCGTGCGAACTCACCGTTAGATGACAAATTTTTCGGTGAAAATGTGAACGTGAATCGTATGTATTATGTGATCCCGCATCCTTGGGAATCCGGCGAAATGCACTAAGCAATATGCTACAGAGACCTAAAATATAATTGGTTAGTGCATTGGGCCGGATTCCAAAGGATGCCGGTTCGAATTCCGTCAGGGCGACATGAGACAAGTTGCTTTTTTCTAATGTATTTACTTGTTTAATATTTATCACATAAAAATAGCATTGTGAAATGCAAAATTAAGAATGTTTGTATGTGTTAGTTCACGTACTAAGAAGATTGACGGGCTTGATGGCACAGCGTTACTAATCATGGATTCTTAGCCAGGGCTCATGGGTTCGATGTCTACCCGAGCCAAATATTTATGTGTATTTTTCCTTGTCTATATAATTGTATAGTTTACATATCTCTAATGGTGCTCCTAAACGGCCATAAATTCCTAAAATTTGTGACCACCATAACACAAGTGCTTAAGACGCTGACGTACTATAAATACGTATTATAAAACGTGTCAAAAATCTGTTAAATAAGATATACATTTCTTCATACCTTTATCTAGATTTGTAAAGTGTCAGAAACAAGATTTTATAATTTTGCCTCGACACTTTTTCTTTTCGAAAAGACCCCTAAAAATACGAAAAAATCAAGATTATTCCCAAAATTACACATACTATTGGAAATTAGTTTAATTAGTGAACACCAATAATTGTTAGCATCGTATAGTTTTAATTTCATTTTAATCGCCATAGTTATTTACTACGAAGTGATTTCGTGGTACTTTCGCCTAATCTACAACATCGGTCTCACTCCCGCAAGCGTCCTTTTCTTATTATGATATATCTCGGTTCAGTCATATAGAGCTACTTATCTCTGAGTCAGATCAATGTAGGTTCATAATGTTGTTTGATATTTATTATTTACTTAAGATAGCTATAAATAGCATGCCTGCGTTGCTTCGACTGCATCGATCCAATACTGCAATGACGTAAATTCGGCGAATCGAACATTAAAAACCAATATTGCTGGTTTTAATAATGTGTGCTGCCGTGTTTTACTTATTCACTACTGTTCGTGTGAATTAAGGGATACAGAAATATACTACCGCAATAATAGTCACTTTCTTTGAAGCATTTTCTTGTTGTTCAGCTTCAAATGTAGAAATAATAGGTTAAGAAAAAGTATGTACTTTTTGATATAAAAGTATAGGACTGTTAGAGAGGTCACTAATGTAGATAAGATATACATTTCTTCATACCTTAATATATATTTGTAGTGTACCAGAAACACGATATTATGATTTGGCCTCGACACTTTCTTTTCGAAATGACCTCATAAAAATACGAAAATTGAAAATTATTCTCAAAATAAACATACATATAAATAAACTAGCGGCCGCCCGCGATTTCACCCGCGTGTTTCCCGTTCCCGTGGGAATATCGAGATAAAAAGTATCCTAATGTTTTAATCCAGGCTATCTATCTCTGTGCATAATTTCATACAAATCCGTTAAGTCGCTTAAGCATAAAAGAGTACCAAACAAACAAACTGACATATTATATCGCATTTATAATATTAGGAGGATTGTATTTTATGGCACTCAACTGGTTCATTCTAATAGTAATTGCAGATATACTCGTTATCTCACATTGCTATTTTCCATATTTAAATCAGTATACTACCTACTTACACATTTTACGGTTTCATAATAAAAATACTTGAATTTCATAAATAAGAAACTCTGTTAATTTTTCTTAATCAATGAAAGAGATTATTTTTATCCTCAAACGACTTGTAAGAACTAAGTTTTTTCTTTATTAATTAACTCCAACTTTTTCAGTCATACAATTCTTTTAATTAATTGAGATATGCTTTACTGATTTTATTTTAAAAAGTAACATTAATTTGATAAGGAATTATTTTGTCTTCAAATCAACTTGAGATTTCATTACTCCGAGTAGGTATAATAAAGTACAATATTCATGTACTTATATAAAATCTTGAAGTCTAAGTAAATATTCAAAGCCAAATACTAAGTTTCACATTAAGATAATCTGCTTAAGAGAAAATCAATTATAAGTTCTAAGTAATAAATTTTCATCTTAAATATGTTGCAGCTTATAAACAAAACTTATAAGTATAAGTAATATTTTAAAATTCAAAAATATTATATAAAATTTTAAGGTGGTTTTATTAATAAGCGTTTGTGGTATGTTTTTAAACTTGTTAATATATTTATTGACGTATAAAAACTCATGCTGTTTGCTGCGGGCCTACCATCATCTATAAGACAACACCATGTCATAAGGACGTTTTAGCTTGCGTTTTGTTTTTATTGAAGTTGTCACATTTTGACACACTTTACACTTTGGAGGCGATGATTAAGCGAA
Organism: Chrysoteuchia culmella; assembly: GCA_910589605.1. NCBI lineage: Eukaryota > Metazoa > Arthropoda > Insecta > Lepidoptera > Crambidae > Chrysoteuchia > Chrysoteuchia culmella. The sequence goes on from OU342651.1 coordinate 8,648,767, forward strand.
GACGTCACAAAACTTCCAACAAATAAAATCGGCCAAGTGCGAGTCGAACTCGCACATGAAGGGTTTCGTCTCTCACCCAAGGTTGCCTGGAAGAGACTGCTACGTAGCTATAAGGTCGCCTATTGTGTGTTCCTCTTTTTTGTCATTTTCTCTGCATGTGTTTCTTTTTGTATCGTGTGCAATAAAGTTTCTATTATTATTATTGCCAAAATGCCATTATAATTTTTCGTTTCATAGTGTTTGTATGAATGACAAAGTTATATTTGCGGTTTTGGAAAATGAGGTAAATGAGCGAAAATGACCTTTTTAAAAAATGAAACTACTAAATAAATTTCGTTCAAACCAAATTTCGTTAAAAGTTTCTATAAAGATCTACATCATATTTTTTTATTTATTTTAAAAGTTAGACGGGGGGGGGGGACACACATTTTTCCACTTTGGAAGTGTATAACTTTCAAACGGTTATCTTTGAGAAAAAACTGTTTTAAAAGCCTCAATGTAATTTTTAAAGATCTATCTAATGATATCCCACACGTATAGGTTTGATGAAACATGTATGGGGAGCCCCCCTTTAATTCATTTATTTTTTATTTTTGTGTAAAAACCGTAAAGCGGTTTACAGAATACATCTACCTACCAAGTTTCAACTGTGTGATCCTTATAGTTTTGGAATAAAGTGGCTGTGACATCTTACCACTTTGGAAGTGTATATCTTTCAAACGGTTGATTTTGAGAAAAGACTGTAATATAATGTTCAATGTAATTTTTAAAGACTAAAGATTTTTTTTTTGCCTTTAGGCTACGAAACCCTAAAAACAGCATAACGAACGAAATAGCATACTGAGATTGAAACAATACTGCGTTAAGAGATGGCGGTAGGCCCCCTGTACTAAAGCTGTTTGACACCTACTGTAGCTAAATTGATAGTGCTTACTTTTTATTTTCATTTATAATATGTCAGATCGTATGTCCACGACGCCCTTTCAAAATTTACAAGCACGTCATAATATGATATCTCTATTGAAATCATTACAACATTTTTGATCGGAAATACAGGATATCTCAAACTTCTAACCACTTTTAAGTGCAATGTCGTTTCCATCGTATTCCTTGCAATTTATCGTTATTTCATAATATGGCGTGGGCAATTTTGGGGCAGATTATTACGTACGTATCTTGCCTGATCAAAATTCATGGTCATTGTGGTAACCGAGGTCTAGGTTTTCAAGCGGACTAAAATCACAAATTATTCATGTACGTAGGTTATTTGTGTATTTATGAATTTACTTGCAAGATCTTATGACAATAGTGCTGTTAAAGGCAGTGGATAATGTTTCAAGTACACACATTTGTTTTTACTTTAAAAGTGTAAAAAAACCAGCAAAGATTGATTTTTAATCTAAAAGTGAGAGTCGGTTTGCCATCGTCATATAATACGATGATAAGTAGCGATAAGGCCTAACGTGGAAACGTGCATCTACCAGCATCCTCAACCATTATGGAACATCCAATTCCTCTTCTCTCTTATCTTATTTATTTATTTATTTCCACATTTACTTATGTCTTAACTGCACCTGGAAAACGTGTTGTTAACTTACTGAAATAATTACAGTCAACTCACACACACTCACACCCACACACACACGCACACACACACACACACACACACATACACATACAAACTTTGCTTTCAAATGTCGCAGTTATGTTATATGAAGAGCAGAGCCTTTTAACATGGACATCTATTAAAATTACAGTTATTTCTCGTAGCATTAATTTATAGTTTTAGTATTGTGAGCAGAAAATCTCATTAACAAGTGAACAATCTTGAAATAAGTCTTATTAACCTAAAACTGGCATATTTGTTTTTATTAAAATATGATTGAGACATCAATTTAAATAAACAAGTGAAAAATGATTCATTGAAGTATATTTCTTCGGATTTATAATATTGCGGCTATTATGCAGCTTTGTAATGAAGTCTACGATAGATATTGCCAAATTTAATTTACCCCATTATATACGTCCCTTCATACAATATTTACACCTTTTTTTTGTGCCATCAGTATTCGCGCGTACTGCTATAGTAGGTAGTCCCAGAGTTTTATATTGCAGCGGTAGGTACAATCGTCAGAGGGTGTGCTGATATTATTGGTCGCACTATTTCATAGACTAGAAGTACCTGGCCACATATCGTGATTACGTGCTAATCTATAAAGTTACGAATAATTTTATGTCCGCACTCTACCATAGTAGAACGCGCGCTAAGAAGACTAAAAACAATTCTTACTACAACTAAACCGAATACAATACATACCTATGAATACCATGGGGATCGAACCTGGGACCTCTGAATCTAATAATGAAAAATAATTAATCTTTATTTAAATGACCTTAAAACAAGTATTTCTGAATCGTCAATTTTGCACTTTTTTACGAACGATGAGGAGACTCTTAGACTTCATCATACCTGATGTTAAGTATTGATAAGGCTGAAGATGGAAGCGAGCCTCTCCCGGAATCCTCAACCACTGAGGAACTAATTCTTATAATATCTTATCTTATCTCTAAAACTAAACGTTTGCCCTACCACCCATTTAAGACTCTTTAGATATTCGTATAAGTTACCTTTATCGCTTGTATTTAGTTAACCATTATCATTCCTTACTAACTCATTACATTATTCATTTTGATGTTCTGTTATAACATAGGTAGGGACTCCTTAGACAGGCAGACCGCCATCATATGAAAATTTTATAAGGGTTTTGAACTAACTTGTCGTTACTCGTAGCAATTCGGTAGACAAACTTTCATGTATTATTCTCGACATTGTCTCAAAGTTTATTAAAGTCTTAGAGAATTAGGTAGACAAGATTTTGACTGGAACCGTTGTAAGTGTCAAGTGGATCAAGTTCGTACTTGAAAAGGTACTAGCGGGCGCTTACGACTTCAATCACATAGAGTGTTTTAAAAAGCGGGCTTAGTAACTAAATATACTTAACTTCTTACTAACTCAAAACAGAAAAGTAACGATATTTGTTAAATTTATTATTAGACTAGCGGCCGCCCGAGGTTTCACCCACGTAGTTCCCGTTCCCGTGGGAATATCGGGATAAAAAGTAGCCTATGTTACTCTCCGTCTTTTCAACTAACTCTACGCTAAAAATCAAGTCGTTTGGTTGCTTAGTTAAGGCGTAAAGAAAGGAAAAACAAACACACTTTCGCATTTATAATATTCGTTAGGATTAGGATTTATTAGCAGGTACATAAATTATAACCTTCGGACATTTAAAGGTCGGAAGATTAAAAGCAAGCTAACGTATTTAAATAAATTAAGTACCTACGACTCAGTAACTTTACTTTATATTCTCGACGATTTCAACAGAAGATAAATTACCTTGTAATTAATCCTGAACTTAGATCATTGACTAATCTAATCATTTCGCTATAGTATTCTGAGAAATTGATTCTAACTTCAATAAAATCAACAAATGGATGACCATCTGTTGATTTTATAGAAGTTATTGACCATAAGGTCAATATCAGAATATCGTCGTCTCAGCCACATGACACCCACTGCTGGGTATAGGCCTCCCCCAAGGATCTCCACGACGATCGGTCCTGCGCTGCCCGCATCCAGCGGCTTCCCACGACCTTCACCAGATCGTCGGTCCACCTTGTGGGGGGCCTACCCACGGAGCGTCGTCCGGTACGCGGTCGCCATTCCAGAACCTTTCCGCCCCAACGGCCATCGGTTCTTCTCGCTATGTGTCCCGCCCACTGCCACTTCAGCTGAGAAATCCTTCGAGCGATGTCAGTAACTTTAGTTCTCCTGCGGATCTCCTCATTTCTGATTCGATCACGCAGGGAAACGCCGAGCATAGCTCTCTCCATTGCACGCTGAGTCACCTTGAGCCTCCTTATCAGACCACGATTCACTGCCGTAAGTCATCACTGGCAGCACACACTGGTCGTAGACTTTCGTCTTGAGACACTGAGGTAAGTTGGACGCGAAGATTTTACGGAGCTTCCCAAATGCTGCCCATCCGAGTTGGATTCGACGAGAGATCTCTTTCTCAAAGTTGGACTTACCTAACTGGATTGTCTGTCCAAGGTAAACGGAATCAGAATATCATTCATCATTAATTTGACATGTTTGCCAATCATATTTAATTAGATATTAGAGGAGCCCGTGCCACAGTGGTTCGCATGCTCGGCCTGCGTTTGTAGAGTTTAAGCAACTTTGGTCGGTCACGGGGTGGGTGACCAAAAATTTCCTAAATCGAGCTCCTCCGTGCTTAGGAAGGCACGTTAAGACGTTGGTCCCGGCTGCATTTGCAGTCGTTAAAACCCACCAATCCGCCTTGGGCCCACGTGGTGGATCATGACCCATTCTCCTTATACATCCATAAGGAAGGCCAGTGTGGGTTCCAGTCCCCAGCAGTGTGGACATTAAAAATGGCTGATGATGAGTCTGATATTTAAATAAATGTAAAGTATTTATTTTATTGTATAGGTTGGAAAAACAAAGTTCGCATAATTATCTTTTTGAATCAACGTCATCTTAAAATAGACAGACATAATATCTGATAACGGCTGCGTTCGACACACTGACGAGCACAAAGTCTTATAACCTAGTCACTTACACAAACGACGATATTTAATAAGTTAGTAAGGATAGTTCCATAAAACAAAAAATTAGGAAAAAAAAATATTTTACATGTTAATACTCATTTTTCATGTTATGTAATGAGCTTGTTAAACTTTTAAGGGTAAAAAAAATCATAGAACCACCATGAGTCTACCATTTAGTAATGTTTTCGTTTAAAGATTTCTTTCTTTTTCATCATACCTTCATAATACCTTATGTTAAGTATTGATAAGGCTGAAGATGGTAGCGAGCCTCTCCCGGAATCCTCAACCACTAAGGAACTGGCTATCTCGACTCAAACTGCCGGAACACAACAATGCTGAAAACATTGTTGTTATGGCGTCAGGCTAAGATAAGATGGTGGTAGCTAGCCAGGCGGACTTAAAACAAGTCCTCCCACCAACCAAACCGAATACAATATGTACCCCCGCTGGGAATCGCACCCGGGACCCCTGGGTTTGATACCGGTGGTTGTACCACTAGACCACAGAGGCGGTTAATCACATTTTGACTCTATTGTATTAGTAACTCACTGAAAATCCAATGATTCACTAACACGTTACTACCTGTTGATTCACCCATTTATTCCAGAAATTACCTACACTATTACTTTCAAGCACAGAAAAATAACAAAGGCACACAGATTCTCAACACTTTTAAACACGTGAAAATAAAATGTTTTTAAACAATAAACACATAAGCCGTCAGCGAGCTATTGAATCGCTAACGACTCAACTTTGATTGGCAAACTTTTGGCATCAAAATAGACGAGAGGCGCATCACATTGATTAATTGACGAATTTGATGGCACACTGAAACAAAAGACGGCGCGAACACATTCGAAACGTATGTTTCATTGACAACAATAACACAGTGGAGTGATTTGTAGCTTTTTTACGACTGGACATTGGAAAAATAGATAGAAAATATACAATGATTTTTTTAAATCAATTTTGAGAATCGTTAAGAAACCATAAGTTAATTGATCGACAGATCGGCCTATTTTTATGTTGTCAAATAAAATTCTCCGCGTGTCGTTCAATAAAAAAACCTGTTTTGTATATCGCACGATGGAGCTAGATATTTTTTTTTGTATTTCAATTAAAATCGACGTTCCAAAAAGTATTCCAAATTGACAATATGGTAGTATAGCGTATTTAAAATTGCACTTAACAACTTTTACAGATTTACATTTTGAAATCGCATGCTTTTATTAATAATACTTAACTAAGCAGATCCTCACAAAACTTAATTTCACAAAGCAAAAACGCTCCAACATTTACTTGAGTTTTTAATATTTGAGTTACGAAGAAGAAGAAATAATATCTTCTTAATAATTCTAAGACGTTGCAAGCTTTTTATGACAACTTGATTAATCGTCCCTTGTTATTAAAGACGGCTTAATTCTTAAGTGCTAAGTTGATAATGAAATTAAGATTTCATTCTGAAGAGAAGGCTTCATTTAATTATCAATCTAACTATTGTATATTATAACGTTAAAACGTGTGTTGTTGTATTTAACAGCTATGAATAGCTCTGCAGCACAGTATAAGTACATACTTACAGTAAGTTGTCGTAGCCTTTTTTTAATAAAAGTTAAATACGCGTTAGGGTTGCCCGCCAACATAGATTAGCCATTACCACACGCTTACTGCGTACAAAACTTTCACAGCGTGCGTTTGTCACCGCGGCGCATTCAAGACCTTGGGGTCCATCAACTGTAATGCGATTCATCTTAAGTTATTTTTAGTACGCTATACGTGCCGTATGGCAGCATCCCACTTCCTAAAAAGAATCGCAAAGAGTTGATGGTAAGACCCCAGTGCTCTGTGTTCGAGATGAGACTCTTACCGAGCTCTTGCCAAACCGAAGCGCGTCGCGTCGTTACTACTCGCGAATGGAACTTTAGTAGGACGAGAAAATACTGTGTATCTTTAAACTGTGTCTACGGTTATTCCATTTACTAAGCTAGAGCTTTCCCGGTGATACTCTAAAATTGCCATTTCAATATACCTACACAAGAACTACGTCTTCACTAAAGCACTTAACTTCAACGCGTTCATACATGAATACCTAAATTAACCATTTACAACCTAAATTAGATTCTAAGTCAATGTCCCAAAAGATGTTTTCATTTAATAAAATATTTACGCAAAATCTCCCTTAATGACGTTTCGGGTGCCTAAATTAACAAAACAATGTAAGCTAATTTCTGTTTAGTTTGTGTTTTAAGCATCTTGATTACCATAAAGGGATTGTTTGTGATCGTTATATTTTCTTAGGACGTTGTTAAAGCAGCACACATTGTTGTTTCACAACAAAAATATTTTTTTTCCCTTTTCCCTTTATTGAAAAATTCTTAACTTTTATTGTTTGGAAAGAAGTCAGTGTTTAATAACTTTCGGGTTATCAAATGCAAGATAGATTCAGCCAACCAACGCTCTATTAACGCTGATGTTACTTTATTTTATCTACAACTAGAGTCTGTCTAATGAATCATTACTCGTTATTTTTGAAGTAAAAGTATGGCAACAATTTCACATATTGAAAATCAATGTCACGTTCAACTTTTTTACTTACTTGTATTTTTATTGCCATAATCAGATTTTTTAAATCTCCCTCCTTTTTTCAGTCCCACCTTTAATAAGACATACTCTATAAAGTCCATGAACATAAAACACGAAGCTCAGTTCTCCCCTTTTCGTATTAAATTTGCCGGGAGCCAACCCGAATACCATAATGCAACCGAATTCGATTATCGGGGCCCGCAAGCAAATACAAACATGGAAAATATCCCGTTTTTCCTAATAATGATAGTTTATCATAATTATTTTTTTCTATTTTTGTGGCCAATGACTAATATATACATACTAGCGGCTGCCCACGGTTTTACCCACTGTAACGTTTGTCACGTATATTTTATCTTTGGTATAAAATTTATTTGTTTCTTATAAACAACTAAAGGCCGGGCGCGGTTTCACCCGCGTGGTTCCCGTTCCCGTGGGAATTTTGGGATCATTTATAGCCTATGTTACTACTTGGGGTCTAAGGATTCTCTATACCAAATTTCGTCAAAATCGGTCCAGTAGTTTTTGAGTTTATTCGTTACATACAAAAATACAAATCTTTCCTCTTTATAATATTAGTATAGATAGCATAGATTAACGACATAAAAAACCGCTACCGCGTCGCGTCTCGCGAGCTGCCGGCCACCGTCGTCGATTTATTCGCCCGAATCTCACTCGAAGCAGACGCACGTCGCTCTGATAAAAAAAATCCGTTACGACTACATACTATACTGTAGTTCGTATTCTCAACGTATATATGCAGACATAAATGCCATCAGTTATAAAAAGTGTAACCGTTACTGAATTTAATAATTAACTGCCACTTCCAACCATAATAAATTTAAAATCACTCCATGTACACGCTAGCTAGCTATTTTCCCCTGCTTTACTTGCATTGCGCTCGTTTTGTAACCAAAACTAGTGGCAGTACCCGACCTTGTTTCTCCGGGTACTAACTGGAAATATTCATTACCTTAGGATCACCGTACGGGTTGGACAACTATAGCTGATCGACCAGGAGGACTACCGTATTCCCTACGACGGCAGCGAAGAGCAGCAGCAGTACAAGGGGAGTGCTACTACGGTTTTCGTTTATACCGGATCTGTAAACCTGTGTACCCACGACCTTGAGGCTGGTTCCCGTTCCCGTGGGAATATCGGGATAAGAAGTAGTCTATGTTTTTATCCAGGCTATCTTCTACAAACATCTAAACACCCAAACATCCAAACATCCTCACAAACTTTCGCATTTATAATATTATGATCTAATGTAAGAAAGCTCAAAGTCACCCATCGTGCAATGGAGAGGGCTATGCTCGGCGTTTCTCTACGTAATCGGTTCAGAAATAAGGGGATCCGTAGGAGAACTAAAGTAACTGACATCGTTCGAAAGATTGCTCAGCTGAAGTGGCAGTGGGCGGAACACATAGCGAGAAGAACCGATGGCCGTTGGGGCGGAAAGGTTCTGTGAAGGACGACCGCGCACCGGACGAAGCTCCGTAGGTAGGTGACGATCTGGTGAAGGTCGCAGGAAGCCGCAGGAAGCCGCGGGCAGGACGCAGGACCGATCGTTATGGAGATAATGAGGGGAGGCCTATACCCAGCTGCAGTGGATGTCATGTGGCTGAGGCGAAGACGACGATCTAATGTAATCAGTCCATAACCCGACGCTTCGAGGTCTTAATGAATTTGAAAATTCCATTACATTGGTAGAACCCATCTAGCTACATTAGAGAAATATCCTTACGCCGTAAATTAGGTACTAGCGCGGTTGGCACAGGCATCAAAGATGCAGTTTGTCAGAAAAATATATAAACTGACATTCGCCATGCCTCAACGACGCCACATTTGAATGTGGCGTCGTGTATGAATTCGTGAAAAGAAAACGTAATTTGTTTGTCAAAGCTGTCAAGTTTCTTTTTTATTATTTAATTAAAACAAACATGCAGCTCTTACAATTATACGGATATAATTATTATGACTATAAGTAATTCATTAGCCATAATAGTTTCCGACCATGATAATTACATAGCGAAGACTATAATGAATAAATAAATAAAAAATAACAAATGGATGCAACAACTAAAATTAAAGAATTATGTATGTAAAACGGTACAATAGTATAGTAATAGTAAGTTCAATAGATTTTTTTTACCTTTATTTTTAACAGCTTCGACAAGCAAATTACGATTACTTTTTACGGATGTAAGATCGTGAAATGAATTTTGGTGCAACTATCCGTAAGCATTTCCTCTTTGTTTGTAAGAAATATCAGTTACAATATCATTTTAAGATTGTTATATTATAACAGCTAGACTAAGACCAAGGGCATAGATATGAGTACCTATAACTTGCCGAATTTAATACCCGAATAGTTATTAGCCAGTTTGACATCCTCATTATTCCACTTCCATGTTATTGTGTGGCTTCTCTTATTATCTGTCAGTCACAGAACATTGTATAATGTCACATACTCCGTGTAAAGTATCGACTGAATCTTCAAACTTCAAAGGTACGACGGTACGAGTAACTTCCAATTCATAGCTATGCTATAGATTAAATTTGGAAATTTGTATGAGCACTAGATTTAGGATAAGTAGAGGTAGGTTGTAGAGATCCTTGGGGGAGGCCTATACCCAGCAGTGGGTGTTATGTGGCTGAGATGACGATAGGTAGGTTTTTAAGTTCAATGCTAACTTTAATAATAAAAGTTTTAAAACGACGTAAATTGTTTATGTTAGTAAAATAAATATGTAGTTTAGTGTTAAGTATCTGTCTTGACCGTTTTAATTGTATTTTAATTAAATAAACATTGTTGCTTTGGCGACTGACGGTAGTAGCAACAATAACATAACAACATACATTCATAACATAGCATAACAAGTGTTACCTCCAACTAACCGAGTACATAATTTGTTCCCCCACTGGAAATTGAACCCGGGACCTGTGGATCTAATACTGGTGGGCGTTACCACTAGAACACAGAGGCCGTCTTTTATGACACAACTTGACCCTAAACAAAATATTGACAACACATTTAAATGTTGACCCGACAATTCTTAAATGTGTAGTCTTATTCTTTTTAAAAAAAAATATGTATAGGTTTGCGCTTGACCGCTATCTCGCCTGATGGTAAGCGATGATGCCTATTCACACGCGACTTGAAGACCCCCAAATTGTAAGTATCAGGAAACACAGACTCAGGCAAAGCATTCCACTCTCTGGCAGTACGGATGATATAATTTGACGCAAAACGTTTAGTGCGAATCTTTGGGATCTCAACCATAAAGCGGTGGCGCATATTTGTATGTCTGGTTGTCCAATGGAAGAAGAAGATTCAAACTTATTCATTCTAAAACCTCTGTCAACTATATTGTTTATCCACGTCCACTAAATACATACGCACCCTATCTCACTTACGATATGTTAAGTCCTTTTTCGCTATTCAAAGTGTTTGATATAGTGGAACAATAGTTTCCACTTCCCAGGCTTGTGAATGGACAGTCGTGACGTTAAACGCTTTTCATATCGTAGTAAAAAGACGGAAACACTATTATAATGATAAAGGCATGTACGCTGAATATTTATGATATAGCGTTCGGGAAGGTATTGTTCGTAAGCTGTAGGTAGGATATGGCTTCTTCAGGTACTTTAACGTTGTGTCTTTGTTTAATTTTGTTAACTTAAGAGGTTCTTGAATGTGTTGTGATGTTATAAGTACCTACAACATATCAATGAGCATAAACTTTTTTTTTCATTAAAAGCTGATCAATTTAATTTTTTTAAACGCGTACCGTTTGAAACGAAGAGAATACAAAACCTCAAAATCCTAAACAAAAAAGGCAGTTCCATATTTATTATAAGCATACTTAATTATTCTAAAACAAAAATAGATACAACTGGCAATAAAAAGGAAAATCTATTTTCCAACATTGTCCGTAACATCCGATCTACTTCCATCGGAAGATAACAAGTCTACCGACACGCGCCGACACGTGTTCCCTTTTGTGATGATGCTTCTTTGTCTTCATTGAACGACGTTCAAAATGTCAGATTTGCTGCCTTCATTATTATCCAGTCAAGTAGTAGCCACTTTTTGAAATAAGGTTTTTGAACAAAAAAAAAGTTGGTCAGATTTTGTCATGCAAGAGCATGAAATGATTTGCATTATTGACTGAAATACTGGACTGAGCTACTCGACTGAAGCGAGATAGTAATAAGAATAGGACGCACGCGGGAGAGAGACCGATTTTGCAGATTAGGCGAAAAAACCACAAAATCACTTCGTAGTAAATCGCTATAGCGATTAAAGAGAAAATGAATCTATACGACCCTAAATATTATTGGTGTCCACTAATCAAACCAATTTCCAATAGTCTATGTAACCCCGTTCGAGAATAATCTTGAAAATACGTATTTTTAAGGGGTCATTTCGAAAAGAAAAAGTGTCGCGGCAAAATCATAAAACCGTGTTTCTGAAACTTTACAAATCTAGATAAAGGTATGAAGAAATATATATCTTATTACCAGATTTGTAACATCTCTAACCGTCCTATTTATGGTTATATACCCAAAAGTACGTATTTTTCTAAATAACTATCATGAAATGTATCTGATTAAATGTTTGAAGATGGTAGATTTGTGTTTGGCAACGACATGTTCCTTTGTAAATGTTGTTGCTTCTGTTAAAGCTGATAAGTTTCTTGCGGCCGTTCTTCTGTTAAAAGATGTCCTGAATGCCTGGTAGGAAAAAAAAAATTGACGATTCGAAAGCACTTATCTATAAGTCTATTTGAATAAAAATCTTTGACTTTGACTTTTTTATATTGAAAATAAGTTAACATATTACCTTACTTTACGTCCATAAACAAAGCCAAGCTTTTTCTAGCCAGAATAAGTCAGAGTAATACTTAGATCGCTTAAAATAAATTCACCATCATACAAGGCTACTTGTTACTCTTTCACACTAAAACTACGGAACGGATTTGGATGAAATTTGGCACAGAGATAGTATATATACTATGTTTACTATGTTACTTTTATCCCGATATTCGATCGGGAACGGGAACCAGGTAGGTAAAACCGTGAGCAGCCGCTAGTTTGTATTTTAGTCATTGGCCACAAAAATAGAAAAATGTAATTTTGATAAAGTAGCATTATGAGGAATAACGGGATTTTTTCCATGTTTGTATTTGCTTGTGAGTCCCCGATTAAAAACACATTTTAAAAACTTAATTATATATTTTTACATTAATAGCATTTTATTAAACCTCTGAGGTTTGTGGTAAATGCTAAGGAGTCTACACAGTAAATAATTTCCGTGACAAAAAAAGTATTCTACAACAATAATAATAGGTAACTATGTTATGACAACAAGTAGAATAATCAAGTCGCATTTCCCATACCAGTTGACTTAACTGATAATAGAAAATACGACCTGAGCCTCGATTTTAAGTCATTAGGCTTAATGTTTTTAGAATTATAAGCACGCCATTCAGAGGGAAAGGTATTTAGAAGTCGAGGAAGTAGGTATGCAGTCGTTCGTTCACCGTACGCGCCGGTCGTACACAGTATATTCCGAGCGACCGCTCGAGTGTACACAGCGTGTTGTTTTTTGTTTATAAGTTGCAATACTTAAAAAGACCGTCATCATCATTATAAAATTGTTGTTTGATATTATGAGATACAATATTTCGTAGTATTCTACGTTGTAGTTTAAATATATTATTAATATAAGTGCAGTACGTGCGACCGTAACTTGTTAATCTGTACTGTATGTACGATTGAACACGTAGTGAATTGTACAACATCAGTTTGACCTTATATGGAATGCGGTCTTTTAACATAATTATGTTAGCAAGGAACTGTCTAAGTTTGTAACATACGTGTTCAATATGGTGGCTCCAGTTCAGCTTACTGTCAATAATCAGGCCGAGATATGTGTGACTAGTGACAATTTCGATATAAGGACATTTACATTGTGTGCCTGATGCATGTAAGCAGTTGTGGTTGTGGGCAATTATATTGTTAAACGAAGAATGTTCGAGATGTGGGGATCTGATGTGTAATAATTTAGTTTTGTCCATATTCAGGACCAGACCCGAATTCTGACACCATTTCGAAAGCATACTGAAATCATGTTGCAGGAGTTCACCAGCCTTTTGTGGGTCCTTAACCGCTACGATAAAACAGGTGTCATCGGCAAACTGGTAGCAAGTACTTAACTTCACACAGTTGGACATATCATTTACATATGACAGAAAGTGAAGAGGACCAAGTACCGATCCCTGGGCCGTATAATGTAGATCATATTACACAATGTGGATTAAACTGTAAAAGCTGATCGAGTACATGATCGATGTGGAAACACTCCACCAGCTTTAGGAAGCCATTTAATCACGTGAACTGAAGTAATTAAAACCAGAACACTGTTTTCTTTTATTAAATACTTTTTATTTAGCAAACACAAATTGAGTAAGTAACACAGTTTTGGCGCGTCTTGAAAACGAGAGAGAGAGTATTAGGCAGTGTTGGCAACACTATAAAAAAATATACCTTTAACTACAACTATGCGAGAAATCGATTTACCTTAACTTGACAACTTTTCATATGGAATGTTTTTCACACAGAACACAGAAAGTCTGATTTTTGACATGTTTAAAATAGATTTAAAATAAAGTTAAATGGTATCAGGATGGGTCTTTCAAGTGTGCCGTCGAAGACTCGGACATATATAAGTAGGTCTAGCACAAATAACTTTCGTGTAAGTATCGAGAAAGTAAACTAAAAAATGTATAAGACAAGTTCAACCCTTTTTTCCCCCTTCGGGGGTGGAATTGTGAAATACTCTGAGACACATAAATATTAATGTTAAACCGACACCCAATTCACAAAATTTGAAGATCCTTACTTCGAAACTGAGTGGATTTTCATACAAACTTTCATCTCCTTTTTTACCCCCTCGGGATTGAATTTTGAAAAATCCTTTCTTAGTTCTCTCCTACACCATGAAAGGTATCTACCATTAAAAAATGGTGTCTCTTCTTTCAGCCATTTGTTCTCTACTGTCATCAATCAATCAATTTAGAATAATTTTATATATAGATATTGACCGGACGTAAAACGACGTATAGGTAATATAATAAATAGAAAAGACCTCATTTCCCGTCTGATCAATACGAGACCAGTGGTTTTTTTCCATCTTCAAGAAGGAGTGTATTCCCTCGACGATTGAGTCACAAGAAATCGCTAGTAATAGTAGAGGTATAATGAAGTACAAGTGTAAACACTGACATGCTCTTGACTGTACATATTAATCACGAAATTCTTATCTAATCGCATTTGCAAATTCAATAACCGGTTGTGAAATACCGACTCAAAGAAAATGTGACAAAAATAAATCGTATATTTTAAGGGGTGGCGGAGTAACTTAAAGTTGCCTGCGAGTCAAATCATGATGAGGTAGTTGAAGACTGGACGAAACCATGTAAACGATATATTTTATGCAATCTTTTGGTCTGTATTTCACCATTAACTTTTTCCGTTTAAAATGACTCCTACGCCATATTTCACTTTACCAAAATTCTTGAAGCTATAGTGTTCAAACCAATTGAAATACTTCCTTAGCGTTCGCCTACAAAATTTCAGCTTAATCGGTTCTTCCGTTTGAGCTGTGCGTTGTCTGACATGGTATTGTTTTATTTGTAAAGATTGCGTAGTATTGATTCAACCCTTACCTTACATTGTAAGGCTTATAAGATACCCCAATGGTCGTAAAATATAAGTGCTCTATGTTATAATAAATAATTTATGATTTTATGTAACTAATAAACTTAAAAATACTTCAAAAAGCCGGTTTAATGTTTCACTTCCATAGCCGTTTTAATAGAAAGGTTCTACATAAAAGGAAATTTTAGTACTAATTGTATTATTCGTACCAATATAAATGTCAAAGCGGTAACTCGATGCTTGAGCACGCAAAACTCGATCTACTATGTATATCGGAGAATAAATCTCGATTGTGGGAGTGACGGAAATTAGCAAAGATGTCACGCAATATTTTAATGTAGCAGTGGTTTTATTGAATCGGTTAGGCTGTGGCATTTAAGGGAGCTAATTAAAACGAACGAATTTGATAGATTAAGTACTACCTACCGCAGTTAAGTTTGATTTAACGCGAATGCTTTTAGGAATAAATTGTAAGTATATTGCTGTCGGTATTTTTTTTTATGTACTGTCACGTGCAATAACAAAGAAACACTTAGTAACTTTGTCATATTACAAAATTTAATGACTTTGAGAGGATAGAGAGAGTTTTGTTTCATTGTTAGTCAATGCGATAAGGTTCTTTAGTGTATAATATCATTGCTCTTGATTGTACCTATATCATAGATTTATGACGAATAATGTTGTACCTATATGCTCAGAATTTAACGACTCTTGTAATCTATTGTATTTTCACATAATAGTATCAGTACAGAGTTATCATTAATATTTTAGTAGTGAAGCTTAAAGTTGAAAATGAATATTGTTATTTATAGATAACGATTAAGTATTATTCATGATGTTTCAACTATATACTACTAGGTAGATTTGGAATAAGATAAATATATTCCAAAGAAGCAAAACAAATACAAAATTTACATCTGAACCTTCATAGATCTTAGCATTTCAAACACGAAGGATTTTAATGTAAGCACCAAACTAAGCCCACGGATATAAAACCTTTAGCCGGATAATTCACCGCGATTTTCCCTTCGCGATACGTGCTCGAAGAATGGAATAAATTTTCTTGAATCAACCTCATCTTGTTTGTATTTTTATTTTATCTCTTTTATATATTTGCAGACAATCACACTAATTATCTAGCCCACGTTAAGTTTCATGAAGAACTTGTGTTATGGATACTAGATAACGGATAAACATACTTTTATACTTTTTTTTGTAAATAATAAATAATAATAAATGTCTTTATTAACACAAATCATACATTATTAACATATAATGAAACAACCCCAGTAAGTAATTCTAAAATACTTGTGATGGGGCGCTTCGCTCATTGCCCTTGCAACTTATTATAACTTATGTTAACAAAAACCAAAACTAATATAAAAAAATGGAAAGCTATGTAAAAGTATCATTTTTTTTTAAAGTAACATTTTTTTGTATAGGTAAGTGTGTGTATGTGTTTGTGTGTGATTTTCATAACGTAAATACATACTTAATATACATATTAAACACCCAGACCAAGACAAATAGACATGTTCATGCACACAAATATTTGTCTTGTCCGGGGATCGAAACCGGGACCTCTGGCGCAGAAGGCGGGGTTAGTGCCCCTGCGCCAAGCAGGTCGTCAAATGTATTTATTATGTAACTGTTTACGAAAAAAATAACCAATTTACTCAGCTCGGTTTTTACAGCTTGCCATCGTCTTTATTTTCTGGTCTATAGATAATTCATAAACTTAAACGTTTTGTAGTCAAGAGGATTTAGATACTATAGATATTTCCAAAATTTGCATAAACACATTATTATACAAATAATGTTATACCTAGATCACCAAATTTAAGTATTTTTTTTTATTTAGTACTTAATTTTTTTAATCAATCGCATTCATTAAGCTTTACTAACTACTATTGTGAAAAAAAAGTTATATAGAAAGTGCTACTATTATATCTTTAATAGACTCGATACTTCAGCAAGATGAATGAACGCAAGCGAATATACCCTTGAGATTTCTCAATCAATTATATTTTCTTTTAAACCTTGTAGCCTCTCTTCAGCGTTAATAAGCTAAATAAGCTGTGTTTTATTTATTAAAAACACACTTTTTTCTATGATGGTAGGTACAGCTAATCAGTATTACGTTGTTCACATATACAATAATCACATATTTAATGAGATTCCTCAAACAATCAAAGACTTGCCTTTTAGTAGATTTAAGATTACACTTCATAGATGGCTTAAGGAACGGCTCTTCTACTCAGTCCAGGAATTCTTGAATTATAAAGATAGTTAGTTAATTGTGTATTACAAATGTTGATTTAAAAGTATTTCTATTTACTGTTAAATATCTTTTGTCATTTTTTATATTATATTATTTTCTGACTCTGACAGTTTAGTATTAGGATATAATCTGTGCTCTGACATAATTAATACTCGTAGGTACTAACATTGACATTTAAATTACTTTGCGTAAAATATGAATGTGTACAATGTATAATAATGAAAATCTGTATAAGTGTAAGTCATCTGCAAAATAATAAGAATTTATAATAATTATTTAGATTTTAATATTGTTTTGGTAATATTTGCATGCTATTGTATATGGCTGAGTAGGTGTAACTACCAATTTATTTGTAAACATCTTTATTTGTACCCTATTCTTAGCAAATAAATATTTTTCTTTATCTTTACAAAGTTCGAATTAACAAAAATATTAAAAAGTGCAAATCTTGAATCCGTAAGAAGTCCGTTTTTAGGTTAAATTTACTGCCAACTGTGCAATTTTACGAGGACGATGTCGAGAACGAATCTTAATTAATAAAGATTGATGTTTTAAAATCAGAACTGCGTTTACAAAAGGAATCCAGAGTTATTCTTCTCAGAGATTTATTTTCCTTAACCCAATTTAGCCGTAATTAAACTCAATTTCAACTTTCGTTTTTCAGCTTAGCACTGAATATTTAAACCATTTTTTGGAGTTCCTATTATATGGTTTATTCATAGATAGGACAGAAGTATTTGATTGGCCAAACTTGAGCTTTTTCTTCGTCTTATCATCGAGGCAAAGATGTTCTTTGTTGTTTACTGATTTTTATAATATTGACTCTTTGTAATATTGTTTAGATTTACGTACATCTTATGTTTTGGCGCGCACTGTTCATTGAAATAAAACAACTTTTACGGATATCAAACGCGCTATATTTCCACTAACTAAGTGGTAATTGTCCGTATTTTTATAATCTATACTAATATTATAAAGCTGAAGAGTTTGTTTGTTTAAACGCGCTAATCTCAGGAACTACTTGACCGATTTAGAAAATTCTTAGACCATTAGAAAGCTACATTTTTCCCGAGTGACATAGGTTATATTTTATCCCGATATTTCCACGGAAACGGGCACCACGCGGGTAAAACCGCGAGGATCCGCTAGTGTTTTATATTATTATACTGTTAAATGAAATGTTTATTATAATGAACGTTATATCACATGTAGTTGTAGAACCTAAAATTATACTAAATGTTTATTAGGCCAAGTTATTCATTATATCAAATGAAAATATGACAAATGAAATTATATAACTTGAACGTTAGACCATCAGTATTTATATCAAACATTACACACGCCTCCGAAGCACGAAGGAGCTCGAGATAGTTAATCTTGGTCACCCATCCCGTGACCGACATTGCGAAAGTTGCCTAACCTCAACAATCGCGGGAGTGGAGTGTTTTTGCAATGTTTGATGTGCTTTGAGATCAAAGTAAAGTAGTGGATTCCTGTAAGACACACGCCAGCGCCGACCTACTACAGCTACGTCTACTACTGTTATGATTTAATGCAATAATAACAAGTAAGGAAATAGTAAGGTCAACTCTACGTTAATCCTAATGTGGTCTTTGTCATATTTAATTTAGTAGACTTGGCATGATTTTCTCGGTCTGTTCCTTGTTAATCCCCGGAAAAAGCTATAATATAAATTAAATATAAACAATAAGAAGAAGAAAATGTTATTCACGATAAAGAGTTAAGAAAATAGATTAAATAATTATGAAGACAGTGTCTTTATATACAACTGACATACAACGAACCTGACACAAAATCGATTAAGAAATTACGGAGTTTTCAGTTTAATGCTCGACCAACACTTCACTGGCAATATTTAGCGCAAAGTTTTCCAAGGAAAATTTTTATTTGGTGCGATTAAAATAATTATTAAATATTAATTATAAATTAAACGAATGTGTAACAATTATGTAGTTAATTCAAGTTTTCACATATTTTTTCTTTCACTTTTTTGCACACATACTAGTATGTACGATTAAATTAAAAGCAACGAGACACAAACGCGACATTTATTATAAAGTACTTAAGAGCTTGACGTTTTGGCAGTGTTACGATAAGTTTAAAATCATACATAGTGTACGAGTATGTAGAAGAAACTAGCCTAGATTAGCTTTGCCACCGAACTTTCTATTAAACATTCTTTATAAACTCATTTCAGTATTTTTTTACGAAAAAATAATTTTATAGGCCTGATTAAAAGGACAAAAAACAGCTACATAAAATTATACTTTGCTTTAATTAATACTTATTGGACGCCGTTTTTTATCCTTGAATTTCTTGATGCATCCATGCGCACCAAAAATGACTCTATTTTTGCCAAAACAAGCCTTTTTTTTTTTAAATAAACTGCACTGAAACGTTGCCAGTCAACGAAACGTAAAAAACAGAAACTATGAAACTCGTAGTTAGTAGCGGAACATTTCAGGCTTCAAACGCAAAACGTAGATCATTTATCACTAAGAAAAAAACACAGATGAAAGGAAAGAGGCTTTCACGAAAACTGTACCTTTTCAAATATTATTTCAAAAGAAAAAGCGAAAACTACGCTACCTATAAAAAGTTAGTTTGTAAAGTTACTTTTTGTAAACTTCAGGGGGCCTACCGCCGCCTCTTAGCGCAATATTGTTTCAATCTTACCATTCTGTTTCGTACTACGAATCTCTTAAATTAAGCTTGGATTTTGACGGAAGTTTTGTGACGTCCTCAATCATCGCTTCCAAAGTGTGAAGTGTGTCAAAATGAGACAACTGCAACAAAAACAAAACGAAAACAAAACGTTCTTATGACACAATGGTTTCTAATCGATTATGGTAGGCCCACAGATGTTATTCGTGTGGAGTTCGATTATATTTAACGATTTCTATTTTACACAGCCTATTCCCCTTCTCCTATAGGTCAAACATCTTTAATGCTTTACCACCAGAGATTCAAGTACTTTCGTGTGAATTTCGACATATTGTTTGCCATTTAATCTTTCATTTCATAATTCACCTCTTCAAGATTTATGCTAACGTTCAAAGCTGTGTATTTCAAAATTATTATAACAAAATTCATTGTAAGCAAACCAACAGTTTCGAAGTTAAGAGCGTTTAAAAACTTTTTAACGTTTAAACGTTTTAAGTATTACAAAGATATCATTTCAAATTATTTTGCATAAGTCGGCCAACTTTCTAAGTAAATTGATATAAACTCTCAAACGCAGAATTAAACAATCTATAACGCTGGGTAGCCGAAACCAATCTACCGTCCTGAGAATGAAAACATTAGAAACATTTTAAGGATTGCTTTCATTCCATTACTACTACTACTAGAGTACTTTTACTTTTAGCTGAGAACCGTCCGAAGGGTTCGTGTAAACTACCACAGCAAAAAGAAACATACAGTATTTTGTCTTTCTTGATAGAAGTTTATTATTACTATCACAGCCGCGCGGTACGCAATACGCGATAGGGCTGCCCGCCAAGATAAAGTATCCACAGTCCACACGCTTACTTCGTACAAATGTTTTTCAGCGTGCGTTCGTCGCCGCGACGCATTCGAGATTGAGACGCTTACCGAGCTCTCGCTGAGACGAGACACATCGGGTATTACTAAAACTGGTAATACTGGATGTATCTTTATACTGTGATACTACCCAATATCCTGACGGGTCAAGAAGGGTGTTTTAGATTCGAATCGAGTGTTCGAAAGGTTGATAATGAAATTGGTAGAAAAATGTATTACATTATCCTTTATCTTGGATTAACACTTACGTGCGAAGTAATAGGTAGGTTGAAGTTAGTAGGGTTCATTGTTTGTTCTTATTCAACATTAGATTATCTCTTACTCAACCTAATTCTGTATCAACATCTCACAAGTTAAAAAAGTCAGTATGTTTTTATCTGACACTCACAAGAGAATTACAGAACTTAAAAAAAGACACGTTGATAATGAAGCGGATATAGATGGAATTTGGCACACGTAGTAGAAAACGGAACAACGGCATCTAGTAACAAAATATTGAACTATTTTACTTACATGTTCTTGATGTGCTGTTTGTTTTTCACTTCTTTACATACAACGATCGAATTTATCTTTATGTTTAAATTAGTATTTTAGGTTATTATAATTTATGTTATATTGTGTTATGTACTGTTATTATATTGCCGTATGTAAACTTAAACATACTTCTCAAATATTCTCCAAAACCAATAAAAAATGCTGGTAAACATAACCGATCTATTTCAGTATTAACACCCCAGTTAGATCGTAACTATGATGTAATCTACACGAAATTCTAAGAGTGAAAGAAAGTGAATTATGTTCGCACCGTTGGCTCCTGTTCTTTTGTGGAATGTCGTCCTTTCGGCTTTAAATGAAGGCTGATCGAACGATTGTCGGAACTCAATATCATTCGTGTTACATCGCCCTTCTATTACTTCAAATCACGATAGAATTGCACAGGTTAACATGAATCGTTCCCGGCCCTTACGGAAATTCTTACCATTTGTACTCCACTCGTACTTCAACGCAATACGGACGTGTTAGGTAATTGATACAAACAATGGGTTTGGTTAAATATGTGTGATATTTTTTAAGGATTTTGTATTACCAACAGCTTCACAGGATATAAATACCAGAAGTCATGCTGTAAATAAAATGTAATCCGCCTCAAACATTATTTTAGTATGACTAGATAACAATACGTGTGAACCCACCTTAGCTCAAAATCTCGTAGTAAATCTTTATCTTGAAAACTGTAATAGGTATTTCGATTATGTTCATGAAATAACCTTTAAATATTTTATATTATTTTTCATGAAACCTATGATTGGCATACTTTGCTTTTCTTAATTTGTAAAGCATCACATGACCGCTGACGCCAGCTGTCTCACAACGATGAAATATCTATTCTGTCTCATTTTCCGATACCAAACGAGTTAGTACCAAACGACCTGTTTGGCGCAGAGATACTAAACCCACCTTCTGCGCCAGAGGTCCCGGGTTCGATCCCCGGACAAGATAAATAGTTGTGTGCATGAACATGTCTATTTGTCTTGGTCTGGGTGTTTAATATGTATATTATGTATGTATTTACAAAAATAAAAGTATATAAGTATGTTTATCCGTTATCTAGTATCCATAACAGAAGTTCTTCATGAAACTTAATGTGGGCTAGATAATTGGTGTGATTGTAAAAATTATTTATTATATAAAAAAAAAGAAAAAAAAAGTATTCAACCATCAAAGTAAAACCCAACATTTTTACTCACAAACGATACATCAACACTTCGTTTTTGTTTTTAACTTTCAAAATTAACGCGATTCTGCCCAAGTTACCTGGCAATAAATATAAATCGCACGTCCCAACAGTAGATAATAAAGTCCAATCATAAAAACAAAAGAAATCTCGTTGTGACAAGAACAATGGCGTACGTGACTAACGATGTTGCCAGTTGTAAACCAGGCCTGATTCCTGCATAAATTTTCCTACAGTGTAAACTTTCCACGACAGTCCTAATAAGTTACGTTACAAGTATTATAGTTTGTTATAGGTATTTTGTTTGGTTTAGTTCTTACTGAACTTGTCGTAAGCTATGTAGTATGATTATTATTGTTATTTCTAAGTATTATGGCAACCTATGGGCATTTTTATGACATATACTATGAATCTATGACATGTTTGGAAGTATAAAAACTAATAATGACAACAGATTGTGCAACTTTTTTTTTCAGACATTCATATATACTGTAATAAGTTATATTATTAATATATTTTTTTTCAATATTTTAAGAGCTATGTAAATGACTTGCCTTGTATTACATTCTTCGCTATAAAGTTAATAAATAAAATAAATAGTAAGTACTAAATACTTTTTATACTTATGATAAATTTTATTAAAAAAAACATCAGAAAAACTCGACGTTTCTAAGACGTTAGACGTTATTGTGAGTCGAGTCGATTTTTTCTCATATTTTTTCTATTACATTTCATATTTAAATAGATGGCATTGAAAATGTACAGACTCAAAAATTATAAATAGGTATTTTTTATTTCTTTACAGGACAGTCTTGTATGTTTTAGTTCTTAATTCTGTTTTCTACACAACTTGTCCTAAGCCAATGATTACTAAACATACTTTTTATTTTTCATAAATTCACATACATAAATAATTTTACAGGACAGACTTATGCTATACCTAGCATAAAAACAAATTACCTACTCTATGGTTTTATGTTTTGAATTTTATAATGCTATTTTTATACTTATGATAAATTTTAAATATGTATATATTATATTATACTCGGCCACAAGTGAATTCTCAGATGGCACTCTCAGAATTCACTTGTTGCCAAAATGAATTTTTCCAATATCTTTCTATTTAAAATTTATCATAAATGACCTACTCGCTGAATTACGTCAATAACATCACACACATACTGAAAAATTACCAATGATAATGAGTCAATGAATCATTAATGCTATTAATTACGATAACCTTAAAACAAGACTATATTATTACGACGATTATTTATTTTCGGATAAGTGCAAAGTGTTAAAATGAAGAAAAAATTTACAACTCCACAAAAATGAAAAAAAAAAACTATTCTTTTGTCAGGAATAATACTGTTCAATAAAAAAAACATTCCGTTTATATTGTTCCAAACCGAGGCTTTTTTTCCGACAACGAGGAAAGTTGAATCTCATCTTAATGTACCTACTTTACTTAAAAGACAAAGTTTTAAGGACATTTTCACAAGGTTAAGATGAATAGGCCTTCATGAATTGTTTAAGGCAGAACCACTTTTCCCTCCTATATTACACTTTGGTTATATATTTAAAACGATTTTCAACATAAATCCGATCGATAGTTAATAATTAACATTTCGTTATCATTATCAGTTATTTTATTCTCTCCTTCATCATTTCCGTCTCCTTCATTTTTTTCAATATATTTTTAGGCAACTTCACGTCTCGTATTCTGAACTAGCGGCCTCCCGCGGTTTTAGCCGCGTGGTTCCCGTTCCCGTGGGAATGACAAAATCCTTTGTCATTCCCACGGGTTTTTCTTAGTGCTCGCCTACATCGTTAAAAGATACTGTGTGCAAAATTTCAGCTTAATCAGTACCGATTAAGCCATTTGCCCTGTAAGTACGTGAGTCACGGTATTGTTTTATTAGTATAGATTAAGTAGCTTAAACCCCTGTGTTACGGCTATCAGAAGCAACGGTGATATTACAAACTAGCTTACACCCGCGGTTTAACCCGCGTAGTTCCCATTCCCTTGGGAATGTCGGTATAAAAAGTACGTAGGCATGGTTACTCTCCGTCTTTTTAACTAACTGTATGGTAATAATCAAGTCCATTGGTTGCTTAGTAAGGCTTAGGAAGGACAAACAAACACACTTCGCATTTACAATATTAATAAGGATTAAGATAATATAATACATACATAGATTGATAATAGAATGCCGAAATAAGACCCAACACAAATGTTCATCACAAATATTTGTCATTGATGGGAATCGAAACCCATGGTTTTTTTATGAACAACGGGGAGACTCATAGCCTTCATCATACCTGACGTTAAGTATTGATAAGGCTGAAGATGGAAGCGAGCCACTCCCGGAATCCTCATCACTGAGGAACTGGCTATCTTATCTCTAACTGCCGGAACACAACATTGCTGAAAACATTGTTATGGCGTCGGGCTTAGATAAGATGGAGGTAACTAGCGAGGCGGACTGACAACAAGTCCTACCACCAAACAAACCGAATGCAAATTGTACCCCCGCTGGGAATCTAACCCGGTACGCCTGGGTCTGATACCGGTGGTTGTTACCACTAGACCACACAGAGGTGGTTAAAAAAATTCTAGCGCAAAAGCACAGTATACCTATATGCAGAAGGTAGGATTAGATTAGTACAACTGTACCAAAGTGCGTTATTTCAGTTTCCAGGAAATAAAAAGATATTACGTATAATGTTGATTTCGCAGAAAAGATGTGAAAATATTTACTTTAACCACACGAAAACTTCAGGAGAAAAGACTTTTCACAATATGTAAGGTTTACGTTTTCTCACTTATCCGATCCGATATCGGTATCTGGGTCGACAGCCGATATCCGTTTTTTTTTTCATGAAGACCCGGGAGACTCTTAGCCTTCATCATAGGTACTTGATGTTAAGTATTAAGTCTGAAGATGGAAGCGAGTCTCTCCCACAATCCTCAATTACTGAGGAACTGGCTATCTTATCTCTAACTGCCTGAGCACATGCTGAAATGTTGTTGTTATGGCGTCAGACTTAGATAAGATGGTAGTAGCTAGCCAGGTGGATTTACAATAAGTCCTACCACCAACCAAGATATAGGTGCCGATGCTATCGGCTGATAAAATCTGTCATCTCAGTGTCTCGAATCGCGATTTTGTACGTACTTTTAAAAAAAATGGCGTTTCTTTTAATTAATAAAAATGGTGCATGTACTCGTATATGTTCTACTTGTTTCTACTTACTTACTTCCACCACGGAAGTAAGTGGTAACCAGGATGATAACTTATTTTTTCACTTACAGTGTTGAAATTGAAAAACAAAAAATATCTGATCGGGTGATGTGAAAACGCTCTAACGGTAACGTTTTGTCGAATAATACACCAGAAATAATAAAGTTGTCTGTGTTACACAATTTCTTAGTAACGCTCATCATTTGAATTATGCTTGTGTTGTGTAATAAATAATAGCGTTGTCTGCGCCTCACAATGTCGTAGTTACACACCAATTAGCTAAGCCCCAAAGTAAGCACTGTAAGTAAAAAGCTTATATGGAAGTGCAATAATTGGCACTTACGCTAACCATAGTATTTTAAAAGAGATTATTGTGACAGGTCTTAATATTGTGTATCTTTATGTTGCCTTGTGGCCCCATTGTGGAACCAATCGTGGACGCTGAACCAGTTGTGGCCGCTGATAGTTATGTCGCCACTAGTTATCTATAATTGTGACCACTGATCTGATCTAACTGTGGCAACTGACCCAAATGTGGTCACTAACCCAAATGTAGCCATTGACCCAAATGTGGCCACTGATGTGGCTTTAACTCAAATGTTGCCACTGACCCAAATGTGACAATTTATCCAGATTTGGCCATTGGCCCAAATGACACCTTACCCCAATGGGGCCACTTATCCAAATGTTGCTACTAATTCAAAAATACAACTAATCCAGATGTGGCTATTGACCTAAATGTAGCACTTACCAAATGTGGCCACTGATACAAATGTGGCAACTGATTCAGATGTGGTCATTGACCTAAACGTGGCATTTATGTCAATGGCAACAACTGGCCTAAATGATATACGCATACCTAGGATAAATAATCACTTGTATTTTAATAGCGCATTAAGTACTAGGATTAATATTTTCAATCATTTGCCTTCAAAAATGAAAGCACTCAATTGGGCACTTTTTAAGTTTAAGTTAAAAAGATGGTTAGTAAATATTTTTTTCTATAGTCATGATGAATATACTTGTAAAATTAAATAAAACTTTTTTTATGATTTTTGAATTTTTGCATTTTTTTATGCTATTTTTATACTTATGATAAATTTTTAAATATAAAAATATTTAAAAAAATTAAAGTCTTGGTAGCTCAGTGGTTAGAGCTTTTGACCGGATTTCCAAAGGTCGTGGGTTCGATTCCCGTCTGAGAGTTCACTTGTGGCCGAGTTAATTTTTCCCAATATTTTTCTATTTAAAAATTTATCATAAATAAAACTGTTAAGTTAAGTGATAAGTTAAGATAGTTTTAAGTTATTTTTAACATTGCATGCCCGTTGTGGGCACACTGTTGTGACTTAATTATAACACTGTAATTCCAACCGCAAAAATTATACACAGTTTTAGGCAATAAAGCTATTTCAATTTCTAGTACCCAAATGTGGCCACGAATTTTAATATGGCAACTGATCCAAATATGGCATTAACTCTTTAAAGAAAACAACAAAAAAGGATAGTGTTGTTAAATGCCAATCATTGTACCTTATGGCTGCCAATGATTGTACTAAGAGTGCCAATGACTATACTTTTGTCCGTTTTTAGACATTTTCTCTTTTATTGTTAAATAAAATGAGATTTCGACGTACTTAATGTCTTATGAATTTAAGAAATATACATCAAAGAAAAATTTTAAACTAGTTAATCTTGTCCAAGTACGTTATAGAAATAATAATTAACAAATGTAGGTCAGGTTTTTCTTAAAGTGCCAATCATTATACAGTTTACCCTAAATAAGATATTTTTTGTAGAAATTTACTTATGCAAGAAAAACCGTGACTCATGTATTCATTAACGCCCAAAATTAGTGATATATCTCTAGAGATAGGCTTATCTTGGTTTTGTTACCTATCAACCGTCGTTATTTTAGCCATATTTACAAAAATATCTAGTTATTTAACTCTCAGATAAAAATATCCCTTACTGATGATAGGTAATTAATTTTGGGCGTAAACTAGCATTGACACCTACCGGGATTTGAACTTTGGTCCACAGAGTAAATAGAAAGGGAATTCAAACGTCAATTACAAAATATACACAGTTTTGTTTGTATTTTCCGTAACTTGACTGGCGTACTTGTAAAATAAATTACCTCAGTTCAAATGTAAGTGGTATACATCCGTGTATTGACCGCAGTAACCAGATGCTGTTGGAAAACGGATTTTGCCTGTCCCGGACGTGGAATTAATTGAAATACTGAATAATTAAAACGACAGAGAAGGTCTCTTAGATGTCTGCGTAAATCATTTTGTACAAACGCGTTTTAAGTGTGGGTAGCTAAGTGTTATTATATTATGAAAGGTGAGGGCTTTTTGTGTAACGTCGTATGTTTATTGGCAGAAACTTTATATTTGTTTTTTTTTTTAATCTTAAATGAGTACCTATTGTGTCTACTTTAAAATCCTTATTTTCAAATATTGTCAATATTAAAAGTGTGTAGAAGAATCTATAAAGCTTTGAACTTTTTTTGTAATACCATACCATACTTTTTATTAAAGAACAGTAAAAATTATTAATTTTAGTAAGCCCTCAAAATCTTTATTCATTTCTATGAACCTTTTCTAAGTATTTTATGTTTTAGATTAGATTAGATTAGATTAGATAACACTTTATTTGCACACACAGAACAGAAACATACATGGAAACAATAAAACGATAAGTTGTACAAAGGGGCGGCCTTATCGCTTAGCAGCGATCTCTTCCAGACAACCCTTTTTTTGTTGAGACTGGTCGATGATTTAAATAGGGCAGATTGTGCGCAAAAAATAAATAAATAAAAAGAAATTAAAATGAAAAAGGAAGTAGATTATTGAACTACAATAAAAATAATAATAAAAAAAAAAAGATAAACATACACAATATGGGTAATAAACACAACAGAAAAAACGTAATAAAAATACATAAAATAAATATAATTTATACAGCTTAAGCGAAGTTGATGTAATGCGAGAAAACTAAATAAAAAGAAATAAAAAATAAATAAAAAAAATGAAAAATACAATCATGACCTTCTAAGGGTAGGTCTCATGGGTTATAAAGAAAGAACTCCTTAACCTGGGACTTGAAGGAGTTTAAGGTTTGTGCACGTCTGATTGTTTCAGGCAAGGAGTTCCATAACAGAATAGATTTAAAGGTAAAGGAATGACCGTAAAATTTGGTTGAGGTAGGGGGAATATAAAGACGGAGACTATCAGAGGAGCGGAGAGGGAGATTGTGAGTGGAAGAAAGGAATGTGAAGCGTTCTTTTAGGTATAAAGGAGACTTGGGATTGAACAGCACAGTATAGAGAAGAGAGAGGATGTGCATGTCTCTGCGACGTCGTATAGGAAGCCACTTAAGTTGTTGGCGGTATTGAGAGACATGGTCATATTTGCGTAAACCAAATATGAACCGTATGGAAAAGTTTTGCAGCCGCTCTAGTTTATTGAGAAGTTCAGAAGTAAGATCGGGATAACATGTATCTGCATAGTCAAGTAGAGGTAAGAGAAGAGATTGTGCAAGTGTAATTTTGGTGGCTGTTGGTAGAAAATTACGTAAACGCCGCAGAGACCCCGCCGCAGCAAACGTACGCCTACTGACCTCTGCTACTTGAGGACACCAAGACAATGTATTATCGAGCAAAATGCCCAAATTTCTTACCTTCTCGGCAAAAGGTACAGGAGTTCCATCAAAAACGATTGAAGGCAACTGAGTGGAGTCAACCCTAGACATAAAATAAGGACTACCTATGATAATGCACTGCATTTTGTTAGGGTTAACTTTAAGACCGTACGTGTTACTCCAGTTTAAAATACGGGCCAAATCTTCGTTTATAATTTTTATAGCATCACACAAGTTCTCAATGCGTTCCTGGACGTATATTTGGAGATCGTCTGCATACAGATGGTAGGAAGAAGAAAGATCACAGGAGATAGTATTAATGAAGATTGCAAATAATAGAGGAGAAAGCACACCGCCTTGGGGCACGCCGGCAGAAGTAGAACACCACGATGAAAAGGTATCACCTATATGTACTCGTTGCCGACGCCCGTGTAGATAGCTACGAAACCAGTCAATAACTGTTGGAGATACGTTTAAGGAACACAACATGCCCAACAAAATGTCAAAATCAACATTGTTAAACGCATTGCTGAAATCCAACAATGTCAGCACTGTGAGTTTTTTCTCTTCTAAACCAGCGCGTATGTCATCAGTAATTTTGACTAACGCAGAAGCCGTACTATGACCAGGACGGAAACCGGATTGGAACGGGTTAAGCAAGTGATTCGCGTTGAGAAAATCACTTAGCTGGCTATGGATTAGGCGCTCTAGTACTTTTGACAGGAAAGGAAGTATGGAAATAGGTCGGAAGTCGGAAGTAGATGAAGGATTGGACTTTTTCGGAAGAGGGATAATTTGAGCTTCTTTCCATATGTGAGGGAAGTTTCCTGAGGAGATGGACCTGTTAAGGATTAATGTGATGACGGGGGTTAGGATGTCTAACAAGGGAATTATCATATTACGACTGATGCTGTCACTACCCACCGCTGCAGAGTCAATAGCACGAATGTTCCTCTCAACGTCACAATCAGAAAATTGACTAAAAACAAAAGGAGCGTAGTCGGGTTTCGGCTGAGAATTAAGATGTAGCAAAGTTTTTTCTTTGACTTTATTGTCAAGAGAAGATGATATAGAGAAGTGATTGTTTAATTGATCGATATTTAAGTCTTTTGGGATATTATTGTCACGTGATTTGCCGATACCCAACGTTTTTAGAAACTTCCAGACTTTGACCGGATCACCGCTTTCAACAGTTTTATGAATATGGCGCCTCTGTGCATCCCTACACACCGTATTGCAGCGATTCCTGATGAGATGATATTTGTCACGATTGTAATCAGAAGGGTTACACTTATATTTGGCCTTAGCATGATTCTTCCTATCCCTTAATGATTGGATGTCCTCAGTTAGCCACGGTGCTGGTACATGTTTCAATTTGACCGGCCGAAGAGGAGCATGAACGTCATACAATTGAATTAGCAGATCATTGAATAAACTGACTTGTTGGTCAACAGATGGTGCGTTTTCAATAACACTCCAATCTATCTTTTGAGCGTCTGCACGGAGATTATCCAAATTCATACCACCAAAATTACGTCGCAGAAGAATGGTAGGCTTAGCCTTCGGAGGACGGATTTTATAGGAGAGATATATCAAATCATGGTAGGAGAAAGCATCTGCAGATAACTGACCATGCTTGGCAACATTATTAGGGGAGGAGACAATAATCAAATCGAGAAGCGATGGGGTGCAATTGGGAAAGTAGTGAGTCGCATTGAGGGGGAGAATGTTTAAGTTACAGGAATCAACGAGCGATTTTAAGCTGTTAGAACGAAAATTGTTTTTGAGTAGACATGTGTTGAAGTCACCCATGATAATAGTATGGCTGTAAGACGGTGTAAGATCCTCTAGGAGTTTCTCGAAGGAAGAGAAGTAATTAATTCTTAGGGATGGACTGTAGAAAACTCCTAGAAGAACTTTGGTATGGGAAAGTAATACCTCGAGGAAAAGGTTTTTTTTTAAATTTTTGCATTTTTCAATTATATTTTTATACTTATGATAAATTTTAAATAGAAAAATATAAAAGATATTTTTATATTTAAAATAGAAAAGCAAGTGGATTTCATTCCCATCTGAGAATTTACTTGTGGCCTTTCTAAGTACTTATTTCAATATGAACTTAAATCTAAGCATATCATATTTCAATAACCTATTTATCTTTTCACTTTCCATATCCCATAAAACTACAATGCAGAGGCAATAAAAGGGCGTCCTTACCAAGTAAAAGCAGGCTACTTTACGACTGTTCAATAGAATATTAAAAAGGAACCTTCAATCCAAATAGCAGGTGGGCAAGGAAAACTCACTAATTTATGTCTCTCGCCAGCTGTATTCGACCATTACAACACATACGCCACACGAAATTCATCCTTATCAGAATGAATTCTAGAAATAACTTTCAGTGTGTTTAGAAAAGCCTTTACAAAAATACAAGACGGAAAAATCATGCGACTAAAAGTTTTGTTTTACTGTGTACAGTAAATTTGAAGTTGTTAGTGAACTTCAAAGTTCTATTTAACAATCCAAAAAAAAATATCCTAATATGTATTCAGTATCCGACGGTTTCCACACATACGCCACATGAAATTCGTCCTTATCAGAATGAATTCTAGAAATAACTTTCAGTGTGTTTATTACAAAAAAAAAGACTGAAAAATTATGCTTAAAGTTTTGTTTTACTGCATAAAATAAATTTGACGTTTGTAGTGAACTTTAAAGTTCTTTTAACAATTGAAAAATCTAATCTTAATTTTGTATTCAGCTTTTGACGATAAGAAGGCTCAAGGTGACCCAGCGTGCAATGGAGAGGGCTATTCGGCGTTTCCTTACGTGATCGAATCAGCAATGAGGAGACGTAGGAGAACTAAAGTAACCGACATCGCTCGAAGGATTGCTCCGCTGAAGTCGCAGTGGGCGGGACACGTAGCGAGAAGAACCGATGGCGGTTTGGGTGGAAATGTTCTGGAATGTCGACCGTGCACCGGACGCTCCGTGGGAAGGCCCCCGACAAGGTGGACCGACGATCTAATGAAGGTCGCGGGAAGCCGCTTGATGCGGGCAGGACCGGTCGTCGTGGAGATCCTTGGGGAGGCCTTTACCCAGCAGTGGGTGTCATGTGGCTGAGACTACGACGACGAAACCAACATACGAAATGAAACGAAATTAGAAAAGCCTTTACAAAATAAAAGACGGAAAATCATACGACTAAAAGTTCGTTTTACTGTGTAAAATAAATTTGAAGTTTGTAGTGAACTTTAAATATTATGCTTCATTCATTTTATTTGCTTAAATCAAAACCTATCTTAATAATAATAAAGATGCGAAAGTTTGTGAGGATATTTGGATGGACGTATGTTATTCTTCCACGTAAAAACTACTGAACGGATTTAGATGAAATTTGGCACACAAACAGAAGATAATCAGGATTAAAACATAGATTTTAAAGACATCCCGATATTCCCACGGGAACAGAAACCACGCGGGTGAAACCACGGACGACCGCTAGTTCCATAAATGTATTCAGTAAAAAAATACCAAAACATTATAATATTACGTACAAACAAAATACCTACTTGTTACTTTATTGGCTACCTCGTCCATAATTGAAAAGTAGTAAAATCCCAAAAAGACTAATCGTGAAAAAGCTATGAAAAATATTCCTGGGTAAAATTCAGTTACCAACTAGAGTTTCAGCTTTCAAGAGCGTCTCTTTATAGACTATCAAGCGACCCAACAGCTATTCAACTACCAATCGAAACCCTTTTACACCTCTCTGGTAAGCCGATAATAAAAAAGTGGGTGTGATATACATCGGACAGACAGACATGACGAATCTATAAAGGTTCCGTATTTTGCCATTAGGCTACGGAACCCTAAAAAGTTCATAATTTGAGGAACAAATACGGTGATCAGTAAATCTATTTGGAATTCTCAGACTGATCTATAGTACCTATGTGTACTTGCTGACCAAATAGGTTGTTTTTACCATTTTTTTAAAGTTAGGTTAGGCTTTTAGCTGATCAGTTTAATAACACCCCGTAAATTTTAAACTACAATAGATCAACATGTTTCCGTATCGCGCAGATGGGACTCTGGCCAACAGCGTAAAAAGGTGAATAGGTATACATATAGTACTAGATAACAATGTGTCCTCATCGGTAGCTCAATGGTTATAGCATTGGGCCGCACTCCCAAAGGTTGCGGGTCGACGCCCGTCTGAGCGACATGGAGTCAGATGGATTTTTCTAGTATACTTTTCTAGTTTAAAATTCGAAATTTATCAAATATATAAAATATTCTAACACCCCATAATTTAAGACTTTATTCCAAACACATGATATAAAAACCGCATGTCACTAACAATAAATAAATTTTTCGCTTACGTGAAATTTCAATCCGATCAAGATTTGCCAAACGAATAACTCTGACACAGTTTATTTGAGCAACAGGCGAACCATACATCAAAGTCAATTTGCATCGAACGTGAGGGCAATAGGATATAACCTTTGAAAGTTGTTCGGCTTAGAACGTAATAGATGTAACATGGATATTGACATTTGACCGAAACAACTATACTCCCAAGTAGCATTTTTTTCTCTTTAATAGTACACATTTAGTTCACTGGCGATCCTTAAGCAATAATATTGGCCACACGAGGTTCATTGGCTGTAATTTAGTGAACAAATCCACTTAAAGCTGTATAATAATCCACATATACATATATAAGAGTGTAAAATTGGCCTATTAAGTAACTATTGGTGTTATAATAGTACAACATTACTCTTCTAGTCAGCTTTAATTTTAAAAGCTGAACAAGAGCATTTCGAGAGCGGAATAATACGGCATTGGCTATTTAAGGGTCCACATGTACAGTGTTATCATGCTGGCATTTTAATACAACACATGTGAATATAAACGCAGCCAAAAGCTGTTAAATAGAAGCTTGTGTGGAACATTCTTCAGCTTGTTGCTTTAAGTCGGCTAGTTTGTGTTATATTAATCAGCATTTATGTTATTCTGTAAATGAGCGTTTAATGAGTCCACATGAACATATAAGTAGGTATTACACGCACCACTCTTGATATCTAGTGATACTGGCAGCTGTTAAATATCCCTTGTGTGGAGTATTATTCAGCTTGTTGCTTTAAGTCAGCTAGTTTGTGATATATTAATCATCTATTATGTTATTCTGTAAATGAGCGTTTAATGAGTCCACATATACATATAAGCAGGTATTACACGCACCACTCTTGATATCTAGTGACACTGGCAGCTGTTAAATATCCCTTGTGTGGAGCATTATTCAGCTTGTTGTTATAAGTCGGCTAGTTTGTGATATATTAATCAGCATTTATGTTATTCTGTAAATGAGCGTTTAATGAGTCCACATGTACAGTAACGCACCACTCTTCATATCTAGTAAGACTGGCAGCTGTTTATTCGTTCACGAGTACCACATTGTTATCCTCTGAGCCGAATAATTATGTGAACGTGGTTTTCTTTAACACTTTGGACGACGACACACACGACATGATACACATGTGAACCTTTCTAGAGCTCACGACATTATAATGGTACACATATGAAACTTTATAGAGCTTACAGCATCAATTTGTAGTTACAATGGTTCACTGTAGCTAGAGATAACTTCACCATTTTGTTTATTACTCATAACCTATAATATTTCTAATTTATTATGATTTTATCTTAAACTACAGAGGTTTCGTGATTAATTTTGTGGTTAATGTTTAAATACAAAACCATAGACTCATTTTGATGCCATAAAAACATAAATATGAAAAAATGCTTTGTTCGTCTCTGCATATTTAGATATATTTTTTTGGTAATAAGGGAATATTTTAGAGGCGCGTCAAAATTTTAACTCTAAATATGTATATACTTTACAATAAATTTACATTACCCATAATATTATAACATAATAACACAAATTATATACTTACTTTACCAGTTTGTTACCAATAACCAAATCATTCTAAAAATGGCAACCTAACGAGGAGAAATAGCCATTTCTTAAAAAAATATTAATACAAAATGTGGCACTCATGTGATAATTTGGAGAAAATGCGGCCGATTACTGGTTTTTAGGGTAAACTTGTGACATTTAATTACTATAGAGGCTGTATAATTGTTCACTCGTTACTTGTTATAACTCTCTTGTCTGTTTGAAGTACCACACGGAATCTTATGTAGTGCCGTTGATCAGCTTTTAAGACCACCGTTCTCTCTTAAACTGCCATTAAAGTGCTACTATTCTGCTAATGTGTACCTTTTGTGACCTCAAGGCTGAATAATTTGTGCCCAAACCGTCGATAGAAGGGCAGTATAGCCTGCTATACAGCTCTTGTACCGCGTACTTAGACCGCTCAAAGAATAAATGTGTACCATTAGTCAACCGCTATAGAGCCAAAAATGCTACTTGGGCTATTACTACAACTATAATACTTTTATTATAGCCAATAAGCTGAAACTTGGTCAAATTGTTCAAGACATAAACATAAATAAAGTTTAAAAAGTCCTCATCAATCCGGTACCAGAAAAAAAAACGATGTTAAAGGTATAAAAATGGGTTTTTTGACCTTTAACATTTTAAAATTAGCTTAGACAAAATTGTAGATTAATTCTGTTTAATTTGAAATTATTGCATTATCCTATCCTACCATCCTATAATCCTACTAATAATGATAGAAATGATAAAAGCTTTGTAAATAAAAAAGTAGAGAAATTTATTCGCCTGATTTATGATTTTTAAATACTTCTGCTACCTTTCTTCTTGTTTTTCAGCTTGATCTTATTGTTTTCCTTTTTCTTATTTTTCTTTGTTCTGGTTGCAAGTAAATTGCCTCAATAGCAATGTATGGCATGTCTCTCGTTGATATCAAATAAATCCTCTACTGTTGCTGATTCAATATTAGAGCACGATTGACAATTTGTGCATGCCAGAGAACAAAACAGTCCAACCTTTTGGCAATCACATTTAGCACTAGATAGCACTACCTACATCCCTACCTACAGCTGCAAAAAAATGTGTTCAGCAATTTTTCTGTCACAGGTGAGAGTAAAGTATGAACTGGTTCTAATGTATTGTCAATCAACTTCCAACTCCAGTCTTTTAGGTCTAGCTGATAACCAAGCCACACTTGAACTTGGTAATATACCCGAAAGAGCAAAGAAACATTCATACCTATATATCTTGGCTTAACCATATATAGTAAATTCAATTGGGGTCATCATGTCGAATACCTATATTTGTACGAAATTGAGACAATTCCTGGCTAATATTACAATTCTCAATAACCGCATTCCCTTCAAGGTCAAATAAATGTTATTTAATGCACTTGCGGAATCCTATAAATCTTATCTTGACCACGTCAATAATTTAAAAGTTAAAATATTGAAAACTACAGTTTCTCAAAAAATAAAACACCAATTTCAAAATGACACGGACTACTCAAACAAAATACGCAATACAAAATAAAGATTTTTTTTCGTGGATTTCTTTAAAATAGCCGTGTGCTTCACACTGTATACACGCGAGCAACTGCCAAGAATCGACTTCGCAAACCGCGCGCTAACAATGCGTACAGCGAGCGAATAGCAATATTAAATAAAAAACTAAAAAAACATTTTCTGAATTTGTTGTAACCATTATACCACCATTACTTTATTTATTAATAATAGACTTTTGTGATTTGATCTACATATACCTACTTATTTTTAGTTCTCGATAGTTCAGGTATAAACCTCAGTGGTTTCTTGCATGCTACGAATAGATAAAATTATATTGTAAAGCTTTATTATCTGATAAATAAAAATAAAAAAGCATAGAAATAGGAAAGCAAGTTCCATAAAGTAGGTTAGGAAAAAAGTATTAATACATATTCATAGATAATTACTTGTACAATTTTTGTCTAAGCTAATTTGATGATAAAACTTACCGTTTTGCTGAAAATCGCGAAAAACCTATTTTTTTACCTTTGACCTCGAATTATTTTTTTCCAGGTACCGGATCGATGAGGACTTTTTAAATTTAATTTATAATTATGTTTTGAACAATTTGACCAACTTCTAGCTTTTTGAGAATTTTTGAATCTTCACTCTATTTTTTGGTCTAATATAAGTGGACTATAAGCATTCCTTATTTAGTTATTGCGCGTAAAAATCTGGCCAGCGAGCGTGCCACAATAATACTCGTATATTATTTCAAAAAGCATTTAACCCGTCGGTTGGTTGAGCTTGACCGGAACTATACTCGAGTAAAACTGAAAATGTCACAGCGAATATTTTCGCAGATGTGTAAAATAAATGCACAAAAACGTTAAATTGTTGCAGCTTCGAGTACGTGCCCCTACCTACGGGAATTACAGATATCTAAAATAAAATGTGGGAAGATTAAGCGCTTGTCGAACAAACGATTCATATTCTTATACATTGTAAGAAGTTCCATTCCTCTGAAGTAGTAGAATTTACTAGGTAAGGCCCAAACATGTTTTAGCTCTAAGTTCATCCTGTATGATCACTGATATTCTGAAATCAATGGAAGCCACGGCGACGTGTATGTGACCCATACACTTACCCATACACACATAATATATGTTAATAAAATGATGACATTTTACAGTCGTTTTTACTTTGTACTTACTTGTGAACGTAAATATATGTTGTTAGTATTTAGGGATTTTTTATTAATTATTTGTCTCTATTTTACCGACTTCAACAAAAAGGTACTCAATTCAACGCGTATTTTTTTTTTTTTGTCTGATGTGTCTATACCGATTACTCCGGTGTTGGTGATCCGATTTTAATAGTTATTTTTTTGTTCGATCTGGTACACTGTCAATTTGGTCCCATATAAGTCTCATTGAGATCCGATGATAATCTTCGGAGATATGGGGCCTAATGTCATGGAAGTCATGAAACAATTATATCATCCAGGTAATTGTTAGATTCTTGTTCGAGCTGAAGTTTCACGCAATAAGTACTGAGCGGATTTTGATGAAACTTTTTTATCTGAAAGAAAATGGTTTATGTGTGGTCTCATATAATTTTTACAGAGACTTGGCCAGTAGTTTTTTCAGATTCCTGAAAAATATCATACACGTTTTGGCAAGTAGTCGTTTACCTAGATGATATCATGGTTGTGTATGGGCTGATTTTTTGCGTAAGTAACGGCACATGATGTAACTAAAAAATCTGAAATAAAAACATTTTATAAAAAAAAATCAAACCGACTTCAAAAAGTAAAAAATTAAACTTTTGGAGTCGGTGCTAGCTAGCTAAGGCAAAAAAAATATAGTTAATAGAAGTGCAATGTAGAATGCCTTGGCTGGCACCGACTCCAAAAGTTTTATTTTTTACTTTTTGAAGTCGGTTTGATTTTTTTTTATAAAATGTTTTTATATGTAATTAATTCGTTTTTTGGTGATCAAGATATTTTCTATTATTTATTTAGGCCCTGAGTATCATGGGCCTCGTCAATAAGTATGTATGTGTTGTATTTTGTTTTTTTTTTATCTGTATCTGTGTATCATCGTGTGGATGTCAAATAAACATTTTTCTTTCTTTCTTTCTTTCAATAACATAAAGTTTATGTGTAAGTTTGAACCACAGCTTAGACTTAAACATCAGTTATATAGCAAAGCAAAGGCAACTCGTAAAATGTAGAAGTTACGTTTAAAGCCTTTACATCATACAATAGTGGGATCTTCGGTAATAAAGTAACGTTGATGGAACCTACAGACAAAGGAAAATCACCGGTAAAATGTTACTGTGACAAGTATCTCCGTTTCAATAAGAAAAAAAGGAAAATTTCTGCCTCATTTCCCTTGAGAACCAGTAACGTCCCGGAAACATACGGTGTAGCTGCTAACAACTGATAAACATACATGACGTAAGGACTCGCTAAAGAAAAACATTACACAATAATTATTGTAAGATACTTCCTACTAATATTATAAATGCGAAGATACACCATGTTTGTTTATTTGTTATTCTTTGACGCAAAACTACTGAACCGATTTGCATGAAACTTGGCACACAGATTGTAGATATCCTGGATTAAAAGATAGGCTACTTTTTGTCCCGATATTCCCGCGGAAATTTGAAACACGCGGGTGAAACTGCGGGCGGCAGCTAGTATTATTAATGCGAAAGTTTGTGAGGACGTTTGGATGTTTGTTGCTCTTTCACGCAAAAACTACTGAACGGATTCGGTTGAAATTTGGCACACAGATAGAAGATAGCCTGGATTAAAACATAGAATACTCGTATCCCGATATTCCTACGGGAACAGGAACCACGCGGGTGAAATCACGGGTCGCCGCTAGTAATAATAGTAATAATACTGATTAGGGGCACCCCGCAACTTAGTCGTAATACATTGAACTTTCTGCACAATTTTATAATGGTGGTTACTGAATTAAAAAATTGAAGTTCAGAACTTCTCAAACTCTACTCAAAGCAAAATGATGCATGAGTGAGTTTTGTGACGAGACTGACGAGATATCAACAGTTTGTTGAGGAATAAAAGTTTCTTTTCTGCAAACAGAAACAGCAGACTAAAAATTTTACAACTATTATTTTTGGATCTCACAAATCCAAAGTGTCTGTCATAAGATTTGTTCAA
Organism: Chrysoteuchia culmella; assembly: GCA_910589605.1. Classification (NCBI taxonomy): domain Eukaryota; kingdom Metazoa; phylum Arthropoda; class Insecta; order Lepidoptera; family Crambidae; genus Chrysoteuchia; species Chrysoteuchia culmella. The sequence goes on from OU342651.1 coordinate 8,688,828, forward strand.
TTACTATTATTACATGTATAGAAAAACCTGAAAACTCATTATTTACCGCAATGACGCACGCGGTTACTTTACACAGTACTTTAAACACGTAAGCACCTTCAAAAGTCTCAATAAACAAAGAGATCGGTTAACACAACTATAAATACATCAGACAAGGAAGCGTAATCAAATAACACTAACAATATAGGTCACCGAAGCATCGGTATTAACTGCGTCTATTTCCGTAGGATCGATCGACCGACCTATTGCACTAAATACGATCTGAGTTTTGTGTGCGGTGCCTAAAAATAATAAAACGTTAGGCTCAGTTGGCGAGGTGCATGAAAGATGCAAGGCGAGCGATCACGCGAGCTTGAGTGTCGGACGTGACTCACTGCTTGTAAGAACGGCGAGCGGACGAGTTGTGAATGGAGGCACAATAGTTCAGTATTTTGCTGACGTATATTTTTGAGGTGAATGCGATGACCTTCGTACTTGACGTTCGGCTGGGGTGCGGTCTCAACTTTCTTGTAGAGAAATCGTGAACCGCGTGAAACTTACTGTGGGTAAACTAACAAATTATGTTAATACCACATGATAGCGTGACCTTGCCCCAACGAATCGATATAAGACACTTGTTTTGCATGCTAGTACAGTCGTTATAGTCGTTATGATGAAACAAGCCCTGATATAAAAAGCGTCAGGGGCTCAGCCAGAGCACTTTAAAGATAATGTATGGCGCTCGGCCGGGCGCCAGCGACGCCAAGATGGTATATTTTGTTCGTAGACGACGACGACGTAGATCTACACAGCGCTTTAACTGCGCGCCTGGGCCGCTATCTGTGGAGAAAATCTATAAATTCCTAAAGAGAGAGTACCTAAATAAATACATAGGTAGTCACTTCGATTTATATTTTTCTTTTATTACAGTTTCTTGAGGGACCGAATCCTCGAAACGATTTTTATTCACTGGTACCAGTTTTGTTATTGATTTCTTCTATGGAACACCTCACATTTCCTTGTACTGTGAATTGTCACAGTACAAGGAAATGTGGGAAAGCAAGCATTGGCTTGCTTTACGAGATGATTTTATGTCAAAATTGTACTCTTCTATTTTTGTTTTAGATAATATTTTAACCATCTGTGTGTCTCAAAATGGGAGTTTGTCGCCGTTGCAGCAAAGTCCACAGGGACGTGTAAGCATCGATAATGAATGCGGCACAGCGTTGCATACTGCACACGGCTGCAAGAGACTGCAACGAGGCAAATATCATTTCATAAAAGCTATGTTTTTAATAATGCTAATATTTCGTCTGCTTATTAATTGGCATGCAATGATATTATACAACGTTATGTATAGAAAATTTTATTTGAACTGCTAAAATGTATGAAACAGCTGATTTTTTTCGCGATTTTAGGGTTGCTTCCATACAGAAAGTTGTTCGTAATGATGAGTTCTACAAATGGGGTAAACTTATAATAATATTGTATGTGCTAGCATGAAAACGAACTGGCAGTGAGCTAATGTGTTGGACCGGGGGTGGTAGATTCGAACCCTAAATGGTTACTTCTGTGGTCAATACTAGTGTTTTTAAGGCTGGCAGTTATTATCTTCTTAAGTATTTATATTGGATAATATACTTTCGTTAGTTCTGATATCTATATACTTAACTATTTATATTAGATATAATATCTTCGTTAGTAATGATGATGGCATAGAATTATTTGTATCATTGTTTGTCAACCTACGCTCAAACTATATCAGAAAAGTTTTTTAGATTTTTTAAAGTGAGCTCATCTAAGATCCTTACTGCTATTCATCCTCCCCATAATGATTCTTTTAAAGGAAAAATACAACGGATTTTATTAAAAAGTGCAAAAACATTATTGTTCATTATTTATTATTAACATTATTATTTTACGAAAACCTAAATATTGATGCGTAAAGTAAATTTTTTTTATTTTTATTCGTCTATAAACATTTCGAAGCATCAATTCTACATGATTATTATCAACGCATAAAACGCATTTCAATGGCTCAATTGATGTTTGAATTGCCCTATATAATCAACCAGCTTTGCCCCGCGACTTAGTTCGCGTGATTAAGATAGTTGTGCATTTATATATTTTTTTCGAAAAATACGCCAATTCAATACTGAAAAACACTCAAGTTATTGTAACGATCTCGAATTCTCGATCGTAAACCAATTTCAACACAATACAATCCCAAGTTTAGCTGTCAAAATAACGTCTGTCGTTTTAACGTACCGTTGTTGTGAGCAAAACTCAAGGTCGTTTAGTTCACTCAATGTCCGCTCAATACAAATCCAATCTGGCGCTGCTGTCGCGATTCAAGAGTACGAAACGTCACAATACTAATGTCGATCGATCGGTATTGGATTCAAGAGTACCTTACGGGTTTACATGGTGACCTATGGCATTAGTAAAGTGAAACCAAAAATGTGCGCTACTAAAAGTCAAATTCGACGTTCGTGGCCGCGCTTGACAGACTGATCGTATTCGATAACGTTTGTTAAGCAACGTTCGGACCGATCAGGTGTCGGATGGGTGACCGTAAAGTGACACTACAACTGAGCGCTTCCGTGCTTCGGAGGGCACGTTAAACCGTCGGTCCTGGCTATTGTCATCTAATAACAGTCGTTAAGCCAAGTCAGAGACCTTAAGGCGGCCCGATATACTCTGACAAATCTGGTTTCAGATTATAAATATGATTTGTTTACACGATGAAACTGCAAATTAGTTGTATGTGTTGACAAACACGATGTGTTGGGTGTGTGTGTGTGTGTGTGTTATTGTTTGAGTAATCAATAGGTACCTACGTGTAGACTCTTTTCACCCCTTCTGGGGTGGAATTATCAATTACGCTGAGACACATAAATATTTATGTTTAACCGACAGCCTAAACACAAAGTTTGTAGATCCTAACTTTGAAACTGACGGACTTTCATACAAATTTTCATACCCTATTTTACCCCCTTAGGTATTGGTTTGAAAAATCCCTTATTAGTGCTCATCTACATCATTATAGGTATCCACCCTCCAAAATGGTGTCTCTACTTTCAGCTGTTTGGGCTATACTAACATGACAAGAATCAATCAATGAATCAACTTCAACCCTTTTTCCTCCCTTCGGGGGTGGAATCGCCAGTTACTCTGAGACACATAAATATTCTTATTGAATCCACAACCCTAACGCAAAGTTTGAACATGCTAACTTCGAAACTGAGCGGATTTTTATACAAACTTTCATCCCTTATTTTACCCAATAAGGGGCGGAATTTTGAAAAATCCCTTCTTACTGCTTATGTTACTGCTCATCTACGCCATAAAAGATATCTACTCTCAAAAAATGGTGTCTCTACTTTTAGCCGTTTGGGCTCTAGTCTCATGTCAACAATGAATCAATTTCGAATTTTATATATTTAGATAGAATGTGCCTCGACTTATCCGGAAAGACTTTTCTCAAGGGAAATCAGAGCTATCGAGACTTTAATATTTCTAATGGCTTAGTTTTGTATCTATAATACAATATGGAAGGGTATCATACAAATTACCAGTGGCGAAGGGTCTATACATACCGATTCCCATCGGTTTACCTTTTAGAAATCTCACCCAAGCAATCATCATAATTATTATTGCATTAACGTCACCAAATGGTTAAACTTACGTAGATGCCAGGCAGTTGCAAAGTGAACAAAATGTTATATTTTTCCATGTTAATAATTTTCTGATTTGGGGGTTTTTGTTGATACGGCTTACCAACGCCTTAATTCGACCTCTCGCCACTGCAATACGCTGAGTTACACAAACATTCAGTGAGGTGTCCTTACTTCAAATTGTATTTTCAATAGGTGTACCAGTCGTATATAGAAAATTGTTTGAGCAAATAGATATAGAAACGTTTTGACTTTATAGAAACACGTTTTGTACAGTCAACAGCATGTACGGCATTACATTTGCACTACGAAAACCGTTGCTATTACAAGAGACGTAAGGGCTCTATTAAGGTCTAAGTGTGAAGTCGTGCTGTTGACTGTACAACTACCGGTGCAATTAGGTTTTTGTATTTATATTTATGAAGGTTGTAAGTTCAAGTGCCGTCTCGTCTGTGCAAATTAAAAAGAATACGTTAGAACACGTATTCTTATTTATTTTAGAAAAATCTATTTCAAATATTTTCGCTCTACGTTTATCTTACAGGTTGAATTTCTCCCACAAAAGCTTTTCCACCAAAACACCAGCGCTTAACAAAAAAAATGGCCGTCAAAATATATCGTACTCACGTTCAAAGAAAAGTTAATACGGTGTGACATAGGAGACGAAGGCTTTCGTCAAGCTTCATTATTTCGATACTGTTTCACAATGAAAAGAAACATTGAACGATAAATTCAAATATTGGTAAAAAAAAAAATTCGCTTAGAAAATAAATCTTGAAAACACGTTTCTGAAACCCATCGACTCAACGCCTCTCTTCTCATTTCTAGTAGATATCAGACCTTAAATAAGATAAAAATATTAAATCTGAATAAAAACCCTACTAACATTCAGGGGGAGATTCCTGTATTAAATACAGCAACTTTTTGGATGGTATCATTATTGATATCTTAAAAAAATTTGGAAATCGTCTTATATTAAATAAATGCCAAAGCCGCCCGCGGTTTCACGCTTGTTGTATCCGTTTTTGATTTTGCATTATTTCGAACCTATTCAGGGTGTGGAAGAAAGTCAGTGACAGTAGATTGCAGTAGAATTATAGCAAGTATTTTATTACAAGTGGCAGTATACAATTAAAAGTTCATAGAACTGATACTTAGAAACTATAGCATATTTCGTTAACACTAATGATCTGCAAGGCCAAAGTAAAAAACCATTTAGGTATTATTATTGTATTGTCAGTGCATTATACCTCAATGCAAATAACAAGTGGTGAAGTCTGTATCCGTCAACTCCCCACCCGATCAGGGCCCCTAGTGGTATGAGATGGGTGTGGCGATACAAGTCGGCAGACTGAGATGAGATGTGTCACTTCTTTGCCTCTTTCCCGTGGCGACAATGCTGCTTCTCTTCAGAGGATTCGTCAAAGTGCGCTGACGCTGTTGCCGAAATCATACTCGGGGTATGGAATACTACGTTCCTTACTCCGATGTTCCGTCGGGCAGTCGCCTCTGGTTCAATGCTAATTGTCAGAGCACTGAAGCGCAGAAAGAGTCAGCTTATTTAGCCTGGGCTGATGCTCGAGCGCGCAAATCTCCGGATACCCAAACCCTGAAGAAATCATTCACCGAGCCGCCAAGTCTAGCAAGCGCATGTTGCGCAGGGCACGTTTCGACTACATCGGTCTCATTGGAGACAAACTTGCTTCCCACTTCAGGCCGTCTCTGATTGGGGCAACGCCAATCTTGACAGTTTCAATGCCACTAAAACACAGGCTTGTTTATTCACTGCAAAAGGAGTCAGTTCCAACTGACTCCGACTTTCCTTGCCGATAGCCGAAAATCTGCTACTTCTCGGCCTGAACTTGTCTTCCAACCTGAACTTTGGCGAGTACATCGATTCCATTGCGAAGCGTGCTGCAAAGATACTGGGCTTCCTCTCTAAGGCTAGGCGGTACTTCTCTCCGAATCAGCTGCTCCTTTTATACAAAGCGCAGATTCGGCCCTTTTTGGAAAACTGGTGTCACATGTGTGATGGTTCTGCTAAGAATCAGCTAGAGCTTCTGGAATCGATTGAAAACCGTGCCAAAAAACTCATTGGAAACTCAGCATTGGCCACGGCGGAACTTCAGAGCCTCAGTCACCGTCGCAAAGTTGCATGTCTATCTGTCTTTTATAGGATACACTTTGGAGAGTGTGCGAGAGAACTGCAGGACCTTGTTCCTCCAGCCCCTTTTCACCATCGGGGTACGTCGGTGATATTCCAACGGTCCGTACCAAGAGCTTTGCTGACACATTTCTTATGCGAATCGCTTACGAATGGAATGCGTTGCCTGCTCATGTGTTCCCCGATTCCTACAACCTTGGCCTCTTCAAAGCGAGAGTGTATAGGCATTTCCAGGGCAAACATGCAACACCTTAGACCACATCCTGTTCATTAAGTCCGATGGTAGTCAAATGCCTGCCCAGTTATTATATAAAAAAACAAACTTTCACAGACAGTCTTTCGACCAAAAGAAAGAAAGAAAGAAGAAAGAAATCTTAATTCAAATATACTTAGTAATTTAATGTTTTTAAATCATCAATATTTTCCAACTACCCGTTCAAGACGCAGATAAACCTATTGTACTGAATATCACAATCATTTATATGAATATTTTACATTTCGATTTCGTTTTACATTTTAAAACCAAACTCAACTATTTGCGACGCAAATTCTATTTTGTCTACAATGTAATTCCGTTGAATGGAACAAAAGGGAGATAACCGGAACAATTTGCTTAGTCGCAAGAGAGATTCATTCATATGAAATATCAGAGGATATTGCCACAGAAAATAATAACAAAAAGAGACAAACAAATAAAAGGTTCTTGATTATCACCACAATCTTTATTAAACTAAATTGAAAAAAGATAAAATAATTTAAAAAACCCGACTTAGTTATACGTCGGGGGCTGCCAGTTTTGCAGTTTTATAATCGAAGATATTTTATTGCTATACTTACTTATTTATATGTATGTTGTGATATATATAAATAAGTCCCCGGATGAATAATTAAGTCGGTTTTTTTATTTTTTATTCTTTTTCAATTAAGGCTCTATCCGTCGTGGGTTTTTTCAAAATTTAATTTTGCTTTTTATTTCAAACTTTTTAGACAGCATGGGTATTATGTACATTGTACTACATAAAACCCATTGCAGAAAAACCATTACCAGTACCACCATTTTCGTTTCTTTTTTTGGTACAAATTGGATATCCAATATCGTTTTGTTTTTTTTTTCTTCTTTTTCAAATAATAATAACTTAGTAAAATTAATGAAGTACACCCAACCTCTACGTCTGACATAACGTCGGAGTAAAAATGGAGCACACTTGAGCCAAGAGCTCGAATGCTACATTACAAATACACGTTACAAGTCAGTCTGTGTCGCCGTTTTGTAACAAGATCGCCTCGAATTATACATTACAAAGAAACCGTACAAGTCAGTCTCCACCTTTAAATACATCAAGAAACCTATGTGCAAAATTTCATCAAAATCGGTTTGAAAATGCGGCCTGTATGCGAGAACAGGCAGACTGACAGACAGCCAAAAGCATTTCTGGCCAATTCGAAACAGAGGCTTTGCTCGCTCGGTCAAGTAAAAAAAAACACCTAGTTTCAAGTTAATCAGATGGGACGGGGGACAGATTGGTTTGATACAATTTGGAAACGACGTTTAAATATTTTTGAAAATTATTTTACTGGACTGATGAAATAACTATTGAGTGATGACTGATGAATGATTGCTTACTTATCTGATAAACCCCTTATTAATCTGGAAAAATTAAGGAGGTTGGTTCAGAAAAGTTTAAACATCAGAATACTAACGTGTTAATTTATTGATGTTTGGAGAAATCCTATCACAAAGCTAGCTCTTCTGTCTGGGAAGGAAGGGCATCTTAAAGGCAACGTACGGAGGCTGTTGGGACACGTTCCTGATGTATTCACGGAATCCCTCGGGTTTGGCATACCGGAACACGAGGCGTGATCTTTCTCCTGAGATATAGTATTTAGAAGCTGCGCATAGCCTCTCAGAATTAGAAGTACTTAAGATGGGTTTTCTTTAAGAATTATCGTTTACATACAATATCTATATTTCTTAAAATCTTTGTAACGCTCCTGAAACTTGCACTGATTTTAATGTCTACACTGCTGTGGCACTGGCCTTCCTTATAGAATCAGCCATTCGTACTGTCCCAACTGCTGTAGAATCAGCCGTTCTTACTGTCCCAACTGCTGTGGAACTGGCCTTCCTCACAGAATCAGCCACTCTTACTGTCCCAACTGCTGGGACACTGGCCTTCCTTATAGAATCAGCCATTCGTACTGTCCCAACTGCTGTAGAATCAGCCATTCTTACTGCCCCGACTGCTGTAGAATCAGCCGTTCTTACTGTCCCAACTGCTGTGGAACTGGCTTTCCTCACAGAATCAGCCACTCTTACTGTCCCAACTGCTGGGACACTGGCCTTCCTTATAGAATCAGCCATTCTTACTGTCCAAAATGCTGTGGCACTGGCCTTCTTTATGGATGGATAAGGAGAGGCCATGACCAACCACGCGGGTCCAATACCGACGGTGGGTTTTAAAGACTGCAAATACAGCTAGGACCAAAGACTTAACGCGTCTTTCGAAACACGGAGGAGCTCGAGATACTAAAATTTTGGTCACCCATCCCGTGACCGACAATCAGCAGGCGGAGCGCGCGAACCATTTCGCCACCAAGCTTCTCAATGTTTTTATTGAATAAAACTTAGGTTTTCCTAAACTACTTTTTGTAACCAAACAAATAAATTAACCTCTTGCTCCTAGTTGGAAACAAAGACAAGATAAGTAAAGGTATCTGTTAATTAGTTCTTTCGTTAGATAAGAAATTTTCCAACTCGTTTCCCCAGAAGCTAAGACTTCGTTACGGCGGGATTCTAAGGCTTAAAAATAAACATTCCAAGAGAATTAACTTACGTTGAGGTAATTAACCTGGGGATAACTTAATACGCAAGATTATTAGACGCAGTATTTTGATCTCGACATAAAATGTTGATCCTTTCTCTTGAACATTTAAGCCGTCTTTTCCAACGAAAATCTTTGACTGACATTTGCATCAGTTGAGTTCTTAGTTGCTTTTGTTGTAGCCGCAATTTACTGGTTTTTTAGTATTCCGTAGTAAAGTCAGCAAGGAACCCTTATAGTTTCGCCATGTCCGTCTGTCTGTCCGCGGCCTAGCTCAGAGGCACTTACTGCTTGTATTGAAAGTGCTGCAATGTGGCACAAAAGTGTACACAAACCACGCCTTAAAAGTACTAAAATATATAAACCTGTAAAGTGGCAGTAAAAAAAAATGTCTTCAATCTCATAATATAGGGTGTTGTTTCATAGGTCTTTCAAAAATATTGTAGGTTTGTCTAGACCACTTTTCGATTCAGGGATTTGTTTTTGAAATATTTAGCTGAAATGCAAAATTTTGTGAGAGGCATGTGCTTGCTTTTAGAAACGTGAAAAATTCAGGGCAGTAGTAGTATATTATTATGAAGTTAGCATTAAAACTATCACTGCTAGACACACTTAACAGGTTTACGAGTAATAATAGCCTATTAACAAAAAAACATTTTAACGGTTTTATACGTACAAATATCATTGAATAGATAGAGGTGTATTCGTCAGTAGTGTAAAACAGTAAGTATTTAAATAAGTATATCCATTTAAACTTACTGTACAGCTCTACGCGCTCATGGCCATTTCTTTAATTTTACACTATTATAATTACCTAAAAACTCTTTTATTTGATTTGCAAAATATCTCAACTGTAAATATGTGTGCCAAACGAAAAGTTAAGTATAATTATTACGAAGGCGGTGAAAAGGTATTTCGTAGCCTCGTAGCTAATACTACGTCGTAGCATCTGTAGCATTACGAAACGTACTCTATCATAACTCTTGTGCGAGTTAGTATAAACGATTAAGTAAATCTAATCTAATATATTTGAATCAATGATATCTATCAACGTTATCGAAAACTATCGGATACACTACTGCTCATATCGATAAAGTAGACTATAGATTTGAAAGAGATAAAGCGATAGAAAATCGCACTAAGAGGCCACTTATTTTTAAATAAATGCAAGCAAAAAATGCGATTTACTTAATCATATATAAGTACCTAAAATTTAAGCTCCTATAAAAAAATATTTTTCATGCATAGCAGTCGACAAGCAGTGCTACACTAATATGTTTATATCAAAACTAGCGGCCGCTCGCAGTTTCACCCCTGTGGTTGCCGTTCCCGTGGGAATATCGAAATAAAAAGTATTCTATGTTCATAATCAAGTTATCTACTATCTGTGTACCGAATTTCATCCAAATCCATTCAGTAGTATTGAGTTTATGCGTTTAAAACAAACATTTTTTTCCTATTTATAATATTAGTATAGACATATTTCATTCAGTCAGCTTCCACACCACAACCTCAACATAGTATTGTTAACCAGTGACGGATTGGATTCCATACAATATTGTATAGAAATATACCGTAGGCATACAATACCTATCCATTTACTATTCAAACATTTCTACAGTATCCGAGATGAAACTCAATGCGAATGCTCGCAATGATGATAGTTATGCCATTAATTTCAAGTATACAAATAATTCTATTCCTTCATTGGAATGAGAAAGATTAAACGATTTTGGTAGAATGGAATGGAAAAAAGTTTGTTTAGTACATCCAAAAGATATCAATCAAAAGTCTCAAAGAATACGATTATATAGCTCGAATCGCTTTAAGTGCCATTTAAGCCAAGCCATTTTACTTGAATAAAAAAATACAAATTCATGATATTTCTAGTATAATGTCATAAAATAGCAAAGAATGCAAAAATAACGCATCCATTTTAGATATCAACGTTTTTAATAAGATTTATAGTTGGATATTTAACCTTTAGCTGTGTAGTGTCGACTTAGAATAGCACTACCCCCTCTCATCTCGTGGGGGTCGTAAAAGGCCACTAAGGGACTCAGCCTTCAGTAGGCGGGCAGCAGCATCTCCTACAAACTTGGCCATACTCCGATCGCCAACCTGCCTGCCAAGCGTGGCGATTATGGCAAACCCCCTTTTGGGGGAGGCCTATACCCAACAGTGGGTGTTATATGGCTGAGACGACGACGACGATTTAACCTTTCATTTAATTGATCATATTTGTTTCTGATAATGAAAACAAATATAATAAATAAAATAAAATTATTTATTCAATTTAGCATATTACACGCTTTTTTGAATTGACAGTTTTGCCCTAAAGGCAGTTTCAGGTAGATTGTTTCAGGTGGATAGGAAATATGTTAGGATATCCTTTAATTTTTTAAAATTCCTAGTCTTTATCTTAGTTTCACTAAACAAATATTGAACAGTAAAACAACAAAAAAGTTTTCAATTCAAAGTTTCCATAACTAGAATCGTTTGAAATGCTTTCTGTAACTTCGTCCGCAAACCATATCGGTGAGATTCAATCCGTTTTCGATGCCAGTTTGTTCCTGTCACTAGAACAGTGGTCGAAAAGTTTTCAACCACGATTTGTACGCAAATGATTTATTTCCGACTACGTACGTAGTTCGAGCAGAAATCTGTTAGTATTAGGAAGCTTAATTTGATTTTTGTGAACTATTTTAGTTTTTCAGTGACGTTTATTTAGGACCCCTTTTTAACCGACTTCAAAAAAAGGAGGAGGTTCTCAAGTCGACTGTATTTTTTTTTTAATTTTTTTTTATGTATGTTCCACCATAACTTCGCCAGTTGTTAACATATTTTTTAATTCTTTTTTATCTGAAAGAAAATGGTTTATGTGTGGTCTCATATAATTTTTATGAAGATCTGGCTAGTAGTTTTTTCATAATCCTGAAAAATATCAATCACCTTTTGGCAAGTAGTCGTATACCTAGATGACATCATTGTTGTGTATGGGCTGATTTTTAGTGTAAGTAACGGCACATAATGTAACAAAAAAATCTGAAATAAAAACATTTTATAAAAAAAAAACAAACCGACGAAAAAGTAAAAAATAAAACTTTTGGAGTTAGTTAGCTAAGGCCAAAAAAAATATAGTTAATAGAAGTGCAATGTAGAATGCTTTGGCTGGCACCGACTCCAATAGTTTTATTTTTTACTTTTTGAAGTCGGTTTGTTTTTTTTTTATAAAATGTTTTTATTTCAGATTTTTATTGAGTACGATTATAGAAAAAAGATGCTTGTAAGTTTCATTGTTAAACGCTATGAAACAATGACAAAGTTGTCAGACTTGGTATATATGTGAAGTGGCTGGTGAAACTCTGTAAGCGCGATGTAGGTTTCCATACGTTTTGTTCAATCCCATACTGAATGTTGTCAGCGCCATCTATTGACATGCTCGGTGGTAGGTTCTTTCTTGCGCCGTGTGTTGTTGTATGTGCGGCCTCAGGTAGGTGCCGCCACAAACCTAACGCTCTAACTATTGACCGTGAGTAAAAAAAACTCGCACTAAGCACACTGTACTAATTGAACACACGACTTTATCAACAGTCCAATGCTTTATCCAAAATACTAGCCCAAGGAAATTGATGTCAATATTTTTTTTATTTTTCATTACATCAATAGTTGATGTTTAATTTGATAAACTTTTTATCAAGTCTTTTCAGACAGCTTTATCATAATAAATTCACGTACAAACTTTTCCAATTTCGCTTGTAATCTAACACACCTCATAGTTCCAATATTGAAGCAATAATGCTAAAACTAATGCTCCCTTGTTTACAGACTACAGAACTTTTAGCTTAATCACTCCAAGACAAACTATGGAACTGCAGAAATCCAAATAAAGGCAAGATAGCAATCAGAAGGTCAATAAAGACGTCCATTTACATAAAGAACTATTGACTCCTTAATAGCATGGTTGAAAGCATGACTTCGTGAACACTTTTGTGTATCAAATTAATAACACATTTTAGTTCGGATGATCTACTTTATGTGACCCCATGATTGCACCATTCAAAGCTTCAAAATGTCGAATTCAAGGAAAAATCTGTAGGCCTAGCACCAATAACTTTCGAGTAAGTATCGAGGAAGGAAAGTAAAAAAAATGTATGAGATATTGAGCAGCGTTCCTACCAGAACGGAACTACATTTTTCTATAAATTTGGGTCATTACGTGCTCGATACTTACTCGATGCTATTTCGATAGTTTTTCGTGCTAACCCCACTGAACGAAAATCTTTTTATTTATATTTTATGCTGTTGGTCGATAACTATTCATTTATAAATTACTTACCTTTTACATCTATACTAATCTATACTTAATATTATAAAGCTGAAGAGTTTGTTTGTTTGAACGCGCTAATCTCAGGAACTACTGGACCGATTTAGAAAAGTCTTAGACCATTAGAAAGCTACATTTCTCCCGAGTGACATAGGCTATATTTTATCCCGATATTCCCACGGGAACGGGCACCATGCAGGTAAAATCCCGAGGATCCGCTAGTACAGAATAAGAATAGTCATTAAGAATCCGACTGTTCTTAATTGAATAATTCTCTTAGTTCGCATAATTGATCATTTTGTGCTTTGATAGCTACAATAAACATTATTGCATTAGTTACACAAAGGTACGGTAATGTAGGCGAATATGTATTTGACAGAAACTGACATTAAACTATTTCGACAGTTGAAATTGCTCTGTGCATCATAATTTTTACTATCGTGTAAAGTCTATGTAGTGTGACATTGGTTGCGATAAATTAAAATTTTAACTTTAATCGCCATGGGAGTTGTCAAGCCATTCCACTTGACTTCTGGGCACCCTTTACTTGCCCATCACAAATTTTATCACTAATTACCACTACACTAAGGGCCGGTTTCACCACCGATAGGTAAGTTCTGAATAGTATAACTGGCAGATAATTTGAAAGTTGTAATATAAAGAAAAGTTGTAATTTCTAAAGTTCAGCTCTAATTCAATTGTCTTACTTGAGTTCATTTGAATTCTTTTTACAAAATTAAATATAACATCTGTATACACTTTCCAATTAGGAATTGAATTTGTATAATTATCTATTACATCGCCCGCCCGCGGAGTTCCCGTGGAAATATCGGGATAAAAAGTACTACTACTATCTCTTGTGTAGTTTTAGCGTGAAAGAGTAACAAACAAACAAATAAACAAACAAACTGACATACTTTCGCATTTATATTTCGAAAGTATAATAAAATTAGCATTAAATGTGAAACTGTTTACGAATTTTCTAAATGCGTATTTGATTTCAATATGAGAAGCACTTGAAATAAATTTAACCACCTATGCTAAAGCACAATGTTTTGAACTAATGGATAAAATTGTTGATCTAGTAGGCAATTCAATTAACGTGAGAGGTATTTTAAATATTCACTACTGCAATGATTATTTCCACAAAAAACAATACTCTAAGAGAAATATTTCAAATGATTTTATACGACATTTATTATTATTTCTACTAATATTATCAATGCGAAAGTATGTCAATTTGTTTGCTTGTTACTTTTTCACGCTAACCACTGAAACGTCCAATAATTTTAATTTTAATTACCGGTCAAACGTCCAGGGTCACGTGACCGGACTACCCAAGAACGTCGGACCGTGCCTTTGTTGAAAAAAACGCTTACAACTCAACAACAACAAAAGATGTATCAAAGCAAAAAATATCTACGGGATGGTCTGATCTAGTAGGCAATTCAATTACCGTGTGAGGTATTTTAAATATTCACTACTGCAAAGATTATTTCCATAAAAAAAACAATATTCTACGAGAAATATTTCAAATGATTTTTTACGACATTTATAATTTTTTCTACTAATATTAAAAATGCGAAAGTATGTCAATTTGTTTGTTTGTTACTCTTTCACGCTAAAACTACTTTACGGATTTGGATGAAAGGCACAGAGAGATAAAAGATAGCCTAGATTAAAACATAGAATACTGTATTTTCGAATATTTCCACGGGAACGGGAACCACGCGGGTTGCGCAATGGGTGAAACCGCTGGCGGCCGCTAGTTCTTTGTAATGTAGGTAAGATATTATCATTTTTTTATCGTAGTCATGCTTTAACTCAATGTAATGAGATGAAAGTAAATGTAATTAACACGAAATTCACCAATGTTTTTTGCAATATTTTAATCATGGCAAAGTTGCGTTGATTGAAGAAAAAATAAACACCTCAACAATTATCTGAGTAGATATGGTTTTTTTTTATAATGGCCAGTCTCGCTACCTATGTATTTTTAAGTTTCTTCCAAAGTTTGTTTAATAAGTGAAGAATAAAGGTCATTTTCATTAAGGTAATGTCAAAATAAATTTGTCGTCCAATAAACAACAAACAAAGGAATCCAATCAACAATCATTAATCAAATATCGGACGCGACCACCTCTTTCAATATTAATACCATTGAATTATCATTAAAACTGCTGTCTTTTGTTTTCCTCAAAAAACAAAAACTAAGCTATTTTCATGGAGAATTTTTTTCTCAACCTATTAAATAACACCGAAATAAAACCACTGAATAAAGCTTAGAGGCTAAAAATCAACTCTAATTGATAGGGAATGAGTATCTTTACTAATAAAACAATACCGTGACTGACTAACAGACAACGCACAGCCCAAACGGCTGAACCAATTAAGCTGAAATTTTGCATACAGGTTTCATTGACGATGTAGGCGAGCACTAAGAAAGGATTTTTTTTATATTACGACGGGATAGGGAATAAAACAGGATTGTATTGTAACCTAATTACTCGGACGAAGTCGCGGGCGGCTTGTTATTAATACATCACAGTTTGCAATGAAAAGTCATTTTAACGGTTGGATCCGAGAAAAATTTGTATGTTTGTCAATATAAACATTTGAATATATTAGCTTAAAAAAGTGATCATAACATAGCAGATGGTTCGTCTTCTGCTATGTTATGATCACTATTTTGTTATGACACAGCGAAGCGAGCGTATCACGGCAGCGAGCAAGAAAACTCCAGAAAAAAACGGTGACTGGCTTCGATTGTTATCTTTCTTTGAGGAAGAACGTGATTATTGAGAGCAAGTCATTATTCTCATAATTGTAATTGATGGACACAGCCAATGTCATAAGAGCTATTAAAACTAGAGCTCCAGGCCACAGACCTACATCGAGATAGACGAAAAGAGCGCTCCAACTGTATGAGAACCTAGCATGTAAAATTTTTCCTACCTACGATGACGTCCCGAGCGAGATTTAGTGATGTGGAAATGTTATTGATGAGCTCTTGCAAGAAAGCACTGCACAATTAACCATTTCTGTTTCTGAGTGACGCTTGTTTTCATGGCAATGATCTAAAGCGGACTGCTTTAGGTCGGAAATCTTTGACCGTGGATTTTTAGACGCAAGGTAACACCTTACCGTCTATCTCGATATAGGTGCTCAAGACCTTCAATTCAAAGAACAGAAGTTTCAACTATTACTGAAATATTGAGTAGGTAAGTAGTAACTGGGAAAAATATTACGAATGATTGTTATTTGCTTTTTTATTTAACACAAAACTAGCAAACAGCTTAAATGAAGCTGACGACACAAATATATAAAGATAAACTAGAGGCCGGGCGCGGTTTCACCCGCGTGGTTCCCGTTCCCGTGGTAATTTTGGGATCAAAGCTATCCTATCTCTTAAGTTGGACCAGACTGCTCACGGTGTGCCAATTTAATTTAAAATCGGTTAAGTAGTTTAGGAGTCCATCGCGGACAAACATCGTGACAGGAGATTTATATATATTAAGATATAAGAGGATTTTAATGCTTTCCTATAGTTTTCGTTTCGCTGCGGCATCAAAAGCGGTTTCCTATTCTGTGTTCGAAACCACTTCGAAATTGCTATTCGCCAAGTGGTGGAGCGGAATCCGCAACGGAACTAATTACTAACGGATTACACTGGTTCCTACTGAGGAAAACAAAACGTGTAGCACTAAACTTCATTTCGTTAACACAGTCGTATAGAATTAGAGACTGTAATGTATTAGTTCTTTGGGAAATGAATGTACGATCTCTCCAACTACAGAAACCGGGAAAACGGTATCGATATTGCTTTTAAAAGGTTACATTTCCATAGATTTGACGACCTGTTTGGCGCAGGGGTACTAACCCCACCTTCTGCGCCAGAGGTCCCGGGTTCGATCCCCGGACAAGACAAATACTTGTGTGCATGAACATGTCTATTTGTCTTGGTCTGGATGTTTAATATGTATATTATGTATGTATTTACAAAAAAAAAAGTATATAAGTAATGTTTATCCGTTATCTAGTATCCATAACACAAGTTCTTCATGATACTTAACGTGGGCTAGATAATTGGTGTGATTGTATGGAAATATTTATTTATTTCCGCTCTCGTGTTTTTTTAGTTTTGTTGCCTTTTCTCTGTGTTGGTTTAGCAATCCATTTCCTACAGCTTTTAAAAATTGCAATAAGTAGAAGCAGAAGTATTAGAAATTAAATAAACTAAAATTATGAATATTTACAATTGAAACGCTCATAGCAGCGCTTGACAGACTGATCGTATTCGATCACGTTTGTTACGCAACGTTCGGTCCGCTCAGGTGTCTGATGGGTGACCGTAAAGTGGCATTACATCTGAGCGCTTCCGAGCTTCGGAAGGCACGTTAAACCGTCGGTCCCGGCTGTTGTCAGGTTATAACAGTCGTTAAGCCAAGTGAGAACTCGTTGCCACTAATCTTAATACGATAAGAGAGAGAGAGGGAGAGAGATTATATATCCGTCATAGTATTTAAACCTAACAATTGTTATGCATACAAAATAATAATTACTATCACAATGCTCAGTCTTGCACATAATTGTTTCCTCAAAACAAGTTCGCTGTTATAAATTTAATGAAATTCCTATCCATTTGTTTTCGAAATTAAATTGATGCATTGTGGATTAGTATAATAGACCTGTTTGCATTTGATTGGGCGTAACAGCACGAATGCCCGAAGTTCCGGCTCTTATTTTCAATGAAGCTAAAAAAAATGTGCCAGGCAATTAGCGTTTGTGAACTGAACTACTTAAGTTAATTATAAAATAGAAGCTCGCAAATTCAGCTAGAAATGAGTGTCAAAGAACGGACAGGTCAGACAATGTGAATGAACTCGAATATATATTTTACAGCTATTGCATCGCAGTTGCGATACGTACATCTTTGAATAAATTCAAAGTACTCGTATTATCAAATTATTTTCAATTAAATTATATCATTGAAAAAGATTAATAAATTTTCAATAGTTTTGATTTATGTGTTGTTTCAAAATAACAATAGTTATTTGTATATCACGTTCAGAAATCCAATCATAGGTTGTGAAATCTCACCCAGCCTAATATAAAATTATTATAACAAATAGTTTAATCTTATTTTTATTGTTTTTATGATTCAATGAACTAAAATAATATAATAAAACCAAAACGGAGTATTATAATTAATTCAAAGCTATTTTAAATAAGAATTAAATGTAACAAAAAAGTCAATAGTGCGATTCGGAACACATTATGACATATTTTTAGGTATTAAATTAAAAAAGTACTTTACCGCGCTAGGCCGCAAAAAGCCATTTTCTACGCCGAAACTGAATTGCAAAACCTCCTCTTCCGAGCGTGTGAGGGGAAAAAATATATATAAGTATTCAATTAAAGATATTAGGTACTGAAGTTGACACTTTTTTTTTATCATTTTTGCATTTTTCAATGCTATTTTTATACTTATGGTAAATTTTAAACTTGTGGCCGAGTTAATTTTTTCCAATATTTTTCTATTTAAAATTTAGCATTGACACTTTTTTTTAATAAACGAATAAAACTGTCATTCTGATTACAATTTAATGTTTTAACTTGAAATTTAAATAGGCGTAGGTAGGCATTAATATTTTTCGCATCAAACAACAATCATCTTTGATTTGACTTACGATTTCATTTCAATATAGCACTTTGAACCAATTAACCGAGGCTGACTTTCTTACTTCAATATTACTTTTTACCGCACTACCTGCCGCCTGCGACTTCGTTGACATAACCGCTGTGATTTAATTTTTGTCATTTTCAGAACATTTTTCATGTATACCTTCATGCCATGGCAAAGCATCAGAGGTGCTGCTTGAGAGTATATTATAGTACTTTTCTCAAATAATGCGCGGAAACGAAAACTCAGTAGTACCTAGGCAGAACTTTTTAATTAAATAGTACATTCCCGCGTTAAATTGTTTATTTGTTATTTTTTTTATAAACTGCATTCTATTTGCGAGCCAGTTCGAAATTTAAATGAAACCTTTGATAAATTACCTCCTTGGTTGCCATATTTCGGAGTACAAGATCGTTGCATTTTTAAATTACACGACAGATATGAGTTTACTATGTAATTTATTTGGCCGCACGACAGATATGGATTTTCATACAACTTTTGCCGGCCGTTGCTTGCGTGTATGTGGCCAGTACAGCAATATCGATTTATCTCGAAGAAGGTTGTCAAAATAATGCTCATGTTTCCAATCTAGCAGCTGGCACATTCTATGTTTCTCTGTCCCTCCCAGTACAGCACTTTTTGCATATTCCTATACTACCAGCGGGCCTACCATTATCTATTACAAACAATCATGTCCTAAGTACCTTTTTGTTTGTATTGAAGTTCGCTCAATCATCTCATCCAAAGTGTGAAGTGTGTCAAAATGTGACATTTGACACACTTCACACTTTGGATGTGATGATTGAGCGAAAACGTCACAAAACTTCCGTCAAAAACAAGCTTACTTTAAGAGATTTGTAGTACGAAATAGTGTGGTAAGAAAGAAACAATACTGCGTTAAAAGGTGACGATAGGGCCCCAGTGTGTGAGAGATTCTAGTACTTATCAGTGTTCTAGACACTTTTTTAAATCGTTCGTTCCTTATTTTTAAGTACTAACAATTATTACGTTATCTGAAACCAATCACTTATGCGCTTGTTTACCTTTTGAGGTAGCAAAGTCATGTACAGACTGGTTCTGTTTATCTGATATGCCGAGTTGTCAAACAATAAGCTAACTGATAATAACTATTTTATGATATGCAAAAATTGTGTTGAAAATTTTATTGCTGACATTTTCTTGAATACTATTAATTTATTAATAATACGAATCTTATTTGATTGTTAAGTTTTGTGAATTGTGACTAAATAATTCTTGGAAGATATAATTTCAGATTTCAGAATCCGTATTTAGAAGTCGTATTCGTCGAAAAGTAATAAAGATGTAAGTATTAATGTTGTATTATTCTTACATTAATTACTTAGTAAAAAAAATACATCTAGCCTCCACTGGTTCTCGTAGTTGTATTTAATAAAAGGCCCATAATAAAAATAGGTATTAAAAACTATTTTGTTTATTAGTTAACATAAATCTACCTTTATATTATAATATTGCAGCTGAATTTTTGACCGTGCTAATCTCTGTGACTTGAAGAGCTCAATGGCGCAGAGAATACCACTATTATAATAATTATTAGCTAATTGATTGACAGCTATTGAAATACATTATTCGCATCACTATTCCTACCACTTGTTGAGTCTTCCGGCTTCCCCTTTATACTTTTTAACTTTCCAGTGTTATCTTAACAACCAATGATCCTCGGCAGAGTCGACAGTGATTGCATAGTCTTTTCTTTTCCCGGGCGGACGCTATTCGACTCCGGAGTACGGTGGATGTATTTCTTCGTGCTAATGTGGATATCAACGACATACTTATTGCTTGTATTAATTATTAATCATACTTTGTTTTACTCATACGTTATTAGGCTATGATCAAACTCTTTTATCTCTTTTTCTGGCCCGTCTAATGTTTCCTTTCTATATTTTGCTCTGCGAATACCTGTTTTTCTGTTGTCCTTTACGTTTTTTCCCCTAACCGTTGTTGTTTCCGTTTCTGTCCTCAACACCTTGGTCCTTTGAGTCGGATTGAGGAGAGTGATAAGGACAGACTTATTTTTTGTACTACATTATTATACGGTGTTTAAACCATACTGTAATAAATTATTATTAAAATGCAGAATTAGTAGATTGTACCATAAGGGAGCAAAATAATATTTTTACGGCGAGGGCGCTTTTTTTAATCCAGAGCGGAGTGAGGGATTCTAGAGTAGAATCCCGAGCGTAGCGAGGGATTCTTTAGTAGAGTCCTGAACGTAGCGAGGGATGCAAAGTACGTCGCCTGAGGCAAAAATATATTTTGCGGCCGAGTGATACACTTACTTTTCATCCCCGTCTATGAGAAAAAGAAATAAGAGACGTTTCCAGATACAACTAATGAATGTATTTATAAAAAAAATATTAATCAGCAATATAATGTTATATTGTTAAAAAAAAATATAAAATAACCGCTTAAAAATTTATATTAATATTTGAAACATTTTTGTGCAATTTTGAAATGTTATAGTCATAGTTAAAAAAATAAATAAAAAATACTGTCGCTGCTTGTGGAACAAATTTTTTGCAATTATTACATTGGAAATATCACAAAACACTGTTTACTCCAATAAAGTCCAATATAAGGGTAATACGTAGTTCGCGCGTTTTTCTTTTTCTTTTTTTTTCTTTTTTCTTTTTTCTTTTGCGGCGCTGCACGCGCCGGTCACTAATAATCGGCCAGTGACTTTTTCATACAATATTTTCGTGCGTTCTCTTTGGTCACGGAGCACTAAGGGACGATGTTAATGCTCGAAATTCAAATCTCATTACTGCCCCGTGAAAAAGTCTCTTGGAGAAAAGACTTACTTTGCTCGCACTTATAGGCGAATCAATCAGCGTTTTTCGAATAGATGGGATGAAAAATAATATAACACAATACCAGCAATAAGTCTGTCATTGATGACAAACAAAAGGCGGGCGCGGATCGCTACCCATGCCTGGAAGTCAAGCGTTCTCCTTTAAGATGGTTGAAAAGTTGTAAGTAGGTTCAGCAATAATTATACTAAGATATAACTAGCTCCAGCGTACCGCAAGACTGGCGACGTAGAGGCTACCTACAACCTTGGGCCTCTCCAATTACGTCGTGATGTGAGGCATTCGACGCCTACTATCGATTGTGTGTACTACGGCGACTGTTTTGATGGAATTGGTAAATTCCTTTTTATGGTTCCGTAGATTAGCGCAAAAGCATGGAATGAATTAAAATCAATTGGCTGTCATACTGAATTTCGAACATCAAAGTAGCGATAAACTTTATTTTTCCTAACGTAGTTACTTAATTACTACGAATGCTGTACAACGATGCACGGAACATCGAAAGTCTATCAGAAAAAAAAACGAACTTCGGTATACTTTCGAAGTTTCGTAAGTGATCATTGTATAAGAGATTTGTAATTACATACTTTAGAATGTCTTGTGCGACAGTCAATCAAAAGACAATACCATTGCAATATTTTGGTTTTGGATAATAATATTTTTTTTAACACTGATACAAGATACAAATATTTTAAAGACTCGCATCACAAGAAGTGTCACCTGAAATGAAATACACTTCGGTCTTGCATGATTCCTTATTCTTTTGACATCGGATCTAACCTGAGCGTGAGCATGATAAAAGGTCGAGTTTTGTTTTCCCTATATTATAATTTCATCATTGGTGTGATTTTATGAAATTTATTTATTTCTTTTTATCTATCATTTTCATCACCATCATCAAGAATTTCAATATCCCCACTGGGGGGCTTACCTGGATAGGGATACTGGACCATGATGACCCAACACGCGGGCCCAATGCGGATTGTTAGGTTTGAACGACGCCAAATACAGCCAGGACCAACGGCTTAAGACGCTTTACGGAAAAAGTACGTACTATTTGATATAAAACTATAGGACGGTTAGAGAGATTACAAATGTGGTAATAAGATATACATTTCTTCATACCTTTATCTAGATTTGTAAAGTTTCAGAAACCCGATTTTATGATTTTGCATCGACACTTTTTTCGGAAAGACTCCTTAAAAATACGAAAATTCAAGATTATTCCGAAATGGGGTTACATATACTATTTCAAATTGATTTATGAAACTAAAAATATAAAAAATAAATATAAAGCAACCGATCCTCAAAAAATAGTGTTAAAAAGACACTGACGGGTGTAGGTCGGATGGGACGGCGAGTTTGATTCCGGGTCAGCTGCGTTGTGTGTGTCGTCTTTATAAGCTCTAGGAAATAGACCCACTGTCTTCTCGACCCGCGCCCGCCATCAGCCTAAGACAATATTTTTCAAAATTATTGCTGTTTTACTTATAATTAAATCGTTTGTTATAATTCTTATTTTGAATCTACTCGTAAAATTTGAAAGGGTTTTCTACTCAGTCGTAATAGGAGATCTTTATACAATCTCGAACTTAGTACTGAACCATTCAAAGCAAGTTCCCAATTAGAATGAAATTGATTTATTCAAAGCTGTTTCACTAATGAACACGTTCAGTCGTTGAAATAAACGTTTGATAAATATTTATTACAGAAAGTAAGCAGAAATGGAATATTCCGTCGTCGTATTTCGAGATCCTCTTAACTTGAGACAAGATGATTAGTATATGTTGTCCGGTATCATTATTATTATTACGAGTATATTGTTATGTTTTTACTTTTTATTTAGGTTCTTTTACATTAAGTATTTATTTTATTACTCTTGTTGTTTCTTTTCTTTTTTTGCTGTGAATATCATATTCAGCTTAGAGAAATATTTACGTACCGATCTCAGAGTCACAGTTTCTCGTTTGACTTAAAAAATGATTTTACTGGTGCAAAGATTACTTAGAACCACATGACTTTTTACAACTATTGATATTCTATCTATTATCCGTTGATCTATCGTTATAGTATATTCAACAATTACTGTCTGAGTATGTTTTTTTTTATAAAACCACATTCCAGCCTAATTTCAAAAGTTAAATACACAATTGCTTAGTTCAAAAAGTGCTCCCACAAATCCTTTTTTGCCCATTGTTAAACATTACAAACTCAAATAAGCTCTGCAGAAAGCAATTCAAATACTAACTTATATTTTGTATTTGTTTTCGCTTCATATGTACTTACTTTTACCTTTGCAAGAACAACTCAAACTTCGTGAAATATGCGTGACGCAGCATTTTATGTTGCGGTTGTTTTTGCGTACCTATTTGCAATAGACTTACTTTAAAATATTAACCCTTCAGTTACAGGATAATGAGATACAATAAATATTAAATTGATACGTGATATTTTATGAATTAAGGTGGTTGTCCATTCGTAGTCTCTCCATTAAGTTTGTTATGTTCACTGATTTGATTAGTCAAAAAAGAGTTTTGTTTGTAAGTTTTGCTGTTTCTTTTCAGGATTTTTTTCTCTTTCTCTGTCAAACAAATTAAATTTTTGTGAAAAACAATTTTATTTGCAGAAAATAAATAAACTGTAAGTTATATAAGTACAGTAATTATATTTTAGCTATAAAATAGTTAAATCTACTTGAATATACATATGTAGCAAATAGGTATGGCATATGAAAATCATACCCAAAAAGTTTTCGGTCAAATCGTAAATACCAAATTCACGGTTTGACCAAAAACTTTTTTGACCTGGTAAAAAGCTTCCACCTTTTCCCCTATGTAATCAATGAAGTGGGCCAGCAATACGTAAGTTACGACGAAAATGTGTATCGATTGTGCTTTAGTGACCCGTCCCTGAGCCATCGATAGTTTTGTGTTTAGACATATAAACAAGTCAGCGATCGATAACATTCACTAGGCCCACGACCTATATAGAATGTTGACCTGTATATACAAACTGAAATAGACAGCCTCGATTGAATTAAAAAACTGAATAAACTTTTGGACGCCTTTAATTATTAACCACTGGGTGAGTAACAGTTGACATGTATGAGGTAAATTTTCGACGAAATAATGTCGTTTATGTATTTGACTTGTGTTGGGCTTATTGAGTTGATGTATAACTGCAAGTTTTTTTGGTACAATTTTTTTATTAATTTTATTTTTATTGAGTCAATAGGATGTTCATTGAGGTATGGTGGAACATGGTCCATTTTCTTTATGCGCCCATAAGGAAGGCCCCAAAAGCGGCAGATGATCATGATATGTATTCTATTTTAACAAGCAAACGACATTGAGACAATTTATGTGCTGATTTAACTTTATCAATGGCGAATATCAATGTTCCCGTGGGAATATCAGGATAAAAAGTATCCTATGTTTTAATCCAAACTAACTTCTATATCTGTACCAAATTTCATCTAAATCTTTTCAGTAGTTTTAGCGTGAAATAGTAACAAATAAACAAACTGACATACTTTGACATTTATAATTTTGGTTATTATAATTTAGTATTCTGATTTGGTTATAAGGTGAAACATTATGTCATAGCTTTACTGCGTGAACCCAATTGTTTTCCTTTTTTGATCAAGTAGAAAGAAATCCATGAGACCAGTGACGAAGCCAGTATCGTAGTGTGGCCTACGCAACAAAAACGCATCAGCAGCGCGACAGCAATGCGACAGCAACGCGACAGCGATAACTCACGTATCCACATAGCAGCCGCACGTATAACCATAGCAACCGTGCGATTAATAGCCCCGCATGACTCGATGTATATGTATTCATAGAGCAACAAGTGTATGAACAAGGGGACGAAAGATCACTTCGACCCCGTAAGATTTTGTTATATCGCTATTCTTAACACTTTCGCTAACAGTGAACGAGACTTAATAGAATGTTTATTGTAATAACGTCTAATAGCCGTTTACTTTCAGTGAAGGAGTTAAGAATTGATTGATCTTGAAAATTGAAACGGGTATTAAACGCGTAGAAACGTGATAGATATTTCACCTACCTAATTTTCCCGACGTTTCGGCCAAGTTACATCGGCCGTGGTCACGGGCTGACTGGAGATGCAATGCTACGTCTCGCCGTCGTCCGAGGTGGAGTCTTCATCCACCGTCCAGTTTTTTCTCCACGTACCGTCACACACAACACTAATAGTGTCCCTATTCTGTACCGCAGCCGTATTCTGATTCGTAGATAACCGCGCATCAAAAGCGTTTTTTATCACTGGATTGATCTTCTTCTATTTTGAATCTACTCGTAAAATTTGAAAGGGTTTTCTACTCAGTCGTAATAGGAGATCTTTATACAATCTCGAGCTTAGTACTGAACCATTCAAAGCAAGTTCCCAATTAGAATGAAATTGATTTATTCAAAGCTGTTTCACTAATGAACACGTTCAGTCGTTGAAATAAACGTTTGATAAATATTTATTACAGCTATGATCTATACCTCTATGTCATAATCTGTTCTTTGGTTTATGCGTTAAAGACATATTTACAGTTACAGGCATATAAGACAAAAGTATTTATAGTATTAGTAAGGGTGTAGATGATCGTGGAATCGCCAACAAAGAACGGAATAATACGAATAAGAACAAAAGTGACAAATATCATACAGCAAACATAATAAACAGAAATCGTCCTTCTTTGGACCTGAAATCGGTCCGTAAATTTGAGTGAAAGGGCCTGCTCTTTGAAGTTAAATGGCCCTTCTAGAAAAAGTAAAATATAAAAACAAGCATCCCTTCAAACGAAATTGAAAAAGTTTCGTAAAAGATATTGTTTTGTAAGAAGGATACCGCGTATCAGAGTGCTAGCTTAGTTGATTTTTAACAGTGAAAATATCTAGAACTGTTCGTTGTCTTGTTTATATTGAGCTTGGCAAATTATCAAAATATGACAAATTTGTTACAGGAATTAATTACAGGAAGTAAAACGCATCAAACTATTGCCGCAGACGGTCAAATAAAATTGACAAACACGAAAATGCGACAGAAAATTGTCAGAAATTTTGAACAATAACGGGGCGCCTAAGGCAGACGATATGAGTGATTTTATACATTGCGATCATGGGAAAAAAATGCTTATAGGGCGCTGTACTTTCAGTACGAGTAAAAAATAAGATGGTACGTAAGTATGGGTAAAGTATTTCAGACGTAAACGGTTGCTTACCTACGCCTACGAGTATGTCACAGTTTAATAATTCGTTAGAGATTTATATTAAAATACAGAACTGGGCCTGTAGACAAAGTAACATAGTTATGTAGCGAAACAATAATTCGTTTCGTTATTGTCTATATTCGCTAATTAACTTCCGATAAGACCACGTGCTTTAGCGCGGCTCATGCCAATCCGCCAATCTCATACATTTAAATTTTTTTCGGTCTTCATTATCGTTTTCGAATTGTGACTATGGCTAAAGGTTCAGTTTTGTGTTTAAATGGGTATTATGTAGTCAATTATAAAATATGTAAATACCCTGGCCTTCATAACTTAGTACTTATTACACTTATAAAATTGCAACACGCATTTTTTTCTTAAGAAAAGGATTAAAAGTAAGTTGACTAAAATTTTATAAATAACAGATTTGAAGAAATATGGTGAGCTACAACACGTTGTTTTTTATTCCAAAACTCTAACTGCTACCTATAGTTTAGGATAAATTATAATATGAAAAGTAAAATAGGCACCAAGGTTTGACAGCTGTGTACGAGTATTATCAGTATTTTGGTTGGTGGTTGGCTAGCTGGCTACCATCCTCTAATCATGCATCCATCATCAATCCATCTAAGACGCTATACCAACAATATTTTCAGCATTGTTGTGTTCCGGCAGTTCGAGATAAGATGAAGGGTGTTCCTCAATAAATGAGGATTTTGGAAGAGGCGCGCTTTCATCTTCAGCCTTATCAATGCCTACATTACAACAGGTATGATTAAGGCTAGGCGCCTCCCCGTTGTCTATAAAAAAAAATATTCACTATTTTAATACGTCTACAATATGCCTCAACATGTCATTTCATATGTAAATGTGAAAAGGATTTTACTGAGCACATTTTCAGAACTAGCTCGCAAAACTTCAGACAGCTTTCATGAATATTATAGTGAAATAGACCATCTTAACGCTAGTGAAGACAGGTTTCGAAATAATATACGTTAAAGGTACTTATTAAAATATTCAAAAAGAATATTTTTTTTTAAGATAGTACAATTACATTGTTCATTGAGGAGTAAAGATTGCTTACAAAAAAGGAAGAAAATCATTGTTTGAACTAATAGGATTCTACACAAGTAGGTACTTATTCTGTAAATCGTAGAATATTTTTTGAAAAAAAAAAATGTTTTTGGGATATTAATCGCTGGCCCCAAACATCGTTCACATGTTATACTTTAGCGAAATATGTTTAAATCATATTTTTAAGGTAGATACTATAATTTAATAATTATTTTAGTCAAGCTACCTTATCTTTTATTATCATCATCATTCTTGAGAGCATTCCTGCACAAACCAGTTTGCGCAGGTAAGATGTAGCGTATTGTCTCGGCTACATGCTCCGTCTTGCCTGCGCAAACCGTCTGTACAGGCATGCTCTCAGCTAAGAAGGAGCCGGGACATTAGACTGTTGTAAATGCGAAAAATATTAAATAAGACGTAATAAAGTACTCGAAATCTTATTTTTTTATCTACTGAAGTTCCTGTGACTATGACACAGCATTATAAAACAGCGGTACCTACTTACTCCGGTTTCCAATAATTATTTATTCAACATATCGATTTAGTCAAATTGTGCTTTGTTTTGTAGATAATGACAGGACAAATCAGCCTATTCAATAGATTACTACAGTTTGTACGAAAGGGGTCGAACTTAATATAAAAGAAAATATTTTCTTTTTACAGTCTTTAAGTTAGGTTTTTCTTTTAGACTTAAGGTTTTTCTTGGAACTTAAGTTTGTGTTAAAAACTTCATGAAATAATTTCGTAGGAAACGTTTCGATTTTTTATATTTAGTACCGAATTAATTATCACACTTACAAGTCGTTGTTGTGTTATATCGAAGAATATGATTTTACCTGAAAGTTGAAAAGAACAATAGTATTATTTTTACTAAGTAATATTGCACATTATATGACTACATCGACCAAGAGACATTACGCCTTTCGGTGCTATGATACGGCTTATAGTGACATAGGCAACTTCGGTAAAGGCTCACGAACGATCCTTTAAAATATGTTAATCGTAATTTAGATTCAAATTGTGTGATGTTAATAGATGCGTGTGTATGACAGTAAATAAACTAATATATAACACTGCCATAATATAACATCCTATCACAACATAATCGAGCATCCCCTGTACTGGCAAGCAGGCATATTATAACAATAAAAATTCTATTGTGTCTCGTCCATTGCCAGCAAAAGGTTTAATACCCCTCATTAAACAACAGTTTAATAAACTACATTATGCCCTGAGAACGTTTCCCTTTATTTACATCAATTGTACGATTGTTTTGATAACAGCAAATAAATAAATGAAATAAAAACATTTTATAAAAAAATATCAAACCGACTTCAAAAAGTAAAAAATAAAACTTTTGGAGTCGGTGCCAGCCAGGGCATTCTACATTGCACTTCTATTAACTATATATTTTTTTGGCCTTAGCTAGCTAGCACCGACTCCAAAAGTTATATTTTTTACTTTTTGAAGTCGGTTTGATATTTTTTTATAAAATGTTTTTATTTCAGATTTTTTAGTTACATCATGTGCCGCTACTTACACTAAAAATCAGCCGATACACAACAATGTCATCTAGGTAAACGATTACTTGCCAAAAGGTGATTGATATTTTTCAAGATTATGAAAAAACTACTAGCCAGATCTTCGTAAAAATTATATGGGACCAAATTTACAGTATACCCGATCGAACAAAAAAACAATTATTATAATCGGATCACCAACACCGGAGTAATCGGTATACATACATCAGACAAAAAAAAAAAAAAAAATACGCGTTGAATTGAGTACCTCCCTCCTTTTTGTTGAAGTCGGTAATAAAAAATAAATAATTGCATACAACACACCAATTATCTAGCCCCGTTAAGTTTCATGAAGAATTTGTGTTATGGATACTAGATAACTGATAAACATACTTTTACAGGTACTTTTTTCTTGTAAATACATACATAATATACATATTAAACTAATATGTATACTAGCTTCCGCCCGCAGGTTCAGCCACGTGGTTCCCGTTCCCGTGGAAATATCGGGATAAAAAATAGCCTATGTTACTCTCCGCATTTTCAACTAACTCTCTGCCATAAATCAAGTCGTTTGATTGCTTAATAAAGGCGTCAAGAAAGGACAAACAAACACACTTTCGCAGCATAATTGGTTAGTGCATTGGGCCGGATTCCCAAGGATGCGGGTTCGAATCCCGTCAGGGCGACATGAGACTAGTTGCTTTTTTCTAGTATATTTTCTTGTATATTAACCGCCTCTGTGGTCTAGTGGTAACAACCACCGGTATCAGATCCAGGGGTCCCGGGTTCGATTCCCAACGGGGGTACAATTTGTATTCGGTTTGGTTGGTGGTAGGGCTTGTTGTGAGTCCACCTGGCTAGCTACCACCATCTTATCTAAGTCCGACGCCATAATAACAATGTTTTCAGCATTGTTGTGTTCCGGCAGTTAGAGATAAGATAGCCAGTTCCTCAGTGGTTGAGGATTCCTGGTGAGGATCGCTTCCATCTTCAGCCTTATCAATACTTACCATCAGGTATGATGAAGGCTAAGAGTCTCCCCGTCGTTAATAAAATAAAATTAATATTTATCACACTTTCGCTTTTATAATAGTTAGGATTAGGTTTAGGGTTAGGATAAGATTGAAGGCAAATTCAAAACATTCTTTATTCAATTAGGCATATAACACGATTACGATTGAATCGTCAGTTTTGCTCTTCCACCCATATAAGACTATTTTAGCTGATTTGTAAATATCGTTGCTTCGGTTGACTGATAAAGCGACCGATCTTATTGTCAGTCAAAAGATGTTACTCTTAAATGATAATTGATTGGTTTCTTTTTACATTGTTTTAGTAAGGTTTTTCTTTTAATGTTAAGATTTTTCTTGAAACTTAAGTTGAGTTAAAAACTTCATGAAATAATACGTACATCTTATGTTTTGGCGCGCACTGTTCATTGATATAAAACAACTTTTCCGGATATCAAACGCGCTATACTTCACGAACTAAGTTGTAATTGTCCGTATTTTTCAAAAGTATGTATTTATGAGTTATTTGAAAGCTATTTAATTATTTTATGTTTTACTAGCGGACAGCCGCGGTTTCACTCGCGTGGTTTTGTCACACCTTCCCATGAGAATATCGTGATATAAATTAGCGTATGTTTTAATCCAAGCTACCTTCTATCTTTGGGCCAATTTTATCCAAATCAGTTCTAGAGTGTTTGCGCGAAAGACTAACAAACATCTAAACATCTTTACAAACTTTCGCATTAATAATATAAGTAGGAGTAGGATATGAGTAGGAAGTAGAATATCGCGTGACGCGTGAGACGAACCGAAGCCGACGCGAGCGCACGCGACGTACATTTCACTTTCAACGGATGCTCTTAGCTGCCTTTTACGACATCTACGACTTGAAAGGGGGTCGTACTATTTAAAGCCGGATACTGACTCTGCAGTTTAATATAAGACGTTAGTTGTCTTGAAATTCTAGCAATACAGATGCACAGACGCGGAAAATCGCGGTCAACTATATTTAGGCTAATATTAGCGTGTGCCCGATTTGGGCGGTCGTATAAGCATTACAACGTCACCCACTGATGCCGTTCAAGGGATTTCTTACGGTAAGCGTGGTAAGAGGAGACTATGCTAAGAATATGAATATTCATTCAAGTATTCATAAGCATTTAACATCAGCCATTTTAATTTCTTTGCTACTGAGGCACAGGCCCTTCTTAAAGATGGATAATAGTGGGTATTACAACGTCACCCACTGATGCCGTTGAAGAGATTTCTCACGGTAAGCGTGGTAAGAGGGGACTATGCTAAGAATATGAATATTCATTCAAGTATTCATAAGCATTTAACATCAGCCATTTTAATTTCTTTGCTACTGAGGCACAGGCCCTTCCTATAGATGGATAATAGTGGGTATTACAACGTCACCCACTGATGCCGTTCAAGGGATTTCTCACGGTAAGCGTGGTAAGAGGGGACTATGCTAAGAATATGAATATTCATTCAAGTATTCATAATCATTTAACATCAGCCATTTTAATTTCTTTGCTTCTGAGGCACAGGCCCCTCTTATAGATGGATAATAGTGGGCCGCGCCGTGAAAAATGCAGAAATGCAACTGGGACCAACGATTTGAGGTATCTTCTAAAGCACGGAGTATGACCGGCCATTGCAAACGCTAATCACTGAGCCACCGAAGTCCTCTTGGTTCACGTTAAGTTTTAATACAAACACTATTTTAGATTAAAGCTTCTCAGAAAACATTGAAGCATTGAATATTAACAGCCTTTTAATTACGGTCTATTTGTCTAGCTAGACAGTTGTCTAGTTTAGTTAAACTTAATATCGAAACAGAGAAGTATTTCCTTTTGCTTAGAGTTATTTACAACGTTTTCTTAATCGCCAGTTCGACGACTAATCGGCGTCTGGTTATTTCAAACGATTCGATTGATAAATGATACAATCATTTACGTGTATTGTGAAATTTTTGAAAATATATTTCTGGCTTTGATCCCGCAATAGAAATGTCAGTCATTATGATTTGTATGTTCGTGGAATTTTGTAGATTGATATACCTATTAGATTTTGAAATTTATCAATTTACCAGGGCTGTAGAAAATATGTGTTACTACGGTAGGAATAAATAACAAAGATAGATAGAATTAAAGTGTGAAACATTGACGCCTATTTCTTAGAAACGATCGCCATACTGGTAAATGTAACTAGGTTAAAATAAACGTAGGTATTAAATGTAGAATTTTCTTTTACTAAACCAGTTTTTTTTATCAGTCATGAATGCTATTTAATTTGACGAAAGTTCTCAAGGTACTGTCGGGGAACTTCTCGGTTGACCAGTAGAGTTATTTTAGGGGCTTTATTTAAAAACAGTAATAGATTTATAGAAAATATTTATATCACAAATAATATTTATATACATTAATAGGTATTTCATTTGAAAAAATAAATTCTTTCTGCAACCTCAGAACTTTCCGAGAAAACGATTCCCAAAAAAAATCTGCTGGTTTCCTGATTGTACCTACCTATACAATAATAACTTCACACATGGCATTGAATCAGCTAAGTTTATTTGAGTTTTTAAGTGTTTAAAGAAACTCTTCTTTAGAAACTTAAGCAAAAAAGAGTTATGTTTCACGTAATAGAAAAATAAAAAGTTTAATTTCTGTAATACACCATGAAAGTATCATGCAGTTGTCGTTTACAAAGCACCCATATTACGAGGATTTTCCCTTGATTTATCGAAGTGTTTAGCGTGATTGATACAGGGAAGTAGGGTGTAATGCATTCTTTAGGAGTATGCTCCCATTTCATTATAACGTAAGTGGAATGCATCGAATTACTTGAACAAATAATGGAAGTAATCGTAATGAACAGGTTAGTCTACCATAAGCATTTATTTAACTTCGTTTATTTTTAGTCATAAGTTGTTTTATACGATTTTTTACCCGCCGTTTCATTGTTGTTCCATCAATGAACGTTTTCTTTTCGTCATTTCAATGTCCCCACACTGTTGGGACTTTTGTGATTTTTAAAGGCTTATTAATTGGCCATGACCCACAAGCCACGACCCAATTCGGATTATTCAAAATTGAATAAGTAAATATTATTTATTCAGTCTAGGCTGTTACAAGCACTTGCAATTAAGGAAGCTAGGCCATCGGTTCACAAACCGTACGGCGGGAAACCTTAAGTCATCAAAGGCTGTTTTTCTACCAGTTTTATTAAATACAGAGTCGTCAAATTATAAAGGCACCTGAACACATCATTGCTTTGTGCATATTAACGGTTTTAAGTGCAATCGGGACCAATGAACCAATGACCTTAACATGAACGAAGCACGAAAGAGCTGCATTTAGAAAGGAGATTAGTCTAGGAACTCGTACTATAGTCAAGTACGGAAAAATGCAAATGTTTACTGTACTATATTCGCGTTCCATGTAAATGCTTTTAACCCTGAACTAACATCGTAATTTTTTGTTACACAACTGACAACGTGGGGTAAATTTATCCCAAACAAAAAAAAAACAAAAAAAAATGCAAATATTTTTGCTTGCTAGCTTTGACACAAATCAATCGAAACATCTGTTTTTTTTCATCTTGAATAATCCGTTTCACATACATACCTATCTGTTATACCTATATAACACTCTGTGACTACACATCAAACTTCCATTAATTTTATCTCCCTTGTCAAACAGTATAGGCTATCTTACTTAAACAGATGTGGTCAGAATCCTCCACATCTTTGCCCTATCATATACATAAAGTTTAGGATGAGGTCGGCTCAGTGACTCCCTAAAGGCTCGTAAGGACAGTTTCCCGAATAGAATTCGTTACTACCATCTGAACTTTATTTAGGAGATGTTCTTGGTTGTCTGTTATCTGTGGGCACTGATTTTAGAAAACAGAGGTTGAGAGATTGTATGCTATGATTATTTTATTAGTCTTATAAGAGATTTTTGGGAGGGAATATGGGTCTTTTCAACTTGATGTTATTGTCAACCCACCTTTTATTTATGAAGGTACTGTGTTACTGTATGTAGTTAGGTTGAAATTAAATTTCAGATGAGGACATGCTTGTATTTTTTATTTATTATTGATTTTGTGTATCATTACTATGGGAACCAATAAAGCATATTTTCATTCCTATTCTACATCCATATCACTGAAGTGGTGTGTTATTTATATATTTATTTATAATCAAAAATGTTAAATTTGCATTCTTATATAGGCGAAACATGATCTACATATATTCCTAAATGTAACCTACCATCTTAATTTCCATGTTTGTGGCAAATCAATAAATGATTATGATTATTATAGTCATTTTACAAAAAAAAAATCAAGCTAATTTTGTAAAATGTCAAAATGTTTTTTTTCAGTATACCTACGCTTTCAAAGCCTAGAACTCTTGAGAGCTTTAAGTGGCTCAAATACAACTACTAACTATAAAACAGTACTCTTTAAGAAAACATAAAATAGAGTAATGACCATTTTAAATTTTATTACCCTTAATAGAAACAGAAGCTATGTAGCAATAATAATTGCGCTTTTCAGTAATTTTTGAACTGATAAATAAATAAACGCTCTTATAAATCTTATATCTCCGATAAATAAACGCTTAAATTGGTTTGACATGGTTCCAAAGGGTTCAGTTACTACTTAAACTTACTGTATAAAATCTACATTAAATTATATACATCTCATACTTTTTCAACCTAGTTTGACTCTGAATACTCCTTTGGGAGTGAGTGGTGACGTGATATAAGCAGTATTAATCTTTATATCTCGAGAAAACCTATATATTGCTTACCGCACAAGTCTCCAGGGGGCTATTCTGGATCAGTCTGACCTAATATAGTTTCTTCAACCTTTAAAATGCTTTTGTTGTGTTTTAGCTACAATTTATACAGAAATAATATTTTCACAGCATGATAATCATGCATATGGTGAGCATACCATACGCATTTGAGTAATGTAGCAGGTTATACTGCCAGTGATGTGTACAGTCCCGTCCTATAATCATCATAACATCGCAAGAAAGAAGATAGAAAATGCAAATAGCCAACTTATTAGATAGGAACTGCTCTTTCTTTCCTTCTGTGGTTTTAACTTTTAATATATTTTACTTCGGGTTCTATATAAGCGGGTGCATATTAAACCAAAGGAAGGGGATAGTAATGAAATTACTGGGACACGAGCTGGGATCCTGATTCAGTTTGACATCGTACGCTGTGTGTGAAATTGGCTTAATTATCTGATAAACGTTGCTAGCATTAAATGAGTTCTTATGTTGACTATCTGCAACAGTTATTATATTATTGAGGCGCTCGCTGATTTTATTTAAACTGATATTTGGAATAGATAATTAAAGGGGTTTGAACCTTTTGGCCTCGTCCAGGGTCAGCCATTTTGTTTTTTTTTCAAAACGGCGCGGCACGACCGTCCAAAATGTCAGGTGTCTCTCCAAAGTGGCAGGTTAGTGGATGATTGGAGTTAAAAATACGAAGATGGTCGGCATTATTTGTTTTCAACTCTAATTACTGGCTGACGTGACACTAAGTAACATTTTTTAACATTTATATAGGAAGGTATTATCGTGCGACGTAATTTTGATCAATTTTCAAAATGGCGTCTCATACTACGGATTCGGAAGAGGCCAGCCTCTATACAGAAAAGTTCAAACCCCGCCGCGTCCGTGATTTTAAAGGTGCACAAAAGGTAGTATAGTGGTGTTAAGTAGCTCATAAGCTTTCTAAAGAATAAACTACCACTGATACCTATTGGTAACACCACCGCGGTATCCACCGCCCCTAACATTAGCACCGCTATAACACGCGATATGGTATGGTGCATGATGCTGTCTTGCTTACCCTCTGTTAGCACACGTTATCGAGGTACGAGTGTCGATAACAGGCGGTCATGCTACGGCTTCCTAGCTTCCTCCTGTTCATGTTCCCAGCGGGCTTACCATCATCTAGGTATGAGAAACTATCATGTCAAAAGGATAATAATATAAAAAAATCACTTTATTGCACACAAAGACAAACAATAAAGAACTAAAAAAACAGACAGAAATCATACAACTACGGCCTTATTGCAAAATAGCAATCTCTTCCAGGCAACCTTGAGTAGAAAAATAATAACGAAGAGAACAAAGGGGAGTGCAATTATGGGAAGGATAGTTGATATAGATGTACATAATATGAATAAAAGAAATAAAGTATATTATAATGGAATTGAAAAGGAAAATAGACAAATACATAATAAGTAAATATTAGGAAAAAGATAGGAAAAGTTTTTTTTAATTTTAAGAACATTTTGTTTGTGTTTTGTTTTTATTGAATTTCTCACATTTTGATGCAAGCCTCCAAAGGGTGAACTTTGGAGGCTATGATTGAGCGAAGACGTCACAAAACTTCAGTCATAAAACAAGCTTACTTTAAGAGATTCGTAGTACGATATAGTATGGTAATATTGAAACAATACTGAGCTAAGAGATGACGGCAGGCCCCCAGGGTTGATTATCTAACGAAAACTCGGTTAATTTTCCAGTTTCGTCACTGTTGAGGCTATCATACAGTATGAAAATGTGACAATAATGACAGCAACAAAACTGGTTGCTAGGTGAATTTTTGTTAGAAAATCAGCCTGCCGGTGTCGATTCCTAATGGGGATATAATATAGTGTGTAGTGCTTGGTGGGTAGAATACTTGCGCTTGTATTCCCGCGACCCTTACAACCCCGCATTATTCAAAGCCCGAGTGGATAAGCCTTATCTAGCCTCCATCTTCTTAGTCCATGATTCACAATGAGGCCAAGAGAAGGCAAAAAAATGAATAATTGATGCAATTCTTATACTAAAGACGCAGTGCTCGTGAGAACCAAGCATGATTGTAGTCGCATAGTTTCTATATATTGCTTAAGTACCCTAGAAACAACATTCTTAAAATAATTTCTTGAAAAAATTCGCCACAATCTTGCGTGGCGGTAAGCAATTTTTCTTTAGCCAGTATTTTCTGTAGGCGGCAACTTAATACTTTAGAAATCACGGAATGAACACGTGACCCGGGTAATTTCGTTCCGTGTAAATGTAGTTTCAGTTTTTTTTTAAGAAAGTCTAAATTGTACCTGAAATTGGTGCTAATTGAACATTCAGTTTTAATAATTAGTTTTTGCCACTTTCATGCTACGATGGCCTTTAAGAGTTCCATTTTCATGTGAAAGTAGCAGAAATTATTCATTCGTCAAACCTGCATACTTCTAATTAGTTTTACCTAGTTCAAGCACCATGAAAAATGTATAGATACCTACATTAATATCCTACATTGACTGCAACTTAACCACATACACTTTTGTTTACTTTGAGGACTTTTTCATTTATTATTTTAATTTAAATGCATATCTTTTAACTAAATAACTTATCAAGCTACCGACTTTAATGTTGCTCAACGACGGGGAGAAGCTGTCTTCTTCATACTTGGTGTAAATTGCGCAATAGCTATAGCTATGTATAGCTATAGCACTGACTGTGCCATTTTTGTTCATAGAGGGCATGCGTCACAGTAGCGGAGTCAACAGCGCACGTGAGGACCCTTGATGCATGCGCTATGACAATTGAAAAAGTACAGACAGAAACTCAAATGACTACATTAACGTCGAGTTCGTTGATGCATTCATTGAATGCGACAAACGATAGTGGACTACAAAGATGACGAAAGTTGAAGATGAAAGGGCAGGGCATAGTGTAAACGCAGTAGCATTTGAATCATGTCACTACGAATAGGGACTAAGTTTTCGATTTCAATAAGAACCAAATCTACGAGTACAGTCAACAGTTGTACATTTGCACTACGAAAACTGCCGCTATTACGAGCGACGTAAGGGCGCTCTCAAGGTCAAAGTGTAATGCCGTAGCTGCTGTTGACTGTACATACTTGTAGGTACATAATACGTATCGCTTTCATATCCTCAATCGCACTGGAATCAACACGTACGAATGTGCGTACTAAATTTATCCGATGAGAAGTAAACGTTCGTATGTTTGCGCAGGAACGCGCAATTTTGGTAAACACCACCGAGAACCAGAGTCATTCAATAACGAATCAAACGTGTTTGATGTTTAAGTCGTAATTTCAACAATAAAAATACGCTGACCCATCTTTTACGCAACAGCCACAGTATATAAGATGGCAGTTGACACAGTTCAATCAATTAGATTTACGCTGAATGGCACGGCAACATACATAATTATAGCGGATTCAGGTATTCTCGTGATTGATTTACATGCATTTTCTCTGTAATGGTGCATTCACACGGCAGTTACTTTTTCAGAAGAAAAATAGTGCAACACGGTAACATTCGATAACAACTCACTAACATATACTAACTTTTTGTTGACGAATGTAGCTCAGTAACATTTGGAAACGTTGAGGAACAAAAAGCTATTGCGGTGTGGATACACGTTCCATAAGATTCAAAAATATAAGTTGGCAATTAATTATTCATACCCGAACCAGACACCAGTGTCCAGAGAACATTGAAATATCTATTGCGTCTCATAATCCGGGGTCTGAAAGGTTTATTGAACTGATTACTAACCAAGAAAAAAAACAACGGTTTGCACTCTGGGAGTTCCGGCAGAAGTGAAAACCGCTTAAACGAAAATAACGATCGAAATACACTATATCTGGACCACAACTTCATAAAAAGTTAACGAGAACAAACACCAACTTGATTTGGCATGTAAATCCATTAAAACTGACCTGGTAATAATATGAAAGTTGGTAATAATGAGAGATCTTACATAATGGTTGTTATTAACTAATATACGTAGATCTTTCAAGTGTGAGACTTTATGTAATTTGAAATAGGTCAACGGTAAAAGGTCTTACGAATTTTCGGTCAGGGTCACGTGTCCTGACGTGACTTTAACATTTTTTACTCATCCCAAAAATTTTAAACTCTGATGTGCACAACGCCGTTAAAGAAGTTTTCCCTTCAAGGAATGTCATGTCATTATTTTAATACGTATCAAACCACTACTCTTAACCTTCAATAGATCTATAGACTCAAAAATCTCAACCAAAAGACACGAGACAGTGTATCTTAATCCTAAAATAAAAAATGAGAAAGTGTGTTTGTTTTTCCTTTATTGACGCCCTAACTATGCAAACAATCGACTTGATTTTTGGCATAGAGTTAGTTAAAAGGACGAAGAGTAACATAGGCTACTTTTTATCCTGATACTCCCACGGGAACGGGAACTAATTCTCTATAATTAAGCTAGCTAGCTAGCTAGCTAGGAAGCTAGTTCTCTATAATTATTAAGAGAGAAAATACAAACGACACTAGTAAAAAAACGAAAAAAATAAGTAGCATAATTCCGCAAGAAAAACTTACATGCAAGATGCACCGCCTGCCCGCCCTCAAATAAAAGCAGATGCAGCACAGTGACACACCTTGCACCTTCACCGACTACTAAATTCTTCTATCAAATACATACGAAACTAATCTGATATTTTTATCATGTACAATCGCGGAATTTGCCGGTAACCCACTTATCGTGCAAAATCCCTTGATCAGCTATCAGAGGGTTGTAACTATTCGACTGTCCAAATCGAGCGCACGCGAATATCGCCCGTGGTCAACCGGGAACTGCCGTGCTGTACCTACTCTTTCAACTTATTTATTAGGGATTATATTAAAATACCAAAATTACTCTTGGATAAAAAACAAACAAAATCCTAACTAGGATTAGTTAGGATTTTATTTGTTACTAATATTATAAATGCGACGTTGTAGAAGTCATGGCCGCGCTTGACAGACTGATCGTTTTCGATCACGTTCGTTAAGCAACGTTCGGCCCGGTCAGGTGTCGGATGGGTGACCTTAAAGTGGCATTATAACTAAGCGATTCCGTGCTTCGGAAGGCACGTTAATCCATCGGGCTCGGCTGTTGTCAGTCATTAAGCCAAGTCCTTAAAGGCGGCCTGATTAACTCTGACACTAGAGGTGGCCACTAATCCTCATATGATAAAAAGAAGAAGAAGAATGCGAAAGTATGTCAGTTTGTTTGTTTGTTACTCATTCACGGTAATACTACAGAACGGATTTGAATGTATCTCTATTATGTATAAACGATGCAAGATCCAACCAACAGTTTCGCAGGAAAATACGTTAAGTACCACGAAATTCACACTTTTGTTAACTTAACATTCACAATTTCATGTTGTCTGACCCACGCGTTCGTTTAAATTAATAATATACTAGAAAGGTCACACTAGCACAATATTTAAACGAGACCACGAACATGACACGAAGCACCCCTGTGTATCGGACGTGCGTGTTCGTAATTCACGTATTTCGGTAATTGGACGTTTAACAAATTGCCTGAGGCCAAAATAACGAACAAAATTATCCGTACGCGAAATGAATTGAAACGTTTTCTTTTACGATGGCGAAGAGATGGTTGTACTTCCTTAGTATGATTGGTGAATTTTAGCGTAGAAGTAACCTTGTTTGTTTAAAAGTTGGTACAATAGGAAACTACACTTACGACAAAAAAATATATCATTCTTGTTTCTTTTCCATTTATAAGAATACAACTAATTAAGGTATAGATATTACTATTCACGTGATTTTAAAGCCATAGGCTTTAAAATCACGTGAATATCACCTTAAATAATATTAGATAGATTTAGATTTTATAATTGGTGGCTACCAATTATAAATTTAATATAAGGTTGGGGAAAAAGTATTTTCGCATATAGTATGTATGAATTTGTTATAAAATCTCTTTGTCTATACTATTTGTATCTGGCTGGTTTTGGTATCATTAAAAGTTTAAATTTTAAAGAAGAAATTCCAAATTCAAATTAGCAAAATGTCTGATTTTCATTAGTATATCTTACTGTCAAGATGAGTGAATCTATTGAAGAAATTGGATACATTTTAAAATTTTACTACAAAAAAGGAAAAATGCAATGCAAGCCGCGAAAAAAAATTGCGATGTTTTTGCGAGTAACACAAATTTGGTTTAAGCATTTTCAATCTGGAAATTTTGATGTCAAAGATGCACGTCATTCCGGTCGCCCTATTTTGGATAAAATTGAAGCCATTTTTTAAAAAGTGGAGCAAGATCGGCATATCAGTAGTTACGACGTAGCTGAAGAACCGGGAATTGACCACAAAACAGGTACACAAAAAAGGCTCGATATTTGGGTACCTCACGAGCTCACAAGAAACCTAATAAACCGTGTACTCATTTGTGATTCTTTATTACGACGTAATGAAACCGAACCATTATTAAAGAAGCTGATAACTGGTGATAAAAAGTGGATCACGTATGACAAGAACGTGCGAAAAAGGTCGTGGTCAAAGGCCGGTCAGGCTTCACAGACTGGGAAACCTGGGTTAACTCGCAACAAGGTGATGCTGTGTGTGTGGCAGGACCAACAATTCTGAACTCTACTGATGAGATTAAAGCAAGAAGTTGAGGGAAAGCGGCCGGAATTAATCAACATAAGGGGTTTCTCATAATGATAACGCTAGACCTCATACATCTTTAGCCACTCAGAAAAATTAAGAAAGTTTGGCTGGGAGGTGTTAATATGCATCCGCCGTATAGTCCTGACCTTCAGATTTCCACCTGTTTCGGACTCTTCAGAATTCTTTAGGCAGTGTCAGATTAACATCACGAGAGGACTGCCAATACCACTTGTCACGGTATTTTAATCAGAAGCCCCAAAAATTTCTATAGCAATGGAATCATATCCCTACCTACAAGATGGCAAAAGTTATCGAACAAAATGGTACCTACATACTTTAGTTAAATGTAAATAAAATAAATTTAAAAATGTTTTGAATTTTCTTAAAAAATGCGTAGAAACTTTTTCCCCCAACCTATTATAATCTAGGAATACAATGTTATATCTCATAGTATGGTTCCATCGAGTAGAGATATTGAATTCACTAGCACTGGTTACACGGTGCGTTACGACAATTCATAAAAAAACAAAAAGGATTAATATTTTATATTACAATTTTACTCCTTCTCGTAATGTAATAGTAATAAAAATCAAATATATTTTTTTTACTGTGAGATTTTATTGCTTTTAACGTAAATGCGAGTAGGATCGAAAAATTCTGCGCTCTTTCATTCCACCCAAAAACGTTTTCCCGACTGTAAGTGCTACAAGAAAAACAAATTAATATGCTGAAAACGTTACCTAAT
The DNA here is from genome assembly GCA_910589605.1 of Chrysoteuchia culmella. Taxonomy (NCBI): domain Eukaryota; kingdom Metazoa; phylum Arthropoda; class Insecta; order Lepidoptera; family Crambidae; genus Chrysoteuchia; species Chrysoteuchia culmella. Next base: position 8,731,404 of record OU342651.1, read on the forward strand.
AGCAGAAAAATGAAATACGACACCACGGTACCAACTTTTTATTTTTCACAATCCATAAGGTGCCAATTTTTATTTTGTTTATTAATGTAACATTGAATTACGAACAACGAATATTATGATTTTTCATGTCGTCGAATACTCAACCGAAGTAGCCGTCAGTTCTAATAAACAATGTAATATTCTAACATTCTATCGTCTGTATTCTAAAACCATAATCCTATTTGCTTAAGAGCCTGAGAGCTAAGCAATGTCTTCTAGGAGCTCGTAATATCATTTCGGCATTCGACGTATGTATAATAACTTTGTAGATTGGGCTTCGTTGTTTGACTTGAGCGTAGGTGATTGATTTTTCTTTCACTTTTATTTAGAAAGGTATGTACTCAGTAACGATATATTGCATAATCATTCCTAAATGCCTGCTATTTGATACTCTAATCTAAACCAATGAGGCATTAATCAGCCTTATCAATTCACTGATTGACTCATTATAATTGCAAATTAAAAATAAGTAAATGGCTTAAAAGTATGGATTATAACGAGACAGAGAAATTTTTCTAAAAACTACACTCAGCTGTTTATTACAATATACTTTTTTAGAGAGAGATATATATATATATATATATATATATATATATATATATATATATATATATATATATATATATATATATTGTTTTCCACTCTTTATTAATTAATTTTCTTTTCGTTTTTAAAGTATTCTTATTAAGTAACTTCAGAATACCTACACACAAACTCCAATAGACAACAATGTCTTAATTATATCAAGGGCCCCCTTGTTGCTCGTAGCACAGGTTTAGCCTACCACAGGACAGGCAACAGTAGTCACCAATTTCAATTCTAAGTTATACAAGCCTTATTGTATCTTAAAACATGTTATTGAAACAGTGTAACTCATTTCCTGAAATAAACTTAATTTTATTTATTTATTATTATTTTATTATTTGGAAAATCACTATCTATTTCAAGAACTTTGACGGTGACTTTTTGGTAACTTTGTCTCATCTTATCTAAGTCTAATCTACCACCAACTTATCTAAGTCTGACTTATCTAAGTCTATTCTATCACCAACTTATCTAAGTCTGACTTATCTAAGTCTAATCTACCACCATCTTATCTAAATCTGACGTCATAACAACAATGTACTTAACATCAGGTATGATGAAGGCTATGAGTCTCCCCACCTTGAATAAAAAAAACTCCATAATCCTTCTGCATGCAAAAAGAATACATTTGGAAGTAAAGTAAAACCGGAGTTACAATCTGAGGTTATACTTTACTTTTCTTTTCTTTTTTTTATTTATATAATTTCAACATAATAATTCTTTAAGTTAATATTGTTATAACAGTGTCATATAAACCAATTCTGATTTTACCCGACACTGCTGTATTCATCTTCTGAACGCTTAATTACTTACATACTTAATACAGAAATATAATAATATCGTAATGTTTATTTCTTCGTAATTTAGCAAGTACCCATAGGTGAATTGTGTTGTAAACACTTTTTTATTTTTTTATTCGAACAGTTATTAAATAAGTATGCATTAGTTTGATTACTTTATTACACTTATTGCACAAAATGCAGGTAGATGCACAGAATATCAGTACTTCGTATCGTATATTGTAAAAGGGTACTTAATCTATAAGTCGTCGGCATCAAATATTTATAACCTATATTCATTACATATACATACCTAATTGAATATGGAGTTCGGTGACGCAGTGGTTTGACCCGAAAGTGAAAGAGGTTTAAAAAGCTAGTGGCTTTTAAAACTTTTTCACTTGCTGGACGACATCATCATCATCACGACCTGTTTGGCGCAGGGGTACTAAGTCTGCCTTCTGCGCCAGAGTTCCCGGGTTCGATACCCGGACAAGACAAATATTTGTGTGTGTGAACATGTCTATTTGTCTGGGTCTGGGTGTTTAAAATATATATATATATATATTATATTATGTATTTACAAAAAGTATATAAGTATGTTTATCCGTTATCTAGTCACCATAACACAAGTTCTTTATGAAACTTAACGTAAGCTAGATAATAGGTGTGTTTGTATGCAATTATTCATTAATGTAGTAAATATTAAACAAGAAAATATACTACAAAAAATCTTATCTCATACGTACATCTTATGTTTTGGCGCGCACTGTTCATTGAAATAAAATAACTTTTACGGATATCAAACGCGCCATATTTCCACGAACCAAGTTGTAATTGTCCGTATTTTTAGGTTTTTAGTGGTTTTTCTGATTTTCCCGACGTTTCGGCACCTTTACAGCTGCCGTGGTCACGGGATGACTGACCTAAAAATACGGACAATTACAACTTGGTTCGTGGAAATATGGCGCGTTTGATATCCGTAAAAGTTGTTTTATTTCAACTTGTCTCATGTTGCCCTGACGGGATTCGAACCCGCATCCTTGGGAATCCGGTCCAATGTACTAACCAATTATGCTACAGAGACCTAAAAGACAAGTTGCTTTTTTTTGTATATTTTCTTGTTTAAAATTTACCACATAAAAATCGCATTGTTAAATGCAAAATAAATAATTTATGAAAAATGCATTTATTTATTATTTATGATCATCAAAGATCCTCGCGTGTAGGGCACGCAGGGCAGAACAAAAGATGGGCCATTGTCTGGGGAAATACCATATAGGCAAGCGCTATCGCAGCTGTAACCCCATCTGCACATGTTCTCCTTGCTTCGGCCGATAATGATGATGAATTAAATTAAAAGCTTTTTTTTTTCATTCTCGCTGTGCACCTTTAACACACGTAGATTTAGAATACATAGAGAGTGTTGTTTGCCCACTTCGAAAACTGCCCATTAACCTTTAATGTTATTGACCTCCACAAAATGAATTGCCCGCTGTCAGACCTTCCAATCCTATATACTTGACCACCATCCAATTTCCACGACCAATTTACTATTAGCTTAGTGGCTTTTATAGCTTTGTTACTTGCAATTTTGGTTTAGTTATTAATTTTCTGGTCAAATAGTGCAACTAACCTATTTGGTATTTTATCTGTTGATAAGTATGAAAATTCGTATATGCAATCATGTGTAGTTTGGATGACATGGGTTTTTGGTGAAATGCAATAAATATGTTGAGCACTTGTATTTCCTAATAAAGAAGTATGTACTATATTATTGCATATACTTAGAAATTGCAATCATAGTATTTTTATTGTTGAACTATGAAATAAATCCAAAACAAAATTTTTAAACAAATTACCAATTTGGAGTCGGTGCCAAAAAGAAAAGGAGCTAGAATGCCTTGGCTGGCAAAAAAATCTAAAAAGAAAAAAATTACCTTTTGGAGTCGATACACCAAAAGGAATTTTTTTTCTTTTTAGATTTTGAAGGTTTTTATAACGTAGTTTTTTTTTTTCACTTTTAGTTTCTGTAATATGTTGTTTTGATAACTACAGTAGGATTTTTCTAGATTAGGTTTCATGAAATTTTGTGTTTTTAAACGACTTCCAAGAAGGAGGAGGTTCTCAATTTGGTTGGTATGTTTTTACGTTAAAGAAAGTATCGTGAAAACTACATCGTTAAAGTTAGCAAAAATGCTCATAAATAAAAACTACTAAACCAAACTAAATTAAATTTAAATGAGACCAAATGACTACTATTCCGCATTGAACAAAAAAATAACGACGTAAATCGGATCAGAAATCTCGTCGTAATCGGTGTACATACATGAAATGATAAAAAAAAACAAACTAATTAAGAACCCCTCCTTTTTAGAAGTCGGTTAAAAAGGCATTAATGATTTTTTCGATTGTTTTTATTTTTAAATTAGGGATCTTATATTTCACTTTTTGAAATCCCTTTCCATCGACAATGGCGCAGATCGCTTCCTCGGCGTATTTATGCATTGCGATGCGGTTGTAGTATGTGCGAGCCTTTAATTTTAAGACGCTTTACGGAAAAAAATCGCACTTTTTGTTATAAAACTATAGCCGTACTATAGTTTTAGAGATGTAATAAATCTGGTAATAAGATATATGTCTTCATACATTTATCTAGATTTCTAAAGTTTCAGAAACACGATTTTATGATTATTGATCGACACTTTTTTCTTTTCGAAAAGACCCCTTAAAAATACGTAAGTTCAAGATTCTTCTCAAATGGGGTTACATATAGGTACTATTGGAAATTGGTTTAATTAGTGGACAGCAACGAAATTTAGCATCCTGTAGTTTCATCTCTCTTAAAATCGCTATAGTTATTACCTCATCACTATTTCGCTTCAGTCAGTATAGCCCCTAATTGAATATCGTTTGCAGCCAGCGCTCATATCGAAAACCAAATTTCAACCAAGCGCGGAACAATCATGAAGTTTGATATTTCAATCAACCGTGAACGAACGAAACGTGTTTGACGTTTCTGTAAAAATAAATTGCATTCAACATGCTTTTGAATACACGCTAACGAATATGGCTTACAGATGAAATGTTAAATTATTAAAGCAAATTTATGTGTGTACACTGATTACACCGAGATTTCAGATCCGATTTACGTGGTTTTTTTTTTTATTCGATGCGGCATAGTTGCCATTTTGTCCCAAAACATTTAGGTTCGATTTGGCCCAGTATGTAGTTTTTATATTATGAGTTTTTTTGTTAACTTGGACGATTTAATTTTCACGATACTTTTGTTTTGATATAAGAATATCGGGTATTTCATTTGAATAATTTCTTTAATCTTAGTACTTTCCGAGGAAACGTTTCTCAAAAAAACTCTACTAGTCAGCTGGGAATGTCCCCGATGGTACACATATTTATTTATTTATATACTTATTGCATGTCACAAAGTTTACAAGGATGTTACAAGTAAGTACAGTTCTTGTAACACCCTGTAAGGGTGTAGCAATTGCAATAGAGAGGGCTTATCTATTATTTAGAACATTGTAACAAGTCCATCTGACTTGAAATGAAAAAGATAACAATAATCAAACTCAAATAAAAAAAATAAAAAGAGTAATCATCATAATAAAATACAAAAATATAAAATTAATTAATGTCTAAGACCATTCCTTATTAAAGATTAATAATAACATTTACAAAATTATCTCGTTTCAATAAAATATAAATCAAAAGTTATTTCACATCTCATTAAATTAAAGTACTAAAAACGAATACTTAGATTAAATAAATTAAAATTATTTACTTAAATGATATTGAATTGTGTATAAATAAAACTATAAAAAGACAATTTCGCACATTTTCAATCAAAAATAATTATTGATGTTAAAATGAAAAATAAATAATAAAAAAATCATAAAATTAAAAATATTGCCTTAGTAATGAGATAAAACCTAATCTGAACTAGAAAAAACATTCTGTAGTTTACAAAACTTTTTAGTGTCTATAATAACAGACACTAAAAAGTTAAAAATAAAAAAACTATGTTAAGAAAAAATCGACTTCAAAAACTAAAAAATTTAAAAATAAGATTAAAGTGTCGGTGCCAGCCAAGGCAAGAATAATGAAATTATTTTTTGCTTTTTAGTTTTTGAAGTCGGTTTTTTTATTTTATGAACTACGGGGAGACTCTTAGCATTCATAAATTATTATCATTTTTACATAAAGTAGTTTATTTTGAAATCTGAGCATGCAATTAAGGACGATTATAATTATGTATAAAAATATTAGAATGTTACAATAAATTATTACCTACATATTCCCGTGTGCTATCAACCGTAGGGGAGGCAGCTCTGACCGGCCACCTTAACTATGACTTAAAGTGTCTTGTTAAATGACACTTTATAATCGATTTTGAAAAAGTATTTTATATCAATGGATAGAGAATTTAATAAACTTATTTAGACGTATTTTGCAAAAAACTTTAATATCTTGTTATTATTTGCAAATCAAGAAAACTCGTCAAAAAACCGCTTTGCCCGAGTAAAAGCCTAAAGCGGCCATGGGGGCACTAAGAGCACAGCGGTCATGCCAAAATATTACAAAAAAACACAATGTTAATTAAGAAAAATATATATATTTCACTTTATTTATGGGAAAAAAACGAATGGTTTAAAATATCGTTTCAAATCAAACAATAATTTTAGTTTTCAAATTGGTCATACGTCATTACTTAAATCTAAGTAAGTACATAAACTTACATATCCTTATGTAACAAGAACAGATTACATCACTAATGTGAATGCGGCATACATTGCGCTGTCTCTTGTCCACTTGGCCCGGACCGCTACGCCTTTTACACCATTTTGTTTTGAAAATCAATTCAGCTCATATTATTTATCCCATGTTGGAACAAATAATATACAAACAAAGCCAAATAGATGAGTAACAATAGACTAGCAATAAAAACATTGAATTCTAAAGATGTTTAATCAAAACAGGTTGAAATTCAAAAATGGATTTTTTAACAAAAATCTCAAAAACCTTGCACACATCGCCGCAGCCACGGGTTTGCTTTGCCAGCTCGGAGCAAAGCAGTTGGTCATAGGGCAGAATTAAAAAGGTGGCACTATTGTTCATAGTTACTCTAAAAACATGGTATGGCCGCTTTGCCTCCAATGGCCGCATTGAGCTGACTAAGAATCTTTTTCTTGGAACAGTAAAGGTCGCTAATCAATATTATGAATGAAAATATAGAGAGAGCTTTCTAGCTTTACTAAAAATACAAGGAACGATCGAATCCTCATTAGAGAGAGATTTACATCGCAATAACTTTAAATCAGTTGAATTACATTACACTTTAACATTCCCAACCATCAGTGGTAGATTAAATTAGACTGAAACTTAGTGATAATTTAAAATTGAATTTAATTCCAAAAGTGCTGACTGCATCCCAACTGTCTGAACTCCATGCCAATTTGGTTAAGCCTTAACTGTATTATTTTCTAGTAATTGATTGATTTTCTAGTATAGATTGTAATGTAGCTGAGTTTTATGGGTCAGCAAGCTAGCGGCGGGCTGATTATATAACAAAAATCACCTAGCAACCAGTTACGTCGTTGAAATGGCATATTTTCATATTTCTTCTTAGCTTGTCGATGGCAGACACTAAAGTTTTGAGGCCCAGAATTCAGCCACTTTGACAGCCTTGTCGGATGTTAAGTCATGGGATCCATCTGCGTGCAGGTGTCAGGACACGCAGGGCACGATGTTAGATGGGCCAATAGTTATCACCCCAATGCAATTCTGGGTCGAACAATTGGTGGATTTTACACTCATGCCGCAAACACTGCGTTACCGAGCTTCGCATGAGGGATCTCGGCGATGAGTGTGAGTCCAGGGATGTGTAGCTGGCTTTAAATTTGATCTCCATGAGTTTTCTGGACACAGAGGATGTCACAATGGGTCGTGCGGCTAAGTTCAGAGAGGATCTCGGACTTGGCCTGAGAGATAATCTCGATGTTGATCAAAACCACTCGCAAGGCCGGCTCTAATGTTGGACTAGTGGGTATGTTTGCCATCGTGGAGAAAGGATTGTATGACAGCCCTGACAGCGACGATACTGGAAACTATATCAGTCCTATGGATAATCAGCCCTCGGGTTAGACTGCAAACAAATTTTCGATGGCTGACAAAGATTTATTGTGGCGGTAATAGGAGGCTATTAGCCTACTGCTACCACGCTGGCCAGACGGGTTGGTAGATTTGTTTCAAGTTTTCCTTCTTACAGGTGATCAACGCGTCGAGCCTCTTACTCGACTCTTACGACATCCCAGGCATGTAAGGGAGTGGTGACACTTGTATTCTTAGGCCGTCACGACACGGCCAAAGATACTGATACTGGCCAATAATGTTGATGCCAAGTCCTTTCCAGTCCAAGAGCTTAAAGATGTCCTTCAACGCAGCTGTGAACAGTTTCGGAGAAATTACGTCTTCCTGATACGCCTCGCTGCAGTTGGATTGCATTTGTGCTCTGGTTCTGTAATCGGACCGACATGGTGGCAAGTACCTAAACACCTTGATATATAGTGAATTATGTAGTGATGATGGTGATGTTTACCATGGGTGTATTATATCAAACAATTACAACTGTGTGGGACTGATTTATTTTTTAAACTGATTGTAGAACTTGTCAGAACTACTAGTAACCTTGGCGGTATGAGTCAATTTGGCCTTCAATATAATTCATATTTAGGTATCTTCTTTCGTTAAGACGTAAGTCACAATCTTCCTTCGACAAAACGTTAGTCAAAACTACACCTCTATAAAAATGTCGACCTCGACACTGATTATTTATATACAAATGTTTGTCGAACCGCAGTCACGAATCCACGAAATTATCTATCAACAAAATTACCGAATGCCGCACTGTATCGCATGTTTTAATCTGACGCGATCGATCGATAATGTTACATGAATAAATTATGTCTCAGCGAGTAAAGGCTATGGAAAAAGTGGTTGTTTCACAAGAATTTTTATATACTCACAAGTGGTGCCTAAATAATTTTGTGCGAAGGACAGGGGGCATTATTTTATGGGAATATGTACGACAAACAAAGATGAAAATAATATAAATCTCTTATGTTGATATCATAAACTTAGGAGATTTCCACCTTATTATCCTCGGTACTCAGTTGTAGTTAGCTGAATTTAGACTCCATAAAACAAATATTTAAATTTTTCATTTGTGTGTAAGTAGGTATTTGGGTCTGAATGTTTCTGCAATACTTATGCCAGCCCTGTTGTTAATTTGTAAACCTATGCAAATTTAATGCAAATTTTATTTAATAGTGGGAACTCATATTTCTGATTTCAGTTTAATCGAGTTCTAACTTTTGCGTTATTTAATTTTGTTTTTATTACTCAATCTGCAATTCCATGACCCTGCCGAGACTTCAGAAAAGTAGAAAGCAATTAATAGTGAAAGAAAGACTTTGTGAGTAAAAAAAGGTTTGAAATATGAATAATATTGAAAGAAAAACAGTAGACAACTGTTGCTGTTCAGTTGCATTATTATACACAATAATGCAACTGAACAGCAACAGTTGTCTACGGTTTTTCTTTTTATTTCAGACATGAGAAAAATATAATGCATAAATATTTTGAAACAAATATTTTACAGCTAAGTAGTATCGCGCAAACAGCTCTTTAAATGCATACATGTTTTCAACTTTATCTGTTACATTTTCATTTACTGCTAATATTACCTACTATTTTCTAACAAAAGAAACCTAAGAATCTAAGAGAGAATGTAACTTGACCCTTTTTTTCCATAACATCAACAACACCCCAACCCTATAAATCTTTCTTAGCTTTTTTGGGGACAGAAGTGTACACAAAGAAGAAAAAATAATGAGAAAGTGTGAACAGAAATCACACTATGATGTTGGAGTCATATTGCGTAAACATTGTGTTACGTTTGAAGGAGAACTAAATTTGATATCTTTCTTACAACCCAATTCTTTTCTTCTAACAAATTAGTGGATTATTTTCCAAAAATATATAAAAGAGAGGTCGCAACCATATACGCGAAACACCAACTCGTCATTTAATATTGTGGTCTTTTGCGGATTATTTTAAATTAAAATATAATTACGTCAAATACCAAATACGTGTAATTTCAGAAATGTAAAACGGCTTATAAGATTCTGTAAAAATATTTTTAATGAAATTATTGAATAGATTTTCGGGAAAGACATGAAATCTATATTATAGTCAGGTGTAATACGATGTCTTGCCTAAGGAATTACCACATAATAATACCAAAAAAATCGTGTCAGTTTGATAAAAAGAAAATTAAGTATAAAAGAAGAACGGGCAGAAATGTATGGGACATGTACCGACAAATTCCGATTAGCTGTATTGTATGGCATTAGATAGCACTTCCTATGACTTTCTCAATTCGCTGTGGGAAAAAAGTTGTAGCTATAGTGAAATTTATAAAAAGACATTTATTTCTATAATATTTAAAAAACAAGAAAGGTTTTCTATTTGTCAATACATATTAAATTTTGTGATAAGTAACTATTATGAAAAAATTACTTAAATCATTGCTAACTTATCGTCAAGATATTAAAACATAATGCTACAACAATTCTTTGAACCTTAATCTTTATTGGAGATTACATTTTACGAAATTATGCCCGAGCATAAAGCTCTTCAAAGGAGAGGGGTCGCTTTATGTTGGTTCGTTAATTGTGATCGGAACCTCGTTTAGATGTTTTTACATTCACTAAACTATTAATCTACGGCCATATTAAAAAAGGACACGGCAATTTTCGGTACAAACCTAATATCAAAATAATTTAAAATTTGAGCATGAAAGATTGTACTCTTGGTGTTATTCAAAGACGGTATTTATCTAAGTCCATTAAAAAAATTATCAAAAATATCTACCTAATAAAAAAATGCCAATCACATTTTTTTCATGTTTATTTATTTGACATTTATTTTTTAGTATTTAGGATTATTTTTTTAGTGGGAACCGAAATAAATACTGTCATTATCCGAATAACATCACAAGTACAGAATATAATTCTCTAATTTCGAATCATTTTGGTATTACGTTAGTATGGGGAGCTGTCCAGTTGCCGGCCTCAAGCGGTGGCAGCTTGGAGAAACGAGATTGGTGACAGTCTAAGTCCGGCTCTGTATTAAATTGTCGGTTCGTCCGTAAAGTAAATAAATTAAATAAATTTTACTTGACATCATAATATTCGTTATTGTTGTCAACGGGTCTACCCTTATTGGTAGAACTTTATAAGTCATAATTTCATTCTGCATAACAACTGTTGGCATAAAACACAGAAAGTTGTTTGACATACACTCATTTGTTATATATTCAAAACGCATAATTTTGTAAGGCAGAATTTTCATTAGGCAGAATTTCCTTATCCATAATAATAAAAAAGCAGAATCATCATTTGACAGAAATTTCATAAGTACCAATAATAATCAAAAAGAATCGTCTTTTGGCAGAAACTCTATAGTAATTCTGATAAATGATGATTCTGCTTTTTTATTATTATGGATATGCTGCCAAGCATGCTTGCTTGCTACTTACATCAAGTTCAAAACTACTGTCTCTGGTTCAATTATTGCCAAGCATACAGTAATCTTAACAATATATATAACTTAAACATGCATCAACTCAAAAATTGTGTTTGGGACTGGTTGAAAACCTTGAGTTACGACGAAACCGAGTTAATTTTTAAAATAGATAAATAATTCATTAATGACAAAAATATATAATTATGCTAGGTACCTTTAACGAATATAAAATTCTTTAATAAATTCAAATAATTCCATTTCATTATGACTCAACAATATACACACCCTTTCCACACACACTCACTCATATTCATTTTACTCACCGTGAGAGGTTCACTACATATAATCTAACTTTAAGGTTTAGTTTTGATTATGGCATTTTTGTTAGTTTTAGTTTATACCATTTTGCCTCTCTGGTTAAACCTTGTTTTGTACATAGTGAGAGTAAGAGCACTGCACCTGAGATACAGGTTTCCTAGTTCGGGTGCAGATGTTTACCATTGGCTTGTTTCAATCAATGGTTTATTACATGTAAGAACTAAGTTATGTTTACAGTTGTCTTATTGTTACTTGCCAAACAATGTATTTTTTCTTTGGTGAAATAAATATATTATATTATATTATATAAAATATATTATATTATAAAGCATGCAAGCAAGTAGCAAGCATGCAGGCATACAGCAAGCATGCAAGCAAGCAGCAAGCATGCAACCTGGCTTCCGTCACGGCTCCGGCGGTCCCTCGCGAGCCTATCGTCGCAGATGGTTTTCGCTCACCACCTTCTCCTCAGCTCAACATTGCAGGATTTTTATGTATATACATATCTCTATATATAAGGCCCGTGTTATCCATTCTAATGTTCCCTCCAGCGCCATGAGTATAACACTTACAGCCTTCACTAATAGCTTCAAAAATCACAAAAAAAATGTAGACGGCCGAAAAATATAATTATTTTTTTAACTTATGGTAAATTTTAAATAGAAAAATATTGGAAAAAATTAACTCGACCACAAGTGAATTCTCAGACGGGAATCGAACCCGCGACCTTTGGAAATCCGGTCCAATGCTCTACCGCTGAGCTACCGAGACTTGCGAACCACCGTCGAAATTCTCCAATACTTTTATATTTTTAATACGCTGTAGGCTAGCGTTGTTACATCAATGCTAGGAACATCCTTGCATTCGAAAGAAACATCTTTTCAGGTGTTTAACGATCGATTGAAATGCAACTGCCAATAATTTATGATTTTGTAATTTTTGCATTTTTCAAATGCTTTTTTTATACTTATGCTCTTAGCATTGGCCCGGTTTATCCGTAGTATGCCAAGTGAAATTATACCAAATAATTGTGGAACAACATAAAAGGTTTGCAACAAAAAGATGAGAAAAAAAAATGCCAAAGTTAAATATGGCAAATGAAATTCTGCCATCTTAGCAGTATGCCATTGTAAATACGGACATATAAACATTCTGCCAATCAACAATTATGTCTAAAAATATTCGATTAAGAAAGATTCTGCCAAGTGTGTGAGAGAACCCGTTGTCGACTGTTTCCGGACACCATCTTAGACCCAACCAATGCCAAATCTGGCGTCTTTGAGGTGATCCTATGAGAATGATATTTATACATTTTTCTCTCAAGATGCACTTTTGATGCATTGCCAACCCCGTAAGGGATTAATGGCGTGAGTGTACGTAAGTTTTGTACAATAATATTTCAAGAATTAACGTACTTATTATCAAACAGTTTATTCTAAAATAAGTTCACCAGCAACCTAATCAATTAGGTATAAAACCTGAACAAGCAAGGTTTCACACATTCCCACCCACTCGCAGAGCGAGTAAAAGCCTTCCAAATGATTCTAATACGAACATTACTCTAAAGGCGGTCACTCACTGGGAGCATTTGCTTGTAATGTAACAACTGAATATTATTTGGGCTTTAACCTATGTTATAAAATTACAGTATGATTCTAAAACAAACGACAGCCAACTCGATTTTTACGGTACACAGAATACGACCAACCTTCTACAATAATCACTGGAAGCGTTGTGAATAATACAATATAGATTAGCGTTATTTGTTTTGTTTCACTACGAGACTGTAGACCTTTCTCATCAATGGCTGAATAAAACTCGAATCTGCACTCTATCGTGAACACCACTATATCACGCGATATGATGGCGTATGATGCTGTCTTGCTTGCCCTGCTAGGATGTGATGGATGTGAAGTCATCAAGCCACGAGTGTCGATAAAAACCGCTCATGCTACTGAATTTGTCAATGCTCCCTGTGAGCGACGACCTTTACGTGAATGCTACCGTATTTCAAACAATATGGAGTTCGTAAGCTCTGTATTATGCAAAGCGGAATTGAGTACCACGTTCCACGCCGCTCGTGTGATAAAATATTTTATTTACACACGGTACATATTTGACGTTTTGTAACCTTAATTGGTCGCTTTTCGCTCAAATGTTACCACAGGGCTTCGGACTACTTTTTCAATTGTTCTGCCTCTTTATGTCGTCATACGTCGTCAAAACTAAGTACGATTATCGAACTAACGTTCGTTTATTTTGGCACTTGATTGGCATCAAAAAAAGGGGCAATATTTAGTAAGTTATATGACGAAAGTTGTCCGGGTTTTGAGGTAGACCCCTGCAATGCTCGTATCGCATATTACCCGCTGTTTTTTTTTTGCCTTAATTAATGCACTTATTATTAATTAAGGCAAAAAAAAATCTCTCAAATGCTTTTCTAATTACCACAGAAGTTAAATAGAATGTGTAATTACTACATAAGGAGATTAACGCCTGATTTTACAGCTTTGATGATTTGTGTTCATCGTTCTCGTCGTATTAAAGATAGGTTGCTTCTCTGACTTGATCACAGACCATTCGATTCCAGAAAGACTACGAGTTATCTGGTCTTCTATTTGATAAACTTCGACTATTGATGAGTCATCTTTATATTGACAAGGACATAGATGAAAGTATGCGATGTAAACAGAAGATAGACGTCATCAAAGATCCAATCGGTATAGATTATTGACTTCTACCTATCGTTTAAGAAGTAATACTTCCAAGTGGAATATATAGGATACTACACACGGTCTACCACCAATGAATGCCACGTGAATCTGCGTTTCGTGTGCGACAAGCCTTAATAACTTTTTTCATGTGCGAATCGTTAAAAGTTATAACAATGAAAGTTGGGAGTAATTTTTGAATATAAACATTCGGTTTGTTGAATATTTCTGTTGTTCTTATGTATTTTCATATATTTTTTTATTATATTCTTACAACGTTGTTGAGGTTGTTTCTTTATATGACGTTGCTAATCTCTGCTTACACAAGATGCGATGAATTTGGGGTAAAATTACCGATAGTTGAATCATGGGTAGTTGAAGTCATTAATTACAATAAAGATATATTTCTTACCATGCAAAAAAACAGTATTAAATGTTTTAGGGAAAAATAAACTATATGTTTTTTTTTATAACTAAATTATAACTAAAATTCTCAAACGCACTATAACCTAATTCATTAGCTTTTATTAGTTTGAAATTTTTAGCGTTACATCGATATAGTATGATTTTTTTAGCTGTTTTCAATATCATGATGATGCTGCGTAAAACATCAAATGATTTGATTTGATTGGATATATAAATCTAAACTTCAAAAAAGCAATTCGTTATAAAGCTTGTACAAATCACTAAAACCGTTTTCATTAGTCCCTTAGTTTTTATTTATTTGTATAAGCTTTTGCACATACTTTATATGATTTTAAGTAAGTTGTGCTTTTCATAAATAATTCTTAAAGCTCCGATAAAAAAAGATAATAGCCGAAGTAGACATTATTGACTACATCGGATTTCAATATAGAGCACAAATGATTCAACGAAAAATATACCTAATAAACTATTTACATAATTAAGTACTTTAAAATTACTTACCTCGTCGAAATAGAAAAGACAGGACGCCCGCCCAAAGTGCTCCACGCGCGTACACTTCAAAAACTTACTTAGCACCACTTCGAACAAGGATCGAACAGGTTACCATCTGGCCGAGCCCACAAAGTCACATGAAAACACCCGAAAATTTAAGTAACCGATCGATAATATAGTAATTAATTTTGGTTGGCTTCGTATATCGGGCGGGAATTAAAAATTTACTCGCGCCGTTTTACACAGACGTGCGGTCTCCGTGCGAGTCTGAGTCGTACTGGTTTCAGACTCGGACTTCGGTGGAGGGCGGGCTGTCACTGGCTTACCTTTGGTTGGCGATGGCGACACAGACGCGAAAGTCGTACCTGCTTTTAATTTTCTTCCTGAAAAGGTGCGCTTTTCATATCACTACTGTTGGTGTCGCTTGGCCGAACTAATTGACAAAGGAAATTGTGTACGGTTTTCAGCAACTTTGCTCTGTTGGTTTGAAAAGGGACGTCGAGAAAATTCTTGGTCGACTAGTAGACGATTTTTTATAGAGCGTGTTGTTTTGTTGAGTGAAAAGAGTTATAATTTAAGTATATATAATCTTATTATATGTAATACATTTGAGTAATAATAAGTTACCTTTTGCTTCAACCTTAGGTACCTTTCAAAAATACGTTTTCGGACGGGACCAGGAACTTCCTCAAATTGTACTTAGTCGGGTTAAAGGTCGGCCTTGAAGCCTCCTAGAAGACCCATTGCTGATTTTTTTATGTGGTTTGATAAAGTGGTCTTCGACGTCTGTCAGGGCCGTATTTTGGTGAACACTGTTCTTGTTTTAAATACCCTTTCTTGAGAAAAATACTCTCTGTTAGGCCGAGTCAAACTACCACTGGCGAAGGGTAAATGGCCTCGCTGGATTAGAGAAACACATTATCTAGGTTCTTCACTGCTGTGGGCTTAAGACTTAATTGATTTGATAGTTGCAGACTTACTTTTCCATTGTGTATAAAATAATTCATTGGAAGACAGGATCCGACCTCGCTTATTTCCTGCGTATCGTTCTAACGAGACACGAGATCGGCCTAATTTCCCAGGTCTTCGTTTCGTTCAAGAATCTTTCTCCGCTCGTTCTGATAAGTCCCGTCTGTAATACCTGAGCGTTCACTAATGTATAAGGTTGATCGGAATCTGTTTTTGTACTTGTAAAGTTATAATTACGTATTACGTCATCATAATTTTATTAAAGTATATTTAAAAAGCCCGTCGATCAAAGGTCCATTATTACTCCCAAGAATTTATAAACCTTACCCTACTTCCGCTTGCTTGGATTCGTGAAAAACACAAACCTTTTTCTTTCTCAATACGGTACCAATTAATTTTCATTTGTCCGTTTTAATTCCGTTTTTAACGTTTCCTTCAAGTGGTTTTTCTTTCTCAATCTTCATGTTAAGTGGTGTGAAATAAGGTTAACTGTGGCTTGCTCCTTGTTATTTTTACGGTTCCGTTTTCGTTTACGGCCTAAAAATGTATGGGATTTTACAGCGTGAACATAAAAGTAACATGGTGCGTCCCACAGTAACCCCCAGTTGCACCAAAATTCATTGTACGTACCTATTCGTATAAAATATGACGTAATATTATTTTTGTCAAAGCTGTCAAATTCCATACGATTTCAACAGTTTTTAACAAGAAAATTACGATATACTTTATACGAATTCATAAAATAAGTATTTAAATAAATAAAATAAGCTAAGCATTTCCCATGGGAAATATTGATATTATAGTTATAGCAATGACAATGGTCTGAGGCTCACTCATTCGCTGCATGTAAATCAATGGTAGTCAAAAGCACTTTGTTCTAACACAAGACTATTTGCAAAGGGACATGGAAATGCAATGATGGAATCACGATTAACCAGATCGATCATATCTTGGTTGATAATAGACACAAAAGCTCAATCCAAGATTTGAGATCTTTCAGAGGAGCTGACTGTGACTCTAATCATTATTTACTTGGGATTAAAATTAAGGCAAGGATCAAAGTGACGCGCAAACATAACACACAAAAAGAGCTCAAAAAAGAAGAACCAAAAGAGAAATCCAACTAGTACTGAATAACAGGTTTGAAGGATTAAGTTTGTAAGAAGACATAAACGAAGCTTGGAATTAAACAAAACAATATAGTCAAGAAGGTATCGATAAAAGTTTTAGAAACGAGGAAGAAACACAAAAAAAAGAAATGGTAGAATGAGGAATGTGAGACGTAATTAAACGATAACGGTAAAAAAAATTTTTACCCGACCTCCAAAAAGGAGGAGGTTCTCAATACGGTTGGAATGTTTTTTGTATGTACACCGATTACGCCGAGATTTCTGAACCGGTTTACGTGATTCTTTTTATTATTTATGTGGAATAGTTGCCATTTGGTCCTATAAAAAATGGTTCAGTTTGGCTCAGTAGTTATCATGTTATGATAATTTTTGTTATCTTGGACGATGTAATTTTCACGAATCTTTTGTTTATTATTAAACCTAATGTAATCTGGAAAAAACCTGTAGTATACAAAACAAACTATTACAGACATTAAAAAGTATAAAATAAAAAACTGCGTTAAAAAATCGACTTCTAAATCTAAAAACGAAAAAGTAAGCCTTTTGGAGTCGGTGCCAGCCAAGGTAAGAAAATTAAAGAATAGGAGCTCAAAGTAGAATGTATTGGCTGGCACCGACTCCAAATGGCTTATTTCCTAATTTTTAGATTTTGATGTCGGTTTTTTTCATATATTTTTTTTGTCGTGACGAAGCGAATACATTTTTGTTACTATTTCGAAAGTTTCAAAGTCAAAGTCAAAATCAATATCATTTATTCAGTCTAGGCCGATGTTACAAGCACTTATGAACGTCAAAGAAGCTACGCCATCGGTTCACAAACCCTACGGCGGGAGACCTTGTAACGAGAAGAACCGGCAAGAAACTCGTCAAGGGCTGTTTTTTTCTCCCTGTTTTATTTTATACAGAGTCGTCAAACAATCGTCAACAAGCACTTATGAACGTCAAAGAAGCTACGCCATCGGTTCACAAACCCTACGGCGGGAGACCTTGTAACGAGAAGAACCGGCAAGAAACTCGTCAAGGGCTGTTTTTTTCTCCCTGTTTTATTTTATACAGAGTCGTCAAACAATCGTCAACAAGCACTTATGAACGTCAAAGAAGCTACGCCATCGGTTCACAAACCCTACGGCGGGAGACCTTGTAACGAGAAGAACCGGCAAGAAACTCGTCAAGGGCTGTTTTTTTCTCCCTGTTTTATTTTATACAGAGTCGTCAAATTGAAAAGTGACCTTAACATATCAGTAAGGTTAATTTCCATCACAAAAGGAAAATTCTTATTAAAAATATTACATTTTATGGTTATTGTAACCGTCAACAATTTTTAACTGGCAAAGAAAGACTTGTCTATCATACATTAAAACATGTCTCGCATTACAAAATTACTGTACTGAAAGTTGTGAGGTACAAACTACAGGTTAGTATCAATTTATTTTAGATAAAAATATTTAGGCTTTATGCACAGCATTAAGATAAGCAGACTGAGGTAGACCCATTTCCGCTTGCGGCACCCGTTCACGAGCATGACGCATGAACCAACCATCGCTTCGCTCAACCATATTTTACGAAACGTAACGACCCGCCTCACACGACACCGCCGAAGAAACGTTTGAGTGAGCATGACGTACTTCGTTTGTCGTGCTAACCCCACGGTTTCATAACGAAAATTGTTTGTACATTAGCTACCTTTAGCAACTGTTATCACCTCAAAACACTGTCTGAATAATAATCCGCTGGGATTATTTGCCTAGTGTTAAGCCTCTGTGGTTTACCTATTTCAGCTTATGTTGGGAGACATTATAGGAAATAAAGAAAACTTTTGTATCAATCTACAAGGAGATCTCATAAAGAGTTTCCAGATGTTTTAAATTTAAACATACTTTAAATACAAACCGAATTGCATATTAGCAGAATTTTCACATACAGGATCCTTTAACGATGTAGGCGAGCACAGGAATGATTTTTCGATATTCCCACGAGAACGTGAACCACGCGGGTAATATAATATAATAAAGTATTTACTGGTCCCGAGGGATGATCAGAGCTGGTCTTAGACCATGCATTATGCTGAGCCGAAAGCGTTCTGAGACAATCTATTGTGTAATTGTAATGTTTCTTTGTTTTGGCTTTGTGTTGTCTCAAATATACCTACTTATTTCTTTCGTTCTTTCTACTATGAAAAAATAAAGAAAACCTCTTTTATAGCTATTAATTTTGAAAGCATCAATTAAAATTGCAGTACCTACCGTTTATTACTATTAAATACTTTAATTAACTTTATTTAAAAAATCAATCTCCTATGAATTTATTGAATGAACTTTATATTAATTTCTAAACGCTTCATTAATTTTGTAAGTAACCTAACTCTTCCTTTCATTAAAAACAATCTCGAAAGGTCTAAACAAATCTATTACTTTAATGCGGAATTCTTGCTTTGTTACTCTGTATTAACTTCAGGGTATTAATTAAAAATGAATGGGAGATCAAATACAAGATAACCAGTGACAGACAAACATGCACCTTAAGACATTGGCCTAAAGTTGAAATTATTTAAAGTCCTAATGTCCAAGCGTAGATACAAATGACGCTACCTTTCCTTAAGTTTGGATAATAAGGGCAGCAATTAGTCCCTACGAATAAGTTTTCTTCTGAACTTATGATTACAGATTTTATTATAATCATTTCTAGAATTAAACATATTGCCGCTGGGTGTAATTTAGTGATTTCACCGCGGATATCATATCCAAAAGACCTATTGGTTCGATATTGTATTCGTAGTTGAGGTTGGTTAGTGGCTGAATACAATTTTACTAATTGATGAAGTTTAGAAATAGAATTAATTCTCAAATACTGACCAAACATGCCTAACATCAACTGTTCACTTTTAATTTTAAATACGTCAAAAATGGCTTACAGGAAGTCATTTGCCTTTATTTTTTACCACAGCAAAGACCCAAAGACAAATTTCAACTACACAGTCAATAAAATAACAATAGGTACCTACGTACAAAGTTCTTACTGAACATACCACGCGATTAAAATGCTAAATGAGTTAGCCTCCCCGCGAAACCCTTTCATGCAAAGCGACTTTCACGAATTTACACAGCCAAAGTAACTTGGGAATGTTTAATTTATACACACGTAACTTCTAAGGTTATGCTATAACACAAGTTTAAAATGTAGAACAGATACAAACAATATTTTATTATATCATCATCGTAATTTCAACCGCACGACACCCACTACCGGATATTAAGCCTCCCCCAAAAATCTCCACGACGATCGGTCCTGCGCTGTCCGCATGCAATGACTTCTCGCGATCTTTAACTGATCTTCCACCATGTAGTGCCACCATGGCTTAGGTTACAATATAATAGCACCCTCTCATATCGACTTAGGCGACGACCCATCCGAAAAATATTTCATCCTCGGCTGAATTGTCCCCCTTTTCAAATTGTTAGGTGGCGTATCATCCGGAAAATATTTATCTTGGGATGAAACTACTAACCTAACCTTAACCAAAAACTTATTTATGATGGATGGCAAGACCTCCCAAAGTTTTCGTTAGTGTCGTGGGTGTCGCAAAAGGCGACAGCTTTCAGGAGACGGCCAGCAGCGTCTCATATAAAAGTTTTACTGCGATCACCAACCCGCCTGCCAAACGTGGCGAATGAAGATTCCGTTATAAACTGGAAATCACCCTATATGATTAGGGCTGCCATCAGTCCGGGTTTCCCCGGATTTGTCCTAGTTTAGACGTCCCGGGAGCGTCTAGGTGTGATTTCTTGTACATTATATTGTTGTTATGCTGAGTTAAGGGTAGTGTAAATCTAAATTTGCAACTTCGAAAAACTTTGGTTGCTGAATCTAGTTTGGCACTTTTTTAACTCTTTAATCAAATTGTCATAAATTATGCGTTTTAGACAAACACAGTCTATTACATAAATAAAATTAATCAAATTCTTAACAATTTATATCGCAGCTTAAAAATATCTCAATACAATACTTACGCTTCAAAGATGTTAAATTTTCCTAAAAATTGTAAGTTTTTAGTTTGCTCCGATTCCAAGCAAAATATCGGCAAGATCTCCCGTCTTATGAGAAAAGTGAATTTAAGAAAAGTAATAGCTTTAATTTACTTAGCTTAATTAAAAGAAGTACAGAACTCGGATAATTAATAAAATATATTTGAAACACATCGTTGCGCGATAAAGTTATTTTGTACCTTTTTTTCACTATTTGCGTTAAAAGTCATACTTAGTTAAGCATTTTTCGATATCAAAATTTGTACTTTTATATAATAAAGTCCTTAATTTCGATCTCCTTGCCTATGAAATGAGATCGACAGTGATAGCAACACTGCTTATTTTTTTTTTATAATCAGTATAGTCAAATATTACTATAACTTACTATGCTTAAAATGTCGAATTTAATTTTAATTTTAATTTTGGTTGTAATTATAATTTTATAAATTTTTGTAATCATAATCATATGTTGTGTGCTATAAAATGTACCTACCTATGGACTCCTTGGTCTGAAAATTTTATTTTATTTTTTTTTTTTTTATTACTACTGACACGTTGACACGGTAACTAACCACAGACATTAAAATTACGAATATTTTGAACATAACCCGTGTTTAAGTTTACATAAACTTGTATCTTTAGCAGATGTGCAAGTAACTCATCATAATAGTAGGACAATATTATAATGTAACAGAGAGAAAGGTTTCACGAAGTTTCAATTTCTATTAAGTATCATATGTAGGGCTGCCATCAGGTAAAAATCGGACCCAGGACAAAAATTTCGATAACCCTGGACATTTGGATGAAATACAGATATTTCCCTGGACTCCCTCGAAAAAGAGATATAACAGCTTTTTCATACCTTATTTATTTATTTATTAAAATTTGAACAATATTAATACATTATAATATTACATGAAAACAGTGTCACAAAAACCTGTTTAGGTTTAACTTTACACCGTTTGGTTTAGTCATCTTGTACAATCATACATTATTATAATAATTTTTCTCAAACATGCATGGAAATGTTGTCATTATTTTCGAAAAAAGAACACGCGAAGTATCGAATTTACGGACAAAGAAAATCAAATCCATTGCAGGAACGTTTTTTTAATTTGGAACATTACAAAGAGTATTTAACAACTTCAGCACGCCGTTTCATACAACATTGCTGGAGCGCTGTAATGTTCCAAATTCAAAAAGACGCTCCTGCAATGAATTTGATGATTTTGTCATTTTTGCATTTTTCAATGCTATTTTTATACTTATGGTAAATTTTAAATAGAAAAATATTGGAAAAAATTAACTCGGCCACAAGTGAATTCTCAGACGGGAATCGAACCCGCGACCTTTGGAGTCGGTGCAAGCCAAGGCAAGAAAAATAAAATAGTAGGGCCGCAAAGTAGAATGCTTTGGCTGGCACCGACTCTAAAAGGTTTATTTTTTACTTTTTAGTGTTTTGAAGTAGGTAGGTTTCATTTTTTTTATTAAAAAAAATTATTTCACAGTTTTTAAAGGAAGATAGTATCATGTCATCCAAGTAACAAATATGAAATGAAATATATAAAAATGCTCAAAACATAAAAAGTACTGCGTCAAACTAAACCAAATTTTTATGGGACTAATTGGCAACTATTCTGCATCGAACAAAAAAGAATCACGGAAATCGGTTCAAAAAAATCGGCGTACATACATATAAAAAAAAAAAGAAACCGAATTGAGAACCTCCTCTTTTTTTGAAGTCGGTTAATAAATACATCTTTGAGGGGTCGTAGCGTGAGTATTGAATTGAGAATTTTTAAGGCTCTAATAAAATTGTTGAGAATTTCATTTGCTTTATTATGAAATAGACTGTTTGTCTAAAACGCATAATTTATGATAATTTGGTTAAAGAGTTGGAAAGTGCCAAACTAGTTCCATATTTCGCGTGCTGCGCAGCAAGCAAGAGTACTCAAAAGTTGCCAATCTGGATTTATACTACCCTTACTCAGCGTAACAACAATATACTGTACCAAGAAATCAAAACTACATCATCTGAGTTTATTGTTCGAATTTGGTTCGAATTTGAAGTTCAGAAGAATAAAAAAATGTACACTACACATTCATCTAAATTAAGAACAGACCGAGCCAGAAAAATAAAATTGGTTCCTGTGTTTTTTTAGTGCAGTTAACATAAAACTATTTAAATACATTTACTGTATCCAAATACTGTATCAAATGTTTAATTACATCCTTTTAAAATAGTGCGTGGGTGGTATCGGAGTATTTGCATTGATTTTGAGTCACCAAATCGATAATTACTATCGAGGATTAAATTTTTATTTTGGCTGATAATTGTGCAAAAACAGAAGTTTTATCAGTTGCTATAAAAGCTGCAGTCTGTGGGAGGCCCACATCAGATTTACCAGAATCAAGGGAAAAGTCTTGACACCATTGTACAGGTATGTGTATTTTTTATACATTGTAGTATTTAAAAAATAGTAAAAAAATAATTAAGGCATAATTGAGTTAACTTGAATGAGGGCAAGGAAATTAAAGAAAACGCTATTTATATCCTTAAAAATTAAGCATTCTTTTTGAAGTTTCGAAAATACAAAGATTATGATTTTCTAGAACTATTTTAGAATAATTACAATGATAAAAATGTACCGAATAAAATTATAGTACGCTTTCACAATGCAGTTTTTGCCAAATTGAAATAGTTACCTAATAATTAGGTAAACATAGACGAAAAAAGTCTGCTTTTTAATAATTGAAAAGTTTTTTGGTATGGATATACGAAAATGTAGGTTTTAAGTATTAATTGGAATAAGATTCAATAGATAAATTCAGTCATTTGAAAAAAAACTCGTTGTTACATTATTATCTAAAAAAAAATATTATCATAAATAAAATTTTACACCGTTCAAAAAAATTCAATATTTGCTGTTGGTTTATTTTCTTGTATATTTCATGAACTTGTGTATTAGCAGTGTATAGGCAGGATGATGTATCAGTTTAGGCACAGTCAACAGCACATTTGCACTACGAAAACCGCCGCTATTACGAGCGACGTCGCCGACGTAAAGGCGCTCTCAAGGTCAAAGCGTAAAGCCGTGCTTGCTGCTGACTGAACATAACCAAATTGTCATCGACTGAGTAAATCAATATTTCCTATACTCACACTACTTAGCCTAGCCCAAATGTAAGCAACTTAGGCTTGTGTTATGGGATACAAGAATACGGATAGAAATTCATATTATTAATTACATATATAAATATATAGTTTTTTGTTGATACATATAGAAACAGCCATGGCTCAGGTATAAATGCAGGTATTCATTATACAAACATTTGCCGGTACCGGGATCTGAACCCAGGACCTCAAAGTATGCGATAGCTTGAAACAAGTGTTCGTAGGTACCACGGAGGACGTCAATAAAATACTCGTAAACATTTCATTTTGAAAAAAAAACAGTGTTTTTAAGAGATTTTTATAAGTAATTATGGAATTTTCAGGATGTTTCGTTTCATCCTCCTTCTTACGGTGACGGCCTTGGCCGTGGGCTTCAAGAACCCGCACTATGCTCCTGGTCATTCCACCATGGTCCACCTCTTCGAATGGAAGTGGGACGACATCGCTGCTGAGTGCGAGAACTGGCTAGGTCCTCGAGGATTTGGTGGTATTCAGGTAAATAATAGAAGTTTGAAGCTACCAAAATATTTTTGGCAAAAGAATCAAACAACTTTTCCGGATTGATCGCTCTTTTATTTTTACACTCTGTTTTGTTTTTTTATCTATTTTAAGGATTTATAGATTTCCCGACCTTTTGGCCCTGTTGTCTTATTATATTTATTATTATAATATAGTTTTTTTTTTTATATCTGTTACTGCCACAGTTTACCATTACATTTTCACGTAACTGCCACCACCAATAAAACGAACTGACTGCATATTTTTTTTGTTATTTAAACTACTTATACTTTCCCGTTTACCAGGTGTCACCTCCTAATGAAAATCTGATAATCTGGTCAAGAAACCGTCCTTGGTGGGAACGCTACCAGCCAATGTCCTACCGCCTCACCACTAGGTCTGGTAACGAACAGCAGTTCGCAAACATGGTCAGAAGATGCAACAACGTTGGTGTCAGGTACTAAGAACTTAACTGATGTTATTAGAATTTCTTATAGGACTATTTTAATAGACAGCATTTTTATAGATTTCTCCAGGTGTGGGCAAACTTTGGAATGTTGCGGGCTAAACCTTAGATAGAACACTAATGAAGTCGCGGGCAATAGGTACCACGCAACGCACCATGATATTATTACAATAAAAAAATGTGACTTACAACATTTTATTGGCTATTGCTTGTAGATCGTCACATCGTCTTTAATTAACGTATCAACTTAGTTGACTTGTTACATAGAAATATTGCTAGTCTTTCTTTAATGTTGGCATGAACTGAGAATTAATTAATATTCTTTTCACACGCTGCCTGTTCAAAAATACTCCGCGGGCCTGATCTAGCCCACACTACACAATAAATCCTTTGCGGGATTGGTAGAGTATCAAATATGGATTTTGAGAGTGACGCTTAAACATTACTCTCATAGCCATATCTTAATGACGCCAGATTCGGCATTTATAGATATTGGTCTTCATATACAGGTTGGAAAGAATCTATGGGCCCTGGAGGGGAACTACCTTAAATCCCTTAGTTAGAAATTATTTTATTATTTTACTGAAAGGAAACATTCATTTATTTTTTAAAAGTAACATAACTGTATTCAAAGATTTTTGTAAATTTTTCAAAAGAGCCTTGAATAAAAAGTGCTTTATCGTCCCATTAATTTTATAAGTTTTTTTTAATTTATAAAATTCCCTTTAATTTAATTTACTATGTTAGAGAGAGTTGATCCTTTTGATTGACCCTTTCGATTGATGGTATAAAAGTACAGAATATTATTTTTTACAGATTTAAGCTGGTTTGATTCCTGAGCGTGGGAAGCGTATTTTTTAAAATGATTCAATACAGTTGTGTTTCTTTAAACTAATAAACGAATGTTTCCTTTCAGTAAAATGACCTAACAAAAGGATTTAAGGTAGTTTTCTTCCAGGGCTCATAGTTTTTTTCCACCCTGTATATACCCTGGCCATTGATAGAATTCTTCCAGTGCAGTTAATAACTGCACTGGAAGAATTATGTTTTTCTTTTACTCCTAGTTCAGTATGGGAGTCCGTTGTTTTCAGTCTACAATAAAATTTTAAGCGCTTACTACATTTTTGTAATTTCTGTGTTTTTTTAAGAATTTACGTTGACGCTATAATCAACCACATGACTGGAAGGTGGAATGAGAATGTTGGAACTGGTGGAAGTGTAGCCAATTTTAACAACTTCCACTTTCCCGATGTGCCCTATGGACGCAACGATTTCAACTGGCCTCAATGTTACATCGAGCCCCACGACTATCAGTGCTGTGCTGACAGAGTAAGTTAACTTTAACCATTTAAAGTGGTTCCAATTTGATTTTATTATATTTCTTGTCCTGCCGATGTCAGCACATTAATATGTTATTTCTTTTAGGTCCGTAACTGTGAGTTGTCTGGTCTGAAAGACTTGAACCAAGGAACTGAGCATGTGCGTCAAATGATTGTTGGATTCATGAACCGCCTTATCGACATGGGTGTTGCTGGTTTCAGGTAAATTCAACTGGACGTTTATTAACAAGATAATATTTTGAAAATTAGGTAATATGGTGTTGTAACTAAGTTGTTATTCTATTTGTTTGTAGAATTGACGCTGCTAAACACATGTGGCCTGGTGACCTTCGCATCATTTACGATAGGCTTCACAACTTGAACACAGCACATGGATTCCCATCTGGTGCCCGCCCTTACATCTTCCAAGAAGTTATTGACCTCGGTGGTGAAGCTATCAGCCGTGATGAATATACTCCTCTTGCTGCAGTTACTGAATTCTTATTTGGTTTGGAACTTAGCAGAGCCTTCCTGCGCACTAACCAATTGAGATGGCTTGTAAACTGGGGTCCTCAATGGGGTCTTCTGGCTTCTGCTGATGCTCTTGTCTTTATTGATAACCACGACAATCAAAGAGGCCACGGTGCTGGTGGAAACATCCTCACCCACAGGCAGGGCAGACAGTACAAGGCTGCTACTGCGTTTATGTTGGCCCATCCTTATGGAGAACCTCAGCTCATGAGCAGCTTTTCGTTCACCGACACCGAAGCTGGACCGCCGATGGACAATAGTGGGAACATCATCTCTCCATCTATCAACTCTGTAAGTAAGCAAGAGAGTGTAGCCACGTTTGAAATCATCGTCACTACTCATTTTTGCTGGGGCTGGAGGATTAGCCCCCCTTATGAATATGATGCTTCAAAATAATAAATCTTAAAAATAGAAAAGAAATAACTACCTATATAATTATTCTGTCGTTTTTTAGGACAACACTTGTGGCAACGGATGGGTGTGTGAGCACCGTTGGCGCCAAATCTACCAAATGGTAGGGTTCAGAAACGTTGCTGGTAACACAGGTCTCAATGATTGGTGGGACAATGGCAGCAACCAGATCGCTTTCTGCCGCGGTGGACAAGGCTTCATTGCTTTCAACAACGACCAATGGGATCTGAACCAGAATCTACAGGTTTGTATACAAACATGTTGTCAATAAGTATAAAAATATATGAATTCAAGTTTCATAATAAAGCGAAAAAGAATCCATGCATTAATATTCAATGGGTATTCAAAATTATGCGATGCCAGGGTTGATTTGAAGTTGGTTGGGATAGTGTGGACAAACGAATGTTTTTATAATGACATCGAATGTTGAAATTCAGTTCTTTGTACAGTTAATATTTATTCTAAAAAAGATTTAATGTTTAAAATCGATTTGATGTCATATTGCTATAATTTTCCTTCCAGACCTGTCTCCCAGCCGGCAGATATTGTGACGTGATCTCCGGCTTCAGGAATGGCAACTCTTGCACTGGCAAGACGGTTACAGTAGGCAACGACGGTCGCGCCCACATCTCGATTGGAGCTCAAGACTACGATATGATCTTAGCCATTCACAGGGGAGATCAGGTAAAGAAATTAATATTATTCTGCGTCCTTTATGTGTAGTAAATTTACCTTTTACATATATATTTATGTGTAGAAATATATACACTCACCAGCACATTTAATGGCCCACCCCGTTATTTTCATACAAACATGCTCACTTTGTGACTCCATACATAAAAATGATATCATATTTCAATGACCTGTGTGCTAATGTTTAGGTTAAACGTTCGACTGTCCAATTAGCAATTTTAATGAGAACCGAAACTACCTCATTTGTCCATAGAGGCAGATCAAAGAATGCTTCATAATCACATTTTAAACAAGTTTTACGGATTTAAGTGCACTATAATGCACTATATAATGCACCTAAATCCGTAAAAGTTGTTTTATTTCAATTGATGCTTCATCAGATTCCATACAGTGTGATATGGCCATAAAGTATGCTTTACTTGTATGAAGTTTTGGAAACGGGAAGAGATTTTAAAAACTCTTTAAAGTGCTCATTGGACAGTCGAATGCTTAAACATAACCATACAGATCTTTGAAATATGTTGACATTTAATGTGTAGTATCAAAGTGAGCATGTGTGTACGGAAATAACGGGGTGGGCCATTAAATGTGCCGGTGAGTGTATAAACGTCGATTCGACGTCGACTCAGGTACAAATGCTCGTATTCATTATACAAACATTTGCCCCTTTGATTCGAACAAACCTCAGAGTAGGAGACACCTTGAAACCGGTGTTCGTACCACTCTACCACGGAAGTTGTCTAATATAATTTAAAATAATATTTTTTATTTTGTTTCAGTCGAGACTGTAAGCTGAAAACCCATAATGAAATACAAGATCTAAAAATTCTGGCCTCGTCAAACGAAACTGGTTTAAATAAAATATGTTCTTTATTTATTTTAATTTATATGTTTTATTTGTAATTTTACCCGTCATCCTGGTAAGAAGGCCAATACATAGACCAATCACAAAAAGCAGTAGAAGACTGTACTTCTCAATGAAGTTTAAACTTTTTTTTTTAAAAAGAACGCGGAGACCATTAGCTTTCATCATACCTGAAGTTAAGTATTGATAGGGCTGAAGATGGAAATGAGCCTCTCCCGGAATCTTTATCACTGAGGAACTGGCTAAGAAAAAATCTAAAAACATTGTTGTTATGGCGTCAGGCTTAGATAAGATGGTGGTAGCTAGCCAGGCGGACTTACAGCAAGTTCTACCACCAACCAAACCGAATACAATATGTACCACCGCTGGGTATCGAACCTAGGACCTGGAACCTGTTTGATACCGGTGGTTGTTACCACTAGACCACAGAGGCGGTTAAATATATAAAATATATTTTTATCCATACTTGCAAAGACACAGATTTCAAAACATGTGGACTTAAGTAATTTTTTTTAAATCATATACCTACTGAATCGATCTGTTGTCGCGGCGCCATGCAGCGGGGGCTGATAAGATGTTTGAGTAAAAATGGCGATAAGCTATCACTGATTATCGTATGACTGTGCACTTGCGTACTAATTCATCAAATTACCTACTCGTTTATTCTTATCATAATGTATGGATTAGAATTCGACATGACTGTGTGATTAGAAGGCGGTAGTACTGGTACAGTATCGAAAATCATTCTTATTATCATTGTTGATCAACATATTCTAATATTTATTTAATAAATCTTCAACATATCGTAATTATAACTAAAAAAAAAAACAAATAATAAAAAAAATAAGTACTGACTCGAGCATTAAATTCTAAATCAAATAAAAAAAGTAATGAAAAGGAATAAAATTGAAAACAAATGATAAAAAGTATATAGTATAGTAATAGGAACTAATCGAACTTTACTAATGATGAGGAATCCAGAACTATCTTTTCCTTTCTGTCTGTTAATGTTTTTACCACTGAACGAAATTTTATGGCACTTTACGTTAGAGGTATATAAGGTATAATAGTTAGAAGTATACCTTGGAGAAGGACACTAGACTACTTTTCCTCCCGAAAATTTGAAATGATCCCATAAATTTTAATTCCACGCCGAATGAAGTTGCAGGCGGAATGCCTGATGACTCTTAATCTTCATCATACCTGATGTTAAGTATTGATGAGGCTGAAGATGGATGCGAGCCTCTCACGGAATCCTTAGCCACTGAGGAACTAGCTATCCGAACTCTAAGTGCCGGAACACAACAATGCTGAAAACATTGTTGTTACTTGTTGTAGCGTTAGACTTAGATAAAATAGTGGTAGCTAGCCAGGCGTACTTACGAGGGTGAATCAAAAAGTTCTTAGAAATGGACAATATTGTTTTTGTGAATGTTTTTATTTTTATTTTTAAGTGTCATTTTCATTTAGTATTATGCCAAATATCAATCGATTCCGTCTTATCTTTTTAATTTTAATAATTAATTTGTAAAACAAAACGATAAAGTCTAGCAAACACGGATGAAAACGACATACGCGAGGTGATAAAGTAACAGTGCCTGAAAAAAAATGTCAACTACAGATATTTATTCGGATATTCAGCAGTCCAATAATCCACCACGCGGGGCCAATGCGGATTGGTGAGTTTTCATGACCGTAAATACAGGTGACCAACGGTTTAACGTGCCTTCCGAGGCGGAAGAGATAGTAAATTATTGGTCACATATCTTACGACCGACCATTTCGAAACTAAATCGTAGACCGAGTGCGCGAACCACTGCGCCTCCTCATACCCTACCTATAGTAGTTTTTAGAAAATCTTAGCTTTTTAGAAAGCCTTTAAAACTATATCAACTTAATAATGATTGACCTTAACTTTAGCTACTTAGGTACGTTTGTAGCACATGGCACCAACTCTGGCGTATTTTTTGCCAATGGATTTTTGACATGGCCGTCATGACCTTTTTGTTCTTACTAAGGCAGGCCTCAGCACTTTAAATGGCTCAACACTAATCAAAATGTGGGTATTACATTAAGAGTCGATTTCACCAACTACAGATAAGTTAATTACCTTATGTGGCATATAATTTGCAATTTTTTCATATATGAAACTATCAA
The DNA here is from genome assembly GCA_910589605.1 of Chrysoteuchia culmella. Classification (NCBI taxonomy): domain Eukaryota; kingdom Metazoa; phylum Arthropoda; class Insecta; order Lepidoptera; family Crambidae; genus Chrysoteuchia; species Chrysoteuchia culmella. The sequence goes on from OU342651.1 coordinate 8,762,596, forward strand.
AAGATCTGTCAATTAAACTATAAAGAACATATTAGTAGGTGATAAAACCGGCCCGTAAAGTGTTTTGTTCTATGGATAGAGCAAATAGTACAGGGGGTATGAATGGGTTCATGTTTTCCAATCATGTTTGTTACAACCTACGTAAGTAAAATTATGCGGAATATAGTGGTTAAGTAACTTTCGCTAAGGTCGGTCGCGGAGTGGGTGACAAAAATTACAATCTTGAGCAACTCTGTTAATTGCGAAGGTGTGTTACAAAGCCACATTGAAACATGACTGATGAAACTAAATCACAAACATCGGCTATCTACTTAATTATTATCATTACAACAAAAAAAACTACTTCAAATAGATGATACTTCGTATTTTAATAAAATAGAATAGAATAGAATAGAAGAATCGTTTATTCAGCAAGAATTATCACAATCAAAACATACATAGGTACTTACAAGAAACATAAAACTATTTTTTTTTTGCTTAAACGGCCTCACCTTAGCTAATGCCACAGCTAAGGCTGCGGCGCTGGTTTTCTGATGCAGCCGTTCAGTCAGATAGAGCTGTTTTAACAAATAAGTAGGTAGGCAGGTAAATTTAATGTAATACTAATACGGTATACAGATTTAATAGGTATTTACTTTTAGTTCTATTATAAAATATAGGTAAGTAAGTACGTAGGTACTGGCGAATTGATAAACTTCTCTATTATAGGCGATAAGATTATAAGAATGTATCATGTGTAAAGTATTCTCTTCAAAAAGTAAAGAATATAGGCGACTCAATAGCCTCTTCCTTTTTTGAAGTTGGTTAAAAAGACCGCCTTACCAAAAATTTTGTCGGGAACGATTGTAAACGATGTTCCGGTTCTCACGCGATGGAAGTTGCGGGCACAGCTAGTATTTAAATAAAAGGTTGTGCCTAAGGTACTAGTAAGTTTTGATTTCCGTGTATTATTTGAGAAAAGAACCATACAAGCCTTGGCCACAACGAGGCATTGATGGATTTATGTGTTCCTCATCTTCGCCTCGGCCCACATTTACACGTTCGTCCATCATTGCCTCTTTTGCTGACCGCTGCAGCAATGTAGGTACTATATTTTATTATATTATTATATTACCCGCGTGGTTCTCGTTGTCGTGGGAATATAAAAAAATCCTTTCATAGTGCTCACCAACATCGTTAAAGGATCCTGTATGTAAAAATTAAGCAGTGTTGCTGTCACTGTCGATCTCATTACAAAGGCAAGGAGATCGAACGTGACGGCAACTCTGTATAAATGTGGAGGAAATCTGCATGTGTTTTAACCGATACTGTGGTCTAGTGGTAACAACCACCGGTATCGGACCCAGAGGTCCCAGTTTATTTTAGAGAGTCATCTAGTACCATTTTTTCCAATTTTTTTTTGTATTTTCTTCATTTAAAGACGTGTACGTTCGACCAGAACGAGAGTCACCTTCGTAGCTCGATTTTCCTCTTTTAAAGTCCGCTATTGTCAGCTACCCAGTAAGCAAACATGGAATAAGGTACAGCATCAGTCCCTAATTGTAATGACTGCTGAATATCCAAATAAATATCCGTAGTTGACAATTTTTTTCAGGCACTGCTACTTTATCACCTCGCGTATGTCGTTTTCATCCGTGTTTGCTAGACTTTATCGTTTTGTTTTACAAATTAATTAATAAAATTAAAAAGATAAGACGGAATCGATTGATATTTGGCATAAATACTAAATGAAAATGACACTTAAAAATAAAAATAAAAACATTCACAAAAACAATATTGTCCATTTCTAAGAACTTTTTGATTCACCCTCGTAAGTACGCCTGGCTAGCTACCACTATTTTATCTAAGTCTAACGCTACAACAAGTAACAACAATGTTTTCAGCATTGTTGTGTTCCGGCACTTAGAGTTCGGATAGCTAGTTCCTCAGTGGCTAAGGATTCCGGGAGAGGCTCGCATCCATCTTCAGCCTCATCAATACTTAACATCAGGTATGATGAAGATTAAGAGTCATCAGGCATTCCGCCTGCAACTTCATTCGGCGTGGAATTAAAATTTATGGGATCATTTCAAATTTTCGGGAGGAAAAGTAGTCCAGTGTCCTTCTCCAAGGTATACCTCTAACTAATATACCTTATATACCTCTAACGTAAAGTGCCATAAAATTTCGTTCAGTGGTAAAAACATTAACAGACAGAAAGGAAAAGATAGTTCTGGATTCCTCATCATTAGTAAAGTTCGATTAGTTCCTATTACTATACTATATACTATTTATCATTTGTTTTCAATTTTATTCCTTTTCATAACTTTTTTTATTTGATTTTGAATTTGATGCTCGAGTCAGTACTTATTTTTTTTATTATATGTTTTTTTTTTTTAGTTATAATTAAGATATGTTGAAGATTTATTAAATAAATATCAGAATATGTTGATCAACAATGATAATAAGAATGATTTTCGATACTGTACCAGTACTACCGCCTTCTAATCACACAGTCATGTCGAATTCTAATCCATACATTATGATAAGAATAAACGAGTAGGTAATTTGATGAATTAGTACGCAAGTGCACAGTCATACGATAATCAGTGATAGCTTATCGCCATTTTTACTCAAACATCTTATCAGCCCCCGCTGCATGGCGCCGCGACAACAGATCGATTTAGTAGGTATATGATTTAAAAAAATTTACTTAAGTCCACATGTTTTGAAATCTGTGTCTTTGCAAGTATGGATAAAAATATATTTTATATATTTAACCGCCTCTGTGGTCTAGTGGTAACAACCACCGGTATCAAACAGGTTCCAGGTCCCAGGTTCGATACCCAGCGGTGGTAAATATTGTATTCGGTTTGGTTGGTGGTAGAACTTGCTGTAAGTCCGCCTGGCAAGCTACCACCATCTAATCTAAGCCTGACGCCATAACAACAATGTTTTTAGATTTTTTCTGTCCCCAGTAGCCAGTTCCTCAGTGATGAGGATTCCGGGAGAGGCTCATTTCCATCTTCAGCCCTATCAATACTTAACTTCAGGTATGATGAAAGCTAATGAAAGCTAATGGTCTCCGCGTTCTTTATAAAAACAAAGTTTAAACTTCATTGAGAAGTACAGTCTTCTACTGCTTTTTCTGATTGGTCTATGTATTGGCCTTCTTACCAGGATGACGGGTAAAATTACAAATAAAACATATAAATTAAAATAAATAAAGAACATATTTTATTTAAACCAGTTTCGTTTGACGAGGCCAGAATTTTTAGATCTTGTATTTCATTATGGGTTTTCAGCTTACAGTCTCGACTGAAACAAAATAAAAAATATTATTTTAAATTATATTAGACAACTTCCGTGGTAGAGTGGTACGAACACCGGTTTCAAGGTGTCTCCTACTCTGAGGTTTGTTCGAATCAAAGGGGCAAATGTTTGTATAATGAATACGAGCATTTGTACCTGAGTCGACGTCGAGTCGACGTTTATACACTCACCGGCACATTTAATGGCCCACCCCGTTATTTTCATACAAACATGCTCACTTTGATACTACACATTAAATGTCAACATATTTCAAAGATCTGTATGGTTATGTTTAAGCATTCGACTGTCCAATGAGCACTTTAAAGAGTTTTTAAAATCTCTTCCCGTTTCCAAAACTTCATACAAGTAAAGCATACTTTATGGCCATATCACACTGTATGGAATCTGATGAAGCATCAATTGAAATAAAACAACTTTTACGGATTTAGGTGCATTATATAGTGCATTATAGTGCACTTAAATCCGTAAAACTTGTTTAAAATGTGATTATGAAGCATTCTTTGCTCTGCCTAGGTAGTTTCGGTACTCATTAAAATTGCTAATTGGACAGTCGAACGTTTAACCTAAACATTAGCACACAGGTCATTGAAATATGATATCATTTTTATGTATGGAGTCACAAAGTGAGCATGTTTGTATGAAAATAACGGGGTGGGCCATTAAATGTGCTGGTGAGTGTATATATTTCTACACATGAATATATATGTAAAAGGTAAATTTACTACACATAAAGGACGCAGAATAATATTAATTTCTTTACCTGATCTCCCCTGTGAATGGCTAAGATCATATCGTAGTCTTGAGCTCCAATCGAGATGTGGGCGCGACCGTCGTTGCCTACTGTTACCGTCTTGCCAGTGCAAGAGTTGCCATTCCTGAAGCCGGAGATCACGTCACAATATCTGCCGGCTGGGAGACAGGTCTGGAAGGAAAATTATAGCAATATGACATCAAATCGATTTTAAACATTAAATCTTTTTTAGAATAAATATTAACTGTACAAAGAACTGAATTTCAACATTCGATGTCATTGTAAAAACATTCGTTTGTCCACACTGTCCCAACCAACTTCAAATCAACCCTGGCATCGCATAATTTTGAAAAACCCATTGAATATTAATGCATGGATTCTTTTTCGCTTTATTATGAAACTTGACTTCATATATTTTTATACTTATTGACAACATGTTTGTATACAAACCTGTAGATTCTGGTTCAGATCCCATTGGTCGTTGTTGAAAGCAATGAAGCCTTGTCCACCGCGGCAGAAAGCGATCTGGTTGCTGCCATTGTCCCACCAATCATTGAGACCTGTGTTGCCAGCAACGTTTCTGAACCCTACCATTTGGTAGATTTGGCGCCAACGGTGCTCACACACCCATCCGTTGCCACAAGTGTTGTCCTAAAAACGTCAGAATAATTATACAGGTAGTTATTTCTTTTCTATTTTTAAGATTTATTATTTTGAAGCATCATATTCATAAGGGAGGCTAATCCTCCAGCCCCGGTAGTTTTAAAAATGAGTGGTGACGATGATTTCAAACGTGGCTACACTCTCTTGCTCACTTACAGAGTTGATAGATGGAGAGATAATGTTCCCACTATTGTCCATCGGCGGTCCAGCTTCGGTGTCGGTGAATGAAAAGCTGCTCATGAGCTGTGGTTCTCCATAAGGATGGGCCAACATAAACGCAGTAGCAGCCTTGTACTGTCTGCCCTGCCTGTGGGTGAGGATGTTTCCACCAGCACCGTGGCCTCTTTGATTGTCGTGGTTATCAATAAAGACAAGAGCATCAGCAGAAGCCAGAAGACCCCATTGAGGACCCCAGTTTACAAGCCATCTCAATTGGTTAGTGCGCAGGAAGGCTCTGCTAAGTTCCAAACCAAATAAGAATTCAGTAACTGCAGCAAGAGGAGTATATTCATCACGGCTGATAGCTTCACCACCGAGGTCAATAACTTCTTGGAAGATGTAAGGGCGGGCACCAGATGGAAATCCATGTGCTGTGTTCAAGTTGTGAAGCCTATCGTAAATGATGCGAAGGTCACCAGGCCACATGTGTTTAGCAGCGTCAATTCTACAAACAAATAGAATAACAACTTAGTTACAACACCATATTACCTAATTTTCAAAATATTATCTTGTTAATAAACGTCCAGTTGAATTTACCTGAAACCAGCAACACCCATGTCGATAAGGCGGTTCATGAATCCAACAATCATTTGACGCACATGCTCAGTTCCTTGGTTCAAGTCTTTCAGACCAGACAACTCACAGTTACGGACCTAAAAGAAATAACATATTAATGTGCTGACATCGGCAGGACAAGAAATATAATAAAATCAAATTGGAACCACTTTAAATGGTTAAAGTTAACTTACTCTGTCAGCACAGCACTGATAGTCGTGGGGCTCGATGTAACATTGAGGCCAGTTGAAATCGTTGCGTCCATAGGGCACATCGGGAAAGTGGAAGTTGTTAAAATTGGCTACACTTCCACTAGTTCCAACATTCTCATTCCACCTTCCAGTCATGTGGTTGATTATAGCGTCAACGTAAATTCTTAAAAAAACACAGAAATTACAAAAATGTAGTAAGCGCTTAAAATTTTATTGTAGACTGAAAACAACGGACTCCCATACTGAACTAGGAGTAAAAGAAAAACAGAATTCTTCCAGTGCAGTTATTTACTGCACTGGAAGAATTCTATCAATGGCCAAGGTATATACAGGGTGGAAAAAACTATGAGCCCTGGAAGAAAACTACCTTAAATCCTTTAGTTAGGTCATTTTACTGAAAGAAAACATTCCTTTATTAGTTTAAAGAAACACAACTGTATTGAATCATTTTAAAAAATACGCTTTCCACGCTCAGGAATCAAACAAGCTTAAATCTGTAAAAAATAATATTCTGTACTTTTATACCATCAATTGAAAGGGTCAACTCTCTCTAACAAACATAGTAAATTAAATTAAAGGAAACACATGAAACCTCAACTTATAAAATTAATGGGACGATAAAGCCCTTTTTATTCAAGGCTCTTTTGAAAAATTTACAAAAATCTTTGAATACAGTTATGTTACTTTTAAAAAATAAATGAATGTTTCCTTTCAGTAAAATAATAAAATAATTTCTAACTAAGGGATTTAAGGTAGTTCCCCTCCAGGGCCCATAGATTGTTTCCACCATGTATATGAAGACCAATATCTATAAATGCCGAATCTGGCGTCATTAAGATATGGCTATGAGAGTAATGTTTAAGCGTCACTCTCAAAATCCATATTTGATACTCTACCAATCCCGCAAAGGATTTATTGTGTAGTGTGGGCTAGATCAGGCCCGCGGAGTATTTTTGAACAGGCAGCGTGTGAAAAGAATATTAATTAATTCTCAGTTCATGCCAACATTAAAGAAAGACTAGCAATATTTCTATGTAACAAGTCAACTAAGTTGATACGTTAATTAAAGACGATGTGACGATCTACAAGCAATAGCCAATAAAATGTTGTAAGTCACATTTTTTTATTGTAATAATATCATGGTGCGTTGCGTGGTACCTATTGCCCGCGACTTCATTAGTGTTCTATCTAAGGTTTAGCCCGCAACATTCCAAAGTTTGCCCACACCTGGAGAAATCTATAAAAATGCTGTCTATTAAAATAGTCCTATAAGAAATTCTAATAACATCAGTTAAGTTCTTAGTACCTGACACCAACGTTGTTGCATCTTCTGACCATGTTTGCGAACTGCTGTTCGTTACCAGACCTAGTGGTGAGGCGGTAGGACATTGGCTGGTAGCGTTCCCACCAAGGACGGTTTCTTGACCAGATTATCAGATTTTCATTAGGAGGTGACACCTGGTAAACGGGAAAGTACCTATAAGTAGTTTAAATAACAAAAAAAATATGCAGTCAGTTCGGTTTATTGGTGGTGGCAGTTACGTGAAAATGTAATGGTAAACTGTGGCGGTAACAGATATAAATAAAAAACTTTATTCAGTTGTTTTTGACAACAATGCATTTTCCCTAAACATAAATCTTTTATAAAAGATCTTATATCCAAATATTATTAATATTTGTCTACCGACTACCCCGGTGTGTTACTTCTATCTTGAGCGAAAGTGTATGACACTCATCTAACTAACTCATCTAAATATTTGGCGCGTAATGTTCACTAAATAAGACAACAGGGCCGAAAGGTCGGGAAATCTATAAATCCTTAAAATAAATAAAAAAACAAAACAGAGTGTAAAAATAACAGCGCGATCAATCTGCAAAAGTTGTTTGATTATTTTGCCAAAAACATTTTGGTAGCTTCTAACTTCTATTATTTACCTGAATACCACCAAATCCTCGAGGACCTAGCCAGTTCTCGCACTCAGCAGCGATGTCGTCCCACTTCCATTCGAAGAGGTGGACCATGGTGGAATGACCAGGAGCATAGTGCGGGTTCTTGAAGCCCACGGCCAGGGCCGTCACCGTAAGAAGGAGGATGAAACGAAACATCCTGAAAGTTCCATAATTATAAAAATCTCTTAAAAAACAGTGTTGTTTTTTTTTTCAAAATGAAATGTTTACGAGTATTTTATTGACGTCCTCCGTGGTACCTACGAACACTGGTTTCAAGCTATCGCATACTTTGAGGTCCTGGGTTCAGATCCCGGTACCGGCAAATGTTTGTATGATAAATACCTGCATTTATACCTGAGCCATTGCTGTTTCTATATGTATCAACAAAAAAACTATATATTTATATATGTAATTAATAATATGAATTTCTATCCGTATTCTTGTATCCCATAACACAAGCCTAAGTTGCTTACTTTGGGGCTAGGCTAAGTAGTGTGAGTATAGGAAATATTGATTTACTCAGTCGGTGACATTTTGGTTATGTTCAGTCAGCAGCAAGCAAGGCTTTACGCTTTGACCTTGAGAGCGCCCTTACGTCGCTCGTAATAGCGGCGTTTTCGTAGTGCAAATGTATAAAGCCGTACGTGCTGTTGACCATGCCTAAACTGATACATCATCCTGCCTATACACTGGTAATACACAAGTTTATAAAAAATTACAAGAAAATAAACCAACAGCAAATATTTTTTTTTTACGGTGTAAAATTTTATAATTATGATATATATTTTTTAAATACCGTAAAAAGTTTATAATTTTGTAATGTAACGAATTTTTTTTTTAAATTACTGAATTTATATATCTGAATCTTATTCGAATTAATACTTAAAACCTACATTTTTGTATATCCATACAAAAAATATTTTCAATTATTAATAAGCAGACTTTTTTCTTTTATGTTTACTTAATTATTAGGTAACTATTTCAATTTGGCAAAAATTGAATTGTGAAAGCGCACTATAATTTTATTCGGTACATTTTTGTCATTGTAATTATTCTAAAATAGTTCTAGAAAATCATAATCTTTGTATTTTCGAACTTCAAAAAGAATGCTTAATTTTTAAGAATATAAATAGCGTTTTCTTTCATTTCCTTGCCCTCATTCAAGTTAACTCAATTATGCCTTGATTAATTTCTTTTACTATTTTTTTAATACTACAATGTATAAAATACACATACCTGTACAATGGTGTCGAGACTTTTCCCTTGATTCTGGTAAATCTGATGTGGGCCTCCCACAGACTGCAGCTTTTATAGCAACTGATAAAACTTCTGTTTTTGCACAATTATCAGCCAAAATAAAAATTTAATCCTCGATAGTAATTATCGATTTGGTGATCTAGGCTCAAAATCAATGCAAATACACCGATAACACGCACGTACTAGTTTGTATAATTTAACAGGATGTAATTAAAAAATTTGATACAGTGTTTGCATACAGTAAATGTATTTAAATAGTTTTATGTTAACTACACTAAATGTTAAATTTATGTAAAAAAAATATGTTAAATACACAGGAACCAACTTTATTTTTCTGGCTCGGACTGGTCTTAATTTAGTTGAATTTGTAGTGTATATTTTTTTTATGTTAGTATCTAAACACTCGGAAGAATTGTAAGAATAAAAACAAAGTAATTTAATTTAATGTAAAAAATATTTAGTAGTATAGTATTATTAATCTTTCAGTTTGATTATATAAATAAAAAGCAACGTGGTAACTAGTTTCTTTTATTAAAATCAGAAACAGTGTTTATGAAAATTCTTTTGAAGTCGTGCTTTTTGCCATCACAGAGGTTCCATTTATAATCTTGACTGAAACAAAAAAAAATGTTATTGTATTTTTTCATTTCACAATAGAAGATGTATTATTAGGTTTCTTTAAAAAAAGCTTTTGCATGGAAAATCTATCAGATTCGATACCATCGCACCATCTAACTTTAACGGTAACTGTATCTTTAAGGGCGACTACCACCAACAGTAAGAAAACACATTTAGCGCTAAACATTTTTAAAATGACATTAAAGATATATGTTTATAAAACAACTTTAACAATTAAGAAAATTATTTGAACATCATAATCATAATAATCATAATCTTTATTTGCAATTAAACATGGTATATAACAGATGTCACAGTTAATAATAAGCACTAAATCATGTTTAGCCGCAATTAATTAGTATGCAAAATATACAGTTTATTAAATAGTTCACTTAAATTATTATAACACTAATTAATATTAATAATTGAATTATGTTAAATAGTGTTAACTTAATAATTTAATCTTTAATGTCAAAAATTCTTAAAGGTCATAGAAAGTATGCAAGCCTAGCCATGTCCCCAACTGTCTTTTAAATTGAATAATATTTAAGTCCTAAATTCCTTGGGTATTTTATAAAGATTGATATACACATGGTCATACAGTTTTTGGCGTTATCTGAAGTACTAACCTATTCGGATCTCTAGTATTTCTTGGGTAGATATCACATGCCCTTTTAAATAAATGCTTATTCTGCATTACAAATACACACATCGATAATATAAAGAGATGTCAGAGTCAATAACTGCATTTGACCAAATAGAGAATGGGAAGAAGTCCATGGTGGAACCCCATTTATAGCTCTTAAACATTTTTTTTGAGCAATTAAAACTCTGTTAATATAGGAACTAATGCCCCATATCAACAGCCCATAGCGTAAGATGGACCCAACATAAGCGTGGTAAGCAGCTATCGCAGTATTTAAATTTGTTACAGCTCTGACACACTTCAATGCGTACACAAACTTATTAATTCGGGAACAGACATTGTCTATATGTATTTTCCAATTTATGTCATTAACTATTGTTATTCCCAAAAAAAATATTTTATTTACTTCGTCAATATTTATTTCATTATATTTAATGTCAAGTTTTAAATTTTTGTATGTATTAAATTGCATGTACTTTGTTTTGGTCAAGTTTATTTTTAAATTATGCATGTCAATAAATTCAATAATTCAATTTCTTCCCCTCACCTCATCGCCACGGTGGATTGCTAGGACCATGTCGTAGTCGTTGGCTCCCAAGGAGATGAAAGCGCGGCCATCGTTGCCGACAGTAATGGTCTTCCCGGTACAGCTGTTGCCGTTCTTGAAGCCTGAGATGACATCACAGTAGGTGCCCGCAGGAAGACAAGTCTGGATAAAAGAAATTATAGTTGGTACTCGTACAACTTCCTTTAAAATTATTCATTTCGTGACGACGTAGAGTGGTTCTTACACTAGTTTCAAGGTGTCGCCTACTCTCGAGGTCCTGGGTCCACGTATTTGTATGATGAATACGTACATTTGTACTTTTTTTTCTTTTAGTAAGGAGAATGGCTTTACGCATACCAAACGGTTATGCTAGGCTCACCTAGAATACCGGACTCGTGACTCCAGCACCCTATCCCCCGCCGCCCCCCGACACCCCACCGAGCTCGAAAGCTCGGCGGGAGAACGGGAGAACGGAGGGACCACCACCTCCCGGCCCCCCAATTAGCCTCGAAAGGCTCAATGGGGAGCGGGAGGGAGGGTACTCATGTCCATTTGGACCTGAGTCAAGGCTATTAATATATATTTGTACAAAAAAATATGTAAATGTATTTATGATTTTGTAATTTTTGCATTTTTCAATGCTATTTTTATACTTACAGTAAATTTTAAATAGAAAAATATTGGAAAAAATTAACTCGGCCACAAGTGAATTCTCAGACGGGAATCGAACCCGCGACCTTTGGAAATCCGGTCCAATGCTCTAACCGCTGAGCTACCGAGACTTGCGAACCACCGTCGAAATTCTCCAATACTTTTATATTTTTAATACGCTGTAGGCCAGCGTTGTTACATCAATGCTAGGAATATCCTTGTGGCCGAGTGAATTTTTTCCAATATTTTTCTATTTAAAATTTACTATAAGTATAAAAATAGCATTGAAAAATGCAAAAATTACAAAATCATAAATTATTGGCAGTTGCATCTTAATCGATCGTTAAACACCTGATAAGATGTTTCTTTCGAATGCAAGGATATTCCTAGCATTGATGTAACAACGCTGGCCTACAGCGTATTAAAAATATAAAAGTATTGGAGAATTTCGACGGTGGTTCGCAAGTCTCGGTAGCTCAGCGGTTAGAGCATTGGACCGGATTTCCAAAGGTCGCGGGTTCGATTCCCGTCTGAGAATTCACTTGTGGCCGAGTTAATTTTTTCCAATATTTTTCTATTTAAAATTTACTATAAATATGTAAATGTATTATTATATGTATTTCCATCAGTTATCTTTGTACCCAAAACACAATCCTTACAGTGCTTACTTTGGGACTAGGCTAATTGGTGTAAGTGTAAGAAAAAATATTATTATTATTATTATTTGGGTCCTCTTAAGGTTTGAAGTATTTTATTGCTCATGCAAAAATAAGATTTACTTGGAAAGAACACAAGGGGTCCTCTGAGATCGTTTAGCATTGTGAATGTTAATATATATATATATGTATATGTCGCAGCCGACTGGCTTACATGAAAAGCGGGCTAGCCCTTCGATTGAACGGCTGATTTAACCAGTTGGCTGCAACATATACATGTTTAAGACACTAAGTTTCTTAAGCAAAATTGATCTTTATATTTAAGACTATCGATTGGTACCATACAATTTTGGTCTCTCGGGGGTGCCTTACCCCTAGAGAGCGCGTCCCCAGGTAGCGGATAGGGGGGTGCCCGGGAGTGCACTACGCACTCTGGGTTGGAGGGAAATAAAATACCTCCCGCGGACCAAACAGGCTGGAGAAACAACTCCGATATCAGACCCGATCTTCTTTGACGTATTCGAAGTAGAGGTCCTTGGTTCGAGATGCAGCTCAGGCCGGAGTATGCATTAGAAAAGGCGGCGGAAGAATTCGTATGGATCAACGGCGGCTTTCAAGTCTTCCAGGAAGATTACGGCCTTAGCGTCTGGTGGTAACCGGCCGTAAAAATGTAACCAACAATTTCCCCTCAAGCGACGTCGATGCTGGTAAAGTGAATACTAGGGCGTACCCCACAGGCGACGAAAGCTGTAAATATCATAGCATGGTGCCAATGTCCGAGATTCGCATAGCGTCTTGAACATTGGCACAATGACTGGACGCGGTGCTGAACTGAGGGCAATATTAGATCGACGCAATATACACATATGCTGTGTACAAGAAACAAAATGGAAAGGCGCTAAGTCACGCCAGATTGGAAAAGGATATAAGCTGATATATTATGGAACAGAGAGTAATCGAAACGGAGTTGGAATTATACCTACATAATCAACAGCTTAGCAACAACGTTGTAGAAATCACACGAACCTCCGACCGTATAATCTCAGTAAAACTCGCTTTAGATAATCAACCATGTTTGAACATCGTATGTGTTTACGCACCACAAGTGAACTGCCCTGAATCTGAAAAGCTACAGTTTTGGGAAGACCTACGCTTGAATATTGTCAACATTCCTACAAGCGAACAAAAACTTATTTTAAATGGGCATGTGGGTAAAAACAATTCTGGAATTTGCTTCTGAACAATTTTTTTTTAAAGAGGAACACCTTATATATAAAAGCGGACAAGCCAAAACGCAGATAGACTATATTTTATCCGACGTCAAAGATCTAAGGCAATTTAAGGATTGCAAAATAATACTCTGCGAACCACTTACGTCACAGCATAGACTTTTACTAGCTGCATTTAAACTAAAACGATACATAAGGATAAAATCAGGTAAAATAGAGAAGTTGAAATGGAGGGAACTAAGTTTAATTAAAGGAAATCTGTTCAGAAAGGAATTAAGCGATCATTTCAGTGCTAACTCCTCAAACATGTACTCTCCGACACGCGTTTGGTCAAAATTTGAGGATTTCTGTAAAGTGACGGCGAAAAAGCTGTAAGGTGTAACAAAGGGTGCTCTCCATAATGCAAAAGATACTAAACGGTGGAATGAACATACAAAGCAAAGTGTATCAGAAAAGAAACGCCTTTTTAAGATCTGGCAGGAAACCGGCTCGGAAGAAAGTAGAGAAAATTACAAACAGGCAAAGAAATTAGCAAGAAGAACGGTAGCTACAGAAAAAGACCAGGCGGAAGCATCTTTGTACAATCGCTTAGACTCTGCAACGGACAATGAGATCTTCAAATTGGCTAAACAAAGACATAACAACACCAAAGATTTCAAAACCACAAAATACATTAAAAACAAGGAAGGATCGTTACTTACAGATGACGCGGCAATATGCACCAGATGGTATGAATAATAGAATGAACTACTTAATGAAGAGTTTCCTAGAAACCAAGAAATCCAGGAACCAGCCGTCTTGAGGCCCATTTGCGAAATTACACAATCGGAAGTAGAACTAGCCATTTCCAAGATGAAAAATAATACAGCCACTGGACCTGATGATATACCCGCAGAAATATGGAAAACACTAAAAGAAAAAGATGTCAATTTCAGAGGGATCAAACTCACATCACACTCCCTCAAAATCTGGGAATGGGTAATATGTGAGCACCTCCTCCGATTTGTATCCATTACAGAAAACCAGTTTGGCTTTACACCTGGCAAAAGTACTACAGAAGCGGTTTATGCAATGAAAACATTAATGGAGAAAGCTCGAGAAAATAAAACCAACGTATGGATGGTTTTTATAGATCTTGAAAAGCCTTCGACCGAGTCCCAAGATCCTTAATATGGCAGGCTCTAAGGGCACATCTTGTCCCTGAATACTACATAAGGCTTATTGAACAAGCCCTGCCGAAGAATCTCGAAGCTTCAGCGTAAAAGTTGGTATCCATCAAGGCAGTGCTTTAAGTTCCCTATTATTCGACATAGTCATGAATTATCTTAATGCAAAAATTCCGAAGCCAACACCTTGGGACCTTTTGTATGCTGATGACGTGGTGCTGATTTCGCATGACAAACAAGAGATTGAATCAAATCTAGAACAATGGAGAGAAGCACTGGAAAGTAATGGCCTGCGCATAAGTAGAACCAAAACGGAATATATGGCGTGTAACTTTGACCATGGAACACCTATACCCACAGACGCTAACATTGAGTTGGGCGGTACAGCTATACTTCGGGTAAATAAATCAAATATTTTGGGTCGGTCATTTCCGAAAATGGTTCTATCGAGGCAGATGTCACGCACAGAACCACCTCAGGATGGAATAAGTGGCGTATGCTAACTGTGTGATATAAAGGTACCAGTAAAAACTAAAGGAAAAGTCTACAAAACCGCGGTTAGGCCGGTTAGGCCAGCAATGTAATATGGTAGTGAAGTCTGGGTCACGAGGAAAAACCACATAAATAAACTCCATGTGACCGAAATGCGTATGCTGTGATGGGTGGGTGGTGTAATATTGAAGGATAAAGTGCGCAATGAGTATGTAAGGGGCAGTTTCAGGGTTGCTAAAATTGCTGACAAAATTAAGGAGTCAAGGCTGAAATGGTACGGTCATGTTATGCGAAGACCGGTAGATCATGTCGTGAGAAAGTGCCTATCTATGGCTTCAGAATGAAGAGGGAAAGGAAGACCCATTACTGCCTGGATGACGAATATCAAGCGCGACATGAAGGAACTGGGTCTAACCGATCACGATGCTTACTCAAGATGCAGATAGCGTCTCAGCATTAAGAAAGCCGACCCCGTATAACGGGAAATGGCGAGGGCAAAGAAGAAGATTGGTACCATAAAAGTACAGGATGTATTTTTCTCATTTAAGCCGGTTCGATTTTGCGCTATTGCCCTGTACAGGTAAGTGACTTATTAAAAATTTAAAATGCAGTTAACTTATTTTTGAAAATAAAGAAATGTTTCCTTTCAGTAAAATGAGCTATGTATAGGATTTAAGGTAGTTCCCCTCCAGGGCGCCCTAGTTTTTTCCACTCTGTATAAAAATGAAACTCTTTTTCCCATGGTCATCGCATCAGGCGTGAACGGATGGAACAATTTCGCAATTTTTTTATTTGTTGTGTTTATTATTGTGAGCAGAAGTTGCTTATGAAAGAAAAAATTGAAGATCGAAATACCTGATGTGGAACTATAGCAGTCTAGCCAAACTATCAGAGATATGAAAATAGTAACTTAGGAAAAGTTGTTGACGTAATGAGCATTTTCTATTGACGTACAAATATCGAATGTCTGTTACACCTGATGTGGAACCTTAGCAACCAAGCTAAACTATAAAAAATACGAATATAGGACCTTGGGATAAGTTGTTTAGCGTGATAAGTTTTTTTTTTAAAAACCACGGGGAGTCTCTCAGCCTTCATCATACCTGATAATAAGTATTGATAAGGCTAAAGATGGAAGCGAGCCTCTCCCAGAATCCTCAGCCACTGAGGAACTGGCTATCATATCTCGAACTGCCGGAACACAACAATGCTGAAAACATTGTTGTTATGGCGTCAGACTTAGATAAGATGGTGGTAGCTAGCCAGACGGACTTACAACAAGTCCTACCACCAACCAAACCGAATACAATATGTATTGTGTGGCAAAATGGTTCCAGAATGGCAAACGCGCACCGGGCGATGCCCTGTGGGTAGGCCCCTGTCAAGGTGAACCGACGATCTGGTGAAGGTTGGGGGTAGCCGCTGGATGCGAGCAGCGCAGAACTGATCGTTAAGGAAAGGGGGGGGGGGGGGCACACAGCAGACAGTGGGCGTCGTGCGGCTGATATGATAATGATAACAAAAATTATCTGGTACCTACACCTGATGTGGAACCCAAGCAGCCCTTTTAAGATCTAAGAGATACAAATGTAGACAACATTAAATAATTTTGAGACGGTACGAAGTTCGCCGGGTCCGCTAGTACAAACTTAAAAATTGTATCTAAGAATCAGTTTTCTATGACACCAAAACTGATGATATCAAATCTGTCAAATCATCTATCAAGTAAGCTACTTAGAACTTACTTTTAGATTGTGAAACAGGCCTTTAGACATATAACCAAATGGTATGCTAGCAACCTTTATTCCAAGTAATAATACGATAAATTATCATCTTGCCAGTATCGTTACATAGTAACGATCTTTTATAAATTGAGATTTTATCAATGCCAATATGTCTAACCTGTAAAGTCTGATTCAGGTCCCACGAATCGTTGTTGAAAGCCACAAAACCTTGTCCACCACGGCAGAAAGCTATTTGGTTGCTTCCATTATCCCACCAGTCATTGATTGTAGTGTCACCGGCGACATTCCTGAATGCGACCATCTGGGAGATTTGGCGCCAGCGATGCTC
Source organism: Chrysoteuchia culmella (assembly GCA_910589605.1). Classification (NCBI taxonomy): domain Eukaryota; kingdom Metazoa; phylum Arthropoda; class Insecta; order Lepidoptera; family Crambidae; genus Chrysoteuchia; species Chrysoteuchia culmella. Next base: position 8,779,593 of record OU342651.1, read on the forward strand.
GCAGATCCATCCGTTTCCACAACTGTTATCCTAGAAAAGAAATTATTGTTTAATACGTACATCTTATGTTTTGGCGCGCACTGTTCATTGAAATAAAACAACTTTTACGAATATCAAACGCTAAACCTAAAAATACGGACAATTACAACTTAGTTCGTGGAAATATAGCGCGTTTGATATCCGTAAAAGTTGTTGCTGTTTAATTTTAAAATATATTTTTTAAAGCTCACAAAAATGGTTTTGCAGAACTTACGGAGTTGATAGCAGGAGATATGATATTTCCGCTGTTATCCATTGGTGGACCAGCTTCGGTGTCATGGAAGTCGAAACTGCTCATCAACTGAGCTACTCCATAAGGATGAGCCAACATGAACGCTATGGCTCCCTTGTACCCCCTAGGCTGTTTGTGTGTCAGGATATTTCCACCAGCACCGTGTCCTCTCTGGTTGTCATGGTTATCAATGAAGACAAGAGCGTCACCAGAACCCAAGAGGCCCCACTGTTCGCCAAAGTTTACGAGCCACCTCAGCTGGTTACCACCAGTGAAAGCTCTGCTTAGTTCCATGCCATATTTGAACTCTGTGACGGCAGCAAGAGGTGTATATTCATCACGGCTGATAGCTTCACCACCTAGGTCAATAACTTCTTGGAAGATGTAAGGGCGAGCACCAGATGGAAAACCATGAGCAGTGTTCAAGTTATGAAGCCTATCGTATATAACACGGAGATCAACGGGCCACATATGTTTAGCTGCATCAATCCTGTAAAATAGTCCACGATTCAAAAGGTTGACCTGCTTAACATTCCAAATAAATGATTTACAATGCACAATAAAGACTATTTTACCTGAAACCAGCGACACCCATGTCTACGAGACGGTTCATAAAACCGACAATCATCTGACGAACATACTCAGATCCTTGGTTCAAATCTTTCAGACCAGACAGCTCGCAGTTTCGAACCTGTATAGAATACAGCCGTTATCAAACCAATAATAGTAATTTGTTTTGCAAGGCTGGAAAGTGTGATTTTGCGGTGAGTTACCTCTATTGAAACCTGAACAAGCGAAGGATTCTAAGGTACGAGACGCCAAAAACTTGGCTGCCACAATTTTTACCTCACAATAGTGAGAAAAATTTTTAGGCTTTTCCGCGGTCAACATCCGGTAAAAAAATATTTTACCAAAAAGTTTAATTTCAATATAAGTACCTTCTTAGTTTTGTTGTTTTTCTAAAAATGGAGTATTATAATTATTTCAAAGTTATTTATAATAAGAATAAAATATTACCCAAACTCGTAATAATAATAAAAACGATTCTGATTTTTTTTAGGTGCAAGACAAATTCAATAATCAGTGCTTCATATACAAAACTTACTCTATCAGCGCAGCATTGGTAGTCACTGCCCTGGATGACGCAATGAGGCCAATTGAAGTCATTCCTACCGAAGGGCACACCAGGGAAGTGCCATTCGCCAAAGTTGGCCGTGTTTCCACCAGTACCAGCATTTTCATTCCAAGTACCAGTCATGTGGTTGATGATGGCATCTACGTAGATCCTGAAGCAACGTAAAAATAATCATTAGAAATAATGTTTATTGGCACCGCTGCGCTGTTTTTTATTGCTCTATCTCTATTTGTAATACAGAAACAACTTACTAGGACGAGAAAACCAATCGTCATTTTTCACGCTGTTTCGTAATTTGTTTTTCAGCAAGGTATATTCTTGCTATTCGAATATTAGTGTTAGTTATCAAAATCTTTGGCGAACGAGTTGCCTCATTGTTGGTGTTCTATAGATTGTACTTCGGAGAGTGTGCTATTGGGCTACATAATCTCATCCCGTCAGCTCCGTTCTACCAACGGGAGTCCAGATCCAGACGTACCAGACGTACTGCGGGCTATCACACCTGGTTAATATTCCTCGTCTGCGTACAAAGCGCTTCTTCTCATCTTTTATTATGCGCACAGCCAGGGAGTGGAATTCCCTGCCTGCATCTGTATTCCCAGGAGACTATAATCCTGGTATATTTAAAGCTCGAGTGAATAGGCTTTTTTAGGCAAGCTCGCTTCATCTTCGGCCTTTTCTTATATCTAACAATTCAGAATGAGGCCAAGATCAAGCCTATTTAATGTAAAAAAAGGTTTTGAAATAACCCTATGCCGACAGAGCCAATAATCATAAGAAGATTTAAAGATTAGATTATCTTTTTTGAAAGATCAACAGAATTTCATGAGGAGATTTTGTGGTGACGAGAAGATCTAAAGGAGAAGATTGCTTTAAAATACCTGACACCGGCGTCGTTACATCTCCTGACCATGCTGGCAAATTGCTGTTCGTTACCAGAACGGGTGGTCAGCTGGTAGGACATTGGCTGGTAACGTTCCCACCACGGGCGGGCTCTTGACCAGATAATCAGATTCTCATTAGGAGGGGACACCTGAAATGAAGTATAATGTGACTTTATAACTCTTAAAAATACAACCGAATAAAAATTTATAACCAGCGCTTTTGTTGTAAAACTGTGGTATTGACAGGATATTCTATATATATTCGACTTTATAACTTTTTAATTTTGCATTTTACAATGCTATTTTTATGTAATATTTTTTTTAAACACGTATACTAGAAAAAAGCAACTTGTTTCATGTCGCCCTGACGGGACTCGAACCCGGATCCTTGGGAATCCGGCCCAATGCACTGACCAATTATGCTACAGAGATCTATGAGAACACGTTGAAATTCTCTAGTATATTCAGCTTTTCTACGGTGTTGGCGATCAATGAGAAAAATATCCTCGCATTAGAAAGAAGCATGTTCACAGATGTTTGACTATCGATTAAGTTGAAAAAGCCATCTAATTATAACTTTTTAATTTTGCATTTTAAAATGCTATTTTTATATGATAATTTTTTCGAATGCGAGGATTCCCAAGGATGCGGGTTCGAGTCCCGTCATGGCGACATGAGACAAGTTGCTTATTTCTAGTATATTTAATTATTTAAAAAAATATCGCATAAAAATAGCATTGTAAAATCCAAAATTAGAAACTTATAATTAGATGGCTGTTTCATCTTAATCGATAGTCAAACATCTGTAAAGATGAATCTTTCGAATGCGAAGATATTTCTCTAATTGATGAAACGACAGTGGTCAACACCGTAGAAAAGGTGAATATACTAGAGAATGTCAACGTATTCTCATAGGTCTCTGTAGCATAATGGGTCATTGCATTGATTGGGCCGGAATCCTAAGGATGCGGGTTCGAGTCCCGTCAGGGCGACATGAGACAAGATGCTTTTTTCTAGTATATTTACTTGTTTAAAAAATATATAATATTCGACTTGTTTTGTTTAGACTTTATTTTTTGCTATTCTGTCTTCATATTGCAAACTGATGCATTCACTTTTGCCTATATTTTATCTAAGGGTATCAAAAGTGGATTAAAACAGATTTTAGCTAAATCGCAGTGCTCCACACTAACAACAAATCTTGGAGAGACATCATTACAAACCTGAATACCACCAAATCCTCGTGGCCCTAACCACCTCTCGCACTCAGCAGCGATGTCGTCCCACTTCCATTCGAAGAGGTGGACCATGGTAGTCCTTCCAGGTGCATAGTGCGGGTTCTTGTAGCCTAAGGCCAAGGCCGTGACAGCCAGAAGAAGGATGATACGAAACATCCTGGAAATTTATTATCATTACAATCTTTGTTTTTGTCTCCAATTCAGAAAATTCTGCCGAACACGTGTATGATGAAGAGATATTTCATTTTACGTCTAACAGTTTCTGTATGTATGGTTTCATACGAACATGCTAAACTAACAATTTTACATAGTTACTACCTACATAGTAACTAAATTATTATTATTACTAAAATGTAAATATGGCTAGAACTAAGCATTTAACAGACGAACAACAACTTAATCATCGGAGTTTATTTTAGTTTATTTTTTATTAATTTCGAGGTCAAAGTGAGTAAGTTTGACAAAAAAAATCGCGGGCGAATTATGTTTCTGCTCAGTATGGTAGGGGTTAAGTTTAGGAATCAAATATAACGGAAAATGAGATATTTATTAATTTCAAATTGTTTTCCTAGTTAAGTAGTGTTTTTTTATAACTGATAATAGCAGTGACAATGAAAATTAAACGTTAAAGTTGGAGTTAATGTTAAATAATATAAAAATTCAAATCTTGTTAGGTAGTTGTATATGGATTAACCTATGAAAAATGGTAGAAGATTTTGAATGTTTATAAAAATATCAAAAAAAAATCTCTCCCATGCTGTACTGTATGAAAGAAAAACAAGGGTAAACAAAAATATATTCGACTAGCGGCCGCTCGCGGTTTCACACTCGTGGTTCCCTCTCCCGTAGGAATATCGGTAAAAAGTATTCTATGTTCATAACCAGGCTATCTACTATCTGTGTACCAAATTTCATCTCAGTCAAATCCGTTCAGTAGTCTCGGAGCCTATTCAATGCGAACAAAAACCAAATCTTTCCTCTTTATAAATAATAAATAAATAAATAAATAATTGCATACAAACACACCAATTATCTAGCCCACGTTAAGTTTCATTAAGAACTTGTGTTATGGATACTAGATAACGGATAAACATACTTATATACTTTTTTTTTGTAAATACATACATAATATACATATTAAACACCCAGACCAAGACAAATAGACATGTTCATGCACACAAATATTTGTCTTGTCCGGGGATCGAACCCGGGACCTCTGGCGCAGAAGGAAGGCCGTTTATAATATTAATATATTGCGATGGGCTGGCAACCTGTCAGTACTTATTGTTTCCGCACAACATCTAAGACCCAACTAATGCTAAAAATGTTCCATCGTTGTGACTATCAGGGTGATATTTTTATTTCACCCTCAAGTGGCATTTGTAACGATCTACCAACCCCGCAATGGAATTTTATCGTGAGAGTATGTACGTATATATATGTACCTATGTATCTAAAATTAAAAAGACTTACCCGTCAAATGTTGCTGAGACCACCCAACAATGATCACCAGATCCTGGTTAATCTGATATTGACCACCCGCAGGCCAATACCTTTATATACTATTAGATAAAAACCTATCTTTTCATTTGCATCGAACTATTTTATCTAACAAAATTTTAATCCGATAGTAGGTAGGTACTTAATTATCTTTAGATTGAATCTAGACTAACAGTTTAGCATTAGACAGAACGTATTACTGACTCAGAATATTGATATCATTTTTAAATATTCCCGATATTCGCGCGATTAGATCATGGCACATGCAACTGCGCCGAAATATTAGGGTCTTGAAAGAAAATACAAACATTGTAATAATCCCATTTTTCCTAATAATGATAGTAATAGTGACCATGACAGTTTAAAGTGTTATTGAAAACATGGTTTCAAAAAATAATGTACAGTCAACAGCACGTCATGCATTACGAAACGGCTTTTAAAATACTTAAAGTCAAATTGTAAAGTGTAATGTAGTATGAAAATTGTGTTAAAAACTGTGTATAAACTCTTCAGTTTTTACTTATTAGTTTTATTTTTTAAAACGCCAATCTGTATTGAGGAAATTTAAAGTAAAAAAAACAGATTTTTTGTATAAAAACTTTTATATTATGTTATTAAAGCTCAAGTTCTCACATTTTCTTACTTAATTGGAAAATTTTAAAAAGTGATCAATCAGATCATTTTAACCGACTTCAAAAAAAGGAGGAGGTTCTCACTTCGACGGAATCTTTGTTACTCGATTACTCGAAGACGGCTGGACCGATTTGAGTAACTCATTTTTTGTTCGAAAGGGTATACTTCACATGTGGTCCCATTGTCATCATGTCAGGATCTGATGATGGAATCCTGAAGAAATCCAGGGAACTCTTCAAATATTATAGGCACTCCCATATGCTTCCGAAATGCACCATTTGGTGAAGTGGAACTGATGATGAAGACCACAAATGGTCATGGAACTATTAAATACTTAGCATTTCACGGCAGCTATACGATTACTTTAATGTAGTTCATAAGCAATTTATGCTCGACTCAATGCATGTATGAAGTGCAGCTGATGATGAAGTATCGGGAGAACTCCTCAATAAGTATCGTCCCTGCACCGGGAAAAGCAACATTTTGTAAAACGTGATGAGGAGTTGTCATTAGGTTATCAGCGTAGGCACGGGAACTCTTCTACCTTTAAGAATTGTGAAATAAAATAAAATAAAAAAATTAAACCGACTTTAAAAAACTAAAAAGCAAAAAATAAACCTTTTGGAGTCGGTTCCAGCCAAGGCAAGAAAAATAAAATAGTAGCACCGCAAAGTAAAGAAGAAAAAAAGACTCCAAAAGGTTTATTTTTTGCTTTTTAGTTTTTTGAAGTCGGTTTTCATTTTTTTATAAAAAGTATTTTATATTTAACTTACTTGTTTAACACAAACTAATCTCGCGTCAAGCTTTTATATCAGAAATAAAAGCTTGTTTTTAAAACCTTTTTTTTACTTTTAATTTTTTTTTTTTCTGGCAATACCATCAGATCCTGGATATCATTTAAGAACAGAGTCTCGTCAAGACGTAATATAACGAGCCCAAACTCAATGGTGTTGCGTCGTTTTATTACAGAGTTCCTATGGCCACCTTCCGGCTCCATCATCAGACCCAAGATGTTAGGTTCTAGAGAACTAGAGTACTGTCACGACAAAAATAATGAGCCCAAACTTAATGGGGTTGAGTCGTTTAATGACAGAGTTCCCATGGCCACCTACAGGCTTCATCATCAGATCAGCTTTGTTATAAGAATATTGCATTGTTATCAGGTTTACGCATGATTACCAAATTTTAGCTTAATTTATATAGGGGGGAAGTGGTTCAAAATTGAGTTTAAATAAAAGCTTTTAAAAAATAACGAAAAATATAAACTGCATTTTATGATTTTGAAATTTTTACATTTTTCAATGCTATTTTTATACTTATGGTATTTTTTTTTGTTTAATATTTTCTATTAAACAAAAAAAAATACCATAAAATACTTGCGAACCACCGTCGAAATTCTCCAATACTTTTATATTTTTAATACGCTGTAGGCCAGCGTTGTTACATCAATGCTAGGAATATCCTTGAATTTGAAAGAAACATCTTTTCAAGTCTCGGTAGCTCAGCGGTTAGAGCATTGGACCGGATTTCCAAAGGTCGCGGGTTCGATTCCCGTCTGAGAATTCACTTGTGGCCGAGTTAATTTTTTCCAATATTTTTCTATTTAAAAAAAATATAATTTACCATAAGTATAAAAATAGCATTGAAAAATGCAAAAATTACAAAATCATAAATTATTTGCAGTTGCATCTTAATCGATCGTTAAACACCTGAAAAGATGTTTCTTTCGAATGCAAGGATATTCCTAGCATTGATGTAACAACGCTGGCCTACAGCGTATTAAAAATATAAAAGTATTGGAGAATTTCGACGGTGGTTCGCAAGTCTCGGTAGCTCAGCGGTTAGAGCATTGGACCGGATTTCCAAAGGTCGCGGGTTCGATTCCCGTCTGAGAATTCACTTGTGGCCGAGTTAATTATTTCCAATATTTTTCTATTAAAAAAAAAAACTGTCTTTAAAAAATCGACAATAATCATTTTGGTGTCGGTTCCAGACAATAAAGAAATGTGGTTGAATCAAGATACAACAAAAAACATCGAATTTAGTTCATAAACAAAGAAGTTGTTCCCCAAAATTCGAAAAAACGTACGAGTATTTACGGATTTTCAATGTCACCTAATTATAAAATATTGTTAGGACTTGGGGTAGTATTATTTTTTTATTTTTTTTTTTATTAACTAATATCAGGCATCTAGGCCCGTACAATATATACCTTACAGACTAACATGCATTCATATATAAATAAAATTTCATACAAATGTTGTTAGTAAATAACATAAAACTACCTAAAAGAACGTAAGTTTAACATTTTCTGTGTCGCGTCGGAGGCACACGGCAGCGTCCCTCTGAAACGCCTGTACACCACAACCTGCGGCCAGAAGTCCTCCTTCATAAAGAGTTCCAGCCTTGATGTAGGTTTGCGCACCACAAACGCCTTAAAATTGGTATTATGACGCGAATCCAGTAGTGGCAGAACTCTCAAGCAATATTTGGTTTCTGCTTGATGTATTCTATCACGTCCTGCGCAGTGGTCAAAATAAGGGATATTTGTTAAATGTGATGTCTTGATCTTTTGTGTTTTGAAAGGCACAAAGCCTAGTTTTGTTGGTCCCTGTATACACAGTAGTAAATGTACCGGCCGGCTACACACTCCGCCGTGACTGCACCAGGCAAGACGAAGCAAAAGACGAAACACCGTATAGTAGAGGAGATTAGCGACAAAAAACGCCCGACCCTTACATTTTTGACACAAGTATGAAACTTGGTACAATTGTTCCCTGGGTCAAAATAAGGCGATTAACATCGGTAGCGGTAAGTCTCTGGCGTTGGAGGGGGAGGCCTAAGTACCGCTCCACCCGGCTTCATTCCAAAAATTACAACCATCCATGTTTAGCTAATAGGTCAAGTTTGGTATCATTTTCGTATAAATCAATGACGAAGAATTCATTTCTGGTATAAAAAAATGAAATTTCTAAACTTTCTTGAAACTTTAAGTCACTGGTTGCGCCGGTATACAATTCAAATGTGCCGCGTTAATTATTTGATAGATGGCTGCATGGATTTCAAATTCGATTATAAAATTTGTTCGACACTCCTCATTCTCACTTCCATATATTCCATTTCCCTTTCGCACATACCTTGTCTTGCAAAAGAGAGAGAGCGAGTCATTGCCGTGGTGGTAGCTGTCAACGCAACACGGTTGGCAACACTGCCGACAGAAGAAAAAAGGGCTTTGATTTTTCTAATGGCCGCTCGCGTGTGCGCACCGATTTATCAAGATTTAGTGGTCTAATCGCTCAGAACCCTTTATAAACAATAATATTGGTGATGTGAAGTGTCATCCCGCCGAAAAGCTCAAGAAACTTCAATAGCCAACTCCAGGGAAGTCCCAGGCTACCTCCAGTTCTAAGCAGCACCACGAGGCGGTCAAGGTATCGTGTCCTTCCTTGTATATTTGTTGACCTCGCGTTTTTCACCACAATTTGTTCGTCCGCAGTACAGTCCACAAAATTTGAAAAGCCCACACAATTATTTTTTGCCCTTTATAGTCTATTATTTTAGTCCTTACGATCCGGATACTCCGTAAATGCGATCTACTTTCATAATAATTAGATAGCTGTAAAATCGCAATAGTTTTATTCCATAGGGAATAACCCACCTGATTACCTAGCTGTTTTTAGTAGTTTCACCCGCACACTAGGTATTTCGAATTAGATTTAGGTATCTTACCCCGTGTATGGCACTAAGTAGATATCGCGCTCGCTTAGTGAATCGAACTATCGTGTTCGTTTGCATTTATTACATCGCATCTTATAGCTTTTCGAAATACGCGCTGTTGCAGCTTTTATATTTTTTATTTACCGCACTGATAACAATAAAAACAGGGAGAGACATAGATATTTAGTTGTTCTTCGCATATTATTTCATAGCCTCGACCGCACCGCATGGTGATATTTTTGTGCATGGGTAGTTTCGCGTACGCACCCAGGTACCTACATTCGCACACGCCTCAGTCTCTGTTCTTCACCGCTTTCATTTAAATCGTTCGTTAGTTTTATTCTTTAGTTCGTTTGTTGCTTTAAAAATGCTTCTGAAAATGATTCCGGAGACACACTATTTTTTAAGCGATTTGCGATTATTCATCGAGGGTCGCCGATTACGCAATAAAAGATTTGTTTTTATCCTCAATCGAAACAGTAGATAATTTACGCTTAGCTTTTTAAAATGATCTCGATAAAATAAATTCAATTGAATTAGATTTGGATCCCGATTTCTTATTTTATTAAATTATGACGCCATGTCATCGTTCGAACATTTAGTTTGTCGCATAAAACGTGTGGCGAAGTCATTGCAAGCGCCCGTAGTAGTTACTGATTCGAAACCCGGTTTTGATTTGTTGAAACGGGACCGACCTAAATTGCCGCCCATACAAATATCTGAATTTGATGGCGATATAAAAATTGGCCTTTGTTTTTCGCAAGTTTCGAAATACAATCCACAACAATAATTAATTGTCGGATCACGAAAAATTACATTATTTAGTTAGTGAACTCACCGGTAAGGCAAAAACCGTTTACCGGAATAACTCTTTGTGCCGAAAATTATAATTTGATTTTGAACACTGCAGGTCAAATAAGAAGACAAACGTTTAGTAACAACCGCTTATTTAGATCAAATAATTAATTTGACAGTAGTTCTTCTTGCAGTGAAATTCTTAGAAAATTTTGCATCAGCTGTTCGCGCCCTCAAAAATCTCGTCGAGGTCGATGACCTCTGCGACTTCTTGTATTTGTAGGTATATCGCATTTAAAAAATAAGATTCCGAAAGTGTACGCTTATTTGAAATGGATAATCGTGGCTACCAAATACGTAACTTCATTAAACCATGAAGTTACGAAAATGTAGTAGCTATCGCAAAAAGTCAGAAAGAGTCAAGAAGTCTAAACCCAAGAAGTCCACGCATTCTTTTGGTAATCTTGAACCCTCACAAGTTTCATATTCGAAATGAATATCGAAAAGACAAATGCCTATAATTTGGTTTTGGTATTGTTTTTTCGACATTTATTTGTATTTTCGACATTCGTTTGTGCGAATCAATAATTTCAGTACTATTGCAAAAAGTCTCATGATAAGTAGTATATTTTGTTTAAATTATCTTAATCAAAGATCAATCTTAGTTATGTGTGCACGCGCGCCACAATGTACCTGCTTAATTGTTTACCATAGACTTACGAATATTATGCGATAATATTGTTATGTTTATAATGACGTTGGAATGTGGAAAAATAGATTAAGAAATTAAAGGGAGTGCCTCCGCTGCCCGGCGCCGCCGCCAGCTCCCAAATATCGCCATTGGAAACCGGGGTGATACCGTGATACACTGCCGGCAGCCGTGATGTGAAACATCCGCTGCCTGAATTATTTTATTCTTTTTCAATTACGTTTTAACCATAGAGGATTTTTATTTAATTTAACATTGCTTTTTATTTAAAACTTTTTAGAGATAGATATAGCGTAGATATTATGTTTGTTGTACTACATAAATAAAACCCATCACTGAAAACCGCAACAAAATCCGACTAGTAGTTTTGGTTTTGCACAAACAAATGTTTACTGCAGCGCTGCTGGTGAGGTACCACAACACCTATTTAAAAACATGCACGAATCAAACCCGAACCTATCACTGAAAACTCTGCATCACAATCGGCTGGTAGTTTTGGCGATAAATGGTGACATTGGTTTGCACAAACAAACAAACAACCTATCACCCCAAACGCGTATTATTATACCGTCTCCGTACCGTCGCGGGTATAAACATTTTTTACGGATTTAAGTGCAGTATATGATAAATTATAAAAAACGAACACCGACTTCAAAAAACCAAAAAGCAAAAAGAAACCTTTTAGAGTCGGTGCCAGCCAAGGCACGAAAAATAAAAAAGTAGAACCGCAATGTAGAATGCTTTGGAGTCGGTTTTCGTTTTTTTATAAAAAGTTTTTTAATTCACAATTTTTAAAGGTAGAAGAGGTCGCGTGCCTACGCTAATAACCTTATGTCAGTCAACTCCTCATCACCTTTTACAAAATGCTGCTGTTTCCGGTGCAGGGACGTTACTTATTGAGGAGTTTATGATTTTTAATTTTTGCATTTTTCAATGCTATTATTATACTTAAGAATTAATTTTGATAAATCCTTGGAGAGCATTGGACCGGATTTCCAAAGGTCATGGGTTCGATTCCCATCTGAGAATTCACTTGTGGCCGAGTTAATTTTTTCCAATATTTTTCTATTTAAAATTTATCATAAGTTATTGAGGAGTTCTCCCTGTTGGATTTATAACCGAAGACTCAATTTTTGGCCTGTCATCTGTCACAACTGTCATGCGCTCTCTTCCCTGTCTGTGCTCGCCTCGAAGGTTGTGTGGTTTTTACTTGCGTTTGAAATAAATTAAATCCTTTTTATTCTAAAGTCTGCATGTGATTTTTCGCCTTAAGCCTTCACTCCCGATACTTCATCACCAACTCCTTTTCATCACATGCATTGAGTCGACATAAATTGCTTATGAACCACATTAAAGTAATCGTATCGCTTCCGTGAAATGCTAAGTATTTAATAGTTCCGATGATTTCTGTTTTTCATCATCAGTTCCACTTCACCAAATGGTGCTTTCCAGAAGCATATGCATAAGTTACTATAGAAAACACCGAAATCGCTATAGGAGTGCCTATAATATTTGAAGAGTTCCCTGGATTTCTCCAGGATCCCATCATCAGATCCTGACATGATTACAATACAATGGGACCATATGGGAAGTATACCCTTTCGAACAAAAAAATAATTACTCAAATCGGTCAAGCCGTCAAGTAATCGAGTAACATACATAAAAAAAAGATGTCGAATTGAGAACCTCCTCCTTTTTTTTGAAGTCGGTTAATGAATAGCGAGCGGTGCGTGTGTGTGCGATCGCGTCATGTCGGCCGAGTGCGACGATTGTATATGTTTAGACTGTGGTAAAGCCTTTCAATATAGTTTCCGGACAATATCGTTGACCCAACTAACTGTACTTTTGATGATCCGCTAACCCTGCAATGGATTTATGGCGTGAGAGTATACCTATATGTGATGAATTTGAGGTGCGGCGGCGATCTACACGGATGCTAAATTGCGATGAATTTGAAGGCCCGACCACCTACAGCCATCAACATAACTATGAGAACGGAGTTCTGACTGTGCTCTCAATGTGCACAAACAAAACGACGGAATCAAAGCCACTCGCTGAAGCCGGAATCGGCTAGGAACCGACTTACTTAGTGTGTATAATTATATATAACTGAATCATCATTGCTCATCATTGCAATGATCATAAAATTTTTAGGCTAAGGTTTTTATTAGTAACTAGAAGCGTATCGGTAATTTCATCATCATCATCATCAGCGATTTGGATGTCGACACTGCTAGGGCAGGGCACAGACCCTCCTTATGGCCGCCCTTATGAATTATGACCTTATGACTAATGGCCGCCCGCGGTTTCACCCGCGTTGTTCCCGTGCCCGTGGGAATAGCGGGATAAAAAGTAGCCTATGTTTAATTCAGGCTATCTTCCGTCTGTGTGACAAATTTCATCCAAATCGGTTCAGTAGTTTTTGCGTGATAGTGTAACAAACTCCAAAAAACCTCACAAACTTTCGCGTTTATAATTGATTGATTGGCAAAAAATGCTTTTGGATGTCTGTCACTTAGTCTGTTCTCGCCTACAATTAGAATTTTTCAACCGATTCTGATAAAATTTGGCACACATGTTCCTTGATTTATTTAAGAGTTTTTATCGAACACCATAAATAAAAATTAAAAAAAAATATTTAATAAATTTTATAAACTTATCAAATAAAATCTTATAAATTTTATTTTATAAATTTAGTCGTTAATCCACAGAGGGGGTTAACGGCTATTAATAGGCATTGAGTCTACGTGCTACGACCCTCAACCTTAGCTATCCCAAAGATCAAAAAAAAATACTGATAGAGATAATGATAATTATTTTTTTATTCATTCATCTTAATCGATAGTCAAACATTTTTTAAAATGTTTGTTTCAAATGCGAGGATATTTCTCTCATTGATGAAACGACGGTGGCCAACACGACAGAAAAATTCGACGTGTTCTCATAGGTATCTGTAGCATAATTTGTTAGTGCATTGGGCCCGATTTCCAAGGATGCGGGTTCGAATCCCGTCAGGGCGACATGAGACTAGTTGATTTTTTCTAGTATATTTCTTGTTTAATATTTATCACATAAAAATCGTATTTTAAAATTCAAAATTAAAAAGTTATAATTAGATGGCGGTTTCATCTTAATCGATAGTCTAACATTGGCAAAGATGTGTGACGCTATGAGATAAATATTGTAAAAATATTCAAGTTCCGATGTAAATCACTAGGTACTTGTACTGACGAATGTTTTAAGGGTTTCATAAATAATAAAAACGTTGACACGTTTCGTCGATATCTTTGGTCTTCAACAAAAAGTGCAGCAGTTAAAATAACAAAATATGGCCGTATTAAAACAATAATAAATAACAGAATTCGTGACACTAACGTCTTTCCCATGGCTTTTATCAAGTTACAAGTGAATAGGATAGTTTCAAGGACCCAAACTTGACATGTGCAGACTACTTATAAACTTTCTTAAAATTCTTGGAATTCGGTAAAGTACGGTGGAGAAACAAAGATTCATAAGAAAGAAATAAGGCTGGGAGTAGGGATGGTCAGGAACGAGGGCGGACAGGCGAGCGGGCTCGAGATTCGGAGTGTTGACACGGTCCTGAACGGTCATAATATTCATGAGAATATATATATTTAAATTAACTGCTGAAGTCAGTGGTTTAGTACTTAAGTAGACTGTGAAAGTGAGTAGGTAGTGACGAAGTTCTGGGTTGAGTAAGTTTTCTCAATAATTCGGTGAGTTTTATTTACAAATTTTCCCATATGCAAATGACTGACAGACATGACATGAATATAATTGAATTGAATATGCTTTAATGGTTTGCCTGTTGTTAATACTGGCTTCAAGGTGTGTCATATAGTTAGTGGACCCATAACGTCCAAGTGTAGTCTAGGACGGACTCTGCTAACAGATGTTGGCCAAAGATTAGGTAGTTAGGGTTAGCTAGGTACTACACAATATCACAGACACTCATTCAAAATACATACTCCACACGGGCATATCCTTGCTTTCAGATTGGCAATCAGAGAGAGTATTATGGCATAAGTCCCTTTACAAGTCCTCTTTAAAATTTAATTGTTTAAATTTAAATTAATTGTATTAAGCCAGTGGAGGAATGACCAGTCTGGGACGAGTTCCACAGGAACGGTGCGGATAGTACTAGTAGTCTATACTATTTCTAGGTTTCTAGTTGGTTTGGCACCGATCCCTCCCCCTCCTGTAGGGAACTGGCTTGGTACAAAGTACGAAGTAATTTAAAAATTAGTCTTGATTTTAAGCCCTGGGTTAGACCGTTGAGTCACAAAGTGGTGCCGCAGTGACCAGGATCCCGTCATTAAATGTATCAATTACAGTTGATACAAAGGGAATGAATTCTATAAATAATAAAAGACGTACGGGTATAACAAAACGATCACTGCCAAAACAAACGTAAATTATTGTGAGTGATAAAATTGCGCTCTTCTGTAATAAACAGCATCTGTGTTTGCGTATGTTTGTTTAAGAATGTCGGTTAAGTTAAATGGTTTTATTATTTACATAAAAGGAAAAGACGTGTTTAAGCATCTATTGTGTTTAAATTTTAACTCTGTTGAAAGCTCTAAAAAAATCCAACGACGTACCATTCTGCACTTATAATTTATTCAAATTAAAACCTTTTTATTAAGTTTTCGAATTTCTGTATAAAAGTGCTAAGGGCTTCTCAGCCACTTTATCTATTACAATAAAAATCGGAAAATTGTCTCGGTCACCTCATTTTAATATTGAACAAACTTCAATTTAGCATATCATATCAAAATAAGCGGTCAAAAAAAAAAGGTTGTAACCAGGACTCTAAAATAAATTCAAACGGAACAATTAGAAAAAAAACGAGATTTGTATGGAACAACAGTTTTTGTGAAGTCCTGCTATAAAGACGTAAAAAGTTAAAAAAAATGTGTGTTCTTTGTATTTTAATTTGAAAGTATTTGGCAAAGAGGCAGGGTCAGGAATACTAAAGACAGATGTGCACCAAGTGCAATTGTTCGACCATAAAACATTTGCTAACAATAAAGTTTTATTTATAAAGTATTGGAGAATTGCGACGGCAGTCCGCAAGTCTCGGCAGCCCAGAGGTTAGAGCATTGGACCGGATTTCCAAAGGTCGTGGGTTCGAGTCCCATCTAATTACTGAAACATTTTGCACTATTAGATTCATCAAACCCGAACCGGACACCGGTGTCCAGAGAACAATTGAATATCCATTGTGTCTCGTAATCCGGGGCCTGAGGGTCTATAAAAGGCGCTAACTCAATATTGCTAAATGGGTACTTACTTACTTAACTATTCATTTAATTGTTTATTTTATGGAGTTTCGAACTGTGTCAGTGCAGCAGAATTTGCTTTTAATTTTTTGAAGGCAAGAAATCTTACTAAAATTAAATTTCATAGGAAATAAACATAGATTTGACTTTTTCTAGTATTTTTCAAGGTCCCAAGCTGTGTTATTTTCGTATATTTATTATTTTTTTATTATTTTCAGGACGGGCGACTACGATGACGATGCGACGTCGACGGAGTCCGTCAGGCCGCTGACGTCGTAGTCTATCGTGAGGCCGCCGTCGCCGCAAGGAAATAAAAAACGAACGTGTCCTAATAACAACCCGGGCAGCGTGGAGCGGATGCCATCACCACAAAGATGCCGGTGGTGTCCGCCGGTACCGGCAGACCGCACCGCCGCCACAACGCCGCGGCCTGCGGAGAGGCTGCCGACGTTACCGAGGCCGCGTATGTTCGTGAATTATTTCCGAACATACGCAGCGTCCCCGTGGCAGGGCGCTACAGCGTGGCGCCAGCAAACCTGCCGTAGTTGCGACGACATCGTCGCACTCCGGTTGTGGCGTCGCACCACCACCGCCGCTTCGACGCAGTGGGCGACACATCAGTGAGCGATCCCCCCTCTCTAGGGCGCGGCTGCCGCCGTGGTCGCCCGGTTGGGGCGTCACACCACCGATCGATGTGTCGATGTCAACAACATCGACGACGCCACCGATGCCGCTGCCGCAGGCTTCACCTCGGCAACTCTGCAGCCACGGCTGCAGCGTCGCTGCGGCTTCAACACCGCGGCAGCGACATCAGAGGGCGGTCCCCTCTAGGGTGCGGCTGCCGTGGTCGTATCCCGGTTGGGGCGTCACCCCACTCGCTGTGGCGCCCTGCTTGACATCGGCGTCTACGTCTACAACGACGATGTCAGCCGATGCCTTAGGTTAGGTTGGGGGTTAATTTAAGTTTGTAGTAATTTAAGTTTGTAGTATACGTACTCATAATTAATTAATAGTTTTTCTAGGTTAAGTTGTTCTTTTTTTAATATTTTTTTAGTTCTGTAAAAATAAATAATGTTTATGGTCGTAATTAATTAATAGTTAATAGTTTTTCTAGGTTAAATTATTCTAGTATATATTTTTTTACTTCTGGGAAAATAAATAATGTTAATACCTATAATGTAATAATAAAAAAACCTTTCAATAAAGTGGTGGTTTGATTGCGTGCGGACCACGTAATTCACATACTCGTCGAATTCGACATTTTTTGGAGCCAGAAATCTGTTTTATAAATCTGCTAAAAACAAGCTTTAATATTATAGAATTGTGAAAGATTAAAACTAAAGTATTATAGTTTTATTTGACAGTATACAGATTTTACTTCATTTTATAATAAAGAAATCCCTAATACTATCAAAATCCGTTAGTTTCCATGATCTTCTACAGTCCTTTAAAAGCTTGTTTTCAGTAAACTATTGATATTGATATCTGGCCTAAAAATTTAGAATTCGATATAATTCTAAAAAAGCAAGCGCCCCAGACCCGGGATTATTTCCAAAAGGTGGTTCACATTAAGACCATTAACTGAATGACTACTCAGAAAAAGCCTTTGTCTTTTGTCCTATTTTTATGTAAAACCTGACAAATTGAGGAACTGTGAATGTGTGCAGTCTTGGTCACATATATCAACGTAAATTACTGCGATCGTAACTTATTCATTGCCAATGGAATTATACATCTAAAGAAAAAAACTGCTTAGTGCATAATCTACTATTATAAAAGTCAATAAAACTTCTCTACGTCTTAAAATAGTAATAGAATACTCTATAACTAGGTAGTAAATAAACAAAATTGTAAACTAAAAAACTATTTTTTTTTTGCACACCATTCACGAGAACATCAGCTATTTTCTCTATATTCTTAAGTAGATCCCTTATTATTACTTACCTAGGTACCTTGTTCCCTACAAAAAGCTGCCACACGAAAAAGGCAACCGATATTTTTTGTCTACAAAAAAAATATGGTCAACTCGAAATGTCTCTGATTGGTCATCTTAGAACAATGAAATGCGAACATCAAACAGACCCTGCAAGCGATTCTCGCCTTAGGTGGGTCCACCGGCCCGGGCGATGACTGTACGGTGGAGAAACAAAGATTCATAAGAAAGAAATAAGGCCGGGAGTAGGGATGGTCAGGAACGAGGGCGGAGAGGCGAGCGGGCACGAGATTCGGAGTGTTGACACGATCCTGAACGGTCATAATATTCATGAGAATATTTTATATTTGAATTAACTGCTGAAGTCAGTGGTTTAGTACTTAAGTAGACTGTGAAAGTGAGTAGGTAGTGACGAAGTTCTGGGTTGAGTAAGTTTTCACAAGAGTTCGGTGAGTTTTATTTACAAATTTTACCATATGCAAATGACTGACAGATATGAATTGAATTGAATTGAATATGCTTTAATGGTTTGCCTGTTGTTAATACTGGCTTCAAGGTGTGTCATATAGTTAGTGGACCCATAACGTCCAAGTGTAGTCTAGGACGGACTCTGCTAACAGATGTTGGCCAAAGATTAGGTAGTTAGGGTTAGCTAGGTACTACACAATATCACAGACACTCATTCAAAACACATACTCCACACGGGCATATCCTTGCTGTCAGATTAGCAATCAGAGAGAGTATTATGGCATTAGTCCCTTTACAAGTCCTCTTTTAAATTTAATTGTTTAAATTTATTGTATTAAGCCAGTGGAGGAATGACCAGTCTGTGACGAGTTCCACAGGAACAGTGCGCATAGTACTAGTAGTCTATTCTATTTCTAGGTTTCTAGTTGGTGGGGCACCGATCCCTCCCCCTCCTGTGGGGAGCTGGCTTTGTACAAAGTACGAAGTAATTTAAAATTTTAAAATTAGTCTTGATTTTAAGCCTTGGGTTAGACCGTTGAGTCACAGATGTTTCTTTCAAATGCGATGATATTTCTCTCATTGATGAAACGACGGTGGCCAACACCGTACAAAGGTATACCAGAACAATTCCGCGTGTCCTCATAGGTATCTATAGCATAATTGGTTAGTGCATTGGGCCTGATTCCTAGGGATGCTGGTCCGAATCCCGTCAGGGCGACATGAGACTAGTTGCTTTTTTTCTAGCATATTTTCTTGTTTAATATTTATCACATAAAGATATATATTTCTTCATACCTTTATCTAGATTTGTAAAGTTGCAGGAAAACGATTTTATGATTTTGCCTCGACAATTTTTCTTTTCGAAAAGACCCCTCAAAAGAATTAAGTACTATTGGATTAGGGGACATGTAGATGACGTGAAAAATAGGCGCGAAAACAAGTCGGCAGTGTGGTGAACATGCTTTTGAGGGACCCACCCACTACATCAGGTTTGATAAGCCACAGATCCTCGCCAGGGAACAAAAATTCGTCCCCAGAATGCTACGTGAGGCTATTGAAATCACCAAATATGCAAAGGACAATGGGCAAAAATGTATGGAGCCTGGTACCCGCTCCAATAGCCATATATTATATATCATTGGAAAGATCTTTTAACAAGAATTAATGATAACCGAGTCGCTTGTCTCCATTTGCTGTCGGAACGGAGTTATTTCGTGTCAAGTTATTGGTATGGTGTGTGTTTATTACTATTTCACGCAAAAACTACTGAACAGATTTAGATAAAACTTTACAGTAATATAGTGTATACATCAGAATAACATATAGACTACAATTTATCCCGATATTCCTATGGGAACGGAAACCAGGCGGGCGGCCGTTAGTTTAATATATTTTTAATAGATCTTTAGTTTCAGCTTTTTTGATTAAAATAATTGTGATAATATATATATTTGCCTTGTATAGAAGCCCTCCGAAGTGCGGAAGTGCTCAGTTGTAATGCTACTTTACGATCAACCATCTGACACCTGGCCAGACCGAACGTTGCTTAACAAACGTGATCGAATACGATCAGTCTGTCGAGCCCAGCCACGAGCGCTGCGATGGAAACTATATGAGGTCAAGTGCCACCAGTTCGTCGTCCGGTGAGAGACGTGTAGTAATAATTGCTTAAAACATAACAACATTTTCGCGGCCGGTTTTCCAACCACTGCATGTGCACCGCACCGCACATCCCATCCCGCGTTTGGTCCCCATTCCCTCGGTCTATCTTATCATAATGTTCAGCTTGTGTCTCTAGCTACTCTCTGGTTCCGCCTGAAAATCAGCGTCACATTTATGTGACACAAGCTATGGTAGGAGAAGACCATTTTGGTTCTATCTATGTTCTATCTAGGTATCTATGTTGTTCTTTGTTAAAATTGTTTTTTTTGTGTTACTGTAGGTATGTTAGCCTAACAAAAGTTTATTTTTTCTTTCTTACATATCATTTCGAATTAAATAATGTTGTTTTATAGTTATATTTGTTATAATTATTATCGTTTTTGCTTTTATGATATCAACTTAAACTGGATCTTCGGGAGCTTCCCGAGATTTTCGGACAAGGATTCGGGACAAGTCGCCATAGTAAATATTTTTCCTGGTGAAAAAAACTATCTAACGAAACAACACAGATTGCTATTGGACCGGGTACCAAAATGGCCATTCTCCATTCAACAGAGATTTTTTTTTATGAATGTCGCTTTGCCTTCATCATACATGATGTTAAGTATTGATAAGGCTGAAGATGGAAGCGAGCCTCTCCCGGAATCCTCAACCACTGAGGAACTCGGTAGGAGATGATGGGAGGAAGATTCCACCAGCTTGGGACCCTATTATCTATAAATTAAAGTCTCAACCCAAATCACGCACTGCAAAACCCAAAGATACAGTTAGCTCTTTTTGTAAATAAATATCAAAAGGTATAGGTGGAGATAACCATATCTTAATTTTCTTTATAAAGGTGGAGGTCGACCCGCTTTCGAAGTTTTCTTGGCTGCTTTTTTCTTCGAAGGTCCTCCTAATTTGTGAACTGCCAGTAGAGTCATAAGTTTGCTCTTTTGTTAATAATAAATATTTCAAATAATAAATCAAAATATAAAATCAATAAATTTTGTTGCCATAGTAAATATCTAACCGCAATCGAAAAAATAAATTATCTTTTCGAGGGTAGACATATAAGTAGCCAGTCATCCCGTGACCACGGCAGCTGAAAAGGTGCCGAAACGTCGGGAAAATCAAAAAACCCCTAAAAACCAAAAATACGGACAATTACAACTTAGTTCGTGAAACATAGCGCGTTTGGTACCGTAAAAGTTGTTTTATTTCTACTATTGGATTTTTTTTAATAGCGGACGAACACCAATAATATTTAGCACTGTGTAGTTTCATTTCTCTTTTAATCGTTATAAGTAGTTATTTACTACGAAAGTATTTTGTGGTTTTTTCGCCTAATCTGCAAAATCTGTCTTGCTCTCGCGCGCGTCGTTTTCATATTGCTATTTTGCATTGGTCGTATAACGCCTTAACGTGCCTTCTGAAGCACGGTAAAGCTCGAGATAGCAAATTTTTTGTCACTCATTCCATGACCGACAGAGCAGGCCAAGTGTGCGAGTCACTGCGCCATCGAGCTCTTAACACAAAGTAAATCACTCATATCCTATTCTACTAATACGAGTATTATAAATGAGAGAGAGAGAACGAGAACCAAGTGAATGAAATCGCGGGCGGGCGCGCTAGTTATATGTAAAACAAACTACTATCATGTAGATAACATCAAAGGGAACTTTTATATAATACAAAACACAAAAATTCCACACTGTTACTTTAATGGGCATTTGACTGACAAATAAAAAAAAATACTTCTTTGACTTTCAGGATTGTGCCGCTGCTAATTACGAGACGTCTGCAAGGAAGACTGAAACAAGGAGAAATAAATTCAGGTCTTAGATTTGAAGTATCTCATTTCACAACATTATCCTAATAATACAAGAGCCGAATTCACACCTGGCAGATAAGTTCTGGATAGCTTAACGGGCAGAGAATTTGACAGTTGTAGGCAATATAAAAAATATGCCAAATTATTTGCTAGATAAGCTATGTCGACCTTATCTGTTGGGGTTGGGGGAAAGCGGCTCTAAGTATCATAATATTATCTTTATCATATTATGACGATTCTTGCCCCCTAGCATGACCATTAAAATGCGATATGATAAGGCGATTTATAATAATAATAATAATAATAAATTTTTATTTCACACCACAGTCAATCTTAAATAAAGTACAGTACAATGATTTCACCTTTTACTAAAGTAGACTGTGGCGGGCTGATACCTGAACTAGGAAGACTCCTGCATCCCAGGTTATCAACCCTCCACCCCGATAAATTAAATCTATATGTATATAATTACAAAGGTACCAACATGGTTCATATAAAAAACCTTACGGAGAGTAAACTAATCAATTAAAAATTTATAAATAATACAAAGGTATCCCCTTAATTTTTTAACAAAGGTATGAAAAGATTTAAAAAACGCTATATCGCGTTATTTTATGTTTACCCAAACCTCAAAACTATTTATAGAACTCATCAATACGAACAACTTTTTGGATGGAAGTTACTCTGAAATCGCGAAAAAAAACAGCAGTTTCATACGTTTTAGCAGAGTTCAAATAAAATTTCTATGAAACAGCTGTTTTTTTTCGCGTTTTTATGGGTAAACATAAAATAACGTTGTATAACGTGTTTCGGTGGTATGCTACGGTGGCTGACTCTTTAGTTCTTAGCTTAATAATAGATTTATTGCCGCGTTAGCCTTATAGCGCACGCGAAGACCTATCATAAATCTAAGCTACTAAAACTTATTTGAACTAATTCCAAAAATATTTTGTAATTAATTTTAATGATTTTGCTAACACTCACACCAATTAAGCCTAGCCCCCAAAGTAAGCACTGTAGGCTTGTATTATGGGCTACTAGGGTGACGGATAGACATACAAATGATACATAGATACATATTAATAAAAATATATATAAACAGCCATGACTGGGGTACATACAATTGCTCGTATTCATCATACAAACATTAGCGCCTATCGGGATTCGAACCCGGGACCTCTGGCGCAGAAGGAAGGTTCGCTGCCATTGCACCAAGCGGTCGTCATTCAATCTATACTATACATGGTTACGTCGGATGTGGTTGAATTTTATTTTCCTTTTATCATGTTTCGAACAAAGTCATCAAGAAAAAATATTTTAAACTTTCATCGTCCTAAATCACTATAACTATTACGAAAATCGGGATTTTTACCATGTTTTTATTTATTGTCGAGTTCCCGATATTTCGTCGCAGTTGCATGCGCCATGATCACGGAGTATCGGGGACTCGACAACAAATAAAAATATATATCAAAGCAACACATAATAATATCAAAATTGCATCAATTTGCTATTATTAAGTGCCTGTTTCACAATGTCTGATTAGGAATTAATACTTTTCGGTTTAATTGACAGTTTTGTATGAACTATCTGTCAAGTAACAGCTAATGAGAACTTACTTACACTTTGTGAAACAGGCCCTATAACTGTCAAAATAAGATATCGAATTGCAATTTATTATGACTGGTGCAATTAATTGATAAGTGTTTTTGATTACTTAATCAATGTCCTTATTATACCTAAGACGGTGGCTGAGTTGATAAAGGTCTTTTTTATTTTTCAACGATGGCTATCATGCTCAATAACACTTACACATTTATACGTTTTGATAAGAGGGATCTGGGTTTCTTGATTCTTGTTAAGACGATATTTTATCTTTACACAAAACCTCAAAACCACGATATCAGGATTGCTTCCACAAACTTTCTCGGTTTTGTGGTTGCTTCAATACAGGATAGAGTACCAAAAATGGGCCACCATGACTAAGAGCGCTTACGAACTGCGTCCCAATGCGAGAAAAAACCGGTCCGTGAAAAAACGGATCAAGAAAACTCGGACAGTATTCGGATGTCGCTTACGCACTGCGATCCGAATCCGATCCGAGCGTGGAGGTACGAGTTTGATCTTCGGGCAAAACAAATATCTGTGTGCATGTCTATTTGTCTTGGTTCGTATATTAAGGCTGAGTTGCAACAGTTACTAGTTGTGAAAACTTATACATTTTCAACTGTTAAAGTTAAAGTAATCGTTAAAGTTAGATGGTGCAATCCGCCCTAAGTATTTAAGTATTTATCTAGTACCCCATGACACAAGTTCTTCATGAAGCTTTGGGCTACATAATTAGTGTGGTTGTATGCAAAAAAAATTGGCCGTAGGCTCATGGGACGAGTTGTGGAAAAACCCGAAATTACTGCGATTATTTTTTACATATTATGCATTGATTTACCTCCTTGCCGACATGTATGGCCAATTGCATGTCTTCCACATTTCCTCCAAGACTTATATTGGCGAATCCCTTATCGTCAACTGTCACTTTTGCCCCGGTGCATGAATCTCCTTTTACCTTTCCTGAGATTACATCACAGTACTCGCCTGGAGGAAGCCCCGTCTATAATAATGAGAAAAAAACCTTGCAATTAGTGTCACTTAAGTAATAGAAAACACAGCAAATAACTATTATTTACTTATATCATAAGAAAATAACTAACAAAGCGGAAAAGCAATTGTATGTCCGTAACAAAATTTTAAACTTACTAGAATAAATAAAAAAACCAACATGACGAGTCTATTTGACTTTTACACGAATGCCAAAAAAAGGAGTGTTTACGTTTTTTAGTTCAGTGTCTAGTAAAAAATCTTAATGAAATGTACCTGTAATTTTTCTTTCAAATCCCTTCCCTCAACATTGAACACTATGAATCCTTTAGATCCTCTACTGAAAGCAATTTGGTTATTGCCATTGTCCCACCAATTTTGAATTTTGGTGTCTTTCACAGCATTCCTGAACGCCACCATTTGGTAGATCTGCCGCCAGCGATGTTCGCAGACCCAGCCGTTGCCACAAGTGTCATCCTAAAGAAAGGGAAAGGGAAACTGACTATAACCCGTGCCAAATAGCTGTGCATAAAATGTCATTCACCTCTCCTGTACCAAAAATCTCAAAACTTGGCGATAGCTATCATTCTCCATACAAAACTATCGCTAACAAAACATTGTTGTTTCATAGTACACGGGGTATTGTAAAACCGACACGACAAAAATGTAAGAAAAAGTTTTAAGAAGCTCCCACATAGTTTTAAGTACCTATATTTTTATTCTTACTTAACTCAAAAACCATACCTACTCTTAAATATTATTCTTTTTTAATTTGTTTCATGGTTGAGTAAAATCCGACTGGTCGTTCTTCAAGATTAGCGCGTTCAACTCTTTAATAAGAGTATTAGTTTAATATAGATCATAAAAATCATATTACCTCGTTTATAGTCGGTGATAATATATTCTCCTGGCTGTCCATGGGTGGACCTTGTTCTTTGTTATCGAAGAAGTAGCTGCTCATAACACGAGGTGTGCCGTATGGATGAGCGAGCATAAACGCTATTGCAGCCTGTAAAGTATAGATTTGTAACATTATCAAGTAGGCATGGGTATTTTTAAGTGGATAAACGATAACGAAGTTCGTAGAGAATTAAATGTATGGGATTGACGGATTGGCATAGGCCGCGCTTAATCACTTGGTCTTAGCGCAGGTTAATTGGCGAATAAAGACAATAACGAATCGAATTATCGTTTCGCTACACGATGTTACTTTGTCTACGGGCTGATTTGTAACATAGACTGTGAAGTTCGTTAGAACGATGTGACCGGTCATCGCATGTTCCACTATTATTCGATCTTAAGGTGGAACGATTTTCATACAAAAAACAGTCGAGATAATCTTGGTAGATTAACAGAATTAATACTTAAATATATGTGCAACTATTTATTCTCGGGTATTCATTTGCGCTTAATTAATAAACAAACATTGTTTCATTCAGAAATCACCTATAAATGAACACTAAATTATTGCAAAAATTACGACTGTGTATGTGACAAATGTCGTGTACGTATACAAAAATCGCGACGTTGCCATTCCATGCGGCTAAGACGCGCAACGCGCGAAGTTGCCGCTCTTACGTTTGTCTCGATTTAATAATTGTTTAAATTTCTCTTTACTAGATTTTTCAGCTGTGTTGCCGTTGCGTCCCAAAAGAGATGAGTTTCGTCAGTAATAATTTACTTTGGGATTATGATATAAAGTTTTGATTTGTAGGATTTATCTTGACTCCGATTTAAAAAAATGCTAAACACGACTTATATTTTGTTTTTTATGCGTAAATCTTTTTTTCTCTTATCACTGTAAAAAAATAGAAAATAAGATTTTATAAAGGAAAAAAAAGAAACGAAAATTGTATCTGCTTCGTGCAAATAAAATTTACTTGTATTATGTAACGTACTTACTTAATATTTTTATTTTTTTTATTTAGACAAATGTCATGTGGTCCCTTTTCAAATATTAAATTGTCCGCAATTACAT
This sequence comes from Chrysoteuchia culmella, assembly GCA_910589605.1. Lineage (NCBI taxonomy): Eukaryota > Metazoa > Arthropoda > Insecta > Lepidoptera > Crambidae > Chrysoteuchia > Chrysoteuchia culmella. Next base: position 8,806,227 of record OU342651.1, read on the forward strand.
CTACGTACTGACAACACCGTTCCGTATTTGTCATTTGTTTGTAGTGTTTTTTCATTGTGACTAGGGAATGGGTCCAGTAAAAATTTCACTGAAATGAAAATTAAATATAAACGAAATTATGAAATCTTTCAAAACGGGTGGAAATATTTCAGTTTTGAGTGAAATTTATTTTCTGACTAGAAATGATTAATTTTACGTAAATCTTAATGATTTAACGATCTTAATGATTTATTTTATTTTTAATTTTACAATTTTAACGTATTAAATGTTCACTTAGCTATTCAAAACATCATAAGAATGATGATAGCATAGAGATAAACATAGACTAAGCCAAATACAAAACATGAATTTGACGTCACATATCACTTGACTATTGTTGTTTCGACTATGAATCAGGACATTTGCGCGAAAAGCTAATAACGCGAAAGACTCTTACACGAAAAGCCGTTTGCTCGAATAAACATTTGCGCGAATAGTGCACAAATGTAATTAAATTTGCCTCAATTATTGGTCTGTTAGCCTTCAAAAACATTTTCACCGTACAGCGCATGAATGAATGTTAGCGCTATCTCAGCACTTTTTTTTCTAGACTGTACCGAACTGTAAAAATCAAGCTTCTAAGTTTTTACATCACCATAATAAATTATCGCAGTAAATTAAAGCTTTAAAGGTAGAATTTAACAAGATTTACAAGATGTAAAATTTCACCACATAAGTAAACAAAAAGAGTAAGTATAAAAATGGCGTCTCGAGCTTGATTCCAAAACTATTATAATATAAAATGGAGATTGTAACTAACAAACAAGTAGACAAAATATGATCATTTGCGCAAATTTATATACGCGCCAATATACCGAAAGGAGCTAAATGTATTGATTTTAAATAAAACTAATATAATAGTATTGTAGTATTGTAGTATTGTACTAGCGGATCCTCGCGGTTTTACACGCGTGGTACCTGTTCCCGTGGGAATATCGGGATAAAATATAGCCTATGTTAATCAGGGATAGTGTAGCATCCTAAAAGAATTTTTGAAATCAGTCCAGTAGTTTTGAGTTTATTCATTACATACATACATACACATCTTTCCTCTTTATCACTACATTTTTTTTTTTTTTTTTCATTTATTGACCAAAAGTATTACAAAATACATGATATTTAATTAACACACCGCTACAAAAGCCGTTTCGGCTTTAACTGTGGCGGAGGAGTTCAGCAAATATAACAAATTTAAAATGTTAATAAATTGTTAGAAAACATAAAAAATATAAGTACATGTTTTTTTTAAAGTATTATAATTTAATAAGAAACACATATTGTAGTTAGTAAAGAAATTTTGATTAGTAGATTATTTTTTTATACACAAAAAATTATAGTTACAATCATGTGATTTTTGTATAATAACACATTCATTATATGACTTGCTATTTGTTAACTATATTATCCGAAAAATATTTCTTAACAACTGTTTTAAAATTATTCTTTTATTACATACATTTTATTACATAGTATAAAGCAAAGTCGCTTCCCGCTGTCTGTCCCTATGTATGCTTAGATCTTTAAAACTACGCAACGGATTTTGATGCGGTTTTTTTAATAGATAGAGTGATTCAAGAGGAAGGTAAAATAACCTTCAATATATAGTAGAGAAATACTGTAATTTTTAAGGTTTCTAATGTGATGTCGTAAATGATTTCATTTTTTCCGCTTACATTGCAAACGCAGGCTGAACCCTACGAGATTTATCAATATAAGGTAATAAGTATTTGTACACCTTGAAAATGTCTACAGAAAACTCCGCGGTGGTTTATGTTTATCTCTTATGGATAACCCACAATAGCATAAGTCGTGTAGTCCACGCGGGCGAAGCCGCGGGCGGGAAGCTAGTAATATTATATAGTATAGAAGTATAGAAAACGGTAACATGATGATCCAACAACCACCACCACTTTTTTTTTTATTGAGGAAACACTGCAATTTTAATCAAAATCTGTTCAGCAGTGGTTTAAAAAAAAGATATTATAATGGGCAAACACACTAAGAAATCTTAAAATTTAGAGTATCAATTACATTCTTGTCACTTGTGCAATTTAAAAAAGTTGCAATTGCATTTGTTGCAATTTATACATCAAAATTAATATTGTGATGTTATTTAAATAAACAATAATATAAAATAAATAATAAAAAAAAACTACCATCAGAAGTCTCGAACCTTAACTCTTTGATATCTAAGCCGAGTACGTAGACCGCTGGGCTACTTTATCATTTTCAGCGGGGTCGAAATATTCTACTACAAGAAACTCAGAAATAAGGTATGCATGTGTGAGTGATTAGTAAAATTGGGAGACAGAAACACTCTCTCGAGATATTTGGATGATTTATGTACTACAAAAAGATAAATGTTGGTTTCGAAAATTCAATATTTATTTATAGAATGCGCTTATAGTATTTTGAGTTAAAAAGATACAAAGAACAATTAACAAATAAATAAAAACTACTAAATAGCGAAAGTAGCGCCATCTAACGACCGTTCAGCTTTTTGTAACTTAATCGTTCCACCTTAAGCGAATTAATGCATCTAAAATTGTAAAGCCTAGTCATTTTCCATTTTATTAGTCATTTCTGTCCATAGTTATTTTCTATGGACTTGTTAGACCATGCTACTATGAACAATGTTATAAAATGGCGCTCTCCCACTCTCTCGGAAATCTCAACATTTAAGGTGATTCGTCACGGTCAGCTAGGCAGTGCCGCGCCAACAGATGGCGTTAATGTCCTGATAGAGCGTATTTATTTATTTTTACAACGAAATAGTTCAAATTTTTAGGATGTAAAGAAATTACCGGTAAAAGCGTAATATTTGTAATGCACCTAACATTACTTATATGGTATTTTAAGTATTAAAGTCACTTTATTTGTGCATCGAAGTGGCGCGCGAATGATTCGCACACACATACATAGATTTTGCTGTCAACTGAAGCGTTAGTAAATTTCGGCGACTATTCAAAGGTAAACTTTGACTATGCGCGTAAGCGTCTCAATTTGATCACGTAAGATACCGGGTTCAAATCTCTGAGCGCTCTACTTTTTTAAACTTTTAATTTGTTTTTTTTTTGTAAATTTATGCAAAGGAGATCATTCAGGGTCCATACATTTTTGGGCCCATTCAGAAAGTGCCGGCCAAGAAAAAAAAATCTAATCTTTGAACTTGTATACCTTATCTTACAACTTTTATGCTCCAAATGACTAGTTCTTTACGTAAATTTTTTGTTTCTTTGTTGGGCGATACTTTTAGAGACGGGCCCAAAAAAAAAATTATCTCCTTTTATGAAATTATTTTAGTTGTGAAATATATTTTGTCATTTTGCGCGAGTTCAAAATTAAAATCAGGTGTTTACTATTGCACAGTTTTTTATTTATTTTTTGTAAAACTAAAAGACAAACATTTATTATAGAAAGACAATTATTGATATAATGGTATTTCAATGAAGTAAGTATAATGCTACCACAATGAAATATCTAAACAGTTTTGATTATTTCGGACTCTTCGAAGTACCACCTTCGAAACCAGAATTTTTGTAAAACCAACAGACAGACATTTATGATAGAAAGACAATTATTGATATAATGGTAATTCATGGTATCTGTGCTACCACAATGAAATATCTATACAGTTTTGATTATTTTGAACTCTTCGAAGTACCACCTCCGGCAAAACGGATTTTTTATAAAATGATACCAATTTGTGTAACATGTTCGAAATAAAAATTTCGTCACGCTCGATTTCCAGTACAGTAATTTCATGAGCTGGAGAAATATAGCCCACAAAGCATTCATTTTGGAAACCCGTAGGATCTGTAACAAGAATAGATATGTGTGAAAATGTATCCAATGAAGCACACTGTTCGTTTACTGCATGTAACAACAGCATGTAATTGGTACTAACCTGATAGTAATAGTTGTGTTTTTTATTGATTTGTAAACTCCCATTGCTATCAATATAGAGCGGGAAGTTTTTTTCTGTCTTTGGCAGCAGAATTCATATCTTGATTGTTGCGAGCCAATGAGGGGAAACATTTGATTTCCAAAAGAGATTTTTCTTCTTCTATAACTCCTGAAATTCATTGATTGCAATAAATAATAATGTTTTCATAAGTAATTTGGACAGAACAACAATGATTTGTAATCAATTACTGCCACATACCATCTGGACTAACACCTAAAAATCCGAACTCTTTGTTAATGAAGAGCCCTGCTGGTCGCACATTTTTATAAATTTTTTTAGAGAACAATGTCCTTGCCACCGACTCGTTGCATTGACCATATGACATATCTTTGGTAAGAACATTGTTTTTATATAAAATTGTTTTTACTTGGTTGTGGCAGGGTGTTGTCGATTTTCGTTTACATAGATATGTATATGTAACAGAGGCAAAATTGAGCATGCTACTTTGCGGTATATCACAAAAATGGGGTATACCTAATTGAATCAACCCTTTGAAAGACTTTACCATTCCAAACTGACTTGCAGTTAGCCTCTGTGTGTCTTATACACATCATTTTCGTGTTGTCCTATGGTTAGGTGTTCAATGTCTTGAATTTTCCTGACCAATTTTTTGAAACTCTCTTAGTTTTAAGAGACATGCTTTTTTCAGGTCTGTTTCTACAATTGGCTCATTTGCCTCTTGTGCCTTTGGGCCATAATTCCGGTCAGGTTTACATTTGGGGACGAAAAGCCGTGTACGTGTGTAGTTTTTTTGTCTTTCTTGAGATTTTCCTTTTTGAGCAATATATTTTTTTACTGTTTGCCCTGGGCTTTGTGCTGTGTGGTTTTTCCATGCACTTGCATGCTAGTTTTCACCACTATTCTTGAACCAGAATATTGATGATTTTTATAGTCTTTTCGCGAAGTTCTTGGCTCCATATTTATTGTCTGTTCACTAACACGAACGGATAACCTCTAAATTATAATATTTCTAATATTGCAATTTTAATTACTATTATAATCATATAAAAATGTATCGAACGAAAGAAAAACACTTGTATAATGTGACGCCTCATGTAATGTCATAACGTCAAGACATGAACCATTGCAAACCGAGATCTAGAATGCAAGAAGCACAAGTTTTCAAAAATAGGGCAAAATACTCTGTAGGAAATAAAATCATAATATTATTTAAGTATCGGACTTATTTAAAAAACATCTCTGTATTCGTTGACAGTGCATAAATAGCTATGTTTAGTATAATTTGATAGATGGATAAATTAGTTACATTATGAAAAAAAGGTATTTTTTAATAACTAAAATAAAAATCTACTCTTTTTGGATGGTTTTTCTTTAATCTTAAATCTTTTCTACAGCAAAATAAATAAATATAATACCAAACTAAAATATCTTAAGGTTTTGTATTTCGTCATCTTTCGCGATATTTTACATGCTCATATTGCTCATTGGAGATAGTTCTCCTACAAAAAAATCTATAACTTTATAACGCTAGACATAGTGCTAAGTTGTAATATAAATAATTTGAATGGAATAAAATAATGGGAAGAGCGGCAACAGTGTACGGATCGAGGGATAATCGAGCGTGCAACGCAGCCACGCACACGCCAACTAAACTCTCAACTTTAGCGTACGATACTGTCGGTGTGCACTCACACATTAACAAAATTGAACAAAATTTTCGACTGATTTATGCGATTATTATACTGTTTTTATCTGGTAAATATAATTTACCGCAAATAAACATCATAATAAATACCAAAGGATATCATTTAAGTTTATGATTATGCTTCATTCGCCCGTGAATGGAAAAATGCTTTACTATGGAAAACGAACCACTTTAAATGCAGAGTAAAAGTCTGCTCCAAAAAAGAGTCGCATAATCAAAAGACGTTTGTAGATCTAATATTGTTGACTTAACCCGCCGTCGGTCGCGCCTCTTTTTGTGACACCATCGGACGCGTGGGGTCTTTGACCCTACATTCATGGGTAAAAAATTTTTAAATCATAATATTTTTTTTTACATTTATTATGTTTTCAGGGATAATTGAAGTTTTAAATAAAATTAAAAATTTTACTTTACACCTCTTATTGATCAAAACATTAACAAACCAAAAAAAAAACGGATTGGGCGTTTTTTGGCAAGTTTTACAAACTACTCATAAAACTTAAAAAAAAAAATTCGCATTCGTCATCGGTCGCATGGGGGTCTTTCAAGGCCCTTGCATAGTTTAAAGGTCTATTACACTTCAGGGGAGCGCGCAAATTGCCTTGTTTGACCGCTATTATATATCTAAACATATTTTAGGAAGCTACTATAAGGTCTAAATTCGCATCCTTAATGTATAATAAAATATCGCAGATTTCGTAAGTGTCGGGCGTTTAAAGACCCATGCGACCGACGGCGGGTTAATTATGTCCGAATAAGAAATATCGGCTCAGTTTCCAGTCAAGATCATTTTGTTGAAAAATCTAAAATCTAACTTTTCTAAAAATTGAAGTCATTAAACTCCTTACTCAAACTGCACGCAATATTGTACCTTATATGCTCTCGCTTCTTTATACGTTAATACATCGCCGTCCCTCTGTGTGTCATGGTTGTCGATAAAGGCTAGTGCCGTGTCACTGGGAGACAAGGCCCATTGTTCTCCCCACGACACCAACCACTTGAGAGCGTTCCGCCCTCGGAACACATTCTTCAATTCTGATCCAACCTGAAAATTAAAGCTTTGTTTTATGTGGATGATTTTATAGCAGTTTATGATCTATACAATTTTGTGTCCCGTTTGAGGTGTTTTCTTTTCTTATTTCAGTATATTATCGAAAAATTAAGAATATCCCCATCTGTACCCTAGTTGGTATCTTTTACCTTTTCTGATTAGGACCTTGTTTCTCCTAAATAATTTGAAGCATAATATTTTTATAACTCTAGGCGACTGCAGATTTTATAAATATTCGATATAATTTAATTATATCGAATATTTATAAAATCTGCGGCTTACAAACTTTTCCTTAAAACTCAAAATGTATCACTGTCCCACCACAAACCAAATTACACCCAGGTGTTGGGCTATGTTGATAACCGTACTCCGTATCCATTCCGATGGAAACTCTGTGATATGAATCCAGAAACCCATCGCGAAACTCATAATTTTATTATCTTTATCGAATTCCCTTTACCGTACAAACTGTTTAAAGCAAGAACAGACCATTAAGAACCCGTTCAAAAGGTTATAATCACTTGTCAAATACCATGTTTTCAATCACTAGTCTCAAACAATTTGTAGCCTCGTTCCTTTCAAAGATAATAGAGCTGTTACGAAGCAAACTTTTGCGAAGTTGTCTCGGTACAACGAAGGATCGGCTGAATTGATTTCTACATGATTCAGCGATAATAACTCAGTCAGGGACCCCATACAAATTGCTGGGTACCCTCTAAAATCGTAAAGTTCACGGCAATTAGTATTTCATGAACCATTAACTTAGAAAGCTTATTTACGAAGCTCAACGTTTTTAGAAGTAAACGTATAAATTGTATAGTACCAAGGAATTAGTTAAAAGTAATTAAGCTCCCAATTGGATAGGAATACGGGTACCTACTGAACTGAGGTACTTACCTGAAAGAGGTACTAATAAAATTATAATCATGTCTGCCCTACATTATAGTCATATAAATGTAAATGAGATCAGTTTATATTATTATGATAAATAATGAAATGGAAAAACTTGTTTTAATTTTTAAATAAAAAGCGTAGATTTTGTTACCAGTGTGCTTGATACATGGCGTTATCTGTTTCGACGTTAATGCCGAATCCACTAGATATTGCACTAGCTACGAATACCTTCTATATATTTTTTTTCAAGAAAAATACTTGAAAAGATCGTCTCGTCTCACAAGTTCTCTTTGCCACGTTTGCCTTGTTTTTCTAGTCATATAAAATAGTTCAATTATTTTTATTCATTCATTTATTGGCTAAAATGTTTGTTATTTTTGCAAATTGTATCCATTGAGTATACGTTACTGTAACTGTAAAGACCTCCAATCCGTTCTTATTTCTATTTGTCTTTTCTCATCACTAACCTTAAATTCCGTAACATCTCCTAAAGAAGTATACTCATGTGGTTGGATAGCTTCATTGCCATAGTAAATTACTTCTTGGTATATGTAAGGTCTTGTGTTTTGTGCAAATCCAAAATCTGTATTCAAATTATCTAGCTTTTTGTAGATCTCTCTCAAATCATTCGGCCACATGTGTTTAGCTGCATCAACTCTGAAAATATTTTCGGATTAGAATTTATAAAAAATGCCTATTTCAAAGAAACAATCTTCACACATCCTGCTAATATAAACTACTTAAACTGCTACTATTATAAATGTCAGTTTGTTTGTTTATTTGTTGGATTGTTACTCGTTCACGCTAAAACTACTGAACGGATTTGGATAAACTTTGGTACAGACATAGTAGGTAGCCTGGATTAAAACATAGGATACTTTTATCTCGATATTCTTATGGGAACGGGAACCACGTGGGTGAAATCGCGGGCGGTCGCTAGTAACATATAAGTTCCTCAGTGGTTGAGGATTCCGGAAGGCGATACAGCCTTACGATTGCTTAAAATCATCATCGAACCCATGACCTTTGAATTTCCAAAGGTCATGGGTTCGATTCCCATCTGAGAATTCACTTGTGGGCGAGTTAATTTTTTCTATTTAAAATTTATCATAATTTATTTTAGTATTCTAGAAATACTAATTACTAATTATTTCGGTAATAATTATAATTACCGAAATAAGGTAATTTAGTAAAATTTGTCGGAAAATGGTAATTATTATTGACATTCAATCTCAACGCGATCCCGTCAAGAGTAAGCCCCCAGCGGGCTGATTCACAAACCATCGGACGCGGAATCGGATTCAAATTCTATGCTTTGTCTTTGTCTATTCTGAAGTGATTGACAGTGACAATGCATACATTCCGCTGTCCGGAACGTTTCCAACGGTTTGTGAATAAGGCCACAGGTATGATGTGAGCTTAGCGTCTCTCCGTCAATGAAAAAAAAAAAACATCGACGGGTATATAAAACGATGTGATTCCCTGGTTTTTATTTTAAGTATTTGTATTCACAAGAAAGGCAGGAGCTAAGGTAATTAAAAGACAGTAAGTTATAAAAAATAGTTTTTGTGACCACTTACCTGAATCCAGCAACTCCTAAATGGATCAGTTCATTCAAAAATTCAGCTATTTTCGTTTGAACGTAACAAGAAGCATGGTTTAAATCTTTCAAACCGACCAGATTACACGTCCTCACCTACAAAAAGTTAGTAACAAAGGCAAATAATACAAACAGATAAGTGTTAAAATACAAATCATAGGGTACAAGCTTGGTTGTCGCCACTACGGGTTAAGGCATATTTCCCCCGTCCCCGTTTATAGAAAAAGGATTTATAGAAAAAGTACAGTCAACATCAGCTACGGCTTTACACTTGCACTACGAAAACCGCCGCTATTAAGTCGTAGCTGCTGATACATAGCTGGGGCTTAGAGTGACCACAACTACCCTACAAATTGATGTTGTTAGAAAAATTTAAAGCTTATATTCTTATAATTTTCACCCCATCAAAATACGTTATTAATTTTCATGTAATAAGTAGGTATTATCTTTTAATATGAGATGACAATCATAAAAATGCATAATACGTTAATTTAAAAAACAATGATATCACAATAACAAGTGTTTTTTTGGAATCTATTTTTAATGGGTAACTTTCGTGGTAACTTTCGCGCTGCGACATCTTGAATCCGACATTTTTTGAAGCAACAATCTACCATATTAAAAAATCAGAAATAGATCGTTGAGACCAAAATATTTTGACAGTATTGGAGAGAAGAATAATAACTATTTTAAGATTGAGACATCTCAACGTGCAAGAATAGTACACACTAGTAGTCATAGTTAGCACCAGAGTCACATAGTAAATTACAAACTCAAACAACATGAAAATATATATTTTAAAACCCAATACCTTATTCCAGCTACTCCTAGCCGAATAAGTTCATTAAAATACCGTTTTATCTTCCGGCGAACGAATGGGATCGTCTGGTTCAAATCTTTAAGACCTACAAGTTGACAGTTTCGTACCTGCACCAGTCAATGAAAAAGTATTTTAGCTATTTCTTCGACTTTTAATGGTATCATTTCTGTTCAAGACATAAAGTAAAATATCTAGCGCTTGAAATTACTTTTTCGTACTTATTTAAAATATTGATCAAGTTTTGTGGTAGATTTTCATAACTAAGAAATGCATTGTGAAAATATATAAGTAGTTTGTAAACAATTATAAAGTTCAAAATGACAACGGAGAATTTAGATGAAAATGTAGACTAGGAATTAGATTAGTACCATATCGAGGCACATTATGTGTTCTCATAGAGTCCAACTTACAGACCAAGCGATATAGTACCTAGTTGATGTGATAAAGGGCAATGCCTAGTTTTGGTGCCAGCACACCATTCATTTAATTAAACCTTATTTAATTGAATGAGTATTTAAGTACGAACAATAGTTACTGAGACAGCACATTTCTAAACCGTATCCATTCCGAGACAAATGCACCGATTCATCACTATTATTTTCTTGATATTGGTCTTGGTCTGGGTGTTTTCTATGTATCTTATGTATGTATTTACAAAAAAAAGCATATAAGTATGTTTATCCGTTATCTGTATCCATAACACAAGTTCTTCATGAAACTTAACGTGGGCTAGATAATTGGTGTGATTGTATGCAATTATTTATTTATTTATGTGTAGAAATATATATATATATGTCCATGACTCAGGTACAAATTCTCGTATTCATCATACAAACATTTTCCCCTATCGGGATTCGAACCCGGCACCTCAGAGTAAGCGACACCTTGAAACCGGTGTACCACTCTATCATGGAGGTCGTGAATATTGTTAATATTATTTTCACCTCACACCACAGATCACCTCCAAGGTTGGAGGTGTTCTGTGCCTCACACGCTCTGAAAAGGAGGTTTCGCGGCTTAGCGCGGCAAAGTATTTTTTTAAATTTAATACCTAAAAATATGTCATAATGCGTTCCGAATCGCACTATTGACTTTTTTGCTACATTTTATTATTATTTTAAATAGCTTTCAATTAATTATAATACTCCGTTTTGGTTTTATTATATTATTTTAGTTCATTGAATCATAAAAACAATAACAATAAGATTAAACTATTTGTTGTAAAAAAAATATATTAGGCTGGGTGAGATTTCACAACCTATGATTGGATTTCGGAACGTGACTTAAATCTTTATTTTAAATTGTCTTTGTCTTGTACCTCATGTCAGTGTCAACATTTACGGAATCGTTTTTATTGTTATTTATAAGTAACAATATATCCTACTTTAAATAACTTTGAATTAACTATAGTATTCCTTTTTTTATTATTTTAGTTTTTTATATCATTAAAACAACGAGAATAAGGTATATTTAGATTAAACTTCATGTTTAAATATTTTTTTACCGGAAGTTGACCGCGGAAACAACCATAAAATGTTGTGAGGTGAAAAATTGTGTGTTGCGCTCGGCAGAAAAGTTTTTACCGTCTAGTACCTTTGAAATCCTCGCTTCGCTCAGGAATCAATCTTTCAATCCTAGAATCCTTCACTTGCTCAGCTTTCAATAGAGGTAACTCGCCGCTAAATAACCAACTTTCCAGCCTTGCATAACAAATAACTATTAAAATAGTATTATTATTTAATACATTGTATAAATAATCATATTTCATTAGTATAAATTGATAAAATCTCAACAATTTTGTTATTTTCAGCTTACATATATGAAATAATAGTGATGTATGTATGTGTATAATAGTGATTATCTCAGAATGGACACGGTTTAAAAATGTGCTGTCTCAATAACTATTGTTCGTACATATCGACGGCAGAAAACAGAAAGGTCGTATCTCGAAAAACACAACTTTACACCAGAGCCAAAAAACCGAAAAAAAAATGGGAATTCGGTGATATCTTTTTAACGGTACGTCGTATGAACGTAATTTTCTAACCATAACTATATAATTCTAACCTGAATAAAATTGTCTACAAACACACAATTTCCTATTGCCGGAAGTCGGTTTTTTTTAGTTACGACCTTCGTCAATAGAAATTTAATACCTCAAAAACGTCGTATCTTGCTATCATATTTGTACTAAACCAGTAAATTATAATAAATTCACTGACCTCAGAAAGGACGTAATTGCTTTTTGTTTTTAATGACCTGTAAATGACGGGGTGTAAGTACGTAAAAATTACAGACAATGGCTAGAAAATAGGGCGTAATATAAACCTCTTTAAATTTAATGATCTTAATAAAAAGTCACAAGCTTTTTCAAACGTATTCGTCATCAGCCATTTTTAATGTCCCCACTGCTGGGGCACTGGGACTTCCTTATGGATGGATAAGGAGAACGGGCCATGACCCACCACGCGGGCCCAATGCGGATTGGTGGGTTTTAACGACTGCAAATGCATCCGAGACCAACGGCTTAACGTGCCTTCCGAAGCACGGAGGAGCTCGAGATAGTAAATTTTTGGTCGCCCATCCCGTGACCGACTATGCGAAAGTTGCTTAACCTCAACAATCGCAGGCCAAGCGCGCGAACCACTGCGCCACGGGCTCCTCGAACCTTCAAACGTATATTTATTGGTAAAAAACACAAAAGATATTCTAAACACACAAAAAAGGAAAACTCTTTTTTTTCTTTTTTGTACATTTAATTTGTACTATTATAATTATTGCACATAATCATTAAATTGAAAGTTATAAACAGATTAACTTTCGTATAACCACATTAAATTTCGTATTAAGGGTCAGATTCATACCCAATCATTGTACCAATTAAAATTAAGTGTTAAAATTATAAGAAGTATTAAAAATAAATGAGATCAGAAGTTTCAAAGAGATAAAGAGAGACATTTCAAAGAGAAAAAAGATCAGAAAGGGACACATTCATACCCTAAAATGGTTGTACCAATTAAAATTTAGTGTTAAAATTATAATAAGTATTAAAATTAAATGAGATCAGAAATTTAATCAAAATTAAATGAATAGAAAATTAAGCACATCATCACACAACATCTTCTTCATCATTATCAGGGAGGTTATCGACAACCTTACTGTTAAATTTTAGATATTCAATAAATATTCATCGGCGTATGCTGCCGGTATGACAGATTTTGTAAGTTTTTTTAGATCGGTATATTTTTGAGCTGATATTGGCAATTTATTTGGGTACAGGTGATATTTTGGCGACATACATTTTTCCAGTGCAAGTAAAGTCACCTCTGTATATTTAGCCTTGGATGACATAGAGCGTTTTAAAAACATTTTGTTCAGTAATTTTTTAAAGTTGCCAATTTTATTGTCAAAATCATAAGTTTCTGAGTTTTTTTTTTATGTGCCATTTGTGATAGCCTCAAAACCCATAAAATGGTTTCCTTCCATGGTTTTCACTTTATAGGGAAACGGATTTTATTTTGCTGATGAAATTACTGTATTATGAAATAATGAGTTGATTATTAAAGTTTTTCATACCTTAGTTTAGATTATTAGAATAAAACAGTAACGTTTTCAAAAGACGATTTTACTGGAACAACACAGACAACCTTTCACCACAGCGCCCGCGCAGCAACTAAGGTAGCTTATTGGGGCGTGACCGAGACAAATCGGCATATTCCCGAATTGACGTGCACGACGATTCGTTGTAACTACCTAATTTACTTAATATTGATTCCAGTAATATTGTCATAACAGCGTTTGGATTGATATAAGCCACCCACGAAATTGTAGTATCTTAGAGATTATTCGTTGTCCTTTGAAGAATACTAACTTTAAGAAGGTCGTATCTTATCGTAAATAGAGAAGTTTTAAAAACGCATACCGCAAAAAGGTCGTATCTGATATCGTGGATAGAAACAGTGACCGCGTAACTGTCTTTATTTTTTAAACACAAACCTATACTTTGCGTATCTCTAAAAAGTTCAAATTTGCTGTTATATGGGCAGTTACGCCAAAAAAAATTGCAGACTTTTTAAAAACACTCCCCAATTTTCAGATTTTATGTCGTCCTAGAGCAATGAGACCCAGACCAATCGACGCAGAAAAAAAAGCTGATTATTACCTTATGCTTAGTTGAGTTACGACCTTTTTCGAGATACGACCTTTCTGTTTTCCACCGTCGATATATACTCTATCGATTAAACAAAGTTTGAATGGTGTGCAGGGGTTTTCGAAAAGACGCCAACCCTTCATACATTTGTGGCATTGTCCTTTACTGAAAACAATCGAAAGCGACAGTCGACAGTACTATCACAGCGTGAGAGACCGGTAAACGATCAAAATTTGACAAAATTGTTTGGCAAACACGTTTGTCAAATAATTTATGAAAGTAAAACGCATCTAACATAGCTGCAGATGGTCAAATAAACACAATCACAAAACTCTGACAGAAAAATCGTTTACGGGGCGCTTAAGAAGTAACGTTATTAGACTGTTATTATAATGAAACAAAAGCTATAATATAATACCTCGACAGCGTTGTTATAATCGTTGATCGAACAAAATGGGTAGTGGAAATGCTCGATGGTGTAAGGAACAGCTGGGTAGTTGTAGTTCTTGAAATCGGCAGTACTTCCTCCTGTACCAATGTTCTCTGGGTGATCACCGGTCATGTGGTTCACGACAACGTCTGCGTAGATCCTAGAATTTTAAAACCATTTGTGTTGACTCTTCTACTTTGTTGCGGGTAAAACTAACATAACCTAGAAAAATACCGAAATGCACAGCAAAATTACAATTTGAAATAAAACAACTTTTACGGATATCAAACGCGCTATATTTCCACGAACTAAGTTGTAATTGTCCGTATTTATAGGTTTTTTAGGGGTTTTTTGATTTTCCCGACGTTTCGGCACCTTTACAGCTGCCGTGGTCACGGGATGACTGAGTCATCCGTGACCACAGCATTACAACTTAGTTCGTGGAAATATAGCGCGTTTGATATCCGTAAAAGTTGTTTTATTTCAATGAACAGTGCGCGCCAAAACATAAGATGTACGTTTATAAAATTACAATTTGATGTATGTACAGTCAGTATTAATAAGGTCCAACCTGCTAACCTATTTACTGTTTGCCTCCAGTTTTGTGACCTCAGCTGTTAAAAAAGATTTTAAGCTTGGATGAATCAAGAGATCAAGGGTTAATATCTTGGACGAATTCGTCCAAGGTTAATATCAATTGAAAACCAGCGTTAGGCTTTACAAGCCTTACTTTATGCCGAATTGGTTGTTTTTGGCGCATCCGTGAGACGTGGGTACAATTAGAACTTAATTAAGTTCACGTATCTTATAACTTTTCTTTACATTTTTTTATCCTCTTATTCTAAATTATAATTATTGCTTCTACCTGTATATTTTATATGGTCTCGTGTCTGTGCCAGAATAAACAGATATTCTTTCTTCTTTCTTTCTTATTTATCTTTTACCTACTGGTTCATTAGAAAATCAAATTAAGTAAATTTTTTGTAGATTGAGGTACTTCACTTTGTTTGTCTGCCTTTTTCCGTGTGATTCACAAACCTATTTTGATTGAGTGATATAGAGATGGATTTGGAATACATAGGTATTCCAAATACCTATGTATAGGGAAGGATATTTTACCCATTATTGCTGCCAAACTCGTCATCGATTTTAAAGTTTTTGCACATTCAATGCTATTTTTACACCTATGATACATTATATTAGAAAATAGAAAAAATATTAGAATAAATCGCCTTCGCTCAGAGCAGTGGGCTGGATACCCGAAGGTCGCCCATCTGAGAATAACTTGTGAGAAGAGTAAATTTTTTCTAATATTATTTCTATTAAAATTGATTGCCATCAATTATTTTATAGGATGGTATTGCAAAAGGCAATTTGTGCAATAAGTATGTATAGTAATTGTCTCGGCCTACTAATTACTTATTGACTGCAAAAGATGATGTATCACTTATTAATAGACCCCATGTTTTGAATCAGCACATAGCTGCGTGTCGAATTACCTTTTAATCTCTTAATAATCAAAAACATTGGATTTATAAAATCCGATGCATTATCTAACTCTTTTATCATTTATGCGATATGAAATTGATTTATAGATTATTCCGGGTCAGTATTTATTGTTACGTTGATTACGTAGGTCTGATTTTAATCGTTATTTTATATATTTTTTATCTCAATTTATCCAAGTAGGTTCTCATAAGATAAGGGGTATTGTTGTTTTCAATGCATTTTTGGTAGCAGCGATTATTTTAATCTCTTGTACTTCCCCAACAGCTTTATGTATATCAAACATATAGTTTTTTCTTGTTAGTTTATGGGTGAATTACTTTGCTTTTAAAGCAGTGAAGTGAGTTTTATGGGAAATAAATAAATGCCTGACTACCACCCGCTGAAACGCAAGTCATCTAAATAATTTATCTGACGAGCAGTTTTATACCTATCTTAACCTAGTTTACAGGCTACACGTCGCTAAGCGAGCTATGCAGAGGTCCATGCTGGGCATCTTGTTAAGGGATAAAATTCGGAATGAGGTCATCCGGCACAAGACCGAAATGACGAATGTGGTTCGTCAATGTAGCAAGCTGAAGTGGTAGTGGGACAACAGTCGCAGAATCGACGTGCGTTGGAGGAGACGAGTAACGAGTTCTCGAATGGAGACCACGGCTCGGCAAACGTAGTGGACGCCCCCCTGCTAGGGACTGATGACCTGAGAAAAGTAGGTAAAGTAGGTAATGGCTATATGAAAAGACGGGAGATCGTGCCTTGTGGCTCACCTTGGGGATTCTTCCGACCAGCAGTGGTATGCGGTGTCTGCTGAATGGTGATGATGATAAAACCTAGTCTGGGTTTCTGAACGTACTAAGTGAAAGTTTGTCAGCAGGGTGTCATTTAAAGCTCGTCCTTTACATTGTTATCATTAACCCACTTTTGCACCCAAAAGTCCTATAGCATGAGCGCTCAGACCTATATCGAGATAGACGAAAAGAGCGCTTCAATGTATGAGAACCAAGCGTGTCGAAGTTTTCGTACCTACGATGACGTCACGAGCGAGATTTAGTGATGTGCGAATGTTATTGACGAGCTCTTGCATGAAAGCACCGCACAATTAACCATTTTCGTTTCTGAGTGACGCGTGTTTTCATGGCAATATGGTCTCAAGCGGGCTGACTTCGGTCGTAAAACTTTGACCGTAAATCAAACTTTTGGCACGCAAGGTAGTTACACTTTTACCGTATATCTCGATATAGGTCTGTGCATGAGCGGCTTCATCAACACTCGTAGCTCGAAACCATGTCGCTGTCTCCCTCATATCTTAGCGCGGTAAGCAAGACAGCATCATGCGCCAGCGGCCAGCGCCATGTAATATCGCGTGATATAGCGGTGTACATGCTAGAGGGTCTGGATGTGCTTAACAAGGTCGGATCGTATCGTAAAGTCTAACAGATGAAAAGAAAAAAAAAAAAAACAATTTTTGCGGATTTCTAGTGCACTATATTTACCCGAAACATATAATAGGGGTAAAGTATGAAATTGCTGATTTATATCTTACACTTCTAGAGAACCTCACTACTTCTTTGATTAAAAGGTACATCTATTGCTTGATTTTATATTAAATAAAGATCATAATATCAAGAATAATTAATCTCATGGTTATTATTTTCGTTTCTTATACGATAAAATATACCTCGAAAGGTCCTCCTTCATATTTTTTTATTAAAATATAGCATTAGATTGCTTTGTCTTTAAACAATGATTGTATATCAAAAAATTGTGGCATAAGCACTTGCGGAGTAACTATATAAAAAATTGTTACTATAGAATACGAATTTGGGTTTTTGGCTATAAATCTAACTTCAAAAAGTAAATTTATAAGTAGCTAGTCAACCCGAGACCACGGCAACTGAAAATGCCGAAACTTCGGGAAACCAAAAATCCCTAAAAAGAACAAAAATATGGTATACCAAATATACAGTTTGTTAAAAGACCCATACCGAAGCCGCAATATATATGTAGTGTACATAAAACTAGATAAGAATATGTAAAAATTATTGCTGGGAAACGACTTTTATTTTTTATTTCAAAAAATGGGTGTTAGTTTTTACACGCAATGAAAAGCGTGTGACAGAATATTCAAGTTTATTTTAAAGTAAATTGCTATATTCTTAATCTGAAGTCATTAAATTCATTTTGTAATACATACTTGTGATCTTGATAATGATAATGTCTGATTTGTAGAATAAACTTGCTCAAAGCATAATTAATTGAACATTTCCGGCATTTAAAAGACGTGATTTTATTATTTGATCAAGACGATTATTCTGACGTTGGTTATTTCCGATTTATTAGATATTTGAGAATTGTTGTGTAAAATTGGTATTGAATTTATTATATTAGTGGAAATTGTCGTTGGTTAATCAAAATATTAAGTGTTATTGTAAGAACAGTATAATACTAACAAGAAGTGTTTTGACTAGAGTTGCTCAGTCTTCTGGTGATTTTCTGTTAATTCTTAATCATATTGAAATACAAATAATAACTAAGGAACTAAAGTAACAAATAAAACATCCTATTTATTGGTTATCCCCACGTGACTTCCTGTTGACAAGTGGCGCGACCACGTGTTGCTTGTCAGTCGAATCGAAGTGGGGGAAGCCTTAAAAAAGCAGACTAGCCGTCAGTACTCTCACGGCGCTGCCCCGTCATATTTGCCCCCGCCACGTCCCCAGCCCACCTTACCCACTCCCTCAGATCCCTCTCATCCCCCGACCTAAATTATAACCCCTACCCCGTTTGTATAAGTCGTGGCCCGTTCGCAGGCGCTCGCTGGGCCTCCCCCACTATGGGGGTCTCACCCGGTGCGGCAGACCGCGCAGAGGGCCGCGCCTCAAACTACGGCGGGGGCACATCCACATCGTCTCATGACGGCCGCTCAAGCGGCACCCAACACCAAGGGGCAGCGACCCCTTGAGAAGAAGCCCGGGGAAGGAGCTATCGTTCGAACCCGTACCAGTCTCAGAGGCTGAAGAATCCCGACGCAGTACTCTCACTTTTGATCGAGGTGTGGACAGTGGCGGAGCTCTGTTCAACAGCTAAGTAGTTTCTTACTGTTTATTTTTGTCGAAGTTATGCTTAACCTTGTCTGTTAAGTGACAATTTATGTTCATCATATGTGTTAGATGTCTATAGTTGTGTTTGAAATAATAATTATTTGAGGAACATTCTAATTGTTGTTTCTATTTTATAAATTTGAGTTATTATTGAAAGACTTCTAAGTTTTATTTATTTACTCCTTGTAGAATAATCGTTTGACTACATATTGAAGCTTCTAAACCCTTCCAGTAGATTTTGAATTAATTATTCATTGAAACTTATGATTTTAATTCTAAGACGTGCAAAAACGTGTGCATGTGTCTAGAAGGTACGAGTAGGCGGCTGGGACTCAGTTTCATTGATTGGTTTTGATATTTATTGCGGTTCTGTAACTTTAAACGATAATCTTTAAAAAATATTTTTGACTTAGATCCTCAATAACTCCTTAATTATCAGGTTCTCAGATTTGGCCCCATACAAGAAAATTATTGTAAAGATGGGGATAATACGTGGATTTTGTTTTCGTTATGGATTTTTTAACATCCTGTATGTTTGTGGTCAATATAGTGCACTTAATATCCGCATAAGATTTTTTATTTCAATATTATGCGTGCACGAAGAAACTTAAGATGTGCTTATGTTAAAAAAAATCGTTCACCTCACTCCCACGTTGTTGCACCTCCTGGTCATGTTTAAAAAGTCTTCTTTGTTTCCTGATCTTGTATTCAGTTTGTAGGACATAACCTGGTAACGCTCATACCAAGGTCTACCGCCATCTTTTCGAATTACCAGATTTTCTGACGGTGGAGATATCTAAGGGAGTGAAACATAGTTTTGTATTAGTAAGAACTTAAATATAATCACTAGGTATCTATATTACTAAGTCCCCTGTTGCTGCATTACATAATTTATTTATCTTTGTTATCTGAACATCTACTACATTGGTTTTCCATTTTTGAAAATCTTTAAAGAAGTTATGTTTTTTTTTTATTAATTTAACGAAAGCGATTTTCCAACGATGAAGAGCTCAAAGCTGCGGTAAACGATAATTTTTCAGAGAAGGATAAAAGTTATTTTTTGGAGGATATTGAAAAAATGATTTCGCGTTGTAAGAAGTGTATTGAGATTGCAGGGGACTATATAGAAAAATAAAATTATTTCAGATTTTTCTGCCTTTTCTTTACACACACACTACATAATTCCATAAATCACTATCTTAATCACAATGCCTTTGAAAGGGATTGTAATAGATTTTGAAATTAGACAATTAGGGGGGGCAGACTATAGGCTGATTGGTTATTTAAGGTAAAGTTTTTTTTTTATTTGAGTTTTTTTCCTTTGCGGTTCCTAATAGGCCACTTGGTCAACTATCTTTAAACCGAATTTATGTCCACCAGGCTTGGACCACCCTGTATATTCGTTATCGAAAAGTAGGTATCGCTGTTTTACCGACATGACCAAATAACATCAACTCATTACTAGGGGTCCTGATGTAGTAGATAGATGTTAGTGATTACATGCTCTTTGGTAGATGTATCTGATCAAATTGGGCCAAGATTTAATGTATTTACTATCCCCACCACACTCCTTACCTGTACTCCACCAAAGCCTTTAGGAGCAAGAAACCTCTCGCATTCGTCTGCAATGTCTTTCCATTTCCACTCAAAGAGATGAACTATTGTGGACCGGTCCGGCAGCTGGTTCGTTCTGCCATGGTGGTCTGATTGGGCTTCGATAAGCAAAGGTGCAAGCAGCAGGAGGAACAACATTTCTGCAAATATACCAAAAATATTTGTATATTGTTTGCATTTTCATCGCTATTTTTAAATTAAGAATAATATTAGAAAATATCGACTCGGCCCACAAGCTGTTCTCAGACGGGTATCCGGCCCACTGCTCTAACCACTGAGGACAACGGACAACCGTCGAAATTTTCTAACCCTTATTACATTTTTAATACGCTGTAGGCCAGCGTTGTTACGTCATATGCGAGGAATATGCATTCGAAAGAAACATTTTTAGAAATGTTTAAGACTCTATACGACTGAAGCGAGGTATCAATGATAAAATAACGCGCGCAAGAGCGTGACCGATTTTGCAGATTAGGCGAAAAAACCACGAAATAACTTCGTCGTAAATAACGATTTAAAAAAAAGACAAACTACACGATGCTAAATATCCTGATAATCCCACGGGAACCACGCAGGTGAAACCGCGGGTGGAAGCTAGTTGTCATATAAAATAGCATTAGAAATGCAAAACTTAAAGTTAGATTGTCAAACGTTTGGAAATATGTTTCTTTCAAATGCGAGGATATACATCTCAATAATGAAGCAACGCTGTCCTACAGCGTCCAATAGTAAAAACCAAAGGTTGCGACTTCGAATCCCGTCTGAAAACCCAGTGAGACGTGTTGATCTTTCTCGTAAACTATATTTATGATTTTAATTGATTTCAAACACTGCTATTTTTACCGACTTCCAAAAAGGAGGAGGTTCTGAATTCGGTTGGTATTTTTTTTTATGTATGTAAGTACACCGATTACGCCGATATTTCTGATCCAATTTACGTGACTCTTTTTTTGTTCGATGCGGAATAGTTGCCATTTGGACCCATAAAAATTTGGTTTAGTTTGGCCCAGTAATTTTTATTTTATGAATCAGAATCAGATATGAGCATATTTATCACCCGTGCATATTAAACAAGAATATGCCCCCCAATCACATCGAGACGATGATTTGTTTTAACTACCCTCACAATATCAAATTTGAATATTATCCACCTAATATCGCATTTTTGATCACTGTGCGGTGATTGCGACGAAGGCAATTCCCAGTCGAGATTATAAAAAAAAATATATACTTTTAACTCTGTTAAGGTAGGCACATTGAATAATACTTAAAGTCATTC
This sequence comes from Chrysoteuchia culmella, assembly GCA_910589605.1. Lineage (NCBI taxonomy): Eukaryota > Metazoa > Arthropoda > Insecta > Lepidoptera > Crambidae > Chrysoteuchia > Chrysoteuchia culmella. The sequence goes on from OU342651.1 coordinate 8,828,344, forward strand.
ATGTTTACTTTTTCACAGCATTAACTTCTAAATATTCGTTTTCTTTAACTGCTTACCTACGTACCTACCAATATTAACCGTTTACATCAAAGGAATAGCAAATGCTGGTAGCCTACATAAAAAGATGTTCATTTTATATTAATGAGACAAATACAAGGACAAATTGCAGTAACACTATTGTGATTTATTCTATACCAACTTACTGTTATTAAAACAAAAGCTTAGTCACAAAGGTATAGAACAAATTAAATGTTAAATGTAAATCAGTATATTGTGAAAAGGGCTTTGTTAACATAAATACCATTTATTAGAAAGAAAATCTGTACGTTTATTTTATTTTCACACTAGCGTTAAAACAACTTTAGTATTATTTTGTTTAGAATATGTTTGTACGTTACAATGACATAGCCAAATTTGTCGTTGCAATGCATCGTAAAAAACTCCTTTGCAAATGCTGTTTGTAAGTAGAAGCATGTACTTACATGCCAATTGTATAAAATATTGTGGACAAAGTCGTGACTCGTCCTAGGAGTCGATATAGAAACATTTAACAATGAAATATTGACAGTCCCCCCGTTTCCACTGGCGAAACATTTGCAAGAAAACATGTTGGTAACGTATAATGCAGCCACTGAGAGAATGCATTATTTGACAGCTACTAGCGGGAGCCATTGATCATCCTGTACGCGGCCGCACTATATTTTACAACATGTTTTATTGTAAATGTTTGGCCAGTGAAAACAGGGGGTTAGGTATTGTGTTAAGTAAATAAGGATGGACAATACAAGAATCAGACAATATTCGAAAAAGTGTTATAGTCTGTACCTATACATTTTATATTATATAGGTACCTACCACTTGAAGTATTGAATTCGTAAAATATATTATTTTATAATTGAGAGAGACGATAACGAGAAAGATAAGGAAAATACCTAAACTATTATGCTGTTATTGTCACCTTGGATCCTAGCCGGTTTGAACAACATGATATTGAAGATTCGGAAAAACCGAAACTAAGTAAGGATATCCTCCAAATCACGTGATCTATCAAGATACATCTGCTCCCTAAATCCCTAATAATTCTATTACAATTAATACATTTTTCATTTTTTTTTTAATAATTAGGTACACCAACAGTTAAGTACAATTATCGAAGGTAATATGATTTAAAGACGTTTAGTAAAGAATTTCACAAATATAAAAATTCACCAATTATACCAATGAGTATCTTGCTAAGACTGAACAGTATGTAATCACTACGTTTTCGCTGACCAGTATCTATGAAAAGTTAATTTATGTGGAGTAATTAATTAAGTAATTGAATTTATTATACTTAAAACATTTGCCAGTAGGACTCGATGGTAATAAAATGCTTACTTACCTCACAAAATAAAGTACAAACTGAATTTAATCCATCAATAACACTAAATTTTATCCAATTAGATGAGAAAATCTTCTGTTCCGAAGAATTCTACATCTGTTGCTAAATATCAATGACACGAACTGTTTCCTCGAAGGTAGGTATTGCAATAATACAACAAACTTGTTTTATAGTCAATACGGCCGGTTTGTTTAGTTTTAAAAGCAATCGTTTTTTTTTTACCAGACGCATTTTAACACTCGTCGGGAGACGAGTGTACAATGTGAATAATCTCAGCAACCACTGTTGTTTTTGTTTAATTTTCTATGAGCTACTGTTATCCTACTATTGTTATCAATATGTGAAAGTTTATATATTTTGGATGTTTCTTACTCAATCACGCGAAAACGGTAGAATGGATTTGATTAAAATTTGCCCAACACAGTATAGGTGGTTACTTTCTATCTTGATATTCGCACTACTGGAATCTCGCGGGTAAGATAAGCCACGGCCACTAATTTCTATTTATAATAACCTATTATTAATACATCACCCAGGGACACATTAACAAAACCCGTGAGAGCCATTGCCTATTAATTCCTGCCTTTATGGAGTACTTGTGAATGCCAAAGAAACTACGCCACACAGTGTGGGGGAGACCTTGTAACGAGAAGAACCGGCAAGGAACTCGTCAAGGGCGGGTGTTTCTGGTTAAGATATAATTATAATTATAATGCATGCCACCAGCGTCATTCACATACAATATGAACAATTGCAAAGAACACGTCAAAGTCAAAGTCAACGATTTTTATTCAAATAGACTTACCTATCTATAGATTAGTGCTTTCGAATCGTCCATTTTTTTTCCTACCAGCCATTCAGGACAACTTTTAATTGATAAGAAGAACAGCCGCAAGAAACTTATCAGCAACAGAAGCAACAACATTTACAAAGGAACATGTCGCTGCCAAACACGTCACACGTCCGTGGGGAATCACGACGTGTCAAAGTCAAAGATTTTTATTCAAATAACTTATAATCATAATCATAATCATAAATTCTTTATTTGTCAGAATATGGTACAAATTGATGTTTCTTACATTAAAGTTTCTTCATATTCTACCGATATTTCAGTGTACAAATTTTTGACAATTTAAAAAGTAGAAGCTAGATACTTGATATTTATTAATAATCGCTAATTTAACATGTCACTTATAACATTAAAATTTAAAGTGGCGTAGACTTAAATAATTCAAGTTATAAAATTTCAGAATAATAATATCTGTTAAACGAAATTTCAATTTAGGTTAAGTAATGTCAATAGAAGTTAAATAATGTCAATATATAGAAAAGTACTTTCGCATAGTCCAACATTTTTTTTTCCCTACCTGCCATTCAGGACATATTTTAACTGATAAGAAGAACGGCCGCAAGAAACATGTTGCCAAACACAAATTTACAATTTTGAAATATATTTAATACAAGAGGGAAATTTTCCCATATTCAATTATAAGAATATTTTCCTTTTATCCAATTTATAATAGTTATGTTTTATGTTAGTATCACATCCATGCATTATGGTATTTTAAATAATCATCTACCTTGTAATAACCTTTGCTTAAGAGTGTCTTTTTAACATATAGATATTTTAAATATATGCAAAGGCAGCTCAATCACTTGTTGTGGAACTTTATTAAATAAAAGCTATACCTTTCCCCAAAAAAAAAGATATCGTGTCAAGGCGATAAAGGTCGATTTCCTTATTATATTTTCATATAGTGTAGAAATTAGGTAGGTACGTGATATGTATAGCAGTGGGGAAACGTCCGTACATACCGATTCCTACCGGCTTAGAAATTCCACCCCACCGACAGTTGGGTTTTTGGATTTTTGGATTATTGGATTAACTTTTGGTCCGGCTTACCTCTACCACATTTTTACCTCTCGCCACTGGGGTGTATAGCATGGTTAATGTTTGTAAACCAGTATCTCTGTGATTCTCGTGAGTGCCATAGCCATCTTAAATCCATAAATCCTTTGCGTTATTGGCAGAGCATACAAGAATGCAACTTCAGAGAAAATCTTCGTTCCGCTGTCTTTTTCTCGGTTTCTGTCCTTCTTGGCTATATAAGTAGGTAATTTTATATCCAGTGGCGATTTCTGGTGTGTAGTCTTGGGTTTGCTCCAAGCTCAAGTTAGGTACTTCTTTTCTCAATAAAAACTAAAATAACTGATATAAACTTTCATTAATTGTTAAACTGAAATATTATATTACATAATATGTAATACTAAATCCTACTCAACAAGGATATTTTGTAAATAATTTATACGCAACTAGCTGTCGACCACGGTTTCACCCGTGTGGTTCTCGTTCCCGTAGGAATATCGGGATAAAAAGTATCCTATGTTCCTCTCCGGCCTATTAAGTATCTGTGTTCTGAATTTCATCCAAATCCGATCAGCTGTTATAGCGTGATTGAGTAAATATCCAAACATCTAAACTTTTACATTTATAATATTGGTAAGATTTTGAAAAAAAGATTTTTCTAATATATCTACATTTACTAATAGATTTCGTTACACTTACACTATTTACTCCTATTGTCATCAAAAAAGGCACTAAAATACAAAGAAGTTAGCAAAAATCAAAATTTTCACGAGAACAAAACGAGAACGTCTCGTTTATTCAAATTATGTACATAGGTGTTTAATAAAAAAATTATAAACGTTAACTTTAATTTACTCATATTTAAAGCTGGATTACATATATCTATTTGACGCTTAAATATGATTTATAAAATCTGAAATGGAATCTTTGTCCTTCGAATATAGATTTTTCACTTCACCTAGGAGTTGGCTCTATATACACAATAAAAAAACAGATTATTTAACCTTTTTCTTTGGCGCAGTCGGATAATTTATCTTTAATAACCGCATTGTATCGGTATCTACCCAAAAATTTGGTTAAGTAACGGTAGCTAACGGGTTTTTACAACTATAATCTTAAGACATTCATAATAAGAATAGCTTAACGTTTCTTCTCGCTGTGTCCCGCCTACTGCCACTTCAGCTGAGCAATCCTTCGAGCGATGTGAGATAATTCTAATTTATATCAAAGAATTAAGAAACATACTGTATTTTGTCTTAGACTCTATCTCGATAAAAGTTAATTTTTGCCATTGTACCCGCGCGGTACGCAATACGTGATAGAGCTGCCAGCCAACATAGATTAGCCAAAACATTCACAGCATGCGTTCGTCACTGCGGTATATTTGAGACTAAGACGCTTTCCGAGAATGCCGAGCTCTCGCTGAGATAAGACGAGGCGCGTCGGGTATGACCTACTCTATTATTAAGGTCCATACACCTTTTGTAGGAAGATAACATACTGTATGTATCTTTATACTGTGCTAATGCCCTTTACAAGAATCAAGAAGACATAGGTGAGTACAAAAGGTAGGTAAGGTAGTATTTATTAAACTTGCGATGGTGTGGGCACGTTTCCAGAATGACAGAGGAAAGAGTGGCTCAACAAATATTTTATTCCGAGCTACAAAAAGGCAAACGCAAGCAAGGTGGCCAGTTCCTCATATATAAGGACGTATTAAAACGTCATATGAAGTGTTGTGTTGCCAAATTGGACATTCTAACTGGGAAGCATGTGCTCAGAATCGCCCAGAATGGAGACGCTTAGTGCATTCGAAGCTGCAAGACTTCGAGGTAGAAAGAAAAGCAGACCTCGATGCTAAGCGGGACATATTTGAAGGCTAGACCACCAACAGCCATCTCGTACAACATTATTAACGGAGTCCTAACTTGCAGTATATGTGCGCGTGTCTTCAGCAATAAAATTGGCTACTGAAGCCATATGAGAGCGCACGATAGGGCAGTTCATCGAAGTCCTATGCAATGAATGATGTAGTCACGAACGTTGGGTGGCGTTACTGATACTACAGTTTGATATTAAATAAAAATTATCATGTTGCCACATACTTATTTATCACTGAATATGACGAGTTCTTTGAATCATTAGGTTATCGCTCGCTGTGTTACGAGAATAACTTGGATTGCACTGTACTTAATTGAGTAACTCGGTATCTATAGGTATCCATCGCTTTCTGATTTAAAGACATTGAGCTTCTGTTTTGACGACTGTTGGTATAACCCAGTGAAGGGCAAAAATTGTCATCAGCATCATAATAGGACTAGGTCCTTTTTCTAGCTTTTTTGCAACAAAATAACTCCCACATTGCCAAACCCGTTGCCTAGTAGAGAATGCCTCATGGCATTAACTTCTCTATGTACTGTATTTTTTATAATGCAACAAAGATTAAAATAATAAATAAATGCTGTATACTTTATTAAAGTATTTAGAAGCACATCTTAAGTTACTTCGCGCACAAATAAATAGCACTAAATACTCCGCAAAAGTTGTTTTATTTCACCTACATACTTTTTTTAATTTCCAAGCCTTATTCACTCAGAGTTTGATACATAACTAAAGCTTGGTAGTATAAAGCTCAGTCTAACTAAGGAGTAAGGAATGGGTTCTAAAACCAATGGGAACCGTATTAATTCATCGCTGTTAAGATACAGTTCCATTTCTAGATGTTTAAAATAATAGAACCCTCATTTTGTTTGAATTACCCAGGTTTTCTGTAGTAAAACACTGACACTCATTCCCTCAATTCTAGTGAAATTTCAACAAAGTCATTAAAACATGCAAATAAAAGGCTTTGACCCTCCACGTGTTGGTTTAGGCAGCGGCAGTGTTGTTTTTCTATCATTACCTATATTTAACAGAGCTGATATAACTACATGTATTAGAAACTGACTTCAAATGAAAACGAAATTACTTAGGTGGGAAATAGGTACATACATCTTCGTACGAGTACAGTTGGCCTCATAATTATTACAATAAGAGTTTGTAAGAGTTTGTGAGAGTGAGGTAGAGTGCGTTTCCACAGTGGAGAGGAGAGGAGTGGAGCTGTGTGTTTATAAAACATTTGACACGATACAAAGTCAGCTACATTAGTATCTCGTAAATTCGTAATAGGTATCTTGTATATTTTTGCAAAAAACGATGCATTCTTAAATATCCTCTATTGCATTCCTAATTTTCCTCTTATAGGTATTTAATATATTTCAAGATTGTAGATTTGTGATTGGCAACAAAATGTTCCATTGTAAATGTTGTTGTTTCTGATAAAGCTGATAAGTTTCTTGCATCAGTTCTTCTTATCAGTAAAAAAATGTTCTGAATGGTTGGTAGGGAAAAAAATTTTTGGACTATTCGAAAGTACTTATCTATAAGTCTGTTTGAATAAAAATCTTTGACTTTGACTATCGTTGGTTTGCTCAATACCTAACACCGATTTGCACTAAACCTTGGACGAATTACTGGTTAATTCGTCCAAGCACTAAACTTAAGAATCGCCTAAGGCTATTCTTATCTATCTTAAATCTTTATCTTCTTAGCGTGTCGATGGCAGACATTAAAGTATTGAGACCCAGAATTCATCCACTTTGACAGCCTTGTCGGATGCTGTCATGAGATCCTCCTGCATGCAGGTGTCAGGACACACCTTACGAAGCTGCGTCGGCTTTTCAGCCCCGGGCGCGCCGCAATGTGACCGTACAAGGGGTGTCGTGAATCGCTGTCCATTGTAGCTCTTTCAGAGGAGCTAGCTACAATCTTTATTAAAATGGCTTTGCACTAACCTTTTAAGACCTTTTAAGTTCTTAAATCCACTACCTAAGGTTATTTTTTACTTACTTGCCTAATATCGATCGCCTAAGAGCTAGCGCAGACGACGGATAACGGAGGACTTTTTGTCCGCGACACGTCTTTATTGTTAACCAAATAAGATTCAACTTAGACCGCGTATATCCGCGAAAAGTACGCGATAGTCCTCGTTATTTATTCAACTTTATGTTCTTAGTAATAAGGTCGTGTCGCGGACAAAAAATCCTTCAATGTCCGTCGTCTGCGCAGGCCATAAGGCTTAATATGTTGGCCGTTGGGGCAGAAAGGTTCTGGAATGGCAACCGCGCACAGGACGACGCTCCGTGGGTAGGCCCTCGACAAGGTGGATCGAGGATCTGGTGAAGGTCGCAGGAAGCCGCTGGATGCGTACGGCGCAGGACGGATCGTTGTGGAGAACCTTGGGTGAGGCCTATACCCAGCAGTTGGTGTCATATGGCTGAGACGACGACGACGATAAATTAGAATCTACAATGAGCATTTTCGACTTAGCAGAGCAAAACATAAATGATAATAATAACCCCAAATTGCTGTACACTATTTTAACTGTCCATCAACGACGAATTATATATCTGTATGTACAGTCAACAGCAAGTACAGCATTACATTTGCACTACGAAAACCGAGCGAAAGGCGCTCTCAAGTTTTGTAAAAATAAAGCACTCGGATATTATAATAACAACCTTTATTACACGAAGCACTTTTTACACTTTACGACATACACTCATCAATAAATTCGGCAGCATAAGTAGAGACCACTATTCACTGCGAGTTACCATTGAAGACTGACTCGAATGTGTCAGGCCAAGCCGTGTCGGGGTACAATCCCCACTCAGTTCGCCCCACCACACTCGAACCTGATTGGCTGTTTGCAACAACATGAAGCATAGCATTGAAAAGTGGTCAGTTGATCAGCTTTTAATAATTATAATCTATTATATTAAATTGGAATAAAATAAGATTAATGTATAATACGAACAAACAATAATAATTTTTAGCAAATTATAACAAAACACTTTTTAAATTACAACATTCGGCCATCCGAAAATGTGCAACCTCCTGGTGCACATAACATTACAACATTCGAGACTGATATTATTTATACACGAATTTATAAACTTAGTGTGTAAGTATCCTATTGAATTTATAATCAGCTTTGTACATACTTGATTAATCATAAAGTTATTTTTATGTACAATTATTTTCATTTAAATCATTTGTTTGATTTTGTCGCTGCAACATCGAGAGAGGAATATTATCCTCGCTATCACTGCTTGAATCACTTTTACTTTCATCAGATTTTTCCAAGGAACGCGAGTACTCCAAATTAATCCAAGGGCGAATTCTGTCTGCTGCAACGACACTATCAAACTTTTTTTTGTTTTTACGAAATCCAGGAACTTCTGTAATTTTATATCTGTCATTTCCTAGAGACTTTACAATCTTATATGGACCAATAAATTTAGACAACAATTTTTTACTGTTTCCATTATTGTAAAAATTTGTTCTGGTTATTTTTACTAATTCTCCTTCCTTATAGACTGTAGCGGGGGCCCTGTCTGCATCATGCTGGCGCTTTTGTTTCTCTTGACTCGTTTGGATATTGTGATCTATTTCGTTCCGAATAAACTGTAAATCGACTGGAAGTGTCTCCTCGCCAATATCAAGCTTGTTCATAAGACTATCTCTCAACCTGCTACCAAACAAGGCCTCCGATGCAGCCTTTTTTGTAGTCGAGTTAACAGTGTTGTTAATACCCCACTGTACTTGCCCTAATTGCCTGTCCCAGTCGCGTTCATCAGTATTTATGTTTAGTTTACTCATTGCTTGCAGAATTGTTTGATTAAATCGCTCCGCCTGACCGTTTGCACGGGGACACGCAATGGCATTTAGTACATGTTTTATGCCGTGGCGCTCACAAAACTTTTTAAATGCTGTTGAAGTGAAAGAAGTACCTCTATCAGAAACAATTCTCGAAGGTAAACCAAAATCGTTAAATAAGTCTGTTAAAGTCTTTACAGTATGCTTAGTTTTTGTGCTCTTCACGGCCTTTGCAAACATGTACTTTGTTAAACCATCAACTATAGTTAGGATGTAGACATTCCCCTTTTTACTCCTAGTAAATGGACCAAGATGGTCAATATGTATAGTGTGAAAAGGAATGTCTACCTTAGGAATCGGATAGAGGTGCCCCGTTTTCTTTTTGCCTACATTATCTTTATTATACGCACACTCTAAACATGATTCAACATATTTTCTTACAAAGCGGCTTAGTTTTGGGAACCAAAAGTTACTCCGAACCCTCTCAACAGTTTTTGTTATACCTAAGTGACCAATGTCATCATGATTCGACCGACAAATTTTAAAACGTGCAGCGCGGGGCACAACCAAACATAACCTGTCACCTACTCTCCTGTATAACTTGTTATCCTTTATAACAAAATTCTTTTTAATATCCTTTACTTCTTCATCGTTATTCGGCCTAAGAATTTTAACTATGCGTGCTATGTCCGGGTCAGCTAATTGCAATGATAAAAGCCAGTGCTCTTTCTCTATACTATAGACTGTAACGTTATGGTCTTCAGTTGGCTCGGAAAGATTCGAGTTCCTACTCAACGCGTCAACATGAGCCATCTGAGTACCTGGTCGATACTCAATTTCGAAGGTGAATTCGCTTATCTGTAGCCACCAACGCGCTATACGTGGGACTAAGTCTCGCTTTACAAGAGTTGTTCTGAGCGCATGACAATCGGTAACTACTTTAAAGTGAATTCCCAGCAGATATGTTCGAAATTTTCGCAATGAACATACGATTGCCTGAGTTTCTAACTCAAACGAATGAAGGTGACGTTCTTCCGGAGTTGTTTGCCTGCTAAAGTAGGCCACTGGTTTTAGTACACAAGGATTCTCTTGCCACTGTAACAAAATGCCACCAATACCGAGAGAACTGGCATCCGTGTGGAGCTCCGTCTTAAGTTTGGGATTGTACAATTATAAAATAGGACGCTCGATTAATCGGTCCTTTAACAAATGAAACGCGCGGCTCTCTACTTCACCCCAATGATAAGGCACATCTTTTCTCAGTAAATTTGTAAGGGGCCTGGCAATTTCACCAAAATTTCGAACGAATTTGCGGAAATAGCTCGCTAAACCTAAAAATGGACAGATTTTGGAAACGGAAAATTCTTCACAGCCATTATCTTTGTTTCGTCGGGCCTCACCCCACTAGATGATATTTCATAACCAAGGTAGTTTATCGTACTGTCAAAAAACCTACATTTGGAAAGTTTTAACGTTAGACCATTAGAACGCAACAATTTTAAAACTTCTTCCAACCTAATAAAACCTTCATTCAAGTCTTTTGATGGTATCAAAATATCATCAAGATAAGCGAGAGCGGACTCAAATCTCTTGGAACCAAGTACTCTATTAATGAGCCTCTGAAAAACCGCCGGTGCGTTTGCTAACCCGAAGGGCATTCTTTTAAACTCATAATGCCCGTCGGGTGTGACAAAAGCAGTAAGCCGACGGCTCTCTTCGGACATGGGGACCTGATAATAGCCAGAAGCTAAGTCTAGGGTGGTGAAAAAGGTGTTACCACTTAAATTAGTAAGTTGGTCTTCTATGAGTGGGAGTGGGAAACAGTCCTTTCGAGTTTTATTATTAAGTGCCTTGAAGTCGACGCATAAACGTTGCTCTCCTGTCTTCTTCTTCACCATTAGGATAGGACTTGAATAGTCGGAAGTGGACTCTTGAATGATATCATTCTCTAAAAGCTCCTCAACAATAGTGCGAACTTGCTCCCTCTCAGAGTATGATAACCTATACGGCCTGTATATGACGGGCCGGTCATCGACTAAATCAATTTTCATAGAGACATCCTTAGCATAGCCTATCTCGCCGAGATTGAGAGCAAAACAGTCCCGATAGGACTGTAAAAGGTTGAATAGTTTCTGAACAACCTCACCATCGACACCATCACCTACCCTGATATCATTTTTCTGCAAAGTCTCAAAAGCAGTAGCATCTTTATGAATCCGATTAACATTACAAACTTTCTTTTCAATGAAACTAGTGGCCCTTGCCAACAGACTATGAGGTTCAAGTCTTAGTGTGTCGGGGGTGAGATTTGTCAGTACTAAGTGAGCCTTGCCATCTGTTACACGATATACCCCTTGATGCAGATGATACTCTCTACCAGGCTCGCCACAGCTGTAACCTTCAAGGTATAAGTCTCCAGTGAAAGAAGGCCTATTTACTGAAACCTCGACCAAACCTATATTTTTAACGTTTGTAGAAACCGTGACAGTCAATTTAAAGCTTTGTGTACATGTGGGAGAATCACCACCTGGGCTTTTGTAAAATATTAATTTTGTATTATCTTTTATGACAGCGACGAAGGGAAGTTCAGTAAAATCCTGTCCGATCAAAAGAGCAGTTTGCATAAACTCGTCATTAACTACGAGGACTTCTACATTAGCTTCTACTTCATCTAATTTTATAAAAATTTTACTTTTATAAAGAGGAATAACAGATGAGTTGCCAAAACCCTTGACAGCTGGCAAGTCTTCTAAAGACCTTTCTAAGCATAAAGTTTCTGCATCAGATTTCCGCATTAAGCTGCACTCGCTACCAAAGTCAACATAAGCGACAAAATTGTAACCATTAACATCAACCTTTTTAAAGAATTTATCATTAGTATTATTGAGAGTGGAAATAGACAATGTTTTACGAGCATCTACCGTAGGCTTATTTTCTAAATTTCGATTAGATGAAGGAAATCTACAGGTGGCTTCGACATGCCCCACCCGTTGACACTTTTGACATCTGACCAACGGATTCGGGCATTTAACATAAGTATGACCTTTGGTTTTACAATTGAAGCACGTTGGAGCACTACTATTACTGTCATTTGAAGTGTAAGGGTGAGATCGAGTGGCACTAACAGTATCGCTACGTTTTTTAACAAAAAAGTTGTCGGAAGGGCGTTGAGAGTTAAGAAAGTTCAGGAGATCTTCAGGTTCCTCACAGTTTAAAGCTTGAGCACCATTTCTAATAGCCTTATCATTAATGCCGTGAATAACACAGTCTACAGCTTTCCTACCACTAATTTCACATCTGTTTAAAAGTGTAAGCTTATCATAAAAGTACTCCCTTAAACATTCGTTACTTACTGTTATAACAACGCATATCTACATCAGAAAACAAAAGGCGCGTCTAGAATATTTAGAACGGAAATAATGCCGTATTATATTATAAAATAAACACTTAATTTACATTAATAATAATAATTATGTATCAGTCTACAAATTTAATTAATGTATTATTTAATTTTTCTGACATGTTATTTTTCTGACATGTAAACTTTAATTTTTATATTTGACATTTTGTAATGATAACATTTGACATTTAAATAATTTTGTAATTTCACTATTAATAATCAATTGTATTTTTTATGCATGTACTAATTCCAACGCTTTTTTAATGGCAGAAAATGTTTGCACTTTATTAATTGTACCATCTTATACAATACCATTTTCTAAGGAATAAATGATTCTGATTCTGATTCTGATAGCCTTACAAACCAAAGGCGCGTTTAGCCTTGTATCCTGGAAGGCGCATCTAGCCTTCTAAAGTGAAGGCGCGTCTAGCCTTATAAAGTGAAGGCGCGTCTAGCCTTGTAAAGTGAAGGCGCGTCTAGCCTTACAACCCAAAGGCGCGTCTAGCCTTGTAAAGTGAAGGCGCGTCTAGCCTTACAACCCAAAGGCGCGTCTAGCCTTACAACCCAAAGGCGCGTCTAGCCTTACAACCCAAAGGCGCGTCTAGCCTTACAACCCAAAGGCGCGTCTAGCCTTGTAAACTAAAAGCGTGTCTTGTTCAGTATACTCAATGTGAATCTAGAAATATGAGCACAAGGTAGGTCCAGCATTGTTATATAGAGGCGCGTTTAGCCCCTAAAATTACAAGTGGTACAAGTCACACAGACAGAGATGTTGTCAAATCTTACAAACGGTGTAAGCTAAAAGGCGCATCCGGCCACGCCACCTGGAGGCGGATGGAATGACGCCATAACTACTGGTTTCTAATTTCATTTACATCCATGCATTAGTTATAATTATTTAAAATTTTAGAAACCTACATATATCTTATTATCAGCGTACATAAACTTTACTTTTTTTTGAAATAATTATTTGCATCTAATCAAGCAGCACTATTGGAGAGTAGCCCCAATCAAGCGCACTACAAGATGGACACAATATTCTTTTTAACATCCAAAAACATATGTGAATGCAAATTAATAAACTTTAACGCTGATATGAAGATAAATTTAATAACAAAATATCTGGCAACATATTGTATTTCCTTTTCTTTTTATTAAATAATCTTTAGATAACATTCTTTACATACCTTTTATTTCGTGTCCTGCGGGCGTGTCGCACTTCTGAGATTTTGTAAAAATAAAGCACTCGGATATTATAATAACAACCTTTATTACACGAAGCACTTTTTACACTTTACGACATACACTCATCAATAAATTCGGCAGCATAAGTAGAGACCACTATTCACTGCGAGTTACCATTGAAGACTGACTCGAATGTGTCAGGCCAAGCCGTGTCGGGGTACAATCCCCACTCAGTTCGCCCCACCACACTCGAACCTGATTGGCTGTTTGCAACAACATGAAGCATAGCATTGAAAAGTGGTCAGTTGATCAGCTTTTAATAATTATAATCTATTATATTAAATTGGAATAAAATAAGATTAATGTATAATACGAACAAACAATAATAATTTTTAGCAAATTATAACAAAACACTTTTTAAATTACAACACAAGGTCAAAGTGTAAAGCCGTATCTGCTGCTGTATGTACAATGCAGAATAACAGCCAGTCTTTAGCCAGTGCATAATTTAACGATCGAAAATAATTGTAAACAAATGATGACCGTTATCATTAATTAACCAAAACGAAGCATAAATTGTTCCTCTATAAAAATAAATCGTCTCATAGGGTCTCGGCTAGGCTATGGCAGCTAACAGTGCCGATAAAATGATCACCACAAAGCGTTATAAATTGATCGTACCGGATAGCATGCTTGTACAATCAACAAGTTGATGTAGGCGCGTAGGACGTGGGTAGGCCCCTAACAAGGCTAGTGGTACTAGCCAACTAATATACAGTAGAGCTACACCCACTGTAGAAGTTAACGTAATTGTCGTTATAGTAGTGGTACAGTCGTGAAACTTCCCGGTCGAACAGCAGAGGTATTTATTGCGGAAAGCGTTTTTTTTTAGAACGACTGGGAGACTCTTAGCCTTCATCATACCTAAGTATTGATAAGGCTGAAGATGGAAGCGAGCCCCTCCCGGAATCCTCAATCACTGAGGAACTGGCTACCTCTAACTGCCGAAACACAACAATGCTGAAAACATTGTTTTTATGGCGTCAGACTTAGATAAGATGGTGGTAGCTAGCCAGACGGACTTACAACAAATCCTACCACCAACCAAACCGAATACAATAAGTACTCCCGCTGGGAATCGATCCCGGGACCCCTGGGTCTGATACCGGTGGCTGTGCCACTAGACCACAGAGGCGGTTGTGTGTTTTATTTGTATTATGTTTTATCGTAATGTATTAGAGTTGAGAAATAATATAATATTCAAATGAAATACCAATTAATGTTCTATTATTCGTTCGCTTTCTATAAATCTGTTACTTTTTAAATTAGCATTCGCTAAAAAAACTTTACTGACCTACCGGGAAGTACCTATTGCCACCTGTTATTTTTCTTAGTCTGAGTCTGAGTCGACTTTGACGGTTTTTTTTTATTTTTCTTTATAAATTCTATATAATTCCTCTATACAAAATGTAGCGAGAAACTATAACGTAATCTTTGATAAAAAAAAAACTAAAATGACAAGTGGCATACCATCCAAGGAGCGGTAGAGAAGTGATTGATATAAAAAAAAAATATATTTTAAATGCTTTTATTAGAAACTTGGTATTGCATACAAGTCAGCTAAAATATTAGGTAAGTACGTAAGAAAAATATAAACTGATAATGAAACAATGCATTGCACTTATCCCATAACAAGCAAAGATAGTATTTCGATAGCGTAATACATATAAATTGCTGATGGCAGATGACTACACGAAAAAATAAATTAAGATGTACAAATTATGATTACACTTTAGAACTATGTCATATTACATTATTGAATGACTTCTGCCCACACAGGCCACACGTTTTAATGAGTCAGGGGCCGTTTGGGACCGGGACCGCGATCCCGAAAGCCCCATTCGAAATTAATTATTATTTTATATGGGGTTTTCGGGACCACGAACTGTAGTCCCGAACGCCATTTTAATAGGTATAATCATTATTTTTAGTGGTATGTTGGGAGCACAAATATAGTAACCGTCTATCTTTATTTCCTAAGTCGGGATAGAACAGTCAAAGTACTAGGGCAGCATAATCATAAATAAGATTTTGGGAACGCCGCCCGCCCCGGTCCCAAACCCCCCCGACTAGTTTTAATGTGACATGGTCCTACAGTGTATAAATATATTATTACTATAAGTTACGGGATTCTTATTATTTTATCGTTTATAGAAATTCAAAGGATTACCCAATAACATAAACAAAGAAAGTAAATAAATTTTCTAAAGTAAATCGAACCCTCATCTAAAAAAAAACTGTATTGTGTATGAATTTAGTCATAGGCTCTCACTTTCCAAACATTTAAGTACAGTATTTAGTGAAGAGCAAGAAATACTTTTTTACACAGAAGGCTGATAAAAGTCATTTTTTTTTTGTAATTTAAGCTAAAGATTTAACTATATTCGTAAAAATAGGTAGTATGCGATTGAAACACAGTAGGTATGTGAACACGCATTTACAAAAATTATACTTCATATTGTTCACTAAACTATCATAATTAGGATTCACATATAACTATGCAGATACCTCATTTATTGAAGGAAATTGAAACTGTGTGGACAGTAAATAAAGTTCATTTTAAAACGCAGTCGACTACGTGCACTTTCTGCGGTAAACATTAAATAACAAGCAAATATCAGCCTTCGCTACTGTGTACTACAGCTCAATTTTCCCGTCTTGTAAAAAAACATCAGACGATCGTTTGAGTCTGATAAACAATCCAATTGGTCTATGAAATGACATAATAACCTCCCCGTCTGTGGAGATAAGTATTTTAGCCTTTATTTTATCTGCTGTTTATTATTAGGTACTTACAAATCAGATTGCAAATAATTGTGATATAATTTGATAAATATAATCAATAATATTTTTTTATTATTATAACAGTGCGTGGATGGCGATTTATAATTTCTATATGTATAGCCGATAGCATTTCAGGCTTAAGCATTTGAGGATAGGATTTAGGATTGCATTAATGCGGAGATTTTATGCAGTCCTATTGATTAATATTTCCTCGTTTCTATGCTCCACAGCCTCGCTTCAGTGGTCAGGCAGCCTTATAAAACTATTTTCGAAACCTACGGCTAACATACTAAAGTACAAAATCGATTGGCATTAGCATTGACAGTTGTATGAAGCCGGACCTGGCATTACAGGACCTCTATAGACTGTTTAATGTAAATATTGTAATTGTTGTAAAAAACGAAGTTTCGTAGTATTTTTCTAAATTACTTTTGCAAAGTTAGTACACTAATTGACATAGATAAATGAAAATATTTTTTAAGACAATTCTTATTGCCTAATCTGGTAAATGGAAAATATAGGATGTAGTGAAATCGATTCTATAGGTGTAGTAGATTGGATTATATAACCGATTAAAATAATATTTTGTAATTGACATATTTTTCATTAAAGTCAACGGACTTATCAAGGCTACGTTATCACTATGATTATACTTATTGAAAACAACAACAAAGAGGTTAGAAATAGCATGTTTCGCATTTACTATTGAAAGGGGTCTGCATCTGTGTTTTGGGCAAAAGGTTGGCAATACATGATAGACTACTTAATACTTCTAACTTCTTTATTATGTTCACAAAAACACATCCTTCTTACATCAAAAAAAACATTCCCGAATATACCCATATCCACAGAGAAACATCTACCACACAACATCAAAAATATGGCAAAGAAACTACAATATAGTCCGACAAGGTTTATACTGAACGTGGACAGCTGGAACTGTCAAAATTGACGTATACACAAGATGGCGGTGTTTGTTCCATTATTTGCCACGTTCATAGGCCTTATCGCACGTACAACAAGGCTTATGATTAACGCAGGAGGCGCTGCATAGCTGTCAAAAATGGCGTTTCATGTTAGTTCCTACCAGTATATTATGTATATTCTATGAGTTCCTATTTTGTCATGTTCATTATAAGCCTTGTCGCACTGTATAAACTGAATAATTTGATGACCTTGGTTGAACTGACTAAATACTTTGGATGCTTCAAAAAATATTTCGTCATCTTAACTGCTACTTTATAACTGACGCTGACTGTATAATACAGTCAAGTACAATGTTACTTCAAATCGAACGATGATGAACTCAAAAGTTAGCTTCAAAATTACTATAAATACCAAATAATGAGTTTTGAAAAATCTGTTGACTCTGCAATTGCGATATAAAATACGATGAAATGCAGTACCTTACACTCTTTCTTTGTTATTATTATTAATCAGTCTTTCACTTAGTAAATCTTATTGAATACCAAAAATTTCAGCACATAAAACTACTACAAATGATTTTCTGAATAAATGATATCAATATTTAATATCGTTAAATGAAGTTCAATAACTCCAAATTATATTATGCAAGGAATAACGTGTTTTACGTGAAATTATGCAACAAAACTTACTGATAAATGAAACTTATTATTTGGTCCCTCTAAACTAGGTTTAAGTCAATACAACAAATAATTTATCTTTTCTTTTACCTTTAAGAACATTATTTGAAAGAATGATCTCAAGATTTATAAAATCATCATTCATTTCTCTCAATTTAACGTTACATTATAAATATGAATAATACAAATCTTTACATCGCATTTTAAATACTGTCTTTTGGTTAATTATTTATTATAATTTAGTGACGTCACTAGTAATAGTTGCGGAGCGGATTCAAAGTACCGCTCGGTTAACTAAAGCTGGCAAGTTCAACTCATTTACACGTAATGTATGTGGATAAGCGAGCGGCGTGACGTTGCACTGCATTGTCGCCTGTCTGTCTCTCTCACGTGCGCTCAAACTTACGAGAGTTAAAGAGACAGTTATTGTTTTGCTTTTGCTACTATAAAGACAATATTTTTGTATTTGTCCACAGCCTTCTGTATTGTTACAAACCATACTATTAGGTTTGGCAACGTCGCAAAATTTTGTAGGACTTAATGGCTAGGTTCACAAGCGACGTTGCCAAATCTAATAACATGGCCGTAAAACACTAGAGAATTTAGGTTCACAAGCGACGTTGCCAAACCTAATAGCATAGCTTGTAAAACAATAGAGAGGACTGTGATTTGTCTATTTGTTTTTTAAAATTGCATTTGTGTGATTACTGATAACGCGCCAGCTTTCGGCAACTGACCTCGTAAGATATTCGTATCCGAATGTTGCCAAATAAAAGTAACAGGAAGCACTAAGAGCCGTGTTCACCAACTTTAGATTAGATAAAACATTGTTCAATCCCTTCCAACTTAAAACAAACAACTGAAATGCAAAGACATTTAAATGGTGTTTAGCGTTAATCGGTCGGTTTATCTGTTGGTGAACTTGGACCTCAGTAAACAGATTGCTATCATATGGTGTAAATGTAAAGTGCATCTATAGTAGGATTTTTAATTCAGTAGAGTAATTTGACAGGTGCCAATGTCAGATTGTAAAATGAATCCGGCTTTAAACTGTTATTGGTTGTGGTTTACTCAATCCAGTTTAGTAAGTATTGATAACAAGGTTGCTTAGTGTATCTATGTCATTGCACGTAACTGTACACAAATACATTATTCTTATTATAGCTACATTTTAAGGCAGCATTATTTTCACAAAATGACATTGGCACCTGTCAAATTACTCTAATGAATTAAATATTCCACTGCACACAACACTACTAAGGGTTTCAAAACCGACAGCTAAGTTCCGCGGGGTTATTATACCTAAAAAATTGCAATAATCGTGCAGTCATCATTGTATGTGATCGATGGCTAATCGCCTGCTGATTTGAATGCCTTATCGAATGAGTGATACGCTATTTTCTATGACGCTAACACCAAAAACAATTTGGCAGCAATAACAGAAGCAATAAATGAATGCACTTTATAGTTCATCTATTATTCGGTAGATGCAGCACTGTAAGACAGTGCTGTAGCTATACGAGACATAAAGCAATTATCGCAAAATTATTGCTATTGCATTACTCTTGCAAAGGTAGGTTATAAGGGGGCTGATTAGCATATCTGGCGGATAATTTGTCATATTTTTTATATTACAATAACTGTCAAATTATCTGCCACATGAGCTATTCAGAACTTATCTGTGGGACTGACGGTATCGGACGTCACACTTTTGAACTTATATTTCATCAAAACAAAAAACCGTAGTAAAAGTTACATACATAGTTGTATACTTATATCAAGGCCGAATACAGACTTTATTGCCGAACAACCAATACATAATATCTGCCTGCCTGCTAATAAAATTCATTTTTTCAAAATCCTTTAATAATTTATATGTCTTGCCAACAATATACTTTTAAAACAGTAGGTATTCAAAGAATTATTTAACAAGTAGCTTTGACAAATCAAGACACAAAAGTACGTACAGTCACGTGCAATAATATAGAAATACTAAGCAACCTTGTCACATTACAATATATAGAATGGCATTTGGACACAGAGAGCTTTGTTTTCGTGTCTTTATTTGATAGGGTTGTATAGTGTTTACATACCATTACTCGTACTAATTTTAATTAAGCTGCCTTTACAATAAAAAAATAATCTCATCCCAACTGGTACCTATATTCGTTACACGCAATCAATCTATAGTCGATTTTTTAATTCAGTTGAGTATTTGACAGCTGCCATTACCAATGTCACTTTGAAAAAATCATCCGCTTTAAACTGTTTTTCGTTATTGCGCAGATCCAGTTCCAGTTCAGTAAGTATTGATTCCTTTCACGTACACAATTAATATTATTATACTCGTAGCTACTTTTTAAGGCAGCAACAGCCTATCAAATCACTCTACAGAATAAAAAATAACTTTTTTGGTAAATAATTATATTAATCCGGTTTAATAATAGTACATTCTGCAGCGGCTAACAATAGAGGCATCCACGGACGAACGTGTAAATGTGGGCCGAGGCGAAGCCGAGGCACACATACGTAAGTCCATCAATGCCTAGTTGTGGCCAAGGCTTGTATAGGACTTTTCTCAAATAATGCGCGGAAATTAAATTTTGCTTTTCGAAATCAGACGAACAACGAACAACAATATTTTTTCCCGCGTTAAAGTGTTCAATTGTGCAGTGCTTTCTTGTAAGAGCTCGTCAATAACATTTCCACATCAATAAATTTCGCTCATGACATCATCGTAGGTACGAAAAACTCAACACGCTAGGTCCTCATACAGTTTGAAGCGCTCTTTTCGTCTATCTCGACATAGGTCTGTACGCTGACTTATATACATATTGTCGTAAGTGGTGTTTCTTTTAAACATTTTTGTTATAAAAAATATAGGATATATGGCGATGTCTTTTAATGCCTAACCAAATCCGTAATTATTCAAAGCTAGGTGCGAGGAATAGTTGGTTGGGAGCTGTGTTCAAATTTGCTGATTGGAAAGACCGCTTTATACTAACGTGTGGATACTGTTCTCGCCATTCCAGTACCTACAAAATAAATAAAAAAATAGTCTTTATCTCACATTCGGTAACAATGTTTGCAAGGACGTAAGTAATAAATAAATAATAATAAATAATTTTCATATAATCACATCAACTATCTAGCCCAAGGTATGTTTCATGAAGAACTTGTGATATGGATAACGGATAACGGGAAAAAATACTTGTTCCCGTCTGAGAATTCACTTGTGGCCGAGTTAATTTTTTTCCAATATTTTTCTATTTAAAATTTACCATAGTATAAAAATAGCATTGAAAAATGCAAAAATTACAATTACATAAAAAAATACTTGTATAAATATAAGTATGTTTTTCAGTTATCCGTTTTATTTAAATACATACATATTAAACACCCAGACTAAGACAAATAAGTTGGTCTTAGGATCGAACCCGGGACCTCTGGCGTAGAAGGTGAGTATTCGCAACTCCGCGCCAAACAGCACCCCGACCGCCTAACGGTATAGCTTGTGCTATTGCTATAGCTTTCGATTTTTCAAACCCCCTACAAGGGCTCTCGCTGACGCTATTACTTTCATACTAAAAATGCAATAGTGAATCCAATAGATGAATAGAAATATGTAGGAATTAGCCAAAAATACTATCTTTGAAGGGTTTTATGAGAGTTTGAAATTTGATAGCCATAGCAATACCACACGCTATGCCGTTAGGCGGTCGGGCCTCAGGTCGTAAAAAAGTAATTATTCTTTATTCACAGTTTTATAAAATACTGATAGTATTGTCATAATAGGTACCTGAGATTCGTTAATCTGATCACAAAAGCTCACATCAAGCAGTCTTAACTCTCGACACTCTGCTAAAATCCTGTGAATGCAAAGACAATTTTTAAAAAAGGGGAAGAAATAAAAAAAAAACACAAACGTAACTAAACGCAAATTTTTGTCGCAGACAGCTTAGTGACGCTCTCGAAGAATAAGTTACATACCGACGTCTCGCCCAATATCGCCTTTATTAGATTAAGGTTTGAATAGTTACACTACGCAAAAATCCGGCGTGACAGCTATAACTACAGACCTATATCGGTAAAAGTGTACCTACCTTGCGTGTCAAAAGTTTGATCCACGGTCAAAGTTTTCCGACCTAAGTCTGTCCGCTCGAGACCATTGCCATGAAAACACGCGTCACTCGGAAACGAAAATATTTGATTGTGCAGTGCTTTCTAGCAAGAGCTCGTCAATAACATTTCCACATCACTAAATCTCGCTCGTGAAGTCATCGCAGGTACGAAAAATTAGACACGCTAGGTTCTCATACAGTTTGGAGGGGTCTTTTTATCGATATAGGTCTGTGGCTATAACTCCCAACAGATCTAGCTGCGCATGTTTCGTTGCCCGCGGTAGTAATAACTTACATCTCCCAAGGAATAACTTGCATACCAACCCCGTCTAATATCGCTTTACTTACATCTCATTAAGGTTTATTATTATTATACTTACGCTTCGCAAATATCCGGCGTGACCGCTCTAACTCCTAAAAGATCTAGCTGGGCTAGTTTTGTTGCCCGTGGTAGTAATGTTCGCAAATCTCTGTCGCAAACGCCTCGTAATGCTCCTAGGAATAACTTCCTTAGTTCCCCACCTGATAGCCAGGCTAGCCACTCGCCTGAACCACCAGCTTGTAAGCTAAAAGTATAAATGAACACATTTCCATTCTTTAAATTAATACATGCATATCATAATCATGCCTTTCTCCCATCGTAGGCACAGACACAGGCAGAGATAACTTTCATTATATTTTTGATAAAAAAAAATATTATTCATTGACTGAATATTATTACATGAATTAATTCATCATAAGTACACGAACCGAACACCGGTGTCCAGAGAACAATGGAAATTCTATTGTGTCTCATAATCCGGGGTCTGATTAAAACAAACATAACATAAAAAAAAAAATGTGCTAACATCGTAGGAACTGAACAAAACTCAAACTTCAAAAACTATCTTGTATTTACGCAGCAAACGGTAAAAACGTGATAGACGATAACGTATTTTATTTTATTTGTTAATTTACTCAATATATATTACAAGACATTTAAGTAAGTAATTTAAAGCCGCATCACGAAAACCTCAAAGGGTTTATCTGGGTGACGGCGAGTCGCTTTTTATACATTAATTGCTTAGTTGTAATCCACAATAAAATCTGATGATGTGTAATAGGTACTATTAAAATTAAATAACATACAACATCACACACATTCATGACAGAAATATTTGTCCCGTGTGGTCCAAATCCCAGGTATGGCCAGTAGCACTGCGCCATTGGGCCCGTGTAGTATCTCATAAAATATCAACTATGAACTCACCACCACCCCACGTCTAGTTCTTGAAGATTCCTACAGTTTCCTAAGGCCCTTATTCCACTTGGAGTCAATGAGTATGACTTCCAGAAGTCCACTGATATCAGCTCCTGGCAGTTCGCACCTAACTCCATTGCCACCTCATCCATCGCCGAGATCATTTTACATGAACCTGAAAACGAAAAAGGGTTTAGTCAACAAATGTCAGATTCTAGAAATGCCAGATGAGTTTAAAACGCCGGATTCTAAAAATGTCAGTTTCTATACATGCCAAATTCTACAAATGTCAGATTCCTTAAATGCCATGTTCTATAAATGTCAGATTCTATAAATGCCAGATTTTAATAATGTCAGATTTTGGATCAATATAACAAATAGCCGTTATCTAATGTTCACTACACAAGTTCTTAATGAAACTTGCGTTGGACCAAATTGTTGGTGTGATTGTACAAAAGTTATTTATAACAAAAAATACACGCTCGCTTGCGCTCCGTAGACGGTTGCTCTCAACTTTTCTAACATCTAAAAAAACATTAAAAAATGAGCTTTGGCCCCAAAACCACGAAATAGTCGAAAAACTTTATGCACACCAAAATCTGACATTAATAGAATCTGGCATTTAAAGAATCTGACAATTATAGAATCTATCATTTTGAACTCGTCTAGCATTTCTAGAATCTGTCATTTGTCGACTAAGCCCGGAAAAGACCCATGCCTGTGACAACGAAGGCCGAATACAAAATCCAGCGAATTAGAATCGAACTTTTTTTGCAATTTATATAAGGGTAGATTTTCAATACTCAGATAAAAAATGTTATTATACAGTAAATGCGAACAATTGAAAATTAATCATCATTCATTTTTCTTTTTTATAGTAATTGACATTTATTTTACTCGGTTATGAAACTGACTTTTAGCCCGGTCACAGGCCACAGACTTGTCGATTCTTTTCTATTTTAGGTTGAACAGTCAAGAACAGATTAGAATCCAGGTTCATTGTTCACACAACAGTCCAGTTGCATGTTCAGAAATACGCGCCGCGTCCTCTCCAGAAAAAAATTACAATTTTTTATTTTTATTTAACAATAAATTTACATTTCTATTTTATTATTCTATGTAGTGTAACAGAAACCAGAAAGGTTTATTCGTATACTATCATAATCACTACATACTCGATTAACATAATTTCTAAAAGCCTAAGTACTTACAAAATTATTTTACTACTTACAACAAGATTAGTACTGAACAAATCAAGTGGCTACATATGTTTAAAAAACCTGTCAAAAATACTAACAATGGTGAAATATTCATACTACTATTGATAGATAAAGTATAGACAAAGACAGCAGATGGCGGACCGTGCCGACAGCGCAGTCCGATAGATACAACTTATTTTATATTTTATTTCTTTATAATTAAGTTGTTTTCTGATTTTATCAATAAAATAGCTTTCAAGTGTATTCTTCAGGTTCTTAGTATTTATAATAGTATAAATTAGGATATATTTCGACGTCTTCTTATTGGTAGAAGTTTTCAGAGCCCTTAAGTAAGAGTTGAAAACTGTCAACGTTTTCGAAAACTCGGATCGGATCGGATGCTCTACTCATGTCGGTAAAGTAGTCTATGGATATGAAATGCACAAAGCGATAGTTTTCAAAAACGATTATTGTTTGCCAAACTCGTACTAAGGGTACAGTGGTGTATTTGTTTCGACCACAGTTGTGCGATATTGGCCGGTTGCTTGCTGACCGAATCAGCAAGAGCGTGTGACTTGTGGAAAATTTTGTATTGCATTCTGGCCTTCCGGTTTCAATTCTATTCTGATCTGTTCTAGGCAAAACATAGAAGAATCGGTACGTCTGTGGCTTTACTAGCCCATACTTACCAACATTGAGATGTTGCAACCCTGGATTCGATCTGATCACAGCTACCGCCGCCGAAGTGGTTATATCAGTTCTATAGAGGTCCAAACGTTTCAATTTCTTTAGAGAAGCTAGGCACATCCAGTCTGAACATCCAGTTACTGATCGGAGACATAGTTCTGAAAGTAACATGATATAATTTAATCTATCAGTCAAAAAACTTACCTAGCCTAACCAACAAATGATTGATCAGCAAAATAAACCTACATGGTCAGTAAGTTTTAGCCCAACCAAAATAGTTCCTGACCAAATAGATATTTTGCTGATCAAAATATTTATTCCTCCACATAATCTTCATCACTTGTATCTTAAAGGGTTGTTTACATTATCAAAAAGAAACATAGAAATATAAAATATACTCTACGACAGAACTATTCATATTCAAATGGTATAATGAACAAGTAAATCCAAGTCAACACAGTCACTAATTTTCCTTTATTATATCCATCTAGCTAGTTTATGCAAACAAGGATAGAAGCGATTGCTTAATAAAGTCGCAAAAATTTCTCCAGACCAAGTTTCCAAATACAAACATGTAAGTAAATATTTTATTTGACAAAAAAAATTGATGTATACTAACCTTGCAAATAAGTACAAGTTTCTACGACCGTTCTTAGCACGGCATTGTCAACAAATTTACAGCAATTCATCCTTAAGTGTGTTAATTCGGCGCCACTATCTCTAAGGAAACTGTAAACAAATATGGCCTTGAATGATTAGCTAAGTGCGAGTCGGAACTAAATAAACACTATTATATCATCAATTAATATTGTTCTTCCTTTGACAACAAGCTACCAAAATTAGTTTCCAATTAAATATATATTTCATTTAGCTTATTAGCTATCGATTAGATAATTTGGTTTTGTGTTTAAAACAGCATTCTGAAATGCAATAACTTAACACTTATGAACGTCAAAGAAGCTACGCCACGTCGGTTCGAGAAATCCTACGACGTGCTGGAAAACATTGTAGAGAAGAACCGACAAGGAACTCGACAAGGGCTGTTTTTTTTTCCGAGTTTATTGAAAGGCAAGAGCAAATTTTGGTCCAATTATATTCTGCCTATCCCTTCTGTGGGACGTCGTCGTGAGATGTATAATGTTATATGTATGTAAATACCCGGTGGTAAGACAACCGTTTAGCTTATAATAATAATACAAAACACTTTATTGTATACATAAAAACAATCAAAAACAACATATAACAAATAAAAAGCATACAAAAAGGTGGCCTTATTGCTAAATAGCAAACTCTTTCAGGCAACCCACAACCTTGAGTAGAAATATAATAACGACCAGGACAGAGGGGAATGGATGCAATTGTGGGAAGGATAAGTATCTGGGGTTGTTCAAAATGTAGTGTCTATAAAAGTAATCACTATAATACTAACTTGACCACATAGTTACACTGTATCATACGATGGCTGCCACACCAAGAGAGGTCTAGCTTTTGTAGGAACTTGCACCGCAATGATAAAGTCATCAAAACCTGAAAACGTCATAATACTTACAAAACGCTAAGCCTCTATAATACCTGCTACGCTTACGAATAACCTGGAATTTCTCTATATTTGATTCACTCGTCGCGCGTCGAACGCTTCGTTTCTACTGAACGTATTTTTGAATCGCTCGACCGAAGCGAGAACCTTCACCCACTCGTTGCAGTCGAGCGAAACAAGCGTGCGACGCATGACTTAAGTCATACGAGCGATTCAAAAATAGAGCTCCTGACTTTTTGTTAAGTAATTATGTCCGAAATGCCAAAGCGTTTATTATGAAATAGAAATAATAAATATTCATTTGTATATATTCTACACTTTGTAACAATCAATGCAATCGACAGAAGATTTCTATGACACATCTTATTTCACATTGAAATTAATATATTCGTATCTTCCAGCAGACAGGTAAGAACACAGATAAGGCCAATCCGTACCTCCAAAATATTATGATGAAATCTGAATCGCATTAATGGTATTTGGTATTCGTATGAATTCAATGAGATTTCAATGAAAAAGTTGTACTTTACATATTAAAAAAAAAACTGCACAAAAAAAATATATTCACCTCCTTCTTTTCAAGACAGAATAAAGATCTTCGCACACTACACTACTACTACTGAATGGCTGGTAGGTAAATAAAACTTTTGGAATATTCGAAAGTACTTATCTATAAGTCTATTTGAATAAAAATTTTGACTACACCGACTCAACCCCCGTCTGCATTCCAACTTAACTCATAGTAACACACTACAAAGCTCATATTTCAATGCCTGTGTGTTGCGTTGATGTAAAAGTCATTTAGACTAATGTTTGGAATCTGTGTTGTTATTTCAAGAACAAGGTCTTACCTGTGATTGCACGCAGTGCCAATAAGGCCTAAGGTCTATGCTTCGGTAAAGTATAGCGTCTGAGGCGAGCCTGTAAAAGTGGCGATTTACTTGGGCGCAGCGGCATAGTGACTGCATGTCCAAATACTTCATTACGCACAGTATTGTTTCATCCTGCAAACAATAATATTTGTAAGCCATTTAAAGGCTCTCGCATACTACAGTCGCATCGCAAAGTATATAAATACGGAAGCGGTTTGCCACTGTGCGCGTTGCTAGCGGCCCACCTGTAGTATGCGATAAGATAAATCTTAAACAAGAAAATATGAAAAAAGCAACTTGTCTCATGTCGCTCTGACGAGATTCGAACCCGCATCCTTGGGAATCTGGCCCAATGCACTACCCAATTATGATACAGAGACCTGTGAGGACATGTCATTGGGTTGACCTATGAGGTTAGTGCACTGGGCCGGATTCCCAACGCCAAGTACTAGGAGCTTTAGTTGGTAGTACCCGCTCGCCTCCTGCCCCCCCATCGAGTCTTGGGACTTGGTGGGGGGTGGGATGGGGGTGGGATGCGGGTGTCCCCCCCCCCACTTTCTCATCACTAGGATGGGAAGGTGGGGACACAAGGGGATAGATACCTCTTCCGAGCCTCCACCGAGCTTATACGCTGGGTGGGGGCACGGGAGGGGCGTGGGATAGGGTGCGCGGCCTGTGTACTAATACAGGCTGCGTACTTCAGGTGAGTCCAACATTTCGAATCGCCCCTGCACCTGGGGGCGACGGATGCTAAAAACATTTTAAAAAAAAGAATGCGGGTTCGAATCCCATCAGAGCGACTGAGACAAGTTGCTTTTTTCTAGTATATTTTCTTGTTTAAGATTTATTACATAAAAATAGCATTGTAAAATGCAAAAATAAAAGTTATAATGCGTTAAGATAGTTTATATTAGGTCTTTAACTATGAAATTGCCGATTTGTATGAGGATTTTCAAAGAAAGTTCGTTTTGATATAGTTACTACCGCAAGTGCTAATGCCTCAATTTTTTAATGTACAATCATTGTTTGAAGACTAAGCAATCTAATGCCATATTTTTATTTTAAAAATTATGAATAACTTATAAAGTAGTAAGTTTTGCTAACAAAAAAAGGAGAACCTTCGAGGTATTTTTTATCGTATAAGAAACGAAAATAATAACCATGAGATTAATTATTCTTGATCATTATGATCTTAATTTAATATAAAATCAAGCAATAGATGTACTGTTTAATCACAGAAGTAGTGAGGTTCTCTAGAAGTGTAAGAAAAAAAACGGCAATTTCATACTTTAACCCCTATTATATGGAGGATTGGTGCGGCCCGCCCTAATATGCACCAGCCTTTTTTTTATAAATATTTTCTTACACTCACACCAATTAGCCGAGCCCCAAAGTAAGCACTGTAGGCTTGTGTTATGGGATACTAGGATAACGGATAGAAATACATATTAATAAAACATATTAAATTTTTTATTTTGTTGAAATATATATATGCAGCCATGATATGAGTACAAATTCTCGTATTCATTATAGAAACATTTGCCCCTAACGGGATTTGAACCCTGAAGTCCTGTCACCTCAGTGTAGGCGACACCATGAAACCGGTGTACGTTCTCTTTCACGGAGGTCGGAGTCTTTAATGTCATTAATGCTGAAGCACTGGCCTTCTTTATGAATGGATAAGGAGAATGAGCCATCTGAAAGACCGAGCTTCTCAATGTTTTATAATGCATCTAATCCACAATGTCGATTAAATCCATAATTGCAAATCAGGGTACCATCACGCGGGCCCGATGTGGCCCATTTTACTTTATCCATCCATATAAGGAAGGCCTGTAGCTAACAGCAGGAGGGACAAGGGAATTTAAAAAAAGCCGCTAGGTATAGCGACATAAGATTTAAAATAAAACGTACTATATTATAAAACTTACAGGTAATCTTTCAAAGTCACCCAATGGAGGTCCAGTGTCTATCTGCTTTCTCTTCAGAGATGTGCTTAGTGGTGGAACAACAGTTTCGTGAAGATTTGAAGCTAGTATCCTATTCAGGAGCTGCCCTGCAAATTTTATTGTAACTTTTACTACTTATCTTAATATAGCATGTAAAGTTGTATTTTGGGTATGACTGAAACAACAAAGAATTAAGTAAGTAAGTATCTTTATTATAAAACCGAAATTGAATAGGTACCTACTTAAAACTCTGGTGTGATGTAAAAAAAATCGAAACTCAACGAAACTGTTAAACTAACCCAGACCCGAAATAATAGAGAAAATGTATGTTTCCTGCGTTTATTCAATTCGAGTAACATAATTCTAATAGGCACCAATTTTGTTTTGTAGTAGCTAACCTAATAATATGATTCTATATTCTCACAAAAAATTACAAATAATGACAGTTTGATGGATTTCTCGGACTGATTGTTAACGTAATAATCCAATATCTTTTTTTTTAGGAACAAAAAGACTTCAAAGTCGTTTCACAAATCAACAGTGAAACATTGTCTAGTCAAGGCAGCACGTGCGTAAAATAGTGACCAATCAAAGGACACAAATTAGCACGTAATGGAAACACGTATAATCACATAACATACAAGTACCTATTACAACTTTGTATGAAAACGTTTCGTAAACAATAGGCAATGAAGCAGTGTCAAAGACACGCCGATTCTTTGAAATGATTGTTGCAATTAAAGTTGCATCGCAATTTGCGACTGCGCATTTAACAGTATTCAACCTTGACCGTGAGATGGCGTTAACACGTACGGGTAAAAACAATCGCGAATCAAAGGGAAATCCTTGAAATGAGATTCATTATACCTAATTATTTTGATCGTATTTTTCTTGATGGGAAGGAGTAACTTTATGTTGACCTTATAAAAAATCTTAGAATAACAACGCCTAGAAGCCGCGTCCAAGCCAAAACGTGAGCGACAATGCGTGCCTTTTGTCTTGTGTGCGTCTCTACGCACACATGTAAATAGCTACAGGGTTACCATAGTCAGGAGTTTACCAACAAAAATGGGGAAAAAAACGTGCTGCATTGTAAGCGACGACAAAATATTTGGTATGATCTTTAATCTTAGCCTATCAGTACCTATATTTATTTACTTTACCTACATTTACATATAAAAAATATTACCTACAATTTTTACTTTTAGCCTTTTTTTAGCGTTTACAAGGTGCGTAAAATAAAAATGGTTTCTAGACGAATATGTATGCAAGATGAATGTACAATAAAAAAATCTGAAAAAAGTTTCAAGAAGGCGGTGATATTCACGGATTAATTTTGAAAAAATCTAATTATAAAGTAACTTAGGTAACGGACTTCAAAAGTATTGTAAGTTTCTACACCTACAGGAATATTTTATTAGACTTTAAAAAAAACGGCAAAATAGTACCAAGATGGCACTGATGACCGCAGATTTATAAGTCAGAAAAGTACCTAAGTTCTGGTTTCACCACTATAAGATAAGTTCTGAATAGCTTATTTGGCAGATCATATCACCCAAAACTTATCCGTCGGCGGTGAAACCGGCCCTTAGTGTGCTTCCAAAATAAATTATTATTATTCCTAAATTATTATTATTCGTTGAAAAATCAAGATGGACAAAGGTTTTGCCCTATCCGCCATGTGATTTGTATACTATGAAAATATTATTAGCACCTATGATTTGCAATAATTATTAATACTGCACTCTCTGACCAAATCTTTGAAGCCAACTAATTGCATTTCCTTTCTTTCCTAATAAACATTAAGAAATAAATTAATCAGTTCATGTTGTAAGCGACGCCAATACATAAGTATCGGGCATTTGAAGCTATGTATTACATAAAAATAAAGAATCAAAGCTATAAAGAATAATATAATGAAGACTTAATCATCTAAATTTTCTAAACAGTGTTAAGAATCAATTCAAAAATAGTGTGCGACCACAGCCCACAATTAGCAACACTGTATTGGTAGTTTAATGTTTTTTTGTTTTTAATCGATTTGCGTAGATAAAACGTTTAAAATCTAAATATTTACGTGTGAAATGAAACATTATCCCTTTTCTTTTGTTTTTGCGATGTGTTTGTTTGTTGAACACATTTTAACCGTACAAACAGTATTTTTTTTGTGAGCACCGTTTGACCCGACACGTGACCACACGCACTGACAGCGCGCGGAACGAACTCGGGCATTTTGGCCCTAGTTTTCGATGTACGTTTTTCGTGCGTGTAATAGGTTTCTAGGCGTTATTAATCAAAGTAAAAAATATATAGTAGAACTACTTATTTTATTATGTTTGATCAAAATAAACATGTGGTGCAATCCAATCGCTTCCATTTTTATAACCTTATTAATACTTAACATCTGATGAAGGCTGTCAGGGGAGTCAAATTCAAAGTCAAATATTTTTATTCAAATAGACTTATAGATAAGTGCTGCCGAATTAGCCCAGCATAACCTTATGGTATGCGTAAATGCATTCCCCTCACTCAAAAAAGACGCGGACGGACAGACAGACAGATATACGGACATGGCGAAACTATAAGGGTTCTTTTTTTGTTTTACCACTGAACCCTAAAAAGGTATGATAGACTGAGAATCCTTGTTACGTGATGAATGAGACAATTATTCACGAATTCAACTCACAAAAATCTAATTAGTTGTCTAAGCTAAGTCTAAGCTCATAAAGTGTGATATGAATAAAATCATGATATTACCTTTTTCAACAGCTGGCTGCGTTTTCTTGTAAAAAAGCGAAGAATATGAGAAATTATTTTTTATTCGGGCTAGATTTGGGGGTTCTTTTCCTTTGAGTAGTACAGCATCCAACTCCGTGTAGTAAGGTAATATTCTATGGTTGAATTCCAGTCTTAAAGTTCTGTAAAATAAATAATTAATGACACTACATAAAAATATGTAAACAATCATATCGAACAAACATATTATACGCGCTTTTTTTAAATTAAGAATATTAAGATCTATACAACACGATGTCAACAATGTACTGTACAAATGGTCCCTTTTTAGGATTAGGTATAGAAAGTAACAGAATCTAAAATTAGTTATGACTAAGAATAATTTTTAAAAGACATTTCAAGATTGAATGCAAGAATCTTAATATTAAACAGACTCAGCAATAATTTCTTATAAAAAAACTAAAAAGCAATAAATAATCTTGCCTTGGGTGGCACCGACTCCAAAAGGTTTATTTTTTGCTTTTTAGTTTTTTGAAGTCGGTTTTGATTTTTTTATAAAAAGTTTTTTATTTCACAATTTTTAGAAGTAGAAGAGGTCCTGTGTCAACTCCTCATCACCTTTTACAAAATGCCTCTTTTCCCGGTGCAGGGACGTCACTTATTGAGGAGTTCTCCCTATACTTCATCACCAGCTCCAATTTATCACATGCATTGAGTCGAGCATAAGTTGCATATGAACTACATTAAAGTAATCGTATCACTTCCGTGAAATGCTAAGTATTTAATAGGTACGATGACCATTTGTGGTCTTCATCATCAGTTCCACTTCACCAAATGGTGCTTTCCGGAAGCATATGCATAAGTTGCTATAGAAAACACCGAAATCGCTATAATATTTGAAGAGTTCCCTGGATTACTGCAGGATCCCATCATCAGATCCTGACATGATGACAATGGGACCACATGGGAAGTATACCCGAACAAAAAAATAATTACCTACTCAAATCGGTCCAGCCGTCTTCGAGTAATCGAGTAACATCCATAAAAAAAAGGTTCCGTCGAATTGAGAACCTCCTCCTTTTTTGAAGTCGGTTAAAAAGTGATTTCTTAATAATATCTCATCTATTCAGAAGCTGAAATCACAAAGTAGATGGCGGCGGGCAGCAAGATGTAAATGATAATGACCAGGGGGGCTATTCTCGCGCAGAAATATGTCGAATTCGACATTTTTAAATTATTAATTTCTTTATTAAAAATCTAAGGAAAATCTCTACAACTGTCAAAATCCTTTAATTTCAATTATCTTTCATAATCCTATAATGTCGAAGATTGCTTTTAGTAAGCCTTTAATACAGATTATTGACTCCAAAAATGACGAATTCAAGATGTCGAAGGCGCGAGAATCGGGCCCCAGGGAGGCTATTCTCGCGCTGAAATATGTCGAATTCGACATTTTTATATCCTTAATTTATCTATCTGACAAAAACCTTTAGTTTCAATTATCTTTGATAATCCTATAATGTCGAGGATTGCTTTTAAAGAGCTTTTAATACAGATTTTTGACTAGACAAAATGTCGAATTCGAGATGTCGAAGGCGCGAGAATCGGACCGTTGATGGTTTAGCCTTAGTTGTGAAAGTACAGTCGGGGAACTTCGCGGTTGACCAGTAAAGTTTTTTTAGGAAGCTATATTTAAAAAAGTAATAAAAGTATAGTAAACTTTTATATAACACTAGCGGCCGCTCGCGGTTTCACC
This sequence comes from Chrysoteuchia culmella, assembly GCA_910589605.1. NCBI lineage: Eukaryota > Metazoa > Arthropoda > Insecta > Lepidoptera > Crambidae > Chrysoteuchia > Chrysoteuchia culmella. The sequence continues at coordinate 8,862,419 of OU342651.1, forward strand.
CGCGCAGTCCAAATCCGTTCAGAAGTTTCTGAGCTAAGGCGATACTCGAAAAAAATAGGCTGAAGCGAGATAGCAATGAGAAAACGACGCGCACGCGAGATTTTGCAGATTAGGCAAAAAAACACAAATCACTTCGTACGAGTACTAAAAACTACAGCGATTTTAAAAAAATGCTTCTATACAATCCTAAATATTATTGGTGTCCACTTATTAAACCAATTTCCAATAGTGTAAGTAACCCCATTTAAGAATAATCTTGAATTTTCGTATTTTTAGAGGTCTTTTCGAAAAGAAAAAGTGTCGAGGCAAAATCATAAAATCGTGTTTTTGAAATTATACGAATCTAGATAAAGGTATGAAGAAATATATATGTTATTACCAGAAATTGTAACAACTGTAACCGTGCTATAGTTTTATATCAAAAAGTCCATACTTTTTTCCGAGTAGCGCCTTAAGCAAACAAACAAACAAATCTTTCCTCTTTATAATATTAGTATAGAAATAATAGAACAGCAACAGGTGTTTCATTTGAATTATAAATTATTTCTTTAACCTTAGTACTTTCTGAGAAAACGTTTCCCAAAATCTCTACTGGTCAAACGGGAAGTTCCCCGATTGTACCTATGTAACTGGGTCAATTCTTAAAAAAATTGCTGAACTCTTTACTTGGTGACACAACCTACTGTGAAAATATGTAAACCTGCTTAATAAGCACAAACTATGAGGCGACGGCTTCTCACATCAAAGTGGAATAAATATTAGCAGCATACAAGGTTCTAGAAAAGAATCCAAAATATATTCCACCATTGACTAATCATAATCAACTTCAAATTATAAACAGCGCATGTTGACTTCCCAGAAATAAAGGTAAACAGTATGCTCTGGAGATTTCGACCACCGATTTTGGTTTTCAAACACAAATGACTTATTCATAACCCTCATATTTTAACATGATATTGTTTTCGTTGCATATTATGCGCATGTTTCAATTTTTTCCATCGAATACTGACAAGGACTTAAGTGCAGGTATGTTTTAAATTTTATAGGAGTAAGTTCACAGACTGATATTGTATTCTTGCGGAATTATTCCGATTTACTTGATTTCGCGATGCCACGCATTAACCACGTGCTAGTGTAATGTAATTTTTTGCCATGGCTGTATGTCACGACATTAGTCATTTTAAAGTTCCTTTCATTCATTTAGATAGTCCTTTAGTCATATCCACCCTCTCCGTCGTCGCCGTTGTCGTTACGTCATCAAAACTAACAGAGGCATTGCAAATACATACATAACATCTAGACACAGGACAATCATAAATGTTTGTCCAAGGTGGGGATCGAACCCAATCCTAGCGCAGTAGAGAGGATTTTAGTACCACTCAAGTAAATTCATAGAAGGAGCATAATAAGATGTGCCATGACGCTCGCATCCTCGGCCTTGAATTGTAGCTGGTAAGAACCTTACATTTTACAGGATAGTTGACCATATCTCGATCCCTTTCGTGTTTCGGAAGGCACGTTAAGCCGTCGGTCTCGTCTGTATTAGCAGTTGTTAAAACCCATCATTAGGCCTTGGCCCATGCTTCTTATCCATATAAGTAAGGCCAGTACCCCAGCACATGGCTATGCACGTGGGGATATGGCTATGATGAAGATAATAAACCCAAGGTTTCAATTACAGTTCGCCTTCTAACCCTTCTACACAAATGAAGATAAAAGTTACCTCGTAGGCACATTGATCTGTCTTATAGGTGGACTGAAGATCCTCGGCGTATCCCCCACATACTCCGGCTCTCCCTCCCACAGCAGCAACCAAGATGTAGGTCCTCTAGCCCATATCCTCACCAGCGCCCCAGGGTTATACGTCTCGAAGACAGATACCTCCATTGGGTACACAGCGCGTTCAAACGATACTTCTGTCGGAGAGAACGTTCTTTGCAATGCTACTCATCAGCTATGTCCACACTGTGCTCTTTTTTGTTCATCGAGAGCATGCGTCACAACGCAATCACCAGCGCACATGAGGCATACCCTTGAGGCATGCACTTTATTTTACTGTTGAAAGAGTACTGACAGAAACTTAAATGACCACGTTGACGTCGCGTTCGTTGATGCATTCAATAAGTATTGAATGCGCCAAACGAAAGATGAATAAAAAATGACGACAAAAGTTGAAGATGAAAGGGCACAGTGTGGTGTGTAGCTCTATAGGCATAATATATCATCTTACAACATTTGAATTAAGTAATTCAATTCGTGCACGCACGAACGAATAAACATGGTAATCAAGAACATTGAACACGGAAAACTTGTACTTATGATAAATTTAAATAGAAAAATATTGGAAAAAATCCACTCGGCCACAAGTGAATTCTCAGATGGGAATCGAGCCACAGAGCTACCGAGACAGATTAAGCTTATGTTAGAGCATTAGACTGGATTTCCAAAGGTAGTGGGTTCGAGTCCCATCTTAGAATTCACTTGTGGCCGAGTTGATTTATTCCAATATTTTCCTATTTAAAATTTATTAGTAATCGATCACGTTTATTAAGCAACGTTCAGTCCGGTCAGGTGTCGGATAGTTGACCGTAGAGTGGCTTTACATCTGAGCGGTTCCATGTTTTGGAGGATACGTTAGACCGTAGGTCCCGGCTGTTGTCATTGTATAGGCAGTCATTAAGCCAAGTCAGAGGCCTTATAGGCGGCTTGATAAACTTTGACACCAAAGGTGGCCACTAATCCTCATACGATAAAAGAGAGAGTGCAAAAAGAAGACAAAAACCCTACGAACACAGTTCTACTTGGGTTCCTAAGATTCGAATACGTAAATTTCGAACTCCCCACAGAACTGACAAGAGAAACAAATTGGATCGCCTTGAAACTGTTTTGACAAACTGTGTATTGTATTACAAAAACACGGAGTTAACTTGAAAAGGGAAGTTATTCCTTACTTATTTTTTAAAGTAATCAAACAAGAATAAGAATAATACCTACCTACACAATTCATTAGCATGCATCTAAGAATAAGAAGTTGTGCGAATCGCGCATATAAAATCTAAATTATTCACATTTAATGGTCCACGAAACCACAAGATAAAAGTATATTTTTTATTTGCTACTTTGTTTCATTCACCCAGAAAAACTTTTCGCACACATTCAAACCCCGTGATTCCCTCACACAATTAACAAACAATAGCAATCACAAACAATAACTTGGCATAAACTTCCAAGGTTAATGATGAGGAAAGTCTCTGCGACTTTCTCAAGGGTTTGAATCACACTGTGACTTAAGGCGAAAACAGATCTACAATATAGTACAATGTCAAATATTTGCATGCGAACATTACATTTATTTGGAAAAAGGGGAAATAGGGTAAACTGTATAAAGATTGGCACTTGGTCTAAGAATCAAGTACGTTTTAGAGTACCACCGTGCCGCTTTAGAGGATTAATATTATTTTTTTATTTTATTATTTTTGGATTATTTTTATTTTATCGTTAATGATTTTTTTTAAACATACCTGTTTCAATAAAAAACGAGTTAAAGTAAAAAGCCAGTCTCAAAGACTACATTTGGTAAAATTATTTGGATATTTGTTTATCGTTAAAAAAGTACTTGATCCCTAGACACTTCTGATGTGTATATTTCTATTACAAACTTAGACAAGATTTACTATTTTAAAATTATTCTTTGATGTATATTTCTTAAATTCAAAAAACATATAGTACCTACATAAAAAACTAATTTTTTTAACAGTAAAAAAGAAAATGTCTAAAATCGGGAAAAAGTAGTCATTTGAACTCTTAGTACAATGATTGGCAGCCATAAGGTACAATGATTGGCACTTAACCACACTATCTTTTTTTGTTGTTTTTGTTGATTCTTTTGTGGTTTTCTTAAGGGTTAATGCCATATTTGGATCAGTTGCCATATTTAAATTCGTGCCCACATTTGGGTAGGGGCTACATTTGGGTCAATGGCCAAATTTGGTTGGATCAGTAGCCATATTTGGGTAAGTCACATTTGAGTCAACGGCCACATCTGGATCAGTTGCCACATTTGGAACAGTAACCGCATTTGATAAGTGCCAAATTTGGGTCAATGGCCACTTCTGGATCAGATGACCTTTTTTATTAGTAGCCACATATGGATCAGTGGCCACATTTGGTTAAGGGTGTCATTTGGATCAATGACCACATCTGGATAAATTGCCACATTTGAGTAAGTGGCCACATTTGGGTTAAATCCACATTTGGATCAGTGCCCATATTTGGATCAGTGAAGACATTTGACTGTGTGGCTACATTTGGGTCAATGCCCACAATTGGGTTAGTAGCCACAATTAGAGCAGATCAGTGGTAAAAAATGATAACTTCTATCAGGTGAGTGGCGACATGGTTATCAGAGGCCAATATAAAGATACACAATAATAAGACTTGAAACAATAATCCCTTTCAAAATACTATGGTTGGCATGGGTCACAATCAATGCACTTCCATATAAGCTTTTTACTAATAGTTGGCACCACAGACCTATATCGATATAGATCTGTGGCGGCTAAGGTTATAATCGACAAAAAATACTCCTGAAATTGACTCAATTTGCGATAAGAAACAATACAAGACCACCCACTTTTAATAGGTTGGTTCTTATATTTCTTAGATGGCAAAAGGTGAAAGGGAATGCTGCTGAAGAGACGGGAGGACAATCTGGTAAAGGTGGCAGGCAAACAGTGGAAGAGTTTGGAGGAGGCCTTTGCCGGAGGGCACATAGAAAATAACAATACCATAGTATTAGTAAATAGTTACTTCGTAAACAATATCTTAACTAAAAATAAGTAAACTTATCATTATAAATCTCTGAATCAATAAGGCAATAAATAAATATTTCTTTTTCACACTTCCTGTATTGTTAACTTTCATTGAAACAAAAGACCGTATTTTCCTCTACAGACGATTTTCTTTTCTATTTGGGGGACTGGGAGTTTGCTGTCGTCTCAGAACTTCAACAGGGATGCATGGCCCAATAACTTTGACTAACCCTGGTTTATTAAACAGGTACTGTAAGCGTACAGGTAGGTTAGAGAATCAAGGAAGAGAGAGTAAACGATAACCCGCCTCCCCCTGCACTCAGGGGACTTGGGGAACTGAACTGGGGGTCAATCCTGCTATTTTTTTGTCATGATCGGCTCTCAGTGGTGTTTCAATAGTAGTGTTTATTTCCGCTGTTGTAACAATATTATGTATGATAATTCATACTAAATTATATGTAGGTAGATATCAACTGGTAATCTTGTTATTTAATAAGATCAACACATGTGGGTATTTGTGAATGAGTTCAGTCTTCAGGTCTATGTTTTGCTCCTAAGCTCAATAAATGTTTTCAAGTGAAAGTGTTTTAATGGACATAATAATGGTGACTCAGGATAAATCAGGAACAGTGCAGTGCAAATCAGTGATTATCCAAAAATTTAATTTAGTGACTTTCAGTGAAATCGAACTTATTCTAACCAAACATTACAGACCCAGACAAAACGAAATATCAAAGTCATTTCAATTTCATAAACGAGATCAAAAGCAAGGCGAATCAGCAGCAGAATACATTGCTGCACTTTGAAAAATTAGTTCTGGATGTAATTTTGTGAGTTTGGCACGGATGCTTCGCGACAGATTCGTGTGTGGCAAGCTCGACCACAAGTTGCAGTACGAGTTATTGAAGAGAGATAATTTACAGTATAATGTTGTAAATGTGATGTTCTTCGGATGAACTTCGGAGACCGCGGGACAGGACGCTCGGATGATACAGGGCGCCAAACGCTACTCCAAGATTTTGAAAGCTCGCTTGGTCCCGTTTGCTATTTAAGAACGCGTAGAAAAATAAATATATAGATTAGTTAGTGACCCCAGTCGTACCTATAATAAAAAAGAACGGCGATATTCGTTTATGCGGAGACTATCGCAGTACGGTGAATCAGGCTACAGAGTCGTATACATATCCCATGCCGACTACTAAAACTACTACTACAACTAGTGAAGTCTTCGCTGCGGTTGCTGGAGGTAAGCTATATACTACGCTCGATTTAGATAGAGCTTATACAAAAGTTGTAGTTTCGGGTACGACCGCACGACTTTTAACATTAAATACGTGTACGTAAGGGACTTTATAGTATTCACCGATTAGCCTTCAGCGTCAAGGCGTGCCCAGGTATTTTCCAACGACTGATGACGGCGTTCCAGGTGTAGCCGTCCTGATCGATGATGTCATCATCAGCGGTCGTACTTTGACGAAAATGACTCGGAGCCTAGATATAGTACTCGGTCGAATAGAAAATGCTGGCTTGAATCTCAACGAAAGTAAGTGTAAATTTGTTAAAGTGTCTGGGGAATTTTAAGGCTTTGTTATCGATTCACAGGGTATTCACCCTGCACTGAGCATGGTATTGTCAATCAAAAAAACACCAGAGCCTAAAATGTTACAAGCATTTTTAGGACTATTTAATTTCTACTAAAGATTCATACACCACAAAAGGCCCCTACATAGGTTGCTCGACAAAACACATAAATGGCAATGGACAGAACGTGAGCAGAGCAGTTTCGACACTGCCAAAGGACTCCTGTCGTCAGAACTCACGCTCGTTCACTATGTCTTAAATAAACCTCCGGTACTAACTTGAGATAGTTCAGAATACGGTGTTGGTGCAGTATGGTCACACGTTATGGAAGATGGGCAGGAGCGCCCCATTGCAATAATGGGTTCTAGGACACTTCACTCTCATGAGCGACGATACTGGCAGCTCGACAAAGAGGAGGCAGCAATCATGTTTGGAGTTGGAGTCAATAAATTTCATAACCACCTGATAGGTAGATCTTTCAAGATTATCACAGATCATAAAAATTAATTAGGCATATTTGATCCTAAGAGACCTATTCCTACTGTTTTGTCGCCTCGTCTTATGCGAATAGCTTTGGATCTTACCTCTTTTGATTATGATATAATCCATAAGCCTAGAAAGTCAAAAGTTTGGTGGGCGGGATTAAATAATGACATAGAGGCTATAGTACAAACCTGTAACAAATGTTTAGAACATCGACACATGCCACCTAAGTAAAAGTTTGAATGGATTACACCATCCAACCCTGATCTCGCATAAATATTGTTTTAGCTGGACCTTTTCGGAATAATACCTTTTAAATTGTTGTGGATGAATACTCTAGATGGACGTAAGTGTTTATAGTCAATAACATGACATCAGCCATAGTAATCAAGCATTTTAGAAAGCTATTTGCTACTCACGGCCTTTGTGAAACGTTAGTATCAGATAACGGGACACCATCTGTGTCCACGGAAATGAAACAATTTCTTGACGCTAAAAAAATACTACATATTACTACAGCACCATATCAACCGTCCACGAATGGATTAGCTGAGAGAATGGTGCAAACAGTTAAAAATAAATTGGGTAAGATTGATAACATATCATGGGATTTGAAAATCCCTAATATGTTACTAGGACTTCGCGTTACACCCTGCGTTACGACGAATAAAGTCCTGGTGAATTATTAATGAATCGACGCTTAAGAACCTTATTAGACACAATTGATCCAGACAATCACACACGCATTTCTCGAGAAAATCTAATTTTACGAAATGCACAAGTGTAGACAGTCGGTTGTTGGACAGAAAGTTATGTTTAGAAATTTCAGTAGGGGGCCACGTTGGCTGCCAGGTACGGTAGTTAGGAAGGAAGGAATGGCAAGTTAAGATATAGCCACAGAAGATGGCACCGTTGTTAAAAGGCACATAGATCAGCTTATTAAGAAACAACAGCCTGAAATAATAACGGAGCAGGAAAGCCGGGAGAGAGGAGAGTTATGAAGGAGAAAGGAGTGAAGTATAATAATGATCCTGGTTTGTAGTATAAAGAAAATGGAAACCAATATCTTTTTTATAAGAAAGCAGGATCTATTTGATTACGATTATCAGAATATAGTATTCCACATATTCCATATAAAATCATGAATGGATGTTATACTCAGGGGCGTGCATTCGTTTTCCAGCGTGGTAGGCACTGTAAATCTAACTAGTAACTTTGCAATTATCCTATCCTGCTACCGAATATTATAAGTTTGAAAGTTTGTGAGGATATTGGGGATGGACTGAACTGATTACGATGAAACTTTACAGCAAAGTAGCTTATACATCAGAAAACCACATAGGCTGCAAATTATCCTGATATTCCCACGGTGACGGCCACCACGCGGCGAGTGAAACCGAGAGCGGCCGCTAGTCATAAATGAGAAGGTTCGTAATATTTAGTAGGAATATTAAAATGCTGAAGAGTTTGATTGTTTGAGCACGCTAATCTCCGGAACTACTAGTTCGAATTGAAAAATTATTTTTGTGCTGGATAGTCCATTTATCTCGGAAGGTTTTAAGATATTTAATATCACGCTATGATTAATAGGAGCAGAGCATTAATGTAAAACGTTGCAAAAACGGGGAAAAAATATTACTTTTGGGAGCTTCCGTTGCGGACGGTGTGTAAACGGTTAAAGTTACGTAAAAATCATGTATGACGAAATTGTTCCTCATCAAAAGTTCTAAAAAAAAGTCCATGACAGTATATGTCTATGTTTTATGGTTAACTCACTATAACCATTTTAAAGATAATAAAATTTGTTCTAAACTAATATATTATTAGAGAAGGTGTTTTCATAAACATGATATTAATCCTTATCTAAATAATACGTTAATCATCACAAGTATTTAATTTTGAACAAAATTGTCCTGTACATAATTTAATTTTAATGAATATCTTAGGAAATATGATAGTTTTAAAATAACTCCTCAACAAAATAATTCGCGACCAAATTCATTCGTCAGGTAGGCATGCTTACTTTATACTGATATATTCCGAGACGGTTAAGCTAGAACGTTACACGTACAAATAGCGTCCTTCTTGCAATGGGCGGTTTATAATTGCGCAATACTTTTTGTAAATAAGTTGTATTCTTGTATGAAACGCTGCTTGTGTCGAGTAGGCAATTTGGAGACTGCCTACCGGTAGGTATTCAGTATTAAGCGCAAGGAAAATCTTAGTGGGTGAGTGTTGAATAGAAGTTTAAAATAAAATAAAATAACTTTAACACTTATTGTATATTTAGGTTTTGAATGAGGTAGGCACTGCCTAATTGCCTATATGGAATGCACGCCCCTGGTTATACTGCTAAAGTAATGATAAAATAAATTCAATTGCTACTCACCAACAAAATCTTGGCTAGCGATTGGTGCACTATTTTGAGGCATGTAATCTGTTTGAGCTGACGGTGCTTCATCCCACCAGGTTCCGTATGTTCTCTAATAAAAAATAAAATTTATCACAAACTTCAGTTAGTCTTAGGGCCTATGCACACCGCGTCTTTTTAACGCGCGCGTTGACAAGCGTTTGTAGCAATACAAACGCGCCGTCGACGCGCGTCAGACTGCTTTGTTTGACAAAATCAAAGAAAAAGGCGCCCCAGCGACGCGCGTTATAAAAACGTGGTGTGCATGGGCCCTTAGTTGATCTTTTTGTGGTTTTACCGTCGACTGATAAGCACTGGAAAGCCTAACTATCAGTTACACATTTTATTGAGAGGAACAAAATTAGGTAGATTTACAATCGATTTTCCAATGCAATAAAAAATAAAATTATTCCTCTGATGTTAGAAAGAAAAATAGAAAATTAATTTGTGATTCATCTAATTTGTTATTTAATAATTGGTTATGCATTAGACTGATAACTTTTATCCAAGGATGGAAAAAAATTAAAAAGAATAGATGACCAAGATTTCTATAACAAAATATTTAGTAAAATAGGTTAAAGATTTATTTTTTATTTCTTAAGAATTGAGTAATTATTTACTGTTTTGCTGGATGTTGATCTATAATATCTATTTTTATTCCAGTTCTGTTTTTATCTATACAACTATCATGGAGATTCTCTTGATTAAGAGGAAATCACAACTATCCTAAAGCAATAGACTTAAGTGATACAATGCATGAAAATTGCTATATCTAAGAATGCATGCATGAAAATCGCTTTAACTTACATTCAAATAAATAGTATCTAAATCCCAAGGAATTATACCAAACAATGTATTATATTTAAAGTTAAACCAATAAAATGTATTTTTGGAGTTTTTTTAACAGCAAAGCAACAAAAGGCAGAGTGGGAACTTGGTTGGAGAGAACTTTCCTTTTACCGCATACAAATACACTTAAAAACTTTTTTGTTGTGATTAGGAAGTCTATCCATATTATCTACTTACTACCAGCAAGATCTTAAAAGAAATCAATCTAGGTAATTTAATTTTGACAATAATGAATTGATGTGAATGAAATTTGATAAGGTGATCCTCTAGCATTCATCAGCTTGAACAAAATGTAAACAAAGAGGCATGAAATCATCACTCTGAAAGTTCGTGATTAATAGCAGTAAAATTTTAAAGGCCTCACCATCACAAAAGCCTGTGGATAATCTCCATAATCTGGAAAGTTGGAAGGTGGACCTCGAAGATTAAAAGCAGTGTAAGATACGCTAATTTCGCTTCCGTACTGAGAGCTGAAATCTTCAACATTTTGCACAAACTGTTCAATTATAAGTGGCTCTTGATCTTCCTTTTCAGCGTCATCTTTAAACCAAAATAGGGACGAAATTACGTCCGAGGCACTTTGCATTGCTTACTAAACAAATTATCGAAATGCAATGGAAAAATACTGAAAATACAAACAGAGCAAAGAACACAACCAAACATCAAACATAGACGACTTTCGAATGTCCATCCATGTCAATCAAACAAAACAATAATTACAAATGTCATGTTAAATCAGTGTCATTGAGTTGTCACTGTCACTGTCACTTTTTTTTAGTACGTTTCGTTACAAGAAAAGGCCTGCAATTTTACTTCCTAGTTATTCTTTTATATTATTATTTACGTACTACCACGAAACAAAACTTTGGCAGTACAGTTTATAATATGTAATATGTGGAGGTGGAGCAATTGTATCGCTTACTACGGGCTTCTTTCCATCTGAGTGGAAAATTGCTTTAATCGTCGCATTAAAAACCGGCGCCAAAGAACTTATAAAAAACTACAGGCCTTTCTATACAATTCTTTCGGTTTTTGCCAAAGCTTTTGAGCAGCTACTTAGCCCGATTCTGTCCTGGCATTTCAAGCAGTTATTCGATTCCCATCAACCCGTTTTTATGAACGGCAGGTCAACTGCTACTAATCTTACCTCATTTATTGACAATGCGTCCCACATTCTTGATAATCGCTCATACGTAGACGCAATTTACACAGACTTTAGCAAAGCTTTCGACCGTGTAAATCACGACGTTTTACTACGCAAACTTAACATCCTTGGTATCGATGAACCTATGTTGAGTTGGTTTCGATCGTATTCGCTAGGTAGAACATCCAAAGTTGTAGTCAACGGTTACTCATCAAATCCCTTCCCTGTTGGCTCTGGTGTCCCCAGGGGTCCCACTTGGCACCATTGTTATTTAATTATATTTATTACCGATATAGGCAGATGTTTCGTTTCGTCAATTCTCGTTATTTGCTGTTCGCTGATGACCTTAAATTCTACCTACAGAGTCGTGGATTCAGCTGCCGACGCCAGTCTCTTGCAAGCTGACTTATGTAGACTCATAGAATGGTGCGATGGAAACGGAATGAACCTTAACGCTTCTAAATGTTTTTCTAGAAAAAAATTATACATATTAATTACCATTACAGCATCAATGGCGATACTCTGACTGATGTTGACACTGTTAAAGATCTTTGAGTGTGGCTGGACAATAAACTGAGATTGAATACGCATATCGACAAGATTTGTTCCAAGGGTTTCAAGAACTTCATGATGGGCTTCATTTGACAGTTGAAGATCATAAAATTACATATTATATGATTTTATCTGACAAATGAAGCCCATGGCTATATCCATATTTTTTTGTTACTATGATGTGATGGCTTGGACGAATTAACCACTGGACACGAAACCCGAGAAGAATGTATGAAAACACGATCAACCAATTCTTGCGGGGGTGAGGGGCGATTACTAATGTCAAATAATGACATTAGTGCTTGAAGTAATCGATATTTTTTTTATCGATAAGTAAGGAGTGAATGAATGAACCTATTGAGTTTAATTAATCATGTGTGTTTTAAAAAAAATAGTAAGTTAATTGTTTATTTCGTGGAAAAATAAATAGCACGATAAGTAAGGAGTGAATGAATGAACCTATTGAGTTTAATAAATCATGATAAGATGGTAGTCGCTAGCCAGGCGGACTTACAATTTACTTACTAACACTTTTTAAGTGAGTAAAAACATTAATATTTGGTTTATATAATAATATAATTCATTATTTACATTAACTTCTTCAATCACTCAAGCTTATATTCGTCCACTTAGTGGTAAAACCGATTATCTGCACTTTTTTTTTTGCAACATTTTGTTATAATAAATTCTCAAATTATTGTCAAGATGGCAAGGTAATATACCAAGGTAATATACACTTTAACACATAGTTAAGGTGTATTGCCATCTTGACAATAATTTGAGAATTTATTATAACAAAATGTTGCAAAAAAAAAGTGCAGATAATCGGTTTTACCACTAAGGGGACGATTATATAAAACAAAATATGGGTAATTAGTTCATTACAAAACCATTGTATAGGACATACACAATAGCAACCCCTCCAGAAGTGTTTAATTTTATTATCGCTTGCAATCCCTTTCAAATGTCAAATAGTTGTGGCGCGATGCTATGTGATGCGATGTGAATAATATGTACCTTTTATATGAAAAATTTAAAGGGATTGTGATAGACTTAAAATTAGACAAGAAGCCCCCTGTGTGCTTCTCGAGCTGTGATATCTCGTATTCGACATTTTTATTGGAGCCAAAAATCTAAGTCTAAAACTTATTGAAAATAATCATCGACATTAGAAGATCGTTGAGACTTAAACATTTTAATTTCAACTCTAGTATCCATTTTACATTTAAGAAATATGCATATTTGTAAGAAAAAATATAAACTTCTTTTCACTTTATTAAAGATCGCAAAATTTACGCCACCGTACAAAATTAGCACAACCTAAACCCAAATTAGAAATAGTAGACTAGCGTTTGGATAGCGTATGGTCCAGCATACGCTATGACAGTTTTAAACAACAAACTCCCAGAAGTTATCAAAAAAACATCGCATATAAATTACCTATATTTAAGAAAAAGCCAAGGCAGTATCTTTCTAGCAACTACTAGCTGAAATACTAATTGCAAGAATATTTCAACCAATAGTTTATTGTAGTTTTAAGATTGTTTTACTTGAATATAATAAAACGATCTTAAAATTAAAATATTATAAGATTAAAAAATAGTATAATATAGCTTACGTACATACATAAATATAATTAATTTTATTCTTGCTGTGACCTAACAAGGTCTATGTTAGAAACAAATAATAAATGTAACCACCATTTATGATAAATTTTAACAAGAAAAATATTGGAACAAATGAACTCGGCCACAAGTGAATTTTCAGATATGACCTGAACCCACGACCTTTGGGAATCCGGCCCACTGCTCTAACCAATGAGCTACCGAGTTTTGCGGACCACTTTTGAAATTCTCCGATACTTTTATATTTTTAATACGCTGTAAGAATATCCTTCCTTGCATTCGAAAGAGAAAAAAAAACAAATTTTTAACGATCAATATTATGATGCAACAGCTAATAAGTTATGATTTTTTTATTTTTGCGTTGTCAATGCTATTTTTATACTTATAATGATACCATGATAATGTACAACATAAGTCTAATACTAAAAAACAATACCGTGACTGACTTACAGGCAAGGCAACGCACAGACCAAACGGCTAAACCAATTAAACTGAAATTTTGCATACAGGTTCTTTTAACGATGTTGGCGAGCGCTAAGAAAGGATTTTTGATATTACCACGGGAACGGGAACCATGAGGGTGAAATAAGCAACATTTTTTTTTTAAGTTTGAAGCTATATTTCAAATATAACGAGCTCAAAGTTCGTAGCGTTGCGTCGTTTAATTACACAGTTCCTATAGCCATCTTCTGGCTCCATCATCAGACCTTAGATGTTACCTAAGACCTGAGTACTCGTCCATGTTATCTCCCTGCGTACCGCTTCCACCCAATTCTTCTTGTTAGGGGTTCAACTGTAAATCTGAAATTAATTTTAATAGTTCCTACATTAAAATTGGATTCGTTCGTTCATTTACATACATCGATATGTTTATCGATATGTTCAAGCCCTATACGACATAAAAATGACAATTGAATGAATGAGTGATACATATAACCCAACCAAATTACTTATGCAATATCTTTAAAGAATTTACACGTACAATGATTACTTTTTGAAATGACATATTACATTTTGTTTACATACCAAATTTTATTTATTTTACGAAAAATTGCTACTCTAATAGATTGAAATTATACTTACGCGTGAAAAGAAAAATGTTTGATTGTCCGGTATGATTATTACAAATTAACTCAGCGCATTTACCCATTTTTGACATAATGTTCCACTTCGAGATCTCGCGTCATACTGACAACGCCATATTGCTTACTGTGTCTAAAAGGCAGGGTAAGTGACAGAGGGGTAAAGGCGAACGCGGTCCTCGTTACGCGTCCAGTGGTTAATTCGTCCAAGTGTGATGGTTACGCTACCATGGTACTAGAATTTTGGCCTTAAGTAGGTTTTGGAAGTAGTTGCTCCACCTTTACCAACTTCTCACAGAGTAAGTACTTTGTCAACATCATCAACATCCATCTGTGTAGAAAATGGCAGCGGGGCCGATTGCTGAAAGAAATCAAGGTACCTATGTTTTCCTATTAAATCTATAAACAAAGCTTGATATATATTTTTTTATTCAAGTTTTTAGTGCGTTTTCCTCCAAACTATGTAGTGTCATTGTTACTATCTAATTTGTGGTCTTAGTCTAGAAATTTAGTTGGTGTTTAGGTTAAGTTTTGTATTGGCTTTTTGTATATTTTGAATTTCAATTGTTTACTATTGAATTTTGACCCCTTGAAACAATAATTAAAAATAGAAAAAAAATTGTATTTTTATAAACATGCTTAAAAATTTTGATTGAAGCTGTTAACAATTAACAGTATTTATCATTTCTTACCAGTTTTGATGTGTCGCTTTACTTGTGCATAATTTATCACTTCATTATCTTTCGGACTGAATGCTGAGTTAAAGATGCTATGTTTTATACATTTTTTATTTTACAGATGCAACAATTTATGTGGGTGGGCTCGATGATAGAGTCTCAGAAACATTACTCTGGGAGCTATTCGTCCAATCTGGACCAGTGGGTAAGAGTAAAATGAAATCTCTTAATTATTTCATCCTTTATCATTTCTTATTACTTATCAGAAAGCATAAAACTTTTTATTCTTTGTTACATACTTTCCAGTACAATAATAAGTTAGTTAAACTCCAGTCAACATAAGAATGTTTGTAAATAAAACTTTGTGTATTTTTCGTTATTCCACTTAAGTTTTAGTTAGTTAATGCCATATACCAAACTAGGACAACACAAGAACCCTATAAATGACATTTTAAAAATACATTAGGTTGATAAAAGTGAGGTCAATTATTAATTACTAGAGGCCGGGCGCGGTTTCACCCGCATGGTTCCCGATCCCGTGAAAATTTTGGGATCATTTATAGCCTATGTTACTACTTGGGGTCTATTTTTGAGTTTATTCGTTACATACAAAAATCCAAATCTTTCCTCTTTATAATATTAGTATAGAAGTATAGATAGTATAGATGTAGTACGTTTACACTATTTTGTGTGAATATGAAAGTGAATAGGCATTTCCTCGGCAAGCATATAACACCCTAGATAAGCACAATGGTGGTAAAATGCCTGCCCAGTTATCACTAAAAAAACACATTCTTTTTGAAGTTGGCTGCAAAGGCAATTTGAGAAGCATCGGCATATACATATAATAGGTTTCTAAAAAGAGTTCTCATTTCACGTTTCAGTTAATGTGCATATGCCGAAGGATCGTGTAACACAAACACATCAAGGATATGGATTTGTTGAATTTATGGGTGAAGAAGATGCTGACTATGCCATAAAGGTAAAATTAGTTGAAATTGAGCCTTGTGTTTAAAATAAAATAGTAAGGCACAATTTTTTTTGTTTTAGTATGTATTAACTCTGATCATCTTGGAGAGTGAGGCTCATACCACAGACTAAACAGTCTTTGCCCTGCCTACAAATGGCTGCACTCACAGAAATACGCGCTGCTACACGCGCGCCAGTCCACTACCCGCTCGCAACTGTTTTACCAGTGCAAACCAGTGAGATTGAGCTTCCGGCTGTATAGCGATAGCAAGCGGCGCGTGTGTGTGAGCGCGTCATGTCGGCCGAGTGCAACAACTTTTTATACTTAGACTGTGCCTATACCCAGCAGCGGGTGTCATGTGGCTGAGATGATGATGTATTAACTTTATGATGTAGCTAGGGTTGCCACCTGCCTCTTCCTGATTTAAGGGCTACTAACTTCTAAAATACGGGTTTTTTTATTTTTTTACGGGAGTCAATTAAAACAGTAGTGCTTTATGATATATTTTTTCCTACTTAATGTTTAAATGAACAGCTTTTTAACACTCTTTATTTTAAAAAGCAAATGTAAAAAATATTTGCATGTGCAAAAAAATAACACATTATTAAACAACAAGGCCAAAAACCCTCATTTTGCGCCAGCCAGCCTGACAAAACGTCAGCATTTGGTTTCGCCAGCCAGCTCTTGGCTGAATTAGTAAAAATACGAGAGCTTTACTTACCCCATATTTTATTTTCTCAATTAAGGGTTTCTTTATTATCAATGCCTGAAAAACAGGGTAACCTGTAAAATACGGGGCATCTGGCAACCCTAGATGTAGCTACCCTGAGTTTGAAGTGGAATGAAACCAGGTTCATTGTTCTCACCACCTCCTGTTAACTACAAACCTTTTAATTATGAAAAATATGCAGAACAAACCTTATTTTCCTTTCACTAGCATAGAGTGTGTTTACCACTAAAAATAGATATATCAAATTTCAGGTTATGAATATGATAAAACTTTATGGTAAACCAGTTCGTGTTAATAAGGCTTCAGCCCATCAAAAGAACTTGGATGTTGGAGCCAATGTCTTCATAGGAAACTTGGACCCTGAAGTTGATGAAAAACTTCTGTATGACACATTCTCTGCATTTGGAGTCATATTACAGACTCCAAAGGTATTTTATATTTGAATATCTATATAATTAAGTGTTTAAAGTCTCAAAATTTTTATTATTAAGCTTTGGTGTGGTACAATAACAAGTATAAGTAAATCAAATCAGTACACTCTGACCAGTATATTGCCTTTTGACTGTCAATATCTATATATATAATACGGCAGTGAAGCCGCTTCTCCTCCTAAACTAAAAGTCGCACAATCAAGTGCAATACACCGAGTCGAGAAATTAAGCAAAAACTCAAAAAAAAAAAAAAAAAAAAACTTTTTTGAATGTTATCATGTGTTTTTTGCGCATTATGCGCACACGGGTTGCTCGTTAGTAATATTATTGATTTGTTAGAACTTGTTAATTACTCAAAGTTATTTTCTTTGGTGTAACAACAACAAAAGGATGTCCAAAATATAACTCTATTCTTTACACTCGTACTATTCTTTATAAGCCTATCTGAATTTAGATACTTTACCTTTAATAAAAACATGTCAACAAAGGCAAGTTAAAGTTACAGAAAAATATGCAGAACTGTAGACAATTATATAGAAAATGGAAAGTGTTTTTTTTTCTGGAATAATTTATTGTTATCATGTGCCGCTATCAAATAAATGACTTACTGCATATTATGAGTATTATGAGTATTTATTCAATGGTATTCTATAAGGTTTTATTTAATGTTTTAAAGCATTGTCGACAGTTTACCCTGTTAAGTCTTTTAGATATGTAGTGAAAGTCAAAGTCAAAGATTTTTATTCAAATAGGCTTATAGATAAGTGCTTTCGAATAGCCCAAATTTTTTTTCCCCCTACCAGCCATTCAGGCCATCTGAATAACGGTAAATACATTTTTCAGGTGATGAGAGATCCCGAGACTGGTAATTCCAAAGCATTTGCCTTCATTAATTTCGCTTCTTTTGAAGCTTCAGATGCTGCGATAGAAGCTATGAATAATCAGTATCTGTGTAATCGACCTATATCAGTGTCTTATGCATTCAAGAAGGATGTCAAAGGAGAGAGGCACGGATCTGCAGCAGAGAGGTGATTTGAATTTTTAATATTTAACACATTCGCTTTTTGTGATCTGGTATTTGTATTAATGGTTCTGGTATTCTGATTATTGTATTAATTTATTATAACACATTTGCTGACTGAACAGCTGTAGACGTTATTACACTCAAACATCTATTGTGTCTTGTTCACTGTCAGCGAAAGTGTTAATAGAGATTTGATAAAGCTAACCAGTCTTCGTTTGTTTCTTAGGTTAAAGTTTGATATGTAGAATGATTGAACCTTGATTTGACATTTCACCATTTAGAATGAACATTTAGGTATTAGAAAATAGGTCCATGCGTGCGAGTTGCGGGCTGGTAGTAATAAATGTTTGTGTAGGACAGGGAATTTAATACAAAATAAAATAATAAAGATACTTTGTTAACTGGCAATCATTTTGGCACCACATTTTTTTTTTATTTGGTATGCCAATAAGCCTGCAAGAATAGTATATACAAGAAAGAATACTTTTAGTCGCGTAGATTTACGCAAATATTTTCTACATTAATAATTTTTTACTTCGGCATTCTTTCCAGATTACTCGCCGCTCAAAATCCGCTATCGCACGCCGACCGTCCTCATCAACTGTTCGCAGACGCACCACCGACAATGATGGGACCAGTACTGATGGCGCCACCACCTCCCCCTACTCCCACTCCTATGCCACCTCCAGGACCACCAATGGGAGCGAGGCCACCACCTCCTTTGCCTATGACAGCGCCTCCCCCACCTCCTTCATCGATGCCACCACCTGGTCCCCCTCCTCCACCTGGACCGCCACCACCTCCGCCACCCTTCCACCACTTCCCTCCACCACCGTTTGGACCACCTGGATTCGGGCCACCGCCACCACCTGGAGCGAGGCCACCTCCCCCATGGAGGCCACCGCCTCCGTCATTCAGACCTCAGTTCCCGCCACGTGGTCCACCACCGTTTGGACATCCTCCGTTCCCTCCACACCATCCACCGGAACCGAATTATTCTTATTAATTTTTAAGCTAATAAAAATGTGATGTGAAATTGTGTTTTAATTAAGCACCACTGGTGTAGGTATAATGAATCACCCGTCATTACGCAAAATAAAATTAAAACCAACGTTAAAAAGTAAAATAAAAAACTAAAAAAACCCGCCTGCTTCAAATAGTAAAGGCAGTTATGAAGTTGACCTTTAAATTTTTTATTAAGCTTTGAGTAATTCTGAGAATTTCTAATTTCTAATTTTCTAGCTTAATAGCAGGGCTGCAGGGGTGCGAGGGCTACAAAGATTTCCGCCATCCGTCATTTTTAGGGCCTAAAGGCAAAAAACTAAACCCTTATAGATTCGGCCAAACCGATGTATGTCACACCCTTTTTATTCCAAAACTATGAGGATTACTCAGTTGAAACTTGGTAGGTAGATGTGTTCTGTAAACCGTTTTACGGTTTTTACACAAAAATAAAAAAAAAATATATGAATTAAGGGGGGGCTTCCCATACATGGAACTGAACTTGAAAAAATTATTTTCATCAAACCTATACGTACGGGGGGTATCTATAGATAGGTCTTTAAAAATTGCATTGAGGTTTCTAAAACGATAGTCAACCGTTTGAAAGATGTACACTTCCAAAGTGGTAAAATGTCACAGCCACTTTATTCCAAAACTATAAGGATCACAGTTGAAACTTGGTCGGTAGATTTATTCTGTAAACCGCTTTACGGTTTTTACACAAAAATAAAAATAAAATGAATTAAAGGGGGGCTCCCTATACATGGAACTGTTACTGATTTTTTTTCATCAAACCTAGGTATACGTGTAAGATATCATTATAGATAGATCTTAAAAAATTACATGGAGGCTTCTAAAACAGTTTTTTTCTCAAAGTCAACCGTTTTAAAGTTACACACTTCCAAAGTGGAAAAATGTGTCCCTCCCCAATAACTTTTAAAATAAGAAAGTGAAAAATAAAAAAAAATATATGATGTAGATCTTTATAAAAACTTAACGAAAATTGGTTTGAACGAAATTTATTTACCTAGTAGTTTCAGAGCTATAGCACATTTTCCAAAACCGCAAATATTACTTTGTCATTCATACAAACACTATGAAAAACAAACTTATTTTGGCACAAACAAAATTATAATGGCATTTTGGCAATAATAATAATAATAGAAACTTTATTGCACACGATACAAAAACAAACACATACAGAGAAAATGTCTAAAAAGAGGAACACACAATAGGCGGCCTTATAGCTACGTAGCAGTCCCTTCCAGGCAACCTCGGGTGAGAGGCGAAACCCTTCATGTGCGAGTTCGACTCGCACTTGGCCGATTTTTTTAAAAATCTGCGTGTAGGTGGCTACTAGGGCAAGTTTGTTATCAATGCGTATAAACCGGAGACGTAGAGTAGAATTCATTGCTGATATTAATTATTATCACTTTCATAGTAATTTTACAAGAAAAACGTAAAATGCAAAAATCTCGGTTGGAAAATTTTGCTTTGAAAGCTTAGAACTTTTGTGTAGTGACAAAAATACTTTAATAAATATCATTTTATGCAGATTCTAAAATATACACTTATAATCTCCTTATACAAGAAGACGGTAAAAAAATCCCGCAGCGGGTAGCTAAGTAAACTCGCACTTTCCTAATTCACCCAAAAATCTATGTGCAATCGATACGGCCAAACTGTGTGCCCAAAGATTCTTGACCTTGTGACCTTACTAAATGTACTCAAGTTGGAACATACTAATCCATGGGGTGTTGGAGCTATGGGCTGTCCAAGTTTCCGAAAATTGCATTTCCGTGCTTAGGTATGCAAGGAAAGGCGACGACGATGTGTCCTATTGCTTATGCTTCTAGGAAATTAACAGACGCGCCTTTTTAACCGCCTCTGTGGTCTAGTGGTACAACCACCGGTATCAGACCCAGGGGTCCCGGGTTCGATTCCCAGCGGGGGTACATATTGTATTCGGTTTGGTTGGTGGTAGGACTTGTTGTAAGTCCGCCTGGCTAGCTACCACCATCTTATCTAAGTCTGACGCCATAACTACAATGTTTTCAGCATTGTTGTGTTCCGGCAGTTCGAGATATGATAGCCGTTCCTCAGTGGCTGAGGATTCCGGGAGAGGCTCGCTTCCATCTTTAGCCTTATCAATACTTATCATCAGGTATGATGAAGGCTAAGAGTCTCCCCGTCGTTCATAAAAAAAAGACGCTGAGAAGAAATTTATACAACGGAAAAGGAATGTCCGAGTCTCGTTTGGGCGTTGAAACATTTTCGTAATTATTTGTGGGGCTTATATTTTCAAGTGGTCACAGATCATCGAGCATTATGTTGGTTGCAGTCGAAATAGGATAGGTATGTATGGTAGATTAGCACGTTGGGCTTTAACATTTCAAGAATGGAATTTTGATATACCTAGTCGATTGTTCAGGAAGGAGTAATGTTGCAGCAGACTTTTTAAGTATAGGGATCCTTTGGTAGAGCTTACAGATCAACAGATTGAAGAGAATTTAACATCTTCTGATGGTTTAGAGGTTTTTAGTATATATTTTGGTTAATTACACGAGGATCAGGCGAATGATTCCTTTTGTTCTTTATGGATCTCGCGGATACGTGAGCGTCCGAATTCGGGTCATAAAGGTTTCTTCATTCGAAACCATTATGACCCGAAGTTTCTTTATAAAAGTGTTCGTAGAAATGGTGAAATAAGTATGTGATGTATTAGTATTGCCTAGGAGTTTGTTTCAAAATGTAATAAGCTAATTACATAATGAATCATGGACTAGAGGTCATTTAGGTCTAGCGAAGACGTTGAAAAGGTTTCGTTCTAGATATTTCATGTAACATACAGATAGAGAAAGTAGAGCGTTATGTAGGTTCGTGTGTGCCATGCCAGAAAAGGAAGGTAGTAAAAAATGTCGCGTAATTTATGCCGATCCGCGTAACAAATATTTTTGAAAAGGTAGATATAGGTAGGTAAATATATTTGGATTGATGTTTTGGGTCCTTTCCCACGATCGTCGAGGAATAATAGTTAAATAATTGTTTCTGTTGATTATGCGTCGTTTTGCTATTTGTAAGTCTGCCCCCAGGGTTACAGCAGCATTACCTACTTTGTGCGGAACCCTCGGTGGGCGAGTCCGACTTGCATTTGTGTGGCACTTGTCCGGTTTATTTTCTTTTATTTGTTTATTGTTATTCGTTTTCGATGCACATTTTTCGTGCGTGCAATAGGTTTCCTCTCAACTGGTCCATAACCCTATTCGGGACGCGTCAAGTACCTAAGTGCGTCTCTGGCAGCCGACCCGAATCGAGATGGTCAGCTGCTATATTGATTAGCATTTTTCACACGCACGCACAGAGACGAATACACACATTCACACGTACACATACACGCACAAACATTCTCATTCAAACATACCTATGCAAAACCACACACACAATCGCACATCTGCACTATTTCTTTTTTTGTTTAGTATCTTTTTTATTGTATTATGTTAATATCACTTCTATGTCCTTCGCCTGTACTAAATAAATGTTGTGATTATGATTATGATTATGATTTTTTTTAGTAATAACTGGGCAGGTATTTGAGCATGCGTTATTTTAGCATCAGCATTAGCGTTATTATTATTCTAAGCCCTCAATATGTGCACAGTCATATGTGCATGCTCGAGGATATAATAATAAGTGCTCGCCCATATTTTCCCAGAAGTCTATTCCTCGTAACAGGTACATTATTCAGGCGACTGATTTCATTTGCATGAGGAAATATAGCTGAAATAGAGTGGACCGGAGAGCTTTCGTTTTCTTATTGGATGCATTCGTTTGTGCAGCAAAACTGGACGCATATAACCTGACTACCGGTTTTGAATAGAAATTTTATTTGTGAAAACTCTTAAATCTTTATTATTCTATGGAAATCGTGTTACGCGTTTCAGCGATAAAGCTAAAGCTTTTGCTAGGTACCTGCATGATATACCCTAAAGTGCATTCAGTAATCCAATAGATCAAAGTTATTTCCATGATAGTTGTTTTTTGTGGGTAGGTAGGTAAAATAATAGAAAATCTTAATAATAAATCTTAATAAAAAAACGGAACCCTTATAGGATCACTTTGTTGTCCGTCTGTCCGTCCGTCCGTATGTCTTCGTTTATCTCGAGAACGCGTGAACGTATCGAGTTGAAATTGAAACCATAGATAGCGGAATCCGGGATAATTGCCCATATGGGATACTTGAACCACTTCTAATATAATTTTGAATTTTGGCGCTAGTGACGGTTAATACAGCGTTTACGGTCGCCGAGCGCCATCCAATCACGTGCAAGCAGCCATCTTGGGCAAAAACAGACGCTTGCGACTGTTAGTGCTAACAGTGTAAATATTTTTAATTTTACGTTTTTGTTCATTACTTCAGCATTATTGATGGTACGATATTGAAACCTTTGTTACTGTGTTAGGTACGCGATTATCATGTTAGAATGTTTGTATATTGGTATAATCCTGTGAAGTGTCGATTTGATGAAATCACAAATAAATAAGAGATGGCTAGGGTGTGGGATAGTTGAGCCAGTCCGGTGAAGGGATACTTGAACAGATGTTCAAGTATCCAAGTCCAAGTCCAATCCAAGTATTCAGAAGTTCAAGATGTTCAAGTATCAAGATACTTGAACAGATGTTCAAGTATCCCTCGACTTAACGAAACCTCATTGAAAACCTCCTCGAAATCGGTATTCTAAGTCATAACTCCGTAAGGACCTGGAGGAGCCAAAGAGTACGTAGCCACTCCGTGTAAGGCCTAGCGCACACTACCATTTTTACCCACGACGAGGTTGAGTGGAGTGTAAAATGTTTTGGAGGAACGACTTACAATATGGGGGTTAGTCTATGCGTCTTGATCAATTTGATCATAGATTTCGGGTTAAGTAAAATTAATAAGTAGTACCTATGTTTCATTGTGATTTTGCACTCTGTTAAGACTGAAAAAAAACCTTGTTGATCTCTTTTGTACTGATTATTATATGAATAATGTTTATTTGTGTTTTGGTTAAATGTTTATTATTGATGTTCGTTTGATTTGTTTGATAACAGTCGCTAAGTATCTTAACTTTTGATAGAGATTATATTATATTAAACCTTTTTGTCTTTTTAAGAGGATTTTCATTATTATTGTCCTTACAAAAAGAGTGTGGTCAACCGCCTCCCGCCTATGGTCATATATCCCCACCCCCTATGGTCAACTATCCTATAAGGTAGGGATATTTGAACCGCTTTCCACTTTTAAAAAAAAAGTTAAATTAAGCTAAAATTATCAAACTTTTCATAACCTTGTTAATGGTAAAATGTGACTATTTCCATGAGCTATCGATTCATCAATGAATAAAAGTGCATTATGAAATAGATAAAAAATAAGAGACATAATTTAAAAGAGGGTTCAAGTATCCCGGACTCCTATATTAAAGTCAACAGTATGATGATGGTGTAAAAAAATCAAACTTGTAAATGAACGTGAACAAAAGATAGGACACTTTATGTTGTAAAAAATGTATTTTTCGACACAAAGTCAAAGTCAAAGTCAAAGATTTTTATTCAAATAGACTTATAGATAAGTACTTTCGAATAGTCCAAATTTTTCCACACCCAAGGGAATCAAAATTCATACGGTACTTCCCGTTGACCTAGAACTTGATTTCTTAAACATCATTACTGGGATACTTATGATAAATTTTAAATAGAAAATTATTGGAAAAAATTAACTCGGTCACAAGTGAATTCTCAGATGGGAATCGAATTAAAAAATGCAAAAAATACAAAAATCATAAATCATTACTGGGATTTTAGGGAAATAGATTTATTGATAAAATTCTGGATGCGGCCAATAACGGTCAGGGTGACCGGTATTAACAACACTGACCGTATTACATACTAACATAATTATACATACACCACTACGATTTTCTCTTACGATGTGATCTTTCTAATTGCTGTATTCTTGTTCTAGAATGGCGGAAAGGAGAAGCAGAGATCGACTAAAGGTGAAGTGGGCCAAAGTTCATTAGAAATGGCGTTTCGACTAGTCCAAAATGGTGTTATGATTTTGTAATTTTTGCATTTTTCAATGCTATTTTTATACTTATGGTAAATTTTAAATAGAAAAATATTGGAAAAAATTGACTCGGCCACAAGTGAATTCTCAGACGGGAATCGAACCCGCGACCTTTGGAAATCCGGTCCAATGCTCTTTTTTTTTCAATATTTTTCTATTTAAAATTTAAAATATATTTTTTTTCCAATATTTTTCTATTTAAAATTTACCAAAATGGTGTGTCAATTACTGCTCAATTACTAGAAAACTGCACGAGACACTGGCATACCTTTCTACACCCTCCAGGAAAAAATATAAATCAAGCAGCACCACGACTGGGACGGACGACAGGTATTCAGTAAACAAGAAACTGAAGCTGACCAAATTAAGTTCTTAGCTAAAATATTTTATTGCTGCACTTCGCTTGATATCAGAAAGATGGCAAATGAATATGCTAAGAAAAATAACGTACCTCACAACTTTAACAACACTCTCGAAATGGCAGGAATAGACTGGCTAAAGGGGTTCTTGAAAAGAAATAAATTGTGGCTGTGACATACATCGGACAGACAGACATGACGAATCTATAAGGTTTCCGTTTTTTGCCATTAGGCTACGGACCCCTAAAAATCACCGATTTAAAGACTGTATTTTCCCAAAATTTCATCCAAATCGACCGAACGGCTTCATTTTACTATAGGTACATTTATGCGGGGTCCTTTGGGACACATAGATGTGTAGTCTTGTGTAATTGTGTCGAATGGAACTGTTTTTATCTCTTATTGTGTTTTCTACATATACACGACATTGTGCTTTCATTAGTTTTTCAAAGTTTATTTAAATAGTACCAATACCCTAACTATCCATGGTTACTTAAGAATACTCATGAACTTTGTCACAAAATTTTTCGCCTTACTTAAATGGACATAGGTATACCTACCTACCGCGTCTGCTCTGATGAAGTAATAAACCTCGGTACACACACTTGGATTTAAATGTACTGATTTTGATGCTACCTAGACCCCGTGATAATGGCCCACGCGAAGGATTAAAAACATCGTTATCTCGCAAAATGAAACACAAATATTGCGCCACATCCAGACGTGACTGGCTTTGTGTTTTCCCGGGACCGGGATCATAGTTGGTACGCTGTTCGCTTTTATGCTGAAACATTTATGGGGATTATTTTCGTGCATACTTTTGAAAACAAATTTGCTGTCGTTATAATCTTAAATAAATATTGGACGATATCGCTTAATATTGATCTGATAATCAAATCTTTATTAGATTCCATAGGTGTAAGTATTGCAATAGGTGTTATTTTATAGATAGATATCACTTTTCACTATAAGTTGACCCTGATGGGCTGGATGATTCCGATAATAACGATATTAAGTAGCTTAGATTGTTACGGATATTGGTTGAAACCATTACATACAAATAGGAAATAAGAAAATATATAATTAATAAATGGATTATACCTAACACCCAGTCACGGAACAAACACAAAATTTCATCAATCATCTGTCATCACTTACAGTGCTACATGGCAGAAACGAGATAGTAATGAGAAAAAAAGACGCGCGCGAGAGCGAGACTGATTCTGCAGATTAGGTGAAAAAAGCACGAGATCGTAGTAAATAAATATAGCGATTAAAGAGAAAGTGAAACTATACTTTGCTGAATATTTTTGTTGTCCATTAATAAAACCAATTTCCAATACTTAGTACTTTATATGTTACCCCATTTGAGAATAATCTTGAAAGGACAATGTTCCGCCCTCATAAATTGTTAGCCTAAGAACCAACAGCAGAAGAAAATTAATTTTCTAGTAACAGATGACCCGTATTAGCCCATAAGAACAAAGTTTTTTCACGGGCACTGCTGAGAAATTTTTTTATTAAAAAAGAGGATCATATTTTGAGGTTATGTTTTATAACATTCGATATTAATTTCCGCCAACTAAAACACGTCTTGACACCCGCGCCGTAACACACCGCGCACCGTTAAGTTAAAACGGCCAATCACTGCGAAGAACTCTCGCACGTTACGCCGAGTTTCAACGTCGAAACGCCATCTTTATCTCCACGTACACTCGCCGACAATTCGCCGCACACGGCGAGCTAGTTTTTCTTGACATTAGAAAAATACTAAAATGGGCACAAAATACTTAAATCTTGCACAACATCAATTCTGTGTAATAATTTATTACACGATATTGAAATTGACGCCAATATCGATATTTTCAACTGACTACACCGATGCAAATGAGTGTATATACTTAAATAGAATAGCTGAATTACGAGTAGGTACATATAGGTAAGTAGGTACCTACTTTTCTTTTCCTACCAATCTGCTGTTACTTTATTTCTGAGTGTTTCCATGGCGTATCATAACACCGCCACTGTGGTCTAGTGGTACAACCACCGGTATCAGACCCAGGGGTCCCGGGTTCGATTCCCAGCGGGGGTACATATTCGGTTTGGTTGGTGGTAGGACTTGTTGTAAGTCCGCCTGGCTAGCTACCACCATCTTATCTAAGTCTGACGCCATAATAACAATGTTTTCAGCATTGTTGTGTTCCGGCAGTTAGAGATAAGATAGCCAGTTCCTCAGTGATTGAGGATTCCGGGAGAGGCTCGCTTCCATCTTTAGCCTTATCAATACTTAACATCAGGTATGATGAAGGCTAAGAGCCTCCCCGTCGTCCATAACAGAAATTCTTTATTTTTTTATTTCGTTTTTATATCTTAGTAACTTCTCAACGTTGTTGGATCCTAAGACTAATGACATGAAATTCTTTTTCTTATTTTTTGTAGTGGCGGTGCCCTTTTGGATTTCGCAATGTCCAGTGACATGAAATTAATTACACAGTGTAAACCAGACTTAAAACTGATGACTGAAATGTTGACGGAGCCATGATCACAGTGATACCTACAGTAGATTTCACGATTCACCAGGCACTGAAAGAAATCATGAAATTAGTTGAATCATGCATAAAGCTAGTTTCTGAAACAGTACCTAGGTACTACTTAAATTCGGTAGTTTAGTTACGTGGGAAATTTTTTAACTGTAACAATGCTAACTGTAACATGTGATCCATCTGTGTGATGTGAGTGTGAATAAGTGAATGAAACCACTACTAAAATAGGTAGGTACCTTTATCTATCAATTCCATTGTTCCTTTGTGCACCTTTCAACGATATTGTCGGATCTCATCTCCAAATGGAGGATTACTCATATCCATGAATTACGGGAATAATTCAATGGATAAAAATGGATTGGATCTACGCGAATAAGATTAAGTTGAAATGTTGGAATACGTACAGACCTAAAGTACCTATAATTTGATGCCAAATGACGTGTGGGCGATTGATTTTCCTGCTTCTTAGCGTGTCGGCTGTCGATGGCAGACACTTAAGTATTGAGACCTAGAATTCAGCCACTTTGCCAGCCTTGTCGGATGCTGTCATGAGATTCTCCTGCGTGCAGGTGTCAGGACACGCAGGGCACGATGTTAGCTGGGCCATCGTTTGGACTACACCCGCGGAACAAGCGGAGGCATTCTTTGCTCCCGCCGGTCTGAGTCCGAGGCCTATTTAAAGACTTCCAGATCATCCATGGTAGTTAATGGCCTGGGATTCCAGTAATGGGGACGTATGGAGTAGGTAGGGTCACTTTTTTACGCCATAGGTTGCACCTCGCATGTTTGGGTTCGATAGCCGTAGTATAATGGCAAAAAACGGAACCCT
This sequence comes from Chrysoteuchia culmella, assembly GCA_910589605.1. NCBI lineage: Eukaryota > Metazoa > Arthropoda > Insecta > Lepidoptera > Crambidae > Chrysoteuchia > Chrysoteuchia culmella. The sequence continues at coordinate 8,891,627 of OU342651.1, forward strand.
TATAGATTCGTCATGTCTGTCTGTCCGATGTACCTATGTCACATGTATGAGGATTACACAGTTGCAACTTGGTAGGTAGATGTATTCTATAAACCGCTTTACGGTTTTTACACAAAAAAATATAAATATATTAAGGAGCTCCCGATACATGTAACTGAAACTGTTTTTTTTTTCCTTAACCTATACGTGTGGGTTATCTATAGATAGGTCTTTAAACGTTTTTTTTTTTAAGTCAACTGTTTGAAAGATGTACACTTCCAAGGTGGTAAAATGTGTGTGTGTGTGTGTGTCCCCCTCTATCTTTTTACAATAAGAAAGTGATAAATCAAAAAAATATATGCTGTAGTTTATAAAATTTTCAACGAAAATTAGTTTGAACGAAATATGACCAGTTTCAGAGCTATAGCACATTTTCCAAAACCGCACTAACTTTGTCATCCATACAAACACTATGATAAACAAAGTTATTTTTGCAAACGAAAAATTATAGTGGCGATATAAAGAAACTTTATTGCACACGACACAAACACATACAGAGAAAATGACAAAAAAGAGGAACACACAATAGGCGGCCTTATTGCTACATAGCAATCTCTTCCAGGCAACCTTGGGTGACAGACAGAACTCTTCATGTGCGAGTTCCGACTCCTACGTGGTACTTTACCTTTACCTATTGAAAACCAGTAGTTTTCATTAAACCTTTCCTCTTTCACAAACTGCACAACTACGCGAATTCGCTTCACGAGATTTTTATCACCGACATCATAAATCAATTGATCCCATGAAGATATAACGTACTACTCATAACTCCAAGTCTCTAAGTTTACGACTTCACTGTATAAGATCCCGAGATACCTATATAACATGTTTGGACGTTAAAAGTTCTTCATTGGCCAACGTAGAGAAATTGCTGAGTGGTGTTTTAGTTTTGGATTTGTAGTTTATTTTATGGTGAAGAGATGCCGTAACGAGTAAAAGTTTATACTTAGGTTGGTACCTACTTATTATGAGACGTTCAACATCACAGACCTTTATCGATAGACGGTAAAGTATTGTAGTTTACCGTAAAAGTTTGATCCACCGTCAAAGTTTTCCGACCTAAGTCAGTCCGGTTTAGACCATTGCCATTGCCGTGAAAACACATGTCACTCAGAAACGAAAATGGTTAATTGCGCAGTATTTTCTTGCACGAGCTCGTCAATAACATTTGCAAATCATTAAATCTCGCTCGTGATCGTGACGTCATCGTATGTACGAAAAATTCGACACGCTAGGTTCAACATACAGTCAAACTGTATGATGAACCTAGCGTGTCGAATTTTTCGTCTATCGCGATATAGGTCTGTGTTCATCATCCTGTAAAGATTTTTTTTTTGTAAGCTTTAGCTAATTCATATTTCACGTTCAATAGTGTGTGTTATATTAATAATAACACACACTATTGAACATCAACGTCGTAGTAAGTAGCTAAGACGTGATAGTGGCAGTCATTTAATACTTATTTAACACTATTATTGCTGTTTCTATATTCTATCGTACCATTGCCATAGGGAAACAGATTTATACTAGGAAACTCACACCCATTCCGGGAGAGGCTCGCTTCCTTCTTCAGCCTCATGAATACTTAACATCAGGTACTTGGACGATTTAATAATTCGTCCAAGATCAGGTATGATGAAGGCTAAGAGTCTCCCCGTCGTTCTTAAATAAAAGGGTCTTAAGTACTATAGTATAGGTAGTCATATCGTAACAGACGAAAGAAAGATGTCGAAACGTTGGGAAATATAAAAAGAAACATACAATACCTAATATCTTAACAAAAATGCTTTGAACTAACGATAGGTATGACGTTCTTAAAATTCACTAAAGCTATTGTTAACTTACGGGCCCAATAACGAGCGCCTAAAGCTTAAGCTATTCCTTAGATAAGAAATAGCGTTACGCGATTCTTAAGTTTAGTGCATTTTTTTTATGTGCGACGGTGAGACTCTTAGCCTTCACCACACCTGCTGTTAAGTATTAATGCTGAAGATAGAAGCGAGCCTCTCCCGGAATCCTCAATCACTGAGGAACTTGCTATCTTATCTTCAACTGCAGGAACATTACAATAAAAATGTTGTTGTTATGGCGTCAGACTTAGATAAGATGGTGGTAGCTAGCCAGGCGGACTTACAACAAGTCCTACCACCAACCAAACCGAATACAATATGTACCCCCGCTGGAAATCGAACCCGGGACCCCTGGGTCTGATACCGGTGGTTGTACCACTAGACCACAGAGGCGGTTAAATCGGTGAAATCGGTGTCAGTGTCAAAATCTATTAAATGGGATTTAATATATCTGGAGTTTGACTATTTGCGTAAAGTATTTTGTTTAAACTATGAACAATATGCATACATTAACACAGTATACGCATATGGTAAATTTTAAATAGAAAAATATTGGAAAAAATTAACTCGGCCACAAGTGAATTCTCAGGCTGGAATCGAACCAGCGACCTTTGGAAATCCGGTCCAATGCTCTAACCGCTGAGCTACCGAGACTTGCGAACCACCGTCGAAATTCTCCAATACTTTTATATTTTGAATACGCTGTAGGCCAGCGTTGTTACATCAATGCTAGGAAATATCCTTGCATTCGAAAGAAACATCTTTTCAGGTGTTTAACGATCGATTAAGATGCAACTGCCAATAATTTATAATTTTGTAATTTTTGCATTTTTCAATGCTATTTTTATACTTATGGTAAATTTTAAATAGAAAAATATTGGAAAAAATTAACTCGGCCACAAGTGAATTCTCAGGCTGGAATCGAACCAGCGACCTTTGGAAATCCGGTCCAATGCTCTAACCGCTGAGCTACCGAGACTTGCGAACCACCGTCGAAATTCTCCAATACTTTTATATTTTGAATACGCTGTAGGCCAGCGTTGTTACATCAATGCTAGGAAATATCCTTGCATTCGAAAGAAACATCTTTTCAGGTGTTTAACGATCGATTAAGATGCAACTGCCAATAATTTATAATTTTGTAATTTTTGCATTTTTCAATGCTATTTTTATACTTATGGTAAATTTTAAATAGAAAAATATTGGAAAAAATTAACTCGGCCACAAGTGAATTCTCAGGCTGGAATCGAACCAGCGACCTTTGGAAATCCGGTCCAATGCTCTAACCGCTGAGCTACCGAGACTTGCGAACCACCGTCGAAATTCTCCAATACTTTTATATTTTGAATACGCTGTAGGCCAGCGTTGTTACATCAATGCTAGGAAATATCCTTGCATTCGAAAGAAACATCTTTTCAGGTGTTTAACGATCGATTAAGATGCAACTGCCAATAATTTATAATTTTGTAATTTTTGCATTTTTCAATGCTATTTTTATACTTATGGTAAATTTTAAATAGAAAAATATTGGAAAAAATTAACTCGGCCACAAGTGAATTCTCAGGCTGGAATCGAACCAGCGACCTTTGGAAATCCGGTCCAATGCTCTAACCGCTGAGCTACCGAGACTTGCGAACCACCGTCGAAATTCTCCAATACTTTTATATTTTGAATACGCTGTAGGCCAGCGTTGTTACATCAATGCTAGGAAATATCCTTGCATTCGAAAGAAACATCTTTTCAGGTGTTTAACGATCGATTAAGATGCAACTGCCAATAATTTATAATTTTGTAATTTTTGCATTTTTCAATGCTATTTTTATACTTATGGTAAATTTTAAATAGAAAAATATTGGAAAAAATTAACTCGGCCACAAGTGAATTCTCAGGCTGGAATCGAACCAGCGACCTTTGGAAATCCGGTCCAATGCTCTAACCGCTGAGCTACCGAGACTTGCGAACCACCGTCGAAATTCTCCAATACTTTTATATTTTGAATACGCTGTAGGCCAGCGTTGTTACATCAATGCTAGGAAATATCCTTGCATTCGAAAGAAACATCTTTTCAGGTGTTTAACGATCGATTAAGATACAACTGCCAATAATTTATAATTTTGTAATTTTTGCATTTTTCAATGCTATTTTTATACTTATGGTAAATTTTAAATAGAAAAATATTGGAAAAAACAAGAAACATCTTTTCAGATAGATGTTTCTTTCGAATGCAAGGATATTTCCTAGCATTGATGTAACAACGCTGGCCTACAGCGTATTCAAAATATAAAAGTATTGGAGAATTTCGACGGTGGTTCGCAAGTCTCGGTAGCTCAGCGGTTAGAGCATTGGACCGGATTTCCAAAGGTCGCTGGTTCGATTCCAGCCTGAGAATTCACTTGTGGCCGAGTTAATTTTTTCCAATATTTTTCTATTTAAAATTTACCATAAGTATAAAAATAGCATTGAAAAATGCAAAAATTACAAAATTATAAATTATTGGCAGTTGCATCTTAATCGATCGTTAAACACCTGAAAAGATGTTTCTTTCGAATGCAAGGATATTTCCTAGCATTGATGTAACAACGCTGGCCTACAGCGTATTCAAAATATAAAAGTATTGGAGAATTTCGACGGTGGTTCGCAAGTCTCGGTAGCTCAGCGGTTAGAGCATTGGACCGGATTTCCAAAGGTCGCTGGTTCGATTCCAGCCTGAGAATTCACTTGTGGCCGAGTTAATTTTTTCCAATATTTTTCTATTTAAAATTTACCATAAGTATAAAAATAGCATTGAAAAATGCAAAAATTACAAAATTATAAATTATTGGCAGTTGCATCTTAATCGATCGTTAAACACCTGAAAAGATGTTTCTTTCGAATGCAAGGATATTTCCTAGCATTGATGTAACAACGCTGGCCTACAGCGTATTCAAAATATAAAAGTATTGGAGAATTTCGACGGTGGTTCGCAAGTCTCGGTAGCTCAGCGGTTAGAGCATTGGACCGGATTTCCAAAGGTCGCTGGTTCGATTCCAGCCTGAGAATTCACTTGTGGCCGAGTTAATTTTTTCCAATATTTTTCTATTTAAAATTTACCATAAGTATAAAAATAGCATTGAAAAATGCAAAAATTACAAAATTATAAAAAAAAAAAAACAGTATACGCATGTTTCCACTTCTCCATTGTACAAACTCACAATGCAGTAGGTGTCAGAGCATTTCCCCTACACCCAGAAGGGTCTTCCGTTGTTTCTACACCCTCCGACAAATTCAATAGCTGGAGCTTAGCCCTAATTTTCCGGAGCCATAGAAAACCTTTGACACATTCACCCATTACGACAAGGATGTAGAACACAAGCTTATTATTATGCGTAATTATTTATGGTTTAATATTAGTAAGGTCAAACAAGAACATGGATAATCAAGTCATGATGTCATGGGTGTGAGTTTTCTAATTCATTAAGGCTGGAACCAGTTAACTTTAAACGATTTATGGTTGCCAAAGCTGTCAAATACTATACATTTTTCCACCTTTAAAGTTATAGTTATCGTCAAAGTTAGATGGTAAATCCACCCTAAGTTTTAGCTGTTTAAGGCGGTACCCTGACCGAAAGTGGCGCCGCGTTGAATTTTATTTAATAATTTTATTTAATATCGTAATTCTAATTCACAATTTTAATAAAACTAAACGTGGAATTTTTAGAGCCCATTGTCTTGTATTTTTAGAAGGTATCGCTACATCTCGTCATAGTCATTCGTAGAAGTAGATAGCAAATGTGTCAAAAACGGCCACTTTTAGCAGTTTATCTATCTACTTCTAGCAGTGACTACGAGGGAATGTAATGATACCGTCTAAAAATACTAGACTATGGGCTCTGAAAATTCCACGTTTAGTTTTATTAAAATTGTGAATTAGAATTACGATATTAAATAAAATTCAGCGGCGGCGCCACTTTCGGTCAGGGTACCGCCTAAACTACTGGAGCGTCAGCAGGAGCATAGCGGCAGGCTGATTAGCTAACGGAAATTCGGTTCTATTTCAGTTTCACGCTATCATTATATTCATTATATCGCTTTTTAATACTGTATGACAGCCAAAACAGCGACAAAAACTGAACCAAGTTTCTGTTAGATAACACTACTTTACAACAAAAAAATACTTAAGCATGAAACTAATGTACTTATGAGTTTTTTTTAATGACTAAAATTAAATCTTCTTATATACTGATTAGGGTCAGATTCTCTTAAAATAGACCAGCAATAATCGGCCAGCATATTTTTATCCCAAAAACCTTGGTGTCTCTCTTCAAACGACTACCTATAATCTTGATGGAAACGTCCCAATGCGTATTAACGACTGCAAATGGAGGTAGGATCAATGCCTTATGTACATTTTGACACACTTTCACACTTTGGAGGCGATGGTAAACCGAACCTAATGACATTATTGTATGAGATGAAAACGTCAAAACGTTTCACGTGTAAAATACGACACATCGCATCTGTTGTATGGAGAATTTGGAGCGCATTTTTAATAAAATTATATAAAATATTTTAGACCTTAAATTGAAAAATGTAAGACGCAAAACCTGCAGATCACTTATTAGACCTTAAGTAAAATTAGTTTTTACATAATATTTTTAAGGAAAAATTTACGAAAACTTGTATACGCCAACACGTTTTTGAAGATTTTGTGCAACTTTAGATGAGTTCAATAATAAAAACTAAGTGGCTTTTTTTTAAATTTGGCCTCGCAAACAGTGTAGACACATCCGTGGTAATAACTATGTAAACTGTGTAAATAAACAATATTTATTATTATCATATTAACCGTAACTGTCCTTTTCCGCTAAAAACATTTTATAAAAAAATTTAAACCGACTTCATAAAACTGTACTTTGCGGTGCTACTATTTTATTTTGCTTGCCTTGGCTGGCACCGACTCCAAAAGGTTTATTTTTTGCTTTTTAGTTTTTTGAAGTCGGTTTTCTTTTTTTTATAAAAAGTTTTTATTTCACAATTTTTAAAGATAGAAGAGGTCCCGTGCCTACGCTGATAACCTTATGACAACTCCTCATCACCTTTTACAAAATGCTGCTTATCCTGGTGCAGGGACATTACTTATTGAGGAGTTCTCCCGATACTTCATCATCAGCTGCACTTCATCACATGCATTGAGTCGAGCATAAATTGCTTATGAACTACATTAAAGTAATCGTATAACTGCCGTGAAATGCTAAGTATTTAATAGTTCCGATGACCATTTTGTGGTCTTCATCATCAGTTCCACTTCACGAAATGGTGCATTCCGGAAGCATATGCATAAGTTACTATAGAAAGCACCGAAATCGCTATAGGAGTGCCTATAATATTTGAAGAGTTCCCTCGATATCTCTAGGATCCCATCATCAGATCCTGACATGATGAATGATGACAATGGGACCATATGTGAAGTATACCCTTTCGAACAAAAAAAGAATTACTCAAATCGGTCCAGCCGTCTTCGAGTAATCGAGTAACATACATAAAAAAAAAAAAAAAAGATTCCGTCGAATTGAGAACCTTTTCCTTTTTTGACATGGTAAGATTGAAACAAAACTGCGCTAAGAGAATGGCGGTAGGCTCGGTCTGTTTCTTCAGCCAACTTTCGGAAATAATCTTTTTTTATATGTGCACGTGAATCAATAGCCTACTTCAGTAGGCAACATAATTATGGTTCCCAAGTTTGATATAGATTAATTAACTGAATTACGTTTTTACGAAAAGTGCACAAAACATGATTTTTAAATGTCGATGAGTCGTTTATTGGAGGTAGGTAAACTCTCTTGTTCCGCTGGAAAATGGAAAATTTCCTAAAGTAAAAACAAAATCTCTCTATGACCCTTTTAAGTCGCAGGCAACCGATAAAGGTGCGTAAACGTAATTTTATTTCATTTCGATGAGTTTTCCCAAATCCAATTCCAATGTGAGATAAAAAGTAAAAAAAAATACGCCAAGACGCATTGTGCATACAGTACAATAGTATTATAAGTTCTTATATGTTCGGATATATATAAACGGCAGTCGTAACCCAAAATTAGTTTCGGTCCCTATTGGAGGGATGGTCGAAAATATATAGGAATGTTGCATTCGCCATGAGCGGTCATTCCGGGGTCAATTACCTCTGAAGGCATCGCACTGGAAATAATTCCTTTGTTTTATTGTTAGGGTAGTATCACAGACTAAAAATATAGTAGAAAAGCTATACCTTTATTTTAATAATAATAATAATAATAAAAATTAATTTTTCTCATCACAAACTTAAGTAAATTTACAAAACATTATTGCTGTTGCATATTTAGTTTGTGTGAGACTGATGCCTGAGCTAGATATAAAATATCTGTGTTACAGGTCATCAGGCTCCCACTACCTCGAGACACTTAACTAGAAGAATGACATGATGAGTAACAGCCAATATTGTCATTAACATTTTTATGTTTGTGATTTATAACAAAGTACATCATACATAACCATCATATATATATATATATATATATATATATATATATATATATATATATATATATTTTGGTTACCCAAAATATATATAATTTAAGTGAGTGTGTGTGTTAGTGTGTGTGTGTGAGTGCGATATATATTAAAGAATGAATCAGTGAGCAATAAGTCTTCTGTTTTATTATAGTTTAATTGCAGTAACCAGGTGGTAAGTTCCTTTTTGCAAGCCTTTCTCGTCAATTTATATAAGCAGAGAATAGAATTAACTTTATTATAAAGAAAGCTACCCAGGAAGCAAAAAAACCGATGTGACAGCTTTGTTTTAAAGTTGCGAGATGGACAAATAGTTCTCTTCCGACGTTTATCATTTATTAAGTTCGGGTTATAGTACAGCTGGGAGTGTTTACGAAGAGTGGTTGATAGTATGAACAGCTGCCGGACAGAGAGTACTTGCCAGTGTTTAAAGACATCCGTTGTGGGGCAAAGAAATGGGAGTGCGGCGCCTACCTTCAAGACCGCTCTTTGTGCACGCTCTACTTTAATTAAGTGAGTTTTGGCAGCTCCACCCCAAGAAGTGATACAATAACTTAAGATTGTCTGGCATAATGCAAAATATACGGATTTTATTAATGGACGGTCGGCAATATGACGAAGTGTTTTAAAAATAAATATGAGTTTTCTAATTCTACCAGCTAAGAGCTCAATATGGGGGTAAAAACTAAGCGCAGAGTCTATCATCACACCCTGATATTTAATAGAATCAGTTTAAAGAAGCTTAGGGCAGCAGCAAACAGACATTGCCGAGCAATTATGGACGTGCAAGGATAAATGATCAGGTAGGACCGGACGCCTCGGGGAGAAGGTAATAAATTTGGTTTTATCTACATTCAGGGTTAAAAAATTGTCAGATAACCATTTTGATACCATATTCAGTCCCCGCTGGACAATATCAAAAACATCAGTCGGAGAATCACCACAGAACAAGAGAGCAGTGTCATCAGCAAACGCAATGATCTTTCCATTGGCAATACTCAGTTTGCAAAGATTATTTATAATAATTAAAAATAGCGTTGGACCAAGGACACTGCCTTGTGGAACTCCACAAGATACTGGCAACTCTTCACTTATCCAATCCCCAATTTTGACCAGCTGGTGGCGGTTATTCAAATAGTCACCAAAAAGCTTGAGAGCAATTCCTCTGATACCAACTGCTTCGAGCCTGTGCATTAAGATTGGTATAGAGACTGTGTCAAACGCTTTTGCAAGATCTAGAAAGACTGTCAAAACTTTTTTGTTTCCATACAAATTGGTAGAAATTAAGTCAGTTAGCTCATATACAGCATCATCCGTAGATCTACCCGAACGAAAACCAAATTGTGAGGAGTATAATAAATTGCGTGACTCAAGGAAGTTAATGAGACGCTTGTTCATGATGCGTTCTAGGATCTTGGATAATACAGGAAGCAAAGAGATCGGCCTATAGTTGTTGACAAAGTCCAGCTATGGGATTGCGTAAGCTAATCGTATTCATTTGACAGTTCATATTGTATGTCATTAGTGTCAAATTCCATACAAAATGCAGCCGATTGAATACGATATGAACTGTCAAATGAATACGATTGTCTTTACGCAATCGCACCCCTGGTCACCACCCTTGTGCACAGGCAATACAAGCGATTTTTTTAATACCTCGGGGAAAATACCCTATTCAAGACATAAATTACACAAAAAAGTCATAGGAGTGATAAGCAAGTTAATGTAGGTACCGTCTAATGAAGGGGGCTGAAATGTTGTCGAATCCTACCGCAGAACTAGATCCTAGACCCTGTATTAGCGTTTTCAAACAAACCTTTTATTGAAACAAACCTTCTAAACCACTCTATTGAAATTATTTTTTCAATGAGTTGCACGTAGATTTGTTTGTATGCACGAAGATGGCTGGCGTAAAATCAAGCAGTTGATTTTCTTCTTCTTTATGAATGGCTTGCTCTATGTTCTAAAGAGAATTCCGCCAATGTCACGACAGTAGCTTTTACCCTGCTAGGTGGGATGTAAAATTTTGATATTATATTTTAAGCAATTTTACTGAAAATTAAAAACATCACATACATTTTACATAATAAGAGAGAAGTAGGTATATATTTAATGATTTAGGTTGTTGTGGGAGATAAATTTTGCCATTATTTTAAATAAGAGAGTATTATTATTAAAGAGACATAACCAGGATTTCATATTGATAGGGCCAGGAATATCTTTGGGTAGAATGTCGTAAAGGGATATAAGTAGATTAGGGTAGTTAAAGAATAGATGGTCCACGGAACCCTCCTCCATCCCACATTCACAGAGGGAGTTGTTCTTAATTCTCAATTTTCCAGATGGGTGGGTGTACTGGCATGACCTATGCGTAGACGGCAAATTGGAGATACGGTTTTTGTTTTTAATTTAAATCTTTCATTAAAAAAAAACCATGGGTTGGGTAGAATCTGATATCAAAGTAATGCTTTCCAGCTCGGTCTTTCGTCTGTAACCAATGAGTCTGCCACGATTTTTTGAGATGTTGATGAGATAGAATGAAATCCTGATAAAATAACTACGAATAGTCCAAAGCTTCAGAAGCGGATCCATTCCATTTCATTTCATTCCATTATGACTTGGGATCCAGGTTAGGACTACTTTGAGCGATTTCTGCTGACATCTGAACAATGCTTGCCTAATATTCAAAATATTAGGTAATTTAGATTTTGAACGAAACGGGTTTGAAAGCATCGCTTGAAGACAACTTAAGGCTTAGTGAGTCGCTGAATATAATTGTGTTAATCAGGCTATGAGACTCTATAAAAAGTTTTGCAAGCAGTTGATTTAAAGTTTGTAAATTTTTTCACACTGATGTGCTGGTAGAGCATGTACTATCGGATCATTTTTCTAATACCGGTATTGTTTCGATATTTGATTAAAAAATATCGAATTTTCGATATTTCGATATTTTCCGATATTTTTGCAAAAAAATCGTATTTTTCATTAAAAGAACTAAAATTGGAACAAATCAAGCCTTTATTTAATAATTAAAACAATTTTTTAATTATTAAATAATTAAAACTACTAACTTGACATGACACATTTCCAATTAAATAAGCCAAACGCGCAAAAATAACCTGTTACATACAATCAGTAGAAACATAAACATAAGTAAGTTATACTTATTTATAGGTAGGTATAAGTTTTATTTTTATTAGAAAAAAAACTCATAAAACTCAACACAAATATAAAGATCGCAAACGAATAATGTAATATATTATGGATTAAAGGAACTTTTTTTTAAGACTAGCTAGAGAAATACGAGTATTTAAATAAAATAAAATAAATCTTTCTGATAAACTGCTGAACATACTCTACTAAACTCTACTTAGCAAAAAAAAAACAACATAATTATAAAGATATTACTCCCAACAAAGTAATATATGAATTAAAGGGACTTTCTTTTCTAAGACCAGCTAGAGATTAAAAATTATTAGAAATATTAGGACCAAATAATGATTTTAAAAATAAATCAGCCTTGCTTTGGCACACATTAATATCAATAATGCACATACAATCGTGGTACCTAATGATTGTACAGTATAGCCACTGGAGCCTCTTTTATAATAACGTTTTAAGACTTCGTCGTTGACGGCAATGGTAGTTGATTTGAATGAGATCGAACTTGTTGGAATAACGACCGCAAAAAGCAAAGTGCATCCAAAGTATTATCTTTTAAAGATGACCTAATCTTATTACAAGTGTAGGCAGCGATTCCCTATTCCTAATACAATGTAAATTAAAATTGTTTTTAATGCTTTTAACTAGTCTCTTACAATCAGTCAGACATTTGTTGTTTGAATTTCTCAAGTCTTAAATTTTGAAACTACAATATCGCTAAACCGATATTATTTGATTTCAAAACCGGTTTTGAAATATCGGATATTTTCTCCGATATTCCGGTTTTCGATATTATCGAAAACCGATATCCATGCTCTATGTGCTGGTCACCAAAATAAATATGGCACCAGACAGCTTACGCAGCTGGCTTTTTTGTTTTAATTTGAGTTATAGATGGTAGAAAATATATAGGAATATATGAATTTTGCATTTGCATCACCATAAGAGCGATCGATTTATTGAAATAAATCCTTCTAAACCACACTATAGACATTATTTTTTTAATGACTGCACGTAAATTTGTTTGAACGAAGATGGCTGGCGTAAAATCAGGTAGATGATTTTTTGTTCATGTTTTTGCCACTGCGGGCGATATGGTAGTCGCATAAACAAATAGGTATGGCGTCACATAGCTGGCATACGTTTTGTTTTTTTTTTAATTAAGCAGAAAATCAACTACATTATTAACTTTCTCACACCATTTAATTTTTCAATGGCTTAAATACAATTTGTAAAATTGCCAACGTCAAGAAAAAATGCTATATCTACTCAATCTTAGGTTGGAATAGTTTTCTTGGAAGCATTCGAATTCACATCTCGTAAAAATAAGTACCTACAGTAAAACAACGTCATAAGTACTAAACTATATTTTAAGATTAATTTGCACAAGAAAACTTTCTAAATATATAAGACATTTTAATTCCACTGGCTTTTTCATTATTCGTAAAATATTTGCTTAGTTTAAGTAATTAGGTTAACATTATTAATTTTCTCACAACCTCCGCTCTAAGGGAAAGCTATTAACAAAATGAATATAAATTATTTTCACAATAAAGCTGTATTATACAAGATTTAATGGCATTCTGTTTTCTTAATTCAGACTTTTACGACTAGGATTCTATGACTGAACATCAAATAGAAGTAATTTTGCTAATGATTCATAAGCTCAACTTGAATTGTAATAATTTTTAATAGAAAATACAAGAAAAAAATATAGCATCGTGTCAGAATTATAACTTTTTAAATTTTAAACAATGCTATTTTTATGTGATAAGTATTAAACAAGAAAATATACTTGAAAAATGCAACTTGTAATATGTCTCATCTTGTCATGGCGGTATGAGACAAGTTGCTTTTTAGGGTTTCGTAGCCTAATGGCAAAAACGATACCCTTATAGATTCGACATGTCCGATGTATGTCACAGCCACTTTATTCCAAAACTATGAAGATTACACTGTTGAAACTTGGTAGGTAGATGTATTCTGTAAACCGCTTTACGGTTTTTATACAAAAATAAAAAATATATTTATTAAGGGGACATGGAACTGAACCTGAAAAAAATATTTTCATCAAACCTATACGTGCGGGGGGTATCTATAGATAGGCCTTTAAAAATTACATTGATGTTTCTGAAACAATTTTTTTTAAAGTCAACTGTTTGAAAGATATACACTACCAATGTGGCAAAATGTGCGATCGCCCCTCCCCCTCTAACTTTTGAAATAAGAAAGTGAAAAATTAAAAAATATATATATGCTGTAGATTTTAATAAAAACTTTCAACGAAAATTGGTTTGAATGAAATATAGTTGGCAGTTTTAGAAATATAGCACATTTCCCAAAGTGAAATAAAAAAAATATCATTTCACTTTGGGATTTTGGGCGATTTTTTGTTTCTAGTATATTTCATCCTAAATATTTAGTATTTAAAGTATATACATCGTTGTCGTTCCTTAACACTTTTGTCTATGCTTGACAAAATCAGAAAAAAACTCACCTTGCTATATGGATTTCAATGCAAAATACTAAAATCGCATAGTAGTTAAAAAATCTAAATTCTAGTCAGTTTACTATATTGAAATCTTCTTAAAACACTGCCAAAACGTATTAATTTGGTAAAGGATTCTTTACTTGAGAAAGGGTGGAGAGAATCCATCACATCTCCATTTTATGAATATGAAAATTTTCATCCCTTATTTCATCCGGACAAGTTTTATATTCACGGATGGTGCCACGGAATGGAACCTATAGAATGCTTAGAAAATGTTTTCTCGAAAATTTTGTATCTTTAGTTGTTTTCGGGATTGCTTCTTGCTATATATTATGAAAGTAACGAACTTAACTATACTAAAGGTTCTATTTAAGTAGGTATTTTACTCATTTTACGGGCAAAAAATGTTATTTTAAGTACTTATATTTCATTGCTGTAAACTCACATTCAATGAAAAAGAATGCAATAAGTGAGCCCCCTTATATAAGAACAATAAAGACACCCGTATTGCGCGTCGAGAGATATTGGACTTTAAGAGTTATGTGCATTCTCATGAAAGGGTGCAGAGGTTCAATTTGTTCGTAGGATTGTTTAATCTTCAAGATTTGAAGAATGTGTTGGAATCTGTGTGGCTGGAAATATTATTGTACTTACCTTTTACGTCATTATAACCGACAGATGTTGGATCTTCTTAAAATTTAAATTTATTTATCAGTTATGTGGGTCCCATTCCTGTGGAAATTTTGGGATCACATATTCGCAGAGTATGCTCAGGGGCAGCATGACTTCGTACGGCCATACCTTTTTCTTCCATCGGACATCCAGATGCACTGCCACCCGTTCTTGGTAGATATTCGTAAATGTCGCACAAAGCGCTACTCAACATCTTTTATATTGCGCACTGCCAAGGAGTGGAACTCCCTCCCTGCGTCTTTATTTCCAAGTACCTACTTATAGCCCGTCCATCTTCAAAGCAAGGGTGAATAGGCACCTTATGGGTCAGCTTGATTGGAATCAAGAGCAAACCCATTCATACAAAAAAAATACATTAAGTATTCTATGTTTTAATCTAATCCTGTGCTGGGTTTAAGTAATCGTTAAGTAAACAAAAATCTAAACATCCATACCTACCTACATAACAATGATGACAACAATTTATTTCTAACTTTGAAAAATAAAAGATCTGTCTTAAAATAATACATACCTTTTTCGTTTACTAAGGATACCAATAGCGTAATAATTGCAATTAATATAACAGTACTTAAATCTATAGTAAGGCTAATTACAGGTTTCCCTTAAAATCACATATATTACTGGACGTGTTATAATCAAATAAGAAAAGAAAAAAGAAGGTTATTATTTTTTAGTAACGATTTAAAAAATAATTATAGTTAATCTTAACATTGTAAACTTTAAACTTTAAATCAACCAAAAGATGTTTCTGTCCTAAAACTTAGACATTTTATAATTTATAATTTGACATGAAAATTAAAATGCTCTTCAGAAATAAATAATAGTTATTATTATAACTTTTTAATTTTGTATTTTACAATGCTATTTTTATGTAGCAACTAGTCTCATGTCGCCCTGACGGGATTTGAGACATGAGACTAGTTGCTTTTTTCTAGTATATTTTCTTGTTTAATATTTATCACATAATAGTTATTAGTTATGCAATGCTGGAAGTTGGATTTTAATCCTGATATTAAAGAATAGTGGTTGCGTAGTTGTATCATTAGTAAAATTAAATAAAATGTGTGTATCGATACGAAATTTGCTACTACGCCTAAAAGTTACCAACTTCTTCAGCAAAGGCCCACAAAAAACAATATTTGAACGCCATGTTTACATTTCATTAACCAAAAACTTTGTCTAACTAACTATCCAAAAATACGTCCTGTTACAGAATCATGTTGATTTGCATGAACTTAGGAAAGTTTTTCGAATAAAACTCGTCGTACCAAAAGCAGCGAAGATGTTTGCGCTTACGTTTGAATTTCTGAGGGAAAAGACTTCTTTACAGTTTTATTTTCGCACGAAAGTACCTACTTTGGTGTAAATAAGAATTTTTATTTTGCACAGAATGACAGATATCTGTTTGATGTTCGAGAATATGTTGTTTAGTAATATGAAAAATATCTTTGATTACTCGTACATTTCGAATTCCCGAATTTAATTAATGAACACGAGTAGGCCCTTCGAATACAAATAAATAATTAAGCAGATGTTCTTTCAATGAACAGTGCGCGCCAAAACATAAGATGTACGTACTTAAAAATTGCTGGAAATATTTACCATTCATAATGTTGTCTTTTATCAAAAAACTAGGTAGTCCTGTATTAGCCTTAGCTATTTAATATTTTATTTCTAGGAAATTTAACACTCTCTCTGTCCTTTACTCGCATTCATCCCTTATTTTATTATTAACATCCTAATTAATATTATAAATGTTTGTTTGTCCTTCCTTCACGCCCTAACTATGCAACAAATCAACTTGATTTTTGGCATAGAGTTAGTTGAAAGGACAGAGAGTAACATAGGCTGCTTTTTTCCTGATATTCCCACGGGATCGGGGACCACGCGGGTAAAACCGCGGGCGGAAGCTAGTGATTGATAATTTCGATATCGTTAACAACTTATGTAGACTTGTACTTACGTAGGTAAGGTGGGTAGAAGTTTAAACACCCACCGGCACATCCAATGGCCCACCACTTATTTTCATACAAACATGCTCACTTTGCGACGTTGTACATAAGACTGTCCATATATTTCTGCAAAGATGTATGCTGTATGCTAATGTTTAGGTTAATCATTCGCAGTCGAATGCTTACAGATCAAATCAGATACAATACAATAAAAAAAAACTTCTACGAATTTAGGTGCACTATATAGTGCATTATAAGTGCGCGAAGAAACTTAAAATGTTATTATGAAGCATTCATTATTCTACATCTATGTGTGGTGTGGTTTCGGTGCTCAATAAAATTGCTAATTGGACAGTCGAACGTTTAACCTAAACATTAGCTTAGTATACGGATCTTTGCAGAAATATGTTTAGTATATTTTCTTGTTTCATAATTATCACATAAAAATAGCATTATAAAATGGAAAATTAAAAAGTTATAATTTGTTGTCATTTTTATGTATGGATTCGCAAAATAAGCATGTTTGTATGAAAATAACGTGGTAGGCCATTAGATGTGGCGATGAGTGTAGTTAGGGGTAGAGCTTTTAAAAAATACTTGTACAATCCTTTCCCGAAGCTTAAGACATGAAAAGGTAACAGACAGAGTTATTTTTGCACCTTTAGTACACTATGCCCTAATTGCAATATCTTCTAAATTATAGAATTTAAAGTTTATATAGAACCTTTCTCTGAAAAGTACCTACTTATATCTAGTGTAAAAGCAAATTTTAATAGTGTTGTACTAAGATTTGAAAGCCAGAGTATTAATTAGTATCTATGGATATCGGAAAACTATGTCCATCCCAACGCAATCTTCCAAGTCTGAAGGAGCCGCCACCGGGCCGTGGTGAAATATTAAAGAGTCGTCTAAAAGCACTTTTAATGATACAAGCTGTCATTAGCCAGTTCTCGAAGATTGAAAATATAACGAGGAACGTGCTCGTACCGCAGCCGGCCATCGTGTTAGTTTTTGCTGTTTTCGTTTTTCAATCTACAGCTAATTAAATAGCAGTAAACTGCTAGCGAATCTGCTTTTAACGTTATTTTGATTAAGCTTTTGGTTTGAAAATAAATCGGAAAAAAGTTGAGTAAGTTTTCAGAAATACTTGTTGATAAACGTGAAAGAAGAAAATGTCTTTGTTGAGCTGTGTGCTGCATACACATGCCATGCAACTATCAGTGACATCATTATTTAATAACCAGACTTTATCAATTTAAATAATGCTTTACGATTTTGAAATTTTTGCATTTTTCAATGCTATTTATATACTTATGGTAAATTTTAAATAGAAAAATATTGAAAAAAATTAACTCGGCCACAAGTGAATTCTCAGATGGTAGCTCAGCGGTTAGAGCATTGGACCGGATTACCGAGAATTCACTTGTGGCCGAGTAATTTTTTTCAAATATTTTTCTATTTAAAATTTATCATAAGTTAAATAATGCTATCAATACTAGGGAATGCAATTCCGATCTCGCGGGATCCCGATCTCGCGATTTAAATTTAAGTGCTACTCCTACACAAACTAATACTTCACTTAAAGAGGAATTAGAAGAAACTCTGCGAGCGTTTAAAAGTCTTTTTACATGTGTATCCAGATCCACAAGCTTAGATAAATTAGAGTCAGTAATGAAAAAAGAAATGGATTTATTTGAGTGTGGAGGATCAAGGGGGAGATGTTTGCAGTTTGCATATAATTGCTTAGTCACGCTGTTGCCAACCAGTGTTGAGTCGGAGAGGGCATTCTCAGCAGCTGGTTACATTGCAACGGATATTAGATGCCGGTTAGCAGATAGTACTCTTGATACACTTTGTTTTTTAAGAAGTAACTTTCAAAATCACCCGTAACTACTTTTTAATCTCCTTGAGCTATACCATACCTACTTTTGTTTTGATTATGTTCATGTTAGTAGAACTGTTAATTATTTAGTTAGTAATAGTAAAGGATAAAAATAGGATTTTGTTTTCTTTCAAAAAATATTTTGTTTTAATAAACCTCACTATCACTAGACGAGATCCCAAAAATTTCGGGATCCCATGGGATTGACATTTCTAATCCCGAGGGATCTCGACTTTACGATCTCGAGTCGGGATTGCATTCCCTAATCAATACATGATGATTTTCAGTTCTAATTCAAAGTTACATTAAATGAATAGTCAATCTAAGAAACAACAGTTGTTTCTATTTAGCCGACTTTTTGTTTAGGTAAGTATTACTTTTGTAAGAGAAAAACCGTCGAAGGCTATCAATTTGTGCAAATATATAATTTTTTCAGATCAACATTCGACATTAAATAAGCTCCTTAGCACGGTGATATTTCAGTGGATTTGTCCATTTTTACATCGTAGTGCCCTACAGTCGATGGTTGTAGAGGTGGGTCACAGACGGACGGTATTCCATTAGCAAATTTTGGACGGTGGCCAACCTGTGTGCTGTTTTATAGGCGTTTTAATTTTCGCAGATGCGCGTTTAACTATAAAAAGGTATAAAACTAGTCGCCATAATTCGTAATAAGCAAACTAATATGAAAACTGTAACGATAATATACTGAGGAAGAAAATATGAAGTTAATACTTATTATTTCATACGTTGTATTCAAAGAACTGTTGCACTGTGCTCTTTATTTATGTCCCTATTCGTAATTTCTTTCCTTCTAAAGCTTGATGTGCTGTTGATTGTAGTTTTAGTAAATTAAAAAATACTTAATCCATAGAAATAGAAGAGTTTCTCTCATTCTTACTTTTCCATCTTGCATAGATTATCTACGACTGGAATTAGCTCTCTTAGAGATCTTTACAGCAATCAATTATTAAATTAACGATTTGATCAATCGTAAAATAAGTGCTGCACTACATCAGCGAACATTCATTTATTCAATGCAATCTTTCATATGTCAACGCGAAATGCATTATGGCCCAAGTTAGTGTGTTCTCGATTCAAACTCGTCGTTTGTGAATTAAACATGAGATGATACTCCCAATCTGTCGCATGTTATGACCAGTTCCTGTTGAGCTGCTACGATTTTCTGTTTCATAGGAGTTTGGGTAACAAAAGGTCCTTTAAGCGGGTACGAACAGGTCTTTTTATGATGGTCGGTTGAAAGTCAGTGTTTTCGTCGGTAGCGAAAGTTTGACAAATCGTACAGTGCAGTTCTCGTCAAGCGATAAGCTGATACGTCCCATAGTGTGCTAGTGTTTTCGTATAGTTGTGACTTTGGGGAGAGATTTATGGTGTTATCTGTTTTTGTTACGCTTTCGCCCTCTTTGTCTTTGGTAAGAACCGTTTTTTGTCAGTAAATTACGGCTTTGCGAGAATTCAATGTGAACGGATAGTTTTGCTAGAGTAAAGTAAATACTTTTCTTTCGATTTGGTTCTTTCTGGTTCATGGTTATTTATGAACTGTTGTTCTACTTTCGCTACAAAGCATTTTTCTACTCCTCGTGTTTTTTATTACCTTTATTAACTTATTTTCCTAAATATTTGAATTTCTAGACAGCGACTGTAGTCTTGCCTTTCTACTAGATAACATAAATCAGAACTTATTAATATTTAAGCGTTTCGTAAGTAGTGAGTTTCAGTAAGTAAACTTGTGGTACCTATGCATTGGAGATGTGTCTTTTGAACACGTCTGGCTGAACTAAAAGCTACAGTATAACAAAATTACTTGAAATGTGCATTTAGTGCTGATAACTAGTGTCTAGGGATCTAGTATCTCCGCTATAGAGGATTAATAATTTAAATCTATTGGAACGTCAATGATTATTTTTTGTAAATCACACTATTTGAATAAAGAAATAATTAAAGTAAGAAGCCAGTCTGAAATATTATTTTTGGTATTATTCGTTGGATATCTATACTTATATATAAAATTCAATGTCCTGACTGACTGACTGACTGATAGTAAACGCACAGTCCAAACCGTTAGGTCTAGAAACTCCAAACTTTGCACATAGGCATGAGGTGCAGGGGTGCACTAAGAAAGGATTTTTCGATTTTGAAGTCCGGTGCGGTGGACATGAATCAACCCTTAATGGTTTAAGAAAATGCTTCAAATAGTAATTAAGTTATTGTATAGAAAAGTAACGTAAAATAGACATAGCGACATTTTCTACTACTTTTCCATTCACACTTATCCATGCGCTTTTATTATAAACTAGCAACCCGTGTGCGCATAATGCGCAAAAAACACATAATAACATTCAAAAAAGTTTTTTTTTTGTTTTTTTTTTATTTATTTTTTATTCGAGTTTTTGCTAAATTCTCGACTTATCCGACCACTTCAGACAAATACCTTTCTAACGGTGTATTGCACTTGATTGTGCGACTTTTAGTTTAGGAGGAGAAGCGGCTTCACTGCCGTATTATATATATAGATGCTAAAGAAAGACTGCACGTCTGTCCTGCGGCCTACCGCCATCTTTTAGAAACCGTCATGTCGTAAGAACGTTTTGTTTTCCTTTTGTTTCAATACTGTTTAAATTGCAAACTTGACTTTATTTGACCTAAGACGTCGTAGTAGGTTTGATTGATAAAAATCTTGTTTGAGTGAATGATTGAGCGATGACGCCACAAAACTTTCGTCAAAAGACAAGCTTGTTTTAAGACGATATGACATATAACAACATTGCGCCGATACAAACTGACATTAAACAATATTGTGTTAAGAGGTGGCGGTAGGCCCCTGGCTCTTCCTTTTCACGCGTAAACAGCTGATTTGATTTTAGTGAAATATGGTATGCACTTAACTTGAACCATGGAGATGGGCATAAAATACTTTTTAATCTGATAAATGGCACACTTACGGTAGCGAAGCGTGATCGCTAACAGCGTGCAATGGAGATGCTTGAAGAGGGAAATGAGGAGATCCGTAGAAGAACTAAAGTAACCGACATCGCACCAAGGATTGCTCAGCTGAAATGGCAGTGGGTGGGACACATAGAAGAATCCATGGCCGTTGGGGCGAAAAGGTTCTGGAATGGCGACCGCGCACCGGCCGACGCTCCGTGAGTAGGCTACCGACAAGGTGGACCGACGATCTGGTAAAGGTCGCGGAAAGCCGCTGGATGCGGGCAGCGCAGGACAGATCCTTGGGGGAGGCCTTTACCCAGCAATGAGTGTTATGTGGCTGAGCTGATGAATTGGCTAAATGCGCGCCATAACCTAATGCCTTGCGGACGAAGTCGCAGGCGGAAGGCTAGTTTTTTTATATAATTGATCTCTAGACACTTGATTTACATTCTCATAAAACACCTACCTATATTTCAACAGGGTCGAAGTTACTTCCACCGGGAAGTGACTTCCTATCTTACTTACTTCAAAGGGAAAACAATTTTTCCGATAACTAAATATCTGTCATTGTTATCAGGGCTAGAATCTCAACCCCTCGCTCCGTGTACGGCTTATGAGCGCACTAGAAGAGTCATTAGAAGACGAAATCAGTGGCTTCTGATATTTTGGCGACTGGTGGCAGTACCAGCTAAACTTGGTTTATCCATTACATCAATGGATATACCTTAGGGGATGTAGTGTATAAACTGGTATTGTTAGTGCTCTATTTATGAACAACGAGAAAACGATTAGAATTAATTTTAAGTGAGTACCTATGTGGTCTAGGGGTCATATTTCTTTCTCACTTGATCATTTCGATTATGTACTTTGTTTCATTGATTTCTTGGTTTTCTTTCCTTCTTTGATATTACCTACGTCATATTGGCCATACTAAACCTGCCCTGAGAGACCATTACCCAGCTGGTCCTTATAACTAAAAAGACACTATTCTTTGCTGTTTAGATTATACAATGCACACTATATAATGTCTAAGTCCATTCCCTCTCAGTTCAAAGTCCTTCAGAGCATTATAGAAACCCAAACTGTCCTTTTTCACGTCGTCAACGCGTGACGTCATTAGGGTTGGTCCGTGCTGATAATTAAGCTGTATTCCAGGGTTGAACAAAGCGCCGCCTGTCTAAAGTTTGGCCATTACCGGCCGCTCGGAAGGACCTTAACGTGAAACGATCGAGTTTTGTTATCATACGTGTATATTCGGATTATCGCAACTTAAGCATAGCTTTAAAGGTCAGTAAAAAGTTAGATAAATATTATATATCTAACCTTTTATTGACTCTGTTAAAGATTACGAAAGTTGATTACAAACCTAGTAATAAAGACTAATCAAGCACCTATATTTACATTAAACGAAACTAAACAATAATAATTTACACTTACTGTTGACGTTTTACGAGGCTGGATTCATTATTAATTAGAATTAGATGTCACATCTTCAGATTGTTTATAACTTTGGTCAACCTTATAAATATTTCCCGCATCCAATAATAGTTTCTTTTCTTTGTTTGTCTTGTCGAGCGCAACGGAAAAGAAATCAGCAAAATAACTTGAATCTTTCACAAATGCTGCTCTGTCGTACATCTAGCGACAATTTTTTTATTAATAAAATGGATTGGTAAAACCGTAAAACAGTCAAAGTTCTAATTCCTAAGTAACTAAACAAAGTCTTTTTTTATTGGTTGAAAACCTCTATCGATGCGAACATCACGACCCAGGGCTGACACAAATTCCAAAGCAGGCTCTCTCACATCACTGAACAGTAGTTGTTTGAGCAAAAATTCCGGGAACACCGTTGTTCCGTACTGAATTAAAATAGCTGAGAGGTAAAAGCCACTGTAATTGTGTTGCGATGAGGTAATGCGACTAAGGAATTCTTTGTGACCAAATTTTGGCGTTTTTAAACGAAAATTGGATCAGCAAATATTTTTTAATAGTATTCTTCCGAGAAAAAAGGATAAACATAGGTAACTTTTTAATTTGGCATTTTACAATAATATTTTTATGTGATAATTATTAAACAAGAAAATATACTAGTAAAAAGCAACTTGTCTCGTATCCCGCAAGACTGACAAGAGACAGGTAGCATTTTACTAGTTTATTGTCTTGTTTAAAAATTATCACGAATAGACATGTTTATATACTTACACAAATATTTGTCTTGTTCGGGAATCGAACCCGGGTCTTCTGAGTAGAAGGCTGGCCGCCCGTGGGTTCCATTTCACCCGTGGCGTGATCGATTGACAAATATTCAAAAATCAAACCATATAAACACCTCAAAACATGAACATCTTAACATTCAAAAATCCTAATAAACAAACTTTCATATTTTACAATACAAATAGGAATACAATAATTAATAATCCTTCCTAATCCTAATATACTATATCCATACTAATATTATAAAGCTGAAATGTTTGTTTGTTTGAACTCAGGAACTACTGGACCGATTTAGAAAATTCTTAGTCCATTAGAAAACTACGTTTCTCCCGAGTAACATAGGCATTTTAACCGCCTCTGTGGTTTAGTGGTACAACCACCGGTATCAGACCCATAGTGCCGGGTTCGAATCCCAGCGGGGGTACATATTGTATTCGGTTTGGTTGGTGGTAGGACTTGTTGTAAGTCCGCCTGGCTAGCTACCACCATCTTATCTAAGCCTGACGCCATAACAACAATGTTTTCAGCATTATTGTGTTCCGTCAGTTTGAGATAAGATAGCCACTTCCTCAGTGACTGAGGATTCCGGGAGAGGCTCGCTTCCATCTTCAGCCTTATCAATACTTAACATCAGGTATGATGAAGGCTAAGAGTCTCACCATCGTTCATAAAAGAAAAAAAAGGCTATATTTTATCCTGATATTCCCACGGGAACGGGCACCACGCGGGTAAAACCACGAGGATCCGCTAGTAATATAATATTATAAAGCTGAAGAGTTTGTTTGATTGAACGCGCTAATCTCAGGAACTACTGGACCGATTTAAAAAAATCTTAGACCATTAGAAAGCTACATTTCTCCCAAATGACATAGGCTATATTTTATCTTGATATTCCCACGGGAACGGGCACCACGCGGGTAAAACCACGAGGATCCGCTAGTAATATAATATTATAAAGCTGAAGAGTTTGTTTGATTGAACGCGCTAATCTCAGGAACTACTGGACCGATTTAAAAAATTCTTAGACCATTAGAAAGCTAAATTTCTCCCAAATGACATAGGCTATATTTTATCTTGATAGTCCCACGAGGACGGGCACCACGCGGGTAAAACGCGAGAATCCGCTACTTAAGATTATAAATGCGAAAGTGCGTTTGTTTATCCTTCCTTCACGCCCTAACTAAACAAGCAATCGACTTGATTTTAAAATAGTTAGTTGAAAGGACTGAGAGTAACATAGGCTACTTTTTATTTCGATATTCCCAAGGGAACGGGAACCACGAGTGTCAAACCAGGGGCGGAAGCTATTATATATATATTTTTGTTTTTTTTTACAATCACTCTAATTATCTAGCACACGTTAAGTTTCATGAAGAACTTGTGTTGTGTACTGGATAAACATACATATATACAGTTTTTTTTTGTAAATACATACATACATACATATGAAACACCCAGACCAGGACAAATAGACATGTTCATGCACACAAATAATTGTCTTGTCCGGGGATCGAACCCGGGACCTCTGGCGCAGAAGGCGGGGTTAGTACCGCTGCGCCAAATATTATAACAGTGACCGATCGTGAATTAATCCGTGTGGACATTTTTTATTTACTTTTGTTCCAAAAGTTAGTTCCAACCAACTGAACTCCATTAGAGCGTTCTAACAAACAAACAATTCAGCTTATTATTTTAGTAGATATTGAGTTGAGAGGGAATTGAAATGCAATTTGTACTTGTGAACCAATTCTCGCCACTGAAGTCCCTGTTCCGTAATGTTTGGTTTCAATCTGGGCTAGTGATGTGACCTAATTAGTCCTAGTGCGGGTGACATTTGATAATACAACCAATTCTAGCTCTGCATAAAGCTTGAAGCAAACTTGGAATTGATGTGGCAAATGCACGATTTGGATTTCGTATACGAAATGGATTTTTTTTCTTTTTCTCTGGCTCGTACAGTTTGTACATTCGCCAACGTCAAGTAACGAAATGGATTATAAAGTTATTGTTCAAAGCTAAACCACTATGGCTGAAAGAAGGAGTTTCTTACCCTGAAATACTTTGCAGGCCACTATTTTTATTGTTGCCTTTTTTCTACCTTCTTTTGTTTCATAAGTAAAAAATACCATTGTCAAAAACAGAATCAAAAAAATAATTAATAAATATTCATGTACAACCTAATATATTCTGTGATTAAAGTTAAAACAACAAAATACACTTTTCAGACCATTATCACAAATTGTTTATTCCTTTTTGTTGATAAAAGTACCGCAAACGTAACATTAATTATTAGACTATTCAACAGTTGCAGTACCTAAAACCAGTTATTAACCCCGTGACCACGGCCCCTGGAAAGGTGTCGAAATGTCGGGAAGTATAAAACCAACCTACCTACAAAGTCAAAGTCAAAGTCAAAGTCAAAGATTTTTATTCAAATAGACTTATAGATAAGTACTCTTGAATAGTCCAACATTTTTTTCCCTACCAGCCATTACTTCCTATTAATCCTACTAATATTAGAAACTAGTTGATGCCAGCGACTTCGTTCACGTGGAAAAAAGTCAGATTACCCCTGATTTTTGTATGTCAACAGAAAATGCCCATCACACTAAACGAGTTTTGCTCAGGCGCCATTTCCATATCTTATGGTTAAGCTGTCTCATAGCATCCGGACTCCTCTGCATCAGGTTTTCCAGATTACAACTGACAACCGGACGGATTGCAACTATTGCAAACGCGGGCGGCGCGTAGCTCCTAGACTAGGGTATCTGAGAATTACCAATTTTATGCCATCTTTTCCCTAAGAAGACAGCGTAGAGGTGAGTCCCGAATTTGGAAACTTGTATTAGATGGGTCGTAGTAGCCCAGTCTGGGCTACGACCCATCTAATACAAGTTTCCAAATTCCCAGACGACTTTGGGAACCACTGATATAGCTTATAGAATAAACTTTCAAACAAAAACAAATTAACATCACTTACCTAAAAACATTTGGGGTCTCAAGACAAATCTAACGATATTTTAACTGTTGAAATCCGTTCAGCCGTTTGAGAAATAAGAGGTAATAAAAAATAATACAATGAAACATACAAACATTCAAGATGCGCGCGAAAAATATTACTCTTCCTTTGCAGTCGGCGGGTAAAAAGTCCCTAAACAATATTCATTAGAATTTACAATTAACTAATCCATGTGTACTCTAGTCACATCCAGCATAATTTCCACGAACAAATTAACTCAAAGCAAAATAAAATCTTAAAGCACCTTACGTGACTTTTCTAACTACAAAGGATTTCATAAAAACCTCTAACAGCGAACCTCATCCTTATGCATGGCAAAAATCCGAAGAATCCGTTGAATTTCGTCTAAGTCCTGAGTCAAGAATCGTGACTCGACATTATATTTCAGCATTAAATGTGCGTTTAATTTTAATTTCAATACAGCTTAGAGGCAAACTTCGTTATCTTATCATATTACTCTAAGGCGAAGCTGAATAATTAAACTATTATAAAGCCAGCAAGAAACTTTAATGTTCTGGACAACTTAATTTTTAATTACAGGAGATTAAGTGCTACAAGGAGTTTCTTGATGTTGTTTGGAAGTTTATAAATACTAAAATAAGATAATTAGTTTTTTGAACGCCGACGTTTTATGTCGGTGACTTTTTATTGTCTTTAATTTGGCAAAGATGTTACAGTTTTCAAGAATAATAATGCGATAAAAAATTTCTACCGTCTTATATGTGGACATTCTCTGGGAACAAATCGTTCACGTTTAGTCAGAATCCTAAATGCACTCAGTTCTTGATTCTACAGCGTAAATAAAAACAGTACTATTGTTACACGATTCAGATACGATAGGACTTAAGCAGAATTGTTGCAGAATGGTTCCCCCCCTGTTTTGTTTTGGTGCTAAAAATATTCCATTGAACTGACAACCTCATTCTTTTTTTGAAGCTCGTCAAAATTGACCAATGAATTTGTTTGATTTAATTGGGGTACAGTTATATCATATATATAACAATTTAAACCTTATAGACCACAAGCCTTACAATTGCTACGATAATGTGCAAAAACAAACTGAAAACTGCCGTTTGTGGTACCTCTAAATCCATTTTATTCAATTGAACACAGCAGTATCCATTCTGTGGATACTTAACATAACCCTGAAAGTAATCTATCTCTTCAAAATCCGTAAAGTTGTAAGGCTTCCAATCAAAACGCCCTTACGGTCCAACCATAAATCAAATAAGATCCTTTGCTCCTATAAAATTGTTCTCGGTTATTAAAAGTTTCACCCTTAATTGCGAATCCGAAAGCTAAATCCTTATTACAGTTGAGGGGAAGGTCTGTGGAAAGGTCACTGAGTCGAGGGTTGTCAAGAGGCCAGGAGTCAGTTTAGGTAGATAATAAAGTGCTATTGTCAAAGAAGAAGTTGTCAAACTGTTTTAAACATCTTTTGTTATTTTTTTACATAATTTGGTTTTACACTGTATATTATTTTATTATTATTCCTAGATTTCGATTTGACATCTTTCCAAAGGCCGTGGTCACGGTCATTCATCAATGAAGAGTACGCGTGAAAATTAGGATTTCCTTAACAGTCAAACAAAAATGAAATAATCGTCAATCGCTTTAACGCTAGCATGTAATAAATAACAGAATTAGTATCATCCATAATCATGTTACCGGTGAAAAATATCTCTGACAGACTGACTTAAAATGTTTGGTTTGTACAAACTGAGAAGACTGTTTTTCTTGTACAACTGAGAAGCTTTAGCCCTTAGGAGTGAAAGTTGGAGGCCTACATGCAATATGACGTGGAAGAGGTTCATCGTAGGCTTAAACAGTCAACAAGATTTTACAGTTCACTGCTGCACTCCTTTCATAGGAACTTTACATACCAATTTTATTATTCTTACACACGTGGCGGGATTGGTAGTGTGATGTGACCCACTATAATAAACGCACTAATAATTATAGTAACAAGATTAATTGAAACTGCCAGCCCTAAGCGCATTTACGTCATCTCTATTATCCCTTAGCATTACCACTATTGGGGCAACCTTTAATGGGAATCACCTATAGAGGTCAGCACTACTCCGATAAGTTATTACTATTAATATGAAATGGAAGAGGTCGTTTGCCCTTTTATTGCTGTCATAACTGATTTTAAGCGATAAGTGTTATGAAGGTTGTTGTGAACCCCTGGCGTCTATTTTCGACAAACACCCAAATAGGAATTATTATTTGTTCAGAATGACCTATGATCCATTATTCGATAAATGATTCGAAGATCAAATAAATTGATGTATTAAGGTAAAGTAATTAAACAACTTTTACACATTTATTTGCACTAGCTAGGCTATATATTTCACATTTAGCATTACTTTTGGATTTGGTGTTTGGTGAAAGGTATAGTACTTAAATCTGTAAAAAATGTGAGAAAATTATTCTGCGCTAAGAAACTTATTTTAAATAATCACTTTCTCAGCCCTTGCAGCTTGTCAAGTTTTAAGAGTATATCCGTCTCTTCTTTATTCTTGAGAAGTCTCGGTAGCTCAGTGGTTAGGACCGGATTTTCCAAGGTCGTGGGCTGGAGTCCCATCTGAAAACCGACCGAGTTGATTTTTTCCATATTTTTCTATTTAAAATTTATCATAAGTATAAAAATAGCATTGAAAAAATGCAAAAATTAAAAAATCATAAATTATAGACCTATCAATACAGAAACGAAATGCTACTGGGTTGTTTGGTACCCACCAACATTTATTAAGGCGTATTATTTTAGATTTAATTAGGTAAGCAGTTTTTATTTCAGTTGGTACCTAATCCTACTACTATTATAAATGCGAAAGTATGTCAGTTTGTTTGTTAGTTTGTTGTTATCTTTCAAGCAAAAACCACTGAATGGATTTGGATGAAATTTGGTATGTAGGGACTTCAAGTAGTGGAGGCTACTTTTAAGCCCAATATTCCCATCCAACATCTATTAATACTTTTCAAGGCAACAAAGATTTAATAGCGTTAATTGGAAATCCAGAAGTTATAAAAAGTATTTTAAAATTGAACGACCGACCATAACTCCGTCATTCGATTAAGCTGTAAATTATGAAATTTTCCCCTGAAATTTTCCGCCTTGGGCAGGATCCATATATTAAAACTAGATTTAAATGGAGTGTCTGGTCGGTAAATATCGATTAAAAAGCTGGTGAAGCGTGTATAGCTACCACATGAAATTACGGGTATCTAACGGACTCTATAGAGGGTTGATATCGACGGCTTAGGGAGAGGCTAACATCAAATAATATTTCACTCATCAAAGGGCAAATATGGCGCAATGCCTCAAGCGCTTACCTGATGTTCCTCCGCTCGTCCACCTTCAGACACGACGGCCAGGAGCCGACACGACCGGTCACCAATTGTTCAAATAGTCCGCTAGATACATCAACAATCTTCTGTATCTTATGGCGGGTTTGTAAGATGTAGATGCACTTCACACACATAGGAGCGAATAAAACGTAAAAGGACACGAAGTCCAATATTTAATTATTAATTAGCGGAGGAGAATTATAATTTATTTCCATGCGTTCGCGACGCGATCACTGCAATATTTTTTCTCGAATCCACTCGAGAGCCCGCCAAAAGTTCTTATTTTTATAATTCTTCACGGCATTGGAATCCATTTTCTCCTCACTATCTTAAAGAATACTTTCGCTATCACACCTCTTCTTCTCAGTGCACTTTACGTTCCTCCTCGAATCTCACTCTTGTTTTTCCTCCCCATTTCACCGACTTCTTCTCTTATTCCTTCTCTGTAGATGCTGTCCGATTGTGGCACTCTCGTCCAGAAGGTATCAGAAAAGTTCGCACTCTAAAATCGTTTAGCGATCAAGTGAAAACTCATTTCCTTTCCTACACTTAACTTCTTGTTGTCTTTAAATCTATTTTTTTTTTTCTAGTATATTCACCTTTTTCTACGGTGTTAGCCACCGTCGTTTCATCAATGAGAGAAATATATCCTCGCATTCGAAAGAAACATCTTTACAGATGTTTGACTATCGATAAAGATGAAACTGCCATCTATTTATCACTTTTTAATTTTGCATTTTACAATGCTATTTTTATGTGATAATTTTTAATCAAGTAAATATACTAGAAAAAAGCAACTTGTCTCATGTCGCCCTGACGGGACTCGAACCCGCATCCTTGGGAATCCGGCCCAATGCACTGACGAATTATGCTACAGAGACCTACGAGAACACGTTGAAATTCTCTAGTATATTCACCTTTTTCTACGGTGTTGGCCACCGTCGTTTCATCAATGAGAGAAATATATCCTCGCATTCGAAAGAAACATCTTTACAGATGTTTGACTATCGATTAAGATGAAACTGCCATCTACTTATAACTTTTTAATTTTGCATTTTACAATGCTATTTATTAGTATATTACTTGATTAAAAATTATCACATAAAAATAGCATTGTAAAATGCAAAATTATAAAGTTATAAGTAGATGGCAGTTTCTTAAAAACATTGGTATATTTGATGTTTGACCATGATAACTTTTTTAACCAACTGATTAACCTTAAACATCATTTAAACATTGTTGCATTTCAGTCGGTTTGAAGTTTAAGAGACTGTACGAATAGTACATACATTTTGTTATAAAATTATAGGGCAGTTAGAGACGGTACAAATCTGGTAATTAGATATATATTTCTTCATACCTTTATCTAGATTTATAAAGTTCGAGAAACGCGATTATAAGATTTTCCCTCGACACTTTTTCTTTTCGAAAATACCCCTAAAAATACGAAAATTCAAGAATATTCCCAAATGGGGTTACTTATACAATTGGAAATTGTTTTAATTAGTCGACACATATTTAAAATCGTATAGTTCCATTTTTTTTTTATTGCTAGATGTAGTTCGTGGTTTTTTCGCGTAATCTACAGAATCGATTACTCTCTGGTGCGCGTCGTTTTCTCATTGCTATCTCGCAATCTCGATCTCTCAGTCTCTATATTCAGTCGTATAGCGCCTTAACGCTAAACATCATTTAAACATTGTTGCATTTCAGTCGTCGGTTTGAAATTTAATGAGACCGAATGCAGAACGATAATCGAAAGTTGCTAAACTTGGCTTTTGAAATATACATATAATTTATGTATATTCATAACAATACTTTTTATAAAAAAAACTTCGAAAAACTAAAAAGCATAAAATAAACCATTTGGAGTCGGTGCCAGCCAAGGCATATTTTGCGGTCCTACTATTTTATTTCTTTTTATTCACAATTTTTAAAGGTAGAGAGGTCCTGTGCCTACGCTAATAACCTTATGTCAACTCCTGATCACCTTTTACAAAATGCTGCTTTTCCTGGCGCAGGGACGTTACTTATTGAGGAGTTCTCCCGATACTTCATCACCAGCTCCACTTCACCACATGCATTGAGTCGAGCATAAATTGCTTATGAACCACATTAAAGTAATCGTATCGTTTCCGTGAAATGCTAAGTATTTAATAGTTCCGATGACCATTTGTGGTTTTCATCATCAGTTCCACTTCCCCAAATGGTGCTTTCCGGAAGCATATGCATAAGTTACTATATAAAACACCGAAATCGCTATAGGAGTGCCTATAATATTTGAAGACTTCCCTAGATTTCTCCAGGATTCCATCATCAGATCCTGACATGATGACAATGGGATCACATGGGAAGTATACCCTTTCGAACAAAAAAAGAATTACTCAAATCGGTCCAGCCGTCTTCGAGTAATGGAGTAGCATACATAAAAAATAAAATAAAAAAAGATTCCGTCGAATTGAGAACCTCCTCCTTTTTTTGAAGTCGGTTAAAAATAACTAGTTCAAATCTATTTAAAAATGTTTATCGTAACAAAAAACACATTTGCGGAATCATTCACCAAAAATACATTGTGACGAGTCTATGTACCTATAAGTACAGCCATCTGTAGGCTTATTACGAGTTTGGCAAACTCGACGTTACAGTAAACGTTAATGTAAAATGTAACTCTGTCTCTTTCATATTTAGCGACTGTTTTACCGACATGAGCAGTGTATCCGATAGTCTACGCTCACGAGTCCTGTAAATGTCATGTTAAGCAAACTCGTAATAGGGGTACTGAAACTAAAAACAGAATAACGTCTAAGTTAGACGTTAGTACTCATATTAAATATGAGTACCAATCAGTATTAAAACTTAGACAGATTTATTTTTAATTTCTCCATTTATCGTTAATCCTTTTCCCAATAAATTCGTGTGTTATTTTATGCGTGTAAAAACCTGGGTATTTTACCGTCGAGTGCATACACGGCTCGGCGCAACGCAGCGGGTACCATTATCCGGGTTATTTGATAAGGATGCGTTTCCAATAAAAGATATGCTAAGCTATGTTAGCGAGAGATGATGGTATTTATCGATGATTAATAACCTTAGTACCTTACCTTAGTAACAAAGATAAGTTGTTGAGGAAAATTACAGTAATATTTTATTAATGTGAGCTACAAACACGGGACAAATTTTATTAGGTATTTTTAATAGTTGCTTTATATAATACTATTTTTATTCTGATAAATTTTTAAACAAGAAAATATACAAGAAAAATCTACTTCTCTCACATCGCTCAGACGGAACGTAGCGTAATAAATGAACTTACGTGGAATAGTAATTGTACTTGCATTGCAACACACTTTTTCCTTGCGCTTTCTCCTTTATAATACTTATTTGTATTTGTTCCGTTTTATGGAACAATGTATTAAATTTTTCTAATGCTTAAATATCCCGAAATTGGATCAATACATCTATGTGAAAGCTGCTGTCTGATATTTATATCAATTTATTTATAGCTTCGCTTTGCTATCGCTTTGCACTGAGTCACATCGCTCATGCCTGATGTGGAACGCAGCATTACCCGGGTTATTTGATAAAGCTGGGATAATGAATTTCCCCTCTTAAAATTTTGCCCCAGGCTCGAAACAAGATACATTGTAAGTTGTAAAACATATAAACGTTGGCAACATTAAACCGAGACTGTGGGATTGTACCGTTGAAATGTTAATTTAATCATAATTTAAACACTTGCAAGCCTCTAAATCCTTTAGTTAGCCCAAACTGCTTAAAATACATGGTGGCCCTTATTTTGTTTTGAGTTATATATAGGTATATGTAACAGTCAAAACTCATAACCAATCAAAACTGTTTTTAACTACGGGCATCGGTTAACACCACTTTTGACTGCAAAAATCAGTCAAAATTCATAAAAAGTTAAGGTGTTTAGTGGAAATTAAAAGGAAAATCATAAAAAGTGTCAAAAAACTATTCAAAGGTGTAACGTTTTATATGCTTTGTGCATACGAAATTCAATCGACATTGTACGAGACCTGGGATCTGCAAACACGCAGAAATACGAGATTTTGCAGTTAAAATTGGTTTGACTAACGTCCTTAGTTAAAAGCACTTTCGATTGCGAAAAATTGACAAAATTTTTTTTTACTAAGGGCATTGGTCAAAACTACTTTTGCCTGATTTTTGCAGTCAAAAGTGGTTTTGACCGGTTCTGAGTTTTGACTGTAACATATATCATGTTCGTGGTCTACTAAACTTCAAAATGAGGAATACCTTGTGCAAATGTTTTTTCAACGAAAAATATTGAAATGCAATTTCACAATTTCTCCCGTACCTACTTTATAAAAGTCACATAATAAGCGTGATCTCCCAAAAGCTTCAGTGGATATTCCAGAATTAAAGCAGTGCGCCGCCGACACACAATATGCGCGGCGGGTGCAATTATAAATCATATGGGCCAGAGCGCAGTTAAAGAGCTTAGTTGGTATTAAAATTTAATAAACCAGCATAGGGTGTTGGCTATTCTATATTTTTTGTATCTATAAATATAGTTAGGTATTTGCCGTTTGTAGAGTTACGTCACACAAAGAATTTTCTCTTTCATTAAAATGTGATGGAAAGATTTATATTTATTTGACCTTTTTGCATAAATACATAGGAAATGGCATCACAATCGTCCAAAATTACAAAAAAATATGGACAAGTGGGCCAAAATCTTCCCAGTTATTTTCGATGAACAACCCTTGATCCTTTTTTAAAACTTTTAGACCATGTATCTTTCGCTTTAATTACTGACTCACATTTAGTTATTTCAGTATTAAGCATTTACGCGATTAAAAGCTCTTAAAGGTAAACTTAAAACAGTTTCTCATCGCATTTTAACATCATAATTGAAAGAAAAAACACCGGGTTTTGTGAGCCACAAAAGGCTCATTACCAAAGTAAGTAAAATGGCAATGAAAAGGTAAGAAAGAAGCGCAAAAAATCGCATGGTAAAAAGTCGAAACCATTAAAACCGCCCATTAACACTGGGACGAAATATTTCTTACGCAAAGTCCGAATATCTGTCAAATTAAATAATGCCTGCTCAAATAAATTAGAATCCTTAGCAATAAAAGAGAATGGGGGAATGGAAAATAAAGAAATTTAATCTCGTTCACGACTTGTCTGCTAATCGCCTATTGAAGTTTGTTTAGGGGTTACGAAGAGGCTTGGGGAAGGCCCCGTTTTGTACGGAAAGGGAAAGCGTATTTTAATCATTTAGTGATTTTTTTGTTTATTAAAATGAACTTCAATATTTTTTAAGCTATTGCATAGCTTTTATCGCGGGCTTTGAGTGCGGCAACCGAATCAAGAAATTCCGTACCGAAAATAAAACCTAACAGCCCCCACTCCGCCTACCATGTAGCTCGGCCGAGCGTTTTAATCTACTCTTTGGTTTGAAGTGTCATTTGACATTTTCGAAAATCACGATTTTTTGGGGTTGTAATACTGCTATAAAAAATAAATAAATAATTATAATTGCATAAGTTTATAAAAAATGCTATGCAATAGCTTTACCGCGGCAGTCCCCGAGTGCCACACGTATTTTTTTTTTGTAATTGGTAGACTCCACATGTAAAATTTCAACTTTAATGACTGCGATGAAACTGGTTGCTTGGTGATTTTTTTGTAAGATAATCGGCCTGCCAACCTAGTTAATTTAAAGAGGTCGTATACTTCCAAATTTAGAGAAATATGAGTACAACCGCATATTTAGCCACTAGTCGCGTCTACTAAACGCGAAGAGTAGTAGCTCGGTTAAGCCACTAGACGCGGCCACTAACCGCCGCCACCCGCCACTAGTGGCTGAGTGGCGGCCACAAGTCGTCACGTGTGTGCGTGAGGTGAACCACAAACGCGGCTACTGTAACACTGAGCAACATAACACCCGCAGCCGCAGCTCGAGGCGGCACTCGCGCCCGGTTTGCACGGATACTATACAAAAAAACTCGTCTGCAGCTTGTAGTCGCGTTTCGTGGCCGCGACTAGTGGCTCAATGTGCGCTTGCTCTAAAGTCACACCGATTTACGAGACGACACAAACTTCACGGCCCGCTACCAACCGAGCCGCATCGCAAACGTCTGTGACATCGGTGGGGGAGTGAAATTAATGAAGTTGTTCATTAAGCTCAAGTGGGATTGTCGCTAATGTTCGACCGGGTAAAAAATAACCCCCGCCCGACGACCCGGGCGGAATTAATTGATAATTACCGCACTGGGACCGATTCACCCTTGTACTTTTACTATTTTGTTTTGTTTTTCTTGTCGCTGTCAGTTTCGCTTTTGTTTTTTTTGTGGAACTTGGCGTTGCGTGTTTTGAAAATGGGATAATGAAAAACTTGAGTCTAATTAATGCGTTTTATTTAAAGACAGAAGCGTCATTGATTTGCCATTTTGGATGGTATTACAAAGGCTGTTGCTTTACCAAGAAAGTGAAATAGATGAATGATGATTTGTAAAAGGGCCAAAAGAATAATGTGCAGATGCAGTAAGACTGCAGTGAAAAGCGAAGGGTACAGAGCAGAGGTGTAGCGTTAGTAAGTCATATAGCTTAAAGGTCGGTTTTGGGTTATGATATGTGCTACAATACAAATATAGGTAAAAGAGTTTTCTAGAGTTGAAATCATTTATTTATAAAAAACCAATAATAAAAATGTACATGAAAAAATAAACATCAAGAAATTAAAACTAAAACAAAAGTGCAGTTTGCATAATACTTAATTTATTGGGTTTTTGGAGCAGCACAGTAGTCATCATACGGCTAAATATTATGATATAACGTTTCAAAGATGTGGAAACAAAAGACTGCTCATCTCTTTTTATCTAATTAATTAGAGAGGATTGATGTTTTCTTTTGTTTTTCTTTTCTCGATGTCTTTATGTCAGAGAAACTAAACACACTAATAAATAATATAGAAATAAGGTCGAACTAATGCAGTTCATTGACGTATGTCTACGTAAATATTTTGTGTACCTACTGAATTGCATCGCGTGTTGATATGTTATAGCTAGCTAATAAAGTGAGTTCATTTACGGCAATCTACATAGACAAAAAAAAAAGTTTAATTTATCATCACCGAATTATCATCTCATATCAGTATCATTTTACTATCATTTCAAGTTAATATTGTATGAACTATACAAAGGGTTTGTATTTCATTGTTTTCTAAAACAAGGCGAAAGCAAATACATTTTGATCACAAACTTACTCCAAAGCAAAATTAGTAGTGAACCACACCAAGAGAAATAGAAAACAAACAGGTTTTTTTTTATTTATTTTTTTATTATGTATAGGTTTGCGCTTGACCGCTATCTCGCCTGATGGTAAGCGATGATGCGAGATACCTATTCACACGCGATTTGAAGACCCCCAAATTGTAAGTATCAGGAAACACACTCAGGCAAAGCATTCCACTCTCTGGCAGTACGCATGATAAAATTTGACGCAAAACGTTTAGTGCGAATCTTTGGGATCTCAACCATAAAGCGGTGGCGCATATTTGTATGTCTGGTTGTCCGATGGAAGAAGGGAGAAGGTGGAATTAGGCTGTGCAACTCAGCCGCACACTCACCGAAATGTAACCGATAGATAACCGATAAACTTGCAACCTTTCGCCTATGCTCAAGGCTTTTGAGCTTATTATGAAAGAGGTCATTGTTGCCTATGAGCTTCTTGGCCCTCTGCTCAATCGACTCAAGCGTCTGGAGCTGGTATTGGGCGGAACCATCCCAAAGATGAGAACAGTACTCCATACACGATCGAACTTGCGCTTGGTATAGATTGAGCAACTGTTCCGGTGTGAAGTACTTTCTCACCTTTGCAAGAACGCCAAGCTTTTTGGATGCTAATTGAGCTTTACTCTCAATGAATGACCCAAATTGAGAGTTGGTGATAATGATATACCTAGAAGCTCAAGATGGTCAGTAATCGGCGCCGATACACCTCGGAAAGAAGGTGTCAGGTTGAAAGGACTCCTTTTAGCGGAAAAAAGACACGCCTGGATCTTTGAGGGGTTGAACCTGACCAGGTTGGCATCGCCCCATTCGGAGACTGCCTGCAGGGATAGGTTCATGCGACCGATCATCGCCTCTCTATGACATTGGACATGTTCGGCGCTGGCTCGTGCATTAGACAAATAACTTTCTACAACGGTGCTATCATCAGCGTACCCCAAAATACCGGGCATAAGCAGCTCGTTAATATGTAGCAGAAAAAGTGTTGCAGAGAGTACCGACCCCTGAGGGACCCCGGCATTGATAGCCAATTGATCGGACGAGCAACCATCAATGACAACTCGAATCGACCGATCCCTCAAGAAAGCCGATATAGAGCCGATAAGAAGTCCACATGAAGAAAGCTTGTGAATAAGGCTTTCATGCCACACCCTGTCAAAAGCCTTCGAGATATCGAGAGAGACAGCGAGCGCCTCACCATGCTTCTCGATGGCTTCGCTCCATATGTAGGTGACGTATGCTAGAAGATCTCCAGTGGACCGGTTGCGGCAAAACCCATATTGACGGTCGCTGAGGAGTTCATTTGCTTCTAAATACGTTAGGAGCATATGGTTCAGTACACGTTCCATTATCTTACATAAAATGGACGTGACCAAGATGGGCCTGGAAATGGCAGGGTCGGCACGACTGCCCTTTTTAGGCACAGGTTGCACATAAAATTATTATAATGTTAGAAATTTTCTCGCCTTATATTTATTTAGGTAACTGCTAAGTTTTATTAAAACTATTGTGGTTGTGAGATGCATTTTTCGTAAGCTACATGTTAGTTTTTTAATTATAATAAATATCGTAATCATAATATTGAAAAAGTATTGATTGTACTTTTGTTCTATTAATATTCACTCTTTATCTAACCCATCTCAATTTCTTAATTTTTCCTAAAGCAACTTTTCCCTTTTGACAAAAATGGTCTCGCTGGTACCTAAGTGTATACAAAAAGTGTTTTGGAACGAGCTATTAAAGCTGCAGAAATATACCATCAACCAGGAATCAAAATTTTCCTAAGCGTTTCCATACATCCACATGCCTGAGGTGATTTTATAGAAGCAGTAAATAATAGTCTAGGAGATCGCCCCACAAGCCATAGAAAAATCTAACGCAGTAGGACAAATTTAGCAGCAAAAAAGTATAAAAGTTTAAACTGAAGAAGAAATTGAGGTGTATAACATATCTTTTGTTTTAAAAAATGTAATAAAATGGTCGTGGCA
Source organism: Chrysoteuchia culmella (assembly GCA_910589605.1). NCBI lineage: Eukaryota > Metazoa > Arthropoda > Insecta > Lepidoptera > Crambidae > Chrysoteuchia > Chrysoteuchia culmella. The sequence continues at coordinate 8,931,016 of OU342651.1, forward strand.
TAAAAGCACAGAAGGCAACTGCGTTGATGAAAACTTCGTCATCGTCATCAGCCATTTTTAATTTCCCTACTGCTGGGGCATTGGCCTTATTTATGGATGAATAAGGAGAATGGGATGCGGATTGCTGGGTTTTACCGACTGCAGATGCAGCCGGGACCAACGGATAAACATGCTTTCCGAAGCACGGAGGAGCTCGTGATACTAAATTTTTGGTTACCAATCCCGTGATCGACTGTTGCGAAAGTTGCTTAACCTCAACAATCAGAGGCCAAGAGAGCGAACGAATGCGGCACGGGCTCCTCTTGGATGAAATCGGGATGAAATCTTGGAACCCCTTTATTTTGTTGGTATTTACAATGGGAGTTTGTTGAGCGCTCCATTGCTATGGTATTAATTTAACATCCACCAGGTATGATACCTGGTGGATGTTTAATTAGGTGATGGAATTGCGCTTCTTTTGGAATAATCAACCACTAAGAAGCTAGCTAACTTATTGTTTAACTGCCGGAGTACAACAATGCTAATAACTTTGCAGTGGCGAGAGGTCAAAATATGTCTAAGGTAAGCCGGACTATGGTGGATTGGTGTGTGGGGATTTCTAAAAGGGAAGCCGATGGGAATCATGTTGTATGGACCCTTCGCCACTGTAACTTTAATGTTATGGCGTCAGACTTACATAAAACTTCCTACCACCAAGCAAATCGAATAAAATATCGGTAAAACGTAATTGAAATAATTTAAAATTCGTGCGTGCGGTGTTAAAAGTTATGTCTTTCAAACCTATTTGGTATCCTACCGCACAACTTTATGAGCTATGGCAGGTTCTTTCCGTGCGTTAGCTTTTCGTACTGTCCGTTCTTCTAAGTAAACACAGATCTTGTAATTTTGATCCTGAGTTTGCCTTGAATACAAGATTGTCAAATAGAATCTTCAAAGTCGAAAAATGTTCTACCAAGCTTACCAGTCGGCACTATTTGTACCTTAGCTCAGTCCTATATAATAAAATTAACTATAAATTGCATTTTTACAGCTTATCTTTTCGAGAGTGTAAGCAAGTTTTGTGCAAGTGGCTCCTTAGTTTAAAATATGAAGATGTCGAGTCTCTTGATTAACAAAATGAATGACATTCAACACGCATAACACGCATCACACACTCACGTCAACACACACACTAACCACCCAAACACACACACACACACACACACACACACGCACGCGCACACACCAACTCACACACGCGCACACACATTCCACACCCAAGCGCGAACCCACGCGCGCGCGCACGTACTACACTTACATGTATAAGAATGTTTTTGTTTTCTTTTATATATAGTCTCTAGTTAGACCTTAGATTTCGGTTAATTTATTTGTATTTTTTGCAAATATGTATAACTTCGAGGTGGGCGCTAATAACTGCGACACAGTCTTTGAATATTAACGATAATATTGCTTTTGTACCAGGCTTTAGATACAAATAAATTATTGTTTGTTAGATACAAATATATTACTTTGTTTAAAAACCCCCGACTTAATTATTCGTCGGTTGCTGCCATTAAATGAACTATATTTTTGCAGTTTTATAGTAAAGTGAGTAATTGGATTTATTTATATTCATGCTGAAATTTATAATAGTGATGGCAGCCCCGACGGATAATTAAGTCAGAAAAAATATTTTATCCTTTTCCAATTACGTTTTAACCGTAGTGGGTTTCTTAATTTTTTTAAATTTTGCTTTTTATTTCAATCTTTTTAGAGAACATTAAATACATTGTACTACAGAAAACCCATTACTGAAAACCGGATCAAAATCAGACTAGTGGTTTAGTTTTTCTCAAACAAATGTTTACTGCAGCGCCCACTGGTACCGTAACACTTATCTAAGTACATTCACCAATCAAACCCAAACCCATTACTGAAAACCGCATCAAACACGGACTATTAATTTGGGTTTAGTTTAGTAATACTTACTTGTCGTGTTACGTAATGACCTATCTGTATCTATCGATATCTATCAAAATGGATAGGGCTATCTGAGATAGTTGCCTAGGATACTGGCTCCGTTGCCTAGCAATCGTCGTTATTTAAGTAATTTTAACAAAAATATCCTAGGTAACTTGTCTGAGATACCCCTATCCATATCTAAAGATAGATTATCAGCTTCGGCCATTAATGAATGTTAATTAATTTAAAACATATTAAAATTCTAAAAGAGAAGACCTTCTGCATGCAAATAGAGTATGTATCGTCACTATTACTCAGCTTACGTCGGAAAATTGAAAAGTTAACGAGCCTATTCCGCGCTCGCGTTCACCCGACCACCTTTTGTTTGTTGCGAGCCGCCGGAACTGTGCTTATTAGCTATCGGCAGGGCTGTCCTGTTACAACAACGATTTAAAACGATTTTTTTATACTCACATCACATCATCAGCCTGTGGACGTCCAATGCTGGACATAGGCCATAGGGTTCATAGGAGGCTATTAGCCTACTGCTACCACGCTGGCCAGACGGGTTGGTAGAGGGTTTGTTTCAAATTTTCCTTCTCTCGCACAGGTGTTCAATGCGTCGAGCCTCTTAGACGACTCTTACGATATCCCAGGCATGTAAGGGAGTGGTGACACTTGTATTCTTAGGCCGTCACCACACGGCCTTTGTTATACTATAACGAGGAAATTCTAATGTACCGGCTACACGCAACATCTTACTTGAAAGCATGCCTGCACAAACCGGTTTGCGCAAGTAAGACGGAGTGTGTAGCCGGCAAGACGGTACCCCATGCAGTCCTGAAAATGCGGCTTGTGTAATCATTGGAATACTAAGGATTTGGACTGCGCAAACTTGGACTGCATGGTTTCGCCTGCACGTGTGCTAGCCAGGCGAACTAAGCACTGTTAGAATTTAAATCATAAGTATCAATGAATAATTAATTAAAAATCTACTGGAATGGTTCAGAAGCATCAATTTGTAGTCAAACTATTGTTCTACAAGGATAAAATAAATAAAACTTAGAAATCTTTCATACTCAAATTTATTTAATAGAAACAACAATTAGAATGTTCCTCCAATAATTATTATTTCGAACACAACTATAAACATCCAACACGTAAAATGATCATAAATTGTCACTTTACAGACAAAGTTAGGCATAACTGCCCACACAAGACTGGCCCAAAATATGCGTCTTCTATAGCGATGGGCGCCTCGAATCAAATAACTCGGTTAACTCGAGTTGCTTATCTAACCAGTCAACTCGAGTTGATTTTGTCCTAGCCCGGTTTGACTCGCTTCGTTGTCGAGTCGCGTACGCAGGCGGCCGCGCCGGCGCGGTGGCGGCGGTTTGAACCGAACCGAAGCCGACTCGGTTCGATTGGTGTGGTGTGTGGATCGCTCGGCTCGCTTCGGCCGTCGTCGCCGGTCGCCGCTCCGTGACCGATCGCCAAACCGAGTTAAGTCGACCGAATCGAGGGAGCCCAAGCCGAGTCACTACACAACTAATTTGTTGTAAAATAGTAGGTAGTAAGTTAGTGTTTGCTTAGTTCGCTTGCTTTTAACTAAATTATCATTTACTTTGCCGTAATTGCCATTGCGACTTGCAGACTCCGAGTTGCAACCGCAATCGAGTCGGTTTGGTTAAATATATCAAACACAAACAAAATGCCATCTATCGCACGGTAAACTCAACTGAACCGGTTTGAACCGAGTTGCAAACCGAGTCGGCAATGATATCAACTCGGTTAACTCGAGTTAACAGATATCTAAAAAAATTGCGACTCGGCCCATCGCTAGCTTCTATCTCAGAGGGTGTCAAAAGAGTGGGGGTTCTCCCGCCAATAATTACAGCCAATCAGAAATCAGTATGAAAATAGCTTTGCTACAGTGGCGCCAACCGGTCAAATCCACCTTTTTCATGAAATATCAAAGTCAAAGTAATTTATTTGTACTAACGATAATGTAATTATTATTTACATTATATGTGGTTTGTTTTATCAAGTGAAAACACTTGTATATTTGTATTTCAATATGATTAAGAATTAACAGGAAATAAATAGAATATTGAGCAATTCTAGTCAAACACTTCTTTTTTAACCCCCGACGCAGCGCAAAGAGGGGTGTTATAAGTTTGAAGCCTATGTCTGTCTGTTTGTCTGTACGTATATTCGTAGAGCCTAAACGAATCAAGCGATTTCAATGCGGTTTTTTTAATTGAAAGCTAAATTAACCAAGATGGTTCTTAGCCACGTTTGATGAAAATCCATCCGGCCATTTATGAAGATGGTCAACTGCCTGCCGAAACGGTAAAAGATACGAAGGTGGCGCTTTGACTAAAATAATTTACACTCTGGGCAAATTTAGGTACAGCAAAAAAAAAAAACATAATGGCTGCAAAAAAAAAATGTCTTTCTGTACATAAATATTCGTAGTGCCTAAACGAATTAAGCGATTGCAATGCGTTTTTTTAATTTAATTTAATTTAATTTAAAAAGGATTAAATAAAAATAAAATTTTAACATTTTAAAAACCATAATATTCCCAACGTATAATATTCCCTTTTAGTACTTCTCTTTTTGTGGGCCCCCGACCGAGAGAGAAATTTCATTTTTTTGAAGTTCTTTTTTTGTGTCGGGGGTTTTATAAATGTTATTTTTTTAATGTATTTTACTGTTTTTACAAAAACACTTTTAATATTTCGACAAACCATTAACGACAATTGCCATTAATATAATTAATTCCATACCAATTTTACACAACAATTATCTAATATCTATTAAATCGGAAATAACCAACGTAAGAATAATCGTCTTGATCAAATAATCAAATAACGTCTTTTATATGCCGGAAATGCCTAAATAATTATGCTTTGAACATGTTTATTCTACAAAATCAGACTATTATTTTGCAGGATTCTGTCACACTCACCTCGAACAAGCAAAATAATTTAACAGCTAAGGACAAAATATGTCGTCTAGACTAAGTGCTAAAGTAAAAAAATATCAAATAGTATGTGAGTGTGTAGTAAGTTTAGTTACTATAGATAGATAGTAGAGTATTTACGGTGAAAACTTTGCCTAAATAATAGTAAAACGCAAAACCGTCGACTTGAGAACCTCCTCCTTTTTTTGAAGTCGGTTAAAAAGTAAAGTATAGATAGCGTAAAGTCTTCTTTCAGTTTCTAAACTCAAATGGTCTTTGAACTTTTTAATTAGGCATTTGACAATTTGGATTTTTTATATGGATAAACAAGAAAATATACCAGAAAAAACCACTGGTGACATGTCGCTCAGAAGGGACACTTTTTGTAGTGCATTGGGCCGGATTTTCACCAGAGTTCTTTTCGTAAAAATACGTGTTGCGACACTTCATTTTAACTCAATCTACCGTACAATTTCTATAAAATTTAATAAATACTGGATATTGGCGAAATCCAAAAGGGCACCGCCATTAAATGAGAAGAATAAGAAGATTCCTAAAGGTGCGGGTCCCGTTTGAGTGACATGAGACCAGCGGTTTTTTGTGGCATATCTGAAAATAGGCGTTATGACTTTTGGTGTTTTTCAATTAATTACAAAAAACGAAGAGACATTTTTTTATGTTAAATAGCATTTTAATTTACAGTAACAGCAATATTTTATAACCTCATATAATAGCAAACTTCATCGCACTTCACGATTGCCTAGCTATCTAGGCTACAACAGAACCTCCAGGATGCGATGAAATTGACTTTCTAACTAATTATTTTCGTTATTTTCCTTAAGGCTTCCAGGAAAACGGTCGTCCTGGTAACAAAGCGTCTCCGGGCGAACTAGAAAGGCGTGCAATCAGGAATATAAACAGTAATTATCATTGTTTACACAGTTCACAGGACACTTAGCAGCATTCTTTGTAGATAGACTTATTAAAATATGTTTTCTATATAATTTTATGATTCAAACTCGATGAAATGCGAATCGTAACCTTTTCAACGGTTTTGAATAAAAAATTTACTGCGTATCTTTTGAATGATTATCGAAATGTTTTATGTAGAAAGAAAATTATTTGAGTAAAAGGAAAATGTTCCTTAAATTAAGTAGGTATGATTTTCATAGGTATGTACATTATTTTATTAAGGCGTATTACCAAAATACTCTTAGAAAATCTGTACAATCATTGCTTAGGTAGGTACAACCGTGAAACTCCCGGTCGACCAGTAGAGGTTTTTTGGGAAACTTTTTCTCGGAAAGTGCTTATGTGAAAGAAATAATTTATTATTCAAATGAAATATCTGTTAATGTTCCATTATTTGTGATTTAAACGATTTCTATATATCTATTACTTTTTTAAATAAAGATCCCTAAACAAACTCATCTTTTTACAAATGCATCTTTTTATTGTACAATCAACCTTTTTAGCAAATGTTTAACATATTTGGCAATCTATTTACAAACATAGTGAAATTTGGGTTTTTCCACACCTCGTCCTATTAGTGCTTATTTACATCCCATCGTAAAAATACAAAAGCTTTTCCTCTGTGAGCAAAAAGCCTTTATCACCGGCAAATGATTGATATTTTATCACATAATAGCGGATCCTCGCGGTTTTACCCGCGTGGTGCCCGTTCCCGTGGGAATATCGGGATAAAATATAGCCTATGTCACTCGGGAGAAATGTAGCTTTCTAAATGGTCTAAGAATTTTCTTCATCGGTCCAGTGGTTCCTGAGATTAGCGCGTTCAAACAAACAAACTCTTCAGCTTTATAATATTAATTAATAATTAATTAATATTAATATAAGTATAGATTAAACATTTCAGTATTTTTCTTTGTAATCAATGGTCGGTTTGACTTCGGTGATTGCAATTCTAACTCAACCTAACCTTATAAATGTATCTATTTAGTGTAACTCTCACTAACCCAGTTGGTCTCAGTGGGTTTCACTAAAGTACGCACCTATGTAACTTTGAGTGGTAACAAAATGGAACATGATTATTTCAAAGCGTTTTATCATCTAGCCTTTAGTATACTGTCAATTGACCGATAGCTTTTATGATCTAGCGTTTGGTATATCTTATTTGACCGAGAACTAATTACTTAGTAACAGCTGTCGCAATGTTCATAATCGCGAACTGAAAAAGGCAGAAAGTCTTTAAATACCAAAACAGCCTTCATTTATTAACTTTTACGTAGCTTAACGAGTTACGTGACATTATTGTCCCGTGGCCACAGGAGTTTGAACTTCCTTCCTACTTAATATTCGTTTAACTCATTCAAGAAGACCCTTAATTATGTACTTGTGTCCCCCTCTACTTAGAAAAGTTGAATTTTAAAGTGCCTTTATTTGACACTAATGCCATGGAAAGGTATTCTCGAATTTTAATCTCCTTATGTGTGCTAGAAATTAAAGAAAATTACTTTGTATTTCTTCATAATTTGTGTTGAAGAGCTACACCGCTCTTTTTATCCGACTTTAAAAAGAGAAGGAGGTTCTTAATTAGACGGAATCTTTTTTTTATGTATGTTACTCGATTACTCGAAGACGGCTGGACCAATTTGAGTAATTCTTTTTTTTGTTTGAAAGGGTATACTTCCCATGTGGTCTCATTATCATCATGTCAGGATCTGATGATGAGATCCTGTACAAATCTAGGGAACTCTTTAAATATTATAGGCACTCCTATAGCGATGTTGGTGTTTTCTATATTAATTTATACATATGCTTCCGGAAAGCATAATTTGGTGAAGTGAAACTGATGATGAAGACCACAAATGGTCATCGGAACTATTAAATGAAATCCAGGTTTCAGTTTCTGGGTGACTCTCATCAACGTGATCTTCGCTCTAGCAGCAATCTCTTTTTAAAATTCCTTCCCACTCTTTCGGCTTCGTTTCCTATTCATTTTCTCTTTCGGCAGTACGAGTCTGGAACGCTTAGCCTATTAGCATACGTAGTGCCTCCAGTAAGTTCGCTTTTAAGAGATTGGCCCGTTATAATTACTTTAGTTCTGTACTTTAGCTTCGGCATCTCTGATTAGTAATAAGTTATGTTGTGATATAATATTGTATTTATACTATAATATTTATAGGTATTGTATTTATATGTATGTATATGTATCTATGTGTTATATAAACGTAGCTTTAAGTTTAGTAGGTACATATGTATAATGTGTTCAATATCGTTTATTTTAAAATCAGTTACTTTTTGATTGCCGCCTAGACTTTTACATCCTTTCCGGTTGACTGGTAGAGAATGCCAAAGGGCAATAAGTCCGCCATTTGCTGTATATGTGCAATAAATTTAAATAAATAAATAAATACTTAGCATTTAACGGAGACGATACGAGTACTTTAATGTGGTTCATAAGAAATTTATGCTCGACTCAATCCAAGTGATAAAGTTGAACTGATGATGAGATACCGGGAGAACTCGTGAATAAGTAACATCCCTGCACCGGGAAAAGCAGCATTTTGTAAAGGTTTGTGAGCAGTTGACATAAGGTTATTAGCGTAGGTACGGGACTTCTTCTACCTTTAAAAATTGTGAAATAAAAAACTTTTTATAAAAAAAATGAAACCGACTTCAAAAACTTAAAAGAAAAAATAAGCTGTTTGGAGTCGGTGCCAGCCAAGGCAAGAAAAATAAAAGAGTAGGACCGCAAAGTATAATGCCTTGGCTGGCACCGACTCCAAAAGACTTATTGTATGTAAGTAATTATTGGTTAAGTCCAATAAAGAAACGCCAGTTTTTTATTATTATGACCTATAAAACGGGTAAAGTAACCAGTTACCCTCGAAAACAGCTTCTAGAAAGATGTCAAAAAGTCGGGAAGCCCAAATAAAAATAAATTACAACAAATCCAAAAGTAATGTTAACGGTGAAATATACCGTGTTTTTATTCTTGTACCCAAAGGTAAGGGGAAGGTTGTATTACGTGTTTATAACAAAATGACGAAAAATTTTTTTTTATTCTTTTATTTATTTTTTTTTTTATTTTTCAAGTGTTAGCGTCGTTTATTTGGATATTAGATCTACCTAAGCAATGAAAAACAAAGAAAACGAATTTTAAAAAATATCAATAATAAGTAAAAATAACTATTGAGCGTGCACCAATCTAGGCTCGGCGATAACGGCTGATCAGGCGCTACGATAACAAAAAATATGATAAAATAAAATAAAAAAAAACCCTGTATAATATAGTGCACTTAAATCCATAAAAGCTTTTTTGCGTCAACGAACTAGTCTATAAATGCTAGCTTCAGCCTGCCACTTGTGGATATTCGGAAAGTCCTACGTTTAGCCGCGATAAAAACAATCCTATATTAAAATCCAGTCTATAAACTATCTTGATTTATACTAAGACTCAATTTTAGTATGAGGCATCATAAACCCACGCAGATATCTACATAATTTAGATTTATTGGCGATACATCTATTAATACAGACAGACCTACAGAATATTAATAGGTGTTAGTGTTCAGAAAGCAAACGCAAATTTTGATTTGCATATTTGATTACATTATACAAATTGCGAGATTTGAAATACTCTTAGTTAATTTCATAGTTGACGATTAATCGGAGTTATATTCCTAATATGAATAACTAGCGGCCAATCGCGGTTTCACCCGCGTGGGACCCGTTCCCAGGATAAAAGTATCCTATGTTCATAACCACTAGCAAAATCATTTCTTATAACTATCTTCAATACTACTTCTATACTCTCTTTAAAGAAACTTGTAGCATTTTACAAACCTGGATTTGAACTATAGGAGTTATTATTTAGTATATATATATATATATATATATATATATATATATATATATACATAGATTTTAGAAACAAATATGAGAATTTTTAAAAACCAAAAGTGGGAAATAAGCTTCCGCCTGTTTTTGTGGACGACCTCTTAAATACATATTACAGAAAAGTTAGTTTTAATACAAATCAAATTAATGATCAATACAAAACAGTTTTCATCGCAAACAAATGAAATAAACAACATTAATTTTAATAATACCATTTCTTATAACTTTCATTAATTTTGCAAACTTCCTTCTGAACACTTATTAGATTTCTTGAAAGTTTTCCGACTAAAAGTTATGAAAGGGAAGGCAACATTTGTAAGTATTATTAGAACCAAAAGCCATGAACCCGTACAAATATTGTTCGTTTCGAAATTTATATCGCTTTGATACATTTTTGAGGCACGTGTAATTTTGCCTCAAAAATTCGTGGACATTTTTCTTTATTAAGTAGGTAACACGAGTAGTTGCTAATAGTCAATTTAAATTAAAGTTATGATTTTATAAAATTTGCTTTTTCTTGTCTCAAATAAAATAATAGACATTGGCAATGAACATTCATAGATATTAATTTATTTTTCCTTGTTTGGCGAAGACTCAAAGGACTCTTTTGTTTCATAATTTTGGATTTAGATTAGAGTACAAATTTTAATCATATATTTTTATAGGTTTTTTTTATGAACGACGGGGACACTCTTAGCCTTCATCATACCTGATGTTAAGTATTGATAAGGCTGAAGATGGAAGCGAGCCTCCCCGGAACCCTCAATCACTGAGGAACTGGCTATCTTATCTCTAACTGCCGGAACACAACAATGCTGAAAACATTGTTATTATGGCGTCAGACTTAGACAAGATAAGACTTGGTACCTAGCCAGGCGGACTTACGAGTCCTTCCACCAACCAAACCGAATACAATATGTACTCCCGCTGGGAATCGAACCCGGGACCCCTGGGTCTCATACCGGTGGTTGTACCATTAGACCACAGAGACGGTTAAAAAGGTAAAATTTAAATGATGTTTAACATTATCATTGTTAGGAAAACGTGATTTTTACCATGTATGAATTTAGTTTCGAGACCCCGATATTTCGGCACAGTTGCATGCGCCAAAATATCGGAGTAACAAGTTACTGGTGGTCATGACGGGAACTCGAAAGAAAATACAAACATGGAAAAAAACCAGTTTTTACGAATAATTATAGTATCCAAGAAAGTTTAAAATGTTTAACTTATTTCTAACTATATAATGATAAGTTAGGTACATATGTATAAGAGGGACTAGATTTATTTCTTATCGAGTAAACAGTAAGTTTTCTAATAGAATCATGATCAAAATTTGACATCAATTATGAAATCCGAATTTCATCGCCAAAACCCATTATCCGACTCGTCTAATTGGATATAAGAATAAATAAATCAATTAAATTCTTCCAGCCTCTGCCTCGGTTAATGGCTGGTTTGAAATCGATTCGATTTAAGGTTCAGCCGTGTTCTTTTTGTCGAAGCTTTCCTAATTGGGACATTTCGAAGAAATAATTATGGATTTAAGAGCCTTTAAAAATATCTATGAAAGTTCTAAAGAGGCAAGAATATAGGTAGAGAAATGCAGGATGCGTCATTTGGTGAGATGACTAAACAGCTGTTCCATATTTTTTCTTATTATTTCTCAGTTTAATTTTGTCTGTGGTGTTAATTAATATCCTAGATAAATTAAGAAAAATATTCCGAGAACTATAAATTAAAGAAAATGTTACTATCGTGACATCGCCTTGTAGGTAAGTACATCTCTGTACTACTAGGGCGCATTCCTTCTTTATGTTAAGGCGCTACTCGGAAAACGTATGGACTTTTTGATATAAAACTAAAGCACGGTTACAGTTGTTACATATCTGGTAATAACATATATATTTCCTCAAACCTTTATCTAGATTCGTATAGTTTCAAAAACACGATTTTATGATTTTGCCTCGACACTTTTTCTTTTCAAAAATACCTCTAAAAATACGAAAATTCATGATTATTATTAAATGCGGTTACTTACACTATTGGAAATTGGTTTAATAAGTGGACACCAATAATATTTAGGATCGTATAGAAGCATATGTTTAAAAATCGCTGTAGTTTTTTTAATACGAAGTGCAAAATCGGTCTCGCTTCCGTGCGCGTCTATTTCTCATTGCTATCTCGCCTCAGCATATTTTTTTAGAGTATCGCCTTAAGCATGGATAAAATGACACATGATTAGTTTCTGAATTAAGAATTTCTAGTTGAGAACGTCACAAACTCAAAACATATTGATCATAGAATATCATGAATGAGTGAGGTTTCAGATTTCCATTTCTGAGCGCAGTATTGCTTGAATCATATACTTAGGTACCTTTTGTGGAGAGAAAATAAATTGATTTTATTTATTATTTTTTTAATCATACCTATGGTATTTTGTACCACGACCCTCTTAAAATAAGCTTATTTTCCGATAGAAGTTTTGTGCCATCTAAGCGTGAAGTGTGTAAAAAATTGTTGACAATTTCAATTTGTTCGTTAGCAGAAACATTGATTATAGAAGTATATGGAACTGAGTTACTTAGTTATCTTTCGAAATTATATATAAAAATAATATAGTAAGTATTTTGATGTCGTTATTTTTCTTGCGAATGTTCAGTAGTTGCCTAGTTAAGTCCGCCATTATAAAGTATCGAGTGTAGATAAGCACGTTTTTTCGCATAAGTTTTTCCAAGGTATTTCATATGCTAAATGGACAGGAATAACAAATATTTACTTTGTTAAGGGTCATGGTCAATTTGAAGAGTATTGAAAACAAAACGCAGATAAAACGTTTTATGACATGATGGATTTTAAAAGATGGCAGTATGATGGCAGTTTCGGTTGGTGGTAGGACTTGTTGTAAGTCCGACTGGCTAGCTAGCACCATCTTATCTAAGTCTGACGCCATAACAACAATGTTTTCAGCATGGTTGTATTCCGACAGTTAGAGATAAGATAGCCAGTTTCTCAATGATTGAGGATTCCGGGAGAGGCTCGATTCCATCTTCAGCCTTATCAATACTTAACATCAGGTATGATGAAAGCTAAGAGGCGCCCCCGTCGTTTATAAAAAAAGCACCTAGACGTTCTCATCTCAACTTGAAATTATAAATTTAGAAACCACTACCTATAAGAAAAAACTAATAAGTTTCTCGAAAATTTTTTCTTGAATTTATGTTGTAGAACAATAAACGTTTAATAAACACTTCTCGCTGTACGATAAACCCTAAATCTACTATAGAAACGAGTGGCATTGTCGCCGCGCCCAAAACGCTGAACATGTCATGAAGCACATCCAACCGCTGAGAGTCGTTTATCAGTCGGTCGAGTAGACGCGTAATTAAATCTCACACACCGTCGCAATGGACCTCTAACTTTGTCTAATGTTTCCGAATATATCCATATTTACAATATAAACATGTTAGGGACAAAAGGGTCTCAAGGTTGCTAAATCTACTATAGAAACGAGTGGCATTGTCGCCGCGGCCAAACGCTGAAAATGTCTTCAAGCATATCCAACCGCCGAGAGTCGTTTATCAGGTCGCAATGGACCTCTAACTCTGTTTGACAAGAAAACATGTAAATTATAAGGCGGCCTCCGAAACGATTAGGAAAATGTCCGAAGACACTTGATAGGACCTGTCAAATAATGCATTCTCTCATTTTTTCGTAATGTTTTGCGGTATGAATGCACGGTTATGTTTAGAATAACCTCTGACTCTGTCTGATGTTTCAGAATATATCTGTCACCGTCGTTTTGCAAGATCCGATAGTTTGTAAATCCGATTCCGTTAAATATGTAACTAGCACTGATATATTGCACAATTTGCATATCTTCGAGGGTTTATATAAAGTGCCGAATTATTGTAAACAGGCCGTACTATTTGCAATAAAACAGATAATTTTTTGTTTATTTATAAATAAGTAATCATTTTCCAGCTGTCAGTTTATAAACTAACGAGATCAGCAGTTGAATAATTGTGAACGAACCCGTATCGAATGTACCAATACCCGTAGTTACGGTATACGTGTTATTGTATGCGGTCATCTGATTGGCCCATGGATTAGTAGCACGGTTGTTAAATAGTCATTCATCAATAATTTTTTAGGCGCCCTGGTTGGTCATTTATGTCTTCGCCCGCAGGCTCCGTTTTACTTATTTTCGATGAATTTTAACTTTGTATGTTAAACAAACCGATAAAAACTGATATTTAGCACTAAAACACTCTCGAGCACACGTTGTTTATGTTTTTACGTATTTCAACCACTCGCCGAAAAGCATGCTTTTGTCACACGCATACTTACAATATACTGATTATTTGTAAATATTAGATAAATCATCCATTTTATTGCAAATGCAATTGTCCGTTTAGAATAATTCGACGGTTTATAAATACCCTCGATTATTTACAAACAATCGGTTTTTGCAAAAGCACATTGACATATCCTTTTATTAACGATCATGTTAGGGATGCAGGGGAAGTACGCGAAGTCGCTAAACCTACTATAGGAACGACTGATATAGTCGCCGTGACCAAACGCTGAACATGTCAAGAAGCACTTCTAACTGCTGAGAGTCGTTTATCAGTCTGTCGAGTAGACCCGTTATTAAAGTAGTAAACATCACACACGGTCGCCTTTTAGCACACGCAGGTTACATTTTATCTCAATCTACGCGGAAGAAGTCACGGGCGACCGCTAATTTATTAAAGGAGTAAACTTCCTGTTTGTCTCGAATTATATAATTAACTTATAATTTTAAGTCTACTAGTTATACCATCACATCTTATGATCTCGATTGCCTCAAATGTCCGAGATGGTGGGAGCCTGATGACCTGTGCTTACGGGTATTTTTTACCTATTTCAGGCATCAGTCTCACACAAACTTAGCTAAGATTAGTACCTGAGATAAGTAAACTAAGAGTTTGTGATGAGAAATAAAGATTAATTTATTATTATAATTTATTATTATTATTATTATTATAATTAAACTGCCCTGAAATGATGAAGGTTACGCATTTCCCCGTTGCTCATAAAAAACAATTGCACCAAGAGCCTAAGATTTAATGGTAGAACCTTGCACATACCTAACAGTAAATATACAAATGGAAACATGATAAATGAAAATCGCAGAGCCCAACGGTTTTTCAAATATATGCATAAAAATATTTAATAACAAACTTTTTAGCTGAATTTAATTTTTTATTAAAATGCAATATTTCTTGAATGATGGAATATTTTGTTTCAGAACTAACATTTTCATAATTTGAATTCCTTTGCGAGAAAAAAAAATAGATCTAGATCAAATATCCTACTTGATTATTTTATAAAGAAAATTTGCCAAGCTTGAACAAGTATTGCTTTGAATACCATTTTATTAATCATTAGATAACAAATTATTTTGACAAGCAGCCGCCGGTGAGTCCATCCGTAGACTAAAAAAATACACAACACAAGTGTCTAGGGAACAAGTACATTTGTAACGATAAACAAATATTCAATTAATATAACCAAATGTAGTCTTTTGGACTAGCTTTTTACTTTGATTCTTTCTTTATTCAAACAGTGAAGTTTACAAACATGAATCATTAATGATCCAAAACACTTATAATAATTAACCTCTATAGTGGCGATACTTTAAAACGTACTCGACTCTAGACACTTATGTAGTTGTGATCATGTCGCGAAGTTAAATAATATGAAGGGCATGAGCCCCGGTTGTGGCCAATGCCCCCTTTGTGGCCATTTTGTTCCATACATAATTATTGATTAACTATTGGGCATTGATTACCATGGCAAATAAAAGTATGTTATTTCAGTTAATAATAGCAGCAGTCACCCCTCCGTATGTCTTGGGACATTTTATCCATAACCGCCATTTTATGTCAAAAAGTGTGAATTCGTCAATTTCTTAAGAAGTTTGATAAGGATGGTTTTGAAAATTAATGATATTTATGTAACAAAAATATTTTATTTAAATGTATTATTGAATATCACATAACGACATGTTCTTCTAACTAGTTCAAGTCATTTTCAATCTAACACGAACTAGTTATTCAGCATGTGGTCACAAAAGGGGCTGGATATTTTAGCATTGTGCCTGCTTTGGCCATTTGGATGTAGTAGGAACCAAAATGCACCTGCAGCAAGAGCTACCCATAATTATGTTTTAGTTCGGTACGCTATCGGCAACGACGAAGTACCGGCACGGCATTGGATTCTGAGATTGAGTATCATGTCGTATACCTACTCAATCCCTTAATTTTCTTCGTGAAAGTGATAGTGGTTTGATTAAAGAGTTAGGGTTAAGGGTTAACTTGGGTTTGAAAATTAATTTGTGTTGACGTTTAGTCTAGAAATCGTCTAAGATATTAATTAAATTTAAGACAAGTATAAAATATACTTATTTTATAAATATATATAACCTATGCAAACAGTGTGGCCACAACCCATGCTTTTGGTACCGTCCGGTTTTTTTAAATATATTTAAAGTTGTAAAAATTAGATAAATTCTCGATAATTCTAGATATGTATTCAGTCGTATTAGTCTAAGGGCCTGTTTCACAATCTAAAAGTTCTGAGTAGCTTACTTGCCAGATTTTTTGGCAGATATAATATGAAAAATATGTCAAATCATCTGCCAACCAAGGTACCTACTCAGAACTTACTTTTAGATTGTGAAACAGGCCCTGTAACACTAAGCGCTGACAGGTGGGGTGACAGCTCGGAGAGCGCTTGTCTATGTGGTATTTTTTCCCCGACCATGGCACATCTTTTGTTCTGCCCTGCAATGTACTTATACCTGTACACGAGAGGATTTTTTACAAGGCCACTGTTGCCGTTTCAGTGTCTAAATTTTGGTCCTCCCAAATATAGCCAGAGTCGACACGCCAAGAAGAAGAAAAAGATTCATATAATTTCTCAAGATTTAGACAGAAAAACCCAAAAATTTTTTTCGAATTCTTTGGAAAGTTTAAAAAATCGCGTTAAACAACCAAATAAATACTTCATTATACTAGTATAGATAATTACAAAGCTTAATTCCAATTACATAACTAGATAGGAAGTCTCATATGAAGTGGGTCAAGTGGTACAGCGTAATTAAATGATGCATTAAGTCATACTTACACACGGGATATTAGGTTAGTCAACTTTGAATTATGTCGAATACTATGATAAATTGTATAATGTTATTTTAAACATTATAACTACAACTATTACGATAAACGTGTTTTTACCATGTTTGTATTTGTTGTCGAGTCCCCGATATTTTGGCACAGTTGCATGCGCCATGATGTCGAGTTACTCCGTGATCATGGCACGTGCATTAATTAACACAGCTCTACAGTTTGGAATGTAGGTAATTATCTTGTCTAAAATTTACCAGGTAATAGAAACACAACTGCATTATGTGATATTGCAGCGTTTTAGTCTTATACGAGCGTGTGTGGCTTCAAACAAACTGCCTTCTTCAGACAAGTGAAATGAATCGGATCAACGAATGAAGTTAAGACGGTGTCACATCAAGTATATACTCAAGCATACATTGCGGAGCACACATGGCAAAGCTTGCCGCGTGTGAACTTAGCAGTACACTGATAGCGACATCGTCAAACATCGTGTATTTTGACGGACCCGGTGAATCAGTGGTCTGTGCGAGCTTTATTTGAAAAAGTAATCCATACTTATGGTAAATTTTAAATAGAAAAATATTGGAAAAAATTAACTCGGCCACAAGTGAATTCTCAGACTGGAATTCCATAAGTATAAAAATAGCATTGAAAAATGCAAAAATTACAAAATCATAAATTATTGGCAGTTGCATCTTAATCGATCGTTAAACACCTGAAAAGATGTTTCTTTCGAATGCAAGGATATTCCTAGCATTGATGTAACAACGCTGGCCTACAGCGTATTAAAAATATAAAAGTATTGGAGAATTTCGACGGTGATTCGCAAGTCTCGGTAGCTCAGCGGTTAGAGCATTGGACCGGATTTCCAAAGGTCGCTGGTTCGTTTCCAGTCTGAGAATTCACTTGTGGCCGAGTTAATTTTTTCCAATATTTTTCTATTTAAAATTTACCATAAGTATAAAAATAGCATTGAAAAATGCAAAAATTACAAAATCATAAAGTAATCCATATATAGAAATTAATATATAGACGTTTATATCACAACTAAGAACATGAATAGGTATTTCATTTGTTATCCCATAAAACTCAACTGGTCAACCGGGAAGTTTCCCGACAGTACCTAGAGTGTCTATTCTATAGTATTTGGTGGTACTAGTCTTACCAACCACGTGAGTTTTCTCCTCACCTAGAACCCATATTAATGTGATGAATGTTCTTCCTACGTCCGAGTGTTGTAAAGCGGTAAAGTTTCGTAAGTTTATGAGTTTGTTTGTAGGAAATAATCTCTGGAATTACTGAAGCGATTTTGATTTTTTTTTCATTAATAAGAAGTCACGTTATTCCTGAGTCACATAGGCTTCATTTAATTGAGAGATTATTTAATCACAAGTAGGTATAAAACGTTGGACGGCCAGCGAAGTGGGTACCCATTTCCACAGACCTATATCGAGAGGTCTGTGCTTATATCTTATATTTTGTAACTAAATTTAGTGGAAAGGCAAAATTGCTGAAACGCCAAAACACCATTTCGAGAAAAAGCCATTTAAAGTTTTTTTTTTAAATCATATCTTTTTACCATATTACCCAATTTTAATAAAATAACTTGATTTAGGCAAGTTTTTTCTTGTTTTATTTTAAATAGTATAGTGGCTCAGGTTATGAATGAAAGTTTAGGAAATAAGTGGCGGATCAGTAAAAGCAGCCTCATTACAGAGCTAGGCAAATTTACTTAAAGTCGTCAAGTAAAATTTTATGTGATAATTTTTAATCAAGTAAATATACTAGAAAAAAGCAACTTGTCTCATGAGACAAGTTGCTTTTTTCTAGTATATTTACTTGATTAAAAATTATCACATAAAAATAGCATTGTAAAATGCAAAATTAAAAAGTTATAAGTAAAATTTTATTTGTAGTTTAACATTTCCGATAACACAGAATTAAAGAAATTGAAGTATGGTAAAAATACTTTCATTTTGAAAGATAGCTTCCATTTTACTGAAGTGCACAAATTAAAGTCGGTTAAATAGGTACTTGGAACATTACGTTACCAATACAGACGTCATTACTCATTATAAAAGAATTTGATAATGGAACATTATTTAAAAGAACAGCAACAAAATCATTGAGATCATAACGCCGCTTATTGCTCCTTTGAATCGAACTGTGGAATATATGCTGATGCAAAATTAACACTTAATCATAGGATGGGCGGAAGGAATTATATTCCTCCGCCATCTAGAAGGGGAAATTCAGTTCTCGTTAGGGGATGTTCAGCCCCTAAGCTGTGGAGGTTATAGAAACACACTAATGGACAGAGGTCACATAATCTTTCTCTTAGGAAACCTCAACCACTACACCACTCCATGATCCAGTCGCCGACGGAGTGGTTGATCAACGTAGGTAGTTGTAATTGCGGGACCATACTGTGTGTCTAATCGTTCCTACTGGGCTTGTAATACTGAGGACAAGGTGGCAGTAGTGATCGCATCCCACAGATCCTATTCTTCCCTACTCACAATCAAGCAAATGAGACCGGGATACGTGGTTGCCACTTGGAATGGGTTAAATATGGTAGGATAGCAACATACAAAGATTTGTCGGATCTGCAAAGTTGGCTGAAATTTTTTATGGTGTCATAGGTCGTCTGACCCCAAATCCAGTTATAGTACTAGGTGACGTTAAATGCCAAGGATGTGGTTTTATGGTCACCGACAAGATAAAAGCAGTCCTTAGTTAGTCTGCACAATGGGATTGGCAAAAGTAAACTCAAACTCAAATAATTTATTCAGTTTAGGTTGTACAAGCACTTATGAACATAGAAGCTACGCCATCGAAATTCAAATCCTACGGCGGGAGAACTTGTAATGAGACGAACCGGCAAGCAACTTGTCAAGGGTTGTTTTTCGCCCTGTTTTATTTCACACAACATACAGTATGTGAAAGGATCACAGGATCATCGGTGGATCACACACAATCACCTTCACCTCCTCTGCACTAGCCAACCTGATACAAAGATGGAGAGCCATCGAATATGTGGCAACATTTTCAGTGCCCTGAGTACGAGTTTGTCAAATCATATTTGTGTGAAAAAAATCGCTACATGCATCGACTGTTTTACCGACATGAACAGTGTATCCGGTAGTCGACGATAACTCGAACTGAGGGTACAGACCATATCTATATTCGTTTTCGGTTAGCACCATCGTCGAACGCAGGTGATAGACATAGCTCGATAAACAAAGATCAGAGGAGGAAACTTTAACTCGAGCATTGAATTTTGCTTCGGATACCTTCACAGGAACAAAAGAAAGGAGTCAAGAAGACGGGAAAGTGTCTGTCGTCTATAATACAACGCCTCTATGCCAAGAGTAAGGTATACCCACCAAGAAACGGGTATATTGGTGGAATGAGGATGTGGCCACTTTACGAATATCCTGTGTAAGAGCCAGAAGATCCTATATGCGCCACCGCTATAGTAGAAGAAGAAGGGATCTTGACATAGAGGAAGAGTTGTATCAAGCTAATAACACAGCCAAAACCGGGACGGCCCTGCAGCATGGGAACAAAGCAAACCACGCCAATCAGCACCACGGACCGATGCTTTCAATCCCGAACTACTCATTGCCCCCGCAGCGATGAATGATGGGCAGAATAAATTGGAGGAATACTTGCGAGTTACGCTCGAGGAGTTAGAGCTGGCCATGCACGGACTAAGGTGAAAGGACCCGGGGTCCTGACAGCGTGCCAGAACGTATTCTCTCCATAGCATTTAATCACTTTTTTATTATACCCTGTCTAATTTATTATTATTAAATTAGACAGGGTAATATAGCATCTACAGCAACATGGATCTGTCACGTGGAAACCAATACGGATTGAAGAGGGGGGCGTTATTGGTAGGTTTCGTCTTATTGGATTGAATGAAAGTCATGGTCCATAAGAGCGAAGTCATTCTGTTTCATGAGCACATATCAGGGCAGTAAGTCTTAGGTTGTAAATTAAATCCCATTTCAAATTTGGGGGCTGATGTTGAATAGTCATTTAGGGAAAGTTTACTCCCAAAAAAGTTGCTGATATGTCACAATCTTGCTCAATAAAAGTCAGGCAAAATTACTGAAACGCACATTCCCTTGATACAAATGATATACCCTATCTTCTCAAAGCCTGCAAAGTTCCTCAGTAGCAGTCATAAAGCAGTAAGGCTAAATTACTTAAACGCCATACCCTTTCCGATTGACTTAATCAATATTAATTATCTTAGATTATCTCTAATCACAAGAAGAGCAAAAATACTAATACTGCATCGATAAAAAAGTCAATTTTACTCAGAAAGACAATTGTGAATTTATAGGATGTAAATATGACTTAAACGCCACTCGTAAAAAATAGACCGAAAAATGTGTCGCTTCAGTAATTAGCAAACAAAGAAAACCGCCCTTTTAACGGTTACTGAAGCGCCACAAAAGTGCTCTGATTAGAATGATTCCTAGATAGGTCGACGCAGAAAAACTCGCTGATTCCGAATATATATACAATAACATATAACTCATTTTGGCCAAATTGGCGTTTAAGTAATTTTGCCTTTCCACTGACGTTATGGTTGGACGGTCATTTTTTTTTATATCTAATTAAACTTGTACAGCAGCTCGTACAATGATAATTCTCTCAAGTCCCAATCTACACGCCGTTTAGTACATATGTGCCGTGTGGTAAATGTAATACAAATTATGAAGATATGCAATATGTCTAAGTAATGTTAAACTCGAAGCGCCCCTTTTGATAAGACAAAATAAAAAGATTATCGTTTAATGTTACATAAGCGCAATGAATATCAAAACCATTCTTTGTTGGATTCAATAAATGTCATCTAAAACTCTTTATTTTTACACGAACATTCACCTATTAAAAAAAAAAATCCTACATGTAAACATTTATATTCGTTTAAAAGCTGTTTCTGTTCTGAAGTTATAAGTTTTATATTTTTCTGTAGTCTTATTATACGTCGTATCGTACACATACAACAAAGTGTAGACAAGTCGTTACGCATTTTAGGTATGTTCTTACTCAACGAAATGGACGGATAGTCCAAGCACAAGATAAAAAGAAACCATTTCAATACTAATATAAAGCTCACTTCATATTGATTAAAAATCTATTACAATACGGGTATCCTTAATGGAATGGGTCTCTCTGACCTTTCTTAGAAATGGAGGGTTACTGAAATAGGATAGGGTCGGACTTATTTATTTGTTTGAAAGCGCAAATGCATAAATAAGGATGGTTTATTTTTAGTCCCTTTAATTTTCAAAAAGCATCTAAACATTTGGTTTATAATTGTTTATTTCTAGACTAAAATAAAACGAGAGCTTAGCAACCTACTTTTAGTGATTATTATATTTTACCATTTACAGTCAAACAATGGTTTTTTCAGTTCTTCTTTTGAGATGTATTATTGTAAATATTAGCAATATAACTGTAAGAAATGATTTTAAATGTACTAAGTTACTTCAATATTAAAAACGATTTGCTTAGCAGCAAAAGATTATTATTTATAAATTTTCAGGTGTCTACTTTTTAATTTTATTAGGGAAAACATCACTTTTTTGTAAGGTGAAGAAAATTTTGTTTGTTTCTTATATGAATAATTTGAATCGGAATTTAAAACTCCACGGTGGGTAAATAAATAGTTTATAAGGTAAAATAAAGTGTTTACTTAAAACCGCAACCCCTGAGTCAGCGGTAGTTTATGTCCGAATGCAGTTCTGGTGGTGCTGTTTGCAATGGGAAGATAAGGGTATGATGCATTAGCACCGCTTTGCGGAGTACACGCCGCTCCTTATCGCACCACGCCTTTCTCAGTGCGATTGCTACGACTGGGCTCTGATGTTGAGCTCCGATATAGAACCGATTTTTAACAGATCATTTTACAGAAGAAAATCGAAAACTGAGGCACACTAAATTCATGATTTCAGTATTTTTAGGTGCCATCATCTCTCGAGAGGGCAGACAGTAATAATAAAAATAATACTACTAGGTACTTACTAAACTTGGCTCTTCTGAATGTTGAATTACGATATAGAACTGATTTTAAACGGAATAATTTTCAAATCGAAATAAAGACACCAAATTGTTGATTTGTGTGCAAGTCGGTATTTCCGGGTGTCATGTCATATTATTTTATTACATATCTCGACTCTCGAGAGGGCAAACAGTAGCTCTAACGATATTATGCATTGCCGTTTTGCGAAGTACATACCGCTTCTTATATTGAGGAGATCCGATGTAAACCGGGCTCTGATGTTGAGCTCCTATATAGAACCAATTTGAAACGGAAGCAAATCGAAATAGGTACTAAGAGCACACCAAATTGTAAATTTCTGTGCGACTTAGTATTTATAAGTGCCATTTCTGTATATGTATATTTCGGATCTCGAGGGGGCAGATAGTGGATTTAAGTAAGAAAGACTAACCCCTGTATTCTAAGTCGTTCCTCCAAAACTTTTTACACTCCACTCAACCTCGTTGTGGGTAAAAATTTTAGTGTGCGCTAGACCTAACACGGAGTGGCTACGTACTCTTTGGCTCCTCCAGGTCCTTACGGAGTTATGACTTAGAATACCGATTTCGAGGAGTATTTCGAAGAGGCTTTCAATGAGGTTTCGTTAAGTCGAGGACGAGTAAGTTTTGGAGCAACGACTTAGAATATGGGTGTAAGCAACCTTGTCACGTTACAATATTGAATGACATTTGTGGACAGACCGTGTGCTTCAATGCGATAAGGTTGTAAAATGTATACATGTCATTGTACATACTCCTTTGTTATCGTGGGTTATTGACGTTTCGGACAAAATAAGTTCAGACACTGTTTATTTTATGATTTTTTCAACGACGATTCGGACACCAATAAAGTTAAAGCAGTTTTGTACAGTCAGATGGAAATCACAAAGTACAGTCACGAGCTCAAGCTACAGACGATCAGGATATGTAATACATTATACTACCTTATCGCATTGACGCACACGGAAACAAAGCGCTCTCTGTCCACAGATGTCATTCAATATTGTAATGTGACAAGGTTGCTTAGTGTTTCTATCTTATTGTACGTGACTATACAACTAGGTACTTACATTTAAATAAAAGAACCAGGAATTATTTAGACATTTTGAACTTTGTACTTTGTGATTGTGCTTGATTGTAAAAAACAGACAAAGTGCCCGAGTCCGAACTTATTTTGTCGGCGTCTGTAGTGACTGTTCAAAAGAAACGACAGTTATCAAAAACCCATAAAGTTCCTTACAGTTTTAAAAACGTTTCATTCTCGTGACTCGTTTTCAGACCAATTTCAGTTTGTGGTTCAGTCTGTATTCTGTCTAGACAAAACGGCCGTTTCTTGTGATGACCTGGCCAATGGCGGAACACCAGCAAACTGTAGCTTTATTATCATGCAGAGCTTTACACACGTTATCGCCCTTTTCTAAAGAGATAGTTTAAGCGTTTATTTGAAGAGTTGACCACAACTGCTAAGAGTGTTCTATGTTTATTTTGATAATTTCTTAGTCTAAATAACTGCGCTAAAGAAAGGATAGTAATCACAAACTCGTAAAGTTCATTGCAGTTGTAAAAACGTTTCATTCTCGTTCACTTGAACGGACTAGAAGAGAGTTCTGCGTATGCTTAGTCAAAATCGGTTCCCAATTGTGTTTCAATCGCAGTGCTTCATTGCACTGTAGTCAGATTAATAAATAGTTACTTCTTACTGTAGTAACAAGAATATTGTAAAAGAGCACTACAATTGAAATAAAATTATGTCTAATATCAGGTTGTCACGAAGCGAGATTTCAAGGAGCATTGCAGGCTGCCTTGTCGAACGGGACAACTAGCATTCGTGAAGCGATCGCGCTGCTAATGCACGCATGCGAGCTTTCGAGGATCTTCTATAGAATTTCTCGTGCGTGAACTCGCATCGTGACAACCAGACTTAAACGTTAGCAGAATAAGGCCGCTGTTTGTAGTTCAGTCTGTATTCTGTCTAGACAAAACGGCCGTTTCTTGTGATGACCTCGCCAATGGCGGAACACCAGTAAACTGTCGATTTAGTAAGACTACTCGAGAGTTTTATTTAGTTTCACCTTTTACCGAAGAGACTCGTAAACAGTCAAACAGTAAGTTATCGACTACGATAAGGGTTGTTTTATTGTGCCGTTTCTTTCCGTTCAAGTATTTTTCTTGATTTCTTATTTTTAGTTTGCTTTTAAAGTTTAAGTTTTTCGTATTGAAGTATTTTCTTGTAAATATGTCTGGTTGTTTAAATGTAATGTCCATTTGTGATATGTTTTTTTCAAATAATTCACAATTTAAAAGGTCTCTCATAGATGATCCCTATATCTTATTCGGTTAAGAAGAGGTAGATGATGATCACACGTAAATAAAAATGTGGGTTCTATCTGTTTGAGGACCAATATGTGGACATATAAAAACTCTCAATAGCCTGAAATATATTTCATTTTTAGGGTTCCGAATCTCTAAAGAAAAGAAAGGAACCCTTATAGGATAAATTTGTTGTCCGTCTGTTCTCGTTTATATCGAAAACGCGTGGAGGTATCGTGTTGAAATTAAAACCATATATTCAGGTATCAGTTTGATGAAGGGGTAAAAAAATGAAACTTGTAAATAAACGTAAAAAAATATAGGTTTATGACGCAAAAACGTAGATTTCGACACCCTCAAGGGAATCAAAATTCATTGACCTATAACTATGAAATTTGGCAAGTAATATCGTCTTTTACTACGAATACAGAAAAATCTGAAAACTAAACATTTGTAATTAAATCATAAAAATATAGTCGTTAGTTTCGGAAACTGAATTTCGAGAAAAACTTGGGAACG
This sequence comes from Chrysoteuchia culmella, assembly GCA_910589605.1. NCBI lineage: Eukaryota > Metazoa > Arthropoda > Insecta > Lepidoptera > Crambidae > Chrysoteuchia > Chrysoteuchia culmella. Next base: position 8,956,852 of record OU342651.1, read on the forward strand.
CGTTTAGGTATCGTAAAACCATATATTCATGTTAACAATCTCTTAAAGCTGTGAAATAATCAAACTTCAAAATTAACGATAAAAAAGGTAAAGCTATTTATGCCGCATAAACGTATACTTCAACACTCAAGGGAATTAAAATTCATAGGATACTTTTCGTTGATCAAGAACTATGAAATTTGGCAAGAAGTGTCGCCTTTTACTGCAAGTACAGGAAAAAATCTGAAAACTAGACATTTGTAATTAAATCATGAAATTTGTTGTCTTAAGTCATGGAAATTAAATTTCGGGAAACTTCGGAAAGAACTGCGAGACTCAATTTCTGAACTATTTATATTATATTATAAATATTATGGTACCTACAACTTTTTGCCGAACCCTCGGTGGTCGAGTCTGACTTTCGCCGACTTCGCACTTGTCCAGTTTTTTGCTACGATCTTTACATATTTTCTTTGTCTCATCTACGCTTAATCATCGCCATAAAACAAAAGAAACTCTATGTCCAATAAAATTCTTAGCTCAAAATTTTAATTCAACAAAAGAATACCTAACAAAAGAGCATCGTGACACAGAAAAGAAAAATCTTTAAAAAATGTTTTCATACCGACGACGTTGAGCACATCATACCACGATCAAGCTTAGATCGGGCCACAAAGGTTGATAACGAGACACTTTAGCCCGGGGCTAACGTGTTTAACTCAAAGAGTACCGCATTAACCACCACAAAGTAATCTTCGACATCGATCATTCACAAAGCCAGCCCTTAGTCAAGGAATAGTGTCACCTACGGTGTAAAAGGACCTGGGATACTGTTGAATTCTGGTGAGTGGACAGTTTCGTTTAAAAAGGTAAGACTAGACCGTTGAAATCTGAGAAAAAAGTTTAACCTGTATTGGCTTTACTAAAAAAAAAAAAAAAAAAAAAGTTGAATATTGTCATTTTTTCTATGGGAAATATGTTTTATATAACTGTCCTTTGAATCTATCTGGACAGTTGAATTCTGAAATATGTTCTATGGAAAAATATGTCAAAATACTTATAACTGTCCGTAGGCAAAACAATCTGTTAGTTAGTTATAGAAACCCGGGGAGAATCGTCTGCCTTTATTTGATCGATCAACTCTGAGTAAAACCTTAAATCGCATCACTTTCGATTGTAGGTACAGTCGGGGACTTTCCCGGTTGATCATTAGAGTTTTTTCAAGGAGCTTTATTTAAAAAAGTAAAAGATATATAGAAAACGTTTATATCACAAATAATAGACAATAAAGAAGTATTTTATTTGAATAATAAATTATTTCTTTAACCTTAGTACTTTTCGAGAAAATGTTTCTCAAAAAAACTCTACTGATCAACCGGGAAAGTCCCCGACTGTACCTATTACTTACTGTATATTACAATATCAGCTGCCGACTGTGAAGGTCACAGCGTGATTTCGTTGGTTTGTGTCACTTTAAGTGTTCACTTACATTGTTTTAGTGTATAAAGTAAAGTAAATTAACGTACAGTCGGGAAACTTCCCGGTAGACCAGTAGCGTAATTAATCATTTATAAATCTACTTTGATTTTGAAAAAGAAGGCTAACATTTTACAACAGAAGACTCTTAAAGTTATGATGATTATTGGACGAACTGTTTGGCGCAGGGGTACTAAACCCGCCTTCTGCGCCGAAGGTTCCAGGTTCGATCCCCGGACAAGACAAATATTTGTGTGCATGAACATTTCAAAACAAAATGTCTTGGTTTGGGTGTTTAATATGTATATTATGTATGTATTACTAAGTATCCATGACGCATTTTTTTATGTATTATCCCACCACCTTGCTTGTATTTAAGCTTGCTAGCTAAAAAATCATTACCTTCTCGTTTCCTCTTCACAAAAAACGAACAATGCAAACTTTCCCGCCATCGACGCAGTTTATCATCATCATCATCATTGGCCACGACATCTTGACAGATGATTGTTGCAGTGTCATCATTTCCAACGGTCTAAGTAGCGCGACAACGTCTTTGGTGGCTCAGTAGTCCTATTGCAGCACGACATTTTTTCCCACATCTGTTACAGGTAAAACGCGAATCCGGAGGAGAAGCAGCATTGCGTCGAAACCTTTTCTAACTTAAGTAACGTGATTTATCCCCGGTCCCCATACTCTACGACTCGTCATGTAGAAAATATAATTTGATTGGAGTTAAAACATGTTAGCTATCTTCTTTGATTTCGTTATTTAAACAAATTAATATAATTTGAGTCTTTGTCCTAAAACATGAGCGATTGGCTGATAAAAACCGTACCAGCAGGTACCAGTAGGTAGTGGGAAAATGTATCAGAAATAAGTACAAAAAAATAATAAAATGTCTTAAAAGATCGCATATTTTAAAGAGAAAGGTTTTGAAATTGGCCTAAGATTTTCGTTCGTTAGGCAAAATGAGATTCTATAGACGAACTTTTTCCTCATAGAAAATGAATTCATAACCTTTTTAAATACTTAAACCAAGAAGAAACTTGGTTTTTAAGCAAGATTAAAATTTTCTTAGGCTTAAATAAAGTACCAGAAAAATAATTCCAGGATAAAATAGGAAAGTATCTTAAAAAAATATTTTTAAACAATATTCACCACCATAAATCTAATGCAAGTGCCTGTATTAAGTGTGCTACTGTAAAGTAGCACACTATAAACAGGCATAAGTAGCAGGATCAGAAATAAGTACATAGACGTAAGACTATGTACTTATTTCTGGTTAAAATACTAACTAAAATACTACATAATGTTTGTAGCTAACTTAAACTTAAACAGAACGATTAGTATTGGCCCTAAAGAACAGAGGAAGCGAACGTTAATCTTTTGTTCCTTACAACACTAGTGGATAGAGAGGTGCAAACGGCGTGTAGGGCCCGGCCAAATTCCGGCGACGTAATTATTTGCACAAAACGTCGCCTAATTGCATGCTCTGTCGCCGGCCGTTTCAGAAGCACGTGACGGGACGGTGCTGGGCCGTGTGTCGCAAGTCAGAGGAACTTGAAAGACAATATTAGTAAGATACGTGACAATAGAAAAAACGGGAAAGAGTTTTATCATCATCAGCCCGTAGTCGTTCGCTGCCAGAAACATGTATCTTATACTAGATCAAAGCTTTTGCACAGTTCTTAGTTTTTTGTATTAAATGGAGAGGAAGAATAAAAGTGTGTTCTACCAGTCATACATAATAGAGAGGTGCAAACGCTGTGTAAGGGACCGGTCGAATTTCGGCGACGTAATTATTTGCACAAAACGTTGCTTAATTGTATACTCTGCCGCCGGCACTTTCAGAAGCACGTGACGGGACGGTGCTGGGACGTGTGTCGCAAGTCAGAGGAACTTGAAAGAGAATGTTTGAATCTTGAAATACGGGAAAGAGTTTTATCATCATATTGGAAACATTGACAACAAACGGTTTCACCTTTTTTTAGAAGAAAGTGTAGTTGAAGCTTTTGACACTGACAACAAGACTAGCAGATACGGAAGGAATTGATCCGACAGAGAACCGAAGTAATTAATACAGCCAGCCTGATAAGCAAACTGAAGTTGCGGAGGGCGGGACATATTATAATAATAACCGACAAGTTCTTGATTGGAGGCCGCATATCGGCAAACATACAGAAGGACATCCTCAGACTAGGTAGAGCGTTGCCAAAGTTGAATGAGAATACGGGACGTAGCATTTGGAGAGGCCTTCGTCTTGCCGTGATTGTGGTGAGATTGATGAGTGTGAGAGGGAGACGTTGCTGATTTTAAGCATATTTTTAACATCGATCGTCCCCGTTCCAAAGTAATTCTCTTTACCGCCTTTCACTTACGCTATAGAACTTTTGGCTTCCACGTTCAAGTTTATAGGGACATTATGAAACAGCGTTCCACCGGGACAATGTAGCAAAACAATTTCACACTATAGTTTTGACACTTCTGCGCTTTGTTAGCTTTCTGGTGTATGTTCTATCAGAATTTAAGTAGCGGTGACTTATTAAAGTGTTTGTAACTTGGAGAATTGTTTCAGACACTTTGAAAAAGTTTCAGTCACAAGCACAGTTTGTACGACTAAAGTACCAAAACATGATTAAAACACCCATGCATGCCGATATATGGTTATTGGTTATAATATTATATGTTTTACTAAGTTTAAAAAAGGCTTGTTATTAGTAAAATGCTTTTTCATTAATATTGCAAAACGGCCTAGCTAGGTTTAGAAAAAATAATAAAAAAAACAGTATAGAACAAAATGCCCGATGATTCTTGAACTCTTCAAATGTTGTTCAAATTTCGTAAAATTAATAGTATTCCTTTGACAGTTCATAATATATCATTATCGTATGTCATCCCATACAAATTGCAGCCGATCATATACGATATGACCTGTCAAATGAATACGATTGTCTTAGGAACGTAATCGCACCCCAGGTCTTCTATAAATGAATAAACAAATATTAACTTATTTCAGCAAATTCCACAAATCTCTAAGTAAAATCATCGAAACAGAAAGGCATTCAACAATATCTCGAATATTTTGTTCAATGAAACCGTAACAAATTGGTACCACTTCTGTATTCGTCCAACGTAAACAAGATTTTGAGGACAAACTGGAAATTCCGTAAAAAAGTAACACAAAGAAGAAACTTTACAAGTAAAAGAAGGAATAAACAAAAAAGTGATCTACTCAAGTAGAATACAAATTAAAGTCGCAATTTCTTGGAGGCGTTTAATTTTACAGAGGAAAAAAATGTATATAAAGGAGATGAAGTTGTACCAAGTTATCCAGTTCTTCGTGTGGATTGAATGGCGAACAGTTAGTCTAACAAAGAGTTCTGATTTATATTGATTGGAACCGTTAGTCGTTGCTTAAGTACGGCTATTTTTAAATTTCACACTTGATGTATCTTGGGTCGTTAATTTACTCTTTGTCTTAGTAGCTATCAGTCCTCCAAATCCTTAATAATGTTTGCATAATTAGCTTCCTAGCGCTCCAGTTCGTATTGTTGTTTACCTTACTTCTATTTGATTGACTCATTTTGTGTGTTTTAAATGTTGTAATCCAGGGGCTTTAAGTAAGATCTTAATGTTGTCTTATCTTTCTGTTCTTAATAATTTCATTTTATAGCTTTGGCAATTTCAGCTCATTATTTGATGCTTTACTTTCAAGTGTAAAGAAATTATGATATTAAAAAAATTACGGCTGCACATTATTAATTGATAGGTTCCTTCTTTTTAAACTACACTTGGCTTTCAGAACAATATAATTTAAAACTCAATGAGACTACTTAATGTAAATTGTCAGCTTAGGAAGGAAGCGGTTCCTGACATATCAGTCTTACGTACGTTACGTAAATTATGATCGCTACAGTAAATACTTTCAGTTTCACAACGAAATCTAAGGAAAACTAGCATAAAACTTTATCAAAACACTCAAAGAAATAATTCACTGAATTACTCGACCGGTATCTTCTTAGCACTTCTACCGGTATTATTTGTTAGTGGCAAACGGTTTATTACCAACTGAACATTAGCGGCTTGTTTCAATTTGTTTTTTTCGTCCCATCAAACAACGCTTTGCTACGGGTTTCTTACACTTTTTGCTAAAAATAAATACATCAGTCCCAACAACAAAATCTAAAAAAGTAAGGATAACGCGTTATCCAAATTTTAATATTAATAACTGAATTACACCCATTATCAAAACACTTAAAGAAATAATTCACTGAATAACTCGACCGGTCGTAATTGAACGCGAACTTCTTCTAAGCACTTCTACCGGTATAATTTGTAAGTGGCAATCACAGACCTATATCGAAGTAGACGGTAAAATTTTCCCTACCTTGCGTGTCAAAACTTTGATCCACGGTCAAAGTTTTAGGACCTAAGTGTGTCCGCTTGAGACCATTGCCAAGCACACGCGTGCTTTCTTGCAAGAGCTCGTCAATAACATTTTCTCTAAATGCTAAATTCTCATACAGTTTGAAGCGCTCTTTTCGTCTATCTCAATATAGGTCTGTGGTGGCAATCGCTTTTTTACCAACCAGCTAAACATTAGCAGCTTGTTTCAAGTTGTTTCTTTCGTCCCAGTAAACAACGCTTCGCGACAGGTTTCTTACACTTTTTGCTTCTCAACAAACTTCGCTGCCGACCGACAATTAAGTACTTTTACCAACAAGAAAATAAAGAAAGTTTGGAGAGAGGAAATTTATTCTTTTAATGCAGCTTGCTTTTGTTAATTTGCTTAAATAAGAAATTATGGATCAGAATATTGGTCAAAGAAATAAGAAAAAGATATTATTATAAGAAGTGAATTTTCATTAGCCTAGAAACAGTCTCAGAAATACACTCGGAGCATGCTCTTCATCAACTTACCTTATATTATTATTGAATAAATTATATTAACTTTTGGTAATGTTTTAAACATGCATAATATAAAAGACATGCAATTTTAGGTAAAAGGGTTGTGAAAAACTTCAATGATATCTAACCCCAAACCCTGCCCAAACCTGATTCATTCCTTCCGATAAAGTCAAGTTAAGTACGAAAAATTATATTTTGAAATCAGGACTATTCTCGGACCCCATAGCGCTTTTTGTAATACCCGTAAATCTTCAAGAAAGATGTCTGTGTCTGTCTCTAATCTGAGATATACACATATCTCAGATAAGAGTCAGATGGAAGCTTTGTTTACTTACATTAATGGCTAAATGCGATGGGCCATTCTTTTACAAACGACAGTAATTAAACAAAAACTTTCAAGAATACTTTATTTCAATATGACAAAATAATTATGTTTATCAGACTTAAAAATCAAACTGTGGTTGTGACATAATTTAGCACCTATAAAGTCAATGACAACATTTAATGTTATTTTATCTTTTGGGCGTAAAATATATCGGTGCCCCTACCGCGTAAGAGCCGTCGACATCCTCGACACAGCGAAGACGGGCGCAACTCTTCACACGCGAGCGCTGATCATACAGATCTGCCTCGTTCACACACAGAGTCGAGTATTAAGTGACAACTGAAAAGGAATCTCATTGTTTTGAAGATAAAGTTGAAGTTGCGCTGTACGAAAACGCCGTCGGCTGTCAAAATGAAATCGACAGCGATGTCGAAGGCACTTAATGCGGTAGGGCTACTCACTGAGCAAGTAATTACTATTACTACGTTTTAAGGCTACTGGTCGTTTAATTTATTTTAAAGGTAAAAAAAACATTATTACTTTTTTTTCTATTAGGAATAAGGGCTCGCTGAAGTTAAACTATCAAATGTTGCGTTTTAAACCCCTTCCCCTTTTACCCCACGACCATCAGTATCGCAAATGTATTATAAAACTAAACTTCTTCGATCTCATTTTTCAAGAAAACATTATACGGAGAGTGCACAGTGAAAACTTACAGGATTTGGTAGCTTTGACTACCAAACATCAGTTAAAGCAAATACTATAGAAACTTTAGCGAGTCAATATATACAGTTTCGGCAGAATTCGGACTGGCGGATAGTGAAAGCTGGACCAACAAACGATGTGTTCAACTCAACCGCTACGGGGCGGTTGCTAAGTAAGCGTACTCTATGCTATGAGAATCGTCAAGAGCTCTTCGTATTTAGTTAAAACCAACTGGTGCACATCCCCTTATCTGTTTTTGCAAGTCTAGTCTGGTAGTACCACAGAGTGTTCCAAAGAGTCTTTCTTCCATTCAAAAGTAGACTGTTAGGGGTGGCACCCTTCCACACCGTGGACGTCGTAACTCTCCGTGATAGATTAGCTCTTTTCCGGACTTCAGAAACCACTAAATGGCCACTGTATGAGTAACTTATGACGATGACATAGGACTCAGTTTTGAATGCTGTGTGAATTTGGAGCGGGTTTTGTGGGATGTTTGAATCACGATGTTTCTCTTTTTGCGACTGAATTGTATGGATAATGTGAATTTTTTATTGCATATACGCATTATCATAGTTAGTAATTGAGGGTCAGTATAATATAAAATCTCTATTTTTTTTTATTAAAAAAAAAATAAAGGAACACTACAGCTGTATATTGAATAAAACATCTTTTCCGGATATTTTGCGCACAATTTATATACATGTCCTTATTGTCCTGGTATTTTAAGGCTTTTTTAGGTTTCCCAACGTTTCCGGAATATCCGGAAAAGTTGTTTTATTCAATGAATTAATGTCCTCTATTAGAATCCATCATGTCATAATAACGTTTTGTTTCAATTCTCTTCAAATTCGTATATTAAAATTTACATTGTGGAAATGTAAAATTTTGTTATTTCTGCCCATTGATATATATCAATGGAAATGAAATACCTACAAAAAACGTACTTATCTGCACCACAGAATACTTAATTATTAAGTATCTGCACTTAATGATACTTTGTAATGACGGACTTAACAGGCAGCTATTGAACATTCGCAAGAAAAAATTCGTATCGAAATACTTATGATATATTTGTCTAATATAAGTCCACAACTACTTCGCATAAATAAAGGTATTTTTAATGGAAGATATGGTGAGTTGCTCACAAAGACACCATATCCCTCAGTGATGGATTAATCCTTTTCCGGCCTTCAGCGGACCGCTAAATAACCACGGAACCCGGGCCATAGCTATTACTTATATGTACGGGTCGTCTTTGCGAATAAACTGTTATTTAACTTTGCAATGGAGTACCAAGGTATTTTCTTTTCTTCTTAGATTTGTATATGTGGATGATTCTTTTACAAAGTACCTATGTGTTGCTATGTCTCAGTTGTGAAAAATTCATTCAAAGAGGCGTTGTCGAAACTGCCTCTGTGGTCTATTACTATGTGGTAACCCGCACTGCTATCAGATCCAGAGTTTCTAGGTTCGATTCCCTGTTTCCCCAGTGGGGCTACATATTCTTTTCGGTTTGGTAGGTGATAGGAATTGTTCTGGCTGGCCGCCTGGCAAGCTACCACCATCTCAACAAAGTCTGACGCCATAACAACATACTTTACAGCGTTGTTGTGTTTCGGCAGTTAAGAGATAGGATAGTCAGTTCCTCAGTGGTAGAAGATTCCAGAAGGCGAACATCAGGTATGATAAAGGTTGTGTGTTAAAAACTTACTTGTTTCTTACATTACTAATAGTCGGTTCTTTATTATAGTCTTCTAATTCTTCTTATTATCGAGTGAGGATTAGTAGCTACCTCTGGTGTCAGAGTTTATCAAGCCGCCTATAAGGCCTCTGACTTGGCTTAACGACTGTAATCAAATGACAACAGCCGGTACCGACGGTTTAACGTTATAATAATAATAACGTTATAATGCTCAGTTGTAATGCCGGTTTACGGTCACCCATCCAACACCTGGCTGGCCGAACTTTGCTTAAAGAGCTATGATTAAAATGAGCTATGATTTAATAGAGCATAGTGACTTAATTTAATAATTTTCATTTGATATTCACAGCACTATGTTAAGCTTATTTAAATGTTGCCTAACTTTAAAATTAATAAACATTTGTCAAAATGTTACGTACTTAAACGGAAACTCTAGGCATAATGAAATTACGTCCAAACCTTATCTTTAAAAGTTTTCGTTGCCACCGAGATTTAATGCTTACAAAGTTGTTATCAACTGAATCGAAAATAAGACGGAGGTGTAAATTAATTTTAATGTTAGTAAGTTAATGATTCATGTCGGAAAATGTTGATAAGAAAATACTTTTTCCTTTTTCAGCTCATATTTATGTGTTTTTGTGATCTTAATTTCCCTTGGTAGTATATCGTTTAGAAAATGTTTTTCTTACATTTATTATTTTATCCATTTGCTGTTTTATGTACTTACTACGACTTGTGTATTTATCATTTATTACGTTTATTACTTACTCAAAAGTTTGTCAAAACAAATAATCAAACTAATTAACTTGACACAACATGTTTCCTTCTTCAAATCCGGAATTTAATTCAACCCCAAAACGCCGCAGACATACATACATGTCTAGCGCAATCGTAATATGAATTGTAGTATACGACCGGCGCAGTTTGCCAAGTGTCCGGCGGTTACTGCCGGACGAGTTATAACGTCCGGACAATATCCTAGATTAACACAGTACTTGTGCACGTTTGCACCTGTATTGTTTAATAGCACGATGAAAGATTATTTACTAACAATTTAGGTTATTTTAATTATAAGTAAAAAGAGTATGGATAACACTACAATTAACCGAGTGCCTTCTAATATACTAATAAATGTAAAAGTTGTGGTAAAAGTTTGGATGTTTGTTACCCAATTAGAATTTAATTAGACACAGATAGTTTATAGCCTTAATTAAAATTTAATTCCGGCTATTAACTTTATTTTATTTTTCAAAGAACACATTTTGTACTTATATTCCCAGTAGAACGGCATCCACGCAGAAGTAAACGCAGGCGGCCATTAGTATTAAAATAATTTTGATTGTAACACTTCATAATAGAGAAATAATAAAAAAAAATCTTGTATTTTAATTCTGAAGAATCAATTGAAAGATCTAAAACTTTAAACTTTAGTTTACGAACCCCAATTTGTGAGCAGTGTATAGATAAATAATTTTAGAACATGTAAACTTAATTTCCTAGATTTATATTTTAACACCGACTTTTCAATTATGTAAAATAAATTCAGTACTAAGATTTATCCGTTCTGTAATGCATCTGATATCAGGGTGCAAAGTTTAAAATTAAGCTGCTGTTTATGTTGAACGGTGTTTTGTTGGAATATTCAAACAGTGGCTCGGTAGAACTGCACCGCATAACTTAATTTTCCATGCAAAACTTACACTGGAGTGGCCAAGGGGAAGACATTTTAAAACTTAAACAGATGCAAAGGAACAGAGCAAAATATCGAGCAGCCAATTTGTATTAAAAACGTGAATATACACTAATAATTATTTTTGTTATTTATGTAGTTTATGTTTAATCACATCACATTGATAAGGTAGTTGAAGGTTCATTGAAATTACTAGGATTCATTAAAAGGATTGGAAAAGAATTTAAAAAGGCAACCACATTAAAAACGCTATATTTCGCTTACGTTCGGTCCATACTTGACTTTGGTTGCACAATTTGGAGCCCCTCATACGATGTTCATGTTAATAGACTGGAGCAGGTCCAACAAAAGTTTATTAAATTTCTAAATTACAAAACAAACCGCCCAAATTCTTCTTACGCCGAATCAATTTGCTCATTATGGTATCTCATCTCTTAAAAATCGCCGTTCTCAATTTGACCTTTGTAACTTATTTAAAATCTTAAATAACCAAATGTTTTGCCCTGATTTATTGCAAAAGGTGAGCTTCATTGCTAAAACCAATTATCTAAAGCGCCCCTCACTAGTCAAATCATTAAATGACAAATATTTCAATGTTTTCGTGTCACCCTCTGCAAGTAAAAATTATACACGTAATCGTTTCATATTAAGAAGTTTGAATATATATAATGTAACTAACTAAATAAATAAATAAATAAATAATAATAAATATTTTCCATACAATCACACCAATTATCTATCATTAAGTATCATGAAGAACTTGTGTTATGGATACTAGATAACGGAGAAACATACTTATAAATACATACATAATATACATATTGAACACCCAGACCAAGACAAATAGACATGTTCATGCACACAAATATTTGTCTTGTCCGGGGATCGAACCCGGGACCCCTGGCGCAGAAGGCGGCGTTAGTACCCCTGCGCCAAACAGGTCGTCATTACTTATTGTAATCTTGACATGGTTAATTCAGCAGTTGATATTTTTAGTAATTCATTACCTAAATTTAAACGTTTCATACATGCAAACCATAATACACAAAACAACTAGATTAATATCATAGAAATATAGTAAATAATAATAAGTTAGTTAAAAAAAATATTGTTTATGTGTGCATTTTAATTGTGATCAATTTAAATAAGGTTTTTTGTTTTTGTGTTCATTGTTAAAATAAATCATATAGTTTACTATCACATAGTTGCTTAAAGTTAGTTTATGAAGTTCTATCAATATTTTTTCTTTTGTAAGTTATAGCTTGTCCAGATATATCCTTATCTTTTTTTTTGTTAGTTATAACTTGGCCAAATATATCCATATCGGCACTATAGGTCCATTATAGCTAGTAAGATAGTTAAAAAATCACTGTTTGTTGCCAAAATAATAAATAAATAAAATATATATATGTATATTCCGCTCTAAGTTTTAATGTTAAACATTACGATAGGTGTCGCCTAAATGTGCCAGTAGTTCATCAGAATTTATAAGCCGTATTGGCTACTGAAAACACAATTTAAGGCTGAAACAGAAACAAAGCACCGTTGTTACACACATTCGCAAACAGCGCGTATCCAAAGTTTTCCATCTCTCTTTAACAAGCGAAAGTCAATAAGCTTGCTATTACTCCGATGAACCAGATATGTCAAGAACAACAAAGCCGATCTCGTTACAGACGGAACGTCCGGTCGCGCGCGCCCGGCGGGTTACGGCTTTGTATCGACATTATGACGTTGACGTGACGCTTATTTGATTCTCGCTGATTTGATACTTTTCTTTGGGAAAACAAAAGATGTACGACTCGTCTGTAAAAAATACGGCGGAAATGTGAGTTGTATCCTTCTAAAGATTTTTAGATAGATTGGAAATAGAAGATGCCACGTAATTTCATCTTTTTTGTAATTATACATTAAATCATTTTAAAGTTAATTTTTTAGGACAGTCCAAGGTATTAAAAAGAAAGGCAAGATATATTCAAATATGGACAGATGTATGAGACCTATATTTTTAACCTCAAGCTTTACAGATGTGTGATAAAAGAGACACAAAAAATACTGTATAATATTTTAAACAATTGAGTTTGTAAGTAAACTTTAAAATAACATTAAAATAAACATATTAAACATTACCATTAACATTCTGAGTTTAAATAAATATGCAATTTGTTTTTGTAATCTCCTACCAAATGAGTCCAAACAATTAATGGAAAACAGCAATCATGTTGTTAAATGAGGCGTTAAAATGATTCTGCCACCACACGCTGTTGGAAATTTTTTCGTCTTCATATCCTGAAACGATTTCGTGTAAATGGGTTTTTACAGCGACAATCTTTGTAAGTACAAAATGAAATGAAAAGTGTAATACTTGGCAGAATCATTCTTAAACAAATATTGGGCGTAAAATTATTTAGCATAGTGTTGATTGCCAGAACGTTTATATATCGGAATTTAAAATGGCATACTGTTAAGATGGCAGAATATAATTTTTCATAATTACCTTTGGCATTTTGCATAATTTTGTTTCACATACCTTTTATTTAGTACCATGATTATTTCACTTGGCATTCTATGAAGATGTCAGAATTTCATTTGGAACAATTTCGTTAGGTTTCTAATGGAAATTTGTAACAACTTTTTTTATATAAAACATTATATAATTTAATTTTATATATTATAAATATTATATAGTTTTGCTATACTAGCTAAAGACAGAACAGAATTGCTGCATGCTTGCTGTATGCTTTCATGCTTGCTGCATGCTAGTATGTTTGCATGATTGCTGCATGCCTGTATGCTTGCATCTTTGCTGCTTGCTTGCATGCTTGTTGCATGCCTGTATGCTTGCATCTGTGCTGCTTGCTTACATGATTGCTGCTAGCTTGCATGCTTGCTAATTATTGAAGCAGAGACAGTAGTTTTGAACTTGATGCAAGAAGCAAGCAAGGCATGCTTGGCAGCATATCCATAATAATAAAAAAAGCAGAATCATCATTTGGCAGAATGTTTGCGCATTATAATTACTATAGCCCTGAAATTTCTGACAAAAGACGATTCTTCCTGTGAACATTCAGCCAAATGATGATTCTGCTTTTAACTATTATGGATATGAAATTTCTGCCAAAAGACGATTCTGCATCTGAACGTTCTGCCTTACAAAATTATGCGTTTCGAATATATGACAAATGAGTGTATGCCAAACAACTTTCTGCGAAATGAGGTTTATGCCAACCTTTGTTATGCAGAATAAAATTATGACTTAAAAATTTAGTGTCTGTATTAGTTTTTTTTTCTTTAAATAGGCTTGCCCTTGGCATCATTCTGAATCGCCAGATTTAAGAAGAAGCTGAACATGGAGCAAACTTGCCTAGAAATAGGTTATTCATTCGAGCTTTAAATATACCAGGGTTACTAGCTTTGTACGCAGATGAGGAATTTCAACCAGGTAGGAGTGATAGCCCGCAGTACGTCTGGACTCAAAAAAAAAGGTCAGGTAAAAAGAAGTATTATGAACATGTTTATTTGTTATCGAGTATGCATAACATCCGTTCTTAAATGAAACTTACCTCGGATTTGGTAATTTGTGTGATTGTAAGACATATAAGAATTATTACATCTCCAGGGACGCGGCGGGGCAGATGGCGCCGCGCTGCCCGCCCGCGGCTGCTGGCGCTGCCGGTGGCGCGGACGGAGCGCGGTAGGCATGCTCACACTAATCGTACGTTGCACACTATCGGCGTCATAATTGCTCAGCACTTTGAAATCGACCTGTTTGCCGATAGCTTGGGATCCCTTTGTAACAAGTCCAGGAAAATATAGAATGACATGTTTAATTAAGGCGATACTCGAAAAAAATATGCTGAAGCGAGATAGCAATGAGAAAACGACGCGCACGGGAGCGAGTATTTTCTGTTGACTCAATTTGAACTTGGATTTTAGGATTTTATTGACATATTTTTTTTATTATTTTGTTAATAAATAAGGCACCATTAATTAACGTAAGCACGTACGGTTAACTTTCTAACAAAGTCACTTGCCGACAGGAAGTTTTAATATAATTAAGACCTATAATAATCGGCACAATAATAATTATTTGATTAACACATTAGGAAACTTCAAAGTTCCACGCATATCTGACACAAAAACCCGAGCTCTATACAGTTGAGATACGACTCATTTTAGCTTGAAAACTGTTCATTTGCTTGTGTCACAGGGTGTACTTATATTAAGTTAAGCGGAATACCTCTGCTATTAATTTCTAGTCCCACGTCAATAACTTGCGTTGATTAAATTCCGCCAAGGTACCTCACTTCATGTGTCGTAAAGTTTACATGGATTGGGATATAATTCGGGACCTCCAGAGAGAATTTCTAGATTTATTAAATCTATTGTTTTCGTTCGAGTGTAATTTAATTCTGCCGTAGGATGATATTACCAGCTTTAAGGTACACAAAGTAAAGGGGATTACTTTGAGTGCTCCGAATAATTTGATTTGGGTTTAAGTACTACTCCAATTTGTCAGTTGTTTTACTTAATCAAGATATAAAATCTCCTTTATGATACTTATGAGCCAATCAGCTTAAGGGAAATCGAGGAATTAAGCAATAAGTATAATGACTACCAACATTAGTATATGTAGAGCATTATTATGATAGCAAGCGATGAAAACTGTCAAATACTATAGTAAAGGATAGGCTTTTGTTTTACTTTGCAAATATAAAGTACCTACATAAAAGTTACATTTTTCAGTAACATAATTTTATTATAAGCTAATGCTCGAAATATACTTTTGAGTACTTATCAGATACTTGCTGTGTACCTACTCCGAGATACTCACGCAAGCAAATTTTGTATTTTAAAATTGTATAATGAAACGAAGGATGAAAGAAAACTTGGGTAATGTTAAGCGAAGCGAAAAAAAATACAGTCAAGCTACTAGATAATGCTAAAGTCATTTTATTATATTTTTTGTAGCATTTTTAAAAATCAAATGCGTCGAGTTTAACATCGCATCCGGTACAGAAGTTTCCAAATTGCCATACCAAAATGGTGTCCATGATTTTTTGTCGCAAATCTGATGAACAAACGGAAAGGTCGTACTTTGGGTCGCGTCCGAACGATTAATTATCACCCCGACGCGATTCGGACAAACAACATGGCGAATGAAAAATTGTTTTGAGTGATCGTGAAAACGGAAAAGGGCGGCAAATTGATGTTTCAACGATTGCGACTGAAAATTCGTAAAATATGGACTTGCAACCTAACGAAGCGTTTTTGGGTATATTTTGTATAACTTGTCGTTCCGTGCCAATCACTCAATTCGTTCATTCTTTGTTACACGGGTGCCGACAGCTACGGAAATGAATTGATTGTTACCGTTAAATGACGGTTTTATAAAATTACAGACTCGTAACCAGAAAAGTATACTTATAAGCTAATCTGTGACAAAAACAAACTTTCAGTTCATTAAATTCTTGTTGGTCCTCACAAAATAAAAAAGCTGGAGTCGACGCGTCAAGACGATTAAATGCTTGAAAAACTCCTATAGTCCAAATCGAAACATTAAAATGCTTACTGAAAAGTTTTTACATTATATAACCTCGGAAAATATCATTGTCTATATTGGTTACAGTCGCACTAGATTTCAACGGAAGATCAAAGATATTCTGCCTTTATTTTATAGTTTCTATTTTTATTTATGCCTTTTGATAATAATGAAACCGAGAACTGATTAAGACAGAAAGAAAAGAAAGAATAGGTATTATATAGGAAAAAATCAAAAGAATCTTAACCTCATAATACGACATATCTATGTACTCAAATATCTTAAGTAAGTAATTTAGTTAATTTATTAGTTTCGCTCAACAAATCTCTGACCGCTTCCCGTCCACGATGCGGACAACGGCTCACATTCTTCGTTCCTAGTAAAGATAGAAATAACAAATGACGGCCGACCGGACCCCGGTCCGTTTTGGGATACACACAATTTATCCCGAAAGAGGGACTTGTTTTTGCCATTAGCCTAATGTGTAAATAAATGCGTACAATAATTAAACAAAACGGAATGACGCGAAACTAATTACTTTTAAACCCAACTCTTGTATTTTTCATTAGGCTTGTATGAGGCTCGAGATTATTAGTGCCAACGGTGTAGAAGTGATAAAAACATTAGAAGGGTGGTCCTATCAAATCTTTTTTTGTTAAAGACTGAAAAGGTTTGTTCATAGGTAATTCTACACATAAGACATCGGTTACAGTAATCATCATTGGGTTCCGTACATTCCACTTTTAGGTTAACGATTTCGTATGGGCATGTTGATTTTATTCTTCCATTTTTTGTTAATGACGTGACAATGACCTATATTTATGTAAATGTATTATAAGTAATGCATTCTAGATTAAAAATCGCCAGTGGATCGGACCTACTTTAAAGACTCCAAAGCAAAAATCCACTTAAGATCAATGAGCAGATTACTGACGTTTCGTACCGAACAAGTTCGGACACTTAATTTGTACGAAATTACACTCTTTAATTTTTTTTTATGACAAATCGGTGACCGTTTAAATTAAAGCGGTTTTGTACAGTCGGGCAAAAATCACAAAGTACGTAAAAAGTTCAAAACAGTACGTGTTCAAAGTGTCCGAACTTATTTTGTAACAAAATAACTTAAATAACTTAACAAAATAAGTTGCCGAGCTGCTGAATTGCTGAGCCAAAAAAGAAAGTAATTGCTATTACTAAAAAAAACATTGACAAAATGTCGCTAAGTCACATTGTATGGTTTTCTCAATATTTACGAGAGCCTACATTCAAACCCTCTAGGTCACTGGTTTAGACGCAACTTCTGATCATAGTGTAAGGTGGATCAGTAAGAATAATAAACAAAAAAGGAATCGGCATCTCAACGTTTCGTTTATTAATGAGATAGGACTCAAGTTTAGTCATATTTCTGTTTTGCAGCGTTGTAACTATCTATATTTTATGCTTATTTGAACTTGGAAAAAGTGTTCCTGCATTATTAGTTCTAAAATAATAAATATACCAAACATACTTAAATGGTAGGGTTGACTTTCTTTGAGGTTGAGGACCGAACAAGTTCAAATATAAAAATATTTTGTTGAACATAATAACATGCAGTCGGAGGCATAGAATTTAATAATAAGTCAAATCATTCATAATGTCATACTCATGCCTCTGACTGCATGTTATTATGTTGAACAAAATATTATAATATTTATCTTGTTTCCGTCTTTTCAGTCAGCTTGTCTTTTGATGCAGGCGGTTATTTAGTATTTTTTTAATTTATATATTTCTTTAGCGTAACACAGTCTGTATAAAAAAGGAAGAAATAAAGATATTTCTATTATCATACTGACATTATTTTCACTGGAGTCAGTGCGTAGGCCTTTCACTGGTTTTCCTTTCAAAGCACTCCATGCGTAAATGCCGGGGGGAAATATTAAAATGGAATATGTGCCACGAGCCTTTTAAATATATTATATTTTATTTGTGTGGCAGACGTTTTGACGAGGAGCGTAAATATGTTTGTTTTTATTAATGCGTCAACGTTTACTTTTGGGTCCTATGCCAATATTTTTGTAATACAGTTGATGATTCGTTTAGCTTAATAATGTGAAAGTAAAAGCATATTGTAATGAAGTTTATGAGGATAAATTAATAAATAACGGACATATATTGATCTGATACCGAGTTATTTTGCTTCAGTGGGTTACAGAAAATTAGGATATTTATATACTTACATACATCGATAACAACACCCAGACACAGAGCAAACACAAATGTTCAGCATATTATTGTTTGTCCTGAGTAAGTATCAAACTAGGCAACTCTAGATTTGATAAGTACCATTAGAAGACCACAGAAGTGGTTTAATTTTATTACATTTTACCGTTAACTTTAACTTCAATAAAAAGAGGTTAGTAGGTACTCAAATTGGTACCTTCGCAACCGAGTATGTCTGTCTGAATGCCGCAAAGTTTGTGTGTTTGGATGTTTGTTACTCTTTCACGCAAAGACTACTAAACCGATTTGGATGAAATTTGGCAAAGAGATAGAAGTAAGCCTCCATTAATACATAGGCTACGTTTTATCCTGATAGTCAAACGGGGACGGCAACGACGCGGGTGAAATCGCGGGCGGCTGCTAGTTGTTTATAACACTGTATCGATAACTTTAACTTGCATAAAAATAGGTATACAATTTGGTACCTTCGCAACCGAGTCTGTCTGTCTGAATCCCGCCGTTCAGCAATAGAGACGCCGACATCGGTGTCTGCACCAAATTGGTTTTGTGTCACGTCCATCGGATATTTGAATTGCTTTTAACCTCAATATGAAATAGCTTTGCGCGCAGTTTTTTTCGTCGGGATTTCCCATTCACAAGTATTCGTAGAGTGTGGACCCTTAATTCAGGGAAATAATAATAAAATAATTTCACTCTCATTTATAGTTGCTCAAGGGTTCTTCCGATAGTATTTTTTCGAAAGATATAGTTATTATTGGTAAAAAGGAGGTGTCAAAGGGTTTGAATTACTGTGGGAACTGAAAGTTCATTAAGAAGATCCATGTCCCACTCCGAACTGCGATTCCATACAGAACGGGATATGGGAACATGCGAGGGTGAATGGAGGGTAAAGGACGGAGTAATAAAAATAAAGGATAGACAGAAAAACAGAAAAGAATGCTGGACCATAATCTGGTCTTTGATGCGCCTAGACATAACTCGCACGCGGAGACAAGATGACATGTCCGCCTGGTGGTTGGTCGCCTTGGACCTTTCTCCGGTCATAGTGGGTTCAGCAGTTGAAGCAGCACATCTTGGATTTTGCCCTTGTTCGGGCACTCGCTGAAGGCGTGGTTTTCGTAGCAGTGGACGCAGACCTCCACTTTACTCGTGCACTTACTGCGTATGTGCATACATGCATGTAATACTGCATGAAGGACGAGAACTCCTCGACGTGCACCCGGGCGTAGTCCACGTTGGTCTTTAGGGCCTTGATGATTGCCTTAAGTTTCAAGAGTCTCACGGGTTCAGCGGTTTTGTTATTCGCGGAGGCGGATTGAGTACCAAGCTTCTTGAGTGCGGTGTTGAGGTGTCAGTCTTGTCGAACTCAACACGGAAGGTTCGTGTCGAGCTCGACAAGACCGCCGGATGAAGGTCTTTCGCTGGAGCGAAGTTGAGGCTCTTGAAATCCATGCTCTTGCTAAAGCCCGTGATTATCTGCTCACGGGTGGCGCTATCCGTTTTGCCCGCAAGGATGGTTGCCGGCTTGGTCTTCGCTGGCTGCGGGACAGGTTTTGGCTTCAGGACAGATGATGGTGCTTGACGTGGTGCACTGTTTCGCTTGGGTGGTCCGAACTTTATGTTGTTTTTCCATTGTGTCCATCTTGGGGGTTAAGGTGGAGAGGGCCTGAGCGATAGATTCGGTTTGTACTGCAGAAGCGGTGGGAGACGGTATTGTGGTCTTTGATGACACAGTCTATGAGTACAGTAGAGTTGCAGGCGTAGATCGTGAGATCGCAAAGGGTAAAGATGCGGACCTTTTGGTCTCTCTGGGAGCTCTGCACAAGGGTCTAAATCTCTTGCGCATAATTTCGAATGGAGGCGAAGAACCCATCTTCGTCCTCGGGGTTCGACGCAATGTCGTCGTTGCGCGGGCCGGATCGACCGCCAGGCTGTAAGCCATGAAGTTATTGTCATATTCATCGTAGTCCGACATGATTTTCACGTATGTTACTTACTCGCAAAGGGATGAGATTAACCAGTCTAGGTCACTACGTTACCGTGAACCTAGCCGTTTCCAGGGGGCGCAGCGGGGAGGCTCTCATCTCTCTCACATTCGGTTAGGTTGGTGGTAGGAGGGTAGGATTTGTCCTCCTGGCTAGGTACCATCATCTTATCTAACTCTGTCACTATGGCAAAAATATTTTTACTATTATTTTTAGTGTTCTGGCAGTTAGAGAAAGATAGCCAATGGTTTTTGAATTCCGGGAGAAGCGTGATTTCACCTTCAGACTTGCAGAAAATATTTTATTGGCCATCAGCATAATTATATTGTCAGAGAAAAAAAAGTGATATACCTAATTTATAATTAAAGTGACAATTATTTGTGACAAATTAAAAACATCAATGAGGAAAAGCAATTTATAAATGAACTAAAACAAGTACTTTACAAAAAATGCTACTATACCATTACCGAATATTTAGAAGACAAAAACATAGATATCAACACTTAAATAACCATAATTAAAAAAAAATTGTTCCTTCTCCCAATTGAATATTGTTGTGCCCATCAGGGTCCATAGTGATACCTATTTTTAAGTTACATCTATTGTACATCTATGGAATGCAATAAAGTATTGAGTATTGAGTACAGCCAATCAGGACCTTGCCTCAGCATAATGCCGTTGCACTGTGATACAACATCACAAAGCAACGGCGCCGGTATTCTGGCAGGGCCTGCGGGAAGTAACATCATCCGTAGTTAAAAAATATACCTAAATGTACAAAAAAACATGCACTTAATCTAAAAAGATAGACTTAAACCCGTCTTAATGCCATAGAAGCCAGGGCCGGTAAAACCCATAACAAAAAAATAACAAAAAACAGTACACAAACAAAGCACGTCATTTTGACAGCACATGACAATGACATTTAACAGTGACACGTTTACAGAAACAACTCGACTTTGCCACGTCCTTAATGAAAAAAAATAAATATGTAGGTAGGTAGGTGTAAATAAATTTAGGTGGGGATGTATCGAACGAGATACAGTTAATGCAGATTATTAGTTTCATTCTTCAGTGCTACATTGCTTTGCATCAGATCTGATGAAGGCTATCTATTTACCAAAAGCAAATAAGTATAAAATCACATCGTTTTATTGTTACTGTAATATTTACAGTCATATACTTCTATCATATAGAATAATTTCAGGTTTTTCTTTATGTAAATTTCGGAGAATATTTTACGGGAATAACAAAAGTACTTTTACTTAAGCCTAAAACTAAAAAATAGTGTTTGAGAATGTGTTAAGATCACATTTAAGTCCCAGTAGCAAAAAAAAAAAAAAATCTCTTATTTGCAAAATAGTTGAGCAAACGATAGCATAAGTAGTTCGTTCTTGATATATCCAGAGTGTCTGAGTCGCACCATAAGGGTTCCTTTTTACCATTTTGGTAGGGAACCCTAAAAAGTGTAAATAGCAATCAATTATTATGATCTTTATTATTTATGTTGTGTGGTGTCTGGAATTGAAGTTCAAACGGCAATCTCGTCAAATACATACCTACTTTTATGAATCAGTGTAGGAAGCGCTCACGGCCGCGCTTGACAGACTGATCGTATACGATCACGTTTGTTAAGCAAAGTTCGGCCCGGTCAAGTGTTGGATTGGTGACCGTTACGTGGCATTACAACTGAGCGCTTCCGTGCTTCGGAGGGCACGTTAAACCGTCGGTTCCGGCTATTGTCATTTGATTACAGTCTTTAAGCCAAATCAGAAGCCTTATAGGCGGCTCGATAAACTCTGACGTACCTACCAGAGGTGGCCACTAATCCTCACTCGATAGAAGAAGAAGTGTAGTATAAATGTAGTATAGATATTTTTATTCTGTAGATATTGTACTTTACTAACACTAGTTATAAGAATATTGTTACTACCACAAATGGGCTATACTATACATGAATTAAATGAATTTAATTGAATTGTAGTATCGCGCCATGTTGGAATTTTATTGGTAAAAATTTAAACAGAATTCTTCGTAATATTTGTTCCAAGCAATATTGCGCTAGTACAAAAGTACCGATAGCACAGTCTACGAGTATATAACTTCTCTTTCATACCGATACTACGTGATTGCTCACTCTCTAAAAAAATAACTTGGGGGAAAATATATGAATATATTGTAATGTTTATAGACTTATTTGAAAGTAAATCTTTAAAATGAAATTCAATAATATAACATTTATATGGTACTACGACTGCCCGCAGTTTCAGCCGCGTGGTTCCCGTTCCCGTAAGAATATCGAGATAAAAAAATATCTTATATTTTAATCCAAGCTATCTACTGCCTCGGTGCCAAATTTTATCCAAATCCGTTCAGTAGTTTTAGCGTGAAAGAGTAACAAACAAAGAAATAAACAAACTAATACACTTCCGCATTTATAATACACCCGTTTCCGTGGGAATATCGGGATAAAAAGCAGCCTATGATTTAATCTAGGCTATCTTCTATCTGTTTGACAAATTTCATCCAAATCAGTTCAGTAGTTTTTGCGTGAAAAATAGCATAACAGTACAAACAACAAACAAACAAACCTTCGCATTTATTTATATTATTAGTAGAAAGGATTTAGCGTTAATCGATCGGTAAATCAAATCAGCGGTGAAATCCGCTCAAATTGCTCTCATTTTTCCTGCAACAAGCTCGCTCTCACATGCGCTAATTATTATTATTGGTTTAAACTGTAAATTTCATAAAAATAAATGTTGAATATTAGAGAAGTTAGCCTACGTCGTATTTATGGGATCTTGGTCCTTTGATAACTTACGAAGAAAAAGACACCTGGTACTTTAATGTAGTATTATTACGAAAAGAAAATAATAGTAAGACTGCAAGGACATGACACGCGTATGCTCGTTGTACTGGTACACCATACTAATAGACCATCGTGGTTAAAGTATGACTACGAGGACATATGTGTGTATTCTCGTGGTCATACGGGTATAAATAAACTAGTAGACCACGTAGTAATAGTTTGACTACGAAGACAGATATATCCTCCTAGTCATACAGGGCCATTATTCACTATAACCACTTAGCGATTCCTTGCTCAAACCACGCCAATGTCGTACTTGGTTTTGACATTTTCAAAAGCCGTTTTCTCCATGATACTCCCAAATTATAAAGTTATTGTACAAGTACATGAAAGTCACAAGTTGTATAATTACTAAACAAGTAAAATAACTTTAAATTTGTAAGTGTCATAGAGAAAACGAATTTTGAAAATGTCGAAACCAAATACGACATTCGCGTGGTTTGAGCAAGGAATCGCTAAGTGAATACGGGCCCTGGTATGATATACTAATAGACCACGTGGTTTAGTATGACTACGTCGTCGTCGTCGTCGTCTCAGCCACATGACACCCACTGCTAGGTATAGGCCTCCCCCAAGGATCTCCACCACGATCGGTCCTGCGCTGCCCGCATGCAGCGGCTTCCCGCGACCTTCACCAGATCATCGGTCCCCCTTGTGTGGGGCCTATCTACGGAGCGTCGTCCGGTACGCGGTCGCCATTCCAGAACCTTTACGCCCCACCGGCCATTGGTTCTACTCGCTATGTGTCCCGCCCACTGCCACTTCAGCTGAGCAATCCTTCGAGCGATGTTAGTAACTTTAGTTCTCCTGCGGATCCCCTCATTTCTGATTCGATCACACAGGGAAACGCCGAGCATAGCTCTCTCCATTGCACGCTGAGTTACCTAGAGCCTCCTTATCAGACACATAGTTAGCAACCACGTTTCACTGCCGTAAGTCATCACTGGCAACACACACTGGTCGTAGACTTTCGTCTTGAGACACTAAGATAAGTTGGCCGCGAAGATTTTACGGAGTATGACTACGAGGAAATGGGATATCCTCGTAATCATACGGTATAACAAACTAGTATAACCACTATTAAACAGCTTTATTTACATAGACTTAAGCATCTTGATAGTAGTTTCAGAGCAACCGTTTAACTGGTTATTGAGCGAGCTACCCTGGACCCAAGCCAAGCATTCAAATTGAAGTGGCAATATGTAGTAACAACTATTCAGATGTTATCTACTGAGGAGTATAAAACTCTTTGTTATCGTCAAAACTTGCAAAATGTGGAAAAAAATAACACGAGAAAATTGTTTAACGATATGTATTTTTTTATTAAGATTAAATTTATTAAACAATTTTTAAATTCAAGCAACTGTCGATTAGTTGATCGTGATTTTAAATATTGTTTTGTCGGTCAGTTAATCAGTTGGTGAAAATGGGACTTTAACACATACTGATAAACGGATGATTTAACGCTAAACGTCATTGTATTTCAGTCGTATGTTTGAAGTTTCAGTTTTAAGCTACGATTATCTAATCGTCAGTTTTTTTGTACCTACAATGGGGAAGCGCTTAGCCTGCATCATACATGGTGTTAAGTAATAATAAATATATAAATAATAAATATTTCTTACACTCACATCAATTAACCTATCCCCAAAGTAAGCACTGTAAGGCCTGTGTTATGGGATACTAGGGTAACGGATATAAATACATATAATTATACATATATAAGTATTTATGTGTCATGTCATCAAACATCCATGACTCAAGTACAAATGCTCATATTCATCATACAAACATTTGCCCCTACCGGGATGCGAACCCAGGACCACAGAGTTGGCGACACCTTGAAACTGGTGTACGTACCACTCTACCACGGAGGTCATCCGATTCCGATATCCGAGTTATGATAAGACTGAAGTTTGAGTCGCACTTCTCCTGGAATCCTTAACTACTGAGTAACTGGATTTTTTATCTCTTAACTGTCGAAGAATAACACTTAAGACATTGGCGATAGACTTTGATAAGATGGTGGTAGCTAGGAAGGCGGACTTAAGAACCTGTTCTACCACTAACCAATCAGTTCAGCCAGTTGGTGAAATCGACTCACTTGGAGTCTCTAGCCTGTTACCTATATTTCATACTAAGGTGTCAATTTCCAAAATAGATCTTGCTTATTACATGTCAGTAAACTTTACTTGTTTATATTAATATGACAAATGCTTCCCTGTTAATTCAATAAATCAAAGGTTCGTAATGAAAATATAACTTTTGACGTCTCAATTATCGATGGCCGAATATCAATTGCGAAACAATAAACAGGTATCGAAAATTTTATGTCGAAAATGAATTATGTCGCTTTAATTTAATTCGTTATGGGTCACTGATTTAAAGTAATGAATCGAAATTTATTATTCGGAACTCTATTTTAGTTAGTTTGTCGCGGTAGTCGGAAATTATATAAAAGTTCGTCTTTAGTGGAACTTGGTGAAATGTTGCGATATCAAAATTTTTACCACTTTTTAATATGTATCTAACGCTGTTAGGCTTAGATTACAGATAGATTCATTAAGAAATAAAAGATGGATTGAAGCTATGCTTTCATGCATCGATGTGAGGCGCCTGATTTGGTTATAAGTATACGGTGAAGTAGTAATTTCTATTTTTTTTTATTTAGATAAAAAAATGTCGGCCACGATAGATTCGTGGCCAAATGGCAACGAATAATTACTTCGAGTTAATTTGTTCAATGTCAAGTATCTATGACAAAATTAAACTTAAAATATGTTTTAAATCGTAGAATGGAACGATCAAATGACTGAGTATATTTAGTACTGGAAGTGAATAATAATTGATATGCCTAGCGTAACTCTATTTTCATTTCGTTTCTTATTTTTTTCTACTAATTTGTAAATATGAATTGAATAAAATATCACATGACATAATAAAGGTGACAAAGAAAATATACGGTCTACATGTGGCGCCCTGCAAAGGCATAGCAATAGTTAAATAACTAACGGCTATTTCTTTATAAATAACAAAACATTACACTTAATTTCCATACAAATTTTAAATTAAAATATTATCAATTACAGGTCAAACATGTAAAATACAATAGTTCAGGCTTATTACATATTATTTCTTAATTACATAATAAAATATAGTCGGCCCGTACATGAGAATTGTTGTAAGTAAGTAGTTGTTGTGACACACTCGCCGTTGTAGTGGTGGAATAAAAACACTAAGTGAATACGGGCCCTGGTATGATATACTAATAGACCACGTGGTTTAGTATGACTACGTCGTCGTCGTCGTCGTCTCAGCCACATGACACCCACTGCTAGGTATAGGCCTCCCCCAAGGATCTCCACCACGATCGGTCCTGCGCTGCCCGCATGCAGCGGCTTCCCGCGACCTTCACCAGATCATCGGTCCCCCTTGTGTGGGGCCTATCTACGGAGCGTCGTCCGGTACGCGGTCGCCATTCCAGAACCTTTACGCCCCACCGGCCATTGGTTCTACTCGCTATGTGTCCCGCCCACTGCCACTTCAGCTGAGCAATCCTTCGAGCGATGTTAGTAACTTTAGTTCTCCTGCGGATCCCCTCATTTCTGATTCGATCACACAGGGAAACGCCGAGCATAGCTCTCTCCATTGCACGCTGAGTTACCTAGAGCCTCCTTATCAGACACATAGTTAGCAACCACGTTTCACTGCCGTAAGTCATCACTGGCAACACACACTGGTCGTAGACTTTCGTCTTGAGACACTAAGATAAGTTGGCCGCGAAGATTTTACGGAGTATGACTACGAGGAAATGGGATATCCTCGTAATCATACGGTATAACAAACTAGTATAACCACTATTAAACAGCTTTATTTACATAGACTTAAGCATCTTGATAGTAGTTTCAGAGCAACCGTTTAACTGGTTATTGAGCGAGCTACCCTGGACCCAAGCCAAGCATTCAAATTGAAGTGGCAATATGTAGTAACAACTATTCAGATGTTATCTACTGAGGAGTATAAAACTCTTTGTTATCGTCAAAACTTGCAAAATGTGGAAAAAAATAACACGAGAAAATTGTTTAACGATATGTATTTTTTTATTAAGATTAAATTTATTAAACAATTTTTAAATTCAAGCAACTGTCGATTAGTTGATCGTGATTTTAAATATTGTTTTGTCGGTCAGTTAATCAGTTGGTGAAAATGGGACTTTAACACATACTGATAAACGGATGATTTAACGCTAAACGTCATTGTATTTCAGTCGTATGTTTGAAGTTTCAGTTTTAAGCTACGATTATCTAATCGTCAGTTTTTTTGTACCTACAATGGGGAAGCGCTTAGCCTGCATCATACATGGTGTTAAGTAATAATAAATATATAAATAATAAATATTTCTTACACTCACATCAATTAACCTATCCCCAAAGTAAGCACTGTAAGGCCTGTGTTATGGGATACTAGGGTAACGGATATAAATACATATAATTATACATATATAAGTATTTATGTGTCATGTCATCAAACATCCATGACTCAAGTACAAATGCTCATATTCATCATACAAACATTTGCCCCTACCGGGATGCGAACCCAGGACCACAGAGTTGGCGACACCTTGAAACTGGTGTACGTACCACTCTACCACGGAGGTCATCCGATTCCGATATCCGAGTTATGATAAGACTGAAGTTTGAGTCGCACTTCTCCTGGAATCCTTAACTACTGAGTAACTGGATTTTTTATCTCTTAACTGTCGAAGAATAACACTTAAGACATTGGCGATAGACTTTGATAAGATGGTGGTAGCTAGGAAGGCGGACTTAAGAACCTGTTCTACCACTAACCAATCAGTTCAGCCAGTTGGTGAAATCGACTCACTTGGAGTCTCTAGCCTGTTACCTATATTTCATACTAAGGTGTCAATTTCCAAAATAGATCTTGCTTATTACATGTCAGTAAACTTTACTTGTTTATATTAATATGACAAATGCTTCCCTGTTAATTCAATAAATCAAAGGTTCGTAATGAAAATATAACTTTTGACGTCTCAATTATCGATGGCCGAATATCAATTGCGAAACAATAAACAGGTATCGAAAATTTTATGTCGAAAATGAATTATGTCGCTTTAATTTAATTCGTTATGGGTCACTGATTTAAAGTAATGAATCGAAATTTATTATTCGGAACTCTATTTTAGTTAGTTTGTCGCGGTAGTCGGAAATTATATAAAAGTTCGTCTTTAGTGGAACTTGGTGAAATGTTGCGATATCAAAATTTTTACCACTTTTTAATATGTATCTAACGCTGTTAGGCTTAGATTACAGATAGATTCATTAAGAAATAAAAGATGGATTGAAGCTATGCTTTCATGCATCGATGTGAGGCGCCTGATTTGGTTATAAGTATACGGTGAAGTAGTAATTTCTATTTTTTTTTATTTAGATAAAAAAATGTCGGCCACGATAGATTCGTGGCCAAATGGCAACGAATAATTACTTCGAGTTAATTTGTTCAATGTCAAGTATCTATGACAAAATTAAACTTAAAATATGTTTTAAATCGTAGAATGGAACGATCAAATGACTGAGTATATTTAGTACTGGAAGTGAATAATAATTGATATGCCTAGCGTAACTCTATTTTCATTTCGTTTCTTATTTTTTTCTACTAATTTGTAAATATGAATTGAATAAAATATCACATGACATAATAAAGGTGACAAAGAAAATATACGGTCTACATGTGGCGCCCTGCAAAGGCATAGCAATAGTTAAATAACTAACGGCTATTTCTTTATAAATAACAAAACATTACACTTAATTTCCATACAAATTTTAAATTAAAATATTATCAATTACAGGTCAAACATGTAAAATACAATAGTTCAGGCTTATTACATATTATTTCTTAATTACATAATAAAATATAGTCGGCCCGTACATGAGAATTGTTGTAAGTAAGTAGTTGTTGTGACACACTCGCCGTTGTAGTGGTGGAATAAAAACACTGATTCCCGTCAAAGTTATAATACGTAGAAAATAAGTAAAAATACAGTAAGTAGTAATTAATTGTGGGATACTAATTTGTTTCGCGGTAAATCAGTTTAAGGAGTGCGCGCTGTGAGTAACAAACAATAACATTTAAAATGATAATTCAACTTTAATAAAATTATGAAAATATTATTTTCATAATTTTATTAAAGTTGAATTATCATTTAAAGTATTCTTCATTTAAACAATTAACAACGCATAGTAGTTTACTAGTAAATTACACACAAGTATTCAATCAAACATTCATTCATTTATGTCCTCAAATAATTCATTTCAATTATAATTACATTTTGCAATTAGAAATTCTTTTTATTGTTTAATAATATAAATAGGGTTATCCAAATTTTTTAGGTAAGTAGGAACGCAGTAAAAAAAAAAAATTAACATGGTATGGGGCTAGATGTTACTAACGTGATTTTCGAAAAAGGTACATTTAGCTTGTGTAAATTCCGGTTATTTCTTTTGTTTTATGAAAAAGGAGAATAAAATTCCGGATGGGTCAAAACAAATTTACATGCTTTTATAATGTAGTTAGATTGTAAAGGTCGAAATCTTATGCTTTACAAAGTGAGAGCTACAGGATTTCATTTGATTTATGTTAGTTAATATTCTTACACATTTCTTTTACTAGCACAAATACTCTATCCACGTCGCATGAATTCCCCACAAAATAACGCGATATGGGAGTATTAAATATGCGTATGCATAGTATGCAGTGAGTGCGGTCATGAAATCAGTTCTTTTGTTTTCTTTAAGGTAACTATTAAAAATAACAGAACCTAATCAAATACAAATACAAATACAAAAATCTTTATTTGTTCTCTCACACAGATAAATACTTAAAACTAGCAAAATCTTAAATAGGTACAAAATCGGCACATTTCCTCTCCGTTCACGACTTATACCCATTCTCGAATGGAATTCACTCTTCAGAATTCTGTTTAATTATCATTTCAATTCGACGTTGATTTGCAAGAATAATGCTGTTAAATATGCATAAGGTTGCCTACCGATATGTGGGAAGTAGGCATCACATGGAAATATCTTTAACTTAGTTCCAACTTTATTCCGTTGCAGTAAGAGTCATTATACTTGTATTAGAAGTGACGTGTCACTTAAGAAGTTTGGTTTCTGAATTCAATTAGCCTAATTCCACAGTTTGGGAGAAAATCTGGGATTGGGAAACAGTTATTCGATTATATCAGATGGCTTTTGCTAGAAGTTTTTTTTAGTTTAGTTTTAATATTGTATAGTTTTATAAATATAACTCCGACTTTGAACAACACCACCTATTAAACCGAATAAAAGTGTTCTCCCGCTGGGCAGCGCACCCGGGATCTCTGGGTCTTAAATCGTTGTTGTTACTACTAGACCATGGAGGCGGTTGTATATTCTAAAAGTCTAGGGTGACTTCCACCAACTGCTACAAAATACGTTTAGCGCTAAACATATTTTCGTTCTGTCACTTTTGACTTCATGTCATTTTAATTATGTTTACCCCTAACTAACTAATTAGGAGAGTAATCGAGTTTTAGAAGCAAAACAATAATTTCATTTTGTTTCAGAAAAGTTTTTTGTTGATGGCTTACTTATACTAACAAGATCATATTGTTTGAAAAACCTCTTGAAGTGGGCGCGCATTTTATAAAATAAGTTATACTTAGCAATATTTTTTAGCAGTAATGATGTATTGAGGGCTCTCTACTTTTAGATTATCTTGTAAATGTCTCAAGTGCTAAAGGTTATTTCTAAAATTTTGTAACCATTACATTTGTAATTTTTTTTTAAAGATTTTTTTAATATTATGTAACCATTTTAGTTTTAAATAATGGGTCGATAGTATAACCTACAGAAACTATAGAATAAATGGAAAATATTTAGTATCTTGAATAATTGTCACGAAAGTTAAATCAACCTGAAAACTTTTTTAATGCAATGAAATACGTATGTATATTACACATGTAATTATTGATTTTATGATGAATCTCATTGTTCTCAATGGCGATCTTTAACTCCAAATATCTCGGGAACTGGCCACTTTAAGGTACCACTTTTTTTTTTTTTTTTTTTTCTTTATTTGTTTTAGGGACTTTTGTAAATTTATTTACACGTCAGTCCCATCGTGATTGTTGTCATAATTAAATTAACAATTGGACATTTAAGCTTGCAGCCACAAATTTATAAATCAACAAAGCTTCCTTAGATGAGGGTTTTGATAGAAAGCTCTGAAATTTGCCAACATCTGCATTATTAATTTTTAAATCTGCAGCTAGCCTGTTTCTCTCAACCCGATTCTTGACACATTCCGCCAACAAATGTAGTACATCTTCTACTTTTCCACACACATTACAGTTAGGTGAGTTTACTTTTTTCATTAGGAAACCAAATTTGTTTAACGGAATGTGTCCAGACCGTAGTCTGTGAGCAATGACTATCAGTTTCCTACTTAAGTGTACTTCGTTAAACCACGGTATATGGGGAGGTTCGGATTGCATAGTCTTATACCAGATGCCTGTTGATGTCGATCTCTCATCAAAATATGTCTTCCACTCTTTATGGCAGTCTTGTTTAAAGATCCGATTATATTCTGAGAAGCTCGGTGCAACTTGAAGTGGTTGCCCTCCATCTACACCGAGCTTCGCCAAAGAATCGGCCTCCTCGTTACCACTTAGACCTACATGCGATGGAATCCACTGCAATCTGAGCGTCCTATTTTTCTGAGTTTCCTCTAAAATAAGTTTTATTATAGCATACGCTGTAGATGCGCCTCTGCTGCCAGAGGTGCATCCAGCTATTTGCTGTAGAGCGCTTTTGCTATCAGTTAGTATGACCACATGTCTGTATGGAAGGTTTTTGATATAATGCAGGGCTTCTAAGATTGCAGTAAGTTCCACCGACATAATGGATATGAAATTTGGCCGTATATTAAAATATCTACCATGGCCACACCCTGAGTCATAGAAGGCTGCCCCTGAGCCCTGAGCACACTTAGATCCGTCAGTGTAAACCTTGTGCCACGCTCTGTATTTAATTTCCAATTCCATTAGAACATTACTTCTCAGAGAGTTAGGCTCAGTTCTCTTCTTTGGTGTTGTCATACAATCTAAATTCGTTTTAACAATTTCGTGCATGTTAATGTTAGAAATCCATACGGGTAGGGTGAACATTTGTAATGGGTAAGATGTATGAATACTTTCATTTTTAGTTCTGTTAAAAGCTATTACTAGTAAAGGTGCTTTTTTATTTTGCCAGTATCTACTATTGTTACATAGTGTGCTCAGGTTCTCTAGGGATTTTATGGTTGGATTATCTGACCATGATTTAGCCTTCAAGCAATATTTGTAGGCCAGATACTGTCGCCTGATAGCCAGTGGCGGTAGACAGATCTCGCTCTCCATTGCCTGTATAGGTGTGCTTCTAATAAAGCCTCCTATTACTCTTAGCGCCTGATTCTGTACCTTGTCCAACTTAAAAACGTGAGTCTTCGCGCTATAATCGTATAAAAAGCTGCCAAAATCTATGCGACTCCTAATGACTGCCATGTATATTCTGCGGAGTTGTTTTGGGTGTATTCCCCACGAAGAACCTGCTAAAACTTTCAATATGTTTAGAAATTTTTGGGTTTTTTCCCGTGTTTCGTTTATGTGCTTAGCCCATAGCAGCTTTCTATCAAGCCACATGCCCAAGTATTTTATGTTGTTCTCACAATCTAACATCCTCCCGTCCATAGTTAGAGTAACTGAACATTGCCTATGCCCTCTACTAAAAACACAAGTTTTTGATTTAGCAGGAGATAGCTGTAAACCGATACTTTCCAAGAAGTTTGTTATTGTTTCTAATGCCCTTTGCAGTCTTTCTTCGCTTAATTGTAGTTTATCAGTAGAGTACAGCACAAAGTCATCGGCATACTGTAGTATTGTAACATTCTGGATTGCCTGAAAAATTTTGTACGTTACTATGTTAAAAAGCAGTGGCGAAATAGGATCTCCCTGCGCCAAACCTCTCATCGTCCATCTACATAGGTCAGTCTCGTTACTTCCTATATCACCTTTAATTGTAAGGTGTCTTTCAGAAAGAAAAGAGTGAATGTAAGCGCACATTTCAGCACCTGCACCTATTTCATCCATAGTACCAGAGACAGTCTCAACTAACACGTTGTTATAGGCGTTATCGATATCCAGAAAGCAGGCTGAAGTGGGTACACCATTAGAGAAACCAATTAATATTTGTGAAATTAATCGAACTAGAGGATCCATGCAAGACTGTCCTCTTCTAAAACCTGTAGTATTTCTAGTAAGGAAATTATTTTTTTCGACATACCATTCTAGCCTTTTTGTGAGCATAAGATGGAAAGTTTTGCACAAGCATGATATTAAAGATATAGGCCTTAGTTTGGTTTCATTATGAGGAACGTTTGCTTTCGGTATTGGCAGTATTAAGATATTACGCCATTGATGTGGAATAGTTCCTGTAAAGTAAATATCATTGTAAATATTGAGTAAGTATTTCTTTGCGGACTCGGGCAAATTATAAATCATTGAATATGAAATGTTATCCTCGCCTGGCGCAGTATCTGATTTTTTAAGGCAGTTATTTAATTCGTGTATGGAAAAT
Source organism: Chrysoteuchia culmella (assembly GCA_910589605.1). NCBI lineage: Eukaryota > Metazoa > Arthropoda > Insecta > Lepidoptera > Crambidae > Chrysoteuchia > Chrysoteuchia culmella. Next base: position 8,990,929 of record OU342651.1, read on the forward strand.
GAAGAGGAGAGCTGAGTATTTATCGAGCGAAATACTGGAACCTTTACTGGAACAGAATCAGGCGCCAAGTTACACAAAAGTTCTTTTTTCTTGTCTAAGTCTACAGTGTTGTTTCTCCCTTTACAGCCCTTCAACCATCGCATACGTTTCCACATTTCATGACTAGACGTTACATCGTCAATTGAGTCACAAAACTTTTTCCAGTTGTTATTCCTGGCTTGTCGTATGAGTCGGCTACTTTCACCGATTTTTTTATTTAAATTGTCAAGATTTTCTGGGGTGGGATTACGTCTAAATTGGCTTAACGCGAGTCTTCGTCTAGCTACAGATTCAGAAATGGATGGGTTCCAATAGCTTTTTGGGATAAAATTGGAAGCTGGATTATTGCAGCTTTTAGAACATGGTATAGTTTTGGCGGCCACAGTATTAACTAAGTTAACGAATTTATTGTAGCTATCCTGTAAGTCACTTTCCTCGATAGGATTTGCGAACGCTTCATCTAATAGATTACGATATTTGTTCCAATCTGCAAATTTGTATTTACGTTTTTTAGTGACATATGTATTTGGACGATAATTAAGGTGCATATTAATTAAAAGGTGATCACTACCAAAGGTTTCGTTCGCTACATCCCACTGTAATTTCATAGCAATATCTGACGATACGAAGGAGATATCCGGTGAAGATTTTTGAATATTACCGTCAACTAATTTGATTCTAGTAGGACTACCATCATTAAGGCTAATGTAACCATATTCTAGAGCTGAGTCTAAAAGCTGTATACCTCTAGGGTCATTTTTATACGACCAGTTTGAGTGATGTCCGTTAAAGTCCCCAGCTATGATCGTCTTACTAGAAAACTTACTAAAAATGCAGTCCCAATCCGATTGTGACGCTCGTATGGTTGAAGGGCAGTAGATGGAGACTATATTCTGCAAGTCATTACAATTTAACACCTTAATATATAATGTTTCGATACCCGAATTACGAAGATATATAGGACATTCTAGAGTTCTAAGTGATTTATGAACTATAATGGAAACACCTCCATACGAGTCCCATCTATCATTCCTATATATATTATAATTACTTATGTTTAATGATGATTCCGGTGCTAGCCATGTTTCGCTTAAAATGGCAACATGAATCTTTTGTTGATTTAAGTAACAGTCAAAATCTGTTAATTTAGGCCTTAGGCTTTGAGAGTTCCACTGGACTATATTTAGGTTGCTAGTCCCTTGATTTGTGTTACTCATTCAAGAAATAATTAAGAATAGTTTTGACCCACTTACCTTCCTTCAGCAAACCAATAAAAAAAAGCTTACATTCGTCTATTAGCACCTGAATCACCATTGAAATTTTATTCTCTAGACTTATATTTTCTAAAATGGCGCGTTTTAACTTCCTGAGTAAAAGATTGAACCTCTGCTTAGTATCGCATTCTTTATCTTCCTCAGCATCTGTGCTGCTTTCTGTAGACATTGTATTTTCTTGCATTGTAGATTGAAATTGTTTATTTTTCTCCGTTTTTTTTATTTTCTTTTTCTTGTTGTGACGTTTATTTGATTGGGCTTGTATCAATAGTTCACGCTCGTGTTCACTTTGTGTATTCTCGTCCTCTTGTTCTAATGCCATTGTACTCGCCAGAAGTGCATTTTTATAAGGGGTTGAAGGATCGTTCGGTAAAATGTTTTCATTTTGGAGAGATGTTGAAGCTGTGATTGCTGTCTGACTGAGATTTTGATTTATTTTTGTTGACTGTCTTTGGTTTAGGTACTTTGATAATGCTTGTTTGTATGTGAAGTTTTCGCTGAACATTATGTCACGGATATCTTTCTCTTTTAGAAATACAGGGCAGGACTTGTTTAGAGCCATGTGGGGGCCATTACAATTACTACATTTGAAATCTTCTGTCTCGCAGTTTGCATGATCTCCACCACACTTTGGGCATTTAATTTTTTTGGTTGGACAAAAGCGAATGAGGTGTCCGAACTTCCAACACCCCGAACACTGGGTTACTGGAAATCTATAGGGGCTGACCTTGAACCTACAGCCATACCCAATAACGTATGGAGGTAAGGTGGGCCCTTTAAAACAGAGGCGTACTGTTTCACTAGATATCCATTCACCAGCGGCTAATCTTTTCAGTCGTTTAGCAGAAATTATCTCCAAATTACATTCCAAAGTAGACAAAATTTCCTCTTCCTTTAAATCCAGGTCCACATCTTTTATTACGCCATACGAAAATGAGTTTTCGTATGTTAGTTGACATCTATAGTCCAATTCCTTCATTTTTTTATTTGATAATAAGTTCTCAGCATCATTTTTATTGTCAAATGTTATTAGTATTCTGTACGAACTTTTATATTTAATATTGATTACATTAGATATATTTTCTCCTTTCAATAATTTAGCGAAACCGAACTGTTTAGGTAGGGCTTCTTTTCCTGTAACACAAACTTCGTACTTACTGCTTTCTTCCCTTGTACAGGTTTGTTGTTTGCTCTGTGAAAAGCTCCTAGCGATCCGCTTGGGGGTTCTATTTTGTACCGTTATAAATTCTCCTTCCCCGTCCTCTATTATTTCTCCGCTTTCTCCACTCTCCTGTCTTCTCCTCTTCTCGGCCGCTCTTTGGAGCTCAAGGCCATTATTATCCCACTCATAATCTTCATTTACTTGTTGCTCACTCTCTTCCTTTCTTCCTAACTGATTACCACCACTAAACTCATCTATACCATCACAGCTACTTTTTTCACTCATTGTAAATTATCGAAGGTAGTCGCAAAAAAAAACACATGATCACGCGCAGTGACGCTTAGGGACGTGTGCTCGCTCCGCGCAGCGACGCGCAACTGAAGGTACCACTTATAACTTGATATTTCACAATTTTCATGGTACTGCGGAAGAGAACTTAAAATAATAATCAAAATGGAGGCAGGAAGAAATCTCAGCCTACATAGGAGAATATTGGCACCCCTTATACCAATTATGGTCATCAATACATATTTTTATTGTTTAAATAAAAAAAAAACAAAGTATTTGATACTCTTTTTTTATGAACAACGATGAGAGTCTTAGCCTTCATCATACCTGATGTTAAGTATTGATAAGGCTGAAGATGGAAGCGAGCCTCTCCCAGAATACTTAATCATTGAGGACCTGGCTATCTTATCTCTAACTGCCGGAACACAACAATGCTGAAAACATTGTTGCTATGGCGTCAGATAGAGACTTAGATATGATGGTGGTAGACTAGTCAGACGAACTTGGAAACCCACCACCAACCAAACCGAATACAATAGTGTACCCCTGCTGGGAATCGAACCCGGGACCCCTGGGTCTGATTCCGGTGGTTGTACCACTAGACCACAGAGGCGGTTTACGTACAATCCGGAAACTTCCCGGTCGATCAGTGGAGTTTTTTTTAATGGAGCGTTTGTTCAAAAAGTAGGTAATAAGAAAATACGATTAGAAAACGATAAACACGATTTTTTTATCACAATGATAGAACATTAATAGTATTTAATTAAAATAATACACTATTTCTATAACCTTATAACTTATAGAAAAAACGATTACCAAAATAACTCTACTGGTTGACCAGGAAGTTCCCCGATTGCACCTACATTGATAAAAAAAAGTTTGTTATCACTCAATGATTTTCATACAAATAACCTATTTTTGTAGAGAGATTAGTATAGAATATTACACTATGGAACCTAGTTCTGAAATAAATTATTTGAATTGAATTGAATATAGTAAATCTTGACCGATATTTTTCAATTTATTACCATCAAAAGCTAGAATGTTTAACATTTTGACGGTGTTTTTTTAATTTTTTGTGATATGAATGTTTCATACAATAATTACCAAAATTTTACAACTTTTTTGTTCAAGACTGTACAAAAAGTAAAAACATTCGTATTACAAAAAAACATCGTCCAAATGTTGAACATTCTAGCTTTTGAGTGGTACCAAATTGATAAAATATCGGTCATGATTTACTATAATAATCCCTCTACGAAAGTATGTATTTTGTATAAAAGTATTGAGTGAACGCAGACTTTTTTGATGTGTGTACGAGTATGTATTATCGGAAAGGCGCGGGCGGCGCGAAGTTGGGAATGACGATTTGTAGCGCTATTGAGTACCTACTACGGTGACGATACTGTGACTACGAGCCTGGCGTAGTTGATGCTACAGAATTGAGCAGTTGTTCGATCGGTTCCATTAGGTAGAAAAACCATGCCGTTTTTCTTCTAATGAATGTGTTTTACATATAAAATGAATTAGGAAGAAATGTTATGTTAGGTATACAATTATTCAAAATAACAATCTTATTTCAGCAATTTTTATATTCGCTATCAGTTCATGAAATATATTTGGTTTTTCATTGCTCAAAACAGCACAACATTCTCGGCTGAGCACTCCTCAGCTCCCCTCTTTAATTGAGGATCGTTACTAAAAGGTGAGGGGCTTTTGAGGGCTCTTCACACGGTGCCATAGAAACACTGCGTGCCCTAGATCTAGTTTCATTTACTCTGTAATTATTGTGGGGTCTCGTAAATGTATTGAATGACAAATCTGTTATGCTTTTGAAAAATTCTATCTGTCTTTGACTAGCAACGCGTTGATAATAGAAATAAAAAAATTGTTTTAATGCTTTTAACAATTATTGTTATTGTTTTGGAGAACATCTAACATATTGTATTTGGAGCGGCAACGCCAATGCATAGTATAAGCGACACATCGCAAAAATTTCAAGACAGGTCCAGAGCCATAAGATGTTGCATCCGCTGCTATCAATGCTGTTGCTAAGATATTAACAGGACTGGCTAATAGAGGATAGCAGGACAAGACAGCTTTCACAGATTGCTATTTCTTTTTCTATTTTTCGAAAAGCCCCTTTCTCTCTCTCTTATCAATGCTTATCAAGCCGCCTATAAGGCCTCTGACTTGGCTTCGCAGGTAGGTTTGTTAGGTGCAGTCGTAACTAGTAAGTACAGTCAAAACGGCTACTATCGTACATTTATCGTCACTCTGATTAATCTACAATTTATACATAGTGATAAATTGTATTCACTTTTGTATTTATTTCTACTAACCCACTTAGCAAAATAAGTTTCATAAAACTTATATTTTTATCATGTGACAAAAATTTTGCTAACTAGATTAAGTACAGAACAGTATTCCAAACTACGTAAAATCTTCTTTCTGCTTTAAGTGGTCAGCTAAGTTCTGCCAACTTTAAGTGGGATGTTGCCAAGTTTACGTAACAAAAACCAAAGTAAATCTCTGACGATGAAGCCTAAAATACATAATAACATTTGGGCTATTTTTGTTGTTTATTACACTGAGCGTAACTTATTTGTTTAACTAACTCTGCTGTAGACAGTATTAAAGCGCCACACAATCATTATATTTCTTTGTGTAGATTATAGAAGGATATAATTATTTTGCTTCTATTGCTGATAAGCATATATTATAAATGGGGAATTAGTTAACATCGACTATTTCTCAATTTAAAAAAAATATTTTCATTTCTATTATAAAACAAATTGCTTTGCAATAAGAATATGCAAAGTTTATATTCAATTCTTCGAAGCTTACTGAAACCAAGTTCACTCCAACTCGCCCCAAGCAGCATTGAAACATAAATTATACCTCTAACAGCAATCTTTAAAATTGTTGATAATAATGACTTCTAACACATTCCGAAGAACATTAGATGGAATATACACAATACAAATGCTGGAAAATATTACATTTACATAAGTGAAAACAAAGTGTACCTATTGTTTTTATAACAAAAATATATAAGTACATTTTCAAACACAATGGAATAAAATATGAGATACCTAACTTGATATAAAAATTCATTTGCCAGAGATAAAAGTTCCCCAGAACGCCGCGTCACCGTAACTCAGTTCCATAAATGCAGTCATAGAGTAAATTTAAACATGTGCACACCCCCTGCGTTTCTCGCAAATGAATAATGCATATCGTTGCTTTTCATCGTATTCAAATAGTATGAGGTTGTTATTTTTCCTTGGAAGCCTGCCCCGCACTGGTCACTCGTATATTTCATGACTCGCCTATCTGTGCAGTGCGTATAATAAATTAGGCTTTTACATATCATATTTTGGAACAATTCTGTATACGAAAACAGATGTAACTGTGCAGATATTCTATTTGATGTGAAATGAAATGAATTTTGGACATTTGCCGGCGCTTCTTTTTACTTGAGAGGTGGGCACAAGACGATACGCCAAGAATAACTCAATTCCTCTTGAACTCACTTGAAAAAAATATACAACTGTTAATGCTTTTAAAACCATCTCTTCTTATCTCACTTAACCGCAGCTGATAATGTATTAATGTATATTTTCCTATGAATCATAAGGATATTCGAAAATAATCTTGCCAAGAAACCCGCGGAGAAGGTGAAGAAGATGCGATCACTCGATCGCATCTTCTTCACCTTCTCTTCTTCCCCGCAGGTTTCAGAGACCTGAGGTCTTGGCAACAATTTGGAGCTGCTAAGCCTTCATCATACATAATGTTAAGTATTGATAATGCTGAAGACGAAATCCTCAAGTACTGAGGAACTGGCTAGCTTATCTCTAACTGCCGGATCACAACAGTGCTGAAAAAATTGTTGTTAAGGCGCCAGACTTAGATAGCATGGTGATTACTAGCCAGGGGGGATACTTAAATAAATTATTCAATTAATATTCAGAGCAATACCATTCAAACTGGTTCAGCTAACTGATATGAAAGCGCTTACCGCACCTGCCACATTCAGGGGTAATAAATAACTTTGTGTGAAGCCTCGGAAAAAATAGAGCAAAGTAATCGCTCGAACTCGCTAGTGATCAACAGTGCCTCAACTCACTGAGCCGGAAAGCGATAGTGTACTCAAAAATAAGTCGTGCCTCATCGCAACTATTCGTGTCGGAAAATAAATGTAGCCTCTATTTTACCCCTTTTTCAAGAGAAGGTTATAGCGGACAGTTTTATTATCAGCATTTTTCGCGAATGAAAACTCTTTCTCAAAAGCTATTCCAGTCGGGAGCTCACGATGTGATTACGTTTTTCAGGTTTTTATCAAAGAATAGTTATGAAATCTATTGGTGAATTTAATTAAAAGAGTCCTTCAAATGTTTTTGTTACGGTTCGAATATATAAGCGTTGTATTACACCAATTTGAATTATTTTTAACCGACTTCAAAAAAGGAGGAGGTTCTCAATTCGGTTGGTATATTTTTTTTTTTTTTTTTTATGTATGTACACCGATTACGCCGATATTTCTGAACCGATTTCCATGATTCTTTTTTTGTTCGATGCAGAATAGTTGCCAATTGGTCCCATAAAAATTTGGTTTCGTTTGACCCAGTACTTTTTATGTTATGAGCATTTTTATATATTTCATTTCATTGTTGACTTGGACGATGTATTACGATTACTTGGATGATGTAGTATTTACGATAATTTTGTTTATAATGTACATGAAACCTTATCTAATCTAGTAAAACCCTGCTGTAGTTTACAAAACAGCCTATTACAGACACTAAAAAGTAAAAAAAAAAACTGCGTTAAAAAAAACCGACTTCAAAAACTAAAAAGCAAAAAATAAGCCTTTTGGAGTCGGTGCCAGACAAGGCAAGAAAAATAAAAGAATAGGAGCTTAAAGTAGAATGTCTTGGCTGCCACCGACTCCAAAAGGCTTATTTTTTGCTTTTTAGTTTTTGAAGTCGGTTTTTTTTAACGCAGTTTTTTTTATTTCTAACATTATTCATGTCAAAGGTACTTTTCGTGATAAAAGTTTTATCGTAGACTAATAAAAGAACTCCCTCAACAATAAACAAAAGATAATCGAAAGTAGACAAAAAATGCTATTTGGAAAGTTAAATATATTTTGTTTTAAAACAAGTGACCATCTACAAAGACGATTTGTCTCGTCCATCATTTGTCTAGATGTTTGCTTAGCGCTCGTCTGCAGGGGACAGCGAGGGGCGGGGTAAAAAGTAATAGTAAGCGCACACTTACGACAAAAGGTGAAAACGTTTAATATTACTTTTTACAAAAGAATAAATTTCTTGTTTATAATTTATTGACGTCTTTCTCAAATCTTTTATACTTAATCACTTTTTTGGTCCCTTTTTTTATAATGTGAATGTTGCCGGAAACTAAATAAATAAATCTCTGGGTTAAAACTATCAAAACGTGGAAACGTTTTGATAGTTAAATAGTAATTTAAAAACCTATTAATTAAGACTTGATGCTGTATAAAGTAATAGAAAAGGGATAACTATAATATTATTATCATACTAATAATTATTCAAAACGACAAAACGACGAAATTTTAGTGTAAAGTTTTTTGACGTCTTTCTCAAATCTTTTATACTTATTCGATTTTTTAGCATCTTTTTTATAATATGAATGTTGCTGAAACTAAATTAATAAATCTCTAGGTTCCACGTTTTGATAGTTAAATAGTAAATTAAAAACCTATTAATTAAGACTTGATGCTGTTTAAAGTAATAGAAAAGGGATAACTAGGTAGGTATATTATTATCATACTAATAATTATTCAAACTTTAATAATACATAAATACATACATTTTTTATAATACGACAGGGTTTCCAGTGCAACAGCTATTGTTAAAACAATATTATTAGCAGGTGCGTAATATGAGGACGATGTGGCAAAATGTCGCTAGTGTGCGCTCAGCTAGTTTCAGCGAGTATGATTGATCACTGTAAACTGTCAAGCTGTGCGACACGTTATTTTTCAAAAATCACTACCAGATGTGTAGATGTGCAGGTGCTGAGACGATAAAGTTTGAAATCGAAGAGCCCATTTGCCTTAGCTTTGTTGTTGTTGTCTTTTTTATCATTTGAAATAAATAAAACAAGAATACAAACCTAATTGGATTGCTTTGTTTCTAGACATAGGGAATCCCACCAAAACATTTTCATGTAAAAAAAAATATGCCAAAACGTCACCATATATCACGCACAGTCTAAAAGTTATCAGTACCCCTATTACGAGTTTGCTTAACGTGACATTTACAGGACTCGTGAGCGTAGACTATCGGATACACTGCTCATGTCGGTAAAACAGTCGCTAAATATGAAAGAGACAGAGCTACATTTTACGTTAACGTTTACTGTAACGTCAAGTTTGCCAAACTCTTAATAAGCCTACAGATCTCAAGTAGAGCCAATAGCTTCTAGCTCGACACGCCATAAGTCTTCAAGCCTAACTTCACAATCTCTACACCTTAGTCAAAATATATGGCTTGGCCGTTTCTTTCAAAAGTCAAAAGTCAAAGATTTTTATTCAAATAGATTTATAGATAAGTACTTTCGAATAGTCCAACATTTTTTCCCTTCCAGCCATTCAGGACATCTTTTAACTGATAAGAAGAACGGCCGCAAGAAATTTATCAGATTTAACAAAAACAACAACATTTACAATGGAACATGTTGCCAAACACAAATTTACAATTTTGAAATATATTTAATATAAAAGGAAAATTTTCCCATATTCAATTATTAGAATATTTTCCTTTTATCCAATTTATAATAGTTATGTTTTATGTTAGTATCACATCCATGCATTTTGGTCTTTAAAATAATCATCTACCTTGTAATAACCTTTGCTTAAGAGTGACTTTTTAACATATATTTTAAATTTATGCAAAAAATCAATTGTTCTGGACCTTTATTAAAAAAAGCTATACCTTTCCCCAAAAACTTTACTACAAAAACTAGTATTGTGTAGCATTTTATCTTACGCCCATGAAAAGTAGCGAAACGGCCGAGCCCATATTTGGACTAAGGTGTAGAATTTGTGAAGTTATGTAGAGTTAGAAGCTTTTTGACAGTGCGAGATATATGGTGACGTCTTTGCATAACATTTTTACATGAAAATGTTTTTGGTGGATTTTAGCTTTGTTTTGTATGACTTACTAAGAATCATAAAAATACGTTTCTACGTGGTCTAGTGGTACAACCACCGGTATCAGACCCAGGGGTCCCGGGTTCGATTCCCAGCGGGGGTACATATTGTATTCGGTTTGGTTGGTGGTAGGACTTGTTGTAAGCCCGCCTGGCTAGCTACCACCATCTTATCTAAGCCTGACGCCATAACAACAATGTTTTCAGCATTGTTGTGTTCCGGCAGTTCGAGATAAGATAGCCAGTTCCTCAGTGGTTGAGGATTCCGGGAGAGGCTCGCTTCCATCTTCAGCCTTATCAATAACATCATGTATGATGAAGGCTAAGAGTCTCCCCGTCATTCATAAAAAAAAATAGGAGTCGGATATCAGCATTAAAATTGGCATACAAAATTCTAATCCCTAGTGTACGAGGTTGAGGGTTAAAAGTTCCAAGTTTTAGTTTTTTTTTGTTGTTTGTGTACTAATACTGTACTAATAATGAAATTTGGTATGTAGGCTAACATACCAAATTTCAGCTTTCCAGGACTTTAGAAAGTACCTGGGAATTTTGATGACCATCAGGAGTTTTTAGATATCAATAAAATCTAAAGTATATTATGATCTATGCAATTGAAATTTTGGGTTAAGACCACTATTGACATTAAATCCCGAGAATTTGGTTGATCTAGTATAATTCAGACCGAAGTTGTGAGGCTTCAAAGAAACCATGACGTGCTTCGAGAAAAAGGTAGGTAGTGCCCTTGCGCTTCGCTAACGTACGGAAATGAGGACCATAAGATTGAAAATGGCTCCATTATTATTAAAAATAAATTTTGAAAGGTCCGATGAAGGAAAAATAATCGCAACAAGTTCTTAAAAACATATCCACTCGATCTTATTGTGGTCGTCAATGATTATTTTAAAATCTCAAAAAAAAAACAAATTTTAAAGATCACTTAATTTTTTAACTGTGAAAATACGTTCGCTTCTTTGACATTAATCTTCAGCAGTTTCACCACGTGTGCATTACCAGATTCACTCATTGGCAGTTTATTGGAAACTCAAATTGGCACTATCTCAATTTTCTACTTCAATTGATGCAGTTCAGTTTGTGGCGCCAATATAAGAATCGCTCGTAATGATATTTAAATAGAATCTATTGTAATTGATAGGTGATTTTAATTCTTAGATTTTTTGCGTAATTATTTTGCACTTTTCAGTTAGTTTATTTTAGTTTTTGTTTTCTACAAAAATAAAAGATAATATAAAAATCTAAGACCAAGGTAAACACAACGCAAATTCAGACCCCAGATGTTACTGAATTTGAAGATTTTTGTATGCTGTTTAATAACCGTTATAGACGTGGTGAAAAATATATAAAAAAATGTTTTAGTGAAAATTCGGAAAATTGATGTTGTTTTGAAACAATCCTAGTAAAATAAAAAATACCCAAATTTTCTTCAATACATATATAACTTATGCATTTGTATGCGTTGTTTTAAAACGACGGTAGGAACAAGTGGGTGCCTAATTACGTGATTGGCGAAAAGCACTTTCTTATGCCTACAAAAAAATAACGAAACATTGTTTTCCCTGTCTACTTCACTATACGAGGGCTGATCCCTATGACCCACCGCTTTTTTTTTTGTTCTAGGAGAAATGCTTTTACGCATCCCTCGCCCCCAGGTGTAGGGGCGATTCGTATGTTGGACTCTTGGGTACTACCAAAAAAAACTCCTAGTACTTGCCCTCCTGGCCGCCATTGGTCACGGGGGGTAGGGTTCGCAATCACCCCTAAGACCAGGCGGCCTATGACCCACCCCTTACAATGAAACTACATTCAAGATTAATTTTTTATTTTTCTATATTCTCTCAACACTACTGTTACACTTATTCTATTGGTGCTCCAGCATCTCAATATATAATAATAATAATAAATAATAAATGCATACAATCACACCAATTATCTAGCCCACGTCAAGTTTCATGAAGAACTTGTGTTATGGATACTAGATAACGGATAAACATACTTATATACTTTTTTGTAAATACATACATAATATACATATTAAACACCCAGACCAAGACAAATAGACATGTTCATGCACACAAATATTTGTCTTTTCCGGGAATCGAACCCGGGACCTCTGGCGCAGAAGGCAGGTTTAGTACCCCTGCGCCAAACAGGTCGTTAAATATCCTCCTGGATTTTATTTTGTCCGACCTCTGAAAACCACACCTGCACCATAGATATCATCTCTTGATTGTCCATTTTTACTTCCACGTTAAATTTTCTTTATTTTGGAAATTGACTGTTAGTATCTGTTAAAAGTAAGACGTAAGTATCTGTAAGGCTATTTCATCATATTTTTTTCCAGGAGGCAATTGAGATGCTGGAGCAGCGGTGTAGTAAGTGTACCAGTTTTGAGAGAGACCATGTAGAAAAACTTCAATGTAATTTAATTGTAAGAGGGTAAGGGGTGGAACATAGGGATAAGCCCTAGTAAATATAATTGTGAAATGAAAAAAAAATCTAGAAGTTGAAAATAGAATGAGAAAATGCCAGTTTTTCTCCCATAATTTTATTAAACAGTTACTAAAATTAGTACACCGTTAATTCAGCCAATACCTAATAAATGCCAAAACTTATTATTCAAATTACACGGAGAATATATTAATGCTACAGATTTGGTTTTACCAACGCGTGGGTGGATCGATTTGATAAATACATTAAGTATGCTGGAGGCTTCATTGATAACTTGAGGGTATAGAATAGTCTATCTATGTGTATTTCATTAAAAGAAGTCATATTTACCGTTCATTCTATTATTAGACACTGACAATCATCATAAAGTTTTCTCCTTGTTTATATTCTACTAGTTAACCGGCAGACTTCGTACTGCCTCAATCGATAAATAAGACATAAGCTTTTGTATAAAATAATCTTAAAAAAAACGAAACGATTCCGTATTTAATAATAAAACATTTTTTGAATGAAGCATGAAGTTTTATTATTATTCGACACATCATGTTGCTTACTTACAAAACAGAGTTTTCCTGAAATACTAGCTATTTATAAGTTTTAAATTTGATACTGTCAGACACACACTGTTATGATACAGTCTGTTAATCAATTTAAAGCGTTCTCATAAACTATGTGGTGCGTAAACAGGGAAACTCCAAGTTGATTCCGCAAACTTCTAACGACTGTCCTTGCGATTTATTTATGGTCATCGCAAAGGCCAGACCTACTGGAAATTGTAAGCGTTTAAAATCGTATGGTAAATTCGTTGGAATCATTGGTATGCGCGGGATCAAGACATTATCCTCTCCTTTGTATTTTCGTTTTATGATTGTTGCCTCAATGACGTTATTCATCAGCTTTTTCACAGCCAGTCTTGTTCCATTGCACAGTCGAGGTTGATTAATGTTACGCAGCATGATGACAACTGATCCTACTTTTAACTGCAAATTGTGAGGTGGTAATCCAGGCAAATCCAGTGAATTTAAAAACTCCGTGGGATAGTTGACTACGTTATCCTGGTTCATTACGGTGTCGACTGATTTGAAGGAAAGCAACTGTCCTGGAAGTAAATTCTGAATGGTTGCATTGAGATCCTCCACATCTTTATTTTTCGCCGCCAATATTGCTCGTTCACCCAGCCAATTATGGTTATTGAACTTTTGCGCTATATCTGGGAAAACACTAAGCTCCTCTTTTGAGTCTGTGATGTGACAGAAATCTGTGGGTAATGTGATGAATCGGGTCGAGGTGTCCACTGCAACTTTATTATTTCCAATGTAACAACTACTTCACAAACACATTTGCAGTTTCATCTTGTTGCAAAAATACTCGCATGTTAGTTGTTAATTGGAGTGTCTTTACGTTCTGCTACAAATTCAATGATTGTAGGCATGCATTTAGTTCATCAGCAACAGCTGATCGGAGAATAACTGAAAGAGTCTGACGAAAATCACCTGACACAAGAATCATGGCCCCACCAAAAATATTTTGGTTGTCAGGAAGATCTTTCAAAGTTCTGTCCAGTGCCTCCAGTGACCTCTTATAGGCCATTGTGCATTCATCCCAAACAATCAATTTGCATACCTGTAGGATCTTTGCCATTGCACTATTTTTGGCGATGTAGCAAATTGGTGTTTCGGTGATTTGCGTGTTTAATGGTAATTTCAAGTCAGAACTGCAGTTCCCCCGCCTTCTAGCAGTCGCAGCTATTCCAGATGAAGCCAACGCTAGAGCAACATCATTTCGCGATCTGATCCTCGCCAAAAGCAATGAAATTAAGAACGTTTTCCCGGTTCCTCCGGGAGCATCAAAGAAATAAATTCCACCAGATCCACTGTTCACAGCTTCTATCAAAGTGTCGTACGCAATTCTTTGTCGTTGATTTAATTGTGGAACATTTGTACGAACTGTTTCGGCCAATGCTTCAATGTCGTACTGTTGTTCTCTTTGCAACTCGTGGTTTAATGCATCGTGCATATGTCGATTTGGTGCTGTCATTCCCAAACACAACAATACTTTATTTGCCATCAATAAACACATATCTTCTATCATGATCAATGTCTCATTGTAAATTTCTGCAGTAATTTGTAGTGTAGGATTCAAAGTTTGACGGCGCACACGATGCAAAACATCCTCAGCCATGTCATCTCTATACTTAACCTACAAATCTTTTGGATTCGAGGGGAACATGTCGATAGGTATGATAATCGCAAACAATGTACGAATTTGATGCGGCGATGAAGATATTACGGAATCCTTGAGCGTATCATCCCAGTGTGAATCGTTCTCACGTTAAGTCGCACACAGCTGTCCATTAACTGTTCTCAGTTGTTTAAACGAGGTCGGACCACGAACATTCACCAACAACAACCGCAAATAATAACATTCATCGTTATTTGGATGTACTATGTAGATGCGATCCAAAGCGTCTGAAGCAAATACATTTGGATGTCCTTCAACTGGTGTTCCTTGTTTTCGACGCTGAAACGATTTCGATGATGCATTCCATGTGTAATAGCTTGGCATGTCAGCATACAGCAAGTGCGAGCAAAATCATCAGTTTGACAGACTGTGAAGAAACTTGTTAATGTTGTCGACGGTGGACATGCCGCTCTGTCTGCCGCGTTCGATTCATTAAAATAAACTCGTTGACCATTTTCTAAATGGACTGCCAAATGGACTACTGTAGGGTGTATTTCATCACATGATGATGATCGCATGATCGCAAATGAAAAGATACGCCAAATTGCTTCGTTGCTACTTACATAGCGACCCATCTGGTACTGTGATATTTCATCATTTGCATTGGTTACAACGAAGACAGCCATATCGCTACCTTTCTTAACATATTTATGTATGTACTTTATCGACTTCACGGAGTTACAATATTCCACATTAATGTGAGACTCAAAAGCTTTGGACAACATTGGCGAGTATGGCACAATCCAACGATTGTCTACATCAACATTTTGTCCTCTTACCTTCACAACTACCGATCGCCCATTGTCCGCAACTGATCGCCGACGATACAATATCCAATTTGGTCGCGTTCGCGATATTATCACTTTTATTGAGTTTCGGAATGCGACTTTAGGTCCTCCAACGCGCACGCGAAGACTATTTTGATAGATATGATTGAATTTGAACTTTGTGCAGCGGTAATAAATTGCAAATCGACTCTTTGAGGTAAGGAACACACCTACATTGCTTAGACAACAGTGAGTGATTATAATTTAATATGAACTTTATTGAATAGCAATAAAGTTCAAATTGACTCTACATTTTATTCAGAAAACGTTTGTATGGAAAAAATAAAAGGGCTGTTTTTAGGGTTTTCTCGGCAATTATTCGAATTTTTCACACCTTTTAAACCTTCCCTAGACCTCCACGAACATTTCAAGACCAAGATAAGATAAATCCGTTCAGCCGTTCTCGACTTTTGGCGAGACTAACGAACAGCAATTGATTTTTATATAATAATATATAGATAGATAGATAGATAATACCTTCGTCAATTCTGATATCAATATAACGAATGCTTAAGCTGCTTATCTTGGAATCAGGCCGACATTGTATGACTTACGATCGAATAGGTATAACATTTGTAGCGTGCGTGCAAGTTCTACTGGCTGGAAAGTACGTGTGTAACGATGCCATTTCGTTCTAGCCTTATGGATGGATGAAACCTCTATAATGGTTAGAAACTCCGTAGTCTCACTCTATGGTAATCACGTTGTATTTTTATCTGTTCTGTCTAAATTCAAATTTTCTCCGTTCCACGATTCCTGTTCGGCTTATTTTGACGTAATCATACAGAAACCAGCTACCTGAACGGTACCATTTTGAAGTTGTGTAAAAAATTATTTTTCTAATACATCAGGAACCCGATACACGGGGTAAGCACACCTACTTTTTTACTCGTTATTTCGATTCAGTATTTATAACTAAGACTATTTCTATATCTTTGAATTTTATATTGTTTCAGTTCCTTATTTCCATTATTTACATACAATAAAACAAGTCTCCAGTGAACGATACGTTTTATTCCATTCCCATTATTTAAACGAGTGCGGCGGTTCCGACGTTCCGGCGACTCTAGTGCTGCCGGACTAGGAGCCCCGTCACACGTGTAAGCGCAGTACAGGATAATACGATGAATGACGTAGTGGTGGAGCGATCGGTGACGTCGCACGCGCTGCCGTCTGCTGTCTATGTTATAAGCGCATCGCACGCGCTTATAACATGGACGCCGGCGCGACCAATAACAGCGGCGCATGCAGCGAGGCCGGGTGCTTGGCCACGCCCCCGGCAAGAGGACGCACGCGCATCTAACACTATCTATCAAACCAAAAAAATCATTCAACAAGTACAGAATGCTGGTGCTCGTTTCTTCTTCGATATTCCATCAAAGGCTCACACCACATCATTTCTTAATCAACGTGCTATGCTTGGGATGCAATACCGCCGGAAGTTACATTTGGTATGCCTAATGTTAGGCGTTCTTAAGCATGGCACGCTTGTCTATTTATGCAGTAAGCTGTCTTGGTTCTCGAGCCGCAAACCTTATGGGATAGAATAGAATAGAATAGAAAATATTTTATTAGTATCCTAAACACAATAGAAATTAATAAAGGTTACAAACAATAATAATTAATAAAAAGTAAGTGGACTGTATGTGATTTTAATGGGAGGATGATGGAAACACTCAGTTTATGACTAAAAACCAATTTAATCACAAGAATATCAACTGATACAAAAACACAAGGCAAGGAGACACTGACAAGTAAAAGCAAAACAAAACGTCATTACAAAAATATAAATTGATCGTATCAAAAAAGGTGGCATCTCAGCCAGTCGCCAACATACCGGACCCCCAGTGGAACACTAACAACCAGCGGTGGCTACTGGCTGGGAAGCAGCTTCCATTAAGACTAGCTTACGGGCCGGTCGGCGCAGTATGCCGCCTTTAGTGCGGACGTCTGCCACGCGGACCGCTCCGTCTAGCCCTGGGTAGGTTGACACTATCCTTCCTAACGGCCATAGGCCACGAGGAAGGGTAGGGTCGACGATCAGCACCACGTCTCCCTCACTGAAATTTATTGTGTTGGTGGAGGGTCCTCTTGCTCGGAGCGTGGGCAGGTACTCGCGCAGCCATCGTGCCCAAAACTGATCTGCCAGACGTAAGCTTCGACGCCAGTCGCACCTTCTGTCTAAGTCTGCGTCTGTGAGCGTGCTGGTCCAAGGTGCGACTGAAGAGGAGCCCAGGATGAAGTGGAAAGGTGTGATCGCTTCTGGTGAGTCGGGTGAAGATGGCACATATGTGAGAGGTCTCGAATTTATTATGGCCTCTGCCTCGAGGAGTAGTGTGGAAAGTACATCTTCTTTTAATACTTTTTCGGCGAGGCAGGCTCTCAGGGCTGTCTTCACGGTTCATACCAATCTTTCCCACGCTCCGCCCATGAACGGTGATGCCGGTGGGATGAAACGCCATTCGATTTTGTGGTTTGTGGCGTTATGCTTGCACTGCGTCGTCTTGTAACGAGCGTAGCTCTCGGGAGGCTCCGACAAAGTTGGTACCATTATCGGTAAATATTGTTGAAGGCGAACCTCGGCGAGCAATAAAACGTCTCAGGCTCATAATGGCAGCATCTGATGAAAGTGAGGTGACAAGTTCTAAGTGAATGGCTCTCGTTACTAGGCAGGTGTACAGCGCGACGTAGCGTTTTTCTCGGCGTCGGAATATTGTGACGGTGATCGGACCAAAATAATCTAGGCCAACGTGCGTGAACGGCCTCTTGTGATGGTCGAGTCGCTCTTCGGGTAGATTGCCAATTCTAGGTTGAGCAGGTTGGCCCTTCCACCTTCTGCATTGGAGACAGGCTTTGGCTACGCTACGGATGCTGTCTCTTGCTTTGAGTATCCAAAACTTCTGCCTGACCACATTAAGGACGAGTTCGTTAAAACAATGAGCGGCGTGAACATGCTCGTGAAGGATGAGAAGCCGTGTGACGTGATGGCGACCGTCCAGAATTGCAGGCGATATGGCTCTCTCACTCACTCCTGGCGCATACTTTATCCGTGAGTCCAGTCGCAGCAAGCCATCATGGTCAAGAGTCGGCGCGAGTTTTGCTATTCGGCTGTTTTTGGGCACGGGCTGTGAAGATTCGACTGCTTTCAGCTCATCTGGGAAGCTATCTTTCTGAGCTCGTTGGAGTATCATCTTCTCAGCTGTTATAATGTCCGCCGCGTGAAGTTGTGAAGGAGATGTGGTGCCGTCGACGTATAATTTGGAATTTCGATCTAATGGCCGAGATAGTTTAAACCGGAACATTCGCGCACCGTCGAGAATACGGGCGGTGGCGCGCAAAAGGCGCAGCCAAGAGCTAAAACGCGTCGCGTCAGGTACTGGACTCGAGAACGGGACGTCGAGGAGCAGCCCCACCAGCTCCGACTTTAACTCGAGATCTGGTAGAGTCTCCTCGATGTCAGCAACTCGCTCGGTCGGCCAAGCGTATGGCGGCTGTAACAGAAACGGGGGACCTGTAAACCATCGATGAGACTGTGTGAGGTTTAATTTTTTTGGTTTTGTGGCATCGTCGGCGACGTTGAGAGAGGTAGGGATCCACCTCCAGTTGGACGGGTTGGTGGTTTCCAATATCTCTCCCAACCTGTGAGCCACAAATGGTTTAAACGCCCGAGCATCACTCCGAATCCACTTGAGGACGGTGGTTGAGTCTGTCCAAAAAGTGGTTTCGGAGGGCTTGATTCGATGAGCTTTCAAAATTGTTTGCGCGAAACGAGAGGCTATAAGCGCAGCTTGTAACTCAATGCGTGGAATCGAAACCGGTCTTAAGGGTGAAACGCGTGCTTTACTGCCGATTAGAGTTGTAGATACAGAGCCGTCATCGTAAGTAAAACGTCAATAGGCAACGCATGCGTAGGCTTGTTCGCCACCATCGGCTACTACATGCAATTGTGTATCTACTAAATCTGTCCTAGTCATATACCAACGAGGTATTTTTATGTTGGACGGGACCTGCAATTGTGAAAACCAGTCTTCAGATTCGCTTACGTACGTATCGGGGAGCGGTGAGTCCCAGCGGACCCCTGCCCTCCATAGTTTCTGTATCAAAATGCGGCCCCAGATGATGACAGGCATTAAAAAGTCGAGGGGGTCATAGACCTTCATGACGTTAGGGAAGATAATAGACTTCGTTTGGTTAACGTGTCGGCCGGTAACTGCGAAACTGCGCGGAAACCCAGTGAATCCTGACTTGGGTTCCACTTAACACCCAATACGCCGACCTCGCTACTAGGCGGTAAATAGACGTCGGAGGTCGCGTCGCTTCGAAGTTCCTTTGGGATAAGTAAAAGTGCTTCCGGATCGTTTGACGTCCACGCGCGCATCTCGAAACCACAGCCTTTATGAACGGTGACTACATCGGCGGCCAGCTGCGCCGCGTCGGCGACACTGGAGTGGCTACCTAGATAGTCGTCCATATAATGGTCGTCAATTATTGCCTTACAGGCGGCGGGGTACTCGGCTTGGAATGTTTTAGCATTTTTGTTTTTAATGTAGAGTGCGATGAACGGACTTGAAACCGCGCCGAAAATCATGGAGGACATGCGGTACTCTTTCAGCACGCCGTCTTTGTTACGCCAGAGAAAGCGTTGGGCGTCTCTGTCTCTTGGAGCAATTTTTATTTGAGGAAACATCTCTTTGATGTCACCGTTTAGAGCCACGGCGCCTTCTCTGAAGCGGAACAGGATGTCCAGAAGAGAACAAAGCAAGTCCGGGCCTTGTAGGAGCAAACAGTTTAAACTGACACCCTTCGTCATCGCGGCGGCGTCGTGGACTGCTCTAAGCTTCTTCTTTTGGGGGTGAAATACGCCGAAAATAGGCACCAGCGAATGCCAGTGTCTGTATCAATGCAGGAACCATTAGGAGGTTTTCTTTGATGATAGGTGATGGGTTCGCACTCTTCAGCGTAGCCTTTTGCGATAACATCACCTATGAATTTGTGAAAGGCTGTGGCAAACGATTCATCTTTCGACATCTGGCGTTCAAGGGCCTTGAAGCGGGACAAAGCCTGCGATTAACTGTCAGGTATAGTCTTTGGCAGTTCTTTCTTCCAGGGTAGGCCGACCTCAAAATGTCTGTCGTCAAGTTGGCGCGCCGACGATTCGACGATGTCTACGGCTCGTTTATCGTCATCGTTTGGGCGAGGGGCGCTTTTCGTTATGCCTAAGTCATCGATGTCGTATTGACTTTTGATGAGAATGTCTAAATCGTCCGATACGTGGTTCACGAATTCGAGTGGCTTAGACGAAACGGAAAGCGCGCCGTGAATTACCCAACCTAACAAAGTCCTCGAGGCGACAGGATCGCTCTTCTTGCCGCACCGCACTTCGCGACTCAAAGACAGGTGCCAATCGGGCGCACCAATGAGGACAGTAGGGGTGACGTCAGTGTCAGTGTACGAAAGTTCGTCGCATAAGTCAACCAAATGATCGTAATCTGAGAAGTTAATTTTGCCTGGGTGTTGCGCGCGCAACCCCAGAGGTTTGATCGCCCGCGCGTGTTTCACTAAATATCGGTCAGACAGGTTTCGACCTCGAATGTAAAAGTCTACGTAACTTACGTCGACTTCCTTCGTCATACCACTGACGCCTTCGATACGCAGCCACTCCTGACAGGTGGGTTTCGCGCCGATGCGCGCAGCAACCTCTCCGTCAACGAGCGTCGCGGTACTGCCCTCATCGAGTAACGCCGTCGTGTGGAACTCGCCGTCAGGGCCCTCGAGCACGATCGGGACTACCTTCAGCAGCCCGTGAGGACGGTCGGTTGACCGCGAAGTCCCTATGGCATCAATCAAAGTATCAGACGTATTTCCAATTTTGACAGATGGTTCAAATTCGTTGATTAGATTGTCGACGTTGACAGCAGTGGTCGATTCGGCAAACAAAGTTTGAGTGTTGTTGCATTGGCTGTTAGATACGCTAGGTTTGGAGTTTGCTGTCACTGTGCCGTGAAGGAGCGCGTTGTGACGTCTCGGACATCCGTCTACTCCACAACGTTTGGCGCGACAAAAATTCCAAGTGTGTGGACTGGACTTCAAACACCGGTAGCATATCTTTGTCTCACGGACCCATCGCCATCTATCGTCTATTGAAAGAGCTAAAAAGACTTTACAGGTTTTAATGTTGTGAGGTCCTTGTTTACAATAGGTACAACGCTCGGGCACTTTGCTGCTAGATACGGTGGCGTGAATTGTTTCCTTCTTCAATTGAAATTTATTAGTAGGATACGGTGTGTTCTGTGCCTTAACCGTACTGTCAGCAACAAAGTTATATTTCAACTGTTTATCAGCCTCTACTAAAAGAAAGCGTGACAAAATTTCTAATTTTGTGAAATTTGGTTGATCGGATGCATAAATGGAAGCAAAGTCTGTGAAACGAGCGCGCGTGTGCTCGCTCAACTTTACCAATATGCACCGAAAGAGCTCTGGTGACGATAAATACTGGCTCTGTTTAAGCAGTTTAAGCGTTGTCACGAAGTTACGTAATTTATTTGCTAAGTGGTTTAAGTCTTCAGGAGAACTTAGCTTAGGACTGTTGCGTAGCTCGGCGATCTCGCGGGCGACGAGAAGTTCCGGGCGCGCGTACGTCTGCTCCAGGGCCCTCACGATGTCGTCCGGTTCCCCAGAAGTCCACAGGAGTGACGCCACGGACTGGTACGCCGGACCGCGCACAGCGTTGTATAAACGATCTAAGTTATCTGACGGAGAGAAATTAGTTTTAGTTCGTTCGTAACTACTCTTGAACGCCATCCATTGACTAACTTCGCCCGAGAACGTGACGAGTTCGGGTCTCTTTGGTCTGTTAGAAAAAGCGTTTATAGCTTGGGTAAGCTGCGTGACAGGGCATTCAGACGTATTTAATTGTTGTGTCACGTCGTTGTTGTAATTGTTACCGGCGGCGCGTGTAACTGTCGACGGGGCTGCAGGGGTGACATTCGGTACGTAGAACGATGCCGTGTTGGTAGGAGCGGCCGGCTGTGAATGTTGTCCTTGGGGTTTACCCAAGGTGACAGTCGGTGCCTCACCAAGCATGTTCGCGGTAGTTACCGTAGCCATGTTCTGCTCGAAAACCCACGTCGCAGTGCGTTTTGCTGAATCACAATGAGAACGTGAACAACGGGATTTAGATGACTTATCTGATGCTTCCAAAGCGGCTAGTCTGGCTTGTAGCTCCGTCGCTTCCACCTCGGCCTCGAGACGGGCAAGCTCGTGCTCGCGCTCCGCCTGCTGGCGCTCGCGCTCCGCCTGCTGTCGCGCAAGCTCGCGCTCGCGCTCTACTCGGCGCCGCATTGCGTCGGCTTCGATGGCCAGTTTCTGAGCGCGGACGGTCGCCGAAGACCTCGAGGAGTGAGTGCCGCCAGGAGAAGGTGAAGGTTTAGCATTTGCGTCTAAATCCGAAATAGATCGAACACTTGGGCGATTTGCGAGGCTAAGTTGCGCCTGGTCGCAAGAGTCGGTGCCCACGGGCTGTGTGGACGAACTAGTTGGCAATGCCGAAGCACCCTCCGTGGCTGTGGCCGAAACCGGCCGGTCGCCACCCGGCGAATGTGCGGGTTGCTTCCGCTCGACTTCTATGGCCGAAGCCGGACGGTCGCCGCCCCGTGAACGTTCACGACGTTCGGGCTGCGGCCGATCGACTTCCGTAGCCGTGTCAGCGTTTGCCTTGCTTTGACTGCGTGTTTCCACCATGGTGAATGAATACAAATGACGAAATTACTGTTTACTAGGCAAAATGAAAAACTTACGTCAAAATGAAAATTTTGAAAATAGTTTGTTTTTATGGCGAGAATGGACCAAAATGTTGGAGAGCTAAGTGGACTGTATGTGATTTTAATGGGAGGATGATGGAAACACTCAGTTTATGACTAAAAACCAATTTAATCACAAGAATATCAACTGATACAAAAACACAAGGCAAGGAGACACTGACAAGTAAAAGCAAAACGAAACGTCATTACAAAAATATAAATTGATCGTATCAAAAAAGGTGGCATCTCAGCCAGTCGCCAACACATAAGTTCATATCAGAGACTAATGAGGACCCTGCCTCAGCGATGTTGCTGTGCCGTCCAAAATACTGCACAACATGCTGTTATTCTGGCAGGGCCTCGGGAGAGATTTGGTTACATCACAACGTGTTCTTTAATAAAAATTATATTAAAAAAACTATTTATATACACTATATTACATCCAAAGTGTTCTGTGGCACATGTCAATGTCACGAAAATGTGTATTTGTTTGACTGATGTGAAATAAGTAAGTGAAGTGAAGAAAAATATGACCACGTCATCGTTCGTTTCCACATTGCCTTGCCACGTAGTCGCCACGTGTGGCCTGAGATTGAAGTTAGCAACCAACAGGGGAGACAAAGTGGTAACAAAGCGATGTCGGTCGTGAAGAACAGTAGTGTATGTTTGACTTTTACCTTTGTGTATAAGCTTGTTGATTTAAGAGAAGTTGTTTGAAGTGTTTTTTAAAGGTATGGTAAGGATGGCTCCTGACTTTCCGACAATCCGTAATAGATACCTATTTGAAATTATTCCATCCGTCTCGATTATGTAAGAACAACATCAATCGCAGTCGCTTTTGGTCTGAATGTTATGTCATTGTACAGTCATTATAGCAGTAGCAGCATAATGATCACAGTAGTGATGACCATTTATATGGGCCAAATTGGATACTGATTGCCACATTGAAGCTGAAGAAGCCTTAGCATAATAAGCGGTTAAGGCCATAAACATACACTAGTAGCACGATAACGTCGCTGTCCTGCTTACATTTTATTGGAGTAAGAAAGGCAGCATCATGAGCAATATTATACCGCGTGATATAGCGGTGTTTATGCTAAAGGGCCACAGATGTATACTATTGAAAGCGACTCTTTATGATAAATAAATAAATATTTCTTACACTCACACCAATTAACCTAGCCCCAAAGTAAGCACTGTTAGGCTTGTGTTATGGGATACTAGGGTAACGGATATAAATACATTTAAATATACAAATATAAGTATGTATGTGTAGAAATATATAGAAACGCCCATGACTCAGGTACAAATGCGCGTATTCATCATGCAAACATTTGTCCCTACCGGGATTCGAACCCAGGTTCTCAGAATAGGTGTCACCTTAAAACCGGTGTACGTACCACTCTACCAAGGAGGTCGTCATAAAACTAGACATCTTAAAAAACAATTAACATTTCATTTCAAATTAATTATTTAAAATATGATGAGTTAGATTATTAGATGTTAGATTAAATAAATTTTTCGAGTGCTTTGTTTAACGTGTGGTCGTCTAAATTTATATCGTTCTATCGATTCAATAATAAACTCAAGTTGTGTACAGTGCAATAGTTTTGTTCTTTGAAACTTAGTCGGAGAAAGTATGCCAATTGAAAATGTTTGTTTATTTTTGTTTCACAGAGAAGTGGACTTTTTCATTCAGTCTATTGGAATTGGACGAATGAGATTGTTCGCGGCACTGTTTCTTTATTTTATTGTAACTATTCTGTGTTGTTTGTAGTCGGGACCAGTTAAGTTTTTAGATGAATTGTTCCTGAAGATTTCTTGGAAGTTTATTTTGCAGTGTGAAGTGCTGTTTTAGATACTTACAATTTTATTATAAATGCAAATATAACCTTTTAATAACCTTTGGAATATAACTAGTGAGTAATGTTAACTACCTTAAATCGGACAAAAAAAATGTAATCTACTGTTATCTACTAGGGAAGAAGCGGGTTATTCCCAATACAAGCATATTTTGATAACTTATAGGGAAGTCTCGGCAATGCTTTTTAATAATATTACAGAAATAAATGCATTTTTATTTTATTTTATTACTAGCGGATCCTCGCGGTTTTACCCCCGTGGTGCCCGTTCCCGTGGGTATATCGGGATAAAATATAGCCTATGCCACTCGGGAGAAATGTAGCTTTCTAATGGTCTAAGAATTTTCCAAATCGGTCCAGTAGTTCCTGAGATTAGCGCGTTCAAACAAACAAACTCTTCAGCTTTATAATATTAGTATATATTTTAAAATGCAAATTTTATAAAGGAAGAATATGGAAATATTTACTAACTAATAAATTTAGATAAGTCTGAGTCCGTTAAACATTTACATAAGTCTGTGTTTGTATGCTTATACCTTTTTGTTGTCTCTACGACAAAACAAATTTTAACGACATTTGGAAGCCGTGCCCTTTGCTACGTAAAGGACACATAAGTAGTTACCGTTTACACCAAGTAGTGTGCGTCATCGTCATCCCCACTGCAAGGGCACTAGGGCCCGATTCTCGCGGTTTCGATATCTAAAATTCGACATTTCATGGAGCCTAAAATCAGTTTATAATCTCACTGAAAACAATCTTTAACATTATAGGATTGTCAAAGATAATAAAAACTAAAGGATTTTGACAGTAGTAGAGATTTAACTTATATTTTTAATAAAGAAATTAGGGATAGAAAAATGTCAAACTCGACATATTTCAGAGCGAGAATCGCCCTCCTGGCCTGTCTTATGATGAACAAAAGGAATGGGCTACTAGCCATCACGCATATATCAGGCAATTTAGTAAGACCTATGGCACAGTCTGAATATATACAGTCGCGCATATGACGCGCGCACACACACACACACGCCGCTTGCTATCGCTACAGGGCCGGCCCCTCGATCTCACTCGTTTTCACTGGTAAAATGGTTCCGAGCGCGCGTGTACCGGAGGCGCGTATCTGTGTGAGTGCGTCATTTCGACCGTTTGTAGGCAGTGCAAAGACTGTTAGACCCATCCAGTGAACGACCATTGCGCAAGTCGCTTCCGATACACTCGGCTGAGAGCGTGAACCACTGCGCCACCGATCCATGGTAGGTCGGATAGTCATATAGTACTGTCGCGTGACAGGAAATTAATCATTATAGTAGCTATACGAGTATAATCTGTGATATTACGTAGGCACTTACTTTTCCAGTTTTAGCAAATTTTTTCAAACGTTGAAGTATACCATTATAAATCTTACAACAACATTACCCATAAAGAAAATTCGGTCGCTATAGATAATTTATCGGTATAGGAAAAACTTAAATTGACAGACCCCAATTTCCTGTTTCAACTTTTTCCGATTTGACTTAAATGTGGTCTGGTAACTAAGGGATAACTTTCAGATACCCCATTAAGTAGTACAACACGAAAGAGGAGGGCAAATGGCCCGAGGGCAAACTCAAGGGGTCATTACCTAAAACATATTTCTTAGTCGAATGTGAGTACATGAAGAAATTTTATCGAGCGAAGCTTTGTTCCAAATTGAACTTTATCGCTATGGGATAAAGCTCACGGCGGAAAAGTACGCAAATGTGATTCTTAATTGATAGTTTCGTTTTATGCTGTACGCTGAACTGGTTGTAGCACTTAGGGTATGAAAGGGCTTTCCTTTTTTTTTCATTATCTTCTTTCGAACATGTAGAGCTTTAATATTTTAAACTTCATGGTCATTATCACTATAACTATTACGATAAACGTGCAATGTGCAAATTGATTTTTTCGCGGGCGTCCCCAGAACATCCTACTAAATTATCATTTCGATCTGATCTGTGGTTTCAGAGCACATAGAGGACAAACATACAAATATTGATTTTTATCTCGTTAAATATATTAACATATAAACTATTTGATGCCGAATTAAATAGCCATAAAGACTTTTATGATTTTGTAATTTTTGTATTTTCAATGCTATTTTTATACTTATGGTAAATTTTAAATAGAAAAATATTCGAAAAAATTAACTCGGCCTACAGCGTATTAAAAATATAAAAGTATTGGAGAATTTCGACGGTGGTTCGCAAGTCTCGGTAGCTCAGCGGTTAGAGCATTGGACCGGATTTCCAAAGGTCGCGGGTTCGATTCCCGTCTAAGAATTCACTTGTGACCGAGTTAATTTTTTTTCAATATTTTTCTATTTAAAATTTACCATAAGCCTAAAAGACATTGACTTAAAAGCGCTTTCATGGTCAAACTTGTAAGTTTGATATTCTCTTCTGAAACTACTCCATTTATATGAATATGATAATAAGGTACAATAACTTATGTTGGCCGAGACGACAAGTCGTAAACGGAACATAAAAATTATGGAGCTGTGAAAGTCGGTCAGATTAATGTACTTATGTATTTTTATAGCTCGTCTATTTTACTATTCTCGTAGTCTCATGAATTTCTAGAAGGAGTGTATACGCATTCTCGACGTACACACCATCGAAGCACGTTAATTCGATACTACAAGATCGCGATGCACGTTACAGCGAAAGACCGAAACTGCGATGCCACAACGATGCACGTTGCCGCGAAAAGTCATTATTGCGATAATATTGATTTATGACCAGTCTCCCTTTGTGGAACCATCTCACCCAGTTCTCCAATTGCCTTGGGAACAGAAGGAGACGGGTTATCGATCATCCCACCAGCTTTGACTTAACCTTGACCTTAAATCTTCCATTAGACACAAAGCATTAAAAATATATTTTTTTAACTTGTTTAGCGATTTATGGCTTTAGGTTTTGTTAAGTTATCATAATATTAAGATTTTTTCTTGTCCTTTTACATCAGTAACTGTTTGTCTTTTAATAATAAAAATCCTTAAAAAGCTGCTTAATATACCTATGATCTTACTAGGTGCCGTCCACGGTTTCATCCGCGTTGTTCCCGTTCCCGCGGGAATATCGTTATATAAAGTATCCTTTGTTCCTCTCCAGGGTTTCAAGTATCGGTATCCTAAATTTCATCAAAATCCATTCAGCCTTGTTTGCGTGATTGAGTAACAAACATCCAAACATCTAGGATGCTTATGACGGGCTCGTTGGCGCGGGGGTAGCGATCCTTTTTTTATACTAGGAGAAATGCTTTTAATCATCCCTCACCCCCAGAGGGGTAGCGATCCTACCTTCAGAGCTGGTCGGGTCGTGGGATAGATCCCCACCCAGGAGAAATACTTTGTGATTAACTTTTATTCGTTCTGTGTCTCGGTGTTAATATATCAGTATAATATGTATAACTTGTAATATCTATATAGTTCTCAAGGGAATTGGGGAATTTAGTGAGATGGTTCCAAAAAGGGACTGGTCATATTTCAATATTATCGCAATAATGACTTTTCGCGGTAGTGCATCGAGGTGTTGTGGCATCGCAGTTTCGGTCTTTCGCGGTAACGTGCATCGCGATCTTGTAGTATCGTATTAGTGTAGATCGATGTTTTGTGCGTCGAGTGCTAGAAATTCATAAGACTAAAAGAATAGATATAGATAAGGTGAAGATATAGATAATAGGGTACACTTATAGATGATTACAAATAAATTGGTAGTTTCACTTACACAGCCATATACAATAGTATGCAAATTTAATTGATTACCAAGACAAAAGTAAAATCTAATTAATTATTATAAATTCTTAATATTTTGCTGATGACTTAGAGATTTTCATAATTATACATTGTACACATTTATATTTATTAGTACACAAAGTAATTTAAATAAACGTGTATGTAAGATTGAATTTTTCTATTATCGACTGAAGCAAACAGTCAATGTTCTTCTTCTTATCGTATGAGGATTAGTGGCCCCTAGTGTAAGAGTTCATCAGGCTGCCTACAAGGCTACTGGCTTGGCTTAACGACTGTCATCAGGTAAACGTCAATTACTTATAACGAGTTTGTATTGCGATGCCAGTGCATCAAAGTACATTACGCCTACTTATTTGAAAGCCTCAATAAACCGGAACGCGAAGCAGACATACCTACCAAATACCGAAAAGAGGGAATCTTAATAACTAAAATGAGTTGCGTCAATTTAGTATTAAGCAAATGGAGCATTACGGAAGGGACGCAAAAACAAAATCCCACAACCCACTCGAACGAAATGAAACGATTGTTTGATCGCCATTAAAAGTTTCCGAAACATTCAGTTGTTTGGACTTCCAACGTAAACAGGGCGAGCGAAATGAGTGTTCAACTGTTTTTCGTCAAGATTATTATTACGAAGTTTGTGTTGTGGATCCCTGAATTTGCTTGAATCTGTTTTGGTTTTCTTTGGGATTGATGAATTTGTTTTGATGAATATCTAGATGCCCAGGCTATATTGTTGTTTAATGTATTATTTTTTGGGTTAAGAGTGCGGTACAGGTGCATATTTCTATGGCATAATGTTTTATTCATATCCTCGCATGTACAGTACTATTTCGTGGTACACAGTACATAATATATTTTATATTTAAACGTAACGCAAACAAACAAGAAACTCAAAGTATCTTAAAGTTTTAAAGGAGTTTTTTAAATCTAGTGTTCACGTATATACCTATTTTACGGTTTATGTATGATTATTTCTGAGTTTGATTGTTGATACAGAGTAATCAATGTTGAGAACTCCAAATGAAAGTTGCCTGTATTGTTTCGCAATATATAACAGACGGAATCCATATCGTCATCATCGTCGTCATCAGCCATTTTTACTGTCCCCACTGCTGGGGCACTGGCCTTCTTTATGGATGGATAAGGAATCCATATAACTATACGGAATATTCATAATAAGTATACTTTAATTAAAAACAAGAAATATAAATCACATCTCTTTCAGATATTTGACTTACTTTATATTATGTATTACGTGGCATTACAGAGTCTATAAATGTTGAGTACTTTCTAAAACCTATCTAGCAAAACCGGAGAGGTAAAAAACTTACAAAACTTGCAAATTCAGGTGTGACCTTTTAGGTTTTAGGGTGCTAGCGAGTAGGGGTGCGAGCGACGTAATGCTGAAAAAATACTTCATGTGAATAATTCAACGGATCCTAAAAGTGAAAGTGTTCCCCGCGTGTCTGTCCGTCCGGCTGTCACTTACTTATGACAGCTTGGTTACGTACCGAAATATTGGTCGTGGGTCGAAACGAACATACATGTATGACCACATGTAGTGGCGTAAAAGATACAACATATTGGTTTTGGACCTTTACTAAATAAAGTAAGTCCCAGAAGTGTAGGTACTTACTTGTACGGGTAGGTAACCTAAATGTACAAAACTACAGCATCATCCATAATTAAAAAAACAAAATACATACTGATTACTAAACTGCAATTCAGATAGTGTCGGAGGGCGTCGGCAAAAGCCCCTTTGGAATTCATTTATTATATTTGATGCAGCAATCGGGACCACAATCCGTGGTCCCGAACGCTACCTTAATAGTTAACATTATTTTTAGTGGTATTTTGGGACACAGATGCTATACTTACTTATTTGTTATAATATGTAGGGAAAGTACAGTCAATACAAAAAAAAATGGACAAGCGCGAGTCGGGCTTGCCCACCGAGGGTTCCGCACAAATTTGTTTTTTTTTTATGAATGACGGGGGGGGGGGAAAGATGGAAGCGAGCCTCTCCCGGAATCCTCAGCCACTGAGGAACTGGCTATCTTATCTTGAACCTTTTTTACCTGCTTTACCTTTTATGACGTAAATTTTAAAGCTTGTTTTTCCACAGATTGAAAAGATTGTTTTAAGGTGAATGTATGGTTTTAATGTCAACTCTATACCTAAACGCGTTCCTGAGTTTTTCCTGAAATATAGTTTCCGAAACTAACGACAATATTTTCATAATTCAACTACTAATGTATATTTTTTTTATTTTTCGCCTGTATTCGTAGTAAAAGACGATATCACTTGCCAATAAATTGCCTTTCATTCAAGGTCAACGGGAATTACCCTATGAATTTTGATTCCCTTGAGGGTGTCAAAATCTACGTTTTTTGCGACATAAACGGTCAAATCTTTTTTACGTTAATTTACAAGTTGAATTTTTTTACCCCTTCAACAGACTGTTAACCTGGATATATTATTTTAATTTTAACTCGTTACCTCCACGCGTTCTCGAGATAAACGAGGACAGACGGACGGACGGACGGACAGACGGACATATATCCTGATAGTGATCCTTTAAGGGTTCCTTTTTTTCTTTAGAGGTTCGGAACCCTAAAACAGGTTTAAAAACAGGGTAAATTGACACTGTCACTCTTTTCAAAGTTATTATGATTTGAGTATTGTAAACTTTAATTACACACATTCTCAATAAACAAAGCAATAAAAGTTTCCTTTATTTCTTCGTCAGTTTGGCAGCAATAAATAAAGTTCCTCAACTCCCCAATTTCTCTTAGAAGGGTATAGGCTGTATTAAACTGGTGTAACCTTCTTGTCCCTTATTGACGACAATAAATTGCAGACCGCGTCAAACCCTACGAGTTTAGGCCGTCTACAGACGGAGGACAAATATCACAAAAAAGTCCATCGAATCTAGTGATCTAACTGAATAATTATAAATAGTAGAGTATTTTACCGTGCCATAATATTACTGCATGCGATTGGGGTAAATTGATCTTATACCATACTCCGGGTCATGTTCTAATCGTTAGCAAAATATCTTTGACTGAAACCCGTTCACTCGCTTACTTAGAAGTATTTGCTTGAGAATTATATACAATCACGACATGTGACCGCAAATCTAGAACTTAATTGACTTTAATAAAATAATTGACGACCTGTTTGGCGCAGGGGTACTATCCCCACCTTCTGCGCCAGAGGTCCCGGGTTCGATCCCCGGACAAGACAAATATTTGTGTGCATGAACATGTCTATTTGTCTTGGTCTGGGTGTGTAATATGTATATTATGTATGTATTTACAAAAATAAGTATATAAGTATGTTTATCCGTTATCTAGTATCCATAACACAAGTTCTTCATGATACTTAATGTGGGCTAGATAATTGGTGTGATTGTATGGAAATATTTATTTATTATTTATTTATTTATTTAATTGTGCCCCCTGAAAGTAAATTTTCAAATCACGCGCCTCTAATCACGCGTCGTTGCCATGACTGCAGTCGAAAGCATAAAGTTCTAAAGCTATAAGTAAAAACTTACACCAAAACGTAGGTGGGTACTTAAATAGATGCTCATGTAGGTAGATCAACAAGACACGACTTGCGCGTTTTCACATACTTGCAGTCCGTCTGCAACCAACCTTATGGCCAGTGCGTTTTATTAAAACTCGACAGAGTATCATATTCAATATCACCATAGCATCTGGCGATGACGTGAGAGGTTTGCGAATGGCCTCTGATAACAATGTATTTTCTTCGTTAATAAAAGACCAATATAGTGGTGGTTGACTAAGTAAGTAAGATTTTTCATCATTGTTAATGTCATGAAAGTTAACTAAGACGAAAGTAATGAAAGTAACAAAACGGGGCTTCCAAAGCCGTGTTAAAACGCTTCTTATCTTTGTCAGCTTCTTACTCCACACTGTAGTATCTTTTATTTGTATATTTATTTGTTTATTGGGCAGTCAACAAAAACATGTACTAACAATATGTAATAAATTAAAAATAGAATCTTAGTCTAAGTACAGTTTCTAATTATAGACAGCCACGGCATGCAATTACGAACTTCAAAAAATAAAACAGTGGATTTATAATAGAGAATAATATAATGTTTATTTACTACTTAATAACAAATATTTAGTGGCTCGCTGGAGTATCTACTCCAGCAAGCCACTAAATATTTGTTAGTATAGTTAATCTTAACTCGCAAAGAAAAAAAGGCCAAGCAATTTTATGCAGTTTAATTATAAATTATGAGCTTTTGTAGTACATAAACTACGAGTACATTATAAAAATATCAAAAGCTTTTGCGAGATGGAGTTACAAACATCCATCCATCTTTACAAACTATCACGTTTTTAATATTAGTAAGATAATAATAATCTTTAGCACATCAACCCTACTTTCTAGCAATTTAAAATGTTGCCATGTAATGAATGACTAAAGTGGCAAATGAAACATAATGAATGTGTTTCAATAAATAACAGTTTGATATTGGAAGTTCGTAATGAATTTTAGCTATGATATAGAAATGATGATAGCACCAAATAGAATGCAAGTAGTTAAGTGTTCTTATTTATAGAACTCAACCTTATAAATATCAGACAAAATCGCATACATTGATCTAATTCTGAGATAAGTAGCACTTGTGGGGGATGTCAGTACCCCTATTACGAGTTTGGCAAGTTTGACATTATCAACGTTAATCTAAACTACCCATCGAATGCAGGATCCTGTCAGAGAAAAGTTCGATGGATATGAAAGACAGTAAATGTCACGTTTGCTAAACTTTTGATAGGTACGGATACAGAAACAACTAAAAGAGACAATGTTGACATTGACAGACCTAATCGTGCAGAAGCTAATAAGCTGGTATGGTATGGTATGATACCCACTTTCGCAAGTTGAGTGTGGTGTGATGAAAATTAACATTTGTTATATTGATATCTGTAACTTAAACTTATTATCTCGAAATCGGAACGAATTATTTGATTTTGTCTTATACTAATGGACCTTTTTTGATATTATGTACAGTCAGCCAAAGAACGTTGGAAGGCATTAATATATTGTAGATCAGAAATACCTATTCCAATTACGAGATGCAATCTATCGTCCCCCTTCCTGGTACCTACTACTAAAACATTTTTTCGCATGTGACTTTTCTTTCCTCGGCTCCGACACAGACTAGCGAATTTAAAATAAATTAAAGTACTTTATTGACAGCCGGACAGACAAGTGTCTCTCGTAACTTTTGCTGTGTACTTTGCGATGCTTTGAATAATTCATTTAGTGAGGGTGCGTATTCCCCTGAACGTTGTATAGGTACCGGTACAAAAAAGTTTTTCTTTTAACTATTCTTTGTCTGCTGCGTTTTAATGTTAGAGATGTTGAGACAATAATAAAGATATATACAGAACTAGCAGCCGCCCGCTGATTTACCCACGTGGTTCCCGTTCCCGTGGGCATATCGTGATAAAAAGTAGCCTATTTTTCAATCCAGGCTATCTTCTACTTGTGTGTTAAATTTCATCCAAATCGGTTTAGTAGTTTTTGCATGACAGAGTAACAAACATCCAAACATTCAAACATTTACACATCCTCACAAAATTTTGCACTTATCATATTCAAGGATTGTAGGTTTATTTTAACTGAGTGAGGAGCTCGATGATGAGGTGATGATGAGGTTTGATGTTCATTCTGAGATTGTGGCGGCTAAGCAATTCTCACATGATCGGGTACCGGATGGGTAATCAAAATTGTAATCACTTGATTATAATTGGATTCGTATTAAAATTATTATATCGAAAGAAACGCCAAGTAATAATGTAACAATGACTGAAAAAAAAACCTCTAACTAAAAAGAAACAACACGTGGTCTGGTAAAAATTAGTGAAATAAAACAATCCAACTAAAGATGTTGTTTAAGCTATAGACTTTTCCATACAAACTGAGGACTGTTTTAAGTATAGGTAGTTCATGTTTAACAATGACTAAGCGAATCCAATATCCATGGCCACTTCACGCCTGACAAGTCATCCCGAATCCTTTCATCTGCCCACACTGAATAATTCTGAACTTTGTTTCTGTAGCACTTGGAATTAAATAATCGTTTACCACTTATTACTTGACCCTATTTATTAGGCTTTAGGGTTCATTTTGGCTTGTATGGAGGTGCGCAGCTGGTGACCGATGGGGCATTCCTAGCCCGAAGGTGTTTGGGCTGCACTTTCAGTTTTAATAAGTACGGGACCCCTCCTTTAATAAACCCTGAGCCCTAGGGGTCCCTGGGGACGCCCGTTTATCAAGGGGCGTAATTCTTGAAAGTAAATCGTAACTGTGATTTCTTCAAATTTAATACGTGACATAATTGGGTTTTTCTGTTTATTGAGGCACTTTGTTTCGTCGGGGCGGTGAGTGACTTTTAAGTTGTTTTTTTTTTATTATTTTGTTTTAGCGAGTTACGGATCTCTATAGATCCGTAGGCAATTCAGTTTGGATCTTGAAATGTTTCTGATTGGCATGTTTACAGTCTTCCTTATCTATACTAATATTAAAAAGAGGAAAGATTTGATTGTTTGTTTGTTTGCATTAATAGGCTCCGAAATTACTGAACGGATTTGTATGAAATTTAGTACACATATAGTAGATAGCCTGGTTATGAACATAGGATACTTTTTATCCCGATATTAATAAATGTATCCACAGTTTTCATACTTATCATCATCACAAAACTTTCTAAAATCGTAGGCTCTTCATACAAAATCATTATACTTACACAAGAAGAACTTATATGAATTGCGGACTTAAAACGTTTCATTTCACTTCAAACCGTAAAATGGGACATTCCCGAGATTGTCGCTTACAAAAAAAGAGACTCAAACATTGGGGTTCCAAAGGGATATAAATGTTTAAGTTATGTCGCGTTTCGTCGTCATGCGGTTGACCCATATTGTGTTTATCATGTATGCAGCGCTTTTTGAGCTTTGCATGTCAATAGCAGTGATTTTTTTTTATCTGAACAACTGTGCCAATGAGGAAATGATGGGTGACAGTGTGGAATGGAGGAGCAGGGACATACAGCGTCAATAGGATTCCAAACAAATGATTTTGTATGACGTCATTATTCTATTGCTCAGTCATTTAGTCACCAATTGAGAGCCCTGCGTGCAAAATATACCTAAGAATCTAAAGTCATGAGTGATAGGTGTCTTCGAGGCAAGTGCGGTTCATCCTAGATTTCATCATCGTATACCATCAGGCGAGATAGCGGTCAAGCGCTAGGGGCGTACCACCATCTCCTATAGCAGTATTGTTTCAATCTTACCATGCTATTTCGCACTACAAATCCCTTAAAGTAAGTTTGTTTTTGACGGAAGTTTTGTGACGTCTTCGCTCAATCATCGCCTCCAAAGTGTGAAGTGTTTTAAAATGTGTCAACTTCAATAAAAAAAAAACTCTTATGACATGATGGTTTATAGTAGATGATGATAGGTCCGCTGATCTATTTATTTCAAAAATTATAATATTTTTAATAATATATAGCCTTTTTAATAATGATAATAATAATAAAATCTTTATTGCACACGATAAATACAAAACAAGTACAAAGAAAAAATTATATACAGAAGAACATACAGAAGAACATACAATAGGCGGCCTTATTGCTACATAGCAATCTTTTCCAGGCAACCTTGGGTGAAAGAAAACAGATAAATAGGGTAATAGGGGAATGGGTGCACGAAGAAAGAGAAGAAAATGTATATAATATTAACAAATAGATGGATACTGAAAGAGAGAAAATATATGATAATTTATAAGTTAGGAGAAAGAGAAAGGAAATGTCTTTTTACTTGATCGCCAAAGGATTTCAGAGTCTGAGCCTTTCTGATGCCCTGTGGTAGTGCGTTCCAAAGCCGGACCGCGTGCACGGAAAAGGAATTTTAGGGAGAGGTTAGAGGAAGAACGCAAGGTACAATGTGAAGATGTGGTATGAAAAGAAAAGCATTCTTTGAGATAATGTACCTTTTAGTTTTTTATACTCGTGGTTTTTTATTTCGGAAAGAAATAGTTTAGTCGTAACAAGAGAAAAAACGATACAATAAAAATCACCGTTAATACTTGCTAAATATTAAATTCCTTGAGTGACATCCGTAAGCGTTTTTCGTACCGTAGACATTTATTATTGGATTCCCAAGATTTGTGCTAGAGAAAAATAAAATCGACGTTTTTATAAGACATAGAACTAAGAAATTTAAGAATATGAATTTTAGCACGAATTTTGTTAATCAATCAAATAAAGATTGACATCTCTGCTGGTGAAGGCTGCTAGATTTAGCCAACATGATTAATTGGTTTTGAAATGCGGTCCAGGATCTTCGAGCACAAATTATTAGCGTGAAAGAGACTACTTTACTTACACAGTTTGAGATAAGTTTTTTTATTATTATTTATCGAAAGTACACACCGGTCATTGCAATCAAGATTTTAATATTGTTGTTTCCAACCCACAAAAATGATAAATTAATAAAATATTATTACCAACAACGGCTCACTTTGTTAGGCGATTTGGATTATAAGAAAAAAAAAACTATTTCACTCGGTGATAAACCTGACTAAACTTTATTGCAAGCCACTTTTTAAACAAAAATCGTAAGCAAACAGTGATATTTTATATTAGATTTATGTAACCTTCATACTAATTTGCGTTGAAATCTGTGATCGCGACAACTGTCATGTTTTACTGAGAAGTCGGAGGAAAGACACGAAAAAGCAAAATGAAAAATCTTGGCTGTCGTGGGTCTTTTAATTTTGCTTTTTATTTCAAACTTTTTAAAGAACAAAGACATAATGTACATTGTACTACATTAAACCCAAAAACCGCATCAAAATCGGACAAGTATTTTTGGTTTTGCTCAAACAAATGTTTACTACAGCGCCCCCTTTTTTTTTTTTTTTTTTTTTTTCGAGGGGGAAATGCGCCTTATGCATACCCTATCGCTGGTGGGCCATAGGGTTATGTGGGGCTCTCCTTTGGTAGGCATACCCACTAAAACCCCCCCGGTTTCCGGCTGCATATCGCCAGGATTATATAAATGTGGGGCCGTTGTTGCAGTCTCCACCACAATCCTGGGCGACCTTTCCCGGCCGAAGCCAGGCTTCCCTGCGGGGATCCTTCCCAGTCCGACGCGTCCCGACTCGCTCTCCCTAGAGAGGGATGGGGAGCCCAGTCGACTGCCTGCTCTAGGAATAAATGACATTCTCCGAATCGCACCACCTCCTAAAGGGGAATGAGGTGCGCATAAAGCCGTCTCCTTCGCCCAAGCCTCCTTCGTCGGAGCCGATTCGCATGAGCGTTGGCTTCGCGGATCCGCTCCGATGCCTCCTTTTGCGAGATTATGTCTTCGCAAAAGGAGACTGCAGCATCCCAGGATAGATCCTGGGATGCTGCAGGATAGATCCTGGGATGCATATCTATCGGTGGCGAGCATGGCCCGCACCATGCTCAGCAGCGAGAGATCCCTTCTCAACACAGTGATCAGATCCCTACGCTGCGAGGCACCAGGCAGGGCACACCTGTAAAGTGTGCTCCGCGCTGTCAACCGCCGCGTCACAATGATGGCACTGTGAAGTCGCCTCCCTTCTTATCCGACACAGATACTTTCCGAAACATCCATGTCCGGAAAGAATCTGCGTCAGCCTAAAGGTCAGCGACCCATACCTCCGTCCATACCACTCTCTGAGAAGAGGGCGAAAGGCATCGATCGTCCGCCTCCCGGCCTGGTCCCCATCCAGTCTCTCTTCCCAGGTGCGCATCAGCGACTCCTCGGCCCTGCACCGTACCGCCCCTCTCTCTTCTGGGGTCACTCTATCGCCCCTGGTCAGCACCGCTCGTCGCTCCAGGTACACCTCCCTGAGTGCCTGAGCATCTAGCTCCCAAGGAGGTGTACCCGCCAATACACACGCCGCCGTAAAAGACATGGTCCGATATCCACGGACTATTCTAATAGCCATGGCCCTTTGTGGCCTACGGAGAAGACGACGATTCGCGACGTTCAACTTGTCGGCCCACACTGGTGCCCCGTAAAGGGCCATGCTCCTGAGTACCCCCGCGAACAGTCTTCGGCACCTATCTCCAGGCCCCCCGACATTCGGCAGAACTCGCGCCAACGCACCGGCCGCCTTCGCGACCTTTGGGGCCAATTCTTTGAAGTGAGCTTCAAAGCTCCACCGCCCGTCTAGAACTAGACCCAGATACTTAATTGACGGTCGCAACGGAATTCTTGCGCCATCCACCGTTAGAGTAGCTCCCGCCGGGGGGGCGCTGCGCTGCCTATGAAAGACAACAGCCTCAGTCTTCTCCAGCGCGACATTCAATCCGAGGATCCTTATCCTCTCTATGACAAGAGAGGATCCCACGCCCGCCAGCCTCTTGGCCTTCTCAAACGTCTCGCCTCGGGCAGTAACAAGAGTATCATCTGCATAACAGATGACTGTCATCCGGGGCAAGAGAACCTCTCTCAGAAGCCAGTCATACCCGATGTTCCACAGGAGTGGACCAAGAACCGACCCCTGTGGAACACCGCATACCTTATCTCTCTCCACTATATTCCCCTCACCAGAGGGGTATACCACCTTTCTACCCTGAAGGTAGCTGCCGACAATGGCCACTAAATACGGCGGCAAACCGTGGTACAGGAGCCCATCTCTAATGACACTGAAGGGAAGCGAGTTAAAGGCGTTCCTTATGTCTATCGACACCGCTATAACCACTTCCCCTTGCTCCGCCGCTCTCTCAGACAACTCTCTAAGCGCCAGCAGCGCATCCACGGTCGACCGCTGCCGTCTAAATCCATATTGATTTACCACAAGGTCGGGGCCTACTGTTTCGAGATGCTGGACTATGCGGTCTGCAATAATTCGCTCCAGCATCTTGGCGGGCTCATCTAGAAGGACCATTGGACGGTAGGCCGATGGAGAATCCAGAGGTCGTCCCTCTTTCAGTAGGAGGCATAATCGCCCTCTCTTCCAGCGCTCTGGAAACTCTCCCGACTCCAGACAATCAGTGAACAGCTCGCGCAGCGTCTCTCCCAGGTGTTTTAAGGCCGTGGGCAGAATTCGGCCCGGGTAGCCATCCGGGCCAGGTGCCTTCTTTTTCTGCCGGAGACGGTCGATCACTCCCTCCATCTCGGCTTCAGTCACCGGCGTGAAGCCCGATTCTAACTCTCGAGGGCTCTGTGGAGCAATCAAGGGAGCCACCAGCGGGGGATATGAGGGGAAGAGACCCTCCACGACGCTTGATAAGAATTCCGGCTCCATAGAGTCCATCGGGGGTGCCTGGTGCCGAAGCTTATTCCTAACCATGCGGAAGGGACGCCCCCACGGATCCGCATCAAGACTTGCGAGAAACTCATCCCACGCTTGAGATTTGGCTCTGACTATACCCGTCTCAAATCCCGTCTTTGCTTCACGGTAGGCCGTCAGAAGATTCTGCTCCTCTGTAGGGCGACGCCTGCGACGCCTTCGGCATCGCTGCAAGGCCCGTCTCGCCCTCAAGGTGGCGGCCCGGAGGGACTCCATCTCCTCCGACCACCAGTACACCTGGTCCTTCGTCGGGGGACCGTAACACCGTAACACTTATCTAAGAACATTCACCAATCAAACCCAAATCTATTACTGAAAACCGCATCAAAATCAGACTAGTACTTTTGGAGATAAATGGTAACATTGGTTTGCACAAACAAACAAACAACCTCTCACCCCAAACGCATATACCGTCTCCGTACCGTCGTTGGTAAAAAAACACGGAAATGAAAGAGATAGCAATTAAATTCGGACTCCATATAATAGGGTCTTCCCAATTTTCACAATGCAAGCTCGTATGACATATCTTCTTTAGAAGTTAACTTAAGTAAACACATCTAATATCATATGTTTTGGCGCGCACTGTTCATTGAAATAAAACAACTTTTCCGGATATCAAACGCGCTATATTTCCACGAACTAAGTTGTAATTGTCCGTATTTTTTGGTTTTTTAGGGGTTTTTTTGATTTTCCCGACGTTTCGGCACCTTTACCTACAGCTGCCGTGGTCACGGGATGAAATAACGGACAAAACTAAAAATACGGACAATTACAACTTAGTTCGTGGAAATATAGCGCGTTTGATATCCGTAAAAGTTGTTTTATTTCAACATCTAATATCATTGTACGCAAACATAATTTTCCACTCGCACCTTCTTTAAGTAGCCGTATTAGGTACGTCAATGTTTAGCATTTCTATTCAAGTAGGTAACTATACGTTATCTAAAGTCCCCAATCTTGTATCAACCGAATTCAGTTCTACCCAAAAAACAGGGAGTACTAGTAAAGGGACATCAAAGCGTTGTCCCCAAAGATTGGAGCGCAGATATTTTTAATCTCAATCCACGAATGGTGAATTAAAAATTCCAACTGCCACGGAAAATGTGGAAGCAAACATCTTCCTGCGATATCATTGAAAAGTTTATTTTACTTCCCTCTCTATTGGAACGCCTTCAATCCCAAGTTTTAATGAGTAAATAACGAGTACTTGATTCAGACAGAAATTGCTCTCTTTGCGTATTTTTATTATACCTACCTATATTTCGTCGAGATTTTTCCGCTTAGGGTTTCTGGATGTTTTTCGATATTTATATTGTGCTAATAATCTAAATTTGTTTTGATCGATGTTTAAGACATTTTCACACAAAAATTACTGCAGAAATTTTAATAAAAAATTACTTGGATGTTGTTGTTTGTAGGTTGCTCAGTTCGCTGTTTGTTGAATTGAGATAGTATCCAGTTGACAATTCGATGTTTTTATACGTCACATTTGGATAATCAATATGACAAAGAAAGGTTAAAAGTAAAATCTATCAAAAAAAAACATCGTCAATGGTTGACGATTCCGGGAGTAACGCTCTGCTACCTACAGCCTTACTTACATCTAGTATGATGAAGGGTAAACATTTCCTCGTTGTTCATAAAAAATAATTTCTCTTATTAGACTCTCGTAAATCAAAGAAAGTGAAAAGATAACATGATGAACCCGATAGTAAATCCTAAAAAAAATACAAAAATATGCATTAGTAAATTTTTATGTAATTGATTCCGTTCATTCATATTTACATTATACATATATGGGAAATATCTCGAACACAACTTAAAGGCATTCAATTTGGAATAGAGAAATGTTTACATTTCAATATATCCACGAAACCCTGGGAATAGTTCTGTCTACTCCCGGGGTAATTATCTGAGTTCATCCTTCCTAACAATATATTTTGGAGAATATATTCCCATGAAGCAGAAATCGTTTGGTCCATAAACAAAATTTAATACTCCTTTCATGTGTGAAATGGTTGCAGTCTTCACCAGAGTTATTGTAATATAAGTACTAATTATATTATTAGTTCATGCATAAAATAGTAGCAATCTTAGTAATATAATAAATGGAAAGTTTGTATGTTTGTTTGTTTTCTTTTTACCCGTATTTTTTCTATACTGCTAAATTAACAGTCAAACTGCGCAACTCCTTAATTGATATTTTGGTACATGGTAGAGAACTTTGCTTTTATATCATTAAAACTATTGTAATTATGAAAAATCTGCTTATAAATGTATATAAAAATACAGAAAAAAAAGGTATTTAAAGAGTCGATTTTTTCTTTGGTACTTGGAATTGTTTGAATATTGTTGGTTGGTCCTCTTTAGTCGTGGCCATTTGGAATACACCACTCAAGTAGGATGAGGAAGCAAGTTCGGAGGTTAATTAATTACTGGAGGTAGGCGTCCAAGATGGATGGAGGCGACAACTCGAAACAAAATATCACCAGCCAGCCTCATAATTTATCATTGCCAGTACTCGTCGATACTGTGGCGAAAAAGTCCAATTTCTCTTCTCGTTTGCGAATATGTCAAGTAAGAGAAGATCAAGTAATTAACC
The DNA here is from genome assembly GCA_910589605.1 of Chrysoteuchia culmella. Taxonomy (NCBI): domain Eukaryota; kingdom Metazoa; phylum Arthropoda; class Insecta; order Lepidoptera; family Crambidae; genus Chrysoteuchia; species Chrysoteuchia culmella. Next base: position 9,033,849 of record OU342651.1, read on the forward strand.
AACTTTTGGTATCGGCGATTTAACTAATGTTAAAAAAATATACAACGACTAATAGAGTTTTGTGTAGTGGAAATGTACCAGGTGAAGTTTTTAAACCTGAAACAATTTTATGATTAGAAATATTTATTATAGTAGTACTACTTCTACAGGGTTGTAAATAATTAATGGTTTTCGTCATTATCTATACAAAAAATAAATAACAGAAGTCGCACATAAACCAGAAAATATACCTAGAGTTCTTGATGTCTCAACTTAACAGCACTATTACTATTAAGTATTCTGTGACTTCCCAACCCAACGATCGATTGACCACTGCGCCGCTGAGCCCCACAAGTAAAAGTAGTACATAACAAAAGCGGACAGGATTGTATAATGCAAAATAATAATTATGTATAAATAAATTTTAATTTCTAGCTATTCTTTGATTTATTTAGTTACCTGTATTTTAGCGTTGAAGTTTCGGAAGAATAAAAAGTAGCAATTTTCTTTTATAGAACAGAAAAAAATTGTGAAAGCAGTTATCTCAATGAAAAGTTGGGGTTTAAGTAATTTAGGTTTTAAGGAGCTCGGTGGCAAAGTAGTGAGTACGCAACTTTTGGCTCGGCTACGTTTGCTTGCCAGTACCAAATAGCATTGGGCCAACGTTGTGGATAAGGACATGGCCTATTCTCCTTATCTATCCATATGCAAGGGCAATGCCCCAGTAGTGGGGACATTAAAATGGCTGATGATGATGGTTGTATGTAAAGTGAGGTGCTGGAAATGAAAATGTAGAAGTTAAAGTAAAGAAGTCCTTTTCTGGTGCTTTCCCCCGTACTGTGGAACTTGGTGGTTGACGACAAGATCACCCATCCTTTTTTTAATGACCGACGGTGGACTCTTAGCATCACCATACCTTATGTTAAGCATTGGTAAGGCTGAAGAGGGAAGCGAGCCTCTCCCGGAATCGTCAATCACTGAGGATCTGGCTATCTTATTTTAACTGCCGGAACAAAACAATGCTGAAAACTGTGTTGTTATGGCGTCAGACTTAGATAAGATGACAGGCGGACTTACAAGAAGTTCTACCACCAACCAAACCGAATACAATATGTCCACCTGCTGGTAATCGAACCCCTGGGACCCCACCTAAACTCTATTTCTACACTGTAGGGTATGCTGATGACATCATCCTACTCACTTTTGGCAACTAGGACAGCCTGATCTGCCTGGTAAACCTAGAGTAAAACCTAGAGTAAACCTGGTAAAACTAGCGTAGAGGACGATCTCGACTCTAGACTGCAGCACAACGTTCTCCTGATATTCACCGACGGATTCAAGACGTCATCGGGAGTGGGTTCAAGGGTGTTTTCAGAGGGCCTTAACATACAAATTGTCACTCCACTTAGTCCATACAATACCGTTTTTCAAGCGGAATGTGTTGGTATTACACTGGCAGTAGTCGGAGCATATTGAGACTAACACAACAATGCCATACACCTTAAACAAGGCAGGTGCTTCTAATAATTTCACTGCCCAGGGATTTAAGGCCACAGCGACACACGAGGTAATGGTATGGCAGATGAGTAAGCGAGGCGGGGTTCAGATTCTACCCCTCTCGGACCAGAACCTTTTGCGCCAATCCCGACTAGCTGGTATGATGGTAAGATCCGTGAGCACACCACTAACTTGCACAAAAACTACTGGGACTAACTGGAGACGTGTGGACAAGCGAAATTATCGCTACCGCGCGTGGACGCTCGTCTCTCCAGAGCTCTTCTTAAACTAATAAGACCGCTGTTACGTTTGATAACATGGGCCATCATTAGCCACGGTAACTTTAACAGGCACCTTTTTAGTTTAGGTGCCACTGACAGTCCACTATGTTTAAATTTCATTATATATATAAATAATTTACGTGAATTGTATGTTAAATAAGTCTCCCTCTTTTCAAAATTGTTATGCCCTCAGGACCCATAAGATCCTAACACATTTTGTAACACCTGTACCTACTTATGGAAAGCAATAAAATGATTGAATTGAATTGAAAAACAGAATAATTACCGAATATATTAATATACAGGTTTCCAAAAGGTAACATTCTGTGAATTTGTTAATTAAAATGTGTTACAGGAGATTAGTTAGGTACATCACAAAAATACAGGATATTTTTTTTTTTAATTTATTTAGCCGGCTGATTCGCGTGAAGCAAAAGAAACATAACAACTATCCGGTACTAAAGAAATTAATTCGGACCTTTTAATACAAACAAAAGCAATTTTTTTGCGGCTTTTGTAGATAAAGATCGCCTTCTGACATTCACGATACAGTAAAATGCAGTTTTTAAATCCGAATTGCGAGTAATTGCTCGATCGAAGCGATCTATATGAATATTGTATGGGACGAAATGCGACCAATCGAAATCTGTAAAGGGTTGCAGGGGATACTTTAAAGGTTTAAATTATTTACAGGATCAGTCTTGGCTACCTACTAAAGGTTTAATTACTTTTATAACTGATATCAATGGATCACCAAACACCGAATTGTATAGCATTGTGTTAAATGTAAAACATTTTCATCATAATATATTTTATAGTGTATATCTTTTATATCTAGGTTAACTCTAGGTATTTTTTTCATAGTATAGATGTAACACTGTAAAATTTACAGAATAATAGTGTGTGTTATTCGTTAAGGCTTCTAACTAAATTTAGGATGTAGTACCACAATGCATGTTTATTGGTATCGTGTGTGTAGTTCACAAAAAGTTTTGAACGGATTTCAAACATGCTTTTCAGAAGATTTCGACTCAGTAGTGTATAATTTATTTGTTCCAACTGAACATAAAAAATCAAAAGCATAAACGAACAATTATTAACATAATCCTACACCCATATTCTAAGTCGTTCCTCCAAAACTTTTTACACTCCACTCAACCTCGTCGTGGGTAAAAATGGTACTGTGCGCTAGGGCTAACACGGAGTGGCTACGTACTCTTTGGCTCCTCCAGGTCCTTACGGAGTTATGATATGACTTAGAATACCGATTTCGAGGAGTATTTCGAAGAGGTTTTCAATGAGGTTTCTTTAAGTCGAGGACGAGTAAGTTTTGGAGGAACGACTTAGAATATGGGTGTAAGATTATGTTAATCCTTGTTCGTTTATGCTTTTGATTTTTTATGTTCAGTTGGAACAAATAAATTTCTAAATCTTTATTTCAATGATGTCTATTTAATTTCTTATTAATATTAAGACAGATTATGTTATTGTATAATAGTTAGTTAACCTCTATGTTTTCAAAGGCTTAAATGAATACATACAAAGGTCCACTTTATCCAAAGGCTTCTCTAATTCCAGTAGTTTCACAGACCCATAGATCAGATAGAAGGACGGCCTCCTTTCCACGAAATACGATCTAGGACCCACTGTTTACGGTACCCCTATTTTGGTGGGAATAAACTTTGTGTAATGGCTACCCCTGCTTGTTTTTTTTTTCTTTTTTAGGGTATAAAAGATACAGCTTAAAAACTTTCGTACTAACTTAAAAAGTTTTACGTTATTAACTAGTAACTAGACTTAGAGCAATGCCACATTTATAATTGAATTTGAACAATGATTGGGTATTTCTTTTTTGATGTGATTGGTGACGTTCAAACAGTAATAATATCAGTGATATATTTAAACTTAAAAATCAACTTACACAGGGGTTCGGAGTAAATCAAGATTTGTCATTGTTAAATAAAGGTCTCTTGAGTGTTGATTGTATTTATTTCTTTCTATTAAGATCAACGAAAAGTAGATGGCCAATTTAAGGTCCTTGAAAAAGCACTTTAGTTTGAAATAAAGTTTGATGTCCAAAATGTTTACTTAGTGGATTGACAAAACTCACTCTATTGCTTCAATTACGCTAGCAATTAGAACTCAAAAATATTGAACAGAATTTTATTTAATGTGTGAAATAACAAAACCTTTTTTTTATTTCAACGTTTAAAAGGTTTTAAAGGGCGGTCTAACCACTCGTATAACACTTACATTCGAATATGAAATACGATGTTAGAAAATGACTTTTTGATTTAAAACGAAATGGAATTCTCTTGTACCACTTACAAAGCGTAATTTATAACATTTCATGAACATGAACAGCCCAAAAACGTTTCCCTTTACAATACATATTTCTGGGAAGCTACGTGAACGAAATATTATGCTTCCCTTTGTCCTTTTGGCATTTCAATATCCGTCAATGATATTGTTTATAAATTTATATTTTTTTACGTAAGTACATAAGTAACTTGTTTTTACTTAGCTTATTTTACCTTTATCTGTAATTGATATCGAAATTTTTTCAATATTTGTAACACACACACCTTGGACGAATTCGTCCAAGACACACACCCATTAGCCTAGCCCCAAAACACTATAGGGCTTGTGTTACCCAGGATTTCTATTTTCGGTCACTCGAATGAGGTGTCGAAATTCTCTTAAACTCCTTAGACAATTTCATTTTACGCAGAATATTTACAGACCGGTAACCATAATCTCCATGAATTAAAAAAAAACCGATACTGAATCGGACTTGAATCACGTAAAACGAAACATTTTTAAGTTGTCAAACTATCCGTTATATCAAAGCCAATTAGACGCCTTGGAGAAGCAGAGTCTGTAGAAATAAAATTATTACTCAGCCGAAAACTGGATACTGGCGAAATCCAAAAGGGCACCGCTATTATATAAAAAGAAGAAGAAGAAGAATTTGAAAATGACGTGAAGTTCTAAATGTGAAACTTTGTATCGCTCGAATAAAAAAAGAGTGGTCGGGATCACTCGTTGCAGATTCGAATGCGAATCTTGCTATTCCGTGTGCGATTAGTAATTCAAGTGATTGAAAATTACGTCTCCAAGCTGCTATCTAACTCGGTCACAATTACGGAAAAGTTCGATGTCAAACACGATATCTGTAAAATAATGATAGTACTGCCTCTGACGAACAACTAAGGAACTAAAACGTTCTGGCTACAAAATACCTAATGTTTCACGTTTTTTATGCTATTAAAAAATACCCTGTGACCAAAAGATAACTAAACCCAATGAAAACTCTTTTTACTCGTTCCCAGTGGCGCTAGTTTCTTTACAAATATTCAAAGACTATTTAATTTAAGTTAGTACAGAATGTTTCCTTAGGAAGGAGAGACTGAATTAATTAGCGATTGCAAACCATAATACAAAATCAGTGTGACGATATCGACATATTTCAGGAACCGCGATCTGTCACTCATTTTAGATAATCAGCCTGCCGTTCAGTGGTTTTTTAGTGATTGAATATTGAACCTAATATAAGTAGCAAAGGTACTAACTGAGTCCCGAACACGAGTTCGAAAACCATTTTACCAATGAACAGATTCCTTATAATTGTACCTGGAGCATAAGTATCCGTAGTACTACTCAACATAACTAACTAACATGCATTCCCAAATTGTATTTAAGTATTTATATACGAAATGTCTTGTCCATCAAAGCTTTTATCAGATTCATTATCTTTACACGTACAAGCTTTTAACGTTGATGAAATGTAAGCATTTTGTTAACTCGTTTCTCTACGAATTTAACATTTTTGATCGAAATGAAGGTGAATGCTAATTTAGTTAGATAATAATCTGAAACATAAAGCGAGATAGCATTACAAATGTTTATAATAAGAATTTATTTTGTATTTGGTTTCGTTACTGTATTGTTATAATACTATAATATTATAGAGATGGACTGATCTTAAATTTTCTCACAGATTGTTCATAAAAATACAGGAATTTCTATGGATTTAAACTCGATCTTTATAATACATTTAGTTTAAATTTTCATGTATGTAAGTAGAGATATTTCAGTCGTTAAAAAATAAACACATGTTTCATCTATTAAACACAGTTAGTAGTTAGTAAATTTGTAAGTACCTAGTTTTATGATAATATAGGCAGTAACACCATAATAAGAGTTGTTGAAATGTTTGTATATACGTTGTCTGTACAAATTTTACAAAATAAACTTTTGTTTTAATGCTTTCTTATGTCTCATCATGCAGCGGACCATATATTTCGGTCTTTCTGTATTGTATCAACATACCTTTTCTTCTCGAAAACTGGACAATACACTTTTATTCGGGTGTGAAAATTCTGACCCAAATCTCGTGCATATTTTAAATGTCAGTGCCGCTCGGACCGCGATCTTTTATCTGCGATCCAAACCTATTTCTATTTTCAGCTTCGTCTTCACATACATAGACATAACTCTTTTCTTATTTTTGTGAAGTCTTATCTTTTAATTAACTTTGAAATAAATAAATGGTTTTATCTATAAAAAAAATGGAAGCCCGTTTTCATGCAATGATTTTTGTAAAATTTTATACGATCCACTTTGTAACCGGAAGTATTGTTTTTCTATACATACACTTTTTAAGTGATACATTATACAGTAAACCGACTTTTCAGAATCATCAATATCAACTACATATTCAATAAATGTTAGAAAAAGTTTTAGGTGACGTTTTTGATCATTGTACAAAATTATCAATTGTTTTTAGCTTTCTTAAACTTTTCTACCAAAATATTGGACTAAAATCAAGCGCCATAAGCACTAAATTCTTACAATACGATATTCTCACAAATTGATAGCGTAAATAAACAAATAACTATAACATGTGAAGCCTTTGAGTTTCGAGACTCGTAAAGATGAAAACACAATAAACTCGTTTCTTAGAAATGCTGGCATAAAGAGCACAGTCGCTTTAAGCTACTTCTTAGATAGAATCAAAGGGAATGTGAAATATGAGAAATCCTTGCGCTGCTTCTATCGGTCTAGACACTCAACGCCCTGATATGGGGTTTGCAGACGTAATATTTGAGGTAACAATATTGTTAATATTAATATAATTTGTGATGGATCAATCATTTGCTTTGGGTAATAATTATTATATACTTATTGCTTGTGGCCGCTCGCGGTTTCATCCGCGAGGATCCCGTTCTCGTGGGAATTTTTAATCGAGACAAGTTTGTATAACATAAATATTATACAAATTTAGGTAAACTTTATCCAAATCTGTAGTTTGTGCAGGATGAGTTAGAAATATCAAAACTTTCACATTAATAATACTAGTAGAATATAAATATTTAGTTAAATGAAACATGGAGCTTTTGAGTTACTATCCAGTTGATATACTATACCTTGACCCGGATACAACTGCAAATCCTATCCTTCTATAAATAGTAAATATGAAAGTTAGTGAGAATGTCTGTATGTTTGTTACTTTTTCACGCAAAATCTACTGAACCGATTTGGATGACAATGGCACACAGTTAGAACATAGCCTGGATTTAAACGTAGGTTATTTTTAATCCCAATATTTCCACGGGAACGGTAACCACGCGGGTGAAACCAAGGGCGACCGCTAGTTGTTTCAATAAATGAGTATGGTTGTAACTCAACGAAGCTTAAACCCTTAAACCCAATTCTATTGTATAGATGGCAAAAAGACAAATTAAATTATCTCAAAGTAGACTAAACAGTCAATGCATATCATAGTTTCGTGGAATGAAATTTCTCCTTTTAATTTCGAATCATCCTTGAAATGAATACCAATGAATTACCAATTTGTTTGCAATTTTAATATTAGTTAGCAATAACTTCATATAAAATTGAAAATTATACATATTTTGTCACAAATACTTTCTTATTAAATAAATTCAGTATTTAAGTCTACTTCATACCCAGTCAAACAAGGGCTATTGAAGTGTCGAGCAGAGATCTAATCAAAGGTAATGTGAAATATGAGTCGTCTAGACAGAATGTAGACTGTAATATGGATGGAGTTCTGGAAAGGTAGACGTCTCAATATAGCTATGGTTGTGTAGGAAATTGATATGTTAATTAAACTCCTTTCATTTGAACTGTGTTGCACCAAGTTTGCAAAAACTCTAGCTAGCTAATACTAGTACTTTCGAGTATGTACAGAATCCGAGGAATTCGGGCAAGCGAGCGGCACTAGCGAACCTAGTAGGCATGAAGTGTACGAATTCGCTACTAATGAAAACTAACTATGCAAAATTACATGTCTAACCTAGATGATATCTACCTACATCTATAACGTCAGAAGCTATGTCACCACTAATTCATAGCCCAATTTTATTTTATTTTATTGTGAATCTACCTATATTAATGAAACTAATAATGATCAAAACTAATAATTTACGAAAGTAACACAATGCCACAGTCTATTAATCTTTTCGCTTTTAAGAAATGTTTTTCCCTTTTTATACATATAGCAGGTAAGATGCACAATTGGACATACTATCCTATCATTTTACTATGACAAAATGTCGCTACACATTATTGAAGTTCATTGTTTAATTTTGACAGGCATAATTTCGGATAAAGTTTCGCTTTCTCATATTGTCTACTTATATCTGTTAAATAATTTTTCTCACATATAGATGGAAAAGGCGCTTGCGTTCCCATTGAGTGTCCACATGGAATTTTGAGCTTTTTATTGCGTCAACCGTTAGTAGAAGTTCTAAAACGATTGTAAATTCAGCCATTCGTTTGTAAAAGCAAAAATTCAAAGTATACTTATAATCGATTTCAGTGATCCCTTAATCATGATGAGAGTAGTTCATATCTCAAAATCTAGATAAAATTTACCACTGCTTTAAATAGCAACACATAATAGAACATGTAAAACATATTTATGAAAAATCATTCCTCTTCATTAAGTGAATAAAAGTAATTAGAGTTCAGAAGGTGGTCCCTTAATTGATCACCAGAAGTTTATATTGAGTTTAAGATGGACATCTTATAATCATAAATAAGTTTTACAAATGTTCTACAAAAAGTTGCCACATATATCAGTCGTTAATTTTATCTAGATTTTGAGATATGAACTCCTGTCATTGCCGATTGAGGGACCACTTAAATCGATTTTATCTATTTAATCGGTTATATTATATCAATTATATTATCATAAGTATAAAAATAGCATTGAAAAAAGCAAAATATCGAAATTCATAAATCGTTTATATCCTTTGAATTTCTGCTTTTACAAATACATGGCTGAATTTACAAACGTTTTAGAACTTCTACTAACGGTTGACACAATAAATAGCTCAAAATTCCATGTGGACCCTCAATGGGAACGCAAACGGAAAAGGCTTGACGAAGACAATCATTTAAAATGTATCTTTACTGACTGCGATTGAGATGGTCAACTTATTTTTTTTAGGATCCTAATAAAAAAATTGTATTCTAACGCGTTAGGATACGGTATCGTCGCTCGTCTATAATTAAGTCTGAGAGTAGTTGGAGATCTTTTTTTTCTACTCTAAAGTAGAGGTAAAACATAGGTACCAAGTTAAGTTTCTGTAAACCAATTTTCTTTCTACTGTTAGCACCTTGTATTTCATAGACAGAGTGAGTGAGTTTGCAAACACCCTTACAGTAGTAACCAATTATGTGCAGTTCTGAGATTTCATCAGGCTCCGACTATTGTTAGTTTTGAATGGGCCTCGTTAAGGCCTGAAATGGCCTTCGGTTCTCGCCATATCCCTTTTGTTGGGCAAACGAGCCCTTGATCGATTTCACAACAATGGGCCAATTTCAATGCTACGGCCTTACCATCGGCTTTTACCGATGTTAATGCAGTTGGAGATATGACCCTTTACGCAGTTGGAGATATGACCTTTTACGCAGTTGGAGATATGACCTTTTACGCAGTTGGAGATATGACCTTTTACGCAGTTGGAGATATGACCTTTTACGCAGTTGGAGATATGACCTTTTACGCAGTTGGAGATATGACCTTTTACGCAGTTGGAGATATGACCTTTTACGCAGTTGGAGATATGACCTTTTACGCAGTTGGAGATATGACCTTTTACGCAGTTGGAGATATGACCTTTTACGCAGTTGGAGATATGACCTTTTACGCAGTTGGAGATATGACCTTTTACGCAGTTGGAGATATGACCTTTTACGCAGTTGGAGATATGACCTTTTACGCAGTTCGCCAACATCTTCATTGAAACGTTGCAGTACAATTCTAAAGGTAGGAGGGTTAGTCTTGACAGTATCGAGTTGCGTTTGATTTTGAATCAACGTCCAAAGACAGTCATTATTATATATTCTCGGTTTTGATTGGCGCTGCAATCGATTGCAAGACTACAAAATAACTTTTTTACGTATTACAAGAGTGTGTTATAACCAGTCAAACTTTACAGTGATTATGAGATTTTGATCATTTAAATTTTAGATAACGTAAGCGCTAGAGATTGATAAGGTTACATCATTGCTTTGAAACTCTCAGCACATTCGACATGCAGATTTAATTTAAACTGTTTTTATAGCAGTTTACTTAAAGTATGGAGTTAGACATGCATAGCACTACTCCTTTGCGATATTTGAAACAACTTTTAGTAGTGGTATTAAAATTTACCTTCCACTGAGGTCACAAGATCGCAACAAATCATTTCGAGTTTAAGGTAAAAAAAGTTTATAAAAGTTCTCAAGGTCAAACTGTCTGTTATAAATTTGACGTGTTGTCATGCGATCAAAAATTAAATTATTGCTTATTTTTAACCGACTTCAAAAAAGAAGGTTATCAATTCGTAGCGTATATTTTTTATGTATGTTTACCGATTACTCGAGAACGTCTGTACCGATTGAAATGATTCAAACGTCACAATATCGGGTTAATTCCCAAGGTTGTCCCATTTTTTTTAATCCTTTTAGCAGTTTTCAAGATATCTTGAAAGACTGACGTTATTTTCGATCAAGCGGTTTGACACAAACTCGTTAATTTGGGATTGACACAAACTAGAAGTGTAGGCAAGTACGGGATTTATTCTAACCTAAAAAAATGTGAAATAAATAACTTTTTATAGAAAAAATAAAAACTAACTTCAAAAATAAAAAAGTAAAATATAACCCGTTTAGAATCGGTGCCAACCAAAGGAACGATGGTGCATTCTTTAAATTTTTCGTTGCACTTCTAATATACTTCTTGCCATAGCTGGCACCGACTCCAAAAGCCTTTTTTTTACTTTTTGATTTTTGTAATCGGTTTTCAGTTTAATATCTTTTTATTTGTTAATTTTCGGCGATAGCAGTCTTCTGCCAAAGTTGTTGAAGGCATGCATATAACAAAGCGTTTAAGATAACAGCGTAATGAAATATCAAGTTTACTTTTAAGGTGAGGACAATATTGGTGAGTGAAAATAACTATACATTTCTTTATTTCGCCATAAAGATTATATTAAAAATAATACAATAAAGGCAAGGAATTCCCGTATTTATTTATATTCGGACAATACGGTACATAAGAAAACGTAGTGACCAATGATATTTTATACTAGATGTGTTACCTTCATAGTAATTTGCGTTGAAATCTGTGATCAAGGTAACTGTCATGTTTTACTGACAAGTAGGAGAAAAAGACACGAAAAAGCACGGAAATGAAAGAGATAGCAATGTGATTCGTACCCCATAAAGAATGAACGCCGATATATCGCACGATATGATAACGGCTCATGATGCTGTCTTGCTTACTCCAAGTTAACGTATCGTATCATTATTGAGCTACGAATGTCGATAAATGCCATTGATGCTTGGGCAAAATTATTTAAACTTTTTATGATTTTGTAATTTTTGCATTTTTCAATGCTATTTTTATACTTATGGTAAATTTTAAATTAATGGTCGCGGGTTCGATTCCCGTCTGAGAATTCACTTGTAGCCGAGTTAATTTTTTCCAATATTTTTCTATTTAAAATTTACCATAAGTTATTTAAACTTATTTTTGAGAATAACTTTAACTCTATTCTTAGTGGCTGCGCCTTAAGTAATGATTGGACGACAATTATATGAATGAACCGCCAATCATGGCAGATGGGCCATCAGACTGGTCTAGTTAGCATGACAAACGACGCGGCTCCCACTGACGATTATTTATGTCGAACAATTATTTATGTCGAACGCTTATTAATTGACTTATTTATTTATGGCCGCTTTGAACTATTAAGTAGGCTCCGATGTATTGGAGGAGTAATTTTGATGATTGAAGTCGCTTGATTTACTGGACCTATTAAGTATATTGAGGAAAATTGTTAAAAATATAGTATCTAACGTTTATAGTTTATATAAAATACAATTTGATATAATTCACATTTAAACTAGCTATTATTTTTCACTATTTCTACTTCACCTTTTCACTATTTTCTTTTAGAACCTGTTTACAAGACTATACTATACATAAACATTTTTTTTATAATATTGGAAACGCAGAATAAAAAACATTTTTTCGGTTAATACACCTAAGTATTCCGGTGAATACACCTAATTCGTCATCTCAGCTACATAACACCCACTGCTGAGTATAGGCCTCCTCCAAAAAGGGGGGGTTTTGCCATAATCGCCACGCTTGGCAGGTGGGTTGGCGATCGCAGTATGGCCAAGTTTGTAGGAGACGCTGCTGCCCGTCTCCTGAAGGCTAAGTCCCTAAGTCGCCTTTTACGACACCCACGGGATGAGAGGGGGTAGTGCTATTCTAAGCCGACACTACACAGAATACACCTAAGTACTACTTACATTTTTAACCGACTTCAAAAAAGGAGGAGGTTATCAATTCGGTCGTATGTTTTTTTTGTTATTTGTTACCTAAGCACATGATCATTTAGAACCCATTTGCATAATTATTTTTTTATTTGAAAGGGTATGCTTACAATTTGGTTTCATTGTTGACAAGATAGGATCTGATGATGGGATCCTAGAGAAATCGAGGGAACTCTTCAAATATTATAAGCACACCTATATCGATTTCAGTGTTTTATTAAGTATCTCGCGTGTTTGCTTCCGAAAAGCACTATTTGATGAAGACCACAAATGGTCATCGGAACTATTAAATAGATACTTAGCATTTCACGGATTCGATACGATTACTTTAATATGGTTCACTAACTGTTACCCGCGACTTCGTCCGCGTGGAATCCTTTATTAGTTTTCCGCCCGCGACTTCGTCCGCGTAGATTCTACTTTCCCCTTAAGGAAAAATCCTTTCTTACCTATCTGCATGCCAAAAATTTCAACTCAAACCGGCAAGTACTTTGAGCTCTGCGTTGATAAGTATATCAGTAATTTTTGCCTTTTATATAATTAGATTATTGTCTGGGGTGAAAGTATTATGGCTCATAAATTGATTAAGTACTTACCTAACGATTTGTTAGCATATGAGATTGGTCAGTCTTAGTAATAATAAACAAAATTCAGTATACATTTTGGGAACTGGCAAAGCTGTTGAATTTCTAAAATACTGATCAAAGATTTTCACAAAATATAGGTTTGTTTATTTGTTTTTAAATTTCAACCATGAGCTTACTAATAATAAGTCACCTTTACTTTGAAATTAAAGGATTTTTCTTACAAAACTCCATCCCACTTTTCACCCTTTTGGGGATGGAATTTTCAGAAACGCCAAGACAGGTAAATGTTTATTTTTTATCCTTAACCTAAATATAAAATTTGAAGATCCAAAACTGACGGACTTTCATACAAACTTTCATCCCCTATTTCACCCCCTTAGGTGTAGAATGTCGAAAATCCTCTCTTAGTGCACCCCTAGACCTCACAAGGAACCTATGTATGTGCTAAATTTGAAGTCTCTAGACCTAGCGGTTTCGGCTGTGCGTTGATATGTCAGTCAGTCAGTCAGTTTCTTCTTTTATATATTTAGATGACAACTGAAAATCGGTATTTAAAACCATTGTCAATCGTGTTTTCAGTGTAAAGAAAATTATGGAAAATAAAAAGTGGCTAAACGTTTTCGGGAAGTGAAATTCGTAATCTAAAAATTCGAATACAAGATAGGTAACCCTTTTTACCATTCTAAGGGTTGATTTCTGTAAAATCACAAAATATAGGTTTGTTTATTTGTTTTTAAATTTCAACCATGAGCTTACTAATAATATAATAAGTCACCTTTACTTTGAAATTAAAGGATTTTTCTTACAAAACTCCATCCCACTTTTCACCCTTTTGGGGATGGAATTTTTAGAAACGCCAAGACAGGTAAATGTTTATTTTTAATCCTTAACTTAAATATAAAATTTGAAGATCCTAACTCCAAAACTGACGAACTTTCATACAAACTTTCATCCCCTATTTCACCCTCTTAGGGGTAGAATTTCGAAAAATCCTCTCTTAGTGTACCCCTAGACCTCACAAGAAACCTATGTGCCAAATTTGAAGTCTCTAGACCTAGAGGTTGGGGCTGTGCGTTGATATATCAGTCAGTCAGTCAGTTTCTTCTTTTATATATTTAGATAAGCAATTTAATCTCGTCTCAATGCATGTGACGAACTGAAACTGATAATGAAGAACCAGGAGAACTCCTCAGCAATTAACGTCCCGGCACCGGGTAAAGCAACATTTGGTAAAAGGGAATGAGCAGTTGACGTAAGGTAATTATGAGTGAGGGCACGGGACAGTTTCTACTTTTAAAAATTGTGAAATAAAAAAAATTAAACCGACTTCAAAAAAACTAAGAAGCAAAAAATGAATACTGAAAAGTAGAATGCATTGACTGACACCAATTTCAAAAGGATTATTTTTTGCTTTTTAGTTTTTTTTTTAAACATACTACAGCCACCAAATTGAAAAAATAATACAGCTCAGTCACCCAGCTCATCCAATAGAATAACGTGTCATCCATTAGCACAGTGACTTGTCCCCACAGAATGTCCATTATTAATTAATGAAACACGTTAAATTCATGGGACAGCCTCCAGAAATTAACAACATTTTTCCTTTTAAATATTTAACATAGACATTTTCGCTACCCTACGTTCAAATAGTAGGTAATCAAAGGGACACGTCAGCAATTTTGACCCTCGTAAGAAAATATTGGAATTCCTCGAGATTCAGTGGCATCGGTATTTTAATTTGAACTTTCAGGCTCTAATTATTCACAAATGAGACTGCCGATAGAAGATATATGAGCCACTATCTCGGGTGAGAATTTATCTGCTTAATCTCATGTGGATTAAATTGCATTTAGTGGACGAGTGTCGTTTAATTTAAAGGTTTCTGCTTTGAAAAGATAATCGAAGACGAGTTTACGAGCTGTCGATTAGAGAATCGTGGTTTAAAACGTCGATATGTCCCTTTAAACTCCAAAAAATTTGAAATTCATGCAATGACAATTAAGACGCTATATCGAAAAAGTACTTTCTTTTTGGTATACAAATAGGACGGTTAGCGATGTTAGTTAGATTAGTATAGTTTCAGAAACACGATTTTATAATTTTGCGAATTTTCAAGATCATTCTCAAATGGGCTTACATATAAGTACTATTGGAAATGGATCGTATAGTTTCATTTTCTCTTTTTTCGATATAGTTATTTATTACGAAGTGATTTCGTGGTTTTTTCGCCTAATCAGCAAAATCGCCTCGCTCTCGCGCTTCCTTTTCTCTTAAGTATCTCACTTCAGTCGAGCAGCCCCTTAAATGACGTTTAGCGTTTATCGGTTGTTTAATCAGCTGGTGAACTCAGGCCTTACAAGGCCGACAGCAAGCTGGGGTTTACTTTTTTTTTTAGGATGATGCATTTATCTTATTTATGAAATTACCAAACTACGATTTTTTTGTAGGTATTCCTTTATTTCTTCTGGGTGAATTTGCTATATGCGGCATTCCTTTTTATGAAGGAAAGAAAGACAAGATGTAACATATTTAAGACTGCCATTAATTGGTGTAAGGGTGTCGAAGTTAATTGAATAATTTCCACATTAAAACATGCATCGCCTACACCATTTTGACACTGTCAAAATGGAAGCAGACAGTAAACTGAAGTAGCAAACAAGACGAATGTAAAAGCCATGGAAGTATCACTATAAGTAGAAGCGAAATCTACTACGCATGCAGGACAAACTAAGAGCGAAACGTAACGAAAAGTTTGTTTTATATACCTATCTTGTAATGTAATTTGCATTAATAAAGTTTATTGTTGTTGTTGTTGTATATTAAAAAATGTACTAGGAAAAAATCGACTACTCTCAACATCGCTCAGAAGGGACATGAACTACTTGCTTTTTTCTTGTATGAATTGTATCATTTAGAAATAGCACTGTAAATACAAAAATAAAATGAAAAACCTGTATAAAAGGTTTGTGTCTTCGCATATACCTTATACTACTACTCTCGTTGTACGTTTGGGAAGTTTCGAACTTTTTGACAGTTTTTAACAATCTGTTGAAATATAACACCTTAGCTTTTATTACAATATACATGAACTTTAATCTTGATTCAAACTAACTATCAAAGATAGTATTGTGACAGTGTTTCATGAGGATAAAGTACGAAGCAGACCTACTGCACTAAAATGTACAACAGCTTTTCTGACATGACTCGGCTCGCTTCCCTAATGTACTAATTACCTCATCTACTTATTTACGCACTTTGACGATCTTCAGTCAGGAAGGTAAATACTGTAGAGCCTCGCAAAAGGGTGTAATTAAGATACAAAGTTAGAGCCAGGTTTTGGCGAGCTTAAAATGTAAATTAAAGTTCACTTGTGGAAACGCGTTCCTAAAAAAAATACTTACGTATCGTACTTATTAGTACGATACATAAGTATTTTTGTCAGTAACGCGTAGACTACTGCCTATATAATGTTTTGAAGTCAAGTATAGCTTAGTTTCCATTCTTTATTTCGTCTTGAAATAATAGTTCTAGTAATTTGTTTCATAATAAGCAGTGCTTAATATAAACAAAAAAAATTTGGGGTCAAGACAAAAAATGCCATTTCATCAGTTAAAAATTTAAATATATCGACTACATTTTCATTATTTTCAAGAAATATAATTTGGAAGGATACCTTAAACAATTGATGTTAAAAAATACATTTAGTCAATTTAAAATTAAAATTGTTTGCCTCAGTTTGTATTGTTGAGCGAGGTATGAAGTAATTAAAAACCAACTTATAACGGGTTGACTGTGCGAGTATTAATATAGGATTCCAGCTACTGTATGGGAAAACCCTCATAAATCATTTGGGCTGAAAGCACACCAAAATAACTGAAGAGAGAACATAAAATCCAACCGCTTTATTCAAACATTTTACCGAGATAGAATTACATAAAGGAGCGAAAAATGAGTGTGCAAAAATGAGTTTATTTAAAATTCGGATTCCACCATTATATTGCCACTTAGCTAATAAAATCCTTAATTTTTGTCGTTTTGAAATTCTTTCGCTGCGTGTGGAAAAAGGTGTGAAATATGAAATTTTTACATTTTCAAATAACTGAAAGTTCAATCATTGAAATTCGACGGATTGGAACGCATTCCGGATTAAACTATGTGTTTTTAGTTAGGTTATTTTTCAAGTAAAAACCCCTGGATAGGTTCAGAAACGTAGGAAAAACCATAGAACCAAACTAAAAATACAATTATTACTTTCATACTACTTAATATTAAAAAAAGATAAGTGAGTTTGTTTGTTACTCAAATTAACATCATGTATTATTATTTTATTTCAATATTCCCACCGAAACGGAAACCTGCCGGAACGCAAGTGGTCATCCTCAGGAGTTGTTAGACCGTGCCAATCTCAGCACCGATTATATAATCGGTGCTGAGATTGGAAGGTGCAAGGTGTGTCACTGGGCTGCATCTGCATTTTTTCTTGCGGAATTACGCGACATATTTTTCGTTTTCTACTAATAAACAATCATGTTAAATGAGTAAAACCCTAACACGGTATACGGAAAAAGTACGTACTTTCTGTTATAAAACTATAGGACGATTAGATATGTTTCAAATCTTAATAAGATATATATTTTTTCATACCTTTAGCTAGATTTGTAAAGTTTCAGAAATACGACTTTATGATTTTGCATCGACACCGTTTCTTTTCGAAAAGACCCTTTAAAATTACGAAAATTCAACATTACTCTCAAATGGGGTTGCAAATGGTCACCAATAATATTTAGCATCGTGTAGTTTCTTTTCTCTTTAATCGCTAATAGTAATACTTCTGAATAATAATCTATTTTTTTTGTTGTTGATACTTTGTTTTTGTCTTTATTGACAACTATTTATTAACGCACAGATTGTCGCTTAGAACATGTGCCTTTTTGCTCTTATCAGATAAGGTCTCACTTGCGTGGACGTTTTAAAACTTTTATTCTTGTGTTAAAGAAATTAAGTACAATTAAGTTTAAAAGAACACTGCTTAGTTCTATTGTTTATGTTTACCACCTACTTTGACGAATACGCGTGGCTGGACAAACCTAATTGGGTTTTAGTCACTCGGTTGTTTTTGTATATGATGTATCACTATGTATAACATAAAAAAAAAAAAAATCTTGTTTAATATATATCACATAAAAATAGCATTGTAAAATGCAAAATTAAAAAGTTATAATTAGATGGCTGTTTCATCTTAATCGATAGTCAAACATCTGTAAAGATGTTTCTTTCGAATGCGAGGATATTTCTCTCATTGATGAAGCGACGGTGGCCAACACCGTAGGACGGTGAATATACTAGAAAAATTCGACGGGTGTTCATAGGTCTCTGTAGCATAATTGGTTAGTGCATTGGGCCGGACTCCCAAGGATGCGGGTTCGAATCCCGTCAGGGCGACATGAGACTAGTTGCTTTTTTCTAGTATATTTTCTTGTTTAATATTTATCACATAAAAATAGCATTGTAAAATGCAAAATTAAAAAGTTATAAAAATAGGTATTTATTACGAAGTAATTTTGTGGTTTTCACTAATCTGCAAAATCAGTCTCGATTCCGCGCACATCCTTTTCTCATTGCTATCTCACTTAGTCCTACAGCGCCTTAACGTCGAGAAATTCGTAACCAAGATTTACGTCTACGTCAATAATTGTACGTCCGCAATCGTATTAGAGCGCAGTCAAACCAAATCAGTTAGAATAACCCCATTATTATTACGTCAAACAATGAAGCACGTTGCAAATAATCGAACCCCTTTGTTGTCTAATAGCATCGAATCTGCACCGAAGAAAAGGTAATTAAAACGGTTTCATGCGACCATAGTATGAAAATATGCGGTAGGTAATAAATAACTTGGTTTAGTTACTATAAAATACTTTCTGTCATTACCTTTCATAAAGCTAAGTTTCTTGCGCCTACACTTCTTGTCAACTTTAATGTCTTACGTTTCGAAAGGGCGGAAATTTACTCGGAATTAAATAGAGGACAAAACTTTATTATAGTTCAACTTAAACATGAAATATAAAATAGCAAGTAAAAAGAAAAATACTGATTGATGAGGGTGACAAACCGGACATAGAATCGTTGACAACAGGTTGACAAAAAAAAACAAATTATTTAAGGAAAATAAGAAAGGCTGCAAATTTATGTTAATACTAGCTTCCGCCCGCGACTTCGTCCGCGTGGTCATTTTGATAAACATACAAAAAAACTACTCTATTTCATCCTCTTGAATATTAATTTTCACGATAAAAATATTTATGTTCATACGCATGGGTAGTGGTCCAATCTTTTTATATACCAAAATGTATCCAACTGTTAGTTTTGGAGATAGGTATCCTAACTGCTAATAGGGGGATAAGCACGGACGTTGAAGGAAATGGAAATTATATATATATATATATATATATATATATATATATATATATATATATATATATATATATATATATAATTTCCATTTCCTATAACATATATATATTTTTTTACTAATTAACCTAGAATAAGATTTTAAACTTTCGCGTTCCATTGTTTTATATATTAAAAGAACGTTATATAATACAGCCACAGAACAGAAAAAACAGAGCTATGTACTTACAGCTTGACGTTTCGGTTATGTTGCAATAGCCGAGGTGACAAGCAGACTGGCGGTGCGTGGCGTCCGTCGTCTGTTCGGGCGGGCTTGGAGATATTCAGCCATCCTCAAATTGTCACATTTTTATTGTCTTTAGAGATATCCTGACGTCAGGCAGTATCGGGGTAAAACTCAGTAAAACTCGCGGCTTACACTTGTTAATCACTGGATTACACGCAGATGACAATTTAAATTCGCCCGATTGAAATTTTTGTGCTTCTTGATTTCACTCGCTTCTCGTACCATTTTAGTATGATAATGACGATTGGTGGAGAGGATTTTAGGATCATGTAACTCCATCTAATGATTAATTCTAGCTTCTATAGATGTTCAGATACCGCGGATTTTCTCGTCTGTCGATTTTAAACAGCTGCCATATGTTCTGCGATGGTCCGCTTTGTTTGTCCAATGTATGAACTACCACAGTTACAATCGATTTTATAATATATGTATATATATATATATATATATATATATATATATATATATCTATATTTTATAATGTATATTATACACCCGGAGTCTGAAAGGTGTTACGTCCTTTGGCGATCGCAGTTGTTTAGAAATTTGGCATAACGGAGTGTGTACAGTCTTGATGGAGAATTTTCTAAGTACTGCTCCAATTTTATCCGTTACGCCTTTGATATAAGACAAATATGCTGCCTGACGACTCGCTTCTGGACATTTTTCTTTTTTTCTTCTGCCTTTTCCATCGCTGCGACACCTTGTATCCGTTTCGTTTTACTACCTCCTGAACATGAGCAAGCTCCGACTGTTGTCCAGGGTTCAGGGTGAGTCAGGTCGCAGGTCAAGTCTGATGTTCAGGGTCACACAAGTTATGAGCCCTGTTGGTCAACGACGTCATCACGGATTGAAGCTGCCGAGGATGATGATGAGATGAGACATGTAGGTTCCTGTCTGGCTGTGTGAAGTGAGATAAAGTACCATCGTCTTTTACCCTGATCTGCACGTCAAAAAAAGCCAAGGCCCTATCATTTTCCATCTCATACGTAAACTGTATTTTAGGCTGGATAGAATTTAAATGTGTTATAAAATATGCTGACCTCACGGATATCACAGAAAATATCATCCACGTACCTCTTCCAGAGCTTAACAGTTTGGGGTCCAGTAGCTAATGCTGAGTCTTCAAAATGCTCCATCCAACTCCATCCAGATATTTGCAATCACCGGCGCGAACCAATTCGCGTTTCTATATATATATATATATATAAACGTCCATGACTCAGGTACAAATGCTCGTATTTATCATACAAATATTTGCCACTACCGGGATTCGAACCTGGGAACACGCACACCTTGAAACCTTTGACGCTGTCATATCCATTGACGCTGTTAATATTGACCCCTTTAAAAAATGTTATGCGTTAAATGTAGTTCAACATTTGTGATAAGTGGTCAGTGCTCTTCGAGCTGTTAAAGCTCACAGAAGTGCTAGGTGTTCAGACCTACTGCCGTCTATCAACCCTACCTGGTTGATATTCCTCGTTCGCGTACTAAACGCTTTTTTCCTCTTTTATTATGCGCAAAGCCGTGGAATTCCCCGCCTGCGTCTGTAGTCTCGGGTGCCTATATTAAAATCAAGAGTGAATAGGCTTTTTCTAGGCAAGCTCGCTCCATACTAGGCCTCTTCTTAACCTAACTATTTGAGAATGAATAAATAACCATAAAACAAAAAAGTTTCATCTGAAAAACGCCTCGACCGATTTGGGTATTCTTTTTTGTTCGAAAGCGTATAATATCTCATTGTCACCATGTTCAGATCTGATGACCTGGAGAAACCCAGGGAGTTCTTCAAATATTATAGGCACTCTTATAGCGATTTCGGTGTTTTCTATAGTAACTCATGCATAAGCCTACTGAAAGCACCATTTGGTGAAATAGAACTGATGATAAAGACCACAAATGGTCATCGGAACTATTCATTTCAAGAAAACATTTAGCGGTTCGAGTCCCGTCAGGGCGACATGAGACAAGTTGCTTTTTTCTGTATATTTACTTGTTTAAAAATTATCATATAAAAATAGCATTGTAAAATGCAAAATTAAAGAGTTATAATTAAATGGCTGTTTCATCTTAATCGATAGTTAAACATCTGTATGTTTCTTTCGAATGCGAGGATATTTCTCTCATTGATGAAATGACGGTAGCCAACACCGTAGAAAAGGTGAATATACTAGAGAATTTCAATGTGTTCTCGTAGGTCTCTGTAGCATAATTGGTCAGTGCATTAGGCTGGATTCCCAAGGATGCGGGTTCGAGTCCCGTCAGGGCGACATTAGACAAGTTGCTTTTTTCTAGTATATTTACTTGTTTCAAAATTATCACATAAAAATAGCATTGTAAAATGCAAAATTGAAGAGTTATAAACACTTAGCATTTAACGGAATCGATACGATTACTTTGATGTAGTTCATAAGCAATTTATACCCGTCTCATTGCATGTGATGAAGTAGAGCTGATGATGAAGTACCACGAAAACTCCTCAATAATTAACGTCCCTGCACCGGGAAAAGCAGCATTTTGTAAAAGGTGATGAGCAGTTTGACATAAGGTTATTAGTTTAGGCACGGGACTTCTACTACCTTTAAAATTGAGAAATAAAAAACTTCAAAAAAATTAAAACCGACTTCAAAAACCTAAAAAGCAAATAATAATCCTTTTGGAGTCGGTGCCAACCAAGGCGAGAAAAATAAAATAGTAGCACCGCAAAGTACATACCTTAGCTGGCACCGACTCTAAAAGGCTTTTTTTTTTTTTTAGGGTTTTGAAGTCGGTTTTCATTTTTATATTTATAGATTTTAGTTTTTATATACTTCAATACGATTATATTATTACATACTTCTTTCATTATTCAATGGAACTGAAGTAAATAATACATTAAAGTTCCTTAAAGCACACACTGACCGTACCGTTCACTATTCTCAGTTGTCGACTGCCGTTGTCGTTGGCTGGAAATTATTTGAAATCGGATTTCTTCAGATAAATGAACATATTTCCGCTGAAACAAGCCCAGACTCACGTTTAATTAGCTGCCGAATTGAATTTCCCTTTTTGAAACGAGATCTGTAGAGTATCTGAAAACGTTTAGGCATATAATCAGAATTTACGGCATCAAAGACGTGAGGGCGCGAAGCCTATCCTATTCATTCAAGGCTTTTTATAGGCTCTCCTCGAGATTGTTTTCCTTATTCAACCCACGTTTTCAACCCACGTTTATTTATTCCGCTTTCTACCCAACTATTCCGCATTTTACCCAAAAATTGATGTCACTTTCGAACCATAGCGGTTAATTACCAAATGTTGTACTGTCTGCAAAAAAGTTATTTAAATTTAATCAAGTATTACAAACAAATGATTTTTTATATCATTCGAGCAACGTGGCATACACATCTAACAACTCTGCCCTGGTACTTTTGGATTGTAACAAATCTATTTAATTTTGTGCACACTTTCTCAATATGTACCTTCCAGTTACAGTATTGGTCAATCGTGATGCCTAAAAAGTCAGTATTCGGTACTGCATAAATGTGTTCGTTATTGTAAGTTATGTCTAGTTTCATTTCTTTTTGTTTATATGTCTGAAATTGTATCATTTTAGTCTTTTGTATATTTATAATTAAATTATTATCATTTAGCCAATTGTTAATGTCATGTACGCATTTAGTTATTTTGTCTTGTAATTTGTCATTATCGTTATCTTTAATAATTAATGTCGTATAGTCCGCGAATAAAATGGTTTTTTCGGATGTTGCAGCGGGAATTTCATTTATGTAACTTAAAAACAAGAGAGGTCCCAGTATACTGCCTTGTGGCACACCAGAGCCATTTGTCTTATAGTCTGATCTAAAAATGGTATTTACCGGTTTTCTATGCTGCTGTGTTATTCTAGTTACTTCAACGCATTGTTTTCTATCTTTGAGGTAATTCTTGATCCAGTCGTATGCTACCCCCCTTACACCATATTTATGTAGTTTATTTAATAAAATTGAGTGGTCTACGAAATCGAAAGCCTTACTCATGTCTAAAAATACTGCTGCAATCGGGGTTTTACTATTAAGGCTTTCTGTTACAGCTTTCACTAAGTCAAAACAAGCCATTTGTGTTGACCTTCCTTTTCGAAATCCAAACTGCTGCTGGTGTAAAATGTCATGCTTCTCGTAAAATTCGTTAATACGTTTTAACATGGCTTTTTCAAAAACTTTTGATACGACGGATGTAAGTGTAACCGGTTTGAAGTTGTTAACATCCTTAACATCGCCTTTTTTGAACAAAGGTTTAACTACAGATAGTTTTAGTTTACTTGGAAAATCTCCGGTAGTAAATGACAAATTGATAATATGGCTAAGAGGTTTACTTATGTGTGCTGCACACGCTTTTAAAGATGCAGTACTGATGTCATCCTCCCCCACTGACTTCTTATTGCTTAGTGACATTATCAGCCCGTACACTTCCTGTTCATCTGTAGGATAAAGAAAAATCGAATTCGGATTTTCTTCTATGGGATGTCTCACCCCAGATTTTTTTATTGGCTTGTCTTTGGAAATATCTATAAAAAAGTCATTAAAGATGTCAGCAATATCTTTTGGGTTCGTATAAGTCATGTTATTAAAATTTAAAATGTCAATATTATTGTAAGAGGGCTTATTATTAATTTTGTCATTTATTATATTCCATGTCGCTTTGCACTTATTATCGTTAGATTTTAAATATTTACTACTTTGTATTTTTTGTGATTGATTGATACACGTTTTTAATATTTTAGAATATTTCTTATACTTAGTTCTATTTAGCTGTTTATTTCTACCTGTAAATTTATAGTTTATGTATAGTTTTCTTTTTCTAACACTTGATTTTTTTATTCCCTTAGTCAACCATTTCCCCTTCAATCCATTGTTTATACTTTTTACCTTATTCAAAGGAAAGCATAAGTTAAAGAATAACTTATATGTTTCATAAAAACTATCATAACAGGCATCTAATTTAAGTATTATTATTTTAAGAAGTGGGTAGAAAAAGTAGGTTGAATGAGAAGCATTACCTCCCAAAGCAACGGAAATTAGATCAATGGGAAAGGTTCTTGAGTTATTAGCTGAATGTTATGAATGTTGGAAGTGGGTGTTTTGTTTGGGAGATGTTCTCGGCAGTTAGCAATGTGCCGATAACGTTTCTAGCGCGTGACAAATTGGGCAAGAGAAGGCGTGAAATTAAAGCGTATCCTTTTCATTCAAGGGTTATAGGCTCTCCTTCTAAAGCAACGGAAATCAGATGAAGGGGAAGGCTTTTGAGTTATTAGCTCTCTCTCTTATCGTATGAGGATTAGTGGCCACCTCTGGTGTCAGAATTTATCAAGCCACCTGCCTATAAGGCCTCTGACTTGGCTTAACGACTGTTATCAGATGTCAACACAACAGCCGGGACCGACGGTTTAACGTGCCGTCCGAAGAACGAAAGCGCTGTAATGACACTTTACGGTCGCCCATCCGACACCTGGGCGGACCGAGCGTTGCTTAACAAACGTGATCCAATACGATCAGTCTGTAAAGCGCCGCCACGAGCGCTTCAGTTATTAGCTGTATGAATGTTTGGAGTGAGAGTTTTGTTTGGGAGATGTTGTCGGTAGTTTAGCGATGTGCTGGTAACAGAATCATAATAATTTATTACACTTTTGTAACATGGTAAAATAAAGCTGTTGTTGTCATGTTTACAATAAAGACCGACCACAACATATTACACTAAAAATAGTAAGTATGTGGAATTATAGAAAATTCAAGAATAACATTTACAATAGGCAATTAATTAATCAATGGTTAAAAAAAAAACATAATATCTACAGAAACCGAATATTACTTCCTCGTTCATAAAACGAAAAGCCAAAAATAAATCCTTAAAATGTCAAATTAATGATAATAATTAGATTAAACTACATGATTAGAATTACAATTAATGAAATAAATTACAATTATTAAGATTAACATTTAAAATTAAGAAACTCCAAGCGAATAAAAACATCTATCAATAAGCCATTCCTTCAATCAAACATACAAAAAAAATACGATTTAAAGGCAACTCACGAATATGCATAGGGATGTGATTGTATACAAATGCAGTCTAAAAATAACAGTTTTGTCTGTGTATCATGCTTCGAGACTCTGCAATTTTAATTTTGTAGGATCTCTGCGACTATATCTAGAAGACATACAAGACGTTTACATAACGTTTTAACGTGACAAGTCAAGGCGTGAAATAATTATTTTTATTTACGGGACTAACTCGGGAATAGTTAATTTATTGGCGTACTTTAATGTGAAAATATTTGTGTTCGATATATCTTATTGGAATAATAATTATCATTTTGGTGATTTTATATAACTATTACAAAAACTATTTGATAAATATTTTTTTTCAATCTTTTCATAAAAAAATTAAAACCTACTTCAAAGTACTATAAAGCAAAAAACAAGCCTTTTGGAGTCGGTGCCAACCAAGGCATTCTACTTTGCGGTGCTACTCTTTTATTTTCCTTGCCTTGGCTGGCACCGACTTTTTTGATTTCGGTTTTCATAAAAAAAAAAGTTTTATATTTTACTATTTTTAAAGTTAGAAGAGGTCCCATGCATACACTAATAACCTTATGTCAACTGCTCATTAACTTTTACAAAATGCTGCTTTTCTCGGTGCAGGACGTTACTTATTGAGGAGTTCTCCCGGTCACTTGGATTGAGTCGAGCATAAATTGCTTATGAACCACATTAAAGTAATCGTATCGCTTCCGTGAAATGCTAAGTATTTATAGTTCCGATGACCATTTGTGGTCTTCATCATCAGTTCCACTTACCAAATGATGCTTTCCGGAAGCATATGCATGAGTTACTATAGAAAACAACAAAATCGCTATAGGAGTGCCTATAGTATTTGAAGAGTTCCCTAGATTTATCCAGGATCCCATCATCAGATCCTGACATGATGACAATGGGACCACATGGGAAGTATATACCCTTTCGATCAAAAAAATAATTAAGTACTCAAATCGGTCCCGCCGTCTTCGAGTAACATACATAAAAAAAAGATTCCGTCAAATTGAGAACCTCCTCCTTTTATTGAAGTCGGTTAAAAAAGAAAGTGAGCATTTAACTGCTACTAACAAATTGGCTTAGATAACAAACATTTGAAAACAGCCTGAATAACAAAGTTTTATTGTTATTTAGAAAACATTGAATTGAGAAAAGAATGTTCGTTTAAAACTGTCCAGGCTGATAGTAAAAATAAAAATTTTAGAAATTCATAATCCTTTAAATCTAGCATTATTTATTATTCAAAAATTGTATGGTAGTTCTTTCAATAACTCATAAAATGCGCTCTAGCATAAACTAAAATCATTATAGGATACGTGACATTTCAACGTTTAACTGTTAATCGATTCGTCATTACCAGCAATCAAGTATACGGAAGCGATAACACCTTAACCATTAAAAGTAGTCACAATCAAGAATTAATCTTAAAGCAAAAAGTGAATGTGCCGGTGAAAAACTTTAATCTTTCCCATTACTATGCAGAT
The DNA here is from genome assembly GCA_910589605.1 of Chrysoteuchia culmella. Lineage (NCBI taxonomy): Eukaryota > Metazoa > Arthropoda > Insecta > Lepidoptera > Crambidae > Chrysoteuchia > Chrysoteuchia culmella. The sequence goes on from OU342651.1 coordinate 9,061,308, forward strand.
TGGCAGTATAAGCGGGGATTCAATTTCGGTTAAATTATAACCTTATGCATTATGTTAGCGCATAATTGTACGGCTAGCCCGATGATTATTGTGAAACACGTGATGTTTTGTTCTTGGTGCCTAATTATTTTGACGCGCTGCCAAGATTGCCTCGCGATAGTGTTTTGTTTTTGGAATTGAATTTGTTTTACTTTAAAGTGGTACATTGCGGCTTCCAAAACACTCTTCTGTCAGGTTGCACGATACGAGAATTCACGACGAGAGCATTCTTGAACAAGACAACTAGCATTCGTGAAGCGTTCGCGCTGCGTTCGTTTTCGATATGTTTGTGCACGCATGCGAGCTTTCGAACGATGCGAGCATTTGCATGTATGGGAAAAATAAAGATTAATTTGTTTTTGTTATTTTTCTTTCGAGAACGATCTGCTCTAGGTATACTGTAGACTCTAGAAGGAATTTTCGTGCGTAAACTCACATCGTGTCAACCAAACATTAGGATTAGGTATTCGTACTGAAACGTATGAATTTCCTAATCATCTATTGAAATGAAGATACAATTTTTTTTCCTATTTAATAACTTATTTTGCTAATATTAATATTTCAGGACCATTGTATAATCTGAAATTCGTGATTTCATTATAAATTAAAATCTCATTCAAAAACGACTACATCAACATTATAGAAAACCTTTTCAGACAATATTCTCATAACGAAAACTTCATAGTTTCTCGCCTCAGGTGCCCAAAACAGAGCAGATTCGTACTTAAGAAATTGATAAGACAGATCTCGAGTTATATTCATGCGCTCTGCTACAAAAGCAATGTTCTTATCGCAGATTACGAACTCACAGCATACCCATTAAGACATCTTCAGATTTTGATAAGATGAAAACGAAGACGCTGAATATAACGACTGAGTAGAATTCATTGTTCCCACTGCTGAAATAATGCAGTGTTCTGCAGTATTACAGACTGTGTGGTTACAGTTGTACCATTGTAGTAAAAAATAGATTATTCATGAACAGTGGGAAAACGCTTGCTCATAAAAGGCTAAAGTTTGAAGCGCCTCTCCCGTAAACCTCAACCACTGCTGCCGGTCAGACTTTGGTTATTGCCTTTAAAAAGTCGGCTTATTACTACCATAAATTAATGATGCATTGATGATGTAACTAGAGCAAGGCGAAAAATAAAAAGTATAAAGCTGTAACTGTAAAATAGAAATAACTTTAACAGATTTTGAAGCTTTATTTTTTTAGTGAGGTCAAATGTAGTCTATAGGCATACCGGCTCGGTAAGTGCATATTATTATGTTGGAATCGGTTAGTTCAAGATTATTATCTTAAAAAATCGAGCTTTATGATGTTGCTAACCGACCATTGTTTTTTTGTTTTGATGATGATTGATATTCTTAACTCATTTTTTTGTTCAAATCTCTATTCACAATATAATGTACTAGTAAATGGTTCAGCTACATATGACCCGTCTGTGGCGTTTTCAGTGTTTTGCATTTTGGCCGGTTGTGCTGGCATCAGTTAACTCAGACGAAATTCTTTGCGTTTTTTATTAATAAGTTTCGTCTGTTTCAATGCGAAGTGTCGTTTCCTTTCTGCGTATAGACATTTTAATATTCAAGTGGAATAAAGATGATAGGTTCTTTTGGAAACTTTTATTTGAAGAATTTTTATACCTACTTCAAAAAGTAAGCAATTGAAATAGGTAGTAAGTAAAAAATTCAATAAAATTATGTTTCAATAGCTATCAAAATAGAATATTAAATGCTTTTTATTGACCTGAAGAAGTGCCTGTTTCACAATCTATGATTTGGCACTAATTGTTAGTTTAATTAAAATAAGGAACATAATTTTGATGAATTATGAACTTAGGGCTGGTTTTTATTAAATTTATCAGTCAGTTTAATTCATATCAATCTATAATAAAACAAACTGACAACTAATTTTCAATTAGTCTGTAGAATAATACCAGAGGGATATTTTCATCTGAGCATTGAAAAATCGGGCCTTTATCAACTTTTGTGAAATGAATTCTTACCCCCATATTCTAAGTCGTTCCTCCAAAACTTTTTACACTCCACTCAACCTCATCGTGGGTAAAAATGGTAGTGTGCGCTAGGCCTAACACGGAGTGGCTTCGTACTCTTTGGCTCCTCCAGGTCCTTACGGAGTTATGACTTAGAATACCGATTTCGAGGATTATTTTGAACAGGTTTTAAAATGAGGTTTCGTTAAGTCGAGGACGAGTAAGTTTTGGAGGAACGACTTAGAATATGGGTGTTAGACCTCGAAGTATCCTTTACAAAAAATCTTAGTTAAGTACGCAGATAAAAGAGCTCATTCTTAAAGCGTAAAGCCAAAAAGATCTAGTAATCACTACACGAGATGTAGATACTGGCAGTATTAACGTAATAGATACGTTTCGGTTCCGTAGGGGACAGAGGGGACATACGAATCGTAAGAAATGAGACTAAATCCCCTATCGGCTAAGTACTAAATCCGACTGATTAAAATAACTCGTACAATAGGCTTTCTTACATAGCTCAATGTTCGCCATAATAAGACGTTGGGGGACTTGGAGAAATTGATTAAGTTGGTCGATTTGGTTCAAGTAGAAGATTTGTATTATAGTTTGCTGTTCTGTAACCGGTTTTAATCTAAAAGTAATGTTTGTGTAAACGTATACAGAAAATGCAATATTTTTATAAAATAATAGTCTTAACGGCAAAATGATAGTGTAGTTTAGTTCTTTAAGAACGGAAATATTTTTAAACACAGAGCTATTGGAATTGATGTCAGCAATTTGTTTAAATATTTTTGTAACTAACATCATATTAATTGTACGGTAACCGAAGCAAAAGACGGATATTAAACATTGAGACTTACATGTTTAGGTATACATAATTTCTGTCTTAATAACTAAAAAAAATGACTGCATTGCGATGACATTTTAAATATGTTTAGTGACAGTTGGAAATAATGTCACCCTAAAAATATGTGTAAAAGCCTAAGTAAAGTAGATCATACAAATCTACTTACACCCGCCCAGTTCCGGGTTCGTATTGTCGGGCCCAAATGTGACCGTATTATCAAACCGGATTGTTCCCAGACATCCGTAGTCTACGGGAAATTCAATAGAACCCTAATTTTCCAGCCCTTGTACTATATATTTTAACGTTTGTAGAAACTTTTTAATATATTTTAGATACAAACAGAAACAGACAACATTTTGTTTATATTGTTTAATTTGAATTATGATGAATACACGATGAATTTACTTCTATTAATTAGTTCTAAGTATTCGCACGAACTATTCATTAAACTCGTAACAAAACGTTTTATTTATGATTGACACAATGGATTTATTGTAATTTTTTTTGTTGTCTTTATATTATATATTTTTGTTTTTTTTTTTAACTAGCAAATAATAACTTGTAAATACTTTTATACTATGGTGTTCATTGAAATGTAATAAAAAAATAAAAACTATAAAATAGCCGATTCCATTCCATCGTATTATCAATTATCAGTATTACTCTAGCGCTACCGACATAATAGTTCAAAACATTATAAAGAAAACTTATTTTAACATTTTATTTAAAAAAGCAAAAACTTGTGCCAAGTTTTTGTTCTCCAGTATAATCTTCCCCAACGAAACAACTAAACCCATTTCCAAGGAATATTTGATGGGATAAGGGGATATCGCAACGGAAATAATAAACTATGTAGAAATTTCATAAAAGTGCGTAACTCCTGTACGTGTCTTCAGAATTTTGGCGACAGATGTGTTTGATGTGATTTTTTTCTTTTTTTTTCTTCACATGACCATAGCTTTGGATATGACACAGTATGGGCAATTCACGATTACCCACTGATGAATAATAAAGTCAGATTCAGATATTATTTTAATTTTCTGCTAGATAGCGACATCCGCCGTGCGGACGCCTGATTCAATCAAATATCTAACTTAATACGTATCTATTTTGGTTGATGGTAGGACTTGTTGTAAGTCCGCCTGGCTAGCTACCACCATTTATCTAAGTCTGACGCCATAACAACAATGTTTTCGTCATTGCTGTGTTCCGGCAGTTAAAGATAAGATACACTTTTAATTTTCAATTTTCAAAGATAAGATAACCAGTTCCTAAGTGATGGATTCCGGGTGAGGCTGGGCTTCCATCTTCAGCCTTATCACTACTTAACATCAGATATGATGAAGGCTTAGAGTCTCCCCGTTGTTGATTAAAAAATCTAATGTCAAGTATTATGAAAAAAGGATTTTAAAACAAAAATAAAATTTACGCAAAAAAAAATATGTAAAATGTACCGAGCCCGCAAATAAATTCAAATAATAAACAGAGACACACCTTGCACCTTACCGACTACTCTGCACGTGTTTCGGCAACACACGGAACATCCTCAACTCTTGAGGATGTTAGACCGTGCAATATAAGTACCGAAACTGAAGCACGGAATTTCGGGGTTTTGAAACTGTCTACAACAATTATAATGCACTCAAGTAATAGCTTTTCAATTTTGCATTTTACAATGCTATTCTTATGTGATAAATATTAGCTGTGTAGTGTCGGCAGAGAATAGCACTACCGCCTCTCATCCCGTGGGTGCCGTAAAAGGCGACTAAGGGACTCAGCCTTCAGAAGATGGGCAGCAGCGTCTCCTACAAACTTGGCGATACTGCGATCGCCAACCCGCCTGCCAAGCGTGGCGATTAAGGCAAATCCCCCTTTTGGGGGAGGCCTATAACCCACCAGTGGGTGTTATGTGGCTGAGATGACGACGACGAAATATTAAACAAGAAAATAAACTAAAACAAAAAACAACTCAACAACAACTTTGATTTTGTGACGGTTTTTTGTATAACTAAGAAACATCTTTTTTATAATTATATAAATCTAAACTTTATGGTCATGAAAACGTACCAGTTCATTTAATGTATGTCATGCTTAATTTCACAATCATATATTAGGTATCTATACAGAAGGCATTAATTCACCATAATAATAATTTTCCCGTTATCTTCCACGAAAGTATACATTTTCATCTTAGTGTGTGTATAAGCATTGAATTTGTTAGCGTGAGAAGAGCTGTATTTCAAACGTAACAGTATAAAGCAATAACCAGTATATTAATCTCGAGTTTGAGAACTGAAATTACAGTTCTATAGGGTTTATACGTTTTGAATTGTTGTTTTCAACTAACTTTCTCATAAAATAAGGAGTATAAACTAGAACCCTTAGTCGGGTTCACTACTTTATCAACAGTTTAAATTTTAATTGTATTGTTGTATTATTTCAATGAAAAGTAGATAGGTGGGTATTATATTATGTGTTGTTGACAAATTGGGTATGGAAATTTTGAACTTCATCAATAGTGTACGAGTATCTGACTGTATTTGTATACTTCAATATATTTTAACAAACTAAATATTTTTCTTGTGTTAGTTAGACGGTAATTAATTGTCATTGCTACTGGTCATAAGTTAACTATGCCCTTTGATTGATGAAAAATTTATTCTACCTTTATCAAGGGTCGATTAGAATGTATTTTCTTGTATGTAGTCTATACTCATATAGTCTTGTCTTGTTTTAGGAGACACGGGATGAGTTTATGTTGGTAATATATCAATGCAAATTATATATCTTACTGAAAGTAAAAATACATAGTCGTTTGATATCTACATATTTTTTTACTTTGTGAATCCTAAAGTAATTCATGTGGCCCCAGTAGTGGGAACATTAAAACGGCTGATAATGACGATATTTTTTGAAATAATGAAATTTAATTAATAATCTTTAATTGTTAAATAATATTCACTACGTTATTTGTACCGTTTACCGGCTTTTGTACGAAAAGTTAAATTAATAATTAAAAATGTCACTCTGATAATATTTTTAGACTCAGAGTGTGTTTGTGACAGGGCGTGAGTTCGCTTTATAACAAATGGAAAGATTATTTTCGAACACTTTACTTTTCCGTATAATCGAAACAAATATTAAATAACATAAACAATAGAAACCTTCCATGATTATACTTTTATGTTGTTCCATAACTTCTTTGAAAACAAAGATATCTTATGTCCGCAAGGTTTTTTTATACAAAAAGTGACCCGTGCAAATAGTTCAATGACAAAATGGAAATATATAGTAAATAACAAGATTTTTCACAATTAAACTAACATAGCCGAAGCATATGTCAATAGAACGTGATGACGATCCCAATCACCTCTCATCGACTCGATTAGGGTTCGGTCAACAATTTGAGAAAAACGTTTAAAATAAGAATAAAGAGAACGGTCGATATATCAGTAAAAGTTCCTAGTTCAAACTTGCCTAAAAGCAAAACTCCTGCTTATTTTACGTACCTACCTAATATAAAAACTGTCAAACTACCTTTGCGTACTACTACGTACTATTCCGAAATACCTAGATTATGTAATTTAAACATCGTAAAATCTTTAAAAGATTATTCAGCTAAAGTTATTTACTTTATCGCAGCCGACATTTAAACAAAAAAAAAAAAAAAGAACCCGCCTCACTAAACCCTACCGCCATTTTTGTGTCCCATCGAGCCGATAAAACGAATTTTAATCCGTGCAGTGCACTCCGCGCAATTGCAAAAGCCTTATCAAACGCCGTGCGTGCGTCCACATGTTAATCAACGGGTTTTGTAAAGAGCGAGGATCTATAGAGGACGCGGGATGAAAATAAAACACGACACGTGTCGGACGTAGCAGAATTTAAACGCAACGGTTTTTACATTGTGCGATCGATTTCGGCTATTTAATTATTAGCAGTTTTGATAAGCCCACTGCTTGGGCACAAGTACAAACTGTCCTTACAGATGAATAAAGAAAATGGGTCATGATCCACCTATCGCTTGAATAACCTTTGTGAAAGTCGAGATAAAAATGTTTGATCACCTATCTAGTGAATAACCATAGTGAAAGTTGCTTAACCGCCACGACCACTGGTTGAATATAAATCATGTCAATCTTAATCCACGTCACTAATCGATTAATAAAATTAGGAGTTAAGAATGATCACTTAACAAGAGTGACAATCTTAAAATTGCCAATACCATTTAAAAAAATCTAATTACCGATAATATTGGTACAGGATTTGTAATTAAAAATATACTTATGCGATTACGCATTTTCCAACGTATGCAATGCAACTATTTTTTACCAAACAGTTGTGTACATAATGATATTACCTCTTCTTTACTGCAATATCTCAAAAATAGTCAAAACGCTGTTCTATTTACAATTATTTCATTTAATAGGGTATAGTTTACAATTCGAAAACGCAGGTTTCGAACTGTAAACCCCTTGCATAAAAGCAGACAGCCTCCCCGATACACCAGGTAGACATTACTGTTTGCTCCTAAATAAGCCATCGGTTAGTTCTCTGTGACGTCATTGTCGTTACACATTTGACTCAAATACTTCAAAAATACTGAAATGTAAACAAAACAACATGCAGTTTAGTACTCACTCAGGTCTTTCACAAAGACCGATTAGCAAAAATTCTATCCCATTTTCAAATTAGGTAAAACAGAAATTAGTCCTCATTTTCGAATTAAGTAAAACAGAAATGAGTTTTCATTGTCAAATTAGGTAAAACAGAAACTTGTACATGTGAAACAGGCAGTTAAGTATTAGTAGGTTTTTGCTTATTTATTGTACTAGTACACACATACAACCCGATACACGGGTTCGTCGACGAAAAATTCCAAATTATGCGAAAATCTTTAATTGCAGTTTGTGATCATCACGTTTAACATTTTGTATATTTTATAGTTTTCGGAACAAATAGACTCGAGTACCTTTAATTTGATACCTTATTCGGCCGCGTACTACGCGCCAAAGTCCCTATCGAGTCGTCACAAATTTTGCGAACCTGAATTAAGTATATAGATTCTTAATTTTCGCGTACGTATATGCAAGGGCAAGAAACAATAAAATCATCAAATGAAATTCAGATCATCGTGAAAGACCGCCTCTGTGGTCTAGTGGTAAACACCACCGGTATCAGATACAGGGTTCTCGGGTTCGATTCCCAGCAGGGGTACATATTGTATTCGGTTTGGTTGGTGGTAGGACTTGTTGTAAGTCCGCCTGGCTAGCTACCACCATCTTATCTAAGCCTGACGCCATAACAACAATGTTTTAAGCATTGTTGTGTTCCGGCAGTTCGAGATAAGATAGCCAGTTCCTCAGTGGCTGGGGATTCCGGGAGAGGCTCGCTTCCATCTTCAGCCTTATCAATACTTAACATCAGGTATGATGAAGGCTAAGAGTCTCCCCGTCATTCTTAAAAAAAAAGAATGTTTACCAATATATAGAGAATGATACAAAGTAAATATTTCGGCAAAATGACATGGCTTGATGACTGGTCAGCGTATTGAAACCGAATGATTTATAACGAACAACATGACGGGACATTTTAATCCCCATGCTTCATCACAAGAAAATCCTTAATGGATATTGCAAATTTGTCTTTTTTGCATGTCCGACGTAGTCATTTGTTTTTCTTAGGAATGACGTAGCGTGTTGTGGATGCTTGAAGAGGATCTCATCCACATTTATACGCTTTGTCATTAAATAAGACAATTTTGTACCGATGCCACAGGGTAAATAATGTGACTTACATAATTATCCTTAAAGCTAAATGAAATAAGTACTTACACAAAACATAATTATATTGTGTGCAGTTTATTTTAAGTTTTGCAAGTCATGCTGAATGTACGCGCGAGATCTAAAGGTATCTCCACTTTGTGTTTTTTCAGAGATGAATTTTGTTGCAGGCTCTTCTTTCTTATATCAGCAAACATGATCCTTTTTACGAATTGGAAATCAATCCTGGAAAAAATATTTTCCTTAATTGTTGGGTATAGTACCTACATCACTTGAATCCTTAACCCGTTACAAGCGGAGGTAAAAAGGTCCTATTAAACTTTGCCGTCACGCACTATTTAACATCTAATCTCATCAGAATGATTTCAGTAAAAGCTTACCTCTCTGCTACAATAAAAACCCTTATGTAGCTGAAAGCGCAAGAACAACAGGCATTGTGCACTCGGTACTAACATGTGAGCCGGCAGAATGAAATCGCGGGAGCCACAGAAATTGGATTAACCGGTCTATTGTACCAAAGCGATAAATTCTCTATTCTCACCCGCTAAGCTCCGGTATCGCAATGTTTTACAGCCGCCAACCACTTTACAGGGTTAACCAGTGCCAGCGTATTGTTTTCGGAGTGTACTTCTTTTCCAGTATCGGTTCGGTGAAATACTGTTACTATTGTAGGGTTAAGTGCCCCTTTTCATTCGAATATGCCTGGATTTTAGCTGTTGACATTTTTTAGGTATGGCCAATGATTTGTTTACAAAGTCGAAGCTTTTTCAGTGGCTAAAATAAACTGCGATGCTGAATTGGTTTTGAAAGCCGAAATAACTGAAAGGATAATTATAGATTGAACTTTTATTTAAAAATAGTTAGTTTAATAGTTAAATCCACAAAATATGTACATACTAACAGCTCCAAAGGACTGCATGCCAAACTATAATATTCATAACACAATTTAAGTCCATGTACGAGATTTTTTAATCATAAGCCTTTTAATTTTTTTATCGGAATTTAATCGGAAGCTATGTATAAATATTATACATAGCTTCCGCCTGCAGTTTCACCCACGTAGTTCCCGTTCCCGTGGGAATATCTAGATAAAAAGTAGCTTATCTTACTCTCTGTCCTTTTAACTAACTTCATGTCAAAAATTAAGTAATTGGTTGCTTAGATAGGACGTGAAGGAAGGACAAACAAATACACTTTCGCATTTTTAAGGTTATTATTAGGATTAGGATATTTATTTAATTTATTGTTTGGTTAAAAATACAGCTAACAATAGCTACATACAGATTTAAGGAATATAACTAGATGAACACATTTTGACATTATAAAACAATAACAATTGATAAGCAAAACGGCTAATGAATTAAAAAGAGCGTGTGTACAAAACGACATTCCAAAGGCAGTATATAACAAAGGACTGGCATAACTTGAGCTTTAACATTTAAGTCCTTGTTTAATCGAAGCTTCCATTTTGAGATGTCAAAGAGTTCTTTTTACGTTGGTCTGGGATAGTCCGCATGTAGTGAATAAACCATGAGTTGTTTTCAATTTAGCGTAAAAGCGTTCCGTCATAAAAGCGACGGTCCCCATAATTAACATTTTATGTGTGTGACGAATGTATTGTTTAACAAGTGCATTGACATTTTATTGCTGTTTTGTTTATTAGAGCTGAGAAAAACAACGGACGTTGCACTGGAGTTAGGGAAATACGATTGAGGTATGAGATAAGATCAGAGTTGACATCTAAAAATCAGGTAAGATCAAGAAATGTTGGAGAAAATCTAATTCAGAATTACGTAGTATAATCAGTTTTGTTGGAAATACTTTGATTCTGAATAAAAAACACATTCATTTACAGAAAATGTTTTCAAGACACAGAACAAATACAAATACTAATCACAAGACAAACATTATACATGACAATCTCTAGACATTAAAACTCTGCAATTTAATTCCGCTAAAACTTTATCTAACCTAATTTAAGTATTGGTTATTTAAGTTACTATACGTACGTACTTTACGTATTTAGTTAAATTATTGCTGAAATTAACTTTCACTTTTTTTTACGCTGAATTCTGCGTTACGATCTCAATATTTTCTCTAAAATAGCTTTGTTAATGCAAACTTCGAATCAAAATAATTGTTATATTACTGAAATAACTAAATTAGCCTCATTCAACACAGTCTTATCTAAGAGGTAAATAGGTAAAATTAAACTAAAGGTGTTTTTTTGCAAGAAAATAGCACGTCACCAAAATTTTTCGCTTCATAAACAAGGAAACTTGCGGACTACCTGAACGAGGCTTCGGAAACTGCGCTTGCAGCGGAAGTCACCAACTTTTTGATCTCCCTTCAGTTTGGGCTTTCCCAAACTTGCTCCATGAGACTGTCTTGAATTTTATTTTATTTTTTATTTTGATTTATGGCTTAAGCTTGCTTGTACAATGTGTTCCTAAAGACGTGTACACATGGGCGCTAAAATGTACTTAGCAAATCGTTTTGTCTGGTACGCGTCGTGCGGTGGAGGTAGATCTTTAGCTAGAACCGTTCAGAGCCTTTCATACGATGAGTGACACGCCTTTCATTAAGTGATTTTAAGACTGAGATCACCGACTGATTAACCGACCGATTAATGCTATTTAAATGACATTATATTTCAGTCGTTTGTTGTAAGTTTAAATGAAATGATGTCACAACAGTTGATGAACTCGGTTCTTTAAAATTTCATCTTGCGCTGTTTCATGCCTTTAGATTAGAATGTTGGTTGATTCGCCATAAGTTTTTTCTGTGGGTGAACACGAAAAAATATCTAGTAAGTATCGAGCACGTAATGTCAAAAAATGTATGGGAAAATGTAGTTCCGTTTACGTCCGGTAGGAAGCTGCTCAATATCTCATACATATTTTTAATTTACTTCCTCGAAAGTTATTCGTGCTAGGCGTACTGGTACTATAGGAATTGAACCCAAACGTGATGACCAGCAGTCAGACACCTAAACCACCAAACAAGAGACGTCATCGATTTGGATTAATCGAATCAGAGTAAAAATGTTTTTCATGTCACGCTCGATTTAAAACACACTGTTAGCTCAGCCGAACTCTCGCAACACTTTTTCACTTCCAAATTTCAGCATGACCGGTTCAGTTCAAAATACGCTGGACGATTTCGGTTCGACAACGGCAAACTTCGGTCTTGGCAAGTTTGTCGATTTCCTGTTTCCGCGACTAAATGGCAGTTGTGGTGTCACCTAGGCGAGTTTGGTAGCTAGTTTCAAAACTGAAAGTATAATCTGCGTGTAAGTTTTCGGTATCGGGGATCGGGAAGCCAGTGGCGTAGATAAGGAGTGCGGTGAACCTTATTGGGGGTTAGAAGTAAGGAGTTTAGGGTTCGATAAACTCTAGTATACGACTACTTCGCCTGTACCGGTTAACAAAACTATATTATGAACTTTCAGTGTCACATTCACTATAATCTATGTTTTGTTATCTATTTTTAATTATGTTTAATAATAATTGTGGTGTTGTTTTGATTTTACGGATTTTAGGTATTCACGAAGTTAATAAAATGTTATCCCCCAAGCCATTAAAAATACTATAGCAGAGTTATTTTGTATGTATGATGATTGTAGAATGTAAAGAACAACGAAGTTTGTTAATTTCGTGTGTAGAATATAGACACAAAACAATTATTATCAGGCTTCTGCGAAAATACTGCATCTACGTAGTTAAGTGAACTCTTTACTACCCAAATCTGAATTTAAGGTCATTTCCATAAGAATGCAATCATACGCATACAAACGAAATCAAGCAACAAAAAGCTGCGCGTCTTATTTCACAAAGAAAAAGGGGCGGATGGACTCTATACAAAAATATGCTATACATTTCACTGGCAGTTCTGTCGTAACAATAAACGAGGAGATTCGTAAACAAAATAGTAGCTACCACTATACTACTACTCAATCGTGAGTGAACACGATAAACAGAATAATATATCACGAACAGGATGTCCGTCTGACCACTGTAGGAGAATGCATTCTTCGTACTTCTTAACATTTGAGCTTTGAAAATATAAACAAAAACTTAGTGACAAATAAATAAATAAAAGGTAATAAATAAATAAAAGGTAAAAAATAAATAGAGCATACAATCACACCAATTATCTAGCCCACGTTAAGTTTTAAGAAAAACTTGGTTATGGATACTAGATAACGGATAAACATACTTATATACTTTGTTTGTAGATACCCACATAATATACACATTAAACACCCAGACCAAGACAAAAATACATGTTCATACAAACAAATTTTGACTTGTGCGGGGATCGAACCCGGGACCTCTGGCGCAGAAGAAGGGTATAGTATCCCTGCGCCAAACAGGTCGTCAAACAAAGATATACAACTTTGTATAGCATTTTAGACACCCCAGCAAATAATTTATGTGTGAAATCTGTAAATTCAATTTTCATTTCAAATTAAGATTAGTTTATTATAGAAGTACGTTCATATTTATTGAATAGATATATAATATTTACCTACCGTTATACTAAACTCATATTTAATATACGAAAGTAACTGGGTATGTCTGTTGGTTATTATTTCAGGTCTAAATCACTGTACCATTTTTGATGAATTTTGCGATAGTTTTAGATAAGACCTAGGGTTGGTATGGAAAGGCTACTTTATGTCGCAAAAACTTGTAGTGTTTTTTAATGTGAACTTGAGGCGAGACTTTAGGAGTAACAGTAAATTGAGCCTGTTAGTATATTAAATAATTAGTCATAATATTTTGTATTTTTTAGAAATTTTTGTATTTTGGAACAATTGGCAATTGATTGACAATTTATAACTCAAGCACTATTTTTACTACTTAGGCGCGCTATTTAGCTGAATAGTTAAGTATTTTTTTCAAGTTTTAATACATACCTATCGTTATTGAAGATTTTGCTAAAATTATATCGATCTTCATGCTGAAACGGCACTACGTAATGCGTAATATTTAAATTCTCATACTGAAACTAATTAATACTAATTTTGATTTTAGATGAATACAAAAATAAATTAGATCTACCTAATTGCTTGAGGCGTGTTTATAAAGTTTAATAATAACTATTATTGAAAAACTGTTTCTGAGAAAGTTTCATAGTTCTGTGAGCTTTAGAACAAGGTCAAAAATATCGATAAAATTGTCTTTAACAACAGCAAGTTATGAATTTATCACGCTGCTTCGTCTTTCTTTATACAACGTTATTTTACTTTGCCCCGAAACCATTTGTACTGGGAATCGATCCCGGGACCTCTGGGTCTGATATCGGTGGTTTTTACTACTAGACCACAAAGGCGGTTGTGGTAGTGGTGATGATGATGAGTTTGACAAGTACTTGTGAGGTATTGGGTAAACGTAAAATAATGTTGAAATAATAATATTGCAAAAAAAAACTTTATAAGTACTAATGTAGCCCTGCCCTTTGAATAGCGTAAACTTGTGTTACAAAAGTAATATTAAAGCTTAATGCTGTTGAGATTTTACAATACGAAAACCAATAAGTATTTGTAAAGATTATTTTGCAAATTAAATCCTGACACAATGAGTAACCTAATTAAGCTCGTAATTTGATTTTATTTCCCACTTAGAAAAAGAAACTTATTTCATCATAATAATACTTAAGTATTTTTGAAGTGTAGACCAATTAATTTTCCGTCGACATTCAGGTAAATAAATATAAAGGACATTCGAAATATAAAAGGAAAACTGAAATATTAACTTATAAATAAATGTTATAATTAATTAATGGTAGTAACACAATTTTACTGATTTCTAAAATTGTTTTTCGAAGTTGAACTACTGAACTAACCAAATCAACCAAACAAAAATATTTTAGCCCACGGTCAAAATTCAATTATGAACTGTTAAAAGTTTGTTAACGAAGTTGTTTGGCTCCCCCAATCCTGACCCACGATTGAACAGTCAGTTGCAATCAAAGTTGATTCATTGAAACTATTTTAGAGAAGGTTGTATTTTTTGAACTATTGTATTTTACATACGAGTACATACCTATATCGAGATAAAGGAAAAAGTGTACCTACCTTGCGTGCCTAAAGTTTGATCCACGGTCAAAGTTTTCTGACATGCCAGTCTGCTTGAAACCATTGCCATGAAAACACGCGTGACTCAGAAATGAATATGGTTAATTTGTGCAGTGCTTTCTTCCAAGAGCTCCTCAACAATTTTATTACTTTTGATTTTATAGTCGTGGGTGATTTTAATATAACGGATGCTGAGTGGAGCCAAAAATCTTGTAATGGTGCGACTAGCAGTGAAAGCATATTGATTAACCCAACAGTAAATGTACTCACATCACAACTGTTTAATTTTCTTAATTTTACAGATTGGCATCAGTATAATTAGTTTATAATCATAGTCACAGATGTCTGGATTTAGTTTTTTCTAGCTCTCCTATGTATTGTTACTCGAGCTTTAGCAACACCAGAGGATTCACATCATCCGTCATTCAATATCGAAATAAATATAATTGGCTCATAAAACTGTTTGAAACCAGCACCCCGCGTTTTAAAGCGTTTTTATTTAGCCGACTATGATAAGATAAATGACGAACTATCCAAAATCGAATGGGATCCTTCTATCAATGAATAATATCGAATTAGCACTTTCAAACTTGTATAATATAGTTAATAACTTAATAGATAAATATGTTCCGACAAGAATTCTTTCACATAATAATAGATACCCCGTGTGGTACTCAAGGAGACTTATCAATTTAATTAATAAAAAAAATAACAACATAAGTAATGGAAAATCTATGGTGGATCGTCTAATTATAAAACATTCTCTGGTTTACGTAAGCAGTGTAGGTTGCTTGAATCCTCTTGTTATAATAAGTTTATTGAGAGGAGTGAATTGTACATTGAAAATAATTCTAAAGTATTCTGGACATTCGTTAATTGTAAGAGGGCTTATACCATTATTCTCTAGCTAGACTCTCTGTTTCTGTCAACAAATTTCCGATGCATTTGGTAGATTCTTTCTCTCAGTATTCGAAAAACAATCAGTTGATTGTACAACACTCTGTCCAGTATCGGGTGACTCTGTTTCTGTTATAAGTAGCGTTGACATTAGCCCGGAAATAGTTAAACATTTCTATCTAGATTAGATGAATCGAAGGGAAGTGGTCCTGATGGTATACATCCAGTTTTTCTGAAGCGGTGTACTGCGAGATAATTAGCACTACTGATTTCCAAATTATTTATATCATCTATATTGAATGGTGTAATGCCTATGTGTTGGAAATGTTCTCTAGTTGTTCCTATTTTTAAAGTTAGATAAGCACGACATAAGAAATTATAGAGGTATATCAAAATTTTCAGTAATTCCTAAAATTTATGGTAAATTTTAAATAGAAAAATATTGGAAAAAATTAACTCGGCCACAAGTGAATTCTCAGAAGGGAAATTCACTTGTGGCCGAGTTAATTTTTTCCAATATTTTTCTATTTAAAATTTACCATAAGTATAAAAATAGCATTGAAAAATGCAAAAATTACAAAATCATAAAAAAATAAACCTAAAATGTTTGAGAAAATTATTTATGATACGGTTTTTCTGCTATTAGGCCACTTTTAGTTCCACAGCAACATGGTTTTATAGACAGGCGTTCAACTGAATCGAATCTCTGTGAGTTTCTCGAGGAAGTTCTCACTATCATGGACGGAGGATCACAGGTGGACGCCGTGTATACCGATCATTCTAAAGATTTTGACAAAATTTTACACAGTTTACTTTTATCCAAAATTTAACATATCGATATACACGGCGATCTCCTCAGATGTCTTACCTCAGAGACAGAACTCAGGCTGTTGCGGTGAAGGGTTTTACCTCTACTTATGTCCCTATAACATCGGGCGTAACTCAGGGGTCACATCTTGGTCCACTGTTGTTTAATATTTGCCTTAGTTTTTATAAGTTCAAATATCGTCACATATCGTCATTGTTATTTAATTGTTATGATATTGTTTAATAATTTATTAATTACTAAGTTTTTGTATCTAAATTGTTGCACTATGGTTTTGTTGTAGAAAGTGTATACTCAACTTTTGGGTATTTACTTCAGTGGTAACTGTGTTCAACACTCAATCCGTTGAGAAGTTGGCAGTGCATCAAAGGTTCTGCGAGAATTTAATGTACAAACATCTCTCTCACACCACTCTTTAACTACGCCACATATGTCATTGGTTGGGTCAGATTTTTTTTTTTAATGACGGGGAGACTCTTAGCCTTCATCATACTGATGTTAAGTATTGATAAGTCTGAAGGTGGAAGCGAGCGTCTCCCGGAATCCTCAGCCACTGAGGAACTGGCTATCTTTTCTCGAACTGCCGGAACACAGCAATGCTGAAAATATTGTTGTTATGACGTCAGACTTAGATAAGATGGTGGTAACTAGCCAGGCCTACCACCAACCAAACCAGACCCGGTATCAGATCCAGGGGTCCCAGATCCGATACCGGTGGCTGTACCACTAGACCCCAGCGGCGGTTAAAATGACGTTGTTCGGAAACAATAGTTTTACAGGTTTACAGGAAATGGCTCCTGTACTCTACCAACTGCAGCATGAAGGACCTCATGGAGGCAGCAGACAACGCCATCCAAGTTGCTGTGCATCCAAGGCTATGTTCACCAGTGGACTACAAATGCCTGGAAAGTGCTCTTCAACATCTTGTCGTTTGATGTTCAGGAAACCCATTTTACAGAAATCTTAACTGACAGACATAATGTAGTAACTTTCACATTTCCCATAAATAATTACTGTGTTTTTAGGTATTAAAAAGTGCATAAAAATGAACGGTTCCGAATCATTCTTCCAACCTGTGACCAAACGGAACGGGTGCAATCAAAAGTTGCTTTTCATTTAACTCATCGAGTCGGTCAAACAATGTGGTATCGGGCTGGTAGTTGGCGAAATTGGTTTGTACATGTCGTCGGCCGATCGTTTAACTGGGCCGATCGAGATGTGCCTGGGCATATCACCATACGCCGGCATTTTTTGATTTGCCGGTCTTAAACCCGCCATATTGTTCAAAGCATAAAGTTTGACGATTTGCCAAGCCACGTTTGGGCAGTTCGATTCAAAATTATAAGCAAATAAAAAGAAATTACCACACTTATGAATAAGAATTCCTTTGAAAGTCTTAAAATCTAAAACACGGCTACATATTGGAACTACATTACGATGCGCTCTGCCATATCACGATGTGGCCAAGTGATTAATAGGGCAAATCGACAAATAGGTTGCTCTCATTGATCTGCCTAACTTTATATTAGGCACATCATGAAATAATAGGCCAAACGATATGCCACATCGTGATGTGCCTAGGCAGATCTCGATCGGCGCAATTTAACTTATGGCCCACAACATACATACCTTTGTCTCATTGCTTTCGACACGACTCCCCTCGGTGCGTGCCCGAACACTATAAGCGGATTGTGAATTTTTGATTGATCAAATGTTTTGAAACCTGCATAGAATCTTCTGCTAAGGGTAAAGATTTTGCTCAGCTTTTTGTGACGTTCCGGAAAGTAAGAAGCAATTAAATTTACAATAAACAGTATGCCCAGACGACCGATTTGAGCTGCAATAAAACAATGTAGGAAACATAATTTTTTTTTTTTAAATAAATAGAAACCTTTTTTTTACATTAAATAGGCTTTTTCTTGGCCTCATTCTGAATCGTTACATTAAGAAGAGGCCTAAAATAGAGCGAGCTTGCCTAGAAAAGCCTATTCACTCGAGCTTTACACCAGGGTTGTAGGCACCCGGGAATACAGACGCAGACTGGGAATTCCACTCCCTGGCCGTGCGCATAATAAAATATGAAGAAAAGCGCTTTGCACGCAGACGTGGTATATCACCCAGGTAGGGGTGATAGCCTGCAGTACGTCTGGATTCCCGGTGGTAAAAAGGAGCTGGTAGGATGAGCTCATGAAGTTCAATAGCTCATTCTCCGAAATACAATGTGTAGAATACCGACAATGAAGCAACTCTTCGTCGATGAGGGAGACTGTGGAGCTTGTTATTCAGCAGTCTATCATCCCCAATGAGTTTTCTGGCTCTGCGTTCTACCGAGTCAAGTCCGGTCAGCTGGTATTTTGCTGAAATTAGACATGACTCCCGCCGTCTGAGCAGTTAGGAGACTAGTTGTTTTTATTTCTGGTATAAGTTATAACGCATTATTTGGCTCTATATCAAAATCGAAAAAAAGTTTAACCATATTTCTAAACTGCATAACTTCGACAGACACTTTAAAATAAACATGTATGCCACTATAAAAACTTTATCACAACTCATTCTTTATCCATATTACTGTACAATATTATCAGCTAAAAACAATAATTATGTTGATGTTTTGTTGTATGCCGTTTCTATCATATTTCACACTTGTTATTTGATAAATAATACAACATGTTCATTAAAATTATGGCATAAAAGTATTCCGATATTTGAGCTAAAACATATAAACAAATACATAATTTTAAATGAATAATTCATTTCAGACCATAAATGATATTGACAAAACTGAAACGGCATTTAATATAAATTGTGATATAAATGACTTGAAAAAACATATACTGCTTGATAAAAAAGATCTTACTGTCGTGGCACAGAACATTAGGAGCATATACTGTAACTTTGATGACTTTCAAGTTACAATCGCTCATTTGGATTTTGACCCAGATGTTGTGGTACTAACTGAATGTAGACTTACTCCAGATAAACCTATTCCGTGTATTCCTAACTATTCGTCATTAGCTTCTATTCATAATTGTAACCAAAATGATGGTGTTGTGGTGTATGTCAAAACTGCACTACGCTCGAGTATGAAAGAAATTCAACTGGTAGATGCATCATGTGTACAAGTTGAAGTGTTAAATTGCACAATAATTGCTATATATCGATCACCTTCGTTTACCAACGCACTTAATTTTATAAATTCTCTCAATAATCACCTCAACACTATCAAATCGCATAAAAACATTATTGTAACAGGAGATATCAATATTAATCTTATTCTAAATTCTAAAGACAATTCACAAACTTGTAATAATAGAGTAAAATATTTAAACATGTCCGCTTCGCATGGTTTACTACCAGGGCATTTATTGCCTACAAGAGGTCCCAACTGCTTGGATCATTTTATTATTAAATTTGATAGAAAGAAAACAACTTTATTTCTGAGCTTAAGCAAAGTTAAAAACAGGAAACCACTTCTAAATAATCGAGACATAATTGACTATGATATGGCTTTATCTTACTTGAGACATAAAAATCTACAAGAGTTACTTTTCAGTGAAGATCCTGATTTTATAATTACAAACTTACTAGCTAAATTAATAGAGTCGTTAAATGAAAGTAAAACGGTTAAACATGTATCTAATAGAAAACACCCTATTAAGCCATGGATTACCAATGGTATTCTGCGTTGTATCAGAAATAGGAACGAAATGCAGCTGAAGTTGAGATTAGATCCGCAAAATGAAGTTCTCAAAATCACTTTTAAAAGGTACCGCAACTATTGCAATAAGCTTATTAAAAAGTTAAAACGAAACTACCAGAAGGAACAATTAGAAAAATCTCAGAAAAATTCGAAAACTTTATGGAATACAATCAGGACCATTACAAATTTTAAAACTAATAAGAATAAGAATGTTGATCTATTAGATTCTGAATCAGCTCCAGATGACGCTGTAAATATGGTAAATTGTTATTTTGCGAATATTGGAAAACAACTTGCCGAGAATATATCTTCGGAAACTTCTTTCAGTGATCTAAATCAGTTGAGAGAATCCTGCAATCAACCACGTAACTATGTCTCATCATTCGTTCTGTTTGAAACTGACCCACAGGAAATAGAAGATGTTATTTCTAGTCTAAAACCTGATAGTGCCGCCGGTTGGGACGGCATACCAACAAAATTCATTATACTGGCCAAGAGCTTTATTGCACCCGTCATTAGTCATTTTGCTAATCTCTGCTTCCGAACTGGACAATTTCCCGCACCACTCAAGCAATCTATAGTTACTCCGGTGTATAAGAATGGAAAGAGAGATGAAGCTAATAGCTACAGGCCAATTTCTGTATTGCCCGTATTGTCCAAAATTATTGAAAAACTAATCAACATGCGTTTAATAAACTACCTCAATAAACTGAATGTATTATCTAATTCACAATATGGATTCAGACATGGTAAATCGACGGAAGATGCAATCTTGTCTTTGACAACCTTGATATCCAAGAAACTTGACGAAGGTAAAAAATGTATGGCTATTTTCCTTGACCTCAAAAAAGCCTTCGATACTGTCTCTCTTTCCATTCTTCTACAAAAGCTAGAAAGCATTGGGATCCGAGGTGCTCCCTTAGACTTGTTTAAAAATTACTTATACGGTCGTAAGCAGAGAGTTCGGATAGGCGAATATGAGAGTGATGACTTGGAGATTTCTTATGGCGTTCCCCAGGGAAGTGTTTTGGGTCCCACTCTATTTCTCATTTATATTAATCATTTGACTAATCTCAACATTTACGGGGGAAAAGTTTACTCGTATGCCGATGATACAGCACTTGTTTTTGAGGGTTTGACTTGGGAGTCTGTGTTTAATGCTGCTAATCGTGGCTTGAATGTGGTGTCTACTTGGTTAAAAGCTAATCTATTGACTTTAAATATTTCGAAAACAAACTATATATGTTTTTCTATCAACAAGGTAACAGAACCAGATAATAGCCTTAAAGTGAAAATTCATGATTGTGACGGAATCGATTGGCAAGGCTGTACCTGTGGAACACTCGAAAGAGTTGCTTGTACTAAATACCTTGGAGTGATAGTGGATCAGAGGCTGTCTTGGCACCCACATATTGAATACATCAATAGCAGAATAAGGAAGCTAGTTTGGATTTTTAAATCACTACGGCATGTTGCTTCAAAAATGTTGTTAAACCAAATATATGTGTCGTTGGCACAATCGGTAATAACTTATTGTATTTCTGTTTGGGGGGGAGCGTCAAAAACAAAATTTTTGGAAATAGAAAGAGGTCAGCGATGCTTGATTAAAGTAATGTACTTTAAACCATATAGATTTCCAACAAAGGAGCTTTATGAATTGTGCGAATTGCTTTCGGTCCGAAAATTGTATATCCTGATGTGTACACTCAAATTACATAAAACACTGCAGCATAGTACTAATCACATTAGCTTATCAAAACGGAAAAGAAATTATAATATTGCAACATATCCACGTGTTAGAACAATGTTTGCACGTCGACAATACTTTGCTCTCTCGGCACATATCTATAATAGGTTAAATGCAATACATGATATTAATAATATGGAACTCAAAATCTGTAAAGATCTTTTAAATAAATGGTTACTTACACTAGATTTTGAAGACACTGAGGCATTCTTAAATAAAATAAATTAATTGCAGATATATTATGTATAGGTGTGAGGTGGGAATTTAAATTTATATATACACGCACTCACACACACACACACACACTCACGTACATACACACACACATACACAAACACACACACACAGGCGAAAGATCGGTTTTGGATTGTAGTAGTTGTAAGTAGTTTAAATCAAATTAGCTATCTTAATTTGGCTATGATTTTGTCTGTTTAATTTGTCTATCTTAAACTGTCTATCTGAATTTTTGTATGATTGTGTTTTTGAAGAGCGGGGCCTCCTGACACAGGCATTTCAGAATGCCTACTAGGTTGGTTCCAATCACTGTTCACAGCTTTGTAAATCCGATGGACTGTAATAAAGGATTTTTGTTTTTTTTTGTTTTTTTTTTTTTTGCATTAAAAAAGGGTAATCAATTATCAAAATTAAAATATCTTAAAGCTAGAATAATCCTATACTTCTTGAAAGGCTTTATATTAAAAGAAAATCTATTACTTCGAAAAAAATGGCAAACTGAATGCCTAAATCAAAAACCCACATAGGTACTCGTACAATACAGGAATACGCAACTTTTGTGTAATATACTAATAATAAGTGATATTTATAGAATATTTCCGAGCATTATTCGTGATCAATCAATCTCAGCTATAATTTATTATACGGCCAAATAGAGTGGTTATGTGAACGAACGGCACGTAGCCCGACCGACCCTAATCCATTAATAGTGATCCGTATTGTATGTTTTCATAGAAAATTAAGATAACTAAAACCCTATCTATCAGTGCAAAAACTATTGTGTTAGTATCTATACAATATTAAAGTAAATGAACATCAGAACAGTCACGAACCGGGATTGTTAAGCCACTAGCTTATTATTTTAACTTCGTTGTGTTACACGAATACCGCCATTTTTCGTTACCGAAATATTACCATAGTAACCCGATTTGCATTACACGGCCAAAATACGAACGGCGGCAAGTTGCTCAACAACCCCGGTTTGTGACTGTACATGAATATCGAGTTCTTCTTTCTACTCCTAAGGGAAGGAAGCGATTATACAGGGTGTTAAATGACCCATACCCAAGCCGCAATATATGCGTAGTGTACATCAAACTAAATAAGAATATGTAAAAATAATTGCTGGGAAATGTCTTTTATTTCTATTTTCAAAAAATGGGTGCGCAAAAAATCGTGTGCAACAAGGTGTGCGTGTATCTAGAGGGTACGAGTACGCGGCCGGGATCCAGTATCTTTGATTGTTTTTGATATTCATTGCGGTTTTGTAACTTTAAACAATAACCTTTAAAAATAATAATTGACTTTGAACCTCAATACCTCCTTAACCATCAGGTTCCCAGATTTGGCCCCATACATGAAAATAATAGTAACAATAGGGAGAATACGTGGTTTTCGTTTTCGTTATAGGTCTTTTAACACCTTGTATGTAATGTATGATAAATTCAATCAGCATAAAAGACCGTGAATCCTAATTAACTTTCAGTTTATCTACAGTACTGTTATATAAGCCTTTCAGTCATCTTACAAATACTGGGTCAACAAATAGGTATAAAATTATGCCATGTAAAGTTAAGTTTGGTATCTACATTAATATTATAAATAGGTAAATAAGTTTGTTTGTTGGAAATAATCTCTGGAACTTCTTAACCGATTTTGAAAAATCTTTTAGGTACAGTCTGGGAACTTCCCTGTTGACTAGTTGAGTTTTTTAAGAAGCTTTATTTAAAAAAAGTAATAGATAATATAGAAAACGTTGATATCACAACTAATAGGACATTAATAGGTACCTATAATATTTGAGTACTAAATTAATTCTTTAACCTTAATACTTTCCGAGAAAATGTTTCCCAAAAATACTCTACTGGTAAACCGGGAAGTTCCCCGATTGTACCAGTAGAAAGCTAAAGCTTTCTACTTCCTTTATTATACCTGAATGAAGGACAATTATTTTGTATTGTGATCAATTCTGTTATCTCTTATCGTATGAGGATTAGTGGCCACCTCTGGGGTCAGAGTTTATGAAACCTATAAGGCTTCTGACTTGTCTTAACCACTGCTATCAGATAACGCAGCCGGGACCGACGGTTTTACGTGCCCTCTGAAGCACGGAAGTGCTCAGTTTTAATGCCAATTCACGGTCACCCATCCTACACTTGACCGGACCGAGCGTTGATTAACAAACGTGATCGAATACGATCAGTCTATCAAGAGCACTTCCTCAATTCTGTGCTGCGTGTTCAAAAAAAATATTTGATGCTCAGTGTAGTGGCACGGGTCAGGCAGCTAGCAAGTTATAAAAACTTCATTCAAGACAATCGGTTTGACAGCTCATTAAAAATGGGTTTCAAGAATAAAATTTACTCAAGTCAATTATCTTGAGATACTGTCTTAATTTATTATTGTCTGTGGCTAAACTGTCAATATGGTTCATACAAGGCAACTGTTGGCTGTCACAGTGACCGACTATAAGGTGAAGAGGTGTCTTAAGACCATTTTATACAAACAAAAATGCTAACTTAAGCATAAACTCAACTTGAGATACTGATTTAGTTTATTATTGACTGTGGCTAAACTGTCAATACGGTCCATACAAGGCTTGTGTTGGCTGTCAAAGTGACCCACTAGCAGGTGAATTGAATCAAGCATCAAGCTCTTTGGGACGAAGGGTCGGCTCTTCTAACTTTGTACTCAGAATAATGGATATGAAACCACAGCCCGAACTTTGACTTGATATTCGGTGGCTGACATTTTAGAGTTGTAATTGAGATTTCCATTTTACCTATTGGTGAGTAAATAGAGGTAAATAGTGATGTATGAATAATTTGAGCTTTCCCTTTGATGGCGGTTCTATTTTGAAAATCGGTAAACGGAACGAAGGTACGGGAGTAATATTGAATAGTAGGTATAGGGTCAGATTTCTTTTGAAAATTAATGTGTTTGCTGCTATGGTATTATATGTGTATTTAAAGCAGATATGTATATGAAACATTGAGAAGACCCCAAATGGGGTCCGATTCAATTTGCTATCTCTTTCATTTCCGTGCTTTTTCGTGTCTTTTGTCCTTCTTGTCAACTGTCAGTATGTTTGCATCACAGATTTCAACGCAAATTAATATAAGGGTTACATATCTATTATAGGTAACATCTTAACATTAAATAATAATAATAAACAGAATGATTATTATTATTATTTAATGCTACTC
Organism: Chrysoteuchia culmella; assembly: GCA_910589605.1. NCBI lineage: Eukaryota > Metazoa > Arthropoda > Insecta > Lepidoptera > Crambidae > Chrysoteuchia > Chrysoteuchia culmella. Next base: position 9,086,666 of record OU342651.1, read on the forward strand.
TAAGGGTGAATTCGCAAGGCTGGCACTTTTTGTCATTTGTTATAAAATTTTGTAATTAAGTTATAATATATTTATAAAATGTAATGCTTGTTCTATCGCCTTAGGTGGTAATCTGTTATGTTAGTATTAAGTTGGTTCAAAATAAATAAATCATTGGTTAGCTGCTTATCTGTACATAGGTATTACATTACAAAAAAAAGACAAATCCGTTTTTTTTTTAAATAATTAACATTGCATAGGTATTCAGAAAATAACATCTAAAATTTTACTCAAAATCTATACCTAGTCGTGAATTTTAGATTTTTAAGACGCGACCTCTTGAGACCAATAAGTGCATAATTCAATTTACTTTGACAATATGTATCTACCTACTGTTTTGTTTTTTACACAGACCCGCTTGTCCATATAAACCACAAAGACATTATTTTTTATAACTTCAGTTCCAAAATAGGAGATCTTGATTTTAAAAGTACTGTGAATTGATTTATTGTTTATCAATGATTCCCACAACACACAAGACAATTCAAAATTCAACACACAAGATACGCGATTCACTAGTCTTTGATTGTTACTATTTGCATTAAGTTATTATTATGGTAGGTAGTCATCCCGTGACCACGGCAGCTGTAAAGGTGCCGAAACGTCGGGAAAATCAAAAAAACCCTAAAAACCTATAAATACGGACAATTACAACATAGTTCGTGGAAATATAGCGCGTTTGATATCCGTAAAAGTTTTTTATTTCAATGGTAGGTATCTCTGAATATTGAAGACTTTATCAACATCTTCAAATCAAAATACAAAATTAATATCGAAATTGGGTAAAAGAATCGTCATCAGCTTTTATCATTTGTAATGTCCCCACTGCTGGGGCACTGGCCTTCCTTACGGATGGATAACGTGAACGGGCCATAACCGCGGGCCTAATGCGGGTTGGTGGGTTTTAGACGACTGCAAATTAATGCAGCCGGGACCAACGGCTTAACGTGCCTTCCGAAGCACGGAGGATCTCGAGATAGTAAATTTTTGGTCGCCCATATCGAAAATGTTACTTATTTATGAAGTTAGGATACAAATTAACAATTTTCTTAATTTCTTTACAAATCTGAGGTGACCGACCATTGTGAAAGTTGCTTAACCTCAACAAACGCAGGCCGAGCGCGTGAACCACTACGCCACGGGCTCCTCCCGGGGTAAAAGAATAATGTTATTATTTCCTATATGTCACACACGGATGGGTACATTGAACGGCACTCGGGAGAGAGCTATCCATCACTATGAACCAACCCTTCGATGTGCAACACCCTATGACGAAAAATACTTATTTTTTACTGTGAGAAGGAATATTTGTCTTGTAAATATATATTCAAACAGAAAATTATATACCTAGCAGACTTACTCCAATTAGACGACTTGTTACTTATTCATAAAATAATTACGGTTATTTAGTTTTCTTTTAAAGACTTAAGAATATAGCATGATATAGCCAAAGAGGACATAGTTTTTAGAATAATTTATAATTTAAAAAAATTATGAGGTTAATTTTTTATTTACCTTCATACATATCCCTGACGCCATAAATCCTTTACTGGGTTAGCACAGTATTGAAGGTGCTGCTTGACAGTGAAATGAATGAAAATATCACTCTTTATTCACATCTCAGAGATGCCACATTTGGCATTGGTTAGGTCTCATGTCCCGGCTACACGCTCCGTCTTACCTGAAAGCATGCCTGCACCAACCGGTTTGCGCGGGTAAGACGTAGCAGATTGTCCCGGCTACGCGATCCGTCTTACCCGAGAGCATGCCTGCACCAACCGGTTTGCGCGGGTAAGACGTAGCGGATTGTCCCGGCTTCGCGATCCGTCTTACCTGAGAGCATGCCTGCACCAACCGGTTTGCGCACGGGTAAGACGTAGCGGATTGTCCCGGCTACACGCTCCGTCTCGCATGAGAGGATGCCTGCACCAACCGGTTTGCGCGGGTAAGACGTAGCGGATTGTCCCGGCTACGCGATTCGTCTTACCTGAGAGCATGTCTGCACCAACCGGTTTGCGCGCGGGTAAGACGTAGCGGATTGTCCCGGCTACACGCTCCGTCTTGCATGAGAGGATGCCTGCAACAACCGGTTTGCGCGGGTAAGACGTAGCGGATTGTCCCGGCTACACGCTCCGTCTTTCATGAGAGGATGCCTGCACCAACCTGTTTGCGCGGGTAAGACGTAGCGGATTGTCCCGGCTACGCGATTCGTCTTACCTGAGAGCATGCCTGCACCAACCGGTTTGCGCGCGGGTAAGACGTAGCGGATTGTCCCGGCTACACGCTCCGTCTTGCATGAGAGGATGCCTGCCTGCAACAACCGGTTTGCGCGGGTAAGACGTAGCGGATTGTCCCGGCTACACGCTCCGTCTTGCATGAGAGGATGCCTGCATCAACCGGTGTGCGCGGGTAAGACGTAGCGGATTGTCCCGGCTACGCGATTCGTCTTACCTGAGAGCATGTCTGCACCAACCGGTTTGCGCGCGGGTAAGACGTAGCGGATTGTCCCGGCTACACGCTCCGTCTTGCATGAGAGGATGCCTGCAACAACCGGTTTGCGCGGGTAAGACGTAGCGGATTGTCCCGGCTACACGCTCCGTCTTTCATGAGAGGATGCCTGCACCAACCTGTTTGCGCGGGTAAGACGTAGCGGATTGTCCCGGCTACGCGATTCGTCTTACCTGAGAGCATGCCTGCACCAACCGGTTTGCGCGCGGGTAAGACGTAGCGGATTGTCCCGGCTACACGCTCCGTCTTGCATGAGAGGATGCCTGCCTGCAACAACCGGTTTGCGCGGGTAAGACGTAGCGGATTGTCCCGGCTACACGCTCCGTCTTGCATGAGAGGATGCCTGCATCAACCGGTGTGCGCGGGTAAGACGTAGCGGATTGTCCCGGCTACACGCTCCGTCTCGCATGAGAGGATGCCTGCACCAACCGGACTACACGCTCCGTACAAAAGTTTTGGAATTTTCCCTGTCCGTTGATAGGCTTTTACTGAAAAAATAACTAATATTTTCCTTTCACGCCCAGTCCACTGGATGTAACCTTCAAAGAAATAAAATTAAAGAAGGTATAGTAATTTTTGCTACTGTTGACTCTTCCTTCACTGTGTATTATAATTAGAATGACATACCTTTATTCCACAATCCCTTATTAGCCGCTTATAAATATGAAAACAGATAAGGTCTGGCTGAGCCATAAAAGTTAATGGAAAAACGCTAATGCTAAATTTTAATACTTTTACTGTGTTATATTCTGCGTTTCGGTTAGCTTTTAAAACTTTTTTGAGAGTACATTTAAAGGTCTTAAATTAATTAATTTATTGGGATAAACTTATGTTTATATACTCAAATCATTGCCACTAGGTATTAATACTAAGTCTTTACAGATTTTGTTTTTATATTCGGCGTCTGATTCTTGATGTAATAGCTATTTGAGATAGCGTACCTAGGTTTTCGAGGTTTATCCACACTTCAAAAGCAAAACAAGTAAAATCTAGAGGTAGTGACAATATAATTAGGTAAAAATATGAAAATTTATAAACAATGGTCTTACGTCAGGCTGCATGGAGATTTGCTTTAGGCGCGTTACGATATGATTAACCTAATTGATTTACTGGCATTACAATTGACATGTAGTCCTATTAATAGGCTGTCTTCAGTCATTAAATTATGCAGTAGGTACTTCTGAAATGTCTAACAAGAGTCTATATTTCAATAATACAAATCTTTCATTTAAACCAACAAAATTTTGGAACAATCTACGTCCTTCTCTATGTACCTAATTGAGGGTATAATATTTACTTTTTTTTATGAAGAATTTGACAAACTATATGTCGGAGATGGAAACGGATTTTGTTCAGAATCAGAAATTCTGTCCGCCATTTTGTGTGTATAGGATTGACTCAGTGCGCACGTGTGGCGCGGTCGAGCTTGCAGAATAGAATGCGCGCGTTATCTGACGTTTGTCACCCAATTGACAAGTGACAGTGACGTTAGGCCGGAAACACAGGCACACAGCCATACGGCCAAACAGCCACAGACTACTCGCTCGAACTACTGACTCAGGGATCGTTCTCATTATGCCACGTTATTTTGTTTTTGTATCGATAGATGGCTAATCTGTGAAATTACTCCGACACGGCCATTCTGACACTGCGCACGCTCTCGAGTGCAGCAGTTCAGGAGTCGGACATAGGATTAAATTAACCCGAGCTTGTTCACCAAACGCATATTGAAACCGAAGCGCAGAACTTCCAATGCGGAACGGTGCTGTACGAAATGTGGAGCTTCCAATGCCAAAACGTTACTGCACGAAGCGCGGAGCTTCCAATGCAAAAGCGTAGCTGCACGAAGCGCGGAGCTTCCAAAGCAAAAGCGTTATTACATGAAGCGCGGAGCTTCCAATACAAAAGCGTAGCTGCACGAAGCGCGGAGCTTCCAATGCAAAAGCGTTGTTGGGTGAAGCGCGGAGCTTCCAATACAAAAGCGTAGCTGCACGAAGCGCGGAGCTTCCAATGCATAAGCGTTGTTGCATGAAGTGCGGAACTTCCAATACAAAAGCGTAGCTGCACGAAGCGCGGAGCTTCCAATGCAAAAGCGTTGCTCTCTCAACACAAGGTGCTAAATTGTAAACAGCAGATATTAAAGACAACTTTTATTAGTTACTTATAACTCGCATAACAGAGCAAACAAAAAACCAAAATAAAAAATAAATCATGTAGGTAACACGTTATCGGAATCAACAACAATCAACCTTGATTTAACAAGAAAAAAAATACAAAAATAGTGTTTTATTCAGTCCTATTATTAAACAAAATAGAATTCAATAAAATAATCAACATAAACACAAAAAGGAAACAGTAGACTCAAACGAATTAATTCAATTAGCTGGTTTCGGAGCTTAGCACAATGCTTCGCTCAATGCATCCTCTGGATCAGTCTCATCTAATTGCTCCGATAAGTCGGGTAAACAAATTGGATATTTACGAAGTTTTTCATGGCACACATATTGAACACGTCCACCAGCTATCGGTTCCACTTTGTATCTATCATTTTCGCAAACTTCAATAATCTTACATGGGTTAGAGAATTTCTCGCCTAACTTAGTTATGATTCTAGGGTTTTTCTCGACCAATATAATATCACCTACACTAAACGGTTGAATCTTGGCTTTACCTTTATCAAAGCGTAGCTTTTCAACTCGCGCCTGTTCGTCCATCCTGACTTTAGCCTCGCGTCTAGCCTCAAAAAGATCCAAACTTTCATATTCGTGTACTAATGCATTAATACGTGGGGGATTTCTATTGCAGCCCATCAACAACAGGAGTGGACTTTTTCCCGTACTCCTCGAAACTGTACAATTTAGAGACAGTTGGATTTCACCGAGGGCCGCTTTCCAAGACCGGCGCTCATGGTTCTCGGCAATAGTGAAACAATTCGTAAGAACGGACATAAACCTTTCCACCTGTCCGTTCGCACGACTAGTTCCACTCGCAATTTCGTGGAATTCTATCGACCATTCTTTACACAGATCCTGGAACTCTTGTCCAGTGAAGGACGTACCTTGATCAGCGACAATCCTAACGGGGGCACCGAATAGTGATACAAATGTACGGAAGCACTACAGGCCGATCTAGCTGTTAAGTCCTTAACCGGGGTAAGATGACAATACTTTGTGAAACCGTCAATAATCACAATAACGTATTCTTTAGTATTACGACTGCCAGTGAGCTTGCCGCTTGTGTCAATATGGAGCGTGTGAATGGGTGCAGGCACTTTGTCTATGGGATGCAAAGCAGATTGCCTAGCACCTGAAGGTTTCTTATTTATCTTACATGGCAAACACTTATCCACGTAAGTTCTAACACAAGATGCCATGTTAGGGAACCAAAAATGCTCACGTATCTTAGTAAGCGTTTTATCCCAACCAAGATGTTTAAGTTCATCGTGAAAACGCTGAATGATCTGCCAACGATAACTTTTTGGGACTACAGCTTTGCATAAAGTTTTCTTATTAACTTGAAAGTATTTGTAAAGCAAATTGTTTTTCATTTCGTATGAAGAACGTAAGCTAGGTTCTAAAGTGTCGTTTTCGAAAGCCTGAATAATTTTATTAACGTCTGGATCTAAACGTTGTTCAGCTTGTAGCCAATCATCTCTTATCTGAATAACGTTAACTGATGCCGAGCTAACATTTGACGCGATTGGATTCCTACTTAGGAAATCTACGTGAGGTATTCTTTCGCCCTTACGATACTCAACTTCAAAATCGAAACTTTGCATGTACGCCCACCACCTATGTACCCGAGGGGAAAGATCTTTTTTGTGTCGAGATGCTTTAAGGCTATTGCAATCAGTTATGACCTTAAAATGTCTACCAAGTATGTAATGTCTAAAGTGCTTTAGAGCTTTAAAAACAGCTAAGGTCTCCAGCTCGTAGCTGTGGTATCGACTCTCTACTTCAGACGTTCTTTGACTGTAATACTCAATGACTTTAAGCTGGCCGTCAATTTTTTGGAAGAGGACGGCGTCGTAGCCTAAGGAACTCGCATCGGTGTGAATTTCAATATCGTGAGCTGGATCAAATATTGTGAGTAAGGGTTCGGACGTGAGGCACTTAATGACTGTGTCGCGGGACTTAGTGTGTTGTCTTTGCCAATCCCATTTAGCATCCTTCTGGGTTAGCTGGTATAAAGGAGCCATTACAGAGGAGAAGTTAGGCACGAATTTTCTAAAATAGCCTGCTAGACCATTAAATTGTCGTAACTCTTTTACGTTAGTCGGAAGTGGCGAGCTAGCTAGAGCCTCAACTTTCTTGGGATTAGGTTTAACAGAGCCTTTGGAAATAACGAAACCTAGGTACTCAACCGAAGATTTAAGAAACCTACATTTGTTCCAATTAAATGAGAAACCAGCACTCGCAAGTGCACTTAAAACCTTTTCTAAATGTACGAATGCTTCCTCATTCGTCTTAGAGAAGACAAGGACGTCATCCATGTAAACCGTCGCAATTACATCTCGCAACGGGCCTAGTGCCTTATTAATGGCCCTTTGGTACACAGCGGGAGCGTTGCATAAGCCAAAGGGCATTTTTAGAAACTCCCATGAACCGTCGGGGGTCACAAACGCTGTTTTTTCTATGGAATCGCCTTTATCGGATAAAGGGATTTGGTAAAAGCCGGATGCCATGTCAAGTGCGCTAAATACACAAGACTGGCCTAGAGTATCAATCTGTTCAGAAATCAATGGCAATGGGTAGTTGTCACGAACCGTATTAGAGTTAAGCTCTCTGTAGTCGATGCAAAGGCGATCAGACCCGTCTTTCTTTTTAACTAAAATTGCAGGGCTAGAAAACGCAGATGAACTTTCGCGTATAATGTTTTTGGAAACCAAGTCAGCTATTATCTTTTTCATAGCTTCGCGTTCCACTGGAGCTAAGCGGTATGGGTGTCGCTGTACTATTTTATTTGGATTTTTTAGACGGATATCCATTTCACCAGTTGTAACTACAGTTTGAGAGGTACTATTAACGAAATGATCTTTAAACTTAGCTATTATACCGTGCAAACGATTAAAATCAACGCTATCAGTTAAATCAGTATCTATACTGTTAACATCAGTGCTCTGTAAATGACAGATGTTTGCATGATCTTCACGTGTAATATGAGCGCCTTTATTATTGATAATTAAACTAAGTCCCGGGCGAGCGAACACATCCCGACCAATGATAACGTCATGTGGTAGACTATGGGAGTCAACAATAACAAAACTAATTTCAATGTGCAAATCGTTAATTTCAACTGGTAAACTTATTCGCGAGAATGAGTATGTAGTGGTGGAACCAATACCTGTGAGACGCGTAGCCATAAAATCTCGACTTCCAGTTAAATTATCAGCAATTTCTTTACGAATAAGTGAACAATCCGAACCACTGTCTATTAGAGCTTCTAAGTTGTAATTATTCATTTTTATTTGTACAAGTGGAACATCAGACTGTAGACACACGTTAACTGACTTCGAAGCACTCGACTTATGTTTTTCGTCCTTTTGTTTCGAAAAACACACTTGTTCAGTGTGACCCATTTTATGACAGTATGAACATTGTACATTTTTATCATTCGGTTTATTCAGAATAGGTTGGGAGGAATTATTGGTCGTATTCAACATTTTGGATTGACTTTTCAACTTACAATTGCGTTGATAATGCCCTGGTTTACCACAATTGTGACATTTTAATACACGTTCATTAAAACTTTGACGCCGACGCTTAATGTCGTTCGGCGAGGAGTGATTGTCAAGGGGACGCTTATTATTTTTAATTTTCGGATAAGTACCAAGATGTCTATCGAGTGCTTTAAAATCAGTTGGGGTATTTTTTAATAAATCGGATCGTACCTGATTGTCAGAGATACCTGAGATGACCACCTCAATCTTGTTCGCTTCGCTCCAACTCGTCTCCAAACGGTCGATCAGCGCCAGCTTGTTGGTTGAGTATTCCACGTAAGTCGAGGCTTGATCGCTTGAGTACTGCACCATATCTTGAAACAGGTCGTGGAATCTCTTCGTAGACGCAAACGTTCTTGACAGACGCTCCCTAGCCTCGTCCCAAGTCTTGCAGAGTGGATAAGACTTCGCTGCCCATCTTCGAGCTCGGCCGCGTAGGTTAGTAAACGCCACATTTCTTGTTTCGTAGTCGGTCCATAAATTCTGTGTTCGGTGATGGTCTATTTCGTCACACCATTGTGCCGCCGTAAACTCACAGTCGTCTGGATCAAACGTAGGTACATAGACGTCACTAGGTTTCATCTTCTTAACTGTGCATTTAGACGTTGACGCTTTGTCTTCAGTACTGCGAAAACTTTCGGCTACACCACGAAAAAATGACATCCACATCTCGGACGACATCGCCGGTATCTGATTTCCCGATTTTGCAAACGTATTTTGGTCGTCTGAACACGTGTTCACATCGTGGTGATTTTCTTCGCGAGATGTGGCGCTATCCTCGAAATCTTCATTTTGGGTGATAGCAGGACCTTCAATGAACGCGCTGGAGGTGTTTTGTTTCAATCCCACCGCTGCTGTCGGAGATGGAAACGGATTTTGTTCAGAATCAGAAATTCTGTCCGCCATTTTGTGTGTATAGGATTGACTCAGTGCGCACGTGTGGCGCGGTCGAGCTTGCAGAATAGAATGCGCGCGTTATCTGACGTTTGTCACCCAATTGACAAGTGACAGTGACGTTAGGCCGGAAACACAGGCACACAGCCATACGGCCAAACAGCCACAGACTACTCGCTCGAACTACTGACTCAGGGATCGTTCTCATTATGCCACGTTATTTTGTTTTTGTATCGATAGATGGCTAATCTGTGAAATTACTCCGACATATATTTGTTATCGAAAATGATTCAACATGAACAGTGCACCCGATATGTTACGAAAACGTTGGCAGTTAAGTACTACGGTTACAGTTCTAGAGATTTTACACAATGCGTTTTATCGTATATTCCCTTTTCCGTTAGGCTGGTACCCCCGTCGGTATCTGTCAAAAGGTTAGGTTAGGTTAATTTAGGATAAAGATTTGATGCATATTTTTAAAGTTTTAAATTCTGTATTAAAGTCATGCTCAAAACAATAGAAAGCGATGAAAGAAAAATGGTTTTAAAATGATGTTTCTTACGCGTTCGCAGCATCTTGACATGCACGGGTACCAACCTAATGGAAACGCACTGTATGTTCAACACAAACTTTTCAGAAAAGTAGTACAGACAAGTGAACTACCTTTACGTTCTATCGCGTAATTTCTTGCGATCCTATTTCAGTAATGAATTGCCCATCGATCGAACCTGCTAATAATGTATGTAGGTAGATCAAACGATTATTACACGGTAAATCACCCTATCCACAGCCTTTTAATTGAATCCATAATTACTCCCTTGGGAGCCATTTGACCCCATTATCTACCCTGCGATAGCATAGAGTTACGGAATAATTGACTTTGCCTATGCGTGTGTGGTGCGAAGTACCTTCATTACAGGGAAACTTTATTTTAATTATAATGCTTGTACTTTTAGATAGCAAGACAATTCTAAAATACTTATTTTCAGATCTTCTAGACTGTCAAGGAAACAAGAAGTTTCACAAACATCATCAAAAGGGCAACAAAGGCAGACCTTTTGTCACATTGCTTAGTAATGCAAATCAAAATGATGGATGACGATGATGAAGTCGAGACCTTTTCGATCACGTCAAAGTATATAAAGTAGTGTTTACTTCGATGAATACAAAATTATCTGTTCAGCAATGCAATACCTTACACCACATCCTGTTTGTTAAGCACGATGGTGGTCAAATGTCTGCCCAGTTATTAAAAAACGCCTATAAATTTCGTAGCTTAGTTTATTTTGATAGTATATAGATAATTTAAAAGTGTTCTGTATTATTTATTTGACAACTCGATTCGCGGAAATATATCTTGACTTTATGTCGAAAAAGTAAGTAAGAAGTTTTGGTATAAGTAGTCGTTGTTTCTGTTTTACGTAATGCCTCTAGTTACTTTCTTTGATGTAAGAGCAATGTACTCGTACGTGATGTATTTTTTTTTAATTTGTATTTTTTCCACAAGGAACTTTCGAATTATAAATTAATCCGTTCAAAATAACTTCGCTAGATGACTTATTTTTTAAGGCAGTTTTCCTCAAGAATACCCTGATTTGGCATGTTTATATCGCAATACAAAACTAGATTGTGACGTTTAGGCCGAAAATGCCCTATTCCGGAAATTGACACACGACACAAAGAGGACACACAAATTAAAAGGACTTGTTCCGAAAATGACCTATTCCGATTAGAGTCAGTTTAAATTTGACGAGAGAGACTTTGAGTGTGTTTCTGCAAATCCTCTGAACAGCTTAATCACACATAATGAAATCAATCTTATTAAAATGCAATAAAGTCGATTATGTTAAGGAGACTTTGCGGTTGTTTCTGAAAATCTTACGCTTTCAGTACTCAGCAAATATAACCGTGTCAGCCATAATGACGCGACGTGACTTGGTTTTAATTACGATATTACAGTTTGTTATTACCTCCATAGAGAATATGAGGCTTATCAGATATGTAGCGAACGACAATGACTACGTTCAGTTGCTTGCTGTCAAAATATATTAAATGTATAAAATAATGTTTACTATGTAAAATATAGTAATGCGCATTATTCCGAATTATTATGACGTGGCTCTAGCATTAAAAACACTTTTAAAATATGAAAAAGTTTGTGATGACGACGTCCGATAACAACCACTTCACCTACAAATAGTGACAAAAACAGTTGTTTATCGCAATTTTAAAATAAATTTGGTAATCTTTTTTTTGGTAAAAAAACGGGACGTCATATAAAACACTGAACCAAGCAGTTAACACTTGCATAGATTGCACCGCAGTGGGTAAGCAACGATCTGGTGAAGCGCGACCTTCACCAGATCGTCGCTTACCCACTCCAAGCCGTTGGATGCGAACAGCGCAGGACCGATCGTCGTGAAGATCCTTGGGAGCGCCTATACCCAGCAATGAGTGTCATGTGGCTGAGACGACGGGTAAGCGCCATAACACAGTAATGTTGGCTCTCTCGCTCTTATCGTGTGAGGATAGAGGAGAGTGATCACTACTCTGGTGTCAGAGTTTATCAAGCCTATAAGGCCTCTGACTTGGCTTAAAGACAGTTTACAGCCTAGGCCGACGGCTTAACGTGCCCTCTAAAGAATGGCAGCGCTCAATTAAATGCCATTTTACGGTCACCCATCCGACACCTGGCCGGACCGAGGGTTGCAAACATGATCGATTACGATCAGTCTGTTAAGCGCCCCGCCACGATTTTAGCATTTTGGCTCTGAACTGAAACGTCGACTCACTTTTATGTTGAAGCCCACACAAACTTAATATTTACCTCAATTGAAACTTTAATTGAAGTAGTTTATGTGTGATGGTTATATACAGGTTATATAAGAGTGTCCGTATAACCATCAAATACGACCGCTTGTTTACACTCATTAGCCCGAAATATCAAAATTGCAACTAATTCTCGAAATATCCGCACACAGTAGAGCCGCATTTCTCTTTGCTATCACGCTACATAAAATGACAAACCGACTGTAAGATGTTTTTGATATTCACTGAAACAAAAAAAACTATAAAAAACATAAGCACATCTTAAGTCTAGAAAGAGGGGTCGGTAAACTAAAAAACCGCAAATAAACCGAAAAACTATAGTACCAAATATATTATTTCAGGTAAAATAAATCGCAATAAATAATCAGCAATAGTTTTTATTATAAAAAAAACCACTTGATGTTAGTAAAAGAAACTTGGCGAAAGCAATAGTAATCGTTATTTATAACGTCTTAGAGTAACGGCATAGTTAAATTTTAACTAGTGACCTAATCCTACTTCCTACTAATATTATAAATGCGAAAATATGTCAGTTTGTTTATTTGTTTGTTTGTTAGTCTTCCACGCAAAAACTACTGAACGGATTTGGATGAAATTTGGTATGCAGGTACTTCAAGTAGTGGACTAACACATAGGCTACTTTTTATTTTGATACTCCCACGGGAACGGTAACCACGCGAGTGAAACCGCAGGCGGCCGCTAGTCTCACGATAATTTTTGAAAAATGTTCCAGACATTTTTATTCAAAAAGGTATTTATATAGATACTTAGAGTGCTTGCCTCCTATCCTATACCATATTGCCTTATCAACCATTCTATCATTCCTTCAAACTATACCTTTATCTTTTTCTTTAAACTATGGCTTTATCGCAAAATTCGACATTGTTTAAATGTGATGCTGTCTCTTTCAAACAATATGCGGTTTAGTTTACAGGAGTGTGATAAATTATTATGTATGTTATGTAGAGTTGAAATACTCATCGGACTGCTAAAGTAGAAATTTCTGTCGACATTTCTTCGATTTCCCATGAAGTAAGTTCGCATCGAGGCGACCGCACGAGCGTTATCAATGTGAAACTTTATTAATATTTTCGCCGCAGCACGCCGTACATCAGCCGTCTAGGCGGCACTTCTAGCTCAGACGCATGACATCGGACAGAGACAATAAAATAAGCGATGAAAATAAGTGATCCAGAGAATAAGGCATTTCGTATACCTAACCGAGTGCCAATTGCGTTGATTGATGAAAATTGGTGAACGACGAAATTCAAAAAGTTTGCAAATGCGGTACCTAAGTATTAATAATTTGCGGTGTGAACCTGAGAATGAAATATAAAGTGTTGCGCTTTCAAAGTAACTGACAGTTCTGCTAAGAATTCTTAAAACTCTTTTATACATACGCATAAAAAGTATCAGTAGTTAATTTTTAGCTCGCATGGTTGATTTTTGGAAGAAACAAACTTATTGTTGTGATTGCTATTATTTGTAACATAATTATGGTCGCTTTTCATGTCTACAATAAGAGAGAAGGACAGTTTTAACAAGAATATCCTTTAATCGTTGCTTTAAATAGGTATCATTATCTTCAATGAAATCAAGAAAAAAGCATTGTGCCTTTTTAACTGTGAAGGAAGTCAATAAAACATAATTCAACAGCAGCGCTCTCGTTGAATACGAATTCGCACAGTGCGAAAAAATTGTCTCTGTTCTGTTACTGCACCTACATTTGTAGAAATGGAAACTTCTACTTTATGTGCTCCACTAAAAGCCTGTCATTCGTCGAAAGGACATGACGTTTTAAAGAATAGTTCCTTTATAGAACAGTTTTTTGTTACGTCTTAAATATTACGTTAATGGGACAGTTAAGTTTTTACTATAACATTGTCGAGCCATCGCATCATTTAAAACCTTGTATATTATATTGTTGTTGTTTACATAATGGTATGGTTTAATGGATTACAATTTTAATATGGTTTAATCTTAAAGTGACCACCACATATTATTCACGACTTATTTTTCACTGCTATGCCTTATATTTTATTTTTATAATGGTCAAGGTTTCAATGAAAATCATAAATAACATATTTTTCTGAACATTTTCGCGTGTTCATTATTTATCAATAACGGTTATCGTATTTGTTATTAAAAATTTAACTATGTTTAATGTAATCCGATATTTCTATACATGTCTCGTCAAGATGTACTAAATTTCGAATTCGCCTAGATTATCTAAAAATGTATGCAAAAAGTGTTAATTTAAAACCCACACTCATTTAACATGTTACTCCTATGTTTTTACTACATCAGTACTTAGCAGTAGCCAAGTTACTTCGGAAAAATGTAATATTATAACTAGTCTACACTAACAAAAGGCTCTACAACATAATGTCGATCCTCAAAGACCTAGGTTTTTGTCCCCGGCAGGCTGATTTTCTAACTTATTGTTGTCCAACCGCCTCTGTCGTCTAGTGGTAACAACCACCGGTAGCAGACCCAGGGATTCCGGGTTCGATTCCCAGCGGGGGGTACATATTTTATTCGGTTTGGTTGGTGGTAGGACTTGTTGTGAGTCGCCTGGCTAGCTACCACCATCTTATCTAAGTCTGACACCATAACAACAATGTTTTCAGCATTGTTATGTTCCGGCAGTTACAGATGAGATAGCCAGTTCCTCAGATGTTGAGGATTTCGGAAGAGGCTCGCGTCCATCTTCAGCCTTATCAATACTTAACAACAGATATGATGAAGGCTAAGTGTCTCCCCATTCGTATATTAAAAAAAACAAAACTTAAAATCATGGCTAGCTACCACCATCTTATTTAAGTCTGACGCCATAACAACAATGTTTTCAGCATTGTTATGTTCCGGCAGTTACAGATAAGATAGCCAGTTCCTCAGATGTTGAGAATTTCGGAAGAGGCTCGCTTCCATCTTCAGCCTTATCAAGCGAAGCGATGGCTGGTTCATGCGTCATGCTCGTGAACGGGTGCTGCCAGCGGGATGGGTCTGCTCATGTTTGCTTGTGTTAAAATGTGTAGAGATATATGTTGTTTTGATTTTATGTTATTTATGATGTTTTGAGTTGAGATGCGTGGCACTGCTTGATCAGAGTAAATAAAGGTAAATAATGTTTTCAATTATTCCAAATATATAAAAGCTTTTTATTTTATATTTTTTTTTACTTTAATTACGCTTTGAGATTGTGACCCAGCTGATGCGTCTTCTAGTGACATTGTAGGTTGTGTTGTGTCTTACATTAAGGCACTTTTATCTTTCTTTTTTTGCTGTTGCCATTGTATTTTTTTATATTTATACAGCTTAACATAAGTACCTGAAGTACGTCATGCTCATTCAAACGTTTCTTCGGCGGTTTCGTGTGAAATGGGTCTACCTCAGTCTGCTTATCTTAATGCTGTGCTTAAGCCTAAATATATTTATCTAAAATAAATTGATACTGACCTGTATGTACCTCACAACTTGCAGTATAGTAATCTTGTAATGCGAGAAATGTTGTAATGTATGATAGACAAATCTTTCTTTGCCTTTTAAAAATTGTTTACGGTTACAATACCCATAAAACGTAATATTTTAATTAGTATTTTTCTTTTGTGATGGAAATTGACCTTACTGATATGTTAAGGTCACTTTTCAATTTGACGACTCTGTATGAAATAAAACAGGGAGAAAAAAACAGCCCTTGACGAGTTTCTTGCCGGTTCTGCTCGTTACAAGGTCTCCCGCCGTAGGGTTTGTGAACCGATGGCGTAGCTTCTTTGACGTTCATAAGTGCTTGTAACAGCCTAGACTGAATAAATGATATTGACTTTGACTTTGACTTTGACAATACTTAACACCAGAAAGAGTCTCTCCGTCGTGAAAAAAAAACAAAATAAAAAACTTAAAATCACCTAGCAACAAATTTTGTCGCTGACATTACTGTAATATTTTCATACTGTATGACAGCCAAAATAGCGACGAAACTGGAAACCGAAACGATTTTTAGTTAGATAATCAGATAATCTTACAAAAATACCTAGCAACCTGTTTCACGCTGTCATTAATGTAAAATTTTCATACTGTATGAAAGCCAAAACAGCGACGAAAATGGGTACTAAAACGATCTTTTCGAGAGGTCTTCCGGGTTTTTTTTTTGAGAGTTCCCATAAACTCGCTACAGAGACAGATCGGCTGCCCACTACACCTTTTAGGACATTGACGATCAAAATGTACCTTTAATATACATTTCCCAGTAGTGTGTCATAGTCATAGTCATAGTCATATATTTTATTGCAACATGTTTGGTTACATAAGATCTTACAAAACATGGATAGTACCAGAAAACATGACCCTGTAAGGGCATAGCAAATTAATGTATATTACTATAAATATACCTAAAAAGTTAAACACTTAATATCTATAAGGTTAAAACTAAGAATTTGATATTTTAATAAGATATTTCAAGCCTCGGATATAACCTCTTACAGTAATGGAAACTACTAAGTATCATAAATTTTTAGCACTAAGAGGTTGTCAGTCCATGCGCAACGCGACATTAATACTCTCTTATGAAACCGTGACTCAATTCGCAGAATCAAAAGGTATTAAGAATCATATTTTTGATTCAAACTGAGATTGAATTTAAAAGAAAAGTAGTGTAGTTTTTAACGTCTACATTACCTTCCTAATGTTTTCTTCTTCTTCTTCAAATCTTATGTGGAAATTACCACTTCAAGCTCATTTCCATAAAAGATTTATAATAAAATTGATCTCATAATTGTAATTGATTAAGTTAAGGTAAATTTTAAATAGAAAAATATTGGAAAAAAATTAACTCGGCCACAAGTGAATTCTCAGACTGGAATCGAACCAGCGACCTTTGGAAATCCGGTCCAATGCTCTAATGCGAGACTTGCGAACCACCGTCGAAATTCTCCAATACTTTTATATTTTTAATACGCTGTAGGCCAGCGTTGTTACATCAATGCTAGGAATATCCTTGCATTCGAAAGAAACATCTTTTCAGGTGTTTAACGATCGATTAAGATGCAACTGCCAATAATTTATGATTTTGTATTTTTTGCATTTTTCAATGCTATTTTTATACTTATGGTAAATTTTAAATAGAAAAATATTGGAAAAAAATTAACTCGGCCACAAGTGAATTCTCAGACTGGAATCGAACCAGCGACCTTTGGAAATCCGGTCCAATGCTCTAACCGCTGAGCTACCGAGACTTGCGAACCACCGACGAAATTCTCCAATGCTTTTATATTTTTAATACGCTGTAGGCCAGCGTTGTTACATCAATGCTAGGAATATCCTTGCATTCGAAAGAAACATCTTTTCAGGTGTTTAACGATCGATTAAGATGCAACTGCCAATAATTTATGATTTTGTAATTTTTGCATTTTTCAATGCTATTTTTATACTTATGGTAAATTTTAAATAGAAAAATATTGGAAATATTGGATTAAGTTAAGTTCATAAAATGAATATAAAAGCCAATGATATCATAAAACATCATTAATAAAAAGCAATTTGGACTTGGTTGTTAATTTTAATGTCAGCCATAAAAATATTATTATACGTTTCATTTCAGACTTTATTTCGAAACTTACTTTTAGGATACCCAAAGACCATTCAAATGATTCTCAGAAACTATTTGATCTTTTGGTTTGATTTTATTTTTTTAAGATAATTTTATATCTTAGATCTCTTATTTATAAATTTTACGGTAATTAGTTTAGGAACATTACATCAAAATATATAATGATAATCTACACCTATTTACTAGCAGTATACTTACC
The DNA here is from genome assembly GCA_910589605.1 of Chrysoteuchia culmella. Taxonomy (NCBI): domain Eukaryota; kingdom Metazoa; phylum Arthropoda; class Insecta; order Lepidoptera; family Crambidae; genus Chrysoteuchia; species Chrysoteuchia culmella. Next base: position 9,104,462 of record OU342651.1, read on the forward strand.
AGATATTTACCACTTTTTTCAACACATCAGAAAAATAGGATTTTCATTTGGAATGTGAATAATAAAAAATCAACAAATATCGCTTTTATCATAATCATCATGCATTTTTCGTCCATTACCGTAACACAACAGAGAAAAAATATCAGGTATTTTTATTTGGAATTTGAATAATAACAAATCAAAAGATATCGCTTTTTAGATAATACAGATCCGCATTAAAACTTATTCCATTTGCAACTAAACCGTCTATTGTGATACAAAATCTCTGCGCTGGTAGCTGTCAACTTTTTGGAATAACCCTCCCAAAAGTCAAAAGGGGGTTGTTTATTCTATACTTCTCTTTCAACTCCCCGTACAATCCTCTCCTCTCTTAATCCTTTAGGGGTCATCTCATTATCGTTAGGCGTTATCCGCATTATCAGAGAAAGGTTTTACTGGCCCAAGCACGAAATATGTACTTCGCCATAATGAATATTTAAAGCTAGCCGGGCGCGTCGGTCAACAAAAGCCTGATTGCTTAGGGGCTTAAAATATGAAGCAACAATAACAATCATAATCGGTTTTCGTGTAAGCAAAATGAAACTTTATAAGCCAAAGTGTGTCTGTATAGTGTAGAGGTTAATTTTTTTAAAGAAAACAAACCTTAAAATACTTTTTTCGTATGAGCGCACATCTTAAGTTTTTTCGCGCACTCATAATTGAAATAAAACAACTTTTGCGGATTTTAAGTTTAAAATTTATTTTTCATGTCTCATATTCTGAAAGTTACTCATAACTTGCCTAAAATGCGGGTTGAAAGTGATATGTGGCGGCCCTAGGGCTGTAATAAATTTGAAAAAAGAATAGGGGGTGTCATGTCAAATCGATATCTGTAATCTCTTTCGACTCTTATTTACCAAAGGTATGTAGGGAAAGGCACAGAAGCCTATACAGCTTATTTTGCTACAATTTAAAATAATTAAATATTTTTTTAGAATATTCTGTTTGTTTTTACTTTCCTCATATTCAAAATGAAAAGCAGAGTGTTTACTTCGGGTATATGAACCCATAACAGTCTCGAACTATCGGCGCCCTCACTTCGTTCGGGCGCCAAAACACTCGACTGTTATGGGTGTCATACAGCCCTTGGTAAACAATCTACTATTTCACCTCACACGCTCTGAAAAGGAGGTTTTGTCAATCAGTTTAGGCGTAGAAAATCGCTTTTTGCGGCCTAGCGCGGCAAAGTATTTTTTTAAATTATTACCTAAAAATATGTCATAATGCGTTCCGAATCGCACTATTCACTTTTTTGTTATATTTGATTCTTATTTTAAATAGCTTTAAATTAATTATAATACTCCGTTTTCGTTTTATTATATTGTTTTAGTTCATTGAATCATAAAAACAATAACAATAAAATTAAAGTATTTGTTATAAGAATTTTATATTAGGCTGGGTGATATTTCACAACCTATAATTGGATTTCGGACTGTGACATAAATCTTTATTTTTAAATTGTCTTTGTCTTGTACCTCATGTCAGTGTCAACATTTACGGAATCGTTTTTATTCTTATTAATAAGTAACAATATATTCCTACTTTAAATAACTTTGAACTAATTATAATACTCCCTTTTTAATTATTTTAGTTTTTATATCATTAAAACAACGAGAATAAGGTATATTTAGATTAAACTTTATGTTTAAAGAATTGTTTACCGGAAGTTGACCGCGGAAACAACCATAAAATGTTCCTCGCTGTTGTGAGGTGAAAAATTGTGTGTTGCGCTCGGCAGAAAAGTTTTTAGCGTCTTGTACCTTTGAAATCCTCGCTTCGCTCAGGATTCAATCTTTGAACCACTCGCTATGCTCGTGGTTCAATCCTAGAATCCTTCACTCGCTCAGATTTCAATAGAGGCAACTCGCCGCTAAATAACCAACTTTCCATAACTATTTCCGAATGGTCTAGGACCTGAATCATTTTACGTAAACGAAAATCTTTCTGAAGAATTGTGTTTTAAAATGTATCAAAAAGCAAATCTGACTGGTTAGGTATTATTTGTAGTAATAGTTTCTGAGCGACCATATACATAGATAATATAAACAAGATTTTTATAATTTTAGTATGCAAGTAACTAAAGAATTGAATTGCGATTTTTATTAGTAAAATAGTTTTATATAATAATCAGTAGAAAAGAAAAGATGTGCTTAAGTTATTTTTTTGTTTAATTTACGACGGGGAAAGTCATATCCTTCATCATACCCGATCTTAAATATAGATGGAAACGAGCCGGAATCCTCAACCGCTAAGGAACTGGCTATGTACTTTTTAACTGCCTTCCCTATTTAAAATCCAACAAATTTTACGATTTTATAAAGATTTTGAGCGGAATCATCAGTTAACATGACGAGCGAACAAGAAAAGGAAAGTAAGTCTTCCTTGTTCCTTGGCTCTTTAATATTTTTGTCTAAAACTTCGAAAAGTTTCTCAATAAGGGACATTTAAAAGTTACTTCCTAATATTGAAATGTTTGTCACTTGGCACTTTTACTGAATAATTGTGACGGAAATATTTATATGTATCTTCAATAAGGATATTGAAAAGATTTTTGACCAATTTTTATTGGTGTTGGAAAAATTCGATTCCAACACAAAATACAGGATGGCCCAAACGGTGACACTACTTTTTTTTAAATTCCAGACGTTTATGTGTACCCGGAAATACCCTATGTTTTTCGAGTTTTCGAGCTATGTTTTTTTTGTATAATTTGACCATTTTCATCATGAACGACTTAATTTTTTTACAAACAGAAGGTATGGCGGTAATATAAGTGGACTGTATAATAATAATAATAATAATAATAATAAATCATTTAATCCTCACCATAATCATAACAATTAACAAAATATCTTTAGTTAACAGATTATGGTGGACTGATACCTGAACTAGGTAATACCTGTGTCTCAGGCTATCAGCCCTCCACCTCTTATGAAGTTTATATATTAAAGTATAGCGGCTAGCGGGGCGGTTTGTGATTTGTGGTTCAGAAAAAAATGATGTGGACCTTAAATATTATGAAGAGGGAAGGGGACTCACCGAGCGCGATTCGATTCAGCTTCTGGAGTATCTTGCCTTCAGGAAACGAAACTCTCTGTCTCACACATGCCGGATCGACAGGAACCCTAGGCCTAGGTCACTCTGCCGGCCGGCTAAGTTCCACACACTTTAGAACACTGAATGACTTATTACGTAGTTTATTGTTAATTCAAGCTGCGGTTAATGCATTTTATCTTAAATTAAAGGTACGTTTCTTTAGTTCGATTTTTCTTTACTACATTGACTTATAGACTTGTACTTTCACATATAACATACCCAGCATCCTGTCGTCAACGTAAGTTACAAAAATATTGACTGAAAATAAAAAAAAAATATGAGAGCGAGGCATAGTTCAATTTTAAATTTTAAATTAAAAATGTTAAAAAAGTTCTGTGACTTCTTAGTCATTTTAAAATCTTTGCAAGACCCGAAGCATTAAAAAAAAGTGGTGTTCAATTGGCCTTTTTTAGCCGAAATCTGCTTTCAAATGTACAAAGGTGAACTTTTTTGTTTTTTTTATTGCCTATTTGGTCATTCACAAAATTATTATTACCAAATGAAATATTACAATGATACCGATTATTGAATAGAGTCAAAAACAACGTTTAAAAGTTTATTACAGAGCAGTAACATTGATATTATAAATTGTTATAATTATTTTGATTCTTTTAAGGATCATTGATAATAAATTTAACAACAACTACAAATTTAACAATTAATTTTACTTCACAATAAGTTTTCGACATGACTCCCTCCCGCTTGAATGAACAACCTACAACGAATAAAAAAAATTGTTTGAAATTAAGTTTTTTCTTACAGATGTATAGTATAGTACTTTTTAACAGATCAATCGAACCGGATGTAAGATAATCCTTTCGCGGACACTTAACTGTTTTAGCAGACATAACAATAAAAATTCTATTGTGTCTCGTTCAGTGTCCGCGAATGTGTTAAGACTTATATTATACCAGGCGGCCGCTCGCTGTTTCACCCGCGTGGTTCTGGTTCCCGTGGGAATATTAGGATAAAAAATATCCAATGTTCATAACCAGGTTACTCCTATCTATGTAGCAAATTTCATCCAAATCCGTTTAGTAGTTTTGAGTTTATTCGTTACAAACAAACAAAAAATCTAATCTTTTCACTTTATAATTTTTTAAAATTAGTATATTATTTTTATGTAATTATTTCACTAAAGCGAAACAGACACAACCTTTATAAAGACGTCCAGGCAGCGATAAAGAAACCTTGCCTGGGGCGTAAGCTAGAGAAAACCGGAATGTTCCTGAAATTTATTCTGGTATTATGGTTTTATCGTAGCTTTTGGTTGTTTTCAATCACCCACAAAATTTCAGTATCTAAGAAGTTTATGATTTTTGAATTTTTGCATTTTTCAATGCTATTTTTATACTTATGATAAATTTTAAATAGAAAAATATTAAAAAAAATGCAATCGGGAGCTACCGAGACTTAGTCTCTCAGCGGTTAGAGTATTGGACCGGATTCCCAAAGGTCGTGGGTTCGATTCCCATCTGAGAATTCACTTGTGGCCAAGTTAATTTTCTCCAATATTTTCTATTGAAATTTTTTCATAAATCTAAGAAAAAATACGAGTTTTTAGAAAAATAAGAACCTTCTAAATGTCGTTAGCAAGGAAGTATAAAAAATGCATCCCGAAAAAAGGTCGTATCAGCTATGGTGCATAAACACAAGCATCTTCTACGTCGTATCTCCAGACAGTTAATTTCGCCGTTTTATGGGTAGCCACGCCAAAAAATTAACATAGTTAAAAAAAATACTGCCCGATTTCTTAATTTAATGTCGTCGTAGAGCTTCGAGGCCCATAACAATCTACGCAAAAAAAAAACTAATTATCACCTTATACGTAGTTTTGTTACGGCCTTTTAAGGGGATATGCCCTTATCGTTTTCCATCGACGATATACAGACACAGGACAAACACAAAACATATTCACATAAATATTTGTTACGGTTGGGTATCAAACCTACGGTTATTAATTCGAATCCATCAGAAATTCAAGACTGGTGGAGAAAAGGCGGTTTAAGCCTTTTTACTGTCACTCACTCATCAGCCTGTGGACGTCCACTGCTGGACATAGGCCTCTCCTAGCTCACGCCTATTTTGGCGTTCATAGGAGGCTATTAGCCTACTGCTACCACGCTGGCCAGACGGGTTGGTAGAGAGTTTGTTTCAAGTTTTCCTTCTCTCGCACAGGTGTTCAATGCGTCGAGCCTCTTAGTCGACTCTTACGACATCCCAGGCATGTAAGGGAGTGGTGACACTTGTATTCTTAGGCCGTCACCACACGGCACCTTTTTACTGTGTGATGTTTCATTTGCCGCATTTACTGCAATTACGAATCTTATCACAATGCAATAAGCTTGATGTAAAGCGATTGTAAAGGTTATTTTTCCTTGCATTGTCCTTCTTCCATTGAAGGGTGTTTTTCCTCAAGATGCTTAGGGTATGTATCTAAACGAAGTCTGGTACGAATCATATTACCTTATTAAGAAGATTAGTAAGTAGGTTCTTTGTTTTGTATTAGCGGCCGCCTGAGGTTTTAACCGTGTTGTTCCCGTTCACGTGGGAATATTGGGATACAAAGTAACCTATGTTTTAATCCAGGCTGTCTACTACCTGTGTGCCAAATTTCAAGCAAATCCCTTCAGTAGTTTTTGCGTGAAAGATTAACAGACGTCCAAACATCTTCACAAACTTTCGCATTAATAATATTAAGTAGGAAGACGAAAATCTGAAATCTGAAAAAACAGAGTAGGAAGTAGGATTTCGCAATGAATTTACATCATATCATAATTCGGATAGAATTTATGTTATCAAATAGCATGTAATATATATTTTTTCTGATAATATAATGTTGATACAGAAAACAATACAAATCAAGATTTAGTTGATACCTTTGCAAATCCGTTGTATAAAAGCTGACAAGTTTTTAGACTAGGCAGTTTTATTGCAATTCAATAATCACCAATTAATCGTTATATTAATTTAATTCAGTATTTCATTTTTTATAAAGCTTTACAGACATTACTTTTTTACGCACTCTTGTTTCAGGGCGGGAACTGAAAATCAGCGCTTTACTTTCGGAGTAAAGAAATCGCCGATTTTTCACTTATGTGCATCGCTGCGTCACACATTGGTCGAATTTTTGAGTATGTTATGTAATTTTTATTTTATTTTGTAACTTTTTTGTAAAATGTCTAGGTTAATCTTAATTTTTAATCTCGATTCTGAGATTAAAAATCTAATAATTATAAAAAAAATGTTTTTAATTATAATGCGTGCTGATGCAAATAAATGAATATCTATATCTATCTATATTTTTGTTAGCAAAAGTAAAACTTATACCAAGTCTCATTCTTGTATATTTAGGGGAAAGCAGGGACTTAGCTCAACTCTATATAACGTACATATCTTTATAGAGTTGTTCTAACAAAACCACCGCTTAGACACATATATGCCAAGGTCTTTACGCATTCACGCCTCCCGAATTTTGATATGGAAAGTAACAAGAGTTGTTAAGTTTATTCACACTCGCTTCTCCTTGTGAGATATTAGCACGGGCTCTGAGAAGATTATTATTCAAATACAAATGTCTTCTTGTTGTTTTGGTATTCACGGCGGTAATTATAGAGATATAACTTATATCTTTGGAAGTCTGTACGGAGTAATAAGCAAAACATCGGAACTCGGAACCAAGGTGTTTTTTTTACTATATTTAGTTAATGTGAGCCTCTATCCTACTGAATACTAACAATTCGTATTGTCACACTTCGAAAAGAAAATAAATGGAATGTCTTTATTAATCTTAAGTCGATTAAAGACAGAACGAATGTCCCATTCTTATAATGAAAAGAATACCGGGCAAGTGTGAGTCGGACTCGCCCACGGAGGGTTCCGCACAAATTTGTAGGTACTGTGGAGATCGTATATGTCTCCGCACTACAAGCATGCCGCTACACCACTATTTCTGGCTGGTTTTGTTTATGATAATTAAAGTCGTAGATATGGATGGTCGCCTTGTCAGATAAAAATAAATTATAAATTGTAAAATCAATAATATTAATGAATATAACGATAATAACAGTCCAAGCTACTGCTTATTTATATCAAAATCAATGGTAGGTTAATAAATTTCTCTCACGGTAAGCGATTTCTAATCTGGAATAGATCGGATATGCTCATAAACATTCGGAATTACTTAGTAGAAATTCTACCTGAATAATGTCTTGTCTCTTAAAAATTGTCGACAATTCCCTGTTTCTATAGATTATGCGGGGATATTGTATCTTTCGCACTAAGTCATAAAGTCGACTAATTGACATATTTTTGGGATTATATATCTGGCCTTGTACTTAAGCCTCTTGAATCGGGTAAAATCAAACAAAACTAAAAAAACGAGGTGGTTAGAAGTCGGGCTACTACCGTCATTTATGTTCGTGGATACGGTGATTTCCAAAGAAAAATAAAGTTTTGACCTTAGTCAGTCCAATATAGTTTATTTCGTTCAAATTAAAACAGTAGTTTTTATGTTATCGCGAGTTCAATCGGCGCCCGCGCGAGATCTCATTTTCAGTGCTCACTTCCGCGGTCTATGACGTCATCGTAGGGAGTGAAGGGGGGGTAAACATATTTTTTTGAATTGTAACCGAATTGGTTTTGTAGCTTTTGAACTTTAGGAGTATGAAGCTTTCAAAAGTACCTGCCTGAATTATTCTAGAATGCCCGAGGAAAAAAATGCCTTTCGATTTGTTTACATGGTCCTATTAAAACGCTTATGTTATGGGATATAAAAACCACAAAAGTGCGAGTCGGACTCGCCCACCGAAGGTTCCGCACAAATTTGGAAGTACCTACCGGTACATAATATTAATTTAATTATTTATTTAATTATTATAGTTGAGGAATTGAGTGACTGACACCAAAGTGTTTTTTTATGAACGACGGGGAGACTCTTAGCCTTCATCATACCTGATGTTAAGTATTGATAAAGCTGAAGATGGAAGAGAGCCTCTCCCGGAATCTTCAATCACTGAGGAACTGGCTGTCTTATCACTAACTGCCGGAACACAACAATGCTGAAAACATTGTTGTTATGGCGCCAAACTTAGATAAGATGGTGGTAGCTAGCCAGACGGACTTAGAACAAGTCCTACCACCAACCATATCGAATACAATTTGTATGGGAGTTGAACCTGAGGCCTCTGGTTCGGACACCGGTGGTTGATACCACTAGACCACTGATATTATTTGCTACAGACAGAGTAGTTTAAATAAATAAACATTATAACACATGATGTTGTTATCATAAATAGGAATTGTTATATGGATAATAAAACATCCTATTATCCTTAATCCTACAGCAGGCCTACCGCCATCTTTTAGAAACCGTCATGTCGTAAGAACGTTTTGTTTTCCTTTTGTTTCAATACTGTTTAAATTGCAAACTTAACTTTATTTGACCTAAGACGTCGTAGTAGGTTTGATTGATAAAAATCTTGTTTGAGTGAATGATTGAGCGATGACGCCACAAAACTTCCGTCAAAAGACAAGCTTGTTTTAAGAGGTTCGCGGTACGATGTGACATATAACAACATTGCGCCGATACAAACTGACATTAAACAATATTGCGTTAAGAGATGGTGGTAGGCCCCCAGAACTATTAAACAAACAAATAATGCAAAATACGGCTAACATGAACATGCTAATTGAATAGATTTGGTTTTTGTTGATGGTGGGTCGGTTTTCTATGGCACTTGTCCATTCTCCTTTCAAAGTTCTAGTTCAACGGAAAGTACCCTATGAATTTTGATTCCCTTGAGAGTGTCGAAGTATACGTTTTTGCGGCATATATGGCCTTATCTCTTAACGTTAATATTAAAGTTGATTTTTTCACAGCTTCAAGAGATTGATAACGTGAATATATGGTTTTAATTTCAACTCGATAACTCCTAATACTATATTTTTATGATTTAATTACAAATGTATAGTTTTAATATTCTTTCCTGTATTCGTAGTAAAAGACGATATTACTTGCCAAATTTCATAGTTCTAAGTTAACGGGTAATATCTTATGAATTTTGATTCCCTTGCGATATAAACGCTCCTATCTTTTTTTACGTTAATTTACAAGTTTAGTTTTTACCCCTTCAACAAAATGTTGACCTGAATTTATGGTTTTAATTTCAACTCGATATAGGTATCGACACGCGTTCTCGAGATAAACGAGGACAGAAGGACAAACGCACAGATGGACAACAAAGTTATCCTATAAGGGTTCCTTTTTTTTCTTTAGAGGTTCTGAACCTTAAATTTTTTAAATAATCTCTTCGTTTTTTTGGTTTTCTGACCGACTTCCAAATAGGAGGTATGTACACCGATTACGCCGAGATTTCTGATCCGATGTACGTGATTCCTTTTGTTCGATGCGAAATAGTTGCCATTTAGTTTTATAAAAATTTGGTTCAGTTTGGCCCAGTAGTTTCTTTTTATAAGCATTTTTGTTAAGTCGAACGATTTAATTTTCACGATACTTTTGTTTATAATGTACATGAAACTAATCTAATCTAGAAAAAACCTTCTGTAGTTTACAAAACATCCTATTACAGACACTAAAAATAAATAAAAAACTACGTTAAAATTTGCCTCTTTGAGTCGGTGCCGCCAAAGCAAGAAAAATGAAAGAATAGGACCTCAAAGTAGTTTTTTGAGTTGGTTTTTTTAACGTAGCTTTTTCTAACAAGAAGTTATACTTTCTGATTTAATGTTACACAGTTTTTCACAGAATTTTATTTTACAAAAATAGTTACCAAAGTAGATACCACAAATACCTATTATTGAATTTATTTATTCCAGGCTTGTACGTACTTACCTATCTATTATTACAGGCTTAGCCCAAGGCAAAGGAAAAAGATAAAGCGAATACAAAATACACATACGCTTATGTGTTTATTATAACCAATTTTCCTAACGTTAATGTCTTTCACGAAATTATGTATGATTTATAGCGGTATTTTAATTACTAAAAATCTTTTATCCATGCCCCAAACCGGGCACTCCCCGGTTATGTTACCAGAATTTTAATGACTCTATCGCCACGAGCCAGGCACGGATTTGTCACTCATTCTTCTATACAAAGCTTCTTGGAAGTAATTTCTAAAATTACGCTTCAATTGAATTTCTCCAAAGTTAAAAGAAATTTTTATTTAGAAACCTTAATGTTGTAGTAAAGAATCAGTTGTAAAAGTTTGATTTTGTACGACAGTTAATTTTGATCTTTAAATAATAGGTTGGGGAAAAAGTTTCTTCGCAATTTTTAAGAAAATTTAAAACATTTTTAATTATATTTTATTTACATTTAACTAAAGTATGCAGGTGCAATTTTGTTCGATAAATTTTTGCCATCTTGTAGGTAGGGACATGATCCCATTGCTATAGAAATGTTGGGGCTTCTTATCAAATACCGGGACAAGTGGTTTTGGCAGTCCTTTCGTGATGTTAACTTTTTTTTTTAAAACCCCTCACTACTTGCCCTCTCGCCGCCATACGCTCTGGGGGACCCTTGTGGTAATCACCTCCATGATGTTAACCTAACACTGCCTAAAGATATCTGAAGAGACTGAAACAGGTGGAAATCTGAAGGTGCAAGGTCAGGTAACACCTCCCAGCCAAACTCTCTTAATTTTTGTTGAGTGGCTAAAGATCTGTACATGGTTCATTAGGTTCCTTTCAGTGAGCTCGTGAGGTACCCAAATACCGAGCTTTTTCGTGTACCCAGTTTTTATCAAATGCGCCAAAACTGTTTTGTGGTCAATTACCAGTTCTTCAGCTACGTCGTAACTACTGATATGCCGATCTTGCTACACATTTTCAAAATGGCATTCATTTTAAGGCGACCAGAGCGACGTGCATTTTTAACATTTAAATTTCCGGATAAAAAAACGCTTAAACCAAATTTGTGCTACCCTCACAGACTGCACGTCTAGGTCCATATACATCGTAATTTTTTTTCGCGGCCTGCGTGGCCTGTTTACCTTTCTTGTTGTAAAATTTTAAAATGTATTTATTTCTTCATAAGATTCACTCATCTGGACAGTAAGAAAAACAAATAAAAATCACACATTAACCTAATTTGAATTTGTAATTATCTTCAATAAAATTTAAATTTTTGATAATACCAGCCAGATACAAATAGCCAAAGAGATTTTATTACAAATTTATACAGACTATATGCGAAAAGCCTCCCCCCCAAAGATCTCCTTCTCGAGTTCGTTCAACAATATTTGCAAATCCCTCGCCACTACAGTAAATAAAGGGTTTGCTTTTAAATATAACATTTAGTTTTAATAATTTTATAATATAGAAAAAAATATAACTATACTCTCTATTTGTAACCATTTACGCTTTAATATGTTGATGATGCAAAAATTAAGAAACATATTATTGATTCACAAACATCAGCCATTTTGTCTCCACTGGCATTAGCCTAATCTAGTAGTATTAAATAGTAAATAGTATTAGTTAAATTAGTCAACAAAAATGATTTCTCTATTCATTGCATATTATGTTTACCCATCTAGATAAATTGCTTAGTTAGTGCATTGTTAATTTACTTACGTGTTATATAAGTATTTAAGGTCTGACTCACCTGAAGTACAGGTTAAAAACCTAGTTCAGGAAGTAATATTTAAAATTTTGTCTTTAACTGTAAAATATTTGTATTTGTACATGTACTGCAAATCTTATGAAATAAACTTATTATTATTATTATTATTAGCCTTCATTATCTATATCAATATAGGTGTGACTTATTCTCCTCATCCATTCGATGAGATGAACCACATGATCTAAGGAATGCTTGTACCACGACTCTTAGTTTCTACAAAATACACTATTAAACATATTATTAATTGTTATGTACAAAATAACGATCAGCTGCTAACTATGTTATAATAATTATCTAGTGCTGTGTATACCCAGTCCGTCCCCTTTCGCCGTACTGCTGTGTCACGTCGGGAAATGGCGTTTTCATTAGCCGTGTAAACAGTTTTAATCGCTCGTCGCGCGGACACGCCCTTGCCAACTTACACGAAACGTATTTTCGCATTCTCTGCTCTGACACATTTCTTTTGTTTACTCTAGTTTAATTCTCTATTTCGTTTGCTCTGTTAAAAGTGTTGTTGTTACTTATGATTTAAACTTTTCACTTACTATATTTATATCTAGAAAGAAAAAAATATAATAGAACTTCTTGCATCGCCAGGCTCAAAAATTGCTTTGCGCGCAATCGCCGCGGATTCCGCTCCTACCCGCCGCACAGAGTGGCCTCCCCATACAAAGAGCTGGACAAAATTATTTAACAATTCTTTTTTCTTTTAAATAATTTGTATAATTTTAAAATAAATAGGAAAAACATTTCTGATGCTTTTAACCACATTTCTTTGTGTTCATAAATAATATTTTTTATACGATGTAAAATAATCTCCTTCAGCGCCGTTCGTTAGACCATTTTACAAATTGTTCTAAATGCAAAAGTTTGCTACCCTAACTTTTTGCTTGATGATTGAACTATAAAGTTGGCCAATTCAGCCCTGCAGTTTCGGCGACTTTTTTACGAAAGAAAAAATTATTAAAAAAAGAATTGCAAAATGTAGCATTTTTTTCCTGTTTTCTGTCATATTTGATGATATTGAAAATACATACATATCATTTTCAAAGACGAGAAATGGGGAGAACTAAACCAAAACCCTTTAGATATATTTTAATATTTTTTCTACCATTTGCTAAATAATTTTCAAGCTATCAATTACGTGATTACCAAATAGAAACATACCTCTTTCCAATTTTTCAACATTATTTAGGAAATATCTTTAAACCAAGCTAAGACAGTTGGAACATAAATAGTTCTTTTTTTAATTTAAAAATACATGTGCTAAAATGCACATGTATTTGGTTTGGTATGGTTTCAATGTGTCAATCTTTTATGTGTATTAGAAAATAACTATGGATAATATAGTTATTTTAATGAAACATATGCAGAAACTATCGTAGTTTATGGAACGATTGAGTGTAGCTACTATCCTACATTTTGCGATCCTTTGTACAAAAAGTGTTCCTTTTCTAAAATATAGCCTGTAATTAGGCATGTTTTATTTTATTTACAAAAAGAATATATCACACTCAACAATAATCGATTAAAAGTTCATTATAATTATTACTATTACTATTTTGTTTCTATGTATCCCGTCTGCGAGTTGGTAGCAAGTTGTTGATTTTAGGATAAAATTTATTTTAGTACAGTAGCAATTTTTTTTAAGTGTTTCTCAGTGTTTGATGAAAGTACTTAAAAACCACATTAATAGAAAAAGTAATTCGCCAAAGATATGAAAAAAAAATAGTCTTGAAATAAAACAACTTTTACGGATATCAAACGCGCTATATTTCCACGAACGAAGTTGTAATTGTCCTTATTTTTAGGTTTTTTAGGGGCTTTTTGATTTACCCGACGTTTCGGCACCTTTACAGCTGTGAATGAACAGTGCGCGCCAAAACATAAAAATAGTCTTGTCAATATGTATTCATACTTATCTGTAGATCATATAGGAATTAATAAATTTAATCATAATATTTATCACTTTACAAGGTTTCATTTTTCACTCTTGAATTCCAAAGCATACAACTATGATGTATAAGGTACTTATTTATTATTAACAAAATCTTTATATTCGTAGCATAGAATAGAATATATTTCATTTATTTTCTTTGAATAGTGTCATTACAGATCTTGGACGAACTTCGTCCAAGTTACAGATGGAACATTATAAGATACAGTAGGTCATAAAATTCCTATTCAGCTATTACAATAGCATGTAAATGTTAATTTGAAAAGAATATAACTTATTCATCAAACCCGAACCGGACATCGGTATCCAGAGAACAAAGGAAAATCTATTGTGTCTCATAATTCGGGGCCTGAAAGGTACAATAATGATTTAAGTCAATGATTTTTTTTTCTATGTCAACAATAATTCATTAAAATCACACATCACAATAATAATAGTTCATATTCAAATAATAAATTATTTTTCACCTCACACGCTCGAAAAAGGAGGATTTGTCATTCAGTTTCTGCTTAGAAAATCGCTTTTTGCGGCCTAGCGCGGTAAAGTACTTTTTTAATTTAATACCCAAAAAAAATTACAAATCGCACTATTGACTTTTTTTTCACATTTTATTCTTATTTTAAGCAGCTTTATATTCATTATAATACTCCGTTTTGTTTTTATTATATTATTTAAGTTCATTGAATCATAAAAAACAATAACAATAAGATTAAACTATTTGTTATAAGAATTTTATAATAGGCTGGATCATTTTCTAGATTTATGATTTATAATATCTTTTTTATTTAACGTCACAGTAGGCACAGTAGATGTATAAAAATAGAGTATGCTCCTAAGGGATAAAAATGTCTTAGCCTTGGGCAGACTTGAATCCTTCGCTTCATTCAGGATTCTTACCATGATTTCTTCGCTTCGTTAATTCCCTCACTGCGTTCGGGAATTAACTACAGAATCCTTCATTTCGCTCAGGATTCGATAAGCTGCCCATGACATACGACACTGCTTTATCACCTTAGTGCATACTCTACTATTAAAACATGTCTACAAATTGTAATTATTATCATTGCTATTTCCATTTAAATCAAAAATATCTCAAAAAATATTAAATGAATTGATAATAATAGAACCTATATAATTTATCCTGCGTTAGCTGTTTAGTATCGGCTTAGGAATAGCACTACCCACTCTCATCCCGTGGGTGTCGTAAAACGCGACTAAGGGACTCAGCCTTCAGGAGGCGGGCAGCAGCGTCTCCTACAATACTTGGCCATACTGCAATCGTCAACCCGCCTGCCAAGAGTGGCGATTATGGCTAACCCCCTTTTTTGGGGAGGCCTATACCCAGCAGTGGGTGTTACGTGGCTGAGACGACGTCGAATATATCCTGCCTAATTCGGAATGTCTGAATGTGAGGAAGCAGTTCCTCCAACAAAAATACAATGAATAAGCTTTCGACTTCATTGTAATAAAGATTGTATTCATAATAATGTGAAAGATACACCTAGCCAGCAAATCGTCCTACACACGCATAGTAATGAAGATATTTCTACATGGGCGGTATATACATATTGGCATTGCAAACGATATCATATAAATCAGTTTGGAAATTGCAATTGCCAACATTATGCCTAATGAGTGCCCGCGGCTCAGTGAGTGGGTGTTTATTAACCACGATGTTTCTGAACTGTTTTATTATTCATATTTTTTTCGCGATATTTATGAAATGTTGTTCAGTACCTGCATATTTTTGTAAGAGTCTGATTGAGATATTTTTAAAACCTAAAAAAAATGATTGAGTTTATTTATTTGTTATAGGTACACTTACAGATTAAAGTCATTACAAAACTTATAATCTATGCTAAATATAATATATTATTAAAGTATATTATTATTTAATCCAATAATAGCGTACACAGCATGCACAATTATTTGATACTTATGCGAACCAAAACAATAATAATTGGATTACAAAACTAACTTTTCCTTTTTTTTTTTACTTTCAATCTATACAAATTCAATCTATGATGTTTCTGCTTCAAGAAGCTCGGACACAGTTTTCTTATAAAGAGAGAATTTGTTATTAAAGACATCAAGATGTCTATTACCACGGCTTATTTCATTATATGTACGACACATTCTAACGATAGGGTTGTAATAAGATGTATTATTTTTGTACACCTGAATCGAAAAAGAATTCGGGCAACGTGACCGGTGCCTGGGGTTAAGCTCAACCGAAGACAGCAAATCTACTGAATCGATAGTCGAGTGTAAAATTTTATGTAAGCATAGTAGATCATATCTTTTCCGGCGAGTATGTAACGGGATCATGCCAAACTTAGACAATCTGTCACTGTAACTACGTAATGACCTCTTTACATTGTACCTCCGAGACAAGTGTTTTACACAGCATCTTTGGACCCTTTCTATATCATCTACATGAACTTTATAATAGGGGGACCAAATCGGACAGCAATATTCCAAACCACTTCTTATTAAGCTACCGAAAAGGAACAACAAGCTGCTAGGCTTCTTGAAACCTTTTGTTGATCTAACAATTAATCCTAAGAGTCTATTGGCCCTCTTCGTGATATGCGAATAATGAGGACGAAAGCTTAATTGTTCGTCAAAAAGCACACTCAAATCCTTAACAATATCTTTTCTATTTAATACCTTATCCTGCAGACGATATTCGGTTATTATTTTATTTTTCTTTCTTGTAAAAGAGATAACACAACACTTACTCACGTTTAGGTACATCCGGTTGGACAAACACCAGTCAGAGATAACCCTAAGGTCGTGTTGAAGTGCTATGCGCTGCTCCGTATTTTTGACATCAGTAAAAATTTTGAGATCATCGGCGTACAAGAGAGAGGGACAGGATAAAACTATAAAACTGCTTATGCCTGGTATAGATTGGTGAATTGTATGGAATATTGACGACCTGTCTGGCGTAGAGTATGTATAGTTGCTTCTACGCCGAATTCGATCCCTCGACAAGACAAATATTTATACTTAGTATTTGTATTAAACAAACATTGCAAATTCATTGGTTCATCATACATTAATAATTCATAAATACATGTGCAACTAACTCGTTTCAGTTATTTGTTTGCGCGAAATTATAAAAAAATGACTTTCATACATCAGGTATATAAATGCGATGAGTCACACACACAAACGTAGAATTATTGAAAATATAAGATATTTATTGTATGAAAGTACAATTTTTTTATTATTTCGCGCAAACAAATGACTGTAACGTGTTAGTTGCACATGTATTCATGAATTATTAAGGTATGATGAACCAATAATTGTGCAATGTTTGTTTGAATGGAAGTCGTACCACCTACCCTATATTATGTATGTATTTAAATAAAAAGTATTTTTTACCCGTTATCATCTAGTATCCATAACACAAGCATCGCGAGTCAGATATAATTGATTATAAACCTTTTTTTTACATTTTATCCATTTGTTCCTAGCATTGAAAACATAATAATATACTTCATTTTCTATAAACTAATAAAAACCGACCAAATAATACACTCCAAATTTATATTCAAATAGCGGTCCAGGTGGCCAAACTTTTATGGTGCACGGAATACAATAATCCGGTTTCCGATAGAAAAACCGAATCGAAAATTCATTCCGTTGACCCCGTCCGCACGTAATTCCGCTGAAACTATTCCACCCCGAGGGTTCCGAACCCTTTGCGATCGTTATTTAAAACAGACCTTCGAATTAAATCACGGTCAGCTGTGAACTGCAGAATGTGTTAATTATCGTACTTACTCGATGGTTGCGGTTCGGTGACACTGATATGCTTCTCTCTTTAACCACTTTAGGGGTTAAATGTGGGAATGTAAAACAAACAAGTAGAGGACAATTAATAACGTTTATTTTTGAAACCAGTAAATAGTTATTCTTAATTTTTTTAGAAGTTTCATCGAAATATGAATTATCTTTTTGTAGATTTAAAGGCACACCGCATTCAGATATTTTTATAAGTTAGATCTTTTTAATCTGTGATGAAAATGAGATTGATCTAGACAGATCTTATTTTTTTATGTTTTCTTTAAGCTTCCGCGTCGTCTTAATGCAAGAACTTATTAAGTGACCAAAGTCGAATTATGAGAAATCAAATAATTAACTTTTTCAATCTTGAAATTCTATATCATGTTAAATACAATAAGTATACAAAAAAATGCAGTTTGGTAGTATTATATTTTTATTCATTAAATGAACCAGAGTTAAATTCATAATATAAAACGTATTTTTTTAAAGCTGCTAAAAAACGGAGTTAATGACTTCTTGCCATAAACTTTTTATAGGTAGTCTACAATTAATGATTTCTTAAATCATTAATTGCAGACTACCAAAGACATAAAAAAGAATTAAAGACTTGGTTTTTAAAAGAATACCATTAGTTATGGCAAAAATCAAGTTACAAAAACCATATAATTAGAAATCATTAATGAACCTTTACAATCTTGAACATGCTATAATATAATCATTGTAAACTAACGGCTGCCAGTGACTTTGTCCATGTGGACCTTAGGGAACCTATGATCAGGATAAATCCTATGACCATATATTAAAACCTATGACCAGGATAAAACTTGTAGTACCCTAATGTTAATCTAGGTCCTAATCTGTGTACCAAACAAATTTCATCCAAATCCATCCAGCCGTGTGCAGAGGTTACAAACACACGCATAAAAATTAAGTTCCTATTAACTAAGATAGTAAGTTCTAAAGAAAAAAAAATACATTTCTCTCTGGCAATAGCTAACAATTTAGCAGGATTCTTTAGAAAATAACCTTACCGTTTTTTACCAGAAAGGAATAACGCATTTTTTTGCAAAAAAATCGTTAATGGTTGTTAGTGAGTTTTGGAACACAAAAAAATAATAAATTTGCAATTTATGACTTCATGCATAGGACATAACATAGGACATAAAAAGTTAGATGAAAATGAGTCTTTGCATTACGCAGAATTCATGCAGCTGAACTCGTTGATGCTTTACGTGTACTTAGTGATTTTTTGTAGTTAATGACTTCTTGCAATAAGCCGACGTTCGGGTGCTTAGGCATCTTTCGGCTGCTCGTGGTTACGGGATGACAATCACTATTGTTACAACTAACTTTGATAAAGAATTCATAATACGACCGATCACTACGAACAGAACAGAAAAGAAAAAGAGCATTTTCTAGTATCTTTATACATTAAATTCACTTGGTCTTGTTGTAACAAAGATAAAAGGAAAGTTGAAAATAATGTACTTTGTAATGGCAATGTCGAAGGGTGGGGAAGCGATAACGGCACAAGATAAGGTCGACCGAGGGCGGATCGACTGATCTCCGTCTGCGGCCAGATTAAATCTCCTCTGGAAATCTTGGAAGCGCCGCAACATTAACTAATGACACCCGACGAGGGGTGATAGTACAGTTAGCATCATATACATAGACACATCTAAATGTGCTCATATACCTAATAAGGAACTTCCAAAGTGATCATATAGGTATGTCGGTACAGCCATATGGTCGCGTTTGCACCAAAGTCATTTTATGAATTCGTATAAAGTATAACGTAATATTGCTTGTAAAGCTGTATTTTTTTTTTACATTTTTAATAGCTTGACAAGCAAATGACTTAGTAAAATGAATATTAGTGTAACCGGCTTACAACGTTATAGAGCAAGGTAGTACTAGTAAGTAATAGCAAGCTCTTTCTGCAATTTTTTGTGAGAGCATTTGCTGGTCCATTTACATTACATTATTTTGTTATTTATATTACCTGCAGCAAGGTACTCATTTCGCAACACTTGCAGAAGCTGTTAACTTGTCATACCTATCACACAGAGTAGTAGCTTTCAGAAGTCAACTTCTGCAAGTTTTATTGCTATAAAACCCGCTTTAATTTGCATCGATATTATTATTATAATCTCATTGGATCATCATCATCATCAGCCATTATATATGTCTACTGCTGGACATAGGCCTCCTCTTTAGAACGCCACACAGAGCTGCTGTGAGCGACTTGTAGCCAGCGGCACCACGCAAGCTTCACGAGGTTATCGGTCCACCAAGTGGGGGGCCTTTCTACGCTGCGTCCTCCAGTTCATGGTCGCCACTTGAGAAATTTTCTTCTCCAACGGTTATCTTCTGCAAGATTATGGCGTGTCCATTTCAACTACTTCAACTTAAAGTGGGCTTTAGACTAGTAATAAAACTAGCAAAAGTTAACTTCTGCTAGCTGCCACTCTGTGTGAATAGGCATGACAAGTTAACAGCTTCTGCAACTGTTGCGACTTGGGGACCTTGCTGCAGATAATATAAATAACAAAATAATGTAATGAAAATGGATCAGCAAATGCTCTCACAAGAAATTGCAGAACGAACTTGCTAGTAAACATAGCGTTGTAAGCCGGTTACATCAATATTGATTTTTAACCGCCTCTGTGGTCTAGTGATACAACCACCGGTATCAGACCCAGGGGTCCCAGGTTCGATTCCCAGCGGGGGTAAATATTGTATTCGGTTTGGTTCGTGGTAGGACTTCTTGTAAGTCCACCTGGCTAGCTACCACCATCTTATCTAAGTCTGGCGCCATAACAACAACGTTTTCAGCATTGTTGTGTTCCGGCAGTTAAAGATAAGATAGCCAGTTCCTCAGTGATTGAGGTTTCCGGGAGAAGCTCGCTTCCATCTTCAGCCTTATCAATACTTAACAGCACGTATGATGAAGGCTAAGAGTCTCCCCGTCGTTCATAAAAAACTCTGAGCTAACTCTGCAACTTAGCAACTCTGAGAGCTAACTCTGAGATCTCATTGGATTTTACTGATTAAATGAGCACATTGGCTGAGTCTATGTATATGACGCTGACTGTACCTACTCTGATACTAGCTACTCGTTTCACTTCATTCCGAGCCGAGGGTACTGGGTAATCAGCATCGAGCTCATTACAGATAACAGAAGTTACTGCGCCTGCCGTGTCGGTTTCACGTGTGTTTGCCCACTAACTTCGGCGGTTTGGGACTGACTTTAATTAGGACCCTTTGATACGGATCCAACGGCTTCAACAACAAAAATCTAAACGCTTGTCAATTCCACACTTTATTGCCGTAAACACAAAATAAATTCTTTTTTCTAATGAAAAAACAATAATCCGTTCAATACCAACATCGGTATGAAATTATTGCTTCAATATTAACAATGTTACCCCAATTTTGGTTATCGAATTCCATTTCTGGATATCGAGCGACCCTCAGCTGTCAGTATTCCCACAACTAAACTCACTCGTGGTGAATTATCCATTAATAAAAATTAAACGCTATCATTTTTATTGGAAAGGGCAGCGGAATAATACGTCCATTTGTGTTGAAGAGTCAACAGAAATGTCGTCGTATTTTCATTTCTTCTGGCCTTGGATTGTTATGAAGTGTATAACAAATTGGAAAGAAACGAGCTCGGAAAATGGTGGTCCTTTTCGAAATCCTTGAGTATTCTACTATGGGGATACCTTTACGAGTATCCCATTAGACTTCGACGTGAACTTGAGAAGGCGACGTATGCCGTATTGTTGTTCTGTATTGTATGACCCTTCAGTTTGGATGTACAATAATGTGGACGAAATATATTGAAAGCTCACTGAATCTTCTAGTTTGTTGGTAATTTATGAAGTTTATATTGAATACATAAGCACATGAGACGAAGTGTATTGCTCCGTATAGACGTTGCATTTTCATTTATATTATAGAAGTTGGCTGTAAAAAAGGAATTCAAATTTATTTTTTAATGATATATATCGGTATTAGGGGCTTAGATAACTTCTTCTAAATGTGTAAACACGCGAAAATTTGTTGATAAACCAGACGATTTAGTTATTCTAATTGGAACACAAAGCTATGCTGAAGTGCACTTTGGCTATAACTTAAAGTTAATATAACCAGGTATAGAGCTAATATAGATTGTAAAACAACAACAATGTTTTATACTTAGCTCCTGTGATTTGGATTTTAAACAAAACAGATCATTATTTCCTCAATTTTAGGTAACATGCTAATCGTCATAAATAAAGCTAACGATATTAAATACATTATAAATAAAATTATGATCTAAACTATAATATCTTTCAAAAGTACCTAACATTAAAAATATATTTTTGTAGTGTAGGTAAATAAGAAATATTTATTTTAATAAATATTTTTTTTTTTTTTTTTTTTATTGAACATCAGTAGGTAAAGGTATCATAATCTGATATTTACAACCTTAATACAATAAGATATTTATTTAAAAACTATTTTATACATAATTATAAAAAAAAGTAGCTTATTAGTCCAAAAAGCCATCCCGCGTGATCCCTGGTCCAAAAGTGCCCATAATACTGGCAGCGTTACTGCTCAGTGAGACGGTCGAGTGCAGATTTTCAGCCCACGTCTTCACTTCACGAGACCCAGACAAGCCGTCGAGGCATCAGTCGCGTAAGGGATGGTCAGCCTGTCGCCATTTAAAAACCAAATATCAGCAACAGGTTCGGTTTTTTTGTAAACATTATATATTTTCGTCTTTAAATAATGTAATAAGTTATACAAACATTTCTTGAATGCTTACAATTTTCATACCAGAGTATTAACGTCGTCATCAATCCTTCGAAAGTCTAAAAAGAAAACAAAAGATTTATAAAACAGGGTACTCTTTCCTGTAAGCCCATCATTAAAAAGAGAATATTACATTTCTTCGCCTTTCGAAATAAAACAAAAAAAAAATAAAGGTTTCCCCAAAGGCAAATGGCAAGACCTAATTCTTTCAGGCTTGTATTGTTTGCATGCTTTTATCCTGAAACGGACGTGCTTAGGTCTGAAAGCGCCATTGTTTTCAACAAAGCAATACGCTAACACATTAGCAAGTGTTATAAGTGAAATATACAGACGCGCTTTTGGTGTGTCCGTTGTGTTGAAGACTTACTTCAAAAACTGAACCAAGATAAAGCAGTGAAAGAATAGCTTCTTATTGTCACTTAAGTTAGTTAGTTTGACCTCAATTCTGTTGGTAAACCACGTTACTTTTTGCAGTGGTCGGACACCAAATAATGACCAATTATTTATCGATTGATTTCAAAGTTCGCAGAATACGTAAATCCGTATACCAGCTTGGTACATTGTATTTAATACATAAATACATAGTAATAAATAATAGCATACAATCAGACCAATTATCTACTCCACGTTAAGTTTCATGAAGAACTTGTGTTATGGATACTAGAAAACGGATAACCATACTTATTGAACTTTTTTTTTATTCATCATGCACACAAATATATGTCTTGTCCGGGGATCGAACCCGGGACCTCTGGCGTAGAAGGCGAGTTTAGTACCTCTGCGCCAAACATTTCGCCAAATGTATGTGTTACAAATATTTGTGTGCATGATGAATTAAAAAAAAAGTTCAAAAAGTATGGTTATCCGTTATCTAGTATCCATAACACAAGTTCTTCATGAAACTTAACGTTATGTATGTATTTGTTAACACACATCTGCATTGTGTTCGTGTGGTGGGTGGCCAATCTCCTTATCCATTAGAAAACCATTGCCCCATCAATAAGGATATTAAAAACGGCTGATTTTGATAATGATTTGACGTACACTCTGCATTGTACACACGGTGAGTCAAACAGAGGGAGTAAAGTAAAAGCCGTAATCAATTTTACTAGACTATCCTTGACCGTGACTAATCCGCCAGGAATTAAGGTACCATTCTTCATTTCATTCATCATCAGCTGTGGACGTCCACTGCTGGACATAGGCCTCTCTAGCTCACGCCTATTGTGGCGTTCATAGGAGGCTATTAGCCTACTGCTACCACGCTGGCCACACTGGTTGGTAGAGGGTTTGTTTCAAGTTTTCCTTCTCTCGCACAGGTTTTCAATGCGTCGAGCCTCTTCGTCGACTCTTACGACATCCCAGGCTAGTAAGGGAGTGGTGACACTTGTATTCTTAGGCCGTTACCACACGGCACATAAACGGTACTTATGAAGGTACCACTAAGAAGCAATTAATGAACCGATCTTTAACTGTTTAGCGTAACCTTATCTACACTAAGATTATGAACATAGCATTACATACAGGCATTGCGAACCGTAAGCTTCATAGTAATTAGTAAGGAAACGCTAATTAGAGTGAAATAATGATCTGGCGAATTATATAGCACTGATGGCATTTCAGTGTGTTCGAAACAGATTGTTGCTCAACTAACACAGGTGTGAGAAACTGTACCTTAAGTGAAGTTTTAGATGATTTAAAGTTTCGTCCTATCTTTTATAGGTGTAGCTTACCGAACTTAGCTCACTACTTAATACTCGGATAAAAGTAGAATCAATTAAAATAAATGACAGTTACCAAAGACAAATGACTGTTCAAAAGACAAATTTGTGTCTGTATTAAGGTACGTATAAGCTACAGGGTTTTTTTTTAAATTTAATTAATGAACCATACTTAATATTAGAGAATAATATTTTAATGTTGACCTGCTACAAAAGTTACAAAAGTTTGATGTGTTATTCTTTAAAAGTCGAAGAGCTATGTTGGTTTTCATCAAGTCTGTTGCAACTATTTCAATTAAAATATTATCAATTAGAAAATTAATAAACACTTTTTTCACCGACAGATTTCACCAGCACTAATTTTCAAGTAGGTAGGGAAGGATGGAAGGATGTCAATCGTAGAGACTATGATACGGATATCTATCATTTAAATTAGAAATACCTACTTAGAAATGTGCAAGAGGTCGCAGCAACCCGTCTCGAACACAACAAAACTCCATTAGTATCCGGACTGTAATTAATTATTACTAATCACGGTCTTCTCTCTAGGGCCAACAGATTTAAGATACAACAGTTGAGCATCGAACCAATATTTTAAATGAGGGTTCTTAAGCATCATGGCCTCATTTTCACATCTTTTATATTAAAGCATGACGTTTAAGATGCACGTTGATGAAATGCATGAGGCTACTTTAAGTCGCGAAAATGTTTAACTGAAGGAATTAAGGAACCCAAATAACTAAGTCTGCGCGATTTAACTAAATTCCTCGCGGACAAAATCGCCGTCGAATGGTTAGTCGTAAATTATATTTTTCACCTCTCACGCTCGGAAAAGGAGGATTTGTCATTCAGTTTCCGCGTAGAAAAATCGCTTTTTGCGGCCTAGCGCGGTAAAGTACTTTTTTTAATTTAATACCTAAATATATGTCATAATGTGCTCCGAATCGCACTATTGTCTTTTTTGTTACATTTTATTCTTATTTTAAATAGCTTTGAATTTATTATAATACTCCGTATTGGTTTTATTATATTGTTTTAGTTCATTGAATCATAAAAACAAAAACAATAAGATTAAACTATTAGTTATAAGAATTTTATATTAGGCTGGGTGAGATTTCACAACCTTTGATTGGATTTCGGAACGTGATATAAATCTTTATTTCTAAATTGTCTTTGTCTTGTACCTCATGTCAGTGTCAACATTTACGGAATCGTTTTTATTCTTATTATTAAGTAACAATATATTCCTACTTTAAATAACTTTGAATTAACTATAATACTCCCTTTTTTATTATTTTAGTTTTTTATATCATTAAAACAACGAGAATAAGGTATATTTAGATTAAACTTATTGTTTAAAGAATTTTTAGCGGCAGTTGACCGCAGAAAGAACCATAAAATGTTCATCGCTGTTGTGAGGTGAAAAATTGTGTGTTGCGCTCGGCAGAAAAGTTTTTAGCGTCTTGTACCTTTGAAATCCTCGCTTCGCTGAGGATTCAATCTTAGCGAGTGGTTCAAAGATCCTTTCAAGAATCCTTACTTCCTTTCAAGAATCCTTCACTTTTCAATAGAGGTAACTCGCCGCTAAATAACCAACTTTCCAGCCTTGCATAACAAATAACTATTGACATTGACATTGTTATATTAGTGTGTGTGACATTACACAGTACCAACTCAGAATATGCACAATCGCTGTACATTTTAGTTGCTTGATTTTTAGCAGTATGTAAGTTGTAAGTATTTTAAACAGAATGACTGTGTGTTTTATTGTTGTTTATTTTTGCACTCTAGATTCAGTAATCGGAATATTTAAGTTTTATGTGACTTAAATAGAATCCATTTTAGTTATGTAAGCGACAAAAACTTACAACAACTTACTTCGATCGTACATTTAAAATGGACTATTAAAATATGCATGCAACGTTTATCACGGAGATATCATCAGTCTTACCTAATGACAGACTGCCACAGCTGCTTGACGTTGATGATACGGCTCAATCACGACACGGCACGATAACTGAATAACCATGATTTTGACAATATTCGTTCTGGGTTACCGAATGACTAGTCTGTAAGTGACTACTGGTACCGTAAGGTACTAATATATATAATGTGCTATTGGCCGATTTTGGGTCTCCCACTTGAAATCTAATGTCCTATGTTCGAATATCAAATGCTCAAAGCCTTTCCTTAAAGATCATAAAATTGACAAATCTTAAGCTCGACAGTTCCTATATTAATAGATCCATCAAAATATCGAACGACGTAAGCTCGAAGTTCGCTAGATCGATGCATCAAATTCTCGAATGACAAGCTCGACAGTCGAATGAATGAAAGCATTTACTTACCAATTAGATAAAGTAATTGATACGAATATCTTTTTAATAAAAAAAAAACGTAGTTACATTTTGTACAAAGAGTTTGAGCAATTGCGGGTAGTTTTCGTTTACGAACCTTATGTTTGTAAACGTTTTTCATTCGTTCGATCCGTCGAGCTTATGTCATTCGTGATTTTGATGCATCGATCTAGCGAATTTCCAGCTTACGTTATTCGAAATTTTGATAGAATCGATCTATCTGGATCTCGATTTGTCAATTTTATGAGCTTCAAGGTAAGGCTTTTGAGCATGGGCATGTTTTGGTTGTTAGGGTTCAGTTTTGTTTAATCTTATTCACCCAGCAGCAAGAGAAGCAGAGGTCAAAAACTTTTTGCATTAAACAGCTGTTTTTTTTCCTTCATATAAAAAGTTTTTGTTAATCACAAGCTCTTAAATTTGTTAAGCAATTTGCGGTAAAGACAAAATAACGTTACCTTATACTTACCCCCATAGAGTAGTACCTATATAACTTATTCATAGTTATTAAATATGTATTTAAAAAATGTATGATAGCTCATAAGTCAGTTTTAGCCCATCCATCAACGTTGTCCAAACAATAATATATTTAACGTTCAAAATCATCGTTTATATCGATGTACGGCAAACCACACGTACTATTTATCTATAGCCATTAGTGTCGAGCCGTGACTCATTAGCCCTCACTGATGGATGACAAACAAATTATCGGATAAACCAAGCCAGTTGAAACTATGAAGTTTTGAACTGTTTCACTATTACGTTACACGTTACGTTATTACGTTTGCATTTACCCGCCTCTGTGGCAACAACCACCCGGCACCCAGAGCCAGAAGTCCCGGGATCGATTCCCAGTGGAGGTACATATTGTATTCGGTTTGATTGTTGGTAGCACCTGTTAGTCCGCCTGCCTAGCCACCACCATCCTTCCTACTAATATTATAGAAAAAGTATGTCAGTTTGTTTGTTACTTTTTCACGCTAAAACTAATGAACTGATTTGGATGAAATTTGGCTCAGAGATATTAGATAGCATGGATAAAAAAATAGACTACCTTTTATCCCGATATTCACACGGGACCGTTAACGACGTGGGTAAAACCGCGGGCGGCCCCTAATAATGAATAAATTTCATACTATCACTCCAATTATCTAGCCCAGGTAAGTTTCATAAGTACTCAAGATTATAATGTAGGTAGTAGTACAATTTCATTGACAAAGATACTCGACATGTACATACATATACCTATGCACCGGCACTTTTTGTCGTAGTTACAGTTTAGTGTTTATGTTTCTCATTTGAATTCAGAATTCATCATCATCATCATCAATTCATCACATAGGCCACAATACTCATTACAATATCCGATAAAACATTTGAATAACCCGAAAAAACGTGTCAAACTTTTCGCTTCGCCCAAATTTGTGGCGGTATCCGCAATAAATGTCTCTCGAATAATCGATTCCTACCTGAACAAAGCCGCTGTCCCACGCTATAATATGAATAAAATATTGAGTAATGAACAATGGTATTCCCGAAATTCCCGGCCTCCGAGGGATGCATTGTACCCCAAATTTGTTTTGCGTGGTATTTAATTTGCGTCATCCATTTATAGAGAGGGAAGATAAACAATCTCCTAGGTTATTCCTTATACAAAAATAACTTGACACTGACTTTAATATCTGTCGTTCTTAAAACCTTAATTCATTAAGGGATTTCTGAGTTGAGCTCATTACGAAATTCCGTCAAAACTTTGCGAAATACAGTATATTAAGGGAAATTTTCGAGGAATCTACGCCGCCCGCCTTGGGCTGGAAGTCTAAACGCGTGCATAGCGCGGTTTGACATAATAGCGTCCTTATTAACTCAGTTTGAGCTTTTAAACATTATAACTTTACTGGTGTTAAATATTAAGTTATCAACTTAGTTGTATTCGAATGAAGCTCTCAACTGTTTGTATGAAATAACTTACTTCGTAATTTATACCTAGTGGCCTATATGCAATACTTCTGCATATCTATGTTGATGAAA
Source organism: Chrysoteuchia culmella (assembly GCA_910589605.1). Taxonomy (NCBI): domain Eukaryota; kingdom Metazoa; phylum Arthropoda; class Insecta; order Lepidoptera; family Crambidae; genus Chrysoteuchia; species Chrysoteuchia culmella. The sequence continues at coordinate 9,132,908 of OU342651.1, forward strand.
TTAAAAATAGTCATTTGCGACCATGCTTGAGCAATAGGTTAACCATCGGCCTAAGTTAGCGGTCAGCGGGCCTACCATCATCTATTAAAAACTATCATGTCATAAAAACATTTATTTTGACACACTTCACGCTTTGGAGGCGATGATTGGGCGAAGACGTCACAAAACTTTTACTAAAAAACAAGCTTACTTAAAGATATTCGTAGTACAAAATAGCACGGTAAGATTGAAACAATACTGCGCTAAGAGATGGCGGTAGGCCCTCAGAAAGCAGCATGATCGGTCAGGGGATGGGTGACCAAAAATTTGAAATCAAGATCACCTCTATGTCTTACAAATTAGAAGGCAACTTATACCGTAATAAATGGCTGATGATAGTGATAATGACAGTGATCATCACTGTTTATCGCAAGTTTACTCCGAATTAATTGTCCCTAACTCATGTCTATAGTACTCGTACCACATTATATAGTATTAGCTATTGTAATAGTATGACAACAAACTCTCTAAGTTTTATGACAATAAAAAAGTCACATTTCACAAGTACAGAAGTTGATTCGTCAAGAACGTCGCCGATGCGGAAGCTCGAGATATATACGGCAAACAGTGCTGTCGTGGCACAAATATGTAGCAAAATTGAAGAAAGAGTAAGGCTTTCTTTTAAAGAAAACGATTTATCTATATTGTTGCTGAACCTAGTACATAAAATTGATAACATAACTTCGTAAGAAACGAAGGAAATACTAAGTAGTTTACAGTATTATACATAATTCAACATATTGTACCTATACTGAACTAATGAAAAAGTATGGAGTCTTCTTCTTTTTTCAATACGGGCGGTTACCGCAACTAAACGACTTTATGCGTCCGAAGGTTATCATGCCGAATGCTTCAAGCGCATTTACATCGGAAACGGCTTTATAGCAAATACCAGCTTGGTGAACCGAGGTAGTTCACCCGGTATGGGGCTACTCCATCGCAATCTGGCAGGACGTGAGTAGCTGGTTCTTCTACGTCCATGCAGTCTCTGCATAGTGGGCTGTCAGTGGCACCTAAATTGTAAAGGTGCTTGTTATAGTTATAGTGGATAGCGTGGCTACTGTTATCAGACGTAAGGGTGGTCTACTAAGTTTGGGAGAGCTCTGGACAGACGAGCGTCTGCGAGTGGTAGTGCTAATCTCGTTTGTCTACATGCCCAGACCCCTCTAGCATAAACACCGCTATATCCTTTGAACTGCCTCTGTAGTCTAGTGGTACAACCACCGATATCAGACCCAGAAGTCGCAGGTACATATTGTACTCGGTTTGGGTGGTGGTAGAACTTCTTGTAAGTCCACCTGGCTAGCTACCACCATCTTATCTAAGCCTGACGCCATAACAACAATGTTTTCAGCATTGTTGTATTCCGGCAGTTCGAGATAAGATAGACAGTTCCTCAGTGGCTGAGGATTCCGGGAGAGGCTCGCTTCCATCTTCAGCCTTATCAATACTTAACATCAGGTATGAGCAAGGCTAAGAGTCTCAACGTCATTCATAAAAAAAAACCTCGCGGTATGATATGGCGCATAATGCTGTCTTGATTACCTCGCTAAAATGTGAGTGGGACAAAGACACGTTAGAGAGTTATCGAATCGATAAAAGCCGCTTAATCTAGCTTAAACAATAAGCAGCAATGTGTCACATCCATCAGTCAAATGAAACCGATTTCGATGACGACATCACTTGCGCGTTACGGCCGCAGCTTGGCAGTATGGGACCGAACGTTCCGGTAGTTTTTCTTTTTGTAAATGCACCGTACTGTTTCCATATTATTTATGTCCCCGTCCGCTGCCCTGGTAAAGAGTTGGGCCGTAAACAAGCAATAAACGTCGTGTATTTCATCGCTGAAGGGCGGGGTTTGCTTTACTGCGTACAATTTTATGTGTAAAATTCCGTTTTTTTATCGTCCCTCTAATTGTTGACAACCCGTTGAATCTATGGAAAAATAAATGGGTTGTGGAAACGGTTTTTTAAGCAATTATACGGAAACTGCCTATGCATAAATTTTGAGAATATTTTTCAGGCTACTATTAATAATGAAAGAGTTTTATAGATATTTTTGTATATACATGAAATGAAGAATAAAGAAAAAATAATGACCAGTAAAGGAGGTACCTACTCTTTTAAAAAAAAACTTTTTTTTTATGTTTGAGTGTGAAAGAAAAAAAATCAGCCCTTCACTTACTTTATGTTGCCAAAAGAAGTGCTACATACATGGGTTTACATAAAGCCATATTGTTTGAAACGCAGAAATTACGATCGAAAGAGTGTACGGTCGGCAAATTCAGATATATTCCAGTTTTACATCAGTTTTTTTTTAAAGTGAAAATGTTCGACATTCTACTCAATTGATTAAATAGTTTTTAAATGTTTTATTCGTGCTTGTTGGACGTGAATCAAAATATTGACGACATTTATATGTGTTATGGACAGCAATCGTTATTTGTCACATTAGCAAAGATAGTTTGTTCTATGTACAGGTGAAGAACTTCCCGATTGACCAGTAGATTTTTTTTAGGGAACTTTATTTGAAAAAGTAACAAATATACAGAAAACGTTTAGATCACAGATAATAGAACATTAATAGGTATTTCATTTGAATAAACCTTAGAACTTTCCGAGAAAACGTTTCCCAAAAAAACTCTACTGGCCAACCGGGAAGTTCTCCGATTGTACATACTTTCACTTGGAAAGGCGATTCGAACTAAAGGGGGTTGGAATTTTTTGGCCGACTGTACCTCGTATTTCAAAGGATAAAAACAAGTATTATCATGACGTCATAAAATATGGCTTTACGACCCCCGCAGCCATAAGTGCGACGAACCAATTTTTATTTGACCATCAACAAGAGAAAGAGTTGTAAAAAATATGTTGTTCATACCGGAAACACTCGAACAGATTTGTTTTTATTTTTGCAATATAATATATTTAAACCAAACCAAACTCTTTTTGAATTAGTACATACCAGGAATATAGAAGCTGCACTATCAGCCTATTACGCATATGCTTATTCACAATTAAAATTCGGAATAATGTTATGGGGTAATAGCACAAACGTAAATCATCTCTTTATTATGCAAAAAAAATGTGTTAGAATAATAGCAAAAATTGATAATACTCAATCATGCAAACCCTACTTTATTCAATATTTTTTACAGTTCCATCTCTTTAAATATATCGTCCCCTTAGTGGTAAAACCGATTATCTGCACTTTTTTTTTTGCAACATTTTGTTATAATAAATTCTTAAATTATTGTCAAGATGGCAAGGTAATATACACCTTAACTATGTGTTAAGGTGTATATTACCTTGGTATATTACCTTGCCATCTTGACAATAATTTGAGAATTTATTATAACAAAATGTTGCAAAAAAAAAAGTGCAGATAATCGGTTTTACCACTAAGGGGACGATATGATATATGCATATTTACTTATAAAAATCTAGAAACCTTTACCAAAGTAAAATGTACGCACAACATAAATACCAGACATAAAAACAGATTATAGTTACCACAATCCAGAATTAAAATGCTAAATAATTAGTCTTCAATAAACAACCAACTTCAATAAAAAATGAACTAAACCTCAAATCATTTTCTAAGTCATTGAAATCTTGCCTCATACAAAAATGTTACTACTCCGTTAATGATTATCTAAATACATGAAATATGTTAATATGTTAGAATCTGCACCATCCCTTAGCAAAAAAACGTTAGCTTTTTGTAATGTAAGTTAAGTTTCCGAACGTTAGCTTTTTATAATGTAAGCTAAGTGCCCGAGCGTTAGCGTTTTTGTAATTTAAGTGTCCGTAGATAATAAGCTGTCCTGTCATCATTTTTGCTACACCATAACGGTTACTAAGCCGCACTTTACCATGTATGTAACATATGTACCTATCGCTTAGTTTGCAAAATAAACGATTTGATTTGATTTGAACTAAAAAAAGATAAAGTATACAAAACAATAACACTCCTTAATTATACTTTTTGTATTAAAACAAGTTACTAAATACTTTTTTTATCGGTTAGATTACTAATCACCCCTATTATTACTATACTTGTATTGACCCTACGTACGTTACCCTACTTTACACACACAAATTGTAGCGGAATTGCTCAACCAGCGGCCCTTATAAGAAACAAAATTTATTTTAAAATATATGACATTTGTGTTTTACCCTATCTTTTGCAATGAAATGTTGTTTCTAGTTTATTTATTGGGCTTTCGAACGAGACTAATATTGGTGGGGGTACACGTCGTACCCGCATTTGTAATGTTAATAACTCTTAAGATTTTTTTAAAGGTGCGATTTTTTGCCGTTGAATGTTAAGTTTTTAAGGCTATGCTTTAACTTTAAAGAAACATTTATTATATCCACATTGAAAAAGGATCAAAACAAGCCTTGAAAATACACGAATGCTTGACCCGGGAAAGGCTAAAAAAATATTGTAATTTTAAAACATCAATCGAATCATAAAGTTAAGTTTAAAAACATTCACTATGTAATACACGTATGTAAAGTTGTACATAGTATTCCGAGATTTGTCTTCTTTAATATTTATTGATCTTCTTATTATAATAAAGTTTAAAAGGCTTATAAATATAAGATCTTTACCTATTATTGTCGATTTATATTTCTACTTTAAAATTACCTAGACAACTCACTAAAGCCCCAGGACGATCCAATAAAATAGCATCGCAGACTAATAAAGTAATAATAGTAACGTCTGTTTTGCTAATCATGATTCTAATGGAGTTCTCTTGTCGGGTCCATCGTAAGACATTTGAGGGGAAGGAGGTGGTCTTAATTATTTAGTTCAGATCTATTTGTCTATCGCCTTTCCGTGTCTGCACACACATAGACAATACTTCGTAGTACCATACTACGATGTTTTGTCTGATAGAGATTGATTTTCACTTTTCGTTAATCACATTTATACTTATACCTGCATATTACATAACACAAGAAACATACGTACATCTTATGTTTTGGCGCGCACTGTTCATTAAAATAAAACAACTTTTACGGATATCAAACGCGCTATATTTTCACGAACTAAGTTGTCATTGTTCTTATTTTTGGATTTTTAGGGGTTATTTGATTTTCCCGACGATTCGGCACCTTTACAGCTGCCGTGGTCACGGGATGACTGGCTACTTATAAGTCTACCCTCGAAAAGTTAATTTATTTTCGTTCGGATACGGTTAGACATTTAATATGGCACAAATTATTATTGATTTGATTTAATTGTTATTTTAATTCTTTATTATTAAGTAAAGAGAAAACTAAAGACTCTACTGGCAGTTCACAAATTGGGAGGACCTTCGAAGAAAGAAGCTGCCAAGAAAACCTCGAATGCGGGCCGACCTCCACCTTTATGCAATTTATTTTGTACGATTTCGAAAATTCTTTATGTTGTTTAAATTACTGTTAGGGGCCGTGGTTATGGGAGCTACTCATAAGTACCTAGACTACATGTACGGGTAAAAATCTTAAAGGTGTTTTCTCTTTTTGGATGAAGAAATGGAAAGTTACTTAGAAAAAGTATAGCTTTTGACAGCCATAAACAGCTCAAATAAAAAACAACGGGTTGCATTCTGGGAGTGCCGGCAGAAGTGAAAACCGTTTAAACGAAAATAACGATAAAAATCCACTCAATCTTGACCACAACTTCAAAAAAAGTTGATGAAACTGGAGACCAACTTGTTTTGGCAGGTAAATCCATTAAAACTGACCGGCAACAATATGAAAGTTGGTAGTAATGAGAGATCTTTATAAAATAATGGTTGTTATTAACTAATATACGTAGATCTTTCAAGTGTGAGACTCTATATAATTTGAAATAGGTCAACGGTAAATGGTCTTACGAATTTTCGATCAGGGTCACGTGTCCTGACGTGACTTTAATATTTTTTACCCATCCCAAAAATTTTAAACTCTGTTCACATCGCAGCTAAAGAAGTTTTCACATCAAAAATTATCAACTAAAGCAAAATAATTTATACAAACATAACGTGTAAGTAGTTCTTTATAAGGCACAGCAATAACTAAATCTATTTCGCACATCTGTAGCTAAGATAAACTATTTCAAGTTCAGTACTTAAGCATTTCGAGATGCTAGTAAATCTACCGAAACGACTATTTCAACTTGGAAATAGGTACAAAGGAAAGCGAAACTCGACCGCATCCCTTCCACCTCGGATCTTAAACATTTATCTAGTGAGGCCGGAAGGCAAACATCCTGTGTGTGCGCCCTCGTGGCGAGCGATTCCCGAATCAGCTCCTGTCGTTCTTAGGGGTCTGATGTCGTATCATGAAGAGTTGCGACCCTTAGTGTGAAGATAGGACTAATTATCTTTATCATTTCAATATTGACCTTAGACTAATACGGTTTAGACTTTAAACTATACGGGCCAAAATATCTACTATAAATAAATATCTGCTTTCTTGTTACTTGCAAGAAAAGTGATTCCAAATTTTTGCTCTTAAGTGTAGTTTAGTTTAAAGTCTCGTTGCGACAAAGCTTACGGCAAATTTTGTATCAACTATCTATACGATTTTAAACTTAAAACGTTAGCGTATAAAAGAATTAACAGAGTACAATCAAGCCGTGAGTATTCCTTACGACATCTGAAAAGTAAATTAGTTTTTTAACAGTTTTTGTACAATTGAAAAATGGAACTCAAATTAGAAATATGTGGCAGCCTTTACAATGACTTCCCTTTAAAACGTACCAATTTTTGCTACTGTTATATATATATGTCTAGAATAAAATAAAATTTATTAAAACTCAATCTATACAGAACCGTTAGCTTATAAAACTCTCCCCTTGCCCGCTTTTTATATTTCCGCCGGTAGTTGTATTTCGCTCAAGTAAGGGCCCCCTCATATTTTTATTACGCACGACATAAAATCAAGATCGAAACTTGGAACGAATGTTTTAAGGTCCCGTAGAGATACTTTGCACAGATAGGGGATGATTTCTAGGGGGTGTAAATGTGGGAAATCCATATTTTATCCCGCGGTGAAATGTAGTGGTAGCATTCGCTAGATTAACCTTTTAACATGTTTTGGTTTATGGATGGTTTTTCTTAAGCATACTGGTGTTAATGAATTGGAAATAAAGTGTTTTTTTATTGCTTGAAATTTATGGTGCGGGAAAATTATTGATTTTAATACAAGGAGGAATCTTTAAATCATAGTAATTCTATATTAAGGAATTATCAATTATTGCCCCAGTCACAACACGATAATTAGATGTAATTATTTCAATTATTTAGATTTTTACCTTCGAAAAATTTATTTTATTTCGTTCGGATGTGGTGTGCAATGTCTTGTCTAACTAGATATAATACGCTATGATTTTAATATTAACTTTATTATCGCATTATAATAAACATTACTTTTTTCAGCATAAGCAAAACAACATACCTATCGAATTGCACTGCAAAAATGTGCACCCTCCTTCATAAATAACTGTTTGACTTGTTTATAGTAGATAAAGAGCATTATATTTATCGTCGTGATTTTACAATGTTTTGGCACGCCTACTTGGGTAATAAACATTTGTTTTCCTGTTTTGGAATGGCAAAGTCTGTTGGAGTCGCGTTATTTAAGAGTAATATGCATACTATTTCCATTTTTTGTGTTTTATACGTCAACATGAAAAAAATATTTCATAGTCTCTACAATATCTGTCAGTTGTATTTTAATATCCTACTAATATTATAAAATTGTGAGTATGTTTGGATGTTTGTTACTCTTTCACGAAAAACTACTGAACCGATTTAGATGAAATTTGGCAAGGAAATAGAAGATAGCCTGTATTAAAACATAGGCATACTTTTTGTCCCGATATCCCTACGGAAACGGAAACCACGCGGGAAATACAGCGGCCAGCCGCTGGTTAATAATATAACTATTCAAGTATCAAGAAGTATATTATAACAATTAAACTACACTCACTATAGCAAAAATAGGGAATCACTCGTTGCAAGGAAAGTGATTTCATATTTTTAGTTAGGTGACCCACTAAACTGGTTGCCGAACTTGTGCACAGCAGCTGTACAAACTTTCGAAACTTTTTGTTTAGATTACATACGTATATCATATTCAGAGGAACTTTAAAAAAGATAATAACATAAGAATTTATGTTGTCTATAATTAAACTCCTTTAACTTGCTGTTTAATAACTCCACACTGGCGAAGTCAAAGGCGTATAATATAATTAAAACGAATTAAATTCTCTTTGAATCACTTTAAATTTGGATAGCTAATTGCTACATCATAAAACCATTAAAATATATTAGTCAAACAAAATCCTTGGGTAATATGAAGTATAGGTACTAGGTATGTGGGATGATATAACTTTTACCCTTTATTCATATCTCACGCTGAAATTTAAACGAGAAACCGCCAAAATATACATCTCCCTCACGTACGTTAATAACATGCATAACATTTTTCCTTCATATCCACAATTCGCCTTTACAGATATCAACAGTATAACAACTAGATACTCACATAATATCAAGTGATATAACAAGAAAAATTATGAATAAATTATAAACTTTGTAAGTATACAAATCAAGTAGTTTTTGGTATTTTTATTTACATTACTTACTTCAAAATAAAACAAGATTTACGGATTGAAGTGCTAATAAATCTATAAAAAAAAAAATGATCAGTGCACGAAGAAACGCGAAGATGTACATAGTACTAACTTAAATTTTTCAATAACTGGAGATGTTGAGGGTGACCAAACTCAAGAAAATGATCTACAAGAGGAAATGAGGTAAAACTTCAACTGTTTGTATAAAAAATAACTGATTTAACATTTATCTTGCCTTTAAAATTGCCAATAGCCTATGAGCCAAGCCTATGATATGAAATATAATAATTAATATTCTGAATCTGAAGTCACCGTTACCTGTATTAGCTTCAGATTTGTTTCGAATATTAGTTAAAACTTCTGCCACTGTCTCTGCCGGAGCTAGTTCACTAGTCTACCATCTCAACTATGCCCAGAGTTCCCAGATAAGGAACAATACCACATACACGCATGGAATTCCAAACGAAACTCAATTTGCGTAATATTTGGTAAGTGATAAGATGGAAAAGCCGAGCTTTCAACACGCTCGATACGCACGTGACTGGAAACAAAGCCAGGTAATCGTAGGTAATATGGATATCTTGACGTGGATGCAATTTATAATATTATTCCTAGCGGCCGCTTGCGGTTTCACACGCGTGGTTCCCGTTCTAGAGAATATCGGGATAAAAAGTATCCTATGTTCATAACCAGGCTATCTACTATCTGTGTAACAATTTCATCCGGTTCAGTAGTTTTTGAGTTTAATCGTTACAAACAAACAAACAACCTAATCTTTCTTCTTTATAATATTAGTATAGATGTCTCATAATAAATTTAGACATGATGCAAGTGCTCTAGACTGGTCTCCTGTTTTAAACATGAATACTATCGACGATATGGTGACATATTATAACAAAGCCATTCTCACCTTACATAATGCACACGCGCCTCTAAAAAGTGTTAAATTAAAAGAACCACCAGCACCATGGATTATACCTGGCGTACACATGGCTATGAGGTAAAGAGATAGGACTTTCCATATTTACAAATGCCGCAGAACAAATACCAATTGGGAGCTTTTTAAAATCGCTAGAAATCGCTGCTATCAGATGGTAAGAAGAACAAAACCCCGATATATCCATAACAACGTCTTAAATTCTACTCCAGCTGGTACTTGGAAGTTCCTTCGTTCACTTGGAATTTGCGAACCTCAGCTTTCTCACTAAACGAACTCTACGTACATTTCTCATTAGCCTCTCCTCTCTCTCATAGCACTAAGTTAGCTACCTTCGCCGACCTTCTGCTAGTGCCTTGCCCACCCAATCCTAATTTCTCTTTCGACCCTCTGACTGAGGAAGAAGTTCGAAAGCTAGCCCTCTCAATTGAGTCGAACGCTGTCGGTCATGATGACGTTAGTCGTACCATGATTGTGTTGCTACTCGATTCATCATCATCAGCCTGTGGACGTCCACTGCTGGCCATAGGCCTCTACTAGCTCACGCCTATTGTGGCGGTCATAGGAGGTTATTAGCCTATTGCTACCACGCTGGCCAGATGGGTTGGTAGAGGGTTTGTTGCAAGTTTTCCTTCTCTCGCACAGGTGTTCAATACGTCGAGCCTGTTAGTCGATTCTTACGACGTCCCAGGCATGTAAGGGAGTAGTGACACTTGTATGCTTAGGCCGTCACCACACGGCACACCTTAGCTTTCTTTTAATTTGAGTATACATACTTTTGCCGGAAAATAAAAATGGATAAAGACAGAAAGAGGTACTTGTAATATTTGTAATCATTATACAGAAATATAGATTACGGTTTTTAATTTTATTATCCAACTATAAGTAATTTGTAACCCAAAGAAGATCCGACAGTTGAAACAAGATTATAAACTTGGTAACCAACCGGAACTTTACCACTCCACCTAAATATATAGGTACAAATCCGGTCTCAGATGAATTATTTACTAAATTATTTTTGATTACACACAAATTTTATACACAAGCTCGTCCGCTAAATATCAAATCGTAAGTTGGTATACTTTGATGTCTGTTAACAGACCATTGTTGATTAAACAATATTCTAAACTAATAAAAAAAAATACCCTAGCTAAAAGTAAAGGCTTGTGTTATGGGATACTGAGGTAACGGATATAAATACATATTTTTAGGATCAGAAGCAGACATTATTGAAAAAAAAAACAAGTTAAGACACGCACAATTTATTACTTTTTCAACTAATCAACCATCAATTTAAAATCTAACCAAAACACTTCACATTAAAAATAACAATTCATAAAAAGAAACTAAATTGGAAAAATAACAGGACTTACAGCAAATTGCGCCGATCAATAGATAACCGCTCCGCTCGACAGCCAACCGTCAAATGACCAGAGACAGTCCGTGGTCATCAGCCTAGTGGCTGGTTCGGGCTTCGAGCTGACGCTCCTTCCCCGGGAATCTTCTGCCGGGATGAGACACCCATAATGGGGGAGGCCCAGCAAGCGCCTGCGAACGGGCCACGGCTTACGCGAAAGGGTAGGGGTTATAATTAGGTCGAGGTATTGGGAGGGAGTTGGGGAGTGGGATGGGTGGGCTGGGGAAATGGCGAGGGCACGATGTCTCTGGGCAGTGGTGTTTTATTGGCTTTGTACATCGCGCGGGGAGGAGCTGAAGCGCCGGCTGGTGTTGGAGCTGGAGGTCGCCAGGGAGCAATCCCCTGTAAGTGTTGGTGGGGGCCGTTGCCCATGAAGTTTTCGATCGTTTCTATTTGCAGGTCTCAAGCGCTGACCTGGTTTCTGACGTAGCGCCCCGCCTGGGTAATGGAGCGGAGTATATTTGTGTTTTCGTCTGCTTTAAAACCAAAGCAATTCATTTAGAATTAGCTTCAGACTTAACAACTGATACCTTCCTTGCATGTTTTAAAATATTTATCTCGCGACGTGGTATGCCCAGCGAAGTTTTTTGCGACAACGGTGGCGCTTTCAGAGGTGCGGTTAATCATATAGTTGAATTGTATAAGTTGAACGGCTCTAGAAACCATCAAACACTGGTTCATAATTTTACAGAGCCACAAGGCATTAAATTTCATTTTACTCCTAGTTATTCTCCAGTGTTTGCTGGCCTCGCAGAGGCTGCCGTAAAAAGCGCAAAGTACCATTTAAAAAGACAGCTTCAGAAAGGTGTTTTAACCTACGAACAATTGAATACTTGTGTCAAATTGAAGGCATATTGAACTCTAGGCCTATATTACCACTATCAGCTGACGTTTCAGACTTTAGTTACCTTAAGCCTGGACATTTTTTGGTGGTTATTCTATACCCTGAACCAGATATTTCAGATGTACCAAGTAACAGGTTAAAATTCTGGCACCTAGTGCAAAGTATAGTACAAGGCTTCTGGAAGGTCTGGCACAGGCAATATCTAAATACCTTACAGCATCGGCAAAAGCGGCAGGATGATGTACGAAACATTTCCGTAGGTGATTTGATACTTTTGAAAGAACCTGGTTCCCCTTCTCTATATTGGCCAGTAGCGCGACTGACAAAGGTTTTCCCTGGCGCAGATAACAAGGTCAGAGCCTTTGAGGTCTCTGTATACTCACGGTATAGCCTTGCTACCTAATTAATAATAATAATAATAATAAAACACTTTATTGCACATAATAAGAACACAAAGAAAAATAAAAAAACAGACAGTAAAAGGAAATACACAGAAGGCGGCCTTATTGCTAGGTAGCAATTTCTTCCAGGCAACCTTGAGTGGTAAAGAAATAAGTAATTTGATTTATTAAACATGTGTTTAGTGTATAAGGAGCCATATATAGTTTATATAAAAATATTAACTTAGTTTTAAAACTTGCTAGCTATGTGCCTTGTGTAAAACATTGTTGTTGATTTTGTAACATTTAATATGTTTAGGTACCCTTTTTAAATTCACAGAATAATTTACATGTGTGCTATAGCATGTCATCTATAATGTCAATTATGTGTTTAAAATAAATGCTCTAAAATTGTATAACAAGATAAAATACAATTTATCATAAAACATTTATTACCTTTATAAATTTAGTGTTAAATACCTAGTTTTTTCTAGTAAAAATAGATGGCGCTGCATTGTTGTAAGCAAGTTATATATAAGTTTTTTCATGATACCTCAAGATGTTAATAGATGCTTAGTATCGTTGTTTTCTGAGGTGGCAGCATGTCGGCAACACCGACCAACATTACATTTTTAATTTGTGTAGTGGTAACACTATCTTCTTCCCTTTGTAGGCTGCGAACAAAACTGCGTGTTGTGTAATGTGCTCTTTAAATTAAATATACTAATTATCAGTGAAACGGTGTTTCAGTGCATTAGTCCAAACCAACGAACCCTATGAATGCTACACCACGTTCTGCTGGGTCTGCAGCCGCTTCCGCTGCGCTTGGGAACATAAAAAGTACCACGCCGGTGCGGCGTAAGTAAGCCGCGACCGGACGTGGGATTTATAGATTATATTTATAGATTTATAGACCAGAGACACCGACGGTCGCTGTATTTATAGGGGTTGTTGTGTGACGTCACAAAAAATTAAGGGATTTCTACCAAATATCCTAATAATATATACCTATACATAGATTAGGTAAACGTCCACGACTCATTTATAAATTATCGTATTAATCATACAAACATTTGCCCCAATCGGCATGCGAACCCAGGACCTCAGAGTAGGCTACACCTTAAAACCGGTGAACGTACCACTCTACCACGGAGGTCGTCAAATATTATTTATTTTATTTTATTTTTATTTTATTAACTCTTTATTGCACATATACAGCAAATGGCGGACTTAATGCCCTTAGGCATTCTCTACCAGTCAACCGGAAAGGATGTTAAAGGAGAGATCATGGCGGCAATGGAAAAAAAAACAATAAATCTTTAAAATTATATCACTTTTTAAAAATTTCCACGTAATTATAAAATTTCCGCCTCCTCAATCAACAGATTATTTTTTAGGGTAAAGCCAAAGTTGAGGAAATAAATTGGTACCTTCCAATTAAATTCATAAATTAAGGTTTAATATCAAAAGACACCCCTTCAAAGAACCTAAGACATTTTAAACATGAAAATTATAACAGTAGAGTTGTTGCATAAATAATTATTAGTATTTGTGTGACAAAATTCGATCTCGCTCGCTTTATTATAATGAAAATACAAATCCAAAAAGTAATTTGCGGAGCAAAATTAATGAAGAAAGTTTAATTTTAAAACTAATTTTAGGTACTTGAATTTACCAATAGGCCCTTCGTAGACTTTGAAACAAAATATGAGTAGGTATAAGTTTAATTAGCGATTACTCGCGCTCCCTTACAGCAAACTTGCCCCTTTTGTGATAAAACATCACATTCAAAAATAATTGTGCGCGTAATTGGGCGCCGCCCGTGTAACTAATAATAATAATAAATAAATAAATAAAATAAATAAAAAATCGCTCGATAATCAAGGAACTTGTGTGCCAATATTCATCAAAATAGTTCACTTCAAAATCGAGAACAGACTGACCGACGCCGACGGCAAAAGCATTTTTGGCCAATCTCTAAACTGAGACGCTTTATTTCTTAAAAAGCCATAATTATTTTCTACATTTTAAATTATTCAGTTTTTATTGCAAATGATTACCACAAGGAACCCATACGATTTATCACTAAATCCAGGCAATTAAGGTTCAATTTCTTTTGTAGAAAAGAAACTCGTATCGCCCGATAAAGTAATGAACACCATTTGTGGAGAAGTCTATCGGTTTGCCGTTTTCACTCAACCCATTTTTGTGCCTTGTAGGGTAAATCAACTGTTAATCAATTATCGCCTGTTTCCTTAAAAGAGCTCGTTCACTTATAATGACATGCATTCAGTGTCATGATGGCCAAAGAACAAAAAAAACATTCAATTGAACTGTAAGCCTCTTTAGATGCAAATGTGCATGTATCGTACGATTTGCGGGCGCACACTGACACGACGGACTGCCAAAGTGGCGGTTCCCAGCGGGTGGTAGGATTTGTTGTAAGTCCGCCTGGCTAGCTACTACCATGTTATCTAATTCTGACGCCATAACAACAATGTTTGCAGTATTGTTGTGTTCCGGCAGTTAGTGATAAGACAGCCAGTTCCTCAGTGGTTAGGATTCCGGGAGAGTCTCGCTTCCATCTTCAGATATGATGAAGGCTAAGAGTCTCACCACTGTTCATAAAAAAACCAGTCAAGAGCGAATCGGGCTCGCACACCGAGAGTTCCGTATCATCATATATTGTCCCCATACATCGACATACTCGAACCAACCAAAGGCAAAAGTATAAAATCACTTTTTTTAAGATTACTAAAAAAGTATGCTATTTAGAGATATTGTTTTATTTTTACTGTAATCTTTACATAACCTTCTATCACATAGTATAATTTCAGATTTTTCTCTATGTAAACTTCGGAGATAAGGGGGGGAACGGTATTTTATTTTTTACAATTTTCATCAAAAGTCAAAAACTATGCGGCCTAAAAACATAAGAAAAAATGTTTAAGAATATGCAAACAGCGCTCTTTCATGTGATACCTCACATGGCCTAGTAGCCAAACTTTGAATTTTTAAGACCCCCTTGTCAGTCCCTGTGATAAAAAAAAATGTATATTCTCTTAATCGCAAAATAGTTGGCCAAACGTCATATAAAACTAGTCCAAATTTCAAGCTCATAGCATTAGTATTTCTTGAGATACCCAGCTGTGACAGACAGACAGACTGAGTCGCACCATAAGGGTTCCTTTTAACTTTTTTGGTACGGAACCCTAAAAAGACTGAAAAACCTCATTAACAATAGAAAAACTTGAAGAGATACTGACGTCAGAACCCTTCAGGACGATTTCGTTCACTTCCTTACTCGTCCATATCCCCAAGTCTTATAGATACAATTCCTAACTTGACCACTTCCCAACTCGTCTTCTTTTCCAGTTTATCCACATATTACTAATCCATATTCATAGCTCGACCACGTCTTAATTTGTCTATTTCTTAGTTGTCCACTTTTTAATCGACGAAGATTAGTAACTTAAATTATTTTATACAAATTCTTTACGTATTACATAATACATATACCGCAAAATGTATATAGGTAGCTTTAGTAGTGCTTTAAGCCTACTAGAGATCCTAATAATATATAAAAAAAACAATATGTTTTAATTAAAAAAAAGCCGTTTAGCAATTTAATTAACGGAGATTGCAGTACTTCCATAACAGTAAAGTCGGGTAATGATGCGCAGGATAGCATCGGCGGTCATTGCAGTGATAAACCCGTTTCATTTATAAATACAAAAAACACAGTGCTGCAATCGTTTATTTTAATGAAAAACGGGGAGACGCATAGCATTCATCACACCTGATATTAAGTAATGATAAGGCTGAAGATTTAAGCGCGCCTCTCCCGGAATTTTAAACCACTGTGGAACTGGCTATCTTATCACTAAATTGCAGAAACACAACAATTATGAAAATTATGTGACCATAGCACCTAGCTCACAGATGGTCACAGATTTAGATAAGATGGTGGTAGCTACCACCAGCTACAACCACCCAGGCGGACTTACCACAAGTTTTACGTCCATCAAAACCAAATACAATATATAAGTCTACTGGAATCGAACCGGGGACCTCTGGTCTGATACCAGTGGTGATACTATTAGACCACAGAGGCGGTTATTGGGCAATGTTATACTGTTCACATCGTTAATATGGAATGTTACAGTACTCAAAAAAAATTTGATCAATGTTACAGTGATTCAATATTTAGGTTAAAACAAAAATAGTTCTAAAGTAGCAAGAAATTGTTTTTATCTTCAATATCGGTTTGCGGTTTGAACCAATTTTCAGTACAAACTTTGCTAATTTTGGTAGAACCAAAATTAAGTGGCGAAATTTGTAGGTAACGCAATCGTAATCTTTCAACGTCTTGTTCAAAGATAATTATATGGAAAATGATTTTATAATTACAAAATATATTTCTTTTTCACTAGGTATTTTCGAAAGTTAGAGATTAGATATTTTGTACATGTATACCTACATAAATTATTGGCCCTTTATTGATTGTATATACCTCAAAAGTCAACAATAAATATAATAAACCTGGATAATTACAAATCCGGCTGTTTGCGTCCCAACCACAATATTGCACTGTATTTAATTGACCCGGCTTCGATTACAGAGAAGAGCGCAGCGATTTAGGGTCGATCTTTAACAGCGATTCTCCTTGCACCTCATTTCGCTAATGCATTATTTTCTACCAGACATTCCACTTTAAATCACTTCATGTATGTATACCTTGTATGTTATTGACCAAACCAAATGAATATTTTTTTTTTTTACCAATTTACCGCTGTTTTTTTCACATCAGGTTTGTACGTCATGTCCGGCTACCGTGGGGAGGGTTCTAATCTCCAGCGGTTATTCTGGAATGAGCACCATCCGCGGCACGTAACCGAATTGCTTGCATGTGTGTGATTATGTTTTGTAAAATAATTGTACAAAAAACCATCCATGTGGCACATTTTTTAAGTCGTGGTAATTCTGACGTGTCCAACATCTGTCACTGTCAGTTGTCAGTCAAACAAATATTTTTTGCTGCATCATGTGACAAAGTGCTGAGAGCGTCTGCCTATTGGAAATATCGATCGTAGTATATATGTATTGTAGTATTTAGTTTTATAAGTTTATGTATTATTGTGTATTTTAAGTATTCTCGTCGTCTGTATATATCTTATTTATTCTTCTCTTGTCATCTTCCTTTCTCACAAACCCTGTCAGAATAACAGCGCCTCTGTGTTCATTCGGCCCACCTGTGAATGACACAGAGGCAAAACGCTGAGATAGGGTTTTATTGACCCCACACAATTCTTCCTATTAGTTATATTTTGTTGTGTTTATTAAATTCTTTTTTTTATTTTTTTTTATACTTTCTATTTTTATTGTCTGTATCGTATGTGTGTGTGTGTCAATAAATGTGTTTCTTTCTTTCTTTCTTTCTTTCTTTATTCTGTAACAAAATCCACTATCACTTCGACACCGAACTCACTCAAGACATGCAAATAAAAATCGATTTAACATTGTGCAGTAGAGGCGAATTCGTTTGCAAGCTAGGAGTGAGTTCGGTGTCGAAGTGTCGCGGATTTTGTTAGAGAATCGCACGGCTGCTGCAGTTACCAAAATCGAACACAGGCTGTGTGTGTCAATAAACATGGATTTTATTCGGTTTTGACTGTTTTTATCGGGAAAAGAATAGAATCGGTAAGTCTGGGGCCGCGCTAAGTGGTCTAATGTCCAAAACGCTGTCAACCCCACTCCTCGCCAACCGCTGTTCTTATAGCCCTACCCTAACTGCAGCATCCATCCTTTGTTACTCTCGGGTTGTGATGGCGCGGTCGCTGCGGTTATAACCCCTCTCCACTCCTTTATACCAGCTCTGAATTAGCGCACCTATAAGACAAGCTTGCAGTAGGTTTAGCACGCGGTGGCCTCCTTCTGTGAAGACGTCATCTTTCAGAAGGAGGCGGCGGAACGGGTCCGTGAAGAGGACGCTCATGCGGCCCGTCTCCCGGTTGAGGGGAAGGAGGCGGCAGTTCGATCACCTCATTGTACTAGAGGTAAATGGAGGTCGGCGGCGGAACGGGGAATTCCGTCATTCAGGGAGGACCTACTGTGCATCCCGTTGGAGGCGTCCAATAGATACACGCGGGCGGAGGACCGGTGACTGTCACCCCAATCCCGACAGTCTCCGCCAACGCGTGGAGGGAACAATAATAGGGTTTAGTGGGTTCGAGTCCCACATAACCTACCTGTCTCCCC
The DNA here is from genome assembly GCA_910589605.1 of Chrysoteuchia culmella. Classification (NCBI taxonomy): domain Eukaryota; kingdom Metazoa; phylum Arthropoda; class Insecta; order Lepidoptera; family Crambidae; genus Chrysoteuchia; species Chrysoteuchia culmella. The sequence goes on from OU342651.1 coordinate 9,151,397, forward strand.
GGACAGGGAGGTATGCGCGGGCATTTCCCCCTGGAAAAAAGGTAGGTTTAGCACCACTACTATGCACTGCGGCTTTGGGTCCATCAATTAGTTGTGTAAGTGTTCTATTTTCACCACGCTGTCACCCCTCCGCCCTGCCAACCGCTGTTCTCATAGCCATACCCTGATTGCAGCATCCCTCCCTTGTTACTCTCGTGTTGCGATGGCGCGGTCGCTGCGGTTATAACCCCTCCCCACTCGTTTATAGCAACCCTGTCCCGAATTAGCGCAGCTATAAAACAAGCTTGCTAATTAGAACGCTAATAGTACTCACTAACAATGACTCGCCGACTAAATTGAGCGGTGATAAACAAACTTTATTTTGGGATTTATTGAACACCATTTTTATTATTGACTGGAATTTAAGTTTTTTAACGATTTTCGATTCAAAAGAACGGAGTAACGAATCGTAATCGCGGTTCTCTCGGAATCCTTAACCAATGAGCAACTGATTTTCTTCTCCTCTACGGCCGGAACGCAAAACTGAAAACAGAGCTAGCTAGGCGGTCTGAGAACAAATGCCACTAACCAACCTTGCTGCTTTTTATTACACTTTAAAAAAAAGAGAACCTAATTAAAAATTATTTGAAAACAGCTTGTCAACCGTAAGAGGTAGACCAGACTATATAGGAGAGTTAGTGATACTTGCTATACCTATATGATTTTGTAACTTTAGTAGACAAATTTAATTATTTCAGAAGACTACTCACCTTCCTATTTCTCTAACCATCCATTAATTACAAGTTTGTTAAATTGCTGGCGTATGTTATAATTATGTAAAATTAATAAATTATTAAATCATTAACAAGGTTTCGGTGTACCGTAATAAGTAAATTAATTACAAAATTGTACGATGAAGCTGTCATTTATTAATTAGGTAAATCAGTTTACAATTTAAATCTCGGAGGCTTGACAAAATTAGCTTCCATTTCTTGAAATTTATAATTAATATTGTTGCCTATGTATTGTGGTCTTTGTTTTAACTCTGTATTTAATGATTTGTTATAAATAATTTACCCCTTGCAATAGCCATAACAACTTTAAATTATTATTGTTTCAATACAAATAGTTAGTAGTTTATACTTATAAAATATATGGCCCAGTTATTGATTTTGGCAGTTGCAAATCGGTAAATCACTACCTATGTGAGTGGATCATATCAAATTTTGTTAGTTATGGCAAAGAAAGTGGTCGCAATTATAACTTCTGGTTTGAATAGCATAGCTGAATTGTCTTTCGGCTATCTAGGTACTGTGGAGATCGTATATGTCTCCGCACTACAAGGAGGCCTCTACACCGCCGTTGCTGGCTGGTTTTGTTTATAATAAAATTAAGAAAGAGAGGCCCTTCGTGCGCAGATATGGACAGTCGCCTTGTCAAATAAAATATTGATAAAATTGTAAAAATACTAATATAATTACTAAATATAAAAACAGTATCGAGTTAAACATCTCTTTTATTATAAAAGAGCACGCCTCCGTTAGTACCTTGCTTTCATGTCATCCAACGTGAGTTGTCTTTCAGCGAAAAAGTTGTTCTGATAGAGAGGGGAAAGTATTGCCAACCTGTACATAAATCGATTATTTTAATTAAATTTAACTAGTTTGTTTTCGTTCGTTTTTTATCATCCTTCTTTTCAGCACCTTTACTTGTGTTTTGGTCAAAATTTGACGTGATAATATCAAAAGTCGTTGGCTTCCCAATGACGTCACAAACATAAGCCAATAAACCAACGCAGTCATACATCAACCTTTGCTGTGCATTAAAGTTAACGAGCCTTGACCGCCATTAAATACAGGAAAGTTAAAATTTAAACTCGATCATAACCACCGCCATCGCTGTCCATCAAACAATAAAACGTTCAACTGGGGTGAAGTTTTAAACTTTTTGTCAAGTCACATAAGCTAAAATAGCACTTAACCTAAATGGGGAGACCCATTAATTTCCCGCGAGATGCTTAATGCAAAAAAAAATGAGTGAATAGGTGCGCCCTGTTTGGGGACAGTTTTTTCCACTGGGAGATGAATAGGACCCGGATTGGAGGTCATTCCGAAACAAACATTTAAGACAGATAGCAATCTCTCAATTAGCCTCACAAACAAAAGGGACAATATTTTTATAATTAATTGTCTTAGCGGTCAAAAGTCAAAGGAAGAGCGGCCGGAATGGTCTAAATTATTGTGTAGGTTCCTTAATTCCATTTTTTTTGTTATAAAACACTACAAAAATGTAAAATAATATATTGCAATGTTAATAACATAGTTTAAAAATCTAACAATATCAAGATCTATTATGCGCACAGCCAGGGAGTGGAATTCCTCCCTGCCTGCGCCTGGATTCCTGGGTGCCTACAATCCTGGTATATTTAAAAATCCAGTGAATAGGCTTTTTATAGGCAAGCTCGCCCCATCATATGCCTCTTCTTAATCTAATGACTCTGAATGAAGCCAAGAGTAAGCCTATTTTAAATAAAAAGAAAAAAATAGTTTAAAAACCAAACAATAAAAAATTAAAGTCAGCAGAACTAAACAAAATGCCAACAAAGTGACAGAATCTTTGTGTTCCTACATAATTGGTACTCGAGAACAGTCACACTCGGAAATATGCTGAGTTCTCTCACGAGGATCGCATCCTAAGTTTTCCTTTCCACGATATTCGTGTCAGCTGAATTGGAAAATTATTCATCAAATCAATTCGAGACCTCCTCGATCGCTCGTAGTCTGGAAAAAAGTTCAGTAATTGGCCCTCGCGATAAAAGAATAACAGACACTCGCGAAATTTCAATTTCTTGCCTTCGGAGACAATATTTTTGTCGCGTCTTTGTCTTGAAGGTGATCCTTTTAAGACAATTTATGGTAATTGGTGCTTCTAGCCTTTACCTTTCATTGTAGACTGTAAAAGGAATCTATAAATTAATAATCGAGATTCAATGAGCTCGACTTCTTATTATTGATAGTATAATCAATGGAAATATTCCAAGTATGAGCTTGACCGTAAAGGTCAAAATTAAAGTCTACTATTATTACAAGTGTCGTTAAAAGAAAGTACTTTTAGTTCCTTTTATTACAGAAGGCACGAAACAAATTGTGTTATGCAAGTTCTGGCACTGAACGTTTGACCTTTGCGTGCAAAGTTAGGCTTCAAACAAGCTTCAAGCTTGAAAAGATGGAAAACAATAAATCCAAGCTGTAAACAACAAACACGTCTAGTTTTTTAGTCAACGCCCAATGCTGCCCACATTTCACTGTCTCAAAAAATAGGTAGGTATAGAAAAAAAGAAAGGTTTCTATTCTTGGCGTAAACGCAATATTTTTAACCTCCTTCGAGACTAAAACCAATATCCACTAAATATGTAACATACATCAATGCTGTGTCACTACCGGCTTAGAATAGCACTACTCTCTATTCCCGTAGGTATTGTAAGATCCGACAAGAAGCACTGTGTTCAAAGTAATCTTTCCCCACCAAGTTAGGCTTCTATACTCAAGAACATGTCATCCGACAGTTCGACGTCGGCACTTTCAACATAGGATATACATTGCAGTAGGCGGATTTTTCGATACTGTCGCGTAGGAGCGATGTTCCGCCCACGCGTTGTGTTCATATTCGAAGTCTTCGCTCATTCTACTTTACTTTGTTGTATGCTTTCAAGAACGATGTGATTGCGTCGTTACTCAATCTTATGGTCAGTCGGGCATCTGTGTATATTTGTATTACCTGTATATTGGTGACGACAATCTTTTACTATCGATTATGGCGGACCCCTTTTTTTGGAAGGCCTATACCCCAACAGTAGGCGTTCGTGGGGGTATATATTAAGATCATACAAATTATACCCCATTCACTGAGGTATTTGCTTTTAAACTTAATTGCAAACGTTGATGAACAAATCAAATATTTCATACTTATGGTAAATTTTAAATAGAAAAATATTGGAAAAAATTTACTCGGCCACAAGTGAATTCTCAGGCTGGAAACGAACCAGCGACCTTTGGAAATCCGGTCCAATGCTCTAACCGCTGAGCTACCGAGACTTGCGAACCACCGTCGAAATTCTCCAATACTTTTATATTTTTTTAAAAATTAAAAAATTAACTCGGCCACAAGTGAATTCCAGCCTGAGAATTCACTTGTGGCCGAGTTAATTTTTTCCAATATTTTTCTATTTAAAATTTACCATAAGTATAAAAATAGCATTGAAAAATGCAAAAATTACAAAATCATCAAATATTTCAATTTTCATTTCGCAGGCATTCCATAGTTTAGCAAAGCTTGTAAACTGTTAACCCTCGTCTTTGATGTGTTAGCAAAATCCCAAACAACGCCTGCAAGTTATAGACAAATGTTTAATAACATTTGTTTATTTAATAAACAGAACAACAAAATTATTTCGAATGAACATGGATATAGAAGCATACAGCGAAAAGTTCGCAGTCGGTCGGCCTAATTAGAAGTTGGTGCGCGTCGTTACTATCCAGTTAAGTCGAGTTCGTTAGCGGAATTCGGTTAACGCCAGTTGCTCGCTGATTGTTGGCGAAAGTGAGCAGTGGAACTTGCCCTACCTTGCACTTATTGATGTTGACAACACTTTCGTGTTATTCGTTTTACACATACGAAACAGGGATGGTTACTCAACACATTTTTTAACAAACCATGGAACTTCTCTTACCCACTAAAGTAATGGTATCAGAAAATTACAATTGTCCTACAAAAGTATTTACATAGATTGACTGCAGGATCAGGAGTCTCGATACATAAAGAAGTTGTATTTATTCCCTACCCGTCTTTTTAATAAAGATGCAAATAAATTTTGTTTCCCTATTCCATTTTCCCCGATTTCCGGGTAAACTTATAGGTAATCATTTTTGTCATTTTTATTTTGTTCGTACATTTTTTGTCCCATCCGCTAATTGTCTGATGCCCAATTTGTCCTATTCCGAAATGGTATGATTTCGATTTTGTCACATCAAGAAAAGCTTTCATATCGCAACTATCCTTCTGTGTATGCTTTCATTGCCTAATTATATCACATAGAGAAAGATTAATTTTCATGATAAAATAAAGCTCAAAAGGCAATGTTTATTAGAAACGGTGGCACTTTGTTTTAAAATTCCAATTGAAAGTAGTTTAATTATTTAATTTTTTAAATTTAGACGCATCTTCCTAATATTATAATTAAGAAATTATGTCAGTTTGTTTGTTTGTTACTATTTCACGAAAAAACTACTGAACGAATTTCGATGAAATTTAGCAGCAGAAAGTAGATAGCTTGGATTAAAACATAGGATACGTTTTTTTCTTGATATTACCACGGTAATGGGAAACACGTGGGTGGAACCGCAGGCGGCCGCTAGTAATTCATATTTGATAGAAGCTACTTTACTATAATACAAAAGAAAGTACCCAAACAAATCATGTTTTGACGACCTGATAGCAGCAGCAAAACCAATAAAGCACATGACGTTATAAAATGTCACCTATATTCATATTTCCTAGCAATTTTAACAAGAAAGACAATACAGAAAAAGTGACCCCGTTGCATTTTATTGTGTACGTCGTTACACCTCGCCTAGTAAGGGCCGTTCGTTAGTGCGATTCAGTTAGTGCCTTTTAATCCCTGATTTTTTCATTGCGAGAACATTTCGTTTCGCACAAAATAATATATACATATAGATGTATCGTAATTTTTGCAAAGTTAAATTATATTTAAAGAAGTACCATTAAACCAGCAAATTATATTGAAGAGAAAAATATTTTTTAACAATTAAATTTAAGATTTTCTTTCAAAGTTCTTTTACTCACAAAGGTTTTCAGTTAGCTCAAACAAATAGATTTTATAAGTATACCACGTGTTAGTTCTAAAATAGATTCACGCAACTAACATCTTTTAAAATTAGGTAAAGCTAATTTAGGCATTTTAGGCATAGGCTCATTTAGGCATATCGTAATTTGAATCGTATGTTTACTTTTTGAGAGTCAAATAAACATAAAATTAACAAGTCGTCATTACATAAACCCATTCATTTTACCGCTCAGTGGCGTAATAGTAAAAGGTTCGGCCTACCTTTTGGCTTTATATAAGCAACTTATGCAGTGATCGGTCGCGGGATAGGTGACCGAAAATGTATTAGCTCGAGCTCTTGCGTGCTTCAAAAGGCACGTTAACCCATTGGCCCCGGCTGAATTTGCATTTGCACCCACCAGCCCGACCTAGGCATGTGATGTTATGGCCCTTTATCCATCTATCTATATGGTTGGCCTGGCCTGTGTCCCAATGGCATTATTTTATCTCGGTCTAAATACAAATGTAGGTACTTACTGATTTGTTTATTTTTACCGCTCATTTAATTATCTTCTAACAATTGTTTATTGTTTTTTTCATTACCATCATCATTATAGTCAATAAGCCTATACTTAATCGGGTCATAAGTTCTGTCTGTCACGAGTTCTTAGTGAAGTAAAAACTATCTTTCAAATAAATATTTATTTTATGGTATGTACATAAAAACAAAGCTTACATAATTAATACTAACTGATGAAAATAATTTACGATTGAAGCCCTTGACCTTCGCGGCCACGCATCTATAGAAATACGCGCAGCGTCCATGTAGATTTTAGCGCATGCTGTAATGAAGTTGAGAGGCTTCAATTTTGGGTGTGGTTAAGCGCAAGTCCTCTTTTCTAAATAGGGCCTAGTTTCAATATCAAGGTTATTAAAATCTGGACCAGATTATGAATTTTCGTGCCGGATGAAGTCGATTTTCATGGGCTACGTGATAATTTTGAGTCTTTTTGGCTAAGTGACCGGACCTGAACCAGACCTGATGAAGACCCATTGCTAACTTTTGAACGTGGTTCGATAAAGTGGTCTACAACTTCTGTCAGGACTGTACTTTGGTGTATATTGCTCTTCTTTTACTTACCCTTTTCTGAGATATACACCTCTTTTAGACCAAAACACGCCACTCTGAGCCAATGGATAATGAGCCTCTGAGATAAATGGCGAAGGGTGATTGGCCTCGTTGGACTCAAAACACTCAATTGTTCTGATTATTGCAGTACTCTTTCATTAAAAAAAAACAATTCATCGGAAGTTAGAATCGGACCTTCCTTATTTCCTGCATATCGTTCTAACAAAATACGAGATCGGCTCAATATTTGTTTTTTTCAGGCAGGATCAAGGACATGTTATTTTTTTCTACGATTAGTCTATAATGTCAGGTCTTAGTTCAACACACTTTCTCCGCTCATTCTATTAAGTCCCACCTGTAATGCAAACAGTTTTCATTTTTGGGTCGGATTTCTTTGAATACGTACCTTCACTACATTTACCGCCGCTAACGTCCGAACCGTACGAGGATAACCATTTTTCTCTCTCTCTCAACTTCTTGAATCTTCCCCGTAATTTTCGATAGTAACTAAAGGCAAAGCTCATAGAAATATTAAATTTACCGAAAATTTGACTTGGCTCGTAACCACAATTAAGTAAACCCAGCAACACCGCCGCGTCTCCTTTCAACTACTGCTCTTAATGGAACGTATGTGTGGGTGGATAAAATAAAACTATAATTTATTTGTTTTTATATTTCTTGCATGTCTATAATTCGAACAAAAAAAAATGATTTTCAATATCCATTCAAATTTAAAAAATCGATATGTGTGACAGAACTTATGACCCGACAGCACAAAGGTTCTATAGAACACGAGGGTACGATTTTTATTTAAAAACAAAAATGTATGTACACAATTCATTATTGCTCAAAATAACACAGGATAATCAGAAGTAAGTAAATCGAATCATGATTACTTAATAAGTAAATAAATTACCATACATGCATGCCTTACTGATAACGAACTGACTAATTTGATGACGTAGGTGGCATAATAATTAATTTGTTCGAAGACAAATCGAGTTCGAGATTGGAAATATAATTATCTATAGGCAAGCTGTGTTTATGTTGCAAAGATTATGTCATTATGAAAACAGAAATATTCTTTTAACAACTAAACTATGCATAGCTTGTATAACATAACTAAATTATGCATATATAGCTACATACATATATAGCTAGCTGGCGATGCTCTTGGCGCTAAACCTTTTAAAATGTCATTCCACTTCAGTCATTCGTTTGAATTCAACAGTGACAGAGCTATTTTTGAATATGTTTCAGTGGTACGTAACTTAACTATAAACAATAATTGGAGTCAACCAAGCAAAGATTCTAAATGTCTACGTCAGAAAGCCCCGATTCTTCCAAAACATAAGAACAGAATGTAATAAGTACTTATGTAAAACAACATACATTTTTCCCAAAACTGGAAAGAAAAGTTGTGTCTCCTAAATTCGGCTATTCAAAAATTTGGCAACACTATACGCACATTTACATTCTTCAAACTTAAGTTGTTCTCACGAAATATTTTCTTTTGCTGACGTTTAGCGCTTACCATAACCACTCCGGAAGCTTTCGTTGAATTTTTCAACACACTACCTTGTACATGACTTGCAATGCCCTCTTTGGTTCAAATTATAGTTGCTCATCTCTCGTTTTCACTTTTAAAAATATTAGCAAAGGAAATTCGAAATCTGTCACCGGAAACCCTATACATTTGTCGCAGTAAGATAGATGTAGCTGTAATATAATTATATCCCTAGGCTTGCTGCCATTAAATGTATAGCAATATAGTTTTGCAGTTTTAAAGAAACGTGAATAATTGGATTTATTTATATTCATGCTGAAATTTATAATAGTGATGGCAGCCCCCGACGGATAATTAAGTCGGGGGTTTTTAAATTACTTTATCCTTTTTCAATTACGTTTTAACCGTCGCGGGTTTTTTAATATTTTATTTATTATTATTTTTGATTCAAACTTTTTGAGAGCATTGATTGTAACCTAAATTCAATTTCGCATCTTGTGAACCGTGCCCGGGATCTTTGATGCTTCAATCGCGGAAGCGACAGGACAGATCAATCGTGATCACTAGAAATAAGTCTAATTGTAATTTTCTTTATAAATGTTGAATTCTAAATTAGATTATATTTTTTAAAAACGTCCCAAAATCGTAGTTGGCATCAAAATTGGACTAGTAGTTTTAGAGATAAATGGTAACAATGGTTTGTAAAACAAAAGTTAACTGCAGCGAAACAAAGTTAACTGGTGAGTTGTCACCGTAACTCCTATCTAAGAACATGCACCAATCAAACCCGAACCCATCACTGCAAATCGCATCAAAATCGGACTAGTAGTTTTGGAGATAAATGATAACATTGGTTTGCACAAAAAACAAACAACCCCTCACGTCAGTCAACAGTCGTTGGTAAAAAAATTAAAAAATTAAACCGAATAAGTAAAATACGAAAATCAAAATAAAAAAATACCAAATAATACAACAGAAACCGTCTTCAAAATATACTTTTTGGAGTGAATACAAAAACTGAATATAAGCACTTACCTATAGGTGAAGTGCAATGTAGAATGCACTATTGATGCCTTGGCTGGCACCGACTCCAAAAAGCATATTTTGAAGACGGTTTCTGTTGTAAATATGGGGTTTTATTATTTGCTGTTTTTTTGTATTCATTTTTATATTTTACTTTTTGAATCGTTTTTTTTTATTTATTTCTTCTTTTTGTGTTAGATAAGCTCAGTACTTTTAATCATGTGCATCGTGAGGAGCATAATTGCTTAGGATCTACAATGAAGTTATTGTAACGCACCCGTAAGATACTTACAGCCTTATCACAAAAAAAATTAAAACTGTTTAATTTAGACAGTGTTTAAATGTGATGCTGTCTTTTTCAAATAATAATATTGTCAAAAAGTGACAACATCACATTTAAACACTGTTTAACTTAGACACACGATAAACACTGTTTTGTAGTAAGACCATTAGTATTTATTAATTCTGATGACTTTTACTATACGTTCCACTCCACCAAATGTTGCATTTCGAAAGCAAATGCACGAACTACTTAAGAAAATACCGAAATCGATATAAGTGTCCCATCACCAGATCCTGTCTTGACGATAATGAGATCAACTTGAAGGTGCTACCTTTCAAACAGATAGAGAATTATTCAAATCGGCTCATAAATGACCGAGTACTGAGGTAATTTGAATTTAATAGCTCCGATGACCATGTGGGGTCTTCATAATCCGTTCCACTCCACCATATGGTGCTTTTTGCAAGAAAATTCACGAGTTCCTTAAGAAAACACCGAAATCGATATAGGTGTGCCTATAATGTTTAAAAAGCTCCCTCTATTTCTCCAGGATCCCATCATCAGATTGCACAATCGGTTCAGAAATGACCAAGTACTGAGGTAATAAACATTTTAAAAAAATCATACAACCGAATTGATAACCTACCCTTTATTGAAGTCAGTAAAATCCCAAACCCCTTTTCACCTTCATATGAGATGAACATTAAAAAACATTGAAATACGTAATTCATTATTTCTGTTGTGGAGTATATTATTAGGGTGTCCATTAATAGGCTGTGACCAATAGTTTGCGCTGTCCGTTTACTAACTGACGGCTGTTACCATCTGGAATTAATAAGCTAGCAGCTGGCGCATTCTATGTTTTTCTTTCGCTAGCAGTCTAGCATGGCAGAAAACTCTATCAAGCTAATATCCTACTAATATTATAAATGCGAAAGTATGTCAGTTTGTTTGTTTGTTCCTCTTTCACGCAAAAATTCGGTTGAAATTTGGTAAGTACGGACTTTAAGTAGTGGACTAATACATAGGCTACTTTTTATCCCGATATTTCCACGGGAACGCGAGCCACGCGGGTGAAACCAGTTGGCGCTCGCTAGTTCACGAATATTTGTACGAACATAATTTGCTTTTATTTAACATCTCATTTGCTATAAACCAGTTTGATTAGTTAATTGATTATAATGCAGAAAATAAAAGTTGATTTAGTATTTGTTCAAATCGTTCATGTGGATTTCTATTGAAATATAAAATCAGCGCTGGAAAATTAAGCTAGCTGGTTGTTAGGTCTAATTTGATTTGTTATTTGAATAATAAATTAACCGGTCTAATGAAGTCATAAATAAGATTTATTTTATTTAAGAGTAATATATTTTATTATTTTGATATGTTTGAAGATTTGATTTTATTAATTTATTTAGTAAATTGATAAAATCAAATCTTAGACATCAAACAATAGATACCTACACTCCTCTTAGGGTTTTTAGAAAACCCTTTCTTAGTGTGAAGCTTTTATGTTACAAAATTAAATAACTTAAAAAAGTCTGTATTTTGTTTTCGTTATTACACGTACGTATGTCTAATGGTTGACTATTTTTAACCGACTTCAAAAAAAGTATGTAGAAAGAAAGTAAGTAGTAATTATGTATGTTTTATTATAACGTCGTCAGTGCGATTTTAAAAATCCTTTTATATCTAAAAAAACATCTGGCAAGTAGTTTTTTTATAATCCTGAAAAATACATATAATCTACATTTTGGCTGCGTTTGCGCTGATTTTTTGTGTAAGTAATAGATGATCAAACGAACTTCTTAGTGAAGTTCGATCATTATTATATGAGTCATTTCATTCGAAGATATAGTATATTTAACCAGGTAGTCCCTTTAACCTACAGGCAACACTCGCACATTTTTAGAGAAGAGAGAATCGATGCCCTCTTTTTTTTTTTTTTTTTTTCTATACGGCACATCCTCCGTCGGCCATATTTGTTCTTTCTCATTTATTTAGAGTTCATGCGAAACAAAACTTTGTGGGGTATAAAACAAGCTTGTTATTATGCTTAGGGTGGGCTTAGGGTAACTAATTATATCTTCGAATGAAATGACTCATATAATAATGATCGAACTTCACTAAGAAGTTCGTTTGATCATCTATTATATTTCGTCATTTCATTCTTCAGATATAGTATATTTAACCAGGTAGATGTTCAGAGAAGAAAGTTTTGTTTTGCATTTTGGTACTGTTTTACTTGAAAAATTAAAAGTATATTTTAATGAACAATCTTTTTATTTTAAATAATTATAACCATAAGTAAATAGGTAACAGTTTTTATGAACATTTATTGTGAAATGCAGCGAAATTATCGTTCTTAATAATATGTCAGCTATAGAACCGCACAAAAGTGTTAAGATAAAGCGGTCCGCTTTAAATTTAAGTATAATTATTGACAATCATAAGTAAGTCACAATTTTTAAGGACTTTGAGAAATGCAGCAAAATTATCATCCTTGACAATAGGTCTGTTATAGAACCGCGCAAAAGTGTTAGATGAAGCGGTCCAGCCCGCTGTCTTTCTAATAACGTCTACGCTGACTCCCGCGGAGTGTGCGGCCGACGTCGAAGCGTGTCGCGTGCTGTGCGCGGTGAATACGCGCGTGTCTACGCCACTCTCCGACAATACCGCTTTAATCCAATGACTTATAGTTTGTGCGGTAGCTGCTCTATGTGGTGATCTTGTAATCAATAAAAGATTACCTGGATTCTGGATTCTAAAACTTTTTGTCTTAGAAATATACTCTTTGAGAGCGGAAGCAGGGCAGATTTTCAAGTTATCCCGGAAGTACGGCAAAATCAGCAGCGGCTGATCACGCCCCGGCGCGGTAGTTTTAATGTTACTAGTGATGAGTATCTTAACGCCACTGTCTGTTATGGTAATATTCTCAAGCCTTATCAGTGAAAGAGTTTGAACCCTGTGTGCAGTGCACAGAGCTAAAAGTATAGTTAATTTCTTAGTGATTTTTTCGAGTGATAATGATGAATTTGGATGCCAATTGGATATGTAATTAAGTACTACTTGTGGGTCCCAGGTATAATTATACTTGGGACAGTTTGGTTTAATTTTGTAAGCTCCTTTGAGAATCCGTTTGATACGATCATCAGAGCCAATCTGATCTCCTAAAAGTAGTGATAAGGCTGAGCGGTGGCTGTTAAGAGACCCATACGAGCACCCTTCGTTAAATCGTTCTGATAAAAAGGACATAATGGGAGAGATTTTGTTATCAAAAAACTCGACATTATTTACCGTACAAAACTGCCACCAGAGTTTCAGTGAGACGTTGTATTGTTTGAGAGTATTGTCGGAGAGCGACGCCAGCATTAGGTCAAGTGCTACCGGCGGGACGTCCCGACGCTCGAACGCCGCCCGCAGAGCTTCGCGGCAGCCAGGGTAAGGCTGTTGTGCAGTGGGTGGTACTCCCTAAAAGAAGATCGAAGCAGAGTTTTACAAGGTCCGAAGTAATGTATATCGGATGCTAATATGTTTTGTAAGATTGGAAACCATGGTTGTGAGGGCCAGTATGGGAACACTATTATACCAGTAGCTTCGTCGTCGATATTTTTTCTCAGACATTTTAAAATTAAACAAAATGGCGGAAAGGCATAAAAGAAATTTGATTTCCAGTTAACGGTAAAAGCATCGACGGCGATAGCATCAGGATCTTGGTTTCGAGAGATGAAAGTATTGCATTTGGCATTGTGGCGAGAGGCAAACAAATCGATATCTGGAATACCAAAGAGTTGAGTTATTTTTTGGAATGCGGAGTCTGATAACTCCCATTCTGTGTCTGGATTAATTTTCCTAGATTCGGCATCTGCATTATTTTCTTTGGTATTAACATAGGATGCAAAAATCCAAATGTTACGACTCTCGCACCATTGCCAAATGTCCCTAGCTAGTTTATTCAGATGAGGGAATTGGATGCCCCCCATTCTATTAACATAGCTCAAGGCTGTTGTATTGTCAATTCTTAACAATATTGCACAGTTGGAATCATTACTTACAAAACTTTTAAGTCCTAAGAAAACAGCCAATAGTTCCAGTTGGTTGATATGGTATTGTTTTTCACTAAGCTTCCACTTTCCATTAACTTTTTTGTCATTGCAGGTAGCACCCCAACCAGTAAGAGAAGCGTCTGTAAATATTTCATATTTATATGTTATTTGTTTTAAATGAAAGAAGGTTGTAAATATGTTTTCTGTCCACCAATTTAAATCTTCTAAGATGGTGCTTGTAAGATTTATCTTGGTGTCAAAATTATTGTTATGCTCAAGTAAGGAAATATGTTTTTGTCTCTCTAAAATTTTAGTATATAGGAATCCGTATTTGGATGCGGGACATGCTGCAATGAGGACTCCAATCAGCTTAGCAAAGTCACGTATTGTACATCTAGGTAATTTAGAAAAGTGTTTAACCAACTGTGCAATATTATTGCGTTTTTCTGATGTTAAACTCATGGTAAACTTTTGTAAGTCATATACAAAACCCAGGAACTTTTTAGATTGTTCAGGGTACAATGAACTTTTCTCATAATTTATAACAAAACCTAAACAATGTAATAATTTCAAAGTTGTTTGTACATTGTTTTTGCATTCCTCAAAATCATTACCTATGCAGAGTAAGTCATCCAAATAAATTACTGATTTATAGCCCTGTTTTCTAAGGTAAGTTACTACTTCCTTCATAATTTTAGTAAAAACCCGTGGGGCTATTGATAAGCCATAGGGCATAGCTGTAAATTCGTATAACAACTGTTCGTTAGAATAAGGGTTTCGAAATTGAAATCTTAAATATTTCCGGTCTGAAATTGCAATCGGGACTAAAAGATAGGCTTCTTTGAGATCAATGGTGGCTAAAAATCCATCCTGAGGTACTATTTTGGAGACCGTCCTATGATCTTCCATTTTAAAATGTGTATTTGGGATAAACTTGTTTAATGACTTTAAGTTTAGGATGAATCTTTTTCCACCATTGGGTTTGTCTGCTAAGAAAATTTTAGAGATGTACTGATCACCGCATGGAGAGCAAGGGGTTACGGCTCCTAGTTGTTCAAGATTTTTTATTGCCATGAACATTTCTATACTGTCACAGTTAACTGTGGATTGTGGAATAATAGGTTGAGTTACTCTTTCGCCAAAAGGTATTGTAACTCCATGCTCAATCCATGATAATACAATATGGTTATTGGTTATATCTAGCCAGCATTTGTAAAAGTAAGCAAGTCTCCCTGCGTGTACCTGTTCTAGTGCTGCGTGTTGGCACGATTCTTGGGCTGGTTGAAGCCCTTGGAGGTTGATTGAGTTGGCATCATAGGATATGTTCTGCGAATTGGCTTCAGCACTGGTCTGTGTTGACCTCCCCGCCCCCCCCTGATTGACGGGTGTCGAGGAGGTCCTGTCCAGTTTTCCTGACTAGAGCGGTTAGTTGAAGGTTGTGGAATGGCTTGAATTGGTTTTTGGTTTCCTAATTTTCTGATTTGTTTTCCTTGTTTTTCTATGGCTTTACATGCCTTTATTTTTTCGCCTAAACTGTTTCCAAATAGTGTTTCATCGCGTTCCGATTCGTTTATGACATGTAATACATTCTTTTCCAGACTTGGTATGACGAGTTTTACTCTGTCCTTGGTGAAGGAATGATGTAAATCAGACAGAAGACGGCAGCTGTCACTAAGGTACTTTAAAGCCTTTACCTTATCATCAGTTCTAAGTAAGGTATCCATGGCTCGGTTCGATGCCGAGATACCTTGGCCAAGAGCTTGTTGGAAACCGGCAAGTTTTTTGTCTCTGCCTCTGACTATGTCGGAAACGGCAGCTGCTATCTCCGGGTTCAGCTTTGGAGCTTGCAGTAAAGTACAATTCCTTGGGATGAGGTGTTCTTTCGCCATTCTTTCTTTCTCCTCTTTGGGGAGGCCTTTGCGCAGCAGTGGTGGCCATAGAGTTGCTAAGCTCTCGTGAACAGCTTCTCCGAAATCTGGTGAATCAGAGGTGGAAGCGCCTAAAGCCGACAATAGTTCGGGGTCCAATGTTGTTTCCGTTTCTGGTACGGCCTCAACAGGCGGCGTAGTATCCGTTTGGATATCGTCAGGTGGCATCGCAAAATCAGCATTTAGCGGAGACCCGAGCGGCGGCTCATGTGGGTCGCTTGTTAGCGCACTTATGGCGCCATCTTGTTTGGTAATTAACGAATCTAAAACCAAGTAAATACAGTAAAGTATCTGTTTAAATTTCGCAAGAAATTATGAGCATTGGCTTAGTAGGTATGCATTGAAAATTATTTTGTCTCGCAAACAAAATAACCAGATATATGTATATATTTCTGAAACATACTAAGTCGCGGGAAACTCGCAGTTGCCCACGTTGTTGTAATTGACTCGCAGTCAATCCCAACCGCGGTACTTACGTATTCATCTAATATTTTGTTGTTTTATCAACGGACAACTCGCAGTAGCCCGCAATCGCGAAGGACTCGCAGTCCATCTCGATGTAATATGCATTTGAATCACTTAGCACTTTCACAATAACCTAAAAACACTCCAGCTCCACTCACCTGGAATATTTTCTTCGTCGGATGAATCCGATATATGAAGTATACGACTTTTGTCTTGTAACTTTTTGATTTTCCGTTGGTAACGTTTTAATTTCTCATAGGTACTTCGTTTCGGCATTTTTTCAAAATTTTTCGTGTGCACTCGTTGCCTCGCACGAAAAAGGAATGAGAAAGAACAAATATGGCCGACGGAGGATGTGCCGTATAGAAAAAAAAAAAAAAAAAAAGAGGGCATCGATTCTCTCTTCTCTAAAAATGTGCGAGTGTTGCCTGTAGGTTAAAGGGACTACCTGGTTAAATATACTATATCTGAAGAATGAAATGACGAAATATAATGGCTGATTATGTAACAAAAAGTGGTTTTCTTGCCTTGGCTGGCCCCGACTCCAAAAGTTTTATTTTTTACTATATGATGTCTTTTTTTATAAAAAGTATTTTTATGTTAAAATGTACTTTATTCTATTTGTTCTCTTATCTTTAACGTTATGTTAAAAGTTTTTGTTGAAAAGCGAACAAACGAGCAGACACAATTTTAAAAACTGTTAACATATTTCATATACCGATTCGAAATCGTTGCCAATTTTATACTTGGGTTCAAATAGAATTAACATTCCCTTTATCCTGCGGTGATTGTTCATAAGCAGGAATTTATTCCACAAAATTTCACAAATATTACAATCGCTTCTGAAACCCCTGGGTACCCCAATCGGAAGGGTTCCGTGTGACGTATGACAAATGTTCCTTGGGGTCGTCCGAAGGCCCCTACCATCAGCTGTCAAAGTATTATTTACCTCTTAGGCCCCGGATTATGAGGTTAAATAGATATTCCGTTGTTCTCAGGACACCGGTGTCCTGCCAGCAAACGACGAATTAAAAAGACCTCTGACCTCCCATACTAGACCTGGAGTGAAAGAAAAACACGGGATGTGCCTGCTGCTTTCCAGTATAGAGAGTAAATCGTGTCAATGGACAAGATATTTTCGAAAACTATCTCCCGGAATCCTCAACAACTAAGGAACTGGCTGTCAATCTCTAACTGCCGAAACACATTAATGCTGAAAACATTGTTGATAAGGCGTCAGACTTAATGGTGGTAGATACTTACAACAAGCCCTACCCACCAACCAAAAAAACCTGCTACTATTATTTCCGTACAGACTCAACCAATGCCAGATGTGTCATTGTTAAGATGTGGCCATGACAGTGATGTTCATACATTTCACTCTCAAATTGACCTTGGATGCCCTACAACCGATTCATGGCGTGTAAGTATGTATGTTTATAAACCTCTCAGGCCCTGGATTATGAGACACAATAGATATTCCATTGTTCTCTGGACACCGATGTCCTGCTATCGAATGAAGATTTGACGGACAAAACTATACACCGCGTTTTTATCGTCATCTCGCTTACAATATTACTATAACATTTTTGTAGACTCGTAGTAAGTCCTCTGAGCGGACTGTTTACTGCGTGCAGTTGACATTGATTAACAACTATCTCCAAACGGTATAAAAGCTGAATGGGAGTATACTAGACTGGATTCTATGTTCTATACGAAATTTTTAAGGCCGGGGTCAAAGGTTCCAATTCCAATCGAGTCCCAAAATACTAATAATTGCAGCAGTTTGCAAATTAGTTTTACAGTAAAATGAAGTTGTTGTTAGAAAACGATTGAGATTTAATCAAATTACTGTGCACCAAGTTTTTTTACTATATACTTTAACTTTTACAGGGTTTATCAAATTACAGTTACTATATACGAGTTTGATAGATTATTGCAGTTATTTCAGTTTGTTTATTACACTAACAAGCATCTTATTCTCTAATTTTCAAACTAAAAACGCCTCCACAGAAGTTAATTAGTAATTTAATAACATTGTATCAAAGTTACATATAAAATCCCTTGAAATTGTTTATAACACATGTCTACTTAACAGTTTCAGTAATATCTTTCCTTAGATAGTATATTTAACTGCTTTTATTGTTGTCTAAAATGATTTTCAATATTATAACCTTGTTTACTTTTAAGTTATTACATTGCAATAGTTTCTTACCATATTATTACTAGTGTTATTATAGAATATGGTACTAAATCCATCTACAACATAATAGAAACCATAGTTATATTGTATTTCTGGCTATAACATTACATCAAAACATTTTTAACAGTTTTTCATAGAAATAATCTAATTGTTTAATAATTATGCAATTTGAAGATCAAATATGTTATTCTATTTATAAATTCTTACTTATTCAATCTATTTTTATATAACTTTATCATAATTTAATCAAAGTTTTGTAAAATAACGAATTTGTTGAGAATATCGTTCGATGTGACGTCACTTGTTTACGACTTGCTATAAAAGGGGCCCCGCTGCCGGATCGGGCACATTCGTTGGGCAGCAGTCACACCGAACGGACCTAAGTTAAGTAACCTTATCTTGTTTTGCTAGTGTATTAGTGTGTACTTGTAGTGAATTCTTAGTGTGAATTTCTGAAAGTATTTTCTAGATAATAAATATGTGAATAAGATAATAAAGTGTTAATAATTTTATTTTAAATGGTTGTTTACTTTCTTTCTTTATTATTCTAAACATTCTAAAAGCAAAGTGCTTGTTGAACCTGGTAAACTATTTTGACAAATAAGTGTTTATTGCCAATTATTATTCAAACCTTTTTCTAAATATCTGAAGATTGAAATTAAGAAATGCTTTTCCTTAAGATTTCTATTACTTTGCCAAATAGTTAAGATGCATTTTTAGTCATTTACCAATCTATAATCTTACAAGTTCGTAAAATAATTTTTTGGTGCAACCGGCGGTAATACCAAAGACAACCAAATGAGAATAAAAAGTGTAATATACTTAAAAAAATTGTTTTAATTTTCTTTAAGTAGTTAGTATTATGCTAAAGAATAAGTTAATATACTCTACTCAATGTAGTTTAAAGAAGTAAATGCTGTTGATATCTATCTAAGTAGCTACTGTAATATTCATAGTAAACACCGTCCAAAATTACCTGGCCTTTACAAACAACACCTAATTTTGCTAAAACAACACATCTAATACAGGGCTACTCAAATTAACTAGAACAATATTTCAGGCGACCGCCGAATATTGTTATTGTTCCACTAAAGAGGTGCAGGCATAGGGTAGGTTTCATCAATCATAATTTATTACCCCATTGTTATCGGGTCTGAATAATCGGTCATATCCGAAACACCTTCCTGAAGACGCTTCCACACCAAACAAAAGGAACGGATGCTTATTTAAGCCAATTTTAGGTTTAACACGACGAAGCAAATTGAGCTTTAATGTTTGGAGTTACTAGTTTAATTGCGATGACTGGCCTATAACAGTTTGGAGTCCTTAATTGAATGGGAGTAGATTAGTTTTGTAGTCGTTTTTGAAGATTAGTTGTTGTCATATGCTCCGTGGTAGACTTCCGAATAGGTGGATCGACGATCTGATGAAGGTCGCGGGAGGCATTGGACGTGGGCAGCGCAGAATCGATCGTCGTGGAGATCCTTGGGAGAATCAGTCACCCAACAGTGGATGGCATGTGATGATAATGAAGATTAATGCAGAACCGGTGTGCGCTGGGTTAAAAACCTTCCTAATAGATAAGGCTAAAGGCGGATTCAAACTACTCCCGGAATCCCCAACCACTATGGAACTGGAAATCTTATTTTTGACTGTCAGATCACATAAATGCTGAAACCATCATGGCGACTAACAGACAGTAAAATCTAATAATACCTTCCATTCCTTATAAAAATATTCTTAAAGTCTGAATACCTACTGGCGCGATATCTATTCTTTTTAAGGCTCGTTTTTTTACTTTCATTAGCCTTTTTAAGAAGCGGACGACAGCTAAGAGGTACTTTTAAGTTAATGAAGTTAGTTATTGATGGCCATCTCTCGCTGGATAATACTTTGCACCTGGTTAAAGCTTTTATAAATTAAATTTTATTCCCTAGGTACACTATTCCGAAATACAAAAAGCAAATTTTTCATTGACTAACTTCTTAACACTTTCGCGGACAGTGAACGAGACACAATAGGTTTTTTATTGTTATCACTGCTATAGGCGTTGAATGTCCGCGAAAGGGTTAAGCAATGTTTATTTAATAAAATCTATTAAATCAGCTCTATTTTACTTATGAAAAATAAATTGTGTTTATAATACCCTTGTTCCCCGTAAAAGGCTATAACGTAAGCCTTAATTAAACAAAATTGGAATGAAATATGAAACTTTATTTAAACCTTTCTCTGGCAATGAACGAGTTTTAGTAGCGAAGGGCCATACAAACCGATTGCCTTTGGCTTCCCTTTTACAAATCCCACCCCAGCGAACCACCATGCAGATTATAATAATTATGTCATCCAATTAGTTGAATATGCGTGGATGCTAGGCAGTTGCAAAGAGAGCAAAATGTTTTATTTTCCAGGTCTAGTGGTAACAACCACCGGTATCAGACCCAGGGGTCTCGGGTTTGATTCCCAGCGGGGATGCATATTGTATTCTGTTTGGTTGGTGATAGGACTTGTTGCAAGTCCGTCTGACTATCTAAGCCTGAGGCCATAACAACATTGTATTCAGTATTGTTGTGTTCCGGCAGTGAGAGATAAGATAGCCAGTTCTTCAGTGATGAGGATTCCGGGAGAGGCTCGCTTCCATATTCGGCCTTATCAATGCTTAACATCAAGGCTAAGAGTGTCCCCGTTGTGCATAACAAAAAAAAACTATTGTCGGATTAGTGGATTTTTCTTGGTCCGGCTTACCTTCCCCACATTTTGATCCCTCCGCTACTGATGAGTAGTGATTAAATACTAACCGAGTTAGTTTGTAAACTATATCGCAGCCATTAGCGCTCCAGAATATATTAGTGCTTAAATTAATATATACCTAAGCTTGTTTAATATGAAAATTTAGTTAAGGGTAATATTATAACGAACTTATTATTGTTATCAATGGTCGATGTTCTGCCGTAGATATGCTACAAAATATTGATAATTAATAACCTTTATTTAAATAATAATTAACCTTTAAAACTCGAATGTACTAAACATATTATTACACAAGAAAGAGATAAGAAGAAGCGAGTTAGCTGATACGCGTCGCAATTTTGCATACAAACAAAAAGAAGCTGTTCATCCCCTCTAGCGTGAACACCGCTATATCATGCGATATGATATAAGCGCATCATGCTGTCTTGCTTACTCCGCTACGATGTGACCGGAACAGTGGCACGTTATCGAGTTATCGATTCGATAAAAGTCGCTCATGCTAGGCCTACATACATACATATCCATTTTTATCATTATCATCTCAAGGTCATCATCAATAAAGTATCTATGTCCCAAATTTCAAATCCGTTCAGCTGTTTTTGCATGAAAAAGTAACATACATACAAACATTTAAACTTTCATATTTATTAATATAAACAGGACAAGATAGTAGGATTTTTTTAATTATGTGGCGCCATCTTTTTTTGTCCGCATCGCTTTTTGTATTTTTCCGAAGGAATGAAGAATTTTAAGGCGATAAAAGAATTCTATGTTCCTCTCCTGGCTACAAAGTATTTGTGTCCCTAATCTCATCCAATCCCGTTCAGCTATTTTTGCGTGATTGAGTAAAAAACACTTAAAATGTGAAAACACTTGTTATTACAAAAAAATATTAAAACGCTGCGTGAACATCTGTTTAGCTAAACAGTGTTTTACGATTAGACACTGTTTAAAACAGTGTTTATGTTTGCCTATTACAAAACACTGTATAAGTCGTGTTAAACTAAAACCGCATTGAACGCAAAAAGCCCCGTCCCGTGTTATGCAAATGGTTTAACATGAATGCATTACATTTTATGATAAAAAAAAAAATTTTAAAAATAGCCTGTGCTATGTAATTGCCACAAGAATAGCACGACGCATTATATCCAACATTTTTTGTTCAAAATAATATCCTACAGACAAAAAAAAAATCTGATAGGTACTAGCAGCATGGGAAGCTTTAAGTAGGCACTTTATTATATGAGTTTTTAAAAGTTTTTCTATATATGAAAGTGATTAACTTAATGCCACAATAAAATACTTAAGTATGGGTATCTTGATAACTTTTAACACACTTGCCTCATGTCGCGCCCAATAGCGTAGTGCACAGGCCACTTGTATCTGTGGGTCTATAGCTACGCCTCGACGGTCTTTAATTAAATCAAATATTTTTCCCGCAAAATATTTACTAAACCGATACTTCCTCTTGAACAAAAGATCGTCGTAATGTTCAAACGGGTTGATACGTGTGCGGTTTATCTGAGTATCTCGAAAAGCTTCCATATAATCCAAATCTTCCATATCAATATAGTCAAATGAATCAACAAGGCTGAAATCCATACTTCGTATCTATTAATTTTACAACACTCGCAACGGAAATTCAACACAAAACTGAGACAAAGAGATCCTTTTTTTAGGTTAAACGCGCCTTAGACAAGCCCTTGCACGTGTTTAATTTTAAACAATGTCTAAGGTGTGTTTAACTCTAAACATTGCCTGAAATATGTTTTGTAATTGGACTTTTTTTAAACACGTGTTAAACTACTGTTTAACTTTTTTGTAATAACACTGTTACACTTTTACATTAGTAGGATAGCAAGGATTTCTAAAATTTTTGCGAGATTAATTAACAAACATCCAAGCATTCACTTACGTTGTTCCCATTCCCGTGAAACTATCGGGATTAAAAGTAAACTATACTTTAATTCAGGCTATCTTATATCTGTGTGCCAAATTTCATCGAAATCGGTTTAGTAGTTTTTTTTTTGGGAAAGAGTAACAAACATCCATCCATCCAAATATTCTCACAAACATTCGCATTTATTATATTAATAGGATAGGATAGGAAAGGATAGAATTTATTATTTATTGTTCAAATGCAACGAATGGCGGCCTTTAATGCCGTTACCTCCGCGAGGAATAAGGTTACCGCGCGCACTTAGGTTGTCGCATGGTAAGAATAAAAAGTATTCTATGTCCAACTCCACGGTTCAAGTTATGTTCATACCAAATTTCACTGAAATCTGTTTAGTGGTATACTCGGAATAGCCAGGCAGACAACAGTCACTTTCGCATTTATAATATTAGCATTGATTAGTGTGAATGGAGAAGTATTTCATGTCACGAAGTATTGTAAAAAATATTCCAAAGCGTTCAAAGTCGCTATATCCATTTTGTATAATTTTTCTATACAAAATTTTAAGTGCGTTTTCAAACCTATAAGGTTTGATTCATTTCCACCACGTCGCACTTCAAAATCGATGCCATTTTCGTAATCAACATCCCATAAACCATCAATAACGACACCTATATCGATTTAAACAGTATTAACCCCCTTTTGCCCCCTTAGGGGTTGATTTCCATAAATCACAAAATTTAAGTCTTATAAGCCTCATAAACAATAAGTGACTTTTACTTCATCCCCCTTTCATACTTTGGGGGTGGAGTTTATAAATTAAAAAACGCCGAGACTAGTGAATGTTAAATTATAATTATCAACCTTAATACAAAAATTGGAAGATACTTTAAATCCTTATTTAGTGCACCTTTAGACCTCAAAAGGAGCTTATGTGCCAAATTTGGAGTCTCTAGACGTAGCGGTTTGTGCTGTGCCTTGATAATTATGACAGTCAGTCAGTCAGTCAGTTTTTTCTTTTATATATTTAAGATTCTTGAAGCTCTTTGGTCTTCTTCATTGTTTCCAGTATATTTTTCCAAGCATCATGAACGTTTCCGTTCATTAATTACTTAAAACAGTTTTCAAAATCCATTAAAGCTGCAACCGCGTGATTTGCATAGCAGATGAAAGGCCACCGTGCATTAAAACGTCCGGCCTCCACAAAGAGAGGATTTAAATGTAGTTTTAGTTGATTATGTGTTCAGTATCTCATTATCATATTCAGCTCAATATTATAATGAAGCTAAAATGTTAATATATTTGCTACCTACTAATAATAAAGCCTCAAAACCGTATTGGTATTAAATAGCTATACGGGATAATCACAGAACACATGAAAGTGTTTACAAACAAGCATGTTACTCATTTAGTAGGTACTGAAAGAAGAGACAACTCGAAGACAGTCACATTTGCCATGACAATGTGAAAAAAAACAATATGGCCTATGTTTTGACTATGTTTTTTTTTGTGTTCCGTGGTTCTGACGTAAACTACCTGCAGTAAAGTACCTACCTTAAATAGCTCAATGGTTTAGCACAAAAGGGTGAATATGAAGTGACGGCCATCTAACTTCTAATACTTACTAACCTTTTTATTGTTCTGTGGGGATTTAATTTTACTAACGACCAACATTAACCTATCTCTTGAGATAAATAGGACGATAGGTACTGGTTTCGTTACTTAGCAACCGTCGTTATTTTGGTCACATTAACGAATATATCTTAAGCAACTATTTCAGATAGCCCTATCTATTTCTAGAGATAGGTTATTTATTTCGGCCGTAAGAAAGTATCTATGTCAACGGCATAATATTATTAAAACACTGGTGCCTGGCAACAGGCAGTACAAACAATACGAGGCTATTAAATTACTTATCTAATTTCAACATCGTATCTCCTTCGTAGTTTGGTTTTAGAAAAGGTATCTCCACCGAAGACGCCGTAACATCCCTTACTTCACTGATAACAAAACAATTACTACTACAAAAACGATCTTTGCAAGTATACAATACGAGACACAAGCTGCCTATATTTATAACAAAACTAACAAAGTTGCACAAATATACGATAAAACTTACCACGAGTGTAAAATAATTGCGACCAATTGGATTAAAACATTAAATAACGATGAAACCGAATTACTCTTAGCTACACACGGATAATGTAATTAGATAACATACACACTCAGACACACACACACACACACACACACACTCACACACACACACATACACACACACACGCGCGCACACACACTCACACAAACACGTGTGTGTTTGTGTGAGTGACACACACACACTGACCTTTTTATTTGATTTTTAAATTTTCTCTTAATTGTTTATATAATAAATGTTTAGTTTTTTAGATCTTAATGAATTACAATATATCATGCACTTTAAGTTAAGCTAAGTTGAATACTAAGAAGGAGCGTTGTTCCCTAATACAGGCATTTATATGTCTTATAATTATAACAAAATTGTAGTTTTATTTTAAATGTAAATTAATTAGTTTTTCATTTTCATTTTTAAACACATTCATATTCCAATGTGACAAAATTCTAATGTTATTTTTTTGGATATAAGTACTAAACTTGATGAAGTTATCAAGAGTTAACTTGCTTATGGATGGAGCATACCTATTTCTCCATCTTTCTGAGAGTACAATGAATCGTCTCATCTATTCACAATTTTCTCAGATCTGGACTACCTCATGAAAAGTTTCAGTCTGTACTGCATCACTATTCGTGGCTTAAGTGTGATCGCACCTTACCGTTTCTGTACCCTCGCACAGGCGAAGGAATGTATGGACAGGTCGGCGATTTGCGAAAAAAATATGGTTACGCGTGACAGCCACCTTAGTACTTTTAAGCACTTTTTTGCGATTTCTGTAAACAATATTTTAGTAAGAAAATCTGCATGTAGGTAAGATTTTCCAAAGGTGAAAAAAAACTACAAATAGATCTAAGCTATAAATTTTTCAACTTGCTTACCCGTGCAACTTGCCTTTTTTCTCCCTGTTTCGAAGATAACAATGAATCGTCTAATATATTTACAATTTTCTTAGCTTTGGAGTATCTTATAAGTAGTTCCTGCACTGCATCACTATTCGTGGCTTAAATGTGATCGCACCTTACCGTTCCTTTCCCCTCGCAAGCGAAGGAAATTGGATTTTTCTTTATCCCGCGGGTAACTTGATATTGTGTGAATTATGGAAATTGCCGCGTAAATTGTTGATTTATTGTCGCTGATCTATGTGATTGTGCTGGTATTGTTTTGGGGATGTGGGGATATTTGTTATGGAACTATGGAAAAAATGTCGTCACGCCATGTCTTGGAGAAGTTGGAAGGAAGATTATTTATTTGATTGTTTCAATGAAAGATTAAGTACGGAATGTAGTTAGTGACGTAAGTATTTGGGAATATGGTTTGTAACACCTACTTGTTTAACAGATGTTTATAAGATGGATTGAAAAAATTAAAATAAAAATTAGTATTTTTTTTATAAAAACTTAAATATTTGTAAGCAACTTAAAAGAATAAACTAAATAAAAGACCTAATAAGCCACTAAAAGGTTTGACCGATACGAAGTTACCATTTTTTACACACAAAGTACGAAATACACAAGATTATTATATCTAAACAAAATATAAAATATACAATATACTGCGCTATATATATAGGTAGGTGTAGGCAGGTAGTAGGAAAAACATCATAATTTTCAGGAGTAAAGTCGAATACGGAATTATATTCCTTTAAGTTCCTACATTCAATTCCTTACCTATAAACATGAAAAAATACTTTAAAACCAAAAGCTGCAATAAAGACAATAGTTCTAATAAAACAAGGTAGTAAAACAAAATCATTATGAAGCTACTGGAATAAAAGAAGTAATAATTGACTGTCATCTCCAATACTTAGTGTCAGAGGATCCTTCGTTTTAAAAATTAGTTTTCAAGAATTGAATTTCTCAAGGAAAATGTAGGTCGACGTTCTAACAAGTCTCTTCGCTCACATGCTTAATACTTCAATCTGCCTGGATTGGATAACTTACCTTATGCTTTCTATCAGATTTCCTTTGTTTGAAAACTGTCGTGGTGCGAAAACAAGACTTGCAATTTAAGATCAAACTTCTGAAGCAGAAACTGTTTTCTATTTTGTACATAGAAATAATAAGCTAGAATATATTTTTAAAATCTTCGTGAAATTATTATAATGTAATGTAAATGTTACGTAAGACGTCATCATGATTGATTCCTGTAAGAGGGATCTTTACTTAACAAGTTTTTCAATATGTATATTTTACGACAGCCAATATTTTTGCGACAAAATGTCACAACGTTTACATTGTCACAGATTAGTAAATAGTAACTTACATTGTTTCCATCATGGTGATGGCGCCATAATACCTACAAGTAAAATCCACCTTTATACCAAACACATTATATTTCTATTACCAAATCCGACCGGAACTTAAGTTACCCAAAGGAATGAAAAGACAAACAAGTTTGCGGTTGTTCGAAATCGTATCAAAACCCAACCGAACATTAAAAAATCAACGGTAAATCTCCTATGAATAATAAGTTAAGACCCTTTTAAAATATTATCCACTTTACCAGATACAAATTATCCCTTTCAGGTGCGTACATAAATCGGGGAGCAAGCCTCAGCATTAGTATTGCCAACCGTACGCAAATTTATTGCTGCGAATTTAAGTGGCTTCTCAATTTCAAGGTCTGACGCTTCGTGAGGATGGTAT
The DNA here is from genome assembly GCA_910589605.1 of Chrysoteuchia culmella. Classification (NCBI taxonomy): domain Eukaryota; kingdom Metazoa; phylum Arthropoda; class Insecta; order Lepidoptera; family Crambidae; genus Chrysoteuchia; species Chrysoteuchia culmella. The sequence continues at coordinate 9,179,244 of OU342651.1, forward strand.
CCCCGAAAGAGACGTGAGATGCTTAGGAAGAAAAAGCAGATGTGATTCCTTTTTATGCCACACACAAATGACCACAGAAAGGTACTGATATGAAAATTGCTTAGTTCTTGAAAATAGTTGTATTCAAGTATCTAACTAAGGTTTTAGCTAATAGCCAAAACTACAAACTACAGATTCAATTATTAGGCTGCAGCCAAACGACGCTTTTGTACACAGCTCGCAATGTTATGCCGTCGCGTCGGCTGAAAATACGTTTGTGCCATACTTATTATTTATTAGTAAAGTAAAGTTTTGTATGAGTCACAAGGGCAAAACTTTCACAATTTAAATAAAATTTAACTCACATAAATTGACCTCGTTTGAATATCACTTTTTGAAAAATATATCAATTAACTTAAATTACTTATTATCTAATTAGACTAAAAAAAATACTTGTCTCTAAAAATGTTATGAGTATTAGAACATTATTTTTAAAAGAAATAGAAAAAGAAAACTCGTGACAAAAGTTTTAAATATGACTATTTCAATAGCTGCACATTATAATTAGATGTAAGTACATTTGAACTTCAACCACTGCACATGCAAGCAAAAACATTGTAATAAAACAACTTTTACGGATATCAAACGCGCTATATTTCCACGAACTAAGTTGTAATTGTCCGTATTTCTTAGGTTTTTTAGGGGTTTTTTGATTTTCCCGATGTTTCGGCACCTTTACAGCTGCCGTGGTCACGGGATGACTCATTGTAACTCAGTTTTTGGCATTTAACAGGAGAGCACGACAAAGATTCAAAAAAATTTAAGCAGTTTCGGATAAGCCCTAATGCCAATCGATCTTGACATCTTAATTAAACATGGTTAGACCTAAACCCTTGTATTATTTTGATGTTATATATGTATATATTTAATTATTTATTGTATAATATTTGTGAGTTACAATCAAATTCATCCTCATATACTTTATAAAATTACATTGTAACTCGGGCGCCCCCCCAAGAAGCTCAGTAAATACTGTGATCCATATTATTTATTTTATTATGTGATAATATATACTGATCGTGCAGTCTAGTGTATTGACGACAGTGAGTATTTATTACGGTTACCTAGATTTTTTAATTGAGTATTGGTAGATTGTGATAAATACTGACGGGTCTATATTAAATCAAATTAAGTAATACTCTAAATTAAAATTTAAAAAACAAGATTTCAATGCGCAAAACGTAAATTGTCATAATTGTGACTTGAGATTAATGTAATAAACATAACGTTTGTTTGCACAATATTAAATTTTATAAATATATAGAGTGGAAGAAAAAGACGGTCGTCGGAGGAAAAGTACCCTAAATATTGATGTAAGCAAAATTTACTCAAAGGAAACATTTCTTTAAAAAAAATAGTCAAACTGCATTTAAAGATTTTTGATAGATCACTTACCTGCACCGGGAATTGAACCGGCTTAAAGTAAGAAAGTTGAGAAAAAATAAAATTCTGCACTTTTATGGTACCAACCGATAGTCTTAAGTAGAAATATCAATATTAAACAAGAAAATATACTAGGAAAAGCAACTAGTCTCATGTCGCCTTGACGGGATTGTCTAGTATATTTTCTTGTTTAATATTTATCACATAAAAATAGCATTGTAAAATGCAAAATTAAAAAGTTATAAATAGAAATATCAATTTGGCTTAAGTAACTTAGTCAAATCAAAGTCAAAGTCTGGAAAGATAAAAGAATACATAAAAGTTCAAAATACTTATTGTAACTGGGTACTTTCTTACTAAAATTAAAATGAAATTCACTTATTTAACTTTATAAGTTGCTTGAAATTAATTCCAATTGCAGCAAAACACAAATTATAATTTTAAGTTAATTAAGTTTCTTAGACTAATATTCACCATAAATTGATACAAAAGCCGACGAGACGCGAGTTCTATCGATGAATAAGTCTGTGTCAATAAAGTTTTTCAAACATGTTTTTCAGGATTTGTTTTTAATTTTAAATGGTTTGTTACTCGTTCTAAATTAATATTTAAGATAACACTAGCGATTGGTAAAAGTACAATATGTTATAGTTTTCATTTAAGCCGGTTCGATAGCCGGTGCAGGTAAGTGATTTATAAAAATATTTTAATGCAGTGTACTTATTTTTGAAAATGAAGGAATGTTTCATTTGAGTAAAATTTACTTACATCAATGTTTAGGGTACTTTCCCTCTGACAACCGCCTTTTTTCCACCCTGTATAAGGCAAAATTAATAACAAGTACTTCTGTTGTCAGAAAAAAATAACCATGAAAAAGTAATTTAAGTAACACCTAAATTTTTTACCTATCACGTTACCTACAGGAATAAGGAATAAGACAAACTAGGCGTTTTAATTTTAGACTATCAAATAATGTTAATAATGTTATGCATATTTAAATTATGCGAATTCATTAATAGGCGCACTAAGCGTTATGTTTTTTTTAATATGTTCAAAGTTATGTTACGTTATGCCAAACCTGTTATACGAATTCATATTCTGACAATTAATGTCAGACGTATTAAAAGACACCCAATAGCCACACTAGCTTTGGTGGCCATAGTCATTTCACGCATGCGATCTGTATGAAAAACTTTGCAATACTGACGTGACAAATACTGAATGTGTAGGCTTTCTTGTTTGGTATTGGGGGTAATATTAAAACTTGAACCAAATCTCTGTGGGCTTAGATTAATAACTCTTCGGTGTTATTATTCTAAGTTTGTGGGTATGGGCACTCGCTCAAACATTCTGTATGATAAATACTTATGTGCACCTACCCGATTGTTTAAAATTAATTATGTTTTATAATTCTGTTGTTGGTTGCTCTTTATTAAGTTATTTTTGAGAACCTAGTATCTAGATAAACTTAATTTAGGTTTTTAAGATACTACTAAACCATGAATGTAACATGTTTATTGGCAAATGAATAAATAAAATAAATAAAAATAAAATAAATATTCGGCCTAGTCGACCACTTTTTTGTATTTGGCCAAATACCGAAAATCTACGTACTATTCGACCGAATACCGAATACTGAATTATATATATATATATATATATATATTTAAATATATATATATATATATATATATATATATATATATATATATATATATATATATATATATATATATATATATATATATTTCTGTAGTGAAATAGTTGCTAAAAATGATATTTTAATTGGACATAATCGATTGTTATTTATTGAACTTACACGGTTCCACTTTAAAATCAATTAAAATGAATACGATAAACTGCACATAGAGATTCACTTTATGCCCAAACTAAACTTGTCAAAATACCCAACGGTAGTAATATTAGAGAAAAGAAACTCGCAAGATTTTTGTTATAAGTGAATATGGATGAAGCCGTGACCACGCGAGATTGTCTAAATCTTGCAATTTTGGTGGACTTTATGTATTTTTTAACCGACTTCAAAAAAAGGAGGAGGTTCTCAAGTCGACGGTTTTTTTTTTTATGTATGTTTTACCATAACTTCGCCAGTTGGTAACAGATTTTTATAATTCTTTTTTTTATCTGATAGAAAATGGTTTATGTGTTGTCCCATATAATTTTTACAGAGATTTGGCCAGTAGTTTTTTTTCAGAATCCTGAAAAATATCAATCACGTTTTGGCAAGTAGTCGTTTACCTCATCGTTTACATCCTTGTTGTGTATATACTGACTTTTAGTGTAGGTAACGACACATGATGTAACTAAAAAAATCTGAAATAAAAACATTTTATAAAAAAAAAAAACCGACTTCGAGCGCGTAGGGCGGCGCAAAAATTACATCGATACATATTTTGCTCTGGCCGAATACTTTTAGCCGAATATTGGGCAATTCGGCCAGGACCTCGCCAAATATTCGGTATTCGACGACAGGCCGAATATACTATTCGTTGCAAGCCTATATTAACCTTTGCCGACAAAAATAACAACTTAAATATAAAAAAAAACGAAGTTCAATAAAGATTCCTCTTTAAATAATAAATCTCTCGATATCTCGCCACTTGTCTCAATCAAAGCACCTCTTAAGAAGCTTGTACTCCAGAAAGTCTCGTTAAAGCCTAGCCTCTTATTTTTGTTATTAAATTTAAATTAAATTGAAAGGAACTCTTGACTTGGGTGTCCGTTAGCTTGGTTGTTATTAACTCTTTCAAAATAAAATTATATTATAAAGGTTAATATTTTTGACATTTATGTTCTGAAGGTGCTACTCGACTGAAGAGAGATAGTAATGAGAAAAGGACGCGCGCGAGAGCGAGACCGATTTTGCAGATTAGGTGAAAAAACCACGAAATCACTTCGTAGTAAATAACTATAGCGATTAAACCAATTTCCAATGTTATGTGTATCCATTTGAAAGTAATTAAAAAAAAGTATTTTTAAGCATTTTGAAAAGAAAAAGTGTCGAGGCAAAATCACAAAATCGTATGATAAAATCAACTCGGCTACAAGTGAATTCTCAGATGGGACTGGGGATATTCCTTGCATTGATGTGACAACGCTGGCCTACAGTACTTGTACTATTAAGTATTCTGTGCCTACAGCAACAATATACAATATTATAATATTACAATATATATTACATATTACAATATATATATATTATAATATTACAATATAATATTATAATATTACAAATTAAACAATATTACAATGAGTAAATGATACCATTATGTACCGATACTTCTTCATTTGTAACCATCTCAGAAATTATCCGAAATGTTAGATATACTTAGATGTATTGTATTTTCGAAATACACCTCAATTTTGCTTTAAGCCTTTTTTACAACTTATGGTTTATTCTGTTTAAATTACACAGCTTTACTTATTCAGATAATACCAATGTATGCACGTCGCTGTATAGCATTTTAGCTGCGCCACGCTGATACGAAATAAGCTTGAGGGTTTAATCACGCTTCGCTTAGTAACGCTATCAAATACTGAAGCTTTATTTAGCTATTCAAATGCTTATAAGTTAAAATTAAATTTAGCATAAGTTTTTCTATCGAGACTTAATTCCTCAATGGAAAAGAGCATTGGACCAGCTATCCAATCGTTGCGGATTCGATCTAACTTGGCATGTATAACATAAAAAGCTGTTTTTTTATTATTTTTGCATTTTGTAAATGGAAGAATAAAAAAGTCCAAATTAAGGCTTGGTTTCACCAGTTACTGATAAGTTCCCGTTAAATTTACTTCACAAAAAAAATTTACTTTTCAAAAATTTGTAAAATCGTTTCTTTCTTATGCGAGGATATCCCTATAATAATTGATGAAACGATCCTGACCAACAGCGTAGAAAAGGGAATATATGCCAGAAATTTTTGAAATGGTGACTAGTTGGTATTTTTAGCATAAAATTTATTAAATAAAAAATTGCACTGTAAATGTAAAAACCCTATTACTCAATACTAGATTTGGCAGTTACAAAGTAACGACAATTTAAATTCAAGTTCCACCACAGTTAATTTCATTTCCATTTCACAGACTATAATATCAGTTCGCAAGTGCTAAGGCGGTATCGTATTATTGAGTGACGTACAAAATACTAGTTCCGTGACAGCGGACAGCAGTGATCTATTTTACTCGAGTAAAATAATAATTTATTCATGGGAGTGTCAAGTTCCCAGTGGACTCCACTGGATTTGTAGAAGTTGATCGAACTCCTAGTGAAGTTGTAAACAAACCTGCCAAATTGAGGAATTGATATCTGCATTTAGTATTTAACACGTTGGCTGCGAGAACCCTTTACACGTTTATTATTCTGGTGCGTTAATAGGTCCAAAGTACTTGAAGTTTAGTGCGGCAGTAGGTCCATTGTACCCCACCACGCAAGAAAACAATAACTGTTTGTTTTTTTCGTGGCTGTTTACCGTAGTGCATATAGATTTATACCTAAACAATATACACCTGTCAACCAATATGGTTCATCCCGGTCTCGAGCCTTTAGAACAATTTAAAAGAACTGGATCTTTTAGACCTTTTGCCGCACTGAATTTACCGACTTAAGCTATATTAGGGATGGGACACGATTATTACATTGTCGGGTGTAAATACATTTCAACAAAGACAAGTGTTATCTCATAAATTACGAAACGTACCACTTGGGCTTATTCGAACTGAACCAGGCGAGAAACATAATGATGTAACAACTTGAGCTGCAATCTGATTTATAATTCGTCGTATTTTTTTTTATGTATGTTCATCAATTATGGAATTCTATCTTCTTGTATGTGTGTTATTCGCCTTATGACGTTTAAATTAAAAATGCTATCGACGCTATCCGAATCAAAACACGCATTCGTTATTTCTACGGCGCGGCGGCACCTCATTCTCATTACTAATATAGTAGTTGTTGGAGCGCGAGCCGCGCGCTCGTTATTCATCGGAGGCGGTCGGCTACCGGGCCCGAACCTGGGACCGGACGGAGGCGGCCCCCACTTGGCCATCCACACGGCGCGCGAGCGGGCGACAATATTACCTTCCATACAATTTATATTGGAACCGTTAAAATACATCATTTTTTATACAGTCCGCTTTTCTATTATTTAAATAAAGGATCCATCATAATGGTCCTTTTAAATTAATCTCGCCGGAAAACCGCGATCATCGTTATTTAATTCGTCTGCAAGCAGCGCGGATCGCAAGTGGACTTCGACCTTGCCTCACCTTGCCAACGTGGGAACGTCACCACTTCGAACGATCATCATCGAGGAAACCGAGTCACCTTATTTTCTGGGAGTATATGTACAGATAAACAGTGAGTTCGTTCCAATTAGTCTTTCTATCCCTTTTTTTTGCCAATTTTGAAAATCATTTCTGCACCACGGGTCTTAGTTGTTCCCCACTAATCACTTTTTTTAACTTAGCACTTAAACTTAATAAATTCATTCCATAACTGCATAAAACATTCCCGTTAATTTGCACGAAGCGAAATATATTCCGCAACCGAGCACCAGCCACGTGCGCATGCACCTTGCTACTAAGCCGATATCCATATTCCACAGTCTTTTGTTTATCGATCGACAAAAGATCTATTCAATAGATCGCTTATCGTAAACAGCTGTTGACCTATATATTTTTTATGCGCATTCCTTTAGATTTGCTACTTAAGTTCGTATTCATTGCAAATATTGCACATTTTATTTTTTTGCACTTAGATTAGATTTCATCTTCACTTCAAAATGGCGGACATTAAAACTTTAAATAAGAAACGCAGTTCTATGAAATCGAAGCTTACTATTTTTAACAACTATTTAAAATCAATTAAAGACCTTTCACCCCTTTCTCAGATGCAACGTTTAGACTTAGAGGAACGTTTTAATAAATTTGAATGCTTATATTCCGAATACGATGCTTTACAGACCGACATCGAAGTCCTATCGGAAGACCCGCAGCCGGCAGTCGCTGAGCGCGAGGAGTTCGAGTCTCAGTACTTCGCGCTCTCAGCACTCGCGCGCAGCTTGCTGCAGGTCACCAAAGTCGCAGGTTCAGTGTCGGACTCGGACAACTCTTACTCAGGTGCACACAATAATAAACATAATTTTGTTCGTTTGCCCAAAATTGATTTGCCACATTTCGACGGAAGCTATCAGTGTTGGTTGGAATTTCGGGATACGTTTGTTTCATTAATTCACTCTAGTAGTTGTATCGATGATATAAATAAGTTCCACTACTTAAGAGCTTCACTCAGGGGAACAGCTGCATTAATTATTAAAAACATTGATTTTCGGGGGGATAATTACAAAATTGCTTGGGATTTACTTTGCGAGCGCTTCAATAATAATCGTCTTTTGATTAATAATCACATCCAGTCTATTTTTGATGTCCAACCATTACTTAAAGAGGCTAGTATTAGCCTTCGTAACCTTGTTGATACAATAAATAAAAACACTAGGGCGCTTAAATCGTTAAATCAGCCTACTCAATATTGGGATACACTTCTTATCTTTGTTATGGCTAAGAAATTAGACTCCACTACTAGTCGCCACTGGGAAGAGTATCGCAACACATTAACTGATGATCCCACTTTGTCACAATTTTGTACATTTATTAACAGAAAGGCCGACTTATTGGAATCAATTGAATCGAACCATAATTTAACGAATAATACTATAGTTGCTCTTAATAATACGCACTATCCTAATTCTAATAATAATCAAAAATACAATCAATATAAAGGTAAGAATAAATCACTAAATAAATCTTATACTATAACTTGTCCACTTTGCTCCCAGTCTCACTCCTTATTTTCATGTGAATCTTTTCGTAACCTAACTATTGAAAATCGTATCCAAAAAGCAAAGGATCTTAAAGTTTGTTTGAACTGTTTGCGTTTAGGCCACGGTGTTAAACATTGCAAATTAACACACTGTAAGTATTGTAAACATAAGCACAATACTCTTTTGCATTTAGAGACGAATGAGGCTAAACCACTTATAAATCCTTTGCCTTCTCCGTCCACCTCTAATGACGTCGCACTGTCGGCTAACTCTGTGCAGCTTGCTACTTCTTCGAATGTTTTACTGTCCACAGCGATGGTGCGAGTGGTGAGCGCGACCGGTGAGAAGTCTACGGCACGGCTGCTGCTCGACAGCGGTAGTACGGCCAACTTCATTACTATGAGCTTGTGTGATAAACTGGGTTTGTCACGATGCGGTACGAGTACCAAGGTCACAGGTATCAATAATCACGTATCCACTAGTACACAGTCTTGTAATCTCACAATCGAGTCTTTATGCTGTGCATACGTCACGGATATTCAGTGTCTTATTTTGCCTGAGATAACTAATGTTCTACCGTCTTCTTTTATCAATATAAATCACGTCCCTATTCCATCAGGTCTTAAGCTCGCTGACCCGAATTTCAATATTCCGTCGGTCATTGACATCCTGGTAGGAGCCGAAGTATTCTGGAACGTCTTAGGTTCTAACTCAATAGAACTTGGTAAAAATCTTCCTCGGTTATGTGAAACCAAGCTTGGCTGGCTAGTTTCCGGTAGCATTTCACATAACACTAATAATTTTACCTCTTCTCAATTCTGTAACTTTACCCATTCCTCTCTTGATCTTACAAAATTTTGGGAACTCGATAATGTCCCTAGTCAACATTATATGTCAATTGAGGAAAAGGCTTGTGAAAATAGTTTTCGGAAAAATACCTTTCGTAACGACGAAGGTCGCTTTGTAGTCACAATGCCTCTTAAAAAAGACCCATGTGTCCTAGGGCATTCTTTTAATACAGCAATAAACCGTTTTATATCCCTAGAACGTCGGTTCCAACGGGAACCTCTTTTTAAAACTAGATATTTAGAATTTATGCGTGAGTACGAACATCTAGGCCATATGTCAAAGGACACTAGTCCCCTTACTTACTCCGACAACACTCAAGTCAACTATTTTATTCCCCATCACGGTGTTGTCCGGGAATCAAGTTCTACAACCAAGCTTAGGGTGGTGTTTGATGCTTCGGCCCCTACCAGTTCCGGTACATCACTAAACGACATCCAAATGACCGGACCTGTGGTTCAAGACGACCTTTTTTCCATTTTAATTCGTTTTCGTCAACACAGGTACGTCGTGTCAGCGGACATAGAAAAAATGTACAGGGCGATCGAAATTAATACAGTTCAAAGACCTCTACAAAAAATTATTTTTCGTTTCGATCCAAAAGACCCTCTTAGTACTTACACTCTGAATACCGTTACGTATGGTACGACCTCGGCTCCATATCTAGCTACCAAATGTCTCAGCAGCTTAGCAGCTGAAACTACCGACGAGAAAGTAAAGTCAGCCATATCACGTGACTTTTACGTGGATGATTATTTGGGAGGGGGAAGTACTATTTCGGATACTGTACACGTAGCAAAATCAGTACAGGCTATACTTTCATCCGCCAAATTCAACCTACGCAAATGGCGATCGAACAATCCTGAAATATTAGCCCAGATTAGTAACACAAATTGTAATGAAAGTTGTACCTTAATTTTTTCAGAACAAGGTCAAGATAATACGCCTTCAAAAACGTTAGGCCTTAATTGGGTCAGCGATACAGACTCCCTAACGTATACGATCAATTTAAAACAAAATTTTAAAAATAAAATTTCTAAACGTCATATTTTATCCGTGATCAGTCAAATATTCGATCCTCTTGGTCTCATCGGTCCATGCGTCGTAGAAGCAAAAATAATTATGCAACGTTTATGGATCGAAAAGTATGACTGGGATCAAACTGTATCAATCGAAATCAGTAGTCATTGGTCTAACTTTGAAAACACTTTAATTTGTCTAAATGCTTTAAATATTCCTCGCTGGGTACTTTTTAATAATTCATTTACTCATGAAATTCATGTTTTCACAGACGCATCAGAGAGGGCGTACGGTGCATGTTTGTACGTTCGATCTATCGACGACTCGGGCGCGGCGCGTGTTCAGCTGTTGACATCTAGAAACCGTGTGGCTCCGATCAAGCCCACTACGATACCGCGGCTTGAGCTTTGCGGAGCTCTTTTAGGTGCAAGACTGTGTACTAAGGTTCTAGATTCTCTTAGTTTGCCTGTTCATTCGTGTAGATTCTGGTGTGACTCAACCATCGTTTTGGGTTGGCTTTCTACTCCAACAGCTCAGTTACAGCCTTTTGTACGCAACAGAGTACATGAGATACAAGAAAGTACCTGTGGTCATACCTGGAACTACGTACCGTCGAAGGACAACCCAGCGGATCTCGTTTCGCGTGGTCTTAGAGCCGACATTATCGGCAATACTCCATTGTGGTGGACAGGTCCTTCATTTTTATTAAGCGATAAAAATGAATGGCCTAAAATGCCAAACAACGTGGAACGGGATACGACTGAAGTAGTGACGCTTCATAGTAGTGACTATAGTGCGAGTAGCTGTAGCAATAGTAGTAGTACGCTTATTAACATAGTGCAGAATTTAGTAGGTAAATATTCTAGTTTTTCGAAATTGCAAAGAATTGTCGCTTTTATTAGAAGATTTTTATTTAACATTAGAAATAAATCAAATAAATTATGTGGAAATCTCACAACTAAAGAATTATTAGACTCACATAATTATATTTTACATTGCACTCAACTGCAAATGTTTCCAGAGGAATATTCAATTATAAAACATAATAAGAAATTGCCTCGCAAAAATAGGTTAATTTCTCTTTCACCCTTTTTAGACCAGGACGGCCTCATCCGCGTGGGCGGGAGGCTTGAGAATTCCCCGTATGATTTTAATACTAAACATCCTATTCTAATTTGTAGCAAGCATAGTCTAACCAAACTTATATTTCAAATGCAACATTTAAAATATTTACATGCCGGTCCTCAGCTACTCTTATCTTGTATTCGTCAAAATTATTGGCCTCTTAATGGTAGAAACTTATCAAAGGCTACTGTTCATAAATGTCAAAATTGCTTTAGACATCGAGCTCAAAACGTGCAACCTATTATGGGACAGTTACCTAGTTCAAGGACGTATCTTGAATTTCCATTCCAACATTCATATGTTGACTATGCTGGGCCAATACTGATAGCCGACCGAAAAGGGCGGGGCTGTAAATTAATAAAGTCTTATTTGTGCATCTTTGTTTGTTCCGCAGTAAGGGCTGTCCATTTGGAGCTCGTCACTGACCTCACCACAGAGTCTTACCTGGCCGCCTTAAACCGTTTCGTGGCACGTCGAGGCAAGCCTCGAAGTATCACGTCGGACAACGGCACTAACTTTGTCGGTGCGGCTAATGAACTGCGCAAGTTTTTGCAATCGTCAAATGTTGCATCTGAGATAGCAAAGGAGGGCATCGAATTTAGCTTTATACCTGCTTACTCTCCGCATCTTAATTCTTTAGCCGAGGCAGCTGTTAAATCCTGTAAGCATCATTTAAAAAGGCTTTTACATCTTACTCATTTTACCTTTGAGGAAATGTCCACTTGTCTGTCTCAAATAGAGGCGGTATTAAATTCTCGTCCTCTCACTCCTCTATCTTCCGACCCTAATGATTTTTCGGCTCTTACTCCAGCGCACTTCCTAATTGGACGACCGCTTTTATCTGTACCATACCCACAGGTGACCACCAGCAACATCACCCGCTTGGACCGATGGAGGAGGACGCAGTACATCGCGCAGCACTTCTGGAAGCGTTTTATTAATGAATATATTTCTCTGCTGCAGACCAAATCGAAGTGGTTCTCATCCACAGGCGAAGTGAAGACAGGGTCTCTCGTCCTCATCAAAGACCGAACTGCGCCACCATTACTGTGGCGTCTGGGGCGAGTCATGAAGACCTATCCTGGCGTGGACGGCGTCACACGCGTAGCCGAAATTAAAACCAAGAGTGGTACCATTAGACGGGCCTTCAACTGCATCTGCCCACTACCACTCAATTGAAGTCGTCATCGCTTCCCACTTCAACCCGGGGAGCATGTTGGAGCGCGAGCCGCGCGCTCGTTATTCATCGGAGGCGGTCGGCTACCGGGCCCGAACCTGGGACCGGACGGAGGCGGCCCCCACTTGGCCATCCACACGGCGCGCGAGCGGGCGACAATATTACCTTCCATACAATTTATATTGGAACCGTTAAAATACATCATTTTTTATACAGTCCGCTTTTCTATTATTTAAATAAAGGATCCATCAGTAGTTAAAGTAATTAAAACTTTTCTTAATACGAGTCGAATACAAAATCAAGCTTCTTTTTAGTGCTCTTTGATGGTGCACAATTTTTTTACTGAATTTCTTCGAAAAACATCACATCACAAACAATACCTAGGTAATTGAAACAATCAACTAACACTGTTCATGTGCGGCACGTCACTGCCTGTTAACATTGGTCCACTCTCAGTGCGGATGGAGCGTGAAAGGTTTTGAAGGTCTAATGGACCCCTTCCCGCAATGAATGACATTCAGGGGGTCTAATTTGCCCCTCACATAAACCAAGTATGCCATATTATCTATGAGATAAACAGAAAAAAAAATATTGTCTCTGTCTTCCTGCAACGATTGGCCACGATTCGCTCCCTGTATTGAACAAAAGATCACAATTTTCGTTGCCGCACAGATTACGGCCACGCATGGGGCATTTTGTGCCTTCTCCCGCAGTGAACGTGTTAAGAACTCTTGTACAGGGCATTGCAGGGCAAGACATTTGATGATTGTTCAAAAAGCAAGTATATATAAGATTACATAGTATTAATGACGTTTAATATTATAATAACTACTGGATGAACTGGAAACCCACTACTGCTTTTGTTGTATATTTTATTGTTTATTCTATTAATAAACAATAAAATATTCAATGGCAATTTTTAACATTAGTCTTAATGTTAAACTCGCCTTAACCATATAACAAATTTTACTGTCACCTCAAAACGAAATTCACCCCAAAAAAATTAGAGGGGGGTGAGGACTAACCTTTTTCTACATTCGAAGTAAGCTTGGAGAAGAATAAAACAAAAAATAATCTAATCTTCAAGACTAAACATAATCATGAACCATTTTCAAAATATTGTCCAACAGGAATCTTTTAACACTAGAAGTGCCGGCGTCCCATTTTTGTCCCACCCGCAACTTCGATCGTCTCAAACTCATGATTTTTTTACGTAGGACCGTAATTTTTTTAACCGACTTCATAAATAGGAGAAGGTTCTCAATTCGACAGGTTTTTTTTAATGTATGTTACTCAATTACTCGAAGACGGCTGGAGCGATTTGAGTAATTCTTTTTTTTGTTCGAAAGGGTATATTTCCCATGTCGTCCCATTGTCATCATGTCAGGTTCTGATGATGGGATCCTGGAGAAATCTAGGGAACTCTTCAAATATTTTAGGCACTCCTATAGCGATTTTGGTGTATTCTAAAGTAACTCATGCATATACTTCCGGAAAGCATCATTTGATGAAGTTGAACTGATGATGAAGACCACAAACAATTACCGAAACTATTAAATACTTAGCATTTCACGGAAGCGATACGATTACATTAATGTGGTTCACAAGCAATTTATGCTCGACTCAATCCAAGTGATGAAGTGGAGCTGATGATGAAGTATCGGAGCACTCCTCGATAAGTAACGTCCCTGCACCGGGAATAGCAGCATTTTGTAAAAGGTGATGATGGCAATTGACATAAGGTTATTAGCGTAGGCACGAACCTCTTCTTCCTTTAAAAATTGTGAAATATAAAACTTTTTTTTTTTAATAATTAAAACCGACTTCAAAAAACTAAAAAGCCAAAACCAAGGCATTCTACTTTGCGGTCATACTCTTTTATTATTCTTGCCTTGGCTGGCACCGACTTCAAAAGGCTTATTTTTTGCTTTTTAGTTTTTTGAAGTCGGTTTTAATTATTTATTTAAAAACATTTTTACATTTAATATTTTATTATACTTATATTTTTGTCTAATAAAAATAATAGTATAAAAATAAAATATAATTTTACCTAGAACTGCCGTTGGGTCATTTTTGTTCCGTCAGTTTACGGGGTGAGGAGGCGATGTGTGTATGGCTATGCAATTATGCATAGGTTCGATCAATAAGTTGCACATTGTTTACACTACCCAATAAGTTCATATATATTGATATTTTATTTTAATAAGAGCATTCCTAACGTTATATAAATTACTTATAATATATATAAATTACTACCCCTACTAGAACCGCCGCCGTGCCACTTTTGTCCTATTATAATTATTTCAAAGTTCATTATTTAAATCATAAAATTATAGTCAATATGCAATTTGTTACGTACATAAACATGTTTGAAGTAATTTATGATTTTGTAATTTTTGCATTTTTCAATGCTATTTTTTATACTTATGGTAAATTTTAAATAGAAAAATATTGGAAAAAAATAAACTCGGCCACAAGAGCATTGGACCGGATTACCAAAGGTCGCGGGTTCGATTCCCGTCTGAGAATTCACTTGTGGCCGAGTTAATTTTTTCCAATATTTTTCTATTTAAAATTTACCATATGTTTGAAGTAAGTTACAAATTGTTGTTTTTTTTTTATGCTTTTACACTGATGATTGCTTTAAATGTAATGGGACAAAATTCGGACGGTGGCAATTCTAGGGGGTCGACATTTTCGGCACTCCTAGTGTAACACGCAATCGGTCCCTCTATCTCGCTTGTCAAACGCTTGTCACGTCACCTCGGTTGAGTACACGCAAATAGTCAGACGGGCGGGTGGAAGGAAGACTTATGACAACCCTTGTCAAACAGTAGGGCTGTCGCTCCCCGGCCGATACAAGGAAAACGTTTTACGAAGTATTTTATTGGTTTCAATTTCACCGTTGCGTTGTCATGGATAATGCCGAGTTTTTGGCTCCCACACTCGGTTTGGGACACAGTAGAAAAATGGAATAAAAGTAACTGGTTTTCGGAGTACCTACTCATAAATTGTAAATATGGAGATCAAGGAATTATATAGCTATTATACATCACCTCGGTTGAATATACGCAAAAGTCAAACGTGCGGGTGGAAGAAAGACTTATGACAACTCTTGTCAAACAGTAGGCACAGTCTAAACATAAACAGTCGTTGCACTCGGCCGATTTGCGCACTCACACACTCACGCGCCGCTCGCTATCGATACACGGTCGGCCCCTCGATCTCACTGGTTTTCGCTGTAGTCCGAGCCTAAAACAGTAGCGAACGCGCTTGTAGCGACGCGTGTCTGTGTGAGTGTGTCATTTCGGCCGTTTGTAGGCAGTGCAAAGACTGTGCAGTAGGACTGTCGCTTCCCGGCCGATACAAGAAAAAAGTTTTACGGAGTATTTTATTGGTTTAAATTTCACCTTTGCATTGTCATGGAGAATGCCGAGTTTTTTACTCCCACACTTGGGTTGGGACACAGTAGAAAAATGGGATAAAAGTAACGGTTTACGGTTTGCCAATTTCGGAGACCTATAAACTTAAAAAACACATCCATTTATAGGATTACGTTATTTTTCTGTAATTGTAACCCGCTTAAAGGTTTTTTTAATGAATATTTTTTATATTTTAATATTATTATTGAACTACGGGAAGGCTCTTAGCCTTCATAATGTTAAGTATTGATAAGGCTGAAGATGGAAGCGAAATTTTCTATTTTAGTTGCAATCTTCTAAAGAATACTACATAATGATTTAATGATATAATGATTTAATCAAACTTTCACAGATATTCATAACATTAATATTTGTCCCGGGTGACAATGGAACCCGATCATGGGTTCCATTCTCACCTGGTAAGTAAGTGGTAAGCAGAGCCCACTGCTCCATCACTAGACCAATCAACTATCATAATATTACAATAGACTGAAACTAGATAATACGCACAGCTCTGTGGCGTTTCTCATACATTGTCATGGCAACCTTGTAAACAGCGCTATATGCTAGCGGCCATAGTGGCATGAGGTGACCATTTTATTTGTTGGCCTTGTATAGCTTTTATGTTAAGGGGAGAAATCGTTCACCCCCAACCATTAGGTTCGTGAGTGTCGCTTAGTTGTCCGACTTCTTCCGAAGCTAAACGTATTATCTCACTAGAGTTTATATAGCACTAGCAGCCGCCTCGGTTTCACCCGCGTGGTTCTCGTCCCTGTGGGCATATAGGGGTAAAAAGTATCCTATGTTTTAATCCAAACTATCAACTATATCTGTGCTAAATTTCATCCAAATCCGATCAGTAGTTTTAGCGTGAAAGATTAACAAAGAAACAAAGTGACATAGTAGGATTACTGATTGCAACTTATGCTGTGCGACAGTGCAGTGTCGATCCAGATCGCCCGATGACTCATCACTTCGAAATACGATACTATCCAGACGAAATTGTTTTCCAGTTTCGCTATTGCTATGGATTTTAATAATTTAGTTTGTGGCTAATAATATTTTGGTTTATTGCAGTATCAGTTATATTTGGACAGTAATCCTTTGATATATTATTATCTATATAAACGAGAGCTTTGTAGTCCGTTGCGACGTTGCGATGAAATAGGTACCTACCTACTTGAACTAATCCACTGTACTCGTACCTACCTATAATGATAAATATTTTTAGATCTTATTCCAAGTAGTATCAGGATACAAAGTATTTATTGTACTTATGAGTTCCAAATAAACATTTTGCAAATGCGGATGAACTCGTGAGCAGTCGCTAGTTAAGTCACGAATGCTTAGATATTCTTAATATAAAATTGTTACATTTAAATAAAAAAGGCGAAATAAATATCAGTCGAAGTCGAAGCAATTTATCTGCGATAACATTCATTATACCAAATTAGACCAAAGTAATTTGACTTGATTCGCAATAAATGATCAACATCATAATATGATTCCATAATTTACTGAAGTTAGTCGAAATTGTTATGACTTTACCGTTGACATTTCTAAATTGGCAAATGTTCTGAATTTGTAATGCCAAACTTCTGATAATTTAAATCAACGATACGATATCGATGTTCTCCTTTTAATTAAATTTGAAGCATAGATATACCTAAGTACCAGAGGCGAAAGGTCCATACATGCCGATCCCCATCGGCTTTTTCCATTTGTAAATCTCACTCCAGCTATCCACCATGAAGATCATAAAAATTATATCAGTCACAATTGTCACCAAAAAGTTAAAAAGGTCCAGATAGGCAGTAACAAAGTAAATAATATTTGTGAGAATCTGTACTAAAATAAAAATCTATTTGTTAGTCTCCAATCTTTCTGTCCTCTATGTGTACTGTACTCGTTAAAATAATTCGTTAAATTAAAGATAAAGATAATGTTATAAATTGTGCCCCTTTAGTTTTAGTTAAGTGTAAAAAAGTTTGTCTATTTTTATTTTTACATTTTTATGTTTAAACACTAGCTACAGCTCCGAGTCACTGCGACTTAAATGAGCTCACCCAAAATGATACACCTAAATGCCTAAATATATAGGAACATAGCAATCGAACATTAATGTTATTGACGCTGTTATGTATTGTCTGACGTTTTCGCATCTGTATCATTGAAAGAAGTTTGTTATAGGATTTAGGATTTTGGTAAAGGAATTATAATGGCGTTAGGAAAAAGACAACAGTTTGCTTGTTTTTTAGAGGAGGCGGGTTTTTTTAAATTTATATATTTTTTATTATATACCTTTTTAGTTATTTATTGGTCATGATATACCTTTTTGAAATTCTTATGATTAGCCCTTTATATTAATACCCATATTGAAGTATTTTAAAAATATATTTAACTTTTCACTTCAACTATTTGCACCTCACAGCGGCTATGTTCTCAAGCTAAAATCCATTCAGGCCGCAAAGCGTGCCTAGCAATTATACGTATATACATACATACTCTCGAAAAACATAACACACCTTCTGACGCAGTAGAGTAAAAAGTTAAAATTGCATTGATAAATGAATGGTAAATAAACTTGAATAAAAAGCGGTCAAAAGCGAGTTGGGCTAGCGCACCGAGGGTTCCGTACCGTCATAATAATTGTCCCCAAACATCGACATAGGTCAAGGTCAGTTCACCAAAATAAGTATGATATTTACAGACATCGTTTTATTTTTCCTGTAATCTTTACATAAACTTCTTTCACATAGAATAATATCTGGTATGATGAAGGCTAAGAGTCTCCCTGTCGTGAATAAAAAAAATTAAAAAGAAACTTCGGAGATAAGAGCGGGGAACGGTATTATTTTTTACAATTTTCATCAAATGTCGAAAACGCGACCTAAAAACAGAAAAAATATTTGAGAATGTGCAAGCAGCGCTCTTTTATATGATACCCCACATGGTAGCACTTTGAATTCTTAGGACGCCTTTTCAGACCTTGTTGCAAAAATAAAAAATAAAAAAATATTTCTCTCGTATTTGTAAAATAGTTGGGCAAACGTCATCTAATACTATTTCAAGTAGATAGCATTAGTAGTTCTTGATATATCCAGCTGTGACAGACAGACAGACTGAGTCGTAACATAGGGTTCCTTTTTACCATTTTGGTACGGAACCATAAAGACAAAAATAGGTATCTTACAGCTGATAATGCAAGCTGTCCAGCCGAAGTTCCAGCCTTTTTCTCCAACTCTGATAAGATTTCGCTCCGAAAAGGAGATCATTTAACACGAACGGTAACGCCAGCAAAACCTATTTTAATATTTTAAGTATTCTAAAAGAAGTTATAAAACTATGCTATCAAACTTACATTAATATCTTCACTCAAGGGAATGAGTATATAAGGGATTAATGTTGTCCTCTATCTTTATTTAGTGTGTCATCATCGATGATTATAAAATTATGTTATTTTATCTTTTTACTTTTAAAGAACCCTTACCAAAAGTAGGTTGCACCATGTCACTTTTACTTTTACGGTTTAAAAATGTAAAGGGATTTGACAGCTTAAACGTAATCGTAACCATAAAAATAACATAATATTTATTTACCCTAATAACTTATTTATTACGTTTATTAATTTTACAGACGTCGAGGGACCGCTTTTATGAGCTGAATAGTATCGTGCAGTACCTAGCAATAGGTACAGTTATGTGCAATAACATGTATACACTTTACAACCTTATTGCATTGACGCACATGGAAACAAAGCTCTCCCTTACCACAATTGACATTCAATATTACAATGTGACAAGGTTGCTTAGTATTTCTGTCATTGCACGTGACTGTACATATCTGTCCCCGACATCTGTGAAAATTAATTAACGTAATAAATAAGTAATTAGTGTAAATAAATATTATTTTAAATTTCTTAACAGTATTTTTATTTGTGTTGGGCGTTTTTTATAATAAAAATAATAATCATAATTTACACACCTTTAGAACAAGTAACACAGGACAATTTATAAATAGAAAACAAACAACCGGCGGCCTTATTGCTACATAGCAATCTCTTCCAGGCAACCTTGGCTGAAAGAAAAATAAGAAAAACAATAGAGGAATGAGTGCAGAAAAGGAAATAACAAGTATATATTGCCAGATAAATATCGAAAGAGAAATAAAAGATAATATTTATAAATTAAGGAGAAAGGGAAAGGAAGTGACACAGTGTCTTGTAGCAAAGGCAGTACGTACAGGAGGTAAACGAGCGACAATATCATTTCTTCTTTTCTTTGAATTTATTCATTAAATGATAAGGATTTATGGGATATTATAGGGTCAAATTAAGTATATATAACTTACGAACTGAAATAAGTTTCCTTTTTTTGTATAGACTGTTCGAAGAGAATCTGTACGGTTTGAAGTCGTGACCTTTATTAAAGACTTTTCTGCCCTTTCCAGTTCTAGAAAGACGCTTTTGATTGCACCTCCCCAGATTGGGATACAATAGGAAATTATTGATTGTGCTAGGACTATGTAAAGTTTATTTAAAAGCGAGCTAGACATAACAGACCTAAGTGATTTAATCACCCAAATTAGTTTCCTGATCCAATTTATAACAGACTCCAGCTGTGAGTGCTAACTAAGCCTCTGATCCACGATAATGCCAAGGTATTTCGATTGGCTCACTTTATATATTGGGAGGTATTTGAGCAGTTATGGATTTTGATGCACAAGTCATTACTTGGCTGTGATGAGGTGTAGGGAACAAAACAAATATAATTTGTTTTTTGTGTATTTAAAATTAAAAGGTTTTCTTTTAGCCAATTCGATACAAGAAACAAACCAAGCGTAGCCATACCGTGAACAGAAAACTCCAAGTTTTGGCAGTAAAAACGATGGCAGTGTCGTCTGCATACGAGAGTATCCTTCCCCCGACGTTCTGCAGATTATATAATTCGTTTATAAAAATTAAAAAGAGAATCGGGCCAAGGACACTCCCCTGAAGAACGCCATATTTAACTGTTTCTTTATCACTGATGAATCTATCTATTTTTACAGCTTGAGTTTGTGCATTACCTCTAATCCCTATTCTTTGTAGTCTGTTTACAAGAACGGGGACTGAAATCGTGTCGAAAGCCTTTTTCAGATCTAAAAATACAGTAAGGCATTTATTTCCTTTGTCAACTTCCTCAGCCTAAGATTGTGTCAAGTCAAGTCTAAGATTGTGTCTTAAGCCATATTGAAATTTAGATAAAATATTATATTTATTTAGACAATAAATCAGTTATAAGTATCAGTTATTTTTTAAATAGTTGTTAAAACAGAGATTTTAGAACTGTAAATGTTCACGTCTGATTTGTCTCCGTTCTTGTAAACAGGTGTATCTTTAGATCGTTTAAGGGCACGAGGAAAGACTCCAGTACTAAAACAGAGATTAGCCAATTTACAAATATGAGGAACAACAATGTCTCTAGCACCCTTCAGGAATTTGGTACTTATTCCATCACAGTCAGATTCACTGCCAGAGTCAAGACTCATGAGTATGCTATCAACTTCTTCTTTAGATTTGTCAGTTTAGGATCCGACCAACTGCTAAGTTTGCAGAACTAATTATCAAAGAGTATTTAGCTAATATAGGTGCTAACCTATATTACCGAAATAATTGTTAACATTATTAACTGAGTCCTGAGGTTGAGATTTTATGTTTAATAGTTCGGTATTTTTGGGCTTAGGAGGTTAATATTGTGTAATCTCATTTATGGTGTTCCATAATTGTTTCAAACAAAGTCAAAGATTTTTATTCTAATAGACTTATAGATAAGTGCTTTCGAATAGTACATTTTTTCCCCTAGGTTTAGGTTGATTTACTTTTTATGTTAGTACTGTTATATTTAGGCCTAAGTTTAGTTATTAGATTAGAACAAAAGTTGCGTTAAAGTTTATAGGTTATTTTTAAGATTGTGTTATGGGGTTCTTTGTATAGCTTAATTTGCATACTATTTTAAAGCTTAAATTTGCATACATTTAAGGGCCCCATGGGTTATCCAGGGCTACACAATCCTTTTACTATTTGACACAGTAATTGTCTTAGAATTAGCTTGGATAGCTGTCTTAATCATTCCTATGAACGCATTAGCAAAAGTTTCAGAATTATTATAGATATTGAAGAAGGTCTCATCAAAGTCTAAGAGGTATTCATGGTTTCAAGGTGTGCATTTACGGAATTAATAACACTGTCCGCTTAAAGGTAAGATGGCGAACGATTAATGGCGATGGCGAGAAAGAAGTCCGGTCCAGACGGGTCTAAATTATGATGCGGTTTTTTTTATTATTTGAAAGCTGATATAATCAAAATGGTTTATTATACATAGCTGATGATCTTCAAATGGCTGAACGGGTCTTCTTAAACTATAGCCTAGAACCATTACGATCACGCCAACTTCCAAATAAAAAACCCCATTAAAATCGGTTCAGAAGTTTAGGAGCTACGTGGCCTCAGACAAATAGACAGACAGATACACACACACGTCAAACTTATTACACCACTCTTTTTGCGTCAGGGGTTAAAAAGTAACATTGTGCAACCCATCTAACTATGGATTGCATTCATCATGCCTGATGTTAAGTTATGATAATAAAAATAATATTGGCCTATTCATCGATTAAAAAGATCTACATTTGGACAGCCTAATACGTTTAAAGCCATATTTCATCGTTTTTTTTCACGACTCATTCATAATCTTGCTGACGGTACCTTTTTAGGAACATGTCACTAAAGTTTCCAACTTGGGGGTAAGATGTTGAAAACTGAAATCAATTTCAATCGGCCGTCTTTGGCCGATCATCGGTCAGGATTCGATGTTCTGAACGCCAGGATAGGTTGTTGATACTATGATTTGTTAGAAAATTTATCAATTTTTAAGAGATTTTGGAGTGCTTCGTTGAATAGCAACTCCTGAAAGCATGAGCGTTAATTGTTGACTCTGCGACTGTCGACTGTCTGCCAAACGCAAAAACTACTAAACAGATTCAGGTATTTATTATAAAGTGTAAAAATACTGTATCACCCGAGTTCAATCTTTCCTCTTTATTATATTGGTATACATATAGATATAAAACCTTGTCGCAAGATTAAAGTACTCTTATTTAATAACTGAGTTATAAAATTAAAAAAAAACAACATTTTGATCAAGTTATTTAATTTACTTGTTTATCTACACAAGTTAATCTCGCGAAAAGCTATAAAATCATAAATAAAAGCTTGTTTTAAAAAAAAGTTTATTTTTTCCTTTATTTTTTTCTAGCTCTATCATCAGATCCTGGGTGTCGTCTAAGAACAGAGTACTCGTCAAGACGAATATGACGAGCTCAAACTCAATGGGACTGCATCATTTTATTACAGAGTCCCTATGGCCACCTTCCGGCTCAATCATCAGATCCTAGATATGATCTATAACCAGAGTACTTGTCAAGACAAATGTAATGCCCCAACTCAATGAGGGTTCAAACTCGTTGAGTCGTTTCATAACAGAGTTCCTATCCACCTTCCAGCTCTGTCATCAAATCAGATCTTTGTCATAAGAACACTGTCATCAGGTTAACGCATGATTACCAAATTTCAGCCTGTTTGAGCTACGGGAAGTGGTTTAAAATCGAATTGCAAGATTCCACCCGAACGAACATAGATAAAAGCTTAAAAAAATCTCTATGACTAACCCCCATATTCTAAGTCGTTCCTCCAAAACTTTTTACACTCCACTCAACCTCGTCGTGGGTAAAAATGGTAGTGTGCGCTAGGCCTAACACGGAGTGGCTACGTACTCTTTGGCTCCTCCAGGTAATTACGGAGTTATGACTTAGAATACCGATTTCGAGGATTATTTCCAAGAGGTTTTCAATGAGGTTTCGTTAAGTCGAGGACGAGTACGTTTTGGAGGAACGACTTAGAATATGGGTGTGAGTCATCGTTCTCAAAGGCAGAGTCAAAGGTGATGTTTAGTAAATAATATATTACAAGACACAAACAAGCGTTAAACAACTTTGTCCGAACCTTACTCGCCAAAATTCATCCTACACTCGTTTTCAACTACATCGTTGTCTTACAAACTTTCATTTCTATTAGGGAAACTGCTATTTTATGCCCTAATTTCTGTTTCCCTCGTTACATTTCAGTTTACACGGGTCTTGTTTAATAAAGTTGTTTCAAGTTCTACTCTAGCCAATTTAATTTGGTGAAAATTACTTTAGCTTTACATAGTTCTGTTATAATTAAATTCTAGTAGTTTGGTAGCCAGTATTTGATCTTAAAACAGTTTATGTATCTTTTTACGAACAACGGAGAGACTAACTAAACTAGACAATCTAACTAAACTTAGGGTACAAAAACGAACGAGTTGTTGTGCATTTCGTATATAGTTGTGGTTCCATTTTACTTTAGGTTATTTTGAAATTGTAACCACTTGGAACAACAGAAACAAAGTCTTATTTGCCCTAAGCATCAAAGCGGAAACAATGGTAGCTGAAATTAGCTGAAGCTCGCAAACGGGGTGTTTCCCAGATGCAGATGTACGCGAGAAAGACAATAGCACAGTTTTGGCAATAAGTGTGAAGCAAATTTCGCCTCGCTATCGTACCGAAGTTTCCGCGCTACTGAAGTAAGGCCAACTTCACAAAAGCCCCCATGAATTGCAAGCGGGAATTTTGCATAAAAACATGCATAGTGTGGTGTGAATATGTACGATATAATTTTATGTAAATATCCGAAAGAAGGTCACATGAACGCGCGAAGGGTTGATATTGCTTTACATTTTCAGGTCTTTGACGAAATTTGAGCTTGTTTTCAAACAACTGTTGATCTACTTCTTTGAAAGTGCCTATAGTTATTAATGAAGCTATGAATTTAACTAAGTTACTAAACTTTATTAATTGAGAGCGTAAATACCTACCCCAAATCAGAAGTGGGTACTTTGTATATAATTAGGTATTACTTGAAAATTTGGTTCGTTCCGAAAATACAGTCAATTAGATGTTGAACTAAAACTTCACAGACACAGATTTAGAAACACCACAGATTATTTATTACCTATAACCTATATCATATTGAAGGAATGACGGAGAAAATATGAAAAGAAAAATATTTTCGAGTATGTAAACTTTAAGGTACAATAAAAACTGCAATAATTTTGAGTTACTCCAAGTCTTAACAATAACCATGAAGTTTGTAAAACTAAAAAAATTACTAGTTTCCAAAATAAAAATAGTATAATTCGGTAAATTAATTATAATATAACGTGGCGTAAGGAAGGATACTATTATAGCGTAGCGTAAGGAAGGAACTATGTTGAACTTGTTTTGACATTTTGTCCCAAATATCGGACCGGATTAGTGATGTAACGTGATATCACAAAACGATACCAGAATTGTCCAATACGTAATTGAACACACGCACAGAACGTTGGGTGTTATAACGCTCCGCTGGAGTTGAGCTGGCTTAAGGCCTCGCAACTTTTTTAAAGGGATTTTACTAAACGTTAGCTGAACTAGGAGTAGCTAGTGCCATTCTTGCTATTTTAAATCCGAATTTTGCACTTTGTTGCATACGATTTTTACATTCAGACTTTGTTCTTTTCTCTTTGGTAAAAGACTATGGACTACATACTATTAAGGTATTAATTACTCAATCCTACTAATATTATAAATGCGAAAGGTTGTCAGTTTGTTAGTTTGTTACTCTTTCACGCTAAAGCTACTGAAAGGATTTGGATGAAATTTGGCACAGAAACAGCAGCGAGCTGGATTAAAACATAGATTAAACAACATATAAACACTTTTTATCCCGATATTCCTACGGGAATGGACACCACGCGGCTAAGGCGATACTCGAAAAAAATATGCTGAAGCGAGATAGCAATGAGAAAACGACACGAAAAAACACGAAATCACATCGTATTAAAAAAATACAGCGATTTAAAAAAAATGCTTCTATACGATCCTAAATATTATTGGTGTCCACTTATTAAACCAATTTCCAATAGTGTAAACAACCTTATTTAAGAATAATCTTGAATTTTCGTATTTTAGAGGTCTTTTCGAAAAGAAAAAGTGTCGAGGCAAAATCATAAAATCGTGTTTTTAAAACTATACGAATCTAGATAAAGGTATGAAGAAATATATATGTTATTACCAGATTTGTAACAACTGTAACCGTGCTATAGTTTTTTTATCAAAAAGTCCATACTTTTTCCGAGTAGCGCCGTAACCGCGTGCGACCGCTAGTAATACACAATTAAGACAATTATGTCACACCTTTGGTGCTAAAAGATGAAGTACCTACCTAATACTAAAAGAAATTGTTTAAAAATACTTGGTGCGACTGGATCCGATAATGATGGAATTTCAGATATTGAACTAGTTCTTTATATTCGTTTGAGTATTTTTTGTTAGATTTACAAGAAAAAAAATATTAAAACTAGCCTATATGGCCTAGCGCGGCAAAGTACTTTTTTAATTTAATACCTAAAAATATGTCATAATGTGTTCCGAATCGCACTATTGACTTTTTTGTTATATTTGATTCTTATTTTAAATAGCTTTAAATTAATTATAATACTCCGTTTTGGTTTAATTATATTATTTTAGTTCATTGAATCATAAAAACAATAACAATAAGATTAAACTATTTGTTATAAGAATTTTATATTAGGCTGGGTGAGATTTCACAACCTATAATTGGATTTCGGAATGTGACATAAATCTTTATTTTTAAATTGTATTTGTCTTGTACCTCATGTCAGTGTCAACATTTACGGAACCGTTTTTATTCTTATTAATTAGTAACAATATATTCCTACTTTAAATAACTTTGAATTAACTATAATACTCCCTTTTTTATTATTTTAGTTTTTTATATCATTAAAACAAGAGAATAAGGTATTTAGATTAAACTTTGTTTTAAGAATTTTTTACCGGAAGTTGACCGCGGAAACAACCATAAAATGTTCCTCGCTGTTGTGAGATGAAAAATTGTGTGTTGCGCTCGGCAGAAAAGTTTTTAGCGTCTTGTACCTTTGAAATCCTCGCATCGCTCAGGATTCAATCTTTGAATCCTAGAATCCTTCACTTGCTCAGATTTCAATAGAGGTAACTCGCCGCTAAATAACCAACTTTCCAGCCATGCATAACAAATAACTATTAATATTGGAATTTAGAATTTATTAAATATTGAATATTTTTGTCAATTACCGTTAAAATTCTGTAATATATTTTGGATATCGCAATTTTAAGCTTAGCCATTAATGAACTAGTCCGTATCAAATGTGACACAGGCCAGTCCGTAATATCGCATGACAGAATCTTTACCCGAGCCTACCCCGGTTAAAATTCACTATATTACCATGCCTCTGTTTTTACCCAGATCACGATGTGGATTAGTTTTATTTTGATAATGGGATTAGGCTTGTGAAATGTAAAATGTTGATAGAGATTAAAGTTATCTGTCTTGCCTATGGTAAATAAGTTTTAAGGAAACTTTGGGTTTGTTGATCAAGCATAGAGTAAGAACCCAAGTATCAAAATTTGTTACTATAAAAGTACTTAGAACGTTTTAGAACGTGCCAATTTATGTTCATAATGAGCACTGTAATAGTCCTTTAAACCCCAAATAGGCTCTAGTTTAATCACTCATTTATACTATAACCACTATATAAAGGCTCTTATGGTGATAAATCAGCTCTTTAGTTGAAATGTAATAGTGTCGAGGAACACCGTTCAGTACTAAAATAGTGGTGTCTTGAACGTTTATGTTACAATATCGCACTATTAGAGTAACCAAAACATGATTATAGTGCTATTTTGAATTTTAACCTATTCCGGTGGCCTTTGAAATAATGTTCGTGTTTTAATTAAATTTTAATTTAAAAAAGGAATTGTTTCGACTGTGGCTGCTATAGGACATATTTGCTCCAGGAGTACTGCTAAGGTGCTATCACGACAGAAATCAGCAGAAATATTTTTACCGAAAACGTACCTATTAGTCCATTAATTATTTATTTTAGTGCTTTTACGTCATTTTTACTCTCGTAACATCGTCGTCTTATAGATCACATCTATATATTAGAAACATCTTATCTAAGTATGATGCCATAACAACAATGTTTTCAGCATTGTTTGAGGATTGAGGAGAAAGAACTTGTGGTTGAGGATTCCGGGAGAGGCTCGCTTCTATCTTCTGCCTTATGAATACTTAACATCAGGTAAGATGAAGGCTAAGAGTCCACCGTCGCGGTCAAGAAAAAATAATAATTAAAAAAATAGAACCGAAATGCTCTGATAAAAACGTTTATAGAGCTGTACTTTACAAGCAGTCACTGTGGTTACCATTATAGGCCTACTATATCACTGTTTGGTGATAAAATGCATTGATTAATTTACCTACAAAATAGGATAATTTGGAATGAATTAATAGCATTTCGAATTGTATTTTTTTTATTATGTTTGCGTAAGGTTTTAAACGTGTGTGTAAAATCTTCGCAAAAAAAAATAACAAGACTTTTTTCATTTCACATTTTTTTAAGTTAGTATAAGTTCCGCAATTACCTACACTAAAAATCGGAACTATGAACTAGTCATCTATGATTATGTAATTTGGGTAAGTAGTGACGAAAACGACCCTATTTTCAAGATTTCCTGAAAACTAATGAACAGATTTCAAAATAATAAAAATACTAGACTCCAAAAGTTTTATTTTTTACTTTTTGAAGTCGGTTTGAATTTTTTTATAAAATGTTTTTATTTTAGATGTTTTAGTTACATCATGTGCCATTACTTACACTAAAAATCAGCCCATACACAACAATGTCATCTAGGTAAACGACTACTTGCCAAAAGGTGATTGATATTTTTCAAGATTATGAAAAAACTACTAGCCAGATCTTCGTAAAAATTATATGGGACCACACATAAACCATTTTCTTTCAGATAAATAAAGAATTATAATTATTGCGTGAAACTTAATCTCGAACAAGAATCTAACAATTACCTGGATGATATAATTGTTTCATGACTTCCATGACATTAGGCCCCATATCTCCGAAGATTATCATCGGATCTCAATGAGACTTATATGGGACCAAATTGACAGTGTACTCGATCGAACAAAAAAACAACTATTAAAATCGGATCACCAACACCGGAGTAATCGGTATACATACATACATCAGACAAAAAAAAAAATACGCGTTGAATTGAGTACCTCCCTCCTTTTTTGTTGAAGTCGGTAAAAAATGGTACCAACTTGGTAACAAACATGATGTAATAGCTTTTGAATCATTCCAATCGATCCAGCCGTCAACAGATAATCGGTGAACATACAAAATAAAATAAAAAATATACGCGACGAATTGATAACCTCCTTCTTTTTTTAAGTCGGTTAAAAACTAAGACAAAACCTTTTTGAAGTTTATAGATATTTTTCTTCGACCCAAATGCAAAGCAGCTATTAACAAGGGCTTTGAACCCTACAGTTCCGACCCGATTTTGGGGAAGGTTGTGTATGGAAATTACTTATGAAAGCTTTAAGCTGGGCCCGTCGACGAACGTTGACAGTAAGCTGATTAGAAAAAATGTATTTGACTTATCGTTTTTGTCATCGCTGTTTGCTTAGCCGCACGAAATAATGAAGACTTGTAAAGGAAATGTAATGTCTGTTGAACATGTTTTAGGGGTTAAACGTTAATTGTTGTACAATTAGTGTAAAAATATACCCATCTGGAAAAATGGTGATGGTGGACTTTTGAATTTGTTCTCAGCCTGACTGTTTTTTTTTCTTTCTGTGTAAATATTTTTTTAAAACCTTCATTGGCTTTGGTTTGTTTTAAAATTTTAAATCTCTAATTGTTTAGAGCCTTTACCGTTTCATCATAAGTTTGACGACCTCCGTGGTAGAGTGGTAGTACACCAGTTTCAAGGTGTCGCCTACTCTGAGGTCCCGGGTTCGAATCCTGGTAGGGGCAAATGTTTGTAATGAATGATGAATACGAGCATTTGTACCTAAGTCATGGACGTTTATATGTATTTTACACATAAATACTTATATTTGTATAATTATATGTATTTATATCCCCTAGTATCCCCATAACATAAGCCTTACAGTGCTTACTTTGGGGGTAGGTTAATTGGTGTGAGTGTGAGAAAAAAAAGTGAAGTTTCCCTTCAGCTGGTTATAATGAATGACAATCTTATCATCGTTAGGCTTTTTTCGCTTCGATATAGTTCTAGTAGCAACACAAAATATAAGTAATTTACCAGAACATTAGCCAACATCAATCATTGGAGGCGAGAAATTATAGCAGCAGCCAAAGGAAATTAACTGCTTTATGAACTTTTTCACATCTTCATAGAATTTTCCGACTTTTATAAAGTTTTTTGGTACTGAAATACCATCATTATGATCCTATTTTTAGACATGTCTAGTGTCTGGCTCTGTGTATTTTTTAAGTAAGATTATTGCTTAAATCTTTATACATATAACTTGAATTCAATACGATTTGAGATCTATATTCTAATACGCAATACGCGTGTTTCCAAATGCTTCTTTGTGTCAACATTTGTATGGCGTTGGGCTAAAGAAGCTTAAAATATTGCCTTAAACGTAGCCTAAATTAACTAAAAATAAAACGTCGACCTGACAAACGGAGAGTTTTTATGATTTAATTCTCAAGATACCTGAAACTTTTTTCATACGAAATACTAATATTATATATTACTTATTAGGTTCAGAGTAAATACAGGGCAGTCGTCCATACAAGATTTAGCCATCTCCTTTATCATAAGTATGAAAATAGCATTAAAAATTCTAAAAAATTCTACCAAATATTTGGTCTATAATTTTAACCCGTTTTTTATAAACAGTAAAATAAAGCAAAATATTTGTCGAATGGACCTTCAAGAATTTGTTTCTTATAAAAACGTATTTTCGAAGCAAAAACGTTTAATTCTATTTATACACTAGCTGTTGCCCGCGACTTCGTCCGCGTCAATTTCTGTTATTATGATCGCGATTAAGAAGTTTTCAAATAAAATATATGTCAAAGGAATTAGGTACCGTAAAATGACTTCAGAAAAAAGATAGACATATACTGTCGCGGACATTTTTTTAGATCATTTAAAGAGTAATAATTTTTTCATACATATTTTTAGTTAACTTGAACCGTTTACGCAGCGCACGCAACGGAAGCCCTCAAATATGATAATTTTCCCCGTTTTTGCAACATTTTTACTGATGCTTCGCTCCTATTGTATGTTATATAGCCTAAACTTCCTCGATAAATGGAATATCCAACACAAAAAGAATTATTCAATTCAAACCAGTAGTTCCTGAGATTAGCGCGTTCAAACAAACAAACTCTTCAGCTTTATAATATTAGTATAGATAAATCAATCAAGAATGTTCCTCCCTTATTGTGTTAGCTAAAAATATTGAGCATTTCAGTATGCCGCCATAAAAGATCAATCTACGTCCGATTGGTATGTTTTTTTAACACACGAAAAAAATCACAGTTTAGAAGCACGTTCGTAGGACGCAGTCAGAAAATACATGTATTTTATTTAGAGAGGAAAATTGATTGTGTTCTTTAAACAAGAGAGATGAAAATGAATGAAATGGAACTGGCTGAGTATAGAGAAAAAAATGTGATTAAACTGCGAATATATATATGATAATTAACAACGCGTTCATTTAAGATTTTTTATGGTATTTTCTCTAATTTTGTTTTGTATTTTCCCAACATTTCGACATCGGCACTGAAAATTAAATTGTTTATGCACAAAAATATGAAATATGCATATTTTAGTATTTGAACCAAAAAAAAATCTGTTATGATTTTGTAATTTTTGCATTTTTCAATGCTATTTTTATACTTATGGTAAATTTTAAATAGAAAAATATTGAAAAAAATTAACTCAGCCACAAGTGAATTCTCAGACGGGAATCGATTCCCGTCTGAGAATTCACTTGTGTCTCTTGTTACCTTGACCAATACGCAAAAACAGGAAATAGACCAAATTATTGTTTGTAAAATTAATCAATTTGTTGCTTGCTGTTTATAGATATCGCAACAAACTGTACTAATCATTTATAGAATATGGAATGCTACATATTTCCCTTTAAATATTTACCACGCGTGCCTGAAAAATTACTAATGAACATTCAATATTAGATTCCAAGCGATCTCTATCTACATAGTTAAATCTAGAAAATAAAAAGATCACCAGCGTAATTCAGTTATGATGGAGCTACTACGTAAATACATACTTACACCCATATTCTAAGTCGTTCTTTCAAAACTTACTCGTCCTCGACTTAACGAAACCTCATTGAAAACCTCTTCGAAATACCCTTCGAAATCGGTATTCTAAGTCATAACTCCGTAAGGATCTGGAGGAGCCAAAGAGTACGTAGCCACTCCGTGTTAGGCCTAGCGCAAGCTACCATTTTTACCCACGACGAGGTTGAGTGGTGTAAAAAGTTTTGGAGGAACGACTTAGAATATGGGGGTTAATCTAACAAAATATTTAATAACTAGCGGATCCTCGCGGTTTTACCCGCGTGGTGGAATATCGGGATAAAATATAGCTTATGTTACTCGGGAGAAATGTAGCTTTCTAATGGTCTCAGAATTTTCAAAATCGGTCCAGTAGTTCCTGAGATTAGCGCGTTCAAACAAACAAACTCTTCAGCTTTATAATATTAGTATAGATTAGGTCACTTTGGCAAGACATCCTGTACTCCTTGTAAGTTTGGTCAATGAATAATATTCATTATTGGTCTCTTTTATAGTCATAGACAGTTTTACTGACAAGAGTAGTGCATCCAATAAGTAGTTTTCGATAACTATGATAATTGTAAATGTTTACTCGTACTTAACTTAAAGCTTAAAGAAAAGATTGCATAACTATTTATAGGTATATAAACACTAATGCGTAAGCTTCCTAAAAACGGAATCTTCTTGAACAAGAAGAAATCAATTCCTCTAATTTCTCAACAAAACGGGTAACTATATAAGCAATGAACCCATGATTTTTTTTCACAGTCAAAAATAAAATAACAATATACATGAAAGCAGATCAGACTTTACAGTTGACCTTGAGATGACCCTTCATGTCGCTTATAATAGCGGTAGCTTTGAGTGCAAGTTTAAACTGATAACTGTACATTCAAGCATTTATAACAAAATGTTAAATTAATCGCAAACTATTAAAGTATTAAAAATAATACTTAAATCTTTAAATTGTAATGTCTGAAAAATTGTAAATTATAATTTCAATTGACAATCCCACTTACATCTAAACTACAAAATTCAGGTAACCGTTCGTCCGTTGATTTCGTCTTTCCCTCTAGCTCCATTATAATCGTATGGAGTGTTTTTCGCAGCTTCCGTCGAAAGCGCGCGACGGAAATTGGAGCCAGCGCCCGCCCTCCGAACAACATCCGGGACATAATCGCCGCGACACTGGACGCATTAAATTATGCAATAAACGCTTTGGTTAGGTCTACTTTGTTGGGTGTAATTATGTGAACTTTATGCTTGAACCTGGACTTTTATTATTTAAGAAGAAAATAAAGGAAAATAGTGTTGAAATTAGAGCCAGCACCCTTCTTCCGAACAACATCCGGGACATAATCACCGCGACACTGGCCGCATTGAATTCTGCAATATACACTTGGTTTTTTCCAACATTTTCCTATTTAAAATTTATATAAGTATAAAAATAGCATTGAAAAATGCAAAACATCTGAAAAGATGTTACTTTCGAATGCAAGAATATTCCTAGCATTGATGTGACAATGCTGGCCTACAGCGTATTAAAAATAAAAAAGTATTGGAGAATTTCGACGGTAATCCGCAAGTCTCGGTAGCTCAGTGGTTAGAGCAATGGTCCGGATTCCCAAAGGTTGTGGGTTAGTATCCCATCTGAGAATTCACTTGTGGCCGAGTTCACTTGGTTCATTCTACTTGGTTTAGTGCTTAACGTTATAAGTACTTGTACCTAGGTACCTGGATTTTTGTTACTTACTTGTTGACCCGTGCCTTACATAAAAATCAAATATAGCCTCATTCAAGAATAAATTGGAGCCAGCAGCGCCTGCCCTCCGAACAACATCCAGAACATAATCGCCTCGACACTGGACGCATGAAATTATGTAATAAGCACTTTGGGGTTAATTCTACTTTGTTGGTTGTAATTATGTGAATAGTCTTGTACTTATCTGGATTTTTTTAAAGAAACAACAAAAATATTAGATAATAAAATCTAAGAAGTACAAGTTGCTGGTTCGTTGCTGGTTCAATTCGCACCTGAGAATAACTTGAAATATTTATTAGGCAAAGGCATCTGTTAATAAACATTTTTTTTCTTAATAATTCCATTTGTAAATCGGTAGAAAATGAAAAACTTTTGTATGAGTAACTTTTAACCCGGAACGAAATCGCAGGCCCACAGACCTATATCGAAAGACGAAAAGAGCGCTTCAAACTGTATGAGAACCTAGCGTGTCAAATTTTTCATACCTACGATGACGTCACGAGCGAGATTAAGTGATGTCTAAATGTTATTGATGAGCTCTTGCATTAAAGCACTGCACGACTAACCATTTTCGTTTCTGAATGACGCGTGTTTTCATGGCAATGGTCTCAAGCGAACTGACTTAAGTCGTAAAACTTTGACCGTGGCACGCAAGGTAGGTACACTTTTACCGTCTATCTCGATATAGGTCTGTGCGCAGGCCCCTAGCTAAGTATGTACTACTGGATTTTAGTCCAAAAGAAGGTTTGTTTTCAAAGCTTCTCTCCGAGCAATTTCCGGAGCGTAATCTCACGCTACTCCTTAAAGCTTTAACCGACAAACGTTCGATACACAAAGCGAGCGTGATTCGACCTATTACTGTATATTTCGTGAAAATCTAGCGTCTTGCAATATATTCTACAATATTACAGGTATTTTGACGAGCCTTATAGCGCAGTAGTACAATCGAGGAACTTCCCGGTTGACCAGTAGAGTTTTTGAGAAACGTTTTCTTAGAAAGGACTAAGGTTAAAGAAATAAGTTAATACTCGTATTAAAATGAAAAACCCTTTTAATGTTCTATTATTTGTGATATAAACATTTTCTATATATCTACTACTTTTTTAAATCATCATCATCATCATCAACCTGTGGACGTCCACTGCTGGACATAGGCCTCTTCTAGTTTACGCCTATTGTGGCGTTCACAGGAGGTTATTAGCCTACTGCTACCACGCTGGCCAGACGGGTTGGTAGTTGGGTTTGTTTCAATTTTTCCTTCTCTCGCACAGGTGTTCAATGCGTCGAGCCTCTTAGTCGACTCTTACGACATCCAAAGCATGTAAGGGAGGCACTTGTATTCTTAGGCCATCGCCACAAGGCAAATAAAGCTTTTTTGGATAAAGATAGTTAAAGCTTTTTTTTTTAATGAAGCTCCCTAAATAAACTATACTGGTCAACCGGGTAGTTCCCCGACTGTACCTACTTACTCCTACCGGGGTCCGTCGGTTAGATTCATCACGTTTATTTTCGTTTTGTGAAGAATGTCAACGGTCATTTGTAAGTTTTTTACACGCATAGCAAATGTGAATAAGCGAATGTGAATAACAGCCGCCGGTGGTTATACAGCGTAATGTTTAGTTGCTGTAAAACATTAGGGGGTGGTAATATCCATCTGTGCCACATCCATCCATCCCACAATGTTTTCAGCATTGTTGTGTTCCGGCAGTTAGAGTTAAGACAGCCAGTTCCTCAGTGGTTG
Source organism: Chrysoteuchia culmella (assembly GCA_910589605.1). Taxonomy (NCBI): domain Eukaryota; kingdom Metazoa; phylum Arthropoda; class Insecta; order Lepidoptera; family Crambidae; genus Chrysoteuchia; species Chrysoteuchia culmella. The sequence continues at coordinate 9,214,905 of OU342651.1, forward strand.
AGGATTCCGGGAGAGGCTCGCTTCCATCTTCAGCCTTATCAATACTTAACATCAGGTATGATGAAGGCTAAGAGTCTCCCCGTCGTTAATAAAAAAAAAAAAAAAACGTTTTTTATGTTGATTTTTTTCACTATTTCGCAGTTGGCTTCATAGTAAAAGTTGTTATAACGTGCAAATATAAAGAATGGAATGGGCTAAATTAATACACACTGCAAATCTTAATCTTAATTCTATCCTATATAATCCTAACTAATATTATAAATGCGAAAGTGTGTTTGTTTGTCCTTTCTTGACGCCATAACTAAGCAACAAATTAACTTGATTTTTGCCATAGAGTTAGTTGAAAAGACTGAGAGTAAGCTTCTTTTTATCCCGATATTCCCACGGGAACAGGAACCGCGGGCGGAAGCAAGTGTGTTCATATAATTATTTCAACAAAGTAAAGCACAGAAAATCACGAAAAACGAAGCATACAGTGAAGCTCTATTGTTGACTGAAAACTCGGAACATTTGGTTGTTCAATTACGTTCATGATTATTTTTATTGAGTGCGAATCACAATGCATTCGATTGCATTGCAGTGCAGACTGCAGGATTTAATTTCTTTATGAAAAACTGTATTGCGGTCAGCTGTAATCGCTTATGGAGACCTATTGAAACGAAAACTCCAATGAACTGCTTCATGTCAGCGGAAAATGGTATGAATATAGCATTCGTCACTGCTTAGCAGTTAACTAATATTAATTGTTGTTCTTTCGCATAAAAATTAACTAGTCAGATGTATAGAAAATGACAAATAAACTTTTAAGCTATTGTATATCTTTTATCGCGGGCTTTGAGCGCGGCAACCGAATCAAGAAATTCCATAACGAAAACAAAACCTTAACACCCCCCACTCCGCCTACCATGTAGCTCGGCCGAGCGTTTTAATCTACTCTTTGGTTTGAAGTGACATTTGACATTTTCGAAAATCGTGATTTTTGGGGTTGTGCATACATAAAAAATAAATCAATAATTATAATTGCATAAGTTGATAACAAATGCTATGCAATAGCTTTACCGCGGCAGTCCCCGAGTGCCACACGTATTTTTTTATTGTGGGACCTCCGGCGGGCTTGTAATAGCTAGACGAGACATCACATGCATATTGGTTTCAGACGACTTTGAATCCAAAACCAGAGGATGGAAGTGATTAGTGAAATTTAAGTTTTTAAAGTTTTTTAGCATTTCTATTTTGGCTGCTAGTCTTATGAAGTTGCTATAGGCTAGTCAATCTTGAATAACAATTAGCACCAGCAGCAAGGCGCTAATCGCTACTATGTTTATTATTTTATTTACTTTCAGTAGCATAATAACGAATATAACCCATAAACACGAATAGACAGAAAATAGAATCAGAATTTATTCATCGATATGATCGCACAATTATTAATTAATATGTACCAAATCGTTTCTCATTTCGCTTATTCATATAGTATCCCGCGCAAATGAAAGATTATTTGCTGTCGACAGCTAATTTCTTTTCCCAATAGGGGCGGTATATCCGTAAATATCAATAAAGTGAATCGTATCATATATCTTGTCAATGGAGACGATAAATAACCTTTTTATTTGGCGTCGTTAGCTCTAACGGTTTATGAATCTTCCTGTCCTCAAAATAAGGGTAAATAAGGGGAATTGGAGATGTTAAGGAGCACGTTGGATGCATCGAATGCGCCCCTTGGCGTATTAGCTGTGTATTCACGATCTTTATGTGCTGGAACGAATCGATGAGGGATGTCGCGAGTAAGCAGATAAGTCACGTTCTCTTACATTACTACTGGTCTTGGCTTTCTAGTTGGTAGCAGCAGGAAGTGACTTAGTTGAAAAGTTCTGCATATAAATTATTTGGTTTTAATGAACCGGACCACCTGAAAATACTCTCTGAAAGTTAACCATCATAATTAAATGTACAGTTAACAGCGTGGTTTTTTTTTACTAACAACGGTAGTATGTTAAGAATTGATAAGGCTGAAGTTGGAAGCGAGCCTCTCCCGGAATCTCAATCACTTAGGAACTGGCTATCTTATCTCTAACTGCCGGAATATAACAATGCAGAAAATTATTGCATTGTTATCATGGCGTCAGACTTAATGATGGTGGTAGCTAGCCAGGCGGACTTACCTAGTCCTATCACCAACCAAACCGAATACAATATGTACCCCCGCTGTTAACCGAACCCGGGACCTCTAGGTCTGATGTCGTGGTTGTTACCACTGGACCACAGAGGCGGTTTAAAAATCGCCGCTATTATGTTACGAGTGTTATAAAACTCTCTAGGAGAAGTGTAAAGTCTGACGTGCTATAGTTGTTACTTTGACTAAGTAGGTATGGATTAATTGCGATGTTTTATCATGATGGTATGGTATGGTATTGCTAAAGGGCAGCATTTGTATTTCTTTTACAGTTTCGTTATCTAGTTATGTTGGATCTTTTCAAAGTTTTAAGTAAATAAAAATCCAAATTAACATTATAATATGTTTTAATAAAGATGACAAACAAAAGAATATCAATTAAACATAAAATTTAAAGAACGTGTTTTTTAAACTTGTGTATATTACCAAATACTATAATTTATTACCCTTAAGAGATAAAAATAATCCAGCATTAAAATCTATTCATAATAAAATCAAAGTTATATTACTTTTGGAAACTGCAGTTTGAATCCTGTTCATGCCATGAACATTTTATCGTTTCATTTCACTATAACTTTGCTGGTATTATTATGATTATGAATTAAATTGAACATTTCGACTCTACAAGCCATAACTTCAGAAACTGTACACCTTAGTCAAAATATATGGCTTGGCCGTTTCCCTACCGTCACATGGGTGTAGGTGAAAAATTTATTCACTGTTCTTTACTTTCCTGTTATTTACAATAGGTCTATGATTTTGTAATTTTTGCAATTTTCAATGCTATTTTTATACTTATGGTAAATTTTTTAAATAGAAAAATATTGGAAAAATTTAACTCCGCCACAAGTGAATTCTCAGACGGGAATCGAACCCGCGACCTTTGGAAATCCGGTCCAATGCTCTAACCGCTGAGCTACCGAGCTTGAAGTCTCGGTAACACCGAGTTAAATTTTTCCAATATTTTTCTATTTAAAAAATTTACCATAAGTCCAATAGGTCTGTTTTGATGGTATACAAATAACTTTCACACTCACTCACTTTCCGTTCATTGCGACCATTGGTAGTGGTAGTGGATATAAGGAATCGTTCTTAGATTTGCGAAACAAATCCCGGATTCGAGCATCGATTAGAGAGCCGAGATAATTGACCGATCTACATAATTTATTAATCTCCAGACGTCGCACCCGATACACAATGTAGATTTATCGTCTTAGGATTTACCAACATATATAGTGTGCTTATTATTTTTATGATTTGCTAATAATTGGCATAAACCTTTGATATAAGATATTCTCAAATTGTAAAACTTATAAGCAATTGACTGCACTGTGACAGAACGGTATTATGAAATGGCTTAAATGCTCCACAATATCTGTGATATTTGTTATCATTTAATGTCTTAAACTCTAAATAAATAACGTTGTACTGAAATAACATTTAAAATATATTAATAGCATAATATATCATGTACAGTCAATAGCAGCTAGGGCTTTACAATTTGTCCTTGAGAGCGCCCTTACGTCGCTCGTAATAGCGTCGGTTTTCGTAGTGCAAATGTAAAGTCGTATGTGCTGTTCACCGTACCTTTACATTCCCGCCCTCCAGCACAAATGAATAAATACAAATATTATTTGCACGGACGCAGCATATCTTAAACAGATTATCTTCAACTTTTTGCCTTAGGCAATACTTTTTTTAATTTTATGTTGTTACTACATCTAAGCATTTTTATCTTTAGTTCAATAACTTGGTTGGATAAGGTGAAACTGTTTCAGAAGTAATTTTCAGAATATAAATGTAAGTAATGAGAATTTCAATTGCGTTGATTGTGAAATGTTTTGAAATCACACGCTCTTTGTGGCGATCAACTTTTCTAATAAGTAATTAATTTAATTTTATCCTTTGAAATTGTTACAAACAAGCAATAATCAATTGCATTCCTGTTTTTTCTGAACAATTATCATTTCTCTCCATACTCGTCGACAAGAAGACTCTCCGTAAAGAAAAGGCTAATGCGTAAAAGATAAAATATTCAACCTTTCATACTTCAAAAGGTAATCCCAAAATACCCATGTAAAAGCACTACGCGTAATGCTCGCTCTCATTTTTCCTTTAATCCCTAAATATGCAGCGAGACTCCATATTTCAGGGAAGGTCCCCGTGCACCTCAGATAAGAGTCCATCAATCACACTTTGCGTTATAAACAGAGTAGGAAAAGGACTTTATGCGGGAACCATTCGAAAATGTTTTTTTTAAACAAGTGAAAGGCGTAACGTCTTTTCGTAATGGCTACGAAGTAAGTGAACATCAAATTATATCATAACTGCGTTCTAAACAGAGTAGGAACGGGGCTGTACGTATGTGTGTACGTGTGTGTGCTTTTGTAGAACAGGAAGTACTCCTAATAGAAAAAAAATAACTTTTTTATTAATAAAAACCAGAGTTTTTTTTTCATTAATTTATCTAAAAATTTTTTATATAATGCAAACTTTATTTACTATTGCTAACAAAAAGAAAACCACGAAGGTTTGTATATGTGTCAGGATTTTTATTCGAGGTTATTCATTGTTTGTTGCATATCAGAATCAGAAACTTGTGTTACAAAACATTAACTTAGCATAATTTTATCTTTCGTCGTCTCAGCCACATAACACCAAATGCCTGTGTATAGGCCTCCCCCAAGGATCTCCACAACGATCGGTCCTGCGCAGTCCGCATCCAGCGGCTCCTCGCGACCTTCACCAGAACGTCGGTCCACCTTGGCGGGAGCCTACCCACGGAGCGTCGTCCTGTGCGCGGTCGCCGTTCCAGAACCTTTCCGCCCCAACGGTCATCGGTTCTTCTAGCTATGTGTCCCGCCCACTGCCACTTCAGCTGAGCAATCCTTCGAGCGATGTCAGTTACTTTAGTACGGATCGCCTCATATCTGATTCGATCAGGTAGGGAAACGCCGAGCATAGCCCTCTCCATTGCACGCTGGCTGACCTTGAGCTTTCTTATCAGACCCATAATTAACGACTACGTTTGACTACCGTAAGTCATCACTGGCAACACACACTGGTCATAGACTTTCGTCTTGAGACACTGCGGTAAGTTGGACGCGAAGATTTTACGAAGTTTCCCGAATGCTGCCCATCCGAGTTGGATTCGACGGGAGATCTCTTTCTTGAAGTTGGACTTACCTAACTGGATTGTCTGTCCAACCAAGGTAAAAGTAGTGGTCAACAACTTCGAGTGTAGTGTTCCCAACGTGAACTGAAGTGAGTACAACATGGGAATTTGACATGATTTTCGTTTTATCCATGTCCATTCTAAGACCCACTCTTTGGGAAGCACTACGGAGATCTTCGAGCATTGTGTTCAGGTCCTCCAAGGTTTCAGCCATAAGGACGATATCATCGGCAAAACGAAGGTGTGTCAGATACTGGCCATTAATGTTGATGCCGAGTCCTTTCCAGTCCAAGAGCTTAAAGATGTCCTCCAACGCAGCTGTGAACAGCTTGGAACAGCTTAGCAAATGACGTCTCCCTGTCTCACACCTCGCTGCAGTTGGATTTGTGCTATGGTTCTGTAATCGGACCGACATGGTGGCATGTTCGTATTCACCATAACACCTCGATTTACCTTTAGTCCACTTGGCACCTCTGGAGAGACTGCAGCACCACCCAGGTCTTATCGAATCAAACGCTTTCTCATAGTCCACGAACGCCAAGCAAAGTGGCAGATTATACTCATCGGTCTTCTGTATAACCTGCCGCAGCGTATGGATGTGGTCTATGGTGCTAAAGCTTTTTCGGAACCCGGCTTGTTTGAGAGGTTGGAAGTCGAAGGGAGGATTTTATCTTTCAACATAACAATATTAAACAAAAGAAGAATAGGTATAGACTGTCCAAAATGTATTGTTTTAATTTATTTTCATCCGATCTATTCGAAAAATGCTGATTGATTCGCCTATAAGTGCGAGCAAAGTAAGTCTTTACTCCAAGAGACTTTTTCACGGGGCAGTAATGAGATTTGAATTTCGAACATTAACATCATCCCTTAGTGCTCCGCCGTGACCAAAGAGATCGCACGAAAATATTGTATGTAAAAGTCACTGGCCGATTATTAAGTGACCGGTGCGTGCAGCGCCGCAAAAGAAAAAAGAAAAAAAAGAAAAACGCGCGATCTACGTATTACCCTTGTATTGGACTTTATTGGAGTAAACAGTGTTTTGTGATATTTGCAGTGCAATAATTGCGAAAAATTAGTTCCACAAGCAGCGACAGTTTTTTTTTTTTAAATAGGACTATAATATTTCAAAATTGCACAAATGTTTCAAAGATTAATATTAATTTTTAAGCTGTTACTTTATAATTGTTTTTAACATTATAACATTATATTGGTGTTTAATATTTTTTTTATAAATACATTCATTAGTTGTATCTAGAAACGACTCTTATTTATTTTTCTCATAGACGGGGATGAAAAGTAGAGTGTATCACTCGGCCGCAAAATATATTTTTGGCTCGGGCGACGTACTTTGAATCCCTCGCTACGTTCAGGATTCTACTAAAGAATCCCTCACTTCGCTCTGGATTAAAATATTATTAAAAGTAAAAATATTATTTTGCTCCCTTATGGTACAATCTACTATTTTTATATTATTAGGTGTGATACTTTAAAATTAAAAGTATCATAGCTGATAATATGCAAAATAAAATTTAATCAAAAGTTATAATAATATCTTGTAAATAACTTTTCTGTTATTGCGGAAAACTTTATTTCTGTAATTTAAGGCGCTACTCGGAAAAAGTATGGACTTTTTGATATAAAACTATAGAGCACAGTTAAAGTTGTTACAAATCTGGTAATAACATACCTATATATTTCTTCATACCTTTATCTAGATTCGTATAGTTTCAAAAACACGATTTGATGATTTTGCCTCGACACTTTTTCTTTTCGAAAAGACCTCTAAAAAGTACGAACATTCAAGATTATTCTTAAATGGTTTATTTACACTATTGGAAATTGGTTTAATAAGTGGACACCAATAATATTTAGGATCGTATAGATTTATTTTTTTAATTCGCTGTGTTTTTTTTGCCTCGCTCCCGTGCGCGTCGTTTTCTCATTGCTATCTCGCTTCATCATATTTTTTTAAAGTATCGCCTTAATATAAGAATACTATAATCGACATCTACGCCATTGAAGTATGGTGCTAGTTGTCCTTTTTTATAATTAAAGTTTGTGCTAATTTATACGTTTCATTTAGTTACTAATGACAAATAAAAATAAACCTACACTTTTAACTTTTACAAATATATTATTTTTACATTGCGTTTAATCAACAAAGTAATGTACAAAAAATAGTCATCTCATAATTTGCATTTAGGTTTTCCCAATTTCAATAAAAGGGGGTATCTCTAATGGCTTTAGTATAAAACCGTAGCAATCCCCTCTCGCCCCATAGATCTGTACGGACAATATTTCACGAGTCGTCCAAGTTTATAATCATCAGCTCAGCCAGGCTGTTTGCCTTGCGTGATTTGAAACCTCCTGATCGACGTCGTTACCCCGCAGCAGCTGTTCTTTTAGATAAAATTAAATAAATAACCAAGCCTTTTAGTATGACGAGCGAGGGTAGGACAAGTATCGCCTATAGCGAAGTGTCAAAAATGATTAAGTAATTATTTGGTAACTTTTTGTCCAGATATCGGAAATGAAAATTAATTACATTCGAAATCTTTTTACAATGTGTTAAGGTTTCATGTACCATACCTACGGTTTAACCGATTGAGATGTTTCAAACATTATTACAAGGTTTGTTCCCAGGTTGTTCTCATTTTTTAAGTTGATTTTTGGCAGTCGTGTTTGTCATTTTACTATTTATTTTAAGTACCTAGAGGAGCCCGTGGCAAAGTGGTTCGTGCGCTCGGCCTGCAATTATTGAGGTTTAGCAACTTTAGCAATGGTCGGTCACGGGATGGGTGACCAAAAATTTATTATCTCGAGGTCCTCCGTGCTTCGGAAGGCACGTTAAGCCGTTGGTCCCGGCTGCATTTGCAGTCGTTAAAACCCACTAATCCGCATTGAGCCCGCGTGGTGGATCATGGCCAATTGTCCCTATCCATCCATAAGGAAGGCCAGTGCCACAGCAGTGGGGACATTAAAACCTAGTGTTCTATCATACGAGTACCCATGTTTGCACGCTTTATTGATTGTTATATGCAATTCGTGCATCCAGGAAATTATAACTACTTTCGCAATAACATCTGCTTCACTTTACTACCCGCGAATTCTACCTAGTACAATGCAAGAAGAGTTATAAATCCATATCCACATTCTTTAAGTTTATTGCGCCTTTTGCATGGGGCATGTCTTAGTAGAATCGGTGGGATGTCTTCGCATCCCACTGAAGTGGCAATATCCTACGGTATGTAGGAGCATTCCGTTACTTATTGTCTTTTCTATACTTATAATAAAAATCTTAGTTTATCGTATCTGCACATTGGATGTATTTGCAAAAAAATATTGGGGGACGGAGAATAAGCAAGAACATTTCTAGAATTTTTAGAATTGTAACTTTGTATGCTGTGTGTTTAGAAGAACATCAAACCAAAACTGCTGATTTGAGTCCATTAGTCTTGAACACATTATATTTATCTATATATATAAAATTCAATGTCCTGCCTGACTGACTGACTGATAATCAACGCACAGCCCAAACTGTTGGGTCTAGAAACTCCAAATTTGGCACATAGGCTTATGGAGTGCAGGGGTGCAGTAAGAAAGGATTTTTCGAAATTCAACCTCTAAGAATGGATGGGATGAAAGTTTGTATGAAAGTCCGTCAGTTTTGAAGAGATAATCTTGTAGTTAGCTTGACGGCTAAAAATAAACATTCACATATCTTGGCATTTTTAAAAATTCCAACCACAAAGCGGTGAAAAGGTGGATGAATTTGAGTAAGAAAAGCCCTTTATTTTCAAAGTAAAAGTCACAAATTTTTTGGCTTTTGGTTAGAAATTAAATACAAATAAACTAACCTTAATTTAGTGATTTATGAAAATCAATCCATAAGGGAATTATAAATGTGATAATTTATTTGTTTGGATATTTTGTGCTCAATCACGCAAAAATGGCTGAACGGTTTAATGAAATTAGGGACACAGATACATTATAGCCTGGAGAGGAACATAGGATTCTTTTTGTCATGTTATAATCCCTCATTAGAACGGGATGGGATGAACCTAACAACCCCTCAAAAATGGCTGAATGTTATTGGATGAAATTAGGGACACATATACATTATAGCCTGAAGAGGAACATACTCGTAGGATTCTTTTTGTTGCGTTAAAATCCCTCATTCCTATGGAAAAAAATCGACGTAGGCTAAAAAGATGACGCCACAAATTTTTAGGAATCCTACTATCCTACTACCTACTAATATTATTAATGTGAAAGTTTGGATGTTTAGATGTTTGTTACTCAATCACACAAAAATGGCGGAACGGATTAGGATGAAATTTGGGACACAGGTACTTAATAGCCTGGAGAGGAACATCGGATACTTTTGTCCCGTATATATTAAAGATGAATTTCGGAATTAGAGTAGAGAAAAGAAAGATAGTTCTTTTTTTCTTTAATAAATCTCTCTCGATCAAGTTCTAAAGACCACGCGGACGAAGTCGCGGGCGGAAGCTAGTAATAAATAAAACAAAACGTTTTATAGCGCACTTTGAGCCGTATTGACTTCGAAATAACACTACTGTTTGCTAACTCCACTTTAAGTAGATTTTTGACAGGCACTTCTTTTGGCAGCAACGTGAGTTACTAGAAAAAAGCATCGTTTTAATATCGTCCTATATCTTCTCCTTAATATTCCATTCCTGGACCTCTCAGGCCCCGAGTTATGAGACACAATAGATATTCCATTGTTCTCTAGACACCTCGTGTCCTGCTAGCAAATGACGAATTAAGGCGTGTTTGTGTTAACAAATTGAACAGTTATTTAAAACTCAAAAACTTTTGACAAATCTTTAAATGATTGAGTCAAACGAAATCTCGCATGATTGATTACTGTTATAAAGGATTCAACAAAATACCGATAAAGTTTACAAATTGAATCGACATGATCGGAAAATTGCGTCTTATAATTTTGCTAAATATCAATAGCCATTTTCGAAGGGATTTAGTAGACCTCATACTCATAGTGTAGGTAGTGTATCTACTAGTATTTAATAATTCAATGAATTATGAAAGTAATGATCTTTAAAATGTTTTCGTCATTTTTGTTTATGTGTTAAATGAATTAGGTAATTGCGTTACGAATGAATTATACTTAATCTGTCAATTTAATTAGCCACCACAGGCCGATTCCGGCCTAGTGCACACCCGTCCTAAAATATGTTCAATACCATTGTTCCAATCACAGTATTTAATAATATTGCTAACATACGGTTACATTTTAAAGTAAGTCAATCCAATTTTATTTGTTTAGATATACATAGAAGTATACATATGTTGAAACAATAATCCACAGCGTTGAGTAGAATCGAGGCGGCGAGTGATCTAAATCTCTCCATCAGGCGGAATTCCGGAAGATAAACGTTTACACCGCCACAGTGCATGATGACTGAGCAACCTATCTCTACTTACAAAAGTGTCTTTACAAAATTAGCATTAATCACTAGAATTAACACTTACTGGTCTAACAAATCCCTTTAAGTGACCGACAAGATATATTTTAGTAAAGTAACATTCAACTTATGTTTGTGTTAGCTATCAAAATATGAAATACTAGCGGCCGCCCGCGGTTTCACCCGCGTGGTTCCCCTTCCCGTGGGAATATCAGGATAAAAAGTAGCCTATATTACTCTCCGTCCTTTCAACTGACTCTATGCCAAAAATCAAGTCGATTGGTTGTTAAGTTTGGACGTGAAAGACCAACTAAAAACACAATTTCCCATTTATAATGTCAGGTTAGGATCAAGCACTATAAAAATATTCGCACTACAAAAATTGTTCTCCCATACAAGCACACCAAAGTTCATCATCTATTGTCGACTAAACATCTTAGTTTTTTAATAAACAATGGAGTAATTCAATCGTTATTTCATACATATTTATTTAATATGTTGTACAAGCTATCCGATGTTCTAAATTTTTTACCTATATGGACGAAGGCAATACAAAATTATAACTTATAATTTTGCATTTTACAATGATATTTTATGTGATAATAAAAAAAAGGAACATATACTTAAAAAATTAACAACTTGTCTCATGTCGCTCTGTCGGGACGTCCCGTCGGGTCCCGTCAGAGCAACATGAGACAAGTTGTTTTTTCTTGTTTGAAAATTATTAAAAACAAATACAACTCTGCAGTATTTGAAATAAAAATGCTTACTTGATTCACGATGCATAGCATACTGATTTCCCGTTAACTGTCGCAGCGATTGCTCACAGCGAGCATTCTCCTCCTCCATACCGAGTTTCCGCAGTACTGATCTCCATCAACCCTCCCAGTCCGTTATTATTGGAAATGCCAATTGGCGGAATAAACCAAGCATAACATTAATAGTACAACTCTATAGAACTCTGCAGTATTTTAAATAAAACGCTGACGAATCACGATGCATAGCATACTGATTTCTCGTCAACTGTCGCAGCGATTGCTCACCAGCGAGCGGTTTCCTTCTCCATACCGAGTTTCCGCAGTATTAAGCTCCATCATTCCTCCCAGTCTGTTATTATTGGATATGCCAATAGGCAGAATAAACCAAGGAAAACGTTCTTAGTACAACTCTATTAGAACTGTGTAGTATTTTAAATAAGAATGCTTACTTTATTCACGATGCATAGCATACTGATTACCCTTCAACTGTCGCAGCGATTGCTCACAGCAAGCGTTCTCCTCCTCCATACCGAGTTTCCGCAGTACTAATCTCCATCAACCCTCCCTGTCCGTTGTTATTGGAAATGCCAATTGGCGGAATAAACCAAGCATAACGTTCATTGCATTTCACAAATATTCGTAAGCTACGATTATTTCAACTATTGTTTTGGTTTGATACAGTAGTCATTACCATAAATTGTGATGGTAATGAGAATTCATTTGGCGTTTTATACCAGTTATGTCATGTTAGTGAATTGCTTGCGATAACGGTAATGGAATCGTTTTGGATTTTACTTTTGTGATTGTATTAACAAAGTAAATAGCTACCTACTGAAAAGTTTTCCAGAGTTTATCAAGTTTTTGACAGTTGAATTTGCGAAATCTTCATTTGACAGATGTTAAACTTTATTTTCTTATTTTATTTGAAATTTTGCATTTCTTAATGCTATTTTTATACTTATAATATTTTTTTACATAGAAAAATATTGGAAAGAAAAATACAAATCGGCCACAAGTGAATTCCCAGATGGGGCATTGATTCTCTTCTTCTCAGATGGACATGGGTTTATTTTATTATTTAGTATTTACGTCGACATTATTAGCTTATTTCTAAAAATTCATCAGTCAGTAACGAGTGAATTCAATTCCTTTCACAAAAGACGAAAGCATCTAGTAGCAATAAATTATAAATATCAAAGGAGTATTTATTCTATGCATTGACTGATTAACCAAGTATTTTTTTTAATTATTTAAATTTAAAGTACAAATATGCTGATTATGGGATCATAATTATCATCAACCATTTTATTTTCGTTGTTTAACTCATGCGGAAAATCGACTTATACTAAACTAAGATGTTTAATACCATTGCTCCAATATTGCTAACATTCATTCATTCATGTTTGAAAGTACGGTCCGGAATATCCGTCGGGCAAATTAAAGTCTATGTTTGTGTATGAACCAAGTTGCTATTTAAACATGATGAGCTTACATAAATATTTAAACAGCAACTTATTAATTTTATAATTTTCCATTCATCTCCTTCCAAATATCCTTTCAGACCCCGGAAGATTATGAGACACAATAGATATTCCATTGTTCTCTGGACACCGGTCTCCGGTTCGCATTTGATGAATTAAAAAGATACCTACCAAGTACTTATGACATAGAAAAATAATAGTAGTTTATCCCGTGATATTTTTTATGTAGGAAGTGTCTTGTACAACAGCGGATGATGGGTAGATGATGATGATTAATTTTCTGCACTATCATTCTAGTTAAGTATAACTTTTGTCATTATTCAATTATCAGAGTGCTTAGTCTTGGTCTGTGGTACAACCAAGAGGGCCCTCACTCCACATTGTGGAATAATCTAGTAAAACATGAGTCACTAATCGCTGCCCCATGCGACAGGATCCCTAAACAATACATTTTCGAAAAGAATTACCAAATACAGTTATTTGAAAGTGACCAAGACTACTCTGGCATACATGAAGTCCGATTTAAACGGTTCCAAGATGGGGATTGGCACTGGAGCCGGAGTATTCTCACAAGACCTAAATATCTAAATATCACTAGCACTAGGCCAACACAGTTTGATATTTCAATGCGAATGTGTTGCAATAGTAAACGCAGCTACCACGGCCCTGTCTAGAGGTATGAAGGAACTGAACATCCGCATACTGATCGACAGTATGGCCGTCCTAACAGCACTGGAGGCCAACACGATCAACTCCAGTATTGTCTACGAATGCCACCGAGTCTTGGATCGTCTAGCATCCAACAACAGAGTAATCCTACAATGGATTAAAGGGCATAGTGGATCACACGCGAACGATGCCGCCCATGAACTGGCAAGAACGGGATCCTCCACAACAGTGGCTGGACCCATACCCATTCTGCCACTTCCGTTCAGCCAACTGCGCTCATGGGTAAGACAGCGTACATAACGGACTAAATGGGAGTCTAAATGCGGAAAAAAAAGAGCCCATCACCAATACCAATACCAATACCTTAGTGTGAGTTGTCTCACCTTACTCGCTTACGCTGATGACTGCGGATAGTTTAATTTTCAACCTTATTCCTATTGCCTTAAGGCTATTAGTCAAAATTTTACGCTAACTCGATGGTATCTAACGTTTGGACATTTGCAAACCCACAGACTTGACAGAGCATTGGACCGGATTTCCAATGGTCACGGGTTCGATTCCCGTCCGAGAATTCACTTGTGGCCGAGATAATTTTTTCCAATATTTTTCTATTTAAAATTTACCATAACCACAGACTTGAGTTGATTATTATAACATTATAAAATTAATTATCTAGTTCGATAGAAATGTGATAAGTACTTTGAATTGATAGTTTCTGTAAAGAAAGAATGATAGACAGATAGACAGACCATTTGCAAAGAGAGTACCAGAAATAAAATTACAATTTTATATAAAGCTTGTTTATTTAACGTCATGTTTTGCAAAATAGACAAATATACATCATTTTAAATCGTCATTTCACTTAAAAAATCCGCATCAACATTTAACAATAGTATAGTACATATTACACGAGTTTTTACTAACTTAAATAAATAATTACAATTTACACAACTTACTTACAATATGACACAAGTTACAATACTTACATGAACTTATTCATGTCGATATCTATAGAACATTGATACTATATTGATAATATTATGAAATCAGATTTAAAATTATTATGATTAAATTATAAAATAGGTACAATAAAATGGTACTCCATTGAAATACTTACATTTCCAGAAACAAACTTTAAATACTTAATTAGATATTACATTACATTATTTTTTCCCACCTCAGAAAATGATAGATCCTCAGAAAATATCTAATTTTCTTATGCTACAAAAGTAAATCGGAGGGTGAATTTCCAGTAAACACAACATATCATTAATAAAAAAAATCATAAAAATGTCTTCTACAAATATCGACAAAAATCACTCTAGTAACAGACAATACATTCACTTGTTTGCTATACAATTTCAATTACATTATTATACACTTACTATAGTTTGGGGATTTATCAAGATTCGCGATGTTAAGTTTGAACCAAACTAATTATTGTCGTGGAGTCATTTCTTTAACATTTTCTTTATGACTGCTAAAAGGAATACCAACAAAGGTATTAATAAAATGACTGGACTTAGGAAAGTTTTTTTTATAATAATACTAAGCAAATGATTGAGATAAGTCATATTTTTTTGTATATCTCTTGATAGGAATTGCAGTTAGAATTATTAATAAAAGGTACTATTATTACCAAAACTAATATTATGCTTTGAATTAATACATAAAATCACTCCATAGATTTTCACGCATACTAATTTATTAAATTTACTTAATTTTCCACTGATTTGCAAGGTGTAATGCCATCCCCTGCAATGACGCCAAAACTTCGAAAGAAAAAAAACAAACTTAATAAAAAAAAACTTAATTTGTGACAATAGATGGATCGTATAGTTATATATCCGTAAAAGTGTTTTGTTTCACAGAAATATATTATACAGAATTTAAATTCAAAAACAATTTTCGATTTTTGAAATGATTTTAACGATCTCGGGCCTATACGCCATTATCATTACATATTATGTTTAATAGTTGTCGATAATGTGGAACACAGTACAATGAACCAAGTGACGATGAAAATAATCAATTTAAATAATTATATAGCGATCGAACGCAATTTGCCTCGGCGCGGCGTAAGCGTTTACCCTTATCGTCTACTCGTAATAGCATTTTAATAACTTCATTATATACGTATCCACGTTTCGTTTTTCGTAAATACGAACAGTCTTATAAAGATTTTTTTTTTTCTATTTATAGATACCGGATTTTGACATTTCTATCTTACACAGAGCACAAGAAAAAAGTTAGAGGATGTATGATAATTTTTGCATTTGTACTGAAAAAAGTGTTGCCTCAAACAGGCACTATGCTATTGCTATGAAAACTAGAAAAAAACAAAATTATACAAAGAGACGAAGACGTACAGTACGGACTGCTTTTGCTTCAGGCGCAAAAGCTGCGTTTGCTTCAGGCGCAAAAGCTGCGTTTGCTTCTCGCGCTAAAGGGTGACACGCCCGCACACACACATGCTCGTCAACTTACCTCTTCTAAGTTTTTTTCTATGTTCTGTGCTCAATTACCCCTTCTTAATGAAACTTTGAAAGCACATACAAAATAAATTTTATGAAAAATTCTCTAGAATAAACGCGTGGAACTAAATTATTGATTTAATTATAACTAGTATTCAAAAACATCTTCATACATTCGCTCTTAAAGATTAATACATTCATTATGACTAGTTTTTCGTAGAAATAAAATGCACCATAGTTATATTATAAATAGGTATTATTAGTGTTTATGGCACTGTGTTGTGAAATAATTAATCATACATAATAAAAAATTAGGTACATTTCAAGGAAGCTATAGTCTGTTCACCGAAGCGAGCTAGTATTGAGATAATTTGGTCGTTCGTGATTGGCTGAAATTGAGACGCATGGCCTATGCCGCTTATTTTCACCCAATCGCGGATTGCCTATGCCAACGATAATATATGTGTGTACTAGAAGCAGATATGTCATACGAGCTCGCATTGTGAAAATTCGGTAGACCATTAATGGGGTGCGAATCAAATTACTATCTCTTTCATTTCCGTGCTTTTTCGTGTCTTTTGCCTGTTTGTCTGTAAAACATGACTAACAACATGAATTTTCTTGGTCACAGATTTCAACGCAAATTACTGTGAAGTTAACATAATACTCGTATATATATCTCGTATAAAATATCATTGGCCTATGCGCTTTACCTTCATTTAATCAGGACCTAATATGGTGCCACGGAAACTAGCTTGTTTGGTGGACATACTATAGTCAAATTCATTTAAATAAAAAAAAATCCTTTTAATAATTTCTATTGACACCGTTTTCAAAGGCTGATTTGTTTTCATGTGGAACAATAAAATGGCTACACGTTATATGATAATTTGAATGTTTCTATTGAATGCCTAATGATTTACGCTTTGGATTTCATGCTAAGAGAACAAAGCATCATAATTTATTCTTATCATATAATTGTTGACCGATTTAAATCGTTATACCGAAAGCCTCTACAAAATAGTTACAAATTGATTTCGACAATATGACATTATTTCGATAATCGTAGCAGTATATATCAGCAAATATTTCGTTAAAAAAATGTAGAAGTCAAGAGTCTAAAAATCACTATCAGTATTTCAGCTTTTAGTGTCTCACAAGTATTTAGTGCCAGTATAGACAGCTCATAAGTAATGCGCAAATGACATATTTCTTTCACAAATTTTAGGTTAATCTAGACACTAATGTATGGCTTGATTTAAATAATGAATTTGTGAAGTGACAAATAAATAAATAATTTATTATTATTATTTCTTGAAAAGAAACATTACATCTCAACAAGAAACAAACAGATGTAAACAAAAATAAACATCAATACCTAATATTATGCATTAAAAATTCAATTTCAATTAATGAAACATCTATTATCTCCTATACATTTTATTAGAAAAGCTTTAGGTGATCTCGCCGGTTCTGCCCTAATAACGCTTAATGAAAACTAAACATCTTGGTCATGCATATCATCAACTTTATAAAAAATATCTTATTTTCTTACACTATATTAACAACCATAGCAATAACAAGCCGCGACAGGCTAAGGCTGTATCAATAGCAATCATCATCGATGTTGATGTTGAACACCATAATCGTAAATCAACGGATAGCAAAATTAGATACGCCAAACAACAAAAAGTTTGAATGGTTGTTAAGTCCAGACTTTTTTATTTGAAGGCTGATCGCTAAAGATTTATGAATCAGATTGCCTGAACTTTTAGAACAGCACAAACTACTTACACTTAAAACGTTTAAATAGGTAATAAACATTATAATGTAGCCAATATTCAAAGGAATGTCTCAGTTTAAAGCTTAAATACAGCCTCAGCCATACTATTTGGTAACTTTACATACACAACAAAATAATTGCGTTCACTCCAAAATAATAAAGATGGAATTATAGCGAAATTAAATAATACACCAATAGAAATATCAAGCAAATTAACATTACGTTTTAAGGCGCTATCACAGGAGTAAAATCATGAAAGAAGTTTATACACCTTCCATTTCATTTTGATGTTTAATGCTTAACACCAGATGCAGTTTATGATGACCATTAAGTTTTAATTTGATTTTCATAACACTCATAATTTTAAGAAATATTTGCAATAACGTATTCCAAAACGATTTTCAGGGCACTTTGATGATTTTAAAGACGGTACCCAATTAAATAAAGCGACTGCCATTTTTGAAGTTTGGGAAGTAATGGCTGGAATGGCGACTAGACGATCTTTTTATGCTAGACTCTCCCCTAAAGGTATACCGAAGATCTTGGAAAGTAGAAAAGAAAGACGTCATGAAGTACAGAACTATATACAATGTTCGTCACAGGGAACTTTAAGAAATGCCTAAGCTCAACAATCTGTGTAGTGCGGCTGAAATTATAAAATGAAACATCAGAAATTTTATTTAGTTCTCAAAACTGCATATGATATTCAGCTTTTCCGTCAGCGAGTAATACTGGTCCTATCAGTCTCGAACATCGATTAATATTATAGGTTTTATCTTTTCGATAACTTTTTAACTTCTTAATAACTGGACTTAAATATGGAACAATTTTTGAGGCAAACAGACTACAATATTATTCTTAACTATTTCTTCAAATACTTTAATAATTACATCAGTATGTTCATTTACATTGTTCATAACTACAGTTACGTTGTTCTTATATTTAAGTCCAGTATATTATAAAGTGTGGCATTCACTATCATTAATTTGTCCACTACACAAAGTCCCTTCTTCCAGGTTGGATAATGGTGTTCCTGTCACTCACAACCGACACCTCTGACCCATTTGTTCTCCTTTTGCAATTGCTGAAGATCTTCGAGGACTGTTAAAAACAATATAATATATTGAGGTTAAAAGATACCTTTAACAAACCAAACAAGCCTACCGAAGCAATGTTAATTGAGATATTCTGGAGGGGCGACAAAATTTTACACTTTGATTAAGAAGAGACAAAATTAGGTTTATTTCCTAATTGATCCAAATAAGATAGAAATTTACAGTTGGGTCGATTACGTGAGTCCATTTCTGCAGGCCATCGCAAACTTAATCTAAACTAATGATCTTAAGGAAAATGGAAGTTAGTCGGTATCGACAGAATGTTAGAAATAGATTTTCGAGTGATACTTTAAGCAATTTTAGGGTATTATTATGTCACCAACCTAACCTAATCCACGAAAATACTAAAATGCACATGAAAACAACGAATTGCCGTGCAATAAGTATTAAATAAGACTGCATCTAATATTTTTTGTTGGTCCCGTCCGACATTTTACGTAATTTATTAAAATAATACGTACACAAACCTTGACTTTCGACCTGACCGGTTGCTGCAGCACAAAGACTGCGAAGATGACGACGCCCTGCAGCGCGTTGATGAGGTCGAACACGGACCACACAGAGACCGCTGTGTTGCCTGCCCCGGCCGCCCAGGACACCACCTCTAGCACCCAGGACAGACCCATGATGAACGTCAGCATACAGCAGGTGCGAAATCTGTGGATACATAAGTTATTGAAATTGGTGAAGTAGTAACAGCATCAGCAGTGCTATGCAAAAAAGTTACGTCAAGCGCAATTATTATTCTTACCAGGCTGTAGCGTGGCAACATACATTTTTATTTTTTACTACAAATCATATTGTCAATAATCCGTTAAATGATATTTAATGCCAAAAATTAGTTATAAATGGATTACCATTACCAGGAAAACGTCCTTCTTTCTTTCTATGTTTTTGTCGCAATATTTTTTCCGAAAAGATAAATCTGCTTTTAGGTCAGTTTTTTATTATTTATTTTTACAACGCTATACATTTTTCAACAATGTTGCCGATAAGACACGACGTGCAATAAAAGAAATGAAACAACTGAGTTCACCAATACTGTCGATTATGCCCGATTTACACAGGTTAAGTATTTAGTGAAGTTGGAAAGGATAGTGGCGAGTCAACTCGGCTTGCAAGCTGCCTTGCTAGTGGATCCTTAAAAAATTGGGCGATGACTTTTGTGTCACTGTCCAGGCGCTCCTCACTCGCCACTGTATTTAATCGGGTTAAAAAGTAAAAAAACTTCAAAGAAACAACTGAAATGCAATGACATTCAAATGACTTTAAGCGTTAATCTTGCCCCAACTTACATTTTCTTATATTTCTTTATACGGTAGCTGAAGTTTTCGTGCGTCTCTCTGGGAGGCGACGCCGTCCGTTCCTGTACCGGTATAGTCTGACCCAGCACGTTATTGAGCCGTACCCAGTCGTCTGATGTACTGAAGTCAGAATGCGTCATATCTAATGCTAAAACAAAAACAGAAATATTAATATTATGCATAAGTACAGTTGCAAGAATATGTCTACAATGTTAAGCTTGAGAACATGCAACTACACAATACAGATGAGCTTTTGAGTCTGTTTTGAGAATAAAAGCCTATGCATAGAATATGCATCAAAATCAAAAAATATTAATATTCAGCACATCCTTAATGTTTGCCCGAATTGTCTATTGAATAAAACTTTTGCGGTTATTTTTATGACTAAATTAATTTTTGGGTTATGTATCATTTTATGTTTTTTTCCACATTTGTCGAAGTTTCGACAGCTTTCCAGGGACCGTCGTCACGAATTTGAAATTCGTAAAAATAGTTTTATTCTGGGAATACAATTGTTGGCCTTCACACACATAGAAATCTATACTGTCAGTGAAATGAACCAAGTTATAATCTATAACATTTGCTATTGTAATATTTCAAATACCAATAACATGAAAGCTTCCAAGAAATGTTATCGAAGGAGTTTACTCTGATCTGCAATAATTTTGCGAATAGGTACTTGGTTAAATCGATTCCCCTTAATCAGTTATCTATTTTGGTAAATATTTGAGTCTTATCAATACTTGGAATAATGGTGTTATCATAAAAGAATTTTCTGTTTACTCTATTAATAATTTATTGTCTATTCTATAGTAAAGTAACTCAAATGATTCACTGTTGGGGTGGAGACACTTTGCCCTTCTTGGGCTGGAGCTCAATAATGTTATAACGAAAACCGATTTTTGATTAATTCATTAATGTATAGATAGAGCATTATTGCAATATTTTGGTTGGTGGTAGGACTTGTTGTCAGTCCGCCTGGCTAGCTACCACCATCTTATCTAAGTCTGACGCCATAACAACAATGTTATCAGCGTTGTTGTTCCGGCAGTTAAAGATAAGATAGCCACTTCCTCAGTGGTTGAGGATTCCGGTAAAGGCTAACTTCCATCTTCAGCCTTATCAATACTTAACATCAGGTATGATGAAGGCTAAGAGTCTCCCCGTCGTCGTGATTAAAAGATATATATAATTATAATACTTGCTTTCACTTTGGAAATATTTTTGAAGTAAAGATAAGTTTCAATGCTTAGAAGGCGTATGCTTTACACACGTAGTCACACTAATAAAAACAAAAGAATAAAGTTTTCAAACTTACGTGTCACGTCTTTGAGTTTGTCGTAATGTGATGCAAATGCTCTTGAGGTTAGGAAAAATATAAACAAATTGGCGATAAGGATCACGGCAACTGGTCCGTAGAAGTAAGGCAACGCTGCTTGATCCGCTGTAAATACACACAGACATAATCATAATGAAGTATAATATATTTTTTTTGTTATAATATAAATGCATGTTTAGGGGTTTGATATAAGTTTTGACCTAAAATAGGTCGTCATCATCATAGGATAAATAACTAAAAATGTTTTATCTCGATTTTTTCCTGATTCCCAACTTCATCGTTCAAATATCTTTATTGTCGCCACTGAGAAATAAAGAAAGCGGGAGAAAAGAGATAAACAAAAAAAGGAAAACATTAAAAACATTCGATGTATCTGATTTAAAGCTAAGTTTTACATATATAGAATGTCCAGTAGCAGATTTTGAATTTCCTTTGCCAATATGTTTAAAAGTAAAAACTTAATTTTATTTGTCCTTTCTGGAGATTGGTAAACGTTTAGTTAACAAATCCGCAGAAAGTTTATTCTCAGTAGACGGGTGCGCAACAATCTAGGCGTATTTTAACGTCCTTCCTTTGGAGCATCTCGTAAATGCACCTAATGACGAAATGCTAAGTCGCATGAATGCGACGGCTCCGAGACACATGTCATATTCAGCAGCAAACACTCTATGGCCGGGGCCAAGCCATCGAGAACGAAAGAGAATATCAAACTCGTTGCATAAATTTGAACAAAATATTCGACTAACAAGTTTTCCTTCTCTCGCACAGGTGTTCAATGCGTCGAGCCTGTTAGTCGACTCTTATGACATCCCAGGTATGCAAGGGAGTGGTGACACTTGTATTCTTAGGCCGTCACCACACGGCATCCTCTACCAACCTGTCTGGCCAGCGTGGTAGCAGTAGGCTAATAGCCTCCTATGAACGCCAATATAGGCGTGAGCTAGGAGAGGCTTATGTCCAGCAGTGGACGTCCACAGGCTGATGATATATTCGACAAACAGTTGTACACGAATCAACATCGACGCTTAGATTGCGAACGCACGTTGCGCACCCATCCACTGAGACTGTCGAGGACAGCAAAAGAAACGGCGGATTGTAAAGGAAAAAGGATCGTATATTAGGAAAAGTAATATTTACAGGCAGAAGGAAAGGCAAGTTAAAACAATAGCTATGACAAGGTCCAAAGACAAGAAGCCAGTAAAAAGTAAAGACCATAGCCTAGGTATTATAAACTACACAGTATAAAATACTATCAGTGGGTCCGTCTTTGACAGAAACGTTTAGTAAAAATCCGCACAAAGAACAAATCAAATTACGTTAAAATTCCCGCCTTAAGTTTACTTTTAAAAATATTTGAAAAGGACATTCGAAATTTGCCACCGGACATCCTATACTTACGTACTTACTACTGGTTGATTAACCAAAGCTGGCGCCTTATCAGTACTCACACTATGCATTTCAAAAAACGAATAGATAAATACAAAAAGTTCACTCTATAGTAGCAAAAACAAACGCCGCGCATTTATGTACAGACACTACGTGTAAATGTGTTGGACGTGCCCGCTTAAGTTAATCGCCCTATAGTAACTTTAAAGTTACTTTAAAGACTACATCAGCCCCCCTAGCATGAACCAGCTATATCATGCGATATGATATAGCGCATCATGCTCTCTTGCTTACTCCGCTATAATGTGATCGACACGTTATCGAGTTATCGAGTCGATAAAGCCGGTCATGCTAGGCCTACTGAGTGGCATCTACTATCGTAGAACATAATATAACGCGTGAGTCGTATTAATCAATTTATCATAACCACAAACTTTTCTCTATTCCTCTGTAGCTGATAATTAGTCTTATTAGCAGTCATTTGTACTTTGAAAACTTACTCTTAAACCAACAGCCTTTGACTCCAAAGTTTGGCTTCAAGTACGTGCTAGGCACGGCTGGAGACAGCTCCATTACCACGGTCACCACCAACAGGATGACCGGCAGCAGAATTGCGTACGCGCAGTACCAAGCAAATCTTCTGCGCATACTTCTTCTGCTTACTTTCGAATTTATATATCGCCTGTTGAAAAAAGAAGAAAATTCATACCAATAATTGCGATTGCTGCCTGAAGTAAAATTAAAAGGGTTTGAAGGTTTTGTCCCTGAAATTCAATCGCCATTTTGATATTTTTTTTCAATTTGTTAGTGCTGTCTGAAGTAAAACGGGCTTTGAAGATTTTGACCGTAAATTCTACCGCCTTTGATTTTTTCAAAATATCGACACACAATGAAAACGGCTTTGTGTCATATTATGTAATTTTTTGCTTTGCTGTAGATGCCGTAGTATTTAAATTTACACTAATATAAAACTTTCATTGTATGTCGTACCGTGACTTTAGAGAGAAAAATTTCATTCCCATAGCCATTCTCCATACTAACATCTTTACAGCCCTCAATTCATAAAATCTCAAGAAGTAAACTCTTATTTTGAAATCTTAAAAAGTAAAACGAAAACAATAGCAGCTCTCAGACTCACCTGACATTTAAAAAAGTGTCGAAGCACATAACGTTCAACCAGAAGAAGCACGAAACAAAAGAAAACTGGATGATGTAAGCTGAAACAAGAGGACAAATTCAAACCCTACTGCAAACGTGTTAAGTATTACTTTCGTTTGTTGTTATTCTTACCCATCGCTGAACAAACGGGTACTGGAAAGGCATGCCCTGCCAGCTGAGTGGCCGCCAAGCACGAGAATGCGATTGCCAAGCAAATTGTATGGCATGCCAAGGCTTTGCCGTGTGTGTCCCTTAGTTCTGTGATGAGAACGTATACGGCAGCTGTCGCTAGTAGGAACGGTACCGAAACTATTAAACCTAAAATAAAAAAGAAATGTTATTTTTGTACAAATAACAATTATTAAATTAGAGCAAAATAGTATATTCCTTGTGATTGAATTAGCGTATAGATTCACGCATAATCACTTTATTATATTTATTTAAACGTATAGCAATAAATAGTGGTATGATGTCCAAATTAACATAGTTCATCTTGATAAACTAGGAATCGAAAAATATAAAAACAAAAGGATTGGTACTTAAAATGCCGGTGTATTTTTAATATTTATTAAATCCTTCAGTTTATGAACTCATCACTAGCTCACATTTAGATTTCGCACAAACAAATAGTTGGAGAGAATTTCTTTTCATTCTGATAAACAATAAATTATTGAATAATCTTATGAAACATAATAATTTATCAACAAAAACTCGAACACCTTACCTATCGCATAAGCAATCAATGTAGCTGATGTCTTAGTTTCTTCTATAGGCGTGGTGAAACACACCAAAGGCAAAGTGATCCCGGCAGGATTCGAATCGTTGTAAAATGTCTCCATGCAGAATTCCCTCGTACCGAGTAATGGTGGATTGTTGTAAGGTACGAACAATGACCCATTGAGTAACAGGTAGAACTCATCTGTGCTTACTTTATCTGGTTCTAGTTTGTATCTGCAAAAAACAATTAGAAATAAAGATGATGGTTGACACGAATGTTTTTAGAAGTGTTTTAAAAGCGTTAATTGCTAACTAGATTGGGATTTGGAAAACATTGGGATTGAAAACTTTGGATTATAAACTGATGAAAGTAGTGAAAAATTAGACAAATCAAACCAAGATAAAAGAGAAGAATGGAGAAAGAGAAACGTCTCAAAATAGTTAAAAATGAATATGACAATAAATGCACTTTACAAATAACCAATGGATCAATATAAAGAATAGTTCATAAACACGCATTGATTACTAGATAATGTTAGCATTGAAATAGCAATTAAAGTACTACTAAATAGCACAGAAGGAAACGATTAGCAACTTTCAACGTGATTTATAAACATTATATTTATTTTAAACTACTGTAAATGCTACTCGTATAAGATCTTAGACCCAGCAAATGCCAAATATTACGTCGTTGAGGTATTGCATTAGGGTATGTATGTTTGTATGTAAATGGTATGTAGGTACGCTGTAATTGAGACATGCATCAGCTAAACTATTTTTTTTAACTGCAATAATGTTTGTCGCTGCTGTACTGAATAAAGTAATAGAGGCAAGAATGAAGAAGTACACAGTAAAGCATATTCTGACAAAGGCAGTTACATGTCACAAGGACCTGTCGTAAGCGCAGGGGTTGCCCACGATGGTCTCGTAGACGTTGCTGTCGTACATCCACATGTGCGTGTCATTGGCCTGGTAGAAGCTCGGCTGGAACGTCAGGCTGGAGAAGGTGCACACAGACTTGACCTTCCCGTCTTCGAAGGTTACGCTCAGGTTTTGCCCGCTGGCGCAGCATTTTGGGACTACCGGCACCTGTTTTACTTCTTCTTCCTGGAACAAATTAAAGTTTTTTTAACTGAAGCACTAATAAGAACCATCTAGAGCATACCATAATGTGGATAACACCACATTGGTCCATTCATTTGGTAGCTACAATACTACATACAGACACACAGATACGCACGCTAAAATTAAGAGGTTTTCGTTGTGGTTCAACTTAGCGTATCAAGGTACCTATAGCTGTCAAAAACATCGATTGATTACAAATACTAACTCTTGACCTAACTGCAACCGAAGAAATTTGACACGTAATGGCAACACAACAATTAAGTGAAAAATACATAAAAAGTTGTGAAAAATATGTAGGTAAAACTTCTCTTTTACACATTTTCTGTTTTTGGCACATAAACACCAATAATACCTTCTTAAATTTCTTCTCTAATTATCAGTTCAGTAGGATATTATAAACTGAAACATCTTCCATCAAGTTGTTAGACATCTGCTCTTAAACTTCGTAATTAATTATTTATGAATTTCAAACATCAACACTTTGCCTTTCTCAAGTCAAATTATATAATTAACGTCATCCCCGATTTAAGAATCTATTTGCTACTTAAGCCACTAATAGATTTTATTATACTCGTAGACTAAAAATATTCAAAACTTTGATCGTTTTGATTGAATGCGCTGGTCCCTATAATTAGCACTTGGATAAGGAAAAAATAGATGTGACTGCAAAGTATCGCGCGAAATCTCTTGATCCACGTAGAGATCTGTGGTGTCATTCTTGTCGGAATCGAGTTACAATACAATGCAATCGAATTCAAATCAACGCCAAATACTGATCAATACTGATTCGTAGATCGATCACAGACATTTGACTGGATTCCGTCAAGAGTATGGAGAGTGTTGTATGGAGCACAACATTTTTATGTCATTATTAAACCATTCACGATTTAAACCAGATTGGGTCTCGTGACACATTATTTAAAATTGGGTCGTGTCACCGTGTCCCATAAATTCTGAAGTACAAGGTAAGGACAAGTTAATTACGTTCGTCATTCAACTGATGATAAATTGAGAAGGATATTAGTTGAAATAAATTTAGCAGTATGTGGTCTTAGAAATAGATATTTTTAAAAGTCTCCAACACCCCCGTTTGACAGATTGTATGTTATTGAAATGAAATTACTGTTGCTGCCCACTGAGCTAAACTAGTGTCAGTCCTCGCCAGAAAGTCTCCTTCGTCACTTAAATGAAAATTAAGGTAATTACGATGAGTATATGTTCCAAGATTCTCACTTAGATAAAATGTGTTGTTTGTGTCCTGTAAATATTTATTGTGAAACCGTCTATTATTTATTGAGTATTTGAACTATACATTTTTACTTACATTTCAATATATGTTAGCTAATTTAGTTATATCACGAAAACTAACTATCTTGCAATAGTGAGTAGTAGAGGTTTTACTTCCGTTATCCCTGCGAGGTACTCAACATAGGTACAGATTTACATTCGCGATATTGAATTAAACGTGTTATTGTATTAAAAGTATTTATTTCAATAAACAATTGTCGTTATGTTTACAAACCCAAAAATGTTTTGGCATGCTCAATAACTATTCACTATGCCTTGATAAGCTCTAATCAAAATTCAAGACCAACGTCTGAACTTTAACATCATTCATAAAAGAAATTTGACTGTGGTTAACAGGCAATGCCTCTAAATTGGTCACGTAATTGTTTGCGTGTCTTTGAGGCTGATGTGATGTTCATTCAAGATAATGTACCAAAGATTTGAGATACAGCGAGAAAGTTCTATCATGAGCTATATAAAAAACCAGTTAATTTCGATAATTTGAAAAAAGGAAATTGTTTTGATGAAATGAAATTAGAGGAAAGAGTATAGGGATAGAATGAGGAGAAACAAGTTCTTCTTTGTACCAACCATATTTTTATGATGGCGTTGGACCAGTCCATACCAAAAAAACCATCACAAAATTGCTTATACTTTTACGGTGAGACTATAAAGTGAGCATGTTCTATGAAAAATATCTTCTTCTTTTTATGTAGTGGTGGTGACCTTTAGGATTTCGCCAAATGACTAATATCGACGAAGACTGTTTTTAGTCGACAAATGTCAGATTCTATAAACGCCAAGTTCTATAAATGCCAGATTCTATAAATGGCAGATTCCATTTACGTCAGATCATTGTATCAATAACAAAATATATAAATTAGTTCATATGTGCATAAATTTTTCGACTATTTCGTAATTTTGCTCAGATCATTTTCTTCACGCTCCTTTTTAAACGTTTATTTTCGATATTCGAAAAGTTGAGACCAATCGCCTGCGGGGCGCAACCAAGGGTGCTTTTTCTATATTTTTTTGTATAATGACACCAACTATCTGGTAAATTAGTAGAATCTGGCATTTATACAATCTGACATTTATAGAATCTGGCGTTTCTAGAATCTGGCATTTGTAGAATCTGACATTCATAGAATCTGGCGTTTCGAACTGATCTGGCATTACTAAAATCTGACATTTGTTGACTAAACTCTTTAAATGTATAAAGAGCCAAAACGACAAACGAACTTGTGTTATATAACGGGTATTTGCTATTGATACAAAATGTGACATTAGTAGAATCTGGCATTTATACAATCTGACATTTATAGAATCTGGCGTTTCTAGAATCTGGCATTTGTAGAATCTATCATTCATAGAATCTGGCGTTTCGAACTGATCTGGCATTACTAAAATCTGACATTTGTTGACTAAACTCTTTAAATGTATAAAGAGCCAAAACGACAACTTTTGTAGAGTCACTGTCATGGCAGCTACGCACAAATATTCTACCTAGCACTGAGACATTTACCATTTTCTCTTATTACTACTTTGCAAGTGCCGCAGCGAGATAAAGTCATGACGTAATATGCCTCACTTCTATGACGCAGTTTAAACACCGTAAACATAAAGCTCGCATAACGAGATTATGGGCTTTTTGAAGCTAAAGAATGTACATAATTATGTGCTTTTAGAAGGAACGTAAGGTAAATTATTTTTCATGCTTTTGTCATCATTTTAATCAGCCCAGCCTATTACTTAGTTGAGTGGTATAATAAAATAAAATAAAAAATATCCATGCCGATATTTATTAATTTTGGAAACGATAAGACCATAATAAATCTCGTCTCACTCTTGTAATCCAAGTGCTAGGCCAATGGCTAAATGACCAACAACGGGAAACAATAAGTAGATATCTAACAACACCTGTTTTTAACCGACTTAAAAAAGGAGGAGGTTATCAATTCGTGTGTATGTTTTTTATGTTTGTTACCTCAGTACTCGGTCATTTATGAACCGATTTAAATAATTATTTTTAAGTAACTCGTGCATTTGCTTCCATAAAGTACCATTTGGTGGAGCGGAACGGATGATGAAGACCACACGTGGTCATCGGAACTATTAAATACTAAATTACCTCAATATTCCGTCATTTATGAACCCATTTGAATTATTCTTTTTTTGTTTGAAAGGGTGAAAGACAGGATCTGATGATTGGATCCTGGAGAAATCAAGGGTACTCTTCAAATGTAGGTGTGCCTATAGCACACCTACATTGATTTCGGTGTTTTCTTAAGAAACTCGTGCAATTGCTTCCATAAAGCACCATTTAGTGGAGTGGAACGGACGACGAAGACCACACATGCTCATCGGAACTATTAAATACTAAGTATACCACGGTTGTGATACGATTCCTAAGCAATTATGCTCCTCACGATGGATATGATAAAAAGTACTGAGCTTATCTAACAAAAAAAATTAAAAAAAAAGGTTTAAAAGAATAAATATTAAACAAGAAAATATACTAGAAAAAAGCAACTAGTCTCATGTCTCCGGCACAGTGCATTGGGCCGGACTCCCAAGGATGCGGGTTCGAATCCCGTCAGGGCGACATGAGACGTTGCTTTTTTCTAGTATATTTTCTTGTTTAATATTTATCACATAAAAATACCATTGTAAAATGCAAAATTAAAAAGTTATAAATAGATATAAAAGAAATTGTCTTATCAAATTTATTTATTTATCTAGCTAGGCTATTAGCCCACAGAAAACTCTGAGAACTGGGTCACTTCATAAAGGTTTAGATGACGTTCATTTTCTTCATGATATCTAACGTTTTGACTTGACGCAAGCAAAAGTATTTGCTGATAAAAAGCTGCGTGCGTCACCTCGCTTGTTAGGGACGAGCGTTTCGTAATGACCCTAGAGCACAATACTTGCATTGATAGAACAGGAAAATTCTATCGATGTCACACTGTCTTTGGAATTTAATGGTGCCTCAAAGTAAGGGACAAATGATTTGGCCTATACATATAAGTGAATGTGTATGGAAATCTGTTTTCATTTACTTAAAATCTTCTTTTGTGTGTGTTTTTTTTTTCAAATATTCAATTTGGCAATATGAAATTTATAATCTTCTTATTTGAGCTTTCTGACATTTGCTTCTTCAAATTCAATATGAAGTAAATTCAACTGAACTAGAAGATGACATTTGTTTATTTTGTGAAAAAAGAAAAAAGCCAGCACAGTTCGTAAGGTTTCTATCGATTAACGCATAGAACTACAACTGTTCATGTGTTCTACATAAAATGCCTACACTTTTCTTGTAACTTTCCTTCTGTCGATGTATCATTTCATAAAGTTAGTAAATCTTGTCAGTTTATAGTATTTCATAAGATGATTGACTGCCACAAATTTCTTTTGGGGAAATCAGTCAGTCAATACTTACTCTTATTTGCTTCCGTGGAGCCAAACAAAAAGCTAAACCAGCACAATAAACATTAATCGAACACGAAATTAAGTTGGATTATGCCGTCTTCTATTGAAACAGTATGTTTCTTAAAAGACATCAAAGTAATTGTATCATCTTGTTACGGACGTGAGCAGGAAAGCGATAACATCGACCGCTGAGATCTGAGTCAATTTCTAACAAAGTTCACTCATATAACCGAGCAGTTGACTAATAAAACATTTTACGATATCCCTTGAACTACATGGAAACATGTCTGATTCATATTAATACACAATTATTTGTAGTGAGGTGTCTAGATTTGTAACCGGCACAGAGAATTTTGAAAAATCTATAACTCTGCTTAGTTATATTTAGCTTTATATATTTACTAGCTTTGGTTCCCGTTCCCGTGGGAATATCGGGATAAGAAGTAGCCTATGTTACTCTCCGTCCATTCAACTAACTCTATGCCAAAAATCAAATCATTGTTAGCATAATTAGGGCGTGAAGAAAGGACAAACACACACTACTTAAAACTATCAAAAAGCAACAACTTTCGCCTCAAGTACTAAAATGACTACTGAAATTGTTATTACGAAATATAAGATGTCGTTTAATATTATATTTAAAGCACATTTTTCTAAATGATAAGTACCGTTTTACTCAAGATCTAAACATCGTGACCACAATGTATGTTCAGCAATGGTAATGTAGGATCACGTACATATATTTGTAATTCTTTCATAGGGAAAACTATAATTTTGTGAGCAAACAAGTTTGGGTATCGTATAACCTTCTTGTTTGGACAAACAGTTTGCAAGTACCGGCAAGATTTCGGAGTTTTGATAACGGCATATTGTATTGTTGTATACAATATGCCGTATTACGTTAGTATTTTTGTTAAATTTTCGTCAACCAAAGGCACAAACCCCGATACTATAAGTGTTGTGTGCCGTAAGGACAATAAAAATAACAATGGTGACAATTTGAGGATGGCAGAAGATCTCCAAGCCCGCCCGAACAGACGACTCCAGGCACCACCGCCAATCGTGCTTATAACTGTTTTTGTTTAATGTTCAATAGACCAAATTTTTTTATAGCCAACAATTTATTTTTCTGAAATCGTGAAATCTACAATCCTGATGTGTTTTGAAGCTTTTTATTCTTCAGACCCTACCCCGCAAACAAATTGCGTGTTTAAGTCTACTGGTGGTGTATGTTCACTACAATTCATGATGTTAGAAACATGTTACGCCTCATCGTATTCCAGTGTTCATTATTAAATAATCAGTCCAAGGTCTGTTGACGTTAATACTCACTATTAGTCTTTATTCATAAAAAACCGTTTCAATTCGAAACAATAAATCAAGTTTCAACTACTTTTGTATTGTGAACAACAATTTCGCCACATATCAGATTGCTCTTGATTAGCTCAAGGTGATTCCAATATTATTTGTCTTCATTGGTGCAACATAATATTGATTTATGTCTATGGTAGATTGAACAAAGTGTTTTATTTAGTTTTCACGAGCTGACCTAGCTCGTTTGCCCTAGAAATAACTTTCGATTTTTATCTGAAACCTTTATTTTTCTTTTAATTGATATTTTTCACTGTTTACAACTAAGGTGTAGTACCCGAAGATAAAGAATCCACATCGAGCTAATGAAAGCTTTGTACGTACAGTCAACAAATCTCGTATCCACGAGGATTGGTGGCCACCTCTGGTGTCAGAGTTAAGGTTACCAATAAGGCCTCTGACTCAGCCGAGACCGACGCGAAGGTTGTTTATGAGTCTGTTAATATCATAAAAGCAAATACGTCTCTCTATAGGTTGTGACACGTGCGATGTGCACTGCTTGTGAATCTCGTTAGAAGTATACTAAAATGGTTTATAAAGATTTCAACCGTGTTTCTAATAGTTTTTCAGTTAAGCAAGTGCATACTAAATCCGTATAATCATTAGGTATGATTCTCCCAACCACTAATAGTTTTGCATCAGTGATTACGAACGAGAGTAAACTAAACTATTGAATAAGGTACATAAGTTCTGCCATTTTTAGTTTCCCCAAGTTAGCATTTCGTATATCTAGACTATGTTGAAAGCTTTTATATTAAGGTACTAATGAGTACTAGCCATTATACAAATAAACCTTAAATTATCCGTGAAGCTGCTATTTTTTACGAAATACGTGAACAGGTTACAGCTTTATTTTATTAAATATATGTCGTATAATATTTCAGTGATTTCTTTAGCGCACCACACTACTTTATTCTAGTATTTTGCTTTACAAAAAAATGTTTACCCAATTAAGCTCGAACGAAGCTTTCATAATAAAGTGCCGAATTCACTTTAAAGCATCTTTATTATTATACATAACGTACCTTGTTCCCAGGCGTATTTCTACGGCACAAATTGCAAAATAACAAAGAGAAACAAAGTAAATAACGCCGGCAAAAAATGAGCATTCCCAAGCCTAAGCGTAAAAAAAGGAAAAAAATAAGAAAAAAAATCGTCTAAAGTCCGCAACTTCCGCTGGTATTTGCAATGTTAAAACAATTTGTTTTATAAGGTTCGCGAGGATTCAGAAACTCTGAGGCTGTGACGTCACTAACT
This sequence comes from Chrysoteuchia culmella, assembly GCA_910589605.1. Taxonomy (NCBI): domain Eukaryota; kingdom Metazoa; phylum Arthropoda; class Insecta; order Lepidoptera; family Crambidae; genus Chrysoteuchia; species Chrysoteuchia culmella. Next base: position 9,248,362 of record OU342651.1, read on the forward strand.
TTGCGACGTGGCTAGCCTGACAAACATTTACTTTTGCATGATATCGGTGAATATGGAAGAGAAAAATACATTCGACGCAGTGAAGAAAAACGCTTTTGCTAGAGTTAGCTTTTCCTGTAACATGCAACGTACACACGATAAGAAATTGGGTAAACTGTGCGATGGTAAATATTGTGATATTCTTTTAAATTGAAAGCATTCTGAAACAACATTGCTGTAGTACCACATATCGCAAGTCATAAAGTATTAAACATATTTTCCATTTTATTATTTTATTTTATTTTATTGGGGCCATCAAACAGTTTACACAATATAGTATTAAATAAATTTGTCAATACGCTTGGTTTAATCATTCTGAAACCCACACCGTTATCCACGTATTTAGTTAAGCCATGTTACTCAGTACTAAGAGAAAACAAAACAAAAAAAAATCCTAATTGACTAAACACACAAAAAAAAGAGAAAAAAAACTACTTATTTTAAAGTTTACATTTTCAAATGACTTCCAAACAATCGAATAATTTTAAGAGATAACACTAAAAATAAAAAATAAAAAATATCTTATTATTATCGAGGATATATTAGTGTACTCAAGGAGCCCGTGTCGCAGTGATTCGCGCGCTTGGCGTACGATAGTCAAGGTTAAGCAACTTTTACAATGGTCGGTCACGGGATGGGTGACCAAAAATTACTATCTCGAGCTCCTCCGTGCTTCGGAAGGCACATTAAGTCGTTGGTCCCTGCATTTGCAGTCGTAAAAACCCACCAATCTGCATTGGGCCCGCGTGGTGGGTCATGTGACCCGTTCTCCTTATCCATCCATGGGGAAGGCCAGTGTCCCAGCAGTGGGGGACATTAAAAATGGCTAATGACGACGATTATAATCGTATGTTACATAATATTAGGCTTTTGCAGAGCTGATAGTATTATTTTTTCTGACACTAACGTACCTAATCAGTAACAGCAAAATGCTTTTAAATACGGAGAGTTTGCTATTTGTTTTTAGAGGATGGGCTAATTTCGGTATTTCTAGATAATGGTTATCAGCGATTTCATATTATTTTCAGCATAGTTTCTGGTTACAAACCATAATTTTTTTCTCAAATGCGTAATGCAGACGGAATTAATTTTGTAACTAAATTATTTTAAACATTTAACAAAGAAGAGTATTTAAATAAATATATTGTGAATAAAATAATAGCCGCTCTGAAGATTTTTCTCCGTATTTTGCTATAAATGCATTGGCTTCATAGTAAGACTTGGGTTGCAGCATGGTACAAATATGAATTAGATTTAACATCGTAAAGCAATATACTTAAACTGTTTAAGTAACATGCTACACCCCAGATACAAATCCAAAATAATTATGTTAACTAATTGTAACATTTTAAATACATGCCACCAAAAAGCAAAATATTTTATACTTGAATTAATTGCCTTTTAATAATGCTCAGTCATCATAAATAATCTCCTACATACGTAACATTACCAACTTCATTCCACAAACGCAACAAAGCTATATGTTGATATCAAACCGCATGACCAAACCACAGTTTTATGACATAAAGTTTTTACATCAAATTCCGTGCTCATGATAAATCACTTCGGTTTTATGCCATCGAGTTTTCAATTGTTTTGCAATAACCAATAGCGATGCCGCAAAAAGTTTAATCATAAAAAATAATAAAAGTTGAATGAACTAAGCATGGCTTTTGTTACGTGTGCAATAGTGATTTGTATATTTTTATATCATAAAGCTTTCTAAACGCATATTTTGGAAGATCTATCAATAGTAAATACATGTATTGAATACTAACATCATTTTAGTACGTACTTATTTTAATTGGGCTATTGTAGAAGGTACTATTCATTATCCATATACCGCGTGGGGCCTATAACCGGGGAAAATATTGAAAATAAAGACTCTCTAGAGTATTAGTATTTATTCTGAAAAGATTCCAGTTAATCAAAACCCATGCATTACTCACAATAAGAATTTAAAGTTAACATAATCAGTGTATTATTGCAAAACGATATTATCGCTAAAACGTTGCGAACTTATCGTGGTACAGGGGACAACAACTTACCGCAAAACATCATGATATTCAGCCATGGAATTATTAAGTACTAGTACGTAGTACCTATTAATTCCATGGACTCTACGCTTTTTACACTATGATCTTTTTATAAAGAAGAGCATTGGACCGGATTTCCAAAGGTCGCGGGTTCGATTCCCGTCTGAGAATTCACTTGTGTAAAGTAAAGATAAGTAAAGTCAGATTAGTATTGTCATGGGAATTTTAGAAATTGAATTGGATTCATTTACACAACTTGTAATTAAATGTGAAAAAGGCTTTAAGTGCAAAAAACACTCAAGAAAGAAAGCAATGCCTACGTGGATTCATGAAGTGCGATAGTAAGTAAGACAGTACCTATTATTTTTCTATCAGCCGACACATAAATTGTCGAAAAGACGTTCCGAGTAGCTCCGAAAAAGTTGAGCGGTACTGTTGTTTGAATTACATTGAATTTACGATTAAGTTTGTTAGAAAAAATTAAAAAGTAAAGATTTGGTTTTAATTAGTTGGGACCATAATGATTCAATCACTGGTGACGTTTTTAACATTATCCCCGGTTTTAGGCCCCACACGGTATAGTTGATTGACGTCGAATGTAAGTAATTACGATTGGATTTTTCATTATCAAACTGTAGACATACTTTCAATGAAATAGTCGGAATAAAAATAAACAAATTAAGTTGTAATTGGGTTTGCTAATTTCCAAAACTGTAATGGCAAGTGAAGAATGTGACGTCATTTAGGTACTTGCCTTATTATATAACTAACTAGAAACCTAATTGTATACGTAGCACATCAACCTGTTTCCCATAATAATATTTAATAAGTATTATTTGTTGAGAAATTCCCAAGAGTCGCTGCGATTTGACCACAATCTAGAAATAATCCAGTCTGTTTGAGGACGTCTAGACGTACAGAGAGCTATTTAACTTTGTTTTTTTTTTACAAATTATCAGGGTTTACGATTTGCAAATACATACTAATTTTACAAATTACCTCGCTCTTTATTTTCGCCTAAAAATGGTTCTCTTTATACAAAAACTGTTTTAACTTTTATAAATCGACTTCAAAAAAGGAGGAGGTTCTCAATTCAGTTGGTATGCATTTTTCTTGTTTGTTTTTCTAGTAGATATTTACAGCATATTTTACAAATAATTTTACGTAGTAAAAAGAAACACCTGCGTTTTCAATATTATTGATGTTATGACTACTGTTATTAAAATATTAAATCGTTGTCGTTTTTTTTATGAATGACGGGGAGTGTCTTTATCATACTGGCTATCTTATCTCTTACGGCCGGAACACGACAATGCTGAAAACATTGTTGTTATAGCTATATATTAGCCACGTGGACTTACACGTCCTACCACCAACCAAACCGAATATAATATAGACCTCCGCTGGGAATTAAACCGGCGGGACCCCTGGGTCAGATACCGGTGGTTGTTACCACTAGACCACAGAGGCGGTTGAAATTAATTTGAATGACTATTACATACTATTAGTAATACAACTGTCCATTATCTGCCAGATAAGCTATCCAGAATTTATCTGGTGATCATGTATTTACTCCAAATCTCATTTTTTATTTACACCAGACAACATTATCAGCTGTCCCCACCGATATATTTCACGGCTGTTCTAGACGTCTGTTGTGCTTAAGAATATTTATTTCGGTCGGGGACAGGATTTTTGGAGTAAATTTCGCCGGTTTTCTTTTATTGTTTTTAACGTAAAAGTGGTAAAAATATACAGTTTATTTATGGTAGGGTTTAAAAACTATGACATAAAACGTACGACAACACGACATAAAACGTAAATAGTTAAACAAAATTGACAAATAATAATAGTCATTTCACAACTCAATTTTTTTTACATTATCATGCAATTTTTCTAATCTTAAGCTAATAAGTAATAGTAAAAAGCAAATGGTCTAATCAAACGAATTGTTTACTTTTACTTGTATAAATACCAAGTTATTACCTACACGAAGACATAATGACACCGTAGTCCCTCCATTGTGAAAAATAATGCGACAGAGTTTTTACTGTGATTGATATTTTATATTGTTTTTTTATAAATAAGGTAAAACAGGTGTGACGCCAGAGCCAAAAAAAGCACAAACTTTTATGTCGGAAATCCGGTACTCGAAACCAAAAAAATATATAAATTTAAAAAACTTAAAACCCGCCTGCTTCAAAAAACAAGCCAACTGAAAAGATCAAGATCAAGAGACAAGATAAAATATAAAAATATTTTGTTCGACATAATACATTGCGTCGCTCGGAGGTATGTCATAATAAATGATTCGACTCTTGTTATATTCTATGGTTCTATTCTGGTAAACAAAATATTTTTATATTTGATCTTGCTCCTATCTTTTTAGTCGGCTTGTTTTTTGAAGCAAACGGGTTTTTAGTTCTTTAAATTTATTTATATCTTTTTAGTTATTTATTGGTCCTACCCTATCCTAAAGGTCAGCCCTTTAATTTGATACTCATTTTAAAGTAATCTTTATTTTTCATCTCAAATAATAGCACATCACCACCGCCATGTTGGTTTTTTTTTTTATTTTGATATATCCAGTGTCACTCTCACAGTAAATACGAATCTAACGATACCTCTCAGGCTAAAATCCATCGAGCTGTTCAGGCCGCAGAGCGTGCCAAACAATTATACATTCATACATACTCTCGAAAAATATTACCCTCCTTCTGGCGCAGTCGGGTAAGAATAAAGAATACTGTTATTACTCAAATACAAAATCCGGAAGAATCCTATTATTACAGTAAAGTCACCAATTTGAACGTGAACTCCCAAACCAATTGAAAATAAAATATTTGTGGTTTAATAACAAGGAAAATAATAAGGAAAGAAGAATGAATGTACCGAAAAATATTCGGAACGGTCACAAATATATAACCGAAGACGGACATCTGTCTCTTTTCCCAGATTCGAGAACTTTTTTCATAACAATCTCATAAAAAAAACTTACTACTTAACGTTTTCCTTATATTTTGTAGTCAGTGACCTTTCCTTTTGCTTTCGAAATACTTATCTTACTTTCTATTTTATTGTACAGTGATATTTTGCTAAAAAAATCTCAATGTTTGAATAATATTTACATTTAATTAATATCTATTACAATTTTGTCTCTGAGACATTTTTCTTGGTCAACTTGATCTATGGCATGGGATGTAACAGATAAAGTCAGACAAATAATTAAAGTAAACTATCTGTGATGTCGACTCCGCTATCCACAAGTTAGAAATGATTAAAAAAAACTTTTAAGTCTTATACCCGATTTTCCGCGCTTTTTCATAACAAAACTGCCATATAAGAACGTCTTACTCTGTTATAAAATCACACATTTGTCAATTTTGAGTTACTGTTTAGACATAGTTTTTAAAACCCTAGTTAATAGAAATAAGCAGTATCTTTAGCACTTTTACGTTAAAACAAGAAAAGAAAACCGGTTAAAGTGAACAAATTTGTATTATTAACATTATAACCTAAACCTAAAATAGTTCTGTAAAGTGAATAACAGTGTTTTTACCACCAGCTGTAGTAAGTCCTCAGTATATTTATTAAATGTCTAATTGTATTGTGTATATATATATATAATATAAAAATGGCTGATGACGATACGAGGATATTTTTATATGAAGTTTCTTCGTATGAACGCACTAGTTTTAAATAGAAAAATATTGGAAAAAGATCTTGGGTTCGAGTCCCATCTGAGAATTCACTTGTGGCGGAGTTGGTTTTTACCAATATTTTTCTATTTAAGTATATCATAAGTATAAAATAGCATTGAATTATAAAAAAATCTATAATTATAAAAAAACAACATTTGCAATCATTCATGTAATTCTTGAACTTGGTCGTCAGACTCAGAGCGCTCTTGTACCAAAAAAAATGTTATCATTATCACAAACCTAAAATAAATCTTTCTTACCATAGATGAGATCTTCGGAACACTCATCACAGCCTATTCTTATCAAACAAACCACTACCCATTAGCAAAAATGAAAGAACATCCAATACTAGTTGTATCATATACGATACACAGAAACCTGAATTCAACTGGCATCAACAGAATCCCATCTCCGGAGAATGGATGAGCTCGTAGGCCTCCGGCAATCTCTTTAAGTGGCCTCCGTTGGGACGGCCTTATCGGTCTTATTAGTTATTTATTCTCACGCGGCCTTAGAAGTGTCCTTCATGGAAATTGCATTGTTTGTAACCGTGCGGTATTCGACGATTTGTTGTTTATATTCAGCGTAAACCAAAGGCTTTCGACATAATCTTCGATAGAAGCAAGTAGAAAGCTTAATTAATATTGAAGCTAAACCAGTTTTTTTTATTATAGAAAAACTACCTATGTCTGCAAACGACAGACGATCTCTAACTCCCTCTCATTCAAAGACTTTAACACTGCTTTTAATAAAAGCAAACAGAAAACTAAATTATTATCAAAGCTAAACATTTATAATTTTTGCATTGATGGAAATTCTCTTAAAAAACACGATCCCTAGCTCACTCTAAATTCTTATTAGTACATACTTACACAGTAATTAATTTTATAGTTAATTATGTGTTTACTCGTAACAAGTTTCTAATCTAGGTACGTAGAGTACATTTTGTTTCGGTAGTGGGTGTTACTATCGACATCTGTCAAGCCGGTGCTACTTCAGAAGAGAGCATTGCATGTCATGTCAAGTTGGATAAGATATAGCAGCTTCTTTATTAGTTCATCATTAATACAAACACCTAACGTCATTACAAGGTTGTACAGCAACATTTTAAGTGACAGATTCATGTTTAAAGATACAAGTATTAAGTTAAATAAGGAGATGATCCGCATTTCTAAACCCACGCATTAGGCTGCGAGAGTGATATTTTATCTGTCAAAACTGTCAATAAACTTACCGTGTCATCGTAATCGTAAAATATTTTAGCTTTAACGATTTATTTCTTCCAAGACTGGTGTCGGTACACTAATACAATGACTGGTAATATGTTAATGGTCGGAAAATATGTAAGCTTGTTTGATCACACGACATTTGTCTTTAAAAAACGTTTTATAAAAAAAATGAAAACTAACTTCAAAAAACTAAAAAGCAAAAATAAACCTTTTGGAGTCGGTGCTAGCCAAAGCATTCTACTTTGCGGTGCTACTATTTTATTTTTCTTGCCGTGGCTGGCACCAAAGGTTTATTTTTGCTTTTTAGTTTTTTGAAATCGGTTTCCATTTTTTTATTTCACAATTTTTAAAGGTAGAAGAGGTCCCTGATGACCTAATAACCTTATGACAACTCCTCATTACCTTCTACAAAATGCTGCTTTTCCCAGTGCAGGGACGTTACTTATTGAGGAGTTCTCCCGATACTTTATCATCAGCGGCACTTCATCACATGCATTGAGTCGACCATTAATTGCTTATGAACTACATTAAAGTAATCGTATAGCTAAGTATTTAATAGTTCCGATGACGATTTGTGGTCTGCATCATCAGTTCCACTTTACCAAATGGTGCATTCCGGAAGCATATGCATAAGTTACTATAGAAAACACCGAAATCGCTATAGGAGTGCCTATAATATTTGAAGAGTTCCCTGGATTTCACCATGATCCCATCATCAGATCCTGACTTGATGACAATGGGAACACATGTGAAGTATACCCTTTCGAACAAAAAAGAATTACTCAAATCGGTCCAGCCGTCTTCGAGTAATCGAATAACATACATAAAAAAAAAGATTCCGTCGAATTGAGAACCTCCCCCTTTTTTTTGAAGTCGGTTAAAAAAGGTTCGGTTGCTCTTACACATTTGCTTTTTAGTAATGAATTCTCAATTAAGTTTATTAAAAAGCATTTTTTTCTAATCCAAAATTATTACCACCATTATAATTCCGTAGTGGCCCAATAACTTATTATTAACGACAATCGTATTACAAAAGACTTCATCTAACTTTACAGTTATTTGGAATGTCAATCTTGATTTACTTTCTATGGTTAGTATTAAAACCGCATTAAGTAATTAAATAAATTAATCGGCCTTGGATCTAAGACGTGTTTGCCGCGAGTGGGAGTTGCTCGTCGCAGTCGCTATCGGCAGCCGTCAATCCGGCTACCACTCTACTCTGTGTTCGGTGGCTGACGAGATAAGGCTAAGCTATAAAACGCACGCTTTAAGGCTAAGGACGCGTTCACAAAGAGTCGGAGCGATGCGCGGCGCGACTAGCATGGCGTATGGCGACAATATGTTTTTTTCATTTTGATTGTATCCTCATGAAGTCGTGAAGAAGGACACGATGACAGTATCTCCGGTGCACATGGCATGATGAAAAGTTTTGAATAAGTGACTTAACATGCTTTTATATGGATACTCGCGTATAATATATGATCAACAGATTTTTTTGTTGGCCACGCTATGTACAGTTATAGAAGCTCGCAGCGCATATCAGGGCAGAAAAAATCTATTGGCACTAGAGGGGAACTACCTTAAATCCTTTAGTTAGCCTATTTTACTGAAAGGAAACATACTTTTATTTTTTTAAAGAAACAAAACTGCATTCAAAGATGTTTTGCAAATTTTTCAAAAGAGCTTTGAAGAAAGTGCTTTATCCGTCCCATTGAGTTTATAAGTTGAGTTTTCATGTGTTTCCTTTAATTTAATTTACTATGTTTATTAGAGAGAGTTGATCCTTTTGATTGACCTTATCGATTGATGGTATAAAAGTACAGAATGTTATTTTTTACTGATTTTACCTGGTTCGATTCCAGGGTGTGGGAAGGGTATTTTTCAAAATGTTTCAATGCAGTTGTATTTCTTTTAAAAAATAAAGAAAGTTTCCTTTCAGTAAAATGAGCTATTTTCTTCTTTTACTTCCTTTATTTTTTACTAAAGGATTTAAGATAGTTCCCCTCCAGGGCCCATAGATTTTTTCCACCCTGTATATTAGCGCATATACATGTTGATTAGTTATCAACATGACTAAATGTGAAAAATCAAACGCAAGAATAATAGGATGCGACCATTAACTCTCTTACGATAATATTTCTAGCTGTTATTGTTAGCAAAAAACGGGCTTTTGCAGAAAGGGACGCAAGCGCATTCGCATTGCTGCCACACATTTGGTGCGCTATTCAATTTTATAGTCAGCAATAGTTCGATTTTCTCATCGCTTGAGCCCACAGCCACGCTTTCGCAGGGGAGCGGTTAAGGCGCATTTAATATCCTACACGGAGGATTTATCGTCAATCGATTACTTCGCACCAGAATTCCGCGATGTGTTCACTTTGTAGATATTGAGTTTACACTAAATGTTGGATTTTCCCTGACGTATAAGCTATCATTCCAAATGATTACTCAAGGATTCTGCGAAAAGAGGTTCTAACAAGAGTAATAAAATTTAAGATTGCAGGTACTTTTAAAACGTTATTGTTTCATTTAGCAATTAATTTCTAAAACTCGTTTGGAGAGCTGGAATTGCTCGTAAACCTAAGAAGCTATTACACATCCCATACAAAGCCTTCAGCGCTTGATTAGCTTCGCTTAGCTTCGTAAAACTCCTTCATGCGGCTATTTGAAAATGCAATAAAACTCTGAAGACAACGTGGTATGCGGTATGTTGGGTATCACTTAAAAAACTTTATCACTTCTTTGATTTTCGCGCGTCCATTGAAATCAAACTTGTTTTTTTAATTTTATTTACATTTAATATCATTAAATTCGTATTATTAAGTAAGATTTTGGTGTTTTCGGTGTTTCATTGACACCTTTGAATGGACCATGGTCATGGTATGTCTGACCTTTGATCAAAACCCCTATCGTGTATAGTTAGATTTTTGGTTCGTTCAGGTTTGCCTTAGCGGTGTGTTAGCAAAAATTTTGTCTATCTTATAGATTTTTTTCCGTAACAGTTTTATGTCATTATCATTTTGTCTACTTATTTAACTTCGAAAAATATCGACATGATAATAATAATAACTTTACTAGTATTTTACATAACACTTAAAAATAAAGAAGGAAAGTAAAAAAATATCAGTTGAATTTAAGGTGGCTACTAAAAAATCATTTGGTAAACAGCAGTTTTCAGAAACAAAATTGTTTTATTGCAAACATCGCGGCCAATAAATATTTGTAAAACAATTGACTTTACTAATTGATAGTTGAAATTCATGCAGAATATAAATTTTTAATGCAAAATTAAAAAGCCCTCTTTGACCACAGGCTAAAATGGAGTGTACGCGAAAATGTTTTGTTTATTTCGATGGAACATTGATACTAAATGTCTATCTTATTGTCGTGCAGCTCGAAAACATGACCACGTAAAGTTAAGAATTACTTACATAAAATTAAGTATTGTAGCAATAATTTTATACAAAATTTATTAATTACTAGCGGACCCGGCGAACTACGTACCGGCTCAGAGTTTTTAAATGTTGTTTATATTCGTATCTTTTAGAAAGGCTGCTAGGGTTCCACATCAGGTACCAGATCTCTGATTTTTGTTATCATCATCATTTCAACCTCGCACGACGCACCCTGCCTGCTGGGTATATTGCTATTTTCATATATCTCATAGGTTTTTTTTTTGTTTTTTTTTTATGAACGACGGGTAGACTCTTCATCATACCTGATGTTAAGTATCGATAAGGCTGAAGATGGAAGCGAGCCTCTCCCGGAATCCTCAATCACTGAGGAACTGGCTATCTTATCTCTAACTGCCGGAACACAACAATGCTGAAAACATAGTTGTTATGGCGTCAGACTTAGATAAGATGGTGGTAGCTAGCCAGGCGGACTTACAACAAGTCCTACCACCAACCAAACCGAATACAATATGTACCCCCGCTGGGAATCGAACCCGGGACCCCTGGGTCTGATACCGGTGGTTGTACCACTAGACCACAGAGGCGGTTGGCGGTTGGACTGCTATGGTTCCACATCAGGGAATTTCGATCCCCAATTTGTTATTTCATAAGAACCTGCTCCTGACAATAATAAACACAACAAATGAAAAATTGGCGAAATTGTTCCATCCGTCCACGCGTGATGCGATGACCAAGGGAAATAGATATAGATCAGGTCGTTAGAATCAAAATAAACTTAAAAAGTTAGTTAGTAAGTTAAGTACCACACAAAATTTAATGTAACAATGTATGTATAATAAACTATAGCTTCGAAGAAAGTTAATTTTTGCTATATAAGTTATTTTATCTCAAAGCTCTAACTTCTAGAGTTTAGGTGAAATTTTAAAAGCATGGCACTAAGTTATACTCGCACCTCTATTTTTACGTTCTTACAAAACTCGTATTTAAACTCCTTATTTTCAACTCCCGTAAAAGCATTTTGATTTGATAACGCTGCGCACGGCAATACTTTTATTATTAAAACTTTCGAGCTCATACTTTTTAAAATTTTCATTGTTATCATTATTTAAGTATAAATTACTCAGGGTCTATTAACAGTTGAGCGAGCTAAGATTTTCCAGCGCACTTCAAATAACAAAACAGCGTTGTACAGAATTGTTTTAAATAAAGAGAAACGGCAAAGGTAAAACCTCTTTCCTCTCCGGGTGAAACATAATCTGTGCAATCAAAACGTATTCAATTGCTCGCTGTTGCCGCGAGCAGGGTTGATTTTAAAGGCTCGCGTATACTACAGCAACAGTCTCTACAGCCGCATTGCAACGCTTATGCGTAAATACGCCTAGGAAGCGATCCGCCATCGCCAACCCGTGAGCGCGGGTTATCGTTTAGGACAAAATAAGTTCGGACACTGTCCGTTGTACTATCTCATTACTTGCCCCGTACTTGTACTTTGTGATCGTCTGACTGTACAAGTACAGGTAAAACGAGTACCAGGCCAGCATAAATAACCAACCTACCAGGAGTTATTCAGATGTTTTGATTTTGTACCTTTGTACTTTATGATTGTTGCCTAACTACAAAACTACTTTAACTATAATAGTGTTCGAATCTAAAAAATTATAAAATTAAAGTGTTAATTCGGAGATTGTCCGAACTCACTTAGTTCGAAACGACAGTAGGTAACCCGAAAGCGCGCTGCGATACAGCTCGGTGCAGCTCGCCTGTGGTGTCAGAATAGTTAAAAAAACCGACTTCATAATACCAAAAAGAAAAAAATTGCCTTTGGATCATGATAAATTTAAAAAAAAAGTTGTGAGTTGATTTTTTCAATATTTTTCTATTTAAAATTTATCATAAGTATAAAAATAGCATTGCAAAATGCAAAAAATCAAAAATCCTTTTGAAGTCGGTGCTACACAAGGCATCGTTGATGAATTCTTTAAATTCTACATTGCATTTCTATACTTCTTGCCTTGGCTGGCACCGACTCCCATAAGGCTTATTTTTTACTTTTTGATTTTTGAAGTCGGGTTTAATTTCGTTTAAAATAAACCCAATTTTCAGTAAGTTCCGTACTTGCCTAACCTAAACCAAGTATATTATTGTTTGAATCAAACCAAAATGAACGGGATATGTCAAACCGCATGACCGAAAAAACGACAGCTTTTTCAATATTTTTTGAAAATTAATGAACCGATTTAAAAATTTCAAAAAATGGCACCACCTTGGGTACAAACCCGATGTTTTAATTATTTCAATTGATTCAGGCGGTCTCGAGAACCTAATCGGTTAACATACATAAAAAATATACGAGACGAATTGATAACCTCCTTCTTTTTTTTAAGTCGGTTAAAAATGTACGAAAGTGATGTAGGGGGGATTTTGGTTTCGCGATGCGGTGCGATGTGGTACCCTTATATACGCCAGCCTTTAACTGATCATTATGAGGTATCCTGCGTGCCCGGGTAAGTGGAATACTTGTTCGATGTAAATTATAAACATGGGGTCCCTTACACTGGATCTTACGAGTTGTTACAACGAGCTTATTAGCTCCGGGATATAAATTGTATGCGATATGATCCATCCATAAAACTGGTCGAAACTATTGCACGAAATAGTAATCTTACTGAAATTGTACAATCTATACTTATGGTAAATTTTTAAATAGAAAAATATTGGAAAAAATTAACTCGGCCACAAGTGAAATCTCAGACGGGAATCGAACCCGCTACCTTTGGAAATCCGGTCCAATGCTCTAACCGCTGAGCTACCGAGACTTGCGAACCACCGTCGAAATTCTCCAATACTTTTATATTTCTAATACGCTGTAGGCCAGCGTTGTTACATCAATGCTAGGAATATCCTTGCATTCGAAAGAAACATCTTTTCAGGTGTTTAACGATCGATTAAGATGCAACTGCCAATAATTTATGATTTTGTAATTTTTGCATTTTTCAATGCTATTTTTATACTTATGGTAAATTTTTAAATAGAAAAATATTGGAAAAAATTAACTCGGCCACAAGTGAGTGTACAATCTAGATTAATTACCTATACAAGAAAATTATTATACATTTAATAATAGATCGAAATACCCATAAGAAGGTACAAAGGTTTTAACGCACTTACCCACGTCATTTGATCAAATCAGCTTAATGAACAAACAATAATCGACTTCACAAAAGTGTGTAATGAAGGTCATGAAAGTATACCTATTTCATTCCAATGAATCTATTAACAATTTTTTTGTATCAAAGGAAGTAAACAAATTTATATAATGTGTCCTTCTATTTCGTTTTCAAACAAATTCGTTCTAAAGGTGCGTAGTCAGTTCACTGAATTCAACTTGGAAGAAGCCACGTCCGAGATGCGCAGTGACATTCAGAGATAATCCCTTAAGGTGTCAAAGTGAACAAAACGAAATGACATTGCGATATGTTGCCCAGAGTACAAGTACATTTAAGAAAAAAAGTTGTTGTAAAACTTTAAAGTAACTTCACCTGTAAGACGTGTCTTTATTTGCAACTGTTTGGAAAGGATATAAATAAGGCTCCTTTATTTAGAATGCATTTGCAAGGCTATGCTAATATTTAATTCATCATCGTCATCATCATCAGCCCATTCTCGTCCACTGCTGGACATAATTAATTCATAGCAGGTATGAATGACTGTAAATCGAAATGAACTCGTCGTCGCAGTTTAGTATCTAGAAGCGCCATCTGGCGACATATTAGGAACTACTACGCACACAACTACAACAACATTTTCAAGGTTTCCCTAAAATCCTGAACCGTTTTCAAAATTTCAAAAAACGGGACCAACTTATGCATTTGAAAGGATAAGATTATGTTTATTTTATAGTAGGTATGAATTACTGCAAAACAAAATGAACTCATCCTCGCAGTGTAGTATCTAGAAGCGCCATCTGATGGCATATTAGGAACTACTACGTACACAACCACAACAGCATTTTCAAGATTTTCCGAAAGGTTCTGAACCGATTTCGAAATTTCAAAAAATGGGACCAACTTGGATGCAAGCCTGATGTTCTAGCGTTTGAGTCATTAGATATAAATTTATATCCATATATTTATATCCATCATTGCGTATATTTTTTACATACGCTATATAAAAAAAATTATACATTTACGTATATAAAAAAAATATACGCGACGAATTGATAACCTCCTTTTTTAAGTCAGTTAAAAATAACTAGTCGTCCAAGTTACTAGTTATACATTCGTTACTAGCCTCACAGTTACTCAGATGGGACTCCAACCCACAATCTAGTCAGAATAGGTTGTTTTTATATTTCTCAATTCTATTGTATATTTCTTTTATAAAAAAGCATTTTTTTTTAATCCACGACGGTTAGAACGTAATTGAAAAAGGATAAAATAATTTAAAAACCCCCGACGTACGTTTTAACCGCCGTGGGTTTTTAGAATTTTTTGATTTTAACTTTTTATTTCAAACTTTTTAGCGAGCATATGTATTATGTACATTGTACCTACTACATAAACCCCATTACGGAAAACTGCATCAAAATCGGACAAGTAGTTTTGGTTTTGTACGAACAAATGCTTACTGCAGCGCCTTCTTGCTTAGTAGTCACTGTAACACCTATCTAAGAACATGCACCAATCAAATCCAAACCCATCACTGAAAACCACATCAAAATTGGACTAGTATTTTTGGCGATAAATGGCAACATTGGTTTGCACAAACAAACAAACATCCTCACACCCCAAACGCATGTACCGTCTCCATAACATCGTTGCTAAAACAAACAAACATCAACTCATCCCAAATGCATCTATCGTCTCCGTACCGTCTAGTTGGTAAAAATAAGGTATCCTGTACAAATGCGTGTTTGTTTGTCCTTCTTTCACGCTCTAACTAAGCAACCAATTGACTTGATTTTTGGCATAGCGTTAGTTAAAAGGACGGAGAGTAACATAGACTACTTTTTATCCCGATATTCCCACGGGAACGGGAACCATGCGGGTGATACCGCGTGCGGAAGCTAGTCTCATATATTTTTTTATATCGATACGTCAACCATAAATTAACTCATACCTTTATTTTGAACATCACGAAGTATTAACACGATATTGACTCATTTGACTGACACATTATCGCAATATTTACTTTTCTGAGTAACACATGGCTACTAAATCACACTTGGTTTGATATTTTATACTATCGATTCATTTGTTTACGTGAAATCTAAGGCATGACGATTATTTGCAAACAAACTCAGTTTAGTCTGGGGAAAAAGGAATCCCTCTGAACAGTTTCTTCTGTGCATAGTTTAAGTATACAGGCAATATTAAATCCATCACATTCATAAGGAAGCTTGTATTATTGTGAAAAATCCAGAATCCAAGTTTTTTATCATTGGTATATTTATAACATTGAATAAAACTCAGCGATAAAACAAGAAGACTCAATCGAAGGAATTCCTTATTAATTAAATAGTTGCAATAATAATAATATAATAAACGATATTTATTAATACAATTGGTTATGATTGCGTTTAAAAAGATATTAAATGATAAATAAATTATCAACGTATGGGATAATAACAAAAATAATATTTGTCGTAATCGATCATTAAAGAACAACATAATATCATAAAAATAAATTATTTTTTCCAATAACTTACGAGTACATGAGCATTTAAAACAAGACATCAGGCTTATTATGCTTATTAAACAACCACACTGATTTTAATTAAAATTGATCGGAAAATTAAGTTGCTCACTACCACTAGGTAGGTAGTTCACAACATATCATTTGACCTTTTAACACTTGTTTAATTCATATTTATTGTTCCTGTTTTGATTTATCTTACTTAAAATAGGACTAAGTTTTAGTTTTTAACACAATTCTTACTTGTTACTAAAACACGAAAGATTCATTATAGACTAGCTTTAATTATTGAAAATATAGGCATGAAATAAAAAAAAAGTAATCGATTACTGTACTAAAACAGGTAGTCTGGCTATGTTTCGTAAAAAATAATGTGGTGTAGTCAATGATAATTTAGAGCATTTGAGTTAATACTGTTTTTAATGGTGCAAAGTTTGTATTTTAAATAAAATAAAACCAGATTATTTTCCAAAATTCTATTCAAATACACGGTTAGTACAAGTTTTTACCTACCTATTACTTTTTAAATCTGAATTCTTTCTTCGTTCTTTCTCATTAAACTATGTGTTTAAACAGAGACCGCTTTTCTCAATTTTCACATTGGGCAATCTTAAGAACATTAGCCCTATCTGTGATTCAAAAGCAACATATTATAGGTAAGATGCAGACCACTTGAAAACCATTGATACTGCCACCCCGTCTCGAGAGATAATAGAAGGTAAATATTGACAAAACCACCAACACTGCCCACCAGGAGGCGACACTTGGCCACACTCGACCGTTTCATTTCATTTCATTCCACATCTGATGTTTGCCGAGTCAACACGCTGAAGAGTAGGTACTCTTTTTTATTCCTCCCACAGCACAGTAAATTGCTTTCGCCTCTAATTGAGCAATCTGTAGTGCCAACCTATAATAAGGAAAGAAAACATTGTTGGCTATGCCAGCCCAATTCAGCTGAAATGAAATTAACTTTCGGATAGATGCTTGAGAAATTTAAACACGTAATTCAATATAGAATTAGCAATTTGTACTGGCGTCGAATGGAATCTCAATTTTTTTAAGAAATGGAGAGAACATTTTTTGTCTAAGTTTCTAAATAAAGAGAATTGATGATTTCATGCTTCAAGACCTCGTAATTAGTTACTCTATCTGAAGCCTTATAGCAAGCCTTATTAAGGCATTTCAAATAAATTAGTGATGCATAAAAAGCCCCTCGCCGTTCTCGATAATCCCAAATAACAAAATTAATTACTTTGACCGAAAGACGGACGGGGGAAAAATGTTCGCAAAATATTGAAGATTAAAATGGTTAATCGGATAAATACCTATAAAGTCTATAATTTCTTTTGGAGCTTGGGGATCTCATCAATCATTAAATATTTTTCGGAGGCGAGTTTTCTTCGTGTTGAATCTGCGAATGTACGAAATATTTTCAAATAGTAGTAAACACAGTAATTGAACTGATTTTTTAAATATTTGTCAATATTATGAAGGTTTTGACATTTTTACAAATAAAACTCTTAAGTATTTGAATTGTAAAATACCTATTTCAACGACGATCGACGACCTGTTTGGCGCAGGGGTAATAACCCCGCCTTCTGCGTGTCCCGGAGGTCTGGCGTTCTGGAAGTCCCGGGTTTGATCCCAGGACAAGACAAATATTGGTGTGCATGAACATGTCTATTTGTCTTGGTCCTGGTATTTATAAGTATATTATGTATGTATTACAAAAAAAAATATCTAAGTATGTTTATCCGTTATCTAGTATCCTTAGCACAAGTTCTTCATGAAAATTAACGTGGGCTAGATAATTCATATCGTGAATTAAAGTAACGATGTCAGTTTATGATAAATTAAAATTAAATTAAAGCTATACTTTCTGAAAGATATATTCAAAATAATGTAACATTATAAAATCAGGTCCATTCTAAGACTAATAAATCGTAGCATTGATTCTCAAAAGTATAGACTATTTTCATAAATACCACATTATTTAAATTGCAATATCTGTTCCAATCAAACCATGTGTACTTTACACATGGTTTTCGAAAGAAAAGGATTAAGAAGAGTAATTTGTAAGACTTTGTTTAGCACTGAGTTACATTGTAATGAATAGTTAACAAAAAATAATAAAATAAACTAGAACTAAGAAAGAATGGATAGAGTTGGCTATGCTATAAGTTCTTAAATCGGTTTATATTTCAAAACCGTAATGTTTGCACGCAAGTTTGCATTGCAAGTTTTGATAGCCAGTGTACTCACAATTCAACTTCTAGAAGTAATGAAATAAATAACAAGAACAGTCAAGGTCGCTCCCGCTATATCTACGACCACGCCCTGAGGCCGTTACAATTATCGGAGCAGGAATTGAATTATTCCCTGATATCGCGCACCAAACGGGATTAAATACTTGGGGAGCCATGAAAATGATTTTTTTTATAAAATTACCTGTAATGGGAAGGGAGCGGCCGAAGGAGAATTAAATTTCGAACGCCCATATTTATGTTGATGCTTAATCATTTTGCCCCGTTTTGTACTGCGTCTTTTTTTTGTGATTAAAATGACACAGTTAGTAGAGAGATTTAAAATAGTCGACGTATATTATATCTACGTAGATTGTGTTTTGAACTGGTATTGTTCGACATAATATTCTCGTCCTACGATGCTATACTTCTCTCTATAAGTACCTGCAATTAAGCTTTGTAATATTTATTTGCACCTTCGTGATGACATGCGTGTTCGACCTGGACCTCTATTTTTGAATCAGTAGTTGCGCGAGTGGCGAGGCGAACGAGGAGGCGATCAGGCGATTCGCTACCTTGCATGCGTGGACATAGCACGCTTTTCGCTTTGCCCCTCGCGCGCTCGCATTGGGAGGCGGTACTACAGGCGAAAAGCGAAGCTGTGTATATACGGGTAAGGTCGCTTTTACGGAATACGGAAACTCAAACGTCGCACGAAAATCAGTAGAATCCTCGAGACGAGTGAATCAAAAATAGAGCTCCTGGACCTCTATTTTTAAATCACTCGTCGCGCGAGTGGTGAGGCGAACGAGAAGGCGATCAGGCGATTCGTTACCTTGCATACGTGAACATAGCACGCTTTTCGTTTTGCCCCTCGCGCGCTCGTG
Organism: Chrysoteuchia culmella; assembly: GCA_910589605.1. Classification (NCBI taxonomy): domain Eukaryota; kingdom Metazoa; phylum Arthropoda; class Insecta; order Lepidoptera; family Crambidae; genus Chrysoteuchia; species Chrysoteuchia culmella. The sequence goes on from OU342651.1 coordinate 9,267,610, forward strand.
TTGGGAGGCGGTACTACAGGCGAAAAGCGAAGCTATGTATATACGGGCAAGGTCGCCTTTACGGAATACGGAGACTCAAACGTCGCACGAAAATCAGTAGAATCCTCGAGACGAGCGAATCAAAAATAGTGCTCCTGGGGCTCTATTTTTTATTAGCGCGCGTGGGGCAAAGCGAAAAGCGTGCTATGTCTAAGCTTGCAAGGTCGCTTCCTCGTTCGCCTCGCCACTCGCGCGACGAGTGATTCAAAAATAGAGGTCCTGTTCAAAGTAAAAGTTCAAATTATGTGCATTTCGTTCGATAGCAGTGAAAAGTTTGAAAAATTGCTACGTAGTAGCAAGATAATAGTTATAACACAGCCTATACAGGGTGGAAATTTAAGACAGGACAATAAGGGCAGGTATCTAAGCCGTTGTTGCTACATGAAAACGTTTTTAGGAAACCATCCTTATTTTTTTGAGAAATATTAAACCGCATTCACGGATTTTGAAAAATTAAAATATAGTCAGCAGTTTTTGTTTTACTTTTTGATGTTAATCGATCCTGTTTCTTCACTCTGTAGGTATAACTTCGTGGTTATACTGCGGTAGTAGTCTGGTAGTACGACGACGACGAGTAGGATCTTTCTCGTGACTTTTTCCACGTGAGTTTTCGTTTTCCTTGTATGGGAATAATAGTAGCTTATGTCGTCTGAGATATCTTTATATACCTCTAGTAAAATACATGAAATATAAGTACTATGATAATCAGAGTTAGTTTTAAATTTAACCAGCCATGGTACAGTGGCCTTCATCATCAGTGATGATCATGCCTACAGAGCCAAGGATTTTGTGTTTGATCACCACCCAGGACAAACATTTATATTTGTGTTCATGACTGCTATTATATTATTATTTATAGTTAAGTATTTGGTACTAATATCTGTAATGTAATACTAAGTAAGATATTTATCTTGGAATTAGATCAATGTTTCATTCAACAAACGGACTAAAACGATGTATTCTAAAGACTTTCAATGCAGAAACTGCCCACTCTAATAGTCCAACCACAACAATAAATGATCAAAACCTATTCAGCTGATAGTATTTGCTTGTCCTACCTATCTATCTACATAGGATTCTCTCAAAGATAATATTGTTATGCCATAGTAAATGTAGACAAACGACCTCAAGTTCAATTTAATTTTTACAAAAACTTTTTATAAGTAATTTGTTTCCGAATTTAACTTATTCGTACGTACTGTAGGCTAGCCTAAATTTTTCAGATCAACTTCTATGATTTTAATTTATATACTTCTTAAGATAGGTTTTGGTCTTGGTGTCGTAATGGGGCTACAAACTCATCTAAGGATTACACCGAAAATGCACTAGCTTTTTGAAGACAAAACTGATTTCTGATGCTTCAGCGAGTTCGGCGACCATTGTCGCGCCACGCTTGCTTTGCTTGCTCGACTCACGCTTTTTCTTGTCGCGGTTCTAACCTAACCAAACCGAACGTTACCCCTTCTCTTGAGATCACATTTTTTCAAGTCCTGCACACCTTTGTCTACACCCTTACCTTAAGATATTTAAACAACGTAATTATTATCGTACGACACAAAAGCTTAGAAAACAGATTTTTGAGGAACTAATAACCAACTTCAATGTAAGCCAACATGACGACGTCAAGATGGTAGTTCAGCTGCCAAACCTTTAGCGTCTTCATAATAAATAGTTAATTTCGTATTAAGAATTGGAAATAGTAAAATATTTGCTTGATGGTGGCTAGTTATTGATTAGTGGCGCCCCCAATTATTTTCTACTCTTTTGTGTCGCACTGTATCTTCTGCTTAACGTTTACATTTACATAATTATATCTTCGAATCATACCTTTATTTTCAAAGTGCCTGTCTAAAATTTGTAAACTTACAAAGTTTTTGTATAGCTTAAAAACTCTCCTCGCCATACACGTTTATCTTCTTCTATGAAAATGAGATACTGCATCACAAGTTTAGCAAGACACGCCCTAAAGCCTGATATTACTGCAGATAACGAGCGCCATTTCGACCTGTACCCCTATTACGAGTTTGCTTAACATGACATTTACAGGACTCGTGAGCGTAGACTATCGGATACACTTCTCATGTCGGTAAAACAGTCACTAAGTGTGAAAGAGACAGAGCTACATTTTACGTTAACGTTTACTGTAAAGTCAAGTTTGCCAAACTCGTAATAAGCCTACTGGTATCGAGTGCATCAGACAGGTTTTACGTTACTAGCTATCTCGGATAAAGGCAACGCATGCGGGACTAATCATAGCCTCTTTGTTTTTCCTATTAAGAACCTACGTTATTTCCATTTACTGTAGAACTAGAAGATTATATGAAACAACTGGGAAACATTTATTCCCTGTTGACAGCTAAATAAATACCTAGATAGGAAGGCCACCAAATAAGTTACAGACTTTATCTATAGGTAAGTAGGTATAAGGACTGCATGGTCAATATGTATTAAAACTTTTATAACTGCATTTACAGTGCTAATTTAGTAATAAGTACATTCCCCATAAGTGACATTATCCCATAAGTCTTGGTAGCTTAATATTGGGAGAACAGTGGACTGGCAGGCTGATTGTCTAACAAAAAATCACCTAGCAACCAGTTTCTTCGCTGTCATTACTGTCACTTTTTCATACTGTCTCTCTCTCTTCAGCCTGTCTCCACCCTTCGGGTGTAGGTTTCCTTTAATCTAAGCCACTCGTCACGGTCTTGTGCAACCTGGAGTGGAGCCACTTCTTCTCAGCTGTCCTTTTGACGTCGTCATCCCTACGCCTCTTTTTCATCTTCCCGGAGGACACTTTTGACCCCATGGTCGCCACTCGAGCAGCCGTTAGGTCCACGATTCGGTCTTGCGTGCCACATGACTCTGGAGAGAAAACTGGTTGGGGTTACGTTAATGAAAGGCTAAGGCAACAGAGCAAGGTCACTGATATCACCAAACGTGTCGCCAGACTGAAGTGGCAACCGGCCCTTCGTTGGCTTTATGGTCCCTCAACGTAACCCTTAAACCAGTTTTCTCTCCAGTTGGGCCACACTCAACTTATGCTCATACTATATGACAGCCAAAATAGCGACGAAACTAAAACAGAACCGAGTTTTCGTTACATAATCAGCTCTCGGAAATCCATAGGTTGCGAGTTCGAGTCCCGTCTGAGCAATTTGACGGCTTGTTATTTTTACCCCAAAAGATTTATTGTATGTAAAACGAGATACGTGATATTAAGTAATGATAAGGCTAAAGACGAAATCGCGCTTCTCTCGGAATCCTCAGCCATTGAGAAAACTGGCTATCTTATTTCTAACTACTTTCAACATGACTCTTACTTTCCGCGGTACAACTGTACCAACCACTGAAAATCTTGAACTTCTTGTCATGAATTTGCGGCAAAAAAGCTGGGCATCCTTAATAGGGTTAAGCGGTATTTCACTCCGGGACAGCTTCTCATTTTGTATTAAGCGCAAATTTGTTCGTGCATGGAATACTGCCACCTTTGGGATGGTTCAGCAAATTACCAGCTGGCCGTACTTGACTCGGTGGAACGCAGAGCCAGAAAACTCATTGCGGATGATAGACTGGTGAATAACAAGCTCCACAGTCTCCATCGTCTAAGAAGAGTTGCTTCATTGTCGGTATTCTACAGATGGTACTTCGGAGAGTGCTATTGAGCTGCATGAGCTCATCCCACCAGCTCCTTTTTGCCACCCGGAATCCAGACGTACTGCAGGCTTTCACCCCTACCTGGTTGATATACCACGTCTGCGTACGAAGCGCTTTTCCTCGTCTTTTATTATGCGCACAGCCAGGGAGTGGAATTCTCTGCCTGCATCTGTATTCACGGGTGCCTACAACCCTGGTATACTTAAAGCTCGAGTGAATAGGCTATTTCTAGGCAAGCTTGCTCCATCTTCGGCCTCTTCTTTAATCTAACGATTCAGATTGATGCCAAGAGCAAGAGTATTTAAAAAAAATACTAGATCACAGAGGCAGAAAAAAAGGGAAGTTTCTTATTTATATACCCATCAAAAAGTTGCGACCGGTTATACAAATGCTACCTGCTTACGAAATTATGCTCCGTTTTCGGATCCGGCTAATGTTAGCTCTAAGCAAGCAAACTGAGGTGAAGGTGCACAAGCATTAAAACAATATTATTCAAACAATTACATCAACATTCCAACGGAAAAAACAAATATTTAACGTGTCACTGGTTGTGAGTTGACCACAAATCCGCAAACATGTCGGTATGTGGGTGCTGTGTTTATCTTGTACCTTTGTGTAAAATGAACTTTAAAAACACGGTTTCTTAGCTACCTAATTATCATTTTTATTAATTTTATTTTCAAGATAAACATTTATGTATTATTTTAATCTAATACACAACAGTTGCCACAGATACATGATTTTAGTATTATAAATCATTCCCTCAAAAAAGAAAACGAAAAAAGAACGTGCCAAGCCAGCCATGTAAGTATTGACTGTTGACACAATATTGATGTTTTATTGAATTTTCAGTACAATCTTTTTTTATATTAAAATAAAAAAGAATTGTTATAGTACTTTAAATAAAATTTATATTGTCAGCCTTCGAAATCACTGCTCACTTGATTGCCTATAAAAAAGTTAAATCTAGATATACTTATATATAAAAATCAACTTTTTACGTTGTTTCGGGGACACCAGCGAGCTTGAGCTTAAGTCTAATTTTTTAGACTTTACGTAACATTACATGCAACGCATGCTAGATATAGCCACAGATTATATAATAGTATAGCTAAGCTAGTATGTAATAATTTTATTTTTTTATTTATATGCATATGCTATTTCACTATACAATATCATAGCATTTTTATAGTAAACATTTCAAAAACAACTGGAAACACTGGAACATCAAATATAGGTAACGATTCCAGGAAGTTCCATTGTTATTTTGATACACTTAAGAAACACATTCGGAAGCCAACTTTGCAAACACACAATTTGTTGTTTGTTAAGGCTAACAAATGCCGTGGAAGCAAATAAGGCTTCGTATTCCTTATAAACAAGATTTCTAACTGCGTGGCGTGATACAAATAATGAATTTGTTTACAAACATGTTTCAAATCAATGGATGCCGAGAAAATGAAAATGTAAATCAAGAAAATTGCTACAATTTTGAGTTTAACTTTCAGGGGGCTGGCCGCCATCTCTTTGCGCAGTATTGTTTCAATCTTACCTTGCTGTTTCGTAAAATCTCTTAAAGTAGCTTGTTTTTCGACGGAAGTTTTGTGACGCTCAATCATCCTCCAAAGTGCAAAATGTGCTAAGTTCAATAAAAACAAAACGCAATCAAAACGTTCTTATGACGTAATGGTGTCTAATAGATGATGGTAGGTCCACAGAGGATTATGAGACACAATAGATATTCCATTGTTCTCTGGACATCGGTGTCCGGTTTGATAAAGTAGTAATAATGAACATAGGTACTTAAACGCGGAGTCGCTACTTTAATAATAACAATCGATCTTTATCTCGATAATAACTTTCTATATTTTCTCTATTCACTTAATTAATACAATTTTACAATTTTTTATATGACAAGATGACCGTCCATATCTCAGCACAACGGGCCTCTCCTTTCTTGTTTTTTAAACCAGCCAACAGCGGCGGTGTAACGGCCTGCTTGTAGTGCGGACACATATACGATCTCCACTGTACTAATAACTCGGGGCGCAGTGGCTCGTGTGCTCGGCCTGCGTAGCCGTTTCGCAATGGTCGATCCTACGTACTTCAGAAGGCCTATGTTTAGCTGTGATATTTGCAGTCGGTTAAACCCACCACACCACATTGGGCCCGCATGGTGGTCATGGCCCATTCTCTATATCCTATCCATCCATGAAGGAGGCCAGTGCCCCAGCAGAGGGGACGTTAAAATGGCTATGGTATTTGAAATTTAATTGCGAAATGTGGCTAGCAAAGCACATTATATTTTTAAAGCTATACTTATATTTGGGACAGAAAGTACTCGTGTAGCTTTGGTAATATTGATAATAAAATTACTACGGAACCCTCTCGTATGAATATCATTGAACTACTAATGGTTACCTATTTTTAACTCATCTCATAATACAGGTAGCGTTGTACCGTACACGCCTCCGTCTCAATTACGAGAGCATACTTACAAATCATTATCTATTCAACGTAAACAGCAAACAACTAGCGAGCAAACTCCGCCCCTATTATGTAAGAATTAAGATCTAAATTGGAACAAAGTGTAAGGATGAAAGTTTTAAACGGTACATTTTGGTGTTTGCGAGAACAAACAAACAAATAGCTCCATTAGTAGTAATTGTGTTAGCGATGTTGCTCACAGTTTTCGCCCACATGGTACCTGAAGTGATATATGCTTTGCTTTTTAAGCTAAGGTAAGGAAAATGGTACCTTTTCTTTTTCTTTCTTTCTATAAAAAATGGATAGATTTGGATTATGGGGTTCGGAGACAAAAGTATTTTTTGTATGTCGTCATCATTATGTTGATTATTGACCTAAAGTGGATTCGCACGTGTTAACGAATTGGGAACTAAATAGTTCCTTCCGGAACGCGAAGATTCTTTACTTTTTTTTGTATTAGTTGTCAGAATTACCATGCCAAATAATAATCACGAGCAGGACTTAACACATCCGTCTGGACCCACGTAAGAGCGAACAATCTTTTTTTCCACTTTTCACCACCGAAGTGTTTGACCTTTATCTCGCCTGATTTATGACGTTAAATGACGATAAGGTCGAAGGTTAACGGACATTTGACCCAAAACCCTAATCAGTTGAGGAACTGGCTACTTTACCTTTAAGGATAGTAACACAAGCACGACCCTTTTGGCATTGGTAATTAGCGTTTTTACGGTTGCATCAAATTTGCATTTACAATGACGAATCTCTTCGCCAAATTGAAAACGCGCGAATCATCGATTGTAGGTAGTTAATTTTTATCATTATTTATCAACAACAAGCAAACAAAACATCTACACCACCACAAAAGACAACAGAGAGTGTTGAAATCGAAAAAAAAAACTAGAGGACAACACTTCCAAACCAAGGAAATTTCTTCATTTATTTATATAAATAAATATTTAAATATTTCCTTTCACACAACTAACGTCAGTTTATACTTGTGTTAATTAGGAAATAAACTCTGCATTAATTTCTAGTTTACGTAAATTGATAATCAAATGTAAAGAGTTAATTAAAGTAGAAAATGGAAGATAACGAATTTCCGCTCTCATTACCGCTTGGTATTTATAGTTGATAGGAGATTAGCCCGTACCTACTGGTCATCTAGAAATATACCAGTTCCTGTAATAACACCTGTACAAGTAGACACTCATTAGTGAATGACACCTGCTCGAACTATTGCTTACTAAAGTTAAAAAAATCAATAATTATTATTATAGGAAAAAGTAATAAGCAATTTCTGAACTGCTCGTATACCTACCTACTTTCTGTTTTTTTTTATTCCTGATTTTTACAAGAAAAACTAGAGTGCGTTAATAAATTATTTCTGATTTTATCTACATTCTTTCTAATTTTATGATTTGATTTTTTGACTGTTTAAAATGAAAGTACTTATCGATATGTCTAAATTGATTTTATTACAAAACTTTTACATTTAGGTAATGTTTGTCAATGACACATTAAGAAAACATCATAGCACTACTTAGAGTTATCGGACTTACTAATATTTCCTTATCGCTTATAATAATGTCCAAAACGCTACTGCTACCGTACCTGAAACAATAAAATTCATCAATTAGGATAGAAGAGCGAGAGTGTAAAGTTGTCTTATTTCAATAAGTCTGCTGTCTTATTATGACTGATTTTGTTAATATAAGGTACTGTGGCGATCGTATATTGTTTCCGCACTGCAAGCAGCAGGCCTATCGCCATCTTTTAGAAACCGTCATGTCGTAAGAACGTTTTGTTTTCCTTTTCTTTCAATACTGTTTAAATTACTTTATTTGACACAAGACGTCGTAGTAGGTTTGATTGATAAAAATCTTGTTTGAGTGAATGATTGAGCGATGACGCCACAAAACTTCCGTCAAAAGACAGGCTTGTTTTAAGAGGTTCGCGGTACGATATGACATATAACAACTTTGCGCCAATACAAACTGACATTAAACAATCGGTAGGCCCCCAGGCCGGTACACCGCCGTTGCTGCCTGATTTTGTTTGTTAAATTAAGAAAGGGAGGTCCGTCGTGCGTATATAGGAGATTTAGATGGTCGCCTTGTCATAAAAATATATTATTAAAGTTTAATTAATTAATAGAAAACGAAATATAAAACAGTATCAAGTAGCAGGAGCGCCCCCACGTTACAGTACCTAAGTATTTCATAAAAAATACGACACTTTACGACTCACTTTATTGAGAGTACTACAGCTAGCGGTAGGAACAATTGTCGTAATCGGTTCCCGCTTAAACCACTGGTCAGTAATATCGTTCCAAGAATCTCTGAGTTCAATCAAACACGACCATTACAGGGTTCCTCGTCATCAGCCATTTTTAATGTCCCCACTGCTAGAGCACTGGTCTACCTTATGGATGGTTAACGAGAATGGGCCATGACCCACCACGCGGGCACAATGCGGATTGGTGGGTTTTAACAACTGCTAATGCAGCCGGGACCAACGGCTTAACGTGCCTTCCGAAGCACGGAGGAGCTCGATATGGTAAATTTTTGGTCACCCATCCCGTGACCGACCATTGCGAAAGTTGTTTAACCTCAACAATCGCAGGCCGAGCGCGCGAACCACTGCGCCATGGGCTCCTCAATTATAGGGATACCCGTTGTTAAACTGCTGTTGCACTTTTATTAAGTCGCTCGTATAGCCTGTAACTAGTTAGACCAATTAGGTAGGCTTTGGTTTTTAACAAACGCATAGCTGATAAGAACTTTTTAAGGCGCCGTACGACTGAAGCGAGATAGTAATTAGAAAACGTCGCACGCGGGAGCGAGACCGATTTTGCAGAAACACGAAATCACTTCACTTCGTAGTAATTAACTATTACCGAATAAATAGAAATGAAACTACTCGATGCTAAATATTATTGGTGTGCACATAGTATATGTATACCCTGCGTCATGTAAAAGGAATGCTGAATGATAGAGATAGAGGATGCGTTTCACTCGGTTTTAACACGGGTAACACATCCTCTGTCTCTATTTCTCAGCGTTCTTTTTACATGACGCGAGTTTTAACTATATGTTTTGTGTGCAATGTTAGTGTAATGGTGAATGTTTGTATTTGTGTAAATGAAATTAAATGTAATAAGTATAAATAAATGTGAATATTATGTAATAAGTATGTAAATATAGTTAAGGTTTATTTTAAGTATTAATTAGATGTAAATTACTTAATATTTAACTTTTATTACTTTAAGTAATAGGTATTTATATTAAGTTTGGTTTTATGTAGTAAATATAATATGTGTGTATAATAAATAAATAATACTGAGTGCCCACACCCATGAAAAATAATCTTGATTTGTTTAAGTGTCGAGGCAAAATCATAAAATCGTGTTTCTCAAATTTTACAAATCTAGATAAAGGTATGTCGATAGTCAAGCTCTAGCTCTGTTTTTTCGTACTAAAATTTTATATGAGCTGTTACTACTTCCTATTATTTTGCTATTCAATATAAATGCTTGCAAATTACAAGAGTCTTGATGTCACCGACTTACTAAACTCTGATATGAGTAACTCATTAAGTAGTAAATAGATTTTTGACTAATAAGAAGTTTCTTTTCAGTGATCCTGTCTAAGCGCTAGAGATCGTGAGTTCGATCCACAGACTTATATCGAGGTAGACGGTTAAAGTGTCTATCAAAAGTCTTGTGTGTCAAAAGTTTGATCCATGGTCAAAGTTTTCTGACCTAATTCAGCCGCTTGAGACCATTGCCATGAAAACACGCGTCACTCAGAAACAAAAATGGTTAATTGTGCAGTGCTTTCTTGCAAGAGCTCGTCAATAACATTTCCAGATCACTAAATCTCGCTCGCGAAGTCATCGTAGCTACGAAAAATTTGACGCGCTAGGTTCTCATACAGTTCGAAGCGCTTTTTTCGACTATCTCGATATAGGTCTGTGGTTCGATCCACAGCCAGATTGGTCCTTTCTATTTCGTAAAATGTGTACATGAATATTTAATCAATTCCATAAATCAAAATATGACTCAGTCGATTCGGGTTCCCCTTAAAAAAGTACCAACACTCAAATGACCTCACCACATTTCTAAGAAAGCGCCAAGAGAAACAGGATGTTTCGAACCGAATGTGTACTCAACAGCAATCTGATACAGTAGTGTCAGAGACCGGAACATAATCTTTGTCCCGCAAAAAGTTGTGTTGGCATGACTAATACAAGCGACGCCGCAAATGGGAGCAAATTAATCAAATGTATAGTCATCGTATGAAGTACCGACTACGTCGAATAGCGGTGTAGCATCGATTTTACTAGAATTCAAAAACACTTATTTGTTTGAATAAAAATATTTTGACTTTGACTTTCGCTTTAATATTATTATTACATTACTTGTTTTTTACATAAATATTTTAATGAATTTTCGCCCACTTTTGCTTTTATAGTGTTTGGAAAATATAAGAGTTGTCTATTTATCGTCTAATAATATAAATGTGTATATACAGTCTTTTTGTATTGTGTATATATAATCTGAACTTTCTCCTTTTTTTCTTACTTGATGTACTTTTTGATGATATGTTGAATAGCGCCAAAACACGCCTTTTTATACATCTGAACCAAAACTATAATTTAATTTAATAAATAAAAGAGGTTTCATCCGAACATTTAACTTGCCGTCTGTACAATTGAACAATAAGGCATCTTCAAGGCTAACCGATAAATTATATAACTCATATCATACTCACGAGTATGAGTACAAAAAGTATCTATCAATATATAGTAATACTTAGTTTCTATAAAAAAATAATTGAGAACATGAAAACCATGACTGACCTACCACAAGAAAAAAAGTTATTTCATTCTAACTCATACTATACTATTTCTAACTACATCATCGAAATAATTAAGGACAAATAAGGTACGTATTACATTTAAAATTTATATTAAAGTAGCTTCTATTTATTTACTAGCACAAGAGGACACTAGCCTCGCGTGTCCTGAGAACACACCCTTTCATCACAATCGGTAGGGTTAGCACGAAAAACTATCGAAATAGTATCGAGCACGTTATGTCAAAAAATATAGGTATAGCAAAAGTCCCATTACGCGCAGTAGGAAAGCTACTCAATATTTCACACATTTTTTTTTACTTTACTTCCACGATACTTACTCGAAAGTTATTCGTGCTAGGCCTACTGATCAATAATTCTTTACTTAAACTCTAAAGAAACAATTCCTATCTACTTTTTAGATTGATACTGAATACGTATTCCTTATCGCATACTTAATTAGAACGATTTTCGAAGTGCAATTGCCATTAACAGACTCAACTTCCCCACGCAATTTCACAGCAGTGTGCAAAACAAAAAAGCATCAATTCTAATTAACATCCATCGGAAGAATTCGCGCGAACCATAAATAGGTTTCGATAATGCACCTGACGATTTCGTCACGTCATCGTGACATTGAATCGGCATTATCGGTAGGCCGGCCGGACACGTTCCGATCGTCACGTGGGGAAGATACCGGTGAGTACCATCCAATTACACTATGCGTGTTTTTGATGGACTTTTTAAAATACTTTTTAACGTGTTTGGGAAAATACAAACGTACATACAAATACTTAGATTTTTCTCTCGGAATAGTAGAAATTATTCCACTTTACGTACATCTTATGTTTTGGCGCGCACTGTTCATTGAAAAAACAACTTTTACGGATATCAAACGCGCTATATTTTCACGAACTAAGTTGTAATTGTCCGTATTTTTAGGTTGTTTAGGGGTTTTTTGATTTTCCCGACGTTTCCCGTGGTCACGGGATGACTGGCTACTTATAAGTCTACCCTCGAAAAGTTAATTTTATCAATCCACTTTGTACGAACCTACCTATCCCTCTTGCTTTCTGTACTGACAAATGATGGAATCCCATTTGTCATGGATGTTTTCTATCATCTGACATACCCAGCGTAAGTACTAAAGTAGCAAGATTATAAAACCTTCTATTCCTCCTCTAACATTCAACCTAGCAAAGCGGTTCTCTGTGAACCACTGTTCGTTCTCTCGAAGGCCGTGACGTGATTGCTGAACCACATCGCTGCCATTTATGAACGTGGTTTTTGCTGACTGAGTGATTTACCCTGATTTACCATAAAGCGTCTCACCATGTTTAACATAAATAGATTGAATAATAACTTTTAACATTAAAATAAATGTCCTTTTTTACAAACAATGCAAAATTGTCTTTGCTTAAATAAATAATGAACGATGGCTGTACTTAAAAACAAATATTAGGTCATTTAACGTGTCTGTAAGGAACCTTTGTTAATTTAAGGCTTTTAAATACTTTCATCAATATCATATGGAAAGTCGTAAGACTTCAGAAATTAATACGTTGGTCGTATGTGACCTCCAGCCGTTTAATTAAATACTTAGCATAAACTAGCCCGTGGCACGGAACACAATGGAATGAGTGTTTTTAAAACTGAAGATTAACTTTAGACCCGTTAATCATAAGTTTTATTAAACAAATAGCGCTCATCTACGATATCCGTACAAATGTTCATACCCCGATTTCATCTTCTTCAATAGGTAATTATTTTAGTTAGCAACAAAGTATTTTCTATGTTCTTCCTTCCCTTCGATTCCCTGCTTCTCTATTTATAAACTGAGTACTCATTATAGTTTTGGAGATTAGCAGGTTCAATAAACTTGAACTTGCTAATCTCCAAAACTATGAGAGTTAAAATTATGCATCGTTTTTAACTCTTATGATAGTTTGACAAAACATATTCGGTGCGTGTTCAAACCAGGGACTGATTAACCCAAAAACTGCGGTACTTTTATTTATCGGTATGACGTCAAACCGGTTAATAACTATCCCTTCATATTTTGATCTTAATTTTTAGATAGATATCCTGAACCTATTCTAACTAATATTAGTCCTTTCTTCACGCTCTAAGTAAGCAACCACTTGACAAAGGACGGAGAGTAAGATAGGCTACCTTTTTATACCGATATTTGTATGAGAAAAGGAACCACGCGGGTAAAGCCGCGGGCGGAAGCTAGTTATAAGCTATTTTTTACTAGAAAGAATAGTTTCGTCTCTCAACTCGACTTCTGTGACATTTTTTTGTCAATGGGGAGCTAATCAGCAGCCCCTAATTGTCTAATTTCAAAATCTATGACAATCCTTTTCAGAGGTATTGTGATTGTGATATTTTCGTCTGTCATATTGCTTAGACAGTTCAATTTCGTTTATTCCATACCTTTTAAAACGCGTCCCGATCACAATCCTTTTCAAATGTCAAATAGTGACGGCCTGAATATCTTTCAAATGACGAATTGAAAGGGATTGCGATAGATTTTAAAATTAGACAATTAGCCCTATGGAATAAATACATTCGCAGGAAAAAACTAGTTATAACCTTATAACAAAATATGCAGAATTAACTCAATTACTTGAATACGATATTATAACCATTACGCTTAAATTATAATATGTTTTAGATACTCCTTCTTAGAAGGTCACCGATGTGTCTCAAGCCCCTAAATATTAAATCGGTCCGTTCTTGTTATAAGCACTCATCCATTTCTCGCTAGAATCGTCAAACGAGATCACTGCTCGGTACACGGCAAGCAATTTATCATTATTCTCCATAACAATACCGAAAACCGTTATTCGAATCGAATTTGTTCCGCGACCGTGGCAATAAGACCTTTATTATAATTTGAGTCAGCATCTATATTACTATGGACTATTTGACATATGAACTATTTATTTAAATTATTGTTCTAAAGCCGAAACGTCAAGCTGTAAGTACATAGTTGTACTACTCGTACTTATCAAATTTATGATTTTGTAATTTTTGCATTTTTCAATGCTATTTTTATTTTTCCAATATTTTTCTATTTAAAGTTTACCATAAGTACTTATCAAATGTCGCGGTTTAGTCCCGTTTTTTTAATTTCATTATATCTTATATTTATTTAAATGTTTTATTGGTATTGAAAGGCGTGTTTAGTTCAATTAAGGAATATTTGAGTAACTTAGATTTACGATCGGTCTCCGCTGCGTAGAAGACCAATCATAAATGTATGAATTATGATAAATGGAACAATAACTTATTTGCAGGTTGATTGGTTTGTTAAACTGTTAAATACGGATTTTATTTATCTATAATATGATAAATACTTTAAACATTTGAATTTCTGCGTGTGATCATAAAAAAACATTTTATAAAAAAAAAACAAACCGACTTCAAAAAGTAAAAAATAAAACTTTTGGAGTCGGTGCCAGCCAAAGCATTCTACATTGCACTTCTATTAACTATATTTTTTTTGGCCTTAGCTAACTAGCACCGACTCCAAGTTTTATTTTTTACTTTTTGAAGTCGGTTTGTTTTTTTTTTATAAAATGTTTTTATTTCAGATTTTTTTGTTACATTATGTGCCGTTACTTACACTAAAAATCAGCCCATACACAACAATGATGTCATCTAGGTATACGACTACTTTTTTTTTTTTTTTTTTTTTTTTTTTGAGTGAGGGGAATGCATTTACGCATACCAGACGGTTATGCTGGGCTCGCCTAGAATACCGGATTCGCAAATCCGGCACCCTATCCCCCGTCGCCCCCCGACACCCCGTCGAGCCTAGTTGGCCCGGCGGGGGCCCGAGAGAGAAGGGAGGGACCACCAACCTCCGGTCCCCCACTCAGCCTCATAAGGCTGAATGGGGGGCAGGAAGAGGGGGGGGGGCACTACCAGCTAAACCCCTCACTACTTGCCCTCTCACCGCTGAAGGTCATGGAGGGCCATTTGTGATATTCTCCCCTGTGACCGGCGGTTCGCCCGATTCCCGGGCCTCTTCGCGACTGAGAGATGGCCGAGCAAGTTTGGCCATCCCTCCAGGTTGGTGAGGGGACCGTGCGATCCGGGCGACAGCTTAGCCGTCATCCGGATCGCACGGCCCCGCTAAAGGGGAATGAGGTGCGCATAGCGCCGCCTCCTTCTCCCCACCCGCCTCCTTCGGAGCCGATCCGCTTGAGCATCCGCCTCACGTATTCTCTCCGATGCCTCCTTTTGTGAGATGACCTCCTCACAAAAGGAGACTGCCGCCTCCCAGGATCCCTCGGTGGCCAGCATGGCGCGCGCCACGCCGGGCAGCGAGAGATCACAACCTAACGCAGCCACCAGAGTACTGCGCTGCGGGGCCCAGGCAGGGCACGCCGCAAGGGTGTGCTCCGCGCTGTCCTCCGCAGCACCGCACTCGTAGCACTGCGGGGTCGCTTCCCTTCGAATCCGAAACAGATACTTACCGAAGCACCCATGCCCGGTAAGCATCTGCGTCAGCCCGAAGGTCAGCGATCCAGACCCACGCCTACACCATTCCCTGAGAATGGGACGAATCGCCTGCACCGTCCTCCTCCCTGCCGTATTCGTCCCGAGTTCCCTCTCCCATTCCCTCATAAGGGATTCATCCGCACTCCTTCTTATCCCTGCTAGCTCCTGTGGGGCCAGTCTATCTCCCCTTTGCATTGCAGTGCGACGCTCCATATAGGCCTCCCTGAGCACCTGGGAGTCCAAGTCCCAGGGAGGCATTCCAGCCAGCACGCATGCCGCCGTGTGCGATACCGAACGATACCCCCGTATGAACCGCACAGCAATGGCCCTCTGGGGCCGCCTGATATTTCGCCTATTCGTCGCGTTAAGGCGATCTGCCCACACCGGTGCCCCATAAAGGGCCATGCTGCGCAGGACTCCCGCATATAGTTTGCGGCAACTTGTCCCCGGACCGCCGAGATTTGGGAGAAGACGCCCCAATGCCCCGGCCGCATTTGTCAGTCTGGGCGCCAGCTGTTTAAAATGCGCCTCGAAGTTCCAGCGCCCATCTATGACCAGCCCAAGGTACCTGATGCTGGGCTTCAGAGGGACCCTTGCCCCATCCACCGTGATTGCTGCCCCCGCCGGAGGGCCCCTTCGAGGACCATGAAGGAGAATGGCCTCGGTCTTCTCTATGGCCACATTGAGACCCAGCATCCGAATCCTGTCAATCACCATAGACGCTCCAACACCCGCCAACCTCTTAGCGTCCTGGAATGTTTTGCCTCGGGCCGTGACCAACGTGTCATCGGCATAGCAGAACACGTTCATCCGGGGCAAAAGGATGCCACGCAGTACCCAGTCATACCCCATATTCCACAGGAGCGGCCCCAACACCGACCCCTGTGGAACGCCACACACCATTTCCCTGGCTATCAGGTGCCCCTCTCTGGACGGGTACACGACTTCCCTGTCTTTCAGATACTCTTCAATTATGCAGACTAGGTACGGGGGCAGACCATGGTATCTGAGGGCCTCCTTTACTACATCAAAGGGAAGGGTGTTGAAAGCATTACGAATGTCTAACGACACCGCAATCACCACCTCCACTCGTTCCGTCGCCTGCTTTGACAGCTCCCTGAGAGCCAGGACTGCATCCACCGTTGACCGCTGGCGTCGAAAACCGTACTGATTCTCCGCCAGATTTGGCCCTACCGTCTCTAAATGCTGAACAACCCTATCCGCAATTATCTTCTCGAACATCTTTGCGGGTTCGTCCAGCACCACCACGGGTCGATAAGCTGTCGGGGAATCAGCCGGTCTTCCCTGCTTCTGTATAAGAACTAAGCGCCCACGTTTCCAAGCTTTGGGAAATGTACCCATCTCCAAACAGTCACTATAGATTGCCCGGAGAAGTTCCCCTAGGTACTTCAAGGCTGCAGGCAGCGCCCTTCCAGGTATGCCATCCGGACCGGGGGCCTTCTTCTTGGCTGCCAGCCGATCAGCCAGAGCCTCCATTTCCGCCTCTGTTACTGGCGTGAAGCCAGAGTCCGCTGTCAAAGGCCCTTGAGGAGGCAGCAAAGGGGCTGTTAGGGGGGCTACGCTAGGGAAAAGACCAGCGACCACATTATTGAGGAGTTCCGGCTCCATTGTTTCCATCGGGGGCGCCTGGTGACTGAGCTTGCTCCGCACCATTCGGAAGGGACGCCCCCATGGGTCTCGATCCAGGCTAGCGAGGAACTCATCCCACGCTCGAGACTTTGCCGCCGAAATGCTGGACTCGAATTCCGCCTTTAATGCCAAGTATGCTGACCGGAAACTCTCCTCTTCGCTTGGTGCTCTTCTTCTGCGCCTTCTGCACCGCTGGAGCGCGCGCCTCGCTCGGAGAGTGGCGGCACGGAGGGACTCCAACTCCTCCGACCACCAATAAACCTGCGACTTCTCCGGCGGGCCGTAAGGTATACGACTACTTGCCAAAAGGTGATTGATATTTTTCAGGATTATGAAAAAACTACTAGCCAGATCTTCGTAAAAATTATATGGGACCACACATAAACCATTTTCTTCCAGATAAAAAAAGAATTTTAAAAATATGTTAACAACTGGCGAAGTTATGGTGGAACATACATAAAAAAAAAAAAAAAAAAAAATACAGTCGACTTGAGAACCTCCTCCTTTTTTTGAAGTCGGTTAAAAATTTGTAGGTATGTTACAAACAGTTTTGTCGATAAACATTTTTAAATGTTTTGTAGATCAGTAAACTAAACCCGTCTTGGCTAATCTAAATTACGAGTGCTTTTAACCTTGATATTCATTGATCAACAGCGGCAGTAAAAATCGATATTTATCAAACCTTTATCTTATCATACATCAAAATGCGTTCTCCATAACCTACATATAGAAAATATTACATATGCATCAAATTTATGCTTATATTTTTACTTCTATTGATAAAATCTGTTAATAGTACTCGACAATACACGTTTCTATAAAAAGACGTATCTAACAGTGATATAAATAAAATATATTCAACATGACAGTATTCATTATTATGAAATGGCATTAGGCCGTTTTCTCAGCATCATTATGAGTGACAGGCACTTCCCTATTCCAGGAAAGAAAACGTAGGTATATTTTCACAAATATATTTCGTTCCCAAAGCAATTCTTAATAAGGTGTCATTTTAGTCGTTCATATCATACTAGTAATAAGGATTAAAATCCAGATAAGTAAGAAGTTTACTATTAACTGAAACTCATTCCACTGATTCGCAGCTGTATGTTAATCTAACTAATCTATACCTACTCTTACTTAAATTTGAATGAGTTAAAGTTTGTAACAATAAATCAATGGTTTGTAAGTTTGTTAGTAGGAAATAATTTCAGGAACTACTGAACTGATTTTGAAAATTCATTCACCAGCGGGCCTACCATCATCTATTAGAAACCATCATGTCATAATAACGTTTTGTTTTTATTTAAATTTAGTCACATTTTGACACACTTCACACTTTGTAGGCGATAATTGAGCGGAGACGTCACAAAACTTCCGACAAAAAACAAGCTTACTAGAGATTCTTAGTAATAGCATTGTAAGATTGAAACAATACTGCACTAAAAGATAGCGGTAGGCGCGGTAGAGATCTACATTATTTCTGAGTGACACATTTTTTATTGTGATCTATAATAAGTTTTTTTTTAATGTAAGTATATATCATGCACGCACCTACGTATTTTTTATTTCGTTATTTTAACCCTATTATTCAGTTTATAGATACTGAATTTGCGCCAAAAAAATAAAATCCAAATTGACAATCTTTGTGTGAGACCTATGGGCCCTAATCTGGCTCTGCGGCTTGTCAAAATCGACATTTTTCTAGCTATATTTATTAAAATGTCAAAATGTTTCCAATCCTTTACTGTGAAAAATTGTTTTCAGTGAATTTAAACTAATTTGTGGAGATCGCAGCGCGAGAATATCCCCTTGTTGCATTGTAACGTCACTATTATTGCATGCGATTATTCGGTGGTATCCAAATGTCAAAATAATCTACCTCTATCTCTTATGAATTCACGAACCAATCAACATAGCTCGTCTGCTCCACGTTCGATACAGTTCAAAGGTTTGTATGCGAGCGGCATTGTTTTGAGGAAACCGTAAATACTCTCTATTCTGCCCAATTAGCTAAATCCTCGTACATTAGCGTTATCTAATTAAACAGACTAACATAATGCGTTTTGTACCTATATTATGTTACACAAGCTTTATTTCCGTTGTCATATGTTATAAAAAATCTTCTTCTGATTAGGCTACTTATTTACTCAGCTCCATTGCAACCGAACAACTTTCACAAAAGAGTTTGTTTTCTGTGATTTCAATTATGCGACTTTGTCCAAGTCTAAACACTGAATTCATTTAAAGTACTGAAAACAATAATATTACCGCTAGCTAGGGACTATAAGACACTTCACAGTTATTTCATAAAATACAAAACATAACGTGAAGCATAAGTTTAATTATAATTTATTATTTCATATTTGGTCCCTACAAGATATATCTTCAAATTTAGTGTGTTGGGTGCAAATTAAGTGACAAATATTTCAAAAGAGTGGGCATACTTATTCTTTTTACACTTTATGTGCAAATCAGGAAATCAATCGTACGTAACACTTGTATTTTAAAACAGTTCTAATGCTAAAAACGTCGTAAACGGTATAAACTCGTATATACTCGGGAACGCACTAAAGTATATTTATATCAATGACTAAAGGTCTATCAATTAACCATTAAAAACATAAAGTACACACAAAAGATATTTTAACGCGCCTTTATTGAAACCTTTGCGACGGTCAGCACGCGGAGAGCACTTTTTCAACACTTATAAATCGTAATAAAATACTTGAATATACTCAAGACAGGGTTTATTATTTCCCAAAACTAAAATAGTGTTCACAATTCTCCATTTTTCGACAAAAGCTCGCTTTGACAGAAGTCCAAAGACGATCTGCTAGTAATTTTTTAATTTAGAAATAGAATGCCGAAAGAAAAAAGCCAAAAGGGACTGCCAGGATTTATCATGAGGTTGTATGCCTCGTCACAATTTTATCATTGACAATAATCGTTATAAAACGATTAACAATACTCCAAACCTTACCGCCGCTAATAGTATCGTTAGCGCATACAATGACGATTGACGATAATATCAACATGTCATATTAACAATGACACCATCCGTTTAATTACTTTGAAAGAAGTTTAATACTAGTGACCTAACATTGTCGCAAGGTAATTTACTGTAAAACACAAAAAAAAACCGACATAATGCACCAACCTTTATCGTTGATCGATCGAAATATAAGATGTGAAGAAAAAACAAACCAGCAATTGCAATGGGGAGAAGCAATTTTCAGTATTTCCGACACTTCCTAAAGCCAAGTAGGTAATACGAAGGTGGGAGTAGGTACCGCTTAAATAAATATAATTGCATTTCCACTAACCGATCACAATCGGTACGGTACCGCATACTTCCTCATACTCTCGCAAAGCAATAAATCTAATTCAGCATTTGATTTATCAAACGGGCAACAAAACGATAAATCGATAGATTGCACCGCACTATACTGAGATATGCAATATCACAATACAAATATAAAGCAGATATCTAACATCAACATTCCGCCGGGACCGGAACGGAAAGTAGAGGCGATCTCCGAGATACTGGCCAGAGATAAATGGCATTTACCATAGGACACGAGCGTCGCACGAAACATAGCTACAAATATCCCGAATGTATTAGAATAACAACTCGTTTAGTAGGAAACAATGTGGTGCAATGCTCGATTGAGATAACAAGACGACTACAGCCACTTTACTGTCAACGGCAAGATTTTATCAAGACAAAGCACAGACATTTTGCTGTAATAAGTAAAGAAGATATCTATGGCGGTAGAGACAGAAGCAGTAGTGTTGTAGACGACGTGCTATTTTATGATCCTGAAAGAGTATAACAGAGTACAGGCTTAGCTTAGACATGTTAAAAAGAAACACACAAAGAGGAAAATGGCAATGTTATTCTGGTGCGCAGTTTTTTATAAACAAATTAACTTAAGAATAAAAACATTACTAGAAAAATCGACTTAGGCGAGTCGATAGTATTGAAAAAGAAAACTTGAAACAAAAAGAAATGATTGCGTAACAAAAATTGTGAGTACTTTAAGTTTATAGCTAATAACGTAAGACGGGTTGTAGCCTGAAGGCGGGTCAAAGTGGTCATAATCACATTCTCGTCTGTGTTCTTGTAATTACTTCATAAATTAGTCTCATTGATCTCGAAAAAATTTCGTTAACCTAATCATTAGCGGTGTTTTATAACCTAATGAGATAACCTTTTTTAATAACTTGTTTTCATATCCGAATAAATAAATATTTGCATTTATTTTCATACTTTGTTCAACAAATACTCAAAAACTGAATCCAAGTTATTCAATATACCATTTAATAGAGCGGTCAGCAAATCGACTACTAAAGAGGGTGTACGGCAAATAAATCGTTTGTAATGCCATAAGGTTGTCGCGGTCATTCCGGTGAATGTGGAGCATTGCGTCGCACTCCTTCAGATGACGAGGGTCGTCAGGCTTTCATTCCGCGCCAGCCGCCCATCGGCGCGTGCTCGGTAGGGCTGCCTCAAATGATATAACTAATCTAAATATTTTGACAGCTCAAGTCACGTCTAAGGCTGGTTTGAGTCGCGATGATCGCACGCTGACCGTTCGGCGTTGGCAGCCGGAACGTATAAATGAACTCGCTGACCACTGTCCGCGTTGATAGCTAGTTCATTCATACATTTCGGCTGTTGGCGCCGATCAGCGCGACTCTAGAACCAGCGTAAAGATGATTGACACATAACACAAGAAAGATTCACCTTTATTTCAAAATATAATGAGTAAAATTAAATGGCATATTAAAAAATTTGGACGAAGTTTTTTGTGTACCTATTAGTCGAAATATAAAAACTTTTTATATAAAAGCAGTAAAAAGTAAGCCATTGCTTCGCCAGCCAAGGCATCGATGTTGCACTCTATATTGCATTTCGATACTTTTATTTTTCTTGCCTTAGCTGGCACTGATACTTGTCATTTTGACAAGAAATTGACAAATCAACAGATGTTTGGTACCAGCGCAGATAGCGCCATTTCGTTTGTATGTTTCCCTATTTAAATGTTTTGAAAGCTCAAGTCTAGGTTATTGGCACAGCTGCTCAGAGCACAAGAGGTTATTGACCTTTCATATCGTGGTACTAAGTAAATGATTGATGTCAGCTCTAGTTATATTTTAAAATAGAAAAAATACAACTCGTTTCGACCACTTATAAACGGCCGGCTTTGCTTATTCACTTCGTTTAAATATCAAAAGTCATTAACGAAGTCTTTAGGACTAATTGACTGATTTAAATATTCCAGAAATAGCTATGAATAACGCTTTGATACTTAGTATAAGAGTATGTGACCAACTACTAATTAGATTTTGAATATTTTATCACGCAAATAAAAAAAATGGTTTTTGTAAAAGGTAACTAAGTGCTTAATTTCGTTCTACGTACGTACTAGCAGTAAAGGATTGTTTTGATTCAAAGTAGCAGACAGAAAAATTTGGTAGACGCGGCCTATCTCTCTCTAGACACAGATTGTTGGGATTGTGTGTAAATAGGTCTAATCTTACAATAAAAACTCACACGTAGGTAGTAAACGCCAATCTTTATTACTTTCGTGAATTGAGCTAAAATGTGTGGGCAGAGTAAATTGGGCAACCCAAATTATTTGTCATTTTACAATGACAAACTCCATTTGATTTGACTAACTTGAATACTTTGGAATCTGCCGAAAATTGCAGAAAAATTGTCACGTAAGTATAAATAACGTAATAAATAACATACGGTCGGTATCACAGTGGTCAAATAACAACGAGAGTTCGCTCTAGATTACGACGTTTCTTTATTTTGAAACAACCATTTAAATATTACTTGCCTACAGGGTCACTGATAGTTATATTAAAAACATATTAGACATTGGGGGGAACAGTAATCGCAATATAAAGTTCCTAATGTCGAATAAAAGGCAGAACTGTCAACTGCGTAATACTAACGTCATATATTTTTGAGATGCCTCATGCCTCTAATGTTCTTCAAATCTTTTTCTTCTTCCTGACATTATTCCAGGAAATATAATTCAAACTTTTTCGACAGCAGCAACCCTAGCGATCGCGCAGGCTTTGGTTACATAATCGTCACCGCTCCGGGCATTGGGACTCTTAACTCCGACTTGACATGCCCCATTTTTGTGGAAATTTGACATCTTTGCCGCTTTGAACGCGACGAAAGGTTTCCCTCAGAAATCTAATATTTCTTGTTTATGCCACCTGACAGCAAAGCTACCGGTCTCATCTGAAAAGGTTTGTTTACATGTTTCTAAAAGCAATAGGCTTAGGCGCAAGTAAATTAAGGAAAAGCAAGAATAAGTGTCAAGTCTTATCAAGCTTTTGTGATGTACAGGACTGGTATTGCTTTGAACGGAACCACGAAGAAGAAAAATATGAAATTGTTCTTGTTTTTCAAATAAAATAAAATTGGTGAAGCCACGTCACTCATAATATTGACAACCCGCAAATTGCTAGAGGAAAGGGTTTGAGAAAATGAGAAAATGATGGAACAAAAACGTAATCAAAATTTTCAGCCAAACGATAGAGAGAACGTTTTGTTTATGCTGTTATTTAAAGGATTTCAAGTGATTTTTTCCTGCGTTAACAGGACATTGCTTAATTTGTTTAGATACATCGGTTGCAATCCATCGTTTCTATGAAAATACTGTAAAAAAATCGCATTCCTTTGCAATCGAGTTATGGCGGCAGGAATTCAAAATATTCATATTCCACCACGCAGTTGTTAAAATCTTTTGTTAGTTCGGGGTGTGGTGTTGGGTGCCCGGAATTATGTTATTATTATTAAATTGTAACAATGCGTTAATACCTTAATTTGGGTCGGTGCCTCTATATGGGAATGTTTTGTTCGCCCCGGGACCCCTTTCAAAACAGATTCCTTATTGGAATACGACCGGTTAATTCAAGAGCAAGTGATCCGAAAATGAATAACAGAATAGGAATTTCGGAGATAGGATTACATTTAACTACGTTAAATAAGGTCATATTAATTACTGTTCAAACGCTTCCCTTGTAGGTAATTATTGTAGCAAAGTTTAAAAACACCATTACCTATTGATGCATTCATTTAGCTATTATAGTTAGTTAGCTATTATAATTATTTTTAAAGATTTTCGCATATTTTTTTTGGTTTATGCTATGTATTAGGTATTTTTAGTCCTAGCACCATCTTTCTTTTTTTGTTCTTTTTTTATACTGGGGTAGGCAAATTAGTCTTTACTTTGTAGTTAATTTTGCATGCGGTGTATGCCTATAAGTGATAGTGCAATTAGCATAAGTACTTACTCTAAGATATTAAACATGATTGTATTATTGTAACAATCGTAGCTAGTTAAATATTCCTAATGGAATTAGTTAAAACCAAAGCGTTTATATTGTTTAACATTACTTATTAAATATTGTATGTTATCTAAAAACTATTGGGTTTGTTTTTCAAGTATTTATGAATACTTATTGCCTAAATCTTTTCAGCTTTTATGTTTAAAAGAATTAAAAGTAAAACGCGTTTGAATAATTATTTTCTACCATCCCAGTCTAAGATCACAAAAAATGGGCGCAAGAAACTGATTTTACCTTAAAACCGTACATTTTGACATTAAACCCATAATTTTCTTTAGTAGTTCACCAAACCACAAACGTAACCAACATTTTTGTTTATTCATAAGCGTTATTCTCATTAATTTGGCCGCATAACGTCGCGTGTCCCTCGCTGGGAAGGCCAAACGCCTTTATTCCCATTCTAATGTCACCGGTTGCTTTATAATTTATGTGTCGTTCAGCTTAGCGGGATGTTCATCGTGAAATATGGTTTGTCTCTGTTGTAAGGGGTTGTCGATAGCTGCCACTAATTCCATGAAGCACTTGGTTAAACCCAATTGTGATACGTAATTCTATGAATTTATGATATGATACTTGACGATCGAGTTGGATTTCAGAAATGCAATGTAGGTAACAATTGCTGAAATTTCAGGAAAATGTTAAATTTTAAATATCTTACCAATGTAATCAAGTTGGTTTATGAAGTATCATCAACTACTTAAAATTTTAAAAAACAAGTCAATGAAGCTCAAGGGTTCTGAATAATATTTTTCCGACCACTCAAGAAGTCTGTTAGATCACAAAAGTGGGCGAAGGATATTGATCTAATCTTAAACACCGTAATAATTTTCTTTCGTAGTTGACTAAAGCAGAAACCAAAAAATATTTGTTTATTCATAAGCGTTATTCTCATTAATTTTGCTGCATAACGTCGCGTGTCTCTCACTGGGAAGGCAAAACGCCTTTATTCCCATTCTAATTTCACCGGCTGCTTTATAATTTATGTGTCATGCAGCTTAGTGGGATGTTCAATATGAAATATAGGCTTTTGTATCTGTTGTAAGGGGTTGTCGATAGCTGCCACTAATTTCATGAAGCACATTGGTAAAAATCCAATTGTGATTATTCGTTTATTTATGATCGAGCTGGAGTTATGAATTGCATTGTAGTCGATAATTGAAGTTTTAGTAAAATGTTAATAGGAACAATGAATTTCATTCAAGTAGGTATAAAGAGTACAGACTAAATAAAACTACGTGTCTGCCATGGTATAACTTAGAAGAGCCATTAGGTGTTAGTATAAAATTTGGTGTCGTTTTCTGTCACCTAACTAAGGCTATGGTCTCAGGCAATATGGCATCAGCAAGCGCCAAAATTTCGGACGTCTTTAATAGTTTAAACTACGTAAACCAGCGCAGCTTATGCATCTCAAAAAGTGGCCAAATATGTTGCCTCACTCAGTACCTAAACAACTCAAGTGGAAAACCTCACTTTTACAACTTTCAAAATGTTTAAAGTTTTACTTCTAGATCACCAAGATTCTAAATTTAGTCAAATAGAAATCACAATCCTACCCAAGATTAATAAAAAAACTACTTTCTTCTTGATATCTAAACTATGCGGTATTTGTATGCATGCAAGTAGCTGCAATAAAAGTTAAAGCTCAAATGAAATTTGAAAGACGAGTAAATGATACGATAAAATATTCAACAACTGTATTCAGTAAGATTGTTAACGTTTCGATTGGTCTGTTTCCACGATGCAGCGGCAAAAACAGACCTGTTAAAAAGGCTTTTTTTTCACACGATTTTACGTTTTTTCTTATAATAATAAAAAATACATATTTTGTATTATTGAAGTCAAGTTGGTCGTCGAATATCTAGGGATAGGAAAAAGGTAATAACTTTTTATTAATAACTAGGTAAAGAGCTTAATACAGATTACCATCTTAATGGACAAACTCATTATGTTTAATAATAATTTTATGACACTGAAATAAATAGTAACGATCCCCAAAGGGACAGCTAGCAATCTAATACCTTCAATAAACATAAAATCGTATCATCACAAAACAATGTATGCTATAGCAGTTCCGTATTTTACAACGCCCGTTCAAACACCTCGACGAAACGCACTGTGTCGCGCGAACAGTAACAAGAAACAATAATCGTTAAATCCAAGTCAGCACTCCATATCACCTGTTCTTTATTGATACCCATTTGACTTTTATCTCCAAGTTTGCGCGTAAATTCACGCTGATATCGACTTTGTAATTTGCATACGAGTTTTAATGTTCTCACTCCAGACCCAGGTGCGTGCTTTACAAGTAAAACGGGGTATTTATGTCTCCTCCGAGGAAACGCCCCGCTGACAAGCAAGATCGTCGACCGACGTAGCTATCGCAGAATCAGCGATTGTCTAGTATGAGATAACATAACTTGTCGAAGAAAATGTATCAATTATTCTGGGTTGTGAAAATGGGTAATATTTCTTTCCGATTTCCATATTACATCGGGAATTCTGAATTGGTAATCTGTTTTGATGTTTTATGGCGATTGACTAGTTCTTATAGATAGAGCTACCAAAGTAATTTTGTTTTTTTTTTAATTTGCTTAAAGACAACTAACACGGCTAACTCCAAATACATAATCAAAGATATAGTTGAAACTTAATCTAGGTAGATAGGTATAATATAAAAGGTTGCCATGGCAGGCAATACAATAAATAAATAAATATTTGCGTACAATCACACCAATTTATCTAGCCCAGATTAAGTTTCATTAAGAATGTGTTATAGGTAAGTACTAGATATCGGATAAACATATGTACTTTTATACTTTTTTTGCAAATACATACATAATATACATATTAAACACTCAGACCAAGACAAATAACATGTTCATGCACACAAATATTTGTCATGTCCGTGGATCGAACCCGGGACCTCTGGCTTAAGTTATATGTACTGGCAAGTCTTAATTGTTTCTAATTTATGTAGGTCCTACATGTGTGATTTCTTCCAGGAATTTCTACCCATGTTGGTATAAGGAAAACTCACATGCTTTTCACGTAAGAAAACGAATGATTTTTCCTCGCAAAGGAAAAACGCTCCCACTTTTCCCTTCATAATTCATAAACAAAAATCCTGAATGTCAAAGTGCTGTTTGTTCTCTCACTTAATTACATCACTCAAATTAATGGGCCGTCATTTGCAATAGCGAGAAAACGAACTTTTATTATAAAAAGTTAATTTCCTTAATTTAGCCCCTCCGCGGACCGATTCTTAGGATTCCCGACTAAGTATAATGAGGGAAAGTCGAATACTTTTGTTCTTTTTATGACCATCTTTGTAACTGTAATTTCAATTTCATTGAGAGCTTCTTCGTCTGTGTAGGGAATTACTCTCTGCGTTTTCCAAACAATCCATTATGGGACACTGAAAGTGAGATAAGCTTGGAAAAACTTTATTCTAGTGAAACGCAGATCGTCTATACTATTCAAAATGTAAGAGACGAGATGCTTTTTTAATACTAATAAAAGGTTATTTTAATGAGCGCTGTGATATCAAAAAGTTAAGTGAATAGGTACCAAAGCGTTAAAATAAACGTTCTTAAAAAAATATTATACCTAAAACTAGGTACTTCATTTAAATAGTGTTGTGTCAACTTCTTTTCAATTGAATGTACAAACGAAAAAGCTAAATCACAATAACTAAAATAGTTTATTTTAAAGATTATTATGAATAACACAGAATGAGTAAAAAACGTAAAGAAATTCAGTGATCAACAATGCCTTTACAGGTTCGAAACCACAAAAAATATCGTTTAAGTTCACACAATCTTCAAAATACGAGTCAGTACTAAAACGGCACAATGAAATATTTATCAGAACCGTGTGTCCAAATAAATACGAAACATTTTTCTCTTCCAACCTTCGCATGCACTGATGGCTTATTACGCAACCCTTCCCTGTCATAGATTAAAGAAATATGAAGAGTAATAATGCGCGACGCGCCGTCGTATATTACCCGACAAAGGCTAGAAAATTGGATTGCTCGTAAAAATGTTACCGGGTATTATAAAGCGACGTAAATCACTGTGTATGCTGTGAAACATTTCGACACACTGTGCTATCTGTTATGTTATTGGGTGTTAATGTTACTATATTGAGAAAGAGGATTATTATAATTTTTTTGTGATATATGGAGCCATTTATGTTACTTTTAAGAAAGTTTAATTTACACCGTTTAGGAGCTGTCTTTTATTTTTAAGTCTTATACTCTACTTTTTTACTGACTTCAAAAAAGAAGGAGGTAATCAATTCGCCGTTCGTAATATATATATTTTTTTATGTATGTTTACCGTTTACTCGAGAACCGATCAAAATGATTCAAAACCCAAGTTGGCCCCATTTTTTGAAATTTTCAAATCGGCTCTGGGGCGCAATTCTCGCGCCTTCGACATCTCAAATTCGAAATTTTTTGGAGTCAAATATCTGTATTAAAAGCTCACTGAAACCAATCTTCGACATTATAGGATTATCAAAGATAATTAAATCTAAAGGATTTTGACAGTAGTAGAGATTTTACTTACATTTTTACTAAGGAAATTAAGCATATAAAAATATTGAATTCGACATATTGCAGCGCGAGAATCGCCCAGTAGTTTTGAGGAAATCTTGAGAAAACTGTCGTTTTTTCGGTCAAGCGGTTTGGCACAAACGGTTTGATTCAAACTAGTAGTTGCGTACACTACTAGTTTGAATAAAACCTAATTTTAAAAATAGTGTTTGGCTCAATTACATTTTGGGTTCCGTAGCCTAATGGCAAAAAAAGGAACCATTATAGATTCGTCATGTCCGATGTATGTATGTCACAGCCACTTTTTGTAGCTTTTATTAATATGTAGAGATTGTGGTTAATTTATGACTAATGAGTATTATAAACACATTTATTTAAAAAAATAAGCTTATTAAAAGTATTTCTTTTTACACCATTGTAAAGGCATATTTGAAATTTTCGGGGAAAATAGTTATTTGTTATGCAAGGCTGCAAAGTTGGTTATTTAACGGCGAGTTACCTCTATTGAAACCTGAGCAAGCGAAGGATTCTAGGATTGAACCACGAGCGTAGCGAGTGGTTCAAAGATTGAATCCTGAGCGAAGCGAGGAACATTTTATGGTTGTTTCCACGGTCAACTTCCGGTAAAAAAATCTTTAAACATAAAGTTTAATCTAAATATACCTTATTCTCGTTGTTTTAATGATATAAAAAACTAAAATAATAAAAAAGGGAGTATGATAGTTAATTCAAAGTTATTTAAAGTAGGAATATGTTGTTACTTATTTATAAGAATAAAACCGATTCCGTAAATGTTGACACTGACATGAGGTACAAGACAAAGACAATTTAAAAATAAAGATTTATGTCACAGTCCGAAATCCAATTATAGGTTATGAAATCTAACCCAGCCTAATATAAAATTCTTATAACAAATAGTTTAATCTTATTGTTATTGTTTTTATGATTCAATGAACTAAAATAATATAATTAAACCAAAACGGAGTATTATAATTAATTTAAAGCTATTTAAAATAAGAATAAAATATAATAAAAAAGTCAATAGTGCGATTCGGAACGCATTAAGACATATTTTTAGGTATGAAATTAAAAAAGTACTTTGCTGCGCTAGGCCGCAAAAAGCGCCAATTTTCTACGCCTAAACTGATTGACAAAACCTCCTTTTCAGAGCGTGTGAGGTGAAAAATGTATTTTCGTAATCAATTTTGTATGTTAAAAAGATATTTCATAAAAACTCCTTCCTCAAATAAGGAAATCAAAAAATTCCTGACTAAAAACTGCTATTAATGTTGCCATTTTTTCTTCATCAACGTATTCATTTGTTTTCATAAAACTTATTTACATTTTTATTTTTCCGAGTCGTAGGCATAATGTAGTGATAAAGTAATCTCGTCTGTTTCATTTTTCTTCATAGTCTGAGGTGCGAAAGAAAATGGCTAACATTTGTGAGGCAAATTACATTGCCTTCTGCCCTAATGTCGTTAAGATTATTCCTGTGGAAGGTATTCGGGGCTCCGCATTAAAATAATGTCTAACTTTATTGACTGGTGCCTGGTGTAACCTGCACATATTTCATGCCAGTGGCCGCCCGCGGTTTCACCTGCATGGTTCCCGTTCCCGTGAAGATATTGGGATTAAAAGTAACCTATGTTTTAATCCAAGCTATCTTGTATCACTGTGCCAAATTTTAATCCAAATCAGTTCAGTAGTTTTTGCGTGTATCAAACATCCTCATACATTTATAACATTAGTAGAATTTCACATTTTGTCTCTAGTTTATTCAATAATTTGTAAAAGCGTCTTAAAAACACTACAAATTACTAAATACGGCTTTTCATATTTTTTTACAACTTTCCGACTTCACGTTCATTACTGCCGATTAGATAATTGTGGGTTAAAACATCGTTCTGTCCCTTTCAACTTCAGATAAATGATTGAAATGCAATGACATTGAATCAAAGTTATCTCCTTATTCAGTTGTTAGTTGTCATTAATAATAAAAAAAATATCTATAACGTAATCGATATTTTGTGATTGACTCATCAAATTAGGTAAATACAATTAATCAAAGAATGGTGACATACTGCTTAATATTATAAAAACCGTAATAATGATTTGATTACTCCACGCAAATTCTGGATTCGCTAATTATGCGGCATTTTGACTTGAAGCCAATTTCACCAACTGCCGATCAGTTAATTGTTAAAAACATTGTTTCGTAACTTTTTGCCGGTTAATCAATGAGTGAAAATGGGTCATAATATAATGTAGTTCTCCACAGTTATTTAAAACTGTTACATTAATTACACAAGACATGTTAATTAAAACTGTTATATTTGAGATGCTTTTCAAAAACTGTAACTTCCCAGAGGAAGTTGCTGGTAGCCGTTAGTTAAAAACATGTCAGAACAGAAGTTACATTTCACCTAACACCCGCGTGATTTTGTTAACAAGGTGCGCATCGTGTTGGCCGCGTAAATTGCTCTTACATTGTCTCACGTTTATTACGCGTTTATGTCATAGAGTAAAAAGTGGCCAGCGAGGAATTGTGGCTATGTAGTTGAGTAATACGCCGCCCATTTGGGTGATAAAGTTCCCAGTTTTTATTGCTCAACGCCGAGCGTAATCTTAAGTGAATGTGACGTTTTGAGACATGTTCTTTTTGTGAAGAAGCGTTACTAGTTTAGTTTCATCCATACTAATATTAAATCCGAAAGTAACTATAATTCATTATACTAACATTTGATTTTCTTTTTCATCAAAGCTTTAATTTTAATTTAATTTATCTGACAGTAAATGGAAATGGAAGAGCGATGGCTTCCTGATACAGGCATATCCATCCATACTTACTAGGAATGTCATCTCAATCTTGTAAACACGGTTTGTTAACGAATTTTTAAACTTTGTCAGTCTATCTGTTACCTTTTCACACGTAAACCACTGACTCGGTTTTAATGAAATTTGGTGACTGGTGGACAGAACTTGAACCCTAGAGATGGACATAGGATACTTTTTATTTCGATGGCCGGCGTCACCTCACCACGCGATAGCCTTACTCCACGCGGACGAAGTCACGGGCGGAAGATAGTGCTTTTTGGGTCATATTTTTTTGTAGAAGCTAAGTAGTACTAATCATTTAAGATTATTAGAACTATCTTGCCATGTCTACATAAAAAAAAACTTTTCTATAAATGTATCGATACAAAATATCTGAATTAAATTCTTTGTCTATTTGTTTCACTTCAGTCAGAAATACCGTTTGTGTCCCCGAATGGTTTTTCTTTACTTCCGTTATCAAACACACTCATTCAAGTATTTATTCTTGAACTCGCTCAATCCATTCTCAGTAGCAAGCGAAGAGAAATAATTAAATTTTAGGATACTCGTATTGGCAATTGAGCTAGAAGTGGACCACTCCAATAGTTCGGGAGTCCCTAAGGAGTAGATGTCTGGGGAAACAATTCTGGACGATTTCGTGCTTCACTAGACAAGGCAGATAAGTGCAGCGAACTGATCCTATAAACTTAGACATTATAGAATTTGGTTTCTGTAGGTACTGCATTTAAGTTGTATTGAAACCAATTTATATAGACGTTGTTATAGAGGTAGGTATAAGTATTGTACAAAATGCCAGTCTTTTTCGATGGAACAAATGGATAGATCAAAATGGCATATTATTTATTAATAGAAGCGTACATCTATTTTTGTCAGACAGTGTAATTTAGATTGTTGATGATGCGAAAAATACAGCTTTTCATCGAAACACTGAATAAAAAAGTTCACTAAAATTATCAGGTTTTTCCGGTTATTATTTTACAAAATATAATATTAGATCGAAAACACAGTGTTTGGTTGAACGTTTTATATTATTTGATTTGTAGTAACGATAACATCGAAGTGAATATTTTCCGATTTTAATAATAATTATAATAATAATAATTTTACCCAAGAAGTTACATACAGAAATTTTGTCTTTTTCATGTCATTTTGGTTGCTTAACCGCTATAATAAGGATTTTGTCATTCCCAATAATAAATAAATAAAATAAACAGTGCAGGCCAAGTGTCCGAACCATTGCTCCACCGAGCTCTTCTATATATTACTATAAGCTGCCGCCCACGATTTCACCCGCATGGTTCCCGTTCCCGTGGGAATATCGGGATAAAAAGTATTTCATGTTATAATCCAGGCTATCTTTTATCTGTGTGCCAAATTTCATCCAAATCGGTTTAGTAGTTTTTGCTTGAAAGAGTAACTAACGTCCATCTAAACATCCTCACAAACTTATGCATTTATAATAATAGTAGATAGATAGATTACTATCGGTCTTTAGAAGTTTAAAAGATAGCCTGATTGGAACTTAGGTAGCTTTAGGCTCAGCTTTAGACAATACTGTCTATCCTAACTTTGTTGAGTTCCAGTCTGGCTAATCGAGCTTCCGCATCAACAGTCAATGGATGCCTTAGGGACTGCAACAATAGCTATCGTAGTCAATTGTCTTACGGCCCTCGTCTGGTGCGGCCTCAAAACGGCCTTACAAATCGGCCTTAATTGATTTCAAACCGGCTAAGGCTGTTAACTGAAATGTGTACGGACCATGGTTTGTGGACTTTAAAGACAAAATAATTAAACTTGTTATTGGCATAATAGGTATAATAAAAAGATATAAATTAAGAATGTCAGAAAAATAACATACTTACCTATAAATAAATAGAACCCTCAATAATAATTCAACCCTGTTATCGCTGG
Organism: Chrysoteuchia culmella; assembly: GCA_910589605.1. Lineage (NCBI taxonomy): Eukaryota > Metazoa > Arthropoda > Insecta > Lepidoptera > Crambidae > Chrysoteuchia > Chrysoteuchia culmella. The sequence goes on from OU342651.1 coordinate 9,301,498, forward strand.
ACTAAAATAACATGAATAAATTTTGTAAATTAAAAATTAACCCTTTCCTTTTCCTTCCTTTCTTCTATAAAAAACCTTTTGTTACTTTATATTTTTTTAAATTAATGTAACTTTTTATTTGAAGATTAAATTCTTCTAAGAAAAGCATTGCCCAGCAGTAGGTACCTATATATTCACAATTCAATCAACAATCTCGGATTTTTTAAGTTTGACTCACAATCGGTAAGTGAACAACTTTATCCTAGAAACATCGATCTAGAACAGGTCGATTGGACAATCAAAGGATTGCCATGTAACTAGATGTCCGGTCCAAGGGGTCTCACTGGCGGCCCTGGGGACTCAAACGTTCAGGAAGCAATGGGTCCGATTTCCTGACCTCAACTGTTTTATTCTTGTTTATTCGAGGGGCTAACATTTTGCTCCTAGTGTTATTAGAACCTAGAGTTGCCTAGATATAAGTTGCGACAATATAAAATCTTTTAAATATTCACAATTACCAATACAAAAAAATAACCCTTTATTTAATCTATTTCAAATACTTTTCAAACTTAATTTAATTTTTATTCAATTTAGACATCGTTTCCTGAATTATAACCTAAAACGAATCAATTATGTCGTCTTTTTGATTGCCAGCTAACTAGATGTCCGTTCCAAGGGGTCTTGGCGGCCCTGGGGACTTGAACGTTCAGGGAAACAATGGGTCCGATTTCCTGACGCCGATTGTTCTATTCTGGTTTATTCGAGCGGTGAACATTTTGCCCGTGTTATTAAAAGAGATAAGTTTCGACAATGTTAAATCTTAGGATTTTATTGTTGGCATTTATAAAGCTATTTTTACGTAATCAATTTTAAACAAGAAAATATTACTAGAAAAAAAAATCATTTTGTCTCATAAGTTGATTTTTTCTAGTATATTTTCTCCTCTATTTATCAATGTAAAATGTTTTGAGGTTATAAAAGTAAGTAAATGGTGAATAATATTTCTGTTTTTTAATTTATTGTCTCTAATACGAATTCGCTCAACTTAAAAACTGCAATTTGTCTGAAGTAACTTAGGCAGCATTAGGTAAAATAACTTAAAAAGATTCTCAAAAGTCTATTCAGACTATTAACTTATGCGAAGAAATAAGTGTTGACTATGATTAACTCATTAAATTTTGCGAACAAAAAAACACCTGTTTAGGAACTGTATTTCACTTTAAGGTAAAACGTGATGTTTAGAAAATATTGATTAATACTGTTCACGTCACATTTGACGTAACTTTTAAATTGCTTTTATATTTCTATACGGTAAAATCTGTAATTAATAATAATGCTAGAATGCGGGCTAATGGACACACCGGTTTCGTTGGAGACATATTCAGAAAAGAGGGCGTTCGACAAAAAGTAAATGAAATGTTATTTCTGCGATTGCATATTCGGAAATACGAAGAAGTATAAATACGAGTTCCCAAAATCAAATGGAAATCAGCAGTACGTGTAGGTTGCAGTCATTCCGTGAATTTTCGATTAAGCATACTTTAACCAGTATTAGCTGCACAAAGCAAACTTTACAAAATAATAAAATCAGAGTCATATCATTTCAAATAGACTATACGGCTAAAAGAGAAGATAGATAAACTGTCATATGGGTGTATATAAGGAAGACTATACTGTTATCGAACTATATTATTTTATACAGTAAGTGACTTTTGACTTTAATATAATAAAAGAAAACCGTAAAGTACTAATTGGGCCTGATTTAGTTTTTTTTTATGAACAACGGGGGGACTATTAGCCTTCATAATACCTGATGTTAAGTATTGATAAGGCTGGAGGTAGCAAGCCTCTCCCGGAATCTTCAATCACTGAGGAAACTGGCTATCTTATCTCTAACTGTCAGAAAACAACAATGCTGAAAACAGTGTTGTTATGGCGTCAGACTTAGATAAGATGGTGGTAGCTAGCCAGACGGACTTAGAACAAGTCCTACCACCAACCAAATGGTTGTTGTTTTTTTTCTGTTTTAAGGATTGTCTGTTCGTTTCTCGTGCAAAAAAAAAGCACTCTGGGCGAAGTGCCGGCAGAAGTGAAAACCGCTTAAACGAAAATAACGATCACAATCCACTATATCTTGACCACAACTTCATAAAAAGTTGATGAAAACGGAGACCACCTTGATTTGGCAATGGATTTACATCCATTAAAACTGACCTGGTATCAATATGAAAGTTGGTAGTAATGGGAGATCTTTATATTTTATCTAGATCTACGTGTATTAGTTATTGACTAATATAAGTTGATCTTTCAAGTGTGAGAGTTTATGTAATTTGAAATAGAATGGTCTCACATTTTTTACCCATTCCAAAAATTTTAAACTCTGATGTGCACAACGCCGTTAAAAAAGTTTTCACTTCAAAAATATGAGGATAATAATTTTGTTGTGTAGGTATTATGTCCTACTTATTCCTTTTACAAAATTCAGAGGACTGAGTGAGAGTTTGCAAATGTCCAAACGCTACCATTGCGTAAGTGTAATTTTTTTACAGATAGACAATTACAATGATTGATGCAAACTTCGGCGTAAGAAAACTCACACTAAATTCTATTCTATTCAGACGAACCCCGACTAGCCGCTATGGTTAATATATATCAGTGAGATGCAATTCGATTATTTATATGTATCTACAGAGTGTCCGAACATCTTACTGACCTTGTCAATAATCTTTGCGGTGTATCCGAGAGAGTTGATCTTGCTTCGGCTCAAGGTCTTCTGGTCGATAGCGAATTGATACAACAATCAAGAAAAAAATGTCAAGAAATTAACACGCGGAAAGTAATATAATTATAGCCGTTCTTATAAATCAATATTATTGTGACACATTATAGACTTTTAAAGGTCTATTAACTTTAATCTTTGGGACACAGTCATGTCTGCACAATATTTTATTATCAATATTTACTGTCATTATTTATGAATAATGTAGACTATGATTTGTTTACAGTATTTTTTTATATTGTTCTCATTAGACTAATCAAATATTAGAAGCCAAACAAAATTCTACAACTGGGCAAACTACATTACAGTAAAAACGTACTCTTTAAGAAAAAATTCAGCCACCTTAACTTTTAATTTACCGAACAAATAGTATCTAAAGAAATGGCCCCAAACTTCTAAAACTTGCGAAGAAACCAAAAAGTTCTAAATCAAAATAGTTAAAATATTTGCCTCTAACCATTACCAGATGCTTTTACGACGGTAATGAAATTCAACCCGTCTGCTATGAGCTGAGGAATTGACAATCGGGACAGTGAAAATTCGCCTGCCTCTTGATACCTACGATATTGCGCCGACAGGCTACAGGGTTGCCTTAGACTAATAATACATTTTTGAGCTAAATAAATCAAGCGATTCATATTAAAATTTGGAAAACAATTGCTATTCTAATTATTAAAAAAAACTTTATCTCACTTGCCTCAGACATCATTTTATTCATGGTAAAAATAGCGTATATTAAAGGAAGAAAGAAGTTTAAATTTGCATCTTCTATTCATTGAAGCAACCCTGTTTTTATTTATTTACGAAGTGATTCGTTTACTATCACTAGAGTGTAAACATTTTGTATTTTAGTTTGGTCTTTTATTTTCCCGACGAATCGGTAACTATACAGCATCGTTGTCACGGGATGACTAACTAGCTACGTTAACTTGAACAACTTATTCCTCAATAGATTCACAGTTCTCCGCAAAGGTCTTTATATGAACAATGAACCGATTTTCCTGTAGGTAGGATTACGATATAGAGAATCCCTTATTCAAAGAAAAGGCTACTAGGGTGCGTGTTACGTTACGTGAATAAATAAGTAAGAAAGCACCAACAAATATACCCGTACATGTGTTATTCAAAAAACAATACCTTTGTAATGAAATGTCAAAATATTGTTGTCACCGCTACAATAAATATTTGGGATTTTTTAATGTTCGTTCAGTCGTTAATATATATTAGAAATGCAAGTGTGGAAATTCTTTATAACCATGGAATAAATTACACTTACTCACAACATCGCATTTTAACTCAACGTTATTGAGATTTGTATTTTTATAAAATTTATTGTGAAAGTCATTTCCGTTTTGGGACAAACTGTTTTTTTTGTACTACTTTGATGTGTGTTAATGTCGTGTTTGTCCCAAATAAATATAATTTTCTTTCTTTCTTTCTTTCTAAAAGTGAAGTTAGAGCAATTCTTTTTGATACCACAAGTCAATTGCTGGCACTGTAAAATAGGTCCTTGTTGTACTAATTAATTGTGTTACAAGCAGACCAGTTTTTTTTTGGAAAATTATACTTAGGGTAAAAGGCGAGCCGTTCAATTAGATGCACAACAACTTACAATTTTAAGTAAAAAAAATATCAAAAATATTTTTTGAAAAGTTGACAACCCTAAGCATAGCTAGCCTTTATCGGCTCCGATGGAAGAATTCTATTCAACGCATTCTCGGCTAGAAACGAAGTTCCTTGGTGTTGGTACAGTTCGAATAAGTTTTGTCTATGCCTTTTAAAAGCTGTTTTGCATTTCAATATGATAGAAGCAGGAGCTATATTTGGCTTACACTTTCTATTTGATCAAGAGAGATTTCAACATAATAACATGTCTGGAACTTTGAAATTGCGAAAAAAAATAACGGCTTCTTCACACTAAATATTATTTGAAATCTGCTGCAAAATCTGCAAAAAAAAATTTTGAAGTGAAAACTTCTTTAGCGGCGTTGTGCACATCAGAGTTTGAAATTTTTGGGATGGGTAAAAAATGTTAAAGTCTCGTCAGGACACGTGACCCTAAACCCGTTGCCAAATCAAAGTGGTATCCGTTTTCATCAACTTTTTATGAATTTTTGGTAAGATATAGTGGATTATGATCGTTATTTCCGTTTAAGCGGTTTTTACTTCTGCTGGCACTCCCAGACCCTTTGCAACCCGTTGTTTTTTAAATATTTCTTTTTTAATGGCCAAAATTAATAACCTATCTTCATCTGAAGATAGTTGCCTAGGATACGCAAAAGTCGTTATTTTGCTCATATTAACAAAAATATCCTAGGCTACTATCTCAGATAGCCCTATCCATATCTAAAGATAAGTTTTTAATTTCGTGCGTAACTAATTACAAAATAATGTTCGCACTTATTATGAGTTGAGGTACAAATATAGTTCTGAAGTTTAAGTAATGATAAAATAACGTTATACTAATACGACAGCTAATGCAATCTAGGTATCGTATATCTAGGTTTAAACAAACAAGCGCACCCCATATGCGTCTTCAAGTAAACGTATACCCTCCTAAATCACTTAAAGAGTCATATTGACATGAAATTGAGGCAAAGGCCTAGCTATTACCGAATAAAATTTCACAGAAAGCTTCGCAAACAAAGCCTGATGGAGCAAACCATTAGGGTACATGCATAAATTGTTAGTTTACCAACGACAACCCACCCCGCGATATTACCTTACATTTTTTGTGTTTTCAGGCTCGTTTTCTCGTAACAAATTGTATGTCGCTTTAATATATACTTTGTATTTACTCATTGTGACATTTTTCTGCTTTGAGATTATATTGCAAGTTTTGATTCAAGCTATACTATAAGCTTTTTATACGTACGTACATTTTATTAAACAAGTAAATGAAGTTTATTGCAGACGATCGGTGGAACTTCAAAACTAATAGTTCATTAACATGAGGTTACCAATATTTTTTTTGCATTGAGTGAGACCCGTGGCATGACTTGGAACAGATATAAACTATAAGTCCAGGTGAAGATTTGCAAATATTGGTAGTGGGAACGTCGTTTTTGGTAAATAATTCCGACATTGAAATACCTACATACTTAGAAATAGGATTCAACTAAGTAATAAATAAAATATGTAAGATAATGGGGAAGGAAAGGACTTACAAAAAATGTGTAATTCAAATCTCAGTAATTAACTATATTCAGAAACCGCCCATCTATCTAGTCTAACTTTATCACAATATCAAAGCAATAATTTATTAATTATTTTTAGATCAAACTGTAATTTGAAAAATGCTTTCAAATTCAACGTCATGTAAAATGTGAATTCAGAAACTGAAAATTAATAGTAACTAATTAATTAATTTCCAGTCAAAACTGATTATTAAATATTAATAGCACTGAATGAACAGCAATCAAATAATTGAATCAAAAAATCAATTGCTATAGGCACAAAAGTTCTGTGACTCATGTTGATTTCAATTACAAATTCATATGAATTTGTTAGTACAACAAACAAAAATTACACAAAGCCATTATTAGATCGATTTGCAGCCAAATGGAATAAAAAATTGGGACGGACGGTTGAAAACGAAATTGATTAATTCAATTTAGGCCTGATTTTAATCGTCAAACAAAACTAATAGCAACTTAAATAAAGACAATAAAAAAATCAATGACAATTCATCCTTACTTTGTCCTTACAATACGATATCAAAGGAATAATTTTAACCTGAAAATCGTTCCTCAGGCTGTTACAAGCACTTATGAACGTCAAAGAAGCTACGCCATCGGTTCGCAAAAAACTACGGCGAGAGACCTTGTGACGAGAAGAACCGGCAAGAAACACCTCAAGGGCTGTTTTTTCTCCCTGTTTTATTTCATACAGCGACCTTAGAATAACGGCTACAGATTGTAGTCTTGTCAACAATCCTAACTAATATTATAAATGCGATAGTTTGTTTGTTGTCCTTTCTTCACGCCCTAACTAAGCAACCAATCGAATTGGCAAAACATAGGCTACTTTTTATTCCGATTCCCGATATTCCTACGGGACCAGGAACCACGCGGTTAAAACCGCATAATAAAATTAAAACATATTGACTCAAAATGTCTTCATTTTAACCATCTCTCTTCACGTTAATTGTAACAATCATATGCAGTAATTCACTTAAACCGTAATTTACCCACTGCATTTACTCCAAACCAAAATTAGCTAGCACCAACCCCTAGCTAATGCATACTTAATCGGTCTAAAGTGCAATGTAAGAGGTGAATTGGAACTGTAGACTATACACAGACCCATAATACCATAGAGAGAAATGGCAAAGATTTCTCTCTATATTTTCGATCTTGAAGATTTTTCAAGTCTTTTGGTTAGAATTTAAAATTTAAATTAAGAGATCGCTTAGTTTACGCTCGTTATAAAAATTAAACATTACTGGTACTGCCATATGAAATAAATTTTAACCATGCTAAATAGGTACATTTCTAAGTTGTCTATCAAATACAAAAAGTTCAAACAAAACAACATTCAATCTAATAATTTGTAATAACAGCAATTAAGTAAAATTGTCGTGACACGTTACTTAAAAAAATAAGACTTTGGACTCTCCTATCTCACATCCAAATTATTTTACAACAAATAATTTGAGGAAGTGTTTGTTTAAACAATAACTAATGTCCGGAGTATGGAATTTTCTTATCTTACAAACATAGCACTCCTTATCTAGTATCATTCAGATAATTTGCGCAGGAGTGTCCTCTAGTAACTTGAGAAATAATAGACGTTTACCTGATAACTAATCATCCAGTGGACATTCTGAAAATATCTGATAACTTGAAATGATAACGAGGATTTATAACATAAATAAAGTTATCTGATACTACAATGATGTTCAATTTCGCGTACTATATCTAAATTATATTTTATAGCTAAACTTTATCACCTATAAGTATTTGCCCTATATTTATAGTCCTACTAGCTTCCGTCCGTGGATTCACCCGTGTGGTTCCCGTGCCTTTGGGAATATCGGGATTAAAAGTAGCCTGAGTGTTAGTCCACTAATTGAAGTCCCTAAATACCAAATTTCATCTAGATCTGTTCAGTAGTTTTTGCGTGAAAGAGTAACAAACAAACAAACTGACATACTTTACAATATTAGTGAGATATCACCGTAATAATGTGCATGTATGGTATATGGATAATAAACAACCAATAACTATAAAACATATTACCAATAACATTTTCCGTTGAAGCAATGAAATAATTTTCAAGTGAGAAATAAAAATTGCACAGCGTTTTAGAATTTATTACCTACTAGTTACAGCAGGTTTTTCATTTTTTATCTCGAACATGACGAACGATCCCTGTAGGGCAATAAACCCTTTTTATTGTAGCTCGGGAACCGTATGTCACAGTCATTTGTCAGAACCATTACTTACTAACTTACTATGTACGCGAAAGTTTGGTAATTTTTATTTTGTAATTTATCAAAACGGCTATAAGAGGTAAATCATCTCTTTATGTTTTTCGTTCGCCATAAATCACTAACTGTAAATAGTATTGCGACACATGTAAAAATCTATATAGTAATATCATAAAAGCTAATGTAACATTCTCTGTTACGTTTTTGCAAGTTTGATGAACTTTAGTATAGAATAGGGTAGGGATGGATTCATCATCATCATCAAAACGTTCACCTAGATAAAAATGTGTTCAAAAAACTTATTAACGCAAATGAAACACCTTTAGCAAATGACAAATGACAGTCTCTGAATCTACAAAACATGGATGTCAATAAGCAGTTAGTGGGCAGTGAATTTATCAAAACCGAACTACTTACTTATGAAAAAGGAACAATAATATCACACATCTTGCCGCACTAACTAGCAGTATGACAAATAGTTTGATCATACAATTCAATCGGATAGCAATGAATTCATTTACAATACAACCACTAGGTACCACAAGCCAGTCAGAATGACAGCCATTGTTGACTAACAATTCGGATATGACAATGATCGTGCGTAAAGATATGATGGTTATTGACAGGACTTCCCACACAATGGTAAGAATAATCATAATAGAAAGTTTATTAACAACAAGCATGTCTATTTATTTTTTATTGACAGATGTCAACGACCAAGAGTATGACTACTTAATTCACCTTTATTATTTAAATACTTTTTTTCATTAACTTTAAAATTAGAGTAACAACATACGTCTACCCACTTAGTACTGAAAAGAACGAGGTCTGAAAATAGTACTTTTAAAAAAGATTTTTATTGATATTAAATCGAATAATAAATAACATAATAATACTTTTATAAGAAAAGCTTACTTTTAATAAACTACAATATTACAACTGCTCTTAATTTCATGATTATACTAGCAACCGCTTGCGGTTTCACCCGCGTGGTTCCCGTTCCCGTAGGAATATCGGGATAAAATATAGCTATGTTTTAATCCAAGCTATTTTTATTCTGTTTGCTATATTGGATCCAAATCGGTTCGGCAGTTTGTGTGAAAGCGTAACAAACATCCAAACATCCTTACAAACTTTCGCATTTATAATTTTATAGTAGGATTTCTCATGGGTGTTTAATAGATATTTAAATAATTGTCTTCTTATGTTTATTATTATAACAATAAATAACGCCTTAGCCTAGCCGTATAACGGCGTAAACTACTTAGTAATAAAATAGTAAGGCCAGAGAAATATTTTGATATCAAATATCCCACACAGTCCCAAGAGATCTATTTTAATGGAAACAAGAAACTTCGAAGAAGACAAATGACAGCGTCCCTTATATTTATTACATCAGAATCTAATTAGCATAAGTTACTCAATGCGGTGTACAGTTAACTAATTTGCATTTAGAAAACAATAATCTGAGTGCATATTTCTTACTTGACTTTTCATTAGGCTTATCAACAGTTGAAATGAAGCTGACCACTAAATATTTATGGATTTACATAAGGAATTCATACGTTTGATTCTATCAATTTAAATTGAAACGTATGGACGGTTACTAAAGTTGATAATCGCAAGTCAGTGTAGGTGCATCGTTAAGGGGCAGAATCGGTGCGCCCACGCAGGTTCGGGCTCACAAGAACTTAATTAGTTGCTTCAACGTGTCCCGGTATGTTATTTATTGGCTGACATACAATTCGACTGATTGTATAGTATAATATACCTCCAAAGACGACGTTTCAAAAGAAGATGAATATTCGAAGCGTGTTTTGTATAGGAAAATAAATATTGAAGATTGATATTCGCCCCGTAATTGAATTTCCTTATATATTTTACTTTTTAATTAAGTGTTCTGCTGTTAATATTAAGTTTCCTTTTATTATATACAATTTTATACAACTGATGTCATGTTATTATGCATAACTCGAACAATCACATGACGTAACGAAATAATTTTAACTTTACTTAGTAAGCAAACCGTATAATTTGGTAGCTGTGCCCTTGGTACCAGTACTTGTTTAATGTTTTTGTTGCGTTGTTCAATTGTTCATACACTAAACTAGCACTTATATTAGATATAGTTAGGAATTTTATTGAGCTTTTCTTAATAATACTCGTATATTATACTTGAGTTTTTCGCTTCGAATTAAAGTTAGTTTTGAATAAAGCATGAAAGCGGTGGATTTGCACGCTAAACTCATCAATCGATTTTACTGACTGTGCTTTTTATTTAGAATTGCAAAAGATACGATATTGAATCAAAAAGTTCTTAGAAATGGATACACTTACTTTATTTTTGAGACAGTTTTTATTTTTATTTTCAAGTGTCATTCATTATCATTTAGTATTTATGCCAAATATCAATTGATTCCGTCTTGTAATTTTTATTGTATTAATAATTATTTTGTAAATCAAATTGATAATGTCTACCAAACAATGATATAAACGAGATATGCGCGGTTAAAAAGTACCAGTGCCTGAAAAAAATTGTCAACTACGGATATTTATTCGGATATTCAGCAGTCATTAGGGGCTGATGCTGTACCTTATTCCATGATCGCTTACTGGGTAGCCGAGTTTAAAAGAGGCAAGTCGAGCTATGAAGATGATTCTCGTTCTGGTCGAACGTCCACCTCTTTAAAATAAGAAAATGCCAAAAAATTTAAAGAATGGCAGGTACTTGATGACTCTCTAAAATAACCTGCAGAGTCTCTAAAGATTTTATTTGGTAGTTTCCAATCCATGCTCATAAAAACTTTTAGGTCTTGTTTCACCATGGTAACGCTTCAGCTCATCGCTCCGACGACGTTGCACTCACGGCAATCCGTAAGTATAGCTTTGAAATTTAAGATAACCCGCCATATTCACCGGACTTAACCCCTAGTGATTTTCACTTATTGAAAGAGCATGTTCATGGAACAAGATTTCACGACAATGACGCGGTAATGGCCACGGTAGAGGAATTTCCGAGAGTCAAGGAAATTATTATTTTTTTGGTAATATAAAAAAGTTGGAGAGGCATTACACCAAATGTACATAGTTAGAAGGAGATAACGTAGTTTTTTTTTATATTAAACTGATGCATTTTTGGCAATTTTAAGAACTTTTTGATTAGCCCTCGTAGTTTCTCATTATTAGGTGTAACTTATACTGTTTTTTTTTTTTTATTTACTTGCATTTGTTTTTCGTATGTTGCCGGCAGGCTTTAGTCAAATAAGTATGGAATTCTCTCGTGAACAAAAGAAAGAGGTTAGAAGTATTGAGTTGGCTGTCAAGCGTCGCTACCCATTTGCGCAAAAAGCAGACCATACACTTTACTCTGTATGATTTTGTATTTCATCCTGTTATCATGGTAACGTTCATATTTTCGAGACTATACTTATTTTAGTAGTAAATGCGTAAAATACTTCTTCTAACCTCTTTTTAACCGACTTCAAAATAAGAAGGAGGTTATCAATTCGAGGTTTTTAGTTTTAATGTATGTACCGATTATGCGAAGACGGCTGGACCGATTGGAATGATTCAAACGCTATACTTCACGCTTGTACTCACCATTTATTTAATTTTGAAATCGATTCAGTAATTTTCATGAAATCTTGAAAATAGTGTAATCATAGAATACAAGTTCATAGTTCAGATTTTTTGTGTGGGTGTGGAACTTACTCTAACTTTAAAAATTAAAAAATTAGAATGTTTAAAAAAAAACCGACAATAAAAGTACCTATGTAAGTACAATGTAGAATTTCTTGTCTGGTACCGAACTTTTTTGCAGACGAAAAATTATAGTGGCATTTTTGGTAGGTGTTTTCAATATAATAAAAATAATAATAGAAACTTTATTGCACACAATACAAAAACAAACACATACAGAGAAAATGACAAAAAGGAGGAACACACAGTAGGCGGCCTTATTGCTACATAGCAATCTTTTCCAGGCAACCTTGGATGAGAGAGGGAACCCTTCATGTGCGAGTTCGACTCGCACTTGGCCGATTTTTGTTGTATGAATCAATTGCATTTGATGGTTACAATTAAAAAAGACAAAGAGAATATCAGTAATTTTAATAAGTACACGACCAGAACGTGGTAATGGGCGAGCGATTATGAAGAAATCTCATATAGGGCTCATTGAAATTCAAATCGTACAATGGTATTGTTTGGAGATTATATATTCACGGGTTTAACACCCACACGTTACTTTGATAAAGATGTAACGTATCGACACCAAAGGCTCATATTTGATATGTTGAAAAATCATATTTTTTTATCATGTCATTGTTCACATACAAAAGGGGTGTTTACTTATAAGTGGTGCTGAAATTTTTAAATGTAGAGAAAGTTATAGGATTATTAGCTTCCTCCCGCGGTTCCACCCGCGTGATTCCCGTTCCCGTGGGAATATCGGCGTAAAAAGTAAGTTATTAGTACTCTCCATTCTTTTAACTAACTGTATGCCAAAAATCAAGCTGTTTGGTTGCTTAGTTAGGGTGTGAAGGAAGGACAAACAAACACACTTTCGCATTTATAATATAAGCTTTCCGCCCGCGGCTTCGCCCGTGTGGACTACACGACTTTATCCCACGGGAATGTGGTGTTGTTTATTATTTTCCTTGTGATTTTTAAGTTTTTTCTCATACATATAAACCTTCGTCTAGAATCTCTCTATCTATTAAAAAAAACCGCATCAAAATCCGTTGCGTAGCTTTAAAGATCTAAGCATACATAGGGACATAGGGACAGACAGCGAGAAGCGACTTTGCTTTATACTATGTAGTGAAGTTAGGATTAGGATTGGAATCGTTTACACAATCATTTGTTTTAAATAGCAGAAATGATATGTAGGTATTTTATTCTACTTAATTACTTTTTACTTATCAAAAGGCCTAAAAAAATGTGTAGTGTCACACTACTCATTTTTTTTCTTCAATTAACCCAAAATCTAAGGAAATAGTAATAGAATCCAAACTAATATGTTTGTGTGTTTGTTTGTCGTTCCTTCATACCATAACTAAGCGACCAATCGACTTAATTTTTTGCATAGAATATGTTGAAAAGGCGGAGAGTAACATAGGTTACTTTTTATCCCGACATTCCCACAGGAACGGAAACCGCGGGCGAAACCGCGGGTGGCTGCTAGTAGAAAATAAATTTAACAGTTTCTTGAATTAAACTAGATTATTGTAATCAAAAGAAATAAAAATCTGTATATCACACAAGGCCCACAATAATAAGTTGGTTAGATTTTAATATTTCTAAAGAAACAACTCGTTTGTAACTAATAGATGGAATAGACATACACGATTTCCTTATTTAAAGCAAATTATTTATTTCAGAACAATTAATAATATCATTAACAGTCGTTATGACATATTATCGGAGTACCTACCACATTAATAATGTAATCAATAGGAAATGTTAATGATTACATGAACCTTATAGGAATAAATGGGAAATCCCCAACTATAAAATGCGTTATTTAATAAAGAGGAATATGTGAGGAAAAAACAATAGCAAAGTTTTCTGTTTACTTACTTGTTAATAAATAAATACATATTTCTATAAGAATCAAAATTAGTTAAGTACGAATTAACTACTTATAGTTAAACATACGCCAAAAGCTTTTAATCGAAACATAGTTTCTCTCGAAAATCATTTTACATGACTAAACGATCCAAGTTGATCACAATTACGTAGAATATAACACTTTCTGATACAACAATATTGATTTCAAACTTTTTGTTTCAATTAGTTTTTTTTCATCTCATTTTAATACCAAACGCCTGTTAACCTCTTGTACGTGTCCAAAAGTTCTTACTTCATATTATTATATTTACTTTCCCTTTTCGACTCCTCATTTCTAACATCATTATTTAATTAACTAAGGAGTTAGAAGTATCAACCTCAGATGTTGCCAATCAGGTAATGTGACTTCATAAATCAAACGTGCTTCTGTCATGTCAAGTGGGTATTGATAACAACTCGTAATGTCAGCAGTTAAAATAACTAATGATTAGTTTCATCCCTCGATGTTTCAAGAGAAAATACAAATTTCAATATGAAAATGGAAAATTTTAACCCTGCCGGATCAAGTGGGTCGTCTAGGAATCAAATGAAAACTATAAAACGAGCCCATAAATTGATACAGAAAGATGAGACGAAGAACAATTTACAGTTTATGTGTATTTACTTTGTGCCTACACAAATTACCATAATTAAATTTATAATTTGCGGTTTTCTGGTTTGCCGACGTTTCGGCACTTTTTCAGTTGCCGTGGTCACGGGTTGACTAACTACTTATAAATCTACCTTCACAAATTTGATTTAATTGCGTTCGGATACGGTTAGATAATTAAAAGTTAATAATTATTACTATGGCAACAATTATAGTACCAAATATATATTTCGGGTAAATAAATCGCACTAAATACTCTGCAAAAGTCGTTTTTAGGGTCCTGCAGCCTAATGGCAAAAAACGAAACCCTTAAAGATTCGTCATGTCTGTCGGTCGGATGTATGTCACAGCCACACAACCTCTACAAGTGAAGACAAAATGACATTGACTTTTTTAAATTATACCCGGAAGCTTATAACATTACGCGTGTCGAACACGACATCCTATAAATCTACCTAGCCAAGCGCAACTTCATTCACTGATCAATCCATTAAATGAGGCTAGAAACCTGTGAAAAATTACAAGGAACACAGGGTGTACTCACAATTATATTTGTAACTTGTTTCCTAAGGAACAATCCTAATCCTATATTAACTAATATTAAAAATGCGAAAGTGTGTTTGTTTGTCTTTGCTTCACGCCCTTTTTTTTGAGTGAGGGGAATTCTTTTAGGCATACCAATTGGTTATGCTGGGCTTACTTAAAATACCGGACTCGTGAGTCCAGCACCCTATCCCTCGCCGCCCCCCGACACCCCGTCGAGCCTGGTAGGCTCAGTGGCAGGACGGGAGAAGAGAGGGACCACCGGCCCCCGATCCCCCATTTAGTGTGTTTGTTTGTCTTTGCTTCACGCCCTAACTAAGCAACCTAAGAACTAGATTTTTGGCTTAGAGTTAGTTGGAGGGACAGAGAGTAACAGGCTACTTTATATTCCCATATTCCTATGGGGACGGGAACGACACGGGTGAACTGCGGGCGGCGGTAGTTTCTAAATAAAAGTAGGCTTAGGGCCGATTTTTCAATGGTCAGATAAAAACTATTCGTCTGATATCGTATTATATGGACAAGTTGAAAATTAATTGATATTCATATCCGATTTAGTTAGTAATTGTCATTTGTTATAGTTTTATATGAATTAAACTGATTAACTTTTATCCGAGGACTGAAAATTCAATCCGATTGCAAGTGTGTTTGACTTAAAAAAAAACTTCTGTGGCGGTTGCTTACCACATATATAATACCAACATTTCGAAGAATTTTTTTGCTCAAGTCGGCGTGAGAGACAAAAGCACCCTTCGATGATTTCCCTAAAACACTATCATGGCAAGTATCTAACTTCGGAAATATTGTTGGCCGATACCAAACAAAGTTAACACGCCTAAGAATTTTTTTGCTCAAGTCGGCCTGAGAGACAAAAGCGAGAATAATAAAAGCACCCTTCGATGATTTCCCTAAAACACTATCATGGCAAGTATCTAACTTCGGAAATATTGTTGGCCGATACCAAACAAAGTTAACACGCCTAAGAATTTTTTTGCTCAAGTCGGCCTGAGAGACAAAAGCGAGAATAATAAAAGCACCCTTCGATGATTTCCCTAAAACACTATCATGGCAAGTATCTAACTTCGGAAATATTGTTGGCCGATACCAAACAAAGTTAACACGCCTAAGAATTTTTTTGCTCAAGTCGGCCTGAGAGACAAAAGCGAGAATAATAAAAGCACCCTTCGATGATTTCCCTAAAACACTATCATGGCAAGTATCTAACTTCGGAAATATTCTAGCTAGAAACCTGTGAAAAATTACAAGGAACACAGGGTGTACTCACAATTATATTTGTAACTTGTTTCCTAAGGAACAATCCTAATCCTATATTAACTAATATTAAAAATGCGAAAGTGTGTTTGTTTGTCTTTGCTTCACGCCCTTTTTTTTGAGTGAGGGGAATTCTTTTAGGCATACCAATTGGTTATGCTGGGCTTACTTAAAATACCGGACTCGTGAGTCCAGCACCCTATCCCTCGCCGCCCCCCGACACCCCGTCGAGCCTGGTAGGCTCAGTGGCAGGACGGGAGAAGAGAGGGACCACCGGCCCCCGATCCCCCATTTAGTGTGTTTGTTTGTCTTTGCTTCACGCCCTAACTAAGCAACCTAAGAACTAGATTTTTGGCTTAGAGTTAGTTGGAGGGACAGAGAGTAACAGGCTACTTTATATTCCCATATTCCTATGGGGACGGGAACGACACGGGTGAACTGCGGGCGGCGGTAGTTTCTAAATAAAAGTAGGCTTAGGGCCGATTTTTCAATGGTCAGATAAAAACTATTCGTCTGATATCGTATTATATGGACAAGTTGAAAATTAATTGATATTCATATCCGATTTAGTTAGTAATTGTCATTTGTTATAGTTTTATATGAATTAAACTGATTAACTTTTATCCGAGGACTGAAAATTCAATCCGATTGCAAGTGTGTTTGACTTAAAAAAAAACTTCTGTGGCGGTTGCTTACCACATATATAATACCAACATTTCGAAGAATTTTTTTGCTCAAGTCGGCGTGAGAGACAAAAGCACCCTTCGATGATTTCCCTAAAACACTATCATGGCAAGTATCTAACTTCGGAAATATTGTTGGCCGATACCAAACAAAGTTAACACGCCTAAGAATTGTTTTGCTCAAGTCGGCCTGAGAGACAAAAGCGAGAATAATAAAAGCACCCTTCGATGATTTCCCTAAAACACTATCATGGCAAGTATCTAACTTCGGAAATATTGTTGGCCGATACCAAACAAAGTTAACACGCCTAAGAATTGTTTTGCTCAAGTCGGCCTGAGAGACAAAAGCGAGAATAATAAAAGCACCCTTCGATGATTTCCCTAAAACACTATCATGGCAAGTATCTAACTTCGGAAATATTGTTGGCCGATACCAAACAAAGTTAACACGCCTAAGAATTTTTTTGCTCAAGTCGGCCTGAGAGACAAAATCGAGAATAATAAAAGCACCCTTCGATGATTTCCCTAAAACACTATCATGGCAAGTATCTAACTTTGGAAATATTGTTGGCCGATACCAAACAAAGTTAACACGCCTAATAAAGATTTATTAAGCGATAAACTTCGCCACACTGATTTATGTAAGAGCCATAACCGCTAATTCGGACAAATGGATAGCTTGAATAATATCTCTATTGATTATGTTGATACATCGGCGGAATTATGTTATGGTTATAAACATTTTTCCATTAAATTAACGAAGCTATTTTTCCTAATTATCTTTATATTTACTGGCCAATGAAATTCATTTAATTGTTTCATTGCCCGATATTTTTTTATTTTTGAAACAGTTCCATAGTTATTAATTCGTCGTTTTACACTTTCTCAGTTGAGTAAAAAAAAAACACATTTACGAAATAATGTTACATTTGTCAATCGAATAAAAATCTCCACATTTTTCTTTAGTATTTTAGATTTTTATGTGAACAAAAACTGATTCCATATAAATATGTGAAATGTGTAATAAATTACAAAGGTTTTATCATTGTTATGATTGAAACAGCAAGTATTATTATTATATTATAATACTGGCTGTTTGTTTATTAGCTCTTGTCATTAAGGAGCAATAAAAGAAAAGCAACAGTACCTATGAAAGGTTCTAAGGCTGCTTTTAGACTATCATAGAAATCATGATCAATCATTATATAGGATCATAGTTATCTCTCTCACCTTACCGAGATAAGTATGAAAGAGACAAAACAAAACTATGTTCCTAGATATGATAGTGTATTAGCGGCCTAAAGCATAGGTATATAAAGAAATTGCTCGTAAAATATACGAACCACAAATGATTACTTTTCGACAATAAGGTGACAATAAAGAAGAATTACTGGAACAAGCCTCAGATGGCAAACCCATATTGGAGCACAATAATTCTATTGATTTCCTCCAAGTTATTCGCCCTTTATGATTAGGGGAGCGTCGAGATAATTATTTTGCTTCAAAGCTACTCAAAGGCAGACGTTTGATTCAACAACATTGCTTTTAAACAACCTCATTTGCCGTCCTTTCCTAATAACACGTAATACTTTACATAAAGATTTTTACGTCTGCAATAAAAAGGAACACCATTATTAGGCATTCAAATATCTTTACAAAGTTCATTGAAATAAAAGTGGTGATTTCATGAGTCGTAACATTTGGATTAGGGTTTTTGTCACGCGAATGGATTATTCTTTACAATCGTAAATTCCTGTAATAGTGTAATGAAGATAAAGCTGAGTAACGATATTATTTTGTTACTGGGTATTTCCTCGTATCTGGAAATGCGGCCGTTATTCGCAACGTAAGAACACGATTATACTGGGAACTTGATTCCTTTATTAACTTATTAATTAATAGAA
The DNA here is from genome assembly GCA_910589605.1 of Chrysoteuchia culmella. Taxonomy (NCBI): domain Eukaryota; kingdom Metazoa; phylum Arthropoda; class Insecta; order Lepidoptera; family Crambidae; genus Chrysoteuchia; species Chrysoteuchia culmella. The sequence goes on from OU342651.1 coordinate 9,320,309, forward strand.
GCTTGGGGGTTGCCTAACATTATTCTGAGGGCCGTGTGCCGCATATAATACAGTAATTAAGGGCTAAAATGTAAACCAACGGTGTAACTGGAGTAAACCCTATAATACTAGTCAAACACGCGATAACGTTTTTAAATACCATCAAAATGCCTCTTAAAATGACATAGGATACGTATTACGTAGTTACCATGTATACACATAGCCTAATAATTATTATTTTAATGTACCTACCTTATTACGAGATTGATCATAAAAAGTAATAGCTAAAAAAAATTGTTTGTCGAAAAAGTCATTAACGATTACATATCTTGTAGTGCCGTCATTAGTATTACGCTTTAATGACTTTATAATTGGCTAAGATTATGTCACTAAGGAACTATTTTTTGTACCATCGAATTTCTGTCAAGGTTTTTGAATCTTCATCCATTTAAACTTTAGCGCTATGAAAATGTTGATATATCTTTTCAGTAGTTTTTACTCCACCGTCATATCAGTCATCATCGTCAAATCTTATTTTATTCAACCACTAGCTTCCCAATTTTTTTTGTAACGACGGATCCTTCATATTCCCATTCTCATAGGAATATCGGAATAAAAAGTAGCCTATGTTACTGTCCGTCCTTTCAACTAACTCTATGCCGAAAATCATGTCAATTAATTTGTAGCCGTGACATTCATTTGTTTAGTATAGTATTAGATAAAACTTTTAACGCAGGTAGCTTGAGTATATCATGCTCTCTTTAAACATTTCTACGGTGGTGTCGTGTGAGGCGGGTCGCTACGTTCCCTAAAATATGGTTGAGCGAAGCGATGGCTGGTTCATGCGTCATGCTCGTGAACGGGTGCTGCCAGTAGGATGGGTCTGCTCATGTCTGATTGTGTTAATATGTGTTGAGATATTAATATTTTTGTTTCAATTTTATAAATTGTATGTTATTTATGTTGTTTTGAATTGAGAACGTGGCATTGCTTGATCAGAATAAATAAAAATAAGTAATGTTCTCCAATTATTGTAATTAAGTATATGAAAGTCATTATTATTATTTTTAATTTACTTTAAATACGCTTTATGATTATGACCCAGCTGATGCGTCTTCCAGTAACATTGTAAGTTGCGTCTTACATTTATGCACTTTTATCTTTCTTTCTTTTTTTGTTGCCATTGTATTATTATATTCATACACTTTTACATAAGTACCTGAAGTACGACATGCTCACTCAAACGTTTCTTCGGCGGTGTCGTGTGAGGCGGGTCGTTACGTTCCCTAAAATATGGTTGAGCGAAGCGATGGCTGGTTCATGCGTCATGCTCGTGAACGATGCTGGTGCCGCCAGTGGAAATGGGTCTACTTCAGTCTGCTTGTCTTAACGTTTGCTTAGAGCTTAAATATATTCATCTAAAATAAATTGCTATTGACCTGTATGTACGTCACAACTTGCAGTACCTACAGTAACCTTGTAATGCGAGAAATGTTATAATGTAAGTCCTTCCTTGCGAGTTGAAAATTGTTTACGGTTAGGATAACCATAAAATGTAATATTATAATTAGTATTTTCTTTTTGTGATGGAAATTGACCTTACTGATATGTTAAGCTCACTTTTCAATTTGACGACTCTGTATGAAATAAAACAGGGAGAAAAAAAATAGCCCTTGACGAGTTTCTTGCCGGTTCATCTCGTAACAAGGTCTCCCGCCGTTGGGTTTGTGAACCGATGGCGTAGCTTCTTTGACGTTCATAAGTGCTTGTAACAGCCTAGACTGAATAAATGATTTGAATTTGAATTTAATTGCTTAGTTAGGGCGTGAATGTAGGACAAAGAAACACAATTTCGCATTTATAATATTAGTTAGGTTAGATTAGGTTAGGATGTAGAATAGGCCTCCAAACTCGTTTTTTATATTTTGGGTTGTCAACATTCATTAAGGTGTTTATTTTTTTTCACATAAGTACAGTCAACAATATGCCTGGCTTTACAATTGCTCTATGAAAATCGCCGCTATTACGTAGACAGAACTTGTTCCTGGTTTGTGATTTACGTTCGGTTTCAATAACCCATCCACAATAAGAGATAGGCTTACTAGAGCTTTGCTGCCTAGATATTTTTGTTAATCAGCCCAAACTAACCCAAAAAAACAGCGGTTGCTAAGTAACGTAACCAAGATAGGCCTTTCTCTTGTTAGGGATAGATTATTGAAACCGGCCGTTAAAGGGTTCTCTAAAGTCAAAACGTAAAGGCCGATGTGCTGCAATCTGTACATTGCTGTCATTCGCAATCTGTTTCTCCAATCAGAGGCTATTAGTGAGGTGATGGGAGTGGACAGCGTATTGGCAGGAAATTATTGATTTGCAACTAATATCCGAGCGGTGGGTGATCGCTGGCTGCGGGCGAGGGGCGTGCGAGTGGTCGGCGTAGGGGCGAAACGAAGTACTGGGGGTACTTGATATTTACCACTAGCCATAGCAAGCTCTGAGAAGATAGGTTGGTGTTCCTGTTTCAAAGTTAGGATTTCGCGGACTAAAAGATTTTACTCCTTTAAAGGTGAACAAATATATCTATACAGACGAATAAATTAATAATAAACACATAAACATACTACACTACCTTATACTAACTATAACTTTAAAGGTTGAATTTTTTGAAAGTGGTGCTTCAATGGGTTACATGCGTTGCGTTGTGAAACAAAGTACTTTAGGTAAGAAGTTAGAAAAAAAAGGAGAAATAGATGGAATACAATGACAAAATACAAGCTTTCGACTGCATTGCAATCGTAAAGTTTTCCTGTTTTCGCGTTGCCTGCGAGTATGGGATATGGTCTATCCTCACTATCCCTAAGCAAGGCCTGTGTATAAACATTATAAAAGGATGATAATGAGCTTTATACAATATAATTTGAACAAAAATTAGACCATGTATATTCAACCGGGCATCAATGCAGTATGAAACCCATCACTATTACAAGCAACATTCTACGCAATCCAATTAAAACCATAATTTAATTCCGTGCACTATAATTAGCCTTTGAAAGATGAAAATTATCCAGTCAGAGCGATACCCTGATTTTTGTAGTATACCCAATATTTTCTAGTTAGAATGCGACTCTTTTACACAATCGCACTTCTGCTGTCGACTGTACTATAGTATATTTTGATTGGATATTAGCGATCTGCATCTAATATCAGTTTGATCGTAGCCGCGGGCGGCGTGTGTGCGGTCATCATAGACAGTTCCGATCGAGCCAATATCAATATACTATCGCGCGTATTCGATTCTAATTAAAAAGTTAATCCAATAAACACGAAGTAAGCATTTTTTAATTGTCAACATTTTGCTTTAGGTATTCATTCAATACATTTTAAATGACAAGGATGACGGGCTCACGAAACTTATCGCTTTATCGAATGTGAGGATAAAGAAAATATTTACATCGTTAGATACATTGATTCATAAATAAAACAGTGTAAGTACATAAATATTAAATCTGAAAGTTCAAAAGCAAGTTAGCAACTTTTTAGACTTTTTGGTTAGGTAAGAGTACTTTGTGGTGTTTTTAAATAACATTATTCAGTATTACATTATTCCCAGATATTTCTTTATTGTGACTAAAATATATACACATACTACATTAATCTTGCAATCAAATTAAAAAGACTTCATATTGTAGGAACGTAAAGTACTTATATCAAATATTTAATTATCTTTGCTTTTCCATTCATATCTAGGATGCCAATTCGTTGCATCTTGGCACTTTTTATCGCATATTGATAAAATAATTCCTACGATAACAATTTGGTTGCTATACAAAATATTACACTTTTGATTACTTGCCTCCTTTAGGAAAAAATATTTACACTTTTCTCACGATCTTTATAAACACTTGAACATCAAATCAGATATATATCTATCGACTTTCACATAGAGCTGGACAATTGCTTCAATATTTACTAACGGTCGGTTTCAATAACCTATCCTCAGTAAGAGATAGGCTTACTAGAGCTTTGTTGTCTAGATATTTTTGTTAATCAGCCCAAAATAACAGTGGTTGCTAAGTAACTTAACCAAGATAGGCATATCTCTTGTTAGGGTTATATTATTGAAACCGGCCGTAAGATAACTAAGTTTGGAAATGGAACCGATTTCATCAATTTGTCAAATGTTTTGAAGGCGCCAAGTTGTGAAAATTTACATTTCTTGACCCGGTATTATATTTTTCGTCTTCTAGTGGCCAAGTAAATAGAGATTCTCTATCTTTGCCCAACGTGACCCTACACCCATTAGTGGGCATTCGTGTAAACTGAATGCCAACCAAGTTAAGCATTTACATATTAGCGCCGACATATTCGTGTCCAATTTAGTAACAAAATTATTCTACCTGAAACTGTTGCAGCGTACTTCAGACTTATAACTAGATGGTCGGGGTCGTCCAATTATCACACACTTGCAGTGTTTCGTCCGATAAATGCACAGCAACGATGATTGCCGATGTAAATGTGGTACTAACGAACTTCTCTATGTTCTGTTTCCTATTGCTTGGGAGATTTCTATTTCAATTGCTATTCTTTTACCATTCTGTGACGATAGTACTTGAACAACCTGCCATTTTTATAACAACTAAGTTAAGTACGAACTATTTACTTAGAGTTTTACTTTTAACTTAGTATTTAAATAATATACTTTATTGTGTCTCTTATAATTAGGTATATTTAATCACTTACTTTTACGCATTCCTCACCCCTATTAGGTGTATAGGCGATTCGAAATGTTGGAACCACCAGAAATACTCGCCCTTTAAAACATTAAAATGTCTTCCTTTGAGAATAACGGAATATCTATTGTGTCTCGTAATTCGTGGCCGAGGGGTTAATAAAACAAAGTCCACAACTCTAGTAAAGAATATAGACAGAAATAATGTTATACTAAGAAATCCCCAATTCCTCAGTAGGTGTAATATTAATCATACTTGTTTAAGTTTTCTTAAATGCAAGTTTTTTACTTATGCTTCAGGACTGAATACAGTTAGTTCTGGTTATTTCGTTAATGTGAAACACTAAAACTTTACGTAGCAAAGCCAGAATTTACGTTCTCAGAAAATACTATCATGATTCAGATAAAACCTTACTTAGGTAACTCTATTCAAAACATAATACCTAATGTCAAAACTTTTTGCAATTGTTACTACAATTTTCTTCTGAATTCAAAAGATAAGAACTTGTAGTATTTTATCTTTCACAATAAATTTATATACAGCACATCCAAGATTCTCGGTTATTCCTCCTTTGTAAACATTTACGATGTTTAAAAAAATACGTTTTGCCTGGGGATAAAAACTATGTTATGGTTTTTTCCAGGCTTTAAACTGTGTGCCAAATTTCTTCCAAATCTGTTTAGCTATTTTTGCATGACTGAGTTACATACATCTTACTTATAAGTTTAATCAAAAGCATTTGTAGAAGGAACTCATCATTATGAACATTGAAATCGCAAAAGATAGTATTTTCATACAAAATTTTATGAACTCTGCTACAATGTATAAACTATATTTTTTTCGCGATTTTAGGGTTGCTTTCACACAAAAAGTTCTTAGACCTCGTTAAATATTATTTCAGTTAGATGCACGGACGTCTACCGTGCATCTGTCAAAGTTTTGGAAGCAAGCTGCGTGCCTTATGTATTCACACTCGTGGACAAATAAAGCGGGTCACTGCGTTATTTTCATACAAACATGCTCACTTTACAGTCTCATTACTCAAAAAGTATCAACCGTTTATGTAAAAATGTATATGACGATGTATGAGTCGAATGCTCGACATACGAATCAAAGTCCCGAAAAAACTCAAGAAACCTTCAGTTTTTTGCAAAATAAGAAAAACAACATAACTCATCCGCTTTCATGTAACTTTATATGAAAATCAAATTAAAGATTCGTTTCAGTGAAAGTTTAGGAAATCAAGAAATGTTTTCAGTTGTTTAATTAATAAACACGTGATTGCTTATCTGAGCATATTACCTTCCTATCGACATAAAAATCTTCCTACAGATACATACCTATACTTTTTTATTTATTGGACCACAAAGTGAGCATGTTTGTATGAAAATAACGCAGTGAGTGTAGTTTCGGCGAAAGTGCTTTGCCTAGCTGACTGAAGTTTTTGTCGCGAGAACAAAAGCCAACTTAACGCCTCATGCGCTTCGTAAACTACCCTTCAAGTTAAGATAACATACAAATCATTACACCTAATTACGCTGTATTAAATAATAACCGACTTAAAAAAATTAGGTTCTCAGTTTGACCCGTATGTATGTATGTTCGTCCGCGATCTCACGTTTGTCTGAACCGATTTTTGTTTACTTGGACGATGTATGACAATAAACAACAATGAGACCTACTTTAGTCTACCTGGTCTAATCTAGAAAAATCCGACTGACGTTTACAAAACAAGTGACTGTAGACACTAAAAAGTAAAAAAAAGAACGTTAACAAGAAATGACTAAAGATTTTTTTTTTACTATAGGTATTATAGGATTAAAAAACGTATCAAGTTGTACTTATAATATAAAAAGTTAAGAACACCTTGATTTATTCCTACCTTCGCATATGATTTTTAGTTGGAACCTCTCTCCCTAAAAAAGAATAGAAGCAAAACAGGTTTTTGGCCTAGTTTTCGTGGACTGCATGTAAAAAATTTAGTTTCAACACAGGTTAAATGTTCAGGTGAAAGGGCCGGTCATGTGTAAACGTATTCAAATGTTCGGCTACCCGACATTTGTAGCTGACCTAATACTGACGGGGACTTTTTCGAGGGAAAACCAAATAGTTTCACGGCCTTTATTATGAAGAACGCATGGTCAATGTTGGTTAGCGTGGTAGCATTTTTTTTTTGCAAAATGATACCTATATTCAAAATCTAGAGTCACTGGGATATACAGAAACCTATATTAAGTTTTGAATCGCATAAGTTTTTAATATAGGATCTTAATAAATAATAATTAAACTAAAATGTATGTGGCGGTAACGTGTTTTTGTGCACAAATAAAAATTTTAATAAACCAACGTAAACCGATAACGCCTTGTTCCAATATTGTTGTTTGCAGACCTGTGTGCGTACTTTCAGATAAGTGTTTAAACAAACATCGATGCCGAACACGAGAGATAATCCTGTATCATAATCTCGAGATAAGGGGCTGCGAGAGCCACACTTCCTTGAAAAAACATCGCCCCCACCCGCATCAACGCTGATACCATCTACATGCACCTGCGTGAAAATATTTTAAAAACAATAAAGGGCATTCACTTTTATCAACGCATCGTCGCTCGAGGGGACATTCTGAAAAGGCTCCATGAATAAAGATCCCTCCGGCGACACCGACAGGCTATCAGTTCAGTGAATGGCTATTAACCACCTCGGGCGACGATAACGCTGAAAGAAACCCTTCCGCAGTACAAACAGGCTTGTTTGCCTCTCATTACCTCCGCGGGAAGGCGCAGCTTCATCGGCGGCGACACCTCACGCTGGGCACCGTCACTCACACTCACTGCACTGTCGTTCACGCTTTGTTTTATTTCGATATCATCCCACGGCACTTCTGGGTCATACACAAGCACGTTTATGGAGTTCCCACCGGAGTGGAACTTCCAAGGGAAGTCGCCGCTGTGGCGGGGACGACGCCGCTTATGCCGCACCCGGTGCTTGGTGAACCTGCCGCTTCCGTGCCACTCTTCAAGCATAGCATCGTTCAGCATGTCCAAGTCGACGTCTAGCTTTCGTTTGGCGGGGACGGTGGGAGCGAGGGTGGTTATCGGATCCCGGCTGAGACCCTCCGCGTCCCACAGTTGTATTCTGAGTATGTTGTCGTGGGAAGGTATATGGGCGCGCGCGGTCGCGAGCGCGATCGCGACGAGTGCTAGCGCGAACGAGCGCGCGGGGCCGACCATCTCTATCGGCGGGCGCGAGCCGACTGTCTCTACGGAGGGTTTTCCCGCGTTTTCCGATAGCGCTACGAGCTACGCGCCGCGACGCTACACGCATTCGACATCAACGCTCGGACACTGATAACACTTTAACGCGCTTATCGATATGATTGATATCATCCATATAGGAACCCAAATAACCTTACGACAGCTAATTCCAGTGTTCAAATTATCTTCGATTAGATATAATTGTGATCAGACTAGTATTTTTGTAAAGACTCCTGCTTTAATGTTGAATACCCTATCTGTAAATTTCCTCGGAAAGTCTAATCAAAACATCTGAATGTGCCCAATAAAAAAAACTGTAACCGTTGATAACCGGAACTAAGTATTTAAAAAAAAAAAGTATATAAGTATGTTTATCCGTTATCTAGTATCCATAACACAAGTTCTTCATGAAACTTAACGTGGGCTAGATAATTGGTGTGAATGTAATCGAATATTTATTTATTTATTTTATTTATTTATTTATGTTATATTGTAGTCATACAAATAGGTATTTCATATCAGAAAACATAATAGTACCTACTTATCCTTACGCTAAAACAGTCGTATGTTATGATACAAGGATGCTGCTCTTCTTGTGATAAAAAAAGAACACAAACTAAACTCTAAGCTAAATCTTCATGTTTTAAAAAGAATTTGATATGTAAGAACGAGTACTTTACGTGTAATCGATGAACTTCTCGGTAGTAAAGTTGAGCTTTTTTAGGGAGCGTTTTCAAAGGTTGTGTAGATTTATTAATTAAATAGAACTTTAATTTATTGACATTCATTGCAATAATAAATATTTTAATTTAATAAGTTTATATTGTAAATATGTTTTTTTATTGTCATAGTATCAACATTTGATATTTTTCATTTATTTTCTTTGTAATACACTTCTCACATTTAGAAATACCTAAGCATATAACTATTGTACTTGCAATGTGATACCAAATATATTATTTTTCTATAACCATACTGACTTCCGCCCGTGGTTTCACCCACGATACAATTACGCAAACGCATAGTAAGTATAATAGCACCGCTTATCCAGAAACAGGTGTAATAAATAAAATTCTCGATTATTTATAGAGCCAGCTGGAGGCAACTTATTCTTCATCAAGCTCAAATTATTAGTAATAAATTACTTTTGTAAAGGTTGTACTTTTAAAAGCCGATTATAGTATTTCACACCTTGTCACAGTAATAAATAGGCATTTGATTAAATCAGATGATGGATGGAAAATATAAATTGGTATGAGAAGTCGGTATTAAAACGACCATTTAAACAGGTAATTCTATTAATTTTCTTATTCCTTGGCTAGAACTAGGGTTTATACTTACTTATATCTATTAAAAATAATAATAATACAATTTTCATAGTTAAGTAATGTTTCTATTTATAACTTTTTAATTTTGCGTTTTATAATGCTATTTTTATGTGATAAATATTAATCAAGAAAATATACTAGAAAAAAGCAACTAGTCTCATGTTGCCCTTACGGGATACTAGTAGATATGACACTTGTTGCTTTTTTCTAGTTTATTTTCTTGTTTAATATATATCACAATGTTTCTATTTATTAATATTTGTCGTTAATTTTCCTAGTTGTAATCTCTCTTGGTCACTAGAAGCCATGTTTTTGTTAACATAGTCTTATACAGGTCTTATAATATTACTTTGCAGTTAGTTAAATAATTAGTTAAGACTTCGATATAGGTACTTTGTATTACGTTATTATTACCTATGTAATAGTTTGTTGTCCCAAATAAAAATAATAAAATAGATTTTAATCTCATCTGAGAATTCACTTTTGGTGATGTTGATTTTTTCCAATATTTTTTCGATTTAAAATTTATCATAAGTGTTAAAATAGCATTGAAAAATACATAAATTAAAAAATCATAAAAAAAAATACGTAAAACTTTCAGTACTAGTAACCACAAGTTTATTTATTTGTCACATCTTTGGTACGTTAAGTTTACTTTCAAGCTCAAAGCCATTTGTAGAACTGATCATTACGAACGACTTTTAATATGAAGCAAGCCTGATATCTGAAGCCTGAACCCTGAAACCGCGAAAAAAAAAACTGTTTCATACAATTTAGCAAAGTTCAAATTAAATGTTGTATGAAATAGCTGTTTTTTGAAGGAGTTGTTTCCCTACTAAAAGTTGAATTTCAATCATGTTTCAAATTGTAGTGCTCTTTTGCATAGTTTTGTCAACTATATACAAGTACTTAAACGATAAGTATTTAGTTTCGTATTAACAATAGTAGATACGAACTAGGATCAACCTTCACCCATCTGTTAAATGGATGAAGAGTACTTTATATCAAATTTATTATTTAATATATATCTCGAGTGGGTTGTCTAAAAATTATGGCCAGACTATGATTAATAAAAAATTGCAAAATGATTTTGTTATTAAATATTGCACTGATGTGTTTAACGAATAAAAATACCAACCGAAAGTATGAAGCCTATGAAATATCTAAAGTTGGGTTCTCTATTTTTTCCTGGCCATACTACTGGGTTGGCAGGTATAAACAGGTAAATCGATGATATTATTTTCACTTATTTGTTTAATAGTTGTATATTCTATAGGCAATATATTTTTTTTAAAATTACGATTTTTAGGGTTCCGTACCCAAAGAGAAAAACGGGACCCCTATTACTAAGACTTCGCTGTCTGTCTGTCTGATACTAGGCTGTATCTCATGAACCGTGATAGTTAGACAGTAGAAATTTTCACAGATCATGTATTTCAGTTGCCACTATAACAACAAATACAAAAAAAACAGAACATATTTTAAGGGGGCTCCCATACAACAAACGTGTACGAACGTGGGTACGGAACCCTTCGTGCGCTAGTCTGACTCGCACTTGGCCGGTTTATTAATCATAGTGTGGCCAGGAATTTTTTTAGACAACCTACTCGAGATATATTTTCTAATAATATGTAAAATTTGTAGTTCTTTTTATCCATTTAACAGATGGGTGAAGGTCGATCCTAGTTCGGATCTTAGACTAGTTTAATTTTTTTTCCACGTCATTTCTATACCAGTTGTATATGTCGTAGGATAATTTGATAAATAGAATTTTCGCAAAAATCCTAGGGATATTGCAAAAACACGGATAATTAGACAATGGTGTTGACATTTTTCAATGTTACTGAAAAAAGATAGGGTTTTTGCAAAAATACGGGTTGCATAAATAGTAACATTGGATATTCTTTATTATGATTGGCTTAATTTTTGCTTGCTTGCTAACTCTCATTCTGATTGGTTCACAGAAAGTTTACTACATGTGAGAGAATGGATTGAAATTTGGAACGTCAAGTCGTCAACCAATCAGAGAAGATGTTGTTTTGGACGATCCGACCAGCCAATGAGTGTTCTTATTTCATAATAGCCAGCGATTCTTTTCGCAATCTTACTAAGGCAACCAGCTTTTTCGCAAAAATCCTACCTTTTTTCAGTAGTATTGAGAAATGACAACGCCATTGTCTAATTATTCGTGTTTTCGCAATATCCCTAGGATTTTCGCAAAAAATCGATTTATCTAATTATGCTGCGACATATACAAAGAAGGCGACACTCTGACCAAATTGGTCAAGCGTGAGCCGCAAGCTGCATACAATGAGTTATTAAGTGACGTCACAACATAAAACACCGACCCGTAGTTAAAAATTTAAATAGCTCTAGAAATATACCACATGTGAATATAGGTACAAAAAAAACTAAATGTGTTCTATATTTAGCTATTTTAGCCTGTGGAGATATGGGTGAATTTGCAATGTAAAGTTTCAGATTCGACTGTGCGCTAGTATGATTTGACCCGTTAGGTTCTATGTACCCGTAGATATGGTTGATATTTACCTGCAGAAATAATAGATTGATCAACATAAATAGGCACGACGTGTATCAGACAACAGAACGGTTGTTCAACTAAATCACTTAGACGATTCTGATAAGGGTCGGCCGTTGGATTAATAATGTAATTCAACCGCACAGCTCTCCGGGTATAATTGCTCAAGTTTTTGACCGACACCCTTACTGCGGTCTCAATTGTGCCTACTCAAAACTTTGTTATGACTAGGAAAATATCGATTCGATGAATGAAGAGAGAGATCTCCACTTTTAGTCCGGAATAATACGAGCTTCCGCAGCCTCAAAGTTGGTGGTAGATGGTCACGAGTAGGAAGATCAAAAGTTCAGCTCTTTATCCGGATTGGGTGTTGGTTTGGTAGTCCGAGACTTGGTATATATGTGGAGCGGCTGGTGAAACATTGTAAACGCGATGTAAGTAGGTTTCTATACATGTTGTTCAATCCCATACTGAGTTGTTGTCAGCGCCAGCTATTGTCACGGCATATAGGTTCTTTCTTGCACCGTGTGTTGTTGCATGTGCGGCGTCAGGTAGGTGCCGCCACACATAATACCCTCGTAATAAACATAAAACTTCAAATTATATTATTTTTAGTACCTACTGATACGATTTCCACTACATACTTAATCGATAAACTTGACCTCACCAAATCCAGGAAACGAACACTCCAGACTCGTGGTTGTTCCACCTTCGTTGTTTCCCTATGGGGTCCACAAAGAATTCGCCAAATACTTATGTAATTTAAGTGAGTTACCATGTTTTTCCGTGCAGGCGTCGAATTATCCTACTTATTTAAATAAAACTAAGATTAAGCGTTATCTCTAAGCAGAAAGTACCAGGGTCGCAAAGCCAGAAGTTATTTTAGTTAAATACAGTAGTATGTTACAAAATCAATATTTTATTCCTTGAGCAAGTCCTTGTGTTACTACTTTCATTTTAACTTCAGAATGCTTAGTGTGAGTTTTCTCACCTTGCTCGCTTACGGAGAAGTTTGCAAATAGAGTTTAATTCTCAACTTTATTCCCATTGCATTAAGGCTACTGTCAATATTTTACTCTCACGCGACTTACGTTTGGACATTTGCAAACTCACCCTAGGCCCTCAGTAGTAAGAAGGGTAACCAAATTACCGATATTACTACTGGTAGTAAGATTGGTAGATACACGGGCAACAAAGGTTTTAAACGTCTAGTCCTTATCGACAGCTGGTTAGTGGCTAATGCCACGTATAAAATCATGTTACAACTTTTTTGTTTGTGTGCCAGTAATTTTTGAAGGGTTTGAAATAAAAAGAACAATTTCCAACTAAATAAAATCTATTCACATAAATTAACACAACTGTTGTGACATAATAACTACAAATTAAATAATTTGTACTACAACTGCATCACTTGTCTGAAATGCCTTTATTATGATATTGCATCAAATTACAAAGTAATAAGGTTGATTATTCATAATCTATATAGACCAAAGGGTCGCCAAACGATACCTTTTCTAAGTAATAAATAGTGAGTAGGTAGTCAGTGTTCTTTTAACGTGCTAATAATATTAATACTTTCCTTAAACCGAGTGGTGATTTTGTGTGTGTTTTATGGAATGGCGGCCCATCGATCTAGGAGTATTACAAGCATCAAAAAGCAATTTAGACTACTCACAGTGATTATATTAATAACATCGAAATAAACAATATAGATGTACATTCCAATACATTTAGGCGTTATAATGGCAAATCTGGTTAACAATAACGCTCAAAACCCTACATACAATTATTTAGTTATGAAGTATTTACCGATTAAGTACTCAATACATTTCCTGTAATTACAAATGATGCCTAAATTTTGTTTGCAGTTTTCTATACAAATCTTAGTCGTATATGCTATGAAAAGCATAGTTTCATATAAATTCTAAAGTATCTGACAACATCTGACGATTTTCAATGTCATTATCCGGATAGGCTTATAATATCATAAAAAAGGCAAGAACTATTACTTTTATTTTGATTTATCTTAATAAAACAAAACTTATACATTTGCGTATTTTTTATTTAGAATGGCTGATAAACAAACAACTTTTCAACAGAATGCCGCAAGCGCATGCCTGGTAACCAACAATTAGTATACTTATAAAATAGTTAATTCAACAGGAACATAGTGTCTATGTCATGTTATTACGTGTCATATTTGAATCGGTGGTTTCTTATCGGCAAAACAAGTTACAATGGGCTAAGAAATTGTAATCTGATTTTTTCAACTCTATATCATATACAATAACGCTCATTTTTGGTTATCTATTGCCATATTTTTATATTTATTACTGGAAGTTAAATAAAAATTCGAACTGTTGGGTTCAGGAGAATCAAATATACAATTAAATAATATGCTGTGCTTATTGTATTTCTAAATAAAACCTGGATTAGTATTGTTTGCCCTCTAAATAGATTAAAAATACAAACATATTACTTCGTTGCCAGATTTATTTCGAAATGTACTCTTCAATGCAAAAGCGAATTATAATGTAATCAATATCATGTTATTATGCTTTTCTTTGGCTTTGTCATTTGGTATTTTATTATTCCAATAAAAAGGTAAAGTAGTAGTAGTCTTGATAAAGTACTTATTTGCGTTTGAATTTTAAAATATGTTTGCAGATATGTTTTACACTAGTTATACATGTTACTTACAATTTATTGTCTCTGTGCCGTGACTGAGCTAATTTTGAGCTGCTATGATGAAGTCACTTATTTCTATAATACCTAAGGAATATTTAAACTACGGCTAATGTACCAAATTGCACCTTATCAAAAAATCAAAAAGCATAAGGTTGCAATTTTTAAAGCAGATGAAGTGTGATGCTGTGTGTTTTAAACTATTTTAAAAGCGCCATTATCATACCAATCTCTCATTACTTAAGTTTTTTCAACATATTTCAACATTACATACCTTCTGCAAAACCGTATAATATTATTATTATTATGCGGTTTCCGTAGCCACTAGCCATCGCTTTACACAAACTTTACGGTCTTGAGAACGTTTACAAAACCTATTCATACATTCGATCACCTTTGGCATTTATTATCATGCTAAAGGCTAGCGCATATTATGGCATTGCATCGCATGGTAAAAATAATTATAAGAACTATTGCACACTACAGGCGAGCCGCATCGCAACGCACACACTGGTTGATCACTTCCTATGCGTATTTAGGGGTTGCAATGCGGTTCAGTATGCGCTAGCCTTAAAGATGACATTAACCACGGCCATATATTTCTGTTAAACCAAACATCGTCAATTGTCATAAACATTAAGTAAATGAAATTTCACTACATTGAAACTCATAATAATGATAACTAAAACATGAGAAAGCTTTCTCACATAACTAGGAATGAAACATTATCAATATATAAACATTAAACTTTATTCCAAGAGCTGCGAACCTCTTATATTGATGCTATAATTTGTAAGATAAAGTGCTTTTTCTCAAACATGCTTGGAAATCTGAGCATTATTATGACAACCTTCTTCGAGATAAGTCGATATTGCTGTACTGGCCACATACATGCGAGCAGCGGCCGGCAAAAGTTGTATGAAAATCCATATCTGACGTGTTTAGCCATCAAATAAATTACATAGTAAATTCTTAACTGTCGTGTAATTAAAAAATGGAACGATCTTTTTCTCCGAAATATGACAACCAAGGAAATAACTTATCAAAGGTTTTATATAAATTTCGAATTGGCTTGCAAATAGAAACCTGTTTTAGAAAAAAAAACAACAAATGAACACTTTAACGCGGGAAAAAATATTGTTCGTTGTTCGTCTGATTTCGTAAAGTAATTTTAATTTCCGCGCATTATTTGAGAAAAGTACTATACAAGCCTTTGGCCACAACTAGGCATTGATGGACTTACGTACACGTTCATCCATCAATGCCTGACGTTCACTTACTGAGGCCGACCTTTGAAAATTCGTGATAAATGTCTAAAGATAAGATTAAATAGTTGTTAGTATACAAATTCGGAATCTAGATAAGACGATTCCTTTTTTACTTGTGCCCGAGTGTATACAGATTTTACTTAAGTATAATTTTCTATAAATAACATACAAAACTTGTCTTAAGCAATTTCACTAGGTGCATGATATAACCAGGCTTAGTAAGAACACGACATATCAATTCCTAACATATTATTATGATGGCTACTACTTACATACCTGACAATAAAATACATTACGTTATGATACGATAAAAATAGTATTGTACTTCATAATCACATAAAGAAAATGGCTTATAGAAACATTTATTAGTTACATTAAGCACATGCAATATATTATTCTAATAAAAGCATTACATACTATTACATAGCTTTACAATTATTTTAAATGTGTTTCAAACACTGATTTTACTCACGATATTTCTGTTTAAATAGAATCATATATAAAAAAAAACTAGAAAAATAAAAGGCAATCTTTTGGAATCCTTAAAAGAACATAAAACTTAATTGTTATCAAAATATAATCAAATATTATTATCTTATTTATAATAAGTAACTGTAAGCAAATATAATCACTACTTACTAATGTAACGATTTAAGTAGTCTGTTTTTTTAATATAGTTCTCTGTACATACACAATCAGAACCGGTTTATAAGCCATGAACATTTTATTTTTAATTGATAACAAATAATTCTGCCCTTGGGAGCAGTTATATTTTTTAACCAAAAGCGACTTGAAACAAGAAATAAATGAATAAGCCTAAACACCAGTTTAAGCACGTTCCTTAAGTAATAAACTAACTTTATAATTTGAAAGATATATCAAATTCCGAAGTTTACCGTAATTCACTCGGCGTTAGTGTCAAAAATTACAATAAAAATGTAATGCCACAACCAATATCAATACTTAAACGGCAGACCAAAAAACTAGCGGCCTTCGCCTTTTCGTAGTTAAAAGACATTTTTGTAAATAATACTGTTGATACACTCCTGTATGTTTGTTTAAAAATTTTGTGACGAATAAGGACTAATGGACTAATACATAAAGTAATCGAACGTTTCACTTTTTTTAAGAATATGTACGATATACAGCACGTACGGCTTTACATTTTGCACTATGAAACATCCGCTACTAAGAGCGACGTAAGGGCGTTCTCAAGGTCAAAAGTGTATAGCCGTAGCTGTTGTTGACTGTACTTGAAAGTAGTTACTTGTATTTTGTTTGATAATCACAGTTGCATATTTTATTAAATTAAAAGTATTGTCTTATTTCTAGCAAATTTTCTGAGTTGCTTCGTAATCCGTAGAATAGTCAAATAGTGAAGTAAAAACACATTATACGAAATTAATGCTGCTTGGTATTGGGTCTTTTAAAAAAGCTGTCGGTACTGTTTTGAGTTCAAACTAATATTTTCATAATATCAGATATGATACCAGTTTATAGTGTAATAATTTGAGAAATGTCGTTGATCCGATTCTATCGAATATTAAAATTAAATAACAATGTAAAATACCAACTCAATATTTGGAGTACGAATGAATATAAATTTAGATACCTATAGAATTGTAACTATTTTATTTGCTAGTAAATAGGTACCAAGAATTCTTGGAAGCCACATGAAATATGATCTCAACAATTCAAAAAATCTTGGTAATAACCTCATTATATTGATATATATAATCATATTTCTAATAAGTTAACATCTACAAATGTAAAAAAATAAAACTGAAACATCTGTACATTAAAAATCTACTTACATATACCAATATTCATCAATTTAAACCAACTAAACTACAATTGAAAAGTTGATTTAAATTGACGCTTATTATAAGTGTACTAAAGCTCATTATCTATTACCTAAACTGCGTCTTTCCTCCTTCCATTGGCCGGTGAACCAGGCAGGTATGTCCTTAGTCAGTCAATGCTCAAATCGTTAGAAAAATGTCGGGAGAGCTTCGCCACGTCAAGGCCAGTAAAATCGGTGAATATGTCAGAGGTAGCTGTGGAAGGTTTCGACCTGCCTGGAGAAGAACTGCTAGAAGGTTGGTCACAAGGGGCTAGGTCTACCAGCTTGTCGTCCTTACTGCTCACTTCGAACGGCTCCGATATACCTGCAGAAGAATAAGATAAGATAAGATAAGATAAGATAAGATAAGATAAGATAAGATAAAATTAAATAAACCGAGGGGAGGTTTTAGGCTGTAATGCCTGTAAGGGGTGTTATCACTATATGTGTATCAACATATCTTTGAACACCTACAATACTATCAAGCATAAGTGGACCTGCCCAACCTGTACTATGGTTACTAGACGTCCTAAAGGCGATGAAACACCGACCCGTAGGCAATACGAACATCTCCCAGCCGATGCAGATATGTCTTGTGATGACCTGAGTTCTGATTGCGTTTTAACTGCAAGGTCGTCGAGTACGGAACCGAATCTTAGCGATATTTTATATGAACTACGAGCATTAAGAAGCGACTTCACTGGTATGAGAACTGATATCCAAAGCGTAACCCAGAGCATACTTGAAATTAATAACAAATTTGGCGAAATGGAATCCCGTGTTAGTGACGTTGAGGATAGACTTATAGTGACCGAGAATAAAACAGCGTTGCTTCCTAAGTTACAGCAAGATCTAGACGCTGCCAAGCTTACAATATCATCACTTGAACGTGAAATGCAACAACGGGATCAACTTGCAAGGATGAACAATATAGAGATATCCGGGATTCCGCAGGCTGCTGGAGAAAACCTTTTGTCAATATTAAGGGCCATTAGTGATAAGATTGGCTTTGTTTTGGACGAACGTGACATCGATGGCATAATGCGTGTGCGCAGGTTTGTAATGAGCAATGCGTCTAGTGAATCAGGTATTCAACGTCCGCCGGCTATCATTGTAAAATTCACCAGGCGGCTTTGCAAGGACAAGTTTCTGGCAGCGGTGCGTTCGCGGCGCGGCTTGACTACTTCCGATATTAATCTCTCTGGACCATCACTAAAAGTGTACGTGTCGGATCATCTCACGCCTCAAAACAAAATGTTATTAAACCGTGCCCGTCAGATTAGATCCGATCTAGGTTATGCATATTTATGGGTTAGAGACTGTAAGATCTTAATGCGCAAGAGTGACGTATCAGGAATCATTAATATAATGACAGATGCAGATCTCTCTAAATTGTAATGACTTTTATATTTTTTTTATGCTTTTATTCATCAGTCACCTTCTTATGTTATCAAAGGTATTTTTTTTATGTTTATTAAAATACTCATTTATTTTTTAACGTTTATAAAAACACTTAAATGTCTGTGTTGTTTAGTTAATATAATAAAACACTTACATTTTTATTATCATTATTCTGTGTTCAGTGTTGCGGTGTCTATTTTTCATATTTCTAACCAAAACTTTCCACTGCCAAATCACTTTTGTACTTGTTCTGCACTCTTTACAACTGATTTTTTTTTTCTGCTACTAATTATATTCATAAATATACTTCCATACTACACTATTCTTGTTTCTTACTTTTTGTTTTTAATTAATGAATTATATAAGATAATGTTCGGATTAATGCCTAAAATAGTATATTTTTGCCGGTACGTCGCCGACTGCTAGGATTTTTTTAGGTTATTACCAAAACGTGAGGGGCTTACGTACTAAATCACATGATTTTCTATCCCAAGTGGCGGTGTCTGACTATGATTTCGTATGTGTTACCGAGAGTTGGCTTACATCCGATTTTTACGACCGTGAATATTTCGACTGTAGATACGACGTTTTTCGCTGCGATCGATCCTCCGCAGAGAGCGGTGCAACGCGTGGTGGTGGCGTCATGGTTGCAGTACGCACTAAACTGTTGCCGCTGCGACGGGACTGGCCGACCCCGCCGCGCGCCACCTCCGACTGTGTTTGGCTGTCTATACCATTAAATGCAGATAATGACAAATATTTAAATATTGCGTGTGTTTATATTCCACAAGGGCCAGGGTATCGTGATACGTTGGAAGCTTTTTTCAATATAGCTGGAGATATACTTAATGATCGCCCAAATGATTTATTTTTGCTTGTAGGCGATTTTAACGTCTCTGATGCAGTTTGGCATGAAACGAACTCATGCAATAAATTATTACAAAACGGCGGTGATTGCATAGTGAATTCGTTGCGTAATTTTCTTGCTTTTACAGGTCTTAAACAGTACAATGGTGTTCATAATGCTAAGAATCGAATCTTGGACCTAGTTATGAGCAACATTGATTGTCAAGTTACTAAGTGTTTACAAATGCTAACTCCGGAAGATAACCATCATAAGTCAATTGAAATTTATTTAAACATTAACAACTACAAATATATGACTTCAGTACCCTCTTACAGTTATAATTTCCACGCAGCCAATTTTGGTTCTATCAACAGTGAGCTTAAAAACATAAACTGGGCCAATATATTTAGGAATTTAAGTTTGGAAGAATGTGTATCAAAATTTTATACTATTTTAAACGATGTTATTTCGAGGTTTGTTCCACTCAAAATTGTAAGATCTTCGCAATCTATTCCTATCTGGCATACTAAACCCTTAAGGAAACTACTGAATGAAAAAAGGAAGTACCATAAATTGTGGAAATTATACGGAAACCCTTTAGATTATCAGACTTTTAAAGCTCTAAGAAAAAGAGCTAAACGTATGGAAATTGATTGTCATAATAAATACACGAGTTTTACTGAGGATTTGATTAAGAAGGATCCCAAACACTTTTGGTCTTATGTCAAAGCCATTAAGGCTAGCAATGGCCTTCCACAAACTATGACATATAATGGCCAAAGTAGTAGTGATGGGAGACAAATTTGCGACTTCTTTAATGACCATTTTCACTCCGTGTTTGTTGATAAACCACGACAAATTAATCCTAATCGGCAGGAACCTCCAGTAAACCCGATATTGGATATAAGTTCAGTCGAAATCACCACTACTTCAGTTAATAGTTATTTAAAAACAATTAATACTAACAAGGGTGCTGGGCCTGATAGTATACATCCGCTGTTTGTTCGTAGGTGCGCTAACGTTTTAACTGAGCCCCTTACACATATTTTTAATCTGTCTTTCAGAAGCGGTATTGTTCCTCAAGCTTGGAAGTGTGCCTGGATAACGCCTATTCCTAAAGGTACTACCAGTAACAATGTTGTTAATTATCGACCAATCTCCAAGCTTTGTCAATTCGCCAAAATACAAGAAAAGATAGTTACAGATCAACTATTCAAAGTCGTGCAGCGAATTATTGACCCAAACCAACATGGCTTTTGTAAAAATCGTGGTGTCGACAACAATTTACTGAGTTTCACTGAAATCATATTGTCAGCAATGGATAAAAATGAACAAGTGGATGCTATATATGCCGATTTTGCAAAGGCTTTCGATAAAATCTGTCATGACACTTTACTTTTCAAACTCTGGCAGCTCGGAATCCATGGCGATTTGTTTCGTTGGATCCAGTCTTACATAGAGAATCGTAGTCAGGCTGTTGTGCTGTGTGGTTATTGCTCTGCATATAAAAATATACCCTCAAGAGTTCCACAAGGGTCACATTTGGGACCTTTGCTGTTCATAATTTATGTTAATGATCTTGCCAGCTCCATAAGACACTCAAAACTGTTACTGTATGCAGATGACACAAAATTATTTAGAATTATAAAAGAACCAAATGATGCTGAATTACTGCAAAGTGACCTGAATAGTTTTGCTGAGTTCTGTAAGAATAACAACTTATTTTTAAATTCGGATAAATGTTTTGTTATTTCTTTTAATAGAAAAAAGAATATAATTAATTTCAACTATAAACTATGGGAAGAGGACCTCAAACGCGTTACCGAAGTTAGAGACCTAGGTGTTATAATGGATTCCAAACTCACATTTATTCCCCACATAGATAAAATAGTAAATAAGTCATATAAGTTTTTGGGTTTCATATTAAGAGCAGGTAAACAGTTTAAACTGGTGAGTACCTATAAAATCTTATTTAATAGTTACGTGCGAAGTAGATTGGAATTTGCTAGATGTGTTTGGAATCCATATCAACAAATTCACCAAAATAAAATTGAGAGAATCCAAAAAAAATTTGTTAAGTCCTTGGACTACAGAGTTGGGCACCAGTACACAGACTACGAAACATCACTTCAATTTGATAAAATAGACTCTTTGTTAAAACGTCGAAATCAAATTGATTTAAAATACCTATTTAAAAATCATACATAATATGGTTGATGCTCCTTTTCTGTTAGAACAAGTTAATTTTCGTGTTCCACGCAAGCAGGAAAGAAACTGTCGAAAAAAAACACTCTTTTTCATCAATCCTAGTCAAACTTGTTATGGCAGGAATAGTTTTATAAAAAGATCTTGTTCCCTATATGATGATCAATATAGTACGGTGGAAATATTTGATAAATCTTTGAATAAATTCAGAAACCGGATCACTGAAATATCCAGTACCGCAGAGTAATATTCTAATATTGTGATAATATTATAACAAATGTCTATTTATTTTTAAGAGAAGTTCGACTTATAGACTATAGACTGTGTTTGTTAATAGCTTAAGCAGCGCATTGTTTTTGTATTTGTGTTTCTTTTTTTATATATTTATATATTATATATATAATTTTGTTTTTAAATGTGATAACAACATAATTAAAAGTATCCGCGTGTGAATTGTGTGTACAAATCTTTATCTGTTAGGCTTGTTAATTTAAATTTTGTGTAATTGTTTAAATACTTTGTTGTCCTTTTTTCTACTGTTTTTTATTTTATAATTTAGGGGACTCTAGGTTTACTTTTAATCTGATTTATGTACTTATTATATTTTAAGAAACTGTTTGTTCCTAAATAAAAGGATAAGACAAGACAAGACAAGACAAGACAAGACAAGACAAGACAAGACAAGACAAGACAAGACAAGACAAGACAAGACAAGACAAGACAAGACAAGACAAGACAAGACAAGACAAGACAAGACAAGACAAGACAAGACAAGACAAGACAAGACAAGACAAGACAAGACAAGACAAGACAAGACAAGACAAGACAAGACAAGACAAGACAAGACAAGACAAGACAAGACAAGACAAGACAAGACAAGACAAGACAAGACAAGACAAGACAAGACAAGACAAGACAAGACAAGACAAGACAAGACAAGACAAGACAAGACAAGACAAGACAAGACAAGACAAGACAAGACAAGACAAGACAAGACAAGACAAGACAAGACAAGACAAGACAAGACAAGACAAGACAAGACAAGACAAGACAAGACAAGACAAGACAAGACAAGACAAGACAAGACAAGACAAGACAAGACAAGACAAGACAAGACAAGACAAGACAAGACAAGACAAGACAAGACAAGACAAGACAAGACAAGACAAGACAAGACAAGACAAGACAAGACAAGACAAGACAAGACAAGACAAGACAAGACAAGACAAGACAAGACAAGACAAGACAAGACAAGACAAGACAAGACAAGACAAGACAAGACAAGACAAGACAAGACAAGACAAGACAAGACAAGACAAGACAAGACAAGACAAGACAAGACAAGACAAGACAAGACAAGACAAGACAAGACAAGACAAGACAAGACAAGACAAGACAAGACAAGACAAGACAAGACAAGACAAGACAAGACAAGACAAGACAAGACAAGACAAGACAAGACAAGACAAGACAAGACAAGACAAGACAAGACAAGACAAGACAAGACAAGACAAGACAAGACAAGACAAGACAAGACAAGACAAGACAAGACAAGACAAGACAAGACAAGACAAGACAAGATAAGATAAGATAAGATAAGATAAGAATCATTTATTTGCTAAGAATAGGGTACAAATAAATATGATTACAAATGAATTGGAGTTTCACCTACTCCACCATATACAATAGCATGCAAAGTGATATATTTCTAGATTGCGGTAAGGATATTTGACATTTTCCGCTCAAGAATAATTAGGTTATATAAGTATACTAGAGGCCGGGCGCGGTTTCACCCGCGTGGTTCCCGTTCCCGTGGGAATTTTGGGATATAAGCTATCCTATCTCTTAAGTTGGACCAGACTGCTCACGGTGTGCCAATTTAATTTAAAATCGGTTAAGTAGTTTAGGAGTCCATCGCGGACAAACATCGTGACAGGAGATTTATATATATTAAGATGTTATTAGTACTCCTGGGGGGTTACTCTTGACGTGATCGCGTTGAGATCAAGATTGAATGTCAATAATGATTACTGATTTTCGACGTTGATTCGATTTTAATTGGCGCAAAAATCGATATCTAGAATACAAAATTACTTTAGTTGCAAATTTCAAATACTATTTTTTTATTTAATTACTTATTACAAAGTCATAATTACTGACTTTTGACATTAATTCAACCTCGATCTCAATGCCATCGCGTCAAGAGTAAGGGGGCTGATATCTACCTTAAGTATCGCTTTGTCCCTTTTATATCCATAGACTGCTTTACCGACATGAGTAAAGTATCCGACAGTTTTCGAAAACGTTGACAGTAAATGTCAACTCGTACTTAAGCTCTTTGACCTCCTGACATCGATACTTGGAAATCGCTCTTGTGCTAAACTGAGTAATGATGGTCGGTCTTACTGGACCTTTTTTGGCAAAATATTCGTTAATTTTCCTAGTAATCTTTCCAGAGTCTTCTGACACTAAGGCTCCGAACTATGGAAGGTAAAAACGCGGCGGAATAACGCTAAATCCTTCTATAATTTATAGAAAGCTGTGTGTGTTGGTCCTACAGGCCGTGATTTTGATGAGATATTTGTCAATTTATCATACACAAAGTATTTGGCAATTGCCAAAAAGTATCTTGATGTTGCTATGTCAGCTGGATGTAGTCTTTACATCACCTACTAGAAAGATTTTTGACGAAATCGTCAATTGACAAAACTCTGTTAATAATAAAACTAAAGTGCGATGTGATGAAATGCATTTTGACAGGTACCTGCTAGTTCTTACACCCATTTGCACTAAACTTATCTATCTTAAAACATTAATATTTAGAATACTTAAGCCTTAGGCGCTCGAATTTTGGATCGTAAGTTAAGAATAAGTGGATTTAAGAACATCTAAACTTTTTTTAATGATTTTTTTGATTTTTTGCATTTTTCAATGATACTTTTATACTTATAAATAGAAAAATATTGGAAAAAATTAATTCGGCCACAAGTAAATTCTCAGATGGGAATCGAACCCACGACCTTTGGAAATCCAATATTTTTCTATTTAAAATTTATCATAAATATAAAAATAGCATTGAAAAATGCAAAAAATCCAAAAATCATAAATTATTGGCTGTTGCATCTTAATCGATCGTTAAACACCTGAAAAGATGTTTCTTTCTAAATTCACCTAATTGTGAAATATGTGAGCGAATAGAGGATGTGCATCACCTGTTGATGGAATGTGAGCGGAACCGTATTCAAAGAGATACCTTCCTAAGTAAATTTTGTATAAATAGGCTAGATATTGGGATTGCTCAGAGTATTTTGAGCAATCCGGATTCTGAGGCCGCAGTATACCTGTGTGGTTTGGTGGAGTACTGCCTACAAACCACACAAACTTAGACTTTTATTTTTACTAATGTAAACGGCTGATTTGCCTCGATGGAGCTGCCGTGCCGTGCCGAGACAAAAGCTCCTAAATAAATAAAGATAATAAAAAAAAAAAATGTTTCTTTCGAATGCAAGGAAATTCCTAGCATTGATGTGAGAACGCTGGCCTACAGCGTATTAAAAATATAAAAGTATTAGAGAATGTCGACGATGGTTCGCAAGTCTCAGTAGCTCAGAGGTAGAGCATTGGACCGGATTTCCAAAGGTCGTGGGTTCGATTCCCATCTGAGAATTCACCTGTGGCCGAGTTAATTTTTCCAATATTTTTCTATTTAAAATTTAACATACGTCTTAAAATGTTAGCGCAAAGCATTTTTTTAGTAAGGTTAAGATAGTTAAGAATA
The DNA here is from genome assembly GCA_910589605.1 of Chrysoteuchia culmella. Classification (NCBI taxonomy): domain Eukaryota; kingdom Metazoa; phylum Arthropoda; class Insecta; order Lepidoptera; family Crambidae; genus Chrysoteuchia; species Chrysoteuchia culmella. Next base: position 9,346,161 of record OU342651.1, read on the forward strand.
TATGATTTTTGAATTTTTGCTATTTTCAATGCTCTTTTTATATTTATGATCAATTATAAATAGTAAGCCAAGGTTTTTTTCACATATTTTTCTGTTTAAAATTTATCATAAATAGTTAAGAATAGTGTTCGGCGATTCTTAAGGTTAATGCAAATGGGTTTACTACAACTGGATAGTCTACTAAATAAAGTTCACTTTTGTTTATCCTAGAAAGTATGACATACGAAAATGTGCTTTTTTCACTTGACATAAAACAGAGAACAGGCTCGACCTGTCGGAAAACATTTTCTCAGCAATAATACTTCAATATCTTACCAAGAACACTCCTGACATCGCTATTTGGCTGGCTGAAGTATATGAACCGGTAAAATCCCGGAATCCTAACGCCACTGCCTACTGGGAAACTGAGCGTGACGGTTCTTGGCTGACCGGCGGCAGTAGGCGTTTGCGGCAAGCTTACTTTGGAAAGATATTCGTACGATATGTAGTCGTCTAGACTGTGGAAGTTGGCCTGGAATAAACAGTTCAAAAATGTTAAAAAAATCACATGAAATTTTCGTGCATACGTTTCGTTGATATATTTCGATATTTTTTTTCTGTGCTATTCAGAGTCATCTTTGAATTTCTAGTATTCACGACGATTCAACGTCATTGCAAGAGTCGCCGTTGTGATGACAATTCAAATGGATATTATAAACTCTATTGCTGATATGAGGAGTATATTCGATATAGTATAGCAGTACATTTAAAAATATCTTCATTTACCTGTATAATACCCAATAACAGTTCTGGATACCATTTCCGTACGAAGTCAAAGCACAGTATAAATATTTAAAGCAGTATTTAATCTCAGACCAGCGCACTATTACACTTAGCGGAGTATTATTAGTCGCGCGACATTGTTTGCATCCTATACCACCTAGGTAGAGTCTAGACGCCCTGTAGCGTCGCGTGTTTGTGCGAGTGCGTCATTATGGCCGTTTGTAAGCAGTTAAATGACTAAGCCCGTATTCACTATGACCAGTTAGCAATACCTTGCTCAAACCACGCCAATTTGACGACCTGTTTGGCGCAGGGATACTAAACCCACCTTCTGCGCCAGAGGTTCGATCTAACGGGTTCGATCCCCGGACAAGACAAATATTTGTGTGCATCATCATCAGCCTGTGGACGTCCACTGCTGGACATAGGCCTCTCCTAGCTCACGCCTATTGTGACGTTCATAGGAGGCTATTAGCCTACTGCTACCACGCTGGCCAGACGGGTTGGTAGAGGGTTTGTTTCAAGTTTTCCTTCTCTCGCACAGGTGTTCAATGCGTCGAGCCTCTAAGTCGACTCTTACGACATCCCAGGCATGTAAGGGAGTGGTGACACTTGTATTCTTAGGCCGTCACCACACGGCATTTGTGTGCATGGACATGACTATTTGTCGTGGTATGGGTGTTTAATCGTTTTCTCTATGACACTCGCAAATTTTAAAGCTATTTTGTGAGTGTCATGTACTTGTACAATAATAATAATAAAAAAATAAAATCATTTATTCAATAACTTCATATACATAGTTTGTTATTATGGACATACAAACTTACAAAATATGTTAGTAAACATAAACAAACAAGTGTTTTATATTTCTACAAATATAAAAAACTTGTTTGTTGTGTACAATAACTATATAATTTGGGAGTGTCATGGAGAATACGAATTTTGAAAATGTCGTAACGAAGTAAGACATTGGTGTGGTTTGAGCAAGGAATCGCTAAGTGGTCATAGTAAATAAGGGCCCTGTTTAGACTCTAGTTAAAGTCCCAAGTACGAGTAGACTACATAAAATTTCATATAAAGTACTTACATCATAAATCCCAATCCAGTCACTTGGATTCACTTCTACGTCGGGCGACAGAGTGCACTGCGTCCTGAAGTCAGCGTCACCGATATACCATATCCTGCTGATAGGAGGGAACTCAACTGTCTTCACGGTATAATTAGAGAACGCCTGAAAAAGAAATTAATTTTGCATCTTCCACTGCGGTTTGACAATATTATCATAGGCATTTTTGCATGTACAATAACTACACAGTTCACACAGCAAGGTTGGTTGGCAAAGTCAGTCATCATTTATTTAGTCTAGGCTGTTACAAGCACTTATGAACGTCAAAGAAGCTACGCCATTGGTCCCCAACCCTACGGGCGGGAGACTTTGTAACGGAGAAGAACCGGCAAGAAACTCGTCAAGGGCTGTTTTTTTTCTCCCCGTTTTATTTCATACAGAGTCGTCAAATTGAAAAGCGACCTTAACATATCAGTAACATATAACATATCACTTCTTCTTATCGTATGAGGATTAAGTGGCCACCTCTGGCGTCAGAGTTTATTAAGCTGCCTCTGACATGGCTTAACGATTGTTATCAGATGACAACAGCCGGGACCCACGGTTTAACGTACCCTCCGATGCACGGAAGCGCTCAGTTGTAATGCCACTTTACGGTCACCCATCCGACACCTGACCGGACCGAACGTTGCTTAACAAACGTGATCGATTACGATCAGTCTGTCAAGCGCGGCCATGAGCGCTTCAACATATCACTATCGTTTTCGAACAACAACGCAAAGCAAAGGTGCACCTTGTAAGTGCACCACACCTCAACGACGCCACATTAGACATTGGTTGGGTGTAAGATGTTGTTCGAAAACAACATTGACAGGCTGCCAGCCTATCGCCTATATTAGTTTTCGAATATACTGTGTGCATTGATAGGCTTTAACTTCACTGGAAAACTACCAGTTGGCACATTCTACTTCACCCCCAGTAAGTTTCAGCCTCGCTTAATTAAGGAGTTAATTAATCGCCACTCTTGGCGGATGGGTTGGCAATCGCAGTCGTAGAGATTTTAGAAGACGCTGCTACCCATTTTTTTATATTTCGATCTTAGTCAGCTCTTAGGATAGAGCTCTAGAACTGAAGTGCCAGACCCATATTTCACCCCCAGTAAGTTTCGGCCTCGCTTAAGTTGTGTTTCCATCGCCACTCTTGCCGGATGGGTTGACAATCGCAGTCGTACGGATTTCAGAAGACGCTGCTACCCATGTTCTTATAGTTCAGTCTTAGTCGGCTCTTAGGATAGATCTCTAAAACTGAAGTACCAGACCCATATTTCACCCCAGTAAGTTTTGGCCTCGCTTAGTTAAGGAGTTTTGTTTAATACGCCGCTCTTGGCGGATGGGTTGGCAATCGCAGACGCAGAGATTTTAGAAAACGCTGCTACCCATCTTCTTATCGGCTCTTAGGATAGAGCTGTAGAACTGAAGTGCCAGACCCATGGGTGGCACACAAGGCGGAAGTCCTATCTAATATTTTCCGTGGAATATTCTATACTTTATGGGTAACTAGTTGCGGTATTATAATTTGTGTGGACTACCAAAATTCTGTATTTAATAACACCCAAACAGAACAATCACATAATTTGAAAATTCGGAAAAAAACACGTCTCACTTGTTAGTCATAATTAGAAGGTAGGTTATTATAAATTACACCTATTAACATGCTGAGCAAGGCCAAAGTTCGATGTGGTTATTGTGTGCATGACATTAGTAAACAATCCAAAGAAAATGTATGTTAAAACAAAGATCAGTATTATTCCGATCAACCTTGAAGTTATTCACACAGGTGTACCTATATCAATAGATGTAATGCTATCATACTAATCTAATCTAACACGTACACTAAGAATTCAAACACAAAACTAGCAATCCTTAGCACGGAGTAAAAAAGTAAAAACTATCTACTTAATTTATATCGGCGCCTTATAAGCTTATTACCTTTGTCTCCTCAACAGTACTGACAGCTCCGAGTGGACTATCTGTAGCATCGAACGGTACCACGTTACTACCGATACCGTCAGCGTCGATCGAAACGAACGGCATCGCTCCGCTCGCCTCTTCCGTGGTAGAAGGCATGACTATGGCTGAACGCATCCTGATCGAAGATTTTGGACGCACTGGCTCAGCTACTACAGAGCGCGTGAAGCCGTGCGGGATCTAGCATGCGGTTAATAGTGCAAAATTAGCCTTATGGGTCAGAATATAAAACTGTGAATCGAATTGGCAAAGCACCGTAGCAGAATTTTACTAATTACTTAATGTAGCAGGTTATTGATTTTGACAGGAAGACATAGGTAGCAATAAAATAATATGAAAGCTCTGACAATGCGTTGTATTAACTCGCATCACTGTTTTGTGTAACCCTACTTGCTGGCAGATACAACATCAAACTATTTACTACATCGCTAAAATTAACAACAGAAAATTGTGGTTGCATATAAATGCCCTTGCTTTTATAATAAAAGTCGAGTACAATTACTCAATTTAGATATATAGTATACTATGTAGGTATTATGATGAAATTACATTTATTTATTTATTTATTTGTTATAGGTACACTTACAGATTAAAGTCATTACAAAACTTATAATCTATGCTAAATATATGAGCCAAGACTTTAATCCAATAATAGCGTACACAGCATGCACAATTATTTGAAACTTATGCGAACCAAAACAATAATAATTGGATTACAAAACTAACTTTTTTTTTTTTTTTTTTACTTTCAATCTATACAATTTCAATTTAAGATGTTTCTGCTTCAAGAAGCTCGGACACAGTTTTCTTATAAAGCGAGAATTTGTTATTAAAGACATCAAGATGTCTATTACCACGGCTTATTTCATTATATGTACGACACATTCTAACGACAGGGTTGTAATAAGATGTATTATTTTTGTACACCTGAATCGAAAAAGAATTCGGGCAACGTGACCGGTGCCTGGTGTTAAGCTCAACCGAAGACAGCAAATCTACTGAATCGATAGTCGAGTGTAAAATTTTATGTAAGCAAAGTAGATCATATCTTTTCCGGCGAGTATGTAACGGGATCATGCCAAACTTAGACAATCTGTCACTGTAACTACGTAATGACCTCTTTACATTGTACCTCCGAGACAAGTGTTTTACACAGCATCTTTGGACCCTTTCTATATCATCTACATGAACTTTATAATAGGGGGACCAAATCGGACAGCAATATTCCAAACCACTTCTTATTAAGCTACCGAAAAGGAACAACAAGCTGCTAGGCTTCTTGAAACCTTTTGTTGATCTAACAATAAATCCTAAGAGTCTATTGGCCCTCTTCGTGATATGCGAATAATGAGGACGAAAGCTTAATTGTTCGTCAAAAAGCACACCCAAATCCTTAACAATATCTTTTCTATTTAATACCTTATCCTGCAGACGATATTAGGTTTTTATTTTATTTTTCTTTCTTGTAAAAGAGATAACACAACACTTACTCACGTTTAGGTACATCCGGTTGGACAAGCACCAGTCAGAGATAACCCTAAGGTCGTGTTGAAGTGCTATGCGCTGCTCCGTATTTTTGACATCAGTAAAAATTTTGAGACCATCGGCGTACAAGAGAGAGGGACAGGATAAACGACAAATTAAGTCGTTTATAAAAACAATAAATAAAAGTGGGCCGAGATGCGATCCTTGCGGAACACCTGATGTGGTCCCGATTGGAGACGATGAATAACCCTTCACAGTTACAAGTTGAGTTCGGTTACTCAGGTACGAAATAACCCACCGAAGCAGACATCCGACATTAAACTAACGAGTCTATTAGTAGGTAGACCTTGAAGGATACACCTAATATTTTAACATTGACAAGTATGTTTGCACAAAAGCGTTGTTGATTTTTCTTCTGTTATGTTAATTTTTCGATTATTAATTATCTATTATGTAAACTTTAAACATTCATATAAAAATGCAAGTCTATTTCATGTCAAAGCTCAAAGGGCAATTACGTCAATCTTGTGGTAAAAAAACTTAGAAACGTCACAACATCGTACAGTCAATAAACAGTACAGTCAATGCCCCCCTCATTTACGTCAACTTCTATGACGATTAGTATGGCGTAATAACACATTCGCTTTTGTTCGAATGCCTTTGCACGGATTTGGTCACCCGATCCATGCATTTGTTAACCCCGTGTTTCTATAACTTACTAACGGACGTTATGGCTAGCCTTCGGACAGTTATATTTTGACATATTTTCCAAAGAGGAAATGTCTAAAAATTACTTGACGACCTGACGACCTGTTTGGCGCAGGGTTACCAAACCCGCCTTCTACGCCAGGGTCCCGGGTTCGATCCCCGGACAAGACAAATATTTGTGTGCATGAACATGTATAATATGTATATGATGTATGTATTTACAAAAAAAGTATATATCTGGGTGTTTAATATGTATAATTATGTATGTATTTACAAAAAAGTATATAAGTATGTTTATCCCATATCTAGTATCCATAACACAAGTTCAAAACTTAAGGTGGTCTAGATAGTTGGTGTGATTGTATGAAAATTATTTAAAAATAAAGTTCCGTAGCCAAAACAATCCGTTATTAAGTTATAGAAACTCGGAATAAAACGGTCATTTCAAGCTTCTAATAAATAAATAACAAACAAACCTACTCAGGCCCACTTGCGCCAAGCTAGGTTAACAAATTTAACTCGAAGTTACCTTTTGCATGCTTCTAACTCTGAGCTATAACTTAGCTTGGCGAAAATGGCCTTATTATGATGTTTGGCAAAGCATAGATTGAAATGAATCGGTTACCCAAGGATATCCGAATCGAAACAAGACGATTATTCGAAGAGGTTCCAGTTCATCAATCAAATTCGGACGAACGGTGAAATCTATTAGCGCCATTGCCTATTTTTTTTATTCAATGTCACGTAACAGGTTGTTTGTGGTCAAAACAACCTGATCGAATTTATAAGATTTTAAACTTTCGCGTTCCATTATAATTATAAATTAAGACAACGGGACTAACTGTACTACATAACAAATGTCGCGTTTTAGACCCGTTGTCTTAATTAATAATCGAATTTACACTACGATGATGTGACGCCATCAAAGTATAGATCACTCCAAACTTCTAGTCCGCTCTGAAGTTGCTTCGATCAGGGATACAGTCAGACTCGTCATACTTAAGTCATAGTAGACTTAAGTATTATATCAGAAATGTAATCAGACAAATAATACTTAAGTCTTATTACTAATAACTTATTAATAATAAGACTTAAGTATTATGTGTCTGATTACATTCCTGATATAATACTTAAGTCTACTATGACTTAAGTATGACGAGTCTGACTGTATCCCTGATCGAAGCAACTTCAGAGCGGACTAGAAGTTTGGCGCGATCTATACGTGGTGATTTCAATATCCTATCCATTTAATATACAATAAAATGTATGAAAGAAATACTTAACTTGTAATGTTATTCAGTATTTATTTTATTTTTGATTGCAAACTTCGAAACGAAAGAACACCAACTTATTTAATGTGAACATCAAGGTTTTATGGGTTCCAAATACGTCACGTTGACGTCAATGTTAATATGTTGTGATTTTTTTGCTTATATTTGAATGCGTTAAACTATGACCAAGATATTAACCAGCTAGTAGGTGAAGTATGCGTTGAAATAAAATACAATTAAAGGGCCAAACACGTTATTAAGTATTGTTATATCGACAATTTAATGTACAAATACACATAATAAAGCTGCGGAATGTGTTTGAGGGCTCTAATCTTTGAAAATAGTGTGCGAATTTGAACATTTTGTTCAATATGGTTAACTCTGATTTTGAATTTCTTTCACCAGTAGAAAACTACATTTCTCCTACAAAGCTACAATCCTAAAATACTACAATCCTGGAATAATGAATAATGGTGAATTTGTGGAATTCTAATGGAAATTGGTTTTCGCGATATCTGACTTTCCTAGAGCTCATCAAAACACTCAATGACACCTCAGTTGGTGTCATTTGATCCTCATGAGAAAGAGGAGCGATCGCCATAATAAAAATATTTTTGAAACTCATCATTTTGTTGCTGGCTGTACATATTTTTTTTAAATCGGTGAATGCAGTTCTACATTTCTCCAAAAATTAAGAATGGTCTCCTAAGAACATTTTCACGTAGCTACATCGGTTAAAGTACCTGCTTTTCGTGCCCCGTCTTAACTTTCCACCCTGTATATATTTGATTGTGATTAATCATATTAAATGGAACTTATTGTTTATAAATGTAAGAAGAACTACACTACGTGCGTTATCAATTCATACAAAATGTTAGTATGCAAGTACAGTGAAAGACACGAGTGTGACCACACTAACCTTGATGCTGTAGACCGCGACCACCGGCTTGTGGTCGCTCACCGTATAGTGAGGTATGTGGTTGTATATTAACAGGTCCGCTCTTAGAGTCACATTTTCATAGTTGTTAGCTACAACCTTATTTAGTATCCTGTCCGTCCACGAAGGTTTTCTCCTGGAAAGATTTATTTAGATTGTTAACTATGCTAGTTCTAGTAGTAGTCTAAGCAAATTAACATTTGGCGTTTGCTAACCGTACCAATGTCGTGTATTGCGTAAGGTCACGGTTTTCTAAGAGCCGAGTTGACCAAATGTCGTTTAGACAATCATGGTTTAAAAGACAAGCTTAGTAGGGACAAATATCTTCTTCATCATTTTCCTTTCAGTCGTTTTAACCATCGGATTAATACAAATGACTGAAAAGATCTGACATTCAAATGACGTTTAGTCGGTCCGTTAATCAGTCGGTGAACTCGGGCTCAAGTAGGAATTTTTTGGGGGGAAATCTTAACTGAAGATTTTAATAATGACTAAAGTAGTACTGGTTTATTAACCTAAGCTGGCGCCTTATCAGTACTCGACTAATGCAATCTCGAAAAATCGGCCAAGTGCGACACGAACTCGCACATGAAGGGTTCCGTCTCTCACCCAAAGTTGCCTGGAAGAGATTGCTATGTAGCAATAAGGCCGCCTATTGTGTGTTCCTCTTTTTTCATTTTCTCGGTATGTGTTTGTTATTGTATCGTATGCAATAAAGTTATATTATTATTATTATTATTATTATATTAAATACACCTACCCAAAATGCCACAAAATTTTTCGTCTGCAAAAATAACTTTGTTTTTCATAGTGTTTGTATGAATGACATATTATATTTGCGGTTTTAGAAAACTGAAACTGCTGAATATATTTCGTTCAAACCAATTTTCGTTGAAAGTTTTTATAAAGATCTACAGCATATATTTTAAGATTTTTCACTTTCATATTTTAAAAGTTAGGGGGATACACATTTTACCACTTTGGAAGTGTACATCTTTCAAACGGTTGAATTTGAGAAAAAACTGTTTTTGGAACCTCAATGTAATTTTTGAAGACCTATCTATGGATACCCCACACGTATAGCTTTGATGAAAAAAAAAATCTTTAGTTTCAGTTCCATGTATGGGCACCCCCATAATTATATTATTTTTTTTGTGTAAAAACCGTAAAGTGGTTTACAGAATACATCTATCTACCAAGTTTTAACTATGTAATCCTCATAGTTTTGGAATAAAGTGGCTGTGACATACATCGGACATGACGAGTCTATATGGTGTCCGTTTTTTGCCATTAGGCTACGGAACCCTAAAAACGAATAGACAATTACAAAAAGTTCACTCTATAGTAGCAAAAACAAACGCCGCGCGCTTATGTAAAGACACTACGCGTAAATGTGTTGAACATGCCAGCTTTGGTTAATCACCCTATAACAGCCGCTCATCCACGTGGATTATTTCTTAGACTAACTTCTAACAAGATTTAATATGCATTAAAAATTAACCGTTTTCTAGTCCCAATTTGTCTAGCTAAGTGGTAATTAAAATTAAATCAGTCTAGCCTTTAACTCCTGTATGCATAATGACATGCTATAGGAATGAAAAAACTAGTAAAATGTGTCAGCTTTAGATAGAGGTAAATAAAGCTATGTAAATGTGAAAAAATCATGAATAAATTATACTTAATACATGTTAGGTGCCTATCGGAAATAAGTAAAGATATATGGACCTACTCGTTTAATATTTTAAATAATTTTCCTTGTTATTCTAGGTAGGTAGTAGCAATGACATAAATAGACTAGACAGAAGTAACTGATAAAAATGTTGTAACTGATACAATTTACTTTGATAGCGTCAGCCAGAGGGTCGATCGAAAGTTTGTTTAATATTCGATATGGCTCTGAACGTACCAGATAAATAATAATACTTTTTACATTTGATAGTCAAATATTTAAATAAAATAGCAACTTGACATCACGTAAAGTTACGCAGTCAAGTAAAGTTACTTACCAGTCAACCCCGTTGTAGCCGCTGTACCGGTTGTGGCAATTTTGAACCTTTAGTCTAGGACTATAAGGATTACATTAAAGTGGTCACCACCAAGAGTAAGTATCTCTTCACATGACACGGTTTGACACTTATCATGGCAGTCAAGGGCAGCCGCGCGGCGCCACCGTGGTTTGCGCTTTCGCCGGGCGCGGCGGCAAGAATGTATGGTAGACGAGCGACAGTGCGCAAATCGTGGACATGTGAAAGGGCAACCACGGCACGGGCACGGCTGACGTTTACACGGCGACTGTGGGCAAACCGTGTCATGTGAAGAGGCACAGAGAGAGTGGCTACCAAATCTATCCTACGCCTCCTACATACAGTTAGTCACAGATCACAAGTTTTCTTGTGTAATGTGTAGTTACTTACTTAATTAATTTTAAACTTACTTGATATCATATTCATCACTGCCAATAGAAAATTTGTATGTCGGTGGGAATCGAATCTCGGGCTCCTTGAACTCCGAAAAAGCTTCGCCCGTTTCCATAACAGCTAGCAACTGATCGTGTTTCAAAAGACTAGAATATTTATCCTTTTCCACTTTAGCCAATGTTTCAACGATCTCTTCAGAAGTGGGACTACTGCCCGCTGGGTGATCCGTCCGGAAGTTCAAGTCTCCAAACCAGAACACATAGCTAAGGGATAGAAAAGGACATTTAGTTATGACTAAACCTACATGACATGACTCTTTAATAATAATAATAATATGATAATATTAAATTAAATATCGTCTTTATCCTCGTATTTATGAAGGTTTTTACTTGATTTTAAATTATAGCATTAATTTAAGTTGGTAGATATATAAATATGAGCTTATTCGGTAGATAGATGCATTATCAAATAAGCATTTCGAATGACGACAAAATTCACAAATTTTCAGCATAACTAAAAAAACATATCCAGATTTCATGTTAATCAATCGTTTTTCTACTGTATTTGTAAACTGGAGTAATGTTTACAATATTTATAGGAATACTTATTTATTAGATAAGCATAATACGACCTATCCATGACCATAGAATTCAGTTGCGAAAGTTTTTTACTTGCAGTTAGTTGCAGATATGAAAGTCTAAAAAGCATTACAAATATTCATCACATGAATGACTCAGTTTCCAGGGTGGGGTAAGAGCCCACAACCTCAAGCTCAATAAACAGGAGCAATACCCACTGTGCCATGCAGTCAATCAAATAAGCATTTTGAAATTGCATAACATTTCTTTAGCATCCAAATGTATAATAGAAAACTACTACAGCCAATCACCTTATCTAGCCAGGATGGACAGGACACATCTATCTATTGATAAGTCTACACCACAGTCTGATAATCAAAATGATAAGCAATTAATTTTCTTTGATCTTTTATAAATAAGTACAAATCAAAATACAATCAAAATAAAAATTCAAGTTCTTACTCATGGTATAATATGTTTGTCGTCTCGCTGACATGGTAAACATGTTGTTTGATGATCGTGTTGTAATCGTTGACGCGATCAGCGAGCAGATGCTCATGCGCAGTCAGATGGCAGTTCACGAGACAAACTGAGCACCCATATATGTTAAATCTTATGCTCACAGCACCTTTGTTACCCTGAAAATATAATTATGGTTAGGTATTCGTTTGTAGATGAAAGAAAAGAGAAAAATATTATTGTCAATACTCAATAAAAGTGGGAATATCATGATTGAACTATAAAATATCAATTACTTTACTGAAATAATAATCACGTCTTTCGCTTATATTTTATAATAATTGTCAGAGAAAATTTGTTTCTACATAATACATATCAAAATGGGATTTCATTTTATCCTTACAGTTCCCTCGATAAAACTCATATAAAAACAATCTAATTAGATAGGTTTTTTCTAAGCTCATACTTAAAAAAATTGTAAGTATAATATTTGCAATGTAGCCAACAACATTCTTGATACTTTCCCTTTGTGCAGCCTACATTTCAAGAAAGTTTCAAATGCAAATGTCATACTCGTATATTAACCCTTAACTGGTGTAAGTAGTGACTCTATGACTATTAATGCATATAAATTGAAGTATATCCCATTTATACACCTTATTCTTTTTTTTTATTTAAACAATCAACTTTTAAACTAATCATTTAATAACAATTGCTTAAGTTTAAAGCAAAATCATTTATATAGTAGTCATCCTGTAACCACGGCAGCTGAAAAGGTGCAAGGTGACGGGAAAAATAAAATCCCCCTAAAAACCTAAAAATATGGACAATCACATCCAATTAGATATATTTTGTAATTTAGTCAATCAATGTTAAAGAACAAAAATTTTTGAAAGAGTTATTTTAAAACCCTTCAATCAAAAAAAAATGGTCGAAAAACAAAATTTAATATTATGTTTGGTTTTCTTATAGTCTAATAAACAAAAACAGGATCAGCTAAAAAAAAATTACACTGTAACACATATGCACTTCCACAAGAGGTAAAAAGTCAAGAAAACTTGAGTCAGTCTATCAGAGATCTATCATATCGATAATATTACGAGTAAAGCATTTCGTGCACTTGGTTTCGTCTTGCGAATGTCATCTGAATTTTCCAGCGTAAAAACCTTTAAAATCTTATATTGTGCATTATCTTATATTGTCCGTAGTCAACTAGAATACGCCTCGCAAGTTTGGAACCCTAGATATGAAGTCTATATTAAAAGGATCGAAAGTCTACTATCTACAGTATCATGCTGGAATCTATCTCCCTGACTACATCGCAAGATGTCGCAAATTTCACTTCCTGCCTCTTTATGAGAGAAGGAACATTTCCGATGTATCATATCTTTTAAGTATAGCAAATGGCACCGTTGACTGCTCAGAGCTGCTGGAACTCATAGGACTGCGCACTAACTCGTTTATACATGTTGGCAATTGATCTTCTTCTTCTTGATCTTCTTCGCTGGAACTAGACTAGAAGAACCAGAATCTACATTTTATCTCTATCCCACTTTGAGGTAGAAATTGCCTGGGTACCCGGACACAAAGGTAACAGTGGCAATGAGGAAGCTGATAAATTGGCTAGGAGGGGGGCTGATGAACCCTTTATTGGCCCTGAACCAAGACTGCCAATATCACATAGAATCTCTAAGAACTTCATTGAGATTAGAATAATCAAAGAAACTAACCAAAGATGAATGAAAAGAAAGGACTGCAGACAGTCAAAGATCTTCATCAAATCAGTTGATAAGAAGAAAACTAGAGAGCTGCTGAAACTAAGCAGAAGAAACATAAGGAACATAAGGAACATAGTAGGAGTACTGACAGGACATGGTCCACTGAACAGGCACCTTTCAATAATCAAAAGGACAGAGGATCCCACCTGTCCACAATGTAATGAAAAGGAAGAAACAAGCTACCACTTCATGGCAGAATGCCCAATGTATGCATCACTGCGCTGGGAGCTCTTTGAAGCGGACAAGCTAGAAGAAGAGGATCTAAAGCAGTTGACGATAAGTGAACTCAACAGGTATTGTAAGCGCACAGGAAGGTTCGAGGGTCCGATGGTGTCCCCTCTCCAAAAATAATAATAATAATAATCTCTATCCCACTTTCTTGTAAACAACTTGCTATCTCCTTTTGCTCACAAGAGGTGTTGTTGTGTTCATTGTCACACAAGGATTCCACGGTTTTCTGGACGGACTCTGAGTCAGATTGATTTTGGTTTTCATCCTCCAGTAACTGTGCTTTTGTTAACTTTATAGTTCAGGTAACTTTAGACCCCCGATACCAGTTAAGGGTTAAGATGTTAATCACAATTCACAACACATTATTTTCTATTATGTTTTTGCATTTAAAACATAATTAATATCTATTGTTATTTCCACTTACCCACATACCTCCGAGGCCAGTTTTTGTGTACTGAGCCTCAATATCTCTGAGATGTATGACATGTTTCATCTGTGCATACACAAGTAATACTAGACCTTGCAGCCTTGTGCTTTTAGCAATGATGAAACCTTGACGGCACAGAATTTTATTCAATGAAGATGTCCATGGATCAGAGAACAAAGAATCCATTAACATGTTCTGAGGTTGTGATTTCACTTCTTGTAGACTAAAATTGTTAAATACACATAAGTACAGTCACATGCAAAAACTTAGAAACACAAAGCAACCTTGTCACATTACAATTTTGAATGACATTTTGTGGATAGAGTAAGGTATGTTTCTTTGTGTGTCAATACAATAAGGTTGTAAAGTGTTAAACATGTATAATGACATCTTTGTTTGTTTTTAAGTACTTAAAAAGAGACACAATAGAATTTTCATTGATATGAGGACACTAGTATCTGTGGTTGGGATTTTATGAATAAATGACTAAATAATATTATTAAGCAATATATTTTAAAAATTTTTTTCTTTACTTACCCAATGACATAAAAATCAGGCAGTGGTTTATTTTTGTTGTACTGTGAAGGGAAATCCAATAGAGAATTGAGATCTTGTCCAGGAGCTTTTGTAGCCACATTCCAAGTTACAAAGTAGTACCTGCATAATAAAAGATAGTTTAGTTTCCTTTCTATGCTAATTATATGCAATAAAAAATCAACGACATCATATGAGACAAAGTAAACAATTTTACTTGTCATTGGCAACCGTTACTGTGCAAAACGTACAAGCCATTGAAGAACTATAAAAACAATCTATTCGTTTTTAAGTTAAACATGCTAAAAACATATTGATTTCCTATCATTCTTGTGTACCCTGGACATGTACTTTACTAATTTGTTAAAATGTTTGTAATTAAGTATTATTATAATAATTATTTTGGTATAAATGTTTTTCACAAAAATAATAGTTCTATAACATAGAAATATAAATGAAGCTCTGTGTCAGAGTGCTGATAAAAATAAATTCAAAAGCTATTTTAATATAATATAAAGACAATATAATTGACTTCAAATTTGGTTAGCTATTTAAACTTATTTCTTATTGATATGATACTATTACAAAATGTGACCTTGACTTTGACGCACCAGCTTAACTAATCCAAGGCTAACATTGTATGTAGATACCTACTTTTTCTTGATGCTTACACACTGACCTACATTTTATTTGTATTAGTATACTTACCTTAAAGTATCCATGTTGCAATATAAATATAGATTATTTTCACAAAATCACTAATATTGAATGTTAGATACACAATTAAAGTACCCACACAAGATAAGATAATCTATTGTAAGAGTATCCTGATAAGTAAACTCAACAAATTACACAGGTAAGTTAAACAATAAGTAATTATTTGGTAGGTACCGCTGAGAATTTACAATATTTGGAAATACAAATACACACTCATTTTAATACATTTTCCGCAATTTATGAATTTGACTAAGAAATACAAGACATTCTCTCAGCGGCAGCACAGTCAGCAAATCACAAACGTCAAGTCGTCAAAGCAATATCAAACGTCAATGTCAAAAAAAAAAGTAAAGTGCTGTGCTCCGTGTCTGTCCGTTCCGTGTCTGTCATTATCAGTCACATAATCTGTGTAGGAAATAGGGATGCCCATTTAATAATTCTCAATAAACATCGATGTTTTACTCATACGATTTTCAATCAATTTAATTCAATTCAATCGTTTGTATCGATTCACTGCTACTTGATCTTCACAATAAAGATCAAATCACATGGTTTGAGAGATCGGCGGAAAAAACTGGATCAATTGGATGAAATGCCAGCACAAAATAAAACCATTTATCCTTTAGAATGTAGAGTATGCCACTTCCATTTTTTTTGTCATTGTTCTCAACTTCAACTCAAAAAATTAAATCTATGATATAAAAAATGGTTTGTTTGAGCTACATCAGCTGTCAGCCAGCACAGAATCACATTTTTCCGTCGTTTTATCCTTTTCTGTCGCACAGAATCGTCACTCGCTACGCTAGAGCGAGTAAGACAGCGGAATGTTACAGGGCTTGTAACCGGTTTGAAAAAGAGCGATTAATTGAGGTTTTGATTAAAGTTTTTACAAAAACCGCTTCCGACGTATTCGGAATGAGAGCGCTTCCAAAACCTAAATAAACTGGTTTAATCCAATTTCGATGCAATGCACTACTGTCGAGGTGATCAGACTAATAATAGTGAACTTCCGAGTGGTAAATCGACTAGCGAGCTTATGTCTACATAAGCATACGTCCGAGTCGGAAACCACCACAAATTAGGAAACAACGCTACGCGTTGACGATTTTATTGTCGGTTTCAATTGACTGAAGGTGCTGTATGCATACTTTTGTACAGAGACGAAATAGACGTCTGATTCTCCTTCCGATTTGCCAGTTGACTCTCTAGCGTATATTATTTTACTCTTTGGACTGAGTTTACAAAAAGTCTGACGCAAAAATCAGACGTGTATCGAGTGAATCCAATCAGATAGTCTGATCAGACAATCGGAAGCAAATCGAACATCTAATGCCAGCCTACAGCACTAAAAGAGCGGGAAAATCTGTCAGATAGCTGTCAACCAACAATTGTCAAAAAAATTGTTTGCTTGCATTGCATTGCATTCGTTTATAATGTTTGTTTCCATTTTAATCAAAACGTATCTGTAAAGAAGCCGAATTCTATGCTAAAAATCTTGTAGTCTACTCATCCTTTCTATATTAAGGAAGGCAACTTTTGTTTATAGTGCATTAAAATAAACTGGAAGTCAAGATGAGTACCCAGGATGTACAGGTTAGATATTGTCGGCAGTCACAGTTGTTATAGTTTGATAAAAAATATGCTATTGCGATTGAAAATGTTCTGTTACAAATACAGGAGTCTTCACGAAGCACAAGAAAATCTCTAAAAACTCTTCAACATACTGCCAGTGATCGCGAAAACTTAGTGGGTAGACCGTCAAAAAGTTTAAAACATCAACTGAGCCAAGAATCGCCTATGTAAGTAATTTAACGTATTTTGTTTTGAGTTAGTGGTATTGTTATTGACTTATTGTATAATTGAAGTTTTAAAGTTGTCTATGAATATGTTGCAGCCATCTGGTTAAATCAGCCGTTTAATTGAACGGCGAGCCCGTTCATTGGACGCCGGCATTCAATTAAATGGCTAAAGAACAACTAGCCAAAATTTTGAATGAAACGTTTAACAACATAGCTAAAAAAAAAAATTAATCACCTGCCTGAATTCACGTCAGCCATCTTCAATGGGCTAGCTTACAATCAGCCAACTAGTTGAATGTTGAGCTATTTCAATTAATTATCCGCCTATCCTAATGCTGGCGTTAAATTAACGGGCTAGCCTTCCAATTAAACGGCTGATTTAACCAGTTGGCTGCACATTAACATGTGCATTAACAATTTTGTTGCAGAGATGTAGAAGTCAAACGCAAAAACTTGTCAACCAAGGAGACTCAAGCTAATCTTGATAGAAAAGTTTCTGTTGATGATCTTACTAATCCTAAAGAGGCTTCAGAAAACTATTGGAAGATATTAGCCGATAAACGCCGGTAAGAGGTCTTGTAATAATTGCTTATTTCAGTATTGGTCTGATTATGTAAATTAATAGGCAATGTTTCTTATCTGTTTTCTTCTAGAGTTGCTCTCGAAGAAGCATTGGATGAGAATCAAAAACTCTTGAAAATTATTGAAGACCTTAAAGAAGATAACAGGGTGATTAAACAAATGTTAGAGGAGGCCAATAGTTTCATTGAAGTAGTAAAGGTAAAAATTATTACAGAAAATAGATAGTCAAATAATCATAACTTTTAGAACTATGAATAATATTACTTCTTCTCATTTCTCAATTATATTTTAGGAGGAACTGGCAAATAATAGCAATGACACAGGCATTGATGTAAATGATGTCAGTACTGCTGAAGAAAATGAATACCAATCTAGGTCTGAGACCTCGCATTCTGATGACTAAAGCTGGTTGAATAAGAAACTTTTCATGTAGCTTGTTAATGAGCTATGTAGACTGAACTGTTTTAATAAATAACCATGCAATTACTTAGATAATGTATTCTGCTTATAATATTTGTAACTCTACTTTTTCTTTGTATCTTGTAACTGTAACTTTAGATTAATAATATATTTAAACAGAAACTGTTGCATTTTGTATTATAATTATGAAATGAAGTATTATGAATACCAAATAGTGTTAAATAACCAAATACCAAATAATTGTTAAGGTGGTGGTTAACACATTAATTGGTCAGACTCGTGCAATGAAATCTCTAATATTTTTCTTAGAGCTTAGTGTATCTAAAATGTCAATGCTTTAAAGTTTGGTATTAAGTCAGCTAATGTAAGTATAAAGATTCTGTAAAAACCAGGTGCCAGTTTAACCAAATTGATAATAATAACTACTTCAGTTTCTGTTTCTTTTTCTTTCCCTAATGTTTATGAGGAGGTTGTTCACTAGATAACTTTGAAATAAAATCAATAAAATTAATTTAAATCGTTTTATTGTCACTGTCAAAGATAAATCAGGTACGCAATCAGTACACAAAGGTCATATAAAGAGAATTTTTCTAGTGTAGGTATTGATTCTTCTAAAATACCAATTGAAATAATATAACTCAGTATGTATTCAGTTATGCTGCTTCAAAAATTAGCTAACCTAATAATTAAGAAAATAACTAATTAAAAATAAAGACTATTAATGTTTATAGCAGTTAATACTTATGTCTCTAAGGCAAGTTTTTAGCACAACATGATAGAAATGATACCTAAAAATATAATTATCTAGCATAGTAAAAAAATGGCTGCTGAATGAATTATCTTATAAATTAAATCTTAAGTCAAATTACATAATGATTAGCTATTGTCTATATTTCAGAAATTCTTGGAATTGATCATTAAACTTTGATTCATGTGTCATGGGCATTAAATCTGGATACATACTAATATGTCGGTACACATCTACATCAATTTGTTGGGGCAGAACAGTTCTTACTTTTTTATTGAGGCATCCAGTTGCATGGATATAATGATTGACTATAAGAGAATATATAAAATGTACATATTTATAATCTAAGTTGTCAGTTGCATGCTGATCACTTGTGTTGCAGGACCTAATTTCATTTAGGTAGCCCAAAGTAATAATGGGTACTACAAAGTCAGCCTGAAAAGAAGGGAAACTTATCAGTTATATTTATAAAATAAATCTAACATAAAATTTCATACATCTGTTACCTATTTGTGCCTCATGCGGTTTGTTAATTTTTGTAATGATTGGTCAAGATGGGTGAACAGAAATTTACTAGTTAGAGCTCAGGAAGAATTTTGCACCTGTGTGGTTGATTGTTGCCCCTTGTTCTTTTCCAAGGAAGACCAGTGCCCCAGCAATGGTGTTGATAAGATATTAATAGCTACAAACAATATATTTCTTACCTTTTCAAAGTATTCTCTAATAAATTTCTCAGGATTTTGATATACTTCATCCCTCTTATCACTCAATGTAATTACTGTAACTGGTGTGAAATCAGTCCAACTCTCAACATAGTCTTGAATGTTTTGTGCTGTTTGATGGCCATCTTCAGTGAAAGTTAAGAATAAAATTGGATTATCATTTTTATTTTCATGGTTAGTCTTCTTAAGTATGGGCCTTGGTCTAGGCTGATTTGGTTTATTAGGTTCTTTGTCTTTAATAACGATATTCTTGTTTAAAGCAGCTGGCAGGTCATTAGGCAAATTCTTTGTTAAACTTATTACTTCTCTGTGACCGTTACTCTTGCTATTACTGTGATAGCCACTATCATCTTTGTTGAAGCATTGTACTAAGCTTAGAAATGGCTCTTCAATGGCTTTCAGAATATCATACCTCTTTAATTTTTCTAATGCATCTACTATTTTGTCCAAGGTGGCTTTTTCATTTTGCATGAAAACTTTGAGAACAACATCAACAGGGTCATCCCGAATGGAATTGCTTATATACTGAAAAGATACAAGAATTCAGTGATTAATTTAATATAGTTTAATTCCAAAATACTAAGCTGTACTATTAAAAAGGTTTGGTGAAAGTGATTTCTTAGTACCTAAGACAAGATAGAAAAAGCTGTATTGACTTACATCAAGATCAGATTTTGGAATTTGTAAATAGTAGCCTAAATCTTTCCATCCATTATGCATTCCTCCAACATTTTTAATCAATACTTTCCAAGCTTCATAGCACACAGATCCCATTTTTGATTTGGCGTTACGATAATATAACAAACTCGTATGTAAATGGCATATTTTCTTGCTTAAGGTTTGTAACTCTGCTATTTCCCTGGCTCTTTCTTCAAGCACTAGTTTTTCCAAAGCTAATGTGTCTATACTGATGGTATCAGCATTTTCGAAGTCGTTTGATATTTCCCTGTAAGAACGATAAAATATTTGTCCCTCAATTTATTGTGGTAAGTACGTAAATTGTACCCATCATAATATTTCGTAAAATCAAAGCTTTACTCACATGTTAAGCGCTTCGTTGTAATATTACCCGATTCACTATAAATACAGAACGATCAAAACTTATTCTTCGATAGGGAAAACCAAAATACAAGGAAAATCTTCAACAAAAATACCACACCGTGACGACAGTCAGTTGACTGACGCTGACAGTGACAGCACAGAGAGGACAAACTGACTGACATGACTGTCAAAAAGATAGTCACAGATTATGTTGCAACCTTAGCTTATCCCACGTAAAAATATGGGTATTGGAATAGGTATGATGGCCTTCATTTGCCAGTTAAAGTCCTATACCTATTATTATTCTTGTTTTTACGCCCTTTTCAAACCACCACTGCGGAATGCAAAACGATAAGGATCGCCATAATGAAACTACCTATAGGTTATAACGAGACTGTTCGCATACCGCTGCGGTATCGCATACCACAGCGGTGGTGTGAAAAGGGCGTGAAGGTTTGTGAGTAAAATTGATAAGATGTTTGATACTTTAAATACTTGATAACAAAGACACAAGGAATGTTTTCTTTTTTGAATGGAAGTAAGTCATTGATACCATTGCCGAAAAGTTGACATTCATTCATAAAAAAAGGATTTATATGGCGGCGTACAAATTATTATGGCGGGAGTTCAAAACTTGCTTAGTCGTAGACTATTGAAAATTTAAGTGATACAACATAATATAACTTAGTGGGTGCAACTATAAAAGTTATGACAAAAAATCTGTAAGAAATATTAACTGATACCTTTAGCTTATATAATAGGCTCTTTTGTCTACTTGCTTTTGTAAACACATACAATTTTAGAAAATAATTGTGTGAGAATCGAACCCACGACGTGACGACATGATCGGCTGATCAAATCGAACCACTAGGTACCTACCTACACAATAATTATAAAGTAGTAGGTGGTCGTAGTTAATTTTATTATTTAGGTGATTAAAAAATAAAATTAAAACTTAGGTATGTATTAAAAAAATATAGGTTCGTATTAAATTGGTAAGTTCTATGTAGATAGATGCCTAGTTTTATGAATTATGTATTGTCTACATTGTCTACATTACATACCCATTGTCTACAAGTAGGAAACCCATAGGTCGCTTGGTTTGAGGCTAAATGTGGCAAATATTGCATAAGTATGTCGCAGGATAAATAGATAAATCCTTTTTTTGCAAAAACCCTAGGGATATTGGAATACAGATAATTAGACAATGGTTTGATAATATATAATATTATCAAATCATCCTACGACACATATATTGCCTGTTGACTGTACATAAATAGATTAATATTTTGCAGTGCAAGCTTCACCGATGTGTTAGGAGACGAAATACCAGACTCGCAACCTCTATCATTGCCATCAACCGTTTCTTCATCGAGAACGGATACAGTGGAGTATGGAATCACAAGCTACTCTCTCCCTGCTAAGGGAACGGGCCAGGTTGGAAACTTTCGTTCTGTGGAAGAACTTGGTAAGATATCATACCTATTAATCCTACTTCCTAATAATATTATAAATGCGAAAGTATGTCAGATTGTTTGTTTGTTTGTTTGTTACTCTCTCACGCTAAAACTACTGAACGGATTTGGACGAAGTTTGGTATGTGGGACTTCGAGTAGTTTACTTAGGTACGCATAGGCTACTTTTTATCCCGATATTCCCACGGAAACGGGAACTACGCGGGCGAAACCGCGGGCAGCCGCTAGTCCTACTACTACTAGTCATACTAACCGCTAGTCTTAGTCCTACTAGTTTGGCACACAGATAGCAGATAGCCTGGGTTAAACCTATGTTTAAGCTACTTTTTATCCCGATATTCACACGGGAACGGGAACTTTCGCACTCAGTCCTGGAGTTCTATTTTTGATTCACTCGTCTCGAGGATTCTACTAATTTTCGTGCGACGTTTGAGTTTCCGTATTCCATAAAAGCGACCTTGCAGGTATATACATAGCTTCGCTTTTCGCCTGTAGTACCGCCTTCCAACGCAAGCGCGCGAGGGGCAAAGCGAAAAGCGTGCTATGTCTACGCTAGCAAGATCGCTAATCGCGTGATCGCCTCCTCGTTCGCCTCGCCACTCGCGCGACGAGTGATTCAAAAATAGAGGTCCAGCATGGGAAACAGATGTTGTGTGGAGCTGAAGTTATTATTCAAACAATAATAGTTCTAATAATATATATATTTATATTAATAATAGTTCTTTTCAATAAATTTTACATTATCTTTATTGTTGTTAAATATTATACATAACTTTATGTAGGTAATGTTAAAAATGATATTGTTTTCTTTTAGATCCAAAATACAGAACAATTTTCACATATGAATATTTTAATTTGGTACAATCTGGAGTAATAGATGATGCACTATATTCAGGTTTGTTTGTATAATATTTTTATTCTAATGCATCTTCAAAAATATTGTTCCCAGCAAATCATGATATGCTGCGAATCGCATCACAGGTACTAATTATTACTGCAGTCGATATTACCTCGTGCCATTACCATGAAGTACACGCAATGAAAACCAAAATCCTTCTCCCGTAACCCAGGAGCACTATTTTTGATTCACTCGTCTCGAAGTTTCTACTGATTTTCGTGAGACGTTTGAGTTTCCGTATTCCGTAAAAGCGACCTTGCACGTATATACATAGCTTCGCTTTTCGCCTGTAGTGCCG
Source organism: Chrysoteuchia culmella (assembly GCA_910589605.1). Taxonomy (NCBI): domain Eukaryota; kingdom Metazoa; phylum Arthropoda; class Insecta; order Lepidoptera; family Crambidae; genus Chrysoteuchia; species Chrysoteuchia culmella. Next base: position 9,369,541 of record OU342651.1, read on the forward strand.
CCTCACAGCGCGAGCGCGCGAGTGGCGAGGCGAACGAGGAGACGATCGCTTTGCCCCTCGCGCGCTCCCGTTGGGAGGCGGTATTGCAGGCGAAAAGCGAAGCTGTGCGTTTACGTGCAAGGTCGCTATTACGGAAGTACGGAAAATACGGAAACTCAAAATACGGAGCTCCCTGTTCGCACATTTTATTCGCATATTCATCTTTCTTATATCATATAGCATATTCATCATTCTCATAGCATCTTTCGCATATTTTAAAAGGAGATTATTTAGGCACCATATATTATTGTCAGTTTTCTAAAAGTTTTTTAGAAACTCCGGCCACCAAAAAAATTTGGTACGTATGGCACAGATTAATGAATAGTTACTCGTATGGTTAGAACTGGTCATTTGGAGCAATAGTTGATAGGCACAAAAGTTGTAGGATTAGTCAAAGTCGAGGTATACTAGTTCAATGATTCGTCATTTTTATACATTTATGGATTTTTTAAAGTGTAAAAAAACTTGATCTGGAGCATTTTTATTATGCAGTGAGGTAATTTTATGTTCTAATAATACATCTAAGTAACAATACCCATAATGCAAGAAATATTAAAATTACGTACGAAAAAATACCTTTTTTTTGCTATTCAGTACCACTGTAGCTAAAAAAAGATGGGGTACTAAATCATTTTGTCTCGCGATGACTTCGGGCCATTAGTTTTAGCAATGGTATAAATAGGTATGAATTTTTAATTTTTTGCATTTTTAGAAATGATGGAATGTATGAAAATGTCTTATCTCTGAACTTGTATACCTTGACTTAGAGAAATCCTACAAGTTTTGTGCCATATCAACTATTGCTCCAAATGACCAGTTCTTACCATATACGTTACCATTTTTTTTGTTTGCCGGCACTTTTAGAGATTGGCCTAAAAAGAATGATCTTCTTTAACATATTACCTTAGTATATAAATTATAATTCATCATACATGATAGATCCTAAGATTAAGCTAAGATTTTTAATTTAAATATAGTTATATAATTTATATAGATAGTTTAATCTCTCCTCTTTGATAAAATTGTAAACGGCCCCATACGAGTATGAGGGTACTGGTTTACTGAGACACAGGTAGAGATGTGCCAAGTGGTAAATTACCCATTGCCGGCAATATTCCCAATCTTGCCACTGCCGGTAAAATTCTATTTTGCCGGGAACATTGGCAATATTGCCAATCCATTTAAATAGCTTTATTATATAAAAAATCTGATTGTTTAGTAAATAAACTTAGAATTAGTTATTCCACTACACTGCAAAAAATAATAGAAAACATTATTTCATTCTACTTCATAAATTATGACGGTAATCGAAACTCTCGGTTTAAAAAGTATCTAAATAATTGTATGCAGTTAAAAATAGTCTTACAAATAATGGTTGTTCATACAGAAAATAAAGAGATGCAAAAAATTAAAACAATGCTTTTAGATGAGAATACTTGGACAAACATATAAACATTTTGATATTATTAAATCTGTTGTGCATTGGATAAATAAATTGGAAGGTGACTATTATTGGTATTGGTATTGGTGATGGGCTCTTTTCTCCGCATTTAGACTCCCATTTGGTCCGTTATGCCTGAACATAGCTTCGGTATGGCTAGTCAAGCCATCCCAGCTCCTTCCAGAAGAGCAGAAGCCTCCTGGGGCGTTCACTGGCTTCTAGGAGCGACCTCACGTCTTTGAGGATTTCTGCCCGTTTTGCGGCCAAACCCACGCACTCCAGGATCACGTGGGCGGCTGTTTCCTCTGCGTCCAGGCATCCCCTACATAGGGGGCTGTCTGTCGCATTCATGATGAATAGTTGTCGGTTTAAGGTGACTATGGGACAATACATTTAGTACATCAAGCTTTGAGCGAAATTGGGCGAGTGCTGCATAACACCACATCCGAAGAAATTTTGGAGGAGCAATGTGAAAGTATTCGTACAAAGTTTATAGAAAGAAAAATAATTCTTTTGAAGCCAGCGCATTTTGCAGCTGCAATTTTAGATCCCCAAAACCAAGGGGTCAATTTAACAACCGATGAGAATTTAGATGGTTGCCAATTTATTCTAAATCAATCACAATGTGACGGCTATACAGGAGTTAATATTATGGAGGAGTTAGCTGAATACAAATCAAGAATAAATAGGTACGGAAGCTTGTTTGGACAATTCAGCAACGTCAACATCTCCAATGACGTGTTGGAATTTAATTTTTCCATGCACAAATTTAGGAGAAACTGCATTAAAATTTTTATCCATCCCATCAACTTCTGCCTCGGTAGAAAGAAGCTTTTCCACTTTCTCGAATGTACATACTGTAAAACGAAACAAGTTGACCACAGAGAGAGCAGGAAGCTTTGCTTCATTGCAAACAATTGGAAATTACTCAATCCTAACATACAACTTCGAAGGGAAGACTCAATAGGATCAAATACGGAAGATTATTCTCCTATCGAAGAATACGATGAAGAGGTTGAATTTGATTTCGTCGATGTGCCCGAAGATGAGACTTATCATGCCAACTCACCTATAATTTTAGATGAGGATCCTAAGACCCAATCTTTGGGAAGCACTACGGAGATCTTCGAGCATTGTGTTCAGGTTGGAGGATCTGTCTCAGTCATAAGGACTATATCATCGGCAAAACGAAGGTGTGTCAGATACAGGCCATTTATGTTGCTGCCGCGTCCTTTCCAGTCTAAAAGCTTAAAGATGTCCTCCAACGCAGCTGTGAACAGTTTCGGAGAAATGACGTCTCCCTGTCTCACACCTCGCTGCAGTTGGATGGGACTTGTGCTCTGGTTCTGTAATCGGACCGACATGGTGGCATGTTCGTATAAGTACCTTAACACCTCGATATACCTATAATCCACTTGGCACCTCTGGAGAGACTGCAGCACCGCCCAGGTCTCTATCGAATCGAATGCTTTCTCATAGTCCACAAACGCCAAGCAAAGTGGCAGATTATACTCCTCGGTCAAAATCAAAATCAAAATCAAAATCAATATCATTTATTCAGTCTAGGCTGTTACAAGCACTTATGAACGTCAAAGAAGCTACGCCATCGGTTCACAAACCCTACGGCGGGAGACCTTGTAACGAGAAGAACCGGCAAGAAACTCGTCAAGGGCTGTTTTTTTCTCCCTGTTTTATTTCATACAGAGTCGTCAAATTGAAAAGTGACCTTAACATATCAGTAAGGTCAATTTCCATCACAAAAGGAAAATACTAATGAAAATATTACATTTTATGGTTATTGTAAACGTAAACAATTTTTAACTGGCAAAGAAAGACTTGTCTATCATACATTACAACATTTCCCGCACCACAAGACTACTACACTGCAAGTTGTGAGGTACATACAGGTCAGTATCAATTTATTTTAGATAAAAACATTTAGGCTTTAAGCACAGCATTAAGATAAGCAGACTGAGGTAGACCCATTTCCGCTGGCGGCACCCGTTCACGAGCATGACGCATGAACCAGCCATCGCTTCGCTCAACCATATTTTAGGGAACGTAACGACCCGCCTCACACGACACCGCCGAAGAAACGTTTGAGTGAGCATGACGTACTTCAGGTACTTATGTTAAGCTGCATAAATATAAAAAAACACAATGGCAACAGCAAAAAAAGAAAGATAAAAGTGCCTTAATGTAAGACACAACACAACCTACAATGTCACTAGAAGACGCATCAGCTGGGTCACAATCTCAATCGTAATTAAAGTTAAAAAAAATATAAATAAAAAAAAGCTTTTATATATTTGGAATAATTGAAAACATTATTTACCTTTGTTTACTCTGATCAAGCAGTGCCACGCATATCAACTCAAAACATCATAAATAACATAAAATCAAAACAACATATATCTCTACACATTTTAACACAAGCAAACATGAGCAGACCCATCCCGCTGGCAGCACCCGTTCACGAGCATGACGCATGAACCAGCCATCGCTTCGCTCAACCATATTTTAGGGAACGTAGCGACCCGCCTCACACGACACCACCGCAGAAATGTTTACAGAGAGCATGACATACCCAAGCAACCTGTGTTAAAAGTTGAATCTAATACTTTACTAAACATTAATTGAATGACACTACAATTTCGAAAAAACAAAACTAAATATTTATGACCAAGCTGTCTCGTCATTCAAGTAATCTTTTATAGTATAATATCCTTTTTTAAGAAGACAATCTTTTACATTCATCTTAAACTTTTCGAAAGGCAAATCCAAAATATTATCTGGAATTTTATTATAGATACGTATACCTAGACCCATAAAAGATCCAAGGACCTTCTTTAATCGGTACCGAGGCATAACAAGTTTATTTCTATTTCTAGTATTGCGATCGTGCAAATCACCATGTTTGATATACATGTTGATATTACGACGTACAAAAAGAATACAATTTAAAATAAATTGAGAAGCAGCTGTCAGTATACCAATTTCTTTAAATTTTTCCCGAAGAGATGTTCTGGAACCCAGTTGATAAATGGCCCTTATAGCTCGTTTTTGTAGTATAAATATTGTATTAATGTCAGCTGCTACTCCCCACATAAGAATACCATACGACATGATGCTGTGAAAATAACTGAAGTACACAGTCCTAGCAGTTTCTATATCAGTCAGTTGTCTGACTTTTCTCACAGCGTAGGCAGCAGAACTAAGCTTGCCAGCTAGTATTGCAATATGTGGACTCCATTGAAGTTTACAGTCCATAGTTACACCCAGAAAGACTGTTGATTCTACTAAATCTAATTTTTCATTGTTCATAACAATTTCCATGGGTACTTTCTGAACATTTGGTAAAGAAAAAAGAACGCATTTAGTTTTCTTTGCATTAAGCTGTAGATTATTATAATTAAACCAAGCTAGTACTTGCGAGAGTGTTTTGTTTACATCGTCAAAATCAGTTTTATTCCTATCAATGTTAAATATTAAAGAAGTATCATCCGCAAACAAGACAATCTCACATAAGTTTTTGGCAAAGAAAGGCAAGTCATTAATATATACTAGAAACAGGAAAGGGCCCAAGATAGAGCCTTGGGGCACGCCTAGTTTTATATTTGAGCCGGCAGATTTCACTCCATTAATATCAACGGTCTGAGTTCTGGAACTGAGATACGACAGTATTAACTTTTGAGCATCACCTTTTACACCGTAATGATTTAGTTTCAACAGCAGCGTCCGGTGATCCACGCAATCAAAAGCCTTGGACAAATCGCAGAATATGCCAAGAGCATTCTGCGACTTCTCCCATGCTTCAAAAACATGTTTTAAAAGTGCAACCCCTGCATCAGTGGTAGACCGTCCCTTCGTAAAACCGAACTGTTTTCTGTATAACCTGCCGCAGCGTATGGATGTGGTCTATGGTGCTAAACCCTTTTCGGAACCCGGCTTGTTCGGGAGGCTGGAAGTCGTCGAACCTGCGAGCGAGACGATTCGTAATGACTCTCGAAAACAACTTATAGACATGGCTTAGAAGTGAGATGGGTCTAAAGTTCTTCAAACGGGTGTTATCTCCCTTTTTGAAGAACACCTCAAAATCACCTCACTTATATTCCATGCCCTCGGCGTTTTGCCCTCGACAATGACGGAATTGAAAAGTTTCTGGAGGACTTTGAGTATCGGCTTGCCGCCCGCTCTCAGAAGTTCTGTAGTGATTCCGTCATCACCCGCCGCCTTGTTGTTTTTGAGCTGCTTGAGAGCCATACTAATCTCGTACAGGCTACGTCCAGGATATCTTCGGTGAAGTGTCGGGTAAGCTTGGCTCTCGGGTCTTTAGCCTTGCTTTCAACAGATTATTGATGAACATGATTAGGTATTATCTCTTAATTAAAGTTGTTACGAAGTGAAAAACCATGTTATTTTCTATATTCATCGTTAATTTATATTTTAACTCTTTTATTTTAATGTTAACTTACAAAATCAATGTAAACTTGTAATCAATAAGTCTGATAAATCTCGTCAAAGTAATTATATCAATAAAACCTGATTTGTAATCATGTGTGTAGTGTGGAATAAACAAATTTACCATAAAAGTGTTAATTGTTTTTTCTTTCACATTACCTATTTGAAATTGTAACTATTTCTCTCCTAACGCAAGAAATTTAGTATAACAAATATACTTGGGCAATTTTGCCAGCAATATTGCCGTCAATATTGCCGGTAATATTCCGGCAGCATTGGCAGTTTGTATATAGGATATATATTTTTTAAATATATCTTATTTAACACGCTTAGATACATTTATTTTATGAGTTAGGTAGTAAAATCTATCCAATATTTCCCATATTTAGCCAATGTTCCCCAAAATTTCCTCTTAGGGCAATCTTGCCGGCAGCGTTGCCGGCAATATTCCCACTAAGGGCAATATTGCCGGCAACGGCACATCTCTAGACACAGGCTTTTGCTTAGTTCAGGCACCAATCTCACACAATCTTGTTTTTAAATTATTTATTCATCATTATTGTATAAGCCTAAGATTGTTGGACAAAATAAATAATTTATTATTATTATTTTATACGAACTATTATAAGTTATATAATTCGCTTCCAAAGGTTGTAAAATATGCGAGCTCGCTGAATATATAAAAAAAAACCGGCCAAGTGCAAGTCGGACTCGCGCACCGAGGGTTCCATTTAAAATTTTCCAAAAATATTTTTATTATAATTATGATGTAAATGTAATAAAAAATTTACGGTTTTCGCAATTTTTCCTTTAACTGTAGGTCTGTACTATAAGACTTTACTTCGTACCAAATTTGAAGATTTTAAGTTCACGGTAAGTACCCTGTAGATTTTGATTCCCGTGCGAGTTTCGAAAATTTGCAGCATAAACGGCTGTATCTTTTGATTGCTTTGGCTTAGAAGTTTGATTTTTTCCTTTGAGGTACGGAACCCTAAAAATAAGCTTAAAAATCACATCATTAACAATGATGACCATTTATTACAGTAGTCTTCCGTATAGTTTGTTACTTAGACCACCGCCTTAGATAGCGAGAACGCAACTTGTATTGAATAGTGTAGGAATGTTACTTCTTATATAAAAAAAAACACCTACTACCCACTTCGAGTAAACTTTAAATTTATTTGTTATTTATTGTTCTCATGTTAGCGACATTGTCTTAATGAGAAATAAAGATCTTTGAACCGAACTATCGTATCGCGACGCGGGCGCTGGCGGATCGCTCCTCACGCGTCTTTATGCGTTGCGTTGTGGAATAGGCTCATTCAAATTAGGATACCTTCAAGGACTCTCTTTCTTAGTTTTCCTTCTCTTCTTATTAGTTACTAAACTTATAATTACTTTGGTCTGAACTTTTCGTGTGATCCTATGTGATTTGCTGAATGATCATTTTGATTTGTTGGGAAGAACCCGCTCAAATTTTACTGCATATTCAAAAAATGTACCTTCCTACATTTACTTCCAGATAAATCTATGGTGGTCTGTGCACCAACTGGTTCAGGGAAAACGGTTATATTCGAAATGGCAATAGTGCAATTATTGATGGAAATTGAAAATAAAACTGACAAAGAAGACTTCAAAATTATTTATAGTAACCACTAGTCTTTCTTACTATTTACTTATATCTTTTTTCTATGTCTGCTACTTTAGCGGATCATTTAACATTGAAAACAAAAAAAAAACAATTGAAATTTCCTAGTATGTACTATGATTAGTGTGTAAATAGACTACACGTTGTCTTTCAGTGGCTCCAGTTAAAGCGATTTGTACAGAAAGGCTTACGGAATGGTATTCAAAGTTCAACAAGTTTGGTCTTTTATGCATCGAAGTTACTGGTGACACTGATGTTGACTTCGGGCAGTTGCAGCCTTATAAGTGAGTAAAATGCTTTCCAAAATAGATTTTTTATAAACCGTTATATTATTATGTTATCTTGATCATGAAAGTCCATTACTAATTATTAATCTCAGAACTTAACAGTTACCTAATCTATTTTCAGCAGAGATATCTACTTACAACTAAACTTACGAACAAGTTTTAGGTCCGGTTTCACCACCGACTGATAAGTTCTGTATAGCTTATCTGCGATATAATTTGACATATTTTTTACTACAACTGTCAAATTATCTGCCAGATAATCTATATAAATTATCAGTCGGTGATGAAACCGCGCCTTTAGTAAATTAAACTAACTGTAGGGGCTGTATTTAAGCCCATAATATAAGAGCATCTGAGCAATTTGGTTTTCAGTGGAGTCATCTCTTTTCCTAAGTTAAGAAACTGTAGGAGAGATTATTCCAGGCCACTTTTTAATATAATAATGCTTCTTTAGCAGACTTGGTCACACATCCCTTTGCAAGATATCAAAGCCGCAAAACGGGTCAAAGCGAGCCTGCGGGAATAGTGATTTTGTCACTTTTTAAATCCTACAGTGTTGTTGGCAAAACTTAGTAACAAATTGCCGCATGCGCAGGCCACATGTCTTATTCTTCACCGTCACCGAGGTCAAAGTTACCACTTCTATTATAAAATCTATCAAAACGCCTTTTCATCTTCCCAGGATCATAATAACGACTCCAGAAAAGTGGGATATTCTGACTAGGCGATGGCGCGACCATAGAGGCTTGGTGGAAATGATAAAGCTATTCTTGATTGACGAGGTGCACATACTAAATGATGAAGTCCGTGGGCCTGTGCTGGAAGGTGTCGTCAGTAGAATGAAAACAATAGAGGTGAATAAATTTTATGAACAATCTTAAGTTTCTTTGCGCACTCATCATTGAAATAAAACAACTTTTTACCGGTCACCGGTGACCACGGAAGCTGAAAAGGTGCCGAAACGTCGGAAAAACAAAAAAAAACCTTAAAAAATCCGATACAATATACCACTAAATATCGGGTGAACTAAATTACGGCTTCCCGGAAGTCTCCGGGAAGCCGTAATGAGGGATGAAGAAGGGCAGTCGCCCTTCTTCATCCCTCCTTCACAATCTAACAGGACGTGAGCAGCTGTCTCTTCTGCCTCTATGCAGCCGCAGCATAGTCGGCTGTCAGTGGCACCTATGTTAAAAAGGTGCTTGTTAAAGTTACCGTGGCCAGTGCAGTCTTCTGAGTTCGAGTTTAAGTTTAAGTCCGCGCGCGTTTGTTTGTTACTCTTTCACGTAAAAACGACTAAACGGGTTGAGATGAAATTTCTTAAATGGGGACTTCAAGTAGTGGCAAAAATAGCCTCTATGTGGTAACATAGAGGCTATTTTTTATCCCCATATTCCTGCGGGAACGGGAACCACGCGTGTGAAACCTCGGGCGGCCACCAGTCAATAATAATTGCATATTTACGACGACCTGTTTGTGTACTAAGCGCGCCTTCTGCGCCAGAGGGCCCGGATTCGATCCCCAGACAAGACAAATATTTGTGTGCATGAACACGTCTATTTGTCTTGGTTTGGGTGTTTAATATGTATATATAATGTATGTATTTAAAAAGTATATATGTATGTTTATCCGTTATCTAGTATCCATAACACAAATGCTTCATGAAACTTAACGTGGGCTAGATAATTGTGTTTGGGCTTGGTGTGTATGTATGAATTTATTATTTATTATTTATTAAAATTTCGAACGCGTTGATGTCTTTTCTTTGGCGATTTCGCCTTCAACCAGCTTGGGTTTAACGTTACCGTCTACATCTTTATTTGTGTTTTCTTTTATGTTACTATTGTTTTAATAGTTAAAAAAAATACTATGTCAAATCAAATAATTATAAAAGACTTTTCGGTTGACAAACTTGCGGGTTCGAGTCCCGTCTGTGCGATACGGAGACTACATATTTAGTACACTATAAGTAGATTTTTCTAGTATATTTTTATCAAAAAATTAAGACAAATTTTCTTTTAGTCGTCAGCCCAATCAGCTCATCGTATAGAACAGCTGCAGAAACAATACCAAACTAATGCTACCGAAGAAATTCCACCTTGGAAAACCAAGTCTCCACCAAGGATCAGGTTTGTGGCTGTGTCAGCGACTGTCAGCAACCCAGAAGACGTTGCCGCCTGGTTAGGCACGGATGATAAGCCTGCTGTTTATCATAAGTAAGTATTTTTTTTATTATAACTTAGAATTTAAACTAATATTCGTCGTCGTCGACTCAGCCACACGTCACCCACAGCCGAGTATAGGCCTTCCCAAAGGTCGGTCGACGATCGGTCCAGCACTGCTCGCATCCAGCAGCTTCCCGCGACCGCGCACCAGGATCGTCGGTCCGCCTTGTCGGGGCCTACCCACGGAGTGCTGGCTAGTCAACCATCAACATTTACGAATTAATCGATTGTAAATTTCTTAAAAAATTACATGAGCCACTGACAAAAAGTTCTGTGTAGTCCTATCTTTTGCTGTCCTTATCCATCCAATGCCAAAAACACAGACAAATTACGAGCTTTCAAATAAATATAAAATCAACTTTGTATGTTAATATGGATAGCAAAAATATTAATCTACATTTAAAAATTATAGGTATATATAATTTTCTTTAGCATTATAGGATTTTAAACTTTCGCGTTCCATTATACTTATAGTTCAGAGCAACGGGACTCAAACACGATATGTGTATTATGAAGTACATATTACTTACAGCTCGACCTTACGGCTGTGTTACTACAGCCGTGGTTACTGCGAGTAGCAGCCCCCTAATTGTCTAATTCCAAATTCTATCACAATCCCTTTCAAAGGTGTTGTGATTGTGATAGTGATTTATGGAATTGTGTAACCTATAGTCGCAATCCCTTTCGCAACGAATGATGTTTTAAATGACACTTTATTTAACAATTCTCCATACATTTGAAAGATATTTTCGTGTGTCACTTTGCTTCGACAGTTCAATTTAGTTTGTTCAATACCTTTCAAAAGGCGTCCCGATCACATTCCGTATTAAAATGTTAAATAGTGACAGCCTGAAGTACTTATGTAAATATCTTTCAAATTACTAATTGAAAGGGATTGCGATAGATTTTAAAATTAGACAATTAGCCCCCATGTCATAATACATGTCGCGTTTGAATCCCGTTGCTCTTAACATACAGCACTAGCGGACCCTCGCGGTTTTACCCGCGTGGGGCCCGTTCCCGTGGGAATATCGGGATAAAATATAGCCTATGTCACTGGGGAGAAATGTAGCTTTCTAATGGTCTAAGAAGTTTCTAAACCGGTCCTGTAGTTCCTGAGATTAGCGCGGTCAAACAAACAAACTCTTCAGCTTTATAATATAATTAATTTATAATTTTAGTATAGATTATCGTAATTGGCCTTTCAAGCGATGATCAATGGGATTTTCCTTTCTTTGTTTTTTTTACATTTCTTGCATAAGTTCATGAACTGCTTATTAGCCTATCAATGCAATAAGAATTTCATCAACAGATTTGGCGACGAGTGTCGTCCAGTGAAGATAAACCGTGTCGTAGAAGGCTACTATTGTCCTGATGGCATGAGCATATTCAAGTTCGACATTATACTTAACTATAAGTTGTGGCCTATTATTCAGAAATACCATGATGGAAAACCTACTTTGGTAAGCAATAATATGATATAATATAACTTGGATAGTTGATATCATCATAATTTCCACAATCCATTTTTTCTTACCAGATTATACTCGTATATTATCTCTCTCACTCTCTCTAAGACTATCTAAGACGAATAGGTATTCGTCTTAGGAATTCGTCTCGTTAATAAAAAAGCGGAAAAATTAATACAGTAAGTAGGTACTTACTGTATTAATTTTTCCGCTTTTTTATTCACGAGCCGAAAATCCTTAACCCCTAATGATTACCTAATCTAGCCTAATAGAGTAGGTATCACAATGTGCTCCAACTCTATGATATTATCAGATAAATAATTCGTTGTATATGCATCAAAAAATAATATTATTTCTTCTTTTTTTAAAGTGAAATTGAGATTGTTTTTTTTTGGCCAATTTTCTATTTAGTTAATATTGCTTGTACTCAAAGCGTTTAAGTAGGTACTCGTATTGGGTTTGATATCCAAAATGTCGATATCAGTTCGATTACCTTGTAACTCCTACAACTTAACGTTTTATTCGCATATCACGTAGATATTCTGCAACGATTGGAAGAGCGTCCTACTGACAGCCTCTTCAGATCTTTAAGATGGAAAAACTTTTTAGTTTTTATGACGAAATTTTCTATTGACTTTTTGTTACTATTGCTAACGCAAAGCGTCTGAACATTCATGGCACCATGGTGTCCGAAATCTTGGCACCAGTGGGGCTAGCACGAAAACCTTCGAAATAGGATCGAGAAAGAATTCGAATCATCACGTCAAAAATGTATGGAGACAATGGGGGGTTCAAGTTGAGAGAACGAATTTAGTTCCGTATACGTCCGGTAGTAACGCTATTCAATATATTTTATACATTTTGTTGACGATACTTTTTCAAAACTTTCTTCTTTTTTCGGTACATTGTAAAAGATAATTTTGCACAATTATTTATAGTTTATATTAAGTTAGGGTACTATAAGGTCTGTTTATTTGCAAAGGTTATATTTAATAAAGATTGTATACGACTGTATGTTATCTAAATAAATAAATAAAATTAAATAAGAAAGCTTATCGTGCTAGGCCATTCGTTCACCTTGCTACTCCTAAAACATAACATTTTATTCGCACACGTAGATATTCTGCAACACTCGGAAGAGCGTCCTACTGACAGCCGAGGCCCTATCTCGCGAGATTACCATCACTTTCAACCCCGAACAGAGAGCCAAGCTCACAGCACTCGCGTCCACAATTAAGAACAAGAAATTGCAGGTAAATTAGCCATTTGTAATGACTTCGGCCTAGTTTAGTGTAATTGTAAATAATATAATTAAGCTTTTTAGGTTGCATTGACGATTGCGATGTGAATTTATTAAGGCTCTGCTTTTAGATTTGCTTAAGAAATTTGATTGAGGATCCCGGGAGAGGCTCGCACATCAGGTATGGTGAAGGCTAAGAATCTCCCCGTTGTTCATGAAAAAAATATAATCCTGTCCTAATCCTAACTAATATTATAAATGCGAAAGTGTGTCCTTCCTTCACGCCCTAACTAAGTAACCAACGACTTGATTTTGGCATGGAGTTAGTTGAAAGAACGGAGACAAAGGCTCTCCTACTACTAATATTAGAAATGCGAAAGTTCGGGAGGATGTTTGGATGTTTGTAACTCTTGCACGCAAAAAACTACCGAACCGATTTGAATGAAATTTGGCACACACGTAGAAGATAGCGGCTGGATTAAAGCGTACGCTACTTTTAATATCGATATTTCCACGAAAACGGGAATAACACCGCGAGCGGAAGCTAGTTCCTCTATACATTGTCTTATGGATTTTGGATCTCTAAGGAAATTCATGTTTTTACCAACCATGGTAATTCGACACGTCACTCGTTCGCCTTTTTTTCCTATTCTTGTCTGTGCACGCTGTACGGCTTGGAATGCACTTCCGGAAGATATCAGCAAGGCTCAGACTCTAAATTCCTTTGGCGAACAAATTAGAAAACATTTCCTTTCATTTCAAATTGTCCTATCTGTATATTACATATTAATAATATAAGCGATCACATTTCTTCAATTCTTTATCATCGCGGGGTACTTATTTCAATGCAGTGCTCTTTTATACTGTTCCTGTTAGGTACTACGGTGTAAAAAACACTACAATTGAAACACGATTGAGAGACTTAATTTGCAGAAATTGACACCCTGAAATGTTGTTTCAGTCGTTAGTTCTGGCAGGTGTAGGCTGCCACCACGCTGGCTTGCTCTTCGAAGAGAGATTAAACATCGAGCATGCTTTCAGGAATAGGGACTTACCTATACTTATCACTACTACTACTCTAGGTAAGCATAGAAGTATAATGACGTCCTATTTGGCGCAGTGGTACTACACCCGCCTTTTGCGTCAGAGATTCGATCCCCGGACAAGACAAATATTTGTGTGCATGAACATATCTATTTGTCTTGGTCTGGGTGTTTAATATGTATTTTATGTTATGTTTGTATGTATTTACAATAAATATATAAGTAAGTATGTTTATCCGTTATCTAGTGTCCATAACACAAGTTTTTCAAGAAACTTAACGTGGGCTAGATAATGGTGTGATTGTATGCAATTATTTATTATTTATTTATTTACTAATGTTAATAAAAACACTTTATCAGCAGCTTGTAGCCCTTAGGTTTGTAAATGACATATTGCTGCACTTTTCATTTTAGTGTAATCAATTTAAGTTCTGGGTCACCCGTTGACTATCTTAATTAAAAAAAGCTTAACGAAACTCACAATATCGAATGTGATCAATTGAGTATTTCTATCTTACATAAACTAAACAAAGAAAAAAAAATTTGTAAGTAAGACATAGGATTAATCCCTACCTAATGGATTAATCTTATATCAAAAGAAAGAAACATTAACCCACAGATGGGAATTACTCAATGAAATTTGTAGGTACCGTAGTTTTTTGTTGATGAAATGATGAAACTAATATTCTGTTTTGTGATCTAGCGATGGGTGTCAATTTGCCAGCGCATCTAGTAATCGTCAAAAACACACAACAATATGTCAACGGAGCATATCAGGTATGTTTGTGGAAAAAACTAACATAATTAACACCTTGACCTCATCCTTTCGAGACAAAATCGCGATTATTTCAGTCCATAAACTAAAAGGCAAACTTACAATCCGATTAAAGCTATTAACCTTTTGCTAAGTTAAAGTCTTAAATCATTTACCATCTAGGAATACAGCATAAGCACTGTTCTACAAATGTTGGGACGTGCTGGGAGACCACAATTCGATACTGATGCTACAGCTGTCATTATGACGAGACAAAAAGATAAGGTAATCACAATATTTTTTTTAATAATGCCCGACATACAAGGCTTAGTTTTTCAAGCTAGGATAGTAAACTAACGTTAGTAAGCTAGCAAGATAGCTATTATGGCTTCGTGTGAACATAGCTAGCTTCATTTCTAGTATGGGCCAGGGGTTACTCCTGACGACATAGCGCTGAGATCGAGATTAAATTATTACTATAAGTAGAAGTCAATAATTATTAATGATTTTCGACGTTGATTCGATTTTTATTGGCTCTACTCTACAATTGATTTCTAGACTACAAAAATATTTTATTTACTAATTTCAAGTATTATTTTTTAGTTTAATTGCGTATTATTAGTCATAATTACTGACTTTTGACGTTAATTCAATCTCGATCTCAATGCGATCGCGTCAAAAGTAAGGGACCCGGTCAGGACAACAAGCCCTAGCTTGTAAAACTAGCCTCGTGTATAATGGTTAATGGTTTAAAAGTATTACTTATCTGCCCGTCAGTCAATTTCTTTATTCTCATGTATGCAATTTCATGTAATATAATGAAAAAGGTTTCTTTCCATTTGTTTACTAAACTTATAAAACATCTCAAAAGACATGACAATGTTTTGTTTCTGAGCCAATCAAAAGTGTATGTGAATTTCTAGTTGACCTGGACTAGAATAATAAGTGAAATTAGACCGAATATAAGGTCTCAGTAAAGAAAAGATTAGAAAATCTACCAAAACTTAAGCATATGTTGACAGTTGCACAAAATTGTCTCACACCCATAGAAACTAAATCTATGCTCACACCAGTCAAGCATGAATTTTTCAAGTTCAAGAGTCAAAAATGTCAAAGTAACTTTCCCGAGTCTCTTGATTATCTCGATTTTTTAATTCGTTGTAGATTTATATGAATGTTAAACAATATTAAAAGCTCTACCATTCGAAGCATTTTAATATCGTCTATATATTAGAGGCCCCCCGCGAATTTTCATTGTTCCTTAGAAAGATTTAATCCGTTAATTTACCTATGACATAGGTCATAGATTGACATTGATGATTTTTGTATAGATATAGATTTATACAAATATTAATCTAATTAATTGAGATGTATTAAATAGGCTTTTAATTTATAATTTAGGTATAGTCTTTCATAAAAATAATTAAAACTCCAGTTTATTGTAAAAGTTCTTTATAGTATATAAATTTCATAAGCTGTAGGAATTATCCTACTATAAAAATATAATCACACTTACACTAAATCTAATTTTATCTTTATTATAATGGCAATGATGGTCTTCACTTATCCTTTCTAATTTAATCACAGTAATGGTAACATTTTAATGATACACAGTTATTTACTAAAATACCATCTCATCGCTCTAATTTAAGAAATCGATCAATTTGCACAATTTGTACTTCTAAAAATAATCTGCAGTCCGTAATATGGTCAACACTCATTTGTTTTTTAAATGATATGATATAGCTACGTCTGCACTATTATTATTAAAATGTTACTATACACTAGTAAGATTTTTGTATGGTTTCCTGTTTCATACAAATAATACATTTTCAGTACGATGTCTGTTTGGATGGCTTAATACTCTCTTATTTATTACAAGTGTAAAAAAGTAGATTAATGTATTCGGTCCAGGTAACTTTTCTATCCACATAATGGACTGTACATTGTTTGTCATAAAATAATAAGATCTTTGAGTATATTTTAATTTCATTACAATTTTTACATATGTTACAGCTTTATACATATGTTGACATTGTTCTTATCGCATACACAATAAGAACGGTTACGTATTAAAAGAGCCAAGCGTGATTCGCTGTGAACTGTACTTTCGACTTTTTAAATGCACCTCGTCCTAGCGGTTTGTTCTTATAATTTTGAATTAATACAATGTCCGGTCCAGTCTTTCGTTGAGATTACTTTTTGCTTTTCCCGAACGGGTTGGCGTTTTCCTCGAAGGTTATTTTGGGCACGAATCCGCTTTCGCCTTCGACTGTGTACTCGACAGTCATGAGGCGGCCGTCGGGAAGGAGGACTCTGTATCCACCAATGACCTTGCCTTGAACGTCTCCGGACTCGTTTGCGCCAAAGAAGAGCTTTTGTTCTTGATCTTCTACGTCGTATTTGTATTCATACTGTGGAAAAGAAAATTTATCAAATATGTAGTTATATGGAATTTTCAACTTTTGTTAAATAATATGCGTAAAATATGAACAACAAACAAGTTTTCTTTTTATTAAAGTTGGTACTATAACAACTTATTTGAAAAATGTTTGAAACAAAAAGAAAATTCTTAAACTGACCGTGAAATTATCAAAATTGTTAACTTAGTTGAAGTTATTTAGACGTGTGTTTTTCTGGGGAGATAAAAATGTTCTTAGAATTTCTCGTGAGAAATACGAACAAGGTGAATAAAAGGTCGTATCGTTGTAATGCGCTATTATCCAGATTTTTTTAAAGCGCTACCATTCACGAATAACTTTGATGATTGTTATTATGAATGCACAAATAGAATTAGAAATATTCCTTTCAAATGTAAATAACTTTTGATAAATTATATGTTAGAACTGAATAGGAATAAGAACCGTATTTTTTAAGCCATACTACTTCACGATGGCACGGTGACCCCAAAATGAGTTTTGGCCTCCGACAATAAAAGACGCCACTGCTCCCTGCATTGCGCGACCTCTTTGGCAATACCTGCTCAATTTAGCACTAGGAGTTCATGCTGATCCTTGGCTACTTCTCCGTGGATGGGCGCCTGACCTACGCTTCTATTTATATAGCCATTCAATTATTCTTTCTTCATATTGGAAAAGTACACTCATTTGCAAAAAAAACGGGCGGTTTTGATTTTCATTCATCTTTAAAAAGATACAATACCAAAAAGGTTTCAATCGTTTGTACACGTTACTGGCCGGTTTTAAAAATGCTGTGGTATTTAAAAAAGTACGTTCTAAATTCAAATTTTCATTTGATGCTCATTTTTACAGAAAACCCCTTTTTATCCTACATTTTTGGCGCGAAGTTCCAGAAGTTAACATCGACTTTCATAACTTTTATTCAATTTTTATCGATTAATTTCATATCCTTGACTGTCAAAGCTTTATTTATTGCTGTTTGGCTGTATCAAAAATGGTAGATAAAGTGGTAAAAGCTACCAAAATTATCGCGCTGCTTGAAGAGGGTTGCAGCCAATGTTTCGTGGCTAGGAGGCTAAATATTAGTCGCTCGACAGTCCAAAGGACCTGGCAGCGATATCAGGAGACTGGTTCCGTCGAGAGAAGGCCTGGTTCTGGAAGAAAACCATGTACCCAACCACGGGATGATCGTTTTCTTGTGAGTCGCGCATTGAGAAATCGCAAATCTTCGTATGTGGATCTTAAGAACAACCTCCAAGAAGTAAGAAATGTGCATATTAGTCTATGGACGGTCAGGAGGAGGCTTCTCGCTGCCAATATACGCAGTCACCGCCCGGCCCGCGGCCCCAAATTACTCCGTGAGCACAGAGTTCACAGGCTTAGGTTCGCTAGAAATTGTGAATCATGGACTCAAGAAGATTGGAATAGGGTTTTGTTCTCTGATGAAGCCAGGATATCTCTGTTCGGTGAAGATCGACGTCGGCGAGTGATACGAAGACAAGGAGAACGCTTTGCAGAGGCATGTTTCCAAGAAATCACACCTTATGGTGGGGGCTCTGTTATGTTTTGGGCAGGAATAAATTCAATGGATTGTACAGAGTTAGTCTTCATTGAAAACGGCTCACTGACTGGGCATCGATACATAACGGAAGTTCTAATTCCTCATGCACAACCCGCATTGGCCGCTCTAGGTGAAGACTCGATTTTTATGGACGACAATGCTCGCGCCCACCGATCCCGCGATGTTAATGCGTATGTGCAAGAGGTCGGCATTCGTCGTTTGGATTGGCCAGCTCGAAGTCCCGACCTCAATCCCATAGAGCATGTCTGGGACGTTCTGAAACGGCGTGTGAGATCAGTACACCCGGCTCCGCAGACCATCAGAGAGCTGAAGAATGTGATTACTGCGGAGTGGGAACGTATTCCGCAAGCAAGTATCCGGGATATACTCGCTAGCATGCCCAGACGAATTCAAGCTGTGATTTTAGCTAGAGGGGGTCACACTCGACACTAAACATTTATCTGCTTTTACTTTATTAAAGAAAAACAAACAAAAAACTTTTTTATTTTTACTTCATGAGTATATGCACTACTAGCGAACGTACACTACTAGCGAGGTTTAGCATTATTTCCCATAAATTGTATCTAAATTTTATGAAATACTGATGAAAACGATTATTTTCTTATTAATTTACCAAATTGTGGGGATAAAACTACCTATAATTATCAAACAAAGCAATATTAACATTTGAAATGGTTCATTGCTTAGGTGCCCGTTTTTTTGCAAATGAGTTTAGTTGTACACAATAGAAACATATTAGGAATTACAAATTTATAGTTCACATCAAATTGGTAAAGTTTACTCACTTTAAATTTTATGGCCGTATTAAGTTCTTGTCATGGTTATATTGGCAATCAAACCTATAAGAACCCATGTCACATGTCATCTAGCAATGTTACAAAAGACGCAAGTTTGTACGTTGTTATTACAAAACAAAACCCAGATAAGATTGCTTGAGCAAATTGTGTATGAAGTTACTTTAATCCGTCGAGAGAAAATAAGGCAACTTGTGATTGGATAGATACTCGTATATATTTTTATACACTGGTTGAATTAAATATGTCTGCAGAACCTAGTGACTTGAGCTTGATATAATCATTTTGTATAAGCTCATCTTGTATTATGATCTCACGTAAAAGACAAAATCTTATTTTAAGATCACGAATAATTACAACAAAATAATTAAGTACGTAGTTAACTAGCCGATTTACATTGAGACAAATTTAGAATTCTAGTTTTTAAAAGTGCGTCTCGAGGTTGTGATTCAATTAGTTTTTTTAAACGTATTGTTTGCAATTAATCGAGATAAGAGTCAAAGTGCGCGCACAAAGGCGGTTAGACGCAATTGTAACCAATTAGTGAGTTTACGGCGCGACCGTTCACATAGTTAGCATAATAGCTGAGATGCACGATAGGAGCGAAGAACTAACGTGCCACCATGGTGAGCTATGAATGAACAATACCATATCACGGCCAGAGTGGACGAATGCATGTGAAGTCACGTCGGTTATGTTACCTTCGTATCAGATAATCAGAGTTGGCCTGCCTTGAAAGTACGCTGATAAATGGCAAAACATTCGCGAAGATGCCACTGCAGTTTTTCAACGTTAATTGGAGCGTTAATTGCTAAGCAGATCACATTGATTAAATACCACTTCCCAGAATAGTGGTAGCAAGTTTAAAAGGTATGATAAAATTTGCTGAGTGACTACTAATTAAAATCTTTGCTTTTATCTGTGTAAATCAGACTAAACTTAGATAATGCGTTGCATGTTGCTTTTTCTCTACTTAAGATTTGGGTCGTAAACTTTCAGCGATAAAACATTCCTCTTTTATCTTAATTATCGTTTAACTTTTTGGAATACATTGCTCTTTAAATGCAGGATTCAAATTAAACCTTTAGTGTCATATGGCTTGGTGAAGCGTCGTGTCGCAATGCAGTGGTTGCGTCTAAATCCATAGCTGCAATGTTGTAGGTCAAAGGTATGCACGTTTTGTTTAAATTATTGCAGATGCGCTGGCGCATCCTTCGATCCTCGTTTATAATGTTAAGGCAGACAACTTTTAGCTTTGCGACCCTTTTACGAACAGTTATTACCCGACTCAATCTTATAATGATTAGAAAATAACATCATTACTGATTCACATCATTATCAGATCTCAATAAATGGGCACGTAGTTGTAGGCTTATTTATCGATTCATCTGTTATTCAAATAAATAGGTCTTCTTTGTTTTTCATCAACGTAAATAATTGAATAATTTCAAATGTTCCACGATGGGAACGATGATACTGGTTATTTTACTCAATCTAAATTTAAGGCTGCCTTCAAGATTACTTGTATAATAACACTTATAATGTTGGATCAATATTATATCAAATGTCAAAGCTATTACGCAGACTTCAAATTATTTACAGCGTACGAACAAAATTTCTTATACGATATGTGTGTGAATTAATGACAAAAACTTATGCATTCCGCTTACCCATATTGACGAAGTTACCGAAAATCAGTAAATATAATAACGGGACTTAAGTATATCAATGGTTGTTTTTAACCAACTTCTAAAAAGGCTTTACTCGTCCAATACATATAATAGGTATATTTTTATCTATGTGCACCGATTACTCGCAGTCGGCCGAACTGATTTAAACGATATTATATGTACATCAGTGGCCCAATTCTGCTAATGCTTAGTCACTATCGTATTCCAATGGTGTGCCTATAGTAGTGCTGTTTTACACAGTTCTTGTTACAACAGTGTAAATAAACACTACTATTGGAACACCATTGAGAGACGATTATGACATAAATTTAGCAGAATTGACCCCCTGGTTTGTGGCCAGGTTGGTCCCATTTTTTCAAAAATTTAAGCGGTTCTGTAGTTTCAGGAAATCTTGAAAATTCTGTCGTTTTTGATACCATTAAGTCTACGGATAATCGATCATAACTGCTTAAGATTGACTTCAAAATGTAAAAAAATAAGCCTCTAAGAGTCGGTGCCAGCCAGAGCAAAAAAGTTTAACGTTTACGAGTGCACCATCTACAAAAAATACATATATACACTCCATCGATGCCCTTGGCTTGCACCGACTTCAAAAGGTTTATTTTTTACTATATTTTAGAAAAAAAAAATAGTATTACAGGCATAGGGGGATACTTCTCTTCTTCTGCGGGCGCACTCGTTGCTTGTCGTACGCTTATGCATACAACCGCAAAAGTACATATCAACCATTTTCCTGACGACATCATTCTGAAACAACAAAAGAGTATGATTGTGAAATCGGCAGGTAATAGTACTTAGAAGTTAATTTGAATAAAAAAGTACTTTGATTTCAACGGTAATTTAACGAGGTAAAATCAAGCTTAATTTCTAAATTATTACTTTAGTTTGAATCCACTGTTGCTTTGCTTTAATAGTGAAGGGTATTAAAAATTATACTTATAATATTAATAAATAACGCATTCACTTGCTTCTAAACAAAGAAACCCTATAAGTACTCTGTAAAATTACTCATTTAATAAATAGTTTGAAACTTAGGTGGCTATTCAGTTGTCGATGACGGCTTTATGTTTTTATAATATTACAGGGTTTCCGTGGATCGTTCATCAATCAAGTAACAATGAGCGATTAGTACGCTAATGCGAATAAAGAATGCGGTCTTTGATTATCTTCTTTGCATTTGAAAGAATGCATTGAAGCCACCATTGCAGTTGTACGAGGATTGAAAAGATTGTATCTGGAATACTAGTAGGAAAATATAATATTAAATAGTCATTTTCTGTTTTTCTTAAACAAAATATTTTAAATTTTATTTTGAACAAGGGTGAAAATTCTGATTAATGTTACCTACCTACGTAAAACAAATAAATTACGTTATTGTTTCATAAATCAAGTAACTAGTAAGATTTTTGGGATTTTTGTTCCTTACGGAATGGTATGTTATGTTAGCCAAAACCAAAAATATATGTCAATTGTAGTAACGTTTTGATATTCGTCTATTCCTATATACTATCTGTCTGCCATTATCAAGAAGTCTGTATTAAAATCAATTACTAAAGTGCTATTCTAAGACAAGATGAATATCAGAAGTCTAAGAAGCTCTCTTACGAAAAAATCAAATCATAAAGTACAAGTAATTTACAACCACAGTAATGTTAGTAGTCACTTGCATAAGAATCAATGGCAATAGCGTGACAATTACCTATATAAAATTATGAAAAGTCATTTGTACGTGCTAAAGTTTAACTACCAACTGATTGGGATTCAGTTTGATATAATAGTTATTGTCACATCACGCTATTATTTTCTTATAGGTTTAGAGATAGAGATCGCTACGACATAATGATGATGATGCGACTGTCATTGATCTGCCCATCTAACGAAGGTCCGGGTAATTATAAAACTCTCATAATTTAGTAGAAAAAACATCAAACAGGTTTTATGAGTGTTGATTACTATTGATGATAAGTGATAACGTTTTATTTATAATTGAAAACCTTTGAGTAATATAATCGCAGTCATTTGTAAACTTTTCTGAACGTTTGAACAAAATCGACGGATTTGTAGAGACTTGGTAAAACTGATGAGACGCGTTCAAATTCGAACGTCTTTATTATCTCGACTCCGATTGAACAAGAATGTTGATGAAACTAAGTTAAATTGAATGTAAAAACGGAACTGGTGAATGATAATGGGATGAAATATTTTACATTACATAATTTTAATTACAATATAACTAAATACGACACAATTTGGATTAGTAAAAAAGAAAATTTATATATCGCATTAACACTTATCAGATTATCTTAAAATCTGAGGGTTTAAAAGGGCGCAAAGCAATTTTGCTATATGAATTATCTGACAATTCATGTATTTGCTTATTTCCTATGAAATTTGGTTTTAGTAAGTTTTCTTGCCTTCGAAATATTCAAAGCAAATTTTGCTACACTGATGCTGACATAGTTCTAAACTCCATAGAAAATAATCAATTAAATGAAATTGTAAGGAAATTCATTTAGCAATATTGCGTTAGCGCCCTTTTTAGGGTTTCGTAGCATAATGGCAAAAAACGAAACCCTTATAGATTCGTCATGTCCGATGTATGTCACAGCCACTTTATTCCAAAACTATGAGGATTACACAGTTGAAACTTGGTAGGTAGATGTATTCTGTAAACCGCTTCACGGTTTTTACACATAAATAAAAAAATATATATATTAAGGGGTCTCCCCATATATAGAACTGAAGCTGAAAAATTTTTTTTTAATGCCAATGCTTGAAAAATAAAATAGTAGGACCGCAAAGTAGAATGCTTTGGCTGGCACCGACTCTAAAAGGTTTATTTTTTGTTTTTTAGTGTTTTGAAGTCGGTTTTCATTTTTTTTATAAAAAGTTTTTATTTCACAGTTTTTAAAGGAAGATAATATCATGTCATCCAAGTAACAAATATGAAATTAAATATATAAAAATGCTCAAAACATAAAAAAGTACTGGGTCAAACTAAACCAAATTTTTATGGGACCGATTGGCAACTATTCTGCATCGAACAAAAAAAGAATCACGGAAATTGGTTCAAAAATCTCGGCGTAATCGGTGTACATACATAAAATATATATATACCAACCGAATTGAGAACCTCGTCCTTTTTTTAAGTCGGTTAAAAACGGGTTGTAATCGGTAAAAAATGTACGTAGTATGTACATTTAAGTAATATACTTAAAGCCAAATGTCGATTAGACAATCGTGCTTAATCAACATAGACAATCGTTCGTTTAATCCGTTAATGAATTCAGGCCTTAGTGTATTATAGAATTCACACTAAGGTTTGCCTGTAAATAATTGTACTCACGGCCTCGCGTGATCGGTTCCTACGGGCAATTCCCTTTGTAGTCGCGCCGCAATCGCGACAGTCGAGACGTGTGATTACGCACTTATCTGGCGCTTTTTGCTAATAAAAGCTACGGAGTAAGATTATACACTTTGACACTGCTAAATAGCCTCTTTAAACTATTATAAAGATTTATATTGGAGACTGAGTTTTTAAATTATATGATTACATTGAATTCGATAAGTATATTATTTCAATTTCAGCTTTTTTTTCTTTGCATTTTTTTTTGAGTACATATTCCGATTCTGTTTGATTAATCGCTAAAGCTTTTCACGATTAATCAAACTTTAACATGCCTAATAAACTCTATTTAATTGATAATTCTACATTTGCATAAACAATATTTTATATTTTTGAGCTATCATGAAAACTCAGTGGTGGTGGTAGTAAGTGGAATCCAGGATGCTACCTTATCCTTTCCCGTATAGTATTCAAATAGGGACATAAAACAGTTTGTACAGTCGGGGAATTTCCCGGTTGATCAGTAGAGTTTTTTTGAGAAATAATATTCGGAATGAATTAAGGTTAAAGAAACAATGTTATCATAAAATGAAATACCTATTAAATGATTTTCTTTAATTCTATTACTTTTTGAGATAACTTTCTTTAAAAAAAACTCTACTGATCAACCGGGAAGTTTCCCGATTGTACAACGGTCCGTCAATAATCTTCTCCGGCATGGAGATTCACGGATGACGGAAAACATATGTAGTGCTTAAACTAGCATACGAATAGTTCTACGGCCATAACGGACCGTATTTTCACGGATTCGAAACGGACGTATGCGTAAGCGTTCTTATACCTACCGCTTTCTTCAGCGCATGAAGCTACGAAATAATATTAACGTTTTTTTTTAATACTTACACTATAACTAAGTACTCAAAATACTAAAATATATTGACAGAGTTGCGTAAAAGTGAAACATTGTTCAAATACTAGACATAATTTACTATCACAGCCCATAGAAATAGACTTAAACGCAAGAAAACAAACAACAAAACACTAACAATTAAATTTTATTGCAAGGACAGCCGTTTACATAAATTCATCAGAAATAGTCAGACAAAACACTGTTATTTTCATAATGAGCATGGTTAACAGCCATAGGGACCGCGCATTATGATTGACTTTTTTGTCGAACAACAGCTATCGAGTTTATATTATGCGCGCTTCCATCATATTCCTATAGAAATGTGATGCACAACTTAATAGTTGTACAACTATGTAGTTTTACTTGTAAAAAGATAAATACAAAAATACATTTTAACAATCTTTCAGCACTGTTATGGGTAGTGCTTTCATTATATATATAGCGTTAAATTTATATTAAATTAATAAACAGACTTTTTTTTTTTTTTTTTCTCTCTCATTGATGAAGCGACGGTGGCCAACACCGTAGAACGGTGAATATACTAGAAAAATTCGACGTGTCCTCATAGGTCTCTGTAGCATAATTGGTTAGTGCATTGGGCCGGACTCCCAAGGATGCGGGTTCGAATCCCGTCAGGGCGACATGAGACTAGTTGCTTTTTTCTGGTATATTTTCTTGTTTAATATTTATCACATAAAAATAGCGTTGTAAAATGCAAAATTAAAAAGTTATAATTAAATGGCTGTTTCATCTTAATCGATAGTCAAACATCTGTAAAGATGTTTCTTTCGAATGCGAGGATATTTCTCTCATTGATGAAGCGACGGTGGCCAACACCGTAGAACGGTGAATATACTAGAAAAATTCGACGTGTCCTCATAGGTCTCTGTAGCATAATTGGTTAGTGCATTGGGCCGGACTCCCAAGGATGCGGGTTCGAATCCCGTCAGGGCGACATGAGACTAGTTGCTTTTTTCTGGTATATTTTCTTGTTTAATATTTATCTAATAAACAGACTGTTTTTATTTTATGTTCCCAAAGTGAAGGGGGAGGTTGTGTTATGTGTTTAGAACAAAATTAGGGGTTTTTTATTTATTTTATCGTGTATGTTTATAATTATATATATTCAGATAATGAATTGTTGAATGAACCTAAAATATGCTATTATCTGATTTTACAATTCAATGCAATTCAACTGAATGATTTTGCTTAACAGAACAACAATCATAGCATTGATTAATGTTGCACTGCAAGTCGGAAAAGCCTGTAATTAATATCGGAAAAAAATACATGTACACCTTTCTATGACAATCTCAGTCACAAAAGGGATTTACTCAATTTTAACTATTCGTACGTAATGGTATGAATTAATTAGCTATACTTGATCTAGTTTCCCACGTCTCGTACAAATTAGTAACTTATTGGCGGTTTACAATTGTCACTGGGTGGCAATTTAATATGTCACTGTCACATAAGTGTGAAGCTATATACATGGACTTATGATACATTTTTAAATATATTTTTTTGGATAATACAACTCGGCCACTAGTGAATTCTCAGATGAGAGATGTTTCTTTCGTATGAAAGGATATTCCTAGCATTGATGTGACAACGATGGCCTACAGCGTATTAAAAATATAAAAGTATTGGAGAATTTCGACGGTGGCCTGCAAGTCTCGGTAGCTCAGTGGTTAGAGCATTGGACCGGATTTCCAAAGGTCGTGGGTCATGTCCCATTATGAGAATTCACTTGTGGCCGAGTCGATGTTTTCCACTATTTTTCTATTAAAAAATTCATCATAAGTATAAAAATAGCATTGAAACATGCAAAAATTAAAAAATCATAAACTAAATACTTAACTCAACATAAAACAAAAACTGAAGTAAAAACAATGTAGTAGTCTATTAATGGTCATTAATTCGTAGTCAAGTAAAAACAACATACAATTACGTAAAACTTGGCTCGTATGACCCATCTCCTAACCAGATAGTTAACTAATAACATGTGTTTGTTTATTTGTTCACAGCATGTGATACACTAGACTATGATTGCCGCTCGTATGACTATTAAAGCTGTTAGCTAGTTATTTCCCTATCAACGTTTTTGAAAGTAATCATTAGTTGTCGGAATGACTTCACAGTCGCACAATGATGAAGCGATAATGCAATATTCTTAATCTGATTGATATGTAAACTATTTTACCTAACTTTCGTAACGCACTTTTTCTATAATAATGCCGAAAATAATTATGTATGCATGTCGCACAGGATGAGAATATAAAATGGTTGTTCGCGACCTACACCGCCGTGTATATTCTTTTTGGCCTCCATTCTAAATTATAGTTTTTTATTAGCTTGTCATCAATGTTTATATCAAAAAATGTCTACCAATACGTGCGTGTGAAAATAAGTAAAAAATATATAATATTAAATATAGTTTAAAGTGGAGCTAAGAGTTTTAATTCATTCCATAGTATTGAGTTAATTCGATAGGTTTTCCGTTGAAAACAAATTATGCTTTCTTATGTAAATATTGGGTCACAATTTATAAGCAGTTGCAAACAATTGCTACCTAATACTTATTATATTTTTCTTTTTTTCGACTGCAAAATTTTGTATTATAAACAAAAATGTTTCATTTGATTTCATAGAGGTCGTTGATGTCTTTTGTAGGAAGATATTAAATTTCTGTATATATCGTTTATATTTATGCCCGCAATGGCAAAATATTTCATAATTATGTCAATAATGAACAATGTACACCTTTTCATTGTAAAACTTTATTATTTTTGTTTTCAGTAAGTACAAATAAATCTGAATTATTTTATTGTGACCATGTATGGAAAAACATTTTATTGTTATATTATTCAAAACAATATAAAGTCGTGTATAAAGCCCTTCATGCACATAATCTGAAACATAAAATACAGCTTCTGAAATATTCAGCGCAATTTTCTAGTTCAAGGTCGCAACATTTTGCATATTAACTAAAGTCAATTTAACTAAATTATCCATCAATACATTCTTAAGCTACTAATTAAATCGTTAATACTAAAAAGCAGTCTGTCATAGATGATCGAACACAATGGTTAATCGCTTTGTGAGAACTCACCTCAACGTACACGAAACACAACAAACACGACACAACACAGCGCAACAATACACCGGTGACAATAGTCTTGATGAGACTGGCACACGCCCCGTGCTTGCCTCGCCTTATATATGCACCCCACATGTAACGTAGCCCTATCGATGTCCCTCCACGCGTGGTCGTATGCGTCAATACGTTATATTTGCAGACTTTAATTATTCACGATCTGTGCTTTCAGGCGAGCTTTGTTCTTACAGCTCTGTTCTGGCGACTTAGGACTTTGTGATATAACCAGTACCATACATGGGTGTGTGTAGATTATGGACAGTATTGTTTATTTAAGCAAAGTGCATTATATTTGATTGTCATGGTTCCATTTCTACGACATTTTCGTGTGGTCGTCTTTGGGCTATGGTTCATATTATTATTTTAATGGCCCTAATTAATAACAATATACCTATTTTATTAGCTATTAATATTAAAAAAATGTTTAAGGTAGTAAATAGGATAGTCTTATTAATGGTCTTGAGAACATCATATCATTTTCTAAGATAGGACATAACATAGCCGAAAATGTCCATAATTAATAACGTTTCCAATATTTAGTTTTTTTTTTGTGAAGACTTACAGATCTTTATGAAATAGTGGATGTTTAAAGTACCAACTTGAAGTATTAAAAGGATACGGTGGTTGGCTGTATAATTTAATTTCTAATGACTTAAGTATTTTACTTGTTTGAATTACTGATTTAATTTAACTTATCTAAAAGTTATGCAGACTGTGTCTATATTTTATACTAGCAATCGCTCGCGGTTTCACCCGCGTGGTACCCGTTCCTGCGGGAATATCGGGATATAAAGTATCCTATGTTTATAACCAGGCTATCTACTATCTGTGTACCAAATTTCATACAAATGCGTTCAGTAGTTTCGGAGTCTATTCAATGCAAACAAACAAACAATCAAATGTTTCGTCTTTATAGTATTAGTACAAAAAATAGCTGAAATTAAAAAATATTTTCAAAGAAAACTTACGAAAGGCATAAGCTACAAACATTTAATTATTCATACATAATGTCAATGTAAGTACTTAATTCTATCGTGTGATAGAATTTATCTACACACAGTATTTTCGTAACTTATTGGTACTTCATCACCGTGGACGGTAATTATTTCATAATATAACGGCTTTGTGTGCCTACTCGGTCATCAGCCAATTAAAATATCAAATGATGTGGCCGTGAACCTTGTTTTTAATTACTAGGAGTCTCGTTATTCGTGGATAACGAATCCTTGATTATCACCACTTACGGTGTTAAAATAAATCTTGAACTTATCAATCAGTAAGTAAGTTATGCTTTTTTACTTTCGACTGGGTATAGGTATAATTAATAAAACTGAACTATGTTTGATAGAACACGCGCTAATTTCAATAACTACCATCCAGATATTATGGATAGTGGTTAAGAGAAAGATTGGACCATGGACAAGGATATTGGCTTTTCGTCAAAATAGTATATTAGACGAACGGAATAGGATGTAAGTGTTTGGAATAATGTCCACGCGGGTGAAGTGTTCTTTCTACAGTGACAAAAGCCTATTAAAAAAATATTTGAAAAACTTTTCTAATAAATTCATAACAAGTGATCAATCGCCATGTTGTATATTAAGGTTTGATTCCTCCATCTAACTTTAACGATAACTTTAACATTAACTGGGGGAAATGATAGGATTTGACAGCTTTGACAACTATATATCGGTTAAAGTTAACTGGTGCAACCTAAGCCTAAACTTATTGATTAATGCCCGAAATTAATGTATACTAATATTATAAAGAGGAAAGATTTGATTGTTTGTTGGCATTGAAGGCTCCGAAACTACTGAACGGATTTGGATGAAGTTTGGTACACAGATAGTAGATAGCCTGGTTATGAACATAAGATACTTTATATCCCGATATTCCTACGGGATCGGGAACCACGCGGGTGAAATCGCGAGCGGCCGCTAGTTATCTACATGTAGATATGGATAGTATTTGAGATAGTTGCCTAGGATACTGGTTACATTGCCTAGCAACTGTCGTTATTTTGGTCATATTAACAAAAATCAATACTAAATAACAGATAGGTCTTTTCTAATCTACTTAAAGCATATAATATCAGGCGTAAGGTACTAATGCAAATGTATTATAAAGGGTAGAAATGTGTTAAGAGATTACAATACAGTCTATAATTATGTGGGGCGGCCCTTCTTCCTGGTAGCGATCCTTGCCATATCAGTCGGTGAAAGCGAACAGTATTATCTGTCATTCCCTGTTCATGATGAGGAAATGACTCACATAAGTTATGTCTTTATGATCTTACACGTTCGTCAAATCTAGATTCTATACCACATCATGACTAAAGCAAATTACAGAGGAAAGTGGGTTAGGATTATGACTATTATTTTTAAGCGATGAATAAAATTAAAGTTATCTTATTAAAAAACGTTGCATCTTTAACAATTATTAAATATTTTATTGTTATCTCTGATAATATGTGCTTACGTAACTTTATGTATTTTGTAATAAAAACCAACTTATAACAACGCATGAGAAACCACAAATAATAGAAATGCATGACAATAATGTATAGTTTAGTGTATTAAACCTGAAATAGGATTATTCGTTAAAAGTATGTTATCGTATCGAGTTCAATTCACTCACTTTTTGCTACCTATTATACACTTAATAATTAATTTTCATGAACAGCATCATCAAAACTGCCTACTGATTTACTACGATAATGAATATTTATTACAAAAATTACCTCATAGTGATCGCTATGACTGAGTCACACTTACGAAAAAGTTATGTTATTTATGCAGATGCATACAATTACCATGTAACCCGGTCAAAATTTTTCATGCATAAAAGATTTGGAATCGTGCTATATTTCTGAGATTTTTATAACCGGATCATTAATTAAAACATATATTACTGGATCGGGTTATCACTCGTCAGTTTCCCTAATTGATCAGTTTCCATAATACCTCATACTTTTACATTGTGTTATTTGTCCCTAAATGTAAATATTGAAGTTTAACTTAAATTGTTAATACAATGACACGAAGATTATCATCTAGAAGTGACTACTTTACCTTTAATGTGAAATCTTAAGATGCCATTTAAATATTTTGTTGGCTCCACTTAATGCGTATTGTAATTAAATATTTAAGGAATTAATAGGAAAAACTTTGTTTTTTGTGTATGTATTACAATACAAGGACAAGATTGATTTTTATCTTTCGTTGTTTTTTAGAATATTTGCTACCTTACGCGATTTTAATTTGTTCAACAAAAAATTAGCATATCAGTAAATTATTTTAGTGGTGTGTGGTCACGTCACGATTGTATATTCCTTAAAAATATAATTATGTTTTAATGATTCAAATGTTTATGTACTAAAAGTTTATAGTCGGTGCCAGCCAAGGCTTTCTACATTGCACTTATATTAACTACTTATGCATATTTTTATTTTTCTTGCCTTGGCTAGCACCAACTCCAAAACTATTTTTTTTACTTTTTGAAGTCGGTATATTTTTTTTATAAGTAGTTTTTTAATTCACAACTTTTAAGTTACATTACATCCCGTTACTTACACAAAAAATCAACCAATACACAACAATGATGTCATCTAGGTAACGACTACTTGCCAAAACGTAATTGAAATTTTTCAGGATTTTCAAAAAACTGCTCGCCAGATCATCGTAAAAAAATTATGGGAGCACACGAACTATGTTCTTTCAGATAAAAAAAACCCGACAAGTGCGAGTCGGACTCGCCCACCGAGGGTTCCGCCCAAATTATATTTCATTCGCTTCATTCTTCAGATATAAGTATAAGTATACCACAATGTAGTTTCTTTTTATCTTACTGGCAACTCGCACTTTTAGAGGGTATCACTATATTTTTTTTTTCATTTTAACGCTTCTATATAATACGCGCCTCTAGTCGAGACGATCATTCTTTAGAGTTCATTAACAAAGTTTCGTCTGGGATTTGGGAAGGGTGGGACCTTATATCTTCGAATGAAGCGAATTCATATAATAATGATCGCACTTCACTTGGAAGTTCGTTTTATCATCTATTAGGTACTGCACCTAGGTCCTACATCATATAATAAATAGTTCGGAAATTAAGTTTCACATTTTTTTCGCAGTGTTCCCGAAATAAAGTTTGCAAAACTTAAGACTAAATTTTTCATTTTTTAATTACAAATGTCTAGTTTTCAGATTTTTTCCTGTACTTGTAGTTAAAGACGATATTAGTTGTCAAATGTCATAGTTCTAGGTCAACGGAAAGTACCCTATGAATTTTGATTCCCTTGAGAGTGTCGAAGTATACGTTATTGCGGCATAAAGAGACTTACCTTTTTTAACGGTAATTTTGAAGTTTGATTTTTTTTACAATTTCAAGAGATTGTAAACGTGAATAATATGGTTTAAATTTCAACTCGATACCTCCACGTATTCTAGAGTTTTCCCGAAATTCAGTTTCCGAAACTAAAGACTATATTTTTATGGTTTAATTACAAATGTACAGTTTTTAGTTTTTTTCCCTGTATTCGTAGTAAAAGACGATATTACTTACCTAATTTCATAGTTAGAGCTCAACAGGAAGTATCTTATCAATTTTGATTCCCTTGAGAGTGTCGAAATCTACGTTTTTTTGCGACATAAACGGTCCTATCTGGTTTTTACGTTAATTTACAAGTTTGATTTTTTTACCCCATCAACAGACTGTTGCCTTAAATATATGGTTTTAATTTCAACTCGATACCTCTACGCGTTCTCGAGATAAACGAGGACAGACAGATAACAAAGTGATCCTATAAGGGTTCCTTTTTTTGCTTAGAGGTTCGGAACCCTAAAAAGAATGATTAATATCAGTTGACAACTGACGACGTTATATTAAAACGTACCTACATTAAAAAATATATATATTCGACTTAAAACCTCCTTTTTTGAATTCGGTTAAAAATACTTATTTCTTTGATAAAAAGAAATGATCGCTGTAGAGCTTAAGATTCATGTTAAAAAGTTTTTTTCTTAAAATTGACGTTTGAATGTTAAGATCATACATTAACTGAACTTTAGACTCTATTTTTCGAGGTTATTTTCACCAATCGGTAATAGATTGAGTTTTCCGTTTAAATTTTACAAACCGAAAAGCAATTTGATCAAGAGTTATGTTAAAGTTTTACAATCGAGAGAGGTCAAAGAGTCATCGTTTGCGCCTCGTATTCGTCTCACGTCAT
Organism: Chrysoteuchia culmella; assembly: GCA_910589605.1. Classification (NCBI taxonomy): domain Eukaryota; kingdom Metazoa; phylum Arthropoda; class Insecta; order Lepidoptera; family Crambidae; genus Chrysoteuchia; species Chrysoteuchia culmella. Next base: position 9,403,275 of record OU342651.1, read on the forward strand.
TGCAACACGCGACACTGCATTCGGTAGAACAAACTTCAACCTCTTTAATTCTTATGAAATTTATATTCCTACATTATGTCATTGTCTACCTGAATCAGGAAGGCAAAAGATAGTATTAAATGATAAGAAAAAATACGAACATTTTATTCAAAACGTATCAAAGAATTTTGTATTTATTAACTTCAAAAACACCGTCTATTGCTACAGGTCGATTTACAATTCCTTTTTTTCTCTCAGCGTCACATTTGCATTGTTTTATCTCGGGGCCAGAATTCTCTTTTTGGCCCTTTATTTTTTCTATAATATACGCGTTTTCAATTTCCAACATATGTTTCTCTCGTTGCAGAGCTCGCTTAACTAATTCTGCTTTTGATACACGTTGCCACAGTCTTGTTAGACCGCATGTTGAGGATATAGCATTGAGAACTAATGAATTATCGGACTTAGTTGATCGTATATTATTTTTTACTTGTGACGGCGAATAAGGTCCAGTTGAGCCGTAAGGCAAAACTTTTTCCCGTTGACTTTCGAATTTCCTGCACAGAGCTGCCATACGGAGGATCTTTTCGCCTGTTTTATAGGCATTCTCAAGCCATTCTATAGCTCCATCTGTGGCTTTTACCAGCGTTGCCATCTGCTTCATATCAAGGGCGCACCCATTGATAAGACGTCTTTTAAGCTTGTGGCACGCAATACGATGTCTGTTGCGGCGGTCTCGAAACTGGGCTTGTTTAGTACCGGACTCATATGCAGCTAGCTCCGACCGCAGACGTTTCAGAAGTCCATCACTATTAGCTATTTTCTTGCCTTGTGAAGCTATAATATCGGCCATCAAATTTTCCTTTCGCCGTAATTTGCGCATTTGCTTCTGATTTTCAGCAGTTTCCACTACATAAGCTTTAAGGACAGCTTTATATTCTTCCCATACAGCGTTATATTGATCTTCAAGAAAGGATCTTAGGTTATCACGTATACTAGTGTATTTGTTTGTGTCTTCGTCTTGCTTAACCAAATTCTCCCCTCGAGTAGTCCACGCTATCGCGTCTGCTGTGGTGTGACCGTGATACAGGAGTAGTTGCAAATGTGTTTCTGCAGTATCATGGTCCTTCATAATGTTGGTTGCGTCATCTTCTCCCCTTTTCAGCAATTCTGCGGTTTTTCGGTCGTTGTCCTTGGACATTTCTTCTAAATCTGATAAGAATTTAACGATCATATTGTCGATCGTAGTGCAAAAACTGGCTATGGTTCGTTGAAATTGATCATCGGCGGTGTCCATTAACTTCATTGTGTAGTTGATTTGATGATCCTTTTTGTCATAAGCTCGCTCGAAGGTGTGCCATATGATTTCGATATCTTGCTTGAATACGGGTTCCTTTATCTTGAGCATGAGTTCACGCCATGTTTTATCCAATTCACCTTTCTTCAATGCTTGAGCAGCGAGCTCTCTTTTCAGCTCTTCACGCTTTGCTTTCTTACGTGCCTCGGTCTCAGCGCGAAGTTTTTCAAGCTTTTTAGCTTCCTTTTTCGCTTTTTTCTCTTCTTTCGTTAAAGCCATCATGTATGTGTATACTAATTATTCAGATGAAAGTGTAAATATCACAAATTCTATAGTAGGTAAATATTTATAAATTAAAATGACAAGGGATAACCTCGATAATATTATGTCACTGTCAATTTTATTTATTGCTCTTTAATTTCACTATCTTCACTTCTGGCTAGTAATTTAAAAAAGTTTATGTTATGTTGTTTGTGGTTTGTTAGGGCCTATTGGCAAATTAGCGAAGCGGAAAACATGGAGTTTGTATAAGAAAAAACACGTCTAGCTTTTTCCAACAGTTAGTTTGTTGTGTTAGTATACTTCTTACGCATTACACACACATATATATATATATATATATATATATATATATATATATGTGTGTGTGTGTGTAATGCGTATATAACGTTTGTAATTATGTTTCAGAAATTACTTACATTATTAATTAATTTCAATAAATGTAAAAATATACTAATAACACAATTTTAGTCAGAGGCCCGCAACCTCTTCAGAGCTACCTCCACAAGCTGTTAGTGGAAAACCTGAACAGCGAAGCCGCGCTCGGTAAAGTTGGAGACGTAGCGCAAAGCGTACAATGGCTTCGCTCAATATTCCTGTACGACCGCTCAGGACCAAAGAGATACCTCGGCCTTACTCCCTCTGCTAAATAATATTTAAAAATACTGATCAATAGGTCCGGTATCAAACGGAGAACCGGTACCTAGTCGGAGGCACGGAGCCCCTTCAAAGTTACCTCCACAAGTGGTTAGCGGAGAACCTGAACAGGGAAGACGCTCTCGGTAGAGTCTAAGACGTGTCGCAATGCGTACAGTGGCTTCGCTCCACATGTCTCTATTACAACAAAAGAACCAACGAGGTCCAAGCTCGGCCTTACTCCTACAGCTATATAATATTTAAAAATACTGTTTAACAGGCCCGGTACCAAGCCCTAGTCGGAGGCACAGAACCTCTTCAAAGCTACCTCCACAAGCGGTTAGCAGAGAACCTGAACAGCGAAGCCGCGCTCGGTACAGTTGGGGACGTAGCCCAATGCGTACAATGGCTTCGCTCTACTTTCCTCTACGTGAGAGCTGCCAAGGACCCTAAAAGATACCTCGGCCTTACTCCTGCTGCGCCGAGCCACCAAATATCCAAGAAAATTGAAGGTATGAAGTTGCATAGTGTCTCAAGCTTTAGGTAAAGAGCTTTTTTCAATTCGATTATCAGTCAAACTGATAAAAATAACCTAATTGAAGGAAGGATTTTTGCCATGTAATACTTTTTGTTGACATCGCATAATTTCATATGTTTCTGTGATTCATTTTTTATAGAAAAAAATGAATCACAGAAACAGCATCGCAAATCGCAGAAAGTTAATAGAAATCTAATTCTACACAATCGGATTTGCAGGAAATCGTTTTTTCAAGTTGTGCCTTGGAATTTAATACCAAATATACAATTCGAGTAGTGTTCAATTCAAATTAAAAGTGAATTTTAATTATTAATTGCGAGCTGAATTTTATTTTTCTCTCTCTGTGATCTGCGTTTACAAAAGCCAGAAAAACTCTCCTTGCCGTCCCTGCAATAGTGTAAAATCTCTGATTATATTGTATAAAAAACAGACAACGCGCTTTAACGCATCCAATTAAAGAAAAACGTGATGACACTGTGATTGCGAATAAGGCGAATGTTTCAAATACTAACATCTGCATTAGTCTAATTCCATAAAGATTTAAGTCTATTAATAAATGGGTGACATTTGTTTTCTTAGTAAAATAATTGTGATGCTTTATGGACTTACATTTGACTTACAGAGCAATATTGGAATGGTAATGCAGTGTTCTACCATTACATTTTCCGTCAAATATTTCTGTGACAAGAATAAAATACTGCAAATTAGTTTAATTTTCAAATGATTTTACGATAGCTGTACTTTTATGTAGCTAAAGTGTCAACGGCTGCGAACATATAAAACAGTTTATATGTAGTGTTTTATATGTTCGCAGGTCAAGGACATTAAAATCTCTGTACAGTTTTTTGGAAGGAAATAGCACCGTGATGTTATTTCCTTCCAAAAAAACTTAGCCTTCCAAAAATTAATAGAAGCTGAAATATTCAAGTAATTCAGCATTAATGTGTGAAAAAAGTCGGGATTACATTTACTCAGTGATTAATAGACGACTGTGTCGCAACCAATGATAAATTGTAATAGTTGTGCATGACGCGACGACTCATTTCATTACTAATTCCAGTATTTGCAAGGCATTCATTAACTTATAAATGAAGTCTCTTGTATGTGTGTGTCAGTTTATATATACAAGCTTCCCTTTCCCGTGGGAATATCGGGATAAAAAATATAGTTACTCTCCGTTCTTGCAACTAACTCTATGTCAAAAATTAAGTCGATTGGTTGCTTAGTTGTGACAAGAAAGGACAAACAAACATTCTTTCACATTTATAAAAAATTACAAATGGTGGTACAAATTAAACAAAGTTACAAATTACAAAGGGTTCGATTCCCAGATGGGAATTTTGCGAACGACCTTTGGGAATCCGACCCACTGCTCTCAGAACATTGGGCCGGATTTCCAAAGGTCGTGGGTGTGGCCGAGTTGATTTTTTTCCAATATTTTTCTATTTAAAATTTATCATAAGTATAAAAATAGCATTGCATTTTTGCATTGCATTTGCATTGCATGCAAAAAAAACAAATGTCATAAACTCTTTCACAGCAATTCATCCTAATCCTAACTAATATTATGTTTGTCGTAGTCCAGGGAAGGTTTAAAAGGAAGCTAGTAAAAAAACAATTTAATTTTCCCATAAAAACTGTTCCTACCTACCTACCTGTCAAACATAGTGTCACTGGATTGACATATTTATTGGTTGTCAAGATGATACGAATTCCACGGGTCATCCAGTTTTTCAAAGTTTGCTATTCATATCGGTGGGTAATATTATTTCTACGGGCATAGGGTACCGTTTTCTGAACTTTCATGGAAAACCGAATACTTAATATTTACCTACCTTGTTAGAGCTATTAACTGTAACTAATTTACTACTTAAAAGCCATGAACTTTTGTTTACAATTGACTCGTTTTGGTATGACAAGCTTATCTTGATTGTTATCTTCGTAATGGCTTACGGATTTATCTACGTTTGTGAAATCATCAATATAATTACTCCCTAGTACTTGTTTTCCAGTGACCTTTTCATTTTTGACAACTTCGATTTAAACAACCATTTCAATTGAATCAAGATTTTCGCTTTATTCAAATAATGCTTTATTTAATTCAATCTATACATGTTACTTCATGTGACTTATGTTGTTTGATGCGCATTTAGTTAGAGTTTTTTGCCTAATTTATAATATACAGGGTGTTAAAAGACCCTACCGAAGCCGTAATATATGCGTAGTGTACATCAAACTAAATAAGAATATGTGGAAATAATTGCTGGGAAATTACTTTTATTTTTCGTTTTCAAAAATTGGTTGTTATTTTTATATGCAAAAAAACGCATGCAACAACGTGTGCGTGTGTCTAGAGGATATGAGTAGGCGGCCGGGATCCAGTTTATTTGTTTGGTTTTGATATTCATTGCGGTTTCGTAACTTTAAACGATAATTTTTAAAAACAAATTTTGACTTTGATCTTCGATAACTCCTTAACTATCAGGTTCCCAGATTTGGTCCCATACAAGAAAATGATAGTACCGATGGGGAGAATACGTGGTTTTCGTTTTCGTTATGGGTCTTTTAACACCTTGTATTTTTAAGTGTAGTTTGTATACAATACCTTTATTATATTTCCCGTGAATTATTTCTACTGAAATCTGTCTACAACTTGATTTGACTATTGATGCAAACAATAAAGCAATCTATAATTTTAAATAAAAAAATATGATCACTTTGCATAGTCAGTTATAATCAACATGTTTTATCAAATTATTAAATAATATAATATCTATAAGTGTTACCCGATTGCGCAAAAAGGAGGGCATTTTTTTATTTGTAAACCGACATAATATGATAAATTGAAAAAATAATATTATGGATTTTCAAATACTTACGTTATTTAAACCAATGGCTGTCACTATGCAGCCCGATGTTCAAGTTTAGCGACTGCTCTATAGGAAAATAATTATGGTTATGCGACGAGGGTCTAAAAAGAGCGCTGACGCAATATTGCTAAGTGGATTCCCTTACAAATCATTTAATTATTTATTTTATACTTATGGAGTTTATTTAGAACTCAGGCAGAATTTGCTTTGAGTTTTTTGAAGGCAAGACTTATAAAAAGCAAATTCCATAGGAAATAAACAAACAAATGAATTGTCAGGGAATTCACTTAGCAATATTGCTTTAGCGCCCTTTTTAGAAACTCTGACCGACCCCTGGAAAGGTGGCGAAATGCCGGGGTCCAAACTTAACAAACAAACGATTAATTAACCAAATGTTCGTAAAAACTAAATTAAACGCAAGTTGTTTTATTTCAATAAACAATTATTATTTGTTCGTCAACAGACTAGGAACAGACTTGTTTGCCTGTCTCTAGATTTTAAAATAACAAAAAAATATCTCTTGTTAGAGGCTCTTGAGAGTTCCATAAAAAATCTTTCAGTTTTGTACGACCAACTAACAGTAACTTTTATGAACAGCTAATTATGCTATAAAAAATTGTATTAATTTACTATAATTTATAGCTATAGAAAACCAATCTGCTGGCATCTATCCATATACCTAACTAGGTATACCTATTATGCGCAATTAATTTGTTTACTTCACACTTCATATCACTACTATTAAATGTTAGCAATTAAAATAATTGCTCTACTGACTGACACACTAAATTGCGTGAATACCGCTTTTCACAAGGGAAGATAATAAAATATTCTCCTCAATAGACAAGAAAATTTTGGCTGTTTTAGATATTTTATAAGTTTCTTTTGTTAAAACACCCCTACAACCTATTTGTATTGAGAGTTATGTACTTACATATTGTATTTATAGTTAATTGGTCTTATTACGATATCGAATAGTTGACATAAGTACAAGTGCAATAAAATTCTCATATCTAAAATATTATAACCGGTGTATATTTCATAAAACTACAAAACTTCCGTAGCAATTCTCAATACAGTTTTGTATTTATCAAAGTTATTTTAAAAATTCTATAAAGATTATAAATGATTAAATACATCATAAAATAAATAAGGGTTTATAAGGTCGAAAAATTAAAAAATGTGTCGAACAGAACTTACATACCAACTTATTAAGTTTAATTGGCTTTTCACAAAGCTGAAAAGATTGGTCAGGTAAATTCAAAATAAAGTTTTATTGAAAGATTATGTTTTTATGTTGACTTTTTATGTTCAGTATGTGATAAAGACTAGAAAAAATCGACTCGGCTCAGAAGTTATCCCGAATATCGCCTGAGAAAAACTTGTGAGCTGACACCATTTTTTTCTATTATTTTTTTAATTGCTTATATTGTACTTTTTATTTGACTAGGAAACCGATTACACCGTTTAATGAGGTAAAATATAATTTGATTTTACGAACCCCTGTAATGTACAGTCACGTGCATTAATAGAGAAACACTAAGCAACCTTGTCACAAATTAAATGACATTTGTGGACACAAATAGCTTCGTGTCCGTGTATTTAAATTTGGTGGGTTTCTAAATTGAAATTTGAAAGTTGAGCACTTCTCAAACTCAACTCCAAGCAACAATTCTTACAATATCATGCATGAGTGAGGTTTGAGTCGTTCACAACTTGACATTCGACTCAAATATTCTATTTATCATAATTCAACAATATTTGGTAAAGGTCTAGCCGTTAAAAGTTAAGATAAACAAAAATTATACAAAATTTCATATTTCATAATAAAAAGCTCATTTTCTCGAAGTAAACCGCAAGCTCCAAAGGGCGGCTTCTGTTGAACTTTAACATAGATTCGTTCACAATAGATAAGTGAATCCAGTTCATCTATATCGATAAACGTCGCGGTGCTCACACGACCTCGCCAGTTCCGGATCGTGAGTGATGGATAGTCCGTCGTCACAGGTTTGCATTTGCAGATGCACGCGACGCCACAGCTGGTGCAATTTAGGAACGAATGAAATGAATTCTTTTTCTTCAATCACTTTTTTCGGCCTTCTTGCTATAAGTTAGCGTTCATCTGTCGATTTCTTCGGAATTGATGAGTGAATCCATTTCATCTATATCAATAAACGTCGCGGTGCTCAAACTGACATGACATTTATAGATTCGTTCCCAATCGATTGGTTGTTCACTGCTCGTAAGTACATATAGATGCGTTTGATTATTATGTCTTTCTAATAGATTCTAACAGGTCCTTTGAATAATAACTTGGTCGAATTATAGTATGGTCGATAGTCATATGTTTTTATATTAAATTCGTAAACAAATCGCTGTCTACTCGTGATTGTACTACAAACGCTTGGCCTTTATAAGGAGGTATTTCTGTCATCGCCATCGTTGAAGTTAACTCTAATGAGTGTATGATGTGCTAAGTATCTATAAACGTTTGGAATATCAAGCTGCAGGAATGTTTCATTAACTTACTCATCTTCGTTCATATTTACTTGTGGTATTCATTTTAAAAGTATCTACTTAAGTAGCAGAGGGAGTCATAAAGTTTTTATTCACATTTTCGTTAATGTCACAGGTATTACGTTAACTGAGGTTCATATTTATCGTGACTTTTTGTTTGAATAACGATGTTTTATTATTTGTTACTGTTATCATATAAGGTATATTTACTAAAACAATGATAAATTTTAATTTATTTAAGTACTTATCACATTTATCACAAGTATTTTGTTTTCTTTATATGAAATATCGATTAACATAATAATTTTAGCTCAGGTTATAAAGATACATATTTCATAATAGCTTGTAGTTTCAATTTAGTATTCGATTATGGAACTCCCTTCCAGAAGGTATCAGGAAAGCTCGCACGTTGAAATCTTTTGGCGATCAAGTCAGTACGCATTTCCTTTCACAAACATAATTATCACGTTTCCTTTTAATGTCATATATTATATAAAGGTACTTATTACATATCTCCTATCTTGTAATTTTAACTTTTTATTACGTACATTTTGTTCCTTTCTCATCATAAATTGCATCCACTCCCCTTTCTTTTTTTGTCTTTATCCACTTATTTACTCTTCTACTCAAGGTTGCCTGGAAGAAATTGCTACTTAGCAATAAGGCCGCCTTTTGTGTGTTTTCCTTTTACTGTCTTTTATGTGTCTATGTGTAATTTTTATGTGCAATAAAGCGTTTTTATTATTATTAGTAATAATCAAAATAAATTAGTATTTAAAAGTAGTAGTTAAAAGGTAAAAATGTACTTAAGTTTTATATCCTTAGTAAAATGTGCATACTAACCTTTAACAACAATGTTCAACAGATAGTAATTTATCAGAAGCTTTATAAAAGGCAAAGGTTAACATCATATAACAAGCCCTTTGTGTCACATCGTATTAAAAAAAAAACCCAGCCTTGTCACATATTTGATAGAATAGCTTGCCTATTCGTAGAAGTTTAATAAATGTTTATTCTTTGGACAAGTGACGACGTTTGAGATAGCTTAATCTTTTGACTACTGTGAGATTGATAAACCTCGATACAGCTAAACCATTGAATAAGCAAAAAGTCCATGGCGAACATGAGAATGAAAGTTAGCTACGACATAGCAGAGGTTACGATGTATGTTCAATCTGTTACCCACGTGTAACCTTTTTAACGAAATGTCATAGTATGTTTTCGGTTGATTTTGAAATGTTATTATTTTCTCAAATAAAGAATTTGAAACATGTCGCACTAAACACATAGATACTTTCCTTGGTACCTCCCTAAACTTTTTTCCAGCGGGAAGATAAAGTCATATTTTCTTCCACGGGATTCAATCTAATACCACTTTTGCACTATGAAACACTTCTTAGATATTTTTCGCAGAAATAATTGAAGCAAACAGCAATAACAAGTTTCATCTTAAATATAGTTGGCCAAACCAACTCTAGGGGTACCTACAGTTATCTTATCATCATCATCAGCCTCTTGAATGTCCCTACTGGGGATAGGTTTTCCTTATGTATAGATAAGGAGAATGGGCCATGCTATAACCCACCTTGCGTGCCCTATTCGGATTGGTGGGTTTTAATGACTGAAAATGTAACCGGGATCAATGCTTTAACGTGCCTTCAGAAGCACGGAGGAGCTCGATTCAGTAAATTTTAGGTCACCCATCCCGTGACCGATCATTGCGAAAGTTGCTTAACCACCATGATCACAGACCGAGCGCGTGAACCACAGCACTGCGCCAGCGAGCTCACCTGTAATTATATAGTTACCACCGCAGTAATAATGTAGTTACCAAATAAACTGCGCAAAACATCCTTTCATAGAGACGTGCGTAAGAGCGATGAATGGCTTGGCTAGGTCGGTTCTGATCAGCATGAGGCCTGCTGCATGGCTATGCATAAGCGGCTTCCGTTGCGGACTGCTACTGAAGCCGGACGGCTTATTTCTGTCTTCTATTTGGATTTGGAGTACCTAATTCTATAGTAACCTCCGCTGTAGTTCCATAGTTACCACATAAACTCTATACGCAAACATCCTTTTACAGAGATGTGCGTAAGAGCGATGAATGGCTTGGCCCGATCGGGCCTGATCAGCATGGACGAGGCCAGCTGCATAGTCGCTACTGAAGCCGGAAGGCTGATGTCCGTCTTCTATTTAGATTTGGAGACAATGAAACTGATAATGAAGGTATGTTACAATTTCACAAAATATCGTTCTCATCTCAACATAAATGTTTCAGTACTTGGCTTATAGAAATGAAAATGAAAATAAGGCAGTTGAAACCACTAAAACCATAAATTCTTTATACTTAACATTCCCTTCATCCCTTATTTCCAGAGTGAAAGCCAAGACCTTATTCTGCTAACCTTTAGTCACAATCGCATTTCACTCGTGTTTCAATCGCAGGTAGTGCTTTTTAGGGTTCTGTAACCAAAGGGTAAAAAGGGACCCTATTATAAGACTCCGCTGTCCGTCCGTCTGTGACCAGGCTGTATCTCATGAACCGTGATAGCTATACAGTTGAAATTTTTACAGATTATGTATTTCTGTTGCCGCTATAATAACAAATACTAAAAACAGAATCCCATACAATTAACGTGTTTTTAAAGATAATGGTACGGAGCCCTTCGTGCTCAAGTCCGACTCGCACTTTACCCGTTTTTTACACTATAACAACAAGGACTGTGTATAATTTTATAGGTTAATGGAATTGAACTCTCTCCACGTACAGATTGAGCTTTCCACGTGTTTTCATATAATTTTATTTACTTATCTGCCAGTCTGTTTTATTTTATTATTTGTATAACTAGGTACTTATAAATAATATTTTGAGGGGTTATGGGTCGAGCAATAAATGCATATAAATTATTAATTCATTAGATCCAAGGCGAGGAAGCTCTAGAACAACTTCTGTCTATAATATGCGACAGTCACGAACTTGCTGATATGCACCTCCGAGTAGACGAACGAAGGTGCCTGAATTCGCTTAACAGGAACCAGACAGCAGCTACCATCAGGTTCCCCATGAAAGGAAAGATCAATTCGAGGCAGATGAAACTTAACTGGTGAGGACACTAGAAATATTTTTCAGATTTAAAACCCTCAAAAATACTTTATAGGAGATCAGTCATGTTTCATACATTGTTGGACCAAATCAGTAAAAAACTTTATACAAACAAATTAAAACCGACTTCAAAAACCTTTTATTTTTGCTTTTTAGTTTTTTGAAGTCGGTTTTCATTTTTTTATAAAAAGTTTTTATTTCACAATTTTTAAAGGTAGAAAGAGTCCTGTGCCTACGGTAATAACCTTATGTCAACTCCTGATCACCTTTTACAAAATGCTGCTTTTCCCGGCGCAGGGACGTTACTTATTGAGGAATTCTGCCGATACTTCATCACCAGCGCGACTTCATCACATGCATTGAGTCGAGCATAAATTGCTCATAAACCCCATTAAAGTAATCGTAACGCTTCCGTGAAATGCTAAGTATTTAATAGTTCCGATAACCATTTGTGGTCTTCATCATCAGTTCCACTTCACCAAATGGTGCTTTCCGATAGCATATGCATAAGTTACTATAGAAAACACCGAAATCGCTATAGGAGTGCCTACAATATTTGAAGAGTTCCCTGGATTTCTCCAGGATTCCATCATCAGATCCTGACATTATGACAATGGGACCACATGGGTAGTATACCCTTTTCAACAAAAAAGAATTACTCAAATCGGCCCAGCCGTCTTCGAGTAATCGAGTAACATACATAAAAAAAACTTGAGAGGTGTCAAGGGACACCCGGATGGAACGAAGTTCTGGCTTTCTATGGGAGAGAGAGAGCGAGACAGACAGAGAAACACGCGCACGCCGCACGGCTTACAACTATAGCAAAAAGTGTCGTTACAACTTTTGGTCTTAATTATTTCCGTCTAGCCCCCTTTCGCAACGCGCGATAAAAAACTTTGTTCCAAAAAAAAACTTTCACTGCTAGGTTTTGAACTTCCGACTTGACGCTAATTGAAGTTTAGACAATCCGCAGAAGAGAAGAAAGAAAAATAAATAATTAAAGGTCAAAAAATAATAATAAAATTTTATTTTTGACCTAACCTATTGTTCATTTTTTATAATTATTTTTTCCATATTTTCAATTGCGTTTTTCATAAACGTATCATTTGACCTAATTTGATATGTTATAATAAACTCTTGTTATAAAGTTTAAATAACTACCTAATCGGTCAATATCGGTCATAAAACACAAGAGCCAGTGGAAGGGGGGACATTAGTAGTACATTAATATTATTATTAAATGATTATATGAAAAAACTCTTTTATTTCAACTGCTTTTTCTTATAACTGTGGGCTCAGTCGCCGGAAGGCTCAGGACTCAGGAGCAGGTGGTTTTAAGGCTCTCCTCCGTGGCTGAGGTGGTGAGCTAAAGCCATCTGCGGCGATATGCACGCGTGGGTCCGCCGGAGCCTCGCAGCGCCGGTGCCGTGACAGACCACTTGCCTGCTGCATGCTTGCTTGGATGCTTGATTGGATGCTTGCTTGAATGCTTGCTTGGTTGCATACTTGCATGCTTGATTGCATGCTTGCTTGCGTTGGGTGCTAGGACAAAAAATATGCGTTCCAATATGTACCTATACCTATATAATGTCGACATCACATGAGACCGAAGAGCTGGCAGCTACCTCGGACAAAGAATTAGTCTAGCTATTCAAAGGGGGAACGCTGCCAGTATCTTCGGAACCTTGCCTAAAGGGACTCCTTTTAATAATATATTTTAGTTATTATATTATATTTTTAAGGTTTTAGTTTTAGGGTCTTTGTTCTAGTATATATATCTTTTTTAATATTGCCTATATAATTATATTGAAATCACTTTAATACTGTAAAATATTTTTTAACTGCTAGGCTTGAGTTTAAATGGCATTTGAATTTAAATGCCAATAAAACGCAAGCCTAGCACTTAAAAAATAAAATAAATTTATGTGAAATGTTGATTAGACTATATAAATGTTAAATAAAATGAGCATTCTAACATTTATAATGATTAGGTCAAATGATAATTAAGATAATATCAAATGGAATTATGTTAAATATGTTCGCAGTGTTAAATTAAATTATGTGATTCGTATGTTATGTTAAGAAATGTTATTATATCAACTGATCATTATCAAAACATCTGAACAGGTGCATTTATCTCAGAATTAATCAGTTTAGATTTGTTTATATCGAACAGGTAAAAGCAACAAAATTGTCAACAAAGTATGTCACCGTTTTTTTGCAAGAACCAATTGTTCGTAACTGCCGAATAATTTTTAACAGGCCGTAAGATTTGCAATTAAACAAATATTTCAGCAGCGTGTGAACGAACCTGTATCAAATGGACCAATCGCGGTACGTTGTACCCTTAACGTGTTATTGTACGCGGTCATCTGATTGGCCCATTGAGTTATTTAAAGAAAGAAAGAAAAGAAAAATTTTGCATTTAGCACTGATTGTTTGAATTTCCATCCCATCTGCGAATTCACTTGTGGCCGAGTTGATTTTCTCCAATATTTTTCTATTTTAAGTTTATCATAAAATGTTACGTTTTTCAGCCAATCAGCGCGAAGTTACTGATTATATAAAGGTCATCGAAAAATCATCCGTTTTATTGCAGAGCCAATTCTCTGTTTACAATAATTCAACGGTTTAGACTGGGAATACAATACAAGTCAGATTTTTCTATCCGATAGTCTGATCAGACAATCGGAAGGCGCTCGTGTCATACATTTGTTTGCATACGCAATACACATGTCGGATCGGACGTCCAAGTCGGAAAGAACGCTCCGCGTTTACGATTTAATGTCTTATCCAATTGTTTGAAGGCTGCTGTATGTATACTTCTGTACAGAGACGAAATAGTAGTCCGATTCTCCTTCGGATTTGCCAGTTGACTCTCTAGCGCATATTATTTTACTCTTTGGACTGACTTTAGAAAAAGTTGGATGCAAAAATCGGACTTGTATTGAGTGAATCCGATCAGATTGATCAGACAATCGGAAGCATTATAATCACCCTCAATTATTTACAAACCATCTGTGGGCCTAACGCGTAAGTGCCGTCGGCATCGGTGTCAACTTCACTTTGACAGTCGACTGTCGACAGTCGTTTTCGTACAACGCAATTTCAACGTTATCTTCCTAATAATAAGATTCCTTTTCCATAGTCAGTTAATACTCTGTGTGCGACCGAGACAGCGCTATAGCATCAGCGCTCGTGTATGAGGAGTTGCGCCCATATTCGACAAGTCGACGACGTCATAGGGCCACAGTTCTTATAAAATGACTGTGACATATACATACACCGTGAATTTTCAGTAGTTGTTTTCCCGGATTTCTATCCATGTTTCCTGGGAAAAATTGTTCAGAATCGCTGGTTAATCTGCGATTTGAATCAGATTGGCCTAGATTTCTGTAAAACAACCACTAAAAATTCACGGTGTCCATACATACATTTATATTAGTTCTTCTTATATTCATAATAAATGCATAAGAAAATTAATTTAATTTTTTATATTTCATTTTCCAGCATCATCCAAGCGGTACTAGGCTGCCTACCAATTCCTGATCCATCCTTGAACCAAGAGGCAATGAAAATTATGAGAACCACTAATAGGATTTGCAAATGTAAGAGGTCACTTAACTTGGTCTTAGTAACTTCTAAATAATAGTTATTTGTTATGCAAGGCTGGAAAGTTGGTTATTTAGCGGCGAGTTGCCTCTATTGAAATCTGAGCAAGTGAAGGATTCTAGGATTGAACCACGAGCGTAGCAAGTGGTTCAAAGATTGAATCCTGAGCGAAGCGAGGATTTCAAAGGTACAAGACACAAAAAACTTTTCTGCCGAGTGCAACATAAAATTTTTCATTTCACAACAGTGAGGAACATTTTATGGTTGATTCCACGGTCAACTTCCGGTAAATAATTCTTTAAACATAAAGTTTAATCTAAATATACCTTATTCTCTTTGTTTTTATGATATAAAAAACTAAAATATGAAAAAGGGAGTATTATAGTCAATTCAAAGTTATTTAAAGTAGGAATATATTGTTACTTATTAATAAGAATAAAAATGATTCCGTAAATGTTGACACTGACATGAGGTACAAGACAAAGACAATTTAAAAATAAAGATTTATGTCACAGTCCGAAATTCCATTATACGTTGTGAAATCTCACCCAGCCTAATATAAAATTATTAAAACAAATAGTTTAATCTTATTGTTATTGTTTTTATAATTCAATGAACTAAAATAATATAATAAAACCAAAACGGAGTATTATAATTAATTTAAAACTATTTAAAATAAAAATCACATATAACAAAAAAGTCAATAGTGCGATTCGGAACGTATTATGACATATTTTTAGATATTAATTTAAAAAAGTACTTTGCCGCGCTAGGCCGCAAAAAGCGATTTTCTACGCCTAAGCTGATTGACAAAACCTCCTTTTCAGAGCGTGTGAGGTGAAATAGTTATTTGTTATGCAAGGCTGGAAAGTTGGTTATTAGCGGCGAGTTACCTCTATTGAAACTTAGCAAGTGAAGCATTCAAAGATTGAATCCTGAGCGAAGCGAGGATTTCAAAGGTACAAGACGCTATAAACTTTTCTGCCGAGCGCAACACATAATTTTTCACCTCACAACAGCGAGGAACATTTTAAGATAGTTTCCAGTCAACTTCCGGTAAAAAATTCTTTAAACAAAAAAGGGTAATCTAAATATACCTTATTCTTGTTGTTTTAATGATATAAAAAACTTGAATAATAAAAAAGGGAGTATTATAGTTAATTCAAAGTTATTTAAAGTAGGAAAATATTGTTACTTATACATAACAATAAAAACGATTCGGTAAATGTTGCCATAGACATGGGAACAAGGCAATGACAATTTAAAAGTAAAGGTTTATGCCACGTTCCGAAATCCAATCATAGGTTGTGAAATCTCGCCCAGTCTAATATAAAATTCTTATAATAAATAGTTTAATCTTTATGTTCTTGCTTTATGATTCAATTAACTAAAATAATATAAATAAAACCAAAACGGAGTATTATAATTAATTCAAAGCTATTTAAAATAAGTATAAAATGTTACAAAAAAGTCAATAGTGCGATTCGGAACGCTTTATGACATATTTTTAGGTATTAAATTAAAAAAGAACTTTACCGCGCTAGGCCACAAAATGCGATGTTCTACGCGGAAACTGAATGACAAATCCTCCTTTTCCGAGCGTGTGAGGTGAAAAGTTACTGTCAGGTTTATTACCATTTACGACTCAGGCAAGGTTGTGATGAGACTGATGAGACATGATGTAGTGACCTTCATTACCTAGTCAGTTAGGAATCTTATAATTTTCATAAATACTTTTATTAGAGAACCTTCTACGTTTACATTACGAATAACGATACAATAGCCATTCGTTTAATTTTATGTTGTTAACCGACTTCAAAAAAGGAGGAGGTTCTCAATTCGGTTGGTATATATTTTTTTTATGTACACCGATTACGCCGAGATTTCTGAACTTTTTTTGTTCGATGCAGAATAGTTGCCAATTGGTCCCATAAAAATTTGGTTTAGTTTGCCCAGTACTATTTATGTTATGAGCATTTTTATATTTATGTCATTTCATTGTTAACTTGGACGATGTAATTTTTACGATAATTTTGTTTATAATGTACATGAAACCTTATCGGTTTATCTATTCTAGAAAAACCCTGCTGTAGTTTACAAAACAACCTATTACAGACACTAAATAGTAAAAAAAATACTGCGTTAAAAAAACCAACTACAAAAATAAAAGCAAAAAATAAGCCTTTGGAGTCGGTGCCAGCCAAGGCAAGAAAAATAAAAGAATAGGAGCTCAAAGTAGAATGTCTTGGCTGCCACCAGCTCCAAAAGGCTTATTTTTTTCTGTCTATATTTGTTTTTTCTGCGTTTCCATTCCACACAGTTAACACAACTAGATACATTTACACCGCGTATTTCTATTTTACTTTAACTGTCCATCAAATAGATGCTTTCTTATAAGTAATTAAGTATACAGTTATTGAAAAAAAACCCTAGCTTCTTATATCTTTTATCAAAAATTTATCAATACTGTTGAAACGTATTCTAATCAAAATTCCAGGTTTAATGGCATACATAACTCGTCCAGAGCTTCTGAGTGGACAAAGTCGGTACTTCTCCGCGGTGTTAAACTCGATAATTCTGGCGAAATGCATAGAAGCCCACTTGTGGGAGAATTCGCCTTATGTCAGCAAACAGTTGAAAGGAATCGGGCCAACGTTTAGCACGCTCCTGGCAACTGCGGGGAAAATCAAGTTTATGCTGTTGGAGGAAAGCCACCCGAGAGACTTGGAAAGGGTAAATTATTAATTTTAATTGCTGATTACATGTCCATACTGTGCACTATTTTGTTCATCAAGGACATGCGTTACAGTCACAGCGCAGTTGATAGCGCACGTCAAACATGTCTTTGAAGCATGTGCTATGACAGTCGCGTTGCGCGCCTATGTTAAAACGTAGTGATTACATACTCTTTGGCCTATGTTTCAATAAGCTGACAGAAACTCCAATGACTACGTTGAGGCCGCGCTGGTTGATGAATTTGAATGTGCCAAACTAAAAAGATGGCGACGAAAGTTGAAGATGAAAGCGCACTGTGTGGACATAGCTTTGATGTCTTAATCCTATTTTGAAAAGCCGATGTCGCAGTGGTACCGATTGTGCCTACAAAAGCAGGGGTCGTGTGTTCGACTTCATCCCCCATCCGGGGCAAATATTTGTGTAAATGAACATATGTGTTGGTTACGTGTTTTGGGTGTAATATCTATAAATTGCCATTATACAATTTTAATGCAGTGGCTTATACGGATTGTTTTATTCGTATCATAAAGAGCCTTCTTTCAATATATCTTTCAGATTATGAACAAAGCTCCCCCGGCAGGCAACGTGTTAAAGAAGAAAATAAGTCTCCTACCAAAATACCAGCTAGATGCTACGCCTGTAAACGAGAAAACCGTTTCAATACGCCTTATATTGTTGAATCAATCTTACTTGTCGGAAAATATGGACGAACTTACTGCAGGAGAAACCCACAAATCCTTTGTGATAGCTGGGGATTCTGAAAATTACATTTTGTTACTCAAGTCCTTCACGTACGTCGGCATTTAATAAAATCATGAGATCTTTAAGCTTGCCTACTCACATTGATTTAAATATTACTTTGCCTACTCAGTGACTTTAATTTCACTAAATAACATATGTTTTATTTTCAGAGACAGAGATATGATCAGCGTGTTTGATGGTTCGATGACTTTCGAGATAACAAGAAAACATAACTTTGAACATAAAATTTCAATACATTGCATTAGTTCTACGTTCGGTTAGTTTTGGTTTTACTATTTCAAATCATAATTTGAAATGTAAACTTCAAATCTAATTTGAGTATTTGTTTTTAGTTGGCATTGATGCACATTGCGAATATACTTTTATGAATTTAATGCCTACGGTACCAATGAATCTTGCATCATCAGCCTTTAGCATTGTCAAAGTCACTCCTAGAAAACAGGAAGCTTTAATTCAACCAAAAGAGAGGAAAAGGAAAAATCAGGACGATGAAATAATGCAGTCTACTGAGAAAAAGAAACGTGAAAGTGCTCTCGCAGAAAAATTTAGACTGTTGAAAGAATCTTTCAGTAAAGCTTCAAACCATATAAAAAGCGAATTACAAGAAACAGAAAAAATTACTAAAAATGCTTTTTATGGACTTGTTCAGTCTGAAAGTTCCGTCAGGTTACCAGATTCTGTACCAAAAGAGACTAGGGAAGATATCATAGGCGAAATCAAAGATCTGGAAAACAATTTCAATGACGCTGATTTTGACTCTTTCGTAGATGATGACAAATTCGATAGCATACTTAATAATATCGAATCAGAAATAATGGTTAATAATCAAGTTTCAGTCAAGACTCCTAGTAGAAATTATGATGAAAAATCTAGGCATAAGAATCCATATAGAAATAGTAGATCTATCGGCATCAACCACAAAAAAAATTCGGCACTCAGAGAAACAAACTACAAATTCATAGAGCTACTTGACCGAAACGTAGATTTAAGCGATAATGATGAGAATCTTACTAACGAAAATGGATTTTCTGCCGCTATAAAAACTCGGCTGGATAAATATTTACAAAATTCCAGGGTTGCATCTTCAACGTCAGATACTGCATTTGTAGAACTTTTCGAAAAACATGATCTTGAAACAATACAGAATGGTAAAGGTATTTTGATAAACCCTACAGAACAGCAACCAAAAAATTTAAATGAAATAAATGGCATCCAGAAAACTAATAACAAATGTGAAGAAAATAAATATTTAAACTCTTTTGAAACCAATGACACAAGTTCCTTGCCTGTCCTGACTGATATTATTAATAGAAGTCAGCAAACAAATTTAGTACATTTTGATAGCCAATCTAATAACACTCTCCATAAAAAAATCAACTATAAAGAAATCGTACACGAACATATTGACGAAGAACAAAATGAAAAAGATAAAAATGA
Source organism: Chrysoteuchia culmella (assembly GCA_910589605.1). Taxonomy (NCBI): domain Eukaryota; kingdom Metazoa; phylum Arthropoda; class Insecta; order Lepidoptera; family Crambidae; genus Chrysoteuchia; species Chrysoteuchia culmella. The sequence continues at coordinate 9,423,041 of OU342651.1, forward strand.
ATTCATTAATAATTCAGATATTTGCAATAATGAACAAAAATTGCTGATTTTGTCATCAAATGATAACATGCAATTAATACTGAGTGAGAATTTAAATCGAACAAATGAAAAAATAACGGATAATGATGAAAATTGTCTTCGAAATAGGAGATATCAAACGAACGATGAAAGCAGTATCACAATGGATTTGATGCGAATACCATTTAATTATCCAAATCTACAATTGTCACCGAAAGCCAAAATCAAACAAATCGGAGATTATTTACCCCATACATCAACATCTCTCTCCAAAAAAACTAATGAGTTACAAATGACTATAAACAGTTATGAGATTAAGAATGATAAGTTAAGTAAAGGAACAATACAGTCATCTCAGTATTTTGTTGAGCCTTATAATGCTTACCAAAGTAACAAACCAATCTATGAAGAAAATACACAAACAAAAAAGCTAGAAAGTAGGTACACTTTTTCAGCCGAAAAGTCAAATGTGCATTCGAAGTTTACAGCTGATCATGAAATACGTATCACAAGAAGATTAAAAATTGACCTCGATATTACAGAAACAGTTTTAGAAGAAAAACTTAAACCTACTTTAAATGCGGTATCAAATGAAAACTATTGTATCATATGTAATGAAAACGATAAAGTTGCTGCTGATAACCTTATTAACCTTAACGTAGTAAAAATAACTAACAATATAGACAAAATTAGAGACGATCAAAAGTGTGAAGTTGTGTTTGAACAAATTATTGATAAGAAAAGTTCAAGAGCAATTGCCAATGGAGTAATAGCAGAAAGTGATCGACGTTATTATCCAGAAAACAACTGTACTGGCGGAAAAATTAATTTGGAAGTATCAAACAAAACATTAAAATGTTCTTATGAGAAAGAACAAGAAGCCAATAAATCGGAAAATACAAGCGATCTCAAAAGTGAACTGGCTAATAATACATTTTTAGAGAAGCAAACCAGCGAAAGAGAAAATCAGCTACTGGATGAAAGTAAAACACATTATAATATTGAAAATATTCTTCAAAAATATGGCACAATTTTCAGGTATTCCTTCTATTTCCATATACCTATTTAAAACTTTATCTTTACCGCATTGTTTTACTATGTCTTGTTTATTTTTTCTAGCAAATCTGAAAATAATTTGAAGCCAACAATTATTCCGAAGACATCTTTTATGAATGACAAGAAACAACCTATAAAATCAAACAAACGTTTTAAAATAACTGATATTCAAAATCTTAATATCCAATTGAATAGTGTATGTGATACTCCGAAAGTCACGAGAAAAGAAGACGTGTTAAATGTGATGACGAATACCTACAAAAATCGCAAATTAGATGAAGAAGTGTCCCTGAAAAGTAGCAAACAAGTCGAAATACCGGCGAAGCCTGATTACTTTTCAGAAACTCAAACTTTGGATTACGATCATAAAAAATATGACTACACTGAGTACCCGTCTGTAGGTTTAACTGAAACTAACGATCTTTTAGATGACAAGTATAATATAGATCATACTTTGTTAAACCCCAAAATGTTTCTTAAGTGTTACAATGATGATCATAATACTATTGAAGTTATTACCCCTCCGCCAGAATTTTCGGACAATGGAACTATTTATTCTCCCAAACTTATTGACGATATAGAAAACAATTGGAACTATAATAATTTTGACACAGATTTAAATTATGACATAGTTCATGAAGATAACACACTGAACAACAGTATTTTTAGAAACAATACCAATGACGATGAAGTAAGTTTAAAACCCAGTAAGGAAGTTGAAACATGGAATTTAAGCATTGATGACGATTTTGCCCAGAACTCATTTAGCAATAACGAACAAAGTTGTACAGCATATAGAACAGATACTGAAAATAATACTGAAAGATTGAATTTATATTTAACGTCCCCCTTTGGGAATAGTAGACAAAGAAGGTTAACTCAGTTTAAATTCAATCATAAAAGTAAATTGAAAAGAAGAATGTAGACCTATTAAATATAAAACCTTTATGTGTATGGTCAATTAAAGGGAATAAATTAAAGCACAGCATTTTTATTGAAAATTAATGCTGAAGCACAGTGGTTATTATTTATCAACAGTCAGTAGACAATGTACATCAAAGGACTCGTTTCGTAGCGAAAAGATTTCTAAATTTCGACCCCGTAATTTAACTCGGCCTATGTCAATCCCATACATTTTATTATTTTTTTAGGTTCGAAATCTTTTTTAATCGACTTTAAAAAAGAAGGTGGTTTTTTATTTTACTTTGTTTAAGCCTCCAGTATTGGTACTAACTGGTACTGGCATTAACCGGGATCCCGGACTTTTTTTGCCATTTTCAGTACTGGTATTGAAATGTCTAATACTGGGATCCCGGTATTAGTGATATTATTTTATTTTTGGTACAAACAATCACTGCCGCACAAAAACCCTTTTAACTTTTAATATTATTTTAAAGCAGATAATTTTCGAGATGATGGTTACATAAAGAAATTGTTTTTAGGCTCTTTTTGTAATGTTTTTTAAAATAGAGAGAGATTCGATTCCAGTAGTCGTTGATGGGTGCTCCTCTGACCTCAAGGCTATTGATACTGGAGTTCCTCAGGGATCTGTTCTCTCTACTTGTACATTAATTTATAATTTGTGGTTCTCTCCGCGACTCTATTCTTGCTGCATATTAATGACCTGCTTGTGCCCGGCACTGTTGGGTACCGACAGCACGGTTACAGACAAACTCGACCTTAAAGCGTCTATTACACCACACGGCATACCGGCACGGTGGCAAGGGTGCCGGTGGCACTCATTAGAGACTGCACGGTACATCGCGCGTGGTGGCCCGGTCGCCGGGTCTAAATAGGTCTGCCGAACTATCTACATTGACTATCGATATTGTCCTATGTCGATATAGTGTTTTTGGGTTAACGAATAGAAATTTAAGATAAGATAAGATAATGTTTATTGACCAAAAAAGTTATATATTGTTACAAATAATATACTTACATAAAAATAGATATTTGTGGTAGTTTCATCAATAATTTGTATTCATTACTTATAACAAACTATTTGTTTAATCGTGGAATTTTAATTAAAAATAAAAATATTTTAAGTTTTATTATATAATTTTATTAAAATTGTTCTTCTTTTTATGTAGTTTTTAGTAGATTTTTTATTCCTCGGAATTCTGACAATGTCATTTTTGGAATCTTAATCATCACAACCTTTTTCTCATATACTTTTTTTTAAGTATATTAAATAACAAAGATTAAAGTGAGAACAAGACTAAATTAACTATGTAAATAACTATGTATAGGTATATTAAAAGAATTGAATCCATCCAGAGAAAGTTTCTCCGATTTCTTTAATTTAAATGTAATCAATTCTTAACAAACTATGAATCTAGGTGCAAAAAGTATCATTTCCTATCGCTAGTACTCAGAAGAAATATTGCTGATCTTATTTTGCTTAGTAAAATTCTAAATAACGCCATCGACTCCTCTGGTAACGACCCGCCTCACACGACACCGTACTTCAGGTACTTATGTTAAAGTGTATAAATATAAAAAATACAATGGCAAAAACAAAAAAAAAAAAAAGATGAAAGTGCATTAATATAAGACGCAACTTACAATGTTACTGGAAGACGCATCAGCTGGGTCATAATCATAAAGCAGTAAATTAAAAATAATAATAATAATGGCTTTACTTACATAAAAATAGATATTGGGCCGGACTCCCAAGGATGCGGGTTCAAATCCCGTCAGGGCGACATGAGACTAGTTGCTTTTTTCTGGTATATTTTCTTGTTTAATATTTATCACATAAAAATAGCATTGTAAAATGCAAAATTTAAAAGTTATAATGAGATGGCTGTTTCATCTTAATCGATAGTCAAACATCTGTAATGATGTTTCTTTCGAATGCGAGGATATTTCTCTTATTGACGAAGCGACGGTGGCCAACACCGTAGAACGGTGAATATACTAGAAAAATTCGACGTTTCCTCATAGGTCTCTGTAGCATAATTGGTTAGTGCATTGGGCCGGACTCCCAAGGATGCGGGTTCGAATCCCGTCAGACTAGTTACTTTTTTCTGGTAATTTTCTTGTTTAACACTATGTATTTATTTTAGAGCTGTAAGTCTTCCTAACGAAATAAATACATAAATAAATAAATAAGACATTATAAAATAAAATAGTGTTTGTTCTGTACATTTAATGCAAATTAGTTCTATTTACCTACTTTTTTAAAAAAGGTCAAATGGAAAAAAGTGTAACCAATCTGGCAGGTGCCACTTAGGGCATGAAGAATCGGGTCCGGTTCCAGGATTTTGATACACGGTTCTTGGAAACAGTTAGAAACGGGGGAATAAATTCTCATTGAAATGGTATAAACCGTAGAGAGTATTGACAGGATTAGCAAATAGTATAAGAAGTAAGAAATAAAATTGTTTAGATTTGTCTACTCAACAAATACACTAACTGGCACGGAAACATGGCCACATGTAAATTTTACGATATTTTGCATTTAAATGTATGTTTGACACTCAAATAAGGGTGCACGCAATAAGTGTTTCATGCTTTTAGAAATTGAAATTGAAAACGTCACTACACCAATAAGTTCATTTATTTAATTAGGCTCTTCTGCACACACAATAATTTTACACTAAGAATTTTAAAACCGTATAGAATAAAAAAACTAAACTGGTTTATTGTCTTATGCTTTCTTCTTTAGCCCTAATAACAGCTTGCATTCGATCTGATCTGGCACGCTTTGAATGATGTTAATGACATCAACTTGACATCAACATACTTTTCCAAGCAGTCAGTGCTGCATTTCGAAGTTGAAGTTTCTGGAGGGTCAGAGGTGGACTTAATCTTTCTTTTGAGCATCTCCCAAATATTCTCAATGAGGTTCAAATCCAGACTATGGTTTGGCGACTGCAATTTTCGAATACCACCTTTTTGACGATCATTTGCAACATGTGCGTGCATTATCGCGCTTTAGGAGGCATCGGCCTTGTCTAAAGCATGTTTCTAAAGGACTTTGTCGATGGTTTAGTTATCGACGATAACTAACCATTCCTCGCCAAACGATAGTTACTAGAAACTCAGATTGTGTGGATGTAATGGGTAGAAATCTCTCTCGTCTTCTTTTCCACACTCCCAACCAACTGAAGCAAGCAAAGCTATTCGACACTCAACTGTCCAGCACTCGAGTTCATTGCTCGTGGATCCAGATGGCATGTACATGCGAATTGAAGTTGAGCTACTCGGTGATGTCTGAGGAATCCTTAAACGCATGCTGGTCTACGCGCTTTTAAATTCGCTTTATCCATTTGTCTTCTCGCCGTACGCTCACTTATATACACCTCTTGCAAATTGGAGCTACTGGCGATGGCGTATCTCAACAGGCGGTGAGGTAGCGGTTTTTTTTTTAATTTCCAGGACAAATATAACAGTCGTATCGGGCCGATGTGCATCTGACGACTCCACTGCTTGGTCTACGGGAATACTAGCCTGTCTTCTGATATCGTTTTAGGGTATACCGCATCAACGACCGTGGTATATTAAGCACCACAGCAACATGACCCTGTGTCAACCCTTGCTCGATTAATGCTACGTCTGAGCAACCTGCGCTGGTGTTAATGGCATTTTATTGGCGTTAAAGAACCTTTAGTTAATAAAAAGCACAAAACCTTAATGATTCATTAAGCTAATCGTGAACTTTTATTAATTAAAACTTGCAACTTGGTCGCTAAAAGACACGATCTTCAACCAAAAGTTAAAAGTCGCACGATAGTGCACTCAAACAATAATGAATTACCCTTTTGAACTATAAGTTAACTTTTTTTTACCTTCCTACATAAGAAACATTACTTGGAAACACAAAAAAATGCTAATGTGAAATAAGCGCTTGGCCAGATTCCTGCCACTGAGTGTATTTTGAACTTTTACATTAATTCTGTCTTCATTTAGTATGAAATTAATCTTCATTTAATTACTTTTCTTTATATTTTTCTTATAACTAGTATTGGAAAACCAAAATCGACGAATAATCTTTTTATTGAACGCTACAAAAACATTAATAAAATTTTAAAAAACAATGAACTACGAAAGTCTAAAACGTAAAGAAAGCAAACAGAACCGGGTAGAACCGGGTGCACGCCCTAGTGCCAATGTTACTTAAACACTTTTGTAAAGTAGTAATGTTGTCATAAAATGTTTTCAGTAATGTTGTGCTTATATCGAGATATAGTAGTGATTCCACTCACGTATGTACATAAAATTACAGTGTAACTAAGAGTGCGACAAAGCCCTTGAAATCTCGCGGAATGCCGCTTTTAAAAAGACATTCTTAGTATTAGACAGGACAATTGTCAGGTGCCCCAATGAGGGTAGGTATATTTATATAACATGTTATTGTAATTGTTGAAACTGTATGTATTAGAAATAAATAAATATATCAGTTGGGGCACACTAGAACCCCACTCGCTCCGCGAACCCCGCACGATTGCTCTATCAAAACGTATCTGTCGGACGAATGTATGAAAGAGAAGTTATATATTTATACTGTGATACAATGACGCAATATAACATAGATGCGTTGCTTTTGATTTGTCCCAATATTTTTCTATTTAAAATTTATCATAAGTATAAAAATAGTTTTGAAAATGCAAACATCCAAAAACCAAAAATATTTTTTCAATTCCAACAATTTCCTGAGATTCAAACAAACAAACTCTTCCGTTGTACATACCTATATAAAAAAACAATATCGATATTATAGGACAATATCGATAATCTAAAGAAATAGTTCAGCAACACTATTTAGTGCGGTCGACCGGGCGCGGTGGTCCGGTCTGCCGTGCAGTGTAATAGAACCACTCTGAATTCAGAGAACGGCCCGGTATACCGTGTGGTGTGGTGTCTTGTCTCCCAATAGGGTGACAACAATCTGGTCAGTTTTAACACTGCCTAAACAGAGGCTTAATATTATCCGCCAAAAGAGTAATTTCAACATGACTCTTACTTTTCAAGGTACAACTATAACAGTCACTGACAATCTTGAACTTCTTGGCATAAAGTTGTCATCCAGATCTCAACTTCGGCGACAACATCGAGTCGAAAGCACAAACAACTGTAAAAAAGCTGGTTATTCTAAATAGAGTTAAACGGTATTCGAGAGTATAGAGTTAAACTCTATTGCAATGAGCTTTATACAAAAAAAACACTAATAGCGGGATACCGGTATTAGACATTTTTATGATAAATTTTGAATACAAAAATATTGGAAGAAATCAACTCGGCCACAAGTGAATTCTCAGATGGGTATTAGACAATTCAATACCAGTATTGAAAATGGCTAAAAAAAAGTCTGGTGTCTTGGTTAATACCGGGATTGGCTAATGCCAATACTGGGATCCCGGTATTGGAAGCCCTATTACCTATACTGGGGGCTTAAACAAAGTAGGTAAAATAAAAAAACATTAAAAAACATCATAAAGTAAAAAAGTAAGCCTTTCGGAGTCGGTGTCAGTCAAGGCAAGAAAAATTAATATTAAAATAAAAAAAAAATATTATTTCCATTTAACTACAATGTTGAACATCACAAGTTACGGGTTGGAGCTTCTCTTTAAGCTTTATGGGCCTGTGCCAGTATTGAGAAGCCCCGCTCCTCCTTAATGATTATACATACATATTGATTTATGCAACAGCAAAGGCAACAAATTCTTTCTCAAAAATACTTACTACATTCTTATCTACTTATTAATGAAAATACATTTATACGGTGAAATAACACCCAAAGACTCTTGTTATGAACATATGATGTGTGTTCGTGTGTTTGTTTGAGTTTTAATTTTGTATGGCTGACCTTTAGATTTATTATTTTAATTTAGCATTAAAATAATTAGTCTATTAGGTTACAAACAAAAGTAGTGATTCTGTCTCTTTCCATGTTTAAATTTTAAGCCATTTAGTTATTTTATCTTACACAGGTATTTAGTTGACGGTTTATGATGTTGTTAAGGTGTGCAGATTTAATAGTGTACTCTGTATTTGTGCAGATTTGGTCCTTACTCTCGGGGCACGGACTGCTATGTCTTTTCTTCTTTTATTAATTAGTTCCGGGTCGTATGTAAGTGATTTGTGAAGTTTGAGGGTACTTTGTATAATGTAAAGCTTTCTTACAGAGAGGACGTCACTGAGCTGATAAAGACTTTCGGTTGGAAATCGCCATTTTTTTAAATAAGTACATCACCTGTATGAGACGCCTTTGAGCTCGCTCTAACTCCAGAAATTTACTTTTTCCAGCAGCTCCCCATACATTAATGCAATACATTAGGACAGACTGTTCTAGTGCTATATATATATAGTGTTCAGCAGACCATTTGGGGAGGCGCGGTCCGCTCCAATATCTTTTGGTATCAATGTCGCAGCGTCTTAAAAACCCATAGGTACTAATTTCCTAATCTTTCCACTGAGATATTCAATATGTGGGTACCATGACAGAAGATTATCCACAACAACTCCCAAATATAACAACTGATATTACAAAAATAAATGCATAGACGTAAAATTTTAAGAATGCACCATCGATACCTTGGCTGGCATAGGTGTATCCTTTTGGAGCTTTTTCTTTTTGATGTCGCTTAAATATGGCAGCCTCCGACGGATAATGAAGTTTTAAATTATTTTATCTTTTTTCAGTTTGGAACACATTTTACCACTTTGGAAGTGTAAATCTTTCAAACGGTTGACTTTGAGAAAAAACTAAGCCGTCATAATATTAAATAAAGTGTATCACATAACCGTTCATTTGGTATGTACCCACTTCCAACGTTGTTGAGGGATTGGACTCAAATGCCCGTAGTCCTTAAGTTAAAAAATAATTAGGTAGGTATTATGAATTCTGGGATGTTGGAACACAGGGGTACCAACCTATACAACTAAATATTTATTATATAAGATTTCGAATCTTGATTACCTACATACTTAATGCTAATCAATCACACTTACATTAAAATCACTCTTTTTTTTAATAGTTCAACTACCAACTTCAACAGTAAGTAATAATTTGTCTCTTATCCCTACTAAAACCAAGTTTGTTAAATTCTCATTACCTAATGTAGTGCAGTAGAGTTAGTCAAGAGTACAAAATTTCTTGGCATTACATTGGATTCAAAACTACAATGGGTTCCATATATTGAAGCCTTGTCGAGTAGACTTAGTTCTCCGGCTTTCGCAATAAGGAATATAAGTGATATTGAAACGGCAAGATTTAGACTTTAGTCATTTTCATAGTATAATGTCCTATGGCCTGTTGTTGTGGGACTCAGCAGCTAATATAGAAAATGTTCTTATACTTCAAAAAAGAGCTGTGCGCCGCGCCATTAACGACCTTCGACGGAGTTTAAAGAGATTAATATACTAACTTTGGCGGGACAATACATCATATAGTATGTAAGGAAACATCTTGATTTATTTATTAAGCAAAACGATGTTCATAGTGTTAATACTAGAAATAAGAATAAGCTTGCCGTTCCAAGATTTCGACTTGAAAAATGTAGACGCTCGTTTTTGGGAATAAATTTCCACAAGAAGTGATTGAGCTGCCTTTGCATAGATTTAAAATGACACTCAAGCAAAGGTTATTACAAGGTAGATGATTATTTAAAAGACCAAAATGCATGGATGTGATACTAACATAAAACTATTGTAAATTGTATAAGAGGAAAATATTCTAATAACTGAATATGAGAAAATTTTCCTCTTATATTAAATATATTTCAAGATTTGTGTTTGGCAACAATATTATTGTTCCATTGTAAATGTTGTGGTTTCTGATAAAGCTGATAAGTTTCTTGCGTCCGTTCTTCCTATCAGTTAAAAGATGTCCTGAATGGCTGGTGTGGTGGTAGGAAGAATGTTGGACTATTCAAAAGTACTCTTATAAAAGTTTATTTGAATAAAAATCTTTGACTTTGACCAATGTAATTTAGGCACAACGCGATAGACTTATTTAGGCATATTGAGACCAAAGTGAAAAAATACTATTCAATTACTTCTTCTTGTTTTTAATGTGTAGTGTAAACAATAATTGGGTACTTAAAAATAAGTACTTCTATAATCTATTGAAACAAAAGAGCATTTAATTTATTAAAGAACAAAGGGGTTTGTGCGACATACTGATCAAGAAAGGGAATATATGATAGACAGGCGTTTCAAAAAAATCCAATATAAGCAACACCAAAATTTATTGAAGTTTTAATGCGGAAACAATGCACAGAAAAAATAAATCTTACATTTTACAAAAAATATATAACTTCATTATAAAGACAGAGGCGAATAAAGTCACAAATATCTCGTTAACTACACTATTTATTATAATTACAGTTGTTCTCGACATCTAGTCAGAAGAACAAGTAAAACCAAGACTCACTAAACATAAAATAATATATTATCAATTCATAACCCAATTGTAGGGCATTACAATTTATTTAGTTGGTCTTGGTTGAACAGAACTCCAATCCTTTACTTCAGTTAGTCTTTTCTAACTTGAACAGTGCGATGTTTTACAAGGGCAGGTTGAACTCACACCATTCAATTTAAAAGAAACTCGGTGCGTGCAGGATCCTCGTCATTGCCTAGCGCGAACGGCGAAGCACCGACGACGACACTGAACAGATAGAAATAGTTACAACCTCTATACTTTGCATTAAAATAATGCCCATTTTCACAGGCAAGGGATCCTAACTTCGCAACCAGTTATTCCAGTGAAATATCACTCTAACACATAGTTCTCAGCTTCCCTGCAAAGTTTTCCATCATGTATTCAAAAGAAAACCTAAGAGATACTGATATCATTTTTGAGATAAAACAATATGCAATCCTGCCTCTCCACATGTCTCATGTGTCGTCCCATATACACCAACCCTTGCACTTTGTAAAAAGTTCTTCCCAAGTTCAAGTTTGACTGTATTTTCGGAGCTTGTTACAAAGCAAAGGTTAACAGTTCGTCAACAAGACAATACTACAGCTGAGAATATCTTTTCCGTTTAATGCTCAGCATGTAAAAGAACTCTTATAACACACCATACAACTAAATATTTGTAAGTAGATGCCTGTTTAAACATAAGTAAAACGTGATTGGCTACGCCTTGATTACAATATACATTAAAAGCTAAGGTCAAGTTTTTGGGTAAGTATACAAAAATTTGATTTAATTATGAAATTCAAAAACATGCCTAATAAATAATGCTGAATATTAAACTGGAAATATAGTCCACACTTTTTTTTTGTTCCATTTTATACATTTTATATATTTTTTTATTATTTTTTATTTTTTTAAGTAATTTCCACGCTGGGAAAATTACACTAATTCTATGCAAAGTATAGCTTGTATTTTGTTATATGACCACTCCATACTTTGTTTCTTTAAGTTTACGGGTTATGCATATTATACTCGCACATTGGCAGTAATAATACAAGTGAGAATTCACTTGCTAGTTATTATTTAACTCAGTACATAAATTAGGTAGACAACAATAAAAAAATCTTTTAAATAAATAAACTTTGAAAAAAAAATCACAAGTAATATACTGCAAATATGCCAGTTATAAAGCATAGCCCGAAGTGCTACTGGCACACAGGCGAAATGCCATTCATTATTCAAATGGGAAGTGGTAATTAAGATAGGTTAGGCTCAAAACCTAGCGACATCAACCGCGCAGACCTTAGCGTGTTCCGATGCCGTTCGCAAATCAAATTGACCCGATTTTAAAAGCACAGGTGGGTAAGGGGCACGGGTTGATGTCGCGAGACGTTGATATATTCACTTCTTGGTCATGATCTTGAGGTACTCCAGGGCGTTGTGCGCGGCCGAGGCCTGCGCGTCCTTGCTGGTGAGCCCCGCGCCGTAGCACACCGCCACCGGCAACGTCGACAGCTGCACCAGGCACTGGCTGCGACCGCTCATCGATTTCTCCTCTATGTCCACGTATGTCACTTCGAACGATTGCTCCGAAGCGATCTCTTGCAAGAACTGGACGAAGTTAAAGTCCTTATTGTTCAACGGAGTCACCTGTTCAAAAGCAAACTGTTAGTAGAGGTAAAAACAACATGTGATTCATTTCAAACTACCATGAAAACACTTTTTTTTTGTTCACCATGCATATAAAAAAACGACATTGATTTAATTAGCAATTGAATATTAAAACATCAACAACGTCCATGCAATATAGATAAAATGGGTATGTCGTACCTGCAACTTGGCCAGGTTGGGGCCGACAGACTGTTTGAGATGTTTGTGAAACTGCGACACCTTGTGGCTGTGACTGGTTGTCAGAGTGGAGATTTTACTATCTTTCAAGTCGGCATAACGGGCCGCTACTCCGCCCTAGAAATCAAACACGGTTATCAACAACAGTACGATGAGCGAGTGACCCTTCTGTCCATTCGAGCTTGCTAGAGCCGACCGAAAGATAGTAAAACACCTGGCCAAGTGCTAACAATCCTTACAGAATGATACAAAAGAGCCACAGTGTCAACATGGCTGATGTCTAGAAGTCAGTGATATGGTGAGTGTAAATTTGCACTATGGAATAATAATTTCATTATGTTAATTAATCAATTACTATAATTATCGTATTTTTATTAATAAAATAGACAACTACAAGTTTAATCACAATTTAAGTGTTATTACAACATTTATCAATAATTTTGAACAGGATTAGAAACATGTTAATGATAAACAAAATGAATTAATAAAATATTAAGAATCAATCACAAAAAAACTTAAGTTACCTCTTCTTCAGGTTGGAATGATTCTGGTGGGTTATCTTGCAGAGCTTGCCACATCTTGTAAGCAGCTTGGCGCTTAGCAAGCTTCTTGGACTTGCCAGTCCCGACCTCGCGCCTCTTTAGCAGCGTACATACGATAGTAAACTGGCGCTCATGTGGCAAACCTGAGAAATATATAGAAATAAAATAAATACACAATATTAACATTATATTCTCAACTTATAATCTCAATTCTCAACTCACAATTTTATAATCATCTAGCTTTAGTCAGAAATCTTAAGTAATAGTGCTGTTTAAACTTACGCCTATTGACATTGTCATCATTTTCAGCATGGTATGATGGTGGTGGCCAAAAACGAGACATGCACAGCTCTTGGAGCCAACCAACTGGGTTGCCCATAAGCTTGTCTTCAAAAGATGACACCACAGCTCCTCTGTAAAATTAAAATTACTCGTTTTAAGACAAAATACAAACACTAGTCAACATCACAGTATATTACAATAACAAAAGCATAAAAAGCTGCACAAAATTGTATAACAATGTCTTAATCTAAAATTTTAAACATTATAACTGTGTTTTGTACAAGGATTCGGTGGATAGAACTGAAACTTTGCATAAAAATCCAAGATACTAACGTTTCAGGCACATTGCCATTGGTAGATTGGTCAGCTGGGGCTGCACCCGTCAACTTGTCCAACAAAGCCTTGGCAGCTGAGTGTTTAGCTTCCTTTTTAGAGCGACCAGTACCCATTGCTGCAATACAAGCAAGATCTTAAGAAACTAGTATAGAACTAACAGCAAGTAATAATCAATGCGAGCAGCTATTTTAACTGCTCATATATCGGGATTCTAGACACAATAGATAATCAATTGTGTCTCGTGTGGATCAAAGTTCCATCACACAAAGGGTTAACCCAGATAAGATTGAAACTATTTTTTTTTTCCTTGAATGTTGAGATTTTTTGTGGTTTAATATCACCCCAGAATCTTAGATTTTTTTTTTATATAAATAAATATTAGTCGCCTTCGGAAAAGCTGGAAAACGACAACCGATATATGGGTTGGTCGGCACAACCATACCTTTTTATTTCAATGCTTTTATCTATACATGGGAGAAAAAATAAATATTTTATTTATTAAAATAAATGTATGATTTAACTTTTTTTTTTGTAAATTATGTTAGTCCATGGCATAAACTAACATAATTTACTATAAACAAGTTTTGAAAGGTTTCAATTGAGGAATTCACAAAGATTAAATAAGTTATTTACCTTCATTCCTCCTTTACACAAACTAAAAAACAGGAACTTGAAGGCAACTGAAACGGTTTGTGGAATCATTGTCATCCAACTAGGGCTTCAAGAAAACTGACTGTTGTAGCTTTACTTTCAAGGCAAGGTTGGAGGAATAGATAAGTATGGTCTGCAAGTGGAATGATATCAGTGGTACTATTGCGCAGTCTACAGAAAAATTTCGAAAAACAAGGCATTTCTCTCAACATCTAAAAAACTATGATAACATAGAGGTAACACAACATTAGAAGCAACTGTAACAGCACTGTTATCATTGCATTTGAATGGCTAGTAGGGAAAAAAAATGTTGGACTATTCGAAAGTACTTATCTATAAGTCTATTTGAATAAAAATCTTTGACTTTGACTTTGCAGATAATTATGCAATCTGTTCCCCCGAACTTCCATGGACAGTTTTCTTGAAATCCTGTTTGGATTTGGACACTTTGAGATACAATTTCCACGAACTGTGCCAGTTGCCTTCAGGTTTTTTCAGTTACTGTAAAAGAGGAATCAAAGTAAAATTACTTATTTGATCTGTTATTTTTTGCATAGTTGTAAGTCGTCATAGTAGTAGATATAGGAATATCTGCTAGTATGATAGTCGAAAATTGTTGTTGGATTGGTTGCTCAATGCGAGATATCTTTTGTAAACTTGCCAAAGGCATATCGTCTTCACTCTCCGGTTCAGAATTTGTCCAATTGCCATAATTAATCTCTGGTGCATGTAAGTTACAAATGGTAAAACTATACTTTTCTCTAGAATCTTCATCTATAACAGCAGCATTCGCTTTATCAGGTGGTTCAAATGTAATGCATGATGAAATTTAATCATTACCATTCTCTAACTCATTAAAATTTACGTCCAAAGTTAAAGGTTTAGATCTAAAATAACCAAAACTGGTTACATTTTTAAAGAAATCCAATGTACTATGGTTGTGCCGACGGGTCCATGTATGGGTTCATGGAATTAGCTAAAGGACAGCTAAAGAATAGTGAAAAAAAATATAAATATTGATTAACAATTTTGATGGCAGTATTAATATAATAATGTTTTGTTTTTTGTTTTATTTTGATTTCAGTATTTTTAGAATTATACCAGTAATCTCATGTAAACTTTTGATTTCAGTATTTTTAGAATTATACCAGTAACCACAACTGTAATGCGAACTAATCAACCATCATAACCAGCGTAACCATCAACTAAAATTTATAAGTGCGATTCATTTTAGGTTACTTTCAGGTAGTAAGAGCGGGACGCCGCTAGACGCGCCATATGGCAGCATCCCACTTTCACAACCTACAATGAATTGCATTACAGTTGATGGTAAGGCCCCTGTTTTAATATAATTTATAAGTACGATTACTGGGATCAAATAACGTTTCAAAATTAAGAGCAACTTTAAAAAAAAAATTGTCAATTAATGACTGATTTTTTTATTTCTTAAAATCCATGTATGGGTTGGTAGCTTCATCTGCGTTAAAGGGGAATTTATTTATTGAATTAAAAATTAAACCATTCAAGAAATTAAGATTTTTAATTTTTTGCATTTTTCAATGCTATTTTTATACTTATGATAAATTTTAAATAGAAAAGTATTGGAAAAAATTAACTCGGCCACAAATGAATTCTCAGATGGGAAACCATGACCTTTGGAAATCCGGTCCAATGCTCTTACCGCTGAGCTACCGAGACTGGCGAACCACCGTCGAAATTCTCCAATACTTTTTTATTTTTAATACGCTGTAGGCCAGCGTTGTCACATCAATTTTTGGATTGCATTGTCTGGATTGACCGCTGGTTTATTATATTCCAAATACAAATATAGTCATCTTTATCAAAGTATCTACATTGAATTTAACATTTGACATTCAAGTTCAAAACTAAAACCCATGGTCGTATGCCACTTACTCTAACACAACAATACATTCTAGGTAAAAATGGCATACAACCACGACAATTTCAGATGAGAATATTTTATTGTTTCATACTTTTAAGAGCATGATTGTTCAGTAGTCCGGTTTTAGTTTTTTTTTCATATAATGTAATGAATGGCAGTGCCCATTTAGATTTGCCATGAGCTGAGCTTACTTGGCAGATGATTTATAAGATTTTTCATATTACAACTGTCAATCTACCATTCAGAACTTGTATTTTGATTGTTAACAGGCTCTTAATAGTTATAATTGGTTAATAACTCTAAAAGATATTACAAAAGCTGCTCACCAACAAGATCAGCTACTGTTACACGGTAACGGAAGGTGGGCTCATGGATCATGCCCTCGATCTGGACCAATTCATACTTCGGAACAGTTCCACGTCTAGCCAGAAGCTCCTGCAGCACAGACACCGGAGTCTTCATAGGTAGGGACTCCATTTCCTGAAAATAATGTTAATTGCCATATTTAGTAATTTTATCATAGACAGTCTGCTTGAGGGCCTACTATCAGCTGTTATGACAATTTTGAAGTAATGTTGATAATAAGACTAAAACAAATTAATAAAAAATATGTATAGCGCCATCTTACTTTATACATTAATTTTAGATTGCTCTAAGAAAATGTCATTTTGAGAATATAAATTATTCATATATTAAAACAACAGGACTAAAACGTGACAAGCCGTAGTCACAAGCAGTCTGCTTGTGTCCACGGCTATTGCAACTTAGCCGAAACGTCAAGCTGTAAGTACATAGTTGTACTACATAATAAATGTCGCGTTTTAGTCCCGTTGTTTTAATATATAATTATAATGGAACGCGAAAGTTTAAAGTCTTATAAATTATTCACTTTCAGTTTCATAAAATACTAAAACAAAATACTTTTCTTATAAATTGGTTAGCTTGATCCACTGTGGATCCTGTCTTGGCCACCAGGCTTGCTTGATTGGAATCAAGAGCAAACTCATTAAAATAAGTTAGTCTAATTAGAAAAATAATGTAGGTAAGTACTTGATTACAACATACCCTCTTAGCTGCTTCATCAAGAGGCAAGCGCTCCAAGTTGTTAGGAGGTTTTGGCCTGTTCTGGTAACGGCGGCGCGGGCCGTGGGGCGCGTGCTCGCCGTCCGGGCCGGCTCCGTGCACCGGCATGCCGTGAACCACCCCGCCCGGCACACCGTGCACCACCCCCGGATGGGGATGAACTACATTACCATCCATCTGTGGAAACAAAGAAATTCAAGTAGGTAGGTAGTATTTCGGTCAGAGGGCTGCCTCCGACCTTGCTAGTGCCTATGTGCAGTTATAATACTAAAATTCATTCACTAATTGTTGACGCCAATGCTTTGAAATATAGAACTACAATTGTATCAATACTAATAGGCCAAAGGAACATTTTCGATTAAACCTGACGCCCAACTTCACGCTTCATGGATAGGATAATGGATGGCGAGGTAATTTTGAAGGATTACTTACAAACATGCTGGATTAGCTATTCCGATTGGTCGTTTAGAGGAAATACAAGAAAATCCTTGCCGCTTCGAGGTTTTCTTTTTTCAATCCGCTTTCACAAAGTATGAAATAATTCAGTCAGAGGACGTGTGAATGATTGACATGGCGGCCGCCGGCCATTACGACTTCTCAAAATGGCTGAACCACATGCCGCATGCCGCCGGTTCGAGAAATAAGTAGCAAGATAATGAGTGCCTCGTAAAAGTACAGGTAATTACTAAAAACTTGGTAGATTCTTTTACTAAGAACTTTACATAAAATCCGCTGGAGATGATAGGTATGACATGTTGGGTGTTTGAAGTTTATAACAACTTACCATCTTTCTCGTTATAAATCAATGAAGAACACACTGAAAATACCTAGTTAGAAATATCAATTTAAGTGGTGATAATAACTAAATTTAGGTGTTTGTTAGAAATCAAGATTATAACTAAAATCTAAAATAACCCTATTCCTAGATTTCACCGGCTGGAAAAAGAGAAGAGACTGACTGACAGAACGAGTGACTGAGTGAATACCACTAAATACGGAGACTGACGGAAATGTCCATCCAAGTTTGTGCGTTCGATTCATTCATGATTTGGCATCGCGTTGACATCTGACATTGACAGGTCGGGTGAATGAAAAAGAAAAAAATATGAATGAGATGAGTGATGGATCTCTTGAGAATTCATTCATTCAGTATTCACAAATTCATTCATCCACTCCTCCGTAGACAATCAATAGAGTATGTATGAGAGTATGTATGAGAGTATGAGAGTATGTTTTCTATTACGTGTGGTGTGCTAAATATTTAATACAAATACAAAATCTCTATCTAAAAATATTATACTAAATCTATACTATTTTTCTAACTATACTATTTTCTATAAATCCTAAGTGTGATAGGCTTGAAGTTATTGATAGACATCAAAGGAATAATATAATATCTAGACGACCGACATCGAAAACTGTAAAAAAAAAATGTACAGTCAACAGCAGCTACGTCTTTAAATATTTGTCAAAGGACATCAGGCATTCTGTTCCAAAAACAAAAAAGTGAGCGGCCAGATCCGGGATTATTTTCAATAGGTAGTTCCTATTTAGACCTAAAAAAATTATATGGACTTAACCCTGTCACTGCATGAACTGAGTAGCTATTTCGAGTTAAAAAATCTGGACATAAAAAAAGTGAGCGGCCAGACCCAAGATTATTTCCAAAAGGTAGTTCATACTTAGGCCTAAAAAAAATTATACTGACTTAACCCTGTCACCGCATGAACTGAGTAGATATATAGAGTTAAAAAATCTCGGCAAAAAAAAAGTGAGTGGCCAGACCCAAGATTATTTCCAATAGGTAGTCCATACTAAGACCTAAAAAAATTTATGGACTTAACCCTGTCACCGCACGAACTGAGTAGCTATTTTAACTAAGGTATTCTCGACATGTACGGGCTAGAATATATTATTTTTATGTATACGTTGTGATTGATTATGCTCTGTATGGACGAGAAAGCATCGAGCATTATTATTGTAGTTGCCTTATCGGAAAGCGTACAGTCGGCTGTGTAACTGTCTAGTAACTAAGCTTTGCTTGACATCGACATGTAACCACCAGCACCAGGCCTCGAAAATGAAATAATGAGAATTGATGATAATAGAGCTAAGTTAACCTGGTTGAGCGAAGCGATGGCTGGTTCATGCGACATTCTCGTAAATGGGTGCTGCCAGCGGAGTGGGTCTTCTCATGTCTGCTTGTGTTGAAATATGTTTGTGAAAGTTGCAGTGATCACGGCCACTGAAAAGGTGCCGAAACGTCGGGAAACCAAAAAACCGCAATCAAACTGAAAAACTAGGGTACCAAATAAATATTTCGGGTAAATAAATCGCACTACATACTCCGCAAACGTTGTTTTATTTCAATTATGAGTGCGTGAAGATAGGTACTTAAGATGTGATATATTTGTAATTGAATTTTACACTCACCGGCACATTTAATGGCCCACCCTGTTATTTTCATACAATTATGCTCACTTTGCGGCTCTGTACATATCTGATAATATATTTCTGCAAATATATGTATGCTAATGTTTAGGCTAAGCATTTGACTGTCCAATTAGCACTTTAAAGAGTTTTTAAAATCTTTTCTCGTTTCCAAACCTAAGTTTAAGCAAAGCATTACTTTATGGCCATATCACATTGTATGGAATCTCATAAAGCATTCATTGAAATATAACAACTTTTACGGACTTACGTGCACTATATAGTGCTCTTCAATCCGTAAAACTTTTCTCAATGATGTCGAAGCGAAGAAATTAAAAATATGATTATGAAGCATTCATTGTTTTGCCTCTATAGAAAAATGTGGTTTCGGTACTCGTTAAAATTGCTAATTGGACAGTCGAACGCTTAATAGGAACTACCTATTGAAAATAATCTTGGGTCTGGCAGCTCACTTTTTTTGTCCAGATTTTTTAACGCGAAATAGCTACTCAGTACATGCGGTAACAGGGTTAAGTCCATATAATTTTTTTTGGCCTTACTATGAACTAGCTATTGGAAATAGTCTTGGGTCTGGCCGCTCACTTATTTTTATGTCCAGATTTTTTAACTCGAAATAACTACTCAGTTCATGCGGTGACAGGATTAAATCCGTATAACATTTTTAGGCCTTACTATGAACTAGCTATTGGAAATAGTCTTGGGTCTGGCCGCTCACTTTTTTTTTAAGTCCAAATTTTTTTTACTCGAAATAGCTACTCAGTTCATGCGGTGACAGGGTTAAGTCCATATAATTTTTTTAGGCCTTAGTATGAACTACCTATTGGAAATAGTCATGGGTCTGGCCGCTCACTTTTTTTATGTCCAGATATTTTAACTCGAAATAGCTACTCAGTTCATGCGTTGACAGGGTTAAATCCGTATATTTTTTTAGGCCTTAGTATGAACTACCTATTGGAATTAATCTTGGGTCTGGCCGCTCACTTTTTTTTTGTCCACATTTTTTAACTCGAAATTGCTACTCAGTTCATGCGGTGACAGGGTTAATTCCGTATATATTCTTTTAGGCCTTAGTATTAACTACCTATTAGAAATAATCTTGGGTCTAGCCGCTCACTTTTTTTGATGTCCAGATTTTTTAACTCGAAATAGCAACTCAGTTCATGCGGTGACAGGGTTAAGTCCATATATTTTTTGTTAGGTCTTTATAGGAACTACCTATTGAAAATAATCCCAGGTCTGGCCGCCCAATTTTATCTTCAATTTATATAGCTTAATCTATTGCATTAGGTTTCTACCTGTAAAAATAGATTTAAGTGTATGGAAATAAATAAATAAATTTGTGTTTTTGCCCAGAGTGCTTTATTTTAAATAACTTCTTATTTCACGCGGTTACAGGGTTAAGTCCATATATTTTTTTTAGGACTTAATATGAACTAGCTATTAGAAATAAACTTGGGTCAGGCCGCAAACTTTTTTTTTTGGACCAACTTTGTATGGAGATTGCCTGATGTCCTTTCATCAGTTGACTTTGAATTTTTTGTCATTTTTATAAACCGCAGTTGCCGTTGACCGTACAAACGCAATAATAATATTATTGCGTACCTACATAATAATTAGGTAGGGGTAGGTTATTATGTAGGTACAAGATCGCAATCGTGCTGATTATTAAATTTACCTAAGTACTAGGAAAAAGCAAAGAAAAATATCGTTGTCAGCGTTGGTATCGCTTTTTTGTACAGTGAGCGTACGGTTTCTATTCCAAAGAAATATCACCCACCGTTAGCACCGTTTTCATTTCACATCTGCGGAAGGGAGCGGTATCGGAATTGCTCTCGCTCTAACTTAAGCTGCTTAAATAAGTTAGAGCGAGAGCAGGGGGGCGATTCTCGCGCTGAAATATGTCTAATTTGACATTTTTTTATCCTTAATTTCATTAGTAAAAATATCAGTAAAATCTCACTACTGTCAAAATCCTTTGGTTTCAGTTATCTTTGATAATCCTATAATGTGGAAGATTGCTTTCAGTGAGTTCCTTAATACAGATTTTTGATTCCAAAAAATGTTGAATTTGAGATGTCTAAGGCGCGAGAATTGGGCCCCAGCCCCGAGAAGTGAGCAACGGCGTAGTAGGTCAGATTCAGATTCAAATATATATATTGCAAGTCACAGGTATAACAAGGTGTTACAAAATATAAATATGTACAAGTGACGCCCTGCAAGGGAACAGCAACCATGAGAGACAGCTATTCCCGTTTTACTTACTATTAATTAAATGATAGTAAGTATATAAAATTTCATTAGGTAGGTACATTAATTTTATATTATTTTAAAATTATATGGTCATTGGCATTATTATTATACAGCGTAGGTATAGGTAGGCTTGTCCTAAGGCTACCCGCACACTTGGCAATAGGTACTATTGCCAATATTCTATTTCTTTCAAACAACCACCGGTATCAGACCCAGATACCCGGGTTCTATTGGTAAGACCGTAAGACTAGTTGTAAGTCCGCCTGGCTAATTAACATCTTATAAGATAATATCTTATTTAAATCTTACGCCATAACAACAATGTTTTCAGAATTGTTGTGTTCCGGCAGTTGGAGATAGGATAGCAGTTCCTCACCTTAGTGGTTGAGGATTCCGGGAGAGACGCGCTTGCCATCTTCAGCCTTATCAATACTTAACATCAGGTATGATGAAGACTAACACACATTTGCACAACTTAAGCATCGCTTAAGACTATTCTTATCTAAAATACTTTGCAATAGATAAATTTTTAAATCCACTACACTAAGGCTATTCTTAAGGCGGTACCCCCACCGAAAGTGGCGCCGCGTTGAATTTTATTTAATATCGTAATTCTAATTCACAATTTTAATAAAACTAAACGTAGATGTTTTAGAGCCCATTGTCTTGTATTTTTTTTATTCACTTTCGGTGGGGGTACCGCCTTAACTTACGGGTCCAAATTCGAGCGCCTAAGGCGATTCTAAATATTAACGTTTTAAGATAGATAACAATAGCCTCCCGCGATTCGCGGCGTTTAATGCAAATCAGTTTATGAGTCTCCCCGTTGTTCATAAAAAATAATGCAAATAGAAATATTGACAATAATATTGTGAGTGTGAGGACGATCTCCGATGTTTCAGCCGTCGATATCAAGGATGTTTGGTTGGAGAATAACCTATCAGGCTACAGTACAGCTGAAGTTTTACCTTTATTAATAACTCAAAGTATCGTGGATAAAAGGTGAACTTTATTGTAAATGCTATAATAGATTAACTGTTAGGATACATTAAACCTTATACAAAGAAGAATACATAAACACCTAGACGTGATATTTTACACATCGATCTCCGATCATGGTGATCGAAGACCTATACTTAATAATTAGCTTGTTGCTCCCACAACGGTGTTTAGAATTTCGACGGCGCCTAAATACCTAGATAAAGACAACTACATTTTACCAAAAAAAATTTTTTGTAAATCTATTCAAATTTGCATATACTTTAAACCTGTAAAACCAAAATGAAAAAATATCTTTAATTAACTGAAATAAATTAACGTAGGTATTTTATGATTTTTTTATTTTTGCATTTTTCAGTATTATTTGTAAACTTATGATAAATTTTCAAATAAATTTGTCAGATGTCCCATCTGAGAATTCATTTGGGGCCGAATTGATTTTCCCAGATTTTTCTTTTATTTTTTTTTGTTTAAAAATTATAATAAGTAAATTAACGTAGATGGAGACATATACATGGTTTCGCGGGTGTTAAGCAAAGTAAATGCGATCAACAGTACTTGTCCGCTTTTACGTTTAAAGCCAATTTTTACTTTAATTTCAAAACTGAGACAAATGCAATTTGTCTTTTAGTGGGTAATAATAATTGGTGAGCGAACTAGTGGCATATAATGCCACTATATATATTTTTTTAACCTAAAATAAGCCAAGTGTTATATGACCGTTAGTGCCTTTTCACACGTCCCGGTTGCCGGGTAGCCGGCGCCGACTGTCCGGTATCACATTCAGCTTTCACACGAGCCGATTTTATATCCAGTACCGTTTACTATCGACGCCAGTACAGTCGCGTAGTAACTACGCGTAAGAATACATAATTAAATTTTCACTCTTCTCTAAAAATGGAACGTGAACAAATAATTGCAATGTGGTTTTTGTATCGAAGATACCGCCGCCAGAAAAGAAAGCCAAGAAATTATTGGGTTCATCCGATTAACATGAAAAGAGAACAATGTGGAGCATTCTACACGTTATTTCCAGACCTACTAAAAGATGAAGACTCGTTTTTCACGTACTTTCGGATGTCAATATCCTCTTTTAACCAATTACATTCTAGTTTGTAAAACCATTTACAACGTGAGAATTCAAAGATGAGAAATTGTATTCAGCCTATTGAAATGTTAGTCATTGCATTGCAATTCGGTAAGTAAACATCATTTTAATTAGTAATATTTATTGGAAAAGAAATAACACGTTAAACGAAATTTGTATCAGCGAAATCAATTGAATCATCCTTAGAGGAATTTGTAGACAATGGCAAGTAGTTGACAACTCTTCGCCGTAAACGCGATAAAACTGGCTCGCAGAAGTGGCAGTTGAAGGTGGTGGTGATTGTATGGATGATGACGCTGTTGATGACAGTTGTGTGGTTCTGAAAATCTGCTGACTTGCGTGTTGCATGACTTCCAACTGAAATTGTACAACTTCATCGTCAATAAAATTGTTCAATGTTGGAATAATTCCTTTAAAAAAAGATAAATGTCTGTCTGATGGCTCTTCCAATGCTTTCAACATTTTTAATTCAATTTCATCCACAGTTTTCATTGTCGTCTATTTCTTCAAAGTTGTTTTTTAATAATACACAGACTGCTCTCCAAGCCTTTTTTGTTTCATTTTTATCTTTATATTCTGAACAGGTTTTATCCCAAAACCGGCCTAGCTTCCACTAAAGTTATTAGTAATTCAATATCTATCTCCATTTTACAATTTTCGCATAAAGTGATAGGACGATACGAGGGTGTGAGAATAAACGACGTGCGCGTGCTCTCCCTGTGATTGTACCTGGGCGACTGCGCGCCGGTGCGTATGAAAGCATGCTGCGTCTTTCATACAGCACTACGCGTCCGGCCGCCGGCTAACCGATATCCGGCGACCGGGCGCATAGTGGTGGATCCGGCGAGCACCCGGCGACCGCCTGCCCAGTGAATTACGCCGGTACGTATGAAAGCTAACGTACATGGCCATACACTTCATAAAAATGATAATTAATAGTGTTTTAAATAAATATTGTTTAGTATTTAGCACAAATTAATGTTTAAATAAATGTTAATATTAATAATGATGCTTGTCTCCAATTGACTTCAGAAGTTCTAGCATCTAGCTAAAACTTAGCAGAACCCACTGGTGAGAGCGTACCCCATGGACGGCAGAATCTGCGCTTTGTATAAAAGGAGCAGCTGATTCGGAGAGAACTACTGTCTACCCTTAGAGAGGCCACCCAGTTCTATGCAGCACACTTTGCAATGGAGTCGTCAAAGTTCAGGTTGGAAGACAGGTTCAGACCAAGAAGTTGCAGATTTTCGGTTATCGGCAATACCTTGCAAAGTCGGAGTCAGTTGGAAGGAACTCCGTTTAAATAAACAAGCCTCTGTTTTAGTGGCATATAATCAATTGACAAGGTTAGCGTTGCCTCAATCGGAGGCGGCCCCGACAAGGCTAAATTTCAACACTGGTATATATCTGATATATATCTGCTAGTAATAGTGGTGTCATATACATACCCAATGGTTTCCGATACAGCAGGTTGTTGACATGTAGAGGAAACAATCTCGCAGACAACAAAAATCCTTGGGGGACACCTGCATCGATTTCTTTTAGGTCCGATGATTGACCATCTACCAGAACTCGGATTAAGCGATTCCGGAGGAAATCAGCAATCCAAGTGCAAAGTCTACCAGAGATACCGTATGTAGGGAGCTTAGCAAACAGGCTGTCATGCCAGACCCTATCGTAAGCTTTGGAGATGTCGTGCGATACGGCAACGGTATCGCCGTGTTTCTCGATCGCTTCACTCCAAAGATGGGTGGCATACACGAATCGCCAGTCGACCTGCCACAGCGATCAAACCAAACTGGTGAACACTGAGGAGGTCGTTATCTTCGAGGTATGCCAATAGACGAGTGTTGAGTACACGTTTAATAGTTTACAGAGTCTGGAAGTGGCTGGAATTCGTCTATAGTTAGATAGATCGGCATGACTGCTTTTTTGGGCACAGACTGCATGTTTACAAGCTTCTTCTATTGAGATGTGTGTGAGAGAGAGATACAGCTGAGTTAACACCGGAGACAATTCAGGTGCACAGTGGCACAGGACAATTGCCGGTATTCCGTCGGAACCACTAGCTTTGTTCTCATCTAGAATACGGAGAGCTTTAAGAACCTCTTTGATGCATGTTTTAGGTGGAACTTTGCTACCGACAACTTGAAGTGAATTTTCCGAAAAAAGAGAGGCAAACAAGTTTGCTTTCTCAGTCGCAGTATGAGCGAGCGATGAGGCTTTAGCAGTGATGGAAGTGGAAGGCGACAGAAATTTGATTCGTCTGCTTTAACAAGGGACCAAAACCTTCTAATTCCAGATGGTTGGGATGGGAAGCAAGTTTGGCTATAGTTTTACGTTTATGTGGTAAATAACTCTTTTAAGTGTAAATATGAGCGCCGTAGAAAGGGACATCTACATATTTGGTAAAAATTTATAACAAATTCGGCTAATATTTTAAAGCTGTTGCAGTATAAATTGGTTTTTTATAATATTTTTCAGACATTTACTGCTAAAAAATACAAATATCTTGAGTTAGATTTTGATGCAAAATAAATTAAGTGGCAGCAGCTCACAGTAGACAAAGATATCTACAATAACTCTTAAAATAATGCAGTTTTGACTATCTTTTGTCATTCGGATACTGAACAGTAATATTTTAAACCACTGTACTATGTTTCATTGAAATTCACCGGAAAATAAATAAAATAATTTTACCTTCAATCTGCTATCCTGTAAAATGGTTTTTTTTTCAGTTGTCCGTATCTACCTAGGCGTCGCCTGTTTGTAAATAATTATAAACACAACAAAACAAACAAATTAGGCATAAATTTTTCACCGGTTGTTTATAATTGTTTACAAACTATTCTAAACACACTGGTGTGGGAGCACCATAATGCTGTGTCCACACCGGGCCTACGAACGCTAGCCAATGGGTTCTGTTTTCCCCTCTATCTCAATCAGATGATCTGAAAAACACGAAAGTGAACGGGAATCACTCCCAGTGATCCTTTACTTAGCTTTAGATTAACCTTTGAAGGCCACGAACGCGTAGCAGGCAACGCCTGATGCCGTTCGTTGGCCTTCGTTGGCCCGGTGTGGACGCAGCATTAGCTACACTCTGCATTACTAAAGTGATCCTTGTTGTTTATCAAACTGAACCAATATTATAAGATACATAGCAGAAGAAGCGATCACCTGTGAACAAAATATTATTTTAGAAAATCCATCAACAAGAGAACATTGAAAAATATTTTATAACAATTAAGCAGTTTCGTTCAGCTGTCCTAACAGATACGGCGAGACGTGGCGGGGCGACGGACGAGGCAGGCGGCAAGCGGGATATCATATCTACAAATTATATAACATCTGCCGCCCGCTTTGCCGGTCACACAAACTTTGTGCGTAGTCCGTTGTTCTATTTGCCAATAAGGATTAATTTGTAATCGAAATTCAACATTAGGTACTTACGTCCTTTTTTATTGTAGGTACAATGGGGGAACTTCCCGGTTGATCAATAGAGTTTTTTTGGGAAACCTTTTCTCGGAAAGTACTTCGTCACCAGCCATTTTTAATGGCCCACTGCTGGGGCACTCACTGGCCTTCCTTATGAATGGATAAGGAAAAGTATTTAAGTAATTCAGAAAGTACCTAAGTTAAAGAAATAATTTATTATTCAAGTGACATAGGTAACTGTTAATGTTCAATTCTTTATGATATAAAGGTTTTCGAAATATCTTTTACTTTTTAAATAATTTTTATTTATTAGCTTTATTTTGTCCCTTAAATGTGGATTTTTATAATGATTATATTGTGTGTACTTATTTTATTCGACAGTAATGTTAGTTTTTGTGCTTATAATAATGTTAGTATTATTAGGTGTAAGGGCCGCCTTCTGCGGTGAAAGCCTCCTCCAAACTGTTCCAGGTGACTATTTGTGGCCAGTCTGGGCCATAAGTTTCCAGCAACCCGTGCCATATCGTCACTCCATCTTTTAAGTGGTCCACCCATCTTTTAAGTGGTGGTAGTGGTTTTAAATAAAGCTTCCTAAAAATCTCTACTGGTCAACCGGGAAGTTTGTCGATTGTAAAGTCAACTACTCATTTTACTTCTCATAATCCATTACATTGGTCCATCGAGCCGGATAGTTGGCTTAAAAATATTTAAATAACTTTAACATTACCTAGAGAATTTTGTTTTATGAAAAACGCCTACCGAAACGCGTAGCTTTCATCAGACATGAATTGATATGACGTTAAGTAAGTACCTAATGATAAGTGTGCCAATGTTAAGAGCACGGTTTCTATACAACAGACATCGGCCCTGGCCCTGGCCCTGGCATCTGGCCCTAACACGTGCTCTTAGGCTGAAGGTGATGGAAGCGTGCTTCTCCCGGGATTATTAATAAGGAAGTTTATTTTTCAATTTATAAAGAAATTTCACTAGCGTGGCAGGTACCCGTTCCCGTGGGAATATCGGGATAAAAAACCTATGTAACTCTCCGTCCTTTCAACTAAATTCTATGCCAAAAAATTAAGTCGATTGGTTGCTTAATTATGGCGTGAAGGAAGGACAAACAAATACACTTTCACATTTATATTATTACTAGTGGATCCTCGCGGTTTTTTCCACGTGGTGCCCGTTCCCGTGGATATATCGGGATAAAATATAGCCTATGTCACTCGGGAGAAATGTAGCTTTCTAATGGTCTGAGAATTTTCTAAATCGGTCCAGTAGTTCCTAAGATTAGCGCGTTCAAACAAACAAACTCTTCAGCTTTATAATATTAATAATATAGTATAGACTAGCGGATCCTCGCGGTTTTACCCGCTTGGTGCCCGTTCTCGTGGGAATATCGGGATAAAATATAGCCTATGTCACTCGGGACAAATGTAGCTTTCTAATGGTCTAAGAATTTTGTAAATCGGTCCAGTAGTTCTTGAGATTAGTGCGTTCAAACAAAAAAAAAAAAAGTATAGATTAAAGTTAGGATAGTTAGAATTAGGATCAAATGGTTTAGGTATAGTTATTATGCTCACTTTAAATAACAGCGTAGCATCCAGTGGAAAGTATCCATATACAGTCAGCTCGGTAGCTTGGTAAGTCATTAGCGACGAGAAATGTTGTATCTGCAAAAATAAATAGTTGTTTTTTTATGAACAACGGGGAGACGCGCCTTCATCATACCTCTGGGCCTACCTACCATGAGTTTTCCGTTCCGTTTACTGTACAGTAAACGGCAGACATTTCGTATGTGAATATGTACAGCGCCCCCAGTGGGCAGTAGCAGAACTACAGATTCTCATACAAAATGTCTCCCGTTTACTGTACAATAAACGGAAAGAAAAACTCATGGTAGGCCCACTGGTGTTAAGTATTGATAAGGCTGAAGATGGATGCGCGTCTCTCCCGGAATCCTCAACCACCGAGGAAGTGGCTATCTTATCAATAACTGCCGGAACAAAACAACGCTAAAAACATTGTTGTTATGGCGTCAGACTTAGATAAGATGGTGTTATCTAGCCAGGCGGACTTACAACAAATCCTACCCTCAACTGAACCGAATACAACATGTATCACAACTGCGAAAACAATTAATAATTTATATTTGTCCACATTTTTAGTTACATTGTATAGTCCCTACAGAATCCAGGGAACCTTTTTTCGTTCTTGACTTCACATAATTTACAAACCTCTAGTATGGTTCTTATATCTTGTTTCTCAATTGGAACATTATGAAGAGTTTGTCCTAGACGGAAAATCTGAAACATTTTATGTAAGATAACTAAGGTAAGGTATTACAAGTCGTTGAAATTAAGTGCGAATTAGGTCCATTGCTAATAATTATCCTAACCTCAATTTTAAGAAGGTTCCCAGAGTATGCTAACACATACATTTTAAACAGTTGGTAGACGATCCAAATAGAGCAGTTGACGACTTCGTGTGCGGTGAGAGACCTATGCACTACCGCGCCATGGTAAATAATGTATGCTTCGCTCACCATTGAGTGGAAACTTTGCATCGCTGTGATCAGTATAGGCGCCTGGAATGCCTCATTGATGCTACGTTTCACTTCACAAGCCTTGACAAATACCAACTCCATGGCACGTATACTAGTTACAGCAGGTCCAGTGCTAATTTTTGTGAAGCATTCGACTGGTGTCTTTTTATCGATATATGCCCTTTTCAACTGTTCCTCGATGTTCATGTACAAAGCTATCACCATTATCATGAGCACGTAAAAAAACGCAAGAGATGTAAACTGGATAATTTGCGGAACTATGAATGACATCGTTACAAGAATTTTCTTCCACATATTATCTTGCCTTGTGTAGTTCACTGCTAATTGTGCCAACAATAAAAACAGAAGAATGAATAAAGTTCGGAGCACTCTTTGCTTTAGTTTCATCAGAATGTTGTTATTTCTAAGTGGAATTTCGATCCAAGCTCTAGCTAATGTATTCAAAATCTTCACATAATTGAATCGGTTAATAAAAGCGCAACAGTAAGCAACTAAGCAGAATAGTGCTAAATTAAATAATTCCAATATGTAATTAATCTGAGTCATTATCGCGTCGGTTAGAGAATTTCCTTCGGTTAACGTAACGATTCCTCGGATATGGATCACCATAAATATCATTATTGTCAAATTAACGGAAACGGCACATACACTGGTTACGAAGAGAGTGCGATAAATTATAATGCATTTATGTTTAGATTTGAATTCCAAGTTGTATGGAAAAAAACCTTGTATGATGAGTAATATGTAAAAGGGTTTGAAGATACTAAGTAGAGTTAATTCCGTCGCGGGTTTAGGCGCAAATAAGTTTTTAAAGCGTGCAAACATTTTGTCCGTTCAAATGAATGAGTGTATGAATAGCTTAATGACGACTGTTCAGGTTCGGCTTACACAGCAACCATTAGAATATTGCGAGTACCTGTAGAACCACTGATAACATCACTTCGCATTATTTATTCATATTGCAACCTCATTTAATGCATACTTCCAACGTTACAAAGCTTTAGAACGTTTGAAATCCTCGTGAAATTACACTTTAACGCTTCTTTCGGTGTTTAACTACAATGTTGTGACGATAATATCTGTGTAAGTATTTTATTTCTTACGTATAATTGCTAGGTATAGCACGATTATATCCATTTTACGTAACGTACAGTACCTACTTTCATAGTGCTCTTGGTACTAATATTAGTAGGTCGTATGTACCCACGTATGATAAGTCCCTAATCACTCCACTGATATCGGTAAGTTTAAATAACAAATATGAATAATGTACGCAATGCTTAGATAAGTCTTTGTATTTATAACTTTTTAATTTTGCATTTTTTTCGTGTGGTGACGGCCTAAGAATACAAGTGTCACCACTCCCTTACATGCCTGGGATGTCGTAAGAGTCGGCTAAGAGGCTCGACGCATTGAACACCTGTGCGAGAGAAGGAAAACTTGAAACAAACCATCTACCAACCCGTCCGGCCAGCGTGGTAGCAGTAGGCTAATAGTCTCCTATGAACGCCTCAATAGGCGTGAGCTAGGAGAGGCCTATGTCCAGCAGTGGACGTCTAGGCTGATAATGGAATTTTGCATTTTACAATGCTATTTTTATGTGTTAAATATTAAACAAGAAAATATACTAGAAAAAAACAATTTGTACTTGTATATTTTCTTGTTTAATCTATCACAAGTCTTTGTATATTACGCTTCAGTGTCATAATGTTACGTCTTCTTCATTGCTGGACTATGGGATACCACGCGAATCTAACTCGGATTGTGGGGGATTTATCTTTAAGACCCCTTAAAGATAAATCTCCCAAATTCCATAAAGTTTTTCATTACTTACCCAATTAATGAAACATTTTATGGAATTTGGTAAAATGTCCACGCAATGGAAGGAACGCGCGGATGGAATTCATATTTTAGTAGATTGTTACCAAGGGCTGTATGACACCCATAACAGTCGAGTGTTTTGGCGCCCGAACAAAGTGAGGGCGCCGATAGTTCGAGACTGTTATGGGTCCATACACCCGAAGTAAACACTCTACTTTTCACTTTGAATATGAGGAAAGTAAAAACAAACAATATTCTAAAAAAAAATTTGTAAGGTTTCTACGATTTTAATTATTTTATAATGTAGCAAAATAAGCTGTATAGGCTTTTGTGCGTTTGCCTACATACCTTTGGTAAATAAAAGTCCAAAGAGATTACAGATATCGATTTGACATGACACCATGAAGCTATAGAGAATATTCTCTATAGCTTCATGCATGACACCCCCCTATTCTTTTTTCAAATTTATTACAGACCTAGGGCCGCCACATATCTCTTTCAACCCGCATTTTAGGCATGTTATGAGTTACTTTCAGAATATGAGACATGAAAAGGTTTTTTACATACTTTAAGTCTACCATATTCAACTTTACTCTGTATAATAAGAAGTATACTCTCCTGTGATAGAAAGTACCTTTACTTCTTCTTTTTCTTTATGCACTCTTTGAATAGGAAAATGACATAAAAACGTCAAAATTAGGAATATTCTAAATTGTGTGTAAAAAAATCAGAAAATAAAATAAACTTAAAAAACAGCAATTATGATTTGTAAAAACCTCTTTGATATTTGCCGGACGCGACTGTGTGCGAACAATTTATTCACACCTATTAATTATAATTGGTTTAACAATAAAAACTACCGACAGAGAAGTCTATTTTACAGCACATGTCCGAATGGTATGAAGGTGACAATTTGTGGAGCCGCGGGAAGCATAGGTATCATTTTACTCAATTTTTAATTAGAAGGGACGGGGTGTGTGATTGGGCATTGGAAACTGCTAATTGTGAATCAATAGAATAGAGTTAAGCGTGTCTAATAATACCGGTTACCAAAAGTTTGACTGCCAACGCTTAGCGCCTAAACTAGAGACACCTAGCTATAGGCACCAAACACACAGTGCGGCCGAACGTTCGTTTCACTAAGCTACTCGTCGCTAGGTGACTCACTAGGCTCTAGGCGCTAAGCAAAGCCACCTGTCTATGCGTTTGTAGCATAAGATTTGCAGTAATCCAGATACTGGTAACGCCATACTCGGAGTCCTGTAACAGTAAAACGGAGATCATAATATTAATTATAATGCCATTCGATCTGTTCCATAGGCCATACCCGTGGCAAGTAGCGTTGTAAATTACGAATTATACTTTTCGTTTTTTTCGATTCTTTGTATTTTTCCTGTATAATACATGTAATTTTAGCATAAAACAAAATGTTCTTCTGGAAAAAAAAACAATCATACACGTATAAAAAATAAAACTTATAATGTTTTTATAAGATTAAATTTTGTATATGCTATTATATCACAATAAAGTGCATACCAGAGGAGCCCGTGGCGCAGTGGTATACGCGCTCGGCCTGCGATTGTTGAGGTTAAGCAACTTTCGCAAAAGTCGGACACGAGATGGGTGACCAAAAGTTTACTATCTTGAGCTCCTCCTTGCTTCGGAAGGCACGTTAAGCCATTGGTCCCGGCTGCATTTGCAGTCGTTAAACCCACCAATGCATGAGCTGCATTTGCAGTTGTTAAATCCACCAATGTACCTAATCCATCCATAGGAAAAGCCAGTGGCGCAGCAGTCGGGTCTTTAAAAATGGTCTTATGATGAAAGTACATACCGTCCATTCCACCACCCAAAAATTTAATCCATCAAATTCCACCGAGAGTTTAATTTCGCAATTAGAAAGTATATTATCCAGCCAGCCCGGTACCCATAACACGAACGATTAAAATTAAATGATAAAAGATTTAAGTGCCGTAGGTACTCAAAATCTATATATATAAATAAATAAATATATAAATTTAATGTAACATTGTATAAATACGAAAAATATACCGTAAAATATATGTAAAAACTTAAACTTGCGAAAGATTCAACCGAAGGTCCGCAAGGAAAGATTCTGTATATTATTAAAAAAATACACGGGCGTTTGAAAGATACATTTATTTTACATGTCATTTTCAACGCTAGTGGCGAGGGTAAACCGGACGGACCAGACATTTCTTCAAAAACTCTTGACTGTTTGATGAATCGTTTGGGTGGGATTTCTAAAAGGGAAGTGATTGGAATCGGTTTGTATAGTATAGACCTTTCGCCACTGTAACGTACCTAAGCCGTTCCAACTTTAATTAATTAATCTTCTCCTTCTGCTTAGAAATACATTTTTAACTGCGACCTTCTCTGGTGGAGATGCTTTTGGGCTTTCGGCAATAGTAATTAAAAATCTCTCACTCTCAATACACAGGGCAGCCCTTGGCTCTGCTACTGAAACAGTGTCCGCTACTGGATGAAATCGCTTTATACGACGTAACCGCTACATGTGGCTACGGTATGGAGTTGAGCCACGTCGATACGAAATGCAAAGTATCTTCATATTCTGGACGGCACATGCTTTGCGATGCTCTGAAGGTAAATTATAGATATAAAATAACTCTGACATAAATTTACTTTTGTATGTCTAAAGGAAGTAAGTTTAACTGTTATTAAAATATTATTGAGGTTTCTGATGAGTACATTATAGTAGCCAGACGCTGAAAATGAAGTTTCAAGCATATTTTTTTAATTTCCGTCTTTTGCGGTTAGTCTTTAATTTAGTAAAAAAGCTAAGGTACTTCTATCAGTAGATTGATGATCAGTAATTATGGATTCCATTCGATTGCGGTTTATAACTTAATAACACATTAGCTAAGATCTATATTGACTGCCTACAGATAGCTACACAAATGGACAAGTCAATAAGTATTCATGACAGAAAAAAAACACTAAGGCTGAGTTGCATCAATCAACTCCGATTTTTGGTTGTCAAAGCTGTCAAATCCTATACATTTTTACCCTGTTAAAGTTATCGTTAAAGTTAGATGGTGCTATCCACCCTAAAATATTGGGCCTAAATTTTTTACTGAGGTTAACGAATACCTTGTACGAATACGAATACCAATAGTTTATTTCAAACCTTACTTTCTTGTTTTAATTATTCAGTGTGTAGTTTAGTGAGTACCTATCTAACTATATTTGTTTAGTGCTATCATAGCATCGGTTATTTTTCCAGGGTACCAAAGTTGTGGTGATTGTAGCAAGAGACAGATTTGATACTTTCGAACACAACGCACCAGTACTGACAGAATTAGTCCAACAGATTTGTAGCATGTGTCCTGACGTAAGTAAGACTAGAGTAGGTATTGTCCACTTAGCTTGCTCCTACGAACGAAGCAATAACTACACTTCACAGGGCTTGAAAAAATTTACAATTGTTTTTTTTAATGAACAACGGGGAGGCTCGTAACCTCCATAATACCTGATGTTAAGTATTGATAAGGCTGAAGATGGAAGCGAACCTCTCCCGAAACCCTCAACCACTAAGGGACTGGCTATCTTATCTCTAACTGCCGGAACACAACAATGCTAAAAACATTGTTGTTATTGCGGCGTCAGACTTAGATAAGATGGTGGTAGCTAGCCAGGCGGACTTACAACGAGTCCTAACACAAACTAAACTGAATACAATATGTACCTCCGCTGGGAATCGAACCCGGGCTTGGACGAATTAACTTCGTCCAAGAACCCGGGTCCCCGGATCTGATACCGGTGGTTGTTACCACTAGACTACAGAGGCGGTTAAAGTTGTACAATAAACGATAAAAGATTACATTCGTCCAAGAACCCGGGTCTCCGGATCTGATACCGGTGGTTGTTACCACTAGATTAGAGAGGCGGTTAAAGTTGTAAAATAAACGATAAAACATTACATAATATGAACATGTTGAGAGATGTTCTATATCATCAAAGTCAAATTTTAATGTTACCTACCTCAATATCGGACAAACGGGGAGTTCGATTGGTTACAAAAACCTTTTTAATTGGTATGTTCTTACTATTTTCTAAAATTAGAACTGCATTTGACTTGTATTTTTATAGTGCTTCACGATAGTAGCGACTGAGCCAGTGGAGACTCTAGTTCCGTTAGTGGGCGAGATCCAGAGACTTCGCAGCGTTTACAACCCTCGTAAACTCCTGGGCTGCGTGGAGCTGCACTGCGTGCGCGCTAACACGGTGCTGGCCGACTTCCTGAGGGTCCCGCCCGAAGCCGTGCGTGTTCCCGTGATCGGGGGGGCTAGTCCTAGCACCATGGTACCGGTATTGTCAGCTGCTGTCAATCCTTGCTCGTTGACTCAAGAACAGGTAAAAAAATATTTATTTTGTTATTTATTAACATTTGATTAAATAAGGTTTTGTGCTAATATTTGTAACTACGCATTACGGCCGGAGATAGAAATTTCCATCCTCCACTGAAAAATTGGCAAAAGTTTAAAAAAATCCTAAAACCAATATTGTTTTTTTACCCATTGTTTAGATGAAATGTTGTATTCGTTGCCTTCTTTAGGTTGAGTGCGTGACGTCCTGCATCATGAGCGGCACGGAAGCGGTGTGCGCAACGAAGGGCTGCTATAAGGAGACCCCTTGCTTGGCCGGCGCGTACGCAGTCGCCCGCACCACTATAAACGTGATCAAGGGCTTACAGGGAGCTAAGAAAGTCGTGCAGTGCGCATATGTCGATAATATGGGTACGTGCGCACCCGACTGCCAGTTCTTTGCTAGTGAGGTGAGGAAATGTTTACTTGTCCATAGAGAAACACAGATTTTTTTTACAATAGCACCAATTATCTAGCTAGACCAAAGATAAGTTTCATGTAAGTAACAAAAACCGTGTCTTACATTATTTTATTTGAAGTCTGCTAAAACATGCAATAATGTTGTATTGTACGAGTAAATTTATTCGTTAATATCTAAAAAGAGTTTTCATTATCTTTCAAATGACATCGATTCTGTACACTAATTTCTTAAACTAGCCGATTTTTTGACAGGTCGTTTTGGGGCCATCAGGCGTAGAAAAGAACTTGGGCGTGCCAGAGCTGACGAAGTTCGAGAACTGTTTACTGTGTAACTGTTTGCCGTACGTGCGGAACGAAATATGTAGAGCAATATGGCTGGTAAGGATAAATCTGGGCCATATGTGTACAAGGCCGTATACTCAAACTACGCTACGCTACTAAATTAATAAGCTCTTTTAAAAAGTTCTTAAACATCATAACGTCTTTTTCATACCTAAGACATTTTAAAGCGACAGGTTATGTTTAAGATTCCTTTGAGGGCTTCAAGAAAATTTACGAGTGTTCGGGCAATTTGTTCTTGGCGAGAATTTTCGTTTGAAGCAAACGCGTGAAGGCTAATTGAATAACAGCCTCAAAGTCCAAACATAATGATTAAAGAGATACAGCAGAGCACTTAGTCTTCAACCAATGTGCGTAGCCAGTAATGGCTAGATAGCTAGGTGGTTTGATGACGTGTTGATGGTTGCGGAAAGCCGATGGCTGACTCACGGAAGCTCTTTGTAGAGCTCGAAGGATAAGGCCTATGTCCAACAGCGTGGACTTTTAGTGGCTGACAATGCTGAGTTGAATCACAATCACTAATAATTAACCGACATACTCCACTTTTCCAGGTGTATAGTATGTGCTCGCAGTGCTGCTGTGTGAACTGCCTGGCTCACCCAAACACCTGCTACACGCCTCCGATTGTGCCCTGTGTACCTCCTATTAACTGGACCTGCGAATATCCTGATGCTTGCCGTGACGAGTACCTAGCTTCGGTGAGCGCACAGTTAATTAATAATATGAAAAATATGGTATCGTAGGTAGGTAATTTATTTCAAATGACTTAAACCAATTTGGATGAGCCTAAGAAGTCAGATTTAGCAGTATGTACCTAATACTTACTTACCTATTTAGGAATGGACTGCCTTTAAGTATTAAAGCTGACAAGTCCCTGTTACTGAGATAGGATTTCCCGACGCATCGCTGGAAAATCGAGCATTTCTGTTTTTTGTTTTACTCAGATCTGCCGTGACATGACATGCAAGTGCGGCACCACGGAGCTATGCTGGCGACCCCGCGAGTCTGACTACGATGCGGCGCGCGCGTCCAACCTGACGCATCAGCTGCCGCTGCGTGGCTCCACCTGCCCCGTGTACCATGTGCCCCGCAGCGTGCGCATCGAGCAACAGATCCGGGACTTGGCCAAGAACCCCCACGTCTGATGACGAGACAATTAGCCATAGTCCACTTCATGGTTGGATAAGCCAATAGCGAGTCACTAGTTGCCGCCGTGTGGCTCCATCATCCCCGTATGCCACGTGCCTCTCAGCGTGCGCATCAAACAACAGATCCGGAATTTGGCCATAAACCCCTTCGTCTGATGAGAAGGACTAGCCAACTTGCCAAAGTCAACAGATCCGGGACTTGTCCAAGAACCTACACGTCTGTCTGGTGAGGTGGCCTCATGATTGGTTATGCCAAAAACGCGCACGTCCAATAGTACCTACACAGCAGTTGCCGTTACGTGGCTACACCTGCCCTACGTATCACGTGCCCCGCAGCGTGCGCATTGATGTACAGATTCGGGATTTGGCCAAGAACCCCCCGTCTGATGAGGAGGACTTGCCGACTTGCCAAAGTCAAGATCATGGTTGGTTATGCTATTAGCGCGCACGGCTACGGCCTATATTACACACTGCCATTGCTTGGCTTCTTCCGAGCCATTGAGCAAAAGATCCGAGACTGTTTGATACCTATGCGCGCGTATACCCTGTTTGCGTTGCGTGACTTTTCATACCCAATAGCCGGTTGTCCGAGGGAAACTACCCTAAATATTGATGTAAGCAAATTTTACTTAAAGGAAACATTCCTTATTTTCAAAATTAAGTAAAACTGCATTCAAAGATTTTTGATAAGTCACGTACCTGCACCGGGAATCTGCTTAAATGAGAATAATAATATCGTGTACTTTATGGTACTAATACTAATATAGTAGTAATCTTAAAGATTAATTAAGTGTGAGTGATAAACTATCTAAAATGAAAGACAAATCCTGAAAAACTTGTTCAAAAAACTTTAGGATTGAACACAAACTTATTCATCGATAGAACTCGCGGCCTTTTGTATCGATTTATGGTGAATATTATTCAAAAAAACTTAATTTACAAAAGCTGTGATGTTGTGATGCAGCAAATGGCTTTCATTTCGAGCAATTTATAAAATTAAATAAGTAATTTTCATTTTTATTTTAGTAATGAGTATGAGTAAGTACCCATATACAATAAAGTATTTTGAACTATTACCTATGTATTCTTTTATCTTTACAGACTTCGTCTTTAATTTAAGATACTAAGTTACTTAAGTTACATTGATATTTATACTCAAGACTATCGAACGGTACCTTAAAAGTGCAGGGTGTTATTTTTCTCATTTAAGGTGGAACGATTTTCATACAAAAAACAGTCGAGATAATCTTGGTAGATTAACAGAATTAATACTTAAATATATGTGCAACTATTTCTTTTCGGGTATTCATTTGCGCTTAATTAATAAACAAACATTGTTTTATTCAGAAATCACCTATAAATGAACACAAAATTTTTGCAAATATTACGTGTGTGTATGTGACAAATGTCGTGTACGTATACAAAAATCGCGACGTTGCCATTCCATGCGGCTAAGACGCGCAACGCGCGACGTTGCCGCTCTTACGTTTGTCTCGATTTAATAATTGTTTAAATTTCTCTTTACTAGATTTTTCAGCTGTGTTGCCGTTGCGTCCCAAAAGAGATGAGTTTCGTCAGTAATAATTTACTTTGGGATTATGATATAAAGTTGTGATTTGTAGGATTTATCCTGACTCCGATTTTGAAAAAATGCTAAACACGACTTTACATTTTGTTTTTTATGCGTAAAACTTTTTTTCTCCCATCACTGTCAAAAAATGGAAAATAAGATTTTATAAACAAAAAAAAAGAAAAGAAAATTTTATCTGCTTTGTGCAAATAAAATTTACTTGTATTATGTAACGTACTTAATATTTAAATATTTTATTTTTTCAAATAGGTATTAAACTGTCCGGAATCACATCTACGTACTGACAACACCGACCGATCCGTATTTGTCATTTGTTTATAGTGTTTTTTCCTTGTGTTGTTGTGAGTTGTGACTAGGGATGGTCAATACTACTGACTAAAATTTCAGTGAAATGAAAATGAAATATAAACGAAACTTATGAAATCTTTCAAAACGGGTTGAAATATTTCAGTTTTGAGTGAAATTTATTTTCTGACTAGAAATGATTTATTTTACGTACATCTTAATGATTTAACGATCTTAATGATTTATTTTATTATTAATATTACAATTTTAACGTATTAAATGATAATAACAGACTTAATTTTGATTTTACCGTTAAGAAAGTTAATAAAGCAATCTAAGTATTCAAGTACTAATTCTTATGATATTTTTACTTAGCCTTTTAAAACATCATAAGTATGATGATAGGATAGAGATAAACATAGACTAAACCAAATACAAAACATGAATTTGACGTCACATATCACTTGACTATTGATGTTTCGTCTATGAATCAGGACATTTGCGCGAAAAGCTAATAACGTGAAAGACTCTTACACGAAAAGCCGTTTGCTCGAATGAACAAAGGTAATTAAATTTGCCTCAATTATTGGTCAGCTAGCCTTCAAAAACCATTTTCACCGTACAGCGCATGAATGAATGTGAGCGATCTCAGTACTTTTTATCTAGATTGTACTTAACATTACATAGTACATATTTAAGATACACAAGAGGTTAGCATTTTTTTATTTTATAACCTCTCAGGCATCGGAAAACGAAACACAATAGATATTTTATCATTTGCAACCCCGGTGTTCGCTGCGCTGCTTTACGAATTAAGTATTTGTTGAATAATACAATTTCATTATGAGGTAAGTACTTAATAGTAATATTTTTTTGGGACATTTTTGCTTACTTACATGTTTTATGTATTAATCTATACTAATATTATGAAGAGGAAAAATTTGTTTGTTTGCATTGAATAGGCTCCGAAACTACTGAACGGATTTGGATGAAGTATGGTACACAGATAGTAGATAGCCTGGTGTCTGTAATAGGCTA
The DNA here is from genome assembly GCA_910589605.1 of Chrysoteuchia culmella. Taxonomy (NCBI): domain Eukaryota; kingdom Metazoa; phylum Arthropoda; class Insecta; order Lepidoptera; family Crambidae; genus Chrysoteuchia; species Chrysoteuchia culmella. The sequence goes on from OU342651.1 coordinate 9,463,990, forward strand.
TTAGGTAATAGGCAGGGTTTTTCTAGATTAGATAAGGTTTCATGTACATAATAAACAAAATTATCGTTTATATTATAACCAAGTCAACAATGAAATGAAATATATAAAAATGCTCATAACATAAAAAGTACTGGGTCAAACGAAATCAAATTTTTATGGGACCAATTGGCATCTATTCTGCATCGAACAAAAAAAGAATCATGAAAATCGGTTTAGAAATCTCGGCGTAATCGGTGTACATACATAAAAAAAATTATATATACCAACCCAATTGAGAACCTCCTCCTTTTTTGAAGTCGGTTAAAAATACTAGCGGCCGCTCGCGGTTTCACTCGCGTGGTTCCCGTTCCCGTGGGAATATCGGGATAAAATATAGCTTATGTTAATCAGGGATAGTGTAGCATTCTAAAAGAATTTTTGAAATCGGTCCAGTAGTTTTTGAGTTTATTAATTACATACATACATACAAATCTTTCCTCTTTATAATATTATATAGTATAGAAGTATAGAAAACGGTAACATGATGATCCAATAACCACCACCACTTTTTTTTATTGAGGAAACACTGCAATTTTAATCAAAATCTGTTCAGCAGTAGTTTAAAAAAATATAGATATTTTATTGGGCAAACTCACTAAGAAATCTTAAAATTTAGAGTATCAATTACATTCTTGTCACTTGTGCAATTTAAAAAAGTTGTAATTGCATTTGTTGCAATTTATACATCAAAATTAATATTGTAATGTTATTTAAATAAACAATAATAATAAATAAAAAAAAAACTATCATCAGAAGTTTCGAACCATGACTCTTTGTTATCTAAGTCGAGTACGTAGACCGCTGGGCTACGTGATCTTTTTTAGCTAGGTCGAAATATTCTACTACAAGAAACTCAGAAATAAAGTATGCATGTGTGAGTGATTAGTAAAATTTGGAGACAGACACACTCTCTCGGGATATTTGGATGATTAATGTACTACAAGAAGATAAATGTTGGTTTCGAAAATTCAATATTTATTTATAGAATGCGCTAAAAGTATTTTGAGTTAAAAAGATACAAAGAAAAATTAACAAAAAAATAAAAACTACTAAATAGCGAAAGTAGCGCCATCTAACGACCGTTCAGCTTTTTGTAACTTAATCGTTCCACCTTAAGCCGGATTCCCGGTGGAGGTAAGTGATTTATCAAAAATCTTGAATGCAGTTAAACATATTTTTGAAAGGAATGTTCCCTGTGAGTATAATTTGCTTACATCAATATTTAAGGTACTTTCCCTCCAGCCACTGTCTTTTCCACCCTGTATACCTAACATGCGCATAGAGCAAAAAGTCCGGGACTAGACCAAGACTCCTTTTGAGGTGGACTACGAAAGGGCAGGCATGTTCATTATTACATACACGCTTCTGTCGAGTGTGTTCGTTCGTTAATTGAAAACATTTTCAGTGGCGTCACACGTGTTATCTTAAATCGGACACTTCTCAATATGTAGGATGGACGACCCGTTTGTCTTGATTTATTGTGGCCACTATCAGCCACAGTTGTATTTTATTTTATTTAAATCTTATTTACATCGGTTCAAAGTTGCCACAATGGGGATTTTACCCTACTTCCAAAAGTCGTCAGAAGATTATATTAATACTGTGCTGTTACCACAATTACTACCACTTATTTAAAGTGTATAATCGTTAAAATTGTGATATAGAATCTAATATTTATTCGGTCTTGTGAACTGTATTGTATAATTTGTCACTAATAGCAAGTGTTTAAGGAAATACATAAATCATAAATCATTTTTTTATGATAATCATGAAATTAATTTATAATTTTCATGAATAATAAATCGTGACAGAATATGATCTACCTTAATTTATTTTAGAAGTTCGTCATTCGTCGTAAATTTTTTCAAGCGACCAATTGAATCTATCCCCAGCGACTGCTCGCAAACAGTTTGTCCATGTAGTTATAGGTACTGCTAACTAAACCCATCAACGTTAATTCGAAATAAGCACATGTGTCCTGGGGAAATAAGTAATTTAGTACCAAACACCCCAAAAGGATTTGATCTCTTTCTTTAGTTCACCCGGAAATAGATCATCTCATTTAAGGGATCCATTCCAGTTTAAGATTTCTCAAATACTATTTACTAGATTTTTTATAATATGTACTTATCTAATAAAAAGTAATTAAAAAACTAGTTTAAAAATTATGCTTTTTTCAAAAAAATACATATAATTTTCATACTATTAAAAAGTAATTAAAAAACTAGTTAAATATGTTTTAAAAAAAAAATACATATAATTTTTATAATCATAAATAAGAACAACAAAAATTACATATTTAGTAAATTTCTTATTTTCGACGTCATATTATCTATTTTTCCTCTTAGCACTTCGAAGAACGTAGGATGAGCTTCTATCTTGAGCTTTAAAAGAACAATGCATAAAAAATAATAGTTTACCAAGTGATAATAAAACAACCAAAACCAAAACATAATTTACTGAAAACTACTAAACCGATTTCAAAAATCTGAACAACTTGGGTACAAACCCGATGTCAATAACATTTGATTCAGTCGGTTGAGGCGATATTAAGTTATCGGTGAACATACATAAAAAAAAAATACGCGACGAATTGATAACCTCCTTTTTTTTTAGTTTGTTAAAAAGCGGACTATACCAAGGCCATAAAAAACTAACGTGCATATCGTGAATAATAAAAACTCGCACTGAGCTCTCAGAAAGTTGCATAATAAATAAATTCAATATTTAACGATTTTTTCAATAACTATTGTTTGTTAGGTAGGTACTAATTTTTATAGGTAGGCGATAGAATTTAATTACCTCTTTCTCTAGTTTTTTCGGTGCAGCTTTCTTAGGAATCCCCTTTTGGTAACGAGCTTCCACATGAGAAGCCGATTTGGATTCCAGCTTCTGTATGAAATAAGTTAATAGTGAAAAATTATAAATTCCTTCTTCAATGCTTGAATGCTTCTTAGGATATTGGAGCAGCCTATCTCTCTGATGTAGTTCAATATTACTAGAAAAGAATTTCACTAACACCATTAAAGATAGTTGTGAAAAACTAGATGCTTTTTAAAAGTAGGCAATTCAACTTACTAAACTTTTCCGAGCAATAGAAAAGTTTAATTTACCTTTTTGTAGAGAATCCGGACTGAGATTCTATTTACCCTGATAAAAATAAATAACAAGCGAGTTTACGTTGTTATTTTCACTATAACGTTATCAGGAGATTTAAATAATACACGCAATTACTCACTTTAGGAATGTTAAAGTTGATCACCGATTGTATAATAGGATTGGAATCGTCTTTCATACTTCTAACGGACTTCTGCAAATAAAGAAATTATTTATATTAAGGCAAAGTAACGTACTTATGTCCTGTATTTTTTTTAGAAACCACATTTAATCATTTAGAATTTCAAATATAAAAAAAATAAAAAACTTGTGTTAGAATAATATCTTAAGTAATAATTACCTTTGGCACGCAAACAAAAATACCGGAAGGCCCTCCATAAAGCATCTTCGGTTTAAAGCAAGGTCCTACTGATGCTGTTCTTTCAAGCAATGCAGCTTGACTTTTTGCACCTTCATTCTGAGACAAAAATAGAGAATTTAACTTAAGCACTAAAGCTGCCTTAAAAAAATTAGAAGCGTGTGACGAAAGAAACTGTTTTAATTAAAAATTATTCTCGAAAACTAAAAGCACTAACCTGCAAATTAACATTATTGAGGTATTCGCTATCTTCCCATGAGATCTCTTTTTTCTTGGCTGCATTCGAATTTGTTGGCTGGTCTATCTGCAATGACGCTTGAAGTCTTGACTCAGTATTAGAAAAGAAATATTAATTCAAGGATAACTTGTCCACTTGTCGTACGCCTATTGCACATTTTACTTGCGCAGTAGATAAGCAAATGTCTCTGGCTCTATAACTTATAGTTCTCCTAAAGTATTAGATAGGGAATTGGAAGAAAGAAAATGTTTCAAGTTTCCGGAGGAAAATGCCGAGTTTATTAATAATTTTATATACAGAACTAAATACACGCACAAAAATGACACTAGTAATGACACAGCTGGCCATTCCCGACCACGGTTCACGAGCATTCATTGAACAGTTTTTTTTATGGCAATGTGGTGATAGCGATTAGGAATGGCCAGCTGTTTTAAAGTAAGCGAATACAAGGAAGACGCCGACGGAAAATGACGAACGGAGGGTTTATATGCCGCTGCTCTCTGGAATCCGATTGAGTTCTTCTTCGGAGGGGGGGTTGTAAGCAACGCCGCAGCAGAACAGCTGCCGCATCGCGCGCGACATCCAGGAGCCACGAGACTCGCTGCGCGGCAGCCCGCCCGCCTCCTCGTCGTCTGACTATAACCAAAAATCATGTCACTTTATTACACTTCGACGACGAAGTATTATGAAAAGCTAACAAGCGGGCTACCGCGCCTATCAAGCATTTTGAAATGATTTTTTTTCTGGTTGCCCGTGTCGGTAAAGGTCTTTAGCTTCTGGAAACTAACTAATACTAATTGGAAGTTGAGACAAACTGCTTAACACGTTGGCTGCCATGAGCATCACTGGTGGAATCACGTTTTCTTCTCTGTGTGGTCATGAGCATCACCGGTGGATCAAAAGATATTTTTTTCAGGGTATTGTTTTGGTGAATTTTTAGGGGCCAGATACAAACCGTGAATGCTATTTTGTAGAAGATATCCATAGTTAAAAAAAAATGTTTTTCGATTTTTTTGATACTTAACATATTAGAAGCAACTAAAATTGGTAAACCATCATCTCGGCAAACCATAAGTGGGCCTGCCAAGTTTCTCGAGTCACATGCAAGGAGTTTGTTTTTGTTTAATTGATATTCAACCTCTGACATGTTATCTAATCATAATTATAACATAAATAATGACAACAATTCAAACACGTGTCATATGTCATATTTACATTGCAGTAATGTGTTGGAAATTTTTGCTCTGCTGTGCATGATGGGGTGTTAGTCTTGTTGTGAGCATAAAGGTTGCAAGAAGTGCCTTATATCGCATGATTTAGTAGAAAAAGTGCAGTGCACTTAATTGTGAGTGTTAATTTTGGCAAAACGGATCCCCAACCATCGACCAGTAGCAGGTTATTAGTAAAGAGAAAAATTCTTCATCACGTTAACGTCGGAAAAAATTGCCCGACAAAAAAAGCAAAGAAAAGATGTGAATAAGAACACATCTACTACTGATTTATTAAAAATTTTGGGAGATAATTCGGATGACATTATTTTTCGGCGGAATCTACGGATGACTACTCTCCAAGCGAATTGTCAACCGAATCAACAAATTCATACGACAATGATGACTTCATTACAGAGATACAAGAATATTTGTTCATACAACAGGAAAATACATTTGAAAATAACCCAGAGAGAAACGATTTAACTACATCATAGTACAGATCAAACTGCAAATAGTGAGTCGAGGGTGTGTGTCGACGTTGTTGGCAGTCCTTTGAAAACCTCCATTACTTTTACTGAAATTGCAGCATATAGCTATGATAGTCGTTATCCTGTAGACAAGGCAAATCTTAAACTTATTAATGTTTACGAAAGTTTCCTGACACAGAATATTTGAAATACATACAGTGGTGGTCACTTAACGACACTTGCCGATTTTCATACAATCGAGGTAACTTTGGAGCCTTGATTCTTTACCAAGGATACACCGAGCTGTGATCCAATAATGGCCATCCAAGAAGTAAATGGAGGAGATCCAGATTGCTATACATAGCAAACTGATCTGATCAACACTCGTAAAAATGTAAGGATCAGAGTTTTCAGTTTCAGAAATTCCATACATTTTTATGCTATTTTTGCGTTTTTCTTTCAAACATATCCATACATCTCTCAGAATCGGGCTCTTGTGAAAAAGAAGTCAGAAGGCGTTTCGATATGGCCAAAAGCGCAATGTCCCAACTGCAGAGAATATGGAGAGACCAGAACATATCTCGCAAGAAAAGATAAATTGGTTAACTCTAGTGTTTTCCATTCAGTTACGGCTCGGAAACGTGGTCACTTAAGGCCGACCGAGATCGCATTGACGCTTTTGAGATGTGGAGCTGGAGAAGGATGTTACAAATACCGTGGACTGCATTCTGAACTAACGAGTCTATCCTTCGAGAGCTCAACATAAAAACCAGGCTATCCACTTCCTGTCTCCAAAAGATTCTGGAATTCTTCGGTCACATCGCCCGAAAAGATGGACACAAGCTGGAACAACCTTGGCCTCTTCAAGGCGAGAGTGAATAGGCACTTCCTGGGCAAGCATGCAACACCTTAGACCACATCCTGTTTGTTAAGCACGTTGGTGGTCAAATGCCTGACTACTTATTACAAAAAAAAAAACTACTGGTGGTCACTGGCAAGGTCAATGGCAAACGGCCGAGAAGGGGTCGAAGCCCAACTAGATGGTCTGGCCAAATTCGCTCAACGCTGAACACCAAGCTTCACGGTGCACTCCATACACCAAAGACAGAAATCGATGGAGGGGCATCATCAAAGAAAAATTAACTTTCCATCGGGGGAATCACGACCCTCAGTAATGAGGAGTACGACGCGAGAAGAAGACTCTGGCTACTAAACTTTTGAATAGATAAACTCATGTCGTAGGCACAATAAGAAAAAAATCGAATGGGCTCCCAGAACACGTAAGTCGGAAACAAATTGACAAAGGATAGGCAAGGAAAGTCTTGATGGAATCGTAGTAGGTAAATGGAAAGATAAGAGAGAACTGGAAAAATAAATCGGAATCGCCAGCCAATAATGATACCTTCTGCAATTATAAATACAATAAGGCAAAGCAAGGAGTTGACATTTCTAGCTACTTTTCACCATTGAGAAAATCCATCCGATGGTTTCGGTGGCATTCAAACTATTGTTCAATACAGCAATTGTCAACTCGTGTTTTCAATAATATTCTAATTGAATTTGGACGAAAGACCATGCAAATTACAACTTTTCGAGAAATAATAGTGAAGAGCCTTCTCAATTTGGATAAGTATCAATTCAAACCTGTAGTAAAACATCAATTGAAACAAACTACAGAAAAAAACAAAAATCGTAAGAAACGTAGTAGATGCAGTAATTGTTATTCGCAAAAATCAAAGCAAAAAGCAAAGGTCGAGAACGCGGCTCAAAAGATGGTAAGAAAAGTCTTTACAATCTGCATTCAACGTGAAAAAAAAGACTGATTGGTCTTGTTTTCTTGAAACTCATTAGAATTCATTATCATTATCTACTGTTCATTACTTATTTTAAACTTTCGTCAAGAAATCTTATTGGTAAAAAAGTACATGCTCTTTGGTGTAATGATAATGAAGGATAGTTTTTTTTTGTTACAAAGATGTTTTCTTTTGTTTCTTCTTCAACAAACAAGTAAACTATGCATTTTAATGCGGAAAAAGTATACGTTTTATCTCTGAATAAAATAATAACAATTGTAATAGATTTTTTTTAAAATTGAGTAATTCTTTTTTTGTTCGAAAGGGTATACTTCCTATGTGGTGGGGTCCTGAAGTTACCCAGGGAACTCTTCAAATATTATAGGGACTCCTATAGCGATTTCGGTGTTTTCTACAGTAACTTATGCATATGCTTCCGGAAAGCACCATTTGGTGAAGTGGAACTGATGATGAAGACCACAAATGGTCATCGGAACTATTAAATACTTAGCATTTCACGGCAGCTATACAATTACTTTAATGTAGTTCATAAGCAATTTATGCTCGACTCAATGCATGTGATGAAGTGCAGCTGATGATGAAGTATCGGGAGAACTCCACAATAAGTAACGTCCCTGCACCGGGAAAAGCAGCATTTTGTAAAAGGTGATGAGGAGTTGTCATAAGGTTATCAGCGTAGGCACGGGACCTCTTCTATCTTTAAAAATTGTGAAATAAAAACTTTTTATAAAAAAATTAAAACCGACTTCAAAAAACTAAAAAGATAAACCTTTTGGACTCGGTGCCAGCCAAAGCATTCTACTTTGCGGTGCTACTATTTTATTTTTCTTGCCTTGGCTGGCACCGACTCCAAAAGGTTTATTTTTTGCTTTTTAGTTTTTTGAAGTCGGTTTTAATTTTTTTATAAAAAGTTTTGTTGGAATGTTATTGATATTTTGTAATAATGATATTTACTTGTTTAAAGATTGAAATTGTTAAAACGAAATTTAATTCACTATTACTAATTTATCTACATTTAGTGATTTATTCTTCAATATAATAGAAGATTGCGAAGTTCAAGTACACGAAGAAGTTACTTATTGTGACTGCAAAATGTATAAGTTGTTTTAAGACATGCAAATAAGAAAACTATGAAATACATCTAAAAGATTATATTGTAAAAGATGTACAGGACGTTATATCAAATGCGGTCATGCTATAAATTGCACCTGCATATCATATGTCAAAGCAATATATGTTTGGGTTAGGACAAGGAGGTTCATCTTTAGATGTTGGCTTTTAATGGACAACATTTCAAAAATATATGAGGCAAAATTTCCTATGCATAATAAAACTAGATGTTAAAATACGAGACACGTTTTTTTTTTTTTAGCATTATATTTGTGTATTAAATCACTATTTCAGGACTTGCTCATTCTAAAAGAGCGTAAGTGCGTTCTCAGGAAGTTAAAAAGCTGTTGCTTATTTCCGATAAAAAAAAACTGACGTAGTGGTTTCGAGTAGTGATGTGACAGTGGCAGAACTTAAATATCGATAACTACGTAAAACTTGTAATTTTCGTTATTTAAAGATTAACAATAAAAAAATATAAATTTAAATTTATACGCATAAATTTGCGTTCATGATCAATATAAACATGTTGGGTATTTATAATTTAAATGTTTATCAAACCATATTAAAATTGAAGGTCTGGTATTTCTTTAGTGGAACAAACAAGTTAAACACACACAAATTCAGCAATAATCATAAAAACAATGTATTCCAAAAAACTTACAATCACAAAAACTGTTTTTAATGAGGTTTTTATTGGCATTATGTAAATTAGAAAATATCGAATATGGATATCTTAGATTTTGATCGCTCTTTCACTACTTGAGTGACTGTCATTGTCTGTCACTTGCAGTTGTTGTTTGTTTGTTTTTATTTGATGCAAAGGAATGGCAGGATGAAATGCCTGCCTTTCTCGATTTGGACTACATTTTACTTTTTATTTAATATCTCACAAATTACAGATCAGAAAATTCTTAAATAAAAACTGTGAGCTTATGACACTAAAGCCTCGAAATGGTTTTTTTTATTTTAGTTATAGAAAATGAAATGTTGTTTATTATCTACTTCATCAAATATTATTTTCTCAAGCAAAAGAACCTTTACTTTCAATATAATAATTTTATAACTGAATAGCAGCTATTTTATTCAATAAAACTGAATGTGTCAACTGAGGGTAGTTTTGTTTAATGATATTTGGAACTGAGTATAGTATGTAGTGTAAGCGTCGGGGAGATAATTAGACGGAAAAAATGTAAACAAACAACAGCCCTTTTTTTTCCTAAATTAATGAAATGATACCATATACAAACACAAATCCATAAAATCAACTGCATTAAGATTTGCTTTCAAAAATAAAATGTGAACGATTTATACTCATAATTAATTTTAGAGGAAACAAAATAAACAAATCTATTTTTACATGACTCTTTTAGATTTTAAAAAGCTTAATTAAGTGAGTTAGGTATTTATTTTCAAAAAATGGACATCAATTTTCTTTATGTACTGTCCACACTGTGGCAAAATACCTTAAGTCACGAACCTTTTGCATTTTATTGTTTCAATGCTCTCTTAATATGAAATGCAATGGTCATATGTTACAACAGCCCTTAACACCTTTATCCAGATAATAAAATTAGTTTTTCATAAATGTTACATAGTGCCTTTATCAACTGACGTCTTCAATTGTTAATGGGGAAACATTAGCTTAGTACCTGGATGGTATCCTAAATGGCGTGACTAGCCCATGATACCGTGTTCTACTTCTTCTTTATTAGTCGCTTGCTTTATGCTCTTGCTGGTGTGATTAGATTGTCAAATGACAACACAGGGGGTTGACAGATGAGAAGAGGTTATGACATTGATGAAGAGGCGCAGCACGAACGCGTCCGTGAAGTAACTTTGATAAAGGAGTTGCGAGTGGAACGGCAGTCACGACATTTAGAGGATCATCACTTTTTATATCCATTAGCATCACGTCAATTAATTGTGACTCTGTTTAGTTCTTGATCAAAACCAGCAAAGAAGCGTGCCAACTATCATGTTGCATTATTATTTTAACATCCACGGGTTCGTAACAATGGAAGGTAGGTATCTTCGAATCTGATGATCGGCACGGGGAATCGCCGACTTATAAATTATCTCGATATTCCCACGGGAACGGGATCCACGCAGCCGGCCACTAGTAAGTACTATAAACGCAAAAGTTTGGATGGATGTTTGCTACCTTTTCACGCAAAAACTACTGTCGGATTTAGATGAAATTTTCCTAATACATATGAATGACGCATAGGCTAAACTTTATCCCGATATTTCCATAGCAACTTTTATTATATTTTATTATATTCCGTTTTTTCGATTCCATTTCCCATTAATTTAGTGTGATTTTCCCTAAATTGGCCTAGTAAGTATAACTAGAACTTGAAAGTAAGTTTAAAAAAGTAACTTTAAGTAAGAGACTAGGTACAAGGTTCTTACTGTCGATTAAAAATGTTTATGTCAAAAAAAGTTGCTGAACCCTGTTATCAACTGACATTGACAGTTCTTTGTTTACATTTTTCCGTCTAATTATCTCCCCGACTAAAGTGTGTTACGTTAATGTGTCACTGGTGATGCTCAGCAATAGAGCGATGCTTTGAGCATCACCGGTGGGATCAGTAAATTTGTATGGGGCATGGCCAACGTGTTAAACATAAGTCACTTATGATAACTTACCCATCCTGTGTGATCTTGGGCAGACTCGGCAGTCCGTACATCTGCAATCTCCGTTATGCTGATTTCGTCTGGCTTCTTTTCTTTGTCAATTGTCTCATCTACTTTGTCTTTCGATACTAAAGTATCGACATCAGGGATAGGCTGTAGCACGGTTGTAATGTTATCTTTCTAAAACAAAAAACGGGAAACATATAAAGAGATGCATAAAGGGATATTTGATAAAGCTAAAATTTTGTTGCATCTTTTTTCAATAAAAATCTGTTGATATTGCAAGTAAAAAGTTACTAGGAAGCGAAATGGATGTATAAGAATTTTAATAGCTGAAATAATATGAATATCGTCAGTACAGATATTTACGGGAAAGTCTAATAACAGTCGCATGTCACACAGTTATTATACATAAGCAACCAACAACAAATATGGTTAGACCCGTACGAAGCATTCCAAATATTTTATCTTTTTAGGGTTCCGTACCCGTAGCCTAATGGCAAAAAACGGAATTTTACGTTTTTTGCCCGTTTAGGTTTACGGAACGAAACTTTATAGATTCGTCATGTCTGTCTGTCTGTCCGTCCGTATGTCACAGCCACTTTATTCCAAAAAATGAGGATTAAACAGTTGAAACGTGCTAGCTAGTTTACGATTTTTACACAAAAATAAAAAATATATTTATTAAGGGTTGGCTGATTACTAACTGAAACTGTTTATTTTTTATCAAACCTATACGCGTGAGGTTTCTAAAACGAGATTGAGGTTTCTCAAAGTCAACGGTTTGAAAGATGTACACTTCCAAAGTGGTAAAATGTAGGTATGCCCCCCTGTAACTTAATAACTAAAATAGCTTATATAATAATAACTTAACTAAAATAGGTTTGAAAGAAATATATTTAGCAGTTTCACAGCTATAGCAAATTTTCAAATATAATTTTGTCATTCATACAAACACTATGTAAAACAAAGTTATAAGCAGACGAAAAATTATAGTGGCATATTTGGTAGATTTAGGTAATCGGTAGCCAAGTGAATACCTATTTAATATAATAATAATAATAGAAACTTTATTTCACACGATACAAAAACAAACACATACAGAGAAAATGTCAAAAAAGAGGAACACACAATAGGCGGCCTTATTGCTACATAGCCATCCGGCCTTATTGCTACAAAGCGATCTCTTCCAGGCAACCTTGGGTGAGAGACGGAACCATTCATGTACGAGTTCTACTCACACTTGGCCGATATTTTTTAATAGACATTGGAGAACATCATATTAATTGCTTAGATTCTAGTATATACCTACGAGAATACGCCTAATTAAATAGTAGTAAGTGAAGTAATAAGTACGAGGGTGGATCCAAAAGTTTGTGGCCTAACAAAGAAATAACTATGTATAACTAACTCGTATGTATAATAAATAAATAATTAAATAAGTTGATTTGACGATTGCACAAAGAAAACTACGAATAAATACGGGTATGCTCATGTGAAACATGTAAGTTTTGATACGCTGTTGACTGTAAATTCGCATTTTGATTAAATATTAGTTTTTGATCGACATACAACCGACCTGGGTATCGATAAGCTCCATTGCGATGTCTTCCGGCGACGATCCCCTTTTCTTGCTTGGCGATTTCTTCACGTGTTGACTATGTCTCTCGGAAGATAATGCTGTCAAAAAAAGGTGACGTCCAATATGTTTTTTGTTTCATTAAGTTAGTTCATTTTATTGAAATTATTAGAATCTTACCACGGTCACCTTCGCGCTCTTTTGTATTTCCAGTGTCCTTTGATATCGTTGAATCTTTGATATCTTCCGTCACCGCTGAAAAGATAGATACAAAAAATCAGATTGAGTACCCACCTACTCCTAATTTTTTATTTCGATATACCGGAAAAACTTTTCAATGCTGCATTTCCATCAGCTTAAGGTTGATATAATTTTGTAGCTGTTGGTCTATTCCGATACCCCTCTGCCTCACCGTATCCGGTTATATCTAATTATTTGAGTTTTTTTGGGTTTGCATTTCAACTAACCTGACCTTAAGCCCGGTTTACATTATCTTAGTGTTTAGGAGAGTGATTTAGTACAACTAGAGAGTCAAGTGCTTTAGTATATGTGCGAGTAAACGTTTATATTTCTTCTAGTAGAGTGTAATTTCGTCGCCAGGATGAACAATCAACAATGTCGCAAAATACGCACTATTCTACGCAAAATACTAAGTGCTATAATGAAACAAATAGAAGAATACATTTTATTTGAAATAAATAAACCAAAATGAATATGGATAATAACGTAAATGAATCAGTCGCAGATAAACGCTTGGAGGAAGTACTTTGTTGCTAAAAAAATTGGCTATCGGAACCAATAATTGTGCTATGTTTGTTTGTATGGAAGTCGTACCACCTTAACGCAAACAACACGCACGCGTCACGGGTCACTTATGCACTCTCCTAAAGTACTCACTAAATTTTCAGTATACACACAGTTATGATATGATAGTAATGTGCTCAGGTGTCACTGTAAACAAAAATGAAAACCAATCCTATTTTGATTCTAATTGAAAGGCAAGTAGAACCGTACTAAAGCGGGAAGCGTTTACACGTTTCTACTAAAGTACTCTCCTAAACACTAAGATAATGTAAACCGGGCATTATATCCGATTTAGCACCTATAAATACTGATGTGCGCATCATACATAATAAAGGAAATTGTGGGCTTGTGTTGGAAGTTACAATAACAAGCTATCACTAATTGTTCTATGCATATGTTTATCGACTTTGTCAATGAGATGCAATTAGTGGCAACAAGTTTAAATTAGAAATGGTAATATTCTTCTTTTTATGTTCGGTATTTCAAGCTTTCTGAGAAAGTTATGAATTACTTCCAAAGATGCAGTTCTTACATGGCACGGCCGGCGCCCGGGAGCGCTTGTGCAGATCCGGGCTTGCTTCTTGTTGCATGTCCGTCGGCCGATAAGGCTTGTGCCGATTCGACGGCGTCTGCTCTACCACCACCACCGGAGCACTCTCCCCACTTGTTATCTCTTGTTTCGACATTCTCCACTAAAAGTCAATCATCCATTCGTTTTTGTCTTTTTCACTGAAACTTCGCAAATTTGTCCACTAGTCAGACGGCAAATTATTTTATTTAAAAATTACAAATGAATGATATGTCACTCTTTGCAAAATTTGACAGATAAGTTTCTTTATTTCCATTTTTAATCTTCAATTATTTTTGAAACGAAAAGTCTACAAAAGAGTATTTACTTTAAAGTTTAGATTCATTTTATTAATTTTAGATTTGTTGACCGTGACATTAATTTAACGTCCCGTCTAAAAATCACATCACAAAACAAAATAAAACCACCGCCGTCTGTTGAAATCGCAAGCCTTGTAAATCACAACATACCTACCGAGGTAGGTATCTGTACATCATAGTACCTCATCGTGTAATTATGACGTAGACATTAATTTATTAAGTTGATTGTAGTGGTTACTTACTTCCTACTTGTGATTTTTTAAATAGACGTATGTAACGTCTTTTCTATCTTTAATGTTTTAAATAACATGAAGATTTTTTCAACAAGCGACAGCCACAGCCGCGATGTTGTTCACCTTTTTTAAGAATTGCACTGCAAAATAATAAAAAATATATTATATAATAAATATTTGTTTGTTGAAACAAACTGACATAATCCTGGTATTGTACTTATTTATATGAGCTGAGTAGGGTAAACTGTATAATGATTGGCACTTTAAGAAAAACCTGAACTATATTTGTTTTTTATTAATTCTTTATCATACTTATACAAGATTTACTATTTTAAAATTATTCTTTGATGTTTATTTCTCAAATTCACAAAACATTTAGTATGTAACAATCTCATTTTTATCAATAAAAAAGAAAATGTCTTAAAACGGCCAAAAGTACAGTGATTGCCACTCTTGGTACAATCACTGGCAGCCATAAGGTACAATGATTGGCACTTAACCGCACTATCTTTTTTTGTTGTTTTTTTGTTTTCGTTGTTTCTTTTGTTGTTTTATTTCAAGGGTTTATGCCATATTTAAATTCGTGGCTACATTTGGGTAAAGGCTGCATTTGGATCAATGTCCAAATTTGGTTGGATCGGTGGCCATATTTAGGTAAGGGCCACATTTGGCCCAATTTCCACATCTGGATCAGTTGCCACATTTGGATCAGTGGCCATATTTGATAAGTGCAATATCAGGGTCAATGGCCACATCTGGATCAGTTGCCCTTTTTGGATTAGTAGCCAAATTTGGATGAGTGGCTACATTTGGGAAAGGGTGTCATTTGGTTTAAAGGTTACATCTGGATTAGTTACCACATTTAGGTCAGTGGCCAAATCTGGGTTAAATCCACATTTGGATCAGCGGCTACATTTCGGTAAGGGTGTGTTTTGGGTTAATGGCCACATCTGGATAAGTTGCCACATTTATGTCATTAGTCACATTTGGCTCAGTGGCCACATTTCGATCATTGGCCACATTTGGGTCATTAGCCACATTAGGATCAGTGGCCACAATTAGATCAAATCAGTGGTCACAATTGATCTCTATCAGGTGAGTAGCGATATGGCTATCTGCGGCCACAACCGGTTCAGCGGCCACAATTGGGCCACAAGACAACATAAAGATACACAATAATAAGACTTGCCACAATAATCCCTTTCAAAATACTATGGTTGGCATAGGTGCCAATCATTGCACTTAAGCTTTTTACTAATAGTTGGCAAACTAATTAATTAATGTTTTGATCACAAAATAAACATAAATATAAATAAAAACTGTAATATCACATATAAACATATTAAGTAAAAATAAATATTACTCTATATAATAGTAAAAACCATTATAAATATATTTTTTGTATACCTCTTTCTTATCAAATCTGTCAAAATTTGCATGAAAAGACAACAAAAAATTCCGCGCGCTCTTTTTCCCAATACTGTGTTGCCATATTATTCTGGTAGAAAAATCTAATATGAATTTTTTTAGAGCGGTGCAATGTAAGATTTTAATTATATAAGACGAGACGCATTGTATTTCCATGAAAATTCCTTAATAATTGCGTTTAAATGTCTTGGAGGCGGGGGGCAAGATTAGTACAGGTTACCCTAGTTATCTAAAGTCCTATCACAAGAAAATGAAATATTTAGTTACTCTGTGATTATATAGGAGAAAACCTTGAAAAGCTTCCGCTTTTTTTAGGAAGAGTTCGCAATATCAAACCATAAACAAAAGCAGAACAAAATATGTCATGGCCTCTTTGACTTTTCTGCGTTTGGCAGAATAATGTAAAAATTTCTTTGCTTTCAAATTTATAGTTCGTTCTACACAATTTTGTAGTCAACGCGGGTAAATTATTTAACTATGCCCGGGAGAAGGAAAATGCAATGTGATGGAAAATAAACAGGCTCCATCCAAGAAGTTAATGTCCATCAATGAAGAAAGATTCTTGCGAAAAGTTGACTACGAAAGCAATTTAAAATTTACACAGACACCTCAGAAACCAACACATTTAGGTAGGTTCTTAGATTCTGTTTAAGGCGCTACTCGGAAAAAGTATGGACTATAGCACGGTTACAGTTGTTATAAATCTGGTAATAACATATATATTTCTTCACACCTTTATCTAGATTCGTATAGTTTCAAAAACACGATTTTATGATTTTGCCTCGACACTTTTTCTTTTCGAAAAGACCTCTAAAAAATACGAAAATTCAAGATTATTCTTAAATGTGGTTACTTACACTATTGGAAATTGGTTTAATAAATGGACACCAATAATATTTAGGATCGTATAGAAGCTTTTTTTTAAATCGCTGTAGTTTTTTAATACGAAGTGACTTTGTGTTTTTTTTTTGCCTAATCTGCAAAATCGGTCTCGCTCCCGTGCGCGTCGTTTTCTCATTGCTATCTCGCTTCAGCATATTTTTTTCGAGTATCGCCTTAAGAAAGTAAATTATCTGAAGGCACTAGTAATATCAGCTCCTTTGATTTGTTTGTTCTAGACCTAGAAATATCGCAGAGGACCGCAGCTGGCCGCCAAACTTCACAGAAAGTTCTTGTGACTATAAAACCTCGTGCATCATCAATTAAAACTATTTACCGTAATGAAAAAAACCGGGATAATTCTAAAAAGGTAAATGAAACCTCCTGTCACATATATTATATTTAACCTAGTTATTAGTATATCAAGCAATCTTGACAATAAACACTGTGTTTATTGCAGGGTCCCCAAAAATCAGGTTCTCATCTCGGCATTGGCGACCACTCTTCTTTTACTACGAGTGAGTACCTAATATTAATTTATTAAAAATGGTATTTAGTATTATAATAATTTGTAACTTTGATTACAGGTTTATCAGAGGATGGTTCTAACGAAGTAAGTTTTGTGAATCGTGGCAGGCCGCAATCTGCTGTTAAAAGTGAAATAGAATTAACAAATGAGTCGTCAATAACAGATCAGGTAGAATCATCCACAACAATCTCGAAAGGTTCACGAGTTGATGATCCACGGCAAGGGTTTTACTATGCTAGAAAGAGGTCTCCAGAAAAATGTTATTTGTACACTCAGCCACAACTTAACATGAAACTTGCACGAAACGATGTTAAAACGGATACTAAAGTCGATTCTAAAAAAGTAGATGTTGGCACTTTTGTTTGTTCTGAGACTTCAACCCAAGATTCAGTTTCTTCTTGTACGATTACTAAATTAAATAAAAGAATCGACAATCTTGAACGTAAACTTATAAAACAAGCGACAGTATTTCGTTCATTGAACCCTAATATACCTCTATCTTCGTCAGATGAAGAATCAAAACATAACATTATGAGAGAATCTGGATCGGCACGGCCTGGGTGTAGCTACGTAGAACAATATAGTCATGTCCCTGAAACATCAGCATTTCAAAGATATACTCACCAAGCCGCTCCATTATCTCCCAGCAAGGCCACTACCTTGGATAAGGAACATAATTCTGAACAATACGGTCGCGATTTCACTACATACGACGGTATCACAGCTCGTGGCAGGCGACAATGCGCTTCTGTACCTTGTAAGCGCGATGATGTTCCTAAAGTGGCAGCAGAAAGAGTACACAAAATTCGTCACAAATTAAATCCCGTACGAGATTATAGATTAATGGACACGATTCATTACTTAGCTCAGGGCGAATTCGCTCCACGCGATGACGGCATAAAATTGACACCATCTCGAGAAGCCGTCTTGAGTGATATCATTTATGAGGACGTCTGTCGCACACATTGGCCAAATACTCGATTATGTCGGAGAGCACCGAATCCCGATAGATGTAGCACTAGATGTGAATTACAACGTTTGATTGACAATCTGCTGAGGGAGAGGGTAGCTCATGTGGAAAGAAGAAGACGGCGTCATTACAGGATTGTTAAACTAAACCACCGCCATGAAAACTGTCGACCAGTAGGGAAGACTGGTGATATTATTGTGGCTAGTCATAAAAACAAAAACATTAATGAAGATAAAGATATCACATGTGACCACAATGCCGTTAGTGCTATGTTGGCAGAGAAACGAAGCGATGACCACAGTTCACGCAGAAACCCACAAAGTCACGACCGCTTTACGTTCCCACAAGTGCGAAGAAATCGTCGGTTTGAGCCGGATGAGAGTACCCCTGGACCGAGTTATGCGGCACGGTCACCGACGAGCCAGGAACCGACATGTTGCTATCATACTTCCAATCATATAAATAAAGATAGAAACCTAAATGAGCAAGTCGTGGGATGTCATCGTAAAGACCTGATTAAATACCTCACTAGCAGCAGTAGCCTTTGCACCGCCAGGCCTACAGTGAAGACTCCTAGGCTGGTGGTGAAAAAGGAAGTGTCTCGACGCAAATGTCAGCCGAAAGAAGGACCGGACCTAGAACATTACATTCTCTTGCCAACTTTAGTCGTCCGCACACCATCCAATGTAAAGAGGCAGAAGAAATTCAATGAGCTTTATCATCGTATTTTGAAAGTACAACTAAATGACGGTATGCTATTACTATATAGTAGACACTATAATATTCTCTTAGTCACGTCTCTTCTGAATAGTTTGCATTTTAAGACCTATTTTTTAAAATCTCTTTTGCTTTAACCTTTCGCCGCCCCAAATCCCACTACTTATGTCAATTTGTTTGTTTTTTTATTTATGTGTTTGAACCCGGGTGGTTCCCGTTACCGTAGGAATATATCGAAATAATAAGTATTCTTTGTTTTTATCCACGCTATCTACTATATCTGTGCCAAATTTTATCCGAATCCGTTCAGTAGTTTCGGAGCCTATTCATTGCAAACAAACAAACAATCAAATCTCTCCTCTTTATAATATAAGAATAGATAGAATTATAAAATATTTCCTCTATCGGTATCAATTTATTTATTTGTAGTACATAATATAATCATAGTTATGTATTCCTTGATAAAGTAAAATTACCTTTTTGTTCTATTCAATGTAATAATTGTTTTAAAGGTTCCATACCAAAATGGTAAAAAGGAACCATACGGTGCAACTCAGTATATCTGTTTGTCACAGCTGGATATCTCAAGAACTACTAGTGCTATGAACTTGAAATTAATTTGGAATAGTTTTAGATGACGTTTGCCAATTATTTTGCAATTAATAATTTTTTAGGCTTCATAGTTTTAAAATTTTGATGAAATTTAAAAAAATATCATTCCCACCAACCCAACCCTTATTTCCGAAGTTTGCATAGAGAAATATCTGAAGTAATTCTATGTAAAAGAAGTTTTCATGTCTCATATTCTGAAAGTAACTCATAACTTGCCTAAAATGCGGGTTGAAAGTGATATGTGGCGGCCCTAGGGCTGTAATAAATTTGAAAAAAGGATAGGGGGTGTCATGTCAAATCGATATCTGTAATCTCTTTGGACTTTTATTTACCAAAGGTATGTAGGCAAAGGCACAGAAGCCTATGCAGCTTATTTTGCTACATTATAAAATAATTAAAATCGTAGAAACCTGACAATTTTTTTTTTTAATATTCTGTTTGTTTTTACTTTCCTCATATTCAAAATGAAAAGTATAGTGTTTACTTCGGGTGTATGGACCCATAACAGTCTCGAACTATCGGCGCCCTCACTTCGTTCGGGCGCCAGAACACTCGACTGTTATGGGTGTCATACAGCCCTTGGTAAACAATCTACTATTATGTAACGATTACAGGAAAAGTATAACGATATCTCTAAGTAGCATACTGTTTCAGAAATCATGAAAAATGTGATAAAATTAAATATTTATATATGATGGTACGGAACCCTCGGTGCGCGAGTTCGACTCGCTCTTGACTGGTTATTTTTACTTTCAGCTGACTCGGCCCCATCTCGGCGACCAGCCGAGCAGAATACAAAAAAGAATTTGAAGAAAGACATCGGCTTCAATGTAAACATCACGCTATCGGACAGCTCACGATAATTTCTACCAAATTAAGAAAGTTAAAATCACGTTAAAACTTGATCGATTTTACTTTTTTATATAGACTTTCAAAATAAATATATAATAATAACAAAAAGACTTATCATTCGTTTAAGGTATTTTTAAGGGATCAATGATGGATGAAGTTGCCTCTTCTCAAAAACCTTTTATGATTATTAAAAGTGAGATGTCATTGTATCCTCTCAAGTGGGTACGCAATGCGACAGACTCCCAATAGCCGTCAAGTGTGTAGTGTCGTATTGCGACAGACACAGACTTTTCTAAAAAAATTATTGAAGCACCTTTTTTACATGGAATTTTTTTAATCAGTCATTAGATTTTCTTCAGCTATTGTGGATCTCGAGAAAAATGGAAAAAATCCCTGTAACCTGAATCCTGATACACACTTGATGGCTATTGCTGTTTTATAAGTACACATTCGAGGGGATATCTCACTTCTTAATAGTCAGGGTTCAAAATTAGTCGGTCATTTCCTCGGGTGATAACTTCTAAGGTGGTTAAGATAGTTATAACATGAAGCTATGTGATTGCTAGCTGCGGTTCGGTTAGATTAGCAGCGGTAGCCTCCGCTAACTATAAATTTGACAAAGAAGACTCGACAAATCTAACCTAAAAATCGACAAGCTCCGGCGCAGAAAAAAATATATGTCAAAATGGTCCTTATAATGTGTAGAATTTAGGTTTATAGTTTAATTCTTTAATTAAAATGGCTATCATGGAAATATTTTAACAAAACATGCGAAAAATCCATTTTTTGCAAGTGCATATTTATCAGGCTTCTTGAGGCAGGCTTGTAATGAAATCGACAAGCTCTGGCGCAGGAAAGAAAAGGCCAAAATGTTCATTATTTTGTGTAAAAACTATGTATATAGTTTTTTTTATTTAATTTCAATGACTCGCAGAAAAATAATTAATTACTTAGTTTATGAAGTAAAAATAGTTATTTGTTATGCAAGGCTGGAAAGTTGGTTATTTAGCGGCGAGTTACCTCTATTGAATCCTGAGCGAAGCGAGGATTTCAAAGGTACAAGACGCTAAAAACTTTTCTGCCGAGCGCAACACACAATTTTTCACCTCACAACAGCGAGGAACATTTTATGGTTGTTTCCGCGGTCAACTTCCGGTAAAAAATTCTTTAAACATAAAGTTTAATCTTAACATACCTTATTCTCGTTGATTTAATAATATTAAAAACTAAAATAATAAAAAAGGGAGTATTATAGTTAATTCAAAGTTATTTAAAGTAGAAATATATTGTTACTTATTAATAAGAATAAAAACGATTCCGTAAATGTTAACACTGACATGAGGTACAAGACAAAGACAATTTAAAAATAAAGATTTAAGTCACAGTCCGAATCCAATTATAGGTTGTGAAATCTCACCCAGCCTAATATAAAATTCTTATAACAAATAGTTTAATCTTATTGTTATTGTTTTTATGATTCAATGAACTAAAATAATATAATAAAACCAAAACGAAGTATTATAATTAATTTAAAGCAATTTAAAATAAAAAATCAAATGTAACAAAAAAGTCAATAGTCCGATTCGGAACGCATTATGACTATTTTTAGGTATTAAAATAAAAAAGTACTTTCTGACACACTTTCTTTCTAAACTGATTGACAAAACCTGCATTTCAGAGCGTGTGCGGTAAAAAAAAATTTTTAGGTGGGCAGGATTTAAGTCTCTGTAGCGGCGAGAGAAAAACTCGAAATGAAATGTATGATTTACAACATATGAAAAACGTATATTTAAATTGAAAATGCAATGTTATAACAAGATGCAGAGCAAAAATGTAGTGAAAATCATGCGGCAAAATCGTATCAAGAAAAAAGTAAAAAACACTATAAAAATATGAAATGCAAAGAGGACGTAATCACTATGTACACAGAGTAGAAAAATAGACGTAGTGGCGTAAACAGGCCGTAACATAGAGCAACGCGTCTTCCTAGTCGGAAAGAGTAGCCATACGAAGCATTACCCTTCTGTCAAAGGGGTAGGTAGGATAAAAACAAGTTTCGCTCGGATTTCTTCGCAAACCGAGTTCAGTCGCGCAAGTGAACGTTGACGTATGCCAATGCCAAATTGTTCAGTTTTTTGTTGTAAAAAAGGTCTGCAACATCAAGCTTACAAAAGAATGGTAGTAGGTAATGTTATAAACTCACATTTAATGGCCCACCCCGTTATTTTCATACAAACATGCTCACTTTGCGACTTTATATACATAAAAATGTCAACACAATTCCGCATTTATTGTGTCTGATTTTCCTACACCTGTCGAGTATATTATTTAACGCACTGTTTACAGCTTCCCTGAAAATCTAGCATTAAAAGCTTATGGATGAAAAAGTAAACTTACCTATGTCAAAAATATGAAAAAATTAGGTGTATCTGCAAGTTGTAAGGTCACACTTAGATTTGATGATTTCAATTTGACGAATATGTATAAAATAAAAGCGGGAGAAAAAAACAGCCTTTGACGAGTTTCTTGCCGCATACCGGTTCTTCTCGTTACAAGGTCTCCCGCCACACTGTAGGGCTTGTGAACAGATGGCGTAGCTTCTTTGACAAGCACAAGTATATATATTTTTATACCTATGATAAATTACAGACGGGTCTCGAATCCTTGACCATTGGGTCGCAAGGTTGTTCGCAAGACGAAGGAGTGGAACTCCCTCCCTGCGTCTGTATTTCCGAGTACTTATAACCCGACCACCTTCAAAGCAAGGGTGAATAGGTACCTTATGTGCCCGTTAGCTCCATCGGTGAATAGGTACCTTATGTGTCCGTTAGCTCCATCGGTGAATAGATACCTTATGTGTCCGTTAGCTCCATCGGTGAATAGGTACCTTATGTGTCCGTTAGCTCCATCGGTGAATAGGTACCTTATGTGTTCGTTAGCTCCATCGGTGAATAGGTACCTTATGTGCCCGTTAGCTCCATCGGTGAATAGATACCTTATGTGTCCGTTAGCTCCATCGGTGAATAAGTACCTTATGTGTCCGTTAGCTCCATCGGTGAATAGATATCTTATGTGTCCGTTAGCTCCATCGGTGAATAGGTACCTTATGTGTCCGTTAGCTCCATCAGTGAATAGGTACCTTATGTGTCCGTTAGCTCCATCGGTGAATAGGTACCTTATGTGTCCGTTAGCTCCATCGGTGAATAGGTACCTTATGTGTCCGTTAGCTCCATCGGTGAATAGATATCTTATGTGTCCGTTAGCTCCATCGGTGAATAGGTACCTTATGTGTCCGTTAGCTCCATCGGTGAATAGGTACCTTATGTGTCCGTTAGCTCCATCGGTGAATAAGTACCTTATGTGTCCGTTAGCTCCATCGGTGAATAGATATCTTATGTGTCCGTTAGCTCCATCGGTGAAAAGGTACCTTATGTGTCCGTTAGCTCCATCGGTGAATAGGTACCTTATGTGTCCGTTAGCTCCATCGGTGAATAGGTACCTTATGTGTCCGTTAGCTCCATCGGTGAATAGATACCTTATGTGTCCGTTAGCTCCATCGTGGATCCTGTCTTAGCACCTGGGCTTGATTTGGATCAAGAGCAAACCCATTCAAAGTAAATTAAAATTATAATTATATTGATTATAAATTGTCTTTTTTACATCATTATTAAAATAAATAATGTACCTTCTTTAGAAGATATCAAAAGTTGTTAGTAAGATTATAATAATTTAATATACCTACCTATTTTATTTGAAAATTATAATAATAATTAGAAAGACAATATTTAATACGTAAAATGTTTCAATTTCTTACTTCTTCTACTTTCTATATTTCTTCATCTGAAATATATTAATATTGCTGCATCGACAGTTGACTCCAGCTGTATATTTCTTTGCTCCAACCCTTATTGATTCTCTTTTCAAAATAACAGAAATGTTTGCTGTTTTGTTTCATTTTTTATGTGTAAGTGTCGTCTACAGTGTTGTTTTGTATGTAAATATACAGAACTGCAATTGTCTGCACATTTTCTATTAATGTGTGCTCATCAAAAAACGCCAGAACTATTTTGTGTAGAGAAGGTTACTCCTTCCGGTACGGAAGCCGCGTTGCTCTATGGCCTATGGGCCGTAACCGTAAAATATTAATTTGCTAAAGGTAGATATTATTTTATGTCTAATATTTTTTACGTCTAGAGGGCTTAATCTAATTTTAAAATCTATCACAATCCCTTTCAATTCGTCATTTAAAAGATATTTGCATACTTCACTATTTGACTTTTGATAGGGATTGTGATCGGAACGCGTTTTGAAAGGTATTGAATGAACGAAGTTAAACTGTCTAAGAAAAGTGACACGAAAATATCTTTCAAATGTATGGAGAAGTGTCAAATAAATGTCATTTAAAATATCATTCGTTCCGAAAGGGATTGCGACTATAAGTTACACAATTCTATTAATCATTACATATTACCTACAATCACAAAGCTTTAAAAGGGATTGTGATAGATTTTGAAATTATACAATTGGGGGGCTGGTTACATCAAAATGAAAATATAAGTAAATCTCTGCTTTAACTTTCCCTAAAATTCCCGCATCTTTGAAACGTAATCTTAATATATTAGCTACGATTTTTGAGAATAGCGAATATCAATAATTGGTTTGCCTAGTACCTAAATCCTTAATTTTGAGACTAGTATTGTTTGCGCCGGAGCTTGATTAAATTGTATGGGCCGTGACGAATATCCTTTTAATGCGAGATAATTTTTTTTTTCAACGTGTTTTAATGGCTACTGACGTTCAGCAGCGCGGCTGACGGCAGCGCAGCTGACGTTCACGGAGATTAAAGTTACAACTTTCTTTACCATCTTACAAGTAATGACCTGAGAGGAAATTCACCATGATGGTCATGAAAATCTGTCGCTGGCTCGCGGACTTTATACCGCCTCGTATTGAGAGCCGTGTATTAACCGCCTCTGTGGTCTAGTGGTGCAACCACCGGTATTATACCCAGGGTACCGGGTTCGATTCCCAGCAGGGGTACATATTGTATTCGGTTTGGTTGGTGGTAGGACTTGTTGTTAGTCCGCCTGGCTAGCTACCACCATCATATCAACAACAATGTTTTCAGCATTGTTGTGTTCCGGCAGTAAGAGATAAGATAGCCAGTTCCTCAGGTATTGAGGATTCCGGGAGAGGCTCGCTTCCATCTTCAGCCTTATCAATACTTAACATCAGGTGCGATGAAGGCTAAGAGATGCCCCGCCGTTCATAAAAAAAAATGTGGGAGGTTGGATGTTGAATGTTGTTTAACGGCTGTAGATGACTTTTGGTACGCAGATAGATTATAGACTTAGGAACCGCAACTAACAATAGGCTATGAAGGTAGTCTTAATATGAGGGACTACCTTCCAAAGATACCAAGTGTATATTTTTGATCTGTAATAAAATCAACAAGCTCTGGCGCAAAAAAAATATGCCAAAATGTTCATTAATGAGTAAAGTCGGCTTTAATTTTATTAGGGAAAATTAAAGCAGAAATACCTATATATAACTTAGCCAGTTCCTAAGTGGTGGAGGATCCCGGAAGAGGCTCGCTTCCATATTCAGCCGTATCAATACTTAACACGGTATGATAAATTCTCTTCATCGTTCATAGAAAAGAAAACAAAAAAGACCGCAGTATCTGATTTGATTTAAAAATTATCTTATTTGTAAAGTTGTCAAGCACCATACCAAGCTTTCCAGTTGGTCTATAAAAACTTTGACGTGCTGTTGTGTGTACTTATACAAATATGATCATCGTATTGTAGAATACTACAACAAATCAATATGACAACTAGAACGTTCTTCAATGGAAGGACGTAGTGATCAATTAATTCACAAGGTCAAGCTTGGGAAGCTTTATTGTACTTACTGGGTAATTAGATTAAATAATCGCAAGTTAGTCTTTATTTGTTTATATGACATTCCGATGACTAGAATGGTATTTGTTTATATGACATATTAACCGCCTCTGTAGTCTAGTGGTACAACCACCGGTATCAGACCCAGGGGTCCCGGGTTCGATTCCCAGCGGGGGTACATATTGGATTCGGTTTGGTTGGGTGCTAGGACTTGTTGTTGTTGTAAGCTGGCTAGCTACCACCATCTTATCTTGATCTGACGCCATAACAACAATGTTTTCAGCATTGTTGTGTTCCGGCAGTTAGAGATAAGATAGCCAGTTCCTCAGTGATTGCGGATTCCGGAAGAGGCTCACTTCCATCTTCAGCCTTATCAATACTTAACATAAGGTTTGATGAAGACTAAGAGTCTCCCCGTCTTCCCCCGTCCGAACCTTCCGATGACTAAAATAATAACTTTCGACCTAATTTCCCAATTTGTGCCTGCCTTTACATAGAGACAAATAAATGTTAAATCAAATCGTTTAGCACTGTAGATGTAAGAAAACCAACTGGACTTTAATTGAAGGCAGTACCAACCATATGTACCTTCACTCTATATTTCCCTAACGGGATTGTCAGAGCCTCAAAGTTCAGAAATGTAAAACAAACATTACTCTCATTGCCACCCCTCAACTACGCTCAAGATGTTGTTTGGAACCAATAGTGACAAGTTACCAGCCCATTGATCGACTACAATTAGTAAAGTTTTAAAGTTTCCATTGAGCGTTTACTGAGAAAATGCACGCACACACACACTCACAGACACGGACAAACACACACAAATACTAGCTTGTTAATTTAATATTATATCCCTTTATGATCTCTCTCACAGAAATTATAATCATTGTATTTACACATGCGAACGATTGGTTATGTAATTTCAAATGTTGACTTCATCGAGGGTTGGAGGCCTGGAGTTCTATAATACAGGCTGTATTCTGCCAATTTTAGATTCCAGTCCACAAATAGTTGATAAGAGATGTTATTGTGAAACTATTCTAATAATGTCATGTTTTATATTTGTGAAGAGATTTTTATTATTATTATTATTATTATATCTAGTATCATATAATATAACGGAAATATCTATTACTTACCTTAAAAAACTAAAGCAAGCAGCTAGCGCTGGCTCCCAGCCCAACATGTGATCCCTTTATTCTATTCTCCTAGGCGTACGTTTTAAGGCACAAAACTCCCTATGTACCTTTATTAAATTCATACGGAGAAAACAATACAATAAAAAAAGGATGCTCCTTTTAAACTCATTCTGGGAGACAGCGCAGAAAGTCTTTTATTTTACAATCGCGGAAGTTCACTCTCGATCACTTTTTCGCGTGTGCTTGATTTGGAGAGTTTTTGACGGCCGTATGGGCTTACTACGTCACCCACTAATAGCCGTTCAAAAGATTTTGCGCAGTAAGTGGACGGAATTTCCACGATTATTCCTAGATTGTCGAAGCTATAGTTCTTTGTCACCAAACGTGACTTCAATGCAAGTTCTTCAGAAACAGATCACCTAATTACTCGGGGACTCAACCACAACAAAAATTTAGGTTAAAGTTAATAAGAAAATTTGAAAAGCTATTCGGTAACTATTTTCGTTAATGGTGCCACATAAGTCGCAGCTAATGCCGCATCGGGTGATCATTAATAATGATGTCGAACCCTTTGTATCTGTAGTTTTTATTTAAAAAATCTGCTGACTCAGGAACTATCGGTGTGTAAAGTCTTTTCTGCAAAAAATGCAAAATAAATTTTGAAAATATCTAGGTATATTGTTTAATTTGTAAATATTATATTTTTAAGACAATATAATTGTATTAATCTTGGACATCTACCAGAATACCCACTACCAAATGACAATTGCGTATATTTCTTAATTGTATTCGGAAATATACCTACTTGAAGGTCACGTTAGCGAATTTTTGTTTTACCGTCAATCTTTGATAGATTTAGTTGGTCATCTGTTGTCTTTTTTATTGTGACCCAAGGCATAATAAAAATAAATAATCTTGTATTATTTAAAAATAAGTAATCATTTCTCATGCCTTAATCGTAATGTTGCAAATGCTCGTTCTCGAACGTAGTTAGGAAAATTCCTAAAACAACGTAAATTAAGGTATAATAAATAATAATACTTATTATAAAAGTTGTATCAACTTATTAAAAGTATATAATATCGAGTATGATAACCGTTTATAAGCTACACTATCTGTTACGTATTCTACATGAAACATCAGTTAAAATAAACTTATTAACAAATGTGCAATAAGAATTTTCCGCGTAGCACTTCTTGGTACGGATGTACGTATTGTCAAGAACTGGCGTCTCATGTGCTTTCGCAGCTGTCTGTACTCAAGTTGTCATTAAAGGCATTCCCACCAAGCAAATTGCTAGTCTGTTTTCCAACTGCAACCTTGCAAGACCTTATGACACCTCAAAGTAATCGATATTTCAAAAAGTTAGTTACTTTGAAGACAATAACCAAAATTTTATAAAATTTACAGAAAACTACGGGAGTATCATTATCAACTGGTAAGTTATATTTTTACATGGTGAAAATGTTATAGTTTACTTATATTTTGTCAACACTAATTAATTATACAGTATATTTGCATACTTCCGGTATCCAAAAAGATTGACTTGGTTACAACTCGGCGTCCTTGTGTAATTTACCCCACTTTGCTACTAATTAGATATTATTTACTATCCGGAAAATAAAATAAAAGCAGAGGAAGCAGTTTCATAGCATCATAATTTGCACCAACACAAACGCTTAATTTCATTATCATGGTTTGATGGTTGGCCATTACATTAAAAAGTTTTTATTTAATTATCAGTTAGTCGTAATGTATCGTATCGTCTATCCCGCGCCCACCGGGCGGCGGTCTCACAACATTGACATATTTTATTGGGTAGGTACCATTTTCCTATACCTGACGAGTTAAAAAAATTACAATATAGGTAACTAAGTTTATTAAATAATAAATATAACTTTAATCTGTTCTTCACAATTCCTTTATTGAGGAAGTCCCTGAACTTCCATCTTATAATGAGTTGTGTTATTAAAAACTTGTATCATTGAATTTAGAATTTCTTTAATCTGCTATTGAAACATAGAATCAAAATACTTACGAGAAAACGTAGCTTCTTTTATAGACTAGGTCAACAAGCCACGAGGCTAGTTGGACTTCGATGTGAATATTTAATAACTCGAACACTTGTCCCTAGTACACGGTACAAAATCAATTTGTTTTTCTTAGGTAACTACATCTATTTCATTTGTTAACTCAAGGTATTTTCAGTTAGTTGTTATTTTTTCGTGAAATTACATATGAAGACATTTTAAAAAAGAAAAGAGTCTAACAAGAGATGGCTCTTTGTAGAGCTGCTAAGTACATACAACGGTATCGTACATACCTACATGCATTAGTTTTTACTAGTGGCCGCGATTTTCTTTTCATCCTCTTCGAGAGCTAAAGGGCTATGCAATGCAAAGGTTTGAATGATGTGCAGGGATTTTCGAAAAGGCGCCAATCCTTCATACATTTGTGACATTGTCCTTTGATAAAAATTGAGTTTTTTTCCTCGGCCGTTTTATATAGATAATTCTTTAAAAGATACTTGAATAAAGATTTTCCAAAATAGTCAGCTTACAAAAATTAAAAAAAAACATTATTATTCTTTTATATTATTAAAGGCGCACGATGTAACTGGTTGCGGCGTATGTCTTCGATGGAGAGCATCAAAAAGTGGCTCGCAGAACGTACGGTCAAGAAGAATGGCTTCTACGCCCATTACAGCCCTCCTAAATGTAAATATTTTTATATTTAATTGCAAAAAATACAATTCTCTTACTTGCTTAGATGAAAGTATTGAAAAATTGCATTATAATGCCCTCTTGCGCCAGGCTAGGTTAAAGTTTAACCAAGAATTAGTCCATACAAAAGTAGCACTAACTCTGGGTTAAAAGTGTTAACCCGGTTTGGCGCAAGTGTGCCTAAATGCCACATTTGCCACATGTTAAATTTTATTTTTTATACTACTAGCACCTAAGGCGTAAGGATAGGTACTTAAGTGTCACCATTAACTGATACTGTTATGCTGGCACCATACTCAGGAAAAGGTCATACTGCGTTGATTATCGCCAAAACTCGAGGAAATGTCCACGTTATATGTCCTCCACACCGTCACGAAAATCAACGGAATTTCCCGTTAGTGTGGCCCCTGCAAATGCTCACATTTCAAATCGCTAAGAAAGTATTTGGTTAGTTCAAATTAGTGTTTCTTATTTAAACATGGAATACAGTGAACTTGCTGCCTGGACGAAAGTGCTTTGTAAACAGTGTTTTGCTAGTCGAAAAACACTGGCAGGCATCGCGTGCCTGTCGGAACGTTTCCTATGCTAAGAGTGAGCCTGAGCCCTGAGCCACTGGATATACTGCCTACATTTTTATTGAGAATGCCTTCCAATTTATGAAGAGGTAAGTATTTAAACTCTGAAAAATAATACCACATATAGATTTTATAGCTTTGAAGTAAAAAGTACCGAATCCACCAGCATTAGGCTGGGAATACAAGTCAGATTTTTCTCTCCGATAGTCGGATCCGATAGTCTGATCAAGCAATCGGAAGGCGCTCGTGCAATACATTTGTTTGAACACTCAATACACATCCGATCCGATAGTCGGATCGGACGTCCGAGTCGGAAAGAAAGTTACGCGTTTACGATTTTATTGTCATATTCAATTGTCTGAAGGCGCTGTATGCATACTTCTGTACACGAAATAGACCTCCTATTCTACTTCCAATTAGTCAGTTGACTCTCTAGCGCATATTATATTACTCTTTGAACTAAGTTTATAAAAAATCGGACGCAATAATCGTACGTGTATTGAGTGAATCCGATCAGATTGTCTGATCAGACAATCGGAAGCAAAATCGGACTTCTATTTAATTGCCGCTTTAATGAAGGATGAAGTTGAACAGCGCTCTTTATTAAAATGGCTCTTGCAGGTATAAAATATTTCTTTTATCTATATTCTTTTTCTTGACAGTAAAATAAGTATTGATAGTATGAAATTATGAGGATTCAAAAGATCATAAACTATGAGTATTTAAATATTGATAATTTATATTTTGAGTACTTATAAGTTAATTGGAGTTTTTTGTTGGTAACTACGAAAGGTGACTACAGGAAAAATAAATAATTAAAGGCATTTGAACTTTTTTGTATGGAGGCTGGCCTCGTCTCAGTCCGCAGTATGAGACGCCATTTTGATTTTTTTTACAAAATGGCATCGCACGATAATACCTATTTAAATGAACAGGGGACACACAGAGACTCACGTTAAAATGAATAATGCCGACCCTACATATCATCTTTGTATCTTTAGCTCCAATTATCTCACTATCCTGACACTTGAGGCTCTATGTTAAATGTAATTTTTTGTTCATCTTTACGTTCTCTTTCCATTTATATAAGTATTGTAGTGCGGCGCAGCTTTGTTAAAAATTCAAAATGGCGGATCCTGAACGAGGCCAAAAGGTTCAAACCCACTTTAAACTCAGGAATGTTCTGATAACGTTAACATCTTCTATACAAATAATATAAAGCGATTCATGTCTTCAGTATCATTCATGAATTGAAAATTGTAGATAACTCCTGAAATAGATACGAAAATAGATGATTTAATATTTACTGTACTTTTACACATAACATAATACTTATACAATAATAAAACAATTATGGGTAGTTTTTTGATATCAAGTATTTCAAGTGAATGTTAAATATATTTAGATCCTGGTTCCATATTATTAATTTACGTGCAAAATTTGTAATAGAAAATTGCATCGTAACATGACCTTAGCGTGAAGTACTGAAAATGTATTTGCATTAATATGTGGTCACAACAGCACGACATGCAATAGGCTTTAACTTACTAATATTCTTTAGTCCAATCTAAATATAAACTGCCGTGTATTTAACTCGTTAATTATTTTATTTTCGTGCAAAAAGACAAAATAATTACACAAAACTCAGATTACATACTGATCAAAATACTTCACTGTGTACCTTGACATTGCGACTTAGCAGCTTCTATTTTGGCCTTCATAAATATAATTGTTGTTATTAAAATAAGAAATGGATTGCAATTATATTTAGGGATCCTTAAGTGGTTAGAGCATTGGACCGGATTTCCAAAGGTCGTGGGTTCGAGTCCCATCTGAGAATTCACTTGTGGCCAAGTTGATTTTTTTTCAATATTTTCCTGTTCAGAATTGAACCTACTTTACTTTTCACAAGAGAAGGAGAAGAAGACAGAGAAGTTTCAAATAATACCTGTTATTCACTACTGTTATAAACGTAAACATATGAATGTTTTTTAGTCAATTACGAGAAAACGGTTGCACGGATATGGATGAAATTTTGCACAGATATAGAATATTCGCCACCAATATTCCCACGGAAACAGGAATGACGCAAATGAAACCGTGGGCGAACACTAGTTACTAAATCTCATGACGTTTGTCTTTCAAACTTCCGTGTAATGACTGACAAATCGACATACTTATCGTTCTGACTGTATTCAAATTATAGAACCTAGTTTCGCGTAAGTGTATATATTCTTTGACCTAGTACCTACCTACTTTTATTCTTTTCGTTGTTGTGAGATATGTGTAACTGTTAAAAAAGAAAAAACAATATATATAATATGTAAAAAAAAAACTAATTGTAAGATATTATTTATATATATTATATAAACTCGTTAAATATTTTAATTGTTTGTACTTCTTTAATTTATTTCTGCGATTCCCAGGTTTATTTAGCCTGCCATGTGGTGAAATTCTGTTGACTAAGCGTATTTATAAATTATTATTTTAAGCATGTGTAATGTAAAATGGCTGTTGAGTGTCCTATTTTAAAAAAATACAAAAAAAAATTAATATAAAGTGTACAAAAATAATAATATTACAATGATCACGATACAGAAAGGTTTGCTAGAAGCTTTTGGACTTTTTTCACGTTTATAACTGTATATCATCATTTTGTACACTTTATAACTGCTACCTAATATCAAATGTTGGTAGTAGGTATTGGTTCCAATATAACTAGTACACAAATTAGTGGGAGGCAACAACGTGTGCCACCACCACACATAAATGTTGATGGGAAATGGACGACTGGTGTCCTATTAACCTTTATGACCTGAAATTAGGAAGCTGATTGATACTATAAAGTATTCCTTTACACGACACACTTCCTAAATGTCAAATTGAATTATTGAAGCGCTTATGAAATAAATAAATAAATTACCTTTATTTCGAAAAGAATTTACAAGTGGATGTTTTACTAACAAAATTTTCACACTAGGCTATGCCTGTATTGTAGGAATATAAAGGAATTACTGAAGTACAGTTCTACTATATTAATTTACCAAGATGGAGAATATATTGCAACTCACGTCGTCGTCTCAGCCACATAACACCAACTGCTTGGTATAGGCCTCCCCCAAAAGGGGGGTTTGCCATAATCGCCACGCTTGGCTAGGCGGGTTGGCGATCGCAGTATGGCCAAGTTTGTAGGAGACGCTGCTGCCCGTCTCCTGAAGGCTGAGTCCCTTAGTCGCCTTTTACGACACCCACGGGATGAGAGGGGGAGTGCTATTCTAAGCCGACTTGATTAATTGAGTACTTGATTAATTGCAACTCACGTAAGGTTAATAAATTTGAAATTTCATCCTTAAGACTATGGTTACATATTACTGGATGCAAAATAAAGTAAAATATAAAGTAAACAAAAAGCAAAATTATCTGTCTGGGTACCTACTTCTTCTTCTTCTTATCGTATGTCTGGATACTAAAAAACATAAACAAATCCTAAATTATCTGTCGGGTCGTTGTCTTATTTAGATGTAAGTTACACAGTGCATGCAACTTCCTGACGGACTGGCAGGTCCAACTTAGCAGCTCGGACTTTAGCTTGTGCTCATCGTTTTCGCATCCTCTCGGGTGCTTAGTCCTATAATACTGAACAAATTATTGATCCTATTGTAATAAACTCTACAAACAGAATAGATCGTAGGGCATTTCATGCAAACTTTAAACTCACCATTATGATTTTTGTATCATACAAGTGGTTGATTTTTAAGTTCAATGGGAAATGCGAAAACGGTATGCATGGCTTAAATAGAATTACTTATTAGTTTGATTAAAGGTATTTTGTAAAGCTATGCATTTGTTAAACTCCGATGCAAAAAGAGAGATGTTATTTTATAAAAGCGATACACCTATGATTGTTTCTAGAATATTATCTATTAAGGTTTTAGGCTTTTATTTGTACTGCTCATGTGTGTTAAGTTACAATCGTATCAACGATATATTTTTCTATTTTCTATTATTTTATTCCAATTTGCATGCATGAAATATTTTTACTGGGACAGTAAAATACTTAAAATTAAGTCTATTCGCAAATCAACCGTTATGTAATTAGCACAACTCAAACAGAATGAGGTCAGCTTATTATAATAAATGCGCCTCAGCATGAAAATGTTGGAAGCACATGGACACGGTCAGTAAAAACAATCAAGGTGTAAGGTCAGCAGATGCGGCGATAGCAGGCCGGTTGTTGGCGCATAAATTTTAGACTGACCATCCAACCACGCAATAGTGTTTGCTCCTAGGGTGTTGCCTATTTTACTATTGATGTAAGTAAACAAACACAAAGATTTTACTCTAAAATTAAACAATATTTTTTCTTTAACGATAAAATTAGGGTGGTCTGACCTGTCATATCGGCGCGGTAACGTAACGTTTGAGGTATGTTTCACTCGCAGCGAGCGAGTTTTTACTCACTACGGCAGCTTGTCTCGCTGTAATGACTGAAATATCCCATCGTAACGTAACATTTATATTACGAAGAAAATGTTACAGATTAGCCACCACTTAAATGTGTTACAAATGTAGACGGGATTGCTTCTTGAGTTTAAAATGCATATTAGTAAAATTGCAATGAGAATGCAAAAAAAAGCAATCAATTTTTTTTACTAAAAAAGCAATATATTAACATATAAGTATTATATTCAATTAGTTGAATCAATAAAACAAAAACTCAATACTGTTTGTCTCTAATGTGGTTTATTTATTAAACTTACATACGGAACCGCACAAGAAGTAAATGAGAAGCCCCCGTCCCTACCTCAATGCGCAGCATGCTGTAAATAATCGGTTAATCGCAACTCTACGATCACTGCGAGCGACGAGATCACGAAGTGATGGTTGTGTTGTGAACAAGTAGGGCTCCAAATCAGACTTCATTTCGTGTCTTATATTATCCATTGAAAGTCGTTTTCCACCTAACGTGGAATTTGAAACACCTTAAAACTTATAAACAATGTGAAAAAT
Source organism: Chrysoteuchia culmella (assembly GCA_910589605.1). Lineage (NCBI taxonomy): Eukaryota > Metazoa > Arthropoda > Insecta > Lepidoptera > Crambidae > Chrysoteuchia > Chrysoteuchia culmella. Next base: position 9,499,825 of record OU342651.1, read on the forward strand.
AGGTTCTGTAATAAACGAAAGTGTGAGAAAATTTGTGGAATTTCAAAGGTAACACCATTAGTTTAAATCCATTTTTGTTATTAATGTTCGCCCTTGAGTGGGGTGATAGTTTAGGTGCATCATAACACTTACTTACTCGTAATTTGCATTTTATAGTCACGTAACAGCTTTTGGTTTATTATGCCGGACGAGTATTCAGGGCTGCAAAACGCCTTGGTTAGGTGCGGATGTGTATTTTATTTTTTATATTTTTTTTATAAAGTTTTTACTAATTTGTAATGATTAAATTTTTTATCTATAGATGGCTAGTAGATGGTTAAATACAGATTGTTTCTTTTTCGATGATTGAAAGATTGATTCTGCAGTTTCTTTCTTAATAATGTAAGTTGTAGGCCTGTGATCTAATGATCATGATCTCAGTTCGGTGTTACCAGTGATAGGCGCAGCATCAGAGTCACAGCTGCGGCAGTGGGCACGCGGCGGCTCCGAAAGCAGACTGGAGCGGGCGGTGCTGGCGGGACAGGGCCGGCGGCTGCTGGCCGTGGCCGAGGCGCTGCCGCTGGCGCACCACCTGCCGGCGCTCGTTGCTAAATGCCAGGCGCTACACTCGGCGGTGGAACGCGGCTCGCTCGCCGAGCTGCAGGTACTGCTGGTAATCATTCGTTCATGCGCATTATCATAGTAGCACCCCTGCGAGGGCTCAGAGAGCAGGCTGTCAGCACTCGTGGCCAAGTGCCAGGCGCTAGACTAGGCGGTCGAACGCGACTCACTCGCCGAGCTGCAGGTGTACTGCTGGTAATCATTCATGCATGCTCATTATTAGCTTAGTAGAACCCCAGCCGGGGTTCAGAGAGCAAGTTGCTAGCGCTCGAAGCTAAGTGCCAGGCGCTGCACTCTGCTGCCGAACGTGACACGCTCGCTAAACTGCAGGCACTGCTGGTAATCATTAGTTCATGCTCATTATCAAAGTAGCACCCCTGCGTGTGCTCAGAGAACAGGCTGTCAGCACTAGTGGCCAAGTGCCAGGTGCTAAACTAGGCGGTCGAATGCAACTCACTCGCGGAGCTGCAGGTATACACGTACAGCTGGTAATTAATCATTCATGCATGCTCATTATTATACAGGGTTATTTTTAAACAGTATTCAACATTTTATACTTCGACTTATAATCTGTAAGTGAAAACTTTCTCCTAGAAACTTGGCTTGAAATATGACATTTTTTTTTTACTCTTCTTATAAATCAGACTGATCACGCCATCGATTTAGTATGGAAAATGAAAAATATTGTGTCATATTTCGACCCATGTTTCTAGGAGCAAGTTAGTCATTTACCGATTCTGAGGCGAATTTAAACATTTTGGATACTGTTTAAAAATATCCGTGTATAGTAACTGTTAACAAAAAAATGTATTTTGTTAATTGTTATGATTATGGTGAGGATTAAATGATTTATTATTATTATTATTATTATAGCTTAGTAGAACCCCCGCCGGGGCTCAGAGAACAGGTTGCTAGCGCTCGTCGCTAAGTGCCAGGCGCTGCACTCCGCCGTCGAACGCGGCTCGGTCGCCGAGCTGCAGGTACTGCTGGTAATCATTCGTTCACGGTCATTAACATAGTAACACCCCTGCGAGGGTTCAGAGAGCACGCTGCCAGCGCTCGTGGCCAAATGCCAGGCACTGCACTCGACCACAGATTAATAAATAGTTCGTAACTCAACGGTCCAATGCGTCTCACTCGCCGAGCTACAGGTACTGTTGGGATTCATTATTCATGCTTATTAGCATAGGAGAACGCTCGCGGGAGCTCCTAGAGTAGGCTGCAGGCAGCCTGCGACTGTTAGTATTTTTTTTATGGATGTGGCTATTTAAAGTATAACATATTTGGCATTTAATTGAGAAAGAAAACTCAGTAAAATTGGTTACAACATTTACGGCTACTTTCTACAAAGCAGTGTGTACTCGTACACCATCTATTAGAATCTAGACATTAAAGTTGCTTATTAGACTGTTTGAACATTGATAAGTCATGCATGTAGCATATCTAAATGCTTATTCAATAATATAGAAAATGGTATTTTTTGCAAAAAAAAAAAAGAATAATTTCGATTCCATTACCTCAGATTTTGACCTTCCCCGTTCAAAGCCTCAACATCTGCTTGCTCTTGGACAGTTGCCAAGTTCTTAACTCGGCAAAACAAGGCCAAAATGCAACGATATCACATTCATCTTCATTAGCATAGTATATTAACATTTTTGTTGATCATGTTAGTGTAGATTGAAGGGCTTAAAGCGAAATATCTTTCGTTCAGGAGCTCCTAGACTCAGACTACAACCGCCGCAAGTACTTGATGTGCCGCGACGAGGCCGGCGTGAACCTTCTGCACAAGGCCATATTCTATGACTACATGGACATCGCTACTTGGCTGGTGGACCAGTGCCCAGAGCTGGTGCATGACAAGGACTCGGTGAGTACCATTTGTCGGAAAGTTCTTTATAAGAAAACGAGCTTCCGCCGACTTCCTTCTCGTGGTCATTCAAAAACCCCAAGGGAACCTTTATCCGGGATAAAAACAATTCAGTTTTAATCCAGGTTAATCTGCTCAGACGTTTTTGTTTAAACTTTCTCTTATGAGAATGATTTCTATATGTCGTAGTATTATTTGATAAATAAAATTTTCGGGAATCCTAGAAATATTGCGAAAACACGCATCAAGAATAAGATTTGACCACCAAGCAAAAATCAAGCCAATCAGAGTGAAGGACATTCAACGTTACTAACACAATTCGTATTGTCACAAGAACCCTAGAAAGATTGAGAAAAGATCCTTTCAATCGTATAATTATCAATGTTTTCGCTATATTTCAAAGATTTTAGAGAAAATTCGATTTATCAAATTATCTTACGATATATAAAACTCGCCATAGCTATAATAAGCTCAAATAACGTTCAAAAATATTCTTTTTGAGCTTATTCAAAAATAGTTTTATGAATTAATTGAATATCGTCGATAGCGTAATGTAAATCCTTCTAATATTATAAATGTGACAGTATGTGATTTTGTTTGTCTGTTACTCTTTCACGCTGAAACTACTGAACGGATTTGGATTAAATTTGGTAGGTAGGCACTTCAAGTAGTGAACTAACACATAGGCTACTTTTTATCCCGATTTTCGCACGGAAACAGAAACCACGTGGGTCAAAAGGTCAAGCGGACAGCCGCTAGTGACTACATATTTTTGTTCCCGAGTATATATTTATTGAAATAAACTAGAGGCTCAATAGGTAAACTCTACTGAAGCATGATTTTAAAAATGTTTACAAGCTTCTCTAACGCTAATATACGTTTGCGTGTTGCGATACTCTGACTCGCGTGAATGTTACATAGTATTTGACCTTTTCTTTAATTAACTACATTAAGATAATCACATTGTAGGTAAAAGTATAAAATTTTAGGTCGTCGTCGTCGACGTCTCAGCCACATAACACCCACTGCTGGGTATAGGCCTCCCCCAAGGATCTCTACAACGATCGGACCAGCAGCGACTTCCCGCTACCTTCACCAGATCGTCGGTTCACCTCGGGGGCCTACCCACAGAGCGTCGTCCTGTGCGCGGTCGCCATTCCAGAACCTTTCCGCCCCAACGGCCATCGGTTCTTCTCGCTATGTGTCCCGCCCACTGCCATGTCAGGACTTTAGTTCTCTTACAGGTCTCCTCATTTCTGGTTCGATCACGTAGGGAAACGCCAAACATAGCCCTCTTCATTGCACGTTGGGTGACCTGGAGCTTTCTTATCAGACCCATAGTTAGAGAACACGTTTCACTACCGTAACTCATCACTGGCAACACACACTGGTCATAGACTTTCGTCTTGAGACACTGCGGTAAGTTGGACGCGAAGATTTTACGGAGCTTCCCGAATGCTGCCCATCCGAGTTAAATTAGACGGCAGATCTCTTTCTCAAAGTTGGACTTATCTAACTGGATTGTCTGTCTGAGGTAAACATAGTGGTTAACAACTTCGAGTGTAGTGTTCCCAACGTGAACTGAATTGGGTACAACATGGGAATTTGACTTAATTTCTTATCCATGTTCATCCTAAGACTTTTAACCTAAGACCAACCTAAGACCTACTCCTTTGGGAAGCACTGCTGAGAACTTCTAGCTTGTGTTCAGGACCTCCAAGGTCTCAGCCATATGGACTATATATCAACGGCAAAACGCACACACACACACACACACACAACAAACACACATACACGCACGCACACGCGCACACACACACAAACACACTTATACAACACATACTCACATAATATTATGTAAAACAATTACTTAGAACCTCATTTATAAAGTTTGTTTCTTAAATTATTTTTATTTTAGACAAAAACCAAACTTTATGCTATATGAAGAGCAGAGTCTTCTGATACAAGTATTTTTATGCTTAAAAGAAGACTGGCCACTTGCTGTTGTTGTAAATTATATTTGAAAGTAAATAAAAAAAAAAAAAAAAAAAAGAAGGTGTGTCAGATACTGGCCGTTATTTAATGTTGATGCCGAGTCCTTTCCAGTCCAAGAGCTTACAGATGTCCTCCAACGCAGCTGTGAACAGTTTCGGAATATGACGTCTCCCTGTCTCACACCTTGCTGTAGTTGGATGGGATTTGTGCTCTGGTTATGTATTCTCTCCGACATGGTGGCAAATTTTAGGTATAATTATTAAATAACCGAATTCCTTCATATTACATATTCCATGATAAACTCCTATTTCTTTTTTCTCCTGTGGGCCTCTATGGTTGCAGCTGAAAATCAGCGATTTGCTTTTACAGCAAATTCATCGCTGAGCTGTGTCCTTTTTGCACTACTACAGCACACATACATACATCTTGTAGGTATTGCATGATAAAATTAAGTTTAGTACATAAGTTTTAACTGGTTTTAATACCTAAATAAAGTAATTTGCGCAACAAAAGTAACGAAGGAAGTCCAATTTTAAATCGAATTTCGAGTGCTTGAATTTTTCAAAAGTCTTACCTATGTAGACTTTTGAGCAAAATAGTCCTAGTCCTAGGAGGTCGAGTCTGGTGTCTCACGGAGGTATTGGGTTGAAATTAAAACCATATAGGTATTCACGTTTAGAATTTCTTGAAGTTGTGAAAAAATCGAACTTCAAAGTTAACGTAAAAAAAGTAAGGCCATTTAAGCCGCAAAAAACGCATACTTCGACACTCTCAAGGGAATCAAAATTCATAGGGTACTTCCGGTTGACCTAGAACTATGAAATCTGACAATTAATATCGTACATCTTACGTTTTGGCGCGCACTGTTCATTGAAATATATTTCACGTTCATATTTCACGAACTAAGTTGTAATTGTTGCTGCCAGCTGCAGACCACGGCAGCTGAAAAGGTGCCGAAACGTCGGGAAAATAAAAAAACCCTAAAAAACCTCAAAATACGGACAATTACAACTTAGTTCGTGAAATATAGCGCGTTTGATATCCGTAAAAGTTGTTTTATTTCAATTAATATCGTCTTTTACAACGAATACAGGAAAAAATCTAAAAACTAGTATAGTTTTTAAAAATGCAGTTTTCAAAACTAACGAGTATATTTTTATGATTATAATATAATCATAAGAATATACTCGTTAGTTTTGGAAAAACTCTGGAATTCCTTTAGGTATCGATTTGAAATTAAAACCATATATTCATGTTAACAATCACTTTAAGCTGTGAAAAAATCAAACTTCAAAATAAACGTTAAAAAAAGGTAAGGGCATTTAGGCCGCAAAAATTAACACTTCGACACTCTTAAGGGAATCACAATTCATAGAATACTTTTCGTTGACCTAGAACTATGAAATTTGGCAAGTTGTGTCGTCTTTTACTTCAAGTACAGGAAAAAATCTGAAAACTAGACATTTGTAATTAAATCATGAATTTTTTTTTAGGAAACTGAATTTCGGAAAACTTCGGAAAAAACTGCGAGACTCAATTCTTAAACTGTTTAAAATACTATGTACTTAAGGTAGCAGTGGCGAGGGGTCAAAATATGGCGAGGATAAGCCAAAAATTCTCAAAAAAAATTCTTAACTGTATGGCGGATCAGTGGGATAGGATTTTTAAAAGAGAAACCGATGGGACCCATGTATATATGGTACGTATGGACCCTTCGCCACTGCTAGGTAGGTTACCTACAAATTTTGTGCGGAACCCCTTGGTGGGCGAGTCCGACTCGCACTTGTCCGGTATTTTAATATTGTAATATACCTACTGGAAAAGATCGAGGATAAGGATAAGGAGTAACGCTAGCTTGGTGTGGCATCTTATAATGAGGTGGTGCGCCCAGGAAGGTCGCACGCCGCTACACTACGCGTATGTGGCCGCAACAAGGCCTAGGCGGCGGTGCTGCAGCGCGACGCGGCCGGCCCATATTCTTCAAATATAAAATCAGAGAGCTACTTCGATGCACTTTAATACATAGAAGTAGCTTTCTGATTATTAGTATCCAGGGCCATATTGTCCGGTCCTGATTTATACGAGGTGGCATCTTAAAATGACGTGATACAAACGAAGGTTGCGGGATCGTATCTAATTTGAGCAAGTCCAACTAGATTCCATTTGTATTTTTACTACTGGAAAAATATTTAGTGGCATCTTAAAATGACGTGATGCACCCAATAATTTCGCACGCCGCTGCACTCTACGCGTATGTGCCGTGACGAGACCTACGCGGCGGTGCAACTGGAGGGTGCGGGCGTGGCGCGGGGCGTGCAGGACGCGGCCGTCCGTACTATTCTTGAGATATAAAATCAGAAAGCTACTTCGATGCCTTTAAATACATGAAGAAGCTTTCTGATTATATGTTTTCCATCGTTATTAGTATCCAAGACCATTTTGTCCGGTCCTCCTTTAGATGAGGTGTCAGCTAAAATGACGCGATACAGACATAGGTCACTACAATAAAGTCTTAAAATGACGAGATGCATTCATTGATTCTGACAGACATATTGTTTGTTTGACCGGTCCTCCTTTACATGACCTGAACGTGTTGCACCCAGGAGGGTCACACGCCGCTGCACTTCGTAGCCGTGTGTCGCGACGAGGCCTACGCGGCGGCACTGCACCAGGGCGGGCGGGACGCGGCCGGCCGCATATTCTTATAAAATAGTGGTCATCAGAAAGATACTTCAATGTAGCTTTCTGATGACATCTCACTCTCACTCATCAGCCTGTGGACGTCCACTGCTGGACATAGGCCTCTCCTAGCTCAAGCCTATAGTCGCGGTCAAAGAAGGTTATTAGCCTACTGCTACCACACTGGCCAGACGGGTTCGTAGTGGGTTTGTTTCAAGTTTTCCTTCTCTCGCACAGGTGTTCAATGCGTCGAGCCTTTTAGTCGACTTTCACGACATCCCAGGCATGTAAGGGAGTGGTGACACTTGTATTCTTAGGCTGTCACCACACGGCACATGATGACATGTATTCCGTCATTATTAGTATCCAGAACATTTTGTCCGGGCCTCCTTTAAGAACATGAGGTGACATCTTAAAATGACGCGATACAGACAAAGGTCACCTACGATAAGAAAATATTAAGTCTGAAAATGACGTGATGCATTAATTGACTCGCACAAACATATTGTTTGTTTGATCGACCCTACTTTATATGTCCTGAACGTGTTGCACCCAGCAGGGTCGCAAGCCGCTGCACTATGCGTGTGTATTTAACATCCCTTAACCATTTTGTCCGTTGCTCCTTTACTTGCGATGGCATTGAAAATGACGTGTTGCACCCAGGAGGGTCGCACGCCGCTGCACTACGTAGCCGTGTGTCGCGACGAGGCCTACGCGGCGGCGCTGCTGGAGGGCGCGGGCGCGGCGCGGGGCGCGCGGGACGCGGCCGGCCGCACGCCCGCACACTACCGCGGCGCCGCGCGCACTCAGCTCTCGCTGCCGGCGCCGGACGCAATGCCGCGAGACAACGGGAAGAACCCACCAGGTCAGTTCTTACATAGCAAGTACTTTTAAGCCAAAAACTATTTTTTTTTGGACAGTGTTAAAGCAAGCGAAAACTATTTAATAAATATTGTTTTATGTTTATTATTTTTTTTAAGACTGGATACTAGTTAATAACTTTTTAAAGACAATCAAAATAAAAACAAGAGTGCAGTTCAAGATTCCTGATACTAAATGAAAAAAAAAAAGTTTTTTCGAATGAAAAGTGAAGAAAATATGAAAAGTTATTAACAACACCAATAATAAACTTGAATGTATAAATTGTTAAATGCATTCTTCTTAGACACGTGAGAAATGCAAGCAAGCATAAATTGAACATAAGTAGGACACTTTTTAAACTTAATTGGAATTGACACATTCTAGCACTACATTGAAATAAAATCGCGGATAAAAAATAAAATAAATCGTCGTAGCTTCTAAAATTTACGAAATTCTATTAAATAATTACTCAAAAATATTTGCAGAAATATAATGTGGATAATACTGTATGGTCTTGGCAAATCTACTTTAGATTTTGATGTTAATTATAAGTGGTGTTCCAATATCTCAAGTGTTACGTTGTACTACGATTATGCTACGAAGGTGCTACGAATTTGCTACGAAAATGTATGAGTTTATAAGAAAGAATTAAGTATGCTGAAATGCATGGACTAAGAGTTCTCTAAATAATTATTGTTGAAATAATGAAGTCGTTGAAATATGTATATTTACTTAGAACTTTTATTCACACTATTTTTATAATTGAATTTTCGTCAAACCTTCTTTCGAATTATTTTGTAAATACTTGCAGGAATATGGATAATAAACTATGCGAATGCACTTTTTTTATTGTATAAGGATTAGTGGCCACCTCTGGTGTCAGAGTTTATCAAGCCGCCTATAAGGTCTCTGACTTGGCTTAACGACTGTAATCAGATGGTGACGACCGGGACCGATGGTTTAACGTGCCCTCCGAAGCACGGAATCGCTTAGTTGAAATGCCACTTTACGGTTACCCATCCGACACCTGATCGGACCGAACGTTGTTTTAACAAACCTGATCGATCAGTCTGTCAAGCGTAGCCACGAGCGATTCATACTCGCGCGAATGTTCTTAAGCAAACCTACATTAGAGGAAGCACTACGGGCGAGAGAATTGAAAAATTCCGATACAAAGTAAACAAAATCATCGTTTCGTAGTCCTCTGTTTTATACCTATTTAATAAATTTGTTCATAAATAAATTCAGTAGGACTTTGGCTACGTCCCTATGTTTTCCTTTTTTGCAGAAATTATTTTAAAAAGAGGTATGAACTTTAAAAAATCTATTCAATCTGGCCAATTTCACATTTGACAACCTGTTTGGCGCAAAGGTACTAATTTTATATTATACATTCTGCGCCAGAGGTCCCGGGTTCGATCCCCGGACAAGACAAATATTTGTGTGCATGATCATGTATTTTTGTCTTGGTCTGGGTGTATAATATGTATAGTATGTAAGTATGTATTTACAAAAAGTATTAAAGTATGTTTATCCGTTATCTAGTATCCATATCACAAATTCTTCATGAAACTTAACGTGGGATAATTGGTGTCGTTGTATTAAAAAAAATCGCTTAAATTTTGGAGGAGAAAACAGGGGACTACGAAACAATGATTTTGTTTATTTTGTATAGGAATTTTTCAGTTCTCTCGCTCTTGGTGCTTCCTCTTAACCCTGGAGTAGTCGCGTAGTAAAAAGTTACGTGATTAGTCGCGTGGAGTACAGATGTAAGCCAATGAAAAATGAAAATCCAAAAAATCTAAGCTTTATTTTAATTTTATTCGTGTTTAAATCTTATAATCGAAGTATTATTTAGTGAATATAATCAACAAAAACATAATAACATCTGTGTTTATGAATATGAATATCAACAAAAAACAAAAAATACTTCTAAATGACACTTAAAAATTCTTGGCTTGGTGTGATAGAGATCAGCCATGCGTTAATGAAAGCGGTCCACCGATCTTATGATTTTATTCCAAAACAAAAATGTATACAAGAGCTTGGTTATTTTATTCGTATACTACAAGCCTATGGCTTTTTATTATAAATTAATCAGATTAGAATTGATTTAAAAAATACATGAATAAAAATAAGTTATCAAAATACTCACTTAATTGGTCGCGTGGCATACACTCGTAGTCCACGAAAGAAAACTATTCAATTTAGAGTATCTCGAAGTGCTCGTAATTTACATTTGTAGTTTTTGAGAATTAGCCAATTTAGTCGGTGTGGATGACATATGTAATCCACGCGACCACTGTAGGGTTAAACGTGCTACAATACAAGAAATTATATAGACTATAGTGCTACGACGATACTGCTACGAAGTTGCTACGAAAAATCTATTAATACTCGTATTTTTCTTTGATTAATAAATTTCCCGAGTTATTGTTAAAATCACAAAATAGGAGCAGTTAAGTAAAATAAAGGTGTAGTTAAATTCTTTATAGATCATGGCAAACTGTGTGCAGCAGTGGGACCGTTAAATTGCTGATTAAATTTAATTATTTATTTAATTCAATTAAACATTACAAATGCGCATATCGACCATTATACAGAGTTAAACCGCCTCTGTGGTCTAGTGGTACAACCACCGGTATCAGACCCAGGGGCCCGGGGTTCGATTCCCAGCGGGGGTATATTGTATTCGATTTGGTTGGTGGTAGGACTTGTTGTAAGACCGCCTGGCTAGCTACCACTATCTTATCTAAACCTGACGCCATAACAACAATATTTCAGCATTGTTGTGTTCCGGCAATTCGAGATAAGATAGCCAGTTCCTCAGTGGTTGAGGATTCCGGGAGAGGCTCGCTTCCATCTTCAGCCTTATTAATACTTATGAAGGCTAAGAGTCTCCTCGTCATTCATAAAAAAACAGAGTTATTTGTAAAACATCACAACGTTTCTTCTACGACTTTTCCGAAAAATGACAAAAAAAATGACTTTCCGCACAAATGTCAAAAGGATATCATCTTGTATTAATAAACGAAACATTTAAACTGAAACGGCTGAAGTCGAGATTAACTTCTAGTACGTTAGTAATAGTTACTAGTATTCTTTGCTTCTAGTATTCAAATTGTTCAGAGTTGTGAATACTAACTATTTCTAAGTTTTATAGTATTTGGTTGTAAGCAATGGTATTATATGTGTGTTGTAAGTATCAACTACGCCAATACACGGCCTCATTTGTAATTAATATGCAATGAGTATGCAAGGAATTTCTAAACCTTCTTTTGAGTCGTTAACAATTTCGATAGTATTTTGTTTGAGATTCAATTAAATATTCCTGTTTTTGACACACTCTTCGCAAGGCCTATATTTTTGTAAGCCCGACATTTATAGGGACATTTAACACAAATTAAACAGATTACTCGAAAACAGACAAATTGGTGGACTGACCATTGAAGGGCAGGTAGACATGAAAACAGTTTTATTTGTTCGATTTATAAAACATAAAAGTGTTAACATATTTGTATAGGCCATCGAAAAACAAGTCATAAAATATAGCTTAGCCCATTATCCATAATTGTTCAAAACATTGTATAATAAACAGTACAACTAGTCCTTATGTAGGGCACATTAAGAATGATATTAGTTTTGAAACTGGCTACTGTTATACTGGCTTTATGTTCCCTTGTAAGTCGAAGCATTACTCATTTTTTAATAGCCATAGTCCAGCCGTGGTGTTTACTTCCGCTGCTATGGACGTAAACTGTTTTTTTCTTTACTTATTACTAACAGGAACTGTATACATTAATAGCTTACGCGTTGGCAGTAGTAAAGCATCGCTCAAAAGACTGATTTTAAGATTGGTAGCCGAATAAAATGGCGAAAACTCTAATCGTGGTGGCTGCCTCATAACACACACGGAACCGTACTTAACCATTGTGATGGATCACTTAATAATAACTTTGATATCTGACTTAGAATACCATACTTAATAACTTTGACAATTATCTGTTTACATAAAATAAAACCTTGATCAATCGAAAAAGACAGAGTGACAAAACAGTAAACAAATTAAAATGATTTCGTTCCTTATCAATTAGGTATTTATTTACTGTTTCTATAACACATTGATAGCAAAATCAGTGCTGTTTGATGCTAGATTGGTCCCCCTCTAAATTTATATCTTATTTCCAGCAAAAGCTTGGTTTGTTGAACTACTTATCATGAATATGTGACTTTGATAGCTGTTGTATAAATGCTTTACGCTTGGCTCGTTATCTACGTTTCCTTTTCAAAATAAGTGATATAATTAACTTCTTTTTGCTATTATGTTTATGTATGATGATCTATAAAAACAATAGTCAGTAGTGTAACGTTATGGTGGTAGAAAACGCAAAATATCATAAGACTCCGGCTCAAGGGTTAAATATAGTTGAATTTGTCTCCAGACAGGCAAGTTACGTTACTGACAACAGTCTAACTTACAAAATCATTAAGTTATCATTATTTTGGACGTGTATCAAGCTGCTGTCCACAAGTCATCACGATATTCCATTACGTTATACATAATTTCATTAGCGCGATAAAGGCTTGGCATCAAACGTAGGGTTGGGCGTTGCGTGGTCATGAATATTTATTTTATGGAAGCCTTTCTCCTGAATAACGGCGGCACACCCATTACGCCTTTTTACACTATAAATAGCTTGGTCATTGTAGACCGCGAAGGTCAGTCATATCTCAGTTTCCATAAATCTTATTACATGGAATATGAAGCTAATTGTCCTTGCCACATTGTTGGTTGAAGAGTGCTAAAGGAAAAAATATTGTAATTAGTTGTTATAGTTAGCTTTTTAGATACAACCGTCCTACTTGCTTGCTGACCATCAATCATATAACCTGCTATGGAGTCATTATTTTTTTGTAATGAAAAATCTAAGTTATAACACTTTCAAGTTCACGTTCCTTTGTTGCTAGAAACATGTTCGCCCTGATGAAGTTATTTCAAAAGTGAATGGAAAAATCCTTTCTTGTCTAGGATGTAATAAGGATGTAATGCATGGCATTATCCTATCATGGATTTATAGATAGTCCGAGTTATGAGACACAATAGATATTCCATTGTTCTCTGAACACCGGTGTCCTGCTAGCAAATGACGAATTAAACTGAGCGTTATAATGATAACTTAATTGTTTTAGTATAAGAAATATAGTGAGATCATTAAAATACTAAATCTTCTTCTTCTTAACTAAACTAAAACATGATTAAAACATGAAAACATGATTTTATTAAAGTAAATGATACTTTACTTTACTTTTGCCGTGTGGTGACGGCCTAAGAATACAAGTGTCACCAGTCTCTTACATGCCTGGGATGTCGTAAGAGTCGACTAAGGGGCTCGACGCATTGAACACCTGTGCGAGAGAAGGAAAACTTGAAACAAACCCTCTACCAACCCGTCTGGCCAGCGTGGTATCAGTAGGCTAATAGCCTCCTATGAAAGCCACAATAGGCGTGAGCTAGGAGAGGCCTAAGTCCAGCAGTGGACGTCCACAGGCTGATGATGGATGGAAATGATACTTTAATTAAATCATGTATGACTTGTGAGTTGAAGCATAAATAAGTAATCTTTGTTTGTTAATCCTGTCGTCGTCGTCTCAGCCACATAACACCCAATGCTGGGTATAGGCTTCCCCCCGTTTATCCTGTACGTGTTCCAAAACCATTGATCAGATTGTGATGAAATTTCGGTAGAGTGTTCTGGGGATAGGTACTTACTTCACAACTTTATTGTAGAAATTTTGATATGTTCAAAATTCGTTACACAATAGTCCACAACAGCTGCACGGGTCACGATCCGAGGGCCTACCATCATCTATTAGAAACCATCATGTCATAGAAACGTTTTGTTTTCGGTTAATATTGAAGTTGTCACATTTTGACACACTTTGTCGACGATGATTGAAAGATGACGTCACAAAACTTCCGTGTCAAAAAACAAGCTTATTTTAAGATATTCGTAGTACGAAATAGCATGGTAGTATTGAAACAACACTGCGCTAAGAGATGGCGGTAGGCCCCCAGAATTCGGTAATGGCGTCTATCGCAACCACGATAAAGTTGGTTTTCCGACCGCTTTGTAAAAGTTCCGATTATGGTAATCGTGGCGATAGTACAATCCTCCACACGCAAACTTGTTGCGTTCTTAATTTATAGCATTACTGTCTCAAACATGAAAGAAAGCAATAACCATTTCATGTATGGACTTTGGATTAACAGTTTCAATCATAATAGTGACATTATTTTAATAAAGGCAGCAGGAGTCTCGCATTAGCGAATTTTATCAAAAGTAATGTGACTTTTGTAGTAATAGTTGCATGAAATAATCCCTTCGGCCGTGTATGATACCAGAGTTTGGTAACCAGTATCATACGAGGAAAAAATGATCGTTGTAGGATACTGGTATCCAAGTGATAGGTATTTTTCGTTTTATGTAACCGAGTATCAGCTCAGGAAAATATCAAATAATTACAAGTGAGTACTTAATTGATATAACACCTCTTTTGATATCAAAGCACTGGCACTTTAGAAAGTTTTCATTACAATTGATGTCAATGTCAGGGTATTAGATTAACAAGTAAGTAATTATTCTTGGCGGAATTTCTGTGAGGAACAGAAGAAAGCCATTTCAAAAAAAAAAAAGTAATTATTCATTTTGTGATTTTAATCTACAACGAATTAATTTCCGCGTTGCCTGTAATCCAAAATGAGTAAAGAAATTGAATTTATCTCTACGAAGAGAGGAGGAAGAGCACTATTGAGTGATGGTCGCAAGTACCACAGGAAAAAAACTTACTCAAACGAATCTACCTTTTGGCTTTGCCACAATATTAATTATGGATGTACAGGGAGTGTTACTCTAAATGTTAAAAATGAAGTCGTAAAAATCTAAACTCACAATGAAACCTGCAAACAAGACTATGCAAATAATAAAATATTGAAAGAATTAGACAATTTGAAACAAAAATGTAGTCATAATTTTGATAGTATTCAAAAATAATATGACAACATGGTGTTCAGCCTAGAAGAGGCAGCACTTGACTTTGTACGGGAAATCCCTAAATTCCAAAACATCAAAACGGGATTGTACAACGAAAGAAATAAAGTATTAGAGCACCAAGATTGAGAAGCAAATCATCGATTGGAGCCGTAGTACCCGATAAATTCATAAAGTTCTTGTTTGCAGAATAAAGTGATGACGACAAGAAGATTCTACTATTTTGCAATCAACGTGCTGCATCAATCGTAAAGTACAAGCATATTTTATCAGTTATATACAATTCATGGCGTCGACGAAACTACATCGGCTGTTGTACCTTTAATGTTTTGTTTACTACCAGACAAGACAAAACAAACTTACGAGGTACTATTTTATATGATAAATTCCCGATTCAAGCAGTGGCTACCAGAAACAATAACTGTTGAAAAAAGCAACTTGTCTCATGTCGCCCTGACGGGACTCCGGCCCAATGCACTAACCAATTATGCTACAGAGACCTATGAGGACACGTCGAATTTTTCTAGTATATTCACCGTTCTACGGTGTTGGCCACCGTCGCTTCATCAATGAGAGAAGTATCCTCGCATTCGAAAGAAACATCTTTACAGATGTTTGACTATCGATTAAGATGAAGCAGCCATCTAATTATAACTTTTTAATTTTGCATTTTACAATGCTATTTTTATGTGATAAATATTAAACAAGAAAATATACTAGAAAAAAGCAACTTGTCTCATGTCAATGCGAAATGCGAGGATATTTCTCTCATTGATGAAGAGACGGTGAATATACTAGAAAAACTCGACGTGTCCTCATAGGTCTCTGTAGCATAATTGGTTAGTGCATTGGGCCGGATTCCCAAGGATGCGGGTTCGAGTCCCGTCAGGGCGACATGAGACAAGTTGCTTTTTTCTAGTATATTTTCTTGTTTAATATTTATCAAATAACTGTTGACTTCGAGTTGGCTCAAATTAAAGCTGTTCGAAAAGTTTTCCCCAACATTGATGTTAAGGGATGTTATTATCATCTGAATAGGTGTTTATTTAGAAAAGCTAAATCGTTAAAATTTACCACAAGGGTAAAAAAAAGGCATGTAGCCAGGTGTGCTGGCCTTGCACGTTTACCCAAAGCCTATTTTCGAAAGGGGTATGAATATGTTATGTCAAAGAGTCCGTCTGGAGAAGAGATAACAAAATTTAACGAATATTTCAATAACTAATGGATGGCAAAGTCTGACTTCGAAAAAATTTGCTGTTGTTCATCATCTAAAATACGTACTACTAATAATATAGAAGGTTGGCACAGTCGCCTTAACAGATATATTGGACGTAATAGACCGACATTGGCTCAACTCTTAGATACTTTAAGAAAAGAAACCACCGTAATGGATATATACAAGAGAAAATCGAAACTAAGCCGAGAGTTCAAAGAAATTGATGAAGAAATAAATGACGCCATATCGAAATCATTTCGCCATTTTATTCCAATAGGTTGTAGGTTCACCGATTCACAGACGATTCACAGTTGAACTATTTCCTTGTTTCCTTGTATGTTTTCAATAAAGCGAGGGTTTTAAAATAATGTTGTTGTTGTTTAAGTTTCATAAGCAGAATGTTATATTCCTTACTGGATACTGGTTACCAAACATGATGAAGGGTATCAGAAAAATAATAAATCCTATCACTTGGATACCAGTATCCTACGACGATCATTTTTTCTTCGTATGATACTGGTTACCAAACTCTGGCATCATACACGGCCGAAGGGGAAATAATTGATAGGTTACGTACTAGTTACGTGGACAGCTTGTGGACAGCTATCAATAAATTGTACTCTGTCGTCATAGAGAAACTCACTACAAATACAAAACGTTATGATCTAAACCGTTTATAGAGCCTTCTGCTTTTTATATTTTAAGCCTTCGTGCGGAGCTGCATCAATAGATCGAACCCCCTGTTTACTATCTTTTAAAACAAAAGTCTCAGGAATCACTGATAATTAACGAATCTCAATATTTTTCCATTATTATCTTATTTTAAACCAGGCTTCGAAACCAAATAATACCTATACCAATAGGTCTAAAGTGTATTATTTCACTGCGCTTTCGTAGATGTATTCATGCGCGAGCCGTACCAGCTGCGTTGATCTTTTGTTTTGATATAAAAGTTTTTGTTATCTGTTATTATTCTGCAATCAAAAGAAACAAGCAGCACTAATTGGATTGATGGACAACAGAATCAAATTACTTATCCATTGGTCGTTTAAGATTTTTGAAAGTTTTGACAGTGCCGACTTTTAAAAACACCGTTGGGTTTCAACGCACAAAAAATTGCTGCCTGGCTCTCTCAACAAATAAGTATTTTATTACTATGATAGATAGGTACTTATTGCTGCTCGTAGTTATGGCATAATCCAAAAACTCACGAGAGACGATACGAGCCTATCAATTGTTAAAACTATTCTAAATACATACCTACATAGTTTTATAAATTTCTTAAATATTGATGTCTCCAACTATAAGGCAATCAAGCGTTACGTGCGGTTATACTTAAAGGAAGTAGATAATTTTTGAGGAATTTAAGATACTCTGGAGTAGGGCCCAATCAAGCAAGTTTTCTTTTCCCGATTGACACTGGCCTAGACCGGTGCCCTTGGCGCCTTTTATAAAGAGTGCCTTAGCCATCTGACTCACCCCTTTGCATTACCACTGAATTGATTGTCCCTCAGTCACGTGGGCCGTACACAGGTGTAGCTGGCCGATCGATAGCCGACTCATTAAACATTAAAACCTGTCTGTCTGTGCTTCTGCCTGAATAATGAACGATCGGCCTTGACACTTCGCTGAAGAACTTATTGTCCTGTCGGCCGATTGTTAATACATCGAAAGCTTATTGAATAGGTAACGCATATTTCACGTCGGGCTTAGTCGCTATGATTATGCATATTTTATGGATGACACTGAAATAGATCTTTATTGCCGAAATTGAGTTATAAAATCAATAGTATTTTGTGGCATCATAATATGACAGCTCTTAAGTTGATCTTGAGCACGCCTTATCGCTAATAGCAGTTATGGCAGTGCAACTTGTACATTAATTGTACGACTGTACATTAATAAAAACATAAAATATGTATACAAAATACATACCTCCTAATATTCGTTTTAATTACCAAGCCTAGTGTAAAATATATCTTGTTGAAAGTCACGCACTCGACAAAAACTATCCAATTTCTTTTCGTTACAAACAAAGTTAATGGATACAATTCTAAACCACTTCTATTGGAAAACTTTATTCACCGGTTAAAGTTTTTGAATAGGTTCGCGTTTGGCATTGAACTGCTTTGTAATTGTTTCCTGCAAACTGCAGATAATTTGTTTTAAACTGGAATTTAGTAGTGCGAAGACGATTGAACAGTATAATCTAAAACATGTCTGTCGTCTGAGTGCCTACTCTCGTATAGTTACTTGCATTTTTATGGTTTAACTAAACCACTTCTCTATTCTGAAAGGGTCGAATTATACTTCTCTCTTCTAGAAGTATTGTCAAGTGTTGTGACGGTTGTTTCAAAAGGATTTGGAGTTAAAATAAAATAAGTAAAGATTATAAAACTCCTAAAAATTTTGGTCAATATGTTGCGTCTCTGCGGTCGTCGAAGGTTGTCACCTTTGAAGGTTGTATAAATGATAATTAAAGTATCTATGTATGTATAACTTTCTGAAGGGGATGTCTCGTAGACATTTAAAAGCTTGTGACGTGGGAGTAGAGAAAGTAAAAAGTCAATATTCATTATTTTTAAAAGGTAGGTTGTACCATTCTGATGTCATTCGAAACAAACAAACATTTTTAATTTGTTTTAGTTTTTGTTGACTCATTGAATGTTACAGTAGATTATAGTTAAATAAGTGGAAGAGAAGAGAAAAGAGTCACTGTATCTGTAGTCAGTTATGTTTTGCTTTTTGAGTTCAATTGTCGCCACTACACCGAGCGCAAACTTTTTTTTATTAGTAAAATGAGTCTGGAAGTAAAAAAAAACTATTATATCAGATCTTTGCCATGGTTCTAAATTTTTTTTAAATTCTTATCCTGATTCCACTGTTCTATAAAGGGCTGGTGATAAAGCGGTACAACATCCGAACATGGTGCCATGACTGCGACATGGCGAAGCTGCAACGAGTGGTGTGGGAGGGGCACGGTACCCGGCTGCTCAGCGAGGTTTCCAACCAGCCGGTCGTTAAGAAGTTCCTCGAAGCAGTACCATACATCATGGTAGGTCTTCTATATAGAATTTTATGTTTGATGTCGCATGAGAGGCACGGCTACTTCTTCTCAGCGAGGTGGACAACCAGCCGGTCGTCAAGAAACTCTCCACAGCAGTGCGTTACATCATGGTAGGTTTATTGCCTTCTTTATAGAATTTAATATTTTGGTTTAGTTTAAAGGAGCACGGCTTACAGTTGCACATCGACGAAATGTCCAACCTACCAGTCGTCCAGAAGTACCTTACATATAATAAGACTACAAACCGACCATGCTGTAAGTTATTAAAATTTAATAATGTTTCATGTGTACGGCGAACGGCGCACGAGACAAATAGGTAAGTACATTTATTCAATAGGGATAATTAGGGACATTACACTAGGCTGCTCAGTAAGGTGTTCAACCAGCCAACACATAATTTTGAAAGTTATTTCACAATCTTATTTACTGTACAGTTCTAGCAAGAACCAATCTATTTATAAATGATTAATTTTCAAGTGTAAAAGTGCAAAGGCTATACACAAATCTTTTATTTTCAGAATACGATCCGAGATATTCATAATGCTGTAATCGAGAACGACCTGGAAGGACTGATGAAGCACGCCGGCGACCCTGTGCCGCCGCAAGCGCTGTCCAGCAGAGACGCCAACAACCTCACCGTTATGCATAAGGTGAAATTTACAGATCTCTCCCCCTTTCGAGCTTTACGGGATTAATGGAAAATTTTAATATTAAAAATGCCTAATTTATAAAGGAGTTTGAGTTTAGACCCGACTAATATTATAAATGCGACATGTGAGGATGTATTGTATGGATGGATGTATGTTTGTTTCTCTTTCAAGCCAAAAACTTCTCATCGGAACTAAATAAAACTTAACAGTAACATATAGCTTAATTAAAAGACATAAGCAACAATTTATCCCGATATTCCCACGGCAACGGGAAAAACGCTGGTGCAACCGCTAGTATAAAATAATTGGATCGTGAAGAAGAGCATACAAATATTTTGCAGTAAACTTAAAATTATGAACGGTGACAAGGGTCTGTTCTATGCTTAAAGTTACAGGCCACCGCCAATAATAAAAAAAATACAAAATATAATCACTGTCAATTTTAAACATTTTACAGGCGGCAGGATTGGGTCATGGAGGCATCTTGAAGTTTATCGTAGATAGATACCCTCAAGGCATAAATGATGTTGATAACGATGGACGCACTCCCTTGCACTACGCAGCTGCAGTAAGAGACGACCAGCACACCTACAATACTCTTGTAGGCTACGGAGCTGATGAAGGTGTCACTGATAATGTAAGTTGCAACAGACCCACAAGATGACACGATGTCATAATTACTTTAATTAATACAATTATCAATTCACTATTTTATTTTATAGAAAAATAAGACACCAGCTTACTACGCAAATCGATCACAAGAAATAGACAAAAATATATTAAAAATGTTACCTGATGCACCTAGAACTGCATCAAGTGCTTATCCCAGTTCTTGGGATTGGAAATTGTTGGATACGGAAGTTATAGCCGAATTAAGTAAAAAATCACGAAGGAAAAATACAAAAACCTCAAACGAAAATGATTCTAAAATTAACACACATACTATTTCTGAAAGTACAGATAACCACTTAGGTATGAAATCTAGCAGCACTCGTGAGTTTATAAAAGACTTGCCGGATTTAGACGATAACAAAGCTGATAATAAGGTGAGAAATGCATGATACATCATCACGGAATGTATTTATATTTAATTTGCATTGCTTTTGATAAACATCTGCATGAATGTTTATTTTTATATTTTAGGATTCAGTAACCCATGAGGACAACCATGGTGATGAACTATCTTCTATTAACGAACAGGCCCCGGAGTTAAATAATAAAGAACACAAAGAAGAAGATGAATGCAAACAAGTTATTGAAAACGAACCTGTTCATGAGGAAACTAAAGAACCAACTGAAATTGAAAATCATAATATTGACATAGAAAAATCATTTAGTCCTGAAGTGAATGATAATGGAGATAAAGATATATCTGAAGAAAAGGAACAAAATGATAACAATAATGATGAAGAAGTAAATGCTGATCAACCCCTGGAAAAAAACGAGGAAATGGCTGATGAAAATGCAGATGAGCCGAATCATGAAGAGAAAAATGATGACAACACAGAATCTGTTATCGAAAATGAAGAAACTAATGTAGGTGATGAAAAAAAGGAAAGTGAGGCGGGTAATGATGACGGAGATAAAAAAGATCATGAATCCCAAGATGATAATAAATCTACGAAAGAAAATAATGATACAGAAAATAACAATGATGAAATCATAGAAAGTAATGCAACAGAAGAAACTAGTACATCAGCAAAAGAAGGTAATTACAATAACGAACACAACGAAGATGATGATGATGTTCAAGTACAAGGAGACTCATATACAGATTACAGTGACATTAATCACCAAAATACCACTGATGTAATTGAAATGGAATGTGCCAAGAGAGGTAAAACTGACATCTCTTCTGGCACTGTACACGAAACAATAACAACATAAACCACATACTTATAAAAATTATAAGGGGGTCCCCGACAAGTTCAATATTTTTGATTATTTTGCTAATTAAGGAAACGTGTCCGACGGCCGAAACACGCAAGAGAGTCTCATTGAAGGCATTATTAGTGGCGAAGCCGAGCAGGACTCTCAAGATGCAAGTATTACGCAAAGAGATGGAACAATGCATGAAGATATACTTGTCATTGTAAGTATAAATTATTATTGCATCATCAGTCATGAATACAACCAAACGCTAAGGTAACGCCTGCTAAATATATTCTCAATTGTGGTGTTTTAGACTAGCAGCATCATTGTAGCACCGTGTATTTCTCATAGACACCTCGTAACACCACCGTCGAATAATTTGCCAGCTTTTTAGTTATATGTTTCTGAAACAACTTTCAACTTAGTCTGCGAACGCCTTACTGTTCTTTTTCAATGTAAAATTATTATAGAAACTGTAATATGTAGTTTATACTGTTTCGCAGGATAGTGAAATAGACCCAGAAGTCACAGATTTAATAAATAATGCAAATATGGAAATGTTAGCGACTTTAGTATTAAACGGTGAAGGATCAAGATTGGTCGGTAGGCATTCAGGCAATTCTGAATTGCAAGCATTTTTAGATAACGTGCCTACTTATATGGTAAGTAACTTGTCTCCGTATTAATTTATTAACGGCATTCTATAATCATGTAAAGAAAATCTTATCGTGATTATAATTTTAGCAAAAGATTAACAAAGTGCACGTGGCAGCAAGAGAAGGAAATATAAGGGAACTACAGGCAGCTCTAGACAGAAGAAAATTTGCAATAGCGCGAGATCCTATTTCACCAAACGGTGCCACACCTTTACATGTTGCTACAGTGTTTGGAAAAACAAATATTATGAAATATCTCGGAGGAAGGTACACAATAGTATAAAGCTCCATAATTTTTAAAATTACTACTCCATGGGTTGGTATAGTGTTGGAGTTCTGACATGTTTCTTTTTTGTGGTTCAGATTTCCTGAGACTCTTTCTGCAGTTGACTTTGAAGGAAGAACTGCATTACATTATGCTGCGGTCCTACCGGATAATGGTCATTATTACAATTTACTACAGCAACTTGGGGCAAATTCGAAGGATTTAGATGATGTAAGATTACTTTTTTTTGCTATTGATAAAAATGTATGTACATTAAACTTGTTGACAACTTGTGAATTTTATTAAAAACCAAATATTTTAATTCTATCTACGGAACGGTGATAAATAGACGTATCAATGTCTAACGTGATGGCATATATAAACCAAAAGACTAAAAGTATTACACAATTTCAGAGTGGGAGAGCAGCAGAAGATTATTTTAGTAATCCTAATCTGCTGCCGTATAACCAACTTTTATCAGACTTTGGCATAAGTGAAGAAGCTGCCCAGGATATGTTATCAGATAAAGGTATATTCATAAGTATTAGAAATGTGTAGGTTTACAGTAAAAAAAAAGAGATTAGTTTGAAATACGAAGAATAGTCGCGAAATATCCATAGTGTGTAGTTGCTTCTGGAAACAACTATTTTGGTTGACTTTCACGGATGCCCGACGATCTTATCAAAAAAGAGAAATCTGTGAATATTGTTGACTCATACAATTGTAATTTTTATGCATTAGCTTAGATGTTTATTCTTCTTTCAATATGTGTAGTGCCCGAGGATCGAGTGTCGTCCCGACGCGCATTAAATACTCCTGAAGCTTTGGATACTCTGGATCGTTGTTACCGACTTTTATCTTCGGCAAAGCCAATTAGAACTCCTCTTTCAGCTTCATCTAACAGAGCTACACCACCTCTTGTTCTTGGCAGATTCCTGAAAAAGCCCATTTATGAATCAATTAAATATAGAATTACTAAACTGGATCACGATCTTTTTGATGTAATTTGGCCAGCAGTCAAAAAATTGCCAGATAACAGAAACATTATACAAACCGTAGAAGAAGATTTTCCTGGGGGAATTGCAGCCCCGGATTACTACGTTTATGAAGTTTTCCAAGAATTGTTGATACCTCTTATTAAAGATTTACATAATATTAATATGCATACTGAGTTGCAAACACATCCACCATCTGATTTTGGCAAAATTTTACTTAATACTTTGGCAACACAGCCTTTAGTGGAACTAAATATAGATCCGAATGATGTATTCGTTCTTTCGGGCACAATGGAATGTTCAAGAAACTTAGACGGTTTTGAGTTACCAATAAACCTTAAGATTGGTCAATTAGAAACTATAGAAAGAATTGTAACAACAGTGCTAATGCACGAAAAATTTACTAAATTAAGTGAAACATTAAATCCAGAATCGGATCAGAATGGTGGTAGTTACTATACTTTAAATGAAGTCATGGAAAAACCATCAGAAATATGTGCCACATTAGCATCCTGTGGTTTGTTGATAGCCTTGTGCGACAGGGAAGAAATAGATGATTGCACTCGTCTTCATGGCAACCATTGGCCCTATGGAAGAGGGGTATTCGTGAGTGAAGACAAAACTTTAGCCATTTGGATAAATGTTCATGACCACATAAGAGTACTCGTATCCAATCCGATGGACAGTCCAGGAGAAATTGGTCAAACTTTCAGCAAAATGTCTTACGTGATGGCATATCTACAACAAAAGATAGATTTCGTTTGGGATCAAAAGCTTGGGCATTTGAGTAGCAGACCCACATTCTTGGGAGCCGGTATCCGATTCAGCCTTATTGTTAATTTTCCTGGTCTTTCCAAAGATCCTGACAATATGAAACATTTGTGTGCTATGAGGGGGCTGCAATACCGCGAAACTCTCAGTGCAGATATAGCTAGAATAAGTAACTACCAGTGTTTAAGCGTAACGGAAACAAACTGCTTCAACGATTTTGCTACGGCAGCGTCGAATTTACTACATCTCGAAAAAGATCTAGCTATGCAGAATTCGGCACACATAGCAACTATGCTCTCTAACATATTCCGAAGAAAGCGAAGCAGTTTAGCCGATTTAGACAATTCTGATGTTTCATAAGCTGCAATTTAGTAACTTACATTTAGATTATTATTGCTAAATAATTAGTTTTTTATAGAATATATCGAATGTTGGAAAGATTTAGGTACTGGAAAATACAACTAAAGGCTGAGAACGAGCGTCTTAAAATGTTATTTGAAATAAAATTTCATTCTTCAAATATAATTTAGGTTAGTACTATTTTAAAGTAAGTTTACGTGTGAGTTTCATGGAGTGACGTGATTGCATTACGTTCACGCTTACACACTTGTATTAACTGAAGCTTATGACACTGCACGCTCACACTGGCCATTCCTGTCTTTCCAACATTAGATAGTGTGTGTTTGTGTTCGTAACACTCTTAAAAATAATGTTTTCGTTTAGTTTCGTAAATCGAAAATTTTTTTTTAGAAGGTTGATTCGACTATTCCACGCTATGAAATGGTTTTTATTCATTTCTCCTTAATCGCCGGGTCATTATAATTGTAGGTATTGTAGGTACCGGTAACTATACCGACCTAGACATCGTAAGTAAGAAAATCCGAGGGTTTCGTCTTACTCTTTTTAGGTTAAATACTTCACATATATGTATCTACATCGTTTTAAATTCTATCTGGTGATGCTGTTACTGAACACTAGTTAACAATTTTTTCCGAGAATAACGCCATTTTAAAATTTAGTCCCTAGTGAATCTAGTGATAAGTTATTATTTCATAGCTTTACAATGGTTATTACAATAAAGGTACGTAATGTTTTTCTCTGTAATTCAATTACTAAGCTTATAGATTTATGTCATACCGTATTACTTTACTCGATATGTAAACGAAGAAAACAAAATGTTCATTTGTTCTTATTTTCAGATAGTCACAATACAAACTGGTTTAAATGCAGCAATAAAATTAATCTGCCGGAGTTTGAAACTAACGAAAAATATACATTAAGTACAGAAGTAAGATAGTCTTAAAATTTAAGACTCAAATCATAAAAAAAATACTATGAGATCGTCACTTTACTACATCAAGAGTTCAAGACATCGAAATTATTAAGTACTATGGACAAAAGTTGGATTAAAAAAAATATATTATGTACGTTGAAAACTACATTCATCAAACTCCAACAAAATCCCAAATATACTTAGTTCAGAATAAAAAATAACTTTTTGGGATAAAACTCGAACGCGAACATCTTTGAAGCTGAAAGAAGTTAAGAAAATTCTGCTGCTACTACTACCTACCTATAAACTGACCCGGCTGACTAATTTGAACTTTAGATTGTTTTTATTTTTAAGTAATACATTTATTATGCCTATATTTATTACCAATAAACTGATTATACTTTATTACTGTTATTTTAGCATGCCGATGCCTACTAGGTACTTGTCTTTCCGAAAAGTTACTCAAAAACTCAACGTTAAAAAAAAATTGTTTGATTCCGGCCTTCTCCTAACATAATCTTATCTAATCGACTCCAAAATCCAAACACTTATTTGCTTTATAATACTAATGGTTATAATGCACTAAAACGTGAAAAAAACTTTAAAACTGCAAAACCTACATCGGCTTTCAAACCTGTACTACCAGGCATTTCACAATATATATTTATATCCATAGAAGTCTATATAAACGAGTATAGATATGACGTGATTCAGTCAGCACATTAATAATAAATAAAAAACGAAACAAGTAGAACATGAAAATAACGATCCATCGCTTCAAGTATAATAACCATATTTTTTTTTGTAATGGTCGATCGATTGTTAGTAGGGCATATCAATTATTGTTATCCGCGTGCTAATAGAGGCTTTTGTATTTAATGCCCCGACAACACTAGCGTCTGATAATTGGCGTCCCACCCTCACTCGATGTATGTCGTTCGTGTACATACACGTATTGTCGATTTTCACACAACCGTATCGAAGGCCGTCACAATGAATAATTAATCGATTTCAGGTACGAGCGGCGCTACTAATGGCCACATGGACATTCCCATCTTTCGGACGGAAGAGGGAAGATATCTAGCTAAGTGTAAGCGTTAACATTTTAATCAGTGCACGTTTTACGAAATTAAAAATGGATAAAAGTACTATGAATAGGAACGTTTATCCGGAATCGATTTTTGCAGCTCTCGGCGATCCTTTGATAAAAGGTCTGACCGAAGTGGCAAATGTAAAGCCTAAGGATCCGGTGGCATTTCTCGCCAGCTTTCTACAAAACTTCCCGAATCATGAAAAACCACAATTAGGTACGCAGGTGAGTTAAAATATTACTTCAAGTTAATGTGTGTCGATGGGTCTTTTGTTTACAAAATATGTTTGTATGAGGGTTGGCTTTACACCCTGAACTTTACTGATGAAGAATTTTGGAAATCTTTGAAGTAATTTTGATACAATTTATTTATATAGGTATTGTACGTCGTATGTCGTAAAGAATTTATATATATCGCTCTGACGCTCTGTCGTATTAATTTAATACCACGTTATAGTTTTTTAATTATCACTACAAATCTTTCTTGTGTGTGTAACAAATATTTACTTGTACGAAAATTCAAAATAATATTTTAGTTTTAACACCAACTTCTGTCTGGCAAAGCATAATCATACCTATAAGATTTTCAGGAGATACCCAAGTTGTAAAAAATTACGTGCAACATGTTCCCCATCGTAAACGTTGCATGTGTACAAAATATCTATAAAAGCTTGTAATGTACCATTTTGTCGAATATCAAAGTTCCTACCAAAATTAATTATAAACAACAACCTACAGGAAACAAAAACCATGGTGACCCGGGAAATGGCCGAAGTAGAGAACAACGGCTCCCCGCTGCCGGTGCCGGCGCCGGCGCCGCTGGTCGCCAAGACGGCGACGGCGCGCCCCGGCGCCAAGACGGCGACGCGGCCGCGGCCAATCGACGTCGTCACCGTGGACCCGCAGACAGAAGCCAGCCCCGACGGGCCGGAAACCGCGTTCAGTAGTGCCAACAGAGTAAGTTCAGTAAAACTGATACCTATATCTATACTTAAACCAAAACCGTACATATTTATTATAAACTCATTTGCAAAAAAAACGGGCACCTAAGCAATGAACCATTTCAAATGTTAATATTGCTTTGTTTGATAATTATAGGTAGTTTTATCCTCACAATTTGGTAAATTAATAAGAAAATAATCGTTTTCATCAGTATTTCATAAAATTTAGATACAATTTATGGGAAATAATGCTAAACCTCGCTAGTAGTGTATGTTCGCTAGTAGGTCATACACTCATGAAGTAAAAATAAAAAAGTTTTTTTGTTTGTTTTTCTTTAATAAAGTAAAAGCAGATAAATGTTTAGTATCGAGTGTGACCCCCTCTAGCTAAAATCACAGCTTGAATTCGTCTGGGCATGCTAGCGAGTATATCCCGGATACTTGCTTGCGGAATACGTTCCCACTCCGCAGTAATCACATTCTTAAGCTCTCTGATGGTCTGCGGAGCCGGATGTACTGATCTCACACGCCGTTTCAGAACGTCCCAGACATGCTCCATGGGATTGAGGTCGGGACTTCGAGCTGGCCAATCCAAACGACGAAAGCCGACCTCTTGCACATACGCATTAACATCGCGGGATCGGTGGGCGCGAGCATTGTCGTCCATAAAAATCGAGTCTTCACCTAGAGCGGCCAATGCGGGTTGTGCATGAGGAATTAGAACTTCCGTTATGTATCGATGCCCAGTCAGTGAGCCGTTTTCAATGAAGACTAACTCTGTACGATCCATTGAATTTATTCCTGCCCAAAACATAACAGAGCCCCCACCATAATGCGGGTTGTGCATGAGGAATTAGAACTTCCGTTATGTATCGATGCCCAGTCAGTGAGCCGTTTTCAATGAAGACTAACTCTGTACGATCCATTGAATTTATTCCTGCCCAAAACATAACAGGTACAGGTACAGGTAACATAAGGTGTGATTTCTTCGAAACATGCCTCTGCAAAGCGTTCTCCTTGTCTTCTTAGCACTCGCCGACGTCGATCTTCACCGAACAGAGATATCCTGGCTGCATCAGAGAACAAAACCCTATTCCAATCTTCTTGAGTCCATGATTCACAATTTCTAGCTAACCTAAGCCTGTGAACTCTGTGCTCACGGAGTAATTTGGGGCCGCGGGCCGGGCGGTGACTGCGTATATTGGCAGCGAGAAGCCTCCTCCTGACCGTCCATAGACTAATATGCACATTTCTTACTTCTTGGAGGTTGTTCTTAAGATCCACATACGAAGATTTGCGATTTCTCAATGCGCGACTCACAAGAAAACCATCATCCCGTGGTTGGGTACATGGTTTTCTTCCAGAACCAGGCCTTCTCTCGACGGAACCAGTCTCCTGATATCGCTGCCAGGTCCTTTGGACTGTCGAGCGACTAACATTTAGCCTCCTAGCCACGAAACATTGGCTGCAACCCTCTTCAAGCAGCGCGATAATTTTGGTAGCTTTTACCACTTTATCTACCATTTTTGATACAGCCAAACAGCAATAAATAAAGCTTTGACAGTCAAGGATATGAAATTAATCGATAAAAATTGAATAAAAAGAATGAAAGTCGATGTTAACTTCTGGAACTTCGCGCCAAAAATGTAGGATAAAAAGGGGTTTTCTGTAAAAATGAGCATCAAATGAAAATTTGAATTTAGAACGTACTTTTTTAAATACCACAGCATTTTTAAAACCGGCCAGTAACGTGTACAAACGATTGAAACCTTTTTGGTATTGTAACTTTTTAAAGATGAATGAAAATCAAAACCGCCCGTTTTTTTTGCAAATGAGTGTACTTTTGCTAACACAGCACAACGTCACGCGCACGCGTCATGGACCCGTCGAAACTAATAGTTACATATTTAAATATTATAATAAATTACATATTTTCATTCAGTGCAATTTACAACGCCAGCTGACTCGGTTTAACATTAGAGAAAAGAATCGGCTATTTTTAACTTACTTGTAACTTTACGTAAATACATTACTACTTTCATCTATAGTCATATTTCATCCTGCACTCCAACTAACTATCTACTACATCTCAAGAGTGTAAAACCATACAGAGAAATATGATAAAAACCGCCCTAGCTGATAGATGGGAGAACACAACAGGACAGGGGGTTTAATTTTTTCGGATTTAAGCCTTGGCTCATGGTTACCATGGTTTACATGGTAGGGCTACGTATATTATAGGGTAACCGAATTATTTATAAAATTACTAAGTATAAACCTCAATAACAAAATGAAGTTAGGTTATGAGTTCCTAAGTCAAAGATCGCATGGTCATGCACTAACCGTACTGCTTTATTATGGTGCATATGTGCATACACCGCAGTTACTTTTTATTGCTGAACGTTTGCAAATGTTACTGAG
Organism: Chrysoteuchia culmella; assembly: GCA_910589605.1. Taxonomy (NCBI): domain Eukaryota; kingdom Metazoa; phylum Arthropoda; class Insecta; order Lepidoptera; family Crambidae; genus Chrysoteuchia; species Chrysoteuchia culmella. The sequence continues at coordinate 9,530,093 of OU342651.1, forward strand.
CTACATCCGTCAACAAAATATTAGTATATGTCACCGTGCTGTTGCTGATTGTTATCGAATGTTACCGTGGTGCTCAACGTTGCTCCACAAAAAATAACGGCGGCGGTTTGGATGCATCCACTTCTTTCAAAATACAAATAACAGATACTCGTACATCCCCGATTGTTTTACTTAGGGCAGAAACAAAATAAAAACAAACGTCATTAAAGTTATTAATTTATTTATCTTTATTTGGAAAACAATCTTTTACATTTTTTGAATGACACAGTCTTTATCAGACTTGCATTTTATAATTAAAAGTGTAGCGAGTAGGTATGTACACAAATTTTATCTTCATGAACTACAACGTAATATATTTTTAATAAATACAAATATAAATTTAGAAAGTGTCAATATCAGAAATTGAGTAATACATTTATAGTATTATTAAATCTGTGGTAGTACTAGTATATGTAGTAGTTAAAGTAAATTAAAGTATAAAGTATTAATTAAGTCTCGGTAGCTCAGTGGTTAGAGCAGTGAGCCGAATTCCCAAAGGTCTTGGGTTCGAGTCCCATCTGAGAATTCACTTGTAGCCGAGTTGATTTTTTCCAATATTTTTCTATATAAAAATTTATCATAACCTTATTAAAATTAACACTGGACTTGTTCACAGGACGAACACGGGCAATCAATGCTACACTTCGCAGCAGCTCGGACACACAGCAGGAACGCTTTGTTCCAGCTCTTGCAAGAGTCGGACGTGAGCCTCGGCTATCGGGACGAACTGTACCGGACCGCACGGGACGTCTCAATCCAAGCAAATGTCCCGGAAAACACGAATGAGATCGACAAATGGGTACTGCACCTAGCCGCTAGAGGTCTGTTCTCAAATAATGTTTGAAGATTATCGTTTGATTAACTATCTATACTAATGCTGATATTGGTGATTTTGAGAGGAGCTCGGTCGCGCAGTGGTTAGCGCATTGCCTGCGATTGTGGTTAGGTAACGTTCAATGTCGGTCACAGTTTGGGTGGCCAAAAATTTACTATTACTTATACTGCGTGGTGGATCATGGCTCATCCTTCTTATCTGTCCATAGGAAGGCCTGTGTCTTAATAGTGGATATATTCAGACACGCACGACTGATAATGATAAATAAATGACATCGAGATAATTATTTCACATAGGTGACGGAATTTTGTTCAATCGCAGGAAACAAAGAGAAGATAATGGAACTGTTAATAGAAGGATACGATCACATATTGGACGTAGTAGATGAAGAAGGAGCGCCTATATTGGATGTGATCACACAACGGGGCGATAGTGACATGAGCGGACTTCTGGCTTCGATACCAACGTTTGAGGTGAACAAATCAAATAGCTCCCAAAAGTACAGTAGTTTAGAGTATGGCATGTTCTTGATCATATCCATGTATTGCACGATCTAACAACTGAGGCCTGAGGATATGACAACGCGTAACAGAGGGCTTATTTTAAAGATAGATAGATTTTAAAATTGTCTTATTTTAAAATCTATCGCAATCCCTTTCAATTCGTCATTTTAAAGATATTTACACACTTCAGACCGTCACTATTTGACATTTGATAGGGATTGTGATCGAGACGCGTTTTGAAAGGTATTAAATAAACGAAATTGCACTGTCTAAGCAAAACGACACACAAAAATATATTTCTTAAGTATGGAGAAGTGTCAAATAAAGTGTCATTTAAAACATCATTCGTTCCGAAAGGGATTGCGACTATAAGTTACACAATTCCATAAATCACTATCACAATCACAATACCTTTGACCTTTCAAAGTCAAAGATTATTCAAATAGACTTATAGATAAGTGCTTTCGAATAGTCCAAATTTTTTTTTTCCTACCAGCCATTCAGGATATCTTTTAACTGATAAGAAGAACGGCCGCAAGAAACTTATCAGCTTTAACAGAAACAACAACATTTACAATGGAACATGTTGTTGCCAAACACAAATTTACAATTTTGAAATATATTTAATACAAGAGGAAAATTTTCTCATATTCAATTATTAGAATATTTTCCTTTTATCCAATTTAAGTTATGTTTTATATTAGTATCACATCCATGCATTTTGGTCTTTTAAATAATCACCTACTTTGTAAAAGAGTGTCTTTTTAACATATATTTTAAATTTATGCAAAGGCAGCTCAATCACTTGTTGTGGAACTTGCCCCAAAAACGAGCGTCTACATTTTTGAAATCGAAATCTTGGAACGGCAAGCTTATTCTTATTTCTAGTATTAAAATTATGGACATCGCTATGCTTAATAAATAAATCAAGATGTTTCCTTACATATACTATATTATTATAGATGTATTGTCCCGACAAAGTTAGTATATTAATCTCTTTAAACAAATCCTTAAGAGAATCTCTCCGTCGAAGGTTGTAATAGCGCGCACAGCTCTTTTTTGAAGTATAAAAAGATTTTGTATGTTAGCTGCTGAGCACCACAACAACAGGGCATAGGACATTACACTATCAATATCAGTTAAGAGCCCTATTTTCCTTATTGCGAAAGCCGCAGAACTAAGTCTACTCGACAAGGCTTCAATATGTGGATCCCATTGTAGTTTTGAATCTAATGTAATGCCAACAAATTTTGTACTCTCAGCTAACTCTACTACATTCCCATTCAAATTGATATGCATATCGACCTGCACTACATTAGGTAATGAGAATTTAACAAACTTGGTTTTAATAGGGTTAAGTAAGAGACAAATTATTACTGTTGAACCAGTGTGCGACTTGAGAGAGAGCACTATTTACTTCGTCAAAACAAATTGTTTCCTCTATCAATTTAAAAAATTAAAGATGTATCATCTGCAAATAGTACTGTGTCACATAAATTACTCGTGTAATAAGGGAGATCGTTAATATAAATTAAGAACAGCAAAGGGCCCAATATTGAACCTTGGGGCACGCCCATAATAGTGGGGGCTCCAGTAGAAGCAGTATTATTGACAATAACTATTTGATTTCTATTGTGCAAGTATGACTGCAAAAGGCTAAAAGATTTTTTTAGAGACACCATAATGTTCTAGCTTCTTTAAAAGTGTAATGTGATCAACGCAATCGAAAGCTTTAGACAGGTCACAGAATATACCAATTACGTCTTGCTTGCCCTCCTAAGCCTCAAAAATATGTTTGAGGAGTGTAATGCCAGCATCAGTTGTAATTTTACCTTTAGAAAAGCCGAACTGATTGTTATGAAGGATTTGATTTATTCTTAAATAGTCTAATAATTGAGAGTATATAACCTTTTTAAAAAATTTACTAAGTTCCGGTAATACTGAAATCGGCCTAAAATTTGAGGGGTCACATTTGTCACCCGATTTAAAAAGAGGAATAAGCTTACTACATTTCATTAAATCGGGAAAAGTACCTTCATCTATGCATTGTATAAAAATTAAAGCTAAATATGGGGCTATTGTATCAATAATTGATTTAATAATGTTGGTTGATATGCCCAATAAATCTTCAGTCTTTTTAATATTTATAGACTTGAAAACTTTTAAAATGTCTTCACTATTAATATGCATAAAATTTAATACTTTATTACACTTATCAACACAAGACTCTAAGAGGGCAGCAGCAACGTTTGAACAGAATTTAATTTACTGGTAGTTTCTAAGGGTACCCGAGAGAAGAAATCTTCAAAGACACGGGCAACCTCAACGTCAGATTCAATTAATTTATCGCCTACTTTAAGACAGAAGGATTTTACATTTTTTTAGTTTTCCCAGTTGTTTGGTTAATAATATTCCAAGTAGCCTTTATTTTATTATCCGCTAATTTGATTTTACTTGAAAAGAACATCGCCTTAGCAGCTACACATACATTTCTAAACATTTGAGACTTATATACTTCCTGATATATCCAATAAAATTTGGATCACAGGAAGTATGTTTAGACGCATAGAGGTCATATAGTTTCCTTCTGCTTGTGTAAATTCCCGGCGTGGCCCAATCACTTAACTTTACTTTATCCGAATTACAATTGATCACTTTTTGCTTAAATGTTTTACTAAATTCGTCTTCAACCACATGAAATAAATCATTATAAAGATAATTAGATTCCATTATAGGAACTGGTAAAGAGTCAATTTTATTAATCACATTGTTTCTAAATTTATCTATGTCCTTTTTAGTTATTGGCCTGCATACAATTTTCCGCTTAGGACAGACATGATGGTGCTCTATAGAGGCTTGTTGTCCACTATGGTCCGATTTAATAACCTTTATTATAGATTTCTCAGTGACTACATAGTTTGAAAAAATGTTGTCTAAACAGGTGGCAGATGTGGGTGTTATTCGGGTAGGCTCATTAAAGGTATGTGATAAATTAAACGATTTAAATAAATTTAAAAATCTACTTGCGAGCTTCGACAACTTTGAGTCTTAAATGTCAACATTGAAATCCCCACATATAACAACCTTTTTATTACTTTTACTAGTTATTCTTAAAACTTCCTCCATAGTGGACTCAAACTCTGGGTAATTACTCTGAGGGGGTCTATAAACACATATTACAATTATTTGGTCTAGTTCCACACAAGTCAATTCAATTATTCGTTCAATTGAGAGGGATATTATATCTTTGCGCTCTTGGTACTGAAAATAATTATGTATAATTATAAGACACCCTCCTCTAATAGCAGATTGCCTATTAAATGAACTTACAATTCTATAATTATCCAGATTTAAAATTAATTCGTGACATTTTAACCAATGCTCAGTGATACACAACACATCAACATTTTCACAGTTTAAAAATAAACTTACTTCTAAGTCTTTGTCAGAGAAGCCTTGTATATTTTAATAAACAATTTTAAACATTTTGGCTTTCCTCTGTCAACACTGGGCTTGAGGACGGTTTACTAATGTATGCCCGAATTTCAAATGCAATGATTTCGTTTGACATAATTTCATTTGCCATAATTTCTTTAGAAATAACGTTTCTGTTGCCATAACTATCAAATTACATAAAATTTATTGCTATAATTTCGTTCTTCATAATTGATTATAACAAACGCCATAACTACTTTAACCCATAATTTTATTTGCTATATATTTCATTTTCAATATATCCATAACAATAATTTATAATAGTTTTATGGTATACTTAAAATAGTTTGATTCAGGTTGGTTGCTTTATTTGTATTATTGATTTTAAGTACAAGAATTTTATGCAAGCCCCCATGCAGGCAGACATGCATTATGCAGTCAGGCATGCGCAGCATGCATTATGCAGCCAGCATGTGCAGCATGCAAGCAGGCATGCAGCAGGCAAGCAGGCATGCAACATGCAAGTCTTCTGTCACGGCTCCGGCTCTGCGGGGTTCCGGCGGTCCCATGCGTACTTATCGTCACAGATGGCTTTCGCTCACCACCGCAGCTTCGGCTTGCGGCGGCTCGCTCGTTGCCACCTGTTCCTCAGCACGCGGGCCGCCTCACCCCTCCGCGCCTTCGCGGCTCTAAATTACACTCTAGGGGTAGGTCATACAAGACTGAGTCGGTTTTGAATATTATTCGTTTTTTTACTAATTGGTTATCTACATAAAGTTAGCTAAAAATAAACTTTATAAGAAGTGTATTATTATGTCAAATAAAGATTATGTCGAATGATATTTATAGTTTCTAATAATTATAGCATTTGTTAATATGGCATCTCATTTTATGGCAAATGCTAGTAAATGATTATATCATGCGTTATTAGTATAAATGAGAATAATGCAAACGAATATTACGCTGCATGTACATTCTCAACCATTTTTTCTTTTGTTTTTAGGCCGCATAATATCTCTGAATAGCATACTTTTTTAGAAATCTTAAAAAAAGTTATTTTATACTTATTTGCTATTGGTTTGGTATGTCGATGTATGGGAACAATATTATTATGATGGTACAGAACGGAACCCTCGGTGCGCTAGCCCGACTCGCTCTTGACCGGTTTTTCAAACACTTTCTACAAGAATATGTCAAACTATGAATAATGAAACGACGACAAGACATTTATTGTAGGTACATAAATGTCTTCTTTTTACGTCATTGAGTAAGAAAAATCCAAAAGTCTAAACTTTCACATTTATATTAACTAGTAGGGTTAACGTTTTTGTGTTTATAAGGAATCCCGGGACACTCTTCACGGAGCGATAAGGAGAGGAGACCTTGAGGCGGTCAAAGAACAGCTGTCAGGGGAAGGTGGGCGGCCGCTGGCGCGCGGTATGAACTCATTCGGCAGGACCGCTCTGCACATCGCCGTGCTAGCCCAGCATGAGGAGATAGTGGCGAACCTTGCGCAAACCTACCCAGAACTGCTGCGGATTGGCGATAATGTAAGTAGCCCTTGAGGCGTTCAAAGAACAGCTGTTAGGTAAAGGCGGGCGGCCGCTAGGACCTACCTACCCGGAACATGCGGATTGGCGTTAATGTAAGTGTTAAAGCCTAATCAATACAATCGGCAGGCGGTCGCTGACGCGCTAGATGAACTTCCTCGGTAGAACCGCTCGCTCTGCACATCACCATGCTGGCGCAGCATCAGGAGATAGCGGCGGGCTGGCGAAAATGTAAGTAGACCTTGAGTCGATCGAAGAACAACTGTCAGGAGAAGACGAACTTCTGCTGGCGAGCAAGATGAACTCCTTAGGCAGGACCGCTCTGCACATCGCCGTGCTGGCGCAGCATGAGACGATAGCGGAGCGGCGTACCTTGGGCAGACCTACCCAGAACTGCTGCGGATCGGCGACAATGTTAGAAGGTATAGGGATAAAATTATATTCATCGCTGTGCAATTATTTTGTCGCCGGATAATCTTAATAAATTCATGAAATATTCAGAGTTCAATACTGAAACGCCCAAATGCATATGCTCCAAAAAGGCACTCATTAAAATTTAAATAGTCACCGAAAACTCGCTGTTTCTTTAGTTAAGATTTCTAGTCGAAACAATCATTTGAACATTGATTTACCTAGTTCAGTCAGTATTTATTCTTGAAATGTCTTGCCAGAATTTACGCTTTGCTTTTTATAGTTCAATGAAACGACTTCTATAAAATCAATTTATTTTATACAATAAGAATAAGATATGACATAATTTAATTTTAGCAAATAAAAATAACTTTTAAATACCTACTTAGTAAATTTCTTTGTATTATGTCAAAAATATTTAATAAAAATGATCAATTTAATTCAGTTGGAGCGAACACCATTACATTACGCGATGGGAGTCGAAAAGATGGAGATTCTAAGCAGAGTGCTGATTCGAGCTGGAGCAAAACGTGTCTTGAAGGACCTCAAGGGTCGACAGCCTTCATACTACTTCATGAACAAGTCTGACATACTACGACTCATAGAAGAGGAACAAACATACTAATAAATAATAAAGTTGTTTTTACTTAGGTACCATTAATTTCACGGTGGAAATAAGTAACTAGAATTTTAAATAGAAAATACTGTACCTACCGTGACAATATCGTTTCGTTCGATGAACCTTTTCGTCCGAAAAGTAGCTGAATTGTAGAAAGAAATCAGCCAGTAGAACAGTAGATGAGATATCGTATGCATTGTAGTTGGGACATTTGAAGGATGTATTAGAAATTGCTTCTTACGATGCACCTAATGCAATTGCAGTACAATTTTCAGTTCAGTTAACGTTAAATGGTGATAGCTAGATCTCGTGTGCCGAATGATATTAATGTACGTAAATTGTTCGTGATTTTTCTATAATATTATTCAAATTTGTACTTGACGGGACCCTGTTGATATAGGAAATTAAGTATACGTTAGCTTTAGAAATAAAAGACACATGAAGATAAAATCACCTCGTTTTATTTTGTCCAAACCTGACCGTAGCCTAAGAACGGTCGTGACTAAATAAACATAACTATTAACAAAACTTTAATCTAAAAATAAAAATTTACTCAAATGGTTCACTGTCACGAAATAACAATAAGTATTTGCGTCACAACATATGAATAATTTGTAGAAAAACAATCAAACAGATACGATTAACAGTTGTAACGTCTTGCACCAACTGCTGTTCAGCATCAATACACCAGTCTTCAAGTCGGAGCTTGCCAAGGAATTGGGTTGATATACATTTGTGACACCGAGCCCCGCATACCTGATATTGAAAAAATAATGTTACTTACCTAGTTTCCTATCTTCAAGTTCAAGATCTCCTCCTACAAACAACACCTTAAGTGATTATATAAAATCCCTACTATTACTTTACTACCAAAGGAACTTGTCAACTGGTTTGATACTTTTTCACACACAAACTCTATAAACTGAACCAAGATTGAATCATATTGGTATTAAGAAAGATTGGAACGAGGTTTGTAAGATAGTCCCCCTTTTTTAAATAAATCTTTATGGGAAAAATAGGATAAAAAAAAAGTCTCAGTAGCTCAGCGGTTAGAGCATAAGACCGGATTTCAAAAGGTTGCGGGTTCGATTCCCGTCTGAGAATTCACTTGTGGCCGAGTTAATGTTTTCCAATATTTTTCTATTTACAATTTACCTTAAAAATAGGATAATTTGAGAACTAAGACAAACGTCCAAGTGATGCGTTAGTGTTCTAGTGGGGGTTCCAGCATGAGGCCAGAAAAGAAGGAGAAAGTATGATTATTACTGATATTTAACGACTTTGGTTTGCGAGAATCGAGGTACTTCTTTGATATTCACGAGTTTTTATGAGCCTAGTAGCCCCTTAGTAAATACCGCTATATCACGCGATAGGATATGGCGCATAATTGCTTACCCAGCTAAGATGTGAGCGGGACAGTGACACGTTATCGAACTATGAGTATCATAAAAGTCGTTCATGCTAGGGCTACAATACTGCAATATTAATATATGTCGCCCTATATGGCTCAGAGTGGTATTGACTTACTCTGTTCTCCCTGGTTGAGCGGCACCGGCAGCGGCTTGTTCTTGCTGGTCCGCAGCCAGTCGCGATACGCGCGCTCGCCGTTAGACCGCCGACGCTCCTCCTCGCTAGCCGCACGCGCAACTTTGCGCTCCTCGCGGGTTTTCATTGCTAAACAGTATTTAATATTATTTTTTACTCACAACGGCCCTAAGTGTGTGGAGCCTAAATTATAAAACTAGAGTCTGACTATCTAATTAAAGGTTGCACCACAAAATAAAAAATCGATTATAGCAATAAAAATAAGAGTAAAACCGTCTCTGTCACCACGTGACATTGACTTTTGATAGGTAAGTAATGTGAAATTATTGGCATACTTAAACTTCAATAAATAACAAGTGACACGATTCTATAGACACTACCAATGATATGATATCTATAGGTTTTATAAGTTTTTCAGCAGCTTAGAAAGGAAATTGTTTCACAAAATTCCAAAAAGACGAATATTACAAGAGATGCAGCAGCTACGAGACACATATTGTTTCCCCAAAATCTAAGCATTAGACAAAAGAACCGAGTTTTACGTCGAGTGTTAAACACATGAATGATTGGAGAACCTTTCATTTCCTCCTCCTTTTTCCTAGTCCACATATTTAGTTTCTCTATCCTCTCCCTCTCCCTCTTCATACGCTCCAGCTCTATTTTCTCGTTCTCGCGGTACTGGCGCATGATCTCCTCCGCCCGCCGCCGCTCCTTCTGTGTGCGCTTGCGTTCTAACCATTTCTGGTAAGACTCTTCACGTTGTTCCATACTTGTAACAGCTGCCACTTGGCGTTTCTGAAGTTCTGTCTTCATTTTTTCCTTTTTCTAAAAGTCATAATTGTATTAAAAGAAATAATTAAGTTGACAAAGTACATTTTTATTCATCACCATCACCATCATATCAGCCGCAAGAGACGCACTGCTGAGTGCTGGGTATAGCTATCCCCCAAAGATCTTCACGACGATCGGTGCTACGCAGATGTCCATCCAGCGGCTTCCCGCATTTTTACTTTTATTCACATGCTTATTATAAAGGTCAAGGAACTAAAGAACTGTTTTTCTCTTGCTGACCCGGTCTTGCTATTTGATTAAGAGAAAATAAACCAGCCGTAAGATTTGAAATTCCATGACAATCTGCAAATCCTAATTTAAGGTGCAAGGTTAATAAAATAAAGATGTATGAACCTCTTGTTCCTTGCGCGATAACCATTGCTTGAACGCTTCCTGCTTTTTTTTCTCGTTTCGCTCTCTCTCTGCCTTAGCAGTTGTGGTCGTGGAGAGGGATGCCACTGACAATCTGAAGGTATCGGCTCCATCCTCACGATAAGTTTGGTTAAATCGTGGCGTGTCTTCCTCAACATATTTTTCAGCAGTCACTTTAATGTTAGGTGGCATTATACAAGATTTCCTTTTAATACTACTACACGAGGAGTCACTGTCACGTCCGCTAAGAAACGGCGTCGAGTTACTTCGGTAACTGCTGTGGGGATGAGGCGTAACATCTTCTGTGCAAGAATCTGTCTGCAGTGACGTTACCGAATGCGTTGCTTCGACTGTCTCGATGTATATCGCTGGATTTATGTAACGAGTTTTACTTTTTCTCGAGGCCAGAGACTCTGAATCACTGTGATATTGGATATTCTCACCGGCTCCATCGAACACATGATTAGAGTTGTTAGCTATCAATTCCCATTCCGACTGGTTACGTGCACTGTCACCCTTGTTATAAGGACTCGCCATATCTTTTAAATGTAGTCCATTACGAATATATACTAAGAAAAACACTATCGAATACTAAAGCGATGCCAAAATAAATGTAAAAAATCTAAGACGTGAATATACACAGTCATAAAGTCACTTGACTCAAGAATGTAATGTCAATGTATAATTATTTCGAATCATAAATCAAGTATGTGTGGCCTGTCTTTTTGGAAAGCAAAGAGAATTTGGCGAAAAGTCAAGTCAAACTTTACATACTGTGTCGAAAATACGAATCTCGAAAATCGCATCACGAAAGTAATAAAATAATACACATAATTAACATCAATTATCTAGCCCAAGGTGCCCAAGGTAAGTTTCATAAGAACATGTGTTAAGGATACTATATAGATAATGTCAGGACTATTTCCCGGCCCGGCTAAGGAACGGCGAACAGAGTGAGCAGATTACAAATGAAGATAAAATAAAACTGAGTTTAAGAACAAGCGTATAATTAAAAAAATAGAAAAACATTTACAGGAAGATGTACCTATGTAATTAAATATAAACCTAAAATTTATTAAAACAATTATACACCTGGGGGTGGTTACCTTAATCTTTTGCTCTCTTAAAATGAAAATTACGGATAGATTATTACTTCAAATCGTTAAAACTATTTATACTAAATCGTAGTTTATGGAATGATAGTTTATGAATGATCGCTGCCCGAAGTCGCGTCGGTCGTAGGGAACGGTGGAAAATAGAGATAGCCGCCCGAAGTCGCGTGTCCTCGGTACATAAGGTATAAAAACAGGAACGCCCTTACTTGTTTAAAGTCAGGTCAAAATGATCAGGACCGGTACTTAGAACTTCGCAGACTGTTTTCAGACATATTATATATGAAAAGACGAGTTTGTGAGTTTGTGGGTCCCTCCTCTTCCCTCCTGAAAAATACGGGAAAAAAGAAGGCGTTAGTTAAAGTCACCTAAGAGATTAAATCAAAGAAAGAAAATAATACGTACCCTTTATCAATATTCTTTTAATTAAAATGAAAGTTCCTCCAAGAAATCTCCAAGTCCTAGTGACGTAACATGTATGAAGATGAAGCTAAAATATATCTGTGCGGTGTAGTGCCGGTGATAATTGATAAATGATATAAATAAAACACTGAGTCCGAAGATGATAAAATATACTATTGATTTCCACAAATAACAATTAAAATGATAATGATATGCGCGTCGCGCTCGGTGATTGATTTCGGTCTGATTCATGCAATACACGTCAAAGCGACTTGACCTAAAACTAATAAAATGCTGACAAAGGTGTTCGAGTGCGTTGCACCGAACATATTCCCGACGGGACAAGAAAACAAGGAAAAAATAAAAATTACAATAACCTACTAAATAACAACAACTCAAAACTTTGTCATAGGTAAGTAAAACTAAACAATTTTAACAAACTAACAATATAAAAAAAAAACATTAAATAACATTGATTTCTTATCAAATGAATTCAAAAAATAATTCACACTCGACTGTCTTCAATGTCAATGTAAACTCTCTTGGTGATTATTGGAGACGTTGCAATGTCCACCATTGATTGGCTTCGTTCACTTAACACTGAACCACTAGGCTGACGGTCAGCCGTGCTCTGCTTTCGCGCACTTAACTCACTAACACTTAGCTGCTGGAGCTGGATGTCCGGAACGCGCTCGGCGCCAGCACTGACGCGCTGCCCGCGCCGCCGCAACCACCACACGACCACTGCTAACACGATGGCTCCTACCACCCCCATGTATGAGACTACGTATTGGTGAATATCATCCCCGGAGAGCTCTATACTTTCGTCTACAGTTTCATGCTTCAGTTTCTCTATGTTTTCTTTCACAATTCTAAAGTCGTTAGAAAGGTTTGTGTCGCTAGCGCTATAGTTATACGCAGTGGGCATTGTTAAATTAAGAAAGTGATTAATTGGAGCTATTTCAAAGTTATTAATTATATGTTGACTTATATTTACTGTATTGGTTTGTGGTATGTTCGAATAAAACGTAAAATCTTTACCCTTGGCTATACATTTATTTTCTAGACGGATAATCCCAGAGTTATCTAATTCTACTGTCTTGATATCTTGATCACACATGATTCTCATGGGGTAGGAATTACAATGAAAATATAGATATGTAGAAGGTTCAGTTAGTTCAAACCATTCGTCACTGCATGTGGTTGTCTGTATTTGACAATTCCCAAGGTCGTCTAATTTACAAAAGTTTTCTACTGCACTCATATGTTTTATAGGGCTATTCAATTTGCATAAATAAACCGTTCCTTGGTGTAAACAATTTTGTAGTTCGTACTGGTTAGTGTCTAGATATGCATCCTTCTGTAAATTCATTGCAATATGAGACGCTCTAGGTATAATATTAATCATTTTGTTGTCAATCTTATGTGGAATTGCGATTAATTTATATAATTGGAAAAAATCACGACTTACGAGTGGAAATTTGATCTCAAAAATAAAGTAGTCTTTTGTTATTCTTGATTTTACGCTTATCAACTTATACATTTCTTGAAATCTTGTTGCTATATCATCTAATGGTAGAGTTAGGTCCTTGGTGAGTTGGCTAGATATAATCTGCAACTCATTTCGGAACTGTTCTGGGCTAAGTAGGTGTATGTTAAAGCGCCCGTGATAAATATCTATTAACGTGCTCAATAAGGTATCTTGTACTCTCCTTAAATTCGATATTAAGTTGACAGCAGTAATAGATGTTAAAGTAAAATCTTCAGAAATTGCTAATCTACTAACTTGTAAAGTGATATTGTCGATCGAGGAATCTAATTTGTAAAGGTGTTTGCTAATTGTTTTATGTTGACTGTTCATAATTTCTTCCGTTCTTTTCAAAAGGTTATATTCTGATTCAATTACCGAGGTCTGATTTTTATAAAGTGCATAAATATGTTTGTTATTTTCTTTTAGTAATCGTATATCGTGTGTATATTTTTCTACGAATCTCTCGTCTAATATTCCGAACAGGCTGTTTGCAATATAACCCACGCCATTGATAAGGCCGCGGCGCCGACGTTGTCTGGAGTGAAACCCGTCTCGCAATTCAAATGCCTGTTTCAGCAAAAGCTCATTGTAATATTTTAATTCCGTATGATCGTGTTGTATTTGTTTTAATATCATATTGCATCGTGTTCGGTCGGGAATTAAATCACATGTTTTTTGTAAATATGTTATGCACTTTTCAACTGTTTTAAATCCTTCCCAATAAGGAGACATATCGTAATAAGTTACCATGGTCCAGTCATCTCGGATCAGTCGCATATCCGCCACAGGGTCAAAATAAAGAGACTTGTTATTTTTATTAAACTTAGACAAAGTAAACATTGCGTTTGATGGTGATTTGTGTTTTTTAACGTTTCTGTTGTTTCAGTGTTATTTGATGCGTCGCGGTTTTCGATATTAGTGTTCTTATTTGATAGCGGTAATAATGATAATTTTGTAACTGGTCTTTTTAAATACCCATTTTTCGTTTTCAGTGTCACTACTCTAACTAACCCATCGTTTCCGGGGTGTATTTCTACCACTTTACCCATAGCCCACTTCCCAGCGGGAAGGTTTTCCTCATGAATGATAACTACGTCGCCAATAGCAAAGTTTTGTCTTTGCTTTAACCACTTACTTTTAGCTGATAGTTGCACGAGGTATTCGCTTTTCCACTGTTTCCAGATATCTTTAAATATTTTTGTTACTAAATTCCATCTTGTTCGAGCATCCTCAGCTGTTTCTATGACGTTACCGCCTGCTCTGCCCGTAAGAAAATGCGCTGGTGTTAAGCACTCCAGATCTTCAATATTTTCCGTCAAACTACACAATGGGCGTGTGTTCTGGCAAGCCTCCAATTGTGATAGCAAGGTGGTGTATTCTTCGAATGTCAGTTTTTGACAACCGATCACTCTTTTTAAATGGTGTTTCAAACTACCAACTGCTCGCTCCCACAAACCTCCAGCGGTGGGCCAGGCGGGGGCATTAAAGCGCCATTCAATCTTCATTTCTGTGATTTCTTTCAAAAAGCTGTCATTGAATATTTGTATTAATTGTTCATATTCTTCTTGCATCATTCGATTGGCTTTGATGAAATTAGTCCCATTATCACTGTAAATATATCTGGGCGTGCCCCTTCTTGCCGCCATCCGACGTAAAGCTGCTAGAAATGCTTCGCTAGTCAGTTCTGAGATCAGTTCTAAATGCACGGCCTTGGTGACCATGCAGACGAACACCGCAATATAGCCTTTTGTCGTCCTCGCACCTCTCCCCTTATTAAACTTAACGTCAACAAATCCTGTATAATCTACCCCTGTGTAATAGAAAGGAGGAGCGGGGTTGCATCGTGATTCTGGCAGGTCACCCATCCTTTGAGGATTTAGCTCCGGTTTATTCTTTCGGCAAGTAACACAGTTTCGAAGCTGTTTTTTCGTGGTATTGATACCTCCCAAAATCCAAAATTTCTTCCTTAATGTTGATAAAGTTAATTTTACTCCGCCGTGATATGTTAACTGATGAGCTTGATCTATGATTAAATGTGTTAATCGGTGACTATGTGGTATGATTATAGGATGTTTTGATTCAAATGGTAAATCAGTGTTTCTCAATCTTCCACCGACTCGTAGAATTCCGTCTTGATCTAGAAATGGCTGTAAACTCAATAATTTGCTGTTCGAACTTAAGATTTTATTTTTCTTTAAATTATTTATGTCATCGCTAAACTCGCTCAACTGTACATGTTTTACAATTCGTAAATTTGCAGCGTTGATTTCTCGCAACGTGATATAAGACGGTCGTTGTACTCGACACGGTGTCAATGCTCTGATTATCCATGAAACAATTAAAATTATTTTTGTAAATGAATTATGTTTTTCTAGCAAATGATCTATGATATTATATTTTTCTTGTTTGATTATCGCATTACATGATCTTTTAACTTCGTGATTTGTAGAATAATTGATATGTTGATAATTTATTTCTAAAGGTTTTGATAAGTATGATGGTCCCTTCCACCATAATGATTGATTTTTAAGTTGTGAAAAAGTTAATCCGCGACTAGCTGCGTCAGCCGGGTTGTCGTTTGTTTTTATATAATTCCAATAATTAGCCGGTATAACTTCTTTAATATTTTTAACGCGATTGGCCACAAAGGGTTTCCAACGATTTTGATCTCCGTGCAACCATCCTAACACAACCATCGAGTCACACCATCCGTATAATTTTATCTCATAGTTCACAAAGCATTCCATGACCTTTTTTGTTAATTTTGAAAGCAGTTCAGCTCCACATAATTCCAATCTAGGTAGTGATACTGATTTATTATATGGAACAAGTTTTGTTTTCGCTGCTATCAATACTACTGAACAAGTTGTCTCTTTTTTAATCCTTGCATATAAAACTGCCGCGTAAGCTTTTGTGGACGCGTCGCAGTAGCCATGGATTTCCAGAGTGACTCCTTGTGAAGTCCCAATCCAACGTGGTATCTTAATATTGTTGATGTTGTGGATATCTTCTTTCAATGTTAACCATACCATCTGAAGTTTCTTAGGTAATTCGTAATCCCATTTTAAATTTTCGCGCCAAACAGATTGGAATAAAAGTTTTCATTTAGTAACTACCGGAGCTATCCAACCCAACGGGTCAAATATTTTTGAAATCTCGGCTAGTAATTTTCTTTTGGTGATTTTAGCAGTGGACTGAAAGTTGATATTGTATTGTAACGAAAAATTATCTTCATTTGTTTTCCATTGCAGGCCTAATGTTTTCGATGACGTTTCGGATTTGAAGTAATAGAAATCGCTGTTTGAATTTTTATCTTCTTTAAGGTTTTTTAATAATTGAGATTCATTTGATGACCATTTCCTTAAAGTGAATCCTCCTGATTTCAATAATTGATTTAATTGAGTAATCTGTTGCTGACCTTGAACTATATCATGACTCCCGTGGACAAGATCATCCATATAAAATGACTCTTCTACTATTTTTGCTGCTTCAGGATAATTTTGTTTCTCATCGGCTGCCAAACGTTTCAAAGTTATCATAGCAAGAAACGGTGCAGCTTTTGTGCCGTATGTTACGGTCATTAATTGATAATCGGCTAACTTATGACTTGAAGAGTCTCTCCATACAATTTTTTGCAACTTTTGGTCTTTATCGTTTACTAATATTTGCCGGTACATTTTTTCGATATCGGCAGTGTAGGCATAACGATATTGGCGCCATTTCAATATTAATGATTGTAAATCTGATTGAAGGTTCGGCCCTCTAAGCATTAGGTCATTTAAGCTTTTTCCAGATGTTGTTTTTGCTGACGCGTTGAATACCACACGAACTTTTGTGGTACTGGATTCTACACGAAGCACTGCATGGTGAGGTAGATAGCATTGTGTTTTTGACTGGTTGTTATTTGATATCTTCATATGATTTAAATCTATATATTCGTTAATAAAGTCTTTATATTGTTTACCTAACTCCGGCCGTTTAATAAGTGTTTTTTCTAAATTATTAAATTGTGCAATTGCTAATGATTTCGATGTTCCTAAGTCTTGTTCAAAGCTCTCTTTCATCGGTATTCTCACTTCATACCTCCCATCCGACCTGCGTCGTGTGGTTCCCTGATAGTATTCGATGCATTTTTGATCTTCTGATGATAATTCGGAGTTTTCACTAATATCTTCCATCTCCCAAAATGATTGAATGTCTTGCAATTGTGTTAAAACGACGTTACAGTGAAATGATTTAATTTTCCCACATAGTAACCACCCTAACTGCGTTTTTTGCGCGAGTGGTTCGTACTGATTGTTCCCCCTGATAATACCTTCTTGCATGATACTAGAATAGATTTCAGCCCCTAATAGTAAATCGACAGGACGGCTAATATAAAACTCTTTGTCAGCTAATTTGATGTTATTGATATGAGACCAATGTTGTTTGGGTAATGATGAATTTGGTAGGTTTTTGATCAATTGATTCATGATAAGCACTTCTATGTTTAGTGAAAAATCGTTGTATAATGACTCAATAGTGATATTTAATTTCCCTTTACAGTTACTTTCGTTTTCTCCGACGCCGAAGATAACACCTCTACATTGCTGACGTTTTAATCCTAATTGTTGAGCCCCATGTTCCGTTATCATTGATATTTGCGACCCTTGATCGATAAGGGCTCGCATGATTTTATATGACCCATCATTTGCTTTAACTTTAATCATTGCGGTTGATAATAAAATCTCTGATGCATTTTGTTGTGTTACGTGCGATGTATTAACTCGATTCGTATTTTGCTGACTCCTGTAATTTGGTCGCATGTTCGAACCAGCTGGACTGGAGGTCGTCGGCCTTTGCACAGTGGCGTCATGTATCAAGGTATTGTGACACCCTGAACATATACGACATCGTCGTACTGAAAAACATGGTTTACCGTAATGCGAATACAGACAATTCTTGCATATATCTAATCTTGTTAAAGTTTTCAATTTGATTTCATTTGGTTGATCTAAAAATTTTTGGCAACTAAATAACCCATGGTCTGAGTTACACAATGGACACTTGATGATTGGAGCGGTAGCATGATATGACTTATTGAATTGTTTTGGCGATTGTCTGTTATTTTGATGATAATTAGAGTAATTGTATTTGTTGTTGGTGTTAACATTCATAGCGAGCGGCTTTTTAGGGTAAAGTGAGTAGTTGTTAGAGTTTAAATATGTATCTTTTTGCACTATATCCTGCTTTCTTTTGGATTGCTCTATCATAGTGAATTTATTCTCCAAGTAATCTAAAAGTTCTTGCAATATAGGTAATTCTCGCGGCTGTTTTAACGATTCAACGTAATCTGCGTGCGTTTCATGATCTAATTTTTGTGTCAGGATATGGACTAATATCGGATCCCAGGTGCTTATGTCGACGCCTAGGTTCTTAATAGCGTTTAAACTCTCTTTCGTGGTGTCATGCATTTTCTTAATTTGAATTAAAGATTGATGTTGTAGATTAGGAAGATTTAATATGATACTAAGATGAGAAGAAAAAATAAGTTTCTTGTTTTCATATCTATGGTTTAAAATGTCCCAACACGTTGTATAATTTTCAGAGCTAATTTGTAAGTGTTGAATTAACCGTTCCGCATCGCCTCGGATTTTACCTTTTAAATATTGCATCTTCTGCGACTTTGATAGAGATGTATTGAGATGCACTGCTTCCATGAAGAGATTTTTAAAGGAGACCCATTGATGATAGCTTCCTGTAAAGACTGGAATATCTACCTGTGGCGTGATATATTCTCTGTGCGATACTGACCATAATTTGGTGTTAATTTCCTCTTTCAATTTGTTAAATATGTTCTCATGGTAACTAAATGAGTCCTCGTAGGCCTCGTCTTCCCCATCTAAAATGGCATCTATCTCCCAATGGAGAGAATCAATGACCGACCAGCGTGATTGTAATTGTTTTAACGTATCTTCGAATTTCCATTTTTCCGCAATACAGTTAACGTCAATGCCCTTTACCGTTCTCATAAATGCTTTAAAATTAATCGCTTGTTTATGTAACATTTCGTCTAACTTGCTCAAAGCTCCCGTAGATCGCCTAGTTATGATATTCGAATGACTGACCTCTCTGGACTTTTCCTCAGGGAAATCGTCCTCCTGTTGAGACCCACCTGGTCCGCTCCCCCCAGCACCTTCACTCTGGTTACTCGGGTTCGGCGTCACTGCTCTAGCTTGGAACACACCTGATTTACTACCACTAGCGACACTCACCTGGTCATATGTGCTCCCTGTCGGCGTTTCAGCTGTCTGCTCGGAAACGAGACGGCTTAAGTAGCTTTTAATTTCTAAATAAAGCTTCTCCGTTCTCTCATACTCCCTACGAGCAAAATAAGGACGCTCCTTGTCCTCATACGGCAATAAAGTTCTATGATTGCTCTGATATTCTAACCAATACGCCTCTACTGTTTCTAACTTCCTTTTAACATACGTCGGGGATGATTTACGATCTGCTCCATCCTTCTTAATGTTGTTGTAGAGTTTCTCAATGATACAGAAAAGTTCTGATTGAGTATTATAGATATCCTCCATTGTTAAAAATTACTGATGATACGATGATAAATTGTTATAAAATTAGACAGATCTTACTTGATTTTCGCCTTCTGTTGCCCCAAACCTGATAGAATTCCTCCAAAAAATGATGATGATGATTTCACTGCTATAGTCCAACACTACGTGGCACTTCCGTCACTGGTTCACCCCGAGTTCAAGAGTTCAATTTCCAAAACGCGAGGTCCCGCTACGAAGCTCGAATGACCAAAAAATGTGCGGTGTAGTGCCGGTGATAATTGATAAATGATATAAATAAAACACTGAGTCCGAAGATGATAAAATATACTATTGATTTCCACAAATAACAATTAAAATGATAATGATATGCGCGTCGCGCTCGGTGATTGATTTCGGTCTGATTCATGCAATACACGTCAAAGCGACTTGACCTAAAACTAATAAAATGCTGACAAAGGTGTTCGAGTGCGTTGCACCGAACAATATCAAACCTATGTACATTTTGTGAAAACCTCAATAAAAATAGTATTTATACTTTTCAAATACTTACCAATAAAATGTTTTAGATATTTAAAAATGAAAGACAAAATTTTCAATTCTAAATTGCAAAGCAAAATCTGGCTTCGTCCCGTGAAAAAGTGAAAAATCTTTACAAAGCACGGCACGAAAACGCGGGAAAACGACGAAAAAACTCCATCGTCAGAAAAAAGAAATGAGTAAAAAGGATGAATGATAATAAGAGTGTGTGTGAAAATAGTAGAATACTTGAATATTTTTAAATGAGGTCGAACATGATTTAAAACTTATTTCAAATATTACATAGATACCAAGGAGTTTTATACAATGAGGTTGATAGTTTGAAAAAAGAGTATGGATGAAATGAGGTCGCATGTACGAAATAAATATAAATTAAGGAAAATATTTGAAATATAATAATAAATGATTGTGATTAAATAAATAAGATGCAATATAAATAAATAAAAATGAAAAAACACAACGTTACAATAACGAATAAACATCCGTCTTGTAAACTTTTTTTATTAATACAAACATAAAATACAAATTAAACATAAACCCAGACAAATAGACATGTTGATGCACACACATATTTGTCTTATCTGAGGATCGATCCTCTACATAGAAGGCAATTATACGTAGGTACGTACAGTCGGGGAATTTCCCGGTTGACCAGTAGTGTTTTTTTAGAAAGCGTTATTTAAAAACAAACATCCATCCATCCAAACATCCTCACAAACTTCCATATTTATAATATTAGTAGGATAGGATAGGATTGATTATTTATTGTTAAAATGCAACGAATGATGGACTTTAATGCCGTGACATCCGAGAGGAATTAGGTTATCGCGGACTTAGAATGTCGCGTGGTGGTGCCATTTATCAGAATAAAAAGTATTCTATATCCATCTATCTCCACGGTTCAAGTTATGTTCATACCAATTTTCACTAAAAGGTTTATTAATTTGTATTTAATTACCAACTATATTATAATCCTAATAAAAAATATTGACTTTACTTTGAAAATAAAGGACTTATCTTACACAACTTTATCCCTTTTTTCACACTTTTGTGGGTGAAATTTTCAAAAACGATAGGTATAATTTTATTTTCAATCGTCAACCTAAATACAAAATTTGAAGATCATAACTTCAAAACTGACGGACATTCATACAAACTTTCATCCCCTATTAAGAGAGGGTAGAATTTCGAAAAATCCTTACTTAGTGTACCTACCCTAGAACTCATAAGAAATCTATGTGCCAAATTTGATGACACTATCAGGGGTGTATTTAATGACCTTTATTTTATGTCTGTAACTTGAGGGTTACCAACAGGTTTTCCGTCTGATAGATGGATTAGATACACAATGTCAACTCCATATTTTCGACAAAAAATGAAGTCAAGACTTGAACGTACTCCCACAACTGTCATTAATAGAATGACAATATTAGGAGTTCGCCTAAGAACTAATTTAAAATATTCTTTTCACCTCACACGCTCTGAAAAGGGGGTTTTGTCAATCAGTTTAGGTGTAGAAAATCGCTTTTTGCGGCCTAGCGCGGCAAAGTACTTTTTTAATTTAATACCTAAAAATATGTCATAATGCGTTCCGAATCACACTATTGACTTTTTTTGTTACATTTCATTCTTATTTTAAATAGCTTTAAATTAACTATAATACACCATTTTCATTTTATTATATTATTTTAGTTCATTCAATCATAAAAACAATAACAATAAGATTAAACTATTTTTATGTGATAAATATTTAACAAGAAAATATACTAGAAAAAAGCAACTAGTCTCATGTCGCCCTGACGGGATAAAAACTATTTGTTATAAAAACGTGACATTTATTTTTAAATTGTCTTTGTCTTGTACCTCATGTCAGTGTCAACATTTACGGAATCGTTTTTATTCTTATTAATACGTAACAATATATTCCTACTTTAAATAACTTTGAATTAACTAGAATACTCCCTTTTTTATTATTTTAGTTTTTTATATCATTAAAACAACGAGAATAAGGTATATTTTGATTAAACTTTATGTTTAAAGAATTTTTTACCGGAAGTTGACCGCGGAAACAACCAATGTTCCTCGCTGTTGTGAGGTGAAAAATTGTGTGTTGCGCTCGGCAGAAAAGTTTTTAGCGTCTTGTACCTTTGAAATCCTCGCTTCGCTCAGGATTCAATCTTTGAACCACTCGCTACGCTCTTGGTTCAATCCTAAAATACTTCGCTTGCTGAGCTTTCAATAGAGCTAACTCGCCGTTAAATAACCAAGTTTCCAGCCTGGCATAACAAATAACTATTGCCAGTGAGGTAGTAGTACCATATAGGTAGTCGTTTTTCTTTTCGCTTAATGTTCCATTCTTTTGTAGATTCTGACATTTTCTGTGCTAAGCCAGGCACCCAAACGTACGAAGTCATAAGTCTTGACTACACTTTTTGTCGCAATTATGTCATCTAACATACCTCGAATAATAATCTGTTATTGATCCTCAAGTTAAAACAAGTCATTAAAAACACCCCTCATGATGTCATATTGGGCAAAACAAGCTATGATAATGACGAGTTTGTTGAACTTCCAAAAAAAAGAGGAAGAAGGTTAGGTGCCCTTAAATGCATTTTCCAAATTGCACAATTATAGAATGCGAATAAAAAAGCAAACATAATTGTATTTACAGCAAAAATGGTAATTATGAAAGACTGACATGCTTTTTACGACTAATTATCACAACAAATGATTAGTTCTTATCAAATATTGTCTAATGTAAGATTTTTCTGTTTATGTTAAATTTTAGACTAAATTTAAAGGCAATCACGTAGGGTTTGACTGTATATTTCGATTTAAATTTATTTTTATGTTAAACACTGAGCTTTGTTGTGATTTTGCTTTGTTAAAAAAAAAGAATTAGCGCCGGAGTAGGTTTTACTTTTTGCATATTTTTTTTAAGTTTTACTAATGAAACGGGTGTCCTTAGAAGTGCATAAGAAGTATTTCGTAGATCAAAGCGTATATAAATATAAATGATTCTAAAACTTCTTGTTGTTGAGGTGACAGGTTGACTATGGTCTCGGTTGCTTAGCGACAGACTGTTGATAATGTCTTTTACTTGTCTCTTGTTTTATTGTCAATATATATTTTTCGATTCTCTATAAAAACTAATGTTTTCTTATATCTTATTACCTAACTTAACGTTCACTTTAATAATAAGGCTATAGCAGAAGCCTCAAAGGTGCAAATAGTGCACCTAAACGGAAACAACTACAAGCACTGGAGATATAGGATCGAAACAGTGTGCAGAGCAATTCCCGGAGCTGATCAAATTTTAGAAGGAAAATTGATTAAACCCGGAGAACCAGCAGTGACTGCTGATGCTGCTGCAAAAGTAAAGTATGAGAACGATTTATTACAATTTATAAAGATAGATTGCACAATATTGACTCTGATGACAACAAATATGACCGATGAGTTACTGGAGCAAGTCATGCGTTACAAAAGTGCAAAAGAAGTATGTGACGAACTAGAATGCCTATACAGTGGAAGTAGCGAAGACAGAAGTTATGATCTCTGTCTGAAATTCTTTGATTATAATAAGGATCCTGAACATGACATAAGGAAGCATATATCTGCGTTGAAGAATATTTGGCATGAGCTGAATAGCCAAATCGAAGCAAATCTGCCTGAGATATTACTGATTTGCAAGATACTCGGAACTTTACCACAAGATTATTTTGCTTTCAAGTCGAGTTGGCTTTTAATCACAAAAAAGGATCGGACAGTGGAGAATCTGACATCGCAACTGAGCGCTTATGAAAAAGCTTTGACTGCTAAAGTAGAAACGGATAATACCGAAAATGTTTTAACCGTCAAGACACAGAAGAAGAAGAAGAATACAGTTTTTAAATGTAATTATTGCGGAGAAATTGGACATGTTGTGCGGAAATGCCAAAAATGGATAAACGATGGAAGACCGCCAAAGCCGTCGAACGCTAGTCAAAACCCAAATGTAAACTTGACTGTGTTAGCTATAGAAGATGGATTGCCAATGGATAAGGTTAACTGGTACGTTGACAACGGAGCGACAAGCCATGTAACGAACAGCGGTGACTTCTTCGAGAGCTTCGAGCACTTTAAAGGAACACATACGGTGACTGCGGCGAACGGAGAAACCATTGAAGCCATTGGTATAGGCAATATTAAAGCTGAAGCCATTGTTAATGGAAAAGTTGAGCAAATACTTTTGAAAGACGTTTGGTATGTCCCAAAAATTAGAAGGAACTTATTCTCAGTGCTATCTGTGCATGATAACTCGATCACAAGTACGTTTGAGTCTACGCCTAAGCAATGTGTAGTAAAGGTAAATGGAGAAGCAAAAGTAATTGGAACTAGAACGATTAAAGGGGGACTATTCAAGCTGGAGCTGAAATGTGTCGCACCCAAAAATCAAGAAGTTAATCAACTACTGACAAACCCTTTACAAGTCTATCATGAAAGGCTAGTACATCAAAACAAAAGACATGTTCGTCAAGTGATCGAAAAAGAGCTAGGATTGAAAATGGAGAACAAACAGTCCGACATATGTGAAGGCTGCATTTATGGAAAAGCGCACAGGCATTCATTTGGAACAAGGGTTAGAGCCACTAAACCTGGACAACTAATCCATACAGATTTATGCGGACCATTTCCATATTCAATTTCGAAGTTACGATATTACATTCTGTTTAAGGACGACTTCACACGATATCGCCACATCTATTTCATTAGACAAAAGTCTGAAGCAGCTTTAAAGCTAAAGACCTTCTTGAATGAAGCTAGAACTGCGGGACATGTCATTAAAGAAATGTTAAGTGACAACGGAGGTGAGTTTGTTAGCGCGGAATTTAAAAATATTCTAACTGAAAACGGAATTAAGCAAAGATTTACAATGCCCCACACCCCAGAGCAAGCAGGCTGCGTAGAGCGAGAAAATCGGACGGTAGTAGAAGCCGCACGCTCCATCATGCATGCACATACAAAAATTCCTGATGGTTTATGGGCAGAAATAGTAAATGCGACAGTCTACGTGTTGAATCGCACAGGGCCAACGAGTGTACCAAGCAAGTCTCCACATGAGCTGTGGTACGGACAGAAGCCAGCGATCAAACATCTTAGAATCCTTGGTTGCACCTGCTATGCCCATGTTCCTAAAGCTAATCGCAAGAAACTGCACAAAAAGGCTCAAAAAGGGATACTTATTGGCTATGAAGGAGATGAAGGCTATAGGATCTGGGACAAAGAAGCATTGAAATTGATTAGATCCAGAGATGTAACTTTTCAAGAGGTACCGCTACTGGGAAAATCAAAAGAGGATGTACCTAGATCGACAGAGCCGACGCCTGTTCTTCAAAAGAACATCAATCATAATTTCCCAAGTTTCGAAAGTGAACATGAAATGAATGTTAATAGAGAGATTGGAGAACGACGTGCTTCAGAGGCTGAAATCGAAATAATTTCAAGACCTTCTTCATTTAGAGCACATATCGAAACCAATGAAGAAATGGTAGATGATGTGAATGAAGACGATTTCGAGTCCTTGCCTTCTGAAGAAGAAATCGAAAACATAGATGAAGGAAACGAAAGCGACAACTCAGACGGAAACGTTGAAAGAGAAGTAAATCGCAGCAATAATTCTGACGAAAACGTCGAAAGAGAAGAAAATCGCATGGTTCTCAGAGATAGAGCAAATCTAAAGCCTTCTGTAAGATTTAATGATTATATTATGGCTCTGGAAGCCAACAATTTATATGAGCCTCAAACCCATACGCAGGCAATATCGTGTTAAGACAAAGAGAAGTGGATAAAGGCTATCGAAAGCGAAATAAATTCGTTAAGAGATAACGAAACATGGGAACTAGTCGAACTACCAAAAGGTCGAAAAGCCATCCCATGCAAGTGGATTTTCAAAGTTAAGACCAATCCCGATGGCTCAATTGATAAATATAAGGCTCGGCTAGTCGTAAAGGGATATTCTCAGAAGAAAGACATTGATTTCCATGAGACTTTTAGTCCAGTTGCTAGAAGCAGCACGATACGAGCCATTTTAAGCGTGGCTGCAAGGGAGAAACTGAAGCTATCACAATTCGATGTGACTACAGCTTTCCTATATGGCACATTAGACGAGGAGATTTACATGAAACCGCCTGAAGGTTATGCTGATGAGCGGTATGTCTTCAAATTAAAGAAGAGCTTGTATGGATTAAAGCAAGCTCCGCTCTGTTGGAACAGATGCATCACAGACTACATCGTAAAGACAGGATTCAAGCAAAGTAATTCTGATCCCTGTTTGTTTGTAAGAAGACAAGGAAAGGAGAAAATTATTCTCGCCCTGTATGTAGACGATGGTCTATTGGCATATACCAGTGAGAAAATGGCTAACTGTTTCCTGAATGAACTGAGAGCACATTTCAAGATAACAGTAAAACCCGCAAGCTATTTTCTAGGAATGGAGATAAAAAGATACTCTGATGGCTCCATTCTGCTGCATCAAAAAGCATACGTCACTCGCTTGTTGGAGAGGTTTGGTATGGACAAATGTAAGCCAGCGACAACACCAATTTTAAAGGCAAATAATGCTCAGGTTGAGGAAGAAATTACGAAAACATTCCCCTACCGTGAAGCTGTGGGTGCCTTATCTTTTTTGATGACAAGCACAAGGCCTGATATTGCTTATGTAATAAGTGTTGCGTCACGAAATTTGGAGAAACCAACAAAAGAGAACATCTTGAACGTAAAAAGAATAATGCGATACCTAAAAGGAACTATGGACGAAGGTATACGTTACATGACAGATAATGTTCATAGTCTGGAATGTTACAGCGATGCAGATCATGGTGGTGATTTGGAAACTGCGCGATCTACATCAGGCATCCTATGTATATACGCTGGACGTGCTATCTCCTGGTATAGCAAACGGCAGAGCACTGTTGCAATATCCTCGACAGAGGCAGAAATAGTAGCAGCTAGTGAAACCGCTAGAGAGACTATATGGCTGCAAAAGATATTACAAGATCTAACTGGTGTTCACTGCCCTGCGACCTTAGGTATCGATAATGAAAGTGCAATGAGACTGGCGAAAAAACCAACGAAATTTCACCAGAAGACAAAGCACATCAGAATAAGATCCTTCTTTGTCAGAGAGTGCATTCAAGATGGAAGTATGACAATTTGCCATGTGCCAGCAACCAGACAAATAGCTGACATGCTTACAAAACCGCTATATGGGCCCAGACTTGAAATGCTAAAGAAGATGGCTGGCATTATCATCATCAACAGGGGTGGATGTTGAGGTGACAGGTTGACTATGGTCTCGGTTGCTTAGCGACAGACTGTTGATAATGTCTTTAACTTGTCTCTTGTTTTATTGTCAATATATATTTTTCGATTCTCTATAAAAACTAATGTTTTCTTATATCTTATTACCTAACTTAACGTTCACTTTAATACTTGTAAGTGTAGGTACTACCCACAAAGTAGGTTTAATTTATATGTAAAATTACCTTAAAATTAGTTGTGTTTATGTGTCATGCATGCATGGTTATTTAATTTGAACAAAATAGAACACTAAATATAAAAGCTTTTTATTTTATTTATCATACAAAAGATATACACTCATTTGCAAAAAAAAACGGGCGGTTTTGATTTTCATTCATCTTTAAAAAGTTACAATACCAAATAGGTTTCAATCGTTTGTACACGTTACTGGCCGGTTTTAAAAATGCTGTGGTATTTAAAAAAGTACGTGCTAAATTCAAATTTTCATTTGATGCTCTTTTTTACAGAAAACCCCTTTTTATCCTACATTTTTCGATCGACTTTCGTAACTTTTATTCAATTTTTATCGATTAATTTCATATCCTTGACTGTCAAAGCTTTATTTATTGCAGTTTGGCTGTATCAAAAATGGTAGATAAAGTGGTAAAAGCTACCAAAATTATCGCGCTGCTTGAAGAGGGTTGCAGCCAATGTTTCGTGGCTAGGAGGCTAAATGTTAGTCGAACGACAGTAAACTTTTTTATTTTTACTTCATGAGTATATGCACTACTAGCGAACATACACTACTAGCGAGGCTTAGCATTATTTCCCATAAATTGTATCAAAATTTTATGAAATACTGATGAAAACGATTATTTTCTTATTAATTTACGATATTGTGAGGATAAAACTACCTATAATTATCAAACAAAGCAATATTAACATTTGAAATGGTTCATTGCTTAGGTGCCCGTTTTTTTTGCAAATGAGTTTAGTTAAATACTAAATGAAACATCTAGTGAGACTCTGAATGTAGGAGTAAATATTAAGAAAAGTGGTAGAGATATCACGTAAGTGACAATTTACGGTGAAGATGCGTATAAAGTTATTTTTTTTGTTTATGTTCAAATAAAGTATTTTATGTACAAACAGCTAAATTGCCAAAAACAAAACTTCATAAGTAGGTATATTTTTTCAATCACTTTTTTGTCTCCTGAAAAGTTACGTTTTTGCACTTGCGAGGTGTCACATCTTTTCATGAGATTGGAATTGGAACTACGCGGGTGACCGCGGGCTTCCAGTAGTTAATCAAATTTTGGCCTGAAATTTTTTAGAAACCCACTCGTGTCCGTTTCGACTGCTCGGCCACAGTGTCCCAGAAAAAAAACGACTACGTCAACATTACGAAGTAATTTGTAGAAACTTATAGTAAATTTTAAATAGAAAAATATTGGAAAAAATTAACTCGGCCACAAGTGAATTCTCAGGCTGGAATCGAACCAGCGACCTTTGGAAATCCGGTCCAATGCTCTAACCGCTGAGCTACCGAGACTTGCGAACCACCGTCGAAATTCTCCAATACTTTTATATTTTTAATACGCTGTAGACCAGCGTTGTTACATCAATGCTAGGAAATATCCTTGCATTCGAAAGAAACATCTTTTCAGGTGTTTAACGATCGATGTTTATTGGCAGTTGCATCTTAATCGATCGTTAAACACCTGAAAAGATGTTTCTTTCGAATGCAAGGATATTTCCTTGCATTAATAAAACAGTGGTACTTGTACAAATCATAATACGTTGCATACCTATTTCAAGGAAATATAAATGAGTGTCCGATTAAATAAGTGTTTTCTTTGTCAATATGTTATTGTATACGAAAACGGTATAAATATTTTCGTATCTGTACCTATACTTTCCTCATCCAACTCTACCGTGTTTTTATAGCAAATAAACAATTTCATTTCATTTCATTTCATTTCATACGTATACCTCATTATGATAAGTAATACCTACGTGATTAAAATGGCGACGCCTTTGGAAATGTCTGTTTGACGCAATACAAATCATGGTCACACTACTTCTAGCTTTACAGGTAATTTTTCTCACAAAACGTTTCGACGCCTTCGTCTGAATATTTAATCAATTACATGACGCAATATCTAATTTAATTGAGATTTAAAGATCTTAGGTACGAGGCACGTACCTATAGTAGTTGCAAAGTAAGTACTCAGTACCTTAGCAATTTCTGGATCATGAAATAACTATTCAAAAATTATAGGCGTTTTCATGAAACACGCAGGGGTTTATTTAAATATCATGCAGGTCCTTATGCCAGCCATTTATAATACTATCAACATTCGTATCAGTGATTAGCAAAAAGAATGGAACCTCTACGACGCTCCGTTTTTAAGATCTGAGTGGGCGCGCGGTTCTAACCGTTTCGACTGCGCGGCCATGGCTTTGAAGATCTACAGGTCGTGAACTACAAACTTTAGGGCTTTACTCTAACTTTCTATAAATTCTGCGAAATCGTATCTTTGATTAGCAAAAAGAATGGGACCTCTGAGAAGCTCCGTTTCTGAGATCCCTATGTTCGCTCGGCTGTCACCGTTTCAACTGCGCGGCCACGACTTTAAAGAACTATAGCTCGTAAAGTACATACTTCAAGGCTCTATTAAGACTTTCTACAATTTCTGCGAAATCATATCAGTGATTAGCAAAAATAATGAGATGTCTATGTAGCTCCCGTATATGAGATCTCCGTGGCCCCGCAGTTCTCCACGTTTCGACTGCGCGGCCATGGTTAAGCCCTTATAACTTTCTGAATATCGGTTCTGCAAATTTGCGGTTTTCTTTATTAGTTTTCTACAAATTACTTCGTAATGTTGACGTAGTCGTTTTTTTTCTGGGACACTGTGGCCGAGCAGTCGAAACGGACACAACCCACTCACGTTATATTTTTTAACATAGGTAGGTACTTTTCATATGAGCCCGTGGCGCAGTGGTTCGCGCGCTCGGCCAGCGATTGTTGAGGTTAAGCAACTTTTGCAACGGTCGGTCACGGGATAGGTGACCAAAAATTTACTATATCGAGCTCCTCCGAGCTTCAGAAGGCACGTTAAGCCGTTGGCTGCATTTGCAGTCGTTAAAACCCACCAATCCGCATTGGACCCGTGTGGTGCGTCATGGTCTATTCTCCTTATCCATCCATAAGGCCAATGCCCCAGCAGTGGGGTCATTAAAAATGGCTGATGACGACTTTCCATTAAAATACATTATTATTTCTACTTCGTTCTTTGACGACCTCCGTTGTAGTGGTATGTACATACGTACACCGGTTTTCAATCTGCGGTCCTGGGTTCAAAACCCGGTGGGGGCGAATGTTTTTATGGTGAATATGAGCATTTTTGTACTCGAGTCATGACTGTTTAAACTATTTATTTATATGTATATGTATTTCTACCCCTGGGGCTAGCTAATTGGTGTAAGATATATCGATTTATTTTATACATTAAATATAGGTGAAGGACGATCCTAGCCTGGATCTTTTACTAAAATGGGGTAAATAACAATACCAAATTCACATTCATAAAAATGTATTTAATGTTATTGACATTGGGTAGGTACACATTAATTAGACGTTGAAAAACAGCCAATTCATATCACTTCAAAAGTAGATGGGAATTGTCAACTCGAAACTTTATAGGCACTTTATAACTGAAATATTTTAAATAAATAATAAATTAGGTCTTTTTAAAAGTTACTGGGGAAATCACTATTTAGTATATATGAGATTATGCCAATATATTTTGCACTTAAATTAAGGTTTTATTACAAAGATGTTTTGGAACCACTTGTGTCTATGTTCTACAGCATAATAATTGTTTTATAGCATGCAGCTTTAGCATCACCATGTCAACTTGTCAAATCAGTTAAAAAATACTGTAAGTAAACATCATTCGCGCAAAATATAAATATCATCAATTCAAAACTAACTCCAAATTATGATTGAAATAATCTTTGAATTTCAAGTCAGTCTCATCAAAAATACATTGAGAGTTCATGTTCATTGAAGCTTGCTATAAAACAAATAATATGTTTTATTTATTTTGTATTCACTAGTACCAGTATTAAATATAAACATACAATAAGATGGTCAATTCCATACTTTACTTCAATAAGTCGAGATGGGTGTTTTTTAGAGATTTTTTATTGAGACTTTGAATAGACTTTGTATCTCTTAGTCATTTAGCACCAGTAGTGTAATAAGATTATGTATACCTCAGTAATACTATTCATCTACACAAGGGTCACCAAAGATATAAAAGAGGAATAATATTCTTCTCTTCCACTAGTGAATACAAAATTTTGTATACAATAGACAGCTTTAAAATTACTCCTAAATCCACAAGGAATTACTCTTACAATTGCATGTGACTAAACATATACTAAGAGATGGTCTAGTATAAAGACTCCGTATTAGAGGAACGTGGTTTCTTGATCTTTTCGAGGTTCTTAATGACTATGTCATGCAGTGAACAGTAGCGGTTGCGGATCTCGCACATCACCAGCCACAATGAAAGATACTCTTTTTCGTCCAATTCCTGCAAAATAAGATAAAATAAATTGAATACTAAAATATTATTAATTCAACTGCATAAATGGTAAGACAAGGTACAGAAACAAATCAAAATAGAAACAACAATTTACATTAAAAAAATATATATATATGAACATTATACTTGTAATTTTGGTGAGATGGAAACAAACTTACTCTCACTGCTCTTCTGTAGTCATCAATGTGTGGGTATTTAGCGACTTTAGATACAATCTTTGCTCTTGAGATGAAGTATCGAGAGATTTGGTCAAAAAATGCAGCCGCCTCGGACTCCACAGATTGGATTTCAGCAAGAGTGTCCTCTTGTATTGATACACCAAAGTTGTTTCCATCTTCAATTTTGGGGATCATAAATGAAATCCACATTTTTAACTAAAAGAAATTTTTTAAAGTTGGTACAATTCATATTGAAACAAACATTTATAACATATAAGGATAATTATACACAAACCTAAAAGTATGTCAACTATTGACACATAATATAAGGAAGGCCCAACAATGTATAAAGACGTATTAAAAGTTAATAAGACATAAAATAGTAATTTATTCAACTCACTAAATTAGAATCTTCAACAAGTTCCCTTATATGTGGTTTAACAAGATGTATGAGGTCACAAAGTGGTTTGTTGCAAGGAACGGTCCCATTGGGCAATGCATACACCCTTGTTCCCTCTAAAGTAGTGTTGCTGGACACTTCTGATGAATCCAAACGCTGGCGCTTAGCATTAGGCTCATTCACAGCTGCAGCAGGGGGAGGTACTGGAATGTTTAAGTCCTAGAAAAATTTAACACATTACTTTTATATAATCATACTATCTTAACCTGTCAGGCCCCAGGTTATGAGATACAATAAATATTCCATTGTTCTCTGGATAAAAGATATGGATTTGTTTCTTACCAAAACAAAAACTGACTTTAAATGTATGACTTTTTTATGAACGACAGGGAGACTATAAGCCTTCTTCATACCTAATGTTAAGTATTGATAAGGCTGAAGATGGAAGCGAGCCTCTCCCGGAACCCTCAACCACTGAGGACTGGCTATCTTATCTCTAACTGCCGGAACAATAATGCTGAAAACATTGTTGTTATGGCGTCAGACTTAGATAAGATGGTGGTGGCTAGCCAGGCGGACTTACAACAAGTCCTACCACTATTAACATGTTTACTTATAGTTGATCTTTACAAGTGTTAGAACATTTAAAATTTAGGATTTGTTTAAGTCTTAACAGCTGTTACAAGCCTGTCATATATTGAAGAAACGAAAGTTGTGTAATTACAGAAAACTATTGTCCTTATCATTTAGTCACTGCAACCGAACTAACAACAACATAAGTTACTATCAAAGTTTAGTCTAGTATAGAAACAATACTTCCACTACATATTTGCCATAATTCCTAAGAAATATTGAACAAATTACACTGCAATTGCAAAATACATAAACTTTAATTATTTATTACAGCTGAATCAGACAATATACCAATGAAATGTTAAAGAGCTTCTTTGAAAATACGCTCATAACACTTGTTTTAGTTAATTACAAAAAATACAAACCTGATGTACATCAGCAAAATCACGATTCTGAAAACTTGGTGTCTCTAATAACTCATTCAATTTTACAATCTTTTCTGGAAATCCCTTTATTATTAAGTGTTCAGCCTTCTGCTTCAGAGAATCTTTATACTCTTGAACCTGAAATAAAAAGTAGGTATGCTTAGCTTTCGTGGACACCATTGATATCCCCATCCCATACCATGGCCGTCAAGTTGAGGTTATGTTAACTTGGTATGTAAAACTGACAATTTAAAGTAACACTAGAAGTAAGTACAAATTAAGAAGGAAACTAATAACATTATTAGTTTGTCCTATTATAATAGAAATAACTAGTAAACATTCGTAAAATATGCATACACTTATTCAGTTTGTCAAACAAAGCAACGCATGATAATAAGATAGATATACATAAAAATATTTACCTTTTTCGCTACGTCTGTCATTTTTATTTGATTTGTATGTATTTTAACCTACTTACAGCCTTTGACTACGCTACAAATGATTAAAATCAGAAAAATTACAAAATTTACTGACTCCAACCAAATACTCGTGTCCCACGCGAATGATTGAATGAATGGCTATTCGGTCATTCTTTGGTGGCAAGCATGAAGCTATTGGTAGCAAGTACAAAATGAGTGAATGAGTTTACTGTGGTGTGGTGTTCAACATTCTAGCAAGTTTTTGAGTTTTTGTATAAAAATATCATGAATAACTTTTTTACCTTAGCTAGGAGTTCCTCTAAATTAAAACTTGTTTCCATTTCTATGCTTTAATTTCTCTTGAGATTTTTTTTTTGACATTTGTCTTTAGTTTATACTTTAAATTTTTTACAGATTTTTTTTATTAGCAATGGATCAAAACTAAACTTCTTGATTTGTCAGCTAAAACATGGGTACCATTAAAATGGCGAAGGTACTATTAAAAATTATTATTCGATGAAACGTTTTACTAAGAAATGTATTTCAAAAGCCGGGTTTACAGCGAATTGTCAAATTACTTATGTTTGGAAGCAATAAAAAAAAATATTTATTTATTTAATAATGTTTTTTGAAAACATTGATTGACTTTTGTTAAAATTTTTTTTTTTTTTTTTTTCAAAAAAACATTAGATGGAGTGTAGACTCGGCTCAAAGGTGGCATTCCACTTATCCAATATTTTGGTCCATCCAAGTTCTAACCGCTCTATCGGCCAGGCCGCCACCCGCTCGGTGCCTCTTATCGGCATGTCATTCGACACCTATTGTATTGTAACGTAAACAAATTTCGACGCGCACACGTAGTAACCGTCAACAGAGACTCTTTGTCGCCACGCATGGTGATAACGTTTTGTTTTTTGTAAGGCGTACGAATGGCACTTGTAACTTATTTATGTGGTTTTGACTGTATTATTTATTTATTTTTTGTTGTCAGCAGTATGTATTTGTATTTTTTATCGATACGTATATGTTTATGGGTGCAACCCTAATCCTTTGTCATTTTGACTACTGACACTGTTATGTTGGTACCTCTTAGAAAAACTCAGGTTGGTAGATTAAAAACTACGTTCACTTCACAAATCAGTTTAGTTCATGAAGCTATTCATGGTTATTGTATCTCTATGTTCATGGTTTAGTTCCTTCATGGACTTGCGTGGTGCTGGTGACATTGACAGTTTTTTTTTAATTATTATTTGCATGCTTTGGCTACATGACCATCTGTTTATAAAGTAACAAAAATAAATGTGTACCATTGTACACATTTTTAAACAAATTTTCAATCAAGATATTCCAGCTCCAGGTTTTTTGAACCAAGCTTTCGCATTGGGTACGGGGACAATTTCAGCGTGCCATTTGCCCTTAATTTTTCGTCTTTCAAATTGACAGTTAAATTGATCAGGGATTACACATAGAGTTTGTTTGGATCCCTGGACATACAGACATAAATGGCAATGTGATGGCTGATAAACTTCCTCATGACGCAGTCACATGCGGAGATATCTTCCCTTATAAAAATTATTGCCAGGACTTATTAGCCCTTCCCAAGTTAACTTTACAAGACGATTGGAAAAGTGTATGGGATTACAGTCAACAAAGTAAAGGCAGATTTTATTCAGAAGTTCAAAATAATATTCCTACTAAACCATGGTTTTCTGTTTTAAAGTTTAGCAAGATGGAAACCTCTATCATTATACGCATGAGATTAGGTCACACATGTACTCCATCCCATCTTGCCTAGCTCCTTATTGTGGACGACCCCCGGTGTGAGTGCGGGTTGGACGAGGGGAATTTGAACCATATTATTTTTGCATGTCCGAAATTCAAAAGAGATGATTTTTTTAATGAATTAATATCGCTCCGAGTTCCATTGCCAACCAATATTGTAACTCTGTTATCTGTTATAGATAGCAGCATATATAAATGTATTTTATCCTTCCTTATGTCTAATAATATAAAACTGTAAATCATTTCCTATATATATATTTACCTAATAAAAAAAAAGCCTTCCTGATCCCATCCAACTTCCGTTATGTTCCTACTTTCTAAATATTAATTCCGTTTCCCAATTTTTTTTACTTGACGTTGGCAAGTGTACAAATTGTACAAGCCACTGAAAAAAAAAAAATTTAATGGCGTGCTCGCTAGCGATGGGCGATTGTTACTAAAAAAACAATCGAATGAATCGACAATTGCACTAGTATGTATTCGATTGTCGACTCATTCGTCCTTACCTAGAAACAATCGAATAAAATTGATGATCGCTTGTTACTAAAAAATAATCGAATGAATCGACAAAATTGTACTAGTATCTATCATTGTGTTCGATTGTCGATTCATTCGTTCTTACCTGAAAACAATCGAATAAAAATTGATGATCAAATGTTACTAAAGAATAATCGAATGAATCGACAAAATTTTATAGTATCTACTAGTATCTATCATGTGTTTATTAACCCAAATATTCTGTGGTGGATTCTTTATTTAATCAGCTTGATGCTTGATTTTTTTGTTTGATCCTAGCTTCATTAATTAACGAGAAAATAGCAAGCTAAGATTATTATATATAAGCTTTTAGCTAAGATTCCGACGGCCGACATTTTTTTTTTCAAAAATAAAAAATAAAATAAAAGCTTGGACTGCCCTGGGGGGTGTCAAAAAAGTCTCGGACTGATAAGTGGTTAGAGAAATATGACAGTTTTGGATAGGTTGATGTCACTTGCACCACCACCACGAATAGCTACCTACCTAATACTTAGCCGTTTAGGTAGGTACTTTCTTTGATCTTCAGTAGGTACAATAACTAAAAATCAATGATTATGTATATCTTCATGTGTAGCTGACTGTAGGTACAGTGTAGTACGGTACGGTACTGTACAGTACCTACAGTACGTAGAGTACGTAGGTTTGATTTATTCGTGGTGAACCGCCGCCGGCCGTATGGTTGTTTCTATGAAACCGATAAATCAGTTTTTGAAAATTGGTCAGATCAACAATGATTTTCATTCGTAGTAATTAAAATTAATGCTCTTGATGCAATCGGTTGTTTTAGTAACAATCGCGAAGTTACTAAATTAATCGATCAACAGGTTACTGGGTATATGTACTAGCTAGTAATTAATAATTCGGATGAATGCTTTCGTTTGCATCCTACTAACAATATTGAGTGATAACGATTTCATTCGAACACAATCGGCTGTCGATCGTTTTTTAACAATTGCGAAATTACTAATAAATCGACTACATTCGAATGCTTTCGATTGTTCTAGTAACAATCGCGTAGTTACTAACAATCGATCATCGATTGCATAGTAACGATTTTCATTCGAACACAATCGACCGTCGATTGTTTTTATAACAATTGCGGAATTACTAATAATCGACTAGTTATGATTTTCATTCGAATAATTTCGATTGTTTTGACAATCGAATAATTCGATTTTTTTAATAACAATCGCCCATCGCTAGTGCTCGCGGTTAAATTCGCGAATTTTGCACATGTCAAGTAAATATATTTTGTATTTATAGAAATTATACGGTAGATTGAGTTAAAAATGGAGCCTCACAACACGTGATATTACGAAAAGAACTCGGGTGACACTCCAGCTAAATGGTTATAATTATGACTGACGTCTGACAGTCGTAGTTAATTAAAATTATATTTTTATTACATTAAAATATTTTAATTATCTTGTTGATATTGGTTGGTGCACGGAGCACGCACAATGTCCTTTCGATTTAATTTCGGAGGTGAACGAAGTTCCGAATCAGGTAACATTTTAGGTATTTTTAATATTGTAGGTTAGATACGTCTTGTAACAATGTCTACTGTTTCAACTGGAACTTTTAATTTTGCAGATGTTACTCCCTCAAAAGATGAAATTCAATGGCTTGATAGCCTAGAAGTCATACCTAACATACAGTTAAAAGAATTGGATAGTATGGTGAGACAGGCAAGAATGTTTACATGCGGTGAAGTTGAAATTGGTCATGTTGTGGTGAGTGATGCCGTTTCTAACATGACAAAAAATTCACCAGATATTGCTTCTAAACTTGCTAATGAGGCACACAGTGATCTCATAACTGGAAAGTATGAAGGTAGTTAATCTTCCAAAGAATTATAACAATTCACATGAAACACTGTTATATTGAAATAAATAAACTGTGACCAAAATTAAACCTGAGATAGTTCATTAAAAGAGTATAACGTTGAAGTAAAATTTCTTCTTTGTCTTGAAAAAAGGGACAAACTTTTTGAGCAGCCAAGATTTTGGTTAGAAAATATTTAAGTGTTGTCTAGAGTACCCACTTGTTACCGTCCTTTTAAAAGAACACATAACATAAGTACAACATATAATACTTAAAAAATTGATAATTAAATAATTAAAAATTTTAGGCTATTTTACTAGTGTTGCTTATAAACAACACAGATTTTCCGAGTTTCTACTAGGAAAATATATTTTCTTTTTTTTTCTTACATTATTTAGTATTTTTTAAACCACATACAAAAAATAATTAAGTTCAAATGCAATGTTACAATTCAGTAACGTCTGGGTTATAACTACTTTGCACATTAAAAATCAGGGAAAGTTGTTTTATTCCATGAACAGTTTAAGATATTCTTTAGTGGTGTGTTATTTTTGTACAGGTGGATTAAAAATATGGGAATGTACTCATGATTTGATCCAATATTTG
This sequence comes from Chrysoteuchia culmella, assembly GCA_910589605.1. Lineage (NCBI taxonomy): Eukaryota > Metazoa > Arthropoda > Insecta > Lepidoptera > Crambidae > Chrysoteuchia > Chrysoteuchia culmella. The sequence continues at coordinate 9,568,990 of OU342651.1, forward strand.
ATTGAACAAGAAGAAATTATACATTTTCAAGATAAAAAGGTATTGGATCTTGGATGTGGTGCTGGAATATTAGGAATATATGCTTTTTTAAAAGGTGCTTCTGTGACCTTTCAGGATTATGTAAGTTTTTGCAGTATCATAACACATTTATAATCACATTTAGAAAAAAAACATTAACACATTCAATGCATTGTGTTCCAGAATATTGAAGTGGTGGAATATATTACTATACCTAACATATTACTTAATATTGAAGAAGAAGAAAGGGAAGAGAGAATAAGGAAGTGTTCCTTCTTTTCTGGCGATTGGGCATCATTCAACAGGAAGTTGGATGCAAATATGGTTTATGATTTTATACTCACATCAGAAACCATCTATAATGAAGTAAATTATGATAAATTAATAACACTATTTAGACAAAGATTAACTAACAATGGATCAATTTATGTAGCAGCTAAAACTTGTTATTTTGGGGTAGGGGGTGGAATCAGACAGTTTGAAAAATATGTAAATGAAAGCAATCTCTTCCAATGTGAAATTTGCTGTGTAAATATGAGTGGTATACAACGAGAGATATTAAAAATAAAAAAAATATTATAATTATAAAGTGTATTACTTTTTTTAAGCATAATTAAATTTTGAATCTTAATTAACTATGGAAGACTGCAATATTTTTATCTTTGATTGTATTTAGATCCCTAAGGTGAAAGTCTATCATAAACCCAACCATCTTCACCTTCATGTAACAACTTGCCATCAATAACATCTCCCTCGGCAGGTTGTATAAAGTGTATTACTTTTTTTAAACATAATTAAATCTTGAATCTTAATTAACTATGGAAGACTGGAATATTTTTATCTTTGATTGTATTTAGATCCCTAAGGTGAAAGTCTTTCATAAACCCAACCATCTTCACCTTCATGTAACAACTTGCCATCAATTACATCTCCCTCGGCAGGTTGTCTAAATTTAATTCTATCATGCAAGCGATCACGTTGACCTTGCCAAAATTCTACAGATCGGGGCCTGATGATATATCCCCCCCTAAAAATAAAAAAGTTTGATTAACAATTTAATTATGGTTTTTAACTGTGGTCGCATTCAGAGAGAATATAAATAAATTTTTAGCAACTTACCAAAACTGGGGCTTTGGAATTACTTTTTCAGGAATCATGTATTCTGCCTCTAACACAGCTTCGCGTTCACACAATATATCTCTGGATTGTAGAGGAGTACTTTGGTAGCTAGCACTAGCAGCAATTTGACTTGGGATAGGACGGGAATGAAAATAAGTTGTAGACTCTTCTTCAGAGAGTTTTTCAACATACCCTTCGATCCTTATTGATCGATTCAATACTTCCCAGTAAAATGTAGCTGCTACATTAGGATTTTCACTCTGAAAATTAATTTCCATTAAAAGATTTCCATTTATATTGCTGTGTTAGGAACCAACCAAGAAACTTGGAACCACATACCATTTCCTTGGCTTTCCTGCTTTCATAATTTGTAAAGAATTTGTATCCATCTTTTCCATAACCTTTACATAAAACAAATCTTGCAGAAGGAAACCCATTTCTGTAATATAATTTACATATTCAGTTTGTTTAAATAACCAGTAACAACAAAATTATCAAGATTATACTGTGAGAGTATAAAACAATGTAGTTTATAGTCTAAGTTTTTCTTTCTAGAATTCATCATAACTATGCCCAGAATTGGTATGTTACGGAAAATTCCGGTTGATATTATTTACATAGACAGATAACATGTTATCTCCTAATAGTCGTCAGATATTTGCTCTAATCTAATGATTGTTCTCAAGTGATTTTGGTTCTTGTTATGTCTTTGTTAAGTCTGAAAAGTGATTGAGGTATAAAATTTGTAAGTTTTGATAAGTTATCTGCTATTAATTACACCATTAGCTTTCAAAATATACCTAGCTCAAGCTACCTACTTACTTTGATACTGTGGCTAAGCACATAGCATTTGGTTCAAGAATTTCTTTTCTACTACATGCCTCTTCAAACCAAGCCTTAAATTGTCTAAATGGCTCTTTGGACACAAGATGTTTTTCAAGGAATGTATCATCTTTGTCTTTATACTTAATTCTCATGCCTGGAAAATCAAAAGTAATGGTCACAATCAAATTAACAAAAGGAAATGGCTTTGGTTTGTAATGTATGAGATTACCAAGAATCGACAGTATTTAATCAATCGGCAAACTGATACATGGAGGTTAATAAAATCCAGAATTTGGGAAACTATTCAGACATACCTCCGATATCAATGCTCATTTTTCTCAAATTGAAAAGACAGTTCAAATCTCTCTTGATGTACCATGTAATAAGTCGGAGCGGTGAATAAACTGCAATTCTCATATGGATAATAGGTTTAATTAAAACTTAAAAGTATCATCCACAATAAAATTATTGCACAAAGCAAGTGTATCAATGGTATCAATCACAATCAGCTGACTGACAGTGATAGGACGATCAGTCAGTGCCGCTACCGCGCAAGTGTCATCGGCATCAACATCGACTTCATTCGACAGATGGATCATCCATCTGTCACATTCATCATGGATGTGACATATTGCTCTTAGTCTTTGTTAAGTTTTCATTAGTGTCAAAAAGAAGCAGCAATGTGTCACATCAATGTCAAGTGAAGCCGATTTCGATGTCGACGCGACTTGCGCGGTAGGGGCCCAGTAGGGCTAGCATGGGCCGGGGATAAAACTAAAAAAATAAAAAAAAATAAAAAAAAAATATTTTGTCCACCGGTTATTTCCACTGACAATGGATAAAATTATTTTATCCACCTGCCAAAGCACGGCAACAGGGGGAAAGAGAATTATATCACTTTTTGACATTAAACGTGGATACTCACCCCACGCCTATAGCATGGCGACTAGTGGAAGAGAAAAATGACAGATATTTTGACATAACAAAGGGAAAAATTTGTCCTCGTCTTAGATGGTGGGTGTAAGTATATCTCTTGGAAAAAATATAATTAGTTGTAATATAAAAATGTCTCGTGCTTACTGGAGCTTAGTGTTTTCGTCGGAAAGGGAAAAAATCGAGCGAAAAATACACCGGCGTTCAATTCGCGATTCGAGCAATCCTTTCGAATTACCCGACACAGAATTCCGGCGGATTTTTCGAATGCACAAGGATTGCGTCCTTTATTTGTGCCAAGAACTTTATCAGGCTTTGAAACCATCGAATACAGCAGATGGACTACCAGTGCACATCAAAGTAAGCACCTACACTTAATCGTATCGTGTATTGACCATAAGTAGCAGCTAATACACCTTATTATCTACATTTATACTTACTTGTATTTTAGGTACTCACATCCATCAGAATACTGGCTGATGGTGGCTACCAAAGAGGTACGGGTCAAGACCATGGGCTCAAACAACTGTCAGCAAGTACCTGACCCATGTTTCTGAGGCCATCATTAGAATGTGAGCAGCAGCAGCAATGTTTGATTCACCTCAAGTGAAAAAGAACATATTCTCAATGCTTTTTTAGGGTTCCCTAGGCTACATATTTGCTCATTCCGGTAGAATAACAGCACAATATCAAATTTCAGAATGTGTGTTTTCAGAACCATTTAAAGACTGAACGTATCTAAGTAGCAATATTAGGATTTTAGTACTCCTAAGTAGCCTAGTAAAATAGCTGGGAATAATAAGTTGATTTTGACATGTAACCTCAAAAGCACATGTAAGCATGGTGAATCAGTGATAACAGGTACAAGATAAAAACAGAAACCATTCTGAATGGTTTTTAACTAAGTATAATATTAATTATAATTATATTTTTAACTCTATAATGTAACTTCAGGTAGTTTTTTATTGTACCTAAACTTGACACATGGATAGACACTGACTGAGGTTCTAGGTCCCTGTGAAGAGCTCGGAATCAGTCTTATTTATTTCGGTTGATCGAAAGTAATAACATTATTGTAGTTATTACTGTTGAATACCGGATTCATGATAGAGCATAATTAAAAGGGGTTTGAATCAACTAACCGCTTTGAAGCTCGTTATTTGCCTGAAATATCGCTCTCCCAACGCGAGCGTGCGCGTGGTAAATCAACTAGCGAGCTTATGTCTACACTCGGAAGGTCGCTATTAGCCTGATCGCCTCGCCAGTAGTATGTACATTTCGCAGCTTTGAATTAAACCGGTCTATTTAGGGTTTTGAAGAGTTTAATGAAAGCGATTTTTTGGAAAAACCTTAATCAAAAATCTTTATTAACCGAGATTTTTTAACCGGTTTCAAGTCCTGGCCCTGCTTTCCTATGGAATATTCATATTAGTATCAACAATATATTTGACTGTACTCTTTTAGTAAAGTAGGCGCGGCTGCGGCCGTTTTGCGTTCATCTCCCGCCGCTTCGACCTGCATAACCAAGACAAGAAGGTTCGTCAGCAGGGCTTGTTTATCCAGTTAATTTTCAAATCGGTACAGCAGCGAGTACATAGAAACCGTGTTATTAAGGTTTGGCTTTACCCAAACCTAAAAAAAAAACGGTTTTATGAAATACAAAATTAAAAGGGTTTTGAATCAATGAGGCGGTTTATTGAGGTTTTTCTGCTCTTCGTAACTACCTAAACTCAACGGGACAACGCGAGCGCGTGAGTGGCAAAGCCAATAGCGACCTACCTTACGTAGACATAAGGTCGCTATTTGCCTCGCTCTCCCAACGCGAGAGCGCAGGTGGCAAATCGACTAGCGAGCCTATGTCTACTTAAGGAAGATCGCTATTAGCCTGATCGTCTCGTATCGTAGGTACATTTCGCATCTTTGGATTAAACTGGTTTACTTATGTTTTTAAAGCGCTCTCATTCCGAATATGGCAGTAGCGGTTTTTTGTAAAAACCTTAATTAACCGCTCATTTACAAACCGGTTTCAAGCCCTGCATCAGGTCATGGCCCATGACCTGACGCATGGGTGGTTTGGATGGAGGGATTTATTATACGTATTTTTATTTAAATTAATCGCTTTGTAATAAATTGTAATATATCGATTATACAATGTATCTATGGCAACACGTAATGAATGACATTCGATCATGAAGCTATCTATAGCTTCATGCATTCGATTCATTATGTTTACTCTGTGATTATGTGCATACTTTATCTTCATGGTGCATACAGCTGCCAAATAACAAAAGCGTTTTGTTTCGACAAGTATAATATGTCAGGTTGGCGTTTTGTTTCACGTTAAGACGAATAAATCAAATCACTTTTAAATAATATTCCCAGCTTCCCAAACAACATTGAATATTGAGAAATATGTACGTTATTATGACCTTCAAATCACATATAATCAGATTTAGATACGGTCAGTATTTATGAATATGAAAAGATGGTTCCCAGAGCGGCATTCTCCTTTGGATAAGTCGCTTGCCATACAAAATCGATCGATATTATTGATATTATTATTATTATTGATATTTGATGCTGGAAGGGGGTTTTGTAGGGGGTCGAAAAATACCTTATTTTTGTGCTACGATGCACCGTTTCCGAGATATATAAAAAAATATAGAAGAGCAGCGGAGGACTTCGATACTGTTTTTATATTCAGCAATTATATTATTATTTCACAATTTTTTCAAATATTTATTTGCCATGGCAACTGTTCATATCTACGCACGACGGGCCTCTCTTGCTTAATTTTATTAAAAACAAAACTAGCCAGCAACAGCGGTGTTGCGGCCTCCTTGTAGTGCGGAGACATGTATGCTCTCCACAGTACTTAAGGTACCTCTAGATTAGATTAGGTTAGAACTGTGACAAAAAGACCCGCGAATCGAGCTAGAAAAGCGAGTGTGCCGCGGCAGTGGCCGGCAAAACTCCAGAGACGACAGTTTTTTTTTTATAAAAGTACTAAAATACGAATATGTAACCCCTTTTGCAACACCAGCCCCTTGACGGTTAAACGTGTTAAAGCGCTGTATCATATCGCGTTTTGTTGGTCATGCTAGGCTAGCTGGATTGCGAGTCCCGGATTATTTTATAATAAGTACAATAATGCTAAAGTCGTTGTTTCCACACTATGTTATCGACTACTTTTGCATTCCCGATTTTTTTGGAATCCTGGGATTAATATAAAAAAAAACAAAATGTTTTAAGATGCTGCTTCCACAATTTTTCAGCCAAATATTTACTTTATCCGATCACTGGTTATGGTGAATATTAATGAAATTTTAGGAAATTAAAATCACGTGAACCATGAAAACATTCTAATTATTTTTGAGCAGTTGTATCAAAACGAAAAGCATTTATAATTTAAGTATTAATAATAAGGTGTTAAAGATCGCCTATTAAATTTCCAGTTTTACCGGAAAAAAAATAGTATAAAGGAAGTCTCCGATTTTTGTCTTTGTTCTATGAACTATAGGTAAATATACTCAGCCTATTCCGATCACTGAATTAATAAGAGAGTAAAAAGTATAGTTAGGTACAGAATTTATAATAGTGTATTTCGCTCTGGTTATTTTCAAGCAAACCTGGGGGCTTATGATAGTTAATAAACAAGAAAATATTTTCTAGTACTAAGTACTAAATAGTAGTTCCATTTCTGTTGGTTTAACGCCCAGGTTTCTTAGAAAATTGCCCATCATCCATGCCCTATATCAACAAATGTTGTGAATTTTCTAACACTAACATTTAAAAACTACTTCATAAGAGAATCAGAAAGTTCAATTATAAGTGACTACCATAGATGGTTTGTAATCAGCGTAGATATATCGGACGGCTCCTGGTCTGACGAAAGCGCAAACTAAAGTGACTCGAATTAATACCAGCCGTTAGGTTAAAAGTCGATTGCAACAGTGTAGCGCACGGAAAGGCAACCGCGCTATAGCTGCGTCCGAGCTATTTATTTTGATTTTTTTGGCGGGAAACCAGTTTTTTGCCTATAATTTTGAAACTAAGAAGCCCAGTGATTTGAAATTTTGCATGCCGTGTGCACCTATTATAAGGTATCATTTTGATTCTTAATACGAGACTCTAACTTATACGGTTACAGTGATTCAAAACGTGTAACGTGTCTCCAGCTTACACATGCTTATCGGTTCGTAGCTTAAAAACTATTCGAGCTAGAGATTAGAAAAATTTGGAGCTTACTGCTCCAATTCGACTCAAAAATTTTGGGTTTAAAACATAATCCTACCTCAAATAATTACGAAGATACAGGTGTGTGTAAGCCAGACACACACGGGTCTCCAGCTAACACACACTTTAATGATCGTAGTTTCAACAGTATTTGAGTGTGACGGTTAGTTTTTTTGGTTCTCATTGCTCCTATTGTGCACTAAATTTCTGACTATAGTGCCTTAAAACGGCATGTGTCAGCTGGGGACACGTTTCTCCAGCTAACACACAAAAAAAAAAACTCCTAGTAACGAAGTTATGGTTGCACCTAAAATATCACTGACACGCTTTGATTGCTCCTAATATGCACAAAAATATGGCATGCTTAGAATTTCTCTGTCTTATGAGGAAGCTGTAGACACACACATCATACGTTTTGTATTAGAACGTAGTGATTACATACTCTTTATAAATAAATAAATAAATAAATAAATATTTCCATACAATCACTACGTTTTAACGCTTACCTTACGCAATCGCACCCCTGAATTTTAAGTTGGTTTGTCATAAGTACTTCTTGGATTGACTTTGAAAACTTTTTGGACATTACGTAAACTAATGAATTAAATATTTTAAATCTTTACCTATGACAAAACTACTGAAATATACTTTCTGGATTGACCAATAATTTCTTGGATTTTCTAAAAACGAATGAATTTATATTTATAAAACTTCACTCAAAAATAGATACCTACTAATGGCGAGGCAGTATGGTCTATGACCCTAGCCTGTTCTTAGGAACGAATATAAAAAATAAAAATAAAAAATACACAACACAAAGAAGAATAAGAAAGCTACCGGCTACCTATTTGTGAAGAAAGCAATCGCTTTAGAAAAAGCACATGCAATAATTTTTTGTTTAAGTATTGTGGTTATTTAAAACTTGTTATAAGAGACTTTTTTCGATCTATTACTAAGTACATAACCATGGATTCAGAGGTGATAAAAGAAAAGATACATACTGAACCGGTATTGAATGATCCGCGGTACATAACCTTACTCAGTGTCATTATTCTTATATTTACGTTGTGTAAGTTTTTAATTTATCTAACTATAACTAGATTTTTATGAAATAAACAACTTAGTAATGAGGCTATGTAAACATGTAGTACTTTGCATTTCATATTTTGCTATACAATTATATTGTTGACCTATTTGTTTACAGTAATCTGGTGGTGCTTCACAAGACGTCGTCACCAGCGCACATGTGTCCTACTTACTGGTCTCTCTGACTCTGGTAAAACACTGCTATTTGTGAGGCTTTCTTATTCGCAGTATAGACAAACGTTTACTTCCATGAAGGAAAATGTAGAAGAATATATTACTTCGGTAAGTGTAAAATAAAGTAGCTGAGGATATGGGGTTATTTGCATTCTCTTAATTTCTTTAATAAAATTTATAAACTTTTTTTTTCAGAAAGCACTGCGACTTGTTGATCTCCCTGGACAGGAACGTTTGAGAAACAAATTTTTTGACCAATATAAGAATAGTGCTAAGGCTATTGTTTATGTGATTGATTCTGTAACTATTCAAAAAGAAATTCGAGATGTTGCTGAGTAAGAATTTACTTATATTTTCTATTTATCTTTAATAATGTACCCACCATACTCTTGACCCGTCCCTTGCCTGGCTTCTCTATTTTTAAAAAGCTTTAATGTTGAAAAGACTCATAATAGCATTGTATTTTTAAAATACTAGTGGCCCCAAGCAGTTACCGCATGATTTCTGTTCCCGTTAGAATAAGAATATCTTGGTATTTTTTATCAATATAATAACTGAGGAACTGGCTATCTTATTTCTGAATTCCAAAACACTTTAATGCTGAAAACATTGTTTTTATGCTATATTGTATCTGATTCATCCAAATATTGTCCATTTTTGTGTAACAAACATGCAAACTTACATAACATGATAACCAATATCAGTAGATGGAAGGTAGGAATGTTCATCAGAAATGGTAATGCCCATTTTTCCTACTTATCTTTTGCAGATACCTGTACACTATATTGCTGGACCCGGTGGTACAGAGTAACAGTCCACCAGTGCTGATTCTCTGCAACAAACAGGACCAGCCTCTTGCTAAGGGCAGCCAAGTTATTAAGAGCCTTCTGGAAAAAGAAATGTAAGATGAGCTTATTTAATTGTTTTCAGTACTGGTAAGGATTGGCACACATCTGGCCATCACACATTAACACATCTGGCTGCACGGAACATCAATTTTCTATGCTGCTATCCTTTTCTGTATCTCAGATTCTTTATTTGGTAGAGCTAGAACAGAGTGGGAGTGCGACTGCACACACAGGAATCACTGTTCCTGCGACATTCCTGCTCTCTTTCTCGCTCTAGCTAATATGAAAGCAGCATGAGAAAGTGTGGCTCCATGCTGCTAGATGTGTGCCAACACTGTCAACCCATATAATGTTACCTTTATATTTTATTTAAAGGTTAATTTTTTCAATAAATAATACTAAAATAATTTCACTAAGATATTAGAAGAGTTAAAAATTAGATAACTGCTTATTAGTTTACTCATATTAATTCTAACAGTGTCATCTGTATGGGGTGTGCATTGCTATAGATGGAACTACACACATAATATTTTTTTATCATTGTGTGAACTGTCTGATCTGTAATTAAGTACTTATTAGATTTATTTTCTCTAGATTACATGTAATTGACTGTTTATTTTATTGAAGAATAACCCTGATCATTATTTACAGCAATCTGGTACGCGTCACGAAGTCCAGCCAGTTGCAGTCAGTTGATCCGTCCCAATCCAATAACTCTACATATCTCGGTAAACCTGGAAAAGATTTTGAGTTTTCCCACATTGGCTCTAAGGTAGAAGTGGCAGAGTGCTCTGCCAATACTGGCGATGATGACAATCCAGCTGATGTGAAAGCTTTGGAAGACTGGATCTCCAGACTCTAAAGAGTATATGAATACACTCAGTATACCCTGTGCTTATATATCTTTTTGTTCCATTTGTTAATTTAGCCCTTAGATTTTTTGGATTTTATATAGATTACTTTTGCATTTGTAACAATTTTAAGAATAATACTATAGTTCTCGAGGCATAAGATGAGCTTTGCATTTGTGTGAGTGCACACAGATAGTGTAAAGTGAGATGTGGCTTGTGTGCGTCGCGTCCCGTGAGCGCGTTATCTGATTTTTTAAACCCTAATTTTGGCGATCACTCGCACAAATGCTAAGCTCATCTTATGCCTCGAGAACTGTATTTGACTGGAATACTTATTGTAAAATGAAGATTGAATCTTGTGATCCGTGTGTGATACTTTTCCATTGAAAATGTGATATTGTCTTAAAAAGAAAAACCCTTTTATTGTGCTTGGATAATGTATGAGAAAGTTCATAGCGTATATAAGCATTTTTTTCAATTAACTAACTCGAGTCATTATGAAATATAGTGTCTCCTTTTCATTTCATTGGCGCTGCGGCAATCAACTTCAGCAATTATTTTTACCTATTGCATTTAAAGTTTGGTCAAATATTACAAAAATGTCACGTGCTTCTAGAATCTTTTATGAATATATTTTTTATAAAATTTAACGCATCTCTTTTATTTACCAATAAAACTGGAAGCCGTAAGTTTTGTATACATCGCGCCAATAATGGCAGAGCATGAAAGGTAATTAATTACTGTAACGTGGGACGTAGTTTAATAGTAAATAAGCACTCGCTTTGACTGTTACTATCGTTAGATTTCGCTTTTCTAATATAATTCATAATAATTGAATTGATAAGGCGACCGTCTGTCTCTGCGCACAGGCCTCTCCTTTTTACTTTTTTATCGAGCAAAACCAGCAAGCCACGGCGCGGCGGTGTACCGGCCTGCTTGCACTGCGGAAACATTTACGATCTCCACAGTACTCGTAGTTAATTCGTCCAAGCTTGAGAGCGACAACATCAATCTCTTATGGGCCCATATACGAAACGATCTGTCGTGACGACCGATCGTTCACAGTTTGCCATCACACACAAACGATTGGTCGTTAAGGGCTCCATACGGTACGATCGGTCGTTACGATCCGTACCAACCAACAGACAGACCGATCGTACCGTATAAGTATGGATTTACGTTTAGACACACATCAGCGACGCGACGACCCACATTTTGGCATTGGTTGTGCGTCTGATGAAGTCCAAACAATAAGTAGTGACAGCCGATCGCCTATATTTGTTTTAGAATATATCCTGTCTTTTGATAAGTAACTGGCACATTTATTCTTTTACTCCCAGTCCAACATGGGAGGTAACAATTTACCAGTAGCAATTTCGACTTGAAAAAAAGTAGACGCTCGTTTCTCGGGAAAGGCATAGCCTTTTTTAACAAAGTTTCTCAACATGTGGTTAAATTGCTAAAAAGACATGTTAAAAAGACGCCCAAGGTAGATTATTATTTAAAAGACCACAATGCATGCAACATAAAAACATAACTATTGTAAATGTGTAGGTATAAAGCAATATGTTCTATACTGAGTATGAGAAAATTTTCCTCTTATATTTATATTTTCAGACTAGATTTGTGTTTGGCAACAACATGTTTCTTAGTAAGTAAATGTTGTTGTTTCTGTTAAAGCTGATAAGTTTCTTACGGGCGTTCTTCTTGTCAGTTAAAACATGTCCTAAATAGCTGGTAAGGGAAAAAAATTGACGATTCGAAAGCACTTAACTATAAGTCGATTTGAATAAAAATATTTTGACTTTGATTTTGAAAATAAACTTAACACTCTTGTAGGTACCTACAGAATAAAACCATAAAGGAAGGGACTACGGACGGACTAAGTTGGCGAAGGAAGTGATTGGTACTTATGATACATTTTAAGTAGAAAAATTATTGGAATAAAATTAAATTAGAAATGATAAGGCTTAGTTTGCTTTTTCAGCTAAAATCCCACTAATATTATAAATGCGAAAGTATGTCAGTTTGTTTATTTGTTCCTCTTTCACGCAAAAACTACCGACCGGATTTGGATAAAATTTGGTATGTAAGGACTTCAAGTAGTGTGCTAACACATATGCTGCTTTTTATCGCGGTATTCCCACGGGAACGGCAACCACGCGGGTGAAACCGCGGGCGGCTGCTAGTAACCAATATTTTAAAATACTGAGTGGCTCTGAAATGAAGTGGGCAACTTATCGCGCTGGGTTTGCGATTGTAGCCGTTAAGCAATTTTCGCAACAGTCGGTCACAGGAATTGGGTGACCAAAGATTTATTATCTCGACTCGAGCTCCTCTGTGCTTCGGAACGCACCACAGACATAGATCTATGTCTGTGGAACGCACGTTAAGCCTTCCCGGCAGCCCGACTATATTTTCAACCGTTAAAACCTTCCAATCCGCAATATGCCCGCGTGGTGGGCCAGTGGTGGGCCAAGGCGCATTCTCTAGGAAGACCCAGTGCCCTAGCAGTGGGGACATTAAAATGGCTGATGAAGTCACTTCACAATATTTGAGTTACGATAGGCGTTCGATTTCTTCTAAGTGACCTATGAGTACGTTATTGTACCTCAGATAAAAAGATGCGCCACTGACAATTTATTCAGCAAAGCTGATAATCATGACATACATTATGTAGATAAGTACACTTTACCTTACTAAACAAACACATTCATTCGTTCATTATTAAACTTAACGTAAAACGTAGATTTAAAACAACGTAAAGTAGGTACAAAAAATCGGCCAAGTGCAAGTCGAATTCGCACATGAAGGGTTTCGTCTCTTACCCAAGGTTGACTGGAAGAGATTGCTACGTAGCAATAAGGCCGCCTATTGTGTGTTTCTCTTTTTTTGTCATTTTCTCTGTATGCGTTTGTTTTTGTATCGTGTGCAATAAAGTTTCTATTATTATTATTATTATTGCCAAAATGCCACTATAATTTCGTCTGCAAAAATAACTCGGTTATTTTGCGGTTTTGGAAAATGTGCTATAGCTCTGAAACTACTAAATATATTTCGTTCAAACCAATTTTAGTTGATAGTTTATAAAAAGATCTATATCATATATATTTTTAAAGTTAGAGGGGGGGGGGGGGGGGGGGCGACACATTTTTCCACTTTGGAAGTGTATAACTTTCAAACGGTAGACTTTGAGAAAAAACTGTTTTAGAAGCCTCAATGTAATTTTTAAAGATCTATCTAATAATATAATAATAATAATATTTTATTGAAATAATCATTCATAACAAAATAATCACTATAACCTATTAATAATTTCATAAATACAATAATAATATAAATGAGCCTGAACTAGGATATCCTGTGTTTCAGGCAAATAAGAACTAATATAAAAACTTAACTAAACAATCATATACAATAAAAAAAAAAAAAAAAAAAAAAAAAAAAAAAAAAAAAAAAACTTACGGTGTTAACACTGCACATCTATAATATTGCTGACACGCGACATACTTAGCGCGCGTCATTATTGTTTACTTAATAACATATAAATATTATAAATATTTTTATTTTCCGTGTTTAAGACTAGGTCGTACAGTATTACATAAAATAATAAAAATAAAATTACTAATAATAAGGAGTTAAAACATTCCTAGGACACAAAGAAATAAACTAAATCGGAAAATAAAAGTAGTCAAAGACATACGTAATTAAAAAATAATACAAACTAAGCAATTAATAGTAACTAAGCAATAACAAGTATTCTTAAGCGCCTACATAATCTACGGTGTTAATATATCTTGTATCTGCAATTTTCTTAGCAGGGCACTCGGCATCTCCCGTTTTATGATCGCAGGGCTTCTTAAAGCGCAAGCATGTTGCACATTTTGGCCTCTCCTCTATCTTTGGACACTCTTTTATAGCGTGACCTACATCGCCGCAGTGGGCACAGGTGTTGACCTCTTCCCGGCACGTTTTGGCTGCATGACCGTACTGCTGACATCTGTAGCACCTTGTGACTAAAGTGAAATCTCTCACAGGGCACGATGACCAGTTCACAAACACTCTGTCGTTGGTAATTAAAGCCTTTCTTATATCCGCAGAGACTTCGATGATGTAATTACAGGTCTCGGCAATCCTTTTTCCAGACTTATGACTAAGTCTGATCTTGGTTAAATAGGTCTCAAGTGTCATACCTTCGATTTTGCCGGCTAAGTTTTGTTGGTAAATGCAATTGAATACTTCTGCATCCTGCATGCAGGTTGGAATACCGATAATTACAATTTTTGGCTTTCGTTTGTGGGCTTCGTCCACTGTGAGGCCATAAGTCGTTAGTTGTGGTGTCTGTTTCAGTTTCTCGATGTCGTCCTTGGTAGCAGTACTGATGATCACGCCGCCGTTCCTAGTCTTGTGAAGAGCCCTTATGTGTAGTTGCATTTGGTCTGGTTTGATGATATTTTGGACGAGGGTTTTTGTGTCGTCACTCGACTTCATCTTGTCCGTAGGGTATATGGCCACAGAGTTTATGTTGATTGGCTTGATGAAGTTGTTAGTACTTTTTTTAACCATGTCGGCGAAAGAGGTAGTACTCGCGACTGACTTTGATGTCTCTTCTATACTTTGTTTTAGGTCTTGAAGTTGCTGCGAAAGGTCATTTTTTTCTTTAAGGGTTTGATGGGAATGATGATCATGTAGGGCTTTTTGCTTGAATGACTGGTATAGAACTGCCATTTGAGATGTTCCATTGCTAATTTTACGGCACAAATTACTTATCCGAAGTTTTTGATCCGAATTAAGTTTTCCTTCACACGAAATACCGCACACTTCATTAAGACACTGCTCGATGGTCTTCATCCAAACCTGGATCTCCGGCGTGGACACAACTTCCGGGGGCTCATCTTCCTGCAGGGCGCGGGCGGGCGACTGGGGTGTGGGCGTGGGCGGCGGGCTGCGGCGCGTAAGGGCACTCCGATTAAACGGACTGTTTTCCATTTTTAAATGATTAATGTAACATTATACATTTAAAACAAATATTTAACTAATACGCTTAAAGAAACACGAATATCAATGACACACATAAGAATGTCTTCCGTATATGTACACGAGGTCACAGTTTTGCACTTGATTGTTTAATTAATTGCATTTATTAAACGACACGTCCGATCACATCTGCGATAATTTACATCTCACGATGATATCCCACACGTATAGGTTTGACGAAAAAACTAAATTCAGTGTCAGTTCCATGTTTGGGGAGCCCCCCTTAATTCATATATTTTTTTATTTTTGTGTAAAAACCGTAAAGCGGTTTACAGAATACATCTACCTACCAAGTTGCAACTGTGTAATCCTCATAGTTTTGGAATAAAGTGGCTGTGACATACATCTTATTCGGTTCGATTCGCAGACAGGATAAAACAATGTTTCTCATTTATACTTGTATTAGTATAATTAAATACACCATCCGTAATTCTTAACACTCTTAAAAAAAAGAAGGAGGTTATCAATTTGTCGCGAATATATTTCTACACTCGCGAGCAAAAGTATGGAATCACTTAATTGGAATTGACTCCTCGTGATCTTGAGTACTTAATAACTAGTTAAAAGAATAATAAAAATGGTACCATTTTAAAGGTTAAACTGTTAACTTTAAATTGATACCAAATTTATTTAAATCACATCAGTATTTAAGGAGCTATCCCGGATTAAGTGAAGGAGTAAGGAAAAAGATATGTTTCAATTGTTTGATACGTCGCGAGTTGCGGCCTATTGACCCCCTATAAAAGCACGTGTTATCGGATTTTCTTTGCACCCCTCCCGATTCCTTACACCTCTACTCCCGTAGACCCTCCCGATCAGCTCTCGGCCACCCTGAACCGCCTATTGGAGGCTCAGGAGGCCGAAGCCACAACCGCCCGCCAGTCTTGACCCCTCAGGTCACCCCCCCGTCCTCTCTCATACGGCTGAAGTCCCATTCTGGGAAGATCCCCCTCAGGGTGTCAGTCGTGTAGCTAATCGATTTCAGACGGTCCCCCTCTGGGAGCCGTCACTTTTCATTTAGATTCCGGCCGGTGCCCCGTCTGGGTGTCGGACGTATTTGTACTTCTCCATAGCGCACTTCACTTAGGTGAGTGACGCTCGCGCTGTATCCCTCCCCAGGGTTACGGTCGCTTCAGACGTAGGCTGCCGTCCCTTTCCGGGGAATCCAGCCATAAGGTGGTGTTTAGTCAGTAAGAGTCTGACATAGCCTTCGACACAGCCGGCTGTGGGGTATCCAATGAAGGATTCACCACCTTCCTCCCCCGCATCCGGAGGGTTGCCTTTAACTCGGGAAAGGAAAAAAAAAAAAAATGTCATTAGGCTTTCACACGTTGACCGGTACACACCTCCGCTTTTTTGACCCTTGAACTTGGACGACAATGGATACTACACCTACAGAAGCAGCGCAAATCGTCGCCCTATTGCAAGAAGAGCTCAGCCAGCGGGCTGTCGCACGTCGGCTCCACATAAGCCAGTCCTTTGTTTCGAAAGTATATAAACGCTTTCGGGAGACTAGTGGCTTTATCCCGAGACCAAGATCTGGACGGCGCCGGTGCACATCGGAGAGGGATGTCCGTTTTATCGTGTCAATCTCTCTCCGAAATCGGCATTTGACTGGTGTCGATGTCCAACAGGAGCTCCGAAATATTCGTGGGGTAGCTGCCAGCGAGTGGACAGTTCGTCGAAGACTTAAGCAAGCTAATTTGACTCCGAAAAGGCCTGCCAAAGGCCCGAAACTGACGGCAGGTCACCGACAAGCTCGCCTTCAATTTGCTCGCTTTTTGCTGCTGCGAGGCGAGTTGTTCTCCGACGAGTGCAGAATGTGTTTGCACGGCAGCAACCGAAAGGGTCGGGTCAACAGGCGGCCTGGGGAGCGATTTGCGCAGTGCTGTTTCGCTGAGACGGTGGCTTATGGGGGCGGTTCTTGTATGATGTGGGCCGGCATTTCTTCGACGGTAAAACGGAGCTTGTTTTCGTTCCTGGCGGGGGACGAGGAGACGGTCTAACTTCAGACCGCTACATTTCCGATATTCTGCTGGAACATGTCGTTCCCTATGCGGGATATATCGATGATGACTTCCTCCTTATGCACGATAACGCTCGTTGTCACACTTCCCGTGCCACAACTGAATACCTCGAAGAAGTCGGTATCCGTCACATTGGACTGGCCAGCGCTCAGCCCGGACTTGAATCCCATTGAGCACGTGTGGGATGAACTGAAGAGGAGGGTTCGTTCCAGAAATCCTGCTCCTTTAAGTGTGAATGAGCTGAAATCGGCTTTGATAGAGGAGTGGGAAGGTATCCCGCAAGAATCGATACAGAAGCTGATTAGGTCAATGAAGAACCGTCTTCGAGCAGTTATTAGGGCGAGAGGAGGGAACACTAAAAATTTAAACTTGATTTTAAGGCCAAATAAAAATTTTATTTGCAAATTTTTGTTATTTTCTTTATTTATTATTTTTTCATATTCCTTATGTTTTCCTTACTCCTTCACCTTATCCGGGATATCTCCTTAAATACTGATGTGATTTAAATGAATTTGGTATCAATTTAAAGTTAACAGTTTAACCTTTAAAATGGTACCATTTTTATTATTCTTAACTAGTTATTAAGTACTCAAGATCGCGCAGAGTCAATTCCAAGTAAGTCATTCCATACTTTTGCTCGCGAGTGTATAAGTATTATGTTTACCGATTACTTGAGATCGTCTGAACCGATTGAAATCAACATCGGATTTGTTCCCGAGTCTCATTTGGTCCCACTTTTTGAAATTTAGAAATCAGTTCAGTAATTTTTTAGGAAATCTTGAAAAAAATACGTTTTTTCGTTCAAGCTGTTTGACACAAACCCGTTAATTTCGGTTTGACTCAAACTAGCAGCAAGGACTGGACGTATTCTCACTTAAAAAACTGTGAAATAAAGAACTTTTTTATGATTTTTTAATTTTTGCATTTTTAATGCTATTTTTATACTTATGATAAATTTTAAATTGATTTTTTGATTAGAGCATTGGACCGGATTTTCAAAGCTCATGGGTTCGATTCTCATCTGAGAATTCACTTGTGGCCGAGTTAATTTTTTCCAATATTTTTCTATTTAAATTTTATCATAAGTATAAAGAACTTTTTACAAAAAAAAAATATTCATAAACCGACTTTAAAAATCAAAAAGTAAAAAATACTTAAGCCTTTTGGATTCTGTGCAATCCAAAGCATCGATGGTGCTTTCTTTAAATTCTACATTGAACTTCTATACTTTTTTTTGACGACCTCCGTGGTAGAGTGGTACGTATACCGGTTTCAAGGTGTGTCTGCCTACTCTGTGGTCCCGGGTTCGAATCCCGGTAGGGGCAAATGTTAGTATGATGAATAGGAGTATTTGTACCTGAGTCATGGACGTTTATATTTCTAAACTATGTATTTATCCGTTACCCTAGTATCCGTAACACTTAAGTCCCATAACACAAGCTTTACAGTGCTTATTTTGGGCCTAGGTTAATTGGTGCGAGTGTAAGAAATATTTATTTATTATATCTACTTCGCCTTGGCTGGCACCAACTCTAAAAGGCTATTTATTACTTTTTGATTTTTGAAGTCGGTTATTTGTGCCTTCCTAATGGTCTCCACTAGGGCATGGAATAATCCGCTCATTTTACTATTCGGATAATCCGGATACTCTAATAATATTATTATCCGGATAAATTCGGATAAATTCGGATAAAACGGATAATTTGGACAGGAATAATAAAAACTAATCATCAATATACTCATCCATAATCATTTATTTTCGGTTATCAGTCTAATAAAGGAAAGCAAAAAATAGTAGGTACTTTCAATGGTAGCCAGCTAAGTAAGTCATTATTAGAGGTATCATTAATTCATAACCTCAAACTTGCACTGTGATTTTTTGTAATTCTCATGCTGTATTAATGTCATAAACATAGGACCAAGTGCACGTCACCGAGCACAACGTTCCACTTTGCGCATATCGTCACTCCACCTAGTTTGAGACGTTTACGTTTGCCGATATGCGGTCTCCACTCAAGAACTTCTTTACACCAGTGGATAAAGGACGACCCATACCACTTACTTACTTTGGTCTGCCACAACTGGTATCGTATCAGGATCATTCAGAGAAATATTGAGATTATCGTATCAATCATTTAAATATTTAGTTTGATATGAGAATTAAACTTACTGGATACTAGTAGACTGCCGAAGCACGTCCGTGCGCTGCAGGAAACAAGACGCCAATCACCAATGAGGCAAGCGCGCATCGCATCGCTCTCGCAATGCCTACGCGGTGGAAGGGGGAACGGATGTGACGTCAGATGTGCGACCGAGAAGGCTCGTAGTAAAGAGAGGGAAAAGGACAGGAAATAGATAGGTGCCTATCTTCAAAAAATAAAGTTTCTAATAACGGTCAAGTGTTTAATAAACGATTAAAAGTCATAACTTATGCTATGAAGCTATGAAGCTTTCATTTACGCTTCAAAAGTTGTTTTACTAACCTTATAGTTGCCACGTAAAGCTACATAGTTATCAAACAGTTTTGAAAATAACTAATAAGGCATTAGTAAAGTACCTAGGTTATAAAAAGTTATATTTGAGTTATAGCGATGCGTTTCAGGTCATATTTAGGCATTCGAGTATCTTGAAAATAACTTACTCACAAATTCTTCACAACTTAGAAGGCATACTTACAACTTAAAGCTCTGGAGCAGGATATATGATAACGTTACATTAACCTCTTTGAAAAGGCTTGTAGGTTAAATTAAAGACCTTATAGTCATGTGACCAAGTAGCCTTGAGTTTAACTGTAATATTACTTATTGGATATGTGAATACCTTAATATTCCTTGTTTTTGTCTAAATGGCATTTTTCATAACCATTCTCAGGGATAATTGTTACTTGGGGTAAGTATATATTTTTCGAACGCTCGTGAACGGGTGCCGTTAGCAGAAATGGGTCTACTTCAGTCTGCTTTTCTTAACGTTGTGCTTAGAGCTTAAATATTTTTATCTAAAATAAATTGCTATTGACCTGTATGTACGGCACAACTTGCAGTACAATACACATCTTGTATATGTAATGCGAGAAATGTTATAATGTATGGTAAGTCCTTCCTTGCAAGTTGAAAATTGTTTACGGTATTGTTACGGTAGGATATCCATAAAATGTACTTTTATTTAAGTTTTTTTTGTGATGAAAATTGATCTTACCCTTGTGTTCAAGGTCACTAATCAATTTGACGACTCTGTATGAAATAAATCAGGGAGAAAAAAATAGCCCTTGACGAGTTTCTTGCCGGTTCTTCTCGTTACAAGGCCTCCCGCCGTAGGGTTTGTGTACCGATGGCGTAGCTTCTTTGACGTTCCTAGGTGCTTGTAACAGCCTAGACTGAATAAATGATATTGAATTTAAATATAGTAAAAAAAACAAATCATTATATATTTATACGTATAGGTTCACCGCTGGCACATTACTTTTGTATTTGGTGTTTTTAGTGAATTTAGCACCTTTTCAATGAACAGTGCATGAAGAAGCTTGAGATGTGCTCTCTCTGTTCCGTCGCAAATTATCAAAGTTATGAATCCATATAAACTAATTACGATTCTATAAACCCCCCTTATTTTTTTGAAATACCCTTTGATAACTTACGTTTTGAGAAACCAAACCGTTACCAAACTATTCTTATAATAAGGGGTGCAACGTTGGAACTGAGAAGACGTAATGAACTGTACATGACTCATCGACATTCGAGATCATTGGAATATTGATTATCTCAATTGTTAGCTTTGAATATTCATAAAAATTCTTTTAATAGTCACTCAGTGCAATTGCTGATCTTCTTTTGTTATCTTGCCAATAAAATTCCAAAGGGTTGCAAAATAAATGACTTTATTTTATATGATGCAATCGATTATATTTCCGAAATAATGAATATGCGTAATCACGTTTTAATCATAAATTAATATTGACATATGCATGACTTCGCTTCGTTGTTATTTTACACTTACCTACATGTATTTTAGAATGCGATGCTTGTAGCACAGAATGAATAAGTAATAAAAATACCAAGTCACCTAGTTGTTATTACCTTGTCAAATCCACTTTATTTTTTTTTAACCGCATCAATTCGACTTTATTCAAGTTAGGTAGAGCTTTTCAAAACTGCGAGCAAAGCAGACGACCAACTGTGTTATTTTCAAACAAACTAGCTCACTTCAGTCTCAAAATAAAATTAATAAATAATACTTATAGGTATTGCAAATTAATATAAGTACATGTAGGTACAACCTTTTCAACCTGTTTAAAGTTTAATTATGAAGGCAAAAACTTGCCAAATCGTAACTTGTTGATAGCCGGTGGCTGGCGGGTGGCGACTGGTGGCACGGGTGCACAGCGTGGCGAATCGCTAATTATTTTAATCAAGGATTAATCGAATTCCTCTTGGAGATAAAAGGGATTACGCCCGCGCCCGTCGTCACATGTCACTGGAATTACCGCGAACCGGTCGACTCCCAGTAGGCTACCGAATTTTTGCGAAGAAGAATTTAAAGAAAAAATAATTAGCTGTAAGGATCTTGTGTTGTGATGCAGGAACTTCAGAACAAAGCTCATTATTATTAAACAATCTTAGACTAAGAGATGTTCTTGATTGTTCTTTTAATCAGTTGGCATTGGCACCATTTAAAAGTTTGGTCTTAAACTTTATGGCGTAAGTAGAGTACGTTCGCGACGCTTCCTTTCAGACAAGATTTAAATATTTTTAACTTTCAGAACTGTCAAAATTCCGTCGAATAAAAAATCAGACTATAGAGAAAAAAAATCCAACCAAGGGGTTTGAACCTTTTGGCATCGTGACCGACATTTTGAAAAAAAAAAACGAAATCGCGCCGCACTATAATACCTATATAAATAGATAAGGAACGTAAAGATGAACAAAAATATTATGCAACATAATGCCCTAAAGTGTCAGGTTAGTGACATAATGACCTAAAGTGTCACTCTTTGGTTCAGTACCAATTGTTCATTTTAAACTCAAATTATCTGGCGAACGTGACACTTTAGGGCATTATATTATATTATTACTTACATTTTTTGTTGTGAGTGTGTGTGTGTGTCCCCTGTTTATTTATATAAGTATTATCGTGCGACGAAATTTTGAAAAAAAAAACAAAATGGCGTCTAATACTACGAATTTGGGCGAGGCCTGTCTCCATACAAAAAGGTCAAACCCCTAATTTGAATGATAAATATTAAACAAGAAAATCTACTAGAAAAAAAGCAACTAGTCTCATGTCGCCCTGACGGGATTCGAACCCGCATCCTTGGAAGTCCGGCCCAATGCACTAACCAATTATGCTATAGAGACCTAAGAATTGGTTAGTGCATTGGGCTGGACTCCCAAGGATGCGGGTTCGAATCCCGTCAGGGCGACATGAGACTAGTTGGTTTTTTCTAGTTTATTTTCTTGTTTAATATTTATCACATAAAAATAGCATTGTAAAATACAAAATTAAAAAGTTATAACCCTTATTTGAATTTAATTCTCATATTCAGTGGCAAGCAGGAGTCCACCAAAGCATGTCATAAGCCGTTAAGATTCAGTCTTGTGGATTGCAAATACGCCGCTGTGTGTGGTCCATTGCGACGATTTCAATATTTATCAACAAATAAGAACTCATTACGAAGAGTGCTCATTGCATATAGAACAGATTTCATAACGACTGTCGCCGCCTATTATCTGAACGTATTAAAAGATAACTGAGCTACTGAGCTTTTCAAGCTAATTTTAAAGATCAGTATAAACATAAAGTATTACGGTTGCCGCATTGCTTAAAGGCATTTAACTGATATTAAAGTTTAAGGGAATAATCATGAGTAAAAATAAATATTAGGTATTTGAATTCAGATTCATTTATTAAGTACCTAAGTATATGGTTTTTCATGTCTCATATTCTGAAAGTAACTCATAACTTGCCTAAAATGCGGGTTGAATGAAAGTGATATGTGATAGGCGACCTTAGGGCTGTAATAAATTTGAAAAAAGAATAGGGGGTGTCATGTCAAATCGATTTCTGTAATCTCTTTGGACTTTTATTTACCAAAGGTATGTAGGCAAAGGCACAGAAGCCTATACAGCTTATTTTGCTACATTATAAAATAATTAGAATCATAGAAACCTTACAAAAATTTTTTTAGAATATTCTGTTTGTTTTTACTTTCCTCATATACAAAATGAAAAGTAGAGTGTTTACTTCTTATGTATGGACCCATAACAGTCTCGAACTATCGGCGCCCTCACTTCATTCGGGCGCCAAAACACTCGACTGTTATGTGTGTCATAGAGCCCTTGGTAAACAATCTACTATTAAAAGCTTTAAGGTTTCTTACTTGTACCCATCAAAGAACACATAAACGGATCTCGTTAAACTGTTGTCCATCTGCCGGATTTCACTAAGTAGCAGTGGCGCAGGGTCCATACAAACGATTCTCATCGGCTTCCCTTTTAGAAATCCCACCACACCAATCCACCATACAGTTAAGAGAAATTATCGAGAAAAAATTTTGGTCTGGCTTAACTTTGCTATCATTCGACCCCGCCACTGTAGGAGGCACTTCTTTTTATCTCTGGAAAATAGAAAAACCGTGGCTGGATTGGTGGCATTAGTGACTTTCGGTAAAAGTAGGGGTCACGCCTTCCAATAAATCGGCCGACTAACCAATCCAGCGACAGTTTTTGTATTTTCCGGAAGTGAAAAGAAAATACAAAAAACGGATAATACACTGCCAAATAGATAAAAAAGGAGTTGATTTTTTTCGAAGGATTTTTTTTTGCGAATGTATACTTTTTTCGACTGTATGAGCCTCAAGCCCAAGGCCCCAAGTCGCTTGCACCGACACAAAATAAGATTAAAGGAATCTATTCCTTTATCGGAATCTATTCCTTTATTCATTTCTCTATTGGCAAATCTCGTTGGCTTACAATATATTTTTAAACATATGATGAAGGCTAAGAGTCTCCCCGTTGTTTACAATAAAAACGTGTAGGGGGCTAATTGTCTAATTTAAAGTCTATCGCAATCCCTTCCAATTCGACATTTGAAAGATATTAAAACACTTCAGGTTGTGACTATTTGACATTTGATATGGATTGTGATCGGGACGCGTTTTGAAAGATATTGAATGAATGAAATTGAACTGTCTAAGCAAAGTGACGTACGAAAATATCTTTCAATTGTATGGAGAGGTGTCAAATGAAGTGTCATTTAAAACATCATTCGTTCCGAAAAGGATTGCGATTATGAGTTACGCAATTCCAATATAAATCACAATCACAATACCTTTGAAAGGGATTGTGATAGATTTTGAAATTAGACAATTAGGGGGCTGATCACCAGTAAAAGAAAAATAAGGAAATTTATATTTTTGTAACACGTGTTAGTACGGAATCTTCAGTGCGATCGTCAGACTCTTCGCCGATTTTGAAATTACGTAGGTATATATTTTTTTATTTAAAATTAAGACGTTATAGTAAAAAAAAGAACATTTTAGGCAGTGGTTCGATGCAGAAATCGAAAAAACGCACAGCGCTCAACTAACTCGTCAGAGTATGCAATTAACTGTTTATTCGCAAATAAGCAGTGCAGTCCACAGATTCTCAAGCCGTGGTTTGGGCCCCTTTGTCGGTATTGCCCACTCGCCTCATAACTGCTGCTTTCCTTATGGTGCATCCACACCGTAGTTATTATTTATAGAACAACGTTTCAAATGTTACGGAGCAACATCCGATAGCAAAATGTAATTTATTATTTTACTATCTTCCGCCCGCGGTTTCACCCACGTGGTTCCCGTTCCCGACGGAATATTGGGATAAAAAGCAGCCTATGATACTTTCCGTCCTTTCAACTAACCCTATGGCAAAAACCAAATCAATTGGTTGCTTAGTAAGGGCGTCAAGAAAGGACAAACAAACACACTTTCGCATTTATAATATTCAGATTAGGATTATTAGCCCTTAAGTTGTAATTTTGCATATTTTTTGACAACACTCAATATTCTCTACCAACCGATAGCATGTTAGAAAATGTTACCTCAACACGGCAACAGAAAAATAAATAGACACGACAGCGGATCGCTTATTGGTGAAAGTTACGCTTTGTTCTGCTTTGTTATATGTTACTTTTCAATGGCGGTATGTACACGCACCATGAGTAACAAACAATTGGTAACATAAAAAAATTGTAACAAGTAGCCACAAAAGTTACAGATTGTTATCTAATGTTAGGGCTAGTGCTTATATACAACTTTTCCATCGACTAAACTATTTTGTCGAGTTATGTACCTACCTCTCGCGATTTCCACACGTTTAAACAGTTTAGTTAGTCAATGAAAAAGTCGATGTCGACTTTTTTGTCAAACAACTTTCGAGTTAATACAATATTCTTAACGATTTTATATTTCAATAAAAACATTAAAAAATTGAATCACCTCGCATTTACTCGTGGAATCGCTTGAAAAAAACTTGTTATGATTAGGGCGAATAACATGTACGGCGAAAGAACTACCGCTTACCTAGTACCGCGGTTTATTAATCAACTACCTGCAGATTTCGTTAATAGTATAACTAAGTCAAACTTAAAGTCCTAGTTGAAGGAATTTTTGTTTGAAACCTTAGAATGCGCCTAGCTTGTTCATTTGATATTGTTGTCTAATCTTATTTGTAAGTGATATTTAGTATATTTTATGGTATTTAACGCCAAAGCGAGCTTCTAACAGTGTTGCTATAAACCTATGTGGATTTTAACGCTTTTATTTTTCTGTTATTAATGTAAAATTACTTTTTATACGGTAATAAATGAAAAGAAAAAAGTTGATAGTATACGCGCTTCAATATATAATTTGAACACATTTGATTTACAACGAAATAGTTGGTCAACTAAAAGGTGTAGGTATTTATGCGCTAGCCTTTACCGTGATGCAAAGTGTTGCTCCACAAAAGTGCCTGCGATGTGGATGCACCATAAGCGAGTGACTGGGATAGTTAACATTCGATTCATGTCAACAACTCGAGAATCGAGCAGCATCCCGTTGACATTTTCGTAGCAAACCTTCATTCCGGCGGTTCCTTTGAAGTCTTGCATTAAGTTTTGATATAAGTACCTGCGCTTCATACAATGCTGTAAATAATATAATTGGCTTACCCAGTTTTCTGGAGGCCTGAGCGATTGCTGGTTGATTATGGTTAACACTGCCCTAGTTAAATGGATTACTTTGTATTGGTACTCGGAACTAGATAAAAAGTAAGTCAACATTATATGTAATGTTTCTAAACCAAGAAAAATAAGTTTAGATACATTTGAAAATGAAAACTTACAGGCTGTTCTGATCATTTACCATTATTGGTCGGTATTTTCATTATTTTTTACTGAATCACAATAAATCAAGTATTAAAAAACGGTACACTTATTTTAAAGCTGTAGTATTTAGGCATAAAATAATATTCCTTAAAAATAATGAACTAGAAACTCCTCAATCTCGTAACTAAGTAGGTTTAGTGCATTTAGGGCGACTATCAGCAACTGTCAATAAACACATTAAAAATGACAATGTATTTCAGTCGTGTGTCATGTGTTGTAACCGCCTCTGTGGTCTAGTGGTACAACCACCGGTATCAGACCCAGGGGTCCCGGGTTCGATTACCAGCGGGGGTACATATTGTATTCGGTTTGGTTGGTGCTAGGACTTGTTGTAAGTCCGCTTGGCTAGCTACCACCATCTTATCTAAGCCTGACGCCATAACAACAATGTTTTCAGCATTGTTGTGTTCCGGCAGTTCGAGATGAGATAGCCAGTTCCTCAGTGGCTGAGGATTCCGGGAGAGGCTCGCTTCCATCTTCAGCCTTATCAATACTTAACATCAGGTATGATGAAGGCTAAGAGTCTCCCTGTCATTCATAGAAAAGTCATACGTTTAAAGTCAGTTTTTGTTTTGGTAAAAGTTTTTAATTCGTCACTTGCTAGCAGGACGCCGATGTCCAGAGAAAAATGAGATATCTATTGTACATCATACCGGGGCCTGGAGCCCTTCGGCACATAACTGGCAATAAATAAATGCTCAAAACATATTCCAGTGGAAATATCGGGATAAAAGTATTCTATGTTTATAACCAGGATATCTACTATCTGTGTACCAAATTTCATCCAAATCCGTTCAGTAGTTTCGAAACCTATTCAATGCAAACAAACAATCAAATCTTTCCTCTTTATAATATTTGTATAGATGACATTGCCTTTCAGTCATTCGTTTGAAGTCAAAAGTGACAGAGCGATGATTTAAATGTGTCTAGCGCTAAACGTATGTTAAAGTCAGTTGATGAAAAGCCGCCTTAGTGCATGAAAATATGAAAACTTCAGTTGAAGTTTCGGATCAACATTTATTTTAATTTCGTTTATAGGTTTTTACCTATCTAAGAGGTTTGCTTTTGTGTAGTTTTCTACTAGCACGATCAAGATAAGTAAATAATATCACTAACCAGCTTGCTCAATCAAAATAATAAAAGCCAATTATTCTTAAGACTCTTGAGATGTTTTCACAAAAACGTCTCGCTCGTCAATTTGAATGTAAGAATTGTAAATAAGGACACAGTTAATGATAGGTCCCATTGAAATGCAATTAAATTGTTTTCCTTAATTGGTAACTTATAGGAGATTGTAATGAGCGATGGTCGGCGCGGGCGCATAGACCGGTTGAAGGAGGTCCCTCCCACAGTAACCTTGTGTCTTTCTGATGATTGGTCGGATAACATTGCTTTTTTCAGGCTAGTGGGTGTTACGCCTTGGCTTATATGTATGTAAGTTGATTATAGATATTTTTTATACCTCTACAACAAAAGCTACAGTCATTTGTTGTAAATACGAGAGGTAATGTCATAGATAGGTAAGATATTGGTTATGGCAATATTTTCGATCACGGTCATAAAGTGTGCACTTTATTTATAACTAACTTCCGCCCGCGGTTTTACCCGCGTGGTTCCCGTTCCCGTTGGAATATTGGGATAAAAGTAGCCTATGTTTCTCTCTTCTTCTTAACTAACTTTATGCCAAAAATCAAGTCGATTGGTCGCTAAGTTTGGGCGTGAAAGAAGGACAAACAAACAACACACTTTCGCATTTATAATATTAGTTAGGATTTTGCTCTCTCTTTTTATCGTTTATAGTTTCAAGTAGTAAATATAGATCCTTCTTTATTTTATTTGTAGATACAAAACATATTGTATCGTATCGGGACGCCATCCACAATGCTGCAGTTAATCTATAAAGTTGTCAGTAGCTTATAAGGAAAGTGTATTAACTCAAAGAGCGGCTGTCGCGTTACAATGCAGTAATAATAAAGTATTTGATTTTTATTAATTGAACTGCCAAAGGCGCGGTGACGGCGGCGGCTCACATCTGCCCCATTTATTAATGCCTCCAATAAAACATTTGAAACACGTTCTTGCGAATCAATACTCACATCGGCAATATGAATAATTTATATATTTTATTGTAGCTTTATCGCGTTGATCGCGAAACGCGCAGCAGCGGATACCGTCCGCCTCTTGAAATAATAATCAGAACATAATTTTATTTTTGACAAATAACTGGTCAGGTTTGGGTGCTGGTTTTTGCGGCCGCCGTGCCTCGGATTCTGGTACAGCTTCGCCTGAATATACATAAAACGCTGTTGTCGGTATTTCGATCACTTGTAATTGTCCCCTCGAATTGCCGCAATCATGTTGAGGAATCTCACGGCCGTTTATCGTTCATTATTTACACGTTTGTCCTGGAGGACCCCGTAACTATGGTCGCACAACTCATTATAATTGGATGTCTCTCAATATTAATTATGTTTTTCTTTCAGTACTTATGTTTTCAGCAAAGAAACGTAGAGTAAATTGTTTCTTTTTAAAGTATTATAGCTAGGAAGCTAAGATTTGAAAATCTAATGATAACATAATAGACGTTAAAGCTGTAAAAATATGTAGCCATCTAAATTAACGAACACCCATAAAGTTGAGAATTTCGAGGTTTGATTCAACAATATTACTTAGGCGGACTTTCACCAACTGAAAATAAATACGTTTAGGGCTAAACATATTCAAAACATCGCTCTGTCACTTAATAGGTACTTCAAACGAACGAGTGAAATGCAATGTCATTTTAAAAATGTTTAGCGCTAAATGTGTTTACTGACAGTTAGTGGTAGTCTCCTTAAAACATACATGCCAATAATCTTCAATCTGTTCGTTTTTACTTACACAACAAAAGAAGGAAGATTCTGCATCGTATCTGTTTTACGGCGGACGGAGCCTTCGCGTATCGCATCGATTATTCACCACACAACAAATTAGCAGCTCGAAGTGGTCTTCACAAAAAATAGCTCAAACTTATTCCGGATGTAGATTGATTCAAGTTTTTGTGATTTCATTGACTTCCTGTACGATTAAGTCATACCATTACATTTTTGTGCGGATGTTTCAAGGCGAAATCGTATAATGTAGATTGCTGTTGCTGGTCCATTAGTATAATCGATGGAATATATTCGTTTCAACATTAACGGAGCATCAACGTTTCTGTAGAGGTTCATGTAAGTGAGTGCTTTAATGTAAAATATTCTCCGACAAGTTTAAGACAGTTACAAATGACAGAGCACGCCTCGCCTCGTTACAATGTGGAAATTGACGCCCAGCGTGAAGTAGCTCCGGGCCCAAGCATCACTCGGGTTGAGGACATAAATCATCGTCATATCAATCCGTAAGCGCAATATTAATATCACAAACGCATAGTACCGTATCACCTTCACTTTTTCTTCCTACATAAGATAGTTGCAAGAAAAGTTAAGAAGCGCCTAAAGAGATATGGTCCCACCGCGCTACTCTGGTTAAAGCTACTATAAACCGTGGTATTGCCAATTCAAATGGATGTAACTTGGCTGTAACCTTAATAATTATGAATCAGTCACGAAGAATGATTGATAACGTGAAATCGATGCACAAGTATGACGGAGTAAATATATTTTGTAGACGTTTGACACATTTATTAATGCTTTCTCTTAGGGCAACACTAGCGCATGATGTTCTGAGGCACGAATTCCATCCTTCAATTTCGGATGGAAGAGGTGCCTATGAACTTACATAAATCCTATTTCACAGTAGCATCTACTTACGACATCATTCGAGTTTGGTGTTACTGTAATATCAATTTCATGTACCTATGATTTGTGATTACACGCCGATAATGTGGTGCAATAAATTAAAAATGGCTACATACATATCATGACTTGTTAAATCTTTGATTTAGTTAATGTTAAAATACAGGATGTAAAAAAAGACGTTCACTAAAGAGTTACCTAAATATTGATGAAGGAAAATTTTACTCAAAGAAAACACTCTTTCAATTTTTTAAAATATTTTTGAAAAATTACATTTCTGCACCAGGAATCGTTGAGAAAAAAGCATCGTCTACTTTTATGGTACTATTCGATAGAGTTGAGAGTATGAAGATCAATTTAGCTTAAGGCGATACTCGAAAAAAATATGCTGAAGCGAGATAGCAATGAGAAAACGACGCGCACGGGAGCGAGACCGATTTTGCAGATTAGGCAAAAAAACACAAAATCACTTCGTATTAAAAAAAACTAAAGCGATTTAAAAAAAAATCTATACGATCCTAAATATTATTGGTATCCACTTATTAAACCAATTTCCAATAGTGCAAGTAACCCCATTTAAGAATAATCTTGAATTTTCGTATTTTCTAGAGGTCCTTTCGAAAAGAAAAAGTGTCGAGGCAAAATCATAAAATCTTTTTAATTTTGCATTTTACAATGCTATTTTTATGTGATAAATATTAAACAAGAAAATATACTAGAAAAAAGCAACTAGTTTCATCCCGTCAGGGCGACATGAGACTAGTTGCTTTTTTCTAGTATATTTTCTTGTTTAATATTTATCTCATAAAATCGTGTTTTTGAAACTATACGAATCTAGATAAAGGTATGAAGAAATATAAATGTTATTACCAGATTTGTAACAACTGTAACCGTGCTATAGTTTTATATCAAAAAGTCCATACTTTTTCCGAGTAGCGCCTTAAGTAACTTAATATCTTAAATTAAAGACAAAGCCAGGAAATATAAAAGATTACATAATTCTATACATTATTCTAGATAGGAGGTACTCTTACTCACACTAACTAAAATAAAAATGAACTTCACTTTAACTTACGTAATAACTCAAAATATGAACCATAAGCAGCAATACACTGGTTTTCAATATTAGGTTATTGTCTTTTTTGACTAATATTCACCATAACTCCATAATAAGGCGACAAGACGCGAGTTCAATCGATGAATAAGTTTTTTAATAGGTTTTTCAAAAAAATTTTTTTAATTTTAGATACTATTCTACTCACACTAAATTGATCTTTATGATTAACACTATCGATTGGTACCATAAAAGTACACGATGCTATTTTTCTCATTACGCCGCCCGCGCCGTTCGATTCCCGGTGCAGATAAATAATTTTTCAAAAAACTTTGAACGCAGTTTCATTAATTTTTGAAAATGAAGGAATTATTCCTTTGAGTAAAATTTGCTCACATCAATATTTAGGGTACTTTTCCTCCAATGACCGTGTTTTTTTCACCTGGTATGATCGATGTTTATTATGTTGATCATTCGTTTTAGAATGTACCGAACCAATTCATAACCAAACTTTGAATGCTTCTTTATGAATTATGTGTAGGAATCGTCATATCTATCTAAACTTATAATGAGAATCAAAGTTCATCGTGTCTGTACATTGCTTGGATTTGCAAAAAAATAGATACGGGGACTCAGAATAAGCAGGACCATTGTTGATGTACTTAAGGTTCACTATGGGCTGAATGGAACGACTGTAGTAAATGAAACGTGTGTTCTTATTGATGACTTTATTCGTACTGATTTTAAAATGACAAACTCATAACATAAATACGTATCGGACATTCCGCCCACCAAAAACAATTGTTTTTAAACAGTTTAAAAAAAAAAATAACTAATCATTAAACATAACATAAAACACATGCACTATTCGCAAAAAAAGTGACAACTATTTCGAGTCAGTAACACTATTCAATTTAGTTCCTGGATAAATAACCGCCCACCATGAACTAATCCCAATCGGTGGCCCTTGGAAGTGGTATCAATTTAGAAAGTGGCCTTTTCAAGCTGTTTCCGGCTGGAGTTCGTAGTGTAACTACTCTCACCAGATTGTCAGTGCCTGGGTGAAGTTGCTGAACCCTTGCAAGTAGCCATTTTGTTAGGGGTAAATTCTCATCTTTGATGACTACAACGTCTCCAACACCAGGCGATGAAACTGGTGCTTGCCACTTATATCGTTGTTGCAGAGTGTTAAGATATTCTGACTGCCATCTACGCCAGAAGTCTTGTGTCATCTTTTGTATTAACTGCCACCTCGTTAACAGACTAACCTTCTTATGCTCATATTCTCGGTCAGGAACTTTAATCAAAGGTTCGCCAATCAAAAAATGCCCTGGCGTCAAAATCATCTCAGACATGTTGTCGACTTGGCAGAGAGGGCGAGAATTAAGGCACGCCTCTATTTGAGCTAACATTGTAGCCATTTCTTCATAGGTGAGCTTGGTGTCTTTGTTGATTCTCATTAAATGTCTTTTTGTGGACTGTATTCCTGCTTCCCAAAGACCCCCGTAAGATGGCATTCTTGGTGGAATGAAGTGCAACCTCGTCCCGTCATTAGCTAAAAGCTCTGCCACTTCCTTTACCAAATTATCCTTTCCTTCTTGAAACAGGTTTTTTAATTCTTTAGCAGCGCCTATAAAATTCGTCCCATTGTCGCTCCATAGATGAGCACAATGGCCTCGGCGCGCGACAAATCGACGAAAAGCTGACATAAAGGCTTGGGATGTAAGGTCAGATACAGCCTCAAGGTGGATAGCACGTGTGGCCATGCATATAAACAAACAAATATAGCCTTTGGTCGCATGGTGCCCACGGCCCTTGGATGTTCGAATAAGTATGGGGCCTGCGTAGTCAACGCCACTGTTCAGGAATGCGCGATGCTGATTAACTCGGACTGCTGGCAGTTGACCCATGAACTGATTCTTCACCTTAGCTTTGTCTATGATGCAGGTTTTGCAAGTATGGATAACTTTTCTCACTGCAGATTTTAGGCCAATAACCCAGTATCCTGATCTTACATAAGCCATCATTGATTGTATACCTCCATGCAAAGTTTTTATATGTGCTTCATTTATTAATAGTTTTGTAATGTGTTGATTTTTTGGTATTATAATTGGGTTCTTTGTTATTTCGGGAATCAAAGCATTCTGGAGTCGTCCCCCCACTCTTAGCAAACCCTTCTCATCTAAGAACGGCGAGAGTGAAATAAGGGAGCTTTTACTCTTTATCTTTTTGTTTGTTTTCAGATCTTCAATTTCTTTTCCATATACTAAATTTTGGTAGTATTTTACACATTGCTCTAATACTCTGTCTTGTTCTTCTACTGATATATATCTTTCACCTTTGCTATTTCTTTCTCTTTTCAGAAATCTTTGACAATATGCTAAAACTCTTTTCATTCTCGATAGAGTGGAAAATCTCTCCCAAATTGGTTTTTCTCCTTCTACTAATGCTGTGTGTAATGAAGCCTTTAACTCTAAATTCGTGTTCGGTACTTCTTTTCCGTCCATTCCTATATTTTCTTCTTTCAACCATTCAGGTCCAGTTCACCAAAGGTTTTTAGCAGCCAAATGGCACGCCTCTATACATATCTATACATTCAAAGCATTCTGGAGTCGTCCCCCCACTCTTAGCAAACCCTTCTCATCTAAGAACGGCGAGAGTGAAATAAGGGAGCTTTTACTCTTTATCTTTTTGTTTGTTTTCAGATCTTCAATTTCTTTTCCATATACTAAATTTTGGTAGTATTTTACACATTGCTCTAATACTCTGTCTTGTTCTTCTACTGATATATATCTTTCACCTTTGCTATTTCTTTCTCTTTTCAGAAATCTTTGACAATATGCTAAAACTCTTTTCATTCTCGATAGAGTGGAAAATCTCTCCCAAATTGGTTTTTCTCCTTCTACTAATGCTGTGTGTAATGAAGCCTTTAACTCTAAATTCGTGTTCGGTACTTCTTTTCCGTCCATTCCTATATTTTCTTCTTTCAACCATTCAGGTCCAGTCCACCAAAGGTTTTTAGCAGCCAAATGGCACGCCTCTATACCCCTAGATGCTATGTCAGCAGGGTTATTGGCGGACTGAACGTGTCTCCACCGGTCATTGTCTATGATTCGGGTGATATCTGCTACTCGATTTGCAACAAATGTGCGCCAACGACTCGGATGAGACTGTAACCAGGAAAGCACAATCATTGAATCGGTAAAAGCAAAAATTTTATCTCGAGGAATGTTTAGAATGCTCTTTATATCGTATAACAATTCTGCTAGTAAAGCCGCGGCACACAGCTCTAGTTTAGGTACCGACAATTGTTTTACAGGGGCAACCCTGGTTCGAGATGCCATCAGCGATATGTATACAGCGTCGTCTTCAATCACCTTAAGGTAAGTTACCGCAGCGTATGCATGCATTGATGCATCGGCAAAACCATGCACTTCTATTGTCGTATTGTTGTGTGTGGTGGTTTTTAACCAACGTGGCAATTTTATTTTCTCTAAATGTATCAGTTCTTCTCTGTATTTAGTCCATTCTTGTATTAGTTCGGACGGCAGTTCATCGTCCCAACCCAAACCACAGAGCCATAATCTTTGTATCATAATCTTAGCTGTAATAATGACCGGTGCTAGCCATCCGAATGGGTCGAATAAACGAGCAACATCGGACAAAACAGATCTCTTCGTTGGAGGATATTTCATTTCAGGTAAGTGTACTGTTATTTCAAAATTGTCGTCCTTTCTATTCCATTCTAATCCAAGAATCTTTATTATTTTATCTATCTTTATATCTATTTTATCCGTCGTACTATTTTCCCCTTGCTCTTCTCTTAGAAAATCTAATACTTCTTCTGAATTACTTGACCATTTCTGCATGTCGAATCCTCCTTTCTTTAATACCCTTCCAACATTCTTGCACATCTCCTTCGTTTTTCCTATATCTTCATTTCCTGACATGTAATCGTCCATGTAAAATGATTTTTTTATTTCAGGTGCAGTATCGGGAACTTCTTCTGCTTCGTCGTCGGCCAACTGATTTAGAGTTCTAACAGCCAGATATGGGGCTGCTGCGGTCCCAAAGGTAACTGTTAATAAATTGTAACTTTTCAGCTCATCTTCAGGATTATCTCGCCACAGAATACGCTGTAAGTTTGTATGTTCATCTGTCATCCTGACCATCCTATACATTTTTACGATATCTGCAATCACACAGATTTTATGGGTTCGCCACTTGATAATTAAACTTCTAAGATCTGGTTGAAGTACCGGCCCCACCATCATGGTGTCGTTTAAAGAGTGACCGTTGGAACCCTTCGCAGAAGCGTCATAAACTACGCGCACCTCTGTTGTTTCTTTCTGTTCTCTGATTACCGCGTGGTGAGCGAGATAGATTGTGTTCCTTTCATCTAGTGTTTCAGATTCCTTCATATGACCCAACTCCTTGTACTCATGAATCACTTTTTTATATTCTTTCTTCAGTTTTGGGTGTCTTTGAAACCTTCTTTCTAACTGTTTGAATCTATCAATGGCTTGTTGTTTAGTGGTTCCACATAATTTTACAGTCTCTTCAATGCTTTGCTTCAAAGGTAAGTGAACTGTGTATCTTCCACTATCTTCTCTTTTAGTTGTATTTATATATATTTCTTCACATTTTTCTTCATCTTTAGTTAACGGTTTCTTTTTTGTAAATGCTTCTGTCTCTATTTCCCAGAACTTCCTTAGCAGGTCGTTATCTTCAGCAATCATTCTTGTAATATGTAATGTAGTTATATTGTGTTGATTATTGCAGTTACGCTCTTCTCTTTGTCCAGACAATACCCACCCCAAACGTGTCTTCTGAGCCACCAGACCATCAGGCGTCTTTATTAATCCTTCTTCAATGATTTTGCAAAAGACGTCCGCTCCTAGTAAAATGTCAATTTTACCCGGCGTGTTATACGTAGCATCAGCCAATTGGAGCGTTTGGAGTCCCAGCCAATTCACTGTGATGTGTTTCGAGGGCAATCTTGTTGATATTGTTGTTAGAACATAGGCTTTCACTTGAATTACCTCGTTGCAGTTGAATCGCGGTGTGATTGACAGGTGAGTAAAATGTTTAATTTGTATCTGTGTTCCTTCTCCTACTCCGGAAACTACGCCATCGATTATTGTCTTCTTCAAACCCAATAGATCTACTGCTCTGGCGGAAATAAACGAGGCCTCTGAACCTTGGTCAATCAAAGCACGAAGTATGTGTGTTTCACCATCCTTTGACTTTACTGTTACTTGTGCTGTGGCTAATAGAACTTCATGACTAGGCTGTTCTTTGGAGAAGTGTGCAGTTGTAATACTTTGTTCTGGTTGTGGTTGTTCATTATGTCCTTGATTTGTTTCTCTAACTTGGTGTAAAAGAGAATGATGTTTCCTTCGGCAGACTCGGCATGATGTTGTGTGTTTACATCGGTATACATTGTGATTTGGTTTAAGGCAATTGAAACATAACCTATTCTTCTGTACGAATTCTTTCCTTTGTTCTACCGGTTGCTTAACAAAATCTTTGCAATTAAAAATGTAATGTTCTCCAGTGCAGTAACTACAAGAAGGCTGTGAATTCACTCTGGCGTGAGCAGGTTTAAACAAATCATCTTCATTTTCATGTTCCTTTGTTGTGGCGTGAAAAGCTTTGTGGTCTTGAGGTTTTTCGCGGGTAGGATATGCTGGTGTTGGGTTAATCAATTCCAATGTACGAAACCTTGACTCTAAGAACAGTTTAAGATCGTTCCAAGTAGGTAGGGTATCATTATCTTCCTTATATACACTTTGTTCCCAATCTTTCAACGATTCAGCGTCTAACTTCTGTCCCACGATAAATATCAGTATAGGATCCCAGGCTTCAGTACAAACTTTCATGTTATTCAAACTATTGATGCATTCCGTTGTGGTATCAAGCAGAGATTTGATTTGGCTGGCCGACTGGTTGATTACTTTCTTTTGATTAAATAATCTCTTTAATAAAGTAGTAACGATTACCCTTTTATTTCCAAAACGTTTCGCTAATAGTTCCCAAGCTTGTTTATAATTACTGTCCGTAATGTGTATATGCCTTAATAGTCTCTCAGCTTCTCCGGATACACTTGTTTTCAGGTAATGTAATTTCTGGACATTACTAATGGAGGTATTGTGAACCAGCGCAAAAAACAAATCTTGGTACGTTGGCCAATCTTCGTACTTGCCGGAAAAAGTAGGTAACTGTATTTTTGGTAACTTAGCGAGCGACGTCTGACCACACTCCATAGACATATTACCTATTTCTGATGTCTTGTGTTTCGATAGAAGATCGTTTATATCGCCTTGTAAGCAGAGATACATTTCTTCGCATGCATAATATTCTTCGTTAAGAAAATACGGTATAATTCCGCGATGTTCTCGCGGCGTACATTTCATAAGCTCATTATGTGATTGTTTAAACATCTTCCAGTAATCATCAACCGTTTTTAGTCTTGCTTTTAAGTATCCTTCCGACAGCCTTTGTTTTGGACATTTTTTTATGTTTATTTGTGCCTTTTGAATCATACTGGCTATATCTTCTAAAGCAATTAAATGTTTGTTTTGTTCCGCTGTAGGTGGTGCCATTATTCAAAATAAAACGTCCAATATGTTCATTAAAACCACAGTTCACTATAATGTTATTATTCACGTAATAATCCACTAATTGTAAAACGTCTTTAAAAATTGCACGGATGGACACGGACACAATGAATACAATGAGTTTCTTATCTAAGGTAGTCCCTTTTGTTCTCGGCGCTCGGGTCTGCCGGCCGCTCCATTCAACGATCCGGCTCGATTATAGACCATATGTTGATGTACTTAAGGTTCACTATGGGCTGAATGGAACGACTGTAGTAAATGAAACGTGTGTTCTTATTGATGACTTTATTCGTACTGATTTTAAAATGACAAACTCATAACATAAATACGTATGGGACAACCATTTTCTATCATTTTTAGAATTAATGTCTGTCCGTCTGTCTGTATGTCTGTGTGTTTGAATGAGCATCGCACCAAAACCACTTATCTAAGCCCAAAGAATTCTTTATATGTTTAAAGTCCATATATCAACTTACCGTAAAGGCTTTATTTCATCATAATGGTCAACTCTATCAAAAGTAATTACATTTTAAGACGGTGAAATTTATATTGTAACGAGCGAGCGTATGCAGAAGGCAGACTTGGAGTTTACGCGTCGTTCAGGTTTTGGTTGCTTAGCAACAGTTGTTGATTTTAATTCTTTAAAAATATATTTTGACGTAACTAACTATATCTTTTTTACTGCTTTTATTACTTTAGTGGTATGGCGTGCATGAAAGATGGCGTTGTATGTATATTTTGTCGATATTAAAAAAAATACGTATTTTTATAAATTTTTAAAGCGACTTAAAAAAAAAGGAGGAGTTTATCAATGTGTCGCGAATACAAGTGGTATTTTTATAAAGTCAACAGCAGTCAGGCTTTATACTTTGTGCTTGAGATTGCCGTTTACTTATGTCGTTCATTATTACACAAGTTTTATGTTTCAGTACCTGTGAACAAATTGAACAGTCGTCATTAACCATTTCTTATGTAACCACTGCCGGGGCACTGGCCTTCCATATGGAAGGATAAGATAAGGAGAATGGGCCATGATCTGCCACGCGGGCCCAAGGCGGATTGGTGGGGTGGGTTTACCAATCCGCCGCGACCAACGGTTTAACGTGTCTTCCGAGGCACGGAAGAGATAGTAAAAGATTGGTCATCTATCCCATGACCGACCATTGCGAAACTAAATCGTCGCCCGAGCGCGCGAATCACTGCGTCTCCTCATACCGTACCTACAGTACTTTTCAGAAAATCTTGAAAAACCTCCGATTTCGTCGCCTTTAAAATTATATGAAGTTAATAATGAATGACTTTAACTTTAACTACTTAGGCACGTTAGTAGCACACTGGCACCAACTCTGGCGTATTTTTTGTAAATGGATTTTTGACACGATCACGACCTTTTCGTTCTTACTAAGACAGGCCTCAGCACTAAATGGCTAAAAAAACTGCGTTAAAAAAAACTGACTTTAAAAACTAAAAAGCAAAATATAAGCCTTTTGGAGTCGGTGGCAGCCAAGACATTCTACTTTAAGCTCCTATTCTTTTATTTTTCTTGCCTTGGCTGGCACCGACTCCAAAAGGCTTATTTTTTGCTTTTTAGTTTTAGAAGTCGGTTTTTTTTAACGCAGTTTTTTTTACTTTTTAGTGTCTGTAATAGGCTGTTTTGTAAACTACAGCTGGTTTTTTCTAGATTAGATAAGGTTTCATGTACATTATAAACAAAATTATCGTAAATACTACATCGTCCAAGTCAACAATGAAATGAAATATATAAAATGCTCATAACATAAAAAGTACTGGGTCAAACGAAACCAAATTTTTATGGGACCAATTGGCAACTATTCTATTTATGGGACAAATTAAACTATCCAGAACTTATTTGTAGGTGGTAAAAACCGGCCCGTAAAGTTGTTTTTTTTTGTGGATAGAGCAAATGGGTAAGCAAAATACAAGGGGTAAGTTGTTGTAACATGTTGTCCAATCATGATTGTTATGATGTTATGACTTCGCAGTCGACCAGTAGACTTTCTTATGGAGTGTTAACTATTTATCTATATGTGTATACTATTTTACCAGCTGTATTCAACCTACGTAAGGGAAATTATGCGGATTATAGTGGTTAAGTAACTTTCGCTAAGGTCGGTCGCGGGGTGGGTGACTAAAAATAACAATCTTGAGCAACTCTGTTAATTTCGAAGGCGTGTTAAAAAGCCACATTGAAACATGACTGATGAAACTAAATCACAGGCATCGGTTAACAAATTATTATCATCACAACAAAAAAAAAACGACGCTGAAAAGATGCTACTTTGCATTTTAATAGGTTTTACTTTAACTTTTACTTAGTTCTATTATAAAATATAGGTAAGTACTTAGGTACTGGCGAATTGATAAACTTCTCTAATGGAGGCGACAAGATGAGAAAAATTATTTAAATGGTATCATGTTTTAATTATTCTCTTCAAAAAGTAAAGAATATAGGCGACTCAATATCCATTTCTTTTTTGAAGTTGGTCAAAAAGACCGCCTTACCAAAAATTTTGTCGGGAAGGATTGCAAACGATGTTCCGGTTGTCACGGGAACAAAGTTGCGGGCACAGCTAGTTCTAAATATTTGTTTACTGAATGTTAAATGAATGATTAGTTATTTTTTAATCGTAAAAATTAACCGTTAAACCCTGAGTTCCATCGATTACATACCAAACGACTTCTTTCTACCGAAATACGATAAGCCGAGTCAGGATTCGAACCAGTTGACTTAATGAGGGCTCGTTGTCAATCTCGTGTCACCGCCCGCCCCGATATGCAAAATGAGGTTTCACCGCGAACCATGACATGTTCTTTGGAACAATAGTCATATCGCCGATATTATACATTATTTATGATACAATTTATTGAATAGTTTGTTTGAAACATTTTTACATTAAATATTGCTAGAAAATCCTACATCCATAAAGAATGCCTGAAGGCTTTATTTATTTGTACAACCAACAAGATCATACACCTTAAATGCTAGGAATTACAGGCAGTGGTTTTTTTTATCGTAAAGGTTGAAAAAGAAAAAGCAAACTTGTTAAAAGAACAGTTGGGAGCATAGCCTTTAACTTAAAATAAAATAAAAATATTCTTACTAAAGCTAGTGAAAACAAGAAAATGCCAAGATTTTTTTAAAATACAATTATATAGAAAGCTGTGCCTAAATCAGCTAGGAAAACTATAAATGAAAATTCTAATACTTAGCTTGATAAGAACAAAATATGAGTATCATAATGATCGCTCAAGTGCTTATGAAAGATTTAGGAAAAGCTTTCATTATTACAAATAAATAGCGGGTTCGATCACATCAACTCGCGGCTTTGACAGCGTGAACTTTTGTCCAGATGCCCATTTCTTTTCACACTTCATACCTTTTAAGTTTTGTAAGATATCGCGACAAATGGTGCCAAATACCAGCATTCATCGCAATGTTTTTTTGTTGTTTATAAATTGAAAAGAACTAATTGAATATTTATGTTTACGTTTTAAACTGCCAATCTCATAAGTTGCTACCTTATTGACATTTTTAAAGTATTCGCCTCTCCTACCTACGTGTTATTTTTTCTGTCAATAAAGGCCTTTTTCGGTGGACTCGTGTATCGTTTCACGCAGTTAAAGCTTATCCACGAATATGGCAAGAGAAATGGCTGCAAAAGCTCGCTATCTCTGTTTTTTATCAGAGGCTGCCTTTAACAAGTGTCCCTGACAGATTGCGGCGTGTGCGGTGTCTTGGTGCGCCCGCCAAGTATTTTAATTAATGCCACACTACGGACACATAAATTTCCAGTTCATCGGGCTGATTAAAGCCAGGGTTTTATTCAGTAAAAGTTCCCTAAATATTCTGAATTCAAAAGTTTACCTTTAAAGTTAAACGACGCTATTTGACTTGCTAATTTGTTTTAAGTAGAGATCTGCTTTGACGAGTGAAATCTAGTTGTTTTTAGTCGGCCATCATGCCAGCAGAGGTATAGACTTGTTAATTTTCTATAAATTTATAATTAAGATCTTGTATTAATTATTCTGCAGATTTCCAAAGCTAGGCGAGATTGGTTGATGTTAAATAACTAACAAAAATAAAAAGTTTAAAAAATTAATTAGTTATAAGGTAAATAAGTACCTGAAGGATTAATGCAAAATTTATGAAAATTGGAAATCTTTCTACAACATAAAATGTAAATTTTATCAAATGTATCATTAGAGATGTATCATCAAGCATTAAATTAAATTA
Source organism: Chrysoteuchia culmella (assembly GCA_910589605.1). Classification (NCBI taxonomy): domain Eukaryota; kingdom Metazoa; phylum Arthropoda; class Insecta; order Lepidoptera; family Crambidae; genus Chrysoteuchia; species Chrysoteuchia culmella. Next base: position 9,611,245 of record OU342651.1, read on the forward strand.
GTATATTTAATTGTTTATAACGAGATTTTTCGGATGGAAGGAAGAAAAACAAAGTAACTCTGATCATGGAGCATGCAATTTTGTGCGTAAAACAGAAATATCAGGGATATAGATACAATAAAAACCAGCCAGCTAGAAGGAAAAAAAACTGAACGTAGGCACTTACCTATAAGTAAAAGTGCAATGTAGAATGCACCATTGATGCTCTGGCTTGCACCGACTCCAAAAAGTATATTTTGAAGACGGTTTCTGTTGTAATTAAGGGGTTTTATTATTTGTTTTTTTTTTTCATCTTTATATTTTCCTTTTTGAAGTCGGTTTTTATTGTATCTTTGGGATCCCCGATATTTCTGTTTTACGCACAAAATTGCATGCTCTAAATTTATTAATTATTTATATTTTAACATTCCTACACTGTCGAACGAGTCTCAAATCAATACATCAAACTTGCACATCATCTTGGTTTTGTGTGTTTAAATTGTTGAATTCGTATAGTAAGATTGTGGCGAAAACTTGTCGCGGCTACCGGCAAGCCCGGCAGCACAGGAAGGGCGCGCGTGCTCGGCCGCTGCGTGCCGACGCGCGCATCATTCAATATAATATTACCAATAAATTAATGCTCACATTCGGAACCCACCGCACATACTAATGGCGACAAGCGGATTTTTTGCCTCCCTGCCTCAATCATTCAGCTTTCCATTGATACGCTGTCCTTGCAAAAACTAGCCGTATCTCTGGTACATCGGACAAACTAAAATTGCCGCTTTTTACTCGAGCTTTGGACAAGGACGTGCTCACTTTTTGTATCGACGAGGTGAGGCAAGCTTTTAATTGCATCAACAATTGTCCGAAAGAATTTACTCAATGATGTACGACTAATTCTGCGTTCTATCAGGCACCTCGGTTTTTGTTGTATTGTCTTTGAAATAAATGTCGATGAAAATATTGCAAATAGAAATAAAATCGAAAGTGGTCTATTAAATGCTATTTTTTTTAAAAATGGTAGGTATGTACTTAACAACTAAGATTGCTTGGCTAGCAATGTATCAGTACGGATTTTTTCATCTTCATTACTAAAATTATAGTAAACTATGTAGTTTTATCATTAATTTATAATATTATACTGGAAAAATCCTTGCTCAAAGTAATTTCTAATGGATCTCTTTTTATACTTATGCTTAAAATCTCTTTTTTGACGACCACCGTGGTAGAGTGGTACGTACACCGGTTTCAAGGTGTCGCTTCCTCTGAGGTCCCGGGTTCGAATCTCGGTAAGGGCAAATGTTTGTATGATGAATACGAGCATTTGTACCCGATTCATGGACGTTTATATATATTTCTACACATAAATACTTATATATGTATAATTATATGTATTTATATCACACTGAAAGGCTTGTGTTATGGGATACTAGGGTAACTTGTATCCCATAACACAAGCCTTTCAGTGCTTACTTTGGGGCTAGGTTAATTGGTATGAGTGTAATAAATATTTATTTATCAAACCCCAAATAGAAAAATATTGGAAAAATCAACTCCGCCACAAGTGAATTCTCAGATGGGACTTGAACACACGACCTTTGGAAATCCGGTCCAATGCTCTAACCACAGGGATCTCTTTTTGTTTCAAAATCAGAATGCCATAAAATGGTTAATTATAATTTTCATATGTTCATTAGAGTTTTTTTATCAGAGTGTGATCCCTATTTTATCTTACTATTTTACGAGCTGTAAAAGAGAACTTTTTGAGAACTTATTGCCGAATTGATGCAGATATAAAATCCGAAGTTCTTGAAACTCGGATGATTCGCGAAATTACGAGTGCAATACATTACAAGGATCCGCGAATCTCGGAAACGGTGATTACAGCTGCGAAAATTGCTGCTGTAGTATAAATTTAACATTTTGAAATTGCTACTTAAGATAAAGAATATGATTGCAAGCTCATCGTAATTTTAATGTAATTTTGCAAAATGATATCTAATGATGACGAAGCGCTTGGCTTTAGTTGAAAATTAATGAGTGTTCTGGAGATTTTGCGTCGGTTGGATGTGTAATGTTTGAATGAAAACATTTAAATCTTTAAAACCGAATAAAAATATGTATATATATACACATATATATAATATAAATTAATTTCTGGCAACAACATGTAGGATTTTTTTCTGATACTTATATTATTGGAAAATAAGAAGCTACACACACATTTCAACAAAGTATTTTTTTTGTAAAGAACTGTTTTTTGTTATTTTTCAATATACTTGTGTATTTTAAAAGTTGATTAAAATCATAATCATATCATAAGTTTAAAATGAAACACAAAAAGATATATAGGAGGCCTACGCTTTTTGTTCCCATCTGGCGTATTAAGTGTATATAGTTTTTTCAGGCGCTGTATTCGTTCCCCAAAAATATCTCCGATCTTCTCCAGTGAGTAGGTACTTTAAAGTAAGGCCATAATAACACGTGTTAAACTTTTGTACGAATTTTAAACGTCACTCTTCATTTTCAAGTGTTGTATTTACTTTGTCGGTAAAAATGGCGTGAATGTCGGCTGGAGGCTGAAATTATAACTACTATGTTATTTGTTTCTTCAACCATGTTTTCCTTTCTTTTATTTACTTACTTATATACATTATTAGGGTGTTATCACACAAATCCATCGAACGATAATATATTAGTACACATTACTGCATTCTAACTTACTACTAATATTTTCCTTTATTAATCGATGCCGTCGATCAACGATCAATCGATTGGTGTGGCAACACCCTAATAATGTAAAAAGTAAAAAGGAATTATATAAGTATATACTTACATAATGTTGAAAAAATATAAATTAGACGAGCATATATATTGTGAAGTTATATTATCGTGTTGTTATTGAGAATATGTTAGTTGCTATGTGACTTACTAAAAGTAATGCAGAGAACAACTTTTGCGTCTATGACTCACTGATCCTTGGACATCGTTTAGAATTCCAGATAAACATTTAGGATGAGTCGACGATTTTTTAAAGTTATTTATTTTATTTATTTAATTTTTTGTACAAAATATATCAAGGTAAAGTACAAAGGCGGACTTAATACTAAAAGTATTCTCTGCCAGTCAACCTTTGGGCAAACAGATATCGACAAACGCGGTACAAGTTATCTATCACATTCGAACTTTGATGAATCATATAAGATTTTAAATACGAATAAACACGATATGCTCGTCTCGAGAACGTAAACATCCATAAGTATATCGAAAAGTCTAAGAAATATTTGCGAATTTTATAAATTAATTAAAATATTTTAGTTTGTAAAATTAACAGGATCACTCAAAAAATGCACCAACAAAATACAAATTGTGTCTGATGCGTGATACTTGGTACTTAAGTAAGTGGAATTACTTCCAAGTGACCATCAAAATTATTATTATGATCGTGGTACTGGCTGGGCAAGTTGCTGGAAGAAGGAAATTGAAAATTTGTAAAGCCGCTATGTTCGGAGGATTGTTGTTAAATAATTTAATTTAATATTCAGCGGTGGCCGTGCGTTTAACGTCAAGTTGGCTGTGGTGACAGGCGGTGAGCACGAGCTCACGAAACGTGCATTTAACGAATTTTGACGAAACCCTTTGAATCCGTTTTTATCTTTGAGGTAAGACAGAAAGAAAACAAATTGATTTAATAAAGTTACAAAGATAAAATAAATAATAGAATAGAAAAAGAACATGTTTGTTTATGTTGAAATGCCGACCAAAATCACAGCTATTGCTATTGCTTCAACCACGCTTCAACGAGTGCGAGATGTTGATTTTCAGTCGGAGCCAGAATCAAATGGACACTATTTATTTATTTATTTATAACACTTTATTTGCACACACAAAGACAGAAAATACATGTATAAAAGAAAAAACATTGAACAAAATTAAAACCCATACGACACAAAAACTGGGATGATGGGATGAAGATGGGATGAGGGTAGTTGGTGCGCAACAAACAAATTAATAGAAAATAACATATCATCTAATACATAAATAGATATACAATAAAATACATATATCTACTACATAAACAATAAAATCAGAGTTTATGCAGTTAACAGTCCGAAAATAAACAAATAAGTTTCGGGAGTTCTGTAGGGAAAAGAAGGACTAGTGGGATAGGAAGAACTCCTAGACCTGGAACTTGAAGGACTTGAGAAGGGAAAGGAAGGAGACAATACTTATGATAAATTTTAATAAGAAAAATATTGGAAACAGTTAACTTGGCAACAAGTGAATTCTCAGATGGGACTGGGAATTCACTTGTGGCCGAGTTAACTTTTTCCAATATTTTTCTATTTAAAATTTATCATAAGTATAAAAAATAGCATTGAAAAATGCAAAAAAACAAAAAATATAAAAAAGTATACAATACTTTGTTTTAATCGCATACTATTAAATTAAGTATACTGGTAAGTATTTAATAAAGTCCTCGATTTTCCCTTAATAGATTTTAGTTATTCGTAAAAAAGGAAAATAATAGTAAATTCATTTGGTAAATGAAAAAACAATACAAAAATATCTACATAAAAACGTAAATTGTACATATTAAATTTATAAGCTGTTCAACTTGAGAAGTCATAACTTATTGAATAATAGTACATTACTGCAGCGGCCAGCAAAAGAGGCATTGATGGACGAACCTGTAAATGTGGGCCGAGGCGAAGCCGAGGCACACATACGTAAGTCCATCAATGCCTAGTTGTGGCCAATGCTTGTATAGTACTTTTCTCAAATAATGCGCGGAAATTACAACTTCTTTTTGAAATCAGACGAACAACGAACAACAATATTTTTCCCGCGTTTAAGGGTTAATTTGTTGATATTTTTTTCTAAAACTGCTTTGTATTTGCTTGCCAGTTCGAAATTTAAATAAAACTTTTGATAAGTTACCTCCTTGGTGGCCATATTTCGGAGTAAAAGATCATTCCATTTTTAAATTACACGACAGATATATGAGTTTACTATGTAATTTATTTGGCCGCTAAACACGAGAGATATGGATTTTCATACGACTTTAGCCGGCCGCTGCTCGCATGTATGTGGCCAGTACAGCAATATCGATTTATCTCGAAGAAGGTTGTCAAAATAATGCTCATATTTCCAAGCATGTTTGAGAAAAAATATTATACAGTTTCATTCAACAACTTGTTAATCGCGCCCTACAAAAGACATCAACGACATTCAATCTTCATGACCGAAAATTATACGAGTATCTTATAATATATCATGGCTGGCATATTACTTCTCGATAGCCAAAATGGAAAACAATAATTAGTGTGTGTTAACTTTTCACGCCTGAATTTTAGTTGAAAAAATTTTTATACATTTTGTCGGTGTAGTAGATAAAGTACGGGCACGGCAACCTTTTTGTGAATAACCTTCTCTGTAATGTACCCTCATTGGTCAAGAAATGAGTTAGTCTATGACTATCTATCAGAATATATAGTTTTTTGTGAATCTAGCATTTAGCAATGACTTCTTGGACTCCAGGATACATTAAGTGGTCGATGAAAAGGAATGTTCTCCCTAGAGTGCTTATTTATCATTGTAGTAAGATGTAGGATATTCTCCCTTACTTGTTTATGTAAAGAATAGGCATAACATCACATTTCGTCCGTTTGTTATATCGATACAAAGCGGCAACATGAAAGAGTCGGCGCGTGCTGTACCTACACCCGCTGCATATGCATGCATCGTTTCTTTCTTTCTTTCAGTGAACGAGATCAAAGGTAAATTATACGATATATCGTTATTTTGGCGTTCTTTTAGTTATATTTTTTCATTATCGTGTTTCTTCACAAGAACAAACAAAACTCTGACCCTTATATGTGGTTTAAATTTGCTGCGCTAAAAATGCGTGTGTGCAGCCAGGCGTGCCCTCATTAAAGTGACATGAAAACACTTGGTACGTTAACGGCAATCTGTAACAAAACACGTTATGCATTGTTCGAGCGGTGCGTATGCGTCGGTAATTGGACGACCAACTCTGTGCAATGTAAGTGCAGTATTACCACTTTTGCAACTAAGGGCCGGTATTTCAATGTTACTTTATCTTATGATTAAGTTAAGTCCAATATTTTTATGATAGACAACAGCGTATTTCAATCTGGATATTCCTAGCCCTAACCACTGAGCAAGTAATCACTACGTTTTTTAGCCCTAACTTATCTAAATCGCATTATTGCAACCTAACAAACATAATTTGAATAATTGTCTATGGTGAAATTGAGCGCTCATTGGCTGCGTGTGTGCGCGCGTTGACCAACGAGAATCGTTGTGGAGGCTCCACAATGAAAAATAGCGCCAACAATTTTAGGATTTTAGAATTGTTTCTTACTTTCAAATTTTTATATTACATTAGGCATCATCTTCAAAATATTTTTGTGATTTGCAAGTATTTCTACAACATTACAATTTTAACGCTACAACTGAGCTTCATTGAAGTAATTACGCATCATACTCAATGTAGTGCTTATTAAGTAAGTTGATACTGTGCTGTGCTGTCTGTAGACTTTCTTCACCATTTTACACACCATTGGCGATTACTTACAATAAAATGTTATTGTTGCAGTAACTATAATTCAAGCTTATCAGTGATGAGAGAATATTATTGAATTATTAGGTGCCGTGTGGCTCATATTATGATGATGAACCAAATATTCGACGACTCCGTTAATATTATTTATATGTAGCTTTGACTTTTGTACATAATGTTGTAAGTAGTGAAAATATACAACCAGTGATCCACCTGCTATTATCACTATTATCAGTGATTAAACATGTTGTCTATGCCACATCAATGTGCCAGCAGGGTCCATTTTATAGAGGCAGACACAATGTCTCCACAAGAATTATTGTGCCCTAATATTCACTGTTTAAATATTTTCTAGCAAGGTAATAAAATAAGTTATGAATTTACAAACCCTAATGTAAGTATTTTATCTACTAATCCTTAAAAAAAAAACCTAAATGTAAAACTAAAATATCTTTTTGGCAGTCAAAATTTAGTTACCATAGCAACTTATCCCAGATCGGCACTTAAGTCATTGAATTCTTCCACGACACATTGACCTACGATCCGTTGACGTATCCAGTAATAATTTAAGTCCATTATATTAAACCTGTTAAACCAAGACAGGAGTTATTTACCATGCTCCAATTTTTTCAACTAAATAATGTTAACCTCATTGTTGAGTTTTAATACATGTTATTAAAACGAGATCTCTTATTTCGCATAAAAAAATACATTACCTTAATGGGTCGCTTTTTGTGATTCTTCCAATATCGCCGGCTACAGACATATTGTCAGCATTCACTATTATACTGAACGTAATAGGCATCGCATTATCTTCCGAACAAGTATTCTTCGGAATATACACGAATATTAAACTTACCAATTTACCCTAAAACTTTTATTTAAGTAGTTATTTGTTATGCAAGGCTGGAAAGTTGGATTTAGCGGCGAGTTACCTCTATTGAATCCTGAGCGTAGCGAGGTTTTCAAAGGTACGAGACGCTAAAAACTTTTCTGAAAAGCGCAACACACAATTTTTTAGGTCGATTCCACGGTCAATCCTCGGTTAAAAAATATTTTAATGAAAAGTTTGTTTTAATAATATAAAAAACTAAAATAATAAAAACGTGAACATTATACTTAACTCAAAGTTATTTAATGAATAAAATATAACTTATTGTACGGCACAGATAACCGCACTGGGCCCTTAGCCAAAGTAACAATTCGAAAACGATAACGAAGTTCGAAAAAAAAAAAATGTATGGGATTGACGGATTGGCATAGGCCGCGCTAAATCACGTGGTCTTACCGCAAGTTATTTGGCGAATATAGACAATAACGAATCGAATTATCGTTTCGCTACATAACGATGTTACTTTGTCTACGGGCCCAGAATAGTTATCATTAATTACATTTATTCATGTCAGCATATTTACGCGAGTGCGCCGAATCTGGAGCACAGCGCGCGAGTCGTAGTAGATCATCAAACCGCGATTCACACTTCATCAACTAAATAAGTAATTTAGTGTCAATAAAAGTAAATATATTTTTTTGGTGTATCCTCAATCCATACACTTATAAAGTCAATAGCGCGATTCGGAACGTCGTCGGTACTTTACGAGATTTTTTATGCAGAAATTGAATGACAAAACCTCCTTTTCCGAGCGTGTGAGGTAAAAAATAATTTAATTTAACCATTTATAACATAATTTACTAAAACAATTTATTGATTCAAAGTAATTTCATAAAATAATAAAATGTAACATAAAAAGAAAATACGAAGTGAAGATTTGAAACGTACACTGTGTGTTTTTCTTTGAATAGAAATGTTCTAATTTTAAAATACTTTTCCATGCTAATTCCGAGCGTGCGAGGTGAAATAGTTATTTGTTATGCAAGGCTGGAAAGTTGGTTATTTAGCGGCGACTTACCTCTATTGAAATCTTAGCAAGTGAAGGATCCTAGGATTGAACCACGAGCGTAGCGAGTGGTTCAAAGATTGAATCCTGAGCGAAGCGAGGATTTCAAAGGTACAAGACGCTAAAAACTTTTCTGCCGAGCGCAACACACAATTTTTCACCTCACAACAGCGAGGAACATTTTATGGTTGTTTCCGCGGTCAACTTCCGGTAAAAAAATCTTTAAGCATAAAGTTTAATTTAAATATACATTATTCTCGTTGTTTTTATGATATAAAAAACTAAAATAATAAAAAAGGGAGTATTATAGTTAATTCAAAGTTATTTAAAGTAGGAAATATTGTTACTTATTAATAAGAATAAAAACGATTCCGTAAATGTTGACACTGACATAAGGTACAAGACAAAGACAATTTAAAAATAAAGATTTATGTCACGTCCGAAATCCAATTATAGGTTGTGAAATCTCACCCAGCCTAATATAAAATTCTTATAACAAATAGTTTAATCTTATTGTTATTGTTTTTATGATTCAATGAACTAAAATAATATAATTGAACCAAAACGGAATATTATAATTAATTTAAAGCTATTTAAAATAAGAATCAAATATAACAAAAAGTCAATAGTGCAATTCGGGACGCATTATGACATATTTTTTGGATAAAAAAGTACTTTGCCGCGCTAGGCCGCAAAAAGCGATTTTCTACGCCTAAACTGATTGACAAAACTTCCTTTTCAAAGCGTGTGAGGTGAAAATTTTTTTTTTCACTGATATGATAAGTAAATTAAATTATAACTTACGAAGAAATTCCCGGTCGAGTAAGAGCGCTTTCACATATAGGCGTTTTAGTCGCGCGACTGTAGCGGTTTTAAGTCGCGCTGCAGTAGCTAGTACGACTGGGTATCCATACATATTTAAGTAGCGCAGCGCGCACGACCGAAGCGCGAGTGCAGAGCGCTTCGAGCTTGTGGTGGCGGATACGCCGCGTAGCCGCGTGCGATCAGTCGGCGTTAGATCAGTGTTGCGAGCGCATCTGTAGCAAGTTGCAAATTACCTACCGTCAAAGTGCCTTACTTGATACTGCAGATTAACTACTTACGTAATACGTGTCTCCGTTGAAATCCATATTGGAAATGAGCTAGTCACCCCCACGTTCAACGCGCGTCTGCAGCACGACTGTGAAGCGCGGCTGTCGCTAGCCGCACTACAACCGCTGTAATATGAAGCGATTCGCTGTGCAGCGCTGCAGCCGCGTGACTAAAAGGCCTATATGTGAATGCGCTCTAACACATAGGATTTTTGGGAATCGTTTTTAGAAAACACCTATTAGAGCATTGAACCGGATTTCCAAAGATCGTGGATTCGAGTCCCATCTAAAAATTCACCTGGCACGTTTGATCACGTGGCAGAGTTGAATTTTTCCAAAGTATAAAAATAGCATTGAAAAATACAAAAAAATCTAAAATCATAAAAAAAATGTGCTTTACATAAGTTTTCGGTCCCGCACGGTTTTCCATATCATGGCCGGGTTACTTTAACATTAAATATTAATTTATATTAAAATTATATTACTTTTTGAAATAACGCTCCCTAAAAAAACTATACTGGTCTAATGAGAATTTCCCGACGTTTCGCGATTGTACGAGTATTTCGCAACTTAACTCCTTGTTTCCTTATAGTCTTAAAACAATTAAAACATTTTATCTTTCATTATTCTTTTCTGGGTAAAGGCAAACAAATAAATTTCACCCTACCGCATTTTAATCGCTGAAAACAAGAACAAAACAAACTTTGGGTCGCGCTTTCGGTCTAAATACCACCAATTACCGCAGTGGTTTGCGTCGTAAATCTACTGGACATGTAATCAGCACTTTTGCGTTCACCACTCATTAGGTTTAATTTCTTAATCGTAGCCTTTAATTGAAATGTTAAGCCGGGCCAGATAACGCTCAGCAGTTAATGTGTCGTTTTTGCTCGTGTATTTCGTTTTTTGACAGTACCGGTGGACACAAATTAAAGGGCACGCGCTGAAACCAACCTTTTTGATAGCTCAGATGAACTTAGTGAGGAACCTATTGACACCTGCGAGGGCCTGGGTGATAATTTCCGTAGTAACAGTCACTTCTGTTGATGAACAGTTTTTTTTATGAACAACGGGTAGACTCTAAGCCTTCATCATATTTGATATTAAGTATTGATAAGGCTGTAGATGGAAGCGAGCCTCTCCCGAAATCTTCAATCACTGAGGAACTGGCTATCTTATCTCTAACTGCCGTCAGACTTAATTAAGTGGTGGTAGCTAGCTAGGCGGACTTACAACAGGTCCAACCACCAACCAAACCGAATACGTTTGTATTTTAAATGTACCCCCGCTAGAAATCGAACCCGGGACCTCGATGTCTGATACCAGTGGTTGTTACCGCTAGACCACAGAAGCGGTTAAAGAAAAAAATTAACAAAGGAGCACCGACAGTCAATATTTTACTATGTGTAATATTTTAAAGTGTTATAATGATACCTACTGATAATAGCGAAAATGTGCTATTGGTTTTGATTGCAAATGGTACTCAATAAGTACCCACCTACCATATTTAATACTATAAATATGCAGCTAATTTTATGAGTTCATGAGACTATAAGTGTATCTTAGTTCTTTTGAACCATTAATTAATAACAGACACTTTTATTCCAAAACTATTCGTGTCTATAGTACATTGTTACCAGTATAATAAAAAGCAACCATTATGTTTCATTATTATCAGCAGGTCCAATTACAATATGGTCATTATGAGCCTATCAATCAAGTCGTAACCAATGTTAAGGGTCATCAGATGAAATGAATCGATTCAATGTCATTTTCAAGGAGATTTAAGATGCGTGGTTGTTTTATCTACTAATACTTGTCGGATTTATTCGATTAACCTTTTTTTTTATTTGACTTCACAGATCAACAACTCTGATAATGTTAGTTACATTATGTTTTTATTTGCGAGTGGTATAAATAGGTATATAGGTATTAGTAGGAACTCGAAGATGCAGTGGTTCGCGCGGTTGACTTTCGCTACGGTCGATCATATTATGTTGGGTCGATTCTCACCGATTTAAGCCGTGAAGTTATATTTAAAATCTAAAACTTAAGAACTTAATAATTCAATGACAACCTCTATATTTTATAACACGCATAATTCAGTCGGTGCATATAAAGTAAAATATTATTGCGAATACTTTAAGGGACGTCGTTTCAAAATTAATGCCCGTGTAAACACGGTCGGGGACGAGGCCATACATCAGGGCACGTAAATGCCTCACAAAGCACCACTTAACGTCTTCGCACCCTAATCTCTCGATCTTCCAATAATCCTCACTTTGGAACCTTGTTATAAGGAATGGTACTACCACCTCATCATATTCTGTACTTCAAAAGCGGTTTATTGTAAAGCGAAAAAGTTGTATGTGTATGAAAAACGAAGCTCCTTGGACACGTGCGACAGTGTGGGTACTTGACATAAGTTAATGTGCGCTTTAAAGAAGTGTGACAAAGCTTCGTTTCTGTTCAGAATAGTTACAGCTACTTTTAGTAAGACTTAGACTTACTGGCTAAGCAGATAAACAATAATTTGTGCTTATAAATATTGAAATAAGTAGTTAAATCATTATTTGTCCCTACCGGGATTCGAGCCCAGGTCCTCACAGTAGAGGACTCCCTTGCAACAACCGTGGAGGTCGTCTAATTACTATCGAAATGATAATTTGATTAATAAAGGCTTATGTTTATCTGCTAACCTAACCTTATGAACAAAATAGCCAAATGTTCAACCGCTTCTATGATCTAGTGGTAACAACCACCGGTATCAGACCCAGGGGTCCCGGGTTCGATTCCCAGCCAGGGTACATATTGTATTCGGTTTGGTTGGTGGTAGTTGTTGTAAGGCGGCCTGGCTAGCTACCACCGTCTTATCTAAGTCTGACACCATAGCAACAATGTTTTCAGCATTGTTGTGTTTCAGGAGTTAGAGATAAGATAGCCAGTTCCTCAAGGATTGAGGATTCCAGGAGAGGCTCACTTCCATCTTCAGCCTTATATCAATGCTTAACATCAGGTATGAGGCTCAGGCTAAGAGTAACTAACCCCTCTAAATAAGTCTCCCAATAGTTCATAAAAAAAATTAAGTCAAATCAACAATTAGGTGAGCAAAGTAGTATTTCTGGGTACGACATTTGTTTTTTTTTAAATAATTTTTTGGAGCTCGAATCTTGCAAGCTTTGCAAGCCATTAGGAAATAGGCAATAGTTCAAATAATCGACATAAAGAACAAAGTATCAACTTATATGTAAAAAGTTAATATTTTATTGAACATGTACACCTACTTATTCTTTGCCCAGTCACCCACGCTCAAAGGATTACAGGCTGCACTCCACTGATAAATAAAGGACGCGGGATGACTCTGTTTGCTCCAGCATCGATGATGCTACTTCAGAAGCACTTCTTCAAATGCACATAATTCTCAAAATGGGTAAGGGAAAAGCAGACTTTATACTGACATCTTTACTAAAGCATAACTCTGAATGGATAAAGATTTGCAATTAGCGCAATAGAATTTATTGTTCAGTTCAGCTCAGCAATACCTTTCTAACCATATATTACACATAGCTATTGGAGAGTGGACCACATTTTATAAACCCTAGCATCATCTTTTCAACTGATAGGTAGGTAAAAAGTTAATGTTTTTAATCAACAATGTCCCTACATATTCTTTGCCTTGTCGCCTACGCACGTACTTACCCAAGGATTACAGGCTGCACTCTACTGATAAATAAAGGACGCGGGATGACTCTGTTTGCCCGCTTCGCCTTTGAAGTCTTGATGCTCGGATAATGCTACTTCATAAAAAACGGATTGGAGCCACAAAGAACAGGACATTTGTTACGAGACAGATACGTAACTACTATATATCTTATCGTTAACATTATGAAAAATAAAATTGAGATAGTCCCGTCTGAGAATTCACTTGTGGCTAAGTTGATTTTTTCCAATATGTTTCTATTTTAAATTTATTATAAGTATAAAATTAAATAATAAATAGGTTTATTCAAAATTGCTGACTAAGGGTTTTCTTCAACACAATCCTGTGATGGCAAAACTTACATATAATAGTTATTTGTTATGCAAGGCTGGAAAGTTGGTTATTTAGCGGCGAGTTACCTCTATTGAAATCTGAGCAAGTGAAGGATTCTAGGATTGAACCACGAGCGTAGCGAGTGGTTCAAAGATTGTGTTGTTTCCGCTGTCAACTTCCGGTAAAAAAATCTTTAAACATAAAGTTTAATCTAAATATATCTTATTCTCGTTGTTTTAATGATATAAAAAACTAAAATAATAAAAAAGGGAGTATTATAGTTAAATTCAAAGTTATTTGAAGTAGGAATGTATTGTTACTTATTAATAAGAATAAAAACGATTCCGTAAATGTTGACACTGACATGAGATACAAGACAGTACATAATATACAATAATTTAGTTGAAACGAAAACTATTACTTCAAGACAGACTTTACAGGTTAACAAATAATAGTCCTTGAACTTTATTAATATTGGCATAGTTATCATAGGTACAAATTACATTAAATCGTACTTATATCACAGAATACTAAATAGCTAATATTATAAATGTGAAAGTATGTCAGTTTGTTTGTTACTCTTTCACGCAAAAACCACTGAACAGGTATAGGCTCTTCAAGTAGTGGACTAAAACATAGGCTACTTTTTATCCCGATGTTCCTACGGGAACGGGAACCACGCGGGTGAAACCGCAGGCGGCCGCTAATTAAATTTAAATCTCTGAATCTAAGATTCACTGTATCTACTCTGTATATCTTAAGATTCACCGGTGAATGTCCGATTGAAGTATAAATTAAGAACAATTTCGGACATACACCAACGAAGTTGGTGAATGTCGATATAAACCGGTGCATCTTAAGATTCACCAATATCGGACATTCACAGTGACATAACCATTTAAAACTATTGTAAGGCTAACTACCGGAACCCTATACAGCGCGTGACCCGAAACACACTTAGCCAATTTTTTATTTAGTAATAATAGTATATTATAATAGTAATAAAACGAAACTGTAAGAATTTGTGACAAATATTTATTGTCTACCTACAATATAACGAAAACATTGCGTGATACTTATACATAATAATTTGTTAAAACTTTCAGAAGTACCTATTAGCAAGAAGATACTGCTTATTTTGAATACTTATACTGTCTTTATGGTGCTTTTGTCCCTACAACATCTATAAAAAGCATTTGTTATGAAAGGTTAATATTAAGCAAAAGCTATTTTCCATACAAACTAACAGTAGGCGAGTTGGTAAGTACTAAAAGTCCAGTAGCAAGCGAGTCGGCCCTGCACAATCTATCAGTGGCATCAATTCAATTAGTAAGAAACAATAGACTTCTTCAGAACTCGCAGAGTAAACCCCATAGGGCTGACACTCTAAAGTTAAAATTTAATTTAGGTATGGCGTATGGTAAGTATAATAAAATAGGAGTTGAAAATATTACACTTACAATTTCTCTCAAGCTTGTGCACAAATTAATATATTACAATTTAAAAAAAAACTTAGTAAGTCAGGATTTTTACAAAGGTGTCAAACTTAAATTGAAATCACTAACCAGAACACAATATAATTAAAGACAATGAAAGAATGGATGCAATACAATATAGGCGGAGTTCTGGACGGCTGCGTCGTCGGTAATTGATTTCACGGTAAATTAGCCTGTTGGGTTTTGTTATTTTCGCTGTTTAATAACAATTATTGGTACGGTACTTGAAAATTGTATTCTTTGTTATTAGTTTTTGAGAGTCATATTATATTGTTTTGCATATTTTACACACCTACCTCAATTTTCCATGTTTGACTGAGTGCTAAACAAATCTAGAATACGCCAGCTGTAAACTGTAATACAAAGTCAATCCGGAAAACAACAGAAAAACACGGAAAAAAGATTCATAGTATTTGATAGAGTCAGGCGTTACTTGGCGGAAATCCATATCTTAGTAGAACACGAAAAATATGTCGCGTAATTCCGCAAGAAAAAATGCAGATGCAGCCCAGTGACACACTTTGCACCTTCACCGACTACTCTACACGTGTTTCGCCCACACACGGAGCATCCTCAGGAGTTGTTAGACCGTGCCAATCTCAGCACCGAGTGCTGAGGCTGCTCCGTGTGTGGGCGAAACACGTGTAGAGTAGTCGGTGAAGGTGCAAGGTGTGTCACTGGGCTGCATCTGCATTTTTTCTTGCGGAATTACGCGACATATTTTTCGTGTTCTACTAAAAAAAAGATTCATATCATAATAATAAATTAGGTACTCTTTACAAGTTGACATAGACCTCAACCTTATTGCAAACGTAACAATATTAATTTATATAGTGCAAGGGTTATGATTGATGAGCTATTATATGTACCAAAGTGGTAATTATCCGTCGTAACAAGATGAAACTTAATGGTGGAACGAGTACGTAGTACGTACGTATGTGCCTCCACAATCTTCTTCAGCCTTACCTAATAAACGTGGAGTAAGTTACATATAGGAGTTAATCTGATGATGTCTCTATCTTACTTATAGCGAATAAAAGTTTCAGCATCAGATTTGCTCCTAGGTGTAACTTACTCCACGTTTATTAATAAGGCTGCTTGCGCGTGGTTCTCGTTCCTGTGGGTATATCTGGACAAAATGTAACTATTCTAATTTTTTTGTTAATGCTATAAGCAATCCGTCATTTGCTAACAGGACAACACCGGCATCCAGAGAACAATGGAATATCAATTGTGTCTCATAACTCGAGGCCTGAGAAGTTACAGGAAGTTCTGTGCCAAAGTGCAACAAAGTGCACAAATCATTAAAAATCTTAAGTTGAAATTAAACAACTTTTACGGCTTATTAAACTTATTAAACTTAAGATGTACGCTCGTATATTAAAAATCTGTTAAAATGGTTTACAAAACTAACCAGTAATAGCCTCATACCTACGTATATTATATTATACCTTATTACTTACCTATTACAAGTTGACTTTACGTGATTATGTTCTTAATTCATCCAAAGTACTTACTTGAGTATAATACAAAAACCGGCCAAGTGCGAGTCGGACTCGCGCACTGAGGGTTCCGTACAAAAATTTAAGATTTTCGCAATTTTTCCTTTATCTGTACTATAAGACGTTACTTCGTACCAAATTTCAAGATTCTAAGTTCACGGCAAGTACCCCGTAGGTTTTGATTCCCGTGCGAGTTTAAAAAATTTGCGGCATAAACGGCTGTATCTTTTGATTGCTTTGGCTTAGAAGTTTGATTTTTTCACAGCTCCAAGGGACAGTAGACCTGAATATTAGATATAAATTTCAGTTTGATACCTCCACGCGTTCCTGAGAAAAACGGTCTTGACAGACGGACGGACGGACAGACGGACAACGAAGTGATCCTATAAGGGTTCCGTTTTTTCCTTTTGAGGTACGGAACCCTAAAAAAAATTGATATAGTAATATGAAACTATATTATTGTACGGTGCATGTTGAATAATGTTTATAGTATTCAAGTCTCTCTTGTTTGTCGTGCTGCAATCTATGTTACTGCAACTTGACTCGAGCCATTCATCTGACTTTATATCTGTTTAGCTCCTTACTTGAGGCATTTCAATTTGTAATTGTGAAACCTTCAAACAAATCCGTAAAGGCCGCCGTCTTCATCCCACGGTAAGATTTATTTATGTAAAACACACGAGTAAACAAAGGACAGTAAAATATACTATTGTACCATATTGGAAAGCTTTTGTTATTTTCGATAAGGGTTTCGGCTAAAACATTAGAAAAAACACAAAAAACATATTAAAATATTTAATTAGTATTGCAACTTAGTTTATGATTTTACTTAAACTTGACATATACTTTTCACGTAACGAAACTTAGTAAGTTGTAATTACAGTTATTACTCCGTAGCTTTTCTACTCTTTGAAACCAAAGCAATGTATTTCATTCGTTTTGCACAGCCGGCATGTAGAGTCAGTTCATTAAGCTTAATAACATAATTTGAAAAGTAATTACACTTCAGTAATTAACAGTTATTGCTGGCTAAGCCTTCTCAATTGACATTAGCTCTTAATTTGCTTGAAGGTTTGTTATTAACTGGGGCCATCTATTATGAAGTGTACCAATCACGACCGCGTTGATGCCGACTTGTAATTTGAAAGGACGTTATTGTAACAATTCGTTTGTATCTTGAGTAATTGACTACAATGAGTGATGCCAAAGAAGAAATACATTAGTCTGTGACGGGGCTCCTAGTCCGGCAGCACTCGAGTCGCCGGAACGTCGGAACCGCCGCACTCGTTTAATAAATAAAAGAAACGGTTCCGGGAGACTTGTTTTATTGTAATGAAAATAAGGAACTGAAACAATATAAAATACAAAGATATAGAAAATTATAAATACTGAATCTAAATAACGAGTAAAAAAGTAGGTGTAGTGTGCTTACCCCGTGTATCGGGTTCCTGATGTATTAGAAAAATATAAATTATTTACCCAAATTTTAAAAACGTACCGTTCAGGTAGCTGGTTTCTGTATGATTACGTCAAAATGAGCCGAAAAGGAATGGTGGAACGGAGAAAATTTGAATTTAGACAGAACAGATAAAAATACAATTTGATTACCATAGAGTGAGACTACGGAGTTTCTAACCATTATAGAGGTTTCATCCATCTATAAGGCTAGAACGAAATGGCATCGTTACAATATTCCCCGCCGGAGAGCCAGTGTGACGGGGCTCCTAGTCCGGCAGCACTCGAGTCGCCGGAACGTCGGAACCGCCGCACTCGTTTAATAAATAAAAGAAACGGTTCCGGGAGACTTGTTTTATTGTAATGAAAATAAGGAACTGAAACAATATAAAATACAAAGATATAGAAAATTATAAATACTGAATCTAAATAACGAGTAAAAAAGTAGGTGTGCTTACCCCGTGTATCGGGTTCCTGATGTATTAGAAAAATATAAATTATTTACCCAAATTTTAAAAACGTACCGTTCAGGTAGCTGGTTTCTGTATGATTACGTCAAAATGAGCCGAAAAGGAATGGTGGAACGGAGAAAATTTGAATTTAGACAGAACAGATAAAAATACAATTTGATTACCATAGAGTGAGACTACGGAGTTTCTAACCATTATAGAGGTTTCATCCATCTATAAGGCTAGAACGAAATGGCATCGTTACAAGTCTTTAAGTAGTGTCGATCAAAAAAGCTTAGCATTTATGAATATTGGAATTTTAATCGTAAGGTGTATAATGTACAAGTAATTTATTTTAAAGATTATTGATAAGACACTCGCGATTAAGTATGCGTGGACAAGACTTGTCTAAGATATCTACTCTAGATCTATCAGTGTACGTCTCGTCAAAATCGGCCTTGCAGTGCACATACAGACAAACACCGACTTTGACATAACCAATCGTAGGTACTAACCACAGATAATCTCCAAAATTGGAGCTGATCTGTGGTACCAACATATCAAATCGACCGCTTCCTCGCAAGAAAGCATTTCGTCATTGACTTTTAACAGAGACAGGTGTATAAATCTAAAGGTCGACGACCTGTTTGGCGCAGGGGTACTAAACCTGCCTTCTGGGCCAGAGGTCCCGGGTTCGATCCCCGAGAAACACAAATATTTGTGTGCATGAACATATCTCTTTGTCTTGGTCCGGGTGTTTAATATGTATATTATGTATGTATTAAAAAAAAAGTATGTATATGTTTATCCGTTATCTAGAATCCATAACACAAGTTCTTCATAGAACTTAACGCGGGCTAAATAATCGGTGTGATTGTAAGCAATTATTTATTAATTTATTGAAGGAGTGTTCCTTTAGTAAACTATCAAAAATGTAGTAAACTAACTATCTTTTTTAACTCTGACGCTATAACAACAATGCTTTCGTATTGTTGCGTTCCGGTGGATTGCCAGTTCCTTAGTGATTGAGGATTGCGGGAGAGGCTCGCTTCCATCTTCAGCCTTATCAATACTTAACACAGGTATGATGAAATCATAGAGTATCCCCGTAGTTCATAAAAAAAAATCTAACGGCCGCTTGCGGTTTTACCCGCGTGGCTCCCCTCCGCGTGAAAATATCAAAAAATCCTTTCTTATGGCTCGCCTACATCGTTAAATGATCCTGTATGCAAAATTTCAGTTTTATCGGTCAGCCGTTTGGGCTGTAAAGCTGTGCGTTGTCTGTAATGTTCTGATGTAAATGTTTCTTAACATTTTTTTTATATTAGGTCACGTTCCACTACAGTCACAAGTACGCCGGTACCTACCTACATGTGCTGAAAAATGCACATCTGTAAAATTGATGTTTCAATAATCTATCATGGAAATATGAGTAGGACAAATACTCCAAATAAATATTCGCGAAATGTAATAGGAAACATTTAATGTCGAACAAATAGCACGAAAACTGCCTTTTCAAGCCCTCAGAAGGAAAATAAATCGTTTATTTTTTAATAGCTAAACTCTTTTTTCGTCGTCCTTTTAGGAAAGCAATTTGTGTTAGGTACCCGTTTGAGCTGGTCATTAAATTTGAATTCATCTGCAGCAGACGTTCTTTCCACATATTTGAAAAATGACAATATTACCGTTGTCAACTGTTGTGCGTAAGTAATAAGTAAGTGCTACCGTGACACTTTAATTTTCGTCCTACAATCTCGAGTCAGTCAACGCAGAGTCGGCGACACTAATGGCTGCTTTAATTACGAGAATGCGACTGGATGGACACCGAATGTGCCTTTATGCAAATGCAGCGAGCATTAATTGAACACTTAAAGAATAACATATGCTCGCTCACGATATCTTCGTTATTATCATTACGTTGAGAACCTTGTGTCGTTGTAAATTTTCCGACATGCCGCGATCACTGTGATCGGGACGAGCTATCGCCTTCAGGGACTCTTGGAGACGAAGAGTTTTTATTAATCATTGTTGAAAATTTACTCACACATACACACATATACTCAAAATCTAGGATAGTGTTAGTCTATGTTAATAAAATTAATTTAAGACTAGCACTAGTTAATCTTAATATGTAACTAGCTGTTGTCATATTAAGTAAGATTTGCTCCACCGTAATGCTAGCTAATATGTAAAATATGACCAGCACTGTTGCATTCATAATGATTGTATCTGAATACTTATACTTAGTTTTATAATTGATATATTATGAATCTGTTTGTGGTCCCTTTAATAAATAAAAAAGCATACTAATATTACATTATATAAAAGTAACTCTGTCTGTAACCTTCTTCCACGTAAATTCTGAACCGTAAATTAATCCAATTTTGTGTGGAGATTAG
This sequence comes from Chrysoteuchia culmella, assembly GCA_910589605.1. Classification (NCBI taxonomy): domain Eukaryota; kingdom Metazoa; phylum Arthropoda; class Insecta; order Lepidoptera; family Crambidae; genus Chrysoteuchia; species Chrysoteuchia culmella. Next base: position 9,632,133 of record OU342651.1, read on the forward strand.
AGTTAAATTGTGCTTTACAAAAATATATAGGCTAAATTGTACTTAATAAAAGCACAAAATACTGAAAAATGTAGACCTGTAGTGAAGGAAGAGATCTGTATTTTTATTATGCCCTTTCCTTCGTTACTAGTACGATTAATATCCCTAAAGCAAAAGTAATAATCTAACGAATAATCGATTCTGCACGTGCGTAAGAGCAGATTAAAATCGCTATGAAATGAGCTTTCAATTACGTAGATACCAAATCGAAAATAGTTTGCGTGAATTAGATTGGCGGCCACCGAAGATGGTATCGAGTGCACGTCAGCATCAGGGTTGCCTATTCTTAATGCCTGCAATACATAATTGTGATGACCTCCGTGTACACTTACACCACTAGTTTCCAGGTGTCGCTTACTCTGAGGTCCTGGGTTCGAATCCCGGTATACGGTAGAATACGAGCATTTGTACCTGAGTTCTAGCTATTTATTACAATTTCTACAAAAATAAATCTATGTATTATTAATTCAGTAATGTATTTTTAACATAACCTTTAATAACACAAGCCTTACGGGGCTTACTTTGGAGTTAGGCTTATTGGTGTGAGTATAAGAATATTTAGTTAAAGTTATGTATCTCAATTATTTTTACTATAACTTATAAATTCAATAACCGCACGGACAATTTTGTATGGTATGCAAGAAAGTACTAATTCATAAGTACCATGTTAAAAAAAATTAACAATACATGATAAAAATTAGGTACCTTCCTAATTGGTAAACCCTTGGATCATAACTCAAAAGATATTAATAAATTTTTCCACGCCAATTACTTGTGGTGGATCTTAATAAGCAATAATTCGAACAAAGCTCTGGATATAGATATGCGTGCTGAGAGCAGTCTGGAAAGTTAAATTAGTGAAGTAGATTATATTGATATTTAATAGCTTGTAACAAGAGCCTTTATGCCCTCCTTCCATTGCGAAATAACAGTAAGCGAGATATTGGCAAGCGAAACGGAATAAAAATTTGTCTTTCAATAAGAAAAACTATCTAATGGACTCTATAATAATATCATTTCACCGGCCGACCGCTTTTCATCGTATATGAAAATTAGTCGAATCGAGATATCTGCACCGTTGGTAGTGGAAGGCAAGCATTAGCTCTTCCCACGTATAGTACATACAGGTTCTATCTGTTCGTATTAACTACTAATTAACTGGATGATAACGCGCCTGTAATGACCATGTAATTGCTGTTCATTAAATTTTACACGACTTTTTGTGATGTTCCTCGAGATAGCTGCTATTTTTGCATGATTTATTGTTTAACTATGCGCTTTAAGACCATTTGTATTAAACGTTCTTTTATTCAGATGGAAAAACGAGTATGTGTTTACTTTTGTTGTATTTGTTTTGTGAGGAGTATTAATGACTTTGATTAAATTCCTTTCATCAACACAGCAGGAGCATTGTTTTGCTAGAAAAAAAAACGTCGCAGTTTATACGATTCACTACTTGCGAATAATTTTCATATAGTTTTACTGCGTTAAAATAGCGGAATTATTTATATATTACCGTTAATTTTTACAGTATGTTCCATCAGTATACTGTACTAGTCCCACGGCCCACCTCAAATGTTTATATTTCCTATCCATGTTTTTAATCATTTTGTTTTACTAAGCTCGCAGTCGCAACCAATGTTAGAATCAGACCAGAGGGAGGGCTTCAATTAAGTACTTGTTTAACTGAAATCGTATTATTTTTTCTATCTGGTAACTTTCCTGCATAGGTACTAAATGTTTTAGAAATTTGGTAATTTTGTAGCAGTTTTCAACCGTAATATTTGTTCACGGTGTATCTAAGTTGTTTCGCCACCTTTCACGACCCAGCGGGCCTACCATCATCTATTTGAAACCATCATGATAATAAAGTTTTGTTTGCGTTTGGTTTTATTGAAGTTGTCACATTTTGACACAATTCACACTTTGGAGGAGATGATTGAGCGAAGACGTCACAAAACTTCCAATAAAAAACAAGCTTACTTTAAGAGATCCGTAGTACGAAATAGCATGGTAAGATTGAAACAATACTGCGCTAAGAGATGGCGGTAGGCCCCCAGGTTACACAAATCTTAACCATTTTTGTAACCGCAACGGCAAAAGACCGAACAGTCATAAAAGCCAAGGCTCTCCTCGATTAGACACGCACTGGCCGGGCCAAAGGTGTGAATCGACATTTAACAAAATAATTTATTGACCACTGATGTGATTTTAATGAGCACAAATGAATACTACAAAGTATAGGTACTGGACCTTAAAGAATTAACTACTTACATTTCCATAGGAACCCAACGAGTTTGCGTCCGTAAAATTGTATTGACAATAAAAGAATATAAAGTGCGAACATAACGCATTTATTTAGTGAGAAGTTGGAGTAAGTTTTTAAACAGCTTGGAAAATTGCAATGAAACAAAAATCTCTTATTTGGATTATATTACACATTGAATTTTTATTGCAGTAATATAGTTAGGACACGCGCCGCGATAATGTAAGAAGCGACTATATATTTAGCAAAATTGAAAAGTGCCTCTCTTGGCTATATCAGCTAGATGAGATTTAACCAAACAGCTGGTGTTTATAATTTAAATATGAAATGCAAAGAAACGATGGTATCAATCCTTGATCTACCCCAACAGTCGCAGGCGCGTGTTCAATATCATCGTTTATTTTGTTTATTCGCTACATCGCGGTTATTCCGAGTCGCCGATGCACGCACTTCGATAACGGGATCATCTGAAGACAATCAATTAACTCGCAGCAATTCGATTATTGATTTTGTAATTAAATCTCGCCCTGTGGGCGTGTCGAATTCAAATCGATCCTCGTTTATAATAACTTCCTTTGAGTTTAAATGATATGTATCGATTTTGCATATGAAGTCGTCACGTTTCTTTCTATCGTTTAAACGGAACTCTAAAGACTGTTTTAAGACATTTTTGTAAAAAATCAATATTGATAGCTTACACTAAACCTACTTTTCTATAGCTAACTCTAACCTCGACTTCAACTCCGTTATAAAAAACAACGCAAGAGCATCAATCCTGCGCTGTAAACGCAGTCAGTAGTCCAGCTGAATACCAATGATTATAGCGTTATGGAGACACACAAAAAGATACCCCGTAACGCCATTATTTACCAGCGGATTTCTTTATTGCCACATATACAAACATTTTAACTGAAAGCATCGCGAGCACAATCACGAACGATATATAAAGCGGCACAAAAACCTGCCTACTTAATCATGTCTTTCTTAATCGATTTTTGAAAATGCCCACTCGCTTCTTATTTTTCACCTCATGAGGTTCGTATTAAATAATCTCGATGGCCAATAAGAGTAAATTGTACGCAATTTAATCATACTTTTGGATCATACGAGTAACTTGAGGTTCGAAAATGTAATTAATGAATGGCCATTAGTGCACGTGAGGTTTTCGGTTTCTGATTCGAAATTGATTACAGGACGGTGAACGGCTGGACGTCTAATGAACTTGACAAAAGTACTTGATTATGATGCCGTGTTATGTGATAAGAACACAAAATGCAGGAATATCTACAAAGTTTTTGAACAAAGCTATTGCTCTACCATAACGCTGGATTTTTTTATTACGGGTAACGCTAAGTCATCATTATACCAGTAATAATAAGTCTCGAGGTGCCCGTGATCCTCAACCACTGATGAACTGCCTATATTATCTCTTACTGCCGGAATACAACAATGATGTGCTAATATGTATGTATTATTATTATACGGCGACAGTCTTAGATAAGGTGGTAGTAGCCACGCGAATTTAAGACAAGTCCTACAACCAATCAAACCGAAATAAATTGAATAATTCTACGCTGATACCGGTGGCGTTACCACTAGACCACAGAGGCGTTAAATTCACCTCCCAAGCTAGGATCCACTAGGAATTCGTCAATTTCTTTTTCACTTTTTATAAGATTAACGTCTAACTTGTTATTGTGTTTAAAAGGCAACCTATTAGACGACTAATAATTAGGCTTAGCATTAGAAGCGGGAGATCGGCGCGCGCTCATCAGTATGCATGGCGTGACGCGCCTGCGCACGCCGCAAGCCCATTCATCCACGCCGCACAATCCAAAACAAATTGCCTTAACCAGTGGACTCTTTGTGATGCTGAAATGCGAACCTTTTCTGTAAAAAAGCGACGTATCGCATGTTTTTCAACCTCCCTATATGAGTAATTGAAACCAACCCGGTTTACGTGGCTTCCATCCCAATTCCAGTCGGATGCGCCGACTTTTAAGATTTGCCGATTTGCCGATGCTTAAGCCCATTTAAAAGTCAATCATGTCGCGTAAATAGCTCGTCTGAGGAGTCGTATTTGCGTACCCTTATAGAGTATGCACGATTCCAGCCACTTAGCCTGTCGTTATGTGAGTATCGTTTTAAATTCCTTCACCAAAGACAGAATGTCTATGTCGTAGGACAATTTGATAAATCGAATTTTCGCGAAAATTTTAGGGATATTGCGAAAACACGGATAATTAGACAATGGTGACGACATTTCTCAATCTTACTAGGGTTATTGGGAAAGTACGAATTGCAATAGTAATATTGAATATCCTTAACTCCGTATCCCCATAATTGATATATTGAATATCCTTAACTCCATAACCCCGTTTTTGCATAAACCCCAGTAAGATGGAGAAATGTCGTTACCATTTTCTAATTGTCCGTGTTTTCGCAAAATCCCTAGGATTTTTGAGAAAATTCGATTTATCAAATTATCCTACGACATCTATACCACTTTCAGTTAAAATACATATATCAAAGGGAGGGTAATGGGTGCACTTTGCGAATTGGACGAATGTTTGCAATTGACTAATATTTCCAATAAACATGGTTGTATTCTCAATGAAAAGCTAATAATTCGTAATGTAAAATAAAAAACCGAAGTCAAAAAATTATTTCTGAATACGCTCAGTGCGATCGAAGTTATGGCAATGAAATTGACATGTATACGAATAAAGCATTTGGCGTGTTTAACAGCGAAAATTGAATTACAATCTATTTTGCATAAATGGTAAGAGCCACCGGGTGTAGGCGCGCGCTCGCAACTTATGGTCAGCGGTGCGCCATCAATTAAATTTTAATTTTCAGCCAGCGACGAATGAGTCCGTTTCTGCATAATTGGTTAGTTCATATTCACGATTACGTTATTGGCTATGCGTCAAAATAATACCCCTAGGTATAGGTATGTATGTATAATAATAATAATAATAATAATAATAATAAGGCTTTTATTTTCTCATCACAAACTTACAAAATCTAATTATATAGGAACATGAACATGGTAAAATAACAGTTTGTGTGAGACTGATGCCTGAGCTAGGTATATACCTGTGTTACAGGTCATCAGGCTCCCACATCCTCGAGCCATTTTATACAACATTTTACATTTTAATTTAAGTGAACAACACATTTGAAACATGATAAAGAGAAAATATGCTAAAGTGATGTTTATTATGTTTTGCTAGGTGTATGTGTGGTGTGTGTGTGTATGTATGTATGTATGTGTGTGTGTCGTGTGTGCGAGTGTGTATTTGTGTGTGTGGGTAGGGGGGGGGGGGGTATGTATGCGTTTGTTAATCTATGCGTGTATGTTTGTATGGGTGCAGTTATGCCATAGTTAACAATAGATTTTCAGTTTCGTCAAAGTTTAGCTGTAAGAGCCATGAGGTCACTATTATTTTGCAAGCCCTTCTGTTAAGCGAGTACAAGGAGAGGATCGAGTTCACTTTATTATATAGGTAGCTACCCAAGAAACAAAAGAATCTATGTGACATATTAGTCGTTAGACAACGATATTGGCACACAGAGCCCTTTCGACGTTTGTCGCTTACTAAACTTGGATCATAACTAAGTTGAGAGTGTTGACGTAGGATGGTTGACAGTACAAAGAGCTGACGAACCGTGAGCACTTCCCAGACTTTATACACATCAGTAGTTGGACATAAAAAGGGAAGCGCCGCACCCACCTTCAAGACGGCTCTCTGTGCTCTCTCCACTTTAATTATGTGCGACTTGGCAGCTCCGCCCCAAGATGAGATACAATACCTCAAGATCGATTGACATAGTGCAAAATATACCGACTTCACAACACGAAAATCAGCGACGTGGCGAAGTAAAGTGTAAAGTGTATCTTTTCGTACATCTAGTTATAAGTACTTATTTGTGCTTAAAATGCAAGAAAGGATATCGTTTAATTAGACATGTCGCCGCCTTAACAAACCGCGGTGTAGAGGTTAGCGTAGGTGTGTTCCAAAATCAAAATTTAAATAACTTGTTTGTGCTACCAACCGCTTTTGACATAACCCTTGGGTTAGACGGGATCGAGCATTTCTGTCTAACCTCAATGACCGCTGCAGTTTGTCCTTTTCTCGGCGGATGATGCATCGTCATTTGTTTAGAGATGTTGCTCGCCTCCGGAGGCGGCATCTTTATAATATGGTCCTAAAATGACGATGCGCAGGTAGCGTGTTTTTGCTCGTCTCACTTAATTTCGTGTCGGGCGGTTACTCTTTTGTTTATTTTGTGACCTCGCACGAGCACGCCACGTGACCTCCTCGCAGCCGCGCCGAAGAGCTAAGACTTTATCTTTAATCAAGTAGAAATATAAAGTAGTGCCCACGCGCAGCATGTAAAAGTACTTACATTATTAAAGTCCTACGTCTCGAGTAAATTAACTTGATGTCTCTGATGCAGATGAAGATGCGGCGTACGTGCCCGCCGCTCCGCTCATTTGCGTCGAGTTATTGTTCTTTGCGTCTTTCGGTGACACAAACGTAGGCCATTCCGTATGTAAATACGCCGCCATGAATTTTCTTTATTTTAATAACAGAATGGAGTTCGGTTTACAGATACTAACGAAGCAGAATATGTCGCAAGACAAATATATTCCAATCTACCATATATACATATTCTAAAAGGGTCATTTTTCTGCCTTTTAAATATGAAACTTGAATGAATAATTTCGCCTTACTTTTATTAGGCAAAATAATTACAATCGAATGACTCATACACAGCCGACATTTGCGTTTACTGCTAAAACACAAATAAAACCACTTCGTCCGTGAAATCTTTATTCCTTTCCTACGATGCCGGCGTTGCGTTTTATATGTATAATGGCACAATCAAGGCAACCGCTAAAGGCGGCCGTGCGCAGGCGCATAAAGCAAACAGATTGCATCTGAGTGTCGCGCTCTACGTGCCCGGATTCGCCGCCGCTGCATAAAGCAAAATACTCGGAGGAATTTAGATTCACATTCAACTTTTAACCGAACACGATGTTTAATTGAAAGCAAAAGCATGCCTATTCGATTTCCATTGTCGTTTTGTTTTCGAAAGATTATATGGAATAAATGGAATTTAAATGAAATGAGTTTCTTTTGAAAGGAGTACCTACGTATGATAGTCTTTACTACATGACGAAAACAGCAAAAAAACAGCCAGCGGTTTTATTTATACCTATACAGAAATGAGCGGAAATTTAAACCTCTTTTTAAAATTTACTCTACAAATTACGTAATATATAGAGATTTCGGTACTTAGTATTAAGAACATTTAAGTCTTTCGGCTTTCTGTTCTGTATTATCCATGAAAACTGATGGGAAATGTTTGCAAAACTTCTAAATATACATCAGAATTATGTGTCTAATGTCCCGACTACACGCTCCGTCTTACCTGAAAGTACGTCTGCACAAAACGGTTTGCGCAGTCAAAACGGAGCGTGTAGCCAGGACATAAGGGATCATGACAACAGTGTCAATGAACAGCCAGCAGTTATTGAGGTCCAGATACAACGTATTTTCACAGTGCAACTGTGTCAAGTCATTTTATGAAAGTAACGACATTTTTATATAGGTAATCAAAAGCAGAACAATTTCAATTCTTTTTTAATATTACATGGCACATAGGGTTCTTACTTCGGTAGGATATAAAAAGTTAAAAAATAAGAAAATTTTACCGTATCGAAATCTGCATATACAGGGTGGAAAAAAACTATGGGCCCTGGAGGGGAACTACCTTAAAGCCTTTAGTTAGCTCATTTTACTGAAAGGAAACATTCCTTTATTTAAAAAATAAGTTAAACTGCATTCAAAGATGTTTGATAAGTCACTTACCTGTACCGGGAATTGAACTGGCTTAAATGAGAAAAAATACACCTGTAGGTACTTTTATGGTACCAATCAATAGTCTTAAGTATAAAGATCAATTTAGCTCAAGAAACTCAATGTCTTAAATTAAAGACAAATCCTGAAAAGCTTGTTAAAAAAACTTTATAAAAACAAACTTTCTTCCATTGAACTCGAGGTAGTCTAAAAATGAGGAGCCCGTGGCGCAGTGATTCGCGCACTCGACCTGCTATTGTTGAGGTTGAGCAACTTTCGCAATGGTCAGTCACGGGATGGGTGACCAAAAAATTACTATCTCGAGCTCCTCCGTGCTTCGAAAGGCATGTTAAGCCGTTGGTCCCGGCTGCATTAGCTAAATTGATCTTCATACTTAAGACTATTGTTTAGTACCATAAAAGTACAGGATGTATTTTTCTCATTTAAGCAGGTTCGATTTCCGGTATACGTAAGTGATTTGTCAAAAATCTTTGAATGCAGTTTAACTTATTTTTGAAAATAAAGGATGTTTGCTTTCCGTAAAATGAGCTAACTTAAGGATTATTTCCCACCCTGTATATTTATACATACTCACAATCATTATAACTCACATTTTCAGATTTATATTTGATTTATGACAAATATTAAATAGAAAAATATTAGAAAAAATTCAACTCGACCACAAGTGAATTACCAAAGGTCGTGGGTTCGAGTCAGATGGGACTTTGGAAATCCGGTCCAATACTCTAACCACTGAGCTACCGAGACCGAGGACGAGTTGATTTTTTCCAATATTTTTCTATTTAAAATTTATCAGAAGTATAAAAAATAGCATTATAAAATGTAAAAATTCAAAAATCATAAATTATATTTAGTTTTTATTTATTTTAGGTAAAACTAGTTACCTACACAGGTAGGATAAATAATTATCTTATAATTTGTGTTAAAGACTACGCTTGTTATATTAATGTCTAACGTTAGTTTTAGTGGATACCCGAGCAGTAATTAATAATTTTAAAGACCGACAATACCCCAGACATAATTCACTAAACGGTAGCCAAGACTTTCCCGCTTATTTTTTCTATAGAACCTCGTGACTTATTCGAAGTGTTTTTTCACGGTCCAGAGAAATTATGTTGAATTATGAAGCACAAAAAGCGAGTCCCGACTGCCTTGTAGCCATTATCTGTATAATACACACTTCACTCGTGGGAAACTCCGTAACATTCTTTTCGGATTGCAAGAGGGTTTCTGTGAGAGGATTAAATGTTCGTAAAAAATGAATATAGGCACTGCAGTTATTACAGAGAACACGGTCGGACCAGTACCGATAATCGAGGTGTATTATGAGAAACTATCTTTGTTGTTCGGACATGAATTTATTAAGTTTCATCAGGGTATGCGTCGTTACTTTTGAGCTATTAAGAGCAATATGCGTAATGACTGTTGAAGTCGAAACTTAGTATGTTGAATAAAAGCCTTCTTTGCATTCTCGTATAAATGCCGCAGATAAAATTTAAAAGCGTGTAACAGCAATATCAGGTGTAAGTAGGACCCAATGTTCATTTTAATGGACTTGATATTTTTTCCTCGATGTGAATTTCTTATATATACCAGCTTTGAAAAGACCGTTTATTTGGAGCCTTTTACTTTAATCTTCCCCCTAAAGATTTTCTCAGTAATTGGCTTACATCATCGGTCCATTGTGAAGAATGTGGGTAATTACATTAATTCTATCCTCAGTAAAATTTTCCAAATTAGATTCCGAATAATTAACTAGTGACCACTTGCCGTGCCTAAGTAGAGGTACTTTTGGTAGAATTAGTGAATTCTTAGTATGACGAGGTATTTGTGGGAAGCGTATAGTTTAGCTATATTAAACGCCGCCGCCACCACCCGTTCAGATTGCCAAGCCGCAAGTAGCAGCATTAGGTGTGTGATGTACTCTCACGGCACTGCTCACTACTGCACGGGTTTGTGTTAGGCTTATTGCAGACCCCGTATCAAAGTACACTCTGCATGAGGAATTGAGAAATACATTGTATTCTCTTAACGGCAAGCGTCCGGGAAAGCAAAATCTTATTTTGTGAAAAGAAATGGGAATACTGCTTTTTTAGAATACCAAGATTCCGCCAAGGTTTAACTTTTTTTGATTACCGATTTGATTATCATGTGGGTATAGTATTTTTTGTTTATCTTTTTTTAAATCATTGCTTCACGAAGTCATTTGAAAACCGACGTCAGCTTGAAGTTTTACTTAAGCTGGTATAATAGTACACCTCATAACCACGTTTGTAAATACGGTGTCAATGTCATAAAATTCAAAGATCAAACTCGACTTCTCAGGGACCTTATTCTCATGCAATCGAAAAATGTTCACATTTGTTTTAAACTGCATGAGAAATGGGCCAGTGAACCCGATGCTGCTAAGATTCCTAGTTGTCATCAACTCTTTACGTCTGTAAAGGAGGATTATTATTTATGCATGTTCTTCTAGGAATTCTCATGTCCGCCATTTGCTGTATATGTGCAATAAAGAGTTAATAAATAAATAAATAGAACGATTCAAAAGATTTTCATTGAAAATTGTTTTGTTTTGACCTGACTCATAGAATTTACCTAAAAACACCTGACCTGTTGAATACAGGTCCACTATTGGCAATATTGCCATTGACCGTGCAAAGAACTTCGTTCGGGGCATTTTAGTTATTGGTTGTTGTACCTAGGTCTGCTTGGCTAGCTACCACCATCTTTTCTAAGTCTGTCGCCATAGTGACAATGTTTGCAGCGTTGTGTTGCGGCAGTAAAAAGGTTAGAATAACAGATAGCCGTTCCTCAGTGGTTAAGGATTCCAGGAGAAGCGTGATTTCATCTTCAGCCTTATAATTACTTAACATCAAGATATGATGAAGGCTAAGCGTCTCCAGTCGATCATAAAAAAACTAAAGTTACTAAACTCGTTACTAAGTTCAGAAGTAGTACCTCTTTACACGACACCGAACGACCGACATTAAAGAATCGCTATTGGCAATTGCCATTGACCGTGCAAAGAACTTTGTTCAGCCCAAATAAATCCTCAAGAGAATCGTAAAATCTGTAGGTTTGCACCCAGCTTTAGAGGTGGGCGAAGGAGGATGAGGCGCGAGGGGGGCGGCGGGGGACGAGGCCGCAGGTCAGCCGGGCCGTGAGAACGCGCGCGCGCCGCCGGTTCCCAGCCACGCGCCGCCCGCGCCCGGCGCGCGCGTACACCGCCTGCACAATGTGGACCCGACACACTTTAAAAAACGTAAAGGTTAATTAAAGATGTGCTTAAAATGGTAACAATCAGTATTTAATGAATATATATACAATATAATAACATTTTAGCTGCCTCTATGGTCTAGTCTAGTTACACCACCGGTATCAGACCCAGAGGTCTTAGGTTCGATTCACAGTGGGTGGATTCACATTTAGTATTTGATTTGGTTAGTTGTTCACCTGGCTATTAACTATCACCATCTGATCGAAGTGTGACGCCATAACAACAAATTGTTGTGTTCCTGCAGTTAGAGATATTATAATAGCCAGTTCGTTAGTGGTAGAGGATTCCGGTAGAGACACGCTTTCCCCTTTAGCCACATCATTACCTACTTAATATCAGGTATGATAAAGGTCTCTCGCCGTTGTTAATAAAAAAACCAATAATAAAAAACAAAAGATTAATGAATATGAAACATTCGACGTACGACGTACGACGAAAAGTATGATAATGTCCTCCTCAACGTATCCGCCGACGACAGCGACACTCAGGTTTTATTTAATCGTGTGCCTGTATATGACATGCAAAGTCATCAAACGACTCTTGCAGTAGACTTGCCCGATGGCATATTAATGTAGTTAGGTATAAGAAGTATTCTCAAAGTTTTATGATTACCGGACAACATCTTAGATTCATCATACAACCAATGCCAAATGTAGCGTCGTTGAAGTGTGCCTGAGAGTGATGTTGTGATGTTTATCCATTTCACTCTCAAGCTGCACCTTTGATGCTCTGCTAACCCCGCAAGGGATTTATTGCGTGAGTGTATGTACCTCTACAATCATAGATAATTGAGTTGTTATCTTTAAAAAATTCCAAGCACAGCAGTCAGCACCGCCAGCGGGTGTACAGTGCAGCAAAGCGGCGTGCGCGCGAGGTCGCCGCGGTCGCGCGCCCGCGCCGCGCCCGCCACCGCCGCCCGTGGGATGATACTACTGCTCCGGTAGGGTTAGCACGACCGAACATCTTTCGATACATACTACAATGGAGTTAACTGATAGGTATAGTAAAAAAAAATATCTGACACCTTTGGTATAACAGACATAAATTTTATAAATTTTAATAGATGAATGTAAATACTCGTTATTAAATTCTTTTTGCTATTTAATTAAATTAAATTTTATTATTAAATTCACATTTGATTATTAAATTAAATTAAATAATAAAATGTGCTAATCATCACCCATACAAGACGTCAAGAACACCTTAATGAAAACTTGAATAAAACGCGTTTTTTTTATCGTAAAAGTATCCGCACAAAAAAATTACGCACTTTTGGGGGTAATCGCTAAATAATTAGGATTGAATAGGCTGCTGCGTCATTGAACTTCCCGACTCTCAAATTAGTAGGTACTTTTTCCTCAACAAGAAGAAAAGTAAACCGAAAATCTTACGCATGAGTAAATAGGGACAGCTCTCTATAGACAGCCCTAAACTTACTACCTTCATCAAGCACACCTTACAAGTAATTGAACGATAGATAAATCTGAAAATGCCGAAGAAATCTCGTTGTATAAGCCTCCGCTAGTGAGAAACATTCTATAATTTCAGTAATGTCCGCGTTAGTCAAACGTGTATTCTCGCTTTTTTACACATGCAGAATTAAAAGAAAGCTAATTTTTTACTAATAACTTTTTGTTTAGGCTTGTTTTCTAAGTATTTGTGTTGGCAAGCATGTAAAGCATCTTGGAAAAGTAGGTAGATTTGTATGTTTTTGTAATTATCGTGTTCAATTTCAGGATTTAGAAGGAATTGACGTCAATTTTGCAAAATCTGATCTACTTAGGTTTACAAAACTAATGGAAGTGCCTACCTCTAGCCTACCACTAAGTACCTATTTGTAGAATAATATATTGGCAAGTAAAATATTGCCTACCTAAGTAATTTTGACTATATTCATAAGTACGTTTTGGTTTGCTTGCAGTTTTTCAATTTCCACTCTACACTCACACACCATTAGAGATTACTACTTACTTATATTTTTTTCATAAATTCTGAATTTGATGTAGCGAAGGTGGGTAACTTGGTGTTTACCCGGAATAATGAACATTGTATGATCACAAATTGTGTATTTGGATACCTACAAATTAATAAAACAATTTTTTAACACTAGCTTGTTGGTCACGATCTCATGCAGTAAGAAGCTCTAGTGTCTTCATCTTATGAAAGAGCAAGCCGTCATCCTTCCTGTTTTTTATCACGTCATACTGATGTATATCAATCAGCATAACAAAGATGACCGCACGTGAGATCGTGCGTGAGGACTTCTCAGTCACGCATCGATGATCATTGTACAAACAGCTGAACCATTACGTCAAATACAAGACGATAGGTCTTTTGAACGCAACCACATTACAATAAACTAGCATCCATTTTGAGATAACATTTATTTTGGTCGGACAAATGCTGCACCAAACATGGTAACAATTACATTGATGGTTGATAAGCCTGAATGCGTTGTAAACTTGGATGTATTGTTACGAATGCTCGCTCTCCTACACTCGGAATAACTCGTCGACTCAAGATTTAAAACAAACCTTGAAGCCGCCAGAAATCTAAAATCTATAAGATACGACTGTGATGTGATTTCCTGAAATCATTTGATCCGACCAAAATAGAGATACATAGCAGTCCAATTTGGCAGACTCTGCATTAAGCATTCATCTCGCGTCACGTAATTCATAATTTTCTTTACGTCTAAATCAAAGATTAAATTACAAGCAGGATAGAACCGTCACTGCAATCTTCAGCAATTGCAAAAGAGCAACAATCATAGGGAGTCGATGCACAAGATTATTTCTTCTTCCTGAGCAAAGTTTAATTTCGACGACTGTACAATCAGAGATTCTTTGTGATTGTGAGTGGTAATACCAGTAGCCAGAGTAGTCTAGGGTTACCAAAGAAAATACCTGACACAAGAGCTAACATAAAAGGTGAGATAATTTATGTTTATGTTTTTAAAACTATAAAAGCCATGAGATGGTATTTTTTAAGGCTGTAAAATGTACTTACAAAGTTGTATTTGCGAAGCAATAAAATATTATCTCTCTTGTTAATACCAAGCAAAAGTAATTAAACCAGGGAAAAAGTATTATGAATTGTGAAAAGTAAGTATCGCATAAAAAATATGTTTTATAAAACCTTTGTTACTTTAACGCAAAAGTTAAGTGGTTGTTTAAAACTTTTCCACCATTCGTGTGCGCATGTGTATGCGCTGATCCTTGAAATGTAACGAAGTTTGCACCCACTCATTACGATTCGAGATTATTATGCAGCGCCGATCTGAAAACGTACGATTCAGTGAATTATCTCCATCAAGATGTAATGACGCCATTACTTATTATTTGCGATGACTGTGCTGCGGATTTTATTTTTGAAAATAAACAACGTTGTAGCTATCGACGGAGGTTTTAACGCATTACATTATGCAAGGAGTGCGCTTGAAGAGCGTAGCTGATGCAGGCTGGGCGGCGGCGGGCGCAGTCACGCTCGCTGCTCATCTCGCCTGCCTTACACTTTACCAAGCAATTTATATCGCCGACACACCATGAAACAAATGTCATGAAATAAATTGGACATAATAACTCTTCAAAGTTGGTACCTTGAGATTCCGTCACACTCACATGATATGCCGGAACTCGACTCGACTTGTAAGTTGTAACCGTGTTATATGTAAGTACCAATTAATTCTACGAGAAAATTTGAAGTTTAACATAATCTCAAACTGTACGTGTAGGAATAATGATTCACGATTTGTGCTTAAAATGGTTAGAGCACCATGAAATTAGCGTATCTGCTGAATCGGATAAGAGGTGGCCATTCCGGGAGCTGCGCTGTATGAAATCTTTTATTTCAAAATAACGAGCAATACCTTAAACGCATATCTACGAGAAGGAATGGGGGCTTGCAAAATTCGCATGCATAGAATTAGAAATTGAAGTATTTATAGAACACTAAACCAACTAACTAAAACATTTTTTTTACAAACTATACACATAGTTCAATTATTGAAGAATTTATATTAACAACATAGTTTTCTAAGTACACTTAATTCAATAAATTGCCCCAAGAAAATTTCAACAACTCTATTGTAACTTTAACGAGTTCAAATTCATAATAAAGGAAACAACTGAGAGTCTAAAAAGGGTGCTATTAGTGAATTAATTCATTTAATTGTTTATTTTTTAAGGAGCTTCGAACTGTGATAGTATCAGTGTAGCAGAATTTGCTTTAAATTTTTTGAAGGCAAGAAAATTTACTAAAGTAAATAAATGAATTGTCCGGGAATTCACTTAGCAATATTGCGTTAGCGCTCTTTTTAACCGACTTCAAAAAAAGGAGGAGGTTATCATTTCGTGCATATGTATTTTTTTATGTTTGTTACCTCACCACTCGGCCATTTATGAACCGATATGAATAATTATTATTTTAGACCCTCTGGTCGTCATTATACGGTTACTTTCTTCAAAAATTATATAAAAAATACTCTACCGATTACATTACGCAGCGTATGGTCAAAGCGTTTATTTAAATGTCACCATTCTCGTCATTGAAGAGGCTTTCACGCGTGCATTTCCCTATTGCATCTCTAAAGACAGAATATAAATGCCAGACGGATGTTTATTCAGTCGTTACGACGCGGAACTGCGTTCTTATGCCATCATGACTGCCGACCATTAGAATGAACAAACAAATATGCAAACTGCTCCATTACTATAGAACTGCACTTACACTCTGATTAGATCCACTCGTTACTACCTCGGAATGTAAACTAGTCACAGTGCGACACAAAAGAGTAGAAAATAATTGGGGTCGCCACTAGTCAATATCTAGCAACCCCCTCTAACAAATTTTTCACTAATTCTAATTCTTAATACGAGAATAACTATTTATTATGAAGTTAGCGTCTTCATAATGGTTTGACAGCAGCTCTACCATCTTGACAGTCGTCATGTTGCCTTAAATTGAAGCTGCTTATTAGTTCCTAGCTAGTAGTTTAGTAGTAGTAGTTAGCTGTGTAGTGTCGGCTTAGAATAGCACTACCCCCTCTCATCCCGTGGGTGTCGTAAAAGGCGACAAAGGGACTCAGCCTTCAGGAGACGGGCAGCAGCGTCTCCTACAAACTTGTCCATACTGCGATCGCCAACTCGCCTGCCAAGCGTGGCGAACCCCCCCTTTTGGGGGAGGCCTATACCCAGCAGTGGGTGTTATTTATTTATTTATTTATTATTAAGCATAATTAAACGGGTATAAACCCAATTACATAATTATCCTAAAATAAGTACATAATTACATTACAAAAACCAAAGACACAATAAGATAGCTAAATTCTATTACTAATACTTTTAGAATTATGAAAAAATATATCAATTTCTGGAAATGTTACCAGGAGCGTGTTTAGTGCTTCATGCATACGACACAATGGTGATTGCGCGCGCGCCACCGTACGACACGGCGGAGGCGCGAACAACCGATGTCTACGACTTGAACGTATTCTTAAATAGTTTTCCGGAACATAAAAGCGACACAACTGTTCAACACATTCAGGTGAATCAATAGCACCCTGTAAGATCGCCACAGCAGTTGCGATATCCGCACGAGCTCTCCTGCATTCTAAAGAGTCCATCCCCAACATACCTAGTAAAAACTTAGTAGGATACATAAAGGGATAGTATCCGTACATCCGCTTATAATAGTATCGAAGAAAAGCCTTCTGAACCTTACTGCTGAGACGACGATTACTTCCTCATTTATCCGTTTTCTACGACGACCCGTGTCCACCTCGCTGTGCGTAATATTTTTAGTTGTGATGAAATTATTTCTCTTTCAATTATTGCCTACTTGCTTCCGCCCGCGGTTTCACCCGCATGGTTCCCGTTCCCGTAGGAATATTGGTATAAAAAGTAGCCTATGTTCCTCTCCGTTCTTTCAACTAACACTATGCCAACCATCAAGTCGATTGTTGCTTAGTTAGGGCGTGAAGAAAGGACAAACACTTTTGCATGTATAATATTCGTTAGGATTAGGATCTACTTTATTCAGGAATAATATAGCTTTCTGCTGATGAAAGAAATTTCAAAATCTGTTCTGTAAGGGCCAATGCTAAAGCCTTCTTACATTAAATAGAAAATGATAATTGATATGATAAGGTAGACGATCGATGAATGATAAATAAAACCGTCCCGTTCGAGTGTTAAAATGTCACTGATTTATTGCATTATAAAAATATAATGATTTAACAAATTGCACGCGTTTACGAAACGCGGCGAAAATGACGCGACCTTAATATTATGTTTATATAGAAAAAATATGTATGTACGATTGTCAACTCGTACATCCTGCGCCTCCAGGAGAATGGGCAGTGATACATAAACTGATAAGTCGCGAAAGATAAAAAATAAACTACATATAAGGCTAAATTCAAAGCAAATTACAAAATAAGCAATAATTAAATGATGTGCGCCATTAATGCTATGATAATAACTAGTTAAAAAAAATATAGTTTTAGAGCAAGTAAAAATATAAGGTCCAGCTATATTTAACTTATACATTAAATACATGATGTACATAAACCGGAACAAAAATTAGTCCTTTATATTTTCAAATCTGACCGAACGACTCGTCATAGGAGAGATAGAGGTAGATTTATCGATACTTAACACTGATTGTCTGATTTCACTAGGCGTGTCTTTAATACCCCGCACATCCATAACGACTTCACTAACTTCGCTTTTACGCGGCACATTGAGAACTACTTCACTAAATTCGCTTTTACGCGGCACATTCACAAACACTTCACTAACACTATCGCTTGCCCCTGTGTCGGGGGCGGCCGCCGCAGGGGCAGCCGCCGCCCGACGCGCGCGCCGCTGCCGCAGCCGTCGGAACACGATGATGCCTGCCGTCAGCACAAGCAAGCCGACGATGATATATCCGAGACTATAATGATGAACGTCGTGTATTCGTAGTTCAGTATTAGATTGTTCCTTCACGTCAGATATTTGTGTTTTCAATGAATCCCAATCGACCTCATGACTCTCAATCTTCGGGATATTGATGGAGGAAGTGTTCATAATATTATTTAGCACAGAAGAATGTGGAATTTCGAGCTTTTGATTGATATTTACTTTATTGAAGTAGTAATTGTGTGAATGTAATACGAAATCATTGCCCTTCAAAGTACACATGGGTCCTAAGTGAATGACCCCGCTACCTGTCATAGTCTGTGACGTAATTCCAGCTGGACAAATTATGCGGACACTGCATTGCTCGCAACATGTAAATAACCATTCGTTATCGGAGTGTAACTTAATCCAGCTCTCTTTACAACTTGATACCTCCGACTTGCACGGCGATGAGTCAATGCCACCGTCAATTAAATTGATATCACAAATGGATTGTTTTATTTTAGTGCTGTAGATAGGGTTATTTAGAAAACATAACAGCTTTTCTGTAGAAGAGTGACGACAGGCTTGAAGGTCCAAATCTGATAAAAATATAAGTGAATCCTTGTTGATATTAAAACCAATATAAGGATATTTCGGAATCAGCTGATAAAATCGATCTTCTCGTTTCTGAGGGATGCTGATGATCCGGTCTAGTTCGAAAACTTCGTTATTTAAGATAGGTATTTTGATTTCAATGATGAGAAATTTGTCGGTAACTCTCGCTGCTACTCTCAGTAATTTATAAAAATAAATGATATTTGAGCCATCTAAAGGTAGTACGAGATCCCTTTGCAGGCGACCAGATATAATATTTATTTGTTTTTGCAGCTGTTGCGGTGATAAGAGGTTTGTATTGATACGACCGTCATTTATATCAGTCACGGTGCCAATAAGGGTTTCTTGAATACGTCGAATGTTGGATATGATAACATGGGCGGCCAGTGATGAATAAGTTATATAAGCCGACTGTGACGTCACCAAACGAACTTTATTTAACTCGGCAGTCACATTATTGATATGATTATCTATAAGTGAAAACTGCTTTTGCATGATATTCTCGTGTCTCTTTAATATGTTATACTCGGCCTCCATTACTATAGTTTGATTATGAAGAAGGGTTTGCAAATGATTCTCATTTTTCTGTATACGTTCTATGTCCTTTTGATATTGATCGGCAAACCTTTCATCAAGGATACCAAACAATGAGTTTGCAATGTAACCAACACCATTCACTAATCCTC
Source organism: Chrysoteuchia culmella (assembly GCA_910589605.1). Classification (NCBI taxonomy): domain Eukaryota; kingdom Metazoa; phylum Arthropoda; class Insecta; order Lepidoptera; family Crambidae; genus Chrysoteuchia; species Chrysoteuchia culmella. The sequence goes on from OU342651.1 coordinate 9,651,794, forward strand.
GTTTGAACCTCCGAATAAATTGATTTCTTAACAGCTGATTGTAATGGTTTATTTCATCGAGCTCGTGTTCAAGTTGTAATATGACACTTTGATAATCATTAGACGAACAACTTTCCTTGATATGCGTCACATATTTTTGTATATTAGATAGACCATCCCAATAGGTACTCATGTTGTAATATATGATAAGGTTCCATTCATCTCGAATGTGCTGAATGTTTGATATTCTATCGAAATAAATACTTTGATTACTGTTTACAGGTGTGATAATAAAGTCTTGTTGTCCTTGTTGCATGCTAGGTGATATAAAAAATGATAAAACCATGAAGAGGCTTAAGAAGAAATTCTTAATATTACTACGTCTAGTACGACGAGGCCTTTCTTGACGAGGTATAGGACGTAAGGGCTCTTCGCGACTAGGTGATGGTAAGATCGGTTCTTCACCTTGCTCTCGTGTTACCAAGGGCACTAATTTGATAACTGGTCGCTTTATGATATTGGTTTTGGTTTTCAATGATACGACCCTCACTTGCCCGTCCTTTCCCGGGTGTAACTCCTGTACTCTACCCATTGCCCACTTCCCGGGTGGGAGGTTGTCTTCTTTAACTAGAACGATGTCATCAACCTCGATATTTTTATTCGCCGTTCTCCATTTTGATCTTAACTGCAGCTGTTGCAGGTAGTCTGAAGACCAACACTTCCAAAACTGTTTGTTTATAGACTGGACGAGCTGCCATCTCTTTGATAAAGTTACAGATTCGGGTTCTGTCTGAGGTTTTGTAAGTAGGAGCCCACCTATTAAGAAGTGTCCAGGGGTTAAGATAGGATCTTCAGGATTTTCAGTCAGAGCGCAGAGTGGCCTTGAATTTAGGCATGCTTCCACTTGATGTAGAACGGTGATAAACTCCTCATATGTTAGTTTCTGGTCGCCTAATACTCGTTTGATATGGAACTTTAAACTTTTTACGGCGGCTTCCCAAAGGCCACCAGCATGAGGATAAGAAGGAGCGTTGAAGTGCCACTCTACGTTCATTTCTGAGATGTTGTTAAAGAAATCCTTATTGATAGTATCTTTTATTTCTTGATATTCCCTCTTTTGGAGTTTGTTAGCGCCTACGAAGTTCGTTCCATTGTCACTGTAGACATGACTTGGAACTCCACGACGTGAACAGAACCTTCGAAATGCAGCGAGGAAGGATGGAGTGCTCAGATCTGACACGAGTTCAAGGTGGACAGCCTTTGTTGATAAACAAATAAATACTGATATATATCCCTTTGTGGTGCGAACACCTCGACCTTTGTTGATTTTCAGATCCACGTGCCCAGTGAAGTCGATTCCACAATGAGTAAAGGGTCTGGATGGTACCACCCTCGGCTGTGGTAAGTCAGCCATGATAGGTTGATATTTATTCTGGCTGAAGCGACGACACCTAACACAACGCCTTAATTCTCTTTTCACGGTCGACATTCCACTAATAATCCAATATTTATTTCTGATATATGTTAGTGTGAGCCGCGCTCCACCATGTAATGTTGTGATATGCGCTTGCGTTATGATAAGCTCAGTGAATCTATTGTGGCCGCTTAGTATGATAGGATGTTTTGCAGACCAGCTGATGTCGGAATGGTGGAGGCGGCCACCAACTCTCAATAATCCATTCTCATCTATAAAAGGACTTAAACTCGCTAATTTACTATTCTTATGGACATGTCCTTTTTCTCTGATATATGATAATTCTTTACAAAAATCCATAGCTTGCACCGTTTTAATGATAATATTATAAGAATTATTTAATTCAATCGATGATAAAGTTTTATCTGTTGATATGTTACACCGGTTTCGTATTCCAGTGATGAAACGTAACACTCTAGCAATAATTCTAACAATTAAGGTGATTGAACTGTATTTATTCAATAATTCAATTATAATTACTGACTGATTTTGATGTAAGGCTGCGTGCACACTATGAGCGATTTTCTTTGTTTCTATGTCGGGCTCAACATATGACACTTCTGATATGTGTTCTGGTACAGATGATAATAGCCATTCTGGTCCTTCCCACCACAAACGATTCTCTGATAACTGCGAAATTGTGACTCCTCTGGTAGCACAATCTGCTGGATTCGCTTCAGATTTTACATAATTCCAGCTTGTTGGTGAGATAACCTCCTTAATTTGTTGGATTCTATTAGCAACAAACTGTTTCCATCGGGACTGATCTCCATGAATCCATCCTAAAACTATCATCGAGTCGGTCCAGGCATGGATGATAATATTTTCGCTTGGTAATGCATCCTTTACCTTTTTCATTAGCTGTGATAATAACAGTGCTCCACACAGTTCAAGTCGAGGGAGGGAAACTGTTTTACTAAGCGGTGCTAACTTAGTTTTCGCTGCTATCAAACGCGATGTGCGCTCGCCCTTATCGTCAGTCGTAATACAGTATATGGCACAAGCGTATGCTTTTGCTGATGCATCGCTAAAGCCGTGTAAATGATATTCGTGTTGAATGTTACCTAAATAACGAGGTATTTTAATGTTGTTGATATTTTTAAAGTCGTTGCGTAATATAGTCCATTCTTGGATGATATTTGATGGTAATTTTTCATCCCATGATACACCTGTGGCCCACACCTTTTGAAATAGGAGTTTAGCTTTAATTGATAATGGTGATATCCATCCGATGGGGTCGAAAATTTTTGATATGTCTGATAAAAATTCGCGTTTTGTATGATGTTTAAGTTCGGATGTTTCGAATTTGTTATCGTAGGTAAATGAGTCAGAGGACGGGTTCCATTTCAGACCTAACGTTTTTCGTGATTCCGAACAACGAAATTCGTAAGGGCTGTTTAATTGATTGCTTGATAAATCTTTGACGAGCTCTTCTTCGTTACTCGACCATTTACGTATGTTCATCCCAGCTTCACGTAAGATGTTAATTAATTGTGTTTGGATCTCTTTTGCAATTTCCAATGAAAAGTGACCTCCAAGATAGTCATCCATATAAAAACAACTATTCAAAGCCGCAGCCCCCAAAGGATATTTTTCAGCGTCATCTGATGCCAGCTGTTTGAGTGTTCTCATCGCAAGGAATGGCGCGGCCTTGGTTCCGTACGTCACAGTTGTTAGTTGATAATTTAGGAGAGGTTCGTCAATAGAGTTGCGCCATACTACTGATTGCAAGTTTTGATAACGATCACTTACAAATATTTTACGAAACATTTTCTCGATGTCAGCAGTCATCACATAGCGGTACTGGCGCCAAGTTATGATAAGAGTCTGGAGATCCGCTTGTAAATTGGGTCCCTGTTCCATAACATTATTTAGACTCTGACCCGACGATGTTTTAGATGAGGCGTTAAAAACTACCCTTAGCTTTGTAGATGTAGAATCTAACTTAAGCACGCCGTGATGTGGTAGATAGTACGACAGTCCTCCACTATTAGTACTCGAGACCATGTGTCCTAAATCCTGATATTCTTGCATAAAATCTTTATAATTATCCGAAAACATCGTGTTGTTAACCATTTTGCGCTCCAGTTGATAAAATTGTGCTACCGCTTTCGGCCTTGACGAACCGAGCTGCTTCTCGAACTCAGGTTTCATAGGAAGACAGACTTCATACATCCCGTTTTCCAAACGTTTTGTGGTCGATGAATAAAAGTCTTCACAAAACTGTTCACCAGATGATACATTTGTATTGGAAGCTGAGATCTCCTCCATTTCCCAATATTTGCTTAAATCTGATACATCATTAATTACGACATTACAATTAAATGTTTTGACGTTTCCTGATAAAATCCAGCCTATTCTAGTCTGCTGTGCAATGGGTGAATGTGATGGTCCCCTGATAAGTCCATCCATTAATATTTGGGAATATACACTAGCATCCAGTAATAGGTCAATAGGACCCGAGACGTTGTAGTCTGGATCTGCTAAGTTGATATGTTGCAAGTGTGACCATGATTTTTTCATAAAGGAATGGTTTGGTAAGTTGTTAATTACCCTTGATATAATTAAAGCTTGGGTTGTAAAGCTGTAGTCGTCGTAGATGGAATGACATTCTATATTAACCATCCCCCTGCTTTGCTTGGATCCGTGTCCAATACCCGACACTGACGCATGATATTTATGACGTTGCAGGCCTAACAACTGCACTGCATTCTCTGATATCAAGGATATCTGCGACCCCTGATCTAGCAGGGCGCGAAGAGTAATAAATGTTCCGTTATCTGATAAAACTTTTAATAATACAGTAGTTAACAATATTTCTTCATTTTCTCCAGCGACGTAATTTACATTATGTTGTTTGATATTTTGTTTATTTTCTGATAAGTTGGTTTCAGGACGCTGCTGAGATGTACCTGGAATTGCAGAGATGTTGTTTGCAAAGGCTTCATGTAATAAGGAATTGTGGTCACCCTTGCATTCTTTACAACGTTTAGTTGATAGGCATGGATTTTCATAATGCTTGTACAGGCAATTCTTGCATACTTGATATTTTGTAATTGTTTTCAACTTTGCACCGGGTGTCAGGTTAATGAACTTCCTACATTGAAATAAATCGTGATTAAAATTGCAGACCGGACATTTTGTTGCTCGCGTATGATAAGTTTTGCCCTGATATTTTTCGCGATTATTATTTTTGGGCGAATAAAAAAGTGACCTTGGGTTGGTTACATGCTTTGATAATGTTGATGGTGTACTGATATCTCGCTCTTTCTTATGCATAGGTTCGAGAGCCGTAAACTTAGTCTCTAAAAATGATATAAATTCCTGTAATTCCGGCAAGTCACGTGGAGATTTCCTAGCTTCCTTGTAGTCTTTTAATGTTTCGCCGTCTAACTTTTTGGACAACAGATGGACGAGAATAGGGTCCCAGGTGTTGGTATCCACGCCTAAGTTGTGAATGGCGTGTATACACTCCACAGACGTGTCATGAATCCTCTTGATCTCAAAAGCTGACTGCTTCTGGACGTTTGGTTGATTGAGCAGCGTCTCCATCTGATTGGTGAATAACAGCTGTTTGTTATCATACCTATGCACTAAGATTTCCCATGCCGTATTATAATTTTCAGATGATATGTGAAGATGCTGAATTAATCGCTCCGCTTCCCCCCTGACCTTCCCTTTCAGATGCTGCATTTTTTGTGAGTTGGTAAGGGAGTTATTATTGTGAATGGCTTCGGTGAAAAGATCGTAAAAGGTTGGCCACTGAGAGTATTTTCCGGTGAAGATCGGTATATCTAGTTGCGGAGTTGATTGTTGAATATGAGCGGTAGATGATAATTTCCGGTTCAGTGCCCGTTTCATATTTTTAAAGTCCTTTTCATAAGAAGCGAGTTCCACTTCGTATTCTAAATCTTCACCTTGTAGGATGTCATCTAAATCCAAATGTTGGGTCTCGATAATATTCCAGCGGCTCTGTATTTTGCGGAGTTCATCTTCAAGTTCCCATTTTTCGGATATCTCTTCAGGGTTGATACTATTTATTAAACGGCTGAGGGCCCTAAAGTTAGTACGTTGTTTTGATAGCATTTGAGTTACTAAAGTTGATGTGGTAGCCGTTGCTTTATCTTGCTTTTGGTAGCTAAGCAAAGTGTGTTGAAGGGCATGATACATTTCCTTGGTTCTTTCAAAATGATTTTCAGAATAATAGACAACATTCTTGTCTTCATAATCCAGTGATAAACGTTGATGATTAAGCTCGAATTCCTTCCAAAGTTCATTAAGTCCATTGATTCTCCGTTGTATGTATTCCGGCGTTTTCCTACTCGCGGAATCCTTCCCGAAGTTCGTTTTGATAGAAATGATAGATTCGATGATATTGCTCTGACGTGCTAATAAATCTTCCATGGTGATAAATAAATTAAAAAATAATAGGGAACAATCTTACTTCAATCAGAAGCTGAAGCGAAGTTGCGATGCGACGCTGATAACCTGCAACACGAGTGAACCTCCTGGCCCACTATTGTATGATGTGATCCAAGCGATGATACCGCAAGCCTCCTGGCTTACTGGGTGCTGATACAGCCTTAGCAAGCCTCCTGGCCCGCTGAGTTTGATAGATAGAAAGCAAGCCTCCTGGCCCGCTGAGAGTTGATAAAGAGATATCAAGCCTCCTGGCCCGCTGTCTGATGATATAGGAATAGCAAGCCTCCTGGCCCGCCGAAAGATGATAGAAGGTACACAAAATGTATCACTATAAAGGTCACACTGTTAATTCACTTTGACGTTTCACACAAAAAACTAAGTGTAAGAAAATAATCACTTTCACGTTACTTGATAAAGTCCACACTAGGTCCTGATTTTAAGTAACCCGCGCGAAACTTAAAAAAACTGAAAGACCAAAAAAAGAATGTTCGAAGGACCAAAAAAAAGAATGTAAGGGCCAATGCTAAAGCCTTCTTACATTAAATAGAAAATGATAATTGATATGATAAGGTAGACGATCGATGAATGATAAATAAAACCGTCCCGTTCGAGTGTTAAAATGTCACTGATTTATTGCATTATAAAAATATAATGATTTAACAAATTGCACGCGTTTACGAAACGCGGCGAAAATGACGCGACCTTAATATTATGTTTATATAGAAAAAATATGTATGTACGATTGTCAACTCGTACAGTTCGGTGGTTTCAATGATTACTTTATACAAACAAACTCGCAAACTTTCAGTTTATTTCTTTATAACATTAGTAAACCAGTCATATGTTACATTCGAAATCGGAACAATTCCGATGCACTTGGTACCTATGTTGTTTGTATCCACTACCTAGATAGTATTTATCCAGATTTGCAGCTTTCTAAAATGTAAGCGCGCTGAGTTATTGCCGTAAAACCGATATTTTTTTAGTTTCGTGCAAAAAACAACGACATAGGGAGGCTCTGACGAGAAAGGTCACGTATTACGTTTTTAACCCGGCGAGGATTTGACAACTTGACCCCTCCACAATTTGACCTGTCAATTTTTTTATAAAGTGTAGTGTTTTTTCCCGCCGCCAAATAATTTGGAATGTCTGTTACTAAAGCCTTGTTCGGACTAGGCTAGTATTTTAGTGTCTGAACACCAAAAATTTTATCGAGTAGTTTAGTAAGGAATTAAGTCGAGTCGATCCATTTTATTCTATTTTTATCGGGCGAGTAGCACCTTCCACCACTCGTCTGTGCCCACTGGCGCTACGGCTAAACAAGTCCGAACCTGACGAATTAGTCGAGTTCATTCTTGGACGAATTAACCAAGTTCATTATTTACCGCAAAAATTACATTTCGCTGGAGTGTAGAACATCAATGCTTGTGGAATATTAAGTTTATAAAAACAAACCGCATTATAAAAACAAACAAATGAAACAATCCGTATACTTGGATTTAGAAAATACAACGAATATACCTACCCGGATTTGGTGAAAAGAAAATAAAATTGAAAATTAAAAACATCATTTACTTAATCAGTTTAAGTACTTTATTGCGCTGTATGATGTTCATTCTACAAAACACCACTCCCTTGTAAACTTTACTCGAACTCAAGTGAACGATTTTGGGGCAGAAGCGAGTATTTTAGCTACTAAGTTACTGGCTACTAGAATAATATACTAGCCTAGTCCGAACAAGGCTTAAGGGACCCAGTACGCCGAACACCGCTAAACAGGCAGCCACCGCCGCCGCCTGCGACGCGAATCGCACGTGCGCGTAGTCAAAAAAGGCCAAAAATTTGCATTAAGAGACGATTAAGTTGGTTATTTTTTTAAACTGATGAATAAACTGTAAATGAAACAGATAAATTTCTAAATGTATAGGAAATAATCCTAATTGCAACAAAAAGTGTGCTTAATTTTTTGCTTTTTCATCTTCTAAGTCTTGCTTAAATTGATTATTTTTAGGCCTTTGCTAAAAAATATAACCCAACTAATATAATAATCTCCAATGTTGTGTTTAAAATATATATTACTCATCTATAATGCAATAGAAACACAGTGTCAAATATACCTTTCACAACCTCCATGTAACTATTTTCACCACATCCTCGCCGGGTTAAAGTCGTCGTCGAGCCGTAATCCAATTTTGTAGGTCAATTATCACCAAAGATAATAAGGTTTTTTAAATTATAGTTTTATTGAATATTTTTGCATTTTTCTCGTTTTTCTCGCATAAATTAAATTTAGATTAGCGTAATAAAATTATGTAGCTAGATAATGAACACATAGTAGAGTAGAATTCTCATAATTTTAGTGTTACTTCTCTTTAAGACCCGATTGTTATTGAACAAATTATCACGCCTACGGACGCACGTCTAGTCTCAAAATGTAGGTAATTAAATTTGCTACAACTTCATTTACCATTGACTTCCCCGGAAATACCTCATTATACTTATCATCATCATCAGCCTGTGGACATCCACTGCTGGACATAGGCCTCTCCTAGCTCACGCCTATTGTGCCGTCATAGGAGGCTATTAGCCTACTACTACCACGCTGGCCAGACGGGTTGGTAGAGGGTTTGTTTCAAGTTTTCCTTCTCTCGCACAGGTTTTCAATACATCGAGCCTCTTAGTCGACTCTTACGACATCCCAGGCATGTAAGGGAATGGTGACACTTGTATTCTTAGGCCGTCACCACACGGCAGCATTATACATGATACATTTTAAATATCATGAGTATAATCACAGAATACTTAATAAATGCTTAAGATAAATTTTAAATAGAAAAATATTGGAAAAAAATGCAAAAATTCCAAAATCATAAATTATTGGCACGGCATTATACTTATGATAAATTTTAAATAGAAAAATATTGGAAAAAATGTAAAAAATAAAAAATCCTAAATTATTGGCTGTTGCATCTTAATCGATTGTTAAACACCTGAAAAGATGTTTCTTTCGAATGCAAGGATATTCCTAGCGTTCATGTGCTGGCCTACAGCGTATTAAAAATATAAAAGTATTGAAGAATTTCGACGGTGGTTCGCAAGTCTCGGTAGCTCAGTGGTTAGAGCATTGGACCGGATTTCCAAAGGTGGTGGGTTCGAGTCCCATCTGAGAATTCCCTTGTGGCCGAGTTGTTTTTTTTCCAATATTTTTCTATAACTCAGCGCGCTCATATTTTAGAATGCTGCAAATCTGGATAAATACTATCTACGTGGACGCAAACAACATACCAAAAATGCAGGTGTTACGTAATTATTCCGATTGCAGCGTTAATTTTTGGACTATATGACAGGCCTATAGTGTAGATTAAAACAAATTATATTTGCTTCATCACAATATTCAAGCTAATAATTTAATTAATCAGCTTGAATTGTGATCACTTTTTAGAAAACCATTACTATGTTAACTCTAATGTGTCTGATACATTGTAACAAGCATTTTTGTAGGCGTGTAGTATAAACAGTGTTATATAAATATACTCAATTTACAATAATAGGAAGGACGCGCCATTCGAAAAGCATTTCTTTACGATATTGCAAAATGTGGTAATATAGCATTCGATTTTAAGGTTGAGAAGCTTAATTTAATTTCGGAACACAAATAATACAACTTCGTTGCCAATTATAATAATTTATGTTCAAACATAAAATTTTAAAATGAGTTTTATTCCGTTTTAGGTGCAAAGTTGAGGATGGTTGTAAAAAACGAGAGTAGTAATGATCTTCTTTTATGGGGTCGATATAATTTAAAAATTTTCGTTGATTGGTAACTCAACACCGGTCGTTTGATTAAAAGTTTCTTTTTTTATTTCCGCAGCATAAAAACCATAATCGCTTACATGATATACGAAGGCGCATGCGTAGCTTTAGCGTCACGTTTCTCAGCGATATTCGCGGCGCTCGCTCCCACCGCACTAGTCACGAACTTATACTTCACTTAATTAACTTAAATAAGACAGATTTGCGAATGAAAAAACAACGCAACTGTAGATAGTTTATTGTTTGCTAGCGACCAAACATCTAGAGTTGTTAGGATTTTTAAGCAGTTTAATAGAATCTTTTAATAAAAATTTAATAAAGAAAATATTGGAACTAGGCAAAGTGTAAGAAGAAATATTATAAGAATAAAAAATATGACAGACATAATTTCACCTCTGCAAATTCGAGCTTTTCAACGGATAAGTTTTACAGTTGTCTTGCTTATTGTCTCTTACCAGCTTTTATCATACTTTCTTTGCACCAAACTAAGCCTTCTGTTTCTTTTTGCTAAGTACTGTAACGCGGTTTTATTGTAAAAGTAGCGCCCCGCGTTACAGTACCTTCTTATCTGTTTTGGGAAAATGACATCCGAAAAAAAAAATAACATTCTGGCCACCTCAATAGTCTGAAACCGGATTCGTGTCGTCGTCGAGTGAACGGCGTCTTAGCCCACACTTTATGTCACTTTTTATTTTTAATTAAACTTTTTCAAGTGACACTAATAATCGCTCTTTAATCGTCTGTAATTTCAAGCGAAATCGCTTGTTAGCATTCACTGTGAAAGAATGTTTGCAACGAGTATAAATTTCTTGTGCATAAAAGAATTGCATGAATGTTTTCGTATGAACTTTTCGTCTCTGATGTTTGGTCATTCTGGTTGGATTGGTCGTTTATTTCCTTTATTTAAACGATTAATCAGTCCGTAAAAGTTTTCTTTTAATATTAATAATATGAGACGCAAAACAGTAAAAAAAGCGCTTATATTTAAAATTTTCAAAGAGACTTACACTCACAAAAAATATGGTCTTCGAAACTTTTGGTTAGCACCATCCCGTGCCCAGGGCTCGGCTCTTGCATAGAATCTCTTGCAAAACCTTGAAAAACAAAAACATATATCTGAGTCAGAAGGTAAACGTATCTTGTTAAGTCCGCAGTTTTTATTTCAATAGAGCTTTAAATCAAGAGCATTTTTTACTACAACAAAAAATCGTACAAGCGGTACCTGTAATTAAACATGCAAACTCATCTTTCGGTTTTTATAAATAAGCCAATACTTTAAAAGGGTTTGGGTTTATTATTGCTCCCTTGCAATTTAAAAGGTGCGAATGCGCAAGTCACCGCACATGCACCACTTAGTGGCCCTCTCGACTTGGCGTTGATCCCACAGTGTTGAAAGAAGCCGCCAGTTGCAAAAATAAAAAGAATACAATGAATTACACAAAATGCCGAATAAAAAAAAATGTAGACGTTTGATTGTTTTCTTTTTTGAATTGAGTATTTGGAGCAAACATTTTAGTGCGTGCTGGTTGCTCTTGACGGATTCGAGGTCACATCATCAGGATCGAAATATTGTCAAAACCGTACTATGGAAACCATAGCAACCGTTTTCAAAGTACCAAAATAACAGATTTTTGACGTTTATCATAATATGAACTCGATTCCGTCCAGAGTAAGGAAGCTGGGGCCCAATTCTCATGCAATCGAAAAAGTTCGAATTCGTATTAAAAAAATATTTGAATTTTCCTTTAATAAAAATACAAATTAAGTAGTTCTCATGCAATCGAAAAAAGTTTGCATCTGGATTGCAAAATACATTATAGCCGTAAAGTCTGAACAAACGGAACAAACAATCAGGATGCTTATTGCACAAAAGAGTTCCGATGAAATAAGCCTACAGAGTTTGAAAGCACCAATAATTACGCTGCCCAAAATGCATATTAAAACTTATAACAAAAGTAAGTTACGAGTTCATTGTGATATTTATAGGTTTAATGTAGGTCTTGAATAAAACAAAAACTTCCCGATAAAAATATGGCAAGTGTTCGAAAGTAAGCGTTACACTGATAAAGATTTCAATATGAGAAGCGGCGCTATAAGCATTTCAATGTAAAACAATGATAATGGACGGCGCATATAGAAATGCACGTACGCATAGATAAACGTACATGATAATGTGATATAGCGCGGGCGTGCTGGTCTGTGGACCATAGTTCCTGCTTATAGCAAAGATTTCCCGAAAAAAAATTAACAAGTGTTCAAAAGTATAGAATTCGTTATTAGTAGTAAAGATTCCGATATGAGAAGCAGGTGCTGTAACCATTACAATTAAGTTACTGCGGTTTCGAAAAGTAAAAAATCGAAAATTTCCTACAATTTTAATTCGGTTATGAAGAAATGAAAATCGGTTGTTTTTTATAATTCTCAGTGGATCAGTTAAAGGGGATCAGACGGAAATAACTCAGATAATTATAATTAAATCGATTAAAATATGTACGGACATTTTGTCCGAATTGACACTTTTTAATTTTATTGTTTTTCACTAACGATTCGGACACTATTTGTATAGACAAAAATCACAAAGTAAAAGTACAGTAAAATGAAAATACCAGGCTAGCAAAACCAACCAGGACTTGATGTCTGAGGAGTCAAATATCCGGATTTTTGTTAGTAACGCAAAATAATATAGAATTACGCATATATGAATGCATACGCATAGATAAACGTATGATTATCTGATAGAGCGCGGCATACAGTACCGTGGACCGTAGTTCTTGACTAAAACAATAATTTTCTGATAAAAATATAGCAAGTGTTGCAAAGTATATTCGTTCGTTATTAGTCGACTTTAATAAAGATTTCAATATGAAAAAAATCGGGAAATTAAAATTCGGTAATAATTAAATAATTAAAGATCTATTAAAATAGGTTCGGACACTTTGTTCGAATTAACACCTTTTAATTTTATTATTTTTTCACTGACGAATCGATCACCATTAAAGGTTTTGTACAGTCAGACCAAAATCATAAAATAAAAGTACCAGTCAAGCATAACCAACCAGGAGTCAAATCTCCGGATTTTTGTGAGTAACCCACAATAATATAGGACGGTGCATATAGGAATGCGCAGCCGTACGCATAGATAAACGTATGATTGTGTGATAGAGCGCGGCGCGGGCGTGCAGTACCGTGGACCGGTCGCGCGCGCACCTGCCGCGGGCACACGCCACGCGCGCGCGCCGCTCACTAGGACATCAGCAGATTTTCAATTATTATTTTTTAATCTGGCCTGGCACAACCCCTGCACTGCGCCAAGGGTATGGTAGGTACTATGTATTGATACCACCAGTCCAATTTTGTAACTACATAGCTTCTACCCACCACATAGATCACTTCAGTTTTTCTTGAACATAAGAAGCTTCATTCGGAAAATCCCTAGGGAACGCCACCGGGCCCCTTGAAAAGAAAAACCCTGCATTCTAATGTGAAAGATACGATAATAAAAGAAAATAAGAACATGTAAAAAGTACAAGTACTAACCTTTCGTTATTAAAATACCACATTGCAAAATTATATTGCACCCAATATGCGATGACCCTTCACTGTCCTCGCTCCTCGGCGAGATAAGCCGGGACGTGTGCATTTTATTTATTTTAACATTTTTAAGGCGGTCGGCCGCAAAACCGTTTATTTTTTATTCGCAACGCGCAAGCGGTAAGTCACGAAGTCGCCCGCACCACCTTGAGGGCTAAGTAGCACCTATAGGCCCTCACGACCTCAATACTTATTTACTGCCTACTGAAATAGACCGAATCGAGGATACTACAAAAAAACTTCCACGCAATGTTTTCTAGACCATGGGTAATGTATCAGTATGGCACACAGTGCTCGCAAGCTCAGTCAGAAACTCTCACCCATTTGCACTAAACTTAAGAATCGCCTAAGGCTATTCTTATCTATCTTTATCTTAATAAAAATTGCTTTATACTAACCTTTTAACATGTTCTTAAATCCACTATGGCTAGTCTAAACTTACGGGGCCAATATCGAGCGCATATGACTTAAGCTATTCTTAATTTTAATTTCTTAAGATAGATAAGAATAGCGTTAGGTAGGCGATTCTTATGTTTAATGTAAATGGATGTCAGTTTTCAGTATTTTTGAGAAACGAAACTCTACCATACTTATTATTTAACAATATATTATTTTACGGCAGTTTAGATAATACCTAAGTATCTCAAAGCCATTTAATTGATTACTTGAATCTCGAAAACGCTCATAATTCCGCGAGGCTATTACCTATCATTGCAACAGCAACGCGACACCAAAAATTGCGCAATAATTGCTTTACGTCACGTATCAACAGTGCGGCCTCTACCGAATAAACGATGAACTACAATGTGCATTCATCTAGTTCCTGTTATTGCTACCAAATTGTTTTTGGCGCTAGCGTCATAGCAACACACGGCGTCTCACTCTCGCACCTAGGTAGGAGCGCGAGAGAGTGAGTCGCCGCTATACAAACCATCAGCGAGCGATTAGCCAGCAATCACATACGTAATACCATTTTTATTTTGACGTTCCGCAGCGATCGCGCGATATAGATCTGCGCGATAATTGCTAATTTTTAGGTAATAGCCCCGCCGGTTCTTTTGTATAATGTAAACATTTGCGCGATTGAATCCCCTGCAATGAATGGCTACAAATACCTATACAGGCTTACTGTTCAGGAAAATTTAAATATTCTGCACCAGACAGAACTGATGTTTTTGCACTTCGTGTAGACAAACTTCTATTTACAAATCTAATTCTCCTGTTTATCTACAGTCTTACCTACGAATTTTGTTACGTATACGCCGATTTGATCGTTCGAATAACTTTGCAGGCTTAAAAAATGTGAAATTCACTACCTACAATTATTAACGCTGAAGGCTTTTGAGGCGGAGCTATTTCTCACTTCACCTTGGACAAACAGGGTTTAACAGGAAGTAGGAGGTATTCATTACCAAGTCAATACTTTTGTTAACTGTTTGCGTACGTCAGCGTCTTAATTCTTAATTTGGTAGGTATTAAATATGTTCAACATATCAAAGGAAAATGTTTTTCAGTAGTGTTTCATGTTGAAATTTAGCGCTAGAGAATATAATCCATTACATTGGAGATATTTCTCTAATTTATTTACAGTTTTTCTCCAAAGAAAATCCTCAGCACACTTTCTCGCCCAATGCCAGCTAGCTGCAATTTAAAAGCACGCTACTACGAAGAATGAGCAACTTTCGAGCTTCTTAGTTTGAATTAAATTTAATTACCTACGACGACATGATAGTGCTGGACTTTTTTTCCTATAAGTAAATAAACAATTTCGTTGCATTTTTAATATTCGGTTGCCACGTTTCTGGCGATAGACGCAAATGTAGCGTCGCCCTGGCTGAAATAATAATTATTGAAAACTATTTGTGAGCTACTTTCTATTACTCAGCTTAAGCGTTGATCTATTCTGGTTTATCAATACATTTATCTGTTTGCAATTTTTATAAAAAAAAAATGCAGGAAGACATGGCAGAAATAACCGCTTCACGAATATAGAAAACGGGCATAAACGTATACCTATTTAAGTGCGAGCGTGATGTACCACTGGCGAGGCTGTAATTACAGAACCGTTCGGAGTCGTGACGGGCGCGTCCCTGCAGCTGCGCGCGCGACTCCGCTGGAGAGACTCGCCGCCGCGCTCAGCCTGCAGCGCATACCTACAGATTTGTAGATTCGTCAAACTTGTAACAGAACCTTACTTAAGCTCAGCGTTGTCACGACAGGAACTCGTTTGAAAGAACAAAAAACTTTGAGTTTATCGGTTACAAAATCCAATAATCCACTGGCAATTGTCTTGAATGATTGGTTTCAATGGTTAATTTCGAAGGTGTAGGCAGAGGCGTTATAGACACCCACGATTAGCCAGCTATGTTTTTAGGAAGGACCCATTCAATAGGAGGGGAGCAGGGACCATAGACAACATAATAATGAAATGAAATTGGTTAGGCAAAGTATAGTAGGGTCACAGTCAATATATCTTTGCTTGCCTTTAGTTGCGCTGTGGTAGATCAGGTACTACTGACTCGGAGGACATATCGGACAGTCGTTGCATTACGAATAATTTATTCAGGTTTTATGAAAGTACTTACACAGAAAAAACTTAATTTACAAAGTTTCAAAACTAACTTTTTAACTATTATTTCCATAAGAAGTTGATTTCGCTTTGCTACTAGCACTACTCTCAAAATAATACTTTGAGTGCGAGCGTGCGTTACAATTAGTAGTAACTAAACAAAAGAAGTGAGATAAATTTATCTATGATATGGTAACATTGATTGATTGATCGTGTGGCGATATCAAAAGATTTACTTAAACAAGTTATACAAATGTTATAGTTACAGTTAAATTTTTAAATATGTGAATGTTTCCAAAAAAAACATAGAAGACGTAGATAAATGATGAATGTGTGCGCATGACATTTTTGGCAGTGCGAGAACAAAACGATGATGTCTGGTTTAGATTCCTTTACCAAAAATGTTTCCTCTGATTATCTTCTCCTTCAACATAATTTCAAAATACTTTGTATTATCGGGAGAATGATTATAAAAATATACATTAACTACATTGAAAAAAGAATCCTGTTTACGCATCTTTTTACACTCAAAACGGGGTCTGATGGACTGATTGAACATGACATTTAAGGGTTAATAATTGATCTGATTATGGACGAAAAAACCGAACTGAGTCAGAGCGCTGCCGATGCCGCTACGAGGTTTTTATTATAAGAGTTTTTATTGGCCATAGTCGAGCGGCTGGCGAAGGCTGCGGCTGCCCCCGGTCCCTCGATAAAATTCTCGTCTGGCCATATTATTTTAAGACAAGCATTAACAGCCAAGGTAATTAAGCACCGAAACACCACTACCGGACCTAACCACTAAGTAATTACTTCTTCGACCTATTAACGCTCACCGCACTAAAAGTCCAGTAAAAAAATCATAAATACACCAAGACCAAATTTGACAACACGCACATTAAGTTTAAATTCGCGACAAAAACAATATTTTGTATTACAGTTCTAGGATATAAACTCACTCACGAGGTGAAGATAATGCGTTTCGACGTGGATTTATGACCGAATCGAAAGAGTACATAGACCGATAGGGATAAGTTTTGAGGTTTCAAAAATATTAAAGTTCTTGATTTTTGGTATACAGTTCCAGGACCATTTACTTAACCTAATATATGATTTTGTGTCATCTTAGGTGCAGGGATAAGTATATATTGACGTTTTTGTCTTTGCTGACATTATCGGCCGAAAAGAAAATTAGAGACGATAATATTACTTTCATGGGGATTAGAAAGTCGTAAACGATGTACACGTGGTTTTTGTGTCATCTCTCTCCACGGGAATACTGTTATTTAACCATTGCCTAAGATGTCACCTCAGTAGCTCAAAAGAATATTAGAGTTGGTGAAATAAGTGTTATAAGTTTTAGATCAATGGTATCTTTTGTTTATAATGTTTTGTGTCAGATTCCTCCATGGCATTTTCAGAAACTTTCCTTTTTTTGTTCAAAACGCTGTAAAAGTCACAAAAGAAAATTCAAGTTATTAGAGTTTATGTTTTTATTATCTTTATGATATAACGAAACACTATTAAAAATTTGTGTCGTTTTTATCCATGGAATCTTATATTATTAGATTCAGTTTAAATCCGGAACATTTTGAAATTTGCCGCTAAGAGCAAGCGATGGGACGCGCGCGACGCGACACGCGAGCGGTGTGTGTAACCTTGAGAGCGCCGACGTCGCTCGTCGGTGGTTTTCGTAGTGCAAATGTAAAGCCGTACGTGCTGTTGACGGTACCTACATTGCTAGTCAAGAAGGTACCTACTTAATTATTTTTAAGTAAGTTGATGACCAGACTAAGATGTTTTTTAGAAGTAGGTAAACATTAAATAAAAAGCAAAAATAGAAAACAGGATATATATCTGATCTAGGCAAGTAAGTAAGTATAATTTGTTTTTACTTTATACCACCTCAAGTGCCACTATGCTAAATGACAGCCTTTCTGATTGTTAAAATTGAAATTAGAAATCATGCACCCACTGTCAATCACCCGTTTAATACATTTTGTTTTATAGTTTTGCATTTCTAACCCATTCATTATTATTAATGAGAACCAAGAATACTGGTTCTTCTATACGATGGTACCGGTGTCAGTTAATTTGCGTCAGTACTGGGAGTTCCGGGAAAAAAATTGAACTTTGAATTCCCGGTACTTTTCCCTAGAACTCATTCATTTGAATATATTTATATTGAAGTTTACTATTAATGAGAACCGGTTCTGCGATACCATGTTAAAACCGATGCCAGTTAATGTGCCCCAGTAAGTACCGTATCAGGAATCTCGGGAAAATTCGTAACCAGGAGTTCCTGGGACTATGCCCTAGCATTATTTATCGATGTTATATAAACATTATCTGTCTTCTGACCTTTCCTTTGGCTAGCCATATTTGCATTGCAATTTCCTGAGATCGGAAACTTTCCGGTTTTGGGGGGATTGTGGAGACAGGTTCATTTGCCCAGGTAGCTACTAAATAAGCATCTTATCGTTGTTCACACTATGGAGAAAATTTAATATCGGGTCATCATTCAATGCCTTCCTAGCAAAGAAAATCCAGTTTCCAGCCGTAGGGTTTGTGAGCCGATGGCGTAGCTTCTTTGACGTTCATAAGTGCTTGTAACAGCATAGACTGAATAAATGATATTGAATTTGAATTTAAATTTGATGCACGAGCCCCTACTGAACTGGTTCATGAACCTGTCTCCGCAGGTAGACTCTTAATAGCGCAAAACAACTCTGCCCCCTTGTCATGTAACCTAAAAAGCTCCAGTTGACGACCGAGCAAGTCTATAGCTTTTATTGATATAGATGTAGAATCGTTAATTTTTTTTGCCCTGGCCTTTAGTGAAATAGCCAAGCCAATGCTAGCTTACATCTTGTCCCTAATTCCCTAATTCGGTTGTCCACTGAAGCTGTAAGATTAACAGGATAAGAAACAGGTCAGTCCTTTCAACCTGAATCCTACTTTGAGGGATATGCTTGCTGATCATGCGTGTCATTTTCATTAAGTTTCAACTTTTAATATTTCATTAAAATTTTAATTAGCATGAAAAAAGCTTTGCTTTACTGGCAAAGGTTTTTTTACGCTGAAATGGTTCCTCCAACTATACCAAACGCAAACTCAGTTGTTTTCGAGAGTCATAACGAGTCGTCTAGCTCGCAGGTTCGACGACTTCCTCACGAACAAGCCGGGTTCTGAAAAGGCTTTAGCACCAAAGACCACATCCATACGCTTCGGCAGGTTATACAGAAGACCGAGGAGTATAATTTGCTACTTTGCTTGGCGTTTGCGAACTATAAGAAAGCCTTCGATACGATAGAGACCTGGGCGGTGCTGCATTCTCTCCAGAGGTGCCAAGTGGACTATAGGTATTTCGAGGTGTTGAGGTACTTATACGAACATGCCACCATGTCGGACCGATTACAGAACCAGAACACAAATCCCATCTAACTTCAGCGAGGTGTGAGACAGGGAGACGTCATTTCTCGGAAACTGTTCACAGCTGCGTCGAAGGATATCTTTAAGCTCTTGGACTCGAAAGGACTCGGCATCAACATTAATAGCCAGTATCTGACACATCTTCGTTTATGCATCCCGCCAATTAACCAATGATATAGTCCTTGCGGCTGAGACCTTGGAAGATCTGAACACAATGCTCGAAGATCTCCGTATTGCTTCCCAAACATTGGGTCTTAAGATGAACATGGAAAAGGCGAAAATCATGTCAAATTCCCATGTTATACCCACTTCAGTTCACGTTGGGAACCCTACACTCGAAATGTTTACCACTACGTTTACCTTGGACAGACAATCCAGTTAGGTAAGTCCAACTTCGAGAAAGCATTCAGGAAGCTCCGTAAGATCATCGCGTCCAACTTACCGGAGTGTCTCAAGACGAAAGTCTATGACCAGTGTGTGTTGTCAGTGATGACTTACGGTAGTGAATCGTGGTCGCTAACTATGTGTATGCTCGGCGTTTCCCTACGTGATCGAATCTGATATGAGGAGATCCGTAGGAGAACTAAACTGATCAAAGCAACTGACATCGCTCGAAGGATTACTCGGCTGATATGGCTGTGGGCGGGGCACATAGAGAAGAACCGAGGGCCGCTGGGGCGGAAAGGTTCTGGAATGGCGACCGCGCACGGGACGACGCTACGTGGGTAGGCCTCCGACAAGGTGGACCGACGGTCTGGTGAAGGTCAAGGGAAGCCGCTGGATGCGGGCAGCGCAGGACCGATCGTTGTGGAGATCCTTGGGGAACTCTTATACCTAGCAGTGGGTGTCATGTGGCTTAAACTATGACTACGACTTGATGATCGAAGTTTAGATCCAAACATCTTTAAGGGCGCTTTCAGTTTAGACGTTTCCTGTCGGATCGCTGCGGTGCCGAAGCGGTGCATTTGTCGTTTTGCGTACGGACGGTCGTTTGTTTCCATACAAAGCGCGCGGTGCGGTTACAGTGCGGCGTCGGTATCTATCTATTTTTGTGGCGGTACCGACGCCGCACAACAGATATTTTTGTTATAAGCTTGAACGCAAACCCCTTGAGCAGAGACAGAAAGTAGCGTTGTTGCGAGCTTAACGCTTTATTATCTGATATATTTCGGTCTAATATGGACAGCTATACTCTTCCCCTGCCATTAGACAAGCATAAATACGAATATGTACTTCACAATATATTCCAAAGACTGGCGTTCAATGCGTCGAAATCGGCTAAGCGTTTTGATTCTTATATCTTCTGTACCGCGCTAGAGTGTAACTTCTTACCTTGTGTTTCCGAATACTTACAAACCCAGGGATTCTAAATCCCTAATGAATACCTTCTAGGCTCATCGTTGATTGTATGATACTCCTAGCTTATCATTAGGCGGTATAACAGGGCAGTGACCTATTTATCAGAGTGAGTCAGCAATAGCCAGACAGTAATATGACCGGTAATATGAGCGTATTTCAATAGTACGTTATAGTATAAAAGCTGAATTTTGTGTGTGTTACGCGGGGAACTACCAAAAAATAGTTTCACAGCAGCAGCACTTTCTATGGTTCTTTCATCTTGCGTCTAACATTTTCATTTATGCACACATTTTAAACAGCTCAATAATACAAAAAAGCTTTAGGGGTTTCTCAGTACCGGGAGTAGCGATATTCCCGGTTCTCTTAACGGAGTATCGGACCCGGTTCCTGTAAATCTACGAGTGTGCCGTATTTAGTAAGTATAAGCTATAAATTTTGTTTTGCTGACTCTACTTAAAGCAGAATACTTTTTTATATGATAATATAAAAAAATAAAAACTACCGAAAAGCGATAGGTACCTGTAAGTAAAAGTGAAAATCTACTAAATAACTCATATAGGTATAATATCTGCTCTGCTATGCGACCGACGCGCGACGACCCGGACAGGGACACCCTGTCATTCTTTCACTTGCATAAAAGTAACAGTATTGAAAATTAGATGTGACCTGCGGCTGCATAGTAGATTAACGCTTAATATAGACTGTGATGATAATCTCTATATAACCGAACGACGGCGTGTGTTCTTTCGTTCATCAATTAAATCCTTACCTAATCTGATCTAATCACGGGATAATCTAATTACCTATTATTATAGTAGGTACCGAATATAACCCGACTGAGACGGACGCCGCGATGTCACACGGTCCACGCGTATAGGTAGGTCGACCGCGCCGGGCTTGCCGCCTGCGCTTCGTTCGCATCGCGCGCTATGTACCTACTAACTTCGTGCGCTTTTTTGTATTTTTTTCTTAATTAATAATGCCGTGCATTAATATGACACAAATTCACACTGTCCATCAATCATGCATTTTTAATATCAAATAAGTAAATTCTAATAATTGTAATATTTTTTTAAAGCACTTATAGCTCGGACAAACAAAAAAATTGAAAATACTAAAATCCCATGCCTGAATCTGGCACAAATTTATTTCATGGGTTTATTTAAGTAATCTGCAGATTATGGTACTAGTTATTTAAACTCTAATTTTTTTTTGCCTTAGTTATTAATGTACTGATTTTAAGTAACTTTCCCCTGGACGAATGTGACACAAACTAGGTTTGTACACTACGCAGGCTACCTTAAATTCAATACCATTGCGTTTTTTAACTTGAAATCAATTTTGTAAGTTTTATTTTGAATTATTTATATCCACCACAAATATTCGAATTTCTATAGATGCATAGGCAAGAAATGACACAAAACGCAAAAATAAGCTTTTTATATGCAAATACATCCACAGGCAAGTTTTTATAAACTTTAGCATTTTTGAAGGTTTTGCCTACAAAATAACTCAGCGCGATCGGTCTAACAGTTAAAACTTAAAACTATTGCGGTGGGTGTAGCCGAAGGCATCCGCGCGCCTGTCGCGCTACGCGATGCGGACAAAAACTGAATTGCGCTAAACTGAATTGGTTAATCAATTCAATTAATTTGAAACGATAGCTACCTTCCGATGGAGCGTGCGACCGTAATTGGAACGATTAATGCTCCCGGGATCCGATTCTTTCTTTGTATAGCGAACGGACATATTGAAGGCATGTTCGGAATGGACTCCGCCGGAGCAACCGCGCTCTGTGACATAGAGATTAAATCGATAATGAAGCCTTCAGACGGCCCTGTAGTTAATTAAGCGGCCTCAATTGTAGTTTTTGTATCAGATCTTTCTACTGTATTTGCAATGGAATGCAAATGTTTTAGATCAGTGAGCGGTTTCAATGACCGCTATCGATTCTCACTGCAGGTTTGTTGTGAATAAATGATGTTATATTTTGTGCAACGTTAAAACTTTAATATCGGTATTTTAGGATAAATAAACACGTATACTATAAATAACAAACCTGTTAAATGGTCTGCTATTTTAGAATTCACCAAGAATAATAAGAATTAATGAAAATATTTTAAATTTCATATGAATTCGGATAATAATAATAATATAATGGCAGAGTAATATAAAAGAGACAGGGCTCAAAAATTATAAACAACAATGGCATAATAAAGAAATAAAAACCTGTCCGATGTTGGCCAAAATGCTATTTCAGGTGCCCAATTCTCATGCGTCTGAAAAAAGGTTTTTTTAAGGGAAATCCAAAATACGTGTGTACGTAAATCCAAAAAAGTGCACATTTTACGAATGTGCACTTTTAAAATTGTGTAGACACCTCATTTTTTGGTAGAGGTGTTAGATACGTTAAACCTATCGATGGCAATGAACGAGACACAACAGATTTTTTATTGTTATTATAACTTTTAATATGTCTTTTTGCTTACTACAGGTGATAACGAGGTACAAATTGGAACAAAACACAAACGTAGTTTCTTGTAAGCAGCGAAACTGCGATACTACGTTCTTGAACGGTCCCCGAAGTAAAACACGGATTGGCTGTTAAAAGGCGCACGTGCGAGCAAGTGCGGGTCGTAGCTACGTGGGTGGTGTGCGGTTGTTTTTGCGTTTTTATCTAACGCGGCACGTGATCCCCCCCCCCGAACACCCGCGGCAGACCACCGACAGACTCCACAGATTTGCGAAAATAACTTGACTAACAGGGCACACGACTGAAATAATTTCTGTCCTCTGATTACCTAGCTATTATGCTTCAGTTGCAAAATGTACGCAATATGTTACAGCTTATATTGTTTATAATAATGTTGTTATTGCAGTACTTAGATATCTAGAGCAAATGATGGTGGAAAGAGAGGCGAATTAATAGTTATTTGTTATGCAAGGCTGGAAAGTTGGTTATTTAGCGGCGAGTTACCTCTATTGAAATCTGAGCAAGTGAAGGATTCAAGCTTTGGTTCAAAGATTGAATCCTGAGCGAAGCGAGGATTTCAAAGGTACAAGACGCTAAAAACTTTTCTGCCGAGCGCAACACACAATTTTTCACCTCACAATAGCGAGGAACATTTTATGGTTGTTACCGCGGTCAACTTCCGGTAAAAAATTCTTTAAACATAAAGTTTAATCTAAATATACCTTATTCTCGTTGTTTTGATGATAGATAGTCCCATCTGAAAATTCACTTGTAGCCCGAGTTTTTTTTCCAATATTTTTCAATAAAAAATCATAAGTATAAAAATAGCATTGAAAAATGCAAAAAAACTGGATCATAAAAAATAATTACTAGAATTTAATTTCTATAGGTTATACCCTAGGTTTAAAGTGTTTTTCTCCTTTCAGGCTTTTATTAGGCATCGAACGTGTTGAGGTAGACTAGCTCAAACCACTTTTTAATCTGTTTCTGACCTAAATAAGCACTCTAAATTCCTTAAATATTTTTTATACTCCGTTTTTTACACTCCGTCAGAAGCTTAAATCAAATTATTCGAATACTTGGGTGCCAAACGAAGACTTTTACACAAACTTTAAATTATTCTCACAAAAATCAATAAATCTCTATTATTTATTGCAAACGTGTGATCAAACGAGTTGTCCTTTTTTGGTATAGAAAATATCTTCAAAGCCGGATGAGGCCAATTAGGTTTGGCTTAAATTGCCATTATTAAAAATTCCCAATCATGGACCACCACGATCGATTTCATAGCATGTGACGAAGAAGTGTTCTCAATTTTCTCTCTCCTGACCATGTGGTTTAATTGTTACTTTAACCGTCATATTTAAATTAATTAATTAATTCCATTTAAAAGTAAAATATTATTTTAGCAGTACTTCAAATTGGGAATTCACTAAGTAAAGTTACAAATTATTATACTTAGCGCTTCTATGTAGTAGCACCGCTTTATGACTCTGCGTAAAAATGGAGAAACATTATCATTTCGTTCTAATCACCAACGGTTCCTATTTTTGACAACTCCCGCAGCTATCGCTGTCAGTTTGTTCTATTACTCTGGCAACACTATGCTGTATTTTTTTTTATGAACGACAGGAAGACTCTTAGACTTCATCAGACCTGATGTTAAGTATTGAAAAGGCTGAAGCGAGCCGCTCCGAATCCTCATCACTGAGAAACTGGCTATCTCTCTAACTGCCGGAACACAACAATGCTGAAAACATTGTTGTTATGGCGTCAGGCTTAGATAATATAGCCAGGCGGACTTTTAATAACAAGTCATACCACCAACCAAACCGAATACAATATGTAACCCCGCCGGGAATCGATCCCGGGACCCCTGGGTGTGATACCGGTAGTTGTTACACTAGAACACGGAGGCAGTTAATTGGTGGTATTTTTAAGTCAGCGACGGGTACATATTAGAAACTTGTTACTGTTCTCGTTACATCTTTTTGATTCGACATTAGTTTTCCATGTTAATGTTTTTGCCAGTCTGTCCGTCGGTATGTTCTTTTCAACTGGAACTTAATCACGCGAAAGAAGTCGCGGGCGGGCGCTTGTTGTATTGTAAATTCCTCATCCGATTCTACGAACTTGGACCATTTTGGACGAATACTGCAAATAACTGATTGTCGGTGGCCAAATGCCCTCACGGGCTGGCTGGAGGGCGCCAGTACCGACCACCTAAGACACAATCCTTTGTTGTGGTTTCTGGGGTGCAGAGCAAAGCAATAAAAAAAAAACATTTGATGCGCTTTTTGGTTAATTTAATAGTAATGGCCTGTATAATATAATGCTTGCATTCACTATGTTGATTTGAAACTAAATTAAACAACGATCTCTAAATGCTCTCGCTGGAACTCGAACCCACTACCTTACGCTTTACGGAGGACTGCTTTTCAATGACCAATTACCGAGCTGCTGCAAAGACGATATAATGATACTCTTTCTCTGTAAACCAATCATAAGCATCAGCTAAGGAAAACATATCCTATGTTATCACTGTATAAATCACTTTAGCAAGAAGAAATTCTAATAAACATTTGATAGAATCAGGCATTACTTGGCCGAAATCCATATCTCAACATGAAACTAAAAGTATTCAGCTTAAATCCGTTCTCTAAATTTCTTACGTTTTGCGGAATTAAACAAGATATTTTTGGTTGCATGTTTATTTTATTTAACATGGCGAAACTCCTTGGTTTTCGCCATGTTATATAAAATAAACAAATTGGTTTCTTGTTGACTTGACTACGAACGAAACGCTATAAAATATGTTAGGTATGTAGTTTTTTTTTGTGTAAGGTTAGCTTCGGAGGTAAGTCATTTCAATTGCTTAGCATCTCGTGAGGTGCAATGATCACATGGCCCAGCGGAATTTGCATGCGTCCGTCCCCGGCTCTCATTACGTCGTGTCACGCGTCATATCACTGATTAATTGGCAGTCGGACGGGCAAAAAGATAACGACGACCGACCGACGACCGACCGACCTTTTAGTAACGAGGTGCCTCGCCGTCACCGACCGGTCCCGTCGAACCATTCTCTTGACAACTCCAATTTATATATGCAACTCGATGCCAACCCTCATTCCCAAGTCGGTAATAAAGTCAACGTCAACGTGCCCACCGAATACTTTAATCACCCGATCTTCATTTTTTTATGCCTCGAGAGTTTTATTTCTCAATTTCGGTAATGACGTAATTTAGAAAATATCTCTATTAATCTGTACACAACTTAATTTAACCACTACTTAAGGAAATTACGAAGGTCCCAAAACCAAATTGCAGTTCGAACACGAAGCCCTCAGTTAGTGCACATCTTGGGAGGTATGGCGGATGATGCTAAAATTCATAAGAAGTCTGATTTCAATTTATTACTTCTTGTCGTTAGAATCCGATATCAGTGCATTACACACGTCGTCTCATGAATTTTAATGAAAACAGCAGTATTTGCAATCGGCTACTCTCAACCGGGTTCGATTAAATGTTGAGAGAATATTAATATAAAACACGTTTTTACTGTGATTTTATCTGCAAAGTATTTTTTTTACGCATTAAGTAATTAATTACTGGGAAAGTCGATATCTAAGATTTCATTAGAGTTTTCAAAGATTCAACGATTCACAGTCACAGGTGTAAAGTTATTGTATATTTTATCGCGAACTAGCTGTACCATGCCACGTAGGTATGTGAAGTTTAAAGATTTTTTTTTTTGACCATGGGCCTTACCATTAACCTCTTTGCGATTATTTTTAGGTTGTGAGAGTGGGATGCTGCCTTACGGCGCATATGACTCTTACTACCTAAAATTTATTTATTATTTATTAATTTATTTCCCAGCTTATGTCTATTTTTACAGGCTTAGCCCAAGGCAATAATAACCTAAAATGAATCACATTGCAGTTAATGGTAGGCCCCCAGATACCCTAGTGGGCGTCCCTACCAAAGTTTAATCACAATCGGATCAATGGTTTCGGAACGCATAGAGGACAAACACTCAAACACTGTTTGTGGTCGTACATAATGGCCGGCCCGCGAACTCACCAGCGTGGTTCCCGTTCCCGTGGGCATATCGGGATGTATCCTGTTTTAATCCTAGCTATGAACTACTAAACCGGCATTGTTTTATATTTATAGCTGTGTAGGGTCTTTAAACAAACAAAACACATTAAAAATAATAATTTGTGGGTACTTCAGTTGCCGATTCGAAACACGGAGAGTGGAGAGCAGTGATTGTGGCAAATTACCCGGCGCCGGGCCATAACTCTTCGATGGCCGCCATCGGTGGCGCGACAGTGCAAACACAGTTGTAATCAAACCGCCGACGATGAATTGGCCGACCACACATTGAGCTGCAATTAATTGATTGCTTATAATGACTTCATTCGAACTTAAAACCTGTGATATTTTTTACTGGTAACCCTTTTTTTTATTTAAACAAATGTTAGTAGTAGGGATTCGAGAGTTCTAACACAGTGTCAGAACTCCCATCCCCCCTCCACCCCTCCACCACCCGTCTCCCCCCTCATTGCCCTTCCACAACCCATCCCCGGGTCGTCCAAATCTAAAAAAAAAAAAAAAAAAAAAAAAAAAAAAAAAAAAAAAAATGAAAACACCCCCATTTGAATCGATTGCGCTGGGTCCCAGAGTGATATCTCTAACCCTTTCTGAGATACGTTTTTCTTAAATTCAGCCCTACTTGATTAACTAATTAATCCTCGGGCTTCGCTAATGACACGTTCTATGTTAATTACACCTCAGTCATTTTTCACAATGCCGCTCATTACTTAACTATCCCTTAACTACTTTAATAAAATCATTCATATTTGTTGCATAACTACGATCCGTACCTATGCATGTTTTCGAACAAAACACCGCCTCTCCTAGTCTACCTACCTACCCAGGCAAACCGAACATACACAGTTTGTTGAAGCTGGAGCTTAGCGGAGTTTTTAACACATCTACTATTTGTCGTTCTCATGTGAACACCATATTTCTCTTCTACAATCTTAATTTGGTTCATTAATTTCTCATTTATTTGCTTCCACTACCATAACAAGTTTTATAAGTACTTTTATTATTTGATTTGACAAATAACTTTGCTCATTAAATTATCAACTATTTGCTTTCACTATTATAACAAGTTTTATTCAAGTTCTCAGTTGTTTTTTGAACATTTTGATTGAGAAAGACATGATAATGTTATGATCTGACTTAGTATAAGAACAACCACAACTTAGCTTTTCCTAACAAAATATTATTCGCCCTCATTGAAGACATAGACTAAGTACTGCTTCAGAGTCAAGACAACAAATATGGAAGTGAGTATTTTATTTTATTAAGTTACATGATGTTGATTTATATTTACTGCTGTACTTATTATTCTTTGTTCTCATTGTTATTGCTCGATAATAACACTACCACCAACTAGGAGGAAAACACTTATAAATATTACTTTCCGATGTCTGATGATGAGGACACATCTTCGAGCCCATACCCTTAAGAAGAGAAATAGCAGCAGCGAGTCGAGCAGCGATTCTCTGAAGGAATTCTTTGAACAACCCGCGTAGAAGTAAAAAGCAAACGTTCAGTCGTCTATTGTAGGCAGAGTAACAAACGACGGGGTCTCATATATTTCTACAAATGATGGTAATGGATCAAAAGCGAATCACCTAATAAAGATCGAGATCTATTAATTTAAAAAATTGGCGAACGTCTCGCTATCGGATCACTGGAAACATGCGGACGTACGAGTGAAGTACTATAATAAACAAAACACTAACCACCACCAACGAACACGGCAGCTGATATAATAACATTACAAAAGAAATTTCAAGTGCATCTGTCTGCAAGAAATATACATTTAAACATAAAGATTGAATAAAATCATCCATACTGACGTTGATTTATAATGCATCATATTATAAAATGTATGAAATAAGGTTGAAATTTGACACCTGAATAAACGATTTATTCTGTTAATATTCCCTTCTTTTCCTTCATTTCAAAGGTTTTTAAAATAAAGATCAAAATGAAATTGAATACCCAACCTAAAATACCCTTGGCGAAGCAGTCTTGTCAGAACTTGTTATTTAACATACAATTACATGTGAACACCATATTTTTCATTCATTATCGAAAAACTTTATTCACTACTTTCAATAAAGTTTCAACTAACTTCTTCTCTTCATTATTTAAGTATCAAATGTTTGCTTACAAAAGCATAACAAGTTTATTTAAGTCTTATCCTTTGAATTAGTTTACTTTGTTTTATCAGTGATTGTCAAACACATTAGAATCTAATGATATGAACTAGTATAAAAACGATCACATTCGCTTTCCATTTCCTAACAAAGTGCCATAGAAGACGTTATTACATTGACTACTGTTGAGAAACAGGCTATCTAAAACGGATGTAAGTATTGTATTTTAAATACTTCTTTGTGCCTGATATTTGCTAATTGTTCGTAACTATCGTCCTCCTCGTCTGTTACATGATGTTGGTTTATATTTATTGTTGTACTTACAATTTTTTGTACTTATTGTTACAACCCACATCCTGCTTTAGTGACAGCACTACCATTGGTTACGAAGCAAACACATCTTTGACACAACACCTACTCTATCAAGAAGATAAACAGACCAAACAGCGAACCTCTAAGAAGCAAGTTTTTTGAATAGCCCTTATAGGAGACACGAGCTAAACTATAGTAGATTAGTCTACTGTGGGGCGTGCAACAAAGGATGGGATCAAAAGCAACTCATCTAATAAATGTAATTTTTTCTTTATGTCTTAAAAATTAGCAAGCGTCCTGACATCTGATGTAGGCGTTTTCGCTCGAATTACCACCTACAACAAGCAAAAGTATAACCACAACAAATAAATTCGACAGTCAATTTATACTTATAATAATATCAGAAAGCTATTTGAAATGCATCTGAACGCAAGAAATATACGTTAAAACGTAAATATTGAATGTGCATAAAATCATTGATCAACACAATCTCATTAACAAAATTATTTTGCCATAAAGAAACTATCATGAATATCGTTACAATAGTGGTGGATCTACAATGGTTCAAAGATTTAAAAAATAAATTCATTATAAAGGAATTGGCAACCGCTACTAAAGATTACACTCTAATATTTTTTATAAAATCACCTTATTCTTTTGAAAACTTTATGAAATGATGAACAAAAGCATATACGTTGGTTGGAGAAAAACCGTGGGTTGACTTGGATTGAAGGAATAATTGATCATCAAGAATTTCAACGAATTTTAGTACCTACCTTATTTAATTGACAAAAAAGTATTAGTCAAAGATTTGGAGAAAATAATGTGGCTTAGAGAGTTCTATTTACAATGTGAAATAATAGAATTAGGTGAAAAAGGTTGTCATAATGGCTTTAAGTTACTTAATGGTTGCAACAACAATGAAAAAAAAGTTTTGGAGTTGTGTTCATCACAAAAATATCTGTGCATTAAAAAATGTAATGTGTCTCAAGATGTGGTACTGTGATAATTATATCTTTAATTTATATTAATTTAGAATAACAAATTAAATTGTAAACTATTTTTAATGTATCATTTTATTAATCAAATAAAATATATCTGGGGATATACATACACCGTTCTTTTTTTGAATTGGATCAAGTAACTTATCATCTTTTCAGATTGCGAAAATTTTAAAAACATAATAAACTTAAACTTCTGTAGGATTTAAAAAAGTAATCATTATTTGTACATAACTTGTTGTAATAATAACGAACACAAAAAAAAATACTGTTTGGTTTTTTAACAATTCTATATATCAATATAAACCTTGTTAATATCAGGAAGAAACTGTCACGAATACCTAATGTTCAAAATATAAATTATTACTATGACAGAGGGAAGAAACCACATGCAACAAGCAAAAGTATAACTACAATCAACGAACTGGACACTCGATTTATAATAAAAGATTTTTCAAATGCATCCAGGACCTCTATTTTTGAATCACTCGTCGTGCGAGTGGCGAGGCGAATGAGGAGGCGATCACGCGATTAGCGATCTAACATGCGTAGACATAGCACGCTTTTCGCTTTGCCCCTCGCGCGCTCGCGTTGGGAGGCGGTACTACAGGCGAAAAGCGTAGTTATGTATATACGTGCAAGGTCGCTTTTACGGAATACGGAAACTCAAACGTCGCTCGCACGAAAATCAGTAGAAACCTCGAGACGAGGGAATCAAAAATAGAGCTCCTGGACACAAGAAATATTAACAACTACAATAAAAATATTCTTCCGTAAGAAACTATCATGAAAATCGATGCAATACTTAGTCGTGGATTTACAAGGGTTCAAAGATTTAAAAAATAAAATTCACTATAAAGGAATTGCCAATTGCTAATAAAGATTTCACTCTGACATTTTTTGATAAAATTGCCTTTCTTTTAAAACTTTATTAAATGATGAACAAAAGAATATGCATTAGGTTGGAAAATAAAACCGTGGGTTGACTTCGAGCGAATGATTAAGTAATTGATCATTAAGAATTTCAAAGAATTCTGGTACCTTATTTATTTAGACAAAAATAAAAAAATAGGTTTGTAGAAAATAATGCGGCTTCGAGAGTTATATTAAGAATATGAAATAATAGAATTATGTGAAAAAGGTTGTCCTAATTTTTGTAAGTTATATAATGAATACTACAAGAAATACAACATGTTTTGGAATGGAGTTCATCACAAAAAATATTTGTGCATTATTTTTTTTTATGTGAATCAAGATGTGGTTTTGTGATAATTATATCTCTGATTTCTTTTAATTTAGAATAACAAATGTTGAATTGTAAACTATTTTTGAATGTATCATTTTATTATTCAAATAAAATATCTTTTGGGAGTATACATACACCGTTTTCTTTTTGAATTGGATCAAGCAGACAAAATCATTCATTTATTTATCTACAATTATATTCTCCGATGCGAAAATTTTAAAACTCCTGCAGAATAAAAAAAAAATTGAACATTTGAACAAAACATGTTGTGGAAATAACGAACACAAAGAAAAAATGCCTAGGTAATGTTTGGTTTAGAACAATTCTATATTTCAAAAGAAACCTTGTTAATATCATGAAGAAACTATCAGGAATACCTGTCGATCAAATAGAAATTATGATTATGACAGAAGGAACAAGTTCTCGAATTGTGTACATCATAAAAATATGATCACATTAAAAAAAACTATTTATGAAATATTGAATATTATTATTAATTTTACTGTATAATTGTTTTCTTTCAAAGACTAAAAGACTATAACATTAAATTGATAAAATAATTTTACAGTTTTTTTATGAATGCATTAGTAAACATACGATATCTTTTTATGTCTTCTAGTTTTCCTTTTTCTTGTTCGACAATGTTTGTTAATATCATGAAGAAATTAACAAGTATATCGATGAAAATGTTCATGGATCCAAAATTCTATTAAATAATTTAATTATAAGGAACAAAATTAATCAATATTAAAAATTATATTCTAACATTTTAACTTTTATCAAATGGAGAGCAGAAGTAAGTGTATTGCTTAGGTAAAAAAGAAATCTATGTTTGACTTAGAGGAAGAGATTCATTGATCATCGAGAATTTGAACATTTTTCATACATAATGTGACTTCAAGAGGTAGCTCTCAACAATGTGAAATATTAGAATTTTTGGTGGAATTGGACAATGCTAAATTTTTAAGTTAGTTAATGATGAGTATAAAGACGGAACAAATTTTCGAATTGTGTACATAATAAATAGATGTACATAATTGCATAAAAAAATCTTAATATTGAATTGTTAAATATTATTTACTGTATCATTTTATTAGTTATAAAATTTCGTTGTGGGTAAGCATTGCTTTCTTTCAAAGACGATAACAGTAAATTCTTAAAAAAAAATGCAGTTTATATTAATAATATTAAAAAACATTATTATATGAATGCTAAAGAAAACATTTCTTCTCTAAAAGTATGCCTTCTGTTTATACAAATAAAAAAGAAATAATTAGTACCTATTTACTTGCAAGAAATACAAATGTAGGTTGCGTATGCGTATAAGAGGGTGTGTTAATTATTTAAGACATCTAAAAAAAATATTGTAGTTGTGAATAGCAGTGTGAACTAGTTTATTAGCATAATATCTAAACTAATATTAAGATCCATTTTGTAGATGCATATTACCTACGAACGATTTAGGTAATAATAAATTATCACTTCACTTTTATTACGAATATTTAGGAATTTGGTTTTTTTTTAATAATTGTTTTTTTTTTTTTTATTTGCAACATAAGAAGCATTCGAGTAATATATCAATAAAAATAAGAAAGTGAATTCCATGTCTTCAAATTGTAACTTATTTGCAAACTTTAACCAGGTTTACTACACGGTAGGAGGAGCACCATTTGGATAATTCTATTTTAGATTTGAGATTAAGTTACCATTATTAAGTATCAGTTGGCAATGTTCAAACCAAAACTTAGGTTCAGTGTTCTAAAATCTATACCATGCTTGCATGTCAGCAATTGTAATTAATCACCTCACAACCAACTTCACGTAGGCTGATTTACCCCTAAAGTGTAATTCTAGCCAGCAGCGCTGCAGAGGGGCTAGGCAGCCCGCATGCTTATTGTTGCAGATGGTTTCAAAGCAAATTGCGGTTGAGGCAGGCCGGCGGAGCCGGCCTGCCTCAGCTGCGGTTTGTGAGCTTTGAAACCATCTGCAACGATAAGCATGCATGCTGCCTCACCCCTCTGCACCAATGCGGATCTGAATTAGACTTTAGAGGTAAAGCAGACTACGTGAAGTTGATTGTGAGGTGATTAATTACAATTGCTGACATGCAAGCATGGTATAGATTTTAGAACACTGAACCTAAGTTTTGGTTTGAACATTGCCAACTGATACTTAATAATGGTAACTTAATCTCAAATCTAAAATAGAATTATCCAAATGGTGCTCCTCCTACCGTGTAGTAAACCTGGTTAAAGTTTGCAAATAAGTTACAATTTGAAGACATGGAATTCACTTTCTTATTTTTATTGATATATTACTCGAATGCTTCTTATGTTGCAAATAAAAAAAAAAAAAACAATTATTAAAAAAAAACCAAATTCCTAAATATTCGTAATAAAAGTGAAGTGATAATTTATTATTACCTAAATCGTTCGTAGGTAATATGCATCTACAAAATGGATCTTAATATTAGTTTAGATATTATGCTAATAAACTAGTTCACACTGCTATTCACAACTACAATATTTTTTTTAGATGTCTTAAATAATTAACACACCCTCTTATACGCATACGCAACCTACATTTGTATTTCTTGCAAGTAAATAGGTACTAATTATTTCTTTTTTATTTGTATAAACAGAAGGCATACTTTTAGAGAAGAAATGTTTTCTTTAGCATTCATATAATAATGTTTTTTAATATTATTAATATAAACTGCATTTTTTTTTAAGAATTTACTGTTATCGTCTTTGAAAGAAAGCAATGCTTACCCACAACGAAATTTTATAACTAATAAAATGATACAGTAAATAATATTTAACAATTCAATATTAAGATTTTTTTATGCAATTATGTACATCTATTTATTATGTACACAATTCGAAAATTTGTTCCGTCTTTATACTCATCATTAACTAACTTAAAAATTTAGCATTGTCCAATTCCACCAAAAATTCTAATATTTCACATTGTTGAGAGCTACCTCTTGAAGTCACATTATGTATGAAAAATGTTCAAATTCTCGATGATCAATGAATCTCTTCCTCTAAGTCAAACATAGATTTCTTTTTTACCTAAGCAATACACTTACTTCTGCTCTCCATTTGATAAAAGTTAAAATGTTAGAATATAATTTTTAATATTGATTAATTTTGTTCCTTATAATTAAATTATTTAATAGAATTTTGGATCCATGAACATTTTCATCGATATACTTGTTAATTTCTTCATGATATTAACAAACATTGTCGAACAAGAAAAAGGAAAACTAGAAGACATAAAAAGATATCGTATGTTTACTAATGCATTCATAAAAAAACTGTAAAATTATTTTATCAATTTAATGTTATAGTCTTTTAGTCTTTGAAAGAAAACAATTATACAGTAAAATTAATAATAATATTCAATATTTCATAAATAGTTTTTTTTAATGTGATCATATTTTTATGATGTACACAATTCGAGAACTTGTTCCTTCTGTCATAATCATAATTTCTATTTGATCGACAGGTATTCCTGATAGTTTCTTCATGATATTAACAAGGTTTCTTTTGAAATATAGAATTGTTCTAAACCAAACATTACCTAGGCATTTTTTCTTTGTGTTCGTTATTTCCACAACATGTTTTGTTCAAATGTTCAATTTTTTTTTTATTCTGCAGGAGTTTTAAAATTTTCGCATCGGAGAATATAATTGTAGATAAATAAATGAATGATTTTGTCTGCTTGATCCAATTCAAAAAGAAAACGGTGTATGTATACTCCCAAAAGATATTTTATTTGAATAATAAAATGATACATTCAAAAATAGTTTACAATTCAACATTTGTTATTCTAAATTAAAAGAAATCAGAGATATAATTATCACAAAACCACATCTTGATTCACATAAAAAAAAATAATGCACAAATATTTTTTGTGATGAACTCCATTCCAAAACATGTTGTATTTCTTGTAGTATTCATTATATAACTTACAAAAATTAGGACAACCTTTTTCACATAATTCTATTATTTCATATTCTTAATATAACTCTCGAAGCCGCATTATTTTCTACAAACCTATTTTTTTATTTTTGTCTAAATAAATAAGGTACCAGAATTCTTTGAAATTCTTAATGATCAATTACTTAATCATTCGCTCGAAGTCAACCCACGGTTTTATTTTCCAACCTAATGCATATTCTTTTGTTCATCATTTAATAAAGTTTTAAAAGAAAGGCAATTTTATCAAAAAATGTCAGAGTGAAATCTTTATTAGCAATTGGCAATTCCTTTATAGTGAATTTTATTTTTTAAATCTTTGAACCCTTGTAAATCCACGACTAAGTATTGCATCGATTTTCATGATAGTTTCTTACGGAAGAATATTTTTATTGTAGTTGTTAATATTTCTTGTGTCCAGGAGCTCTATTTTTGATTCCCTCGTCTCGAGGTTTCTACTGATTTTCGTGCGAGCGACGTTTGAGTTTCCGTATTCCGTAAAAGCGACCTTGCACGTATATACATAACTACGCTTTTCGCCTGTAGTACCGCCTCCCAACGCGAGCGCGCGAGGGGCAAAGCGAAAAGCGTGCTATGTCTACGCATGTTAGATCGCTAATCGCGTGATCGCCTCCTCATTCGCCTCGCCACTCGCACGACGAGTGATTCAAAAATAGAGGTCCTGGATGCATTTGAAAAATCTTTTATTATAAATCGAGTGTCCAGTTCGTTGATTGTAGTTATACTTTTGCTTGTTGCATGTGGTTTCTTCCCTCTGTCATAGTAATAATTTATATTTTGAACATTAGGTATTCGTGACAGTTTCTTCCTGATATTAACAAGGTTTATATTGATATATAGAATTGTTAAAAAACCAAACAGTATTTTTTTTTGTGTTCGTTATTATTACAACAAGTTATGTACAAATAATGATTACTTTTTTAAATCCTACAGAAGTTTAAGTTTATTATGTTTTTAAAATTTTCGCAATCTGAAAAGATGATAAGTTACTTGATCCAATTCAAAAAAAGAACGGTGTATGTATATCCCCAGATATATTTTATTTGATTAATAAAATGATACATTAAAAATAGTTTACAATTTAATTTGTTATTCTAAATTAATATAAATTAAAGATATAATTATCACAGTACCACATCTTGAGACACATTACATTTTTTAATGCACAGATATTTTTGTGATGAACACAACTCCAAAACTTTTTTTTCATTGTTGTTGCAACCATTAAGTAACTTAAAGCCATTATGACAACCTTTTTCACCTAATTCTATTATTTCACATTGTAAATAGAACTCTCTAAGCCACATTATTTTCTCCAAATCTTTGACTAATACTTTTTTGTCAATTAAATAAGGTAGGTACTAAAATTCGTTGAAATTCTTGATGATCAATTATTCCTTCAATCCAAGTCAACCCACGGTTTTTCTCCAACCAACGTATATGCTTTTGTTCATCATTTCATAAAGTTTTCAAAAGAATAAGGTGATTTTATAAAAAATATTAGAGTGTAATCTTTAGTAGCGGTTGCCAATTCCTTTATAATGAATTTATTTTTTAAATCTTTGAACCATTGTAGATCCACCACTATTGTAACGATATTCATGATAGTTTCTTTATGGCAAAATAATTTTGTTAATGAGATTGTGTTGATCAATGATTTTATGCACATTCAATATTTACGTTTTAACGTATATTTCTTGCGTTCAGATGCATTTCAAATAGCTTTCTGATATTATTATAAGTATAAATTGACTGTCGAATTTATTTGTTGTGGTTATACTTTTGCTTGTTGTAGGTGGTAATTCGAGCGAAAACGCCTACATCAGATGTCAGGACGCTTGCTAATTTTTAAGACATAAAGAAAAAATTACATTTATTAGATGAGTTGCTTTTGATCCCATCCTTTGTTGCACGCCCCACAGTAGACTAATCTACTATAGTTTAGCTCGTGTCTCCTATAAGGGCTATTCAAAAAACTTGCTTCTTAGAGGTTCGCTGTTTGGTCTGTTTATCTTCTTGATAGAGTAGGTGTTGTGTCAAAGATGTGTTTGCTTCGTAACCAATGGTAGTGCTGTCACTAAAGCAGGATGTGGGTTGTAACAATAAGTACAAAAAATTGTAAGTACAACAATAAATATAAACCAACATCATGTAACAGACGAGGAGGACGATAGTTACGAACAATTAGCAAATATCAGGCACAAAGAAGTATTTAAAATACAATACTTACATCCGTTTTAGATAGCCTGTTTCTCAACAGTAGTCAATGTAATAACGTCTTCTATGGCACTTTGTTAGGAAATGGAAAGCGAATGTGATCGTTTTTATACTAGTTCATATCATTAGATTCTAATGTGTTTGACAATCACTGATAAAACAAAGTAAACTAATTCAAAGGATAAGACTTAAATAAACTTGTTATGCTTTTGTAAGCAAACATTTGATACTTAAATAATGAAGAGAAGAAGTTAGTTGAAACTTTATTGAAAGTAGTGAATAAAGTTTTTCGATAATGAATGAAAAATATGGTGTTCACATGTAATTGTATGTTAAATAACAAGTTCTGACAAGACTGCTTCGCCAAGGGTATTTTAGGTTGGGTATTCAATTTCATTTTGATCTTTATTTTAAAAACCTTTGAAATGAAGGAAAAGAAGGGAATATTAACAGAATAAATCGTTTATTCAGGTGTCAAATTTCAACCTTATTTCATACATTTTATAATATGATGCATTATAAATCAACGTCAGTATGGATGATTTTATTCAATCTTTATGTTTAAATGTATATTTCTTGCAGACAGATGCACTTGAAATTTCTTTTGTAATGTTATTATATCAGCTGCCGTGTTCGTTGGTGGTGGTTAGTGTTTTGTTTATTATAGTACTTCACTCGTACGTCCGCATGTTTCCAGTGATCCGATAGCGAGACGTTCGCCAATTTTTTAAATTAATAGATCTCGATCTTTATTAGGTGATTCGCTTTTGATCCATTACCATCATTTGTAGAAATATATGAGACCCCGTCGTTTGTTACTCTGCCTACAATAGACGACTGAACGTTTGCTTTTTACTTCTACGCGGGTTGTTCAAAGAATTCCTTCAGAGAATCGCTGCTCGACTCGCTGCTGCTATTTCTCTTCTTAAGGGTATGGGCTCGAAGATGTGTCCTCATCATCAGACATCGGAAAGTAATATTTATAAGTGTTTTCCTCCTAGTTGGTGGTAGTGTTATTATCGAGCAATAACAATGAGAACAAAGAATAATAAGTACAGCAGTAAATATAAATCAACATCATGTAACTTAATAAAATAAAATACTCACTTCCATATTTGTTGTCTTGACTCTGAAGCAGTACTTAGTCTATGTCTTCAATGAGGGCGAATAATATTTTGTTAGGAAAAGCTAAGTTGTGGTTGTTCTTATACTAAGTCAGATCATAACATTATCATGTCTTTCTCAATCAAAATGTTCAAAAAACAACTGAGAACTTGAATAAAACTTGTTATAATAGTGAAAGCAAATAGTTGATAATTTAATGAGCAAAGTTATTTGTCAAATCAAATAATAAAAGTACTTATAAAACTTGTTATGGTAGTGGAAGCAAATAAATGAGAAATTAATGAACCAAATTAAGATTGTAGAAGAGAAATATGGTGTTCACATGAGAACGACAAATAGTAGATGTGTTAAAAACTCCGCTAAGCTCCAGCTTCAACAAACTGTGTATGTTCGGTTTGCCTGGGTAGGTAGGTAGACTAGGAGAGGCGGTGTTTTGTTCGAAAACATGCATAGGTACGGATCGTAGTTATGCAACAAATATGAATGATTTTATTAAAGTAGTTAAGGGATAGTTAAGTAATGAGCGGCATTGTGAAAAATGACTGAGGTGTAATTAACATAGAACGTGTCATTAGCGAAGCCCGAGGATTAATTAGTTAATCAAGTAGGGCTGAATTTAAGAAAAACGTATCTCAGAAAGGGTTAGAGATATCACTCTGGGACCCAGCGCAATCGATTCAAATGGGGGTGTTTTCATTTTTTTTTTTTTTTTTTTTTTTTTTTTTTTTTTTTTTTTTTAGATTTGGACGACCCGGGGATGGGTTGTGGAAGGGCAATGAGGGGGGAGACGGGTGGTGGAGGGGTGGAGGGGGGATGGGAGTTCTGACACTGTGTTAGAACTCTCGAATCCCTACTACTAATGTTATACCTACTGTCAATTTATAAACGTACGTGTGGTCGATAGAAAGGCTTGGATTTTTATATAACTGCTTGGCAAGGATTTCCAATCGAGGATATGATGACTGATGAAGTTAACCAATAACAACAAATGCCCAAAGATAAATTGAAAAAATCATCAGTCGGTGTTCATCGCCTGTTGTGTGATAACTAGTTAGGGAGGGAAGCTAGCCAGTTAATTAAACGCCGGCATTCTGTTGAATGCCTAGGCCGATCGTTGATTGAACTAGCATCACTTAACGTTCAAATAGTTAGCTTATTGGAAGTTAGCCCTTTAAAGATGTCTGACGTTAATTCAGCCACGTGATTCAAATTTAGTTGTTTTTTTTGCCACTGGGGCGCTGGTAGTCTCAAAACAAATATGGCGTCAGATAGCTCGCATCAACTGGCAATTTTATGTGCTTTGTTTTCGTTTCAACATAACATTGTTTTATTGATATAATACAAATGTGTGATAAAAATATGCCTGATATTACTCCGCCGGCTACAACTTTTCACGAATAGTTTGAGTCTATAACGACATCTCATTTAATGGGACGGCTAAATATGACGTTCAGCCAAGTCGGTAAACGTTGCATTCAACGACTTGGCTACTTGTCCCTGAGCCATTTCATTGAATGCTGGCGTTTAATTAGCTTGGCTAGCCCTCCAATTGAACGGCTGATTTAACCATTTTGCTGCGACATATATACTTAGACGGGTCATAAATTCTGTCACGAGTTCTTACTGAAATAAAAACCGATTCTCAATTATATATTTATTTTATTGCATATGAAAAGAAAGCTTACACCATACTTAATACTAATTGATGAATATAATTCGAAATTGCTGGCACAATTTTCGATGCAATGACCTTCGCGGCCACACATCAATAGAAACACGCGCCGTGCTCAAGTGGATTTTAGCGGCTGGTGTAATATAGAATGCGTTGAGAGGCTCCAATTTTAGGTTTGCTTTAGCGCAGGTCCTCTTCTCTAAATAGGGCTTAATTTCATTATTCGGCGGATTTAAATCTGGGCTAGAGGATGGCCAATCTTCATGCCGAATGAAGTCGATATACATGTTCGGCCTCATAATTTCTAGTCCTCTTGTCTATCGGACCGGCGGCACTGATCCTGTTGGAAGACCGATTGCTGTTTTTTTAACGTGGTTCGATAAAGTGGTCTACGACGTATGCCCGGACTATTTTGGTGTACCTACATTGTTCTTGTGTTACATAACCTTTTCAAAGAAAAACACCTGTTTTAAAATTCGATACTCCGAGCCAAACTATCACTGGCGAAGGGCAATTGGCCTCGCTGGACTCGAGAAACACATTCGTTAGCTTCTTCACTGCTGTGGGCATAACACGTAATTGTTCTAATTGTTGCAGTACTCTTTCATTGTATTAAAAAATCATCGGAAGACCTTGCTTATTTCCTGCGTATCGTTCTAACAAAACATAAGATCGACCCAATATTTATTTTTCAGGCATGGATATCTTTTTAACCGACTTAAAAAAAGGAGGAGGTTCTCAATTCGTCGGAATCTTTTTTTTTTTTTACTTTATGTGTGTTACTCGATTACTCGAAGACCGATGGACCGAGGACCGATTTCAGTAATTCTTTTTTTATTCGAAAAAAAATAATTGCCAGCATGTCAGGATCTGATGATGGAAACCTGGAGAAATCCAGGGAACTCTTCAAATATTATAGGCACTCCTATAGCGATTTCAGTGTTTTCCAATGTAACTCATGCATATGCTTCCGGAAAGCACCATTTCGTGAAGTGAAACTGATGATGAAGACCACAAATGGTCATCGGAACTATTAAAGTCCCTGCACCGGGAAAATTTGATAAAATTTTGTAAAAGACATAAGGTTATTAGCGTAGGCAAGGGGCCTCTTCTACCTTAAAAAAATGTGAAATAAAAAAAAATATAAAAAAGGGAAGCCGACTTCAAAAAACTAAATGAAAACTATTGGCGTTACAGACGGGACTTAACAGAACGAGCGGAGAGCTAGGATTATAGGCTAATCGTAGAAAAAAAACCGACTACAAAAAACTAAAAAGCAAATAATCAGCCTTTTAAAGTAAAGCCAGCCTAGGCATTCTACTTTGCGGTCCTACTCTTTTATTTTTGTTGTTAAGGCTGGCACCGATTCCAAAAGGCGAATTTTTTGGCCAATAGTTTCCTTTTTTTGGGCAGGGCACCTTTACTACATTTATCGTCGCTAACGTTTGAACCGTACGAGGATGACCATTTTTCTCTCTCTTCCCGCTTCTTGAATCTTCCCCGAATCGTTTGATAGTAATTAAGGGCAAAGCTCATAGGAATATAAAATGTTTTTACGAGACCGAAAATTTTACTTGGCTCGTAAATGAAGAAAACCGTACAACCCGACCTCATCTACTGTTAATGTCCGCTCAAAAAAAAGTATACTTTATTTGCTTTCAGATTCATTTGACATCTATAATTCAAAAAAATAATAATATGGATACAAAATAAAAAAAAATTACAGGTGCGACAGAACTTTTGACCCGACTAGGTATAACTTTACTTATAACTTTCCATCGACTAAAATGTTTTGTCGAGTTGTGTACTTCTCGCGATTTCCACACAACTAAACAGTTTAGTTGATGGAAAAGTTGATGTCGACTTTTTTGTCGAAAAACTATCGAGTTGATAGTATGCGCGCTTCAATAATTCAATATATTCCTATAAACATACCTATGATTTACAACTGAATAGTTGTTCAACTAAAAATTATATATATGCGGTAGCCCTTATACCGTGTTTAACTACTTATCTGTGTCGTAAAGTCAGTAAACATAAATAGTTACTTACAAGATAGTTACCTACATTGAAAACCCACTGGTCTGGACTTGACCGATTTGCTAAATCCAACTTTGCAAAAAAATGCTAGTCGCTATCATGATTCAAAATGAATATCTAAATTATCTTCTCTATTTGATATTCACATGCCCTGCGTTTGGAAAAATAGTCGTACAAAATGTTCAAACTACCAGTCAAAATCAACAGCTTATTATGTGAATTAAACATTTTATTTCATACTTATGGTAAATTTTAAATAGAAAAATATTTAAAAAAATCAACTCGGCCACAAGTGAATTCTCAGGCTGGAATCGAACCAGCGACCTTTGGAAATCCGGTCCAATGCTCTAACCGCTGAGCTACCGAGACTATTTTCAAAGGTCGCTGGTTCGATTGCAGCCTGAGAATTCACTTGTGGCCGAGTTAATTTTTTCCAATATTTTTCTATTTAAAATTTACCATAAGTATAAAAATAGCATTGAAAAATGCAAAAATTACAAAATCATAAATTTTATTTCATTTCAAATACACAAATCAAATAAAAGTTAAGCGCTAAGAATCTGAGTTTTACCTTTTTTAAATAAAGCTGAAACTATAAGATAACTAAAAGCTGTGTCTTTTCCGTATGGTATCGCGGGCGGCGCCCATTTCTATTAGGTATGTAGTACCACCTACTGTGAACTTTAGAACTACTTACTAAATTCTTGGTGAAATGTTTTCTTACGTAATAAAAATTAAAACCCAATTATTGGCATTTAACATAATCCTAATCCTAACTAATGTTATAAATACGAAAGTGTGTTTGTTTGTCCTTTCTTCACGCCCTAACTAAGCAACCAATTAGCTTGATTTTTGGCTTAAAGTTAGTTGAAAGGACGGAGATTAACTTTGTCTACTTTTCATCCCGATATTCCAACGGGAAAAGGAACCACGCAGGTGAAACAGCTGGTGGAAGCTAGTAATTTTATAAAACAAAAACACCAATTAAATGAATAATGCTGTTGACTGCACTAATTCAACATTCCGATTTATCGAAAAAATAAAGTAAAACAATAGTTTTCATAGCATTTTTTTATTTTAAGTTAATGGCATAGGTAGGTATTTCTTTTAGGTACATCATTTATTATTATTATTATTTTAATTAAGTCTAATAATCATCTTAAATAGTATCACGTAACTTGTCTTCATCAAGCATAAAAGGCATTTACTTATGTTAAATAACTATTATAAAATTCTATAAAATATTACGATTATTAAAAAAATAGCTGATTTAAAATTTTACACTCCAACATAAAGTTAAATTTGCTTCTTTATTAGAATTAACACATTCAGGCTTACAATATTAGTTATATTAGTTTATAAGGTTGATTATTTAAATTACTGTTTATTAACGGTAACTGGCAAAGGAAGACATTTATTTTACTGGTATTATACGGTAACAAACTATATTGTTGAGCTTCGATAAATCAATGTGGCGCATAAGCTATTAAATAAGTATTATTATTATTAAGTATGTAAAATAACACCTATGAAAATCGTAAATTTTATCGCCACCACCATGATATATATTATAAGACTCATCTTTCTTTTTGAAATCACATAAAATAACGTATTTAAATAAATCTGGAAGACTCAATGATTT
This sequence comes from Chrysoteuchia culmella, assembly GCA_910589605.1. Classification (NCBI taxonomy): domain Eukaryota; kingdom Metazoa; phylum Arthropoda; class Insecta; order Lepidoptera; family Crambidae; genus Chrysoteuchia; species Chrysoteuchia culmella. The sequence goes on from OU342651.1 coordinate 9,696,407, forward strand.
TGCTGCAAGGCACAAAGAGCTCATTTAATGCCTTAATACTGGTTAATAATAATGTTAAAATATTGTTATACTGGCCATTAAATATTATTTACAAGCTGGTACACTTATGACGATGAAAATAACTAGATACATGGCACTAAGTCCTAAAAAGAATTGCTAAACTACATTTACTCATTACAGGACGAAGTCCTTATATATCTTATGTACATTCGTGAAATACTGCCTCAGATGTCATCCCAAAATTTACATAAATTAACCTAAAATTATATAAACATTTCTTAAAATCATGTTTAGAAATCAAAATAATGGCGTCTTAATTTACTTTTAATGAAAATAAACTAAATACATACTTAACTAGATATTACATATCACACGTATCGAACTGACCAAAAAGATTTTATAGATATCTTATCTATCATCTTAATCATGTAGATACATTATGTTATTTACACATAACATTTACGTATAGGAACTTCGAAACTATCATACAAAAGCATTTTTACTCTAAATTTATATCACAGACTGCATCAAGGGAATGGAATGCAGAGCGGACTTCAACGCGGACGTTCCCTTATCTTGATAAAAACTGAAGTCGACTCTGAAAGGGAGTACCGTCACCAAGGTCTCCAAGGTTTTTCTTCAGCTGGTTGTCTTCTCGTGACGAGTGCAAGGGGGACTGGCTCGTCAACGGAGGGCGGTGGGCTCCCCCAGCCGGAGCTTGCGGGGGAGAAGCACCTCGGCTCCGAGGATGAAGAGGATGACGCGTCTCGCGGAGACAGCGGGACCAACGTCGGCACGCTGCCAAGAGTGCTGGTGCTGACCCCCGCCGGTAATACCAAGGCGATGTCCCCGTTTGACAACCTCGTTGGAACTAGTCGCACTCCAGACCCAGGACCGGCTGCAACAAAACATTACTGCTTAGATTAAAACTCATAACTTCTGAAGCTTTTGAAGACTTATGGTTATGCCTATTATTAGTAGTTATTAAAATGAGACTTTATCGGACATAAATATTTACAGCTATAAAGTATACTCGTAAGTTTTAAAATAGATTGCCTGAACTTATTACGCTGTCATTCCTTTATCGATAATGACGGCAACAGTTTACCTGATATAAAAATGGTTGAATGTTGCGCAGGATTGGCGTCTTCCGCGTCAGAAGGTGGTGTGGGCGCGGCTGCGGGCCGTGCATTGGGCGTAGCTGCACAGCCCTCCAAGTGGCGCACGAGCCGCCTGCGGAGCCCCGCGTCTAGCCCCTGGAACTTGGCCACCTCGGACATGCAGTGCTGGTAGCCGGCGCGGAACCGGTCAGGAGAGCCGTTGCTTTCAGAACGCAGACCTTCTAAATGCTTCACCGTCATCTCTAGTATATCCGCCTTTTCTAGCTTTGAATGCCTGGCTGGCTGCAACAAATATTATGTAATGTTGAATATAAAATATAAATCTTGCATCTATATATCTATAATAGCTAGCCTAGTATCCTACTAGGAAGATAGGTACATGATATCCTGCAATATCATTACCCATCGGTCTACAATTTTGCGATCAAACAAAAACTCCTTTATCTATACTCAAGATCCGTATCGCAAAAACAAATTGACTCACATCTTCGAGACGCAGTACTCATTTAATGCAGCGTTTATACGGTCGTCTTAAAAACTTTTTGCTTGCCGTTTTTATAAGATCTCTGACGTCGTTAAGCGAATTTATAGCGTTGTATTGTAACTTACGTCTTTTTTCATGGCGTCGAGGATCAGCGCCTTGAGTTCGTTTAGGCAGTTGTTGATACGCGCCCGCCTCCGTTTTTCCATAATCGGCTTGTTGCTCTGTAACAAATGATGACCGTTTTATCTACGAATACACCAATAATAGAATGAAACTGCATATATCGGAGAACTTGTACGAAATTATGCGCGAAAAAATCCGAAAAGGGGCTAATGCCATTTTATGATAATGCGTTGCTGGCCCTATAAAGTGCTTTAAGTGCAGTCGGTATCAATAAACCTTATTCGAGTTGTGGACTCTTCGGTCATAATTCTCGTAGATTTATGTTTATGGTCACATTATTTATTGTTGTCGAAATATTCTCATGAAATGTTTATTAAGATTAAAGTATCCGTCTAAATTACGGTTAAGTTGTAAAGCTTTCATTTCAGCCTGTGAAATAAGGGCGTGTTATAATATAATTCAGGTGCAGTGCTTCGCAAATTGAGTAAGTAGTATGAAGTTTCGTAAGTTAAGCTTTTGCATACATTTTGTAAGAACGTCAGTGCAAAGACACAATGAGTGTTATCTATAAGTGGCGATAAATAAGACGCGTGACAAAAAGGGACATTAATCTCGCGTTACGCGCGGCGTGCGCGCTCAAGGTGAAGGCCGCGGCGTGATTGGAGCGGCGTCACGCGCGCGCCACCACGTGACACGCATTAGGGTTGCCCCCGCCCCGTAGACAAGCAAATAATTGTTTGACATAAGAAAGTTGAATTGGTTTATGTTGCGTAAATTGCAACATGGAGTGAAAGGGTCTGATTTATTCTACACTTTTTATGAGACTTGAATTAGAAAAATTCATGATAAATTGTATTGTTAGATTTTCCCAAAACAATAGAAAAATGCCAGCATTATTTTTCACTTTCAATAAGCGATAGCACACACCACCGTATTATTTATTATCAGGTATTTGTATTTTATGTGGTACACAACACAACCCTAATTATATAGCGAATCATCAGCGCCGATTTTTAAAACATCGCCATGACTGCGCGTCGCGACGCTGACGCCGGCAGCCGCCACCCGCCGCCGCTTCAAATTAACAAACAAACATTGCGTGACGCGAATGGATCTCTCTAGAGATAAAAATGTTTGTATACATAAGTATATGTATAGTTTTTTTAAACGCGACCGTACCGTGATTTTATCTTTTTTTATGACCTAAGTAGGTATATACTCCTAATCGTCCTCTTGTTGTTTTTTGTCGGCAAATGCGATTTTCTACTAAGGCGATATAAAACTAATATAGGTAGGTAGAGTACGCGCCATGAAATTTAAGAAAGTCTCGCGGAATATTAAGGCATTAAAATTATCTCCATAGTAATAGAGCTTATTTTCGAATGTTGAACGGGTCAGGCCAAAGACTGCAGCGCCTCTCTCAAGTTAAGCTTCTTTCATGGCGCGGACTCTATAAGCATCATATCTTCAAATAAATCAATGAGACGAGACGCTGTCAAGAAACTAATTATACTTATCATAAAAATAAATACAAGAACATTTTATTAGAAAACCCTACATATTAATTAATCAATTAGGTTTTTTTTTCAAGAGTATCTACTCCATAGTATGTCGACATTATTAAGATATCTTATTTACTCATGTTTATATATAAGTAATAAATAAACATGGCAGAAAACATGTGCGAGTTTTTGCACTTTTTAATATAAGTACCTATTGATTTAATGGAAAATCTGTCCGGACTGTACGAGAAATCTTCTTTTCAAGTATTTTCAGATGATACATGAAAAAAATACAGTTTTGTTTCAAACAAAGTAGTAAAAGTACCTTTCATTTTTTTACATTGAAAATGGATTACCTACCTACTACTTAAAAGGTCGTAAAAGCAGTCATGCTTATATTCAGACTAAATTTATGTACTATGTACCAAAGAGTCATGACATGAGTTTAATTTAATTCGTAAAAGGACAGTTACAAACATCAAACTTTTAACAATGACGCTACGAAAACCACATTACTCTACATTTGGGATAGTAGTCCGTAGTACTCATTCAAAACTCTATGTGCAGTCGAATGCCGAAACATTGATTCCTATTTTTTTTCAATTATATTTTATTTATTTGTTGAAATAGAACTCATTCAGGGTAGATTGCATCATCTACTTTTAACGGTTAATTTAACAGCGAGTTAATAGACAATGCCAACCATAAATCTGTTAACTTGGAAAGCTTCTTTGTGCTTTTCGATAAGGGTTTCATAGAGAAAGTTGGGCTACGCTAAATCATAAGAATAAACAGCCTTAGAAAGAAGTTTGAGAAATATTGCTCTTAACGAAAGTGCGATAGTAAAATTTACACATTTTCAAAATTACACTAGTGGAGAGAACGTGACGGTTACGTAACGCGAGCGAGTCATGCGAGGCGCATTTAGCCGGGGCGCCGCGGCACGTGCCTCGTTCGAACAACGTGCCGCCGCCGCCGCCGCGAAACACGAAACTATGTATATAGTACCAATAAAATAAACCTATTTTTAACCCGAAACTAGTATGTATAGCACACATGAATTTAACGAAGCTTTGTTTTGAGAGTTTTCAAAGTTACTAAAAGCAAAACTATAATATTTACCAATAAAATAAACGTATAAGTATCTAACCTGAAACCATTATCAGTATTCAAGACTTCAGTGTGAGAAGAATACCTAATTAATATCAAATATGTCTGTCTTACTCTTTATAAATCTTGTGTATGTTTCCAGATTGCCACCTAGATAAATAGCTTTAAAAAATATTTGCATCCTTGCGAAAACTCTTTTCAGTTGTCTGTGGATCGGATCTTAACGCATGAGATTTTTTGGTTCAAGATGTGAAACTCTTTCATAGTCTAATCGCATCAATCACGTCGGCATTTTTTGCTTCGTAGATCTTAAGTTTTACTGCCGACATAAAGGATAATTAAAATGCTTAACGCTCTACAAGAGCGTTCACTGAAGTACAGTTTTTTTACAAAATTTCCAACACAAGTCTCTTGTTGAGTGTTTTTAATTTCTTGATACACTTAAAAACAAACCAAATCCCATCTCAATTGTAGGAAGGTTTCCCTACTTGCTTTATTCCAAGACCCCTTTTCTTTTATTTTGAAACTACGAAAGTGTCTCATAATCGTTTAATTCTTTCATTGATTCCTTCCAAAATGCTTAATTGGTAAATCGATAACATAAGTAAAGTCCAGGCGAGTGCCTATTCTGACCAACATCTTGTGGTCAGAGTTAGTTGACGGCTATTTTCCACAGTTTGGCGGACGACCAGCGGGCACGGCATAATAATATATCACTATTTTTATAGCCGCAACAACAAGAAGCCGCGGCGACCCAGACAGACGCTACGCGGTTGACGCGTCGCCCTGATACGCAAAACAGTTCATTCATATTTGTTAAATATATTATGCTCTATTGCTCAGCTACAATGAGTAATTGACGATCTTGGAGTCAACCAGACATCTTACATTCGTTTGAAATCACAGAAAACAAGTTATAATGTGAACAGCGGTAAAATAAGCATCCCTACCTTTATTTTTATATCCTAATTACTTTACGTTACTAATGTGTACCTTTAGCAAATTACAATAGAATTTGTAGAAATTACAACGAATGCTTGCTACTATTAAAAAAAACTAATTGTTAAAGCATTATCCGAGCGTAGAAGTCTACATGGGAATTTTTAAAATGCAAGACGCATTCACCTAATTGCAACAGATCTAAATTGAATCGTGGAGACTAGCACGCAATAGGTCGCAGAGGCGTGTCGCGACGTTGGCAGACATTTCAACAGTTGGCTGGTTGGCAGCGGCGGCGGCGGCGCGTGCCAAGACCGGTGCGGCGCGTGGGAGCAACGCCGCCCGCCGCCGCCGCCGACGGCTTCCGGCACGCGCGCCACACACTTCACACATGTATGAGAGGACGATTCGATAACGTAGCTACCAGTGGCGAAGAGTCCATATATACCAATTCCCATTGGCTTCCCTTTTAGGAATCCTACCCCAGCGGTGCACCCCTGCAGATCATAACAATAATTACTTATGTTTTTTTAATTTCACCAAATAGTTAAATATACGCAAGATGATGACAGTTGCACGTGAATAAAATGTTCTCCGCGTACTCTATTACCTACTTGATTACTACGCGTCATACCAGTATAATCCGGCCATTTAAGTATGCCTAAAAACTGCCATACTCGCCTGATCCCTAGCAACGCCACAAAGGAAATGCAAAAGTTCCAAAAAGTGGCCGATTCTCGGAGCAAGTTGTTTAGTTTGTATAGGAAGTGCGGTAAATAGTACTTACTAGGTAATGCGGAGATCAATCATAATCTATGAGTTTTCTGGTTTTTTTTTTTTGCGGAATAAACTAGGTTTCGTTTTTTAAATCTACCTGTCTTAATGTAGGAGCAAACTTACAGCTGTGTATCTAAACAATATTGTAACCGAAATTGTATTTATTTTTCTTTATTTAGAAAACCAACAGCTTTATACATGCATATAATAACTTATGTAAATATAGCAAGCCAATAACAGGTTTCCCTTAAATAAACCAATAATTTTGTGACAAACGACTTTTGGTCATGTAAGCCATAACCAAAATTTATTCTTACAAAATTGCGAAAAAAATATATTTATATTTATGAAAATAGTTGAACATGGTAGCCCGAGAGCAACATGTGCAAATGTGAATGTTATTTTTGTATTTATGTTATTATGCAAGTTACAATGAACCAGCACTAACATTTACATTTTAGTCTTATTCTCATTACAAGGTCTCTCGTCGTAAGCTTTGTGAACTGATAGTGTAGTCTCCCTGACACACGCAAGTAGTTGTAACAGCCCAAACTGAATAAATGATATTGTGTTTAAATATTACTAGTGACTAAATAAACAAAAAAAAATCAATAAAAATATAATGGTATATATATTTACTTTTGTACCCTATCGAAAAATCAGGTACTTTCTGTTATATGTTGTTGAATTACTCGCTTTCTTAATGTATCTTTGGAAATTCCGAATAGTTCCAACTCATCAAATTTAGTGTTGTAAGTATGAGCGATGCGAGTGAGAACATTATTGCCGGCATATCTAGTGGAATGCCTGGGAGTTTGCAGCAAGGACGTGTGGCGGGTACGTCGAGTCGGGGTAAGAAGCGCCATACCCGCCACTAGTTCGGCACAATCAAGGCTCCCATTTATGATATCAAACAATAAGCACATGTCCAGGTAATCGCGCCGCTCCTCAAGAGTCAAGAGCGAGTGATGACGACAAGCATCACGATAAGATTCAGGCGAGATATGACGTCGGTAGTTTAAGTGTAACATAGTTAACAAAGTTTTTCAGCCTAAAGCGGTAATCAAGAAAATAATAGTTAATTTTTAAGAGTCACGAACACTTACTTTTGTAGAAAAAGAGTTAGACAATACCACGACGAGTATTGGTGGCGATAAGGCGGCGCGGCGTTATCGCGCGTGGGAGCTACACGCGACCTAAACTCAGATCTTATCGGCGATGATGGATCGCCTGCTCCTTAATAGCTTCCTTCGACAGACTACTTCAGTTCAAACCAACAAACGAGTCCAGTGGCCTAGGCAACTCACAGACTGTTTTGTTTTATGTCGCAGTTGTAATCAGTATTTCTAATTTAACTCGCTTATTAGGTAGGTTTTTTATTGGATGCTCTACATTAATAGACATTATTGAAAAAAAAAGAAGAAAATTACCGATTGAATTTAATTTGTGGAAGTTGCCGTCTTTCATTATAAGAATAGCAAAAATCTGCTTTAATAAAACATGCAAATAAATTCCTAATTCGCAAAGGTCAATGGCATCTGGTTTTCTGATAATGTTGATGTAAAATAAAATGTTAAGTAGTAGTAGTAATAGTATTTGAAATATTGTAATACTAATACCCACTACTATTAAAGAAATAATAATATATCAGTTTTATGGCAAAAACCTCTCCGGTTTGCAAAACTTTGGCTATCCTTTTAAACCGACTTTAAAAATGAATTAGGAGATTATCAATTAGTAGCGTATACATATATATACTTATTGTAAATACACCGTTGTTGGTATACCGATTACTTGAGTACAGCTTAACCGATTTAAATAATTCAAACGTTGTTACATTAGGTTTGTTCTCAAGTTGGTCCCATTTTCGTTCCCAAGTAATCGGTTCAGTAGTTTTCAGGAAATCTATAAAATATTGTCGATTTTTAATATTTTAATAATTTGTTTGGACTTTAAAGTTCGGAATAAACAAAATTGCTATCGCAACTTAGATGTAGATGTAGATTGTCGATTAGTTTGTTCATAATATTTTACATTTTTCACACACTCGTTGGTCGTGTTTTTTGATAATTTGAAATCCGTTCAGTAGTTTTCAGGGAATCATAAAGATACTGTTGATTTGTTTGCGTTTTGACATTCGGAAAAACAAAAAGCCATCGCAGCGTATGTCAATTGTTTTGTTCATAACATTTTCGGTTGCCAACGTGAAGGTGTGAATCAAAATATGTTTACGTCGAGTGCAGCGGGTGGAAAGCGGGCGGGCGGCGATGGCGGCGCGTTCCCACGACAATTAGCCGAGGGCGTCGGCGCCCACGCCGCCCACGCCGCCCGCTGACTCACGCCGCCTAACGCCGACTACAGATCAGGGATGCCTCACTTTTTTATCAACGATGAAGAGACGCTTATCCGTCATTATACATGATGTTATACTAAGTCTGAAGCATGAATCTCCCGGAATCCTCAACCACTGAGGAACTTGTTATCTTATCTCTAACTGCCGGAATACAATAATGCTAATAACATAGTGAAAACAAACATAATTTACTGTTTTTTATTGCCAATACCAACACTTATGAAAACTTAGTAAAAGAGAAAATTATGTAATTAAAGAGTATATAAAACACAACATGTTTGTAACAAACTCAAATTATACTGCTGTAAACATTTGAGAATAAATAAGGCAGTCAACATAAAGAAAAATGATCAAAATATGAGAACTTTGAAATAAAAGTGCTAGACTAAGCAACGCGTCAATTGGGTTAATAACCGTCGTCCATATAAATAATAGATGTTTTAGAGAAATATCGTCTAGCGAAAAGATTATCCAGAATTTGATTGTGGGAACGGCGCGCGGCGTGGACGTCACGACGAGACGGCGAGCCCACGTAACGCCTACGGGCGGCGCATTCTGATTCATGACAACTCAGGCATCAAGAGCTATCCCGGTTTTACAAGGAAAGATGTTAATAGTTTCAACTTAATTTCTGTTATATTCTATTTTTTAAGTTGTTTTATTTTTCTATCTAGGCTCTATGAGTTATCATTGCCTTATTTACATGGAAATCACAATTATTTAAAAAAAATCCTTTTATCAAAGTGCAAGTAAAAATGGCAAAATCTAATAATATTAAGTATGTGTGTCACAATCAATAAAAATGGCAGACAACCCTGCAACTACCGTATTTGTTGCTGCACGGAAGGAGTAACCCAGCAATAGATCAGTGATAAATTGTGGGTGGTACTCTCGTTCTCAGTAAAACCAAGCCATAATAGAAATTGATAACGTATTTAATGCTGTTTTATGATTGAAGGTGTAAAGTTTAAATGATTTAATAAAAAAGGTAAGTTACTCCCATTTCAAAATAAATGTAGATTAAATAAAAAGCTCTTTAATATTATTTTCGGAAAATCTCTCTTCTGCCATGGCATTTGATACACCCCACACTATTGAAAATAAATAAAGAGATAACTACACTGGTTATTATAAAAATCTACCCTATCTGTGTTTTTGCAATACTTATTGCTCTTTATAATTTTAAAGATTTAAGCGTTTAAAAGTATATTTAGTTTATGTCTAGGGTCTTATAAGATGTTTGACATTAGTAAACAATACGGTTATAATAGAATATGTTTCATTCAAAATATTAAAACATGAGTTTTCCTGTAAAATGTAGGTGAGCCGCTTTTTGTGATGACCAGTGTAGTAGGTATCCGTCCGCAACTTTTCTTCACGCAATCCGCCCCAATTCAGCTATTTCCGGCTTGCAATGTAGGCGTAAGTCCGAATTGAAGACAAATTGTTAAATAAGCATTAGGAATACAAATAAATGTATTATACAAAAGTTCCAAAATGTAGACTTCAAAAAAGTAGAGGCTCGTTTTTGGGGAAAGGCAGCCTTCTTCAATAAAGTTCCACAAGATGTGATTGCACTACCTTCGCATAAATAAAAAAAAATTAAAATGCCGCTCATGAGTAAAGGTTATCTAAATGAATGTAATGCATGGAACTGATAATTAAACTAATGTCTAATATGTTACTCATCAGTCAAATCAAATGATACTTTGATCGATTTGTATTTAGTAATGGTATATTATTTGTAAATACCATTACCTCAGGTAGATTTGTTTGGTGTAAAGATTCGTTTACGACGTTTATTGATGTAGCATTCTGGCTTAGAAACAAGGTAAATCGTCTATTTGTCTACATTGCGTTGCGTCCGTGGTGTATGGTGTCCGGAGCGCACGACAAATCGTGATACAATGGTTTGCGTCGTTCGCGAGCCGCCGCTAATGGCCGGCCGGTCCCACGCTCTCCACATTAGCACTCGACTGTGTAACCACTATCTATCCTCCCTATCTACTAATGTAGATAATAATGTACTTGTTTGTTTGGAAAACTCTTGTGGAAAACGAGGCGTTTCGGTAATACAGGGCTGTGTTACTGCTGTCTATCCTCCCTATCTACTAATGTAGATAATAATGCACTAGTTTGTTTGGAAAAACTCTTGTGGAAAACGAAGCGTTTCTGTAATACAGGGATGTGTTACTGCTGTCTATCCTCCATAACTACTAATGTAGATAATAGTGCACTTGTTTTAGGAAAACTTGTGGAAAACAACGCGTTTCCATTAATACATGACTGTGTAACCGCTATTTATCCCCCCTATCTACTAATGAAGATAAGTATACACTTGCTTGTTTTAAGGAAACTCTTGTGAAAAACGACGCGTTTCTTTTATACATGACTGTGTAACCGCAACCATCCTCCCCATCTACTAATTATGCACTTTTTAGTTTTAGGAAAATTCTTGTGGAAAATTATGTTTTTCTGTAATCCAGGACTGTGTAACCGCTATCTATCCTTATTCCTTATCTACATTAGTAGAAGGGTATACTAATTATAGTAACACAATGCTTAAAAAAATATACATTTTCAAGAACTTATACGTATTTTCTCCGATATCAGAGTGTGTGTGCGAGTGTATACGCGGACTTTACCTAAGTATTAATAGGAAATAAAGAAAATTGGTAGCTATGTTTCTAGTTTTTTTACTTGGTTAGTCAAGATTGTGTTTCTAGTTTGTTTACTTGGATAGTCAAGGTTGCTACTGCGTTTTGTAAAAAAAAAACTGTTAATAAGGAGAAAAATAATAGAAAAAATTAAGCGCGTTGATGTCTTTTGCATGAATTTTTGGAAAATGTTTTTTTTTTATTTTCTTAAACCTAATCAAAATTTGATTGCAAATACTCACTCTCCTATTATCTCCAGACTTCTTCGTCTCGGGTTGGCCGGGGGAAGTCATGTTCACCACCGCTGCGTTGGCGAGCTGAGGGGTTGCGGTGCCAGTCACCATAGTTTCCTTTCGCACTATCACTGGGAAAAGTCACTGCATATCGCGTGTTACGTGACGTGTGTCACGGTGGGATGCCGGCGCGCGACTGGCGCGACTAAAGCCGTCCGCCACCGACGTGCGTCGCAGTCGCGTGGTTGAAGTGCGGGCGGCACGCGACGCTACGCACCGCTCTCGCGTGCCTCCTCAATATTAGGCCCCGCTCACTGTCTGATATGCTTCTTCACACAGCAACGGGTGCGTCTACCATGGTTAAAGCTCTGTATGATGACTACGTTATGTTGACGTAAGTAAATATTTTACTGTAGGTAGACGTTCACAGTTCATTAGTCGAATTATTCTGTGAACTTGCAAATAAAATATTTTTTTCACCTCACGCGCTCAGAAGAGGAGGTTTTGTCATACAGTTTCTGCGTAGAAAATCGCTTTTTGCGGTCTAGCGCCTACTTTACCTCCTTTACCGCTAGACCTAGGCCTAGCGGTAAAGTACTTTTTTAATTACTACCTAAAAATATGTCATAATGCGTTCCGAATCGCACTATTGACTTTTTTGTTACATTTTATTCTTATTTTAAATAGCTTTGAATTAATTATAATACTCCGTTTTGGTTTTATTATATTATTTTAGTTCATTGATTTCTAAAAACAATAACAATAAGATTAAACTATTTGTTATAAGAATTTTATATTAGGCTGGGCTATTTCACAACCTATGATTGGATTTCGGAACGTGACATAAACCTTTATTTTTAAATTGTCTTTGTCTTGTACCTCATGTCAATGTCAACATTTACCGAATCGTTTTTATTGCTTTTTATAAGTAACAATATATTCCTACTTTAAATAACTTTGAATTAACTATAATACTCCCTTTTTTATTATTTTAGTTTTTTATATCATTAAAAAAACGAGAATAAGGTATATTTAGATTAAACTATTTGTATAAAGAATTTTTTATCGGAAGTTGACCGCGATAACAACCATAAAATATTCCTCGCTGTTGTGAGGTGAAAAATTGTGTGTTGCGCTCGGCAGAAAAGTTTTTAGCGTCTTGTACCTTTGAAATCCTCGTTTCGCTCAGTATTCAATATTTGAACCAATCGCTACGCTCGTGGTTCAAACCTAGAATGCTTCACTTGCTCAGGTTTCAATAGAGGTAACTCGCCGCTAATACCAACTTTCCAGCCTTGCATAAAAAATAACTATTACAGTTTTCGTTCTACTTGTGAAAATAACTGAAATTTTTGCTTGTTCTTAGCATCATCCCTAGATTTTTAACTATTAAAAATTGAAACATGTAGATTAAGGCATAGAAGACCTACCAATGAAAATAGTATTCAGAGATTCAGGCTATATATAAGTAATTTAATAGAAACTGAATCTTATTATAATTTGGAAACCCTAGTTAATTTTTTTTATAGTAATACAAAGCAAGCAACAGCACGACAGGCCTTTACATACAGATGAAAGATTTAAATTAAACCGCACTCTTTAATATGTTTAGATTTAGCTTTTTATATTTTATTTCCCGACGTTTCACCACACCTAAAGGGAGTCACGGGATGCAAAGTAAGTAATAGTTTGAAAATGAAGGGTCTCTTATCACTTATTATGATCGTTATATTATCTTACCTTACTGGTTATCAAAAACTTCACATATGTTTACCGTACGTCATCACTTTAATAACAAAGTAAAATATCATTAAATAACACATTTCGTCACGAGCAGCACCACATGTTAGAAGACACATACATCACTGAATTTTAAAGATAACGACACGTGACAACGCCATTGTAACAAAATTGTAATGATTTCCAATAGAGACAGTATCAGAATAATGAAAAATCGCTCTTATGATCAGAAAACAACAAGCTATTTAAACTTCGCTGAAGCAGGGAATAAAGTAGAGTCAACGGACATTAAACGTTATTTTTCAAAAAATAAAGAGGAGGTACTCAAGTCGACTGAATATATATATATTTTTTTTATGTAGGTATGTTTTAATATAACGGTCGTCAGTTGTCAACCGATTTAAATAATTATTTTTTTTATCTAAAAGAACATAGTTCAAGTGTGGTCGTCCCATAATTGTTTTACGAAGATCTAACTAGTAGTTCTTTTTTTATAATCCTGAAAAATATCAGTACGTTTTGGCAATTCGTTACCTAGATGACATCATTGCTGTGTATGGGCTGTTTTTTTGTGTAACGGAACATGATGTAACTAGCAACTTCAAAATCTTTTTATGGAAAAAATTAAAACCGACTTCAAAAGGTAAAAAATAAAACTTTTGGAGTCGGTGCCAAGCCAGGAAAAATAAAAATATAGTTAATAGATGTGCAATGTAGAATGCCTTACAAGTTTTACTCTTGTCTTGATCCTTTTACCATACGACTGATAGCTACTGTCTCTACATTGATAGAGTTAATTGTTGTGCTTTAATTTTTCGCTACTTTACCTCTAAACTCACTTACATTACAGGATCCAAGTAAACTATTTAATTTTCACAGGCTGGAGTGTCTGAGGAAGCCTAAGTGACGTCACTACTGTGTGTAGGTACTAACTAGCTTGTGTAATGACTTCATAGATTTTTTAGTGGTAAGACTTGTTGTAAGTCCGTCTGGCTAGCTACCACTATCTTATCTAAGGCTGACGCCATAACAACAATGTCTTCAGCATTGTTGTGTTGAGGATTCCGGGAGAGGCTCGCTTCCATCTTCGGCCTTATCAATACTTAACATCAGGTATAATGAAGGCTGACAACCCGTTGTTCATAAAAAATAAAATATAAAAAATTATCCATGACTCACTAGCCATTGAAATAAGAGGGCAGCGACATATTTATTGACTGCAAACCGCCACTATTTCCGATAGCATTTATTATAACTATAAACCGTTTTTACATTACGGAACGTATACTTCATCCGCTTTTACAATTTCCAAGTTTCCAACATAAAGTTTCATTTTCTATTTCATACCTTCAACAATTATTTTTAATGTTCTTCACCATGGGTGTAATATATTCCTATGCCTTTCATAAACAATGTCCGTAACTCAGTATAAGGCTGAGTAGTAAAGGTCAGGGTTAGGTAGTTTTCAATTTTTTATCATTCGTTTCTACTGTTTTCTTCTGACTTCGGTATTAGAAATATTTTCTATCTCTAACTCATATTTTGCTATTTGTAATTGGAAACAAGAACAATAATGTTAGATTAGAAAGCCATTTTGCTGGCTTTCTTGATACAAGCTCCGTATAGCTGGCCTTGTTCCCTCAGCTTGGCATCACTTATTCAAATAGCTGAGCATACATCAGTCGCGGCGCCGCCGCCCGCACTAATGTATTGACAGTGCGCATAAATTAGTTCGCACCGCGTCTACCGCCCGCGACATCAAAGTTACCGCGCGAGAACTGCCTACACGACTGAGGGGAATCTTAAGCGGAACAGCTTAAACATTTGCGCTATTTATCAATCAGGATCATGAAGGTGCAGGTATAAGTGGAACGAACATTCCGAACAACTACTTGAAGCAAAATACTATGTAGCGTTATCTCACTCTCTAGAGAATTCTCTCTTTCTAATTAATTTTGTTTTCCTTTTTTTAACACTATTATATTAGTGAAAGGATAAGTTTTCATCTTGTCCTCCACTTACTTCCACTTCCACCACCACGTAGAACAAATATATGCAAAGAAATTATTGAAAACTTTTCTCATAACCTAAGTGTGTTCCAAGTTTCCAACAGATTATCTCTGTAGCCACAGTTATTGGCAGCCCATCATGAATATGCAACCGGCCGACCACCCGGCTTCCTCGCGTCAGGTTTTTATTCAAATGCCCTATTGTGAGAGGCCGACTGCAACTAATTAGAAACGCTGAAGGCTTCGAAAGAACAATACTCGCCTCACTCGGCGCATACCGCGGCTCCTAGCCCCACACCCGGTACACGTCAAAGCGTGGGCAAACTGTATGAATATTTTTAACCGACTTAAAAAATGAGGAGGTTATTTTCGACTGTATGTGTAATTTTTTTGTATGTCCATCGAATAAGTAGTGGAAGACGGCTTGACCGAATCGAAATGATTCAAACGTTATTACATTTGATACCAAGTTGGTTTTTTTTTTAAAAGGGTTCAGTTGTGATTATTGAGCGATTGTTACTGATTGTGCTTTATAAATTGTACTATTATACATATATATATATATATATTTATCAATGTTCTGTCTGACTTATTGACTGATAATCAACGCATAGCCCAAACCGTTGGGTCTAGAAACTCCAAATTGGGCACATAGGCTCCTTATGAGTTGCAGGGGTGCACTAAGAAAGAATTTTTCAAAAAAAGATAGGATCTTCAAATTTTGTATTTAGGTTGTCGATTAAAAATTAACATTGACCTATCTCGAAGTTCTCGAAAATTCTAACCCCAAAGGGGTGAAAAGGGGGGATGAAATTGTGTAGGCAAAATCCTTTATTTTCATAGGAAAATGTTAGAGACTCCAAATTTTGTATTTGGGTCGACGATTAAAAATAAACTTTTTCACCTCACACGCTCTGAAAAGGAGGTTTTGTCAATCACTTTAGGCGTAGAAAATCGCTTTTTGCGGCCTAGCGCGGCAAAGTACTTTTTTAATTTAATACCTAAAAAGGATTCTACTTTGCGGTCCTACTATTTCATTTTTCTTGCCTTGGCTTGCACCGACTTCAAAAGGTTTATTTTTTGCTTTTTAGTGTTTTGAAGTCGGTTTTCATTTTTTTTTTATAAAAATTTTTATTTTACAGTTTTTAAAGGAAGATAATATCATGTCATCCAAGTAACAAATATGAAATGAAATATATAAAAATGCTCAAAACATAAATAGTACTAGATCAAACTAAACCAATTTTTTATGGGACCAATTGGCAACTATTCTGCATCGAACAAAAAAGAATCACGGAAATCGGTTCAAAAATCTCGGCGTAATCGGTGTACATAAATTTAAAAAAATATATATATACCAACCGAATTGAGAACCTCCTCCTTTTTTAAAGACGGTTAAAAATATATCATAATGCGTTCCGAATCGCACTATTGACTTTTTTGTTATATTTGATTCTTATTTTAAATAGCTTTAAATTAATTATAATACTCCGTTTTGGTTAATTTATATTATTTTAGTTCATTGAATCATAGAAACAATAACAATAAGATTAAACTATTTGTTAAGTATAAAAATGTTATATTAGGCTGGGTGAGATTTCACAACCTATAATTGGATTTCGGACTGTGATATAAATCTTTATTTTTAAATTGTCTTTGTCTTGTACCTCATGTCAGTGTCAACATTTAAGGAATCGTATTTATTCTTATTAATAAGTAACAATTATCCTACTTTAAATAACTTTGAATTAACTATTATACTCCCTTTTTTAATATTTTAGTTTTTTATATCATTTAAACAACGAGAATAGGTATATTTAGATTAAACTTTATGTTTAAAGATTTTTTTACCGGAAGTTGACCGCGGAAACAACCATCCTAGAATCCTTCACTTGCTCAGATTTCAATAGAGGTAACTCGCCGCTAAATATCCAACTTTCCAGCCTTGCATAACAAATAACTATTACTTGTAGCTAATAAAATCTTCAAAAAGGTAGAAATAAGACTTTTGGAGTCGGTGCCAGCCATGGCAATAAAAATACAAGAATAGAAGTGCAATGATAGATAAATGGCACCTGAACCATAGGTGCCTTGTATGTAGGTAAGTTAGGTACCGAACACGTGAAAATATTACGGGAAATACGGGAATAGGGCATTACTTTATTGCACAAACAGTTTTTTTTTTGTACGTCGAATGTTGTGTCAAAAGTTTTGAAAATTGCATTTATTTACTTCTACTTAGCTTGATACAACTGTTAATAAGGTACAGTTATGAAGACCCTACTATGAAAAAAAAATACCGGTGCAATACAAAAACTTCCGTAAACTTAGCTCATACAGTTATCTTTCGTAAAAAAAAAGATGTCTGCTACAATTAACGGACCAATTTTTTAAAACGTCTTTATGTTAAGCCATCGTCATTTCGTCGCCAATACAAACAAAAGACTGCTCTATTTTTCTAATTTTTACGACCCGATATTGGAGCAAACTGAAAATAACAATGAACTTTTTGTGTGAGCCTATTTCGTCCTTGGGTTTTGCACATGCCTCAAAACATGACAGATATAATATTATTTAGGAAAACAATCGTGAACTAACTCCTATACAGTTAAATACGACCGACCGCCTACAGAAACTTCATTGCATTGATTTTTTATTTCAAAAGTTCATGCGATGATCGTATGAACTTGTAAATAAAAAGTAAACTAGGTATATTGTATTTGATCAAAATGGTAGGCTATAAGCATTTTTGTTAATCAAACGTTTACCATTAACTTGAATTTTAATTTTTTATGATTTTGAATTTTTTGCATTTTTCAATGCTATTTTTATACTTATGGTAAATTTTAAATAGAAAAATATTGGAAAAAATTAACTCGGCCAGAGCATTGGACCGGATTTCCAAAGGGCGCGGGTTCCATTCCCGTCTGAGAATTCACTTGTGGCCGAGTTAATTTTTTCCAATATTTTTCTATTTAATTACCATTGAATTTTCATGTTTACAAGTTTTCCAATCATTCAAAAACATTTAAAATTTCAGATAATATTTTGCTGCTTATGAGCGAACGCCGAGAGTATCGTCAAAAACCAAGTAAGTACCTATCGACCTCAACTTAATTTCTTTCAAACTTAGTCCTTATGCTGACAATAATGAACTCGCACTATTTTCACCCATTCTTTACAATTTATTTGTGATTGCGGTTCGAAGAAGGTTCAGGCAATATTGTTTGGGCCAACATGGGTTTTATTGCTACCGAAACCAAAAGCTTGAAGAACCGCTAGACGCCTAATTGCTATTGAAAAGAAATTCTCTATTCTCACTAACCGTAACCAATACCCTTGGATACCCGTCAGACAACGCTTTTTCTAAGTGAAATCTATACTTATAATAAGAATCAAAGTTCATCGTGTTTTTTTTGCAAATTCAAGCAATGTACAGACATTGCTTGAACTTGCAAAAAAATAGATAGGGGGACTCGGAATAAGCAGGAAAACCAATTTCTATCATTTTTAGAATTAATGTCTGTCCGTCTGTCTGTATGTGTGTTTGAATGAGCATCACACCAAAACCACTGATCTAAGTCCACAGAATTGTTTATATGTTTAAAATCCGTATCTCAACTTACCGATTTTGATGAAATATATATAGCTTATATTTCATCAAAATCGGTCAACTCTATCAAAAGTAATTACATTTTAAAGAGAGGACGGACGGAGAAATTTATATTGTAACGCGCGTATGCAGAAGGCAAAGTTGGAGTTTACGCGTCGTTCAGGTTCGTTTGGTTGCTTAGCAACAGTTGTTGAATTTAATTCTTGAAAAATATATTTTGTCGTAAAAACTATATACTTTTTGCTGCTTATTATTCTTCTTTCTTAATTAATGGCTTGCTTTGCTTGCGATAAAATTCGCGAATATGGCCAAAGTCAACTTTATTGACTCACACACATAACATGGGCCATGATCCGCCACGCGAGCCCAATGCGGATTGGTGGGTTTTCATGACCGCAAATACAGCCGCGACCAACGGTTTAACGTGCCTTCCGAGGCACGGAAAAGATAGTAAATAATTGGTCACCTATCTCATGACCGACCATTGCGAAACTAAATCGTAGGCCGAGCGCGCGAACTATTGCGCCTCCTCTTACCGTACCTACAGTAGTTTTCAGAAAATCTTGAAAACGCTGTCGTTTTCGCTGTCTTTAAAATTATATCAACTATAATGATTGACCTTAACTTTAACTACTTAGGTACGTTAGTAGCACACTGACACCAACTCCGACGTATTTTTTGTAAATGGATTTTGACATGGCCGTCATGACCTTTTGTTCTTTATAAGACAGGACTCAGCATTTTAAATGGCTAAAAACGAATCGAAATGTGGGTATTACATTAAGGGTCGGTTTCACCAACTACTGATAAGTTATGGTGAGATTTTTTATTTTAGATTTTACCGTACAATTTCTTTATACTACAAAATATATTTACATGACATTGGCAGAATTCGCGAATATTAACGCGAGCAAGCCATTAATTAAGAAAGAAAGTTATGGTGAGCTTGTGGCATATAATTTGTAATTTTTTCATTTAACAAACTGTCAAAAGATCTGTCAATTAAACTAAATATCCAAAACTTATTAGTAGGTGGTAAAACCGGCTCGTAAAGTTGTGTTGTTCTGTAGATAGAGCAAATGGTACAGTACAACCTACGTAAGGGAAATTATGCGGATTATAGTGGTTAAGTAACTTTCGCTAAGGTCGGTCGCGGGGTGGGTGACCAAAAATAACAATCTTGAGCAACTCTGTTAATTTCGAAAGCGTGTTACAAAGCCACATTGAAACATGACTGATGAAACAAAATCTCAGGCATCGGCTATCTAATTATTATCATCACAACAAAAAAAAAATTACTTCAAAAAGACTTTGTATTTTAATAAGTACTTTTACTTTTAGTACTATTATAAAATATAGGTAAGTACGTAGGTACTGGCAAATTGATAAACTTCGCTATTGATGGCGATAAGATGATAAGAATGTAATTAAATGGTATCATGTGTATTCTCTTCAAAGAGTAAAGAATATAGGCGACTCAATAGCCTCTTCCTTTTTTTGAAGTTGGTTAAAAAGACCGCCTTACCAAAATAATTGTCGGGAAGGATTGCAAACGATGTTTCGGTTCTCACGCGAACGAAGTTGCGGGCACAGGTATTAAACAATATTACTTAAATGTAGTTACTTGTATATTTGTTGGTTATCTAAATGAAATTATTTAGATTTTTAAATAGGTCCCTCCGATTTTTGAAGATGTATTTAAATTGAAGATTATCTATTATTTCTTATTTTTGTACCCACAGCGAGTACTAATTACACTCATTCATGGACCGTTACTTTCTGTAATGCAGCAAAACGCAAATATCGGTTTTACAACAAACAATATTAAACAACCGCTCGTCATAAAAGTTGGCCGTTAACTTGTCGGCTGTTCGCACTATGCCTTTGGCGGCTACATTTTTCCTTCAGTTTTTTCTTAATTTTTATCTCAGATCGCTCAGCAACTCAGCATGCTGACTGCGGTGGCCTTCGCTCAAATTGACGGGTTGATCATAAACAGACAAAAGACAGTCTTGTTTGGCAAACACGGACCGGCGAAAATACTTTTGTTAACAGTTAACTGCAAGGGTTCGCTAATAACAGAGGGCTGCCATTGTAAGTATAAAACTCTTTTCTGTATTCAAAAATTTAACAACTTCGTCGGTCGGAGAAAGGTTTTACATGTTTTATCAAGTTTTCGAAATTGCTGTTTTACTGCAAGTGATCGCGTCATAAAATCGCACAATGGCAGCACCTAATGGCCAATTTTCACACTTCTCTCCGATCGTGATTTAGCAAAATCTAATCACCGACATCATTCACATTCTAACGACCACTCGATGCGGCGTGATTGCGACAAAAGCGAAACACCTGCGCTTTTTTACAGCATCCACTTGAAAATCGAAGACTGTCATAATTATATGGCAACCACACCTCGTTACATGATAAACGTTACCATCCTGTAACAAAAAACACACTTCGGGGTGAAAACAAATATTAGCATTGGCACGCGGTCGGTCGCGCCGCAATTACCGCCGCTGCCACGGGCTGCGCTGATAGTGTAAAGATTGGCGGCAAAATTCGTCCGCACCCTTATATTTTGCCCGCAAGATATAATTTTCTCGCTTCGAAACAACCGGACTTAGGACCCGCAAAAAATAAGGCGATAACGACTGTTACACAAACTTTTTACGCGTTTTGAGCTCAATGTCGAGTGGAGTTCTTAAATTTTAACCAGCGCTATAGTATAGGTACAGTCACCATCACGTCAAACCGTACATTTCGAAAATCACCGCTATTGCGAGTGACATAAGAACTGTAAAGGCGAACCTGTTGTCCTATCATTGTTACACATGATAGTGTAAACAAAAGTGAAGACGGATACTATGGGCGTGTTCATTTATTTATAATTTCACTGACACACTTCTATATTTTGTTTACTTATGTAGTTCTGCATAGGGTGGATTGCAATACTTGCAAATAATAAGTAGGTTTGCATTTCGAATACTTTATTTGCCATCTCTACAAAAATACATCATTTCGATTATACATATTATTATGCTTAAACATATTCTTAAGACTAATGTCACCAATATTTATTCTTCATAGGAAATAATCACAGCAAAGTTTTTAGTTCGACCATAAACATAAAACTAAATGGCCGAAACTTTAATTATATTTATAGGTAAAGCAAATCAAAATGTTAGAGATTCGACGTAATCGATTTTATTCGTTCTATTCTACGGAAAGAAAAAAAAACGGATAGTGCAATGTCGTTTGAACACATGTATTGAAAAAGTTTAGACACAAGTACAATTGTCATAGATTTATAACAAAGTATTCATTATCAAATTAGTATAATATTAATTTGTGTTACGTAATAGGTATTATGGGTTGTCCTTAATTTAGTAACATAAAACATAGTAAAAAAATTGGCGTAATATTCAAATGTAAAGGAATTATTACCGTAAGTAACAATAAATATAACAATGCATTAAAATATGGAGTTTTTAAACAAATCATCACATATGAATACTGGTGTGTGATTGTATTTCCTAATAAGCTAAGCTTAACAAGCACTGGAATAGAACATACACAGAATATTAGAAAAAGGTAAGAAGGAGCATGTGACGAATTTAGAACTAAAAGAAATGTTCCACTCGAACAGGCACGTTACCACTACGTCTCTAAGAAATTCAAAATCGCACAAAAGGATGAACTCCTTTCAAACTCTTTCTTATTTTCTGTGAGAACATGATATTGCTAAATGAAGTAGTTACCTAATGGAAGTACAGGCTGCACATCATTTCTTACGGATTCGCTACTTACCACAATAATAATTAATAGCATACCTAATGGTTTCCATCCATCTACAATTAAATAAAACCAAACATTCAGTCCCACCTACAACATACAGACTCATAAATATTACTGCAAATAAGTAATACGCGGTTCGCAATCAAATTTTTATCCCAATTATCAAAGCAGACCAAGGTTTAGTAATTTATGTTTTAAAGTGTTCGATTCTGTTCGGTAACTGCCATGACATTAATTTTTAAGCAAAGGTAATTACTTATTCAATTCATCAAATTAACCTATTAACAATTTAGATGAAAAGGAAAACGACTAAAGTTAACCCATCATAAATACAATTAAGTTAGATGACAGAGCCATGTATTTTAGTAACTTACCATGTGGTGTGAATGCAATATTAAATCCGCAAGGAAATATTATAAATTAAAACATAATTCATGCTAAGTGTAAATAATAACAAACAATGTCGTCATTAATGACGCCATTGCTGGATTTTTGATATAATTATTTAAACATTTTTAAACAAAACCGACACTATTATTCACATCATCACGTAATCATCTTTGGCGATATTCTAATTTCGGCTACTTAAAATTGATAAAGTATATATTTATTGTAACTACAGCACCATAATATTGTTACAAATATTTTAAAATTTGCGTGCTCAATGTACCAAAGCGTATAGGGTTTACTTTCTTGAAATGTTTAAGAGATAATACGACTCTATAACCATTTTTCCAAATGTTCTATATCTGTTTAATTTCACTGTTTAGGACATAATGTTACTACTTTATAACAAATCAATAAAATAATCAGGTTGTCTAATTCATCGCAACAAAAAAAATTGTTTTGAACATGATAATAATAATAACTTAATTATTTCTTAAAATATTGTGGCCTACAGTAGTTCTCTTCGCGCTTGTTGCATAAATAAAATCTGGTTACATAGGCATAATAAGCATTTTTTATGCAATAGGAATTGGAACTAACTAAATATATTTTGATTAAGGTTGATTGTTAAACATGATTATAAATGTCACTGTATCTGCTAAAGACAAAACTTTTTATAAAGGTTTCGCTGACCATAAATATCGTTTTCATTAGCACTGGTCGTAAAATATAAGTACAGACAATTTACAAGCAATTATGTTACAAAAGAACATATCTACTGATTTTTCTTTCACCAATATTTATACTTACCATCAGAAAAATCGCACCTTTTATAAACATTTAAACTAATTTAAACCTAATTTGGAATCAATTTATGAGGGAAATTTGGATATCATTTAAAAGGTAACGAAAAGGAGAACCCAAAACAATTCAACTTTTCATTTTTATTGGAATAGCACAAAAAAAGATAAAGTTTACATAACAATAACATTCCTTAATTATGCTTTTTGTATTAAACAACTTACTACTCTTTTTTTTTAACGGTAAGATAACGAACCGCCCCATATACTGCATTGACCCTATAACACTCACAAATTGTAGCGTAACTGCTAAAATAGCGGGCCTTTAAGTAACATATTTGTTTTTTTTTTAGGGAATGAAATGTTGTTTATTATGTTTATTAACTGGGCATTCAATCACGTATTTGTAAAGATAAGTTATTATTGCGGTGCGATTTTTTTTGACGTTGAGTATATAATTACAGCAATATACAGACATAGTTCACGTAATTTGCTAGGAACTTTTAAGTTAATTTGATCTAAAACAGGTTGTTTTGTGAACTCGTCTTAAATCAATAACTTACTGTGCGTACAGTTACATTATATCTAGATCTAGATACCAATATGCTAGCTATGTTTGAAGTAACTGTCCCTATTTACAATATAGCTTCTGTCCATTTTTAGTTTTAAAAATGAAATAAATTAAAAACAAGTGTTTTTTAGTGCAGTCCTTACTATAAAACGCGAACAAAGAATAGTCTAGCTAGATGTATTTAATGATATATTATTTAAAGATAAGGGTACCTACGCGTTTTATAATAAGGCAATAATATAAGTAATTACCTATAACTACGCTTTGTACTGAAAAAATACACTTGAGTTACAAATGCGTAGTATTACTATACTTCATTAACTTTTATGGCAGACAGAAAAGCAATATACAAATAACTTTTTTAGTTATTCGATTTCCTCCTGTGTGCTTAGTGCGAGGTTTTTTTACTCACGGTCGAAAGTGAGCGCGTTAGGTTTTGTATGGCGATGGTGTAATCCGTGGCGTAAGCCGCTAGATGCCGGGCCGCTGATTTCATACAAAAATCGACACATTTACGAACGACTGTGAGTAGAAAAATCTTGCACTAAGCACTTTGTTCAACCAGGAATTTATAGAGGATAATAATGAAATACCTGTTTCTATGAAGGAACAAACTAAAAATAGTATGAGTTTTGTTTTCAATGTTATTTAAAAGCAATTTACGTCTAATAAGTAGCTTTAGTTTAAGTGATTCGATAAAAAATATAGGAAAACAAAAATGAACAACCCACACCTGGCGGAATAACAAATAGCAAAAGCGACATAGGTATCGGGTCTGTCAATAAACGAACAAAGAAAAAACGTAGCATAGTTATTTAAGGGTAAATTGTAAATGTTAGCCTTCACAATGCTGTGTTTTCTAAGATATATTTTATACTTAAGTAATTTGTCTCTTATTTTTGGAGATAATTTGTGTAAACTCTTCTTCACGGAGAAAAGTAAATAGGGTCAATATATTATAATATAATAATAATAAGTTAGTGTATTTTTTGGTCTGTTCGTTTTCGTAGTGAAAACGTGCTCATTAAAACGACTAATAAATGTATTAAATGACATCAGCGATAACTCTGAGTCTAAGAAAAATGCACATCAGTCGCATTCAGAATGGGTAACACCACCTAATAATTTGCTTGGGATTGCGTGAAAGAGAGTCCTATATTAACTTGTCTTCGTGAACAGGGTGTTGTATAAAATAGATTTCCGAAAATACACTTATAAGTTGCTTTCGTAAAAATTAAGTGACGTTCAAAATCTGAAACCGACCTTCTTACAAAAATTACTGTTATAATTGATAGTATTAAAGCGGTTTATGCGTTTAGGCTGTTACAGTGCGATTCAAATAGGATGGCGGCTGTGAAGTATGCTGCGAGCGCCGGTGCGCGCAGGCACAGTCAAAACGAAAATCAACGTCTTGTCCAACATGTCATGTAGCTTAGTAACACTAGTAAGTACTGAAATAATTACCATTTATATATTAGGTATGTAAATTGTTTTTGAAAATACCTACTTGTTCCTCAAAAATAAAAACGGCTTTTGCTAGGTTGTTAAGAAAAAATTAAAAATAAATTTGCAAACCTATAATTTATTTTATAATGGTACTAACATTTATTTTATAATGGGCATACGCCTTCCATAAAAACTTCCTTGCTTGTGGAATCAGCTGTACGCGGACAGAAACTCGCAAGTGCGAGCAGTATACGAACGTATAACTCACACTACCACACCGCGATCCGCCGATCCGATCCGATCGCGAGTCTGCCTCGTTCTCCCCACCCTGTAACGCCCCGCTGACACCTTAAAAACGCTACTGAGACGCAACTTGTGACTAACTTCACAGCCGCCATCCTATTTGAATCGCACTGTACCCCCCAGTAATTTTGTAGGTAAGATAAGATCATATTATCGATTAGTTAAATATTAGCCTTAATTTAATTTCATTACATTTACATAAGATGGTAAGGTAACGTGAGTAAAACTTACAAGTGTATTTCGGGCTGGTTAGTTCGGAATGTAGTATCGATATCGTCGTGGGGTCTAAAGGCCCGTGTCGGAGGTGCCGGCGCGGGCGCGGCGGGCCTACGACTCGGGGAACAGAATGCTCTCCACCGGCGCTGAAGCCGTCATATCGTCGTCGTCTGGCCGGGACCAGTCCTGCCGAGGAAGAATATGGGTAAACTGCATACTTCTATATAAATACAACAAAGTTTAGTTACACCATTTATAACTCGAGAACGGCTGGATCGATTTGGATGAAATTTGGCACACAGATAGTATAAAGCCTGGATTGAAACATAGGGTTACATTTTTCAGATATTCCCACGGGAACGGTAACAATGCGGATGAAACCACGGGTGGTCACTAGTGCTACCAATATTATAAATGCGAACGTTTGTGAGTTTGGATGGATGGATATTTGTTACTCTTTCACGCAAAACCTACTGAACTGGTTTGGATGAAATTTTGCACACAGATAGAAGATAGCCTAGATTAAAACATAGGTTCCTTTTTATCCCGATATTTCGACGGGAATGGGAACCACGCGGTGAAACCACGAGCGGCCGCTTGTATAATATAAACACGATGTTGGAGTGATGTTTGTTACTCTTTCGCGAAAAACTATTGAACCGATTTGGATGAAATTTGGCACACAGATAGAAGATAGCCTGCATTAAAACAGGGTATTTTTATCCCGATATTCCCACAAGAACAGTAAAAATATAGCTGAAACCGCAGGCGGTCACTAGTATATTATTAATGCGAAAGTGACTCTGTTTTTTTTTCGATAGATGTCGCGACTACGCGACAATCTAACTCCGCGCGACAACTTGATTCCACGCAAACTTGATTTCGTAGCACTGTTAAAAAAAGTCCCTGCTTTTTTCTAATTTAAAAAATAGTATGAAGAAAAAACCTGAAAAAAAAATCAGTAAAATAATCCAAAAAAATAATGCGCCATTCTTTTGATTGAAATTAACTATTCGTTAAAACGTAAAATTATAATTCAGTTTTTTGAGATTTTATAGCAAACTATTTAAACGAAACGGAAGGAGTACTTGTTTTGCAATAATATAAAAAAATAATAACATTATTTACCTGCTCCTCCGTGCTGGCGAAGAATAAATAAAACAGATTTGCTCCCAAGTCGATGGCCGCTGCTAAGTAGAATACCACCCTCCATTGTCCTAATGTTTGCTGTAACAAACAAAATCAATTCATTACATGTCATATAAATAAATCAATAAAATAATTCAATATAATAACCGACACGTACAATATAATTTCGCCAACAAAAAAAAACGAGCTTTGGAGGTGCTGGGATTTGAACCCAGGACTTTCAGCATGCGAAGCAGACACTCTACCACTGAGTTACACCCCCGATGATAGTGACCGATGAAATAAGTGAAGCTTATTTTGAAAATGATCAAGTCGATTAGAAATTATAACAAAGAAAGGAGATCATTCTTTTTGGGCCTTTTTCTTAAAGTCCGTTTTCAAAAGGTCCGGTACGGAAGCCGTGTTGCTCTATGGTTAGAACTGGTCGCTTAGAGCAATGGCACAAAAGTTGTAGGGTTACTCGAATTCAATGTATATATACCTTCATTTCTTAAAATACTGAAAATGAAAAATATTTTTACATATTGCTAACAATAATGATCCGAAATCATTGCCAGACAAAACGATTTAGTAGTCCATCATTTTAACACCTACAGAGACACTGAATAGTTTTCTTTTTTTAGACGAACGTAATTTTTATATTTGTTTCGGGATTAATTAGATGTGTTGTTAGAACATAATTTTATTTACCTCACTGCATAATAAAAAATCTTCCGTTAGTTTTTTAACACTTTCTAAATCCATACATGTATGAAAATGACGAGCCATTTGAAATTGTATACCTTGAAGTAACCCTACAACTATTGCTCCAAACGTTCTAGCCATAATACGTGGC
Organism: Chrysoteuchia culmella; assembly: GCA_910589605.1. NCBI lineage: Eukaryota > Metazoa > Arthropoda > Insecta > Lepidoptera > Crambidae > Chrysoteuchia > Chrysoteuchia culmella. Next base: position 9,724,570 of record OU342651.1, read on the forward strand.
GTTTTTTTTGTTCGCCGGAACTTTCAGAAAAGACCCAAAAATGTATGGAGCCTGAATGGTCTCCTTTATTATTTTGCTAAACATTCCGCTTTTTTGACAATCCACATAAAAACATTGCTATTTAAGTCTAATAAACAGTAAGGTGATTCATAAAGAACTCTTCACTTCGTTGGCTTTAAAAGGTGCGGCCGTAGCATATGTAATACAATAAAAAAAATTGTATTACATATGCTACGGCCGCACCTGCGCCTATAGTCCACTCCCGATCTATCGGGCCGGTCTATGCGCCGATAGTTCGTACGATAAAACTAAACGTTTAAGTAATAAAGTAATTTTGAAACAATCGAAATCTATTGTCATTTTAATTTTATTTAATTTTTCCTTGAATTCTTTTATTGCATACCGTACTAAAGTGAAGTTAGTTTGACAGAATGACGTCACAAAATAGCGCATGTTTCATCCTATTCTTGTTGGAATTAGGGATATTACGGAGGCTCGGTTCCGATTCCGAAAGGTCGGAACTTCCGATTGCTTTTGCACATTCGGTTCCGATTTCGGTTCCGATAAATTTAATCGGAAGTTATATGGGAGGTTACATTTTAGAAAAAATCAATCAATGGAGATGACTAATTTAACCGAAAAATCATCCTCCACTATTTTGTCATCTCCACCATGTAGTGGTGCCTAATCTTGACCGATTGAGAAATAGACTGGACGGAGATAAGTTTTGTTTTGGTATAATTTGCTTTTTTTTTTGGAGTCACTTAATTAGATTTTTGCTTCTTTCTGTTTTTGGAATGTTTTATTTATGCATTTACAATGCTATTTATATGTGATAAATTTTAAACTAGAAATTGGAAATTATTTATTAGTATGGAAATGATCAACTCGTCCTCATATCGCTCAGATAGGAGTCGAAACTGCGACCTTTGGGAGTCCCACCCAATTTAATCATTGAGGATTAAATTTACTTTCTACGCTACTAGCCAGCGTCGTTTCATCAATGAGAGGGAGTCCTCACATTAAAAAGAAACATTTTTACAAATGTTTGACAAGCGATTAAGATGGAACACTCACTTAACTTAGGATTTTATTTTATTTTAATAATAAAACGCTTTATTGCGCATAAAAGGATCACATAGACTCAAACAGGCAGTAGAAGCAAACACAAGAGGCGGGCTTATTGCTAAGTAGCAATTTCTTTCAGACAGAATGTTTATTTTTGCATTTACAATGCGATTAATTAATTGAACAATTGTTTTTATTTTACACAGACCACCACATAGACCTATCTGTAATTTCTTGAACTAATAATACGATTTGGATGAGTAATGGGTGCAATTTGCTATTTTAATAATCCTATCGTAACTAATATTATAAAAGTGTGAGTTTTTTGTTTGTCCTCCCTTCACGCCCTAAACTACGCATTAAATAATATATCTTTAAATACGGCCCATTTTGCCTGTTTTTTTTAAATCTGTGAATTCAGCATAAAATTTCCCAAAAAATATGGAGGGTTTTCTTAGAACGTGTTCATGTACCTGTATATTATATCGTTATCGTGTTTTTAGACCTGCCCTTAACACATCTCTCTTGTGCCTACACCTCCGATTTCGGTTCCGATTCCAATAAAGCATATCTAAAAACTCCGAATCCGAATTCGGTTCCGATAATAACCACATCCGTAACATCCCTAGTTTGAATGGCATTGTCCCGATTATTGTACAACTATCTTCTAACATATTGCTCCGCGCCTCCGCGCCTAATGGCGGGATCTGCTAGCGGGACGCTCTCCCGCGTCGCGGTTTCGGTGTGTTGGAAACGCGTGTTTTCTATACTAATTGATGTACAGCCACGAGTAATGATAAGTATACACTTTACAACCTTATCGCATTGACACACACGGAAACGAAGTTCTCTGTGTCGACCAATGTCATTCAATATTGTAATGTGACAAGGCTGCTTAGTGTTTCTGCGTTCCTTATTCTTAAAGTTTCTGCACGTGACTGTACTTGCATACAATATTAAAATCTGCACCGCCGCGTTACTCGACGGAGCGCGGGCAGTGGGTTAACCGCCTATATCCAGATGGGCGGCATATCATGTTTTGTTTTTTTTTGCGTAAGTAAGGCTCGGCACATTTCTGCGACGGAGGCGAATTTTTCATTGCAGACACTGCTGTAGCGAGCAGCTGCCATTTATATAGTTGAACACAAGTGGCTGTGGTTAGTGGTCTGTTTGCGGCAAGCCTTAGCTAAATATTATTGTTATTATAATTACGGACCTGATCGCCGCTGATGATGTGTCCGATGACGTAGGGCGCCATGAAGCCGCAGATGTTGCTGGCAGCATTGGTGATACCGTACATTGTGCCGGCGAACTGCGGCGACAGGTCCATGTGGTTCATTTGGTTTCCTGTACGAGAAACAATTCAGTTTAAATAATTATTTAGGATATTTTTTTAGCGTTCACAATGCTTTTTATTTAAGTTCTTTTTAATAAATAAAAAAATATAAGACGAGAACACGGGACGGACGGATCTAAAAGTTGCGGGTTCAAGTGCTAGAAAATGCGCAGTTCTGCTCACCGCCCGGTATGATATCCGCCTTAAAACAGTCGGTCTAGTTTCAGTCGGTTTTAAAAATCTAATAAGTCTAGTAACCGACTGACAAAGACGACGCCGCCGCAAGCAGACGTGATAGACACCGTTACACCGTCTCACTCTCGAACTCCTACCTAGGTGCGCCAAAAACAATTTGGTAGCAATAACAGGAACTTAATTAATTCCCATTGTTGTTCATCGTTTGTCCGGTAGAGGCCGCACTGTTGATACGTGACGTAAAGCAATTATCGCACAATTTCTGCTGTCGAGTTGTTGTTGCATAGATGGGTAACTGACCTGCGTAGACGGCCCCGCCGAAAGCTGAGGTTATGGACAGCAGCAGCGTGACGGCGGTGCTGTCGCAGCCCGCCCACGCGATACCCAGCAAGCCGAACGCCGGAATCGACGCCGCTAAAGAACAATGCCGTAGTCACAATTTATATTATTCTACTAATATTTTATATGTGAAAGTTTGGGTCTTTAAAACTCAATGAATCAAAAAGAGCTCAACGGATTTGAATGAAAGGCACACAGATAGTTTATAGCATGAATTGATTATCGGTCGGTTTCAATAACCTTTTCTGAGTAAGAGATAGGCTTACTAGAGCTTTGTTGCCTTGATATTTTTGTTAATCAACCCAAAATAACCTAAAATAACAGCGATTGCTACGTAACGTAACCAAGATAGGCCAATCTCTTGTTAGGAATATATTATTGAAACCAGCCGTAAAAGATGCACTTTATCAAGATTTTTTCACAGGAACGGGAACCACGCGGGTGAAACTTCACAGTATTTTATTAAAATAACTTTTGATGTGTTCCCGCACTTTAAAATAAAAAAAGGTGACTGTTCGGCCTTTACTTACGCCCGAAATTAATAACCTATCTGGAGATATGGGCTATCTGAGATAGTTGCATAGGATATTTTTGTTAATATGACCAAATTAACGAAGGTGTCTAGGCAACGAAGCCAGTATCCTAGGCAACAATCTCAGATATCCCTATCCATATCTACAGATAGCTTATTAATTTCAGTTAGTCACGCACGCCTAAGTTTAGGATTCGACATCATTTCCAAAAAAAATGTAAGCACCTGTTCAAAATTATGATGTTCTTAATTTTTTGGGTTTCGTAGCCTAAAGGCAAAAAACGAAACCCTTATAGATTCGGCCAAACCGATATATGTCACATAGTGATGGGTAATGCTAATAATCCGGTTAATATCATCTGGATAATAATCGATTAAAATGCAGTTTATAGCCATTAATAGCCGATTTGGATGATAACCCTGCTATTAATGTTATTCTAGTGATTGAAAATTTCCCTTCATCGTTTTCAGGGTTAGGGCTGTCAGATTAGGTTTTTATTTTTATCCTCTTTATTTGTTATTAAATTTATGTGTCATTTAAAACTAGTTTGGCCCATTTAAAATTTTTCAATCAGCTATTTACAATTTTTGTTGATTAGTATTTTTATGTACTTAGTTTTTGTTTTTTTTTTTCATTCTTAACCGATTCATTGCGTGTCCCACTTTTAAGGACTTTTGTCCACGGCGGCTAACAAATATTCTGTGACTCCTCCGTGCGTCAGCCGCCAGCCGCCACCCATTAAAGTGACGCCCTTGCGCGTCTTCAGCCATGAGTGAATACATTTTGGTTTTGTGATTTTGGCTTGTTTAGACGTGATTACATTCAGTCGGCATTGGATGTCCAACGTAAAGGGTTTGCTAATTAGTTTAGTGTGTTCTAAAGTGACATAGCTACGAAATTTAGCTGGAATGGCTGGTAAGTGATTTATTTGGATCAGGTGTTTTAAACCTTTTGTGTAATTTTAGTAGGGGGTTTACAAAAGTCTGTGAAAAGAGTACCTTTATTTAGGTTATTAAATATAAAAACCATCAAGACACACGCAACTTGCATCCAGGGTATTTCTGCGATCTTTATCACGTCATGGAGTCCTGCCTATGTCCACCATAATTAGTAATAGTTGGACGTCCTCGTCTGCGGTTTTAGTCAAACGAAAGGTTTGAACACCCGTTTTACGCAAAAATGAGTAGGCAAGGTATAAGTCCCACCACCCACGAAGACGCGCCCCTCTACTTTTTAAAAAGCTTTGCTTTGTATGTACCTATGTTTGTAACTATGTAGTTATTTTTGATACACTATTACAATATGGATATCAAATGAAACGGCTTGATGAAAGTCCTGTATACATTGACTTCTGTTTCCTGTAGAACACGTGATAGGTTAGAAATTTAAAGCCTCCAGTACAGGTTGGCCGACCATGGTCGGCGACCATGACCAAATACATCGTACATTGACACTTTTGAAAGAACCTTTTTGAACTTGTTCGTTATGGCGACTGCGAAGCGCAGCAAAGCGATCGCCTTATATTTCGTGGTTATTTTTTTTATGAAACAAAACTAATGGATTTATAAAAAAAACTTACCTCGTGTTCTACAGGACTAAAGGCAAACTACAGGACTTGCGAGGCAAACTCGCTTTTTGAAATGTCAACGCAGCCGTGCGTAAAACTGTCGCGAGACGCTCGTCTTTTGAGGCGGATAATTAGCTTGTGGTTATAAAGTAGTTACCTACGCGCCATTTAACTTGGCGCGTATCAATAGCTGGAAGTAAAATTATGACATGGGAATACGGCTTATTTGTCCGACCGACTACGACGATCAGCGCCCTATGACAAATGCCAAGTTATGTGGCGTGGACACTTATGGGAGGCCGATATTTTTTATATTTATATATATTCTCAATTTATTAAAAGAACTCTCTAAAAATTCATTCTAGTTTTAGAGGAATTTTCTTTATGACGCCATGTGCCGTCAAACGCCATACACAAAAGAAGTCAAATTTGGCAACAATAGGTTTGCAATTGCAACCTCTGAAGTCTTTAAACTGGCACTATTTCCTAAAACGATTAATACAGGCATAATCTACGTGGCAAATAATGGAAGTACTGCTAATTAGAACTCTCTAAATACTCATTGTACAGAATTTCAGAGGAATTATTTATGCCGCTATTTGGCTTCAAACGACATATGCAAAAAATATAAATGACGCTCCATTACGTCATCCGCAATGAATCGGTTAATCAGTTATTTACAACGATTTTTGGCAATCACATTTTTTTTTGTTTTTTTTAGTTGATATTTTGTTTCAGTATTGTTTTTTTGATTCTTCGATCAACCTTAACTCAAAAATATTCTCCAGCCTAATTACTGCATGCGTGCATTACGTGCACCAAGTTTTAGTACACACCCGCAGTTTTTTTTGTCTTTAGTTTGAAAGCGTGCTACAGAGAAAGCACCATATTATTAGCTTAACTTCCTGAATAAAGTGTAGAAAACACCCGCGGTTTTCACTCACGTGTTTAGTAGTGCGAAAATTACAATAAAAAAAAATATTTCTTCAAAATACATTAATCATCTATTGCATGGCTATTAATCCAGTTGTTACGGATATAAAGTTTTTGTACAATACCTTGCGATTTTTTATAAATAGGCTAATAAATGCAACAGGAAAAATAAATAAAAAATATTTGGTCTCGACACTCTTCTTGCAATCAAAGACACCATTCAGCAAATGTTTAACAAAATCCTTTAATTAGAAAATACACAAATTGTTTACAATATTTAAAATTTTATGATGATCCGTATATCAAACGCTAGTAACAAGTGGGTTAATAAGTGCGAAAATTACATTAAAAGAAAAAAAACATTTATTTTTTTTAAATACTTTAATAGCAGGGTTATCATCCATTGCATGGCTATTAATGGCTACAAATGGATTATAATCGATAATAATCCAAACCATCCGGCTATTAACCCATCCTTTTAATTCCAAAACTATGAGGATTACACAGTTGAAACTTGGTAGGTAGATGTATTCTGTAAACCGCTTTACGGTATTGACACAAAAATAAAAAAATATATGAATTAAAGGGGGGCTCCCCATACATGGAACTGACACTGAATTTTTTTTTTACATCAAACCTATACGTGTGGGTTATCTATACCTAGATAGGTCTTTAAAAATTGCATTGCATGAAGTCAACCGTTTGAAAGAGGTACACTTGCAAAGTGGTAAAATGTGTCGTCGTCGTCGTCGTCGTCGTCCCCCCCTCTAACTTTTGAAATAAGAGTGAAAATTTAAAAAAAAATATAGGTTGTAGATCTTAATAAAAACTATCAACGAAAATTAGTTTGAACAAAATATGGTTGTCAGTTTTAGAAATATATCAGTTTTCCCAAAGGGATTTGAAAAAAAAAATTTGTTTACGAAACCTATACTCGAGGCATATCTATAGATAGGTCTTTGAAAATTACATTGAAGTTTCTTTTACAGTTTTTTCTCAAAATCAACCGTTTGAAAGATATACACTTCCAAAGTGGTAAGATGTCACAGCCACTTTATTCAAAAACTATGAAGATTACATAGTTGAAACTTGGTCAGTAGATGTATTCTGTAAACCGTTTTACGGTTTTTACACAAAAAAAATGAATTAATTGGGGGCTCCCCATACATGGAACTGTTACTGTTTTTTTTTGTTTTTTTTTTTCATAAAACCTATACGTGTGGGATATATTATTAGATAGATCTTTAAAAATTACATTGAGGCTTCTAAAACAGTTTTTTCTTAAAGTCAACCGTTTGAAAGTTATACACTTCCAAAGTGGAAAAATGTGTGTGTAACTTTATACTGGGAGTGACTACGAAAATGAATTACAATATATACAAAAATCAGTTACAGAAACTCTAAATAAAGGTTGTTTTACTTTGCGAAAATTTAAAAGCAACTCTAAATTAATTAACGAAAGTATCAATAATTCTGATAGCAATTTAACTATAAGTGAGTCGGCTAGTAGTCTTGGTCTTGGTTAGAATCCGGTTAGTGACTGTCTAAATTTTCCTTTAAAGGATCTTCCAAATAGTGATGTTTTAACTAAGCGATACATTCTTTCAAATTCGTATATATTTTTTTATCCTCTAACTTTTAAAATAAGAAAGTGAAAAATAAAAAAAATATATGACGAAGATCTTTATAAAAACTTTCAACGAAAATTAGTTTTAACGAAATATATTTAGTAGTTTCAGAGCTATAGCACATTTTCCAAAACCGCAAAAATAACTTTGTCATTCATACAAACACATGGAAAATTTTTTTTTTTGCAGAAACGAAAAATTATATTTGCGTTTTGGCAATAATAATAATAGAAACTTTATTGCACACGATACAAAAAGAAACACATACAGAGAAAATGACAAAAAAGAGGAACACACAATAGGAGGTCTTATAACTACGTAGCAGTCTCTTCCAGGCAACCTTGGGTGAGAGACGAAACCCTTCATGTGCAAGTTCGACTCGCACTTGGCCGATTTTTTATACTAAACTTGGAAACACTGGCAAAAAAAAACATGGAAATATATTTTCCTGATTATGAAATGTCATAGGTACTAACCTACTGTGTTCCACAATTTCATACTGTTGAGTCTTGATATCCAACCCTTTGATAGTAACCAGTCAGCAAATATACTTATCAATATGCCAGCCACCCAAGACGTTAAGTAAGGGAGTGCTGACAGCCGAGCATTCTGAAATACGAAGTACACCATAACTGATATATAAAAAAAACATTATTTATCATTGACTCTGGCTGTAAACAACCACAATTACGAGTTTATGAAGCTACACCATCAGTTTGCAAAATATTAGTACAGGAGCCATACTATGTGTTTATTTACGTTGTTTGAGTGAGACGCTGCTTTACGTACGTATAAGGACGCTTTCAATTTAGACTGCCATCCGGTTGTCGTCCGTCATCAGTACGACCACCGGAGGTCGCACGGGCGACAACAAAATATCATTTCATACAAAATGACTCGACACAAGATTGGCAAGAGCAGTGCGAGGCCCATACCTCCTGGACGAGTTTAAATTGAAAGCCGGCGCTTTCAATTTAAACTGTTAGGGCTAACAGCGTTTCACTCTCACTATCAACACAATCAGAACTAAATCGATTTGAGAGGTTATGGTAGGAATCCTTGGGAACGATAAGAAGCGAAGACAACGGAAAGGGCGGTTACATTCTCAAAGTCTTAAAATACAAATATCAAGTTACAAACACCAAGATAGTTAAAATGTACTTACAGAGACTATGTCGAAATGCAAGATATTATTCATGTAGGTGGGCAATTCCGTGAGCTGCGTGTAAAAAAGCCAGGATTGGCCGCACTGCGCTATAAGGATCGCCCACAGAGGCACGCATGTCAGAAACTTGCACCATGGTATCGACATGTTTGGTTTGTCCTCCTATAATTAAAAATAAATTATTTAAAACAGTTTATGTTTATCTATGCTAATATTACAAAGAGGAAAAATTTATACTTTTGTATGTTAATAACAAATAAACTCAAAAACTATGAATATGAATGGATTTGGATGTTTCGCACATAGATAGTAGTTAGCCTGGATAAGAACATAGGTTTTTTTATCAAGGTATATAAAATCCCATATTTCCAAAGAAACGGGAACCACGCGGGTGAAACCACGAGCAGCCGCTATTAATTTATAGGTACATGCAAGCAATTTAGCCATCAACTGGCTTGGAAAGCAAGCTGTGGCCTGAGATGGACATAGCTTGTACATAAAATGCCCATCGATTCTATTTTTGAAGGGGCCCAGATGGGAATACTACAGCAGCTTAACAAATGTAACTACATAATGTGAACCCTAATCCCTTTTTAACGAAAAAGTGAATTAAAGCCATCATATATTTAACTCATTTAAAAAAGTCATATTCCTTTGTGATATGGCATATTGAGTTGAAATATAATGTACATAAAAAAAATATTTATTATATGTGACTGTAAAAGTATTTTTTCCAATTATAAAAAAGATACATTTTGGTCATCAATTTGCTTCTTACAGCAAAACAAATTGCTTATTTTATTAATTAGGACTCTAAAAGTTTAATGTGTGCATTATTGAAATAACTATAACACTCATACAGCTGTGTGCTTTGAACAATGATGACTCACATTGGGTAACACATATTTGGTTTACAGATAATGGGAGCGAGCATATTGCAAATTGGTTATCAATACAAGTCGGACTTAATACTCATTGTTACTAAACAAAATTGAACTTTGTTCAATTAGGTAACCTAAATTAATTTACAGAAAGGTTTGGGCATTACTGCCACTAAGAATCCTTCAGCCCTTATCGAATTAGCAGACTGTTTAAAACTTTAAAACTATAAAGCCTTGTGATTTTTAAAAAACACCAGCAACCAAATAAGATTAGAGGAAATGAATAAATATTTTTAATAATTATTTTTATATCTACCTGTGGACCAATAGTTGCCGTTATGTATTCAACCTCTTTAGGACACACTCTAGGATGTCTCTGTGGTGTGTCATAGACCAAAAACATCCATGCTATAAACCACACCACACCAAGCCCTCCAAACAAATAGAAACATAAAGGCCATCCTCCTGCATAATCAAGGGTGCACAACCACCCTGATATAGGCAATGATATCACTGTTCCAATATTGGATCCTGAAAATTAGAAAAACATGTATTATTACAAATATAACAAATATAAGGGTATAAATTACCCATTCCATAGTGGAATTACACAAACTATACAACTAGAGACATAGTCTAAAATTAGTTTGCATGCTATGGTAAAAATATAAAAGATTTTACCTGCATATACATAGGCTGCGAATTTCGATCTCTCCATTGGTGGAATCCATCTAGCCAGCATAGCATGCATGGCAGGATATGTCACACCTTCACCCAATCCTTCCAGTACCCGCACAACAATGAAGAATTTGAAGTCTACAAAAGCTGCGATTGGACTTAGGATAGTGAATATTGCTGTTAACAATACCCCAATACCATAAACAAGCTTTCCACCAAATATTTCTGCAATTCTTCCTCCTGGTACCTGAATATTATTATTTTTTCATCTATTAGTTCTATTTCACTTAAACTTTGATATTTTTTATAGCAAGCAACAATATTTACCTGTGTTAATACATAGCCATAGAAGAAGGAACCCAATATGATACTCTGCTGTTCTGCAGTCCAATTGAAATCTCCAGGTTTCTAATCAAAATAGAATACTTGTCATTAGTCAATTTTAATGTAAGCACTTGCCTAGGCACGTAAATAAATACACATTTTGATTGTAATACTTTGACAATAGAAGATCTTTTTTGTTAGTGAGATCTACAATGATGAAAATGAATAAGTTAAATAATAGCTTCTTACCTAATCGCTAGTGGGAGGACCTTGGCGATATCCTGATATTTTTATCAAACTAGTAGAATATGTACATGTATGTGAACATACTACTTACAGCAGGCGCAGTATTGTTATTAGGGATTGAAGCTGGACACACATCAAGGGTTGAATCATTTGACGGCACAGGAGTTGTAGAGTTTATCATTGCCACTATGGCCACTGAAAGATTTACTCGCATAGCATAGACATTGGCGAAACCCAGGAACCCCATGATTCCGAGTACCGTTCGACTCTTGATCCAACCTGAGGTCTCTTCAACTGAAATGGTTTTACAAATTAATCAAATTATATCAAGTCTTGTTTGTTTGTTTATTCTCGTTCTTCAAATTGCAGAACACCTGACTTAATATCTAATAAAAAGTGGTCAGTGTAGTTTTACTAAAAGTTTAGCTAGCTACCTTGAAAGTAATTTTGATAACCTTTTTCTAATACAAGAACAGGAGAAATTCAAGAAAAATATTAAATACAAATTATCTAAGAACGTTAATGTAGAATTCATTAATAAGAATTTCTTTGTACTACCTATTTCGTTAACAACAAGGTTTCTGTGACTGCTTGTAACATCATTTTCAATATCGGAATTCAAAGGATTTTCTTCGTAAGACGACGACATTGTTCACTTTATTAATACAAAAACATAACTTATCGCCACATAGAACAATAAAAATTCAATGAAAATACGAATTTGCGAAGATTGTATTCTAAATAATGAGTCAGAAAACACCAACAAATTATTGTAAATCTATATTTTTTTGTATCGTAAACAAAGAAGTAATTCAAAGTTGTCACCTGTCAAGTCAACTTCAACTTGACAAACAAGTTGCCATACGTGACATAGCAAATTAAAGGTAGGGAAACCTTATGGAATCGAAAAAGTAAGGAAAATGGTCGGAATTTGGTAAGGTAAATAATAGGAACAGGATAGGTCAGGAATATTATAGAACAAATAAATAATAAGTTAAAACAAAAATTGAATATTTACAAAGAGAAATAAAAAATATCACATGAAATCATAATTTACAAAATTATGTATATGAAATTATAACTATAGATTATGATCGGATAGGAACTTTGAAATTAAACTGTACAAATCAATATTTATACAGCTCAATAAGGTTGGGATTGATGTAGGGAGAGGGACACGGAGGGAGAATACAAAATCAAATATTTTGTAGCCGCACATGTCTCAGTGGGAAAAATAGATGTTGGCTCTGAAAAGAACCGTTTGATGACGTCATTATGCTTCGCGCGTCGATCGTCGGCTACCCGCTCGCCGCGCCACACATTCCATTCTGCAACTTCGGAGTATTATTTTTCTACCTCGCATCAAGTACCTCTCTCTGCTAAAGTGGTTCGTAGCGGTGGTGGTGTGAGGAGGGATTGGTTTTGCCCGACAGTGTAGTGGTGGACCGGAGGTTTCTATGAAGTGATGTACGCTGATCTTGGTGTTGAGTTGCATTGCTCAGTTAGTGCCGGGGAATTCTTTCAAAATATCGTGGTACGACTTTGTAATATCAATACTACGTATAGTTGGTATATTTTCGGTGCAAATCGGAGCGTTGATTTGTAGGCTGGTAACTCCGTCGATGAATTTTCTGTTCTTTAGGTCTAAAATGAGTTGGTGGTGCTTTAGGAAATCGGCTCCCAGGATCGGTTTTGAGACGTCGGCGACAGTAAACTTCCATTTGTATGGTCGGCGGAGGTTGAGGTCGAGTTCGAGAGTTTTCTCGCCATAAGTAATCATGCCGCTCTCGACGAACTCGCCAAACTCGCCGACAAAATGATAGAACAAAATCGAATCTCAGCCGTGTCGAACGCATCATTACCGTCAGCATCGTCACCGCAACGTCAAGACACGACGCCCTTAATCGAAGAAATAAGAAAATTACATCTGGAAATCACCGAGCTTAAAAACCACCAAGACTTCCGCCGCTACGCAACGCAATATCCACGTACACGATGGCGTCAGCAAAGCCGTTCCCGAGAACGAAGGTAAATACCTTCAACGCAAAGACGCTCGCAAGATTCATAATGCTTCGCGCGTCGATCGTCGGCTACCCGCTCGCCGCGCCACACATTCCATTCTGCAACTTCGGAGTATTATTTTTCTACCTCGCATCAAGTACCTCTCTCTGCTAAACCAATAATTCTTAAACGCTTGCGTTACGAATGTTTTGAATACCGAAATAAGACATTATTTATCCGGCACTAAAGGTTTTTATAGCACCCAAGGTGAAAGGTGTAACACACGGGGTGACTGTAATCTATATTAAGGGATATGTAATATAATATATTCCTTCTTTATGCTTAAATTATATTACTTATATATTATATAAGTAATATAATTAAAGCATAAAGAAGGTTTATAAATAAGTAATATAATTAAAGCAGGATTATTTTTACAAAGTAGCATTGGCATGGCCTACTACCTATATAATTTTTGGGCATGGCACCAAGTAACCTTATAAAATCAATGTTGGCACCTACCAGTCATGAATTAAAAATCAAAGTGATGTTGTTGACTCTTAGAGTATATTGTTCTGTGTTGTTGACCATTGTTGACACATCGCACGCTTAATAATAAACCGGATTAAGACGAAACTTCACTTTTTTGGGAAATGGCGGTCAAAGTTTTGAGTCCCTACCTTGTTGAAAACATTTTGATGGTTTTGACGTGTTTATGGTGTTATTTTTATTTTCTTGGTCTTCAATTGTAGAGAGATATATAGCGAATAGAACTGACATAATAGTTTTATTATATTATTAATATCAAATTAATAAATGAAGTTTATTTTCTAAACTTTCTACTTATGTCAGTTTAGTATAAAAAATTATGATTTATTTTCAAAATGTTTGCAAACTAATATTAAATAATTCAGTTTAGTATTAATTATTATAATATTTTTTTTAGATGTATAATACTTATTACACTTTAACAGTAAAACGGAAATAAGAATACAGAAATATTTGGCAAAACACCTTTATATTTGTTAATGTAAAATAACAGTTTATATTTTAGTTTTATCGTAACTGCTTTTTATCCTAATAACAATAGTAATTATAATAATCAGCCATAATAGGAACTTAACATTGTTAACGTTATTTTTTAACAATCTCGTAATAGTAATTAAAGTTTCATATTCATCACAAAATGCTTAAAATAAAATAAAAATAACATAAACTTCTTATATACCTATTTGTACTTGGTACATCTACCAACATTAATTATAATCAATAATTAGAATCAACAGAACTAAATAGATTTACCTATTAGTCTTAATCAGTCTCGTTAGTTGTGACTACTCAAAATTAATTATACTTATATATAAAAAACCGACGACAAATATGTGTCTATAAAAGTTAAAGAATTGAGTTGTAAAAACCTGCATAGTAAGATGGAATCAGCCCCTTTGCGATTAACTCTTTCAAGTCCTTCTTTTTATTAGCGCTTATCTCTTGATTTTGCGTATATGCTGCTTTCATTGTTATTTCTGTGACTGATTTCATCTTCCTTCGCTTATTTCGGACATTAACTTCTCTGTAGATTTCATCCTTGTAAGAAGTCTTAAAGTAAATAGGAACGGATTTTCTTTTGTGACCTTTAACACCTTTATATCATTCCAATTGACATTAAGGCTGCTTTCATCTGTACTATAATTAAAGCCCCATTCCTCTTGCAACAGTTTAAAGTCCAGAATACTGTCGAATGTCAACTCATGGATGTTAATCGGGGGGTTACATTTTTTGGCGTTTTTAATTAATGTTATGTACTGAACTGCGGTATAGATGGGGCCGGACTTAAGATTTTTTGAAGTGAAAACTTCTTTAGCGGCGTTGAGCACTTTTTCTGTAATGGGTATAAAATCTTAAACTCGCGTCAGGACACGTGACCTGATCGAAAAAGCGTAGGACGGATGGAGAATGTTGAGGTGACAGGTTGACTATGGTCTCGGTTGCTTAGCGACAGACTGTTGATAATGTCTTTTACTTGTCTCTTGTTTTATTGTCAATATATATTTTTCGATTCTCTATAATAACTAATGTTTTCTTATATCTTATTACCTAACTTAACGTTCACTTTAATATGGTTTGTCATGTTTGTGTACGATAGCGCAATAAATGAATATTGTATTCTACCACATAAATGATAGTACTTTTATACTGATAAAGCAATTGGTGCAAAATTATTCCCTAACCATTCCAAAATATCAAACATGCTCAACGTTAATAATCAAGTTTTCACTTCTGCCGGCACTCCCGGAGTGCAACCCGTCTTTTTTTTTAACTTCTTTTTCTATTAAACTGTGTATGCTGTCTGCTTCATTTTGCGTATGCCCTCGGATCATGAATTTATGTGTGATACTTTGGATGTTAAAAAGATGAACTGCATACATATACATCGTCATTATATATTTATTTTTATTTTGTCCCGCACAATTATCAGAATAAAAAATAATGTTCAAAGGTTCCTGTGCAACCTTACTAATTTCCTCCAAGTATTTCCAAACACATGTACCTATTTCGATCGCGCCACGCTTCGCATCCGATTCCGTCCAAAAATAGCTATGTACTGATTCAAAAGCGCCCTTTTTATCTGTTTGAGATAACTCAGTTACTGTCAAGTTGTAACTATTGAGTTTGGACTTATAGTAGAACGCTGACGAGTCACCACGTGGGCACTGTAAAACAGCTTGCAAGTCATATATTACGACTTTGTTATTTTCAGTAATATTTTTTCGGTCTAACTTTTTTTCATCTCTACTCAGTATCTTTTCCTCATGATGTTGGTCATATTTTTCTTTAAGCCCTCGTTTTTGGTCCGCTGTTGAATTATTGTCGTAAGACAAACAAAGATCACACATATCTTTTTTAGGTCGAAAGAAAGATATATTAAATTCCTTTGTAAATATGTTATAATAAGTCATGTAACTCCCTGTCTCTTTGATGTTTCGTGTTTGTATTTCTTTAAAATCATCATAAAGGTCTTTGATTGTCTTTCCCCCATCTATGTATTCTTTTGAGGTAGTAGCTCTAATATAATGAGATTCCATACGTGGGATAGAGTTTATGTGTTCTTTAATATATTTTAATAGTTCGGGATTTAATTTTTTGTAATTACCATGCTTTCCACGTAAGTCATCTTCTATAAAGTTATTGCTATTTGTTTTTTGCTGTGTGGTGAATATCATTCGATCTGAAATGTTCAAGGTAGCTTTAAAAAAAGTTTTACAGACTCTAATTTGTTGACTGTCAATAGTAAAATAATATGCTTTGTTTGGTTTTCGGGGATTCTTTGCGTTTGTATATTGATATTTTGGCTTGATATCTACCATAGATGATTTAATATAAGCTCTTTGTTGGTTCAAGTCCCGTAATCCCCAAAAAAAATTGAACAGCTCGTATCTGGAGTCATTACCAATTTGGTTTGCACATTTAAGTTTACATTTGTCCGTACACGGTGGTTGAAGACAGCGACTTGGATTTTTTTTCCCTTTTTTTGATACAGACGTGTATGACTGACCGCTGTTACGTAAACGTTTGGCTCTGTTTTGTTTCCATTTGTTTGTGTCTTTTACCCGTTTTCGGCCTCTTTTTACCTCAGTATTTGGAACATCAGAATCACAGGAACTTGATGACGATCCAGATGACGGAATTAACCCTTTGTATGCCGGAACGTAGATCCACGCGAGACACAATTGATTTTCTATTGTGTCTAGAATCTCGGCATACGAGAAGTTAAGAAGTTTAGGTTTATTTTTGTTTCTGTTGTCAGTCGTGTACATATAACTAGGATCATCATCACTCAGATCTACATCGCTCTCATCAGAACAAAACGGAGAAATCGCATAATTTGGTGTAGAATTAAGTTGGGTCCTAAAAACAATAAAACATAATATAAATAATACTGTTTTAATGCAGATTTACATTACTTACTTTAATTTATATACGTTTATTTTATTTAACATTAGGTATGTATAGTAATTATTTATTGATATAATATGTATGTATGTTACAAAATAAGAAAATATTATATGTATATAATTGTATTAGTCCCTCATATTCTTATTATATTATTTATTATACGTTATTAAATACATATTTACTGTAATTTCCAGGTGTTGTTGTTCTGGATTCATGATTCTCTCAATGCCATTTGCCTCTTTATTAGGAACAGCTACCGGATTCTGGTTAGCTAGGTGTTGGTCGCACTCGTCAGAATCTTGAGAAGAACAATCAGAATATGAAACTAGCAAGTTCTTGGTAATTGCAGGCGTGTGTGATAAATTTTCTTTATTCTGAAATAGGTAAACATGTTAGTTACAATGAATGATTGTACTTAAAACATAATAAAAACAGTTTATGGTAACCATAACATGTTGCTACTTACATTGGTATTTTTTTAATAAGGCGTGAAGGAGTATCTTCAATGATTTCATTACTGTCACGTTCGTCGTCATTACTCAGTATTGGAGATGGTTTTTCGGGTAAATGTGAGTTATCATCAGAGCTTGGAGAAGATAAGCCTGAGGAAGAAGAGTCTGAGGAAGACGAATCTGAAGAAGAACTTGAAGAACTGCTTGACGATGACCTGGATTTCCTGCATGGTGGTGTTGGCGACCTGGACTTTTTGAATGATGGTGATCTTGATGTACTACGTGATGATGTTGATTTCCTGCATGGTGAGCTGGAGACCTTGTCTTCCTGTGTGATGTGCTGGACTTTATCGTCTGTTCCATTAAGCAGACTCTATAAAATTAATAAATTTGAAAAACTAAAACTTTGACTTCGATTTGACTTATTATTAAATTTTATGCCTCCGAATGCATGTTATTATGTTTTTATTAAAGAAAAAGATAAAACCCTCAATTAATTCAGAGAATATTACGTGAAAATGTAGGCACCTCGAGTGTAAGTTTGCAAGATCATAATGCTAAGAATATAAGGGTAAGGATAAAAGTCTTAACGCAAAAGCGATAGTTACGTTAACTTACTTGCAAATTTACAGTCGGGTTATTGCACTTGTAATTACGTATACACGACTTTATTTACTTACTTTTATTTCGACTGGCTTACAATTATTCGTATCAGTACAACCAGCACTATTAGACATCATAAGAAGTTTTAGGCACCGCTGCTTCCTATTTGCAGACGTCATCTTCAAGATTAAAACTATAAAATCAGAAGTAAACTTTTTTATTAATCGTTATTTAAAATAATTTTGAAAGGACATTTTCTAATAAACCGCAGCAACTTCTATAGCACTTTTAGACTTTAGGATCATTTAAAACGTAAACCGCAGTAAACACAAGTATTATTTTAATATACCGATAGTTTTGGTAATAAAGTGATATAAAATGAATTGCTTCTCGAATAAAAGTAATCATTTTAAACTAAACCGCACTAATACGCAATCTTTCTTGTCAAGACAATTTTAGTTTAATGATAAATTGCAACAAGTCTAAATAGTACATGCTGTATTTTAACACCGTTTTCAACTAAAGTGAAATAAAATGAATACATGCTAGTATAAAAAAAAATTGAGTAGAATAATCTCACCTGCGTTTGAAAATACACCGAATTATTTCACCTTACCCCACCGTAGTCACAAAACAACGACACCTATCTCACATGACGGTCGCCGCATCACTGAATGACTCTCTATCGCATGAAATGCATTGTCGCGCGCTTTTGTGGAAAAGAGAGGGGTGATCTAACAATCGGCCATTTTAGTTTGTTTCGCTTGGCGGGATTGTACCTATAGATTCTTCAAACGGAGTTAGTTCGTTTTATTAGCAAAAGTGGGAATCCTTAATTTTTGACATATTCCGGTTTATTATTAAGCGTGCGACATGTCATCATGTTCCTATATTTAAAAAGTACTCTGTGCATGTCATCATTATGTCAAATTTGTTATAGAGACTATAATTTAGTTTTTGATTAGGTATTTCAAAATTGCATGTGTGATTGAAAAAAAAATTTCAAATCTAAATTATAAAATAATGAACTAAATAAAGTTATAAAAAACTTAGGAATTAACTAAAAACATCTAATGTTATGTTGTGGTGCTGTATTCGTCATTAAAATATTTGTACATAGCTCATATTGACAAACTTTGTTGTTAATTATGAAAGAAACTGAAGAGATTAAAAATGAAGACTCTAAAATTTCATGCCTTAAAAACAATCATATACTTACAGTGTTACTATGTGCTATTTCTATTCCATTGTCGATGTCCATGTGGATATTGAATATTATTTATTCTAAACTCATTAAGGGCAGTGAAGGACACGATGGTAATGACCATGATAAAAATAATGTTATTAATTACTTTTTGTTATATGCGTTCATTATTTCAGACACGTTATTTCAGAACCAGTGGTTATTTCTCCAGCAAGATGGATGGCATCATGTTTCATACCTCTGGCAATGGCAGTGTACGGATATAAAAAAAAAAGTGTTAATTTAAGTGGTGCTTGTCTTGGTTTTGTAGTGGGTTTAATTCTTACACTGAGTAACTATTGCTTCTTGGCAGCTTTATTTACTTTCTTCATTACTGCATCAAGAGCAACAAAAATTGGTACTCGTGTCAAAAGAAGAATTGAAGAGGAGTTCAAAGAAGGTAGATAAAGCCTCCTCTAAAGGAATGTTCTCTGTTTTCAACATAAGATATAGGTTACAGTAATCATTTAATATTTTCAGGTGGCCAAAGAAACTGGATACAAGTACTCTGTAATAGTGGAATGGCAACTCAACTGGCCTTGTTATACTTATTAGATATTGGAGCTTCTGAGAGGCCAATAGATTTTGTGAAAGATTACAGAGCTTCATGGCTTTCTACAGGTGTACTTGGTAAGACTATGACCCTGGACCTAACTAACTTAATGAGTTGAAGACTATTGTACTTACATTTATATATTTATTAAATTTTTCAGGTGTATTTGCATGCTGTAATGGTGATACATGGGCATCAGAACTGGGCACTGTTCTGGCAAAATCAGATCCTTATCTGGTTATATCTTGGAAGAAAGTTCCAAGAGGTACCAATGGTGGAGTCTCTATTATAGGCACTTTCTTCAGTACAGTTGGAGGGTTTATTATAGGAATATCATATTATCTGTCTATCCTCTACTTTACGGATAAAGCTTTATGGGCTAATGCTCCCCCTCAGTGGCCAGTCATTCCATTTGGAGCATTAGCTGGACTTCTAGGAAGTATGATAGATTCAATAATGGGAGCAACATTGCAATATTCCGGTTGGTTACTATTTATGCTTGATATAATGGCTGTCATATCACCTACTTACTGAAAAATACCTAAAAAAAATATGTTTCAGGTCTGGACAAAAATGGAAAGATTGTATCACATTCCAGTGTAACAGTCAAACACATATGTGGGAGAAATATTCTAGATAACCATAGTGTCAATCTCATATCAACAGTTATTATGGGGCTACTTATGCCCACTATATGTAAATGTACATGGCCTCTGTTTTAAATTGAATTCCGTTTCTGTCAGATTTAATTTTTAGGCATCTTCATCATCACAAACTTTTTTCTCATATACTTTTTATAACTAATTTATGGATATGAAATAACAAAGATTCAGAGGGAGAACGACACCAAGTAAGCTATATTAAATATGACAATAAAAAATTAAGTTCTATTTGCCTACTCTTTTTAAAAGGCTAAATGGAAAAAAGACTAGAAGAACAATTTTCATAATAAATGTTTCATATCAACTCTTTTTCACTCGACATTCATTGCACAAATTATAATATTCATTCATTGTCATCGTCACCGTCAGACCGTCACCTCCCTCCCACTCCCAGCACAAATATATAGGTATTACCAGCCACAAATTATATAGGTATTATTACCAGCCTTATTTTTTCAGTGACATTGACAACCTGTCGAACCACTACTGTAGTGCATTATTTCATCGTTTATTATTCCCTTTTTTGTTAGGTTGACACCCCTGTATGTCAAGAAGGCGCGTATGCGTTAGAAACATCATTTCAAATCCATTTTACTTTCACCAGCATTCGAGCATGATTTTAAAACAGAATCCAAAACATACGTCTGCATCGAATTCTTATCCTAAATGAACCTACCTTTTGACAGAAATCGACAGGGATACCAACCTAACAAAAAAGGGAATATACGATGAAATGAAACGCACTAATTTATGTCTAAATCGATCCAACTGTATTTACTACTTTGAGGTAACTACTGTTTAGCTGAAATAAATCTATGATTTACTTATTAGTAGTAACAGCCAGCAGTGTACTTAGTTTTCGATCATTGTTTTTATTTTTTTACTGTTTTTTAAATAAAAAAGCTATGTATTACAATCAATATTTTATTTAAGTAGATATGTTACCTTCATTTAGAGTAATTTGCTTACGTTGAAATCTGACCAAGACTGCACACATGGAATGGACAATTTGCCATTGTTTCACGTAACTATTAGAAGAACAAAAAACACGAAAAAGCAGAGACATGAAAGAGATAGTTAATTTTAATGAGTGCACTTATTCCAATTTTAAATTAATGTTATCTTGTGCATAGTATGTACATTTTTATAATCGCAGAGTGGACACTCGATTGAAAACAAAGTACATAGTACTGAAATTTTACAGCATAAAAAAGGTAAAGGTAATAATTATTGTTTGATTACTTACATATTTTTAGCAAGTTTGAAAGCTTCCCATGATGTCCCATTGTCATCTTGTAAGGATCTGATGATGAGATCCTGGAGAAATCCAGGGAACTCTTCAAATACTATAGGCACTCTTATGGCAATTCCGATGTTTTCTTTAGTAACTCATGCATATGCTTCCGGAAAGCACCATTTGGTGAAGTGGAACTGATGATGAAGACCACAAATGGTCATCGAAACTATTAAATACTTAGCATTTCAGGGAGGTGATACGATTACTTAAGCAATTTATGCTTGACTCAATGCATGTGATGAAGTAAAACTGATGATGAAGTACCAGGAGAATTACTTAATAAGTAACATCTCTGCACCGGGAAAAGCAGCATTTTGTAAAAGGTAGCAGTTGACATAATGTATTAGCATAAGCACGGGACCTCATCTACCTTTAAAAATTGTGAAATAAAAAAAAAAATATAAAAAAAATTAAACCGACTTCATTTTATTTAGATTACCCATAGATCAAAGCAGAATTTATTGAATCCTAAAAGTAGGCGTCAGGTTTTCACCAAAAGTATAAACCAGTACTAAGAAAATTTGCAATTACGCAGCGCCAATTCTTCGGCTACAAGGGTACATAACAAGCGTTTACCTGCTTAAGGTTTTTTTCAATAAAATATCAAATGCTGGCTGAGCAAAACCAGCGAGGAGTAAGTATTTGCATACCACTTGGACAACACCCTTGTATGTGGCAAAGCAGTGTCAAACACACTTCTTACATATTTGTAGGCAGCAGAAGAATGAAAATGAAGTGTGAGTGCAAATTTTCTCAGAGCGGGCGGATACTTCACACTATATTATATTGATATCTTTGACTTTTTTTAAATATATTCTATTTATTAAGTCTACTTCGGTTTTTAAATTTAAGTCTGAAAATTGTTCCTTTGAATTGAAATTGTAACCGCACATGTCTCGGTGAAACAAAATAGATGTTGGCTCTGAAAAGAACCGTTTGATGACGTCATAATGCTTCGCGCGTCGACCGTCGGCTACCCGCTCGCCGCGCTACACATTCCATTCTGCAACTTCGGAGTATTATTTTTCTACCTCGCATCAAGTACCTCTCTCTGCTAAAGTGGTTCGTAGCGGTGAGGAGGGATTGGTCTTGCCCGACAGTGTAGTGGTGGACTGGAGGTTTCTATGAAGTGATGTACGCTGATCTTGGGGTTGAGTTGCATTGCGGTCAGTCTTGTGGTGCCGGGAATTCATCAGTGCCAACATCTATTTTGTTTCACTGAGACATGTGCGGCTACATTGGCATTTAAAGATGGGCCTCACGGAATGACGCTTAAGATTATGGATGCTGGAAATAACAAAAACTAGCGAACGAAAGTCCAGATTCAGTCCCTAAATCCTCAGTGACGCAAAAATAAATAAGATTTAACACTCGAGCATCGTACAAAATAGAACAGTAGGCGTATTACCTAGTTATAAGCCTACAGATCTCATAGAATCGACGTTTAATTAAACATGGTACATACAGAACCGTGTAAACTGATTTTCGTTTGCCAAAATATCAATAATAATACCCAGAACCGTGTAAACTGATTTTCGTTTGCCAAAATATCAATAATAATACCGTTTGGAGCCAAACGAAGCATTCTACCAGCGTAACGTTTGATATGTGACAGTATTTAACACTAGAAATCCCTTCAAATAAGGCATCAATATGAAAAAGCGAAAATTATATTTCGTACCGTCACACTGTGTGGCCACTCTTTGAAACCTTTACGTTACGTGAATTTTGCGTTACGAATGTTGAAAAGCAATTCACAGTAAAGAGAATTTCCGTCACTGAGGATCTAGCTTTACCTGGAACCAATCAGTGCAGTACTTACGATACATTTCGAGAATGAAATTTGTATGAAGAATGAGTTAGGGTGACCAAGTAGTATTTTTGTGCGGACATCGTATTTATTAATTTTATTTATTTGGAATTTTATCAACGACGCGATTAACACTAAAATATCAACAAAAACAGACACATTACCATTTATAACAAATTGAAACCTTAATTTACAGGTGACAACTACATGCAATATTAATAACTAGCTTTATAAACAAAACTTACATAGAAAATTAGGTTAAATTAAGTTCAAATTAAATGAGGTGCCTTCGTAATACGGTAAAATGGCCAAGGTATTCAGATTTGCGCAGACAAATAGGTCTCAATTTTATCGAAGTCACAACAGTATACTTTGACATTAAATTCTGTATTGTGGTGGAAACATTCCATTTTAATGTGAAAATAAACTTGTAAGAAGTTTAGAACTACCTATCAGATTTAGAACTTAAGATAACAAACAATGTCTTGGCAATTTGGTGGGAGATATCCATATTTTTTACTCGGTAGGCCCCAAGGGGTCGGTCAGGGAGGCCCCTGGACTGTTAATGTAGTATTATTATAGTATTAGATACAAGAAGACGTGACATTTGACAGTGATGTTATTAAAAATGTAAAATTATTTGTCAAATAAGCAGCAGTTAGGAATATTTTTCAAGTATAGATTTACCTATAGATTCGGAATCCTCGCGAAGAGCTGAGCACTTTGATTCTTATTTCTATAGCTATACGGAACGTTATACTTAAATATTGCGTAAATGTATTATGTATATTTTTATTATTTTTAAATTCAAATACCATTTTCTTGAAATTTGTCTAACCTTCCTTACTGCGTTTTAAATAAGCACGGCAGAGTTGACAATGACAGTCAATTCAAGTAGTGAAAGAGCGAACAAAATCTAAGATATCGATATTCGATATTTTCTAATTTACTTAATGCCAATAAAATCTTCAAGAAAAAACAGTTTGTTTGTGATTGTTTTGTGTTTTTTGGAATACATTGTTTTTATGATTATTGCTGAATAGATTTACTTTTATGTTTGCTAGGTAAACCACCACCAGGAAGGTGGACCACGGGTCAGAAATATGTGTGTGTTTAACGTAGTGGTTCTTTTTTTTCAGACCTTTTTGAATATGGATTGATAAACATTTCAATTGTAAATACCCAAAATGTTTATATTGTTCATGAACGCGAATTTGTGCGTAAAAATTTAAATTTTGATTTTTTTTGGTTTTTTTTTTTTATCTTAACCAAAGTGTTAATCTTTAAAACATGTTTTGGTTTAATAACGAAAATTACAACTTTTACGTAGTTATCGATATTTAAGTTCTGCCACTGTCACATCACTACTAGAAACCATTACGTCAGTTTTTTTTTAAATCCGAAATAAGCAAAAGCCTTACCAATTTAACTACGTGAGAACGCACTTACGCTCTTTTAGAATGAGCAAGTTTTGAAATACGGATTTAATACACAAATATAATGCTAAAAATAAAAATAAAAAATATGTGTCTCGTATTTTAACATGTAGTTTTATTATGCATAGGAAAATTTGCATTATATATTTTTGAAATATTGTCCATTTGTGTTTTATTAACTCAAAACAAGAAAAATATTTTGCTACAAATTAATTGTTTACCTATCAATAATAAAATGTCCAAGTATTACAGTTCCATCTCGCAATACTACAATAATTTAAATGATTTGTTGTAAAACAGACAAGTAGGAAGTGTAGCGTTAAATAACCGCTACTAGTTGTCGACCTTCGGCGCCGCCGAATTAATTATCTTTCAATTGTATCTTTAAATATGTAAAACCTCCATGTTTATTTGCTGGCAGTTTTTCTTGTAACTTTTGAATTTTCAAATAAGTTTTTTTCTGCTTGCGTTGTCAAGGCGATCTGTTTGGATTTTTTCGTCAGATATTTTCTTGAATTCGTCGTGGCGTGTTATTTTTTTTTGAAGTTGTGTGCTTCGTCAATGATTTGGCAAATAAGCCATTACTATCCTGTTTTTAAGGCGGCTGTGAAATCCAGCCGCTGTTACCGTTAATTTAATTTGGAAGCCAGGTTTACTGGGTAAGTCGAGGGCATTTCCGATGCATTAGGGGTGGGTTTTGAGTTTGCTAGTTACTTTCGTGTGGATGTAGTATTGATAGGGTGTGTTTGTTTTTTAGCTAAACCGTACGGGCTAACCGAGGACCTCGTTGCCCGCTGTCTCCCGTCGTTCACGTGGTGGTCTCCGCCTGGGAACCTTCCTGTCCGGCTTACGGAGGGCTGGGGGCGGACGGTCGTCTCGCCGGTGCTCCTGCACGACCGTTTGTGCGTATAGTGGTTTCGGACGGGCCGTCGGTGCCCGGGTTGCCCGTGCTTGTGGCCGGATCAGTACACGGGGCTACATTGTAGCTATTGTCTTTTTTTTATATATCCGGTTTTAGTTTTTATGTTCCGATATTTTTGGTGTTTTTTTATATATTTTAGTTAATGTTTTAACCTTTATTAAGAAGTGTTATCCTCCCATCTAAATCCGATTTCACTGGTGATCGATTGAATCACCAGTGAAATATTTTCCAAATTCCAATAACGCCACCGTCGGGCTACCAAGTTTTAGTTGCATTTTTACAAACCGTCGGCTCTCATCCCATCACACCCATGCCCATCAACACCACCCGACCACGCCGTTTTTTTTATAATTATGCAATTTCCCTTTTTTTAAGTTAAATAATTTTTTTGGGGTAATTCAGATAATTTTTTGCCCTTAATTTTTTATTTTAATTTCAACGTTTGCGTTATTTATTTTACTTACTTTAAATATATGTTGTGTAACATTTTCGGCAAATTTTAGTTAAATAAATTATACGTGTACAGATGAAGTGAAGTTTCTTTTTATCTTTATTTTCATTACAAAATGGCGCCCGAACAAATAAGTAAGTGATCTTGTTTGTTTTTATTTGAATTGAATTATTTAGTTGTGTAGTAGTTCCTTTTAATTTTTTTTTGTTAGTGGGGAGATGGTGACCGTTAACGGTCGCGTTATAATAATTATCTCATCTCAATTCTAGCCACCTGAAGGTCTACGAAGAATCCCGTTCCAACCGTCACTACCGCTGTCGCTGACCGACGACTGGATTTCTACCTTTTTTTGTCAAGATACGCTTTCGGTGTTCAGTGCTGTGAACAGTTTAGTCTCTTCAATTATGGATTTTACCATTGTTTTAAAAATTGAAAGTTTGTGCAACTATTGTGCGATTTTATTTTGATTCCCTCATATATACCCTGTGTTATTTATTTGGTAGAATAGTTCCCGTAGTTTGTATTTATTTTTGTGTAGTTGATGTGTTTTTTTATTATGTTTCTTTTCGCCATCGTTTTTTCGTCGATGTACTTTATTTGTGGCTGCCGTGATCGTGTTTTAGTGTTCGGTTTCGATCTCGCTATGCGGTACCTATTTGTGAGTTAACCCGGGTTTGTCTTTGTTATTTTATTTTATTCTTCATTTTTTTATTTAGACGCGTTGATTTTAGGTTTTCGAACTTTGACTTCAAAGTTTGATTTACTCCTTTTTTTTTGCCTTTGGTCTTGTTCAACGTTAACATAATTATTATTTTTAACCCGTTACCGTTGATTATAACGCTATGTCGCAACATAGTTTTGAGGGGTCAATGACCACCTGCTTTTTGACGAGATGCGCGAGATCCGTGATACGCCCTTCGCACCCTCGGGATCTAATGCACGTCTTCCACGTGTTTTGAATCCGCAGGCAAGCGATGTGGAGCACAATTTTGATGTCGGGTCACGGCCTCGTGCTGATTGCAGACACGCATGCTGTCCCTCAGTTCCTTTAAAAGGCGAGTCCCTTACCAAATGGAACTTGATTTTTTCCGGTGAGACATGCGTACGCGAGTTCTTTTTTCGTGTTGAGGAAGAAGGAGTCGCACGTGATGTCAGGCCGGCTTACGTGGTCAGGCGCTTCCACGAACTGTTGTCGGGTAGCGCTTTGAAATTTTTTAGAGCCATAAGGTATCCTGGACTCTCGTACGCTGAGCTTAAAGCCGATTTTTGCAAAACTTTTGACGTAACGGACTACGATTTTAAAGTAGAAAGCCAGCTCCGTGCGTTATCCCAGAAAGCCAATCAGTCTGTGGTTGACTTTGTGATTCAGGCCCGCGATCACAACGCAAAACTTAGCTCTCCGTTATCGGAAGAGAGTTTGTTCAACGTAGTGAAGTATGGCATGAATCCAAAGTACCATCCTTGCCTCGCTACGAACATAGTGAGAGACATTGACGGCTTGCTGGAGATTGCCAGGAATTTCGAGGCCTTTCAAAGTCCACTACCGGTGCGTTTGGCGATAGCGCCTGTCAGTGCCGAGATTGTTAAGGAGGCCGGGGCTCACCCACCGGTGACATGTATGAAGTGTGATGCGACTGGACACAATTATCGCAACTGTCCCAACATAACGGAAGCTGTATGCTTTAGGTGTAAGCGGGTCGGAGCGATTACCCGCGATTGTCCTCGATGTAATCCTACACCGTCAAAAAACGGGTCATCGGCGCACTGAGAGGTCCATCAGTGTCGCCCGTGGTGGTAAATAGTTCGAAGGACAATAGATTGTTCGTCGAAGTTAGTATTGCTAATTACCCTGTCAAGGCTCTTTTGGATTCAGGTGCCCAAATTTCGCTGATCGATGTTTCCCTTTTGACGGAACTCGGTTTAGCGTATTGTAACAACATCCGTCCGTCTGTTGTTGCTGCCGATAATTCACCTATCGATATTTTGGGTGGATTGGACATTCCTGTTTTTTTAACGGTACCCGTATTTTACTTTCATGCCTTGTCAGTTGTAATTTACCAACTTCATTTATTTTAGGGATTGAATTTTGGAATTCATCCGGTCTTACGGATATTGTGAAAAGCGCATTCGCGGTCGGACAGGCTGGGAAACTTTTCGTCCCGCCGCCTGGTCCCCCTGGAGTGGACCCTCCAGTGGTTGGCGAGGTACGTTATGTTTACCCGCGCACTGTGCTTTCGACAGACCAAGATGCTAGGCTTCAGGCTGTGATCGGCGAGTTCGAGGAGATTTCATCTGAGAAGGCCGGTTTGGGCTGTACGTCTTGGCTTTTTCATAAGATTGAGACTATTGGTTCTCCCATTCGACAACGCTACTATCAGTTGTCGCCCGTTAAGCTCAAGGTTCTTAACGAGGAGATTGACAAGATGCTGGAGTTAGGAGTTATTCGTCCTTCGCGGTCTCCTTGGGCATCACCCGTTGTGATGGTTACCAAGAAAGATGGTAGTGTCCGATTTTGCGTGGACAGTCGGAAGTTAAACAGCGTGACCGTAAGAGACTCCTATCCTCTCCCTCGCGTCCAGGATATTTTAGATAACCTTCGGGGTGCTAAATATCTGACTTCATTGGATTTTAGGAGTTCTTTTTGGCAAATCCCCTTGTCGGACAAGGCTAATTGCGAGAAAACGGCTTTTATCGTGCGGCAAAGAGGTCTGTTTGAGTTCGTACGCCTTCCTTTTGGCCTTACGAACGCAGCGTCAGAAATGCAGAGGCTCACTGACATGATTGTCAATTTTGAATTTTCCCCAGAGTCAGATGACTTCGTTTTTGGTTATGTGGATGATCTGGTTCTGGTTTTACGGGATTTTAACAGCCATCTTCGACTTATCCGCAAGGTTCGTGATAGGTTAAAGGAAGCTGGCCTTACCGTCAATTTAAAGAAGTGCGAGTTTTGTAAATCGGAGTTGAGATACCTTGGCTACATCGTCAATGAGCGGGGTCTTCAGACTGATCCGAAGAAACTTGAGGCGATAAGTGATTATCCGACACTCACGAGTGCCAAGTCCCTCCGTGCCTTTATTGGCATGTGCTCATATTACCGACGGTTCGTTGACGGTTTCTCTTCGATTATTGCACCTCTTACAGCGTTGATAGGTAAAAGGAAAGGACGTGATCCCATCGATTGGAATCACAGCGCAGCGGCGGCCTTTGCGAAGTTAAAGGATGCCTTGATGAACTCACCGCTTATGACCTGCCCGGATTTCTCGAAGCCTTTTATCCTACAGTGCGACGCTAGCCAGGTTGGTCTTGGTTCTGTACTCGCACAGGAATTTGATGGCGTCGAGCACCCGATCGCTTATTATTCGCGTTTGTTCACTAAGGCTGAACGTAATTATGGCACAACTGAACACGAGCTTCTCGCGGTTATTGATTCCATCAAGTATTTTCGCGGATACCTCGATGGGATGAAGTTTAAAATTGTGACTGATCATATCGCTCTTAGATGGTTGATCACTCTCGATAATCCTACAGGGCGTTTGGCCCGCTGGGCAACACTGATTTCTCAATATAATTTTGAGATCGAACACAAGAAGGGCGTTTTAAATGTTGTTCGTGACGCCTTATCCCGTGCTCAGGTAGGGCTTGTTTCGTTTGAACGCGGCGTTGAATCTTCTGGGGACCCCTGGTTTGAACGTGTTTTTAACGGCGTAAGGGAGACCCCCCAGATGTTCTCGGCGTTTGCTTTGCGCTGTGGTGTTTTGATGCGTAAAGTAGCTGTTGAGAGTCCATTGACACCTAACTCGTGGCGTATCGTTTTGCCTGCGTCAAAGACCAGAGAGGCCATCGCGGAAATCCATAACGGTTTCCCTAATGTGCACCCTGGCGTTATGAAGACGTACCTCAAGGCCCGTGACTTATATTACTGGCCGTACATGTTCCGAGATGTCGCCAGATTCTTTTCCGAATGTCAGGTCTGTAAAGCGTATAAAATCGCTAATTCGCAGCCACGCGGTCAGCGGCTGTATCCACGCCCTGTCGTCGCCCCGATGGATCTGCTGTCAATTGATTTGATAGGTCCACTACCTAACACTCGCAATGGTTTCCGTTACATCCTTACGATGGTAGACGTGTTTACCAAATTTGTGTGGCTGTCTCCACTCAAAAGGGTGAACGCGGCAACAATTTCTGCAGCGTTGGAAACTGAAGTTTTCTTGCGTTACGGCGTTCCGGCCAACATTCTGTGCGATAACGCTACTGTTTTTCACAGCGCTTAGTTTTTAAGCTTTTTATCGAGCTTCGATATTGCCGATCCGTGTTATACTCCCTATTATTCTCCTCAAGCGAACGTGGTGGAAAGGTATAACCAGGTAGTGGTTACCACCCTTAGCATTTTGGCTGGCAACGATCAGCGCAGTTGGGCGGATAATTTGCGCCGGGTCGCTCTTTATTTAAATTCTTGCATTAATTTAGCTACTTCATATACACCGAATTTCCTTATGTATGGACGCGAAGTTTCGATGATTCGTCAACGTGTGGATGGCCAGGTTGTGGACCAAGAGGTGGGACACAGCCGGGACGAGCACGCCTCTAATCTTCGTACGCTTCGTGAGGTTTATGAGAGGGTTGCGGATTCGATGGTTCTAGCCTTCCACCGTAACGCTAGGAAGTTCAACGCGTACCGTAGGTCGGTTAGGATCGATGTTGGACAGGTTGTCTGGCGAAGAAATTTCCAAAGAGGAACTTCTGATGCATTCAGAGGTGGCAAATTCGCGCCACGCTTTGTGCAGTGTCGGGTTGTTGAACGCGTGTCTCCGCAAGTTTACGTTTTGACCGATGCGGATTCGGAACACGTGGGCACATATCACATAAAAGATATTTTGAAGTGATTTGTTTTTTTTGTTTGTTTACAATTTGTTTTCTTTTTGTGTTTGAGTTAACTTAAATTGTTTTCCCAAAATTCTAAAAGACGCGTTTGACCGTCTGATGACCTTTTAGGGTTCTTTTGGTTCTTGTTTCGTTTGTGTGTTTGTGTGTATGTTTCTTGTATCTCCGTTCTGGAGTGTGTTCTGGTGGCGTTCGGATGGTGGTTGATGTATACTTTGTCCGACTAGGAAGGTGAGTTGGGCGACTTGTGGTCGTTTTCTGTGCAGTTATTTTCGGCCATTCATTGCGTTTCGTTCTTGATCCGTTTGGATGTTGTTGTTGGTTTGTTGGTGTTGTTTGTTTTGTTGGCATTGTTTGTTGTTGTTGTTGTTGATGTTGGATTTTTGTTGTGGTTTGGTATAGGTGTTGTTTCTTTTTGTTGGCATTGTTTGTTGTTGTTGTTGTTGTTGATGTTGGATCTGTCTGTTGACGTTGTTGTTGATGTTGATTCTGCCTGTCGTTCTTTTTGTTGTTGTTGGGTTTTGGTGTTGTTGTTGTTGTTGGGTTTATGTTTTTTTTTGTTGGTGAGAGGATGCTGTAGCGTTAAATAACCGCTACTAGTTGTCGACCTTCGGCGCCGCCGAATTAATTATCTTTCAATTGTGTGTGGTCCTATCTTTAAATATGTAAA
This sequence comes from Chrysoteuchia culmella, assembly GCA_910589605.1. Classification (NCBI taxonomy): domain Eukaryota; kingdom Metazoa; phylum Arthropoda; class Insecta; order Lepidoptera; family Crambidae; genus Chrysoteuchia; species Chrysoteuchia culmella. The sequence goes on from OU342651.1 coordinate 9,756,401, forward strand.
ACCTCCATGTTTATTTGCTGGCAGTTTTTCTTGTCACTTTTGAATTTTCAAATAAGTTTTTTTCTGCTTGCGTTGTCAAGGCGATCTGTTTGGATTTTTTCGTCAGATATTTTCTTGAATTCGTCGTGGCGTGTTTATTTTTTTTTTAAGTTGTGTGCTTCGTCAATGATTTGGCAAATAAGCCATTACTATCCTGTTTTAAAGGCGGCTGTGAAATCCAGCCGCTGTTACCGTTAATTTAATTTGGAAGCCAGGTTTACTGGGTAAGTCGAGGGCATTTCCGATGCATTAGGGGTGGGTTTTGAGTTTGCTAGTTACTTTCGTGTGGATGTAGTATTGATAGGGTGTGTTTGTTTTTTAGCTAAACCGTACGGGCTAACCGAGGACCTCGTTGCCCGCTGTCTCCCGTCGTTCACGTGGTGGTCTCCGCCTGGGAACCTTCCTGTCCGGCTTACGGAGGGCTGGGGGCGGACGGTCGTCTCGCCGGTGCTCCTGCACGACCGTTTGTGCGTATAGCGGTTTCGGACGGGCCGTCGGTGCCCGGGTTGCCCGTGCTTGTGGCCGGATCGGTACACGGGGCTACATTGTAGCTATTGTCTTTTTTTTATATATCCGGTTTTAGTTTTTAAGTTCCGATATTTTTGGTGTTTTTTTTATATTTTAGTTAATGTTTTAACCTTTATTAAGAAGTGTTATCCTCCCATCTAAATCCGATTTCACTGGTGATCGATTGAATCGCCAGTGAAATATTTTCCAAATTCCAATAACCCCACCGTCGGGCTACCAAGTTTTAGTTGCATTTTTACAAACCGTCGGCTCTCATCCCATCACACCCATGCCCATCAACACCACCCGACCACGCCGTTTTTTTATAATTATGCAATTTCCCTTTTTTTAAGTTAAATAATTTTTTTGGGGTAATTCAGATAATTTTTTGCCCTTAATTTTTTATTTTAATTTCAACGTTTGCGTTATTTATTTTACTTACTTTAAATATATGTTGTGTAACATTTTCGGCAAATTTTAGTTAAATAAATTATACGTGTACAGATGAAGTGAAGTTTCTTTTTATCTTTATTTTCATTACAGAAGGTAGTAACTAATGGCTGATTTATCTATCGACTTATCTTAAGTTTTGGATAGTTAATTTAGCAAATAATTTGACAGTTAACATAAGAAAAATATGTCTAATTTATGACTGATGATGCTCGTCAGCCCTTTGGACCAACTGCATTGCACAACCAGTGGTGCCATGGATTCATTTCGATAATTACATTAATAATTAGTTGTTTTGTTAAGATATCAATTTATATTATCTGGTATATTTTTAGCTAGGTACCATAAATTACACTCTTTAATTAAATTACATAATCACACCAACAAACAATAAAACTATGTACAAGTTTAAACCAAACTATATTATAAATGAATAATTGGTGATCTGCGTCACAGGTCAATCTTCTTATATACGTACCTAAAATTATAAAAAAAAATTACTTCGTTAACAATAATTATAATGTTATAAAGATTATCACTGTTGAAATCACAATAGGTACAACATTAATAACGATTTGTTGAAAAACAGACTAGTACTAAGTATTCTAAAATATTACACATCACAGGTCAATCATATAAGTACCCAGGTACTACTAAAAAAGAAACTAAAAAAGTTATTTTGTTAACAATAATAATGTCATGAAGATATCTCAGTTCAATCACAATATGTACAATAATTATTAACGATTTGCTGATATACAATCATACGAAAAAAGTTTTGTTAAAAATATTAATGTCATGAAGATATCACAGTTCAATCACAATATGTACAATAATGATTGCCTAACGATTTTCTGAAAAACAGACTATAACAAAATATTCTAAAATACACACTACGTGGAAATAAAAGAGGTGGTTGGAGGGAAAGTACCCTAAATATTTATGCTCGGAAATTTGACATATAGGATAAATCGTTTTATAAAATTTTCTCAACGGCAGTAAAATTAGTACTTAATTATAAATTAGAGCAATAGGAGAATCAGCCTTTTTTCCAGCATACAAGAACTTTTATAGTTATAACTAGCGGATACTTGCGGTTTTACCCGCGCGCCCGTTCCCGTTGGAATATCGGGATAAAATATAGCCTATGTCACTCGGGAGAAATGTAGCTTTATAATGGTCTAAGAATTTTCTAAATCGGTCCAGTAGTTCCTGAGATTTGCACGTTTAAACAAACAAACTCTTCAGCTTTATAATATTATTAGTATAGATACGAGGGTGGATTGAAAAGTTCGCGGCCTCAGCAAGAAAACAATATAAAATATAAGCAAAAGTAATTTTATTTTTCCACGTAATCTCCACTTAACTCTATGCACTTCTTCCATCTGGTTACCAACGCCTGTATGCCGGTCGTAAAAAAAGTTTCTTCAAGGCCTTCAAAAAAGTCGCCCACCGCAGCTTCGACCTCCTCATTTGATGAAATTTTTTGACCTCCAAGGTGTTTTTTTAGGTTTGGGAATAAATGAAAGTCTGAAGGTGCCAAATCAGGGGAATAGGCGGGATGGGGCAGTAATTCAAAGCCACAATCACGAATTTGAGCCATAGATTCAACAGACGTGTGAACGCGTGCATTATCCTGATGGAAAAACACTTTCTTGCTGAGTAATCCTGGCCTTTTCTCTTTGATTGTTTCGCGCAAGTGACGTAAGAGGGTGCAGTAATAAGCCGAGTTTATAGTTTCACCCTTTGCAAGGTAGTCCACCATGATGACACCCTTAGCATCCCAAAAAACTGACGCCATCACCTTGCCAGCTGACAAAATTGTTTTGGCTTTTTTTGGAGTCGGTTCATCACGTTTTTTCCACTGCTTGGATTGCTGTTTTGACTCTGGGTGTAGTGGTGTACCCAAGTTTCATCCATTGTTACAAATCTGGACAAAAAATCTTGTGGATCAGCCTCAAACATTTCCAAACAGTCGCGAGAAATCGTGAGGCGTATTCGTTTTTGTTCGACTGAAAGCAATCTGGGTACCCACCTCGCAGAAACCTTAGAAAATACAAGTTCATTGACTATGATGTTTTGTGTTCGTTCATACGAGATGCCAATAGTGTCTGCAATCTCCCTGATGGTCAATCTCCGATCTGTCAATATCAGATCACAGATTTTCCCGATGTTTTCTTCAGTCGTAGACGTCATAGGCCGGCCAGAGCGAGGGTCATCTTTAATACTCTCTCGTCCGCGTTTAAATTCAGCAACCCACTTTTTCACAGTCGTATACGACGGAGCAGAGTCCCCCAATGTTGATGAAGTATCTTCGTGAATCTCTTTTGGAGTAACTTTTTTTTTAAACAGGTATTTGATGACCGCACGTTGCTCAATTTTCTCCATTCTTTAAAAACGCTGCACAAAGGCTCACAAAATTCTGTCTAATTTAAATACAGTTAATGCTATTGCGATTGAATTTTACAATTTGACAACCAGAGAGTAAACTAATCGAATGAGGTCAATTACATTAAAATAGTTTAAGTACTTATTTATGTGTTAGGCCGCGAACTTTTCAATCCACCCTCGTAAAATAAAGTTATTAGGTACCTACTTACGTGACCAGCAGTTCGTATTTAGTTTTTATAAAAAAAATATGTAATCATTTTATTATTAGGCGCACTGAGATAATTACACGCAATAGCACTAAACTTAAGAATCGCCTAAGGCTATTCTTATCTATCATAAGACATTAATTTATAATAAGAATAACATAAGCCAAACGTGTTTATGTTTCCTACCCGGAAGGTCAGTTTAATGAGATGTTAGAGATTTAAGTAATTATTTATTTCTTGTTGAAAGTTATCGGTGTCGGAGAACTGTCGGTTTGTATAATTTAGTGTTATCTAAATACAACACCGACAGTGTGATAGGAAGGGATGGCTCCGCAGAAAAAATCCGAAGTATGGAACTTATCAATACCAAAAATGATAATATGATTAATGACTGACTGCTTATATAATAAGAGAAATGAGCGGCGACTTAGAGGATCGACGCACTGAACACCTGTGCGAGAGAAGGAAAACTTGAAATAAACCCTCTACCAACCCGTCTGGCCAGCGTGGTAGCAGTTAATAATAAATAATTACATACAAACAATCATACCAATTATCTAGCCCACATTAAGTTTCGTGACGAACTTGTGTTATGGATACTAGATAACGGATGAACATACGATATACTTTTTTTTTGTAAATACATACTTAGCATACATATTAAACACACAGACCAAGACAAATAGACATGTTCATGCACACAAATATTTGTCTTGTCCGGGGATCGAACCCGGGACCTCTGGCGCAGATATACAATATTCTGTTATTATTGAATTTCTTAGCGTGCATACATGATTTCTGATTTGAGATGAAATATTATGATTTGTCGTGAAAAGCAAACTACAAAGTTCGAAGAGTACTCGAGTCCACTGATGTATTCAAATACTCTCGGCACTTCACTAGGCCACAGACTACAGACAAGACAGACCATCATCATCGCGGAGAAACAAGAAGATGGTGGTTATAAAGAGTCTGCCTCACGAAAGATGGCGCATGATAGGCTTATGGCCGGTTTCAATATTCTATCCCTAACAACAGATAGGCCTAACTTGGTTACGCTACTTAGCAACCGCTGTTATTTTGGGCAGATTAACAAAAATATCTAGGCAACAAAGCTGTAGTAAGCCTATCTCTTACTGAGAATAGGTTATTGAAACCGAACGTTAGTCACCTTCAACATCCGCAAATGAACTCTATTACTATGGAGATAATTTGAGTGCCAGAGAAATTCCGAACGACATCTTTCGTAAGTCGGACTTTAGACTCTTTGAATGGAAATTGTTTTTTATTTTTTTTATTAAACATTAAATAGGTACATTACATCTCAGTTATGTTGCTAGAATCAAAGCCGTAAAACTAGCTAATTATCAGGTTACTTTAGCCTTTTTGTCCATCAACGTGCGTAAATGGTTGTCACCCTAATTTGAGATTTTTTTTCATACAAATTTCAATCTTGAATAGTATCGTAAGTACTGCCCTTATTGGTTCCAGGTAAAGCTATATCATCAGTGACAGAAATTCTCTTTACTGTGAATTGCTATTCAACATTCGTAACGCAAAATTCACGTAAAGATTTCAAAGATGGGCCACACAGTGTGACGGTACGGAATATAATTTTTGCTTTTTCATATTGATGCCTTATTATTTGAACGGATTTCTAGTGTTAAATACTGTCACATATCAAACGTTACGCTAGTAGAATGCTTCGTTTGGCTCCAAACGGTATGATTATTGATATTTTGGCAAACGAAAATCAGTCCACACGGTTCTGTATGTACCATGTTTAAATAAACGTCGATTCTATGAGATCTGTAGGCTTATTACTAGGTAATAAGCCTACTGTTCTATTTTGTACGATGCTCGAGTGTTAAATCTTATTTATTTTTGCGTCACTGAGGATTTAGGGACTGAATCTGGACTTTCGTTCGCTAGTTTTTGTTATTTCCAGCATCCATAATCTTAAGCGTCATTCCGTGAGGCCCATCTTTAAATGTCAATAATTCTTAAACGCTTGCGTTACGAATGTTTTGAATATCGAAATAAGACATTATTTATCCGGCACTAAAAGTTTTTAAAGCACCCAAGGTGAAAGGTGTAAGGTACACACACACGGGGTGACTGTAATAATGATAAACCTTTAATTATATTATTTTTAGTCTTAAAAGCCAGAGCCAGTATAGAACTTAAAAAAAAGGTCAGAGTTTAGTCTGTAGGTAGCATAGAGATACAACAGAACTATGGAGGCGCCCTATAGATCTATATAAAATTTGCTTATACAAATATATATTAAATCGATACATTCTTATCAAATCGATGTTTGTCTCTTTCTAACTCACCTATGTTTGCGTATGGGTAAAGAGACGGATAGTGTTTGCACATTACACATTTTGGCAACATTTTCATGTGACGTCGTTTTGACGCGTGCCGGCATCGCCATCTTTAGTTCCAAGTTCTGTGGTAGATGTGTGGTAGATCTGCTGTCAAATTTTTATTAACTCTCAACAGTTTTGTTTATTTTTTGATAAATACGCACAAAAACCTGGTTCTGTTCCATTCAGAGCCTTGCTAGAGTTGGGAACATCATGCCTTCGTGTTGTGTTAAGCAGTACGGTGCAAGGAAACACATTAATCAACCTTCATTGACTCTCCATAGGTTAGTATTAAATTTTCACAATTACTGTTGAATCTAAAACGATATTTTGTAATGAAATATAAGAAAAAGTTGTTTTGAAAGATTATCAGGACATATATTGTTTTAAGTTGTGGTATTTCGAAGTTTTTTTCATATTAAAGTTCGAGTTGTATTGCATTTGTAAAATTAGTGATGTCATGGGTTGTGTTGAAATATCGATACATTTGTCATTTTATTCATCAATGGTGTTTTGTCAAATAGATTTCCTTCGAACAAAATTTCGAAGCAGAAATGGATAGAGGCTATTGGTCAAGAAAATATAAACACACGACATAAAATTTGGTATGTTTGCACTGATGCATTTTGATGAAAACTTTCGATGTAACAAGACTGCGTGACTCTTTTGGTAAGTGATTTTTACATTGTAAATAATTTTATAAAGCAGAATAGTGTATTCTTCTATCTTATTCTGAATCCTATTATAGTTTGTAGAAGTTGTATCAAAGCTATTTATATATTTTCAGCCTAATCAAATCTGTTTGAAGAATCAAAAGAGTCGAGAAATGACTAGTTCACTAGAAGGTGCGTCAACATCTACTACGGTGAGGATATGTTTTATAATTGTCTTAGTAAAAGTAAGAGAATTAAATTGATTGTTTTTTACTGTTTGACTTACTGTACTAAAGCTATGTTTAATAGCAATTTTATAGCTACGTAAAGACGTAGCTATAAAATTGCTATTAAACATAGCTTTAGTACAGTATAATAGTGATAAAAAATTTTACACACATGACCTTATCATTAACTAAATTAAATTGAAAGTAATTAATGATTCTTTTGTTCATTTTCAGCCTATCAAATATTTTTCAACCAACCAGGCAAAAACAAATACTAACAAGTCAATCTCACAATAATCAATGCGATGGTCAGTATAAATAAACTGTATAATATTTGACTTAATGTAATATAGGCTAGGTTAATTATTATTAGTTTTATAAGTAGTCTTTTAAACCTGATCATTCCTTTTATTTTCAGATTAAAAAAAAATATATTTAAGTCTTGCAGAAAAGTGTTCTTTTCAAGAAGAAAGTAAAAAATTTAAACGAAAGGGTATGAAGACGTGATAAAAAGATTGCTATATTCGTTAATGTAATAGAAGATCTTCAAAGAAGAAAATCAATTAATATTGATGAAACTGTTATTTTGGAAGAATGTACAGGATCAAAAGATTTTTTGAAGAGGCAAATTGCCAAAGCCAAATCTCTATACCTTTGAAAAGTATGGCGAAGAAAACAGGAAATTCGCCCTTGCTCTCCATTTATAATTATCAAAAACTTAAAATTTTATGAGGAAAACCTAAAACACTTGTTTATCACACCCTCGGACACTAAGTAAATGGTACCAACATGTAAATGTTGAAACTGGCTTTACTAAAGAATCTTTGGATCTTTGGAGATGGATGGATGGACTGCTTATTAAATCGATTATCAAGGTTATCTCGATCTTAGGTTCCGATACCATGCTAAAAAATTTGTGATACAGTATTGTTTAGAAATTATTTTATTAAATTGGTATTATTTAGAAATGAATAAAAAAGTAATACTATATTTTAAACAATCAAACGTAACTTATTTTTCCTGCTCTCACTCCTGTATACCATACGTGTTTATAGTCAAGTGTAATGTAAGTAATACGTCAATAAAGGTAATTATTTAAGTAACTATTTTGTATGAAAAAAATGCATAAGTATAATTTACTTTTAATTAACTAGGTAGGTAGTTACTTACACTTGACTATAATAAATAGAAGTGTGAACTCTCGTATTTATAATAGAAGGCAACTAACTTCTTGAGTAAAAGTAATTCAAACTTATACAATTACTTTCATACAAAATAATTGCTTAAGTAATAATTACTTTTAATGTAGCTTAAAATAGGCATACATAGACAATGAGCTGTTTTCTTTGCTTTTACCTTTCAAACGGATTCCATAAGAATGAGTTTGATTATTAAATTTAGCCCCTTTTTATGCTATGGCCGTACCTACGTGTATCGCCCCGAAGCTTCGGACAATGCCACGATACACGCAAGTGCGGCCACATGCTTTAGCGCGCTAACACTTTTGGTGCTTACTTCGGAACGATACTCGCAAGTGGGAAATTTTTTAACGTCTATCGTACGAACTGTCGGCCCGAAAGATCTGAAATACTATAATAATTATTTATCTATATATTAAACTTAATTAAACGCGCTAAACCCAATTACATAATCACGTAAGACTATTGGAGATGGACTTCGCACTACATTATGTAACCTCCCACCCCAATTGCCAAATTAATGCTTAAAAAAGCAAGTGAAGTAGTTGGTTTTAAATCCATTTCTGGGCCTAAGCCGGCCTTTTTTTGTTCTGAGGAGTATAAATTAATATTTAAAACGTATATTTATTATAAGTTTTAATTGTAACTATTTCGATATCAGCTATTCAATATGGTACAACACTAGGGTGAGCGGCCATATTATGCGCCAAACATAATATAGGTATGCACGCTAATTTTGTAGGTATGGCTGGTCCATATATTTACAAGTCAATGGTAGGTAGAGACCGCGCCCGCCGCCACCTCCACGAAAAACAAAAAAGTCCTCCATCACTGAGCAAGTAATCACTACGTTTTTTAGTCCCCATGGCTCCCAATACCATAGAAGTCAGGGCCGGTAAAACCCTTAAAAAAAGAAATAAGTCCCCTGAGGGGGGCGCTGCAGTCGAGTTCAAGTTCAACATTTGAAAATAAGCTCCTATCTATTTCGTTAGGTATAATAAGCAAACCACTTTTAGGCTATTGCATAGCTTTTCCGTAACGAGAAAAACCTATCACCCCCCACTTCGTTTCATAGATTTTGGTTGCGATTGTGAATAGCAAAATTGTCAATGATGAAAAAAAGCAACCAAAATCTATTATAAAAAATGCAATGCATTACCAGGCAGTCCCCGAGTGCCACACGTATTTTTTTTTAGTTCCCGCAATATTCCGCGAGACTTCTTTTGTGGCGCGGGCGGACTAATATTTAGTTGTCATTGTCAAATTGTCATGTCAATGTCACAAATGTGTTGAAATGAAAAATGCAAGTGCATTGCGTATCGTCGTTTTGGTTTTCGTAAATACTGTTTTCCAAAACTATTTTGTAAATAATACAGTGAGAAAATAATATAACTAAACCTTAAATATTAATTTCCGACTATGGCTAAAAGGTCAGCTGCTGAAGCTTTCGACTCTGATGTACTAAATGATTCGGAACCCCCGAAATCAACAAAAGAAGGGAAGAAGCATTCATTGGACTCTGACGAAGAAGACAGCGGAGCTGAAGAAGAGAAACAAAATGTTCTCAATGCTGACGACATTGAGGGTGAAGAGGAAGGTGTAGCGGGTGTAGAAGGTGAAGTGAGTAACAAATTATAGCAAATTATTGAACATTACGTTTTCACGAAAGTGCTGTAGTTGTTGTTGTTAAAATAGAAAATGGTATTTATTATCATTAAATAATTGTTTAACCTCTCAGACCCCGGCCATTTTGAAAATACGTCAAAAAAGCACCCCCTAAACTGACAATATGGAATGAAAATGCCGTTTTTCACAAAAAACCTGATTATTTCATCTGTAAATATGAGTAAATTTAAGCTAATTTAGAAAAAAAAATGCTGCTGGTCATTCATTCTGCTTAGATCACACATGGACTTCAAATGTTTCATGAAGTTGAAGTTCATTTCCATTTAGTTACCTATAGCTAAATCAGAAATCCATAATGACGGTTATGTAAAAAACAATCAAAATAAAGCTCCTAAGAAGACCTTACTGAAATAGTTAATTAATAAAATTACTTTGTCAACAATAAGGATAGTGAGCTTAGCTAGGCTACAACTCATTAATCCAAATTTAAATATTGATACACTGTTATGAAGTTATTACCCATTATATTAAATAATAATAATTGCAGATAACAATCACTCCTTTCAATATGAAAGAAGAGCTTGAAGAGGGACATTTCGACACCCAAGGGCACTACCATTGGAAAAAAGAAAAAGAAATAAGAGATGGCTGGCTGGATAACATAGACTGGGTTAAAATAAAAGGAAGACCTCAAGATAAATATAAAGTACATAAAGATGATGACAACAAAGGTCTGGGTGATGACTCTAGCAGTGAAGATGAAGAGCCAGAGGAAAAATTTGATTTGATTAAAAACTATAAAGAAATATTACAACATATGAAACCCAAGGAGACTATCGCCAAAACTTTGCAGCGGCTAGGTAATACCCATCTGTTCTTTTTTATAATAAATAATAATAATAAATATGTTTATTTGCTCTAACAATTTTAGGTGTCTATAGCTAGTGATCAGCATCTCCTTTTAAGCTAGACCAGCCTGTGTTAGGAGATACTGCTCTTCCTTACAATAGTAATGTTAAAACTAAAAAAATAAAAAACATAAAACATTAATAATAAAATGAAATACAAAAGAAAGAAACCAAAACAGCTTACATTGTGTATGTATTTGTGTGTGTGTGTGTGTGTGTGTGTGTTTGAGAGTGTGACTGAGTGTGTGTGCGTGTTAGTGTCCATGTGACGTGTGCGTGCATGTGTGTGTTGTGCAAGTGAGTTTGTGTATGTGTGTGTTTATGCTAGTGTGTGAGGTGGTGTGTTCATGTGTGTGATTTGTGTGTATAAACTAGTCAGAACTTTTTTAGTGGTTCACAGAATAGATTATGCGAAATAATGTTTAAGGGATTTGTTAAATATTCATATTAAAGTGTAGTCACACAAAAAAATATCAATTTATTATATTTTTCTTTTACAGGCTCAAGTTCTAAGATTTCAAGTGCAGAGCGTTGGAAGAGAAAAAAGGCAGGAATTGTTGATGAAAATAGTAAAATTGTTACAAGAGTAACAGAACTTGCAAATCAGATTTTGACTAAACTAGGCAATATGGACATTTACCAAGAAACCTATGAGAAAATAAATGCTAAAGTTGCCAAAAATATAAATGAAGATGCAGATTTGGATATGTATGCTGATGATTTTGATCAAAAGGAGAAACAAACACTAGACAAGAATACTGAAAGTAAAAGTGATGCATCAGAAGATCCAGGCACAAGTGATGAGCAGCAAGAAGTCAAATGGGAATTTAAATGGAGTCAAAATGATAATGCTGAAATAGTAGGTCCTCACTCTACACAGCAAATGCAAAAATGGGTAGAGGAAGGTTACTTTAAGACTGGTGTCTGGGTCAGAAAGCATGGTGAAGACAGTCAATTTTATACTTCAAACAGAATTGATTTTGAATTGTATTTGTAGTTTGTCACAATAAAAGCAGTACCTAAGAAAAAATATTTTTTATTTATCTTGTTAGCGCATGATGTATAATAGTATAGGAAATGAAAAGTATATCCTCGCCTAAGGCATTTTATTTTAAGAATATTTTTATCTGAGTTCTTCTAATCCCAGGTATGACCATTGTGGTTAGTCTCCCTAGCCATGCATCTACAAGAGCAGTAGACCCTTAATAGTTAGGAAGGTTAAAATAAATAAAAAGTTCATGCTAATATTTATGTCCACACAGTGAATTATATCACGCATCCACACCGTCATCACTTTATATATTAGTTTGTGATATACCTACTACACCCAACCAACCCATTGATTAAAGTAGCTGATGTGTATGTAGACCCTTCATAACGTGCATACGTACATTACTATATAATTTGTGGTGCATGCATACAAAGAGAAAGAGTAAAGTACCTAGTTATAAAGCGTGCATAGCCGTAGATGCATTTTTACCATCTGACAGTGACAGTTAAGGAAAGGTTGTCAATGTCAGCTGTGTCGGTCAACTGTCATGTCAGTTAATTTGCAGCTGTGTGGTGTTCATGTTCAATATCGACTGCAAAACAAAATGTTGTAAAATTTGCTCATTGTGTCGTGGATTTGATAAGTGCACGGAATTTTTCACGTTAATATGAAGCCATTAATTGATTTCGATGAATGCCTCAGAGACTCTCCTAAGTTTAGGTAACGCTATTCAATGAAAGTTTGCGATAGAAAGTGAATTTTTACGTGTTGTTTGTTAATGATTTCTGCATTGTTAATCACATTGTTCTGCTGTAGGGAGCAATTGGAGACGGAAGAAGCTAGTATAGAGAATCTGGAACAGAAGTTGGACAAGGTTTTGAAAGCATGTACAGTTATGATCGAGTCTGGGAAGATTTATATGACTCATAGAGGGTATGATCTATGTTACACCTAAAATCATTAAATGTTTAATTTTACAATTTGAGATCAAATTTTTATTGAACAACAGATTGAACAAAGTTCATTCAAAATTAAATGTATGTCAATTTAATTGAAGTCATATGGAAATTATCATAAAACAATTACAGCAATTTCCTTAGTCACTAACATTCATTGTAATGTTACTCAAACAAGTTATAACCCGTAAACACAAATTATGAAAGTACATGTTTATTTATGTTTCTTTATAATTTGCTGGAGTTCTGTTATTGAGTTCTCTTTTGTCCTATATATTTACTATTGTTAACATGTGTAAAGAATTACTTTTAAATAATTAGCACACATTTGTTGCAGTTCTTTCACAAATGCTCTGTGGGACCTAAGTGGAAGTTTTTCTGAAGATCCTTCAGTTATGGCCAACTTAAACCGCATGATCCATGCACTACAAGAAATGAATAAATTCCACTCCATATTGCTGGACCAGGCATCCAGAACTATTTTGAAGAATCTCACTGCTTTCATTAAAGTGTATGTTTCTATTATGTTCTATAAGGAAAGGAATATGATAAAATACTATGATGTAATTTATACTTATTACTAATGTGGTTAGGATTTTAATCATGATAAAGACAAATTGAGAATACTTATTAATTTGCTGTAAAATTGATTTAATATTTTATTAATAGCATAGGCTTGCCTGTTAAAAGAGAACATTAAGTATTCCATCTGTATATCATATATTAATTCATCAAATCCCAACTGGACCCCGGTGTCCAGAGAACCATCTATTGTGTCTCATAATCTGGGGTCTGAAAGGTACATTAACAAAGAAGTCATAAAATATTACAGTATTTTGTAAGTCTGTCTGATAATTTCAATAAATATAAATTATAATCACTGGTTTGCTCATTCTTAACAGATGTGTAAATTAATTTATTGTGTTTGTTACAAGTCTCAATTAAAGGTTTTTACAGTGATATCAAAGGTGTAAAGGAAAGCAAGCACCACTTTGAAAAAATCTCAAATGATCTGGATATAGCTTTAAACAGGAATTCTCAGGTTGGTGATAAATATTCTTTTCAGTAGTATTGTTAGTCTGTGTATTATATGAATTCTGTTTTCTTTTTCATACCTGATGTTAATGATAAGTTTGAATCACACTGTTCCTGGAATCCTCAAACACTGAGGAACTGGGTAAAAACACATAGAAGAGAACAATGCTGAAGACATTTTTACTATTGCGACAGACTTTGATAAGATGGTAGACTTAGAATAAGTCCTACCACCAGACAAACCAAAAACAATATTAATTACTCCCCTGTGAATCGAACCTGGAGTTTCTGGGTCTGACACCTGTGGGTATTACCACAAGCTAGACTATAACATATAAGGCTCTACAGCCTAGTCTTATGTTTGTGCGTTTTGTCAGACTCGTATAAATGTTTTCAATATTAGTGTTGCAAATTTTGGAAAATAGGTGAATTTAAGGTTCAGGGTGGTAGATAGGTAGACAGGAGGCAAATTGGTAGATCTACCAAAAAGTTGGTAGATCTGGCAACACTGCTTAACTGCCACAATCGTAAGCCAAATCTCTTACCACTAAGAAATAATTACAAAAATTTAAGCTGTTTTTTTTTCTTGTACAGGTTTCTCGTCATAAGTCAATGGATGTGGAGGAAGCAGTGAATCTCTTACTTGCTACTCGATCATGCTTTAGACATACGGCTCTAGATCATGTTCATAAGATCACGATGCTGCAAGCTCGGAAGCGTCATGAAATACTTGCAACTGTAAGTAATGTCTATTCTATTTTCTATCCTTTTCCAGTCCTAACCTGAATATTCAAGGTGCTAAATTTCTACAGACAATTCCAAACTCAATTGCTTACGTATTAAAGATCAAAGTCGGTTCAAGTAATTTGACAGTTTAAAAGCCTGGGCTGCTGTTAAACATACAACTAGCTAATGTATTGTTACAAGATATTCCTCGAAGCGCACCTAGTTACAAGCTCACCTAACGAAGCGCACCTAACGCAGTGCACCTAACGAAGCGCACCTGACGGAGCGCACCTAACGAAGCGCACCTAACGAAGTGCACCTAAATCATTCCTCGAAGCGCTCCTGTTAGATGCGCTACGAGAAATCAATTTAAAATATTATTTTGTTAACCTAAATAACATAACATTATGTTATAGTCCGTATGTATTGTTCTACTATTTTTAAGTTTGTTGTTTCATTTTTGGTGTTCAAAATGTACTTTATTTAAAAATCTAATAGCCGCCTGCGATTACACCTGCGTGGTTCCGGTTCCTGAGGAAATAACGGGATATTTATCCTGTGTTTTATAAACTATCTGTGTGCCGAATTTCATTCAAATCCACTCAGCTGTTTTTGTCTGATTGAGTATGAGTAACAAACATTCAAACATAAGTCGAAGCATCCAAACTTTCACATTTATAATTTAGTAAAAGTAATGTTTTATGAAGTCGGTAAATGTCCGGTCTTTTAAAGTTAATCAACATACATATTTTTAATTCATTACGAACTAAACCTTGAAGACAAAAGATATTTTAAAACTATGGTCGGTCGCTTACGCGATTATATCATTAGGCAATCGTCTATACGTGGGAACTCAACATAGCAGTAGGTATACATGTGGTACAAAATCATTATTAAAACGTGACTGGTGTTTCTTTACACACTATACGGATTCCAATAACTTTTTACATTGTTTTTTCGTCCTTAATTTTATACTAACTACGCACAATATTTACTTTAGTGCCATTTAACCATTTTTCTAATTTGCTTCTCATTGAACCATATCAGTTATGTTCTGTGTCAGTTATCGTAAAGAAACACTTTCTCTTAAGGTTTTGAATTTATCATGTTACTAGTTTTATATGATAATGTTTGAAATTCCTCAAAAACTTTTCGAAAATCGATTCCCTAAGATCGAATGAGCTTTAGTCGTCCGAAATGGTGCATAATAGTAGTGAGCTTTGAGCTTGCTAGATTTTGTGTGTTTATTTTATTACTATCTAGCCCTCGGACTACATTGGAACGAATAGCAAACCCATTCGTCGTTTCCAAACATTGTCGAAGATTTGTTTTTGAGCGAGTGCTATTCTATTCTACTAATATTATAAATGTGACTTTCACGCAAAAATATCTGAACGGATGTGGATTAAATTTCGTATGTAGAGACTTCAAATAGTGCACTAAAACATAGTCTACTTTTTATCCCGATACCCTCACGGAAACGGGAACCACGTGGGTGAAACCGCGGACGGCAGCTAGTTCCATCATTAACATGAGATTTCAAATTGGCAATCGAAATATGAAATGGTTTGATATATAATTAAACAGGCTAAGTTAAGTTCAAAAAACCTAAGTTGCATTTCCGAAATCGACTTTATCCTCAAATATCAACTGAAAATGCTGGTTTATTGTAATCGAATCTCCTCTGCTATCGTTTATCGTATAAAATTACCAGCATGTCAAACAAACAATATTGAGCAAAGATAGTCTACGAATGAATTACCAACGTTCGTAGGAATGTTCCTACGTTTCCTAGAATGTTGCGTAGCTAAGTAGATCTAGGCTTTTATGTGTGTGTATCAGTGGCGAAGGGTCCATACATTCCGATTCCCATCGGCTTCCCTTTTGGAAATCCCAACCCAGCGATCCACCATGCAGATCATAATGATTATGTCATTAATTTTTGTCACCAATTAGTTGAATATACGAGGACGCCAGGCAGTTGCAAAGTGACCAATATGCTTTATTTTCCATGTTTATTATTGTCTGATTTGTGGATATTTATTATTTGGTCCGGCTTGCCTTCGCCATAATTCGACACCTCGCCACTGGTGTGTTTTTACTTAGGTATATCTTTTGATTATTTGTACTACGCCCGTGTGATGCATATCTATAATAATTGCATACAACACACCATTATCTAGCCCACGTTAAGTTTCATGAAGAACTTGTGTTATGGATACACATAACTGATAAACCTGCTTATATAGTTTTTTGTATATACATACATAATAAACATATTAAATACCCAGATCAAGACAAATGTTCTTGTTCATGCACACAAACAAATATTTGTTTTGTCCGGGGATCGAACCCGGGACCTCTGGCGCAGAAGGCGGGCTTAGTAATAAACAGGTCGTCAAAGTCTATAAGTGTATTCGATGTATACTGTGATAAATGTAGATAGATATATCTCCATAACTTAATCACAGAGTGATGAAATGTGACCACTTCCAAGTTCAGTAAGAAAAAACAAAACAAAATTTTGTTTTCAATTTTTAATTTATTTACTCATATTTTCGCTAAATCTGTTCGAATTTCGTTCCAAGTTTCAAACGTATTGTCTTATCACTATCAGATAATTAAGTAACATTATCAATTTGAGTAAATAATTACTAAGGTGGGTGTAGATAAGCTACGAGTTCGCAAAAACGATCCTTCCGTCCCACTAAGGTAATCTTATCTATACAATAGTGACTATTAGTCATTTATTAGAAGCGAACCGCCCAAAGCAATGCCATCAGTTCTTAACCTCGACTCGAGCAAGTGCGGTAACAGCAATCCTTCGGAGTCAGTCGGTCTGTTGTTGTGATCGGGTATCGCGCCGCCTGCCTCTTCGCGACAGTTATGTATTGTGTTGCACAAGCGACGGAACTTTTTATTTAAAAATAACTGTGTTCATAGTTGAGTGGTTCGATGGAGGTGGGACATTGGTTATTGCTCATTGTCTCTCTGTAGTGCGCAACAGGTAATTAAGATATGCATGCTGCACATTTATTAATTGTTATCGTCATTTGGCCAATACTAAACGATTTGCATTATACTTACCATAATCAATTCACGTCATTAAAGTTTTATGTATTTAATTGAGATGATTATGATGATCCAAGAATTTGCAGTCCCTATACTATACGTATCTGTTTAATTTGACACAAGGTGTTGGTTATTTGTTATTTCGCATTAATGAAAACATCACTCTACTAAGTGATGTTAAGGAAGAACATAGGTAAAATATACCAAAAAAAACATCGAGGAAGACTAATCTTTTATTATATGATTATACATATTTGTTTAGTGTAGCCAATGACTACTTTTGTATAGGAACACATTAGTTATTTCTCAACTTTTGCCTTTTGAAAGTAGCACTCAAATACTTAGCTGTCCGCTGACCCACAAACATTTCGTCGAATGACGTACTCTTCTCTTTTGCATATATTACTTAGACCTGTATCTATGATTCACTTTCAATACTTAAACTACGCTCACGCGATTATGTCTATTATGAGAACTTTATAAGCATTTATGATGAACTCTTGTATTATTTTCAAAAGAACCTCGACGCCATTTTCTCATAAGTACCTAGGTACTGTTTTTTTTTTTTTTATAAAAAGCTATTAGTTTTATACATATAAACGATTTTCGAATTTATATTTTGCGAAGTAGTTTTGCGAATGTTTGTTTATTTGGTCCGTTATTCCGATTTTTGGTTGGTTTACGATACAGCAGTATAATACTGTCTTCGTCATATTTTTTTCAGATATTTTTTTAAATTCATATATAAGTTAGTCCTTCGATACTTTTCATAGAAATTGTAAAAAAAAACCCGTATAATTCGAGGTTGCGAATTTCCAAACTCTCGTCATCTTCAGTCCACTACTGACTCGACACGATACAGAAGGATACAAACATAATATTATGTGATTCTTTCGAAAAATATAGAGACATTAAGATAGATAAGATTGTTTTTGTATTGTCTTCCTTAGGATTCTTTTAAAGATATATTAAAAAAGTGCTGAATTAAGTGATTCCTCTGTGATTGAGGATTCCGGGAGAAGCTCGCTGCCATCCTTAGCCTTATCAATACTTAAGATCAGGTATGATGAAGGATAACTCCCGGTCGATCAGAAAAAAAAAATTGTTAACACAAACCGTTGAAGACTTTTTTACGTGTCTTTATAAAGCGATTACTCTCGAATCACTTACATTGTTTTACTTTAAATCTTGACTACTGGTTTTATAGATAACTTATGTTTTTAGGGTTCCGTACCAAAATGGTGAAAAGAACCATTTTGGTACGGAACCCTACGGAAAGTAGAAAGAACTCTTATCTGTCTATCACAGCTGGATATATAAAGAACTGCTAATAATATCAACTTGAAATTTGGAATAGTTTTATATGACGTTTGGCAAACTATTTTGCAATAAAGAGAGAAATAAAAGAAAAAAATTGCAATTAAATAAATAAATAAAAGGGTCTGAAAGGAGGTCTTAAAAATTCAAAGTGGGGCTACTAGGGCATGTGGGGTATCATATGAAAGAGCGCTGCTTGCACATGCTCAAACTTTTTTCTTTTGTTTCTAGACCGCATAGATTTCGACTTTTGATAAAAATTAAACAAAAAAAAAAATACCCCCTGTCTTCGAAGTTTACTTACATAGAGAAAAATCTGAAATTATTCTATGGAATAGAAATTTATTAATTACAGGTAAAATAAAACGATGTCTCTAAATAGCATATTTTTTAAGAAATGTTTAGAAAGTGATTTCTTACTTATTTGCTTTTGGTTTGGTATGTCGATGTATGGGGACAATATATGATGGTACGGAACCCTCGGTCCGTGAGCCCGACTCGCTCTTGACCGGTATTTTTATTCCGTCCCGTGAAAACTTTTACAATAAATAAAAGTGTTTTGTTGCAGTTTTTGTCATACTTGCAAGCGTGCTGCACGTACTACCATCAGGGTGCTGACCTGAGTGAAGATTTGGATCCATTCCTTAAGACAACTGCAGAAGAAGTGAGATCATTACCTATTTTATTACCGATTGTTTATTTTCAATACGGTATTAATGTAATACCCTTTTTGACGTTGTTTATTTCCTAAAATATTTTCATTTATTTAAAAGTTCGAGTGAAATTTGTAAGTTATCACATACTCGTATTTTATCAGTTTGGGAAATTAATAAATAATCAGACTATTCAAGGAGGTTATTGATTATTTTATTGTTAAACAGGGTTATTTTCATTACAATGAGCTCAATTAAGATACGTTATGAACGATCAATGTTTATAATGATTGAATAATTTAATGTAGGCTTTTTAAGCTATGTAAAATAACTTTTCTTGTATGTGTCGACTTCCTTCTAAAAAACCCTAATTATAAACAGCTACTTTTATCGAAAATGAGATAACAAGTTTACTATTATTATTCATAACAAATATCTGTGTTTAAGGTTTCCACGATGCGTAATGACACAAAGATACTAGACAAGGAGATGGAAAATCGTCATACTATAGTCAACAGTAAAGACACCGTGTTGCCAAGTTGCAAGACCGAGTCAGAGGGCGACAGCAAGGAGGGACTGCTGAGCACTCCCTGCCTCAAGAACTTGCCGCGCATGCAGGGATACCTGTTCAAGAGGACTTCTAACGCATTCAAGACGTGGAACCGAAGGTGGTTCTACCTGTATGACAACAGACTAGTTTATAGGTACGTAGACTTCATGAAATAAATGATAGGTAAATGAAGTGCACTAATTAGTCCGCAAAAGTTGTTTTATTTCATTAATGAGTGCGCGAATAAACTTAAGATGTTTTTATGATTTTTGAATTTTTGTATTTATCAATGCTATTTTTATACTTATGATAAATTGTAAATAGTAAAATATTGGAAAAAATCACTTAAGTCTTAAGTCTCGGTAGCTCAGTGGTTAGAGCATTGGTCTGGATTTCCAAAAATCGTGGTTTCGAGTCCCATCTGAGAATTCACTTGTGTGGCCGAGTTATTTTTTTCCAATATTTTTCTATTATAATTTATCATAAACTTTAGATGTGCTTACGTAGACTTTATATCAATTATTGCTTTTAAATACATACCTTTACAGAATATGTCCCTTACAGGGTTGGAAGAGCATCAATGGTGGACTTGAGAGTGAAATGTAAATATAAACATCACTCTCATAGTCATTCCTCATCAACATTGGTCCTAGATGTAGCCCGGAAATAATAGTGATTAGATGTGTTTGTGATAAGTAGATGCTATATGATATGGCTGGCTGTCTTGCTTCTTCTTCTTCTTATCGAGTAAGGAATAGTGGCCATCTCTGGTGTCAAGAGTTTATCAAGCCGCCTATAAGGCATCTGACTTGGCTTAACCACTGTAATCAAATGACAACGGCCGGGACCGACCGTTAAAGTGCCCTCCGAAGCAGGGAAGCGCTCAGTTATAATGCCACTTTACGGTCACCCCTCCGACACCTGACCGGGCCGAACTTTGCTAAACAAACTTGATCGAATACGATTAGTCTGTCAAGCGCGGCCATGAGCGCTTCTGCTGTCTTGCTCATTCTGACAAAATGTGAACGGGACAGAGACACGTTATCGAGCTACGAGTGTCGGTAAAAGCTCATACTAAGGCTTTTTTTGCAGCCCTAATATTTGAGCTGACTCTGATTCTAATATAAAAAAAACATAAAATTACACCAATTATCTAGCCCATGTTAAGTTTCATGAAGAACTTGTGTTATGGATACAAGATAACGGATAAAAATACTTATATACTTTTTTTGTAAATACATACATAATTTATTCGTAAACACCCAGACCAAGACAAAAAGACATGTTCATGCACACAAATATTTGTCGTGTCCGGGGATCGAACCTGGGACCTCTGGCGTCGAATGCGGGTATAGTACCCCTGCGCCAAACAGGTCGTCAAACTATTTAAATAATTTGTTTAATAAGCCCAGAAATTGATTAACGCAAATTTTTCAACTCACTGCTTTATATACATTTGAAGGCTGCGCAATGTAGGTCACAACGCCTAATTATTGGTAGTGGCGTCACGGTCTTTTACAAAATTGGCATTGTTTACAACTCATAAAATTAAGGTTAGATAATTTATTTTTGTTGTTCAGAATAGTACGTGTTGTTAAAATAGTTGTTTAAGTTTTCAGTTAATTATGACTTAAGTATTTGAACGTTCATTACAATAGTAAAACGTCATTGTTGCAGAAAAAGGACTGGCGAACTAAACGTTACGGTGATGGAAGAAGATTTGAGGCTGTGCACTGTTAAACCCGTTTTAGATGGCGAGAGGAGATACTGCTTTGAAGTTCTATCTCCCTCCAAGTAAGTCAATTGGTTGGAACTGGTTGAAAGAGACTATAATAATAAAATACGACTGTATTATCTTTAGCATTAGGTTGAAATTGGTAGGCACATAGTTCGACGAGCGCTGGCTGTTTACTTGAGTCACGTGCCAATCTCTTTTCGATAATAACTTGAAGCAGCTAAAGCCGAATTTCAATTGATAATAATGTATTCTTTTCGCCGTCCCTTGGTATGTGCTTTAGCAATAGTAATACTTACTTATGTAATTTGTGTTTTTGGGTTTCTAAAAATTATACAGCTTACTAAAAACCTACTTTAATTTAAACTTATTTGTTGCGTGCGTTTAAACTGTTTAAAATGAAGATCGAAACGCAAGAAATATTTTTGACACGCCTTTTTCATAAGCTCCGCCCACAATGTGACCACCAACTTGTATACTTAAACTATTCTCGATTTAGATACATTATTAATATGTTATAGAAGCCACATGTTGCAAGCTGACTCTGAAGAGATGCTGAACAGTTGGATAGCGGCTTTACAAAATGGAATAAGATCGGCCATACAGCAAGGACAAAGCCGGGAGAATCCTGACTCGCAGTTGGTACTGGTGCCAGACAATTCTAAACCTTACGATAATAGAAACAGTGTTGCTAGCGTTCGCATGAGGAAAGTGAGGTAAGAGAAATAAAGAGATTAAAAAAATCAAATAGACCATTTAATTCTGTGCAAAAATAAATAATATTAATATGCAAAAAACTTTTTTAGGATTTGGGAGCAATTATTGACCATTCCTGGCAACAACAATTGTTGTGATTGTGGAAGTCAAAATCCGCGATGGGCCAGCATCAACCTCGGCATCACGCTTTGTATTGGTAAATGAAATTTAATTTGATACATAATTGTAATAAGGTTTTTATAATGCGTTTCCGTACATCGCAGTCGAGATTGCATCCTTGCGCGATTTGTTTTCGGTGTGTATGTGAGATGAGTGAATAAAATTTCCTAAAATGCTTTTTGTTTTGACATTGCGAACCGTTATTTTTAAACTATTCAAACTTTTTGCAGAATGTTCCGGAATACATCGCTCCCTAGGAGTTCACGTCAGCAAAGTGAGATCTCTTACTCTGGATGACTGGGAACCTGATATTATTAAAGTAAACTTTCGATTAAAATTGCCTACTTTTACTTATTAAATATTAAATGATTGTTGATTAGTGATTACTTTAAACTAATCTTATATAATAACTTTATTTTACAGGTAATGGCTGAGCTCGGTAACAAAATAGTAAACTTAATATACGAAGCAAATACGGAGAGAGCGACTATCCCTCGCGCTACACCGGATTGTGAAACGTAATTAGATTTTTTTATAACTTCAACACTTGACCACTCTCTAGATTAAATTAAACCCGACGTTTATGTGTAGATTTACAGGAAACTTGTTTCGTTACCTAACCATCGTTATTTTGGTCATATTAACAAAAATATCCCATGCAACTATCTCACAAAGCCCTATCTGTCTCTACAGATAGGTTTACATTAGAGACGAGTTCACCAACTGTCGTATCGTGTTTAAAACATCGTTCTGTCCCTTTAGATATGAAATGCAATGCAAATAGGTTAATCAGTTGGTGAAAGTTGGTTTACTTTAGACTTTGAAACAGGCATTAAGACTTGCTTTTTTATACAGGTCAGTGCGTGAGGCGTGGATTCGTGCCAAATATGTATCGTTGTCTTTCGTGCGTGATATCGCTAGCGGCGGCGTGGGAGGCGTGGGAGGCGTGGGAGGCGTGGGCGCGCCGGAATCGCCGCTACGGAACGCGTGCCGGTGGTCGGTGCGGCGGGCCAGACGCAGGTTAGTTCACTACGTCGCGTTGCTAGTGGTTACTTAAGTTATATCTATGTAGTATATTGCTATTGTGTGATATCGCTATAGATCGATCACTTAACTGGCGGAACGCCCGTGCGGTAAGAAGTAGGCGGGGGCGGGCATCAACACGTACTTGGTTACAAGTTCCGAGATAAATCTCAAGATACCTTCGTCGGAAATAAGGTATGTGAATAAAAAATTGCAAACAATAAGGGATGTAAAAAAACACTTCTTGCCCCGCAGGCGTTCCGCGAGTTAAGTTGTCGATCTATAGTGGCGGCGTGGGAGGCGTGTGCGCGCCGGAATCGCCGCTACGGAACGCGTGCCGATGGTCGGTGCGGTTTTGGAGACAAAAATCTGTATTAAATGCTCACTGAAAGCAATCTTCGACATTATAGGATTATCAAAGATAATTGAAACTAAAGAAATTTGACAGTAGTAGAGATTTTACTTACATTTTGATAAAGAAATTAAGGATATAAAATTGTCTAATACGACATATTTCAGCGCGAGAATCGCCCCCCAGACGCAGTTTAGTTCACTTTTACGGCTCGTCACTAGTGATTATACCTATTGTGTAATGTAACCTTTCGTGCGTGCTATAGCGGGCGTGGGCGAACCGGAATCGCCGCTAAGGAACCTTATGGACCTCTAAATTTTTGCAAACACTTGAACTATCAATTTACTTTCAGGGTTCGAGCACCGCCCGCTGTGCCAGAGACAATCAGCGATGAGAAAAGTGACGTCAATAGCAACACTAGTGGTAATTATTTATTTCTTATCGGATTGAAAATGAATTGAAATGCCTAGGTACTACTTAGTTTTAATTTCCGCGCATTAATTGAGAAAAGCACTATTGGCCACAACCAGGCATTTGGACTTACGTGTGTGTGCCTCGGCTTCGCCTCGGCCCACATTTACACGTTCGTCCATCAATGCCTCTTTTGCTGGCTGGTGCAGTAATGTACTATTAAATACTAATTTATTTAAAGCGTTTGAGATAATGTCCAGTTCACATCATGTCAGACAGTACATACAATTTGACCTCAAGAGCGCCCAGTCAGAGCGTCAGTCACTCTTATGTTTGTCGTAACAGTGGTTTTCTCAGTGCAAGTGTAAACTCGCGAGTCCGTCTCGCTCTTGACTGGCTTTTTTTTATAGTTACGATGTCGATGGTGAGAATACGTGGTTTTCGTTTTTGTTAGGTATGGTTCTTTTAACACCCAGTATCCATTGGTATATATTTTTTTCATAGTGTCCGAGAGCTCGAGTAAATCGGAACCGGACTGTCCGGTGCTATTGATCGGGACGGAATTGGCGGCGGAGCGCGACGTCGACCTCAGTCTGCCGTCGGACCACGAGTCGACGGAAGGCGAGGACACTGATGATCTAGGTAAATTATAGATTATACATATTTTGTCGTAGTGTCTGAAAGCTCGATTAAGGCTCGGACTATAAGCAATCGGAATCTGTCAGGTCCGAGAAAAACCGACGGCATCGGCATGCATTCATTGCTTCCGAGTGAAATTTCGGATCGGATGACACCGGATCTATAGTCAACGCAGGAACATTTCAAAGATTGCTTGAGAGACGGAATGCGGGCTTTGTCCGGGGCAATTTTTTTTTGACCTGGGAGATTCCCGATTCTTATAGATCTATCTATCTATCTTCTACTGTCTAGGTCCGATTAAGGCTCGGACTATCTAGTCCGAGCCTTAATCGTATCTAGTCAGAGCCGTAATCGGACCCAGACAGTCCGGTACTACTGATCGGCACAGCATTGGCGACAGAGCGCGATGTTGACCTCGGCCGAAGGCGAGGACACCGATGACTTATGTGAAATATAAATAGTTTTTGTTGTGTAGGATTTTAATTAGGCTATAAAATTGTTCGATTGGCAGTCGTTAAAGTTAGTTAATTGCAGCGTTACGTTTTAAAAAATGAGAATCTTGCTGCTTAATTTTATTCATCCTATTTTAATATGACTAATTTTAATACTCTAGAAAGTTTAAATTTTAAACCGACCAACAAAAAGGAGGAGGTTCTTAATTCGGCCGGTATGTTTTTTTATGTATGTAAACCGTTTACGCCGAGAATTCTGGACTGATTTACGTGATTCTTTTTTTGTTCGACGCGGAATAGTAGCAATTTGGTCCAATAAAAATTTGATTCAGTTTGGTCCAGTAGTTTTTATTTTATGAATCAGCATCCGATATGAGCATATTTGTTGACCTGGACGATTATTTGTTTATAATGTTTCATCAAACTTAATCTAATATACATAGATAAGTCCTACTGTAGTTTACAAAACAAAACATTACAAACACTAAAAAGTAAAAAAGAACTGCGTTAAAAAAAAACCTTGCTCTTCTAAAATGAATCTTCCTCTTAAACTTTATTGGTATTTTTTGTTACACCTTGTATAAGAAACTTTATGTAGATAGATGCTTAATCGTATTTCTACTAGCAGAAGACATATCGTGCCTATCTCCAAGCGCGGTGCTATTTCGCGCGGCACGGGCGCACAACGTGGCGGTGATGCGCGCCGCCCTCGCCGCCGGCGCTGACGTCAACGGCGCCCACCACGCGCAACGCTCGCCGCTGCACGCCGCCGTGCTCAGCGTGAGTCACCCCATCATATAGTACAGGGACACATCATATCGTGGCGGTGATGCGCGCCGCCCTCGCCGCCGGCGCTGACGTCAACGGCGCCCACCACGCGCAACGCTCGCCGCTGCACGCCGCCGTGCTCAGCGTGAGTCACCCCATCATATAGTACAGGGACACATCATATCGTGGCGGTGATGCGCGCCGCCCTCGCCGCCGGCGCTGACGTCAACGGCGCCCACCACGCGCAACGCTCGCCGCTGCACGCCGCCGTGCTCAGCGTGAGTCACCCCATCATATAGTACAGGGACACATCATATCGTGGCGGTGATGCGCGCCGCCCTCGCCGCCGGCGCTGACGTCAACGGCGCCCACCACGCGCAACGCTCGCCGCTGCACGCCGCCGTGCTCAGCGTGAGTCACCCCATCATATAGTACAGGGACACATCATATCGTGGCGGTGATGCGCGCCGCCCTCGCCGCCGGCGCTGACGTCAACGGCGCCCACCACGCGCAACGCTCGCCGCTGCACGCCGCCGTGCTCAGCGTGAGTCACCCCATCATATAGTACAGGGACACATCATATCGTGGCGGTGATGCGCGCCGCCCTCGCCGCCGGCGCTGACGTCAACGGCGCCCACCACGCGCAACGCTCGCCGCTGCACGCCGCCGTGCTCAGCGTGAGTCACCCCATCATATAGTACAGGGACACATCATATCGTGGCGGTGATGCGCGCCGCCCTCGCCGCCGGCGCTGACGTCAACGGCGCCCACCACGCGCAACGCTCGCCGCTGCACGCCGCCATGCTCAGCGTGAGTCACCCCATCATATAGTACAGGGACACATCATATCGTGGCGGTGATGCGCGCCGCCCTCGCCGCCGGCGCTGACGTCAACGGCGCCCACCACGCGCAACGCTCGCCGCTGCACGCCGCCGTGCTCAGCGTGAGTCACCCCATCATATAGTACAGGGACACATCATATCGTGGCGGTGATGCGCGCCGCCCTCGCCGCCGGCGCTGACGTCAACGGCGCCCACCACGCGCAACGCTCGCCGCTGCACGCCGCCATGCTCAGCGTGAGTCACCCCATCATATAGTACAGGGACACATCATATCGTGGCGGTGATGCGCGCCGCCCTCGCCGCCGGCGCTGACGTCAACGGCGCCCACCACGCGCAACGCTCGCCGCTGCACGCCGCCGTGCTCAGCGTGAGTCACCCCATCATATAGTACAGGGACACATCATATCGTGGCGGTGATGCGCGCCGCCCTCGCCGCCGGCGCTGACGTCAACGGCGCCCACCACGCGCAACGCTCGCCGCTGCACGCCGCCGTGCTCAGCGTGAGTCACCCCATCATATAGTACAGGGACACATCATATCGTGGCGGTGATGCGCGCCGCCCTCGCCGCCGGCGCTGACGTCAACGGCGCCCACCACGCGCAACGCTCGCCGCTGCACGCCGCCGTGCTCAGCGTGAGTCACCCCATCATATAGTACAGGGACACATCATATCGTGGCGGTGATGCGCGCCGCCCTCGCCGCCGGCGCTGACGTCAACGGCGCCCACCACGCGCAACGCTCGCCGCTGCACGCCGCCGTGCTCAGCGTGAGTCACCCCATCATATAGTACAGGGACACATCATATCGTGGCGGTGATGCGCGCCGCCCTCGCCGCCGGCGCTGACGTCAACGGCGCCCACCACGCGCAACGCTCGCCGCTGCACGCCGCCGTGCTCAGCGTGAGTCACCCCATCATATAGTACAGGGACACATCATATCGTGGCGGTGATGCGCGCCGCCCTCGCCGCCGGCGCTGACGTCAACGGCGCCCACCACGCGCAACGCTCGCCGCTGCACGCCGCCGTGCTCAGCGTGAGTCACCCCATCATATAGTACAGGGAAACATCATATCGTGGCGGTGATGCGCGCCGCCCTCGCCGCCGGCGCTGACGTCAACGGCGCCCACCACGCGCAACGCTCGCCGCTGCACGCCGCCGTGCTCAGCGTGAGTCACCCCATCATATAGTACAGGGACACATCATATCGTGGCGGTGATGCGCGCCGCCCTCGCCGCCGGCGCTGACGTCAACGGCGCCCACCACGCGCAACGCTCGCCGCTGCACGCCGCCGTGCTCAGCGTGAGTCACCCCATCATATAGTACAGGGACACATCATATCGTGGCGGTGATGCGCGCCGCCCTCGCCGCCGGCGCTGACGTCAACGGCGCCCACCACGCGCAACGCTCGCCGCTGCACGCCGCCGTGCTCAGCGTGAGTCACCCCATCATATAGTACAGGGACACATCATATCGTGGCGGTGATGCGCGCCGCCCTCGCCGCCGGCGCTGACGTCAACGGCGCCCACCACGCGCAACGCTCGCCGCTGCACGCCGCCGTGCTCAGCGTGAGTCACCCCATCATATAGTACAGGGACACATCATATCGTGGCGGTGATGCGCGCCGCCCTCGCCGCCGGCGCTGAAGTCAACGGCGCCCACCACGCGCAACGCTCGCCGCTGCACGCCGCCGTGCTCAACGTGAGTCACCCCATCATATAGTACAGGGACACATCATATCGTGGCGGTGATGCGCGCCGCCCTCGCCGCCGGCGCTGACGTCAACGGCGCCCACCACGCGCAACGCTCGCCGCTGCACGCCGCCGTGCTCAACGTGAGTCACCCCATCATATAGTACAGGGACACATCATATCGTGGCGGTGATGCGCGCCGCCCTCGCCGCCGGCGCTGACGTCAACGGCGCCCACCACGCGCAACGCTCGCCGCTGCACGCCGCCGTGCTCAGCGTGAGTCACCCCATCATATAGTACAGGGACACATCATATCGTGGCGGTGATGCGCGCCGCCCTCGCCGCCGGCGCTGAAGTCAACGGCGCCCACCACGCGCAACGCTCGCCGCTGCACGCCGCCGTGCTCAACGTGAGTCACCCCATCATATAGTACAGGGACACATCATATCGTGGCGGTGATGCGCGCCGCCCTCGCCGCCGGCGCTGACGTCAACGGCGCCCACCACGCGCAACGCTCGCCGCTGCACGCCGCCGTGCTCAACGTGAGTCACCCCATCATATAGTACAGGGACACATCATATCGTGGCGGTGATGCGCGCCGCCCTCGCCGCCGGCGCTGACGTCAACGGCGCCCACCACGCGCAACGCTCGCCGCTGCACGCCGCCGTGCTCAGCGTGAGTCACCCCATCATATAGTACAGGGACACATCATATCGTGGCAGTGATGCGCGCCACCCTCGCCGCCGGCGCTGACGTCAACGGCGCCAACCACGCGCGCCGCTCGCCGCTGCACGCCGCCGTGCTCAGCGTGAGTCACCCCATCATTTTGCAAATTGTTTATATATGCGACTGTTTGTTCCTTAATAAAGAGAAAAAAAAAAAAAAAAACATATAGTACAGGGACACATCACATCTCGTGGCGGTGATGCGCGCCGCCCTCACCGCCGGCGCTGACGTCAACGGCGCCCACCACGCGCGCCGCTCGCCGCTGCACGCCGCCGTGCTCAGCGTGAGTGACCCCATCATATTGACTCCTTTCCCGGGCTTCATCTCCAGGGGGCACTGCCCCATAGTGTTGGGTGCTGCATTTGAGCGGCCGTCTTTCGACGAAACGGGTGCCCCCGCCGGAGTTTGCGGTGCGGCCCTTTGCGCGGACTGCCGCACCGGGTGAGACACCCATAGTGGGGGAGGCCCAGCGAGCGCCTGCGAACGGGCCACGGCTTACGCAAACGGGGTAGAGTTTATAGCTAGGTCGGGGTGTAGTGAGGGATTTGGGTAGCAGGGGGGTGGGCTGGGGAAGTGGCGGGGGCACGATTTCGCGGGGCAGTGCCCGTTTCCTTGCCCTTGATCTGGAAGTAGCTGGGGAAGGAACTGTAGTAGGTGTGGCTGTTGATGAGGCTGGTAGTTTTGGAGCAGGTAGGAGTGCTATCCCCCGCAGGTGCTCGTGGGGGCCGTGGTCGGCACGGTCGTACATGCGCAGCACCAGTCGACCCTTGAGTCTTGAAGTGGCTCCACGTCAAGTTCCCTTGCGATGACATCATTGCGGACGTATCGCCCCGCTTGAGTGATGACTCGGAGCGACACGTTTTGCTGGCGTTGGAGTCTGAGAGAGAGAACCACGCCGGTGCGGCATAAGTGAGCCGCGACCAGACTTGCGATTTAAAGATGGATCGCTTAGTGCGGAGTGGCAGCCTGGAGTGTAGTACTGGCCGTAGGACGGCCCTCGCTGCGCGGGCCGCTGTGACGCAGGTTGAGCTGCTTTTGCATTCGCATGGCAGCGGCTTTGGGCCACGGGGAGGATGTGTAGAAGGCGCTGTCTTCTGCAAACAGCGCCAGCTCGACCCGAGGCTCCCACTCTCTTTGCCTCTCGTTGATGGACGGCAGGTCATTGAAGATTTTGGCCAGCGCTGCAAATCCTCTTCTGGGTAGCGCGGCCAACGTCATGGGCGGCAGGCAGTCTGGTCCGGGCGCCTTCTTGATGTTGAGCCGTATCGCCGCCTTCTGGACTTCGGCTAAAGAGATAAACACGTCTCCTGGTATTGGTGGTGTGGGGGCTCGGAGGAAGTCCGCGTCTTCTCGCTCCACTGCCGCGTGGTTGTCGGCGGCTTTTTGGGCTGTCGGCTGGGGAGAGAACTGGACGGCCAGGTGATCCGCAATGATACGGGCCCGATCGTGTTCGGAATATCTCCTGTGGCCGTCGTTATCTAGCAGCGGGTAAGTGGGCTCTGGGGTTCATGTAAGCCCTCGGTTAAGCTGGTGAAGACTTTGGGCGTGTTCGGCAGCTTGGTCTATCCTCTCCTCCCAGATCGACCCGCGCCACGCCCTCACTGATGGCTAGTCTACTTTTATATGGCTTCCCCCACTTCAATTCAACTGACAAGAAACACGTGGTCGCGCCACTTGTCAACAGGAAGTCACGTGGGGATAACCAATCTATAGAGTTGTTCAATTTGTTGCTTTAGCTCCCTAGTTATTATTTGTACATAATATAGTTATCATAATTTACATATTTATTATTCTAACATTTTTACATTATTAGTTATCTATGTTATCATAATTACATATTTATTATTCTAAACGCTCTTTCCTTTTTCTTACTTGCATCGATGTTATTTTGAAATAATTAACTTTAGAATTTAATGTTTTATCACATTCGGGCTGATCACATAATACCAAAAACACAAAAAAATAAACGGACGTCGGAGTTACACATGTGAAACCGTTTTGAAACGTTTAAACCAGTTAGGTAAAGATAAAAAGCCTTTTTCAACAATTCAAAACATTTTTTATTACGCGGCGCGGTGCTGTTTATTTGGTATACCTAGGTTAGGTAATCTGAATTTTGTACGGTATAAATACTTATTTATACCGTACAAAATTAAGATTACCTAACCTAGGTATACCTACTTAGGTAGGTTTATTTTATGATCATTAGTTTATGATCTGTCGTGTTAAAGGACATTGCAAAATAATTCATAATATTGAACATTTTATGTTTTACACCAAGACAGACTAGGTAATTAATTTGGTAAAATAACCTATTTGTATATAACGGCTCGTATATTGTAACAATTTCGACTGAGGACCTGTAAAAATGTAAGACCTTTTGGTATTGAGTCGGATAAGCAGCCGGTTGTAAGCGCTGTATATAGGTTATTATCGGCTGCTTTGGATAACTACCCGATAACAACCGCTGTTTTTCAACTATAATTAGGCTCCAGTTTATACATTAAAACATAAGTCTTCAACCCCCTTCCCGCGCCCCGGATGCTAGATGTTGCGATGAAAAATTTTTGATCATCCGTCCTGTGACCGACCATTGCGAAAGTTGCATAGCCGCTACAATCGCACGCCGAGGGCGCACCACTGCGCATCCAAGCTCTTCTAACAAAACAACTTCAATTATTAGGTATTGTTTTTCAATCACTTATAATGAAATATTTCGGTTGGGTTGAAGAATTTGTGGCCCTTGACTCCAAAAAGCTCTAAAAGGCCTTAAAACATATTTTTGACTTATCATTCCTTTTCAGGGGTCAGTGATGGCGTGTTCGTTTTTGTTACTCAATGGTAGCAAATTTAACTTGCAAGACGAGGACGGGAAGACCCCGCTTCACCTTGCTACAGAGGCTGGCCATACCGGACAGGTAATACATAAAAACATAGCACAACAGGCAGACATTGTTCATATCTTGTTTTTTTTTAATGCCACCATGATCTCTCTTTGTCATCCCTCCGGTTGACAATACCCAAGCATAGCCATTAAGTCCGCTTTTTGTTTGTGTATGATTGTGCAATAAAAAGTTAATAAATAAATATTTGCTTTCAACTCCGTAAAACTAGCATCCTAAACTAGTAAAAAGTTACACCCCTACGGTGTAAATTGGCCCATAAATAAATTTACAGATTTGGGTTAAACAATTTTAATTTACCGCCCTTCTATGAAACATTTTGAATGATTTAGAGCCTGCGCGAACTTGTGATTATTTAGTTGGCCTATAGTTTAGTCGGTTGATATCCAACTTTTGGTCGATAGTTTGGTCGGGTGGTGGTGCGCGCACTACAGCGATTTGTGACAAAAACAATCGATCAGGAGCAGACAAAAAACTGACAGTTTAGTTGAACAAGTGCGCGCACTCACTTATAGTCGAATTTTTAATGTCACTTTGTAAACATAATCCTGCCTTAAATTGTTATTCGTGATGATTTGCGGAGATCCAGTTCCATTTCAGTAAGTATTGATTCCATTCACGCACAAAAAATCAATATTAATATTACAGCTACATTTCAATTCAGAAATTTTTTGACAAACTGTCAAAACACTCTACTGAATTAAAAATCCGACTTTAGAGCGCCATACTGATGACTCACTCCCATATAGATCCATTCTAAATCTGATACCGACTAACTACACTATCGACTAACTAAAAATCACAAGTGGGCGCAGGCTCTTAATCAGACAAATTATCTTCTACAACCTGTATTCATGTCCTTCTTTTGATTTTTTCTATACTTATTTGAAGCAGTCATGACGGCGCTTGGCAGACTGATCGTATTCGATTACGTTTGTTGAGCAACGTTCGATCCGGTAAGGTGTCGGATGGGTGACCGTAAAGTGACATTACAACTGAGCGCTTCCTTGCTTCAGAGGGCGTGTTAAACCGTTGGTCCTGGCTGTTAACTGTTGTTAAGCCATGTCAGAGGCCTTATAGGCGAATTGATAAACTCTGACACCAGAGGTGGTCACTACTCCTCATACAATAAGAAAGAAATAAAGAATACTTATTTAATAACAAGTGACGAACTTGTCAGGTATGTTTGCTGTTGCGGTACCGCGCGGACCAAGCTATTGCGGACAAGGAGGGCCGGACGCCGCTCGACATAGCTGTTGGGAATGCTAACGCCGATATTGTTACGTTGTGAGTATGATTATAGATAAAAAATAAATGAACTGTTACGGTTAATCAGTTATGTTACTTATATATACAATTAACAAATAGATCTACTTATAGCTACTTTTTTATCTACGACGGAGCACCTTTTCACATGCCATACGGATTGGTGGCCGTGCCGTGTTTCTTTTAAAAAATCTATATTGCATTACACAGTTGTCTCGTTGAAACCGTTTATAGCATAAGCACAAGCGACACAAGGTCAGGTGCATATAAAAGCGGTCTATGGAGCTCTTGAGGAGCTCGGCGGCGCAGTGGTTCGCGCGCTCGTCCTGCGGTTGTTGAGGTTAAGCGACTTTCGCAACAGTCGGTCACGGGATGGGTGACCAAAAAGGCAACGCCACAAATATATGGAGGGTTGGCGCCTATTCGGAAAAAAAATCCACACCATTCAAACCTTGTTCAATCGATAGAGTATATGCACATAATATGTGCGAACAATAGTTATTGAGACAGCATATTTTTAAATCGTATCCATTCTGAGATAAATGCACCTGTTCATCACTAATATTTCATATATTTAAGGTAAAAAAAAAAACAGTTTTTTTGTGATGTTATCAACTTATACCAATGAAATATTATTATTCATGATGAGAATGTATTAAGTAATAGTACTATTTTAAATAATATTAACAATATATTTAATAATTACCTCATTAGGTTCTAGGACGGTAGCAAAATGCTGTCGTCCTCCCGAAAAGTAAAATATGATAATTATCACTATTATTTAATTTTATTCATTATTATCATATGGTATATTGTAAAAATTATCGGTTATTCTTATGAGTCAGATAAAAGTTGAGTTATTTTTAACCATAATCTAGAAACTGATAGCGATGAATAGGTGAACTTATTTCGGAATGGATACGGTTTCTAAATGTGCTGTGCCAGTAACTATTGTTCGTAATAATCGTATAAATAATCTATCCATTTAATAAGGTCTGAATTGTGTGCAGGCATTTTCGAAAAAGCGCCAAAACTAGGCATTGCCCTTTACTATCTCGAGCTCCTTCGTGCTTCGGAAGGCACGTTAAGCCGTTGGTCCCCGTTACATTTGCAGTGGTTAAAACCCACCAATCTGCATTGGGCCCGCGTAGTGGTCATGGCCTATTCTCCTTAACCATCAAAGTTCAAAGTTAGTTAACTTTACCTATCCATAAGGAAAGCCAGTGCCCTAGCAGTGGGGACATAAATAATGGCTGATGACTGCTGATGATGCTGCTAAACTGAACGGTGACCGTGCACGTTCGCCGAACCACATTCAATCGACAATCAAAAGTCACAAAATCCTTCAACTAACGTCTTCGGTTATAGACTTCGACTGACAAAATTGAACGAGGAGATGCGCGAAAGTGAGATGTCTTCCAACGACGATACATACAACGAGGTGTTCCGTGACTACACGCAGCTCGCGCACTCCCACCCCGAGCGGCTGTTGCGTCGCCACAACAACAACGAAGGTACGACATCTATGCATAGACATAACCTAGTACCGAGATGTCGTCCAACGACGATACATACAACGACGTGTTCCGTCACTACACGCAGCTCGCGCACTCCCAAACCGAGCGGCTGTTGCGTCGCCACAACAACAACGAAGGTACGACAACTATGCAGAGACATAACCTAGTAACGAGATGTCGCCAACGACGATACATACAACGACGTGTTCCGTCACTACACGCAGCTCGCGCACTCCCACCCCGAGCGGCTGATGCGTCGCCACAACAACAAAACGAAGGTACGACGTCTATGCATAGACATAACCTAGTAACGAGATGTTGTCCAGAGACGATACATACGACGAGGTGTTCCGTCACTACACGCAGCTCGCGCACTTCCACCCCGAATCTCGTTCTTTAAGAGAGGCCATGGCTGAGCGGACTAACTCGACCTTAAGTCTTGTCTCCCAATGGGGTGACAACAATCTGGTCAGTTTTAACGCTGCCAAAACACAGGCGTGTTTATTCTCCGCCAAAAAGAGTCCTTTCGACATGACTCTTACTTTCCGCGGTACAACTGTACCAATCACTGAGAATCTTAAACTTCTTGGCATGAAGTTGTCATCAGGTCTCAACTTCGACGATAACATCGATTTGAAAGCTCAGATTGCGGCAAAAAAGCTGGGCATCTTAAATAGAGTTAAGCGATATTTCACGCCGGAACAGCTTCTTATGTTGTATAAAGCACAAATTCGTCCGTGCATGGAATACTGCTCCCACCTTTGGGATGGGATGGAGCAAAATACCAGCTGGGCGCACTCGACTCGGTGGAACGCAGAGCCAGAAAACTCATTGGGGATGATAATCTGGTGAACAACAAGCTCCACAGTCTCCCTCATCGACGAAGAGTTGCGTCATTATCGGTATTCTACAGATTGTA
Source organism: Chrysoteuchia culmella (assembly GCA_910589605.1). NCBI lineage: Eukaryota > Metazoa > Arthropoda > Insecta > Lepidoptera > Crambidae > Chrysoteuchia > Chrysoteuchia culmella. Next base: position 9,792,392 of record OU342651.1, read on the forward strand.
CTTCGGAAAGTGTGCTATTGAGCTGCATGAACTCATACCGCCATTTTTCCGACGTTTTTACCACCGGGAATCCAGACGTACTGCATGCTATCATCCCTACCTGGTTGATATACCTCGTCTGCGTACAAAGCGCTTTTCCTCATCTTTTATTATGCGCAAAGCCAGAGAGTGGAATTCCCTGCCTGCGTCTTTATTCCCGGGTGTCTACAACCCTGGTATATTTAAAGCTCGAGTGAATAGGCTTTTTCTAGGCAAGCTCACTCCATCTTAGGCCTCTTCTTAATCTAAAGATTCAGAATTAGGCCAAGAGTAAACCTATTTAATGTAAAAAAAAGGTACGACATCTATGCATAGACATAACCTAGTAACGAGATGTCGTCCAACGACGATACATACAACGACGTGTTCCGTCACTACACGCAGCTCGCGCACTCCCACCCCGAGCGGCTGTTGCGTCGCCACAACAACAACGAAGGTACGACGTCTATGCATAGACATAACCTAGAAGCAGACTTGACAATAATATTGCCAATATTCCATTGGCATCTCTTTTCAACGTTCTACATAAGAGTCAAATGTATATAAGAGAGTGCGGCTAGCCTAGACACTCTACATAACTGATACAATCGGGATAAGCCCCTACACCTATAGTGAACGACGCCAGACCCTAGTCTGAACAACGCAAAATCACGCGATATGATATGCGCATGATGCTGCCGTGCTGACCCCGCTAAGTGACTCGTAATTGCGAGTGTACGAGTACGAGGCAAGCATTATGGCTTAGTTGCAAAACTTGATTTTGATTATTCCCAGGTGAACAGCCGAATGAATGACAAAGGAATTTGGGTTCGAAGCGACGATGGCTGTGGTAATGCGACGACGAAGTCCGACCTAAAACTGGAATTGCTGACCCTAGAAACAAATGGAAGGTAAATTTGATTTTACTTCAACGACAGTGAGTACACAAATTAAATGGATAATTTTAAACACGACATTATTATAGTGTTCGATACTAATGTTTACTGTTTCTATGAAGTTCACTTCTGAATAACACGCGTATTTCGAACCAAATTGTTATACTTTATTGTTACAAGTACCGGTTAAAAGCTTTGGAGTGTGACTTCCATTTACCTTAAGTGCTTTTTTTAAATATATTAAAGTTACACATTGATGCTGACGAATATATTTGAACGTCAGTTGAATTAAGCTTTTATTATCTGACACACTTTTTCCAACGATTTGAATTTGTGAGATTTGGACGCGTGTCGAACCATCCGTGGTACTATGCATTAAAGTAAGAATAGGATTGGCTGTTAAGTAACTTTTCCTAGAATAAAAAGATATATGTGAATCGTCATACACCTAAAAAGAATACTTTAAGCTAAAATTATTGCAATATTTCCAAAGGACATCGAACCTTATTGGCATACCTACAGTTATATATGTATTTTGTATTTTGGTGTACACCTATGAAATATACGTCAATCGACAGCGAAGATAATAATATTTACAAACAACAAATACTCTTCGATAAAATGTCGTAAATGATATATCTTCTACAATATTTCAGTTTGAAGATGTAATAGTAGATTGTTTACCAAGGGCTGTATGACACCCATAACAGTCGAGTGTTTTGGCGCCCGAACGAAGTGAGGGCGCCGATAGGTCGAGACTGTTATGGGTCCATACACCCGAAGTAAACACTATACTTTTCATCTTGAATATGAGGAAAGTAAAAACAAACAGAATATTTAAAAAAAAAATTGTCAGGTTTCTACGATTTTAATTATTTTATAATGTAGCAAAATAAGCTGCATAGGCTTCTGTGCCTTTGCCTACATACCTTTGGTAAATAAAAGTCCAAAGAGATTACAGATATCGATTTGACATGACACCCCCTATCCTTTTTTCAAATTTATTACAGCCCTAGGGCCGCCATATATCACTTTCAACCCGCATTTTAGGCAAGTTATGAGTTACTTTCAGAATATGAGACATGAAAAATATTTTTTTATCTCCCAGGCTCGGAAAATGAGGTTTGGTCATCCATTTTGCGGCCTAGCGTGGTAAAGTATTTTTTTATTTAAAACCAAAATATGGCCATGTCCGTTCCGAATCGCACTATTGACCTTATTACGTTACATTTTATTCTTAGTTTAAAGAGCTTTGAATTAATTATAATACACTGTGATAAATATTAAACAAGAAAATATACTAGAAAAAAGCAACTAGTCTCATGTCACCCTGACGGAATGGACGGGACGGGGCGAAATGAGACAAGTTGTTTTTTTCTGAAATAGTAATAAAAATAGCATTGTAAAATGCAATATTAAAAATTATAAATATAATACTCTGTTTTGGTTTTATTATATTATTTTAGTTCCTTGAATCATAAAAACAATAACAATAAGATTAAACTATTTATTATTAGAATTTTATATTTAAACTGGGCGAGATTTCACAACCTATGATTGGATTTCGGAACGTGACATAAACCTTTATTTTTAAATTGTATTGTCTTGTACCTTATGTCAAAGTCAACATTAACCGATTTTTTTAAATTGTTATTTTAAGTAACATTTTGAATTATATAGTTAATTCAAAATGTTACTTAAAACAACAAATACTCCCTTTTTATCATTACAACAACAAGAATAAGGTATATTTCGATTAAACTTTTTGTTAAAAGATTTTTTTACCGAAGTTGACCGTGGAAACAACCTAAAAAATATCCTCGCTGTAGTGAAGTCAAAATTGTGGGTTGCGCTCGGCAGAAAAGTTTTTAGCGTCTCGTACCTTTGAAAACCTCGCTTAGCTCAGGATTCAATCTTTGAATCCTAGAATCCTTCGCTTGCTCAGGTTTCAATAAAGGTAACTCGCCGCGAAATCCAACTTTCCAGCCTTGCATAACAAATAACTACAAAGTGAAATCTTTCAAAAATTATATCATTAACCACATATTGTTAAGTATTATTTGTCGCTTGTAATTATTTTCTTAGTAGACTGGTGTATAGGTGTACACCAAATATGTCATACTTGCAACTAGGTAGCTATATAAAAAAGTTCGATGTCTTTTGTATTTTGGAAGAATGCGACAAAGGTCAACATTATTTGGACAACACCCGTACCTAAACGAACATACTTTACTTAATGGCTCTGACTCAGTCCTGTTCTTATAGCTAGCGTATAGTATCTAAGAATAGTTTAATAAGTTTTTTTAATGATAGTATGCTAGTGAGTATTTTATGTATGTTTTTTTTTATATTATTCATAAAATGAAGCACATATATTTTGATATTGATCTCAAGTAGTAACGGCAAATTAACATAAAATCATGTTTTAACAACGCGTAGGGACAAGGGGTTTCCTATGAAATAACTGAGTGTTTGGCATTTCAGTAGGCCTAGCCTAGCGAAAAACATTAAATAAGTATCGAGTAAGTACAGTAAAAAAATGTATGACATTATATGAGCAGCGTTCCTACCGGAAATACATTTTCTTATAATTTTTTTGATATTAGGTCCTCGATACTATTTCGATCGTTTTTCGTGCTAATCCTACAGTTTAATTAAAAATTTAGTCTGTTGTCAAACTCAACTAAAGTAAATCGAACCGAATTTCGTGTGACCTTTATATTATTGTTTAAAATATCTAATAATAATCGATGTGTGTCTGAGAGTGCATTAAACTGTGTATGAAACTGCACTTAACTATAATAAGTATTATAAAACCTCCCATTATGCATCAGTTTCATAAACTAATATTATATACATTTTAGTCTCATATGCCGAATAACCTCTTTCGTAACGTTGACTAACGAAACAATGACAGACAATGCTCGACGTATCGAAAGTTGTTGTAACATAAAAAATCAAAGCATATTTTTACACAATAATATAACATTTTTTAAGCTACAATTAAAACAAACTTATGCGATATGTTCCTTTGTGCTAAGGCCTAAACTAATTGAATGAAACGTTAAACATTCTAAGATCCTAAAGTCGATCTACACGAGGACAATAATGTACCTATATTGGTTTTTCCGAATGGCTAATCTAAACATTCATTTTTAAATTATAAAACGGATACTATACATATATAATAATTGGATATCAGGCAACTTCACTTGGCCAACAATTCGTTATCAAGTCTAAGCGCTTTACTGTTGTAAATTAAAATAATTACAACAGAATGACAATCACGTACAAATATAAATTTAAATAAGCGTCTTTTATTTTTCTTTTGAAGTAATCCGTAAATTTTAGATTAGCAATCTAAAGTTCTAAAGTCAAGAAACGAAAATTTGACTCACGCCACTAAGGTACGCCACTACTGTGCAAACGTATCCTAATCTTACAAAAGAATACACTTTTGAGGCCTTATTTTGTAAGCATCACTCACGTTTAACAAAAATCGATATCGTATAAACTGTCGTGATTTTATATCCGCGTTTTTTATAACTAAGTATACCAAAGATTTGAGTATTGGTATTATGGGAATATATAGGAATATTATACAACTAGTTACTGTATTGTTAGTTTAGTGTTAACTGAATATTCGTGTTAAATGATTGTTGATCAAATTGAATGATTATATCGTTCAATATTCTAACTAAAAGATTATAAGTTGGTTTTCTTATATTTATTCGATATTATGATGTAAACATATTGTAAGTTTGGATTGTTTTTGCACTGATTTTGCACGTTTAGTACATTTTAGAAAAATTAGATCTAATACCGTGCCTAATTTGCAAAAGCGAGCATGCACAACCGAAATGCAACGAACTGCCTACATACTTACTAGTTTTCTTATACCACCAACAAAATTATACAATAATGTATGCGTGTTCTATGACGACATAAAATGCATGTCCTGTATGAACGGTGTAATAATTTGATAAAGCTATGTAACAAAACGATTCGTACACTCTAAGAGCGCTTACGCACTACGTCCGATCCGAATCCGTTCCGTATCCGTGAAAAATGGATCTAGAAAACTCGGACGTAGTTCGGATCTCGCTTACGCACTCGATCCGAATCCGATCCGTAACTTCCTATTTTAACACTATTAGTGAAGGCCTAAGTTAGGATCTTGGTCTTCACTTACTTCCCACAACCACGTATGAGAAATTTATGCACAATTTTTATTGATTTCACAACACAAAGGACATGGCTAAGCGACTGCCCTTAACATGTATATTAATGTCTTACTAGGGCGTAACATTAAAAGATTCATATTTAAATTATTATGAGTTCAATATTCATATATAACTTTCATGAAATAATCAATTAATTAAAAGATTTCACGTTGGTTTTGATGTTTTGGTTTGACCAGAAGAATTTCCGTATTACCAAATCAATGGGCAACAAACCTTCTTTTATAGTATATTTGTGTAAACTGAATCAAATAATATTAGAGAATTTATGTTTTCACATTATTAAAAATCTATGATATTCTTAATTTTGTTTGTTCATAACAGATCACCGATGATGATCCGTATATAATACGGCTACGTTCAGACGTCATTATTTTTCCCTCAAACCGCACACGAGATTTTTCATCTTAAAGAGCAGTGTTAGTAGAAAATACTTGTTACACACAGTCTTCGTGTGAGAAAATATCGTGTCTAAGGAATATTTTCAGGTGAACTAACGAATTTGTCACCGAAGAGGCCGCGTCTGGCTGCGTTCGAAAAATGTATAGCCTTGAACGTAGCCAAATTGAACTAAAAATAAAACGTTAATTTGACAGATGGAGGAGTTTTTTTATGATTTTATTTTCAATTTTTTAACTGTCTCAAAGTTCCTAAAACTAGTTTTATACGAAATACTGGTATTCCGCTATCTAGCATTATATTTTACAAGGTTCAGTGTAAATACATTGCTAGGGTAGTCGCCCATACAACATTTAGCCATCTCCTTTCTTAAAAACGCTAACAAAATCGCGACTCGAGACTGAGTTTATGTCAGCCATTTTTACTCGACTCGCGATTTTAATTCTGTTTTTTGTTTTAAAATGTGTTGTGCAATCAAATCAATAAAAATGATCTCCATGGTGGTGGAAGTAAAGTTTATAGTGTTAAAATAGGGAAACAGTTTGTTCATGACGGACTGTTGACGGACCGTCAACCGTCCGTCAATAATCTTCTCCGGCATGGAGATTTACGTATCGTCGGCGAAGAGTGAAAACCTCGTAAATCCTCTTTTTTGTCTAAAACATTTTTTTGCATTTTTTGAAAGAAAACCTCTTATCTCACGATTATATGTACAACGAATGGCGTTGTACGCGTTTGAATGAAATACGAGTAACATAGAATCGTGAGATAAGAGGTTTTCTTTCAAAAAATGCAAAAAAGTGTTTTAGACAAAAAAGAGGACTTACGAGGTTTTCACTCTTCGCCGACGGTATGCACGTAGGACGTAGTGCGTAAGCGCTCTAAGGCTAAGTTCACATGGCCGCGCGAAACGGCTGTCTACGCTAAAAGAGCTTAAAGTAAAAAGATTTTTCGTCTCTATGACACTTAGCTGTGTTTGCATTAAAACATGCATCGACTAGCATGAACATCGGACAAGAACATTTGATTCGTACGTTTCGTATTTGATTCGTTGTTTAACTTTCTCCGAACACCGTGCATACGAAACGTTACATTGCATTGCCATGAATACTTTTAACGAACACTTCGATGTTCACTTTCGCGATTTTGAGAATGTTGAAATGCAACGGTTTTGTTAGACTGCATGCCCGCCTCAAAGTTTAAGTAACCGACAGATGTCCGTTTGTCCGAATCATATGACTCGCAATTGTATTTAAGTATAGTAAATTCAATATCTAACGGAAAAAGTGGTTTACATTCCAACTACAAAAATATTTACAAAATATCACTTTCGAAACCATTCCTGTTGTAATGCATTTGGTAGAATAAATAAAAATTTTCCTTGTAAATTATGTATATCTATCGAATTTGACTTTAAAAAAGAATCTCGAAGATGTTATCCTAGGCTTAATGTTAATGTTTTTATTGTTACTTGGATTGCATAACTTTTAATCATTGTGGTACTGAAAATCTATTCCTACTTGCCAATTTTTACTTAACCAACTTTTTTTTATAAAACTTGTAAATTATACACGTATATATTGTACTTGCCGATTTTACAAAATCAATACTTATGTATATACATATTGTTTTTTGAAGAATTTATATTAAAATGTTTAATTTTAATAAACTTTATGCTATGCTATGATTACTATTATTATCAAATTAAAAATGAACTATCTGTGTAGGTTTTAATTATTGATTATATATTTAGTGTACCTAACTTACTGAATAAAATTCACTTTTTGTATCAATGATATAGTTTGGTTATTTTACATACATTGTTTTAGCATAGTAACAGTTTGTATTTGTCAGTGCCATTGCCTGGAGGCACGCGTAGCTTATACAAGTGTAACGGTATCACGCAAGATTATATATTATCATATACATATGAATATTATAATCTCAACGAATCCGAGAGATTTATTATCACAAGGTATATCAATACTCTGTTAACTGTTGGTGTAATGTCGATATATTGTAAAGTAGCTGTAATCCAATAAAAATATTAAAATGCCTATGTTTTTTTAATGAAACACAAAAGAAATGCTCACAAATTTATTGAAAGAACAAAAGAATATAAACCAACACCTGAAAGAAAAAAAAACATATTTTTCATTGGTAAAACTGTTCTAATTTAATTTGAATTATAATAAATCTGCCAAAGTTAAAAAAATAAACGATTACACGGTGGTATAATGTTAAAGTAATTGATAATCGAATGAATTCATCAGTAATAACAATAAATTCATTAATTTAGAATTGTAATTATTGAATTGTATTGAAACTAAGATCGATGACATTAATTATAAAACTGTCTCAATGCGGACCGATTAAAAACCCAATGAAAAATGTACAAAATGAAAGCAAGATGGGCGATATAGCTAGTCAGTTACAGATACAGTCAAGTTTAGATCGTTCAAACATTATATGACCCGCATACTTTTGAATGAACAGTACAGCTGACCGACGACCGACGCTGCGAATGGTTCACGATTCTACTGTAACATAGTAACGTGAACATTACGACGCATCTGAATCTGCGACTAACTAAAATACTTATAGAATAATAATACCTACTACCAAACTAGGTACACTGATCGAAAACGCTTTGTAATGTATCAACTCGAATTACAACTTATGTAAACTGAAAACAACTATAATAATCAGTTTATTAACAAGTACTAAAGATCTATATTAAATAACAATATCTTTTTATGATTAATATAAGAAAATTGTATGATATACTTATTCAATACATTCCACCGCTGCGGTGTTCACTCCCTTTATTAAGTCTATTTATTTCTTAATCAGTCTGTGCGAGTAAATTCCAAACGAATTTATATTCTAACATACGTACGTAATGCAAATAAATGTTAGAAGTTTGCTGACGGCTAAGCGACGACGGGGCCAATGATAGCAGTCAGGATCTAGTAGGAGTACTAGAGACTGTTGCTGCCTAGAGCGACAGGAAACTCCAAACGTTTATTTATAATACTACTACTTTACTTAATTTTATCACATCAAACATATCAAGACGATGCTTGAATTAAAGTGTACAAAAGTAATAACAGACAACGCTTCTTTATATTACGATTAGCACAGACTGAAAGCAATGATTAAGGGCGAGTTGCCCTTGTAGACAGTTTAGAAAACGGAACTAAGTAATTGGTGGCCCAATTCCGTTTTCTCAACTGTCTACAAGGGCTACAAATATACGTTTGTACAATTGTACGTTTTCTCGGCTTCAAACGGAAGTAAAACATCAAAGCGGGAAAATGCAACCTCACGGACAGTAAACTTTGCAGATCGGAAATACCGAGCTAGTCACCATTTGTCAGGTGCTTTAGTCAGTTTTTGTGCCTAGGTCCGATAAAACTCTTGTCGTGTTGACAAGTCTGCAGCAGAATCGGCGTACAAGTAGATAACCTGTCGCGTAAAAAATATGGATATGGACATGGGCTTCATTTGACAGTTAAATGACCATATATGGTAATTTTATGAGCTTCAACTGTCAAATGAAGCCCATATCCATACCCAGATTTTTTACGCGATAGCCCCCCAGACCTCTATACTCAGTCGATTTATATCACAAGTGCGCGCTAAACAGCTGCACCGTGCAGCCACTCAGAGAATGAGTTTCTGACAGAATGAGCCTGTTTCACGATCAACAATTCAGTTATCTGGTAGATGATTTCAAATAATTTTTAGCATTTTTCTTCTTACAACTCTACCAAATAGGCTATCCAGAATGTATCTGTCGATCGTGAAACAGACCCTAGGTAAAGTTCATTTTCGGGAAGTACGATATTCGATATTGTGCTTTACTTTACTCGATATAAAGAACTGACACGACCAGTAAAAACGCATTCTCCTAGCGGCCTGCCTTGTTGTGAAATAGTAGATGTTGGTTAGGTTAGTTCATCCCGAAGGTGGACCAGAAGTTGGGCTGCGAGTAGGGCGCGGCGGCGGGGGAAGGCGCGGGCGAGGCCGCGGGGGGCGCGCGCCGCGCCGCCAGCAGCAGCGACGGCGCCGCCACGCGACGACGCGCTGACAGACCCGACCGCTCCGACCCTGCATACAAACACAATCAAATTAAATAAATATCAGACAAAGGTCGCCGCGCCGCCAGTAGTACTGCTGCTGCGCCGCCACGGGACGCCCTGTAGGTGCAGCGACAAATCGGACCGCTCGGAACCTGCACACATACCTACACAATAATTAGTAACACAATAAACACCGCTATATCACGCGATATTATATGGCGCATGATGTTGTCTTGCTTACTGCTAAGATGTGAGCGAGACGGTAACACGTTTTCGAACTAAGACCGTCTATAAAAGACGCTCATGATAGGGCTCCAGATTAAATAAATAACAGGCAACATCATCAATAGCCATTTTAATGTTCCCAGTGCTAGGGCACTGGCCTTCCTTATGGGTGGATAAGGAAAATGGGCCGTATACGCCAATGCGGAATGCTGGGTTTTAACGACTGCAAATACAGCCAGGACCTGCGGCTTAACGTGTCTTTCGAAATATAATTTACTTATAATTTTAGTCACCACCAAACTCCTCGTCACGAACATCACTCCTCCGCTACCCTAGCGCCTCGAGCGGAGAATTCACACGCGATAGTCTTCATTATACTAAGTTGAAATAGTAGATTGTTTACCAAGGGCTGTATGACACCCATAACAGTCGAGGGTATTGGCGCCCGAACGAAGTGAGGGCGCCGATAGTTCGAGACTGTTATGGGTCCATACACCCGAAGTAAACACTCTACTTTTCATTTTGAATATGAGGAAAGTAAAAACAAACAGAATATTAAAAAAAAAATTGTAAGGTTTCTACGATTTTAATTATTTTATAATGTAGCAAAATAAGCTGTATAGGCTTCTGTGCCTTTGCCTACATACCTTTGGTAAATAAAAATCCAAAGAGATTACAGATATCGATTTGACATGACACCCCCTATTCTTTTTTCAAATTTATTACAGCCCTAGGGCCGCCACATATCACTTTCAACCCGCATTTTAGGCAAGTTATGAGTTACTTTCAGAATATGAGACATGAAAAATGATTAAACTAGCCTGAGTCAACGTTTTCTTGGCAATACTTGATGGTGTGCGCGCGGTCGCCGGTGGCGCCGCAACGCGGGCAGCGGAACGCGCGCAGCACCGGGCACAGCACGCGCCCGCGCCAGTCCTTCAACGCGTGCGACGAATAACACTCCTCGTTTTCGCCGTTGTTCTTACAGAACGCACATTCCTGTTTGTCAAACCAGAACACCAGATAAGTCCTTAGGCAAATCGTTGAAGTTCAAAAATATCATATGGCTGTTAGTTGTGCAAAGTCCATATCTCATAAGATGCAGTATCTGGCCAGTGTTTCAAACATCCATACTCAAATTGTACGAGTGGGGATTGCTTGGACGAATTAATTCGTCCGGGGTGGATTGATATATAATGGACATACGCACAGAACAAAATAATGATGTTAGAAGCAGCTTCTGGTACGCATTTAGGTTGTAGGTACTGAAAGAAGTGTCGCCTCAAAAACAGGCACAAAAACTAATAAGGGAATAAAAAGGGAAATAAGTACGTTGTTACGGGCAAAGGGACGGCAATACGTGACAGCCAACTTAGGACTTAAAGTTTTCGTTTCAGCCATAGTACTACTGAAAGTGCTAGAGACAAAAGGTTTGTACTGTATCATAGTACTTCTGAGGGGTTTAACAAACTTACTGTACAGTCTTAAACTAACATAACATAACATAACTTACATAACTACAATAATATTTTATTAGGCTTACGCTGCGCCCTACATTTCTGTGGCCGCGCGTTGTTTACATTATTATTTAATTTATAATTACATATCAGTGCACAACTAACTGCTATAGAGAAAAGTACAACCAACTCTACATAACATTTGTATATTTTACGTACATATTTTCAAGTGATTATACCTTTTACTTTAACTTTGGTCCGTGATTTCTCTGCACTACTGCTACTTCAACTTATCTATCTACATCTCAAATGTATAGTGGTCACACTATACATTTAATGGTCCTTCGAGAATAAAGACTTGGTGTTTTAGTGTTTCTTACTACAGTAGCGAATCGGTGCGTCTGGCCTCCCACAAGCGGGTCTCACCAGTCGTATTGAGAAGAGGGACGCACATACTGTATACAGAGTGCTAGAGCACCGAGTCACTGAACTACGACCATTTCAATTCGGAGGGGACAAGATTTGTTTTGGATCCTGAAGATTTGGATACGTGAAGACTACAACCTTCAAGTGGTTTTCACTACAACAACAACTATAACTGGTAAACTACTTCACGACTACGTACTGTACCCCTATTACGAGTTTGCTTAACATGACATTTACAGGAATCGTGAGCGTAGCCTATCGGATACACTGCTCATGTCGGTAAAACAGTTGCTAAATATGAAAGAGACAGAGCTACATTTTACATTAACGTTTACTGTAACGTCGAATTTGCCAAACTCGTAATAAGCCTACTGGTCGGTGAGTTTGTTTAGTCGACAACAAACTATCAACTATTATCAACATGAGCAAACTAGAACTTCAACAAACCTGTTTCAACAACATCAAGTACCTTTGTACCAACTACAGCAAGGATTCCGCGTCTAGAAAAAACGAGTACCTGAATCAACGTTTGGAATCACTAGAAAATCAGTGGTGTGATTTCGAAGAACGACACGATCAACTTATTTTGGAAGTGTAAGATAAAAACATTAACTATTTTACGGACGAAATCTACGAAAAAACAAAGTAAATGTACATGAAGACTAAAACCAACATTTTAAAGAAACTGGAGCAAATTAAAGAACAAAAACGGGAGGTAAAATTTGATTTGGCGGATGCACCTACGGAAGAGAACTCGAGTGATTGTCAGCACCTACTCAACAAGCAAGAATGCAACTTTAACGCAATCGATCGCGTCATGTCAAAAATGAACACGCAACTTATTTCTGAAAAATGGCAGCTAGAAGAAAGTTTAGAGCTTTTGAAGTCCAAGTGGGAGCCCATCGACAAACTGCACTGGGTTATTGATTTTCAACTTAAAGGCTGCCATGAACAATACTATGATATGTTCACTAACATCGAACACAAATACGATGAATTGCGTAAGAAGCTCAACAACAAAATTTATTCGATCCTTCACTACCAACAGTCGGCGCCGAGGTTGGAAATACCAGAATTCTCTGGGAGCTACCAACAATGGATTTCATTCAAAAATCTATTCATGGAAACCATCAACAACAACCCTACAATTAACCCAGCTCAGAAAATGCAATATCTGAAAACCAAATTGCGAGGGGAGGCGGAGCGACTTGTGCAACATTTGAACATAAGCGCTGAAGACTATACTTCTTGTTGGGATATATTATCTCAGCGCTATGACAACTGTCGGCTTCAGTTTACATCTTTCATGAACACGATGTTAAATCTTCCCATCATCCAGCATCCAGACTTTCAACTTAAAGAGGATGCATGAGCATGACGTAATCACCGAGAGCTTGAACGGGATCTCTAACATTGGAGTAGACACTGCGACATGGGATCCGATTATTGTGCATTTAATGTCACAAAAGCTTGACTCAACAACGTTCAACGAATACATGAAAGACCTTCAAGACCATCGGGAGCTGCAAAGCTTAAATGATTTTATGTATTTTTTGGAAAGCAAGTTCATGGCATACGAAACCATGAAAACTTCAAAAAGGGAGACCATTAGCTCGCAGAAACCAGCGTACGCAAGCTCATGATCATACATCAAAAATACTTTCGCCAAGAACTAAGATTATCCAAAACCTGCATCTAAAAGTTATCATACGAGCTACGGTCAATGCTCGTGCTGCGATGGACATCACGTGCTTATGCAATGCACTAAGTTTATTGACATAGACACAATACAGCGCAATGACATAGTAACAAAATTGCGGCTTTGCAAAAATTGTTTATTCAGTCACGGACACAACGAATGCAAGTCAACAAAAACAACACTGAAATCTTATTAACTACTGTACAACTCAAGGTTAAAGCTGTGGATGAAAGTTACATAATGCTCCGTGCACTTCTGGACCAAGGCTCTTAGGTCAACTTAATCACCGAAAATGCTGTACAGAGGCTGCGCCTACCAAGAAAGAAGCTCAACGCTACGATCTCAGGAATCGGCTCAGTTTTAGGAGATTGCAAAGGACTTCTTCATCTCAGCTGTAAAGCTATCCATTCAGACTACAACTTTGAAACTCAAGCTTTAATTATGAACAAACTTACAAACAACTTACCCAACTCAACATTTGAAAACACAAACTGGCCGCATTTGCAGAACTTAAAACTGGCAGATCCGGAATACAACATCTCACGTGGTTGTTGGACATCTATTCCGATATTATCCTTAGAGGCAGCAACGAGTCGCCCGTGGCTCAACAAACACAACTAGGATGGATTTTATGCGGAAAGATGAAAACTTTAAACTGTTACGTGTCCTTGATAAACATAGAAGAGCTCACTAAATTCTGGGAAAACGAAGATATTCAAAACTCAAACGAAGTATCAAAGGACGAACAATGCGAAACTTTCTACAAGAAAACAGTAAAGCGGGCCTCGGATGGGAAATATATCGTCGAAATGTCTATTAGCCCAGACTACAAGGAAAAAATAGGCAATTCAAGATCTATTGCAGCATCCCAATTTTTCCAACTCGAAAAAAACTGCAAAAACAACACAAACTAGCAACTATGTACAAGGACTTCATCAAAGAATACCAAGATTTAGGTCACATAAAGAAAGAAAGAAAGAAAGAAAAACCATTTATTTTGACACTGCACAATCGACAAAATACTAATTAAAAACAGCAATATACATATAACAAAGAAGTGCAGTGTCAAAACTATGCTCAGCTCAGCATACGCAGCAGACTGGTGAGCCTGCTGCACTGATATTCTGCCGAGCACAGTGGTGACATCAGGCACACGATAAACATAAAACAAACAAAGAAAGATAACAAACAAACAAAAGCACGTTGAACAACACTCAAAAACACTAATAAAAAATAAAGTCTTACACCAAGCATAATACTCACAGACAAACACTAGCGAAATCCAAAAGGGCATCGCCATTGACACAAACAAAAAATAAATTGAAAATAGTTCTACATCTGTGACAGTCACACATGTCTGTCACTTGGTTGGTTGATGTCACTCACTTTGACGTGGCAAAGCGTGTTAAGCACATGGCAAAAGGTAAAATCAAAGAAAAATATTACAATGTTTATACGAAGAAAAACAAAACACGTAACACAATTAATACATGATTGATCCGGCCAGTAATCATGCTTGTTTACTTAAGGACTTATCCGAAGATCAAATATCAACAAACTTACAACTCGATTTCAAAGATGAAACCTCAACCAAAACTTTGGGTCTATTCTGGAATCACAACTTACACTCATTCTGTTTTAACTGGCCGTTGAAAAACTCAACTCAAACACTTACCAAGAGGACTCTTCTCTCCGAGATATCAAAAGTTTTTGATCCACTCGGCTGGCTTTCGCCTATAACTATAACAACAAAACTTATATTCCAAAAGATATGGATAAGCAAACTGGGCTGGGACGAAGAAGTACCTGAAAACATAAAAAAGGAATGGGCAAAATTAAAACTACACCACATTAAAAATATTGCACTAAAATGATGGATCGGCAACATAAACAATAACATTGAGCTAATAGGTTTCTGCGACGCTAGCGAAAAAGCCTACGCCGCCGTTATATACAGTCGTGTGATAAACACTCAAGGTCAACCTGATATCACATTACTTACATCTCGAACAAGAGTAGCACCTCTATCACAGAAAACCACGCTACCTAGATTAGAACTTTGCGGCGCCAAACTACTAACAGATTTAATGCAAAAGACTAAACAAGCCTTATGCGACTATAACATAACAACAAGCGCTTGGTGTGACTCACAAGTTGTGTTAGCGTGGATTCAAGGAGAACCAACACGATGAGATGTTTACATCGCTAACAGAGTGAGGAGCATCAACAGCATCATCTCCGCCGCTCAGTGGCGTTATGTAAGATCAGAACAGAATCCCGCCGACTGCGCTTCGAGAGGATTAGCACCCAGCAAACTATCAACTTTTAACTTATGGTGGAATGGACCTGATTTTCTAAATGACATGAAACTAGAAGCGCACTCAGAAAGCACTCCAAAAACTATCGAAACCGAGATCGGTTGCATACATCATATTCAAGCTGAGAACGAATCTAAAAATAATCAAGAAAATATTATAACTAATTTAGTAAACAAACACAGTTCAATGACTTTAATTACAAAGGTTGTTGCATGGGTGTCACGTTTTGTTACCTACACTCGTAATAAAACTTATTTTTATGAAGAATACAAACAACTTTCAAATAACAAAGCTGTATCCAAGCAGAGCCCTATACACAAGCTAGACCCATATTTGGACAACAACAAACTGATTCGAGTGGGAGGCAGACTACGAAACTCAAACTTGCCGCTTCGAATGAAAAATCCCGTAATTATTCCTCATGAGGGCCGCTTCACACAACTGCTTATTGAACAGAGCCACCTTACAACCTTACACGGTGGAGTCCGCCTTACCCTGAATCACTTGAGACAACGCTATTGGATCGTTGGCGGCAACAGGGCGGTAAAAACTCAACTTCGACGCTGCATACGCTGTCACCGTTTCAAAACGATAGATAACAGCCAACTAATGGGAAACTTGCCAAAACAAAGAATAACCCGTGTCGACCATTCACTCACACGGGGGTTGATTATTCCGGACACGTCGAGGTCAAACATAACAAGGGCCGTGGAGTCAAAACATCAAAGGGGTACATTGCTGTTTTTATCTGCATGACTACCAAGGCCGTTCACATCGAACTGGTGTGGGAACTCAGCACTGAAACTTTCATCGCCGCGCTACAAAGGTTCTGCGCCAGACGCGGCACGCCAAAACATATGTACTCAGACTGCGGTACAAATTTCATCGGGGCAGCCAAGATATTACGTTCAGAGTTTCAAGAGTTTAAAAAGATTTTAACACCTCAATTCTACAACGAGCTCGCAAAACTAGAAATCCAATGGCATTTCAACGCTCCAGCATGGCCGAGCGCGGGTGGTCTATGGGAGGCCGCCGCGAAATCGATGAAACACCATCTAAAGCGGGTCATGGGGGAGCAAAAACTAACTTACGAGGAGTTCAGCACTTTACTAGCAAAAGTTGAAGCATGCTTAAACTCGAGACCCCTGTGCCCTCTAACTGAAGACCCCGAAGAATACTTCAATTGCTTGACACCCGGACACTTTCTAACTGGAAGTCCAATCATGATGTTACCGCTATCAGACTACAGCGACATAAGTAATATAGATATTCGCAAACGTTGGCAACTTATAGAACACATGCTACAACATTATTGGAAAAACTGGTCCAATGACTATTTAACTCAACTACAAAGGAAATGGAACAATCCAACTAAAAACATCAAGGAAGATGAAATAGTTCTTGCCAAGGACAACAATCAGCCACCTGGTAAATGGACCTTTGGACGCGTTTTGGAGACACACCCGGGATCCGACGGCTATGTTCGCGTCGCAACTGTCAAAACTCAGAGTGGAGTTATAAAACGCCCAATAGTCAAACTATCATCGCTACCAATAGAAACTGAAACGAAGCTTATAAATCAAGACGATAATAAAATAACTAATAACAGCAAATGTCCGAAGCGCAAGAAAAATAAGTTTTCATTTTTAATTACAATGTTAACTTTATTTACATTTATCACTGGATCATATTGCACCGATAGCACGCGCACGGCAAGCGCCGGCGCGCCGGCTCAGATTACCAGCTTAGAACCCGAGCGCCCAATGTATTATGACACAATTGGAAACCTACAGATGATTCACGACGAGTGGCTTTTAATTATGTATTACAACTTAACTAATTATTGGGATAATACTCGCAGAGTCGAAGATTATTTTAACACATTGAAGAAATTATGACAACAAAGGAAGCTGAAAACATGTATCACCACTATAGAACAACTAGATCACTAGATGGACATATTTACACATTACAATTCCATTTTATTAAGTCCTCACAAGCACTTAAGCAGCAGAAGAAAGCGTGGACTAATAAATGGAGTTGGTTCATAACTAACAGTTTATGCGGAATTCTCGACCAACAGTTTGCTGAGAAGTATCAAGACGACATTAAGTCACTTCAAAACAATGAAAAATATTTATTACAACTTATCAAGAACCAAACTTCGATTGTAGAACTGGAAAATAAAGTTTTAAAGAAGAGCGAAAACAACATTTTGAAACAATTTCAACAAATCGGCGACTTTATTGATCGGACAAAACTCAACTTGGCCTCCATTGAGACCAAGTTGAGTTTTGTCATGGAAGTTTTATCAGCAACTACATATCTTAACTCAAAAGCACTGACAGCTTTCCTGCTAATCAACAACATGAGCAAGCTTCAAGATATGCTTTTTAACACCCTTACTAACGTCTGCCAAGGACATATCGATGTTCATCTCATCACTCCAACACATTTGGTTCAACAGCTAAAAGATATATCCGGAAAACTGCCCAGAACTTTATGCTTACCTGTGGAAAACTTAGAAAAAGATATAAAAGAAATCTACAAACTTATCTACGTGAGAGCAAGAGTGACAGAAAATTTCTTTATTTTTGAAACTCATATACCACTGATGTCAACTGAAGATTTCACTCTCTATCGGGTGCTGCCGCTTCCACTAAAAGCGAGAAACGCAACTTCGTACCTAAAGATATCAGCTCCATACATAGGGGTTGATTTTAGAAAAAACACGTACGTTTCGCTGAAAGAAGAGGATTACAATCAATGTTCTCAGCAGAAAAGAGATAACTTTTTATGTCACAAAAACCTACCAGTTTTTAACTTGCACAACAACAACGCGCCGTGTGAAGCGAAATTGCTGGCACATCCGAATAGCTTGCCTTGTGACGTACGACGCATGACGTGCAATGACGCTTGGTATGACCTACACTCACCAAACAGCTGGTTAGCGAATTGTTGTGACGTATGTACGTTACGTATTATTTGCAACAATGACGTCACAACTCACACTTTAACATCTTCTGGGATCGTCACCTTAGCTGTGCTGCAGTCCAGGGGGTATGACGATCGTCGCTAATAGCCAATACAACAGCGAGATGAAAGTTGACTACGAGTTACCTGCAGCAACTTTAAACACTTCGATCAACAAAATAGTACACCTGACAAACTACAACGACGGTCGCGGTTCCACTTGACAACAACTCAGGATCGTGACAAGATAGAAAAGGAGCTAAACATACAGAAGGAACATGAGACCCAACTACCGTCTCCGATTTCATCACATGACCGTCACCAATACGTCATTACCTATTTCTTACTGGCTCTCGCAATAATCGTCTTTTTTGTGGTAGTTGGGAGGAAATACTGTCGTAACAAGAAAAACATAAAGAAACCAACCACAAACAAGCAGACAAATGAAGACATAGAGCTGCAAACGATGAGTCGGCGTCCCCGTCAAGATGGAACAATAGAGGACCCCACGCACCACTACGCGCAAGTAGAGCCTCGACCTGAGAGAGGACGCGGAAGTCACGCCCCGGCGGCGTCGTTGGAGAAGCAAACATTGCATTCAGTTTTGACTAATTTCATTTAGGAGATTGTTTGTAATGGATGTAAGTACTTTTCCATATAACTGTGTTAGTTTTTATAAGTTAATTTTTAAATGTTTTTCTTTTGGGGTTGCCAAGATGTACAGTTTTAAACTATACATAACTACAATAATATTTTATTTAGCTTACGCTGCGCCCTACATTTATGTGGCCGCGCGTTGTTTACATTATTATTTAATTTATAATTACATATCAGTGCACAACTTACTGCTATAGAGAAAAGTACAACCAACTCTACATAACATTTGTATATTTAACATACATATTTTCAAGTGATTATACCTTTTACTTTAACTTTGGTCCGTGATTTCTCTGCACTCCTGCTACTTCAACTTATCTATCTACATCTCAAACGTATAGTGGTCACACCATACACTTACGTTAGGCAGCGCGCGGCGCATGCGCTTGTCGCTGCGCACCTTGGCGACCTCCTGCAGGAACTCGTAGAGCACGCTGGGCCGGATGGAGCGCAGCACCGACAGCTGCTCGCGCGTCAACATCGACACGAAGTTGTTCGCAGACGACAGACCTGAGGATCAAATGCGCTAATTAGAGGGTAAGTGGCATTTCACACAAATAAACTCGTGTCTTAAAGTACCTATCTGGATTTTAGTTGTCAAGGCACAGTTCCAACCTGGATTTGGCATATTTAGTGAATTTATTTATTTATTTTATTTAGGCTATATAATTTATGATATTATCAAACAATTGCAACAACAGACTAGTACAAAGACTCGCAAGACATCTAGCCAAATAATTCTAAGTATTACTCATTAGTACATCCCTATAGTAAACTTTTAATATTACAATTAAGTAAGCGTTAAAAGCTACAATCAATAATAATTATAGCAAATAAGTAATGTACTATTTGATAGAATTATTATTGATTGTATTTTTTGTTGATCAATAGGTATTAGAGCGACAATATGACTGCCTACTAGCTTTGCAAACAGTTAAAATATTGGGACCTACTTAAATTAAGGCTTTTAGCAAACTTACTTGAAGAGACGATACAGAAATGAACAAGATAGTTCATTTGCTTATTTTTGGGCGAAGATAATGAACACTTTTTAAAGTACCTCTGCAAAGAATTGGTGAAGCATAAAATTTTCACATCATACTTACTTTTGATGAGGAAATCAAAAGTTTCAAGCATTTCAGCGTTTCTTCCGGGTGCCACGTTACCATTGTCATTCCACATGTTGGATGACGCTACCGATTCGGGTCTTGTGTTGCCTGTATCAAGAAAAAAAAAATTCAGTGTCAGTTCCATGTATGGGGAGCCCCCCCTTAATTCATATACTTTTTTATTTTTGTGTAAAAACCGTAAAGCGGTTTACAGAATACATCTACCTACCAAGTTTCAACTGTGTAATCCTCATAGTTTTGGAATTAAAAGGGTGTGATATACATCGGTTCGGCCGAATCTATAAGGGTTTCGTTTTTTGCCTTTAGGCTACGAAACCCTAAAAAGACACAAATCCGGCTATTGGCAACAGTACTAACACATTTGTAACTTGTAAACTGTGAAAACATTAGTTTAGCTATAAAAAAACGATTTTTCAAAAAATAAACATAGCGTAGATAGGTACTTATACCGATACGAAAACATAGTTGTGCCACGCGAAACATTTGTGGGCAACAAAGAGTATGTAATCACTAAGTTGGGTAGCCTTAAAACATAGGGCAACGCGGCTCGGCACGGAATGAACTTGAACCACACTTAAGACTATGAAGGAACGTTCAAAAGTCTCAGCGAGAGGCTTACGATAATTGAGAATTTCATTAAATAGCATTATGTTCTTATCCCCACATTATAAATATATAAATATTTCTTACAATCACACCAAATAACCTGGCCCCAAAGTAAGCATCTGTAAGGCTTGTGCTATAGATACTAGGGTAACGGGTATAAATACATATAATTCTCCATTTTGAGGAACCCGTGGCTCAGTGGTTCGCGCGCTTAGCCTGCGATTGTTGAGGTTAAGCAACTCGCAATGATCGGTCACGGGATGGGTGACCAAAAATTTACTATCGTAAGCTCCTCCGTGCTTCGGAAAGCACGTTAAGCCGTTGGTCTCGGCTGCATTTGCAGTCGTTAAACCCACCAATCCGCATTGGGCCCGCGCGGTGGGTCATGGCCCGTTCTCCTTATCCATCCATAAGGAAGGCCAGTGCCCCAGCAGTGGGGACATTAAAAATGGCTAATGACTGATCCATATTTATGTGTAGAAATATATATATATATAAACGTCCATGACTCAGGTACAAATGCTCGTATTCATCATATCTACAATCATTTTCCCCAGGACCTCAGAGTACGCGACACCTTGAAACCGGTGTACGTACCAATCTACCACGGGGGTCGTCAAAATAATACGTCACATTAATATTGTGGTGCTAAATACTATTCTTTTAAAGAAGCTAACTGTAAGTATTTAGCGTCTCGGAACTTACCCATGAAGTAGTTCTGAGAGCTGTGATCTTCTTCAAAGAATAGGTCCGATCGCAAATTCATTAGATTATCGTCCATATCGGCAGTAGTTGGTGCTGAAAAAACAATTGAAGACTTAAAACCAATATCACAAATGTTAACTTTTTTGTTATTGGAAATCTTGTGTCTGATTCGCGGACAGTTAAAGATACAGCCGCAAATAAAGCAAATTTCTTTTGTAAATATTTTGTAGTTTCTTTAAGTACTTAGTTGTAATTTCTTTACGTTTCTTAAATTTTCCCGCAAAAGCACTTCATTTCATTCATTGAAATGGAACCATTTTTACTTATTACAATGCAACGAATTTCGAATAATCGCGTTCTGCAAATCTGTTTTATTTATGGCGTAGGAGCCCGTGGCGCAGTGGTTCGCGAGCTCGGCCTGCGATTGTTGAGGTAAACACTTTCGCAGACAGTGAACGAGACACAATAGGATTTTAATGGCTGCTATAGCACTAGAGTGTCCGCGAAAGGGTTAAGCAACTTTCGCAATGATTGGTCACGGGATGGGTGATCAAAAATTTACTATCACGAGCTCTTCCGTGCTTTGAAAGGTACGTTAAGTCGTTGGTCCCAGCTGCATTTTGTAGTCGATAAAATCCACCAATCCGCATTGGGCCCGCGTGGTGAGTCATGGCCCTTTCTACTTATCCATCCATAAGGAAAGGAAGGCCAGTGCCCCAGCAGTGGGGACAATTAACAATGGCTGATGACGATGACTTAAGCCTGTACAAGTAAAACAAAAATAAGAAAAAAGTAATTCAAAGTTTTCAGTCGAGTTTCCAAAGATTTATACATAAACCTACTAATATTATAAATGCGAAAGTTTGTTTGTTCCTCTTTCATGCAAAAACTGCTCGACGGATTTTGATGAATTTCGGTATGTAGGGACTTCAAGTAGTTGGACTAACACATATGCTACTTTTTTATCCCGAAATTCCCACGTGATCGAAACCGCGGGCGGCCGCTAGTAATCTATAATTTTATGAATGCGCATTCTTCCTGTTGGAAAATAAAGCCATACAAATACAAATAGCAATTCGCGTAAAGTTAGGCCCTAAAGTGTTCTATCAAGTTGATTGTAGAAAATGAGATATTTGAAATAATGTTGTTGTTCCAACTTTGGGAAAAATTCGTGAAAATTACCTAGGTATAAGTACTTGATAGTTCGTGAAATACAATAATGAAAGCTTGAAATCTACGCAAACATCTACGGATATGTAGGCCGACACTTAATGAACAGAAATCTTTACGATTAAAGTGGTATTAAAAGTTTTTTTCGTGTATAATTGTTCGTAATGAGTAGAAGTCGATTGCTCGGTGCATAGGAGTGTCAAGTTTTTTTTTATTCAAACTAGCGGCTTTAGTATCCTTTGCTAGCGGATTCAATGGATTGGCTACTCGACTAAAATATCTAGTTACTAGCGTAGTGCAACAAACAATGCGTGATTTTAAGTCGACCGATAGTTCCTCTAACTAAATCTCTAAATAGAGGGCCGGCTGTCTGTTGCGTGGCAGAAACAAATATTACTAAGCACGTGTCATTAGAGGCTAGTAAATTGCTTGGTTGAGATGAGAGGTTGAGACGAACGTTGTAAATTAACATGAACGTTGTACGTTGTAAATAGCTGGAAAGGAATCGACCAAGTTACCTGTGTCTGCAGCTCTTGGCTCCTGCTGAGCCAGCACGTTCAGCAGCTCATTCCCACGTCTGCTTTGGAATGCTGGCGCTAGCGGAGAAAATACACTGTCGGGCCCGTTGGGCATTCCTCCTTTCTCTGTGGGACCGTAGCTTTCCTGGTGAAAGAGAAACAGTAAAAGTAAAAAGAATAAGTACTTAAAATAATAGCTCTGTTAATAATTTTTAAAACTCCCAATTATTTGATATCACCAACTTTATCATTTCCGGGTGTACCATCTTAATCTAATTACGTGGACTGTCAGGATATAATGATGTAGAAAGACAGTAATATCAATCTTTTAGTAGAAGATATAATTCTAAAACAGAAAATTTCTATCAGAGAGAATAAAGCAGCAGAATCCACTATCCATTGATGCATTTTTTTAAATGATTACCCGCAAAAACATCCCTCTCTGAAATTATATTAAACGCAATTGCTAACTTAAGTAAGATGTTTTATGGTAAATAAAATGAAGAATTTTATTTTTCGGCAAATTTCACAATATGCTTTCGGCATCATATCTTTTTTGTAAAAAAAAAATAACTTACTGTTGTAGTTGTCGATTTCGTATCACTGGCAGTAGTGAAAATTGGCTTCATTTCCTCCATAACAAAGTTATTATATGTTATTGAGTTCATAATAGTGTTTGTGAAAAAAAATATTTACAAAATTGTAAATATCAATGTCGTATTGTAACTTATAAACCGATCCGAGCGCGCGCGCACTATGAAAAGACCAAACTACGTCGACCGAAAGCAATTTATACGGCCGTTGTATTCTGCTATAGATATGTGGCAAAGATAAAGCTTCTTGGCTAATCGTTCAATATTTTGAACTACCCTCAAAAACTCTGTTCGACATTTCTGGAAAATGTAGGAAGTTTTGTTTCAAATAGCTTTATTTTGTATTCACTAAGTAGGTACCTACTGTATGAATTAAGTACCTAATTAAAGCTTCTACCTCAGAACACAAGAAAGAGGTAGACTTTCTGTGTTCTGTGGCTTCTATGAATTTTAAACAAAGTATTTAATGTGGTCTATCAATGAATTATTATGTAATTACATAAAAGAACATTAATTTTTAGATTTTAATGGTTTTAACGCTAAAATAATTAAACTTTTAATACTTTTAAACATCACCCTACATGTTTTCCTATTCATGACATAATTTAACTAAGGACGCGAGAAAATGTGTCCAGACAACAATGGAACATCTATTCTGTCTCAAAGTCCAGGGCGTGATGGGTACAGTTGAACTATTTAAGTTTTCTTTTATTTACTAATATAAAGTACTTAAGTCCGCCACCACCACCAGTGACTACGACTGCATGGACTCAGATACGTAGCTTTATGCTTTCAATCAGGCAATCAGGAAAATTTTACCTTTTTCCATTGTAATGACTGATTTTACCACCATATCATAAGTACCTATTGGCCAGGATAGATAGTTATTACTTGCATTTTTTTCATTAAAATCCGTTTAGTAGTTTTGCACGAGTATGTAAACAAAGAGACAATCATTTCAGATTTTGATTTGGAAAATGTAACAAAATATTATCCTACCCAAAAGACCTATAAGTACCAATTTACGAGAAAAGATCAACTTGTCCCCATAGGTATCGCTCAGACGGGACCTGAACCCGCTATAAATAAAAATATTATGGTAATAAGTAGCGATAACTGCGTGTAAATAAACACCTCATCTGAGCCGATTGGACAGAAGTTGTTTTTAACCGAATTCCAAAAAGGAGGTAGTTCTCAATTCGGCCATTTTTTTTTTATTTTTTTTTTTATGTATGTACACCGATTACATCGAGATTAGTGGTCCGATTTCTGTGATTCTTTTTTTGTTCGATGCGGAATGCTTGGTGGGGGAAGTGGGGGACACCCTCCCCTCACACCCATTCTCCTAAATTCAAACTCACATAATCTATGTAATGAGCCGTGTTTATAACATACATTTTTTTCCAGAAAAAAGCTGTTTATTTTTTTAAGTCGGTTTATTAACGCAGTTTTTACTATTATTTTATTTTTGACTTTTTAATGTCTGTAGTAGGTTGATTTATAAACTACAGTAGGATTTTTCTAGATTAGATCAAGTAGACTATAGTACTCGTAGGTTTCGTTGTCATAATTATATCCTCCAAGTAAACAAAAATGCGCATAAAATTAAAGCTACTGGGTGAAACTAATTTAATTATTTATGAGACTAAATGTCAAGTAATCCCATCGAACAAAAAAAGAATCACGCAAATCGGATCAGAAATCTTCAAGTAAGTAATCGGTGTTAATAAAAACCAAAGTATCGTGATAATTAGACCGTTCAAGTTTACAAAAATGCTAATAAAATAAAAACTACTAAGCCAAGCTTAAATAAATTTTTATGGGACCAAATAGCAACTATTACGCATCGAACAAAAAAAGTATCACGTAAATCGGACCATTAACAGTAACGCACCATTTTTAGGGTTCCGGACCTCTAAAGAAAAAAAGGAACCCTTATAGGACCACTTTGTTGTCCGTCTGTCCGTCCGTCCGTCTGTCGTCATTTATCTCAAGAACGCGTGGAGGTATCGAATTGAAATTAAAACCATATATTCAGGTCAACAGTCTGTTTAAGGGGTAAAAAATTCAAACTTGTAAATTAACGTAAAAAAGAGATAGGTTTGTTTATTTCGCAAAAAACGTAGATTTCGACACCCTCAAGGGAATCAAAATTCATAGGGTGGGTACTTCCCGTTTACCTATAACTAAAGTTTGGCAAGTAATATCGTCATTTGCTGCGAATACAGGAAAAATATAAAAACTATACATTTGTGATCAAATCAAATCACAAAAATATAGTCGTTATAGTTTCGGAAACTGAATTTCGGAAAAAACTCGGGAACGTGTTTAGGTATCCAGTTGAAATTAAAACCATATATTCACGTTAACAATCTCTTTAAGCTGTGAAAATATCAAATTTCCAAATTAACGTTAAAAAGGTAATGGCAATGGAAAATATCAACTCGGCCACAAGTGAATTCTCAGATGGGACTCGAACCCACGACCTTTGGAAATCCGGTCCAATGCTCTAACCACTGTGCTACCTTGTAATTTCGACTTATTTTTTGATAAAACTTGTTTTCCTAACGATTTCATATAACCACTCATTCTAATTCACTTAATATAACAAAAAAATATTATTTTTTTAATTGGGTTTTCTCAGTATCGGAAGTACCGGTATTCCCAGTTCCATCGCCCTTCAGTACCGGTACCGAAAGAACTTGGAACCGACCCCGGTTCTGAATGCCCTAGCACCACAGAACACATAGAAAAGACTTTCTGTGTTCTATAACTATTATTTATCATCGCAAAATCTACAGCACACAATATTAACAATAGGTAACAAAACAATCTTACAAACATAGGATAATGTCAATCTCTCTGGTCAATTAGCAAATCAAATGAGAATTAGTGGCCACCTCTGGCGTCAGAGTTTATCAAGCCGCCTACAAGGCCTCTGACCTAGCTTAACGACTGTTATCTGATGACAACAGCCGGGACTGACGGTTTAACGTGCCCTCCGAACCACGGAAGCGCTCAGTTGTAAAGCCACTTTACGGTCACCCATCCGACACCTGACCGGACCGAACATTGCTTAACCCATCAAAACATCTTTTATCATTTGTTTTTACGTAGCATAAATAAAATCGACTTAACGCAATAAATCAATTTGGAATTTGAATTTTCGTAATAGAGTTTCGTAATTTGCTCGTAAAGGGTCTGTTATTACACCAATTTCAATATCGTATTGTATTTACGTACTTGTGCGTTATTGTAATGTAAACGGTACTTTTTTAAATCTAAGCAAAGAGTTTTAATGTCAGAAAAGGTGTCAACATTTTATGAATAAAATTAACTTAGGGAGATAATAAATTTATTATTTAAATTGATTAAAAATGCCAACGGCAAGGTAATTAATCAATTTTACAAATTGTTCAAATTGTTATAACTGCTTTAACAAGTGATTAAAAATTTATTCGCTTAAGAAAAGTCCGAGTTTTATTTATTTCCTCGCAAATATATTATAAAACGTCGTTTGACATGACGACGCAGGGGTACAAAACCCGCCTTCTGCGCCACAGGTTTGATCCTCGGACAAGAAAAATATTTGTGTGCATGAACATGTCTATTTGTCTTGGTCTGGGTGTTTAATATGTATATTATGTATGTATTTACAAAAAAGTATAAAAGTATGTCTATCCGTCATCGTGTAGTACCTACCCATACATAACACAAGTTCTTCATAAAACTTAACGTGGGCTAGATAATTGGTGTGAAAAAAAAAGTATAACAGATTTTTTATTTTTTTGTAAAGTATATTGTAGTTTCATCAGAAAATCACGCACTATGGATAGATTATTTATTTATATAAAGCATATATTATAAATACGAAAAATTATCGGTTTTATTCATTAAGCTATATAACTAAGTACGAGACGTCAGTACAATAATATTTCAATGGTTTTATTGATAAAATACGCATAAACAAAAAGTCTAATCGACAGCAAATGACAGCAAGTAATCAATTTATTTATTTTGTATTTTTTTCTTGTCTTAGATCACAACGTTGCCGTTTAGTGCATCTGGGCAATTTCAAAATAAAGTGTACCCCACTTTAAAAAAATATTTTATTTTATAAGTTGTTTTTTTTTAGAAATTTAACCATAATATAATAGGAAATATTATTTAATTATGATGAAAAATAAAAAGGAACGCGGAATTCGAGGTATTTTCGCGATAATATCGAAACAAAACTGACTTTGTGGCGAAACTGGTTCAGTTGTGTGACTAAACTTAAAAGCATAATAAAAGGAAACTGTGAAACTAAAGCGACTTTTTAAAATTTATTATACTAATTATACATGTGACTTATTGATAAATCAAATAAAATTGCTTTAGTTTCAACGATTAAACACAAAATTATCGTTTTTTTGTTCGGTTATGTGACTGTCACTTTTTACCGCGTTGTTTTTTAACTTTACTTTAAAACCTTAATATTGTATGTAATATGTGTAGCTTTTTTAAATGTAATTACTTTAATTACATTTATTGTAATCATATTTTGTGGCCGCACAAATTTAAAAGGTAAAAATCCTCTAATTGTTTATATTCTCCCCATCAAATTGAAGGGACAGTGACAAAATGGAAGTCTTAAAATTAACAAGGCTGCGTTCACATGTAATAAATATATATAAAATAAATGATTTAAGATGGCCTTAATACCAGATTCCAATTATGATTTTTAAAGTAAAGATATTTAGATCACTAAATGTTAGCCGTACTTCTTAATATGGAACAATTTGAGTTTATTAAGCATTTATTCCGTTAAAAAATAATTGGTGAAATTATCGAAACAAGTACTTATAGAAGAATAATAGTACTTATAAGAAATAAATCAATAATTTTAAATATTATCTTAAACTCTCTCTCTTCTTGTTTAATATTTATCACATAAAATTAGCATTGTAAAATGCAAAATTAAAAAGTTATAATTATCTTATACTTTTATTATTTTTTAATTAATAGGATCTCTTAGGTTATAATCACATAATTTGAGATCTCAAGGCAAGATATTACAAAATTGAGGCCAAACTTGACTAGCGTCTCCGCCGCTAAATAAAATTATCTTTATACAATTAAATAGTTAATGTAGTTTTCTAAATCTAAAGTCGTTACAAGTCTAAATAAAAAAATAGAAAACAAAACAATAATATTACTTCAAAAATAATCACAAACTAATAATAAAACCTTACAAAATGAATGGGTTAACCAGTCTCAATGTTGTTCATATTGCCTAATTAAAATTCAAATTTTATAGTCGGATTTTTAATTCAGTAGAGTAAATTGACAGTGTACCAATTTTGTAATAATAATGCTGTTTAAACTGTTTTTCGTTATGATTTGCTCAGATCCAGTAACCTTGTCGTCAGCAACTTTTTATCTGTAATTTTGAAAAGGAAATTAAAAAAAACGTATTTTTTGTAATTTACGTTATTCATTAATTTGGTCAGTAAGGATTTGCAATGTGAAATAAGCTTTACGCTTTCCACCCTGATGTTACTTGCCGTTCCGGAATATGTGACCGTAGAATACGTCACAAAAAGGAAGATACATAATGCTACTTTCTTGTAGTTTTAAATTGTTTAAAAATTACCGATCGCACTTAGCACTATTAACTCTTTGATATTAAATACAATATGAATTTTGTGATGTGTCCACAATAACAATACATTAAAGGTAAGGGAATTTTAATCGCATAACTTGATCACATACCTGAGCAAAGAAATTGAAACACACAACACTTCAACAGTAAGTCCACGCTGTCACTAAAATCAGTATAACAATGTAATCAAAATGGAGTCTCACGAAAAAGGAATTCTTACACAATGAGAAGATTTTTTGCTAAAAAGGCGGCCACAAAACTGAATGTTCCGGTTAGTTTAAATTTTGGATTTTATTTTAACTATTTATTTTTTATAGAAATGATGTAAAAAATATATTAATGAAACTTTTAACCGATAAATTAACCATTTAACAATTGAAAGGGTATTTACTAAACCGCTCGCATACACGGAAACTTTTGAAAATAAGATATTTTCTGACGCCTGTTGGGAAGGGGACATACATATTTGATGGGCTTCAGCGTTTTAAAATCTTCGTAAATGTAATATTTAGTGAATTATCAATAAAAAGTAAGACTGTATGAATTTTGATTCCCTTGAGAGTGTCGAAATTTAATTTCTTGCGGCATAAATGGCCTTATCTTTTTTACGTTAATTTTAAAGTTTGATTTTTTTACAGTTTCTAGAGATTTTTGACGTGCATATATATAGGTTTTCCCGAAATTCAGTTTCGAAAACTAAATACTATAATTTTATGATTTAATTACAAACATTTTCCTGTATTTGTTGTAAAAGTTGATACCTATTACTTGCCTTTCATAGTTCTAGGTCAACAGGAAGTATCCTATGAATTTTGATTCCCTTGAGTGTCGATATATACGTTTTTTTGGAGCATAAATATTTCTATCCAGCGGAAATGGTTCTACTTCAGTCTGCTTATCTTAATAAGCATCGTTGTGCTTAAAGCCTAAATATTTTTTTCTAAAATAAATTGATACTGACCTGTATGTTCCTCACAACTTGCAGTACAGTAATCTTGTAATGCGAGAAATGTAGTAATGTAGTATGATAGATCCTCAAGTACCTACTGATTATTATAATACTAGCGGCCGCTCGCGGTTTCACCCGCTTGGTTCCCGTTCCCGTTGGAATATCGGGATATTATGTATCCTATGTTTTTATCCAGGCTATATACTATCTGTATGCTTTTCAAGCAAATCTGTTTAGTAGTTTTTGCGTGAAAGTGTATCAAACATCCATACTGGTTCCCTCTATCTGGCAGAATCTCGATGCGCAGAAACTTATTTGGCATAACACACTTAACACTTGACACAGAATTAACAGTGGCATACTGTTTAAATGGCAGAATGTCTTTTGGCATAATTACCTTTGGCAAAATTTTATTTTGCATAATTTTGTTTCACATTCCTTTTATTTAGTACCGCGATTATTTGGTATAATTTTACTTGGCATACTACGAACATGTCAGAATTTCATTTGGAATAATTTAATTGGGTTTCTTATGAAAATTTGTAACAACTTTTATAAAAAACAATATATGATTTCTTTTTATATATTATAAATAATATATCAAAAGTCCTGCAATGTTGTGCTATACTAGCCAGTGACAGAACGGAATCGTTGTAAAATCGACTACACGCAGTCTTGTATGCCCTACCCCTAGCGTGTAATTTGAGCCCGCGCAGGCGCGGAGGGGCGAGGCGGCCCGCGAGTTGAGGAGCAGGTGGATATAACGGTTGCCGGTGAGCGAAAACCATCAGCGACAATAGGCTCGCGTGGGTCCGCCGGAGCGCCGCAGCGCAGTGACAGAAGTCATGCTTGCTGCATGCGTACCTGCTTGCATGCTTGCTTGCCTGTTTGCTTGCTTGTTGCATGCTTTTATGCTTGCTGCTTGCTTGCATGCTTACATGCTATGCTTGCTGGTTTCTTGCATGCTTGCTATATTTGCTACTTGAATGCATGCTCACTGTATGCTTGCTAATTATTGAACCAGAGACATTAGTTTTGAACTCGATGCAAGTAGCAAGCAAGCATGCTTGGCAGCATTTCCATAATAATATAAAAGCAGAATCATCATTTGGCAAAATGTTTGCGCGTTATAATTACTATAGACATGAAATTTCTGCCAAAAGACGGTTCTTCCTGTGAACATACTGCCAAATGATGATTCTGCTTTTTTATTATTATAGATATGAAATTTCTGCCAAAAGACGATTCTGCCTGTGAACGTTCTGCCAAATGATGATTTTGTTTTTTAATTATCATAAAGGTTAGACCCCATCCATACACATCCATCCATCCAAACATCCTCACAAACTTTTGCATTTATAATATTAGTAGGATAAACATTAGGTAAACATTAGGGGCATGTATGAGGCAAAACTTATTACCCTACATCGGCTAATTGCTAGGTATGCACTACATTATATATTACACTATTGATAACATTTACGAATTCCTGTGAAGTAAAACAACAATAAATAAAAAAAACAAAATCATTTGAAACTGTTTATTTAATCAAAAACTTCCTTTTGAAAAATAATCTAAATCATCTAATAATACAGTTTTTATTATGTCACAAACTATCACTACTAAATAAATCAATATTGTTTGATTGATCAGTTAAAATAACTTTATAAATAATAATGAAAAAATATAAAAAAATAGGAACTTCAAAATGGCGCGCTTATCCTTCTCATTCAGCAAATATCTTTATAAACAATAGTTACATGGTTTTTAATGCATTGAACTAAAGCTAATAAGCAAGTAAGTATCTACTTAAAAGTATATGTTGTGATAATGAGCAAAAGTCCAATAGTGTCATGAAATGAATACAAAACGCGTGTTAAAAATGCATAAAACGAGAAACCGACAAAAAACAGATGTAGGTCGACGCAGTCATTTGCAATGAAATTTCTAGCAATATTCGTAAATATTTCTATATTCAGGCAATCGGATTCACGCAAGCCTGTGGATCGCCACCAAACAACATTGCTATGATTGCCTCTATAAGTTCTGTACCTACGGCAATTTACATTTAGTAATTTTAAATACAAAATTTTAGATACAAGCCTATTTTTTTATTACGACACGGGGAGACTCTCAGCCTTCATCATACCGGGGCCTTACCATCAACTGTAATGCGATTCATTTTAGGTCATTTTTTTGGTTGAGAGCGCGGGATGCTGTCATACGGCGCGTATAGCGGCGTCTCACTCTTACTACCTAAAATGAATCGCAATACAGTTGATGGTAGGCCACCAGATGTTAAGTATTGATAAGGCTGAAGATGAAAGCGAGCCTCTCCCGGAATCCTTAGCCACTGAGGAACTGGCTATCTTATCTCTAACTGCCAGAACACAACAACACAACAATGCTAAAAACATTGTTGTTAGCCAGGTGGACTCACAACAAGTCCTACCACCAACCCGGGACCCCTGGGTCTGATACCAGTGGTTGTTACCACTATACCACTGAGGCGGTTAAGATTTATTATGCAAAATCCAACATTTATTTCACTGAAATAAAATGTTTAACAATGTTAATAAGTTTTTATCAATAGATAAGACCCAAAATTATTACAAACATGCAACAAACGAGGTAGAATTATACCTAAGTAGTTATATAAATATCTACAATTTAAAGCACATAATAATTATGTAGATAATTATTAAATTAATATTTTTATTTCTGTATTCAGTCAATAATGTTTTTTTTTCTAATTAAACCGACTTTAAAAAAAGGTGGAGATTGATTTTCTGTTGGGTTTCTTACGATTACGCTGTAATCATATAGCGGTCAAAATACAACGGTAAATGACATCACTAGAAAATTAACCTATTTCACGACACGGTTTCAAACAACGCCGTATACAACGTTGATGTGAAGTCATTCATCGCTAGTTTATCGCCAATATGACGTAACGAAAACGTTATGCTAGGAAACCATAGGTTTACTTCGCTTTTCTTTAGAAAAACGACAACGTACTGTTCTTACCATCCTACGGAATTCGCGATTTTTATAAGCAGTATTGTTA
Organism: Chrysoteuchia culmella; assembly: GCA_910589605.1. NCBI lineage: Eukaryota > Metazoa > Arthropoda > Insecta > Lepidoptera > Crambidae > Chrysoteuchia > Chrysoteuchia culmella. The sequence continues at coordinate 9,826,168 of OU342651.1, forward strand.
AACTTTACGACCCAAGTAATATATTAATACCTATCACAAATAATAATGATCATATAGGGATTCGTGTACAGAAAGTTCGTTAGCGTTGGCTCTAAAAGTTCGTGGTAGCTGTCTTCTGGATTTTATCATCTGGATTATAGTGAGGTTTTATGGAATATTATTTATCTTAATAATTACAGTATCCCAGCTTAACTGCTCTCTTTTAGGGTAATAATAGGTTTAGTTCTGCTGTTAGCTGGTGCGAAGAGAAAAGCGTCATCGGGAAATATGCAGGGCCTCTTCGGGTTTCCTGCAGCGATGCACGTAGGCGCTCGAGGAGCGGTCGTCTTCGTTTTCCACGCACGCCAGCTCCGGAGCGCACTTGCAACTGTGTACAGACATTTACACACTTTAGTTAGACGTTAATGAATTAAAACGGGTACTGAGTAAAACACATTTTGATTTTGCATTTTTGTCATCAGTTTTTAATGTCCCCACTTTGGGTAGCACCCGCATTGGGCCGCAAGCCGCAATGCGGATTGGTTTGTGTTATTTTACGTAAGTAGGTACTGCAAATGCAGATTCCAGGCTTTCGAAATCTTTCGCATCTTTTTAATTACACGACACGATTAGCCTCAAATCAATCAATTGCAGAATACGAAATACTAACTAAACCATTGTAAATCAATATAAACAGCTCTTAAAATATTTTTAAGATAATTATTACCTACGAATAATGGTATATGTTCGCAGATTTTACCATATTTAGATAAACGTTGCTTACTTGCTATAGCAGCATGATCTGAATTACGCGACAACAAATCAATGATGCATGACAAAAATTCCGCTTTTCGTAGGTAATAACGGATAGGAAAGCTGAAAACTGACCACCACCGACTGTACCCAAAATCGGTTAACGGTAAATTACATAAGTACGTAGATACTTACTTGTCGTAATTATGATAAATTTTAAATAGAATATTATTGGAAAAAATCAACTCGACCACAAGTGAATTCTCAGATGGGATACTTGTGGCCGAGTTGATTTTTTCCAATATTTTTCTATTTTAAATTTATTATAAGTATAAAAATAGCATTGAAAATGCAAAATTTAAAAATCATAAATTGTCGTAATTTTTGACATGCATGACTCGAACCAATCATTTGATTTTAGGTACTGTGTGGTGGCGCACTTAGCTTTTAATGGTCCTCCTATTTTAGGATATCAGATGTCAGTCAATGAAAATTGAAAACTTACTAGTTGTTAGTGATTTGGTCCTCTATTATCTTGGTGTGTGGCTTGTACACGGACCAGGCGCAAGGCGTGTGCGGCGCGCAGATTTGGCCGGGCTCGGCATTGGTGCTCGCGCTCGGCGGCTGGGTGCTCCCGTGCTCCTCCTCCTCAGTGTTCACCGCTCTCTGGAAAGGTAACGTGTTCCAGTTTAAAAATCACATTTCCAGTATTCTTATTTTGCCGCAGTTAAATATTGATTTTTCGCACGGGGCGTTGGTAGCAGCGGTGACAGATCTTGAAAATCTATTAAGAAGTCTAAGGATCTTGATATTTCCAGAGATTTCCAAAATCTGATGGTCGTAGTCCTGAAAAATGACTAAAACTCTGAGATTTCGGAAGATACGGTAACCCCACGTAACTAACTTCACCATTAGTGGGGCCAACTTAAGGCAAATGCTAAATTAGGTATCGCAAGAAGTCGTGTCTAATACACTTACCTACGCTTAACGTTCATGATTGCAATAACCCATTAGTGTGTAGCCTTAACATCACCCGCACACATTATAATCCTACTAAACTACTCATCATACAGAGAATCTTGAGAAAAAATACCCATGAAAGTTACTCATGAGCATAACTTACGGAATCTGAATTGATGGAAGTTGTCAGTGTTGTAAGGCTAGGCTTTAAAACACTTCCATTTTTTAAACATTGATGGAAGTTTTCAGTGTTGAAAGCCAAGCCTTACAACACTAACAACTATCATTAATTCAGAACCTAACGTCCATGCTAAGTTCAAATGCAACTTGACAGGACAGTTTTGAAAAGCTTGACCTGTTATATTTACCGTAGTTCAGTGACTGTAGCAAATGCTACGAATTCGGATCGGTTTAATTGTTTAGCGCAACTAAGTATGTAGTGGATGCATGTTTTAATCACTCGTTAAAAAACGATGAACGATCTGACTGATATCCGACACTCTAAAAAAACGACATCTTGATTTCGTATGATCGATAAAGTTGACAAGGAAAAAGTAGTAAAGGAAAACTAACTTTAAGAACATTATGAAAGTAGCAGGGACAAGAGAAATTGCAATCGTATTGCACATTGCATTGATAAGCTATGACAGGGAGCGCCACATTGATAAATAGGTCATTTTTTCTGCAATCTACTCTAAACTGATAACAAGGTCTTAACCTATCCTTTTGCGTCATAAAAAACTTCAGTGACTCAGTCTTATAAATTAACTTGTGCCTAGATCAAAGAAAACTCTCTTTTTATTTTTTATTTTTGCATTTACAATTTGGCGAGGACGACCTGTTTGGCGCAGGGCTACTAAACCCCCCGTGGCAGTTTCTGGTCTGCTATCGGGCGCGTCCCCAGGTGGTGGATAGGGGAACGGCCTCTAGATATAGGGGCTACCGGCTTGCCGGCGCGAACCAAAACCAGAGCGGTGAGCAACCGCTCTCAAACGGTTGCGGAGGTTTGAAAGGGACTACGTGTCTCTGTGTTTACACGGAAACGGAAACCTTTCGGATAGTACGCGTTTGATTGTGGAAATCTAAGAGGGAATACGCTCTATGACTTACATAGAGGCGGAAACCGAAAGAAAGTACACACGATAGGGTAGCGAAAGTCGCTTAGAGGCGGACGCTCGACAACAGTGAAGACTGAGGGATAAGCGCGAGAGGCGCGCTTAGTTTCCCTTGGAACCTCACTATTCGAGCGACAATGTGGTAACCTGAGAGGGACTACGCCTCTATGTCTTACATAGAGGCGGAAACCGGAAGTTAGTACACACGAGTCTCTTAGTGGCGGACGCTCTGAGTGAGACAATGGACTAAGGTGACGCAAAGTGTGCGGTGAATCCGAAAGCCTATGTCTCTCTCATTAGAATGCGGAGACCTGTAAGGACTACGCGTCCATATGGAGGCGGAAAATTATGGGTAGTACGCTGTAGTGGGTCCCGAGCTCGGTTGGGAGACCTTGCTTTTAAGTTTATGGACCCCAAGCTGGTTGGTGCGCATCCGTGCAGTGCGCTTTCTGGCGTTTGGGAGAAATCCCATGGGATGGCAGAAGTAGTTTCTGCATCCCGAGGTGGGCTTGCTTCGGCGAGCAACCCAGTTGAGGCTAATGGATAATGCTACAGCGATAGTCATTGCCGAGACACTATGGGAAGAAGGACACGGCGAGTGATTTTTAGTGGGTAGGCCCATCGGCGGGAGAGTCCCACATAACCTTTTGTTTGCTCTCCCAGGCGACATAGGTATGCGTAATGCATAAACCCGCCTTCTGCGCCAGAGGGTTCGATCCCCGGACAAGACAAATATTTGTGTGCATAAACATGTCTTTTGTCTTGGTCTGGGTGTTTTATATGTATATTTTGTATGTATTTACAAAAAAAAAGTATAAAAGTATGTTTATCCGTTATCTTGTATCCATAACACAAGTTTCTCGTGAAACTTAACTTGGGCTAGATAATTGGTGTGATTGTATGAAATTATTTATTTATTTATGGATTCATTCATTTTTTATAGAAATTATTAGAAACTTGTTATTGTGGGAACGATATGCAGTCGATTGGTTTGTAGTGGAAAACCAGACGATTTTTTTCTGATCCTGGATGTGTCCAGTTGTTTTTGTGTTCATGAAATGCTTTCATCACGAACTCATTTCAGTAGAAAGAGACCGATTTCTTTCTTTGGAGGTTCCATCGCATCTGTGGAACTAGTAGTTTTTTATTTCAAAATTCAGGTAGTTTTTTTCATCAGTTACGACATTCAATTTACATTTTAAATAAAAAAAAATAGTTATTTGTTATGCAAGGCTGGAGAGTTGGTTATTTACCTAGTTAGTTACCTCTATTGAATCCTGAGCGAAGCGAGGATTTCAAAGGTACAAGAAGCTAAAAACTTTTGTTGTTGTGTTTGTTGCGACCTAGCGCGGCAAAGTAGGTACTTTTTTAATTTAATACCTAAATATATGTCATAATGCGTTCCGAATCACACAATATTTTTTGTTACATTTTATTCTTATTTTAAATAGCCTTAAATTAATTATTATACTCCGTTTTGGTTTTATTATATTATTTTAGTTCATTGAATCATAAAAACAATGACAATAAGATTTAACTACCTATTTGTTATAAGAATTTTATATAAGGCTGGGTGAGATTTCACAACCTATGATTGGATATCGGAACGTGACATAAATCTTTATTTTTAAATTGTCTTTGTCTTGTACCCCATGTCAGTGTCAACATTTACGAAACCTTTTTATTGTTATTTCTAAGTAATAATATATTCCTACTTGTGTTGTAAAAGTTTTTACCATCTCGTACCTTTGAAACCCTCGCTACAATCAGGATTTAATCTTTGAACCACTCGCTACGCTTATGGCTTAATCCTAGAATCCTTCACTTGCTCAGGTTTCAATAGAGGTAACTCGCCGCGAAATCCAACTTACCACCCTTGCATAATAAATAACTATTGCAATGTTTGTTTATCATTATACCTACTCGTAAATGGAGTTTTCTTGTACTCGTTGTCAAATAGCTCGTTGCTTCCTTTCACTTTGTTTTGCGAGGCTACGGGACATTTGCTCTCCAAAATATATTTTTTTTTTTAATATAGTACTGTTAGGTATGTACCTATTTTTTAATAAATCATCATTATGCATTGCTTCACGGCTCTTTTAATCAGATTATGTATTTATTTCTTTATGTCATGTGCATACAAAAAAAAACATACAATTCTGTGTCTTTTTATCTTCTATTATCTAATAACTGTTTACTAAATCTGCGCTTAGCGTTGGTGATAAATGAAATAGGATGATTTAAATTGTAATGTTTAATTAACACAATTCGGGTGAAATTATTTTGATTTATTATCTTAGTTCTAAGAAATCGGGTCAAATTTTTTATCGGGGAACCCTCTTATCTAGGGATAAAGTGTGAGAGACAACATAACATATTTTTTATTACTCATAAAGTCAAGAGATCAAACATAAATTTTCACATCAGAAAAGTTACTATATTTTCTTAAATTGATGAAAAGTTTACGTGTAAGTAATGTAGGTAGCTATTTTCTCAAAGGGCTCAGTTTGACTTTTTGAGGGATTCCTATTAGCAAAATAACCTTCTAGATAGTTATGTTATAAGCCGAAATCAAATAACTAAGAATATGGTAATAGTATGGTATTGGTAAAGTATCATCATACCCCTGAGAAAATTAACTAATGTCTAAAAGTTAGCTATAAATGCCTATAGTTACTGATACCAAACTGACACTACAACAAGAAGGTACTAGTAAGTACCTACGTATTTACTATGAAGCAACATAATAGTCAAACAATGTCGCAGTTATCTTAATGAGTTCAGCGGCGGTATCGAGCGCGGTCATGGCACAACATGCGATGCGCGTTTGCGCGTACGCCGCCGCCCTTGAGCGTATCGCTGTATCAGACATCCAGTCCAGCACGCCCACGTACGCGAACTATGAATGAACCGATGTGGATCAATGGTGCCGTATCTACCACGTGGACTGTGGCGGAGCACAAACAGGAAGCGCTGTTGCGTATGCGGGTCGGTGACCAGGTCAGTTTGTTTACTACGACACGAATGTCGAGTTTCCACTAGTCCTTCGCCCCCGGCCCACGAAAACAATGACTCATCGGCAAAGCGTCCTGCGTGAATAGATCTGCCGATGTGCGCCTGCGTGTTTTCACGACAGAAATTAGTTCATTACTTATTTATACCATAATTTGCTAGATACATAAGGGCATAATTATTGTTAGAGATGGAGCAATAAATTAAAATCAGCACTTCTGTACACAAAAATTTACTTGAAACTGGAAAATCTTAAAAAGAAAACTGTTTAGGAACAGCTAATTTCAAACTTAAAGCTACGTTGTTACATGTCCATGCCGTCTTCTAAGACAATATTTTTTCTAGTTGGTTTCTTAATTGAACAGAATTTCAAATTCATCGCGCTGCCACAACACGCTGCGATAGGAAAATGCTGTTTACTACATGTGCGTAAACATTGATGTGCCGATTAGTTAGACAGAAAAACGGACGTAATCACTGGCGAAAAAAAAGAGTCGATGGTTTATGAAACGTTACCGAATGCAATGTGATAGATAAGGAACTTATCTTAACATAGCATCCATTAAACTAGAATCTATATTATGTTGACACATTCAGCAAAAGTTAAAATAAATAAAAATAATATTATGACTTATTATCTAAAGTGCATCGGTGAAATTGCAAAATAATGAAGATCAATATTTAAAGGTTGGAAAACTTTAAATATTGATCTTCATTATATTAATTTCGTATACTAATTTTGTCGAGTGACATTCTATGTGAATCTTATGATACTTTCAAATATGAAATCGATTAAGATTGGAGGATGGTTTAGGAGTCTTCGTGTTAACTGACAAGGCTCAGAATAAATCACTGGTTTGGCGATTTAATCGATAGTAATGAGACTAAATAAAATGTAATATCCCAAAGGTTCTAGTCGAAGCTACTTGGTGAAAGGTAAATTAACAGGTAGTATTTTCTTCAGTTTTCCATTTGTAGCTTTCAAATATGTATTTTTAAGATAAGGTAATTGTATCGTTAAACAATGTAGATACATATTGCAGAGAGAAATAGTTATATGTTATGCAAGGCTGGAAAGTTGGTTATTTAGCGGCGAGTTACCTCTATTGAAATCTGAGCAAGTGAAGGATTCTAGGATTGAACCACAAGCGTAGCGAGTGGTTCAAAGATTGAATCCTGAGCGAAGCAAGGGTTTCAAAGGTACAAGAAGCTAAAAACTTTTCTGCCGAGCGCAACACACAGTTTTTTACCTCACAACAGCGAGGAACATTTTATGGTTGTTTCCGCGGTGAACTTCCGGTAAAAATTTCTTTAAACATAAAGTTTAATCTAAATATACCTTATTCTCGTTGTTTTAATGATATAAAAAACAAAAAAAATCAAAAAGGGAGTAGGTATTATAGTTAATTCAAAGTTATTTAAAGTAGGAATATACTGTTACTTATTAATAAGAATAAAAACGATTCCGTAAATGTTGACACTGACATGAGGTACAAGACAGAAACAATTTAAAAATAAAGATTTATGTCACAGTCCGAAATCCAATTATAGGTTGTGAAATCTCACCCAGCCTAATATAAAATTCTTATAACAAATAGTTTAATCTTATTGTTATTGTTTTTATGATTCAATGAATATGAAATAATTAATTTAAAGCTATTTAAAATAAGACTCAAATATAACAAAAAAGTCAATAGTGCGATTCGGAACGCATTATGACATATTTTTAGGTAGGTATTAAATAAAAAAAGTACTTTGCCGCGCTAGGCCGCAAAAAGCGATTTTCTACGCCTAAACTGATTTACGAAACCTCCTTTTCAGAGCGTTTGAGGTGAAAAATATTATGTTGTGTCGTTTTTAACCGCCGCCGCCGGCGCCTTACAAAACTTTTAACGATAGATTTTTAAAGTTACATCCCTTCATGTGCTACCTAATCGCATCAGATAGGAATTATTTAAGCGGTCTCATTGAATGACTCTGGATTACCAAGGAACTAACTTCAAATAGTCTGCTTGTGCAGCTTTTCTATCTAATATTATTGAATATATGATAATGTATTTACTGTCCAGAAATTGACTTATTGTTGTTATAAAAAAATATCTCGGCAGCGCAGAGACGAGACGACGCGGTCTAGAATCAGACTGAAGCATGATGATCAACAAGTATAAATTCCGGGAAAGATCCCTTTGCGAACCTCTGGCCTTGATTTAAATGTGGACTATTGATGACATCGTTACGATTCACGTACTTACACATGCATATAATTGCTCAATACTGAAAATTGCATAAGTACTTACTAAACAGTGATTTTATTTTAATTCCCACAGCTCGTAGTTTATATTCTATTTCTATATAATGAATGTAAAAAAGCCGGATAAGGGCGAACGGACTGGCCCGCTGAAGGCTCCGCACAACATACCTAAGATCATACTATAAATAGTTAGAAATCGAGTCTCGCAGTTTTATCGAGTTTTTCCCGAAGTTCAGTTTTCCAAAACTAAATATAATATTTTTATGATTTAATTACAAATGTTTTTAGTTTTCCGTTTTTTCTGTTTATTTTTTTAATTTTGGGTGGTTTCTTTTATACCTATATTTTTGTTCAAGAATAATTATTTTAGAATATTAAATATTCTAAAATAATTTTAGTGGTAAGATACGTTCAGTTTCAGAATAATCCAAATCAGTTCAGTAACATAGAAGTTATGATGTCTGAAATTTCGTGAAAACTCGCGCAAGGCCGCAAAACCTTACAATTCAGTAGGTATTTCCCGAACCAATTTGATATAGCAAAAGAAAACTATATAAACAAAAAAGGATAAGAGATGAGTTGATGTTTTCTAGAATTTGTCTATTAAAATGTATGTAGATATATGACAGCATTGAAAATGAAAAATAAAAACATAAAATCATCAAAATTGTTTCATAAAATACGAAAGTTGATTGAAATGAGCGAATATTGATAAAAAAAATAGGTAAGTACTCGTAATACTATTCAATTGAGAACACCTTCTCTTTTACCGACTACAAAAAGTAGGAAGTTTTTCAATTCGACCAGTACCTATTTTGTTTTATGTATGTTCACCGATTTTAATAGTTCTTTTTTTATCTGAAAAAAGATGGGCCGACTATGACTTTGGCCGAATAGCCGACTGGCCGACTAGTCAGTTGCAAAAGGCTAAATAGTCGGCCGACACAGCCGGCGTAACTTAACCGATTGCTGCCAAAAGGGCAGTGACTTTATTCTTGTTACACCATAACTTGCCTCTAATAAAAAAAACTTAATTACTTAACTAAACTCACATGGTCTTAGGGTCTATCATACACCACAGACTTACGAGATGAGTAGCAATTTTTTTTAAATCATTTCTTTGAAACGTAATACAAAACCGAAACTAGGATTCTTAAATAAATTATTAATAAATAGCAAACATTAGCTTAGGTACGTAACGGCATGTTCTTAATTCAGAGTAAAAAAATATAGATTATAATTAGATAGATATACCTATATAGTTATATAGGTTTACCTTTATTTCCACTGCAAAAACAAAGCAAAAAATTATAAAAAAATTTAATAGAAATATAAAACAACTGCCACAACTGAATTCTCAGATGGGACTCGAACCCACGACGTTTCGGAATCCGGCCTACTGCTCTAACCACTGAGCTATCGAGACTTCTTGAATTTTTCCAATATTTTACTAAGTACTTCAAATTTATCAGAAGTATAAAAATAGCATTAAAAATTCAAAAAAATAAAATCATAAATTATAAACATTAATTTAACTTCTTGATTTAAGTCCATTTATTTACCAAAGATAGAAATAGACAGATAGTTTCTATTCCTAGATCGTACAAAAATTGTTAGTAAGACTGATTAAAAATAAAAATTATTAATTATAATATTTCATTTTAATCACCTCTCAATGTTTTTAAATATAAAAATAAAGTAATAGGTCGACTAGTCGGTGCTTTTTGCTGAATAGTCGCCGACTAGTCGCCAAATACAAATGTGGCCGCACAGTCGGCTTCCCCGACTAGTCAGTACCTTTCTAGAAAGAACATAATACCTAGTTCATGTCCTATAAAAAATTACAGAGATCTGGCTAAGTATATACTTAATTGTTTTTTCATAACCTGAAAAATATTTATCGTGTAAAAAAACGCCTTCAAAACTGTTTTACTTTTGAAGTCGGGTTTTATTTTTTCAAGTCGTTTAATAATTTTTAAGTATATTTTAGTGTGTAAAGTTAGTAAATACCAAAGCCATAACATAATACTATAGGTTACGTACAGTACATAATATACCGTAGAAACCATCGAGCTATAGTGCGTCAGTACAATAATACTTAAATTTTGTTATATTTTGCAATCAACATTGTTATATTTTGCTGTGAGAAGTCTTAAATATTCACAGATCACACACAATGCAGCGAGCTGTGCGGTCCCTCTTAAGTTCTGTGAAGCCCGCAATAAAAGTAACTCCACCACAAAACAGAATACATTTTGTAAAGACGGTTTTGGTTAACGACATAACGTCGAAAAATATTTTATTACCATTCGCAGACGTTTACAATAAAACACTGTGGTTATATATATTCGGAAACTTCTTTCACCAAACCTCGTTTTTTTTGTTTCATTCGTATCTGATTTCTGTTTTCGACGAAGAAGGACATCACAAAATGTTTACGAAATCTATGTTGAAAAACAAGGTATAAAAGTACAAAATTAGACTGATTTACGGCGTGAGGTGAGTCACCGTCACCAGCGCCAGACTGTAAACGTCGCTCGTCGCGTACTGTAGACGTAGTAGTGATTCCTTACCGCTTCATCGGAATCATCATCAGCCAAATAAAAGCTCGAAAGCAATGATATTTTATAATAGAATGTTACTTTCATAGTAATAGTAATCTGTGATGCAGACTGCAGACATTGACAATTGACAAGTAAAAAACGCAAAAGGCACGTTAAATGAGAGAAATAGCAAATTGAATGGACCCCCTAAAGGGTCTTCCCAAAATTCACAATGCGATCTCGTAGGACACATTATCTGCTTCAAGTACACACATATAATATCATTTCATTGCTCGTAAGTATAGATTTTATATAAAGACGAGTACTTACATAGTTACGACTTCTACTTTGGGGAAAAACGTCGTTAACTATTAAAGTTTCGCGTCAAAAATAGAATTACGTTACGGTATCTATTAGCAATAAAAGTAAACAAAAGCACTATCAGTGTCAATAAAATCTTTCAAAACTTTTTATCATATATTTTTGGGCAATTAAAGTGAAATGAATGCCTCTTAACACAACTCTTTGCTAAGTAAAGAAAATTGGCATTAAATAAGATCCTTTACTTGATACATATTTTTTTATCATTATATTACATACTTTCGGATACACCTGTAACTTTCGGATGTATATTACTACGGGCTTAATGCTTATTACAAAAAGACAATAAGGTATTCTACTTACTTTTTTAAACAAATTAATTAAATTTGTCTGCTGTACTAGTCTATGACTTGAAATGTTGTTATTATTGCGATGACGGACGTTCATCTAGGGTGTAGCTATGACGATAATTTGAATTCGACATTCATTTTGTTGTTTAACGTAATGAAATTCACGTTGTAAATACTTTCAAAGATGTCTCTCAATTTAACGCAATATTTATCGCGATATTGGGCATTGACAATATCGTAAGTATGGCCTCAGCACTAGAAGTAAATCTTCAGAGGTTTAACTTTTTATCGATCATAAACCTAGTATGCCATAACACCAACTCCAGTCTATATAGAGAGTGCTAATACATAGGTTGTAAGATTTAGTGGTACTAACAACAGTCACCTAATATGGATTACTGTAGTCCGAAAAAAGTTTTTTAAAATTATAAACACGAGAATCTTTTAGTATTTTACTTTCGCCTAGTATTTTACTATTTAATAAGATGCACTTTTACATGCTGTAGTACTGATAGTACAAGCAAATATCTAATCACGGTTGGTCCTGCCGATGCGATGACGTCTCATCGACAACGGTAACTTTATCATCATTTTGTAAACAAGTTACAAACTACGCATATTTAAAGCCGTAGCTATAACATTCGAAAGTTATATGTAATTTTATTAAAAATGTACAAAAACATATATAAACATGCATTTAATAATATGATTTAATATACTACCCGCGTAAAGCTACAGATTGCTCTAGTAATGCCTTTTTTATTGAATTATTTATCAATTAAATGATAGTCGATTCTTTCTTTAAATTCCTACTTAATTTATCACATCACATCCACTTTAAATTTTAACTCAACATGAAAAATTTGGTAGGCATAGGTATTAACTTCGAAAAAAATTAAGATAAGTTTAAAAAACTTACCCTTTCCCTGGGCACCATAGCTACGATGAAAGCGCAGCCAATCAGAAAAATAAATATCACCTCCTGTTTCATTGTCACAACGTAATGTTTTTGTTTTTTAGCGAAAATGATAACTATTATGATTGTGTGCGATTCGCGCTGGATCGTAACGGAATGGCAGCAGTGCGGGCGGGCGCGCAGCTTATAAAGGAAGACCGCAGCCGCCGGCGGAACCCCTCGCTGCTAATCTCTTGACACCCTGTCAATTATATACGGATAACTTTCCTTGTGTCAACGGTCCACGGTATACCGAGGGACCATCACGTTCGCCCAGAATATTTGGCCAATTAGTAAATACCTACGGTAGTTGCCGACCTGGGAAGGTGATAGGTATCACAACCTCTTATTTCCAGCCAGTTTACGCCTTAAAATAAACGTCACGTGACACTTCACCGGCAGCTGGTTCGAGCTGGCTAATCAGTGACTCAAAAGCAAACTGTCACTAACATTCGTTAAAAGTTTAAAACCCATTCCTGAGAAACAGAAAATCTATTTTGTTTTTTTTTAGCATTTTTCAATGTTTTTTTTATACTTATTATGATAAATTTTAAATAGAAAATTATTGGAAAAAATCAACCCGGCCACAAGTGATTCTTAGATAGAACTCGAACCAACGACCTTTGGGAATCCAGTCCACTGCTTTGTGGGCCTAGAAAATCTACTTTACTTAATTTTAACCTCCATGGGCATAAAGAACACATTTTTCCTAAGGATTTTTTTGACATCATCACGTACTTTTTCTACCCCTACTAACTACATGAAAAATTGGTAATCTTGGCGTAGCACCTACCTATATAGGTACGCATTACCTCAACCGCCAAAACATTTGCGATTTTCAAGTTCTCCACCTCAGTTACAAGTGAATTCACTACAAAAAAATATCTAGTACGTATCTAGTTAAAAAAAATCGTAGTTAATTTTTTTTTTTCTATTAGGTGTTGTAAAGTTGCAACTCTCATTCATGAAAATATATAACGTTTATGCGAAATTCGACTTGAAAATATAAATATTAGGTGCATTTGCGTCACAGACCTAATAGGTCTGTGGTTTGCTTTATAATATTATATTGACTAATTTATTTCTTTAGAATCCACAGAATCAAATTGTATTAAAAATATTATAGTTTTGCAGATTGGAACCAAATGGAAAATATAGGTATATATGTAGTATGGTATGGATACGAAACCCTAGAGAATAAATAATATCTGTTTGATACGCGCCCGCCACTAACAAATTGTTATTGTTTTCTATAAATCTTATACTTACTCGTATGAATGAAGCGTAGTGGTCATATGTTTGACGAACGAAACGATAACGAATACTACGTACCTACACAACAAACGATAAATAACTACGTGATGTTGTTGACTTAATTCTTAAGATCGAGTGTAGTTAAATACTTTCTCAATTTTTTTTCTGAATTGGAACTTCTATAAAAACTAGGCATTGTTTGAAAATGTTATTATTTTATATTTATAATCTTTATAAACCAAATATCCCTGCGCTCTTTCTGAAACGTGTAATGTCTGTAAATATATTTTCACATTATTTTCAAACATAGGCGCTTTCTTCAGCGTAGTAATAATGTAGATCTATTATTAAACAGGGGGCTAAAATGTATATTGAAACGAGATATTTTTACTACCGAGCTTTAGCGAGGGAGTAAATAGAAACCGAGTTATAATCACAATAAATACACTTATAAAGTGCAATATCTCTCACACAATAAATACACCTTTAAAGTGCAATAAGAATGTAATGGACTGGGATCTGTTTACTATGATCGTAATCAAACATTAATTAGTATTTAATTAATACGTATTATTAAATTTAAAGTGCTCAAATTTCAGTCGCGGTATAAAATTACAAGTTTTTGTTTACTTCTGTATTACCTCCGAGGTAAGAAAAAAAATGATAAAATGAGGGGAAAGTCTTGGGTTCGTGGGTTACGCCCCCGGTGTGTGACGCCCCCGTGGTGGAGGCCCCCGATTTTACAGCCGATTTCATCGCAATAAAAGTAATTGTACCAGATACAGGTCGACAAAAAAGTGTTTATGAACTAAGTAAATTAATAAGTAATTAAATTTAACTGTTTCATGTTTATAATTATTATGAGTATGATGTGTTACATTACATAATAATAATAATATAATCATAATATTGCACACCATCACATACATTGTTCCAATACCAAAGTAAAGTAGCTTAAGCACTAGTATTATGGAAATTGGACACAACGACGGGTATTACCACAAACACACAGACCCGAGGAAATATTGAAAAGTTCGTTTTCAACATTTACCCGACCGGGGATCGAACCCGGAACCTCTAGAGATAGCGGCACCTTGAAACCGGCGCGTACACCACTCGGCCACAGAGGTCGTCGTGTTAGATTACAGGTATAATAATTATTTGCTTATTTAGATATTTTTAACCAACAAAATATTAGACATTATGATTATGTTGTTGTTACAGTTTATTTCCATAAAATACATTATTTTGTACCTTGTCCAAACGAGTCGACCAAACCGGTTTTAGACAAAAGCCAGATCGCTTTCACCACTCCCTTCCGAAGCGGCCGAAAAGGGCCGGTGAATTAAATAGTAAGTGCATTCCGTTTGGCCCCATTTGGCCGCCCGGGCGTCAAAACGCATTAACTTCCATGGTCTATTTAATACTTCGTGAATACGTGTCGTGCAACTTCTTACTTGTAAAATCCGCTATTCGTTTGTAAACATCGTTGAGATTGCTAAGCAACTTTCCGGCTTCAAATTCTGCCAAGCAACGCAAAAATAGATTTTATATTACATCACGGGCACAACCACGACTTAATTTAGTTAATGGTCTTGGGGTATGTCACAATTTCCACTTGTAAAATAGGAAAATTTGAAAATATTCTTTTTTTTTTCATTTTATGTAAAAATAGAGAAGTTTATGTAAAAAATAGAGAAAATAACTATTTAATATGAAGACGCTAAAGGTTTGACAGTAGAATTACCAACTTGTAACCTGAAGTTGTGCTGCCATATAGTGTAGTTGGTTAGTTCTTCAAAAATCCGTTTTCTATTTTTTTCTACATCGGTTTTCTTCTCTCTCTCTCATCCATGAATCTCCAAGACGGACCGCATGAACAAACTGTTTTCCTATTTTAACACTAAACCTACGTTAAAGGATAAGTTAGCATCTGATTTCCACTTACTTCCACCACCCGGGAGATCATATTTAATTAATATAAGCATTATTTTTTATTGATTGCACAACTTTTTTTTAAACAGAATTAAAATCGCGAATCGATTAAACACACATGGCGGACACAAACTCAGTGTCTCGACTCAAGATTTTGTTTATGTTTTTAAGAAATTTGTTTTGTGAAATCAATAAAAATTGTGCATTTCGTTCTATGTATTGCTGGAAGTAAGTGGAGGCCAGATCCTAACTTATCCTTTCACTGATAGTGTTAAAATAGGAAGTTACGTATCGGAATCGGATAGCAGTATTCGCAGTGCGTAAGCGACTTAGCGACATCAGAATTCTGTCCGAGTTTTCTGGATCCGTTTTTTCACAGATCCGTTTTCTCACGGATTCGGACGCAGTGCGTAAGCGCTCTTAGTATAGTTTTTGTGCGTCATGTGAAGTTGACGTCAAAGATCAAAGTCGAATAAACGACTGATACAAAGTTAATATAGGCAAATACTATAGATATAGTACATAAATATAGGGCACTTAATGGTTTTTTTTTTCACTTTTTAGCGCTTTATCCTTGATGACCTGAGACAAACCTATATTAAGACAAACAACTTTTCATAAAAAAAATCTTCTTCTTCTTCTTTTTGAAGTCGGTTTTAATTCTTTTTATAAAAAGATTTTTATTTCACAAGTTTTTAGTTACATACAATTCAGCCCATACACAATGTCCTAATCTATGTAACAACTACTTGCCACAATTTAATCGATATTTTTAAGGATTCTACAAGAAACTACTAGATCTAGCTAGATCTTCGTAAAAAGAGTTTTGAACCTTTTGGCCACGTCCCGGTCCGCAATTTTGAAACTTTTTGTAAATCGCTTCGCACGGTAATACCTATATAAATGGATAGGGAACGTAACAAATGAACAAAAAATATTATTCATCATAATTCCCTAAAATATCAGGTTAGTGAGATAATTAGTGTTAAAGATACAAAGGTGATACCTACTTGGGTCGGCATTATTCATTTTCAACTCAAATTATCTGGCTAACGTGACACTTTAGGGCATTACATATCTTAACATTTTTTTGTCCCTGTTCATTTATATAAGTAAATAGTGCGAGGTCATTTTGAAAAAAATTCATAATGGCGTCTCTAATACAGTTTTGGACGAGGCCATACAAAAAAGTTCAAACCCTTTATGGGTCCACACCTTAACTATGTTCTTTTAGATTAAAAAAAAAGAGGTTTGAACCTTTTGGTCTCGTCCCCGGTACGCCATTTTGTCAATTTTTCAAAATGGCAATGGATAGGGAACGTAATGATGACATAAAATATCAGCTCGCAACTCAAATCCTTCCTTCTTGATAGTCCTTGATGGTCAAAATCATTAATTATTAGCTGTTGCATCTTAATCGATCGTTAAATTAAATTATGGCGAGATCGATTTTAATTTTACACCCGAGATGTCTTTAAATAAACTTGTATGAACGCGCCCGCCCTCGCAGTGTCGCCCTGCTGACTACGTGGCCGCAACGATTGCATCATACAGTATAACTTCATAAAGTTGCTTATCAATACCTCACCAAATGGCATAAAACTCATGATTTTATAAAGTATTTTTTTCCCTTGATACGCTAGCATATTTTTAAAGTCCCAACTAAGCAACTAATGCCTATGCCAATATGGCGGCTTTCAACCACAAAGGGCTACCCCTTGCCATTATGTTATGATATCCTATATAATGTAATTTTTGATATGGAACAAACTTTTTTATTTTGTGTTTTCCTTTAAAAAAACATCTTATTGCAACTTTTTTATGAATATGAACTTTCACATATAATCTCATTGTAGACAGTATTTAACTGAGCACCGCAATCTAATCTAACATAAACTACAAAAATACTGATTGCACTTCAAAAATATACTGAAACTCACATTGCAATTAGTGTTATATGACTGCATCTAGTATTTTTTGTTGGTCCGGTTTATCTTAAGAAAAAATCAATCAATCATACCTATTTAAGAAAGTATTCATTCACTAAACTATAATTACTGGTGCAGGCCTACCCAAAATGACTGTGGTTAGGGGCTCGTGGTCGTGGGTGCCTGTTGTAATGGCCACATTACAACAGGCACGCACGACACCGGCACTGAGAAACTGCTTAGTATATGCCGTTTGAAAGTGTATATCATTCAAACGGTTGACTTTGAGAAAAAACTGTTTTAGAAACCTCAATGTAATTTTTAAAGACCTTTCTATAGATACCGAAACACGTATAGGTTAGATGAAAGAAAAAAAAATTTCAGTTTCAGTTCCATGTATCTGGAACTGAATACATCGGGCATGACGAATCTATAAGGGTTCCGTTTTTTGCCATTAGGCTACGGAACCCTAAAACATGAATTTGCATGGAGAGGAAATAGGTATCCTTGGTCTGTTCTATTACATAAAGAAAGCTTGTTTTTGGTCAACTCCCATTGATAAAGATTTTTACCTTACTGAGATAAAAAATGGCTAAATTAAAAGAAAAAATGCTTTTCTCGGTTACAAACAAATATTCTGGAAAGGTACGGCCAATTTCGTCCTGTGTCCTTAAGACCTTGACTTATCGACCATTTGAGAAACTTAACAATCCCAGAAGGGAACTGTCTATTCTAAGAATAACCAACGCATAAAGATGCCTGTAAGGGCAACCGAGTGCACTGAAACGTTAAATACAGGGTGTCACATGATGAGTTTATCTATAAATACCATAACGCTTTTAAAATAAATCTTATTCTAAGCAAGATGAAGATAAAAGTGGAAGCTTGGGTACTACCGACGTTAGACCATTTTTGTCTGAGTTTAAGGCGATACTCGAAAAAAATATGCTGAAGCGAGATAGCAATGCGAAAGCGATGCGCATGGGAGCGAGACCAATTTTGCAGATTAGGCAAAAAAAAACACAAAATCACTTCGTATTAAAAATCTACAGCGATTTAAAAAAAAATGCTTCCATACGTTCCTAAATATTATTGGTGTCCACTTATTAAACCAATTTCCAATAGTGTAAGTAACCCCACTTAAGAATAATCTTAAATTTTCGTATTTTTTTAGAGGTCTTTTCGAAAAGAAAAAGTGTCGAGGCAAAATCATAAAATCGTGTTTTTGAAACTATACGAATCTAGATAAAGGTATGAAGAAATATATATGTTATTACCAGATTTGTAACAACTGCAACCGTAAGGGTCTTATCATACTAGCGGTTTGCGAGCGTTTTCAAAGCGGAGCGGGCGCGCAACGAACACGCCGCGCATAAGCAGCGAATTCTTTGCGGACGCGCAACGAGATCGCCGCGAATAGCAGTGTGGACACCATTTTGTACTGTGTCGTACAAACGCCAGCCCGTCCGCCCCGCCTCACTTCAGTCCGTAACGAGACACGAATGTGAGAAGACGTCATGGTATCAATGGGAGATTCGGATATTGATACAGAGTTATTTATAAATGAAATTCGAAGTCGTAATATGGGATCAAAAAAGCAGAGAATTTAGTGATCGTAATTAAAAAAAAGGCATGGGAACAGATTTGCAATTTATTTATTCAAGGGTTTACGGTAAAAACAGTCAAGGAGAAAAATGAAGCAGGTAAGAGAAACACAATAATATTTATATGTTCTTATGTTGCCATGGTAAAGCCCCTTCATTTGAAACAAAATAGTCAGCAAATTAATATCGCATTATCCGACAGTCTACAAACATTTCCATTAACGTGTGGGTTGTCATAAAGACCAAAAAGTCGTGGTACTTCCTTACGATGTCTTAATACCTTAACTTTAGATCGTACAAAATTATGCAATATACAACAAGTTTTGTCAATTTCTAAGCCAAAGTCTATTCCAACATTTAATGGTCGATGAAAAATACGCCATTGTACGTGCACTCTATATTATTCGTGCTCGGCTTAATCTATAATTATATATTATTTTTGGAGGGGTTAAATAATTGCCGGCATACTGTCGTTGCATGTAATTTGACAATGAAAATGCTTCGTCGCGAATAAAAGTAAAAGGCAACTCTATTTCATTATTTGTTATTTGTTTCGGTTGTGGAATATTTAAACGATTTTCTTCTATATCACTGCTCAATTTGCTTCTGTCAAATATAGTTGAATCTGAACTTTTTCCATAGGAACCGACATCAACAAATATGTATTTGTAGTTGGAGTCACAGACGGCTAGCAAATTCATCGAGAAATACTTTTTGTAGTTAAAATATAGTGAGCCACTATGACACGGCTTTATCATCCTAATATGTTTGCCGTCCACTGCAACTGCACCTATGCAGTTAGGAAAATCAGCATTTTCTAGAAAGCCTTTAGTAATGTTTTTCCAGTCTTCTGTTTGTTGGCATACAAATATTAAACAAGTTTTTAATAATAGCTTGACATGTCTCCCGAACTATTTTTTGTATTGTAGAAAATCCTCGTCTAAATGAAAAATGCAGGTCTATTAAAGAGCACCCAGTTGCCAAATATCAGAAATATTTCTTTATTGTTACAGTTGTTAAACTACAAAAAAGATGGAAAGGAATGCGCGACGCCTACGTCAAAGATAGAAATAAAAAAATCAGGAGGGGCTCCGGTGCATCTACTTCTAAATAATACCTGTATTCACCTTTGTTATCATTTTTGAATACTACTACACGGACTCGTCTTTCGAAAACCCCGCCACCAGCAATTTCAGATTATGAGAATACAATAAACATAAACGATGATAATACAACAAATGTTACAAAAAGGAAGAAAAAATCTGATGATGCTGAGGATAAAATGATTACAAAGTTAATGCAAAGGATGGACGAGAGCATGAATAAAGAGTAAAGAAGTGGTGAAAGTGAACCCGAATACAACTTTGCGTTGTCTCTGGTTGAAGATCTAAAATCAATTCATCCAGACTATAAAATGGATGCCAAAATGGAGATCATGGGAGTTTTGAAAAAATACAAGCGTATGTCTAACAGCTATCCTCCAAACTGTCCAGGATATTTTACAAGTCCAGAGCCACCCCGAGTTAATTTATTGCAACCAATTAATTCTTCACCAAGTGTTCATGACGAGAACAGTAACGCTGAAGATACAATTTATAGTGATTTCTTTTCAGAATAGTAATTTCCTAAATCCTGGTTAAGCTACTTCTTTTATTGTAAAATAATTTAATCGCTACTGTAAAACCACCGTTATTTGACAATTTGTAGGTAACTTATGATTAACGAATAATAACCAACTTAGAACTAGGACATGTGTACAAATATTAATATTTATAAGCCTCTGCTGCCGAACTAGGCTAAGCCTGTATTTCAGCATACAGCGCCATAAACCTCCACGGACGTTACCAGTGAACTAGTCAAAGAAAGTCATGTGAATATGAACATAAATCAAATATAACAAAAAAATAAAAATCAAAAGAAAGTAATTAATAAAAATTACAGTTTGGGTATAGCATCTAGTGTGAGCAAATATTATATGTGAATGCGTGAGTGTGGTGTGAAGTGTATGTGTGTGTGTGTGTATGGGTGTGTGTGTAAAATAATATTGAAGAATATAATTAATTATCTTCTGTGTACTTATTTAATGTTAAAAACATACCTTATAGTAATTACGAGCCTTTCTTCAGGTGACACTGATAATCTCAAATGTGTATCTTCATGTCTTAAGTCACATTTTATCAGATGCAACAATTCATAAAATGTAGGTCTTGACATTCTCAGGTAGGAACGAAATTGCTTTGGATTATTTTTTATTCGTTTGCAAAACAACACAAAGTAGTCGCTCTCTTGCATTCGATTAATTGATATTGGATCCTCCCAAATTCGTCGATGCTTTCGTTTTCGTCTCCGGCGTCTTCGAAGTAACAAAGTCAACAGCAGTGTTTCCTCGTCAGAATCAATCAGAAATCAGAAAGTGTACAGTACGTCGTTAACTCGCTACAAACACGCGACGAAAACGTTGCGTATCTGCCACGTGTCCGCGACGTACTCGCTGCGCGCCCGCTCCGCTTTGAGAACGCTCGCAAACGATATGATAAGGCCCTAATAGTTTTATATCAAAAATCCATACTTTTTCCGAGTAGCGCCTTAAGTTTGTTTTAATGATTTGATTTTAAATCAATTGAATTAGATTGAAACCATTATCTTATCGTGTGGTCTCCTTTAAACTATCAGTAAAGGATAAATAAATTATTTAAAAAAATCACAAAATCAATCATCAACAGCAATCATCCAGCCATCCCAAGTTAGTTTCATTAAAAATATGTGATATTTTAGTTAGAAACATGTTACACATCCTGAGTCCCAGACTATTGACAGATAGACATGTTCATGCACACAAATGTGTGTCTTGTCCAGGAAACGAACCCAGGACCTCTTTTTTTTTTGATGTGGGGAATCCAGTCTTACAGATTCTTGCCTTGAGGATATGCTGGGGTCGCCTAGCATACCCGTCCTGGTAAAGACCTAGGAACAAGCACACTATCTCTCGCCACCGGACCGGGACCGGGACCTCTGCGCAAAAGGCAGGTATGCTACCCCTGTGCCAAACAGGGTCGGGACAAAGTCATTCATCGATACGATCGATTTTGGATGATCTGATGTGTCGGAAACTTCGGGACACTGTCAAAATTTTACTATTTATAGTCGGGGAGATAATTGGACGGAAAAAATGTAAACAAAGAACTGTCAATGTCACAAGTTGATAACAGGGTAGAGCAACTTTTATTTAAATAATAATTTTTTAAACGACAAGAAGAACCTTGCGGTCTCTCACTTTTCAAGTTCTAGTAATACTTAAGTAAGTATTACTAGAACTTGAAATGCCATTTTAGGGGCCATTTTATGCTATGTCTACGCTTGCAAGGTCGCTTATCGCCTCCTTGTTCGCCTCGCCACTCGCGCGACGAGTGATTCAAAAATAGTGGTCCTGTACTGAACTCATTTTATAGTTTACTTTATTTTGTTTAATAGAGCGACTGTCATACATTTTTTAATTATTTGTAGACGTGTTTGTATCAAAGAATATGGGTATACACTTGCGCGAATGTATTGTTTTTTTACCCCGTTCTTTACTTTACTTTCCTTTAAATTGATAACACGGACGGGTTGTTTTCATAAGGGTTCTGCGACCAAAAAAGTTTGAGAACTGCTGCAGTAGGAGAAAACCACCTACTCTACATTTAAATCTTTAGTTTATTTTATCATACATAACACTGAAAAATCCTGTAAATTCGCGATTTTTCGGCTTATCGTTATGACCGTTTCATAACTAGGTATGTGAGATGTGACCAAACGCTATAATTGTAAGTGACTCGTAGGGCTAATGTAAATAAGCGGAACCAGGTGGTCGGCGGAGCAGGCTGGATCGGTGCCAACATCAGTTCTTCAGTGATCCCGACACCCAAACAAACTCAGATTTAACGATTTCACGAAAAGTGAACATCGGGTGTCGCGGCCGAATCTCATAAACAACAATAAAATTGTAAAGTTCTTGATTCAGTGTGTCTGCACGCGCGTCTACGGCCAACCAACATGAGTCACGCGCGCTCGCCGCAATACAATTGCCAATGCGCAGACATTTTTTTTTTATTAATACACGATTTAAAGTATATTTACAAGATCTAAAGAGATTTGCAGATATAATTACATATCAGTTTTTGTAAAATATTTTAAATTATATTGCAAAATGTACTTTGGAATTATTACTTTGCTTCGATAAAATTTGGCAACACGCGACGGCTGACGGCTGCGGTCATTGTACTTTTAGAATCGAAGACGAAATATAATTTTCACCACACACGCTCGGAAAAGAAGGAATTGTCATTCAGTTTTGCGGATTTTGCGGCCTAGCGCGGTAAAGTACTTTTTTAATTTAATACCTAAAAATATGTCACAATATAATGCGTTCCGAATCGCACTATTGACTTTTTGTTACATTTTATACTTATTTTAAATAGCTTTGAATTAATTATAATACTCCGTTTTGGTTTTATTATATTATTTTAGTTAATTTAATCATAAAAACAATAGCAATAAGATTAAACTATTTGTTTTAAGAATTTTATATTAGGCTGGGTGAGATTTCACAACCTATGATTGGAGTTCAGAACGTGGCATAAACATTTATTTTTAAATTGTTGTCTTGTACCTCATGTCAATGTTATTTAAAAGATAAAAAAAAATATTTTTCAAATAACCATGAAGTAACTATAATACTCCCTTTTTTATTATTTTAGTGTTTTATATCATTAAAACAACAATAATAACGTATATTTAGATTAAACTTGATGTTTAAAGATTTTTTTACCGGAAGTTGACCGCGGAAAAAACCATAAAATGTTCCTCGCTGTTGTGAGGTGAAAAATTGTGTGTTGCGCTCGGCAGAAAAATTTTTAGCGTCTTGTACCTTTGAAATCCTCCTTTGAAATCCTTCGCTCAGGATTCAATCTTTGAATCCTTCACTTGCTCAGATTTCAATAGAGGTAACTTGCGGCTAATAACCAACTTTCCAGCCTTGCATAACAAATAACTATAATATTCCTTATTTGTTATTGTCACATGAGTACTACTTTTACTATCTATACTATACTATATATCTATATTCATAATGAGCGGTTTTCAAAAGGCAGCTTAACCCTTTCCCGGACACTGAACGGCTATAGCAGTCATAACAATAAAAATTCTATTGTGTCTCGTTCGCTGTCCGCGAAAGTGTTAAGAAAAAAAAAGGTTCATAAAACTCCGCTAGATATCGTTGAACAACTAAGTAGGCAAGTGTTTATAAAAAAGGATTGAAAAGCGTCTACAACCAATTTATTTCTTTCTAGCAATGCCAATGACGATTTCGACGTTTGTTGGTTAGTTGTGTGTTGCGTTGCGTGGCTCTCACCTACTGCTGCTTTCACTAATTATAGCTGTGTTTATATTAGTTATTTTTATCTTATAGATATTCAAAATCAAAAAAATCAAAATTTCGTAGATCGTAGATTTCTTTACCGACTTTGAACTCATCTTTTGGTTAGGTACCGATTCTGCTGCAACACGATAACTTTGGCGAGAATACGGATCTTGAATAAGCCTTTGCGATTGCGAAATAACTTGCTAAATAAACCTAGTTGAATAGCGCCATTTATCAGCATAAAACTATAAGTACTCAAAATTACAACTGTCAGAAAATCGCTCATTAATTAAAAAAATACTCAATTTGTTTCACAAAAGACATCAACGCGTGATCATATTTTCTCTTTTTTTTAGTTGGCGCAAAACCTGAACTTACTGCCAGTGCAATGCGTTACGAACAAATACTGTTCATACAGACTTTTCCTGCTTTGCGTTACGACCAGTATTTTGACGTACCAGGACCTGACTTCTAGGGTCCACACAACCGTGAAAACTTAGTACCTATACCAATTACTTTTTTTGTAAAACCTATAGGTCATGTCCCCGTTTATACACAGCTGCGGTAGTTTGACCTTCTGGGGAGTATTTTGCAAGATATAAGAATTTTTCGAAATCATTGATTAACGAACATTTATAGGACGTTTAGCATAGAAGCGAATTAATGCTAGAGATGGAATTTCAACAATCAAACAATAAACTATTTTTATCG
Source organism: Chrysoteuchia culmella (assembly GCA_910589605.1). Lineage (NCBI taxonomy): Eukaryota > Metazoa > Arthropoda > Insecta > Lepidoptera > Crambidae > Chrysoteuchia > Chrysoteuchia culmella. Next base: position 9,851,237 of record OU342651.1, read on the forward strand.
ATATTGTTTATAGGTAAGGTAGATTTTAAGTTAAATCTTTCTGTCATTAGTGACACACAGAATTTAACTTAAAATCAATTAACTGAGTGTTTAAACAAAATATGCTGAAAAATAGCATCTTAGAAGTACCTATAGCATCTTAGACTACCTGCTTCTGCGGTGTGATGGTATTCGACTTTAGCCGTGAAGTCCGGGATTTGAATCCCAGTTTTGTTAGGACATTGCAGGCTGAATGAATGATGAACATGAATCTGTGATTCGGAGGGCACGTAAAACCGTCGTCGGTCCCGGTTACTTTAACTTGTAGTGGTCGTTACATAAGCCGTGTCAGAGGCATTATAGGCGGCTTCCGGTCGATTTTCGGTTTTACAATACAACCTCATTTATGTACCTAATAAAGTGTGGGTAGTGTTGGTGGAAAACTATTTAAGTACTTACATCAAAATTCAGAGGTGATTGGCTCGACCTTAGGGCTAATTGTCTAATTTTAAAATCTATCGCAATCCCTATCAATTCGTCATTTGAAACATATTAACATACTTCAGGCCGTCACTATTTGATATTTGAACGGGATTGTGATCGGGACGCGTTTTGAAAGGTATTGAATTAACGAAATTGAAGTGTTAAAGCAAAGTGACACACGAAAATATCTTTCAAATGTATGGAGAAGTGTCAAATGAAATGTTATTTAAAACATCATTCGTTCCGAAAGGAATTGCGACTATTAGTTGCACAATTCCATAAATCACAATCACAATACCTTTGAAAGGTATTGTGATAGATTTCGAAATTAGACAATTTTATTAGGGGGCAAATTATCCTAATAATCTCTACTGACATTGTAATTATGCGAGAATTTTCTATTTAAAGGGGTGTCCGTCAAGGTGATCCTGTCTCACCCAAGCTATTCTCAGCAGTCCTCGTCATCATCAGTAATTTTGTTGTCCCCACTGCTGGTGCACTGGACTTCCTTATGGATGAACCATGAACCACCACGCGGGCTCAATGCGTATTGAGCGTTTCTTCATTGGGCGGCCCGGCCCGGCACCGACACCGACACCGGCAGTGCTCAACGACACGACACCGACAGCTACATTCTTCATTTGACCGACACTACACTGGCACGCCCCGGCCCGACACGGCGCGCGCCGATGGTTTTATTATCTGTTTAATAACAGTCAATACGTGAGACGTAGGCAAGAGTATAACAAATTATATTTATTATATTTAAGACGCAAAAAAAGGAGTATTAATAAACGGTTTTGGGTGCACCCAATTATAAAAGTGCGATATTTGGATAGCGTCTATTATAATTTATTCCAAAAACTAACTGGCCCGGATAAGTTTTTTCACCCGGAGCGGGTGGGGTCACGGGATGACGCCACTCGCACGCCCACATGGAAGCTTGCATGTGTACACAACACATGCATAACGATGCCGGCACGACAGCAGTGGGACCCTTGCTGCCGACGACATGCCGTCACCGGCAACGGCAACGATATGTCGTTGCCGGGCCGGGTCTTGCAATGAAGAACCGCCCATTGTTGGGTTTAACGAGTGCAGATACAGTCCGGACCAACGGCTTAACGTGCCTTTCGATTTCGAATCACTTATGCCATGACCAACGATTGCGAAAGTTGCTTATCGTAGGTTGAGCGCGCGAACCACTGCGTCACCGAGCTTCTCCTCTCCTCAGTAGCCTTGAAAATGATTTTGAGGAACTTAGATCGGCAAAACAATTTTGCCAATCTGAGTTCCTCAAAATGAGACAGTCATTGAGACAGTTTATTTTATACTGACGATTTAATTACCTGCGAAAGCGCGAGAATGTTGGACCTATAGTAATAAAAAATAAAAAAGCGGTCTTTCAATGAAACATACGAAAAGTGTCACTGGACTGACTTGTGAGCGCGAAGTCGGCGCTGGACTGGCTTGAAACTAGGTGTCTACACGAGGCCAGTAGCAAGTCAGCGCTGGACTGGCTAACTGTGCCTTTGTTACTGACCCCGTATAAACCAGGCTTTAAGTTAAACACTAGAATACGTAAATGAATACGTCTAGCTATAAGTCGGATTTTTAATTCAGTAGGGTGATTTGACAGGTTGTAAATGTCACTTTTAAATGATAGATATTTCATTGTTGTGCTACCGCCGGCGGAAGACCATCGAAGACTCTAACCTTCTCTATCAATCTCTTTCTAAATTGAATTAGTTGTAAGTAGATACCAAATTAATAATGTCATAAAGACGGATTTTTTATTCAGTCGAGTAATTTGACAGGTGCCAATGTCAGATTGTAAAAATAATGCTACTCTATTCTGTTTTTCGAAATGATTTGCGCATATCCAGTTCAGTAAGTATCTTGATTCCGTTCACGCACACAAATTCAATATTCTCATTATAGCTACAATTCAGCATTATTTGTGCTAAATTATTATAGTGATAATTTTATTCAGTTGAGTAATTTGACAGGTGCCAATGTCAGATTGTAAAAATAATGCTACTCTATTCTGTTTTTCGAACAGCATTATTTGTGCTAAATTATCACTATATAATAATTATCAAATTACTCAACTGAATAAAAAATCCGTCTTTATGACATTATTAATTTGGTATCTACTTACAACTAATTCAATTTAGAAAGAGATTGATAGAGAAGGTTAGAGTCTTCGATGGTCTTCCGCCGGCGGTAGCACAACAATGAAATATCTATTGTGTCTCGTTTTCCGAGACCCGACAGGTTAAGCCGTTGATCCTGGCTGTATTTACAGTCGTCAACACCCACATAACCGCAGTGGGCCTGTATGGTGGGTCATGCATCATGGCTACTCCCTTGTTAATCCATACGGAACTCGGTGGTGCACTTGGAGAAGCCTATGGTCCAACAGTGGACGATAATGGGCTGATGGTGATTCATATGGAAAGCCAGTTCCCCAGCAGTGGGGTCAATAAAATGGCTGATTAATTGTTATAAAAGTGAAATTTTGGATGTTTAGATGGTTGTAATTACTCAATCACACGATAACGGCTAAGTAGTAGATTTAGATATAACTACTTATTTTTAGAACAATGACAAAATGTCCAAAAATAGCGTCGGTACCAAAACATTGAATCTTATATTAAAATTGCAAACAATATAATTTGACTACGGTTTTAAATTTAAATGTGTTTTCAACGAAATATCCAGGTGTTCAATGATTTGAATCGATAAGTACCTACAGTCGGGTAACTTCCCGGTAGGCCAGTAGCGTTTTTAGGGAGCGTTATTTTAATATTTCGAATGTTCAAAATCAGATATAATAGAACATTCATACGAGGGTGAGTTTTTATGTTCGCTTAATAAGGGGGATGATGGAGGTAGATTTATTTAACCAGGTAGCTACTGGTTGAGCATCTTAACATTAGCATAGGTTCCAAACTTGGAAGAAAAAAAGAAAGAAAGACGTGCACTGGGCAGGATTCCCAGGGGTGCGGGTTCGAATCCCGTCAGGGCGACATGAGACAAGTTGTTTTTTTCTAGTATATTTTCTTGTTTAATATTTATCACATAAAAATAGCATTGTACGAATTTAAGCGTGTTCGAGTAACTTGATAAACGAAAAATGAATCTTGAATTAGCAACTGTATGTACTTAATGTACTCGTATGTATGTAGAACTGTATTACCTGTATGTAGACGCCCTAGCACGGCTTAGAACATCATAGTTACTTAGGTGATTGTGAAATATTTTAATTCAAAAGAATACGCTATATTTTAATAAATTACTTGTTCACCTCACACGCTCGGAAAAGAAGGATTTGTCATTCAGTTTCCACGTAGAAAATAGCATTTTGCGGCCTAGCGCGGTAAAGTACTTTTTTAATTTAATGCCTAAAAATATGTCATAATGCGTTCTGAATCGCACTATTGACTTTTTTGTTACATTTTATACTTATTTGGAATAGCTTTGAATTTATTATAATACTCCGTTTTGGTTTCATAATATTATTTTAGTTCATTGAATCATAAAAACAATAACAATAAGATTAAAGTATTGGTTAAAAGAATTTTATATTAGGCTGGGTGAGATTTCACAACCTATGATTGGATTTCGGAACGTGACATAAATCTTTATTAATAAATTGTCTTTGTCCTGTAGGACTCATGTCAGTGTCAACATTTACGGAATCGTTTTTATTCTTATTAATTAGTAACAATATATTCCTACTTTAAATAACTTTGAATTAACTATTATACTCCCTTTTTATTATTTTAGTTTTTTATATCATTAAAACAACTTGTACCTTTGAAATCCTCGCTTCGCTCAGGATTTCAACAGAGGTAACTCGCCAACTTTCCAGCCTTGCATAACAAATAACTACATATGAAGAATACAGCATAATAACATAGGTATATGCAGATTGAACCGATGTGCATAAAATTCTATACGGACAGGTGAAGTTGATAGTTTGAGAAGGTAAAATAATATATAATAATTGATATCAATTTTTAGCCTACTGGCTGCAGAATGACTATAGGTAGGACATAAAACGACTCAAAAATCTACTGTATTTTTTATTCAACTTACATCGGAAAAATACAAATGGCGTCATCTAGTAATCCTTTACTAAACAAAAAGTGCCATCAGTGATTTTCTGGAGATGTCGCTTTAGTGTCAAAATGACTGCGGAAAGGGGACGTGCGACCACGCGCCGGCGCAAAGGTAAATATATCGATTTTAATTATTGAGAATATCGTGTAATTCCTTTGTTTTTATATCATAACATGCTAACTTGTAATGTAAGTAATGAAAAATGGTCATATTTTCAAACAATTGTAGAATATGAGGATGTTACCAACCTCAAATGTTTAATGTTCTAGGGGTAGGAATCACGTTGGTTGTTCATAACATTTTGTTCACTTTATGTCCTGTATACAGCCATACAGGAACGGGGTTGTCAATTTTTGTTTCTTTCAGGATTGTATAATTACTTTTTTCAATATTTGGCTGAATCTGATGGAGATTTCTCGATCGTTGATTCTGACAGTGATCCAACAGAACCAGAGCACGTGTTCCAGAAGTAAATAGCAGTAATTCTGATTGCAGTGTATAGTATGTAACTTAAGCTTGATTACTTTGATCTCAAAAAGAATTAAATTTAATAATATTTTTTTGCTTATAAATTTATAAAATTACTGACTTGTTCCTGAGCACATAGGTTCTAATGGTAGGACATAAAATTTTTCAGTTGACCACAATTGTACTTCATGTAGAACTTAAAGAAAAGCTAGATTTTCCACATATATAATATTTTTTTTTTAGAAAATAAACCATTCTGATGAAGCTTCTTGAATTTCATGTTAATTTGACAAAAATGTCATGTTAATTTGGTCTCTATAGTCAGGAGGTTAAAACGAAACTTCAATTGTAGTTGCCCCCCCCCCCCCCCCCCCCTTAGTATAGGCCCTACAAGTAGTAAGTATGTGCTACAACTTTACTGTAATGATTTAAGTTACTCAGATAATAGTAACTGTAAATAGTTAAAACTTAAATATTTCCTACCTAACTGTAATAGTCTCCATAGTTCAGGCATACTTATATGTTTAAGCCGACGTAAATTGTAAACTTTACCCGAGTTAGTGCGCATTATTTAGTATAATGGCGTTTCCAATTCTAGCAGTTAATAAATAATTCACTACGCAGTTACAGCTTTCCTCGCATATAAATAATGGGGCCCGAGAGGCGCGTGCGCAGCCGGTACAGATGGCTGTGACGATATCGGCCGAGGGCCTGACCTTTCGCCTATCCATTCATTGATTTCTATGATATAATAAATCAATCAATAGCTCTCTGATACTACAGTTCTCAGCGCAGTACTTTCTTTACTAGGAACGTCAATCGTAGATTGTATTTCAAGGGAGCAAAATAATCTTTTTACGGCGAACACCTAGGGAACAGATTACCATTGTTGTGAATAATGATGATAGAGAGATTAATGAACCAGTTGAAATAGCCAATGCATTTAACGAATTTTTAACAAATACTCAAAAAATAGTTGAGAATGTTAAGCCCAAAGCTAATTATATTACACATAGTCAACCTAATTCAATTTTTTGACACCTATTATCAGACGTCTTAAAAGCTTTAATTATCTTAAAAACACTAACAGTGTGGGTTTGATGATGTCTCCACTAAGATTATTAAAGCAGTAGGGAATTTAATAGCTCCGTTCTTGTGTCATATTATATATGTATGTTCAGAACAAGGAATATTTCCAGATTTATAAAAATAAAAAATTACTATTTCAATATTCAAAAAAGATGACAAAAAGCTTTTGAAAAACTATCGCCCTATTTCATTGATTTCTATATTATCAAAACTAATAGAATACATTATATATGAAAAATTTAACAATTATATGGCTTTAAACGAATTTTTGGAAAAAGTTGTGAAATACGTTGACAACCGAAAACCTACACTAGCGCTTTTTATGGACATGACTAAAGCATTTGACAATATTCATCATACAACATTATTTCATAAACTAGAAAAGTATGGTGTGAGAGGTAACGCTCTAAAACTAATTGAAAGTTACTTAACTAATAGAAGGAAAATTACACAGACAACGGAAATTGACGCGAAAACTGGTGAAAACAAAACCTTTAGATCACAAGAGAGACCAATGTGCTATGGTGTAAAAGGAAGTGTGCTAGGTCCTGTCCTTTTTATTATCTATATAAATGACTTTCCTGCCGTAACCAATCATCAATGACCATTTTTGCTGACGATAGTACCGTTTTGTTCACCTATGACAATTCTTAAAATATTCAATTACACATAAATTGACATCTTTAATAAAGTGGCTGACATTAAATAATTTGACAATAAATTTGACGAAAACACATTTGATTGAAACAGAGAAATAACGATCCATTAAGTTTTGACACCCGCTATTTAGGAAACTCAATTAAAGAAGTAGATACTACTGAATTTCTAGGTTTGACTATAGATAACAAACTGACTTGGAAACCTCATATTGACGATTCAATAAAAAAATTAACCAATTTTCATATGCTCGTTATAAATTAAGGAAAGTTGCCAGTGATAAAACGCAGCACGAAGATATGGAATAATATTTAGGGCTAACACGACTGACAGGCAAAGTGTCTTCAAAGCTCAAAAGGAATGTCTTAGATCCATGTCCGGCCTAAAGCAGGATGATTCATGTGAACCGTACTTACGCAAATATAAAATTCTCACTCTGCCGTCTATCTATGTACATATATGCGAAATTGTAAACTTCGTCCGAAATAATCCAACCCATTTTGAAATGAATACTATCGGAAGTCGTCGTGAAGGCACACTGAAAGTAATTCATGGATGTAAAACCCTTCTCCGAAGAATGAGTGTAAATTGCTTGGCACCTAAAATCTATTAAAATTCCGTTAAATATCAGATAAAAAACAATAAGTAACAGTTTTAAAAGTGCGCTCAATGGCTTTCTTGCTGAAAAATCTTATTATGACATACGATCTTTTTTTGATGACAAAATATAATTACGTATGCTAAGTTAAACAATGTTAATAGTTATTTGTTATGCAAGGCTGGAAAGTTGGTTATTTAGCGGCGAGTTACCTCTATTGAAATCTGAGCAAGTGAAGGATTCTAGGACGTAGCAAGTGATTCAAAGATTGAATCCTGAGCGAAGCGAGGATTTCAAAGGTACATTGACGCTAAAAACTTTTCTGCCGAGCGCAACACACACATTTTTTCACCTCACAACAGCGAGGAACATTGTATGGTTGTTTCCGCGGTCAACTTCCGGTAAAAAAATCTTTAAACATAAAGTTTAATCTAAATATACCTTATTCTCGTTGTTTTAATGATATAAAAAACTACAATAATAAAAAGGGAGTATTATAGTTAATTCAAAGTTATTTGAAGTATGAATATAATGTTACTTATTATTAAGAATAAAAACGATTCCGTTAATGTTGACACTGACATGAGGTACAAGACAAAGACAATTTAAAAATAAAGATTTATGTCACAGTCCGAAATCCAATTATAGGTTGTGAAATCTCACCGAGCCTAATATAAAATTCTTATAACAAATAGTTTAATCTTATTGTTATTGTTTTTATGATTCAATGAACTAAAATAATATAATTAAACCAAACCGAGTATTATAATTAATTTAAAGCTATTTAAAATAAGAATCAAATATAACAAAAAAGGCAATAGTGCGATTCGGAACGCATTATGACATATTTTTAGGTATTAAATTAAAAAAGTACTTTGCCGCGCTAGGCCGCAAAAAACATTGACAAAACCTCCTTTTCAGAGCGTGTGAGGTAAAATATAATTACTTCAATACTGACATCTACTTGCCTCTTTATTCTCGTAAATATTTTTTTTTAAGAAATAATAATAAATAAAATTCATTTATTCCATCATCACACAATAGGTTACTTATGTCTAAAATGTAACAAAATACTTGAGTACGATAATGACCTGAAGTGTGAGAAGCTGGTGCCTGTAATAGGTTTAGAAAACCGGTTACACAGGTCACCAGGCCACCCCCGCAAAAGGATACATTGTGCTCCTAATTTTTTGTGTTTGTAAGCCTATGTGTAAGTATTAATTAAAAATAAAAAGAGATAAAAACTTAACAGCTAAAACATTATTATAATGCAGAATTTTGCAGTTAAGTACGTGTCTGTGTAGTGTGTACTTATTGGTGTAGGTGTTTGTGTGTGTGTGTGTGTGTGTGTGTGTGATTATGTATGTGCCAATTAAATTATAAAGCCAAGATAATGGCTAATGTGATTGAATGAATTTAATAAATTAGAATGATAAGTTATAATAATAATTAAAATTTTCATGTTCATCAATATTCATATACCATAAGGTGAATATTGGCTGTACCTTTTTTATATGTGAAATCTTGTAATACCCATGCTTATGAACTAATAAATGATTGATTGATTGATTCTAGAGTAGAATCCAGAGCGAAGCGTGAGATTCAAAATACATCGCCCGAGGAAAATACTTAAAAATTAGTTTTGCTCTCGCGTGATATACTCTACTTTTCATCCCTTTTTATGAGATGAAATTAGTTTGTTGAAGTAGTGTTCAGTTTTGATTTTCGTATCAATAAATTCTGTGGCAACACTAGTTGTCATTTTTGACAGAACTGATACCCGCTCAATTCGTAACTCTCTCTCTAATACGAACCGCCGCGCGCGCGCATTATCGTATGCAATTTAATAGTTTATTTATCAAGTTATTCTTAAGCCGTCAAACTATCATTAAATTGGTGCTCGAGGACAGAAGACGTTGATATTGCATCGAGGGGTAACGACTTGACTACTATTTTACTACTACTTGACTACTTGACTCGATGCTATGCTGCGGGGGGAGCCAGCAGTCTACCTGGTAAGTGCTAATTTCATGAATGTGACGGCCTAAACATTTCTCGCGTTTTAGAATTACAGTCCACTATTTAAATATCCATTTTGTGATCCCTTTTCGTACATTTTTTTTTGGACCTTCAGAGCCAAATTTGCTGAGTCTTGCGGCCGCGTGGTAACCACCATTTTTGTCGTCGAATTATAGCCCATTGTACGGCGCTAAATAAACTGTCGCAATATCTATTACATTATTTTCCTTTTCGTTGTCGAGTAATATTTTATTGCGAGGGTGTCTGCATAAATTTTCGTTTCGTTTTTATCGGTTATCACGTGATCACAAGCGCGCGCGAGTCGAGAGTTCGTCATTGGTCAATACGTGGGTTCGTTCTATTGACACGATTTTTTCGCTGTTTTTCGTATCGTAGTTTAAAATACATTAGAAAAGTACCTACATATAAAATAATTATAGATTGCAAGCGTTGTAAGGGAATTAGTTATTAAATAAATAAATAATAATAAAATAACTTTATTATCTCCACACAATAGAGCAGTTTACTAAGAACTAGGTACAGTATAACTTAAATCTATTGTGGGAGACTGGTGCCTGTACTAGGTAAGACCTGTATTACTGGTCACCAGGTTCCCACCTCACGGAATCGTACACTACTGGTAGTACCATTCTAAATAAGGTATGTATCACTGTTACTTAAACTAATTACACAAGTTCCGCAAATTAACAAAAAAAAAAAAAGAAAAAAAAGGCAATAATACTGTTGCCGACGCAAACCTTTTTTATGAATTTTACTCTTTTTTACTTTTTGATTGTTTACGTCATTGTTTTGCTGTCTAAGAAGAAAATGTCACGTTGGTAGTCAATTATAATTTTATTTAAAAATAAATATTTTTATTATTATTAAGCCCCGTGCTTAACAAGTGGTGTCAGAAGTGACTAAGGATCAGTAAGTACTTGCGTGACCGGTAAGTATTCCAATTTAATTTACAAAAATGTTTACCCGGTCAATGGCAAAGACCGACCAAGAACGAAAGGATAGTACAGGCAGATGCTCTACAACTTCATCGACTCGAGCCGAAATATTTATTTTTAAATAAAATTATAATTGACTAAACTTGTTAAGCACGGGGCTTAATAATAATAAAAATATTTATTTTTCTTGTTAAGCACGGGGCTTAATAATAATAAAAAATATTTCTTTTTAAATAAAATTATAATTGACTACCAACGTGACATTTTCTTCTTAGACAGCAAAACAATGACGTAAACAATCAAAAAGTAAAAAAGAGTAAAAAAGGTTTGCGTCGGCAACACAGCCGCCCCCGGTGTCGAAGACACCGAACTAACTACATGCCGACCCTTGTATTGACGACTAAGCAAATACTAAGTTGCCAGGTGGCTAGAAATGCGGCTTTGTACTATACACGATGAAGGGGCGGCTAGGCTGCCTTTGACAGATTGGACAAAACCACTAGTCGGCGCACTGGGCGCTTGAGCACGCCGGTGCTCGTGCGGATTTCTACAGATCGGACCACACCGTCCTTTCCAGGGAACGTTTTGGCAACGCGCCCTTTAGGCCAGGTTCCCCGGGGCAAATTTCCATCCGCTACGAGTACCAGGTCTCCTTCACTAACTGGACGCGTTGGGCCAACGTTTGTTCTAGGGACCAACGTTGGTAAGTATTCTTTGACCCAACGTGACCAGAAGTGATCCGCAAGCCGAAGTCCCTTCTTCCAACGGGCCCGCCGAATCAAATCGTCATCGGTCACATTAGCGACCCGAGAATACGGTGAGGAGGCACCAAGAAGAAAATGAAATGGCGTTATCGCCTCGGGTGCTTCCGGATCGACAGCGACATGAGTCAGCGGGCGAGAATGAGATTTCAGGCTCTCTCCGAGGACGAAAGGTGGGAATGGGTCCATGAGAGCAAGGTGTGCCACAAGTGCCTTGAAAAGGGCTCCCACCAATATAAAAGGTGCAGAAAGTTCGCCTGTAAGGAAAGGCCCTGCAAATATCCGTGCTCTCATCACACTCTTTTGCACAGGGTCCCTCGAGTAGAAGTAGCCCATGTTGCGGAGGAAGTTGCGCCTGCGCCTTCGTCATTGCCCTGCTCAGATACTTCAGTCGTAGTCGCTCACAACTGGTCACCTTGTACGAAAAGACCACTCTTAAAGATAGTGCCGGTGACGCTCTACGGCCCCAAGGGTGACTTTGAAACGCACGCCCTGTTGGATGACGGGTCCACGGCAACTCTCTTAGACGCATCCGTTGCTGAAGCCCTCGGGGTTGAGGGTCGTAGAAGTAGAATAAGGGTCGAGGGCGTAGGAGGCATGACAACCGAGACGGAGGTAAGCTTCGTCGACGTCGAGATAAAAGGTCGGCACGCGTCGGAATCCTACAACCTCAGAGGCGTCAGGGCAATATCTAATCTCAATTTAAAGAGCCAGTCCGTCGAACAGCTTGAGGTCAGACAACTAAAATACATAACTGACATATGCGATGAGGTCTGTTACGAAGACGCGCGGCCTACCCTGCTAATCGGTGTGGATAATTGGGAGTTAACAGTACCTTTCACTATTCGGCGAGGCACGCGCACACAGCCTGTAGCAGCACTGACGTCGCTTGGCTGGGTCCTATATGGCTCCTTAAAAAGTAAATCTTCACCGACAGCATTCGTGAACCATTGCTCAGTCAGCGAACATGACGTGGATTCTGGCGATGCCTCTTTGGACGCCCAGCTCCGGGAGTATTTTCGTGTAGACTCGATAGGTATTTCTACAAAAACTTATCACTCTCCCATGGATGAGCTAGCGATCCGCACGTTAGAAAATACCACACGCAGGCTTCCTTCGGGCAGGTTCGAGACCGGGTTGATCTGGAAGCCGAATATCGGCTCCGTCCCTGACAGTTACGGGTTAGCTCACTCGCGCTTTCTCAGCCTCGAAAGAAAGATGAGCAGGGATCAAGCCTACGCCGAGGCATACCGAAACAATATCAATGCCATGATTGAGAAGGGCTACGCGGAAATTTGCGATGGCAAACCCATAGGCACCGGCGTGGTTTGGTACCTGCCTCATTTCGGTGTAGTTCACCCGCAAAAGAAAAAGCTTAGAGTTGTACACGACGCCGCGGCTAAATGTTCGGGAGTGAGCCTAAACTCATTGCTTTTGCCAGGGCCGGACCTCCTGCAACCTCTACTGTCGATTTTAATGAGGTTCCGTGAAGGACGAGTCGCTTTAAATGCGGATATCCGGGAGATGTTTCCGCAAACGAAAATTCGCCAAGAGGATCGCGACGCTCAACGATTTCTCTGGCGCCCCGATCCCTCTCGGCCTATTCGGGAGTACCGAATGGCTTCTATGATATTTGGTGCTACCTCTAGCCCATGTACGGCCAATTATTTGAAAAACCGTAACGCAGAGGAGCATAGAGCATTTTTTCCGAATGCAGCTGATGCTATAATCGGAAACCATTATTGTGATGACTACCTGGGGAGCCTTAATTCTACCGAGGAGGCAGCACGTCTGGCGGTCGACATCGTACACGTACACGCGCAAGCATCTCTGGAGATGCGATCGTGGATCTCAAACTCCAGAGAGGCCCTCGTTGGTCTCCCACCAGACCTGCTCGCTCCTAGCTCTCCCCCGCCCGTCGTCCGTATCCTGGGTGTGATCTGGGATGTCAACACTGACACGCTTCAATTTGCACGTAATAGTTTACTAGAACTCCCGAAGAAGTTAACGAAACGTTCAGTGTTGGCACACCTCATGCGCACGTACGATCCGCTCGGCCTTTTAACCCCGGTCGTGGTTAAAGGACGAGTCATTTTCCAGCGAACTTGGAAGCTAGGAATCGATTGGGACGACGAACTGCCACCTCGTTTTGTCATGGAGTGGGAGAGGTGGTCACGCGAGCTTTCCGACCTGCTGAACGGTAGCATACCGCGGCACTATCTGCGCTCGAAGTCAGCTCACCGCGCTGAGCTTCACGTCTTCGCCGACGCTAGTGAATTATCGTACGCCTGTGTCGCCTACTGGCGATTTGAGTGTGAAGGCGGGGACGTGATGCTCAGCTTGATCGGCGGCAAGGCTCGGCTCGCTCCTCTCAAACCCCTCTCTATTCCCCGCCTCGAACTACAAGCGGCATTAATAGCCGCCCGTTTCGCGGCCTATGTAGTGGAGGTCCATGTCCGAAAACCGGATAAAACGTTCTTTTGGTCGGATAGCCTAACGGTTCTAAAATGGCTACGGAGCGACGCTCGCTCTTATAAAACTTTTGTAGCGCACCGATTGGGAGAGATCTCGGAGATCACAAATGTCGCGGACTGGAGATACGTGCCCTCTGCACTTAACATCGCCGACGATGCGACGCGAATTTCCCAAAAGTTTGAGACCTCTTCTCGATGGTTCTCGGGTCCATCGTTTCTCAATTTGCCTCCAGCTGACTGGCCCCCGGAACCATCGATCACACCTGCGCCAGTTCCAGAGGAGATGAAGGGCACCCGCTCTACCTTCTGCCTGGAATCGGTAGCTTGCACCAGCCTACAATTTCCGGCTTTACCTAATCCGGTAGTAGCGGACGCTTCTCGATTTAGCGGCTGGTTACGCCTTTTGCGTGCAACAGCGCGTACTCTAAAGTGCGCTAATATTTTCATGTCGAGTTGTAGAGTAGTTTTACCCCCAAACCGTGGTCCCTGTTCCCCTTTAGACCTTTCGGCCCTCGCTCCGCTTACTTCGGAAGACCTGGAAAAGGCCGAACGTCTTCTTCTTCTCCGCTCCCAGCTCAATACATTCGGGAAGGAATACGCCCATATTTTACGCAGAGAACGCCTTCCGAACGGAAACCGCTTCCGACGGCTAACGCTGCAACTGTGCCAAGACGGCCTTCTCTGCCTTTCAGGTAGAATCACGACCGCCGAAGATAGAAGCGTGTCCAACCAACCAGCCATACTAGACGGAAGAGAACGGATCGCCCAACTGCTCATAGCGTATCACCATAAGCGGGCCGCGCACGGATTCAACGAGCTGGTCGTGAATGAGCTTAAGCAGAAGTACTACATCGTCGGACTTAGACCAGCCGTCAGACAGGTGGCCAGCAGGTGTATAACATGCAGACTTGCTAAGGAACGGCCGTGCACGCCACCGATCGGCGATCTACCGGCAGAGAGATTGGCCTCCCACTGCAGGCCCTTTACTTTCACCGGGCTTGACTATTTCGGACCTCTTACCATCACGGTAGCACGCCACACTGAGAAGCGATAGGTGGCATTGTTTACATGTCTCACAGTACGCGCAGTCCACCTAGAAGTCGTCAACGATTTGTCTGCGGATTCCGCAATAATGGCTCTGCGACGCTTTATCGCTCGAAGAGGAGTTCCGAACACAATCTGGAGCGACAACGGAACGGCCTTTGTGGGTGCCAATCGACTCCTGGCAGTTGCTTTAGCGGAGTTCACAACAGAACGCGGAATTCGGTGGAAGTTCATTACCCCGGCGTCACCTTTCATGGGCGGGGCATGGGAGCGGCTGGTTCGGACAGTCAAAACTGCTTTGACGGCCACCCTTCATCAGCGCTCTCCCAAGGAAGATGTTCTCACCACCTTGCTGGGCGAAGCGGAGGGCCTTGTAAATTCTCGCCCGCTGACTCATGTCGCTGTCGATCCGGAAGCACCCGAGGCGATAACGCCATTTCATTTTCTTCTTGGTGCCTCCTCACCGTATTCTCGGGTCGCTAATGTGACCGATGACGATTTGATTCGGCGGGCCCGTTGGAAGAAGGGACTTCGGCTTGCGGATCACTTCTGGTCACGTTGGGTCAAAGAATACTTACCAACGTTGGTCCCTAGAACAAACGTTGGCCCAACGCGTCCAGTTAGTGAAGGAGACCTGGTACTCGTAGCGGATGGAAATTTGCCCCGGGGAACCTGGCCTAAAGGGCGCGTTGCCAAAACGTTCCCTGGAAAGGACGGTGTGGTCCGATCTGTAGAAATCCGCACGAGCACCGGCGTGCTCAAGCGCCCAGTGCGCCGACTAGTGGTTTTGTCCAATCTGTCAAAGGCAGCCTAGCCGCCCCTTCATCGTGTATAGTACAAAGCCGCAATTCTAGCCACCTGGCAACTTAGTATTTGCTTAGTCGTCAATACAAGGGTCGGCATGTAGTTAGTTCGGTGTCTTCGACACCGGGGGCGGCTGTGTTGCCGACGCAAACCTTTTTTATGAATTTTACTCTTTTTTACTTTTTGATTGTTTACGTCATTGTTTTGCTGTCTAAGAAGAAAATGTCACGTTGGTAGTCAATTATAATTTTATTTAAAAATAAATATTTTTATTATTATTAAGCCCCGTGCTTAACAAATACTAATAATTAACAAGTTACTTAGATATTACAATAATTATACGTAAATTTTATCTTAATGGAATTATAAATTTTTCAATAGTGTCGTATGATAGACTCTTAAGAAAATGAATCACTTTTTGTTTAGTGGTAAATTTACACAGTGGATAAATATTTAAATCTTTGTTGATTTTATTATATAAGAAGGAACCAAGAAAAGGAAAAAAGTGATGTGAGAAGCTAGTTCTGAATGCCCGTGTGATGCAGACTCTGTCAATTCTTCTCTTATCGCTGTTAGGGTCTGGGTTGTAATTAATTTCAGCGTGTTTCCTGATTACAACCGAGAGAATATAAAGTTTCCTTACAGAGAGGATATCCCAAAACTTTAAAAGGTCCTCTGTTGGATGGCGATAAGGAAGAAAAGCACTGACCTTCAAAACTATCCTCTGCGCTCTCTCTAATAGTAGCATATGTGATTTGGCTGAACCACCCCAGGCTGAAATGCAATAGCTAAGTAGAGACTGACAGAGTGCAAAGTACACAGTCCTGAGCATTGACTTCTCCATAACTGATCTAAGCGATCGGAAGATGAATATGAGTTTTCGTACTCTTTTCACAAGTTGGTCGATATGTTTGGTGAACGAAAGACAATTATCGATTATAACACCAAGATATTTAGTATCGCAAACACGTTCAAGATAAGGACAATTACATTGGTCATTATTAAAAGGATGGGTAGTGTGAGCTCTCAGATTTAGCGATTCAGGGGGTAAACTAGATTTTTTCATAGAGAATGTGATATATTTGGTTTTCTCGGTATTTAATGAAAGAATGTTGTTACGTAGCCACTGTGCAACTTCATCATATCCATTCTGTGCTTTTTTAAAAACATCTTGCCAATCACCTCCGCAATACACCAGAGCAGTATCATCGGCAAACGTAACAATCTTGCCGTTGTCCGACCTGAGCTGACCGAGGTCGTTGATATAAACGAGAAATAGCGTAAGGCCGAGGATACTGCCCTGTGGCACGCCATAAGTAATCGGAAGTTTGGAACTAACCCATTCGCCAACTCTTACCCGCTGGAACCTATTAGTAAGATAGTTCTCGAACAGTAAGAGGGCTGTACCTCTCACACCAAGACGTTCCAGCTTTTGTAACAGTAGAGGAATCGATACTGTGTCGAAAGCTTTGGCAAGATCTAGGAAAATAGCCAAACACTTACTTCCTTTGTCCATATTTGTCACTACATGATCGATAAGTTCGTGTACTGCGTCCTCGGTGCTTCTGCCAGAACGAAAACCAAACTGCGATTCGGAAAGAAGATTATTGGTTTCGAGATACTTTATTAAACGGATGTTCATTAATCTTTCCAGAACCTTCGATAGTACAGGCAGTAGTGATATAGGTCTATAATTGTTTACACATGCTCGACTCCCCCCCTTGTGGACTGGTTTGATAATGGAACACTTCAAAGTATCGGGAAAGCGCCCCGAACTGAATGACAAGTTATAGATATGGGTTATTGGTGGAATAAGAACATCGCGACAGTCTTGAAGCAGCTTAGACGAAATTTTAAAAAGTTTAAGTTTTAAGTTATTAGTTTGACTTTGACGTTTTCACTTGTCAGTTCTATTTTTGTCGTAAGTTTGTTTTGTTTTCGTAAAGTTTAAAAAGTTTATCCGTGCGTGAGTGTTTTGTTTGGTTAAAATGACTGGAGGATCGGGTGCGAGTCATGGTGAGTCTGAGAATAGAGTAGCTAGGGACTATGCGATGACTCGTATAGAATATATGACGGCGTCGTCTGATCTAATAAGTTATACGGTCTCAGATGTAAACCAAATAGCACAACAATTTCATAGTGCGCAAATAAAGGTTCTCGCAGAAACTCCACACGATCACCGGCCTGCGGAAGCCGAACATGCAATGCAGTTTGAAGGATATGTAAAGGAACTGAAATGTCGTTTCATGCAATCTGAGACTAAGCCGAACATAGATAACAATAATTCTTCTTCGTGTGCAAAGCTACCTAAAATAATCATCAAACCTTTCGATGGTAGCATAAACAATTGGATTTCTTTTATACAAATGTTTGATTCGTTAGTGCATAACAGGCAAGACCTTAATAACATTGAAAAATTACATTATTTATTATCAAGTGTACAAGGTTTGGCATATAATTTAATTAAAAACTTTCTTCTTTGTAATGACAACTACCCAATAGCATATAAAACATTACATAAGCATTTCAATAGAAAAAGACATCTTGCCAATGCCTTTTATGAAAAGTTGTTGACATGTGAACCGGTAAAACTTGGCCGGGCCAATGAAATAGAACGTGTTCAACAAACTTTTATTGAAAATTTATCGATTTTGGAAACATTTCAATTGCCTGACAAGAATTTCATGTTGTTTCAGTTATTGTGGTCAAAGTTAGATAAAAATACTAAGGAACAATTTGAACTAGAGCACAACTCAGATGAGGTGCCATCATTTGAAACCATACTGAGCTTTTTGGAAAAAAGATACCGTGCTCTCGAGGCTGCTAATGGTGTTCCATTAGCTAGCAATACTAATAACTTGTCAAAACAAAGGTCAAGTAACCCAAAGCCAGCTCTGGTAGCGGCAACTCCTTCGTGTGTGTTGTGCTCGGGTCAAAGTCATAAACTTTCGGTGTGCCCTGAGTTTTTAAAGCTTGATGTGTACTCTCGATTCTCTTTTGTGAAGAAGAAAGGGTTGTGTATTTTGTGCTTATCACAAACACATACAGTAAAAAAGTGTAATATTAAAGACAAGTGTAAAATTTGCCAGTTTTCGCATAATACCTTGTTGCATTTTAAGAAGCCTGCGCTGGCTGCAGACGCAGATGAACAGCCTTCGTCCCCATCGGTGTCAGCCTTGACTTCACAAAATTCAAATTCATCGGTTTTGTTTTCGACTGTTCGTGTTTTAGTTAAAAATTATTTTGGTAAATTTGTTAGTGCTCGTGCACTACTGGATTCTGGTAGTGCCTGTAACTTCATGACAGAGAAGTGTGCTAGGAGGTTGGGCTTAAAGATCAGTCAATCTAGTCAACCGGTTAATGGGATCGGTCAAACCGTTACTGAGCCATCGGGTAGGCTAACATGTACACTAAAGCCAACAGTTACTACTGAGAAGCATACGTTTTCGATAACTGCTTATGTCCTTCCTGATATATGCCCTGCAATGCCGTCCTCATTTGTCGATCGGTCGACTTGGAAGCATGTACAAAATTTGAATCTAGCAGACCCGGACTTACACATACCAGGCCCAATAGACCTGCTTCTGAGTGCTGATGTTTTCGCTTCTTCTCTGTGTCATGGGTTGGTTCATGGTGAGGCTGGTTAGCCCACAGCCATCAACACAGTTTTCGGTTGGGTTTTGATGGGAAATTGTCATTTCAACAATTCATGTCCATCAAAAATTTCTCGTTCTCGTGGTTATAATAACAACGAAAAGTGTTTCTTTGTTACAACCAATTTTTCGTTGGATGAATCTATCAAAAGATTTTGGGAAACAGAAAATGTTGTTGATTCTTCAAAAAGTTTATCGTTGTCGAGGGAGGATCAACAATGTGAAAATTATTTTGTCGAAAACCATTCACGTGCTAGTGATGGTCGTCTTATCGTTCCCTTACCTTTTGTGGATCCATCTAATAAACCTTTTTTTTCGCATTCACGTGCAATTGCACTGAAAAGATTGTTGTCGTTGGAAAAGAAATTAAATTTCAATCCAAGTTTTCGTAAAGCGTACATGTCTTTCATGGAAGACTACGCTGATTGTAACCATCTTGTAGAGGTCGAGCCTCCTAATGACGACGTAGGTAATTTTTATTACATACCCCACCATGGGATACTGCGTCCGGAGTCTGTTAGCACCCCACTTCGTGTCGTGTTTGATGCTAGTTCCAAGGATGCAAAAGGTATTTCGCTTAATGATACCCTCTTGCCCGGACCCAAGCTTCAAACAAATATTTTCGATTTGCTCGTTCGTTTTCGTTGGCACGCCATCGTTTTCACCGGTGACGTAAAGCAAATGTACCGCCACATTTTAGTCCCCCCTGAAGATGCTGATTACCAGCGCATTCTGTGGCGTCCCAATCCTGTCGGTCCTGTGCGGGATTACAGACTTGTCACTGTAACATACGGTGTCTCCTGTGCTCCGTATCAGGCGCTTCGGACGATCTCTCAGCTGGCACAAGTTTCAGAGCGCGATTTTCCGCGTGGTTCTGCGGTACTGTCTCGCGATATTTACGTCGACGATATCGTTTCTGGAACTGACTCTGTCGAATCGGCTCTATCACTGCGGTCTGAACTCTCCGCTATTTTGTCGTCGGGTGGCTTCCACTTGCGGAAGTGGACATCCAATCATAAAGATTTTTTCGTTGATTTGATCTCTCTCGGATTTGTATTCGGCGGATTTCCGAATGTTTGAAGACGCTTCAGATGTCTCCCTAAACATTTTGGGATTGTTGTGGTCACCGCATGAGGACCGTTTTCATTTTCGAGTGTTGGTAGAAGATCGTCGTTGTTCGAAGCGTAGTATCCTCTCGGATATCGCCCGAATATACGATCCGTTGGGTTTTTTGGTACCGGTTACCTTTTATGCCAAGTATTTTATGCAGCTATTGTGGGCCTGCGGCGTTTCGTGGGATGATGAAGTTCCCGAGGACCTCGCATCGGAGTGGTTGCGTTTTAAGCAACAGCTGCCGCTTTTGGAGTCCCTCTCCCTTCCTCGGCGCATGCTCAATGAACCCGTTTCATTGCAGTTGCACGGATTTTGTGATGCGTCCGAGCGAGGATATTGTGCAGTTCTTTACATTCATACCGGTACGAATGTAGTCGAGCTTTGTTGCGCAAAGTCCAAGGTGGCCCCCCTTCGGAAACTCTCTATCCCAAGGTTAGAGCTGCAGGCAGCTGTATTACTCTCGGACTTGCTGGTCTCTTTCGTAGATGCCTTGAAACCATTTTATCAATTTGATGACATCACAGCCTGGTCTGACTCTACAGTAGCTCTTGCGTGGATAAAATCATGTCCGTCAAAGTGGAAAACCTTTGTCGCAAACCGGGTCAGTCATATTCAAGACCGAATTCCTCCTGATTGCTGGCGTCATGTCGGGACAGCTGAGAACCCAGCCGATTGTGGGTCACGTGGGACACTTCCTCGTGACTTTTTATATAACAGTATCTGGTGGCATGGACCGTCTTGGCTCTCTCAATCCGAAAAGAATTGGCCGTTACCGCCTTCGGTGCCACTTGTTACTGGCGAAGAACAAAGGTTTGTTACGCTTGTTGCTGTTTTAGTACTGCTGATGGTCCCTTCATTGGTAAAATGGTTGAAAGGTTCTCGTCGTTGTCGAGACTCAAGCGAGTGTTTGCGTACTGTCGTCGTTTTCTGCACAATTCGAAGCTGAAAAACTATGTTGATAGAATAACAGGTGCTTTACAGCCCTCTGAGCTTGATCAGGCTCTCATGTTTTTCGTTAAGCATGTTCAGGCTCACTCGTTTTCGTCGGAAATTGCACTTTTGAAAAAAGATTCCCCGAACTCTATGCCAAAGTGTTTCCGTAAGTTGTCCCCTTTTGTTAACGACTTTGGTTTCCTCAGGGTGGGCGGTCGTTTGGCTCACGCACATGTCAGTTTCGAAATTAAACATCCATTGTTGCTACCGCGGAGTCACCCCTTTACCACTTTAATTATTGAGGCGTTTCATAAAGAGAACATGCACCCCGGTGCTCAGACGCTATTAAACTTAATAACCCAAAAATTTTGGATTCTCTCAGGTAAACGCGCAGTTAACTCGGTGGTTTCGAAATGCTTAAAATGTTTCCGCGCTAATCCAAAGTCCGTTCCAGCCCCTTTGATGGGAAACCTTCCGTCTTATCGTGTAGATCAAATTAAACCTTTTTCGAAAGTTGCTATTGACTATGGCGGTCCATTTAGCATCGCTCTAGGTCGTGGGCGCGGTACCAAGACATATAAATCATATATCTGTGTTTTCGTTTGTACTAGCACCAAGGCGGTGCACATAGAGCTTGCTTCTGAGCTCTCAACTGATGCTTTTCTCGCTGTTTTGAGGCGTTTTGTGGCACGCCGTGGTCGGTGTTGTGAAATCATTTCGGATGAGGGTAGGAACTTTGTCGGGGCAAGTAACTACCTTGATAAACTTGTTCAGGGCGCTTCCGAAAAATTATGTATAAAATTTTCGTTTAACTCTCCCGGTGGTCCGCATTTTAACGGGCTGGCCGAGGCTGGGATTAAATCAGTAAAGAGTCATTTAAACCGCGTTGTGGGCGATCAGCGCCTAACATTTGAGGAGTTCTCTACTGTCCTCACGCAAATAGAGGCGATGCTGAATTCGCGTCCCTTAACTCCAATGAGCGCTGATCCCAATGATCTTTCAGCATTGACTCCTGGTCATTTCCTGACGCTAGAACCGTTGGGAATGCTCCCGGAAAAGAATTTTGTGGAGTCGAGGCTTTCCCCGATGCAACGATGGAACCTGATCCAAAAGATGCATCAGGACTTTTGGTCCCGGTGGCATCAGGAATATCTTCATACGTTACAACAAAAGGCAAAGTGGGATAAAGTTGGACGCAAAATTGAAATCGGAGCGTTAGTTCTTATTGTAAACGAGCAATGTAGCCCTTTGAAGTGGGCTCTCGGTCGCATCATTACTCTGCATCCGGGCTCTGACGGTATCTGTAGAGTCGCTACAGTGAAAACAGCTTCCGGTAGCTATAGGAGGCCGATTGTTAAACTATGTCCCTTACCAACGCAGATTTAATAAGTTAAAACTACTTAATATTTTTTTATTTTTGTTGATAATTGTCGTTTTGTCGTAAAATTTAACTTGCATTTTTTATTCATTGTCGTGTAGTTTTGTTTTTTGTTTAAAGTTACTTAAAATACAAGTGTATTTTGGTGGGCGGAATGTTCAGTTTTGATTTTCGTATCAATAAATTCTGTGGCAACACTAGTTGTCATTTTTGACAGAACTGATACCCGCTCAATTCGTAACTCTCTCTCTAATACGAACCGCCGCGCGCGCGCTTTATCGTATTTTATAGTTTATTTATCAAGTTATTCTTAAGCCGTCAAACTTTCATTAAATTGGTGCTCGAGGACAGAAGACGTGGATATTGCATCGAGGGGTAACGACTTGACTACTGTTTAACTACTACTTGACTACTTGACTCGATGCTATGCGGGGGAGCCAGCAGTCTACCTGGTAAGTGCTAATTTCATGAATGTGACGGCCTAAACATTTCTCGCGTTTTAGAATTACAGTCCACTATTTAAATATCCATTTTGTGATCCCTTTTCGTACAAGTAGTAAATGTCAATTTATGTATCATGTCATGGCCCTCGGAATTGATGAAAGTGAACAGCGAACCTATTTAGAGGAATTAAAACAAAATATTAGTCTAAGAGGCATTTTTTTTTCATATTACCATTATCAGATAACAACTTTAATTTCATTTAAATATTTTTTTATTTAATTTTTACATTCGGAATATTTTATATGTACTTAGGTACTTATTAAAAACATTTCTTTAAAAACTGATAAGTTTCTTAAGCAATCAAAATAAAATAAGTTTCTTAAGCAATTAAGCAACATTTTCTAAATTCAGAAATGGCCTAATGCGATTGTGGCCTCAACATTTCCGACGAAAAAGGACCTATTGTATATTGGACCTTAGGACCCAAGTTCGGTGCTTTCTAGGGGGAATACATCGTGAAACAAGGAATTAAGGGGCTTAACTAATTGAAATACTATTTTCAATTAGTTAAGCTCCTTAACTTACCAAAATAAAATCTAAACCATCTACAGGATGCATGTTAAACATTATCAATATATTTATTGTGTATTATAATAACATACACAAAAACGCTTCTCCTGAAAAGTATCTGTTTTGCATTTACGCCCCTTTTCGTGGGATACGACGATATATACTGTATCTATTGAACGTAGTTTGAATTTTGAGCAGGTATTTTCGAAAAGGCGCCAACCCTCCATACATTTCTAGCATTGGCCTTTCTTCATCGCTTCTAAAAGTATGTACAACCTGCGTACAACGTTACACAATGAAAAATAACGCCACAAATTTTTCATTTTAGAATTTCATTATACTACGCATCATCTTCAAAATTTCGCATAATATTCTTGAAATTTGTCATTATTTGTACAATATAATAATTTTTACGATACAACTGAGCTCTTAATGAAGAAATTACGAACTTCTATACAAGCAACTAAACTGACTTATGAACGTAGTTTCTACCAACCTGAGTTTTGCTAAGAGGTACCAACATAAAAGTGTCAATTGTCAAAATGACAAGGGATTAAGGATGCACCTCTAAACATAACCTATCGATATCGATAAATAATACTTACACCGTTATAATTTTTCACATTCCACTCGAAAGTTATTGTTACCTATTAGTATAGTATTGCACTAATAAAACAAGATTTCATATGATTTATGTAATTCTGATAAATCTGTACGAATGTTGAAAGGCAGTATCAGGAGGATGAAGCAGCCACTGATAGTGGTGAGCTCTTCTTCCGGACTGGATGTTATTCGCCCGGGAACCGGGATCCAACCGATGGAAGTCTTCGTCCCATGACGGACATCTAAAATATAACAATATCGATAACTAATAACTTGACAATGACACAGCACTATGACAATGTAGTACACACACAACAATATTGTAATTTTCATAAAATTATTACTTATATCCATAATATTTACTGATAATACTATTATTTTTAACACTGTTTTTACTCAAATGGACATAATACAATGTTTTTTTTTTATTAAAACAATTGATAATATCACCTTCAGCCTAAGCGGCAATTTTAATATTACAAAAATATTAACTTGTTCAACCTTCTCACTCTACGGACACAACAAATTTCGCACATTCGCAAAAATTTGCCACCCCTTATGACTCTTTGTAATCAATAACAGTATTCAAATTATGTAAAAATATATTAAAAACTTCTGAGCAAAATATTCCGATATTACTGACAGATAAAGTTCAAATGGCGGCGCGTCACATGCAGGCCAACATGACGTGACGTATAATGCGGCTAATTTACCGTGTCGTTTTAATACGATAGGAAAAAGCAATTAAACTTCCTTTTTCATTAGTCGGATTTTTTCGTAATTTAATGTTGGCACAAACTACATTCATAAAGCCATATAATTTTGTAATTTATGAAATGTCAACATTTTCGGATTGAAAACGCTTAAACCGTGCTACTCTCACAGATACTGCACTAGGTCCATAAACATCGGAATTTTTAATGATACCAAAACCAGCCGGTAGGGCTATCGCGTAAAAAATCTGGGTATGGATATGGGCTTCATTTGACAGTTGAAGCTCATAAAATTACCATATATGGTCAGTTAACTGTCAAATGAAGCCCATGTCCATACCCAGATTTTTTATATAAATAAAATAGTATACCCAAGAAGAGATTTTATTACAAGTTTATACATACTAGTATATGCGAAAAGACTTTTTCCCCAACCTATTATATGTCGTAGCCAACTGGTTAAATCAGCCGTTCAATTGGAGGGCTTGCCCGTTAATTAAACGCCGGCTTTCAATTGAATGCCTAGGCCGATCGTTGTTTGAACCAGCATAACTTAACGTTCAACTAATTGGCTTATTATAAGTTAGCCCTTTGAACATGGCTGTCGTAAATTCAGCCAGGTGATTTAAATTTAGTTTAATTTATTGCCACTGCGACGCTAGTGTCATTAAAATAAATATGGCGTCATATAGCTTGCATCAGCTGGCAATTTTATGTGCTTTTTTCGTTTCAACATAACATAAAGAAAGTGATATATTATTAATATCAATGATAAATATAATAAAAATGTGCCTAATATTATACCGCCGGCTACAAGCTTTCACGAATAGTTTGAATCTTAAATGACATCTCATTAAATGAGACGGCTAAATATGACGTTCACCCAAGTCGTTAAACGTTTCAATCAACGACTTGGCTAGTTGAATGCCGGCGTTTAATTAACGGGCTAACCGTCGAAATGAACTACTGATTTAACCAGTTTGCTGCGACATAAACAATACCTGACGCTTCGAAATATTGTTTACGCTTTTTCTATTGATGTGTTGTGATTTGAACAGATTTCAAGTCTTATATGCTGACACTGCCACATTCACTCAAACTTTACGGTGGTAGAATGCTTCATTTGACTCCAAATTGTATGACAAACGGTATGACAATGATCATTGTATGTTGGCAAATGAAAATCTGTCCACACAGCTCCATGGTGGCCTTTGTTTAAACGTCGATTTTATGAGATCTGTTCTATATTGTATGATGTTCGAGTGTTAAATCTTATTTATTTTTGCGTCACTAAACATTCAAAGAGTAAAACTGGACTTTTATTAGCTAGTTTTTGTTATTTGAAGCATCCACGATCTTTAGCGTCAGGTTATGAGGCCATGTTTGGAAAGTAATAATTCTTAAACGGTTGCGACACTTACGCTTCAATTACTGAAATAAGACATTGTTTATCCGTCGCTAACGATATTTAAAGCTCAAAAGCCTTAATTTGTAAGGGCCTCAGGAAAAGACGCTCATAAATTAATTAGGCAGTATGGTGTACGCCCTTAGCCTATTGATTCTTGAACGATTAAATAAGTTGCGAGATGTCAATGTCAATTTTGGTTAATTTGACGTTTCAAATCATCGCTTTTTTGTTAACTTTTTGCATCTTGCAAAATAATAAATATTCATACTCCGGGTTCGCTGTCGTTGTTTTTTTATTGTCTTCCATTACAGCGACTTAAGTCCAAATACACTTCAAGTTTATTTATCTAAGAAATATGTCTCTATCACTAGAGACTGTGCCAACTGATTTACGAGGATTGCGCGCTTGTTTGGTTTGCTCATTAATTAAGGTAAGCATAAAAGGCATTTTTTTATCGTCATGCTACTTTTCGCAAAGTATGAACTTAATTTTAAACAAACACCCCAATGTCCTTTACATCTCGTCTATCACTACCATGAGCCCACGAGGCGGCGTCTCACACCAATGAAATATTTATTATGTGTGTCTAATTTTGGTCAGTGTTTTCTTTGTCTGACGAGCTAACTAAAAAAAACTGTTACAGACCTTTGACCAGTTTGAAGATAGTGGATGTGACAATTGTGACGAGTTTTTGCGGATGAAAAAAAACAAAGACAATGTATATGATTGTACAAGTAACAATTTTGATGGGTATGTG
The DNA here is from genome assembly GCA_910589605.1 of Chrysoteuchia culmella. Lineage (NCBI taxonomy): Eukaryota > Metazoa > Arthropoda > Insecta > Lepidoptera > Crambidae > Chrysoteuchia > Chrysoteuchia culmella. The sequence goes on from OU342651.1 coordinate 9,878,269, forward strand.
TATATTCACTAATATTATTTGAAGACTTCATATTACACTCAAGATTTTGTTATAGTTATGGTTTTATTTCTTCTGGTAGAATGATTGCAGTAATGAGTCCCGAAGACAGTTGGGTTTGCAAGTGGCAGAGAATCAGTAAGTTGATAAACATAAACACAAACACTATGGCTTAATTGAATGCATGGACATAACCATATAAATTCTTCATGTATTGATTGAATAAATACTGGCTTCTAATTACTACTTCATCAAACTAATTATATAATGAAATATAGGAGTAGAGTAGTGGCTAAGGATGATACAGAGAAATGGTGACAGTTGGTGGAAGCCTTTGTCAACTAGTGACATACAGACAAGGAATTCATGCCTGGTAAAAAGATAATGAAGGGAGTTATTGATAATGATAATTAGTTCAAATAATCTAAGTCAAATGTTAAATACTTATTTTTTTTGTTTACAGGCAGATTTTGTAAGGGCGTCTATGCTATTTCTGTATCAGGAAGATTGCCTGCTGGTGTCATAAGAGAAATGAAGAGCCGAGGATTAGTATACCGACCCAGAGATACTAGCCAGAGATAACTTAATTAAATAATAATAAGACAGTTTGAAAGCTTAAATTAAGTAACAATAACAAACCAAATTTTTTTAACATAAGTAAAGTATTTTGAAAAAAAAAAAAACATTGTTAACATTGAATAAGTCTGGATAAATGGTTAAGATGTCTGTGTCAAATAAAAAAAACATTCAACTTTGTCATTTATTACAACTTCACTACATTTCATCAAAACAAATACATCTATAGTTTAATAACAAACTATTAAAGTGTGAAATTTAATTGCAACAAAACCACAATATTGCTTGCAGATTTCATATCTTTTATATAAACAAACAATTCTATATGTATTGTATTACATAAATTACTTTGTAAAATAATAAATAAGTGTTGTAAAGTTTTTAACTAATAATAAATACATTAAAAACATACATTCTTTGTAATAAATACATAGTGCTTTGTCATTTTAGTTGCTTTATTACATACAGCTATAATAAAAACATATAGAAACAAACATCAAATGTTTTGTGTGGTAAGAAAAACATGATGACTAGTAGCTATCCAGGCCCAGGCTAACTTACAAATAAACGACTATATTTTATCTTTACAAAAAAACTTAAAACCATTCGTAGAACTTATCATTACAAACAATAAACAATGTATATTCCAGATAAAGGAAGCTGTTTTATTAAGGATATTTTATTTGAACTTGTGAAACATTTTTTCAGCTTTTAGGGATGCTCCCATACAGTTGTTGGGAACAATCTAATGGTTTGAGGTTATTAGTGAAGATATATAGCAGAAATACATTAATACCAGAAAATAAATGATCAACTTTATTATTCATTCAATCATTTATATTGTGGCCAGTATTCTTGATTGGTTCATCTTTGTACTCTAATTTATTAAGTTCTTTATGCATGTTCCCATTGAATAGACTCCAGCATGTAGCAGGATTTAGCGCACAGATTAAGTTAAATTGTTGTCAACTACTGTTATCTGAAGGAGGTGCCTTGAATTCATTATCAGTGCCTAGTACATCTTTATCTATTTCCTTGAAATCAATGTTTTGTTGCTTCATGGCATTCTGAAATTTAAAACCTTTCATTTAAAAATAAAGAAAGATTACATTTTTTCTACCGCATGACGCAGATCAAGTATTATCTAAATTATTCCCTACTGTGAACCATAGGACTTGGCAAAATTTTAATTAATTGTAATTTGCTGAATAAAAATATGATAAAAGTACTTACAGTATTCTAAGGTTCTAATTTAAACTAGCAATCAAGCAAAATCATACCTTGACACATTCTTGATAAACTTTGAAAATACCAGAGCACACCGATTCATTGTGGTCCCCTTTCAAAAATTTTTCTGAAAACCAATTATTGAAGCAGTCGTCGTACTTTTTTTTTAGATCAGTACATTCTTCACCTATGCTATTCATTGTTATTTAAAACAATGGTTTTAAAAACCAATCCCTGCCGAAAAAAGAAAATGTTTGTCTTTTCACAATAAAATCGTCAATTTCACTTCGTAAAGCGCAGAATACACACACCACAAATTATATAGTGTAACACACACATGCTACGTACGTAGTAGCACAAAAGCATGCTAGTTTTGAGTAGGTGCTACTTAGTAGCAAGCAACAGGAGGTCAACTGCGTTTAATCGCCGTCAGGGGCGCCCTTGTACTCTGGGAAACAATCATTTTGACAATCATCTTTTGCATATATTTTTTTTCAATCTGTTTTCTTGTCTAATTGCTAAGAAAATGCAGATTTGCTGTGTCTTAGGCTGTAAAAATATCGTGAATATTCTATCCCCAAAAGATGAGCTTCGAAAACGATGGAATGTAGCTATGCGGTGCCAGGTGCCATACTCATGCCTCACAGCTGAAGCTGATTCTGCCAGGACCTCTATTTTTGAATCACTCGTCGCGCGAGTGGCGAGGCGAACGAGGAGGCGATCAGGCGATTAGCGACCTTACAGGCGTAGACATAGCACGCTTTTCGCTTTGCCCCTCGCGCGCTCGTTCTGGGAGGCGGTTCTACAGGCGAAAAGCGAAGCTATGTACGTGCAAGGTCGCTTTTACGGAATACGGAAACTCAAACGTCGCGCGAAAATCAGTAGAATCCTCGAAACGAGTGAATCAAAAATAGATCTCCAGGGCTTGTTTATCCTTTTAATTTTCAAACCGGTCCAGCATTTCATTAAGGTTTGACTCTACCAAAACCTTAAAAAAACGGTTTCATGAAAGAGCAATATTAAAAAGGTTTTGAATCAATTAAGCGGTTTATAGAGGTTTTTCCGCTCTTTATACCTAAGCACAACGCGAGCGCGTGAGTGGCAAAGCGAAAAGCGACCTTCGTCATGTAGACATAAGCTCGCTACTTGCCTGAAATACCGCTCTCCCAACGCGATCGCGCGAGTGGTAAATCGACTAGCGAGCTTATGTCTACATACGGAACGGAAGGTCGTTATTAGCCTGATCGCCTCGCCAGTAGTAGGTCCATTTCGCAGAGTTTGGATTGAACCGGTTTATTTAGGTTTTGGAAGCGCTCTCATTCCGAATACGTCGGAAGCGGTTTTTGTAAAAACAAGTAAATAACCGTAGCAATTAACCGCTCTTTTTCAAACCGGTTACAAGCCCTGGATTCTACGATTTGTTCTGATCATTTTAGACCATGGGGCTAATTGTCTAATTTTAAAATCTATCGCAATCCCTTTAATTCGTCATTTGAAAGATATTTACATACTTCAGGCCGTCCCTATTAGACATTTAAAAGCAATTGTGATCGGGACGCGTTTTGGAAGGTATCGAATGAACGAAATTGAACTGTCTAAGCAAAGTGACAGACGAAAATATCTTTCAAATGTATGAAGAAGTGTCAAATGAGGTGTAATTTAAAACATCATTCGTTCCGAAAGGGATTGCGACTCTATGTTACACAATTTCATAAATCATAATTACAATACCTTTTAAAGGGATTGTGATAGATTTTGAAATTAGACAATTAGGGGGCTGAACATTCAAACGATTATAACGGAATTAATTTATACAGGTTTGTTTCACATAATCTCCGATAAGAAAACATTGATTTGTGCGAAGTGCGTGACCTCCTTCTATCTGTAAAATCCTAAAAAGTGTGATAACCTCAATCATAGAATGCAATCACCTGACCATATTCTGTCAGGGATTAAAATGCAATAGCGTCCAATGCAATTCCTCTTGTTCAGTCGGAGCCAAGAACACGTGATGTTGTCACACTTGAGGCCTACCAGTGTGTAACTGCTGACGATTTTGAAGATGATGATAATTAGATACGCTCCTTTACTGTTTTGTGGTCATACGAGAAATTCAAATTTGTGTCCCAGCCATCGTAATTGTGCTTCTTTGACTAGCTTTAAGTTTATAGTTAGATCAGTCTGAGATTTCGCAAGATTTATTGAAATAAAATAAAATTTTAATTTATCATTGGAATTCTATTAATACCAAAAATGTTTATTTTCCCATTTCATGCTATCAAAACTTGCCTGTTTAAGTAATTTAATATAAAAAGCATGTCTAAATTTGATAAATTAGTTGCAGGGTTGACATCCCTATAATACATTGATCTGGCAAGTACAGTGTTTTTACTTTGTCCTCTTGTGGTCCTGTGATCCTGAAGTTTTGTATTTTCGTAGAAAACCATTCCAAGAGTTCATATGTCTTCCATTAGTCAATCAATCAATCAATTTTACTTAGTGTTTTGAGGTTATTTTGGTAATGATCTATTTTACCTTTGTATTAAATCTTTTTTATTCCTTTCAATGACGCTCCACATGTTTCTTAAAGTTCTAGAAAAATATGAACTTAACTTATAAAAATGTTTTCTTTGAGAGATATTGCAATGTTTATTAAAGACCATGACCAAATTTTGTCCATTTAGTAACATTTCTTTAATTTTTTTTTCGTCGAGAGAGAAGATATTTTTTTATTAAATTTCAAGCATCCTGTATGAATAACTATATGTTTTCCTACCTATACAAAAATAATATATTTAACATTGGCTATATCAATTGTTGTCAAATTCAAACGTTAAAAGTATGTCCAAAATAAATTAATGTTACCCGGTTCCAGACTAAAATTAACATCTAATAGTACATTGCAGGCGTCCATTAAAATATATAATCAATTACCATCTTTAATAATTAATGAAAGTAAACATTCTTTGTTTATAAACCAATTAAAAAAATTTCTTATAAATAAATGCTATTACAGTTTACATGAATACTTCAACGACACTATTAAATAAAAAATGGTATTTAAAAAACTGTCATCTAAAATTACTTTGTGTCATAATTGTTTTTTTTTTTCTAATTATTATATTTTTTTTATTTTTTGGATGTAAAACTTTGCTATCTAATGTTAATTAGCGCCTCCTCTCTTCTAAACCCTATTGCGTGCCCGTCAGGGTCCATGATGATCTTTTATTTATGTTCACCATCTTTCGTGTACATTATGGAATGCAATAAATAATTGAGTATTGAGTATTGAGTATTGTGAATAAAAAGGATCACTTTTTTTACGTTTAGCTAATTCGAGAATATCCTAATGGAACAAAACTGGTACTGGATGTAAACAATGCTTAGCGATATAATTATTTTATGAAATTATACTACATTATAACAATATATTAGATCATAATCGATGACGATAATAGGACAAAAGATTGTGACCGTGACTAAATAGGAAATGTTATCGTGACTAAAAAAAGAAATATAGGCAGTGTTCACACCCAATATCAATAAGCAAATGAAATAAATCTTGCAATATTGTAAGTTTTATTTTGTTCTTCGTAAAATTATACGAAATAAATAATAACACAACACAGTTTAAACTTGATTAATAGTATGCACTTATAAAGTACATATTAAATTGGACAACTCTGACAGACTGTGTTTCCCGCAATGTGGTCGAATGTACCATAATATTGCATTATTGTCGAGGTAACATAATAACATGAAACATTTCATCTTTACCGCTTAAGATTTACTACATACCTCTATGACACTCGGGTCGGGAAGATTACGAATCTAATGACACCTCACGCTTGAAAACTGGTCAAGGCGTTTGGGTTTCAGGAGGTGACAATAGAATAGATATATTTACATACAAATCAATAACGAACATTAACCAAAATGTTTTACAATATACACCAATACACACACCTCTTAGTCGCCACCTACCAAAGTCGGGTAAATTTCGTTATGAACTACGCCTTGTGTCCGTTTCGTCACTAAAATTGTTCCGCTAATATGTCACGTAACTAAATGGACGTGACGAATCCTGCTTTGTCCCAATCATTTTCTAAAATAAAATCATTATTTGCGCTAAAGAACAACACACTGCTTTAATACAAATCCAAATATATTTTGCTTTTAATAAAAAACAATATTCATAAAACAACTTGCCGATTTCACAGAAAAGTCGCAACTAAAGTGGATTTCTTATTTTGACTCCGATATTATACCACACGTCGTCACAGATTCTGCAAAACGGACAGTTGACTTAAGAAACAAAATGGTAATTTTTGACTGGTTATGTTGCCAGGATGAAAAAATAAAAGATGTTTTGGTAATTTTAAACTTCGGAAGCAGGATATAAGCCGTGACTAAAGTAGAATGTCCATGTATATAAAATGTTTTTAACAATATATTCTAAAATTTCATTGTATATTTATATAATTATGAAATATAATACTATATAAAATTAAAATAGACAAAATTCACATAAATATAGTGCTGAAATAAAAATAAAAGTGAAAATTTCGGTTTTTAAAATTTACATAATGCGTGTGACATACTAAAATGATCTTTTTTTTTGCCAAATTATATTTATAATTAATTAAATCGTATTGTAATTGTTAATTTATACATTTGTTTGAAAGATAACTAACCCATCTTTTAGCCAAAAAAATGTCTTTAAAATATTGGTTCAGTAAATTAGTAGTAATATTTTCAAAAGTGTTGTGACCGTGGTTTTTGCATTGGTGCAAATTTTCACGGAATGACTACAGTTTCGGCGGTGCGGACTGTTTGTTCCGATTTCGGACCTTTGCGGTCTTAGTGGAACTTTTGCGGAACTCAACGGTCATCGGAACTATTCGGAACTTTCGTCGGAAACAGAAAAAAATTGAAAGAAATTAAGATAGTTTTTGAACAAAACATAATTTCATAAAAAAATTGCAGATTTTTTTGTGAAAACTCATTTTGTCACAGACTTATTTATTCAATCTGTGATCAGCAAGCGTAGCATGCGCACCGCGACTCGCTGTCGACGCTTATCTCGGGATGTCTGTCCCGCTCATATCAGTACGATGTAAGCAAGCAGACAATACGCTCGCGCGAGAAAACTGTCGAGAAAGCTTTGTCGAGGTGCTCATGCTACCCATGCTGGTATGCCATGGTATAAAGTGCAAAATTAAAGTAGATTTCGGGAGAACCAACATAACGGACGTAAAATGTCGAATCGTCGAATCAATCAATCAAATGAAAGTTCAAACGTAGTGATTACATACTCTTTGGTTCAATCATCATTTGTGCGTCATTCGCTAATAAGTATACCTAACTGTAAGTAAGATATTAAACTGTAACAAATATACTTGGCCCACTTGCGCCAAGCCGGGTTAACACATTTAACCCGGAGTTAACGCTACTTTTGTGTGTATTATCTCTGGGTTAAATGTTAATCCAACATGGCAAGTGGGCCTTATAAGCACATTTTAAGTTTCTTCGCGCTATAATTAAAACAACTTCTACGAATTTTAAGTGCACTATATTTTCTTGTTTAATATTTATCACATAAAAATAGCACTTTAAAATGCAAAACTAAAAAGTTATAATTAGATGGCTGTTTCTTAATCGATAGCAGGCCTGTTTCACTCCCCGTGTAGGCTCGAAAACGTACCTACGCGCGGCGGCAACTCCGGCGCGTTGCTAATACAGATCGCGCGGCGAGAGTTTGGCTTTGACCGTTATTGCGCAGAAATCAGAAATTGGGTATCAACGGGCAATTAGCGGGGTGCGGGGCGGGTGTGTAGGCGCACGCGGTGCTCTGATTGGCGCTCCAGTCGTTCCCTGCCTCTCGCGTCGATACGACGTACCGCGCACTCCTGTTGTACAATCACATTCACAAGTGAATTGCTATTTTCGTTAATTGTTGTCGATTGTTATTATTTGTTGAGTTTGTTTGTTTAAGTTTGTCAGTTAAGTTTTTTTTGTTAAATATTAAAAAGTGATTTGAAAATGCATAAAAAAAACATTGTTTTAAAAAGGCAAGCACGGAAAATGATATATGACGTGAATTGCTTTTTAAAGAAAGAAGCTGACGAATGTATCGATTCATTGAAGCAAATTCGAAGTCAGATTGAGGAAGTTGCTTCTTTACTCAGTCAGTCGGAGAATAACCAAACTATACAGACTATGCAGGTAATGAAAACGGAAACTGTTTCTAAATTAAATTGTGTAGTCAGTAAATTTGCTAAAATTCAAAAACGGACATCGGAGGCCACTAAGACTTCAATTGGCACTGTAAAAAATATCGCAAATCAAGCCAAGAGTTCCGATTTGCTAATTACTTTCAGAACACCTGGAAAAAAACGACCCAGAGCTAAACCAGTTACGAATATTGATAATTTTGACCAAGGTGTTATAAAAAGATGTATACACAATTTTCACAAGACGAATAATGAACTTCCCACCATTGGGAAACTAAAAAAGAAACTTGAGGAAGATATAAACTTTAAAGGGTCAGAAACAAGTCTTCGTGTAATTGTAAAGGAGTTAGGATTTCGCTGGAAAAAAACAGAAAACAACCGTAAATTACTAATAGAAACATCGAATATCCGATTACAACGCATTGAATATTTAAGAAAAATAAGAAAATATCGACAAGAAGGAAGACCCATTGTTTACACAGATGAATCCTACGTAGATTCATCGCACTCAACAACCAAAGCCTGGAGCGATGGCCCTACGGAAGGACTAAAAAAACCCATTTCTAAAGGACAACGAGTCGTGATAGTCCACGCAGGATCTGAAGCTGGGTTTATACCAAATGCTTTATTAACTTTTAAAGCCGGCATCAAAACAGGGGACTATCACGACAACATGAATTACGAGAATTATGAAAAATGGCTTAGGACACAATTAATTCCCAACCTACCACCCAATTCTGTAGTGGTTGTCGACAACGCCTCATACCACAATAAACAATGGGATTTAGCACCGTCCTCCAATACCAAAAAAGCCGATATGCAGAATTGGCTAACTGATAAAGGCATACAATATGATTCAACAATGCTCAAGCCACAATTGTACAACTTGATAAAAGCTAATAAAGAAAGATTTAAAACGTTTTCAATAGATCAAATTTTAGCAGAAGCAAACCATAGCATATTGAGATTACCGCCTTACCATCCAGACCTCAACCCCATAGAAATGGCATGGGCTACTATTAAACAATATGTAGCTAGCAAAAATGTTAAATGGAATTTACAAGAATGTACCAAACTTATCAAAGAAAAAGTATCCTTAATGGGTGCCCAGGAATGGGAAAAAATATGTAAAAAGGTAAAAGATATAGAAGAAGAGTACGCCAAGAGTGACCATGTAGTTGATTTACTTACCGAGCAATTTATAATTCGCGTCGATGATAGTTCCGAAGACGATGATTCTGATGATGGTTATGAAGATGATGATGATGACAACTGCGACCGAGGAAGCCCTGAACCCGGACCCTCAACAAGCAAAAGACGTTGCACAATTTCGTGTCGCGGCAGCACCACTGGACCATGCGGTGATTTCATAGAAGGCGTTAAACCTTTAACTGATTCAGAATCTGAATAGCACTGCTGCTAAGACTTTTTTTAATGTTAACTTTTGTATTTAATAATTATTTTAAGTTTTCTTTTGTTTGTATGTACCAATTTGACATGTATCTTGGAATAAATAATTTTATTAAAAAACTATTATTTAAAATTTTTATCGCTGTCTCTGTAAACTTTAAAAGGAAATAAACATTTTATATAAGTAAAATAACTATCAATACTTTTAATAAATGAAGAAGTTTATCTATTTCGTATTATTTTCTAGCATTATTACCACTGTACTGACTGTACATGAATTTTGACCCACTCAAATATCCAACCTGGTACATAAAAAAGGAAAAGTATTGTGTGCGTGACAGTACCCATGCGCAGTAATCCCCTCCACCCGAAGGTCAAAGCCAAACTCTCGCCGCGCGATTATCTAGTAGGGACTTACGAGCGAGCAGTGACGCTCGCGCGAGTTTTGTTCGTCACCTACTTTCCGTAGCTAACTAGCTTAAAATCGGTAAAATTTAAAATGGAAACACATAAAAAAGCTAGTAAATATTATGCAGTGTTTAATTACTTAAACACGGATCGCGATCTAAAGTTACCTTTTTTTAAGCTTCCTAAGGACGATAAAAGCTAAATTCTACTTTAAAGTGGTTATTATTAGGGATGGGCCGAATATTCGTTTTATGTTCGGTATTCGGCATATTCGGCAGGTTTACCGAACATTCGTATTCGGCCGAATGTTCGGTAAACCTGCCGAATATTCGGAACAGTGGTACTTAAAGATTTTAATAACAGTACTCGCGCAGTACTCTATTGTGAACTATATTAGACTGAGAATGATTGATTGAACGATGCATGTGCATTTTATAGGTAGACCTAAACTAAGTAAATCACTGTGTAGCTTTATACTTTTGTGATAGTGTAGCTGTATTTCTTTAAAACAGTAGATGAAAATATGATAATTGAACAAGAATATTAAGATACAGTAATTTGAGACCTTATTTATTATTAAAATTTAATCAAAGGGTTTATTTAGTGTAAGAAATGAAATATATATTCGAAATTATAATAACTGTTAATTGTTATTGTTAAGAATTAGTTGCATATTACAACAATTCCTAATAAATCATATTTTTGGTTTTATTATAGTAAAATAACATTGTTGTGGCGAGCATTTCTTAAAATTTGTTTCAAACATTTACTTAACCAAAGAATAGCATGACAGAAAAAGAAAGATGAATCAAACATAAATAATTATATAAACTTAAAAATCAACTATCCAGAACTCAATAGTTTTGATTTTAATCCTTTTATGACTGTGTGATCAAATTCAATAGGAACGTTTTGAATACTTTTCAATAGGAACTTTTAATAAATGATATCTTTCAACATGAACTTACGTACCTACATTGAGCATATTATTGCAAAACTGTAATATAATCATAACAAAACAATCGACATTGAAAACAAAAAACTAAAATACTTTCAAGTAGCATGTAATTCTCACTAATGATATTTAAAATTTAAGAGAGGCAAGTTATGGTGCAAAGCTCTAGTTGCTCTGCTTTGAAGGGCAAAAGTTTGTATCGTTTTTGCTCATAAATGTTGCCTGCTTCGGAAAACAAACCTTCACTGTAAACAGAGCTGCCTGGAGCTGAAAGAAAAGTTTTGGCCATGCTGCTCATAAGTAAAAATTTGGATCTATTTTTGAATGAATCTTCTAGATGTAGTTGAGTGTTAGAAAATATTTTAGATGATGAAAGTTGAGCACCACTAGTAGAAGGTTGAGAACCACTAGCGAGGGGAGCGGGCGGGTGCGCCCGGTGTCAATTCGCGCGGTTAGCGTAAACACGTATAGACCTGCTCCGGTATGCCGAATATTCGGCCGAATATTCGGTTCGGTGAAAATTTAACCGAATATTCGGCCGAATGTTCGTATTCGGTGAAATCTATGTTCGGCCCATCACTAGTTATTATTATTATTATGAAATTCTCATTCATGTTAGTTTTATTATGTACAATGATTTCAAATATATAAGTCAATGATTATGTAGGTTTAATATTTAAATACGTACCTACCTACTTAGATCACGAAAATAAGTAGGAACGTAGGTATACTAGGTTGGTTTAATAATATTTCACGAGTTTGAAAGAATTAAACGAATTTCTGATGTTTGAGATTGACGTTCTGTTTCGTCGTTATATGTAGGTAACTACCTACTCACTTACTTAGTTAAGTTCACTTTTTTTTGTTCACTAGCATAACATGGCATGGTTGGTTAGAGAAATAGGTACGTACTAAGTACATCTTAAAGTTACGTATAAATATATATTTATGAATTGGGCTTACCTATTTTTGAAGACTAGTCTAGCTCGTGCCATGGTTCTGTTCAACCTTGTGTTGTGGATCTAGCTACCTACCTTCCTGAATACTAAGTTCGTATTTTTGTAGGATATAATTAACGCATACATTACGTCATTATTACCAATTGCAAATGAAAGTTAGACAACCAAAAAAGATTTTTTTTATACTTGCCTGCGCTTCGAGGAATATATCGTAATATGGAGTTGGAGATATCCCTCGAAGCGCCCCTATTTCCAAGCGCACCTAAACTATTCCTCGAAGCGCACCTTTTAGGAGTAGTTGGTTTAGATAATTTAGATGGCTGTTTCAATTTAATCGATGGTCAAACATTTGTAAAAATGTTTCTTTCGAATGCTAAGATATTATTATCTCATTGATAAAACGACGGTGGCCAACACCGTAGAAAGGTGAATATACTAGAAAAGTTCGACGTGTCCTCATAGGTCTCTGTAGCATAATTGGTTAGTGCATTGGGCCGGATTCCCAAGGATGCGGGTTCGAATTCCGTCAGGGCGACATGAGACAAGTTGCTTCTTTCTAGTATATTTTCTTGTTTAATATTTACCGCAAAAGTTGTTTTATTTCAAATATACTTATAAAGGCACGAGTCGTGAGCTGTGAAATTTTATGCGCAGAAGTAATTTTTTAGGTCTCGTTTGCGGGGTACGCCGGTGGAGACGTACGCACCTGCACAAATTATATAGTAATGTTAGGCCGTATGTAGCTCTAATAGGCGTCTTTGAGTTGCCTCTTTGTGATTTATTTATTTATAGGTAGACTTTGTGTAGGCATGTGCATAGTATAATCAAAAGCAGGGCTTGTTTATCCGGTTAATTTTCAAACCGGTACAGCAGCGAGTACATAGAAACCGTTTCATTAAGGTTTGACTCTACCGAATCCTTAAAAAAACGATTTCACGAAAGAGCAATATTGAAAGGGTTTTGAATAAATTAAGCGGTTTATAGAGATTTTTTCTGCTCTTTGTAAGTACCTAAGCACCAGGAACAACGGGAGAGTGAAAAGCGACCTACAGTACGTAGACATAAGCTCGCTACTTGCCTGAAATACCGCTCTCCCAATGCGAGCGCGCGAGTGGTAAATCTACTAGTGAGCATAAGTCTACACGTACGCTTCGCTACTAGCCGGTCGCCTTGCCAGTAATAGGTAAATTACGCAGAGTTTGGATGAGACCGGTTTATTTATGTTTTGGAAGCGCTCTCATTCCGAATAGGTCGGAAGCGTGTAGTGTGGTGCACACGTCATGTCGATGACGTATAGAAATGACTATTGTTTTTATTATAAATTAATATTCTATTTTCTTTAAGGTAAACATGCAACATGTAATCGGATACTTTTCTAAACAAGCTAAATGTCATTGTAAGACATTAACGTATTGACCTACTTAAAAATACTATAAAAACCGTGTTTTTCTCGCAATAAACAATCAGTTAAAACTCGACTTTCCTTGTGTTATTTCGTCTCCCGACGCCGCACATTGCATGGCGACCCTGCCAGTGCTGCCTCTAGGCAGTTCTGCGCAGATGGTTTAGTAAAAACAAAAAAAATACTGTGAAATAAAAATGTGTGCAAGAATACGGAAAAACGTGAAAAGTACGAAAAATTAGGTAAAACAAAAATGTGAACTGAATATAAATTATGAACTGATATTTCACCACGTGAATTGTGAAATTAGGACATTACGAAGTTGAGAAAGAAAATATAAAATATTACATAATATGTGACTTTCTAAAGAAACTAAAATTTTATTTAATTTAGTGTTAGGCTTCAATTTTTTATTGTTGCGTTAATATAAAGTTAAAAATAAATTCATCGAGTGTCAATGAAGTAAAGGAATAAAAATGACGATGAACAATCTAACTAAATTAAAACTTGAAAAAGTGTTTCGTTGTCGCGTTTTGTGTTGCTGCCGGGGAGTAATATGATGCTGATGATGATGGAGATATAAAGCAGGGGGCCGGGAGACGTTCGTGTCGGATGTGGAGCTGTCGGCGGGCGAATTTACATCTGTGAAGAATTTATTTTAATTCATTAAAACAGAGTGATATTTTTTTAAAATAGGTTTTGTTTTATGATAACATGGTAACTGATAAGCTAGAAGAGTAAACATTTTGAGTTCAAAGATGCCATAATTTGGGCTAAAATAGAGACGACAGAGAAAGTAAATATTTTTATGAGCGTTTTCTTCCGAAGCTAAGTATGTTTTTGATTTATACCAAGATTGCACAGAAGAAGTAACAAAAGGTTGGTTATTTTACTGGATTTGATATTAATCTTGGACGAACTCGTCCAAGATATTAATGTTTGTTTTTTTTTTATATTTTACAGAAAGTTTTTAGAGAGATCAATCATTGATAAAGGTAACTTTTATTCCACGCTAATGAAGTTTTGGTTAACTTGACATTATAATTTAATCTTTGAGATTTAAAATAGGTAATTTTTTTTTTCGAAATTTTAAGGAGAATATCTAAAGTATTTTTATTACTTATTTTGAAGTTTTCGTTATAATATGAACGATATTCATGGACGTCAATTATTTGGAAATTATTGAATTGAGTAGGTAAAATTTTGTTGTCGTAAATGCATTTAAAGTGAACGATATCAAAATAGCTGACAACAACACGTGTGATACTGTTTAGGCATCAATTTGTTAAACCAAATTTGAATATTTTTATTTCGTCGTAACTGATGTTTTTAGGGTTTCGTAGCCTAATGGCAAAAAAATGAAACCCTTATAGATTCGTCATGTCCGATGTATGTCACAGCCACTTTTTTTTTATATAGTAATTTCAAAGAAATTAGTGGCATGAGTACCTATTAGTTTTGTTTTTTTTTATTTTATTCACAGGAGACTAATGTCTAAGTATAACAATATTTATTATACCTACTATATAATACGTTATATTTTTCTTTCTCATTTGGGTAATGTTAGAAACTCTCTTTGATATAGCATATTATGTTTACTATGGTTTTATGACTGTTTTATCTAAAATCTTATTCTTTTTAGGTACTTGGTACAATTTCAATATGTTTCAGGATCACGAAAAATGTACACTAAATATTTATTTAAATATAAAAAAAACATTTAAATCACTTTATCTTGAAATATCTGAAATCAAATAATTGATAATTAAAAATTAAAATGTATTGATGTAAGTACCTACTTATATGTAATTTTATAACTTTATTCTGTTTCCTATCTTAAATAACGAATTACATATTTGAATAGATAAGTTAGACCGCCTAGTTTAATTATTTATATATATACATTTTATATATATATTTTGACGACCTGTTTGGCGCAGGGGTACTAACCCCACCTTCTGCGCCAGAGGTCCCGGGTTCGATCCCCGGACAAGACAAATATTTGTGTGCATGAACATGTCTATTTGTCTTGGTCTGGATGTTTAATATGCATATTGTGTATGTATTTACAAAAAAAAAGTATATAAGTATGTTTATCCGTTATTTAGTATCCATAACACAAGTTCTTCATGATACTTAACGTGGGCTAGATAATTGGTGTGATTGTATGGAAATATGTATAAATAAATATTTATATATATATATATATATATATATATATATATTTACATAGTTTATTATAGTACATATATTATTATAGGTATCGAAAGTTTTTTATTTATTGACTGGTAAATTTTTTTCTATTAAGTATGCCAATGCTCAGCAAAATACAATTAGATTTGTTTTTTAAACTAAACTATGATTAAAATTTTATCAGTTTTATTAATATACCTATAATCATAGAGAAAATCAATTAGGTAGTTTAATTTTGGAAGATACACTTGAATATTATATACGAAAAGTTTACTTTTTATTCTAATTCTTGTATAACATCCTTTAGTTATACATATTTGCATTAATAGCATCTAATAGTACAAACATTTTAAGTAAAATAATATTTTATTATATTGTCCTGTAAGAAATATAAGCAATCAATTTAATAAGTATGGATAGTAAATTATCATGAGAGAAAAAAAAATCTAATTGGAAGTGAGCAATCATTGTATTGAATAACTTAACGAAGAAGGCACGGTTTTATTATGTGTCGTATTTAGGTATCGGTATAACAAAGATAGTAGCGCAGCTGCGTTAGGTCATGTTATTATTCAGGTTAAAATGTAATATTAATCTCTTCATTAAATGTCACACGGGTTTGCTGGTCATGCTGTAATATAAACCATTGTTGTTACATTGGAAAATATTACTTAGTATTAATTTAATTGGAAAAGAAAACTTTAAAGAATTTTATTAGGTTTGAAATGAGGTTTATGATTGAGTATTATATCTATTGTGGAATCGGTACATGTGGTTTAAAGGAGTGAGAAAGAAAATAGTTTGAAAGGTTAATCAAGGATGAGTCATGAGATGAAGGCATAGGTAGATTTAATGTAGCTGTATTAAAAATCTATTTGTAACTGTTTAGTTCGCAATTACATAGGTACAGCATGGTTAGGGATATAGGTAAGGTTATGTTTTTATTATGTAGGATTTGGAATGTCGATAGGGATTTATTTATAGAAGTTAGGGAATATATAGTTTTAAGTAGAAAGGAAATAACCTTTATTATTTTAATATTTATATTTTTTTATCTATATATATATATATATATTTTATTTATCATTATCTCATATTTTTTCTTTATATTTATTTGTATAGCGTGTTATGTCAGACTCTGATGATTATTATTCTGCAGATGACAGTACATGTTCTTCGTTCCGATCTCTTGATTGCTCCATCGATGACTCAATTAGCACAGCCCTGGGTCGAGAATTTGACTGCCTCACTTGTAGTTTTAACGTGTGCCACATCAATGCTCAAAGCATACCTTGCCACTACACTGATCTTCTTGACACATTCTCCACTGGATCCGTTCATGCCGTTCTGATTTCTGAAAGTTGGCTTAAGCCTTGCCTAAATAGTGCTTGCTACTCTATACCCGGGTACAGTTTAATCAGGAGTGATCGTGTGGGTAAGGGCGGTGGTGGCGTGGCAATCTACTTGGCCAGCCGATTCCAGTATCGCATTCTGTCAGCGTCTTCCAATGTTGGGTGTATGGAACACCTATTTGTTGAGGTCGACGTCAAGGGTGCTAAAGTTGTTCTTGGAGTTGTATACTGCCCCCCTTCCGTAAATTTTATTTCTGACTTAGATACGCTTCTCCATACTTTCTCCACTGATTATAAACACCATATTATCATGGGTGATTTGAACACCGACATCCTTAAAAATTCGGCTGCTTCTCGCAAGCTCCAGTCACTAGTTAAATCAATTAATCTTTCCCTTTTACCTCTTGGTCCCACTCACCATAATCTTGCCACTGATGATACATGGATTGACCATATTCTCACCTCTTCTCCTGATCTTGTTCTCAAACATGGGCAAGTGCCTGCTCCATGCTTCTCCAAACACGACCTGTTATTTCTAGCATATAAGCTAAAACCTCCGAAGCCGAAGCCAACTGTAGTCTCTATGCGCAACTTTGCTAGACTGGATGTGGAGAAATTAACTAAAGATGCATGCTCCATCGATTGGTCTCCTATTATAAAGTCTAATTCGATTGACGATATGGTGACCCTTTTTAACTCCGCGGTTCTCAAACTGTATGACGCTCACGCGCCGCTTAAAAATGTTAAAGTCAAACGTCCACCAGCACCGTGGATTACCCCTGCCGTTCGGATAGCCATGAGACGTCGTGATCGAGCGTTTCGAATTTATAAACGACATCGTACCGACGACCTTTGGAAATCCTTCAAATCAGCCAGAAACCGGTGCAATCAGATGGTTAGAAGAGCTAAACGCCGATACATCCACAATAACGTCCTTGAATCTTCTCCTGCTAACATCTGGAAATTTCTTCGCACGCTTGGAGTTGGTAAACCTCGTGATCCACATAAACCTTCTTTTACCACTAATGAACTCAACAAGCATTTTTCTTCCGTCACCCCGCTTGCAAACAGCGTTAGACTTGCAACTGTCTCCAACATCTCTTCAGCTCCTTCTTGTTCAGCACCTGCATTCTCATTTAACCCTCTATCTGAAGATGAAGTCCGTAAGACTGTTCTTTCGATCAAGTCTAATGCCATTGGCTGTGATGATGTCAGTCGATTCATGATCGGCCTATTGCTTGACTGTTTGCTTCCCATATTGACACATATAATTAACTTCTCTCTACAGACCGGCACTTTTCCTACATTATGGCGTAAAGCCATTGCTATTCCTTTGCCTAAAACCCAAAACCCACGATGCCTTAACCATTACAGACCTATTTCCATCCTTCCTTTCCTCTCCAAGATCCTTGAAGCTGTTGTCCACAAACAGTTCTCATCCTTTATCCTATCCAATGACCTGCTTAGCCCTTTCCAGTCCGGATTTAGACCCGGGCATAGTACTACCACAGCACTCATCAAAGTGTTGGAAGACATGCGTGTAGGTTTTGAGGCTACACGATTGACTGTGTTAGTTTTAATAGATTTCTCCAACGCTTTTAACGCAGTCGACCATGATATACTTCTTACGATGCTCTCCCGTTTATCTATTTCCACTACTACCCTATCTTGGTTTTCTTCTTATCGTCGCGGTCGCCAGCAAGCCGTTCGTGTTGATCGGACTTTGTCCGACTGGTGCGACTTGAAGGCTGGTGTTCCGCAAGGCGGTATTCTCTCTCCCCTTCTCTTTTCATTGTTCATCAATTCTCTCACAGCCCATTTTGCCTCTTCTTTCCATCTTTATGCCGATGATCTGCAACTATATGCGCAGCATGACATTCACAATTTGAATGTTGCAGTCGCGTCACTCAACCGTGATCTTGAATGGATTTCTGAATGGTCGTCCAACTATGGTATTTCTGTAAACGCTGGCAAATGCCAAGCTATTGTCGTTGGTAGCTCGAGACAAATAGTACGTCTTAACTTACACGACTTAACCACCTTAAAATACAATGGCATTGATATACCCTACACTGAGCAAGTCAAAGACCTTGGTTTGACAATTGACTCGTGCCTCTCCTGGACATATTATATTGACGTTGTTTCCATGAAGGTAACCAATGCCCTTAGAGCTCTATACAGGTTTAAGTTCTTTCTCCCATCTAGCACTAAGATTGCGCTTATACAGGCTCTTGTCCTCCCAATAATTGATTACGCTGATGTTTGCAGCACTGATCTAAATGAAAATCTTCTCAGTAAGTTGGATCGTCTTCTCAACAACTGCATCCGGTTCATATATGGGTTGCGCAAATACGACCATATTTCTCACTACCGTCAGCAACTGAAATGGCTTCCAATCCGTGAGCGTAGGAACCTTAGAGTGTTGTGTACTCTCTTCAACCTCCTCTTCGATCCACTTACCCCAGAATACCTGAAATCTCGATTTCAATTTCTGGGTGACTCCCATCAACGTGATCTTCGCTCCAGCAGCAATCTTCTTTTAAAAATTCCGCCCCATACTTCTGGCTTCGTCTCCCACTCGTTCTCCGTTACAGCAGTACAACTCTGGAACGCTTTACCCCTGAACATTCGTAGTGCCTCCAGTAAGTTTGTTTTTAAGAAACTGGTCCGAGAGCATTACTTGAGTTCTTTACCCTAACCTCGTTTCTGACTAATGTGCGCTATGTATTGTATTTTTATGAGTTATATGTATGTATAGTTGTATGTATATATATATTGATTAATATTTATGTATTATTCGTTTATGTAGGTATGTATGCATTCATGTACGTATGTCTATATTTATCTATAATGTTGTTAGCTTGTTAATCAGTCTTTTTATTGTTTTTTTTTCCATTGCCGCCATGATCTCTCCTTTAACATCCTTTCCGGTTGACTGGTAGAGAATGCCTAAGGGCATTAAGTCCGCCATTTGCTGTATATGTGCAATAAAGAGTTAATAAATAAAATAAATATACGGTCTATAAAGTTTCATATGCCATTGGACTGATCACCCAAAAGCGTGAATCTCCTATTGACCTTATATTTAATTTAGGATTGTTAGTTCTTTGATAGTTTTGGAAAGAAAAGTTAAGATAAAAGCTTGATTATACGGTACGCATAAAAAGAGGTACTATAGGGTTCAGGTCCTTCAGTTACATTAAGGTGTGAACAAGATTCCTCTTTGAATCCTGTTGGAGACAAAAATAGTATGTGTGTCTTAATTCATGACCCTATTAAAGATGGTACATACGTGGAGGGTTGCAGATCCTTCTATTCGATCATGGTAGGAACGAGATTCCTCTGTGAGATAAGTTGGAGTCCAAGGAGACTTAAACCATGACCCCCATAAATAATTAGGCTGTAGCCACAACCCAAATGGCACTATGTTGTCCGTTTGTGTTATTTTATTATGAATTGAAGTCGACTCCAAATAAATATGATAAAAGTATGTACCAAATATTATGATGATTAAATAAAAATAAAAGTTCGCCGGCACCGGGCGAATATATGTGATATGAGTACCTCGCGGGAGATGTGTAATTAATTATGAATAAGTGTACCGATATTGTCATTATGTATTGAAATGCCGTCAAATTAAAGAAATATTGAGACGGGGTAATATCTGGGTAATATAGATATGAATACTGAGAGACATGAATATTGAAATATAGGAAGTTATAAATAGATTACGAAATGTTTGAGTAAATATTATATTGGGAACATGAGTTAAAAGATTGATGAACGATTACGATTGTAATTTGATAAGAAGGTTTGAAAGAAGAAAATTTTATTTATCTAAAAGAGATGTTAATAATGTAATTTTAGTAAGGTATTTCTAAATATGAGTCTGTGCAATCTACGAGGATACATATAAATCAGGAAAATATAGAGTAATTCCCTATGAGTTTTTTTTGTTGTAATAAGAAATATAATTTCAATATTAATAAAAAAAAAATTGTTACTAACAATAATGATGTAGATAGTGTGTAGTAATACATATTATATCTATGTCATTGTCTTTTGATATTGTAATTTTATAAGAAATTACTCACTAACTTTAGTTTTTATTTTCTAAATATTAGCATTCAAATAATCTTTTGTAATTTGATTCAATTCATGAAATATTTTATATTATTTTTATATTTTATATAATTAATACAATAAAAAGGACAAGACGGAATCAATTGATATTTGGCGTAAATACTAAATGATAATGACACTTGAAAATAAAAATAAGAAACTTTCACAAAAAATATTAGTGTATCCATTTCTAAGAACTTTTTGATTCACCTCGTATATAATTTTTGTATACACTTATTTACTACAACTTTGCTTTAAGACATTTTTTTAACATTTTTCGTAATAAACAAATTAGTTCATAGTTAAAGCTGAAGAAACAATTTTTTTTATAAGTATTGTTCAAAATTATTTATGTAATTTTAAAATAGCAAAATGATGTTTGAAATTAATACAATAATTCAAAATGTACAAACAACATTTTTATGTTACTTATGTTTTTTTTTTCAAAATTTATACAAGATGATGTTTTATTCTTGTAGTATGAATTAATTTTAATTAATGGTTTTTCTGTAAACCTTTTTCTGTAGCAAATTTTGTTAGCGTTTTTCTATTGAATAATTCAAAAATATTTTTTTATGAAAGCTTAATGTGTTTTTATTGTGTTAAATTAAAGTGTCATAAACATTGTTTAGTTTAAAAATGAATAATCTTTCGAAATTGTTTTTAAATTATGAATAGCGTTAATATTTAATGGTATTTTAGTACTTAATTAAGCAGTTAAGTGTTAAGTTAACGGGTTGAAATATTTCAGTTTTGAGTGACAAATTTTACCCAAATCAATCCGTTCAGCCGTTTTTGCGTGATTGTGTAACCAAGATCTTAGTACTCAAACTAAACATCCAAACACTCACAAATTTTTGAATAGAGATAGAATAGAATCGGACTAGTTATGACTATTCGCAATTTTGCTGCGAAAATGAGCCTTGTGGTTAAAAGCCAAATTAAACTACAAAAATAAATTTCACTCCAAACTAATATATTTCTACATATATTAGTTTGGAGTGAAATAAAATGAGGAATGAAAATTCTACATATTTCACTGAATTATAATTTTTCTTTAAATTTACCCATCCATATTAAACACTCAAAAGAGTAAGTAAGATTCTACCACCCTAATAAATAAAACGTACTACCAACATAAACTGAAAAATCAAAAGAATAGTGAATATCTTACCAACTTTAACATGATATCGTTAAAAATAATAATAAATAACTCATTAATGTCAAATATTTTATACTTTGGAAAACTAAAACCAGGCCATAAATACCAACACAACACGCTAGCAAAAACTAACTTATTCAAATTATTGTCAACATTAAACGATAAAACTATTCTAGATTTTTCTCCTGATGATGATGACGCCGTGAATGGATTATCGCTTACTTTTTTTAATAAAAGAAGGACCAGAATCAAGTTATTTATTAAGCAGCGAGTTCAAATAAATCTATTTTAATAAAAATACGTTGCTGTCAAAACTGCTCTATTTTAGTTTGTCTCGAATTTCAGTCCCTTCGGAGGCTGCAACAACAAAAACAGTATACCTAATATTATGAACACCATAGCATATAAATCAATCGCGGAAAATATCGATGAAAAATATATATTGCACATCTATGGCACCGCACTATAACTGGCGTTATTTACATACAAATATATGCATTTTTCAATGATTTCTCATATATAATTTAGCTTTTTTATGATGTTTCAGCAATTAGGCATCAGAAATTGCGTGTCTATATAAGCTGACTGAGTATCTTAGATAAACTGACCTATTTAGTTACCTGTATGGCTCCAGTGAAAATCTGGCTAAGAATATTATGGATGTACATTTTTACTCTCATAATGCCACAAATTTCAGATATAAATGTCTTAGCCTTTCCTCCCTTTAAAATCAAGTAAAAATAGCGTGACTAAAACGAAACAACAACAAAACAATCTTGCAGGCGAAAACCATACAAGAGATAAAACGTAAACAAAACAAAAAAGTGTCATGTTGACTTGACCACGTCACAGTGTATTTTTATTAATTTGCCAAGGTATGTCCGCCAGAAGTCCTTCGTACTCATGAAGCTATAGAGAATACTGGAGGCCAAACTCCTCATACCTACTTGAAGCAAAAAAAATGACCTTGACTGCATTCTATCTCGCTCCATAGGTCCCCCTCCTCTCTTTCTAAATAGGGTGTCCATACAACTACAAAGTAAAGGAGACAATTAAAGATTAAAACTAGTAATATAGGTAAAAACGTATCAATATCTGTGTAGGTATGCATGTGTACAGTTTACAAAATTATAATAATAGGTCTATCTCGTCTCTTGGTCTAAATATGAAATTGTCATTATGTTTCAGAATTATCAGTTCAAATTAATGTCTATATACCCTAGTTTATGCTATTATTATATAGTTTATGCTAAAAGTAACGGTAGAATAGACGAAAGGTATTATCGGAATTAGGTATTAAGGGAAAAATCGCGGTGGCTAAATGTGAATTAATTTTGCTTTTTTTAAATAAATTCATTAAATTCTTAACATTAAATTAAAAACCTAATTTAATTAAATTAGTTCAATGCAATAAAAAAAATAGTACCTACATACAAGCTATTTTCAAATCATTCAAAAACTTAGTACTTAGTATGAAAATTCGAATTAGCCTAAAATTCTTCATACAATACGGAAATTTCATACCTACTTTAAGACCTAATATTTTTAAATGCAGAATAGAATAACGTTTTGATAGCAAGAAACGTCGTATTATTAATCGCAACTTTCGAGTCGACAAAATTAGAAATTGACATCCGCCATATTGATTGATTGACCACAAATTTTTTTTTTTTTTTTTTTTTTAATGGCTTGTACGGTTTGTACACTTGCCAACGTCAAGTAAAAAAAATTGGGAAACGGAATTAATTTTTAGAAAGTAGGAACATAACGGAATTTGGATGGGATCAGGAAGGCTTTTTATAATAGGTAAATATATATATATATATATATATATATAGATATAGGAAATGATTTACAGTTTTATATTATTAGACATAAGGAAGGATAAAATACATTTATATATGCTGCTATCTATAACAGATAACAGAGTTACAATATTGGTTGGCAATGGAACTCGGAGCGATTTTAATTCATTAAAAAAATCATCTCTTTTGAATTTCGGACATGCAAAAATAATATGGTTCAAATTTCCCTCGTCCAACCCGCACTCACACCGGGGGTCGTCCACAATACGGAGCTTGGCAAGATGGGATGGAGTACATATGTGACCTAATCTCATGCGTATAATGATAGAGGTTTCCATCTTGCTAAACTTTAAAACAGAAAACCATGGTTTAGTAGGAATATTATTTTGAACTTGAGAATAAAATCTGCCTTTACTTTGTTGACTGTAATCCCATACACTTTTCCAATTGTCTTGTAAAGTTAACTTGGGAAGGGCTAATAAGTCCTGGCAATAATTTTTATAAGGGAAGATATCTCCGCATGTGACTGCGTCATGAGCAAGTTTATCAGCAATAACATTGCCATCTATGTCTGTATGTCCAGGGATCCAAACAAACTCTATGTGTAATCCCTGATCAACACATTCTTTAGCAATTTGTCTAATATTGAAGATTAGGGGAGAATAAAGTTTTAATGTAAATGGATTCTTTTCCAGTGCCTGAAGAGAACTTTTTGAGTCACAAAAAATTACAGTTTTATTCAGTTTCATGGTTTTGACATATTCAATAGCTTTTAAAATTCCAAGACATTCACCCGAATAGACAGATGACTCTGGGGGTATCTTCACTTTTTGCACAATATTATATTGTGAATGGTATACTCCTATACCAACACACTCTGATGAGGTAGATTGCTTAGAAGCGTCACTAAATATAAAATGGAAATCTTTGAACTTTGATTGAATAAGCTGTTCGAATTCAATTTTAGCGTTTTTATTTTTATCAATTAAATTAAAATGAATAATGAGCGGATAAATAAGCGACTCATAACTTACAGTGAACAATGGAAGCAAGTCAGATCGATATGTAGGTGAGTTTATAGATATATATTTTTGGTAACTAACCAAAAGGCATGGAGGTGATTTGTGCGTCCAGTAACTTGAAGTTTGATATAATTCAAATAAGTACTGTAATTTAGGAAAAAGTGGATGATTAGTAAACTGTAAAGTACGAAAAAAGAAATTGTCGCACAAAAATTGTCGTCTGAGATGTAACGGGGGATCGCAGCATTCGACTTGCAATGCATTGGTAGGACTAGACTTCATGGCTCCAGTTATTATTCGTAAGGCTTTATATTGTATAAGATCTAATTTCCTAAACGCTGCAATATTTCCTGGTTCCAATAAAAATGTACCGTAGTCTAACACGCTACGTATAAGGGCGTTATAAACTAATTTCATCGAGTCAGGATGAGCTCCCCACCAAACGCCCGTTAAACATCTTAACATATTTAATAAACGCTCACATTTATTAATAATATATTCACAGTGTTGTACACCCGTAAGTTTAGAATCTAAGATTATTCCTAAGAACTTTATATGAGCCAATACCGGTATGACTGTATTATCATAATTCAATTTTATGTCTGGAGGTTTATTCATGCGTGAAAAAAGAACAACAGCACTTTTAGATGGAGATAGTAAAAGACCATTTACGTCCAACCAACTCTTTAAATTCGCTAATGCAGCTGACAAGGTGCAGGTTAAAGTATTTATTGATGAATTAACACTATATATTAAAAGATCATCTGCATATTGTAACATTTTTATGTTCTCATTAACACAAATATGAGACTGTAGATCATAAGTGTATATATTATACAAGAGGGGACTAAGTACTGATCCCTGTGGAAGGCCTTTGGAAACAGTTCTAGTGAAAGTGACATCATTTATATATAAATTTATTTTTCTTTCCGAGAGCATATTCATAATGAAATTTATAAAAATTGGGGGAATTTCTAATGATTCTAATTTATTTCTAAGTAAGTTAAGAAGTACACTATCGTAGGCAGAGCATAGATCAACAAATACGGCTAAAAGTGAATGGTTAATAGAAAAAGCAATACGAATATCAGTGGTGAGAATAGCTACGCTATCAATTGTACTCTTGCCCTTTCTGAACCCATATTGGGTATTTGCTAAGAGACCTTTACTTTCCAAATACCACTCTAATCGATTTTTAATAAGATGCTCAGCTAACTTTAATAATACTGACGATAGTGCTATAGGTCGCAATGCAGCCACATCGGTTGGTTGTTTGTTAGGCTTTAAGAATGGCAACACTGTTTGTTCTTTCCAAGATGGAGGAATATTCCCTGTTTGCATCACAATATTTATTAAAATTAAGTAATAATTCAGTGTATCATCACAAATATTATGAAGAAATGTGTATGGTATGCCATCATTACCTGGAGCAGAGTTTTTCGAGTAATGGATGATACCTTTTAACTCGTGCAGAGTGAAAGGGGCGCTGAGACCTGTTTGGGTATATTGTGTTATTGAAGAAGTGGGCATACTGTTATCAAGAACCCAGGGAGGGGCCAATTTATCAAGAAAAGCGT
Organism: Chrysoteuchia culmella; assembly: GCA_910589605.1. Lineage (NCBI taxonomy): Eukaryota > Metazoa > Arthropoda > Insecta > Lepidoptera > Crambidae > Chrysoteuchia > Chrysoteuchia culmella. The sequence continues at coordinate 9,904,669 of OU342651.1, forward strand.
CGGCTAAACCAGGCGGAATGGTTGCAGAAGATTTATTATTAGTGGCAGATTTGAATCTATTAATTTGTTGCCATACTAAACTTGGAGGAGTATTGGGGGAAATCGAGGAACAGAAAGAGCGCCAGCCTTCAAACTTCTTTTTTTTGAAGATCTTTTTTGTTTCAGCAAGAGCTTTAGACAATAATTCGTAATTGTCATCCGACATGTTATCCCTATACCTAAGCTCAGCTTGTTTTCTGTGTTCTATTGCACTGGTGCATTCACTGTCCCACCAAGGGGGAGAAGGAATCTTATTACAACTACTTTTTTGGGGAAATAATTCGTTGGCAGCCTCAATAAGAACTTTACTAAAAGCCTCAGCACTTTCTATCTCGGACCCATGTTGAACAACCGGGAGTAAAGAAAGTTTAGATTGAACAAGAGATTTATATTTTACCCATTCTTTGTTATCCTTGTCAGGAAGCTTGTGTTTTAAATGAGAGGTCCTTCTGATGTTTATAGGTTTATCAAATGGAAAGGTAATCAAAATGGGATAATGATCACTACCATGTGTGGATGAAAGAGTATCCCATGATAAAGAACTTGCAAGTGATGGAGTGCATATGGACAGGTCTACTGCACTATCAATGTCATTTGATTTTGTTAATCGTGTAACTTTACCTGTGTTCAAAATACACAAATTATGATAATCCATTATATCTATTATTTCTTCTCCATAATTATTTGTTTTAGAGCTACCCCAACATTGATGATGACAATTAAAATCACCTAACACCAAAAAGGGCTTAGGCAAGTTAGCAAGTATTTGTTTAACTTCATTAAGTATTGGAAAGGATGGATGAGAAATATATATTGATACAATACACATACTATAGGTAGGTAGGTTCATGACCATAATAGAAATTTCATCATGATGTACTGTTATGGGGAAAAGAGAATATGTTATTGAATCCTTAATAAGTATGGCTACACCACCCCAGCCATCCTGTCTATCCTGGCGGAGTGTTGTGTATCCCTTGACTTTAAACCTTTGATGTGGTTTAAGCCATGTTTCAGATAGAACAAAAAATAAAGGTTCAAATTTATTGAGAAGATGAATAATTTCACTTTTTTTACTAAGAATGCTTTGACAATTCCACTGTAATATTTTAGCTCGACTGTCCATTTTGACTTTGTAGGGATTGAATTATGGTTGTGATAATAGAAGCTACGTTGGTCGGTGTATTAATATTAGTACTATTAGTATTAAAGCAATTGAACAAGTTTAGAATCAATTTGATAAGTTCAGACACTGAAATAACTTGTGACTCGGGTTCTTTGTCAGTTTTACTAAAACCACACCCATTAGCTGGGGATGGCATATTGTAGTCCTTAATTAAGTCATTGTGAGATTCTACATCATATCCAGGACCTAACCTTGGTGGCGAACGAGGCTTGAGGAAAACAGTTTTTTTGTATGACATTGATTCTGGTAAATTCTGAGCAGATTGTTTAGAAAATGTGGGCTTATTTGATGAGGAACTATTAGCAGCAACATAAGAATATAATTTTGACACACTCGGGAAGCATTTAGATGCCTCAGCATATGAGGTGCAATTATGAGCCATATAATTTTTTATCTCCTGCTGTCTTTTGTATTCTGGACATGATTTATTAGTTGCAAAATGAGAGCCTTCGCAAGAGCAACAAATTGCATTTACATTCTCTTCTTTATTGCAGGATTCACCAGTATGATTTTCTCCACATTTAAAACAACGCGGCTTAGATCTACATTGAGTCTTTGTGTGACCAAAGCGGCAACAATTGTAACACTGTATGGTAGGATAAATGTACAAGTCCACTGGTAATGCATTAAAGCATACAAAAATCCTTTTTGGTAATACCTGTCCATCAAATGTAACCACTACTGCTTGCGAAGGCTTCCATAGTACTGATCCATCTTGAAAAACTTTGTAATTGATACGTCTTACTTTAATGATTTTGCCACATCCAATTGGAACAGAAATATTGTCCAGAATATCTTCTGGGGACCACTCGGAAGGGATTCCTCGAATAAGCCCCATTCTAGTCACATTAAAAGTTGGTAAAAATGCTTTCATCTTTTGACTTTCCAGATTTTTATTTTGAATAAAAGAATTTGCAGATGTGTATGTAGAAAAAGAAATAGTAATTTTATTGCGGCCAATACGTTTTATACTACCATTCACAATATTTTCAACTCTGGTGTTTTTTAGGAACCTGCCAAATGTCACAGGGTGTAGAAAGGAGCCATCATGTGGGGCAGATTCAATTCTCTGAACATGGATTACAAAGGGAGCAATATCTGTTTCATTGTAGAGCAAACGACCTATAGGTGAGGGTGCGGGCGGCATGGGGGGAAAAGATAAAGATGAAGAGGCAGGAGTGGAAACTGATGTATTGGGTTCCGTAACAGATTTTTCCTTAACATTGTCAATCCTTGGAGATATATTACAATGACAATCATTATGATCTACTTTAACATCGGAACCATGAAGATGGCGCCGTTTTTTGTTACAATGTTTGCAAACGTGTAAACGACTACGTTTACGCGACCTGTTTGAGATGGAGTTGTCAGTTTCCATTCCTGACTCATTGGACAAGACCGTAACAAATAATCCAGCCGGGGGAACTTCGTCCCCCGGGTCCGGAGGATCTTTCATAGTAAAGGTTTGGACTTACCAATTTTCAGCTACTATACACAACACATAAAATATACAACTAACTATACAATTTACACGAAATATACAATAATTATTATACAGATGCAGTAAATTAAGCAATTCTGATCACCAGTATCACGTTAATTAATTAAATAAAAATTCAAACCAAAATTCGCGTCCGAACAGTTGAACGTTTCCCGCCTTTTTTCGACCACAAATTATTGATTGACATAGACACATACGGAGTTACCATTGTATGAGGATGCCGGTTACCACAATAATGAGGATATTCAGAAAAAATAATTGAGATGATTTAATTTATGGAAATTGCTTAATTTTAATGAAATATAATTTAACAAATTACAGATTGAATTACAACTCGGGAATATTGAATAATGAAATTGAAATGACTGCGTCAAAAGTTACGAATTGCTACGCCTATAGCATAATTAATTTTTGCGTATAATTTTTACTAAAGGTTTTATCTAATTTTAGCGGTTGCAAAGTAGTTTAAGTTTTTCATATTGGCTTCTATTCCATAAGCTTTCAGGTCTAATGATATTAATGACGTCAAAGAGATATCATGTCAAAAAGTTTATAAACAGAAAAATGCTTACTAATATTATTATTATTATGAGTCTAATAATATTAGCAATTAATATCATTAACTATTATGAAACAGGCTCCGGGCAAATTTAGATTTATGAGATAGCCACACTGGAGTCCAACGAAAGGTCAATTGAGGTTATACCTACTTGGCTTCAACTTTAAGTACTGAGTTTGGCCTCCAGTATTCTCTATAGCTTCATGTTCGTACTGGACTTAGTTTTTTTTTAAAGAGTAATTTTTCAAATTAATTTTATGTTGACTTAAAATAAAAAATTGCAAAAGGAAAAAATACGTGTCTCCTATTTTTATACTTTTTTTCACTGACACGTTTGATTGCTCCTAACATGCACTAAAATATGGCATGCTTAGAATTTCTCTGTCTTAAGAGCAAGGTGTAGACACACACATGACAGATAAAGTTAAATTCGGCGGCGCGTCATATGCTGGCCAACATGACGTGACGTATAATACTGCTAAATTACGGTGTCGTTATAATACGATGGGACAAATTTATTAAACTTCCTTTTTCATTTGTCGGAGTTTTTCGTAATTTGATGTTGGTACAAACTACGTTCATAAATCCATATATTTTACATTTTTGTATGAAGTGTCACCCCCTGGTGATTACTTAGCTAATCTGTGACTTGCTCAGTGTGTTTGGTTTGGTGAGCTGATTGTTATATAAAGTTCCCTAAAAATGGGTGATATTCTGAAAGATAGCCGATTCATCAAATATTTGAATGATCCACGGTACAGACAAATACCTAAGCATGAACGGAAAGTAAAAATTGACAAAAGGTTTCAGTCCATGTTCAATGATGAAAAATTCAAAGTTAAATATACAGTGGATAAACGTGGTCGGCCAGTAAACGAAACCTCAACAGAAAATTTGAGAAAATACTATGATTTGGAGTCGGATATTAGTTCTGACGAAGACGACAGTAAATCTGAAACTTCTGTGAAGTCAAAAGATGATAAACTTGATGCAAATGAGGATGAGGTTAGTGAGAGAGGCACACTTGGTAGATTTGTTAAACGTCCCCAAAGCGAAGACGATGATGAAAAACCTGTTTTCCAAAATGATAAGTTGGTCCGCGGCAACCTCGATAAGAAGACAAAGGCAAGGCTGTTAGATCTGGATGTAGATTATGCTCGTGGAGAAGGTATAGTATATACATTTTATTTCATAGATAGAGGACAACGTTTTGTAGGGTGTGGTGTGGTGTTCAAGCTAGGTCATAAACTAAACTAGTAATTAAAAAGAAATTACATGTTTATAATTTTTTAAATATTAAAATACATTTTATTGATTTTTAAATCAATATGTGGCTCACATATACATTAGTAGTCCAACAGCAATTTTTGTTGAATAAATGTACTGAGAATTTTATGAGTATTATATTTTTGTAATGTAGAACTAAAATATGTAGAAATAATTGGATTTGCACAACCAACTATGTGAGGTGACACAGATTTCTTGGAAAGAGACCAAATTTGTTCTCCTTAGTTACCAACTTTAAAATTGAAATAATAAAAATTAAAAAAAAACTTGTTCTCGCAATGCTAAATGCATCTAATTTTAGATTAATCAAGTGCCAGGACAAGAAAGGAGTAATTTAAAAGCTGATTCACCCTTCTATGGTTTCAATAAAAAACCTCTCATGTGACCTACAGAATTAAGGGAGCTGTAGGGGTTAATCATTGCCATAATAACACAGTGGAAATAAAGTATTATCTGTCTCATGAGATAATTACAATAGCAAAACTGAGATTATTTAAAATGGTTGATTTTTTTATAGTGTTAAAGAATTGTATCGCAGTTGTTTTCAAATTCGTTGTTTTATTTACTAAATTACTGTCTTGAAATAGGTAACACAGGTAAAACATTTACGACAGACCTTTGATCTTTCTCAAAAATCTCAAAAACTATAGGACAAAGTTTGGGGCCACCTATGAAAGTATTATAGAATATAGGTGTACTTGTCTTGTTATACGTTAAAATCAAATTTTGATTTTCTATTTCAAAATGCTGTCAAAGGAGTGCCTTAAAAGTTGATTCACCCAGAAATCTCTTTGCTATTACCCTTTATTGCTTTTATGGAGGCAATGGGTGAGTCCCGCTTTTCTCTAGCTCATCTTATAATGCATACTAACCCCTAAAAGTGCCAAAAACCATAAAAAAAAAGTATCCATCTCCTAAACTACAAACTTTGGGAGAGGGAGACTCGCCCACCCTCTTCTCCCTGTATCTGTAGGCTACTTATGGAAATTTCTACCCCATATGCATCTAAGAAGGGCTGGGCCCATCTTGTTTAAAAATATGTAATTCATTTATATCTTGTAGGAAATGTATCATCCATGTAATAATATCGGCAAAAAAACAACACATTATTTTGTATTCTTGTTAAAAGGATGAAGGTATACTATAGTTTATTGATGTCACAAAATGGTGCTGGCTCAACTTTATTCTTATGTCCTACTACTAACACCAATTAACTGCATATGTTCTAGGTGTCTTAGTGACTGATAGTTCTTCTGATGAGGTTACTAGTGAAGAAGAGGAAGAAAGTGAGCTAGAACATGAGTGGGGTGAATTAGATGCCGATGCAGAGACCACTGAAGATTCAACTAGCAGGTATTTGTATATTGATTTCAGGAATCACTTTTGACTAATAATTTATGCAATACTAGTTGATAAATCAGGGCATCAAACATTTTTACTTGTAATGATATTACCTACCTCACAAGCAAATAAAGCATGCATGATATAATAAATAAAATAATTTGTTTTAGACTAGCATTATGCAACATGGACTGGGATAACATCAAAGCTTCTGATATATTGGTTCTTTTAAATTCATTTCTTCCACCTGGAGGAGTAATTCACAGTGTAACAGTAAGTATTAGCCTTTAGACTCTGTGCCTTACTTAATATTTTTTGCTATTTTGACTGCACCTAGTTTAAACTTATTAAAGGCTTATTTGATGACAAGAAGAATATCAATACAAAATAAGTCAGCTGTATAAGAAGCAATAATGTTGTTCATCCTGTGCCAAATCTATTTATCATGTGGGTCAAGCAAGATGTATAATTAACTTAGAAATATTTATTTGTGTATAACATGCATAAGGTGCTTCAGATATGGCTGTTTTAATTTCCTAAATTTTCTTGACAGTGGTTGTTGATCAACACTTATATATGTGTCATATTTGGAAAGGTGTAGTGTGTGTGGTGTTCTAGCTCTGGAGAACAGCAAATGTATCTTGCTTGCTCTACAGACGATAAAACTATATCAAGTAGTCTATTCTATTTGATATGTACCTAAAAGAATAGCATCTAACAGAGATGATTAATTACAAATATTAAGTTGTTAATTTTTTTTTAATTTTAATTAATTTAATATTCAATTTTGTTTTTGGTAAGATTTATCCATCAGAATTTGGAAAGAAAAGAATGCATGAAGAAGAAATACGTGGCCCCATAGAGTTAACTGATAAAGCTAAAGATGACTTTTCTGATGATGATGATGATGATGGCAATGAAGAAGGTGTTTAACAATTTTGCTAGTTTTGTAATAGATAAAATCGGACTTGTTTAATGATTTTATACTACATTACTACAATAAGTTTTTCTAAAATGTATATTGCTATTATGTAATGTAACTGGCAGAAAATATGTGATATATGAATTCTTTTACATTCAGTTATGTTGTGTAACACTTTTTTGTTTTTAGGTTCTTCATATCACATGGAAAAATTACGACGTTACCAACTAAATAGATTAAAATATTATTATGCGGTTGTTGTATGCGAATCTGTCGCAACAGCTGATAAACTTTACAGCGAATGTGACGGCATGGAGTATGAAAGCAGTGCCACAAAACTGGATATGAGGTTTATTCCTGATGATGTAACCTTCGATGAGGTTAGGAATTAAACTATTTAAATTTTCACAATAAAATCAATGATGTGGTTCACCAAAGTTTGATTAGCTAGTCACAATAGTCTTATTACACAGTCTAAACCAGGCCCGTCCAACATACGGCCCCCGGGCCACAATGTGACCCGCATAAGTCCTTTATCTGGCCCGCGACGACATCAATAGGTTACTTAAACCTTATGATATATGATATTTCTTTCAGTCTTTGCACTGCCTACAAACGGCCGAAATGACGCACTCTAACAGATACGCGCAATTACACGCGCACTCGCAACTGTTTTAGGCTTGGACTACAGTGAAAACCTGTGAGATCGATCAAGGGGCCGGCCGTGCAGCGATAGCGAGCGGCGCGTGTTTGTGTGAGCGCGTCATATAGGCCGAGTGCAACGACTTAAGTTTGTTTTGAAACATCCGGAATTTTATTCTCCACTTACAAATAACAAAAGAGAAAACCGGAATTTACACAAGCTAAAGTACCTTTTCGAAAATGACGTTAGTAACATCTAGCCCCATACCATGTTAATTAATTTTTTTTTACTTAAGTACTTTATTTTACTTACCTAAAAAAAAATTATATAACCCTACTTATTTTATTAAACAATTAAAAGAATTTCTAATTTCAAAATGTTATAATTTGAATTATTTTTTTAAGACAAATTTAATTGAATGAAGGTTGATTAAATATGTGTAATTTACTAATATACTATTATACTTAATGTATTGTTAATGGTGTAAAAAGGAAGAATACTTTTCTCAAACATGCATGGAAATGTTGTCATTATTTTCGAAAAAAGAACACGCGAAGATCGAATTTACGGACAAAGAAAATCAAATCCATTGCAGGAGCGTTTTTTTGAATTTGGAACATTACAGCGCTCCAGCAATGTTGTATGAAACGGCGTGCTGGAGTTGTTAAATGCTCTTTGTAATGTTCCAAATTCAAAAAGACGCTCCTGCAATGAATTTGATTTTCTTTTAGTAATTATTAAATGTATAATATAAAAAGTATGTTTTATTTCCCTGCATTCTTTTGAGAAAAGCACTATATATGCCTCGGCGTCAAACTCATACTCGACCTGCAATTGCCTATTTCACGGCCTTTGCAATAATGTACTATTAAATGATAATTCAACTTCAATTAAATTAATAAAATAGATTTTATTATGTAACTAAGAAATAATATGTAATAAGCCTGAACTATTGTATTTTTAAATTTTTGTCCTGTGATATGCAATAAATTAAATGAAATTAAATTAACTTATGTTTATTCAGAGTGTGCTTATTCTGACAACCAGGTTTATATGCTAATTGTATTTAATAATATAACTGTTTTAGGAACCACGTGAAGTGTGTACAAAGTTACCAGATATGTCTAAATACAAACCGAGACTCTTCACGACCACGGCACTACAACAAGCAAAAGTAGAGTTGACTTGGGATGCTACCAACCCTAATAGAGCTGAGGCAATCCGTGATGCACTCAGTGGCAAAATCGATGACCTTGACCTTAAGGAATATTTAGCATCCAGCAGTGAAGGTAAATAATAGTACATTATTGCAAAGGCCGTGTAATAGGCAATTGCAAGTTGAGTATGAGTTTGAAGGCCGAGCCGTAGTGTACTTCACTAACACGAGACAGGCATTAGGCAATTGCCATTTTCGCCGTGGCATATATAGTGATTTTCTCAAAAGAATGCAGAGAAATAAAATATACTTTTTATATTATACATTTAATTTAATTAATGTTAAAAGTTACATTAGTCATATTGGGGCAATTACTAGAAAGAAAATGTTGATTTCCCCGGTACATTTATGTTTGTTTGTCATGTCATGTTTTAGGCAAATAAATTATGATCTATGATTATGTTTGTTGAACTTCTGATGAGGTTTGCAGGTTTGCATTGGATGTAGTGGTAGATGGCTGAAAATCAAATCCATTGGGGTTATTGCTGGAGCGTTGTAAATTCGAAAAACGCTCCTGCAATGGATTTGGTTTTCTTTGTCCGTAAATTCGATACTTTGCGCGTTCTTTTTCGAAAATAATGACAATATTTCCATGCATGTTTGAGAAAAAGCATTATTAATGAAGTGATGAAATTTTTTATTATGTTTCTTATATAAAGCTTGTGCCCATTATATTTATTGTAATTTTAAACACTAGATGACGATCAGCAAGACGATAAATCGGCTGAATCTGACCAAGATGATGATCCTATAACAAAATATAAGTCTTTGCTTGAAGACATTGAAAAGAAAGAAGAAAATAAACGAAATAAAGACATGGAAATGGAAATCACATGGGGAATAGGCATAAAGGATAAAGCTGAAGAATTGGTAAAGAACAAGTTAAATGCAGGTAATAATTATTTAAGACTTAATGATGTTAAATTCTTTAAGATTTAAAATTTGTAATTGCTATTTGTCTTTTTTAAATAAAAATGGTCTGAAAATATAATCTTGTTTTAGATAAAGATTTAACACCGTTTGAAAAGCTGATTCAAAAGAGGAAGGAAAAGAAGAAACAGAAAAAACTAAAGAATAAAGAAGAACACCTCAAAAATGGCAGAGCTGAATTATCAGATAAAGAGTCTGAATCATCTGATGATGATATTCCATCTGATGTTGATATGAATGACCCATATTTTGCTGAGGAATTTAACAAGCCTGAATTCAAAAAAGCAAACCAGAATAAAAAGTCTGTAAACACTGTACAAAATCCTGATGAAAGTGAAGACGAAAAAAGAAAAGCTGAATTAGAGTTACTACTAGATGACGAGTGCGATGGTAAAGCCCACTTTAGTCTTAAAAAAATCCAAGAACAAGAAAATACAAGCAAAAAATCAAAGAGGAAAAAGAAACTTAAACAAAAAATGGAAGAACAGAAACAAAACTTGCCAGATTTCGAAATTGATCTTAACGATAAAAGATTTTCGGCATTGTACAACTCTCATCATTATAACATTGACCCTACAAATCCTAATTTCAAGAAAACTAAAAATATGGAGAAATTAATTCAAGAAAAACTAAAAAGAAGACCAGCAGATATACCAATTTCTGAAGAGCATCAGGCTAAAAAGACTAAAGAAAATGCTGAACTAAGTTTATTGGTGAAAAATATTAAAAGAAAGACTAAAGGTGCTTTAAAAAAATAAAAACAAATGGGTATATAATAATGTTTGGTTTTTTGCGTTTCCTATTTATACATACCATACAAGTTTGATACTTATCAGTGGGGGTGGGTTAGCGTGAATAGTCGACAGAGTAAAATAATCTTGCCTTTACTAAACAATGCAATAACAAGGGTCTGTGATATTAAACAATTATCTATGTCGGAGGCCTATGTTAAGACCAACCTATCTTAACCAAATGGTTATTACGGAACTCGTATCATGACACTGAGGCTCTGCTTGGTCGGTGCTTTTAAGTCCCTTAGGATAGATTTTAGTTTTATTTGTGTATTGCTTTAAGACTAAAAACGATTTTCAAGATTTGTTTCGACAGTAGGTGTTTTTAAATAATGCAATATTAAATTTGTTCGTTCGTTACCGATCTGGAATAATATTTAGTTAACTTAGAAAAGAAAACAAGTACTATCACACATTAATAATATACATGGCAATTTTAAAGATTTTGATGGGTTTCCCAAGATACAGGCTTTGCCTAGTTTGGGGACCTCTTTTTCATTGTCAAAAATTATCTTCTGCAGCACAAATTGTTAACTAATTTTAATATTAATTTTACAGAACTGTGTACCTTTTCTTTTGTGCAATAAAGATATTTATATTTCTACTTAGATTAGGGTAAAATGAAGCTGACATTTTCGAATTGATGTTGGATCTATTATAGATTCTACTATAGAGTATTAAATACAAGTTTTAAAAGGATGGACTGCAGGCTGCACCACTTGTTTATGAAAGAGAGTACGAAAACCTCTGTTCTTGTCTGTTTAGGGTCACTTGCGCCAGCTTGCAACACATTTAACTCAGAGTTAGTGAAAGATATACTCGCCCGTGCTTATTTTATAAAGTACTGAACAAAAAAAAAGTTTTCACAAATAGTATTTTTTTTCTATTTATTAAAGGGGAAGATAGATTTTGAGTCTACATAATTAACTTTTTTATTCCTCAAAACAAGCTTTGTTTTGTTAGAGAATTATTTAACTATACAAAATATACAAGGTAAGGCCAATGAAGGATAAAGTAAACACAATTATGTATGTCAATGTATAATAATAATAACAACGTCCATGATCAATTCCACAAAAAGTATACAAAATTTATAATGAGAAAAACTTAAATATCTAATATCGGTTTCAACTCACTGTGCTTGATATCAACGCTTTTTTTATTTCCCTGCCCAATGCTGCTCCTAGTGGAGGGGGCACCGCGTTACCGATCTGTAATAATATTTAGTTAACTTAGAAAATAAAACAAGTACTATCACACATTAATAATATACATGGCTATTTTTAAACAGTATCTAAATTTTTTAAAGTGAACAACTTTTTCCTGGAAACATGGGTCGAAATACGAGAACAATTTTTGGACTTCCCATACTAAATCGATCAGTCTGATTTGTATAAAGAGTCTAATTTTTTTTCATATTTCGAGCCGAGTTTCTAGGAGAAAGTTGTTTACTTACCGATTCCGAGTCGAACTTATTTTTTTATATTGTTCAAAAATAACCCTGTATAGGTATAAGATTTGATAAAATTATATGTTGTACACGTGGCAGCACGCTCGACTTGCCCACAAGAGCCCCCTTATGTCGCTTGTAATAGCGACGGTTTTAGTGCACGTGTTCAACCGAGTTTGACTTCATCAGTTAAATAAAAGTGCATTGTTGCTTTTATTATAGAGATATCGTTACATTGATTTTAATGAATTGGACCAACTTCGCTACTTTAATGGAAGCTATATAATGTGGCAGAACCAACAAACAAAATAGTCTTGCTATGCCACTCTAAGATGGCGCTGTTTAAGTTGTGTTACATTTTGTTATGCAAATAAGCAGTTCTGTCCGGGTGTAGTACGTGGCCCTGCTCGCCATCGGCGCGGTACCTGTCTGTGCTTGTCCTGCAGCGAGCCGGCGAACACGTAGTGGTCGGGGAAGCCCTGCGAGCGCGCGCACTCGCGCACCGACACCACGCGGTTCTGCTCCGGGTGCAGCACGCGGCCCTGCTTGCCCATCGGCTCCGGGTCCGTCACCGTCGTGCTGAAGTACCCGTCCCATGATATGCGACCTGATGAGAATTATTACAGTTAAGCCGGGTTTATATTTGTCTGATGTGTCATGTTAGGATGGAGATGCTCATTGACGTGGCAGCTTACGGTCACATTTGTATGTCCCATTCTGATGTGTTCTGATGATATTTTGAATAAATACCGTCGTAGCTCACGGATAGCTCTCGCGTCAGTTTTTTTCTCAAACATACTTGGTCATACTTATGGTAAATTTTAAATAGAAAAATATTGGAAAAAATTAACTCGGCCACAAGTGAATTCTCAGACGGGAATCGAACCCGCGACCTTTGGAAATCCGGTCCAATGCTCTAACCGCTGAGCTGAGCTACCGAGACTTCTCGAGAGAAGTCTCGGTAGCTCAGCGGTTAGACTTCTCTCGAGAAGTCTCGGTAGCTCAGCTCAATTTTTCTATTTAAAATTTACCATAAGTATAAAAATAGCATTGAAAAATGCAAAAATTACAAAATCATAAAAAATACTTGGTCATATTTCCAATTATTTTGATAACCTTCTTCGAGATAAATCGATATTACTGTACTGGCCACATAATTGCGAGCAGCGGCCGGCAAAAGTTGTGTGAAAATCCATATCTGTCGTGTTTAGCGGTCAAATGAATGGTCATATCTGTCGTGTAATGAAAAAATGGAACGATCTTTTATTTCGAAATATGGCAACCAAAGAGGTAACTTATCAAAGTTTTTAGTTAAATTTCGAATTGGTTTGCAAATAGAAAGATATTTTAGAAAAAAATAAAACTAATAAACACTTTAGCGTGGGAAAAAATATTGGTGTTTGTTGTTCGTCTGATTTCGAAAAGTAGCCGCGCATTATTTGAGAAAAGTACTATACAAGCCTTGGCCACAACTAGGCATTGATGGACTTACGTATGTGTGCTTCGGCTACGCCTCGGCCCACATTTACACGTTCGTCCATCAAGGCCTCTTGCTAGCACCTGCAGTAATGTACCGAGGCTTTTTTTCAAATCCCAGATTTTGATCGGTTTTGTATTGGCCAGCGACTTGGCCGAATTTTCGAGTGTATGACCGTGTTCTGCTTGTTCCGAGAAGGTTGGGAGAGGTATAGTACGGTTAACGAAAGATGACCACTACGCAGAGGGTGTGGTGGTTTGCTGGGTCCTGCTTGTCCGGGAGGGGGAGGTACTGACCGTAGAGCTCGGCCCAGTTATTGTGCCGGTTGCCGGTGTGGGGCAGGCACCAGGGTATGAGCGTGTTATCCTGCTTGTCCGAGAGAGGCGGGGGGAGGTACTAACCGAAGAGTACGGCCCAGTTGTTGTGTCGGTTGCCGGTGTGGGGCAGGCACCAGGGTATGAGCGTGTTCTCCTGCTTGTCTGGAAGGGTAGGTACTAACCGAAGAGTACGACCCAGTTGTGTCGGTTGCCGGTGTGGGGCAGGCACCAGGGTATGAGCGTGTTATCCTGCTTGTCCGAGAGAGGCGGGGGGAGGTACTAACCGAAGAGTACGGCCCAGTTGTTGTGTCGGTTGCCGGTGTGGGGCAGGCACCAGGATATGAGCGTGTTCTCCTGCTTGTCTGGAAGGGGGAGGTACTGACCGTAGAGCCCGGCCCAGTTATTGTGCCGGTTGCCGGTGTGGGGCAGGCACCAGGGTATGAGCGTGTTCTCCTGCTTGTCCGCGTGCGAGCAAACTCCGCCGGCCGCACACGCGCAAACGCCACGTAACGCGCCGCTAGATGACCGCCCGTTCTTCTTATCTTCGTAACGATATTGTAGCACCTGTAACAATTTCAGAAATTATTATTTTATTTTGTATTACAAAAAAACAAAAGCTTGGTCCATGTTGCAAAATTTAATGAGCAAGTGGCCGCCCTCAATCTCGGAATTATATAGAGTCCGTCTCATAAAAGTGCCCCAAAGAATGTTGCTGCAATTGCCATCAAAATTCGAAAATAAGGAATACCATGGAGATATGCAAACCACATTTTAGTTTCAGTAACATTCCGTGGGACTTCCTTTAAGAGACTGACTACTAACTTTTAAAAAGATTGTAGGGGCGCCCGGTAATACCGCCTTTGGCGCCCTTTTATGACTGGCGCCTAAGGCGGTCGCCCGTCCTCGCCCCCTCCTAATGCCGCTACTGGATATGCGAATTAATGAGAATGATAATATTGATTCCGTTTTGTTTTCATATGATTACAGTTATCTTTGTTATGTTTTAGTGTTTTATATTATGCCCTGTGAAGTCAAAATGTAACACAACATAACCCACCTTGCATTTGTTCCCGTCAGACAGCGCAACGGATAAGTTGGGGAGATCACGCCAGTCCGAGCCCGGCGCGGTGGGAATCCTCGAAATCCGTGCTTGTATCAAAGGAGCCATATTTTTACAAATATGGTCTCGCAGTTTCGCAGCTTCGTCTTTGCTTCTTACTAAACGCTGGAAATGGCTTTCTGGCATGGAACCATATTCGATCTCTATTTTGTTGGCCCCATTGCAAATCCTGGGCAAGTCGCTCATTGCGTCGTGGATGGTGCACGTCCGGCGAGGGGCGGACTCATCCCAATGAATATTGGTCACGAATCTTTTTCCGTCTATCGACGTAGTTAGAGAACAAGCGCGCCTACTAAACACGTGAGTCGGTTCAGGATACAAAGGAAGTTTGTACCCGGGAGCTGCAGCCAATATAATAAGTCTCCTTCTAGTCTGTGGCACTCCATAATTTCCAGCTTGTAAAATACCAAAAGTACATTGGTAGCCCATATCAAGTAACGCCCTCAATGTTAGCTTTAACACCATCCCTTTTTTGAATGCAACAAAATTTCGGACATTTTCGAATATAAAATATTTTGGACGATAGAAGTCACAGTATGATAAATAAGATGCAACTAACGAATTCTTGAAATTGGAATACTCCCGAGAGTTAAACCTATTCATTCCTGAAAATCCTTGACACGGTGGTCCTCCACAGAGCAATTCTACTTCCCCTTGCATTGGCAGTCGCAAGCCCCCTCCACTGTGAGTGGCTCCAGACATGGCATCCTTTAACAATGCATTGCAATCTTCATTAAACACAATGCAGTTTTTATTGTTCAGGGAATAGGCATGAGCAGCTGCTTCGACATTCTCTACAGCCCATCGGCATTCAGTTATTCCTGCTTGGTGCAAGCCTTCTGACAAACCACCACATCCAGCAAACACGTCCAGTGTTCTTAGAGGCCTTATTGCCACTTCTTCCTTTTTGCCAGTGTTAGGCTCGGCTGGTTTACTTGATTTTCCTTTACCCTTACCCTTGTCCTTAATTTTATCAGTGCGACCAACAGTAGTAGCATGTTGAGGAACATTAATAAACTGTTCAGAAGTTTTGTCAAAGGCCATCCTGAAATAAAATCTAGTTGGATCTTGTTCTAACCACCGATGTAAAGAGTCATGATGTGGTATATTTTGTTCATAATATATGTTACAGGGCCCCACTACTGAAGAGAATGGAACTTCTTTGATTTCATCACTCCAATACACAACATTAAGATCTTCATGTTGAGGAAATCTACTAGAAGTATTTTCTGGTCTATATAAAACATTTACTTTCAGATAGATGTCTTGGGGGACAATCAGTGGTCCATCACCACCTGCTACTACAGCTGCAATATAGCCCACACAAAATGGCTCCATGGTGTCTAAGTTTGAACCGCGCAAATAGTTGTCACTTTTCCTATAGTATTCAGGATAGATATCTTCATCTACTTTGTCCAATTTTGGTTTTTGATTTTGAGTACTGTTTAAAGTATTCTTAAGCACAAATGTTCCAGGTTTTAGAAATACGCCACAGCCTTTCTTATAATCAAAGTCTTGCCACCTAACTGAAGACCATTCTGTTCTGTTTGTGTCAGGTACTACAACAGACTTTTCTGTTAGTTTTCCTGAAACTTTTGGTATATTTTTTCCATCTTTCCTAGTTTTTCGCTCACAAGAAGGACAAAATCGATGTTTTCTCAGGGCATTGGGACAAACTGGATCCTCAGGAATATCTTCAAAGCGAGCAGTAAATCTTTCATAATACTTTTTATAAAAGTAAGTTTGGCCATCATCTTCAAAGTTTTCATCAGTGACTTCTTTTCCTCCTAGTTTAAACCAATCTTCGGGCACTTCTTTTTTTTCTACACACGCCTTTCTTAATATGGACGACAAAGGTGCACCATGACAACATCTATCACCCAGAAATACTTCTCTTGGGTCCCCAACTTCACCAAGTACTGTATCAGATGACCTAATAAATACTTCTCCATGAAAGTATCCAGATTTGGGATTACTAGTTTCCTTCCACATGTACACAACTCTTGCAACTAAAGCAGGTATATTAGCTTGGGATGTTTCTACCATCACAAAATCACCAATTTGAAGTTCAGATCCTTCAATCTCAACTTTTTGATAATAAATTTTTGTGGCATCTGCTTTTATTGGTTCTCCAACCCAAGTAATTTTTCTGCTATTACAGCCCGTTAGTTTCACCGGCACAATGTCGTCAATTTTATCATGTTGTTTCTTTTCAGCTATTGTTTGGAAGTCATCATCATCATCTAATTCCGAATCTTCAGCCTGTTCAACAGCCATATTAGGGCATAACCTTCTAACACATGCCTTCTTTGTTCTTCCATGTCCACCAAACTTAGCCATAGCCTTGCATGCATTACATTCACCACAATCGGGTAGTTGGCACGCTTCACAGACACCACACCGCTTTCGCCTCAAAGTCAACTCATGGTTAGTTTTGTCTAATTGGTTACTAAAGAAGCTTTCAAATGTTTTTCTAACTAATGGTGTGGTTGTAGCTTTAGTCCAAGCTTTTTTATCAACCTTTTTAAAATCAATTTTAGCTTTAACTTTCCTTTTGCCAAACTTAATACCCATTAGTTTGATAAGTTCTCGGATACATGGTAAAGTTATGAGAGGATCATCATCTTCATTTGCTTCTAAGCTCACAACTTGATCACAAACAAATTGAGCATGTTTGTGAAGCATCTCTTCACTCATTTTGATATCATCCAGCTCAGGAATTGTTGATTCCCTGAGCACTTCAAGTAAATCTTCATATGTAGGTTGCAAATAATGATATTCTTCTAAATATTCTACAACAACCTTACTCAGCCATATTTTCTCGTATAGGTTATTCATGAGAGGTGTATATTGTTCACTTGGTCTCATTAAATTGTATTCTCCAAATTCAGTTGAAAGTGTAATACAATTTTTTTCACCTCCATCAAATCCATGTATAAACCTGGAATTAAAATTTAGGAGTTAATATATTTGAATCTTGTGCTAATGTTGCAGGTAAAGCACTTAAAAAATATCATAGCTACTGCTTTATTTATAATATTACTAATATGTTACTAACATAAAAAAAATTCATACCATTCAATTATTGGACCAACATCCTTTACTGGTATACATTCCTCATCAATATCAGGGGACTCGGAACAAATTGACTTTAAATAACCTGACATGTATATGCGAATATCATTTTCAATTAGACCTCCATCTATCGGACAGAGATGACCTTGCTCGTCAAAAATACAAAACCCTGTTATATTTGTTTGTGGTCTTTCCATTATATCACCATCATCACCTAAAATATAACAGAGTAATTAGTACTTCATAGCACAATACTCACCTTCATAAATATAATATAGACATCCAACATGCAACTTACCAGAAGCTAAAACTAGTTTTTCATTTGTGAGAGCTATAAATTCTTCAACAGCATCTTGTGGGTGACCTTGGTAATATATTATGTCAGAATTGTTTAAAAATTGACCACATATATCACATTTCTCAGTATCTAAAATGACACTTGACTTTACGTTTGATTCGGATGTAACTCCAACATTAACTTTTTCAACTTCATTAATTCTTGCACTAGACTTTCCGTTTGACTCGGTATCCCCAATATTAACTTTTTCAACTGCATCCATTCTTGAATTAATGTCTCCATTATTAGATACCACATTATTTTTTTCATCACTCTCTTGATTAACCATTGGTTTGAATTCCTTATTTTCTTTTTCATTACATTGTTCTGTATTATTATTTTCTACAGTAGAACTACATTCAACTGAGTGTTTATTATTGCCAAAGGTATCCAGCTTTGTTCGTTTCTAAAATTTGTTGAGGAGTTAGTAAGCCACTTCAGTAGTAAGACTTACTTTACCTATACATTATACTAATGGTTCACTTTGCTGGTGCTGTTTTGACATCTTTCTTGTGCAAATTTTCTAGTATTAGCCGTCTTAATAAAATGGAAGATGCTCACTTATATTCCATTAATATACAAATCACTTTGCTTTGCACAAAAGAGGTACCAAAACAGCCATCATAGCATGCCAATACTGAAATGTTTTTAATTGCAGTTGCAATAATAATTAATGATAAATAGCAAAATAAAGGTCAGAGAGTCGTATAAGATATTGAAAATCCTTAAGATTTCACTTACAGATGCCATGTCTTCTTCAGTTTTTCCTGGGCTTCTATTTCTTTTAGAGGGAAATATATCCGTGATGTACTTTTGATTGTCATTGTGTAAAACATTGTTTGATCTAAAAAAAACAAAAGAATGATAAGTACAACATTACAAATGTTTAAATTTTAGGAAGACTAATCCAAAGGTCTAGTTATTAGATTATACTTATATGCATGCTTACTCAAGTTGTGATATTTTTGATTTTTGTCTTGGGCTATTAGGCCCAAAACAAGTTTTTAATGCCGCCGGCATTTCTACATCGAACTCTATGACCTGTTAATGGAAAATGGTATGTTAATTTCTATGGTCAATACTAGGTCAAAATATATTCTGTTAACTGAAAAAAAGGATGTTCAGCTTACTTACTAACATGTGTAAATATTGTAATAAAATATGTTCTTAAATCCGACCAAGACAATTAGGCGCATGACAGGACTTTTGGCACCTGCACTTTTATGACTGCACTTCTTCTATTAACTGATTAATTAGCGCTGCAGTGATTAACTAATTCATTGCCGCTTTTTGAAATTTTGGTTTTTTAGCTACATATTTTATAGTATTCCTCAGCTGTCATGTGCCTAATTGTTTTGGTCGGATAGACCATGTTTTTTTTTTAAATATCAACCAATCAATGCAAAATTAAATACTAAAAAACCTTACCTGAATTAGATTCAGAACGGCCGGCTGCGGGATTTATCAGAATGTAATCAACTCAAATAGAATGAGAAAGCTCAAAGGCCTGTGCGGTGCTTAATATTTAGAAATTTCATTCTGGCACTGTTTCATTGTTTTATTTAATTTACCTATTTTATTCTACTTTCTTTATCTTCACATCCTTCACTGAAATATGAAATCACAAAACGAATGAAAGAAATGAAATGAAATCTCTGCAAAGGCAAAGGCGCCAAAACTTTTGACAACGACAAAATGGTGACTTCTTTTTTTTAAATATTTTTTATTGGTAACATGGTCATGTAATGTGGATCTCATTTTTTTTATTACAGTCACCCCGACTGTACATTACACGTTTCCCCTTGGGTGCTATAAAAACCTTAAGTGCCGGATAAACAATTCCCCCACCAGTTCGGCTTCCGGCCCAAACACTCATGTCCCCAACAGGTACACCGCATAGTCGAGTATATCTCGAGCGGTTTCTTCCCCCGGAAATACAAGACTGTAGCAGTCTTTTTCGATGTAGCCAAAGCTTTCGATAAGGTTTGGCATGCCGGCCTAGTCGTCAAACTGCGCAGACTTGACCTGCCAGTCCGACTAGTCCGACTCGTAGCTTCATATCTCCGCAACCGTACCTTTCGTTTTAGACACGAAGGCACTCTCTCCTCTCCTCGTGCTATAACAGCAGGTGTGCCCCAAGGCTCAGTCTTAGCTCCCCTGCTGTATATAGCTTACACTAACGACATCCCCCAGCCCGTCAGTGGCGTAGAACTATCCCTTTTTGCCGACGATACGGCCCTATATCGGAAAGGCGCGTCCCTTGCTGCTATCCTCCCGAGATTACAGAAGTCCATCAACCAGCTAGGCGAGTGGTTCCGCAAGTGGCGTATCGAAGTGAACCCGGAGAAATCCTCCGCAGTTCGCTTCGATGCGTCACGCAGACGCGGCACTCCCATACGCTATAGGCCCCCTACCCTACTGGGTAAGCCCATCCCCTGGCAAACCTCCGCCAAATACCTCGGTGTCACCCTAGACCAACAGCTTACGTTTAAGCCGCACGTCAAAAGGGTGACACGCAACGCCCGTTTCTATATGGGCCGCCTCACTCCCATGTTAGGCCGACATAGTAGGATGTCCCTCCGAAACAAGCGAACCCTCTATAAGGTCTGCATACGACCGGTCATGACTTACGCATCTCCCGTATTTGCCCATGCCCAGCCCTCCACCTTGCACAAATTGCAAGTAATCCAAAATATCTTCTGTCGCCGAGCGACCAATGCCCCCTGGTATGTTCGCAATGCGGACTTACACAGGGACGTAGATCTTCCTACCATCCAACAATTCCTCCACAAGGCCTCCGAGCGATTCATCGAATCAGCAGAGAGCCATCCGAACCCCCTTATCCGCGACGCAGTGGCGTACACCCCTCCCGATTCCTTACACCTCTACTCCCGTAGACCCCGATCGGTCCTCACGGACCCTCCCGACCAGCTCTCGACCACCCTGAACCGCCTATTGGAGGCTCAGGAGGCCGAAGCCACAACCGCCCGCCAGTCTTGACCCCTCAGGTCACCCCCCCGTCCTCTTTCATACGGCTGAAGTCCCATTCTGGGAAGATCCCCCTCAGGGTGTCAGTCGTGTAGCTATTCGATTTCAGACGGTCCCCCTCTGGGAGCCGTCACTTTTCATTTAGATTCCGGCCGGTGCCCCGTCTGGGTGTCGGACGTATTTGTACCTCTCAATAGCGCACTTCACTTAGGTGAGTGACGCTCGCGCCGTATCCCTCCCCAGGGTTACGGTCGCTTCAGACGTAGGCTGCCGTCCCTTTCCGGGGAATCCAGCCATAAGGTGGTGTTTAGTCAGTAAGAGTCTGACATAACCTTCGACACAGCCGGCTGTGGGGTATCCAATGCAGGATTCACCACCTCCCTCCCCCGCATCCGGAGGGTTGCCTTTAACTCGGGAAAGGCACAAAAAAAAAAAAAAAAAAAAAAAAAAAAAAAAAAAAAAAAAAAAAAAAAAAAAAGATAAACAATGTCCTATGTCGGTATTCAAAACATTCGTAACGCAAGCGTTTAAGACTTATCGGCATTTAAAGAAGGACCGCACAGAATGACGGTTAAGATTATGGATGCTGGAAATAAAAAAAACTAGCAAACGAAAGTCTAGTTTCACTCCATAGGTGCTCAGTGACGCAAAAATAAATAAGATTTAACACTTGTTCGAGCATCGTACAAACCAGAACAGGGGCCCTACCGCGTAAAATTATCCATATTTTTTACGCGATAGCCCCCCAGATCTGATAAAATCGACGTTTAAAAATGGTACACACAGAGCGGTGTGGTCGGATTTTCATTTGCCAAAATATCAATAATCATACCGTTTGGAGCCAAACGAAGCATTCTACCCAGGGCTTGTTTATCCGGTTAATTTTCAAACCGGTGCAGCAACGAGTACATACAAGCCGTTTCAATAAGGTTTGACTCTACCGAAACCTTAAAAAAACGGTTTCATGAAAGAGCAAAATTAAAAGGGGTTTAAATCAATTAAGCGGTTTATAGAGGTTTTTTCTGCTCTTTATAAGTACCTAAGCACAACGGGACAACGCGAGGTAAAGCGACGTAAAAAAGCTTTTTGCCTGAACTACCGGTTTGCCAACGCGAACGCGCGAGTGGTAAATCGACCAGTGAGCTACACACGGAAGGTCGCTATTAGCCTGATCGCCTCGCCAGTAGCAGGTACATTTCGCAGTTAGAATTTAACCGGTTTATTTAGGTTTTGGAAGCACTTACATTCCGAACACGTCGGAAGCGGTTTATGTAAAAACCTTAATCAAAAACCTCAATTAACCGCTCTTTTTCATACCGATGTAGAAGCTGTGATTCTACCAGCGTAACGTTTGATATGTGACAGTATATAACACTAGAAACCCTTTCAAATAACAAGGCATCAATTTGAAAAAGCGAAACTGTATTTCAAACCATCACACTGTGTCCCTTCTTTGAAACCGTTACGTGAATTTTGCGTTACGAATGTGAAAAAGCAATTCACAGTAAAGAGAATTTCCGTCACTGCGGATCTAGTTTTACCTCCCTGGAACCAATAAGTGCAGTAATCTTACGATACAATTCGAGATTGAAAACTGCAACAAGCTGGTATTAAACAAAGGCTAACTATGCCCTATACTCCGCATCAAAACGGAACAAGTGAACGGGACAATAGAACTCTTGTTGCAACCGCGCGCAATATGATGCACTGTCATGAAGAACTACCTGTCAGCTGTTGGTCTTAATTAATAAGTACAGCTGCTTACGTCCTGAATAGGACTGGGCCCACAAGTGTAGATGGAAAATCACCGTTCGAACTTTGGTTTAATAAAAAACCATCAATAAAACATTTGAGAGTAATAGGCTGCGAATATTACGCCCATGTACCCAAGCAGAAGCGTACAAAGCTATCAAAGAAAGCTCAGAAATGTGTTTTGATTGGTTATGAAGGTGATCATCACCTTCATAACCAATCAAAACACATTTACCGCCTGTGTACACGCCTTACAACTACCGCCTGCTAAAATATGGTAAACCGACACATGTTAGATTGAGAGATGTCACTTTCAATAAGTCGATAATCGAGTCAGTCGGGCTGGAAAAAGAAGACTATGATGAAACTGAAACTGAAATGCATCTAAAGTTCCCTTTGGTCAAACAAAATCCTCAAATTTGAGGATTTTGAAGGAAGTGCAAGAAGAAGTACAAATCGAAACTGAAGATGTACATCAACCTGCAGACATACCTCAAACATTTGAGATTCCTGACTCATCAAACCGTTTAGATCAGTTCACAGACAATAAATCAGTACCTTCAAGCCCCCTGAGCTACGACACGCCCCATATCAATCCGAAGAACATTCTGATGATGACAGTTATCGAAGAAAACGTTGGTATGAACCTTCGAGATAGATCTCTGCTGCGAAAACCTTTGAGATTTGATGACTTTATTATGAATGTCCTGTAAATAGAATAGATTACTTTGAAACGTTCGACCAGTAGCAAAATTAGCTACAGTGAGGTTGATCCTAAATATTGCCGTCAATGAAGGTTAGATCTTCATTGACGGCAATATTTAGGATCAACCTCACTGTAGCTAATTTTGCTACTGGTCGAACGTTTCAATATTTTTTACGCGGTAGTCCCCTGCTTCGGTACTGGAGATCGCAACGCATGTTTGTCTCCGACTTGCCCAAGATATTACTTCTTGTGCGTAGGTATACAATATGCCTGAAGTAGAACGTCCTGTTGTAACGTCACTGTAGCAGAGCACACCTTTCTTGTCACCGTTCTTGTATTTATTTATTTATTTATTTATTTATTTATCAATTTACATGCAGGCTTACAGAGCTAAAGCTTCCAAAACACCAGCAAGTTATACAATAAAAATAAAAAAAAAATACAAAAAAGTCGAATCAAACAGAATCACAATAATTAACAGTTAATAATAGGAAAGGAAAAGAATAAAAATATAAATTCAATTAAGGAAATGTCATCATATTAACAATGTCAGCTTATACTTAGAACGATGGTCAATTAAATTACAAATAATAAAAAATAAAAAGTCATACAAAATTGCAAAAGAAATGTGAAATAAATAAAAACATAAATTCAAATAAGTGTCATTACAACAATGTCAGCCTATGAATAAAATTATGGTAAGTTAAATAAATAAAAACAGTCATGTGTCTAAAGAACCCAAAAATTGCCGAGCAGTGGCCACTAATTGTTCTATGCCGTCAAAGAATAAGTCCGATTGACTGTCATGAGCGAGCATGTCTCCGATGAGGAGCAGTGCACGCACTGTCGGAGCTTGTGCGGCGTACGTGGTTCGCGTCACAGGGCGGGGCAAGAGTCGGGGCCGACGGCGAGGTGCCACTAATCCCGAAGCAGTCTTAGAAATCCGAGCAGGAACCATAATCTGCAACCTCTCTAGCCTGTCCGCGGAGTCCACTTTTTGACGAATTATAGATACATAGTGCATAACAAGAAGTAACCTTCGACGAAGTTCGAGAGTGTCAAGACTGATCATGCCTGTCACAAAAAGTGATGGATATAAAAAAGGAAAATATCCGTAAGACTTTTTATAGAGCCATCGTGCAAACTTTCGCTGTACTTTCTCAAGCATAAGGACATATTTGGTTTCGTGCGGATCCCAGACAATTGCACCGTACTCTAATTTACTACGCACATATGCGGTGTATAAAACCCTAGCAACAGATAAGTTGTCAAACTCGGAAAACGTTCTTATGATAAACCCTAATAGCTTATTAGCAGCTTTACAAATATTCTTCACATGTTTATGAAAGTCGAGCTGAGCGTCTAGGGTCAAACCCAGGTCTCGAATCTCACTTACTCTCTCCATAGTGTCGTCAAACAATTTGTAATCATTCTCTTGCACACAGCGCTTACGTGAAAATGTTATTGTTTTACACTTTTCTTGGTTAAAAGGGAGGTGGTTGAGGTTGCTCCATTCAGATACTGAATTTATATCTTTTTGTAAATTGAGTGCATCTTCAACGCTATTCACACCGAGAAACAATTTAAGGTCATCTGCAAACAAAAGGCACTGTGCGGTTTTTACATTCTCGGGTAGGTCATTAATCATAATTAGGAATAACATTGGGCCAATGGTACTCCCCTGGCTCACCCCAGACCTCGTGTAATAATTATCAGACTCGTAGACATCCAATTTAACATATTGGCAATATGTATATGACTCTATAGTCTACCGTGCCTTCCAGGTATCTGAAAATGCGTTTCACTTTTATGACATCTTCTCTGGTAGGACTTTCCAGATTGCGTGACACAACACTTATGGCATAAGCGATGTCAGGTCTCGACCCAGTCATAAGATAGTTGAGTGCGCCAACAGCTTCTCTGTAAGGGAATTCAGCTGTACCTTCATTTGAATCAGTCTGTGTTCCATCTTTGACAATCGGTGTGCCTACAGATTTGCATTCATACATTCCAAAGCGTTTCAACAATTTCTCAGTATAATGCCTTTGTGTAAGCTTGAGAGAGCCATTTTCTTGCCTAAGGATTTCAAGTCCTAGTAGATAGTAAGATGCAGGCTTGTGGGTTATCTTAAACCGTTTTATCAATTCTTTCGTAAATCTTTTAGATTCTTTTGGATCGGTAGATACAAGATACAACCAACCTATCATCTACGTACAACGCTATAATGATTTTACTATTCTGTCTTATTCTGACAAAAAGGCAGGGGTCACACTGATGAAGATCTAACCTTCATTGACGGCAATATTTAGGATCAACCTCACTGTAGCTAATTTTGCTACTGGTCGAACGTTTCAAAGTAATCTATTCTATTTACAGGACATTCATAATAAAGTCATCAAATCTCAAAGGTTTTCGCAGCAGAGATCTATCTCGAAGGTTCATACCAACGTTTTCTTCACAATTTGACGTCGCAACTGCCTTTCTCAACGGTTCTCTTGATGAAGAAATTTATATGAATCAACAAGAATGCTACAGTGATGGCTCAAAGAAAGTCTGCTAATTAAAGAGAAGTCTTTACGGGCTAAAGCAAGCGCCGAGATACTGAAATAGGTGTATCGTCGATTACCTAAAGAGCATCGGCTACAAGCAGTGTGACCCCTGCCTTTTTGTCAGAATAAGACAGAATAGTAAAATCATTATAGCGTTGTACGTAGATGATAGGTTGGTTGTATCTTGTATCTACCGATCCAAAAGAATCTAAAAGATTTACGAAAGAATTGATAAAACGGTTTAAGATAACCCACAAGCCTGCATCTTACTATCTACTAGGACTTGAAATCCTTAGGCAAGAAAATGGCTCTCTCAAGCTTACACAAAGGCATTATACTGAGAAATTGTTGAAACGCTTTGGAATGTATGAATGCAAATCTGTAGGCACACCGATTGTCAAAGATGGAACACAGACTGATTCAAATGAAGGTACAGCTGAATTCCCTTACAGAGAAGCTGTTGGCGCACTCAACTATCTTATGACTGGGTCGAGACCTGACATCGCTTATGCCATAAGTGTTGTGTCACGCAATCTGGAAAGTCCTACCAGAGAAGATGTCATAAAAGTGAAACGCATTTTCAGATACCTGGAAGGCACGGTAGACTATAGAGTCATATACATATTGCCAATATGTTAAATTGGATGTCTACGAGTCTGATAATTATTACACGAGGTCTGGGGTGAGCCAGGGGAGTACCATTGGCCCAATGTTATTCCTAATTATGATTAATGACCTACCCGAGAATGTAAAAACCGCACAGTGCCTTTTGTTTGCAGATGACCTTAAATTGTTTCTCGGTGTGAATAGCGTTGAAGATGCACTCAATTTACAAAAAGATATAAATTCAGTATCTGAATGGAGCAACCTCAACCACCTCCCTTTTAACCAAGAAAAGTGTAAAACAATAACATTTTCACGTAAGCGCTGTGTGCAAGAGAATGATTACAAATTGTTTGACGACACTATGGAGAGAGTAAGTGAGATTCGAGACCTGGGTTTGACCCTAGACGCTCAGCTCGACTTTCATAAACATGTGAAGAATATTTGTAAAGCTGCTAATAAGCTATTAGGGTTTATCATAAGAACGTTTTCCGAGTTTGACAACTTATCTGTTGCTAGGGTTTTATACACCGCATATGTGCGTAGTAAATTAGAGTACGGTGCAATTGTCTGGGATCCGCACGAAACCAAATATGTCCTTATGCTTGAGAAAGTACAGCGAAAGTTTGCACGATGGCTCTATAAAAAGTCTTACGGATATTTTCCTTTTTTATATCCATCACTTTTTGTGACAGGCATGATCAGTCTTGACACTCTCGAACTTCGTCGAAGGTTACTTCTTGTTATGCACTATGTATCTATAATTCGTCAAAAAGTGGACTCCGCGGACAGGCTAGAGAGGTTGCAGATTATGGTTCCTGCTCGGATTTCTAAGACTGCTTCGGGATTAGTGGCACCTCGCCGTCGGCCCCGACTCTTGCCCCGCCCTGTGACGCGAACCACGTACGCCGCACAAGCTCCGACAGTGCGTGCACTGCTCCTCATCGGAGACATGCTCGCTCATGACAGTCAATCGGACTTATTCTTTGACGGCATAGAACAATTAGTGGCCACTGCTCGGCAATTTTTGGGTTCTTTAGACACATGACTGTTTTTATTTATTTAACTTACCATAATTTTATTCATAGGCTGACATTGTTGTAATGACACTTATTTGAATTTATGTTTTTATTTATTTCACATTTCTTTTGCAATTTTGTATGACTTTTTATTTTTTATTATTTGTAATTTAATTGACCATCGTTCTAAGTATAAGCTGACATTGTTAATATGATGACATTTCCTTAATTGAATTTATATTTTTATTCTTTTCCTTTCCTATTATTAACTGTTAATTATTGTGATTCTGTTTGATTCGACTTTTTTGTATTTTTTTTTTTATTTTTATTGTATAACTTGCTGGTGTTTTGGAAGCTTTAGCTCTGTAAGCCTGCATGTAAATTGATAAATAAATAAATAAATAAATAAATAAATACAAGAACGGTGACAAGAAAGGTGTGCTCTGCTACAGTGACGTTACAACAGGACGTTCTACTTCAGGCATATTGTATACCTACGCACAAGAAGTAATATCTTGGGCAAGTCGGAGACAAACATGCGTTGCGATCTCCAGTACCGAAGCAGGGGACTACCGCGTAAAAAATATGGATATGGACATGGACTTCATTTGACAGTTTAATGACCATAATAATATATGGTAATTGTATAAGCTTCAACTGTCAAATGAAGCCCATACCCATATCCATATTTTAACGGAAGAAGCCAAAACTAAAAAAAAAATATCCATATTTTTTACGCGGTACGGGGGCAGAACTCGTTGGCTGCAAGTACTTGTACATTACTATATCATTTGTGGCTGCAAGCGAGACAGCACGTGAAATAATGTGGCTGAATAGGCTCATTAATGAAATCTCCAACATAAAAGAGACACCTGTGTTGCTAGTTGACAATGATGCCGCCATTAAGATATCGCAGAATTCTGAACTGCACAGAAGAAGCACATTGCTCTTCGACACTTTTACATCAGGGAACTAGTTACTGACAAGGAAGTTGAAGTGAATATGTTCCTAGCCGACTGAATACCAATGTGCAGATATCTTAACGAAATCAGGGTCCAAGCCACGGCTTTTGCTGATTTTAGACAAGCTGGGCATTTAGTAATGATGAAGCACTCAAAAAGGGAGGATGTAAAGGAGTTTAATATCCTTTTATTTTTTTGTATGCTTCCTTTTTTAGGATGTCTCTATAGTCACTGTGTCCAAGGTCTTGTTTATTGTCTTGTCAAAAGTTATTTATTATATTTTTGCTTTATTTTAATCCAACTGTTCTTTTAATTATTATCACGACCTCAACATTATAATTTTTTTTTCATCTTTTCAGTTGGCTTGTTTTTTGAAGAAGGCGGGTTTTTTTTATTATATATTTTTAATTTACATCATTGGTCATGACATGATATACCTTTTCGTGATCGAATACGATCAATCAGTCTGTCTGTCAAGCGCGGCTACTTGTACATTACTATATAATTTGTGAGCGCGGCTATGACACACAACACTAGCGATGGGCCGAGTCGCAATTTTTTCAACTCGAGTTAACCGAGTTGATATCATTGCCGACTCGGTTTGCAACTCGGTTCAAACCGGTTCAGTTGAGTTTACGGTGCGATAGATGGCATTTTGTTTGTGTTTGATATATTTAACCAAACCGACTCGATTGCGGTTGCAACTCGGAGTCTGCAAGTCGCAACGGCAATTACGGCAAAGTAAATGAGTTAAACATTAGCTTCGATTTTATTACTATTTTGAGTAAGGTTGTTTAAAAAATATCTTGATTTAGGTATTCCAATAGAAATTAATAACAAACAACGTAACTTTAGTTAAAAGCAAGCGAGTTAAGCAAACAATAACTTACTACCTACTATTTTACAACAAATTAGTTGTGTAGTGACTCGGCTTGGGCTCCCTCGATTCGGTCGGCTTAACTCGGTTTGGCGATCGGTCACGGAGCGGCGACCGGCGACGACGGTCGAAGCAAGCCGAGCGATCCACACAACACACCAATCGAACCGAGTCGGCGGCGGTTCGGTTCAAACCGCCGCCGCCGCGCCCGGCGCGGCCGCCTGCGTACGCGACTCGACAACGAAGCGAGTCAAACCGGGCTAGGACAAAATCAACTCGAGTTGACCGGTTAGATAAGCAACTCGAGTTAACCGAGTTATTTGATTCGAGTCGCCCATCGCTACACAACACACACATAAGTACTGAAAAGATACGATACGATACAAATGGTCACCTTAATAAAATTTTATATGTCTATGGTGGTCTAATATTATTAGTAACGTCAAAGAACCCAAATTATTAGCGTCATCGAAGAGTTTATGAAATAGAAAAATTCTACATAATAACTAATGAAATTATTTTAATCTATACTTATACTAATAATATTATAAAGCTGAAGAGTTAGTTTGTTTGAACGCGCTAATCTCAGGAACCACTGGACCGATTTAGAAAATTCTTGCTACATTTCTCCCGAGTGACATAGGCTATATTTTATCCCGATATTCCCACGGAAACGGGCACCACGCGGGTAAAACCGCGAGATCCTCGCTAAAATTAGCTAAGCCATTACAAAAAAATTACGTTTGACGTCACCGTCACGTGTTTTGACTTTTGATTGACACAAGATATAATTTGTGGACACAAGCAAAAGTAATGTTCTGTGGTGTAAACGAAAACTATCGGAAACTACGCACGTGGATTTGTTTCTTCATTACTTTTTTGTTGAATTTTATAAATGGAAATCCCAGATGGTCAGGATGAAAAAGTGGAACAAGGCCCGGTGGAAAACGCATGGGCTATGAAGATCCCTAAATTCACGCCTGAAGATAACCCTCATGGCTTACTTGAGGAGAGTAAATTTGCCACTTTATTTCCTAAATATAGAGAACAATATTTAAAAGAATGTTGGCCACTTGTACAGAAAGTCTTAAAAGAACATCACATAGTAGCAGAGTTGGATTTGATAGAAGGAAGTCTGACAGTAAAAACTACTAGAAAAACATGGGATCCATATATTATTATAAAAGCAAGGGATCTAATGAAACTCTTGTCTAGAAGTGTACCATTTGAACAAGCTGTAAGAGTTTTGGAGGATGAAATTGGGTCTGACATAATAAAAATAAATTCATTTGTGCACAAAAAGGAAACATTTTTAAAACGAAGGCAGCGTTTAATTGGACCCAACGGAGTAACATTAAAATCAATTGAATTATTGACCGAGTGTTATGTTCTTGTACAAGGAAACACTGTATCTGCAGTAGGACCATACAAAGGTCTTGTTCAAGTCAGACGAATAGTTGAAGATACCATGAAAAATATTCATCCAATGTACAACATAAAAAGTCTAATGATAAAAAGGGAATTGATGAAAGACCCTAAGCTGAAGAATGAGAATTGGGACAGATTTTTGCCTAAGTTTAAAAGTAAAAATGTTCCAAGGAAACAACCAAAGAACAAAGTCAAGAAGAAACCATACACTCCATTCCCTCCTCCTCAAACTGAGAGTAAAATTGACAAGGAACTTGCAACAGGAGAATATTTCCTTAAAGACGAGCAAAAGAAAGCAAAGCGTAGACAAGAAAAAGAGGAAAAACAAGCTGAGGCCAAGAAGGCAAAACAGGAGCAAAGGCAGAAAGATTTTATCCCACCAGAAGAGAAACCAGTAGAGTCTTCAGCATTTGAAACTAGTATTGATATTAATAGATTTAAAGCAAAAATTAAAAAGGCGTCTAAACATCAAAATGGACTCTCAAACAAAAAGTAATTTTCTTATAAAAAATACAGTTAAACAACTAGTTACATGTTTCATTTCTTTATTTTCACTAATTTCAATTCAGGTATATTATTATTACGAACAATATATTCTTTGCCATTGAAGAAAGGTTGTAAAACCTTTGGTATTTTTATCTTTCCTTTTGGGTCTTGGTGAGTTTCAATAAGTGCAATTAGCATTCTAGGGACTGCACATGCTGTACCATTGAGTGAATGAACATATTTATTGCAATCTTCATCTTTGAATTTGATGTGTAATCTTCTGGACTGGTAATCTGTGCAATTACTGCAGCTAGAAATCTCGCCATAGCTTTTACGCCCTGGCATCCAAGCTTCTATGTCATATTTTCTGTAAGGGAACTGCTTAGTTTAGTATTTTTATAAATATTAGATAACTCCATTAACCATCACTTTAGAGAAAATTTGGTAAAATTAGTGAAAAAAAAATTGTGGACAATGTGTAAAAAAAAACATTTAACCTCCTTTAGATTATTATTGTTAAACTTAATGAGTATGAATAAATAAAGTCATGTGGATAAATTAACATTACCGATATGCAGATGCTCCCAACTCATGAGGTGGCATATCCAAGACTCTCATATGAAAGCCCAGTGTAGAAAACAAATCTTCTTGTGTTTGTCTTATAAACTCAAGCATATCATCTGATTGTTCAGGAGTGGTAACACAAAACATCTCCACCTTTGTAAATTGATGTACTCTAAAGACAGAAGAGGTGTGCTTATGTTGCATGCAAAATCCTTATCTTTTCTTAATTTTCAATAATTAAATTGCAATGCAAGCCTTTAACAAATAACTGATTTTCAATAGACTGATTTTATTTAGAGTTACTGATATAAGACTTATTAAGCACACATGATAAGTAGGAAGATGATTAATGAATTATTTATTTCAATCCTATCCTACACAGATAATAAATGCGAATGTTTGTGAGGATGTTTGGATGGATGTTTGTTACTCTTTCACGCAAAAACTACTGAACCAAATTGGATGAAATTTAGCACACGGATATAAGATAGTCTAGATTAAAACATTGGCTACTTATTATCCCGATATTCCCACAAGAACGGGACCTATGCGAGTGAAACCGCAGGCGGCCACTAGTAATACATAAAGTAAAGAATAGGTAAAAACACTTTTAAGTATATCTTTCTTCTTCTACAATACTAAGTTGCTTAATAAAGATATTCAAGCTCTCTTTACCCTTGTGCCAGTACCTGTGCATTTGATACTTTATCTACTTACCTATAAATACCCCTTTCCTCAAGAATATTAGATGTCTCAGCGCGATAGCATCTGCTTACAGCTGCAAGTTTCAATGGCAAATTTTGCTTGCCATGGACAGTGTTCATCAATAAACCAGCTAATGACATTTCCGCTGTTCCAGATAGATAGAGATCTGGGCCATGATGTTGAGGATCTAATGAATAGATCTATAAAAATACACAAAAGGGTAAATAACATTTATATTTGTACCTAAATAATTAAAGTAGGAAGTTGGGGTATACCTGAGTGCGATCACGGTTTACTGTCATACCACAGCTCTCCAAAACTTTGCTAGGAAGGATATCAGGAACTGATACCAGTTGGAATTGTTTACCCAAAAGGAATGAGATTGTGTATTTAATCAATGCTTCTTCTAGTTCCGCTAAGTTTCCTAAAAAGTAATAACTTTTGTGCCCACATGTATTTCCCAATTTATCTGTCCTCATCAAATTGAGTCTTCTAGTTATTTCACTGAACTCCAAAGGTTCATGGTTTTCAAAATTTTCTTTTTTATTGATCTCACAAACTATACTTGGGTTTTCTTTATAATGTTGAACTTTAGGATGCGTTTTGTTTGGTAGCCAACAAAGTTCCTTATAGAAGCTAGATTTTAGCGATTGATAAGAACTGTCTGTAGTTGGTGTACTTTTAATTGTTTTATAATAATCAATAACACTATCTATATTGCCAATACCTTTTCTAAGTTCAATGTTTTGTTTGATTTCAGGGATGTTTGCAGGGTTGCAATAATAATCTATATCAATATCTGGTAAAGCAGCTGATGAACATAATCTTGTATACTTAAGTCTATGTAGGTACTGGCACTTGACTAATATGTGCATGACCATTTTTATATAAAAAAATAAACTTTTGCACTTATTATTACACACAGGTGTACCACAGGGCTACAAGTGAACTGATCCAGGCTTTGCAGGGCTTTCCTATTGGAAAAAAGGTAAATGTGAATCAAAACACATTCCATCCAGTCAGTTCGATTACGTTATCAAAATATATAATTAATGGAATTATGTCTTGATTTTATCGTGTGAGTGCAAAGTAACCTAATCTGTAGATATTAATTTCATGTGTTTCACATCACAAACAAAACAATTCAAACTAATATTTCTTCTTCTTTTTATGTAGTGGCGGTGCCCTTTTGGATTTCGTTTCAAATCAAATCAAATTAATGATTGATTCTGACATTGACATGACTGGCTGACTGACCGGTAGATCATGTCACGATCATGTCGAAGTAGTAGAGTAGACTTTCACTACGGGACGTTGGCGGAATTTTTGTGGAAAACGGAAGAAACCAGAACTAAAAAAAAAAAGTCTACTCTTTTTTTTTTTTAAGGCTAGTTGACTTTGGCGGAATTTCTGTGGAAAAAGGAAGAAAGACTTAAGGAAAAAAAAAAAAAAGATTTGTCGAAAAAACATGGCGGATTTCGAACATAAGCAGAGAGATTAGCGGACTACACATTATCAATATATTGTCAATATTTTGACAATGTTATTACTTTCAAGCAATGTGACGGAATGATGAAAAACGATGAAATGACGGAAAATTTTGATATTTCGTAAAAATATCAATATACTGTCAATATATTGACAATATATTGACAATATATTGTCAATATATTGACAATATACTGTCAATATATTGACAATATATTGATGACCTTGGAACGCACATTATTCCACGGTATCGACCGCGACTAGGGATGCCCGAGTTTTTGCTATGAATCGATCTTTTGGATCGCATGAGAGCGTAACCCAAAAGATTGATTCACGAGCTTGAATCTAGATAGATTCAAGCTTTTCCCCAACCTATTATTTAGTACCTAATAATAGTAAAGTAACCTCGGAATGTTCTTTATTCTTTTTACTAACTAATGAAAGTAAATTAACCTCTGGTTGTTCGAAAATAGTAGGTAGGTAGATTCTAAAATAATAGCCTACTTCATCGTTTCAGACTTCAATCGGTTTACTTATCTTCCACTTTGTATGAGTTGAGGTGCTTCTTCTAATATTTATCACTAAGGCCCACTTGCGCTTAACATATTGAACTCATTGCTACCTTTGCCTGCATCTAACTCTGAGTCAAATGTTAATTTAACTCGGCGCAAGTTGGTAAAAAATTATTATCTCATTGGCTAGCAGATCAAATTATCACAAATATAATTTGGTATAAAGTTACAAACTTTATTAAAACACCTAATCAAGGATTAAAAATCCAAATAGTTAGTTACTTCACACCTTCCCTGCATTCTTGCAATAGTTGTTAAGATGTACTAGCTGTTTTATACTAGCTGCTGTTTGCTTCTTTTTATGAATTTATCAGATATATAGATCCGTATAGATCATGATACATAGATCTATAGATAATCCTACCTAGTCTTCACCAACCTATAACAATAATTTAGTTTTTAATATTCTCTCACAAAACAAATACACTTAAAAGTGCAATAAGAATGTAATGGACTGGGTTTGTTTAATATGATCATAACGAAACAATTAATATTTAAATAATACGTATTAATTTAAAATAATCAAAATACAGCAGTCGCGCTATCATAATTACGTGTTTTTGTTTATTTCTGTATAACCTTTAAGGTAACATAAAAATTATTACTAAGCAACTTTCCTACTTGATATTCATTTTTTCATTCATGAAACATTTTATTAATTTGCATCACGGGCACCGCCAGTAATTACGAATCACATACTCGTATTTCACTATCTCCACTGCTTACAGTATATTGTCAATATATTGACAGTATATTGTCAATATATTGTCAATATACTGTCAATATATTGACAATATATTGATGACCTTGGAACGCACATTATTCCACGGTATCGACCGCGACTAGGGATGCCCGAGTTTTTGCTATGAATCGATCTTTTGGATCGCATGAGAGCGTAACCCAAAAGATTGATTTACGAGCTTGAATCTAGATAGATTCAAGCTTTTCCCCAACCTATTATTTAGTACCTAATAATAGTAAAGTAACCTCGGAATGTTCTTTATTCTTTTTACTAACTAATGAAAGTAAAGTAACCTCTGGTTGTTCGAAAATAGTAGGTAGGTAGATTCTAAAATAATAGCCTACTTAATCGTTTCAGACTTCAATCGGTTTACTTATCTTCCACTTTGTATGAGTTGAGGTGCTTCTTCTAATATTTATCACTAAGGCCCACTTGCGCTTAACATATTTAACTCATTGCTACCTTTGCCTGCATCTAACTCTGAGTCAAATGTTAATTTAACTCGGCGCAAGTTGGTAAAAAATTATTATCTCATTGGCTAGCAGATCAAATTATCACAAATATAATTTGGTATAAAGTTACAAACTTTATTAAAACACCTAATCAAGGATTAAAAATCCAAATAGTTAGTTACTTCACACCTTCCCTGCATTCTTGCAATAGTTGTTAAGATGTACTAGCTGTTTTATACTAGCTGCTGTTTGCTTCTTTTTATGAATTTATCAGATATATAGATCCGTATAGATCATGATACATAGATCTATAGATAATCCTACCTAGTCTTCACCAACCTATAACAATAATTTAGTTTTTAATATTCTCCCACAAAACAAATACACTTAAAAGTGCAATAAGAATGTAATGGACTGGGTTTGTTTAATATGATCATAACGAAACAATTAATATTTAAATAATACGTATTAATTTAAAATAATCAAAATACAGCAGTCGCGCTATCATAATTACGTGTTTTTGTTTATTTCTGTATAACCTTTAAGGTAACATAAAAATTATTACTAAGCAACTTTCCTACTTGATATTCATTTTTTCATTCATGAAACATTTTATTAATTTGCATCACGGGCACCGCCAGTAATTACGAATCACATACTCGTATTTCACTATCTCCACTGCTTACAGTATATTGTCAATATATTGACAGTATATTGTCAATATATTGTCAATATACTGTCAATATATTGACAATATATTGATGACCTTGGAACGCACATTATTCCACGGTATCGACCGCGACTAGGGATGCCCGAGTTTTTGCTATGAATCGATCTTTTGGATCGCATGAGAGCGTAACCCAAAAGATTGATTTACGAGCTTGAATCTAGATAGATTCAAGCTTTTCCCCAACCTATTATTTAGTACCTAATAATAGTAAAGTAACCTCGGAATGTTCTTTATTCTTTTTACTAACTAATGAAAGTAAAGTAACCTCTGGTTGTTCGAAAATAGTAGGTAGGTAGATTCTAAAATAATAGCCTACTTAATCGTTTCAGACTTCAATCGGTTTACTTATCTTCCACTTTGTATGAGTTGAGGTGCTTCTTCTAATATTTATCACTAAGGCCCACTTGCGCTTAACATATTTAACTCATTGCTACCTTTGCCTGCATCTAACTCTGAGTCAAATGTTAATTTAACTCGGCGCAAGTTGGTAAAAAATTATTATCTCATTGGCTAGCAGATCAAATTATCACAAATATAATTTGGTATAAAGTTACAAACTTTATTAAAACACCTAATCAAGGATTAAAAATCCAAATAGTTAGTTACTTCACACCTTCCCTGCATTCTTGCAATAGTTGTTAAGATGTACTAGCTGTTTTATACTAGCTGCTGTTTGCTTCTTTTTATGAATTTATCAGATATATAGATCCGTATAGATCATGATACATAGATCTATAGATAATCCTACCTAGTCTTCACCAACCTATAACAATAATTTAGTTTTTAATATTCTCCCACAAAACAAATACACTTAAAAGTGCAATAAGAATGTAATGGACTGGGTTTGTTTAATATGATCATAACGAAACAATTAATATTTAAATAATACGTATTAATTTAAAATAATCAAAATACAGCAGTCGCGCTATCATAATTACGTGTTTTTGTTTATTTCTGTATAACCTTTAAGGTAACATAAAAATTATTACTAAGCAACTTTCCTACTTGATATTCATTTTTTCATTCATGAAACATTTTATTAATTTGCATCACGGGCACCGCCAGTAATTACGAATCACATACTCGTATTTCACTATCTCCACTGCTTAAATACTACTACCAACTCAAAACTCGCAACATTGTGTTGCCATATAGTGAAGTTGGTAAGTTTCTCAATAACACGTTTTCTATTCTTTTGTGTTATTATAATAAACTAGACTTATACTTAATCTTAGATTTTTTTATCTTTGATTCAATAAGAATTGGATCCCTATTCTTATCTTAATTAGCTTGAAACACTTCATTCCAATTTATTTATGTATTATTCTATAAGTTTAAAACTATTTTTAATGCATGCGAATCGGGTTCGA
This sequence comes from Chrysoteuchia culmella, assembly GCA_910589605.1. Classification (NCBI taxonomy): domain Eukaryota; kingdom Metazoa; phylum Arthropoda; class Insecta; order Lepidoptera; family Crambidae; genus Chrysoteuchia; species Chrysoteuchia culmella. The sequence continues at coordinate 9,942,853 of OU342651.1, forward strand.
ATCCCGTCAGGGCGACATGAGACAAGTTGCTTTTTTCGAGTATATTTTCTTCTTTAATATTTATCACTTAAAAATAGCATTGTAAAATGCAAAATTTAAAAGTTATAGCATGCGAATTGATCTATAGACGGATTTTTAATTCAGTAGAGTAATTTGAATCTTGCTTTAAACTGTTTCTCGTAACGATTTGCGCAGATCCAGTTCCAGTTCAGTAAGCATTGATTCCATTCACGCACCAAATTCAATAATTATTATCATTTTAGATAGCAAAATTTTAATTCAGCATTATTTTAACAAAGTGAAAACCTACGTACATCTTAAGTTCATTGAAATAATATCTATCTCATGTGGAATGATGAATTCTATGTACAAGTTGATGGAGTAGCAATGGGTTTTCCTGTCTCCCCCATAGTCGCCGACATATTTATGGAGGATTTCGAGGAGAAGGCGCTGGCTTCAGCACCAGTGTATATAACTTTGAGCCACACAGTGTATCGGAAAGCAACACATACAGACAGATACCTAAATGGTGACTCACACCATCATCCTTCACAGTGATAGCTACCGTAGGGAAATCTTTGTTTTAGAGAGCTCGCGGCATCTGTGACGAGAAACACCTGACTGCTGAGCTTCGACATGTCGAGCAAGTACTAAGAAATAACAAGTTGCAAGTACCACGCAGATGTCACAGAAACCGCGCCAAACCAGTCACAATAGAACGTCAACCTGCCACATTATACCATTTGTGAAAGGTGTCACAGACAAGATTGGGAGAATTCTAAAGCACGCTTCTATTAATACTTACTTTAAGCCGCCCAAGAAGATCAACCAATTCCTACCACCAGTCAAGTGCAACATACCCTTTCAAGTTGCAGGTGTCTACAAACTGGATTGTGACCGTGGGCTCTCCTACATCGGGCAAACAAAGAGAAGCATAGCTGGCGTGAAAAATAGGCGCGAAAACAAGTCTGCAGTGTGTGAACATGCTTTTGAGGGACCCACCCACTACATCAGGTTTGGCAAGCCACAGATACTCGCCAGGGAACCAAAATTTGTCCCCAGAATGCTACGTGAGACCATTGAAATCACCAAATATCCAAACTTCAATAGAGATGATGGGTGGAAGATTCCACCAGCTTGGGACTCTATTCTTCATAAATTAAAGTCTCAACCCAAATCACGCACTGCAAGACCCAAAGATACGGTTAGCTCTTTTTGTAGATAAATATAAAAAGTAAAGGTGGAGATAACATATCTTAATTTCTTTATAAACGTGGAGGTCGGCCAGCTCTCGAAGTTTTCTTGGCAGCTTCTTTCTTCGAAGGTCCTCTCAATTTGTGAACTGCCAGTAGAGTCTTTAGTTTTCTCTTTTCTTAATAATAAAGATTTAAAATAATAATTAAATCAAAATATCAAATCAATAATAATTGTTGCCGTAGTAAATGTCTAACCGTATCCGAACGAAAAAATAAATTAAATTTTCGAGGGTAGACTTATAAGTAGCCAGTCATCCCGTGACCACGGCAGCTGAAAAGATGCCGAAACATCGAGAAAATAAAAAAAACCCCTAAAAAACCTAAAAATACGGACAATTTCAACTTAGTTCGTGAAATATAGCGCGTTTGATATCCGTAAAAGTTGTTTTATTTCAAAGTGAAAACCTGTCAAATCACTCTACTGAATCAATAATCCCGCTTATTATATTTAGAACATAAAGCAAGCCATTCATAAAGAAGAAGAAGAATAGTAAAGATCGGATGCCCGTGAATCTATTTAAAAGATCGGAGATCGTATGGGTAAAAGATCGATCTTCCAAAAGATCGATTCAGATCGGGCATCCCTACCGTGACCGACCGGGGACGGGGGAGTCCCGACTAGCATGCCTCTTTATTATTTTGTTTGCCCGATCGATTCAGCATCCCTACCGCACAGTGGGACGGATTTCGGATTTGCGGACGTAGGACTTTTTTGTCGAATATCATTATTTTTTTATGCCAATCGATAGTCCTAATTAAGACGATAAGATTTATTTGCCGCAATTTTGTTGCAAAAGTTATGACTAACGAGAAAAATTCAATTTTCACAAAAGTTGTATGGGAGCATAACTAACTTGCTCTATAAATACCAAGTCTTGGCAGATCTCAGCCTGATATTTGGTAGGGTTAATCTATGGGTGTATATATAGCGCGAGTGCCACATACATAGTATTGCCCCGGACGTCCCCGTTTTCCAGATATATAATAAATAGAATAATTCAATTGTTAATACTTAAGCTGGAACAATACAAACGAAGGGGCTAATTGTCTAATTTAAAATCTATCGCAATCTCTTTCAATTCGTAATTTGAAAGATTTTCAGGCCGTCACTATTTGAGATTTGAAAGGGATTGTGATCGGAACGCGTTTTAAAAGGTATGGAATAAACGAAATTGAACTGTCTAAGCAATATGACAGACGAATATATCACAATCACAATACCTCTGAAAGGGATTGTGATAGATTTTAAATTAGACAATTAGGGGGTTGATTTGTAAATTAAACCTATTAAACTATTAATAACTCAACTCAAATTCGGTTTTTACATGTGTTCATTTTGTGATATAAGACTATTGAGTCTTGTTGATAGTTAATAAAATTAACATACAATTCATAATATTCACGTTGTTCCGTTTTTTTTACAACTATTTGGAGTTTAGTAATGCCTAAGAAAAAGTAGAAAAAGTACCTAAGTTCAGCCTCATATATCTGGAGAACGGGGACGTCCGGGGCAATACTATGTATGTGGCGGTCGCGCTTAATATAAACACCCATAGATTAACCCTACCAAATATCAGGCTGAGATCTGCCAAGACTTGGTATTTATAGATCAAGTTAGTTATGGTCCCATACAACTTTTTTGAAAATTTTATTTTTCTCGTTAGTCATAACTTTTGCAGCAAAAGTGCGGCCACTAAATCTTATCGTCTGAATTAGGACTATCGATTAGCATAAACAAAAAATATAATATTCGACAAAAAAGTCCTACGTCCGCAAATCTGAAATCCGTCCCACTGTGTACCGTGACCGACCGGGGACGGGGGAGTCCCGACTAGTGATGGAACATTTTATGAATAGCATGAATAGCATGCTAAAAATCATATGAAATGATTGTCATTGTGATAAATGTTAAACAAGAAAATATACTAGAAAAAAAGCAACTTGTCTCATGTCGTCCTGACGGAATGTGTCAAGTTGCTTTATTTCTAGTATATTTTCTTGTTTTAATATTTATCACATAAAAATAGCAAAATGTAAAATCAAAAAAGGAAATATATAATGATTTTCATTATTCACTTTCCTTCACATTGACTGCTACAATTCCACACTGTGAAAATCGCAGATTGCTCCTTCTCTTCACGAGTTCCAATTATAATGAAATATGAATTATGATGAATGATAGCTAAATAATTAGGAATTAGCGATTTAAATGAAACGCTCCTAAATGAAATATTACTCTGTCGTATGATTTTCATGTCAGGTAAGGCAGAACGGCAGAAGCCCCGGTTGTGGTCACTACCCCTTTTGTGGCCATGATTGAATAACTAGGTAAAAAACAGGTGCAAGCAATTTTCGACTGACATTCCTTATTGGCACAGATTAATAAATAGTTACTTCGTAACAGATATACCACTCTATTGTAAATGTTGGTACTTGCATTTTATAATAGCCTACTCTTTGCAGCTGCGCGTTTCGGCGCGCGAAAATATACCGTATTAAGCGGGCGTAAGCTTGCTATTGCTTCACAGCTTCGTGCGGTCGCATGACCTTGAAGCAAAAGCAATAACAGACTGCAGCTTCCGAAAAAAATATATATTTTACAATGTTGGTGAATTATATTAGTAGGATATTTGTACGATCGATAGGTACTTAAAAACTTAATATAAGTAATTATTGTGATCAAATATCTTTATTATTAATTTTAAAACGTTATTATTAAACGAAAATAATGAAAATCAAAAACCCTTTAAAAACCTAAAAAATACGGACAATTACAACTTAGTTCGTGAAAATATAGCGCGTTTGATATCCGTAAAAGTTGTTTTATTTCAACGAAAATAATGATTTATGTAGCAACTCACCTTTCTTCGTCAGTAGGTAAATTAAACAAGAAAGATCCTTGTTATTCGTCTTGCTCGCTGTAGGTACATCCAAATACCGACATACATTTCCAGAAGCAGAAACCATTGTCAATATGAACCTACGAAATAATTCGTCGAAATAATCGTCGTCAGTCACGATCCCGAACCAAATTTTAGCGCACACAGTTACGTAGGTACGCAACACTCGTCCGGCGGCAACCCTACTGTATTTGGATACTCGAGTGTCCGTCGCTCGGCCGGTAGGCAACTAACGCGCGTAAGTACATGGAGTGAACTAGGCCTGACAAGGGGGGCAGTGACCACAACCGGGACTTCTGCCGTTCTGCCGTACCTGACATGAACATCATACGACAGAGAAATATTTCACTTAGGAGCATTCATTTAAATCGCTAATTAGCTATCATAATTCATATTTCATTACAAGGAGCAAATGTGAAATTAGCCCAATATGTGGAACAAAAACACAGTCTGTGAAATATCAGTCTGTGAAAAATCAATTTATTCATTGAAAACTACGCCCTGTTGCTAAGTATCTTAGGGTCAATTGCAACCTTTCCTCGGCTGATATCGATTCTCTTAATTGTATCCTTTTTTTAGTGATTGGGGTAATCAGATTTAAAAGCATTTGATAGGCCTCGTTTGACTGTGGTGTATGCGTCACCTTCCCATATATAACAATGTAACTATTAGGATAACTTCAGTAATAAATCATACGTTTAACAAATCAGTTGAGTCATTTAGTCGCCTCCCGGTTTCCCAACATTGCATGGCGACCCTGCCAGTGCTGCCTTTAGGCAGTGCTGCGCAGACGGTTTAGTTATTTTAAGAAAATCAATATTAATAAAATAACAGTAACTTTTGTGACAGTGAAAACCCAAAAATGAACAATACTGTTTAGTGAAGGACAAAAATATTACGTTAAAGTGAAAAGTAGGAATTAAGATTAAAATAATAATAAAAAAGTACATTAATATTTTGTTTTAGTAAGAACGAAATAAACTAAACATAAAAACAGAAACATAAATAGATTTCATATAAATGTGAATAAAAAAGGACAGATAGTTAACAAAATTAAGTGGAGCAGTCATCGTCAAAAAAAAAAAAAGCTAAAGAACAAGATGTGCGTTGCGGCTGGAGTGGCGAAGTTCAAGAAGGATAAATGCTGGGCGCCGGGAGATGTAAGAGTCAGATGAGGAGATGAGGATGTATTAACTGGAGCTAAGTACAAGTGAGCTGGGTGCCGGGAGATGCTGGAGTCGGATGAGGATGCTGCAGGGTGAAAGTTGACTTCGAGCCACTATCGGCATTGTACACATCGAGGCACATCGAGAATTCGGGAGCGTTGCGCATTTCTTCAACACCGTTACTATTGTTTATTTATGTGTGTAAAGGGCACGTTAAAAAGATACGTCGTATAAATAATAATATTGGATAAAGGTTTGTTATTTTTTTTTTTTTTACTTAAAAATTGTTTCAATTTTATTTCGTTTTAGTTTTACCTTGTAATCATCTCCTTTAAATTGTTTAGTGACTAACCTTATTTCAGCTAAAATATAACTTAAAAAAAAGAGAGAAATTCAATTCTCAATCATTATTTCGTATAAATTCATAAGTACAATCTTTCGTGCGAAAATGTTTTCTCAATCATGTATCCTACTTAACCTTGATATTTGAATAGGTGGTATTATAAAGAATATATTTACAATATTAATTGTATGGTTCAATATACAATACAAATTTAATAATGTTTGATAATAATTACGTATTAAATAATAATAAAAAAAGGATTTGAAATAAACATTAAACTGTTAATTTTAAATATGTATACAATTTTTTTTTTTAAGATATAAGCTAAAATTAATTTTATAAATATGCATAAAATAAGATAAGATTTGTTTAAGTCAATTTAAATCAGTTATTGACGATAAGAAGATAGATCCATAAATTCCAGTTTCCTTTCTTTTTTCAATCTTGCGTAAACTTAAAATTTACAAATGCGGATTTATGTGACTTTTGTTGTTGAAAAGAAACTTTCTAATTAAATTAAGAAGTTTAAATGCATTGTTTTTGTATTAAAACATGCTAACATTGGTAATAGCTATAATTTTAGTTTTTTTATTTTAAATTGAATATATTATCTAATGGATGTTACTTTCGGGATTCTTTATTATGATGAATCTGACTTTTTTTTTTTACAATGACTGTGTTTAAACTGTTTCATTCGTTCTAGGATTTAAGTACCTAGATATGTCACGGTGGTATACAGAAAGCGTACGGTGGTAAGTACTAATTGTTATAAAACATAATATAGTTAAATACGTACATTTTTCTTTGTTTTATTGGTTAATAATAATGGATGGCGTTAAATAAAATCGTAACAAAATGGTTAATTGAATAAAAACTGTATTTAATAAGTAGACGTTTTTGTCTTATTTTTTTGTAGTTAAAAATCTTGGGTAATTATTGCAATTATGTTTTCTTCTTATTCTTGTGGATATTTAAATTTGTACTTTTTATACTTTGGAAATTGAATTTAGAGTAATTTATGACAAAAGTAAATATCTTATAAGTTTTGAAAAAAAGTTTAGTTTATAAATTCGTAAAATTTAAATTGGTAGTTTTAATCTCGACCTCGATGCATTTAATAATTATCGCACGAGTATTCATTTTGTAAAGAGATACGTATTGCGCTATAGTCGAGTCAGCGTAACGTGCTTGGTAACGTGAACAATAACAGCCTAAAGACGAATTTATACATCATGACATAATTAAAGAATATTACTGGTTTCGATAATAATTGAAAAGACTTTTCACAAATTGGAAATTTCTAAGATGTGTATTAACGTATTTACGTATCAGTAGTTGAAAGTCATATATTGGAATAGAAAGTAAAGTAAAATTTTCTTTTGATTTTAGTTAGAAAATGGAAAATAAATTATTTATTCAGATAAGTACAGGCAGACCATAACGTTAGTAGCAATGATTCTTAATATTTTTTTATGAGTTTATTTTATATTTTACTGTAAGTAAGTATATATTATAACAAGTAATCAGTATAGTTTACTAGAAAATCAGTTCGACTTTTATAAATTAATAAAATTTCATTAAATGTTAATTTGATTTCTGAATTTAATAGTGTTAAAACCTTCTTGGACAATGCGAACAGCCTGTACATTCTAAATTCAATAATAAAAATAATATTGTCTTGTCAGTCATGTTTACCTAAACTCGTATGTCACAACAGCTTAATAAACTGCTATCTATGATAAAGTAAACTATTTTATTCTCGCATAACTAATTGGTTATGGGCCCAGAACTGTGACAAAAAGAAGCCAAAAGTGTTATTGTGCTATGGAAAATTTTCTACCATCGGCAAGCCAGCCGGCACAATCATCTTCATCTGCGAGTCAGTCATCAGGTATTTCCATCACCAAACTCAATGGAAAAAACTTTAATACTTGGGCTTTTGCCCTTGAATGCCTACTGACAGACCTCGACCTATGGGATGTAGTCATTAAACCCATCAATACTGATGATCCAGATGCCAAGCGCAGGGATGCAAAGGCGCGAGCAAAACTATGTCTCATGTGCGACGAATCGGTTTACCCCGTCATTCGATCAGAGAAAACAGCATTTGAGACCTTCAACAGTCTAAAGAAGACGTATGCTCATAGTGGATTAACAAGACGACTACAACTGATGAAGAGACTCCTAACTAACGAGTTTAAAGGCAATATGCAGACCTACCTGAACGCATCACTTGTTGTACAGCAAGAATTACGACAAATCGGAGCTGCCGTTGACGACGAATTTCTAGCCATCATTATGTTGGCAGGATTGCCATACAAGTACCAACCACTCGTCATGGCTCTTGAACACTCCAACGCCAAAATCACATCGGAGGGAGTAGTATCGGCTCTATTACAAGAAGAGTCACGAACGTACATTCCAAGTACCACCCAAAGAAATGGACCTGTCACTACGGCGACACTACTAACAAAGAAAAATAAGAAAACCTTCTGTACTTATTGTAAAAAGTTAGGCCATCTAGTTTCAGAATGTAGGAATGAAAACAAGAAAGTTTCGACAAAGGTTTATTCAAACAATACATCTGAATTTATACTTTCATCTTGTTTAATTACACCTTCATCCTCAGGTTCACAAGATTGGTTCCTAGATTCTGGTGCAAGCTCTCATATGAGCAACAGGAAAGATTGGTTCGAGTCCTTGACTTCCCATATCGTTCCCGTCACAGTAGCAAATAAGGACCAGCTTCTGAGTAATGGGAAAGGTACTGTAAATATAAATATTTCCGATAGTGTAAATAAAATAAGTGATGTTTTGTATATTCCAGGTTTAGCAACAAATCTTTTATCTGTAAGTAATTTAACTAAAATAGGTTACGATGTATTGTTTACATCACAAGGGGCATCGATCACTTTGTCAGGTGGATGTCAACTGACAGGTAAAGTAATAGCGACAGGTTCTAACCATAAAGGAATGTTTAGATTAAATCTAGACAGGTCGAATGCTTTTTATACACCTACCAAAGAGTCTCCAATACTTTGGCATAGACGTCTTGGTCATTTAAATGCAAAATGTATGCAAGTTTTAAAAAATAAGTGCATAGGCATTGATTATAACGGAACTTTCTCTGAACATTGCATTCCTTGCCTACAAGGCAAATTAGCGAAAAAACCGTTTCAAAAGTCTCAAAATAAATCGAGTAAGGTCTTAGAGTTAATTCACTCAGACTTATGTGGACCTATGAGTACACACTCGTGGGGCGGAGCTCTATATTTATTGACTTTTACAGACGACTTTAGTCGCAAAACCTTTGGATATCTTTTAAAATCAAAGTCTGAAGTTTTAAATAAGTTTGTAGAGTTTAAGCATTTGGTTGAAAACCAAACTGGCGAACGTATTAAAGTTCTGCGTACAGATAACGGTCGTGAATATATCAACAACGACTTATCTACCTTTTTAAAAGAGAACGGTATTGTGCATCAAACCACAGTTCCGTATACTCCTCAACAGAACGGAGTATCCGAACGCGCAAATAGAACAATAATTGAAAAAGCCCGATCTATGCTTGAAGACTCAAAGTTACCGAAAGCTTACTGGGGAGAAGCAGTAAATACTGCTATTTATTTAAAAAATCATGTACCTACGCAAGCTCTAAGTAACAAAATTCCTGAAGAAGTGTGGACTAAAAAGAAAATCAACCTCTCCCACTTGAAAGTTTTTGGCTGTGAAGCCCATATGCTTGTTCCAAAAGAAAAACGAAGTAAGCTTGATTCAAAAACTCAGACCTGCATTTTTGTCGGCTATGCTACTGACAGCAAAGGTTACCGACTTATAGATCCCAAAAATCCTCGATCTATTATAATTGCGCGAGATGTTGTTTTTATAGAAGACAAGACACTACAGCAGTCATCCCCAATATCATCTGATTGCGAACTGGAATTCCCAGCACAATCGCAAGATATTTTTGTGCCTCTTGATAATGAAGCTGTTCCTCCAACACAACTTCAAACCCTGCCAGGTATATCTGTGACGCCAGGTACGTCAACCTCTGAAAATTTGACAGAGTCAGATGAGCCTGCTCCCGCTCGTGAAGTTTTGCCTGATTCTTCTGAACATGAAGAGCAAGCACCTGAACCTCAAAAGAGATATCCAACCCGAGACAGGCGCTGTCCTCAAAGATATGACGAACATCTCTACATGACTTCAGATCTGGAACCGGAAACTTTCAAGGAAGTTGTGGAACATCCGCAAAAAGAAAATTGGTTCGAAGCTATGAAGACCGAATTTGACTCTTTGCAGAAACACGGAACATGGATTCTTGTTGATAGACCCACAGGTAGAAAAACTACCAAATGCAAATGGGTCTACAAAATAAAAAGAGACACATCTGGGAATATTACAAAATATAAAGCTAGACTGGTTGCCAAAGGCTTCACTCAAGTTGCAGGAGTGGACTATGGTGAAACTTTTTCACCAGTTGCTAGATTGTCTTCAGTGCGATTGTTATTCGCGTTTGCTGCTTATCGTAGGTTAGTAGTAGATCATCTTGATGTCGAAACGGCATTCCTAAATGGCAATTTAGAAGAAGAGATCTTCATGGAACAGCCTGAAGGTTTCGCCGACGACCCTAAAGGCAAGGTATGTCTACTTAAAAAGGCCCTTTACGGACTCAAGCAAGCACCTCGCCAATGGAATATTAAAGTATGTGAAGCAATGCTCAAATTGTCTCTCACGCAGACAGCCAATGAACACTGTCTTTACTATAAAAAAGATGGCGATGATCTTCTCATCGTAGCCGTTTTCGTTGATGATTTCTTCATCGTCTGCACAAGTGACAGCATGAAACATCATTTTAAAAAAGAACTCAAAAAGATGTTCATTATTAAAGACCTTGGTCCTTGTAAGGACTGTCTTGGTATGAGAATAGAACAAAGCTTTGGGAACATATTTCTCGACCAGACAAAATATATCGAAAGACTTTTAAATAAGTTTAGTATGACAGATGCCATTACTCTGTCGACCCCACTAGAACCTGGTCTAAAACTTAATCTTCCAACTAAAGATGAAGAAAATGCAGAAGTTCCGTATCAGGAACTCATTGGGTCACTAATGTACATTGCAATTTGTACGAGACCCGACATTGCTCATTCGGTCTCATACCTATCTCAGTTCAATTCACATTACGGGGGGGTACACTGGAAGGCTGCGAAGCGTGTTCTTCGTTACCTTAAGGGTACCAAAGACCTCCGTCTGCAGTTTCGTCCTGATGCTCCATTCTTTCCTCAAGGATATGTCGATGCGGATCATGGAAACAATCTTGTGGACCGACGTTCATTCACTGGATATGCGTTCATAATGAGCGGCGCCCCAGTCTCTTGGGAAGCTCGCAAGCAGCGGACCGTCGCACTTTCTACGACAGAAGCCGAATATATGGCTCTCGCAGAAGCTTGCAAGGAGGCAATATACCTTCAGTCGCTCATTAGTGAACTGTTCGTCACGTGTCACCCCATCGTCATCCATACTGACAATCAAAGTTCCATCAAATTAGCTCATAATAATACATACCATTCACGCACTAAGCACATCGACGTCAGACACCACTTCATCCGAGACTCGCTTGCACACCACGACATACAACTTCAATACATACCTACACACAATATGATCGCCGACATATTGACTAAACCTTTGCCGAAACTGAAGCATTGTAAATGTACAAATTCTTTAGGTTTAGCATAGGTTAGTTGTTTCATGTTTTTGCGTTTTATATCATATGTTGTATTTGGTATTTGTTAAGTTTGTTATGTCTATTAATTAGCAAGTAAGGTGTACATAATGATGTTATTTTTAATTGTGTTTGTGTATATAGGGTATTCTAATCTTTGATATGTCATGTATTTAACTCTTTGGAGCATATACAGGAAGATACAGGGTGTTCTCATTGCGGGGGGGTGTTAAAACCTTCTTGGACAATGCGAACAGCCTGTACATTCTAAATTCAATAATAAAAATAATATTGTCTTGTCAGTCATGTTTACCTATACTCGTATGTCACAACAGCTTAATAAACTGCTATCTATGATAAAGTAAACTATTTTATTCTCGCATAACTAATTAATAGCGTTCCTTGTTCTATTTTTATTTGTAAAAAAAAAGGTGGAGCTATGTATTAAAAATCTTTTGATCGCTTTTACAAGATGGTTATTAGGTACATATGCTATGTTGAAGTAATGTAAAATAGGAAATGACACTTGACATATTGAGCTATTGATATTTATTTGTACAATTAACATTGAGAAGTAAAAAACAAAAAGTGTATAAATATTTTGTATTTTAGTTTAGTCTGCACAGATCTGAAAAGTTTAAACGCTTGCAAACAAAATGCATAGTTTCAATAATTTTATGAAATATATATTTTTTTTCTTTAAATTAGAAATTAGATTAGAATAGGAAAAGTATAGAAAGTTTTACAATTTTGGAGAATCCAATTATTTTGAAACAACTAATGCATTTAGATCATGATATAAGTATAGATACGATTAATATGGAGTTGTTATTGAATTCTACAAGAAGCTTGTTTGTATAATCATATAATATGATAGGTGTTTTTATTCGTATAATGAGCGTAATGTAATATTATCTACTTGAAATGTTTCGTAAGCAACGCTTAACGCTTATGGCCAGTGTTGTCTTACTAGAAGTTGATGATTAATGAGAAATGTGAATACAAAAGTAATACTTAGAAATTGACTTGATAAAATAAATTGAATTATAGATATGGGATAGGATAGATTATGTTTTGTAAAGATATCTGTATTCAAAATCTTTTTGCACTAATATAGGTTGACAATTAGGTACAGAATGGAAAGTTTATGAACAGTTATGAGTATGTAATGGATAAGATGAAATGAATAGTTATGAATTGGTAATGGTTGACGTAATATATTGAAGATGTGCGGATTATTAGACTTTTAAGGTTGGCGTGCAATTGGACTGATCACCCAAAAGCTAAGCAAACTCTTATTAATCTAATTATCATTTTATAGGATTGTTTTTGTTTGATTTGATGCTGTATGTTTTAGAATGTAGAAAAAGTTGAGAGAAATAAATTAAGTAGTTGTATTCAAGTAGAATTATGGTACACACGTAGGTAAAAGGTACTATAGGGATCAGGTCCTTCAGATTAATCAAGATGTGAACGAGTTTCCCCTTCGAATGCTGTTGGAGGTCAAAAGTTACCTTAATTCATGACCCTATATGTCGTGGACGAGCGCTTAGTCACACAACTGACACTTAGTAAATGCTGGCTGGAAAATGCCACTACGTCCAATGATACGCTGAAGAACCGTTGATCAGTACAAATAAACAATTATTTATTATTTAACTCAGTATATTTTATTATTAAATAAATGCACTGAATCAAAGTCACTTCAATACAGATTATAAATCGGCTAAATCCGCGACCACTAAATTATCTGCACTTTGAATAATTTAAAATCTATTATTCCTTAAAAACAGTTCACGCTTGACACTTCTTATTCGCTGCACTTGTTTGAACACTTCTTATTACTCTTCAGAACTCTTATTTTCAAACTCTTCTTTGAACACTTCCGGATGCGCTTACTAAATACTCTTTTTAGATCACTAATTATACGCTGCGCTGCGTGCCGCTTTTATACCGCCCGCGGAAAGTCGAGAATCGCAAGGAATATTCGCGACGTGTGCGTCTCGAACGTTCCCGACAATCCACGAGCGGCCGAGAGAGCGAGACACTATTTCTGTCTCGCTCACTCGCTTCCGCGGGAGAAATTTCTCGCAATCTTCGTCCTTATTTAATGCAGCGCGACTCTTTTACTAACTTTTGTCTCTTAACGTTCGCGTGGCGTTCAAACAAATATTTAATTGTTCGACGTCGCTCACATTCTCCCCCGCGGTGCATAGCACCTCTCTTTTTGGATGCGACGACGTTCAGCTCTGAAACACGGCGGGGGGCACTTATCATCACTTCGGTGATCTGTTGTTATTGGTGGCTCTCCTTTGCTATAGCTGGTTGTGGCTCTTTGTTTACCTTAGCTGGAGGTATATCGGAGTGAAGCGCTGTGTGATGCCATCTTCCACACTTCTTACAAGTGGCAGCTCGGCATTTGATGCGCGAGTGTCTAAATCTCAAGCACTTAAAACATAGATGTTCCTTCTTTGCCATGTCCCATTTCGCACTTATGCTGGCACCTCTAAATATCTTGCACTGCAGCAGGTAATGGTTTCTTTGACACGCCGGACAAATATTCGCGTCTTCCCTGGAACCTTCGTGAGTGACGCGAACGTGGTACATCTTATGGGGCCCGCTGCCTTTCTGTTCCGGAGACTCTTCAGGTGGAGCCAAGCGCCTCCAGTTTTCTTTCATTATCACTTCATTCCTCCATGGTCCACAATGCTTATGCTCCCAAAACTCTTCATGAGGAGCTCTATGCGGGCGTCTGGACTTCGCTTTCGGGAACTCTTCAAGGGGAGCGAAGTCTGCACATACAGCTGCTTCTTCTTCCAGGAAGTTGCTGATGAGTATCAACTCTGGTAACACTTCATCTTGATGTTTCTTGTAAAATTCAAACCAGCGAAATTTCACAACTGATGGCATCTTGTCAATAACAGTTTTCACAGTTTCCGGAGAAGATAAATAATTTTCTTTCCCAAGCGCTTTAATAGTTGCGACGGCGTTCTTCACTTGGCTGGCGAATATACATATGTCGCTTGGGTCCGCTGCTACTCTTGGAAGCCTCTTTAGCTTTTCCAGTTCTGCCAATGCTAGAGCCGCAGGTCTGCCGAAGCGTGCTTCTAGTCCCTTCAAAACTTCGTTCGGATCTTCTGCAGTGAACAGAAGACTCTTCACAGCTTCTCTGGCGCTTCCTCGTAAAGCTCTTCGTAGTCGCGCTAAGTTCTGCGTGGCGCTGAAGTCTTTGGCAGTATCTACATAAGAGCTTTTAAATGCCAGCCACTCTTCGCTGGCACCGTTAAAGTGTGGCAGCTCAACACTTTCACAACTCTTCCACCTTTCGCTGAGCTTGGCAATCGCCTCAGCTAATTCTTGCACGAGGCTCGTCTCTTTGACTGGTTCTTCTATAATAATTTCCTGCGTGACTCGTCGGTCGTAGTCACGGAGACACTCTTCGGCGTGAACACTCACAACTTCAGATTCAAGTTCAAGTAGTTCCAACTCTATAGCTTCTAATTTTGTTCGCGCCATCTTAAGTTTTGCTTCAGCGGCTTCCATTTCCCTTCTGGCCACCAAAATCCTTGCGTTGATCTCTGCTCTTTTCTTGGAGATGGCATCGGAACGTATGCCGACACTACTCCCCCGCAATGACCCTTCGTCATTTAGAAGTTGAGGTATGAGTTCACCGTCAACTTTGGATAATTGAGCATTGTCTTCAATGCATCGCACTTCGTCACTTTTATGTTGGGGGTTGAGATTCTCTTCAGGTGTTGATGAAGAAGTATCCTCTTCACGATGCTGTATAACTTCGTGATATGGTGCGGCGCGAGTTGACTCTTTAGCTCTTCTTTTACTTCTTGAACGCTTCGTAATGGACGTAGTCTTCGGCATGCTCTTCGTCTCCAGATCCGGCTCGAAGGACCAAAAATATGTCGTGGACGAGCGCTTAGTCACACAACTGACACTTAGTAAATGCTGGCTGGAAAATGCCACTACGTCCAATGATACGCTGAAGAACCGTTGATCAGTACAAATAAACAATTATTTATTATTTAACTCAGTATATTTTATTATTAAATAAATGCACTGAATCAAAGTCACTTCAATACAGATTATAAATCGGCTAAATCCGCGACCACTAAATTATCTGCACTTTGAATAATTTAAAATCTATTATTCCTTAAAAACAGTTCACGCTTGACACTTCTTATTCGCTGCACTTGTTTGAACACTTCTTATTACTCTTCAGAACTCTTATTTTCAAACTCTTCTTTGAACACTTCCGGATGCGCTTACTAAATACTCTTTTTAGATCACTAATTATACGCTGCGCTGCGTGCCGCTTTTATACCGCCCGCGGAAAGTCGAGAATCGCAAGGAATATTCGCGACGTGTGCGTCTCGAACGTTCCCGACAATCCACGAGCGGCCGAGAGAGCGAGACACTATTTCTGTCTCGCTCACTCGCTTCCGCGGGAGAAATTTCTCGCAATCTTCGTCCTTATTTAATGCAGCGCGACTCTTTTACTAACTTTTGTCTCTTAACGTTCGCGTGGCGTTCAAACAAATATTTAATTGTTCGACGTCGCTCACACTATAAATATGGTACATGGAGGGTCAGATCCTTCTTATTCGATCATAGTGCGAACGAGCTTCCTCCGTGAGAAAAGTTGGAGTCCAAAAGAGACTTAAACCATGACCTCCAAAATGAGATTGTGCGCACAACCCAAGCAGGCACAAAGTTGCACTGTTTATTAAAAATAAATATAATGATAAAGTCGACTATGAATATGTACCAATTAAATAAATGTATAATAGGGACCGGCCGGCCCAAATAAATGATGAAAAAAAGTACCTAAAATATTAAAATAATGAAAGTGTACCACGTGATGAAGAAAATATTAAATAAATGAATTAAGTGTGCACACAGTATTTACAGTACTGTAATAAGACTAGCTAGTATAAAAAATGATTACGTACCTAATAAGTGTGACAAGTGAACGCGAGCGAGGTATGAAGAAATTACTTACATAAATAGTTGAGTGAGAATTTGTGACTATATTACAAGGAAATGAAAATAAACACGGACTATGATAAATAAAAACTTGACATAAAGAATAAACACCTTCTTTTAGTAGAAATAATGGTTTTCGGTTTTAAGATTATTAATTGACATATGTTTTTTTTATGTACCTATTGGTTTTTTTTTTAAATTTATAATTTTGATTAAGCAGTTATTATGGCTATGTAATAAGTACTATCGTCAACAACTGTCTAACTAAAATATGTTTTCCCATAAGTATAATAATAATGTAAAACAATAAATAAATGTATACATGACTTGTTATGTTTAGTTGTTATTTAATGTACCTATAAGTCTATTCTTTTTAAGATAACATTGTTTATGTGTAGTATCAATACGTAGGCACTGTTCAGTGTGCGTGTCTATCAAGTAAGTAAAATAACTATCGGTAAATAATATCAGTTGGCATTTTCAATTGGCAAGGTCTAAAATATTATGCACTAATAATGTCTCTATAAAATATTTCGAAAGATAAGTTCTTATTTTTTTCGCAATTTTATTTAAATTCTTATATCATTTTTTCTGATTGTTATTTCCTTTAGACCTTTAACAATCAAAGTATATTTAAAATAATAAAATTGACTTATATTCTTGCTGGAAATTATCACTTTGTTTTTGCATTGTATTGTAAACATTGAATACATAATTAATTTTGTTTGATTTAGATAATTATATCTAATTACTTGTTCTTGAAATTTTTACCTTTGTATTACCTTTTTGTCGTTGACACATATATTAAATGTTTTGATATTTACATTTTGATATATTTTTTTTTAATGTAAAATATATTTAAAAAAAAATAAACTATTTGAAATTTTTTTTTTAAATAACGGGGGGAGGTGTGGTGTATGCGTCACCTTCCCATATATAACAATGTAACTATTAGGATAACTTCAGTAATAAATCATACGTTTAACAAATCAGTTGAGTCATTTAGTCGCCTCCCGGTTTCCCAACATTGCATGACATTCGGAAGTAATTCTCAAAGTCATTTGGTTCAGTGAGAGCAATTTCCTTTAATAAATTTACTTGCGCGTATTGTTTTAAGGATAGCCACTCTCTAGCCAATTTTTTTCTTTTAACTCTTTTCTTTAAACTCATTGCTATTATAATTGCTACACACGCTTTTTTTTTCAATGCTTCCATAGTCCCACCACTACCACTGCAATAATGACAGCGGACCAGCCAGTCGGACACTTATTTGTAGTAATGAAAATATGTTGCCAATATATTGTCAGTATATTGTCAATATATTGACAGTATATTGACAATATATTGACAATATATTGACAATATATTGACAATATATTGACAATATATTGACAATATACTGATAGCCGTGGAGCGCGATCTGCTTATAAACAAAAGTGCCACAAATCCAAATTAAGAATTTTTCAGTAGAGCACGTTGGAAATTAGCTTTAAATTTTATTTGTTTTTCGTCAACATATCACTATACTTTTAATGCTTGCTTTTGTGTTATACATCATTGGATGTGTACCTATTTTAATTACCTATATCTTGTTTATATCCCCTACAACTCAAAAGGCATGTGGAAATCCCTTAAGCATATAATATATTTTTAAAAATAATTTTCATCATTGGATGTGTACCTATTTTAATTACCTTTCTCTTCTTTATATCACCAATAACCCAAAAGGGATGTGGAAATCCCTTAGGCGTATAAAATATTGCTCACGAATAATTTTTTTTAAGAAAAGGCTAAGTACTTCTTTTTAAAATAATAATCATGCTTTGCCGAACATTGTTGACCAGTGTAATTAAATGCCCCACTGCTGGTATGTTATCTTTACTTTCCCGTTTTACCAGCCATAAAATAATGAAAAAAAAACCGGCCAAGTGCGAGTCGGACTCGCGCACAGAGGGTTCCGTACAAACCCGTAGGTATATAAGTAAAAGTTCACCCATCACGACAATCTAGTCATAGTTATGGTATTTTTATTGCAAAATGAAATTTAAAATTTTCAATAAAAAAAAATGATGAACTAAAAACTTACGGATTTCTCAATTTTTCCTTTATCTGTACTATAAGACGTTACTTCGTACCAAATTTCAAGATTCTAAGTTCACGGGAAGTACCCTGTAGGTTTTGATTCCCGTGCAAGTTTCGAAAATTTGCGGAAATCTACGGCATAAACAGCTGTATCTTTTGATTACTTTGGCTTAAAGTTTGATTTTTTCACAGCTCCAAGGGACAGTAGACCTGAGTATTAGATATAAATTTCAGTTTGATACCTTCACATGATCCTGAGAAAAACGGTCTTGACAGACAGACGGACGGACGGGCAACAAAGTGATCCTATAAGGGTTCCGTTTTTACCTTTTGAGGTACGGAACCCTAAAAAGACTGAACTTAGCTGAAATAATAATAATGAAGTAACCAAGTGCCATTGAATTCAACACCGTTAAAGACTTCTTTTATTTTAATAGTAAAAGTAATAGAGATTTGCGATTATAGATGGATTGTAAATGTTTTATTTTGTTGCTATTTCCATTGTGCGCTGGGTATCCTTGAGCCTTTTTTAAAAGACTTATATTTAGGTAAATCAGAAAGGCATATTTTAGAGCCGCATAACGTTTTTTGGCATACTCATCATAACGAATAACGTGCTTACAGAATAAATCATAAGGCTTCCTTTTTTTCCTCATAACCGCTTTTGTAATAATGGTATTTCGATAAAAAAAAATATGTGTAAATGTTTTCACCATAACGATTACTAATCATAACATTTATTGGCATATCAATCTTTACCATAAAATATATGGAAAATACTTAACGTTAACACTTGTTATACAATGCATACATGCACTGCATGCAAATGCAAAGCAAGCAAGCATGCAAGCAAGCTAGCATGCAAAGCACACATGCTCAGCCTGCTCTCCCTCCGCGCCTCCGGGCTCTAAATTGCACTCTAGTATTGGACCTACAAGTACCGGCCGACCAGCAAGGTGACTACGGCAGGTCGGGATCGGGACCTAATTCCCTACCAAACTCGCTAACTTAAATATAAACTATTACTCTTAACCTATGGAAGACCGGTAACGTTTTAAAACTGTAGTCTGTGTTTAAATTGAATTAACGGGGAATTTATGCCGAATTTTTACGCCAAAAACCGCATACAAAAAAAAAGACGCTACTCAATAGCAATAGAGGTAAGAACGTTTTATCACGCAGTTGGTCGTTGGCGGCGCGGAAAGGGTCGACGTTTTAAAACGTCCCTGGTCGCTCAAAGGTTAATAATTGTTTATCGTTACAGATGGTTTAAACGGTATAAATCCATTATACATATCACATTTTATGATAAATTGTCTTTAGTCGTATAACAATTATGCCCTTTAATTTGATGGTTATTAAAATTATGTTAAAATAAATTATAGTAAATATGAATTATGCCGATAAAACTATTCTGCGTCCATAAAACACTGCTTATTATAAATTATGCGAAAAGACTTTAGGACAAAACTGTTATGCCAAATGATGTTATAAATAAAATCATTATGCGACCGAAAGGACACCCATGTTTCACAGCTTTTTCAAAGCTCTCAGAATACTGCCCACCCAAGTTGGATTCGACGAGAGATCTCTTTCTTGAAGCTGAAAATCTATACTCATAAAACTGACAGACAACGCAGCCAAGCGGCTGAACCTGTTAAGCAGAAATTTTGCATACTGGATCCTTTAACGATATGGGCGAGCACTGAGAAACTATTTTAATTAATTTTACGGGATAGGGAATAAATCTTCTATACTAATAAAACAATACCGTGACAGACAGAAAACGCACAGCCAATACAGCTGAACCGATTTTGCTGAAATTTTGCATGCAGGATCTTTTAACGATGTAGGCGAGCACAATATTGTGACTGACTGTCAGGCAACGCACAGCTTAAACGGCTGAACCGATTAAACTGAAATTACTGATTAGCTAGAATTCTATAACGATGCAGGCAAGCACTAAGAAAGGATTTTTTGGTATTCCCACGGGATAGAGAATAACACAGGATTGTGTTGTAACCTAATTCCCTGCGGACGAAGTCGCGGGCGGAAAGCTAGTATAAAATATGAATAATTATACATCATGAAGCATAGATACTACCTACTAAACAGAAATTCCAAGTTGCATCAAAGCCGTTTGCCTTAAAAAAAGCTCAGAAGCACAACAATGTTTCGAGCAAAATAGATTAAAAGAGCGCATGAATAAATTTTTAATTAAGAGGTCGATTTTGATGTATGTACTGTGTCTTTTTGAAATATGAAAATATGGGTGATTTTGACCTCATTTGTTTCATAAAATTGATTTTGGATTTTTATGATTTGTGGCTCTTTTGTTTATAGGCAATGATATGAGTAATAATGGTGTGCATTACCCTGGCAGACTATAACAGATAATAGCAAAAGTTGATTAAAATGTAGTTTTAAAGTTATTTGAGAAAAACTGCTTTTAATGCAGTATAATAAAAAACTATTAGGCACTAACTAATTACAGATTAAATGTATTTAAATCTGTAATTAGTTATTCTTATTCAGTATTTGTTTTTATATGATACACTTTTATTACTTAAACGTAATTGATTTTTATGATTTAGACTATTGATTGATACTATAAAAATGCAGGATATTATTTTTATAATTTAAGCCGGTTCGATTCCCAATGCAGACAAGTATTTATAGAAAAACGTTGAATGCAGTTTAACTTGTTTTTTTTTTAATAAAGGAATGTTGTCATTACCTATGCTATTATCAACAATATTTAAGGTTCTTTCTCTCCAATTACCGTCTCTTTTTTCCTCACTTTATATTATGTATTAAAATAAATAAAATAATTAAAAAAAAATAAAATAACTAATTGATGATTATAGGATTCATATTATTATAAACATGAATCCCAACATTGTTCCATTGCTATAGCAATTTGACATCCAACTAGAGTTAAATAAAAAAAAAGACTGAGTTAATCGTAATGTTTTATAATAACATATTAATCTCCTGACCGTTATCGGTCACGTCACGGCTTCTACAATCAGGTTTAATGAGATTGTTGCTCGTGTGCCTTCATGTGACTGACAATTCCGATCTGAAATCGGATCGATCTGATCTGAAATTCTGTTTAACTTACTTACTAGTTTATATTATTTACCTAATTAAGCCACGAAATAATGGTTTTTAAATTATTTTGGCCGAGGACACGGAACCTATATAAAATATCAAAGTTGAACTGTATTGAATTATACTTTGAACACATTCAATATACTGGTGAGTGCTGATCGAGTCTCGTTTTGCACAAGGGTAGTGTAAATGTTTTGCGATTTACAACCCGACTACTCGCTCGTGGGAGAGTAAATTTAATACATTTTAATATTTTCGGTAAATTAGTATGAGCATGAATGAAAATATCACGTCAGAGATCTTTCTGCGCACACTTAATAATGGAAGCCCATAATGCTGGACTGCAGTACTCTAAGATACTGTGAACTTAGGAGTTGTAAATGATAACCGTGAGTTTAGGATCCTTCAAAATTTTCATCTGTCGTGTGATAAAGCCTGATAATTTAGACGATTTCCTAATTAAAGAGTCTATGTGATACCGAAAACTAAGAGTATTGTACTGATATCCTTGGCTGCAGATGTGAAACCATGCAATGCCGCCAAATGGAACAATTTCTCAGGTATGACTCACACCATCTCAAAAGCAAACCGTAAATAGTCTTTCACTCAAAAATTACTGAACGGATTAACATGAAACTTTTTTAGTCTTTCACTCAAAAATTACTGAACGGATTAACATGAAACTTTATAGTAGTATAGCCTATATATCAGAATAACACATTGGTTACAAATATCCCGATATTCCTACGGTAGGTAAGTATTTAACTAGAACCACGTGGCGGGTGAAACCACGAGCGGCCGCTAGTCATTCATAATATTTAGTAGGAATGTTATAAAGCTAATGAGTTTGTTTGTTTGAGCACGCTTATCTCAGGAAATATTAGTTCGATTTGAAAAAAACTTTTTGTTTTGGATAGTCCATATATCGAAGAATGTTATAAGCTATTATATATTATCACGCTACAATCAACAGGAGCGGAGCAATAATGAAAAATGTTGCAAAAACGGGGAATAAAATTACGCTGTGTAAACGGTTAAAGTTACGTAAAAATAATGTATAATGAAATGGTTCTCCATTAAAAGTTCTAAAAAAAAGTCCGCGACAGCATATTTTTTTTTATTTTTTTTTATTACCGTATAAAAAGTAATTTTACAATCATTGAAAAATAACAGCGTAAGAAATCCACAGAGGTTTATAGCAACGCTGTTAGAAGCTCGCTTTGGCGTTAAATACCATAAAATATACTAAATATCACTTACAAATAAAATTAGACAACAATACAAAGGAACAAGCTAGGCGCATTCTAAGGTTTCAAACAAAAATTAATCTATGTTTTAAGGTTGACTTACTATAACCATTTTTATAAAGATAAAAAACGTTCTAAATTAATGCATAATTTGTATAGCTGTTTTCATAAACATGATATTAATCTTTATCTAAATAAAAACGTAATTCGTCACGTCATGTATTTAATTTTGAATAAAATTTCCCTTTACATCATTTCATTGTAATGAATATCTGAGGAAATATCATAGTTTTAAAATAACTCCGCAACAAAATAATTCCCTACAAAATTCATTCGCGTGCTTACTATAAACTGATATATTCCGGACGTTTAAGCTAGAACGTTACACAAACAAATAGCGCCCTTCTTGCCGTGGCCGGTTTGTATTTGAGCAATACTTTTTTTAATTATGTATTCTTGTATGAAACACTCAAGTAGGCAGTCTCAAAATTGCCTTGGCAATTGGCAATTTGCCAAGGCAATGCAAATTGGCAATTTAGAGACTGCCCATTTGAGTCTTTAGCGTAAGGAAAACTTAGTGGATGAGTGTTGAATAGATGTTTGGTTATAGAATAACGGAAATAAAATAAAACTAAATTAACTTTAACACTAGTGGTTTATTTATTTAGGTTTTTAATGAGGTAGGCACTGCCTAATTGCCTATATGGAATGCACGATCCTGTTCAAACATCACTCTACCAAAATCTCTTTGTCTCCAAATAACGATAAAACTAAATTATAAAATTATAAATTAAACTATAAAAAAATCATACTGTGAACAAAGTGCTCCTAATGATACAGTAGTTAAAAAATTGTCTATCCTAGTCTCACCTCTCCCAAGCACAGCATTTTGCCAGGGTAATGCACACATAATAATGTAAATATATTGTCAATATATTGATAATTAGTGGGGAGATTTGGACGAAATTCCACGAAATGTGGATTGACAATATATTGATGAAAATGGAATGACAAAATACTGATAGTGTGTAGACCGTTGTCGCAATCTCACAGTAGAGATTGTAAAGCTAGGAGTAGGGTGACCATGATTTGTATTGCGTCAAGCAGACATTTCCAAAGAATTAAGTATGTGTTGACGACAGATCTGGCAACCCTGTTGCTAGGCATTTTTTTTGTGTTTTTCGGGGGTTCGCTGGCTAGCAACAGGGTTGCTTGGTTATATTATTTTACGTTGTTACTATTTTTATGTGATTTTGTGAATATACTTATTTGAAATAATATCCCTTTAATTTGGTAGTTCACATCGTGGTCCTTCGAGCCGGATCAGCGTTTTTTCCTTTTTTTCTAATATTTTCAAAATTCAAATTTTCCTCTAAAATGTTCACAAGGTCACAGGAACGTAAACTTGCGGGGAGCAAAGCTCAATCATCCTCCTCCGCATCAAGTGCCTCGACGGTTGCTCGACTCAAGGCCGCAGAAACGGCACATAAGCAGCAGCTCGCGGAAATTGCGAATAAAGAGGCAGCTGCTGCAGGGGCTATTGCGAAGAAAGAGGCAGCTGCTGCAGAGGCTGTCGCTGCAGCCGAACGCGAGGCCGCGGATGCTTCTTATGAGGCAGCGATCGCAGCACTTGAGGCGGAGGAGACTTTCAGCGCAAGGAGCAGTCACATGGCGGCAGACTGGGTCGCGAAAAGTGATTTCACCACGCAGCGTCCATCGGAGGCTGGTGCTACTGTGGCAGCAGTTAACTCACCACGCCAGTGCGCAATGGTGATCTTCACCTTCAACCTCCAGGCTTTGGTAATAATACCATATCCCCGGTGAGTGATATCGAGAAACTTACTAATGCTATTGTTTCATTAGCTAAGCCGAGTCAAAGGACCGAATGTAGAGTCCAGTTATCTGAATTTAGTAGAAATGTGTCTGATTGGCTTTTATTTAAGCGTACATTCGAGGACACTAAGGCAAATTTCACAGCAAGCGAAAACATAGCTAGGCTACGCAAAGCTTTGAGTGGAGGGGCTAAAGAAGCCGTTCTTTCCCTTCTGCTATGTTCTACTGATCCTGAGCCTGTTATGCGCTCACTAGAATCACGTTTCGCTCGTCCTAAGCAGATTGTTCTTAGCGAGCTAGCTTCTGTAAGAAGCTTACCTAAAGTTGGAAGGGAAACCAACGCATTGGCTATTTTTGCAACCAGAGTAAAAAACTGTATTAGCATAGTCAATTTATTAGGTGAATCACCTTACATACATTCACCAGAATTTATTCACATTTTAGTTTCAAAACTGAATCCGCTTCTTCAAAATAAGTGGTGCGACTACGCTGCGGAGCGCTGCGTTCCAGGACGTCCGCAGACTGAAGTCTTCGCGCGCTTCCTCGAAGTGGAGGCCGACAAGCAAGCCAACTTTGGCCTGTGTGAAGTCTTCAACACTGTGCCTCACAACGACAAGCCCAGGCTGCTAGCGTTGCAGCCGGCTGGACTCCCACAACGCAGTAAACCGCGCCCATTCCGCACTACACATGCTCATCACATTGATGTACTGCCATCCTCCCATACATCCGCAGATTTGACGTCTCCAATAGATGTCAGCACGTCTTCGCCGTGCTTGTACTGTACTGCTAGCAATCACAACCACTGAGCAAGTAATCACTACGTTTTTAAGAGACGGCACTTCCATACAAGCAGCTGAACTGATTTATGAACGTAGTTTCTACCAACCTAAGTTTTTCTCAGAGGTACCAACATAACAGTGTCAGTAGTCAAAATGACAAGGGTTAAGGGATGTACCCCTAAACATATACGTATCGATATCGATAAAAAATACTAATACATACTTACATCGTTATAATTTTTCACATTCCACTAGGAAGTTATTAGTTACCTATTAGTTTAGTATTGCACGAATAAAACAAGGTTTCATATGATTTATGTAATTCTGATGAATCTGTAGGAATGTTGGAAGGCAGTATCAGAAGAATGAAGCAGCCACTGATAGAAAAGACAACAGCGGTTGAGCTCTTTTTTCAGACTGGATGTTATTTGCCCGGGAACCGGGATCCAACCCATGGAAGTCTTATTCCCATGACGGACATC
Source organism: Chrysoteuchia culmella (assembly GCA_910589605.1). Classification (NCBI taxonomy): domain Eukaryota; kingdom Metazoa; phylum Arthropoda; class Insecta; order Lepidoptera; family Crambidae; genus Chrysoteuchia; species Chrysoteuchia culmella. The sequence goes on from OU342651.1 coordinate 9,968,778, forward strand.
TAAAATATAACAATATCGATAACTAATAACATGACAATGACACAGCACTATGACAATATAGTACAAACACTACGATCAATGATTTCAAAAGGCGCCCATCTGGACATTTGACATAAAACTGTTTCATACCAGTAAAGTCAGAGCCATCTGTGAGCAACTCACTCGTACTTCTTGCATCGCATAGGTGTTTCAGAGGTGGGCAAAAAAGATTACAGAAGTGAACGATTTCGTTCAATTGGAGCTATCCTATCTATCATTTATCTAGTTTATTTGGAGAGCTAGTACTTATTTTAAATTTTCTAATATTGTTTAACTAATACAAAATGAAACACGCTTGTTTCAACTTAATATTATCTTTTCTCCCCAATTTGACAACACTGCATTTTTTATATAGAAATAAACGAAAAATATTTTTATTTTATAAAGAATATTATGATCTCATAGAGGGACTATTGAGTAACTACTCAATATTTTCCAAATAAGTGCATTTTAACGAATAACAACAAACTTTGATGCATATTAGATGTAGGTAATATCACCGTAACCCGTGCAATTGTCTCGCTTCTATACGCGGCGTTCGTAACCTACCTTTATCTTTGCTTTACTGCCGTTCGTTAAGTTAATTAACTATGGAACTAAAGGAGACGGTTCAGCTTTCCATAGAAATACTTCACTAAAATGCAGCTGGTACAAAGTGAATGAAAAAAATTAATGTAAAAAAATTGAACTAGTATAAGCTGAAAAAATCCTCTAACTCTAGCCGATTTTTCACAATATGTTTATCGTAGCATCACAAAACATACTTTAAGTTTTACTGTATTGGCTCTTTGGATATGAAAATATTTCCATAAAAACTAGCGCCATTTGTACAACGGTGGGAGCGACTGAAAAAAAGTTACTCTTTGACGCTATGCAAGTATTCCTATAAAAACTAGCGGCACTTGGTAATCGGTTTAAGCGACTGAGTTTTCATAGTTTCGTTACATTTTGGTCTTAGTTCCCTTGGTTTTAGTTCCTTTGACAATGACAGCCTACAAGTGTTTGCGCTGTCGTTATGTCAAGAATACGTTCGTTTCATGACGACCGGTACATCACCGGTTTCAAGGTGTCGCCTACCTGTCAGGTCCTGAGTTCGAATCCCGGTAGAGGCAAATGCTTGTATGGTGAATACGAGCATTTGTACCTGAGTCATGGTGGACACATAAATATTTATAAATATATTTATAATTATATGAATTTATATCCGTTACCTTAGTATTCCATAACACAAGCCTTACCGTACTTACTTTGGGGCTAGGTTAATTGGTGTGAGTGTAATTAATATTTATTTATTTATAGTAAAACATTAATATTTTAAAAACTTATATAAAAAGTTTTTTTTAGTAAAGGCTAAAAACATTAATATTTTAAAAACTTATATAAAAAGTTTTTTTAGTAAAGGCTAGCTTTAGAGTTTTAATAATTACGTGAGGACATTCGGATTTTGAATCTTCACCTTTGATTACTCTTATTATTATGCCAGCTGCTTGTCAAGGGAATTTTGAACCGTCTCATTTCATACTAGGCTAATGATTCATTCCTTCAGTTTTTATGAATCGTTCATAATAATGTCCCATCTCTAGTGCTTTGATCTTTCTGCCATTAACCCTGCATGCAGTGGTGGCATGGATTACATATTTGCTGATCCCGGTAAAATAACATCACAATATATATTTTTTTTTTGCATTACTGTTCATACGGGAAAAGGGATTAAGTTCTTAAAATTGTTTCATCTACAATAACTTCAAATACTATCAATCGAAAACATTTTATAGTGCTAATCTGTGATGTTTATAATATTCTAAAGATGTTTATTCCTCGAAGTCAACCTGTAATTGTGGATATAAAGCGCGCGACTCCTTAAATACTCTTTCAAGTTAATGCGTGATTTACACAACGGCAGTGACTGGACTTAGTTTTACAGAATTTCGGAGCCAGTAACTGGGTACGTGTAGACAAGATTGAGCAGTAGTCTCATCTGGACAGCAACTCATCGCTGGACTGGACTGGGATGTATGTAATGTCTACGCGAACCCAGTAGCGACAACATTTAGAAGAAAACATGTTGTAAAATAAAGTGCGGCTGCTAATAGGATAACCAAGCAATAGCTCTCGATAGGAGCTGTCAAATATTGCATTCTCTCAGTTGCCGCACTAAACTTTTAAATCATATTCTTGAAAGGATTCTTGAAAATGTTTCGGCAGTGGAAACGGCGGGTCACGTTACTCAAACTTTTATATTTTCTGAATTCAGTACTTCGATATTTTTAACTTCGTATTTTAGTATGACAGTCAATATTATGACATTATTATCGTCCGGTAGAATAACATATTTTTTTTTCTATTATCATTTATATTTGGCAGACAACTATATTCCTCGCGACCAATCAGGTAATTTTAGTACGCGACCACTCTAGGGTTAAGACTGTCTACGAAAAATTCTTGTAGAAGTTAATATCGCTTAAATTAAATTGTTAGACATGCAATACAAATAATGTAAAGCTATTTACGGATGATACGATATGCCATAGAACTGGTTAACTATGGGGTCATAATTTTTGCACCATTTTACTACACAAATTCAGCATTTTTATGAATTGACAGCTAACGTCTTTCAACTTCAGTCTCCCGTAGACAAGTGAATCGCCGTTGGCCCTAAACTGATATTTTAGGGCCAACGATTTGGCACGCTTTTTAGCACCGTTGGCCGGGTCCATATATAAGTTTTGGGGTTTTAAGTTCGGTTATGAAATTAAAGTCCGACTTACGTGTGATGGTATAATGTTCCAAGCACAAGCACACAAATAGCACAAAGCACAAAACACAGAAGGAGAAACAGTTGACAAGCACAAAGCACAGTTTATAGAAAAGTAGAAGAGACAGCGGAGAGAGTAAAAAGTTTATATTATAACAATACAGCAAGCATAAACGTCCGGATGGCGGTGACACTCGACAAAGTCGCGACGGAGACAAAAGCGGCGTGCGGTTTGCGTCGGGTTATGATCCTGACTGGCGCGCGGGGCGACACGCAGGCAGCGCGTGCGCCGACCGGTTCTCGAAAGAATGTTAGAACAATAGGCCGAACGACGAGAGCGCGAGTCCGTTGCTACGGACGGCAATCAGGTAGCACGGAATGCCGGATGAGTTTTGTGTGCAGTGTGAATACTTGTATTGTGTAAATGAAATTAAATGTAATAAATATATATACAAGAAATGTTATATAATAAGTATGTAAATATAGTTAAAGTTTATTTTAATTATTTATTAGATGTAAATTACTTAATATTTAACTTTTAATACTTTAAGTTATAGATATTTATATTAAGTTTGTTTTTTATGTATTAAATGTAATATGTGTGTACAATAAATAAATGATACTGAGTGCCCACATCACTCCCCTCCAGAGACCGTCACTACGGGCGATAATAGTCGGGGAATCTGACACGCCTGCCCGAACGGGTGGTTTTAATGATTTCTGGTTCGGGTTCAGGGTTTTCGTTGGCACTTGCTGGACTATTGCTATTACTGTTGGGGACGGCTTCGGTGAAAATGTATGCCGGCTTAAGGCGGTCAATCGATACCGAAACAGATTTACCCCTTACTAAACTTTTGAAAACTTTGTCCCCTCTTTTTAAAACCTGGAAGGGACCAGAATACGCAGGACTTAATGCGGGTCTTAGTAAGTCTTCCCTAAGAAATACATGACTAGAAGTCTTAAGGTCCTTAAACATGAAAATTTTATCACTGCAGTGACGTGAAGCTGGAGATGGCTGTACTTTCTCTGCAAAAGATCGGATACGGGCGGTGAAATCTGTTACGTCGGTAGTTGTCTGCACCTTACTTTGGAAAAATTCTCCCGGTAGGCGTAAGGGCTCGCCATAAAGTAGCTCCGCTGAAGAGGTTTGCAAGTCTTTTTTGAACGCTGAGCGGATGCCGAGTAGGACCAATGGCAAAGACTCGGTCCAGTTGTTGTCGGCATGGCATACTATGGCGGTCTTTAGCTGTCGGTGGAACCGCTCGACTAAACCGTTACATGCTGGATGGTAGGCCGTGGTTCGACGATGTTTGAATCCAGCTATTTTTCCCAAGAATGCAAACAGGTTGGATTCAAATTGTCGACCGCGGTCAGTAACTATGTCGGTTGGAGATCCGAAACGCGCAATCCAACCAGATAATAGAGCGCGACCTACCGTTTCCGCTGTCATGTCGACTATTGGGACAACCTCTGGCCATCGTGTGAAGCGATCCACGCAAGTGAGGCAGTAGCGGTAGCCTTGTGAAGGTGGTAAAGGTCCGATTAGGTCAATGTGGATCACCGAGAACCTAGCACGAGGCAAATCGAATGTGCCCAATGGAGCAGACACATGGCGACTCACCTTGGCGCGCTGGCAATCTACGCAGCATTGCGCCCACTCACGGCAGTCTTTGCGAATACCCGGCCACACGTAACGCTCCGCAACCAATTTAGCAGTTGCGTTCGGGCCGGGGTGACTTAAGCTATGAGGGCAGTCGAAAACTTGCTTTCGCAATGGTTTGGTCACGAACGGTCTGGGGGGTGACTTGCTCACGTCACAGTATATATGGCAGTTGCCTTCTAGCGGGATCTTTTTCAGACGAAGTGATGTCTGTTCGGTGAGAAGATTGACAAGCTCAGAGTCCGATGATTGAGACTTTGCCAACTCTTCATAGTCGATGGCTGGTTGGATCTCCTCGATGCGAGAAAGAGTATCAGCAACCACGTTGTCGCGACCGGATATGTGTCTGATGTCTGTGGAGAATTGCGATATATAATCGAGATGGCGGTACTGACGGGGTGAGCAAGTTCGCTTCCGGTCACTGAACGCGAAGCTAAGCGGTTTGTGGTCAGTGTACACTATGAAGTGTCTGGCCTCCAGCATATGGCGGAAGTATTTTATGCCTTCATAAATGGCGAGAAGTTCTCGATCGTAAGGTGAATACTTCCGCTGTGCTGGGCTTAGCTTGCGTGAGAAAAATGCCAAAGGTTGCCAGACGTCTTCCTTCATTTGCTGCAAAACTGCTCCTAATGCGATGTCAGAAGCATCTGTGACGAGAGCAAGTTGGGCGTCGCAGTCAGGGTGTGACAACATTGCTGCGTTGCAGAGCTCCTGCTTGCATTGCTCGAATGCTGCCCCTGCTGGACCCGTGATACTAACCGGGTGCGAAGCCTTGACTGAACCGGTGAGGAGAGCGTTGTGGGGTGCTTGACTCTGCGCGGCGTTAGGTAAAAATCGCCGATAAAAATTTACCATCCCCAAAAATCTCCTAAGTTCCCGTATGTTTTTGGGGGGTGGACATTCTTTAATGGCCTGGACTTTCGTCTCCTGAGGTTTGGTACCTTCCGGTGAGATTTGATATCCCAGAAAAGAGACTTCAGATGCTCCGAATACGCACTTAGAGGTGTTGACCAAAATGCCGTACTCTTTCATCCGCTCAAACAGTTGACGAAGGTGATCCTCATGCTGGGCCTGATTCCGGGAAAAGACGAGGAAGTCATCAAGATAAGAGTAGCAGAAGTCTAGCCCTCTCGTCATCTCGTCGACAAACCTTTGGAAAGTTTGGCCTGCGTTCCTTAGACCAAAGGTCATGTAAGGGAACTCGAACAGGCCAAAGGGTGTCGTGATGGCAGTCTTCTGGATATCTTCCTCGAAGACCGGGATCTGATTATAGGCCTTCACTAAGTCTATCGTGGAGAACACCTTGCAGCCTGAGATGCTGTGAGCGAAGTCGTGTATATGTCGGATTGGGTACCTGTCGGGTATGGTGCGCGCGTTTAAAGCACGATAATCGCCGCAGGGTCGCCAGCTGTTGTCTTTTTTGGGTGCTAGGTGCAGCGCTGATGCCCAAGGGCTTTCTGAAGGACGCGCGGTGCCGCTCTCCAACATCAGCTGAAACTCGTTACGAGCAATCCTCAGCTTATCGGGAGCTAACCTGCGGGGGGCACAAAAGACAGGTGGGCCTGGAGTGGTGCGAATGTGGTGCACTGTATTGTGTTGTCCTGACTGGCGCGCGGGGCGACACGCAGGCAGCGCGTGCGCCGACCGGTTCTCGAAAGAATGTTAGAACAATAGGCCGAACGACGAGAGCGCGAGTCCGTTGCTACGGACGGCAATCAGGTAGCACGGAATGCCGGATGAGTTTTGTGTGCAGTGTGAATACTTGTATTGTGTAAATTAAATTAAATGTAATAAATATATATACAAGAAATGTTATATAATAAGTATGTAAATATAGTTAAAGTTTATTTTAATTATTTATTAGATGTAAATTACTTAATACTTAACTTTTAATACTTTAAGTTATAGATATTTATATTAAGTTTGTTTTTTATGTATTAAATGTAATATGTGTGTACAATAAATAAATGATACTGAGTGCCCACAAAGTCAATGACTACGATAATGTAATTTTTATAAAATTATTACTTAAATCCATAATATTTACTGATAATACTATAATTATTAACACTTTTTTTACTCAAATAGACTTTATACAATGTTTTTATTAAAACAATTGATTATATTACCTGTTCAGCTCAAGCGGGAATTTAGCCATAAATATTACCTTGTTCAAACTCGTCACTCTACGGATACAACAAATTTCGCACGTTCGCAAAGATTTGCCACCCATTATGACTCTTCGTAATTAATAACATTATTAAAATTATTTGAAATTAAATTAAAAACTTCTGAGCAAAATATATCGTTATCACTGACAGATAAAGTTAAATTTGGCGGCGCGTCACATGCTGGCCAACATGACTTGATGTATAATGCGGCTAAATTACCGTGTCGTTATAATACTATAGGACAAAGCGATTAAACTTTCTTTTTCATTAGTCGGACTTTTTCGTAATTTAATGTTGGCACCATTGACTTATATATTACTAGCGTAAGGACCCGGCCAACGGTGCTAAAAAGCGTGCCAAATCGTTGGCCCTAAAATATCAGTTTAGGGCCAACGGCGATTCATTTGTCTACGGGAGACTGAAGTTGAAAGACGTTAGCTGTCATTTCATAAAAATACCGAATTTGTGTAGTAAAATGGTGCAAAAATTATGACCCAATAGTCAATAAGATCCATGGAATATCGTATCATCCGTAAATATCTTTACATGATTTTTATTGCATGTCTAACAATTTTATTTAAACGATATTAACTGTTACAAGAAATGTTCGAAGACAGTCTTAACCCTAGAGTGGTCGCGTACTAAAATTACCTGATTGGTCATCGTCTCGTCGCGAGGAATACAGGTGTCTGCCAAATATATATGATAATAGAAAAAATATGTTATTCTACCGGAGGATAATTATGTCATAATATTGACTGTCATACTAAAGTACGAAGTTCAAATATCGATGTTCTGAATTCAAAAATTATAAAAGTTTGAATAACGGGACCCGCCGTTTCCACTGCCGAAACAATTTCAAGAAAATATCATTTAAACGTATAATGCGACGACTGAGAGAATGCAATATTTGATAGCTCCTATCGAGACAGGACAGGAGCGCGACAGCACTGACGTGCTGTCCAGCTGAGACTACTGCCCAATATTGTCTATACGTGCCGAATTGCTGAGTCCGTAATTCTGAAAAACTAAGTCCAGTCACTCGTGTAAATAACGCATTAATTTGAAAAAGTATTTAAGGGGTCGCGCACATTATTCCCATAAGTATAAGTTGACTTCGAGGAAAAAACATCTTCAGGATATTATAAACATCACAGATTAGCACTATACAATGTTTTCGATTGATTGGATTTGAAGCTATTGTAGATGAAACAATTTCAAGAACTTTATCACTTTCCCGTATATTGAGCAGTAATGCAAAAAATGTGATATTGTGCTGTTATTCTACCGGAATGAGCAAATATGTAATCCGTGCGACCACTAGCAGGGTTAATGGCAGAAGATCAAAGCACTAGAGATGGGACATTATTATGAACGATTCATAAAAACTGAATGAATGAATCATTAGTCTAGTATGAAAGGAGACGGTTCAAAATTCCATTGATAAGCAGCTGGCATAATGAGATTAATCGGCGAAGCTTAAAAATCCGAATGTCCTCACGTAATTATTAAAATTCTAAAGCTAGCCAATTTTTTATATATTTTTTTAAAATATAAATATATACTTTTAGATAATATATATATATATATATATATATATATATCTATCTTACACTCTCACCTAATTACCTATTACCCCAAAGAAGTTACTGTAAGGCTTGTGTTATGGGATACTAAAGTAACGGATATAAATACATGTAATTATACATACATATTTAAGTATTTATGAAGTAGAAATATATATAAACGTCCATGACTCAGGTACAAATGCTCGTATTCATCATACAAACATTTGCCCCTACCGGGATTCGAACTCAGGACCTCACAGGTAGGCGACACCTTAAAACCGGTATACATACGTACCGGTCGTCATGAAACGAACTATGAAACGAACGTATTATTGACACAAGACAGTGGAAACACTTGTAGGCTGTCATTGTCAAAGGAACTAAAACCAATGAAGTAAGACCAAAATGTAACGAAACTATGAAAACTCAGTCGCTATCACGGATTACCAGGTGCCGGTTTTTATAGAAATACCTTCATAGCGACAAAGAGTTACTTTTTTCAGTTGCTCCCATCGTTCTACCAATGGCGCTAGTTTCTATGGAAATATTTTCATAGCCAAAAAGCCAATAGAGTAAAACTTAAAGTATGTTCTGTGATGCTATTTTAAACATATTGTGAAGAATCGGCTAGACTAAAAGGATTTTTTCAACTCACACAGTTTTTTTTCGTTTACTTTGTATCAGCTGCATTTTAGTGAAGTCTTTCTATGGAAAGCTGGACCTTTAGTTCCATAGTTAATTAACTCAAAGAATGATAGTAAATCGAAAAAAAAAGTAGGTTACGAACGCCGCGTATAGAAACGAGACAATTGCACAGGTTACGGTGTTATTACCTACGTCTAATATTGCATCAAAGTTTGTTGGAAAATATTGAGAAGTTACTCAATAGTCCCTCTATAAGATGATAATATTCTTTTTAAATAAAAATATGTTTCGTTAATTTCTATATACAATAATTGCAGTGTTGTCAGATTGAGGAGAAAAGATAATTTTAATTTGAAACATGCGTTTTTATTTTGAATTAGTTAAACAATATTAAAACATTTAATAATAGTATTAGCTCCCCAAATAAACTAAATGAGTGATAGATAAGATAGCTCTAATTGAACGAAATCGATCACTTCTGTAATCTTTTTTGCCCATCTCTAATACACCTATGCGATGCGAAAAGTTCGAGAGAGTTGTGGCTCTGATTTTACTGGTATGAGACAGTTTTATGTCAAATGTTCAGATGGGCGCATCCTTCCTTTTGAAATCATTGGTTGGCACAAACTACGTTCATAAATCCATATAATTTACATTTTTGTATGAAGTGTCGACCCCCTGATCACAACGTAAAATCTTGTCCGGAGTTTGCAGCGTTAAAAATTTCCGACCGCGTATTATGGGTACGCGAAAACAAACTCTGCGTTCGGTGTCTACGTAAAGGCATGCATAACTATAAAAATTGCAGGGCGAAGCCGTGCGGCATTGATGGTTGCAAAGAATTGCATAATAAAATTTTACATCTTTCGAAAAGTACGCAATTTTCATTTCATCCAAATGTAAATAATGCCGTGTCATCTGTCACTCCAATGCCATCGACATCTCATGTCATTACCACCAACAATAAAAAAGAAATTCTGTTGGATAGTGGAAAAGAAGTTTTTATGCAATCCAACGAGTTTTCATCTCACCTTAACAAGGATGCAATCACGAATACTGCATATTCCTGCACGTCCCAAAAACAAGATTCTATACTTTTGAAAGTATTACCGGTTATACTTTCTGGCCCTAAAGGCGAGGTAGAAACTTTTGCTCTTTTGGACGACGGATCTACAGTAACCCTCCTTGATGCGGAGTTAGCTGATAAGCTAGGAGTTTCTGGGACCGTAGAGAATATGCGTAAATAAACAATCACAGGAACTAGTGATGCTATCCCTGTTAAATTTGTAGATTTTAAAATCCGCGGGAAATACGGGGAGGAAAGTTTTATCGTCCGTAATGCTCGCGCCATCTCTAACTTGAAACTTAGACCTCAAGAGGTCACAGTTAGGGATACTAACTTTCAGCAACTCCAGGATATCGCAGCCAAGTTAGTCTTCAGCTTGGCAACAGATTGGCCTCTGATGCTTTCTAGAGAGAATAGAGTAGGGTCCGCGCCGCAGCCGGCAGCCGCCCCCGCACCGTCTCAGGCTGGGTTTTATATGGAAATCTCCCTCGAAATTTTTTCTCAGTGCATTCTATTAATTACGTTAGTACTGACGACTCTAGAGATAACGAACTAGAAGATCTTATCAGAGATTATTACCGGCTAGACTCCATCGGTATCAAACACGAGGAGAAAGTAAATACGGAGGACGCTAGAGCCATAAGTTTGTTAGAACAAACTGCGCGTCGCTTATATAATGGTAGGTTTGAAGTCGGTTTACCTTGGCGGGAAGACGAACCTCGCATTCCAGATAGCTAGTTTCTGGCCTTGTCTCGATTTCAGAGTTTGCAAAGGCGGTTAAACAAAGACAATGAGTACGCCGATTTATATAGCGTTAATATCGAAGCTTATGTTGAAAGAGGATATGCCGAGGAATGCATAGATAACCATGATTATCCAAGTTCGTCTTCCCGCCGCTGGTACTTACCTCATTTTGTGGTGACTAACCCAAATAAACCGGACAAATTACGTATAGTCTTTCCTCCCCGGGCCTGATCTGCTCCAATCTTTGTTTGGAATTTTGGCGAAATCTCGCGAAGGTCAGATTGCCCTAAAAGGTTATATAAGGGAAATGTTTCCCAGATCAGGATCAGGGAGGAGGATCGGGATTGCCAGCGCTATATTTGGCACTCCTCTGACGGACGTCTGAAAGAATTTCGCATGTCATCCTTAATTTTTGGTGCATCCGCTTCTCCCTTTACGGCTATCTATATAAAAAATAGGAACGCTATGGACTTCCAAGGTCGGTATCCTGAAGCTGCCCGGTCCATTATTCGAGACCATTACATGGACGATTTTTTGGCTTCCTGCGATTCTTTAGAGAACGCCACATGTCTTGCAGCCGACGTTCTCCATGTACATGCGCAGTGTGGCTTCGAGATGCGTTCCTGGGTGTGGAACGTTCCCGAATCTCTTAAGCTGATTGCATCACATCTTCGCAAAGAGCAGATGGGTAATGTCGACCTCAATTTAGGTGTAGCACACGCAAATCTTGATGTGCGCGTTTTGGGAATGCATTGGAACCCTCAAGATGACACCTTTAGTTTTAAAATTGCTGTCGACGTTCCTGTACCTAAGAATTTTACCAAACGTCAGGTTCTCAGAGATCTTATGCGAATTTATGATCGTTTAGGATTCTTGCAGCCTAAAGTAACCAGGGGTAAGATTTTATTCAAAAGAATTTGGCAGTTGGTAAACTCTTGGGACGCTCCACTTCCATCACCCGAATGTGCTCAGTGGGGGGATTGGTACCGCGATATAAAATCAGTTCACGCTTGCAAGATACCTCGCGCCTATAAAGCTGTGTCTACTTTTGTTAGGCAAGAGCTTCACGTCTTTTCAGATGCTAGTGAGGTAGCATACGCATGCGTTGCATATTGGCGTTTTTTATTTGAAGACGGTACCACTCACCTCGCTCTCATCGCTAGTAAATCTAGAGTAGCCCCCTTAAAAGCAGTCAGTATACCACGCTTAGAGCTTCAGGCAGCTTTGCTTGGTGTGAGACTTGCCCAGACGATATGTAGTGAGCACCGCAGCCAAGCTTCACGTAGAGTTTTCTGGTCAGACTCTAAAACGGTCCTTGCTTGGATTAGGAGTGATTCTCGTAAATATAAAGCTTTTGTTAGCCATAGGTTGGGGGAATTCGCGGAACAGACGCGACTTGATGAATGGCGTTGGGTACCCACAGCCTGTAACGTGGCCGACGACGCCACTCGTCTCAATTCAACATCCGTAGACAGATGGTGGGATGGTCCATCTTTTCTTAAAGAAAAGGAAGAAGCTGGGCCGCAGGAGATGACACAGTTCATTTCTCCAGATGTCAATGTCGAACTGAGACCTCGAGAAAGGGTCACTATTAACTGCGTTTCTTGGTCTGCAGACCGATTCTCTGATTGGCGGCGGCTACTACGGGTAACCGCACGCGTCTTTCAATTTACGCGTTTATTGAAAGAGAGCAGGGCGCGCACCGTCGTCACCTTTTGCGGAGGTGGTTTGCGTCCGCTACTCGCATGCGACGTCAAGAATGCTGAGGTATATCTGCTCACACAAGCCCAACGAGATTCTTTCGCCGAGGAACTGGCTTACCTTCATCAAGAAAAAGTCATTCCAAAGAGAAGCCGTCTGTGGAAGCTAACTCCTAGGCTGAGTGATAACGGTCTGTTAAGGGCATTCGGAAGAATCAGCTCAGTACCTGGATTGACGTCCGATGTCAAGCAACCCATTATTCTCGATGATCGACACCCAACTGTAAGACTCCTGATAACAAAATACCACATCTGGGCTATGCACGGAAATAATGAGACATTTGTCAACGAACTTCGCCAACGATACGCCATCTTGCATTTACGAACTACGGTACGCTTCATCTCCGCTAGATGTCAAACTTGTCGCCTTAGAAGAGCGAGGCCAAAGACACCGCCTACGGGTGATCTCCCTGTCGAAAGGCTCCAGCACCATCATCATCCATTTTCGTATGTCGGACTTGACTATTTTGGACCTTTAGAAGTAGCTGTGAAGAGATCTCGCGAAAAGAGATATGTGGCTTTATTCACATGCCTGGTAACACGGGCAATCCATTTAGAAGTGGTTGGAAGTTTGACTGCTGATAGCGCGATTATGGCTCTCCGAAGACTAATAGCACGCCGCGGATGTCCTGTCAAAATCCTATCAGATAATGGGACAGCCTTCGTAGGCGCAAATAGATTGCTAAAAGTTGGCCGCTATTAATCATTCATGCATTCAGGAGTTTGCAGCGTCCAACAATATTGAGTGGCAGTTTATTCCACCTGCAGCTCCATCGATGGGAGGAGCCTGAGAGCGCCTAGTTGGTAGCGTGAAAAGAAACCTTTCAGTTACGCTCCGGGAGAAAGCGCTTAGAGAGGAAGTTTTAGTAACCCTTCTGGCCGAGGTGGAACAAGTAGTAAATTCCAGACCGTTGCCGTAGCTCACGATGACGAGCCAGCCCTGACTCCAAATCATTTCTTGCTGGGGACTTATTGCACATTGCCAACACCTGAATCCACCGATGCAGACCTCGTCAGCAGACAAGGATGGAAGAAGGCTAATCGTCTGGCAGACCAGTTTTGGGCGCGTTGGCTTAGAGAATACCTGCCCAACCTTCTGCCACGAGGCCGATCTCTGAATGAATACCGCAACATTCGTGTGGGCGATATGGTTTTGATTTGTGACGGGAATTTGCCTCGGGGTGTATGGCCTCGCGGTGGAATTGTGCAGGTGTTCCCCGGAAGGGACGGCGTCGTGCGAGTGGCGGACGTAAGGACTAGCGCAGGGGTCCTACGGCGACCTGCGCGAAAAATAGTAAATCTATATCTGTCGCCATAGCTTTTCTCTGTTAGACCTTCGGTTCTTACCGGAGGGGAGAGATGTTGACGACAGATCTGGCAACCAGGCATTTTTTTGTGTTTTTCTGGGGTTCGCTGGCTAGCAACAGGGTGGCTTGGTTATATTATTTTACGTTGTAAATATTAAACAAGAAAATATACTAGAAAAAGCAATTAGTCTCATGTCGCCCTGACGACATGAGACTAATTGCTTTTTTCTAGTATATTTTCTTGTTTAATATTTATCACATAAAATTAGCATTGTAAAATGCAAAATTAAATAGTTATAATTATTTTACGTTGTTACTATTTTTATGTGATTTTGTGAATATACTTAATTGAAATAATATCCCTTTAATTTGGTAGTTCACAGTATGCAACGTCATAAGTTTGTACACTTTGTTTTTTTTAGCATTGGTATCAGAGATGAAGTGAAAGGTGAATTTCAATAGCATAAATAAGTGCTTGGCCCGCCCCGCGCCCGCGTGTTCAGTCTGGCCAAGCACTTAGTCTGATTTCAGAATGCGTTCGCATCGATACTTTTTGTGGTTGCTACTATATCCTCATTAACCGACTTAAAAAAAGGGGGAGGTTCTCAATTCAACGGAATCTTTTTTTTTAATGTATGTTACTCGATTACTCGAAGACGGCTGGACCAATTTGAGTAATTCTTTCTTTGTTCGAAAGGGTATACTTCCCATGTGGTCCCATTGTCATCATGTCAGGATCTGATGATGGGATCCTGGAGAAATCCAGGGAACTCTTCAAACATTATAGGCACTCCTATAGTGATTTCGGTGTTTTCTATAGTAACTTGTGCATATGCTTCTGGAAAGCACTATTTGGTGAAGTGGAACTGATGATGAAGACCACAAATGGTCATCGGAACTATTAAATACTTAGCATTTCATGGGAAGCGATACGATTACTTTAACGCGGTTCATAAGCAATTTATGCTCGACTCAATGCATGTGATGAAGTGGAGCTGGTGATGAAGTATCGGGAGAACTCCTCAATAAGTAACGTCCCTGCGCTGGGAAAAGCAGCATTTTGTAAAAGGTGATCAGGAGTTGACATAAGGTTATTAGCGCAGGCACAGGACCTCTTCTACCTTTAAAAATTGTGAAATAAGCTTTTTATAAAAAAAGTACGTATTTTTACCAGAGCTGACGTGAGAAAAAACTTTTTATAAAAAAATGAAAACCGACGTGAAATACTAAAAAGCAAAAAATAAACCTTTTGGAGTCGGTGCCAGCCAAGGCATTCTACTATGCGGTCCTACAATTTTTTTTTTTGCCTTGGCTGGCACCGACTGAAATATATATATATTTAGACTAAAAATGTTTGATATCGAGGCATTTTTGCGCGGAACAAGCTTGTCCTCTGGTCGGAACATTTATTCATGTGCTCGCGTGGTATTTTTATAACCCTTATAGCAGCGAGGCGGCTCCTACCCATGTGCACACGCAACATAGAAAAACTCATCAAGCTTTTTATATGGTTACATATATTTTTTATGGTGTCTAAACTTTAGAACGACGAAGGAGTGAAGCCACTCAAAGCAACCTGAATCTGAAACAGTGAAGGAATATTATTCGTGTTGCAGTGTTAATTCACCTTTCACTTCTTCTCTGATACCGGTATTATAAAAAGATGGAATGGAATGGATGGATGGAATGGAACATGGGAACTAAAACCACGCGGTTGCAACCGTTAGTATTGAATATCTCGACTCGAGTTGCCCAAAGGTGACAGAATGTCATCATCCATTTTCTTGAAGCTTAACATGTCCCTTGTAAAATATTCAGAAGAAAAAAATGTTTATTCAACTTTTTTGGATTTTTGTTTTGGTTGCCCGATCAAACACGTACAATTTTACGCTTTTGTACGGTTTTTTCAAATATCGGCTCAAAAAGTACTTAACATACCGACTTAAGTATTTAATTAGTGCTGGTTATTAACATTTCGTGTCGCGTAGATTCTCAGTAAACCTCTGTGTATATAATTGAGTACTTAATCTAATACCTCCTTAACAAACTGAACGTTATCCATACCTTTTGCAAAACCAACGCCACCTGTTGGGTCTTTAACACTTCTTTTTAAACATTCTAGTTTGAAATTATTTTGATTGAATCATAAAAGTAGTTTAGGAACTCAAAACATCAGAATGTTGCTAGTTTCAGTTCTGCGTGCGGTCTAACCGCAATGATTTAAAGTCGTATTTTTAATTCAGTAGAGTGATTTGACAGGATGTCAATGTCACTTTGTAAAAATATAAAAATATCGAATCGAATGGAATCAATACTTACTGAACTGGCACTGGATATTATTAAATATATTAATTCTACTGAATAATGTAAAATAATCTTCACGCTCCAACGGAGTCACAGATTGACATGGTTTTTGTATAGAGATGGTTTATGGGCTAAAGAGTGAAATTTGACCCCGAAAGTCCCGCGGAAAACGAAATTCCCACGAGAAACGAAAATTCCACGGGAAAATTCTACGGGAACCACTCGGATGAAGTCGCGGGCGAAATTTAGTTGTTTATACAGTAATTTTATGTATAGAATGATACCCTTCCGCGCCAAATCCCAGTGAATCAGTTTTATAATTTTAATGTTTCTTTTCCGTGTATGATGTTCAAAATAATGTATCGGAAATTGATAATTGGAATATTACGACATGTGTGAAAATAAATATAATTATAGCACAAAAAAATATTGTTTTATTTTCAAATTTATAAAAAAAACACTTTCTTTTATATTTATCTATATTTATATTGTGAACGCAATCTGAAATCTGCCTTATTTACTCTATTGAAATTCACCTTTCAATTCAACAGAGTTGATACCGACACAAAAATAGAAAGTATTTTGTCAGATGGAAATACAAAAAAAGTAACGATAGCGTTATGATCAAGAACGTAAATAAAACAATTGTACTTATACAAATCTTAATACATTGCATACCTACTTAATTCAAGGAAATATAAATGAGTGTCCGATTAAATAAGTGTTTTCTTTGTCAATATGTTATTGTTAGTATGTATATACGAAAACGGTATAAATATTTTCGTATCTGTACCTATACCTACTTTCCTCATCCAACTACGTATACCTCATTATGATAAGTAACACCTACGTGAATAAAATGGCGACGCCTTTGAAAAATGTCTGCTTGACGCAATACAAATCATGGTCACCCTACTTCTAGCTTTACAGGTAATTTTTCGCACAAAACGTTTCGACACTTCGTCGGAATATTTAATCAATTACACGCAAAATCTAATTTAATTGAGATTTAAAGACCGCGGCACATATGTACCTACCTAACCTATAGTAGTTGCAAAACTAAGTACTCAGTACCTTAGCAATCTCTGAATCATGAAATAACTATTCTAAAATAATAGGCGTTTTCATGAAACACGCAGGGGTTTATTTAAATATCATGCAGGTCCTTATGCCAGCCATTTATATACTATCAACATTCGTATCAGTGATTAGCAAAAAGAATGGAACCTCTACGACGCTCCGTTTCTGAGATCTGCGTGAACGCGCGATTCTAACCGTTTCAACTGCGCGGCCATGGCTTTTAAGATCTACGTCGTGAACTACAAACTTTAGTGCTTTACTCTAACTTTCCATAAATTCTGCGAAATCGTATCTCTGATAAGCAAAAAGAATGGGACCTATGAGAAGCTCCGTTTCTGAGATCCCAATGTTCGCTCGACTGTCACCGTTTCAACTGCGCGGCCACGACTTTAAAGAACTATAGGTCGTAAAGTACATACTTTAAGGCTCTATTAAGACTTTCTACAATTTCTGCGAAAACATATTAGTGATTTGCAAAAAGAATGAGATCTCTATGTAGCTCCCGTATATGAGATCTGCGTGGCCGCGCGGTTCTCCACGTTTCGACTGCGCGGCCACGGTTAAGTCCTTACAACTTTCTAAATATCGGTTCTGCAAATTTACGGTTTTCTTTATTAGTTTTCTACAAATTCCTTCGTGATGTTGACGTAGTCGTTTTTTTTCTGGGACACTGTTGCCGAGCAGTCGAAACGGGCACGGTAAGACGGCCCTCGGTTTTCACAAAAAAAAATGTTAGTAGAGAAAGTTTATAAATAAAACAGAATTTTACTACACAAAATAGCACAAACTTTATTTCAATGAAAGTGGTTATAAATATGGTTTTAAAACATTACATAAAAATATAATTAGTATAATTCGTTATCCAATATATAATTACTTAGTATAAATTAGTTAGGTATCCAATATCTTGGTCTAATTTCTTTGTCCAATATTTGTAAAGACAAATTGCACAAACTTTATTTCAATGAAAGTGGTTATTAATATGGTTTTAAAACATTACATAAAAATATAATTAGTATAATTCATTATCCAATATATAATTACTTAGTATTAATTAGTTAGGTATCCAATATCTCGGTCTAATTTCTTTGTCCAATATTTGTAAAGACATACCTATACACAATGAATCCCATTCAATACATTTGATGAAGTTATCATTTTGATCGAATACACACTGGACAAAGATATTGGACAAGTGGAATACCACCCGTTCCTATTGATAGATTAAAAATGTACACGAGCAGCACTTTGCTGTCGGCAGAGCCAACAGCAGCTGTCGGCATACAGCAAGCGTCGTCGGCCAAAGGCGACGGCTGCAGTTACCTTTGTCGACAGCTGTAGTTGGCTTGTTGACAGCAAATATCTGTTTGTGTGTGTGGCGCCTATAGTGGTTTAAACGTTGGCGCACACCTCTACGTGTTGAATATACTAGTTGCACTTGCCGCCGGTAAGCCTACATGGAGCGAAGCGGTGTGTCGTTTTTGTTTTTTTCGATGTTTTTTTTTTATTTCGGTGATTATTCCTCCGTGGTAGGTCCGATTCTTTATTAATTTTTTTCTAAACCATCTTATGCTGAACACGGAGTTACATGCCAATTTTCGTGGCCATAGCTCTTATAGTGCGGGAGGAGTTCAATGACAAAGCGAAAATCCGAATCGGGGAAGAAAGTTTAACGAAGTCAGTAAATCAACAGACATACTAAGGATCTCGTGTAATTAATTTGCACTACACGACCAACACAATTAGGCGCATGTCAGCAATGAAAAATAAAAAAAAGACTGAAAACTAAAACTTCAATTAGCGCTAATCAACCAGTTACTTAATCACTGAAGTGCAATACGATAAATGAAATGCGGTGATAGAGGCTGGGTGCGGGCTTTGAAAATACGAATCCGCATTTCTGTCATGCGCCTAATTGTTTTGGTCACGTATACTGCTTTATCGATGCGCGTAAACACGCGTTGGTTTGGTATAAAGACTAAAAATCATCTCCTCCCAAATCAAAATTGGCCATATTATTATATTGGTCTGACCACGCCGGAAAGCTTGACCCATCTATATCCCCGGCGTGCCTATTACTAGCTAACAGTGTATGACTCTGCCCCCCTATAGGTGCTTTACATTCGATACATTTGCTAGTTTGCATTGCGCCGCCGCACTCGCCAATGCAATAAATATGACCATTAGGACATCTAAACCAGTGCCCTTGCTTAAGGCCGATAGCTTTTACTACTAATTCACGTTCCTCTTTAGTGACTATACCATTCAATTGGACCATTTCCTCAAGTTTCTTCATAGTAATAATCGCGTTATGTTCGATGTATATCCTCTTAGAAGTTATGGTTGATATCGCTTCATTCGCTGCCGCCGCTACTTTCGGAACTCCCTTCGACATACGATAAGAAGTATGGCTTAAAATCTTAGACAGTTGAATCATTGAGTTCATCCGCTTTATTTCACGCCCTATATCTTCTTGTTGTTGTTGACTTATTTTCTGTATATTATTTTCAAGAACTGCGGTTAAAAGGGTTATTTGGGCAAAAAATTCTTCTTTCAATTCAATCACATTTGCGTTTTTAAATTGTTTATAATATTTCGCCATCATGCCTAATATCTCTATGTTAATGAAATGCATATCTAGCTGCAATGTGGAGGTCTTCTTTTTTTTGGTGAATGCCAGTAATTTATTAAATACTGAACTAAAGCACCTATTTTCTGAAAAGAAAGAAAGGTTAAATATTAGCCCTTATGTCGTTGTGATAGAGGTGGTTTTCGTAGTTCAAGTATAAAGTCTAACGTGCTGTTGACTCTACGTGCAGTCTTGCACTTGCATTAAGCTATACATTCGTTTGAAAGGATCACTGAATTTGACTGATATTTACCTGCTAAAACTGCTGCATATTGTTCCTTAAAATCGGCCACAGCTATAGCCAGTGTCTCACGTTTTTCAGTGATTTGGGCTGCAGTTCCATATACTTTTTCCTTTATTGGGTTGATTTCGGTTTTATACATTTCATTCACCGTGTCTTTGTAACGGTATGTGTTGATAATTGGCTTGCGACAGAATGGACATGAACGTATCGTGATAGTTTCCTTGTCGCCATGCATCAAATTATCAGCATCTTCGACCTCTAATACGTGGGTGCAATCTTGCAGTTTTATAAATCTGGAAATAATGATTTATTTGTTTAAAGTCAGGCCTTATTAGCATAAACAAAACTATATCAAAGAGTCCATGATATTAAATTATAATACTACTTATTGCAAAGAATACCAACTACTTATTACTAGTGATGGGTCGCGAGAAAATTCCCCAAGCGAGATTATTCCCCAATCGGTAATATTCTAGAATTTTCCTTTTAATTGAGAATATTCTCAAATCAAGGAGAATTTAATAGAATTTAAAATTGGATAAAGATTTTTAACTACGATGGCAGTATTGTATAAAATAAGTAGGTATCTCAGTTTATTTAGCTTTAGATATAGCGACAAAATTTAATAATTACTTCATTGACACAACTAATAGATTAAATAAAAATGACATAAACAATTCATATAAATTCAAACAATCTAATAACGGACATTCCTTTTTCCTAAGACCCACTTAACCAGACGAAATAAAAAACATTATTAGATCGCTTAAGAACACAAATTCTGCAGGCTATGATGAAGTAGTAACAAATGTAGTAAAGTTTGGCTCCGAAGAACTTGCACCAATTTTAGCATACCTTATTAATATTTCGTTTGAAAAAGGAATTTTTCCTACATTGCTAAAAATTTCTAAAAATTTGGTAAAACAGAAATAGGTAATAGGCTATAGGCCTGTAACTCTAATTTCAATATTCTCAAAAATTTATGAGAAATGTATGCATCGTAGGTTGACTGATTATAATGACAAATTTAATATTATTAAAGAGGAGCAAAATGGATTTCTTAAAAATAAATCAACCACATTAGCAATGTTCAACCTTATAAGTAACGTAGTGAAAAATGTTGATAAAGGTTTGAAAACTTGCTTACTACTATTTGACATGACAAAAGCCTTTGACTTTGTGTCGCCTTGTATTTTATTGCAAAAATTGAACCAATACGGAATAAGGGGAGTCACATTGTCTTGGTTTAAATCATATTTGAAAAACCGACAACAATGTGTTCAAATAAGCCGCTTAAATAATAATAACATCATGTCGACATTTGAGTCCATGAATTAAATAGTTCTGGAGTCCCGCAGGGAAGTATACTCGGACCCCTCTTATTTCAATTTATATTATATTATATATATTAATAAATGACATGTCTTTAGTGACATCCCAAAAATCATTACTATTTGCAGATGACATTTCCGTTATTGTAACATCCGATAAAAAGAGTGACGATACTGTATTCGAAGCTGAAATTATTAATACACTAGAAAATATTGCTTTATGGCTTGAAAATAACAATTTGCAATTGAATACTAATAAGACCAACTATATTGTTTTTACAAATAGGAATCATCAAAATCATAACATAAGAATTAAATATAATACGGAATGTATAGCAGAAACGGACATGGCATCATTTTTGGGAATAACAATTGATCAACAAATTAATTGGAAAGCACAGATAGAAAAGGTAATAAATAGATTGTACTTGGTAGATTACGACGATTAGCTTCTGTACAAACTGCGCTTATGTCATATCATGCTTATGTGGGGTCTGTTATAAGGTATGGTTTGTTGTTATGGGGAAATTCAGTGGATTGTAATAAAGTGTTTATAGCACAAAAAAAGTGCCATAGCGGGAATACCTCCATATGACTCCTGTAAACCTGTCTTTGAAAATTTTAAATTGTTAACTTTGCCATCCCTATATATTTTAGAATGCGTAGTTTTGCTAAACGTAATATGCATCTTTTTATTACTGCAAAACAAATGTATCCAAAATCAAGCAGAAATTGTAATAGATTGGTCTTAACACATACTCCAAAAACAGCACTTTATTTGAAAAGTTGCCTTTTTATGACTATAAAAATTTACAATAATTTACCAATTGACATAAAAGAATCACGGACATTTCAAATATTTAAATCAAGATTGACAAAGTTTTTAGTTGACCATAGATTTTATAGTGTTATGGATTATTTGGGACATAAATGTAATGTAATGTGCAAGTGATTATTATTGTAATTTAAAGTTTTTGACATTCACATGCCATTAATATGAGCGAAATATGCTGAACATTATTTTGATTTAAGATCTGTATTTACCATGTTTTTTTTAAACGTGAATTAATGATTTATGATTTAAATAATTATTACAGCACCATCTTTTTGCCGATAACCTTAAAATATAGTAATAAAGTAAAAATTTATTATAAAATTCAACCGCAATAATTTTTAAGTAGGTACAAACGTTTTGTGTAGTAGTTAAAGCGGATTATTTGAAAATACTGATGTGTCTATTTTATCGCGAACTTACGAGAATTATTCTCGAGAATAAATGTGCATTTCACATTTCAATGCATAAATGTGCTAGCTGTTCGGAAGAATTCAGAGATGGTGTCCAGTGCTCGGCCTGTCAAGGCCATTTTGACTTTGGCTGTGCCGGCATTACCGAGACAGGTTATCGGCGTCTGGGTGACAGGAAATCCACTTGGAAGTGCTCTTCTTGCAAGAATGCTAGGCCGGCGAGCCCTTTGCCAGCTCCTGTCAACGCCCTATCCTCAAGGTCACCAGTGCCAGTTGACATGGACGTAGTGCTTGCCGAACTTAAACGCCTCTCACTTCAGGTTACCTTGCTTCCTGGGCTGGATGCTGCCGTCAAAAATATCAAGGCGGAAATTTCCACCCTCAAAACGATCAAACCAGAAATAGCGGATATAAAATCGTCAATCGAGTTTGTGGACCAAAAAATTGGGGCGTTATCGGATAGACTCTCAGAAATGGAGAAAGATATTTTTACACTCCAAAAGACTAAGCACGACGTGGAAAGCCTTCAACTTCGTATGGAGAAGTTAGAAGCCCATAATCGTGAGATAGAACAAAGATCGCGCCTCAATAATATCGAAATTAAAGGAGTTCCCGTCTTCAATTCCGAAAACCTTTTTGAGGTCATATCCAAAATTGGCACTCATATAAAGTGCCACATACCTAAGGACCAGATCAATTACATTGCTAGAATACCAATGCGTAATAGCAAAGAGAATAAGAATATAATACACTCATTTGCAAAAAAACGGGCGGTTTTGATTTTCATTCATCTTTAAAAAGATACAATACCAAAAAGGTTTCAATCGTTTGTACACGTTACTGGCCGGTTTTAAAAATGCTGTGGTATTTAAAAAAGTACGTTCTAAATTCAAATTTTCATTTGATGCTCATTTTTACAGAAAACCCCTTTTTATCCTACATTTTTGGCGCGAAGTTCCAGAAGTTAACATCGACTTTCATAACTTTTATTCAATTTTTATCGATTAATTTCATATCCTTGACTGTCAAAGCTTTATTTATTGCTGTTTGGATGTATCAAAAATGGTAGATAAAGTGGTAAAAGCTACCAAAATTATCGCGCTGCTGGAAGAGGGTTGCAGCCAATGTTTCGTGGCTAGGAGGCTAAATGTTAGTCGCTCGACAGTCCAAAGGACCTGGCAGCGATATCAGGAGACTGGTTCCGTCGAGAGAAGGCCTGGTTCTGGAAGAAAACCATGTACCCAACCACGGGATGATCGTTTTCTTGTGAGTCGCGCATTGAGAAATCGCAAATCTTCGTATGTGGATCTTAAGAACAACCTCCAAGAAGTAAGAAATGTGCATATTACTCTATGGACGGTCAGGAGGAGGCTTCTCGCTGCCAATATACGCAGTCACCGCCCGGCCCGCGGCCCCAAATTACTCCGTGAGCACAGAGTTCACAGGCTTAGGTTCGCTAGAAATTGTAAATCATGGACTCAAGAAGATTGGAATAGGGTTTTGCTCTCTGATGAAGCCAGGATATCTCTGTTCGGTAAAGATCGACGTCGGCGAGTGCTAAGAAGACAAGGAGAACGCTTTGCAGAGGCATGTTTCGAAGAAATCACACCTTATGGTGGGGGCTCTGTTATGTTTTGGGCAGGAATAAATTCAATGGATCGTACAGAGTTAGTCTTCATTGAAAACGGCTCACTGACTGGGCATCGATACATAACGGAAGTTCTAATTCCTCATGCACATCCCGCATTGGCCGCTCTAGGTGAAGACTCGATTTTTATGGACGACAATGCTCGCGCCCACCGATCCCGCGATGTTAATGCGTATGTGCAAGAGGTCGGCATTCGTCGTTTGGATTGGCCAGCTCGAAGTCCCGACCTCAATCCCATAGAGCATGTCTGGGACGTTCTGAAACGGCGTGTGAGATCAGTACACCCGGCTCCGCAGACCATCAGAGAGCTCAAGAATGTGATTACTGCGGAGTGGGAACGTATTCCGCAAGCAAGTATCCGGGATATACTCGCTAGCATGCCCAGACGAATTCAAGCTGTGATTTTAGCTAGAGGGGGTCACACTCGATACTAAAAATTTATCTGCTTTTACTTTATTAAAGAAAAACAAACAAAAAAACTTTTTTATTTTTACTTCATGAGTATATGCACTACTAGCGAACATACACTACTAGCGAGGTTTAGCATTATTTCCCATAAATTGTATCTAAATTTTACGAAATACTGATGAAAACGATTATTTTCTTATTAATTTACCAAATTGTGAAGATAAAACTACCTATAATTATCAAACAAAGCAATATTAACATTTGTAATGGTTCATTGCTTAGGTGCCCGTTTTTTTTGCAAATGAGTTTAGTTGCTGTTCATAGTAGGTACGTAAAGGAGGATTTTGTGGCTGCAGCGAAGAAAAGCACAATGGAGAATGTTACTGGGTATGCGAAATCGCTTGTAACTTTGTCACAGTAAAGCCTATGTGAATATAAACACACTATTTTTTGTTTCATGCCAAAATATCAATAGTTTAGATTTTATAGACATTTAAAAATCCGTTAATTTGCAATCGCCGCGCGTTGGCGCTGCATTGGTGTGACGTCACAGGTCATACACTCCTTCCGCCCGCGCGCGCGCGCAGTACACGGCCCGGAGACATAAAGTGATAACGTACTTAACCATACTTAACGCTTGTCAGTAAATTGTTGTTTCATTTCGTTTTTGATTTAAGTATATTAGGTACTGTTATCTTCATAATGAAATTCACAACATGGATGAAGGATATGAAAAAGGGCAATCGGATAATTTACCCAAAATAGATGGACTAATGGTTGCCCACTATTTTGCAAAAAAAATAGTGATTTTGTGTTGCCCACTATTTTGCAAAAAAATAGTGATTTTGTTGCTGCTGAAATGCGAGGAGTAAAAATGAAAAAGTAAAAAGAAAAATCTAAATATTTTATTAGGACGTTTTTTTACTGCAGATCTTTCAGGTTTATCACTGTTTTCTTGTTGACATTTTGTGAGGTACTATGTCTTTTTTAAGTAGCAGTTTGCCCCCAACCAGTTTATATTTAATGTAGTTCTCCATATCCTTCTCAATCAGAAACAAGAATAAATGCTTTAGGTTATGATTTGAAGCTTTTGGAGCAAAAGGTTTTGGCTCGTATTGATACACTAATACTTGTAGGTTCTTATCCTAACTAATATTATGAATGCGAAAGTGAGTTTGTTCGTTTATTTGTTTGTTTATTACGTTTTCACGCAAAAAATATTGAACTGATCTTCATGAAATTTAGCTTTGGTATTGTCAAGAACACGGAGAAGGATATAGGCTAGCTTTTATCCCGGAAATAATACAGTTCACGAGGGATCGACAGTAACGCTGGCAGAACCGCGGGCGATAGCTAGTAGATTAAATAAACAAGGTATGACTTAAAATTTGTTGTTTTTTTATTTAAATTTTAGGTAGATACGTTTAAACTGATACCAAAGGTTTTGCACCTCTGGTCTGATTTTACATATAAGTGCCTACATATTTAGGTAGGGTAGGTACTCTTGCTGGCAGCGGCCGCTCCTTGACTGTACTCGTGCACGCACTGAACGACTACATCTTTAAGTTTTACAACTTTATCCATTTTTGTTTGGCTCAAATTTGCGGAGTGCTTTTAAAGTACGTCTCTCCATACAAACTATTGTTAGAAGATAGAAATTTTCTCGCGCGTGAAACGGAAGATGTTCTGTAGAGGTACTAAATGAATGGGAAATAAATAGGAGCGGCGCACGGAAGGCCTATGTTTCCGACTCCGAGCATGACGTTCGGTGCGCCCGGGCAGGCCCTGCGTGCCTTTATTGTTTCGCATCTGTGATGCGATCTCTTGGACGACTATAGTTTATTCGTTTGTTTGTGCTACGTAACTGAACCATCATTTCTTGGAATCGGCTCGTGATTCCAAGAAATGATGGTTCAGACCACTTATACCTACTTGTACAAACCAAATACAAACTAGATCCTACTAACCTACTGCAAAATATAAAAATACAATAACAAACTACCTATAATACAAATAACATAATAGATTGTCAATGTACTTACGTCAAAATGATCTTCACAACAATATACTTTGCTTTTATCTCCAAATGGATCCAACCGCTTCATAGCTTTTAGCCATTTCTTACGTATTTTAATATCCATTGGAACCAAAAAAAATAACTTTTCGGGTGCATTGGTGGTAGTACTTTTACATTTTGGCACAACACATGATTTTCTTGTATTTGAATTCGACATTTCGAACAATATTTGCGTTATTTCGTAGTGAACCGTACCAGAGCGCGCAACGTACTGCGTGAGTGTATGACCTGTGACGTCACCGCAATGAGCGCCGGCCGGCCGACACTCACGATGTTCAAAATTCAATATCTCGGGAACTAAGTGACATATCGAAATAATTTTTACACACACTTTTTTTATTTCATATAGACTATAAGAAAAGTTAAAAATCGAAACTAGTGAACATTCTTCATTACAGCTGCCAGCTTAGGGATGGCTGGCAGTAACAAAATTTACGTGAACGATCACCTTACTGTAGATAATAAAATCCTACTTACTAAAACAAAAAACTTGTCAAAGGAGCGGAATTTTGCACATATGTGGGTGAGAGGTTGCAAAATCTTCGTCCGGAAAAACGAAAATTCTCCAAAGATTTTAATACGTTCGGATATGGACTTGAAGAAGCTATAGTGTATCTCAAATACTTTGATTTATACGTCATAAGTATCTTGCGTTTTGTGTGTAATTATACTTGCGACCCGCGGTTGGTCAGCGCTGTTTCCTTATCTCACTCATTTTTTGCACCGGCTATTATGCGCATGCGCAGTCCTATTGTTCGCTTATCTTTAAGTCTCACTGTCATTTGCTTTTGTCAATTGTATTGTTATTTAAAACTACCCAAGTTATCTAAATTATTTTTTAAACGTTTGCGTTTCTTTACTGAATTTATTCGAAGAATAATATTTATTTTAGTTTACAATGGCCCCGATTAGAGTTTATTATCAAAACGTACGGGGTTTACGTACGAAGACAGTAAATTTTCTTAGAAATATTTGCTTAACTTCATAAGATGTTATATGTATAACGGAGTCGTGGTTAAATGATAGTATTATTAATAACGAATTGTTTGATGATCGATACATAATATTTAGGCGTGATCGGTGTTATAAACGTACGAATCAGGAAATGGGGGGTGGGGTTTTAATAGCGGTACGTAGGGATCTCGCGGCAGAATTTCGAAGCGAGTGGTCATCATCTGCGGAAGACATTTGGGTAACGATTACATATCGTAATTCACGATCCATTTATATGCATATTGGCGTTGTATATATATGTAGGGAGAATTTAGGTAACAAAATGGAGTTGCAGTTATCAAATTTTGCTGATAAATTATCTAATATAGTGATTGAGAATCCGCTTGACAAATTCACAATATTCGGTGACTTTAACATGCCAAATATATCGTGGACCTTAAGTAATGATGGTATCTCTCTTTCACCAAGTAACTTAATAGGCTCGCATCAATATCACCTAATTGACACTGCTAATGCATGCAATATATTGCAATTTAACTCGTTTGTAAATTCCAGCCATGGCCGCATGTTAGACTTAATATTTTCTAATAATGACGTTGCTGTCTCTGCTCCTGACTGTCCCCTAGTACCTGAGGACCCACACCACCCTTCTATAATAACATCTCTCGACTTTGTATAGCTGCATACAATCAAACCACAACCGTATAATAAATTTATTTATCATGATGGTGATTACGATTCGATTCGTTCTGAACTCGATTCTATTAACTGGACCACGGAAATTAATATCAGGAATCTGGATGACGCTGTAGACTACTTTTATTCGATAATTTATACTTTGCGAGACAAATACATTCCCTCTAAAACTGTAACACCATCACGCAAATATCCATTATGGTATAAACGGCCGCTTATAAAATTACTTAATGAAAAGTACAAATACCATAAAAAATATAAAATATACGGCAACACATATGACCTAGACACATTTCATATTTTACGTGACAGGGCGCGGGTAATGGAAAGAAATATGTATAATGAGTACATGAATAATATCGAGGATTTTATTAAACAGAACCCCCGAGCATTTTGGTCATACGTAAAGAGCAAAAACCAATCAAATGCATTTCCCTCTATTATGAAGTATGGTACTAATTCTACTGACCAGGGTGCTGAGATCTGTAACATGTTTGCCGAATATTTCCACTCAACCTTTCTGATCGGTTCGCCCGCTCAAGCTCAAACGGCTGACGAGTTCCCACCACAATTATCGTCTTGCGCCGACATAGGTGTGGTCGAGGTGCTAGAGGACGAGGTCGTGAAACTTCTAAAAGGTCTAGACCTAAAAAAGTCAGCGGGACTAGATAATATTCCGGCAATATTTATAGCAAATTGTGCGAAAAGTCTCGCTTTTCCTTTAACAATATTATATCGCCGCTCTCTGTCCGAAGGTATCGTACCAAAAATATGGAAATCGGCTTATGTCACCCCTATTTATAAAGGAGGCGCCAAGGATAATGTAGTTAGTTATAGACCGATTTCAAAATTATGCTTATTTGCCAAAATTCTAGAGAAAATTGTATATGCTCAAGTTTACTCAGCACTGCGGCACGATCTTATGCCGCAGCAGCACGGTTTTCTTAGGGGGCGGTCTACGACATCAAATCTCGTTTTATGTTCCGAGTACCTCACTAAAAATATGTCTGAGCCTTCGCAAGTGGATATCATATATACAGATTATAGCAAGTGCTTTGATCGTATCGATCATGTGATCTTATTGAAAAAACTTCAGCAAGTCGGTATAAGAGGCAACTTGTTTAGGTGGTTCACGTCGTATGTCCATAATCGATGTCAAACAATTGTTCTAAGCGGTTATTCCTCATCAACTATGTTTATTCCCTCAGGAGTACCCCAGGGATCCTTGCTCGGTCCTTTGCTATTCAATATTTTTATCAACGATATATCGTCCTGTTTTTTAAACTCTAAGATCCTACTTTATGCAGATGATATGAAAATTCTTTGCAAAATACAGTCTATTGAAGATGCACAAGCACTTCAAGAAGACCTTATGAGGTTTCAAAATTACTGCCTCTCTAATAAACTAGATTTAAACGTCTCTAAGTGTTGTATTTGCTCGTTCACCCGTAAACATACCATTATTCAATTTCCCTACACTCTTCATAGTACTTTTATTACAAGAGTTGATACTATCAGAGACTTAGGTGTAACTTTCGATAATAAATTAATTTTTGAAAATCATATTGATAATATTACGAGTAAAGCATTTCGTGCACTTGGTTTCGTCTTGCGAATGTCATCTGAATTTTCCAGCGTAAAAACCTTTAAAATCTTATTTATGTTATTTATGATGTTTTGAATTGAGAACGTGGCACTGCTTGATCAGAATAAATAAAAATAAGTAATGTTCTCCAATTATTGTAATTAAATGAAAGCCATTATTTTTATTATATTTAATTTACTTTAAATACGCTTTATGATTATGACCCAGCTGATGCGTCTTCCAGTAACATTGTAAGTTGCGTCTTATATTAATGCACTTTTATCTTTCTTTTTTTTTGTTTTTGCCATTGTATTTTTTATATTTATACACTTTAACATAAGTACCTGAAGTACGTCATGCTCACTCAAACGTTTCTTCGGCGGTGTCGTGTGAGGCGGGTCGTTACGTTCCCTAAAATATGGTTGAGCGAAGCGATGGCTGGTTC
Source organism: Chrysoteuchia culmella (assembly GCA_910589605.1). Lineage (NCBI taxonomy): Eukaryota > Metazoa > Arthropoda > Insecta > Lepidoptera > Crambidae > Chrysoteuchia > Chrysoteuchia culmella. Next base: position 9,999,139 of record OU342651.1, read on the forward strand.
ATGCGTCATGCTCGTGAACGGGTGCCGCCAGCGGAAATGGGTCTACTTCAGTCTGCTTGTCTTAACGTTGTGCTTAGAGATTAAATATTTTCATCTAAAATAAATTACTATCGACCTGTATGATGTACGTTACAACTTGCAGTACAGTAACCTTGTAATGCGAGAAATGTTAAATGTAAGTCCTTCCTTACGAGTTGAAAATTGTTTACGGTTAGGATAACCATAAAATGTAATATTATAATTAGTATTTTCTTTTGTGATGGAAATTGACCTTACTGATATGTTAAGCTCACTTTTCAATTTGACGACTCTGTATGAAATAAAACAGGGAGAAAAAAATAGCCCTTGACGAGTTTCTTGCCGGTTCTTCTCGTTACAAGGTCCCCCGCCGTAGGGTTTGTGAACCGATGGCGTAGCTTCTTTGACGTTCATAAGTGCTTGTAACAGCCTAGACTGAATAAATGATATTGAATTTGAATTTGAATTTTGAATTTATATTGTGCATATGTCCGTAGTCAACTAGAATACGCCTCGCAAGTTTGGAACCCTAGATATGACGTCTATATTAAAAGGATCGAAAGTATTCAAAAGAAGTTTTTAAAATATCTACAGTATCGTGCTGGAATATATCTCCCTGACTACATCGCAAGATGTCGCAAATTTCACTTCCTGCCTCTTTATGAGAGAAGGAACATTTCCGATGTATCATATCTTTTAAGTATAGCAAATGGCACCGTTGACTGCTCAGAGCTGCTGGAACTCATAGGACTGCGCACTAACTCGGTCGCGCTCAGAAACCCCAGTTTACTTTATTTACCATACGCAAGAACTAATTATAGACAAAACGCATTTACTGTTAGAGCATGTGATTACTTTAATGTGTTGACAAAAGCGAATGCTGACATAGATTTATTCAACACTTCAGTTTCTAAGTTAAAACGTTTTCTTAACAATAATTTCTTTTTAGATGTGAATTAACTCACTACCCTTTTGTTGTAATATGTATAATTTTCGAATGACTTAGATAAATACCTAAATTCTAAAATCTAGCACAAACTTAAATATGCTTATCATTGCACAATGTTAATTTTATAAGTAAATTGTCTCGTCGTCTTCTTCAAACTGTGTGAGAAAAAGACAATTTTTAACTGTTTACCTGTGAAAACTTGTAATTAGCCGTCAGTACATATTATATTTAAAATGTATTACATACATAGCTGTTAGTTTTCCAAAAATTGTAAAAATAAAAATAAATAAAAATAAAATAAATATTCTCGCTTAGAAGAATTTAACCTCAGCAAAGACAATATCTTAAATTTTCTGTGTGACATATTTATAAATAAAGCAGAAATACAATCGCAGTTCTATTAATTAAGTCAGAATATTGAAATAGTCATCCAATTTATAAATTCTCTTCCAAAAGAATATTCTCGAGAACTTGACAACAAAGTTCTCACTGAAAGAACATTCTCGGGAATTTCCAACCACTACTTATTACACGTCTCCTATATCACGCGATACCTATCGTAAGTGATGTGGGCTGTGGCGCACATGTGGCGCTTGACGATGCTGTCACAGTCACAGTCCAAACAGTCTTTGCTCTGCCTACAAACAGCCGATATGGCGCACTCACATAGATAGGAGGCGCTTCACACGCGCTTGCGTTTGTCACTGTTTTAAGCTGGCAAATTGGCAATAGACGTCCGACTTGCTTCCGATTGTCTGATCAGACTATTTAATCGGATTCACTCCGAAACTCCGACTTTTTCTAAACACAGTCCAAAGAGTTTTAATATGCGCTAGAGTAGAGAGACAACTAGCAAATCGGAAGGAGAATCGTTTTCGACCAGTAATGGTCGCGACTAGGTTCAATGTGCGGCAGCTCTAAGGCTCGGCGCAAACGGGCGACCGGCCACAACCACCACTTAGTAGCCAGCGATAAACAGTTTACACGCTTTTTCATACATTTCGTAAGAAGGAGGTAGTGGTAGTGGTAGTCCAATCGTTACAGCAAAGTGCGCGATGAATAAGATTATGAATTGCTTGTCGCCGGCCTTTGCTTATTAGACGATTACACTACGAAAACGCCACGGCGGGCGGCGTGGCAAGGTCGGTAATCACTGCGGTCGTGCCGACTGAGATGCTGACATCGAGATACCGCGAAGTGATCGTCGAATTCACTTGCCGCCTGCGGTGGTGTTATCGGGGTTAGGGTCTTACTTCGCGTCGTCCTCGAAGTCGTCTCCGAGGAAGTCCTTAGGGAAGTCGTCGGGGCGGCATTGGCGGCAGATGTCGGGGCACGGCTCGCCGCAGAGGCCGCGGCAGGCGTGGCCGCAGCGCAGCGCGCGCGGGCACGGCGCGTCGCAAGCCGCGCGCGCACACGGCTCACCGCACCGCCGCGCGCACCGCCCGTGCTGGCACTCTCGCGGGCACCACTCCTGTTGGCATCACCCACTTTTTAATGCTCCTTTCAATGCAAAGTATCACATATATTGAACTACCCCGAAGAATCAACCATTTTAGACATGTATTAAATTATAAATATATGCTTACCTCAATGTCACAAATAGTTTTTCTTCAGGACTTATAGATTTTCTTAATATTGTATCATGTTTAGTTAAATAATTCCGACATAAACTCAATAATTCATCAAATGATGTTAGTGACATCCTCAGATAATTGAACATTTTTTAAAATCTTCATAGAGTTTGAGAAAACACCGCTTTGGCTTTGGTTTGATACAAACGGATGTACCCATATTATTTTTTCCTTTTTCTTTTCATCTTTTTGCGACTAATATAATAAACTGTGTCGAGACAGAACTGAATGCATTGGTGACGTGATTTGGCGACTCAGTCTGGCGACGCAGGGACGCCAGACGTAGCCATGGCAACGTCGCTGGCCACGTCGCCATGGCATCTCGGTGAGGTATGGCCCTAAAACTATAGGACGGTTAGAGCTGTTTCAAGAAACACGATTTTATGATTTTGCCTCGACACTGTTTCTTTTCGAAATGACCCCTTAGAAATTAGTTTTTTTCAAGATTATTCTCAAATGGATATACCTACATACACTACATCTACTTTTGGAAATTGGTTTAATTAGTGGACACTAGAGTTCAGTCGTTCCTGAATGAATCCTTCAATTGAACTAGTCCACTTAGCATGTATATCTCCTTCATTAGTTCATTCGGGTCTCAATTACTTAAGTACTTCATTTAGTTCACACTTCACTGAAGGAGAGTAAAGCAGACGGATAGATTACGAACACCGCATGCGGAAGCGAGATAGTTGCACGGCTCGCACTCAATTTGATGTCTCATGATTTGAAAGTGTTCATGAAAAAAACAACGTATTACGCAAACATAAGGCTTAGTTTCACGTGAATATTAATTATGAATATTTACAACGAAACATATCGAACTTGAATGAAATGACGCGATTGAACTTAATGACAAGGTGACTCAAATGGACTACTGAAGTACTGAGCCAAGTGAACTAGATGAACTAAATGAATTAGATGAGTGACATACTTCATCTAGTCCAATTGGACTATATCATTCTTTAAACTTCAGTGAAGTATTTTGCGCATCTCTAGTGGACACCTGTACTAATTAGGATCGTTTCATTTCATTTTCTCTTTAATCGCTTTAGTTATTTACTACGAAGTGTGCGTGTTTTTCGCCCAATCTGCAAAATCGGTCTCGTCTACACGCGCGTTCTTTTTTCATTACTGTCTCGCTTTAGTCGAATAGCCCATTAACTAATCTCCCTATTTGATTGAAGAGATAAGGCGCCACACACAGGAGCAGCACTTTGCTGTTAACAGAGCCAACTGCAGCTGTCGCCTTTGCTCGACGCTGACCTTGGCGTCTACCGAAGCGTCGACAGCAGATGAGTTGTCTGTGCGGCCGGCGCCGAACAATATCAACAGCTGCAGTTAGCTCTGTCCACAGCTGCTGCCGTACAATGTTGGCAGCTGCAGTTGGCGCTCTGTCGACAGCAAAGTGCTGCTCGGATGTGTGGTGCCTAAATCGTTTTCAGGTACTCAGTTTTAGGTTGCCTGAAAGAGATTTTAATACTTTGGAAGTGTACATCTTTCAAACGGTTGACTTTGAGAAAAAATCGCCTTAGAAACCTCAATGTAATTTTTAAAGACCTATCTATATATACCCCGTATAGGTTTGATGAAAAAAAAACAGTATCAGTTCCATGAATGGGCAGCCCTTCCTAAATATATATATTTTTTATTTTTGTGTAAAAATCTTAAAGCGGTTTACAGAATACATCTACATACTTACCAAGTTTCAACTGTGTGATCCTCATAGTTTTGGAATAAAGTGGCTGTGACATACCTACATCGGACAGACAGACATGACGAATCTATAAGGGTTCCGTTTTTTGCCATTAGGCTACGGAACCCTAAAAACACCCTTATTAAAGTTAAAAGTTGTCAAATTTCGCAAAACCACCAAAACCCAACAATAAATCCATGGATTGCTGCACTTTGATCAGTCAATAACCCTTTTATTTGATTGATAACGATAATGTATTATCTGATTGTCGCAGCTACTCTACCTAAATAAGTCTAGGTATGATAAAACGTCGAACATGTGTGAGCATAATTTTCAATGTGCCACATACCTGACAGGGCACACAAGGTTCGCCACAATCTTTTTTACATTGCGAATGAGCACACTTCACTTCACAGGGTTTCCGGCACGGTGGACACAATTGGTTACAGGGTTCCTCGCATCTGAAACGATTAAAAATAATAATAATTAGTGGAACTAGAAACTTAGCTGGTTATAAATACAACGACAACTGTTTGCGTTCAAGAAACATTCGCAGTGCTTGGACAGATGATCAAAACCTGATTATCTCGACCTCTTCCATGCTTGGGAAGGCACGATAAGCCCTAAACGGCCGCATTTGCAATAGTTATTGCTTACCTCACAACTAGATGACGCGAGGTCCAGCCCTCCTATCGCGTAAAAAAATATGGATATGTGCTTCATTTTACAGTTGAAGCTCATAAAATTACCTTATATGGTCATTTAACTGTCAAATGAAGCCCATGTCCATATCCATATTTTTTACGCGGTAGGGCATGAGGTCCAGGGTTCCATTACCTTAAACTGACACACAGCCACTGCAGTCACTGGTTGACAGACAGATCACGGTGATGCCACAAAGCTGCGCGAATGCCGCGTATAGGTAAATGTACGGTGACATACGAGTTAGTTTTCCTGATTCGTGGTCGTATAACGCTCACTGATGGCCACAGATCATGTTGCCTGCAACGCTGCGACTGCAGGCCTGATGACACACGGGTTAGCTCAACAGGGTCACGTTGTATATATAACCACGACCGGATTCTGTTACAATCATATAGCTACACTCACTGGTGACCACAGATCATAGTGACCCCGCAAGGCTGCGCGCAGGCCACGTGCAGTCGGCCCTGATGACACACGGGTTAGCTCACCAGGGTCGCGTTGCCTATATCTAACCACGACCAGATCCTGTTAGAATCATGCAGCTACAGCTTCACTTACTGGTGGCCACAGATCATGGTGACCCGGCAAGACTGCGCGCAGGCCACGTGCACTCGACCCCGATGATGACACTCGGGTTAGCTCTCCAGGGTCGCGTTGTCTATATCTAACCCCGACCGGATCATGTTAGAATCCCACAGCTACACTCACTGGTGGCCACAGATCATGGTGACCCGGCATGACTGCGCGCAGGCCACCTGCCCTCGGCCCTGATGGTGACACTCGTGTTAGCTTTCCAGGGTCGCGTTGCCTATATCTAACCCCGACTGGTCCCGTTAGATTCCTACAGCTACACTTACTGGTGGCCACAGATCATGGTGACGCGGCAAGGCTGCGCGCAGGCCACGTGCAGTCGGCCCTGATGACACTTGGAGCACGTGCCGGGACACACGTGCTCACACTTCAGGGTCATGTTACATGGAACACTGCAGTAGCTCATCACAAATTCCGGGTCAGAAAAACCTAGAAATTTTATCATTAATTCATTTAGCTAGTTACCTATATAGGTTACTAAAATTCCTTCATAAAGGCCTGTCTCTCCCACATTTTACAGAAGAAACGAATGAGGATTTTGGAAATGTTATGCCACTGAAACACTTCAGAGTTAGGTGCCAAAGTAGTCACGTCACAGCTATTTTTAACGATGACGAATTAACTACCTACAGTTTCTAGTACCTAAAATTGTAGTAGGATAGGAGTTCAAAATGACTCAAATGTAAAAAAAAGGAATGAAAGTAGTTATAAAGTATAAAATTTACCTCTCATAAACGCATTGCACGGTACTTTGACTTTATGTCCGCAACTCGAAGGCAAGGCTTTGTTAATTATTTCCGAGCAAGCATTTTCGTCGCATTTATCCCCGCAAGCCTGCGTGCAACCGTGACCACACGGAAGTGTCCGTTCGCAACGCTCTCTGCACATCTCCTGCTTAGCTTCTTCTTTGCAAGCCAACTGTATTTTGTGCTTGCAGCCTGGTATAATTTTGGTCACCTACAATTATATAAATTTTAATACGGTCTTCTAATAAAATTATTCATATCAAACGTATTACGGTTCCGGTTGATTCTGCTCCTCAAAAAGATGTTTTTTTTTTCTATGTCTTGGTCTTGTGAGTGTGAAGCGAACATCCATGCCCCGGAAGGAATTGCTTAACTGCAAGTTCCCTAAGTACCTACGTCTTGTAAGTACACTAAAGCACTCGACTAGCAATAACTATAGGTACTACCGCCAAATATTACGACCGACATAAGGGTCAAACTGTGAAGTCTGACCTTGTTGACATCACCTAAAATTATATAGGATGGTCCAAGCCTGGTGGATATTTTTTTTTCTAGATAGTTGACCCAGCGGCCTATTAGGAACCGCAAGAAATCTGTTCTCACCAGATTGCAAGATAAAAAAATAAATTTAAAATATCTGGAACTTGTTGGAGATTTATTTTTACTTTTCCACATATTTTTGTCATTTTCTTTGTGGTATGTGTCTACCTGATAGTTTTTTCTAATCTAATTGATTGGTTATTCTAGGTTAACAATTTGGTAAATATATAAAAAAAGGTTTTTTTATTTATTTTTTCGTTGCGGTTCCTAAGAGGCCACTTGGTCAACTATTTATAAAACAATGTATGTCCACCAGGCTTGGACCACCCTGTATAGTTGTTTGTTACCTTTTGGTTGCAGTCGCCGCAGGGTTCATGGCACTTTTTCTTGCAATAATGCCCACACGCCATGACCCGCGCGCAGTTTTTACGACAAGGCGTTTCGTTGACGTCTTCGCTGCACTTCACCTTATCTGAATGTTTGCACTTTGACCTCTTTTTGACTACCTGAAGAATGAAATAATTGATAAGAAATTAAATTAATAAATACCTAATTAAAAATCATCATCAGCCACTATTAATGTTCCCACTGCTGGGGCACTGGCCTTCCTTATGGATGGATAAGAAGAATGGGCCATGACACACTACGCGGGCCCAATGCGGATTGGTGGGTTTTAACGACTGCAAATGTAGCCAGGACCAACGTATTAACGTGCCTTCCGAAGCACGGAGGAGCTTGAGATGGCTAATTTTGGTCACCCATCCCGTGACCGACCAAAGCGAAACATCACTAGCCTGATGACGCCAGATTTGGCATTTACGTGGGGTTTGGTCCCAATGTTGTTCGGAAACTAGTGACAGGTTATTAGCCGATCGCCTACAATTGTTTTCGAATATGCCATTTGTAGGCTTTTCTATTTACACTGGAAAACTACCAGTCCAGCTTAAAAGGTAAATTAGAGAATATTTACTATATTAATTAAGAATCTTACTTCAACGTTACAATCGGTGCAGATCTCGTGGCATCTCTTGGTGCACTGGTGGTCGCCCCGATCACCCACGAGGTTCGCCGTGCAGCCTCGATTCGCTTTAGCGCAAGGTTTTTGACACTCATACTAAATAACAACAATGGTGCTTAACAAAATTATTAATTATCAAACTATACTTAAGCCAACTTACGGAAAGAACGTTTATATTGTAAGCAAACAGTTATTTTTTATTACCTACACATTTTCTTAATATACGTAGGTACCTAGCACGTAATAACTTACTTATGTTGTCCAGGTTTGATAAACGGCATTCATTAACTGGAACTTAACGTATTTGAGGAACAATTTCGAAAAATGCACTCAGTTTAGTTTTAAATAGTTATTTGTTATGCAAGGCTGGAAAGTTGGTTATTTACCGGCGAGTTACCTCTATTGAAATCTGAGCAGCGAGTGGTTCAAAGATTGAATCCTGAACGAAGCGAGGATTTCAAAGGTACAAGACGCTAAAAACTTTTCTGCCGAGCGCAACACACAATTTTTCACCTCACAACAGCGAGGAACATTTATGGTTGTTACCGCGGTCAACTTCCGGTAAAAAAAATCTTTAAACATAAAGTTTAATCTTATAAATATACCTTATTCTCGTTTTTTGAATGATATAAAAAACTAAAATAATAAAAATGGGATTATTATAGTAAATTCAAAGTTATTTAAAGTAGGAATATATTGTTACTTATTAAAAAGAATAAAAACGATTCCGTAAATGTTGACACTGACATCACAGTCTATATATTTCCCTTCCTTACGCTCTGTGCTGACATGAGGTACAAGACAAAGACAATTTAAAAATAAAGATTTATGTCACAGTCCCAAAACCAATTATAGTTTGTGAAATTTCACCAAGCCTAATATAAAATTCTTATAACAAATAGTTAATCTTATTGTTATTGTTTTTATGATTCAATGAACTAAAATAATATAATAAAACCAAAACGGAGTATTATAATTAATTTAAAGCTATTTAAAAATAAGAATCAATTAAAACAAAAAAGTCAATAGTGCGATTCGGAACGCATTATGACATATTTTTAGGTATTGTTATGTATGGGTAGGATTGTTAATTTTAATAATACAAATGTGGGTAGGCTTTAGGTATTAAATTAAAAAAGTACTTTGCCGCGCTAGGCCGCAAAAAGCGATTATCTACGCCTAAACTGATTGACAAAACCTCCTTTTCAGAGCGTGAGGCGAAAACATTATTTCTGTAAGTTGGCTGGAGTGCAGTCGGGGAACTTCCCGGTTGACCAGTAGAGTTTTTAGGAAGCTTTATTTAAAAAAGTAAAAAAATATATAGAACACGTTTATATCACATATAATAGAACATTAACAGGTTTTATTTGATTAATAAATTATTTCGTTAACTTTAGTATTTTCCGAGAAAATGTTTCCCAAAAAAACTTTACTGATCAACCGGGAAGTTCCCCGATTGTACCTATAGCAGGTTCAGTTAATGTTTGTTGTTTTAATGTTATAAAATAATGAAGATTAGATTTTTTGTCAGCAAAACTGTATATAAGTAATAAAATATATAGCTGCACGCTCCTTCGTCTACTACAGTGATGTGGATCATTATTATTTTTTTGTGAGTTTCTCACTCTTTTTTGGTGACCAAAAAAGAGTGATCAGAAGCCCACTTCTGATCCCGTAAAGGCTTGGGGGGAGAATCGGTAACTCAGGGTACCACATAAAGCTAACAATACATAACCCAATTTTTAGGAGCGGAAGGTTAGCTTGCTTTTCTAGTCACACACACTACTTATGCGAGTTTCATATCGACTAGCTGAGCATGTCCCATTATCATCTGGAGTAAAAGAAAAGTACGGCCGTCAGTTATCTATATCAAGTTAACTCCTAGAGCTACTTTTTGAATAAGTACCTTACTTTCCTGAGGCTGTACCTACTTTACTAAGACCCGGTTTCACCAACGAAGCCACCGGCTGATAAATTGTGGATAGGTTATCTGGCAGATAGGTAATGTAATAGTTAAAATATGTGCCAGATTAACTATTCGGAACTTATCTGTCGGATTTTCCTCTTACCCGCTCATGGTCTGGGTCGGCGCCCAGGTGGCAGTTGAGCCGACACTCGTGTCCACAATCCACGCGGTATTTGCACGGCACCTTGCAAACCACAGTCTTCAAGTCGACATGGCAGAACTTTTTCGCCTATAAATAAGTTAGTTAGTTGAATTACAAAAATTCAGTAAGTACGAGTAAAAAATATGTGTCTCTTTTGTTTCGCCGCCGGCTAGGAAAGTGCTGGCAAGTGGAAAGACTTGCCAGCACTGCCAGTCTGTTTGTCAAGCAACGATTGGTCGATACATACACCGATTCATGCAATGATCTATTTCGGATTCATTCGGATTTCGGTAAACCTAAGCTACATTAAATTTTCAGTTGCATTTAACGCTGCGTTTACTGTACAGTAAACAGCAAAAATGAAAATCATGGTAGAGGCCCCTCTACCATGATTTGTGGTTACGTTACTTTGTGGTTACGTTTTCCATGAAATTCGTTTCAGAAACGGTCTATATAGACGCGAGCGGCTATTAGTAATAAAAAACTAACCGTATGTCCGCAAACAGTTAGAATCACGCTAATGACGGTGTTACACTTTATTGTTGGATCACTGGGCTCTTGGTGGCAGTAAACCTGAAACAAACATACAGTCGACTATGAAATATAAAACCAGAAAAAATAATTCATGAATAATTTCGTGAATGTCAGCGGTGAAACGAGCTAAAAGATGTATTTAGCTCGAAGGGAATAAAGAAGCAATTCGAATACCACAGGTCACTAAATAGAGTAGAAGTCCCGGTTGTGGGCACATTGTACCAACAAACGTCAACAACAAGACTATTTAGAAATCTACGCGTCTCAACATTTGGTATTTCAGGAGATTATTTTTTTCCAATTTTCCGTTCTTAGGAAATCGATCCAAAGGGCATTGCGTGTTGATGTCTTCTAGATAGGTTTGGCCACAACTCCATAGGCTTAGACGTTGTCTCTTTAGCAAAAAAATATAATTTCAAAATTTTTGTGTATTTTATAACTTCTAAATTCTAATTCCTTTGAGTTATTTCGGAACTTCGATTTTAGATTTGGTTCTTTTACTTTTGACATTGACGTATATTATACTTATGTTCATCATTTTCCTTTTAGTTATTTACTTTTTCAGTTTTTCACTCTGAAATACATTGCAATCATCCATAATATTGCGATGTTGCGTCTTTTACTTAAATGAAAAAAAAAAAATTGCCGGTCAGTTATTACTTTCATCGCAATCTGCGTTTTGAAATTTTCAAAAAAATCAATAATTTTCAGTAGAAATCAGTATTATAGAAAATTATGTACTTAATAATTCCCGTTCCACTTGTTTAATGTGCGGTTTTCTTTTTGTGTTACTCTTCCCACCAGCGCCACTTCCCACCTGCGCTGGACTTGGGGTCGATTTTTGGCTGTCAGTATATATGCAAAATCACATCCTCGTAAAAAATCATTAGTCGTTTACCTGTTTACACATCGACAAACCCGGTTAGTGTCGGCGGGTGGACTCAGCGTTGGCGGCGGCGGCGGCGGCGCGGCGGCTTTAATAGGCAATAGTCGCGGAATGTAGTGTTCATAAATAATTAATTATTGCCAAGTACTCGGAGAGATTGTGATTGATTGACAGAATGCTTTTGAATTATTACGACATTACAGTTTTTGTACAGAAACGTCGGCGGGCAACTGAATAGCTGGAATCACGGCGGCGCGGCGCTGGGTTATAGGTACGCGCGGGTGCAAGCTGCTGCCGCCGGCAAGAACGTTTCAAAATAAGTCGGCCGGCCATGCTCGGCGCGTTGGGCCGCCTCGTGCCAAGGGCTGAGGTGTGTTATATAGACAGCTTATGATTTACCTAGTTTATTTTCTGTTCCTAAAAAGAGTATCCACTTCTGCATGCTTAGGGGAATGAGCGTATCATTCGCCTGCTCAGTAGCGTGTTCAGACGTCTTCACTTGAGCGTTCGGCAAAATGAGCCGCTCATTCGCCTGAGCATGCTCAAGTGGATACACAGGATACAAGGCCTTGCCTACGACACTAATTTTAATAAATATACTTACCGCTTATATTTTTTGAAATATCCCATTTGGTAGGTGTAGGCATAATTTTAACTTTGCTTGAAATACCTACGAGCGGCACAGACGACTACGTCTCTCAACTGACCAGAAAGAGGATCGGGAAAAATTCAAGGATTTCGTGAAAGGAAAAAACTATAAGCGCAAGCTTAACCTACAATAATGCGTTATAAATCCTCGAACTCGAAATCCGTTACGAGAAAGACATTGTGAAAACCCACCATAAGAATAGCGAAATGTCCTAACAAGCAGCAGGGGTGGAGAGACGCTACCATTGTCGACGAAGAGGAGTGGTTCAACAGATTTGCTAGTGTGAGGCGCGTGAAGGACTGTCTTTTCGGCGTTTATATGACACCATTATCTAGGCGAAACAAGGCCTAACCCTAGAACAAAATTCTGTCACCAGTTGATACATTATTCCTGAGTAACATAGGCTATATTTGGTTGAGATTTGTAATTGATAGGTAATATCATAGATTTAGAATTTTTTCGCTCCGCAAAAATATCCACGAAGCGTGGGAGCGAGAAATCTTAATCAAGCCCGAGAGAGAAAGTGACAGCGTAGCAAAGCGTCCGATCTGTTCAAGGTCGCGGTCGAATTAGTGCATTTTTGTAGTAATCCTTCGATTACAATTGAGAATCTTGAAAGTGCAAATATGGTGACATGTTCTGTACGTGTATGTGAAGTTACAAGGCGCAATAATCCGGAGCAATACACTTTTCACAGGTAAATACGATTTTGTAATTGGAAGTTTTCAAACCATATTTTGCCAAATTTCTGCCAGTAATCGGCTCAGAAAAAGATGTTTACTATAGTATATTAATTTGCATTATTCTGTGTATACGATATACATATATCGTGATTATAAACAATATTTGCGAAGAAATTATGTAAAATAGTAAATTGATACGACGTTACGCTCTAGTCAGTGCTTGACAAAGCGATGACGTCACGAGTATCGATAAAAACTTAATCGTTTTTTAGTGACATAGTGACATACAATATTTAGCCAAGATGTTGAAATCGTAGATAAGTAGTAGGAAAGATAGATTACTGACCTCACACATTATTATTGATCTACTCTTGAGTTAGAGTTAAATTGAATTACTAAACAAATTAGGAACTCATTATTTACGTAAAAGATTTCAAAACTTAGTAATTGAGTGACCGATATATTTTGTAGTTTCCAAGCAATCCAGCATTGCGTGAAAAATGGATGCGGACTATAAACAGACCATTGGACTCCAAGTAAGAACTCCATTATCTGCAGAAAACATTTGAGGGCAAATGTTTCATACAAAGGAAACATCGCCGTGTACTAATAAAAGACTCGATACCAATATTATTTAAACTTGTAAGTATGATTCTTGGGATTCGAATTAGCTAATATTAAATGCAATATGTGTAGCTATAGAATATGTACAATTTACACTATTTGTTTACAGATTCAAATACCACGTCGGAGACCGGTGTCTTCTTATGTCTATCGAGATATTACGGAGGTAGTGACTTCGTCCCCGCTTATGGAACCAACGCCTAGGCTTTCAAGTCTAGTACTGTCTCCAAGGAAAAAGAAATTGATATACCGCATTACACGTCTCAAGCGAAAAGTTGTAAAAAACAGGGTTTTAAGAAATTTAAGAAAAAAACAAAAGGACGACTAAACGACTTTTATCATTACAAGAGGTTGTCAAAGAATTAAATAATAGGCCAGGACTTGAAAATCATCGCAATGATGTTGAGGTCGCGTGCCGCAACAATTTACTGCAAAAAATAGTACAAAGAGTAAATGGAAGAACCACTGGTAAAATAAGTCGCACGGCTGAGTACGATAAAGAGCTAAAGAAATTGGCTTTGACACAACATTTCGAATCCCATCGCGACCTTGAACATACCGGGACTTTATGGCCTCTTACTCGTGAAAATGATAACATAGCGGTACTTTATTTGTTGTCACTTTTTCTCTCGAGCGGTTAGAACTTGATTAGGCGAAAACAACCATGGAGCGTGGAAGTGAAATTTCGCGAAAAAATTCTAAGGCGCCAAAACTAGGCACTGCCCTTAGATAGGGAAACCTTACGAACACACAAAATTGTATTATTCCGAAGGAAATAAATAATTATTAAAAAGGAAAGTGTTTTAATTTAGTAGGTAGATGTACTATTGTATTAATATGTTAGCCTAAACGTCTCCCTACATTGAGAGAGAGCATACAATGTGACAGTCAGATTGGTGAATTCTTATTTTTAGCTTCTCTTCGATTTTAAGCGTTGATCGTCATCGTGGATCATCACTTACACTAGCGCCGCTAGAAGAAATCATTTATATCAATAATTGAGCATTTTCCGCAAAACAGATTTTATAACGTATTTTTATTAATCGTTAATTTACAAACTCTTTTCTGACCATTTACACAAACCTAACTTCTTGCCTATAATTTTCGGCTAAAATATTTAAAAAGTACATTAGACTATGCTTTACACAAATATCCTTTTATTTGCGCAAAACATTAATTAATTCGATAATTTCGATCTAAGTCCTTGAGAAGAAGTACATTAATTTATTTCTATTGGCGGCGCTGTGACTAACGTGACGTACGACCAAGGTTTCCTCGCAACGATGTGATTGCTTCCTGTATTAAAAAACCTTCCAACTGAAACAATCGATAATGTAAAAGTATATGGACAACACTATTTTTAACTCACACATAGACATTCAACACATGCAATACAATGTAATATATATTTTTTGTCATATCTTCGAGCCATCATTGTGTATCTTGTACATTCTAAATCTATGGGTAATATTTAGGTATTCTATAATGTGAGGCACGGGACAGCTAGTGTCAATATAAACTTCAAATGTACAAAGCAATAACAAACTATGGAAAAACGGGAGTAATCAGCTGAACAATGTCGCTAGATATAACAGAGCAGATCGCAATATGATAATAAATAGGTATAATGAAATACCTAATAAAGGACCATGCAAAAGCTTAGCACCAAAAGTGATCATGATTATGATATCATATTTTTATTATTGCCCTTATCGTCCAGATATCTTAATTTCTCTTTCATTAATCTAGACCTTGATGATTATAATACCTAGTTAAATGTTTTTATTTTTAGCAGTACCTAAATTAATTACTTATGATAAATTTTAAATAGAAAAATGAGTTGCTGAGCTGAGCTACCGAGACTTGCGAACCACCGTCGAAATTCTCAAATACTTTTATATTTTTAATACGCTGTAGGCCAGCGTTGTCTCATCAATGCTAGGAATATCCTTGCTCGGTAGCTCAGTGGTTAGAGCACTGGACCGGATTTCCAAAGGTCGTGGGTTCGAGTCCCATCTGAGAAATTACTTGTGGCGGAGTTGTTTCTTTCCAATATTTTTCTATTTAAAATTTATCATAAGTATAAAAATAGCATTGAAAAATGCAAAAATTAAAAAATCCTAAATTAATTACTTACTACGAGTAGGTACGACACTCGACACGCTCGATGGGGCAATGATCTTGGGTTC
The DNA here is from genome assembly GCA_910589605.1 of Chrysoteuchia culmella. Lineage (NCBI taxonomy): Eukaryota > Metazoa > Arthropoda > Insecta > Lepidoptera > Crambidae > Chrysoteuchia > Chrysoteuchia culmella. The sequence continues at coordinate 10,014,706 of OU342651.1, forward strand.
GGGATCAGTTAATGATTGTTCCAATAAGGATGTTATTATTATTAGGGGAGAAAATCCAAATACATTCAACCGTTTTACGTGATTGAGTAAAAACATCCAAAGTGGCCGCCGGCGCCGGCGGTTTCACCCACGTGGTTCCTGTCCATGTGAGAAAATCAGGACAAAAGGTCCTACAAAGATCCTACGTTTTTATCCAGGCTATAAACTACCCGTGTAGCATATTTTTTACAAATCCGTTCAACCGTTTTCGCGCCATTGAGTAACAAACAAGTACACTAATGATTTCTTTGAAATGTTCGTTCTTCATTAACAGAGTATAACTACTCATTCAAACATACAGCTGAAACTTTTATTACATGTATTATAATATAATGTTTATATGAATGTTTAGCTATGTATGAGCAGGATACAAACTCTCTGTGTGCTAAATTTCATCCAAATACATTCAACCGTTTTCACGTGATCGAGTGTGGCCGCCCGCGGTTTCACCCGCGTCGCGTGGTTCCCGTCCAGCAGGGCTAACATGCACGTCACGAGATAATTTTCTCACGCCATTTTCTCGTGGTGAGATGACATATCTCTACTTCTCGACTGTCGGTAACATTGCACTACATTTTGTCATGTCGTTCTGTCACACGTAGACTTCGAGAAATTTTCTCTTTAAACTGCAACATACGCGCCATATTTTCTCATAAATAATCGAGTTTTGACATTTAGTTTCGATTTATTTGTCGTCGATCATTCTGTTCGAAGAGATAGCTGGAGAAACGTAAAAAGTGTTGCGAAAAATGGCAGTGCCGTATTACAATTATTTATTAACTATATATGAAGAGAGGTGGAATAGGCGGATCGAAAGGAAGCGCATACGAGACGTCTGCGACCCTTTCGATCTTCGCGACAGCGAGTTCCAGTCGCTGTGGCGGATCACAAAGCCTATGGCCTATGTTCTGCCATATACTGGCACAGATACGCTATCTGTGCCTTGTTACTTCTGATGCTAAAACAATGGGTACAATACTTAGTATACGAATGTACTAAGATTACGAATATAAATATTAAATGCGAGCAATCATACAATCACAAATACCAAACTAATACTATCAAGAACTAACGAATATAATTATATACTTACTTACGTTTTCTTTTGAAATGCCATTTCAAACTAAATACAACTATCTAAATTCAAAATAAAATGAACAAAACCACAGCCGGACCGGACTTCAGACAAGAATGACACATGTGAATGTCACGTTTTGGTGAAGACACCGGTTTAAAAATTGTCAATAGTGCTATCTTTGTCATTATTCATAATCGCAAAAGAAAAGAAACAATATTTTTTTTAATTTAATGAACTTGACAACAAGACTATTGGCCTTGCTTAACATTTCATTCGTTAAATTTGTTGTGTATGGGTGGTTTTAGTCACCATAGACACACATGATTATCAGTGTTTTCATTTAAAAATAAAACTTGACGTTTCGTCATGAAAGGGATATCTCACGACGTGATGATTCTCTCTCGTGGCGCGTATGTTGCGAATTGCGAGAAAATTATCGAGATTGACAATTTTTCTCATCCCATCTCGAATTTTCTCATGGTCGCGCATGTTAGCCCTACTGGCCCCGGATCTACGAAGTCAGTCACGAATAGCCCACATCTACGACCTGGTTTACGTTTAAAAAAAACATACTGAGAGTGTGTTCGATCGATGAGGTCACGGCCTCTGGGCACCCGGAATATAACGTAGCGTAAACGTAAAGGTAAAAATCTTCGCAACCTGCCAACCGCTGAATGGACTTTACGTCCTTAATCGGAGATTGCGAAGTTTTTTACCGAGGTTGCCCTGCCCAATGCGTAATATCCCACCTCGGGTTTTATGTGACTCGAGCTTGGACGAATTAAGGCGGTACCCCACCGAAAGTGGCGCCGCGTTGAATAATTCTAATTCAAAATTTTAATAAAACTAAACGTGGAATTTTTAGAGCCCATAGTCTAGTATTTTTAGACGGTATCATTACATTCCCTCGTAGTCACTGCTAGAAGTAGATAGCAAAACTGCTAAAAGTGGCCGTTTTTGACACATTTGCTATCTACTTCTACGAATGACTATGACGAGATGTAGCGATACCTTCTAAAAATACAAGACAACGGGCTCTAAAAATTCCACGTTTAGTTTTATTAAAATTGTGAATTAGAATTACGATATTAAATAAAACTCAACGCGGCGCCACTTTCGGTGGGGGTACCGCCTTAAAGGACTCGAGTCGATGGAAATAAATGATCCATATGTTGTGTAGTATCGTATTATAATGTAAAGTGGTATAATCCTACTTCCTACTAATATCATAAATGCGAAAGTTTGCGAGGATGTTTGTTTGTTACTTTTTCACGCTTAAACTACTGAACGGCTTAAGACGAAATTTGGCACACCGATAGTGTAGATAGCCTGGATTAAAACATAGCATACTTTTTATCCCGATACTCCCTTGGAACGGGACCGGGTGAAACCGCTGGCGGCCGCTAGTTTCACATAATTTTGAGCAGGTAAATACGTGTCCAACCTCTTTGGTATGTCCGCAGGGCAAAGTCTTCATTACTCTTTGTTTACAAGGCGTGCACTTATCGCCGCATCTCCATGGGCAAGGGTGATCTAGCTCGCAGATGACCCTAAAATAAGGTAACATACTTCAGTAAGTAAGTATTCCAAATAAAATAATAAGTCATGTCGCCCTGACGGGACGGGCGACATGAGACTAGTTGCTTTTTTCTAGTATATTTTCTTGTTTAATATTTATCACATAAAAATAGCATTGTAAAATGCAAAATTAAAAAGTTATTATTGCAAAATAACTAATTCTTTATTAGAAACATAAAAAAATGGTTATAAAGTGCAGATGCCAGATTGGTTTAGTCTGATAAAGATTCGTGAATCGATCAATCGTGATCTATATAGGTATATGCCTAGATTTGTTTAAAAAATTACAATAGTTGTAATTATGTATTTAACCTTTCACAATTCAAAAGACATTTGACGTCAGCATGGCCGAGGTCATATCCATGGCATATGCGGGGGCAGCGATGACCGCACGCGGGAAGGTTGTAGTTACATTTCAATAGACATCCACCCTCTGGAACTTTCTCGAAGTCTTTTGGTGACGATATCTAAAAATAATGTGCACTATTACAGTATTTCAATTATTGATAAAAGCTAATGTAATGATTCGAGTAGGTGCTACACGACCAAGACAATTAGGCGCATGACAGGAATGCGGTTTTGCACTTTTGGCACCTGCAGCCCACTTCTATCACCGCACTTCTGTCATTATGCAATTAATTAGTGCAGTGATTAACTGATTGATTACAGCTTTTGAAATTTTGGTTTTTACTTAGATTTTTTTAGTTTTTCTCAGCTGACATGCGCCTAATTGCACATCAGACATACTTTACAATGATATATTCCGGACGTTTAAGCTAGAAAGTTACACGTACAAATAGCGCCCTTCTTGCCGTGGGCGGATTATATTTGAGCAATACTTTTTATAATTAGGTTGTATTCTTGTATGAAACGCTTCTTGCTTCCAGTAGGCCATTTAGAGACTGCCTACCGGTAGGTATTGAGTATTTAGCGTAAGGGAAATCTTAGTGGGCGAGTGTTGAATAGAAGTTTGGTTATAGAATAACAGAAACAAATTAAACTAAAATAACTTTAACACTTATTTTATATTTATTTAGGTTTTGAATGAGGTAGACACTGCCCAATTGTCTATATGGAATGCAACGTCCCTGTAAGATAGCCAGTTCTTATCTCTAACTGCCGCCGGTGAAAGCCGCTTGTACCGGAATCCTCAGTGTTTGAGGATTCCGGAAGAGGCTCGCTTCCATCTTCAGCCTTATGAATACTTAACATCAGGTATGATGAAGGCTATGAATATCTCCGTCGGCGTCGTTGATAAAAAAAGGTGGTACTCAGTTAAGTTTTGTGATTAAATTAACCATAGTTATGACTATTTATAAAAATAAAGCTTCCAGAATTTCCCTCTACAATAGTGAGCAACATTAAAATATTCTGTTTTGTGACGTTGAAAACATTTGGCACTAGTACACTACCCTGTAGAAGTCTGTTATTTCTGAACTGATTCCTGCTAATTCCTCCACAACGGCCCTTCTTATTTTGCAAGCTAACCTGAAATCAGCTACTCAGTAATTGCCGCACAATTTGGCAGAACGGATAGTCACCCGTAACAGTTTTTGCGACATTACGCTGGTGCTTACAGTGTCGAAGGCTGTTGATACATCCACGAAAGCAATACCTATAATATTCCCCTTCTCTTCTCAAAACTTCTCCGATTGAGAATTTTCGAAGGCCAACGTCTAATTTTAGTATGATTATTTTTCCGTCGATATATAGTCACGATCACGCAATAATATGTTACGACAAAGCAACCTTGTTGTCACATTAGATACATTACTTAATGACTTTTGTTGAGAGACACAGATAGCTTTTTTCCGTGTGTTTCAACGTGATAAAATTGTATGGTACTTATTATATTATTGCTCGTACCCGTGCTTATATATTAATCTCGTCGGGGTGATATCAGTCAGTACTCAGAACATCAGTTTAAGTGGCTGGATTTTTTTAAGCTGCTTTGATTTGCGGCTTCGCAGTATCCAGCGTCTTTTTTTCATCTCCGAATGTTATGTCTAGTATTTAGAAGACTTTTCCTCCAGGTAAGGTTAAAAATTCTAACTATTTGACACCTCGCATTTAAATACCTATCGCAAAACTTTGAGTGCCCTATGTAAAATGAACGATACACTCCGTCTATCGTAAATACGTTTTTATATTCTAAATACTATTTAGATTATCAGTGTGTTCTGGGACTTTCTAACGAATCACGAATAAATATTAATTGTTTGTCAAACTTCAGAATAATTACCAGCGAAAATTGATTAGTATGACTTTCGCATTTTAGTCGGAGCTCTGCACCTATGGAACCCGTTTCTTCTAATGTTTGAGCTATATTAGTCCATAGCTTAGACTTTGCCTTTAAGATTTCGATATTTCCAAAAATGTAGAATCCTGTAAAATGAAATATAACATTCGGATTAACTAATTGTACCTAAGCGAAACACCTAAATACATTAAGTAAGACTAAATTTCTCACCTTCTCTCGCTCTTGATAGGGCGACGCATATTCGGTTTTCAGTTCCCAAAAAGCCAATTTTATCTTGGTCGTTATTTCGCACCAAAGACAACAATATTATTTTTGACTCTTCGCCTTGATAGTTATCAACAACTGTTATTTTCACATTTTCAAGAAAAACATACTTGGTGCGTTGCTGGAACAGATTAGAATTAGTTTTGAAATTAACCTTTGCGTACAAAATTAGATACCTACTAACAAAACTCATTCAGACTAAGTAAGTATTTACCTTTTTCATATAAAACATTTGACCAGTATAGGCTGCTAATATGGTAACGTCTTCAGGCTTGTAGCCTTGCTGCATGATATAATTCGCTAAGCCGAGCGTCATGTCTGCTTCTTTATGATTGCAACGACTAGCATTGTCATCTATGGCCTGAAATAAACTTGTTATGTTAGATAAATCTAAAAGATAAGTCGGATCTTTGCGAAAGGATACTGAACGGTTTTGTATGGGGAAGTGGTCTATGAACCAATAGCAATACTGTTGTTACTTTATTTTATTTTTATATATATTATATTTATATGTATTTATATTTATTTTGTTATACATATATGTGTGAGAACACCTTAAAAACATCCTTGTGCAAAGGGGCAACAAAATCTGTCTCGGTAGTTTTGATAAAAACAGTACTTTAGCTATACTATGATTTAGCTATATTTTATTGTCTATGAACCAATGTCAATACTGTTGTGATATTCGTGTGGGTACACATCAACTACACCCTCCTGCAAATGGGAATTAAAATCTGACCCGGCACTTTTGAGAAAAACAATACTATAGAATAGAATTACTAGGATTTTGCTACATTTTTGGTTGTCTATGAACTAATAGCGATACTGTGCGGTATTTGTGTGTGGACACCTCTATTACACCTTTATGCAAATCAAAATCTGACCCGGTAGTTTTAAGAAAAATTGTGCTTTAGAACTACTAGAATTGTACCACATTTATCTGTCTATAAATCAATAGCAAGATTGTTGTAGTATCTGTGTGGAGACACTGCAACCAGGAGCTCTATTTTTGATTCACTCGTCTCGAGGATTCTACTGATTTTCGTGCGACGTTTAAGCTTCCGCATTCCGTAAAAGCGACCTTGCAGGTATATACATAGCTTATCGCCAGTAGTGCCGCTTCCCAACACGAGCGCGCGAGGAGCAAAGCGAAAAGCGTGCTATGTCTAGGCTTGCAAGGTCGCTAATCGCCTGATCGCCTCCTCGTTCGTCTCGCCGCTCGCGCGATGAGTGATTAAAAAATAGAGGTCTCTTGGCTCCGTCACTCTATGTACTTGCACGCTTAAATTACCTACCGCCCGGTCGAGCGTTCTCGGGCCGTTTGTGGACCAAACTCAATGCGGTTTTCGCAAGCGAAGCGCAAGCACGTTGTTTAATTTTAATCGTTACATTCGTACAGACATTCCTGATTTAAATGAAACATATCCATTTTAAAGCATTCAACAAAAAATCGTCTTTTTACCGGAAGTTAAATGTGCCAACAGATGCGATTCATAATGATGTAAGAGAACTTGAGACTATGTTTCTTAATAAATTTGAAAAAAAATATGAAAAAAAGGCGCGGTAGTACTCTTTGTGAAATTTTAAATAACATACTTACATTTTGATTCTCCCTGCCCTTGTTTCTCTAAACAATATCTAATAAAAGTTTTTATTAGATTCAGGATTTTTTCTACACTAAAATTTAATAACCGAGAATTTAGAAAGGGTAAGAAATTTATAAAAAATATATATAAAATATATATTTTATTTTTATTTTACCTACACACTGACCTCTATAATTATGTTTTAACTAAATGTATTGCACAGTCAGCACAAATTTATAAAAAATATACAACTATACAAAAAATACGTGAAGCTATTGCAAAGCATTTTTTATCATGGAGTGTGTGGGGTGTTAGGTTTAATTTTCGTTACGGAATTTCTTGATTTGGTCGCCGCGCTCAAAGCCCGCGATAAAAGCTATGCAATAGCTTAAAAGTAATGTTAATTTTATTTTATTGAAGAGGCAGCCCTGCGATTGCTGTGGGATCGCGCGGTGCGAAGCAATCACAACTGTACGCTTGAGCATTTAGGCACATTTTGAGCGTGCAGCGGTTGCTGACGCGACGGAGTAGACTATTATAGCAGTAGGTATTGGAAATTTTCTACTGAGTGAAGTATCTGTTAAGTATAGTATGGCCATAACCGTTGCGCACTCCCTAAGGTTTGCGCGCGGCGAGACGGGGGGGACGCGCTCTGTCAGGTCAGTCCGCCGTCAACGCTCATGGCGGCAGGTAGTGTCGCAGACGCACATGAATAGATGGGTCGTGCGTTATCTCGTGATGTAAAAACCGTAATTTTTAAAGTGGCTGAATATTTTAAGATAAGAAAAGCAGACAGAGAAAGCTTTGAATTCAAAAGTAATGCAAATATTGCCAAAATCGTTGCGGAGGCTACTGTAAAAGCTAGTTACTGTAAAAGAACCGTGCATAGTGTAATTTCAGCGGTTTATTTATCTATGGAAAATTCAAGCCGTTTAAAGTTTCAATCGCCGAAAAAACCAAAAATTATAAAGAAAAAAACATGTTGTGGATGATTTTGACCTTGGAGTTTGGAGATCAGAAGAAAAAATCATCAGTTTTACGAAGTCGAAAAAAAAACCAAGTGTCCGTAAGTTACTATCAAGTTTGAGGCAGGATGGCATATTGAATTGTGGACGGGAATATTTAAGACAGCTTTTACACAAAATGGGCTACCGTTACAAAAAATGCAAATCGAAGATACTACTCCTTATAGAGCAGCCTAATATTACAGTGTGGCGGAAAAAATACCTTACACAAATCAGAAATTACAGAACGCAAAACCGCAACATATATTTTCTTGATGAAACATACATCAACGCCAGTCACCATGTACTAAATATTACGAACCTTATCATTTATGACTAGCGGCCGCTCTCGGTTTCACTCGCCGCATGGTTGCCGTTACCGTGGGAATATCAGGATAATTATAAATATTTGCATACAATGTGGTTTTCTGATGTATAAGTTTCATCTTAAGCAGTTCAGTAGTTCTTGAGTGAAAGAGTAACAAACATTCATCCATCCAAATATCCTCACAAACTTTCAAACTTATAATATTCGGTAGCAGGATAGGATAAGTGCACAGTTACTAGTTAGATCTACAGTGCCTACTACGCTGGAAAACCAATGCACGCCCCTGCCGCTGAATCAATTTTAATTTTCTTTACATTTCCGCTAATGGATTAAAAAGTACGAAATGTTTAAGGGTGGATTGCACCGCCCAAGGGGGCAAACGTGGGGCAGGGACCCGGTAGACTGCTACCCTTATCCCGGTAGTCCTCGTCCAGAACGCGTGGTAGGAACACCCAGGGGGTTTTAGTGGGTTCGAGTCTCACATAACCTCCCTCCCTGTTTCCCCAGACGGAGGGGTATGCGATGGCATTTCCCTCTGGAAAAAAGGGTGGATTGCACCACCTAACTTTAACGTTAGAAAAATTATTGGATTTGACAGTTTTGACAACCATATCGGTTATAGTTAACTGGTACAACTCAGCCTTAGTGGTTATTATATAAATAAGTTATGCTTCAATTAATAGATGGTGCTATACGTTGCTGTTTGCTGACGACAGCGCCTTCTACACTTCCTCCCAGTGGCCCAAGGCCGCCGCTATTAAGCTCCAAATCCAATAAAACTCCTCTCGAAACTGGAGGATTGCGGTGAACGTGGGCAAGACCAATGCAATCCTCGTTGGGACGCGCAAGAAATCGCTAACCCAAATGGAACTGAAGGGCAAGGCCAACCAGTGGCAGCCGTCCGTACGGTACCTGGGCTGCCACATCGACCTAAACCTAAGTATAGTTGCACCACCATGCCTCACCTCGCCCCGCGCCGCGCGGGCCATTCTCCGCCCTGTTCTTACATCACGGCTCCCTCCCGCGAACCAAAACTGCCATCTATAAAACTCACATCCGGTCGCGGCTCACCTATGCCGCACCGGCGTGGTATTCTGTGTTCGCAGATCCACCGTCAATGACTCCAACAACAACAAAACGTATCACCCAGGCGCGGCGCTACGTCCGCAACGAGGTGATCGTACGGGTCCTCAACGTCGACCCGTGCAAGACTTCGTGGGCCGTCTGGCGCCTCGATAATTCGACAGCGCTGACCAGCGTCCCCACCAGCACCTGCAAGGCATTGCTTCCGTGCTACCACCACCGCCAAATCCATCACCAACAACAACAGCGGGAAGAGCTCCTTACCCCACCACCACAACAACAAGGGCCAAGAAGAAGACGAAGGCGCTGCCCCGTCATATTGTGCCCCCGCCATCTCCCCACCCAATCTTGTCCCCCCCACCCTACCACCACCTAATTATAGCCCACACCTGTTTCCGTAAGCCGTGGCCCGTTCGCAGGCGCTCGCTGGGCCTCCCCCATTATGCTCCCATAATGGGGGTGAGATGAGACTCCTCTCATCTCACCCGGTGCGGGAGACCGCTCAGAGGGCCGCGCAGCAAACTCCGGCGGGGGCAAGCCTATCGTCATTAGACGGCCGCTAAGCGGCTTCAAACCACCGTGGGGCAGTGGCCCTACGTGAAAAACCCGGGGAAGGAGCAGATGCTCGAACCCGCACCCGCCTAGAGGCGGAAGAACTCGACGACCCGAGAATAAGAAACAATTTAGTTGGGTCCATATACCTACACTCACGCAGCGATGCCAGATCTCCAGATTTTTCGGGGGATCTACTGATTTTCCCAGAATTCTACTGTGTTTTTACAGATGTCACGTCATAATTATCATAGTTAGGAAGGCACTACAAAATTGACATAGTAAAATAACCTTAAAATGATGGACACATAGTTGAATATTGAAACTTAAATTATTATTAACAAAGGGAAAGGCAAAGATGTGGACCAGTTCGGACACCATGGGCTGACTTGAGTCAAGAGCGCCGGTCACGTACGAGTATATCAGCATGGTGCGATTAATGATTTAATCAAGCCTCGGCACTGCTTCGATCCCTGAAACCTTGTGGATTATTCAGGGATGATGATAAAAGACCCGATGGTGCGACCTTAGTGGCCTGGTGCTTGGGACGTACCTTTATATGGGATGCAACCTAAGTAGACCCCTTTGGTCCTTCCGATATACATAGTACATCCTCAAGAGTTGGAGCCGCAGCGGAGCAAGCTCAGTTCCTCAAGCGCCGCAAATATTCGTCGCTCTCAGTAAGCTACGAATTTGCGGCGCTTGCCGTAGAGACAATTGGCCCTTGGTCGTCTGATACCAAATAGTTTATTAAAGATCTATCCACAAGACTGGTCCACGCCTCAGGAGACCTGAGAGCCTAGAATTTGTATTACTATTATTATTATTATTTTGTGATTATACCTCAAAAATGTCGCGAATATTACAAGATTATATAATTAACGCAGGTGTCACACAATGGGGTAGTCCGGCACTGCTCCTTTATTGGGAGGAAAAAAAATTTAGGAGCATTTCATTTCATTTCATTACAAGGGGCAAACAGTAGCTAATATGAAATTAGCCCACTGTGGAACAAAAATCACAGTCTGTGAAATTTCGCATCATCATATGAAAGAAATCAATCATTTCATTGAATGAAAATGAACGAAAAGTAGCAATCACTGCGGTCAAGGGACAGAGAGAGAGAGAGAGAGAGAGAGAGAGAGAGAGAGAGAGAGAGAGAGAGAGACAGAGAAACACGCGCACGCCGCACGGCTTACAACTATAGCAAAAAGTGTCGTTACAACTTTTGGTCTTAATCTCCGTCTAGCCCCCTTTCGCAATGCGCGATAAGATCAATCAATCGATCAATCAATAGATCAATAAATCAATCAATAAATCAGTCCGTCCAGTTCCGTCGAGTTCCGTCGAGCTCCGTCGAGTTTCGTCCAGTTATATCGAGCTCCGTCGAGTTTCGTCCAGTTCCGTCGAGTTCCATTCAGTTCCGTCGAGTTCCGTCCAGTGCTGTCCAGTTCCGTCGAGTTCCGTCCAGTTTCGTGGAGTTCTGTCGAGTTCCGTCTAGTTCCGTCCAATTCCGTCCAGTTCCGTCGAGTTCCGTCCAGTTCCGTCGAGTTTAGTCGAGTTCCGTCAAGTTTCGTCGAGTTCAGTCGAGTTCCGTCCAGTTCCGTCTAGTTCCATCCAGTTCCGTCCAATTCCGTCCAGTTCCGTCGAGTTCCGTCCAGTTCCGTCGAGTTCCGTCCAGTTCCGTAGATTCCGTCGAGTTCCGTCCAGTTCTGTCGAGTTCCGTCCAGTTACGTCGAGTTCCGTTTAGTTCCGACGAGTTTCTTCGAGTTCCGTCCAATTCCGTCGAGTTCCTTCGAGTTCCGTCGAGTTTCGCCGCGTTCCGTCGAGATGTGTCGAGTTCCGTCGAGTTCCCTCTAGTTTGTCGAGTTCCGTCGTGTTCCATCGAGTTCCGTCCAGTTCCGTCGAGTTCCGTCCAGTTTCGTAGAGTTCCGTCCAGTTCCGTCCAGTTTGTCGAGTTCCGGCCTACCTCCGTCGAGTTCCGTCCAGTTTGTGGAGTTCCGTCCAGTTTGTCGAGTTCCGTTCAGTTCCGTCGAGTTCCGTCAAATAGCGTCGAGTTCCGTCGAGTTCCGTCGAGTACCGTCGAGTTCCGTCCAGTTCCGTACGTCTGTCCGTCTATCCATCCATCCATCCAGGATCGCGCACGCGCACAGCTCGCGACACAAAAGTGTCGGTCGTTTCAACTTTTTGTCTTATTTTTTTCCGTCTAGCCCCCTTTCACAACGCGCGATAAGGAACTTCCTTCCAAAAGTCTTAACACCGCAATGTAGAAATTATGTAAACAAAACACACAGCGCCATCTTGTAACGACTAACGGTACTTGTATGCAGTAAGAAATTATATTATGTTAAAGGAAGTAATTCCATACTTTTGCTCGCGAGTGTAAAATAAACAACACACAAAAACGAACTTTTGCATAAAGGTGTAGTAAAGGCAAATACCACAACAATATCGCTATTGGATCATAAACAAACAAAAATTGAGCACAATTCTAGTTTCTCTATAGTACCGTTTTTTTCAAAATTGCGAGGATAGATTTTGATGCGATTTGTATGCATGTAGTAAAGATGTCCTCACACAAATAACTATAGCAAAAAGTGTCGTTACAACTTTTGGTCTTAATCTCCGTCTAGCCCCCTTTCGCAATGCGCGATAAGATCAATCAATCGATCAATCAATAGATCAATAAATCAATCAATAAATCAGTCCGTCCAGTTCCGTCGAGTTCCATTCAGTTCCGTCGAGTTCCGTCCAGTGCTGTCCAGTTCCGTCGAGTTCCGTCCAGTTTCGTGGAGTTCTGTCGAGTTCCGTCTAGTTCCGTCCAATTCCGTCCAGTTCCGTCGAGTTCCGTCCAGTTCCGTCGAGTTTAGTCGAGTTCCGTCAAGTTTCGTCGAGTTCAGTCGAGTTCCGTCCAGTTCCGTCTAGTTCCATCCAGTTCCGTCCAATTCCGTCCAGTTCCGTCGAGTTCCGTCCAGTTCCGTCGAGTTCCGTCCAGTTCCGTAGATTCCGTCGAGTTCCGTCCAGTTCTGTCGAGTTCCGTCCAGTTACGTCGAGTTCCGTTTAGTTCCGACGAGTTTCTTCGAGTTCCGTCCAATTCCGTCGAGTTCCTTCGAGTTCCGTCGAGTTTCGCCGCGTTCCGTCGAGATGTGTCGAGTTCCGTCGAGTTCCCTCTAGTTTGTCGAGTTCCGTCGTGTTCCATCGAGTTCCGTCCAGTTCCGTCGAGTTCCGTCCAGTTTCGTAGAGTTCCGTCCAGTTCCGTCCAGTTTGTCGAGTTCCGGCCTACCTCCGTCGAGTTCCGTCCAGTTTGTGGAGTTCCGTCCAGTTTGTCGAGTTCCGTTCAGTTCCGTCGAGTTCCGTCAAATAGCGTCGAGTTCCGTCGAGTTCCGTCGAGTACCGTCGAGTTCCGTCCAGTTCCGTACGTCTGTCCGTCTATCCATCCATCCATCCAGGATCGCGCACGCGCACAGCTCGCGACACAAAAGTGTCGGTCGTTTCAACTTTTTGTCTTATTTTTTTCCGTCTAGCCCCCTTTCACAACGCGCGATAAGGAACTTCCTTCCAAAAGTCTTAACACCGCAATGTAGAAATTATGTAAACAAAACACACAGCGCCATCTTGTAACGACTAACGGTACTTGTATGCAGTAAGAAATTATATTATGTTAAAGGAAGTAATTCCATACTTTTGCTCGCGAGTGTAAAATAAACAACACACAAAAACGAACTTTTGCATAAAGGTGTAGTAAAGGCAAATACCACAACAATATCGCTATTGGATCATAAACAAACAAAAATTGAGCACAATTCTAGTTTCTCTATAGTACCGTTTTTTTCAAAATTGCGAGGATAGATTTTGATGCGATTTGTATGCATGTAGTAAAGATGTCCTCACACAAATAACACAACAGTATCGCTATTGGTCCATGATAAAACAAATTAAAACTGTAGCAAAATTCTAGAATCTCTAAAGTACCTACCGTTTTTGTCAAAAGGCCCTTAAAAATCCGGGTTGGATTTTGATGCCACTTTGCACGAGGGTGCAGTTGAGGTGTTCTTACACAAATATTAGAACAATATCGCTATTGGTTCATAAAAGAGAAGATAAGTAGTCCAGTCAAATTAGTCCTTAAAATAGAGGTAAGGTTACAATAATTCCCATAGAGCTAAAAATTGGTATGAATGTTCAGAATACCATTATAAATGAATTGTGAAAAGTCCCCATCAATCCCCCTTGTGCAAAAATTTTTATTGATGGTGAAAGTTTGCAAAAATAGGTTTTTCGCGTTTTTCAGCTAAACGGTGAGTTTTACAGCAAAAATAGTTCAGACAAAAATTGTAGATCATCCGATTCTCTACAAAAAATGTATCTACACTTTTTTTCATAAGTATTGCCATTTCCGTGATATAGCGGTTGAAAGAATTGAAAAAAATATTTTATTCGTAATATGCACGTTAATGTTCTTTTATATTCATTTTTGAACCGTTATATGAGTAAATACATGAGTCCCTATGTCTTATACATACAAATTATAAAATTCTTAGAATATAAATGAACGTCAAAAACTCCTCCCCTATTTTCATTTAGTCGCATGGCCTTGAGTAACATCTGTCTTCCATTCAATTGTCAGCGTGGCGATGCTCGTATACCTGCTCCGTTTCGAAGGTCTCATACTCAACAAAATACTGTTAGTCGTAAGCATTCCTTCGTAGTGACAACTCGTGGCTATCGCTTATATTTTGTAACAAAGTTTGTGCATTTTACTGTTTTTAAAAAAAAATGTCGCAATTCTGCTTTATTTGTAGTCAACCTTTGACTGAAAGTGGAGTTGTTACTGTTGATCACGGCATGAAAGCATTAATTGATGCAAGTATTGAAAGAGGTGATGAGTTTTCGGAGTACCTGAAAGACCAGACATCTGTAAAAATTCATGTGCAGTGTCGAAAAAATTATACTCGAAAAAGTAGCATTGATGCCGTGAAAAGACGGCGCCAAGAAGAAGAAGCTGGTTCATCAAAAATAAGTCCTCCTCGTACTAGAGCACGAGTAAGTGAAACTACATTTTGCTTCAACCAGTGTTGTTTATTTTGCGGCAATGAATTAAATGAAGAGTTGGAGAAGAAAAAAGCACTGCAGTACCGACGTAAGATTTTTAAAGTGACTACACTTTCGTTCAAAGACAGTATTCTAACTATAGCTAAAACTCGTTGTGATGATGTAGCCAAAGCTGTTGCTGCTCGAATTGAATTTGAATATGATTTAGTCGCTGCCGAGGCTAAGTATCATAACGATTGCTACAATTCTTTTCTGAAACCGACCACTGGGGGTAAAGTCGGTCGTCCTAAAGATGAAGCTACAAATATTGCGATGAGAGAAATATTTAAGTATATTGAAAATAGCGATGATTGTCAATTCACATTAGACGAATTGAAAAGTATTTGTAAAAAATCAACAATAGATAACAGAACCATTAAAATGCGATTGAAGTTGGAGTATGGTGATAGAATTATTATTACAGAAAAATCAGGATCCTCAACATTCGTATGTTTTATTGATAGTCACCATGATATTTTAAATCAAGCTTGGTACGAAAAAAAACCGATAAAAAAGAAGAGCGATTTCGCATCTTAGAAGCTGCAGCAGCAATTATTCGAGAGGATATTCAATGTGCAGTGTTAGATAATTCTAATTATCCTCCACCAGGTCGTATGTTTGAAGATATTGATACAGACATTCCAAAGTCACTGACTTATTTCTTAGAGAAAGTCATTTTAAAAAATAAACGCTCCAATTTAGAACATTTACAATTAGTATACACGAATATTAGCCATAGTATTATGAGTGCTGTTCGGCCTAGGTCTTTCAAGTCCAAATTACAATAGGCCTACCGGGGAAACCACGTTAAAAAAAAAGCGCCAAGCACACTACCTCATAGGTGGTGTGGAAACGTGTGCATATTACGAATAAAATATTTTTTTCAATTCTTTCAACCGCTATATCACGGAAATGGCAATACTTATGAAAAAAAGTGTAGATACATTTTTTGTAGAGAATCGGATGATCTACAATTTTTGTCTGAACTATTTTTGCTGTAAAACTCACCGTTTAGCTGAAAAACGCGAAAAACCTATTTTTGCAAACTTTCACCATCAATAAAAATTTTTGCACAAGGGGGATTGATGGGGACTTTTCACAATTCATTTATAATGGTATTCTGAACATTCATACCAATTTTCAGCTCTATGGGAATTATTGTAACCTTCAAAGTCTTATTTGACTGGGCTAAAGGTCTTAGTTGGGTTATATGATTAACATAACCAAATCAAGACAGCTAGGGATTTGCGGGGCAAGGCAATGGCCGTTGTAAAATCTGAAGATAAAGACACGACATCGTCGGACTGATACATTCATACTATTAGTACTTTACTTTCACACTATATGTACGTCGTCGACGATATCGTTGCTGACATGAATTGTCGTGGACAACAAAGTTCGGGCCTGCGGTGTGTGTAACGGAGGAGCAGCAGGAGTAGTACTACTTATTTACTTTGTGGATTCTAGACTCTATGGAGTCTTTGGTAAGAATAACGTCGATAACGACATCGTAGTCGTCCGAGCTGACGATAATACAAATAGCGTGTAGTTATCGTAATGGGTGAATTTTCCAAGGTTTGTATGTTCTGAACTGTAAGTACACAGTATTATTAGACACAACACATAATTTTAAGTGTCTACCACACTTAACATTTTGCAGTATGTAGGTATTACTGTGGCCGTAACAGTAACAAATACAGACAACGGACCATATTAATACAATAAAATCAATATACTAATTTCCCATCATCAACAGCTACCATCAACTCAAAGCAAAAAAAAATATCTTTGACTGGCTCCAGTCAAACGTATGATGAGACGGAAAGTTTGTTGGCAGTGTTGTCTTAAGAGAAAGGTTCCAGTATTCTCAAAATCGTACCTGCACACATAGGCACACACACACACTCACGCCCATCTCGCAAACATACACGGCCTCACCGACATTAATATAGCGCTGGTGTGCAAAAGTTAATGTGGACACATTAACCTTTTGCTATTATATTTGTGTGACCCACACAAATATCATAACAGTATCGCTATTGGTTCGTAGACCACTTTCGCCCAGTCTCCTTTGACGAGAAGATGTAATATGACCACGTGTTGATGCGGACTAAGGAAGCGGGTGCGAGTCTTCTGGGAAGTTTGGTGTGCGTATATTACGTAAGGCCTTAAAACTCTACCTACTTGCTGGAAGACAAAAGGAGCAGATAAAAGATTTAAATTTTTATTGAACTTTTGTGTTGAAATCTTCGTATGAGATGAGTGGCATGTCTTTGATCCGCTGCACTCTAACTTCGTGAATATTGAAATCAAGACGCAAATAAATGTGTCAACAGCGGGCGGGAATATTTTTTGATCTATGATCAAAGTAAGGATCTGCATGTGTCAATGCGAACACGCGCTCCGGGGCCGCCCACCACTCGAACAGAATGCATGAATTCCTTACCTCTTCTTTGTAATTGTGCGTGAAGAAGAATAAGTTTGTAGTAACGCCGCGGACGTGGGGGAAGGCTTCGACGGACGGGTGGTTGAGCAGGTCCTCGTAGATGTGCGGCGAGATGAGAGAGGCTATCTGGGGCCGCATGCGGTGCTGCACGCTTAGCCGGCGGCTGTGAATGCCGTTGGCTATCATCCGCTCGAACAGTGACACGTCTATGTTGTAGCGCCGCGCCAGCTTTATGTGCGACGCCGACGGCCGCAGCTGCTGGTGATCACCTGCACCCAACACTCGCCATCAAATATCAACAATATCGGCTATTAAAAATAGGGCCTAAGCGCAGGGCCCCAAGGGTATTAGACGTTGAACATGGGGAAGGAAATAGAGAAGAAATGGCCTCACCACCATATTATGCATCCAAAATCTGTTGATTGGAAGTCCTTATAGACTTTATGCTCACTAAGACCCTGCGCGCATTGGCGATTATTTAGTTGGCCGATAGTTATTTGATCGTTTTAGAAATAAGTATAGAGCTACGATACTTTTATATTTTTAATACGCTGTAGGCCAGCGTTGTTACATCAATGCTAGGAAATATCCTTGCATTCGAAAGAAACATCTTTTCAGGTGTTTAACGATCGATTAAGATGCAACTGCCAATATTTTATGATTTTGTAATTTTTGCATTTTTCAATGCTATTTTTATAACCAGCGACCTTTGGAAATCCGGTCCAATGCTAGAGCATTGGACCGGATTTCCAAAGGTCGCTGGTTCGATTCCAGCCTGAGAATTCACTTGTGGCCGAGTAAATTTTTTCCAATATTTTTCTATTTAAAATTTACCATAAGTATAAAAATAGCATTGAAAAATGCAAAAATTACAAAATCATAAAATATAGAGCTACGAGTATACGGGAGTGCGCGCACTTGACAATAAAAATCGATTGGTGCCCAGTACCTAGCGGTATGATACCGCAAAACTATCGGCTGACTAAATAAATAAATAAATAATCGCATGTGAGTGCAGGCTCTAAGCTTTTTTATTAAATAAATATAAATAATTTTTGTAATAAGAATGTAGTTACCTACGTAATTATTATGAAATGGTGATATTTAGTCTAATTCGGAGATCATGTTTATGTTCCTTACCTATAAGAATTAGATGCTTGCAACTAGGAGGCAGAGCTGTAATGATATGTTGTTCTAAAACTTCCGCAGCTTCTTCCACAATTACTGTTGAAAATAGATACTTATTATAACATTTACAGTTTCAATTACACAATTGGTTCACCCCTGAAAGAAATCTGACATATGTGTTTATCTATCTATAATACAAACAAGTACTAAGATTTACAAGCGAAGATATACTTTCTATTAAAAAGTTTTGTGAGTATACCTACCTATCTGTGGTTCGAGTGCTTCCAACAATTTGCGTAACCTCGCTGCCCCGGTTGTTGTTACTCCCACTACTTTCTTAGTTTGAATTAATTTGAAATCAAGGATCATTCTAGCTTCTTCATAGCTTCTCTCCGCAGCATTGACTGCTTCCTGATAACATAATTATAATGTTTTTTTACATACAAGACACAAACAACCCATCTAAAAAACATATTGTTCATGTTAAATTACTTAATGTCGGTTTCACTTATTACGATTACATGTTTCGTTTCGTTAAATGAACCAAATAAAACAATTCTGTGTAAATAAGAATAGTAGAATACTTACTTGGAGAGGTTTGATTTTCTCTTTAATAAGAGTAATTGCTCTATTTGCCCAGGTAAAGTACAAACTCCACCTGTCAATATTTGGTAATCGCCTCAAGTTTTCACCCTCTATGATATTACGTTCACCGCTATAACGTTCTCTCATTTCCTAAACAGATCAGAAACAGAACATGAAATCTAGCTATCATGAAAGCTAGCATTTTGTCATTTAGCTTAATTTCGTTTTCGGAATCTTGATGAGAACATCCGATAAAGTACTTAATAAACTTACCTTGAATAATCTTATGTGTGAGTTTAAGTTCCGCATTTCAATTTCCAAAGTTTGTCTCTCCTGTCCGTTATTACATCTTCTATAATAGGCAATTATGCGCTTCAATTTTTGCTCTGCGTCATCAAGCAAAAATGATGTTTTAATTTCCATGTCACCTATTTCTACTTCATTTTCCCAAGGATCGTCCAAAATAGTGGCAGTCCTTGCATATCCTAACTCTTCGTTATCTTCGTCTATTTGCAGTTCTTCTTGATTATCAGTTCTCTCGAGAATACTCCCTTCGACGTCCAGTAGTGGCATATTCTGGAATAACCATCTGTATATAATATCATCTTCTGGGATATTATAGAATTCCTTAAGTATGCCAACTTCTGGAATAGAATCTCTAATGCTTTCGTACGAAAGGACTCCATCAAGCAACGATTTTATACCATTTTGAGCAGTTTGCAATTCGGCCATTACCCTCCTTAGGTTGTGTTTTTCGGTTAAATATAGCTTCATAGCGGCATTATTTCTTGGGTTTGGGTTTGATTGCTGTCTCAATTTATTTAATGAAATTGCTTCCATCGCAGGGTTGCGGGATTGACCACCGATTCGCACTATAGAGTTTGTTATGTTCAATATGTGTTCCAGGAATTGATCTAGGGCATGGTTAGTGTAGCATATAATTAGCAGTAAACATGGTTTGTAAGGTATAATATTTGTTAGAAGCGTTCTTGCAACTTCTACACCAAGATAAGTCTTTCCAGTGCCTGGAGGACCTTGTATAACTGCAAATTCATGTGTCAGTGCTAGTTTGAGCGCTTCGTATTGGCTTTCGTTTAATCCTAGCTCTTCGCTGCTCGGCCATGTATTAGAGTTAAGAACGGTAAAGTATCTTCGTAAGCCTTCTATGATTACCGAGTATTGGGTAATGTCGTTAATATAAGAAGGAGGATTCGCATCCGGCTGAAAGGGCATTACGATTTAGTCACTCAGTCAATTAACCATATTTTATTTGTTGCGCTTCTGCATCGCCTTAAATTTCTAAACTTTCCTAATACTTTCATGACCCACAGGAATAAACTTTCTTTTTATTTACCCACTACATAATAATGTAATCGTTTAAACAAAATATCGTTTATTACATTAAGATCAGGGACAGGGGGCCTACCATAAACTGAAATGCGATTCATTTTAGGTTATTTTTAGGCAGTAAGCGTGAGACGCCGCTATACGCGCCGTATGGCAGCAACCCACTCTCACAACCTAAAATGTATCACATTACAGTTGATGGTAAGGCCCCAGTTCCTCGTCAGCATCATAAGCGACACACGAACGGCACTCTGCTGGGTTCCGTTTTGTGGTCGTATTTATACCAAAAATAATCATATTTTCAAACTTGAATAACTGCTTGGCCACTAATAGTACCTACACTGTTGACGTCATAACAAAAAATGATCGTAACACTGTTTACAATAATAATGTGCAATTTATTTTTATTGGCCGACACTTTTACTTTTTTGGACCATGTAACTTTTATGGAATGTATGAAGCGTGACTGATCCTAGTTGATACAGGAGGCCACAAGTGAGTGAAAAAGATTCAATACATACATACATGTTTTTAGGAAGGTAATAAAAAATCAGTCAAAATAATATTATCACCACTCTTAAGCTGAATATACGAGTAATATAGTAATAGTTGGCTATGTTAAGTATAAAATAAACTTAATCTTTAAATAAAAAAATAAAAATTCACTTGGTAAACGACGTTACCTTTTTAGAAATTTACCTAGTATGAATCTAGTGAGTGAGCTAAATATGTACGTACTATTTTCATAATAGGATAAAACTATAAATAGGTAAATACAATAATAATAAACTTCCTACTAACCTGTACATTGACGATATATTTGCTCATAACAAGTTTCTCGGGGAAACTCGGGTTTCGCAGAACTTTCAAGACATGTTGGTATGGCTCAAAGTAGACTTCACTTTCAATCATAACATACATGGCATTGTTATTAAATTCGTTAGAACCGGAGGCTTCAACGGTTTCAATGACACTTACCGGAAGCTGAAAATTTTTTTTTATGAACATCGGTGTATGTTCGTACTAGATATGAGCGCTGCGCCGGCGTGATTACTGTTGATTTATTTAAATAAATTGAATTAATTATATTGAAAATTTAATTAAATTGAAGATCAAGCGATTATGCTTAGTTTACGAGTATGTTCTATGTATTTATCGAAATATAAAGAATTTTTGGTACCAACAATATGGTTTTTCATTTTTTTTTTACTATTTTCTATCATTCTCCAAAAAAAAGTTATACTCAAGGTCACGCCGCCGCCGTGAAATTGGTCATCGGCGCTCATATCTAGTTCGTATACATACTTATAACTAAGATAGCAGCATGTGGCTGTGGTGTGGTAGTCACGCTTTTGTTTAGTAGTCAGAATGTGGTAAAAAAACATCAGACGACCATTATAACTACTTTTTATCGACATGAGACAAGTTACTATTTTCTAGTATTTACTTGTTTAAAAATTATCACATCAGACAACCAGTCGTCCACAATAAAAATTTCGTCACGACGACGACATAGTGGGGAGGCACGGGCAGGTACCGGTATCGGGAATTCCCGGTTACGACTTTCCCGGGAATCCCGATAGTGACGCACATTAACTGGTACTCTCGCTTCTCAATAATAGTAAAATACAATGCAAATGAATGGGTTAGAAATGCAATACCGTAAAACCAAATGTATTAACGAGTTGTTGACAATCACTGCATAGTTTCTTGGAAATGCAAACCGGTTTCACTGAAACCGGTTTTTTAGTAGATTTCACAAGCAAAAGAAACGATTATTAATACGAAAAAAAATTTTTTTTACGGTTTTTAGGATAGTAAATGTTTGTTGCTATGGTAGCACCTACACAAAACGAAAATCCGTTTACAGTGTTGTAAGTAACGCACTATATACGCATTTAATGCATGGTGAAGGCGTAAAGGATAGGCCAGATAACAAAATCGACCTCTATTTGTAGGCCTCGTCTCGTCATCATCATTTCAGGCACATGACAATGACACCCACTGCTGGGTGTAGGCCTCTGTTGAGGTGACAGGTTGACTATGGTCTCGGTTGCTTAGCGACAGACTGTTGATAATGTCTTTTACTTGTCTCTTGTTTTATTGTCAATATATATTTTTCGATTCTCTATAAAAACTAATGTTTTCTTATATCTTATTACCTAACTTAACGTTCACTTTAATATGGTAGCAGAGTAAAACTCAAAGTGTGCAAAAAGTTTAAGTTTAAAGTAGAAAGTGCTAAAAAAGTTTTTCCGAGATGGATAAGGCTATAGTAGAAGCCTCAAAGGTGCAAATAGTGCACCTAAACGGAAACAACTACAAGCACTGGAGATATAGGATCGAAACAGTGTGCAGAGCAATTCCCGGAGCTGAAAAAATTTTAGAAGGAAAAATTATTAAACCCGGAGAACCAGCAGTGACTGCTGATGCTGCTGCAAAAGTAAAGTATGAGAACGATTTATTACAATTTATAAAGATAGATTGCACAATATTGACTCTGATGACAACAAATATGACCGTTGAGTTACTGGAGCAAGTCATGCGTTACAAAAGTGCAAAAGAAGTATGGGACGAACTAGAACGCCTATACAGTGGAAGTAGCGAAGACAAAAGTTATGATCTCCGTCTGAAATTCTTTGATTATAATAAGGATCCTGAACATGACATAAGGAAGCACATATCTGCGTTGAAGAATATTTGGCATGAGCTGAATAGCCAAATCGAAGCAAATCTGCCTGAGATATTACTGTTTTGCAAGATACTCGGAACTTTACCACAAGATTATTTTGCTTTCAAGTCGAGTTGGCTTTTAATCACAAAAAAGGATAGGACAGTGGAGAATCTGACATCGCAAATGAGCGCTTATGAAAAAGCTTTGACTGCTAAAGTAGAAACGGATAATACCGAAAATGTTTTAACCGTCAAGACACAGAAGAAGAAGAAGAATACAGTTTTTAAATGTAATTATTGCGGAGAAATTGGACATGTTGTGCGGAAATGCCAAAAATGGATAAACGATGGAAGACCGCCAAAGCCGTCAAACGCTAGTCAAAACCCAAATGTAAACTTGACTGTGTTAACTATAGAAGATGGATTGCCAATGGATAAGGTTAACTGGTACGTTGACAACGGAGCGACAAGCCATGTAACGAACAGCGGTGACTTCTTCGAGAGCTTCGAGCACTTTAAAGGAACACATACGGTGACTGCGGCGAACGGAGAAACCATTGAAGCCATTGGTATAGGCAATATTAAAGCTGAAGCCATCGTTAATGGAAAAGTTGAGCAAATACTTTTGAAAGACGTTTGGTATGTCCCAAAAATATTAGAAGGAACTTATTCTCAGTGCTATCTGTGCATGATAACTCGATCACAAGTACGTTTGAGTCTACGCCTAAGCAATGTGTAGTAAAGGTGAAAAAAAAATGGAGAAGCAAAAGTAATTGGAACTAGAACGATTAAAGGGGGACTATTCAAGCTGGAGCTGAAATGTGTCGCACCCAAAAATCAAGAAGTTAATCAACTACTGACAAACCCTTTACAAGTCTATCATGAAAGGCTAGTACATCAAAACAAAATACATGTTCGTCAAGTGATCGAAAAAGAGCTAGGATTGAAAATGGAGAACAAACAGTCCGACATATGTGAAGGCTGCATTTATGGAAAAGCGCACAGGCATTCATTTGGAACAAGGGTTAGAGCCACTAAACCTGGACAACTGATCCATACAGATTTATGCGGACCATTTCCATATTCAATTTCGAAGTTACGATATTACATTCTGTTTAAGGACGACTTCACACGATATCGGCACATCTATTTCCTTAGACAAAAGTCTGAAGCAGCTTCAAAGCTAAAGATCTTCTTGAATGAAGCTAGAACTGCGGGACATGTCATTAAAGAAATGTTAAGTGACAACGGAGGTGAGTTTGTTAGCGCGGAATTTAAAAATATTTTAACTGAAAACGGAATTAAGCAAAGATTTACAATGCCCCACACTCCAGAGCAAGCAGGCTGCGTAGAGCGAGAAAATCGGACGGTAGTAGAAGCCGCACGCTCCATCATGCATGCACATAAAAAAATTCCTGATGGTTATGGGCAGAAATAGTAAATGCGACAGTCTACGTGTTGAATCGCACAGGGCCAACGAGTGTACCAAGCAAGTCTCCACATGAGCTCTGGAACGGACAGAAGCCAGCGATCAAACATCTTAGAATCCTTGGTTGCACCTGCTATGCCCATGTTCCTAAAGCTAATCGCAAGAAACTGCACAAAAAGGCTCAAAAAGGGATACTTATTGGCTATGAAGGAGATGAAGGCTATAGGATCTGGGACAAAGAAGCATTGAAATTGATTAGATCCAGAGATGTAACTTTTCAAGAGGTACCGCTACTGGGAAAATCAAAAGAGGATGTGCCTAGATCGACAGAGCCGACGCCTGTTCTTCAAAAGAACATCAATCATAATTTCCCAAGTTTCGAAAGTGAACATGAAATGAATGTTAATAGAGAGATTGGAGAACGACGTGCTTCAGAGGCTGAAATCGAAATAATTTCAAGACCTTCTTCATCTAGAGCACATATCGAAACCAATGAAGAAATGGTAGATGATATGACTGAAGAAGATTTCGAGTCCTTGCCTTCTGAAGAAGAAAACGAAAACATAGATAAAGGAAACGAAAGCGACAACTCAGATGGAAACGTTGAAAGAGAAGTAAATCGCAGCGATAATTCTGACGAAAACGTCGAAAGAGAAGAAAATCGCATGGTTCTCAGAGATAGAGCAAATCTAAAGCATTCTGTAAGATTTAATGATTATATTATGGCTCTGGAAGCCAACAATTTATATGAGCCTCAAACCCATACGCAGGCAATATCGTGTAAAGACAAAGAGAAGTGGATAAAGGCTATCGAAAGCGAAATAAATTCGTTAAGAGATAACGAAACATGGGAACTAGTCGAACTACCAAAAGGTCGAAAAGCCATCCCATGCAAGTGGATTTTCAAAATTAAGACCAATCCCGATGGTTCAATTGATAAATATAAGGCTCGGCAAGTTGTAAAGGGATATTCTCAGAAGAAAGACATTGATTTCCATGAGACTTTTAGTCCAGTTGCTAGAAGCAGCACGATACGAGCCATCTTAAGCGTGGCTGCAAGGAGAAACTGAAGCTATCACAATTCGATGTGACTACAGCTTTCCTATATGGCACATTAGACGAGGAGATTTACATGAAACCGCCTGAAGGTTATGCTGATGAGAGGTATGTCTTCAAATTAAAGAAGAGCTTGTATGGATTAAAGCAAGCTCCGCTCTGTTGGAACAGATGCATCACAGACTACATCGTAAAGGCAGGATTCAAGCAAAGTAATTCTGATCCCTGTTTGTTTGTAAGAAGACAAGGAAAGGAGAAACTTATTCTCGCCCTGTATGTAGACGATGGTCTATTGGCATATACCAGTGAGAAAATGGCTAACTGTTTCCTGAATGAACTGAGAGCACATTTCAAGATAACAGTAAAACCCGCAAGCTATTTTCTAGGAATGGAGATAAAAAGATACTCTGATGGCTCCATTCTGCTGCATCAAAAAGCATACGTCACTCGTTTGTTGGAGAGGTTTGGTATGGACAAATGCAAGCCAGTGATAACACCAATTTTAAAGGCAAATAATGCTCAGGTTGAGGAAGAAATTACGAAGACAGACAGACCGTGAAGCTGTGGGTGCCTTATCTTTTTTGATGACAAGCACAAGGCCTGATATTGCTTATGCAATAAGTGTTGCGTCACGAAATTTGGAGAAACCAACAAAAGAGAACATCTTGAACGTAAAAAGAATAATGCGATACCTAAAAGGAACTATGGACGAAGGTATACGTTACAGGACAGATAATGTTCATAGTTTGGAATGTTACAGCGATGCAGATCATGGTGGTGATTTGGAAACTGCGCGATCTACATCAGGCATCCTATGTATATACGCTGGAGGTGCTATCTCCTGGTATAGCAAACGGCAGAGCACTGTTGCAATATCCTCGACAGAGGCAGAAATAGTAGCAGCTAGTGAAACCGATAGAGAGACTATATGGCTGCAAAAGATATTACAAGATCTAACTGGTGTTCACTGCCCTGCGACCTTAGGTATCGATAATGAAAGTGCAATGAGACTGGCGAAAAAACCAACGGAATTTCACCAGAAGACAAAGAACATCAGAATAAGATCTTTCTTTGTCAGAGAGTGCATTCAAGATGGAAGTATGACAATTTGCCATGTGCCAGCAACCAGAGCATGTGCCAGCAAGCTGACATGCTTACAAAACCGCTATATGGGCCCAGACTTGAAATGCTAAAGAAGATGGCTGGCATTATCATCATCAACAGGGGTGGATGTTGAGGTGACAGGTTGACTATGGTCTCGGTTGCTTAGCGACAGACTGTTGATAATGTCTTTTACTTGTCTCTTGTTTTATTGTCAATATATATTTTTCGATTCTCTATAAAAACTAATGTTTTCTTATATCTTATTACCTAACTTAACGTTCACTTTAATAGCCTCCCCAAGGATCTCATCGATGTACCTTTTCGCCCTATTGGTTCTTTTTGCTATGTGTCTGTCTTCTGCCACTTCAGCTAAGCAATCCTTCGAGCGACGTCGATTACTTTAGTTCTCCTTCGGATCCCCTGATTTCAGATTCGACAAGCCAACAAGGAAACGCCGAGCATAGCTGTCTCCATTCCCCGCTCAGTGACCTTGAGACCCATAGTTACCGACCACGTTTCACTGCCATAAATCATCGTTGACAGACAACACACAGTAGTCATAAACTTTCGGCTTGAGCCACTGAGGTAATTTGGAAACGAAGATTTTACGAAGCTTCCCGAATGCTGCCCATCTGAGTTGCATTGGACGAGAGATCTCTTTGTCGTAGTTACCTAACTGGAACGTCTGTCCTAGATAAACGTAATGATCAACAACTTAAAAGTGTAGTGTACGCAACATGAACTGGAGCGTGGTACGACATTGGAATTTAACATGATTTTCGTATTATCCATGTTCATCCTAAGAACCTCTCTTTGAGGAGCACTATGGAGATCTTTAAGCACTGTGTTAAGGTCCTACAAGGCCACAGCCTATATTATCGGCAAAACGAAGGACTCTCAGGTACATGACCATTCATGTTAATGGCGAGTCCATTCCAGTCCAAGAGCTTAAAGATGTCCTCAAACGCAGCTGTGAACATTGTCGGGATAATGACGTCTTCCTGTCTCGCACCTCGCTAAATTCGGATGGGTTTTGTGCTTTGGTTCTGTAGTCTGACTGACCGAGATGGTGGCATGGTGTCGAGTAAGTACAACACTATTATTACTTATATGTAGTCCACTTGGCACCTCTATACCTAGCATTTACTTATTTGCCTAGTCTAGTTAGCCCTAGCCTGAGCGGCTATTATCTACACTTGTAGATCGATACACGTGTTATTGTCCCACCCACATCCTAGCGGGATAAGCAAGACAGCAACATGCGCCCATATCTCTATCAAATCAAGGCTTTCTCATAGTCCACGAACGCCAAGCAAAAAGCAGATCACACTCCTCAATCTTCAGTATAACCTGCCACGGGCGTGGCATATGAATGTGTTCTATAGTGCTGAAGCCTTTTTGGAACCCAGCTTGGTCGGGAGGTTGGTAGTAGTTAAACCTGCGAGTGAGACGATTCGAGATGGCTCACCGAAACCACTTATTAACTTTGAAGGCCTACTTCTCCTAGATTGATGGTATAATTAAACTGTTTAGAATGGTGTAAATGATGTTTAAACTAAAAATAGATAGAAAACTTGTTCAGAAATTAAATAAACATGCATTATTGCACATGTTTTAATAAATTTCTTTAAAACCGGTTAATAATCGATTTTGACCGGTTTTGGCAGCAACCCGAAAAAACCGGTTTCATTTCACTTCGGTTTTGCATTGCCTAATTAGTTTCTTATTATATTTTCGACGATGAAAAAGTCTTGGAGAATTCGAGCACTTGAGGGCATTATTTATAGATCGCATATATCTTCTGACGATACCTACGGCCGGTCATATTTGCAATCTTTTCAGATCATCCCCTAATGATTTCAAAGTTTAGATACTTTAGATTCAATCAATCATCTTTAAGCTTCTGCTGTCTCGAAAAAGAAACTGGAAATGTTATACCATTTGGTCTACCAAGTTATTGGCTTTGCATCGCAAATCCACATCCGATAAACCGAAGTACGAAAAGCATTGCAGTAATCTGAACGTGACTATGGTGACGTCCAATGGTTCTGATGGTATACCAGCCATAGTTCTTAGGACTTCCGAGATAACCGCGCCTGGTATTAACAAAGTCATGGAAGCTTGCCAATGAACAATACATCTGAGCCAGTTGTTTTATTTTTATTTTACGTGTCTATATGAGTCGCGTACCAATGGGCCCCTGCCAGATTACCAGCGTTGCCGTGATACACCTCATTTTAAGGCAACAAATACTGAGGCAGGGACCTTATTGACCCTAAGGCCATGCGTAATTTATTAGTTTGTATTTTGATATCCTTTGCCTAACTAATGGTTATTTTGTCTTGTTGTCGGTTTTATATCTGTATTGTATTTCTTGTGTGGTCATTTGTGTGAATAAAGAAATTCTCTCTCTCTCTCTCTCTCTCTCTCTATCTCAAAAAGGGCAGTGGTGCCGTACCGACCCTGCCAATTTACTGGCGCATTTCGGTCACGCCCATTTTTTGTAATATACGTGTACTGAATACCTTGACGTAGGCTAGGCTTTTCTTCGGCGTCCAAAGAAAATGACCTTCTGCGCAACCTTGAAAATGGGTGAAACAATGGAGAGTTATAGTATAGTTGGTAACGGGCACGCGGTCTCTCTTGATGACTCGGAGGCTTTTACATGGTTTGAAATTAAAGCCTTATGACAATCGAAAATCGAGATATGTCTTTCTCCACGCAAAAAATTACTTTTTCGAGCTGATTCCCTAATTTTTTTGTGTGTATCCGTACCGATTTCTTTGTGTTTCGATACGTTTCATTCTCACGAGCTCCCAATTTAGACTGTTTCATTGAAAGTAATATTAGCGTAATAATAATAATAATAATAATAAAATAATAATAAAAATGTATTTATTTTGATTTATTTGCAAAGGTGAGAAAGTACTTCACGCCGGAACATATGCTCAAACGCAAGCTCGGTCATGCATAGAGTACGTTTGAGATCCTTTGAGATCTCCCTATACCACAGCTTCACACGCTCGATTTTAAGAAGGCAAAAAGCTCTATTTTTAATAAGCTCAAAAGCCTTGAGCTAAGATGGAAGTAGCAACATTGCGAGATTATCGATTTTTTTATTGGATACATTTCGGTTAGTGTGCAGCTGAAATGGACATTCTTATTCCACCACCTCACAAAAAGTTATGGATATCTCAAACTCTTGCACTCAGCATATTGCTTTAAATTTTGCCATCTGTACCACTTGAGTGAAACTTTCTTCTCCGAGTCCATGTTTTCGAATAACCAGGCAAGTGCGATCATCCTAGATCGCTTTATCGCTTGCCATCAGGCACGATAACGGTCAAGCGCCAACCTATTACAAAGTAATGCGACTTTGTACTTTGTAATGTCACTTTGTAGTTTCGACTTCTTTTTTGATAAAACTTGTTTTCATATAAGCACTCATTCTAAATCGCTTATTATGAGAAAAATATATTATTTTTCTATAGGGGTTTCTTAGTAACGGGAGCACCGGTATTCCCGGTTCCATCACCCTTCAGTACCGGTACCGAAAATACTTGGAACCGACCCCGGTTCTGTATGTGAGGCACCCTGATTGACGTGCTGTCGATCGAACGTCTCTAGCAATCCACACGCAATGTACACTTTCACAGCATTTAATTACAAAGATAGAAAATAGATTCATAAACTTAAGCAAAAATAAATTAAATAAGTAAAAATACTAAAACAGCTGATCGCCGACGCGGTAGGTGCGCGCGCGGTCATTAGCCCACGGCGCGACCTGTGTTGACCCCGCACAACCACACGCTCTCCTATGCCCTCTGATTACCGATCCATTTCTACAACTGAGACGAGACAAGCAAAATGAAAGAATTTTTCAAACGAGTTAATGAATAAATAAACGTCTGTTGATAAAACCAATTTACGATTACGGTCACATCACAGTACCAACCGTACTACCTACTGTTATTTTCTCGGAAAGTTATTACCAATTTTTTATTTTGTCAAAACAATGTAATCGTTGATTTTTCGGATACTTATTAAAACGTAACCCAAATAGTCAAACGAAACCACTGTTTGCAACTTCTGACTTAACGATCTCACTGCCTACCTACTGTTACTTACGCGGGAAAGTTGCGTTTTATCTTAAACCAACATCAGCAAAAAAATTAATAATTACAAACGACTTTCGAGATAAAATAGAAATACCAATTTAAAATCTAAACTGTGTAGGTTCAGTTTAAATACTTACATACTTAATGTCGAACGAGTCTCCTTCAACACTTCTTTCATTAATAACAATAGAAAGGTGATAACTTTCCATCACACTTAACAGGCTTTGGAATGACGAACTAATGCAATAATAACTAAATCATGACTTTTTTTCCCTTAATATCTAGAAATAAGTAGTTAAAACACGAAATAATGAAACGGCTCTCAAAATTGTGCGATGCTCGACTTGTAAACCAAACCAAACCTTTCATGATAGAGGTGCACCGCAGCTCTAAGCACTTCATTGCTTTCCCGATAACAAATGACCATATCCAGGTACTCCTGGTTGGTATACCGACGAGGCATGTTTATGTTTGCAAACGCGCGCGACAAGCAAGAGTAACATGCAAATGCAAACTGAATAAATAAAATCAGAGCGCGATATAATTATTTTTATTCTGTGCTTTAGGCCTAGTTCACACTAAGTACATCTTAAGTTTTGACCCGCACTGTTCATTCAACTCATATCAAATTGAATAAATATCAAATCAACAAAGTATTTTTTTTTTATCAGTAAAAAATTAATTGCTTACTACGAATAGAAATTAACTTTTAGGGGCAGAGTTTTAGTTATTCTACTAGTATCGTATTCTTCTTTAACTATGATTCTCTAGGGCGGATAGCCGGATAGTGATAAGTAAAATAGGTACCTAAGAAAAGTAAAAAAAAACAACTATCAAAAATTTACTAAATGCAGATAGCATTGCGATATACTCACATGTTTTTTTAAACGAAAATTATTATTATTAGATATTTCATTCAGTGGCTGTGTCCACGTGGTTCTGTTTCAATGGGGGAAAGTATTCTTTGTCCCTAGTCCGACTTTGGATAATGGTCTGCAAATTGCAAATTGAGCAACAAAAACAAACCCGTACCATTACTTTTGCTTAAATCCTACTAATATTATAAATGCAAAAGTATGTCAGTTTGTTGGTTTGTTACTCTTTCACGCTAAGATTTCTTTTAGCGTGAAAGAGTAACAAAAGTTAAATTTGGCACAGAGATAGTAGAACATAGAATACTTTTTATCCCGATATTTGCACGGAAACGACGCAGATGAAACCGCGGGCGGCCGCTTGTGTCTAATAATGTCTATCAATAAATTATTTTATTTTCGAGATTGAACTTTAGTAAGTAAAGTTGAATTACAGAATTTACACAGTTCATCGAAAAGTATGTATGCACCCTTATTAGAACGGTCATTTTTGATCACTGTGGTACTTTGACACAAAGTCATGCCGCCGCCCCGTGCCGCCTTTCGGCAGGCGCACCGGCAAAACGCAAAGAATCAGTACACCTACACTGCATTATGATTAACGATTGAAAGTTTTAATTTCGCTATGACTTTAAGAAGAGAACATGAATGCATCTTACTTATAATTTTTTTTGTGCGTACCATTATTGAAATAAAACATTATTTAAGTAATTAATCGCGTTTTGTTTAAAAAAACAGTGTGTTTAAATGATGTACCTATTTTTGTGATGAATTCAAATTAAATTAAACTTATTTAAATTATTCCTTGGAAGGATGGTGCCAATTCTGGACCCACCCTTTTTTATTCAATAGGATGAAGCTAGTTTTGGACCCACCCTCAAACAGCTATGTGGGTAATATACGGGCTGTGGGCTTTCATAACAAATAATTTTGTTATGAAAGTTACTTGCTGCTAAGTTCCAAATCTTAGTCCGTTCAAATTTATTATTTATTAAGCATGTCAGTTTATTGGAATTTTGTACACACAAGCGCAAGTCTCAATCACACTCATCAGGTATTTGTGGACCGTCAATTTAGACAACAATTCTGGCGGCAGGCATTTATGCGCGGGAGCGCTAGCACTGGGTATGCTAGATTATTCGTTTTGTATGTCTTTGGTTTTATTTAAATCTTACTTTTAAACTACTACTAAAGAATCCAGGTTTTTGTTATTTTATGAAATAACAATAAGCGTAGTATAGTAATGTTTAATACACTCAAAAAGAAGTATCTGACGACGTGTCACATAGCTATTGAAGGGTAGGCTCATCGTTTATACAAATCGTTGAATAGTCTTTTATTATTACTTTGATTAAAAACATCTATCCAAACTCTAAAACACCAATTTGCTATTTAAATGTATTATAAACCTGTGAGTATTTTAATCCGTAACAGTAATTATAAACCTGTGAGTATTTTAATCCGTAACAGTAATTTTATTTCAGTATCGCAGTTGCCTGCCTAGGTACTATTAGTTTATAGTAAAAAAAGGGCGAAATGTATTTATTAAATGTTACAATAGTCTGTAGGTGTACCATTTGAGCGGAAGAATTGCTAAGAAACGGAGCGGCACGACACGATTTATGTACTCGCGTCCGTCGCTGGCGCTTGCTTGGATGCATCCCAGATTCCTGTGCGTAACTTCTAAGCACATCAAGAGTAAATAAAAAAAAAATAGGATTTTGAGAATAATGCCGAAGTTGATGGACAGTTTATTTACCTTAAACACCAGGTTAGCTACTTGTAAGTACTTACATTCAGGTTTTTTTTTTATAAAATTTATTTTATAAACAAACGTTTGAACTTTTACGGGGTTCGTCTCAGTTGTAGAAATGGATCGGTAGTCAGAAGGCACATGCGAGCGTGTGGTTGTGCGGGGTCGACACAGGTCGCGCCGCGGGCTAGTGACCGCGCGAGCACCTACCGCGCCGGGCGATCAGCTGTTTTAGTATTTTTACTTATTTAATTTGTTTTTTTGCTTTAATTTTTTTTATTTTTGGTGTTGTTTGGGTATTATATCCGAATGATTGTCGATAAAATATAAAAATAAAAATTATTATAAAATCAAAATATTTAAAAAAATAAAATTTCTTATTCATTTTATTCTAAACACTTAACATGACCTTCCCCTTAAGCTTGGGTCAATAAAAAAATTGCACGGTATATTTAACATAGGTACACTTACCCTGCCTGCTGCTAGGTTCTTGACATCACGGTCTATGATTGTAGCAGCTATAAAACTGCGACAATTATCATTGGAGAAAAGTAAAAGTGATCCGAAGATAAAGCGTTTGCTGTGCGACCAATTAATTTTCTTCTGTCTTTTCACAGTATTTTCATCCAATTGTATGGTTATACCAAAGTGATTTTTGCTAACGTAAGGTCCATGAACTTGAACGTTCCGGTAAACTCTATAAAACAGAATAAAGTAATCAAAATTAAAACTAACATACTTAGGCAGTACTAAAGTAATCTATTATTAAGAACTAAGTAGTAGTAGTATTGACGCAAAAACCGATCTGCGACAAACGTTACTTGCGACTTTGTGACACTTCGCTACTAAGACACGACAGTAAGTTATGCCGACACGACTTCACTGCGACATTACGCTATTACGGCGACAATAGGTCCGTTACGATTTACGACGCTCGCCGCGCGCCGACACGACTTCACTGCGACAGCATATTATGCCGAATCCGATGTCGTGGCCTAATCTAAAAACGCAGAGCAAGCCTGGGACTGCCACTGTTTTCTTATTCCATTCCCAGCTTTTTATTTCCGTAACAGCAATGTCTAGCTACGCTACTGCGATAATAGGTACGTTATTTTGACACAAATTCACTGCGCCATCGACACTACTCTACTGCGATATAGTTATTGTTTTGTTTAGAAAATTTATTTTCTTTGTTTTGTCAGTCAGCAACTTACGTTTTCATATTGAATATGGAAAGTGGACCGGACATCTAAAGGTTGCGGACACCCATCTGAGAGGAGTTTCCGCTTGTTGTCGGTTCTTTTTCTAAATGGCATTGTGAATACAAAAAAACATAGTAGGTACCTAGGTAGATAGGCATTTTGTGTTGATGTGATGATGTCTCAAAACTTACCGTATATTATCATATTTCTGCCTAGTTGGATCATTTATATATTGAACTGTAAACAAAACAAAAATATTGCATACAATTATAGATTATTGTGTCTTAAATTACAGAACAGGTATATAGGTATAAAGAGAAAGAAAATCTAAGCCTAAGTTGAGGCTTACGTAGTCCTTCGCGGAGAGGTCCAAAGCAGTCTTCTCGCAGTAACCTGAACTGCACGTCGAGGTAGTGTTCCACATCGCGGTACCCGCCGCGCACTACATTAGAGCGAAGGAACGGCTTTTCAAGAAAGAGGTCATCCCGATTGGGCACAACACTCAACTCTCGGAAGTTTTCAGGCGGTTCACCTTCGTCTAAATTACCAGCCGTATTACGGTTGCCCTGATTTTTTTTCTCCAACTGTGTGAAAGATAAATAGTCGGTTACATGCATAATATATAAAAAAATCGAAAACGTTGACATAGGTACCTATTTACGCCATATTATCGATAGCTAACATTTCAGTCGATTAAGTAATTACTTACTTTTGGCATAATATCAAATGCTAAATGCTACTATTAGTATCATTTCACAGAATCGATATTTGATATAGGTAATGATACAAGTCTTAAGCCTTCTAAACTCTTGAGTATGCTCAGGTGAATGAGCGGCTCAGTTGGCCGAGCCGCTCAAACTCAGATGACCAATGAGTGAATAAAGAAAAAGAATGCTATACAAATCCGACTCAGTCGACTCCAACTCATCGTAGGCTAATATGATGCCCTACTCCTAGTGTGTTATTAGAGCCGCGAAGGCGCGGAAAGGTGTGGCGGCCTGCGTGCTGAGGTGAGGAGGAGCACGTGAAGCCGAGCCTAACTTCGGTAATATTTTTTTTCGATCAAATAAGACGTTAGAGTAGGTGCCGAAAAAAAATTAATTAAGTAATATAAGGTTTCGACGAAGTAAATAAAAAAACTAAAAAACCCGCCTGCTTCAAAAAACAAGCCAACTGAAAAGATGGAAACAAGAGCAAATATAAAAATATTTTATTCAAAAACATTTAATTGCCGAGCGAGTCACTTTTGACAGTTATGTGATTTTGAAGTGCTGCATAAAATTGTCGTTAGAATTTGTGTTGTGTTTCTGAGTGAAATCATCAAGGTATTTATACTTGTTTCTAAATATTGAAATAATTTTCTAATAGATTCACTAATTTAATGTCACAGGGTCTATTGCTGTTGTCTAGAATCATTTGTATTTTCTCCTAAATACAATTTGAGTTTATGTCCAACGAGTTTTAAATTCACGAATGTTACCATTTATTACAGAACGTTACCGTAACATTGTTATCTTATTGCTATTAATGTTATCTTATAGATAAGGACGAGTTCACACTGTATATTATATAACGATTTGTACCTACCTACCTGTTAAGTATTTACTTTACAGTATATAATTATTTAATGAATTTGTTTGTTCACCTTTTTACGGAATAAATTGTATATTTTCCAGTTGTGAAAAGTTTTTATTCCTGAATAGCATAATTGTTATAGTAATAAAGTACCTATAACAATTATGCTAGTGTTACCCCCGTTCTGGGTCGTTTCTGGTGCAGAGGTTGTCTATTGCCATCCAACGCGGTAACGCGGCCAGCGTTATGGGCACATTTGCACCGGGGACTACTCGGGGCGGTCTATTAGATTAGACTTAGTAATATTTTTTATATTGCTGTAACCTTTATTTATTTATCTAATTTAAGATTTTTAAGTATTTTAATAAAATTTATGCATTTTATTGCATTATCACAAACAATAAAATAAAAAATAAAAATAAATGTAAAATATTATTTGTTATTATTTTTTATATTATATTTACGGATACTTATATATTTTAATAATTTCCTTTGTTCGCATAAGTACAGATTCTCAGAAGATTTTTTTTGTGAAGTTATCAACATCAACAATGTATTGTATATACCGTGCAATTTTTTTATTGATCCAAGCTTAAGGGGAAGGTCATGTTAAGTGTTAAGAATAAAATGAATAAGGAATTTTATTTTTAAAAAATACTTTTATTTTTTAATAATTTTTGTTTTTATAACTTATCGTCAATCATTTGGATATAAAACCCAAACAAAGGCAAAAATAAAAAAATTAAAGCAAAAATAAATTAAATAAGTTAAAATACTAAAACAGCTGATCGCCGACGTGGTAGGTGCGCGCGCGGTTATTCGCGCGGTTATTAGCCCACGGCGCGACCTGTGTTGAACCCGCACAACCACACGCTCTCCTATGCCCTCTGATTACCGATCCATTTCTACAACTGAGACGAGACAAGTAAAATGAAAGAATGTTTCAACCGAGTTAATGAATAAATAAACGTCTGTTGATAAAACCAACTTACGATTACGGTCACATCACAGTACCAACCGTACTACCTACTGTTATTTTCTCGGAAAGTTATTACCAATTTTTTATTTTGTCAAAACAATGTAATCGTTGATTTTTCGGATACTTATTAAAACGTAACCCAAATAGTCAAACAAAACCACTGTTTGCAACTTCCAACTTAACGATCTCACTGCCTACCTACTGTTACTTACGCGGGAAAGTTGCGTTTTATCTTAAACCAACATCAGCAAAAAATTTAATAATTACAAACGACTTTCGAGATAAAATAGAAATACCAATTTAAAATCTAAACTGTGTAGGTTCAGTTTAAATACTTACATCCTTAATGTCGAACGAGTCTCCTTCAACACTTCTTTCATTAATAACACTAGAAATGTGATATCTTTCCATCACACTTAACAGGCTTTGGAATGACGAACTAATGCAATAATAACTAAATCATGACTTTTTTCCCTGAATAACGTTATAATTTTAGAATTCTTAGGTTATCTTGAAATAAGTAGTTAAACACGAAATAATGAAACGGCTCTCAAAATTGTGCGATGCTCGACTCGTACACCAAACCAAACCTTTCATGATAGAGGTGCACCGCAGCTCTAAGCACTTCATTGCTTTCCCGATAACAAATGACCATCTCCAGGTACTCCTGGTTGGTATACCGACGAGGCAGGTTTATGTTTGCAAACGCGCGCGACAAGCAAGAGTAACATGCAAATGCAAACTGAATAAATAAAGTCAGAGCGCGATATAATTATTTTTATTCTGTGCTTTAGGCCTAGTTCACACTAAGTACATCTTAAGTTTTGGCCCGCACTGTTCATTCAACTCATATCGAATTGAATAAATATCAAATCAACAAAGTATTTTTTTTTATCAGTAAAAAATTAATTGCTTACTACGAATAGAAATTAACTTTTAGGGGCAGAGTTTTAGTTCTTCTACTAGTATCGTATTCTTCTTTAACTATGATTCTCTAGGGCGGATAGCCGGATAGTGATAAGTAAAATAGGTACCTAAGAAAAGTAAAAAAAACAACTATCAATAATTTACTAAATGCAGATAGCATTGCGATATACTCACATGTTTTTTTAAACGAAATTGGGGTAAGTATTCTTTGTCCCTAGTCCGACTTTGGATAATGGTCTGCAAATTGCAAATTGAGCAACAAAAACAAACCCGTACCATTACTTTTGCTTAAATCCTACTAATATTATAAATGCAAAAGTATGTCAGTTTGTTGGTTTGTTACTCTTTCACGCTAAGATTTCTTTTAGCGTGAAAGAGTAACAAAAGTTAAATTTGGCACAGAGATAGTAGAACATAGAATACTTTTTATCCCGATATTTGCACGGAAACGACGCAGATGAAACCGCGGGCGGCCGCTTGTGTCTAATAATGTCTATCAATAAATTATTTTATTTTCGAGATTGAACTTTAGTAAGTAAAGTTGAATTACAGAATTTACACAGTTCATCGAAAAGTATGTATGCACCCTTATTAGAACGGTCATTTTTGATCACTGTGGTACTTTGACACAATGTCATGCCGCCGCCCCGTGCCGCCTTTCGGCAGGCGCACCGGCAAAACGCAAAGAATCAGTACACCTACACTGCATTATGATTAACGATTGAAAGTTTTAATTTCGCTATGACTTTAAGAAGAGAACATGAATGCATCTTACTTATATTTTTTTTTGTGCGTACCATTATTGAAATAAAACATTATTTAAGTAATTAATCGCGTTTTGTTTAAAAAAACAGTGTGTTTAAATGATGTACCTATTTTTGTGATGAATTCAAATTAAATTAAACTTATTTATATTATTCCTTGGAAGGATGGTGCCAATTCTGGACCCACCCTTTTTTATTCAATAGGATGAAGCTAGTTTTGGACCCACCCTCAAACAGCTATGTGGGTAATATACGGGCTGTGGGCTTTCATAACAAATAATTTTGTTATGAAAGTTACTTGCTGCTAAGTTCCAAATCTTAGTCCGTTCAAATTTATTATTTATTAAGCATGTCAGTTTATTGGAATTTTGTACACACAAGCGCAAGTCTCAATCACACTCATCAGGTTTTTGTGGACCGTCAGTTTAGACAATAATTCTGGCGGAAGGCATTTATGCGCGGGAGCGCTAGCACTGGGTATGCTAGATTATTCGTTTTGTATGTCTATGGTTTTATTTAAATTTTACTTTTAAACTACTACTAAAGAATCCAGGTTTTTGTTATTTTATGAAATAAAAATAAGCGTAGTATAGTAATGTTTAATACACTCAAAAAGAAGTATCTGACGACGTGTCACATAGCTATTGAAGGGTAGGCTCATCGTTTATACAAATCGTTGAATAGTCTTTTATTATTACTTTGTTTTTAAAACATGTATCCAAACTCTAAAACACCAATTTGCTATTTAAATGTATTATAAACCTGTGAGCATTTTAATCCGTAACAGTAATTTTATTTCAGTATCGCAGCTGCCTGCCTAGGTACTATTAGTTTATAGTAAAACAGGGCGAAATGTATTTATTAAATGTTACAATAGTCTGTAGGTGTACCATTTGAGCGGAAGAATTGCTAAGAAACGAAGCGGCACGAGCACGATACGATTTATGTACTCGCGTCCGTCGCTGGCGCTTGCTTGTATGCATCCCAGATTCCTGTGCGTAACTTCTAAGCACATCAAGAGTAAATAAAAAAAAATATAGGATTTTGAGAATAATACCGAAATTGATGGACAGTTTACATACACTGTTTATTTACCTTAAACACCAGGTTAGCTGCTTGTAAGTTCTTACATTCAGGTTTTTTTTTATAAAATTTATTTTATAAACAAACGTTTGAACTTTTACGGGGTTCGTCTCAGTTGTAGAAATGGATCGGTAGTCAGAAGGCACATGCGAGCGTGTGGTTGTGCGGGGTCGACACAGGTCGCGCCGCGGGCTAGTGACCGCGCGAGCACCTACCGCGCCGGCGATCAGCTGTTTTAGTATTTTTACTTATTTAATTTTTTTGCTTTTATTTTTTTATTTTTGGTGTTGTTTGGGTATTATATCCGAATGATTGTCGATAAAATATAAAAATAAAAATTATTAAAAAATTAAAATATTTAAAAAAAATAAAATTCCTTATTCATTTTATTCTAAACACTTAACATGACCTTCCCCTTAAGCTTGGGTCAATAAAAAAATTGCACGGTATATGCGCGCCTTTACAAAATTCACGAATGTTACCTTTGGCAGTGAATGTTACCATTCCCAAAAGTGTGTTACTGTTTCACGAATGTTAGAGTACATTCTTTTTTTGATTTTTGGATGTTGAATAAAATATTTTTATATTTGCCTTTTATATTTGTTAAACAAACCTCTTTTTTGATATTGTAATTATAATGATGGGTATCGTATTTGGGTACCTGAAAAGAATGACATTATTCTATCAAGAGATGTTCAGTTTAGAACAGAAACAATTTCATCAGATTGTTGTCACCCCTATGTCATTCCTTCTGCAGAAGAGGACTCTACTGATCATGTATCAGATGATCCTTTGACAGATGGTGTATCAAATGCAGGAAGTACATCTAATGGTGTTATTACTTCGAATGTCTTACCTGAATCTGAATGTGAAAAGGTAACTTATAACCTAAGAAATAGAAAGATAATTGTTTCTCGTCCTGAAGATAGTGGTTGTTGTGTCTGTGTGTCATATGATGAACCACGCACGTATAACGAAGCTATGAAATCAAAGACTAGTAAAGAATGGCATGATGCTATGAGAGAAGAAATGAACTCGCTGCATTTAAATAATAATTGGCATTTTGTTGATTTACCCATTGACAGGGAGCCGTTAAGTAATAAGTGGGTTTACAAAGTCAAGAAGAGAGTAGATGGGTCTATAGAGAGATACAAGGCGAGATTAGTCGTCAAAGGCTATTGTCAAGATATATCGATTATAATGAGACTTTTAGTCCCGTTGTGCGCTGGGATACTATAAGAATCATGTTGAGTGAAGCTGTTTGAAGAAATATGCATATGTTGCAATTTGACATCAAGACTGCTTTTCAGTACGGAGATATCGATGAAGATATTTATATGTATCAAGCAGATGGATTTGGTCGTGTCTGTAAGCTTAATAAACGTATAAAATTGTACGGCTTGAAGCAGGCTCCAAGAGGTTGGAATCAGAAGTTTCGCTCTATGCTACTCGACTACCAGCTTGTAAGTCAAGAAGCCTATATCAGAAAGATACTGCAAAGGTTTCACATGTGTCAAGTAAACTCCGTTGCTACGCCCATAGAGAAGAGTCGGTTGTCAGAAGATTTTTTTGAAAATATCAGAATTGACACTGACGTTATTGATGAAAATTATCCATACAGAGAAATCGTTGGAAGTTTATTATTTTTATCGATTGTAAGCAGACCGGATATAAGTTTTGCAGTCAATGTTCTGTCGCAATATTTGACAAACCCGAAAAGCGACATAAGTGTATTGCAAAGCGAGTGCTACGATATCTGAGGGGCACTGAGAGTCATGGAATTCTATACCAGTCTTCGATACCTCATGATAATTTCGACGCATATAGCGATGCAGATTTTGCTGGCGACAAGATTACACGCAAATCCACCTCAGGATTTGTCTGTCTGGCCGCAGGGGGGCAGTATCATGGGCTTCAAAAATACAAAGATGTGTTGCTCTGTCAACCACGGAAGCCGAGTTTGTAGCGTCCAGCCAAGCCGTTCAGACAATAATCTGGATGAAGAATCTTTATAAAGAGATAAGAGGTGAAGGAACTATGGAATTCTATACCAGTCTTCCTCATGATAATTTTGACGCATATAGCGATGCAGATTTTGCTGGCGACAAGATTACACGCAAATCCACTTCAGGATTTGCCTGTCTGGCCGCAGGGGGGACAGTATCATGGGCTTCAAAAATACAAAGATGTTTTGCTTCAACCACGGAAGCCGAGTTTGTAGCGTCCAGCCAAGCCGTTCAGACAATAATCTGGATGAAGAATCTTTATAAAGAGATAAGAGGTGAAGGAACTATGCCTATATAACCAGAGCGCTATCAAGCTGATCAAAAATCCCCAATTTTACTTTAAAACTAAACATATAGATACAAGGTACAAGTTTGTACGTGATTTGTATTGGCAGAAGTGTTACACTGTAGAATATGTACAACCTGGGAAGCAACTGGCGGATATTTTTACCAAAGTCTTGCCCAAGCAAACGTTTGTCAACGCGAGGGATAGTCTGGGCATCCGGAAACCTCTTGAGTGATTTTGGATATAGGGGATGTGTTAAACAAACCTCTTTTTTGATATTGTAATTTTATTTGTCATATCCAAAATATTCTTTTTATGGTTATTTTTCAAATATATATTCACTTGTTCACCGTCCTCTGCCCCTGTGTTTTATTAATATTTGATCTTGTTTCAACTTTAACGTTAACGTCACTTACCTAAGAACACTTGGGCTATCAAGACAAA
Source organism: Chrysoteuchia culmella (assembly GCA_910589605.1). NCBI lineage: Eukaryota > Metazoa > Arthropoda > Insecta > Lepidoptera > Crambidae > Chrysoteuchia > Chrysoteuchia culmella. The sequence goes on from OU342651.1 coordinate 10,057,346, forward strand.
TCCAATGATATCTTAATTATAGAAATCCGTTCAGCCGTTTGAGAGATAAGAGGTTATAAAGAATATTACATAATTATAAACATACAATCATCCAAGAGACGCGCGAAAAACATATCCCTTCCTTTGCAGTCGGGTAAAAAGGCGGAACGAAAATAGTCTAAAGTTATAGGATACCAATAGATATGAAATTCGGTCAAAAAATCAACCTTATGATAGGTAACTCTTTCGTTATCTTATATACGCAGACATTATAAAAAAAATTCTGCGTATATAAGATAGTTAAAGATATCTATTTATCGCAACTTATCAATGTTACTAACCTATTTACAAAATTGTTGTTCAATGGTTTTCCCCATTGTTTCTTGACAAATTTTTCATTTCTAAACAATCAAATCAAATGAAGATCTACTTACCATGTCCTTTTGTTCAAATTCTGACATCCTCACTCGTAATGCTGCGAACCTCCTTTGGTTTGGTTCAGATAGTGTGAATTCATGACGAGTGGTTAATCCTTCCAAGCATGTTTTGCAAATGTCTAATATGGGTCGTATTTTTTGTAGTGCCACTGAAGGGACCACGTTGAAAATAGTCTCAGATAATGTTATAAAATTTTCCCAAAACTTGTTTTCGTTACTCCAGTAACATTTATTGCTTACTCGCATTCTTCTTTCAGTATAAGGTAAGTTCATTAAATAGTCAGTAAGATTTTTAAAAAATGATGATTTAATGACATCTAATAGGAGCTTCTGCTTTAGTTCGTCAAATGCTGATAAGGATACTTTTGATAAAATTTCTAATACCAAAACAAAGAAATCTTTCTGATTATCGGAAATGTTGGTGACCGTGTTGAGGAAATTGTCTCTTCTCTTGTTTAATTCTTCAAGTATAACTTTGGGATCACTCAAACTTATCTCTTCTAAGACTTTGAAACCCATAATATTTTTTCCCCCAAATGTATTACGATATGATCGATCTTCGTTATTATTTCTATTTGGCTGGTATGGACTTCTGTTTCTTGCATCTGTATTTACTGGCCGGACATCATCAGAAGAAGCGTAGAAAGGACGATTCATTCGGGCACCTATAAATTAACAGATGCTGAGGTAGTTTTGACCTTCAAATTATTGATTGACGTTATGTCAATCAATAATGCTGCATGTTCATATTTCATCCATTAAAAATTTATTTAACGTGTGACTATCTCGTGACTATGGTTCATTGAATCAATGATTTTAGAAATCCTCAGGACAGGACCAAAGCAGTCGTTAGATCACGCACGTAGCTTGGCAGCAGCACATAGGGATTAAGTAGGTCCTCCATAATAGTCGGAAAAGTTTTGATGGTGAATTGGTTCCGGTTGGCGAACCGAACTCCCGAATCCCGATCGGATCGGACACACCTAAAGCGCCTATTACACTACACGGTATACCGGCCCGGTGCCAAGGGTGCCGGCTGGTATACCGTGTGGTGTAATAGCTAATTTAGAAGCGTACGTTGCGTTATGCCTCGTCTATATTCACGACTACTCAAAACAAAACATGCCGATGGAAGATACCGGACCTAGAAATAATACATACCAGTGGCGGGGCGATTGTTACTACGCCGCAAATTATGGTCAGCTTGGGCACGATGAGGTCTTGGTGCTTGGTCATTCACTCCTCGCGTAGAATACCCTGCTATGACAAAAAAAAACTTTCTTTCGAGTTTTTTGAATCCATGGACGTAATTTACTAACAGGACTGAGTACTCGCAGCTGAAAAGCGAGCCGAGCGAGATATGTAGGTAGTATGTACAGAGGCACTGTGTCCCTTTCGAATAGGATGACTACAATTTTTTTTATTACGTGGGAAAAATACTTAAAGACACGGGATCTAATGAATTTATATTTAGTTTTAATTTAAAATTACGTTAAAGTACGAAAATTGGCTATATGGCCATGGCCAGTACGATAATTCTACTAAACAATCGCTACCTTACTTCAGAAAGTCACAGTTGCGCTTTGGAGTTGACATAGACTGATGCTATCTATATATTATATCAAACAATATTTTCTCAAACATGCTTGGAAATATGAGCATAATTTTGACAACCTTCTTCGAGATAAGTTGATATTGCAGTACTGGCCACATACATGCGAGCAGCGGCCGGCAAAAGTTGTATGAAAATCCACATAGCTGTCGTATTTAGCGGCCAAATAAATTACATACTGTCGTGTTATTTAAAAATGGAACGATTTTATACTCCGAAATATGGCAACTAAGGGGGTACTTATCAAAGGTTTTATTTAAATTTCAAACTGGCTTGCAAACAGAAAGTTGTTTTAGAAAAAAAAAAACAACAAATGAACACTTTAACGGAGGGAAAAATGTTGTTCGATTTTCATCTGATTTCAAAGAAGTTTTAATTTCCGCGCATTATTTGAGAAAAGTACTATACAAGCCTTGGCTACAACTAGGCATTGATGGACTTACGTATGTGTGTTTTACACGTTCGTCCATCAATGCCTCTTTTGTAGGCCGCTGCAGTAATGTCGTATCTGTAATTTTGTATCAGAGATTGAGAATAATACTTTAATTTTTATTTACTTACTTCAGTCGGCATAATCACATCCCTGTAATAAACATAAAGGATGGTGGGCAGAAATTTATGAGCGACACACACAGAACATGAAGTTCGGCTTCGGAACGGACTGCCCGAGGGCATCAGAAAGACTCAAACTCTAAGATCCTTTGGCGATCAAGTTCTAAGTCATATCCTATCCTAACTTATAGTTTTTTATCCCCATCACTCTCTCCTAACTTATAGGTATGGTCTTTTTTTCTGTCCATCACTATTTATGTATGAATATATACTTACTTTTTATCTTATTTCACTTTCTTTTTGCACCCATTCCCCTACTATCCTTTATCTATACTCTCTGTCACCCAAACGAAAATAATGATTTATGTAGCAACTCATCTTTCTTCGTCAGTAGATCAATTAAAAAAAGAAAGATACTTGTTTGTCCTCTTGCTCGATGTACATCCAGGTACCGCACATAAATTCCAGAAACAGAAACCTTTGTCAATATGAACCTACGAAATAATCGTCGTCGCTCGGTCCCGAACCAAATTTGAGCGAGCCGAGCGGCGAGCGCTCATAGTTACATACGCGCCTCTCGGCTGGTAGTCCGCTCAAAGAATACTCCAAAAGCAGGTGAGAGTGCGTGAGCTGGAACCTAAAAAATTTCTTCAGAAATTTGTTCAGGATGCTTAGAGAGTAAACATACTAAAAATCCCCGCCTCTAGTAGGGGCACCGGAGTGGGGGGAGGGGGTTAAAGTTCCCACTTTTGAGTTTTTCTCTAATATCTTAAAAACGGTGCGTCGTAGAGAAAAAGTATCTTCTACGTAATGAAAGCTAATAAAATTACCTACAACTGTTGTCCTACACAATTTTTCGAGAAATTGTATTGTGTTAAGATGTTTCGAGAAACGTATTGTGTTAAGACTCTTAACACAATACGTTAAGGTGTGTTTTTGTAAGTTAAAATGTTTGCAGTACTCAGTCCTGTTAGTATGTTACATCCATGGTTGAATCAGGCTTAACCTTCTCGTTAAGTCTTAGTCGTGAAGTTAAAATTGGTTGACAAGCATTATTATGAATGTCTCGTGTTTTGTCAAGCTATTTTCAAACCGACGAAGCTTGATGTGTTGGACAAGCAAAATACCTATACGATTGATAAATGCTTCACAGAAAAGTTTTGATTTTGCAAATCATTTCAAGTCAACAAAACTGCTTTTCTAATTATTAATGGATTACTTATTAATTCCTACTTATTAAATCACACTTAACGAGAAGGTCAAAATTGGCGACTCACTTTTTGGCAGTAGGTGTATTTATTTTTATTTATTTAGGTACACAAAACAGAGTGACAGCAAATACATGAAGACCAGTACAAACAGATAAAGATTTATGATAGGCTGCAACTCCACAAGTATGTGTCACAGCATGACAGGCATTTAACATCAAAAAATCGCACGCTACAATATAAATTAATAATAATAAATTATGAAATTAGAATGGACTTTTGAGTTTGCTGAAGTTCCATTACACCTCTTAGAGTCCCTAAAAGCGCTTTGTCAAAAAATAATGGGTGTCCCAGAAATAAAGAGACATTTTTAAAAATCATACTGGCCACAGAAAAAAAAATCAAATTAAAAATAAATGGTTGTTATGGTTACCATAGATAACATATCTGTCGAAACACGCTGGATTTAAAATTGACTTGCACTTTTTGAAAATGAAACGAGCTGAACAAGAATTGTTTTCTAAACGAGTTGTTCAATACTATTTGTGTCATGGGAAATCTGAGACAGTACATCATTTTATTCAAGAGGGAGCAAGAAGAACTAGTCTGTACAGAATAATAAAACGTTACGAAGAAACGGAAGAGACTGATTTCAAAAATATTCCGGGAAGACAACGTACGGTATCTACATATAGAAATATAAACCGAGTTAAAGAGGTTTTTGAAAAGGCATCTTCAACATTGGTGAGAATTACGTCGGATAAACTAAAAATATCTAAGTCCAGTGTATCTAGAATAAAATGTCAAGATCTAGGCTTGAAAGCTTTTGTTAAATTAGCCGCCCCCAAATATGTTAAAGACCAGGAGGTGCGTGCCAAGCGAGGTTGTCGTAAAGTTTATGAAAAAACTTTGAAAAAAATTCTTATAATCGATGATGGGACATACGTACCGGTTAACCCGAGTGATGTTAATGGGAAACAATATTTTCACGCAACCAGTCGTGACGTTGTTGATTATAGGGATAAAATCAAACCAAAAGCTAAGGTTTTTAAATACCTTGTTTGGAAAGTTATGGATGAGTACGGTAATGTTTCCGAACCCTTTTATCGTACAGGCTCTATGAACTCCCAGATTTACCTTAGAGAGTGCATTATCAAACGTTTAATACCTTTTATAGATAAGCATTATCAGAGAAAAGATGTTTTGTTTTGGCCGGATTTGGCTTCATGCCATTACGAGTTTAAAGTTACTCAACATATACAGACTGCGGGTGTTGAGTTTATAACTAGACAAAACGATGCCCCGAACGTTCCTCAAGCTCGAGGTATTGAAATGTTTTGGGCCCTGTGTAAAAAATAGTCTAAAAAGTACACAGATATACCACAAACGTTGACGTCTTTCAAACACCGATGGACTAGACTGGCCAAAAGAGTGGCAGCTACATCTGGAAAAGCGACCATGAAGCGTGCTGCGGTTAATTTGAGAAAAATTGGGTACAAAGGCATCGCTGGAGCAAATTTGATATAGATATAAAAAATAAATTAGTTTTACTTTCATTTCAATTTCAAATTCATATATTATCCGATATTTTTAATAAAATATTATTAATATTATTTTGTCTTTTTACTACTGGGACACCCCAGTAGGATACCTAAACACCTAAAGGTACTTGGGTAAGTACCTAATCGATAAAAAGGTACTTACCCAAGTACCTTTTTATCTATTTATAAACATCATCAGCCTGTGGACGTCCACTGCTGGACATAGGCCTCTCCTAGCTCACGCCTATTTGGCGTTCATAGGAGGTTATTAGCCTACTTCTACCACGCTGGCCACACGGGTTAGTAGAGGGTTTGTTTCAAGTTTTCCTTCTCTCGCACAGGTGTTCAATGCGTCGAAGTCGACTCTTACGACATCCCAGGCATGTGAGGAAGTGGTGACTCTTGTATTCTTAGGCCGACACCACACTTATAAACAGGCGGTCGTTAAAATCGAAATGAAAAGTAGTAAGTTTAAAAATCCACGCAACCTCCAACCCAATTAGATATAGTACTTGGGTAGTCGCTCATTAGCGTGAATAACCACTTCATCAGAGATTGTATGGAGAGGTCCAGTCAGGTAGGTCGGTAGTCGGTTTAAAGGTTTGTTTGATTAACTTAGGTAGGTATTTCAAACTAATTTAAAAGATTATGATGTTTACAATGATGTTTTATAATATATATTATGTTACCTTCAAATACTTCTAGTAATTTGCGTTGAAATCGCAGACGCAGACTGCACACATGGACAATTGACAAGTAGGACAAAAGGACACGAAAAAGCACGGAAATGAAAGAGATAGCAAATTGAATCGATGCGAATTGAAACAATGCGAGTACATATGCAGGGTTGCCAGATGGCCAGATCGGCATGTCGCAGCCCAAAATCGCGCAAATCCATTTCTGATTGAAATAGCTCAAAATCTCACAAAGAACAATGACCAAAAACTTATGTTGGAGAAAATAGACCCTCCCTCAAACAGCCCAAAATCGCGCAAATCCATTTCTGATTGAAGTAGCCCAAAATCGCGCAAAAACAATGATCACAAACTTTCCTTAAAAGTGCTGAGCTGATAAAAAAAGAGTTTTTTATTTAAATTGATGTTTATTTATAATAAAAATTTAATTGTAGACTTTTATTTATGACCGTCGAACACTAGTTTTTATTGAATTAAAATGTAACAGTCACAAAATTATATAACTGTAAAATCAATATTTTGAGTGCGAGCTTGTAGAAACGCACAAACTTTCCTTAAACGGTCTTTTTAATTTGTTGTTACCAGTAAAGTCAAGTAGCCCGCGCAAGTAATTCGCGCAAAAATGTGTCCAAATTGCCTAAATTGCGACCATCGCAAAATACGTAAAACTAGTCGCAATTTCGGTCGCTAGGTAGCCTAAAATGCGACATATCGCTCAATCTGGCAACCCTGCTCGTATGACATATTTCCGTCAAGTACATTGGATGTTAGTACATACCAACAGCTAATTCATGATTGCTGTTATGTCTCCGAATTTGTAACATTTGAACAAAACTCTGTTCAAATGTTCTTATTGATCTTTGGGGAGCGACTCTTTGCGTTCCCCTTTGTGGCATCATACGTTGGGTGTCTGGGATATTCCCTAAAAATACATAAAATATACACGTTCAAAACTTTAAAGGCATAATATGTACCTAGGTATTAAGGCATTTTTTCGGACTTTCGGCGCCCGCATCCCGCCTCCCCGCTGGAAATCGAACCCGGGACCCCTGGATCTGATACCGGTGGTTGGACCACTACACCACAGAGGCGGTAAAAAATTTGTTGGAAGCGGATCTTATCGGAGGAAATCGGATCTTTTCTGATGAAAATTCGGGATAAATCGCAACATGCTACCGGCAACACTGGTGGTGTTGTTTTTATTATTTTCCTTGTGATTTTTAGGTTTTTTCTCTCCATATGAACCTTCCTTGTGCCTTACAAAAACGTTATAAAAATTAGCCGAATTAGTCTAGCCTTTCTCGAGTTTTACACTTAGCAAAACATTTAGCGATTCATTTTTATTTATAATAGCGGCCCGCCCCGGCTTCGCACGGGTATAAAATATATCGCCTATGTCACTCTGTGAAAAAAAATATTGGATGAGGATTAATACTGTATTGCTTAAAATTGCTTCAAAAATAAGCCATTATTTCTCGTAAAAAGTAAATGACAAAAAAATGCTATTGTGGGTTATCCATAAGAGATAAACATATACCACCGCGGAGTTTTTTCAAGGTGTACAAATACTTAGTACATTATATTGATAAATCTCGTAGGGTTCAGCCTGGGTTTGCAATGTAAGCGGAAAAAACGTAATCATTTACGACATCACATTAGAAACCTCAAAAATTACAGTATTACTCTATATATTTAAGGTTATTATACATATAAACCTTCCTCTTGAATCACTCTATCTATTAAAAAACCGCATCAAAATCCGTTGCGTAGTTTTAAAGATCTAAGCATACATAGGGACATAGGGACAGACAGCGGGAAGCGACTTTGCTTTATACTATGTAGTGAAGATGGGAAAACCCCAAAGCAAGGAACAAGTCGTTATCGCCCAGACTGCAAGCGGTGATGCTCACACAGAAAATCATAATTTGACCAACAACGCCACCTCAACCTTGGAACTGTTAGCTGCACCATAAAGAAGATTTAGAAGGAGCGGAGTCCAGGGATATTCCGGCCCATGGGAGTCCAGGGTACAGCCCAGCCCACCCAACATTGCTGTCATGGTCCTGTCATTCTGCGTAACTTCAGCCTGTCAACGTGTCACCAGGTCGCCGCCGATGTCTCCGGCCTGCCTTTATCAGCCCCACTTAATCATCAAACCAAAACGTGCCAAAAATCGTATAATTTTAATAATTTTTTTTATAATATAATTGTAAAGTAAGTCAAATAATTATATAATATAGTTATATATAATAATTTATATTTTGCTAATAATATGTCTCAGCAAAATATCTGTTCTTTTCTCTGATTTATAAAGTCTATTTAGTCAAATTAGGTCCAGAAAAAAGGAAATCCGATTTAGCTTTAAAAAAGTTAGATGTTGTTAAGTTAGTATATCTAAAATCAGAAAATATTTTGTCTGACATTAGTAATCAAATAGAAAGGTCTGAGATAAGCTCAAGAGACTCGGTTTCTATTAATCAAATAGTCGAGGAAAATTCATTCCTTAAACAGAAAAAAAAATATTATTAATGAGTGAACAAGAATCAAATCAATTTAAAATGGCCTCTTCTAATCACTCAAATAATTTTGATATTAAGACACCATATCCCTGTTACCAGTTATGAATGGTTACTAAGTCGATTACTAAACAATTAATAGATGGAATTGAACTCTATAGTACCATGATTTTTTTTTTAAGTACTTTTGTTTTGAAAACAAGGCTGTCCGAAAATGCTAAATTGCGTATGAATTCTAGTTACCTGTATCATATTTACTAAAAGATATGAAGTTGAACCTATTGCCAAAAGTTTCACCAGTAGCTGTACAATCACAAATACAACAGTCAACATTTTCGGTCTATTGAAATGAATGGACGAGGCGACCTCCTCGGTCCGCGCCTCGTATTCATCTTACTCAGCAGCACGCTGACGGAAATGAACGAACACTAAACAAACATTTCCACAATAACTTTTTTTCGTGACTATTGATAATTTCATTTTAAGTTACTATAATAATTATAGTATTATCTCGTGCTTGGTTTATAATAACACACAGATAAATTTACTTGCAGATACTTGCGCTAGTCTTGTGTATTAAAATATGATTGGATTAGAAATTGTCCGAATTTAATAGATAAAATAATTACGGATAGAATAACGATTAAAGCTATAAGTGGTAATTTAGTTTCAATAGGTTATATTTTGCTACATTTCAATTTGCATTTGCCAAAAATTTTATATTTTTGATAACCATGTTCGGCCGATGAAATTGTAGGCCAAGATTTTTTCTTAAAGTATAAAGCAATAGTAAACTATTTTATCAAGATTGCACCTTAACCTTATTAAATAAGGGGTGTACAATTACAACTGCTAGTTGAAAACAATAGGTATGTTCATACAATACCGCCACGATGCGATAAATTATTAAGTATATTCCTACTAATTACTGTAGCGATTGTGTAATTTTAGCAAAGGAAGTTCCTTCTTACCCCGTATACCTATAATTATGTCGCGGGGATGATTGCAAAACCATAAAACGGTCAAATTGCAATACGTATTTTGAATACAACCGATAGTGAAGTGCTATTGATTTTTTCTTTTTGGAAATACATAGTTTAAATGCTTTTGAGTTACGTAATTTTAACGAGAGCAATATTTCTTTTAAACGAGTAAAAACCTTTTGATTTACTGGATTTAAGTTGGTATTTTAATAAAGAAGAGGAAATTAGCATTGAAAGCATCTGTGTAGAATATGCCGATGTAGGTATTTCAGTTGCCAGGAGATAAATTATCTGGCACTAATCTTATGCAACATTCTATTATATTAGAGGATAATGTCACTTCTATTTATAAAAAGCCCTATAGAATACCCCATGCCCCTAAAGTCAGAAATACAAAAGCAAGTTATTGACATGTTAGAAAATGATATAATTGAAGAGTCAACTTCAGAATGGTCCAGTCCCGTTCTGTTAGTACCAAAAGTCTGATAAAAACGGTGAAAAGAAATAAAGATTAGTTATTGATTATCGTTAATTAAATAATGTAATTAAAGATGTCAAATTTCGATTACCGAACATTTCCGAAATTCTAGACTCTCTTTCAGGAAGCGCTTAATTTTCAAAGTTAGATTTGTCACAATCGCAATCATACTATCAGTTATCATTAGACGAAAATACACAGCCCTCAAGGTCGATAAAATGTAATGTTAAATGTAATGGCTAATAAGTGCTTGTTTCAATGTTTCGCAAGTTTGGCACTCGGGTGACCAAAGAATATGTACATTTTTATTACAAACACTGTTCAATGGATGCGCAATACTAGCGAAACGGGGGATAAATTTCCTATAATAATTGGCAAACGCGACAAAAGGCTTTACTTCCTCGGTATTTAAAGGTAAGTACCTACTGGATAATTTTGTAAAACCTCGATTTTTTATGGATCTGGAAATATACCCTTAGAAGTAATTTTGTGTCCCAAATATTAAGCATCGCATTTTAAGGGTTAAGTTTTAAGTTTACCTTACGAAATCTTCCAAAAACACTTATTAGGTTCTTATTATGACTTTCAAAATAATTTCCTATTACATTTAAATCGTCTAAATAAATAAATGCTTGCTTATAATTTAACCCTGACATTGTATGTCATGGGTCTAGAAAAAACACTGGGGCTAGTTTTCAAACCCATGGCACATCTTTTCATTTGGTAAGTCTTGTCAGTTGTGAAAGCAGTAAGTATTTGAGATTCTCTAGAGCTTTTCTATTCTATTCTATTCTAGCGAGCATGAAAATTCACGCAAATTGCTTGTCGCTAGCACTTCGCTGGCCCTAACCCAAGTAAATATACAGTATAGTAGGTAGTTGCTCATAAGCGTTGATCATCAGAGATTGTATAGAGAGGTTAGTCCGGTCTGTCGGTACAATAGGTTTGTTTGATTAACTTAGGTATTTCAAACTAATGATAAAAAGATTATGATGATACTAAACACATACCAACATTACCAACAGCAAATTCACGATTCCTGTTATGTCTCCAATTTTCGTTATGATGAACAGAGTTTCTTGTTGATGTTTGTCCGCGACCGCCTCTTTGCGATCCCCCTTGTTGCATCATGGGTTTGGTGTCTGGGACATTCCCTAAAAAACATAAAATATATCACAACCAAAACAATAAATGCATGGCAGGAATACGTTTTCGGACTTTCGGCGCCCGCACCCCGCCCTATTACTAATACAGTGATTAACTGATTAATTGGCGATTCTTGAACTTTTGGTGTTCCGTTAGTTAGTTAATTTGTAATACTTATTTTTGGGTACGTATCAGAAAGTCTTAAATTAAATTGATTATGTAACATTCAAATAAATGAGTTAAAATTTATCTAATGGTTCAAAATGTTAAAAGCGTTATATCTTAGCTCAAAGTGTTGAATGTTTATAACACCAAACGATTTAAAATCTAAATGGTCAGTATGTTTAGTATTAAAATATGAAAATACATTTATAGTAAGAACGGATTTCAGTTTTTCGTACCTATAGTAGTAGCCCACGATGCTAAATGGGGATTTACTCGAGCGTCATAGAGACCTATTGGGTTGCAAAGCTTAGACGATAAGAAGAAAACCGTTCGCAAACCGCTAGTATGATAAGGCCCTTATGAACCGACCCACGGCTACGTTCAGCGACATACTCATGATGTCACCTACGTTCCCATTGTGCGCATTTGAAACTAAACATCTCATATTTCATTTTGGCAAGATAATGTAAAGCTAATGTTAAACTATTTATATTCATTTTTTCAAAAATGAAAATAGACTAAGGAGGAACTACGTCCACTTTAAAGCCACTGTTAAAACTTTGTCAAAAAGATACTGAATAAATATTTATTAAATAAAAATCAATTTCAATAATATATATCAATCACCCAGACCAAGACAAATAGACATGTTCATGCACACAAATATTTGTCTTGTCCGGGATTGAACCCGGGACCTCTGGCGCAGAAAGCAAGCTTTGTACCCCTGCGCCAAACAGGTCGTCGAATCCGGAAATTTGGATGTCAAAGACGCCAAACAGGTCGTCGAATCCGGAAATTTGGATGTCAAAGATGCACGTTGCTCTGGTCGCCCCTTTTTATGAACGACACGGGGAGACTCTTAGCCTTCATCATACCTACCAGCTGTTAAGTATTGACAGGCCTGTTTCACTCCCCGTGTATGCTCGAAAACATACCTACGCGCGGCGGCCCCTCCGGCGGGGCCAATCTAGTAGGGACTCACGAGCGAGCAGTGACGCACGCGCGAGTTTTGTTTGTCACTTACTTTCCGTAGTTAACTACCTTAAAATAAGTTAAATTTAAAATGGCAACACGTAAAAAAAAAGCTCGTAAATATTGTGCAGTGTTTAACTGTTTAAACACGAATCGCGATCCAAAGTTAACTTTTTTTACGCTCCCTAAGGACGATGAAAGGCAAGTTCTACTTTAAAGTGGTTATTATTATTATGAAATTCTCATTGATGTTAGGTTTATTACGTAGGTTTAATATTTAAATAGGTAGGTACCTACCTACTTAGGTTACGAAAATAAGTAGGAACGTAGGTTGGTGTAATAATCTTTCACGAGTTTGATAGAATAAACGAATTTCTGATGTTTGAGACTAACGCTCTGTTTTGTCGTTATAGGTTATAGGTAGGTTTGTTATTTTTTTTTAACTTTTGGTAGGTACCTATTAACCTTTAATATCTACCTTTAATATCTACCTTTTGATTATACTATGCATATGCCGACACAAAGTCTACCTATAAATAAATGAATCACAAAGAGGCAACCCTAGCTGCGTCAGAAAGAATACGAGTTACGCGATAGAAAGAGACGCAGAATGTAGGTGAATATAATGCTAGGCATTAAGCGCAGCGCGACGTGAATTGGACTTTATTGCGTCGTGAGCTAGACTAGCAATTTATTTGATTGGAGTTGCGAAGTGAACCTTCTGTACTTGTACTATTAAGTATTCTGTGGTATTGATAAGGCTTACGGATATAATGGATGCCATTTTTTAAAAAGTGGAGCAAGTTCGGCATATAATTTTTTACTGTCTGTTATAGATTGTGTTATAGATTGTGTCATAAACAAAAGTATCGTGAAAATTACATCGTCCAAGTAAACAAAAATGCTCATAACATAGAAAGAAACTATTGAGCCAAAGTGAGCCAAATTTTTATGTGACCAAATCCGCATCGAACAAAAAAAGAATCACGTAAATCGGAACAGAAATCTCAGCGTTAATAAAATAATTGGTCTATATACATTTAAAAAAAAAGAAGTCGGTTAAAAATTATCATTTTGGGTGAGTTAAATTTTGTAGATGTAGGTACTTGTTCGTCGATTACTATTACAAAAAAATATTTCCTAGAAGAAACTAATAAAGCTCAAGTTTGTAAATTTGGCACTAACAACGATATTATAAATAATTTTTGATAGGCGTCACCAGGCTTTTTCCTTCCTGTTAATTATACAATTACACAGAAAGATACTACTAATTAATTTGGCTAACTACGAGTATGTAGCTTAGCACTAATTTTAGACATACCTAAAATGTTGGACTGCTGATTGGGGATGCTGATGCTGGAAGAGATGCTATAAGGTGGGTCCAGATCAGATAATACGTATTGTACCTCCGTTTCGTATCAGCCAGCGTCGCGATCAAGAACGCTGGTCAGATAGGTTATGTCATTAGTTACGACGTAGCTGAAGAACCGACAATTCGCCACAAAACAGTTTTGGCGCATTTGAAAGAAACTGGGTACACAAAAAAGCTCGATTTTTGGGTACCTCACGAGTTCACTGAAATAAACTTATGAACCGTGTTCTCATTTGTGATTCTTTTATACGACGTAATGAAACCGAACCTTTTTTGAAGAAGCTAATAACTGGTGATGAAAAGTGGATCACGTACGACAAGAACGTGCGAAAATGGTCGTGGTCAAAGGCCGGTCAGGCTTCAGAGACTGTGGCGAAACCCGGGTTAACTCGCAACAAGGTGATGCTGTGTGTGTGGTGGGATTGGAAGGGCATTATTCATTACGAGATGTTACCACCAAGCAGGACCATCGATTCTGAACTCTACTACGAACAAATGATGAGATTAAAGCAAGAAGTTGAGAGAAAGCGGCCGAAATTAATCAACAGAAGAGGTAGGCAAACAATATTTTGACCGACTTGTTTCATCTGGTTCATTAAATTTTAATTAAGTGAAATACTTACTCTGTTTGGCTCAGCAGTAATTCTGTCTTTTTTTTAGTATAAATGTAGTTATGCTTTGTATTTTTATATTTTGTTGTTGCTTAGCATCACTCTGTCTTATAAACTTTTTATTTTTTTTAAGTAACTTGTGGTTAACCTCTTTGACTGCATATTTGTTTAAGTTACCTAAGAAAATATGATTTAAACCCTTATATGTAATATATAGTTGTTTGTTGACCCAAATAAAGAGAAAAGAAAAAAAAAATGTTATAAGAATTTACTTATTACGGTGGGTGAGATTTTACAACCTATGATTGGATTTCGAACGTTACAAAAACTTTTTACCTCATACGGTCAGAAAAGGAGGTTTTGTCATTCAATTTCTGCGCCGAAAATCGCATGTTACCGGCCTAGCGTGGTAAAGTACTTTTTTAATTTAAAACCTAAAAATATGTCCTAATGCGTTCCGAATTGCACTGTTGACTTTTTATGTTACGTTTTATTCTTATTTTAAATAACTTTGAATTAATTATAATACTCCGGTTTGGTTTTACTACATTATTTTAGTTCCTTTAATCATAAAAACAGTAACAATAAGATTACCTACACTATTTGTTAAATGAATTTTATATTAGGCTGTGTGAGATTTCAAAACCTGTCCGCGCCACGTAAGAAGTCCCCCGAGAACGACGCTGCAGTCACGTTCAACATTAAAAAATAAACACTATTTTTATACAGATAAGCAAACCACATTTTTAGTTCCCGTAATATTCTGTGGGACTTCTTTCGTGGCGCGTTCTCTATGACTGGATTTCGGAACGTAACGTAAACCATAATTATAAAATTTTTGTCTTGTACCTCATGTCAATGTTAACATTTACCGAATCGTTTTTATTGTTATTATAGGTAACAGTTTACTTATTCCTATTTCAAATAACTTTGAAATAACAATATAACTCCCTCTTTTATTATTTTAATTTTTTATATCATTAAAACAACAATAATTAGGTATATTTAGATTAAACTTTTTGTTAAAAGATTTATTTACCGGAAGTCGCCCGAGGAAACTACCATAAAATGTTCATAATTAAAAATAATAATAATAATGGCTTTCATATACTTAATTACAATAATTGGAGAATATTACTTATTTTTATTTATTCTGATCAAGCAGTGCCACGTTCTCAATTCAAAACATCATAAATAACATAGAATTTATAAAATTGAAACAAAAATATAAATATCTCAACACATTTTAACACAATCAGACAAGAGCAGACCCATCCCACTGGCAGCACCCGTTAACGAGCATGACGCTTGAACCAGCCATCGCTTCGCTCAACCATATTTTAGGGAACGTAGCGACCCGCCTCACACGACACCACCGTAGAAATGTTTAAAGAGAGCATGACATACTCAAGCTAAGCGTTAAAAGTTTAATCTAATACTATACTAAACAAATTAATGACACGGCTACAACTTCGAAAAAATAAAACAAAACATGTATGACCAAGCTGTTTTGTCATTCAAATAATCCTTTATAGTATAATATCCTTTCTTTAGTAGACAATCTTTTACATGAATCTTGAACTTTTCAAAAGGCAAATCCAAAATACATTGTGGAATTTTATTGAAAAAATTTACACTAGACCCAAGAAAGATCCGTGAACCTTTTTTAGCCTGTATCGAGGCATTACAAGTTTATTTTTATTTCTCGTATTAAGATTGTGCACATCACTATGTTTGGTATATTCTGATAGATTGCGACGAACAAAAATTATACAGTTCAAAATAAATTGAGATGCAGCTGTTAATATACCGATCTCTTTGAACTTATCCCTAAGAGATGTTTTAGACCCTAGCTGATAAATGGCTCTTATTGCTCGTTTTTGTAAAATGAATATAGTGTTTATATCAGCTGCTGTCCCCCACAAAAGAATACCATAAGACATGATGCTATGGAAATAACTAAAATATACAATCCTAGCAGTTTCAACATCTGTTAACTGTCTAATTTTTCTAATAGCATATGCAGCCGAGCCAAGTCTACCAGCTAATGCCGCGATATGTGGGGCCCATTGGAGTTTAGTGTCTAGAGTTACACCCAAGAAAACAGTTGAATCGACTAAATCTAATTTTTCTTTTTTAATTTCAACATCTATTGGCAGGACTTTTACATTAGGCAAAGAAAATTGGATACATTTGGTTTTCCTTGCATTAAGTTGTAAGTTATTTGCGGCAAACCAAGTAAGAATTTGCGAGAGTGCCATGTTTACATCGTCATAATGAGTTTGATTTCTGTCAATGTTAAAAATAAGGGAAGTATCATCCGCAAACAAGACATTCTCACAAAATTTCTCTGCGAAGAATGGTAAATCATTTATGTAAATTAAAAATAGGAACGGACCTAAGATAGAGCCTTGAGGCACGCCCATCTTTACAAGACAGCCGGACGATTTAACGCCATTAATATCAAAGGTTTGTGTCCTCGAACAGAGATACGACAGTAACAACTTCTCAGCATTGTCCTTTACACCGTAGTGGTTAAGCTTCAACAGCAGCGTATGATGATCTACGCAATCGAAAGCTTTGGATAAATCGCAAAAAATGCCTAGAGCATTCTGCGACCCCTCCCAGGCCTTAAAGACGTGCTTTAATAGCGCTTATGAAATTAAGTAAAGTAATACCATTATTTAAATCTGGAGATAAAGAAGACCCTAGTAATTATAGACCAATTTCAATATTACCCGTCTTAAGTAAAATATTTGAAAAAATAATACTCGAACAGTTATTAACGCACTTTAATATGAATCATCTCTTGCATAATAAACAATTTGGTTTTACAAAGGGTCGGTCTACAACTGATGCTGCAGCTTGTTTACACGTGATTACATTCATTCGGCATTGGATGTCCAACGTAAAGGGTTTGCTAATTAGTTTAGTGTGTTCTAAAGTGACATAGCTACGAGATTTAGCTGGAATGGCTGGTAAGTGATTTATTTGGATCAGGTGTTTAAACCTTTCGTGTAATTTTAGTATGTCCATAATTAGTAATAGTTGGACGTGCTCGTCTGCGGTTTTAGTCAAACGAAAGGTTTGAACTTTTCTGCCCCAACAGTCACCCGTTTTAAGCAAAAATAAGTAGGGTAAAAATAGTACACGGGAATAAGTCTTATTTTTCCGACCGACCACGACGATCAGCGCCCTATGACAAATGCCAAGTTATGTGGCGTGGACTCTCTGGGAGGCCGATATTGTTTTCTCAATTTCTAATAAAGAACTCTCTAAAAATTCATTCTAGTTTTAGAGGAATTTTCTTTAAGACGCCATACACAAAAGAAGTCAAATTTGGGAACAAAAGGTTTGCAACCTCTGAAGTCTTTAAACTGGCAGTATTTCCTAAAACGATTAATACAGGCATAACCTACGTGGCAAATAATGGAAGTTCTGCTAATTAGAACTCTCTAAAATAGTCATTGTACAGAATTTCAGAGGAATTATTTATGACGCTATTTGGCGTCAAACGCCATACGCAAAAAATATCAATGACGCTCCAAGGCGTCATCCGTAATGAATCGGTTAAAATTAATCGAAACAAGAGCATGCACCAATAAGTAAAGAATTTATACAATTTTAAATAAAATCTTAAATAATTAATTAACGACAGGTAATCGTAAAATAAACACGGAGTTCGATGTAAACTTGTGAGCAACATGACCACAGATCTGTGAACATGACGACCGAGCAACCAAGGATCTAAGGCACATGAGCCTACATGTATTCTAGATGCGGCATGTGTCGGTACCAGAAAGTGTACAAAGCTGTTATTATTGTTTTTTCCTTTTGTTTCAATGTTTATATTATTATTGTTTTTATTATGTTTATAATATTTTTAAACACATGTTGTTCTACATACCTACTTATATATAAGGTGGATCCGAATCATACTTTGGCCAAGCGTCAGGGGGTCAGGTCAAAAGTAAAGAAAACATTTATGTCAAAGAAAAAATTATAAAAAAATAAAATTTAAAAAAATTCAAAATACCATTTTTTTTGCATTGGTTTTCTCTTGAAAACTTGACGCAAACAAATCCAAACGTAGAACTAAAATAATTTTAAATTATCATAGCCATAGAAACAGCAAATTTATTAACGCAATACACCGAACAAGTCGATGACCCCGCGCCACTACGCCGCCGCGCACAATCAGCTGATCGGTAGCGATTATTCCGCGTTTGACACTAAGTTCGTAATTCGTATGCAACAAATAACTCTCGATTATTGTTTGCTATTAACTTTCCGTCTCTCTGACCCTTTCCTCATTAAGATCCCTCACGTGAGGTATCTTACTTTCGTATCTAATCATAATGTGGACACAGTAATAGTACACACTACCTTAATTACATAAGTATTATGTTATCAATAGGTAGGTATCTAAAAAGTTGCTGCTTTAATAATTGGTGTAGGTACTCACGTGGTTGGTTCGGTGTTCATAAGTTGATTTTGACAAAACGGTGATAAGCTTTCCATCACACTTCACAGGCTTTGGACTGAGTTGATTTTGACAAAACGGTGATAAGCTTTCCATCACACTTCACAGGCTTTGGACTGAGTTGATTTTGACAAAACGGTGATAAGCTTTCCATCACACTTTACCGTCTTTGGACTGGCAAACTAATGTAATAATAACATAATCGAAATTTGACTCTTGCTAAATTAGGTAGGTATGGTTATAAAATGCAGTAAAAGAATCAGAATTAGTACATTATTATTACACTACTTTGACGTGTTTAAAAGTTCATCACCTATTTACAAGTCCTATTTACACATTTTTAAGTCCTATTTACAAATTAACAGGTCATTTACAAGGTGTACAAGTCCTATTAACACTTAAAAAAACTATCTACAAAATTGTTGTACACGGTCACCTCACCTTGTCTTTCAACACACAAAAAGGCTCGCTTGCGCACGTGTTTTTCCACTTTTTTAAAAGTGTCTCTATCACTTTTCACCACGGTAACAGAAACCATTTCCAGGTACTCCTGGTTGGTATATCGATTCCGAGGCATATTTACGCAAACGTAAACGACACACCCACACGCGTTAATATGCACAAGTAGACTGCAGAAGGAATCAAAATTCAAAAAGATATCAAAGGCGTGCGACGCGCGCGGATATTATAAAGGTAACACTACACGAAACGTCGGCATAGTCTCTGGATCACAAGTGATTGGGCGATTGAAATATCATTCATTATTACGTAAAGTGCATTTAAAGTTATAAAACTGCAAACCTACTTTGAGCAAAGTCAGAAAATTATGTTAACTAAATAAATTCTTAATAAAACCCCTGTGTAACTTCAATGAAAATCATTAGGATTTGAAGTTATACTTACATTTATAAAAAAGTTGGACCCTAAAGTTTTACGTCATACGTTTTGGTGGACTCCCAAGATAATAAAATGAACCTATGAACTGTCAAAGAAGACTTCGTTTAACTAAGTACGTAATTACTAAATCGAATTATGCGGAAAAAGTAAGATACGTTCACAAAAGATAAAAGCTACATCTGTTTTTTTAGATCACGGCTTCTTCAGTTTTTCAAATCTTTTGTTGAAACTCCAACTTTCGCAGCCATTGTTAGTGATTCGTCAACCATCGCTTTGTAAATAATTAAAAAAACTACTTTCACGAATTTAATAAATAAAAAAAACTATGCAACACTTTTACGTTGACGAACGACACGCGTAAACAATAAGTCGTAGTTATAATAAATCAATAAACTGCATAGTGGTCTTCACGCAACAAGCGACAAGTCGTTGTTGCCTGTCGTGGCGGCGTACCTTTATGAGAGCGGGGCCTTTTGAACTTGTGTGTCGGTCGGTGTCGCACGCGCGGCAAAGCGACATCGGCATCCGCACCGTCCCACCTCGCCTCGGACTCTCTCTCTCTCTCGGTCTCTTACCTATTTATCAATTTTATCATGACGTCTTCTTTTTTCTTTCTTTAGTCTGTTGAGGATGTTAGCGAGGGATGGTTGTCGTGTGAGAGATCACGCGAGGCAACGACTCTTTCAAACAATATCCTAATACATACCTACTTTATAGTAATAACGAAATAATAATGTGAAGTAAAATGTAAAAACGTAATAATCAGTGTTATAACAAATTAATTAGTGTTAAGTTTGATTTTTAACTGAATTGATAGTTATTATTACATTTACAGCCTATAAGTGTGATGTGAGTGAGTGAATGTGATGAAATGTTATCGCTAATATTGTATGGAGATTGTAAGTGACGTAAGTTGGCGTGGTATCCAGGAGTTTGGAAATAACAACACTAGACGAGTAGTTTGCGAATAGCTTTCGGGACATATAGCGAGCGGGTGCTTCGAACGGCTTTTGCTAGGCAACTGACGTACGACTACGGTCGATAAAAATCGTTGGTGGGTAACCAAAAATGAGTAATTAATTATTTCTAATGATGGTACCTACGTACACACACAAGCTCATGCCCCTACGGCGTATTTATTCAAAATACCACAACAGATACATATTTAAATAAACACGAAAAATGTATGAAAAAAGGTAATTATGACATTTTAGTTAACTTAGACTATAAATAAGGGCATCGCGTCGTCTACATCCTCCGCCCCATTGTCCGTCAAGGACAATCATCACCAGCAGTAGGCAATACGGCCAGGCGAGCAACGGGTCTGGTAAGTGTACCGGTCTTGGTTTTTATTTCAGCAATACGCACACGAACATCTGCCCCTGGATGGACCTTTTCGACAAGGCCCTTTGGCCAGGTATTCCGTGGCAGACTGGGATCCGCAATGACAACGACATCCCCTTTCTTCAGGTTATACCCTTCTTGGTGCCATTTCTGACGAGGTATGAGAGTAGGTAAGACCTCACGAACCCAGCGCTTCCAAAACATATCCGTAAGACGCTGAGCTATCCTCCACTGTTTCTTTCGATACAGGTCACAATCAGTGAACTCTCCAGGAACTGGTAGATTGGATGAAGACCCAATGAGAAAATGGTTGGGAGTAAGAGCCTCTGGGTATTCAGGGTCGACAGACACGTGACTCAACGGGCGGCTATTGACCATGTTCTCTATTTCAGCCAGTAACGTAATCAGAACCTCATCTCTGGGGGCCCTTTCTTTCAGGACTGTTCTGAGTGCCGTCTTCACGCTTCTGATCAGGCGCTCCCACGCTCCACCCATGTGAGGACTTGCAGGTGAGATAAACTGCCAATCAACACCTTTATTTATCAGTTCCTCTTTAACATTCGACTGATTTATCTCTTTAAATGCTAGTTTCAGTTCGGTGGCGGCGCCTCTGAAATTCGTGCCATTATCTGAAAACATCTTGGATGGCCATCCGCGTCTTGCTGCCATTCTTCGTAAAGCCATTATAAAGGAATCGGCTGATAGCGAAGGAACCGTCTCAATGTGAATCGCCCTTACGGTCAAACATGTGAAAAGTACACCGTATCTTCTTTCTCGACGGCGTCCGACGACAACTTCCATCGGGCCGAACAGATCAACTCCACAGAATGTAAAGGCTCGTTGATGGTGTGCAAGCCTTGCCACTGGAAGGTCTCCCAGTCTTGGGTTTGTAGGCTTAGCCTTTCTAATTCGACATAACAAACAGCGCGCGGCGACCGTGCGTACAGTGGGACGCAAGTGAAGTAGCCAGTACCTTTGACGGATTTCATTGACTACCATTTCGTTGTTTCCGTGGGCTGCCATCTCATGATAATATTTTACTATTAATTTTGCAGTCGGATGGCGGCCGTCTAATATCACTGGATTTTTCACGTTAAAGTTGACATCATACATCGCATCAATTCGGCCTCCGACCCGAAGCAAACCACATTCATCAAAATATGGCGTTAAGGTACGTAGTCTGCTATTTGATTCTATCGGCTTTTTATTTTTCAGAAGGTAAATTTCTTCATCGAATGATTGCATTTGAGCGTGGCGTAAGATCAAGTTTTCAGCGTTTTGCATCATTTCTGTATTATTTTCAGGACTTTCAGTCCGTTTGCATTTCTTTATAAACAATAATACATTCGCTGTACATCTTACTAAGCGGAGCCAAGAAGAAAACTTCGTCGAGTCGGGAACAGGTAAGTCAATACTTTCAATATTGTGTAATAAGTTGACTTGTAATAATTCTTCATTAATGTTATATTTTTCAGGTTCGTAATTCGGCCAGTTTTCAGACACCGTGTATAGGAAGCGCGGACCTCGGAACCAGTCGCAGTCACTCGTCAATTGGTAAGTATTTAATTTTGTAGCTTTATCGGCTATATTCATATCCGTAGGTATATAGTTCCATTCATGCGACTGAGATAAGTCGTCGATTTCGCCCAGTCTATTTGCTACGAACACTTTATAGTTGCGAGTATCGTTTCTTATTTGATGTAACACGATTAGCGAGTCCGTCCAGAAATATCTCTTATCTATAGCTAACCGGTTTTCGCGCGTTATTGTTTCGGCGAGCCGGCAGGCAATAACAGCTGCTTGCAATTCAAGCTTCGGTACTGTGATATACTTATGTATCGGTGACGCCCGGCACTTGCAAGCGATGAATGAGATGCGAATATTATTTGTTTTTGTTATTTCTCGATAATAGGCTACGGCGGCGTATGTAGTAGGCGAGGCGTCGCAGAACACGTGCAGTTCTAGGGTGGTCTCTTTCACACCTGTGGGTTGGCTGCGGGCGCGCCTCGGCAGGTACGTATTTGCCTGCTCCCTTACAGGTATGTCTATATGAAAATGATATCGTGGTATGCGTAAGCTTTGAAATTTTCGTAACTCAATTAGCCAATTTTGAATAATTTTGTTTTCTTTTTCAGGTATTCGGTCATCCCATTTAAGATCCATTTTCCACGTATTTTGCAGGACTATTTTCGCTTTAATCGTGAACGGAGAGAGGAAACCAAAAATGTCAAATATAGACATAACTATGCGCAAGAGTTCTCTTTTGGTAAGTTTTTCCTGCGAATTAATTATTTCCTCCGGAATGCGCCTAAGCGATAAGTCAAATCCAAAGGTATCGCTTAATGGAAACCATAGTAATCCGAGAGTACGTTCGGGCGAATCGTCACAACCCATTTTCATCCTTATTGCACTATCACTTAAGGTCTCATTTAGCGTGCACTCTAATACTTCCGGTTTGTTGCATATCCAGTTTCTTATCTCAAATCCGCCTTCTTTATGAATTTTTGACACTTCTTTTATTAACTTCGAAGCAGTTTCCTCATCGTCCACCGATTCGATATAATCGTCCATGTAATGCGATTTCAGGATGGCTTCAGTAGCTTCAGGCATTTCATCCTTGAATCTCAGTGCATTTTTATTTTTAATATGTTTTGCTATAAACGGTGAGCAGTTGGCGCCAAATA
This sequence comes from Chrysoteuchia culmella, assembly GCA_910589605.1. Lineage (NCBI taxonomy): Eukaryota > Metazoa > Arthropoda > Insecta > Lepidoptera > Crambidae > Chrysoteuchia > Chrysoteuchia culmella. The sequence goes on from OU342651.1 coordinate 10,081,021, forward strand.
TTAATGAGGTCATCACGTAAGTATCAAGGTTACACTTATCATTCTCTCGCCATAAAAAACGTAAGGCGTGCTGGTCTTCTTCATTTATTTTGACCTGAAGGAACATATCTTTTATGTCGCCTACGAATGCGACTGGCTTCTCTCGAAATCGTAACATTATTCCCAACAGAGATTGTAATAAGTCAGGACCCTGTAGCAGATAATTATTCAGCGAATGACCTTCAGTGGTGGCAGCGGCGTCAAAAACTAATCTTAGTTTATTTTTATTCGGATTATCTACACCGAAATGTGGCAAATACCAAATATGGTTTCTTTGTATTGAAACTTCCTCGTCGGTCAACTTTCGCGCATATCTATTTTCAAATAAATGACTTATCCTTTCTTTATACCTTTCTGCGTAATTTTCATTTAATTTCATCTTTCGCTCGACGCCTAAAAATCGTTTATGTGCGTTGTGAAAGCTGTTGGGCATCGGACGGTCATTTTTCCATGGTAAACAAACTTCCCAATTTCCATTGATTAATTTCGCCGATTTATCGATGCAGTCGATCGCGCGAATTTCGTCCTTATTTACTCGTGGCTTAGAGTTCACTCCAATTGCTTCGAATGCAAACGAACGTCGTACAAACTCGTGCAGTTGTTTACATTCTGTGATGTCATTGCTATCACTGTGTGCATTATCATTCCAGGTGTGATCCCGTTGCTGCGTCGTATATGGCGGTGCGCCGGCGCATGTGTGCGTCTCCCGCTGTACGAGCTGGTGGCCCGTGGAGGCGGCGGAGAGGGGGGCGACGGCGGCGGTGTCAGCGGCGGCGGCGGCCGGCTCGGACAGTGTCATAACACACGCGTGCTCAGTGGTTAATGATCGATGCCGAGGGAAGGAAATAACGGTCGCGGGTAAGATTCCGTGCAAGCACCATCCGAGAGGTGTAAGCGTAGCGCACGGTTCGTTTTTACCGCGATAGACAGTCTTTAGTGAAACTAACAATTGATAATTGTCCTGCCCGATTAGTAATTTAGGTTTTACGTCACTGTTGCACAAATAATGTTTTATATTTCGTAAGTGTTCGTACGCGTCGATGTTAACTTTCGAGAAGCACTGCATAGGTAGGTCTAATTCACTTATCTTACGCGCGCGCACCTCGTACACTTGATTGTTATTGTTCGTTAGTTTGAAACTAACCATTTCACTTTGGCACGTTATATCAGAGTTCCACGCACCACGGATTCGTATCGTTTCGGGCTGACCGTTTAAGTTAATACAGTTCGCGAGATCAGCTGATATTAATGACACTGTAGCTCCGTCGTCTAATAATGCGTATCTACTAATAACACCATTAGGTCCGTGAATGTTTACGCGCACTATTGTCAACATTACACTCGCGTTAGATGGCGTTAGGGTAGTGTTTGTGACCGTTCCGTTATTAAAAGCGTTTTCACTTGTTGTCACCAAGTTTGTAGCGGTAGGCACGTCGGCGTCGGCGTCGTTTATGACGTCACTGGATGCTGGGGTATTCTTTGCAGGCCAATGTAGTAAGCAGTGGTGGGCCATACCACACTCGTCCACATCACACGGCGCGGCAGGACAGGCTTCTTTACTGTGACCGGGCAGCAGGCACTTGTGACACAGATTGTTGGTTTTTACTATGCGCCACTTATCTTTCCTTAGCGCTCGTTTGAATTTCTTACAAGTTGAAAGCGGATGAAAAGCAGTTCGGCAGACAATGCATTTAGCCCCTGGTTCACCTGTTTGTAGCACAGAATAATGTTGAGTCCTGCGCTCATCAGTTTTCTTATGTACTTTGTATTCAGTTTGGCAGTGAATATAACTTATTCCAGCGGAGGCTACCTTCATGGCTTCGTTGTGCAAAAAATCTGCAAATATTTGCAACTTAGCTTTGCTGTCATCTTGGTGCTCGTACAAATAATCTACCCACTTGTTTATCAGCGCACTTGGACACTTAGACACGACTGTGTTTAGTAACTCAGGACTTCTCATATAGTCAGTTTGTTTGATTGACTCAGCGGCTGCGACATAGTTTCTTATTTTAACAGCAAATGTTACTAAATCGGTGTGATAAGTCTGCGGCAGGGGTTGAAGTTTCTTTAATTGTGTAGCTATCTTGTGTATAATAAGCTCAGGTCTTCCAAAGCGAAGTTCTAGTGCTTCTATGATGATGCTTGGTTTTGTATTGCATATAAGTAGTGAAGATACAGCCTCTCTTGCCTCACCACGCAGACTTTTACACAGCCGTGAAATATTTTCACTTTCACTGAAATTACACAGTTTGCTTGTCTCTTCATAAGTGTTTTTAAATTGCAGCCACTCAAACGGATCCCCAAAAAATAAAGGTAAGTCCTTAGGCGTAGCTAGTCTCGAAAGCAGCTTTGAATGTGCACTGTAGGTGACGGTGGCCATCTTCTCCATTGCTTGTGCTAGGTGCTGAAGATCCGAGGAGGCGGTGGCAGCGGGGGGCGCCGGCGGCGGGGTAGCCGCGCGCTGATGCTGCGACTCCTGGTGACTTTTGTCTAGCCATTCTTCAACTTTATTAGAAGCTGCAGCAAGGGAATCGGTTTTACTACACTGTGATCTTCGCGATGACGCACTTTCAAGAGCGGCGAGTTGCGCTTCTAGCCTTTTTTCTATGAGTTTCTTTTCAATTTCAGCTTTTGCTTCAGCTGCCTCGAGCTCTAGTTGCTTTCTGCGTGCCGAGAAAGAAGATCTGCTGGAGCCTTTCTTCGAATTTTCTGATGCAGCACCGGTAATTTCAATTTTTAAGCTACCTTCCTTTCTCGACATTTGGTCGGCAACCTTTCTCAGCTCATTTTTCGGCACCACTATATCGGATTGCACTTTGCGTGAAAGCACTTCTCTTTTTTCTTCAGCGGTATGTGACAACGTTTCTCGTACGAGAGCTCCGCGCGTTTTTACCATTGTGCGCGGCGGTGTGTTGAACATTCCTTTGTTCGTCTACTGCTTGCAGGTTCCAAAATCTTGAATAATCCGGCAGAAGGACCAGTTGTAAGTGACGTAAGTTGGCGTGGTATCCAGGAGTTTGGAAATAACAACACTAGACGAGTAGTTTGCGAATAGCTTTCGGGACATATAGCGAGCGGGTGCTTCGAACGGCTTTTGCTAGGCAACTGACGTACGACTACGGTCGATAAAAATCGTTGGTGGGTAACCAAAAATGAGTAATTAATTATTTCTAATGATGGTACCTACGTACACACACAAGCTCATGCCCCTACGGCGTATTTATTCAAAATACCACAACAGATACATATTTAAATAAACACGAAAAATGTATGAAAAAAGGTAATTATGACATTTTAGTTAACTTAGACTATAAATAAGGGCATCGCGTCGTCTACAGAGATGAACTCGATTGCATGAGCCCATGTAAGTACTTTCAACTATTTTAAGAAGTCTTTTTAGAGTAGGTAATGGCTTTCAACTTACTGCAAGTTAAAGATCATTGGTTATCTTAATTCCGTATGTGATGGGATGGGTGTAAACTGCGTGAAAGTGTAAAATTTAAGTAGTTACAAACGTAATTTGGAAAGTAGTATTAGCACAGAATAACAAAATAGTACCTAAGAGGTAGTATTGGCGATTACGTAGGTAACGAGTGTGATTTTGTTCTTTTTTATGAATTCGTAATAATACGTTCAATTTTTATCGAAACTGAACTGGAAAACTAAGCCAGTTCAAAGCCTGTTAAATGTGATGGAAAGGTTATTAACGGGATATCAGTTGATTTAGTTTTGGCCAATGTTTGACAATCCTGTTGGACGCCAAGCCATGTAAGTACCTACTTAAAACAATTGAATCTTTGCAGATTTACTTAACTATTGACTATGAGCTATAGGTACTTGTTTTTTTTTCTTTAAACTAGTAGGATTGAATAGTGTAATAAAATAACAGACAACCTCAACACAACACGTATCAGAAAATTGTAGGTACTGTGTTATTTAGGTGCATTCATACGAACTAGTGTCACACGTTCACACGCAGAACAGTCGTCGCTACCGATCAGCTGATTTCGCGCGGCGGCGTGGTGGCGGGGTCATCGACTTGTGCGTTAATAAATGAGCTGTTTTTTTATGAATTATTTTAGTTCTACGTTTGGATTTGTTTGCGTCAAGTTTTCAAGAGAAAACCAATGCAAAAAAAATGGTTTTTTTTTTTTTTTTTATAATTTTTTCTTTGACATAAATGTTTTCTTTACTTTTGACCTGACCCCCTGACGCTTGGCCAAAGTATGATTCGGATCCACCTTATATATAAGTAGTATATAAGTACTACTTATATATAAAGTATATAAGTACTGAAGTGCTTTCTTATTTTATTACAAAGATATTTACCAATTTTTATTATTTTTTCATATTTATTTCATTTGTGGTTATTGAATTTCATCTAAAACAAAAAAAAATGTCTTTTAAAGCTTCACAATGATTTTGCATCTTTAATTTTCCCCAGGTACCTAGTTTATTGTAAATTTTTCGTCAGAGCTTCATGAGTAGGTAATGGTACTGTACCTACTAACTCGCTGATATGATTATTTTATATTCAGTTGCTTTTCACGTTTGTTTTTCTATTATTATTTTTTTTTATTACAAAGGTAAATAAAATATAAATAATTGCATACACATTTAGCCCACGTTAAGTTTCAAGACGAAAGTGTGTAATGGATTCTACATATAACGTATAAACATACTTTTATACTTTCTTTTTAAACACATACATAATAAACATATTACATATTAACAAATAGTTACTTCGTAACCCAGATCAAGACAAATAGACATGTTCATGCACACAAATATTTGTCTTGCCCGGGGATCGAACCCGGGGCCTCTGGCGCAGAAGGCAGGTATAGTAAGTAACCCCTGCGCCAAAAAGGTCGTCAAATATTAATAGGACTTAAATGAAACTCTTGTTAATAGTAGATTATGCACTAAGGGGATAAAGCAGTGTCTTATGTCACGGGCAGCATATTGAATCCTGAGCGAAATGAAGGAAGACGTTAATTCCTGAACGAAGCGAGGGAATTATGGTAAGAATCCTGAATGAAACGAGGGATTCAAGTCTGCCCAAGGCTAATGAAGGCTTTCCAGCCTTGCATAACAAAGAACTATTTAAAAAAGAAACAACTTTGAAAAAGGAAAAATCTGGCATAGACTCCAAAGTCTTATTATATTTCACTTTTGAAGTATATTTTTTTTGGGATAAAAAGTTTTTGATAAGTTTAGATAGATATCTACTTACGTCTCGGTTTTAGTCCGCGCCGGAAGTCTTCGTCATCCATACTGTAAAAGCATATCTGTAAACAATATATTTTTTTAAGTTTAATTTCAATCAAATCGTTAAATAAGTAATAAGTTTGGTCGTAAGTCGTATGTCAACTACTTTTTTAGGGTTCCGTTCCGTTCACGCTTCATGGATCTTTTGCGGAGCGAAAAAAAACTAAATCGATGCCGCTTACAACGCTCGTAAACGTCAAGATGGCGGGGCGGAATCCCTTCTGGTTTTTTTAATATATCGTGTCGTGACTAAGATATGTGTTCCATACGGGTACCTTCTGATGCGTTTGTTAAAAAAAACTGCCGTCAATAGTTTTGAAGATAGGTATTTAGCATAACAAGTGGTCCCGCCATCGTGACGTCAAGATGGTGGGTTAATAAAAAGTTCTCTGTGGTCCGCGCCAGAAAAGAAGTCCCGCAGAATAAAAATAATGACTATAGCAATCGAGCTCACATCTTATCGTACCTAACTTATTTAAAAGGTGTAGAGACGCCAGCTTTATCTCTAACACAACGCCATCTCTTGAGTAGAGTGGACAATAAATTCAGCTATTTACATCCGTAGGATAAAGTGCTTTAAATCCAAATATTTTTTGTTGGAAAAGTAAATAAAAGAAACTCTGTAACTTCAACAAATGTATTTATATGTACAAACACATAGACCATAATTATTGTAAACACTTCGAAGAGATGATCTTTTCGATTTAGTAGATAGAGCAGTTCATTGTTTTTATTTAAACAAAAAAAAACAGCAGTGACTTTGAATCGACTTACCCAAACATTGAGGAGTAGGATCCTGGCTTAGTAGAATAAGACTAATGACGTTGATAATTTATATTTCTGTAATGACTGTTTTTAAGAAGTCTTTTATTTTATTTTGGAGTTATTTTTTAAATTTTATCAAAACAATGAAAATAGAATATTATTTAGATTACAATTTTACAAAGTCGTACGGTAATAATATTGATTTTACTGATATTTTGGATTAATTATGAAAGAAATAAAACAAGTCTACAAAATATAACATAAAATACAAAACTTAAAAAAAAAAACTATAATTATTTAAACACAAATAAGAAAGAATAGTGAAACAAGTATAAACATGGTGACGTTTAATTGTAAATCGATCAAAAGATCCATTGATGGTGTTAAGATGTTATGTAATACTGCGGATATTATCGCACTCCAAGAGACCTGGCTCTTCCCGCACGACTTACCGTTTCTGTCGACAGTAGATGGTAACTTCGGAAGTACGGGAACGTCTGCGATAGATACTAGTGCTGGCATTATCGTGGGACGTCCCTATGGTGGTGTTGCGCTGCTATGGAAAACCAGTGTTTTTCCGTGTGTGACGGTGATTAAGTGCTCAAATCCGCGTATATGTGCCATAAAAATAGCCCTTAGTGACAAATATATTGTTGTGTGCAGTGTCTACATGCCGACTGACTGTCGTGAAAATCTAACGGAATTCACGGATTGCCTTAGTGCCTTGAGTGCAATCATTGATGAATGTGGTGTGGAATCAGTTTTCATGTTGGGAGACTTTAACGCCCACCCTCAGGAACAATTTTTCAGTGAGTTACAGAACTTTTCTTTAGAACAGTCTTGGTCTTGAGCTGATGTTCGTAAACTAGGTATTTTATCTCAAACTTTTACTATGTTAGTGATGTGCACGGTTGCAGAAGATGGTTAGATCACTGTGTAGTTACGGAGGCAGCATGGCAGTGTGTCAACAGTGCCACAGTTAAATATGACGCATATTGGTCTGACCATCTTCCGTTGTTTATTAATGGTAATTTTAATACAATTATAGGAAAAGTAAGTGGAGTTTATAGTTCTATCAATAAGGTTAAGTGGGGCAATAGGACTAAGGAACAAAGGGATTGTTATTTTATTATTTGTAATGAACAATTAAGACATGTTGACTTTCCTAACGATTTTCAGGGCTGCTGCAATGAAGCTTGTCATATTGTGACTCATAGGGATATAATAGATTCTTTTCACTATCGTGTTGTATCAATACTATCAAATGCGGCAAAAGCGTCCTTTGATATGTCAGGCGACAGGCCACGATTGCCAAATAGACTTAGAGGGTGGAATGTGCACGTGAGAAGCGCGCACAGTGAGGCTAGGTCCAAGTTTCTTATGTGGGTTTGGTACGGCAGGCCTAAGAGTGGCTATTTATATTATGATATGGTAGCTAGTCGTAAAATATTTAAAGGCAGACTGAAATGGTGTCAAACCCACCAAGAACAAATCATCACGCAAAAGGGGATTTTAAGAAATTTTGGAAATCCACTAATAAATTAAATCCAGGAAATGTTTTGCCAGCTGTCATTGAGGGTGTGAGTGAGCCGGGGGCAATTGCGAATCTTTTTAAGGAACACTTTACCGTGAGGTCTCCTTTACAGACTGTGATGTCGATGACCGACGTTGAGACAAAATTTAAACATGTTAACACTTTTGTAAGTTGTAAAACTGTCACTAAAATTATACAGTCAATGACAAAAGGCAAATCACCAGGCCATGACAATCTCAGCGTCGAGCACCTTCAGAATGCCGGACCTCACCTCCCTAGAGTATTGTCGCATTGTTATTTAACTTGTGTTTGGTTCATTCTTATTTACCACCTGACTTAATGAAAACAGTTGTGGTACCAATTATAAAGAACAAAACAGGTGATGTGGCGAGCAGATCGAACTATAGACCAATCTCATTGGCAACAATTATTGCCAAGGTGTTTGATGGTGTGCTGAATTCTCAGTTAGATTGTTACTTGAACATGAACTCCAGTTTGGATTTAGATCACAGTTATCCACGGAAAGTGCAATCCTGAGTCTGAAGCACGCTGCCAGTTACTACACAGACAGGAGCACTCCTGTGTACGCTTGCTTCTTGGATCTGTCTAAAGCGTTCGATCTGGTCGTGTACAACATCCTGTGGAAAAAGCTAGAGCTAATTGGATTACCTCCAGAGCTTATTTCCGTGTTAAAATATTGGTATGGTAATCAATGCAATACTGTCAGGTGGGCAAACGAATACTCGGAGCCGTACGGGTTGGAATGCGGGGTGAGGCAGGGGGGATTGAGCTCGCCAAAGCTTTTCAACTTGTACGTGAATGCACTGATTGAGCGGCTCAGCTCGATGAGGATCGGATGCCATGTCGGTGACGTTAGCTTTAATAATGTCAGCTATGCAGACGACATGGTCCTGCTTGCCCCCTCAGTCAGTGCCATTAGAAAGATGTTGGCCTTCTGTGAGGCATATGCAAATGATCATGGGTTGTTGTACAATAGCAAGAAGAGTGAATACATGGTATTTTAATCTGGTAACAGACTTCCTGGTTTCGTTCCCCCGATCAAGTAGTACGAATCACCTCTTGCTAGAGTACAGCAATTCAAGTATCTAGGACACATTGTTACAGAGGACTTAAGGGATGATGCTGATTTAGAAAGAGAGCGCAGGGCACTTTCGATCAGAGCGAATATGCTGGCTCGTAGATTTGCTCGTTGCTCGATTCCAGTAAAGGCGACACTTTTTAATGCCTACTGTACTTCATTTTACTCGAGCAGTCTATGGGTTAGTTATTTTCAAAAGTCCTATAATGGCCTGCGGTTACAGTATAATAATGCCTTTAGGGCATTGTTGGGGCTGCCACGATACTGCAGCGCCTCTAGCATGTTCACGTACGCAGGGGTCGACAGTTTCCAGGCCGGTTCGTGACAGCCGCAACAATGTTCTGCAGGTCATCGCTGGCAGTGGGGACTGTCCGCTGCTCCAGCATATGATTAATATTACGAAATCCCTAGAAGTTATTAAATACTAACATTAGTTATTAAGTTTGTATGTTAACTAAAACCTATGGAACCTGTTGACCGATAAATATGTTTTTTTTTAAGAAATAAAAAATATCAACGTCATTTAAGTAATTACTGTTTTTAAGAAGAGTTTTTTTTAAGTTATATTTTAATTATATTTTTGTATTTTATCGAAACAATAAAAATAGAATAAATGTTGATTACAACTTTACAAAATCGTAAGGTAATAATTTTGATATTGCTGATTTCTTTTGGATTAATTATGAAAGAAATGAAAGGTTTTTTGAATTTTGTGTTTCATTTTTAAGGTAAATTTTTTACTACACTAAACAATAAAAAGAGAATTGCAACCGTGATGATATGTTTATAATTTGTTTAATTAACCAAAAGTTTTTATCCTATTCAGGTACTTGGGTACTTCGATACCAACCTAATTTAAAACAAAAGATGATAAAACGGTAAAGCAAGTTTGTGAGGTGTCCGTAATAGGTAAAAACTTTACTTAATGTTGTCATCCTAGCAAATGGTAATTTATATAATCTTCTTCTTTAATTTAAGTCAGATAAATCATCACTTGTATCTTTTAAACTTATCTATTAAGCGAGTCACACATTACGCAGATACGATAATATTTTATCTGCGTATAAAAACTTATTTATCCAGTCGCGTGCCGCACTCTTTTTTGCAAATTGTGCGCGCGTGCCGCGCAGCATTTTCCGCTTGTCAGCAATTTTCCGCCGCGCAGCCTTATAACTGCGATTTCTCTAGAAACTTGTATGGAAACTATACTATGTATTATAGGTACATTTTTGGAATCCTTAGACCCTTTGCGATTTTTCTATGTTTCATTTTTCGATATTTAATTAATAATTGAGTTGTAATTCATAGTCAAAGTTGAGTTCGCGCGTTTTTCCGCGCGTACTGGTACAAAAAGTGTTATTATTGTGAAAAAAGCCTCGAATTGTACATATTTTTATTTTATTTACTGGAAGCATCACACACTAGACAGATACGATAATATACGAGATGATACATTCAGTCGGAATCCTTCAGACTGAGTAGAAAGAAAGAAAGAAAGAAACACATTTATTGACACACACACATACGATACAGACAATAAAGTAGAAAGTATAAAAAAAAGTATAAAATTAATAAACACAAGAAAATATAAATAATAGGAAGAATTGTGTGGGGTCAATAAAACCCTATCTCAGCGTTTTGCCTCTGTGTCATTCACAGGTGACACAGAGGCAAAACGCTGAGTAGACTTGTTTTTTTTGGTAAGATAAGTTAAAAGATCCTGCATGCAAAATTTCAGCAAAATCGGTTCAGCTGTTTTGGCTGTGCGTTTTCTGTCTGTCACGGTATTGTTTTATTAGTATAGAAGATTTATTCCCTATCCCGTAACATTAATTAAAATAGTTTCTGTGCTCGCCCATATCGTTAAAGGATCCAGTATGCAAAATTTCTGCTTAACAGGTTCAGCCGCTTGACCTGTGCGTTGTCTGTCAGTTTTATGAGTATAGATTGTTCAGCTTCAAGAAAGAGATCTCTCGTCGAATCCAACTTGGGTGGGCAGTATTCTGAGAGCTTTGAAAAAGCTGTGAAACATGGGTGTCCTTTCGGTCGCATAATGATTTTAGTTATAACATCATTTGGCATAACAGTTTTGTCCTAAAGTCTTTTCGCATAATTTATGATAAGCAGAGTTTTATGGACGCAGAATAGTTTTATCGGCATAATTCTTATTTACTATAATTTATTTTAACATAATTTTAATAACCATCAAATTAAAGGACATAATTGTTATACGACTAAAGACAATTTATCATAAAATATGAAATGTATAATGGATTTATACCGTTTAAACCATCTGTAACCATAAACAATTATTAAGAGTAATAGTTTATATTTAAGTTAGCGAGTTTGGTAGGGAATTAGGTCCCGCTGCCGTGGTCACCTTGCTGGTCGGCCGGTACTTGTATGTCCAATACTAGAGTCAAACAAACTTTAAGCTAAAGTAATCAAAAGATACAGCTGTTTATGCCGTAGATTTCCGCAAATTTTCGAAACTTGCACGGGTATCAATACCTACAGGGTACTTCCCGTGAACTTAGAATCTTGAAATTTGGTACGAAGTAACGTCTTATAGTACAGATAAAGGAAAAATTGAGAAATCCGAAAGTTTTTAGTTACATCATATATTTCTTTTTGCAATAAAAATACCATAACTATGACTAGATTGTCGTGATGGGTGAACTTTTACTTATATACCTACGGGTTTGTACGGAACCCTCTGTGTGCGAGTCCAACTCGCACTTGGCCGGTTTTTTTTCATCATTTTATGGCTGGTAAAACGGGAAAGTAAAGATAACATACCAGAAGTGGGGCATTTAATTACACTGGTCAACAATGTTCAGCAAAGCATGATTATTATTTTAAAAAGAAGTACTTAGCCTTTTCATAAAAAAAAATATTCGTGAGCAATATTTTATACGCCTAAGGGATTTCCACATCCCTTTTGGGTTATAGGTGATATAAAGAAGAGATAGGTAATTAAAATAGGTACATCCTATGATGAAAATTATTTTTGAAATTATTGTATATGCTTAAGGGATTTCCACATGCCTTTTGAGTTGCAGGGGATATAAACAAGATATAGGTAATTTCAACATATCAAAGAAAGTACCTGATTTTTCGATAGGCTACAAAAGTAAATATATATACCATTATATTTTAATAGATATTTTTTTGTTTATTTAGTCACTAGTAATATTTAAACACAATATCATTTATTTAGTTTGGGCTGTTACAACTACTTGCGTGTGTTAGGGAGGCTACGCTATCAGTTCACAAACCTTACGACAAGAGACCTTTTAACGAGGATAAGACTAAAATGTAAATGTTAGTGCTGGTTCATTGTTACTTACATAAAAACATAAATACAACAGTAACAATTTTCACATTTGTACATGTTGCTCTCGGGCTACCATGTTCATCTATTTTCATAAATATAAATATATTTTTTGCGCAATTTTGTAAGAATAATTTTGCTTATGGTTTACATCACCAAAAGTCGTTTGTCACAAAATTATTGGTTTATTTAAGGGAAACCTGTAATTGGCTTACTAAATATTTACATAAGTTATTATATAAGCATTGTTAAAGCTGTTGGTTTTCCAAATAAAGATAAAATAAAATAAAAATTAAAATAGGTACACATCCAATGATGTATAACACAAAAGCAAGCATTAAAAGTATAGTGATATGTCGACGAAAAGACGAATAAAATTTAAAGCTAATTTCCAACGTGCTCTACTGAAAAATTCTTAATTTGGATTTGTGGCACTTTTGTTTATAAGCAGATCGCGCTCCACGGCTATCAGTATAATATCAATATATTGTTAATATATTGACAATAATTGGCTTAATTTTTGCTTGCTTGATAACTCTTATTCTGATTTATTCACAGAAAGTTTACTACAAGTGAGAGAATGGATTGACATTTGAAACGTCAAGTCGTCAACCAATCAGAGATGTTGTTTTGGACGGTCCGACCAGCCAATCAGTGTTCTTATTTCATAATAGTCAGCGATTCTTTTCGTAATCTTACTAAGGCAACCAGTTTTTTCGCAAAAATCTTATCTTTTCTTATCTTATATCCGTGTTTTCGCAATATCCCTAGTAGTTATTTTCGCAAAAAAACGGGTCAGAGTGTCGTCTTAGGGGTAGTTGGAGTATAGCCTTAGGGGCACTAAAGGCAGCTCAAAAAACATGAAAAAAAAAACATTAAAAAAATATTTCAGGACAAAAAAAAATTGATCGGAAAATTTTGGACTGTAAAATTTTCGGCAATTTTTTTTAAATCCTAGTTGACCCCCCTTTTTTTTGGGTTCTATGTTTTGGCATCATGGTCCCCATCAATTTATTTTATATACATGATATACCTCCGACGCATAGTTTATGTAATATTTGAAAACCAAAATATGCCTGCCCAGTTATTATAAAAAAAAAAATAGACGGGTTGCACTCCGGGAGTGCCGGCAGAAGTGAAAACTTGATTATTAACGTTGAGCATGTTTGATATTTTGGAATGGTTAGGGAATAATTTTGCACCAATTGCTTTATCAGTATAAAAGTACTATCATTTATGTGGTAGAATACAATATTCATTTATTGCGCTATCGTACACAAACATGACAAACCATATTAAAGTGAACGTTAAGTTAGGTAATAAGATATAATAAAACATTAGTTATTATAGAGAATCGAAAAATATATATTGACAATAAAACAAGAGACAAGTAAAAGACATTATCAACAGTCTGTCGCTAAGCAACCGAGACCATAGTCAACCTGTCACCTCAACATTCTCCATCCGTCCTACGCTTTTTCGATCAGGTCACGTGTCCTGACGCGAGTTTAAGATTTTATACCCATTACAGAAAAAGTGCTCAACGCCGCTAAAGAAGTTTTCACTTCAAAAAAGAAAAAAAATTCAAGCTCGAAAAACTCGAAAAATATCAATCGCAGAAAAAAAACATTCCTACAAAACTTGCTTGTATTAATTGCCTTAATATGATAGGCGTTAAAAAAGCAGGTGTTATGGGAGAAACGGAACCTTCGAAAAATTTCTAAGTGTCCTGACTGCTGCCCCCATCGCATCTCTACAATAGCACCGTTTACGGCACTTCAAAAAAAATTCGAAGGTTCCGTTTCCCCATAACACGTACTTTTTTCATGCCTATCTTTTTAAGGCAATTAATACAAGCAAGTTTTGTAGAAATGTCTTTTTTCTGCGGTTGATATTTTTCGAGATTGAATTTTTTTTCAGTTTTTTTGTTTTCAAATATTTCAGAAACTATGCGTCGGAGGTATATCATTTATATATAAAATAAATTAATGGGGACCATAATGCCAACACGTAGAACCCAAAAAAAGGGGGGGGTCTACAAGCATTGAAAAAAAATATTGGCGATAACTCTGTAAATATGCACTTTATGAAAAAAACATATAAGTCCTAAATTGCTCCTCTAGGTACTCTTAATCGAATAAGACCAAAAAAGGGAGGGGGGGGGGGGGGGGGGGGGGGGGGGTTGTCAGCAATTTTTTTTTTAATTTTCGTCGAATTTTTTCTGTCCTTTTTCCCTTAGTGCCCCTAACGCTACACCCCAACAAAAAACGATTTATCTAATTATCCTGCGACATATATATATTTTTTGTCATTATCTTCGAGCCGTCATTGTGTATCTTGAACATTCTAAATCTATGGTGAGCCGGGTGTGTCCGACTGAAACAACTGAAGCAGGTACCTACGGCAGAAGTTGCTAGAAAACAATAAAACGCGTAGGTAGATGTATAGGCCTAGTACCTATCCAGAAGTATAGGCGCTGGCTGGCTGGCTCCAAGGTGGTCAGAGATTTTAAACGGTGGGATTTAAGAACCTTTAACATTTTGATCGGTCAGTGTCAGTGTCGTCTTAATAAGGTATATAAAAGTCACTGAAAAATGTCTACATGCTCTAACGTAAACCTTGATTTCTTCATTCATACACATAAAACAAAATTAGGCTACAAAATAAATACCTTCTAAAATCGTTGCTAAAGAGAATGAAGAAAAAAAAAAGTAGGTAGGTACTCACATTTGTCCTAAGTTAAGATCCAATCCAAATGCTAAATGATTTTTGTTCGTTCACTGGATACTACAATTTTAAACAAATTGATTTGTTTGAGGACTTAAGCTTATTGTTTTTAATCTTATCGATGCCGTCCGTTTATGCGATTACATAAAATGACGTTCATATGATATGGCATGGCGTTGTTCACTCACTCAACTCAACACTCGTACAGAGGCCGCCCGTAGCCGAGTGTTGCTGCCTATGCGTATCTACATTGCCATAATTTTGTAAAAATGGTTTTGCTCTGGACTTTGGTTTAAATACTTAAGTAGTCATTAGAAAAGGTAACCAAGCTAGGCTATCTCACTATGGGTAGATTATTGAAATTGGCGGCCGGGCCATAAGTACCGTAGGTACGTACTTTTTTTTGTTACATAACTACGTCAATGTCGAATTCGATATTTTTCAAAACTTAATTTTCTTTAATAAACTAAGTGAAACCTGTACTACTTTCAAAATCCTTTAGTTTCAACGATTTTCGACAATCCTATAGCGTCGAAGATTGTTTTCAGTAAATTTTTACGACCGCCGTGGTAGGTTTCAAGGTGTCACCTACTCTGAGGTCCTGGGTTCGAATCCCGGTAGGAGCAAATGTTTGTATGATGAATACGATCATTTGTACCTGAGTCATGAACGTTTATAGGTATATAGGTATATCTACTCATAAATAAATACTTAATTTATGTATGTATAGTTATATCCGTTACCGCTATCCCATATAACACAAGCCTTACAATGCTCACTTTGGGGCTAGGTTAATTGATGTGAGTGTAAGCAATATTTATTTGTTATTTATTTATTTTAATACAGATTTCTGGCTTCAAAGATGTCGAATTCGACATATCTCAGCGCGAGAATCGCCCCCCACCCTAGTAAGTATTTTTGGTAGGTAGATCCCTACCGTACCTACTGTAGGAAGGTAGATAGGTAGCATAACCAAGAATCCACACACCTCCATCCAGAGTTATTAAGGTTAAAATTAACTTTATTTTATACAAAATGTACATATTTTACTACTTATGTATGTTTGCACAGTCAACAGCTGTGGTCTCTGTGAAAACCAATCATAATAGTTAGATACATAGTGGGTAGGTACATACACTACTTACCCGGTAAGGACGCACTCGAAGTCAATACCTACCTACCTATACCTTTTTATTAGACTTTTAAGTTAAAGTTATTAGTTAAACATATTTATGAACATCAGTCGTCAGTATTTCCTTAAGGCGCTACTCGGAAAAGTATGGACTTTTTGATATAACACTATAGCATGGTTACAGTTGTTACAAATCTGGTAATAACATATATATTTCTTCATACCTTTATCTAAGATTCGTATAGTTTCAAAAACACGATTTTATGATTTTGCCTCGACACTTTTTCTTTTCGAAAAGACCTCTAAAAAATACGAAAATTCAAGATTATTCTTAAATGATTTATTAGGTTACTTACACTATTGAAAATAGTTTTAATAAGTGGACACCAATAATATTTAGGATCGTATAGAAGCATTTTTTTTAATACGAAGTGATTCGGTGTTTTTTTTGCCTAATCTTCAAAATCGGTCTCGCTCCCGTGCGCGTCGTTTTCTCATTGCTATCTCGCTTCAGCATATTTTTTTCGAGTATCGCCTTAAGAGCCCTATTACAAATCTGCACTCTGCGTATCAGTACTGAGTTCAGACGGCCGGCCAGTGCCTCGCATTTTGTAGTAAATTTGCAGTTATATTTATCGTCTTTATTGAAATAGGATAATAAATTCATGTTTAAAAATGATTAAATCTTTATTCCTCATGGTGTAAGTAACAATTATTGTGGTACAAATTTTGCTCAATAATATTATCGTAGACAGGAGAAATTCTCAGTAAACTCAAAGCGATTTTCAAAGTTTTTTTTGGTTAAGAATAAGATTTTTTTCTATATTAAATCAATTATATTCAATATTCCGAGGCCGCTACGAACTATACGACTACACAGGGTTATTTTTAAACAGTATCTAAAATTTTTAAGTTCAACTCAGAATTGGTAAGTAAACAACTTTCTCCTAGAAACTCGGCTCTAAATATAAAAAAAAAACGATCCTTCATACAAATCGATTTAGTATGAAAAGTTAAAATAATTGAGTCGTATTGCGACCCATATTTCTAGGTGCAAGTTGTTCACTTACTGATTCTGAGGGCCTAGTGTGAGTTTGTAAATGTCCAAACGTTAACATCGCGTGAGAGTAAAATTTTGATGATGAGAATTAAAGTTCGGCTTAAGCGAGTAAGGTGAAACAATTCACACTAAGCACTCTGAATCGAACTTAATTTTTTTAGATAAGTACTGTTTAAAAATAGCCGTGTATGAGAGATATCATTCCAATTTTTTTGTTTCATTTGTTTAGAACAGTAGTTCAATCCAGGTGCTCAAAAAGTGCCTTCGCGCATTTTATGAAAATCTCTGCAATTTTGGGTTTAATTAAAAAGTTAACCAAAATTTACAAAAAGCGAGGCCGCTACAAACTATGCCAATAGATATTCTGCACTATTCGATAAGTCAAAATCTGTTGTTAAAATTGTTAATATTTCTGAAATGAAGAACGCCAAAATTGGCCATTTTACGCAAAAATCACAGTCGTGATGTAAAATGGTTCATAAATACGGTTGGTACGAAAACTTGAAAAATGGCAACACTGAAATATTATCTAGGGGAAATCCGCAGTTGTATCAGAACGTGCGTCATTGTCGTTATTATCTTCATGCAGAACATTGTCAATAATGAACCTTATCGGAAACGATGCACGCTTGGACGAATTAACCATTCGATTCCATTTAGTGGTTAATTCGTCCAAGGATGCACGTCATACACTTTTTCTTAGCGTGCGCTCTTGCGCCATCTAGTCTATCTGTGCGGAACTACAAGAATTTCCATCCACAACTTAGTTAAAAATAGTCCGTGAGCCAGCGACCGATTATCATGAGTCATGATTATCATCCGAGAGGAACTTGTCATGAGTCATGACAGGTGACCAAGTTCCTCTCGGATGATAACTAAATACTTACATTTTAACTAGGATGATTCATTTATGACACTTCACTTCCGAATCGCGTAATACTATGTCAGCAAAATATTTTTGAAAATCATTTACTGTAGTTTTAGTACAAAAAAATATACTTACCTCTGGAAATTGAAAGTAAAATGTGTGTATAGTATATGTTGTATTACGATACCCCTGGTGGTATCGTGGGTCTTTTAAAATCAAACGCATAAACGATACCCCCAACAAATAGTGTTGCGACACTAATTAATAAGAGCTCTATCATCTCTTGAATTTTATATTGACAAAAAAATTCAAATCATAGTCTCAGTCTTCTTCCAGTTAAATTTCCTTTATACAATATCTAAAGTACTTGCCGTCTGTGGCATAGCCGCAAAACTTATGTACGCAATTTTTCTAACACGTGACTAATTGAAATTTCTCTATTTACAAGTTCTAATTGCACGCTGGTTTTGAAATCGTCATAAATAATTTGATCCTTTCTTCTCTTTTTTTGGAACCATCTCCATCGTATGAATGTTTTCCAGAACTTTGAGTAATCTCATTTGTCACAGTATTTTTGTTGATGCGCTTATTAATTTTGGAGTGAAACGTCTCGAGAACGTTGGTGGTTCTGTGGCGTTCGCCACGCATATCACAGTACACGAATGCATCCTTAACCAAAAATGTTTTAAGTATTTAATAAACCTTTCCATTAGCACTAAGTCATTGGATTCAGATTTTACATACCTACTGCAAGCCATTTTGAATCTCGTTGTCAGGGAGAAGTGGCAATGCACTCGCCAGTGCCACTATTCTACGTCCCGGTTTATTTCTTGTGCATCCAAAACTTTTTCCTTTAATTTCACTGTCGTTCATTGTGGTAATGTTCAACAATTCAATTGTGCAAATTCAATATTTAGAGTTGACATTTCATCATAAATTGTCAAACAATTAGGGAATACTGTTTTTTTTAAAGAGCGCTGTGATAAATTTATTACAATCTCACTAAAGAGTTTGTTTTACGCAGTATACCTGTTCTGAGAATAATTATTATGCGTTATAGTATAAATACATTAGTTATTTACATACAGGGGTATCGTTTGATTTTAAAAGACCACCAGGGGTATCGTGGGTCCGCAGTGCTATTACCTAATTACATTTTAATTGAATATGATAGAACAATATTTTATTTGTTTTGTAGTGCAATGTGCGATTCGGAACAGTCGATAGTATTTCAATATAAAGTAAAGTAAACTCACTTTGTACAGCCCACTCTGATTTCTCTAACAAAATAGTAATTTTAATAATAAATAGTATTTTTTATAATTTAGATGAATATTAATAGTTTATATATCTGTTTTCAATTTAATTAATTTAATGCATGTGATAATTTAAATATTATTTTAGTTAAGGAAACTGTCTGCCTAACGCTAGTCACCTAATAATACTATTGATAAATCTCAGAAGTACTAAAATTCTCCAATATTTATGTATTCAACTGGTACTATTTAATTTGAATTTATAAGTAAGAGGCAATAGTTTCCCCTCATGTTTGCTGTGCCCTAGCAGGGCGTCACTTGTACCTTACTAATTCTGCAACACCTTCTGTAACCTGTGACTTGCAATAAATAAATAAATAAAGTAAAGTAATCATTTATTCGGAGTTTCACATAAAAACATAACATACTTAATCTGCAGTGAGGTACAAAATTAAATGTATATTAAAGATTAATTTAATTACATGAAAACATCCGAAAGGGCTCACATGGTGTTGTAGCTTATAGCCACAACGCTGGTTTTCAGCTGGACCATTTGCAAAAAAAGACTTAAAATTAAAGTTAAATATAAAGAAATAATATATAATCGGTTTTGACAAACTTATGCAACCTACATAAATACTTATAGTTAATAAAACACTAATTGCACATATGAACATAATTATACTTATTTTTATATATAATATTACAATTTATGATTATAAAATACATAACAGTAATTAATCAGTATACACTATAAAATATTTTTGTTTATCTGATTATTAGTGAACTGATTTAGTTCAGATATACCCTCAAGTTGGCAATTTAAAACATGTTCCTTGATCTTACGTCTGAATGAACTAACTGACAACGAATTGCGAATAGGTGGTGGGAATTCGTCCAAGGTGGTGGGATATTATTCCATATTTTAACGGCGGCATATTTAAAACTTCCTTTGAATGCTGTAGTTTTATGCCCCTGAAGTAGAAGTCTACCTAAACGCGTACGAGAAGACCAATTCACTTTTGAATAAGATATGATGGCTTTCAGGTCGTGATTATACCGAATAGTAAAATAGCAAAGTGAATGTAGCGTCGAGAAGCCTGTTCAAAAGGTTACCTCGATTTATGTATGGTGATACGTGCGTTCTGGGTGGGATATTATAACAAAATCTTGCACAGGCATTTTGGACTCTTTGAATTAGTGTTTTTGACCTTGACAAAAGTCTCGCACCATAGACTGAGTCTGCATAATTAAATTTAGCAAGGATAAGGGATTCTACTAATTTAGGACGAAGCTCTATGCTTAGGTAGCTGCGGATACGATAAAGTAATTTAAGGCGATAAAAGCAGTTATGTGCAATGTCCATTATATGGGTTTCAAACCTTAGCTCCTCATCGATTGCTATACCTAAATTACGTGCTATGTAAGTTCGTGATATTGCCTCTCCATTAAATTATATTTCCGCATCATGCGACTTAAATTTTGAAATATTGTGTGTAGAACCAATTATCATAAACTTAGATTTATCAGGATTTAGTTTTAAGGTATTACGATTTGACCATTTAACCATTCTCGCCAAATCTTCATTAATTTGATTTACTGCTAGAGGTAGACAGTCAGGCTTTCATGATAAATATATATGTAAATCATCGGCGTACAAGTGGTATTTACAGTGTTTTATACAATCTACAATGTCTGCTCCGTAAAGAATGAAAAGTAGAGCCCCAAGATAGACCCCTGTGGAACTCCTCTAGTGACACTCTCTGAATTAGAAAAGACTTCAGTCCCGTCACTTTTACGAATTTTAACAATTTGTGTACGATTACGTAAATAACTATCAAACCACCTAACTGTGGCCGAATCAAAACCGTAGTAAGTTATTTTCGATAGAAGTAAGGGAATATTAATTGTATCAAATGCTCGTGAAAAATCAAGCAATACAAGAATAGTCCCCATACCGGCATCTTGAGCTTCCAGAATATTGCTGGTAACATCAAGTAAAGTGGTTGTAGTACTGCAGCACTTTCTGAAACCAGACTGTGCAAGTGGAAGGATATCATTTGATTCAAGGTATTCTGTAAGCTGCTGACATATCACCCTCTTCAGTACTTTAGATAGACTAGGTAATATAGATATTGGCCTCAGATCTATAAAATTTGACGGATTAGGGATTTTTGGGAGTGGCTGAACAACAGCAGTCTTCCAACTATCAGGAAATGTACTGGTGACAAAAGAAGTGTTAACTATTGTGGTTATAGCTTCCAAGGTATAAGGCACCGTAAGTAGTTGCATGTCTAAAGAGATCATATGGACACCCTCCGCATTGGATTGAAGACTAGAGATGACGCGTAATATTGTTGTTGTGTCTACAGTTTTAAGACTAAACGACAATGAGTTTGCTCTATGGAATTCGTAAAATGCCAACACAGACAAATCCACATTAATGTTTCCAGGTAAATCGAGAAAATGTTTATTTATCTCTGGCGCAAATTGAAGGTGGACAGGAAGTTCATGTTCCGGCTTAGGTGGGAGTACGTTCCGTTTGAGACTCTTCCATAAAGTTACTGGGTTATTTATACAATTATTAATGTGATGATCAAAATATGCTCGTTTTTCTTTTTCTATTGATGAACTCACTAGCTTTTTAAATTCCTTGAAGTATTCGTAATGGTTAGGTTTATTCGTATTTAAATATCTTTTGTGAGCTTCACTTTTTAATTGGCACATAATTTTTACAACATCTGTTATCCAAGGAGGAGACTTATGTTTGATTAGGTACTAATGATTGCCGAGGTGCGTGAATATCAAACATACTCTTGATCAATTCCGTGAAACAGGTTACCATATCATTCACATCTTCGTAAGTAGCAATACCTACAGGAAGTCTGTGTAAATCATTATTAAACTGCACAATATCGATTTTTTTTAAGAGGACGATAGTGAAATCCCATATGTGGGATAGTTATTTTCTTGAAATTCATATCACAAGTGACTAGACCGTGCTTTGTTAGCTTAGGTATTTCCTATAATATCAATCGATACATTCTGAGCATCGGTGCAAATGACATCGATAAGTGTTTGACTGTGTTCTGTAAAATGTGTTGATGAATTCACTTGCTTAAGGTTCAAGATGGTAATGAAATCATTAAACTTTTTAGCGTTTGTAGAGTCAGAATTAAAAAGGTCTATATTAAAATCGCCCAAAAGTATTAGGTTATCATAATAAAACGAGTTAACGGAATCTGCCAGAGCATCTAAAAAAATAATATGGGATCATTTTACGTGAAAAAGACTGCAAGAGTAAATACATATAATTTATTTAATTACCTTGCTACAAATTCTTAAACAGTGAATTTAAGGCACAACAATTCATGTGGAGACGTTGTCCTACCTCTATAAAATGGACCTACTGGCACATTCACGGTGTCAAAGATAACCTGTTTAATCAGTAATCAAATCACTGATAATTTAGCAAGCGGATCACTGAGGGCCTAGTCTAGTGTAAGTTTGAAATTGTCCAAAGGTTACCATCACGTAATAGTGAAATTTTAACAGATAGCCTTAAGACTTGCGAATTAAACTCTATTCGCATACTTCGGCCGGTGTATGCAAGCAAGGTGAGAAATCGCACTCACACTAAGCACTCTGGTTGTTTATTTTCACTGCAACAATAAGTACAGACAACAGCAGCTACGGCGTTACATTTTTAATAGCGGCGGTTTTCGTAGTGCAAATGTAAAGCCGTTACTGTTGAATGTACAAAAATCAAAGCTTCACATAAATTCTATCCACGGAGTCGTTGAATATTTGAAATAGAAATAGAAATTATTTATTTGCTCAATACAGTGTGATTCATTGAGATGGATGGCAATGTGTGTTTACTGTGGTCTACTGTATTCTACCTTAAATATTGTAGTAGTACAAAAATTATATACTCATTTAAATTGTACAATGTCAGATTATTAAATATTAATTAAATTCCAACTCGTGATAGTGTCAGTATATAAAAAAAAGAAATGAATACAATATAATTACATTATAGTTACATTTTTATGGTCATATTCTTGAGTCAATGTCCTCAAAATTTTATTTTTGAGGACATTTGCTTCATCATCATAAGGTAATTGCGGCAATTAAGAGCCACCATTATTTAAAGTTTAATATTTCAAAAACTATGGGAACAACGAATAAAACTATACTTACAAGCAAAAATTTGGAATCACTTTCCTTGCAACTTGTAAGAAAAGTGATTCCATATTTTTGCTTGTTAGTGTAGTTAATACTATGATAATTTGTTTAATAAACTTTGTAATAATATACAACATTTTGTAACAATGTTTGGAAAAATATAAAAATCTGAGACTTTAAAAAAAGTCTTAAATGGCCCTTATTAAAATCCGGCTGGATATTAAGGGCCACAACACAACTATGAAAATGAAAAAGACAAATCGATAAACTTTTGTTTCATTTATCAAATAAACATTAACTAAAAATTTAACGTCAATGACGTTGAAAAATTAGCGAAATATGTAAACAAAAAAGGTCTTGGCCCTTATTAAAATCAAGCATTATGTTTTCAAGTAAAACGAGTTACTTTGGACATAAAAATAAGAAAAACTTATTTTAAATAAATAAAGACTGTTTACCCAAACTTAACAGTAAATAATAAACAACAAATAAAATGAATAATTTTAAAACAAAAGATTACTTGGCCCTTATTAAAATAACAGTATTAATAATCTAATATTGAAGGTCCCTTACATTTTTTTCGTAATAAATGACAAAGAATATACATTTTTATAGTTGAAACTAAACTAGGCCACAAAGATAATCAAATTAAATCATAATAACATAAATATTCTTAGTAGGTAATTAGATAGGTAAAGCCTGACCAGATATATAAAAAACCTGACTTGACTATCGCCAATGTCACCTCTTCATTGTTACAATTTGCTCGTTTCTTGGTTGCTGAGGGTTCCATTTCTCAAGGCTAAAAAGATGAAAGAAAAATCTGTAGATGTATAAATTATGGAGCTACTGCTGTTGTGAATCCTGACTACTTATAATGATAAATTGTATCCCAGTCATTTTAAAAGCAACAAGAATTAAAGACATGCTAGCGAACCCGTTCGAAATTTGCAACGCCACCGATAGCCACGCACTCATGCAAAGGATTGAAAATTATAGCCCAAGCAGTACTATATACATTTGTCCTAGATTTAAAAGTGTAAAAGCCACTTTCTTTTATATTAACTAGCTTTCCGCCCGCAGCTTCGCCCGCGTGTACTACACGACGTTATCCTAAGTAAATCTTCACTCCCCCTTTTTACCCCCTTAGAGGAGGAATTTCCAAAATCTTCTAATAACACTCTCTTACACTTCCTAAGGAACATACATGCCAATTTTTATTCTTTTAACTCCATAAATGAGGAAGTTCCGTATAATCTTCACTCCCCCTTTTTATCCGCTTAGAGGGGGAACTTTCAAAATCCTCTCTTAGCACTCCCCTACACTTCTTAAGGAACATACATGCCAATTTTCATACTTAATAAATCCAAGAAACCCAAGAAAGTACGATAAGTTTTCAAAGATCGTAAGATTTTGAAAGTTTAATAAGGGCCGGCCCTTATTCACCGCAATGCAAGTGGCTCATATTGCACTCTAAATAACTTTTTGCAAAAAACATCATAAAAATGGAAAAAAAGCAATTATTTTATAGGACTTACCTTGATTTGGGGCACAATTGACTAATAACCGTTTCTTGATACTTCTTTGATTAAAATTCACTACAAATTCCGCGTATTTATAGTACTTAAAAGAAGTATTTTTTAAAAATGTGTGTCGCCTCCAGACTTAACCGACAGACTGGTGAGTACTAACAAGATGGCGGCCCGTCTGGCCCCGCGGCGGCGGGTAACAGCTTTCCTATTGGTCTATTTCATGTGTGTGTGAATGGACTACCAAATTTAACCGTTGAAGTGTGTTTTTTATCTAGTGGCCCTTATTACACGCTTGCCCTTATTTGCCGCAGGTACCTTATCAGCCACACGACACCCACTAATTCAAAAATATCCTCATCATGCTAAAAGTTGAGCTTGAATTATGTACTTATATAGTTAAATAGGTACCTACTAAAACAAAATTTTATGTTAAGTTAATCACCGTGGTGTAAAATAGTGAGGAAAGTTTATAGAGCAGTAGGTAGGCACAATACATACGTAATAGACACTATATTGGGTATGAATGCGTAACTTCTCCAATAAAAGCTCTGGGGGCCAATTCTGCTAATTTTTTGGCAAAATCGTCTCTCAATACTGTTTCAATAGTAGTGTTTATTTACATTGTTGTAACAAGAAATGTGTAAAACAGGCCTGCCATTTAAACACCATTGGAATACGATTGTGACTAAGCATTAGCAGAATTGGGCCCCAGTTGTAGCGTAAAAAAAGAATATTGTGGAAATATTTGGCAAATGACAAAAAAAGCGTGAAATTTTACAAACGAATGATGCATATAATCGAATGTAAAAATTTTAATTGAAAAAATTTTTCGTTTAATATACCATGCTTCATTCTGATGAATCGAATAGAACTCGGTACTGGTGGTAGAAAATATTGCTATAGCTTCATGAAAATAGAGAATACAATAATAGATTTCATACATTTATTATATTATACAATGGTTCAAGTCACGCCACTAGTAAATATTTATAAAGTTAAGCCCGATTTACATCGATCCATTAGCTCAAGTAGCTGGCGCCA
Source organism: Chrysoteuchia culmella (assembly GCA_910589605.1). Lineage (NCBI taxonomy): Eukaryota > Metazoa > Arthropoda > Insecta > Lepidoptera > Crambidae > Chrysoteuchia > Chrysoteuchia culmella. The sequence goes on from OU342651.1 coordinate 10,106,864, forward strand.
GTTGCTGGTACATAAAGTGGAAAAGCTGTTCTACTCCATGCCAGTGCGGCACTGATGTGACATGTGAACTACTGGATAAATGTAAATCCTATCCGGTTTAAACGCTATTTCGCCATTAAAATAACTGTGCAGATTTCACCGACTGTCGATTAGCTGATCGTGGTTCGAAATATCGTTTTGACTCTGTAAACTGTTTAAACAAACAACTGAAATACAATAATATTATTCGGACGGTTATTCAGTTGAACTCGGGCTTAAAATGGTGGTACAGTACAGACTAGAGATCATGGACGCGATTGTGTAAAGTAATCGTACCTAGTCTTATTTAGGACATATTCATATGTACATAATGTATTGTATGATTTGTAAGTAGGTATATCATCGTCTGCAATCTGTAGACATGCGAATGACATATTTGATAGTATACTAATAAATACGATCACTACACATTTGCCAATCTTATCACAGATTGATACAATAAACCTACCAATAAATAGCCACCACACCAACTACTATAAATAACAAGGAAAAAAGTACCTACCTACGCATGAGTTTTACGAGAGGTTCAAGTCGTGGGTACTATAATCAAAATAGGGCTTAGAGCGAGTTAGTAAATGTCCAAACCAGTCCAAACGTTATCATCGCGTGAGAGTAACATTTTGACAGATAGCCTTAATGCAATTGGAATAAGGTTTAGAATTATACTCTATTCGCAAACTTCGGCGTAAGCGAGTTAAGTGAGGAAACTCACACTAAGCACTCGGCACGTCAAGTTTTACTAGCACTACGAAAACCGTCATTACTAACGGCATCTACCTCAGTTACTTAAGACTGTTATGGTGAAGTGAATGGTTTTATTTACTACTCGTTGTGTAGGTATAGGGTCAAAACCATGGAGGTGGATAATTTCACTATGGAGGTGGATTTGTAATACAATTTAAATATAATTTAATATTAATATATTTAATATTTAAATTTACAAGTGACGTGGCTCGACCAGCCTTAAGCCGCGTATTCACCAAACAAAAGTTGCGGACAAAGGGTTTGAACCTTTTGGCTCTATCCCCGGTTCGCCATTTAAAAAATTCTTTAAAATGACGTCGCACGATAACACCTGTATAGGTAGGGAATGTAAAGATGTAAAAAGATGAAAAATATCATACAACATAATGCCCTAAAGTTTCAGGTTAGTGGGATAATTGGACCTAAAGATACAAAGATGATATTTAGGGTCGACATTATTCATTTTCACCAACGAACGGTACGGAGACCGGTTGCGTATTTTGATTTCTGGCGCCTTGGGCCAATTAGGTAAGCAGCCCCCGGTATTGCATTCACAAAAAATATGTCATCATTATCATATTTCAACAATGGAAAAAGCGATAAGTGAAAAATACTATACACCAATTAAAATGACACTTGTTTTGACAATAATAGTAATGTTTTTATTTATTTTTTAATCTGTACTCTAGGTTCTGTCATAGTTCACAACTTTTGTTTATGTTAGCTTCAATAAATTCAGGATTGGCTAAAAAGCACGATGTAGATTTGATTATTTGGTATGTTGTTAAGCTCAGTTAGGGTATTGTAAATCCAAGTTTTGCTGCAATTTAAAGCGAGATATTGGCATAAATTTTCGTTCTTTGAGCAAGATTTTCTTGAAAGGCCCAATTTTTTTTGTTAATTTCACTTTTGACCTGAAAATCATCCATTAAGCTACGATTCAGTACTTTGAAAAAGTTTATTAAATTGCAACATTTTAGCTTTATTACTGCTCTTTAAAATTAGGACCTAATTAGGAACATTTCTTTATAATTTATGGACTAAGCTATAGTTTTATGGCTAACTTTGACAGAAAATCCTGAAAATTTGAGATCTCCTGAATTTTTTATGTAAAAGTTATAAATTCTGCGTTGAACAAGATAAACAAGATTCAGTAGTTTTATTAAGTTAACTAAATTTGCAAAAATATAAGCTCAATTAGAGCTCCATTATGTGACGCTATGAGATAAATATTGCAAAAATATTCAAGTCTACAAAGTAAATCACTACTTGCAGTGAAAAATATTGTAAAGGTTTCATAAATTATAAAATCCACATCTTTGGTCTCCAAGACGGAAGTAATGGTCCTTCAAAGATGGTCAATGTTTCTGAAGATTTGCTCCGGTTAAAAGTACAATATTGGCAAAAATACTTATAACTAAAAAATAAGAAACAACTCCAAAAAGTAAAAAATAAACATTTTGGAGTCGGTGCCAGCACTGCCAGCCGAGGCAGCGATGGTACATTCTACCGACACGCGACGCAACGACTCCAAAAGGTGGTATATTTTTTACTCTTTGAAGTCAGTTTATATTTTTCATAAATGTTTTTTATTCCACATTTTTTTAAGTTAGAATATGACCCGTGCTCGAAGATCTCCGTAGTGCTTCCCAAAGAGTGGGTCTTAGGATGAACATGGATAAGACGAAAATTGTACCCACTCCAGTTCACGTTGGGAACACTACACTCGAAGTTGTTGACCACTACGTTTACCTTGGACAGACAATCCAGTTAGGTAAGTCCAACTTCGAGAAAGAGATCTCCCATCGAATCCAACTCGGTTGGGCAGGATTCGGGAAGCTCCGTAAAATCTTCGCGTCCAACTTACCGCAGTGTCTCAAGACGAAAGTCTATGACCAGTGTGTGTTGCCAGTGATGACTTATGGTAGTGAAACGTGGTCGCTAACTATGGGTCTGATAAGAAGGCCCAAGGACCCAGCGTGCAATGGAGAGGGCTATGCTCGGCGTTTCCCTACGTGATCGAATCAGAAATGAGGAGATCCGTAGGAGAACTAAAGTAACTGACATCGAAGGATTGCTCAGCTGAAGTGGCAGTGGGCGGGACACATAGCGAGAAGAACCGATGGCCGTTGGGGCGGAAAGGTTCTGGAATGGCGACCGCGCACAGTTCTGGGTTTGGGTTTGATTGGTGCATGTTCTTAGATAGATGTTACGGTGACAGCTTACCAGGGGGCGCTACAGTAAACATTCGTTGGTGCAAAACCAAAACTGCTAGTTCTCCAAACCTACTAGTCTCAATTTGATGCGGGTTTCGGTGATGGGTTTGGGTCTGATTGGTGCACGTTCTTAGATAGGTGATACGGTGACAACTCGCCAGGGGGCGCTGCAGTAAACTTTTGTTTGTACAAACCAAAAGTACTAGTCCTATTTGATGCGGTTTTCAGTGACGGGTTCGGGTTTGATAGGTGCATGTTCTTAGATAGGTTTTACGGTGACGAATCACCAAGGGGCACTGCAGTTAACATTTGTTTGTGCAAAACCAATACTACTAGTCCGATTTTGATGCGGTTTTCAGTAAAGGGTTTTATGTTGTACCTATAATGTACATAAAACCTATGCTCTCTAAAAAGGTTGAAATAAAAGGACAATTAAATTTTTTGAAAAAGACCCACGACTGTTAAAACGTAAGTTGAAAAAGATTTTTTTTTTACTTATGTTATCCTTTTCCAATTTACATTTAAGCCCCAAAGTATAATTTATTCGGGTTTTTTTAACTTTAATTATCTGGCTAATGTGACACTTTAGGGCATTATTATCATAACATTTTTGTTCCTCTATGTGGCCCCTGTTCATTTATATAAGTAGGTATTATTGTGCGAAGTCATTTTAAAAAATAAATTGGCATCTCACGATAATCCATACTGCGAACTGAAGCTAGGCCAGCCTCCACACAAAAAAAAAACCCTTCTGTGGGTGGATACACGGCTTGATGAGTAGGATTTGTTCGTTTAGTTGGGCCAGACGACGCTCTCGATCCAGTCGAGGTAGCGCGAGACGCGCGTGTAGACGCCCGGCGTGGTGGTGCCGCAGCCGTTGCCGAACGAGGTGACGCCCACTAGTCGGTAGTAGTTCTCTCCTCTCAACGATACTTGCAGGGGCCCACCTGAATCACCCTGTGCAAACCAATAAGTATAATTTAATGATATCTAGAGGCTAGTTGTTGAACTTAATTAAAAAAGATTGCTGTCAATTTGACGATAATGTACTAATTGTATAGTCACATGTTTGTATTGTATAAACACAACCTTGTCACATTACAATATAGAGTGACATTTGTGGACACAAGAGAGCTTTGTGTCGTGCGTGTCATAGAGCAACGCGGCTTTTGAGACACGAAAGCCGTTGCTCTATGGTGTGTGTATGTGTCAATACAATAAGGTTGTTTGCCCCGCGGCAGCTAGCGCCACGCGCTGTAGTGCGGCGCGCAACGCTCGCGGTCACGGCCGGCATGTTAGCTGCATCATGCGACCACCGCTGTGTGCAGTGAGCTAGTACCTGGCACGCGTCGCTGTGGCCCAGCGGGTCGATGGCGCACACCTGCTGCGGGATGATGCCCTGCGGCAGCTAGCGCCACGCGCTGTAGTGCGGCGCGCAACGCTCGCGGTCACGGCCGGCATGTTAGCTGCATCATGCGACCACCGCTGTGTGCAGTGAGCTAGTACCTGGCACGCGTCGCTGTGGCCCAGCGGGTCGATGGCGCACACCTGCTGCGGGATGATGCCCTGCGGCAGCTAGCGCCACGCGCTGTAGTGCGGCGCGCAACGCTCGCGGTCACGGCCGGCATGTTAGCTGCATCATGCGACCACCGCTGTGTGCAGTGAGCTAGTACCTGGCACGCGTCGCTGTGGCCCAGCGGGTCGATGGCGCACACCTGCTGCGGGATGATGCCCTGCGGCAGCTAGCGCCACGCGCTGTAGTGCGGCGCGCAACGCTCGCGGTCACGGCCGGCATGTTAGCTGCATCATGCGACCACCGCTGTGTGCAGTGAGCTAGTACCTGGCACGCGTCGCTGTGGCCCAGCGGGTCGATGGCGCACACCTGCTGCGGGATGATGCCCTGCGGCAGCTAGCGCCACGCGCTGTAGTGCGGCGCGCAACGCTCGCGGTCACGGCCGGCATGTTAGCTGCATCATGCGACCACCGCTGTGTGCAGTGAGCTAGTACCTGGCACGCGTCGCTGTGGCCCAGCGGGTCGATGGCGCACACCTGCTGCGGGATGATGCCCTGCGGCAGCTAGCGCCACGCGCTGTAGTGCGGCGCGCAACGCTCGCGGTCACGGCCGGCATGTTAGCTGCATCATGCGACCACCGCTGTGTGCAGTGAGCTAGTACCTGGCACGCGTCGCTGTGGCCCAGCGGGTCGATAGCGCACACCTGCTGCGGGATGATGCCCTGCGGCAGCTTGCGCCACGCGCTGTAGTGCGGCGCGCAACGCTCGCGGTCACGGCCGGCATGTTAGCTGCATCATGCGACCACCGCTGTGTGCAGTGAGCTAGTACCTGGCACGCGTCGCTGTGGCCCAGCGGGTCGATGGCGCACACCTGCTGCGGGATGATGCCCTGCGGCAGCTTGCGCCACGCGCTGTAGTGCGGCGCGCAACGCTCGCGGTCACGGCCGGCATGTTAGCTGCATCATGCGACCACCGCTGTGTGCAGTGAGCTAGTACCTGGCACGCGTCGCTGTGGCCCAGCGGGTCGATGGCGCACACCTGCTGCGGGATGATGCCCTGCGGCAGCTTGCGCCACGCGCTGTAGTGCGGCGCGCAACGCTCGCGGTCACGGCCGGCATGTTAGCTGCATCATGCGACCACCGCTGTGTGCAGTGAGCTAGTACCTGGCACGCGTCGCTGTGGCCCAGCGGGTCGATGGCGCACACCTGCTGCGGGATGATGCCCTGCGGCAGCTTGCGCCACGCGCTGTAGTGCGGCGCGCAACGCTCGCGGTCACGGCCGGCATGTTAGCTGCATCATGCGACCACCGCTGTGTGCAGTGAGCTAGTACCTGGCACGCGTCGCTGTGGCCCAGCGGGTCGATGGCGCACACCTGCTGCGGGATGATGCCCTGCGGCAGCTAGCGCCACGCGCTGTAGTGCGGCGCGCAACGCTCGCGGTCACGGCCGGCATGTTAGCTGCATCATGCGACCACCGCTGTGTGCAGTGAGCTAGTACCTGGCACGCGTCGCTGTGGCCCAGCGGGTCGATGGCGCACACCTGCTGCGGGATGATGCCCTGCGGCAGCTTGCGCCACGCGCTGTAGTGCGGCGCGCAACGCTCGCGGTCACGGCCGGCATGTTAGCTGCATCATGCGACCACCGCTGTGTGCAGTGAGCTAGTACCTGGCACGCGTCGCTGTGGCCCAGCGGGTCGATGGCGCACACCTGCTGCGGGATGATGCCCTGCGGCAGCTAGCGCCACGCGCTGTAGTGCGGCGCGCAACGCTCGCGGTCACGGCCGGCATGTTAGCTGCATCATGCGACCACCGCTGTGTGCAGTGAGCTAGTACCTGGCACGCGTCGCTGTGGCCCAGCGGGTCGATGGCGCACACCTGCTGCGGGATGATGCCCTGCGGCAGCTAGCGCCACGCGCTGTAGTGCGGCGCGCAACGCTCGCGGTCACGGCCGGCATGTTAGCTGCATCATGCGACCACCGCTGTGTGCAGTGAGCTAGTACCTGGCACGCGTCGCTGTGGCCCAGCGGGTCGATGGCGCACACCTGCTGCGGGATGATGCCCTGCGGCAGCTTGCGCCACGCGCTGTAGTGCGGCGCGCAACGCTCGCGGTCACGGCCGGCATGTTAGCTGCATCATGCGACCACCGCTGTGTGCAGTGAGCTAGTACCTGGCACGCGTCGCTGTGGCCCAGCGGGTCGATGGCGCACACCTGCTGCGGGATGATGCCCTGCGGCAGCTTGCGCCACGCGCTGTAGTGCGGCGCGCAACGCTCGCGGTCACGGCCGGCATGTTAGCTGCATCATGCGACCACCGCTGTGTGCAGTGAGCTAGTACCTGGCACGCGTCGCTGTGGCCCAGCGGGTCGATGGCGCACACCTGCTGCGGGATGATGCCCTGCGGCAGCTTGCGCCACGCGCTGTAGTGCGGCGCGCAACGCTCGCGGTCACGGCCGGCATGTTAGCTGCATCATGCGACCACCGCTGTGTGCAGTGAGCTAGTACCTGGCACGCGTCGCTGTGGCCCAGCGGGTCGATGGCGCACACCTGCTGCGGGATGATGCCCTGCGGCAGCTAGCGCCACGCGCTGTAGTGCGGCGCGCAACGCTCGCGGTCACGGCCGGCATGTTAGCTGCATCATGCGACCACCGCTGTGTGCAGTGAGCTAGTACCTGGCACGCGTCGCTGTGGCCCAGCGGGTCGATGGCGCACACCTGCTGCGGGATGATGCCCTGCGGCAGCTTGCGCCACGCGCTGTAGTGCGGCGCGCAACGCTCGCGGTCACGGCCGGCATGTTAGCTGCATCATGCGACCACCGCTGTGTGCAGTGAGCTAGTACCTGGCACGCGTCGCTGTGGCCCAGCGGGTCGATGGCGCACACCTGCTGCGGGATGATGCCCTGCGGCAGCTAGCGCCACGCGCTGTAGTGCGGCGCGCAACGCTCGCGGTCACGGCCGGCATGTTAGCTGCATCATGCGACCACCGCTGTGTGCAGTGAGCTAGTACCTGGCACGCGTCGCTGTGGCCCAGCGGGTCGATGGCGCACACCTGCTGCGGGATGATGCCCTGCGGCAGCTAGCGCCACGCGCTGTAGTGCGGCGCGCAACGCTCGCGGTCACGGCCGGCATGTTAGCTGCATCATGCGACCACCGCTGTGTGCAGTGAGCTAGTACCTGGCACGCGTCGCTGTGGCCCAGCGGGTCGATGGCGCACACCTGCTGCGGGATGATGCCCTGCGGCAGCTAGCGCCACGCGCTGTAGTGCGGCGCGCAACGCTCGCGGTCACGGCCGGCATGTTAGCTGCATCATGCGACCACCGCTGTGTGCAGTGAGCTAGTACCTGGCACGCGTCGCTGTGGCCCAGCGGGTCGATGGCGCACACCTGCTGCGGGATGATGCCCTGCGGCAGCTAGCGCCACGCGCTGTAGTGCGGCGCGCAACGCTCGCGGTCACGGCCGGCATGTTAGCTGCATCATGCGACCACCGCTGTGTGCAGTGAGCTAGTACCTGGCACGCGTCGCTGTGGCCCAGCGGGTCGATGGCGCACACCTGCTGCGGGATGATGCCCTGCGGCAGCTAGCGCCACGCGCTGTAGTGCGGCGCGCAACGCTCGCGGTCACGGCCGGCATGTTAGCTGCATCATGCGACCACCGCTGTGTGCAGTGAGCTAGTACCTGGCACGCGTCGCTGTGGCCCAGCGGGTCGATGGCGCACACCTGCTGCGGGATGATGCCCTGCGGCAGCTTGCGCCACGCGCTGTAGTGCGGCGCGCAACGCTCGCGGCTCACGGCCGATATGTTGGCTTTTAGTAGCACGGTGCTCTTTAAATTTTCTGTCAATTACAAGCTCAAATTTGATAAACTTTAACACAAATTTTTTTAGTGGATTTGAAATTTTAGGCGATTTTAAACTACCGAAATTACTGAAAAACATGAAAAATGATTTAGAAGTAAATAAACAACTTTAACAAAAATAGGTACAATACGATGTACATAAATACATAGTAATTACGTACTGGTCGTGCTAGTCCGGCCCCAGCCCGTGACGGTGAGCTCCTCGGCGGGATCGGCGTCGCTTGAGTACAGGCACACTGCGTTTAGAGTGCTCGACACTCTCACTGGACTCTCCAACCTGAACCGTAGCAAAAATTCTACTACTTAATACACAGGTGCGTGCATTGGTTTTCCAGCATGGTTGGCACTGTAGATCTAACTAGTAACTTTGTACTTATCCTATCCTGCTACCTTATATTATAAGTTCGGAAGTTTGTGAGGATATTTGGATGAATGAATGTTTGTTACTCTTTCAAGCAAAAACTACTGAACTGACTAAGATGAAGCTTCACACCAATGTAGCTTATACATCAGAAAACCACATAGGCTGCAAATTATCCTAATATTCTCACGGTAACGGCAACCACATAGTTAGTCATAAATGATAAAATTCGTAATATTTAAGTAGGAATATTAAAATGATGAAGAGTTTGATTGTTTAAGCACGCTAATCTCCGGAACTACTAGTTCGAATTGAAAAAATATTTTTGTGTTGGATAGTCCATTTATCTAGGAAGGTTATAAGATATTTAACATCACATTTATGTAATGTAAAACGTTGCAAAAACGGGGAACTTTTGGAAGCTTCCGTTGCGGACGGTGTGTAAACGGTTAAAGTTAAGTAAAAATCATGTATAACGAAATTAGACCCGATCAAAAGTTCTAAAAAAAAAAGTCCGCGACAGCATATAACTATGTTTTAAGGTTTACTCACTATAACCATTTTTAAGATAATAAAAATTGTTCTAAACTAATGTATTATTTGAGAAGCTGTTTTCATAAACATGATATAATCCTTATCTAAATAAATACGTTAATCATCACAAGTATTTAATTTTGAATAAAATTGCCCTTTACATCTTTTAATTCTAATGAATATCTTAGGAAATATCACACTTTTAAAATAACTCCTCAACAAAATAATTCACGACCAAATTCATTCGGTAGGCTTGCTTCGAGTAGGCAATTTGGAGACTGCCTACCGGTAGGTATTCAGTATTTAGCGTAAGGAACATCTTACCGCAATAGGAGCCAATGATATAAGTTGTTATGAAAAAGAGATACACGAATCTTTAACATCTATAAAATGGTGGTTAAAAAGCAACAATCTTATAAAAAAAATTGAGTAAGACACAGATTATGCAATTCAGTCAAAGGTCGTCGAATATACAATTAAATAGCATAAAGAACACCATTTGTATGACAAACACGGCTAAATTTCTTGGTCTCATGATAGACAGTATCGTTAATTGGAAAGCCCATATTGAGGTTATTTCCAAAAAACTTGGCAGCACTGCATATGCGCTATTTAAACTATCTGCAGTGTTGAATTTTGACGCGTTGTTGACTGCATATCACGGCTTAGCTGCTTCAACATTGAGATTCGGCATAATCGGAAACTCTACTAATCGGGACATTGCTTTCAAAATGCAAAAAAGATGCATCAGGTCAATGTTTAGACTTGAAGTTACTGACAGTTGCAAACCATATTTCGTAAAATATAACATTCTTTCACTTCCGTCCCTATATATTTTTGAAGTTATCATGTTTGTGAAATGTAACCCACACTTGTTTCCCAGACTCTCTGACACGGTTGTCCGCAATATACGAGATAAACACAAACTACGAGCACAAGCTTCTAAAACTGCTCTTCTACAAAATAGTGTTTATTATATGGGCTCTAAACGTTTTAATAAAATCCCGAAATCTTTAAAAGAATGTAATAATATTATTATTTTCAAAAGTAAATTCGCATTTCTCATTAATAAATGTTATTATAATGTAAAAGAATTTCTGAATGATAAAATTTTATGATGTTTTAATGTGCTACTGATATTGTTATTTTAAGATATTATTTAGTTAAGATTTATTGACTTTTTTTTTTTATAATTTTTCATCAACAATGTATTCTATATTAGTGATTACAATTAAATAATTGACTACTTCCCTATATAGATTTTTGTGTTGCATGCATTTCTAATAACAATATAAATGACATTTAATTAAACTCGCCATTCTAAATTTGTACGCCTACAATGGTAAGACATGTTGATACTCGTACCATTATCTTAATTATATTTTTAAGAACTATGCCACACATGTTTCTACAAATTAATAAATTCTATTCTATTCTATTCTAGTGGGTGAGTGTTGAATAGAAGTTTAAACTAACATAAAATAACTTTAACACTAATTCTAAATTTATTTAGGGTTTGAATGAGGTAGGCACTGCCTAATTACCTATATGGAATGCACGCCCCTGTTAATACAACCACATATTAATTATAATATTATACTAACCAGTTCTGTTCACGACAGAAACATGGCAATTATTTTTAGTGGTGGTTTTAGTAATAACAGAGGTCAATAAATGTAGCCGGTGCTTATTTGTTTTACCTAATGAATGGTGCTCCTAACGGGCAATATTATGCTGGAATTATGTGTGGCCAGCAACTTGTTATATGCATCTTACTCTAGATATAAAGTCAGCGTGAGACAGCAATATTTGCCAGCCAGAAATCCCGTTGAAGAGCACCATAAGCCTAAGATGCCGTGAGTCAGCGGGGCGTGCACAGAACAGAAAAAACATCCCTGCCTCTACTCATACACCGATAGCCGTGTCGATCTGTCGCGATCTAGATATCTGTAGGCTTATTACGAGTTTGGCAAACTCGACGTTACAGTAAACGTTAATGTAAAATGTAGCTCTGTCTATTTCATATTTAGCGACTGTTTTACCGACATGAGCAGTGTATCCGATAGTCTACGCTCACGAGTCCTGTAAATGTCATGTTAAGCAAACTCGTAATAGGGGTACTGATCGCGATCTCTATATACAGATACTGCATCCCCTACAATGAAAATGGACACACTTGAGCGAATGAGGGGCGATTATCACTTATTAGCGGCGTAAAGCGCCATCTAGCACACATAAATCGCTTTTCAGACTACGCTATAATATAATAGCATATAGCTTATAGCTCATAGCACAACGATATCGCTCACCATACATAGGCGGTCTTATGACCGCTTATTGTGTGTTCCTCTTTTTTGTCATTTTCTCTGTATGTGTTTGTTTTTGTATCGTGTGCAATAAAGTTTTTATTACTATAATTATTAAGTATATTAAATACACCTACCCAAAATGCCACTATAATTTTTTGTCTGCAAAAATCACTTTGTTTTTCATAGTGTTTGTATGAATGACAAAGTTATATTTGCGGTTTTGGAAAATGTGCTATAGCTCTGAAACTGCTCTATTTCGTTTAAACCAGTTTTCGTTGAAAGTTATAATAAAGATCTACAGCATATCTTTTTTTAGATTTTTCACTTTCTTATTTTAAAAGTTAGAGGGACACACACAATCACACACATTTTACTACTTTGAAAGTGTATATTCAAACGGTTGACTTTGAAAAAACTGTTTTAGGAACCTTAATGTAATTTTTAAAGACCTATCTAAAGATTATACACGTATATGATTGATGAAAAAAAATATTTTCAGTTTCAGTTCCATGTACAGGAAGCCCCCCTTAATATATATTCTTTTTTTTTTGTGTAAAAACTGTGTAATCCTCATAGTTTTGGAATAAAGTGGTTGTGACATTTTACCACTTTGGAAGTGTATATCTTTCAAACGGTTTACTTTGAGATAAACTGTTTTAGAAACTTCAATATATTTTTTTAATACCTATCTATAGATACCCCACACGTATAGGTTTGATGAAAAAATATTTTTTCAGTTTTAGTTCCATGTATTGGGAGTTTTAGTTCCCTTAATACATATATTTTTTAATATTTTTAATATTTTTTAAAATAAACCGTAATGCGGTTTACAGAATACATGTACCTACCAAGTTTCAACTGTGTAATACTCATTGTTTTGGAATAAAGTGGCTGTGACATACATCGGACAGACAGACATGACGAATCTATAAGGGTTCCGTTTTTTGCCATTAGGCTACGGATCCCTAAAAATGAACCACTGTTTCCCATGGTCGCATCACGCGTGAACGGATGGAATGATTTTGCTGATACATTATTTGTTGTGTTTATTATTGTCAGCAGAAGGTTATTATGAAAGAAAAAAATTTAGTTCGAAATACCTCATATGGAACCATAGCAGTCCAGCCAAACTATAAAAGATACGATAATAGCAACTTAGGAAAAATTTTTGAGCGTATTGAGCATTTTCTATTGACGTACAAATATCGTAGGTCTGGTACACCTTATGTATAACCCTAGCAGCCAAGCTAAACTATAAAAAATACGAATATAGCCTTGGGATAAATTTTAGCGTGATAAGTGTTTTCAATTGACGTATAACATCGAGGGTCTGGCACACCTGATGTGGAACCCAGCAGCCCAGCTTAAGTATTAGAGATACGAATACAGCGGCTTGGGTTCTTCTTGGCGGTAGAGTTCTTCAGCGAATGAGTACTTTCTGTTTGGGTATAAAAATCGATGGCGGTTGGGGCGCAGTGGTTCCGAAATGGCGAACGTGCACCGAGCGATGCTCTGTAGGTAGGCGCCCGTCAAGGTGGACCGACAATCTGGTGAAGGTTGCGGGTTACCGCTGGATGCGAGCAGCGCAGAACCGATCGTTGTGGAGGTCTTTGGAGGGGGGCTATAGGTACCCAGCAGGCAGTGGCCGTCGTGCGGCTGATATGATGATGAAAGAAAAACTAAAGATCTGGTACCTACACCTGATGTGGAACCCTAGCAGCCCTTCTAAGGTTTAGGACTTCTAAGGACCCGGCGAACTTCGTACCGCCTCAGAATTATTAAATGTTGTATATATTCGTATCTCCTATACCTAAACGTACGACCCTACTTATCTAATATATCAACATCATGTAAAAAATATCAAAATTGGATTATGTTTAAGGGGGGAGAAACGTTATCGCTTCTCCCCCTTTTTTGTATGAAAATTTACAGCTACACAATCCTCTTAAAACACATAAATAAATAACAAATTCGGAGTTCTTGGCCGAGGGAAAGCCCCCACACTCACATAGCTCCTCGTACTATTACAACAAAATACATAAAAAAGTACTAACATTAAGAAATAGATGGCGCTGTTCGTAGTTCAAGCCAAACATTATGTTTCGAATTCCCGATTGCTTTCATGGTTGGTTATGAAACAATGATATTTGAGTTAGGTATACAAAAACCTGAAAGTATTTCGTTTAGAATTAGTAACCCGATCGAATGCAAACCGTGTTATGTTTAACGTTAAACCAGTTTTAATTCTTATTGACTTCGATCATTTGATGAAGCGTATTGTATTATATCCCAAAAATAATGAAACTTTAGTGCCACTAATTCATAATTCACATTGGACCAGCAGTGTCCATAACCAAGCGTAAATAACTTTGTTGTATGTCGTTTGAATAACTGTATTGCACTTTAGTAGGTTGACTACGCTATTAATATTTGAATAACCGTTACCTCAATAGTGCAATGTCATGGTATTTAAAACGGCGCGCGTAGTCCGGGTGGATAATGCTGCGAGCTATCCTATAGTCAGTCTCGTCGTTCCAGGAGCTGTCGCCTATTTCCACCACTCCAGCCCGGGCTATAGTTGGCTCCACTCTGAAACGCATGGTTTATTTCGCCTTCTTAGGTAATTGCTACATTTTTTTATTTATACAAATTATCGTGTCCAATGGCCCGGTTGTGGGCACTTTGAACCTTAATTCTATGTAAATAAGTATTAAATGAAACTAGCCACCGGGGCGGGGATTAAGAGCGTCTATAGTCTTTTTAAACTAGGATGATTCCTATGACGTTCAAAGTTTGACAGTTCTAGAGATGTCCCCATATTGAAATCCTATCGACTTATCCATCGATTTTTTCTAAAAGTAAATGTATGTACCTACTTTTGAAGAAATTGCAATACATTTTACTACTTTTTCAGCCACGTGGAATCCGTTTGTCCGGTTATAATAGCGTAACTTATATCATCCCAGGTAAACATAATATAGGATAAAAAGTATTGTATGTCTTATTTAAGTGGTAAAATAAAATATTAAGCTGTCAATGTAAATGTCAGCAGAAACATTTCATTTATAGCATCAAAAAACTCGCTGGTCTTGTTTTGTTTTAATATTTAAGGTTAGTATCTTCTTTTTCACTATAATCGACTTATGTTTATAAGTTAAGTTAAGTGGCAGTTGTCGATTTTGTGGACTCCCCACTAACCTGTTCCGAATCGCACATTGCACTAAAAAAATATATATATTTTTCTATAGTATTCAATTAAAATGTAATTAATAGACAAAGATTTTACTTTATATTTTCAGAGAGGTGTAATTCTTACATTTTTTCTGTCTAAATTGCTACAGTAAATAAATAATTTTTCTAAATCATCATCAATCATTTTTTTGAGATACGAGTAGTTTAAGTGATTCTGAAAATTTTTAAGTGTCACAGGAATCATACTAGATGAAAAAGACTATAGTAGCATACAACTTCATAGGACATTCGGGGAACTTCCCGGTTTCCTTAATGGTTAACTGAGATGTTCCCCGACTGTATATAAATGAATAAATAAATAAATATTTCTTACACTCACACCAATTAACCTAGCCCCAAAGTAAGCACTTGTATTATGGGATACTAGGTTAACGAATATATATACATAAAATTATACATATATAAGTATTTACGTGTAGAAATATATATAAACGTCCAGGACTCAGGTAAAAATGCTCGTATTCATCATACAAACATTTGCCCCTACCGGGATTCGAACCCGGGACCCCAGAGTAGGCGACACCTTGAAACCGGTGTACGAACCACTCGACCACGGAGGTCGTCCTATAATAGTCCATAAATATTTATTTTTTATGATAAAAAATTCAATGAATGATTTTAATGACAAGTCACAAAAAAATATTGAATACAAACATTTACAAAAATTTAGTTATTTGGAGAAAACCTTTTTACTTAAAAGCTTGTACTAAAGTGCAATCACAACGTGCAACATTGCCAAAATTAATAAGTAGCTAATTATTCAGGGCTTAATATTTAGTTGGGTTAGAAATGCATTGAGCCAACTACTTTAATAGTCGGCGCACATTATGGCGAAGCGCATATTGCATAAACTATATTTGACCTTGATTGTGTTGAAATAACAGCGATCAATTAACATGGCATTTAAGTGCGCAACTTGTCTCCTGCAGTCCTCTGTGGGACGGTGCTCTGAGCTTCGTCATAAGTGCGCCGGCCCTAATATTTCATTAGTTTTTACCTCTCCAAATTATCTATGCAGTGAGCAGCAGTTAGGACATACGACCTCGATATTAAAGCCCCACCACAGTCGAACTGGTATCCATTACCCCGATCAAACCCTAGAGCCACCTGTGGTAATTAGAATTTTTATTTCATATTACAAGCACAGATTATAATAATACTATACTAACTATATATCTTTATAGTAAAGACCAGAGAGACTGCATCATATACAAAGAAAATAGATGCATTTGAGCGTATGAGATTGAGGAGCGATTATTACTTGTTGCCGGTGTAATGCGCCATCTAGTGCACGTAATGGACAAAAATATTGTCTTATAGTTGCGTTAGATGGCGCTTTATCGCCAATTATACTATATAACTGCGTTCATCCAGTCAGAAAATGTAGAATATCATCATTCATGTGTTAGAACACAAATAACAAATTCGGAGTTTTTTGTCGGGGGAAATCTCTCATATTTATAGCTAGCACGTTGTATAAACAAATACGTTATAGTACTAATATTTAGAAATAGTTGGCGCTGTTCGTTTTCCGTATGTTCCGATTGGGGACAGTTGCAGAAAAGTCAAAGTTCAACAAGACATAAATAGTATTAATTATCACGCTGGGTTTTCAAAGCTAGTTATATAGGAAGTGACACAAAGAATTGGAATCTGATTGCGATTATGATAGTATAAGGTGGGTTATAGACATACGAACTTAAAGACTGCGGTTTTTAAGTTCGAAAACTTAGTCGGCTCACCGTTGGTGACACACGTGAAAGGTTTGGTCACAATGTACTGCGATGTCGTCGGCGAAGTTCCGCGGCAATTTTAAAGTACGTGTACTGAAGGTGCCACACAAGTCTGCGTACTAACTCGCACGTCTATCACCCACTTAAGTGATACCCATAAGTTAGACCTATTATAACGAACTATTAAAAAAATAAAACAGTAATGGCCGGTTGCACCAAAGTTAATTTTACTAAGTCGTATATAAAGTATGACGTAATTTGTTTGTCAAAGTTGTTGAAAATGTATGGAGTTTGACAGCTTTATACAGTTACGCAGCAGTTATACAGCAGTTCTTTATACTATATACGAATTGGTGCAACCGGCCATAACAGTTTAGACATAGAAGCCAGCAAGTTCATGTCAAATTGTTCTAATCGACTTTGAACACGTAAGCCGCTGGGTTCGCAATTGTCTGAAGTTTGACATAGTGTCATATCGTGACATGATAGTGACATAGAGTCGACGTTGGTTAACTGTACCTTCAGACACACAAGTTAATGTTTAACCACAAATCAAAAAACATATAACCTACAATAATATAAACAGTATAATAATAATTGGTTACATTGAAGTATGAGGAAAATAATTATTTTTAATACCTAAGATAACAATATAGTGTAATTATATTTACCATATGAGGAAATTCTCCCAATGACGCTACTTCGCCTCCAATAATGTTTAAATTTATGGGTTGAATTGAAGATTCAATAATAGCTTTGCATTCTGTAAAAGATACAATATACTTAATGAAAATTTGTCTTCCAGGTCGCGAGCGCACGAGGTACACATTCGTCTCCTGACGAGCGCGGAGGGGTGCCCTTTCGGTCGCATAATGTTATTAGTTATATTGTCGTTTGGCATAACACTTTTGGCATAAAGTCTTTTCGCATAAGCAGAGTTTTATGAAAGCAGAATGGTTTCATCGGCATAATTCTTACTTAATCTAATTTCCTTTAACATAATTTTAATAACCATAAAATTTAAGGGCATAATTGTTATACGTCTAAAGGCAATTTATTATAAAATAAGAAATGCATAATGTATTTATCCAAAACTATACCGTCTGTAGCCACCATAATAATCAAATAAGACTAAATTTATATTTAAGTTTGCGTGTTTGGTAGGTAATTAGGTCCCGATCCCGACCTGCCTTGTTCACCTTGCCGTGGTACTTGTATGCCCAATACTAGAGTGCAATTTAGAGGGATAGCAGCCCCCGCCCGCCGTAGCCACCATCTTGCTTGCATGTTTGCTTGCATGCTTACTTGCATACTTGCTTTGCATTTGCATGCATAGGATGTATGCATTGCATACTTGTTCACATTAAAGTATTTGCAATATATTTGATATTAAAGATTGCAATATATTTGATGAGATTGATATGCGAATAAATATTATGATTAGAAATCGTTATGGTGAAAACATTTATGCCAAAAAATATACTGAAATAGTACTGAAATACCATTATTAAAAAAGAGGTTTTGAGGAGAAAAAGTATGCGTTATGATTTAATTTGTATGCATGCTATGCGAAATGATGAGTATGCCAAAAAACGTTATGCATCTCTAAAATATGCCTTTCTGATTTATGCAATCGATTATGGACCCGTATCAATGAAAGCACGGTATAATCCATAAAAGCGTGTTTACATAGACATTGCGAGCTTCGCGAGGCATGCCTCGCAGTGTGGAAACGTCTTTGCCTCGCGAACCGGGTTAATATTCGGTTGCATTGATACATTCGTTTTTATACCATTTTTATACTGCGTAATTTTTGGGATTTCCCGACACCTTACCAGGGCCCTTGTTCACTATGACCACTTAGCGACTCCTTGCTCAAACCACACCAATGACGAACCTTCTTGGTTTCGACATTTTCAAAATTCATTTTCTCCATGATAGTTACATATTATAGAGTTATTGTACAAGTGCATGACAGTCACAAATTGTATAGTTATTTATCAAGTAAAATATCTTTAAAATTTGTAAGTGTTATAATTTTGAAAATGTCGAAACCCAAAAAAGGCGTTGGCGTGGTTTGAGCAAGGGATCAGTAAGTGGGCATAGTGAATACGGACCCGGGGGATTACAGAACAAACATATGAACCTTAAAGTGCTCAACATTGAGCTCGAAATTTATTGGGAAAGATATAAGTGAATATTGTATAAGGTCATCTAGCCTGGCTATTATTCAGTAACTTCAACTAACATTTTGGTTTAAGTACTCTAATTATTATATTAAATGATATAATAGGTATTTTTTTACCTCTTTCAGATTTCCTTTCTGTTATTTTCCCATTCTCTGTTGAGCCTGAAATATATAACAAAAAACTTAAGTTGTCAGTGCAGCAGAAAAAGATGAAGCAAGTTTTAGCAAGCCCCAGTTGTTGTCACTTTTATTTAATCCTTATTTACATAGTGTAAAATTCACAGTGGATTCAGACAAAAGCAGTCTACACTACTATTTCATTTCAAATATGCTAATACAACTTATCCAAAAGAATTAGTTTGTTTTTTTAGTTGACTTATTTATTTTAGCATACTTAACGTTAAAATAATAAAGCTCACAATCAGCGTTGGCATTAATTGACTAATTTATTTAATCAATTAATCAATCGATTAAACCCTAAATCGATAAATTTAATCACAATTAAAATAAATCGTGATTATCGATTGACGATTAACCCAAAGTAATCGTCAATCGTTAATTTGATTAACCCGATTAACGATTACTTTTATTTTATTAAACATGGATTTGTTTTACATAAGTCATAAGGGTCAGTCCACGGTGACGGGTGTGTCATATGTATATATATATATATATATATGTATGTATGTATATATATATATATATATATATATGTATGTATGTATGTATATATATATGTCAATGGGATCATGATAGTGCCATTAATATTTATAAGTTTCAAAGTAATAGGTGTAATCCAAAATAGTTACGACCGTTTAAAACCGCGCGGCGGATGTGACGCCAACTATTGCGAATAGTTCTACTCTTCTCCGAAATATCGTAGTTTTAGCGAAAATAATAAGCTAGTATAAAATTATTCACAATCATACAATTCAGTTTTAGTTAATTGATGTATTACAAAGTAGACAGTTGATTTCTCTAAGACATTTAATTTTTTTATCAGCCATAATACACCGTGACTGGTGTGACGAGTTGAGTTAGAGGATACATAAGATACAGAATAGTCTGTGTAATCAACTTATATTGATGTTTAATATTATAATAACAAATATTCAAGTATCTATCAACTTATTAAAAAAAAAAACATCTACTTTTTCATCAAATTTGTAGTAAATATGGGTTGGTGACAACTATTTCTCAACAATTTGGTCAAATGTGTCATTTTTAAGTTTGTGAGGATATTTGGGTGGATGAATCTTTCACGCAAAAACTACTGAACTGCTTAAGATGAAACTTTACAGCAATGTAGCGTATACATCAGAAAACCACATAAGCTGCAAATTATCCTGGTATTCCCACGGTAACGGCAACTACGAGAGCGGCCGCTAGTCATAAATGATAAGGTTCGTAATATTTAGTAGAAATATTAAAATGCTGCAAAGTTTGATTGTTTGAGCACGCTAATCTCCGGAACTACTAGTTCGAAATGAAAAATATTTTTGTGTTGAATAGTCCACTCATCAAGGTTATAAGATATTTAATATCACGCTACGATTAATAGAAGCAGAGCATTACTGTAACACGTTGCAAAACCGGGGAAAAAATATTACTTTTGGGAGCTTCCGTTGCGGACGGTGTGTAAACGGTTAAAGTTACGTAACATGTATGACGAAATTGTTCCCCATCAAAAGTTCTAAAAAAAGTCCGCGACAGCATATGTCTATGTTTTATGGTTAACTCACTATAACCATTTTTAAGATAATAAAATTTGTTCAATGTATCATTCGAGAAGCTGTTTTCATAAACATGATATTAATCTTTATCTAAATAAATACGTTAATCATCACAAATATATTAAGTATTTAATTTTGAACAAAATTGTCTTTTACATCATTTAATTTTAATAAATATCATAGGAAATATGATAGTTTTAAAATAACTCCTCAACACAATAATTCGCGACCAAATTAATTCGTCAGGTTACTTACTTTATACTGATATATTCCGAACGTTTAACTTTACACGTACAAATAGCGCCCTTCTTGCCGTGGGCGGTTAATACTTGAGCAATACTTTTTCTAAATAAGTTGTGTTCTTGTATAAAACGCTGCTTGCTCCGAGTAGGCAATTTGGAGACTGCCTACCGGTAGGTATCAGTATTTAGCGTAAGGAAAATTTTAGTGGGTGAGTGATGAATAGATGTTTTAACTAAACTAAAATAAAATAACATTAACACTTATTTTATATTTATTTAGGTTTTGAATGAGGTATGCACTGCCTAATTGCCTATATGGAATGCACGCCCCTGCTAGCAAGCTCATATTACCATTTGCATAAAACATGCTTAAAAGCTGTATTTGTAGAGTTTGTTTTTCATAAAATATACATGTGGAATTTGGTCTCGGGTATGCCTTGTGACGGGTGTGACCAACATAAATCAACGCGTAAACACGTAAAGAAATTTAATTTTACGCGCAAAAATATTTCCCATGGATAGTTTCAAATCATAGCCTTACTTTTGGAAAAGAAGTATATCTAAAAACACGATAAGGTTCGTGAAATATGAAATTTTTCCATAAAAAATGTGACGAGCGTGACAACGATACATGTGCTACATATCTGTGAATATAATTATCCCTACATAACTAATGAAATTAACTTTTGGTATAGGAAATTAACAATAACTCTTGCATCTGATGACGTATTAAACGGCGTGCTTTTCTACAGTTTAACATTAAAAAAAGCTTTGTCATTTTTGTGTATTATTTTGCCTCTATATTGAATTATCGTATTGACAGGTTTGTGAGAAAATATTTCGAAAATTACCCAAAAACTCCGGATTTTCTTACTCGTTTCGATACTTCATATCATTAACTATATTTATTTCATAGTTTGGCATAACATTTCGTAAAATAAAATTTGAACCTTCTGGTATCGATTACCGCGGACTGGCCCATAAGTAATAATTCATCATATTGATTGGGTTTGGTTACCAGTTGAAAAAGATCATGTATAGTGAAATAGAAAGCGAAGGCATGCATAATTTTACAAAAATAACCATTACACAAGGTGGAACCCTCCAATGCCACCGGAGGGAAAGCACTTATTCTAAATACTGAAGACAACAATTACTCTAAATTGAAAATTCCTTATTTTTTAGAAGAATCTTAACCGCATTCAAAGATTTTCGAAAATACGCTTGCTATACCTATTTAGTAATCGAACCGGCTAAAATTCGAAAAAATATCAACCCTTACTTTTATGGCTTCGATCGATAGAGTCAATTAAAAATATCTACTCTCTCTCTAACAAACATATTAAATTAAATGAAAGGAAATTAAACGAAAACTTAACTTATAATACAATGGAACAAGATAAGCACTACACTTTCTTTTGTTTTATTTGATTGTGCTTACGTTTGTTTTCTTTTTGTTCTATTGTCATTTTTCCCTACTTCTATTGTGATGTAATGTTTGTGTTTATGTGTACCTTTGTGTGATGTTAGAATATATATTTTTCTATTTCTATTTCATTTTTCCAAAGGATTTTTTTAGATTTTAGAAAAATCTTTTCCATTTTCATTAATAAAGGAATGTTACCTTTCTGTAAAATGTGCTGTCTTTACCATTCAAAGTACCCCGGGCCCCCTAACCCACAGGCGGCATCAGAAAATTTCACCCTGTCTAAGGTAATAATTTAATAATCCCGTTTCTTTTGACACGTGATAGTGTAGTTCTAACTAAAGTACTCCCAAAAAAACCTTTTTATAAAAATGTTCGACTAAATTATTGAATTTTATTTGTTTACAAATAGTTCCACCTGCGTGGTTTCCGTTCCCGTGGGAATAGTCTTACACCTCTATATAAACCGTCCTGATAATAATGAACACAAAACAAATAATATCCAAATTGGTGCAGTCGATCGGAAGTTATGTGCTTACATAAATTTCGTTTGTTTCATTGTTTATTTTAAAAACCTCTAAATTACCGAGAGTGATTCAAAAAGCTTTGTAAAAAAGCATTATGCCTGTTTTCTTTACACTTATCGCTAGAATGGACAAACAGGAATCAGTATCACAGGAAGGCTCTCTTTTTTTGGTAACAAGAAATATGTGAAAACAGGATCTAGATAAGAAATAACTTAATCGTAATCGAGATTAATGATTGACGATTAGGATTAACTAATCGTTAATCGCGATTGATGATTGAAAATTTAAATCTTTAATCAATAATCGCGATTAACATCTTAATCGTTTATCGGATTAACTGTTTTGCCAACACTGCTCACAATAATTATCTTGAAAAATATTATTGATTTTCAACTTTAAGTTTATAGATATACCTTTATTGAAATAGGTGTGTGAAGTGTACCTATAATTTTGAATAGTTTCAAAAGGACAAATAATTAAGTACCTACTTCACTTAGTTCTACCTACCTATCTTAACTATTTAATCTTTTCAAATAGGCAGCATGCATTATTTCTAATAGATCTAATGATATTTTGATTGTTTAGTTACAAGCAGCATAATTTCAAATAAAATGCCATTGAATGGCTTAAATATCGAATTACCAAACTTGTCTATCAGTGGTGAAGGGAAGGATCCATACATTTAGATTCCTATCGGGTTCCCTTTTAAAAATCCTTCATGCAGATCATAATAATTTAAGATTAATTATTGTCAAAAATAACATAAATTTATGTGGACACCAGGCTGTTGCAAAGCAAACGAAATGTTTTACTTTGTATGTTTGTTATTGTCTGATTTGTGGATTTTTCATGGCCCGGCTTACCTTCGCCAAATTTATTATTGCCACTGTTTTCTATAGTACGAGGGCAGCAAACTATTTCCAAATCACCACTGAAGCCACATCTTTGAAAAGAATGGTAATTTTGCTTCTTTATTTGCCTGAAAACCAAAATTCATCATTTACTTTGTTACTGTATAGTTTTTTATTTCTACTAGATAGCCATGATTTCGCTAATGTTCATATCATAATACAAACATTTGCCACTAACGGGATTTGACCCAGGACCTCATTGAAAACCACTGTGAAATACCACTATACCGTAGAGGTTGTCAAATCATGGAGGTGTTATAAATTCAAAATAAATTATTTTTAACTTTAACTTTTATGAAAACCTTTTGGAAAACCCTGAGAATTGTAGATATGCTATCGATTTAGTAAGTTTCATTAGGTATCTAGCCATTCTTCAGGTTTTTACACTCGTGTAATAAACAATACATGTTGACATATCGACACCTCTGGGATGACCATTTTGGCCAAAATCTGTTTTCAACGGTTTCATAGTCAGAATCGCGCGCTCTATCGATCTGTTATTTAAATGTTCAAATTCGCAAAAGATACGTCTTTTACAACACTTTCGACACTCAAGTTTTCTTCCTTCAAATGTGGTAATGAGCAAATTTCAAAGTTTTTTTTATCAAAATTTATGTAGTGAGAGCCATATTTTTTTATTTCATGGCTAATACAACATTTATAATGCGGTATTAGTAAATACCTACGGCTTTTACGACAATTTTCAACTACCATTTCCAAACAAATTATATCAATTTATGTCGTAAAAACCACGACTTTTAAAATTCGACCACTCCAGCATGCGTAGCATAAGCACCTCGACAAAGCTTTTACTCGACACTTTTCTCGCGCGAGCGTATTGTCTGCCCCGCTCACACCGTACTGATATGAGCGGGATAGACATTAAATAAATAAATAAATATTTCCATACAATCACACCAATTATCTAGCCCATGTTAAGTATCATGAAGAACTTGTGTTATGGATACTAGATAACGGATAAACATACTTATATGTTTTTTTTTTGTAAATAATACATAATATACATATTAAACACCCAGACCAAGACAAATAGACATGTTCATGCACACAAATATTTGTCTTGTCCGGGGATCGAACCCGGGACCTCTGGCGCAGAAGGTGGGGTTAGTACCCCTGCGCCAAACAGGTCGTCAAGACATTGCGAGATAAGTGTCGTCAGCGAGTCGCGGTGCGCATGCTACGCTTGCAGGATGAAACGTCGAAAAAATCATTTAGGCTTAAATCTATTTTCAACGGTTTCTTAGTCAGAATCGTGCGCTCTACCGATCTTTATATTTAAAATGTTCAAATTCGCAAAAAAAAAAATTACAACACTTCCAATGCACTCTCTAAACACAGTTTTCTTTTTTACTTGCAGGGCATTTAAATACTTACAAGTACCTACATTTATTTAAATAATGTGACATTTACAATTTTATTGAAACATTGAAATCAACGCACAAAGACTTACAATCAGAACATTCAAGTACGAGAGTCGCATTAACAAAAAGTTCGATGTCAACCTAAGGTGCTATCGATAAAGAAATCTTATCGTTAATAATGAAAGCATGAACAAAGCGCGCATCTAGGGTTAAATTAAATGTAGCATAAACATCCTACGTATGTTATTCTAATACTTGAACAAAAAAATATTATAAAGCTGAAGAGTTTGTTTGTTTGAAAGTGTAATATTTCTTGGATTTGTTTATGAAAATTAGGCGATCGCGTAAAGCCAATCGTATTCATTTGACAGTTCATATTGTACCATAATAAAACTCATTTCATACAAATTGCAGTCGATTGAATATCATAATGAACTGTGAAATGAATAGGATTACCTTACGCAATCGCACCCCTGATTGTTTTAAGATATTTTATTAGATGTTACTGTCAAATACTTACCTGTTTTGGTGTGCACACAATGCTCAAATTGTATCTCGTTGTTTCATAAAAAAGAGTAAATCTGAAGATTTTAAATAGGTTCGAGGTTACTACCTATTTTTGCATAGTTTATTGGTTGTGGTGATTTCAGTTTAATAATTATATTTGTGTTTGTGAGAAAAAGTAAAATTTTACTGTTAAATGATTAAAAACATTTAAAAATGTTTTTTTTTACAATGTGTGCTGCATTTACTACACTTAATTACAGTTATGTCACATTACAATTGTGTTTTAATAAAAAAATCACTTCGTCAAAACAAATTATCAAGTCTTATACAGGTTACAGCTGATGCCAAGCTGGAGTGCGTTACCCACGCAAAATGTTGTGTTTTAGAGAGATGAGACTTTAACAGATAATTAGTGTGTCATGAGTAGAAATTTGTTTACTAATAGCAAAATTTGTGTGAATTATAGTTTTTGAGATATTTGAGAAAAACAGATTTTGCTGTAGTAACGTTTGCAACGTTACCCTGCTGGCAAAAAAAAGTCGTTTCAGCAAGGAACCAAGTACATGAATAGATAGCTTTTATTGCGTAGAAAATGTTAGCAAATAGTAAAATTTGTGTGTGTTATAGTTTTTGGGTAATTTAAGATTTTGCTGCGGTAACGTTTTGGGATTTCCCAGATCTCGAAAACGATTCAAAGCAGAAGTTTGAAAAAAAAACAAATCAGAGACCTTAATTTGTTTAATAACAGCTAAGAGGACTCTCTTCTGTAATGAAAAATTCAAGATCCGGCCAATGGAACGACGTATACAACACATCAGCGACGATACTCACAAGCGCGTCGAGCAGTCAAATATTACCATACTGGGAAAAGTTAGCTAAATCTCTATCAAATGAAGACATTGTAAATCTAAGTATGGGCCTACATGATAATGATTTATATACATTCAAACTGCTGTATAGCAATTAATTTTCTAAGCAAATCATCTATTTACATTGTACCTATAAACAGTAATCAACACTTTAATGAATATAAAATGTATAAGACAATAGAAATCTGGACGAAACAATTTTGCAATTGCGAATTAATTGAATATTTAGTTAAAGTTTGACAACAATAACGATAAATACTTAAATAAAATTTGTAATAAATTAAATTTAACAATTGATTAACATGAATATAAGTCGCAGTTTTTGACAAAAAAGGGTTCAATACCGTTTTATTTTAGCAAACGTATTGTTATTAACCTAAACAACTCTCAAAGTACTAACGGTAAATCGACCCGAACTCGTAGATAAGTGTCTTAGTTCGCAATCTAATAACAGTAGTACGCCATTGCATGACAATACTGATAACACGTTTTTTCGTAGCCAATAGTTCATCCACATTTTTAATATTTCATCAAAATATTCAAGGTTTGCTGTCTAAGAGGGAAGTAATAGAAATAACCCTCTCACAATTACCTAATCCTACAAGTCCCGATGTCCTTTGTTTTGAGCGAGACAGAGACTTTTGTGAAAAATATATAAATATAAAAAACTATAACCTCGCCGCTTGTTATACAAGGGAGAGTAAAAGGGGAGGAGCTTGTATTTTGCTAAGGGATGGATTATTATTTCAGAATATAACGTTTGGAACTAATATTGCGACTGATTATATTTTAGAACTAGCTGGTGCCCGCGACTTCGTACGCGAGGACTTTTATGTAGTAATTAAATTTTTTTTTTATTTGACATTAAAGATCGACCATTAAATCGTGGTACTGACTATCCGACCAAGACAATTAGGCGCATGACAGGAATGCGGTTTTGCACTTTTCGCACCTGCAGCCCACTTCTATCACCGCAACTCTCCTATTATCTGATTATAATAGCGCTACCAGTGATTAACTGATTGATTACCGCGTCTTAAAAAAAATGGCTTTTTACTTAGTTTTTGTAAATTTTTCTCAGCTGTCATGCGCCTAATTGTTCTGGTCGGATAGTACAACAAAAATGATTATTATATGCCGTATGCCAAATGAAATTTATTTTACGAATCTAGCTGTAAGGTGCTTAGAGTATTTCTTTATGAACTACATTGGTGGTTTTTCCGTTTTGAGCCAATATTAATAATAAACCCAGTCAGGATATCAGCTTCGACAATATTTCTTTGCAAAGCACTTACTTTAAGTTTACTTGCAACGCAACCCGTTGCATAACTTTGGCTTAGTAAAATTTCGCAAATGCATTATCGGAACACCGACTTTAAGATTGATCTTGTGAGCAGAGAGACCACTCGCTGGAAGTGAATTTAAAAATTATTTTGGGTAATTTGTGGCGTCGTCCTGATCAACTACATTGTTAAAGCAAGTGTAAACCAGTTCATCCGCAACAATTTCCGCAATTTTTTTTTTCATTTATTTCATTTGCTTGGCCATTTTTGTGTGTTAGTAGGTATGGCGCGTTCACATAAACAAGAATTTTCCTAACTTGAGATACACTGGAGTTCCCCGAATATTGAGTGTATAAGTTCCTCTTCTGTAGCAACGACTTTTCTCAGTATTTGGGGAAGACTTACCTGACCATAATCTACAGGGAGGAGTCCTTCTCTAATTTTTGATAAATTATGCTGAAAATTCTAGGGCATGTGAATGACCGCCAAGCTGCGCTTTTATATTGGTTGTCAATCCCAGCTTATGTATCTGAGGCGTTATGGTATATGACCTTAGAATGTTTTAATGAGGCGTTAATCTCATCGGCTCTGGCTAGCGACTTATAATAGGAAGGGTCTGTCTAAAATCTCCCGAGAAAAGGGATGTGACGATACCCCTGGGTCTGTTATCTCAAAGTCTTCAGAGAGGAATGTTTTGTATTTTTTTCACAATACTAAAGTATCCAAAAGACCACTAAACACTAACATAAATGCGAACAAATGTCGTAAGCAGCGGGGGCTGTCACTGACACAGGCCTCCTCGAGAGTCTCCCAGTGTTGATCATCGTCATGAAGATGAAGTGCTCTAAAGGTTGCTTGAAACGCAAGAACCGCTACAGCATCAACTGTCTTTAAAAAACTAGTTCGTTCGTAACAAAAAAGTCGTTCCTCGAATAATACGGAGCAACAGGTGCAATAATTAGCATTCTTATTATTTTTTTGGAATTTTTTTTCGTGTAATAAAGAAAACGTGTCCTTGATTTTTATATTTCAACAGAAAATGCCCAAACAAATTTGCTAGGCTAGGCGCCATTTCCAATCTCCTACTCGTACATTGGGTTATTTTTAAATTTCAACAGAAAATTCCCATCTCAACAAACAACAAACTTAACAACTTTTGCTTTGGGTTCATTTCCATATCTCTAATAGTAGCTGGTCTATTACTTTTCTGGCATTTCTATTGTCCTAAATTGGGTTCAAATATTCTGAATTTTAATATGTCAACAGTAAATGCTCATCACGCTTAACAACTTTTCCTTTTGTGACATTTCCATAATTCTCATAGCTGATCTCTTAGTGTCCTACATCAGGTTTTACAGATTTCAAAAAAAAAATAGCCTTTTTTATGGCCCGACCTATTAGCTACATATGACAAAAAAGAAAAAAACCGTTCTGTACTTTCAGAGATTAGCGTGTACATACAAACAGACAAACAAACAGACAAAAGTTTTAAAAATCGTCAACGTATTCTCTTACTGTTTTACGTCGTCCCCAATTGGTTTTTGGTAAATATATTCAATGTACAGAAATCATAATTTTACAGTTTTATTATATGTATAGATACTGTGTTATTAGTGTAAAAAATCTTAATCTTATTATAGTCTGCTTATATAGAATACCAACTACCGAAAAGAAAAATATTGATTCATTCTTTGAAAAACTTGAACTTCTACTGCATACATACATGTCAAAATATCCTAAGAAAAAAATTGTTATCGCCGGTGACTTTAACATTAAAACGCTTAAAGATACAAATAATACTGTGAGATTAAAAGAAAAATTAAAAACTTATCCATGAACCGACAAGAGATAAGTCATGTATAGACCTAATTATCAGTAATATTGAAAAGGCTGTTGGTTCTGTCATGCCATTAGTATTATCTGACCATGATATGGCACAGATGCTTAATTTTCCTATAAACACATTATTCCGACGAAAACGTTCATATATAAACGTTGTTACAATAATGAATATGTAAATAAGTTCCGACAATATTTATCACAAATATCATTTTCTCATATGGAATGTAATTCGAACCTGAATTCGGCTTTCGAAGAATTTCATACACTTTTCTGTACTATTTACAATTTATGTTTTCCGTTACAGAAAATTACGATTAAACGTTTACACAATCTAAGTAACTGGGTAACAAAAGGACTAAGAAAAAGTTGTAAAACAAATAGAACATATCGGTACAAATAATATACAAGTAAATTTCGGTCTGATAAAATAAAGTACCGTAACTACAATAAGTTGTTGAAGACATGTATAGCTAAAGCAAAGAGATATAGTAATAACAGAACGGTGCTGAGAAGTAAAAACAAATGCAAAGCCACATGGAACGTTATAACAAGTGAAACTACCGCAAAAAAACACGAACATATTTTATGATTTTGTAATTTTTGCATTTTTCAATGCTATTTTTATACTTATGGTAAATTTTAAATAGAAAAATATTGGAAAAAATTAACTCGGCCACAAGTGAATTCTCAGGCTGGAATCGAACCAGCGAACTTTGGAAATCCGGTCCAATGCTCTAACCGCTGAGCTACCGAGACTTCTAGTCTCGGTAGCTCGGTAGCTCTATTTAAAATTTACCATACGTGAACATATTGATGAAATTGTGTATGAAACGACATTATAAAGGATCCAAGAGCTATTGCGACTATATTTAACAACTACTTAATTGATAGAACAATCTTTGCTAACTCTAAAGTAGAGTTACCTAATATACAGAAACAAAGTAAATAATTATTTTATCATTGAATAGTACACAATCCGTAGGATATGACGGTATCACCACAAACGTACCAAAAGAGTGCAGAAAGGAAATAAGTCCTGTTTTAGCTCGTTTAATCAACCTTTCTTTTGAAACTGGAACATTCCCTGAGAAACTAAAACTTTCGATAGTAAAACCGCTTCACAAGAAAGGCGACAAAAAATTACCGTCCTCTTGTCTTGTCACCAGTTTTCGCAAAAAAATTTGAGAAGGCAATGCATCTTAAGTTGTTAATGACATTTTTCAAAAACATAATACTATCAAACAAGCTCAATTTGGATTTCAGAAGGGAAAATCCACTTCCCAGGCTATGTTCTATATGGTAAATGAAATACTACAAAACATCAACAAAGGGAAACATGCGTCGGTTTTACTATTGGACATGACGAGTGCCTTTGACCTCGTACTCAGGGGCGTGCATTGGTTTTCCAGCGTTGTAGGCACTGTAGATCTAACTAGTAACTTTACACATATCCTATCCTGCTACCGAATATTATAAGTTTGAAAGTTTGTGAGGATATTTGGATGGAGGAATGTTTGTTACTATTTCACTCAAAAACTACTGAACTGATTAAGATGAAACTTTACAGCAAAGTAGCTTATATATCAGAAAACCACATTGTATGCAAATATTTATAATTATCCTGATATTCCCACGGTAACGCCAACCACGCGGCGAGAACCGGTGAAACCGAGAGCGGCCGCTAGTCATAAATGATAAGGTTCGTAATATTTAGTAGGAATATTAAAATGCTGACGAGTTTTATTGTTTGAGCACGCTAATCTCCGGAACTACTAGTTCGAATTGAAAATTTTTTTTTGTGCTGGATAGTCCATTTATCTCGGAAGGTAATAAGATATTTAATATCACGGTACGATTAATAAGAGCAGAGCATTAATGTAAAACGTTACAGAAACGGGGAAAAAAAATAGTTTTGGGGCTTCCATTGCTGACGGTGTGTAAACGGTTAAAGTTATGTAAAAATCATGTATGACGAAATTATTCCTCATCAAAAGTTCTAAAAAAAAGTCCGCGACATCATATGTCTATGTTTTATGGTTAACTCACTATAACCATTTTTCAGATAATAAAATTTGTTCTAAACTAATGTATTATTTAAGAAGCTGTTTTCATAAACATGATATTAATCCGTATCTAAATAAATACGTTAATCATCACAAGTATTTAATTTTGAATAAAATTGTCCTTTACATCATTAAATTTTAATGAATATCTTAGGAAATATGATAGTTTTAAAATAACTCCTCAACAAAATAATTCGCGACCAAATTCATTCGTCAAGTAGGCATGCTTACTTTATACTGATATATTCCGGAAGTTTAAGCTAGAACGTTACACGTACAAACAGCGCCCTTCTTGCCATGGGCGGTTTATACTTGAGCAATACTTTTTCTAAATATGTTGTATTCTTGTATGAAACGCTGCTTGTTTCGAGTAGGCAATTTCGAGACTGCCTATCGGTAGGTATTCAGTATTTAGCGTAAAGAATATCTTAGTGGGTGAGTGTTGAATAGAAGTTTAAACTAAAATAAAATAACTTTAACACTTATTGTATATTTATTTAGGTTTTGAATGAGGTAGGCACTGCCTAATTGCCTATATGGAATGCACGCCCCTGCTCGTACTGCATGATCGCCTACTTTATAAGCTAGAAAATTGTGGTATTAGAGGTCCAGCTTTAAAATGGTTACAATCATACTTAAGTGAACGATTGCAAACAGTAGAAATATCATATCTGGACAGTCGAGACATTATACAGGCTAGTAGATCTCCTATTATGTGATCCAATGGGTGTGCCCCAGGGAAGTGTCCTAGGGCCACTATTATTCTTGATATACATAAACGACTTACCGGATATTTTGACTCATAAAACAATATTATTTGCAGATGATGTTTCAATAATAGTAACTACTAATCAAAATTCTAGACTTGATGACCACAATCTTGACATTTTAAATACACTGACATTAGTATATAAATACACCAATAATAATCTAGTTATTAATTTGACTAAAACAAATCTCATTAATTTTAATAATCTAAAGAATGGACATATATCTTTGCACTTCAATAATCAGATAATAAATATAAAATTTGAAGCCTTATTTTTGCGTATTGTTGTAGATTCAAAATTGAATTGGCATAAACAGAGAGATAAAGTATGTAATAAAATAAATAGTTTTCCTAACGCATTATATAAATTAGTGAGAGTTGTAAGTAAAGAAACTGCCCTAGTTGCCTACTATGCATACGTGGAGTCTGTACTCAGGTAAGGCATTATTGTGTGGGGAAATAGTGTTAGCTCAAAAAAAAGTTTGAAGAAGGCTTTGGTTGGTATTGCACCTGACATTTCGTGTTAACCGTATTTCTTGGGATTGGGTATATTAACGCTAGCCTCTCTATATATACTAGAAATCGGAAAGTTCGTTAAATTAAACTACTATTATACAAGGACTGGTACTAACTATCACCCCTAAAACAACGTGTTTTCAGAAAAATTGTTACACAATGTGCATACGCATTTATAATAAGATCCCAGAATTTATAAAAGAGTTACCATATACTATGTATAAGTTAACATTAAGAAAATGGTTGCTGCAAAATGTTTTTTATGCAATCGATGAGATTTTAAATAATCAACCTGAATGTACTTAGTTTAAATTCTAATTTTGATTAATTATTCTATTTATTGTTTAGTGTGACTAATATTTGTATGCTAACACTTTAGATAAATGTACGATTCCCTTATATTTACTGTTACCACCAATTTAATGTACCACATTTAATGCAAATAAATTGTTCTATTCTATTCTATTCATTACACGATATGAAGCTAAAAACAAATTTGATAAATTTAAGACTGATCGTACTTTAGCAATCGAATACGCAGTTCCTATAACATTAAGAAACATGATTAGCATTAAACAAATTAAAGTGATTCAACATTAGGTCCTGTTAATTTCAGCTTAGAATCTCTAGGGTACTGTCACGAGCAATAAATTTTATGTCGTAGCCAGCTATCTTTATCAGTCATGATCTCTAGGGTACAGTCACGAGGAATAAATTTTATGTCGTAGCCAGCTATCTTTATCAGTCATAATGAAAATTTAAACTAAAACAAGAATTGTACAGCAATTCACTGAAAAGCAGACCAAATTATAGAGGTCACAAAAAAGCGACCACACCATACATACGGGCTATCTACGCAAATTAGCAGTTTAGTATCCGATGTTTTGTAGAGCTAAGCAGAAAAGCGTTATTCATATATAGATTTTACTTTAGTAGGATTTTATTTTAGTACACTGCAACACAAGTATTACGAAAATGAATGTATAGGTGGAGTTAACACTCCGAATACCTACTTGAAGCAAAATTTTATGTAGCGTTATCTCGCTCTCTAGAGAAATCTCTCTCTTTTAATTCATTTTGTTTTCTTATTTTTACACTATTAAGTAAAAGGATAAGTTGGTATCTTAAATTCTAATTACTTCCACCAACACGTAGATATTACATATAAATGCACCATTTGTATTGATTTTTACAACATATATTTCAACATAAATATGGGATTTTGTTTGTGTTTTTAAGAATTTTGGGTTGTTGTGAAATCAATAAATTCATCATCTAATTTTCTAGAGAGTGAGATAACGCTACAATGCAACACAAATGAGTAGAAAAAAATGGGGGCCACTAGTCAATGAAACCCATGGAAATTGTTATGAACAATGAAAAATTAGATTTAATAGAATCAACGGTCTTTCTGGGTGTTACTATGGACTGTAAAATTCAAAGGAGTCCGCATATTGCAATACTAGCTGGCAAGCGTAGTTCTGCTGCCTACGCTGTTAGAAAAGTCAGACAACTGACTGATATAGAAACTGCTTGGACTGTGTACTTCAGTTATTTTCACAGCATCATGTCGTATGGTATTCTTTTGTGGGGAGTAGCAGCTGACATTAATACAATATTTATACTACAAAAACGAGCTATAAGAGCCATTTATCAACTGGGTTCCAGAACATCTAATCGGGAAAAATTTAAAGAAATTGGTATACTGACAGCTGATTCTCAATTTATTTTAAATTGTATTCTTTTTGTACGGCGTAATATCAACCTGTATACCAAACATGGTGATTTGCACGATCGCAATACTAGAAATAGAAATAAACTTATTATGCCTGCCGATTAAAGAAGGTCCATGAATCTTTTAAGGGTCTAGGAATACGTATCTATTATAAAATTCCAGATAATATTTTAGATTTGCCTTTCGAAAAAGTTTAAGATGAATGTAAAAGATTGTCTTCTTAAAAAAGGATATTATACTATAAAAGATTACTTGAATGACGAAACAGCTTGGTCATAAATATCTAGTTTTATTTTTTCGAAATTGTAGTGTCATTCAATTAATGTTTAGTAAAGTATTAGATTCAACTTTTAACACTAACATAACCTTGGGTATGTCATGCTCTCTGTAAACATTTCTGCAGTGGTGTCGTGTGAGGCGGGTCGCTACGTTCTCTAAAATATGGTTGAGCGAAGCGATGGCTGGTTCATGCGTCATGCTCATGAACGGGTGCTGCCAGCGGGATGGGTCTGCTCAAGTTAAAATGTGTTAAAATGTGTAGAGATATATTTTGTTTTGATTTTATGTTATTTAAGATGTTTTGAGTTGCACTGCTTGATTAGAATAAATAAAGATAAATAATGTTTTTAATTATTCCAATTATATAAAAGTTTTTTTTTAACTTACTTTAACTACGCTTTGAGATTATGACCCAGCTGATGCGCCTTCTAGTAACATTGTAAGTTGTGTCTTACATTAATGCATTTTTATCTTTCTTTTTTTGCTGTTGCTATTGTATTTTTTTATATTTATACAGCTTAACATAAGTATCTGTAGCACGTCATGCTCACTCAAACGTTTCTTCGGCGGTGTCGTGTGAGGCGGGTCGTTACGTTTCCTAAAATATAGTAGAGCGAAGCGATGGCTGGTTCATGCGTCATGCTCGTGAACGGGTGCCGCCAGCGGAAATGGGTCTACCTCAGTCTGCTTATCTTAATGTTGTGCTTAAAGCCTAAATATTTTTATCTAAAATAAATTGATACTGACCTGTATGTACCTCACAACTTGCATTACAGTAATTTTGTAATGCGAGAAATGTTGTAATGTATGATAGACAAATCTTTCTTTGCCAGTTGAAAATTGTTTACGGTTACCATAACCATAAAATGTAATATTTTAATTAGTATTTTCTTTTTGTGATGGAAATTGACCTTATTGATATGTTAAGGTCACTTTTCAATTTGACCACTCTGTATGAAATAAAACAGGGAGAAAAAAAACAGCCCTTGACGAGTTTCTTGCCGGTTCTTCTCGTTACAAGGTCTCCCGAAGTAGGGTTTGTGAACCGATGGCGTAGCTTCTTTGACGTTCATAAATGCTTGTTGTTGCCTAGACTGAATAATTTCTATTGAATTTTAATTTGAATGGGGGCCAATATTCAAGCAACTATTTAGCAAATATTTTACTATTTCCACTTCTTAATACGAAAAACCTATTTATTATGAAGACGCTAAAGGTTTGACAGCAGAATTACTGTCTTAACAGTTGTCATTTTGCCTTACATTGAAATTGGTAATTAGTTCCTCAAAATTCCGTTTTCTTCTCTTTTGTGTCGTACTGTACATAAAATTTTGCTTCAAGTAGGTATTCGGAGTGTTAGCTCCACATATACCTATAACTTCATGGTTACGTTACGATTGTCAAGACGGTACCTAGTTCTGCTATCAAACCATTAGTCTTGTCTTATAAAATGTAGTTACAGTGCGACAAAGCTTAAAATAAACATGATTCAAACGTCATTGTGCAGCGCCTCCGCCCGCGTTAATTATAAGCCTTGTCACTAGGCTTGCCAACTCCAAAAAAGGCATTTCCGGGATTACCCAGCTCGACATCCGGGACTTGGGTATATTACGCGGGACACACAACACACCACATACAAAATGGTTAGAAAAAAATATATATTTTATAAAATCATTCGTTAAAAAAGTTAATACAAATTTCAAACTATAAAATTTTAATAATTTTTAAAGCTGTAACTTATTTTGTAATTTCGCGCATTTTAACAAGTTTTTGTTTTGCAACACGTAGTTATAAAATTCTCTGCATTTTTGGTTAAAATTTATTTTAATTTGTACCTAGTTCAGCCTTGACGTGGTCGACAGACAGCTAAATTTCTGCTGTCTGTCCATGCATTTCCGAAGAGAGAAAACACTCTCTCTGCTGATGCACCTGAAGCTACCATCTGAAAGATATGTAGAA
This sequence comes from Chrysoteuchia culmella, assembly GCA_910589605.1. NCBI lineage: Eukaryota > Metazoa > Arthropoda > Insecta > Lepidoptera > Crambidae > Chrysoteuchia > Chrysoteuchia culmella. The sequence continues at coordinate 10,143,643 of OU342651.1, forward strand.
AGCCAGGTACCTCTTTCATAGCAATAAATAATTTGTGCCATTGTTCATAAACGCCCAATACTTTTTCAGGGGCTGATTTTTTTTCTTCTATTAATGACTTTAACATATCTTTAATAACACAATACTTATCGTAAAGTTTATTCATATCCAATCGATCAATCTTTTAACTTCTTTGCAGATTTCCTCAGAGAGTTCGAAAAACTAAACTTCTCATTTTAATGAGAATATTCTTAATACTGACAGGTGATTACTGTCTGAGAAGTCAAAATGATTTTCTAAACAGTACAAAACGTTTTTGTATAACATCATAATATTTTCTTTTGTTGATTCTTTATCTTCAAATTATTCTAAATTGTTCATTGCATTAGCACAAGTAAATCCAACCAACCCCCGCGCGCTCATCCGCTCGCGCAGTGAACGAACACCAATCTCTCTTGTTCGGGCCTACTGCGCAACCCGAGGGGGCTGGAACAAGATAGATACTAATATCATATAATTACTAATTTCCGGGACAAAAGGTGTCCCGCAAGGGGTCACGGCGGGACGGCCCAAAATTTACCCAGAAGCGGGACGTCCCGGAAAATCCGGGACGGTTGGCAAGCCTACTTGTCACACTTGCAATAAAGTATTTAATGAACGTGCCAAAAAATCTCAACGTTTAAACTTTTCATGGATTATGACAAACATTTTAAAAACAAAAGCAGCTAAATCGACCCAACATTTCTCGAGTTATAGCAAGACTTAATTTTTATAAATAGATAATGTGACCAGCAAAAACTTTTGTACGCAACTGTACTAACCAAACATTCTTATCCATTCAAGGTGGTATCGCTTATGTATGGTGCGGTCGCTTTTTTGTGACCTCTACAATTTGGTCGACTTTTTAGAGAATTGCTGTACTATTCTTGTTTAAGTTTAATTTTTCATGATCTATAGCCGTAATTGAATGCTGAAATTAACAGAACCGAATGTTCGTGAATCACTTTAATTTGTTTAATGTTAGCCATGTTTCTTAATGTTATGAGAACTGCGTATTCGATTGCTACCTTACGACCAATCGAAAATTTTTCAAATTTGTTTTTAGCTTCATATCGTGTAAAGCTACAATATCTAAAATTCTTGACGTAATAAGCCTACCACAGGTATTTTTTGCACCTATTTATTTGGCTAAAAGTGTACAAGTTTACTTGCAAATACGTTTTTCTGATTTTCGAAACCATTACATTACATTGGATTGCGTCAACCAATACAAAAACGAATGTTTAAACAAATTTTAACAATTAAGGTCTCTGATTAGTATTTTTTTCAAACTTCTGCTTCGAACCGTTTTCGAAATCTGGGAAATCCCAAAACGTTACAGCAGCAAAATCTTAAATTACTCAAAAACTATAACACACAAAAATTTTGCTATTTGCTAACATTTACTACGCAATAAAAGCTATCTATTCATTTATTTGGTTCCGAGCTGAAATTACTTTTTTTGCCAGGGTAACATTTCAAATGTTACTAAAGCAAAATCTGTTTTTCTCAAATATCTTAGAAACTATAATTCACACAAATTTGGCTATTACTAATCAAATTTCCCGTCATGACACAGTAATTATATTTTATAGTCTCATCTCTATAAAGCACAACATCGTAACGCACTCGCCAAGCAGAAAAATATGTCATAGAAGATATTTAAAACTTTCTTTTTTTTAGAAAATGCCATGCTTTCTTTGGAACTAATGAATGTACGTTATTTTGAGTCTCTATTTTAGAAAGTAAAGAAAGTAAAGAACTCTTACCATTTTTGTTTTTTGGCTGTACTGAAAAATGCCCTTTCGGCTTTTACTATGTTTCATCCCAGAGGGGTTGATATGCATATAACATGTATCAGATTACTTTAATTAGTAAGAGGTAGTAAGTTCCTATTCTTAGGGAGATATCAAACATAGTACCCACAAATTGGAAGACAGTATGGTGGTACAGTCAACAGCAGCTACTGCTTTACAAATCTGTGAAATTTCTACAGACAAATCTGAACTCAACGGCGTACGTCTAAAAGTCCAAAGCGATTGGAGAAATTTGACAGATAATTAAGTATAGCCGTAGCTGCTGTTGTACGTACATCATTTACATACAGTATTTTATCTTAGTATTATCTATATTACTGACCTCACAGCCACCTCACAATGCGTGATCAATGCACAGACACCGTCAACATCTTTGCTATTTGGTACGCAATCATCTCCTACTAAAACAAATGAATAACACTGCAGTTGTGTTCCAACCAATACACCTTATTTTGAAAATAAACATCTGATTTAAATAACAAACTTCACAAAAGATAAACGTAGGTAATAAAAAAAAAATTAATAGTAAATCACCTTCTTCTGCTGATATTTTTATTATTAGAAGAATATTCCAAACAATTAAAAACTTGTGCCACATTTTGTTTTTGTCTCCAGGAAATCGTTCTCTGTTTTCCTCCTCGTTGTTGCCACAAATTAGTTAGTAATGTACGAATGTTGGTGTGAGGCGATAACAAAATACGCGATTATTCTTCAAAATACTGACGAACGAACGATGAATCCGTCTGATGGCTGATTTGAAAAAACCGGTTCCATTTCCGAACAGCGAGTTACAAACGTCATGTCATGATGATGATGTGTGTGTATAATGTAGTTATATAGTGTATGCGTGTGTATGTGCGATTGTGTGTACATGCGCAACGCACACCACGCACGTTTCCAGTGTGACCAATTGTGGCAGATTTCTGCCATTTGGGCAGATTTAGCACCTGAATTTTAAGTGTGGCAGATTATGCCGACAATTTCGAAAAGTGGCAGAATTTGGCAGATTTTTTGAAAGAAATCTTTAAACACTTAAAATAAAGATTTTTATGTGATAAATATTAAACAATAAAATATACTAGAAAAAAGCAACTAGTCTCATGTCGCCCTGACGGGATTCGAACCCGCATCCTTGGGAGTCCGGCCCAATGCACTAACCAATTATGCTACAGAGACCTATGAGGACACGTCGAATTTTTCTAGTATATTCACCGTTCTACGGTGTTGGCCACCGTCGCTTCATCAATGAGAGAAATATCCTCGCAATCGAAAGAAACATCTTTACAGATGTTTGACTATCGATTAAGATGAAACAGCCATCTAATTATAACGACACGTCGAATTTTTCTAGTATATTCACCGTTCTACGGTGTTGGCCAAATGAGACTAGTTGCTTTTTTCTAGTATATTTTCTTGTATAATATTTATCACATAAAAATAGCATTGTAAAATGCAAAATTAAAAAGTTATAATTAGATGGCTGTTTTATCTTAATCGATAGTCAAACATCTGTAAAGATGTTTCTTTTGAATGCGAGGATATTTCTCTCATTGATGAAGCGACGGTGGCCAACACCGTAGTACGGTGAATATACTAGAAAAATTCGACGTGTCCTCATAGGTCTCTGTAGCATAATTGGTTAGTGCATTGGGCCGGACTGCCAAGAATGCGGGTTCGAATTCCGTCAGGGCGACATGAGACTACCTAGTTGCTTTTTTCTAGTATATTTTCTTGTTTAATTTTATCACATAAAAATAGCATTGTAAAATGCAAAATTAAAAAGATATAATTAGATGGCTTTTTCATCTTAATCGATAGTCAAACATCTGTAAAGATGTTTCTTTCGAATGCGAGGATATTTCTCTTATTGATGAAGCGACGGTGGCCAACACCGTAGAACGGTGAATATACTAGAAAAATTCGACGTGTCCTCATAGGTCTCTGTAGCATAATTGGTTAGTGCATTGGGCCGGACTCTCAAGAATGCGGGTTCGAATCCAGTCAGGGCGACATTAGACTAGTTGCTTTTTTCTAGTATATTTTCTTGTTTAATATTTATCGCATAAAAAGAGCATTGTAAAATGCAAAATTAAAAAGTTATAATGAAGATTTCCTACAAATTTGCCAAATTCTTTCACTGTATGATTTAAATTTATGACTATGTATGGCAATTAATCTATAATAAGGTTTATTTTGTTATTAATGTAACTGATCATTAGTTTCTTAATAAGTAAATTGTAGTAGAACTCCTTCAAATTCCTTATGAAGTAGTTTTTTTTGGTTTTTTGAAGTGGAATATTGGTTTTCTGGTGATTTGGCAGATTTGGCAGATTTTTGTCAATGGTTTAGCAGATTCGCCGTTTCTGAGATGGTCACACTGCACGTTTCGTCATGTGTGCAGTGTTGCCGGTGCGGATCTTTTGGTCCGAATTCGGATCCTGGAAGCCCTTGGCGGAACTTTGTCGGATCTTGAAGTTTGTCGGATCTTTTCGGATCTTTTGAGAATTTTGTATTAGTGATAAAAAAAAATGCAGTAATAAGAGCAGTTCCCGAGAAAAGTATTTAGCCTTCTTTTAGTTTTGTCATTTTCAAATGCATGTCTCGACTCTAGAGAGAATTTAGGAAAGTAACGATGGTCTGTTTATATTGTTTTCCTACTTTTCCTACCTATAAAATGAATGAAATACTACTTACTCCACTATTTGCACATTGATGATAATGAACGCGGCAAAAGGAACAAAAGAAGGAGTAGGTAGGTACTGAATTTTGAAACCATAGATTTATCATTGGTCTCCGCGTTGCTATATCTGTTCCGTCCGCGCTTCATACAAACATCGGATCAAAAAGTGTGACCACAAATTTTGACGTTTTTCTCCAAACAACTGACTCGGTGGCTAGGGATGATTGTTGATCCAGTATACCGTTGTCACAGTATATTTGCGGCAGAGTAAAAAGGTAAAGAACTAAATATATGAGGGTGGTATCCAGTTGTAATGTTGTTGTAATGGTTCCAATTAGGGAGACTGATCACCCGTCCGGCCTTGCTGGCGTCCTCTCTCCAAAAAAAAAAAACCAGTTGTAGCGACGGGGAGACCAATAATAACTCTTTGTTTGATACCTATAGTCGGATTTAGAATTCAGTAGTGATTGGACTGGTTGTCAATATCACTTTGTAAAAATTATGCTGAATTAAATGTAGCTATAGCGATAATATTGAATTTGTAAATCATTACCAAAAACAGTTTAAACCAGGATTATTTTTACAAAGCGACATTGGCACCTGTCAAATAACGGTACTGAATAAAAATATAAACTATGATACACATTATAATAATGTTGTTGTAATTGACGTGGGCGCGCGCGGAGGTGCTGCACAATACACAACTGTCTTTTTAATTTTTTTTCGGCAATCCATTTGTTGGAAGGAGGGCTAATTGTCTATTGTTTAAATCTATCGCAATCCCTTTCAATTCGTCATTTGACATTTGATATGGATTGTGTTGTGATCGGGACGCGTTTTGATAGGGAATGAATGAACGAAATCGAACTACGAGTATCTAAACAAAGTGACAGACGAAAATACTTTTAATTTCAAATGTATGGAGACTTGTCAAATGAAGTGTCATTTAAAACATCATTCGTTCTGAAAGGGATTGCGACTATGTTACACAACTCCATAAATCACTATCACAGTCACAACCTTTGAAAGGTGTGGTGATAGATTTAGAAATTAGGCTATTTGACAGGTTTTGAAAATCCATTTTATATTATGTAGTGGAGTTTAAGGAACCCAGTAAAAGTAGTTTTTTTTAAATTATGGTACATATTTGCTGAAAAATATCAAATTAAAAATTCAATATTTAAATAGCGCGCCAAAACGCTACTTTGACAATATGGCGCTGCAATGGGTTCGGTGACGTCACTTGCCTGTATTCTGCATATCATCCACATACGTAGTCAAACGATGTTTACAAGCAGGTGACGTCATTATAAACTCGACGAATCAGGAGCGTTTTGTGTCACGTGACAAAACGTTTAAAAAATGCATTTTTATTTACGGATTTTTATATAAACTTATAATTATTTTTAACTTACGTTAATAAAAAACTCATAATTTTTAAACTCATAATTTATACTGATAACAGTAATTGACACTTTATTTTTCGCATTGTCAAATAGCCTATTAGGCGGCGCATCCTAACGAAAGAAATCGGATCTTTTCATTTGAAAAATCGGGATAAATCACAACATGCTGCAGGCAACACTGCATGTGTGTGTATCCGGTGGTGGTCGTGTATAGTCCGATTAGTCCGATAAATATGGAACGCGGACATGGAATAATCCTGGAAGTCAATAAAATTATAATATTGTATCATCTTATTACTAAAGCCATACCTAGAATTATTATTGGTATCCGCGTTGTTACCAGTACCAACTAGATACCGAGCTCCATACAAACACAAACAACACAACGCATCAAAAATGTGTCAACACTTTTTTACATTGATTGAAGTGAGTGTCTTTTTGCATTTGCTAGTGTGCATGAAAAATAGGGCTGCCAGTTGCTTACTGTTACCCGATTTTTGGGGAAATTATTTAACGACTAGATGACCCCGTGAACTTCGTGTTGCCAAATACTGTAGAAACTCGCCAGTGTCTATAGTACACACTTGGTTTCACCCATAGAGCAACGTGGCTTCCAAGTCGGAAGGAGTAGCTATTCCCCTCTGTCATAGGGGTAGGTTCTTTGGGCATACCGGTTTATAAAAAACAAGTTGCGGATTTCTACGGCAGCGTTCGCTTGCGCGACTGGACTCGTCCAGTCGCGCAAGCGAACGCTTCTTACCGATGAGCAACTTAGTGATGTTACCGTTCATAATGTTTATCGATAAATTTGGGTGGGCAATGTTATGGCAATGTTATTATATCACATGCAGCAATCATATTTTTATATGAGCAATATTTTAATATCTATTTATTTTCGTAGTATTCGTTTCTACCTCTTTGTAACACAAAATAAAATAATATTAGGCCCGCCCGATCGATAACGACTACGGTAGCCAATTTGATTGATGAATAACGAAAACAAACACGAAAAAAAAGCAAACACGCAGAGACATAAAGAACTAGGTATTCTCCATTTCATTGTTATGTCCAGGCCCAGTTGACGAAAGAAAAATATTAAAACAAATCGATCTGGCGAGTGGGCCCGCGGGCCGAGTTTGAAGCGGGCCGAGTTTGAAGCGGGCCCAGGCGCCGGAAGACTCGTTAATCCGAAATTAGGTATATCTATATCAAATTCCCCGCTTCCACTGGCGAAACATGATCAAGAAATTGTAAACGTATAATGCGGCAACTGAGAGAATGCATGCATTATTTGACAGTTCTTATCGAGACCTATTGGTCATCGTTTCAGCGGCTAGACTATATTTTAGAACATGTTTTCTTGTAAATGTTTTTTTCCAGTGGCAACGGGCTGTTTGTTACTATTTGCAGCATTTAGTCTACATTTTCAAAGCCCCTTTGTAGAAATGATTTTTGCAAAAAAAATGTAAATAAATATTGATTGTAAATTGTCCTTTACCTACATAATAAAATGAATTAAGTACTTTAAGATATATTTGATCACTTTGGATGTTCCTAATTATATGAGCACGTGAGCTGTGTCTATATATATGATGCTGACTGTACGAGCAGCGTTCCTACTGGACTTAAACGGAACTACATTTTCCTATACATTTTTTGATACGACGATTCGACTACTTTCTCGATACTACTTGTATTTTTAAAGTTTTTCATGCTAGCCCTACAGCTTTGTTATACCTACGTATTAGTATTAGATTCTTTATTGCGTCTTGAAAGTTATTTAACTTAGTTAGTTAGCTAATATTATTAAGACTTGTAAAAAACTTAGAAGTTATTAAGACAATAAGATTAGTCTGTAAGAGTGATTAGTAATTAACAAATTCTTTATAAAGTTCTCTGAAGTTCAGTAGAAGTTAAAATTCTTATAATTCAGTGAATAAAAAAAAACAGTTTCATATAAATTGCTGAATTAGAAACAGTGACAATTAATTAAGAGACAGTGGACTTGTTTAAACTAATTCGTACAATTTACTGAAGCATAAATATTGAAAAACTAGCGGCCGCTCGCGGTTTCACCCGCGTGGTTCCTGTTCCCGTAGGAATATCGGGCCAAAAATTATCGTATTATCATAGCCAGGCTATCTACTATCTGTGTACTAAATTTCATCCAAATCCGTTCAGTAATTTTGTATTTATTCGTTGCAAACTTTGCCTACTTTAGAAGATATCAAAAGTTGTTTGTAAGATCTAACATAAATAATAATTATAAATAGAAGTAAACAAAGACAATATTTTCTACGTAACATTTCCTACAGTTCGTTAGGTACCTTTATTCCTTCTGAAATTTATCGATATTGCTGCTTCGACAGTGGAGTCCAGCCCTTATTGATACTCTTTTCAAAATAATTCGTATGACACCACAAATGTTTGCTGTTTTGTTTTATTTTTTATGGGTTAAAGTGCAATGCCGTCTTTATGGTTAGTGCACAAATTATATAGTAATGGGTTAGTGTCGTCTACAGTGTTGTTTAATATGAAAATCAGAACTGCAATTGTGTGCACATTTTCTGTAAATGTGTGCTCATAAAAAACGCCAGGGGCCGATTCTCATGACGAGCGACATAAATCTCGAATCGACATGTCGAATATTCAATGTCTAACGAAAATGTCACTGAAAAGGCCGATCTCATGACGAGCGACATAAATCTCGAATCGACATAATATCGAATGTTCAATGTCTAACGAAAATGTCACTGAAATCTCTATTTTCCCTAAAAATAGTATTCTCGCATTCGGTAGAGATGACGTCATGTCAAAAGATTTTGAAATGTCTAACTACACGTTCCGTTTTTATCGATTAAGTGAACTGCAATCGAGAAATGTATGTATTAACTTATAGAAGGTCTTTATACTTTATTTTATTTTTACAAATATAATTTTATCATCGAATATGTTCAAAAAATATTACTGACAGTATTTTTAACAGATTTTTTTGTTACATCTTCTTAATGATTTTATCTTTAGACTGTAAAATTCTGCTTAATACGAAACGAGAAATCTTGTCAGCTGTCTTGACGAAAAACAGGGGTACCAATCAAACGGCAAAGAAAAATTTAATGTTAATTAGTTAAAAATGTCGGGAAATGAACTTTTCATAAATGTATGTGAATTTATTAATAGAATACATGGTGAAATTGCGAAAACTGCTACGGATATTCCTCGTTGCCGTTAGAAATGTTTACTTCCATCAAATTATTCCTTTATAATAAATGTAAAACAAAGAAAATAAAACGACAAGTCGACCAAACACTGTTCGACATTAGATCTCGAACGCTACCGACCACTCGAGACATGTCGAACGCTGGTAATAGACATATCTCTACCGTGACATTGCGAGAATACAAAAATCTGTTTACGTTCGACATCCGCCATGTTTTTTCGACAAATCTCTACTTCGACATAATCTTGGAGTACAAAATCTGTATTAAAAGCTCACTAAAAGCAATATTCGACATTATAGGATGATCAAAGATAATTGAAACTAAAGGATTTTGACAGGTTGTAGAGATTTTATTTACATTTAAATTAAGAAATTGAGGATATAAAAATGTCGAACTCGACATATTTCAGCGCGAGAATCGCCCCCCTGCTCTCATGGGACTTCTTTCGTGGCGCGGACTCTATAAGTAAGTACTGTGAAGCGAAAGAGAGTAATACAGTTAAATCATTCGGCATTCGTTTCACTATATTTGGCCAGATGTAAAAGTACCTCTGGGCTTATTTATTTAACTCGATGTTTTGGTGCAAGTGAGCCATGAAACACCTGCAGTAAGAGTGGAGTGACGCGTGCGACGCATCGCATGCGTAGGACTTAAGCCATACGAGCGATTAATAAATAGAACTCTGGAACGGGAAAGATTGACCAGGGGCCCGATTCTCGCGCCTTCAGCATCTCGAATTCGAGATTTTTTGGAGTTAAAAATGGGTATTAAAAGCTCACTGAAAGCAATCTGCGACATTATAGGATGCTCAAGGATAATTAAAACTAAAAGATTTTGTCAGTGTAGAGATGTTACTAAAATTTTCACTAAAGAAAATAAGAGGTAAAACTCAAATCTCAAATATCTCAGGAACTATGTATTTGCTCCGGTTGGGAGTTGGTCCCCCCACCAACTCCCAACCGAGACCGCCCCCTCCCCCATCCCCCTCCCCCCTCCGTAAATACGTGGGTCCGTAATGTACAGTTTAGCCAAATTTATATTTCGAGCGAGCGGCAAATGTTCGCGATAGCGCGATATTGCATTATTAAATCGGTTTACGGAATTTTGAATTCGGTGCTGGTAACAAATTTAGTTTCTTTTTTTGACATTGACATAAGGCGTAATTGACAGTATTTGACAGTCGGACGGAGACGATAAATGTCTAAAATGTCAGTTAAGTGCTCAAGTGGTAGGTAGGTACACAACAAAACAACTTTTCTACTAGTCTCATAGTCTGGCGTTCGCAGCAGCGCAAAAGAAAGAAATCAGGATCGGCTGCAGGCAGGCGCCGTGCCGTGTTCAATAAATAAGTGATTGTGCTAGTGTTGTGAACGGCCGCATGCTGGCATTTAACAAAATATTGGTTATTCCACCTCTTGTATGTGTATCTCTTTGTCGTTTCACCACCTAAAAGTGCATTGGATTTGTCTTACATCCGATTATTACGATTGCGAACAATCAACAACTCTGTGGCGCAGACTTTAAACATGTTTAGTTTGAACGAGACTTTGTGATAAACAAGAATTTTAAAATGGCTTCGTTAGCTGGTTCGAATGTGAACAGCTTACACACTACTATGTCTGGACATCTGGCAACGGGGAATCCGCCTTCGAGTTTCAGCATGAGTGTGGCGGTGCCCCCGGCTCCCGCTCTTCCACACACCTACAGTTACCATGCAGGCAGCTGTAGTGATTCTTCATCTGAAACTCATTCCCCAGAGATGCACTCAGCCAAAGCAAGTGATCGTGAATCTCGGATTATTGCAGAAAAGCAGCGGAGAAGTCAATATAATGCCCATATCTCACAATTGACAACTTTATTATCTGATATAGTACATGCTCCCCGGAAGGTGGATAAGACAAGTGTTTTGAGACTTGCAGCAAATAAGTTGCGAGTACATCATATTTTAGGTAAGACTATAACATGCTGTCATCTTGAAACCTGGTCAGCCTCATTCATGAAATTTTTTGATCTGTTTGATTGTATCATGTTTTCTGTGACATGCAGAGGAAGAATATTTTTATTATCACCAAATGTACAAGAAAAACTGGGTTATTGTCATATAGACTTACTGGGTCAAGATTTTTACAACTATATCCATATTGAAGATCAAAATATACTAAGGCAATATATTTATCCATCTGAATTGAAAAGTGGTTGTGATCAGAGTCTTTTTGAGAGGCACCACAATTTTCACATCCGAATCATGAGAGCAGGAGCTAAGTCTGACCCACCACGGTATGAGCATTGCCGCATTGATGGTGTGCTGAGACGTTCTGACCATGCAACTGCAAATGGAGTTCAGGACCAACAGATAATAAGGAGGCAGAGAGTGAGAAGGATACGCACATTTTCATCAAGTGGGAATGACTTTGTCTTTATTGGCATGATTCGAGTTCTGTCTAATGAACTGCCTGCACAAATATTGCCACCGACTGCATATTCTGAGTACTGGACAAGACATTTAGTGGATGGTAGAATTGTGCAATGTGACCAAAGTATTTCACTGGCATTAGGCTACATGACTGAAGAAGTGACAGGAACATCTGCATTTGTATTTATGCATAAAGATGACGTGAGATGGGTGATTTGTGTGCTCAGACAAATGTATGATCAAAGCAGAGAGTTTGGGGAGTCATATTACAGATTAATGTCACGTTCAGGCCATTTTATATACATGAGAACCCGTGGTTTTCTTGAAATTGATAAAGAAACAAAGAAAGTGCAGAGTTTTGTATGTGTCAACAGTGTTGTCGGTGAAGATTATGGTCGACGTATGATGGATGAGATGAAGCGTAAATATTCTGTGATCGTAGATATGGAGAAACAGGAGCATGAAAACAATGATGTAGTGGATGAAGCCCCTGTTGAGGATCCAAAACGGCTGGAGCGTATTGTAATGCACCTTGTTGAGCCATCGGGGGCACCATCTGGAAGTACAGATGAATTGCAACTTGTTCCTCCTTCTAGAGAAAATATAATTACTGCAATAAAAAACAGTGAAAGAGTAGTGCAAGAAACTGGTGTAAGATTTGATTCACGTAAAAGAAAAAGTTCAGATAGTGAAAACAGTGACCATTTAAAAAGGCATAATGGAATACAGGATTTCAGTTACTGATCTGTTATGGTTTAAATGTAAGTTAAAATTTGTGTTCCTATGATTATTCAATGAATTTAGTTTTATAGTTGAAATTAATAACTGAAAAATAATATAGAAATCAAATATTTCATGGAAAGCTAATCTTTATCTATCCTGCTTGAAAGTAATTAATTGGGTATTATGTGCAAATATTGTTGTCATCACAATGCTTGTAAATTACCAATTTGCATTACATACAATACTTTGAAAATAACGACTGCTACTGTATTTTATATGGTTATTGTTTACTAGACTTAAGCGCGTGCTATGCAAGTGTACTGAAAAAAGTTTTTCTGACCTTTGACCTTGATAAGGTCACTAAAAAAAAAAAAATTATATTTGTCTGGCCGTCTAAATTTTTTTTGTGATTTTTGAAGCTATTAGTGTTTATTAGCTTAGGCTGTAGGTGTTATACTCATGGCGCTGGAGGGAACATTAGAATGGATAACACGGGCCCTATATAAAGAGATTTAATTTCTGGGACCTAAACTTCTTAAAATCAAGTTTAAAACACACCAAAGAGTATTTATTCATAAATTGGTAATAGCAATAATTATTAAAACACACTATTACCTGGAGTTACTGTTCATTCATTCTCTGTAATAGGATTTTATTTAGGATTAAAGGGAAGAATGTCTAAAGGTGAGCGATGCTGATGAGTGTTATAGGTACTTACATAGTGGTAGATAGGTAAGAAATTTAACATTTTAACTGCCTCTGTGGTCTAGTGGTACCACCACCGGTATCAGACCCAGGGGTCCTGGGTTCGATCCCCAGCGTGGGTACATATTGGATTCAGTTTCGTTGGTGGTACAACTTGTTGTAAGTCCGCCTGGCTAGCTACCACCATCTTATCTAAGTCTGACGCCATAACAACAATGTTTTTAGCATTGTTGTGTTCCGGCAGTTAGAGATAAGATAGCCAGTTCCTCGGTGACTGAGGATTCCAGGAGAGGCTCGCTTCCATCTTCAGCCTTATCAATACTTAACATCAGGTATGATGAAGGCTAAGTCTCCCCATCATTCATAAAAAAAACATAATATTATGTTTGAAGCAACCAAAGCCTCTGCAATCAACAAAAGGAATATCTACTATAGCACCCATAAGATTATCCACTATTATTTAGTTGATTAATCCTGTGTTTCTATAACACACTAACGGATTGTGCAACAGTTCCATAAACTACTATTAGTTTTTATTAAAAAAATATTTTTAGTACTTTTCTAAGTACTGTGTACTGTGCTCAACAAGTGTTTTAGATTGAAAAGTACACCTTGAAATAGAGTAGGTGCTCTATTTAGTGTATGGTAGGCAACCCTAGGAATTACTGAACAAGTATAGAAATTAACCTTTACCTTAAAGAGGCAGGTTTATGTTAACTGGCCAAAACTGGGAACAAGTATGTAGTAAGAGATGGTGCCAATAGTTTTAATGATGAAAGATAGATAATAAGAAATTCAAATGCCATTGCATATTGGTGAATTGGCCAATTAATCGCCATTGTTAATTGCCATTAATAATTAAAAGTTTCCAATCAAACTCTTCTAGTTTTTGTTGTACAATTTACCATACCGTTTAGTAGGCACGTTAGTATGTATATATAATACATTTTATTTGGGGCAAAAAACTTTATGAGAGGTCTCCACTTTTATGCTTTCTTGTTGTTTTTGCATTAATTTGAGCAAGTGCTTTATTGTGATTTTGTAATAACTATGCTCGGATGAAATTCCTCGTCGAACATGTAATATCTGCGTGAAGTACAGGGCGGTATCAGTTGCATCAACTGCTTGCCGTTAAATAATAATAATAATAATAATAAGTTCCACCATTTTGTTGGCATGTACCGTTTACTGTTTTAACGCGTTTATATTGAAGGAGATTTAGGATGAATGGACTAAAGATAAGATACCTAATGATCTAGAATAAAATGTTTTAGTTGTCGTCACAATTGTATGGGCTTTGATTTAAAGAAGATTGACTTCCTTATCTTGACTGACTCGCGTAGTATTTGCTTCTTTTTGTCGCTGTCCACTATACACAGTTATACACACACACAAGAAAATATAATAATATAATGGACGGGTAGCTATAGAAAAACACAAAACGCGTCAGAGGAAAGAGAAGTAGGTATCCATGAATGCTCTACTGCAGGGAGTGGAAATAGAAATACTACCTCTCCAGTAAAAGGCTATCAATGGATAGGGTATATTCGAAAACTAATAAAAGCTTTTTTTTGTTTCGAAGGCGAAATGCGCCTTATGCATAGGTACCCTATCGCTGGTGCGCGATATGGTTATATGGGGCTCTCCTTTGGCACGCTTACCCACTAAAACCCCTCGCTTTCCGGCTGCATATAGCCAGGGGCCCAATTCTGCTAATGCTTAGTCACACACACTAAGTATTCCAATGGTGTTTCAATGGTAGTCCTGTTTTACACAGTTCTTGTTACAACAATGTAAATAAACACTACTATTAAAACACCACTGAGAGACGATTTTGACAAAAATTTAGCAGAATTGACCCCCTGGATTGTATAAATGTGGGGCCGTTGTTGCAGTTTCCACCATTTATAGGCATAGGCTGGAAAAATACCACTATTGTTTTCGAACAACATCTTAGACCAAGCATAGACCCGACATTGACATGTGGCTTAAGTGAGTGATGTTTATACATTTCTCTCTCAAGTTGCACCTTTGAGGTTCTTCCAACTCAGCCTGGGAGTAATGGTGTGAGTGTATGTATCCACAAATCTACATGAGGAGCCTGGCGCATGGCAGTGGATACAGTTGGACGAAGGATGGAATAGAACTTCATTTATTCTTTAAATTACTATAACTTTATAAATTACTACGGCCGCTCGCGGTTGCACCCGCGTGGTTCCCGTTCCCGTGGGCATATCGGGATAAAAAGTGTCCTATGTTCTTAACAAGGCTATCTACTATCTGTGTACCCATCCAAATCCGTTCAGTAGTTTTAGAGTTTATTCCTTGCAAACAAACAAACAATCAAAACTTTCCTATTTATAATATTAGTATAGATTATACTATGACAGACAGGCAGTACGTAGATAGAACTTTTACCCAGTTTAGGCCAGTTACCCATACTGCCCTGTAGTATGAAAGTAACTAGCGTCTTCGGTAATGAACACATGGAAACACATTGAGGTATTACAATGTGCTTACGTAACGTAATGTAACGCAGACTATGACGTTCTGTTCATTGAACGCGTCACTAACTACCTTCATTAAAACTCGATGTGGAAACATCTAAATGTGAAAACCACTTTTAACTTTATGAGAAAACTCAATCGGAATCAGGAAATAAGAAGGAAATTATAACTTATGTATGTACGCAAGCCTGAGCGTAAATCGCTATAAAATCAAGCGAAAGAGTTCAATGTTCTTGCTAATTATAAGTTTCCAGTGAGTTTTATTGGCTATTTATTACCATTTACACCAAAACTCCAGGACGCTATTAGATCAATTTTAGAAAAATATTTTTGAGGATTTGAAAATTTTATACGGCGCAGATTTTATAATTAAGTATGTCAGTACCAGAGACGTACTCGTATCTTACAGTATATCGATCTTAAAAATATGAATAAACAGATGCCCACACAGGTAGATTACATTTAAATTTTATTTACGAAAAAAATATAATTCATCGCTCTTTATTAAATTTTATCAGTTAACTGAGTGGTTACTTATTCATCCTTTAATCATCTATATTTATTTGAATATAATGGATTCTGTTCTTTGCTTATCCAATGCTATACCTAAACTAAAAGAGAACTGACGCCGACTATAATAGTTTTCTAAAGAAATTGAACGGTAAATAATCAGTTTATACTAATTTTGGAACAGTTTTCTTTTTCTTCATCTTAAATATGGTGGAGGTTTACCGCGCAAGTGGCATCGGCTTCATTTGACAGATGGATGTGACATATTGCTAAGAGCAATATGTCACATATACAATATAGCTTTGGTAAGTTTTCATTTGTGTCAAAAAGAAGCAGCAATGTGTCACATCAATCTGTCAAATGAAACCGATTTCGATACCGACGCCACTTGGGCGGTACGGCCCCTGATAATCCGAAACTGTGTAAATATATTATGGGACTATTTACCTATAAGAAATATAAATCGCTTGATTGAACATGTAGAATCTTTCAAAGGAAATATTACAAGCGGTTTACCCATCTTTCGTAATTTGCTAAACCCCCAAAGTGTTCTTGAAAATGTGTCGACCTGACAACCATACCTAACCGATTATTGAGAGCTTTAAAAATTAACTGAATTATCTGAGTGCATACTGTTAGTCATTATTAGTTATTATAACTAGCTTTTGTTCATAGAAAATGTTTGTGGGTGTTTTGTATACAATTACTTTTGTATTAGCTTTTGGCGTATTTGAAATAAATTGAATACATAATTGTAAATAAATTGTATAGTTTACTTTGTTTCTTATATAAATAGTAAATTTTTCAAAGTTGAAAATCTTTATACTTACCCATTAATACCTATTTGAATTGTGACAATTATGGCATGAAAAAAATCATAATCATATAAGTATGTAATGTTACTGTGAAAAAGTCTCTTTTGATTAACTTTCTTGAATTCTTCAGGAATTGTCTGCAAATTAATGTAACTAAAAATTAGTCTTGAATCTTCGACTTCTTCCATCGCTGATCTTATGAGAAAAAATGTTTTTAAACTTACTGTAAATGAATAAACTTCTTTAATTTTTTTAAACCATTTGCCAATAATAACCATGATTGTTATCAGAAATACGAGTAAGTACCTACCTATATGGTAAAAGAATAGTTTTATGTAGATTTTTTTCATTCGTATCGTACTTATGATATTTATCCAAACTATGAATATTATGGCAAGTTTAGAGTGTTGAATGTATCAAACAAAAACTGTTTTGGCTCAAATATTATCGAATTTGACATGTCCTGTCCAGAGGGTCTAGTGTGAGTTTGCAAATGTCCAAACGTTACCATCGCGTGAGAGTAAAATTTTGACAGATAGCCTTAATGCAATGGGGAATAAGGTTGAGAATTAAACTCTATTCGCAAACTGCGGCGTAAGCGAGTAATGTGAGCAAAACTCACACTAAGCATTCTGTATATTGTAAGACCACGAAGAGGTTTTAAAAAACAATAAATTATTGTATATTGTGATTTAAATGAACATTGTATGTGTACCTATATTATACGAGTATAATATACGTAGTTGACTATCAACCAAAATAAAGTCATACAACTTGCATGACAACTTGCATTGCATTAAAGTCATTCATTGCTGAATGTCAATCAAATATGTGTACCTATCTATCTACCCAATTATGTAACTGTGCTGCTTTTTAGTAATATAACAATATATATTGGTACACAGGATTCTGTGAAACGGTAAGTAGGACGTGCCTACTTAGATATAAAATAATATATGTTCTACAATGTGTATGAATGTAAGGTTGTGAAATATTGTTCGACTTCATTAAGTAGGTAGGTACCTAGCCTATTTTTAATAAAAGTTCTGTTAGGACACAGAATTATTTAGATAATACTTAAGTGTTATAAGTGGATATCAATGTTTAGGTGAACTAAATAAATTGAGTTGTATGTTTAAAATGATTGATGTATGTTACATTGATATTACTTGATGTACGAGAAATAAAGTATAAAATAATTGTAACATTTTGTTTTAATTTCTAAAAACCGTTCTTTTTGAGAGACCATCATTACAAAATCGGACTAACCGCGGCCACGCCTAATGCACCTTAAAGTTAGTTTATTGGTTAAAACCAGGTTAAAACGGTAAATGCCTATAATATTGAAATACTCATTGCTGAATATAAACTTCGGATGCCAGGAAAGTTAAAGATAGACTAACGCGGATCGTAATAACGCGAGCGAGCGTCGTGTCGACGGCGTCTCGGCCGGTGCAGTATTATAGCTATTACATCAATGTGATTTGGGCCAAGTGGAATGTCAGCGGTCGGGCCCGCCGTGGCGGGCGGCCGAGGTTGTAGTGGCCGTGACCACGGTCAACGGCAGAGCTCCAAGGTGCCCTTCGGAACGAAACGCTTCCCCTCTCCAAATATACACACCAATTATGTGTGCAACTGCGGCGCAGGAAAGAGACGGATAGACGATACGTCTAGACGTCTTTTAAACGGTTTGTATCAAAAATTACAACTGAGGAGCGAGCTGTGTCTAGAATCTAGATTCAAACATTTTACAGCGATAGTGATTTAATGAAGAAACTTAAAAAATCAGTCTTTCGTAATTTTGTCAACTGCAAGTTGGAACTTAAGTACCAAGGTATATGTTTTAAATTAGGACATTAGGTATCGGATTCAGGAATAAGGCGTTGAGCTACAAAGTGTGCAATGCAAGGGGACCTAAGTACCTACCTATTCTTCCATGTTTTTAGGGTTCCGTAGCCTAGTGGCAAAAAACGGGACACATAGATTCGTCATGTCTCTCTGTCTGTCCGTCCTTCCGTCCGTATGTCGCAGTCACTTTAACCTTTTGTCTTGCCCTGCGTGTCCATCAACCTGCATACGCGAAGACCTGTATAGCCACAGAACAAGGAAAAGAGGTTAATGTTCTGTGTGTATAGCGCTACCAATAATGCGGTCAGTGTCGCGCAATACTGGGGCATTACCATCAACTGTAATGCGATTCATTTTAGGTCATTTTTAGGTTGAGAGCGCGGGATGCTGTCATACGGCGCGTATAGCGGCGTCTCACTCTTACTAACTAAAATGAATCGCAATACAGTTGATGGTAAGCCCCCTGTTGGTAAGCCCCTGATGGTAAGTCTCACAAAATCTAAAGCCAGAAAATGGTCGACACGATAATAATAATAATAGTCACTTTATTCCATAACTATTAAGATGGCAGTTGAAACTGGTAGGTTTTTATTCTGTGAACCGCTTTACGATTATTACACAATAATAAAATATAAAAATAAGTACGTCTTAAAAATGACAGTGAGGTTCTTAAAACGATTGTTTCTCAAAGTCAACGGTTTCAAGGATGTACACTTCCAAAGGGGTAAAATATGTGTAGTTTTGAATAAATGTCCACTTATAAAATAAGAGAGTGAAATCTAAAACAAATATGCTGTCGATCTTCTATTAAACACATTCAACGTAAATTGGTTTTAAGGAGATATACCTTGTTAAGTACCTACCTAGCAGCTTTAGATATAGAGCACATTTCCCAAAACAGCAAATATAACTTTGTCATTTACATATACAAACGCTATCCAAAACAAAGTTATTTTTGTTGAAGAAAAATTAAACAAATAATAATGTAGGTACCTATGTAAACAATAAATTACATCCTGATTATTGTAGCCTGTGGAAGGAATGATTGTTGGGTACCTCTAGTTAGGTTCCTATTAATGTAAGTATTTGAGTCTGGATGAAAAACTTGAAAAAGGCTGGATGAATTTTCTTAAGATTTTCATAAAAAAATAAATCTATTAGTCAGTACCTACACATTTTGTAATTAAATGTTCAAATCGGCATATGTTGTAGATAATAAATGTAGTGCAATGTGTGCAGTGTTGACAAAGTATAGATAGATAAGTGGGTGCAGCGGGCGCGGGGGGCGCGGCTTATCATGTCATTAGTTTCAAAGGTGACTTTGCTCGGTCTTCGAACCCGGCGGCCTTGCATGTGTCGACTTGACAATGCTCGGCTCTCGGTTAATGGGCTATCCCCCCCCACACTTCCCCATGCATCGAGATTACGTCATTGTCGTTAATAGGTAAGTTTGTACGTCAGGAATCGACAAAACTGGTATTTTAATAAATAGGAAATTAAAATTTTGTTTTTTTTTTATTACAGAATATATCTAACAACGGCAAATGCAAGGTTTTTGAAGACAGATTTTAAATCAATAGATATATGTAGACCTAGGTAAATTATTTCCAGTTTAGCAATAAGTTTCATTATTGTCTGGGTTCAGTTTTGTAAACAATGCTCACTTATCTACACGCATACGTGGCCTTATAAATATACATTTACGTTATTGCATATGCTTTAACTAGACTTTTAGGTCATAATACCTAAGCAATGATTACCTACCTACTTACTTATTTTAAACCGTCTTCGAACATAGATATATTATACTCTTTATTGCACATAAAAAAAATACATTCAAAATAATGTTATAGATACATATTTGCAAAGGTGGACTTATCTCTAAAAGAATATATATATATATATATTTCTACACATAAAAAATACTTACATAGTATAAATAATATAAGTATTACGTATCTGTTACCCTAGAATCTCATAACACAAGCCTTACAGTGCTTATTTTGGGCACAGAATACTTAATAGTACAAGTCTTTGGGGCTAGGTTAATTGGTGTGAGTGTAAGAAATATTTATTTAGTTAATTAGTTTGCAGTTCCCCGAAAATAACAAGTTCAGGACAATATGTTATCAGGATAGAAAGATCCGCATTCCGTAGGTAGCTATGTGAGTACAAAATGAGTGTTTTGTAAATACATAAGTACTTACAAAACACTCATTTTACCTAGTACATTACATAGTACCTTGGTCATACTTAGTACTTAATTATTATCTTTACCTACTACAAAACACAGAAACAGACGAATGCCGGTTGTAGATTCCAATCACTATGATCGCAGTAACGATAAAATTTTAATTATTATCTATCCATTACTAACCAAGGAATTAGAAAACAATAAATTCGTATGGCATTATGAACGTGAAATTTTGGTTAGCGTAAAGATTTAAGTAAGTAATTTCGTCGTCGTGGCGCGTGGTGAGAAATTAAAGTCTTTTGTACGCAAAATCGAAAACTATTGGGATGATGAAATTTCTGACCAAGATTTTATTATGTACGCGAACAGAGAATGGATTTTTATAAATTTATTACGCAGAGGTGTGTGAAACGCAAACGATATGAAGACGAACATTGATTAAAATTAAAACCGAATCTTTCTTACTACTTTCTTACCTATATTATTTTACGCTTGTATCCTTTTTACTCCACTATAGTTGAAGGCTAGGCACTTAGGCTAAGGGTTATTTAATTCGAATTCATTATTTCATAATACAGGGAATAATCAGGCAGAATGTTCGGGCAGACAGCAGAACACATAAACAACTTTTTTGACTATTTAACGCGCAAATTATTTACTCTTTAGATTTTTTAAATTACTTTCATGTTATTTATGTTTTTATTGTATTTTGGTTAATTGGCACCTCTATAGGATTTTTTTTCATGTCAATCCCAATGGCGGATGGTTTCCACTTAAAGTGGTAGGTAAGTAGTGAATTGCTAATATTTTTCAGCCATTCCATTGCCAATTTATATTTTGCGCATTATAATTTTAAAAGCTACGTTAGAATTCGCAGCCCGAATTCGAATTTTCGAACCTAAATAACTTAGGTTAGGTACCTAAGCCAAGAAATCCAAGAAATACAATTTTCTACCTCTTCGATTGTTATATTAATTCGTTTCCCTAACGGTAGTCCTAGTTAAAACTATTTCATTAGTTACATTTCTTGCTGAAATCTAGGACAAAATTATTGTTATTGCACAGTCTTTGCTAGAGTCAAGAAGAAACACAATTATCTCTTTAGAACTGGATGATCGTTTATAAGAATTCCAATATTATGGTATTTACGCTCAGTGTGCAGTTTTAATTACTTATGCTTTAATGTAACTGACTGTAAGCAGTATAATTAAAGCTTATGGTAAATAGATAATTGTGAACTGTAACCCATTACTTAAATATTTACTGCAAAAAGAAGTACCTACTGTATTTTAAACACCGATGTATATTTTTAATGGAATTCAGTAGCACACCTCTGTATTGATCAGTTTTAATTGATACGAGACATGTTTTATAAAGAGGAAACAATAAAAATACTTGCAGGAGGTTAGTTTGCAAAAAAATATACGTAAGTAGGTACTTACTTACCTACTTATATCGACTCTTTTCAAACCAAGGATTTAATGAGTTAGGTATTTAGTAAGGACATTATAGATACCTACGCTCTTCATACATTTTAATTTGAACACCGAATTTTCAATTTAATTTGTAGGAAAGAAATAAAAAAATTTTCGTTCTGTATAATCTAGTCCTTCCTATCCTATCCTTATTGAAATGAACTGATGAAACGTAACGATTATCATTTGATTCAAGATTGTAGATTTGTGCTTGGCAACGACATGTTCCTTTGTAAATGTTGTTGCGTTTCTTGCGGCCGTTCTTCTTATCAGTTAAAAGATGTCCTGAATGGCTGGTAGGAAAAAAAAATTTGACGATTCGAAAGCACTTATCTATACGTCTATTTGAATAAAAATCTTTGACTTTGACTTTGACTTTGATTGGGAAAACATATTGAACTTACGCAGGATATTTGCAGCTTAAAAATGGCTGGAGCCGGGCTGATTGGGCGGGGGTGGGAGGAGGTAGAAGTTGCAGTGGGGGGCTGGCTGGCGTGGCGAGGTCCGGGGGGTTGCTAGGCGACCGGGCGCCGGCGGCTGAAACCAGGGCCTCAGTTCTGCTAATTTTATAACGTAGGTAGGTACTTACTGCCCGTTAATGTGTCAGTAGAACCATTTCCGTATATTTTATATAAATTCAAGTTTTCGGTTTCTAAGCTGGGAAAACATCAAATTATAGGTCGATAGAAAAGTTATATTTTTTTAGCGACATGACTAGATAAGTAATATGGTAAAAGGCGAGATATACTTAAATAAATAAAATAAATAAATATTTCTTACACTCACACCAATTAACCTAGCCTCAAAGTAAGCACTGTAAGGCTTGTATTATGGGATACTAGGGTAACGGAAATAACTGTACACATACTTATAATTACGTACATATAATTTTACATATAAGTATAAGTATTTATGTGTAGAAATGTATATAAACGTCCATGACTCAGGTACAAATGCTTGTATTCATCATACAAATATTTGCCCCTACCGGGATTCGAACTCGGGACCTCAGAGTAAGCGACACCTAAAACCAGTGTACGCACAGAAAACTTACATAACAACTCCTTGTTTAATTTGTAAATATCGCTTTCGTAATATTTTTAGCTAAAGGATACTACTTTACTTGTTCCTTCTACATACCAAAATTCTTACATTTTGAAAAATACAAGAGTAAGATGGTGTCATGAGAGCTATTTTCACCACGATTTTTTATTGATTTTCTGGCGCTATAATTTTATCTGGCTTTATGATATTTTTTAAAGTTACATTCTAAAAGTGGACGCACATCGTAAAATATGCGAAATAATATGCTTGACAAAATATTAAAAACTTTATAAAAACAGTGGCTCGTGGCTCGAGAAAGGAAACGATAACTTAAAATGGTAAACACAAACCTTTTTGATTCATTCAAAAGATTTTGTTTACTAAGCACGATGGTGGACAATTGCCTGCCCAGTTATTATAAAAAAATATTACTAAAGGTTTGATTATCTCTCAAGATTTGTAATTTCAGTAGATATTGTATAATATTATGATTTATACAGTTAAGTATTTCATACGTTTGTTCGGTGATATGATAAGATAACTGTGACAAAGACACTTGATTCTGCGATGAATATTTAATATTGAAATAAATCAACTGTTACGTAGAGTTATCACTAACGCACAGCTTTACACGAGTTTAGTAGGTCTACTGTACGTGTGTTTTAAAGTTTTTATAAATATTTTTTTAGTTTTCCGACACTTCGGCACCTTTTCAGCTGCTGTGGTCACGGGTTGACTGGCTACTTATAAGTCTACCTTCGAAAAGTTGATTTATTGTTTCGTTCGCATACGGTTAGTAGCAACAATTATTGATTATATTTTGATTCGTTTATTAATTAAATAATTACTTATTTATCTATACTTATAATAAAAAACCGGCCAAGTGCGAGTCGGACTCGCGCACCGAGGGTTCAGTAAAATATTTTTTATTATATGATGTAACTAAAAATTTACGGTTTTCGCAATTTTTCCTTTATCTGTACTATAAGTCGTTACTTCGTAGGTTTTGATTCCCGTGCGAGTTTCGAAAATTTGCGGAAATTTGCGGAAATTTGCGCCATAAACGGCTGTATCTTTTGATTGCTTTCGTTTAGAAGTTTGATTTTTTCACAGCTCCATAGGAAAGTAGACCTGAGTATTAGATATAAATTTCAGTTTGATACCTCCACGCGTTCCTGAGAAAAACGGTCTTGACAGACGGACGGACGGACAACGAAGTGATCCTATAAGGGTTCCGTTTTTTCCTTTTGAGGTACGGAACCCTAAAAATCAAAGTTCAACGTGTCTGTACATTGCTTGGATTTGCAAAAAAAATAGATAGAGGGACTCAGAATAAGCAGCAGAACCAATTTCTATCATTTTTACCCGCGACACGGTACGGAGACGGTATATGCGTTTGGAATGAGAGGTTATTTGTTTG
Source organism: Chrysoteuchia culmella (assembly GCA_910589605.1). NCBI lineage: Eukaryota > Metazoa > Arthropoda > Insecta > Lepidoptera > Crambidae > Chrysoteuchia > Chrysoteuchia culmella. The sequence continues at coordinate 10,168,439 of OU342651.1, forward strand.
TTTGTGCAAACCAATGTTACCATTCCAAAACTACTAGTCCGATTTTGATGCGGTTTTCAGTGACGGGTTCGAGTTTGATCGGTGCTTGTTCTTAGATAGGTTTTACGGTAACAACTCATCAGGGGGCGCTGCTGTAAACATTTGTTTTGCAAACCAATGTTACCATTTATCTCCAAAACTCCAATCCAATTTTGATGCAGTTTTCAGTAATGGGTTTGGATTTGATGGGTGAACGTTCTTAAATAAGTGTTACAAGTGTGACAACTCACCAGGGAGTGCTGCAGTTAACATTTGTTTGAGCTAAACCAATACTACTAGTCCGATTTTGATGCGGTTTTTTAGGATTTTTTGCCTGTCCGTCTGTCTGTATGTCTGTGTGTTTGAATGAGCATCACACCAAAATCACTGATCTAAGTCCACAGAATTGTTTATATTATTATGTTTGAAGTCCGTATCTCAACTAACCGTATAGGCTTCATTTCATCAAAATCGGTCAACCCTTTCAAAACTAATTACATTTAAAGAGAGGACGGATGGATAAATTTATATTGTGACGCGCGTATGCAGAAGGCAGAGTTGGATTTTACGCGTCGTTCAGGTTTTCGTTGCTTAGCAACAGTTGTTAATTTTTGATAAATATATTTTGACTTAACTAACTACATCCTTTTTGCTGCTTTTTATTACTTTAGCGGTATGGCATGCATGAAAGATGGCGTTGTATGTAGGTATATTTTGTCGTTATTTATAAAAGTTTTAGTTCTTTTTTAAATTTAAACGACTTCAAAAAAAGGAGGAGTTTATCAATGTGTCGCGAATACAAGTGGTATTTTTATGTAGTCAACAACAGGTCAGGCTTTATACTTTGTGCTTGAGATTGCCCTTTACCTATGTCGTTCATTTTAGATGCTTCTCTATTAAAGTGATAAGATGATAAGAATGTAATTAATATCATGTGTAAAGTATTATCTTTAAAAACTTAAGAATATAGGCGACTCAATAGCCTCTGCCTTTTTTGAAGTTGGTTAAAAAGATCGCCGCAACAAAACTTTAGTCGAGAAGGATTGCGAACGATGTTGCGGTTCTCACGCGAACGAAGTTGCGGGCACAGCTAGTTATTAACTAAAGAAAACGAATGATTCTACTGACAGTTGGCAGTTCACAAATTAGGAGGACTTTCGAAGAAAAATCTGCCAAGAAAACTCCGAAAGCGGGCCGACCTCCATCATATGTTTGATATTTATCTAGGTAGGTACAAAAAGATTTAACGTACCGTATCTTTAGGTCTTGCAGTGTGTGATTTTGGGTTGAGACTTCAATTTATGGACAATAGGGTCCCAAACTGGTGTCGTAACTTCCAACCATCATCTCTATTGAAATATGTCATCTCTAATGAATATTTGGAGATTTCAATAACCTCGTAGTAGTAGTATTCTGGGGACGAATTTTGGTTCCCTGCCTAGGATCTGTGGCTTGTCAAACCTGATGTAGTGGTTGGGTCCCTCAAAAGCATGTTCACACACTGCGGATTTGTAACAAAAAAAAACATACAAATTACTTTTCGTATTTTGAGGACCATCCGGAATTGAACTCGGCGATCTATTTGAGCTTGAGGCAAAGAATGATATTAGGGTATTTTTCCGTTCTATAGGTATGTATTATTCGTATCCTTGTGATTATGAATATAATTATATCTACCGATCGAAAATACAAGGCAGCAAATCTTTTCAATTAGGTATTATTGTCCTTGGCGCGTGCTCCTCGTTGCCAAGGGAACGAAGCGGCGGCGGCGGCGGCCTCGAAACTAAGTCTGTGTTTTTGTTGTGAGAACAATAAAATTATAGTAGTTTTTGGTGTGGCAACACTAATGGCGTCTCTTCCTGTCAGTGATTTCTAAGATTGTACGAATGTTGTGTTGTGTTTTTTTTTTAAAATCAAGATAATAAAACAATCCAGTTGAATCGAATAATCTTTTATTATTACCAGCCTATATAAAGCACTCTGCTATAGGTTATGGGCCCAGATAAGTCTACGGAGGACAATTTTGTAAAAAATACGTTTCAAGCATCGTGTCGAGATTGTAATCGATAATGGCTGAAGCGGCAGAAGTAAGAAATGCAAATGAAAATACAGGGAATGCAATTCGCCTGGTTGGTGTCCAAAATTGGAACATATGGAAATTCCAAGTACGAGTCCTATTAAACAGCTTAGAGCTGTGGGAAATTGTAAGCGGTCTTCATAAGCCGGAGAAAGACAAAAAGTGGATAAAAGATGACGCGAAGGCGCAGTCAATTATAGTCAATAGATTGGCAGAGAATGTAATCATACATGTTGTGAACTGCAACACAAGTGCTGAAATATGGGCCAAACTGCTCAGCATTTTTGAATTAAAATCATCGTGCAGCCTCCATTTAATACAACAAAAGTTTTTCTCATACAATTTTATTAAGGGAAAAAGTATCAGCGAACACATATCTGAACTACAAGATATTACTAATAAAATGATGGAGCTAGGCCAGGAAGTCGGCGACAAAATGTTGATGACAAAAATTATTATGTCGCTGCCAGAAAAATTCAAACACTTCATCAGTGCCTGGGAGTCAGTAGAAGAAAGTAAACAGAATATAAATAATCTCACAGCACGGTTGTTAATGGAAGAAGAAAGGCTCAGAGGAAAAGAAATCACAGAGGAAACTAACCAGTCAAATTCAATTGCATTTGCAGCTGGCGGAAGGTATAGGAAAACTAGTAAAAGTAATGTACAGTGCCACAAGTGCAAGAAATTTGGACATGTCAGTAAAGACTGTTTTTCTACAAATGGACAAAACAATAAAGTCTGTCATTTTTGTCGCAAACCAGGACATTTTATCCGGGAATGTCGTTTTCGCCTAAATAAAGAACAATTTAAATCAAATAATGCATTTATAGTAAGCGCTATGTATGGACAAGGTACAAGTGACAGTGATTGTTGGTTTTTGGACAGTGGTGCCACAGAACATATGACAAATAACCTAAATTGTTTTTCAAATTACCATGAACTGAAAGTGTCAAGAAAAATCGTGATTGGGGATGGCTCAGAAATAAATGCAGTGGGTTGTGGGAAAATTGAATTAGAAGCATATAATGGACGTGATTGGGTCCATACTACTCTCAATAACGTTCTTTACATACCTAACATAAAAGTGAACTTATTTTCATTATCAAGTGCTTTGGACAGAGGTTACCTAATGTGTTCGAACTCAAAAAAATGTCAGTTACTAAATAAAACTGGACATGTGGCTGCTGTGGCTGAAAAGAAAGATAAAATGTTTATTATGAAGTTTCGATCCAAAGTGGTATCTCAGGCAAATGTAAGTAGAAGCAAAAGTAATAAACTTACCTTGATGGAGTGGCATGCCAGGATGGCTCACCAAAACTTTAATTACTGCAAAAATATCCTAAAAAGACAAAACATAGAATACATAGATAGCAATATTGAATGTGTGCAGTGTATAAAAGGAAAACAACATAAATTGCCATTTATAACCTCGTAACAAAGGTCGTCAAGGCCGTGCGAGTTGGTTCATGCTGATGTGTGTGGGCCAATGGAGGAAAAGTCTTTAGGCATGTCGAGATATTACTTATTGTTAAAGGATGATTACACACACTACAGGAAAGTTTATATGCTAAAAGAAAAATCAGAAGTACAAGAGAAAATAAAAGAGTTTGTAACATTTTCCAAAAAAGAAACAGGTTATGATTTGGATGTATTAAGAACTGATCAAGGGACAGAATTCTTGAAATTAAAACAGTACCTAAATGAGAAAGGGATAAAGCATCAAACATCAGTAGCTTATACACCGGAGCAGAACGGGAAGATTGAACGAGAGATGAGAACTGTTACTGAGGCAGCGCGTACTATGCTTCAAGCGAAGAACTTACCAAAATATCTATGGGGAGAAGCAATAAATACCGCTGTGTACACCATCAATCGCACAGGCACAAGCACAGTTCCTGGGGTCACACCATATGAGTTATGGTTTAGTAAGGAATATGACATAACTCAATTAAGGGAATTTGGTACAGAAGTGTATGTCCACATACCTTATCAGCTACGAAAAAAATGGGATGCGAAAAGTGAAAGAGGTCTGTTTATGGGATATGGAGAAGATACGAAGGGATTTAGAATCTATTTACCTGAAAAGAAAATAATAACAATTAAAAGAGATGTAATATTTACAAAAAGCCAGAACACTCTAAATAATGAAAGTAAAATAAATAAAAGAAACATAGTGGTTGAAAAAAGGTTATTGGAAGAAGACACTATAATAGAAAAAGAAGAAGAAGAACCTGAAAATGTAGAGACAAACGAGGAAATATTTAATGAAACTTTTAAAGATGCAGAAGAAATACCTGAGAATGAAGATAACCATACCAGATTAGACGAAAAGAAGAAAGAAAATATAGAAAAAATAGTAGAGAGACTTGAAGGAAAAGAAGAAAGCTCGTCAAATAGTACAGAAGAAAGAACAGATGATCCTAAAAACAATACTATGCTAAGAAGAGAGAAAAGACAGATACGATTGCCAGAAAAGCTAAAAGACTACTATTTGTTAGCGGTAGAAGAACCTAAGACCTATGAAGAAGCTTTGTCAAGCAAGGAAGGAAAGGAATGGCAGGAGGCAATAAAAGTAGAGCTTCAAGCTTTGAGCGAGAATCATACCTGGACAGAAACTAATCTACCAGAAGGTAAGAAAGCAATAAGCAGTAAATGGGTATTTAGGAAGAAAGTTGATGAGATGGGTAACATTAATTATAAATGTAGACTTGTAGCTAGGGGTTTTGAACAAGAAAATTATTTTGATTTAAGTGAACTATATGCTCCTGTAGCTAAATTACCGACTGTTAGAACTTTTATTACAATTGCAAATAAGTTAAATTTGGAAATAATGCAAATGGATGTTTGTAGTGCTTTCTTAAATGGGGATATTAAAGAAGAAGTGTACATGTACTTACCTAAATATTCAGGGGATGACAAGAAAATTGTAAAGTTGAATAAGTCATTATATGGGCTAAAAATGTCACCCAAAAACTGGAATGATAAGTTTAATAGTGTTATTAAAAATGAGGGGTTCCTACAATCTAATAGTGATAGCTGTTTATATACAAAGTGTAATAATAACAATAAAACATACTTACTATTGTACGTAGACGATATTTTGATGTTTGGAACAGATTTAAAAATAGTAAATGAGTTAAAACTTACCTTGTCAAAATCATTTAAAATGAAAGATCTGAAATTGTCAGAATTTTTGGGTATTAATATTTATCAAGATTTAAAGGAAGGTGTTACAATTTTAAATCAATCTGCATATTTAAATTCAGTGTTAGACAAGTTTGGAATGTCAAATTGTAGTTCTGCGACAACACCTATTGATGTTAATTTTAATTTTGACTTGTTACGAAGGGATAAGTCTGAGAGTTGTGAAATTGAAACAAAGTGCAGGCAATTGATTGGTAGCCTGATGTATGCTGTACAGGGTACAAGACCTGATTTATGTGCTACTGTGTCTATTTTAAGTAGGTACCAACACTGTGCCAGCAATTTGTTGTATAAAACGTTACTGCATGTGTTAAGATATATTAAGTCAACTATTAGTGTATGTCTAGTTTATAAGAGGGACAGTAAAAACACTTTGTTAGAATGTTATGTAGATGCAGATTGGGGAGGGGATATAATTGATCGCAAGTCCACAACAGGTTATTGTTTTAAAATCTTTGGGTGTCCAATAATGTGGGGCTCTAGAAAACAAAATTCTGTAGCAATATCTTCTACTGAAGCTGAAGTTATAGCTATGAGTGTAAGTGTAATAGAAGCTTGTTGGTTACAAAAGTTGTTGTCTGATTTTAATTTAAATTTTAATGTAAAAGGTATTGTGTTGTATGAAGATAATCAGTCTGCTATTAAAATTGCTTTACATCCAGAAAATAATAGAAGATTAAAACATATTAACATCAGACATCATTTTATTAAAGAGAAAATTGAAAATGGAACTATTGTGTTGAAGTATGTACCTACAGGTGAACAATTAGCCGATTTATTTACCAAGCCCCTTGGTAAACAATTGTTCATTAAATTCAGAAATATGTTACTGTCTTAAAGAAATGTGTTATAGTTGTTAGCTTATTTAGTATGTGTTAGTGAAAGTTACATCATAAGGAACTTTGATTTTTGTTGTGGTGTATGTGGGTAACAATGAAAATTCAGTTTAGTTGATTTGTAGTTGTTTTTTTTTTTAGTAAATAATATAGTATCATGTTAAAGAAATTAGATTTTTGTTTATTGTGGTGTATGTAGGTAACAATGAAAATTTAGTTCAGTTGATTTGTTGTATTGTGTTACACTCAAATATTAGAATGTAAAGAATTAAATTATAATTCTATTGGGGAGGGGTGTTGTGAGAACAATAAAATTATAGTAGTTTTTGGTGTGGCAACACTAATGGCGTCTCTTCCTGTCAGTGATTTCTAAGATTGTACGAATGTTGTGTTGTGTTTTTTTTTTAAAATCAAGATAATAAAACAATCCAGTTGAATCGAATAATCTTTTATTATTACCAGCCTATATAAAGCACTCTGCTATAGTTTTGCCATTACCATTTGCAAACACCTGAATTTACTCAATACAATGAATGTATGGATTGTATTTGTACTGTCGACAAAAGGAGGTTTTAACGTTTTAATGAGGTCACAATAATATTCGTCATCACCCATTTTTAATGTCCTCACTGCTGGGGCACTGGCCTTCCTTATGGATGGATAAGGAGAATGGTCCATGACCCACCACGAGGGCCCAAAGCGGATTGGTGGGTTTTAACGACTGCAAATGCAGCCCGGACCAACGGCTTAACGTTCTTTCCGAAACAGTAAATTTTTGGTCACCCATCCCTTGACCGACCATTGCGAAAGTTGCTTAACCTCAACAATATCAGGCCTAGCGTGCTAACCACTGCGTCACGGGCTCCACAATAATTTTTAATAAGTATAACACTAATATAGTTCAATATAAATACGGAAACGCAAGATCAGCCCTTCATTGTTGCACTCCTGGATATAGGTCTCTCCTGCACGCCACCGAACACCATCCGCGGTTACATAGTCACGTAGCTCTTACCAAACCAGGCACGTTGCGAAGATCGTCGCTCCTAGTGACTGAGAGATCGTCCTACCTACACTATCTTTATGAAGGTAGGTACGTAGATACCGATACGCAGTCTCAAGAACTCCTTTTCCCCGCGGTTATCGGTTCTGCGCCTTCAGTTTGTTAATCTAAAACCAGTCAGTAAATCTTTGTATTATGTATATCTAAAAAGGTTAGGTGTACCTATCTATACCTAGTACTTAATATGACTTCCAGAAATGAGTAATGTAAATTATACCTACTTAGCAACATTGTAAATTGTGTTGTTATTTAACAGCCACTATTAACAGTTGCTAGCAGTAATTCGCAAGGATTATACATACAGTAAAATGGCTATATCATAGATGACTACTCATGTTTATGTAAGTAAGTACCTAAGCGCTAGTTTGTTGTATAATTATGGAACAAATGCCAAGTTCACTAACAAACTAGAATGTACTACTGGACTGCAGCCATTTTGTAAATTTCCACTGCAGTAAAATAGGTAATATATTTACGGAGTAAGTATCTACTAATCTAATACTTCTAATAACAATATCTACATTGTTGGTACCTGTTTGTAAATATTTAACTACTTAGTTGTTATATATTTATGGAAGATGTTCTTCTAAACATGATATATAAGTGACATTTCGAAGGAAAAAAATAATAAAAACCTCGAAATTCCTCAGCGAAGTGTAAAAAACAAGACCGAAAATCGCCATTTCATACTTTTGTCAGGTACTTAGGTACATATAAACTACAAACTTATACTCGGCCTTCTGATAGTTCATGACTTGTCTCAAGAGCTTGCATTAGTTGCTGGATATGTTTATATTCACGATAATAGTCATTTTGATAAATTTTAATAGTAAAATTCTGAAAACCCTAAATCTGCTGATCTCAGGAGCCTGAGAGCAGCTTGTGAGTCGAGTCCATTTTTACTAGTATTTTTCTATTCAAATTTATCATAGAAGATAGCAACAAAACAATTTTTACGGAACACTAGCGCACAGTTTATTTACAAGAGTTTAGATCTAATATTACGTGTATTTTAAGGTTTTTCCCGACGTTTCGGCACCTTTTCAGCTGCCGTGGTCACGGGATGACTCATTTCTTATAAAATAGTGATCTTGAATCGCAAGTCATCATCATAAAATAGTTTAGTGGCTTAGGCGTAAAAAGGTTACATAAATACAAGAAGTGTTTGGTATAATTTAGGCTCAGTGAGTTGCACCAGTTAGCTTTACTTAAACCGATTTATGGTTGTCAAAGATGTCAAATCCTATACATTTTCACCCATTAAAGTTAAAGTTATCGTTAAAGATAAATGGAACAATCCACCCTAAGTATGGTTAGCCAGCGGAATATTCCATTTATACTTAGACAAACATGATATTGGTATCTATTAATGTATTCCTCAAAAGAACGTTTGTATGCTTTAATTACACCTCGTAAACAACTTCATTATGCTACTATAGTCAGATTATAAGTACTTTAGTATAGTTATCTTCGAAATTGATTAACGTTTTTAGTACTTTGTCACATCAATTAGAACGATAATTCAGTAAGTTGCAACTCTACCATTTCGACCGCAATTGAAACGACCTACTAGAGCAGGGGTGGGGAAATAAGTTTAGAGATGAACTATATCAACAAATCACAAAATTTACGCGGGCCAAGTAACACAATTACTTTATTCGAAGTAGATAACAAAAATATCAAGTAGGTACTTTTTAAAGTTTATTCAATGAAGTTTTGATCTGCTGTTCTATGTGAATGATGAAATTGTGACTGTTCATTAATTAAAGGGTGTAAAATGCAGTGGTGAATAATGCATACTTTGTTTGTGCCCCGCGTTTAGTTTTAGCGCAAATATTTAATTAGTCGTCCGATTTAATCAAAATAGCAGGATTATAGTCGCGGGCCGAATTTGGCCCATTTTCCCATCCCTGTACTAGAGTGTTGACAACATCTGAGACCTAACTGTTCTAGAAACATATCAGAAATATGACTCACATCACAATCTGTTATTAATTCTTGAAGAATATATAGTTAATGTCTTGATGCGTTAACCTTTATACGATAATATGTTTTCATAAAATTGCCCATTTTTTTTTTTAGGACGATTGCGATGTTTTCTGCCACGATGAAGAAGAAGATACTTAATATGATGACTAATTAATGAGATTATCTTTCAAAGAATAAGTAAAACTAAAAACAAACTAGTATTTTGAATAAAAATGACGATGGTTTTTTGTTTAGAAAACAGTTTTTGCCTTTTTTTAACTAAAAAGCTATTTGAAAATTTTTGTTTATCTGAAATCTTGTTTAGGGTATTTCAAGATTGTAGATTTGATGCCAACAACATGTTCCATTATAAATGTTGTTGTTTCTGTTAAAGCTGATAAGTTTCTAATGGCCGTTCTTCTTATCAATTAAAATATGCCCTGAATGGCTGGCAAGCGAAAAAAAATTATTCTTCGAAAGCACTTATCTAAGTATATGTCTATTTGAATAAAAATCTTTAACTTTGACATTGAATTTGTTTAATCTAAAGTGTACACAAGACAGCCGGTCAGTCTCTACAGTTGAACTTGAAAGCGCCAATAAGTTGCTTCGTACCTAATAGCGGCAGTTATCGTAGTGCAAATGCGAAATCTGGCATGCTGGTGACTGTACCTGCACATATTATTGGTGGTGACTCTGAAGTCGGATAGTTTATCTTACTTAATCCTACTAAACCTACTAATATAATAAATGCGAAAGTATGTCAGTTTGTTTGTTTATTTGTAACTCTTTCACGCTTAAACTACTGCACGGATTTGGATGAAATTTGGCACAGAGATAGTTGATAGTCTGGATTAAAACATAGGTTATTTATATGTTGATATTCCCATACAGAAACCATGCGGGTGTAACCGCAGGCTGCCGCTAGTATTATAAATAAATGCGAAAGATGTCCGTGTGCACTGAGAGATCACTTCACAAATTCGTGAATAGTATATTGTTGTTGTCGGTTTGTTTCTTACTCTTTCACACAAAAACTACTGAATTAATTTTGATGAAATTTTGCAAACAGATTTAAAAAAGCCTGGATTAAAACAAAGGATACTTTTTATTCCGACATTCCCATGAGAACTGGAACCACGCGTATGAAACGCTAGTTTTTTCCAGTAAAAATTAAATTTTAAATTATCTCACACGTCACAATTTAAACGTAAATGTATTCTTTTAAAATCCATTTAGGAGAAGTTGGTCTACGAAGAGAGATCCTTTCGCCTTAAAACGGAAGTTTGCGGTAGTTACCTACTACCCCGGGTTTCTAACTTTCTATAATTTAATAAGGGATTGTTTTGGCTACGGACAGTTATATTTTGACATATTTTTCATAGAAGAATTGTCAAAATTTAACTGTCCTTAACCAAAACAATCGGTTAGTAAGTTATAGAAACCCGAGGTACAACTTAATTTGGATAGCGACAGTTCGATAACAATGCAGACAGCTCAGTTATGGCTGCGAGCATGACTCCAGTCACGTTGCGACGCGCATGTTCTGACGTATGCGCTCATCACTGCACTTATTACGGGAATGTGCAACAACCCAACCACGGCTTAAGAAGCCGGTTATTAACGATTTTTAACCAACTTTCAAAAAGGAAGAGCTTCTCAATTCGGTAGGTATGTTTTTTATGTATGTACAGAAGGGGAACTTCCCTGTTGGCCAGTAGAGTTTTTTAGGCAGCTTTTTTTTAAAAGTAAGAGATTTTAAAAAACTTTTATATTACAAATAAAAGAACATTACCAGGTATTGTACACCGATCACGCCGAGATTTCTGGTCCGACCATTTGTTCCCATAAAAATTTCATTTCATTAATTCAGTTTGGCCCAGTAGTATTTATTTGATGAGCATTTTTTACAAGATCCGTGTCCGATCGTGATTAAAATGTGCATTTTGTTTTGTTAGCCCAATGCTTGTTACTATTAAATACCATCTCTAGACATAGATACCAAGACCATATTCTTTACTAACAATTACTTTACATTTTAAATACAAGGTGTAATTACAAGGCAAAACAAGGTAGTATTGATATGCTTAGTAAGTTTATGTATGAGAAAAACATCAAAATTCTTGAAAAAATGCTGTATTTGAGTAATGGAATCTATGATTTAAGAGGATTGTGTAGCTGTAAATTTTCAAACATAATGGAGCGGGAGATACGATAACATTTTGAAGATAATGCTCCAAAATTCCACATATTCCCTGTTTTCCCTTTTTTTTACATTACTTCTAGGTTGGTGTCATATTTTAAATAATAAATAAAAATAACCTTATTTGAGTAGATATTAAAACGCGCGCCGACCCGCGCGTAATTTCTTGATAGGTTTGAGTATTTTAAAAATATGTTAACTCAGATATTTATGTTGTATATCGATGTGGAATGCAGAATTACTATATCCTACACAACACAATACATGTACACAACAATGTACATTGAAATAAAACAACTTTTACGGATACCAAACGCTCTATATTTCACGAACTAAGTTGTACCTAATTGTCCGTGATTTTGGTTTTTAGGGGTTTTTGATTTTCCCAAAAAACCCTTAAGATGTACGTACAACAATGTACACTGTGTTGTTATGACGACAGACTTAGATAAGATTGATGGAGAGGCGGACTTTAGAACAAGTCCTTGGGACCAAATCGATTACAATTTGGAATTGAATCATTGGGAATTGAACTCGAGACCTCTGGATCTGATCCACTGATGTAAGTAAAAAGTTCAGCTCCACTTCTGTAACGATACATCTTTTATTTCAATTATATCACATTATCCAAGACATTTGATTCATCACCAAATTTGAATGAGAGACAATTCCTAGAACAAATCAATAAACCACAAAATTATCCAACGAACTAAACACGACAAAAATCGCGCCAAAAATCCCTACATAACATACTGGCGGTTCTAAAAATAAACCTTGGGTTATATCTAAATCTGTATACGATTGCAATTGACAAACGTAGGTACCTATATAATGTTTTATGCATGTTTCGGCGGGCACATGCCATTAGCATATGAAACGTAAAAAAATGCCAAAGTGGCTAATACATGGTGTCCATTGTTTGCATTACGCCATCTTATTATATTAACAAGTAGGTAAACACTAGAGAAGTACGACGTATCGAATAATCGACTATACACTCATATTTTTATATTTCAATTAGTACATTTCATATTTAACTACCTCAATTATAGTTTTTTTTACAGTACCTATTGTAAATGGTATTAAAAATAATTAATTTAATAACTGAACGAACAATAGTGACTACCTACAAGTAGTTACTTACCTATATAATTTATGAGTATTCCTGTTAGCGAGGTAAAATATATTGTAAAAACAATTCCTTCACCTAAATGCAATGCAATGCAACTCTTCTTCCGTTTTTCATAGAAATAGTTTATTTACTTAGTCATGTCTAGAATCTGGCATTTTTTTTATTATTTTGTGTCGTGCCGCGTGCGAACCACGCTATTAGTCAGATAGTCGTGTCGATTACGGTGGCTACAACTTTACAGACGCCCACCTCTAGTCTGTTTAAGTGGCCTTGAAATATTTAGTGCTATTTCATTTTCATTCAGTGCAGAAATGGGGTTCTATGAAGTTTCATGGAACCCTTCTTCTACTAAATGTTAGCAATCTACACTAGCCTACAGTTCATCATTTAGCCTATTGCAGTCCACTGCTGGACTTTAGCTAAGCCTCCGCCAAGCTGCGCCACGACACGGTATCCCACCTTTCAGTTCTACGACTGATAAGCCCGGCCTTGCTCATTGTTGTAAATACCAAACATTTTGTTACGTTGCAGTTCTAAATTCCTATAATTTTGTTAAAATTTACTATTTCGATTACGGCTCAATTATTGGACTTCATGCCCGTAGAGTCATTCTCTACCAGTCAACCGAAAAGGGTGGAAGAGAAAACTCATGGCGGTAATAAAAAAAAGAGAAATTCTAAATTACAATTTTGTTATTTAAACAAATAGTGTGTCGACTGTGAAATGTGAAAAAACCTTTTTTTTTTCAATAATACAATATGGGTTCTCTATTTGCTTTGATGACCTTATTATACTTACCAAAACTATAAAATGTCCTTAAATTTTACATACGTCACTAAATTGCATACGTGACACCCGGCCAAAAACTATCTAAAAAGTAAAATAAAAAACAAGATATCAGATATGCAGTCGAGGTTCTCTTACTGAACAGTCCTCGGACTGCTATGTCTTTTGTACATTTTAACTAGTTCGTTTTTAACACAGCAGCCGTGTTTTTTTATAATATTCTAAGTACTTTTTTTATTTTGGAACATCGTTGCCTTCGTAATAGTTTGTAAATGTACCAATAAGTAGTAAGACAGTATGTCCAAGTCGTCGAGACTGACCTATCATAAGAGGGGTCGTAGTCTGCTGTTAAATTGTTTTTAACAGTCCTCAATTACTCAGCACAGCAGACTTGGTCTAACAAATAAAATAAAAATTGAAATCCGATTGAAACTATAGAGCAAAACAGTGACATTTTGAGTGTGTAAAATAATATTTTCAGATACTTAATAGCAAGTCAGTTTCAGTGAAAGTTTCACCGTTTTTCTTCATATCGTTACGTCAGTATGTAAAAGAACGAAACGTAAATTTTGAAGCATGCTCATTTATTTTAAGTACCGACCTAGCTGAATGGAGAATCGTTTTCACGAAAACGGCCTTGAGCGTGATTAGCACGACACACTACGACGACGTTCAACGTTATCGCTGACGAGTACAAGTTACGCACACGTTACGATAACGCGGAACGTAAAAACTGTGCGCGTAGAATGGACCGTGCGTATACATACATACGCTACTCGATAAGGAGTCAATCTTGCATTGTGGCCTTGGGCAGCTGGAGGAATATGATGATTTCCTTTGATTTTGTTCATTGTTTTTATATCAAATTATAATTATTTGGTTTACCTTCATCTTTAGGTTTTACGCCGCAGTTTCCTATTTTTGATCAAGAAAATGTGGTTTTTTCATATAAATAATAAATAAGCAACAAACTCACTTTGTGGCATCAGAACTGCTTAGTTATCGAGCCTTGAAGAGGCCCAGGTTCAAGAACGAATCGCTTTTTATTTAGTTTTCTCTGTGGTATTTCAGAAAGAATGAAAAACTAACTCTCGTTGTGAATAATTTGGTGGTTGAAGGATTACTTACTCACAAGTCCAGAATTATTAAGAGCTACGTGGCTATCTGCGATTTTGTTCTCAGGGACTAGTTCCCAGGCCTAGTACATATTTTCCTCCCATATGCTTATTGAAATTTATTTTACAGCAACATACGGAAAGTAATATTCTTCCAGGTCCAATCTATCACTATCCAAGGTAATCAAGGCTCTATGATTCACGAAGTCTAAAAGAAAAATAAATATACAAATTTATGATGTAGGTACAGGGTTAGGTATTAGTACTAAGTACTTACACAAAATGTTGAATAAGTATGCATATTCAAAGGAATAAATTCCTAGGTTGGTATGTAAAACAATAACAAGTGTCATTTAGTATCACATATTTAGTTTTATGATTCTATGTTGTATGAGAAATAAAAAATCTAAAATTAATAGCACACTATTTTTTATTCGTGATAATAAACGAAAAGCGTCAAATGTTAGTCTGTTATCTGTTTTATTTCAATGAACAGTGCGAAAATCCATGAAGTTATAATACTTATAATGAATAGCCTATCTAAGCAACTGAATCCGGGAGAGATAGCCGTCGGAAAGTTCCCGAAGCGCCTTCCCAGATTGCACGGTGCATTTATCGATTACACGTGCACGTGTCAGCATCCCGCCCGTCCCTCCTCCCACGCCGCTTTACATTGTAATTTAGTACTCGGAATTTACTGAAACTTCCATAGAATGGATATAACGCGTGCCCATTTATTTTTTTTAGCATAATATGAAATTATGCTAAAATATTAAAATTATGTAACAAAGATATTTTTTATTATTTTCGTAAAAGAAACTATTTGTTTATTAAGTACCTAAGTACTTACCTTATCTTACACAAATCCAGTCAATATTATGATGTATTTTGTATAATTGAAGTTTTACTCCTTTACGTAGGCAATTACAAAACGTTTGCCTACGTTACGTATAATAGTTTTTTTACTGTTTTTTTGCATAATTTTACAGTTACATTTCTATGTTCTGTTGCGTAAATTACATAGTGTTTTTGCAATTTTCACTTAGCTCCGTTTTGATTGAATTCAAAGGTTGTTTTCAAATAAGCGAAACAAAAACAGCAACGTAGACATATAACCTTTATTTTGTAAATTTATGAGAATGTCTACAACGTTATTAAAATTTGAATGCTTACTCAAAATCTCAACCATATAAATTTTTATTTTAACTCTGCTAAAATGTATGAAATTTCAGGGTTGTTTGGTTCTACACTAAAAAGTTGCACCAAACGATGATTTCAGATCAAGTAAATACGATACTCATGATAACTTCACGAATTCACGCTTTCTTGAGGAAAATAGTCTCGGCAGAACAACTGAATATCCCTGTAAAGGTTCTGGTTTGCCTTAATATTAGATAGTGAGGAGCTGATATTATGCAAACACACACGTACACACTTGTAATTAATTTGTTTTTAAATTGGTAATTATGTAATGTCGACGACTCTTTGCTGTTGTTAATTTCATAGTTTTTGTTAGGCACCTGAGCTTTAGTCCTCTAAGTTTTGTTTATTTAAAGTAATTAAATTATTTGTGTTTTAACACCTCTTCTGGTTTATGAAATGTACTTTAATATTATGTTCAACTTATTCCCCCTTCAGGGGGGAGAGTACTGGTGTACTGAGATACAGGCTTAACGCTTAGTTCAGACACCAGTCTCTCACAATCTTTGTTAATGATTTATATTTTTATGTTAAGAAACCGCCATTATAATGTATAAAGATTGTGGAAGAGTAAATATTTATTTATTTAATGTAAGGTCTGGAGGAGCGGATCCTCCTACATACTTAAAAGGAGTATCCAATTTCTAGCTTAAGATTGTATACATTTAAAGAAAAAAAAAGATTTTGTATTTTTTTTTTGTTGCTTAGTGTTTCTATGTCATTGGAGGTGACTGTACATTGGCTGTTACAGTAAAATATTGTCACGATTCTGTGTAAAAAAGCAGTAATGTACTTTCACCATATTATGCCAAACTCGGTTGCCCACCGAAACTGAAAAAGTTAACGAAGGAGCAGCAGGTTTTCTGTTCAAGGTCTTGTTCGGTTTTAAGCAAACACGAATTATATTGGTTAAAATAATTATGTATGTATAGGTACATATACCTAATTGGTATGAAAATTATAATTAACAGAAGTACGAGTACATTATGTAGGTACACAGGTGTCGTTTTTACTGGTTTGAATGAAAATGAGGGTTAATTATATTGTATATTGTACTCATACGTCCACATTTCCTTACTAACTAGGTATTAGTGAAACATAATATGCGTTTTTTTTAACCAAAACACTATATGATAAATATTAAACAAGAATTAATTTTTCTAGTATATTTTCTTGCTTAATAAACATTAAACAAGAAAATAGTGATATTTTCTTGAAATTGAATTTGCAACATTGCGTTTTAAGAAGATTATTTGTGAAATAGTTTGTAATTAAACTCATCTTATATGCAGTAAGTTAGATAACACTCAACTACTTCTATTATGCTATTGCAGTCATTTACGATGTCACAATCACGACAACTTTAGCAAAGCAATGGTCACATTTCTGCCTGTGTTAGTAAATATGACTTTTATATTGTTCATGTACCTATACATTATAAAAAACCTAAAATGTTTGTATATATGTTATCGGAAATGTATGAAATCCGTCATTGTATACAATTCCTTGGATATGTGTACGTTGTTAATAAAAACCCACTATCATCTCTAATTTAATACATTTCCGATTGCTATTTATGAAATTATATCATAGATTTCCTGTCTATTTTAGGAATTGTACACATATCCAAGGAATTGTATACAATGACGGATTCCATACATTTCCGATAACATATATATACAAATATTTTAGGTTTTTTAAAAATAAAAGAAGATCGTTGCAAAGTAGATTGCTTTTTTAACGCAGTTTTTTTTTACTTTTTAGTGTCTGTAATAGGTTGTTTTGTAAACTACAGCAGGGTTTTTCTAGATTAGATTAGGTTTCATGTACATTATAAACAAAATGATCGTAAAAATTACATCGTCCAGGTTAACAATGAAATGAAATATATAAAAATGCTCATAACATAAAAGTAGGTACTGGGTCAAACTAAACCAAATTTTTATGGGACCAATTGGCAACTATTCTGCATAGATCAAAAAAATAATCACGGAAATCGGTTCAGAAATCTAGGCGTAATCGATGTACATACATAAAAAAAAATATACCAACCGACTTGAGAACCTTTTCCTTTTTTAAAGTCGGTTAAAAGTTTTAAGTAAAGAAAAATAAAAACTAACTTTAAAAACAAAAAATAATAACAAGTCTTTTGGAGTCGGTGCCATGCCATACCAGTTAGAAAACATATGAAAAACAAGATTTTTATTCCAAATTAAACAGCAAATTAATACTAGCTGTGTAAAAATGTTATTAACTGGCCCGAAGACCAGTTTTAAGGTGGGCCACCTAATACCCAACTCAAAAATCCTACCCGGTGTTCTTAAAAACCAACAAATTAATAGGTATGTATTTTGTATTCAACATGTCTATAATTCTATCCTCCTTCTCTTTAGTAATGTTGACGATAACCAAAAATAGTTTCCTTATTACACCTTTTGACTAAAATAAAACATAAATAAAAAAAAACAATTACAAATAAATCTGTCCATCAAAACAAAGAAACAAGCAAACAAAAGTTATCTTTCTATTGTGGTTCATGTCATGAATGATCCACAACTTAAACTTTACAAGGTATGTTGATTATTTTTATTTATTTAAAGTGGGTAATCTTTAACTTCGTAACTTCATACGTTTTTGTGCACAAGCTAAGTTAGTCCCAAAACGAGTCGTCCTTGCTAAATTTATTTAAATATTCCGTAATGGATGTCACAACCAGTAACATATTTTGCGATATTTCGCCATCTGTAAATGTAAATATTATACAGAATACACCAGCACAGGTAAGTGAAACTACCATGATAAATATTAGTGAAGTCCTCACTTTTACATTAACGTTGTGTTAAAATTGATACTTATGACTATCGTTTTCATTTGATTTATTTTAATTTTAAGTGTCTTATTGTGACGCGTTTGATAAAAAAAATATATGAAAAAGACTATGTACATGGCCGACCTTGTTCTAAGTTGTCTGTCACTATAAACTCGATGTATGTTACGTATCAGATAATATTAATGCGATGACCAGGTAGCATCTAGAAATACGACAAAAAACCTGTATTATTCGTAATATAGTCTGTCGATTATTTTATAACTCACTCAAGTTCTCAGATTTCTATGGCTAACCCAAAAAACCCGGTCAAGAGCGACTCAGGCACGCGCACCGAGGGTCCCGTACCATCATAATATTTTGTCCCCATACTTCGACATAGGCCGAGGTCAGTTTATCAATCAAAAGCAAATAAGAATAAAACGACTTATTAATGATTTCTGAAAAAGTATACTAGGTATTTAAAGACATCGTTTCATTTTTCCTGTAATCTTTACATACACTTCTATCACATAGAATAACTTCAGATTTTTATCTGTGTAAACTTCGGAGATAAGGGGGAACGGTATTTTTTAATACAATTTTCATCAAAAGTCGAAAACTATGCCTATAGAAAAAAATATTGAGAATTTATGATTTTGTATTTTTTGCATTTTTCAATGCTATTTTTATACTTATGGTAAATTTTAAATAGAAAAATATTGGAAAAAATTAACTCGGCCCGCGACCTTTGGAAATCCGGTCCAATGCGATCGATTCCCGTCTGAGAATTCACTTGTGGCCGTGTTAATTTTTTCCAATATTTTTCTATTTAAAATTTACCATAAATATTGAGAATGTGCAAGCAGCGCTCTTACATAATGATACCACCGACCTTTTAGTTAGCCAACTTGAATTTTTAAGAACCCCTTTCAGTCCCTGTTGCAAAAAAAAAATATTTTTATTTCTCTCTTTTTTGCTAAATAGTTGGACAAGCAGATAGCATTAGTAGTTCTTGATTCAGCTGTGACAGGCAGACAGACAGAACGAGTCGCACCACATGGGGTTCCTTTTTAGCATTTTGGTACGGAACCCTAAAAGAAAGAAGGTGCGGTATTTAGGAATATATTACAAAATATTAAGACAGGCGATCATCTAGTATTGGCAAGTTAAAATAATTTCACATCACAACCACTTTTAACCTTGGACGAATGGTTAATTCGTCCAAGCTTTTAACATACCTATTAAATTAGCATTCCAAAGTTTAGGATTTAAATTTGAACTTATTTCGAGACGTTTCGAGTCGTCAGGTAGTTTATATCCCTGATTAAAACATAAGATACATTTTATCCCGATATTCTCCGATATGCCTGCGACTTTACCCGCGTGGTTCACAGGGACCAGAAAAAAAAACGAAAAAACCGCGGCCGGCCACTTTGTATGTTGTTACTCAATCATGTAAAAACGGCTAATTTGGATGAAATTTGGCACACAGATAGTTTACAGCCTGGACTAAGACTCATTTTATCCCAATAATCCTACAGGAACGGAAACGTGAACACGTGGGTGAAACCGGAGTCGGCAGCTAGTATTGAATATCTTGAGTTGCCCAAAGGTGACAGAATGTCATCAACCATTTCCTTGAAGCTTAACATATCTTTGTAAATATTCAAAAGTAAAAAAAAACGTAATTCAACTTTTTTTTGGGTTTTCTCTATTTTCGGTAGTTGTAAAATTTCTCAACTAAATTGTTTTTTTTTTTAATATTTTCCCGTCAGTCAAATTAAGCATAGTTTCACTCATTTTCATTCGTGCACATTACTTATTTATATCGACTCACACTGTATTGTCTACTACTTCTTTGTCTTCGTTTTTCTTTCATTTATTCTTTCTACATGGGCTAACCATCTGGACTTCATGCGATGTGGTTTAAAAGATAACAGAAGTAACTAATTGTGCTAAAGTTATAATATTAATGTACGGTCATCAGCAGCTACCGCTATACATATTGTTAAATTTCTCTAATCGACTTTGGACTCTCAGACGTATGCTGTTGAGTTCAGATTTGTCTGTTGCAATTTGACAGATATGTTATGCCGTAGCTGCTGTTGACTGTACAGTCTACGGCATACTGTACAAAATATCAACTATGGTTGTTACAAAATTTTAAATATTCTTCAACTAATTCCGAATTTAATGTCTCGTCAACCACGAGCCCACTGGTGGTCAGACAACAATAAAATATTTATTATTTCTCATTTTCCAATACCTGAAGAAGAAGTCCAGTCAATTGGAGAAATTTTACAGTTTTGTTAAGCATGACTTGCTATAACCGTAACCAAAATCTGACAATAATTTTAAAATTAATGAATAGGGCGGTTAGGTATAAAAAAAAAACAATACCTTCATATGAATAAAAAAAAACGCTTCCAATGCCTAGTAAAATATGTAATTTTATTGAGGTACACCTATACTAAATGTGCCAATCTTACTAGATTAGATAGTTGTAATCTAAATATTCTATATCTAAATATACACCTAACTAAATAGAAATAGATTAAGAGGACACGGCCTTGTCTAATTTAATTCTTTAATTGTATTTTTTTTTCACAGGATGCAGTCGGTGAAAGAATGTCAACTTATCTTGAAAGTCAAAGAGGTAGGTCTTTTTATTTATCCCTACATTCAAATATTTGAAATTTCTAACTCAATGTTAGATTAGAATATCGAAATTTTTTATTATGATTCTTGTTTACATAGACTAAATTACATAATTTGTTTTAGTAGTAAGGTAATTCAGTTTTGAGAGATTTTTATTTGGTTACTTAACTGTTGTGATGAAAAGTGGTGTGGTGTGATAAAAACAACCGAACAAGTGCTAGTCGGACTCGCTCACCGAGGGTTCCGCACAAATTTGTAGGTACCTATTTCGGTACATAATATTTAATTAGTTAAGTTATTGAGTCTCGCAATTTTTCCGGAGTTTTCCAAAACTTGTCTAATTTTTTCATGATTTAATTACAAATGTCTAGATTTTTTTATTTTTTCCTGTATTTGTAGTAATAGACGATATTACTTACCAAATTTCATTGTTATAGGGCGACAGAAAGTACCCTGTGTATTTCGATTCCCTTGAGAATGTCGAAGTATGCGTTTTTGCAGCTTAGATGGCCTTACCATTTTTGACGTTTGTATTGCAGTTTGATTTTTTCACAGCTTCAAGAGATTGTTTCCTTTATCCGTAGTAAAAGACAATATTGATTGCCAAATTTCATAGTTCTAAGTCAACGGGAAGTACCCTATGAATTTTGATTCCCTTGAAAGTGTCGAAATATGTATACGTTTTTTGGGGCATAAACGGTCCTATATTTTTTGACATTAATTTAAAGTTTGTATTTTTACAGCTCTAACAAACTGTTGACCTGAATAATAATGGTTTTTATACCTACCTACCTATTCCTCCACGCGTTCTCGAGATAATCGACGGACGGACGGACAGACGGACAACAAAGTGATCATAAGGGTTCCTTTTTTTCTTCAGAGGTTCGAAACCCTACAACATCTGAAAGCCGATATCGGATCTCAGATACATACACTGCATGCACACCATCTTATTTTATTACGCACGTTATAAAGGTGCGTTGAGATTAAACAACTTTCACAATGGTCGGTCACGGGGCAGGTGACCAAAAATTTACTATCTCGTGCTTCGGAAGGCACGTCATGCCGTAAAATCCACCAATCCGCATTGGGCCCGCGTGGTGGGTCATGGCCCATTTTCTTTATCCATCCATAGGCTGAGAGTGTCAAAAATGGCTGATAACGAGAGGTGGGTTCAAGGTCAAAATTTCGGTCTTGCCGTTACTTACTTTACCTACATTTGCACTACATTAGAGCAAGACAGTGACGTGTTAACGAGCTGTCGAGTCGATAAAAGTCGCTTATGCTAGGGCTACAGAGGGGGCGACTAATCCTCATACTACAAGAGAAAGAGAGAGTTATGTCCTTGCCCTCTAATGACGTCTCGTCCTCGGTCGGCCTCGTGGTCTTTTGTTGGCCCATGGTCTCCATTCGAAGATTCTTCTTGTCCATCGTTTTTCATCCATGCCAGCTAGATGACCCGCCCAACTGCACTTACGCTCCGCAATTACTTACACCCTTGGACGAATTAATTCGTCCAAGCTTGCACCAGATGTGGTGCAAGTAAAACGGGAGTGAGACATCTCTCACATCTGTTTTTTGCTGGATTCATCCATTTGTTCCTTGTAACTCTTGTAAGGATATACCTACTCGCAAATATATTAACAATAAATCTAAAGAGCTGTTGTGGCGATGTGAGATGAAATTGTTCGTGTTGACATCGAGATAAGAGATACGTTAATTTGGTTTTTATATTATCTATCCTATATATAAAATTCAAAGTCCTGACTGACTGACTGACTGACTGAGATATCAACGCACAGCCCAAACCGCTGAACCTAGAGACTTGAAATTTTGCACATAGATACCTTATACAGTGTAGGCATCCAATAAGAAAAGATTTTTGGAAATTCCACCCCTAAAGGGGTAAAATATGGGATGAATGTTTGTATGAAAGTCCGTCAGTTTTGAAGTTAGTATCTTCAAATTTTGTATTTAGGCTGACGATTGATAATAAATATTTAACTGTCTCGGCGTTTTGAAAATTTCACCCTCAAAATTGAGAAAAGGGGGATGAAGTTGTGTAAGAATAGTCGATTTATTTTCAAAGTAAGAGTGTTAGGATCTTCAAATTTTGTAATTAGGTTGATAAAAATTTACCTATCTCGGCGTTTTCGAAAACTCCATCCTCAAAAGGGCAATTTTCACAGCTTCAAACTGTTCAATATGAATTGATTATTAATTAGCGACCTAGTAGGTATTACAACCTATTGGTAGTGAAAAACGTATAGTCACTAGTCACTGATATTATTCCTGGTAATACCTATGTTCATAGATGCTCTGAGCGCCGTGAAGTTAGATCCGGCTGTACTGGAAGCACAAGTCACCTTTAATACCCAAGCACAGGGAGTGGATTCAGATGATTGTGATGAAGTTTCGGCATCGAAAACCAAAGGTTAGTGATATGTGGTTTTACCATCGTCTTTCTATACACTTGTCCTAATTTATTTGCGGTCGGTTCAGTACCTACAGCTATGACTTCGTTCTGTCACCCGTTGTCTTCTCACTCATCATCACGTACGTACGTATGGGAGTGGCTGGTGTACTTGTACTATTAAGTATTCTGTGCTGGTGCGCATATAAAGAGTGGTTGTAGTTTGACGATTAAAATTATGAAATCAGTTCTTAATTAACTAAGTTTACATAACAAATATCATCTTCACTCCGGTCCAGGCAGAATGAGCAAAAGAGGGAATTAATTCGTCATTTGCCAGCAGGACACCGGTGTCTAGAGAACAATAGAATATCTATTATGTTTCATAACTGGTAGTATCAGAGTGTTTTCTCACCTTACTCATTTTCAACTTTACTCATATTGTATTAAGGCTGTCTAAATTTTACTCTAACGCGATGGTAGCGTTTGGTCATTTGCAAACCTCGATAAGCCCTCAGGAGAAAGTAGCAGAGTAGGCTGGGCTGAACCAGCCCCCTAATTATCAAATTTCAAAATCTATCACAATCCCTTTCTAAGGTATTGTGATTGTGATAGAGATTTATGGAATTGTGTGACTTATAGTCGCAATCCCTATCGGAACGAATGATGTTTTAAAATTAGGTTTATTTCTCCATACATTTGAAAGATATTTTCGTGTGTCGCTTTGCTTAGACAGTTCAATTTCGTTCATTCAATACCTTTCAGAACGCGTCCCGATCACAATTGCTATCAAATGTCAAATAGTGACGGCCTGAAGTATGTTATCTTTCAAATGACGAATTGGAAGGGATCGCGATAGATTTTAAAATTAGACAATTAGCCCCCTGGACACCGGTGCGTGTCCTGCTAGCAAATGACGAATTAATTAGGTCTTCTGCTCATTCTGTTTCTCAAATCAAAATCTTCATTCACATAAGCCCAGTTTATAAGTTTACAGATAAGTTTCATTATCATTTTTGCCGTCTTTGTCTCCATAAGTGGATCACTCTTCTTCTGTAAACTTAAATTCCATTCTTATATCTTTGCATCGCCAATTCTGATAACCAATACTTGATCTTAATGACGTAACTTAAACAGGATTGGAAAATATTTCGATTCGAAAAACGATGAAATTAAAGATATTGCTTTGATTTTTTTAATAAACATGTTTGGCCAAAATATAAATTACGAAAAGTATATGTAATTAATACATACATGAACATTATGATGTTGTCTGTTCTGTATATCTTCAACTCATACTAATGTATACCATAAATGCGAAAGTAATCGTATTATTTTCCCTGTCTGTCTTAAATTACTTACTTTTACTACTTTCTGTCAGAAAACTAAATTATAAAGATAGATTTTTGTGGAATCTATCATTTTTGTAATCTACACTTTAAGTAAGACCACAAATCATCATTACCACCATTACCAGCCATTACCTAAGCTACACAGTTTGACAAAATGTTGTGTACTGACAATTTGAAAAAAGACGCTGAAGTCGGCAACTTTGACTTAATTCTTTGAGGTATAAGACAGACAATTTTTGCCGGTTTTGATAACTAAAATGATGTCAATAGGTGTACTATTGATAAGATTAGCAAACGATGGTTATTCCACAATTATGCTCTATAAACTTCATCATTCGTTTTTCTATTATTGTTAACTAGCTTCTGCCCGCGGTTTCACCCGCGTGGTTTCCGTTCCCGTGGGAATATCGGGATAAAAAGTAGCCTTTGTTACTCTCCGCCCTTCCGACTAACTTTATGACAAAAAAGTCGATTGGTTGCTTAGTTAGGGCGTCAAGAAAGGACAAACAAACACACTTTCGTATTTATATTATTAGTTAGGATTTTGGGTTTTAAGTACGTCTATTAGCCGCCAGCAGAGCAGTTATAGTATATACTTATTGTTGTGGATGGGCGTTTAGTCGCACAACTGACACTTAGTAAATACTGGCTGCAAAATGCCACTACGTCCGATGTTACTGAAGAGTCGATTAGTCCAAATAAACAATAAATTATACGTTTATCTTAAGTTTTGGCGCGTACTGTTCATTGAAATAAAACAACTTTTCCGGATATTAAACGCGCTATATTTCACGAACCAAGATCTAATTGTCCTTTTTTTTTAAGTTTTTTAGGGGATTTTTGATTTTCCTATGTTCGGCACCTTTTCAGCTGCCGTGGTCACTGAATGACTTGGCTACTTATAAGTCTACCTTTGAAAAGTTAATTTATTTTTTCGTTAGGAGACGGATAGAAATTTACTAAATTTTGATCGTGTCATCGGATTTGCTTAAAGTACCAAATTCCAACTCAATCAGACTAGTGAATGTTCATGTCCAGGAAAGTTGATAAATCTGTGACTGTGTTTGTTTGAGGCAACGTAGCTATTATACGAATGGACCAATATTGATGCCGTTTTTGTCATTTCAAAGCTGACAAAATCGAGATGGTTTTTAGCCATAATTTATGAAGATCTGGGGGCCTACCATCATATGTATTGCGATTCATTTTAGGTAGTAAGAGTGAGACGCCACTATACGCGCCGTATGCCAGCATCCCGCGCTCTCAACCTAAAATGACCTACAATGAATCGCATTAGGGCCTGCGCTGACGAGACGGACTTTGGAGGACTTTTTGTCCGCGACACGACCTTATAACTAAGAACATAAAATTGAATATATAACGAAGACTATCGCGTACTTTTCATGGATATACGCGATCTAAGTTCAATCTTATTTGGTTAACAATAAAGACGTGTCGCGGACAAAAAGTCCTCCGTTATCCGTCGTCTGCGCTAGCTATTACAGTTGATGGTAGGCCCCTGTTTAGCCGTTTGAAGGTAGGTCACATCAGTTCTTTTAGGAAATGAAAATGAAATTAGGAAATTAGCTAACGTTCTATAAAAAACGGCTGAACAGATCTCCATAAATTAAACTTAAGAAGCATCTCGATCACGCCATTTTTCAATTAAGTAAAAATATTAATCTAACTAATCAGTCATCTTCATTCATAAAAAGTATCATATTTTAGTTAATGTTCACTAAAAGTATTTTAATTTTTTCTTACAAAAATCAATACAAAATATTTAATATGAATATCAAATAATAAGTCACTTTACTTCTCTTTTTACCAACGACGATACGGAGACGGTATATGCGTTTGGGGTGAGAGGTTGTTTGTTTGTTTGTGCAAACCAATGTTACCATTTATCTCCAAAACTACTAGTCTGATTTTGATGCGGTTTCTAGTTCGGGTTTGATTGGTGCATGCATCTTAGATAGGTGTTACGGTGACAACTCACCAGGGGGCGCTGCAGTAAACATTTGTTTGAGCAAAACCAAAACTACTACTACTAGTCCGATTTCGATGCAGTTTTCAGTAATGGGTTTGGGTTTGATTAGTAATCTTTTTGCTTTACAAAAAGATAATACTTATACTATTAGTAGTACCTATGATAAGAATATGTATCTACCACCATTTTCTTGGACAGTCTCTAGGTAATAGAAAGTTTAAGACAAAATTTATTTATAAGTTCTTCTGCTTTTAAATGTAATTCTCCATTTAAAATACTTGACAACTTTATTAGATTTAAAAAATAAAGATAACAAGCAATTTCGACATCAACTAATGGGCCTTGCGAATAGCGGTACTAACCTACATAAAAAAGTGATTTGATTGTTTGACAGAAGGTGAGAATTAAGCCTCGAAAATAATCGGTACCTACCCAACACTCTTGAGCTGTGCTTAAGCACCGTCGACATAACTTTTTTTAACTTCAGTACAAAAACTCGCCGAAATACTTTCTGGTGCCTTTGAACCTTGAAATGAAGTAACGGCAGCTCAATGAGTAGGCAAATAGTCACCTAATGGTTTTGCTTTAGTGAACTCTATTGCTGTCATTATAAGAGTCACGCTTAAATACATAGTGATGTGATGAACTGACTCTTATTTGTTTTGATCGTGTCAAAAACCTAGGAATCTTCATTTTTTTTTACAGCTTAATGCTTTTATAAGCTCTTTATATAAATATTAGTAATTATAAAGAGGCATTGGTTGTTAGACTTTAAAGTAAGAGAAGTTATGTCGCTTTTTAACACTGTTTCGTAGTGTACCTAAGTTTGACACGTGACGTGTTGTTGACTTTACAAAAATAATGTAGCGAATTACTTATTATAGGTTATGGTTTTTAGGATTTATCGACGCTTGAACACCTTTTCAGGTGCCGTGGTCACGGGATGACTGGCTACTTAAAAAGGCTAACTTCAATTTCACTAGTTTCCGCCTGCAGTTTCACCCTCGTGGTTTTCGTTCCCGTGGGAATATCGGGACTAAAATTAGCTATGTAACTCTCCGTTTTATTTAACTAGTTTCCGCCTGCAGTTTCACCCTCGTGGTTTTCGTTCCCGTGGGAATATCGGGACGAAAAAGTAGCCTATGTTACTCTCCGTACTTTTAACTAACTCTATGCCATAAAATTAAGTCGATAATTGCCTCAGTTAGGGCGTCAAGAAAGGACAAACAAAGACATTTATAATATTATTAAGGACGTAATTAGGATAATATTAGTTAGAATTTTATATCAAGGACAGAAAAACTGTCGAATGTAACGCGACTACCAGTTCACAAACTGGGAGATCTTTCGGAGAAAGAACATGGCAAGATAACTCGGAAAGGGGGCCAACTTTCGCCTTTTAATTTTCTATTACAAAAAGAGCTAACATACTCTTTGATCTTGCAGTCTGTGATTTTGTTTAATTTATGCATTATACTTAGGGCTTGTTTCACAATCTAGTAGTAAGTTCTCAGTAGCTTACTTGCCAGATTTTTGGCAGATATGATATGAAAAATATGTCAAATCATCTGCCAACTAAGCTCAGAACTTACTTTTAGATTGTGAAACAGGCCCTTATAGTTTTGGTGGTATCTTCCAAACATTAATTAATTTTAAGTTTAAATCAGACTGTTCTTTCTGTATTGCATGCCGTGGCAACCTTTAATTACGGTGACACGGTACCTAGTTTAAATTGCAACTGTAACGTCTGTAACTCTGATCATGTTTGTGGTGTACTACTTGTTGGTTGTCCTTAAATAAATGAAAAAAAAACATCTTCTCTGTTTAAAAGATAAGTTCTTGCTGAATTCCTAATGTAATGAAATAAATGATTGGGTAACTCATGTTCGTTCATCACATACTGCAGACATGTTTTCACGCCTATACTTGACGTCAGTTACATTTTTTTTTAACACGGGTCGCTATTATGTTTATCTTGTTCGATGTAAAATACGGGGAAAAAATCATGAAAAGTTTTATTCAAATAACAGCGCATACAAGAATCTAGGCTCACATAATTTTATTTATTACCTATTTCAGCTTATTTGAATAAACAGTAGACGATTTCGGACGTTTTAACCAAACGTTGTACTGTCACCAAGGCGGTCCCATTTTTTTAACCTTTGGCAATCGATGTCAGGTACGTGCACCAGTGAATGAACAGAGGTGAGTTTTTTTGAAGTGAAAACTCTTTAGCGGCGTTGTGCACATCAGTTTTAAATTTTTGGGAAGGGTAAAAAATATTAAGGTCGCGTCTGGACACGTGACCGTGATCGAAAATTCGTAAGATGGAGGAAGAGTAGACCGCCGCGCCGGCGCGGCGTAGGAGAGGAAGTAATACCCCCCTCTCTTTCTACCGCGCGGCGAAAATGTATGCTTGCTCCTGCTGTTTCGTTTGAGCGGTTTTCACTTCTGCCGGTACTCCCGGAGTGCAACCCGTTGTTTTAATTCCATAAAATAAGAAAAGTAAAGATTTCTACTGAACGTGATATTTTGTTTCTAAATGGTAACATTTTATTCGTATAATTTTATTCTTATAATTATAAAGTCACCATCAATATTCGCTTCTGATCTCACTAATCTATGTTTAATGCAAGCATCCTTTCTTATCGCTCTCGCGACAAAACTAGTTTGTTCTCTATTTCTTCAATTACATATTACCATCAAACGTCATTCATAAAAATATTAGGAAATATAATTAAAAATATGGTAAATAATCAGTCACTTGTGATCCCATGTATTTTGTTAATTTTGGCTTTATGATTTGTGCATTTCCGAAACACACACGATGACATTTAAACATTTATAAAGTTGACGTTAACAACTTGCGCTCTCTGACGCCTCGAAGCAGACTGACTTGATGGGACTTTAATTAAGGTCCTACCGACTCTCATAATTTGAGCTCGTATGACATATCTGCTTCAAGTACATCATATAAAATCATTGTTTAAGAGTTCATTCATTGGTGCACCTTCCCTAGTTTACAGGAAAAGAAAATACTTTCGTTGTCGTTAAACCATTATATCAAATATGAATTTATAAATGGAAGATCCACCATAACTTATAAATCCCTGATTGTTTGAAAGAGGAATACTTCAAGAATCAATCGATAGATCACCATCGACGCCTTGGCTGACACCGACTCCAAAAGGCTTACTTCTTAAAGTTTCGGTTATTATGTTTGATAAAAATGTTTATTTAACTGAAGTTTTACAGTTTACCTATTCCACGTTTGCAGAGAATACGGGATCTCGTCCTCCTATTGACTTCAAGACGCTGGTCAGGCAGCAGGAGGCAGCGCTACTGTCCCTCACTCCTCAGAGGCTGGACTTGCTCATGACCTTCGCCGATACCCTGCGCCGCCGGCGGAACATCGTTCACAAGATGACGGTAGGATTTGTGAAAATCTTAGTGTTATACAGTCAACGGATAGGTTAACTCCTTGATATCGACGGCTGAAACAGCGGAGATATCATTCACATTTACTATTTGACAGCTGTGACAGTCATGACAACAGCGTCGATGTTTGCTTAGGCGCTGGTTTCTCTGGCCCGCCGCACGCGACCGACGACGTCTGGAGACGCGTCTGCACGCCGTCGGCCGCGGGCGCATGGATTGTCTGGCGGAGACGTGTCTGCACGCCGTCGGCCGCGGGAGTCTGGTAGACACGATTGTGTTTGTACTCAGAGTTGAAATGAACGAAAATTTGTTAACTTTGTTACTGTTGAGAAGAAGAAGAGGATGATGCACTTGTAATATTATCAAAGAAAAGAAAAAAAACTAATGAAATTTATGATTTTGTAATTTTTGCATTTTTCAATGCCATTTTTGCCAAAGTGTTAGGCGCTGGTTTCTCTGGCCGCCCGCCACCGGCGGCGGACGACGGACGCGTGTCCGCGGCCGACAACGTCCGAATGCTATGTTCGGTAATGCTCGGCGCTGGGTTATCTGAAACGTCGCCCGCGGCGGGCGACGCAAGCGGGCGACGTCGCACGCCACACGCGTCGGTCGGTATCATTTTGTAGAATAGCGACGGGCGCACGCCGCGGCGTCCTGGTTTTTACAATGAATTTTAATAAGAAAAATGTCGAGTTTTTAATAAATTTAATAAGATGTAACACTTTTAAGAATCAAATTATAAAATGCACCTTCATCTTGATGATTTCTGATCATTTCACTAGTTTTTTTTCTTTTCTTTGATAATATTACAAGTGCATCATCCTCTTTTTCTTCTAACAGTAACAAAGTTAACAAATTTTTGTTCATTTCAACTCTGAGTACAAACACAATCGTGACTACCAGACTCCCGCGGCCGACGGCGTGCGGACGCGTCTCCGCCAGACAACCCATGCGCCCGCGGCCGACGGCGTGCAGACGCGTCTCCAGACGTCGTCGGTCGCGTGCGGCGGGCCCACAGAACAGAAAAAACAGTAGAAGTCGCAAGTGGGCGGTACCCGCGTAGCCCCACATGAGCAAAGGTTTGCCTATGTTCAAGTACATCGTCGTTTTGCTTACTCAGTCGCGGTCGTAACCTCCACGCGGAATATTATAGAGAAAAATTAGAAAAATGTCATACTGTGCAGTTTTGAAGTGAAAAAATTATAGCCGAGAGACTAATTAGTCTAAAGGAGGCATAACATATCATCGGTAAATCATATTTTCTGTTATTTTCACTTATTTTCACAAAAAAGATAAATTGTAATATTTTTAAAAATAAACAATCTGAATCCAATCTTCCGTCTACGTTCTTAAGGTGTATATTTCAATGTACAGTTTACCGTTTCTAGAAGTTTCTAAGCATAATCCGAAGTACTGAAAGCATGCTTTTCGTCGTACTTGGTCGCCACTCAATTAGTGATGCGCCTTATCGCTGATACATAACCGGGGTCGGTCGGTTCCAATTCCAAGTTTTGTTCGGTACCGGTACTGTAGGGTGATGGACTCGGGAAAACCGGTACTCGGTACTGAGAAACCTCTATTGAAAAATAATCTACTTTTGTTATATTGAGCTATTTAGAATGAGTGGTTATATGAAAACTTTATGAAAACAAGTATTATCAAGAAATAAGTAGAAATCACAAAGTTAGATTTAACATGTTACAAAGTTCAAAGTCGCATCATTTTGTAATAGATAGGTCAGCGTTTGACCTTTACCTCGCCTGATGGTAAGATTATAATAGAATAATATTTAATTTTGTTATTAGCAACACATGCTATTTGATGCCATTACTGATCTCAGTTCAGTATAATATGACGCAAACAGCGGTTACTGCACTGATACCATGTAGATAAGCGGTGATGCGATCTACGATGATCGCACTAGCCTGGATATACCAAAACACAGACTCCGATAAATAAGTTTCACTCAAGCTAATAAATGCTGAGCGCGTGTCTTTGAGATATCCATAACTTTTTGAGAGTAGGTGATGGGGATGAGATTAACTATTTCAGCTGCACACTGACCGAAATGTGAACCGTCCTCTTTAACTGAAGCGTGTAAAGGTTGTATTGGGAAACCACCTCAAAAGTGAGACTCCATGCTTAATAAACACAAGCTCGATTAAGCATGTAATCGAGCTTGTGTTTGAGCAAATATTCAAGCATGAAGTACTTTCTCACCTTTGCCAGTATGCAAAGCTTTTTAATCTTACAAGCTAAATGTCTGTATTAGAAGAAAATACCATGAATTAGCAGATCGTTAATTTGAGTACCTATGTAGCAGAAATAGTCAACAAAGAGTACTGAACTTGAATAGCAATGAGAACTCAAATTGACTAACCTCAAGAAGTTCGATATCCAGACACACAAACCAGTCGGGAAGTTGATATGATGAAAGTTTGCCAATAAGGCGTTAATTTCAAACCATGTTAAAATTATCCATTATCTTACAAATAATGGGCGTGACTGTAAATAAAATTGGCAGGGTCGCTACCACTGCCATTTTTAATTATTGGAGAATTTCGATGGTGGTTCGCAAGTCTCGGTAGCTCAGTGGTTAGAGCATTGGAACGGATTTCCAAAGTTCGTGGGTAGAGTCCCATCTGCGAATTCACTTGTGGCCGAGTTGTTTTTTTCCAATATTTTTCTATATGAAATTTATCAAAAGTATAAAAATAGCATTGAAAAATGCATCAATTAAAGAATCATAAATTTAACACATTAATTTGAATGGTTTTTTACTATTATTGAGAACCGAGAGTATATACCAATTCTCCGATACGATGATACCGGTACCAGTTAATTCCCGGGGATTCTCGTTGTATGCTCAGGTGCATCACTAAATTGATTGGCGATTTGCTATTCAATTAGTGATGCGCCTTATTATCGTATAGACTACAGATATCGATAAGTATAGATGCAGATAATTTGCGACCGATTTCTAATAGGCATTTCCATTTTGCAAATTGTGAATTAACATTGATACAAATAATACAAAAACAACGTTTAATTTTAATATGGACATGGATTTCAAATTCTTTGATTTATGAAAGGGTTTTGATTTATGAAAACCGTTTGCCATAAAGTAAAATTGCATTTGTTGCTTTTTAAAAAGCATAGCGACATTTGGTTGTACTTTAATATCTTTTACCAAACTCGGCCGGCCGTCCGCTAAGGTACCAGAATTACAGGTGATCTCGTAACATAATCGGGTACATGACCGATATTTTTTTGTTTTACCAATGATTAATATAATTTGATGGTTATTAGTACTGATATAATATCAAACATTATAATATTTTTAAAACGTTTTCCACGTTTCATTTTCCTAAATATGCTTTGAAGATAAAAATATAAAATAAATAACTAATTAAATTGTATTATTGTTTAATATATATTGTTTTGCCGTGTGGTGACGGCCTAAGAATACAAGTGTCACCGCTCTCTTACATGCCTGGGATGTCGTAAAAGTCGACTAAGATGCTCGACACATTGAGCACCTGTGGGAGAGAAGGAAAACTTGAAACAAACCCTCTACCAACCCGTCTGGCCAGCGTGGCAGCAGTAGGCTAATAGCCTTCTATGAACGCCACAGTAGGTATAAGCTAGGAGAGGCCTTTGTCCAGCAGTGGACGTCCACAGGCTGATGATGTGATGTGTGATTGTTTAATATGTATTTTAAGTATGTTTATCCGTTATCTAGTATCCAAAACACAAGTTCTTCATGAAACTTAACGTGGGCTAGATAATCAGTGTGATTGTATGCAAATATATATTATTATATTATATTATTATTACACATAAATCAAGATTACAAAATGTAGCTGCTATATTTATTGTATATTGTAATCTTGCGTTACAGCGTTATGCATGATTTGTGTGTGTAACGTGTAACGGTGTATTGAGTTTAGGTATATCACCCTGTTAGTAATATATAACGTTACAAAAATCATTTTAATTTCTTGTTTTCAAATCTTAATAACGATACCGGCAATTATTAAGACCCACGTGCGGAAAGACAGAAGATGAGCAATCACTAGTTTTTGTAGTTACAGCGAATCTAATGCCTCGCTGGCCACGCTGCTAGTGCCAATTTATTTGCCGAAACTCGTGCTTAGGTTTTGATCGACGTATCGATATACTTAATTGTGTCCAACCCTAATAATCAGTAAGCTTGTTTCTTTAAAGCGCCATCTAGTGTGGAATAGCGTAATTAACATGGCAAAAGCAAAGCTATTAGCAGCATGTCTGTAGCGCTACCTTGCGCAGAATAGATGTACTACTTGGCACATTCACGCTGTTATTTAATTATGAACTATAATTGTATAGCATAAGAGTTCAACTCGGAATGCGTTTTTTTAACCAATCACAACGAAGATGCTATTTTACACTTGTGTGAGTTGGCTACGCCCAGGGTACGCAGGTTTTCTATGAGAGACCCGTCTCATGCTACTTCTACTGTTTTTTCTGTTCTGTGGGCGGGCCAGAGAAACCAGCGCCTTACATCTTATTAAACCAGCGCCTTAGGCGCTGGTTTCTCTGGCCGCCCGCCACCGGCGGCGGACGACGGACGCGTGTCCGCGGCCGACAACGTCCGAATGCTATGTTCGGTAATGCTCGGCGCTGGGTTCTCTGAAACGTCGCCCGCGGCGGGCGGCGCAAGCGGGCGACGTCGCACGCCACACGCATCGGTCGGTATCATTTTGTAGAATAGCGACGGGCGCACGCCGCGGCGTCCTGGTTTTTACAGTGAATTTTAATAAGAAAAATGTCGAGTTTTTAATCAATTTTATAAGACGTAACACTTTTAAGAATCAAATTATAAAATGCACCTTCATATTGATGATTTCTGAACATTTCATTAGTTTTTTTTATTTTCTTTGATAATATTACAAGTGCATCATCCTCTTCTTCTTCTCAACAGTAACAAAGTTAACAAATTTTCGTTCATTTCAACTCTGAGTACAAACACAATCGTGTCTACCAGACTCCCGCGGCCGACGGCGAGCAGACGCGTCTCCGCCAGACAACCCATGCGCCCGCGGCCGACGGCGTGTAGACGCGTCTCCAGACGTCGTCGGTCGCGTGCGGCGGGCCAGAGAAACCAGCGCCTTGAGAATCACCCGCCCCTCCCGCCCTGATCTTTATTAATTCATTATAATAGATGTCCGTTTACTATTGGGAAAAAGGTAGACAATTTTGAGGTACGAATGCAATACACGTCCACCTAAGGCCAAAATACCCGGTAGGCATTTCGAACTCCGCGACAGGTAGGAGGGACAAGAAGACAAAGTATAGACATCCCGGCACTCAGAAAATATATCCTTTGAGTCAAGTTTGGCGTCGTTATCAGGTAACTAAGTAGATGATGCCCAAATCATTCCCCATTCTACTTTTTAGGGTTCCGTGGCAAAACATGACGCAATACTTAAAATAATTTTAGTTTTAATAGTAAAATAATGAAAGCAATCACTTATATTTTCGATTTTTGATTGATTTTAACAGTAAATATGAATTTGGTTTTTTAAATATAAAATAAAATATGAAAAGGCCACTCGCGCGTGTGCACCGATTTATCAAGATTTAGTAGCTTAATCGCTCAGAACCCTTTATAGACAATAATTATAATGGTGATGTAAAATGACCCCCGCCTAGGGTTACCAGACTGAATTTTCAAATGACCTGAGAAAAGACCTGATTGCCTACAAAAAATCCTGAGATTTAGCATTTTCCAAAATTGAATTGAATTGAAACAAGCGATTGAATGATTCAAACGTTATTACAAGAGGTTTGTCCCAATTTGATCCAATTTTTTTTTATACAAAAATAGCTGTTGTAGTTTTCAGGGAATCTTGAAAATACCGTCGTTTTCGTAACGGTTACGTGGATGACTTTTTATCTTAAAGACCGATTTTTGTGCAAATAAATGAGACTAATTCTAACTTTGAAAATGTGAAAAATATTTTTTTCATAAATACCGATTTCAAAATGTAAAAAATAAGCCTTTTGGAATCGGTGGCAGCGAAAGCAAGAAAAATAAAAGTATAGAAGTGCAATTTAGAATGCACCATGGCACCGACTTTAAAATGCATTTTTTTTACTTCTTGAAGTCGGTTTTTGTTTTTTTCTTTTACTTCTTGTTGAAAAACAAAAACATAACAATAATATTATTGATTTTCTTATAATTAAATTCGTGTTGTGCAATGAAAATAATTTAGGATTTAGGCGGCCAACGCATAGGAGGGGTGACTTGCTTAGTGCCTAGGGCCAGTGACTCACCTAGTGAGTAGCTCTAGCTAGCCTAGGTATACCCTAGGCGCCTAGCTAGAGCTACTCGCTGCCAAGTAAACGAACATCTTGTATCCCAGCAACCAAGTCACTAGGCGCATCAAGGCACCTGCCTCCAAGGTTCAAATTATTAATCAAAATTTCAATAATAAATTGGTTCACCGGATTAAGCATGAAAAGGCAGATTTATGGATTTTAAAACTGTGATAGGTATAGTATTGATAACGTTAACATATTTAGGGCTGGTGGTGTAAAAAAGTTTTTGTAAAATATATAAGTCGTTACTCTATTTTATTGAAACTCTAATAATCCTGAGATTTCCTGAGATTTCAAAAATCTGGCCGGAATCCTGAGAAAAGCCTAAAAATCCTGAGATCTCAGGACAAATCCTGAGATATGGTAACCCTACCCCCGCCGAATTCATAAAGAAATTGCAAATCCCACGCTACCTCCAGCTCTAGGCAGCACCACGAGGCGGTCAAGGTGTTGTGCCCTTCGTCAGTCCACAAAATTTGAATTTTTTGGCCTTTATAGTCCAATAGGAATAAGTTACATGTGCTTTCTAATGAGTAACCGCAAAATAATCTTATGACAGAATTAGTCTGTCAGGAAATTAAATTATTAAAGTCGACTGTAATATAAAATCGAGTCAGTAACGCATTAGGACATCACTAATTGACTGGAACTCGATCTGTCAAAAGTAAAATAAAAATAATATTTTATTGTGTTACGGATATCAGATCAAACCAAAGGAGCTATAAATAACTTACTTAGAATATTTTGTCCAAAATGGGGATCAAACCCACCACACCTGGCGCAGTAACTATAGTTAGATTTCTTATTCAGTAAAGTAATTTACCAGGTGCCATTGTATTTTTTTTTTAAATAATGCTGCCATTTCATACTTGAGGCATTTTATGATAAGTGATAATATTGAATTTGTATACATGAACGAAATCAATACTTCTGGAACTGGACCTGAGCAAATCATTAAGAAAAACATTAAAAAGCAGGATTATTTCTAAAAGTGATATTGGCACCTGTCAAATTATTCTACTGAATTTATAATCCGACTAGGGGCAGTTTCACCCGAGTTCTTTTCGTAATAACCCGTGTTGTGAATTAATTTCTATAAATACTACAAAATATATTGACATTGGCAAAACTCGCGAATTTTATCGCGAGAAAGCCTTTTATTAAGAAAGAAGAAGAAGAATCCGACTATAGAATTAGTACAACACCAGCGCCCCATCATTGAGTAAACTTGTGATTGCAGTTTTTATTTATTTGTCACACGAAACAGATTAACAGCAAAAACAATATACACAACACAGCACCAGAACAAAATAACAGTTGCGTAATTGTTACATAATTCCACGTGTGCTGGTAAGTAACCAATAGTCGAAATGCACCACCCCTGCACCACCTCAGTCTTGTGCACATATGACGGTCATTCTCACGACAAGGTGTTCTTCGTATAATTTCCATCACGATTTTTATTTTTCATTAAATTTTTTGTACCGATGATAAACCTTAAGAAACACGTTAAACTATGTAAATGTGTACATTTGGTACATCAAAAACCAATTAAGTTATTCATTTATGCGAAAATGTTTTGTGCGTGAAATATGATTCGCGGTGGCGAGAATTAAGCAATTGCTGAATTATGAATTTATTTTTAATAAGACATACATAGAAATAATCAGCATACAAGTCAATTTTCAGATGTAAATGGCCAAAAGAAAAACTTCTAGTTGTGTAAAATAAGAAAAATAACTACATCCTAAAGTCGGATTCTTAATTCAGTAGAGTAATTTGAGATGACAAATTCATTTACTATGTATTTTGCAGCAAAATAAAATAGTAAAAAACTAAAGTTAATAGGCATTTTATAGTTTTAGCTCGACGGAATAGGGTGACGGAAATTACGGACACGAGGGTTTTTGTTAATTAAAAAGAAATAGGTAAAGAATATTGAATAATACTTTAAGGATGAATTCAACGATGCATTTCTGCTTAATAATAATTTAACAGACAAAAATTTCAGGCATAGCAGAATAAAATTAAATACGCGAACGGAAATTAGAGAAATCCAAAACCATGCGAACGGAAATAGGTATTCACGTTATTTACTGTGACAGCGTAACACGTAGATACGTGACATCGACTGACAACGTATTCCGTAGATGGGTATAATTTGCTCGGCTAGTGAGGTATTCGCAATTCCTTAACCGTGACAAAAATTTGGTATAATGAACGGACAAAAATATTTCTTATTTATACTAAATAAATACCCTTGACGAAATGATGATGTTTTTTAAATAACAAAATGAATTCATTAACTTTCTAAATATATAGACAGTAATGTAAAATCATAGCTGTTTTGCAACTATTAAAGGTAGAACTTGTGATTCTGGGTTTTAGACAGCGAATGAAAATTAGAAGAACTTTAAAAAAAAAATGGGTATTGTTTTATAATGACCAAACTAAAAGTACCTATATAATATAATTCCATTTCTTATCAAATAATTGCTAGAAGAACTAATCCCAAAAAAAAGCAACCCCGAAAAATGTAAGACTTACATTGTAAATATTTGTACGAACGCTCAAAAATCTGCGCCCAAATTTATTTATTTATTTTATTTATTTCCACACTTACATCTATTATTACAGGATTAACCCAATACAATAGAGTAACTATTAATTTAATCAATAAAATAATAACAATTGCATAATTGTGTTTGCCATAATACATTATGAATATATATTCAATTTATAAAATAAAAAAATCATCATTCCTCAACAAAATATTATAAATTATAATATAACAAATAATTCTATAACTAAAATTTCAAAATCTATCACAATCCCTTTCAAAGGTATTGTGATTGTGATAATGATTTATGAAATTATGTAACATAATATAGTGGCAAGCCCTTTCGGAACGAATGATGTTTTAAATGACACTTCATTTGACACTTCTCCATACATTTGCAAGATATTTTCGTCTGTCACTTTGCTTAGACAGTTCAATTTCGTTCTTTCAAAACGCGTCCCGATCACAATCCCTATCAAATGTCAAATAGTGATGGCCTGAAGAATATCTTTCAAATGACGATTGAAAGAGATTGCGATAGATTTTAAAATTAGTCAATTAGCCCCACTACTACTATTTCCAAACATTATTCATTTCTTAGTTCAAAAGTTACAACGTTTAATTGACAGTAGCATAAAAGGATAAAAAATATAGTAAAATTTACTTTTCCGTCGATAAAATTAAGCATAGTCGTCCACACATTTTCATTTGTGCACATTATCAAGACACACTGTTTATTTGTACATTAGAGATTGCGATAGATTTTAAAATTAGTCAATTAGCCCCCACTACTACTATTTCCAAACATTATTCATTTCTTAGTTCAAAAGTTACAACGTTTAATTGACAGTAGCATAAAAGGATAAAAAATATAGAAAAATTTACTTTTCCGTCGATAAAATTAAGCATAGTCGTCCACACATTTTCATTTGTGCACATTATCAAGACACACTGTTTATTTGTACATTAGATTTCAATCTTTGTATTAAAAATGCAGACTGCATTATTTTTTCACCTACTGAAAGAAAAATGTAGGTATCTTGTAAGCGTTCGTTTTGACGAAGCTTACGTAGACAGAAGCCAAGGACAAGGTTCCGTATAAATTATTCATCTTCAGCAGGAAACGGTCGCGTTGCATTTCAATCGATTTATTGTAATGTATTAAAGGTTAATACGAGTACATATTGATTTATTATAACGTATTATAGGTTAATAAGAGTACATATTTATATCGATATCATTTAGCGTGGACAGTTTCACAAATTATCAGTTGCAAATTCTCTCCCAACGTTTTTAAAATATTTTTACGTGGATCACCGAATTTTATACACCCATCATTAGAGTGTTTTATAGGTAAGGTAAGGCCAAGTATAGTATTTTTCAATGAAACAAACAAAATTAATTTGAACATCTAAATTGTAAAATTACTTAAGGATGGAAACAGCACATAACTTTCATCAGTGATTTAAGAAGGGTAAAATAATATTATTTTAGACCGCTCTGTTCAAATGACCTGATGAACTCTAGACAGTTTAACAAATACATACAACCTTTTGACGGCATACTTACTGCTTTTTGTTTTCAAATTAATTTAAATATAGCTAAAGCTTTACTCGTGCGCTAAGGGGCCCGTTTATTGATTAACCGACTTCTTTTATGTTATATTGATTTCTTTTGCCGTGTAATTTAGTTTAAATTTCGTATTCACTCAATTAAGTACGTTGCCATTTTTTAAGTGAAGCGCAAACTTAAGAAGTTTGTGCTTCACTTTAAGATTTGACCGATTATTTTCCGTTAGATTTGACCGATTATTTTCGCTTACTTTTTAGGAGTGTTCCTTTTGCAAAAACAACGGTGAACGAGTGGATTGGTATGTGTCGCACTGCCTGAAGGACGGGCGCGGGCGCGTGCGGTGCCCGGTGTTACGCGCGTACCGTTGCCCGCTGTGCGGGGCCACCGGCGACCGCGCGCACACCATCAAGTATTGCACAAAGAACATATTGAGTGATGCTGGTAAGTCAAACACGTCTTGTGGGGTCAACTATTACCCTAATTTGCCGTCACACCGTCTGAGGGCTCACCATCAAGTACTTAAACATACTTAATGTCCAAAGCTTGTAGAACATATTGAGTGACTCTGGTAAGTCAGGTACGTCTTATGGGGTAAAGTTTTACTCCAATTTGACGACACTATGATTGAGGCCTCACCATCAAGTAATTACCTATTGCCCAGAGCCTTTAGATTAGAACATATTGATTGATGCTGGTAGGTAAATCAGCAACGTCGTCTTGTGGGATCAACTTTTACCCCGATTTGCCGTCACACCGACTGAGGGCTCACCATCAACCTACTGCCTAGAGCTTTTAGAACATAATTGACTGACGGTGGTAATTCAGGCACGTCATATGGGGTTAACTTTTACCCCAATTTGATGACACTGACTGAGAGGTCTCATAATCAAGCACCTACTTACTGCCCAGTGAACATATTGTGAGTTAAGCTCAAAACTTAATATCTTTATTTCATTCCATAATGCAGTGATAAAGGTGTTACATAAATTTATTGTACAATTATGGGCCCTGTCAGGCACAGCAATTGAGAGAGGGAAGACCTTTCTTATACTTATTTATATATCTATGTTATTAATAATTTTTAACTTACTATTTTCTAATTGCCATTATAATTATTATAAATTTTTATCTTCTAAATATTCTGATATATTATAATAGCACTTTTTTTGTAAGTAATTGTTTTAAATTTTTAGTAAAGTGTAAAGTAAAGAAAGTAAAAAAAGTAAAGCTGGTAAGTTAACATAACAGGCACGTGTTTGAAGGGGCATTAATATACGTCTACAGTCAGCAAGTGAGGTAAAACTTTTCCCAAGTTGACTTGACGTAGTATGAATGAGGTCTTATTATCAAATAAGCCCTGAGTGCCCAGAGGAATACTGAGTGACGTTTCTTTCTATGCATTTGCTGTCACAACGATTCATCGCACACAAACTAAATATACCGAAATATTGCCTAGAAAATACAACAACATGACACTGGGTAAGTCACCAGGCAATTTGTAATAAAATTCGTATTCCGCACGGATATTTTAATTCGTTTGGCTAAAATGTTGCATTTGATTATTTCCTTAACGGGATTCAGAGGCAATTCGGCATTCGGTTCCGCTGAGAACTGCGACAACACAGAAAAAGTTAGCTTTTTAAATTAAAGCGATGAATCAAATCGGAGACGGTGATGGTTGCCTCGGCGTGCTAAGTAATCGTGACATAGTTCGTCAAGCTGAATACTTAGTTCCAATTCTAAAACACGTAGTAGGAGTTTGAACAAAAAGCATCCGTTTTATTGAACATTACAAGCACTTAACGAGGTACACGTTTTCAATAAGCTCGCTGTGCGCTTCGAAAGTGATTCAATTTGACTAGGTATAGTTTTATTAACATTACTTCATTATTATTCCAGTGCTTAAATATAGATACATAGCTACATAAAATTAAAACACCTGTGATAATTAAATTTTTGAGTATCGAATCAAAACAAATAAAATTATTCAAAAACTTTGTTTTCCTTACCATATATTGGATGTACAGTATTAAAAATATGTTACTCCGTAATAAAAGGCTGTACATTGGCAAACATCAAGTTTTCTCTACATGAGCTGGTAGAATTCATAAAATACTGTTTCTGCGCAAATCCACAAATAATCTATTTTAAATATGATCAATACCTGATTTTGTAATTCTGCAAGTAGACTAGCGAAGTTACTTTCCTTTTATTAGTGTTTTTGAAGACTAAGTATTTCTTTGTGTAGTTTGTATATAATTCAAGATGAATGACCTAAAGCCAAAATACATTCATCCAGACTTTAGGGTCGTTAGGGTGACGCTCAATTTAAAAAAATCAAAAAGTTGAAACATTCTAATTTATTTTATAATTAAGTAACGTAAAATCCCCATCGTGGACCATGCTCCCATGCTTACATTTGAAAAAAAAACCAAAAAGAAAAACCAAATTTGAGTGATTTAACGCAACTGCAACTGTTACCACTTATTCGAACAAGCTACACATTCTCTGACATACTATCAACATTTGCCAGAAGCTAGCCATGTTGTGTTTATAAAATGAAAGATTTTATCAGGCGAGGTTCGATAAAAAGGTACCTAGTATTTTCTTCTTAGAGGATGCGCTTGACTCGTAAAAATGATATTTTTGCAAAAACCCCCCCATGAAGTTTATTTTTTTATCTTACTTTGCCGGCGACTTATAAATCATAAATCATTTATTCACGTTTAAACATGGAAAATACAGGTCTTAAATAAAAAATAATGTTCAGCATATTTCACGCATATTAATGGCATGTAAATTAAAATAT
Organism: Chrysoteuchia culmella; assembly: GCA_910589605.1. NCBI lineage: Eukaryota > Metazoa > Arthropoda > Insecta > Lepidoptera > Crambidae > Chrysoteuchia > Chrysoteuchia culmella. The sequence goes on from OU342651.1 coordinate 10,212,005, forward strand.
TAAATTACAATATTGATTACTAACATACTAGATCTAATGAGAATATCAGAATTATTAAAACAGATTTAAATCATACATTCTACTACATTCTGCGAACTACATTACATTTAGGTCCCAAATAATGCTTAACACGATAAAATCTTTAGTCAACAAAAAATTGTCAATTTTGATTATAAATATTTGTAATGTCCGTGAATCTTTTATGTCAAATGGTAAATGATTGTAAATTTTTATAGTCATAAAAAGGCAACTTTTTAAATATAGAACTGTTTTGAAGTATGTTTTTTTTTTTTTTTATGAATGACGGGGAGACTCTTAGCCTTCATCATACCTGCTGTTAAGTATTGATAAGGCTGAAGATGGAAGCGAGCCTATCCTGGAATCCTCAATCACTGAGGACAAGACATGTTACAAGACCATTCTATTTATTTCTGCTCGATTTGGGGATATATTTGTTTTGCAGTACTAAGCTCTTGTGCTACGAATATCAGAATATTAGTAAGTACAAATATCTTAATATATAATTATACTAATGTCCTGAATTATCAAGAGTTAAAAAATAAATCTTATGAGTAATATTGTCCATGACTGGGGGTCCATGACTGGATCTCGCCGCCCGCCCGGTCCACGATTAGGTCATAAAAAGGCTTTTAGCTCTTATTATTGAAACTTTTTATAAATAAAGTAATCACCTAATCACATAGTATTTTTTATCTGGAACTCTTACACCTGTAGGTATTATGAGTTATCTCATATTTGGATAAGAGTAGGAAAACTGGCCTTATACCGTCCACGATTGGTGTACCTTACTTCCATAATGCCCATACTGCTCTGGCTGGCTTTAGGCAGAACTAAATTCAGTCTAAAGAGTATAGGGGCCTACATATAAGCCTTTAAAATGTAGCCATATAATAGTGTACAAAAAGGATAAACAGACGTCTGAAAAGACTGCTTGTTAACATTGTTAGCAATTATGCTATGCAGTTGACTGACCTATAAGGTTGACTGACCTAACCCCCAAAATGGGGTATATTCGGGCTTTTCAGCTGTAGGTATTCATAGTATGAACTTCGGCAATGTCAGACTGATTGATGATAGGTTAATCTTTCATTCCTTTCCACTTTGTTGACGCCTTCGCGGAGAAAATTATTATTAATAAATCGATTATTGATAAACGAAAACTGTACGAGGCAGTTTGAATTTTTACAAAAAATTAAAACGGACTTCAAAAAGTAAAGAAGAAAATCTTTCTGCTGGCATTCGCCAGACAGTCTTCATTGCACTTCTATATAGGTATAATTAAATGTAGGTACTTTTATTTTGGCTGGCACCGTCACCCAAAAGGTTTATTTTTTTACTTTTTGAAGTCGGTTTTATTATTTTAAAAAAATATTTTCATTTCATAAATTTTAATTTTGATTATGTCCCGTACTTAATCGGTCCTTACACAAGGAGGTAACCTATAACCATTACGAAAACGACGGTATTTTCAAAACTTGAAAACTATTGAACGTATAAAAAAAATGGGATGAACTTGGGAACAATCCTGATGTATTGTTAATTGTTACATAATTTCAGCCATTTCAATCGGTTCAGCCGTCTTCGACCAATCGGTGAACAATGAGCATACCTATATAAATATATATAACTACCTACGTGACGAATTTATATATATAACCGCCTTCTTTTTTCGAAGTCAAAAATGTCCCAAAGTATGCTTTAATTAATGCTCTTTAGCTGATTGTGTAAGAATTGCGATTGCAACAGTACAAAAAAACATTTATTTCTAACGACAAGTAAGCAAAAGCGTTTACGTAATAAGGTGTGTTTTTACCATCACAGAATATTAAACCTCTTTTAATGTTCTGTGGTTACCATTGATGTGAACCAAGTTATTAACTAACAGAATTGGCAAAACTTTTAAGTACATGTAGTTTACGGTCGCAGCATATCTACATACAATACCCCTACAGGTACTATATGTATCGGTTTCACTAATATATTATGGACTTATTTTAGTAATAGTTAATATTTTTTGCCCCAACCTTAAAAATAAATAAAATGAACAAACAAAAAATAATGTTATTTTATTATTTTAATAGCGTTTTTATAATCTGTACATCAGGATGAACGTAAAGTTGTATTGGCACATGGCTTAGCTAAGCGCGTTCGATCGGCGAAGTAATCGTTGGTCAACGCGGTAAACAAAACTTAGTTATTACCTCAGGTGGATCACCTGTTTGATTAGGGAAGCACTTAAAACCGATGGTACCGGCTTCGTTGACATTAATAAACACCAATCTACTAGTCACGGTAGCTCAATGGTTAGAGGAGTCTGCCAGATACCCAAATGTTGCGGGGTTAAGTCCAACCCGAGTGATATGAGACAAGTTGATTTTTAAGTGACCATTCTTTTATATTTTCTTCTTTACATCAGTCAGGCCATTAAAAGATGGCTAAAGATGATGATTTATGCCTAAACAAGTACAACACAACCAATCCATTATTGAGAATAAATAGAAATATCGTTATCTCGTCTGAAGGCGTAATAATGCGTAGAGATAAGAAGTTAAACGACCCCATTATAAGTTCAAGTATAGTCAAACAGCTACCTACGTGATCTTAAAAAAATATCAAACTTCAATTGATTCCGAAGCTAACGCCCAAAGAATAAAAATTCAAAAATCAATTGCAGAAATTCATACGAACCGTGGAAAAAGAAGTTAGAACCACAGAACATTACCTTGTTCTGTGGTTAGAACCATAAATTTTAAATAGAAAAATATTCAAAAAAATCAACTCGGCAGCAAGTGAATTCCCATCTGAGGATTCACTTGTGGCCGAGTTTAATTTTTTCCTATATTTTTCTATTTCATATTTATCATAAGTATAATATATTAAAATAGCATTGAAAAATGCAAAATTTAGAGACAATGGGCCCTTGGTCGTCTGACACAAAAAAGTTTGTGAAAGATATTTCCACAAGACTGGTCCACGCCTCAGGAGACCTGAGAGCTGGTGCCTATCTTGCCCAGCGGCTGAGTCTATGAATTCAGCGGGCCAACAGCGCCAGTGTTCTCGGTACCATGCCACACGGCTGCGAGTTGGACGGCGTTTTCTTGCTATAGTTAGTATAAGGTAGTGTAGTATGCTTATATGTTTATTATTAATTTATTTGTTAGTACAAAAATTCGATTATTCATCTTCAATAAGCAGGATTATAACTTTATTTCCCAATCAAATTCGTATAATCAAGCAAATGTTTAAAAAAAATTGTTGCAAATAAAAAAAAAACAAAACGGAGTATTATAATAATTCAAAGTTATATATACTTACTAGCTGTGCCCGCAACTTCATTCGCGTGAGAACCAGAACATCGTTTGCAATCCTTCCCAACTATATTTTTGGTAGGGGCCGCTTTTTGACCAACTTCAAAAAGGAAGAGGCTTTGAGTCGCTTTAATAGAGAAGTTTATCAATTCGCCAGTAGGTACCTACGTACTTACCTATAATTTAAAATAGAACTAAAAGTAAAAGTACCTATTAAAATGCAAAGTAGCATTTTTGGAGTCGTTTTTTTTGTTGTGATGATAATAATTGGATAACCAATGCCTGTTATTTAGTTTCATCTAAATTATGTGGCTTTGTAACACGCCTTCGAAATTAATAAAGTTGCTCAAGATTGTTATTTTTGGTCAACCACCCCGCGACCAACCTTAGCGAAAGTTACTTAACCACTAAGGTAAATGCAGGTGCATTTACCTTGCAATTACCGAGGGGGCTAAGCAACATTTCAAATTGGCAGTAAAAAAAGACGCAGCAAGCAAATGTGCTAAGTCCATAAAAATATTTTTTCTCTTTTTATTAAATTCTCTATCTATTAATACTAACTGAAAAATATATTTTTTTATCAGAAAGTCACCTGCTGGTAATACCGAGGGTCCCCACATGCCGATCAGCTAATACATATAAAGTCTAAAAATGGAAACAAATGTCTATTCTACAATCTATGATTAATGTCGCAGTAAAATTAATAAAAATAACTAATATTTTTTCCAGTGCAAAAGTCCTTTAAAGGACTTTTGCATTGGAAAAAATATAGAACTTAGAAGAAATGATATTTTTATGTTTGATGTGTCTTTCCAAGAATTAAGATTTATAGCTAATAAACTTTACCACGGAAAAGGCTCAAAACTACTATTAGATATTTTAAAGTATTATGGCAGTGTTTCTTTTTACCAAATAATACCGTATTCTAGAATAAAAATCAAGTAAACTAAGCTTTCACTTATTGCTTTTACCGAGGGTACCACGGTAAATAGCAGCAACTGCCAAATCCTGGAAGCTATCACCGCGGCAATATATTTATTAATTTGATTTAAAGCAAACATACATACAACATATTAAAATACAAGAAACGTGCTTCTTTTGTATTTGGAATATAGTAAGCAACGACTTTGTCAAATAGGCGTTGGCATTAATATTATAAAATGATTAAAAAAACTCTTAAGAAAAAAATGTGTGTGCTTACGTCGCGTTCAGCGAGAACGCTTTCTATGGCTAATGCACTTGCTGCGCGGGCGGCGCACAAACAAACCGTTTTTTGTGGGGTTGCCAGAGTGGAACAAATTGTTGGTATAGACGATACAATTAAGAGACAAATCATTATTATTACTGTATATTCATTTGTATAAAATACACTTTGTTTATAGTTAAATTCAAGAAAATAAATTATACCTCGGTAATACCTGCAGATTTTGGGGGTCGTTAATACCTGCATTTACCTTGTAATCCACATAATTTCCCTTACGTAGGTTGTATACAGCTGGTAAAATAGTATATAGTATATAGGTATAGAGAAATAGGTAACACTCCATAAGAAAGTCTACTGGTCGAATGGGAAGTCATACCATCATAACAATCATGATTGGACAACATGAATCCATTCTTACCCCTGTACCATTTGCTCTATCTACAGAACAAAACAACTTTACGGGCCGGTTTTACCACCTATTTATAACTTCTGACAGTTTGTTATATGAAAAAAAGACAAATTATATACCACATAAGCTAACCATAACTTATCAGTATTGGTGAAACCGACCCTTAATGTAATACCCACTTTTTGATTAGTTTTTAGCCATTTAAAGAGTTGAGGCCTGTCTTAGTAAGAACAAAAAGGTCGTGACGGCCATGTCAAAAATTCATTTACAAAAATACGCCAGAGTTGGTGCCAGTGTGCTACTGACGTACCTAAGTAGTTAAAGTTAAGGTCAATCATTATTTAGTTCATATTATTTTAAAAACAACGAAATCGACAGCGTTTTTAAGATATTCTGAAAACTACTGTAGGTACAGTATAAGGAGCCGCAGGGGTTCGCGCGCTCGGCCTACGATTTAGTTTCGCTATGGTCGGTCATGGGAGAGATAACCAATCATTTACTATCTCTTCCGTGCCTTTTAAGGCACGTTAAACCGTTGGTCGCGGCTGTATTTGTGGTCATAAAACCCACCAATCCGCTTTGGGCCCGCGTGGCGGATCGGGGCCCATTCTCCTTATCTTATGACTTATCGTTTCATAAGGAAGGCCAGTGCCACGGCAATAGTGACATAAGAAATGGTTAATGACGACTGTTCAATTTGTTCATAGGTACTGAAACATAAAACTTGTGTATTAATGTTTAAATGATAAATTTAAATAGAAAAATATTGGAAAAAATAACTCGGCCACAAGTGAATTCTCAGATCTTTGTAATAATGTTAGAACTTGTATTACAAAAACCCCATCTAAAATGAACGACCTGAACGATGCGTAAATAATACTAAAAATAATATAAAGGGAGGACCGACGACCGAGAAAATATTGTGACGCGCGTATACAGAAGGCAGAGTTGGAGTTTTCGCGTCGCTGAGGTTTTGGTTGATTCTTCTTCTTAGCGTGTCGATGGCAGACACTAAAGTATCGAGGCCCAGAATTCAGCCACTTTGACAGCCTTGTCGGATGCTGTCATGAGATTCTCCTGCGTGCAGGTGTCAAGACACGCGGGGCACGATATTAGGTGGACCATCATTTGGACTGCACCGCAAAGGCATTCCGCGGAACCAGCCGAAAAGCCCCACCTGACCATGTTTTCTTTGCTGCGGCCGGTCTGAGTCCGAAGCCTATTTAAAGACTTCCAGATCGGCCATGGTAGATCATGGCCAGGGGGAAGGCTTTCAGTAATAGGGACGTAAGGAGTAGGTAAGGTCACTTTTTCACGCCATAGGTTGCACCTCGCATGTTTGGGATCGATAGACAACGGTTCGACGCAACTTACGAAGCTGCGTCGGCTTTTCAGCCTCGGGCGCGCCGCAATGTGACCGTGCAAAGGGTGTCGTGAATCGCTTTCCATCTTAGCTCTTTCAGAGGAGCTAGCTACAGCCCTGCGGACATCTGGAGGCGCCATACCAGCTAGTGGGTACAGCAAACTTACCGGGGTCGGCTTCAGGCAGCCCGTAATGATCCGGCAGGTCTCATTTAGCGCTGTATCAACAGTTATTGATTTTAATACTTGAAAAATAATATTTTGATGTAACTAACTACATCCTTTTTGCCGCTTTTTAGGGTTTCGTAGCCTAAAGGCAAAAAACGAACCCTTATAGATTCGGCCAAACCGATGAAATGAAATGAAATGAAATTCATTTATTTGCTAGAAACACGGTAAATACAGAACTAAAAGATTAAATAAGATCATACGTGTTTCGCTAATATTGGCATGAAAATGTCAATAGGTAATAAATTATTCTAATATAAAATAAATACATCATCATGTCATATTCACATTATCATCATGTCACATTATTTCTAATTAAATACATTAAATAACAATTATTATCTTATTTATATTCATGTTATATAAACCAATATTTTTCATAATGTTAAATATGCAATCATTATAATTTATTCAAAATGGTCCAGAAATTGGCGAACGATATAAAAATTATTTTGTTTCAATAATTTACTTAGCCTAGCTTTAAATACATTACTTGACAAAGATTCTTTAATATTCTTAGGTAATTTATTATACAAGTGAACGCTCATCGCAAGGTAACTTTTACTATACAGGGCTGTGTTCGGTTTTCGGGGCAAAACTAGTCTGTCAGCATTTCTCACTGACCGCGGATATATATCCCTAGCTTTCTTAAATAGATGCAAATTCTGTCTTACGAAACAACACAGCTCGAGGATGGTAGGGTAAGATGGTAGGGTACAGGCATGGTAGGGTCATTATGTTCAGTCGTTCAAATATTGCCTTACATGACTGAAATGGAGCAACACCAGCAATGGCTCGTACACATTTTTTTTGTGCTATAAATACGCTACTTATACTAGTCGAGTTACCCCACAATATTACTCCATATCTTAAGACTGACTCAATATAAGCATGGTAAGCCATGAGTGCAGTTTTCTCGGAAGCTATTTTTCGCAGACGATTGAGGACATACACAAATTTATTTAATTTATTTTTAATTTTGTTAACTTGTTCCTTCCAGTTAACATGTTTGTCTATTATTATTCCCAAGAATGAGGCAGCTTTAGTTTCAAGTATGGGCTTTCCATTAAATTCTATATTCAAGTTAAGATTTTTGCCAGCATAATTGTTTTCAAAAATCATGTAATTTGTTTTGCTCGTATTTAATTCCAAGTTATTTTTTCTAAGCCAATGAGCAATTTGTTTTTGCTTTTTAGGGTTTCGTAGCCTAAAGGCAAAAAACGAACCCTTATAGATTCGGCCAAACCGATGTATGTCACACCCTTTTAATTCCAAAACTATGAGGATTACACAGTTGAAACTAGGTAGGTAGATGTATTCTGTAAACCGCTTTACGGTTTTTACAAAAATAAAAAATATATGAATTAAGGGGGCTCCCCATACATGGAACTTTTTTCATTAAACCTATACTTGTGGGGTATCTATAGATAGGTCTTTAAAAATTACATTGAGGCTTCTAAAACAGATATTCTCAAAGTCAACCGTTTGAAAGTTATACACTTCCAAAGTGGAAAAATGTGTGTCCCCCCCCCTCTAACTTTAATAAGAAAGTGAAAAATCTTTATAAAAACTTTCAACGAAAATTGGTTTGAACGAAATATATTTAGTAGTTTCAGAGCTATAGCACATTTTCCAAAACCGCAAATATAACTTTGTCATTCATACAAACACTATGAAAACAAAGTTATTTTTGAAGACGAAACATTATACTGGCATTTTGGCAATAATAATAATAGAAACTTTATTGCACACGATACAAAAAGAAACATACAGAGAAAATGACAAAAAAAAGGAACACACAATAGGAGGTCTTATAGCTACGTAGCAGTCTCTTCCAGGCAACCTTGGGTGAGAGACGAAACCCTTCATGTGCAGCACTTGGCCGATTTTTTATTACTTTAGCGGTATGGCATGCATGAAAGATGGCGTTGTATTTATATTTTGTCGTTATTTCTAAAAGTTTTAGTTGTTTTATTAATTTTTAAGCGACTTCAAAAAAAGAAGCAGTTTATTATCAATGTGTCGCGAATACAAGTTGTATTTTTATGTAATCAACAGCAGGTCAGGCTTTATACATTGTGCTTGAGATTGCCCTTATCTATGTCGTTCATTTTAGATGCGGTTTTCGTAATAAGTACAAGTTCTAACGTTATTATTACACAAGTTTCATGTTTCAGTACCTATGAACAGATTGGACAGTCGTCATTAACGGACATAAAAAATGGTCCTTCCTTATGGAAGATAAGGAGAATGGGCCATGATCCGCAACGCAGGCCCCATGCGGATTGGTGTGTTTTCATGACCGCAAATACAGCCGGGCCCAATGGTTTAACGTGCCTTCCGAGGCACGGAAGAGATAGTTAATTATTGGTCACCTATCCCGTGACCGACCATTGTGAAACTAAATCGTAGGCCGAGCGCGCGAACCACTGCGCCTTCTCATACCGTAACCACAGTAGTATTCAGAAAATCTTGAAAACGCTGTCAATTTCGCTGCCTTTAAAATTATATGAACTTAAAACTAACCTTAACTTTAACTACTTAGGTAAGTTAGTAGCACACTGGCACCAACTCTGGCGTATTTTTTGTAAATGGATTTTTGACATGACCGTCATGACATTTTTGTTCTTACTAAGACAGGCCTCAGCACTTTAAAAGGCTAATATCGAATCGAAATATAGGAATTACATTCAGGGTCGGCTTCACCAACTAGGTACTGATAAGTTATGGACCAACTACTAATAAGAAATGACAAATTATATGCCTCCTAAGTTTGGAGGCATTTAATTTGTCATATTTTCATATAACAAACTGTCAAAAGATCTGTCAATTAAACCACCCAGAACTTATTACTAGTGGAAAACTTATTAGTTGTTTTGTTCTGTGGATAGAGCAAATGGTACAGGGGGTAAGAATGGGTTCATGTTGTACAATCATGATTGTTATGATGATGACTCAAAGATGCTCTTCAGTAAAGACAGGCACAGTTATTAAGTATTACTTAGATATCAATAGTGTTACCTATTTCTCTATACGTGTTTACTATTTTACCAGCTGTATACAACCTACGTAAGGGAAATTATGCGGAATATAGTCGTAAAATAACTTCCGCTAAGGTCGGTTGCAAGTGGGTAACCAAACTTAACAATCTTAAACTACTCTGTTCTTGCTTCTTTGCATTTTAATTGATACTTTTAGTTCTATTATAAAATATAGGTAAGTACGTACCTACATACTTACCTATATTATGACCGGTACTGACGAATTGATAAGCTTCTCTATTAGAGCCGATAAGATGATAATAATGTAATTAAATGGTATCGTGTTAAGTATTCTCTTCAAAAAATAAAGAATATAGGCAACTCAATAGCCTCTTCCTTTTTTTTTAAGTTGATTTAAAACACCGCCTTAACAAGGCTTTAGTCGGGAAGGATTGTAAACCACGTTCCGGTTCTCACGCCAACGAAGTTGCGGGCACAGCTACTTTTAAATAAGTATAAAACGTAAATTAAAAAGTCAATAGCACGATTCGAATCGCATTAGGACATATTTTTATGTATTAAATTAAAAAAGTACTTTACCACGCTAGGCGGCAAAATGCGCAATTTCCACGCAGAAATTGAATGACAAAACCTCCTTTTACGAGCGTGTGAGGTGAAAAACGAATTAAACGCTTCCTTCGGCAGCTGTGCTCTAACTCTAAGGCCTTGTGCTATTGTTATTGTACTTTATCCTTTTACTTAAAAAAGCATAATTTGTTCTCCTAAATGTTTCACCCACCTACGACTGGGTCCACGTGAACGTAATTTTTCAAGTTATTCGGATTACGCTGAATACATATCTTGATTTTGTATTTTGTTTGGGATCAATAGCACCAAGGCACGTGTAGAATTAAGGTGAAGTGTTTTGGTTCATGTTACAAGTCGCCGTTGTTTGTACAATTAATTTATCATGAATTAGTTATAATTAATCTTAATTCATTCATCGAATTTGATGAACCATTAAGTGAAATCAGCTAACAAAGCTCTAAGTATAATTATTATTGTTATTTATTATGAACCGGTTACGGTGACAGTTTAATTGGCGAAGGTAATATAATATTTGTAAATATTATATATAATAATAATTGTATTATATTAAAAATGAAAGATATTCCATTGCTGTCCACTCCGACGGTGAACTCGCGCTTATGGACGAGTTATTTTCACGTTGTTTGAATATTACAAAAGAATGCAAGCAATTCCTATGTTTATGAATAGAGCTAAAATTCAACTACAAGAGCTATGGAGCTTAATAGTTGATGTTTTAGACAGTCCGTGAGACCAAGCTAATCAGTATTGAACAGTGTTGCCAACTCAGTTAATTTAGAGCTAAATTCGGCTCTATTTACAAAAGTTTCAGGTCCTAAAAACCTTTTTACCTCCATGTTTTATGCAACTTTAGCGCCATTCTGGAACATCCCAGGTAGCACAAAAGCTGTGTAAATTTTTTGTTACATAGCATAGAATCATTTAAAGGTTGTGTAGCCGCTATTTATAAAAAATGCAGTCGGATAGAGGCATACTATATGGTTAACGTCTTTTTTTGATCTTAGGCTTTATAAAATAGCGGTGTAAACATTTAAACAGCGTTTTTAGCTTGCTGTCATTTAACAGAGCTTGAAATAAGCTATGTAAACGTTATCATGACAATTTTGAAAAGCAATTGTAAAAGAGTTTCCTACGCAGGCATTAAGTTGTTATTTTCTGTATAAACGTGGAGTAATTTACTTTTATAGTGCTTTAAGTACATATACTAGTGTTAAAAATCACGAATACTCAACTTCATACTATTATTATGAAAAAGCACTGTAAGTTTCATTTAAATATCTTTTTTCGATAAAGTGTTGATTAAAAGTTGTCATTATTGTCACTAATTTGCCAGCCGCTATTTATGTGACAAATTTGTTACTTATAGAGCAATAAAACACTGTTAAAATGCTTCACCTAGATAAATTTATAAAGCTTCAAGTGCTTATTTATTTCACCAATAAAATTCAGTACTACCGACGCAGCGCACTCACTCAGATAAAAATGCACGATTTTCATTTTGCTGTCTCTTTGCTTATGTTAGAGCTCATAGCAATTTAGTAGCTTCCTTTTTCTGGCTAACGGCATCAAAAATGCTAATATCGTAGCGAAGAGCAACGTAAGTGCTCAAATTTAGCACCCTTCATTACAATAAACAATATTAAATACTTTTTTGTAATATAAACAGCAACGCCATTTTTTTTAGTTTCTTTTCGCAGAATAAATCCTTTAACAAATATAAAATGTAGGTATATTCCTTGGTAATAACTACTAAAAGAGTTATGTTTTGTTAACCAAAAGCTTTGTTTAGCTGTTACAAAACGTTTGTAAAATTAAACACCATTAATGAAAAATGTTATAATTACTGCTTTTAGCATTTTTTATTTTTATGTATTTATTTCTTTAAATGGAAAAATATTAAGGGCGCATCAAAAATTTACATAATAACATGAGTATAAATTATCAGTAAAATTTAATTTGCATATGAAATAACGCTGCTTTACGTGTACATATACTAGTGTGTAAGATGGTGGTAGCACCACCTTCAAAAATACCATAATTTTAATAAGTTTGCCATTAAAGTTGACAAGATTACAAATTCTGTAAATTGTGAAGAAGTAATAAAAATTTTAATTCTCTTTGTTGCTTCAAGTTGCAAAAACCCACATTTATATAATTTGGACTCAAATAAAAGTTGCTTATCAAGCAATTATTTGACTATTGAAAAGCGTCTTAAATAGCTATTTCACAGCTTTTATGCAGCAGCCAAATGCTATATAAAGTGCGCCCAAACCAGCTGTATAGAAGCTGTATAGACGTTTACATACACTTTTATCTGATGACCACTGGAGGCAAAGGCTGTAACAATTACGTTTTCATGGCTTTTATATCAACTATTTGTGCTACCTGGGATGTCTTATAAATGTAGCCATAGCTAAGAATTCACAGAAAGATAATCATAATAAAAAAGGTGATTATCTTCAAAATTGTTTAGGGAAATTGCTTGGATTTTATAATATTATTCATGATAATATTTTAAACTTTCACTGTCATAATCACTGTAACTAATTTATTATTAATGATATCAAAGTGACAGTAAATAGTAGCAGATTTTTATGTTGCTCCTTGTTACTAAGTAAATCCTATATTTTTTGCTCTTAGCCTGGGAGCACTGGCTGCAAATTAATAAATCAAGTTCACTTTGTATTGAAGACATAATCCGACGACTGGTGCATTTTTATAACCGTTCGTCGGCTGTGCAATAAGTCTCAACGTTTGGCTTGAATTGTCGTTTCGACTTCCGATCGACAGTCTTTGCGACCATTGTCGTTGTCGTGTATCGTCATCAGCCATTTAGGCACTGGCCTTCCTAATGGATGTACAAGGAGAATGGGTCATAAATAACCCACCACGCGGGCCCAATGTGGATTGGTGGGTTTGAACGACTGCAAATACAGCCGGGACCAACGGCTTAACGTGCCTTTCGAAGCACGGAGGAGCTCGAGATAGTAAATTTGTGGTCATCCATCCCTTGACCGTCCGTTGCGGAAATTGCTTAAGCAGCAAACCACTTCGTTGATGAGCTCCTCAAGTGTGTCGACCGTGTATAGATGCGATTTATTTTAATTTGAAAAATGAATAATCATAGCCAGCCCTAGAAATCTCTAGGGATGGTACTTCGTAGTTGGAGCCAGCCACGTACCTGCCCATTATGAATTCTACTTTTCTACTTTTCCTTACCTTGGCACCATCCAAATCAAAGAGGGTTAATTGTTTACTTTTTGAAATCGGTATTTTTTTTCCTTAATTCATTTTTACAATTATATAAGTAGGTACTTTACTTATACATTTTTTTTATTTATTTCTCACAATTTTTTATGTTAGAAGTCTGAGTAGCTTACTTGACACAGGATTTGACATATTGTGAGTTTTTATGTTACAATTTTTTATGTTAGAAGTATACGAGTATTATCCTTGAAGACTAAGGGCCTGTTTTACAATCTTAAAGTAAGTTCTGAGTAGCTTACTTTGCAAATCATTTGACAGTTGTGATATGAAAAATATGTCAAATCCTGTGTCAAGTAAGCTACTCAGAACTTACTTTTAGATTGTGAAACAGGCCCTAAGTATTATCATATTACAAAAACAATCCCTTAAATTCGCTCCATAAAAAAAGAAGTAATTTGCGATCATCCGTAATCCCGGATAAGTTCATATTATGATGGTAACGAAAACGACAGTATTTTCAAGAAAAGTTACCTTTGAGCCGCTTTAAAATTTTCCAAATATTAGACCAACTTGAAAGCGAACATGTATAACGTTTGAATTCTATCAATTAGAAGCATATTCGAGAAATGTGTACATACTGCATAATTACATAAAAAAATATTCGCGACGAATTGCTAACGTCCTCCTCTTTTCGAAGTCGCTTTAAAATCGATTAATTCCCCTTTCTGTTACTTAGACGACTGTTATTTGAACTTGAAAAAATATAGCATTATTTTGTTTATTTAATTTATGATTTCTTCGTATCATATATATTTTTTTAAGTTTAATATGGTTTGATTATGGTCACAATTATATATTATTCATACCAGGTTACAACGTGAATTTCGAACTCGATTTTAGCTGCTTAGCTAATGCGCTGCAAAATTTTACTACTTATGTAAATTTATGTACTCGAATATAATACTTGTTTTTCTTCATTTCAGATTATTGGAGTCACAGTGGCAGTAGTTAACTAATGTGCCTAAGTTATTGTAAATAAAAACATTTTATTTAAAAAAAATAGTCTTTTTACCCTACTCATTTTATCTAGAGAAACGGCATAGTACTAACTACGAGTAACATCAAGTGTACTTTCAATAGTAAATAAATTAGGCCAATTTCACAATTCTCGTAGGTATCTACTGAAAATAACTCGCTGAAATTGGAACCTCGGCACGCGTAAGCTGAATCAATGACACAAGGTAGGCGAAACGTTTCGCTTTTCTTTAATAAAAGTAAATAGCTATCACTAATTGGGTGGATCTTGATGTGAGCATTCAAAAGAAGCTGTTAACATGAGATAAAATTGCCATAGCGAATATTTAAGTAAGTATTGCAGTTACTTCTTGCAAGAGAGAGGCTGTAGTATTGCTTTTGTACAAACAAACATACATACCTAAACAACGTGTTTTTTTATATTTCATTACTTTAGGGTTATAATCAGACCATGTAAAAGATTGTAATGGCATATAAATTATTTTCCAAATCAAGTTTCTTTACTTTTCCATGCAAAAACGTAGTTTTGCCGAATGAATTTACTATGGAAAAGTTAAAAAAGCTTTTGGATTGAAAAATATGCCATTTAAATCGTTTCATGGTCATCTGGTTTCAATCATACCACGCTAATTCATACTACGAATCTCTTAAAGTAAGCTTGTTTTTGACGGGAGTTTTGTGACGAATTTAATCATCGCCTCCAAATGTGTCAACTTTAATAAAACAGAGCGCAAACAAAACGTTATTATGACATGATGGTTTCTAATAGATGATGGTAGGCTGATTGAAACCCAAAAGTCATGGGATAAAAAAAAAGCACTGTGTGATTATATTACTTTTATAATAATCGTGCTTTTCTCCCGATATACCTAAAACTGGCGAGGGGTCAAAATATGGAGAGGGTAAGCCGGACCAAAAATTTCTCCAAAAATTCTCTCAACTGTATGGTGGATCGGTGGTGTGAGATTTCTAAAAGGGAAGCCGGTGGGAATCGGTATGTATGGAGAATTGGTGGGTTTTAACGACTGCAAATCCAGCCGGGGCCAACAACTTAACGTGCCTTCCGAAGCACGGAGGAGCTCGAGATAATAAATTTCTGGTCACCCATCCCGTAACCGACCATTGCGAAAGTTTCCAAACTTCAACAATCGCAGGCCGAACGAGTGAACCACTGCGCCATAGGCTCCTCAATTTAACCCTTAGGCGACAATTAATAGCAAAAATCTGACCCAAACTGGAAAAAACTTATAACGTAAGGTGAAATGTGGAACACGCTCCAATGCATTGATTGATTTAATGCAACTGCAAGCAATGCATAAGCAAGCAATATTATTAATATTAGATGTTAGAAAATTTATATATATTTAAATATTTGTAATTATTTGAAATATTGACCTGTTCGTTAATGAAAAGAATATATCGCCATGGAATGCAAAACAAAATCTGGGTTATAAATATTTTTTGACGAAAGTAACTGGAACTAATTTGTTCTAGTGATACCGTCGTGGTTTCCGGTTTCCGAGACACAAGTTTAGTTAGACCAATGTTTACGATTTTTTTTGTTATGACAATAATATTTTATTTTATTTCTAGGAAATGAAATATTATTAGGTATCACTTTACAAGATATAGATATCTTTTCAAGGTGACTAAGGGCCGGTATTTCAATATCGACTTATCTTGAATTGATCCAGGATTGAAGATATGTTCCACTTATGTGTATTTCAATAAACGATTAAAGTTAAGTGACGCTTAAAGTCCATCCTAACTAGCCAATATTTAAGCTAAGGAATTCAGAGACTTAAGTGCCGATCCGGGATTCGTTGCTATGGTAACATATTTTTGACTGGCAAAAAGATATTTTAGTTTTACATTTAGGTATTTATTATCAGTAAATAAAATGCAGTTGAAGCATAAAAAATATTATAGTGTAGAAATAATGGCAAATTACAAGAATATTATGCGAAATTTTTAAGATGATGCGTAATGTAACGTAAAAATTTCGAAATGAGAAGAAATTCTAAAGTGATAAATTTTTTGGCGCTCTTTTTCATTGTGGAGCCTCCACAACGATTCTCATTGGTCGCTGAGCGTACAAGCGCAGCCAATGAGCGCTCACTGTCACCAAATGACAACAAAATTCATAGACAATTATCATATTTTGTTTGTTATGTTGCAATATTGCGACGAATCCTAGATTTGCTAAGGCGAGGAATATCCGGATTGAAATACGCTATTGTCTTTCACAAGTGATACTTAGCTCAAATGTTGGACTTAACTTAAGTCATAAGATAAGGTGACATTGAAATACCGGCCCTAAGTTATAAGCTAATATAATGTAACACTTAGTTTTAAAAATAAACAGTTTGAAGTTTGACACTTCTTCAAAAGGATAAACAAAAAAGGTTATATTAATTTAACAAATAAGTAATACCTAACTTGCATTCCATATAGGCAATTAGGCAGTGCTTACCTCATTAAAAACCTAAACAAATATACCACTACTGTTAAAGTTAATTTAGTTTTATTTTATTTCTGTTATTCTATAACCAAACTACTTTTCAACACTCATCCACTAAGTTTTTCCTAACGCTAAATACTCAAGTAGGCAGTCTCCAAATTGCCTACTCGAATCATGCAGCGTTTCATACAAGAATACAATATATTTAGAAAAGTATTGCTCAAATACAATCCGGCTACGGCAAGAAGGGCGCTATTTGTTCGTGTAACGTTCTAACTTAAACGTCTGGAATATATCAGTCTATAGTAAGCAAGCCTACCTGTTGTTGCGGAGTTATAAAAAAACTATGATATTTCCTAAGATATTCATTAGAATGAAATGCTGTAAAGAGCAATTTTGTTCAAAATTAAATATTTGTGACGAATAACGTTTTTGTTTAGATAAGGATTAATATCATGTTTATGAAAACAGCTACACAAATTATGCATCAGTTTAGAACGTTTTTTATCTTTATAAAAATGGTTATAGTGAGTCAACCTTAGAACTTTTAATGTGGAACAATTAAATTTTACATGAATTTTACATATCCATAACCGTTTGCAACATAACACAGCGTATGCAATGGAAACTCCCATAAATAAAAAAAAACCCCGTTTTTGCAACATTCTAAGTCTAGTTGTCTTGGTTGAAAAGGCGGCAGCATAATTTGCTTGTGCGTGAAATCTCGCATTTTAAACCTGACAGTAGTAATTAAAATTGAATTTAGTTTGAATAAGAATTATAGAAATAGCAATATTCGTAATAAAAACAAACAGAAATATGAATATTAACAAAACCTGTAATTTTTAATCAGAGATTGTAAAACATACTTTAGTTATTTTTAAATTACTTACTTCATTCGGCATAATAACATCCCTGTACGGGATACAAAATTATTTTTATTAAGTTTTATTGTAGAAATCGCAGTACTTACATGTGAAAAATAATACCATCAAACTTGCGAGAATTATTTGTGCTATTTCTGCACCATTTTACAATACATGACGGCATTTTTCATAATTTTTGTAACCCGTTTGACAGGCGTTCAATGACGTTGCTTCAACCACGAGACAGACCACAGTGATCCGGGAAATACGACAGTTTTTAAAGGTGACGCCCAACTAAGGCACTTTTCGTGGTGTCATTTTCGAGCGTCGGAAATGCTTCCATGTTTTATATGTTCGCAGGCTCCGACACATTAACACAACCAAAAATCGAGAAATAAACTGACTTTAAAATAATATATTAAACCGACTTCAAAAAACCAGATAAAAACAGTAAGTACCTTACCTACTTAACTAAAAAGCGATATATAACTTAACTAATTTACCTAAATACATATTAGATGTCTATAATTACCATCTAATATGTATTATAAAGGTAAATTATTTAGTTAAGTTATTTATCGCTTTTTAGTTAAGTACTTACTGTTTCTTGTCTGTTTTTTGAAGTCTTTTTTTTTAAGTAATTTAACTTATTATATATTTTTTATACAATAGTCAAGGATGCTAACTATACCCTTACTATTCTTCTAATGTTGTAACGTAAGCTGACAGAGCCGATGTTTATGATTGGTACAATGTGCGCTAACTAACCCAATCGTAAACATTTTATCATGAATCGCTAAAGCAAAATTATTGTTTTATATTAATATAGTATGGCTTTTGGTAAATATGAGACATCTAATAATTTATCAATTTGGACTGCAAAATGTTATCCGATTAATACATAGTTAATGATAAATACACTTTTAATTTTATTAAATATAAACATAGCAAAATTAATCCAATTACGCAATAAGTAGCCTAAGTATAAGAGGTATTACGAATATCGTAACATTAGGTTTACACAATTATCTTAATATATATTGTACAATTATGTCTTTAATTATCAAGAGTTAAACGATTAATCTTTTGAGTACTATTGTCCATGACTGGGGGTCCATGACTGGATCTCGATAACTACGAAACTTTTAATACATTAAGTAATCACCTAAAGTTTTGACATTTGCTAGTACTCTTATTCCTGTAGGTATTATGATATGAGTTATCTCATATTTGGATAATAGTAGTAGGAAAACTGGCCTTATACCGTCCGCGATTGGTGCTTTTACCTTACTTACTTACAGAATAGTTGATTGGACGCACTAAAAGGGTAATACAGACACACGTAACCGCAGATTTGAAAAGGTAAAGTCGAAATTGATTACTTTTCTTAGATTCGTTGATTCTTTTTCGCATTTGGTGTACGAGACAAGTTTTTGTGCTATTTATTATTTATTTTACGTTCGAAAAAAGTTCCCATCCTTTGTCGTATTCGATCGACCTTCTTTTTACACACACCTTGTCGGTTTGGTTTTTATTTGTCTTTTTTCTTTATCATTTTTTAATGGTTATTTTTATTGTTCTTTTCTGTGTTACTTTGTTTGTTTATCTGTGTGTCTACGTGTAGCGGAGTCTACAAACCGGTTCCGGCGGAAGATCAGAGCTGGTCGTAGATCATGCATTATGCTGAGCCAGGACCGTTTTGAGAC
Source organism: Chrysoteuchia culmella (assembly GCA_910589605.1). Taxonomy (NCBI): domain Eukaryota; kingdom Metazoa; phylum Arthropoda; class Insecta; order Lepidoptera; family Crambidae; genus Chrysoteuchia; species Chrysoteuchia culmella. The sequence continues at coordinate 10,231,402 of OU342651.1, forward strand.
AATGTTTTTTTGTTAATAATATGTTTAATTGTCCTTGTATTTGTCTCAATAAAATACATTTTCTTTATTCTTGCTTTCTTTCTTCTAATGAAATAAATTGAAATAATTTCTAATGAAAGGAATTAATGTAGGCACGTGTGTGCCTACATTAATTCCTATCACCATTCTATCACTACTTCTATAGACTAGGTAAATTCTTTTTTGCTGGATGGCGGTTGCTTTTTCGTGCAAATTCAAATGCGACGATTAAAAGTAACCTTGCGAAATATAGGTATCATGAATTAAAGTAGAGGTCAGCATCTTTGAAAATTTTTATAAAGAATACATTATATCGTTTCGAGGTTAATTAGCTGGAGGTCACATTGGAATGTGAGTGACACTGATAACGTACGATCTTCTTTGAGTCGGTTGCAATATGAATTAATATTCATTTCATTATACTTTACATAAAAAAAATGTTACCGATACCGAAATAAGGCTTATAGCTATAATCAACTTATACTTATGCTTAGATAAATTTTAGGAAAACAATTCAGAAAAAGTACATCGTAAAGACTGCTGTCCAAGTCGCAGTTTTTTTACTTTAACGCGGAAATCAGTAAGAAGATGCACAGAAATGTATATAACGAGGGGAAAAACAATGGATTACACATTTTGATAAAGGCGCAATTCAGTATATTTTGTTCAATAACCTATAAGTTATACACGAGTTTTATTCATTCGAATGAATTCATATTTATTCGAATTTGCGTAAGTATATCATGCAGACGAAACGATTTTTTTCTATTAATATTTATTATGGGGGCATTAACAACAAAACATGTCTGTAACCCGTACACGTGTCTACCTTATTTTATGGGATTTTTCTAGCAAATCTAGATTAGCAACACAAACTATAATATGCGAGACGACCTTGCTGGCTTAAGGACGGGGACGGAGCGTTGATGTTGTCTGCTGCGTCCTGCGTGGCTACTATTAAAAAAAGCTTTTCACCAGAAGGATCATACTTTTTGTTTTTACAATGAATGGGTTGTTCTCAATCAATAAATTCATTACATTTGTTCAAAGCTATTACACTACACGGTATACCGGTCCGGTGGCAAGGGTGCCGGTGGCACTGATTAGAGCGCCGGCGCCGGCGCCGCCTATTATACTGACGGCAGGCAGTCTGACGCGGTACACCGTGCGTGGTGGCCCCTTTTTTTTAATTCGACGGAATTCTGACAGTTGACAATTTTTGGCATCTTAATCATCATAAACCTTTTTATCAAGTACTTTTTTATGTATTATATTGATATCAAATATATATTAATAAAATAATATATTATAAAATAAAATAGTGTTTGTTCTGTACATTTAATGCAAATTAGTTCTATTTACCTACATTTAAAAAAAGGCTAAATGGATAAAAGTGTAACCAATCTTTCACTTAAAAACTAAACACTAATAAAATTGATTTGTAGAGATAAAGTGTCTTTATTCATTATTAGCCATTTTTAATGTCCCTACAGTTGGGGCATTGGCTTTCCTTAGATAGATGAGGAAAATGGGCGATCCCATGACCCATCACGCGGACTGTTTGTGATTGTGTATTTGAAACGCTATTTGCACGAAAAATATAAATTTTATTGAATAATCAAAGCTCAAAACTATTTTCGACTTGACAACTTCATACTTCAAGTAGTTTTATTCTCTTTATACAAAACTAGTCATAAAATTCAAAGATAAAATAAGGTTTTACTTTATAAGTTTTCTCACTATGAGCTAAACATTTCGCCCTCTCAAAGCTTGACAAAGCTTTATAAAATCTATGAAGAAATTAAAATCAAATACTATCTCCTAAAAGTTTAACAAGTAAGTGGACTGTAACACATTACTAAATGATGCTAACCTAATACCAAATGCTATCAATCTGAATCACTTTCAGTAGGCAGTAAACACAGTTTGTGAACAGGCCTTTTTAAAACTGAATTTTTACATTTTAGACTAACTACTCTGGTTAGACCACCTGAACCAGAATGCACTTCGACTATTTTTCCCATCAACCATTTAGTGGGTGGCAATCTCTCGTCCTTAACTAAAACTATATTTCCTACTTCCAAATTTGTTTGAATACTTGTCCATTTCTGTCGTTTTTGTAAATTAACTAAGTATTCCCGACTCCACTGCCGCCAAAATGACTGCAATTTCTTTTGTAAATATATCCATCGTTTATTGTATGGAACATAACACGCCTCTTCTAGATTTTCGTCAGGGATTACTATAGGATTGTCGCCTATCAAAAAATGACCGGGTGTTAAAGCACAAGTGGTTCCTTCTTTATCATCGCTTAAAGAGGTCATTGGACGAGAATTCAAACAACTTTCTATTTGACATAATAGAGTTGAGTACTCTTCATAAGTTAACTTTGTATCTCCAAGAACACGATTTAAATGTCTTTTAATTGATTTTATGTTTGCTTCCCAAAGGCCGCCCATGTGGGGTGCTCCAGCGGGGTTAAATTGCCATTCTGTTCCGTCTAAAACTAACAACTCTGCTATTTCAAGTGGTAGACTACTAACACTCTTATTTAACATAAGTTCAAGTTCTTTGGTGGCACCTATAAAATTCGTTCCGCAGTCACTAATAAGTTTCTTACAATGTCCTCTACGTGCTGTGAAACGACGAAAAGCTGCTATGAAACCGTCAGTACTGAGGCTAGTAACTAGTTCAATATGAACTGCCTTAGTGGCTGTGCAAATGAATAAAGCTATATAAGACTTTTGAGTTTTATTAGAGCCGCGTCCACCGAATAACTTTAAAATTACTGGTCCCGCAAAATCTACACCACTAACAAGAAATGGTCGCTGTGGAGTCACTCTGTCTTTAGGTAAATTTCCCATTAGTTGACTTACAGGTTTAGCAGAATTTCGACAACAAGCTATACATTTTCTTATAATACCTTTTATTATATTTTTTACTCCTATAATATGATATTTATTCCTTATATAATTTAACATTAATTGAATTCCACCGTGGAGGGTTTTTAAATGCGCTTCTTTTACAATCAGGTAAGCTAATCTACTATTCTTTGCTAATATGATAGGGTGTTTTGTTTCTCTACTGCAAGCTGCATTTTGAATACGACCTCCAACCTTTAAAATGTTATCGATATCAATGAATGGATTGAGGTTTTTGATACTCTTTGCTTTTACAGGATCAAAACTCTGTGACATTCGTGTCAAGTAAGACATTGCGCTTTGCATTTCCTTGGAGTTTAAGTAAAGAGTATACATTGGCAAGTATTGCTTTCTAACTTTATCTTTACATTTATTGTAGAACCTTAGGCAATAGCTAATTGTTCTTACTAGTTTATTAAGATTAGAATATTTACTAATAATGTCTGTTTCTTTTTCAGAGTTTGGCGCTATTACTACACTACACTGTACTTTCACTTCAGACCTTTTCTCTATATCAGTAGGATTAACTATTTCACTTATTTCTGTTACAGGTAGTTCATGATGTTCTCGGAGCCATGGCGGACCATTCCACCACAACTCATGAGATGGCAGCTCAAGTGGAGAGATTCCACGAGATGCAACATCTGCTGGGTTGTCTTGCGACATGACGTGATGCCATCTGCTTGGATCTATTCGATTAGTGATTTCTGTGACTCTATTGGCTACAAAAGTATTCCAATAGTTTGAAGGGCGTTGCAACCAAGCTAGGACTATAGTTGCGTCGGTCCAGGCGTGTATGTCTTTAGCTGGAACGTTGAGAGCGCCATTAACTCTCTCTAGAAGTTTAGCTAAAAGCAGTGCTCCACATAGTTCTAGTCTCGGTGTTGATATTTTCTTGACTGGAGCCACTCTAGTTTTAGCTTCAATCATTGTTACTTTAATTCTATCTGGTAAAATAGCTCGACAGTAGACAACTGCTGCATATGCTGTCTCTGATGCATCCGAGAAGCCGTGGAGTTCAATTTTTACGATGTCATCCGTTATGCCTATCCATCTATCTATTTCTATCAAAGGCATATTGCATAAACTCATGCGAAACGTTTACCATTCCGCTTCTAGTGTTTCAGGTATTTGATCATCCCAATCGATACCTTCCGCCCATAATCGTTGGAGAAAACCCTTTGCTCGAACTACTACAGGAGCTAACCAACCTGCTGGATCGTATAGTTTTGCTATATCTTGTAATATTCTTCTTTTTGTTGGTTTTTCATTGTCAATATTACTCATTTCAAAATAAAGCTCAAACTTGTCAGTTTTATTGTTCCATACTATACCTAATATCTTTTGTGTATCAAACGTTGAACTTTCTATTGATGAACAGTTTGAAGCCCATTTATGCAACTCAAAACCTCCTTTATTCAAAAGTTTCGTTAATACTCCTTTCAACAATATAGCGTTGTCAATCGTTGTTGCCCCAGTAAGTACGTCATCGACATAAAATTCTGACGAGAGCGCGTTAATGGCTTCTTCTGAGAAGTTTCCTTTTTCATCCTCAGCGAGCTGTTTCAAGGTTTTTATAGCTAAGTAGGGCGCACACGACGTACCATATGTAACTGTGGATAGTCTATAGTGTTGGATTGGCTCATTGAAATTCGATCTCCAAATAATTCTCTGGAAGTCTTTGTCATTTTCTTCTACGTTTATTTGGCGGTACATTTGGCGAATGTCTCCTACCAGTACAATTATGTGTCTTCTCCATCTGAGGGTTGTATCTCTAAGATCGTTTTGAAGTGTTGGCCCAATGAACAAATTATCGTTTAATGACTTTCCATTACTAGTTTTGGCTGAAGCATCAAATACTACGCGTAGCTTGGTAGTGGTACGTTGCTCATTGATTATGGCGTGATGTGGTAAGTAACACACTCTGTTGTTTGGCATTATTACTGTTGGAGCAAGTTCCATGTGTTTTTTGTCTAAGTAATCTTGCATAAATTCTGCATATCTACGTTGTAAATTAGGATCTATTTTAAATTTACGCTCTACTGAGGCAAATCGTTTCATGGCTATGGACAACGACTCGCCGATGTCTGGTGGGTTAATAGTGAATGGTAAGCGCACTATATATCTTCCCTCTGATGTTCTACTATGGGTGCTATTGTAATGGTCCTCACATTTCTTCTCATCATTTGTCAATACCTTTTGCTTAGGAACTGGTTCTTCAAGTTCCCAGAACCTTCGGAGTGCTATATCTATTTCTATTTTAGTATGATGAGAACAAGCTATTTGTTGCGGTTGCGGTGTGTCACTTTTGTTACTATTTCTAGAAATCAACCATCCTAGTGACGTTTGCTGTGCAACTAATGAATTTGTTTTATTTCTATAGACCATTATACCTTGTTGAATGATTTCTGCGAAAATCTCTGCTCCTAAGAGGATGTCTATTCTTCCAGGTTGTGTAAAGTTGTTATCTGCTAATTGTAGAGTATTGATTTGTGGCCAATCGACTGACTGAGCCCGCTGTGGTATGTATGAGGTCAGAGTTCTCAGTACATATGCTACGATCTTGATTCTATCTATTGAATTATGTCTCGACATAATTTCGAACTCTACAATTGCCTTGGTGGTTGTATTATTAGAAATAATGCCTACTATATTTCCGAGGATGGCAGTCTTGCTGAGCCCTAACTCTTGACAAACACCTTCAGTTATGAATGATGCTTGTGATCCTTGATCGACAAGTGCACGAAGTGTATGGATTCTATTGGTTCTATTTGACTTCACTGTGACAAGTGCCGTGGCTAGTATGACTGGAGAAGTATCTCTATCTACGGATGTCTTCATGGGGATACTATCTATGTTTACTATCTTCTCTTGAGTATTGTTACTATTTTCAGTGCTTTGAACTATTGCTGTGTTTACTATCGGAGTGGCTGGTGACAATTGCGATGTTGATGGAGTTGTATTGTGACCGGCTGGCACGCTATATCCATGTAACAAGGTATGCTGTTTGCGACCACACGTTCTACAGCATGACTGACTGCAAACATTCACAGAGTGACCCTTTTTCAGGCAATTGAAGCACATATTATTCTTCTGTACGTACTGCTGTCTTTCATTCACATCTAGCTGACCGAATGCTTTGCAGAAATAAATTCTATGATCAGCGTTACAATACAAGCATTTCAATGCATTGATAACATTCGCAGTGAAGCTTTTTGCCGTTGTTGTATACCTGACATGCGGGTTACTGTCTCTGGGTTTAACTGCTTCTAATGTTCTAAATCGCAACTCCAAAAACTCTGATAAGTCTTTCCAGTTTGGTAATCTATCTAATGTTTCTATGCGTTGTTCAAATAGTCGGTGAGAATCGGTGTCTAGTTTTTGAATGATGATATAAACAACTATGTCGTCCCATGTATCTGTGGGAACCTTTATAGCTTTCAATGACATTAAACATTCTGATGTAGTGTCTAAAATATCCTTTATAGCTTTCGGAGATTCGTTTGTGACTTTCTTCTGATTCATAAGTCTACCTAAGTACGAATTGATGATATGTCTACGGTTGTTATATCTCTTGTTTAGTGTTTGCCATATCAAGTCGTAATTCGCTTCTGTGACAGGAATCTGTTTCACTAAATGTTCAGCTTCACCTTGCAAACAGGACTTAAGATACTGACATTTGTTCACAGTACTTAAAGAATCATTGTCATTGATAAGAGATTTGAATAAGTCTTGAAACGAAACCCAATCTTTATACTCTCCAGAAAACTTCGGTATTTCTATAGATGGTAACTTTACCTTACAGTGTTGCTTTGATGTACGACTGTCTGTGGACATAGCAACTGTGGATGGCTTTGCTTGGTAACTAAAAACATCTAGTTTCTCCTTAATGTATGTTTTCATGTCCAAATACAGATCTAAGCAACTATCGTATATATCTTCTTTAAAATAACTTAGTTGAGCTCTTATATCGGTCTTGCCTCCTGCTAGTGTATCGTGGTTACTTTGGAACTTTTCCCAATATTGTTCTAATGTTTCTAGTCTCGTTTCTAAGTGTGCTTTAGTTAAACGCTCTTTTGGACACTTCTTCAAATTAACAAATAATTTATTTATGAGATTAAGCATATCAATTTGTTTGTTTTGAAGTTCCTCCAATTTGTAAATTTTTCACTTTTACAAACTCAAAAACAAGGTTCACTGTTTTGCACTTTTTACTATGTTATTAGGAAAATAAAGTTCACTGTTCTAATTCTATTACTCACGGTACCGCCACACAGCTTAATCCAAAATATCCGGCTACTATGGACCAAATGTTTGTGTTTGTGTATTTGAAACGCTATTTGCACGAAAAATATAAATTTTATTGAATAATCAAAGCACAAAACTATTTTCGACTTGACAACTTCATACTTCAAGTAGTTTTATTCTCTTTATACAAAACTAGTCATAAAATTCAAAGATAAAATAAGGTTTTACTTTATAAGTTTTCTAACTATGAGCTAAAGACGGACCTAATGCGGTTTGGTGGGTTTAAACAACATGAAATGTAGCCGGCCGGGACCAACGGCTTAATGTACTTTCCGAAGTACGAAGGAGCACGACAGTAAATTTTGGGTCACCTATTCCGTGATCAATCGGTGCGAAATTTGCTTAACCTCAACAATCACAGACCAAGAGCGCGAACCACTGCGCCACGGGCTCCTTGTGTCTTTATTATTTTTACCATCAATCCGCTTTGCCCAAAGTGAGGTATCAAAATGCACATGTCGTAGGATAATTAGATAAATCGAATTAATCGAAATAAGACAACGGTGTTGACATAAAATTCTTAGTGGTATTATTTGTGTTATTATTCTAATTTCTTAAAGTTCTTTTATTAAAATGTTTCAATAGGGTAGATATTCTAGTTTAAAGTGATAAATTTAAGATTTTTCTTACATTGATGCAATTTTTTAAACATTTGTCCGCCCATGTTTTTGGGATGATTATCGACAAAAGTGGTTGCGATATCAATGAGCTAAATGATAGGGGTCCCGTACTTAGTTTCGAATGATGCTGTAGCGACACACGTTGTGGCGAAAAAAATTCAGCGTGGTACGCTGGAGCGAAAAATCAATGTAGCGAAACCCACACGGTCGAATGACACGACAGCGACAAACTTTGTGGCGAAATATAATTGTATGCTAGTTTGAAACTCAAAAGGCTGAAAATAAAACACAAAGTTCAAGTCTTATTTTAAACAAGAAAACTAAAAAGTGAAATTTCGAGTACCATGTATTTACAAATCATAAACTAATTTAATTAAACTATTTCGAATATATCAACCTTATAAATTATAATATATCGTCGAAAAGACGTACTCATTTTTTTATTAAGTATCACCAGTGACGACCCAAAAAAAAATTTCATAAAACTAACGCTGTTAGAAAATAACCGTTAAAAGATCGGGTATGAAAAAAAAATACGATTCGGAACTAAATACCTTCAATGTATAATTTGTTTAGTGTAACTTTAAATGTAGGCAGGAATTACTATCGTATTTCGTATTAGCTATTGATTGTGTATTCGTATGTAAGTATAGGTAGTAAGAGATATCTGCTTATCTAAATGGGATATTACTATTAGTTCATTCAATAAGTTCGTGGCCCAAAGTAGATTTTGGACACTTTGACGATGGTAACTGATAAACCAACTATTTTAGACGAGTTTTGAATAAAAATATGTCAAAAATTTTGCCCTCAAAATGTTTAGTTACGGTTTCCAAAAAAAAAAGAAAAATCGTCGTCGTGGACATTACAACAAAAAACTGATAACTGCACTTTAATCTTGAATAATTTTTGAATTAATTACGGGAGTCCGTTTTTCGAAAATGTTACAAATGACAGATCTTTTTAAATTTGAACTTTAAATTTTTTGTGTGTTGTTAAGGATTTGAGCAAGATTTAAATTGGCTGTAACTTTTCCCACTGAGCTCAGAACTGGTTAATTTTTCTTTTAGATTCAAGCCACTAGCTAAAGCATAGCTAGTCTTGATTAGTGTCTATATTATCCTACTTCATAAACCAAAAAAGTTACAGATTTTTTAATTTAAGAAAATCAATTTTCATGCTTTTCCCTCCTTTATCAGGTTTTACGACAAAAATTCAAACTGAATTTGCATGAAAACGACTATTTCTGAAATTTTTTTAATTAATTAAAATCAAGCAGAACAATTTTAAATGTATCTTTAGCCGTTTAATTTAAATTTAAAAACTGCGTAAAAAAAATCCGGCTGACAGGGCAAAATTGATTTTTTTATTTCAATTTTTTTTAACGAAACTGGAGAAATATTTTTAAAAAAAAATTATGTGTTTTTAGCATGGAAAAGGCTTAGCTTTTAGATGCAATAAAAAAATTTCGTCAAAAACTCCTGGAAGTACTTCGGGCCAAGAACTTATTGAATGGACTAATAAAGCGCTTGCGACTCCTAGATAATTGTTAATAATTACTATCTGTAAGTTCTAAGCTTATAGTGATTAATAATTTTAGACATTTAATAAAAAAAAATTTTGGTAAAAACGAATGATAATATTTGATAGAATCAGGCGTTACTTGGCGGAAATCCATATCTTAGTAGAAAACGAAAAATATGTCGCGTAATTCCGCAAGAAAAAATGCAGATGCAGCCCAGTGACACACCTTGCACCTTCACCGACTACTCTACACGTGTTTCGCCCACACACGGAGCATCCTCCTGCAAGGTGTGTCACTGGGCTGCATCTGCATTTTTTCTTGCGGAATTACGCGACATATTTTTCGTTTTCTACTAAGAATGATAATTTGTACATGGTACTCAAAATATAACCTTTTGATTTGTTGATTAAAAAAAAACTGCGTTAAAAAAAACCGACTTCAAAAACTAAAAAGCAAAAAATAAGCCTTTTGGAGTCGGTGGCAGCCAAGACATTCTACTTTAAGCTCCTATTCTTTTATTTTTCTTGCCATGGCTGGCACCGACTCCAAAAGGCTTATTTTTTGCTTTTTAGTTTTTGAAGTCGGTTTTTTTTAACGCAGTTTTTTTTTTCTTTTTAGTGTCTGTAATAGGCTGTTTTGTAAACTACAGCAGGGTTTCTCTAGATTAGATAAGGTTTCATGTAAATTATAAACAAAATTATCGTAAATACTACATCGTCCAAGTCAACTATGAAATGAAATATATAAAAATGCTCATAATATAAAAAGTACTGGGTCAAACGAAACCAAATTTTTATGGAACAATTGGCAACTATTCTTAATCGAACAAAAAAAGAATCATGGAAATCGGTTCAGAAATCTCGGCGTAATCGGTGTACATACGTAAAAAAAAAAAAAAAAAAACAAATTATACCAACCGAATTGAGAACCTCCTCCTTTTTTGAAGTCGGTTAATGAGACTTGAACTTTGTGTTTTATATTCAGCCTTTTGAGTTTCAAACTAGCATACAATTATATTTCGCCAAAAAGTTTGTCGCTGTAGTGTCATTCGACCGTGTGGGTTTCGCTCCAATGATTTTTCGCTCCAACGTACCACGCTGAAATTTTTTCGCCACAACGTGTGTCGCTACAGCGTCATTCGAAACTAAGTACGGGACCCAAATGATAAATCTTGGTAGGAGTTTCCTGTGGCTATAAATATAAAACGCAATGTGACTAGAACTAGCATTCAATGTACAGAACAAACACTATTTTATTTTATAATGTCTTATTTATATAGTTAATTTTGTCGTGCTCACTTTAATCTTTATTATTTGATATCCATACAATACTTAAAAAAAGGACATGAGAAAAAGGTTTGTGATCTTCTTCTTTCTTAATTAATGGCGTGCTCGCGATAAAATTCGCGAATTTTGCCAATGTCAAGTAATAGTAGATTGTTTACCAAGGGCTGTATGACACCCATAACAGTCGAGTGTTTTGGCGCCCGAACGTAGTGAGGGCGCCGATAGTTCGAGACTGTTATGGGTCCATACACCCGAAGTAAACACTCTACTTTTCATTTTGAATATGAGGAAAGTAAAAACAAACAGAATATTTAATAAGAAAAATGTTACAAAATTATTTTATAATGTAGCAAATTAAGCTGTATAGGCTTCTGTGCCTTTGCCTACATACCTTTGGTAAATAAAAGTCTAAAGAGATTACAGATATCGATTTGACATGACACCCCCTATTCTTTTTCAAATTTATTACAGCTCTAGGGCCGCCACATATCACTTTCAACCCGCATTTTAGGCAAGTTATGAGTTACTTTCAGAATATGAGACATGAAAATATATTTTATATTAAATAGAAATCGTACGGTAGATTGAGTTATAAATGGAACCCCACAACACGTGTTATTACGAAACGAACTCGGGTGAAACCCAGGTTTGTGATCATTAAGATGCCAAAAAATGACATCTGTCAGAGTTCCATCGAATTAAAAAAAAAATCAGAGTTTACTACTGCCACTACATAAAAAAAAGAAGAATTAAACTTTAAATGTTTTAATTTTTTATTAAAATTACAAGATTAAACACAATGGAATCACAAATAACTTGTTATAATAATTAATACTAAATTATTGATGAAACTACCACAAATATCTATCTTTATGTAAGATTTCTATTCGTTAACCTAAAAAATAATATCGATATAGGATAGTCAATGAAGATAGTTCGGCAGCACTATTTAGGCCCGGCAGCCTACTTAACCCAGAAGGTGTTTATTCACCCTTACTTTGAATGTGGTCGGGTTATAAGTAGTCGGAAATACTGACGCAGGGAGGGAGTTCCACTCATTTGCTGTGTGCCACCTAAAAGATGTTAAGTAGCGCTTGGTGCGACATTTAGGAATATCAACCAAGAAAGTGTGGTAAGTAGCCCGCAGTGCGTCTGGATGTCCGATGGAAGAAGGGAGATGGCGGTATGAGCTCATGCAGCTCCTGACCACATTCTCCGAAGTATAGTCTGTAAGAGACAGACAGACAGGCAAATTTGCGGCGGTGAGTAAGGGTGTGGAACTTGCTCTTTACTAGTTCTTTGTCGCCAGAGTGTCGCAGAGATCTTCTCAGTAGCGGAATAAGTCTTTTCTAGTTCCTTTCATCAGAGAGAGGCAAACTTAGCATCGCTCTTTTTCATTAAACTTAGACGGTACTTTCATCATCAGCCTCTTTAATGTCACCACTGCTGGGGTCCCTGGTCATCCTTATGGGTGTATAATGAGAATAGGACATGCCACCGTGGGCCCAATGCGGATCGGAAGGTTTTAACGACTGCAAATATAGCCGGGGCCATCGGTTTAACGTGCTTTCGAAGCACGGAGGAGCTTGCGATAATATTTTTGGTCACCCATCCCGTGACCGACCTGTGCAAAAGTTGCTTAACCGTTTACAATTGCAGGCCAAGAGTGCTTGCCACTACGCCAGCGTCACCGAGCTCTTCAGGGTTTTTCGGGTACTTCATGATATCCGAAGTTAACGAACACGTTTCATATTATTACCCACAAGTCTCATGTTTGATTCAAGAAGCGCTTTAATAATCAATGTATTTTTTTCCTATTGATTTGAGTAAGCACCACAAATGCACGTCAAAGTCAGAGGACAAAACTCACGGCGCTCAGAAAAAAATATCAGGCGGATTTATTTTATTAATTTGAACCTTTGAGTCAAGTTTGGTGTCGTTATGAGGTAACTAGGATGCCCATATCATTCATATTGAAAGTACTGCGACACTCATCACCGACCCGTTTCACCCACGTGGTTTCTGTTCCCGTGGGAATATGGGAATAAAATGTAGCCTATTTTTTAGACATGGGCTTCATTTAACAGTTAAATGACCATATAAGGTAATTTTATGAGCTTCAACTGTCAAATGAAGCCCATATCCATATTCATATTTGCGCATGCCGCTACTGGTGAAATTTATCCAACAGTGGTCAGCGTGATGCCTTATTTAGAGTAGGTATTTATTTTTCATTAGTTTTGTAATGTTGTCAAGTTTGAATTTGGATGAAAATATTATAATTTTGAAAATGGTAGTCGTTTTTAACACTAAGTACCTATTTATTATCATATAATAAGTAAGTAGCATAATTTTTGTGTTTTCACTGTTAAATAAAGCAATGAACTTGCGAAATAAATTTTATTGATAAAGTATTCGATTCGAAGATCAAAAACAAAGGTAAACGTATTTAAAATTTGTTTATTTATAAATAATAAATAAATACAATTATTTAATACATCACATAAAAATAGCTTTGTAACATGCAAAATTAAAAATATATATATTTAGATCGCTGTTTCATCTTAATAGATAGTAAAACATTTTTAAAACATGTTTCTTTCGAATGCGAGGATATTATTCTCTCATTGATAAAACGACGATGGCCAACACCGCAGAAAGGTGAATATACTAGAAAAAATCGACGTGTCCTCATAGGTCTCTGTAGCATTCTCTCTCATCTGTAGGTGAGTGCATCGGGCCGGATTCCCAAGGATGCGAGTTCGAATCCCGTCAGGGCGACATAGATAAGTTGCTTTTTTCCAGTATATTTTCTTGTTTAATATTTATCAAATACAAGCCATCATCAGATCGAATCGCGCTCCATGTTGAATTACATTTATAGCTTTAGAATGCGTTGTAGTCATTAATTATGTTATTATAGGAGAATAAATAAATAATTCGTAGTCACACCATGATGATGATTTCGATATTTGATTAATTTTATGTGTATATCAAAATTGATCACACAAATAATGGCTAATTACTAGTGTGACTAAGTGGAGTCTTACCTATCATAGTAGCAGGAGGTGTAAGTTTGGTGCTAGTGATCCATGAGCAGTCACGACAAAGAGAATCAATCTTATAATAACCTTGTCATATAGAAGCTATACGAAAACGTTTACGGAAGAAGTTTTCCTATAGAAATATAAAACAAAACGTTAACAAGAGTAATAAGTCTTACTAAAGGAGCATTGCTAATAATTCTTAAAACATGCACTTATAAGACTGCTAGTTCTTATAAAAATCATACAATAAAATCCTAAAAACGTTTATAAGACTACGTGAAAGGATCGATAGTACTTGTAGCGAAATAGTCTCATAAGATGTTCTTGTAAACGTTTAGGTATACAACTACGTAATTGGATCGAAACGTCCCTTAAGCTGCTTTAATAAGGTCAGTCATCTCAATCAAAGCGTCAATTAGTGTCTATAAGACGCTTAGTCTTATAAGCCAACAATTATAGGAGATTTTGCTGCTTGGGTACATGTTTCCAGGTATTTTTGCAGTATTTTCAATATTTATTTTACATTAAAAATAATCAAATTTATATTTATTATTTATTCATTGTTGATGTTTTGAAATCTCCATTACAGAGGCTTTCAAGGTGTATTTTTTTTTAAACAAAGTTTCATACAAAAATCTGAAAATATAAGGGATTGTTTCCATTACTTTATTGGTACTAAAACTAATAATTTTGTGTTATTCTAAGTATTGCGCCATGTTTTGCTACGGAACCCCAAAAACTAGAATGGGGAATGAACTGGACATCATCTAGTTACCTGACATCGGCACCAATCTTGACTCAAAGGTCCAAACAAATCTGCCAATTAAAATAGTCCGACTTCCTTGTAGCACTGAAAATAAAGGTACCTGCGACCGGCACGACAAGTTTGGCTGTCAATGTTTTGCTGTTTGTTTACTTGTATGGAAGAAAACTTTTGGAATATACATTCATACATGCATACCAAAGATAGTGTGTAGTAGGTATCTAGTGTTTGTATACGAAAATCTGAGAAAAATAATATTTCCCATATTTATTTATTTTACAATTCTATTTTGATATGGTTTTTTAAACAAGAAAATAAATACAATTCTACTCGTAGTTCCTCATAAGTATCTGCAATGCCTGAACGTGTTGCTTGTAATGTATCTGTGTCAATTTAATCCTAATTCTAACTAATATTATAAATGCGAAAGTGTGTTTGTTTGTCCTTCCTTGACGCCCTAACTAAACAACCACTCGAGTTAAATTTTGGCATAGAGTTAGTTAAAAGACAGGAGAGCAACACATATTTTTTATTCCGATATTCCCACGGGAAGGGGAACCACGCGGGTGAAACTGCGGGTGGAAGCTAGTATTTACTAATTTTATTATTTTTGGTAGTTACTTACTGACTTCATCACGGATGCGAAGTGGGTCTTGGCCTCCGACGAAAGATCACGCCATTCTTTTAAGTGCCGCCAATATTGACTAAAAAATAAAATTAAATGTTTCAGGTTTCATACAGGTAAGTAAGTACCTACGAGTATGTATCATGTCCGTCCATACATATACAAGTATGTACGGACGGACTAATAATTTATATAAAAATTGTCTTAAAAGGGAAGCAGATGGGAATCGGCCTGTATGTAGGTACCCTTCGCCACTTTGAAAAGTATTCAAAAAGTAAGTTTTGAAATAGATTTCTATACAACCGAGCAAACATTGAAGATCATATTAGCAATAGGTTGGAAGATTTTCAGTTGGAAATTGTTTTTCCTGTCAGATTGTGGTTTTCGTTCGCTTAAATTTGATATATTAGATTTGATCTGAATTACCTTGAATCGTTGTATGTATCATCATTGCAACAATCAAGTTTTGTACAATTTACGGATTCTGTAAACTTTTTGTCGACGACAGCCAGCAATGTGCCGTTATTTTTACGGTATTGGTGAGAAAAGTATCAATATTATACTTAGATCAATCTTCAACTGTACCAAAAAAAGAACAAATAATCTGGAACTGTAAAGCTAAAGCGTCGTAGTTTGTGCAGTTTCGAAGACACGACAATTTTGCACTTACCTCTGGCCAATAGTGGACTTGTTTTGCAGCTCACGAAAAAATTTATTTAAGTATCTACCTACTTACTTGAATAAAAGTACTTACTCTCAGAATAAAACTAGTAGTGCAGCTGTCAAATAACCATTTACTCTAATTTTCCTTGAACATCTAAATGAATAAATTCTAAAATATAACATGAGGTAATCTTCTTGCACAACAAGGCTTCAAAAAATAACTTTATGTAAAAAAATAAACGGTCTTGAAAAAGTAAAAATAAGCCGGTGCCAGGCAAGCATTCTACATTGCACATTTTAATTATTTATTTTTCTTGCCTTATCTAGTCGTCTGCGGTGTCCTGATCGGCTCTACCCAGTGATCTGTGGGGATCGGCCGATCAGCTTCCATAAATTTCCAAAAATTACTTTTTGATCTTTCACATTCAAAGCATTGAATCCTATAAGTATTTTACTCTTTCTAATGTATTGAAAACTGTCATAGATAAAAAAGACAGCGAATTATTCCACGCCAGAATCGTCGTCCAAAAAACTTTGACTCACTTTGCAAAGAACTATAAGAACTCAATTTGAGAAAAAAAAAATTGAAGTCGGTTTTAATTTTTTTTGTTATAGGTTTTATACTTGTGAAGTACCTAAGTACCTATGTATGAACTGTTTAGGCGCGTGATAGGCAACTTACAATAAATTGATTGAAGTTCTAGTTTAGCTAGCGGCATCTCGAAACTGTCGAAACAATATATCACGCTGGTCTGGGGGCCTACCATCATCTATTAGAAACCATCATGTCATAAGAACGCTTTGTTTGCGTCTTTGTTTTATTGGTTTACTGAAAGTACCATGTTTTTTGTCACATTTTGACAAACTTCCTACTTTGGAGGCGATGGTTAAGCGAAGACGTCACAAAACTTTCGTCAAAAAACAAGCTTATTTTAAGAGATTCGTGGTACAAACCAGAATGTTAAGATTGAAACAATATTGCGCTAATAGATGGCGTTAGGCCCACAGAACATTAATTTCTTGTTCTGTGGTTAGGCCCCTATACTATCGTCATAAAAGCTGCATTTTGTACGTTGATTTCTTGACGCACGCAATGTTTCAGTCGGTGAGGACGTCACTCATAATCGCATCTACTGACTCCATTGTTTTAAATGTTGATTATATCGATGAATGGAACTTTCCATCTTTTCCTTGACACCTGCTAGTTAATGATAACAACAGAAAAATACTTAGTACAACTATAATAGCTATAGGAAATACCTATAACTTGTAGGTAGGTACTTACTTGTAGCTGTGTAGTGTCGGCTTAGAATAGCACTACCCCCTTTCATCCCGTGGGTGTAGTAAAAGGCGACTAAGGGACTCAGCCTTCAGGAGATGGGCAACAGCGTCTCCTACATACTTGGCCATACTGCGATCGCCAACCCGCCTGCCAAGCGTGGCGATTATAGCAAACCCCCCTTTTGGGGGAGGCCTATACCCAGCAGTGGGTGTAATATAGCTGAGACGACGAGGTGCTTACTTTGGTCATAGAACATCGTCTGTCAATAATATCTAAGTAGGTTCTAAGTACTATATTGTCTGACTAACGTAGTACTTAAGTACAATTGGGGAACTTCCCGGTTGATCAGTAGAGTTATCTTGGGAAACGTTTTTGCGGAAAGTACTAAGGTTAAAGAAATAATTTATTTTTTATGAATTTGTAATTTTTGCATCGTCTGAGAATTCACTTGTGGCCGAGTTAATTTTTTCCAATATTTTTCTATTTAAAATTTACCATAAGTATAAAAATAGCATTGAAAAATGCAAAAATTACAAATTCATAAATTATTGGCAGTTGCATCTTATTCCATCGTTAAACACCTGAAAAGATGTTTCTTTTAAATGCAAGGATATTCCTAGCATTGATGTAACAACGCTGGCCTACAGCGTATTAAAAATATAAAAGTATTGGAGAATTTCGACGGTGGTTCGCAAGTCTCGGTAGCTCAGCGGTTATTATTATTATTATTTGAGGATTTAGGGGCTTTGCAACCCTGTTGAGGGCTGTAGTCACTGCGACCTAAAAGATCTATTGTAACTCGCCACCTATTTATAGTACCTCTTTTAGCCCGGTTGCTTCCAGAAAGTCAAGAATCTTCCTAGCTTTTAGAGATTTTAGTTCCTCTGGGTCGATGATGTGGCGACCCAGGTGAATACTGCGTTTATGCATAAATGGCCCGCAGTCACACAGAAGGTGCTTTGGTGTCTCCCTCTCCTGTTTACAATAGCGGCAAATATCAGTATCACTCAATTTCATGTGAAATTGGTGCCTGTTTAATTTGCAGTGTCCGGTTAAGGTTCTGACAATCGCACAGATGTTCGTCCTGCTGAGCTCTAAAAGTTCTGCAGTTCGTTTTAGCGAGTATCCTTCTATAAGAGACTTGGCGTGCAGTAATCCCGGTTGTTTAAGCCAGTATTTTTTAGCTTCGCCAAGAAGGTTGTTCTTAAGAGTTTGCATGGCCTGGTTCTTTGAGATGCCACAGAAAGGCTCTGGACCCATCTGTAGTCCCTGAGCCCCCTTCCTTGCAAGTTCATCGGCTTTTTCATTGCCAACGACTCCCGAATGACCTGGTACCCATTTCAGAATAACTTTATTCCTTTGACCCAGTTCATTTAATTTATTGACGCAGTCTTTCACCAGTTTCGAATTTATGGTATTCGAGTTTATGGCGTTAAGCGCTGCTTGACTATCTGAGAAGATAAAGATAGATTGGTTTATGTAGTTTCGTTGACGGTTGACTTCCGCACATTCTATAATGGCGTAAACCTCCGCTTGGAATATTGTGGCGTGTTTGCCCAGATTCAAACTTTTACTGACTCTGGGACTTACGCCGAATATTCCACATCCTACATTTTCACCCATTTTGGAGCCGTCTGTAAACCAGACCAGGCTTCCAGCCTTACAGGAATAGTGATCCTCAGAACACTCTTCTCTGCTTGGTATTTCCACCGAGTAATTTCTGGTGAAATTACACAGTGGGAGCATGACGTCCGTCGTCATCGATAGCAGATCGAGCTCAAGCATAGAATCTTGTAGAGATCTCAGTGCTTGAGAATGCCATTTGATCTTGCCAGTGTTGCGTATCCTGTACATACCCGCTTTCGCCTCCTTCGCAATAAATAGGTGAAGGGGCGGTAGGTTTAGCAGGGCATTCAATGCAGCTCCTGGGGTAGTAGACATGGCACCCGTTGCCATAAGGCATGCCAATCTCTGTACGCTGTTAAGCTTGTTTATGATTGTCGCTTGGGTAGCTTTTTTCCACCAAACTACGCAGGCGTACGTTATCGTCGGCCTGACTATAGCGGTGTACAGCCATAGAGCGATTTTGGGGTTTAAACCCCATCTCGTCCCTGCTAAGCGATAGCAAATCCCTAAGGCTACTTTAGCCTTTTGGATCATATTACTGATGTGCGAATTCCAAGTCAGTGTTTGGTCGATAGTAACGCCCAAATATTTGACTTCTTTGGAAAATGGAATAGGAGTCCCTCTTAAAGTGGGCGTTATAAGTTTTTCTAACTTGCGCTTCCTCGTAAATGGGACTATTGTGGTTTTGCTAGGGTTTACTGACAAATTATTCTCTGTGCACCATTTGCTAATGATGTTTAGAGATTTTTGCAGTAAGGATGATACAGTGCTCTGACAGGGGCCGACAACGCAAGCCACCACGTCATCTGCATAGCCCTGTATATCTAAATCTTTATTCGAGGCTTCGACCAGCAACTGGTCAATAACTAGCGACCACAGTAGGGGTGATAATACGCCTCCTTGTGGGCAGCCTTTAGTTATTTTAAAGCCTTTTGTGGTTCCGTGTAAGCTTACACTGATAGTTCTATTGAGAAGCATAGATTCGATCCAACCGGTAGTTGTTTCGTCAATTCCTTTAGCCCTCATTCCTCTGGAGAGAGCGTGAATGGTGACGTTATCGAATGCTCCTTCAATGTCAAGGAAAGCACAGAGAGCTATTTGCTTGTCCTCCAGAGCCCTTTCTATCCTGTCTGTGAGTTCCAGCAGAGCGGTCTCAGTGGATTTTCCTTTTTGGTAAGCGTGTTGCTTTGAGTGTAGAGGACGTTCCCGAAGTGGCCCATCTCTAATACATTCATCAATGACCTTTTCCATACTTTTTAGTAGGAAAGAGGTGAGGCTTATTGGCCTGAAGGACTTTGGCTGTGAGTAGTCCCTCTTGCCAGCCTTCGGGATGAAACGGACTTTGACCATAGTCCACTTTTCTGGTATGTATCCCCATGCGTAGCTCGCTCTAAAGATTTTGATTAGGATGGGAATGAGAATATCCTTCCCTTGCTGCAAGAGAGCTGGGAAGATATCATCCTCACCTGCAGATTTGATAGGCTTAAAAGAGTCAATAGCCCATTCAACCCTGTTTGGTCTGAAGTTCCTCGCTGCCCTTCTCCAGTCTTCATTGGTGGGTCTGGAGAGGCGTTTGTGGGTAACATTCAGTCCATTAGTCTCTGATGTTAACACCGAACCCGGGAAGTGTGTAGACGCCAGGAGATCTAGGGTCTCCTCCGCTGTTTCGGTGAAAGTACCATCTGGTTTCTTTAGGAGACCCAGTTGGTTGGTAGGCGATTTGGCTAAGACTTTATGGATTCTAGCTCCTTGTGGGACCTTGGTGATCTCCTCGCAGAATTTTCTCCATGACAGTCTTTTTGCCTTCCGTAGTTCTTTATTGTATTCAGTCAAGGCTTTGAGATACCGACTCCACTGATTCGTGGATTTAGCCTTGTTGAATAGTTTACGCGATTCTTCTCTCAGGACATCGAGCTTTTTATTCCACCATGATACTCTTTTGTCCCTGACAGTTCTTAGAGGGCAGCTCTCTTCGTAAGAGGCTGTAATGGCTTCGGTAACTTGATTCACAGCGTATTCTAGAGTTTCGATCGAACGTATGTGTTTAGGTATGTTCTGTAGCTTCTCTTGGAGCTTTTGTCTGTATAAGTCCCAGTCAGTAGCTTTAGCATCCCTAAAGGTAATGGTTTCATACATGTTAGATGTATTAAGTTCAAATCTGATTAGTCGATGATCAGACATAGATGTCTCATCACTAACGTGCCAGTCGTTAATTAACCTAGAAAGATTATTAGTAGCGAGAGTAACATCAAGAACCTCCCGCCTGGTTTTAGTCACGAAGGTCGGTTTACAGCCCTTATTGACTATTTGCAGGCGATTGGTTAGGATGAAATCGTGAAGCAGCTCACCTCTCTCGTTGATGTCAGTGCTGCCCCAGTTGGTGTGGTGGGCGTTGGCGTCACATCCAATCAGAAGATCAGCGTTATGTTCGTTTGCGTATTCGACCACTTTCGCCAGTTCTTCAGATGGGTTGTTTTTCGCGCCGTCCAGATATGCAGAGCACACGATGAGGCGTCCGCTTCCGCTCTTGACTTGAACAAAAGCCGCCATCATGTCATCGTTGCATAGCCCTGGTATACATAAGAAATCAATATTATTCTTGAAAAGGATACATGCTCTTGGCTTGACCCCACCGATGTGGTGAACCACCTTACCTGCAGAGCCGAGTCCAGACACCGTGTTGCTATTAGCCAGCCACGGCTCCTGGATTAGAGCGATGTGAATGTTCTTTTCTGTAAAGAGGTTTTCCAGAACCGCCGTGGCGGCTCTGGCGTGGTGCAAGTTTATTTGGACCACGTGTGTGTTTGTGTTGTGCTGTGTTTGAGTAATTGTGTAGTCTGTGCTTTGTGTGAATTTATTAATGTGTTCGTGTGTAGTGTAGATTAATTTAAGAGGCGTTTTTAGAACCACCTCGCCTTGGGACTTTAGAGTCCATTTTAGGCCCGGTGGTTCTCGCCCCTTCAGATCGATTGGGGCCTTTAGCCCCTTTCGGTGGTGGTGCCCCGAGAGGGCGGTTCCTTATGCCCTGGTCCCTGGCCTTAGGTGGAGCGTTTTTGCTCTTCACCGTGACCCCGGACCCCAGGACTTTCGGTCCCGCCTTTGGAGGGAAGTGTGGTGCGGACAGCTTCTTTAGTCCCGATGGACTTAGTTCCGCCCTTTGAGTCACATTCGCAGTCTCTGGCGTATTTTCGCCCCGGATGCGAATGTGAACTGATTTAAAACCGAGCCCCGGCCTGAAGTCCACCTTACGGAGGTCCTCTATGGACGCATCGTCAATTGAAAGGGCGACGGTGAAACCTTCCCTTTCGCTCTTCGTGCGTAGGACCTTCCATAAGTCGGTACTTAGGGCGTTTTGCTTCTGCAAGAGACTAAGGGCGTCCTTAACAGATTTGGCCTCGGATATTGGTATGTAGAGAATACCAACCTTTGCCTTTGGCAGATCTTTTTCGCTTAAGAGCGAGAGTTCCGCTTCCGGCCAGGGCTTGATATTCCCTATATGTTTTTCAAGCCACTGCTGACTGAAATCATTCTTGAGAACGATTTGCAGCCAGCCCGGCTTGAAAGTGCAACTTGCGAATTGCGGGCCTTTCTTAGCAGGGTCGTCGAGAACCGCCCTAAGGATACCATCCTTAACTAGGCCCAATTGCTCATCCGACATGGGTTCCTTGTTACGGATCCCCACGCGGATGAACATAAGAGCATCCTTGAAAGTCTTCGACTTGTCCGCATTCGAAGGTCCGGCTACCGGCTCCTGTGATGCAGACGGCTCGATGCGGGTCGTTTGTTGCGCCCCTGCCGCCGAGTCATCACCCACCCGTGAAGACTTTTTCACTTGGTCCTTTGGAGACTCATCCTCAGACCGAGTCCGCTTAACCGGCCTCCTGTCAGAAGGTAACCCTTCCAAAGAACCATTTCCCTGGGCGTGCGTTGTGTTCATCACGAGACGCTCAATGCAGAGTTTGTATGCCTCACTGGGCTCCATACCTCTTGCCTTGAGTCGCTTCAGACGTCTACGCGCCGCTCCTGGAAGCTTAATTTTGTTTACTCCCGAGTTCGCGATTGTCACTGGCTGTGCGTTTGAGTCCTGCTTAGCTGGACTGTCGCCCTTATTGCCAGACATTGGCTGTGGGAGGATTAGTTCGTCGTCCAAGGGGACTTGGGAGTCACCCTCGGACTCGAGTAAGAGTTCCGACAAGTCGGGAAGAGAAGCAGTTGGACTACTTAATGGTTCCGGACGTTCGATATCGTCCGGAGAAAGAATATTTTTTTCTAAATTCGGTTCCATGCAGGTCCCACGATTAGCAAGGGAATTAACAGGTCCACCCGAGCAGAGCCCCGCTTGCCCGGGTAAGGCAAAATACTACTCCAGGATTGCCATCTCACTGGAGAGCCACCGTTTGAGACCAAGCACCCCCTTGGCCACGCATCCCTGGGCACGGTACGACTGACACCTTGGATTGGGTAGGTAGGAGAGGAAGGGAATTAAGAAGGGAAATAGGTTAGAGGAGGGGATATTGGATGTTAGGAGCATAGGACAGCGGGAAAGGGAATCTCCCGTAGTTTTGGAGTTAACTGACGGGATAGCGCCATTGGCTTTAGCTACTCGGCTAGCTCAGCGGTTAGAGCATTGGACCGGATTTCCAAAGGTCGCGGGTTCGATCCCCGTCTGAGAATTCACTTGTGGCCGATTTAATTTTTTCCAATATTTTTCTATTTAAAATTTACCATAAATAATTTATTATTCAAATGAAATACCTGTTAATGTTCTATTATTTGTGATATAAACGTTTTCTACATTTCTATAACTTTTTTAAAATATAGCTCGCCAAAAAACTCTACTGGTCAAACTGGGATGTTCCCCGATTGTACCTACGACGGCCACGGCTACGGCCGGCGGCCCATTGCCAAGCTAGGGGTTACCCATTGGCGCAAGTGAAAGTGGGCCTAGGAGAAACAAAGCTATAAATATAACTTTTTAATTTTTGCATTTTACAATGCTATTTTTATGTGATAAATATTTAACAAGAAAATATACTAGAAAAAAGCAAATAGTCTCATGTCGCCCTGACGGGATTCGAACCCGCATCCTTGCGAATCCGGCCCAAAGCACTATTAACCAAATATGCTACAGAGACCTATGACGACACGTCAAATTTTTCTAGTATATTCACCGTTCTACGGTGTTGGCCACCGTCGTTTCATCAATGAGAGAAATATCCTCGCATTCGAAAGAAACATCTTTACAGATGTTTGAGATCGTGTCGTCATAGGTCTCTGTAGCATAATTGGTTAGTGCATTGGGCCGGATTCCCAACGATGCGGGTTCGAATCCCGTCAGGGCGACATGAGACTAGTTGCTTTTTTCTAGTATATTTTCTTGTTAAATATTTAAAGCTATAAATACTTATTTCGCAAGAATTATGTAACCGAAATGGCTTATCAAAGTTGGATAGTCTACAATCGAAATTGTCAACTGATAATTTTGATCACAACACAAATCTAAAATAAGGTTTGAACCCTTAATTCGACGCCGTACAGTATACTTCCCATTGAATTAAAAAAAATATACATAAATAATAGACCATTATTTCTTAGTTTTAGATGCTATAATTGCATCTGAACCTATTTAACTACGTTGTCAAAAATTAGCAAAGCGTGTGCATCAACGGGGCGCGAGCAGTCACCAGCGAGATGGCGGAAAGGAATAACACGCTGCGTGGGATTTCGGTAAATTGCATTTTATTAATTGTGTTATGGCTTATTTCCTAACATTGTAATTAAAAACTAAAGATAACATTCCCGAAGAGCTTCTCGTATTGTTTTGATTGTCTTACTGAGTTTTATTTAGTTTTTACGACGCCCACAACTTGCATGTCCAGTATACTACACGTCGTCGAATCACTAGTAAAGTAACTGTTAAATACTATGTCCAGTATTCTTCCCGTTGCCGTATTACTAGTATATTAACTTTCGTTGTTTCGCGTATTAATATTTTTAGGGATCCGTAGATAAATTGTTTATATCTTTTTGTTTTTCTTTTTTCAGAGCTAGAAATCGAGAGGGCACCATTTGGTAGAGTTGGTGCCGCCTGAAAACGCTCTTTCGGATATAGATAGTGGTTCTGAACCTGAAAATTAAGAGGAAATTGCTGATAAAACTGAGGAGTTGTCGTCCTCACATTGCCCCTTCCATCGATTCATACATACAGAACATTAACATTTTAGACAGGTCTGAAAATTATACACAAGACAATATTTCTATTGACACTGATCAAGATAACGTTGGTACTGATACTTTCATCGAGACAGTAAACGAAAATCTTCAAACAGAGGACTGTTCCAGCATCAGTGGGAGCGAGAAACCTCTGTGGCTTAGTGTTAACAGGCACTGGTATCAGACCCAGAGGTCCCAGCTTCGATTCGAAGCGGGGGTACATATTATTGTATTCGATTTAGTTTGGCCACTAAGCACTACCTCTGCTTGCATTTGGAACAATGTACGTACGTTCGTTTTATTTTTCTTGCAGAATTTGCATAATCAATAATGTCGTATATTCGTATATTATACGTAATAATGTCACATGTCGACGACTTGGCTAGTTAAATCTCTGGTTCATTTCTTCAGATATTAGTTAGTTAATAGTTCCTTGCAATCTTTCAGTCTGTTTTGCCTTATTATTCCGAAGCCAAACTTGGTAAAGCATTATAATGTACTTAACCAGTCGGTGTGGTAACAATAATAGAAGTCAACGGTTTATGGATCAAGTTGTCTTCAGCTTCTTAAGCATGGTTGCTGTCTTTTTTATGAACAACGGGAACACTCTTAGCCTTCATCATATCTGATGTAAAGTTTTGATAAGGCTGAAGAACCGAAGATCTGAGACCTCTCCCGGAATCCTTAACCTCTGAGGAACTGGCTGTCTCTAACTGCTGGAACACAACAATGCTGAAAACATTGTTGTTACTTATAGCGGTAGACTTAGATAAGATGGTGTTAGCTAGATAGCTAGCCAGACGGACTTACAAATATAAGACCGATCACCAACTAAATCGAATACAATAATATGTACCCCCGCTTCGAATCGAAGCTGGGACCTCTGGGTCTGATACCAGTGCCTGTTAACACTAAGCCACAGAGGTTTCTCGCTCCCACTGATGCTGGAACAGTCATCTGTTTGAAGATTTTCGTTTACTGTCTCGATGAAAGTATCAGTACCAACGTTATCTTGATCAGTGTCAATAGAAATATTGTCTTGTGTATAATTTTCAGACCTGTCTAAAATGTTAATGTTCTGTATGTATGAATCGATGGAAGGGCAAGGTGAGGACGACAACTCCTCAGTTTTATCAGCAATTTCCCCTTAATTTTCAGGTTCAGAACCACTATCTATATCCGAAAGAGCGTTTTCAGGAATTGCTTTTCTTATTTCCACAATAAGTAAGTAGGGTAGGGCAATAAAAAAATAAGTGACAGTTGGTACTTATATTACTTGTACTATTAAGTATTCTGTGCTTATATAGATTAAGCTATATTGATATTTTAAAAAAAACGGGAAGGCTTATTATTTTTGAATAAAGAAAAATGGTGATTATTATGAAGATTTTATAAGTACTTAATTATTATGTTCAAAACATAAGTGAGTTGTTCGTACTTATAAGTTTTTGGAGTTTAAGCATAAGAAATGGAACTATGAGACTGATTTGCTTTAATATAATTACTATTTTTCTGCGGAATCACTTGTTTCTTTTATTCTTTCTCTTTGACAATGGGAAGTATACTGCACGCGGTTGGAGTGCATTAGTTTCTTATGAACTTGATAATGTCCAGTATAGTGGACGTATGTTTTTCAGGAACCTGAAATGGGTAGATTTTTTCAGCTATTTTTTCGCGGGCTCTCTACAAGCTAAGAATCAAAATCTGTAACAATTTTACAAATTTTAATAAAAAAAAAATCCGTCGAATTAAGGGTTAAACTAGATTTAAAAAATATGTAGACTACAATGATATTTGTAGACTAACTAGATATAAGTACGTCAATATAATTTTATTGTTTGTTGGGATTTGTGGGATTACCTATTAAACACATGTAGGTACGATACGAGTACGTGACGTAAATAAATCTTTGTAAATAAGCACTTTATTGAAAAAACAAAATTTTAAATGCCAATTAGTGCTAATAGCAATAGCTAATTAATAAGAAAATCGATTACCTTAGTACTAAACGATGTAGGTACTTTCTTACCTATGTGAATAATACTGAACCATAAAACGAAAATGGATGATGATATCGAAATATTCCTCGCTAGTCGCTCGCTGTGTACTATTATTATTATATTAGAGTGGCGATGGCGAAGCGTAAGTAAATTGTTAATTAATCAGTTGTGAATTGAGAACGTTTCAGCGAGCGAGCGATTTTTAAAGTGGCTGATAGATAAAAATACAAGTAGAAGCAGATAAAAATGTGTCAGCTAGGTCGTTGACCTTCGTGACAGCCGGCGACGCCATTTTGGGGTAGGTCGTGACGGGTAGTTAATGGATGCTTATGTCATGCAGGGCTGCCAGCTGCTCACAAATGTTTTTCCATTTTTTATTTTCTTTATTAACTATATGATAGGTCAGCGCTTGACCGCTATCTCGCCTGATGGTAAGCAATGATGCGATCTAAGATGAAACGCGCTTTAATATGCTCACCGTGGTGGTGGAAGTAAGTGGAATACAGGATGCTACCTTATCCTTTCCCGTATAGTGTTAACATAGGGAAACAGTTTGTTCATACGGTCCGTCATGGAGATTCACTGATGACGTAGAGAAGAAAAAGGATGTAGTGCGTAAGCTACCATACAAATAGTTCTACGGCTATGACGGACTGTATTTTCACGAAAATTAGGACGTAGTACGTAAGCGCTCTTATTCATTATATTACCAACAAAGTTTAAATGGTTTACCTTAAATTATACATGCGACAATGTTATCCCAAAAGTTTCGACTGAAAGTACCATGTTTTTTCTGCTCGATTAGTGTGACAGAATTTGATTGGTTACACCATTTTTTTACATTTTACTATTTTATCTCTTTGTCTCTTGTAATAAATTACATATCTTTTCTTCATGCTATTTTTATCGTATTAAGACGGAGATCAAGAGTGTTCCGTATTAAAGCATGATAATTTGTATTTTTTTAATTCCATTATTTTCATATTTTCTGAGTCAGGACTTTGTTTAAGTAGCGACCGATTGCACACACCGAATGTTCCGAAAAGATAATATGATTTTTCCACGAAATATACTAGAAAAAAGCAACCTGTCTCATGTCGCCCCGAAGCGACTCGAACCCGTATCCCAGGGAATCCAGCCCAATGCACTAACCAATTATGCTACAGAGACCTATACGTCGATTTTTTCCAGTATATTCTCCTTTCTACGTTGTTGGCCACCGTCACTCATCAATGAGAGAAACATCCTCGCATTCGAAAAAAAACATTTTAACAAATGTTTGACTATCGACAGCCAACTATAACTGCTATTTTTATGTGATAAATATAAAACAAGAAATTTTTATTGTTTAATATTTATCACATAAAAATAGCACTGTAAAATGCAAAATTAAAAGGTTGTTTAAGATTTCACTTGGTGTTTCCTCTTAACTATAAAAAAAAACATACTCCCGCAATAAGATCTTGCTTGATATGGATTTCCGCCGTGACAGCTGACTCTATCAAATACTTTTAGCTTTATTATAATATAAAATCATACTAAGATAATTTATTACTAGAATAATATTGGAAAAATTCGACCCGTTTTATCTTTTCTGGCCTTGGCTTTAATTTAAGACATTAAGTTACTTAAGCTAAATTGATCTTTATTATTACTTAACACTATCGAATAGTACCATAACTTTTATGGTACACGATGTTATTTTCTCAAACAAGCCGGTTCGACTCCTGGTGCAGGTATGTAATTTTTCAAAAATATATGAATGCAGTTTAACTTGTTTATGAAAAATTAATCAATGTTTCCTTTGAGTAAAATTTGCTTACATAAATATTTAGGGTACTTTCCCACCGTCTTTTGATTTAATATACACAAAAGGTATATAGGTGGGAATGGCAATAAGAATGCAAGTTAAAAAGTCAATGTCACCACGTGGCATTTATTTTAATATGTGAAATTGTTGCCTTAATGAAAGTTTAAGAAAATATTCAGTGTCAGCTTTCATTATCCAGACTCTACTTCTTAATCTGCTCTGACAAGTCTACGTGTAAGTTGTATTATTAGGTCTTTAACTATGAAATTGCCGATTTGTATAAAGATTTTCAAAGAAAGTTCGTTTTCAATACTAAATTTTTTTTTTACAGTTACTACCGCAAGTGCTAATGCCACAATTTTTTCATGTACAATCATTGTTTGAAGAATAAGCAATAAATGCTATATTTTTCTTTTAAAAATTATGAATAATTTATAAATTATATTAAATAAATCTTAGTAAATTTTGCTAACCAAAAAAGGAGAACCTTTCGAGGTATTTTTTTATCGTATAAGAAACGAAAATAATAAACATAAGATTAATTATTCTTGATCATTATGATCTTAATTTAATATAAAATCAAGCAATAGAGGTTTTAATCACAGAAGTAGTGAGGTTCTCTAGAAGTGTAAGAAAAAATCGGCAATTTCATACTTTAACCCCTATTATATTGTACATTCTATGTGTGAGTTGTATTCAAACAAGAAACCTGTGTATGTGTAGGTATAGCAAAACAGACGACTATTTCCATTGAGTTACAAGTAACTAACTACCACGACCTACTACGAAGTTCAATGACTATATTATTTTCTGAATTTTGTAAATACTCATTGATAGGTTTTACTCATTTCAGAAATAGGTGTTTGGCCTTTTGTACGTCGTCAGTCAGTACAAAATAAAAATAAGTTTGCATTGTCATTTTGCATTGATTCCGGTATTGTCAATAGCGTAGCGACATCTATTCAAGTGAATATACAGTACTTGTAAACATAAAAGCATCCATGCCAAGCAAAGTTACGTTTAGTAATTACGTTAAGACGTAGATGGCGTTTATCTACAGTTCTGTTATTTGTTGGTCAGATTGTAGAGCTTGTTGAAGTTAATTTTTTTTTTCGGATAAGCATGATGTTTTTTTTTCTTCAAAAGAAATTGTGACACTAGTATTTGTAGAGTTGGTTGGCAGAGGCACAAATACAGGATGCTATTATTTAAAAAAATGATCAAATTAGGTAAAGCTTGAATTAATTAATAACACAACTATTATTATTTACAGGTAAAAAGTAAAAAAAAAATGATATCCAACTTTTATATTATATAGGATACAAAGAAGAGTGACAAATGGGCTTGGTTGTGGAAGTTTGTTGTGTGGCGAGCGAGGGTCGAGCTCGGACCGAGCCGCGTCTGCGCTGCGCTCGCGTCGATCGCCGACGTCATTCGTCAATTCGATGTAACAACGTGCGGTCGTGTCGCTACAGGGCTCATTGTAGTTCTCACGAAAGCCCTTAACAGTGCCTTTTCAAATGTAGTCGCCTTCGTGTTGCCAAAGTCTAAGGCATCGTCTGTACTTCGAGAGGAAAATCGATGAAAACGTAAGTAGAATTTCATAAAATCTAAATTTTCTGAACAGATTGCACAATTTTCACAACTATTAGTTGGGATTTTCCGCGATAAACTTCCATGCTCGTGTAAAATTGCATGGACTCGTTTTGTAGAGCGTCCTTTTCGCAACTTTCTCTTTTGTTTGAACGACCTTACTCTGTGATGTGCAGAACATTACGTAGTGTGCGTAGGAAATAAAATAATTGAAGGAAAAAGGGGTAATGAATCCATGAATGAACGAATGAAGAAGCGCGTCAGGTCGTACGTCTTGACGTGTATACGGCATTTGACCCCAATCGGTTTTTGAACTGAGCGAGTGGGAACAATGTCCCCTCATCTCTACTTCAGCCCAAGAGCACGTGGCTGTTAAAAATAGAGCCGATCTAGTAGCATACCTCAAGTATCTCCCAGCTCCGTGATAATACTGTTAATAACATCATTTAGCAAATAACACGCATGTACCTATCACTTTGTATAGTCAGTGATTCATAGCTTTTGACTAAAACATTTGAAAATTCGCAACTTTTCCTATAAAACATTTACTAAAGTTTTGTAAACTTCTAATTGACAGTAACGAATAGTACAGTATTACGTAGGTAAAATTAAAATTCGGAGCACGTATAAATCTCATGAATAAACCAGGACTGTTATCTATTATATTTTAGTTGCTATGCGATAAGATTTGCCGCTCTGATAACTTAACCGGAATCATAGTAAATTCCATTAAAATAAATGGTTTGTTATAAGAAATAAAATAGTTAATTTTGTAAAATAACTATTTTATTTCCTATAACAAACCAATTTGGTTCAGGGATAGTCTTTTTAATGTGCACCAAACTGAGTATTCCCATGACCTCGTCCAATTCTTTGGGTTTGTTGACAATAAGCACATTCAAGTTTTTTGTATTATTCTGTCAATCAATTGATGAAATGACCAAACATCATACGATTAATCGTTTTCAATAATGTATTGAATTATGAAGTATCTACGTATGGAAAACGAGGAAATTGCGTTCAAGTGTTTAGCTTTCAGCACGTGTAACTGATAAGGATACAAATTGGCATCGATTCAGAAAGTAAATGTTAAGGTTAAAGGATGGACTTGAAAATACTAACAAGTACTTTCAATTTCCTTGTATTGAAAACTATTCTCACCAAAATACACATTCAGACTTTAATCAATGAAAAAATAGCATCATTTTAATCATTGACTAGCGAAACCAGTAATTTTAATCAGAAGTTGAAGTTTCTAGGAAAATCTTTTTCTTATATCTAAAATTCTTAAGCAAATCGGTTTCATGGTTGATTTTCATAACTAATTAATCTTATCATTGCTTCTTTTAATTTGTAACGTCTATTTTGTTATTCTACATTAACAATTTACTTTTATTTCATTTTTCATTGCAACAATTTTGCATATTTTTGATAAGTATTATTAAAAATGATTGTGCTTTGTTGATATTTTTTTGTTTGATTGAATTCTTAAGTTTATAAATAACATCCTACTTGATTTTTAATTTATGATTATTAGAAAGAAGACATAAATTACAAAGAAGACTGAATAGTCTTTATTAGAAAGAAGACTGTATAATCGAGGAATTTCCCGGCCGGCGTAGAGGTTTTTTTTGCGAAACGTTTTTGTAAGAAATAAATTTATTATATAAATGAAAGACTTATTAATGTTCTATTATCTGTAAATAAACGTTTTCTATAATCTATTACTTTTGAAATAGTGATTACAAGTGTCTGGCTGTCTTTTACTTACCTGAGGCGCAGAGTATTCCCAAAGGCAGAGTTTGAATACAATGTGAGTACATTGTATTTTTTGCGATATAATGTAGGTAAAGTCGGTAACAAGGTAGGTAGGTGACCCTGTCAAGAGTGTTAATAAGATTTTTGGGGCATGAGATAAAAATATTATTAAAGCATTATCTTGATTTTAGGTTATCATAAAGAAGATTTTACGAGAGTACAATGCTGACAAATAAAGAAATAGTTTACTTACCTTTATTATTATTAGCTACTATGGTATATGTGAAATAAATCAACTTTGCGGATTTTAAGTGCACTATATCTATTTACCCGAAACGCAAAAATTCTTGGTCACTTATAAAAAGTGAAATAGTTTCTTAAAAGGCATAAAATAATTCGTGAAAATATAGTATGTTGTAGATGACTGATGAATAACATATAAAAGAAAATATATAATACGTTTTGTACACTATTTAATTTAAATTAAATACTAAAAATATATGTTTGCCCATTTTGGCAAACTTAGACCGAAATATTGCTAATACCTATGTACATTTCATTTTTATGCACGATATTGCGCGACCACATACCTACTTAGTACTCATTTGGTGAAGACGTATATTCAAGACGTCGGCATTACCAGCATGGAGTGGCCAGCTCGCAGCCCAGACTTAAATCCCATAGAACATGCCTGGGACGAGCTCGGGAGATAGGTTAGGCAACGCTCTCTTGCTCCAGCTACCTTACTCGAGTTAAATAATGCGCTAGTGGAAGTATGGGCAAAAATAGGCCAAAATCGTTTAAAAAAAATGGTTTACAATATGCCACATCGTCTTAGTGAAGTGATACGGGCTCGTGGAAGAAATACAAGTTATTAAAACGACAAAAAAGTTTTATTTTTTAAAGTAAGCTGTGATGTGTACGTTTGTTGTCATAACTAAAAAGTGTTATTTTAACAATATTATAGTATATAAATTATAATAAAGATTAAATAATGTACAAAACGTGTTATATATTTTCTTTTATACATTAATCAGTTATCTACAACATACTATAGTTTAACTAATTTTATATATTTAAGAAATTATAACACTTTTTATTAGTGACCCGGAATTTTTGCGATCCAGTGTATTTGGTACTATATTTTTGGGTTTTTTGGTTTCCCGACGTTTCGGCACCTTTTCAGTTGCCGTAGCGGGTTGACAAACCTAAAAACCAAAAAATATAGTATCAAATATATGTTTCGGGTAAATATAGTGCACTTAAAATCAGTAAAAGTTGTTTTATTTTAATTATGAGATGGTGAACAAACTTAAGATTTGCTTATACCATTATGTGGTTTCGCACTTCTAAAGTAAACATTTGTATCCGAATGTCTAGACTCAAGACAAGACCCCTTGTTGCTTGAAACCTCTAAACAAGAATAATTTAGATGTAGTAGTGGACAAGTAGCGCCTTTAAATTTTTTTTTTTATAGTATTTCTAAATATTATATATTGTTATGCGTATCGGTTTTCAATACAAAACTTTCACTTTCACATTCATGTTTTATTTTTATTATTATTTTTTGTTTATATTAATAAGATTGCGTTCATTAATTCATTGTGGATTTATGCGAATACTATTATTGATTTTCCTTGCCATTGCAGCAACTATAATTAGCCTTTGGTCATCGGTTTGCAGACATTGATGTATAATCAATGTCTGCAAACCGATGAACAATAGGTATATTTAATAGGGAAAGGTAATATTTCTTCACTTCATAAGACCTCTTAATTAAAAGGCTTCGGCATAGAAACAAGGGTATAACATTGCGTGTTATCGTTGACGAGCGCTGTAATGAGCCCACCTCGGTGCGCCCGCGCCGGTAATCGCTCATCTCATCTCTCCTCGCAGACGCTCTAATAGGTGGAGGGGATCACTTCGGCTAATGACTTTGGTGTAGGATGACGTCGCCCGCCGTAGTCGATTAGTTACCTACACGTCTATTCGTGTTTTAAACCCTTTGTATTTAATATTGTTAATGAAAACTAGAATTATACATTCTACAAAGTATAATTTTGGTGTGTTGGAAAACTTTTTTGGATGTCGATAACACTGCACGAAGTCCAATCAACAGCAGCACCCCGACCGCCTAACGGTATAGCTTGTGTTATCGCTAGAACTATCAAACTTCAAACTCTCATATAACTCTTCAACGATAGATTTTCGTCTAATTCCTACATATTTCTTTTTATCTATTGGATTGAATATTGCATTTTTAGTATGAATGTGATAGCGTCAGCGAGAGCCCTTGTAAGGGGTTTGAAAATTCGATAGCTATAGCGATACCACAAGCTATACCGTTAGGCGGTCGGGGTGCAGATCAGTCTTTACAAAACTGTCAAGTTTAACTAATCGTGACATTTTGTATAAGCAGTAGTTGCCGCTGACTGTATGTATAATTGATGTTTCTATCGTCAGATTGTCAGTAAAATAGTTTTAATAATTTTCGGAGATGCAAAGTCGTCCTTGTTCAAATTTAAAAACATTGCTACTTATTAAGAATATTATATTTCCATTTTTTATTATTAACCCCAGAAATATCATACCGCATCGCTTGAACCTATCCGGAAGACAAATCAGTATATAAGTTTTTTACTATACTATGAACCTACTTAGCTTATTTCCAAGTGGTAACTAAAACAGGAAGCCTGTTGTTTATTTTCATGAAATCACTGAATCCTTGACAAATTAGCAGTTCTAGTGACTAATATGTTTATGTTGTAAAACCGCAATGGCAAACATCGGAACTGACGTGATATTGTAAAAAAAAATTAGGTACCTACCGATTAACTTCAAAGATTAGCGATCAGCTAAAATATTAAATCGTTAGTGTGAATTATAAGGGTGAAAAATAATCAAATTCCAACAATTTTCTTGAGCATTTTACTCACACGTTAAAAACGTTCAAGCAATCGCCACTGTAAAATGTATTGTACTTATCTTTAAATTTTTTATACGCGTAGTTTGACCGTCAAGCTCAACCTCGTAAGGAATGTTACTTCTTTTAATTTATATCTAGTGGATCGCATTGCTGTTAAATGTTGTAGTCGGAAATTAAATGAAGGTTACAAAACTTAATATGTGTAGAATAAGTAGCAGCCATCGACTTACTTTTCCTAATAAAATATTACGTATAGTTTTATGTAACTTCCTATAGAGATTTGGCAGTTAATAAGTGTGTGTACGTACGTACCTAACTTTCGTCATGTACTTATCTATTTGCGCTTGTTGTTACAGAGTAGCGGTCTAGATCAGAGGTCGACCGTCACCCACCGCCAGCCAAAGTATCTTCCCGATGGGTTGAGAACGCCGACTCGACGTGTTTGTGGGCGCACCACCAACGCTGTAAGTATTTTTTTACAAGGAAAATGAAAGTATAAAAGTGCAGTGCAATGTAGATGTCGGTGCCTTGGCTGGTACCAACTCCAAAAGTCTTTATTTTAACTTTTTGAAGTAGGTTTTTTATTTTTTAATAAAATGTATTTAAAAGACCTTGAAGGATGAGAATTAATAACTACTTCCAAGTTTTTCTCATGACACGAATACGTAATTCTCATATTTGCGCGCTACATAATTGTTTAGTACCACAGACATAGATCTAAAGAGATCTTTAGATCTATGTCTGTGTTTAGTACTGACCAAAATGAGGCGGAAATAGTATTAAATGTAGCTAAACTACCAAAATCTTTACTCACTATCTTCCAGTAAGACACTAAGGGAGGTCTATCAAAAGCCACGGTTTGGTCAATGATGATAACTTTAAAATCTACTTGTGTTCTATTATATATCACGTGGTTAATTCGTCCAAGATCACATGTGATGACATACTCTACTTGCTAACATAATTAAATTATCACGCCTTTCTTCTGCAATAGCACGCAGAGATTATTTCTTTTTACATGATCATTAAGTTGTTTTCTCAATGTTATAGTAAATTAACAATTTTTGGGGTTCCGTACCTCAAAAGAAAAAACGGAACCCTTGTAGGATCACTTTGTTGGCTGTCTGTCCGTTCGGCCGTCTGTCTTCGTTTATCTCGAGAACGCGTGAAGGTATCGAAGCTGTGAAAAATCAAACTTGTAAATTAACGTTAATAAAAGGTAGGGCCGTTTATGCCGAAAACGTATATTTTGACACTCTCAAGGGAATCAAAATTCATAGGGTACTTTCCGTTGACCTAAAACTGTAAATTTGACAAGTAATATCGCTTTTAATAGGAATTACTTACCTTAAGAAAAAATCTAAAAACTATAAATTTGTAATTAAATCATAAAAAATATAGTCTTTAGTTTTGGAAACCGAATTTCAGGAAAATTCCGAAAAAAACTGCGGGACTTCATTCCTAAACCACTTATAATATTATGTAGGTAAACAAATTTGTGTAAAACCATCGGTGGGCGAGACCGACTCGCGCTTGTCCGGTCTTTTTCACTCTATTATGACTTCCCTTCCTCTGTCTTTACACTGACTGTTATAAATAGATTATCTTTAACAATTAGCACACATTCACGTATCACTTCTTGTATGATGAACATTGATAAGTTTTAAAATACATGGAACGTAATCTTGCGATAATGCGTAACTTTTTTCCAGTTTCAAAAGTATTCAAAACGTTAGATACAAGTTGATAACTAATTGACCTTTTATGATACAGAAAGTAATAAAGGAAATGCAGAGAAAAGCGTGGTATATGATAATATTACTATTACTTACCTACACAAGGGCTAGCGCATACAGGGTGTCCGGTGGCAGATTTCGAACTTCCTTTGCTAATATTTTTAAAATTAAAATACTTAAGGTGTGTTTGTTAATTATGACGTGATTTGATTTGTCCTTGGTGCTGATCTGTTTACTTAACATCTCAGTGGACAGATGCGCAACAATCTAGGCGTATTTTAAGGCTAATGATGCGTGTACAAATTAGTCAATATTCGTACCTAGCTCTCGCGGTATCACCCGCGTGGTTCCCGTTCCTGTGGGAATATAAAAAAAATCCTTCTCTATATTTCCTATCCCTCTTTCTTTCTATAAGCTCGCCTACATCGTCGCCTGTATGCAAAATTTCAGCTTAATCGGTTCAGCCGTTTGGGCTGTGCGTTGTCTGCCAGTCAGTCACGGTATTGTTTTATTTATTCGTCATTTACGAGATACTCCAAGTGTAAATTTAATTCGATCTTGGTTGCGAAGGTTCCGAGATTAAGTTATTTACTTTAAAAATATTAGCAAAGGAACTTCGAAATCTCCGGATCTACCGGACAACCTGTATATAGGTACAACTTTTAGTTTAACAACTATTTTGTTGTGAATCATAAGTTTATAGGAATATATTGAAGCGCGCACACTATCAACTCGATAGTTGTACGACAAAAAAGTCGACATCGTCTGTTGCACCTAAACAGTTTAGTTGTGTGGCAATCGCGAGAAGTACACAACTCGACAAAACAGACAACATGCGCGAGCTCTAACTCTTGCTGGCTAGACACAGTACATACTTAATACTTTGAAGAAAGAATAGAAATAATAGATAAGTGTCATTATGTATTTGTCACGTTACTCACGATTTCTGCATGTATAATTTCATAGAATTTTCTGACATGACTTATCTGTTAACACATCTTCGACGAGGAAATAACAAGCTTATCAATCAGTTAAGAATATTATGTTACCACGTTTATTGGTACATCTATACTTTAATACCTATACAAATGAGCTACCGGAAAATTTTCTTGCTCAATTCTGTTGTTAACTTCGATTGTAGTACGTATAAGTAATGTGTCATTTTCTTAATGTAGAGCTATTTTTCGAAGATTTCAAAGATGACTCAGAAAATATGA
Source organism: Chrysoteuchia culmella (assembly GCA_910589605.1). NCBI lineage: Eukaryota > Metazoa > Arthropoda > Insecta > Lepidoptera > Crambidae > Chrysoteuchia > Chrysoteuchia culmella. The sequence goes on from OU342651.1 coordinate 10,269,339, forward strand.
AAGGGCTTCTTTAGCAAACATATACAAATAATAAAAGTAACAAACGAAGATCGAACTCAAGATCGCTTAGTAAAGGGTCATTACGCACCTCCACTACTGACCGGACAAAGTACATATATTATGACTTCATATGCGTACTTTCTTTGAATTTTATAAAAAGAGTGTTATTAAGTCATTATCAATAACAACGCGTTTCATACAAATGATATAAAACAGAAAAATCAGAATATGTTCCATACATAATACGTGTCGCTTAATTTAACTGACGTTTTCAACGACTCTCGGTGCAAAGTAACCCTAATTGAAGCAATTAAAGGACAGATCGATCGGTCAGTCTGACCTGCAGGGTCATTGACCTTTGCATCGTGCATGCAGACTGCAACGTGCAGTTGCATCACACATGTCAAGCGCCTTCCTCTATCCGTCGCCATATAATTAATTCGTCCAAGCATATGATATGTCAAAATGTAGCTAAGCGGTTGTAGGTTCAATGAGATAAAGTTGTATAGTTATTTTGGACCTATTTGTACGAGTAAGCTAAAAATGTGAATCCAGACTATATTTCACACAATAAAGGAAAATATATTTTACCTAACAAAGCCAAAATCTCACTCCATCGAGTTAACTTTTAACAAAAGGAGGTTATACAAAACTCTCGGATCTGAAAGATTTTGTCTATTACGCAGATTTTAAAACCTTAACACTGAGGCATGAGGGATTTTTTTCATTGTGCTTCAATTTTATCTTGAAAGGAACCAAATAAAAAAATGCTTCTTTTAGAACACACAAACACCGGTACCCGGTATTATTGTTCGCACTGCGCGCCGGGCCAACGTCACCGACGGGATTATTTTTTTCTACCAGACAGGAATTTCCTGTGCACCGGTAGGAATTCTCACAGGGTCGAGAGAGTTCAGTTTGTTATTCTGAATATTTGTACGAGTAATTTATTACGTAAGGCCAATATTTATCGTTAGATTCTGATAATAGAAACAAAATTAATAATAAATAATTACAATAGATAAATAAATTAGGAAGATCCCATATGTATTTTTTACTTTATACGACCTGTTTGGCGCAGGGTTACTATGCCTGCCTTCTGCGCCAGAGGTCCCGGTTTCGGTCCCCGGACAAGACAAATAATTTTGTGCATGAATATTTGACTTGGTCTGGGTGTTTAATATGTATATTATGTATATATTTACAAAAAAAGTATATGTATGTTTATCCGTTATCTAAGTAGTATCCATAATACAAGTTCTTGATAAAACTCACATTAAGTTTATATTTAGATAATTGGTGTGATTGTATGCATTACTAGCGGCCGCCCTCGTGGATCCCGTTCCCGAGGATATATCGGGATAATAAGTAGCCTATGTTTTAATCCAGGCTATCTACTATCACTTTTAAGCAAATCCGTTCAGTAACATCTAAACATCCAAACATCCTCACAAACTTTTGCATTTATAATATTAATGAGTAGTCTGGTAAAGGACGGATAGTAGAATAGTAGGAAGTAGGATATCTAAAACGATAAATTTATTCAAGATCCCTCGTTTATCCTAAAAATAGCCGAATTCTTATTATAAACCATACGCAAGAATGTAGTTACAAAGAATTCTATTAATTTCAATAAAACGCTAAAAGAACAAGTGGCTAATTTAATTACAAATATCTAAGTGCTGCAAATAACTTTGACTTATGGAATTTTCCTTGTTTTTGTTTTGCTTTATTTTTCCATAATAGTAATTTAGGAATTTAACATGAAAAAGTCTACATTACGTATATAATTATATAATATAATTATTAGTAACTTAGAAAAGTAATGTAGTAAGTACATTACATTTCTAAGTTACTAATAATTATTTTAGTTATTATCTTGTTTAAATAAGACAGTGATCTTATACTTGACATTTATACTATTTTAAACTGCAACTGCATTTGTTTTCTCCCACATTTACTAATACATCAAGGTACCGTTTGAAAAAATCAAATGATAATTTCTCACATATTGCCATTGATTTCGATGATGCCCCCTATGCAGTATTTAATTAATAATGATTACCTTTAATTTGATATATTTTTCGTTAGCGGCCCAGTCTGAGTTTATTTTTCATACTTCATGAGCATTCTCCTTTCAAAAAGTGTCGCATCAACGAAGAGTATGTAAGAAGAAGAAAGTATATGCATATATACCTACGTAATGTAGACTTTTTCATGTTAAATTCCTAAATTACTATTATGGAAAAATAAAGCAAAACAAAAACAAGGAAAATTCCATAAGTCAAAGTTATTTGCAGCACTTAGATATTTGTAATTAAATTAGCCACTTGTTCTTTTAGCGTTTTATTGAAATTAATAGAATTCTTTGTAACTACATTCTTGCGTATGGTTTATAATAAGAATTCGGCTATTTTTAGGATAAACGAGGGATCTTGAATAAATTTATCGTTTTAGATATCCTACTTCCTACTATTCTACTATCCGTCCTTTACCAGACTACTCATTAATATTATAAATGCAAAAGTTTGTGAGGATGTTTGGATGTTTAGATGTTACTGAACGGATTTGCTTAAAAGTGATAGTAGATAGCCTGGATTAAAACATAGGCTACTTATTATCCCGATATATCCTCGGGAACGGGATCCACGAGGGCGGCCGCTAGTAATGCATACAATCACACCAATTATCTAAATATAAACTTAATGTGAGTTTTATCAAGAACTTGTATTATGGATACTACTTAGATAACGGATAAACATACATATACTTTTTTTGTAAATATATACATAATATACATATTAAACACCCAGACCAAGTCAAATATTCATGCACAAAATTATTTGTCTTGTCCGGGGACCGAAACCGGGACCTCTGGCGCAGAAGGCAGGCATAGTAACCCTGCGCCAAACAGGTCGTATAAAGTAAAAAATACATATGGGATCTTCCTAATTTATTTATCTATTGTAATTATTTATTATTAATTTTGTTTCTATTATCAGAATCTAACGATAAATATTGGCCTTACGTAATAAATTACTCGTACAAATATTCAGAATAACAAACTGAACCTCTCGACCCTGTGAGAATTCCTACCGGTGCACAGGAAATTCCTGTCTGGTAGAAAAAAATAATCTGAAAAAGTCTACATTACGTAGGTATATATGCATATACTTTCTTCTTCTTACATACTCTTCGTTGATGCGACACTTTTTGAAAGGAGAATGCTCATGAAGTATGAAAAATAAACTCAGACTGGGCCGCTTACGAAAAATATATCAAATTAAAGGTAATCATTATTAATTAAATACTGCATAGGGGGCATCATCGAAATCAATGGCAATATGTGAGAAATTATCATTTGATTTTTTCAAACGGTACCTTGATGTATTAGTAAATGTGGGAGAAAACAAATGCAGTTGCAGTTTAAAATAGTATAAATGTCAAGTATAAGATCACTGTCTTATTTAAACAAGATAATAACTAAAATAATTATTAGTAACTTAGAAAAGTAATGTAGTAAGTACATTACATTTCTAAGTTACTAATAATTATTTTACCTACTTTTTTATTATAATAATTTCTTTTACAAGATACTGGTTTTCTAAGTCTAGCACGACGTGATCGAAAAAGGATGCGGGATGCTCAAACTGTTCCTCATGTCTAGATCCTACTTAAGTCCTATAAAACGCTCATGACGTGAACGTAACAGCCTTAATGTTCTCTTCCCGCGAGTGCAGAAACATGGATATGGACATGGGCTTCATTTGACAGTTAAATGACCATATATGGTAATTTTATGTCAAATGGAGCCCATATCCATACCCAGATTTTTAACGCGATTCTGGGGCCCCCAGAAGGTTATCCAGAGATGCCATTTCACTTTAATAAAGTACTAAAACTAATGTACTATATAGGTCAACAAATTGGTTTGTATTACAGAGTACTGCAACGAACGAATACTGTAGAACTGACTGCGCAGTTCTTATACACTTTACATACACTATATTTTTTTGAAGTGAAAACTTCTTTAGCGGCGTTGAGCACATTTTCTGTAATGGGTATAAAATCTTAAACTCGCGTCAGGACACGTGACCTGATCGAAAAAGCGTAGGACGGATGGAGAATGTTGAGGTGACAGGTTGACTATGGTCTCGGTTGCTTAGCGACAGACTGTTGATAATGTCTTTTACTTGTCTCTTGTTTTATTGTCAATATATATTTTTCGATTCTCTATAATAACTAATGTTTTCTTATATCTTATTACCTAACTTAACGTTCACTTTAATATGGTTTGTCATGTTTGTGTACGATAGCGCAATAAATGAATATTGTATTCTACCACATAAATGATAGTACTTTTATACTGATAAAGCAATTGGTGCAAAATTATTCCCTAACCATTCCAAAATATCAAACATGCTCAACGTTAATAATCAAGTTTTCACTTCTGCCGGCACTCCCGGAGTGCAACCCGTCTTTTTTATTACTAAAACACTAGGGGGTGTTAGTATCCATCAATACAAACGATTTTTACTACGGAGCCAACTACGAAATCGCGAAATAGAAATTTAGCTTTTCCATAGAAAAGTATAATCCCTACTCGATCAAAATTTATGGAACAGCTGATTATTTTCACGATTGTTGTTGACTCTATAGTCAAAGATATTCATATTGATTAATACTACCACCCACTTTAGTTTTTCTAGTAATTAAAATTATAATAAACATAATAATAATAAACTTTTATTAACTGTTTAAATGTACATAACATTAGTTACCGGATTCCCCTTTTAAGCTCAATTGCCTGTGTCAGGGGGCACCGCTCTTCCTTAACAATGAATTCTCTAGGATAAACAGTTTACACTAAGATACTAAATTAATTTAAGTAGGTAAAATCTTTAAATATAAACAATCCAAAGCGTGTGTGTGTGCGCGCGTGTGTGTGTGTGTGTGTGTTTTTGTGTGTGCGTGTGTGTGTGTGTGTGTTGTGTGTGTGTGTGTACATATGATATATGTTCAAAGATAAATATATACTTTTTAATATATATATATTTTATATTATTATTATTCAGCTTTTGTAATCTCAGCTATATCATTTTTAAAAGAAGTGCCTCAATTTCCTCATAGTTTATATTATCTAGCCATTTCTGTAACAATTTCTTACATTCACGGTAATTTTTGCTATATATGTCAAGTTTGCTGTTGACCTTATTGTAAATAAATACCGAAAGAACACTGTATTGCCTGGAAGCAAAAGTGGTATTATGTGTTGGGACCTCTAATTTCGGTCTTCTTTTTTTTGCAATTGTGGGATCATAATTAAGAGTCTTATGCTTTCTAAGAACTGTATGAAATATGTATAATTTTCTTACAGAAAGCAGTCCACAAATTTCATACAATAAATCAGTTCCAAACCGTTGCTTCTTAAAATACATTATTTTTATGAGCCTACGTTGTGCCCGTTCGACCTCAAGAAAACGTGTCTTGGCAGCACCTCCCCAGATGGATATACAGTATCTGAGGATCGATTGAACAAGAGATATGTATATGTCTTTAAGTAAATATCTCTCATTACCTCCAGGATCAATATTTGCTTTTGGTACTACGTGACTTAATGTCTTAAAAATCCATGTTAACTTGCGAATTCTTTGAGCGACATGTTCAAGGTACGGATACCAAGAGAGTCTTTGGTCCACCAGAATTCCGAGGTATTTAGTTTGTGCTACTTTTTCAATGGTGGGGCATGGGCAGGTTGGTTTTTCCCTAGAAGAGATACACTGATGTATCTTTACCTCAAAGTTTGTGTCAGGCTGAGCGTTGTCGTAAATGCCAAAACATATATAATTACTTTTTGCAGCGTTCAGTGTAAGGAGGTTATTGCGGAGCCAAATACCTATTTGTTGAAGTCCAGTCTCTGCGTCTTTTCTAACCTCCTCCCAGCTTGTTCCAGTAAAGATAATAGCAGTGTCATCCGCATAGGAGAAAATCTTGGCATTTTTAATAGACATGCTGCACAGATCATTCAAATATATTAAGAAGAGCGTAGGGCCAAGAACACTCCCCTGCGGGACCCCAAAGGACATTTTCATGCTCTCACTGGTATAGGTTCCCAACTTGACCACCTGTTTCCTATCTGTCAGATAGTCTATAAAAAGTTTTAAAGGGACTCCTCTGATACCGATGACTTCCAACTTGTGTATAAGGATGGGGAGAGAGACCGTGTCAAATGCCTTTGTTAGGTCTAGAAATACTGCCATACTTTTATTGTGCTTATCCATTTCCTTGATCACCAGCGAACTAAGTGCAGCTATTGCATCCTCGGTTGATTTCCCCTGCCTAAATCCATACTGAGACGAGGACAGGATATCAAATTTGGAGAGATACTTAATTAGCCTTGAGTTTAATAGCTTTTCAAGTATCTTGGAGATTGCTGGTAGTACAGATATAGGTCTGTAGTTGTTCACATCGTCTCTTGCCCCAGCCTTATAAACCGGTGTAATAATAGCTTGTTTCAAGGAACCTGGAAATATTCCCGTGTCAAAGCAGAGGTTTGCAAGATGGGTAATGATGGGAATGACTTCAGTTTTTGCATGTTTAAGAAAAGCAGTTGGAATGTTATCCCACCCAGGAGCGCTATTTGATTTTAAATTATTCAAGATGTTATTTACTTCGTCATAATCTGTATGTAACAAAACAAAGGAGTCAAGTTTAGAAGCCAAGTTTTGGAGGTAAGTATTTGTTCTGTTTTTATCCGGTTTTACTTTTTCAGCAAGCTGTTTACCAATATTTGCAAAATAGTTATTTACAAAGTTCGCAGAAGCAGTTGGGTTTGTATTTATATTTAAAAGTTCTAAATGTGTGCTGTTTTCTTTATTTGTATACGTTATTTCCTTTATATTTTTCCACAATTGTTTGTTATTATTGACAGAATTAGTTAATAGTGCTCTTTCATAGTTCCTTTTTATTTTTTTTATAAATTTGTTACTGTAGTTCCTGTATCGCCGATACGTTACTACCACTACATCATTAAGTGGCTCACTGCATGCTTTTTTTTGCAACTTGTTACGGTTTCGTATGCATCGCAAGATGCCAGGTGTAATCCACGGTTTAATAATGCGGTATTTTTTAGGTATTTTAGTTATTATTGTATTTTCTTTTATTGAGTCTTTTAGCATATATATTAAACGGTCGATCACTTCCACAGGATCCTCACAGTGCAACAAATCAGCAATGTTTTTATTTTTTAAGTGTATTAAAGCTTCTTCGAAATTAATGGAAATTTTTGTTTTTGATGGTTTTAGCTGTGGTTTTATTTTAGATAAAGAGAGAAGTGTAGCAAAATGATCAGTACAAGTGGTATGCAGGATTGCTATGTCAGCCTTAAATTTAATTTTGTTTATGTTTAGCATAAGATGGTCTAAGCAATTTTTCCCTCTAGTGGGGATTTTGTGGCCAGCAAGTATACCGTAAGCTGACAACATGTCTAAATAATTTAAACGATTTTTGAGTTCCTGCGGTGGCTCATTTGCTTTGGGAGCTATATTTATATTGATATCGCCCGTAATCAAAATACTTTTTGCCGAATTTAGACTGTCTAGGTGTGCTTTCAAGGAATTTATAAAACAATCAGTATTTTTGTTGGATGGGGATCTATAGATACATAAGATAGTATTGTTTAGAATGTCTAGCTGGAGACATGAGGCATGTATCAAGCGTATCTCTTTGATTTTGTGTTTTAAACTATTTTTAACATATACGACAACTCCATCGTTTTGATTCAGCGTAAATTTAGTGAAATAAGAGCAATAGTTAGATAGTACAGGTATGGGTTTGTCAGTCTGAATTCTACACTCTGTCAAGACAACTACATCTACGTCAAAATCGAGGCTAGATAAAGTTAATGTAAAGTCGTCAAAATTACATAATATACTCCTTATATTTTGGGAGATCATGGTAAAGTCATTATTTTTTACATGTATATGTTTCTGGAGATCCATTACATCGCATTCAAAGGAACGAGCTATCTCTAGTTTGTCTATATCTTGTAATGTTCTTATTGGATCACCCATTTATGTAAAGTGTTAGAGCAAAACATGTCATCGAGCAATGCATTGGATATGTGATTGGCAGCTGCAGGTTATATTTTAATATTTTAGGTATTTGCGTAGTTAAAAATATGGCTATAGATGCAATTTGAATATTATTGAGGCAAAATAAAATTATAGATTGAGTAGGATATTGTACATATATGTGTGATTGTGGTTGTGTAAGTAAAGTAAGTAGTATGGTAGGGTTATGTGTGCATGAATAAGCGTGTGTGTGTATTTGTGAAGATTGAATATTGGAATCATGTAAATACTTGGTAAATAACATACAAAGGTAATACGAATTAAAAGTGCTTATTGAAAAAAAGCAATGCAAAAATAAGTCAATTGAAAAGAAATTGATAAACATTATTTTTGCGTAAAAAAATTTAGAAATATTAAAATAAAAAAGAACGTGCAAAAAAATTAATATACCTAAAAATAGCACTTCTGAAGGAGCTGATGAACTTGGTCTTCAGTTTTGATCAAGATAACCGGTGATTGTTCATCTTTTCGTAAATACACTTTCCCATACGCAGTCCAGCAAAACTTAAACTCCTTGGACCTGGCGAGGTCTCTGGCTAAAAAGTATAACCGCGATCCTTTGGCAGTCAGGTGTTCAGAAACAAACACTGGCGTATCCTCGTCTGTCTTCCTACCTAAATGTTTAGCGCATAGCTTAGCTTTGTTCCTGATGTTGAAGGACTTAGCCATTTTTATAAAATCAGATTTTATTATGGTGTATAATATTTAGATAACAATTTCATACATATAGCCATTGATTTCGATGAGACTTCCTATATGCAGTATTTAATTACTTAATTTTACTTATAATTCGAATTTTTTTTTTTTGCGCACAGGCTGGATATTTTTTGAGCATTCTCCTTCAGAGCACATCTACGTTGTCATAAATGTAGCTATCTGCTATTTTGGGCTATCACATTTACTATCACTAACGAAGTGACATTAGGTATGATTATTCGTAATCGCTACGTCATTAAGTTATCTGAAATAGTTATACATTAAGCTGATGCAAATGCCTCTACTTACCTACTTATCATAAAAGCGAGCAATAAATTATTTTCTACTTTGAGAAAGAGCTCACGTCTAGGCTGACGTCACGATTTTCACTTTTGTTTGTTTATTAAGAGATCGTATGAGCCCACTTATGTTTTTACTTTTAAGATATTCGCACATAAACTGTTTATAGAGCTTACTTGAAATAAAATTTATAGCTTAAGTTCGTTTTTTATAACTACTCTACACTATTTAATTTTATCTATATACTTTACCTACGTAATCTTTTATAACTTACATAAACAACAACTTTTTTTTAATGTTAAGCAATGGCCTGGCCATAATCATATCACTAGTCGTTTCTTAATACTGTGGTCATATCTTTTGAAATATGAAATACTCGTATTTATCTTAAATTGTATTTAAATCAATTTATAAAAAAAAACCAGAACGAAAACACGCTCATTAGCAAACGAATATGTTTTCTTAATTCAGCACATGGTTAAAAATGAGGCCGTGTTCAAGTGTACAGGTGCTAAGCAAGCAACTAACAATAATAACAACATTAAGTATAACGAAAATTTTGCATTTTTGTAAGAAAAATTAATGCAACCACTGCGTGATAAACAAAACCTTTCTTATTGATTACGCAATCGCTGCACGTGAATACGGAAAAAGTACCAAGATATGCATCTAATCTCGGATGCAACGATGTTCAGCCCAAGCAATAGAAAACATTTATTGAAATTTTGAGTTTAACTTTATTTATACTCGTACGCTGTAACAATAAAACTTTCATTACATACTAATGATTATTTTTTAGTTTTCTCTTTGCCCAGTAAATTTTAATGTTGCCAATAGTGAAAAATCACTGTGGCAACTAGTTTGTTCGCTATTGTTTTAACAATTGTACGGAAAACGGAAAATGTAGAGTCTCAAATCAGCTCAGTAGCATGATTCAGCTGTTCAGACAGTTTGGTACCTTTCCAATGCTTTTAAATTATATTTAACTTACATGTACTCACAAAATACCCTAGAACAGACGTCAGTAAGATACTAAGATCATAAAATTCATAAAACCAAATATATGTGCTCCTGCTTCGGACGGTATTGATTTACTTCCAATATGCTTACGTATTCGGCGGACGTACATTTACAGTTTCGAATCCAACATTTAATAGAGGAAAAACATGTAAACTCAGTGGTTTGGGATAAAGTCTTTTTATTGGAATTATTTTAATCTCATGTTTGCTGAAAAAAAAATAGACGCTCCGCGTTTTTTTCAGTGTATTCCTCGCCAGTGTTTCGAATTACTGTTCGTTTATCTTCTCACGGATCTTTGGTGAGTATCGTAGAATGTTCGTCTGAGCGCACACGCATCGTTTTTTATATCATTGGTGTGCATTGGATAGATATGTCATAAGAGCTCGCATTTTGGAGACTGTATAAGACTCTAATTGGGGTTCCTTCCAATTTGAAAACATTTGAAATATGAATATGTATACTCATTCAAATTAGCTCTTTTTCATTTTCGTGGTCTTTCGTGTCTTTTGTAAGCTGATAAGTAATCAGTTCAACATGACAAATTGACAAAATATGAATGTGTGCAGTCTTGGTCACAGATTTCAACGCAAACTACTTAGTATGAACGTTACATATCTATTGTATAAAATATCATTGCATGGAGCCTTCAAACTATGTAATACTGTAATAGGAAGTGTTGTTGGGGAAAATATCGGTTGCCATGTGGCGCTAGCGCCGTCTGACAGAGGTATCGCGTTGCAAGATAACGCCGTAAACTGCTGCCTGTGCGGAAGCTCGAGCGGTTGCCTGCCTGCTTTAATTCGAAACCAATGCAATTAAATATGATATTGTCTGATATAAGTTTCTTTAGATTTTTTAGTATCTTCTTAATTTTAATTTACCTAAAATGTTTACTTACGTAAATGGTTTACTATTATTTCTACGAAGAGAAATGCAAAATTCTTAATCGTAATATTTTCTGAAATCAGCAGAATCTTATGACTGCCATTTGCTTTAAGATTTAAGAATTTATCTACTGAAGGGATGAAGGTTAGTATAGAAAGTCTGAGTTTGTAAACCAATAAGTATTGCCAAAAAAAACGACTAAAATAAATTCACGTGATTGTACATCCATCAACACGTTCACGTGAATGTTTCAAGCGTTATTCCATATGTTTGAATATGAGTGCAAGATTTCTTAGAATAATTCTATAAATATGTTACCTACGAGTACATCAGATCCCTTGCACATTGGTTTTTGGCACTCCTTCTAAAGATTATGAACTCCCGAACAGTAATAAATAAGATAAATTCTGAAAGCTCTCCATAGTACTTAAATCTTAGCTCTATCTCTATCAAATCAACCTCTGATCCGTCCGTCTTCAGATATATTCATCTCAGAAAACCGTCCTTACCTTCTATCTTTCACGGTCACCACTTACTGGAAGTTTGAATCCATATATATCTATATATATATATATCCCTTGAACTCCTTTTACTCTAATAAATATAAATAAGAAAGCATGCTGGTTAGAAAAAAACCACAGGACTCGTGTGGCTCAAACTGGGTTACAAGGAGTACAAAAGAGTAAAAGGAGTCCCTTTTACTCTTTTAATTTAAAACCCAGATTATCTGTAGGAATTTTCGCTGAATTTTCGCAAATTTCACACACAGTATAGGTCAGGCGTTGGCAGGTCAACTCGCCCTCTATTGGCATCTCACGTGCATGTAGGACTGTGGCTCTTACAGGTTGTTTCCGCTACCAGGCGACTAAGTGCTGGAACAATATACCCGCTCCAATGAGGCAATTAACATCAAAATATACATTCAAAAACAATATTAAAATAGCACTATTGGAACTACAAAATTTAAGTATGCAAAAAAAGTCGTTTGGTTGCCGGCTCAAAATTATAGTTTAATTTTTACATTTTATTTATTTAATACAATTTTGTAATTTTGAACTGATATTAATTTTATAATTTATTCAAGGCATGATATTTTATTTATATTATACTAATGGCACATCATTATTTGATTTGAAAATTAATTTTTTATTATTTATAAATTATTTGTTGAATTAATAACAGGGCGTCCGATTTCGTTAATGCGTCTATCGCGTTTTTCTATGGGTGAAAGCTGAAAACCCGTGTTTTGTTTCTTCGGGGCGAAAATAAACGCTGAGATTTTGCCTCTTTGCATCGCTATGACAAACTTACACAGATATACTTATGAAATTAAACAAATAGTTTGATTTTATACTTATGTATAAAATCTACCTATGTGTTTGCTTATTTTTGTTAGTCCACAAGTAGTTTGTTTATTTTTCTTTTCTTTTGTTTATGTGCATGTAGGTATGTGTGTGATGCAAATAAATGAGATTATCTATCTACCTTTCTCTATTAATGAATCTCCTTGTAAGGCAATCTCCACCCTGCGTAGCTTTGATGAAGTCAACCACGGTGTACTTGATCCAATGCCGATGTTCATTATACCTTTCCATTTACGAATTTAGATGATAGTCACAACATATTCAGCTCAAAAATTGCAAAGATCAGATTGTGAATATGGACACGAACAATCAAATAGGAAGTTATATAAAAATATACATCTCTTTCATATAGTTGCGATGACTGTAAGTAACTGTTCACATACAAATTATTTTCAAATTTTTATTTACCTATTTATGCAAAGCAAGCAATTCACTTGCAACAATACCTAAGAGGCAACAAGAGGTGACCTTTCTAGCTTTTGTATTATTAGCAAAGGTCAAAACGTTCAATTTATTAACAGGTTCGCTATAAACACCAAATGTTGACATTCGCAAAATGTCATTGAAGTACCTAGGTCTACTTTTTACAAGAGACACGTGGTCACACCAGGTATGAGATCGACGTCAATCTAAATGAAAACAATAATTATGATAAGAACTCACTATAGCGTAATCAGATTTCAATGTAATATTTTTGATCTTCGAGGTTGTATCTCTGATTAGGACAACCATATTTGAAAACTAAAACCTAATTGTTACTTTGTCTGACTGTTTAGTGTTTTGGACACTAAAACATCTTGTTTCATTTACATTTGTTAGTAGGTTATTCTGACCGTAACGTCGCTTTTTAACAAAATAAAAACCGTTTGACCAAAAATCGACATTTTTTTCAAGCTTTCTTTAAAACTACTAGACCGATTCCAAAATATCAAAAAATGGGACCAACTTGGGTTCAAACCCAATGTTATAACGTTTGAATAATTTCGATGGGTTCAGGTGTTCTCGAGTAAATAGAAAATCCGCGACGAATTAATAACCTCCTCCTTGTTTTGAGGTCGGCTAAAAAATAATTACCTATACCGTTTTTCTATCGAGATTAATGATTTATGTCGATAATGAGGTCCACATTTTTGTTTATTTTTCTTTTCTTTTGTTTATGTGCATGTAGGTATGTGTGTGATGCAAATAAATGAGATTATCTATCTACCTTTCTCTATTAATGAATCTCCTTGTAAGGCAATCTCCACCCTGCGTAGCTTTGATGAAGTCAACCACGGTGTACTTGATCCAATGCCGATGTTCATTATACCTTTCCATTTACGAATTTAGATGATAGTCACAACATATTCAGCTCAAAAATTGCAAAGATCAGATTGTGAATATGGACACGAACAATCAAATAGGAAGTTATATAAAAATATACATCTCTTTCATATAGTTGCGATGACTGTAAGTAACTGTTCACATACAAATTATTTTCAAATTTTTATTTACCTATTTATGCAAAGCAAGCAATTCACTTGCAACAATACCTAAGAGGCAACAAGAGGTGACCTTTCTAGCTTTTGTATTATTAGCAAAGGTCAAAACGTTCAATTTATTAACAGGTTCGCTATAAACACCAAATGTTGACATTCGCAAAATGTCATTGAAGTACCTAGGTCTACTTTTTACAAGAGACACGTGGTCACACCAGGTATGAGATCGACGTCAATCTAAATGAAAACAATAATTATGATAAGAACTCACTATAGCGTAATCAGATTTCAATGTAATATTTTTGATCTTCGAGGTTGTATCTCTGATTAGGACAACCATATTTGAAAACTAAAACCTAATTGTTACTTTGTCTGACTGTTTAGTGTTTTGGACACTAAAACATCTTGTTTCATTTACATTTGTTAGTAGGTTATTCTGACCGTAACGTCGCTTTTTAACAAAATAAAAACCGTTTGACCAAAAATCGACATTTTTTTCAAGCTTTCTTTAAAACTACTAGACCGATTCCAAAATATCAAAAAATGGGACCAACTTGGGTTCAAACCCAATGTTATAACGTTTGAATAATTTCGATGGGTTCAGGTGTTCTCGAGTAAATAGAAAATCCGCGACGAATTAATAACCTCCTCCTTGTTTTGAGGTCGGCTAAAAAATAATTACCTATACCGTTTTTCTATCGAGATTAATGATTTATGTCGATAATGAGGTCCACATTTTTTTTTAGTTTAATGGTAACTAAGGGCCATTTTTAATTGTCTCGCTAAAGCACTTATCAATCAGATGTTTACTAAACTATACAGCCGCTGATTGACATCGCAATCCATTGTGCATTGTGCTCACGATCGATTTGCAAATGTGTTTTGGGAAATGTATCATTTCACTCTCATTTTATTTTTAAATATTATCACATTACCAACTAAACTGTTCTGTTTATGAGTGTACTAGCTAGCGCCCTAGACATTCGGAAAATCTCCCTAGAGAACCTTTGATCGGAATTAAACATTATTTCAGGTTTCTTTAAATCCAGGCTATAAACGATCTGTGTAACAAATTTCCTCCATAGCCGTTCTCGCGTGACTGGGTAAAAAATATTCAAACTTTCACATTTAAATAATGAAGGATTCCGCGTAGCATAGGTATGTAGCTGCTGCTGTACAAGCTGCTGTAGTATGGGACGTTACAGATGGATTTTGTCGAGTCGGCTTCGTTTTAGTTTCTTTGCAAATTTGTTTAAACTGTATGAAAAATAAAGAGAATAACTATAAAGTTATATATTTTTAGCAAAAGGGGTTTTCTACATACATATAATCATAGAACACAGAAAGATTATGTTCCCATTAACTGTAGATCCATGACTGCGTGCATATCGAAAGAACATCACTTTAAAAACCTTAGGTACCCCTTTTCCATTTTATTTTCTCTAAAAATATTTGTGTTTCTTTTAAAGCATATTTTTTCTGATCGATATCTCTAATGAAGGCGTATACTTAGTAAATTTCAGTTTCTAGTTCGAGCAATAGAGCGAGTCAATGTTGACATCGTCTAGGCTTAAATAAGTTTAATACCAAGTAATAAAATTTTACATTGCTTCGTTTAGTAATATACGTTCACTTATGTTGATTCAATATGCGGTGTTTACGAAAACACTTGCGTCAAACATGTTAATTAGGTTTACTCAGAAACTTTTGTTAAAAAACTAAAGCAAACCCATAATAAGTAAATAATTATCATGGACGGACTTGCCGTGAAATTACCGTGATATCGCAGGAAATAAGAAGATCGATCTATTTTATTATTTTTAATCTTAATGTTATTTCTAATACATTCAAAAAATCTCTCGTAGTGTTAATAGCATTCACTTATAATTTTTCCCAAGTAGCAAAAATTGGTAGGTACCTACTTTAAAAGTCCTGAGAATGTTTTAGCACGTGCTTCTATTTATGAGCAGAAATTTTCGCTAAAATAAATACACACTAAATACTAAACAGTTGCAAGATTAGTCATGATATTTTAGCGCCAACTGAAATAGTTTATTCCCAGAGTTATATTACGTAGAAGTGGCAAAAATTATTGAATCGGTAATTATTATGCGTTCGCTTTTTAAATATAATATGTTGTATATTATTTTCTAGTGCAGTTCGAGCTCTTTTTCTCTGAATCTTTATAAAAAAACCATATATTTGTATGTTTGTCCTCTATGCGTACCAAAACCATTGATCAAATGATGGTGAAATTTTGGTTTTCTGGGGACGCCCGCGAGAGTGTCGAGTCTTAAAATAATTATACGAGTATCTCTTAAGTAGATAATGAGGTTAACTTTTTTGTGGGCCCTTTGAAATACGCACATCTTAGGCTTCTTCCTTTGGAATGTGCAAATTGCACGTATCACTTTATTTTTAATGGTTATTGTAAGCAGAATCAAGTCATACTACATATTTTGTTTCTTGACAAGATGCTTTTATGGCTCTCTAAAACCAATTTAAACGTGAGAGTGCAAAGTCTCCCGTTGCTAACTCAATAGTTAAATAAATAGATAAATTATTAATAGTGAAGTGATTGTTTTAGTTCCACGTGTAAGCTAGGTAGTGTTCTATTTCAGCGACCCATTGTTACATCTATTTATACGATAAAGTAGCACGCATTACCGTAGAACAATTTCCGTAGTAATACACAATAAAAAAAATAACGTAACGAATTAAAATACGTAGCGTTTGATAAAACGTTTGGATTATTTGTATGAGAAGTTTTGAAATGTGCGCGTATTTAGCTTTATTTGTACGAGACTAGTTGCCATATAATCGTAGACAAATCTTTCAGAAAGCTGGTAGATCCAAGTTGGCGCTGCCGGTAGTAGCAAAGGATAATATGTTAAGTGCTCCCATTTTGTGGTCGTGTTGATAAAGTAAAATATAAAAATGTCACTTAAATAATTATAATATGGCAGAAGCAATTATCTATCTACTTGGGATTTATATCAGGTACATTCTTAGATATTTCTTTTATTTTTTAATATACCTACTTCATAAAAAGTTTTTGGATAGTTACAGAGACTTCTAAATCCTAAATCGTGATTTGACTCTAATATAATACCCAAAACGTTATTGTTGTGCCTAGTTGTAAATGCTATATTTTAACCTATTATTTTGAATGCTTCGACAGAGGAAATAGCCGTAGCGTAGACTATTACATTTGTATAGAAATATGACATGTTTATTAGATAACGGAGAATATGCCTCGTTATATACACAGGAATATCTTTTATTGAACTTTTGATAACGAGCAATATACCTGACTACTGTTCTTATTGTGCGTAGCCGTGTAAACTATCAAACGTCTAGGAGTAATTTGGAACTTGATTTTAATTTAGTATTTTTAAGTGAAATAATTATAAAACTTATAGGAAAGTTTTGTTGTGATAAAGTCTTTATAGGAATAAACTTAAGTTTTGTATCAGTTTGTTGGCGTTTGTTTTCTGTATTATTCCATCAACAACCGTCGGTTGGCAAACCAGCTAGAGTGCGGTAATAAAATCGTTTAATTGTAGCTATCAGTGTACAGATACGTAAACAGGACAGCCGACGTATTCAATACAAAGTGCAGTAGACATAAACGGGATATTACTGATACAAAGTACCTACTTGAGTTTTTCTTAACGTTTCTTCAATGATGGTGCAAGAACAGAAACTTGTTCTGAGGGTCTAAAAAGGGCGCCGCTAACGCAATATTGCTAAGTGAATTCCCTAATAATTCATTTAATTGTTTATATTCTATGGCGTTTAGACCTGCGAAGGCAAGAAAACTTACTAAACGCAAATTCCATAGGAAAAAACCAAATAAATTATTTTCAGGGAATTCACTACCAATATTGCTTTAGCGCCCTTTTTAGGCCCTCTGATCATTTGCATTAGTGCGCGGAGCCTTAAGTCCATAGCCATAGGTCCTTACCTACGATTGATGAAACTTTTTGTTTCATAATTTTCCGGCTTGAACTTGCTACTGAATGCTGCTAATGCCATTATAATATTGTTACGATGAGCGATATCTTCGAAACAATTTTTCACGAATGTTTAACGTCAATTAACATTTATTGCGAATGTAACGAAACTAGATGTCAGTTTCTATGTGTAGGTCCGTAGCTTAATACGTACCATGATATGTTTGGAGTATTTAGTATGTTGGGGTTATGATTTTATTTTTATTCCTAAATGAGCCGATGTTTCTTATGTGTTCTTAGAACTTCTTAGGTGTTTTACAGAATATGTTTTTATTGTTGCAGGGTTAAAAAGTATAGAATATTAATAACGGTGTGAAACACCAATATAATAGAGCTAAAAGGAGCAGGGTCCAATGTGGTCTCCGCAGAGAGCAGTTGCAGGATACCAAGCACCGTGAACACACCGCAGACCATTTTTGATGCCAGCTTCCTTGCTCGAGAAGATCGTCTACTCGGACTGTCACTTCATTATTATTAAATTCCTCAACATCTTCTTCATCTTATAGTTTATATTTCTTCTTTAATCCACCGCAACAAGCAGGAAAATGAGCAAAATTCTGAAAGTAGTCGGCGCCTCGTGGCTCCAAACCAAGATCAGCTCCTACGTTCTTGGGATACTCGGCGTCCTGGCAATATTGGCACTCTTTGTAGGACAAATCGAAAGGTAGGTAGCGTTTTAGAACGTTGATCTTTTATCATTCTTATGACGCAGGTAGTACTTATTTATGTATATTACGTTGGCATTCTCCCAAAAATAATTCATGTTTGCTTATTGATATCGCGCGCTTGAACATCATAAGTAACCTTGTGCTAAGATATTCAAGAATGTGTTTGTGTGTGTTGTTTCTAGAATACAGGAAGATGGCAATTATGCTGCAACCGTATTTTACTCAGAGAAAACCGGATATCGCATTGAATACTGGGGTCAAAGCAATGACTTAGCCGACATACCTCGAGGAGCTGCAAGAGCGTATTTTAGAATGGATATTGAAACTACTGGGTAAGTTATTATATCTGCTTATAAGAGGGTTTTTATAGGAAGTCATTGTCAATACTTACCTACTTTATTAATTTGAAGAATTTTGCGGTTTATTTTTTATAACTATCACACGAACGAACATAGTATAAATATAAATAACCTAACAACGTCTGGGACTCTTATATAAATAAAACATCACAGTGACCGATGTAGGTAGTTGTGCCAAAGAGTACATAAACTTATACAAAAATTCTGTTACCTTTCAGCTGGTCTCTATTAGAAGTAGAAACGGACGCTTCTTACCCAGATGAGATCCAAGCGTACGCAGCAGGCATAGTAGAAGGCGCCCTCACTTGGTCTTTGATACACAACCACCTGGAAAACACCATCAGAGAGCGATGTGATGGCACTCCCTTGGAGAAACAGTGCAACAAGATGAGGGACGCTCTGGACAAATCTGTGGACATCTGGAAGGCTCATGCTGCTGAGCGCGGAAACGTTGATCCATTCTGGCACCAAGTTAGTTTACACATACCCACCTACATTAATCATGCCGCTTTCCCTAGTAGGAGTACCTTAATAGTCAGTCTGTCTAATGATTGTCGAACCGGGCGCTGGTTAGAGTCACCGGCGCCCCTAGTAAAATTGCTAGGCTAGGTATTGAATGACTGATAAAGATAGCTGGCTATGACATAAAATTTATTGCTCGTGACTGTACCCTAGAGATTCTTTCGTAATCAAGTTCGTAATTCTTGCGAACAAATGGTAGCAGGCGGCGTCGCGATTGCTTTTTTTTCAGACAATATGTCTTCGCCTGCTAATGCACCACGTTTATTATTTCATTTCGATTTCAGGTTTCCTTATATTATATACAAATAAGTGGCATTTTGACTGGCTGGAAACATGGCGTAGAGCGAAGTCAAAACGAGTATGATACCGACATATCAGACCTCTACTGGCTAAACTCCATCGGCGAGGTCACAGAAATTCAACACAAGCTGAATATTTCCCTGAACGATGACGTCATCGACACCCTGCCAGATTTGTCCAGTGGTTTCTTGAGAATTGTCAACGACACATCTGAAGGATCTAACACAAAGAAACTTTATCTCGCTCAGAACAAAGCCGGCAGGTATGGTATTTTAATAAACTAAAAGAATACTACTTTTTTTGGAATATGCTCGTAACATTTTTTTTTTTTTTACAGTTACACATCAATGTCTCGCATATTGAAACGCTATAAACTTAACTACCATCAGACATCCAAAAATACCTCAGATTTGGTTCCTGGACTGTCTGTTGACTTCTCAGGCTATCCAGGCTCTGTCACCAGTCAAGACGAGTTCTACTTGGTCAGAGGAAATGAGCACAGGCTAGCCATATCAGGCACACCACTAAGGATCTTCAACGACAAGCTATGGAAAGAAGTTAACATCACTCACCACGTAAGTAGTTATGATAAATATAGATGTTATAGAGGTTATTGAAATTAAATAAGTAGCTTCGTCATTGGTTAAACAACTATGCTTACGAAATGACGCAAATGTTATTATTTACTATAACTAGCCTACTAACTATTTGACGCATTTCACATCAGATTATTTGAAGTAAAAACTCACTAATAAAAGTATGCAAACTTTTCTTTATTTGTGACGTGACCAAGGCATTGAGACTAAAATGTCTCCCGACCATAATTTTATGGCTCTTATTATTGATTTCACTACAAACAAATATCAACTGCGTTTAGCACATCTTAATATCCTCGCGTAAAAGTTTAAAAGTTTTAGTCATTTTAAGGGTTTTGATTTTCCGACATTCCAACACTTTTTCGAGGCTCTCATGCACGACGTGTAAATGAAAAAGGCGTTTATTCCCGTAAAACTTGTCTTATTCATAAATTGAAAAATATACTAGAATAAACCGACCCGAATCGATATACTTATGATAGTATTAGAAATGACAATTAAAAAAATTGTCTAATATTTTATCTATTCAAGTCACGTGAACTTCAGGTACCTCTCGGTCCTCGCATCCAAGCCGCCAACCACCTGGCTTCCAACGTGAGTTGCTGGGCCCACACCCTGGCGCACAGCAACTCTGGCACTGGCAGCAAGCAGTGGCTGGTAGTCAACTTCGACAAATTGCACCATGTACACGAACCAACTTTGGAAGAACAACTCTCCAGGCATACCAACGACGTCGTTGCTGAAAGTACGGTGGATAGGTAAACAGAAAAGATTATTGACACGTATTTTAGCCTTTATAAACGTCCAACGATAAAAAGACGCCCCCTTAAAGTTAAGAATTTAAATTGAGTATTCGGGCGTAAGTATCTATAAATTCAAAAGTTTTTGCATAGACTGGTACAAAAAATATAAGTACTTAGGTATATCTATTACTTGAGAATGTTTCTACAGTACAAAGATATTACTCAAAATTAATGGCCGCCTGTGGTTTCACCTACGTGGTTCCTATTCCCGTGAGAATCCCAATTTTTCCCTTCCTCGAACCTTGATAGAATTCTAAGGAATAATAATAATAAGTATTAGAAAAAAGAAGCTAAATTGGTCCAGGCTTTTTTGAGTTTCGCGCTAAGCAACACATTAATTAGCGATTCATTTTTATTGAAAGATGTTTGATTTGTCAATTGGCAGGGATGTCAAACATACAGTGATCCATGCGAACGGCTCCAGGCGCGGCAAGGGGCTGGCCTGGCTGGTGGAGCAGGTGCCCGGGCGCACGCACTCCGCCGATCTCACCGAGGTGTTGCTCGAGCAAGGCTACTGGGCTACCTACGGGCTACCCTTTTTCAAAGTAAGTTCTGGCACATATTGTTCAGGGTTCATTCTGAATTTTCATTCCTAGTTTGTTTTTTTTATGAACTACGGGGAGACTCTTAGCCTTCATCATACCTGATGTTAAGTATTGATAAGGCTGAAGATAGAAGCGAGCCTCTCCAGGAATCCTCAATAGCTGAGGAACTGGCTCCTCTTTAACTGCCGGAACACAACAATGCTGAAAACATTGTTGTTATGGCGTCAGACTTAGATAAGATGGTGGTAGCTAGCCAGGCGGACTTACAATAAGTCCTACCAC
The DNA here is from genome assembly GCA_910589605.1 of Chrysoteuchia culmella. NCBI lineage: Eukaryota > Metazoa > Arthropoda > Insecta > Lepidoptera > Crambidae > Chrysoteuchia > Chrysoteuchia culmella. The sequence continues at coordinate 10,291,305 of OU342651.1, forward strand.
CAACCAAACCGAATACAATATGTACTGGGAATCGAACCCGGGACCCCTGGTCTGGTACCGGTGGTTGTTACCACTAGACTACAGAGGCGGTTAAAGGCGGTTTGAAGTAAGTATACTATTGGGAATATACTACAGGGTAACCACCACAACCACGAATGTAATTCGGCCAGAGAAACTAAAATCTCTCAGAGCTAGGAAGATTTTGGACTTCCTGGAGGCCGGCAGGCTAAAAGGGATATTATAACAAGGTGGCGAATTATAATAGATCTTTTAGGTCGCAGTGACTACAGTTCCTACAAATAATAATAAATTTCAAGAAGAAGATATAGTAGGTACCTACTTTATATCGTCTTTTTAAAATAGTACTCGTAATTTGCGCTCTAGAGTTTAGAACAAGAATAGGTACCTTATCCACCTTCAAACCTAGAAGGTACTTATAAAACTTGACAGCTAATTTTGAAGCATAGAAAGGTACTTGTATTTTTCTTATTGTGGTTTTACCTAAGTACTTACATGTAAAAGTGTTGATGTGTTTTATTTACAGGATATCGCTGACGACACCCACGTTCATCAAATGGAAACATCCCACGGCAACGTATTTTCTGAGACAGAGTCCCCTAGAGCAGTTTTATTCAAAAGAGGTTTCAAAAATGCCACCTCCTTGGACAGCATCATCAAGTTGATGCGCCAAAACAACGTGACAGCTATCAACCGTGCCAGCAATGATACCGAGTGTGACGACGAGCTCGCCTGCATGGTCGAAGAAGATGGGTATTGGTCTGTGCTCGGCGTGCGAGGTGACATGGTCCAGAAATACAAAGAAGCTTATGGAATCATCGACACCAAAGTTATCAGCGGTAAGAAAACAACTATAAAACTAAAACTGTCTGAATACCCACGCGTAATTTAGCGGCGCGGTGAGCCGTTTTCTGTTTATCGATACCAGTAGTGGTACTAATTACTGGTAAAACTGCAAAAGCTATCAAAATCAGAACCAAACTTAAATGTGGGAATATGCCTGGAGTCTTTAGGCTTAGGCTTAGTCCGCACAGCGAATTTAAGAGCCCTAATACAAATCTGCACTCTACGTATCAGTACTGAGTTCAGACGGAATTTTGCAGATAAATTTATCGTTTTTATTGTAATAGGATAATAAATTCATACTTAAAATTTATTAAATCTTTATTGCTCATGAGGTAACAATTATTCTGGTGCAAATTTTGCTCAATAATATTGTCGTAGACAGAAGAAATTCACAGATAACGATTTTCGAAGTTTTTTAGTTTAGAATAAGATTTTTTTTCTATATTAAATCAATGATATTGCAAAATTCCGAGGTCGCAGCGAACTATACCACTATGTAGGTAAGAGATATCATTATATTTTTTTATTTCATTGTTTAGAACAGTAGTTCAAACCAGGTTAAAAATAGTTAAAATCTTTCACTGCAATTTTGGGGTAGGTAGGTACTTATAAAGTTAATCAAAATTTACAAAAAGCGAGGCCACTACGAACTATGCCAATAGCTATTCTGCACTATTCAATAAGTTAAAATTGTTAATGTATTTTTGTTTCTAAGATCAAGAACGCCAAAATTGGCCATTTTAAGCGAAAATCGAAAGTCACGATGTAATAAAGGCTCTTAATGAAGCTGCTGCTGCTTAATGAAGAAGCTGCTGCTGCGCACTTGCGGAAAAAAACAGCGAATTCTCGCCACGCGGTTTTTCCGGGCGGTTTAAAATACGCATACCTACTGAATCGGACCCAACGCACGGCGAATAAAATTCCGCGCGATTTTAGTCACTTTCTTCCAGATCTCAGCCGAGCGAGATGCACATAATGAACAACAGAAAAATATTGCTTTCCCTTTTATTGCGGCGTACCAAAAGATGTCACCAATACTGGGTTCACCCTTTTGCGGCGTAAAACATATGATAGGGTTTTTCTGTATCAATCGCCTAAATAAAGAAAATCCTTGCTAAGATTTATTTTCGCCCGGTTATTTCCGTAAGTGCGTGCACCATTATACAATTTCTTTATGTCACAGAATTTTGCAGTTAAAACCGCGCGAATTAAATTCACTGTGCGGGCTAAGCCTTGCCTAACCCTAAGCCTAACCTAGTAGAAGACTTTACCTAGAAGAAATTTCAATGTGAAATAAGCCGTGCCCCTGTACAATAATTCTGTCTTTTTGTTTTTCCTTTATTGTTGCGTGTGTACAAAATAAATAAATAAATAAGCCTTAAAGATAGAAAATAAGTTATAAAACAAAACACGTAAGTATTTATTTTTATTGCAGGTACTTCTAATAAACAATCAACAGAATTTGTTGCACTCTCCGGCCCTCCTTATACTAAAGTTAACGCAACTAAACAGAATAAAGGAAACATTGCACCCATTTACACTCACCAGTTTGATAACAAACCGACTATCGACGGTATGGAAATAAGGGATCTTGTGAAACACCAGATTGAAGAAGCACAACAAGAGAACTTGGAGTTCCTCAATAGAGATGTCATTAAGCCATTTCAGTGGTCCGACAGTGAATACAGAAACAGGAAACATCAAGGTCTTCCCAATAATTGGGCTTTTGAACCAATCAAACCGAAATGGTCCTGGTGAATCTGCTGTCCTATTTTTCCAATCGTCCATTTTATTTTAAGCTATAACCGAGAATAAGTTTGGATTTGTTATTAATAATGATAAAATTTATCATAAAGAAAATAGTACATAATTAGGTAAAATCCCTTCAAAATTTATCTTTCAATCACGTTTCGTTATAATGGCCTTCATCGTTCGTCTTGTCATGCGCAAATAATTTATTGTCCTTTGTCTGCGTTTTATTTGTTTGTCTGTATATTTTTGTTGTAAACATTTGTCCCAGATGTGTTATTTTTCATGTTTCAATCAGTTGGACAAGATAAAACGAGGTTAAATAAAATTAAATTGTTTACTTCTTAAAGTTGCCTCGTATTTTATTAAAAGTCTCATCATTGTAATAATTTATTTTTAAAATAGAATAATAATTTTATAAAATTTTACGTCTCTATTTACCAGCTTATTATGTATGTCGTATGATTTAAAAGTATTTTAATAAAAATGAAGTGACTAAATGGTTTCGATTTTGCTCTCGAAAATATTAAAATAGTTAAATAAAACGTTTGAAACGATTATTGTCAATAGTTTTATTTAAAAGGCCTTTTCAGCTCATGAATTACTTTCAATAGTAATAAAGCTTCTAAGTAAGTTTCTAAATTTTTCTGTTAAAATTTGCCATTCGGACAGTTTGGCCTTTATTGATATGCCATCCGTTTTCTTATTTTCTACTACTCCGAAATGCTGTTCTACTAGGTCTAGTAGCAGTTTATTTTCAGAAGGAAGCCAATTAGGGTTACGTTTTCGTTTATCGTCACACATTTTGTATCTTGTAAAAGCAGCAGATAAAAAATATGTATTTAGAAGTTGCAAAACAGCATTAGCGAAATAATATGTAGGAGTATTGCGAACTGAGATCTACTATGGCATTGTCACTCAAAGTGTATACAGGGTGGAAAAAATATAAAAAATAACTACCTTAAATCCTTTAGTTAGCTCATTTTACTGAAAGGAAACATTTCTTTATATTCAGAAATGAGTTAAAGTGCATTCAAAGTTTTTCGATTAATCTCTTATTTATACCGGGAATCGAACCGGCTTAAATAAGACAAAATACAAAATACATCCTCGTGTGGGCACCTATTATTAGGTATCATTTGATTCTTAATACGAGACTACAGTAATTCAAAGTGTGTTACTATATAGCTTACACATGCTTATCGGTTCGTAGTTAATGATTAGAAAAATTTGGTGCGCACTGCACCAATTCGACTCAAAATTTTGAGGTATCATTATCCTGCCTACCTCAAATAATTACGAAGATACAGGTGTGGAAGCCAGAGGACACGGTACTCCAGCTCGCACACACGTGGCACACACTTTAATGATCGTAGTTTCAACAGTATTTGAGTGACGGTTAGTTTTTTTGGTTCTCATTGCACCAATTGTGCACAAAATTTCTGACTATAGTCTAAAACGTTAACCTCACTGGTTTGCCATTGCCAGCTAGGACCACGTTTCTTCAGTTATCACACAAAAAATACTCCTAGTAACGAAGTTGTGGTTGCACCTAAAATATTTACTGATACGTTTGATTGCTCCTACTGTGCTTTAAAATATGTATGGCATGCTTAGAATTTCTCTATGCCTAGGCTGTTTTTAAATAGAAGCGGAGCTGCGCGGGGCTGCGCGGAGCTCAGCTAAGCGGGACTGTGTAAAGAGGTCAGTGTTTCCATTGAAGCTGTGCAAAGATGAGTGGTGCAGAGCTAAGCAGTGTAGCTGGTTGAAGATGAGCCGAGCGGGGCTGAGCTAAGCTGTATTATAGCCAGCTCAAGTTAAGCCGAGCGGGACTGTGAAAACATTTTGGTTGCAGTCAGTTAAACAGTGTGTGTCAGACAGTGAGGACGCAATGTGGTCGCTAAACAAAACGAAAGCCCTTTTGTATCATTCGCTCCTAGAGTGTTCTGTATTAAAGTGTTCCATATCGGATAAATCTTCACACTCTCAATGAACTTTTTATCGATTGTCACAATGATAAACGTGCACTCTCGATGATGGTATAGTTCAAACTACAACGAACTCCTCTAGGAGCGTGACGCCACGTAACCCCGCACCCCCCCCCCCCGCAAAGCCCCGCTCAGCCCCGCTTTACCTAGCACAGCTACTTAGCTCAACTCCGCATCGCCGTGCCTCGCTCATCATGACAAAGCTCCGCTCTGCACACCACGCTATACATTTTAATATAATTCTTCTCTACTCAGCTAATGCTGTTTCCACTGAAGCGAAGCGGAGATGAGATGTGTGATTTGAGCAATATCATTGGTAAATTTTTGTAAGTCTCAGCTCAGCTCCGCGCAGCTCCGCTTCTATGGAAACGCAACCGTCAGTCGTAGCAATTTAGTCAAAAAAATGTAAAAAACCACACCTCTTTACGAAATTACGAAAAGGTCCAAAATTTACATCCGGCCATTTATAAAGCTACAGCAACTTTCCCCTCATTTTAGCATTTTGTGTGGAATGAAGCCCTTAGTGTGTCTCTAAATTTTGAAAGAAATCCGTCGATAAATAACGGTACTACATACTTTTCCCTTCCCTATGGAACATATGGTAATGATGACGACGCGACGGTAATGACTTATATGACTTCTTTTGTATTTTTATTACTAAATACCACGCTGCAGAAAACCCCTCCGGCTATTTCTTTGGTGTTGTCCAAAAAACACACAAGCCTGGATATTTGAAAAATATGCAGTATTGATGATCATCTGATTTGTCCTTGTAGATGGCCATGATGACAATTTGTAATAAAGTGTGAACAAGGCTGTTAATGTAAGTCGAAAATTTGATACTCCCGCGTGGATAAAATTGACTTGAACTCCTATAACTCCTATAACTTGAACTACTATAGAAGGATTGTATACTATTATAAATTCAGGCAAAATAAGTAAAAACAGGTATGAAATGCCATTTAAAGTAAAAAAAGAATGCAGCTATGATATTTAATTTATTATTATCTTCAAACGATTCTCAGGCAGCAGTCACTTTTGTATTATGATCCTGAGTTACATAAAAACAAAAGAAGGAAACACAAAATATGTGTGACACGAAAATTTAAAACAGCCACCTCTCATAATTTCTTTTGTTTTCTGGGACCTTATCTCTATAATAAACTTAATAAAATTTTGAACATTTATCCGCTAACTAAGTCTTCTTGCAAATCTACAGTTTCCAAATATATTAAAAGTCTAACTTACCAGTCTACAGAGAATCTGCTTCATATTCTTCGCTAGGATTTCTTGTCACCGATAACTGTGTTTTTCCGTTTGATAAAATAAACAAGTGACACACTCACACTCACTCACTCACACATGCACACAAACACAACACACACACACACACACACACACACACACACACACACACACACACACACTTACATAAGTACAGCAATTCGCTCTAGTATAATTTTTTTATATAGTATTAATGTTGTTATTTCACGTTCTTGGTACCTCTCAAACGGGTTTTTAACTATTTTTTTTTAAGCAAGAGGGCCCTGGTGACCTGTGGCACAGGTTCTTTTTGATACCTATATCAGGCACCAGTCTCTCACAATGCAGGTCTGATAATATTGTAACATCTAGTTAAGAGTACCTACTTAAGTACCTATTGTGGAGAGAAAATAAAATTTATTTTATTATTTTATTTTTTTATTTATTATCATAAATACGTTATTTCGGGTTTTCCACGGATTTGCCATTGAAGAAACATTTCAATCGGTGCAGCCGTCTTTGAATAACCGGTGAACATACACAAAAACAAGCATACAGACGAACATAGAAAGAAAGGAGAAGCCTCATTTAAAGTCGGCTAAAATCACTAAACATTCAATGCAAGCGTTATTTCCACCAAAAAATGGGCGGCGCGGCCGGCGGCGAACATCAAAGAAAAATAATTAATTACCTATGAGTATTGAGGCAATCAGACAAAAAGCGACCTTCCGCTTGTAAGCTCGCATGGCCTCGCGCGCGCTCGTTGTTCCGTTGTTTAACAACTTATAAAGAGCAGAAAAAACCGGTATAAACCACTTAATTGATTCAAAACCCTTTTAATTTTGCTCTTTCATGAAACCGCTTCTTTTAAGGTTTGGGTGGAGCCCAAACTTTTGAAACGGTTTCTAAGAACTCGCGACCGTACCGGTTTGAAAATTAACCGGATAAACAAGCCCAGTGATAATATTACTTACTACTACTTACTAATACTTTTATGTTTCGGAAAACTATTTAAGAATACGTTCAAGTCGTAGACATCGGTTGTTCGCGCCTCCGCCGTGTCATACGGTGGCGCGCGCGCAATCACCATTGTGTCGTATGCATGAAGCACTAAACACGCTCCTGGTAACTTTTCCAGAAATTTATATATTTTTTGATAATTCTAAAAGTATTAGTAATATTAGCTATCTTATTGTGTCTTTTTGGTTTTTATAATGTAATTATGTACTTATTTTAGGATAATTATGTAATTGGGTTTATACCCGTTTAATTATGTTTAATAATAAATAAATAAATTACAAAAAAATCCATCCATCCATGGTTCGGAATTAAAAAAAATCTCTTTGTCATGTCATTGTCATTGTCTGTCACGCTCATAGATTTAAAATGTACAACATACACAATGACAGCTCGAAGATGTGACAAAAAATATATACATGTGTTGTTAGTGAGTTTTTTTTTTTACAAATACAACATACATATTAGTGTTGTCACCGATATACTTTTACATTATAGATTGTTTCAGTTGGTGAGCATTTCTCATATTTTTTGCCAATGACATAAGTAGCGTTGTCCCATAACTTTGTGAGTGATTAGTTAATATAATTAATGGTTAGAGCAGACACTGTTTTGTTTAAGATCATGTTCATTAATAAATTTAACATTAAACGTTAAAATATAACATTTAAACCAAGATTTTTTTTTTTAAATAATAAATAAACCACAGAGTATCGATTTGTATGAAAATTTCTATGTCCCAGTGTCATTTGTCATATTTGAAACTCAAATATTTCGATAAAGTTCAAAGAGTGCATACGGAAATCTTATTTTTAAACCTTATTTTAGGTCATAGACGGTTCATTTTTGTTGTGTTATTAAATATCTGTTATGACTTTTGAGGTCAAATTTAAATTTAAAATTTGTTTCAGAAAAAGTTCCAAAAACTGATTCCAGTTTTTGTGACCACTTTAGACCCTTCAAAAACTATTAAACTACCATTTCAATATATTTTTTTGAAATTGCAACACAATAGGTGGCATTTGAAGCAGCCATGTTAATACTTCTGTCATTTGCCAGTGGATAATACTAAAAACAGTACGCGGGCACCCGTGTTCATAAAAATTTACAGCCGGCTTTTGTTACCATTTTAAGGTAAGTTTACAATACAATTTCACCACTTTTTTGTCATTTTCTAGTAGTTTATAACTTTCACAAGAACTTGGTGTTTATTAATAGACGCAAGGTCACTTCTAACCTTTACAAATAATATTATGGAAAAATTAAGAACGTGTTCGTTACTTCCTTTTTTGTTACTTTGCCGCGGTAACGTATAAGCGGAAATGTGAGTAACAAAAACGGAAATTATAAAGATATGTTTGCATTAGAATAGTTTTGTTTTCTTAGACAATTTTTTTTACGAAATATTTCGAATACGATACATAATTCAAATAGTCTAAGAAAATGCTACTAACTCCGGCAGAATGAAGCGCTACAGAGAAAGGTTACAACAAAATCCGGAAAAAATAGAAGAAATAAGGAAAAACAATTTAGAACGAATTAAGTCAAAATATAAATATAAAAAAGTATCAGAAATTACAGAAAATAAAAAAGCAAATCAAAGAAAGAAGTGGAAAGAAGAGAAAAAAGGACAATTAGATAGAAAAAAAAACTAAAAATGAAAAAAAAAATTTTAGACAGTTAATTTTTGAATTTTTTATTAAATACTTTATAATTTAGTACTCTTAGCGAAAAAATATCTCACTTAAGCAGTGAAGAATTGGTTGTAATAAAAAAACCGCATTATTTACCTGATTTATATTCTTAATAATATATAATAATAATAAAAGTGTGATTTTCTCGATTATTATCTGCTTTTCTAGTGAATATTATGTTTCTTTGAATAAGCCAATACTTGTGAACGAGCTACTTGAGTTTACAGCCTGATGACCAGTTCACCAATGGCATGGCGCGGCGCTAAAGAAATATAAAAAAAATAAATAGAACTAATGATTACTTACAGTTAATTGGTGCGAGCATGCCGCTTGTGATCGCTAGCCATTGTAGTCTAATAACTACACAAAGTTTTCATTAATCTCCCAATGTTGAATTTCACAATTAAACTTACTACCTACGTATAATCTGGTTTTTATTCTCGTAAATATTGTCTTTATCTTCATATAAATAATCAAAGTTTGCTAAACCCTGTGCAACCCGGCCTTATATGTCCCACTTTGTTACCGATGCTTTCTTTTTTGTTACTGTCCCAAAAATCTTCTCATATAAATTTCCATTTAAAATCTCTTTATTGATCTAAAATAACCGATTTATGGTCCATTGAATTAGGTAAAAAAAAACCACAATAATTTGTAGCTTTTATCATTCAAATGTGTTTATTTTTCTTCCAATTAAACATTTAAACTTATTTTATGTACATGGTAACAAAATAAAAATGTATTTAAGTTTTTGATGTATATATATCCATTTCTTGATCTTTCTTTGGGACAATAAATAATTAATTGATCGTATAATTTTAGAAAAACCATTCCAAACGTAGATATTTGCAACTAAAATGCACATTTTTATTAAAATAGGAGTAACAAAATAAGAACCTTCCTTCTTCCCTCTTTCAGTATTTGGACTTAGAACGAAATTATCAACTGTTTTGCGCAAATATCAAAGAGTATAGTCTAATGTAGGTACTTTTTATATTTTAGCTGAAAAGTATAGGCAAGAAGCTCACAAACCTAGCTTCTTGCCTATACGTTTCAGCTACCTTCATACGTAGGTACCTTGAAAATTACTACAAGTACAAATTCCACCGCACCGCGACCTTGAACAGACCGGGACGCTATTATGGCCTTTTACTCGTGAAAATATTGACTTAACTGTAATTTATTCGCTGGATCACCTTACTCTCTCAGGCGGTTAGTTCTTGATTAGGATTTCTCGCTCCCAGGCTTCGTTTTTTCTTTGCGGAGAGAAAAAATCTAAATCTATGGTCACGCTCTTGACGCTCGTCGCCATGAAGCTATAGAGAATACGTCCAGCCGTAGGAATCACCCCTACAAGAAGGTGGTTCGTAGTTTTTAAAAAAAAAAATGCTTCACAAGCACAGACATAGATCTAAATAGACGACGCAACTGTATCTACTTCGCGTGCCCAGCATAAGCCAAAAACACTTATGACGGCTCAGTCCGCGTCCGACCGCTATCTCAGTGACAGACAGCTGGAACGCTATCTAAAATTTGAAAAAATGCCGAATTGTGCGATTAAAAACTGTAAAAACACCACATCTGTGAGTAACCGAATAAACGGAGACGTTTCCTTCCACCGGTAAGTAATTTTATAATAAAATTACGCTTAATTTATATTAAAATTAATAAATTTTGTTATTGAAACCACAAAATGTACAAACGCGTCTATGCCGCTTAATTCGTGATAGACTGCGGGTTTTACTTAGCGCGGTAAATGTAACGTATTGAGTTAATAGGCAATGAATATCGAAGCAGAGTAAGTATTTTATACCGTGCTACGCATAGCTTTTCAAATTGTAAATCGATTAGTGATGTCCACTCTTTAAAACACATTTCTCGATTATAAATTATAATCGATAAAACAGGATTGATTGGATTGACAATTTGTTGCACAAAAAAAAAACTTACATAAAATGCATGTACACCTTATAAAACTATTTAACCGACTTCGAAAAACGGAGGAGGTTATCAAGTCGACTGTATTTTTTTTATGTATGCTCCACGATAACTCCGCCAATTATGAACCGATTTTGATCATTCTTTTTTCATCTGATAGATAAAAGTTTCAATTTGGTCCCATGAAAAATTTACAGTAGACGGTTCAGATGTTTTTTAGAATCCTGAAAAAACAACTTTGTTGTCCACTGATTGTTCCTGTTTTACGCGTCAATATCTTCACGAACTATTGATATACTTCAATGATTATTTTTTATTCGAAAGAGTTTACTCCTGAGATGATCCCATTGTTACCAAGTTTACCATGTCAGGATCTGATGGTGGGATCCAGGGGAAATGAAGGAAACCCTCAAATTTTATAGTTAGTTTAGGTGTTTTATATATTTTCTAAAGATTTTCAAGTATTTGCATCTGGTAGTTATCATCTCATGATGATAAGCTGGTGATGGAAGGGTACAACTCCTCAATGGTTAGGAGTTGGAGGATAATTTTCTAAATATCGTTGATGCGTAAAGATTTAGAGTAGTATACTTTCAGGTTGTTTAGGAGAGCTGATGATGGAAGGTAAACTCCTTAACGCTTAGGAGTTAAAGCATGTTTATTAAGTACTACATGCACGAATAGACCTTTAGTTGTATTCTATCAAGTAATTTAGGTAAGCTGATGGCAGGTAAAACTGCATAGCATTTGGAGGGTGGTGCTTGTCTGAGTGTTCTTATTTAGATATGGGGTACAGTTTTAGTTCTGGCGCATTGCACTACGCTTGCTCATTATACAGTTTTTTAACGGTTTAATTTTCACGTGTTTTTGGGAAGTGAGTTTTAGAGTGAGTTTTTAAATCATAATTAATCCAGTTCAAAAAGTACAATTTACCTTCAGTATTGCATTATGAAGAATACTAGTTATGAATTATAAGTTTGCTGTTTTTATTTTTGTAGTTTTATTTCTCCTCGCACGTTGTTAATATTAAATGGACACTATGATCCCCTAAAATCTTTGTACTAATTTAAATTTAGTGGTGTATATATTTTGTGCTGCTATCTAATAAAAATAATCACCTTTAATAATACAAATTACAACCTTACTGAAAAAAATTTAAAATGAATTATTTAAAGAGCATTCGCCCGGACTAGTTGTGAGACGGGTCGACTTTTTCTAAAACTTCATTTTAAATTTTTTCGGTAATCCAAATTTCATTGTGAATGCAAAAAAGTAAAAATAAAAATAATTTGAATTATAACCTTGTTAAAATTATGTTATTTGGAAAGTTTTTACCTATTCATTATTAACTAAAATGACTTGCACCTAAAATACATGAATGTTGCAACGCAGATCGACTAAAGAATACTTTAGTCGATCGACTTAACATTAGCACGGAAAGAGATTTCCCCATCACTATTAGCGTAGACGTCATTATAAGTACATAAAAAGTGGCACGCTCGGTTTTCATACAAATCGCGGTACTTGCGTCGTCTATTTAGATCTATGTCTGTGTTCACAAGTCAAAACTCCATGTTGAGGTAGCCATTTTCGAACCACAGATTACCGAGCCGCGCAATTTGACAGCTCTTACTAATACTCTTAAAATTATCATAGTTTCTCATTATTCTGTGAACGTTTTAACGAGTAACGAACGACTTTCACGAGAATAAATTATCCATAACAATTGGTAGCATTTTATGTTTGTGAAGGAACTACCGCTGCTGCTACATTGAAAAACATTATAAAAGTAAGTTTAAATTAGTAGCTTGATGATCTGCCAACTCTGCAAAGGATTTACGGAGTGTGAGTTTATGTTCAATAACCTATATAAAAAAACTTGTATTTTTGTTTTCAGGAAGTTGTGAAGGCTGTAAAACAAACAGGTCCCTCCTATGGCGATAATTTGTGACCAAGGATCTACATTCTGAACATGCTTGAAAAGATCTCAAGCAGACACCAAGCGTGAAAACTTGATTAATGAGATGCCTGAAGGTTAGTACTTAGAACTTCTGAAGAAATGGAAATCATTAACTTTAAAATTTATTTATATTTATATTATATTTTTTCACATAAACCTATGTCTTGTGAACATTGAGTTAATTCACCCATTTTGTAATACCAAGCTGCTATATTTTTTCAGGTCATTAAAATTTAAATCGCCATCAATGGACACAAATTCTGTATTATTTAAGATCCATCCTTATAAAGGGCATACATACTAAGCAAAGACCTGTCATTATGTGGCAAAACTGATATACGAATGCTGCATAAAACTACAGATGACCACTTTCAACCAACATCATCACAACAAATGAAGGTAAATTTATATCCTCACTGATGTCATAAATGTGAAAGTACCTAACTGTTTGTTACCTAACATTTTTAGATGACATGTTTTTCCATAAATTTAAATTATATGTTAAAAAGTCACTTAAGCGAAGGTAGATGATTATTTAAAAGAAAATGCATGGATGTGATACTTTTGTATGAAAAACAGAGTGTAAGAAAATTTTCCTCTTATTTAAATATATTTCAAGATTGTAGATTTGTGTTTGGCAACAACATTCCATTGTAAATGTTCTTGTTTCTGTTAAAGCTGATAAGTTTGTTGCGGCCGTTCGTCTTATCAGTTCAAAGATGTCCCAAATGTTTGGTAGGGAAAAAAATTTTTCTATTTGAATAAAACTCTTTGTCTTTGCCCTTGACCCAATGCCTCTTTTGTCATGATTTTAAGAATCCTGATTGAAATAATTAATAAGTCATGAACAAATATCCACACCAACCAAACATACTGATCAACATCAGAAACAAGTTTTTTAAATCAGTTCACATTTATTGGTTTGGAGGTCTTCAGCATCATGCTGATGCTTTAAATTTTTTCATTGTTATTGTTTGTAGAGTCCAAATTCATAAATTTTGTACAATAATAAATAAAAATATAAAAGGGTCTTTTTCAGAATCTAGTATTAATATTAATTTTGTTATGCATCAATTGGCACTTGAAAAGCGCAAAAGGTATACCTACTGAAAGAAAATTACAATCAATAAAATAATTGTATTTTTTTATATGTGATGATGATTGGCAGGCAATGATTTTTTACAGGTTTTGTTTCATTTAAATATGTTACTTGTAGCTGCAATACAGCTATTATATACAATGTAACTATCTTTGTTCTCAGAATCCCGGAGAAGAGACCAGTGGCAGCATGGGTAGGACGGGCATTGTGCTCGGCGAGTCCCACATTACATTAAGTGTGCTAATGCGTAAATGCATTTTTCCCGTGCATAATAAGAAAAAAGCCAGAACTAGATTCCAATTTCGTTATTTTTTTTGCAATCTTATTTTAATTCTAACATTAAGTATGTAATAACACTAAATTTGCTATTAAATGAAATCGGTACCTGGTTCCTACATGTCATCGCTTAGTAATAGTTAGTGTATTACTTGTCATCTCATAACACTTCTAAAAAATTTAAATAAAAGTTTCTTCTTTTTCATTAAACACATGGGTTGTATCACAAGTTGTTGAAATCACTGTTTATAATTGCTTAACTTCTTCCATCAATTATGTACTGATAAAAGAAATGTTATATTTTAGTCATTCACACTTCTTATGTATTGAAAATTAGTATTTATACATTATTTTTTAGCTTATAGGTAATGATTATAAGTAATGACTTATTACTTCATTAAAAATGCAATTTTACAGTTTATTAATAATAACTTATTTTTTTTACTAGGTTAGTCATATTGTTGTATTATTGTGATTTGAATTAAATAAAAAATTAATCTTATTTTGTTGTTTTATTCATTTGAGCATTTAAAAGTATAGGATTTAAAAAGTACACTAGGGCTGTAGTGCTGCTTGTATCGATATCGATAAATTTTAGTATATCGATATGTCGTTCGATAGACTTTGCCGCACTATCAATGTGAAGCTGACATTAGACTAAGAAACGGCCAATAGCAGGCTTGATTCCTATCTGTACTACTATATAATTTGTGAATACGTCGCTCACGTCACGTCAATCAAATGTCAAAACTGTCAGTGTGACTGTCAGACAGATACTTCAGGATAGTGATTCACGTACATAGATGACCTTTTACCTATTTTGCTGTATAACAATTTCTATAATTTTTATCTATTTGTGATACAAAAATCTAAAAAATAACTCTTCGTATCGGAGTAAAAATAACAATAAATCAAACCAATTACAATATACAATGAATTTCTTTAGGAAAGAACCAACTGTCAAAGGTATTTCTTTTTATTTTATGTCAAAAAGTTTTGTTTTAATTTGAAGTCTGCTAATGAAAAAAAAATCTCAAATAAAATTCATAGTTAAAAAACTAACTTGATAAATTATACGTTGTACAGTTATGTCAGGTATAATTATAGAAATTAAATTACCGAAATACAATCTATCTAAGTTAATACTTATTCTTCAGTCAAAATGTTTGTTTACCTACTTCCTTATCATATGACTCATTAAGAAGTCTGATGACAGTCAAGGCATCAAAATGTTATTATAAAATGTGTGTACATGATCCAGATAATTATGTCTTACAAGCTTGTATTGTGAAAAATGTTAAGACCCTATATGGGGTCTGATTCTTTGCTCTCATGCATTTCTGCTTTTAAGTATATTTTTTTCCTACTTTTCCAATTGTGTGTGTGCAGTCTTGTCACAGATTTCAACGTAAATTACTATGATAGTACATATCTAGTATATAAAATCATTGCAAGGCATGGTTTAATAATCTCAAACATATGCCTACTCAATATGTGATTATATATTTCTAGAACAGCAGAGGCAAAATGACAGAGAACTTCGGAAGGCTACCAGGGATTTAGATAAAGATAAAAATGCACTGGAAAGAGAAGAGATAAAATTGGTTTGTATTACTTTTATATTTTAAGTAGCTGAATGACAAATACTGAAGATAAATTAATTCTTCAGACTTGAACCAGACACCTGTGTCCAGAGAACAATGGAATATTATTGTGTCTTATAATCCGGGGTCTGAAAGGTTGATAAGTATAGTAAGTAGTAGTAAGTAACAGATGATAAGTATTGAAAGTGTTTAGAGGTAAAACTATTTAGAAGATGGTAAAAATATGTTTAGTTGATTTTAACATACCTTCTTTACAGGAGATGGAAATAAAGAAAATGGTTAAAGAAGGTAACAATGAAGGCTGTAAAATATTAGCCAAACAACTGGTTCAGTTAAGAAAACAAAGAAACAGGTTATTTACTGCTAACAGTAAAGTAAGTTAATCTTATATTGTTTATTCTTATAAGTTTGGATTACACTATTATAATCCTTCCTACTAATATTATAAATGCGAAAGTATTTGTCTGTTTGTTTGTTTGTTACTCTTTCATGCTAAAACTACTGCAATAGAATGGATTTGGACGAAAGGCACAGATTGTAGATAGCCTTGATTAAAACATAGGATACTGTTTATCGCAATATTACCACGGTAACGGGAACTACGCGGGTGAAACCGCGGGCGGCCACTAGTATTTATAATAATGGTTTTAGATATAAAATATACTTTTTACCTCACACGCTCCGAAATGGAGGTTTTGTCATTTAATTTCTGCATGGAAAATCGCATTTTGCCGCCTATCGTGATAAAGCATAAGAAAAATATGTCATAGTATGTCGACACCTGCCGCCTGCTGCAGATTTTATAACGAATTTTCTATATGATGATAAGTGTAAAAAAATCTGCATTTTTTTGCTTAGTATGAATATCACCTTAACTCAATACTGTCTAAAGTGCCTGAGTTACAATGTTTTTGCTTGCAGGTGTTGATGTGTTCCGAATCGCACTATTTACTTTTTATGCTACATTTTATTCTTATTTTAAATAATCTTGAATTAATTATAATACTCTGTTTTGGATTTATTATTTTAGTTCCTTAAATCATAAAACTATAAAAATAAGATTAAACTATTGGCTTTTTTCACAACCTATGATTGGATTTTGGAATGTGTGAAAAACCTTTATTTTTAAATTGACTTGCACTTAAACATTTTCGGAATCATTTTTATTTAGATTCTAAGTAACATTTTATTTAAATAACTTTGAATTAACTATAATACTGTTCGATCCATATCGACATGCACGATAGTACCTAAGTTAGACACAGTTGACCGGCGTAGACTGAACCCATGTTAGTGATCAGTTATGACTTCGTGATTGGCAAAAAAAATCCCTGATTGATTTTACTATAATTTTTTCCATCAACTTGCACGACAGAATTATTGGTTAAAGTAAGACGTATTGGTCTAAAATTGGCAGGATCAAGCTTGTTTACTTTTTTGGCATTTCGCCAAGAGTCTGGTATGATTCCAGTGTCGTAAGAAATTCTGCATTATAAATGCTAGACTGGCCTCAATGTCTCTGTAAAAAAAACTGTTACCGAAATGTCATCCGGACCCGGTGAGGAATCTTTATTCATTTCTTTAAGGACTTGTGGAATGGCGTCTTCAGTAAATTTCAATAAATTCAACTCGAAGAAGCGGATTCAAGTCTGGTAACAGAGTGGGTGGTTCTTCCTGAAAAACACTTGAGAATTGTTCCGCGAATAGTTCAGCAATTTAGAGTTTGACCTTGCTTCTAACGTAAAGCTGTGGGTATGCTAACTTTTAAAGATATTTGTTTTCTTATATAAGCGTAAAATTTCTTTGGTTCACCTTTTAGAAGGTTACTCTCGTAGGTACTGCGGGCGGCTTTAGTTTGGTTTGACAATTTGTTGTTGACTTTCCGAAACTCATTATACATCTCATCCAATCCAGTCAAGATATATCTTTTCCATTAAGTGTGTTTTTGGTCAACAATCTTTTTTGTATCTTTTGATATCACGATTTATCTGTTACTACTGATCGTACTTTGACTTTTGGTGTGCAAGTGTTAACAGCTTCCTTGACAGTCTCAGTAAAAAACCAATACTGGACCTTAGGGCAATTAAGATCTTTAAGTGTAGCAGGCAAAGATTTTTTAATGATTTTGTTCATTGCATCATAATCAGCTTTATTGTGGTTTAACGGAATTTAGTTTCAAATTCTTGCTGGCGAGTTTGTAACTGAATCGAGACAAATAAACAGATGTGATCGCTCTTTCCAATAGAGGTTTGATGTTCAATGGCAGCAATTAGTGTTTCATCATTAGTCAAAATAAGGTCCAGGTAAGAATGGTTGCCTGGTCTAAATCTGGTGTATTTATCCAATAATTGTTCAAGATTGCTATCTTTTTACCACTGTAAGAACTTGGTTTCTATTGGTGTGACATATCCAGTATCATCATTTATCCATTTTACCCCACCATAATTAAAGTCACTAAATATTGCCACTACGTTGGTCTCCGATGCGTTTTTAGTACATTATCTTGTTCCATTGTGTAGTCCACATAACAGAAATTTTGTCTTTGCAACACTAACGTCCAACCACAGGCGTTCAGTAGCTACATGTTTAGTAGTATATTTGTTGTAAGGCTTTATTACTACACTAAACAATAAAACTCGCGTGAGGCATAGATCGCCACGCCACCACTTCTTTTACCAAAGCGATCATCGTGGTATAGGTCGTTTCCAGGTATATTTATTAAGGAATTGGTTATATTTGGCTTCAGGCAGGTTTCAGTAATTATGATTAACTTTGGTTTTAATGAGTTTACTCTTGCAACAAATAGATCTAGCTTTGAATTAATATTTGTATGTTAATATCAAAAATGGCGACTGTAATGTTTCGGTAGGTGGTAGGACTTGTTGTGAGTCCGCCTGGCTAGCTACCAAGCTAGCCAGGCGGACAAGTCCTCGTCGTGGCGTCAGACTTAGATAAGATGGTGGTCCATCTTATCTAAGTCTGACGTCATTATAACAATGTTTTCAGCATTGTTGTGTTCCGGCAGTTAGAGATAAGATAGCCAGTTCCTCAGTGGTTGAGGATTCCGGAAAGGCTCGCTTCCATCTTCAGCCTTATCAATACTTAACATCAGGTATGATGAAGGCTAAGAGTCTCCCCGTCGTTAATAAAAAAAGAAAAATAAGTGCGGATGAAAGTTTATTCTGTAAAGTTGTATGAATATTTATATTATTATAGCTTGTCGGTGTAGTAGTGGTTTTTCAGTATACAAATCTAGTTTTTTTGATGATTTACAATCATCAGGTGTCCACGGACATACTTTATAGTAATATCAGGCTCTCCATTACTAATGCGCTTGTTTAGTTCTTCTCGCAATTGCGCCATATATTCCCTTTGAAGTGGAGTTAAGTCAGCTGTAACAGAGGAGGCCTTCTTCAGTGTATTATTATATATTATTGCTGAGGACCTCTATTGCGTCAGTCTTGCTATGCAGTATAACCTTCAGTGGGCGCAGTCTTAACCCTGTGCCAGATTTTGGGGCACCAAGACGGTACTGGTTTATTCCATTACATTTCACTTGTATAGTGATTGTATTAATAACAGACGTGCATTCTTTCATGTCATATTCCTTTCTTTCTTCAGATACATCACTTGTTGATTCCGGTATATCATATGTTTTTTTTTTTTTTTTTTTTTTTTTCATTTATTTTCCACATAAAAAGTACACAAATTAAAAAATCACATCTGCCAAACTGCGTAACAGTTTGTCGGCAGCAGCTCTCGTGGATACAGTTTATGTACTTATTTACTAATATAATATATAATAATGTTATAACATTAGTAGCCCTGTGGGCTCTTTCAGATATTTCTTGTATTGCTGATTCAGTTGCCAGCATACGTTGGCGAAGGCGCAGCTGCTGAACTTCTTCTGTGAGCTCTTATCAAAGGTAGCTGGGACATCATGGATCATGGATGTGAGCTCCACAATGAGGTCATTTACATAAATGTTAAAAAGACGAGGGGATGTCAAACCCCCTTGTCTCACTCCACATTTCATGTAATACTCATTAGAGTATGAATTTCCCCACCTCACAACATACACTTGATTGCTGTACCAATATAAAAATATTCTAATAACATCAGGAGATACCCAGAACCATATCAAATGCTCTGGACAAATCCAGGAAACACGCATAAACAGGAGTTTTCCTTTGAACATAATAGCTGACTGTATGTTTTAAAGCTAGTATGGCACTCTCTGTAGGGAGCCACGTCCGAAAATGGAATTACGTGTCCTGCAACGATGACGTCACAGCATCAAGCTGCTTATCCAGTAATCTATCCAAAACCTTTGCTATGATGTGTAAAGAGATTGGTCTATAATTTAGTTTATCCGATGTGTCTCCAGTAGGGTTCTTCACAATTGGTACCACAATCGTCTTCATAAGATCCTTAGGCAAATAAGAATGTCGTACGCACAGAGTAAACAGCATAGCCAGTACTCTACACAGATGAGGCCAGCATGCTGCAAGTGTTCGATGCTAAGTCCGTCATGGCCAGGTGGCTTACCTCGTTTCATATTCTTTACGTTTTTTTCAAAAACTTTACAATTGTTAATACATCCTTGGCAGAGAAACTAATAGGGTGCTAATACTTCATCATCATCATCATCTAATTTATACTTCATTATCTCATGCTTGAAAGAGCATCGAATCGAACCTCGGTGGCATACCCGCCATCTTGAAACAAAAATGTTACAGACAGAGTAAGTACTCTGTCGATTGACATGCGTTTCATCGCTGGCCGCCGAAACTATTTTTTTTTTAATGGATATGCCAGGTTCCATACAAAAATGTTCAAGTTCGAACCCCTTTCAGATAGCAAATGTGCAGCTTCACAACAAGACAATGGGAGCAAACATTGCCATTGCAGGTGCTATGGGAACCACAGCCAAAACTATGGGCAGCATGAACAAAGTGATGAACCCGCAACAAATAGCTAAAGATATGGAGGCATTCAGACAAGCAAGTGCAAAGATGGATATGACAGATGAAATGAGTACGTTGTTTATTAATATGATATTTTTGAAAAAAATATGTTACTTTTATAACAGTCAACACAACATGATGGCATGCATGCATGTCAAACTTTACAATTTGACTTGGAGGACGTCAAAAGTCGCTTGGTCTTTATGCCGCGTTTTCACGGTCATAGTTGACTCGTAAGAGCGGATTATGACGTTTTACTCTGACTTTGCTATGATTGTGTTAACCTGTAAAATCATTAGAGTGCACTCGGATACACGGTTTACTTAAACTATCAATACTATCATAGTAAAGTCAAACTTCATACTAAGTTCACTCTTACGAGTCAACTATGATCGTCAGTACACAAATTTATGGCATTGGTGGGTTTGATAGTGGAACCTGACGTGCTGTCCTACTAATATTATAAATGCAAAAGTATGTCAGTTTGTTTGTTTGATATTTGTTTGTTTGTTCCTCTCACTCCTAAACGGTTGAACGGATTTGGGTGAATTTCGGTATGTAGAGACTTCAAGTAGCACATTGGCTACTTTTATCCCGATATTTCCACGGGAACAGGAACCACGCGGGTAAAACCGCGAGCCGCCGGTAGTTTACTATAAAATAAATTGAAATGTTCACTAATTGCTATATTTATTTGGTATGGATTGTCATATTCCAACCCCCAATGGTAACATTAAGATGTTGGGTCGATTCGGATGTTGAGCAGTCGCGTCGGTCGCGTGACCTGCTTTGTATGATTTGATATGAAGTACTAAACAAACCACGTGAAGTATGAAGTTGCGTTGTTTAGTGCTTCGTTTCGTATAAAATCACAGAAGGTCGCGCGACCACGACTTAATATCCGAGCATGACTTTCGAAACAATATTTTAAACAAACATTTATGGATACTTGTTTGTTATTTTTTTGTCAAAAGTTAAATTTTAGTGGCTGGCGTAAAATTATACTAACCCTTATGTACTTTTGCAGTTTCAGACACATTGGATGACATCATGGACGAATCAGATGATGAACAAGAAACCGAGGGCATTGTGAATAAAGTGCTTGATGAGATTGGCATTGAAATCAGTGGAAAGGTAATTTTTGCAACATATCATATCGTACAGTACCTATAGTCCTAGTGTTAGGGCACAACCCCATAGCAGGCGCCTTGCTTAGCGCCTAGTGACTTGGTTGCTAGGATACTCGGTGCTATACGCGCTAAGCGCCCAGCTAGGCGCTAAGCGCGCAGTGCGGCCGATCTTATAAATATAAGAACGTTCGTTTTACCTTAGCTACTCGCTAGGTGACTTGCGATGTTATAGTCTAGCCGCTAAGCAAGCCTGGGGTGCGGTTGTGCCCTAAGAAAAAGAAAACTAAGGGCCGGTTTCACCACCGACAGATAAGTTCTGGATAGCGTATTTATCTTTCATAATAGCATTCGGAATGCAAAAAAAAACACAATTAGGTAATTGGTTATTGATTGTTTGACATAGGCAAAGACCCTAAATTAACAAATCACATTTAGACAAAGAGTTCATTTTTTATGAGTTTTTAATGAAGTATTGTCTAAATGTAATATTTTCTGTTTTAGATGGCTGATGCACCATCGGTCGCTCGCAATAGAATTGGAGCTTCAACCACAGATGAAGACAAAGAAATTATGGCGCAGCTTGCTAGACTTAAATCTTCATAGATTGAGTAATTAAATTAAATATCTTAATAGCTTGATGATTCTGGGATACTTGTTACTAATTTAAGGGAAAATACAAAAATTAAACGAGAAGTTGAGTATAAGCCTTCCGAACGAAATATATATTTAAGCAAAAAATAGCATAATATATCAACAACAACTTGACTATGTTTCCCTTGCACATATGAGATATAGTTATAATAATATTACGTAACATTATTTGAACTGTTGTTTATTTCTTAAATATTTGTAAGTAATCAATTTATTATGTAATTATTATTGATAAATATTTGTAACCAATTATTATTTAATAGCACCAATCAAATGTCTTTCAGTATTTTACGAAAACCCATTATTATTTATTGGCTCAGTTCAACTTTTGCACATCCCAAAAATGCAATAGATTTAAAGAATTAATTGCAGTATTATTTATACGCAGTAAAAACAGCGATAGGCTGCTAAAACCCGAAACATTAGTGTAAATGCTACTGATTTACGGTTAAAATATGTAAAAAAAATAAGAGCTATACTTACTTTTACGGAAAGAATGTTTGTAAACAAACGCCAATTCTAAACCTCAAAAGTCATTTTAATTGCAAGTTTTTGTAATTATGTGCACCTCATTAATAGCTTACTTACGTTGACATAGTTTTACTGAAAAGTGTATTTGTGGAATAACTACGAAAAATTCACAAATGTTTCAAAATTGAATTATAGATTAATGTTGATTAAATGACGGGAGACTTATACGCCTATAGCGACATCTCGCATAAAATTATTATTTTATACTGCTCAGCAGCTCGTGGCCATGCCCTAAAATTGTTTTGTATTCTCTGCATTCTTTATTATAAAGATTAAAATTTTAAATTCGTTTTCATTCAAATTATGCACCAACCAACTAACAGAAATCATGAACTATCCTGTACATATAATGTAAAAATAAAACTGTGATATTTTTGTATTATATGATACTAATAAATTTATTGTTACTACAATGTTTTTAGTTTTAATTCCTTTAAAAAATTATTTAAATACCTAACAAAGAGAAACGACAACCTGCATCCCTAGCATGGCCAAAAGCAATACGATAAAATGCATTATCTGCCTGGATAAACCTGTATCTGGATACAGGTCAAACCACAGACATAGATCTAAACTATGTCTGTGGGTCAAACACAAAGGTTCATCACAATATTATAAATAAGTTTTAGCGCTGTGTATTACACTCTCCTTTCACAAAATTGCGAAAAAATTAAAAATAAATCCAATAAGTACTTACATACAATATAAAAATTAGTTATGTTCGGTCACGAAACTCACCAATTCAATTAGGTACGAAGGTGATTAAAAAAGTTCTCGGAAATCGATACAGTATATTTCTTTTTGCTAGTGTTTTTATTTTTATTTTTAAGTCTATGTCTGTGGGTCAAACACAAAGGTTCATCACAATATTATAAATAAGTTTTAGCGCTGTGTATTACACTCTCCTTTCACAAAGATTGCGAAAAAATTAAAAATAAATCCAATGGGTACATACAATATAAAAATTAATTATGTTCTGTCACGAAACTCACCAATTCAATTAGGTACGAGGGTGATTAAAAAAGTTCTCGGAAATCGATACAGTATATTTCTTTTTGCTAATGTTTTTATTTTTATTGTTAAGTTTCATTATCATTTAGTATATATGCCAAATATCAATTGATGCTGTCTTGTCCTTTTAATTTTATTAAGATAAAAACAAGATAGGTACGCGCGGTGATAAAGTGCCTGAAAAAAATTGTCAACTACGGATATTTATTCGGATCTATTCAGCAGTCATTAGCGACTGATGCTGTACCTTATTCCATGTTCGCATACTGTAACTGTAACCGACAATAGCCGATTTTAAAAGAGGCAAATCGAGCTATGAAGATGACTCTCGTTTCGGTCGAACGTCCACGTCTTTAAACGAAGAAAATGCCAAAAAAAAATGGAAGGAATTGTAAGTACTTGATGACTCTCTAAAATAATCTGCAGAGATCCTAAAGATTTCATTTGGTAGTTTCCAATCCATTTTCATAAAAAAAGTTGGGTCTTGTTTCACCATGGTAACGGTTCTAATCGCTCCGACGACGTTGCACTCACGGCAATCCATAAGTAATCCTTTAAAATTTAAGATATCCACCATATTCATCGGACTTAACACCTAGTGATTTTTAGTGGAACAAGATTTCACGACAATGACGCGGTAATGGCCGCGGTAGAGGAATTTTCGAGTGTCAAGGATTTTTTTTCGGTGGTAATAAAAAAGTTAGAGATGCATTATACCAAATGTTTAGAGTTAGAAGGAGATAACGTAGAAATTTTTATTTATTTTTTTTACTTTTGACTGATGCTTTAAGTATAAAGAAAAGATGGCGAGCCTGTCTTATTTTTGTGTTTTTTTCAATGCCTAGATGAATGCATTAAATCTAAAGAGTGGAACGCCAAAATGGCAACAAAAACTTTATAAAAAATAGATTCCAAAAAAAAACAAGTCAGTTCAAGGCATGAATTCTTGGTCCAAGGAGTTTTTAACTATAAAATTGACACTTCAAAGAGACTTTACTCCTATGAAAAATATAAACATGGCTGTATGTATCGGGGTCCCTTACACCAAGAAAACATTTGAAATTGGAATTATGTAATATTGTGCACACATTCAAATATAATGTATTAGCTATCTCTTTAATTTTCTTTTCGTGCTTTTTCGTGTCTTTTGTTTTACTTATCAGTAAAACATGGCAAATCATCAAATTGTGAATGTAGACTACACGTCTAGACTCTAGGTCACAGTCACACACAGATATAATGAAAATTATCATTGCATTGCCTACAGAACTAAATTTCTAAAGAAAAAATTGGTGATTTTCGATCCTTTCGATATTTTTTCCGCGAATTATTGTCACTGATTGGTTTTATACACGTTTTATAATTTATAATTTCTTTTTATTTAAAATCACAGTAGGCACTGTAGGTAGGTGTATAAAGTAGAGTATGCTCCTCGGGGACACAAGTGTCTCAGCCTTGGGCAGACTTGAATCCTTCGCTTCATTCAGGATTCTTACCATAATTCCCTCGCTTCGCTCAGGAATTAACGTCTTAATTCCTTTATTAAATTCCCCTTGATACCGTCGTTGGGTAGCAATGAAACAGCTTATGTTGGACTCCTCGAACACCAAGTCTCATCAGTTTGTCTAAAAGGGTGGTTGTAGGAATGGTATCAAAGGCTTTTTTAAGGCCTAGGAAGATGAAGAGTACCTTTTTTCTGTTATTAAGACCAGGGGGGCTAAAAAGGATGTAACGCGTGATATTGCTAAAAGTAATTCATTAGCAGAATTTCTTGCAGATCCTAAACAATTCCTCTAATTTATGATTTTGTAATTTTTGCATTTTTCAATGCTATTTTTATACTTATGGTAAATTTTAAATAGAAAAATATTGGAAAAAAAAAGCCTGAGAATTCACTTGTGGCCGAGTTAATTTTTTCCAATATTTTTCTATTTAAAATTTACCATAAATTCCTCTAATTTTCGTAAAATAGTACTTTTTTTTTGCAATATTGCTTCAATTCAATTCGTTAGCAGAATCTATTTTAAATAAATAGAATCTTTTTTTTTTATTTTTTTGTCTGATGTATGTATACCGATTACTCCGGTGTTGGTGATCCGATTTTAATAGTTATTTTTTTGTTCGATCGGGTACACTGTCAATTTGGTCCCATATAATTTTTACGAAGATCGTTTTAAGCCTATTGAAGTGATAACTTCTTTAGCGGCGTTGAGCACTTTTTCTGTAATGGGTATAAAATCTTAAACTCGCGTCAGGACACGTGACCTGATCGAAAAAGCGTAGGACGGATGGAGAATGTTGAGGTGACAGGTTGACTATGGTCTCGGTTGCTTAGCGACAGACTGTTGATAATGTCTTTTACTTGTCTCTTGTTTTATTGTCAATATATATTTTTCGATTCTCTATAATAACTAATGTTTTCTTATATCTTATTACCTAACTTAACGTTCACTTTAATATGGTTTGTCATGTTTGTGTACGATAGCGCAATAAATGAATATTGTATTCTACCACATAAATGATAGTACTTTTATACTGATAAAGCAATTGGTGCAAAATTATTCCCTAGCCATTCCAAAATATCAAACATGCTCAACGTTAATAATCAAGTTTTCACTTCTGCCGGCACTCCCGGAGTGCAACCCGTCTTTTTTTTTTTTTAGCTTAAGGTTTGTTTACTAACAATATTTCCATATGTTGACTGGGGTATATGTATAAGTACACGATTTAATTAATGTGTTATGCAATTTTTTTCATTTGGGTTTTGTGAAAACTCAAAGTTGACTTGTTTAGATTTGTTAGACTCAAAATTGATATGTAATATAGTATTATTAATTTCATTTTTTTATTAATTCATTTTATGCCTTCTATCGTTAGAAGAATACAAAAAGAAAGTGCGAAAGTGTTTGGTTGTCATTCCTTCACGCTATATCTAACGAACCATTCAACTTTATTTTAAGGATAGAGGCAGCTGAAAGGATGAAGGCTTCTTTTGTCCCAATATTCCCACGGGAACGGGACCACGCGGGTGAAACCGCGGGCGTCCGCTAGTCATTATAATCCTTAATACAAAAAAAGTTAAATTCGTGGTCCCCTTAGTTATTTTATTAACGACGTGTTAACGCAGTTAGCTTAGGTCCTTAAAAGTAGTTACACACAGTGTTTTGTCAAATGATATTCTGACAGAATAACTCTGAGCTTGAGAATATAAAACAAAAACATTCATTATCTACCCCAAGCTAACACTATGCTTATAAGTAAGAGGGTTTTATTGCAATATTTCTATTTGTATCATTTTAGAAACACCAAACAAATGAATACGCCTTAATGGTTTTACTTATCAATTACACAGGTTTTCATATAAGAATCTACGATTTAGTACTGGCGCGGCGGTATAGGGAGTCACCAGAAAATGGTATTACCTATCCTATCTATTTAAACACTGAGGGTTTTGGCACATACAGATTAGGAATGGCCCATTGTAAGTACTCATTCTATAATATTGGCATGATAAATATACCTAGGTTTTCTGTTAGGTATTGATTTTTTGCAAATATTTACTCCAATCTTGAAAGTGATTTCTCAGTTCATTACTCCTATTATTCATAATATGACAAAACTTGATATTCTTTTCTTTTGTATCTTTTAAATGCAATATAGGTAGGTAACATAATTATTTTTGAATGCAAAATACAATTTTACTGATATAGGTATGTAATTTTGTCATTAATACATATAATCATAGTATGCTTGGTTTAACCACAGAATACTTACATTACAACATACATTTGGTATCATTTTGTCAGATTAATTATTGTAAACTTATTAATTTCATGATCCGTTGAAAACTATACTCTATTAGTTATAAATCTTAAGAGCCGCTAGTAGAACTAGCGTCTGAATTTTGAGTTTTCAATTGTAGTTGCTTACATGCTGTAAACAACAGGAAGTCTATTAATATTGGTATTTCACATGACTATATTACTATATCAAAATGTATTTACATGCTATCGGAGATCCTTCAGAAGCAGTCATTGAAATTTAAGCTTAGTTTAAATAAATGTATTTTGTTTCAGCTCACTTGCTGCCGACTCTGATAGATGAGGCGCAAAGGCGATACTGTCTCAAGTTGAGCCGGAGAGGACTGTGTTCGGGCCTATTAGTGTTATCAAATCTTAGGCGAATAGTTGGCCGAACCATGGGACATCTGTTTGATTGCTATTTTATGAAAAATGTTTTTCATTATATTTTTTTCTAGGGCAAGAAAGCAATGATATATTCTCAAAATTTTTATCATTTCATATAAGTATTGTTTTGTTATGTTATATTATAATTTATAAGTTATCCTTTAATACATATCAATATTAACTAACAGTGTCTTTAGTATTTGCTATAAGAATAAAAATTATTAAACTAAGTTTTTTCAACAATGATTTCTTGATTATTTTTAATTAGATTAGCTTTTATTGTAGAACTCGTAGTTATTCGTGGCTCATTATTGTTATTTAAAAAAGAATGTTACTTTAAAAGTTAAATATTATTAATAATTAAATGAATTACTTAATAAATGAGGTAGTAATTAATTTGATAAGTTTAAGTAAATAAGTACTTGTAATAATTAATATAATATTTAAAACTCTGGCATTGATTTTGTTATTCCTTAGAATTGATCAAATAGTAATTTCTGTGTAATTGTTAGGTACTTATGTACATAGAGTTTATAAACAAAATACATAGCTGTAAAATCTCTTCTTATGCATGATAGACATAATTGTTGGGTTCTTATTTGTAATAAATAAATGTACTTAACTATTATATTTGATTGAAAATAAAACAGTAGTAGAAACCCATTTTTTTATTTACTAAAAAAATTTTAATCTTCTAACGAGCAGCTAGATGGTCATCCCTCCTCACTGTAGTGGTAAAAAATAATTGTATTCCTTATGTGCATATTCATTTCAGGCTGCTCCTTTTGGGGTGTTAGTGGCTACAAAAGCATCCTCATCATTACAAATGTGGGTCTGTGCAATAATATCTGAAAAACAAAAACCAATCTTTAGCTTTTAAAGGTTTAATACATAGAAGGTATCTAAGCCTACAATTATTTACAACATAAATAATTATAACTTTTGTGTGTAACATTAGAAGATATCTACTTATTTTTAATGATAAAACTTGTAAAGTTGATGCCCTAAGTATTTAAATTTTAAGTACTTACCTACTCAAAATGTGGGTTCGATGTAGAGAGGGATTTGGTACCTATTCTTGTACTACTAACTTTAAGCATTCAAGGAGTGATAGATATCTATAAAAGAATCTACTTAGAAAAGCACTTAGAGGTAGATAATAAGTCGGAGAATGTAACCACTATAAGGTAAGTCAGTAGTAGTAGTAAAATGTTAGTATTATGCACCTATTTAGTTACTTACCTTGGAGGAATTCGTCCAAGCTTGGAGGCAGTAGGTCTTTATTGGCGTCAATGAGACGAAAGAAGCCGACAAACTCGGTGTCTGGTACTTCGAAGAATAATTCGATTCTTCACATTGCCACACTTTGTCTACGATACATTAAGCGCTCCTTAGCACAGGCATTCTTCAAAAAGTGTTCGTAAAGTGGTAACTTTGTTATATAAAATAAATTTTATGGAAAAAACACAACATGTACAAAATGAATTGTAAGAAGTTGCTCCTTAGTATCTTTTTGTAATTCTGTTAGTTGACGCTTGAGCAATTCCTATTTTGTGGAGCATTTTACGCTTTTCCATACAAAACTGTCACATGAATGAATTGCAAAATATGAATCAAATTCAATTCCTATTGTGAATTGCGAGAAAAGTGCCATTTTACGATTCTGAATCTGAATTCTAATATGAATCTAACGAGAATTGCAAAATCCTTGCTTTTTAACCCCCCAGAAGCGATATGGTTTGTGAGTTCTTGAACAGCATCGGATGTTGACATAAATCCAAATTGATTGTTGGAAATGATGTTGTTGGTCTCCAAGTATTGGGTAAATCGCGTATTATAAATGCGTTCTAGAGGGATGTGAAAACAGCAATAGGTATATAGTTACACGGTGAGTCATCTCCACTCTTGTGGATGGGGTGAATGTTCGCTTTTTTTAAAGCATCCGGAAAAATCCCTGTCAATGGGGCTGATAGAATTGTAGCGTACCGTTTCAAAATGGTGGAGGATATATTGTCCCAGCCGACTGCTGTGTTTGTTTTTAAGGAGTTAATAGTAGTTAAAACTTCATCTTCGTCTGTTTCTAATAGGATAAATGATTTTGAACATGATGGGGGAGGAGGCGGTGTTTAAAGCGGTGGTGTTGCGAAATAGGAGTTCACGTTATTAGCCGAGGTAGTGGGCGACACTTCTTGTTGGAGAAGGTGAGTGGGAGGATGTTTTGATGCGGATATATTGGCGATTCGTTTAACAGACTTCCAAACCATTTTCGATTTTTTTCCGGCTTTAATTAACTCATTTTTATGAAATTGACTTTTTTTTAAATAATTTATGCAAAATTTGCGGTATCTAGTGTAGGTTAGCTTTAGTGTATGATTGTCTGGACTTAATTTATATTTTCCATGGAGGGCGTCTCTGTTTCTAATACACCTTAATATCCAGGTGTAATCCAGGAAACTCTGACGTATTAACAATGTTTTCAGCATTGTTGTGTTCCGGCAGTTAGAGATAAGATAGCCAGTTCTCAGTGATGAGGATTCCGGGAGAGGCTCGCTTCCATCTTCGACCTTATCAATATTTACCATCAGGTGTGATGAAGGCTAAGAGTGTCCCCATTGTTCATAAAAAAAAAACCTTACTATCCGGACATTATGTTTTTTTTATATTATAAGTTTATCTTTACGGTCCCTATCCACTTATATAAGTATTATCGTGCGGCGCGATGTTGTTTTTTTTTAATGGCTGATAGTGAAGAGGCTAAAGGGTTCAAACCTTATTAAGAAGAATATATTTTTTACTATTTTTCTAAAAAAATACATTTAAGTAAGGTACAGCCGGATTGCAAGGTCCACTTTTTTACAAATTGAAATAAAACCTATATTTAATCATTTAGAAGAAAAAGATGTTTACAATGAAAGCTACGATTATTTCAAAATCCAAATAAAAGTAGTTATTCAAGCTACAACGATAATTAGTTAGGTTTTTAAACATTTTTAAAAAACCTTATTTTGGGCTTTACTAAACATGGTATGTCCAATAAGGCCCGTGTCGTTTTTAAGTCTTTTGGAGCAAAAGTAAGCATTAAAGACCATATAAGGTTAAATACACATCAAAATTGTAACATTCATAAACTTCCATGAAAGCAATCGGATACTAAAATGATCAATATTTTGTTAAAAAATATACTTTTGCACTGTGTAATAATATAGCTGAGGTATCGAATTTTTAAGTGTTTATTGTATTAATATTAGATTTTACTTATAAATTATTGTTATTTATGCTAAAATTAAGTAATTATTGTTTATAATCCTATTAAGGCCCAAAGTAAGCATTAAAGACCATATAAGGTTAAATACACATCAAAATTGCAACATTCATAAACTTCGATGAAAGCAATCGGATACTAAAATGATCAATATTTTGTTAAAAAATATACTTTTGCACTGTGTAATAATATAGCCGAGGTATCGAATTTTTAAGTGTTTATTGTATTAATATTAGATTTTACTTATAAATTATTGTTATTTATGCTAAAATTAAGTAATTATTGTTTATATTCCTATTAAGGCCCACGCAACTAGTTCGTTGGGCCTTCCTAACCGTTGTGGGCTTTACAACACAAATTGAATATTTACAAAATAAATAGCTATAAAATCGCACATGTTTATGTAAATATCAAATGAGTAATGATCAAATAAACACAATAAATAAAAATCTACTAACAAATCATAGTATAAACAAGTAAAAACTGACGTTTTTTAGGAGCCAAAATTAGTAATATGAGCGGCCGCGACCGATGTCGGCGAACTACCGGGTGTCAGTGACAAGATGGTGGCCGCTCGCTGTCCGCTGCTGCGTTTCGGCGTTCATATTGATGTGTTTCATGCATGCTACGAAGTTGCCACGGATCAAATGTAATAAACATAGTTTTCTGCGCTCGGGCCTTGGAAAACTGTGGGCCTTGTCAACCGGTAGTACCTTACTTAAATAATTTATGTTTCTCTATCTTAGTTCAGGGATAGTGTTCCATAAAAAGTTCAAGGTTTCTAATGTTCTTTTACCCCCATTTATGATGAGTTATATTGAAATGCAAAGAGCGACAGCGTCGTTTACTTTAAAATTTAATGAAATTTACACTCCTTGTTTACCTGCACGATAAAGTCTGAGCTCTTGCATATTTAACAAGTAAAGTCGCCTGAAGATTAATTTAAGACACGTCATTTCGTCTCAGGAACTTAAGCGAGCAGCAACTCCTAAGATGATGATCCCCGATCATTTGTTTGACGAAGGCATCAATAATTCTCTGTTAACAACTGACATGAAACATGTGCAAAGTAACAAAATCGTTTACGAAAGAACACAAAGGGATTATGTAAGTTCTTAAAGATCGTGTTTAAGCTTGGTTCCGTTTTCGGTTCTGCGTATGTATGCTTATATTTTAGCTCCATAAATACTAATTAAGTGCTTCACTCGTTTCTAGTACCTATAATTTCAATTAAATAATTGCTGCTTAGATAACATGAGTTGACTATAGAAGCAGTAGATATCATTGAAGATTTGGGTTCCTAATGAGATGTAAGTATTTATTATAAATGCTATGATAGCAGTTCCTCAGGCCTCAATTCAGCTAAAAAGTGGGAATGTAAACGTGTATGTAGGTACCTGCTGTTTTTTAGAACCTACAGATAAGTAGTCCCAGATTATTAATTCGTACCTTTAACTCCTTTCGTAGGAGCAAGAACAGCGCGATTTGTTGTCTTCCCAGGACGGCGACACCTGCGAGATCCACGACCAGTTCTACAGAGACCACAAGCTGCTGCTGGTGCTCTTCCGCGCCCTCGCCGTCATGCCCATCACGAGATCACGTCCGGGTTCGTTAGGTCCTAATATATGAAAGAATATGAAAGTTTGGGTGTTTGTTACTTAATCATTCAAAAACGTCAGAACGGATTGGGAACCGATTGATTGGGTTTCGGATGATATCCTACTAATTAGTAATGTACAAGTTTGGATACTTATTTAGATGTATGCAACGCAATCACGCTAAAATGCCTGAACTGTAGGTATACCAACATATAAATGAAATAATAATAATGTTAGTTACTTTATACACCACCTGCATCTGTAGCACGTATTAAATATCAACTATTCTCAATTTGAAAGTAAGCTATTAAGCCCGGAGGGAGCTAATGTTGTATGGAACTTCCCTTGGATAATTATGATAACATTTAAATTTGGAACGCCAAAATGTCAACAAAAACTTCTATCAAAAATAGTTTCGAAAAAAAACAAGGTTCAACTATAAAATTGACACTTCAGAGAGACTTTACTCCTATGAAAAATATAAACATGGCTGTATGTCCCATCGGGTTCCCTAGCACCAAGAAAACATTTGAAATTGGAATTATGTGATAATAAGCGCTCATTCAAATATAATGTAATAGCTAAATATCTCTTTCATTTCCGAGTCAAATGTGTACTCTTGTCTTGACTCTTGGTCACAGATATGATGAAAATTATCATTGCCTTGCCTACGGAACTAAATATGTTTCGATATATTTTTTCCGCGAATTGTTAAATTGTTGTCATTTATTAGATTTATAATTAATAATTTAAACAGTAGGTGTATAAATTAGTATCTTAGCCTTGGGTAATAAAGTGTCTTAGCCTTGGGCAGACTTAAATCCTTAATTTCCGTCAGGACTCAATATGCTGCCCATGACATAAGACACTGCTTTATCCCCTTAGTGCATAATCTACTATTACAGCCAGAACGGTACATAGGATAGGTAGTGTAGAAATGTCCCTTAGGGTTTTTCCGAATTTCCACGCTGACGAATTCTTAATTTTGAATCAGGTATTCAACTCTGAAAAACTCTTACTGTTTCCTTCTTTTTAGGTACAATAACATTCAGCTGGCGATCCTCGGCTACCGCCTACGCCCTTTGCTTCTACGTCGCTTCCACAATCATAGTGGTTTTCGTAGGATACGAACGCATCATGATTTTACGCTCTATCAAAAAGTTTGACGACTACATCTATTCCATTATCTTCGTTGTTTTCTTGGTGCCCCATTTCTGGATCCCCTTTGTGGGTTGGGGGGTTGCTCCTCAGGTCGCTATTTATAAGACTAATTGGGGTAAATTTCAGGTAAGCAAACAATGTAAAATCCATACTGTCCGTTACTTTTTACAAACTTTTCTTTAGTAGCCATTATAAGAGATAAATAGACCTTGAAAAAAAGAGAGGCTTGCAAAAAATAGAGGCTAATAAACATGTACAATAACAGCTACAAATGGGGTCTGGTACACTTGCGCGAATCCATATTTTGCGATTAGATATTTTTTTATCATTAAGTAGTAAGTAACTAGTTTGTTCGTTACTTAGGTACGATCTTCATTTTTAACTAACTTAAAAAACCTTGGCTTTTCCAGGGTGCCACGTGTATCAGTAGGACCTCATTTAACTGCGACAAGAATATACTAGATTAGAACATTCCATGAAAAAACCTTACTTCCTACCTACTAATATTATAAATGCGAAAGTGTGTGAGGATGTTTGGTTGGATGGAAGATAGCCGGGATTAAAACAAAGGACTACGCGGGTGATACCGCAGGCGGATTAGTAGGAAGTAGGATTTTGTTTCTTTGAATGTTCTAGTCTAGTATTTCTTGTCGCGGCTAAATGAGGTCTTACTGATGCGCGTTGCACCCTGGAAAAGCCAAGGCACTGAACTTGAATACCGCCACCATCGATTTTGGAAGTTGGTTAAAAATGAAGATCGTGCTTAACTAACGAACAAACTACTTTTTTACTTACTACTTAGTGATAACAAATATATGTTCGCGCAAATGTCCATTCGCGCAAGTGTACATTCGCGCAAATGTCATTAGCGCAAATGCCTTTCGCGCAAGTGGCTCGATCTCCTAAAAATGCCACTAGTTTTAATACTTAAGTATTTTTTTCCCGCACAGGTCCGATACTACAAAGTAACTGGTGAGAACTTACAGTTTCCCAATTTGAAGACTTTGATTGTTATTATAAGCGTCGGTTGCCTTTTGCTGGCTATTTGCTTCCTGCTGAGTTTGTGTGCGTTGCTGGACGGGTTTCCTTTGAAGCACACCGCTGCCTACTTCCACATCATCACGATGATCAATATGAACTGCGCCTTGTGGTACATTAACTGTAAAGCAATTAAGATAGCTTCGCAAAGCCTTTCTGAGTGTTTCCGCCGGGTAAGCACCTATTTTTTCAATGTTAGGTATGTACATAACGGTTCCATTTAACCGTTTGCAAATTAGGTACCTACAATAATCAGTGAAATCTGCTTCTCATATTCTCAGGATGTGAACATAGAGTGTTCAGCTAAGCTTATATCCCGCTATCGGTACCTGTGGCTGAATTTGTCAGAACTGTTACAGTTATTGGGGAATGCGTATGCGCGCACATACTCCACTTATTGTTTATTTATGTAAGTAATTTTAAAGCTTCATAGGAATATATATATATATATATATATATATATATATATATATATATATATATATATATATATATATATATATATACTTATATTAAATTTGAATTAATTTTAATAGTCCGTTTTGGTTTTATTATATTATTTTCGTTCCTTGAATCATAACAAACAATAAGATTAAACTATTTGTGATAAGAATATTATGTTTAGGCTGAGTGAGATTTTACTTCACAACCTATGAATATATTTCGGAACGTGACATAAACTTTAATTTTTATATTGCCTTTATCTTGTACAGTCAGCAACAAAACTCCATGAACACATCCAAATTTTCCAAACACCTGCACACTATAAAGGTTCATAATGTAACTGAACAGGCTGTTGTACAAATCTCTGTAGACATTTGGGAATACGAAAGATCGATGTACATTATTTTTACAAAAGTAGCTGAACACGTTTAATTCTAAAATTATGTACCGGCGTCGCTAATAATAATCCTTGTAAAAACTTCATCTGCAACAGAGTCGTAAGACAGTGGAACAAGCTTCCAGAAGATGTTGTTTCAGCTGCCAACATCAACCAATTCAAGAACAGACTTGATAAATACCTACAATATATGGATTAAATAAATTATGCCACTATCAGGATACAGGCGGTATCAGTTGCATCAACTGCTTGCCTGTTAAATAATAATAATAATAATAATAATTACATAATTAGCCTAATCTGTAAAATATCAAAATTTGCTGAGCAAGTTTGACTACATAAATCCACTGATATGTATACTACTCAAAACTTGCTGAACATAATTACCTATTTTTTTACAATAATCTCCTCTAAGTAGCGATTGCAGTACTGTAGGCAGATGTAAACCACTTATATTGACAGAAATAAAAACAAAAGATAGAGAGAATGTTCGTGGAATGTGCAATTTAAAAAGAAGAATAGCTACTTGTAAAAAAAGGTTTAATAGAAAACAAACAGTTCAACGGAAAAATCTCTTGTAATAAACTAGAAGGTTAGAAAGATTAGGAATATGAAAACTCTTTATTAGAGAAAATAGGAAGTGTAGGACTCGATTTTGATAAGCCCGACTGTCAACACATGAGTAATTATAACTAAGGCAATAAGATAAATCATTTAAATATCATGTTTGATACAGTCATCTTCAAAAGTCGCTGAACATTTTAGTACAGTCAAGGTCATAAATATATGTACAATCATCATAAATAGTCGATAGGTAGAACAATATTTTCGATCTTACAGTCCGATCGAAACGCATTTCTGAGAACACGATATCTAGGAAATAAAATAAAACAAAAAATAAATAAATTATGTTATAGACATAAGTAGATATTAATAATTGAATTCAGTATGTTATTATCAAAGATTTCAGTGGGTATGAATTGGAGCTATAGGAACGATCTACAAGTAACACCCTGAAAAAACCTTGAACCGCGAAAAAGTAAAACTATTAAATTGAAATTTTATAAAACTGACTTCTACAATCCTGAATAAAGCCACCACCACTCCTTGGAGTGTAACTTATCCATTAAAGAAAATAATTTGTAAAATTTATTCATTAATGTCGTGAAACACAATTGAATTGAGAACCTCCTCTTTTTGAAGTCGGTTAAAATCTAAAATAGTAAAAAAGTGTAAGAAGCGAGAGGTTGGCATAAACAAATGACATGTCAATGATGTCACGACTAAAATGAAAGAGACAAATGTATTAAATGACAGTGCTGTTCTTTTTTCGGTGATTGTCATCAGTCTAAATTCGAAAATTGGTTCGGTCATGATATAACAAATCAGTTTTAGACGATACTACGTCCAGCAACTTTTGGAAGTCTACTATCCAGCCACTTTTGGAAATATACTGTCCAGCAACTTTTGGAAGTTTACTGTCCAGCCACTTTTGAAAATATAATGTCCGGCCACTTTTGGAAATATACTGTATAGCTACTTTTAGAAATTTATAATATAAATGGAATTTTGTTTGTAACTATGTTC
The DNA here is from genome assembly GCA_910589605.1 of Chrysoteuchia culmella. Taxonomy (NCBI): domain Eukaryota; kingdom Metazoa; phylum Arthropoda; class Insecta; order Lepidoptera; family Crambidae; genus Chrysoteuchia; species Chrysoteuchia culmella. The sequence goes on from OU342651.1 coordinate 10,328,721, forward strand.
AGTAATTTATGTACAATTCATGTGTCTAGTGTCTTTTGTAACGTTATTTTGTTCGGCAAGTTTCGTTGCTGACAGTACCTCATGTCAATGTCAATATTTACCGAATCGTTTTTATTGTCATTTTAAGTAAAAATTTATTCCTATTTTCAATAACTTTGAATTAACTATAATACCTACTCCCTTTTTAATATTTTAATTTTTTATATCATTACAAATAAGTAAAACTTAACGTACTTGTAGTGTACTTTACGAGCTTTATTTAACATGTGATAGGGATTGTGATCGGGACGCGTTTTAAAAGGTATTGAATGAACGAAATAGAACTGTCTAATCTAAGCAAAGTGACACACGAAAATATCTTTCAAATATATGCAGAAGTATGAATGTAGTGTCCTCTTAATATCATTCAAAACATAATTCGTTCCAAAAGCGATTGCTACTCTAAGTTAGACAATGCCATAAATCGCTATCACAATCACTAAACCTTTGAAAGGGATTGCGATAGATTTTAAAATTAGACAATTAGGCAGCATGTCGTTTACCTTACTTGTATTCCAGGTTCACAAATATAACAATCGCCGTATATGGATCCCTATCAGAGATAGTGGACCACGGATTCAGATTTAGCTTCAAAGAAATGGGGCTGTTCGTAGACGCCGCCTACTGCTCCACACTCTTGTTCATATTTGCAGATTGTTCGCATAAATCGACTCAAAAGGTTCGTCGCCCCTTCCAAAGTTGATCTTGTGTTTATTTTTATTTAACAGCGAGCTTCAGTGCGCTAACGAAGTGTGAAGTGTCAAGCTTTTTAAGAAACGTCTGCAGATTCTAACGATTTTGAAGTTATTTCTTCCTATTTCTGCCAACACAGTTTACCATAAATAAAATATTGCTTATATACGAAATCCACGTTTTTGATCGTTATAAATAAAGAGATATCGCCGTGTGACAATATACCAACCTACACATACTAGGTCCTTAATCGTTGAAAACATTAAAATTTATAATTATTTCAGGTGGCTGACGGAGTTCAAGAAACACTTTTAACTATTGATATTTTGTCCGTGGACAGGCCAACACAAAAAGAGGTAACGAATATATTCATATTCATTTATTCATTGCTAGTCACAGTACATAAGGTGTTTATTTATTTATTTATTTGGACAACCAACAAGATCATACACCTTAATTGCTAGGAGTTACAGCTAGTGGTTACAAGAGTTGGTGCTGTCTTTATTAAAGGTTGCCACGGAAAGCAAACTTGTTAAAAGTTGTTAACAGTTGGGAGCGTAAGGCGTCCCTTAACTTAAAAAAAGCAATACAATATTATCTTACTAAAGCTAGTAAATACAAGAAAATGCCAAGATAATTTTTTTTGTAGAATTACAAAGGAAGCTGTGCCTTGTTCAGCCAGGCAGACTATAAATTAAAATACTTATACTTAGCTTAATGAGGACAATTTCTTTTTAAATATAGGTAAACTTAGTCTAAAAATATCAATTTCCTTATTTTTACTAACAGAATTATAATCAGATTGGAGTCTATTTATAGGAGAGAATAATCCTAGGTTAGTTTTGGAGCGTTTTGTTGTAAACAAAGAGTATCTAGAAAGCCGTGGAAGATTATGAGTGATTCTGATATTTAGTTTTTGAAGCATTTTTTGAAGCAGTTGAAGCAGTGTTACATAGAGTTTAAGATCAGCGTGACACCCCGTGAGGGCACAGCAGAATAACAAACAATAATTTAGATCTTATCACTAAAGAATTCTTCTAAACTATAGTAGGCCTTAATTACTAAAAAAAATTAAGTTCACATTCAAAAGCATTAATGTTTTCCAGACATACTATTAGGTATTTTATTGTATATTTTTATTGCCATTAAATGTGGACCTGTTTTATACAAATTTAGTGTAGTGAATGGACTATTTAATTTATATAAATCTCTGTTGTTTCTTCTAATTGTAGTTTTCTGAGAATAAAGGTACATATTTTTCTTTACGAATTTACAAATTTCAGTTATATATAATGATGTTATAGTTAATATTTTAAGTTTAATGAATTAGGGTTTACAAGTTTCTGTTTGGTGTATATTACAGAGGATTCATATACAATTCTTTTGTAATACAAAAATATCTTGTATAATGGAGCTGTTTCCCCACAGTATTATACCGTAGGAGAACCTCGATTGTATATATGCATAATAGGCAGTTAGAGTTGTTTGGATTTTTGTAGATTTTTTTAATTTGAACAATGCGTATATAAGGAAGGATACTGATTTTGTTAGGCGATATATGTGGGATTTCCAGTTGAGATTGGTATCAATATCAATTCCCAACAAAGTGGCGTTATCAACGAAATCAATATTTTTAGTTTTGTAAGTGTAATCTATTTTTAACGGCTGTTTCTGAAAGGGTCTAAATTGAATGAGTTTTGTTTTTTCAAAGTTTAGATGTAAATTATTGCAATTTAAGCAGTTTTCAAATTTATTAAGTCATCTGCGAAGATTATGCAATCTTCGGTTAAGATTTTTGGTAGTCCATTAATGTAGGCAAGAAATAAAATACATCCTAAAACCGTTCCTTGTGGAATAGAGCTATTTAATTAATGATATCAGATTATAACTTTTTAATTTTGCATTTTACAATGCTATTTTTATGTGATAAATATTCATCGTATTCGTCCCCGTCAGGGCGACATGAGACTAGTTGCTTTTTTCTAGTATATTTTCTTGTTTAATATTAACGAGCAACCCGTGTGCGCATAATGCGCAAAAAACACATAATAACATTCAAAAAAGTTTTTTTATTTTATTTTTTTTATTTGAGTTTTTGCTAAATTTCTCGACTTATCCGACCACTTCAGACAAATACCTTTCTAACGGTGTATTGCACTTGATTGTGCGACTTTTAGTTTAGGAGGAGAAGCGGCTTCACTGCCGTATTATATATAGATGACATCAGATTTAAAACGTTGTATCGTTCCTGATATAAAATCAACATGTTCGATCTCTACATATTGAGAGCGTTCTGAAAGATATGATGTGAACCATTTGTGAGCTATACCTCTTATGCCAGTTGCGTAGAGTTTTTTCAGGAGTATGTCGATCATATGCTTTGCTCATATCGAGCAGGAGTCCTACAGCATACTGTCTATTGTCGAGTGTTTCTAAAACTTTCTGTATGTATTTATATACCGCAAGTATAGTTGATCGGTTTTTACGAAAGCCGTTTTGACTGTTGTCAAAGATTTTATATTATTCGTAAAAGGTCTTCTATACATGGCCGCTTCGAATACTTTGGAAGACGTGGACTGAATGGCTACCGGGCGAAAATTGTTTGGGTTTGTTTTATCACCTTTTTTATGAATAGGTGTTACGACTGAAATCTTTAAGGCGTCAGAAAAAGTGCCTACTAGGGAAGATTGATTAACGAGATAGGTATATGGAACTATTAGGTAGTCAATGCAATTTTTAATTAATATTGGGGGAATTTCATCAGTGCCGGAACTATATTTTTTCTTAAGTTTTTTAATAATATTGTAGATTTCTTGTGGCTCAACAGGTCGTAGAAAAAAACTATTTTCTACTACATCAGGTTCAATATTAACTGTATTATCATTTGCCGGTTGACACATACTTTTACTTCCAATTTGGGACAAAAAAATATTAAATGTGTTAGCCATAATGTTGGGGTTTGTTTCTAATTTATTATTTATTTTTAGTTTTAAATTTTGTTTATTGCAGTAACTTCTAGAATTTCCTCTCTCCGAATTTATTATTTACCATTTTGTATTCATTTTATTATTAGATTTTACAAATTTATTTATATTACTAATTTTCTTTGCTTTTTGTACTATTTTCTTTAATGTTTTTTCATACAATTTATAATGGTGGTTTAAAATATCATTATTGTTTTGTGTTATAATTATTTTTAGCAGTCTTTTATTTTTGCATGATATTTTTATTCCTTTTGTTAACCATGATAATTTTTTATGTTTCTTTATTTTTATATATTTTTCAGGAATAGCTTTATTGAGGATATCAGTCAAAGTAGACGAAAAGGTTTTATAGTTTTCATTGATAGATTTTCTGGTTTTAAAAGATCATACCAATTTCATGTTTGTTTCCCGGCCCGGCTAAGGTACGGGGAACAGAATGATCAGATTCAAAATTTTATGAAATGAAACTCAAAGATTGATAATATTGTATAAAGATATTATACTTATATATATAAAAACAACACTTATTATAAGATAATAGATTTTAACTTTAAACCTAGACAGTAGTTAACTAGTAGAGACATTTATGGTAAGTATGTATTTAACATTGAAAATTTATGGGGTGGGTAACTAAACTTTTAAAGTCCAAAAGTCTGTTTCGTGTGGAACGCTCATTTTGAGTTTCACTATATATTTTGCATATAAGTATATCTTCCATTCTTAGATGCCGAAATTCACGCTGTTCACCCGCAGAGTAGGCAGTGAAAAAAAAATTAAAAACAATGAAAAAAAATCTTGATTGCAACATTCACCAAAATTACAATTTAGTGAGCCTTTTGAAAAAGGTAAACCTGTGTTACAAAAGGCAGCAATTCCTATTAAGGTACGACTTCTATACCAACAAACATTACACAATTATTGGTTCATCATACTTATTAATAGATAAATACATGCGCAACTAACTCGTTTCAGTTATTTGTTTGCGCGAAATAATCAAAAAAATTTACACGAATATACTAATAATTTCAATAATTCTACGTATGTGTGTGTGACCCATCGCATTTATATAGCTCATGTATGAAAGTACATTTTTTTTATAATTTCGCGCAAACAAATAACTGAAACGAGTTAGTTGTACATGTATTTATGAATTATTAATGTATGATGAACCAATTAATGTGCAATGTTTGTTTGTATGGAAGTCGTACCACCTTATTGAATAAAGCTCATTTCGAAAGTTGGCAGTGATCACTTCTTTACTCTTATACTGTTTTTTTTATTTTATATTTTTCTTCAGATCGACCACTTCATCCAGGCCATCGAGATGAATCCAGCAGTAGTCAGTCTGAAGGGTTATGCCAACGTTAACAGAGAACTTTTAACTTCGGTCTGTATGGCTATCACATAGCTATATATTATAAGCTATTGGAAGGGTTTTAACAGATATACAATGAATTGGTTATATAAGAGTTCCGCTTTATGTGATGAAGGAAGCCCTAAAAAGTAATAACTGGAAATACTGTAATTGACACTTACTGAATCTAAGGTACAATCGGGGAACTTCTCGGTTGAGCAGTAGTTTTTTTATTTGCAAACGTTTTCCCGGAAAGTAGTACTAAGGTTAAATTAATAATTAATTACTCGAATGATATACCTTTTAATGTTCTACTATTTGAGATACAAAGGTTTTCTATATTACACGACCAAGACAATTAGGCGCATGACAGTAATGCGGTTTTTCACTTTTGGCACCTGCAGCCCACTTCTATCACCGTACTTCTCTTAAAATCTGATTTATTAGCGCTACAGTGATTAACTGATTGATTAGCGCTTGAAGTTTTGGTTTTTTGTTAGTTTTTTTTGTTTTGGTCGTGTAGTACATATTACATTTTTTTAAATAAAGCTCCCTAAAAAACTCTACTGCTCAACCGGGAAGATCCCCGACTTTACTGAATGTTAAATTTTTTTAAAAGCCCATTAAAAAAGCACACTCGTAGTGACGTAAATTTGAAATATTGACATCGTATCTTTATGACACCAATTGATAAAGTACGTAGAATTATCAAACTAAAAATGCCATCGTATGTTCCTCTCGAGTGCGTACCAACTACGCAACCATCCCGAATCAATCTCTACTAAAAGCTCTCCATTCTTATCTAGAGTCGATTGAATGGATCAATTTTTATTTGCTACTGTTAAGTATATCGTAAACGTCATGCCATGTTATTATCTGTGAAAAAACATTGATATTTATTACTTTGTTTGATTTCCTTTGTTATTGTACAGTAGAAATCATTCGTAGAAATTAATTTTATTCCCCATCTAAGCAGGAGACTAATTGTTTTTTCTAGCACTTATAACTGTTTTTAATGTTAAGTTAATAATGATGTTTTGTTTTTCAGGCAATGAGCATGATCGCTATCTATCTCATAGTTTTGCTTCAGTTCAAGATTTCTCTACCGAAAGACCCCCAAGCTTCAATTACATAAAAAAATATTAAAGTTAAATCAGGACCTTATAAATACTTAGTATCAACATTATTATAATAAAACTGAGGACTATAAGACGTATTGTATTATGTGATAAATATTAAACAAGAAAATATACCAGAAAAAAGCAACTAGCCTCATGTCGCCCTGACGGAATTATAATATTTTTTACGGCGTATTGTATTATTTTTTATACTTGACTCCGTTGATTTTCGTTGGTGTGTCGGCCAACGAAAATTTACTTGATTTTCGTTGGCCGTCACTTTTACTGTTTTGGTCCAACAATGTATGAAACGTGACAGATCACCTTTGATTACGGAAATAATGCTCACTTAAAAACGGAACTGTCAAATTTCAAATACGTTAAGTTTCAATGATTAATTTAGCTATTTAATTACGTTTAAATATTTTTGGGGTTAAGTATGGGTAGTTAGTTCGTTTACAAAATCTCTTTTACTTCTATTTATATTATTACATATTCTATTACTTACTATCCGAAAATTTGCTGAAATATACGTTACTATTCTGTTGACCAAGTTTGTAACTTGCTTTTCTACCACACAAAAGTTGCTCAACGGCTGCAATCAAAGGCCAAATGCGCTAACCACTGCTTTCGACTGCCTTACCTTAGAAATATACAACGATATTTTACCTTTACTTTATGATAATTTTTTTATAGAAAATTATTGGATAAAATCACAGACAAGACTCGAACCTTACCAGGTGGGGTCCAGGCCCTGGCCCACTGCTGTAATAACTTGTGACCGAGTCGATTGTTTCTAATATTTTTCTATAAAAAAGAAATCATAAGTATAAAAATAGAATTGGAAATGCAAAAACTGAAAAATCATAAATCGATACCATTTTCAGAATTCATCATTATCAACAACTTTTTTTATATAAGCAACCCTAAAATCGCGAAAGAGAAAGTTATTTCATACCAAATTTAGTTTGAACTGTGAATTAAAACTTATTTTATATCGCGATTTATCAGTTTCCTTCACATAAAAAGTTTGGTTATTATTGTAATGCTGAGATTTACAAAAGGGGTTGAGTAAAGATGAAACAACATTGTACAATTTCAGCGAAAGCACCGTCACTGATTACGAGCGCTTTTCTGAGATGGTCCATTATTTAGATAGGTACTCAGATACAAATTTCAGTAAAAAGATCCATGAACGAAAACTGCAAACCGCGAACTCCGTCCAATATTGGCTGTCTGGAGTGTCCCCGATCACTCGTCATGTCGGTACTCACAATGCCGATTCATTAATCAACTTTTCCAATTATCAATCCACCCATTTCATAGACAAGTTTTCATCAATGTTTTTGAGATATTTTTAAGAGATTTTCTAAAAGGAAATGGATTTAGATTTGTATTTTTGTAGCTTTAATTAATCATGTTCGTAATAGGTAGTTCACGCGAAGAAAAATATATAAAACTGGAATATCCGCCACTGTTATATAAAATTTAAATGATTATAGAATTATTTATGATTGATTGCTTTTTGACAGTTGTTTTTTTTTCAGTAGGTACAGGACTCCACCCGCTGCTATGTTCGCGTAAAAGGTTATATCGCGCTATATGCGCTTTGCTCAAGTGTTGTATATTTCTTCTTACTTCAAGTCGCGACAAAAAGCAGCCCATGTCTATTCCCAAGGTCTCATCTATTTCATCTCCGAAATTCATCCACGGGTCTAGTGGTTTAACCCTTGAAAAGGTAACAGACACAGAGAGTTGTTTTCGCATTGATAATATAAGTAGGATTATGAGTACTGGGAAACAAACTAGTGGACCATCGATTGGAGTGAAGCGTGTTCTTTCAGATAAAAAATGAATTATTGAAATCTGTTGACAACTGATGAAGCTACGGTAAAACATACATAAAACAAAAATAAAAAAAATACAGTCGACTTCAAAACCTCCTCCTTTTTTTGAAGTCAGTTTAAAAGTCGTCCAAATAGTTCGATCATCGGACCAACTACTGGTAGGATAGGATGGAATAAAGGAATACTATGATTTGAGACATAAAAATCTCATTGCAAATCGCAATTTGCGATTAATTATTACTTCCGATACGTATTGTCTTTGTTGATTGTACCCTTTAGTAACGACAATTGCATATAGTGTAGTGCTCACTTTTTTCAGATTGAACTAAAAATAGGTCACCTCAATTCTATTTAAATGCACTAGGGAACGAACGAAAGCCTGAAAGTTTGAATAAAATATAAAATAAAGAGTAAGTGACAGTCAAAATACTGAGTAATGGAAAATCGCTGTTCAATCTTTAGCGAGTTTTAAACTTTTGTTTTGTCATATTTGTACAAAACATAGCTGTAAAAATGGTTTTTTGTTATATACGGTTCACTAAGCTTTTCGTTAAACGAAAGAGGTAATAAGTCGTATTTAATATTAAGGCTGAGTTGCACCAGTTAACTTTAAAACTTTAAAATTAAAGTAATTGTTAAAGTTAGATGGTGCAATCCACCCTTAATGAAAGAACAGAGAGTTATAAAGTTTATGCTGTCAAAGGAACAACTTGAAGTATAGCAGACCATACACGCAAGGTTATGCATAACCTAGCGTGTGTATAAAGATGATCCACATATATCTTAATCTGACGCGCTTGAGTATTTCAAAATGACGATTTTTTTTTGCACATTACAAGAATGGCTGCGAGTCTGCGTTACATCGAAATCGTCAGATTATTGAATGAGAGCTTTTTTAGGTTCATTTAAGACCCCCTTAGAAAATCTGACGCGCTCGATTTAATTTTAGTTTTCATTTTCAACCATTACGTACGACCACCCGCATCATGCAAACGATCAGCTATGGAAATGCGTAAGGTAATCGTATTCATTTGACAGACATATTGTATGTCATTAGTGTCAAATTCCATACATTTACAGCCGATCGAATACGATATGAACTGTCAAATGAATACGAATGTGTTTCTTTCGAATGCGAGGATATTTCTCTCATTGATGAAACGACGGTGGCCAACACCGTAGAACGGTGAATATACTAGAAAAAATCGACGTGTCCTCATAGGTCTCTGTAGCATAATTGGTTAGTGCATTGGGCCGGATTCACAAGGATGCGGGTTCGAATCCCGTCAGGGCGACATGAGACTAGTTGCTTTTTTCTAGTATATTTTCTTGTTTAATATTTATCACATTATCATACTTTTCATAAATGTAGGGCTTTTAAAACTCTACGCGACAGACCGCGGGCTAAGACATTCAGTTGTTGTTATTTGCTGTACGTATTTTGATTGCGCATTATATAATACTAGCGGCCGCCTCCGGTGTCAGCAGCGTAGTTCCCGTTCCCGTGGGAATATCAGGATAAAAAGTATCCTATGTTACTCTCCGTCCTTAAAACTACTTACCTCTATACCAAAAATCAAGTCGATTGGTTGCTGAGTTAGGGCGTGAAAGAAGGACAAACAAACAAACACATTTTTGCATTATATTTATGATAATTTTTAAATAGAAAAATATTGGAAAAGTCAACTCGGCCACAAGTGAATTGTCAGATGGGACTCGAACCCACGACCTTTGGAAATCCGGTCCAATGCTCTAACCACTGAGCTACAAAGACTCCAATATACTCTCCAATATTTTTATAGTTTTTACTTTTTAATAACAAAATTGACTTGTTTAACTTTCAGCGTCAGTTTTGGCAAACCTTTTTTTTGTATTTTTGAAACGAAAACTTCTTTAGCGGCGTGCACATCAGAGTTTTAAATTTTGGGATGGGTAAAAAATGTTAAAGTCGCCTCAGGACATGTGACCCCGATCGAAAATTCGTAAGACGAAGGGAGAGTAGACCGCCGCCGGCGCGGTGTAGGAGATCAAGTAATATCCCCCTCTCTTTCTACCGCGCGGCGAAAATGTATGCCTGCTCCTGCTGTTTTGTTTAAGCGGTTTACACTTCTGCCGGCACATCCGGAGTGCAACCCGTTGTTTTTTTTTATGAAATCACAGTCCCCGAAAAATTGCCGAATAGTTGAGCAATAAAAAAAAACTTATCATAAACGTACGAGCAAAAATGTGTTAAAAGATGAAATTTAATAATTAGCATTATTTTTATTTTATATCTTGACATTACGTAGGGTTGACGCAAGGAAATAATATGTACTAAGTACTTTTTACTTCCATGCGTTAACGTAGGGTAGTCTTCACGTTATACTTTGATATACGGGGTGGAAAAAAATTGTGGGCCCTCGAGGGGAACTACCTTAAATCCTTAAGTTAACTCATTTAACTGAAAGGAAACTTTCCTTCATTTTCTAAAAGAAACAAAACTGCATTCAAAGATTTTGTAATTTTTTCAAAAGAGCCTTGAATAAAAATGGTTTATCCGTAGCATTGAGTTTTTAAGTTAAGTTTCCATTTGTTTCCTTTAATTTAATTTACTATATTTATCAGAGAGATTTGATCCTTTTGATTGACCCAATCGATTGATGGCATAAAAGTACAGTATGTTATTTTTTTAAGAATTTAGCTGGTTCGATTCCTAGTTGTGTTAAGCATATTTCCAAAAATCTTTGAATGCAGTTTTCTTTCTTTCAAAAAATAAAGGAAAGTTTCCTTTCAGAAAAATGATGTAACTATAGTTATTTGTTATGCAAAGCAGGAAAGTTGGTTATTTAGCGGCGAGTTACCTCTATTGAAATCTGAGCAAGTGAAGGCTTCTAGGATTGAAGCGAGGATTTCAAAGGTACAAGACGCTAAAAACTTTTCTGCCGAGCGCAATACACAATTTTTCACCTCACAACATCGAGGAACATTTTTTGGTGGTTTCCGCGGTCAACTTCCGGTAAAAAATTATTTAAACATAAAGTTTAATCTAAATGCTTATACCTTATTTTCGTTGTTTGAATGATATAAAAAAGGGAGTATTACATTTAATTCAAAGTTATTTCAAGTAGGAATATATTGTTACTTATTAATAAGAATAAAAACGATTCCGTAAATGTTGACACTGACATGAGGTAAGATTTATGTCACAGTCCGAAATCCAATTATAGGTTGTGAAATCTCACCAAGCCTAATATAAAATTCTTATAACAAATAGTTTTTTTTTTTTATGAAGTACGGTGAGACTCTTAGCCTTCATCATACCTGATGTTAAGTATTGATAAGGCTGAAGATGGAAGCGAGCCTCTCCCGGAATCTCCAATCACTGAGGAACTGGCTATCTTATCTTTAACTGCCGGAACACAACAATGCTGAAAGCGTTGTTGTTATGGCGTCAGGCTTAGATAAGATGGTGGTAGCTAGCCAGGCGGACTTACAACAAGTCCTACCACCATCCAAACCGAATACAATATGTACCCCCGCTGGGAATCGAACCCGGGACCCCTGGGTCTGATACCGGTGGTTGTACCACTAGATCACAGAGGCGGTTTAATCTTATTGTTATTGTTTTTATGATTCAATGAACTAAAATAATATAATAAATCTAAAATGGAGTATTATAATTGATTTAAAGCTATTTAAAATAAGAATCAAATATAACAAAAAGTCAATAGTGCGATTCGGAACGCATTATGACATATTTTTAGGTATTAAATTAAAAAAGTACTTTGCCGCGCCAGGCCGCAAAAAGCGATTTTCTACGCCTAATCTGATTGACAAAACCTCCTTTTCAGAGCGTGTGAGGAGAAAAAAAAATTAAGGTAGTTCCACTCCAGGGCCCATAGATTTTTTCCAGCCTTTATAGTGTGTATGTAAACTCGAAACAAAACAGCAACTCTATGCTCTAGATACGAAGTCCTTGCTGACGACACACATAAATAATAATGCGTTATTGTGATCGTTGTTGCAAATGAACATTTCAACCCGTTTTCATTTGACGTAGCGCTGTGACATCATAAAATAGCGTATCATCAGTATAGTGTTGAGATTTGTATCGCTGAAGTGGCGTGCTTATTAACTTTCCGCCACTCTAGATAATTAAATTGGTTAAAACCACAGTCGCGGCCACTGTATATTCCTATTGATCTGTATTATTGCGGTTTTAATGAATGGACCCTGTAGAAAGAAGACATTTTTAATCATCGTCTGTCTCGTCATTTAAATACTTATTTAATAAAATAATGATCACATTACTTTAAATACATATTGACCTGATTATATACTTAGTTATGTCAATAGACTCAAAAAAAATTACTGTCTATACCTGTATGGCTGTCTATCTGTGTGCGTGTTTAATTTCTTTATACCAATAAGACCGCATTGCATCTAAATTCTAAAACGTTCTCAGTTCTATGGCTAGGTAGGAGGATAAAATTCAAGCTAAAGAATGATCTGCAAGAAGACTAACTATATAAGGATCTCTAGAGTTAAATATAAGTAACTCTGAGCACACACGCCACCGTCCAGCCAGCGGTTATACAAACATTGAAACGTTTTCATGCTACATTTATTTGAGAGAGCTCAAATATGGATATCATCAGAAAATAGTAGATTTAAAATTGCTTTCAGTATTCTCACATTAAAACATCAGATATCAAAGTAAAATAGTAATGCATATGCAAATTCTATATTTGCGTAGTGTGTAAAAACAGCGACTTTTCTCTATATCGTTTTATTATTAAAGGGAGCATCTATCAACCCAATTAACTCCTTCGCAGTAAAAAATCACCCGACACCGTAATAACTGATCCATAAATTTAAAGATAATTACAATGGACACTTAATAATTATTTATTAGGTACATAATTATTTATTCCTGAGGTAGTTATATAAATCATGGAGTGAATATCCTTAATTATTACTGAAAATACTATAATATACCTATATTTTTGCATTTGTATTTAGGTAAGTATATCTTATTAAAGAGGTCATGTTGAACATTACACTCTATACTTAATTCCTATGCTAAGAAAACATCACATTACAAATAGGTACCAGTCGGTTAGAATGTTTATGGTAGAAAAACCTAACCTACTAATTCGTTACTTACTACCGTATCTCTTGATAAATTCTATTTATGCTACACAATATAAAAAATGAGATACTGTTTGCTGCTAATTTTAATTAGTGAGCACGAACGTCATAGTCGAGAATTCCTTAGCTGAAATTATTATCTGTGGCCGGCGTCAGACTTTCTGTACAATTAAGAGATCGGACATACTGCGATGAAAATATTAAAATTCAGACTGTATTACATTAATACTTTAGCACTGAGGAGATTCGCACTTAAGGTTAGGACCTTTTAATAGGTATGTTACCGGAATGGACGTAGGTACAACGACTTGACCAATTAGCTTTTGAAGGTATATAGGTAAATAATACACGCAAACGCCATTATGTGACGTAATCCGGCTGAACCAATTTTACTTTCAGTATATACATATAGATTTTCTCTTCTCTCTACCAAACAGCATGTTTATTTTCTCCTGTTATCCATCTAGGTCCACCAATGGAAAATATTATTTCCCTTAGTCCACCTGGGTGGACTACGTACCAAGGTGAACCGGCAACAAAAATTTACTTCTTCACACACTCCACACACGCTATTAGATTATCATGTTTGAAAAGAAAAACACATCTGATCGTTGATTTTTTATTCACATATAAATAAGGTGATAACAACTCAAAGAAATTACTCGAATTTATTATTCATGTCATCAAATGACGAATCTTTGAATCAAATAAGAGAGTAATGATAAAAGAAAAAGTCGAAGTTTAACTGCCCTCAAAACTCCCTTAGTGTATAATGTTCCTTAGTTGGTCGAGGTCTTAAATAAAAATACTCGTCTCATGTTAATAGAGATGAGATTATCGTGTTTTGCATACGAGAACACTCAAAGACTTGCAAATGGGAGAAAAATAACCACCGGCTACAGTACCATGCAAATGATACCTCCCGAAATGAAACACTTCATTATCTACGTGACAGATTAGCAGATGTTGAGATTATAAGAAAGTTTCTAAGACGTAAACAGAATAAAAGAAAAAGCTGTGTAATCAATTATATTATACTATTATTATTATGCATTTTCTACCAGCCAACAAGAACGATGAATAAAAGCAACATTTAGAAATTAGCTCGTGTCATATTACCACGTGAGATAATGTTTCATGTAACATTGTAAATAGGTACTTAAGAATTTATCGACGGTAAAATCACTTTACGAGGATGTCACATATCGCATAAAGTACTTAGGCAGAGAGAGATGCGGACGGTCCCTCATAGTAATTGCATTTCACCACTTATGTCGATTACTGTACGACTTCGAATATTGGCGATTCTTGGATGTTCACGTATCGTAGGAAACTTTTGTTATCTATTACCAATCAAGTATTAGTTATTTGTTATGCAAGGCTGGAAAGTTGGTTATTTAGCGACGAGTTACCTCTATTGAATCCTGAGCGAAGCTTGGTTTCAAAGGTACAAGACGCTAAAACTTTTCTGCCGAGCGCAACACACAATTTTTGACCTCACAACAGCGAGGAACATTTTATGGGACTGTATAGACCAATTTCTGGAAAATTTATGCTCATTATCTTAGGATTCTATGATTTCATATGAAATCATAGGATTCTATGATTTCATATGAAATCATAGAATCCCAAGATAATTTCATATGACATCATAGAATCCCAAGATAATGAGCATAAATTTAAACGTGTGACTAAATTAAGCTATCGGGTTTTTTTCTGAAATCATAGAATCCCAAGATAATGAGCATAAATTTAAACGTGTGACTAAATTAAGCTATCGGGATTTTTTCTACAGGTAAAGAATATGTATGTGAATGATCCGGATTGGTAAAATGTATGCATGGGCAAAGATGCGTATAGAGAATTAAATGGGCAGAAATTAAATCGTGTGAGAAAATTAACTACTGGTTGTAATGTGTAGAAAAAAAGTAAAATGGGGAAAAACACGAATGAGAATAAAAATATTGGGGAAAAGTAATATTGGGTAATTGGTCTATACAGTCCCATAAAATGTTCCTCGCTATTGTGAGGTCAAAAATTGTGTGTTGCGCTCGGCAGAAAAGTTTTAGCGTCTTGTACCTTTGAAACCAAGCTTCGCTCAGATTTCAATAGAGGTAACTCGCCGCTAATAACCAGCTTTCCAGCCTTGCATAACAAATAACTATTCATATGTTATATTATTATTGATATAAATTATTTTATAACTTTTTAATTTTGCATTTTACAATGCTATTTTTATGTGATAAATATTAAACAAGAAAATATGCAAGATTAAAGCAACATGTCTCATGTCGCCCTGACGGGATTCGAACCCGCATCCTTGGGAATCTGGCCCAATGCACTAACCAATTATGCTACAGAGACCTATGAGGACACGTCGAATTTTTCTAGTATAATCACCTTTCTACGTTGTTGGCCACCGTCGTTTCATCAATGAGACCATTTGTTTTCTCAATTTTATTATAAACTAAAATGATAAAAAGACAAAAAAAAAGATTTTCTAGTAAGTGCAGATTATATAACCACCCGTCTCTATTATAGAAAAGCAAGAACTGTTGACCAACGTAATCCGGGCGGATTCCTAAATAAAGATTTTAATAAAATAGAGATTTTGAATTTTGGCTACTATTTATTACAACCATAAAAGTTTAAAGTGTTTTATAAGTGATATAAAATCACTTATAAAACACTTTAAACTTTTATGGTCATTATCATTATTATTTTAAAAACGGGATTTTTACCCAGGCTTTACCCGCCCCACCAGAGGAACAAACCAGGAAAGAAAGGGGACCACGGGTAAACACTCTTTTTACCATGTTTGTATTTTCGTTTTACTCCGATCATGGCGCATGCAACTGCGCCGAAATATCGGGGACTCGGAAGAAAATACAAACATGGTAAAAAATCTGTTTTCCCTATAATTTATACATATTCCTTTTTAAATATATAGAACTCAGCGAGTAATTGATTCTATTAATCACTTAAAAAAATATATGATACAAGCCAGTAGAAAGATATGTAAATAGATACTCGTATTTATTTAGAATTAATACGAGTATCATATAATTCCTCGATGACCTCAGTGATAGAGTGGTACGTACACCGGTTTCAAGGTGTCGCCTACTCTGAGGTCCGGGATTCGAATCCCGAGCATTTGTACCTGTGTCATGGACGTTTATATATTTGCACACATAAATACTTTTAAATGTGTAATTATATGTATTTATATCCGTTACCCTAGTATCCCATAACACAAGCCTTACAGTGCTTACTTTGGGGCTAGGTAAATTGGTGTGAGTGTAAGAAGTTTTTTTTTATTTTTTTTATTTTACACTTGTGCAAATGCTTTTGTGGTATTACGAAGATTTTCATAAATTACATTATTGAACTCATTGATTCCAATCAAGATAAGGCTATACATTAATAATAGCCTCATTTACTATAAGCCAGTGGGAAAATATGTAAATATCTAGTATATAATAAATACGAGTATCATATATTTTTTACACTGGTGCAAATGCTTTTGTGGTATTACGAAGATTTCATAAATTACATTATTGAACTTATTGATCGCAATCAGAATAAGGCTATACATTAATAATAGCCTCATTTATTAGTCGACAACGCTAACAGAATAGCTAACCGCTCAATTGAATAGGCATACATACTTACTTATGATTATATTCGTAGCTGTAACCTAGGTATTCATCGGGAACAAAGATCGTAGAACATTGGCAAATCCTTACGTGTATCGCGATTTGTTCTGCATTTATATTGAATATAGAGGTTATCGATATAAACTCTCAATTCTGAAACTCTCTACTCAAGTTTAAAATGAAAATAAGTCCAGATTTATTTTATTGAAGCCGCGCGGTACAATCGGGGAACTTCCCGGTTGATCAGTAGTTTTTTTGAAGAAAGTTATTTAAAAAAGCAATAGACTTTTAGATAACGTTTATATGATTGGACCGGTAGGGTAATCACGAAAAACTATAAAAATATATCGAACACGTAATGTCAAAAAAATTATAGGAATATGTAGTTCCGTTTACGTAAAATGTTTACTTTAGTTCCTCGATACATATTCGAAAGTTATTCGTACTTGAGCTATGGAATTTGGGTAAGATTCGTTATAACCACCAGGAACTTAAATTTATTAATTTTACGATTAAAATTCTAGCAATCAATTCATAAAAAAATATAATTTGGCAAACGATAAAATTAGTGTAATTAACACAAATTTTAACGTTAGCCAAATTATCGGACTTCTTGAATTCTTCAGGCGGCAACTTAAATATTTATTTACACCGCTGGGTCTGCGGTTTACTTTCAATTAACCCTTTTATTTTCGGTATCTTCTCTAAAGATAAAAAAACATCACAGACAATTTGTTGGCCCCTTTGAGGCCGAAAGAACGGCGCCGCACGTCCGCTCCCGAAAACTTTCTTTAAAAAAGTTGTAAAATTCGAATATTGATTACCTATTGCTTTTATATTCTTTAGGTACTTACATTTTTACAGCTTGAAATATATTTGATGAAACAACACTTTATCTCTTCAGTTCAATTTGAATAAAAAACCATAACCAATTTTATTATATTATTATATTACCATAAAAAGTATTTTTTATTTCCTTTATTATTGTTTTATTTGAACATGTAATCCTTTTTCATTTCATAATTCTACAATAACTAAAAGAAGATAAAAGAGTTAAATTCTACCATATGGGAGCGATGTAACTGGCTGCTTTTTAACTCTCCTGCGAAACCTATTTCACGCCTCTTGCTCGAAAAGGTGGTGGTCATTATAGCGTACCAGAGGGGAGCTAAAATAAAATGTTAAGCCAAAGGGCAATAAAGTTAGCAATTTAAACATGGAATTATAACCACGACCTCTTCGGTGCAGAGTACATTGTATTCGGTTGCAAAAAATAAAAATAAAAAAGACTGGTTCGCCATCTTTTCTTTAGATTTATTTTCTAATTACAAATTGAATGGGTGACCGTAATGTATTTTTATAATTGTTTTGGATTATTTATTATTATAGTAGAGTGTATTATATGCGTTGAACCGTTATTCGAGACCTATAGAGTGAGACAGCATCTCTTCCGCTTCGCTTGAACAGCCTCCTGGCAACCCCGCCACGTCACTTCCGGCGGCTCAAGTGAGGTGGCGGGGGGCGCATTGCTTGTCACAGGCAGCCATGATTAGACTCGACACATTGGCATCGACTTTCGTCGAGTGAACACCTCCAATTGAAACAACGTTGTTGTTCGATAAAATATATTTATTTATTTAAATAAAAAAGTGTTATACAGTTAGATTACTTTAACTTTGCGGAAGAGTTTCAGTTTTCTTTTTAAAAAAAAAAAACTCTGCGGAAGAGTCATGGGTAAAAGTCCTGAGCGGGATCCTAGGCCCCGGGAACGTACCCCACCGTCCGAGCAGGCTTCTAGGCCGGCCGAACAAGCACAGGTATCCCGTCAAGCTTCTAGGCTTCGAGAACGGGAGAATAACCAATCCACGCGCACGCGGGCTTCTAGGCCACGAAAGCGTACACGTCCTGTGAGTTCGTCATCAAGTTCGAGCTCGAGCGGGTCCTCTAGCCGGTCAACATCCTCATCATCGTCCAGTCGCAGTCGCAGTCGCGGTCGCAGTACATCCCGGAGGCAACGAAAACGGCGAGTAAATAATGATAATTTTGACTCTTTAACGAATCAAGTGAGTACTATATTTAATTATTTGAAAGATCAGGATCGTATAAATTCGAAAAACTCAGCAAATTATAATGATACTGATTCAGATGTATTATCATTATACCCTACACCGGAATTAACAAGTTCCTTACTTTCAAATGAGCCTCTTTTAAAGAAACCTATATTAGAAAAAAGGATCGATTGTAACATTAATACTAATTTAAAAGAGGCCGCAATCGATAATGCGTCAGAATCAAGATTGAATATTTTGTCTAAATTACATTACTTTGATACAAATGATTGGGAAAGAGTTCGTTACATTGACACAGAGAAAAAGTATGTTGCAAAACCAGGTTTTCAAGATATGGATGTTAATACGGAATTGAGATTTTATGATCCTGAATCTTCATGGTTAAAATCTCTTGATCGTTCTTACGGCGCTTTAACACATGCAGTTATACAACAAAATGAACTTTTTAAGAATAATTTGCAGAATTTGGTAGAATGGTCTCACAAACCAGATACGATTTTGTCATCAGATTCATTATTTAATAAGCTTAGTGAACTTTTTTCCGAAAAATCTCAATATATAAAAGTGTCCGAGGACATCCTCCAACTGGTCTGCGGCAGACGAGCTGACACTATACAAAAAAGGCGTGATAGTATATTGTCAAGTGTTAAAGATCGTTACATTAAAGAGGATTTGCGGAAAATCCCGCCTACCCGCACTACTTTGTTTAATCCAGAAATTATGAGTAGTTTCGTATCAAAAGCGGGGGGAGCAAGCAAGATATTTAACAATAATAAGCGATCAACAGATGAACCTATAATGTCTTTTAAAACTAAGAATGACGTTTCCCGTGCTAAACGGTTGCGGAAGCCAGCACATTGGGATCGTGATTATGATGATAATGCTCCTGGCCCGGGACCATCATCAAGTAAAAATTATGCTTATAATAATAATAAAAACAAGAAAGTTAGATTTAATAGCAACAAACCCAACTCGAAATATCGTGATGTTAAAAGTAATAATGCTCATAACAAAGGAAATAGTCGATTTCGCAAATGACTTCAAACAAAACTCGTTTTACGCCGGCTGTTTAAAAGATTACATAGAAAATTGGAAAAAATTAAATGCTCCAGATCATGTTTTAAAAATAATATCGGGTTATCGAATCCCATTTCGCAAAGTACCGCCATTAATCAGTCACAATCATTTGTTACAATATCAGACCACAACAAGTGTAGCAATGTCAAAAGAAATTGTAAAACTAAAAAATCTAAATATTCTTATACCCGCACCGGCGACTCCGAGTTTTGTTTGTCCGATGTTTCTTGTGAAAAAATCAGATACCAGCAACAGACCCATATTCAATTTAAAAAATCTGAATCAGTTTCTTGTTCCGTTCAAGTTCAGACTGATAAATGTCAATCGAGTGCCAGAGTTTTTGCAACAGGGAGATTGGGCGATCAAAATAGACTTTTCACAAGCATATTTTCACGTTCCTATTGCTCGCGCTCATCTCCCATTCCTGAGAGTCCTTTACAAGTCAGAGAACGCAGCGAAACCAGAGCTTTTGCAGATCACGAGCTTACCGTTCGGTCTGTCGACCGCACCTGTGACATTTGCGACAGTCACGAATTGGGTCGCACAGATATTACGCGAACGAGGTATGAGGGTAATCGTATACCTCGACGATTATCTGATAGCAAATCAGGACCAAGCAACATTAGCATGTCAGGCTGCGGAAGCCGTGCGAATTCTGAGTTCACTCGGATGGAGTGTCAATTACAAAAAGTCAGTACTAACTCCAACTCAGACCTTCGAATATCTGGGCGTCACCTGGGACACCAGACTAAATATCAAATACATTCCTGTCGAGAAGACAGTACGAATCGAGACAAGACT
Organism: Chrysoteuchia culmella; assembly: GCA_910589605.1. Taxonomy (NCBI): domain Eukaryota; kingdom Metazoa; phylum Arthropoda; class Insecta; order Lepidoptera; family Crambidae; genus Chrysoteuchia; species Chrysoteuchia culmella. The sequence goes on from OU342651.1 coordinate 10,349,489, forward strand.
GAAACATCTTTTAAGTCTTGGCCTTTGGTGTCTCAAGGACGCTCAAAGAGTTTTGGGTATGCTGAATTTCGCGTCGTTTGCCGTTCTCAGAGGTCGGCTTCATTGCCGCCCCTTGCAACACGCAAGCGGTGTTTTGCCAAGGAATCGACCACATTTAAAGCACGCAATTGGCTCTCAGGTTCTGACAGAATGTCGGTGGTGGTTGACAGCACTGAAGACCGCTACGCCCATTCATTATCCCCCCGTTGCTCACTTTGTGACAACGGATGCGTCCGGCACCGGCTGGGGTGCAGTAATAGACGGAATTCATTGGACTGGCGGTACTTGGCACCTCGACCAAATATCATGGCACAGCAACATCAAGGAAATGTGGGCAATAATACACTCTGTTCAACAACATTTACATCGATTGCGAAATTCGACTATGTTAGTGCAGTCCGACAACAAGAGTGTGGTAAGCTACATAAGGAACGAAGGCGGTCTTCGGTCGAGGACTTTACTACAGATGACTTGGTGTCTGTATCGGCTGCTAGACCAGAACAACATCCATCTTGTTCCCCAATATATTCCCGGACTATACAATGTAGAAGCCGACATGCTTTCCCGGCAGAAGGTTCCAGCAGAATGGACGCTCACGCAACAAGCCTGTCTAAGGATATTCAACCGCTTTGGAACACCAGACGTCGATCTTTTTGCGTCACAAAGTGCACACCTTCTCCCTCGATATGTTTCGCGAGACTGCACAGATCAGGAAGCAGAATACCACGACGCGTTCAGCAGACAGTGGAATTATCACAAGGCATGGGTATTCCCTCCACCACATCTGGTGCCTCGAGTCCTGGCACACCTGAACAAAGCCGAGGGCATGTATCTTCTGGTCGTTCCTCGTTGGAAGAAGGTGTTTTGGCGCCCGGACCTGAAACGCAGAGCTGTAGCCGCACCTTGGACAATAACAAACCTGAGGCACAATCTAATAGACACACGCACTCAGAAACCACCAGCGCAAGTAGATCAGATGTGCCTCGAAGTTTGGTTCATCAGGGGTGGGGCCACTTACTGACGGGCTGGTCGTCAGAAGAAGTTGAGTTACTAGACTCTAGCTGGAGAAATTCTACTAAAAAAGTTTACTCCTCAGTTTGGAATAAATGGCAGAACTGGTGCCAAAACCAACATATCAGTATACATAGTCCGACAGGATCTGAATTGGCAAAGTACCTAGCAAACCTTCATTTAAGAGACGGTCTTTCTTATAAGACTATATTAGTTCACAAATCTGTCATTGCTACTTTGGCTAATCCTAACGCAGACTCTTTGAGCAACGATCCTATTGTCAAGAGAACCCTTAAAGCAATAGCTTTGGCTACTGCCGGCAAAGTAGTTAAGAAATCTTTTATATGGGACCCATCCGCTGTAGTAGCTTGGCTGTCAACTAACGTTCCCGATCGGTTAACGCTTTATGAAGTATCACGGCGTACCGCTCTGATATTACTTCTCGCATCTAGTCGCAGGGTGCACGACCTCACTCTCCTGCATATCAACGAAAATAATTTCGAAGATCATTCGAACCATGTCATACTGCATCCACGGTTCGGTTCCAAGACCGACAATTATATTCATAGGCAATCATCGTGGAAATTGATAAAAGCAGACGACGACAGAATATGTCCGGTTTATTGGATTAAAAAGATGATAGAAGTATCAGCCTGTCGTAGGGAGGAAAGGGACATAACTGAACTCTTCATCACAGCGCGTGGGTCAGCGCGACCAGCGTCACGCACGGTGCTCGGCGGCTGGGTGCGGTCGTTGCTGCGCGCCGCCGGCGTGGAGGCTAGCGCTGGCTCCACACGCAGTGCCGCCGCCTCGCGCAACTGGTTTGACAACCACCATATCGACGAGATTATGGCAAAGGGAAATTGGCGTACTTCTAATACTTTTGTTCGATTTTACGCTTCTGAAATTCGTGATCCCCAAAATCCAGGAATCAATTTATCTAATACATTCCAAGCCGTATAATAAAGGGATTACTTTAATGATTAAGATTAAATATATAATTCTATTATTACAATATACCTGCGGAAGGATGATTAAAACAATAAACACACTGATTTCCTTATTTTTTATTATTTTATTTCTTTTCTACATTCACACATTGGCATAATCTTCTTTTATTGCTTGCCACCAGGCGATAACAAACACATCTCACTCTATAGGTCTCGAATAACGGTTCAACGCATATAATAAATTGTTTTACCTGAAAATAAAACTGTTATTATATGCAGTAACCTTATTCGAGACCTATATTTTAAATACTGCCTGATGGCTAATTCCACTGAACTCCAGTGAGATGCAATGTGTCGAGTCTAATCATGGCTGCCTGTGACAAGCAATGCGCCCCCCGCCACCTCACTTGAGCCGCCGGAAGTGACGTGGCGGGGTTGCCAGGAGGCTGTTCAAGCGAAGCGGAAGAGATGCTGTCTCACTCTATAGGTCTCGAATAAGGTTACTGCATATAATAACAGTTTTATTTTCAGGTAAAACAATTTATTATAACTCGGTTTCTATTTTTTATTCCCTCGCTGAATCTCGGGAGTGAAAATACCTCGTTACAATAGGTAATTTAAGCACCTTGTAAATCAATCTAACTACTAACATTGTAGAAGATATCGGGGGATCACGTCACTTGAAAAAAAATAACCGACATAAAACAGAAGGAAGTTATTTTCAAATCGCCGCGTAAGTTTATCTAAATATATATATACTTACGCGGCGACTTGATAATAACTTGGAAGCGAGCCTCTATATATATATGGAGGCTCGCTTCCATCTTCAGCCTTATCAATACTTAACATCAGGTTTGATGAAGGCTAAGAGTTTCCCCGTCGGTCATAAAAAAAAATGTGTTTACCGATTAAGTATTATTTTGATTAATTAGCTTCTCTTGTTGTTAACCTTAACCTTTTTTATTAATTTTATCAACTACTCCAAAACTGCTTATAACATAGCCTACTTCTCTCGAAAAAAAGAATAGAAGTCTTTAACCGCCTCTATGTTCTAGAGGTTCTAGTACATATTGTATTCGGTTTGGTTGGTAGACTTCTTGTAAGTCCGACTGGTTAGCTGACACCATGTGTTCCGGCAGATAGAGTTAAGATAGCCAGTTCCTCAGTGATTCAGAATTCCGGGAGAGGCTCGCTTCCATCTCCAGTTTTATCGATACTGAACACCAGCTATTGTATGATGAAGGATGAGTCTCCCCGTTGTTCATAAAAAAAGTGTATCACTTTCGTATTGTATCAACCTTTCCAGTCACGCAGTTTCATTGTTTGTTGAATTTTAAAATAAAATGTTGCCTCTTTTCACCGAGTGCCCGTTGCAGTCTTCATCGGATGACACATTTCATCCTTTTGTACGTACGGCGGGTAGCTTCGATGTAAAAATATTGCCGCACTTGTCAATACCAACCCGTTGCACCGAGAACGAGAGCACTGAATAAACATTGGTATCATCAAAGTGCGTTTATTAAATTTATTGTAGCAATATCTGAAGAATTTTCGAAAAACGAAAGCTCAGATAAAATTTGGGAAGTTCTAGTAGCTAAGTATGTTAATTAATTGAGACAATTTCATTTGTCGTATTTTCCCGTAACCTATACGTATACCGATTAAATCAGCTCAAAAGAAACAAGCTGAATGGCAATGAGCTGGTCACATCATGCGAAGAACCGACAACCGCTGGAGTAAAACAAAACTAGAGCGGAGAGAGCGTAGTGCAGTGACGACCTGCGGAAGATGCGGAAGAAGGCAGGCAGTGGATGTAGGATGCAAAGAACTACCGGGCTCGATGGCCTCATGCTACGAGCTGAAGCTGATGATGGATTAATTAGATTAGTTTCAAAAGCAACTCAAAATATTAGAACTATCACTTCAATTACTTCGTTTCTAAAATTTAGACCACCTACATATTTAAACAGATGATATTGTGACATAATAATACACCTACTAAAGTATTCATGCTACTATTGAGACTGACTGCGAACGTCACAACTTGCTTAAAGCTTCATAGTAGATTTTGCCGTCACCACCCTTTCTCATTTATCTACGGCACTTTGTCCACTTCATATTAAAGTCAATCGTTTTCAAAACTTTATTACTACTTGCCTCTTGTTAATCGTCGAGATTTGAAGGGATAAAGAACAATATTGATCTAAGTATACGTTTATAGTATACGAAAAATCTGCCCTTTACGAGTTTCTTGCCAGTTTTTCTGGTTACAAGGTCTCCCGCTGTAGGGTTTGTCAAAATCAAATCAAAATCCAAATACATTTAGTCTTCCAAACATATACAATTAATTACAGGGTTAGGGCTTCTCCTGTTAAGTTTAAGTAAACCTGTGTTGGGAGGAGTTCGTAAACCGATGGCGAAGCTTCTTTGATATTCACAAGTGCTTGAAACAGTACGTATGTTTGTGTATGTATTGTATGTTGTGGATAACGTTGTTGTTTGCAAAATTAGTAAGATTTAATCTAAGTTATATATATAATGTTTGTTATAATAATTAAACAAAAAAAAAGGCAGCTTAGACTGTTTAAATGATATTGCGGTATAAGCGAGTTTTGTATTTGATAGCTGCTGCCTTTTAGTTGTTCTCGCCTTTCTATATTATGTTTTATAGGCACTTGAGCCAGAAAATAGTCAATATTCCAAACACCATAATTATAGGTATTTGGAATAACATACAAGTTCAAATAGTTGTTAATCTCATTATTACCAAAATATTTTATTCAATAAAACGAATATCAATCTATGATCCAATGAATCTTCACAAGTAACGATGAAATTTTACCAATTTACTACCTACGTAACAATTTCCAACATTCACAATCACCCCTAAGTATATTTCAATTCTTTAATAAATTATGAATGTATGGAATACCAATAGCGATCATAACATAACGTGCAACAAGTTTCCGTATTGGATTCTAAGAAATCCCTTTATGCATTGAATTGTAATTTAGAAGAGCTTTTCAAACCGTCCGGGGGAGAATCAGAAATGTATTTTGTCATTGTATTTTTAATGAAGCTTTTTGTATCTCTTCTGCGACATGGTGCGCTTGGACTAAGGATCGCTGTCTAATAAATAGTCTATAACTTTCCTCAAGAATTAGGAAAACATATTTCTGTTTTAGAGATTATCGTGTGACAACAAATTAACTTATATCTTCATAAATACTCAACTTATTGCATACACCATGTTTTAAGATAAAAAATGCACATGCGATGCGTGTGGCAGCACCGTCAAGTGTGGAGAAGCAGAGAAGAGGCCTATGTCCGAATACGGACGCTACAAGAGCTGCAATAGATAGATAGAAAATACCAATCACACCATACGCATAAGGGCAACATGCCATGGGTAGACCTCCCAGAAGGTCGAACCACGACCACCACGACCACTTGAAAGTCAAAGAAACAAAACCATGAACAGGCTTAGGAATGTACATAAAATTGTTTGCTAATCTAAAACAAAATGATGGAAAGGTAATCTATGTTTCGTTAGTTACGGGCAAATTAATTTGTTTTTTTTTGTATTTTAATGTTTTGATCATAAATGTGTCTCCGACATTAAATGATCGCGTTGCACCATTACGTTAAAGGACAACCTCTCTTATTTCAAGTACACCTTGGTCTATCTAGAATATGAAATTCATATTTTAATAAAAAAAATGCATGTTTCAAATCAACACAACATCAAATTGATGACGCATGATACATGATTATTTGATCATTATCAAATACAGTTTTATTTTGTATATATTATTGTACCTTCAAATTTCACCTTGACATTAGCTTTCTGATATTACATTTATGAACCAAATTTTCTCGAACTGTAACAATATTTACGTTAACCGTCCTCGATATCTATACTATACCTACATAGGTACATAGAATTGTAAGTTAGCATACATTTTAACAAAGACAAATCAGTAGGGATAGCACGAAAAACTTTTGAAATAATATCCAGAAAGTATTTAAAACGTCATGTCAAAAAATGTATAAGAAAATGTAGTTCGTTTACGTCCGGTAGATTGACGAAACTTTTTCGATACAAACTTACTCGTAATTTTTTTGTGCTAGGCCTCAGACAGAGTCCCTATCGTAAGCAGTCATTGCATTATTAAAGTAATGTTGATTTAAGGACAAAGCTATACACTTCGTTCGCTCGCTGACAATATTACTTTATCATTTTATTTTATTTTTAACATTGCCTTACAGCACCCAACAACATTACACGGGGTAAGGCCGTACACGACAACGATTTCTTTATGTTGTCTGTAGGATATGGACACCAATCGGATTTTCACTTTTCATGCAAAGTCTACTGAAAACTTAATATGTCGTTCAGGTTGTATCGATGTCATTGAGTCAATTGATGTCAAGAGCACTGCACCTGAGATACAGGTTTCCTAGTTCGGGTGCATATGTTTACCATTGGCTTGTTTCAATCAATGGTTTATTACATATAAGAACTAAGTTATGTTTACAGTTGTCTTATTGTTACTTGCCAATCAATGTATTTTTTCTTTGGTGAAATAAATATATATTATTATATATTATATATATTGACATTGTTGACAGTGGACAAATCGCTCATCCATATGGTCAAATTCAAAGGTTCTGACTGAAGAATAAAGAAAAAACGCCTTCTACGCAGGTGTTCTCGCGAGCGACAGTTAAACTGAATTAATAAGTATGTAATTTGAACACAAAATGATGTGAAAAAGATATCTCTAGATATAGGTTTTTTAATTGTTAGATTTAAAACAAATAAATAAAAATATCTTGAATAACACTAATAATACAGAGAAATAGTTTTTCATGGAAAATAAAAAATCGTCTCCAATGAACAACACGTAGAAGTTAGGTCGTCATTTGTTGAGCATGGTTCTAACATAAAAGGACATAACTATCCTACAATCATAATTCAAAGCGGCTAATAAAAGGTTAAAAACGCACGTGTTAATAAGTAGCTGATAAGTCCGAGGGCGGCGCCTATGCGAGCCGCCCGCCCAACGCGTATAAAAGCCCGCACCGACTCTTTACCGCCACAGCCGGTCGCAGCCTGCCACATACACGTCCTCTCCTAACCAACAGGTAAGAACAATAATCATTAATAATTCGTATAATGTAACAAAACACTGTTTTATATTATAATTATACAGGTAAGCGTTAAAAAAATTATATGATTTGAATAGTGGAGCTATCAAACATGAAACCAACTTTCGATTGATTCCTATCACAAGGCCGTCCTCGGTTCCACACGCGTGGTTCCCGTTCCCGTGGGAATATAAAAACAATCTTTCTTTTTGCTCACCTACATCGTTAAAGGATCCTGTATGCAAAATTTCAGCTTAATCGGATCAGCCGTTTGGACTGTACTATGCGTTGTCTGTCAATCAGTCACGGTATTGTTTTGTGAGTAAAGATTTAAATAACACAAACTATAAATTATTTTTAATTCCTCTTTAATAAATCCTAAACGCGTTCTACGTTAACTATCGATATAATTCTATTAAAAAATACATCGCACCTAACTAAATCGAAACTGTCATCGTATTCAATGAATATCATTTTAAATTCAATGGATTTTATATTAAATCGAAATGCGTGGTAGGGTAGAATACACATAATAATCACTACTTTAGTTGCAGCTAATGAATAGCTTCAAGATTAATTAAGACGTTGTGTTATAGTAATTGCATTGGGAGCTCTAAATTAATCTCTTCAACTGTACTGTGCTAGTGCGTAACTTTAATTCGTCATTTGCTAGCAGGACACGGTATCCAGAAAACAATTAATAGAATATCTATTGTATCCCATAACTCGGGGTCTTAGACAAAGTATACCTATATATTTCAAGACAAGCCTAAGAGGTTAAAATCTATGAATCGTCACTAATTATTAGTGTTTGAAACATACATACAATCACGCCATTGTCCCGTTGGACAGAGAGAGATCACTTCTTTCCACTTGTTACGACCCATCTCTATTTATTCATAACCTTAGTACGAGTTTGGAGAACTATTTTCGTTTTCAAAACCTATCACTTTCTCTTTCATATCCATCGTCTGCATTGCATTACCAACGCTGTTGTCCTGACTGATGTCACATCAGCTGTCAAATAGTATTGAAAATGGGGCGGCTGATGTTTCATCCTTCGATATCAAGTATGATTGCTTAGTTAGAGAGTATCCCTTTGCATTCTCTATCGTAGTTAATGTCAACTCGCAGTAACTATACTATCGTCAGCAAATTCCTCATACATGTCTTCTGGCATCTGACATATCAGGATATACCCCATTTATTTTACCTTCCATTCCTCTTACATCCAAGCAAAGAATATTAACTATTACTAATAATTCAAGGTAGCAAAGCGGTGCTCCGTATATGGTTGACACGTGTTTCCTAAAAATAAATTTGACCCCATGTGTACTAAGGTCACATGCGATATATTTCCGAATCGTTCTAAAATTAACTTCATTGAGTATTACTTTTCGGAAAACCATAATCAAATGGAGTAATGGGATAATAACATAATTGACAGCACGTGTATAACTTATTAGAAAAATCCGAAAGTTGTTTTCGCTTCCGAAGTACTTTTAACTGGTGTGTTGGCGAGTGATTTACTTCGCCAAGGGGCTTAGATTCGATTCCCTCTAGCGACAAATATTCAAGCGATGTAGTTAAATTTCTTCCGTGTCCCGTTCTACTATCGTTGTGTGTAGTTGCATTAACTTCTTCGGATCTCATAGACTTGTGCTGCAAGTGCTTGATACTATCATGGAATCAGATCTATGTATCATATCTGATATTCAAACAGTATACGGGTGTTTGCAGATAAAATGCTACAAAGCAGTGGTGCCTTGGCGTTGGTCGTCGCGGCCCTGCTAGCGGTTTGCAGCGCCGAACCGCGACAGGTAAACACATAAGCACAAATTATTTTCGTGAATACTGTTCATTGAAATAAAACAACTTTTACAAGTCATACACCATTAAATCATACAAGTCGAAACGTCGCGTCATCGGGAAACCTAAAAACCATAAAATATCTGGCAATATTAATCAAATGTGTTATTAAAGAAACGCGTGCGAATGCGTTTTATCCGTCAGTTGTTTTATTTCAGATAAACACATGCCGTATTATTTTTAAAATACTCTTTTCACCAGTTTCACTCAATTTTTCTTTTATTAAAATTAAGACAGATATTTGTATCACACCGAAGACTATGAAAGGTGCACTTCTACTCTAACCTTTTTTATGAAAAAACTAGCGGCCGCCCGCTGTTTCACCCGCGTGGTTCCCGATCCCGTAAGAATATCGGGATGAAAAGCCAATGTTTTAATCCAAACTATTTTCTATCCGTGTACCAAATTTCATCCAAATCGGTTCAGTAGTTTTTGCGTGGCAGAGCAACAAACAATCTGACATACTTTCGCATTTATAGTAGGATGTTTCCTAAAGGACTTGCATTGCTTGCTTGCATTATATTTTAGGAATCGATACCTATAGTAGGTATTGATTCCTAAAATATAATGCATATTTTTGGTTTATACTACCCTTTTCAACAGTTATTCTTCTTACAAATATTTACTTTAATACCTATTAACTTTGTATTTGTCACTGAAACTGTTAAATTTCCACAGCTACCTACGTACATGACATGTATGACGACAAACCTAACCCAAAACAGTTTTATCTAATTTTTTATTCATTCGTTTTCGTTGCTCCTTGAAATAACGAGCCTACTTTCCTGGCTACCCTTTTAAATTATGATTCATATCACTAATAACATGGAAATGGACCGGAATTTTATAAATCGGTACTGCGTACTGAAGATTCATTACAACTCTTGTTTTTAACACACCCGACTATCATAAAACAGAAAAATAAATCTATATTTAAGTTTTGATCTTTTAAATGTTCATGTCTGTGTGTTTATCTGAGCTACACCAAAATATGTCTTCTTCATAAACTAGTAAATATACAGTTTAATTAACCGTATACAATGTGTACCGCTTCCGCATAGTTTTTTTTTTTTGCTTAAAGATTTTGATTCCAATAATAACAAAATTATAGCTTTGTCTTCAAAACAACATCATCATATCCACGCCAAACGCATAGGTTTTTTTTATGAACGACGGGGAGACTTAGCCTTCATCATACCTGATGTTAAGTATTGATAATTGATATTTTAAGCGAGCCCCTCCCGGAATCCTCAATCACTGAGGACCTGGCTATCTTATGTGTAACTGCCGGGACACAACAATGCTGAAAACATTGTTAAGGCGTCAGACTTACATAAGATGATGGTAGCTAGCCAGGCGGACTTACAACATCCTACCACCAACCAAAAGTTTTCGAGGTATAGACCTCGCGGGGTTCAAACAGAGCATCAAGGGTGCAGCTTGTGGTTGTATAAACGTCACTTTCACAGCCACAACTCAACGGTGCCACATTTGGCATTTTTTGGTTCTAAGATGTTATCCAAAAACACTACTGACAGTTCGCCAGCCCATCGCCTACAATAGTTTTCGCCACAGACCTATATCGAGATAGACAAAAAGAGCGCTTCAAACTGTATGAGAACCTAGCGTGTGGATTATTTCGTACCTACGATGACGTCACGAGCGAGATTTTGTGATGTGGATATGTTATTGATGAGCTCTTGCAAGAAAGCATTGCACAATTAACCATTTTTGTTTCTGAGTGACGCGTGTTTTCATGGCAATGGTCTCAAGCGAACTGACTTAGGTCGGAAAACTTAGACCGTGGATCAAACGTTTGACATGCAAGGTAGGTACACTTTTACTGTCTATCTCGATATAGGTCTGTGGTTTTCGAATATGTTCGTTGATAGGCTTTTACTATTTGCACTGGAAAGCTACCACGTTTTGCGTTCGAAGAGTTGCAAAGATAACGAAATAATGCATTTGTCGTCGTCGTCGTCTCAGCCACATGACACCCACTGCTGGGTATAGGTCTCCCCCAAGGGTCTCCACGACCATCGGTCCTGCACTGCCCGCATCCAGCGGCTTCCCGCAACCTCCCAAATTAAATGGACAGGCACAAAAAAAATGCATTACAGCAACATTATTCCACATAAAATCAAGCTTGCATTATTACCAACAGAATTATCATTTATTTGTAGGTTTCGGAATATTAATTAGTTCGACAAAATATCGTATTTCAAAAGTGGCTTACACTTAATAACAAGTAAGCTTCCAATCAAGCAGCTTATTCTTGGTCTTACTTTACTTATAAATAACTGAAACAATAATATTCCCCTCAATTTATTTATATATTCCATTTTGTCCGCTGAACAGAACCTGTTTGAACATTATGGTGTTAATGTTAACTATTATGACGTTAAAAGAATTTATTAATTTATATTTATTCCATCTCGTCCGCTGATCATAACCTTTTAAGTTTAAAGAATACTTATTACTAAAATAATATCCTAATTGCATCCTAAAAATGTACAATTCACAAGCTAATTTGTGAATAAACTACACACTTCGAAAGGGGTTAGAACTTTTTGAATTAAGGCTGGCCTCGTCCAAATCTTTAGTATGAGACGCTATTTTGATTTTTTTTTTAAATGTCGCCGCACGATAATACCTATATAAATGGATAGGGAACGTAAATATGAACAAAAAATATTATCGTCACGTTGAGTTGAGTTAGAGTTAAATAGAATACTGCCGACCCAAAGTATCACCTTTGTATCTTTAACCCCAACTACGAGTATCTCACTAATTTTAGGGCATTATGTTTCATAATACTTTTTGTTCATCTTTAGGTTCCCTATCCGTTTATATAGGGAGGTGCGGCGCGATTTTGAAAAATTTACAAAATTGCAGACCGTTGACGAGGCCAAAAGTTTAAACCCCTTTTAAAATGGGTGATCATTAAATTATTATAATTTTAAAGCAAATAATAATCGTGTTAAAAGCGTATTTTTGTGCAGGACTCTGAAGGGCACGACGTCTACCACTCGGCAAGCCGATACGACGGTGGTAAGTTTACAAAAATGAAACCAAAGAAAATCAATGTCACTTCTTGTTCTTTATTTCTTAACACTGCACTAACTTTAACACTTTTATGGTATTTAACACATCTACTTATTTGGCACTAAACGACTTTAAAATAAAAAATTACTTTCTACACAACTGCACGTCTCTACCGTTGAGTTCGGTTCACGTTTTAAATTTATATCATGCACAAACTCACTTCCCACAAAAAAGGTTTCTTACACCTTAAATATGTGCTAAGCAGCTAAACTCCGCAAGCTTTAATGCACTTCTAATCACTCTTTTTGCACCGTGGTAAGTACAATTTTAATACGTTTACTGAAATAATTATATGAAATAGCATTGTAAATGTCAAAATAAAAAACATATACATACACAATAATTACGCTTTATTCCTACAGTTTTTGATACAATCCATTTTGTTCCAGACTTAAGGCTTAACAATGAATATGAAGATTTTCTACGGTTCTTACTAAACTATCAAAATGGTATCGATGAGCGGACTCTATCTGGGATTGGAGGAAGTACTATATTGGGGAGAAATCTTGGAGGAATCGGTGGCTCTTCTATATTAGGGAGGAACTTAGGGAGTATCGGAGGGTCGTCGCTGTTAGGACGTAATCTAGCAGGCATTGGGGGGTCAACAATACTTGGAAGGAATTTGGGGGGGATCGGCGGATCCTCCATTTTGGGAAGGAACTTGAATGGAATCGGAGGGACGTCTCAGTTGGGCAGAAATTTGAACGGCCTCGGCGGTTCCTCATTTTTAGGTAGAGATACCGAGGGCGACAAGAGGTACTCGAGGTTCCTTGATTCACTCGGGGGTGGAAATTTAGTCCGTAACTTGGATTCCATAGGTGGGGGGAACTTGGTCAAGAAGAATTTGGACAGCATCGGTGGTTCCAACTTAGTCAAGAAACACTTAGATTCGCTGGGAGGAGGCAACTTTGTTCGCGAGTTGGACTCTATTGGAGGAGGCAATTTAGTTTAAAATATTTTCGTTAGATTATTTTCATATTTTTGTTAATCGTACAATTGAAAAACTATACTATGTCTGTGCATGTAGATGAGTCCTTTGAAATAAATATTTAGCAATATTATATGTCTTATATTATTGTTCTCTTCTCTTCCTCTAAACACTGTGCTTGTTATGACAGAGCAAAAATTAAAATTTTAATTTACACAGGTAAGATGAACATATATTTACTCATATGATTGTTTATGTTTGCAGCTATGATATGCTAATACATTTTTATGTTCATAGGTAAAAAATCTCAAGAATTGGAACTTGCAAACAGTAACAGTCTAACAAGAAATGTGCGGGAAACACAACCTTACGGACTTTTGCCGTACCTTATGACGAGACGACACGACTACGCGGGGTAAGTGGTGTTACGGAGAGCGTCATATACTTTTATATTATTTTAAAATCACCCAGTCAATTACTCTATTTTCTAGACCAAACGTAAAATTTACAGTCAAGTTTGAATACCGATGTTTTTTTTACCGACAATTAAATTTGTTTTGTTTAAAATTTTAAATTTTCATTACAAATTATCCTCTACTATCAAAGCACCTTACACTTACAGAATAGGTGTTACAATTTTCGTTAATTGTCACCAAATAGGTCTTTATATAGGATTGGCTACAAATCACAAGATGACTGTCGCTTCTTACGACAATAAGCGTAGGTACTTCCAAAAAGCACTACTTATAGTCGTAGTTTACGATGAAAGTTTTTTCTTAAATGACAGTCCATCCAGCAACAGCGACAGCAGCAAACAGGAGCATTGGCCTTCATCCAAGTACAGTGGTTATGCTGGCTACACTGGCGAAGGATACCTCAAACGCAATTTTGACGAGATTGACCTGTGAGTAGCACTTGTACGAAGATGAAACTTAAAAAAGATGTGTTGCGTTTTCCAACACAGATTTTGAGCATATATTTCACTCTATATATGAGTCCAGAGACATGCATTGCTTATAAATATTTTGATTATTAATTTTTTGCATTTACATTAAATATGCTTATTATGCAATTTTGCTGAAGTAAAGAAGAATCTTGAATAGGTAACTTGTGTTAGTTTACAGTGATTTTAACAGTATTCCAGAGTTTGTTTACATTATAAAGTCTCCTAAAGCGAAGGAAGATAAGTTTACAAAATAATTTTCTAGATCTTGTCTACTTATTCCGTTCTTCATAACTACTGGCACACCTGCGCTTTCAGAAAAAGTAGGTAACTTTATGCTACGACTTTTCTCTTTACTTGCTTAGATAATTATCACAGAAGACTTGAGTTAATCCGTATTTCATGATCAATCATGTCAAGTAGCTATATTGATCGATTCTGCAGGAAGTATTGCATGTGGTCCCTTATTCCCAGATCAGGGCTAAACAACTTCGTACGCAAGAGGAACTTTGACGAGATCGACCAGTCGTGGTTGCCGTTCCCGCACAAAAAGCGCTCCTACCACTACGGTGCATTCCTGGACTTGCCTGGGTATGCCACCTTTACCACTCTAAACCAATATAAGGTTGATGACCTAGTTGTGGCCACTGTAAAGCCCACCGGGGCGTACAATGGCTACTTTCACTTTATTTACGTAGTGTTAAGGGTTAACCGTAAAATTTAAATTAAAATCCCTCCCATTTCCCAATAGGAGTTAAGAGCAATACTGTTGCCCAAATACCTACTTACTTAAAGCAACTTTTTGTATGGGCAATATTTAAATCTAAAAAACAACCGCTTTCCTACCAAATTGTTGCTACTTTTTCGTGTAGCGGAATCTCTATAGATACTCAAATTAACTACCACAAAATATACTTTTATAAGTGAAAGTTAATAATATTTTAAATACTACACCACAATACAAAAAAGTCAGTCTACTGACAACTCATTATCATATTATGAATTCATAAGGTTAATACGACAGAGGCGTTAACAGCCCGATCAAACTTGTCGGATATGTCCGACTGGATATGAAAATGCATGAGAAGTAAAAGAAAAATATTAATTAATACTGTTTAGATTACCTCAAGCATCCTTATGTTCAGAAAGAAAAGTAATTCAAATAAAAACATAAAATAATTTTCTTCTATGCCAATGGTTCTGTGAGTAACTCTCCTGACCCTACAGGGATCAAACCCTGGTAGAGACATAACTAGTTGTAACGATATTATAATCTAATGGGAAAAAATACATAGTTTCATCGGTGCCAATGGTACTGAGAGTAATTCTCCTGACCCTACTGGATTCTTTGCTACATGGCATCAAACTGGAGACAAAAAAAAAGACAAAAAAAGACAAAAAAAATGGAAAAAAATTACTTAAACATTATAGGACATCTAATTTGAAATACCACTTCATTTATATATCGAATCAAATTACAGAAATAGAAATAGATAATCCTCACTAAGTTCATGTCCTTGAGTACGCTGAGTAGATCGAACTTAAGTCACAAATTCCTTTCCTAATATTTCAACTTTTATACTTAACGAACTGATTTTTCTATTGGTAGTTTAACCTCTGACTTTTTATGAACTTTTCTCAAGAAAAATATCTCAGTTTCTTTTGGAAGTAGACTTATTTTCTTTTTTACCGACTTCAAAAAAAGGAGGAGGTTCTCAATTCGACGGAATCTTTTTTTTTAATGTATGTTACTCGATTACTGGAAGACGGCTGGACTGATTTGAGTAGTTATTTTCTGTTCGAAAGGGTATACTGCCCATGTGGTGCCATTGTCATCATGTCAGGATCTGATGATGAGATCCTGGAGAAATCCAGGGAACTCTTCAAATATTATTGGCACTCCTATAGCGATTTCGGTGTTTTCTATAGTAACTTACGCATATGCTTCTGGAAAGCACCATTTCGTGAAGTGGAACTGATGATGAAGACCACAAATGGTCATCGGAATTATTAAATACTTAGCGTTTCACGGAAGCGATACGATTACTTTAATATGGTTCATAAGCAATTTATGCTCGAATCAATGCATGTGATGAAATGGAGTTGGTGATGAAGTATCGGGAGAACTCCTCAATAAGTAACGTCTCTGCACCGGGAAAAGCAGCATTTTGTAAAAAGAGATGAGGAGTTGACCCAAGGTTATTAGCGTAGGCACAGGACCTCTTCTACCTTTAAACATTGTGAAATAAAAAACTTTTTATAAAAAAATTAAAACCGACTTCAGAAGACTAAAATGCAAAAATAAACCTTTTGGAGTCGGTACCAAGGCAATAAAAATAAAATAGTAGGACCGCAAAGTAGAATGCGAGGTTCTCAATTCAGCTGGTATGTTTTTTTATGTATGTACACCGAATACGCCGAGATTTCTGGTCCTATTTATGTTATTCTTTTTTTGTCCGATGCGGAATAGTTGCTATTTGGTACCATAAAAGTTTGATTTAGTTTGGCACAGTAATTTTTATTTTATGAGCATTTTTGTTAATTTGGACGATGTAATTTTCATGATACTTTGTTTATAATGTATATGAAACCTAATCTAATCCAGAATAATCCTACTATACTTTAAAAAATAACATATTACAGATACAAAAAGTAAAAAATATAAAAACGCGACTTCAAAAACTAAAAAGCAAAAAATAAGTCTTTTGGAGTCGGTGCCAGCCAAAGCATTCTACTTTGAGCTAATCTACTTTTATTACCTTGATGTCGGTTTTTTTAACGCAGTTTTTCTGCACAAAAATTTATGAATTGCTAAATGTGAACTTTCCTATACAGGGCCGGCTTCAACCAGAAGAGATACAAGCCTGACTACCCCATGGACGAGATCGACCTTTCTTCATTCCCCATCGGCTCCAAAAGATCCCAACATATTATCTTGGCTCAATAGTTATATATACTTTTTTACTAAGACGCGGAAAAACTACTTGATACAACGCTTTACCTCAAAACGTAATCACGTGGTATTAAACTAATTTCTACTCCTACTAGTAATAGATGAATTTTAAACATCAAGTTAAAAAAAAAATCGTCACCAGTTTGTATGTGATGTGAGCGATATGATTTTATTTTGGTGATTTTTAAATACAACAAGGAAAGATTTTTTTTCTATGACCCCAACTTTTTTGGCATTGACTATTATATCACTCACACTTCTTGAGATGATTTCTGCAACTTAAAACAATGGTATAGCTTAGTAATAATAAATAGTAAGTAGCAGTAATGATGGACCTCCCCTGTCTAGTGGATCAATAATGCGATTGTGGCAAGTAAAACATTCCATAGAGATAAAGAATCTTCGTTATCTTCTGTTGCAAAAACCAAATAATATATTCATTTTAAACTCATGTGTACCTACTTACTACATCAGTAATTGTATTTCCACGTGTACCAAAACTTTAAGCATGAAATCTCTAAAATACTTTCAGTACACGACGAAAGCCATGTTAAAATAACTAAATTAAACTTTTAGGCTTTCTAGTTTAACAAGAGCTCATCATCTTTATACCTTAATAAAGCTCTAAACATTTAGCATACCTACTTTTATAGATTTGTAAAAATATTGTATAATAAAAGTAAATAATACTCCAAATATTTGGTGATGCAAAGCACACAATTATTAAAACTATTTTTGTGATATATAATATTAAATATTGAAATTAAATCAACTTTTATTTACTTTCCTAAACACCTGTAAGCTGAGTGCTTAGTGTGAGTTTCCTCACCTTACTCGCTTACGCCGATATTTGCGAATAGAGTTTAATTTTCAACTTTAATCCTATGCCATTAAGGCTATCTGTCAAAATTTTACTCTTACGCGATGGTAACGTTTGGACATTTGCAAACTCACACTAGGCCCTCTATAATATGTTGTTGTCAAAAAAGAGAGTAATAAAGTGTGAAAACAGCAACACGAGAACATTTGACAAGCAATATGCAGACAAACCGCCGCTTTGTCTTAAACGAAGTCATTTTCATTGTTATTGGGAAAACGTAAAGCAGTTTCCATTCCGGGTTGATGAATATAGGTAAACCCACGTTTTCAAATATTTGTGTCCATTTTATGAGGCACGTTCCGTTACGGTTTTACGAGCTTTTAATGCTTTCAAAGGGATATATTGTTTCATATATCTATTTGATTTAATAAGCTTTTAATTAGCCTATAGTTTTGTTAAGTTTTATAATAACAAATAATTAATAGCTATTTCATTTGAGTTATAAATTATTGCTTCAATCGTAATATTACTTTTCAAAAACTCGTTTTCCGAAAATACTCTACGAGTCCACCGGGAAGTTCTTTCATTATACCTACGTTGAAAGCATTACATTAGGCTTCTTACCTATTATTGAAATTTCACAGTGTATACGCTTAAATTAGGAATAACCCAGAGGAGCTGAAAATAGCGCTATCGACTTAGTAAATATAGACGTTCTGTACTAATCCCAATAGGATTATCTTTGCATAGAACAATGAGAATTAACGATGCATTCACCACGGCAACACAATGCAATGCAACTTAACAACAACTAGAGAAGATTATAAGCGTCTTCTAACCAGATTTGTACAACACAATAGTAAACTATATACAGCGTATTACTTGTCATATCAGAAACATTGACGTTATTTTTTTATAATTATAAGTTTTTTTCCTTATCCATCACTAAGGAAGGCCAGTGCCCCACCAGTAAGGACATTAAAAATGGCTAATGACGAAGTTTCGTCACAAATTGTTAAATTCAAAAATTTTATAAGTACCTACGTACTTCAGAATATTTTTTATTTGCACCGTTTGGATATTGCATTTTCAGTTCGAACCGGGCAAATGTTTGTGTATAATACGTATTTAGTACTGAAACATGTTTAAAACCTTTTTCAACATGCCTGCTTAGTCTTAGGTCCTGTATATAATATACGCAAACTCAAATTTTAAAATAAACAAAAGATTATTTAATCTCATCAATAAAAACTAATAGAGAATTCACCACTTGAGTAACCACCACTTGGGCAACTTCAGGGGCTGTACTTTTTGTTTACCAACAAATAAAAATTATATCTTTAATACATCTAGGCTTTACAAAGCACCAATGCGCATGAAAAAAGCAACTACCAACAATATTGCAATTTATTTTGGGAATCGCAGTATTTAGTTACAAACAAAATTGAAGACAGTACAGCGTCAATTAGCTTAATTCGTAAATAAAGTAGCAAAACATTTCACTTAGCCACGCAAATGTAAATAATTAAGCCAGTCCCACGATATACCGGTGATTTAGTCATTTGAAGTGGTTTCGTGAAAAACAAAACACAATCAGAGTTAATTTCGAATGTGATGATACGAGACAACGTTGCTTGATATGAAAGTTTTAAAAGGACAAGTTGTAACTTAAGAAAACTTTTAAGAGATCTTGATAATATTGAACTAGTATTTAATTAATTTATTGTGTAGGCACAGGCACACACCAAACGAATGTATAAAGTCAAGATACAAATAAAAACTTCTTTTGGACACAAAAAAATTGCACTGCACTGATTTCAGGAGTAATAGTTAAAGTAGCTCCCAGCTGTTTAAAAACAAGTTAGCAGCCACGAAATACCAATGCCAACTGTGAGAAGCACGACATGTTTTGAAATTTTCAGAGTTTTTACAGTTAATTTCAGAATTCTGACTGACATCGACGGTTTTCTAACTAATTGGTAAATTATTGACTAATCTATAGAATATGAGAACTGTAACTATTATTTTGCCATAGCATTTTATGACTTATCGACTGTTGTTTCCTCTACAATGGACAACATTTCAAAAATATATAATGCAAATTTTCCTATGCATAATAAAACTAGATGTTAAAATACGAGACACGTATTTTTTATTTTTATTATTAGCATTATATTTGTGTATTAAATCCGTATTTCAAAACTTGCTCATTCTAAAAGAGCGTAAGTGCGTTCTCAGGAAGTTAAATTGGTAAGGCTGTTGCTTATTTTAAAAATCAGAAAATTCTAAAATAAAAACTGTGAGCTTATGACACTAAAACCTCGAAATGGTTTTTTTATTTTAGTGCTTTATAGAAAATGAAATGTTGTCCATTGTGGCAAAAAAATTTGAATTTTTTTTAGAGTTTTCGAAGATAACGAAGTAGTCAAACGTATATAAAATACCCAAATATACCTTTGGCTACTAGATTTATGCTTGATATTGTACTTCTTATAATAACGTATTCTGAATGCTAAAATCTAGAGTAGTTTAGTCAGGTCAGTACCCTGTAATCGCAATATAGCAGTAATGTCAATAAAAAGAAGAAGCTATACACCACGTAATAGCGCTATCGTAATAATACACTAGTGGCCCCCGCGGTTTTACCCACGTGGTTCCCATTTCCACGGGAATATCAGGATCAAAAGTGTTAAGTTTTAATGCAGGCTATAACTTTTCTTTGCGCAAAATGTCGTCCTAATCCGTTTAGTCGTTATTGCGTGATAAAGTAACAAACAACCAAACAATCAAACCTCCAAACTTTCACATTTATAAGTGATATGAAATATTAAGTAGTAGGATAGGATTGGATATTTTTCGAACAATTTATGAAATAAAATCCCAGTGCTGAAGTGTGCGTGGCTAGGCCGCTAAGCCGCGGCGTAGTTTTGAAGTAATTAAACTTCGCCGTGACGCGCCACAATCTGCGCAACAATCTAAACTGTGACAAATAGCCACCACCGACCGGTTGAATGTCATAAGACTTGATCAAATTTTATTGACTTTGCAAAAAATAATATTTTACTTCACGCACTTGTTGTCTTTTGATTATTAGAAGCTTTTTCAAGTAATTTCAACAAACAAAACAATTTTTTTTTTGTAAACTGTATAAAGAAATTATTCATGGCACACTAACATTTTTCTAAAAAGGGCCATAAGGATCCCTAAGCGTCCGCTATAAAAAAGTTGTTGACACGCTACATTCTCCTCAGTGCTATGCGACGTACTCGTACCTACTTATTATTTTCTGAGCTATCGTCAATCTATTTTTTAAACCAATATTAGTGGAAGTCTTTGTAGAGGTGTATTAATACTGGTCTACTTTAGTAATAATTTTTTTTATAAATAGCCTCAAAGAAAGTTAATGAAATACGCAATAACGGTTCCTTTTTTCTTTAAAACTCCAACTTCAATAGTTTAGCCAGAATAACAACGTTACGTTTGTGGTACTAAGATTTGACGGCCAGTGCAGCTACATCCTATGGACATTTAGTGAAATAACGAGCTTCACCTCGCACCGTAAGAGTACACGCCGAGCTGCCTCATCACGGCCCGTAATGAACCCTATCTCGTTACAACACGCCACGACCCAAATTCTCTTTTTTTATTTGTTGTAAGCAACCCAGCAAATAGCGCATAAATTAGATTTCAGTTAATTTTATTAGTTAACTTTGATTGTCCGGTAGTTAGAAATAAGATAGCCAGTTCCTCAGTGATTGAGGATTCCGGGAGAGGCTCGCTTCCATCTTCAGCCTTATCAATACTTAAAATCAGGTATGATGAAGGCCACGAGTTCATAAAAAAAACTACAATGAGCCAATCAAAAGTTTCTCGTCCTCTTACCTCTTTGGACAAACACAGTGTCTGAAAACTTTTATTCTACAAACATTCAGTTCATCAGTTTGTAGAAATCTTTTTCGGTAAGCTCAACGACAGAAACGAAGACAAAAAAGTTGAAAGATGTTCCTGCTTGCGCGCCCTTGTCTCAAGTCCAAAGCACTTCGCGGTGCGTTGGCTATTCACTTTGTATTCAGCAATATTCAGAGTGCTTAGTGAGAGTATTTAATTACGGTCACGGTCGACCGTAACATATTAATAATAACCTGTTATTAATAAACGTATAGTTACACTTAGGTATAAACTGTAGCTCTATTACGAGTTTTGTCAACGATCCTCGCTAGCGGTTAACGTATAGGCATTTGTATGAAAAACTGTTCAAAGCCCCAAGAGGTGAGTAGCTGAACTAAAAATGGTATTATGAGTTGACAACGTTGACATTAGGTGACTTAACAGCTCCTGTTACGTAAGCATCACGTTTCGTGGTCACGTTTTTCATACAATTTGGTATTATGAGTTACTGATTTGGCAGATGCTCCTGTAATTTACGTTTACAGGAGCTGTTACGTCACTCACGGCATTTCTTCCAGTGAGAAATTAAAATTTTAATTAAAATTAATTAATACCCGACATATTTTGAAACAAATTGATGGCAAGGCATTTTATTGGTAAGCAAATAATTTATGCGGCTGAACGAAACGAAGATCACAATGAATTAATTAATTTGGATAGAGGCAATTGATAAAACGAAAAAAAATCCTAACATTGAATTTGTTCCTCCAAAAGCGCATTAAACGTATTGTCCCTGCTATTACGACAACACACAACTTTAAAATCGACGTAAAGAATTAAACAAAGTCGTTAATAGTAAAAAATAAGATAATATAGCTGTATTTGTTTTGCAATGATTCCACGTAATAATTATTATGGGACTTATTTAGTAAACGGCGCCTATGGGCTTTATTAATTGAACTGTGGATAACCAAGGTCCTTTTTGGGGTCTTGGGATGTCTCTTTTCTCTATAGAAAGTTTTATATTTTACCAATGAATTTTTTTTTCAATATTTAAGATTGTCCAGAATTTCTCGTATTATTTTTAGGTAAACGGACTATGTATTGTTTTAATGCAAAATATATAAAATTTATCGTCGGCGCAGTAATTTCATATTCTTAGCCGATAATGAGCAACTTCATAAAGATCGATTATTTATTTATCAACAAACATTTAGTGTATATTAATACACTGTGTCCTTGTACTATTATTTTATTCTGTGTCTGTAATAACACTTGACACTTGACTAGTGCGGATACTATGATAAAATCTAAAAGGTCATACATAGTCAGGCAGTGAAGCTTTACTTCACATTTCTTAATTTAGTAGGGCTAAACGTCGCTATGAAAAATGTGCTCTTTTAATTTCTCTATTTTTGGCTCGATGGTGAAGGTGTCTTTCTGTCCTTATCCTCATCATATAGACAGAAAGAGATAGTGACAATTTTACGTTACGTTTTCAAATTTATGCCTCGACGCTGCCTTCTCACGTATTTACGTACCAGCTAATGTAGCGTTTACAAAAACTCATAATACCGATACGATAGTCGGCGATTCGAGCACCGTATTTACGTTAACAGCAGCTGTCACGTCACTTACGTTTACAGGAACAACTCTTAATAGATGTAGTTGTTACTTTACTCCACGTTTGAAATAATGGGGATTAAGTTTTTGTATGGCGTTGCTGTAGTCCGTGGCTTATTCCACTCGATGGCGGCTCGCCAGTTTCATACATAATTGCGTGACTTTTGAGCACACCATTACCGCGTACGAAATAAGAGTGGTATTCGTAGTGCAGCTTGGTGCGATGTCGACTGTACAAATGTGATGTAGAGGAAATATTTTCTTACGTTTACCTAAACATGTAAATTCTCACAGATTCCAGACATAATCTCACATTGTAAAAATATAAAAAAAACATCCTAATATTCCATTTTTCGTAAGCATGATGTAGCTACGTCGTAGCACGTAGCAGCGTAATGATGAATAAATACCACCACAGGTTTTGTAAATATATTATTATGTAGAGAAGCTTTTTTATTTTTTCGGCATACTATAAATGTTTATGTGATGTTTTGCTCTAATGCTATGACGTCCCTTTACTGTTTTGATGCCCTTATTCCTTTTAATGTTTTGATATTTTAGATTGATACTACATCTTTCAATAATAATTACCGAGAAGATCTAATGGTCGTTGGGGCGGAAAGAAAGTTTCTGGAATGGCGACCGCGCACCAACCGACGCTCCGTGGGAAGACAAGGTGGACCGACGCTGGTGAAAGTGGGGTACAGTATGCGCGAAGTGCAGGATCGATCATAGTGGAGGTCTTTGGGGAGGCCTATTCACATCAGTGTCGTGCGGCTGATATCATGGCGATTATTAAAAAAAAAAAAAAATATCAAACATTACACACGTTAAAAATATTCCGAGGTAGCTAAAGCATTTAAGATACGGATCCTATATTATTGTATCTATACTTACAAAGATAAGCATATCCAGACTCAAAACTAAATCAAATGTGGATCGAACCTACGATCATCAAGCAAAACAGGATGTCCTTCCTACCGGGCCATCGGGCCAGTCACAACAATTAGGTAATAAGCAATAAATACTTGTTAATTGTAAATATTAATCTGCTAGTTCTGCTCAATACTTTCCTCTTTCAATTTGTAGCTCATTCCGACTTATTTCCGATACTGTATGATGGGAAAATTAATATTTTCTTTCATGAGATTGAATATCGAACCTTATATAGGAGATAAAGGCTTCTGTGAACTCGAAAGCTCTTCCTTTGAACTTAAATGAGAAATTAAATGTTGTGCTATTTTATCTTACACGGCGTAACTTATGGGTAACAAAGCGAGCAATAGGGAAGGGAGTTAGAGCACCTTCAATTGTTTTAGGTTATTACAGGGAAATAAATAACGGTCTTGTAAATAAGAAAGTGCAAGACTTTTTTATTACATTTTGTCAGTACAATTAGGATTCAAACTTCCAATGGTAATACGGTAAATATTCAATTTCGGCCTCGATCAGTATTTGGATATTTTAATGGGGTTGACAACCTAGGCTCCATAGTAGTAGGAAGGTGGTTGTGTTAAATTATTTCGAAAGTAAAATGTTAATTTTGTTTTGTGAAACGTGAAACATTTAGTTTGGTTTTTGTCAATCGTGTAGTTTTAATAACTATCATTCGATTAAGGCTGGCTTGCACCAACTGACATCAATTAAATATTATTAAAATGTCATAACATTTGTTTGTAGCATAAAAGGACAGAACGATATTTTAACATGCTTGTAGTTTAATCGTGATTAATCGTGATAGTTCGTGAATGTCACCCTAATTAAACAAACCGATTCCCTTTGTTAATTTGTATAGTAGTTTTTGAAACACCTAATGGGCTAACTGTACATAGGTAGAAAAAATATCAAACATAACTATTCAAAAAAACTTTTTATAAAAAATTAAAACCGACTTCAAAAAACTAAAAAGCAAAAAATAAACCTTTTGGAGTCGGTGCCAGCCAAGGCATTCTACTTTGCGGTCCTACTATTTTATTTTTCTTGCCTTGGCTGGCAATTTTTTATAAAAAGTTTTTTATTTCACAATTTTTAAAGGTAGAACTGGTCCCGTACCTACGCTAATAACCTTATGTCAACTCCTCATTACCTTTTACAAAGCTGCTTTTCCCGGTGCAGGGACGTTACTTATTGAGGGGTTATAGCCTATAGGTATGTTGGCGAGGACCGATAGCTATTTAACAAAAAAGTTTCATCAAAATCCGCTCGGTAGTTATTGCGTGAAACTTCAGCTCGAACAAGAATCTAACAATTACCTGGATGATATAATTGTTTCATGACTTCCATGACATTAGGCCCCATATCTCCGAAGATTATCATCGAATCTCAATGAGACTTATATGGAACCAAATTGACAGTGTACCCGATCGAACAAAACAACAACTATTAAAATCGGATCACCAACAACGGAGTAATCGGTATACATACATCGGACAAAAAAAAAAACGGTTTGAATTGAGTACCTCCCTCCTTTTTTGTTGAAGTCGGTAAAAATTAATTGAAGTAAATGAAAACATAGATTTAAGAATATCCTCTATACTTTTTGTATCAATATAGACTAGCATGTAACATTCATTATAAAAACCAACGGATTAGCCGAGCTCGGAAACGATTCATCTTCACGGTTTCTAGTTTCACAAGTGTCGCGTTTAAGAACTAAAATAGTAGCATTTATTTCCTATAAAATATTTTGTCAACCAAGTGTCGAGGTGTCTGTACAATACCGCCACTATAGCCGTTCAAGTACAGAACCAGCAGACAAAACATATCCTTTTGCATCGAGCTGTAAGGGATGTCACAAGGGGATGTCATATCCCCTAAATTGTTCACAAAAGCTTTGGAGGATATGTTCAAAACGCTGGACTGGAAAGGACGTAGCATTAATATAATAATAATTGCATACGATCACACCAATTATCTAGCCCACGTTAAGTTTCATGAAGAACTTGTGTTATGAATACTACATAACGGATAAACATACTTATATACTTTTTTTTTATAAATACATACATAATATACATATTAAACACCCAGACCAAGACAAATAGTCAAATTCATGCACACAAATATTTGTCTTGTCCGGGGATCGAACCCGGGACCTCTGGCGCAGAATATCAATGGCAAATGCATCTCACAATGGACGACATCGTCATTATGGCCAAAATGTTGCAGGAGCTACAGCTCACGCTGAACGGTTTAGCTGATTCTTCCCAACGCATCGGCCTCCGATGAGCTTGGACAAAACCACGGTTATGTTCAATGAACATGTTATTCCGGAGCCGATGCAGTTCAAGGCAGTACTCTCGAAGTTGTTAGGGAATACCTCGGGCAAATAGTGCAGTTAGGTAAAAACAACTTCAAGAAGAATACAGCTGGGCTGGGTAGCATATGGGAAACTACGTCGAGTGTTTACGTCGCCCATTCCACAGTCTTAAGACGAAAGTCTACAATCAGTGCGTCCTACCCGTTATAACATACGGAGCCGAAACGTGGACACTCACGGCAGGGCTGGTTCACAAGTTTAAAATTGCTCAGCGAGCTAGAGGGTTCGGTTCTGGAACCAGGTGATCTGACAGAGAACCAAAGTTATCGACATAGCCCACCGAATAGCAAACTGAAGTGGCAGTGGGCCGGCCATTTAAGCCGCAGAACCGACAACCGCTGGGGTAAATTAGTTCTGAGTGAAGACCGCGTATCGGTTAACGCAGTGTAGGACGCCCTCAGACTAAGTGGATCGACAATCTTCGCAAGGTGGCTGGCAAGAGCTGGATGAGAGTAGCCGCGGATTGTGCTCGGTGACGTGCACTTGGAGAGGTTTATATCCAGCAGTGGACGATAATGGGCTGATGATGTTGATGATAAAAATATTTTATTGTATCTATATAATAATATTATAAAGAGGAAAGATTTGTATTTATGCATGTTTGTAACGAATAAAGTCATAAACTAACATAGTCGATAGCTTTGATTAGTTAGAACATCGGATACTTTCAATCCCGATATTCCTACTGGAACGGAACCGCGCAGATAAAACCGCGGGTGGCCGCTAGTTTTCTGTTAAATATTTTATTTTATTTATTTTATTTTATTTCGGAAGACCAACAGCTTAAAATATTACAGTAGATTTTAACATAACAATTGAGAGCCAATTACAGGTCTTCTTCAATAGAGACAGTTTTTAAAGTTAATGATAAGCACTTAATAGTTACATACGCATTCCAGCAGATAAATTCATAATAACTATTTATACTAAAAAAAATTGTTTGTCGTTCAATACAAGTTCCAAGCCGCTAAGCGTTTCAAGGCGCGATCTCCGCTATCAATCACAAATTCATCCCACTGATTGGATTTCAACCGCATAAATTTTCTGCACAATACACCCATCAGCGAACTTTGGTGAACTTACTCACAATACGTCAATACTTGTCAATACGCAAAGTTTGATGCGACGTGTCGAATACAAACGCGCGAATTATTTGATAGGCGCTGAACAAGACATTATTTAAACTACCTTTAGGCCTGTGTGTACGTTCATCCCTTGGCATCACTCTGTAAGTAAAAAAAAAAAGTCAGCATTATATACATTATCGTTTTTATAGTTATGTGAGTTAACTTCTTAATAAATTAACCGGACACTAACTTGTTATCAAAAAGCCGTTTTATAACTCATACTCAAAACAATAGCTCGTTTAATTTGCTCCTTATTTAATGATTTTTAAGTTTTGCATTTTCGATGCTATTATTTGATAAATATTTATCACAAAAAGTCCAAAAAAATTGGGCTCACAAGTTATTCTCAAGCGGGATTCGAACCCGCGAGCTTAGAGTATCCACCGAGCCTTAGTGTTTGACCAGATTCAACAAGAAACTGAGATATAGTTACCCGAATAGTTTGTTCTTTAGAACCCGAATAGAACATGGCTTATACTCTCTCCCAAATATTTTTCCTAAATATTCGAAGACATGGAATTATAGAATTTGTATCAAAAAATTTAAGACGAGTTGTATGTAACGATAATTAAGAAAACTTACTTACACTTTTTCTGGAACTTGGATAGATATTCCGGATTGTATTAACTAGTTATTTTCAAACGTTGAAGTGAAGTGAAAAAATTCAATTCATTCTTATTCAGCTTTTAATGAATCTATCTAATTTCTTACGTTTAAGCTGATAATTTTCATTATTAAATTCAAAGAGGTGGGTTCAAGCTTCAATTATAAAATCTCATGAAAGTAATAACTTTAAAATGCAATAATTAACTACGGGTTAGTTATTATTTCCTGTAAATGTGAATTGCAGACACAAAGTTTTTGCGTTGCCTCCAGAATGAAAGCAACTCAGTACTCTAACAACCTTAATAGCATGAAATTACAACTTGTCTAGACTTGAAAGAAAGGAAACAGCTAATTTCTAGTTCCAATTCTGACGGTGGCTCTAGATCTAACCCCATTTTTTTGGGTATAATATATGATTTAAGGACATACCATATGTCCTTAAATCATACACTCAAAAACATAATCACAAATATGACTAATGACAAAAACGGAATTATAGATTCGTCATGTCTGTGTGTCCGTCCGTATGTCACAGCCACTTCATTCCAAAACTATGAGGATTACACAGTTGAAACTTGGTAGGTAGATGTATTCTGTAAACCGCTTTACGGTTTTTACACAAAAATAATAAAAAATAGATATTGAAATAAGAGACTAAAAAATCTGAAAAAAATATGCTGTAGATTTTAATTAAAACTTTCAACGAAAATTGGTTTGAGCGAAATATAATAATCATAATCATTTATTTATTTGCCACAAACATGGTAATTAAGATGGTAGGTTACGATATTTGTACTTCATGTTTCGCCTATTTAAGCATGCAAATTTAACATTTTATATTAAATTATACGATAATATTTGAAGAATTGATTAAATTACATTACATTAAACTTTGAAGTGTCCGAACAATGGATTGGGTTACATTCATAGAATATAAATTGCAAGTTATTTAATTATATCGTTCGGTAAAAAAATTATTAATGTCATAAAAATTTTCCCGTCAATAGCCATTTAAACAAAGTGTTTTTAAAATGAATGATATTTAAACATTTCATATAATCAGGTATATTATTAAACAATTTAACACACATAGTAAGGCAGCTCTTAGAATACTGTAATGTTTGAGGTTTTTCTTGCAGTACAAGTCTATCTGGATTTCTAGTATGGCGGGGATAAATATCACAAGCTTTCTTAAATGTTTAATATTTTGTCTTACAAATACGCATACCTCAAATATGTAAAGTGATGGCAGAGTCAGTAAGCCCAGACGCGGAAATAAAGTACGACATGATGTGAGTGGAGTGGAGGAACACCACACATGGCTCGTATGCATTTTTTCTCATCAATGAAAGCTCTGTTGACATTTGTACTATTACCTCAAATTATTAAGCCATATCGTAATAAAGACATCACATAGGCATGGTAAGTAGATATAGCTGTATTAACATTTGTCACATTCTTGACTTGATTTAAAGCATTCAAGAACTTATTGATTCTAATACAAACATTAACTACATGAGTTTTCCAATTTATATCACGGTCTACTGTTAACCCTAGGAATTTAGTTTGTTTAACTTGTTCTATTTATATCTTTATACTGAATATTAAGGTTAATAGATTTATGATTATTAAATTGAATATAGTTAGTTTTTGTCAGATTGATTTTTAAATTATGCATGTGAAGGTAGTTAATTAAATTATGAATTGTGTGATTAATGTCAATTTCGTGTTCATTAGTCGTACATTTTTTATTATCTGATGTCACTACAATCGAAATGTCGTCTGCAAATGAAATACATTTATGTTTGGTTACTTGCGTAATGTCATTAATGTATAGTAAGAATAAAAGTGGTCCCAACACGCTTCCATGGCTGCCACGCTGGCTGGTTCATGCGTCATGCTCGTGAACGGGTGCTGCCAGCGGGATGGGTCTGCTCATCTCTGCTTGTGTTAAAATGTGTTGAGTTGTTTGTTTGAATTTTTTTATCAAACCTATACGTGTGGGGTATCTATAGATAGTTCTTTAAAAATAACATTGAGGTTCTTAAAACTGTATTTTCTCAAACCCCCCCTCTAACTTTTAAAATAAGAAAGTGAAAAACAGTAATATAAAAAGAAAGAAAGTTCCTAAAAACATGTACTTATACTTTCACTGAGCTGTTGAAGACACAAATAGACTAACTTTATGATATTTAATTGTTTATGTAGGTATTTCAATTTATTTTTCTTCCTAAAAACGTGTGCAAAAACTTTGTTCACTTCACTTTTTTTTTATTTTTATATATTTATATATAAATAAAAAAAAGAGTTAAAACATTATTTTTGATTGGAAAAAAGTGAAGTATACGGTAATACTATATATATATATATATAATTTCAATTGAGTCCGCATATTGCAGTACTAGCTGGCAAGCTTAGTTCTGCTGCCTACGCTGTTAGAAAAATCAGACAACTGACTGATATAGAAACTGCTAGGACTGTGTACTTCAGTTATTTTCACAGCATCATGTCGTATGGTATTCTTTTGTGGGGAGTAGCAGCTGACATAAACACAATATTTATACTTCAAAAACGAGCTGTAAGGGCCATTTATCAACTGGGTTCCAGAACATCTCTTCGGGAAAAATTTAAAGAAATTGGTATACTTTCAGCTGCTTCTCAATTTATTTTAAATTGTATTCTTTTTGTACGGCGTAATATCAACCTGTATACCAAACATAAGGATTTGCACGATCGTAATACTAGAAATAGGAATAAACTTATTATGCCTCGGTACCGATTAAAGAAGGTCTGTGGATCTTTTATGGGTCTAGGTATACGTATCTATAATAAAATTCCAGATAATATTTTAGACTTGCCTTTCGAAGAATGTAAAAGATTGTCGTCTCAAGAAAGGATATTATACTATAAAAGATTACTTGAATGACAAAACAGCTTGGTCATAAATATTTCGTTTTATTTTTTCGAGATTGTAGCCGTGTCATTCAATTAGTGTTTAGTAAAGTGTTAGATTCAACTTTTAACGCAGGTAGCTTGAGTATGTCATGCTCTCTTTAAACATTTCTGCGGTGGTGTCGTGTGAGGCGGGTCGCTACGTTCCCTAAAATATGGTTGAGCGAAGCGATGGCTGGTTCATGCGTCATGCTCGTGAACGGGTGCTGCCAGCGGGATGGGTCTGCTCATGTCTGCTTGTGTTAAAACGTGTTGAGATATATATTTTGTTTTGATTTTATGTTATTTATGCTGCTTTAAGTTAAGATGCGTGGCACTGCTTGATCAGAAAAAATAAAAATAAATAATGTTTTCAAATTATTGCAATTATATAAAAGTATTCTTTTTGTTAACTTACTTTGAATAGGCTTTGTGATTATGACCCAGCTGATGCGTCTTCTACTAACATTGTAGGTTGTGTCATACATTAATGCACTTTTATCTTTCTTTTTTTTTGCTGTTGTTATTGTTTTTTTTGTATTTATACAGCTTAACGTAAGTACCTGAAGTACGTCATGCTCACTCAAACTTTTCTTCGGCGGTGTCGTGTGAGGCGGGTCGTTACGTTCCCTAAAATATGATTGAGCGAAGCGATGGCTGGTTCATGCTTCATGCTCGTGAACGGGTGCCGCCAGCAGAAATGGGTCTACTTCAGTCTGCTTATCTTAATGTTGTGCTTAAAGGTGGAATATTTTTTTTCTAAAATAAATTGATACTGACCTGTATGTTCCTCACAACTTGCAGTACAGTAATCTTGTAATGCGAGAAATGTTGTAATGTATGATAGATAAGTCTTTCTTTGCCAGTTGAAAATTGTTTACGGTTACATTAACCATAAAATGTAATATTATAATTAGTTTTTTTTTATGATGGAAATTGACCTTACTGATATGTTAAGGTCACTTTTCAATTTGACGACTCTGTATGAAATAAAACAGGGAGAAAAAACAGCAGCCAGAACCGATGGCATAGCTTCTTTGACGTTCATAAGTGCTTGTAACAGCCTAGACTGAATAAATGATATTGACTTTGACTTTGAAAACAAATATAACTTTGTCATTCATACAAATACTATGAAAAACAAAGTTATTTTTGCAGACGAAAAATATAGTGGCATTTTGGGTAGGTGTATTTAATATAATAATAATAATAGAAACTTTATTGCACACGATACAAAAACAAACACATACAGAGAAAATTACAAAAAAGAGGAACACACAATAGGCGGCGTTATTGCTGCATAGCAATCTCTTCCAGGCAACCTTGGGTGAGAGACGGAACCCTTGATGTTCGACTCGCACTTGGCCGTTTTTTTTTTACAGAAACACAAAATAAAAATTATATAAACATGTTTATTCATTTTAAAGAACCCGCAAAAAATAAAATCTTCAGATGTAGCCGACCGCGATGAAATCGCCCCACAATTACCCCACAATTACCCCACAATCCTGTGTATTGTATTGTACCCTTACGTTGAAAATAAATAAATAGCAGGATGAGCGTGCTGCTGTGTCACCGAGAATTTATTGATAAGGCAAATGATCGTTTTCTGTCTGTCCGTCCGTTCCATCTAAATCGCTGGTAGGAAAAAAAATGGACTATTCATAAGCACTTATCTATAAGTCTATATGAATATATTTGTCTTTGACTCTCAATTTGACTCTAGACTTTTCTTGACAACTCAAACGTTCGAATCGAGAACGACTCAAACTCAACTCAGAGCAAAATGTTCATAATGCTTGAGTGAAGTTTGAGGCATTCTCAACTTAAAATTCTCATTCAGGTTAGATTCAGTAATAGTGGTTAACGCATTGGACTGGATTTCCAAAGGTCATGGGTTCGAGTCCCAATTTTTTTTCCAAAAACTGTCTTAACTGTATGATGGTACGGTGGGGTAAGATTCCTACAAGGGAAGCCGATGGGAATCGGTATGTATGGATCATTCGCCAATGAAGTAGAAACTTATGAATCCTATCACTTTCAGGCTGAACTTGTGTTGCTCTACCAACCCCCGCAAGGGATTATTATGGCGTGAGGGTATGTATGTACCCTATATGTTTTTTAAAATAATTATCTAGTGATATTTTTCCTTACGCAATAGGTAAAATCATATAATACCGATTCCAATATTTCCATTACGATGGTTCTTTTCAAATAACATGTCTAATGTCTCAACAGTAACGTAAAATTCTTCCGACATAATATTAATTTCTCTTTATTCAATACAATTAGATATTTGTGCCTAAAAACTTTTTCTCTGAACATAACATTGTCCGTTGTTTAAGAAGGTCTTCTACAAATAAAACTGAGTCAATTGGATTACCCTTTTACAACTCCTTTTCCTCAAAAAATCAATGTGAGATTGGTTTCTAAACTCGTAACTACAACGTGAGTGAGGTCCTGAAGCAATTAAGCTGATAATCAAACTTCAAACCACTTTCAGAGCGACTCAATTATTCAATTGCCCCTCCCAAGAGAAAAAAAAACGGAATTAACAGAATACTCTCCCTGGGGGATACTTAAGTAAAGAAAATCTACACAAGCGTAAAATTAACTGTTTCAAAATATTCGCTGAACGTTACGAAATTATCTACCTAGGGCTTTATTCATTTATTTGTGTAATTTTAATAAGTTTATCCCAAAGGACCGTTTCGGAAATTTTAAGCTTCGGTTACTGAAGATATCAAGGACTGCGACTTTAGTATATTTTTGTGTTTTGTAAGTGAAAAATGTACTGCCATTCAAACTTATTTTCACTAAGAATTTTCATAATTTCTTAAACGCTTTCTTGTTCGTTTAGAAAGTTAATGAGTTCACAAATGATAGTAGTGTGGGCTTCATTTTAAGTACCTAGGTTGTTCCGAAAATTTATAGCCACAGAATAAATACAACCTCTTCTTTCATGAAACTATTTTGAATTGACGGCTAATTTCAACACAAACCTCCTTTGTGAAAATCACTGGCCACCAATGTAGTTTTTTTTTATTTATTATTAAAGATTATCTGTCACTCTTCTTTTGTTTGCAACAATGGACGTCTCGCGGGAAGCTTTTCGTGCTATGATTTTCTATGATTATAAACGAGGTTTAACCTTCAAGCAATCTCAATACAAGCTGCTTTTCGGGAGTGCTTCTGCGGTAGCAACAATTACTTATTGGTTTCGTGAATTTAAACGTGCTCGCGAGACCTTAAACGATGACATAGACATATTACATATCGAAATATACAGGCTGAACATTGGATCACAGGCAGTTTCCACCATTCTGCATGAACACCTTAAAGTTAGGAAGCTTGCTTCGCAATGGATACCTCATTCTCTTACCGATGAGCAAAAATGCCGTTGTGTTGATTGGTGCAAATTTATGTTAGAAAAGTTCGAAGGAGGAACTTCGCAAAACGTATCCTACATACTTACAACTGACGAATCATGGATATATAGCTACGATCCTCTCACGAAGCAGCAATCCACGCAATGGATGTTTGAAGAGAATAATTTGCCCACAAAAGTTAAAAAATTATAGCGGTTTTTTTCGACGCAGAGGACCACAGTAATTCCGCTAGAAGACCGTAGAACAGTTACTATTGAATTTGTCTGCCTCAAGCTTTCGGGGAGTTGGATAGCGAGCACCGAAGGAGCGGCGTCCGTGGCATTATTTTTCACCAAGATAATGCGCCCGCTCACACAGTTGCTAGAACCATGGACTATTTGACAACTTCGGGGGTACAAATGTTACGCCATCCTCCGTACAGCCCAGATTTAACTGCATGCAATTTTTTTATTTCCTAAGGTAAATATAATGCTTCGTGGGCGAAAATTTAGCACTGCAGACGAGGCATTTATTTTTTGACCTCCCGCAAGACATGTTTTAAAATTTTTTTTAAAGCTGTATCACCCGAATGCATAAGTGCATGGGATTGGAAGGGGATATTTTGAAAAGCTGTAAATAAACTTTTTTTATATTCTATTTTTCATTTCACTAACTATTTTTGGAACAGCCCACGTAATACCTTTCTGCTGTCAATTTTAAAATTATATTGTGAATGATGTTATTTATCCCAAATAAATAAACCCTGTCTGAAATGCCAAATTATGCTTTTGTAACCCGTCCAGTGATTTGAACTGTGCGATCATGTGTATCAGTTTGATCGGACATATTGTTTATAATATCCAAATCGGCTAAATAAAATTGTAGATGGAAACGCAACTAGAGCAAGCTTTCTATATGCGTAATTAGTCACGTGATAGCGAATCATTCTGAGTCCATTATCATTAGTACACTAATGAATGAGCAGCAAATCTATTGCCTGAATTCAAAATCAAATTCGTATGTTCAAATTGATATTGTATTGGAATTAGGCATAAAATTGCATTTAAATAGAATAAAGAAACAAAGTAAAACCAGAATACACAAAATAACCACCCATATTCCAAAATCCAATCGTTATTTATTAGACCTTCTCGATCTCCAAAACAAAAAGAACAACACAGACAATAATTTATATTATGTACATGCCTATATTTTGTTTATAACTACAATCTGTAAAGTAGCTAAAAAGCATTACCTTCTCTGATCCCATGGGAACCGTAACCGAGCACAGCTATTAGGGACAAACAACGTCTGTTGGAGTCGAAAAAGTTTCAGCAGTGGGGTGACATGATGGCTAGGTGGACCGGATGATTTAATTTCGTCTTAATGTTAATTGACCACCGCCGTTGCGAAAAATACGTTGAAATTTAATCATCGCAATAGTTTTCTGTATTTTTGTTACGATTATCGCATCAAATATCATCGTAAAAAGTCTCTCTCTAATAGTAAATAAAAGTTTTGCAAAGTAGCCAACACTTTTGCCTATTTTTCGTAAAATCTCGATGAGAATGATAACAAGAATGTAATAAGTATTATTAATGAAATTGACTCTGAAGAAAATAAATATAAATACTCTTGCCGACAAATGGCGCTGAGTGCACTTAGGAGAAAAACTGATAAGCCCAAAACTCGGTAAAGAAATTGTCGGATATAAAAGTTAGGTACAGCATGTCAAGCAAGTAAAATTCGACATCAGGCAAAAACCGAAAGTTTCTTTTGTCCCATGATAATTTAATTTAAGGAAAAATACAGAAAGCGGATAAGAAAGGCAAGGATTTTTTTACCCAAAACTCGCTACATTATTAGCCGGGAAATCACTTCCCGTGAGATTTTCCTATTATTAATACTATAAATGGGTCAAGTTTGGATGTCTGTTACTCATTAATGCGTAAACGGTTGAACACGTTTAAATGAAACTCAAGAAAGATAGTTTACAGCCTGGATTTAAGACATATGATAATTTCATCCCGATATTTTCACGGGAACAGGACGGTAATAAGTAATAGTTGTTATTTATAAGTAACATTGTTTTTGTTGTTATTTATAAGTCACAATATATTTCTACTTTATATAACTTTGAATTAACTATAATACTCCCTTTTCTATTATTTGAGTTTTATATCATTAAAACGACGAGAATAAGGTATATTTAGATTAATCTTTTGTTAAAAGAATTTTTTTTACCGGAAGTTGACCGCGGAAACAACCTACAAAATTTCCTCGCTTTTGTGAGGTGGAAACTTGTGTGTTGCGCTTGGCAGAAAAGTTTTTAGCGTCTCGTATCTTCGAAACCCTCGCTACGCTCAGGAATCGGTCTTTGAACTACTCGCTATGATCGTGGTTCCTAGAATCCTAGAATCCTTCGCTTGCTCAGGTTTCAATAGAGGTAATTCGCCGCTAAATCCAACTACCCAGCCTTGCATAACAAATAACTATTTCCATCCATATGGAAGGCCCTAATGGGGCACATATTCATCGTTAGTATAAAGTCATATTTTAGTCAAATTGAATACATAGGAAATCTATCAGAATTATTGGATAATTACTCTACAAATTAAAAATGTATTATTAGTTAATGCTTGTCTGATATGTGTTGTAGCAAATTGAAAGCCTGTTTATCAGATACATTCTAATTTATTATTAGGTATTATTGCCACATATGTATTTCATAAAAACCTATCTTTTCAATAAGATAATTAAAAGAAGCTTAAGGAGATCTCATAATAATTTATTAAAATATAATATACACAATACAACCTATTTAAATAATCGTAACACGCCATGCGTCACATAACATTTAGAGAATTTACAGGTACATTTCGTTAGTTTAAATACTTTATATGAGGACGTATTTAATAACAATAACTTACGCTTAAACCTCTCTCTCCTAAATTGTATAGTTATACTGAAACGACCATATATATTTTACAATCTAACATTCATTTAAAATCAGCTTCTTTTAAATTTTCATGCATTGATTAAGTAATAACTATTTAATAATTTAATTACATTTTGAAATCCTAAGAATCGGGAATATTGGGCATATTTTTATTTTCGGAGATAATGAGATACCTCTAATTCTCAGAGATCTAAACTTATTATAGATACAATTTAAAATGGAATAGCTTTAAGTATATATCGCTTCAATGTTGTGGCTGGAGAACGTCTTGAGACCTCTTGGAGCCAACGGGGAATTGAGAGAGGTCGATCTCATCCATGGGGTAGTCCGGCCGGTACCTCTTCTTATCGAAACTTGCCCTGTTAACCAATATTAACAATTAAAGGAGAAGCTATTATATGCGACCTGAAGATCAATTCAATTGCCATTTAAGAGAATAATAATTACACAAATCGCCTTGTAGATTGTTAATTTCAATTTAGCTTTGGTTTATGTTTCCATCGATTATTCGCTTGTTCGCGACTGTATTTTGGTAATCTACGTTTTGTAATTTGAATTAATATTGCCATGTAAGTAATTTGAGCAAAAAAAACTCGAAAATGATTTCATTTATGTTTTTCAATGAATATCAATTACAACGTTGTTTCCAAGTAGCGGCCCTAGGGTGAAAAAAGTCATAACCTTATTTAGCAGACATTACGTATTACGTACTGCCAAGAGCTTTACAAACTCTGCTTTTATTATTTTAATAATATTACTATCTATGTTTTTTTTTATTATTTATTTAAGGACAAATCCAAAACAGTTAACATTTTTGTTTATAAAGATTTTTATTATTTTCTTTGAAATTGCAGATCTACATTATAAAAAAGAAAGTAAAATGCTTGACTTTCGACGATTTTTCTAAACTGAAACCGTTATTTTTTGCAATCATAAAAACGTTAATGCTTCGTTTAACCCCCGGGGTCTAAGGGCGATTGACGGGGGTCTACGTTGCCGTGACAAAAAAATGGGGGTTCACAATTCGTAAGCACCCATGAAAATTTATCTAGTTTCGATAGTGAAAATTAAAATGTTGGCTTGACTTCACCTACTAATGTAGGCAGACAATATTTTTTTAAGAAGCTCAGCAACTGTTACGTGTAAAAACATCATATTTTACTATTTTATTTTATTATTATTTATTTTACATTTTATTGTACACGCAAGTAAACAAAAAAGGACAAATTACAAAAAAATACGTAGTTACAGAAAGTGAGGCTTATTCCTTAAATAAATCTCTTCTAAACCACGTGCGATAGGAAATACTTAATATATTTATTTTTATTCAAAGCTTTTAGTGTCGTTACAAACCATTTAACAAAAAAAGGAGCAGATTGAATATCACACAACGAGGAGATTTACGGTTATTCCTAACAGAGCTGAAGCCAAATATTGATAATTTGCTGTCAATCCATCAAGTTCATCCATCCCATTAAATTATGACTATTTTGTGAATGTCATTATATAAGTTGCGTTACGATAAGTTATTAATATTTAATTATATTATATTACGACTGTTTTATGATAACAAGAATAATTAATAGTGTAATATTAACATACTTATTTCAATAATACAACACAAGCTAATATACTATTTTTCTTTTTATTTTTACCACTCCGAATGGGGGGTTTTCTAAATAAAATAACTAAGAATTTGTTGGTTGCTTGTGCTGTGTGAGTAAATGTCAAAAAGAAAAAAGTAAAGTTGGATAGAATCACTTTTTGATTGGCCAACTTTACTTTGTTGTCATCCACTCACAGCACAATCAATTAATTAATTAAACAATCGATTTTTACATATATTTTTTTTAAAACTGTTAATTCGTGGGTGGAACTCAGCCGCAACGCTTTCTATAGTTAGATCTAATCTTTACATTTTTGTCGAGTTTTGGGAAAATCGAAATGTACCGCAGAACCGGAACCAGCAAAATTCAGAAAGTGGTCTATGGAAAAAAGTTTGGGAACCTCTGGTTGAACCGTTCAAAAATTTCATAATTTAGCCACCGATTAGCTAGGGCCGCCACTCGGAACTTACATGGGCATATCTAAGTCAAAGGAGTTGTATCCATACGGGCGGTAGAAGCGCTTGGCGTACGGGAACGGCATCGAGCTCTGGTCGATCTCATCGAAGTTCCTCTTCCTCACGAAGGTGTCCAAGCTCGACCTAAGAACAGTGAATCTGAAGATTAAATGCGTAGTAACTGTTCGGTTTGTATTGAAGTTAATTGTAAAGATGATACTCGTATTCTATAATAAATCTATACAAAAATAAACTATCCTTTTACATCACAATAATCTTTTTAGAGACTAAAAGCGCTTACGCACTGCGAAAAAATTAATCCAGAAAACCCGGACAGAATTCGGAATCTCCATCGGGATCGCAGTCCGGAACGCACTGCGATCCGAATCCGATTCGTAACTTCCTATTTTAGCACTATCAGTGAATTGAATGCAGTTATGTTTCTTTTCAAAAATAAAGAAATGTTTCCTTTGACTGTAATTTGATATCTCCAGTATTTAGGGAATTTTCCCTTCAGGTGGTATGATTAATCGATCCGGTATGTTTAAAAACTGTTCATTATTCGACGTTATAATTTTGCACTGGTGATCACCGTAAAGACTATATTTTCCCAAAATTTCATCTAAATCAACCGAACGGCTTTTACACTATACAAGTTTCTTAAAAAAACACAAATAATATCGCGACTTGAGACTCTGAGTTTATATCA
Source organism: Chrysoteuchia culmella (assembly GCA_910589605.1). Lineage (NCBI taxonomy): Eukaryota > Metazoa > Arthropoda > Insecta > Lepidoptera > Crambidae > Chrysoteuchia > Chrysoteuchia culmella. Next base: position 10,389,850 of record OU342651.1, read on the forward strand.
GCCATGTTTAGTCGACTCGCGATTTTATTCTGTTTAAAAAAATGTGCTGTGCAATCAATAAAAATTATGCATAAAAATGTTCTCCGTGGTGGTGGAACGATAAGTGTTAATATAGGGAAACAGTTTGTTCATACAAATATTACTATGGCTACTTCGGTCCGTTAACGGCCCGTCAAGCGTCAGTCATGGAGATTCACGGAAGACGGACAGAAAACGGATGTAGTGCGTAAGTTACCATACAAAAAGTTCTATAGCTATGACGTATTTTCACGTTTTTATTATTTTTTATATTATTTGATTATATTTTATTTTATTCAGAATTAATATATGATTATTACATTATTTTAAATCCAAGTATTGGATACAAATATTAAAACTGTTAATAACAGGTATACGCAATTATATGTAATATTCTCAACAGATTATGAGATTCTTTAATGAAACCTTACTTTGGGTTACTAAGGAAATGAAAGCCGCAAATAATCTGCTAGCTAATAATATAAGAAATTTCAGAATCAATTAAAAGGTACTCGTTTTGTTTAACTGGGTTGCCTTGTGAAAACCAAAAGGGCACTGCCTAATGGCAATAATACTTTTTAAGTAATCTTAAAAAGAATTATTACTAAGTTGGTAACAGATAAAATTGTATGTACCTTACCCAAAAGCTAATTGAATTACCAAATACATACTGTACCGTATTACCTGTACTGCTTAGATCTACAACAAATACTTGAGTACAACGACCCTCCACTCCATAGCCAGACTCTCTTTGTTAAAATCTATACCTAGAACTTACACACATGTACAAATCTAATAAGTTTTATATTTAATTCGTAAGATTTTGTCTTTAAATTTAATACAGGTACTTTACCTTATCCTAGTAAAATTTTAGTTCCATGAGAAAGTTAAAGATCATATAAAAATATGATCTGTAGCGCTAAACGTATTTTGAAGCAGTTGATGAAAGCCGACTTTGTGGTCCCATATATTTTTACGAAGATCTGGCTAGTAGTTATAAATTATAATATAAGTATAATATAATTCACGTTTTGGCAAGTAGTCGTTTACCTAGATGACAGTATTGTTGTTTATGGCAGTGCCATGACACTCCCCTGTACGTGTGAGTTCGAGCGCCACCAGCGCCGTTGGCTTCAGTGGCGAGTAGCCGAACAATGTTAGTTATTAAATATAGTTATTTTCTTAATAATCATTATAATAATAATAATATATTTATTCAGATAGACTTAGTAATTATTAAGCTTTTGAATCGTCTAAATTTTCCTTATGACCGTTAAGACTTTTTCAACTGACAAGAAGAGCGGGCCCAAGAAAACTTGCCAGCTGCCAGAAATAACGACACTTACAATGTAACTATAATTAAGGCGTTGTTTATTAAGAACGTGCAGACAAATTATGTTTTAGCGCATACGCGCCTTCTTGACATACAGGGGTACCAACCTAACAAAAAAGGGAATATACGATGAAATGCAATATACGGGCGATTTTACGAGCACACATGCTCAAGTGTCGCTTCTTTTCGCGTAATATAAGCGTAACGTAAGCGTTATATATTTTTTGTTTATGGGCTGGTTATTTTATGTAATTAACGGCACATGATGTAATAAAAAATTGTGAAATAAATAACTTTTGGAGTTGGTGCCAGCTAAGGCAAGAAAAATAAAAATATAGTTAATAGAAGTGCAATGTAGAATGCCTTGGCTGGCACCGACTCCAAAATATTGAATTTTTTTAAGTCGGCTTAACACAAAAAACTTACGGCCAGGTGCTCCATAATAACTATTTTTTACGTATACTTGTAAAAAAAGACAGTGGAAGACGAACGTCTTACACTATGGTCGTTTCTTTTTTCAATTTCGTTGTGTCAGTACCATGGAATTATTAAGTAGGTACCTAATAATTCCATGGAATTAATGACAAATCAAAATGATTAACTTTGCAACATGCTATGCAATGTATACCTAATTATAATGACCATTAAAAAGAGAGTATACATATAGTATGCTTCTACAGACAATTATTTCCCTAGAGCAACGCGCGCAAATCCATTTAAAGTCGGATTTTTAATTCAGTAGAGTGATTTGACAGGTTGTCAATGTCAATTTGTGAAAATAATGCTGAATTACTAGTGAAATTGGCACCTGTCAAATTACTCTACTGAACTAAAAATCCGACATTAGTTCTATCATAGAAGTACTAAGTACGTACGTATAGTCGGAAAACTTCCCGATTGACAAGTAGAGTTTTTTTTGCGGAGCTTTATTTAGAAAGTTATAGATATGTAAAAAACGTTTATACCACAACTTTCAGAATTTAAAAAGGTATTTCATTTGAATACTAAATTATTTCTTTAACTTTAGTACCTACTTTCCGAGAAATCGTTTCCCATATCATCTCTACTGGTCAACCGGGAAGTTCCCCGATTGTACGTAGTACTTATTACTTTCATGAGTTCAGTACCCCTATTACGAGTTTGCTTAACATGACATTTACAGTAGGCTTATTACGAGTTTGGCAAACTCGACGTTACAGTAAACGTTTATGTAAAATGTAGCTCTGTCTCTTTCATATTTAGCGACTGTTTTACCGACATGAGCAGTGTATCCGATAGTCTACGCTCACGAGTCCTGTAAATGTCATGTTAAGCAAACTCGTAATAGGGGTACAGGACTCGTGAGCGTAGACTATCGGATACACTGCTCATGTCGGTAAAACAGTCGCTAAATATGAAAGAGACAGAGCTACATTTTACATTAACGTTTACTGTAACGTCGAGTTTGCCAAACTTGTAATAAGCCTACTGTATTCATTGGTGATGGTGACATAATTGACTTGACATTGATTGCTTGTATCATTATGTTGTGTTGTGTGAGGTTTTTCGGAAAAATAATGGAATTTATATCATGTGAAGATACATCTGGCTCTCAATTTTAATTGGATGTTAAATAATCGGTATTATTAACTACCTACGCTTTTTAGCTCAAACGCCAATTGCAAACGAGAGAACTGTCAAATATACTTATACTTTTACGTTTAGAGGAGGTTTCGAGCTTCGTATAAAGTAACCGTATCTTATAAATCTAAGTAAAAGTATCGCACAAGTTTGGATATATATATAGTTTATTCGAATTCGTATTTTTTATGAATGTTAGAGCAACCGGCCGTTAGAGACAACCAAAGATTTAAATCGTCAATAGCACGTCTGGTCTGCAAACTAGACTGAAACTGCACCACGAAAACCGATGCTAAAGCAAATGATGTAAGGGCGCTTTCAAAAACAAACTGTAAAGCCAGACGTGCTGTTTGTACACCCAATGAAGTAGTTAAAGCCTTTTTAGTTAAACTTTAATATGCAGACAATCAATGTTTTCTTCCTTTCTTCTTCTTTCTCTGAATCTATTGCATGAAAACGTAACTGGCAGCAGTCATACAAAAGCTGCTTACTTCTGTTTTTAGTCTCACTTACCGGTCAATCTCGTCAAAATTGCGCTTGGGATAGCCGTCCCCGTAATATCCGCCGTACGCCATAGCCCAAGGCTCGCGCTTACCCCCATACGGACTGAAAACAGGCATGGTTTATAATTACTGTTGCTCCACCAGATGTTTATATCCCACGTTTTAAACTTTAACTTTATTTTTATACTTATAATAAATTTTTATAGGAAAAATATTGGAAAAACAACTTGGCCACAAGTGAATTCTCAGATGAGGCTCGAACCCACGACCTTTGGGAATCCGGTCTAATACTCTAACCACTGAGCTACCGAGACTCGCGAACCACTGTCGAAATTCTCCAATACTTTTATATTTTTAATACGCTGTAGGCCAGCGTTGTCACATCAATGCTAGGAATATCCTTGCATTCGAAAGAAACATCTTTTCAGGTGTTTAACGATCGATTAAGATGCAACAGCCAATAATTATGAACAAATTAAAAACAACAAAACAGATTTTAACTTCTACGCACTGATCATTAAAATAAAAATTATTGTTTGATAACAAATAGTCGTTAATCTTACCTTACGTAGTCGAAACGCCTGGTCATCAAGTAAGGAACGAAACCGTATGAGCCTGCCTCGCGGACTTGCCGCGCAAAGCTGCCTCCGGGGTGCTCCAGATCTGCGGGCTTGTGACCTAGTATATGAACACCACACTTCATACAAAATACAAGCTGACACCGTTTCACGCAGAAACACTGGACCAGCTTATCAAAATGTAATATTATGTAATATAGACATCTTACCTCTTTACACTGTTTCTTTAATCTACTGCTTTCTTTTCACTTTGAATTAGGAGCAAAAAAAGACAGTTAGGTTGCTATCGATTTATTTAAAACATTCCAACATACTTAATTAGTAAACAGCAAGAACTATTAAGATAAGACTAGCATGAATTGAAGATCGTTTAGTTGGTTAAGCTATTTTGAAATTGTATTAAACTAAATTGCCTCCTCCAATTGAATCCAACGAGCGTGTGTATTTTCCATCAGTTCTTCGCACTAAATTTCCTCCTCCTAGCGAATCTAATATCCTTTTAACCAAATTTGGTCCTCCGATGTGATCTAAATTTTTCTTGACCAGGATTCCACCCCCGATTGTATCGAGGTGTCTCATAGAAAGGCCACCATTTGATTCCAAATTCCGCACAAAGTTACCTCCGCCAAGAGAGTCGACGAATCTCGAATATCTCTCACCGCCAGGGTTTTTCCCAGCACCAGACCTGGCCAACTCCAAAGGACTACGATTACTCCAATACCCGTCTGCTGTTTTGCCAATAATGTGTCTACCTTGATATGTATTCGTAAAGCCACCCGGATTTGCATCTATGCGTCCGTCAAAAACGTTTCCATCAACAATTGCGCTGCCGCCACGGTTGCGAACGCCAAAGTCATTGAGATACGTCAACAGATATCGCAGATACTCCTGATATTCCTCTAAATTCGAGCCTGCAACAAATACACACGCTGCAGTTGTAACTAAAATAATTTGACACACAATATATTTACGATAAAACGTACTCACCAGAAAATGTGAAACATTTGCAAAGTGCACAATAAGCTTGTGAAATATTCTGAAAGTGCACAACTCCAATCACCACTAGTGATAATATGTGAATATTGTGAGAGTGCTACTGTGTATCACTTACGTGAACAATAATTATTGAAGTTTGGTGCAAAGTCTAATAGGAAACGTGTGAAAGTGATTAAAGGTTTTGGATGGAATATTGAAGTTGTGTAAATGATATAAGTACTTGTTATATGTGCATAAAACTAAATGTAATGTAATAAAAAAGTGCGTAGTTACAATATTGCAGTTTTGCCTACTTCAATACGTGTTTTAGTCCTGTGCTTGAAAAACAAAATCATTAGAAGTGTTTAATACAGTGTAATGTGCAAAAACGACGGGTGTGGATAAGGTTTTATTTTAACAAACAAAACATGTGTGTTAATATTTTTTTTATCTGCGTGTAAACTTACCGCCGGCGGCAGCATCGTAGCGCTCCCCCGTATGCTCATTAGCAGCTTCTGATTCCTGATAGATAATAATATGAACATAAATATTATTCATTCATATACGCTACAGCTTTTGCAATTACAGTTGACTTAAATCATTAACGATATTGCTTATGCATGTAGGTTACACTATTAATTTTTGTAGTGTGATAATGAATGAGACTTTTATTTTAATTATTGATGATTAATACATAGAGACTGCAAGGCCGAAGCCTGTATTGGAAACATTAAATAAATATTTACCCAATTCAAAGCATCAGGTAGATATAATTTTCCTCAAACAAACAATTCTCCCGAATCTACAATCGGCCGCTTGGTGTGTCCGTTTTCAATTAGATAAGGGTCATTCCAAAGCAAAATATTCTCTGGAGCTTCCGTGGAGGAATTTCCATGTTATCTTTTTAAACCGTCTTCAAAAAATGGGATGGGAATGAGAGAATTACATTATTTATTTAGAAATCAAATGGCATCATTGCATGTTTGACTATCATATCATATTACATCGAATCAAGGTATAATACGTCACTCGGGTATCGTATTTTTCTCCGTGAGGTGTATGTGTCAGTTATCATTACTTCATACAAGAGCCTGCTCCAGAATTCACGCACATTACAATAATTGGATGAGGTGAACTAAAAAAACTGTATTATTTTGATCATATCAATGGAAAATATTACATTATGTACTTTTGTTATTAATTGTAGTAACATTAGTGTATAGTCCAAAAAAAATTTACTTAAGATAAAGTGCCTAAGCAACTAGTATTAAAAAAGGGATCTAGTATCATTAGGTATAATAAACAAGCAATGGTTAGTCTGTATGAAATTGTTACTTAGCAAAGCTTGTTGCTATCAAAAACAAACAACCCGTATAAGAGCTCATCCTGTTATAATAATAATAAATAAAAATGTATTTACAAATAATTATACATAGAGCAATCAGATCTAAATGAATCCCGCACATCTGTTACACTGCCTTCAAGACACATTCAAAGTTTAGTCAGAAGGTCCACAGTTTTTATTACTTTCACGAGTTTATCTCATAACGAACGCAAGTGCCAAATTACCTCTCATGTGAAATCTTACTTGGTCAGAAGTCCTTCGTATCGTTTTGCTTTAAAAGCTATGTGACAAAAAATTTCAAGAGCTAACGAAAACGTGAATGACACTTTAAAGAGGGCGTAAAGTTAATATTACTTAAAATTTAACAGATATACTGTTCAGCAGTACTGGCAAGCAGACATATTATAACTTAAAATTTCTATTGTGTCTCGACCATTGCCAGCGAAAGGTTTATAGACTATTGCGCGATATAATATATATGCGCGAAAGACATTTGTGCGAATGGGCACTTGCGCGAATGGACATTTGCGCGAATGAGCACTTGCGCGAATGGACATTTGCGTGAAAAGGTGCACAAATGCAATTAATTCTGCCTCAATAAATCCGTTAGCCTTCGAGAACATTTTCACCGGACATCACGTGACGGTGAACTAGCACTCAGACCTGTTTTTGCCTGTGCCTTGTCGACACACTAAAAATACGGCGTTTATCGGTTGATGATGTGTGAGAAACACTATTTAAATACTAAGGGCTGCCCACGGTTTCACCTGCGCGGTTCCAGTTCTCGTGAGGATATCGGGTAAAAAGTCCTATTTTATCCCAATCCTATGTTTTAATCCAGGCTTTGTGCCAAATTTCATCCTAATCGGTTCGGTAGTTTTTGTTTGAAAGAGTAACTAACATCCAAACATCTGAACATCCAACCAAACATCCTCACGCACTTTCGCATATGTAAAATTAGTAGGAAGTAGTATTTTATTTCTTGCAATGTTTTAGTCTAGTATATTCTTGTCGCAGCTAAATGTGGTCTTACTGGTGCACGTGGCACCCAGGCACTGACTTGAAATCTTTCCCCTTCGGTTTTTGAAGTTGGTTAAAAATTAAGATCGTACCTACCTAACGAACAAACAAGCTGCTTATTGCTAAGTGAAAAAAAAATCAATTCACGCAAATGTTCATTCGCGCAAATGTCCATTCGCGCTAGTGTCCATTGGCGCAAGTGTCCATTCGTGCAAGTGTCCATTCGCGCAAATGCCCATTCGCACAAGTGGATTCGCGCTTGTACCAAACCGACTATTGCTATTTATTAAACCAACTCCAAAATTTTGTTATTTTGGTTATGTTTATAAAAACTTATATTTGGAAAAATATATTCATTGACAAGGAGCCCGTGTCGCAGCGGTCCGCAGGCTTGGCCTGCGATTGTTGAAATTAAGCAACTTTCGGTCACGAGCTCCTTCATGCCTCAAAAAGCACGTTAAACCGTGGTCCAGTTCCAGTATGATTTTACCGTAATCATAAAGAGAAAATTTTACGTTTAACAGCTGGGTTCACCAACGACGATTAGATAATCGTGGTTTAAAGCATCGTTCTGAGCCTTAAATCTTGATATTGAATAGAATTACATTTGCCGTTAATCGGACAGATAATTAGGTACCTAATGAACTCGGGCCTAAATTTTAGTTTTACCATTTAAAACCAGCGTTCGGAACATCGCCCTGCACTATCCAGTAATAAGTATCCAGTAGTAATAATTTTTGGAGCTACCTACACCTAAGCCACTGATACCTACTGCTATTGTGTAGTGCAAAAACACACACCTTTTAAGATTTTGAGATTTTGAATTTTTAATGCTATTTTAAACTAACTCGGCTTACAATTTAATCCCGCCTGAAAGTCAACCGTTTAAAAGATGAACATTTCCAAAGTGGTAAAATATGTCTCCCCCCCCCCCTCTAACTTTTTAAATAAAGCAGTGAAATATCAAAAAAAAAATATGCTGTAGATCTTAATAAAAACTTTCAACAAAAAGTAGTTTGAACAAAATATAGTTAGCAGTTTTAGAGATCTAAAAAATATCGCAAATATTACTTTGTCTTTTATATAAACACTATGATAAACAAAGTTCGTTTTGCAGACGTAAAATGTTTGTGGTATTTTAACTACTGAAACCTATATTACACGTGGCCCGACACGCACTTGGCTGATTTTTTTAAGTATTTTAAATATAATAATTTATTAGAAATTAAAATTTATCATTACAATACCTGATGGGAATCAGCACTGCAGCAAACCAACAGTGCAGCCACGGCCACCGCCAGCGCTCCACCGGCTCCACGCATCTTTGTGTTCTATCCATGACAAACATAGAGAGTAATTAAAAATTAATTAAAATTAAAATCATTTATTGTCAGATAATATAGATACAGAGTTGTTAGTAAAAAACAATAATGGAAAAAATACTTAAATACTATGTTAATTTTTTATTGTAATGTTATTTTTTTATTTCCAGAAAACAACTTTTGTTGTCGGCCGTGGTCTCAGGATATCTGTCATGTGGTGACCACGGTCCCGAAAATAGTGTCGAAACTTCGCGAATTCAAATTCGCTATTCAATTAAGAAGAAAAAAATCGAAAAAAAAATTAAGATAGTACAGAGACAAATAAAAATTCAACAGGATAAAAACTTCGAAAGTCCATCAAAGCCGAAATAAACACTAATATCTTATCCAAAAAACTAAAGTTTTTTTGTTGAAGTCTTGCAATAGGTGCTTATTGTTACTAATAAATGCTAATATACTGAATTATCATTGTTAACTTTTTCTATTTGTGTTTAAAAGTAATTTTAGTTCTTCAATATCAGTTTTTACTTTAAAATATCTGCTATACACTTACAGGGTCATGATCATGGAGCTTTCTATTGTATTTTAGACCAAAAGCAGTCGTTATGTTTGTGACGTTAAATAAGGTATTTGTACAGAAACGTATTGGTCCGCTTTCAGGGCAATATCTATTATTGCATCCACATAAATGTCGCTGTAAACGAGTAGTCCCGCTTCTTTTACTCAGATAAATAAAATTTTATAGATGATTGCTTTTACGGTCCGTGACATTCAATAAATTATATGATGAAGCTCGCTGAATAAAACTCATTCCTAATTACTGGCATTTTATGTTGCAATGAACTGTCAACGGCTCATCGATATTTACAAGTTCACTTTTAACATGTTTTTATCTTTTATTTTCACTTTATACGGTTTATTTTTGAGATGTACATACCTGTAAGCACTGATTTATTTTTCACGCGTACTGTTTATTGAAAAAAATCTTTTACGGACAAAATCGAGCTGCTATTTATTTTATTTTTTCTTTAATTTCAAGACGGTTCCCGGTCGTGAAAGGCGTGACCACGGACTCCGGAAAGATAGATCGGAAATAAAAAAAAAGTATTAACGTTTTAACATTAACATTATCACGCAGTATAAAACCAATGATGTTATTGAATAAAACTGGACAAGTGCGAGTCGGACTCGCCCACCGAGGGTTCCGCACAAATATGTAGGTACCTAGCAGTGGCGAAGGGTCCATACATACCGATTCCCATCGGCTTCCCTTTTAGAAATCCTATTCCACTGATCCGCCATACAGTTGAAAGAATTTTTGGAGAAATTTTGGGTCCGGCTTACCCTCGCCATATTTTGACCCCTCGCCTCTGCTACCTAGGTACATAATATTATAAATAGTTCAGGAATTGAGTCTCGCAGTTGTTACGAAGTTTTCCTGAATTCAGTTTCCAAAACTTAAGACTAAATTTTTTATGATTTTATTACAAATGTCTATCTTAAGTTTCGTCACGCACTCATAATTGAAATAAAACAACTTTTGCGGAATATTTAAAGCGATTTATTTACCCGAAATATATAAATGCTGCATAAATGGCCATATATATTCTTTTACGTTATTGTTGAAATTTGTTTTTTCACATTTTCAAGAGATTGTTTACGTGAACATATGGTTTTAATTTCAACTCGATACCTCCACGAGTTCCCGATTTTTTTCGAAATTCAGTTCCCGAAACTAAAGACTATATTTTTATGATTAAATTACAAATGTATAGTTTTGAGTATTTTTTCCTGTATTCGTAGTAAAAGATGATATTACTTGCCAAATGATATAGTTATAGGTCAACGGGAAGTACCTGAATTTTGATGCCCTTGTTAGTGTAGAAATCTACGTTTTTTGCGACATAAACGGTCCTATCTTTTTTTACGATAATTACAATTACAAATTTACAAGTTTGATTTTGTTACCCCTTCAACAGACTGTTGATCCGAATATATGGTTTTAATTTTTACTCGATACGTCCACACGTTCTCGAGAAAAAAAATCTTTAGAGGTTTGGAACCCTAAAAAGCGCGATATTGTTTTTATGCAATGCGATATAAAGGATTACAGCTAAAATTATGACAAATTTGAAAAATAGATAATAGTTTTCCAACGCGTCCAGAAGACCCGAGAATTTTCGATTACCGTCAAGAAAATACGACATACGATGGACACGAGGGTGAATCAAAAAGTTCTTAGAGTGCGCTTCATCATATATTCCTTTTTTTCTTAGGTTGGTACCCCTGTATGTTAAGAAGGCGCGTACGTGTTAGAAACATTATTTCAAAACCATTTTACTTTCACCGCTTTCTAATGTTTCGAGCATGATTTTAAAACAGAATCCAAAACTTAAAAAGTCTGCATTGAATTCTTATCCTAAATTAACCTAACCTTTCGACAGAAATCGACAGGGAGATACCAACCTAACAATAAAGGGAATATACGATGAAACGTACTCTAGAAATGGATACTTACACTAAGTTTTTTTGTTAAAGATTTTTTTTTTTTATTGTGGAGTGTCATTATCATTTAGTATTTATCCCAAGTATCAGTTGATTCGTCCGTCTTGTCATTTTACTTTTCTTAATTATTTTGTAAAATGTATGAAACAAAGTACCAAAGTCTGAAAAAAAAATGTCCACTAAGGATATTTAGTTGGATATTCAGCAGAAATTAGGAACTGGTGCTGTACTTTATTCCACAGCCGCTTACTAGGTAGCAGAGTGTAAAAGAGGCTAATCGAGCTGTGAATATGATGCTGGTTTTGGTCGATCGTCCGCCTAAACGAAGAAAATGCCAAAATAGTGGAAAAAATGTTCTTGATTATTCTTTAAAATAACTTGCGGGGCCCCTCAAAATTCCATACGAAAGTGTCCAATCCTTTTTCATAAAAACTTTTGGGTCTTGTTTCACCAGATTACGCTTCAGCTCATCGCTTCGAACCTGCACTCACGGCAATCCTTAAGTATTGCTTTGAAATTAATGATTAACCCGCCATACTCATCGGACTTATCCCCTGGTGATTTTCACTCATTGAACGAGCATGTTCAAAGAACAAGATTTTACGACAATAACGCGAAAATAGATGCGGACGTAGAGGCATTTTCGAGAGCCAAGGATTTTTTTTTTTTCGGAGGCAATAAGACAGTTGAAGAAGCATCATACCAGATGTATAGAGTTAGAAGGAGATAAGGTAGAAAAAAATATTATTTTCTTGACATTTTACTGATACTTTATTAGCAATTCTAAAAACATTTTTATTCACCCTCATAATAGATACCAACTGCTTCAATTGATTATGATGAAAAGCGGGAAAGAAGGGGAAAAGCGCGTCGGCAGACGGAAGAAATCTTGGCTAAGATAAGAGAATGGACCGAATCACCAGTGTGGAGAACTGTTCCGAATGATGAGGGACACCATGAACCTTCAATAGTGGAGTAAGAAGAAGATACAAAGTTTTTATTAAATCATATCACCAATCCTTCAATACTGTATTCAATTTGAAAATGTACCTAGCACATCAACATTTAGTTATTTGTAAATTGTTTTATAAAGACAAAATTGTATTTTATTTATTTGGATTCTTCTAGTGACTAACCCGAATATATAATAAACACATGAAAGTCCACCAATAGCCTTCTCCGAAAATTTACACAGTCATATTTTTGGTTCGAAATTAAATTATGGCGAGTGCCAAGATCAAAAAGACATCAACGCGTTTCATTAAGTCTACATTAATTTTCTTGTTTCTCTTCATATATTCTTAAATAATACATCGTATTATATAACTTGATATAAAATAAAATAACAATTAGATTTAATATGGTAGTATTTTAAATACAATAATTTACTAATAATTATACACTCACATTACTATCTGTTCAAGATAATTCACGTTGAAAAAATAACTAAGTGATGGTTGATGATTTTTTAGTTTAAATTAAACTAAGTTTAGTTTTCGCTACATTTATATAGCACTAATACTAGTTTATTAATTACAAACCTTAAGCTCTGAATAAATCTACACTATTTTCAACGTTAGAAGCATTTAGAAGCATAGGGGATTAATAATTCTCGCCCAAGGCTTTCATTGTTGTTTAAGTATTTACATAAACATATGCATTAGTAAACTTATGCCACAGTATTAACTAACACTAACTAACACAGTATAACTTAAACTTAAAACGGGAAATTTAAGGTAAAAATATTTTGAACATTGAAAATTAAATAAAAGTTTAAATAGGTTGTACCAATTGTTGTATAAGTTTACTGAAAAAATTTAATGCACAACACACCAAAAGTAAATGGGCATTATATTTGGTCTTAAATAGCAAGGATATTTTTTTTTTATCCTATTACGTACTGCATACCATGAATTTAATTCGACAAACAAAATTTTTACGACAGTTTATGACAGTTTTTAACTATTCGTATTTACTAACGAAAATATAATAACTATTGTATTTTTAATGATCAAAGGTAATTGAATATCCTAACATTATTACTTTCTTGCTTGAAACAAAAAAGAAAGTTGTTTAATTTTTTAAGTAAATACCCTTACATGAAAAAAAAAGTTATGATAAGTCGGGTCGCACTGACCTGTTTTCAGCGGCGAGCGGTCGCGAGATCGGAAGACTGCGGCAAGCTGTGCCGGCGGTCGAGCGGCGCCGGCTTTTATACGCGCTGGGCGGGCGGCACGCACAAGCGCCGCCCTTCGACCACAATACCTGATGCATTTCAACTGTAACTTCAAATAAATTAGTTATTGTTTGGTTTACGTTATTTTAAAAAAAAATATTAGGTTTTAATAGTAGTAATAGTATGGTTAAATTTCCGATTTGATTGGAGAATTTGAACAAAGAAAGTTCGTTTTCCATACAACCATTTTTGCTATAGATACTACCGCAAATACTAATGCCACATTTTTTTTATGTACAAGCATTGTATGAAGACTGAGTAATCTAATGGTATATTTTTATTTTAAAAATAATTATTATCTTAGAAATTAAATTGCATAAAATGGTAATTTTTGCTAATGAAAATATTGGTACATTTCGAGGTATTTTTTATTCTATAAAAAACGACAACAATAAACTTGTGATTACTGGTTCTTGATCGTTATAATCTTAATTTAATATAAAATGAAGCAATTTTTTTAATCATAGAAGTTGTGAGGTTCTCTAGATGTGTAAGAAATATACGGCAATTTGATAGGTAAAGACCTATTACAATGGAGTTAAAGATAACATAGAATAAGCCAGCTGCTAACCTTCCAGTGCAGTGAATAAAACCCTATTAAAGGACAGGGTGTATTCGGAAACTTGTAGGCGATGGATGTAGGTTACTGGCAAACTTGTAGGCGATGGATGTAGGTTACTGGCAAACTTGTAGGCGATGGATGTAGGTTACTGGCAAACTTGTAGGCGATGGATGTAGGTTACTGGCAACCTGTCAGTATTGTTTGGCCAAATGTGGCGTCGTTGAGGTTTGACTATTAAAGTGATGTTTATGCATTTTATTGTTTAGCTGCACCTTTCTGTCTCTCTCTTACCGTATGAGCATTAGAGACCACCTTTGGTGACAAAGTTTATCAAGCCGCCCATGAGGTCTCTGACTTGACTTAACGACTGCTATTACATGATGAGCCGGGACCGACGGTTTAACGTGCCCTCCGAGGCACGGAAGCGCTCAGTTATAATGTGAAGTGTGAAGTGCACGTGTAAGCCTGGAGGGCGAAACCTCGCGCCTTCTATGTCTCGAATTCGACATGTTTTGGAGCTATTGAGCTAGTGAGTTTTTAATCTATATTTAAAACTCACTGAAAACAATCTTCAACATTATAGGATTGTAAAAGATCACAAAAACTAAAGTATTTTGACTGTAGTAAAGATTTTACTTACATTTTCAATAATGAAATTATTGAAATAATAATTTCAGGGCAAGAATTGCCCCACTTATATGTTGTTCACTGTACATAAGAAATATGGATAAAACCACAAATTACAAAATGAAGTCCGTATTTTTACAATGTTTCTAGCCCTTGGATATAGACAATACGAAAGAAGTGCCGTCTCTTTTGTTGGTGCATGCATGCGACCTACTTTCGAAATAATATTATCTCAGTTTCTTCGAAAAACGTTTTTAATTCTGTGTGTTAATGAGAAAACACATAAACATAACTGGACCAGGTACAAAGCCTTAATTAAGTCGTTTTCTCTTTATTACTTGTCGTGTATTGAATAGCGGACTATAAAGTGAAATAAATAATGAAACTATCTTTTCAAAGCTTTTATGTGGGGACTACAATAGGAAATAAATTCGAAAAGGTTTCAAAAAGGTTTAGATAAATCAATAGGACAAAGATGCTCAATTGGAAGTAATGTAAATTTAGTTAAGATTTTAAACCACTATGCTAGTTTTTAACATACATACATCCGACAGTTCCGCTTGATTGAGTAACAACCAAACTCATAAATTTTCCTCGATTCCCATTAATAATATTAGTAGGATTAAAATTTCACTATTTCATTGCAAGAATCATACAAAGGGGACGTCACTTTAAGGGGCTGACAAGGGAGTAAGCTCCTCGTTAAAGTTAATTCCTCAGCAACACCAAAATATTCAACTATAGTACTTCTACAATTTAATTAATATTAAAAAGGAGCTGATGAATCTTTCCTAAAATGCTCAAAGTTTTTTACCAGACAAATATTTGAAATAGCATTCAAAATTATATTTTTCGAACGTGAATTTATCCTAAAAGACAAATCTGTCTCCCGTGATAACGTTGAAGACAAACAACATTGCGAATGCAATCGTAAAAATAATCATATTATAAAATTATATGTATACCTACCTACTTCCCTACTTAGTAGATATGTAAGTAGGTTACTTAGGTACTTGAGGAGCCCGTGGCGCAGCGGATCGCGTGCTCGGTCTGCGATTGTTGAGGTTAAGCAACTTTCGCAATGGTCGGGATGGGTGACCAAAAATTTACTATCTCGAGCTCCTCCGGGCTTCAGAAGGCACGATAAGCCGTTGGTCACGGCTGCATTTGCGTCGTTAAAACCCACCAATCCGCATAGGCCTCGCGTGGTGGGTCATGGCCCGTTCTCCTTATCCATCCATAAGGAAGACCAGTGCCCCAGCAGTGGGGACATAAAAATGGCTGATGACGACGACTTACTTACTTCGCTGACTCAGCGACCCGAGGTGGATCTTGCCCTCCGACTGTTTTAATACAATAATGTTGATTATTGTTACCCCTTTCTTTGGTCATTCAGACATATTTTAATACTAAAAAAGACGATCAGCAATAATGTAAAACAATCTTCGTAATAAATAATAATCGTACGAAACGTATGCATCAGTCAGTAACTCCGTATTGTAAACAAAACAAAATGTTGTTAAAAATGTCTTTAGGTCTGTATAACTTTATCTGGTTAGCTATGTGTCTGTACACTTTCCACAAAAAATACTGACCAGGGGGCCTACCGCCATCTCTTAGCGCAGTATTGTTTCAATCTTACCATTCTATTTCGTACTACGATACATCGTAAGCTTCTTTTTGACGAAATAAAAGTTTTATGTCGTCTTCTCTCAATCATCGCCTCCAAAGTGTGAAATGTGTCAAAATGTGACATCTTCAATAAAAACAAAACGTTCTTAGGACATGATGGTTTCTAAGATGAAGTAGACGCCCGCAGATTTTTTATGACTTATTTATTATGTAGTAATGAAAAGTTAAGTTACTCTTTGAGTCAACTTATAGTACACTTTATTTTGCGTCAAAATTTCTTATATCTACGATACCTACCAAGGGTAAATACATTCCTAAATCCTCGCAAACGAAGTCTGAATTGGTTGTTTCAATACTTATACCAATATCACAAACTAACGAACATTGAGTTGGTACTTTGACCTTAATTTTTTTTTCTATCTAGAACCTATTGTTGGTGCTAGTTGTGTATCTTTTGTGTAACTGAATCATAATTGCAAGAAATCTACGTTCAAAACTAGAGGTTCAGTACTTATGCCAATTTCGTGTTCATTTCATTATTCATCTTTGTTATGTTCATTCGATGAAGGATTTGCTATTTCGGTGATATTCCGTTAACAAATATGAAGCGTAACTTTGTATTTTTTTTTTCGTTTCCTATGCGGATTTGGACTAACGATGAGTCACGAATCCACATTTTTGCTTTTCGTTTTCGTATAAAAGTTGATTGAACATTTTCGACGTCCCACAATATTTCAAATTCATGGATTATAAGTGCTTTTTAAAGTAAAGCTCGAATTTGCGGATAGCATAAGTAAATAACTTTCGGACAGATCCATATTATGATAAGAGATTTTACTTAATTATTTCCACATCGAGGATCAAGGAGTCGGCATTTTCAAGTGGCCCAATAATTTAAACAAATTCTCAAAGGCTGATGAAAACCAATTATTCCGTTGATAACAAAATTCTATGTACATTGTCATAATTTACCATTATTTAAGAGTCTTTTAGATTATTAGCCACATAAGGAGGCATTCTAAAATAAATTAGTCAATTAAACCTTTTTGTAAAGAAAAAAGTTAGGTATTCTTTGTCTTCTATTGAGAATTGTAGCGTGTACATAACTACTAAATGATTTTAGCACACACTTACTTCTTCCAAAGATGTATTTGTATTATTTAATCTGTGCTAAGCTTGTGCTAAGATATAGGTACTGTAAGACTAGCTTAAAGGACAATTAAACTAATACTTTTTGAGGATGCTTTCTTTAATAAAATTTAGCACTAAGGGAAGGGCTACTACATTATTTGCAGATTTGTCCCTTTCGTTTTATCCAAAAGAAATTATTTACCAAGTTAGGTGAGGTTAATGTTATGTAAATTGAACTTTGTGTACTTTGGCAGAATAGGATATCGTCTTACTATTTTCGGACTTCGTTCTGAAATTGATTATAGTTACGTATTTTTAGGAAGGACAAAAATCTTCTTGATCAAAATTTCCTAATGACAAACAGAAATAAACGTGGTGCAACTTATATTACAAGTAAGGACGATTTGGCGCAGGGGTACGAAACCCGCGCCAGAGGTCCGCGGGTTCGATCCCCGGACAAAACCAATTACTTAAGTGCATGAACATGTCTATTTGTCTTAGTCTGGGTGTTTAATGTGTATATTATGTATATATTTACAAAAAAAGTATACAAGTATGTTCATCCGTTATTTAGTATCCAAAACACAAGTTCTTCATGAAACATAATGTGGGCTAGATAATTGGTGTGATTGTATGCAATTATTTATTTACTAGCTCCCGCCTGCGGTTTCACCCGCGTGGTTTCCGTTCCCACGGGAATATCGGGATAAAAAGTAGTTCCTCTACAGGCTTTCAACTATCTGTATCCCAAATTTCATCAATATCCATTCAGCCGTTTTTGCGTGATTGAGTAACAAACAAACATCTAAACATCCAAACTTTCACATTTCTAATATTAGTAGGATTATTAGTTAAAAAAAAAAGAATTTGTAATTGCACCTTCAACTATTTATAGCGGAAAAGTATCAAATACTCGTAGTTTTGTCGATGTGTGAGCATTGTTCTAAGCATACCATATTTTAAATCATATTAGGAACAATCTAGCGTGTCAGCAATATTTTAGGAGCAACCACAACTTCATTACTATGAGTTGTTTCTTGTGTGTTAGCTGGAGAAACGTGTCCCCAGCTGACACATGCCGTTAAGGAAAACCAGTGAGGTTAGGATTTTAGACTATAGTCAGAAAAGCACAATTGGAGTAATGAGAACCAAAAAAATTAACCGTCACACTGAAACACTGTTGAAACTACGATCATAAAAGTGTGTGCGAGCTGGAGTACCGTGTCCCTGGCTGTACCTCAAAACATAGAGTCGAATTGGATCAGAAGGCTTCAAATTTTTCAAATCTTTATCACTATTACTTTTTGAGTCGAATTGGAGCAGTAGGCTCCAAATTTTTCAAATCTTTAGCTCGAATAGTTTTTATGCTACGACGCGATAAGCATGTGTAAGCTGGGGACACGTAACGCGGGCTGAAAATCTGTAACCGAATAAGTTAGAGTTTCGTATTAAAAATCAAATAATATCTACCTTATAATTGGAGCATACACGAGGCATAATTTCAAATCCCTGGGTCTCTTAGTTTTAAAATTATAGGCAAAAAACTATTTTCGGGCAAAAATTTCAAAATAATGGCTCAGATTATAGGAAAATCAGATAGTTCGATTATTATTTTAAGTAAGTAGTTTTAAAATTTTGTTGTTAAAAAATTCACACATATTTGTTGATAAGGCAATAAAATAATTAAATTTTTAATAATAATGAACGTAGAGGAGAGCAGAAAGATAAAATTATGTAATGGTAGGTAGGTACTACATTAACACGAGAAGCAAAGCAATTTGATATGTCTTTAATCATAAAAGGTATTTCTAAAATGTAAAATATTCCTTTTATCATTACAAATCACATGGATAAGTTAAAACTATTAATACATAATTTATTAATACACTTTAAGTATTTTTTAAGCATTAATATAAAATTCGGTATAAAGAGACGGGCATTTATTTAGTATCTCAATAAAATGCATAAACACATTAAGTTAGCATTCAATAATTCATTTGTCATTCATCATTACACGTTTAATTCCTTGGTATGTACATGAACAGATGGCGTGATTTTGTTTATTACTGTTCATAGGATTTTAATTTTAGTTTAGTGCGGTAGAAAAAAACCCATGCTCTCCCGCGCGGATAAAACGTATGTATGTGTAAATCCAGGCCATATTTATCTGTACCCCAAATTTCACTAAATCCGTTAAAGCCGTTTCAGCGTCACAAGTAACAAACACACAGACAGACAGATAACGCACATATTCGTACGTACATATTCGCACTTATAATATTAGTAGGATTAGTGTAAATAATATTGAACTGAACATAGCGAAATAACCATTCATAGATAAATAGACTTTGCTTTTCTTTTAACTAGTATCTAAAATTATCAGAACAGAAATTAAAAACAATCGAAAGCGCAAATTAAAAAGACTCTTAATAATGCCAGCTCATAAGTTCAAATTCGATTGCAACAGTGTAACGCACGGAACGGCAACGGCGCAATTAACTGCGTCCGAGTTATTATTTTGATATATTAGGCGGGAAAATAATGAACCAATAGTTTTTTGCCTATAATTTTGAAACTAAAAGACCCATAATTTGAAATTATGCCTCGTGTATGTTCCAATATTAAGGTATTATTTGATTTTTATTACGAAACTGTAACATAAAATATACGGTTACAGTTTTTCAGCTCGTGTTACGTGTCCCCAGCTCACACGTGCTTATCGCGTCGTAGCTCAAAAACTATTGGAACAAAAGATTTGAAAAATTTTAAGCCTACTGCTTCATTTTGACTCAAAATTCTGAGGTAGGTATAATACATAATCGTACCTCAAATAATTGCGAAGGTACAGCTGTGCAAGCCAGAGACACCGCCCACACTTTTATAATCGTACTTTTAACAGTATTTGAGTATGACAGTTAGCTTTTTTGGTTCTCATTGCTTTAAATTTCGGCCTGTAGTCTAAAATCCTGACCTCACTGGTTTTCCTTAACGGCATGTGTCCGCTGGGGACACGTTTCTCCAGCTAAGCTAACACACAAAAAACAACTCAGTAACGAAGTTGTGGTTGTTCCTAAAATATTACTGACACGTTTGATTGCTCCTAATATGCTTTAAAATATGGCACGCTTAGAATTTCTCTATGTGTTATGAGGAAGCTGTAGACACACACATGTTTTGTCGAGTGAACAAATGGTGTAATAATGTTATTGAGCAAAACGCGAGTAACGTGATGCAATGTTTCAATAGAAAGCTTTCCACCGATTCTAAAGTTCGTCCCCTGGGGACTCTCCCGTTACATACACATTAACTCGACCGATGCGCTCGTGGGTGGCGAAAAAACAATATGATCTACCTACATAATGATATACTATGACCGGCAATGGGGAATACAGCACTTTTAGATTTATTTGCCATCATGTAGTTCATGAAAAATTAAAAAATACTGTGTTTTTATTTTTCCATTATGTGGATATATTCCATTATATTTCTAAAGATATTTAATTTTTTAACTTTGGGTCTTCGTTTTATTTTGTGATGTCACTGTATAAGACTTTTGTTAATGCAGACGTTGAAATGTGGTAAAGGCAATGGAATGGCGTGTTAGGCGTGATCAACCAAATAAACACATTGTTGCAATAACCAAGAGTTTTTTTCTTCAAGATAAACACCTGCATTACAATATTTCTAATAAATTGATAGTGATGAATTTAGATTTAAATTATTGGGACGACACAAACAAAAACCACAATACAAAAAGCTGAGAGCCTTGAGCAGGAAGTGCAAGTTAAAGACAGAGTGACAGATGACAGCTTTCAATGTCACTCAAATCAATATAGCTGCGTTCATGTAGGGCTTATACAATTTCTAACAACTTTGTATGCAGTTACAGGCTTACGCTTGACCGATTTGGTCGGAGAGTCGCCAAATAATGTAATACTTGTAAGTTTTCCTGTGGAATAAATTAAAATAAAATTGATTGCAACATGCAAAGTCTCACATTGCAAAAATCTTATTTTTTCGGCACCTTATTAGAAAGACACGAAGAGCCTCGGTACTACATTCTCGCTCGGTTCGCTTTTCATAGTACTCAGTCCTGTTAGTATAATACGTCCATGCATTTATTATGATATAATATGAACTGTTAAATTAATACGATTGACTTTACACAATGGCCTAGCCGTTTTTAATCCCCATTTTTCGCGATTCCCATTTCAGTGCGAAACCATTAATGCATCATAATAGGCCTGTTATCAAAGTGTACATTTCTGATTTGGGAATATGATACAGTATTTACATAATTTTGATTTAAGCCAAATAATCCGGAAAACTCCCGAATAATGATTCACAAGGCTCGGTAGCTCAATTGGGAGAGCAGAATAGACCGGATTTTCAAAAGTGAGAATAACTTGTCGATTGTGTCTAGTATTTTTCTAATTACACATAAAATTCCGAATTAATTAATACTGAATTTTAAGTATAAGGTAGACCCTGTGGTCACCTTTACTGGATCCTTATTCACACAGGGCTTCTACCTTATTATGAAGGAGATAATAAGTATTGTTTTGTTTTAGATATTTTGACGTTTTAAGTCGACAGTTTTAAACTGGAGGACGTAGCATTCAAGGTTTTGATGATGGTTCATTCACCATCTAAAAACTTATAGGTGCGCGTTTCGCATCATAACGTCAACGGATTAATTTGCGGTAGTTGGCTACCTATCTTTTCAACTAAATTCTTTGTTTGCAGGTAAATAATTTATTCGTTAGGTAGGTAAAAAAAACACTTTAACGCCTCCTATTTTGGGAAAATGTTAATTGCATGTCGCGTGGACTTGAAGGTAAAGATGGAACGCAAAGATAAATTTGAAGGGAAACTGATACAAATAAGTATTTAAGAATTATTAGCTTGATATTAAAATTGCAATTGTTCCAATTCACTATAACATATACAAAGTTTTCAAGAAGAGGAAATGTTAAAACCATTATTAAAATTCAATTTGTCAAGTTGTAGTGACACAATGTATTAATTTCTAACGGAAATGGCACACTCTTTGCAAAGGTACTTCGCGCAAAAAGAGAAATATTAAATATCTCTTTTTACTTAACGAGACATGACAGTTTGACTTGCTTTAGTAGGTATTCAATAGAGAGCGTTTCACAGCGCTCTCTATTAGAATAGACATAATAATATATTCGAAGATACCTTCATCAAAAATAATAAACGTTATACATAGTTAGTAACCTATATCAACTCTATCACCATTGTATTTGTTACAACTTATTTTATTTATGTAGGGTACAAAATAGGAATCAATTTTTACCTAACCCTACGTTCGTAGTCGTAGGAGTTTCTTTAGTCAGTGAAAATATTCTAGTAAAAGAGAAACCTTTCTTTGTCTGCAGTTGAAAAATAGTGAACACCCTTAATTTGATTCGTTAACCTTCGGACTCTGAGCGAAGTGAGCGATCCCTTTAGTTTCGTAAACGTGAGCCGACTACAATATTTAAATAGTTACATGAATTTAACAGAAGTTGTCAAATTACCATTTGCCGAAGAATTAAAGGCGCTTGATAGGTAGTTACCATGACTTAATTTTAAAATATCTATATATATAAAATTCAAAGTCCTGACTGACTGACTGACTGAGATATCAACGCACAACCCAAACCGCTGAACCTAGAGACTTGAAATTTTGCACATTGATACCTTATACAATGTAGGCATCCACAAAGAAAGGGTTTTTTTAAATTAAACCTCTAAGGGGGTGAATCAGGGGATGAAAGTCTGTCAGTTGAAGATAGGATATTAAAATTTTGTATTTAGGTTGTCGATTAAAAATGAACATTGACCTATCCCGAGGTTTTCGAAAATTCTTCCCCCAAAGGGGTGAAAAGGGGGGATGAAGTTGTGTAAGAAAAGTTCTTTATTGTCATAGTAAAAGTTACTTACTTTTTCTTAGGCTTATGGTTGGAACTTAAATACAAAAAATCCTTTTAAGAAATGAACCCCTAAGGGGGTAAAAAAGGGTAAAGAATGTTGAAACCGATATGGGTGGCGTTATTGTGGTTTCATGGGATGTTGATTGCAAAAATGACATCGATTTTGAAGTCCGATGCGGTAGACATGTACCCTTAATGGTTTAAGAAAAGGGTTAAAATTTTGTATAGAAAAGTAATGTAAAATAGACATAGCGACTTTAATCGCGAAAGCTTTGGAGCATTTTGTACTCTACTTTTCCATTCACACTTATCCATGCGCTTATATTATAAATGCTAAAGAAAGACTGCACGTCTGGGTTCCTTTTCTCACGTAAACCGCTGAATCAATTTAAGTGAAATTTGGTATGGACATAACTTGAACCGTGGAGATGGACATAAAACACTTTTTAAACTGATAAATGCTGATAAATGGCACACTTACGGTAGTGAAACGTGGTCGCTAACTATGGGTCCGATAACAAGGCTCAAGGTCATCCAGCGTGCAATGGAGATGGCTATGCTTGAGAGGGAAATGAGGAGATCCGTAGGAGAACTAAAGTAACCGACATCGCACCAGGGATTGCTCAGCTGAAGTGGCAGTGGGCGGGGCACATTGCGAGACGAAGCGATGGTCGTTGGGGCGGAAAGGTATGGTGACCGCGCACCTCCCGACGCTCCGCGAGTAGGCCCCCGTCAAGGTGGACCGACGATCTGGTGAAGGTTGCGGAAAGCCACTGGATGCGGGCAGCGCAGGACCAATCGTCGTGGTGTTATGTGGCTGAGACGACGAAATGACACCACCACGCGACATCCTAAAGCCGCGCGATAACCTAATTCCTCGCCGACGAAGTCGCGAGCGGAAGGCTAGTATAGCAATATAAGACATCTGCAAGTCGCAAGGGTGCACCATCTGTGTTTGAAGAAGTATGAGTTTTTTTTGTTATATGAACCAGAAGACTGGGGTTCCTTATCCAGGGCCCGTAGACAAAGTAATATCGTTATGTAGCGAAACGATAATTCGATTTGTTATTATCTATATTCGCCAATTAACTTGCGGTAATGCCAATCCGCCAATCCCATACATTTAATTATTTTCGAACTTCGTTATCATTTTTGAATTGTTACTTCAGCTAAGGGCCCAGGTTAGAGATAGGTTTGTATTCGCTTTCATAGGGCTAGGCCAGCTAGTAAGATCTTACATCAAACCGATGTCATAACATAACTTTTTAACCGACTTCAAAAAAGGAAGGAGGCCATCAATTTGTCGCGTATTATATTATGTCCACCGATTACTCGATGACGGCTGAACCGAATTCATTGATTCAAACGTTCTAATCTAAAATCAGTAGGCTTAGGTTAGGCTAGGGTACTGTACCCCTATTACGAGTTTGTTTAACATGACATTTACAGGACTCGTGAGCGTACACTATCGGATACACTGCTCATGTCGGTAAAACAGTCGCTAAATATGAAAGAGACAGAGCTACATTTTACGTTAACGTTTACTGTAACGTCAAGTTTGCCAAACTCGTAATAATTACGTTAACGTTTACTGTAACGTCAAGTTTGCCAAACTCGTAATAAGCCTAGGTTTGATCTCAAGAAGGTCCCATTTCTGAAATTTTATAATCAGTTAAGTATTTTTCAGGAAATCTTGAAACTAATATGTTGTATCTGTTTACGGAGTACTTAGTTCTTAATATGCCCATGCTATTTGGTAGATGGCGCTTTTTACTGTTTCTACGCTGCCAGCATGCCTCGTCAATGCGCGGAATAAATATCTAACGCTGCCATAGATGGCACGGTGTCAAATTCTGAACTTTACTTGTTTTGCGTTCAGACCTTATTTTTACTTCAAGAATTGTAAAATAATTTTTTTTTAATAAAAAATATATAAAAACCAACTTCAGAAAGTACCATGTATAAGTCTTTTGGACTCGGTGCCAGCCAAGAAAGAAAAATAAATGTAAAAGAAGTGCTTTTTGAAGTCTGTTTATATTTTTTTTATAAAAAGTTTTTTTTACCATTGTCTGCCCTTCTATCGTGAGATTTTTTTTCATGTACCTACTGTGCAGTAAATGGAAAACAATTTGAATAAGAATGTACACTTGCACAGCGTTTCTATTGGGCAGTAGCATATAGAACTACAGACTCTCATACAATCTGTAGTTCTCATATAAATTGGAAATAATCTTTAGGTAGAGTAGAATGATCTTATGGTGAGCTATAACGAGCTAGTATCTAAAGAAAATTTTACTCTGACATGAGAAAGAAATGCTAAGAAGAGCCTTAAAGTTGATCCTTGAAGATCAAAGATCCTTAATATAGCTGAGGTTGGTATCAGCTTGAGGACTTATCCATTAGGAAGTCTTACCCAATAACCAACTGATCTCAACCCAATAATGTACGCTATGAGATCGGGAGATAGGTCAGAAGCAGCAGGCCACCTCCTAACTCCCTCAGGTCCGTAAAACAAGTTCTAATTGAAGATTAATATTCCCCTATATCGCCTCCAAAACCTCGTCTTCAGTATGCCAAACTGGCTCAATGCGTAGATGAAATCAGAACACGAGGAGGACATGGAAGCAGTCCCTTCATACAAGCCTCCAATAATTATTGACAACCGTTTCACACAAGAGAGATACGCACACAATAGACAAGTGATAATACACGAAAATTATCTACACGTAAAATACATCCTTAAAAGGACTTAGGGGTCAAGTCGTCCCCATCCAAAATTGCATCTGTCACAAACAAGAGCCCTGTAAGGGCACCGCAAAATGTGGCGATGTGATGATGTATTCTACGATGCGGCGTTGACTGTATCTAACTTCAATTTATATTTTTATTATGAAATGAAATCACAATGGGACCAATAAACCCCTAGTAAATATCAAAGGTGCAAATCGTCCCAAAGCCTCGATCGATGTGGGCCTTGTTGCCTATTATCAAATTTCAACGGGGGCAACTGGTCCCTGGTCCCAGTTTCAGATGGGGACGACTTGACCCCTAAGTCCTTAAAAGTGGTGGGTTTAGGTCGTTAATAGGCAGCGTTTCACAATTTAAGTCATTTTGAAAATGACATGGTGCATGCTCTGTGATTGGCCATTTTTCAATAATAAATATTTGTAATTCTTAGAAATATTGACCAGTTCGTAAAAGAAAAGAATATATCGCCATCTGGAATGCAAACTAAAATCTACGTTATAAATATTTTTTGACGAAAGTAACTGGAACTAATTTGTTTCAGTGATATCGTCGTGGTTTCCGGTTTCCGAGACACAAGTTTCGTTAGACCCATGTTTACGATTTTTTTTGTTATCACAATAATATTTTATTTTAATTTCTTGGTAAAGAAATATTTTTAGGTATCACTTTTTAAGATGACTAGGTTAATGTAACACCTAATGTAACACTTAGTTTTGACAATAAACAGTTTAAAGTTTGACACTTCTTCAAAAGGATAAACAAAAAAGGTTATATTAATCTAACAAATCAATAATACCTGACTCAGGGGCGTGCATTATTAAAAACTTAAATAAATATAACACTACTGTTAAAGTTAATTTAGTTTTATTTTATTTCTGCTATTCTATTACCAAAATTCTATTCAACAGTCATCCACTAAGTTTTTCCTAACGCTAAATACTCAAGTAGGCAGTCTCCAAATTGCCTACTCGAAGCATGCAGCGTTTCATACAAGAACACAACATATTTAGAAAAGTATTGCTCAAATACAATTCGGCCACGGCAAGAAGGGCGTTATTTGTTCGTGTAACGTTCTAGCTTACACATCCGGAATATATCAGTATAAACAAAGCAAGCCTACCTGTTGTTGCGGAGTTATTTAAAACTATGATATTTCCTAAGATATTCATTAGAATGAATTTTGTTCAAAATTAAATATTTGTGACGAATAACGTATTTGTTTAGATAAGGATTAATATCATGTTTATGAAAACAGCTACACAAATTATGCATCAGTTTAGAACGTTTTTTATCTTTATAAATATAATATACTCACTATAATCACTATACTATATATATAATGGTTATAGTGAGTCAACCTGAGAACTATTAATGGGGACCAATTAATCAATTTATTATTAATTTTACATGATTTTTACATATCTTTAACCATTTACACAGCGTACGCAATGGAAACTCCCAAAAATAAAATAAAAACCCCGTTTTTGCAAACATGCTAAGTCTAGTTGTCTTGTTCGAGAAGGCGGCAGCATATTCCTTGTGCGTGAAATCTCGCATCTTAAACCTGACAGTAGTAATTAAAATTGAATTTTGTTTGAATCAGAATTATAGAAATAGCAATATTCGTAATAAAAACAAACAGAAATATGAATATTAACAAACCTGTAATTTTTTAATCAGAGATTGAAAAACATACTTTAGTTATTTTTTTTAATTACTTTCTTCATTCGGCATAATCACATCCCTGTACGTGATACAAAATTATTTTTATTAAGTTTTATTGTAGAAATCGCAGTACTTACATGTAAAAAATAATCCCATCAGACTTGCGAGAATCATTTGTGCTATTTCTGTACCATTTTTCAATACATGACGGCATTTTTTATAATTTTTCGTGACCCGTTTGACAGGTGTTCAATGACGTTGATTCAACCACGAGACAGACCATACTGATCCGGGAAATACGACAGTTTTTAAAGGTGACGCCCAACTAAGGCACTTCTCGTGGTATCATTTTCGAGCGTCAGAAATGCTTCCATGTTTTATATCGTTACCTTGCGGCTCAAAGGGCGTAACCACCATTTTGGCCAAAATGAGTTTTAAATGCCATCATAATCAGTTTTTTTCTGCGCTATCGAACTGTATTTTTAAAATTCTCACATTCTGAAAACAATGGTAAATACGACCCCAAATTTCAAGGCTGGTAGTGCTGTTTTTTTTTGTATTTTTGGACGTAAAAGCAATATCAAATGAAATTGTTAGGCGTATACTTGTTTGACCTAAAGCCATAAAAAATATTGAACTATACCAAATTGTTATAAATAATAATTAAAAATAATGTGTAGTTCCAATTAATTTGTCTTATTATTTATTACCTCTTCAGGACTAGCCAAGAATCAAGATTGTTTTGCAATATGAAAAGGTTAAGTAGCCTTTTACTATTACCTTCCTTCTAGTAACTAACTATAAAATACCATTGAGGTATAATGTACTACGTAGTACATTATACCTCAATGTAAAATACTAAATTTATTTTGTCATTACAAAAGTAAAAAAAACAAAACTTCCCTAGTTATAAATGTCAGAAAAGAATACAAGCCTCTGATGGACTAAGTGTTGCCAAATTGACCTATTCTACTAAAAACAGTTGTAACTATTGTAATATAAACCCAAAAATTTAATAACTAATAACAGAACGATAAAAACTACTGTTTTAATTTTGAAAATTGGTGGTTACACTCTGCGTTACTAACGCAGCACTCATTTTATGGGGCATAAAAGACATACATTTTTGATTTTTTTTTGGGGCGTATTCAGCAGTTAACTTTTTAATAACACATATTTCTTAAAATGTTATGTTTTAACATTATGCACCTCAAAAATTAACGGATTTTGATGTAAGAATGATATTTATAGGATCAATAACAACAAAGTTGTGATAAAATACAAAATTTAAATTTTAGTTTTTTGGCTCTCCTGAAAAGTCGTGTTTTGGTGGTTACGCCTTTTGAGCCGCAAGGTATCGATATGTTCGCAGGCAATACCATAGTTACTGAAATGTCAATAAGGCGAAAAACATCACTCTGTATTATTGTTATTTAGGTTTTAGTCAATAGATTAAATACGGCAACAAGTTGAAAACGTTACGTACAGTATTAATGTAGGTTAAAAAAACTAGCTTAAAAAAATGAGGTGATAACGACGCAAGACGCGACGTTAAGATCGTTTCAAAATGTTAATATTAATAATTTCAGTATTAGAAGTAAGACCAGAGTATGGTCAACGAATTAGTGTAAAAATCTACTATGATAGTTGCTTGCCCTGTTTCATTTTGTTTACAAGAACAAAATAACGTAGAACGTAGAAAGTGAAGCACTAGTAATCGTTTATCTTAATCTGCACAATACTTAATTTCTCATCAGGCAAATGATAGCTCTATTAATAGCTAGCGACTACCTATTTATTAAAAAGTATATTCTTAGCTCTACTTTTTTGTTGTAAATTAGATAGGTACCTAGTAGAGACATATAAATTTTAGGGGTTTAGGGTTCCGAACCTCTAAAGAAAAAAAGGAACCCTTGAGAACGCGTGGAGGTATCGAGTTGAAATTAAAACCATATAGGTATTCAGGTCAACATTCTGTTGAAGGGGTAAAAAATGTAATGTATGCAAAAAACGTAGATTTCGACACCCTCAAGGGAATCAATATTCAAAGGGTACTTCGCGTTGACCTTATATCTATGAAAATAAGCAAGTAATATCGTCTTTTACTACGAATACAGGAAAAGATCAAAAAACTATACATTTGTACTTAATTAAATCATAAAAATATAGTCGTAGTTTTGGAAACTGAATTTCGGGAAAAACTCGGGAATGCGTTTAGGTATCGAGTTGAAATTAAAACCATATATTCACGTTAACAATCTTTTTAAGCTGTGAAAAAATTAAACTTCAAAATTAACGTTAAAAAGGTAAAGGCATTTATGCCACAAAAACGTATAAGTTCTTCGACATTCTCAAGGGAATCAAATATCATACGATACTTATCGTTGACCTAGAACTATGAAATTAAGACTATAAAATTAACTATGAAATTAGAAAAATGCAAGTAGTGCAGTCTTTGACTACAAGTACAGGAAAAAATCTGAAAACTAAACTATTGTAATTAAATCATGAAAAATTTAGTCTTAGTTTTTGGAAACTGAATTTCGGGAAACTTCGGAAAAACTGCGAGACTCAATTCCTGAACTATTTATAATATTATGTACCTAGGTAGCAGAGGCGAGGGGTCAAAATATGGCGAAGGTAAGCCGGACCCAAAAATTATCTCATCTGTATGGCGGATCAGTGGGATAGGATTTCTAAAACGGAAGCCGATGGCAATCGGTATGTATGGACCCTTCGCCACTGCTAGGTGGCGTACCTACAAATTTGTACGGAACCCTCGGTAGGCGAGTACGACTCGCACTTGTCCGGTTTTTGTAGATTTCAGTTCGGAAGAATCGAAAAAATCTTTCAATGGCATTACAACAACTTGGACGAATTAATACAACAACCTTAAATTTATATTTGACTGCAGTACGCGATATGCGACTGCAGATATCGGTTTATTCGCTTTGAACGAAATTTCGAAAGTTCCTATGCCAATTAGTGTAGATAAGAAGAGAGACTTAAGTAGTTATTTATAAGATCGTCCCGAATTAGTAGATAGTGCATTTTGTTAGCGTAACTCTTTTTTTGTTTTTTTTTTTATTTATTTTTAGAATAATTTTATGTGTAGTAAATAATTGTTTACAATATTCACTTTAATGTATGGCTGAATAAGCGCGCATGGCAATGCTAATGTAGCGAACAAAAAATAAAAAAAGGAGGACGGACAAAAAGGCGGATGTTTAAAAAAATAAAAATAATATATTTTTAAGTTTAGTTTGGTTTTTCTTTTAGAAATACCTAAATAACAATTTAGTCATTATTGTTTAAATAGAAATAAATTGTATTGTTAGGTAAAAGTGAGTATTTTTCAATATTTCAAAAGAGGGAATAAACAATTTGACCCACAGGTATGTTATTTTATTACAAAAAAATTATCACAAAAACAAAATTTTAAAGCATGTACACGATCCATTGCATTCAGAAATCAATGAGTTATTTCTAGAACTTATAATTAATGGTTTTAAAATGCACCTACTTTTTTGTTTGACTGACTGACTTTGTTTGACATAATAAAGCAAGACAAAATTCAATGTCCTGACCATAGATTTAGAATTTTTTCGCTCCGCAAAAAGATCCACGAAGCGTGGGAGCGAGAAGTCCTAATCAAGTACTAAGCGCCCGAGAGAGAAAGTGACAGCGCATAAAGTACTGCTGTGTCAATATTTTCACGAGTAAGAGGCCCTAGCGTCCAGTCTGTTCAAGGTCGCGGTGGAATTTATGCATTTTTGTAGTAATCCTTCGATTACAATTGAGAATATTGAAAGTGAAATTATGGTGACATATTCTGTACGTGTATGTGAAGTTACAAGGTGCAATAATCCGTATCAATACACTTTTCACAGGTAAATTCGATTTTGTAATTGGAAGTTTTCAAACCATATTTTGCCAAATTTCTGCCAGTTATCGGCTCAGAAAAAGATGTTTACGATAGAATATTAATATGCATTGTTCTGTGTAGATGTATATCGTGATTATAAACAATATTTGCGAAGAAATTATATAAAATAGTAAATTGATACGTTACGCTAGTGCTTGACAAAACGGTGACGTCACGAGTATCGATAAAAACGTAATCGTTTTTTAGTGACATCGTGACATGAATACAGTTATTTAGCCAAGATATGTATCGTAGATAAGTAGTAAAAAGAGAGTTTGCTGATGCCACACATTATTGTTAATCTATTCTTGAATTAGAGTTAAAATTGAATTACTATACAAATTAAGAGCTCATTTTTACGAAAAAGATTTCAAAACTTAGTAATACAGTAACCGATATATTTTGTAGATTTCCAAGCAATCCAACATTGCGTGAAAAATGGATGCGGACTATAAATAGACCAGGAGGCTAATTATGTAATTTTAAAATCTATCACAATTCCTTTCCATTCGTAATTTCAAAGATATTGACATACTTCACACCGTTTCTTTATGACATGTGATAGGGATTGTGATCGAGACGCGTATTGAAAGATAATTGAATGAACTAAATAGTTAATTTTGACGTTTATTTCTAATTTTCTAGCAAAATTACACACACAATACCTTCCAAATGTATGGAGAAGTGTAAATGAAGTGTCATATTAAAATTATTCACGAAAAAGGAATTGCGACTTTACACAATTCCAGAAATACCTATCACAATCACTAAACTTTTAAAAGGGAAATTAGACAATTAGGGGGCAGATTAGACTCGGAAGTAAGAATTCCACTATCTGTAGAAAACATTTTGAGGGCAAATGTTTCACACAAAGGAAACATCGCCGTGTCCTAATGAAAGACTCCATACTAACATTATTTATACCTGTAAGTACGATTCTTGGGACTCCAGTTAGCTAATATTAAATGCAATATGTGTAGCTGTAGAATATGGTGTACAATTTACACTATTTGTTCACAGATTCAATTACCACGTCGGAAACCGATGTCTTCTTATGTCTATCGAGATATTACGGAGGTAGTGACATCGTCCCCGCTTACGGAACCAATTCCTGGGCCCTCAAGTCTAACACTGCCTCCAAGGAAAAATGAATTGATATACTGCATTACACGTCTCAAGCGAAAAATAGTAAAAAACAGGGTTTTAAGAAAATTACTAATCGCCTTTTTTATTTGCAAGAGGTTGTCAAAGAATTAAATAATAATAATATCGCAATTATGTTGAGGTCGCGTGCCGCAACAATTTACTGCAAAAATTTGTAAATATAGTGAATGGAAGAGCCACTAGTGAAATAAGTCGCACAGCTGAGTACGATGAAGAGATAAAGAAATTGGCTTTGACTATACATTCCAAATTCATGCACAAATTCCACCGCGACCTTGAACAGACCGGGACGCTATGGCCTCTAACTCGTGAAAATAATGACATATCGGTACTTTATTTGCTGTCACTCTCTCTCTCGGGCGGTTAGAACTTGATTAGGATTTCTCCCTCCCACGCTCCGTGAATGTTTTTGCGAAGCGAAAAAAATTAAGGCGCCAAAACTAGGCATTGCCCTTAGATAGGGAAACGCAAAATAAAATTTTGTGTGTATAAAAAAAATTATAAAAAGTCTTCTTCGTCTTAAATTTAAGAGCTGCACTCTTGTCGGTGGAGTATTTTCCATTCCTCTCTTTTTGTGCCAATGACTTCACTTCCTGGTACGACACAACATTAACTTTCTCCTTTATCTGTGAAATATAGCTCATTCTAGCTCTACCTCTCCCTCTCCTTCCCTCCATTTTCTCTTCCAGTATGTTTATAATGAACAGGTGGCCCAGCATCTTTCCCATTCTATTCCCAATCTCCCCAAGTTTTCTTCTCTCCCCAACCATGGTAATTAAAAGTAAAGTGTTTTAATTTAGTAGGTACATTGAAAGAGCATACAATGTGACAGTCAAATTAGTGAATTCTTATTTTTAGCTTTCTCTTCGATTTTAAGCGTTGAGGTGGATCGTCACTTACACTAGCGCCGCTAATAGAAATAAATCATTTACATCAATCATTGAGCATTTTCCGCAAAACAGGTTTTAAAACGTTTTTTTTATTAATCGTTAATTTACAAATTGTTTTCTGACCACGTACATAAACGTAACTACGTGCCTATAATTTTCTGCTAAAATATTTAAAAAGTATATTTGACTATATCCTTTGATATTTGCGCAAATAGTCAATAATTTCGATCTAAGTCCTTGAGAAAAAGTACTTAATTTATTTCTATTGGCGGCTCTAGTAACGTGACGTACTACCAAGGTTTCCTCGCAAACGATTTGATTGCCTGTATAAAAAGCCTACCAACTGAAACAATCGACAATGTAAAAGTATATCGTGGACAACACTATTTTTAACTCGCACATAGACATTCATCAACACATGTACATATTTTTTCTTGTCTCATCTTCGAGCCGTCATTGTGTATCTTGTACATTCTAAATCTATGGTCCTGACTGACTTATTGGCTGATAATCAGCTCGAAACTGAAGTTCACGCCATTATTTGTAAAAGCATTTTGTCAACTGACGTGTGTGCATTTGATTGCAGAACACTGGTTCTTTATGGACAGTATTCCATATAGAACCTCCTTAACGTAATTGAAAAAGGATAAAATAATTTAAAAACCCCTGACTTAATTTATCTGTCGATCGTAATTTGGATTTTACTGGTGAGTTGTCACCGTAACACTTAAGTATCTAAGAACATGCACCTCAAACCCGAACCCATCACTGCAAACCGCATCTAAATCGGACTAGTAGTTTTGGAGATAAATGGTAACATTGGTTTGCACAAACAAACAAACAACCTCTCACCCCACACGCATATCCCGTCTCCGTACCGTCTCTTTGGTAAAAACATAAAATATCTTTATCGTACCTTACATACTAACATAAAATAATAAAAACATATGTATGTTGTAGAGAAATGAATCAATACCTATACTGGAATCCAGTATATTGGTAACTATAAAATTCTATTATCGTTTGGTGGTCTCCTTCTTTGCTATTATATCTAATTTTTCAAATATATCTTTAGTTGTTTCGCCTTTAATCACATAATGTAATAGTAATTATTCATCAATAGAACTGTATATTTCGCTTTCGCATTGTTAAAATCTTTCCCTTTAGCTTAAAGCATGTATAATCTAAGTATTTAGTCGTTTGTAGCAAATATTTATAATTTGTATTATTCTTAAATTTGTTAATCGGAGTGTATTTATTTATTTATTTAAGACACATTAACAGACATTAGACAGAGGAACCATAATACAGTAATTATTTGAAATTTATAAAGCGCATGTCTATGCCCAATTACAATTGTGTCAACAATGTAATAACCGTTAGTAACTTTAATTTAAAATTTTAAAGATAGTTTAATAAATAAAAAAATAAATACTTGTGATTATTTATATAATAATGTATTCATAATATTATTATATATTTGAGGAGCCCGTGGCGCAGTGGTTCGCGCGCTCGGCCTGCGATTGTTGAGGTTAAGCAACTTACGCAATGGTCGGTCACGGGATGGGTGACCAAAATTTTACTATCTCGAGCTCCTCCGTGATTCGGAAGGCACGTTAAGCCGTTGGTCCCGGCTGCATTCGCAGTCGTTAAAACCCACCAATCCGCATTGGGCCCGCGTGGTGGGTCATGGCCCCTTCTCCTTATCCATCAATAAGGAAGGCAGTGGGGACATTAAAAATGGCTGACGATGACGACGAATAATATTAGATTGAGGAGATGAGAGATCTTTTTAAAGAATTTACATGACAGTTTAATATGTCGTGATCACCGCAAATATCATTATATTAAGCACACATTCTGTGAACAGAATTATTTTTAGACACATTGTTTTTATGCAGTGGTATAGAGAATAGCCGTGGGTTACGCACAGAACGAGTAGGCACCTTAAAGTTTTATAATTCGAATAAACTACTACCAGTCAAACCATAGACATTCTGATGAAGTGTGCAGATATCGTTTATCCACCTACGCTGTTCAAGTAAAATCAAATTTAAATACTGTAGTCGATGCTCATTATCTGGTATTATTCTACGTAAACCGCATTTTATGCATAACCGTCTTGCAAATTTACGTTGTATTGCCTCCAGCCTATCTTTATGAATCATTGTACAGGAGACCATATTGAAGAACAGTATTCTATGATGCTTCGCACCAAGGCACAATACTTGTGACTAAAACAAGGCAGGAAGTTCTCGACATCACTCTCGCTACGAATAATCTCTCTAGGTTGGTAAACGACTGGCACGTCAGCGATGATACATCTATGTCTGATCACCGACTTATTAGATTCGAACTAAACACATCTAACATGTGCGAAACCATCACTTTTAGGGACGCCAAAGCCACAGATTGGAACGTGTATAGACAAAAGCTCCAAGATAGGCTACAGAATATACCTAAAAACATACGATCTATCGATTCTCTAGAGTACACTGTAGATCAAGTTACTGAAGCCATGACAGCCTCCTACGAGGAGAGCTGCCCTTTAAGAACTGTAAGGGATAATAGAGTAATATGGTGGAATAAAAAGCTAGATGCTCTAAGAGAAGAATCGCGTAGGCTGTTTAATAAGGCTAAATCGACCGATCACTGGAATCGATACTAAAAAGCCCTTACTGCCTACAATAAAGAACTACGGAAGGCGAAAAGACTATCGTGCAGAAAGTTCTGCGAGGAGATCACCAAGACTCCACTTAAAATCTTCAGGGCGAGCTACGCATGGGGATACATACCAGAAAAATGGACTACGGTCAAAGTCCGTTTCATCCCTAAGGCTGGCAAAAAGGACTTTTCGCAGCCAAAGTCCTTCAGACCAATAAGCCTTACTTCTTTCCTACTCAAAAGTATGGAAAAGGTCTTAGAAGGGTGCATTAGAGATGGACCGCTACGGGAACATCCTCTGCATCCCAGACAGCATGCCTACCAAAAAGGAAAATCCACAGAAACTGCTCTGTTAGAACTAACAGATAGGCTAGAAAGGGCTCTAGACGACAGACAGATAGCCCTCTGTGCTTTCCTTGACATTGAAGGAGCATTTGATAACGTTACCATAGAGGCCCTTTCCAAGGGAATGAAGGCTAAAGGGATTGATACAACTACCACCCGATGGATCGAATCAATGCTCCTTAACAGAACGGTCAGTGTTAATTTACATGGAACCACAAAAGGCTTTAGAATAACGAAAGGCTGTCCACAGGGAGGTGTCCTATCGCCGCTACTATGGTAGCTAGTTATTGACCAGTTGCTGGTTGAAGCCTCAGAAAGAGACTTAGATATACAGGGCTATGCGGACGACGTGGTTTACTTTTGACCAAAAATTGACTTGAAATACACATATTAGTAATGTGATCCAAAAGGCTAAAATAGCCTTAGGAATATGCTGTCGCTTAGCAGGGACGAGATGGGGTCTTAACCCCAAGATCGCCCTGTGGATGTACACCACTATTGTCAGGCCGACAATAACATACGCCTGTGTAGCATGGTGGAAAAAAGCATCCCAAGTGACAGTCATCAACAAGCTCAACAGCTTGCAAAGGTTGGCATGCCTCATGGCAACAGGTGCCATGTCTACGACTCCAGGAGCTGCACTGAATGCTCTGCTGAACTTACCACCTCTTCACCTTTTTATTGCAAAAGAGGCGAAAGCCGGCATGTATAGAGCCAGCATCAATGGAAAACATGATCTTTTGGCAATGACAACGGATGTCATGCTCCCACTGTGTAACTTCACCAGATATTACTCAGTGGAGATACCTCGCAGGGAAGAGTGGTCTGCAAATCACCTTACCTGTAAGGCTGGAAGCTTAGTTTGGTTCACAGACGGATCCAAAATGAATGAAAATTTAGGATGCGGAATATACGGCGACAACCCTCGATTCAGTAAGAGTGTGAATCTATGCAAACACGCCACCATATTCCAAGCAGAGGTATACGCCATCATAGAATGCGCGGAGGCCAACCGCCAACGAAACTACATAAATCAAACTATTCTTATCTTCTCAGATAGTCAGGCAGCCCTTAACGCTATCAATTCAAATGCATACATTCGAGATTGGTGAAGGACTGCGTCGATAAGCTGAATGAGCTGGGACAACGGAATAAAATTATTCTGAAATGGGTACCAGGTCATTCAGGAATCATTGGCAATGAAAAAGCTGATGAACTTGCAAGGTCTGGAGCTCAGGGCCACCAGCTAGGTCCAGAGCCTTTCTGTGGTATCTCAAAGGAACAGGCCATGCAACTTCTCAAGGGCAACCTACTTGGCGAGTGAAAAAAATACTGGTTAAATCAACCAGGATTAGTACACGCCAAATCCCTTATCGAAGGCTATTCGCAAAAGCAAACTGCTGAACTCCTAGAACTCAGCAGAGCAAACATAAGTGCGATAGCAAGAGCCTTAACTGGACACTGCAAACTAAAAAGACCGTTCATAATTTTATATAAATAAGTAAGGTCCTGAAGTTTACGACGGTTCTCGAGACTCTGCAACCTAAAGTAATGTAGTCAGCATACGATGTGAGTTCACGCTTGAGACCGCATCTGAGTGCCAATACTTTAAGAAGACGCCTTTGCGTAGACTCTATTCTGTCAATGTGTGTCTTGTACTGTGGTGACCAGACTGGTGAAGCATAGTCAAGTTGGCTAAGCACTAGAGACTTGTAAAGCAGTAATAGGGCTTTGGGAGACTTGAACTCCTTTGTGGTCCTGCATAAATAACCAAGAAGTTTATTGCACTTCCTAGATACTGCTTCAATATAGTGGTTGAACCTGAGCTCAGTGTCAAATAATACCCCCAGATCTCGAATCACAAACTTTCGTTCAAGTGATGTATTGTCTATGGCATAGTCGAACAATATCGGGTTTCTTTTTCGCGTGAACGATATGGTAGAGCACTTTTGGATGTTAAGAATCATGCCATTAGTTTCGCACCACTCTGAGAGGCAATCAAGATCCTTTTGCAATTTGACACAGTCTCGGACATTATCAATCTTACAAAAAATTTTGAGGTCGTCTGCATACAGTAAAGAGGTGTTTATTAACTTCGGGATGAGGTCGTTTATGTATAAAACAAACATCAATGGCCCAAGATGTGACCCCTGTGGTACACCGGAAGTTATAGAGACTGGTTGGTAGCAGCTTCAAGGCGACCAGTGGGCCTACCATGAGTTTTTCTTTCCGTTTACTGTACAGTAAACGGGAGACATTTTGTATGCGAATCTGTACAGCGCCTCTAGTAGGCAGTAGCAGAACTACAGATTCTTATACAAAATGTCCAGAAAGAAAAACTCATGGTAGGCCCACAGCTGACTACGATTGGAAACATAGGATTTTAGCCACCTAAGAAGGGAACCATGCACCCCCATCGATTCCAACTTGTATGCCAAAACTCCATGATTGACTCTATTAAAAGCCTTACGGAAGTCTGTATAGATAGAGTCGCCTTGACCGTGTTCATTAAAAACTCTACAAATAAAATTAGTGTATTCTAGGATATTACTAACTGTAGAGACTTACCCTTTACAAAACCGTGTTGCTGTTGGCATATGTGCGGTATAAAGTGATGATATAGATAGATGATCATAAGCCAGAGATTCAAGGACTTTGGCAAAGCAAGATAATATACTTATAGGCCCGTAATTAGTACAATCACTCTTATCTCCGGCTTTATGGATTGGAACTATGTGAACTAACTATGATGGCAAAAATGAAAAATCTAAAAAAAAAACATGCAATAGATCATGATAAAAACTTTCAACTAAAATTGGTTTTAACGAAATATAGTTGGCAGTTTTAGAAATATATCACATTTCCCAAAGGGAACTGAGACAATTTTTTTTTTCATCAAACCTATACGTATGGAGTATCTATAGATAGGTCTTTAAAAATTACATTGAGGTTTCTAAAACAGTTTTTTCTCAAAGTCAACCGTTTGAATGATATACATTTCCAAAGTGGTAAAATGTGTGTGTGTATGTGTGTGTGTGTGTGTGTCCCTTTTAAAATAAGAAAATGAAAAATAAAAAAAAAACATGCTGTAGATCTTTATAAAAACTTTCACCGAAAATTGGCTTGTACGAAATATATTTAGCAGTTTCAGAGCTATAGTACATTTTCCAAAACCGCAAATATAACTATGTCATTATGAAGAACAAAGTTATTTTTGCTGACGAAATATTATAGTGGCATTTTGGGTAGGTGTATTTGATATAATAATAATAATAATAATAAAGAAACTTTATTGCACACGATACTAAAACAAACACATACAGAGAAAATTACAAAAAAGAGGAACACACAATAGGCGGCCTTATTGCTACATAGCAATCTCTTCTAGGCAACCTTGGGTGAGAGACGGAACCCTTCATGTGCGAGTTCGACTCGCACTTGGCCGATTTTTAACCTTTCTTTCTTAATTAATGGCCTGCTCGAGATAAAATTCGCGAATTTTGCTAATGTCAAGTAAATATATTTTGTAGTAAGTTTAAAGAAATTGTAGGTAGCTACGGTAAACTCCAAAAAAACACTATCAGTCGGATTTTTTATTCAGTAGAGTGATTTGACAGATTGTCAATGTCACTGTGTGAAGATAAAGCTGCATTATAATGTAGCTATAATTATAATATTGAACTTGTGTACGTGAATGGAATCAATCAATACTAACTTACTGAACTAGAACTGGAAATGCGCAAATCATTACGAAAAACAGTAGGTAGGTAATGATAAAAACAGGATTATTTTTACAAAGTGAAATTGGCACCTGTCAAATTACTTTAGTGAATAAATAATCCGACTTTAGATAAACATTGAGCCGAGGAAGCGTTTACAGCAATAAAAAAACATGCACGTCCAGATGAGAGATGTGACGATATCAACATTAATAATAATAATAATAATAATAATGATTTATTTCAGGCTAAAACCCATAGTACATTCAATAGATATTACATACAGCGCTTACATCAAAAGTCAAAAATACACACACATTTAAATTAAGTCACAATAAAAATAAAAATAAAAATCACATTAGGCCGCGCACCGCGTTAATGCAAAATATCATTTTCCATCTCCCGGGGCCCTACCGCGTAAAAAATCTGGGTATGGATATGGGCTTCATTTGACAGTTGAAGCTCATAAAAATACCATATATGGTCATTTAACTGTCAAATGAAGCCCATGTCCATATCCATATTTTTTACGCGATAGCACCCCCGGTTATATTCATAAAACCTCTATTTAGGCGCATAACAGGAATGCGGTTTTGCACTTGTGCAGCCCACTTCTATCACCGCACTTCTTCTATTATCTGATTAATTAACGTTATGGTGATTATCTTATTCGTTGCCGCTTCTTAAAATTTTAATTTTTTAGTTAGTCTTGTTTTTTAAGTTTTCCTCAGCTGCGCAGTGCCTAATTGTTTTGGTCGGATAGTACTCTAAATAATTTGTGATAAAATCAACGTGATTTCTAAACGTCATGACTGTTGGCATTTAACACATAGCTCGACTAAATTTGCAAGATAGTAAATTTAATATACCTGTCTCTTTTACTCACACCGGCTAAGCGTGACTAGTAGCGCCATGATACTTCAAAATACAAGCCTTTTAAATTCAACTTGGTTATAGCAAATGGCATCGCCGTCTGAGAAAAATGACAGAAGGACAAGCAAGAGGAAAGAAAGAGCTATATAATTGTATATTGTTTAATTTATTATTTAGTTTATTTCATTTCGGTTCTTTTGCAAGGTTCATAATGAAATCATTATTCCTACATTGTGCATAAAACAATCTAAAGTAGGTACGAAAAAAGTTATCAGATAGTGTGGTTGCAAAGTGTCTTGTTTCAGTGTTATCACTATTTATGTTGTACTATCAGTGAAAATATTTATTTGAAAACATGACGGACAATAAAGCTTTAGTGATGGCACCTGCCAATGGTTTGATAGACAAATCCAAGGAGCTTCAGAAGGAAATCCTTATGGAAAAGTTGAGGTCCAAAACATCACAGTATAAAAACTTAGCTGAGACCTCTAAAGCAGTACGCATGGCCCTGCTGGTAAGTCTGATCAACTTAAAACCTTTTTCTTTTAAAAATTGCGTTAAATAATTTAAATGGTTGGTTGGTTTTAGGACAAGCGATGGGCAGTGGATAGTGCTGACCGTATGATTCTTCAAAAATGCCTGGATAGCCTGCAGCACTGCATAAAAATTAGTTCTCTACAGAGTTTAATTGAAAGACTTGAATGTCTGTCACGGCAACTTGGGTTTGTACACCAATACATTCACAATTTACTATATTTTTCTCTTTGTGGTTATTAATATATGAATTGTATTTTGCAGTTTAAAGTTTGTTGTTGGTACATCGGGAGTGAACCTGTTTATTTCTTCAGATATGTTTTATTTAGAAATTTTGGTAGAGTCATCAGGCTCTATCAAAGATGTTAAGATACATCATGAAGGAAAGGTAAGCTGTTGTTAACATTGATGAGTAAATTATTAACAAAATAAACCTTTTTATATCTTTATATACTATTATTATACCTACCTTCAAGATATCCCATAGTGATAAGTGATAACACTAAAAATATATTAAAATATAAACTTTGTATTGTAGATTGAGCAACAAAGTTGTGAAGAGCTGGTTTCCTGTATATCCAGAGGAGACTTTGCAGATTTTACAGCCCAACTAGAGGGACTCACAGCTGTTTACCAATTAAATGCAGAGAAAAAAGTATGTAATTACATTTACCATCTCATTTCACCACACAGTTATTTTAGAGTATTTAGAGAATATAAATTTTGTTTTTACACATGACTTCTTTACTCAAATTGAGAAATTAATAAATGTGTAAAAACAAAGTTGAGTAATATATTCTTTAAAATACATTTTTTTAAACAATATTATTGTTTTAGAACTATAATTAATATGATAATAATATGAACTATTAAATATTTGTCACAAACATAAGAAACAATAAGACAAAGTTATATTTCAACTGTATAATTTTTAGGTGAAATGTAAAGCTTTTAGTGCACTTCAGAGCTTGGAAGAAGATCTTTGTACTTTACGGCAGCTACAGAGCTTTATTAAGGACCCATGGGCCCAAGTACATAAAAGCCCAATTGGATTTCTTCAAAAACGACGAGGAGGTAAACCATATGAATATTTATTAATAGAAAATTCAACCTTCAAAGTATGTCCCCTAGCATTACCACTACAACGTATTATGATATTATGATACATCAATTTAAAATCACTGTATGAAAATGCAATGCATCTTAAAAAGATTTTTACCATAAGTACAGTCATCAGCAACTATGGCTTTACATATCTGTCTAATTTCTCCAATCAACCTTAGACTTTAATTTATATGCTATTGAGTTCACATTTATCTGTAGAAATTTGATCTTTTGTATAAACCATAGATGCTGTTGACCATACATTAATTATTATTATTGTAAATATTTAAGAACCATGTAACAACTACTTATATTTCAAAATTGAGCTTTTAATTTTCTATTAAGCTGAAAATTTTGGTAACCAGGTACATAGGATAGGTAAAAGATAATTAACATTAAGAAAATATTTCTTTCAGGTCATGCCATGCGTCTAACTTATTTTGTATCTCCCTATGAGTTACTAGACAAAGACAAGGGCCTTCAGCCATTAACAGCAGACCTCCTCACTGTTGGCAAGCCATCTGCTTCGAGTGGTTTAGCATCCCTTGTAGCACCATCTCATACTCCAATAGGACACTCGGCTACAGTTTTACTGGAAGGTTCAACTGCTAATAAACTGCAGTTGTCTCCTATTATTTCTGGAGGGCAAAGACCTGGTAAAGGGTTAGTATACATTTATCAATGTAACTTGGAGTTATCATAAAAAATGTACACTAATGACAGTCTCAATAATATCTTGTAGACTTTATTATAGAGATTTTCACTCTATAAAAAGTGAATGCCTCCAATCCAAGGTCCAACCTATCTTTATACAAAAGTGAAGTTCATCAAATTGATTCAATAACTATCTAGCTAGACTAATGTTTTACATTTACACTGCTTACAGGGGCAGTGATAGTTGCTTTAAATTCTCAAATCTTGTGTATGTTGTATAGAAATGGACCCGTGTATGCGCCCCTAGTGCCCCAGAACAGTGCCATGTTGCCAGCCTGCTTCACACTCAAACTGTCACAACCCACCCCCCTTTGTGCTGGACTCTCCAAACTTATACACGCAACCACTGAGGTAAGCAGAATAAAAAAAAAACAATGGAAAATTGTAATATCTATAATGAAGCTATTAATACGGTCAACAGCAGGTACAGCTTTACAAAACTGTCAAATTTCTCCAATCGAGTTTGAACTTTAAGATGTAATCCGTTAAGTTCAGAATTGTCTATTTTGTATAATCCATAGTTGTTGTTGACTGTAAATCCATCCTAAAAATTCCTTATTAAGGAGCAATTTTTCGGAATATGGTAACACTTTGATGACTGGATTTCTTTTGGGTTGCCTGCTAATATGACTCTTATGAGTCATATTATCTAAATGATATCATACATTTTCATTTATAAAAGTTACTGCACTAAATGTAACTTTTGTAAATGTAAATGTGTGTCTGTTCAATGAGAAGTATATATCATAATTATGCTTGACAGGTGGAAGTGGCAGGCGACTGGGCAAATGCAAAACCAATGTTAGGTCTGGTCGCCCAACAGGCTTACAATAAACTTGCTCCAGGCAAAATTATCGAGTTGAATCTCAGCAAAGGGCTGTTTGTGGTGAGTTAGTTTGTTTATCGTCCATTAACTTGTAAATTTAAGATAATCATTACCTACATTTTAATAGAAAAA
The DNA here is from genome assembly GCA_910589605.1 of Chrysoteuchia culmella. NCBI lineage: Eukaryota > Metazoa > Arthropoda > Insecta > Lepidoptera > Crambidae > Chrysoteuchia > Chrysoteuchia culmella. Next base: position 10,434,499 of record OU342651.1, read on the forward strand.
AATTAAGCTACTAAAAAACTATTCTCCCCATTGCTCAGATAGTACAAATGACTTCTGCTCAAGTTCACTAGGTACTCAAAATCTGAGCCATAGAATAAGACTACTTAATCAATATAAAAATACTTTTAGAATCTTCCGGAGCAAACGCAATGCTACTTCCTTTGCGAGACGCGCGGGCTAGAAGGGTGTATTGTGACCAGCGTACCGTTCACGCACCCATCGCACGTACCGCCGCTGCTGGCATGCCTGCGCCAGCAGGCGCTGTTCAACGCGCTCATAGCCAGCTGCGTGCGCCTGCAGTCGAAGCAGGGTGAGTGTTATACAAGAGTGTGTGACCTGCCAGTGTAGCATGCGCACCGCGACTCGCTGTCGAGGCTTATCTCGCGGTGTCTGTCCCGTTCATATCAGTACGGTGTGAGCGAGACAGACAATATGCTCGCGCGAGAAAAGTGTCGAGATAGCTTTGTCGAGGTGCTCATGCTACGCATGCTGCCTGTTCAACGCGCTTTAAACTGCTTTTTGTAATGATTTGCTAAGATCTAGTTTAAGTTTAGTAAGCTTTGACATCATTCACATACATGAATTCAATATTATCATTAAAGCTACATTATAAGGCAGCATTATTTTTACAAAATGACATTGGCACCTGTCAAATTACTCTACTGAATTAGATATCCGACTATATGTAGTATATTTTTCCATTAATATTCTGAATATCGATTCTGAATCTTTAAATTGTGTCAATCACTATACCTCGGCTCGACTATGAATTGAAGGTGTTCGAAGTATAATTTGTTTAAAAACAGATGTTCATACAGTACCACATTTTTTTTGCCCAAAATGTTAAATCCATATTCTTTCTTCAGTTGTGGACCTAGAAAGCGTGCTAATGTTCGAAGTGAGCGCGCTCTCGTGGCAGCACATCTCCATATCGCTGGAGCACCCGTTGGACGAGAGCATGGCGACCGTGGAACTCGAACTGTCGGACCCGGCGGCCCCGCGCGCTTCGGTGTACGCTCTCAACTCGCCGCCTAGAGAACAGATTGATGACTACATCAGCCGAGTGCTGCAGAAAAGCCACTCTATACCGATCACTTTAAGGTGTGTTTTTGTTTGACTTGGTTGATGCTTTTGTTTTTTGAGCATGGCGATTGTGGAACTCGAGCTGTTGGACCCGGTGGCCCCGCGATTCGGAGTACGCCCTCAACTCGCCGTCCAGGGATCGGATTGATGACATCAGCCGAGTGATGCAGAAAAGCCACTCAATTCCGATTACTTTAAGGCAGGTTTTGGCTTGACTAGGTTGATGTATTTGTTTTTTGTTTGTGGTATTTAATTCATTTATGATATTTTTATGGGACATCACTGAATGTAATGTAATATGGGTTGTGTTTAGCTTTAGGTATATTAACCTAACCCTAGAATAACTAAATGCTCACCAAACTCAATAATCTTGTAAGCATTATTAAAGGGTGCACTTTTTGTTGCTTCCTTATTTGGACGACTAAGATTGTGTAAGGGTACCTTTAAATTAGACGGATAAAGTGGCGTCACTACTAGTTTTTATACAATATCTAGCAGTGGCGGAGGGTCCATACAAACAACACGACTCCCATCGGCTTCCTTTTAGGAATCCCATCACACCCATCCACCATACAGTTCATAGAATTTTTGGTAAAATTTTTGGTCCGGCTTACCTTTGCCATATTTAAATTAGACGGATAAAGTGGCGCCACTACTAGTTTTTATACAATATCTAGCAGTGGCGGAGGGTCCATACAACACGACTCCCATCGGCTTCCTTTTAGGAATCCCATCACACCCATCCACCACAGGGGCGTGCATTGGTTTTCCAGCGTAGTAGGCACTGTAGATCTAACTAGTAACTTTGCACTTATCCTATCCTGCTACCGAATATTATAAGTTTGAAAGTTTGTGAGGATATTTGGATGGAGGAATGTTTGTTACTCTTTCACTCAAAAACTACTGAACTGATTAAGATGAAACTTTACAGCAATGTAGCTTATATATCAGAAAACCACATTGTATGCAAATATTTATAATTATCCTGATATTCCCACGGTAACGGCAACCACGCGGCGAGTGAAACCGAGAGCGGCCGCTAGTCATAAATGATAAGGTTCGTAATATTTAGTAGGAATATTAAAATGCTGACGAGTTTGATTGTTTGAGCTCGCTAATCTCCGAAACTACTAGTTCGAATTGAAAAATTATTTTTGTGCTGGATAGTCCATTTATCTCGGAAGGTAATAAGATATTTAATATCACGGTACGATTAAAACGAGCAGAGGATTAATGTAAAACGTTACAGAAACGGGAAAAAAATATTAGTTTTGGGAGCTTCCGTTGCGGACGGTGTGTAAACGGTTAAAGTTATGTAAAAATCATGTATGACGAAATTATTCCCCATCAAAAGTTCTAAAAAAAAGTCCGCGACAGCATATGTCTATGTTTTATGGTTAACTCACTATAACCATTTTTCAGATAATAAAATTTGTTCTAAACTAATGTATTATTTGAGAAGCTGTTTTCATAAACATGATATTAATCCTTATCTAAATAAATACGTTAATCATCACAAGTATTTAATTTTGAACAAAATTGTCCTTTTCATCATTAAATTTTAATGAATATCTTAGGAAATATGATAGTTTTAAAATAACTCCTTAACAAAATAATTCGCGACCAAATTCATTCATCAGGTAGGCATGCTTACTTTATACTGATATATTCCGGAAGTTTAAGCTAGAACGTTACACGTACAAACAGCGCCCTTCTTGCCATGGGCGGTTTATACTTGAGCAATACTTTTACTAAATATGTTGTATTCTTGTATGAAACGCTGCTTGATTCGAGTAGGCAATTTCGAGACTGCCTATCGGTAGGTATTCAGTATTTAGCGTAAGAATATCTTAGTGGGTGAGTGTTGAATAGAAGTTTAAACTAAAATAAAATAACTTTAACACTTATTGTATATTTATTTAGGTTTTGAATGAGGTAGGCACTGCCTAATTGCCTATATGGAATGCACGCCCCTGATCCACCATACAGTTCATAGAATTTTTGGTAAAATTTTTGGCCCGGCTTGCCTTTGCCATATTTCGACCCCTCACCACTGATATCTAGCAGCGTGCGTGTGGCACGACAGAGTAGCGCGTTAGTGGTGCTGCATCTGCGCGTTGTATGAAATCTGCGCGCCATTAGCGCTTCCTCACGCTTCTAATTTAAAGCCACACATAAAATAAAGGAATTTCTAAGCTACATCTTGAACGAATTAACCACTGGGTACGAAATCCGAGAAGAATGTATGGAATCACGATCGACCACTTCTTGCGGGGGTGAGGGGCGATTACAATTGTCAAATAATGACAGTAGTGCTTTGAAGTAATCGATATTTTTTTTTATCGAAAAGTAAGGAGTGAATGAATGAACCTAATAAGTTTAATAAATCCTGTGTGTTTTAAAGAAATTAGTAAGTAAATTGTTTATACTATGGGAAAAAAATAAAAACCACTTAATATGAAAATATCATTTAAAAAATCCTTCAAATTCATAAAAACTATATAATTTGTTTTGCAATGCGTGTTTGTGCTTGGGTTTTTTTGTGTATAATGAGGAGACGCATCAAACTTGATGTTAAGTATTGATAAGGCTTACCGGAATCCTCAATCACTGAGAAACTGGCTATCTTATCTCTAACTGCCGAAACACAACAATGCAGAAAACATTGTTTTAATGGCGACTGACTTATATAAGATAGTCGCTAGCAAGGCGGACTTACAAATTACTTACACTCTTTAAGTGACCAAAAAACATTAATTGATTGAATGAGTGATACATATAATCCAACCAAATTACAAATGCAATATCTTTTAAGAATGTACATGTACAATGACTACTTTTTTGAAATAACGTATTACATTTTGTTTATACAAAATATTATTTATTTTAAATATATTTAGTTGAAATTGTACTTACGCGTGAAAAGAACATGTTTTGGTTGTCCAGTATGATTTTTACAAAATAATAAAGTTCATTTGCCCATTTTTTGAGATAATATTTCAGTTCGAGATCTCGCGTCATACTGACAACGCGATATTGCTTACTTAGTTTAAAAGGCTCCGTAAGTGAGTAGAGGGGTAACGGCCAACACTGTCCTCGTTACGCTTCCAGTGGTTAATTCGTCCAAGAGCTACATTTAATGGTAATTTTACTGTGCAGATTTTATGATCCTTATACCGCGACGCCTAACCCAACAGCTCTGTAATCCAACATGACTAATAATTCTTCCATTTTCAGATCACTTGTGAAGATTTGGGAGCGCGAAGCTGCCACGAAGCAAATGAACGGTGGTTACTCGGCGTTGGATTCAAATTTTAGCTGCGGCCTGGGGGGCATCGACCCCGGGGGTGACCACACGAAGCACGAACCCGGGACCATGCACGGCCGAGCTCTCTACCCCTCCAATGTTAGCCATCCGCACCAAGGCGGTGAGATTTTGTACTTTTGAACAGTTTTCTGGCACTGATCTTGAGTGTTGAGTCAAAGTTGTGTAGGTTATTTTTTTCTTAATAACGGGCCGACGCTTGCTTGTCGTCATACCTGATGTTTAGTATTGATAAGGCTGAAGATGGAAGAGCGCCTCTTTCGGAATCCTCAACCACTAAGGATAAGGAAGTGGCTATAGATTTTTTTTATCAGAATAGTTCGATTAGGCTATTAAAAAATATCGTCAACACTTTTCTCTATAATAGGCTATAGTTTACTTATCTTGAACAATAGATGCTCAAGATCAGTGCCGAGACTTTTATGTCTGAGCTTTAATTTTTGATCGTTCAACCAGGGTAGTTCTTGTCTCTTAAAAAAACAACTCCAAATCATTAGTTCACCACCAGTGCCACTTAACAAACCATCCAGATGGCACGGCTCATGGCGGATCAGCAGTAATGGTAAGGAAGGGGTTGAAATATTACATACTGCCAGAATATAGATCAGCTCACATTCAAGCCACGACAGTGGCTGTGGAAGATAGCACTATAGGCTACATCAACTTTTCAGCAATTTACTGTCCCCCTAAGCACAAAATCGATGATAGCATGTTTACGGATTATTTTAACCAACTCGGAAACCGTTTCGAGGCCGGAGGGGACTGGAACGCGAAACATATGAGCTGGGGCTCTCGCCTTACAACCACTAGAGGCAGACAACTAAAATGTAGCGTAGATAAAAATAATTTGTCTGCATTATCTACATGCAAACCCACATACTGGCCAACAGATCCCAATAAAACCCCAGACCTGCTGGACTTCTTTATAATAAAGGGTCTTCCGAAATATTATATTAAATGCGAGTCATGCTTTGATACCTCTTCCGACCATAGCTCTGTAATATTGACCATTGGCACACTGTTGATTCAATCTGAAACCAAAGAAACGCTCACTACAAAGGACACAGATTGGGACTCATTTAGTGAGTATATTGAAAGCAACATACAGCTAAAAGTGCCTCTCAAAAGTACAGATGACATAGAGAAGGCCACTATTTATGTAACACAACTGATTCAAGAAGCTTGCTGGACCCATACACCCAGGGGCGTGCATTGGTTTTCCAGCGTAGTAGGCACTGTAGATCTAACTAGTAACTTTGCACTTATCCTATCCTGCTACCGAATATTATTTTGAAAGTTTGTGAGGATATTTGGATGGAGGAATGTTTGTTACTATTTCACTCAAAAACTACTGAACTGATTAAGATGAAACTTTACAGCAATGTAGCTAGCAGAAAACCACATTGTATGCAAATATTTATAATTATCCTGATATTCCCACGGTAACGGCAACCACGCGGCGAGTGAAACCGAGAGCGGCCGCTAGTCATAAATGATAAGGTTCGTAATAACATTACGTTCTCTACATTATTTTCTCAGGAGCATACCTTTCGGAACAACAGCACCATCTCTCAATGATGTGCCAAGATCCCAACGCCAGCGACAACAAGCTTCAATCTTCTGAAGAAAGGAAGTCAAAGAAGAGAAAATCCGACGGTGATCTTTGGCCGTCGTCCCAAAAGAAAGGGAAGCCGGGCCTCAGCGAAATGCCGGACTCTGACAGTGACAGCGACAACTCTGACGGCTACGTCAACGAAGATGACAACACTATGAACAGCAATTCCACCAACGACGATATAGAAGGCCGCGAGTCTTCAGTTTCACAAAACGAGTTTGCGTCGGACTTAGAACTGTCTGGGATGGACGCGACTGATGCGATAGTAGGCCCGGACAACAGAATATCCTCAGACATGGATAACTCGAACGATGGAGACGTGGAAGATATAATGAGGTATTTATATTTACAAAATACAACCTCTTATTAGTCTAGCAAATCTAGGAAGTAACATTTGATGTTTCATATTTTTTCGAGCCAACATAACTTTGTACAGGAGTAACTTACACAATTTCAATAAAATTATGAAGATATTTTCACTTAATCACCATTATTTAAAATTCTTAATAACTAATTAAAATTCAAATCCATTAAATAAAGCCGAATAAACAATATTAACTTAAAAACTTTATTTTTTTCTGTACTTTATTACAAAGTCACATCGTTACGTCCTTTCCCACAGTATTGCGACCCTTCGAATTCACTTGTATACAAATAATCAGTAAAATATACGAATAATCGCACTTATTGATAACGAGCCGTTATTATTCCAGCCGTGTTTTATATTTAATGATACTTAATTGGAAGTAAAAGTGTATAAGATTTTTCATTAAACTGGCCAAACCATAGTATTTTCCATTTTTTAGAATAGAACTGTTTAATATAATGCGACCACATTATGAAGTGTTAAATTTTAAGATTTTGCTACGACTTAATGTATAAATCCGAAGAACTATAATCGATTCATATATTCAAAGAAATTTAATCGATATCTCGTATGAATCTGATATTATAGCTTTGACCGCATCCTTATTTTTCAGTATGTCAAAGCTGTCAAACGGTACTTCTTAGATTTCATAGACTATAATAATTCTCTTTATGGTTGGACTGATGACTTCATGCTTTATATTTTTTACAGGAATTCTTTTCACAAGTCTGAGCACAAAAGGCAAAAGCTTAAAAGTAAAGATTCTGAATCACGAAGAAGTACGTCGTCTCTTCTAATGGACTTGACAGAAGGCAAGTCTTACATGCCGTCATCAGTAAGCATCACTCCAATCGGAACCTCCACAGCAACATCTAGATCAGAATCTGGTTCTAGTATATCAACAATGCTCTGTCTAGATCGGCGTCCAGGCATCGAAATAATACCCATCACTGCAGCAGCTCCGGCGGCTCTACCGAGCTCTATAACTATCACGCCCATAACATCTACTCAACTCAAAACGCTTGACGATCGTAATCGTTCTGAACGAAAATCCAGTAAATCAGGTGAAGAGCGAAGCAAAGAAAAGAAAAAGAAGAGGCGAAGGGACGACTCTATGGGCCCTCCTGAAAAAGTACCACCAAAACAAGATCCTTTAACTAAACCAGTATCAGTGAGCATCAAACCTACCGACGGGTCTCCCATGCGCCCTACGTCCCCAAACTCACTTTTAAGAAAATTTAGTCCGAGTCCCACTCACGGTAGATCGGTGTCCATAACCAAATCGCCAAGTCCCAGTACTGCTAAAGGCATGGGAAAACCCTCTGGCACTTCTAGTCACCACAGCAGCCCACGCCATTCTCCAGTTCAAAACAGCCCAAAGCACTTGCCAGGATATTCGAGTCCAAAAAACCACAGCATTTCTTCCCCCAAACATAGCTCTTCGGGTTCCGGTAAACCCAGTATGTCGGCCTTAAAATCAGCCACCAGCGGCTCCCCGTCAGGGAAATCTGGCACCACGGGATATGATCTCTCAAAAAAGAGTTCTAAAGACAGTTTTGGATCTAGTTCTGCATCCTCTAGAGACAAAGAAAAGAAACATTCCAGTTTGTCTTTTTCTAGTTCAGATAGGAGTAGCCCTAAATTGAAAAACCCAGTGAAATTAAAACAGCTCGAAATAACACCCGTCACTTGTGACAGTCCTATTACTGAGCCATTGATATCTCCGCCTAATATAGAAGTTAACAAGTCAAATGCTCAAGTAAGTCAAGCGCGTAATAGAAAAGGTTCACTCAGTGCTGTGATAGACAAGTTAAAATCTGCCCAACATTGCGGTACAGACTCTGAACCCCTCGCCCCTAAATCGAGCAGTTCGTCTAACAGTGCCAATAAATTTACCGATCCAAAAAATAGTTCATCAGGAAGCAGTACTAAAGTTAGTGAAAATAAAAACCAAGAGTATATGGTAAAACCGAGTTTGGACGGTATGAAAATTACAATAAACAAGACTAGAACAAAAGAATCATCCAGTAGTAGTTCTAAATTAAATTACAGTAGTTCTAGTTCTAATAAGCAATCGTCCCCCCAGTTGACTCCCCCGAGCCAGGGTTCCCCTAAAACCCACACGGGACTCAAACCCGGAGTTATCAGCGGTCCCGCTTCGAAAAAGACACAAGCTTTACAATCATCAAAATCAGGTAATGTCACCCCTGGCTCCACCCCACCAAAAACCAATATGAGCCCCGCTGATCCTACGTCTAGTAGCAATAGTATGCCCAAAGTGCCTTATTCGAAATCGTCTAGCACTAGTAACACGGGAATTAATTTATCAAAGTCAGCCTCGAAGTCTAGCTCGGGTTCACCAAAAAGTAGCAGTACTGATATAGCTAAAATAATAAGAGATAGGGAACGAGAAAAGGCAAGAACTAAATTGATGAGTAATTCTGAAAAATCTATTTTTTCTTCTAAATCTGAAAGGCACTCTAGCCCTAGCGGTTCGAAGGACGACGTCGACGGGGACAAATATAAAGCTAAGGAAGCCAACTTCTTAGTCGAGGGATTGATCAAACCACTCGACAGAGGATTTCAAATACCAAAACTAAAAAATCAAAGCACTCCCGATAAGAACAGTCCTTTATCACAATACGACAGCCGATCGATGGTGAACGACTTCACGAGAAGCTTAGATCAAAATAAATATCCCTTTCCCCACTACGACAACCCGAACTCCAGATCCTCAGATTTAACAAAGTCTGCGTATCCTCTTAACGTTCCAAAACCTCTACTGAATATGGGGGGTATGAGTCCGAAAACCGTTCAAACAAACAAGGGGGACCAATCGGACAGGCCTTTAGAGTTCACCAAGGCGATGGCGGAGAGTCTAACGAAAGGTGAAAGTCCGCAACGGAAAGACGATTCGAAAGACGGCTACCCGGGCTCGTATCCACTGCTGCCGCTTGATTTTAAAACCGACATGGCCAAGGGGTTTCCGGCTCCGAAGGGCAGTACGGAGGACAGGAAAGGGGCGGACTCGTGCATGAAGCCGCCGGCAAGCGGGTCGGTACCGCGGAGCGGGGCCACCACGCCGCAGGAGGCTGCCGAGATGCTCCTGGATTTCTCGTCGTCGTCGGGCAGCAAAGTGTCGGGCGTGGTGGCGGTGCGGCCCGTGTACCCGCCCTCGCCCGCGCTGCTGCTGGCTAAGAGCCCCGCGCCCTCGCCGCTGGTGGCGCCATCACCGCACTCCAACTCGCCCGGCATCACCGACGACGAGCTCATGGACGAGGCGCTCGTCGGCCCCGGCAAATGAGCCTCGCCTCGCCCGCCTCCTCTTATAGATTGTAACTATTGAGTTATCTTAACACAATGATGCCTTCATTGCACGACCAAAATAAGCAGAGCTTACAAACTTTAGTATGAATTTGATAACTTAGTGGTTACTCTCTGTATATTTGAGTACAAGTGACCTGGCCTTATTAATTACGAAGAGCGTCGTCACGTTCCAACCTTCGATTGTCTCGTCTGAGCGTAATTAAATGTTAACTTTGTCTCTTCTAATTATTATATGTAATTTATTTCTATGGACGAAGCTCCACACTACGTTAAGTGATATTATTTAAATTATGTGTTGTATTTTTAAGACCGCATTAATCGTATCAAGACATATTTTGTGATTTACTCAATTGTGTATATGTTAGTATATTATCGTGTAATAACCTCGTTGTGTCATATGGTCGACGACGTAAAAAGACTACGGGCATGGCCTAGGCTCACACTAAAATATTAAAGAACCACGTCAGAACTGCCATGAATACAATTAAGTGTACAACATATTTTGTCCTAATAAGATATGTAGTAATAGTGAACAAAATAATGTTTATAATGATAATTGTAAATATAATGAATTGGTAATAATATATGATAAATAAATTATCAGATCGGTTAGGGAATTATGCTTAAAGATGAAAAAGTTTTTTAGAAATACATGTCTCAAAATCTTACTGGTTGTATCATTTTCAATTAATTTATTTAATTTTCAATGTTAAATTATAATTATGATCTTACGCTAGAATAAATTATACATTACTATAAAATTGGCAAGAATATACAATTCAGTAATATCTCAGAGAGCCTTGATAATAATAGGGATAGTGATAGTATGGATAGTAATAGTACACACGTCTATATGGGTTTCTCTTAAACTGACGTCGGGTCGCAAATTTTCTTTTGGGTTTTTTCCTCCTTATAAAGGGCACAGGTACGAATCCTGCTGCCGTATCCATTATTTCGTCCGGATGCCTCTCGATCATTTCGTTGCCGATTTCGTCAATCTCTAAAGTTCGGTCGCTGTCGTCGAAAATTACGTTTTCATCTATAGGCGGCGGTAACAATTCTCTTGGCAAATCTGCAATCTCTTCAATAATTACTTCTAGATTTCGATTAGCTTTGTCTCCCAAAAACTCAACATTTGCATTAACTTCCTGATTCTTTTGTTCCATTTTGTCCGTGTTGAGAGTTGCAGCGTGTTTTATTTCTGACTCACTGTTTTCAGTCATATGTGGATTATTGTTATCGGTTGGAATTGTTTGTTTTGAAATAGGATCAGCGATGACGAACCCCAATGTCATTAAGAGAATAAGCTGGCACTTCATTTTCTTTAGTTCTGCAAGATAACAATTTAATAGACGTACGTCCAAATGTCAACTATGTAAAGTCGTTCATGTCAAGGCCTTTTATTGTTAGAAAACTGGGTCGAGGAAAGGTGTAAATCGCGAAAGTGTTAATTGATTGGTCCTACAGTCGAGTCATTCTAATATGTGAATATTATCGATAACCTACTGAAACTAATGATTTAATATCTAGGTTTTTATTGCAAAAGTCAAATCTCTGTCAGTCAAACAATGACACTTTTCAAGGAAGTTAACAAAAAAAAGGTAAAACAAAAAGCATAATAAAAACGGTAAAGCAAGAAGCTACTATGATGAATGATGCAGGAAACTTAAAACGCAAGTCTTTTATTTTTATTTTAGGTAAAAAACCACGATAAACAATCAACGAAATTTTTTGATCTATCATATAATTTCGTATTTTATAAAATTTAATTAAATTAAGTTTTTTACTAATATGTTTCTTAACTTGAATAATGAAAAATATACAATTTGAATACTTACATGATACCAACGTCGTAAAATGGGCTTTCTATTGCAATCGTCTCTTTGCGGGGTATAATTTGTCCTCGTGACCTGGTTATTCCTCCTTTGCGCCTGCGCTTGCAATCGTTTCTCCTTCAAACGCTTCATAGCAAAACGCGGCAAAAATGGATTTTGAGATTCTGCTGTTTCCATCATCTCATCACTGGGGTTTCTTGCTAATAATTCAGTCTCTACCGCTGGCTTCGCTTGAATTTGAAATACTTTGCAAAGAAAAAGTAACAGGGCCATACCTAAAAACTTAAAATTGATATCCATTGCGAAAAAGAAACTAATTACTCTGTTGTAAATAATCCGTGGTCGGTGCCTAATCCCGATGTAATGACAGAAGGAGGGTTCTTCATGTTTTATAGGGCCGATGTTTTCGGGTGACACACATTATCGAGTGCATTTGTTTACAAGACCGAGATATTTTAGGAAACGTAACGGGTAATTCGGTCGCTTCCAATTAACACGTCCTCTGCTCATAGTTGTAGTCATTCATTTCTACTTTTACTACCTACATGCTTGGCATGTTTTTTCGAACAAGACATTGTAAAACTTTTCGAGCTTGTAAAAGTTGCACATTATGTAAAAGCCATTTTCATTAAAGTAAGAAGAATCCATTTGTAACCCAAGATTCCCTAGACTCACCAAGCATAGCGTGGTAAAATCTGGGAAAGAGCACACTTGATCCCTCCCTCCCCACTTCCAACATTTGGATCAATCCCGAAGACTTGATAGGAAATATTAGTCGAGCCGAACGAATCAAGACTGGCTCGCTCACACTTAATCCAAATATCCATTACCCGCCGCCTGTGTGGTCTAGTGATATCAGTAGATGACCTACCGATATCAGTAGCCCTGCCGCGTAAGTGTCGTCGCGACATATTCGGTGCGACTCTTCACACGCGAGCGCTGATACTATAGCGCTGTCTCGGTCGCACACAGAGTCGAGTATTAACTTACTATGGAAAAGGATACTTATTATAAGGACGATAAAGTTGAAATTGCGTAGTACGAAAACGCCGTCGGCTGTCAAAGTGAAGTTTACATCGATGCCGACGGCACTTACGCGGTAGGCCCACTGATCCAGTAGCCCTAGCATGAGCGACATTTATCGTCACTCGGACGGAGCACGATAATCTGCCACTGTCCCGCTCACATCTTAGCGGAGTAAGCAAGACGGCATCATGCGCCATATCATACATATCGCGTACGGTATATCGGTCTACATCCGGGTTTGAATCCCAGTGGGGCTAGCTACATATTGTATTATTGTGGTAGGAGCTGTCATCTAAATCCTGACTAAAATTATAGCTCCACCATTTTATCCAAGTCTGACGCCACCAACAATGTTTTTAGCGTTCGTTGTTGTGGTCCGGAATAAGATAGCCACTGTCACCGTTCCGCAGTTGTGGAAGATTCCGGAAGAAATGCGATTCCACCTTCAGCCTTATCATTTAATGTGGCAGGTAAAAAAACAAAGTTTTTTTTATTTTGTATCTTTCTACAGCTTCGGACATGTGAATTAGTATTCACAATGATTAAGTGATGGGGCCTCAAAGTCCGCACTATGAATGTGAACACATAAACAGTTTACAGTATCCGACGTACGAAGGTCGTTATGAATCATTTTTACAACAGTATAAAAGCAATAAACATGCAGATGCAAACGAAGTAATTACTTAGAACAGTTAATATTTTTTTGGTCTAAACAAGTGATTTCTTGAAAAAAACTTTAAAACAAGCAGAATTTTCTGTTAACCGACTTCAAAAAAAGGAGGTTGCATCTTACATATTTTTAGCCTGCCTGACTGTACACGTTACTAGAAGTCGGACGGCTGAATAGATTGGAATGATTTAAAATTTAAATGCAATATAATTCATTAAGTATCTATTTGCAGAAGTTTTCCCATTTATATGAAGAACAATAGTTACTTATTTGTTATGCAAGGCTGGAAAGTTGGTTATTTAGCGGCGAGTTACCTCTATTGAAAGCTGAGCAAGTGAAGGATTCTAGGAATATTGAATCCTGAGCGAAGCGTGGATTTCAAAGGTACAAGACGCTAAAAACTTTTCTGCCGAGCGCAACACACAATTTTTCACCTCACAACCAGCGAGGACCATTAACATTTTATGGTTGTTTCCGCGGTCAACACAAAAAAATATTTTTCCGGTAAAAAAATCTTTAAACAAAGTTTAATCTAAATATACCTTATTCTCGTTGTTTTAATGATATAAAAACTAAATTAATAAAAAAGGGAGTATTATAGTTAATTTAAAGTTATTTAAAGTAGGAATATATTGTTACCTATTAATAAGAATAAAAACGATTCCGTAAATGTTGACACTGACATGAGGTACAAGACAAAGACAATTTAAAAATAAAGATAGATAGATAGAATATGAATAAAATGTAACAAAAAGTTAATAGTGCTATTCGGAGCGCATTATGATATATATATATATTTATGTATTAAATTAAAAAAGTACTTTACCGCGCTAGGCCGCAAAACGTTTTCGCAACGGTAAGTACTTCTTTCGTAAATGCAAAAAGAACAGGGGGTCAATTCTGCTAATTTTTTTTCAAAATCGTCTCTCAATGGTGTTTAAATAGTAGTGTTTATTTACAATGTTGTAACAAGAACTGTGTAAAACAGGACTACCATTGAAACACCATTGGAATACGATTGTGACTAAGCATTAGCAGAATTGGGCCCCTGATTGTCTACATAAAATTAAATATGTCAACGTCACATTCTTTTCATTTCTTTTAAAACTTTTTGAGAGATGGATTATCAATATCAATAAATATAAACCAAATAAAACAAACGTATGATAAAAAAACTGGGTCAAAAGATTAAGATGTTTCGTAATTAGTGACATAACACACACATCATATTTATTAAATCATATATATACTTACTACTCAAAACAAAATAAGGGTCACTTGGTTATTTTGGTATCTAAGCCGATTTATGAACTAAAAGCATACTAAAGTAGCTAACTCCTTGCTTTAAGTGTTTACAAGGTTAAGAGTATGAACATGGCTGGACCTGTTATCAAAGGGTTCGTTTGTCACGACACGACTTGATTTTAACCAGCTTAGACGTGAAATTTGTTTTCGCTTTGAATAAAGATTTAGTGGTGAACAGTTGAATTACTGTCAAAAAGTGTGTGAATTAACATTTCAAAAAAGATATGACGAGGTTTCGAAGATTTATGGACTTGCAAACCGTAACTAGAGCCATTAGTCCAAGAAGTCTTTTCGTAGAGTTCAGTAGCTCCACAGCTTGTTTTTTCATGACGAGCTATCCAGAACGTTTGGAATTGATTTCAAGACACTAGGAGTGTATCTAGAAGACGGGGATCAGGCAGAAATATGGCAACAAGCACACTGGAAGACCGCTATCTACGATTGACTGCGCGCAGAGAGCGTTTAAATCTCTCCAGTTCCTTACAATAACCGTTAGTGACCAAACTGTCAGGATTCGGTTGCCCAACGATCAGCCATTCTCCAGAAGACGCATAAGTAGTATTGATTCCGCTGACAAGTGCTCATCGTGCAAACCGGTTATCGTCCGTAAGGCAAACTTGGGTTTTGGCATGTTTGATTGAAGGACAGTCTATTCACAGACGAGTGCAAAGTTAATTTTTTCAGTGTTAATAAGTTCATTATGGTGTGGTGAAGAGAAGATGAGCGATTTTCAGCAGGTACCTACTTGTATCCATGAAAGTTACAAGGTCAAAGTGATTTATTCAGTCTAGGCTGTTACAAGCACTTATGAACGTCAAAGAAACTACGCCATTGGTTCAGAACCCTATGGCGGGAGACATTGTAACGAGAAGAACCGGCAAGAAACTCGTCAAGGGCTGTTTTTTCTCCCTGTTTTATTTCATACAATACTAATTATAATATTACATTTTATGGTTATTGTAGGTAAACAATTTTCAACTGGCAAAGAAAGACTTATCTATCGTACATTACAACATTTCTCGCATTACAAGATTACTGTACCTACTGCAAGTTGTGAGGTACATGCAGGTCTGTTTCAATTTATTTTAAATAAAAATATTTAAGCTTTAAGCACAACATTATGATAAGCAGACTGAAGTAGACCCATTTCCGCTGGCGGCACCCGTTCACGAGCATGACGCATGAACCAGCCATCGCTTCGCTCAACCATATTTTAGGGAACGTAACGACCCGCCTCACGCGACTCCGCCGAAGAAACGTTTGAGTGAGCATGACGTACTTCAGGTACTTATGATAATCTGTATAAATATAAAAAATACAATGGCAACAGCAAAAAAAGAAAAATAAAAGTGCATAAATGTAAGAAACAACTTACTTACAATGTTACGCACCAGCTGGGTCATAATCACAAACAATGTTTGGGGATCTCAATGTAATGGTGTAGAAAGGAATCAGTTTGTTTGACAAAAAATAACTATAATAACTATTATTGAAAAAAATGCTTACCTATCACGTGAACTACGGGCTAAGGCAGCAGGAGTACAAAAAATACTTTAATTATTCTCAGTAACTCTATTTAAAAAAATGCGAATTTTCAACGAAAAAACATACAAAAAGAAAAACATTGATAGCTGACGCCATATTTGTTTTGGTGACACAAGCACCGCAGTGGTAAAAAAATAACTAAATTTAAATCACCTGCCTGAATTCACGTCAGCCATCTTCAATTAGTTAGTTTACAATAAGCCAACTATTTAAACGTTGAGTGAGTTTTTTTCAATCTATTATCGGCCTAGGCATTCAATTAAATGCTGGCATTTAATGAATGTACTAGCCTACCAATTGAATGGATGATTTAACCAGATGGCTGCGACAGATACACGAATGAAGATGTTACGTAAGCTTCACGATTCGCGGTCACATTTTTCATACAATTTGGTATTATGAGTTACCAATTTGGCAGATGCTCCTGTAATTTACGTTCACAGGAGCTGTTACGGCACTCACGGCATTTCTTTTAGTGAGAAGGTATATTATTCAATTTAAATTAATAAATACACGACATATTTTGAAACAAATTGATGACAAGGCATTTTTTAGGTTAGAAAATAATTTACGCGGCTGAACGAAACAAAGAACACAATGAATGAACTAATTTGTATAGAGGCAAAATTTCGAAAACGGAAAAAAATCCTAACATTGATTTGTCCTTCCAAAAGCGCATTTAGCTAAATGATGCCTACTATTACAACACACAACTTTAAAATCGACGTAAAGAATTAAACGAAGTCGTAAAAAGTAAAAAATAAGATAATATAGCTGTATTTACTTTGCAATGATTCCACGTAATAATTATTATGGAACTTATTTAGTAAACGGCGCTTATGGACTTATTAATTGAACTGTGGATAACCAAGGCCCTTTTCGGGTCTTGGGATGTCTCTTTTCTCTATAGAAAACTTTCTATTTTAGCAATGAAAATATTTTTTCAATATTTTAGATTGTCCATAATTTCATGTACAATTTTTAGGTAAGCGGTCTATTGTTTTAATGCAAAATATATCAATTTATCGTAGGCATAGTAATTAATTATTGTCAGCCGATAATGAGTAACTACATAAAGATCGATTATTTATTTATAAACAAACATTTTAGTGTATATTAATACACTGTGTCCTTGTACTATTATTTTATTCTGTGTCTGTGATGACACTTGACTGACTCGGATACTATGATAAAATGTAAAAGGTCCTACATAGTCAGGCTGTGAAGCTTTACTTCACATTTCTTAATTTAATAGGGCTATACGTCGCGATGAAAAATGTACTCTTTTAATTTCTCTATTTTTGGCTCGATGGTAAAGGTGTCTCTCTGTCCTTATCCTCATCATATAGACAGAAAGAGATAGTGACACTTTTACGTTACGTATTCAAATGTATGCCTCAACGCTGCCTTCTCACGTATTTACGTACCAGCTAACGTAGCGTTTATAAAAACTCATACTACCGATACGATAGTAAACGTATGTGACGTGACAGCTGCTGTTAACGTAAATACGGTGCTCGAATCGCCGACTATCGTATCGGTAATAAGAGTTTTCGGAAACGCTACGTTAGCTGGTACGTAAATACGTGAGAAGGCAGCGTTGAGGCATACATTTGAATACGTAACGTAAAAGTGTCACTATCTCTTTCTGTCTATAATAGAGCTACTGTAGCTCTATTATGAGTTGTTCCTGTAAACGTATGTGACGTGACAGCTGCTGTTAACGTAAATACGGTGCTCGAATCGCCGACTATCGTATCGGTAATAAGAGTTTTCGGAAACGCTACGTTAGCTGGTACGTAAATACGTGAGAAGGCAGCGTCGAGGCATAAATTTGAATACGTAACGTCAAATTGTCACTATCTCTATCTGTCTATATGATGAGGATAAGGACAGAAAGACACCTTTACCATAGAGCCAAAAATAGAGAAATTAAACGAGTACATTTATCATGGCGGCGTATAGTCCTACTAAATTAAGAAATGTGAAGTAAAGCTTCACTGCCTGACTATGTATGACCTTTTACATTTTATCATAGTATCAGAGTCAGTCAAGTGTCAAGTGTCATCACAGACACAGAATAAAATAATAGTAAAGAACACAGTGTATTAATATACACTAAGATGTTTGTTTATAAATAAATAATCGATCTTTATGTAGTTGCTCATTATCGGCTGAAAATATGAAATTACTATGCCGACGATAAATTGATATATTTTGCATTAAAACAATAGACCGCTTACCTAAAAGTAATCTATAAAATTATGGACAATCTAAAATATTGAAAAAATATTTTCATTGCTAAAATAGAAAACTTTCTATAGAGAAAAGAGACATCCTAAGACCCGAAAAGGGCCTTAGTTATCCACGGTTCAATTAATAAGCCCATAGGCGCCGTTTACTAAATAAGTTCCATAATAATTTATTACGTGGAATCATTGCAAAATAAATACAGCTATATTTTCTTATTTTTTACTTTTTACGACGTCGTTTAATTCTTTACGTCGATTTTAAAGTTGTGTGTTGTAATAGTAGGCATAATTTAGCTAAATGCGCTTTTGGAAGGACAAATCAATGTAAGGAATTTTTTCCGTTTTCGAAATTTTGCCTCAATACAAATTAGTTAATTCATTGTGTTCTTTGTTTCGTTCAGCCGCGTAAATTATTTTCTAATCTATAAAAGGCCTTGTTATCAATTTGTTTCAAAATATGTCGTGTATTAATTAATTTTAATTGAATAATATACCTTCTCACTAAAAGAAATACCGTGAGTGCCGTAACAGCTCCTGTGAACGTAAATTACAGGTGCATCTGCCAAATTAGTAACTCATAATACCAAATTGTATGAAAAACGTGACCGCGAATCGTGAAGCTTACGTAACAGGAGCTGTTAAGTCACCTAATGTCAACGTTGTCAACTCATAATACCATTTTTAGTACAGCTACTCAGCGCTTGGGGCTCTGAACAGTTTTTCATACAAATGCCTATACGTTAGACGCTAGCGAGTATCGTTGACAAAACTCGTAATAGAGCTACTGTTAAGTCACCAAATGTCAACGTTGTCATCTCATAATACCATTTTTAGTTCAGCTACTCAGCGCTTGGGGCTCTGAACAGTTTTTCATACAAATGTCTATACGTTAGACGCTAGCGAGGATCGTTGACAAAACTCGTAATAGAGCTACTGTATATAAAAAAATACCGTTATTGTATTCTTAGACCTGCAGGGCTATCGTGTAAAAAAAAAATGATATGGGCATGGACTTCATTTGACAGTTAAATGACCATATATGGTAATTTTATGAGCTTCAACTGTCAAATGAAGCCCATATCCATACCCAGATTTTTTACGCGATACGCCCCCCTGCACGTATTTCATCTCTCTTCTGCCTACGCCTCCGATTTCGGTTCCGATCCGATAAAGCAAATCTAAAAACTCCGTTTCTGAATTCGGTCCCGATATAACCACATCCGTAACATCCCTTGTATAAATTATAAAACAGTGTTTTCCACAAGGTATATAAGAAGAAAAATTAATATACTTAATGGAAAATTAGAATCAAACTTACTAATAAAATGTGTAAATTTATTATAATAAGTAGATACCTAGCTAAAATGGGCGCACTAATTTATAGAAATGATCGTATGTATGAAGGTACCTACTTTCTGATATTTTTCCTTTAAATTTTTGTTTAATTATATTCAAGGACAGTGATCAAGAGGCAAACAAATATCCGTTCTGATAAGGTCACAACAAGCCATAAACACACATGACCCATACATAATATTGTGCAAAAAAGACTGTGATTTCGTAACATAATCTTCAGTAATATTTATATCTTCTTCGACGATTTTCATAATGCAAAATAAAGTTGTAAGAAATTAATCTCATCACATTTTAACGGAATTTTCTTTTAAAACTAATAAACCTCAATTGTTATTGATTTGTCTCCAGTGATTCTATTTACGTAGGTAATCTTTTTTTTCATAAGTCTAACGTGAAGAGTATAAATAACGCCCACTTCCACTATTTGTCAAAGCGTGGAACTATAAAATTGTCGACACTTATTTTTTGTCTGGGCACGTCAGTCATTATTAATCCCCATGCAGTCACTGAGGTATTATAATGTATGCAGAAGTCACGGACTGCAACTAGTCTAGCACAAGACATTTCATACCTGTTTTTAAGTTTTCAGGCTTGTAACGCGATACTACTACCTACATCCAAATCACAGCTGGACACTGTTATTTAAATACAAGATTAACTCATACAACTTATGAAAATGAGACATAATAAATATTTCATTATTGTGAAACCACCGGTGGGCTCGAGTCGTGATAGAGATATGCCACAGAATTTGATAAACCGGATTTTCCCCAAAGATAGGACAAAATATTAGGACCACGAGGAAACAGGTGAAAAATCAAAAGTTGTAATAACCTACTAATAATTATTGTAAACCCGAATAAAAAAACGCTAATTTACAAATCAAAATGGTCTTCATTTTGATGATAAAGAAAGACTAGTAATAAGTATTTAAGTTACACAAAAGTAGAGCAGTTGCTATGGTCGTAATCAAGCACAAACTTTTTGTAAAGTAGCATAATTATATCAGCATAGTGGATTAAAATAGCTTTATTCCAAGAACTATTTCTGACCTTTGGAAGCAACTCAAATATTTAATTGAAACAAAAAGTCTCGTGTCTGTCTCGTCCGGTTTTTTACAAAGCTAATAGGTAGGTATTTAGTTGGGTTGGGACAGGCGCTATGGATACGCTTTATTATAATGAGCAATATCACTGTTTATCGTACATCAATGATACTCGTATTACATTCATAACATCACAATTGACGCAAATGGGAGTGGTATGCGTGTCTGCTTAAAATTAAACGTAATGATTGTCAATCGTCGTAATGATTATCCACGAGATAATTTACAAGTTGACATATCTTATATCGATTTCTAAAATCAAGATGTTTTTATCTATTAGAGATACTGTTTTTACATACAAATCTGATACAATTTTTCTTATCAAAATTTGATAACTTATTACTGAAATCAAGAAGATGTTTTTATCTATTAGAGATACTGGTTTACATTTAAATATTATTTGGTTGGTGATAGGACTTGTTGTAAAGCCGCGTGGCTAGCTACCACCATATTATCTAAGTCTGACACCATAACAACAATGTTTTCAGCTATGTTGTGTTCCGGCAGTTAGACATAAGATAGCCAGTTCCTCAGTGGTAGAGGATTCGGAGAGGCTTATCGATACTTAACATCAGGTAGGTATAAGGCTAAGAACACAGACATAGATTTAGATCTATGTCTGCGGCTAAGAATCTCCCCGTTGTTCAGAAAAAATACTGCTACGATTTTTGTCATCAGAATTAGATTATATTTTTTACAATACTGTGCAATGAATACATTGCACAGTATTGTAAAATACTTATTGCCTTTATAATATTATTATAGTCAATAGTCAATATCATTTATTCAGTCTAGGCTGTTACAAGCACTTATGGACGTCAAAGAAGCTATGCCATCGGTTCACAAACCCTACGGCGGGAGACCTTGTAACGAGAAGAACCGGCAATAAGAGAAATTTCCTATGAAGAGTAGACAAAATCATCGTTTCGTAGTCCCTTGTTTTTTCCTCCGAAACTAGACAAACATAATAAGTATTTTCATTTAAAAAAAAGCTTTGGCTGTGTACAATTATGTTGTGTTTTTTTTGTGAAGTAATTTATTTAATAAAGAAATGAAAGTTCAAAACCCTACTATCAGAGTTCAGATGTTCAGCAAAAAAATACGACATTATTATAAAAAAATGAATGATGAAACAAAACGAACCAAAGTTTTCTTTATTTTTAAAAAAAGGTATTAAGGTAGTATCAAGGTATTGTTCTAGCTTTGGAGCAGAAAATAGAGGACTACGAAACGTTGATGTTTACTGCTATTCATTGAAATTCTTTAATTCTCTCGCCCTTGTAGTTTCCGTTTAAGTACGTCCTGTACATAAAATAAAGATTTATTATTATTATTATTATTTACAAGGTTTTCCCTGGGTTTTCCATTTTTAAAAATACTGCACATTTCTAATTAAAATATTGCCATTAGCCAATCTTATTAATAAGATAGGATAGGTTTGTTAGCGTGTCAAAATGATTTTCTAAATTAATACATTTTCAATTTATTGCATAAGTTGTTGTAATCGTAACCTTTTCAACATTGAAGTCCAAGAACACGCATTTAAAATATTTCACGGCCGCAACTTCTCCACACGTGACACTACTACATTTAATAATTGTTTAGGCTAACGCGGGTCAGCTGGAATCACCATGACGCTGCAGTTTACTTATCCATCTGCTGTACCGTAGGTTTGGCTGGTCATTGATTGCGAATGACGTCAGATCAGCCGTGCGGGAAGCCAAGCCAGTAGTACCGACTGATCGCCGCAGTCGCGGCCGCGTCCCAACCGCGCTCGGTTCCAATCAAACCTCGCAACTCTATCGATCCACATCAATAATGTTTTCGCGAAACATAGTGAAATCGTAAACCGGCGTACGTAATACTCAAAGCCACACATAGTTACAAGACGCTTCGGCGTTTGTAAGTTTTGCAATCCAACAGTGAAAGTTCGGGTTGCATTTTTTTTATAGGAGCTTAAAATACAACTGCAGAACACCATGAAGGATAAAAAGAAAAGGTAAAATTATTTTATTATATTTATATAATTGACAGTCTCTTACCTTACTTGTAGATGAAAACATTTTCATGAAAGGGATATAATCTACATACAATGAAGCCACTTATATCTCTTGAGTGTTTAGTTATTAACTAAAATTAAGAACATTAAAGGTAATTTGTCTTACTTAGAGGCCTAAATTGTTGGGTCTAATTACATATTTATGTCAGTAAACGATAATAATATGTATTTGACTTAACCGTACCTACCGTAATTATGTCAGTATAACGACGGTACCCTAGTTTAGTTTGTTTTTTAAATACTACTAGTAAAAGACACATTTTTTTTATTGAAATCCTTTAAAGTTTACTAAACACATTGATTTATAGTATATACATACGTACCCACACCTTAATCTTATCTGTTTCAATTAATTTCATCTTAAGTTAACGTGAGTAGTTATTTCCAAAACTGTTTTTAAGACAATATACTTATATTAAAACATGTTTACTATTATCTTTTATCCTTATTTCTATTACTTACTTTCATGTATTTTTTATGTTGTCTCATACTCTTATGCTGTATCTCTACGTTAAGTTTTTTTTACTATTTATTTATTATATATTATATATATGTCACGTCGGGATAATAAGTATCCTTTGTTTTAATCCAGGCTATTTACTATATGTGTCCATTTCAATTTCAATTAAATCCATTCAGTATTTTTTTGCATGAATGAGTAAACATCCATCCATCCAAACATCCTCATAAAATTTTGCATTTATAATGTTAGTAGGAAGGATATGGCGACCATTATGTCTTTATATTTCGAGATAGGTACCCAAGAAACATTGCACTTCTAGGAGCAATTCAAACTCAAAAAATCGGCCAAGTTCGAGTCGAACTCGAACATGAAGGGTTCCGTCTCTCACACAAGGATGCCTGGAACAGATTGCTATGTAGCAATAAGGCCGCCTATTGTGTGTTCCCCTTTTTTGTCATTTTCTCTGTATGTGTTTGTTTTTGTATCGTGTGCAAAAAGTTTCTATTATTATTATATTAAATACACCTACCCAAAATGCCACTATTATTTTTCGTCAGCAAAAATAACTTTGTTTTTCATAGTGTTTGTATGAATGACAAAGTTATATTTGGAAAATGTGCTATAGCTCTAAAACTGCTAAATATATTTCGTTCAAACCAATTTTCTTTGAAAGTTTTTATAAAGATCTACAGCATATATTTTTTTTAGATTTTTCACTTTCTTATTTTAAAAGTTAGAGCATTTTACCACTTTGAAAGTGTATATCATTCAAACGGTTGACTTTGAGAAAAAACTGTTTTAGAAACCTCAATGTAATTTTTCAAGATCTAGATCTAAGATCTTATCTATCTATAGATATGTTTAGGTAGACACGTATAAGTTTGATGAAAAAACATATTTTCAGTTTCAGTTCCATGTATGTGCCACATATGAGCCTGAATATGAGCCCTTATTATATATATATATTATTTTGGTATTAAAAGCGGTTTACAGAATACATCTACCTACAAAGTTTCAACTGTGTTATCCTCTTAGTTTTTGAATAAAGTGGCTGTGACATGCATCGGACAGACAGACATGACAAATCTATAAGGGTTCTTTTTTGCCATTAGTGCCAAAATGGTAAAACTTAATTCTTAAAAAAAAGTAGCATATTCGTAGTATTTCGTAGCTATCAAACTTGATTTTTGTATTATTAAATTGATATTGTTTTAAAAAAAATCGTAGCATTATTCGTAGCTCGTAGTTATGCAATTTTGCTTAAGTCGGGCTTTATTTTCTACGGATTACAATGCATTTATTATCACATATTTAGTTTAAAATTGTTGTGCTATTTAGTTTTACGTTAGCTTGAACAACTAAGCACGACAACGGCCCAGCAACAGTGGTGCGGTAAGGTCGGAAAAACAAAAAACAAGACTAAATTAAGTACACAAAATCTTTAAATTTGTAAAGTAAAAAAAATAGTACGTGCAAAATTGTGTTAGTGAATCATTACGTAACAACTTCAAGTTGAGAAGTGATTTGATCGATAAAAAAAATCGGAAACTTTATGCAACGACGGTACTACTTTTTTCGCCGAACAGCGTTGTCTTCCTTATAAGATTAGATAAGGCAGCAGATAATAAAGAACTGGTTTCAAAGATTGGTCTTGAACGTGAATATTGACACGATGGACATACCAAATGTAACTTTGGCTGCAACCATTTTGTACCTAACATGATGGACACACTAATCATTATACAAATTTTAATGTCGGCTCTCTGATAGCCACATCACACATGCATGGGTAAGGAGATGTGCCTTAACCTAATGCGGAATGATGGGTATTATTAACCACCGCAAATTAAGGCGGTATACGACTGAAGCGAGATAGTAATGAGAAAAGGACGCTCGCGGGAGCGAGACCGATTTTGCAGATTAGGCGAAAAAAACTACGAAATTGCTACGTAGTAAATAACTAAAGCGATTTAAAGTGATTTATATAAAGATTTAAAAGAAAGTAGGTACAGAATTTCTGACCAATTTTGTTTAACAATTTTTTTCATACGCCCTACCGTTTTTGGGACAGAGGGCAGAGAGCCCGCAGCTCCCAACCCCATTCCTGGGGTTCTAAATCATGCCCTAACCTCTTTGAAACTGGTAATAAACACGATTTTTATGCTGACCAGCTGCTGCACTTGTCGGTCGAAGATTGGACAACTGGACAAGTTTAAAATGTGGTTTTTTTTTCTTCAAACGATCAAGCGTTCTGATATAGAGGGCAGAGAGCCTGCACCGCCCAGCCATACTCACTTAATGCAAAGTAAACCGTGAATCTCAGTCTGTTCAGCATCTCTGTGTCACAACGTATGCGCTTTTTCAAAAAGTGAAAATAAACTTTCATAAAATATCTACAAAAACTTACCCTTTTTCCAACAAACGAGCTTTTCTACAAGAAAACTGCTCTGATGGTGCAGCAGCTCATCAGCATACGAATTATATTTATTACCAGGTTCAAAAATGGTTAGGCAATGCACTAAACTTATGAATACGAAATTAATAATGAATTGGATAAAATAAACTGCTCGAAAAAATTGGGTGATCTGAACAATGTTAATGATATGGTGAAAGAACTGTATGATGTATTACAAAAATTGATTCATGACCATGTACCTCTAAACAAAACTAGAAATAATCACTTTCCTGTATGGTTTAGTAAAAACCTTAAGCATCGACTGAATGAAAAAAATAAACTAAGAGCACGTTACAAAAAATACGGTAACCCCATGGACAAAATAGAATTAAAAATATTAAGCAAGCGTTGTGAAAAACTCACATCTGATTGTTATTATACCTATATTGATATAATAGAAAAACAACTACAAGATGACCCTAAAAGTTATTGGTCCTTCGTTAAAGGTAAACGTGGCGGGACTAGCTCTTATCCAGTCCCCATGTCTGATGGTATAACTTCTTCATCTGAAGGGCCTGACATATGCGAACTTTTTGCCTCATACTTTTCTTCCGTCTTTACGTCTGATTCGTCTCCATATACCGACCAGCCTGATAGCAAGAGTTTTCTTAAGGCTAACAGCCAGTATTTTACAGCACCCTTTGTATCAAGAGACGCGTTACTAAAGAAATTAAAATCATTGGATTGTAGAAAGGAGACGGGCCCCGACGGAATCCCACCGAAATTTGTAGTCGCATGTGCTTCGGCCTTAGTTCTACCGTTATCTATCATATACAGTGCCTCTTTATCCTCCGGCATTTTTCCATCCCAGTGGAAAGTGGCCAAAGTCATACCAATCTTCAAGTCAGAAGACAAAGCTAAGGTTTCGAACTACAGACCTATCTCTATATTATCGGTATTCGCCAAAGTTCTTGAAACGTTAATATCTGATCCATTACGAGAACACATGAAGCTGTATCTCAGCAAACACCAGCACGGCTTTGTCAGTGCAAGATCCACTAGCTCGAACCTTGTTACATTCACTGAGTCTTTGGTAAGGGTTGTTGATGCCGGAAAACAGTATGATTACACAGTACACAGATTTTTCAAAGGCCTTCGACAAAGTTTCTCACGAAGTCTTGCTCAATAAGCTATCGGTCTACGGCATATGTGGATCTTTGCTACTGTGGCTTAAGTCTTATCTAAGCGATCGGTCTTTTTATGTGGCTTTAAATGGTTATGATTCCTCATCTCGTGACATCACATCTGGCGTACCACAGGGGTCCCATTTAGGCCCTGTCTTGTTTAATTTATTCATAAACGATCTTCCTGACTGTTTCCATCACTCGACACCATATATGTATGCAGATGACCTAAAGTTCGGGAAAATTATAGAAAATGAGGCGGATTCGGAGCTGTTGCAGTCAGACATAGATAGGCTTGTGAAGTGGTGTGCCCAAAACCTGATGTATCTCAATTTAAAAAAATTATTATTTTTAACGTTTACAAGACAACATTCAAAAATTAAATTCAATTATCTTTTAGATGACAGTACCATCGAAGAAAAGGAAATAATTAAAGATTTAGGTGTTATATACGATCAGAAGCTGACATATGTGCCACACATCGAGTACGTAATTAAAAAGGGATCCAAACTACTTGGATTTGTTATGAGAAATAGCAAACCCTTTCGTAATCCAAAAACTAAAATAATTCTTTACTGCAGTCTCGTTCGAAGCACTTTAGAGTACTGTAGTGTAGTCTGGCGACCTCACTATGCTACTCACCCCCTGCGTATAGAGCGACTTCAAAAGCGATTCGTTAGATATTTGGCCTTTTCTATCGGCAAAGCTAAAGAACTTCATTCTTATTCTGAAAGGCTCAGTTTTTTTGGTATGTTGTCCTTATCAAATAGACGAGACCTGTTAGATATAATGTTCTTCACAAAATTAGTAAGAAATATGTCTGATTGCCCACAGCTACTAGCCCTTTTCAACTTCTGAGCACCAGCTAGAATCCCGCGTAAACCAATTACACCTCTCTGCCCCCCACTAAGGAGAACATTACTTGGATCCAATTCCCCAGTCGCAAGGATATGTCGGACTGTAAACCAGTATAGTGACATCCATCATGATTCAGTGAGCACGATGCGGAATAAAATACTCGATGTATTAACTGCTTGAGTTCATATTCATATTCATTTTTCATAATTTTTCACACACGCCCACAACATACATATACTCATACATACCCTTTAATTTAATTTAGTTCTATTAGTTCCTTATGTAATTAAAATAGAGTTTATTTATCGAGCATGCTGTGTTCACCTATAAGTGGTTGTACATTAAGTTAAGTCTTTGATTAAGTATTTATTTCTGATGTATCATTGTATCAACCGTTGGTGATCCTAATAAAGAGAGAAAAAAAAAACTTATCCATAGAAAAATCTTATCTATTTTTACCGACTTCAACAAAAAAGGAGGGAGGTACTCAATTCAACCCGTTTTTTTTTCCGATGTATGTATACCGATTACTCCGGTGTTGGTGATCCGATTTTAATAGTTGTTTTTTTGTTCGATCGGGTACACTGTCAATTTGGTCCCAAATAAGTCTCATTGAGATCCGATGATAATCTTCGGAGATATGGGGCCTAATGTCATGCAAGTCATGAAACAATTATATCATCCAGGTAATTGTTAGATTCTTGTTCGAGCTGAAGTTTCACGCAATAACTACTGAGCGGATTTTGATGAAACTTTTTTGTTAAATAGCTATTGGTCCTCGCCAACATACCTATAGGCTATAATCCCTCAATAAGTAACGTCCCTGCACCGGGAAAAGCAGCTTTGTAAAAGGTAATGAGGAGTTGACATACGGTTATTAGCGTAGATACGAGACCTGTTCTACCTTTAAAAATTGTGAAATAAAAAACTTTTTATAAAAAAATTAAAACCGACTGGCCCCGACTCCAAAAGGTTTATTTTTTGCTTTTTAGTTTTTTGAAGTCGGTTTTAATAATTTTATAAAAAGTTTTTTATAATTATAAAAAATTGCTTCGCAAAAAACCACTAAGGCTAACTAACTTAACTAACTTAACCACTTAACTAACGGGCCCAATATCGAGCGCCTAACTCTAGACTTTTCTTATTATTGTTTTATGAATTAAGATAGCTAAGAATAGCCTTAGGCGATTCTGTAGTTTATTACAAATGGGTGTAAGGTCCGGTTGCTCGTAGCTCGGTTACGTTAACTTTAGGGTTAAAATATAGTTAAAGTAAAATTAACCGTCGGACAAATTTAAAATCGTTGTTGAAGCAGCGGTTACTTTAACGAGCAGTCAAATTACAGATTTAACGGCAGTCAAAATAACCGACAAGGTGGGGGTGGTAAATACACTTTTAACCCTTGTTTAATTTCATCGCCGCGTAAAATATTTTTGGGCAACTGAATGCGCAGATAACCGACGTATTCTTTTTTTACTGAGGTCAAAATTTACAACAGTTAAATTTTAACTTTAATTTTACTATAATATACGAGCAACCGGTCCTTAATCTCTTAGATGTTAGTAACTAGTAATACAAATAAAATTAAAACAAAATCTTTGATACGTTCCGGTGAGCAAGCTTACAACCATTTCGAAAACTGTAGGTCTAAAGTACACCTACTTGTTTGTAGGCCTCTCGTAAAGTCGATAATGTTAATTTTTCCGATTGATCAAAGTTTAAAACGTACACTAAACAAAAAAGTTTGTATGTTGTCGTAGAGGGATTATTATAGTAAATCTTGACCTATTTTTTTTATTTTTTTTTGTTTTTTTTTTAATTTTTTAGCTTTTGAAAGGCCTACCTTTAAAAACTCTTAAAAAACAGGTATTTTCTATCAAAATCGTTGCTTGATCGTAGACTTTTTTGATGTGTGTAGGTCTATTTTTTTTTCTTTTCAAAGATTTATCTTGCATACATAGTTTTATTTTTATTCCGATTTTCTTCCCAAAATATAATTTGTCACAATCAATTCGCATTAAATAGGTATTTATAAAAAATGGGTAGTTATTTAGAGTCACGCGGAAGCGCTACTGAATCAAAATCAAACCGAACTTTGATCCCGGCTACGAACATCTGGCGACCAATAATCTCTGTGATTAACATCACAAAAACGTCAAATTAACTAACTATTCAGTAATCTATGGTACTCGTACTAAGTTCCGAGTATTGTCAATTTCATCATTTCTCACCCACATTAAGCTGAAATAAAAACGTTGAAGGCGATATACGACTGAAGCGAGAGAGTAAAGAGAAAAGGACGCGCGCGGGTGCGAGACCGATTTTGCAGATTAGACGAAAATCTACGAAATCACTTCGTAATAAATAAATACAGCGATTTCAGAAAATAAAACTACACGATGCTAAATATTATTGGTGTCCACTAATTAAACCAATTTCCATTTGAGAATAATCTAGATTTTCGTAGTTTACGGGTCTTTTCGACAAAAAAAAGTGTCGAGGCAAAATTATAAAATCATGTTACTGAAACTTTACAAATCTAGACAAAAGTATGAAGAAATAAAATCTTATTTCACTCGTGTGGTTCCCGTTCCCTTGGGAATATCGGGATAAAAAGTATCCTATGTTTTAATCCAAGCTATCTCCTATCTCTGTACCCAATTTTATCCAAATCCGTTCAGTAGTTTTAGCGTGAAATAGTATCAAACAAACTGAAATACTTTTGCATTTATTTATACTATTTGTAGGATTACAGATTTGTAATATTTCTAACTATAGGACTATAGTTTAAAACAAAAAGTACGTAGGTACTTTTTTCCGTAGAAACGATCGTCATTATTAAAGCTTCCGAATTAACTATAACACAGATAATACTTCACACGAATAAGATTCTACATCTAATAATTAATCTTGAACTTGACCTACGACGAAACAGAAAACCTCTTAGAAATTACCTGCTAAGTGAGGTACATGCACTAACTACAACTGCACCACACACTTGCACAAAATAACAGCTGTAAGTCACTGTAGGTCTCACTATATTTGAACATATACATACACACACGTACGCACACACACACTCACACAACACACACACACACACACTCACACAACACACACGCACAAACACGTATTTAGATGCACTCTTGCATCATCTACATTGTTAATTTTTCTTATTATTTTTATTTTTCTTTATATTTTTAATGTTTAGCCATTAATCTTCTCATGTTCTCTCAGCGACATCTATTAGATAACGTTTTTATCAGTGATAATGTGGTTCGAGGTGGTGGGAGCCTGGTGACCTGTAACACAGGTATTTTGTGCCTAGCTCAGGCATCAGCCTCTCACAAACTTAGATTCCTTATTCCTGTTTTGTAAATAACTTTATTTCAATGCTAAGTTTATGATGAGAAAATAAAATTTATTTTTATTTATTATTTATTTATTTAATAATAAACTAAGTCAAAAGTGCAACTTGTTGCCTCGGCCTGTGGCTTACGAATAATGCGAAGTTTTTTTCACTTTAAAGAATAAAATCATTTTACTATAGGTACTTAATTAGTAAAATTAAACGCTATTTAATTATTAATATGCTAAGTAATACTTATATGATACATTTTAAATAGAAAAATATTGGAAAAAAAAATTTGGCCACAAGTTCCAAAGGTCGTGGGTTCGAGTCCCATCTGAGATTTCACTTGTAACCGAGATGTTTTATATCCAATGTTTTTTTCCAATATTTTTCTATTTAAAATTTATCATAAGTATAAAAATAGCATTGCAAAATGCAAAAAATAAAAAATCATAAGCTAAGTAATGTTTGTTTTCACTCCCTTTTATACATTACCTACACTGATAGCAGCGGAATTTTGTAGTGTTACCAAGTAATATGTGTATTACGCCTGCGTACAGTCAGCAACGAAACTTGCCGAACAAAATAACGTTACAAAAGACACTAGACACATGAATTGTACATAAGTTACTGAACATAGTTACAAACGAAATTCCATTTACATTATACATTTCCAAAATTAGCTATACAGTATATTTCCAAAAGTGGCAGGACATTATACTTTCAAAAGTGGCTGGACAGTAGACTTCCAAAAGTGGCTGGACTGTAAACTTTCAAAAGTTGCTGGACAGTATATTTCCAAAAGTGGCTGGATAGTAGACTTCCAAAAGTTGCTGGGCGTAGTATCGTCTAAAAGTGATTTGTTAGATCATGACCGGACCAATTCTCGAATTTAGACTGATGACAATCACCGAACAAAGTACAGCACTGTCATATGATATTTATCTCTTTAATTTTGGTCGTGACATCATTGACATGTCATTTGTTTATACCAGCCTCTCGCTTCTTACACTTTTTTACTATTTTACATTTTAACCGACTTCAAAAGAGGAGGTTCTCAATTCAATTGTGTTTCACGACATTTATTCATAGATTTAAACATTTTTTTTTTTTAATGGAGAAGTTACATTCCAAGGTGTGGTGGTGGCTTTATTCAGGATTGTAGAATTCAGTTTTATAAAGGAGATGGCTAAATTTTGTATGGACGACTGCCCTAGCAATGTATTTACACTGAACCTAGTAGGTAATATATAATGCTGGATAGCGAAATATTAGTATTTCGTATGAAACAAGTTTCAGCCCCCCTAGCATGACCGCCGAAACGCGATATGATATAGCGTTTTATCCACACTTAAACGTCAAAACCCATGGTCTTTTGACGGTTAAACGTGTTAAAGCGCTGTATCATATCGCGTTTTGTTGGTCATGCTAGGCTAGCAGGAACTTTTGAAACAGTTAAAATCTTTGAAAATAAAATCATGAAAAAACTCCTCCGCCTGTCAGGTTGACGTTTTATATTTAGTTTATTTAGGCTACGTTTTAGGCAATTTTTTTCTGAACGCAGCCGCGGCCTCTTAGGTGACAAATTCGGAAGTTCACGTGAAAAATATTACTTAAACACGATATTTTCTCACATGGAAAATATATGAACGAGTATTTTTTACTGCCACTGATCTATTTAATAAAAAAAAACTCGTGTGTGGTTTCTCATCACTTGTCAATCGTATAGGTGAACCTAAGTTATTACTATTATTTATGTACTTATTTTGTGTTTTTGGTGATCTGTTATGAACTTGGACGAATCTTCGTCCAAGGTTATGAACAAACAAAATGAAGAATATCATAGTTTTTTAATAATTTAAAAACATAAATTCTCTAATATTATTTGTTTTAGTTTACACAAATATAATATAAAAGAAGGTTTGTTGTCCACTGATTTCGGAATACGGAAATTCGTCACGTCAAACAAAAACATCAAAACCAACTTGGAATCTTTTAATTAATTGATTATTTCATGAAAGTGAATATTGAACACAAAATAAGTAATTAAAATATGAATATTTTAATGTTACGCCCTAGTAAGACGTTAATATACATGTTAAAGGCAGTTTCTTAGCCATATCTTTTCAATTTAATAGTTTTACTTCATACCATACAAGGTTTTTTCGCGGTGTTACTTGTAGATCGTTCCTATAGCTCCAATTTATACGCACTGAAATATTTGATAATAACATGACTGAATTCAATTATTAATATCTACTTACGTCTATAACATAATCTCAAAAGATTTTTGTTTTATTTTATTTCCTAGATATCGTGTTCTCAGAAATGCGTATGGATCGGACTGTAAGATTGAAAATATTGTTCTACCTGTTAACTATTTATGATGATATGAGATGACATTATGCACGTTGTATGGCATCGCTTACATATGTTTTATTTATAAAACATATGTAAACGATGCCATACAACTTGCCTATTAATGCCAAAATTAACACGAACGGCATAAAATAATTCTGTTAAAGGAGCAACGTTTACCTATTTCAGTATATGTAGTCAGACTTGTTCAGCAAATTTTGATATTTTACAGATCAGTTTTATTATGTAATTAAACATGTTTAGCTACTTTTGTAAAAAAAATTTGTTTGGTATTCCCAAACGTCTACAGTACAACAGCCTTACAACAGCCTGTTTAGTTACATATGAACCTTTCTAGTGTGCAGGTGTTTTGAAAATTTGGATGTGTTCATGAACTTTTGTTGCTGACTGTACTAATGGGTAATACCGCAGATAACAAATTGTATTGGATAAAAAAAACGATACCTAAATAATTAATTTGACAGCTATAGGTACTACAAGTATCAACACAGAAATATTTATTAACAATTCGTCATCAGTCATTTTTAATATTCCTATTACTGGGGCACTGGCCTCGCTTATGGACGGATAAGGAGAACGGGCCATGATCCACCAGCACCACGCGGGCCCAATGCGGATTGGTGGGTTTTAACGACTGTAAATGCAGCCGGGACCAACGGCTAAACGTGTCTTCCGAAGCACGGAAGCTTAGCACGGAGCTAGAGATAAGTAGTAAATTTTTGGTCACCCATCCCGTGACCAACCATTGCGAAAGTTGCTTAACCTCAACAATCGCAGGCCGAACGCGCGAACCACTGCGCCACGGGCTCCTCATTCAATTGTATTCACACTATTCGAGTAATTAACATAATGAATCGTTTATAATATAAATTGTCTTAATCATACCCAAGTAGATACAGCGTGCAAAATTAAAACAACTAGTCCTGATAGAAACTTTCCAGAGATGGCTCAATCATTGTGATATGAGCAAATTGAGATAAACAGACTTGATTGTTCGCGTTCGTTTTGCGTCGTCACGCTGCGCTGGTTTGGGGCAATTGACATTGCAGTCAATACGATTGTCGCAAGTTTTATTGAAATTAAAGATAGGCATCGAATGCTACCTACTTCGTAACATGAAATGTTATAAAAATCTTCAAAATATTAGTCTGATTTCATTTTATCATTATATAAAAAAAACACCCATTCAAAGCATCTTGTCGTAGATGACAAACGAATGGGCGCTAGAAACCACTCAACTTAATCAAAAGTAACGAGCTTGAAGATTTTTTATAGTTTGTGATACAATTTAATAGAAAAGCTGTAAAAAAAACGCATAAATCATTTCTACGCTTATTTTGAGTAGGTAGATAAGGAGGTAGTTAACAAAAAATATGGGACTCAGGCTATGTATTCTAACAAATTAAAATATCCTGAGTCCTCGTAAAGTATGGTTACACCAATGACCTAAGGGTTGCAACTAGCGATACCGATTTATATTCTCAGTCGGAAACAGCATCAGGCACAGTGTACTATCCTTTATTCAATATTCTACTGTAAATATTCATAAAAATGGTTAAATATTTGTGTGGTTTCGCTTTCTACTTCGGAAGGAAATTGAAAATCGTTAAAAAACAAAGGCGAGTATCTGATAAATAATAATTTTCACCTCACACGCTCGTACAAGGAGGTTTTGTCATTCAATCTCTGCGTGGAAAATGCGCATTTTGCGGCCTATCGTGGTAAAGTACTTTTTTAATTTAAATCCAAAAAAATATGTCCTAATTAATGCGTTTCGAATCGCACTATTGACTTTTTATATTACGTTTTATTCTTGATTTCACAACGTATGATTGGATTTCGGAACGTGACATAAACCTTTACTTTTAAATTGTCTTTGTCTTGTACCTCATGTTAATGTCAACATTTGCCGGTTCGTTTTTATGGTTATTATGTAACAATTTATTCCTATTTTAAATAACTTTAAATTAACTATATTACTCCCTTTTTTATTATTTCAGTTTTTTATATCATTTACGGCCGGTTTCAATAATCTATCCCTAACAAGAGGTAGGCGTATCTTGGTTACGTTACTTAGCAACCGCTGTTATTTTGGGTTATTTTGGGCTGAATAACAAAAATATCTAGGCAACAAAGCTCTAGTAAGCCTATCTCTTTTGGTATATTTAGATTAAACTTTATGTTTAAAGAATTTTTTTACCGGAAGTTGACCGCGGAAACAACCATAAAATGTTCCTCGCTGTTGTGAGGTGAAAAATTGTGTTGCGCTCCGCAGAATGTTTTACGGTCTCGTACCCTTGAAACCCTCGCTACGCTCAGGATTCAATAGAGGTAACTTGCCGCTAAATCCAACTTTCCAGCCTTGCATAACAAAATAAATAACTGTTGCTGGTCACTCTCATGGTTTTATATTTAATGCAGTGCAGTTAGTACTGCTCTAAAACAAGAAAGTAATAAAACATGTCTTTCTTTATTTAAAAAAACTTTTTTTTATTGTACCTACCTATAAAGAAATAGAAGAAAGAATAGAAAAAGTCATGGAAAAGGTCGAAATTTCCACAGAATAAGCATATTCTGTTACAACTAAGTACCTATATAGAAGTACTAATTTCTGTTATATGTGCATTTTAATTAGTTCTGTTCTACAGCAGTCATAGTAACTAGTAGTGACTTCATTAAGTATTTGTCATTTACCGACCAATCTTATGAGATTTATCGGTAAACTTGCGATCGTCTGTTAGGTATTTTATTAACAAAAAGACCTTTGTCACTAATCAGGCCAATGTTTTTATTTGGATAACAGAGGTTTCTTTAGGTAATGGAAAGCGGTTGTTTATTAACTTTTAATTAACCGAAACCTCTCTATCATTTAAAATGCCTTGAAATGAATGAAATTATTGCTACAGGAAATATTGTAAAAAAAAATCTGAATTTTCTATTTAAGTACGTAAAAGCACTTCTCAAAACTTTAGAAACCCATTTAAACAAAATTTTTTTTGTGTTTAAGTTCGTGATTATGGCAATTTTAGTAAAATACGTGCTAGGTATTTCATAGATTTGAAGTGTTGAGTTCTGTAATACTTGTCCTGCATATCAAAGAGTAAAAGCATATCCTTCATCATAACCATCACCACTGTCTTTTATAATTCTATCACTCAATTATTAAGTAGTAGAACGGGTAAAATAAAATTTAATTTAGGTACGTATACAAGTAGTGTACTTGAAGGTACGTAGTACCAAAGTGTCTATTGTATTTGGTAGTAAGTCTAAGTACCTCATAGTCATAGCACAGAATACTTAATAGGACAAGGTCATAGGTATTCATTAGCTTATGCTGAGCAAATTTGAGTGGTTAATTTGCGAGAATCTGAAGTAGGTATTTGCTTATCACTCATACCCACGCCGTTATCGATCTGTGATATCTCGGATGAATTTCGTGATTCATTGCCGAGGATTCAAGATTATTAGGCACGTGAAGAAATGTACATACAAAGACCGGATAAACATTGATAAATTATTTTTCAAAGTTCTTAATCAATTTCTGATAGGATCCCAGATTAATAATGAGACTTTAAGTCAATTGTTTTTTTTTATGTTTTTCTTGTTTCTCTTATGTACTTCTCAGGAGAAAAAGTAGAATAGAAGTAAAATAAAGAGAAATAATATTAATATCACAGTGCACCTGGTAATAACATAAATCCCAGATTATACAAATGTAATGCAAAATTTACAAATACATCAAATCATTAATTCAAGTCCGCATAATTAGGTAGGTATCTTCTCACAAACGTTTAGAAATTTTGACCAAATCACAAGAAAACATAATAATAATATACTTACATTAGTAATATACGAACGAGGATAATGTACCAAACAGGCTATCTATCATGGTCATGTGACATATAAGTATATACTTTTTATTATATTACCTATTATTAATCCAACTCATTAAAGAAAAAACTATTTGTCCTTAGTGATGGCGCCCACGAGTCTATGCTCAAGGACGACGTCAAGCCGAAAGTCACTAGCAACAGCAAGGAGTCCAGCAAGGATGACGAATACGAAGCCCTACAAAGCTTCCTGCGCAGCATCAGCTCCACAGCGACCCTGCCGCCCTACGTGAAGGGAGAAACCTACTCCTCAATGAAAGGAGTTTTTAATCAGGTAACTGTCAGTTCACTTTAGTTAGTGCCTATTTCACCATCTATGATTAGTGCCTAATCATCTACCTATAACCTATAACTTCTGGTTAAATTTAAAAAAGGAACATAATTTGTATGAAATTAGTTATCAAGTAAGCTACTCGGAACTTACTTTTAGATTGTGAAACAGGCCCTTAGACTCGTGCGGTGTTTTGCCATGCGTTAGGGCTAGTGTAAGCACATGCTTTAAGCTGCCTGTTCACTAATGCGGATTGCAGAGAGGAGAGGAGTTTTCACACATTCGCGAGACCCCCACCTGTCGTGTCAAATGTATGAAAACCCTGCTCCTCATCGCTTACGGGTGGGCAGTGCTTAGTGCGTGCAGAAAGACGTGTCAATCCAGAAGTGTCTTGTAAATAAGTCAACCGCAAAGTGAGAATCCACACTGTAAGTAGGTACTTAGTTATAATTATTTTAGGTTCCTTCTAGAATTTATAAACAGGAAAGTTACTGTCTTCAACCCATCGAATCATGATCTGGAAATAGATATCAGTAGGATCGTCGGAGATGACATATTATTAGGACAAACGTTAACCTTTTAGGGTTCCGAACCTCAAAAGAAAAAAACGGAACTCTTATAGGATCACTTTGTTGTCCGTCTGTCCGTCTGTCCGTCCGTCCGTCTGCGTTTATCTCGGGAACTCATGGAGGTATCGAGTTGAAATTAAAACCATATATTCAGGTCGAAACAGTTTGTTGGAGCTGTAAAAAAACAAACTTGTTAATTAACGTCAAAAAAAGATATGACCGTATATGCCCCAAAAAACGTATTCTTTAATCCCTATTAACGAACCAGTGTTCGTATTGAAACTGCGAAGTCGTGGAACAAATGTCTACGCGAACAGAGACACGGGTTTCCATTAATAATCATTAAAAAAGTATTAGGGTAGGTACTGTTGATAGATTAACTACGGCAGTAAGTACATAACAAACATCAACTTCGCAATACAAACATTTCATTTAATGTCATGTCTATTGCTCAACCCTGACCCCTTTTACCCAGGGTAGGTAGTGAAGAAAAGCGGCCTCAGTTTATTAATTATTTACAAAATTGCCTACGCCTTCATTGTTACTATTGATTTAAACTCATCGATTACATTGTCGTAGAATATTATTTGTAGAAGTAAACACATCCTACTTAATATTATAAAAGCGAAAGTATGTCAGTTTGTTTGTTTATTCGTTTGTTTGTTGCTCTTTCGCGCAAAAGATAAAAGATAGTCTGGGTTAAAATATAGGCTACTTTTTCGCAATATTCCCACGGTAACGAGATCACGCGGGCGAAACCGCGGGCAGCCGCTAGTATTTGATATTTCTTACATCGTAGTCATCTTTACTTTATACGTCAAGTAATTTTTATGAAAACTGCTTAGTCGATGTTGACAATAGAGCTACGATAGTAGGTATTATTACGATGAGCCTACTGTATGGGCTATTAAATAAGTAGGTACCTACCAATAATATTTTATGTGTGTACTTGAAGGTACGTCTACCAAAACTAAACACATTTTAAGTTGCAATAAAAAATATGAAAAATGTAATTATTGTAAAACATTGGTATGGCACTACAAAGTTACAAGAAATTCAAATTAATTGTTGAAGGGTCAAAAGATACAAACAACTCATAAAATGAGAGCTGGCATTACTACTGATGTCTTCATAATATTATATTATTTTCTTTATAGCAAAGTCTTGTTAGGTTAGTCTCATTGCCAATGCAAAACTTCTACCGTGAGTCAACCCGTGACCACGGCAACTGAAAAGGTGCCGAAACGTCGGGCAACCAAAAAACCTCAAATAAACCGAAAAATTATAGTACCAAATATATATTTCGGGTAAATAAATCGCATAAAACTTCTATTTTAACATTGCAAAAACCGGTCTCATTTAGAGCTTGCACTACTTATCAACTTCTTCATCTTAATAGCCATTGTTTAATGATATATTACGTAGAAAAATAAAGATAAAAAATAACAATTCTCGCGCTCGTTCATATAAAAAATGGAAATGCTGGATGATCAGATCAATCAGATAAATCTGCTATCAGTGTAGGTACATACTTTAGTAGCTTAAGTTAAGTAATAGGGGTTAAAGTATAAAATTGCCGTAAAAGTATGAATTAAGATCACAATGATCAAAAATAATTAATCTCATATTTATTATTTTCGTTTATTATACGATAAAAATACCTCGAAAGGTTCTTCTTTTTTGTTAGCTTTACTACTTTATGTAATATAATTTATTAATTATTCATAATTTTTTAAATAAAAATATAGCATTAGATTGCTTAGTCTTCAAACAATGATTGTACATTAAAACATTGTGGCATTAGCACTTCCGGTAGTAACTATAACAAAAATTGTTAATATGGAAAACGAATTTTCGGCAATTTCATAGTTAAAGACCTAATATTTCATAAAACAAGACAAGTCATATTATTAAAAGTATAAGGAAACTATGGCAAAATTGTCGCCCTGACGGGATTCGAACCCGCATCCTTGGGAGTCCGGCCCAATGCACTAACCAATTATGCTACAGAGACCTATGAGGACACGTCGAATTTTTCTAGTATATTCACCGTTCTACGGTGTTGGCCACCGTCGCTTCATCAATGAGATTAATATCCTCGCATTTGAAAGAAACATCTAGTTATAATGAGTTAAAGCTTTTAAATCTTGAAATAGTTCTTGAAACTCTAAGTGAGCTGCCACACTGCCGGATTGCAAGCGTTTCCAAAGCGGAGCGGCCACGCAACGAACACGCAACGATTCGCAACGTTTCCGCCTCGAGTGAGCGGCGTACGACACACTCAGTAACAGAAGCCATGTCGCTACGTCCGCTCACAGTCGTTACTTTGTAATAACTAAAGTAGCGCGGGAGTGGGAGCTTCGGTATACGAGTGTAAAAAATGAGGTCCATGCTTCTCTCCGCGGCAATATCGTTGCGAGTCCGCAACGTGTTCGCTGCGTGGCCGCTCCGCTTTGGAAACGCTTGCAATCCGCCAGTGTGGCATAGCCCTAAGTCTAAGCTCTTCAGTATCCTACTGGACCATTAAAATGAACTCAATTTCACTCTCCTCACGATTTTTTCAGGAAAACCATAAGAAAAGGACCTTTACTTATGATTTTCTTGTAAAAATGGAATAAGTTGGGTATCGGTGGTAGGCATAAGTGTTTACTGCATGCCTAATTTATTTTACCAAAAACATGCGACTTAAATCTAAATGGGATGATAAACAGCTCGATTTATTCTGTATAATCAGTTTTTGACAAATTGACGATTATTAAAATTCATCACAATACAAACTATAACGGCTTTTGCACCTACTTGGCAAAAAATCATTTTACAAGGATATAACTACTTGCCAGCAGCAATACAATAGCAACAAATTGTCTTGAACAAGTTGAGTCAGGGTCATAGTTCAGTAGTAGTTTAAAATTCTACATTCTGTAAACAATTTATCTTTACGAGTTGCGCAACAATGGGAGGGAAAATTATAGGTAACCACCCACTAACTTTAAACACGAAACAATAAAAAAGTGAGTCGTTTAGCATCTAGGTATCTATGATTCGACAACTTAAGGTAACATTCGGATCCTGGCGACTGCGGCACGCGACCGCGACCATGCCGCGCCGCGACCGGTATCATTCCGATGCACGCGACCGCGACCGACGGACCGGCTGTCTTTACGCAGTTCTTATTATAAACGGTTGTGTTCTAGATAGCGCTCAGTATAATTTAATTGGAATGGTTTTTTATTTGTTTTTTTTTTTACATATATTTGCACTTAGCATGCAGGGCTTTTTCCTTCTCTATTTTCCCCACAGCTTCTGGCTCTGGAATGCTCTTGCTAATGCCAGTTGGCTCTTGTGCATTTGTAATATCACACAAAGGAACCCGATGTAAAGGCCCAGGTTAAAGTTCCATTGAAATTAGCAATTCAGCTATAGTCTGAAACGAAATGGTGGTTTAATTAAAATGTTTTCACATATACTTTATTCACATGCATAAATCTATATAGGTATTTTCACCTCACACGCTCTGAAAAGGGGTTTTGTCAATCAGTTAGGCGTAGAAAATCGCTTTTTGCGGCCTAGCGCGGCAAAGTACTTTTTTAATTTAATACCTAAAAATATGTCTTAATGCGTTCCGAATCGCAATATTGACTTTTTGTTACATTTTGTTCTTATTTTAAATAGCTTTAAATTAATTATAATACTCCGTTTTGGTTTTATTATATTATTTTAGTTCATTGAATCATAAAAACAATAAAAATAAAATTAAACTATTTGTTGTAAAAAAATATTAGGCTGAGCGAGATTTCACAACCTATGATTGGATTTCGGAACGTGACATAAATCTTTATTTTTAAATTGTCTTTGTCTTGTACACCTCATGTCAGTGTCAACATTTACGGAATCGTTTTTATTGATAATTATAAGTAACAATATATTCCTACTTTAAATAACTTGAATTAACAATAATACTCCCGTTTTTATTATTTTAGTTTTTTTATATCATTAAAACAACGAGAATAAGGTATATTTAGATCAAACTTTATGTTTAAAGAATTTTTTACCGGATGTTGACCGCGGAAACAACTATAAAATGTTCCTCGCTGTTGTGAGGTAAAAAATTGTGTGTTGCGCTCGGCAGAAAAGTTTTTAGCGACTTGTACCTTTGAAATCCTCGCTTCGCACAGGATTCAATCTTTGAACCCCTCGCTACGCTCGATCCTAGAATCCTTCACTTGCTCAGCGTTCAATAGAGATTCAATAGAGGCTCTGCATCCGCCATGGTAGAACCGTGCATTGCAGGTCACAGGCACGAAATAAATTGTCAAAGAGTCAATAACTCACGAAAATACACTACAAAGTAGGCTTAGAGTCACTGTCTCACGATGCGAATCACAATTCACTGAACTTTTTAACGCCTACAACTGACCAGCAGAACTCGACTCAGCGTTTTAGTGGTAAATTACAAATAATCAATTAAATTAGGGATTCTGCAAAGATGCAACCCAGAACGCCAACGCCATATTGTTTATTTTGTTTATTTTATTTCAGGATCACGGTCACGTGGTAT
Organism: Chrysoteuchia culmella; assembly: GCA_910589605.1. Taxonomy (NCBI): domain Eukaryota; kingdom Metazoa; phylum Arthropoda; class Insecta; order Lepidoptera; family Crambidae; genus Chrysoteuchia; species Chrysoteuchia culmella. The sequence continues at coordinate 10,477,288 of OU342651.1, forward strand.
AACAATATTGCCATAACTGACAAATTGGAGTATTTATTTATATAGCAACAGCAAAAATTCAGCCCTTGTAGGCTTCATCTCATCTCAAGTCTTCCATACAAAGTTTACACCGGCTGGCGTGACGGCACTACTCTCGTAGCAGTAGGGTCGCCGCGACCGAGGTGGCGGGCTGGCCACTCCCACACCGGTCGTGCGACCGTTCGCTTGCATTGTTTAGTGCTTCATATAAATATATACAACGCAGTGGGTCGCGCGGCAAGGCGGCGCGACCGCAGTCGTGGTCGCGTTCTGCGGTCGTCAGGATCAGAATGTTTCCTACTTACCTATAAGCGTTTTTAAGTTGGAGGTAAACCAGAAACAGAGAAGTATTTTCCTCAAAAAATTAACAAAACTTATAGGTTTTATAAAAAAAAGCTTTGCTGAATGTTAAATTTTATGATTTTTGTTTGCTTTCGTTGTTTCTATGTTTTAGGTTGTAGAGACTATTTTTCTTTCTTTGTGGAAAATTGCCAGGTGTTTTGAAGCGACGATAATCATACCTATTTTGTTTGTCTTTTGGAGTTGGAAGGCTAACTATGTAGGAATAATTGAGTATTGAATCCTAGACAAACATGCAATGAAAAACATTATTAATATCAATTGTATTCACACTTTGATAAACAAGTGGTGTGCGTGACACGTGCTATGCCACTTAACTAAATCGTTTTTAAGTTTGTTTATGTTTAGCTAAGGTGACTTTTGATACAGCTATTTATTATCAACATTGACTACATAACCAAATGTAGTATTAATACCTATCAGCAAGTGCTTTCTGTCTCCTTATGAATAGGTTAAACCTACATCTTTCACTAATTGATATTAATTTTTAGGGTTCCTTACCAAAATGGTAAAAAGGAACCCTTATGGTGCGACTCAGTCTGTCTGTCTGTCTGTCACATATATCAAGTGATCTCTGTTCGTCTGACATATCAAGAACTACTAATACTATCGACTTGTTAGATGACAAATAAGAGAGAAATTAAAAAAATATGCTATATTATAGCAACTGGGACTGAAATAGTAAAATAATAAAATACCGTCCCCCCAATCCGAACCCCCGAACCCACCGAACCTCGAACCCCCGAACCCACTCCCCTTAACTCCGAAGTTTACATAGAGAAAAATCTGAAATTATTCGATTTGATAGAAGTTTATGTAAAGATTACAGGAAAAATTTAACGCATACTTTTTTAGAAATCTTTAAAAAAGTGATTTCTTATTATTTACTTTTGGTAAACTGACCTCAACCTATGCATGTATGTATGGGGACAATATTATGTAATGGTACGGAACCCTCGTTGCGCATTTGACCGCTATTTTTTTATATTTACTTCGATTACACAAGTAAGTATATAGTGCATATGTAAGTACTACCTACCTATCCAAATCAGTACAGCCGTTGAATTATCGAAACTTTTTTGAAGTCCTAAAGCTCGATGGGGGGACGGGAGGCGGGCGGGTACTACCAACTAAAACTCCTAGTACTTGCCCTCCAGGCCGCCATTGGTCACGGGGGGTAGGGTTCGCAATCACCCCTAAAGACCAGGCGGCCATGGCCCGGTTACCCGGGCCCCCTCACGGCTGGAAGATGGCTGAGCAAGTTTAGCCATCTTCCCAGACGGTGGAAACCGTACAAGGCCGGCGATGGCACACCCACCAACGCCAGCTTGGTTTCTCTATAGGGGAATGAGGCGATCATACCGTCGCCTCCTTCTCCTTAGCCGCCTGCGGGGGCCCGTATCTTAGTTGAAGGGCTTAGAGAGTAGGCCTCCTGTTTCAAAGTCGTAAACCGAGGTTTCATCCTCAGTAAAAGTCCGGGCCTTGACTTCTTTCCTGTTATTCCTGTTTTTTTGTTATTGGAACCCACCATGCGCTGACCTTGGTCATCCCAAGATTTATTTATTTATTTATTAAACACAAACTTACAACTATCATTACAGATTACCCAATGCGATAGAAGAAGCAAATAAACAATCAATTACCATCATAAACAAAAAACACAAACAGCATAATCATTCAAATAATTTAACATTTATAACAAATTATCCATGTCGCTAATTTTGTGAATTCGCTCAGGGTACAATGAAGTTCTAGAATATTCTAAATGGTTTTATGGGATGCTGCAACCCTTGCTGCAAGCTGGTTTATCTTTCATCTGGCATTTTCCATACATTTCTAAAACTTTCTAGATGATCTTCAATTGAGTAGGTATCTGCCTTGTTTGAAAAGGCAATGCCAGAAATATTTGTGTTTTGTATGTTTGTAACGAATAACTCTAAAACTAGTACTAAACGGATTTGCATGTTATTTGGCTCACAGATAGTAGATAGCCTGGATTAACACAAAAGGATACCTTCTATCCTGATATTCCCACGGGAACGGGAACCACTCGGGTAATGGTATATAAATAAAACATACATAAAGTTTCGATTACTGAACTGCTGAACGGATTAGGATAAAATTTGGTACGTCGATAGATTAAGATCGACTAACATTATAGACTACTTTTCATTCCGAAATAAATAATAAAATAATAATAAAAAGAAAAATATTGGAAACAATCAAGTCGGCCACGAAACTTAAGTCTTAAGCACAGAACATTAAAACCTCTATTCCTTGTTCTGTGGTCTTAAGTCTCGGTAGCTCAGTGGGCCGGATTCCTAAAGGTCGTGGGTTCTATTCTCATTTGAGAATTCACTTGTGGCCGAGTTGATTTTTTGCAATATTTTTCTATTTATCGCAAGTATAAAAATAGCATTGATTAATGCAAAAATTAAAAACCTATATCATTATGATTGTCTGTTTGTTGCAGTGCCTTATAGCATGTGCTGTGCTGATCTTGGCTGCTGGTGCCGGCCACCCCATTGGGTTCTCCGCCGTGGTTCTCTCCCTCAGCTGCGGACTGAAAACACCACAATGAAGATAGACGAAGAGATGGCATCTTGGATAGGTAAATATTTAATCTTCCTCTTTTAATGATTGACGAGCAGGCGAATCTAAAATTCGATTCATTTCAATTTAGTTACCATAGTAATCGGCCAAGTGTGTGTCTGATCACGCGCGCATAGGGGCCCGTAGTTAGACTTTACAATAGTTTGAAACGGTTATACGTAGATATATTAATTAAGTACTCTTTGTATGACACTACTGTCGACTACCAATATCTTTATCTTTTTTCCATTATAAATATATTTTTTAAGTTAATCGACTATTAAGTACCTACTTGTTAACCTGTAAAGTACCTACTGTAATGTACTCTAACAGTGATAGTTTTCCTTTTAACTTTATTGAAGTTATGTACTACTCGCCTGATATTTTTTACGTATCCAAAAACTAGGTACCGTTTAATTTTTAGAGGGGGGATATACGCCCCCCACTCATGTCTCAAACAAAAAAAGACATTTAACTATACAATTCTGATAAGTTTTTATTACATACATACCGCCATCCCCCTGCTTCCATTGGACATCCAGACGCACTGCTGGCTGCCACCCCTTCTTGGTTGATATTCCTAAATGTCGCACAAAGCGCTAATCAACATTTTTGCGCAACATTATATTGCGCACAGCAAAGGAGTGGAACTCCCTCCCTGCGTCTGTATTTCCGAGTACTTATAATCTTCAAAGCAAGGGTTAATAGGAACCTTTTGGGTTAGCTCACTCCATCGCCCATCCTGTCTTAGCTCTCGGGTTTGATCGGGATCAAGTAAAAGTAAACAAAAAATATATATTTAGGAAGAGAGAAGAATTATACGGTAACTTTGAAGAAATCATACAAGTCAACAGTGATAGGTTGACATAATGCTTTTACTAAAATTAAATATTAAATAAAAAACGTAACAACAGCTATTGTGTCCATTAGCTATATCAAACATTAAACAAATTACTGCGTCATCGTCGCGTGCGAAGTGACTAATAACTAAGGATGGAAAAACTTTATTTCACAAGACGATAATACATTACTTAATATATTAAGGAAAACACTTTTCCAGAAATTATTTAATTCTCATAGGTAACTAGAAGTGTTTTAATAACATTTCAAGATAATTTTGTTTAGAAACAGATTCGATCGAAATAATTTTATCGCAAAAACCAATGAATATAACATAAATATAGGGAAAGCTAATAAAATGTTAATAAAAGAGATAGAATTATAAAAAAATACTGTTTATATTTCGTGATGTTCTAAGTGTATGTAAATAGATAAAATTAATAAACGTGGTTTATCAATCACGTTTAATGCGATGACTTGAACGATAATTTTAATATTTTGTCGTGTGACCATAATCCTACACTTCACGTATCGATCGTTAAATTATTACAAAAGTGGGTAATTTTCTTTTACTGATTTTACTTCCGAAAGAAGAATGAAAGAGAGCAACTCACTTAAATTATTATTTTATTTTAGGTAGGTAGGTACTCCTAATTAAGTAAATTTTTCATTACGACAACCCATACAATTTTTTTAATTTTAACGAGTAATTTACGTGAAGAAGTAACAAATAAGTACAAACATATTACTTATAAGTTTTTTTTTTAAGATGACAATAATGATTGCAGAAATCAATTCACATTATCTGCAAAAAATACCTACGATATTATTACTTCAGGAAGCTTATAAACAGATATTTAATAGCAACGCATTTCCTCGTCTATTGAAAATACCTAGGATACTTTTCTACTTCCTGGCCAATACATAAGTCTGCATAGATCTAGTTATCCTTCACATGTGTTCTTATTTCAATGTAGGCATAAACATAATGTTAAATATTCTTATTAAACTTTCCAGGCGCAATAAATTTTTGATGAAAATTAAAATCAATGCACTGATGTATAGGTACTAAATTCGTGGAGAAATTGGTAGAGAGCTCATAGTTTTATTTAGCCTTTACCAAAACTCATTGTAGACTTCTTTATTTTGGCATGTTGTCGAACTTTTTGTTAACTAACTATAGTAGTTGGCAAACATTCTAATGAGTCTACCATTGGACACCACCTCGTGTCGTGACGTCTTTAAACAGCTGTCTGATAGCGAAGCTCAAAATGAAAAAATACCACACTCGCATCTTATATAAATAAAAATGAATCGCTAAAATGTATGTAAGTGCATAACTTTAGAACGACTGCACTAAATTGGATAATTAGTTTTTTGTTGTGTTCGTTCTGGCTAGGACAAGGTTTACATAAAAGAAAATAGTTTAAAAAACGTATTGAAACGTTTCCAAATTTCCACAGGACGAAGTCGCGGGCGGAAAGCTAGTCTAAAATAATTAAATCTTCTTCTAATCTTTACCCTTAGTGCAAATTATATATGTGCAGACGTTAGTATTGCGTTATCAAGCGTAAAACTCATGGTAAGTATAAATAAAATTCTATAATACTCACTTTTGGAGATGGTACGGGATCGGTACGTTCATACTTTAAATGAGGCAATAAGAATTGATTAATTTGTATCTTTTTATGCGGGTAACTTAAATCTTTCGTAGGGCTCCTATAGAAACGCCTTATTTATTTTACCCGTATCTTTTAACGTTCGATATAAAATACACTCAGGGGCACATCTAATCGGCCACCCCGTTATTTTCATACACACTTTGTGACTATATACAGGTACATAAAAATGAGAATATACTTCTGCAAAGATTTGTATGTTACCTAATGTTTCGGTTAAGCGTTCGACTTTCCATGTAGCACTTTTAATAGTTTTAAAAATCTCTTCCCGTTTCCAAATCTTTGCTACATTCTTCCTGTTATAGGTATGACCCCTAATTTCTCATACATGCCTACGATTATGAGATAATTACCTACATCTTAAGTAAAAATGTTTAAGTGGGCTCGGGTCAGCTAGTACAAAATACGTATAAACTTATAAAACCTTTGCTGAGTTGACTCTCTATCAGTAAAGATATACAGAAAAACTTAACAAAATGGCATCATATTTGTCAATAATTATACGAGTCTGTAGACAATGAAGTGTCCAAATAACTATAAATATACATACCTAAGTATTACACTAACGTCATAAAAAAAATCTAACTAAGTACATAACTAATTTATTTAAACTGCTCACCAACATTTGCAAAGTTTTTATAAGAACATCTATTTATTTTGCTCATGAGCGTCTCTCATCGTGATCACAAATCATAATTTTTATCACAATGTCAACAAGTGTCGCCATTCGCTTGAATAAATTGATATTTATTATCCTATTTAATGACGCTATAAAAAACTACAACTGAGTTTTTAAACAAGTGGCTAATTGCTGTGCACGTATCATCCTTATACATCAGTATACATCGTTCTATACTTATCCTCTTCCTTTAATCTTTCTCTATTGGAATGTGGAGTGCATGTCATCACAATCACTTTGTATAATGGCCAAAATTTACGCCCGTTTGTTTGCAAATCCACTACGAGTGACCTTGTGAGGAGAACCAGCGAACAGGTTGCGAACCCTGACCCCATTTCTCTATCTATTCGAGAGCGAATTCTACTCGCCAAAACAAACACAACGTTACCAAAAATTTGCTTAAATACTAGAAAAATACTAGAAAACATCCACTTGCAAGATGTCATATTTTCAAGTGTTTTTCTAATTATCATATAAAATATAATACGTAAACGCAAAATAAAAAAAAAACAAAAGTAGTGTGAGTTATTTTGTATTAAAATAAAACATAAGTACCCACTCAGACACTAACTAACACGATAGGTACAATCGGGGAGCTTCCCGGTTGACCAGTAGAGTTTTTTTTAGGAAACGTTTTCTCAGAAAGTACTAAGGTTAAAGAAATAAGTTATTATTCAAATGAAACACCTGTTGATGTTCTATTGTTTGTAATATAAACGTTTTCTATACATCTATTACTTTTTTAAATAAAGCTCCCTAAAAAACCTCTTTAAAACAGTGTACTTATTGGCTTACAGTTTGCCCAAAACGCCAGCAAGTTAGGATAAGTACGTTATTATTCGTAGAATTATAGTAACAATCCAAAATAAATTAAAATTGCGGATTATATATAAAAAAATGACAATATTGAATATGTACAAAATTTACACAATACTATTATTGTCAAAAGGCATCTTGTGAACTAATAAGTAAAAAAATAATAATTTTAAAGAATACATCAAAGAAAGATTAGAATACAAATGTTTAAAAAATTTCAAAATCATGTACCATCGCTGAGGAAAAAATGGCCGCGGCTCATATCGTTTTTTAGATTTTACCGTACAATTTCTATAAACTACAAAATATATTTACTTGACGTTGGCAAATTCGCGAATTTTATCGTGAGCAGGCCATTAATTAAGAAAGAAGTAGTACCATCGCAGCATGTCAAAGAGTTGAATAATATTGATTAGGGAAAAAATATTAAAATATAAATGTCGATAATAATGTCAAAATCATCTATGAACTAAGAAATAATCGCAACATGTCAAAAAGAATCATGGAATAAAGAAATATTAAAATACAAATGTCCATAATAAATGTCAAAATCATCTATGAATCAAGTACAATCACAGCACTTTCTTAACTTTTTAAACTCACGTTTTTTTTTTACGATACCATGATTAAATAATAGTCCGATATTTCTGATTTTAAACTGATTTTAACTAATATCAAATAAAGGAGGAAGTCAGCTACAGGTATAGTCAATTGGCAACTCGTTCTAACTTACAATAATATACCTATGTGACTATTCAATTAAATAAATGATTACCTACTTTTGTTGACAAATGAACTCAAATGGCAAATGCATTCAATTCGCTATGCGATCCGCTGTGTATTGTTTGCCCGAAGCAACAAAGAATTGCGTGACAAAACTCGTATTCGTTTGCCAATGAAATAATCTATTCATATGCTAAACTATTTGCTTGATAATACATCTTCGAATTTTTAAACTACATTGCAAGTATACTTACTTTATTCTACTTCACTAAACCAAAAACATAAATCTTTAGCTATATTCATGCGTTTTTCTCCAAAATATATTCAAATTTTAAGAAATAGGTAACTCGATATAGATTATAGATCGATATAAATTGAACCTTGTCTTTAAAACACAGCTAAAATTGAACACCGATTGAAAATCATTTTAATTAAGGATATAAGTAAATAAAAAGATTGGTAGCGCTTTAGCTAGTTGTTAGTATATTTTTTAATGTTTGCTAAAGAATGACATCAACGCGTCAGCACCTACGCTATAGCTGTTTATAATTTTAGTTTTTTACCAAATGTGCTTTTTTGTGGCTGTCTTTTTTTGCATAAAGTATGTGTTTGACAGCCAGCATCCACTCGGCTGCGACGCCACTGGGGTCGATGATCTCGGGCCCGATCATGGAGGCGATCGGGCGGCGGCGAACGCTGCAGGCATGCGTGCTGCCTCTTATTCTGGGATGGGTGATCATCGGCACGGCCGCGCACCATGCCGTGCTGCTACTCGGCAGGGTCGCCTGCGGGTTCGCTGTCGGGATTATGGCTGCGCCATCACAGGTTTCTACCTATATTGAAATAGTCCTATAGGCAAATGTCATCAGCCCTTTTAATGTCCCCACTGCTGGGACACTGGCCTTCCTTATGGATGGATAAGGAAAAAGAGCCATGACCCACCACGTGGGCCTAATGCGGATTGGTGGGTTTTAACGACTGCAAATGCAGCAGGGACGTTGGTCCCAGCTTAACGTGCCTTGAGAAGCACGGAGGAACTCGAGATAGTAAATTATTGGTCACCGAACTCAACGTCAAGCAACTTTCGCAATGGTCGGTCACGGGATCGTGACCAACCATTGCGAAAGTTGCTTAACCTCAACAATCGTAGGCCAAGCGCGCGAACCACTGCGCCACAGGCCCCTCAGGCAAAGGTAAAGAAATTATAATTGGGAAGTAGAATTGACTGGCCATCATACCTACTGAGCCAGGAATCGTGGGTTCGATCCCCACCCGGGACATGTCTACACTTATGTGATGAACATTTGTATTTATTAATCTGTGTCTAGATGTTATTATCTATCAATGTATATGAAGTGCCACGTAATATTTATTGTAATTATTGCACCTGTCACCGTAAGATAAACACAAAGCTAAAACCTCCAGACTAAGTAGGTGCCATCGGGGAACTTCCCGGTTGACCAGAAGAGTTTTTTGGGAAACGTTTATTCGAAAAGTAATAAGGTAATATGGAGTAAAGTTTATTATTTAAATGAAATACCTATTAATGATCTATTGTTTGTGATATTAACGTTTTCACCTCACACGCTCTGAAAAGGAGCTTTTTGCGGCCTAGCGCGGCAAAGTACTTTTTTAATTTAATACCTAAAAATATGTCATAATGCGTTCTGAATCGCACTAATCACTTTTTTGTTATATTTGATTCTTATTTTAAATAGCTTTAAATTCATTATAATACTTACTCCGATTTGGTTTTATTATATTGTTTTAGTTCATTGAATCATAAAAACAATAACAATAAGATTAAACTATTTGTTATAAGAATTTTATATTAGGCTGGGTGAGATTTCACTACTTATAATTGGATTTCGGACTGTGACATAAATCTTTATTTTAAATTGTCTTTGTCTTGTACCTCATGTCAGTGTCAACATTTACGGAATCGTTTTTATTCTTATTAATAAGTAACAATATATTCCTACTTTAAATAACTTTGAATTAACTATAATACTCCCTTTTTTATTATTTTAGTTTTTTATATCATTGAAACAACGAGAATAAGGTATAATTAGATTAAACTTTATGTTTTTTACCGGAAGTTGACCGCGGAAACCACCATAAAATGTTCATCGCTGTTGCGCTCGGCAGAAAAGTTTTTAGCGTCTTGTACCTTTGAAATCCTTCACTTGTTCAGATTTCAATAGAAGTAACTCTATGCAAGGCTGGAAAGTTGGTTATTTAGAACCAACTTTCCAGCCTTGCATAACAAATAACTATTTCTATGAATCTATAACCTTTTGAAATAAAGCTTCTTAAAAAAACTCTTCTCCAGTAGTTCCCAAAGTTGTCTGAGCTACGACCCATCTAATACAAGTTCCCAAACTCGGGACCCACATCTAGGCTGTCTTAGGTGGACTAAAATTGGTAATTCTCAGATACCCTAGTATAGGGCCTACTGACGAGATTCGATACCGAGACACTACTAAATGCAGTCTTGTTTGTTATTGCAATATAAAAGAAACTGAAATATTTTATCCGTTACTAATATGAATAAAGGACGGTCGGTTGGTGTGTCGTACTACAGGGCCCACCTAATATTCACTCGCGACCCACCAGTGGGTCGCGGCCCATAGTTTGGGAATCCTTGCTTTACTGGACTACCGGGAAGTTCCCTGGCTGTACCTACTTTAATAGGATCCTAAAGCAATTTGTATCAGTACCTATACCAAGCGTAACGGGTCGGGACATAAATTAATGTAAGAAAATCCAAAGGAGCTATAAAAATTGCATTTCCTGCGTTTATGACTTTCATTATCGCTATCAATAAAACCCGCATCGAATTTCCTTGTTGACACGTAAAATTTATTTGCTGATATGAATGCTTCGAACGAAAACTGACGTTTTCTCTTCTAGGTTTACTTAGGAGAAATATCAGAACCAAGGCTGCGAGGTCTCCTGATTGGAACGCCATTCGTGGCGTACTCCTTGGGTGTTCTCTACGTGTACGCGCTGGGCGGGGCGCTGCCGTGGCGGACTGTCGCGTACCTGTCTATACTGCTGCCAATCCTGGCCTTCATAGCGCTCTGCTTCTCGCCTGAAAGCCCCACGTGGCTGGCTCGGCGCGGCCGCTTCCACGACGCTATGGCAGCAATGTCCAGACTCCGTGGTAACCCTGAAATCGTAAGTATTCGGAATTTTTTTTGCCTACCACACTCCGTGATTCTCTCCTTGGTTGAAAAATCTTCTTGTTGCAAAAAAACAGATCGACCTCATAAGGTTTTTCAAGTCACCTTCAGCATCTTCCGCTGTAAAAAAGGGTTACTACTACCGCTCTGTCGTTTTTTGCTTATCACGAGAACAAAGCCTGTTTGAATACGAAACCAATATCGAAAATTTTAATGTTTGGTATAAAATTGAACAACGTATGATCCACGAAACTTTTTACGTAGGTATCTATACCTACCTAACCCATCCAATTTAACAAATGGTTTGTTTTTGCTGTGTAGCAACTTAAGACTGTAATTCGCATGACATGACCGATGATCACACACAGCCACCTCTTAATGAGCTCAACGAGCTTGCTTGCCAATTGACGCCGTAAGTTCTGGAACATTCGGACTCATTCCATCGTCTCATGAAAGCTCGGGTCTCATTGCGAGATAAAACAAATTACTTGTGTTGGGTTGCTTTTTGGGAAACATAAAACACGACATGAGACGTTAAAAGTATCACTATAAATTTTTCAAGTCCAGTGTCATGTCTCGCCTTGTGATTTTTCGTCACAAGTCTAGTGTTACGCATGGGCCTAGTACAGTACCTATCTTTGACAAAATTATTTTTACAAGCAAGTACAGTCACGTAGGGCCTTACACTTGCACAACGAAAACCGTCGCCGTTTCGAACGACATGAAAGCGGTCTTTAAGTCTAACTGTACAGGCTGTACTTACCTAAGTTATTTTGCTATTCTCTGTTACAGGCTCAACGGGAGCTACACGAGTTGATATCTGCCCGGGAAAAAGAGAAGGCCCGAGGGGAGGAGAAAATCCCGTTCCTCGCGACGGTCCGGCGCGCCCCGGTCCTCAAGCCGCTGCTCCTGATCAACGCCTTCAATATCCTGCAAATCCTGTCCGGCAGCTACGTAGTCATATTCTATGCAGTCGACATTGTAGACGATGCCGGGGGAACCCTTGGGTCTCATGTGAGTGACATCAAAATTATGAAAATTATGCCATCATCATATACCTCACCTATCCCAATTCTATTTGGAGTCGGCGCAGAACGTCCTTCTCATTCATAACATCCATTCCACTCTGCTAGCCGCCAGTAGCGGCGCTTAGGAGTCGACGACGTCAGCCACCGCCGACAGAGGGGGCCTCGCAAAAAAGTTCCTACTGACAATATTAGAATCATGCTCACAGTTCCAGTCAGTACAGCTTCCGCTATGAGAAGCTTCACAAAGTTAAAGTTGATTAAGATACTTTAGAAGCACGATGAGCCAAGAAAGACGATCTGCGTTTTCAGTTCTATTAGCGGCTGTCTTAGCTATAGCATTAATCCTGAAAACAATCAGTAAGGCTAAAAGCCGAAAAGCTCGCCTGTTTTAATCTCTGTTTGTGTGATTTTGTCATCATTTGATTAGTAATAAACTTATACCTACATTAGTTTGTAATTCGGCTCATGTACTTTAACGTTTTCTTTTTGAATGGGAAATAAAAGTTACCTCGTAAACCTGATGTCGCCGAAATCCACGTAAGGTCTAGCACCGGCACTGATAGCCGGCATCTCATCTCGCATACAATCTGTCCATCTTTATTTTTAAGTTTCCTCGTCCTTTGCATCCACTACATTATACTTAGATGCGAATAAAAAACTGTAATCAGATTATCTTATTGAGATGTTATTTATTTTTTGTTACAGATGGCAGCCAATGCAAGTGCCTTAGTCAGACTTGGAGTAACAGTAATAGCGTGCATAATGCTTTTGAAAATAACGCGGCGCGCTCTCGTTATGATCTCAGGCGCGGGCACAGCATTCTGCACGCTCGTTCTGGCCTTCATACTGTCGCAAGGGAAGGGCTCAGGGTTTCTGCCGCCTACTCTCATTCTAGCCTACGTCGCCTTCAATACCCTCGGCTTCTTTCTCCTCCCTGGTCTCATGATAGGCGAACTCCTCCCCACCAAAGTTCGAGGACTGTGCGGTGGATACATATTCTGCTTATTCAATACCGTTCTCTTTGGCTATACTAAACTCTATCTAACAATGAAAAATGCCATTGGCATAGCAGGCGTTTTCGGTTTATTTGGTACGTCGGCAACTCTCGCTACTATAGTCCTATACTTAATGCTACCAGAAACAAAGGGAAAGTCCCTACTACAAATAGAACAGTATTACCAAAAACCCAATATACTGTGGGTCACTCGTAAGAAGAACACTGGGGACACCAACTCTGTGTGATTTAGATTTTGTTACATAAAAGATAAGTTATTTATACTTCTGATTAATTAGTTGATCTGATGAGATGAGTGTAGGGTATTTTTTTCCTTCTATCATAACATAAGGCTGCAATAGCTAAACTACTCGTTTAACTCATCCTATCTGTATTTGTTTTGTGTAACTACTATGCAGATGCAAATAAATTACTTAAGGCCAGAGAAATCAATACAATTTCCAGTAACTCGAATCTTCATCGACTCTTAAAAAACCTCAATGCTTTGGCCTATTCTTTTTCTCGTAATATTAATAAATTCCACTACTTATAAATCTCTTTAATTATTATGTTAAGATGTCCCATAATATACCTATAGCGTAAATGACCAAATGTTTTTAATGACAAACTAAATACTGACTGTGATGTTTTATATAAATGAGCCACAAATTATAACAAAACATAGCATAAACTGCATTTATGATAGATAGACAATTATAAAATAATAAATACAATGCGAAAAGTATTTTTGATTAAATTTTAGGCGAATTTAATAATTGCTAGGTAAATATTTTGGCTGTTTATAAAATGTACCTATTTTGTATAATTATTTGCAAATGGTACTAATGAGATTTTGATCTGTGATCCCCTTTGAACGCGGTTACTTAACATTGTGTGGGTGCTTGTCTAACCATGTAACTTAGTTTAAGAGGTATATCTTTTTCTATTAATTATAGAAAACTTTACAAATTGTGATAAACGTTATTATTAATAAAATAAATGTAAATATGTTACCCTAATTGTTTAATTTTTGCCTTACTTTGGTCATAAATATATTTTAAGTTTGTTTTTGGCGTAGTTAGTTGAAAGTTTGACGACCTGTTTGGCGCAGGGGTACTAAACCTGCCTCCATCGCCAGAGGTCCCGGGTTCGATCCCCGGACAAGACAAATATTTGTGTGCATAAAAATGTCTATTTGTCTTGGTCTGGGTGTTTAATATGTATATTATTTATGTATTTACAAAAAAAAGGTATATAAGATGTTTATCCGTTATCTAGTATCCATAACACAAGTTCTTCATGAAACTTAACGTGGGCTAGACTAAGATAGGCTTCTATTTATCCCGATATTCCACGGGAAGGGAACGGGAACCACACGGGCAACTATTAAGTATTCTATGACGCGGGTGAAATTACTTATTGAATACTACTAACACCATCTATTGTGCGATAGACGTATTTCCAAAATTATGTGGTTATTCTGATAAATGGCATCACCACGCGGACAGACGAAGTCGCGGGCGGAAGCTAGTAGTTAATAAAGTGTCTTAAATAAAAGGTCGAATATCAATGCGATTATTTTATTGTGTCGGTGACGAGTTGTCCGGCAGCCGCTGGAAGAGGTGCGGGCGCGAGGCGCAGCCCGGGCACACATGCAGCGTCGCCACCACCACGCCCTCGCACTCCCAACAGTAGTGCGACCGGCAGCGCTTGCACTGGTATAGCTGCAACAAAAGCATAGTGTTGATCAATTAAAATAAAGAACGTGTTTCTATCTCGTGTCAGCACTCTTCATTAAGTAAATACAGATTATTTTCGAATGGTTTCCTTTTCCGGATGATCAAAAATTTACTTTATAAAAAACTGATAGGGATCAGAGTTTGGTTCTATTCTATATCCAAGTCCTGAGTAGCGTAGCGTCGCCCATCGCGGAACATTGGAATAAACGGACGGCTAAACTTTTGCATTTTTAAATGTTGAGGTTAGGTAGGCACTCACTTGTTTATCGAGATCAGTGAAGGAACGTAAGCAGCCGAAGCAATACTGAGCTTGTCCCTCATTGGCGAGTTCTTCGTAGGGCTCCACTGGGAACAAGTGGTGGTACGATCTGTCGAAGAGGAATCATCAATTAGTAATCATCAGTGTTTAGTGTGGGCAGTGTTGGCATTAATGTCTAATTTATTTGATGAACTAATCAATCGATTATATATGAAACGATTTATTTCATCAAGCTACTGACCCAATTGTAAAGACCCCCCTTCCATTGTGGCCACGGAGAATTATTGTGGCCACTGACCCCATTGTGGCCATTGACCCATATGTTTGACATCTGGTTTCGTTGTGACATCTGGCGGTTCACGGAGCATTTCCGTCAGCTTGGAGATGACGTCGCCCAGATTGGAGAAGGCTGCTGCGGCTCTGGGACGGCTCCTCCCCAACTTCGGTGGGCCGAAATCCTGCAGCCGTTTGCTGTTTGCGGGCGTAGTCCGCAGCATGGCCCTTGATTGCTCGGCCATCTACCAGCCGCGAGGGGGCCCGGGTAATCGGGCCACGGCCGCCTGGTCTTAGGGGTGATTGCGAACCATACCCCGCGTGACCAATGGTGGCCTGGAGGGCAAGTACTAGGAGTTTTAGTTGGTAGTACCCTATTGAGTGCGTGGCCTATATGTTTGTATAGGCCGTGTACTCCAGGTGAGTCCAACATTTCGAATCGCCCCTACATCTGGGGGCGAGGGATGCGTAAAAGCATTTCTCCTAGTATAAAAAAGGGACCCCATACATACAGCCATGATTATATTTTTCATAGAAGTAAAGTCTCTTTAGTGTTAATTTTATAGTTAAAAACTCCTTGGACCAGCCCCCTAATTGTCTAATTTAAAATCTATCACAATCCCCAAGAGGTATTGTGATTGTGATATTTTCGTCTGTCATATTGCTTAGACAGTTCAATTTCGTTTATTCCATACCTTTTAAAACGCGTTCCGATCACAATCCCTTTCAAATGTCAAATAGTGACGGCCTGAATAACTTTCAAATTACGAATTGAAAGGGATTGCGATAGATTTAAAATTAGACAATTAGCCCCCAGGAAGTTATGCCTTGAACAAACATTTTCTTTTGCTCGAAACTACTTTTGATAACGTTTTTGTTGACATTTTGGCGTTCCAAATTTAAATGTTATCATAATTACACAAGGGAAGTTCCATACAACATTAGCTCCCTCCCGGCGTTAATAGCTTACTTTCAAGTTGAGAATATTTTATATTTAATACGTGCTACAGATGCAGGTGGTGTATAAAATAACATTATGCCTGTTTTCTTTACACTTATCACTAGGATGGACAGTATCACATCATGAATCAGTATCACAGGAAGGCTTTCCATTTTTGGTAACAAGAAATAGGTAAGAACAGGATCTGGATAAGAACTAACTTAATAGTAATCTGGATTAATGATTGACGATTAGGATTAACTAATCGTTAATCGCGGATGACGATTGAAAGTATTAATCTTCTTAATCGTTAATTTTTAGTCGTTAATCGAATTAACTGTTTTGCCAAAACTGAGTGCAGGTTATCTCGCGTTTGGGAATAGAATTTAATTTTGAACCTTATTGCCATTGTAGCTATTAAGGTCTATCTGTCATAGTTCTACTCTTACGCGACAGTAACGTTTGGACATATGTCCAAGGGCCTTTGCTATCTGTTTAACTCTTACACGATGGTACGTTTGTTTGGACAAATGTCAACTCAGTACCCTTGGTACGAGTTTGGCCAACAACATACGTTAGTAGGCCATAAAAAAACCCTGAATCTGATATATAAATTGAGCCCGCAGACTAAGTCGTCTAAACAGTCACTGCCTACAAACGACCGAAATTACGCACTCACACAGATACACGCCTGCTCCCAACTGTTTTACCATTGAAAACCATCAAGATCGAGACGCCGGCCGTGTAGCGATAGCGAGCGGCGCGTGAATGTGCGTGTGTGTGTGTGTGTGTGTATGTGTGTATGTGTGTGTGTGTGTGTGTGTGTGTGTGTGTGTGTGTGTGTGTGTGTGTGTGTGTGTGTGAGAGAGAGAGAGAGCGCGCGTCATATCGGCCGAGTGCAATGACTGTTTATGTTAAGACTGTGCCGCAGTGTATATCCTATACGTACCTAGCTAGGTGCGGCGCGGAGGCCAGAGTGAGCCCGCAGGTGCGGCACTGCGCCGGCAGCGAGCAGTACTTGCTGCGGCACTGCGGGCAGAAGTGGCCTTCGCCTTCGCCTCCGACTCCTTCGCCCTCCTCCAAGTGACTGCACATAATAGTCACAATAGCATAAGTATAATAGTCGTCTCAACTGGTTGGTCAAAAAATATAATACAGCTAAGTTTCAAGAACTTGAACATTAGGTGGAATTTAGTTTTATACCAAAATCAATATAATTTATTCAGTTTAGGCTGTTACAAACACTTATGAACGTCAAAGAAGCTACGCCATCGGTTGACAAACCCTACGGCGAGAGACCTTGTAAACAACACAACTGCTAGCTCAAAAACAAGTTTAATTAGTAATAAAATTTACATTGCAGTCAGGAAACCGTTCGCTGTGGATGTGGAACACTTGTAAAAGTTAAGATATTTTAAGTAATAAAGAGGGCGACTTGTGCTCTAGTAGTACCGACCGGTAGTGCACGTCGCTATCATACTCACCACATGCACACGGTGATGGGTGGGTCGGCGTTGGCGCTGGCGTCGGACTGCGTGGAGGGCGGCGCGCTGTGCGGGAAGCCCATCTTGACGAGCCCCGCGTCCAGGGAGCGCGCGCGCGCCGGTGGCGACTTATGCTCTAGCAGCACTGACTGGTAGTGCACGTCATCTAGCACCACCTACCGCACATGCCCATATGTTAATAAATAAATCTCTCTTGCTCTATGCAGACGACACCAAAATTTTCAGAGTAGGTAATTCGTTCTGCTCACGACTGTGAAATTTTACAGAAGGATCTTAGTAATTTTGAGATGTACTGCATGGAAAAAAAATATATTTCAATTTGGACAAATGTCAAGTGATTAGTTATAGCAGAAAATTGAATAATCAAATATACAATTATAATCCATGTGTACTCTTTTTAGGTTTTCGCAGATTTAAGATTTGGGCGTCATAATGGACTTAAAGTTGACATTTATTCCTCATATTGATATTATAACAGCCAAGGCATACAAGCAATTGGGATTTATACTAAGGATAGGTTAAGCACTCATTAACTTATAAATTCTTATACAATAGCTTTGTCCGCAGACGCTTAGAATTGGCATGTGCTGATTGGCCTCCATATTTTAATTGTTATATTGATAGACTTGAAAGCATCCAAAGGAAGTCCCTGAAATCCTTAGATTACAGAACTGGTTTTGGTGGTATATAGTGATAGTACCACTGCTGCCAAACGACACAATTTGATGACCCTAGAGCAAAGTCGTAATTACTTTGACATTATGATGCTATTCAAAATAGTTAATAACAAGGTTCATGTGCATCTGTATGTGGATTGAAGGCACATTTTTCAAAAAAAATCAAATTATTGCGAAATATGAAAGGAAATTTTCTTAAATTTCTTAAACGTGAAACAAAACCGTTATGATCAAAGAACTTAGGCCCTCAATCCTGACGCCTGCATGTAGTGGTATACCCTAATCTCGCAAAGTACTATACCTGGGACTATAATCTTTATTGGAGAATTTAGTTACCATATTCTAAAATGAATTAAGCAATATTCTCAAATCATAAGAATGCGATAATACAGACTTATAGCGGATTAGCTTGGGCCCTCAATTTATGAATATTTTTACAAATATTACATTTAAAACCCCTGCATATTAGAAGCACTGTAAAGTCAGTACTTAAGATTTTTAAAATATGTAATCTAGTTTAATCAATAACAAAATTAATACAATAGACCAATCACTAGCAGTTTTATGGTACTAAATATTTACATTATACTGTCCACCAGTGTCTTGGCACAATTTTTTACATATTCTTACTTCAGCTGCCAATCCAATAACAGAACATCTTATACCATCTGTTTTTAGAGCCTGCAACAATAGATTAAAACATCAAAAATGAATAGATTAAAACATCAAAAAAAGCTTTTTTCTAGTATATGTTCTTGTTTAATATTTATCACACAAGAATGGCATTGTAAAATGCAAAATTAATAATTTATAATCAAAAATTAAATTTGAAACGCAGTTTTTAAAATAAAAAAATATATATATTGCAACTTTACCTGTATTGAAGTATTTATGTCCCCTGGATCGCATGTAGTGAGTGATGCAAATAAAACAAGTAATTCCCGAGAAGCGTGGCCCGGTAGTGGTCGCAATACTCGGCCAGCTAATTCTAAAGTATTTTGTAAGGATGGCTCACCAGTCAAAGCCATATTTGCCATACTAAAAAATAAACCTATTTCAATTTCACATGTATACAGAGGAGGACAACAATTTCTTAAAGATTATTAATATAATTATTATTGTTATTATTCTTTAAGTGTATTTGGTGAAAAAAAAAAATTCTTACTAAGTAACTCAATATTCCCAACATCATAAAAGAATTAATATGCAAGTCTTGGTAACTTTTATTGTTTTTCACATACCCTTGGACTGATTTTGTGTGCTTTCTGACATTTCCTGATAATTCTGTTACCTTCTCAGCTCTCTTGTTTTTCATAGCTATAATACTTAGCTGGCTCAAAGGATTCTGATCAAAGAATTCATCTACAAATTTCTCTAGCAGCTGCAACATGAAAAAAGAAGTGAAGTACCATATATTAATAGTGTAGAATAATTGTCTTAACTCCTGCACAGGCAAGCAGACATATTATAATTTACAAAAATAAAAATTCTATTGTGTCTTGTTCATTGCCAGCGAAAGGTTTAAACTTACAAGAATATGAACTGAAAAGTAAATAATTTCATCAAACCTTCAATGTACATATAAATCTTGTAGGCTTTAAATCCTGTGAATTCATAGCTTCGGAACAGTCAACAGCAACCAGTAAATGCCTCATCATCCCAAGTCTGACTGGTCCTCGCCTTGGTGCTAAGCTTTTGCGAGCAGCTTTCTGTGCAAATTCTGCAACCAAACCTTCCACCAAACCATCCTTGTCTTCCTTGATAGCTTCCCTTTAATCAAGAGTAGAGCTCCTATCAGAACCTTGTCTTAATTACAGAAATATGTAAAAAGATATACTTACCATGTTTTCTCATAACCTGTCTCCCATCGATATTCTTTTGGGTTTTGTTCGTCGTCTGCCATGATTTTTATGAGCTTAAATTTATAGTATCCTTGACAATAATAAATATTAAGTTATGATTATTTTCACATCAAAAACAATTTGCCGGTCAGCTGCACAAATTGTCAACTGTCACTGTCACTGTCACGTTACAGCTAGGGCTGCGCTGCGATGTTTCCTCCCTCCCAGTTTGGTCACTCATTAACAATAGTTCAGAATTTCAGATGAGTCTTTGGACCATTTTCATTGCCGTTATATTGGGTTGTCTTCTAGTGATATTTCGTAGAAAACGGTCATGTCCAAGAGTGGTAACGCGTTTTCTGTCAGAATGCCATTCCGCAACATCTCTCGTGACACCGTAACGTGACTTTATTCAGGAGATCACGTTTTGGGGGGATCGTAGTTAGTTCGGTCAAATTAGACCAAAAAAATTATAAGAGTGAAGATACAATCATAAAAAAATCCCAAAAAGCTGCAAGTTGGTAATCTAAGCAGGTAGCTTAGAGCTTTAGGAGCTCCATAATATATAGAAAGAAGAAAACGAGTTGCGTACTTATGCATATTATGAATGACCAACTTTTTGAATTTTTATTCTCAGAAACGGTAGCTCTTAAGAAAAAAGTTTTTTTTTATACTTAATTACTTACATAATCTTTTTTTGTCTGAGCTAATTTTATACTGTTTTGCTGAAAACCGCAAAAACCCATTTTTTTACCTTTGACAAGGAGTATTTTTTTTCCTGGTACCGGATCGATGAGGACATGTTCTGATTCTGATTGAACAACTTTGCCGATTAGATAAGTTTCGATATGCACGTTTCATTAAAAATACTCGAAATAAAAAAACTGCGTTAAAAAAACCGACTTCAAAAACTAAAAAGCAAAAAATAAGCCTTTTGGAGTCGGTGGCAGCCTAGACATTCTACTTTAAGCTCCTATTCTTTTATTTTTCTTGCCTTGGCTGGCACCGACTCCAAAAGGCTTATTATTTGCTTTTTAGTTTTTGAAGTCGGTTTTTTTTTTACTTTTTATTGTCTGTAATAGGCTGTTTTGTAAACTACAGCAGGTTTTTCTTGATTAGATAAGGTTTCATGTACATTATAAACAAAATTATCGTACCTAAATACTACATCGTCCAAGTCAACAATGAAATGAAATAAATAAAAATGCTCATAACATAAAAAGTAATGGGTCAAACGAAACCAATTTTTTTTTGTTTTTTTTTGTCTCTGAAAAAACCAATTGGCAACTATTCTGCATCGAACAAAAAAAGAATCATGGAAATCGGTTCAGAAATCTCGGCGTAATCGGTGTACATACATAAAAAAAAATAAAAAAATATACCAACCGAATTGAGAACCTCCTCCTTTTTCGAAGTCGGTTAAAACAAAGTAGCTTGTCTTACTCCAACCTCAGTTGCTGCTCATCAGCTTTTTTTCCGGGAATACCTATTACCAAGCTCAAGTGGTGCTTGGTTATCAGCTAGTAGACCCAAAAGGCTGGGGTTGGAAGTTGGTCGACAATACATTAGAACCAGTCCAGACACTCCCACCTGTCCCAGAAAAACTGCTAAACACATTTTTTTTTAAACTGTAAAAAGGGATGTAGGTAACTACTTAGGTAGTGCTAAATGTGTTTGTAAAAATATGGACTGTTTTGTTCTCTGGCATGTACAAATTGTCCAGGCCGTTCGTGCTCTAATGTTGAATCACCAGCAGTAAAGGATTCGGTTCCTATCAAGGAAGAGACATGGGATATGCGATGGGTCTACCCTTTTTGGGAGAACTTTGTGTCGAAATTTTATTCTGCATAACAACGGTTGGCATAAACCTCATTTCGCAGAAAGTTGTTTGGCATACACTCATTTGTCATACATTCAAAACGCCTAATTTTGTTTAGCAGAATCATCATTATTCAGAATTTCCTTGTCCATAATAATCTAAAAGCAGAATCATCATTTCGCAGAACGTTCACAGGCAGAATCGTCTTTTGGCAAAAATTTCATATCTATAATAATCAAAAAGCAGAATCATCATTTGGCAGAATGTTCACAGGAAGAATCGTCTTTCGACAGAAATTTCATGGCTATAGTCATTTTAATGCGCAAACATTCTGCCAAATGAGTTGATCCATTGCTCGCTGAGTACAAGCACCATACAATACTCCATACAAGCACTCAGCGAGCATACAGCAAGCATGCAGCATGCATGCAAGCAGGACTTCCGTAACGGCTCCGGTGGTCCCTCGCGAGCCTATCGTTGCAGATGGTTTTCACCCATCACCGCAGCTTCGGCTTATTTAGCCGGCCAGCCTCAGCAGCGGCGTCGAGCGTTAAAACCACCTGGCACCTGCTCAACTCGCAGGCCGCCTTGCCCCTCCGCGCCTACGCGTGCTTGAATAACACTCTATGGGTAGGGCATACAAGACTGCGTGTAGTCGGTTTTACAGCGATTATATAATTTCATTTTATATAGAAATTATATAATGGTTTTTGTTAAAAAACGTTGATAAAAATTTTCATTAGAAACATTACTCCAAATCAAATTTTTCGTAGTATGCCAAGTGAAGTTATACCAAATAATCGAGGTACCTACTACTGAATAAAAGGTATGCGAAACAAAATTATGCGAAATAAAACGATGCCAAAAGTAATTATACCAAATAAAATACTGCCATTTTAACAGTAGGCATGCCATCGTAAATTCGGACATATAAACATTCTGCCAATCAACAATTATGCTAAATAATTTTTCTGCCTAAAAAATATTCGTTTAAAAAAGATACTGCCAAGTGTGTTATGCCAAATAAGTTTCTGCGTATCGAGTACTTGTACATTACTATATAATTTGTGGTATCGAGATTCTACCAGATAGAAGGAACCCCTACGCGATACATCGCTATTGAGACAATTTACTTAGGTACACCCAGAATGAATAAGACGAATAAGAACAAGGAGAAGAAGACCAAGAAGAAGAAGAAGAGGTAGCACAAATATTTGAACGTTATTATTATTCAGACGAATAAATTTCTCTTTTTATAAATTTACTTTTTCTTAATTCACACCGCTACTTTTATCATTTCCAACCCTTGCTAATATAGTTAATGCAATAGGTAATTTCAAATAAACAGAATCTCAAGTATCACAGCACAGCAGACCCGTGGAATAGCCTACCGGGGAAACCACGTTAAAAAATTAGCTAAGCACAACTACTTACCTCATAGGTGGCGTGGAAACGTGTGCATATATTGACGATTACAACTTTTCCAACTTTTTGAATAATTAATCTCTTAGCTTAGGACAAAAGTATTAGGTAACACATTTTTTATAGATAACTAGCGGCTGCTCACGGTTTCACCCGCGTGGTTCCCGTTTCCGTGGGAATATCGGGATAAAAAGTTTCCTATGTTCATAGCCAGGCTATATATATATATATATGGGCTATATGTACACAGGCTATATGTACACAGACTTAGACTATCTGTGTACCTTTCATCCAAATCCGTTCAGTAGTTTTTGAGTTTATTCGTTACAAACAAATAAACAATTCTTATAATATTAGTATAGAAGTATAGATATAGATTACATGACCTACAATTTTGTCTAAGCTAATTTTATGACAAAACTTACCGTTTTGCCGAAAATCGCCAAAAGCCCATTTTTAACCTTTGACATTGAGTATTTTTTTGGGTCATTCACACGAGACAGTCCTTTTAATTATAATTTCCGTCAAGTTTTTTTATTTTTCATTATATTCCTTTTACCGACAATAAATCTTGAAAATCACGTTAAGCTTTATATATTTGTACGTTTTGCACATCAATAAACAATTAACTTTTGGATTTATATAAAAAGCGTGCCGGAAATTATAATTAAATGGAAATGGACTTTGTTGAACTTTGACGTGAAAATTACCCTTTCCAGCAAGCGCGACACGCTCTCGACCTATAAGCCGGATTCACATTACGAAATTACACTAATTATCACATAAAAATAGCATTGTAAAATGCAAAATTAAAAAGTTATAATTAGATGGCTGTTTCATCTTAATCGATAGACAAACATCTGCAAAGATGTTTCTTTCGAATGCGAGGATATTTCTCTCATTGATGAAACGACGGTGGCCAACACCGTAGTACGGTGAATATACTAGAAAAATTCGAAGTGTCCTCATAGGTCTCTGTAGCAAAATTGGTTAGTGCATTGGGCCGGATTCCCAAGGATGCGGGTTCGAATCCCGTCAGGGCGACATGAGACTAGTTGTTTTTTTCTAGTATATTTTCTTGTTTAATATTTATCACATAAAAATAGCATTGTAAAATGCAAAATTAAAAAGTTATAATTAGATGGCTGTTTCATCTTAGTCGATAGTCAAACATCTGCAAAGATGTTTCTTTCGAATGCGAGGATATTTCTCTCATTGATGAAACGACGGTGGCCAACACCGTAGAACGGTGAATATACTAGAAAAATTCGACGTGTTCTCATAGGTCTCTGTAGCATAATTGGTTAGTGCATTGGGCCGGACATCCCAAGGATGTGGGTTCGAATCCCGTCAGGGCGACATGAGACTAGTTGTTTTTTTCTAGTATTTTTCTTGTTTAATATTTATCCATGTTTATAAGTCATTTTCGAGTCATTACGAATCGTCTCGCTCGCAGGTTCGACGACTTCCAGCCTCCCGAACAAGCCGCAAGCCGGGTTGCACAAAGGCTTTAGCACCATAGACCACATCCATACGATGCGGTAGGTTATACAAAAGACCGAGGAGTATAATCTGCCACTTTGCTTGGCGTTTGTGGATTATGACAAAGCCTTCGAATCGATAGAGACCTGGGCGGTGCTGCAGCCTCTCCAGAGGTGCCAAATGGACTATATGTTATCGAGGTGTTAAGGTACTTATACGAACATGCCACCATGTCTGTCCGATTACAGAACCAGATTACAAATCCCATCCAACTGCAGCGAGATGCGAGACAGGGAGGCGTCATTTCTCCGAAACTGTTTACAGCTGCGGTGGAGGACATCTTTAAGCTCTTGGACTGGACTGGAAAGGACTCTGCATCAATATTAATGGCCAGTATCTGACACACCTTCGTTTTGTCGATGATATAGTGCTTATGGCTGAGACCTTGGAGGAACTGTACACAAGGCTCGAAGATCTCCGTAGTGCTTCCCAAAGAGTGGGTCTTAGGATGAACATGGATAAGACGAAAATCATGTCAAATCCCATGTTGTACCCACTTCAGTTCACGTTGGGAACACTACAATCGAAGTTGTTGACCACTACGTTTACCTTGGACAGACAATACAGTTAGGTAAGTCCAACTTCGAGAAAGAGATGTTCCGTCGAATCCAACTGGGATGGGCAGCATTCGGGAAGCTGCATAAAATCTTCGCGTCCAACTTACCGCACTGTCTCAAGACGAAAATCTATGACCAGTGTGTGTTGTCAGTGATGACTTACGGTAGTGAAACATGGTCGCTATGGGTCTGATAAGAAAGCTCAAATCCATTTTTTTAACATAATGAAAAATATAAAAGTTTTGCAACCATAACGAAATTAATAAAGCATGAGGCACAAATATGATAAGGAAAAAAATTTTTACTTCAGATATTTATTGTTCTTTACACTAAAATAAACTTACAAAAATAGTTTAAATTATGAAGTAGATCTTTATCCGCAAGACATTTTTGATAACCAGGAATACTTTTATGCACAAAACTATACACAGGATTTATTTCCACTGTGTGTCAGAAATGTCATTTTTTGATACATTGAGAGTGAAATCTATTTTAATTAAAATATTAATTACATAACATTATCATTAGTACAGTAAGCAGTTAAATGAATCTTTAAAGTTCATTGCTTGGAATCTCTAAGTTATAAAATTAGGTATTAAAATTGAATCAGCCATTAAGGCAAATTTTATGTCTCAATGAATAATCCAATGTATGATGTCGGTCCAAGGTTGCATCTCTTGTGTAGCAGAAGAAGTAACTTCACAATCATACATCATTTGAAATAATATACACGCAGACATTAGAGCATTTTCTTTCATTGATGACAATTTACCACTGACCACAATGGTATACAAAATGTCCCTAATTAAATGGACTTAATACTATGATATTATGTATAAATGCCGAAGCTTACATTACGTTTCTCCACCACTAGCATGACCATGGCCTGTGCCTCGCCTCCTGCTACACAACAAAATAACCAAGGTGTTGGTGTGACCTATATTAATTCGATTAATTTCAAGTCTACTCAGTTGCAGCCATAGCACGTGCCTGAGCTCGAACTCGTTTATCATATTCTAGCCGATTTTGGCTGAAAAGAAATAAAAGGTATCACATAAAACAAGGGATCATAAGCACACAATAAATGAATTTTGTCAAGTGCCCCAATATAATAAAGAGACATAAATAGTTATAACTCACCAATAAATTGTGTAAGCTTCAGCCTGAGCAGGATCTTTGACATTGGGCTCATTCAATAAATCTTGAATGCCAAGCAATATCTGTTTAATGGTTATAGCAGGACGCCAGTCCTTTTCCTCGTCTAGGAGAGACAGACATACTGTCCCAGATGGATAAACATTTGGATGAAATAAAGGTGGCTCAAATTTACATTTTGGAGGGCTTGATGGGTAATCATCTTTGAAAATCATGCGGAGTTTGTATAATCCACCTTCCCAAGGAGTCTGCAAGAAAAACAAAAATGCTTTTATGAATATCCAAACCCTACTGGACATAATAAATCAACAGCAGCAGTTTCACTACCTAATCCAAGATAGGAAGTAGGTACAATTTTTATTTTGTGAACACACATTGATCAAACCAGATTTTAATATATCTTAAAAACTTCTTCAGTACTCTCACAATTGAAAATGTTCTACAATATTGTATGTACTACACAACCAAAACAGTTAGGCGCATGACAGGAATGTGGTTTTGCACTTTTGGCACCTGCAGCCCACTTCTATCACCGTATTTCTCCTAGTATCAGATTTATTAGGGCTACAGTGATGAACTGATTGATTACTGTTTCTTGCAATGTTGGTTTTTAGTTAGATTTTTTTAAGTTTTTCATAACTGTCATGCGCCTAATTGTCTTGGTCAGATAGTACGTAATTGTAGTGTACCTACTTACCCCTTTTTTTCCCGGAATAGCGCACTCCCAGGTCATCAAATTAAGCGATCCATCGGGATTTTTCATAGGTCGAGCCACAAAACCCTGAAATAATAGAAACTATTAACTGATCGGCCACAAAGTGCGAGTAACAGACTAACATTAACAAACATCATCGTCCAGCACTTACAAAAGGATGGTCCTTGCGCCAAGCTTTTCTCTCTTCGGCTAAACGTGCACTCGCTATGCCAGACATTCTCTAAAACAGTTGAATCATTAAAACACCATAAAAAAAATTATAAACGTTATAATTCGTAACATTACTTACAAATTTGCGATAATTATGAGGGAAAATAAATAAAATTCAAGGCGCGATTTAACGCGTCCCACGATGCTTCTTTCTTTCAGTCACACAAACACAAATGTCATTTTTATTAGTGATGTGCCTGCCAATCTCACTCCCTCTCTCTCTCTCTCTTGGTTACTGAAACTTCAATTGAATCCAATTCAGTAATTAATTATTGAATTGGCCACGCAACTCTAGTGAGTTGCGCGGCATATCTATCTGGTGAAAAAAAGACTATGTATAGTCAATAAGACATGCTCGAAAAAAAACCCCAGAAAAAGCAGTTTTATTCAATTGTCCGATATTATTTATATATATTAAGTTATACTCGATTATGCCTATAATAGTACTCGGACAGATGAGAGAATCGATTCACTCATATGCTAGTGTAGTGCTAAAGCTACGACCAAAGAGAAAGAGTACGCTACGACCGCACCTGCACTGCGTTATAAAATAAATGTCGTCCCGAAGTATTGGCCGATAGATCGTACGACGACCAAAGAGCTAGGTAGGTAGCTATATTAGTAAAGCATGTAGGTAGGAGTAATAGTACCTATTCTGTGGGCTGCACCTGCGTGCGTGTATCGTGGTACTTAGTAAAAAATAAAACCTTATGTACTAAGTTAGTACCTACATAAGGTTTTATTTTTAAACACTATTCATGAAACCACATTAAATGCCACCAACCATATACGTAGTAAAGTAAATAATCATTAATAAAATTCATAGTGATATACTTTTACAAAGGATATTCAAATATGAGCATAACCTACCTTTACCAAGTCACCAACTCTAAGTGCAGGCAAACCCTATTATAGTGGGGCAGGCAGAGTCCAAGTCTAAAATTTTTTTGCTAAGGAAAAGAAGACAGCCATTTTGAGATGTTTTAAGAAGTTTCGATTGATTTGAAATAATTTATTTACGCAATGGTCGGTCACGGGATGGGTGACCAACATTTTACTATTTCGACGAGCTCCTGACTCACATCGAAGGCACATTAAGCAGTTGTTCCCATCTGCATTTGCAGTCGTTATAACCCACCGGAGTAAGACCAAGCTACTAACTTATCCTTGCACTAAAATAATTATAATTTGAATTAAGTAGGTAAGTAAGTAAATCATTTTATAATTTTGCATAATTTCATTAAAGTTTCTTTTACTATAATTTTAATAGTGTTAAAAAAGGACAACAATTTAATTTAAGTGAGAGAGAGAGAGAGTTCTCTAGAGAGGGAGATAATCCTACACACAGAATACTTAATAGTAACTTAACTTAGACCTACAATATATAGGTATATAGGTACCTTCATGGCTTCAATTCAACTGTCAATTAAACGCCCATATCCAAACCTATGCGGATAGCCCCCCATGGAATTATCCGCTTGTTTCACTATTCAGATAATTCGGATACTCGGATAATATTATCCGGATAAAATGGATAGTTCGGATAGAAATTTTAAAAACTAAAATACTTATATCGTAAAATCATCAATAATCATTTATTTTCGGTAATCAGTCTAATAAACAACAACCAAAATGTTTTTACCTGCATCTTGTGTCAAATCTCTCTCTCTCTCTCTCTCTCACTTATCGTATGAGGATTAGTTGCCACCTCTGATGTCAGAGTTTATGAAGCCGCCTAAGGCCTCTGACTTGGCTTAACGACTGTTAACAGCCGGGGCTGACACTGATGACGGTTAAACGTGCCCTCCGAAGCACGGAAGCGCCTGGTTGTAATGCCACTTTACGGTCGTCCATCCTACACCTGGCCGGACCGAACGCTGTTTAACAAACGTGATCGTAAAGGATGAGTCTGTCATGCGCCGCCATGAGCGCTTCAAATGTAATAAAATAGTACCTTCAATGGTGGCAAGCAAAGTAAGTAATTATTCTAATAATATTAAGTATACTTATAGTAATATCATAAATTCATAACCTTAAACATGCACTGAGATTTTTTTGTAATATTCTCATTCTGTATTAATGTCGTCATCAGTATCATCATCTTCCACTATTAGACATAGGCCTCTCCAAGTGCGCGCCACCGTGCAACAGCAAGTTCCACTTTGCGCATATCATCCCTCCACCTAGTCTGAGGTGAGGGCTACTCCTTCACTACGTTTGCCGATGTGCGGTCTCCACTGAAGAATTTCTTTACCCCAGCGGTCATCGGTTCTACTCTTGGACGAATTCGTCCAAGGTTCTAATCTACGGCGTATATGACAGGCCCACCCATACCACTTCAGTTTGGTTATCTGGTGGGCTATGACGATTACTTTGGTTCTCTGCCAATTGAATTGGTATCGTTTCAGCTAAGTCAGAGAAATTTTGACCATAGCCCTTTCCAAAGCTCGCTGAATAATTTAAACTTTGTGAACCAGCCCTGTCGGGAGTGTCGAGGTTTTGGCTCCATATGTATTCGTTGTTTGTAACATCACGTCCTTTAAAGTCCAGTGTTTTCTCACACCTCCATACAAAGGGATATGCTTTTTCTGCTGGTTCTGAACTTGAACTTGGTGGGGTATCATAAAACAGCATGATTCTAGAGCAGGTTTCGTGATAATCTATGAAAAGCCACCTCACTTTATCGAAAACATAACAGGTTTCGATAAAGTAAGATGGCTTTTCATAGTTCACAAATGAACAGGGGCTGATTGTACTCTTCAGTTTTCCGTATGATCTGTCCCTCAGTGAAGATGTGTCTATGTTGCCGTATCCTCCATGAAACCCGGCTTGCTCAGGGGATGGAAATCGGCGAGTCTTCGTGCAAGGCGGCTTGTGATGACTCTGGAAAACCGCTTGTAGACGTGTCTTAGGAGCGAAATAGAATAGGTAAGTTCTTCTTATCTCTTTTTTTGAAGAACAGCAGAACGAAACTCCTCCGCTCCTCTGGAATTCTCCCTTCGTAGAGAACGGTGTTTAATACTGTACAAGTTTGCGGTACAGTCTGCTTCGAGGTCTCGAGGAGCTCAGCTTAATTCTTATTACTGAGGCCCTCAAAGTAAGTAGCACAACAAGGAGCTATTGCTTTTTAAGTTTTTTTTAAGTAATGTAATACCGCGCAAAGTAGTTTCAACCTATACAACCTAACGCAGTGTGGCTTATTAATGAATGCAAATATAATTCAATTTCCAGTACCTGCCCCCCTACCGCGCAAGTGTCGTCGGCCTCTGTTATCATTAGCAAATAACCACTCATATATTTTAAAACAATTACTTCCGAACTTTCAAATGCTTGCTTTTGCTTTGCTACTATCTTACAGTAATAAATACCATATGTTTACTGTAAATGTATTGTACAAATATTTAATAAATTAAAATTTTATTTATGTAGATAGACAAAATAAGGTTAATGTCAAACATTCAACGTTGCTTATTTTTTGGGGAGTCAAGTCAAACACTCAAGTAGGTAAGTAAAGTACTCTAAAAATAAGCAAAGTTGAGTGTTTGACCTTCTTTGTCTAATACATTTTAAGACAAAGAATAAATGGATAATAAACATAATAAAAAAAATATGTAACCGTTTTTTGTTAAGCTATATTATGCGAAAATATTGAAAACTTAAAATGACGGTGTAAAATGTCGGCTAAATAGTATGTCGGTAAAAAATGTCGCAGAAACCCGAACACTCAGTCTGTTACGTTATGTCTTTATCTAACCTCTTTCCGATTGGTTGCCATTTTGATCACGCTTTTTGTCATTGGTGCTTTCATTGACAATTTGTAAAAGGAAACCATGTATGTCGGCTAACGCTAGGGGGCAGTGCGAATGTGTCGGCCAAGCCAAGTGTTTTTTTTGTCATTTTATTATTCGATTTGTCTCCTTTGAGGTGATTTGTTTGGTTTTGAACTACGTTCTGTAAAGTTTCGTCATTTTTAGAAAAAAAATATTGTTTTGGTGAGTGACAATGTCTTAGTTTTGTAAATATTATTCAAGTTTCATTAAAATTATTAGATGTAAGTAGTAGCGTTAGCTTGATTTGAATAATTTGGTCATGATCTTTCTTGAGTAATAGTAAGCGAGCAGCTGCTGCGTTGCTTGATTCCGATCCGAGTAAGACTTGTACTAAGTTTATTACTTAGAAAGCATGATTTTAGGAATATTACGGCGTTTATAACATTACGTAAACTTATATTTACGTCGATAATTACCAATTATTTACATATTGTACACCACTTTCGATAGGATAGGTTAGTGTGTGAGTTGGCGGGAAGACGCCGGTCAGTTTGAAGGTTAAGTTATTACTTGCTCATCTCTATTTGAACTGATTCCTCTCCTTCCTAGCACATAATGACTTCTATGGAGGATGATGGGGCACCATCAGCAGAAGAATTACCAGCGGGAAATCCTGACGATCTTGCAAAGAACCCTACAGTGCTAAAAGGTACTGTTTGAAATAGTAATTTTAGGTTTACTGTCAGTATTCCTATGAGGATATTTTTTTTTTATTTAAGTGTTTCATATTTGCAGAATCTCATGAACAGATGGCAACCCTTGATGTACTTGTGTGTGGTCAATGTCATTCAGCTTTCCATTTTATTGAAGAATTTAAAGAACACAAGAGTGAAAGTAATTGTAGTGGCAAATCTCCTGTCCGAGATAGTGTGAGTAAATAATGTGTAGTGTAGTGTATAGAATAGAAATTTGGAAATAAGTGTAGTCTATAATAAAGTTATTTTTTTACAGAATGAGAGCAAGGCACAGGTTTGGGCGTTTCTCCTGTGGAAGTGTTCTTCTGCTCGAGATGGATCTGTTATCAGCTCGGATAATAGCTGGAAACTATATCAGCAATGGTGTAGAATGCCTGAGGCACAGCGCACAGCATGGATTACTGCAGGATCTAATGTCCAAGCTTTATCAAAGTTTGCACATGCCAAAGTTGTAAGTAACTTTTTTATTCTGTACCTTCTTCAAAGAACATAAGCGAAGAACCTAGCTGGGTCTGTGTAGGACTCATTTTTTTATTCTCTGCATTTCACATCTCAATGCTATTTAATTACGCAATTATATTAGTTTAATTGATAGTATAAATGCTGCTAGATGTTACTGCACTTAGTGCAGTAACGGGCCCTTTTCTAGTTTTATATTATTAAGCTAGTTTTATTCGAAATTAGGACTTGTCATTGGCTTGTTAAAATATAGGTGTGTGTATAAAAGCTGCTGTTGATATAATATTTTTACCACAAATTCATTTTCATAATGAGATTATGTAATGTTTGTCTAAATAATATTTTATGTCCAATATTTTTCTATTTAAAATTTATCATAATGCAAAAATTCAAAAGTCATAAGTTACCAATTATTTTTATATTGTAGATGGAATTGAAGACTGAAGACCAGCTGGTTCCTGTGCAAACCCCTGTAGCTCAGAGTGAAACAAAGAGACGTGGAAGACCCAAAAAGCCCATTAAGAGTGTAATTAAGCCCCAAATTTATGTTTATAGTATTATAGTGGACCGTTGCCTAAGGCTGAGACATATTACAGCTGCATTGCTACATAAATCGACGCCTGCATGCAAAAACATGGTATCTCAGTTTTAGGCAGTATTAAGATGATAATCTTACTAAGCAAAAAAATCTGCAGAGTGTAAAACATCGTAAAAACATTGTATCTCAGACATACAATTATTTTATTCAACAATTTAAAATTTAACGAAGATATCAGTTATAACTTTTTAATTTTGCATTTTACAATGCTATTTTTATGTGATAAATATTAAACAAATAAATATACTAAAAAAATCTAGAGAAATCCCGTCAGGGCGACATGAGACTAGTTGCTTTTTTCTAGTATATTTTCTTGTTTAATATTTATCACATGAATATATCAGTTTCATACAAACATAGATTGTATGTTTGAGTTACAATATAATTTTACAAAGTATGTATATGAATACGAATTTGATTGTAACTCACAAATATTATATAATTAATCATTAAATAAACACATAAATGGCATCAAAATAATACAAGAGTTTAGGTCTTACCACATTTACTTAAGTAGTCAAGATCAATTGTCATTAGGGCTTATCCGAAATGGCTAAGATTTTTTTGAATCTTTGTTGTGCGTAAAATGCTAAAAACTGAGTTACCATGATTTTGCTTGTAGGTGTCGAAATATGCTAATAAATAATCTGTTGATGTGCAAGTTGCGTTGTGGCCCATCTGTGTGTCTGATTTTTTATATAAAATGTACAAAAGTGATATACAAAGATTTTGTTATGCATTGCAGTGCGGTCTGCCATAGCATGTGCCAGCCTTTATTTAAGGAAATGCAATTTACTTACTATTGTGAATTTAAGTTCACTAATTCAAGCTAAAGACGAGATTCGTCAAACCCTGGGACCATTCTGACAAGGGTAGCCTTGGACCTCTGTCCAATTTGGTAAAGGCACACAGAAACTAGATATATTATTAAAAAAATATATTTGAGTTCGAATTGTATAAACTAATCTCTAAACTTTTTTTTTATTTAGGCTATTTTATTTTAATTCAAGCTTCCGTCATTTCTTACAGGAAGATGACGCTCAACCTTCTGGTGAGGAAAGTGATGGATTAGTTAAAACAAGTTTACCAAAAGCTCCTGTGAACAAACCTCCAAGTACAATTATGAAGAAGGTATGTTGTGTTACAACAAGTAAACCTCTAGCTCTTCAAATTGAAATTCATATCAATGTTTAGAATTAAATTATAGCCTAGTGATACTCCCTTGAGACGGGCGAGCCTGAAGTCAAATGTTGATTTGTCATTGTACTTTGACACAGTCTATAATAATATTACTAAATGGAAAAAGAACTCTTGTTTGTCACTGTTAAGTTTTTCACATCTAAGGCACTAAACAAATTTTGATAAATTATTGAATAGAATTAGATTGGGCCTTGGAGAACGATGTAATCTTTTAAAACATACTCGCCGTCGCCGTCTTGGAGTATAGGATCTAAAAGTGATCCCCACTGATCCCCACACAGTATAACCACAGAAGTTGTGGATAAATTCTAGTCGAAGACTCTTTGCTTTATTACTGGATTGTTTAGTAGTAAGTGAAATTCAATTTGACGGGTAAAAATAATTGACCTATATTACCTTATTTACCTCTTTCAAATATATTTTATTAATTTCCACAATATTTGTACTGCCAAGGAAGTGGCCGAAAAGAACAAAATATGTAGTCCATTTTGGATAGCATGGTGTGAAATGAAAGAGCAGGGTTTAGAAAGTACCATACTAGGAAGCGACTATTGAGTAGCATTGCAGTCGTGTCGCATATTTTTAGGAGCAAATGGACAAGGAATCTGTGCGGAATGCTCAAGAGCGAGTGCCGCCCGAAGAGCGCATAGCGCGGCGCACGGAGCGCGAGGGCGCAGACCCGTCCGAGGCGGGCGAGTACGTCGTCGAGAAGATACTCGCCAAGCGGTTCAACCCGCGCCGCAAGCAGTACGAGTACTTGCTCAAGTGGGAGGGATATCCGCAGTACGTATTGAACTTTATCATCTTCTAGGTAAACTTTAGATTTATTGCATATATCAAACATTTAAATCAAAGCTAAGGTAAATATTAGCAGTAAGTATATAAATAAATAATAAATAAATATTTGCATACAAACAC
This sequence comes from Chrysoteuchia culmella, assembly GCA_910589605.1. Classification (NCBI taxonomy): domain Eukaryota; kingdom Metazoa; phylum Arthropoda; class Insecta; order Lepidoptera; family Crambidae; genus Chrysoteuchia; species Chrysoteuchia culmella. Next base: position 10,512,556 of record OU342651.1, read on the forward strand.
ACCAATTATCTAGCCCACATTAAGTTTCATTAAGAACTTGTGTTATGGTTACTAGATAACGGATAAACATACTTATATACTTTTTTTTTTGTAAATCCATACATAATATACATATTACAGTTACAGTATATACTATTTTACAGTTGTTAATTCTGTACTCTACTTTAGTAATAAATAGATTGCAAAATATTTTTGACTTAAATATATTAAATGTTTGCAGCGATCAGAATACATGGGAACCAGTTGAGAACATGGAGACATGCAAGCATCTGCTAGAAGCATTCGAGAAGCAGCTGGCACGCCAGAAGGAACTTAAGGCAATGCGCGCGCAGCAACTGCAACAACATCCTGTACAAGTATGCTATAATTTCATAAATCCTAATCCTAACTAATAATAATAAATAATAATATTATAAATGCGAAAGTGTTTGTTTGTCCTTCTTTGACACACTAACTAAGCAACCAATCGACTTGATTTTTGGCATAGAGTTAGTTGAAAGGACGGAGAGTAACATATGCTGCTACTTTTTATCTCGATATTCCCACGGAAACGGGAACACGCGGGTGAAACCGCGCGCGGAAGCTAGTCTAAAATAATTCTTTCAATAGCTTTGCAGATGTCTGATAAAAAAATATATTTCAGCAATAAAACTGAATTTTTCTTTATGTTTTTAAATCAGATATCTAAATGTTATAGTAATAAACTTACTTGTTGTAGGTGAAACAAATCAACACACCTGTACCACAGATTGTCAAGCAAACTGTGAAGAAAACAGAGAGCCCAATGCTGACTCCAACTGGGTAAGAATAAAAATATTTTTTAGGATAATATTTCGCACTATGTTACTAAGCTTTACTTGAAGAGATGCATGTTACATTTTGGCTTGCGAAAGTTTTTTACACACAACAATTAACCTAGCCCCAAAGTAAGCACTGTAAGGCTTGTGTTTTGGAATACTAAAGTATCTGATATAAATACATATAGTTATACATATTGTATAAGTATTTATGCGTAATAATAAACATCCATGACTCAGGTACAAATGCTCGTATTCATCATACAAACAGTTGGCCCTACTGGGATTCGAACCCCGGACCTCAGTGTAGGCGACACCTTGAAACCGGTGTACGTACCACTCTACCACGGAGGTGGTCTATGGTGGATATGAAAGTTACAGTTTGTCACCTACTTTGTGTTTTTGTTGAAGTCGACTACAACGTTCAAGCAAAGTGCGTGCATTAGACCAAGTAAAAGCTTGGTGCGGCGCAGAGGAGGAACCGGCTGCGAAAAAAATGAAGAAGGAAGTTTCTTCAGAAGATGAAGACTATTCAGACCCAGATTCCATAAAAGGTTCTGTTTTTTTTTTGTCTAGTTATCTGCCATATTTCTTTGTTTGATAGCATTTTCGACCATTTTTTCTAACATTGCAAAGACAAGTACTGACCTATACTGATTATTACAGCGGAGAAGAAAGTTCTTAATGGGCAGTCTTCACCAAAGTCATCACTCGACCCTGAACTGGTCAAATCTTTGGGTCTCACCGGGAAAGGGATGCCAAATATCAAAGGAGTCATTAAAGTCGACCCCAAGCATATGCCGAATCTATCCACTGGTAAATTATGTTGTATTTGCTTAATATAGTATTATTATTGTTATTTATAACTAAACTGATGCATTGCTTAGCCTCATAATAAGAATTATTTGTTATGTTTTTAGCTGATGAGCTACTAAAGATGTAGGTCCAGTTTTAAACCATTATTTTTGCTAACAGGTGTGTATATAATGTCTAAGAGTTCAGGCATAATGAAGATTGACTCTCCAGGGAAGATAGGACCTGGACTAAATATAGATCAAGATGTGATTAGGAAACAAATATTAGCTGCTAAACAGGTATGCACTCGCATCCATGATATTTTACTCTTATATTTTAGTGCATGTAGAAGTTTTTTTACAAAATTCATTGTCAATGCAGTATTAAAATTTTACAATTTTAAAATTAATGTAATCATTCTCTTTCTCCAGAAAAAGACTGAAGAAGTTAAAAAATTAGCTTCGCCCGTACGCTCACCACTTACCCCTCAGGTATGTCGTGCCTCAGTTATATTTAGACATTATTAATTGTTAAACTGTTATATTGTGTCAATTTATTATTTCATTTTTGTAGATGAAGAAATCAATATCGGCGTCAGGGCAACAGGTGACGGAAAAGACCATCATCACGCCTTCAGGGCAGAAGATCATACAGCGTACGATACAACGGCCGACATCCGTCACTTCCGCTGATAAATCACCAGTTGCTATTCTCAACAAAAAGCTTGCACAGGTCAGTTTTATGTAAATGTTATAAGTGGGGTGCACCATATTACCACAGAAAATATAATAGTACTAACATACAGAAGTTTCACTCCGCAAATTCATATAAATAAATAGCGACTCTTGCTCCGACACAATAAAGTGCAGTTTAGGTCGCACATTGTTTCTTCCCAAAAGTTCAATTTGCCAAGCCGTTGCCTCTCTTTCTAACGTCTTAGTCTTATCCTTTCTGACGACGACAGTCTTACTGACTCCTTCATGCTATAGTCTTTCGAGTAGGGCACGAACTGTAGGCTAATATACTAGTCTAAGCGCGGAGTAAGACTCCCTCTGATGTTACTTTAAGAACTATTACGTTTATTAAAAATGTATAGTATTTAACAGTTTAGATGAGCAAATTGTTTTTATTTCAAGTGTTTGCCAGACGATAAGTTAACCCTTTAAAACCGCCGTGGGAGAGTGGTATATATACCGATTTCAAGATGTCGCCTACTCTGAGGTCCTGTGTTCGAACCCCGGCAGGGCCAATGCTTTTATGATGAATACAAGCATTTGTATCTGAGTCATTAATGTTTATATATATTTCTACACATAAAAATACGTATATATGTATCATTTAAGGGCGTGTATTCCATATAAGCAATTAGGCAGTGCCTACCTCATTAAGAACCTAAATAAATATACCACTTGTGTTTAGGTTAATTTAGTTTAATTTGTTTCTGTTATTGTATAACGAAACTTCTATTCAACAGACACCCACTATTATGCTAAATACTCAACACACCTACGGTAGGCAGTCTCCGAATTGCCTACTTGACGCAAGCAGCGTTTCATACGAAATAATTAGAAAAAGTATTGCTCAAATATAATCCGGCCACGGCAAGAAGGGTGCCATGTGTACGTGTAACGTTCTAGCTTACAAAGTCCGGAATATATCAGTATAAAGTAAGCAAGTAAAGCCTACCTGGGGAATCAAATTTTGTTGCCGAGTTATTTTAAAACTATGATATTATATTTCCTAAGATTATCATTAAAATTAAATGATGTAAAGGACAATTTTGTTTAAAATTTAAAACTTGTGATGATTAACGTATTTATTTAGATAAGGATTAATATCATGCCTATGAAAACAATTGGGCGATTTTTTTGTATTAAAATTTTAAAATGGATTGAATTTCTTCATTGGATTCACTCATCTTGACAGTAAGAAAAACAAATGAAAACACACATTTTCCTTATTTGAATTTGGAATTATCTTCTTTAAAATTTAAACTTTTAATGATACCAAAACCAGCCAGATACAAATAATTTAGCCAAAGAGTATTACAAGTTCATACATACTATAAGCGAAAATACTTTTTCCCCAACCTAATATTTATATTTATTGAAATAAAACAACTTTTACGGATATCAAACGCGCTATATTTCCACGAACTAAGTTGTAATTGTCCGTATTTTTAGGTTTTTAGGGGTTTTTTTATGTTCCCGACGTTTCGGCACCTTTACAGCTACCGTGGTCACGGGATGACGGACTGACTGACTGCCAAAACATAAGATTTACGTATTTATATTTATGTTTAAAACCGTAGGGCGATAGTTTGCTGCGTCGCGGCGGCGGCGGCGGCGGCGGCGGCGGCGCGAGTCGCGGGCGCGGGCGCGGCTCGTTCAGCGCCGTGGCCACCGCGGGCGGCAACATCGTGCGGCTGCGCGAGAAGGTCATGTCTATCGCCGAGTTCGAACAGGTGGGCCTTTTTTATTACGGTAGTATGTAACTGATCGACTAAAAAACTTTGAGCGACTACAATAATAGGTGAGTGACTTAGTCGCCAAGCTAACCTAAACTTAACCTGATAAATATCAAACAAGAGAATATGCTAGAATAAAGCAACTTCATCTCTCATGTCGCCTTGATGACGGGATGACATGAGACGCTTTTTTCTAGTATATTTTCTTGTTTAATATTTATCACATAATAATAGCATTGTACAATGCAAAATTAAAAAGTTATAACCTAAACCTATTTTTCCGTAACCCAACCTACATTTTTAGCCGTTTTTATAGTAATTTTTGTCAACTGTTCTATTATATTCCTTTTTATTATGATTTGAAATTGAATTGAGGTTTGCGTTGCTTGTTTCGCAACAAAATGTGTCAGCGTGTGGTAGACGCTTGATGTGATGAAGGGGCGAAGTATCTATTGAGCACACTCTGATAATGATAATAATAACAAGAAACCGTAAAAGTATCATGGTGAAACCCGCAGTTTCACCATGATACTTTTATGATTTCTTGTACGTTTACGGCTTAAAAGTGCATGGCATGTAAATCGTAAGCCAACGTTTAAGTAATCGTAAAAGTAACAGTGCAACCTACTGTTAGTGTAACATTTATAAACAACACAATAGTTTTTATCACACAAAAGTTTTAGTCAACTCAATTGAGGAGATCCTTAGGAGAACTAAAGTAACTGATATCGCTCCAAGGATTGCTCAGCTGAAGTGGCAGTTGGCGGGACACATAGCGAGAAGAACCGATGTACGTTGGGGCGGAAAGGTGCGGGAATGGCACCGAAAGTGCAAAATCAATCGGAAGTTCCGACCTTTCGTAATCGGAACTGAAGCTCCGCAACATCTCTACCATTGACTATTGTATTCCCTGTGTAGTCGGACGGGTCGTCGGACACGTCGGACGGCATCGAGGACCCGTTCCCCTTGGAGTTGGGCCCCATCCCGCCGACGAGCCCCGACCGGCCGCTGTCGCTGTGCCCCGAGACGGGGCGCCGCCTGGCCCGGGCCGAGGGCGAGCCCACGCCGCCGCCCACGCCCTCGCCGCCGCCCACGCCGCCGCCCGCCACGCCGCCGCCGCACCAGCCCGCCGCCATGCTCATGAAGGTGCGCCCTCGATACAGCTCGGCTAACTAATGCTACATTTACATGTAGTGTCTGTGAATAAACGCGCATATGAAACGGTTATTGTTTTGCTTTTGTTGTAAGTGTGAGTACTGATACGCGCCAGCTTTCGGTAACCGACCTATACATCAGATACAATATTGTATAACATTAAAAAAAGCTGTGTTGAGCTCTGGTGCAACACTGCATTCGAAGACTTGCGCCTGCGCTTAAATGCTCACGCTATGCACAAATAATTCTTACGTAATTAACTCTTAAGAAATTTACAAAAACAGAGCATTAATAGAGATATTTAAGCAAGTTAAGAAGAAAACGAATCTAATATTCATAGAACTCTCAAGTATAAATCTGTATAATGAAATGTCTTTTCAAGCTCTTTTATTTTAAGAAATTGATAGTTTTTTATTTGTTTATTATTTGAAGGGGCAAACGCCACAGCGAGGCCAGACAGGTAATCAGACTCCATAGCCGGAACCATTTAACCAAACGTGTACGTGTTTTAAAAACTGTAATAAAATACTTGTCATAACTGTAACCGTACGTTTCTACATAGGTCGAAATGTCTCCTGGTGGCACGACAGGAATGCTAGTGCAGGGTGACGGAGCGCAACCTTCTCTACCAGTTCTGACAGACGAAGATGGCGTAAGTAGTAATTCTAGTCTTATGTCAAAACACATTTCAATGCGTTGTACTTGCCTATAAGTGTTTTAATAACTATACAAAAAATTTGTGAAATAAACTTAAAATATTAAACAAAAAATATACTAGAAACACTTTTTTGAGTTATCTGCCTTTTGGAACAAATATCTCATTTTCTTATATTTCAATAATGACTAGTGTATTAATAGTCTATACTAATATTATAATGAGGAAAGATTCGATTCATTTTTTGTTTGTTGCAACGAATAAACTCAAAAACTACTGAACGGATTTGATTGAAATTTGGTACACAGATAGAAGATAGCCAGTTTATGAACATAGGATAATTTTTATCCCGATTTTACCACGGGAACGGGAACCACGCGGGTGAAATACTTAATAAAACTGTATCTTGTAGACGGAGGTAAAGGTAGAAGCGAGCGCAGTGAAGCAACTTCTAGAAGAAGGCGTGGATGAGGGCGAAGAAGTGGGCCTGCTTCACTCCGGCCATCCACCAATCATGATCCGCGGAGAAGACGGCGTACTCTACCAGGTTAGAACTAATCACTATTTCAGTCCATATTGTTACAAGTTTATTTTATTGCCGAAACACAGTTGAGGCCGAATATTGGACGGGGCATGACTATCTATCTACTCATGTAATTCAAATTTGCCAAAACTATATTAGTATCTAACTATTAGCCGACATGTTTTGCTGAACGTCATCATCATCTCACAGCCACCTGACTCCTACTGCTATATTGGCCTCCCCGAAGGATTTCCACGACGATCGGTTCTGCGCTCTACCCTACAGTGCCTACAGTGTCTTCCCGTGACTTTCACCATCGTTAGTCGTCGTCAGAACTAATAAACGATTCATTGGTTACTAAAACGTGCTTTCCTCAAAATTTTTACCGACTTCAAAGAAGGAGGAGGTTTTCAGCCGTCTTTGTGAAGTTATGACATTACTTACTATCCGACCGAAACAATAAGCGCATGACAGCTGAGGAAGACTTAAAAAACTAACTAAAAAACTGAAATTTCAAGAAGCGTCAACGGATTTATTAGTTAATCACTTTAGCGCTAATTAATCAGATAACAGAAGTGCGGTGATAGAAGTGGGCTGCATGTGCCGGAAGTGCTAAACCGCATTTACTATTGTATTGGTTTAGTATTCAACCAAGACAATTAGGCGCATGACAGGAATGCGGTTTTGCACTTTTGGCACCTGCAGCCCACTTCTATCACCGCATTTCTGTTATTATGTGATTAATTAGCGCTACAGTGATTAACTAATTGATTACCGCTTCTTGAAATTTTGTTTTTTTACTTAGATTTTTAAGCTTTTCTCCTAATTGTCTTGGTCAGATAGTACATAAAATTTGTGATAGGTGGCGGGTGAAAACGAGGCTGGGCAGACGCTGCTCGTGGCGGCGGAAGGCGTGGAAGGAGTAGAAGGTGCCGTGGACGCGGGCGGCGATGCCGACGACGGCGTCATGTACGTCACCAGGGAGGACGGCCAGGTAAGATAAACGGGAAAAATTACTAAATGTAGTGCTTTTGAAAATTCTACGGACCCTATTCCGTGACTCAGCAGTGTTCTTGAGAACAGTTAGAAAGGGACGTCGCTACATGCAATGACTAAGCGCGTTCCTTTCTAGCAGTTCTCAAGTATTGATAACTGCTGGAGTAAGTTCTGGAATAGGGGCCTAAGTGTTGTGTTACATTCAACATTCTTCACCTACTTAATTTTCAATGTTGTGAAAAGTGACTCGACGAGGATCTCGATGGCTGCGGTTGTATTGGTTTAGTAATTTTGATCAGCCACATGTCACCAAAAATGTATTATCTCGTGTTTCTCCGTTACTTGGAAGACACGTTTAGCTGTTCATTCTGGCTGCATTTGCAGTCGTTAACATTAACTACCACTAATCTGCTTAATGGATTAGTGGTAGTTAATGTTAACGACTGCAAATGCAGCCAGAAAGAACAGCTAAACGTGTCTTAAGCTCGCGTGCCGAGGTATGGTCCATTCTCCTTATCCACCCTTAAGGACTGCCCCAGCAATCTAAGCGGCATCAGAACTAAAATACTTCTTAAGGCGGTAAACCGTAGCGTATTCCGCCACTAGAAGCGGGGGCGCAGAGCAAATTGCTCAGAGAGATTCGTATTTTTAAACAATCGAATAAAAGCGATTGTATAACGCTGCTTTCGTATGCAAATCTTGCGATTACGTATGCGAAAAGTAATTAGATTGTTTCAAAAATACAACTCGTGCTCCACCGTCGCCGCGCGCGGGATCCGCTGCTCCGCGGCGGGGTCTAACCTAACATGCGTTTATAATTTTTGAATTTTTCAATGCTATATCACTAATGATATAGTTTAAATAAATAAACTACCTAATTTTCCCGACGTTTCGGCCAAGTTACATCGGCCGTGGTCACGGGCTGATTGGAGATGCGATGCTACGTCTCGCTATCTTCCGAGGTGGAATCTTCATCCACCGTCCAGTTTTTTCTCCACGTATCGTGACACACAACACTAAAAGTGTCCCTATTCTGTAGGTACCACAGCCGTATTCTGATTGTTAGAAATCCACGAAGCAAAAGCGATTTTTATCACTGGAATCCAAATCAAAGTTTAAAAGTGTATATTTTTTAAATAGAAAATATTGGAAAAAATGAATTCTCAGTGAATTCTCAGATGGGACTCGAACCCACGACCTTTGGAAACCCGGTCCAATGCTTTAACCACTGAGCTACTGAGACTTAACTTTTGACTTAACTTTACTGAGTTGTTTTTTTTTTTTTCAATATCTTTCTATTTAAAATGGATCATAACATCTGCGTGTCAGAACGAACTAACATATTGTTTATTTTCCAACAAGGACGTGCTGGCCATCGACCCGTCGCAACTGGCGCAGCTGATGCCGGGCGGCGAGGCGGCGCCGGCGCTGCAGCAGGTGGCCGTGCAGGTGGAGGGCGAGCCCGGCGAGGACGCCACGCAGGTCATCGCGCAGCTGCTGCAGGCCGACCTGCCCTCGCCAGGTGAGCGCGCACTGCCACGCCTATACTCCAGCCATCTTACGGAAAGAATGTTTGTAAACAAACATTTGAGCATTTTTCGTAATTATTTCACAAATTCGTTATATTTCAGTTAACTTATACCATGTACCTAACTTGGACATAGGTAAGCTATTTATGAATGAAGTGTACATATTTATACAACTTTTCGGGTTAATATGGACGGTTTGTTTACAAATATTCATTCTTTAAAATGGCTGAAGTATAGGTGGTATCTAATATCTAAAAGTCCACGGAGGAATCATAATATCTCAGCCTCTTGACACTTACTATTGGGTATAGGCCGCCCCTAAGGATCTCCACAAGACGATTGGTCTTGCGCTGCCCGCATCCGACGGCTTCTCGCGACCTTCACTAGATCATTGGTTCACCTTGTCGGGGGCCTACCCACGGAGCATCGTCCGTTGTCCGACTGGTCGAATAATGATTCTATTGTTAAAATTAATGTTTTTGTTTCATTCATTAAATCGGTTCATCACACTAATTGAAATCGCCCAATCTCAGCGAAATATTTGTCGTCAATGGGAAGTAGGTAACGCTGTCAGCGAGTTGTTAACTCGTAGGCGTTTCGTCGGCAACGAGTAGCAAACGGGTCGATGGCAGACACGGGTGAACAACGCGTTGTCAACGCCTAGTACACGTATTTCAATTTAATGTTGAAATATCCACTCTAAATAACATGATACTAAAGCTCACATTTAAATGCCATACAATGAGATCAGTACAAAGGAGTCTACGTTGAGTCTTTTACGAAGTTTACGAAAGAAGACCTTAACGAAGTTCGTAAGTTCCCGGATCTGACTTACAATAGATGATAGATCTGACTTATCAATACTATTTATGTGATAAGATAGTAAATATACTAGAAAAAAGCAACTTGTCTCATGTCGCCCTGACGGGACTCGAAGTTGCTTTTTTCTAGTATATTTACTTGATTAAAAATTATCACATAAAAATAGCATTGTAAAATGCAAAATTAAAAAGTTATAAGTAATCAATACTTTTTATAAACTGGTTAAACGTGAGATGGCGAAGCGGTCGCTACGTAAATAGGCTTTTTGTAACGACACGACACTAATCTCAATATACACATCACACAATTTATTCAGTTTTACAATTACTTAAGAAATTCATAATGGTTACTACAAAGTAGTTGTTATCTGTAAATAAAGTTAAAGCGCTTATAGTTAGTTGCAAAAGATACCACTAGTTTCATTTCAGCAATAAACGTAACTTTTGTTTTCAGGTGGCACGCGGCGTGTAGTACTATTATTACCAGACGGCAGTTTAACGATGACTGAACTAGACAAAGAACAATACGAATCCATAACAGAAGCAAGTAAAGCCCAAGAATAAGTGTAACATATTAAATATAATGTGAAAATATTATTAATAATAAATTACCAGAAGGTAATAACTGTATGATTGACAATATAAATAGTAAACTTTTAAGCTGCAGTAAGGTTAAACATTTCGATTTGACTATTAATTCATCAAACCCGAACCGGACACAGGTGTCCAGAGGACAATGGAAAATCTATTGTCTCATAATCCGGGGCCTAAAGGTTAAAAAGAGGAATAAAGTGCAGAGCGAGATAGGCAACAACAAAGAAGAGTGGAGTGAAAATGAGGCTGTTTTTGAGAGTGCACTGATGCGATTTACAGTTTTCACAGTATAGCAGTGATTATTACATCGAGATCTTAAATGAAGACTTAATGCAAATAACAAGAAATAGCAGAAATTTAATTCAAAGTTCACGAAAAACTATACAAACTATTTATTTGAAAGAAGTTGCTCTGGTACTAGCCTTTAGCTGGCTGTTTATTTATGACTAGCCAGGATATTTTCAATACAGACTAAATACAATAAATTTCATGATTTCATGAAAATTAATGTGTTTACGTACGTAGTTGAATAAGATTTACACATAATAAAGTCTTATAAATTGTGCGGCTAAGCTGGCGGTATAAGCTTATAAAGATTGTGCGGACTAGTCTACTTGTTTGTCAGCTTATATAAAAGTATTTTTCTCAGGGCATACATAACACTTTAAGTCTTCCCTTATTTATGAACACTAAAAGTAGATATACATTCTATTTACTATGATTTAAATTAGTCTTAAAAAAAAACATTACCGACTACTACACAAGTGCCAGTCAATGATTGATCACGTTTTACTAATAAGCATGGAATAAATAGTATTTCTGCTCTAATAAAGGTGTAAAAGTTACATTTAATCATAGGCTTATATCGAGATGGACGGTAAAAGTGTATCTATCTTGATATTGGTTTGTGCATTTATTTAAAATGAGATCAAAGTAATTGTACATCACGCCATAAAGAGAGTTGGCAGAGTATCAAAGGCGCAGCTTAAGAGAAATGTATAAACATCGCTCTAGGTACGCGTCAGCGACGCCACATTTGGCATTTGTTGGGTTTAAGATGTTGTCCGGAAACATTCGATTTCGCATATACCCTGCCCCATTAATAGGTTTTTACTATCTGCATTGGAAAGCAAGCAGCTAGCACAATCTATGTTTTTCTTGTATTCCCAGTCCAGCATGTGGGATTGCACAGAAATAAATAAATTATATCAACTTGCAAAAGGTTATGGTAGATTATTTGCTAGATAAACATTTTGCACCCTAGCATGTATGAAAGTTCTAAAAAGCTCAATTCGTTATATAAATATATATTTTTTGGATGATCCACTAACAAATGTGTCCATCGTTCCAGCAGCGCCGCGGTCTCCGATTTGCTTGAAAAAAAAATCACCATTTAGGCCAATTTTTTACCTGACAGGAAAAAATACGTTTGATTTTTTCCCCCCACTGGATTCGAAGATATACGGGTTTTTTTGTGGCGCTGCTGGAACGACGTCGTTATGGCAGCGCAACACTATATCTCATTAATTTCATAATCTCTCAGCTATAATAAATCTGATTAGACACAGATTTTTGCCTTTTTTTCCATTTCACACAAGCTAACATCCACCCGTGAATGTCGACAGATTCAGGAGTAATCGTGGGTCACTTGTGGCGCTGCTGGAACGACGTCGTTTCAGCAGCGCCACGGCTAAATCTCAGGAATTCGATTTTTTTACTGGGATCGTGTGGCTGTATATCGTCCCCTTAGTGCCCGCATCATAACGCACGGCAAATATTGAATATCTACATTTCATCGTGGATTAAGGATTTTATAGGTAGAACGATGGACACCTAACAAATCACGACTAACACCCTCGCCTCTAAGCTATAAATGCCAATACCACCAAAATGTATTTTTTTTGTATAGAAATGTATATCGAAAAAGATAGTGGTTTGACAAGTGTGTATCGTACACATGGCGCGGAACGTGAATCATCGCATCCATCCCACACCGGCCGGCGGGACTATTACCTATCTTTGCAACGCTGTTACTGTTTACGTCATCTATCAACAGTGCGGCCTCCGCCAAAAAAACGATGAACTACAATGTGCAATTTTAGTTCAAATAACTTCTGTTTGTAAATAAAAATTATATTAAGTATTGGAAGCAAAGTTGCAACCGCGCAAAATCTTAACTGCAAAGCATGTAGTTGTATGTTCAAATTATCCTATTTCTGAAATAATGATATAAATGTACGGTCAACGGCAGGTCAATCTTTGCAAAACTGACAAATTTCTCCAATCGACTTTGAACTTTGAAGACGTAAGCCCTCGAGTTCGGAATCGTTTGAAAAAACGACATTATATTTCTATTGAAAACGCTGTAACGGTAGTGTAACGCAATAAAATGCTGGACATCCTACGGCACACAATAATTCTCAAGTGACTCACTGTTAATAAAAAAAAATTATCTAACATTTTGTTAATATTAAGTTATGTATAGAATATTTTTTCGGACTTGTATTACTTATGTGATGAAGATGTATTTTATAGGGCGACTTTCACCAACTGCCAACAAACACAAAAAGCGTTAAACATTCAAAATATCACTGCATTCAGTCATTTGCATGAAGTTCAAAGTGACAGGACGATGTTCATATATGTTAAGCGCTACATAAACGGTATTTAGTAAGTGGCGGTTCGTGAAAGTCACTAGCACACACTAGCTGTACTATCATTATTATAATTTTTTAAATTCAAGTGAAATATGTCGGTGGCCTATCAATTTTTTTTTATTCTAATATTAGCATTTAATCTAGGACGTATTTTAAGTTCTTATTAATTTTATATAAATAGATTAAATAAAAAATTGTATAAAGAGTTGGTAGTTTGAATTTTAGCACTTGGCCTATGGCCAGTATTGAATTAAATGTTAACCTAGCTTGGCGCATGGGGCCTTAACTACAACATAAGAGTGGCGAGCCGTATACCCAAACATGAACGCACACAGTCGGTTATCTCTCATTTTATTTTTAAAAATGTACCACATCTAACAGCGCGCTGTCACCTTTTTCGGTGACCTTCCTTTTCTGTCGCTCAGATCCGTCACTTGTCAGAGCGAGAAAGACTGACGAAACGCTATCGCGCCGGCGCCGCGCCGCGCCGATGCTGACGCATGCTATAGAATTCTGTCAGTCTTTCTCGCTCTAGCAAATGGCGGTTCTGAGTGACAGAAAAGGATAGAGCGAGGACAAAGGCGATAGCGTGCTGACAGGTGTGGTCCAACCCTTACCCTTCCATTACAAAAACGGCCACTATTACGAGCGACTGTAATGCCTGAACTGAGCCCTGCGTAAAGTCAATCGTATTCATTTGACAGTTCATATTGTATCATATTAAATGTCATTCCATACAAATCGCAACCGATTGAATACGATATGAACTGTCAAATGAATACGATTACCTTACGCAATCGCACCCCTGATTACGAGTTTAGCAAACTATAATATAATAATAGTTTTCGAAAACTATCGCTTTGTCCCTTTCATATCTATAGACTGTTTTATCGACATGTGTAGAGATCGCTTTGTCCCTTTCATATCTATAGACTGTTTTATCGACATGTGTAGAGCATCATAAAGTTATCGTCGAAAACATTGACAGTAAATGTCAACTCGAATTAGGGTTCTGCTGTCGACTACGTAATAAAATCATAAGGAGAACAATAATAAATGTTAGGTACAGTCTGGGGAACCTTCCGGTTGACTAGTTTTTTAGGGAGCGATATTAAAAAAAACTAATAGATATATAGAAAACGTTTAAAACACAACTAATTAAACATTTTTAGGTGTTTCATTTGCATGATAAATTATTTCTTTAACCTTAGTACTTTCCGAGAAAACTTCCCAAAAACCTCAATTGGTCAACCAGGAAATTCCCCGATTGTACCAATATCTGATCGACGTCAGTACACTTGCACTACGAAAACCGCTATTACGAGCGATAACATAATGGCATTGGAACTCAAGTTCGAAGCAATAGTTGGTTCTTTCTTATGATCTTGGCTCCAAAGTGTAAAGAAAGAACGTGCTGCTGACTCTACTTTATAATTTGTGTCCTGCGCTCTGCTTGCGCGCATCACTGGGACTGGAATGCACGAGGTAGGAACGACACGGTGAAGCGGCGCAGACTGGGGTAGCTGGTGGCATTTTCATCTTAGATTTCTTTTACTGGTATTAATGCTAAAATATGCTATGCTATAACAATAGATCTTTTTTAGGTTGCAGTGACTACAGACAGTTTGCGTCCCACACCGGCCGGCGGGACTATTACTAATCTTTGCAACTTCTGCTTTACGTCACGTATCAACAGTGCGGCCTCTACCAAACAAACGATGAACTACAATGTGCAATTTTAGTTCCTGTTATTGCTACCAAATTGTTTTTGGCGCTAGCGTCATAGCAACACGCGGCGTCTCTCACTCTCGCACCTAGGTAAGAGCGCGAGAGAGTGAGACGTCGCTATACGAACCATCGGATCAGCGAGCGATTAGCCAGCAAAGCAATCGCATACGTAATACAATTTTTATCGATTTTTATGTGTTTGACGTTCCGCAGCGATAACGCGATAATTGATAATTTTTAGGTAAGGTACAGATTTAAGACAAATAACAAATATAGAAGATGTTGTGACCAAACCTAAAAACTCAAATGGAGACGGGTAGGACATATGCTGAGAGAAAATAAAAACAAATGGACCATGGACATAACAGTATGGACCCCTAGATTCCAAACAAAAATAAAAAGAGGCAGGCAAAGAAAACGATGGTCTGATGAGATTCAAAAAACAGCTGGTCCAATGTGGTGCCGAACAGCTACTAAAGGAGAAGAGTGGAAGAGGCATTTGTGCCGCAAAGACACGCCGGCAGTTAGAACTAAGTGTAAAGTATAAAATATTTAAGTATTTAAAACAAAATAAATGTTATGTTGGCAATGAAATAAAGGCTATAATAAAAGGTAATAGCCCCGCGGAGCTGCATAGCCTGCTAGGCGAGCTACAATGTAAATTAAAATATAGCCTTAGGCGTCCAATTCGCGATTGGTCCAGTTCACATTATTCGAGGTTGGTTCAATTCGCAGTTGGTCCAATTTGCGATTGGTCAAAATATAAAGTGTATTTCCAAAATTAATCATAATCATATAATATGATTTTAGAATTTTTGCATTTTTCAATGCTATTTTTATATTCATGATAATTTTTTTAAATAGAAAAATATTGGATTTATCTATATACTTAATTCAGGTTCGCAAAATTTGTGACGACTCGATAGGGACTTTGGCGCGTAGTACGCGGCCGAGTAAGGTATCAAATTAAAGGTACTCGAGTCTATTTGTTCCGAAAATTATAAAATATACAAAATGTTAAACGTGATGATCACAAACTGGAATTAAAAAGTGTCATTATTTTCGCATAATTTTGAATTTTTCGTCGATCGACGAACCCGAGTATCGGGTTGTAACCGCCCTAGTCATAAATAATCTATGCACATATTGTACTGTATTTATTCATACTTATTTACAATCATAACTTGTGTTTCAAATTCCTACTAATTTCAACAATTGGTTTTAAACAATCACAAAAAAAATTTGGCCCAACAGCGAATTGGACCAACTGCGAATTTGACAAACTGCGAATTGGGCAAACTGCGAATTTGACCAAATGCGAATTGGATTAACTGCGACGACATTTTTTTGAACATTGGACCAAATGCGCCTAAAGGACAGCAGTTACGGTTTAACATATGTACTACGAATGCCGCCGCTATTATTAGCGACGTGAGGGCGCTCCCAAGGTCAAGTCAAAGTGTAAAGCCATATGTGCTGTTGACTGTACAGTCGGGAATTTCCAGGTTGACCAGAGACTATTTTCGGGAAGCTTTATTAAAAAAAAGTAAAAGATTTACAGAAAACGTTTATATCACAAATAGGGTTGGGTAAATTTCACGAAAAATTTCAGTCGGTGAAATATTTAGTTAGTATAAATTTCATTTTGGTTTCAAATATTTCAGTTTGAAGCGAAATTTATTTTTGAAGTTTCATTTGGCTTTCAACCCTGTCAAGGCTTCTTTTTGTAGCAAAATTGCGAAGAGAACTACTCCAATGTCTAACCCATCCATATCCTACTAACTACTAATCCTATTCTACTAAAAAGTTGTGAATGTTTGTTACCCAATCACGGAAAAAGGCTGCCGGTTTTTCGATAAAATACTCTTACAGATAGTGAGTAGCTTGGAATGCATTTTATAACGATGTTTCCACGGGAAACATTTCGGGCACAGAATACTTAATAGTACAATTTCGGGCGAAAGACTTGCGTGCATCCACTTGCGCAAATGGACTTTGCGTGAAAGACATTGGCGCGAAAATACATTTGCGCGAATGATCATATTTTGTCCAGTTTGTTATTTACAATCTCCATTTTATATTATAATAGTTTTGGAATCGAGCTCGAGACGCTATTTTTATACTTACTTTTTTTGTTTACTTATGTGGTGAAATTTTACATCTTGTAAATCTTGTTTTACGGGTTTAAAGCTTTAATTTACTTACTGTGATAATTTATTATGGTGGTGTAAAAACTTAGAAGCTTGATTTTTACAGTTCGAGGGAACCATAATAGAGACCTTAATCTTTTTTAATATCAATTTGATACTCCGCGTGTTTCTTTCTGAGGATTAAGTCTTTGAACGCACAGAAATACACACGGACAACAGATCCTGTAAAGGTTCCTTTTCACGTTTGAGATATAGAATCATTTTTTTTTTCTTTTTAAATCATTGATTTTGGAAAAGATGTGATTTATGACTTTAAACTTTCGCGTTCCATTATAATTATAAATTAAAACAACGGGACTAATACGCGACATTTATGCTGTAAACTATGTACCTTACAGCTTGACGATTCTGCTATGTTGCTTAGCCGTGGTCACAAACAGAATAAAATGTCAAGCTCTAAGTACATAGTTGTACTACTACCATGGACGATTAACCACTGGACGCGTAACAAAGGCCCGCGTTCGCCTTTACCCCTCTGTCACTTACCCTGCCTTTTAGACACAGTAAGCAATATGGCGTTGTCAGTATGACGCGAGATCTCGAAGTGGAACATTATCTGAAAAATGGGTAAATACGCTGAGTTAATTTGTAAAAAACATACCGGACAATCAAAACATTTTTCTTTTCACGCGTAAGTATAATTTCAATCTATTAGAGTAGCAATTTTTCGTAAAATAAATAAAATTTGGTATGTAAACAAAATGTAATACGTCATTTCAAAAAGTAATCCAAAGAGTATGTAATCACTACGTTTTAATCAACGTTTGAAGTAATCATTGTACGTGTAAATTCTTCAAAGATATTGCATAAGTAATTTGGTTGGATTATATGTATCACTCATTCAATCAATTGTCATTTTTATGTCGTATAGGGCTTGAACATATCGATAAACATATCGATGTATGTAAATGAACGAACGAATCCAATTTTAATGTAGGAACTATTAAAATTAATTTCAGATTTACAGTTGAACCCCTAACAAGAAGAAATTGGGTGGAACCGGTGCGCAGGGAGATAACATGGACGAGGACTCAGGTCTTAGATAACATCTAAGGTCTGATGATGGAGCCAGAAGATAACTATAGGAACTCTGTAATTATACGACGCAACCCTACGAACTTTGAGCTCGTTATATTTTAAATATAGCTTCAAACTTAAAAAAAGGTGCTTTTTTCACCCGCATGGTTCCCGTTCCCGTGGTAATATCAAAACATCCTTCCTTAGTGCTCGCCAATATCGTTAAAGGAACCTGTAAGCAAAATTTCAGTTTAATTGGTTTAGCCGTTTGGGCTGTGCGTTGCCTATCAATCAGTCACGG
Source organism: Chrysoteuchia culmella (assembly GCA_910589605.1). Lineage (NCBI taxonomy): Eukaryota > Metazoa > Arthropoda > Insecta > Lepidoptera > Crambidae > Chrysoteuchia > Chrysoteuchia culmella. Next base: position 10,530,801 of record OU342651.1, read on the forward strand.
TATTGTTTTTTAGTATTAGACTTATGTTGTACATTATCATAGTGTGTTGTACATTAACATTTAACATTTATCATAAGTATAAAAATAGCATTGACAACGCAAAAATTCAAAAATCATAAATTATTAGCTGTTGCATCATAATTGATCGTTAAACATTTGTTTTTTTTTCTCTTTCGAATGCAAGGAAGGATATTCTTACAGCATATTAAAAGTATAAAAGTATCGGAGAATTTTGACAGTGGTCCGCAAGTCTCGGTAGCTCATTGGTAAGAGCAGTGGGCCGGATTCCCAAAGGTCGTGGGTTCAAGTCCCATCTGAAAATTCACTTGTGGCCGAGTTCATTTGTTCCAATATCTTCTTGTTAAAATTTATCACATTTATATTATATAATGTATGTACGTAAGCTATATTATACTATTTTTTAATCTTTAATTATTTTTATTTTAATATCTTTTTATTATATTCAAGTAAAATAATCTTAAAACTACAATAAACTATTGATTCAAATATCTTGCAATTAGTATATCAGCTAGTTGTTGCTAGAAAGATACTGCCTTGGCTTTTTCTTAAATGTAGGTAATTTATATGCGATGTTTTGTTGATAACTTCTGGGAGTTTGTTGTTTAAAACTGTCATAGCGTATGCTAGACCATACTCTATACAAACGCTAGACTACTATTTCTAATTTAGGTTTAGGTTGTGCTAATTTTGTACGGTGGCGTAAATTTTGAGATCTTTAATAAAGTGAAAACAAGTTTATATTTTTGAAGTGAAAACTTCTTTAGCGGCGTTGAGCACTTTTTCTGTAATGGGTATAAAATCTTAAACTCGCGTCAGGACACGTGACCTGATCGAAAAAGCGTAGGACGGATGGAGAATGTTGAGGTGACAGGTTGACTATGGTCTCGGTTGCTTAGCGACAGACTGTTGATAATGTCTTTTACTTGTCTCTTGTTTTATTGTCAATATATATTTTTCGATTCTCTATAATAACTAATGTTTTCTTATATCTTATTACCTAACTTAACGTTCACTTTAATATGGTTTGTCATGTTTGTGTACGATAGCGCAATAAATGAATATTGTATTCTACCACATAAATGATAGTACTTTTATACTGATAAAGCAATTGGTGCAAAATTATTCCCTAACCATTCCAAAATATCAAACATGCTCAACGTTAATAATCAAGTTTTCACTTCTGCCGGCACTCCCGGAGTGCAACCCGTCTTTTTTTCTTACATGATTTTTGTGTTTTATGTTTATATTTTCCATACACAATGGATACTAGAGTGGAAATTAAAATGTTTTAGTCTCAACGATCTTTGACAATCCTATAATGTCGATGGTTATTTTCAGTAAGTTTTAGTATACTTAGATTGTTGGCTTACGAGATACAGCTCGAGATTACCCATATATATAAAAAAGCTCGAGTGATTGCAGAAGAAGTTAATGTAAATAATTAATTATATTATTATTTCAAATATTAATGTTTTTAACTCACTTTAAAAGTGTTAGTAAATAATTTGTAAACCCACCTGGCTAGCGACTACCATCTTATATAACTAAGTCCGTTCCGGCAGTTAGAGGTAAGATAGCCAGTTCCGAGATTCCGGGAGAGTCGCGCTTCCATCTTAAGCCTTATCAGTACTTAGTATCAGGTTGCATGTATCTAACCATTTTTCACAAAAAAAAATCCCAAACACAAACGCTTTGGAAACCATATTTTATAGTTTTTATGAATTTGAGGGATTTTTTTAAATGAGATTTCAAATTATTAGGTGCTTTTTGTTTTTCTACGAAAAAAACAGTTAACTTACTAATTTCTTTAAAACACACATGATTTATTAAACTCAATAGGTTCATTCATTCACTCTTTACTTATCGTGCTTTTTATTTTTCCACGAAATAAACAATTAACTTACTAATTTCTTTAAAACACACATGATTTATTAAACTCAATAGGTTCATTCATTCACTCCTTACTTATCGATAAAAAAAATATCGATTACTTCAAGCACTACTGTCATTATTTGACATTAGTAATCGCCCCTCACCCCCGCAAGAATGGACAACATTTCAAAAATATATAATGCAAATATTCCTATGCATAATAAAACTAGATGTTAAAATACGAGACACGTATTTTTTATTTTTATTATTAGCATTATATTTGTGTATTAAATCCGTATTTCAAAACTTGCTCATTCTAAAAGAGCGTAAGTGCGTTCTCAGGAATTTAAATTGGTAAGGCTGTTGCTTATTTCGGATTTAAAAAAAAAACTGACGTAATGGTTTCTAGTAGTGATGTGACAGTGGCAGAACTTAAATATCGATTACTACATAAAAGTTGTAATTTTCGTTATTTAACCAAAACATGTTTTAAAGATTAACTCTTTGGTTAAGATAAAAAACTTAATAAAAAAAATATATAAATTTAAATTTATACGCACAAATTCGCGTTCATGAACAATATAAACATTTTGGGTATTTAGAATTGAAATGTATATCAAACTATATTGAAATTGAAGGTCTTTCATTAGTGGAACAAAAAGTAACCACTTCGTTAAACACACACAAATTTCTGACCCGTGGTCCACCTGCCTGGTGTCGCATGGTGGTTTACCTAGCAAACATAAAAAGTAAATCTATGCAGCAATAATCATAAAAACAATGTATTCCAAAAAACTCAAAACAATCACAAACTGTTTTTTCAGGAGGTTTTATTGGCATTATGTAAATTAGAAAATGTCGAATATCGATATCTTAGATTTTGATCGCTCTTTCACTACTTGAATTGACTGTCATTGTCAACTCAGCCAGAGACAACCATTTTTTTTTAATATTAGACAGAAATGAAAAGGAATGACGGGATCAAATGCCTGACTTTCTCGATTTGGACTACATTTTAGTTTTTATTAAATATCTCACAAATTACCGATCAGAAAATTCTAAAATAAAAACTGTGAGCCTAAGACACTAAAACCTCGAAATGGTTTTTTTATTTTAGTGCTTTATAGAAAATTAAATGTTGTCCATTGGTTGATCGTGATTTCATACATTCTTCCATTCTTCTCGGGTTTCGTGTCCAGTGGTTAATTCGTCCAAGACTACTACATAACAAATTTCGCGTTTTAATTTATAAAGATACGATACTATAAAATATTAATACATAAAACACATATGTAAATGCCCCAAAAAAAATACTATTAGCTCATAATGAAATTGTAATTGTATTATTCAACAAATACTTAATTCGTAAAGCAGCGCAGCGACCACTGGGGTCGCAAACAATTAAATATCTGTTGTGTGTCGTTTTCCGATGCCTGTACGGTGAAAATGTTTTTGAAGGCTAACTGACCAATAATGGAGGCGAATTTAATTACATTTGTGTACTATTCGCGCAAATGTTCATTCGTGCAAGTGTCTTTCGAGCAAACAGCTTTTCGTGTAAGAGTCTATCGCGTTATTAGCTTTTCGCTCAAACGGAATATCGCGCACAGGTCCTGCATAGTCAAAACAACAATAGTCAAGTATATGTGACGTCAAATTCATGTTTTGTATTTGGTCTATGTCTATCTCTATCCTATCATCATTCTTATGATGTTATATTATTTTTTTTAACGGTAAAATCAAAATTAAGTCTGTTATTATCATTTAATACGTTAAGGCGCTACTTGGAAAAAGTATGGACTTTTTGATATAAAACTATAGCACGGTTACAGTTGTTACAAATCTGGTAATAACATATATAATGATTTCTTCATACCTCTAACTAGATTCGTATAGTTTCAAAAACACGATTTTATGATTTTGCCTCGACACTTTTTCTTTTCGAAAAGACCTCTAAAAATACGAAAATTCAAGATAACTCTTTAATGGGGTTACTTACACTATTGAAAATTGGTTTAATAAGTGGACATCAATAATATTTAGGATCGTATAGAATTTTTTTTAAAAAATCGCTGTAGTTTTTTAATACGAAGTGATTTTGTGTTTTTTTTTGCCTAATCTGCAAAATCGGTCTCGCTTCCGTGCGCGTCGTTTTCTCATTGCTTACTGAAAATTTCACTGGACCAATAAGAGTAGGTAAGTAAACATGATTATGGTATAACATTTGAATAATTAATATTTTATTTAAATAGGTACCTATAATACTTTCCGAGAAAACGTTTCCCAAAAAAACTACTGGTCAACCGGGTGAACCGGGAACGGGAAGTTCCCCGATTGTACAAACTTACTTATTATTACTTATTTCATTCCCTTTGTTATGTTTGATACTTACATTTGGCTAGTAAATTGGTGTGATTGTATGAGTTATTATTGTAAGATGACGTCATCCAATATGACAAATCCAAATGTATGACTATATTTTTTCACTGAAAACTATAGAAGCCAGGGCCGGTAAAACATTAAAATAGTTATAGTTTGTTTTGTAGGTTAAGTACAGTGTGACCAATTGTGGCAGATTTCTGCCATTTGGGCAGATTTAGCACCTGAATTTTAAGTGTGGCAGATTATGCGGACGATTTCGAAAAGTGGCAGAATTTGGCAGATTTTTTCAAAGAAATCTTTAAACACTTAAAATTAATAAAGATTTTTATGTGATAAATATTAAACAATAAAATATACTAGAAAAAAGCAACTAGTCTGATGTCGCCCTGACGGGATTCGAACCCGCATCCTTGGGAGTCCGGCCCAATGCACTAACCAATTATGCTACAGAGACCTATGAGGACACGTCGAATTTTTCTAGTATATTCACCGTTCTACGGTGTTGGCCACCGTCGCTTCATCAATGAGAGAAATATCCTCGCATTCGAAAGAAACATCTTTACAGATGTTTGACTATCGATTAAGATGAAACAGCCATCTAATTATAACTTTTTAATTTTGCATTTTACAATTTTATTTTTATGTGATAAATATTAAACAAGAAAATATACTAGAAAAAAGCAACTAGGTAGTCTCATGTCGCCCTGACGGGATTCGAACCCGCATCCTTGGGAGTCCGGCCCAATGCACTAACCAATTATGCTACAGAGACCTATGAGGACACGTCAAATTTTTCTAGTATATTCACCGTTCTACGGTGTTGGCCACCGTTACTTCATCAATGAGAGAAATATCCTCGCATTCGAAAGAAACATCTTTACAGATGTTTGACTATCGATTAAGATAGTATAAATTCAGGCATTCTGGTCCAAAAAAAAAAGTGAGCGGCCAGACCCGAGATTAACTTTAATAGATAGTTCCTATTAAGGCCTAAAAAAATATATATGGATTTAACCCTGTCACCGCATGAACTGAGTAGCTATTTCGAGTTAAAAATTGTGGACAAATAAAAGTGAGCGGCCAGACCCAAGATTATTTCCAATAGGTAGTTAATACTAAGGCCTAAAAAAAAATATATGGACTTAACCCCGTCACCACTTGAACTGAGTAGCTATTTAAAGTAAAAAATCTGGACAAAAATAAAAAAAGAGCGGCCAGACCCAAGATTATTTACAAAAGGTAGTTAATACTAAGGCCTAAAAATATATATATGGACCTAACCCTGTTACCACATAAACTTCAAGTTAAAAATCTAGACAAAAAAAAGTGAGCGGCCAGACCCCAGATTATTTCCAATAGGTAGTTAATACTAAGGCCTAAAAAAAATTATATGGACCTAACCCTGTCACCACATGAACTGAGTAGCTATTACAAGTTAAAAAGTCTGGACAAAAAACAAAGTGAGCGGCCAGACTCGAGATTATTTTCAATAGGTAGTTTCTATTAAGGCCTAAAAAATTATATGGACTTAACCCTGTCACCGCATGAACTGAGTAGCTATTTCAAGTTAAAAAATCAGGACAAAAAAAAGTGAGCGGCCAGACCCAAGATTATTTTTAATAGGTAGTTAATACTAAGGCCTATAAAATTATATGGGCCTAACCCTGTCACCACATGAACTGAGTAGCTATTTCAAGTTAAAAAATCTAGACAACAAAAAAAGTGAGCGGCCAGACCCAAGTTTATTTCCAATAGGTAGTTAATACTAAGGCCTAAAAAAAAATGGACCTAACCCTGTCACCACATGAACTGAATAGCTATTTCAAGTTAAAAAATCTGGACAAAAAAAAAGTGAGCGGCCAGTCTCGAGATTATTTTCAATAAGTAGTTTCTATTAAGGCCTAAAAAAAATTATATGGACTTAACCCTGTCACCGCATGAACTGAGTAGCTATTTCAAGTTAAAAAATCTGGACAGAAAAAAAAGTGAGCGGCCAGACCCAAGTTTATTTCCAATAGGTAGTTAATACTAAGGCCTAAAAAATATAAATATGAACCAAACCCTGTCACCGCATGAATTGAGTAGCTTTTTACTTGAAATAGCAACTCTCTTCATGCGGTGACAGTGTTAAGTTCATATAATTTTTTTTAGGCCTTAGTATGAACTCCCTATTGCAAATAATCTTGGGTCTGGCCGCTCACTTTTTTTTTGTCCAGATTTTTTCAATCGAAATAGCTACTCAGTTCATGCGGTGACAGGGTTAAGTACATATAATTTTTCTTAGGCCTTTATTTGAACTACCTATTGAAAATAATCTTGGGTCTGGCCGCTCACTTTTTTTTCTCGAGATTTTTTTGACTTGAAATAGCAACTCTCCTCATGCGGTGACAGGGTTTGGTTCATAGAATTTTTTTTAGGCCTTAATATGAACTACCTATTAGAAATAATCTTGGGTCTGGCCGCTCACTTTTATTTTGTACAGATTTTGTAAATCGAAATAGCGACTCAGTTCATGCGGTGACAGGGTTAAGTCCGTATAATTTTTCTTAGGCCTTTATTTGAACTACCTATTGAAAATAATCTTGGGTCTGGCCGCTCACTTTTTTTTGTCCAGATTTTTTTGACTTGAAATAGCAACTCTCCTCATGCGGTAACAGGGTTAAGTCATATAATTTTTTTTAGGCCTTAGTATGAACTACCTATTAGAAATAATCTGAGGTCTGGCCGCTCACTTTTATTTTGTACATTTTTTGTAAATCGAAATAGCGACTCAGTTCATGCGGTGACAGGGTTAAGTCCGTATAATTTTTCTTAGGCCTTTATTTGAACTACCTATTGAAAATAATCTTGGGTCTGGCCGCTCACTTTTTTTTGTCCAGATTTTTTTGACTTGAAATAGCAACTCTCCTCATGCGGTGACAGGGTTAAGTTCATATCATTTTTTTTAGGCCTTAGTAAGAACCACCTGTTAGAAATAATCTTGGGTCTGACCGCTCATTTTTTTTTTGTCCTGTTTTTTGAACTCGAAATAGCAACTCGGTTCATGCGGTGACAGGGTTAAGTCCATATATTTTTTTTTAGGTCTTTATAGGAACTACCTATTAAAAATAATCCCGGGTCTGTCCGCCTAATGTTATGTGTGTTTTTGCCCAGAATGCCTTATCTTAAATAGCTTCTCAGTTCACGCGGTTACAGGGTTAAGTCCATATATTTTTTTTAGGTCCTAATATGAACTACCTATTAGAAATAATCTTGGGTCTGGCCGCTCACTTTTTTTTTTTGGACCAACTTTGTATGAAGATTGCCTGATGTCCTTTATGAATATGTATGGCAATTAATCTATAATAAGGTTTATTTTGTTATTAATGTAACTGATCATTAGTTTCTTAATAAGTAAATTGTAGTAGAACTCCTTCAAATTCCTTATGAAGTAGTTTTTTTGGATGTTTGAAGTGGAATATTGGTTTTCTGGTGATTTGGCAGATTTTTGCCAATGGTTTGGCAGATTCGCCGTTTCTGAGATGGTCACACTGGTTAAGTAAGGACATTAAAACGTAGTGATTACTTACTCTATGAAGGACATTACAATTATTTAAATTGTTTATTTATTTGTTTGGTTATTTGTTTTGGTTTGTTTTTATCTCATCTCATCTCATGTTTGTTTTGGTTTATTTGTAGTTTCCATTAAAAACACATCATAACTATATACTCTTAAATTCGTGGCGCATTGCATCATACTTTCAGCTATATGCTAAAGGTATGGAGAGTAGAGATGACAATAACAATATTATTTTTTATTTTGGTGATTTGATGACAAACCGTAAATGGCTATTCCTAGATGCCATATCAAATGCATCATTTGGCAAAGTACTTTACATAGTTTATGAAGAATTTGAAGAATTGCCACAGCTCTCACAGGACTTGAGTTTGATCAATAAACACTACATGAAAATGATCAGTTTTCTCTATGCAAAAAAATTAGAGACCCTCTTGGAGATTTTGTGTACTTTGCCAGAGTGGCAAAACAATCCTTCAACAATTATTTTAGATGATATAAGCAAGTATTGTAATAAAGAAGAGATTCAGAAGGCATGTGGCATAGTAGCATTTATTTTGGATACTGCAAGAAGTTGCTCTATTGTTTCTAATACACAATGCAAGATAAATATATCAATCGATGAAGCAATGGGTGAAGAATTTTACAACAATATAAAAACACTTTATGGTCAACCTAATTTACTCCACTACACTATATAAAATATTGTCAATATCTTATTTGTTTGGACTAACCTAAGTAAAAAACTTCAAACAACAATTTAGTACCGACCTTTGTTTCAGATATATTTTTGTAAATAAAACAAAAGCTTCACATATATATCCTTTTTTTATTTACAAGACCTGGAATAATTTACATAATGTGATTTGCATATAAATTTTATGTGAAACAATTCTTAGATCACCTAAATTTCAACACAATGTACAACAAAAAGAATATAAATATAGAAAAAAGAAATAGATAAAATACATAGTAATTGTGATTCCCTTTACCAAGTTTCAGTACTCTCCCCATAGTTTTACCAAGAAATCCTGAACTTCTATCCACATCATCATCAAGGCCTCGTAATATCTTATCCTGATAACGCACTTCATTGCCAATTTCAATAGTCATATGTTTCAGTGTGCTTATTTTACCACTAAGTTCCTCTGCCATACTTTCATTCTCATGTTCGAGAACATCATCTGTGGGTATTTTGGGTACAGGTTGATATGCATAGCCATCTCGGGCTCGCCTCATGTTGCTTCGTCCCGCCGTTTTTGGAACCGATTACCGATTAACTTCACTTTCAAAGCAAAGGAGTGTCGAGTTAGTTATTTATCGACTAAAAATGTTGTAAAAATACTGATGTAATAGTTGAAGATCAATGGGACGTTTACTTTTACGTCAGCTTCCAAATAATCAGCAACTCGTTGTAATTGTAAAAGAACGATTAAATTTTGTATTTTAATCTTGAGATAATAATATTATATTTTGCCCAAAATTGTTGATAGGTAAATTATTAGTTTATTTTCTTTCGATAAATTTTGCTTTACAGACAGAATGACATGCGAGTTGACAACTCAGCTCCTGCAGTGCTGTCATGTCATTAATGCATGCGTTTCGTTCGATTCTAATGCTGCAGTAAGGCTATTAGGCTGGGAATACACGGCAGATTTTTCTCTTCGATAGTGTGATCAATCAGAAAATCGAAAGGCGGTCGTGCCATACAGTTATTTGAACACTTAATTCGATTTACGATTTTATTGTCTTATCCGATTGTTTGAAGGCGCTGTATGCATACTTCTGTACAGGACGAAATTGACGACTGATTCTCCTTCCGATTTGCCAGTTGACTTACAAGCGCATATTATTTTCCTCTTTGGTTTAGAATCGGGCGTGTATTGAAATGAGTGTATAATTAAGTCGTATAGAATCAAAGGTATCGGTTATTTTTGGTAATTTTGAACTATGAATGGAGCAACACTGGAAGTATTGGATAAAATAAAATAGTTTAGCTTGTTTGTTTCAAAGACGGTTATCTTGCCGAATGTTAAGATTCAAACCTGGCAATCTTTTAACATCAGCCAATCACAGGCGTTCATTTCAATCTATGGTTTTGTGGGGTGCAGGTCTAGCGCTCCAACATAAAATATCTTTGGGAATCGAACCCAAACGAATAATTATATTAACGGCACAGCACAGCACAGACAACGGGAAATAACAATCACAACACACGGAGAACGAATAATTTGACGTATATTAGACACTCACAATAGATTAGATAACATACAAATAGGAATATCACAATCAATTAGAATTAACATCAAAAAGATTCAAGCGCAAGCGTAAGGCAGTAGCAAAGTGTTCATATTGCGAAATCATTCCGTCCGAACTTAGCCGGCGTCTGCAAAAGCAAGTGAGAAGGATGCAGCGGGCACCGGGCGCGCGCGGTGCGTGCGATAAAGAGATCTATACGCGCCACAGATACGCGCACGCGCCGGGTGCATGTTGTTGTTATCTCGCTGCAGAAGGCGTATGGCCCAAAGCGCATAAGCGGAGCAGGTTGTTGAAAATTGTAAGGCGGTTGCCCAAGTTCAATGTGGGAGCGGGTGCTCGCCACAGTAATCCCCCGGCACACCGTGACCGTGATCGATAAAAATCTGGAAGTCGCACTCTTCTGCCGCTGGACGTCTGCTTGATTGGCACCTGGGTTTCTGAGCTCGGAATTGGGGTCTCTCGAGTGATGTATGCCGGTTTGAGCCTGTCAACTGTCACATTGACGTTCTTGGCGTTGACTTCAATGGTGCAGTATTTAGGCTGCTTGCTCACAACCTTGAAGGGGCCGGCGTAGGGTGGCTCCAGGGATCCTCTGACGCGATCTTGGCGGAGGAAGACGTGAGACGCAGTATGAAGGTCTCGTGGCATGTAGAAGGAAGAAGTCGAGTGCCAAGAGGTTGGACGTGGAGGCAACTTCGCCATGCACGCGCGTAGTCGTGTCGCGAACTGGGTGACGTTAGAGGTCAGGTATTCGTCCTTCGGAGAAAAGAACTGGCCAGGCAAGCGAAGAGGCTCGCCGTAGACTAGCTCGGCAGGAGAAGACTGCAGGTCGTCCTTCCAGGCACCGAAGCACTTCCACTGGTGCTTCTGGACATGCCAGAAGCACCAGTGGAAGTGCTTCGGTCCACTGTGAATTAGAGTGGCACATTATGGCCGCCTTAAGCTGGCGGTGGAGTCGCTCGACGATGCCGTTGGCTGCAGGGTGGTAAGCTGTGGTGCGGAAGTGGCGCGCACCGACCAAGGCAGTGAGGGCCTTGAAGAGATGGCTCTCGAACTGGCGAACACGGTAAGTAGTCACCAGCTCTGGACAGCCGAATCTGGCATTCCAACCAGACACGAGAGCAGCAGCACAGGTCTCGGCGGTGATGTCCTTGAGAGGATAGACCTCGGGCCACCGAGTAAACCTGTCGATGACTTTGAGACAGTACCTGTAATCATAAGACTGGGGTAAGGGCCCTATGATGTCGAGGTGTATGTGGGAGAACCTCGAGGAAGGATGAAGGAATGTGGAAAGTGGAGCGATGGTATGTCGGGATACCTTGCATTTCTGGCATTGCAAGCATTGCCTAGACCACTCTCTACAGTTCTTACGAATCCCTGGCCAAACAAATCTTTGTGTCACCAGTCGCACAGTAGCTGTACCTCCTCGATGGTGTAGATCATGTAGCGTGTCAAAGATTTGTTTGCGGAACTCGTGTGTGATGAACGGGCGAAGTGAGGAACCGGTCGTGTCGCAGTACACTGGAACATCACTGGACTCAGTAGGTACTTTCCTCAGTCTCAGCGCGGATCCGTTCTTAAGCAGCTCCTGCAGCTCTGGATCGTTCTCCTGAGATCGTGCAAGAGACTGGTAATCTAGTGTCGGTGTAGTTACCTGTTCCACCCGTGACAGTGCATCAGCCACTACGTTGTCTCGCCCCGGTATGTAGCGTATATCGGTGGTAAATTGTGCGATGAAGTCGAGATGCCGGAACTGACGTGGCGAACACTTCTCCCTATTAAGCGTGAACGCAAACGTTAGTGGCTTATGGTCGGTAAAAATTGCGAAGGTTCTGGCCTCAACCATGTGGCGGAAGTATTTGATGGCTTTGTACACTGCTAGAAGCTCTCGTTCGTACGGGCTGTACTTCTTCTGCGAAGAACTAAGTTTGTGAGAGAAGAATGCCAAAGGTTTCCAGTTTTTGTCCTTACGTTGCTGTAGCACGGCTCCTATAGCCGCATCTGAGGCGTCCGTGACTATGGCAAGTTCGGCGGTAGGGTCTGGATGAGACAGAAGCGTCGCCTGCGAAATAGAAGTCTTGCACTCCTCGAAAGACCTCTGCAACTCCGGTGTCATTTCAACCGGTTGCGAGCCTTTAGTCCGTGGGCCGGCTAGGATGTCTGTCAGTCAGGCGCTTGGATCTGGGCTGCGTTAGGTATGAAGCGACGGTAAAAGTTAAGCATACCTAAAAATCATAGCTCCTTGACGGTTCGTGGTGGCGTGAAGCTCTGGATAGCCTCAACCTTTGTCTCCAAAGGCTTAGTACCCGCTGCTGAAACCTGATAGCCAAGGAAAGTCAGCTCTGGCTGTCCCATTACGCACTTCGAAGTATTGACCAGTATCCCGTACTGCCTCAGTCGCTCGAATAGCTGCCGTAGATGGTCCTTGTGCTGGCTGGGAGAAGAAAAGACAAGAATGTCGTCGATGTACCCGTAGCAGAAATCGAGCCCCAGAAGGACTTCATCGACGAATCTCTGAAAAGTTTGTGCAGCATTCCTCAAACCAAAAGTCATGTACGGGAATTCGTACAATCCGAAGGGTGTCGTGATGGCAGTTGTGGGTATATCAGCAGGGTTTACTGGCAACTGATTGTAGGCCTTCACCAGGTCAATGGTGGAGAAGATGGAACATCCTGAGAGCTGGTAAGAGAAGTCCTGAATGTGACGAATGGGGTAGCGATCCGGAATGGTTCTGGCGTTGAGCGCGCGGTAGTCACCGCATGGCCTCCATCCATCATTCTTATTCTTAACCAGGTGCAGAGCCGAAGACCATGGACTTTCTGAACGTCTGGCAGTCAAAGTCAAAGTCAAAGTCAAAGATTTTTATTCAAATAGACTTATAGATAAGTACTTTCGAATAGTCCAAAATTTTTTTTCCCTACCAGCCATTCAGGACATCTTTTAACTGATAAGAAGAACGGCCGCAAGAAACTAAGTACCACAAGCAAGCATGTTCTCGAACTCCTTCTGCGCAGCTTGGGCGTGAACTGGATCCAGTCGTCAAGTCGTATTAAGAATCAAATGATACCTTATAATAGGTGCACACGGCATGCAAAATTTCAAATCACTGGGCTTCTTAGTTTCAAAATTATAGGCAAAAAACTGGTTTCCCGCCAAAAAATTCAAAATAAATGGCTCGGACGCAGCTAAAGCGCGGTTGCCGTTCCGTGTGCTACACTACTGCAATCGACTTTGAACCTAACGGCTGGTATTAATTCGAGTCACTTTAGTTTGCGCTTTCGATCGTTTTAATTTCTGTTTGAGAATTTCAGACCAGGAGCCGTCCGATATATCTGCGCTGATTACAAACCATCTATGGTAGTTACTTATAATTGAACTATCTGATTCTCTTATGAAGTAGTTTTTAAATGTTAGTGTTAGAAAATTCACAACATTTGTTGATATAGGGCATGGATGATGGGCAATTTTCTATGAAACCTGGGCGTTAAACCAACAGAAATGGAACTACTATTTAATACTTAGTACTAGAAAATATTTTCTTGTTTATTAACTATCATAAGCCCCCAGGTTTGCTTGAAAATAACCAGAGCGAAATACACTATTATAAATTCTGTACCTAACTATACTTTTTTCTCTCTTATTAATTCAGTGATCGGAATAGGCTGAGTATATTTACCTATAGTTCATAGAACAAAGACAAAAATCGGAGACTTTCTTTATACTATTTTTTTTCCGGTTTTACTGGGAATTTAATTAGGCGAACTTTAACACCTTATTATTAATGTTTAAATTATAAATGCTTTTCGTTTCGACACAACTGCTCAAAAATAATTAGAATGTTTTCATGGTTCACGTGAATTTAATTTCCTAAAATTTCATTAATATTCACCATAACCAGTGATCGGATAAAGTTAATTTTTCGCTGAAAAATTGTAAAACATTTTGTTTTTTTTATATTAATACCAGGTTTCAAAAAAATTCGGGAATGCCAAAGTAGTCGATAACATAGTGTGGAAACAACGACTTTAGCATTATGGTACTTATTATAAAATAATCCGGGACTCGCGATCCAGGTGTTGCAAAAGGGGTTACATTTTCATATTGTAGTACTTTTATTAAAAAAACTGCCGTCTCTGGAATTTCGCCGGCCACTACCGCGGCACACTCGTTTTTCTAGCTCGATTCGCGCGTCTTTTTGTCACAGTTCTAACCTAATCTAATCTAGAGGTACCTTAAGTACTGTGGAGATCATACATGTCTCCGCACTACAAGGAGGCCGCAACACCGCCGTTGCTGGCTGGTTTTGTTTTTAATAACATTAAACAAGAGAGGCCCGTCGTGCGTAGATATGAACAGTTGCCATGTCAAATAAATATTTTAAAATATTGTGAAATAATAATTTAATTGCTGAATATAAAAACAGTATCGAAGTCCTCCGCTGCTCTTCTATATTTTTTGATATATCTCGGAAACGGTGCATCGTAGCACAAAAAAAAGGTATTTTTCGACCCCCTACGTAACCCATAAAACCCCCTTTCAGCATCAAATATCAATAATAATAATAATATCAATAATATCGATCGATTTTGTATGGCAAGCGACTTATCCAAATTTTAGAGTGAAATTACTATGGAAACTGCCCCCTAATTGTCTAATTTCAAAATCTATCACAATCCCTTTCAGAGGTATTGTGATTGTGTTATTTTCGTCTGCCACATTTGCTTAGAAACTTCAATTTCGTTTATTCCATACCTTTCAAAACGCGTCCCGATCACAATGCCTTTCAAATGTCAAATAGTGATAGCCTGAAGTATGTAAATATCTTTGAAATGACGAATTGAAAGGGATTGCGATAGATTTTAAAATTCGACAATTAGCCCCCTGGACTTGAAGAAATTTTGAGCTTGTTCTTTTGGACTTATAAAAAAATATAGAAGAGCAGCGGAGGACTTCGATACTGTTTTTATATTCAGCAATTATATTATTATTTCACAATATTTATTTGTCATGGCAACTGTTCATATCTACGCACGACGGGCCTCTCTTGCTTAATTTTATTAAAAACAAAACCAGCCAGCAACGGCGGTGTTGCGGCCTCCTTGTAGTGCGGAGACATGTATGATCTCCACAGTACTTAAGGTACCTCTAGATTAGATTAGGTTAGAACTGTGACAAAAAGACGCGCGAATCGAGCTAGAAAAGCCAGTGTGCCGCGGCAGTGGCCGGCGAAATTCCAGAGACGACAGTTTTTTCTTATAAAAGTACTAAAATACGAATATGTAACCCCTTTTGCAACACCTGGATTGCGAGTCCCGGATTATTTTATAATAAGTACCTACCATAATGCTAAAGTCTTTGTTTCCACACTATGTTATCGACTACTTTTGCATTCCCGAATTTTTTGGAATCCTGGTATTATTATAAAAAAAACAAAAAGTTTTAAGATGCCGCTTCCACAATTTTTCAGCCAAAAATATTAATGAAATTTTAGGAAATTAAAATCACGCGAACCATGAAAACATTCTAATTATTTTTGAGCAGTTGTGTCGAAACGAAAAGCATTTATAATTTAAATATTAATAATAAGGTGTTAAAGGTCGCCTAATTAAATTCCCAGTAAAACCGGAAAAAAAGTAGTATAAAGGAAGTCTCCGATTTTTGTCTTTGTTCTATGAACTATAGGTAAATATACTCAGCCTATTCCGATCACTGAATTAATAAGAGAGAAAAAAGTATAGCCAGGTACAGAATTTATAATAGTGTATTTCGCTCTGGTTATTTTCAAGCAAATCTGGGGGCTTATGATAATTTATAAACAAGAAAATATTTTCTAGCACTAAGTACTAAATAGTAGTTCCATTTCTGTTGGTTTAACGCCCAGGTTTCATAGAAAATTGCCCATCATCCATGCCCTATATCAACAAATGTTGTGAATTTTCTAACACTAACATTTAAAACTACTTCATAAGAGAATCAGATAGTTCAATTATAAGTAACTACCATAGATGGTTTGTAATCAGCGTAGATATATCGGACGGCTCCTGGTCTGAAATTCTCAAAACAGAAATTAAAACGATCGAAAGCGCAAACTAAAGTGACTCGAATTAATACCAGCCGTTAGGTTCAAAGTCGATTGCAACAGTGTAGCGCACGGAAAGGCAACCGCGCTATAGCTGCGTCCGAGCAATTTATTTTGAATTTTTTGGCGGGAAACCAGTTTTTTGCCTATAATTTTGAAACTAAGAAGCCCAGTGATTTGAAATTTTGCATGCCGTGTGCACCTATTATAAGGTATCATTTGATTCTTAATACGAGACTCTAACTTATACGGTTACAGTGATTCAAAACGTGTAACGTGTCTCCAGCTTACACATGCTTATTGGTTCGTAGCTTAAAAACTATTCGAGCTAGAGATTAGAAAAATTTGGAGCTTACTGCTCCAATTCGACTCAAAAATTTGAGGTATAAAACATAATCCTACCTCAAATAATTACGAAGATACAAGTGTGTGTAAGCCAGAGACACGGGTCTCCAGCTAACACACACTTTAATGATCGTAGTTTCAACAGTATTTGAGTGTGACGGTTAGTTTTTTTGGTTCTCATTGCTCCTATTGTGCACTAAATTTCTGACTATAGTCTAAAGCCCTAACCTCACTGGTTTGCCTTAAAACGGCATGTGTCAGCTGGGGACACGTTTCTCCAGCTAACACACAAAAAAAAAACTCCTAGTAACGAAGTTATGGTTGCACCTAAAATATCACTGGCACGCTTTGATTGCTCCTAATATGTACAAAAATATGGCATGCTTAGAATTTATAGAAACACACATGAGAATTTCTCCCTAGCTCAATCATCCGTTTTAATAGTTGTGAGGGTTTTTGCGAGCCTTTTTGAGATCTTAGGTACGAGGCACGTATTGTCAAAAAAATATATATATTTTGTAACTAGAGTAAAGAATTACATAGATACGTAGATCTTATGTTTTGGGGCGCACTGTTCATTGAAATAAAACAACTTTTACGGATATCAAACGCGCTATATTTCACGAACTAAGTTGTAATTGTCCGTATTTTTACGTTTCGGCACCTTTTCATCTACCGTGTCATCCCGTGACCACGGTAGCTGAAAAGGTGCCGAAATGTCGGAAAAATCAAAAAACCCCTAAAAACCCTAAAAATACGGACAATACAACTTAGTTCGTGAAATATAGCGCGTTTGATATCCGTAAAAGTTGTTTTATTTCAATTACATAGATTTCTGGAGCCCCCTTTTAGGTATAAAAATATCTGTGCCAGAAGGCCCCGCACTTCCATATCGATGTTCAGTACTTCTAGTAATGTACAAGACTTACAAACTATTACCTTATTTAAAATGACATTTTACTTTCCATGTGTATGTCCTATCTGTTTTGTATATATAAACATGTGTGTGTGTGTGTGTGTGTGTGTGTATGTTTGTGTGTGTGTAAGAGTGTATGTTCGGATATTTAAGCTTAAGAATCTTTTTGTACTGTTTTATTCAATTTAGTTTGACATAAGTACCTACTTATTATTTGACAGGTTGTAAAAGATTTTCTACTTCACTGTAGGTAACATTATGAGAAGTTTTAGAATGTATGTTAAAGATTTAATTTATTTTATAGCTTAAAGCTTTTTAAAAATCCAAATTATATCACTGGTTGGAATAAATATGTAAGTGATGCTTATAGGGAAGCTCGACTTTGTTTTAAGATCTGGGTTCTGTACAAAAAGCCAACTTCTGGTCCTATTTTTAATAATATGAGTGAAAGCAGAAAAAACTTTAAAGCAAAGCTTAAATGGTGCCAGAACAACAAGGAGCAAATTAAAATGGACGTTTTAGCCACACATCAAAGCATTAAGGACTTTGGAAAGTTTTGGAAGCAAACCAAAAGACTTAATCCTGGGTCGAGCACTCCTGTAAGCGTAGAGGGTATAAGTGAGCCTGACCGGGTTGCTAATCTATTTAAAACCCACTTCCAAATGCGATCCCCGTTACGCCCAGCTGCTCGGGAGCTCAACACTGAGGACCTTTCCTTAGAACAACATGTACGATTTACTTCCAAAGATATCAAGCTTATCGTTAAAAACATGACTAGAGGTAAATCGCCTGGACACGATGGACTCAGTGTTGAGCATCTGAAGTACGCAGGAATACATTTACCCAGAGTGCTCACAATGTTTTACAATTTATGTATTGCACATTGCTACTTGCCTCCTGACTTTATGAAAACGATTGTGATACCAGTGATTAAGAACAAAACAGGGGATGCCTCTGATAAAAACAATTATCGACCTATATCACTGGCAACAGTTTTGGCCAAGGTGTTGGACTCATTGTTGGACCGACAGCTAGGCAAACACTTAGATCTGCATGACGCGCAGTTTGGGTTCCGACCCGGACTTTCCACTGAAAGCGCAATTCTTTGTCTAAAACATACTGTTAGTTACTATACTAGCAGAAGCACCCCTATCTATGCATGTTTTCTTGACTTATCGAAAGCGTTTGACCTGGTGTCATACGATCTTTTATGGTCCAAGTTGGTTAAAGACACCAGTGTGCCAACAGAAGTTGTAAACATGTTTAGATACTGGTATGGCAATCAAACCAATTATGTGAGATGGTCGGGCTCGCTATCGGCCGTGTATGGGTTGGAGTGTGGGGTAAGGCAAGGTGGGATAACCTCGCCTAAGCTCTTTAACCTCTACATGAACCGGCTTATCGTGGAACTCAGTAACCTTGGTCTGGGATGCTCAGTCGATGGTGTTACTTTTAACAACATCAGCTATGCAGACGACATGGTCTTGCTGAGTCCTTCGATAAGTGCCCTCAGAAACTTGTTGCAGTGCTGTGAGCAATATGCGGTGTCTCATGGTCTCATATACAATGTCAAAAAGACAGAGATAATGGTATTTAAGGCGCGACACAAAATCATTCCTGATATCCCTCCAATTAAACTTAATGGAGCATCGCTGAACAGAGTTTCTCGTTTTAAGTACCTGGGTCACTGGCTTACTGAAGACCTTTCAGATGACACAGACATGGAAAGGGAACGCAGGGCATTGGCAGTAAGATGCAATATGTTGGCCCGCCGGTTTGCACGATGCACTAAAGAAGTAAAAGTCACCTTATTTAAAGCATACTGTCAGTCATTTTACTCGTGCAGCCTATGGGTTAAACATACACAAAAGTCATACAATGCCCTGCGTATCCAGTATAATAATGCGCTCAGGATACTGTTGGGGCTGCCGCGGTACTGTAGTGCGTCAGGTATGTTTGCCGAGGCTCGCATACAAGACTTCTATGCCATAATGCGCAACAGAATTGCCTCACTGTTACACAGAGTCCGCTGCAGCGCCAACAGCCTTCTGTCTGTGATTGCTGACCGCTGCGACGGTCCCATACTAAAATACTGGGTCACCGTACACATGCCCCTGACGGTGACTCAGAAATAAAAAAAATAAGAAAATTTATTTGTTTATCTTTATTACTAACATAGTTATTAAGTTTTCTATTTGATACTAACAAATCTATGGATTTTTTTCTGAATTAAATAAATAATAATAATAATAATAATTTGAAATTTGCTCGACTTGCATGTGCAAGGATAATCGTTGATCCACAATTACACCTAAGTACTTAGTATGAGTAACTTTATCTATTGTAGGACATATACACGAGTAATTAGTTTTATCTTTGTCTATTCCATTAATTTTGAAATCCTTTTTAGGTTGTGTTCGATTTGTAAGGTTGAAACAAATATAATTGTTTTTTTTTTGTATTGAGTGTAAGCAAATTACTATCAAGCCAACATGCTATCTTTTGCATGCCTGTCTCTGTCTTGTTACGTATGATTGTTTTTTTTTTGTATTGAGTGTAAGCAAATTACTATCAAGCCAACATGCTATCTTTTGCATGCCTGTCTCTGTCTTGTTACGTATGTCCTCCCAAGAAAGAAGATCCTTTAAATACCACTGCAGTGTCGTCAGCGTAGGAGAAGATGTGAGCGTCATTTATAGTCATATTGCAAAGGGCATTAATATTAATAATAAATAATGTAGGTCCCAATACGCTGCCTTGCGGGACGCCGTAACTTATATCCCTACAAGCACTCAAATATTCTCCAGCTCTGACTTGCTGTTTCCTTTCAGAAAGGTAGTCTTTAAAAGTGCTAAAGAAACATCTCTAATACCATACTTTTCCAAGTTTGGACACAAGAATAGGAATGGAAACCGTGTCAAATGCCTTTTTTATGGTCGATAAATACTGGTAGACCTTTTCCTCGTTTATCAAGAGTGTCAGCAACAAGCGAGCTTAGTGCTAAGACAGCATCTTCAGTCGACTTTCCTTTTCTGAATCCATATTGTAATGAGGATAGCAAATTGAAATTTTCAAAATATTTTAATAGTCTATTAATAATAAATTTTTCTAATATTTTAGAGATCGATGGGAGAACAGAGATTGGTCGGTAATAATTAATGTCGTCTTTATTGACGCCTTTGTGGACAGGAGTATAACTGATTGTTTAAGAGACTCGGAAAAATACCTACTTTGAAACAAGAGTTAGCTAGATGTGTTATGATTGGTATAACTTCCTCTTTAGCTAGCTTAAGATAGTTTGCCGATATTTTATCCCATCCAGCCCGCACTGTTTGACTTTAAGCCCATAAGAATAGAGTTAACTTCGTCATAATCTGTATAGTACATTACAAGAGGTGTTTGCGAGATTTTGTTGAGAATGGTTGAATCTATTTCTTATGTAATAATAATAATAATATTTTTTTTTATTTCACACCACAATCAATTTTAAATAAAGTACAGTAGTTACAATGAGTTCACTTATTACTAAAGTAGACTGTGGCGGGCTGATACCTGAACTAGGAAGACTCCTGTATCTCAGGTTATCAATCCTCCAACCCGAGAAATTAATTCTATATGTATAAAATTACAAGGGTACCAACTTGGTTCATATAAAAAACCTTACGGAGAGTAAATTAATCAACTGAAAATTTATAAATAATACATTAACAAATTACATTTTCTCATTTTTATCCATATTATGTACTTAATGGATCTGACATTTATCTGATATTTATGTCATCGGCAAGTGTTTGAACAATATCGCTAAAGTAGTTATTTAAGTAAGTAACACTGTCCAAAGGAGTAGATTTTAATTGTAAAAGTTCATGATTTTCATTTTTTTTTGCAGATAAGTTATATTCTTAACGCTGTCCCACACTGTAGCCATATTTAACTGTTCCCTTTCATATTAATAATTTAATTTCTTTAACAATTTTGTGCAAAAGTTACGATATCTTTTGTACGTTATTCTTAAGATTTCGTTGGTAGGATCATTTTGAAGTTGCTTTTGTAGTTTATTTCGATTCTTGATACACCTAAGGATTCCAGACGTTATCCAAGGTTTTATGTTAAGCTTTGATTTAGGTATATTAACTACCGATGTATTTTCATCTAGGGATTATTTTAGTTTATCTACACTCGCGAGCAACTAAATCGACTCAAGCCCTCATTCTGCTTACAAACTTTGTTTTTACGAAAAGTATAAAAGGTATTTATAAAAAAAAAATATCATTAGAAAGCTCAATAAATAAATAAATAAAAATAACTTTATTTTTCCATCACAAACAGGGTTCTTACAATCAGTGTTATGTAGGTATTTATAACTATCTCCTATACCTGTGATGGACTGGTGCCTGAAATAGGTTTCAGCAGTAGAAACCTGAGCTACAGGTCGCCAGGCCCACCCAAGGACAAAAAGTAGGTACGTACTATATTCAGAGCTTACATCGGACGAGTGATAGGGACAATTAAAACAATAACAAAAAAGTAAAACAATAAAATAAACATGACTAAACTATCTAAATAAACAATGTGTGAGCTGCACGCGTCCAAAGGGCTGTGAGAGGGGTTGTGTATTTAAGATTAAATCGGTGTGTGGATGAGAGTGAGCGTGAGAGTGAGTGTAGGTAAATGTGTGTATGCGTTGGTGAGATGTTTTGTGTGTGTGTCTGTGTGTATGAATTAGCAATATTTGTGGAAGGGACGTCAGAGAGCCAAAGATTTTAGTTAGTTACTAACATGTAGTTAAATTTAAATAACAGTAGAAGAGCATTAATTATCTAGTAGGGCAGAGTAAATTTTCGGTGTCATCATAGTCTAGTGAAATTAGGTACTTTGAGACCGTAAGCTTACAGGTTGATTTGACAAGCGGATATATATGGAGCAGATGGTTAATTCTGTTGTAAAGGAAAGGGCCCAGGAACTGAAAGAAGTGTTGTGAAAAGGAGGTGCGTAGTAGGGGAACAATGCAGACTTTAGTGTTCCGTCTCTTTTCTTCCAGTATTGGGTCGTAAATTAACTGGGAGTGATTTAGGAGAATGGTTCTTAGGATGTAAGTTTGTCTCACTGAGGATGTTCCAGACTTTATAGAGTTCAGCCGTAGGAAAAAGATAGGGGAGGCCAGCGGCAACTTTCAGTAATACACGCTGGGCTCTTTCTGCCGCCAGTAGGTGACACTTGGCGGCACAACTCCAGGTAGTGATGCAGTATTCTAAAAGTGAATGACACAGGGCAAAATACACGGTCTTAATTATCTTGCGCTTGGCAATATGCTTTAGATTGCTAAAGATGTATATCATCTTACGGAGTCTACATGATAAAAGGTCGAGGTGGGCTTTGAAAGTCAGCGTTTGGTCAAGTAGGACACCAAGATATTTGATGCAGTCAGAGCGCTCTAGTGAGGGACAGAAGCAAGCAGATGAGGGCGGCTGAGTATGACACTTATGTGCAATTATTTGGTACTCTTCTGATGGGAGTTGGTTAGACCTCATTGCAAATGTGACATATTTAGTTTTGGAGACATTCAATGTTAGGACATTGGAATTCAGCCATCTGGCGACAGTGTCCAAACCTTTCTGAGCCAGGTCAAATGCATCAGCCCAAGAGTCTCCTTGGAAAAAGAGTGCCGTATCGTCAGCAAATGTATAGATTTTCCCTCCATCTAGCTGAAGCTGACACAGTTCGTTGATGTAGGTTAGGAACAGAGTTGGACCAAGAATGCTGCCCTGAGGAACACCATAGATGATCAGTGAGTCTTCACTGGTCCACTGTTCAATCTTGACCCTGTGTGTTCTGTTTGAAAGGTAGTCAGAGAGCAACTTGAGAGGCAGACCCCTTATGCTGTAGGCTTCTAACTTAGAGAGCAGCAGGGGTATGGAGACCGTATCGAACGCCCTGGCCAGATCAAGGAAGACAACAACACATTTCTTTCTCTCATCTAAGGCGGAGACCACAGATTGCATAAGATCGTTTACAGCATCACTTGTGGCCTGTGATAGGCCTGAAGTTTTCAACTCTGTCTTTCAAGTGCAAGCTACACTAATATTGTTTTTAAAAAAAATATCTAACGCATTCATTTTCACATCAATAGCACTGTGAGTCGTTTTGCTCATTACGCTACCCGCGACTTGCGCTAACTGCCACCCCTATAAAAGCTCTCGCAACCGGCACACCTTATTTATCAGTCGCTTATCACAAGTTGACAGGTACACATGTCCGTAAATTGCACTCATTTTTTCCACGTTACCATGGATACCACACCTGAAGAAGCCGCTCAAGTTGTTGCCTTGTTGGAACAAGGACTTAGCCAGCGAGTAGTCGCTACCCAGCTTCGCTTGAGCCAGTCTGCTGTGTCCCGGGTCTGCAGACGATTTCGAGAGACCGGTGCCTTTAATCGAAGACCAAGAACCAGCCGCCACCGGTGTACTTCTGACAGAGACGACCGTTTCATTGTCTCTACATCACTGCGCAATCGGCATCTGACGGGTGTTGATGTCCAACAAGAACTCAGACACGTTCGTGGTGTAGCTGTAAGCGAGTGGACAATAAGAAGACGTTTGAAAGCAGCCAATCTCACTCCAAAAAGGGCTGCGACGGGGCCCAAATTGACTGCAACCCACCGACAAGCGCGTCTTCAGTTTGCTCGAGAGCATGTCAATTGGAATACCAAGTATTGATTTAATAAATTGTTGTGTTTTCTTAATCAATTTTCTTTTATTTGTAAAATACCCTTTTTTTTAAGTGAGGGGAATGCTTTTACGCATACCAAACAGGTTATGCTGGGCTCACCTGATGCCTCGCGGCCCCCCATCCGGCCTAAGTAGGCTCGATGGAAGACCGGGAGGAGGTACTACTAGCTAAACCCCTCACTACTTGCTCTCTCACCGCCGTAGGGTCCTGGGGGACCGTGCTGTCAATCG
Source organism: Chrysoteuchia culmella (assembly GCA_910589605.1). Lineage (NCBI taxonomy): Eukaryota > Metazoa > Arthropoda > Insecta > Lepidoptera > Crambidae > Chrysoteuchia > Chrysoteuchia culmella. The sequence continues at coordinate 10,555,190 of OU342651.1, forward strand.
CCCCTTTGACCCGGCGGCCGGCCCGTTTTCGGGGCCCTCTCACGGCTGAGAGATGGCCGAGCAAGTGTGGCCATCTCTCCAACCTACTATAGTGGAATTAGGTTGGCAAACTGCCGCCTCCTTCTTCCCATCCGTCTGCGTCGGAGCCGATTCTCATGAGCCTCTTCTTCGCGAATCCGCTCCGATGTCTCCTTTTGCGAGATGACGTCCTCGCAAAAGGAGACTGCCGCCTCCCAGGATCTTTCGGTGGCCAGCATGGCGCGCGCCATGCCGGGCAGCGAAAGATCGCTCCCTATCGCAGCCACCAGAATGCCGCGCTGAGGAGCCCAGGCAGGGCACACCGCAAGGGTGTGCTCCGCACTGTCCTCCACAGCGCCGCACTCATAGCACTGCGGGGACGCCTCCCTTTGAATCTTAAACAGGTACTTTCCGAAGCATCCATGTCCGGAAAGCACCTGGGTCAGCCTGAAGGTCAGCGTCCCAAACCTCCTACTACACCACTCTTGCAGGACTGGACGGACCGAATCGACCGTCCGTCGTCCGGCCGGGTCCGTCTGGAGCGTCCTCCGCCACTCCACCATCAATGACGTTTCCGCCCTCCCCCTTATCTCTGCAAATTCCTCAGGGGCCAGACGGTCCCCTCTTTGGATGGCATCTTTTCGCTTTAGATACACTTCCCTAATAACCTGAGCGTCTAGCTCCCAGGGAGGCATTGCTGCAAGGACGCATGCCGCCGTATGCGATATTGTCCTGTAGCCCCTTGCACACCGTACTGCTATGGCTCTTTGAGGCCGTCTGAGGTGCCGCCTATTTTCCGCGTTTAAGCGGTTCGCCCACACCGGAGCCCCGTACAGAGCCATACTGCGCAGAACACCCGCAAAGAGTCTACGGAAACTTGCGTTAGGGCCACCCAAATTGGGGAGGCGGCGTCCCAATGCCCCTGTCGCCTTCGCAATTCTGGGCGCCAGTCGTTTGAAGTGTTCTTCAAACTTCCAGCGCCCGTCCAGCACAAGTCCCAAGTAATTGATACTGGGCTTTAATGGGATCCTCGCCCCATCTACCACCACTGCAGCCCCAGCAGGAGGGCCTCTTCGGGGACCATGACAGAGAATTGCCTCCGTCTTCTCGATGGCTACATTTAGGCCAAGTTCCCTAATCCGGTCTATGACAAGGGATGCTCCAACACCAGCCCGCCTTCTGGCCTCGACGAATGTTTCACCCCGAGCGGTGACCATCGTGTCGTCGGCGTAACAAACGACCTGCATCTTCGGCAGAGGAACCCCGCGTAACACCCAATCATAGCCTATGTTCCACAAGAGCGGCCCAAGCACCGACCCTTGTGGGACCCCACACACCATCTCTCTCGCCACCAGACCCTCGCCGGATGGATAGAGCACCTCACGCCCCTCCAAATAGCTTTCGATTACCCTTATGAGGTACGGGGGCATCCTATGGAACCTCAGGCCCTCTTTTATCACTTCGAAAGGGAGGGTGTTAAAAGCATTGCGGATATCCAAAGACACCGCAATCACCACTTCCCCTCGGTCTGCCGCCTTTTCCGTCATCTCTCTTAAAGTCATTATGGCATCGATGGTCGACCGTCGCCTCCTAAAACCATACTGGTTCTCCGCCAGGTCGGGACCTACTGTTTCCAAGTGCTGGACAACTCTATCCGCAATGATGCGCTCCAGCATCTTTCCTTGTTCGTCCAGCAACACCACTGGTCTGTAGGCTGACGGAGAGTCAGCAGGTCTCCCATCCTTCTGAAGAAGGCACAACCGCCCCCGCTTCCAGGCTTTGGGGAACTCACCAGTCTCCAGGCATCTGTTGAAAATTGCCTGTAGGGGTTCATCTAGGTGCTTCAAAACTATAGGAAGCACGCGCCCAGGTACTCCGTCCGGGCCAGGTGCCTTTTTCTTACTTCTTAGCCTATCGACCACCGACTCCATCTCAGACTCCGTCACGGAAAAGAACCCGGACTCCGCGTCCAGTGGACCCTGTGGAGGATACAGTGGAGTAGTCAGCGGTGCTATCGCTGGAAAGAGGCCCTCCACCACCCTATCGAGGAGCTCCGGCTCCATGTTTTCCATTACAGGCGCCTGATGATGGAGCTTATTCCGCACCATCCTAAATGGGCGCTCCCACGGATCGTTATCCAAGCTCGCCAAAAACTCTTCCCATGCTCGGGACTTGGCTTCAGCAATGCCTACCCTGAAGGCTTTTTTGGCCTCTAAATAGGCTAATCGGCGCCTTTCCTCCTCTGCAGGTCGCCTTCTACGACGGCGTCTAAACCTCTGTAGGGCCCTTCTGGCCCGATTTGTAAAATACCCAACCACAACAACCTCTCCCAAATTCCTGTTTTTCCTGAACTTATGTTCAGATATCATTAATTACAAAGATAATGAACGGAAATTGGTAATGATGATATCTTATTAAAGCTCGAAGTTTGGAGCTTTCAGATAATATATTGTCTTTAAAAATATCTCCTAAACTTTTCTTGAAATCAGAGTCTATACTCAGAGTTAGGGCTCGAGTCGATTTGGTTGCTCGCGAGTGTATTAATAACTGAACTATTACATCAGGTTGGTCACAAAAAAATATTTCAGACAGTTTTTTGTCTTTTAATGAGGTAAGGGCATTTTCAAAATGTATTATGGTTTTGGTCTTTGTACATTTAATTTTATTTTTCACTTTTGATATTGTTAACAATGTGGTACGAAGGTCAGCAATAGAAGTATTGAGCACTGCAACTTTGGCTGAGACTGCTCTTAACTAACTTGAGAATAATATGATCTAAGCAGTTCTTTTTACGTGTAGGTAAATTGTGACCAGGGAGTAAGCCGTGAGATGTTAGCATATTTAAGTACAATATATATTGTACTTAATTAAATTGTACCTATAGTATTTGCAAAAGTAAGTAAACTCAGTGACTTAGCAATCTCTGAATCATGAAATAACTTATAATAATAGGCGTTTTCATGAAACACGCAGGCGTTTATTTAAATATCATGCAGGTCCTTATGCCAGCCATTTATAAACTATCCGCATTCGTGAGCATATCCTCTGCGTGCCGCGCGATTCTAACCGTTTCAACTGCGCGGCCACGGTTACGCCCTTACCACTTTCTGCATATCGGTTTTGCAATTTTGCAAATTTGGGGTTTTCTTTATTCGTTTTCTACGAATTCCTTCGTAATGTTGACTTAGTCTTTTTTTTCTGGGACACTGTGGACGAGCAGTCGAAACGGACACAGGTTTGAAAGGTGTGCAGGGATTTTCAAAAAGGCGCAAACCCTCCATACATTTGTGGCATTGTCCTTTGGCACACAGATAGTTTCATAGAAACATTAGCTTCCAGTAGGTAGTAATATCGGGATAAAAAGTATCCTATCTATGTTACTCTCCGTCTTTTCAACTCTATAACAAACATTAAGTAGATTGGTTGCTTAGTTAGGGCGTACAGAAAGAACAAGCACTTCGCATATATAATATTAGTCACGATAGGATACATTTAATCTCGATATTCCCACGGGAACGGACACCACGCGAGTGTGGGCCTCTAGTTTTATTGTATCGAGTACTCCAATTGGCCGTCATGATGTTTTTTTCTCACGCAAATCGGAGACCGTGGTCGCGGACATAAGTCGTTTGGAGATTGGACAGTTAATGCTTAGTGTGAGTTTTCTAACCTTACTCGCTTACGCCGAAATAAGCGAATAACTAAACCCTCGAATAGAGTTTAATTCTCACCTTTATTCCCTTTGCATAAAGGTTATCTGTAAAATTTTACTCTTACGCGATGGTAACGTTTGGACATTGGCAAACTCACACTAGGCCCTCCGTTAACCCTTTGTCGGCATAAAAAGCAAGAACTTGGTACACGCGAGACACAATTAATTTCCTATTGTGTCTAGAATCCCGACATACGAACGGTTAAGCCTGGATAATGCTCGCTTGCTTCTAGGTAGCATGCTACTAACTAGCATTCTCCGAGTGTATACATGACCAACACATGATCTTCTCGTATACACATGGTAGCTGCTTGCTACTAAGTAGCACATGCTCGAAACTAGTATGCTTATCAGTCTTTAAAAAGCTTTTGTCGGAAATAAATATTAAAAATACTTTTTATTTTATTTTTTAGACTCTTTTATTGCTTAGGTTCAACATTTGGTTACATCCATGAAGAAAAGTAAATAGGTGATGTTGACATTATTCTATTTACACCAACTAATACAGTATCTTCTTTACGAAAGAATAACTTTCTGTTTTAAAATGCATTGTGATTTTCCATATGGAAGCCCTTAAGCCTATAAAACAAATAATCCAGTCCAGCTTAGTGACGAATGTCAAATATCCATCTAGTCACATCAGTCACATGTAGACAATTTTTCATCTTACCCTATACGCATTTAAAATACTTAATTATACAAAAAGCGACTGACACATATTTACACTAAAGTACTTCTGCATTTTGGGGAATGTGTTGCAAACCAATTATAAGCTACTAAATCCAATTGATTTACGATGGCATTAACTTTTAAGGTCGAACCATGATAAAGTGGTATGACGTAAGTACAAAAATACCAAATACGCCATCTCTGTATGGCACAACTGTTTATACTTAGTTTACCATGATTTTAAATTACACTGAAGTGAATACCATTGCTTGGTGGTGGAATACATGAAGGATCGAAACTATGCAGGTCCAAAACATGAATAGCCCCAAAATATTCATTAAATTGTACAAAGAAAAAACAATGTCGCGTTATTAAATATATACATCTGTATGTACAGCATTATATCTAATGTAACAATCATACAAGAACTAATCGATAATTCAGTCAATTAGTAAAATAAAATATAATTAATATCCAATCAGATGTCTTAACAATAATTTACATAAAACACAAACATAACAGACAAATCAGTTTTCAAAATACTTCAAATGGCTTAAAATGAAAAAAAAATACTTAATATTGTGGTTATTTTTCAGAATTTGACAATAGTATGTTCATTGGTTGTAGTTGATATTAATTATAACAATGCTGGATGAAATGACATTAAGATTTTCGATGTCTCTACTACAAAAATTCTAACGCGGTAGTTGTCACTCAGTAAGTTTCGGTTGGCGCAGTGAGCGAAATGAGCATCAGGAAACTAGTTCACTTGTAGTATGACCAAATTCTGCTAATTTTAGTCATTGTCGTAGTGCTCTTTTACAGTTTCTACAGTGCAGACAAAATGCACTAAGCACTACGATAGTTTTACTATTCTGACTAAATTAAGCTCCTGCGCTGTTGTTCAAGAATTGGGAATAAGGAAACCAGTGTCAATGCCCATATGGTCTTGTCATCACTATCAGGAAATTAGATTTTTGTAAATTTTATCAGACGCCAGAACACTGCTGTCTGTTACTCTTTGAAATAGTTACAGAAAAGTTTTTTTTTATTTACTATGATTTTAATATGACGTATTCCGTTAAATATCTACATGATTAGAAATAAATTACTTTCATCGGTTTTATTCAAACTCTCAACATTTTACAAGCAATTCTATAAATTCGTCACAATAACCTTTCATAAATGACATAATGTAATATAAACAACTGATTGTTAGCGATCCACGATTTATTTGACATAATTTACTTATATACACAATGAAATGTACAAATGGCTTCTAATGCTTACTACGGCCTTTTCTACGATCTTTATATAGCACGATTATTATTTAATTTGTACATGAATATACAATAGCGTAAGTCTTCCATTCATAAGATTTTATTTTTTAGTATTTAGTTTTGAATAATTTATTATTAAGTAATGAAGTAGAGCCACATTTCATTTGACTACTATTAATCTATCTGCATTTATTTATAATAGGTTCTGGTATTTAATGACTAGTCTATAGTATAACTATTTTAACAGTTACTATTTTATTATGTAACTTTATTTAATTACTTTGATTTTTCTCTGTTTAGCGACGCTAATAACATTATTTTGTTTTGAGACCTCGTGAATTCTTTCCCTTGTAAACTCTCAAAGAAGATTGGTGTATGTAGATAAGGATCAAGTAACGGCAGATAATTTTAGTGTCTTTTCCTAATTCATGGTCAGATGTCTAATTCAATATTGAGATATTGCACTTAGTTTAAAAGTAGTAAACCCGTGTGTATAGTTTGACAACCATACAATAATATAGTTTGATAAACCAAAAAAACCGTTAATCCTATTGGTTTGAAGAGAAAAAGTAACTAAAGTTTAACTTTGGTCCTTCAAACCATCAAGAATTAGGCGTTTTGATTTTTTTTTACTACAAGTGAATTGCTGTTGCTGGTCTTAAACGGTTCACACTATCGAGACGTCGCTAACTATTTCAATTCGGAGGATACGAATTAAGTTTTAATTTTTACGATTTTAGTCAATAGTAGAACTTAAGACACAATAAATACATGATACAACACTATTATTTCGATTACTAATATCACAAGATCTGATCTGAATACTGGTAGTTGTTTACTCTCAAAAAAAGATGGATCCTGTGAAGATAGTTTCATGTAGATGCGAATGCTCATTAAGTCTCTTATGAAAGCTCTTGGCATCACAATAATGACACAGTCATAATGTGAATTTCAACTGAAATAATAGCCTTAAATTGAGTTGCAGTAACGAAAACACAGTTCTCATTTTTAACAGTTCATAGTTTAAGAATGTTTCTTACTGCGATTCCGAGGCGGAGCTCGCTTGCGCGCAGACTTGCGTCATATGTGTACGGGTACGTGCAGCAGTAGGTCGTTGCGTCGGGGGAACTCGAGGGAGCACATTTCGCACTTGTAGGGGCCGTCGGTGTCAGGTTTCGGTGGGGACGCGGGGGGCGAGGGGGAGGCGGGGGTTGGGGATGCAGGCGGGGAGGGGGATACGGGGGGAGGGGAGGGAGACGCGGGAGGAGGAGAGGGGGAGGGAGCAGGGGGAGCACGCCGCCCTGTCACGGGCGACGGCGGCAGGATCGCACGCAAGTCGTCGGCGGGGTGACGCGGCGGCCTCCGTTGGCGTACCTGCCAAGAAAACACAACATTAAAGCTTAAGGTCAACCCAGACCGAGTGGCGGCGAAGATACAATGATGGTACCAATTTCAACCATAACACCTTCTACTGTGCTATCGAGGGACGGAACTATAAACCTGCATGTCGCGCGAAAGCGGGTTCCGCGCTTGTAATGGTGCACCTAAACGGGCCATATTGTCCTTTAATTTCTGGCCGGCAACTATTGCTATTACACGCTGACTTTATACGCTAGAGCAAGATACTTACAGTTGCCGACCTCGCATTTAAGCAAAAATTGGCTCCTTTATAAGCACTATAACGCGGGCGAGCTGGTACTGTGGACTGTAACCCACCTGCTTGGTGCGCGGGCGCGGGTCCTGCGTGTGGATCATGCGCGGGCGCGGCGGCGGCGGCGGGGGCGCGCGGCGCTTGCGGCGGCGCGGCGGCGGCGGCGGCGAGGGCGAGGGCGGCGGGGAGGCGGGCGGCGGGGAGGCGCGCGCCGACGCCGGCGACCCGGACCGCGACGCCGCCGACCCGCCGCCCGCGCCCCACTCGCGCGGTGGCGAGCTCTCAGTCTTTAGCTTCCGTCGACGCTTGTATTTGCGGGGCCCGGTCTGTCAATTTCATTTGTGGCATCATTGTTGAGAAGATAGAATATACCTAGTCGGGTCATAAGTTCTGTCACACCTATCGATTTTGAATGGATATTGAAAATCAATTTTTTATGTTCGAATTATATACCACATACTAGGAACATAAAAAAACATAAATTATAGTTTTATTTTAATTTGTTTCAATGTAGCGGAAGTTAAAAGGAGATGCGGTCGTCACAGTTTAACTAAGGAGTTACAGTGGGACAACGCCCTTGAAACATGTCATTATGTCATTGTCCCGAGTGAGCGTATGGCAGCTCGGTCTCGCTAGCACTCCCTCTCGCCCCGCGATCCCCGCACCATCGCTCTGGCAAAACGTGTCCGTCGGACGACTGTATGCATAGATAGACTGTGCGGTCGTGTTGTTTGGTTTACTTCATTGTGGTTACGAGCGAAGTCAAATTAATCGGTAAATGTAGTGAAAGTGCGTATTCAAGGAAATCCGGAACAAAACTGAAAACTGTTGGCATTACAAACAGGACTTTACAGAACCAGCGGAAAAAGATTGTTGAACGAAGACCTGAGATTATAGGCTAATGGTAGAAAAAACAATGAAAGAGTACTGCAACAATCATAACAATTAAGTGTTATGCCCACAGCAGTGAAGAAGCTAGCGAATGTGTTTCTCGAGTCCAGCAAGGCCAATCACCCTTTGCCGGTGATAGCTTAGCTCCGAGTGTCGTATTTTGGCCTAAAAGAGCTGCTTTTCTAAGAAAAGGGTATGTAAAACAAGAGCAATGTACACCAAAAGACAGTCCTGACAGATGTAGACCACTTTATCGAATCACATTACAAAATCAGCAATAGGTCTTCATCAGGCTTCAGGGTCTGATCACATAGCCAAGAGGGCTCAAAATTATCAGGCCGCCCATGAAAATCGATTTCATTCGGCACAAAGATTGGCCAACCTCTAGCCCAGATTTCATATCAAATCAAATAATTTATTGCTAAAGCATAATAAAATGAAAATGAAATTAGTAGAGGAGGACCTGCGCTAATCCACACCCTAAAATTGAAGCCTTATCAATTCCTTCATTACAGCAACCGCTAAAATCTACATGGACGCGGCGCGTATTTCTATAGATACGTGGCCGCGAAGATCAAAGGCTTGCATCGAAAATTTAGCCAGCTATTTCGAATTATTTTTATCAATTAGTATTAACTATAGTGTAAGATTTCTTTTCATGTACAACAAAACAAACATTTATTTTAAAATCAGTTTTAACTTCATAAAGATTTCGTGGCAGAACCCGACTAACGCCCGTTATTATTAACCTATCTGTAGATATGGATTGGGCTATCTGATCTGATCTGAGATAGTTACCTAGGATATTTTTGTTAATATGACCAAAATAACGACAGTTGCTAGGCAACGGAACCAGTATCCTAGGCAACTATCTCAGATAGCCCTAACCATATCTACAGACAGGTTATTAATTTCGGGCGTAAGTAATCTATACTAATATTATAAAGAGGAAAGATTTGATTGTTTATTTGTTTGTTTGAAGCGAATATACTCAAGCAATACTAAATGGATTTGGATGAAATTTGGTACACAGATAGAAGATAGCCTGGTTAAGAACATAGGATACTTTTTATCCCGATATTTCAACGGGAACGGGAACCACGCGGGCGAAACTGCGAGCAGCCACTAGTATCACATAAATTAATCTCTTATTCTCAAACATCCAGAAACATTCCCGAGAGCACAATGTACAGGGACCGGCACGAGCCGTGAGAGGTGTTATTTTATGCGCAGAAGTTATTGTTTAGGTCTCGTTTGCGGGGTACGCAGGTACGCGGGGTAAACCGGTTAATCGATTCAAAATCGTTTTCATTTTGCTCTTTCTTGGAACTGGTATTTCTAAGGTTAGAGCCAAACTTTAATAAAACGCTATGTAGCTAGCTCATTCGGTTTGAAAATTAACCGGTTTTACTAGCCCTGCTTATAGATAAGCACTTTCAAATCGTCAATTTCTTTTTCTACCACCCATTCAGGTTATCTTTTAACTGTCAAGAACTTGTTGTTGCCAAACACAAATCTGCAATAGAAAAAAATATAAGAGGAAAATATTAGCCTGATCGCATCGCCTCGCCAATAGTATACATACTTATCGTAACTTTCGATTAAACGGGTTAATTTAAGTTTTTAAAGCGCTCTCATAACAAATAAGTTGGAAGCGGTTTTTCTTAAAAACTTTAATCAAAATTTCTAGTTACCGGTATGTACTCATGGTCACTGCATCATTCGATTGATTTTCATTACAATTTTGGCACAAATTTTATCAAACAAATCCGAAAAAATCTAAATGAAATTAATTCCGGTCTGCGCTCCTCATAAATGTCCCTGTGGCAGTGATGTCGACAAGCTAGGACATCACGAACTGTCATGCCAAAAAAAGTGCAGGCCGCTTCTCGAGACATGCCGCACTTAACGATATCATACGCCGGTCCCTTGCCACCGTCAACGTGCCAAGTCTACTTGAGCCGACTGGTATTGCAAGAGACGATGGAAGATGGCCGGGTGCTGGTATGGGATGCAACCTGTTCAGACACGCTGGCCCCTTCCCATCTACATGGAACCAACAACAGAACTGGTGCGGCTTGTGAAGCGACTGAAAAAGCTAAAGCATGCAAATACAGGGGTCTAGGCTCCGAATATGATTTTGTCCCATTCGGTGTCGAGACCCTTGGTCCGTGGGGTCCTAGCGCTATAAGGCTTTTTAAGTAAATAGCAAAAAGGTTAGTCGACATCACAGGAGACCGAAGAGCTGGCAGCTACCTCAGACAAAGAATTAGTCTAGCTATTCAAAGGGGGAACGCTGCCAGTATCTTCGGAACCTTGCCTAAAGGAACTCCTTTTAATAATATTTTTTAGTTATTATATTATATTTTTTAAGGTTTTTAGTTTTAGGTTCATTGTTCTTGTATATATTTTTTTTATTTCTGCGTGTTTATTATATTTTAGTCAAATGAATTTGAACCAATTCAGATTATGAAAATCATTGTTCTGAAATCAATAGTTAAAAGATAACTGGGTTATATTTATTAAGTAAGTTAATTAAGTAGCTTCTTATCAAGATAACACAGTTCGAGTATTTTGCATTTACGAATTTTCGAAATTGAACATATAATTGAACTTCAATTGGGTAAGGGTACTACACTATTTTTTGTTTTCTGTAAAGTGGTATCATTACTAATGTCACTTTAGTCCATCTAATTAGAAATCAGAGTATAGATTTTAAAAAATGTGAGATACAACTAACATGTAAATTTTTAGTCTATGCTAATGATGAAAAATAGTGTTATAATAACAAATCAACAAACTCACCTGTGGCTGTCTTTTCATCGCCGTATTGGCGTCGCAATGCTGTATGAGATGTTGGACTAAATCAGCACTGGAATGTAACGTTCGTCCGCACACCACACAGCTGTATGCAGGACCTCCTAAAACATCAGATAGCGTAAGAATAACTACAATACGAGGCTGTGCCGGTTTTACTACTATCAGCGCCATAGGGCGGGATTCTAAAACCCGACGTGCTGTTTTACTATTACTTTACCATTTTACAATTTCATTTTACCAAAACCAGTAACAAAGACCTTAACAACATTTAGGCTGAGTTACAACCAATAACCTTAGTACAACCCGGGCAGATAAAGAATGGGATTGAAAATGGCGGGCAAAGTTTGTACAGTCACCAAAAAAGTAAAAAAAAAAAAAATATTTTACGAATACATACTTTAATAAAACGACATAATTGAATGAAAATATGTATCTTTATAATTCATACATGTGGGGAACCTTTAAATACCTAAACGATTTTTGTCGCGTACGTGCTGCATCTTTTAGAAGAGAGTAATAATAATTACGGAAAAACAAACAGTAAGCTTAACAAATAACTTTTAACAACTAAATCTAAAACAGTTTTTTTTTGTTAACAGTACTTGCAGGTGCTAGTATAGACAGCGATAGTGTGCGTGCGAGATGTACATATACGTGACGCCATTTTCAATCCCATTCTTTGTCTGTTGACTGATAGATTTATTGTTGTCAATGCTGTCAAACCGATTTACTGATTTTCAATGTAAGGGTTACCATTAAAATAGGTGGAATCTAGACCCACAGGCTATTGCCTCTCTTTGCAACAACAACGCGACAGCGATAAGTCACGTATCACCCAGTGCGGCCTCTAGAGAAAAATCGATGAACTACAATGTGCATTCATTTAGTTCCTGTTATTGCTACCAAATTGTTTTTGGCGCTAGCGCCGCGTAGCAGGGCGGCGTCTCACTCTCGCACTTTAGGTAGGAGCGCGAAGGTGAGACGCCGCTGCAGAGTGTGTTTTTGACCCTCATTTTGGGACAGCCTAATTTTTTTGAATGATCGAATGGAGAAATATATCACAAATGCTAGAGTAAAACTCCCGCGAGCCTCGCTTTGATAGTTTTTGAAAAAATGCGATCTAAGTAAAAGTACCGGTATTGAATTTTTTTTTGTTTTTATTAGTTTTTCTTTTTTCTATGAATGTAACACTTAATTTTGCAGTGTGACCGTAAAGGCCTATCATGGGGCAAAATTATGAACCATGCACGAGGAAGCTACGACTTCACAGTTTCAAGATAATCGCAAAAATAACAAAACTGTAATTATTTTTTTGTGGCTAAAGTATTTAGTATTAGCATTTAATTTTTACTTAAGAACTTAAACTACATATATGGAACACTCCCACAAAAAAAATCGATTGCTAAAACCGTGGGACTTTGGAGATATTAATTTTTAAAAAGTACCGGTTCGTTACTGGTTTTTGGTAAAAGTTCTCAATACCACTTTTTAGCAATATCAAATACAGTTCTTTATTGCAGCCTCTTGGATGCGGAAGAATGCCCTCGCAGGCAAGTATTTCGTGCAAATTCTAGGTATAGGAAATCATTATATGTACAACAAGGATTTTCTAAATATTATAAACGCGCTCCGCCATTGCATGCTTCTCATGTCGTGTGGAATGCACAGTCTACCAATCGAATCTTCCGATGATGAGTAATACGTAATGCGGGAAGGAGTCCACTCTCGTTAGGCATGCTGAAACCCCGCATTAATACATATTACCTGGAGGATGCTTCACTATTTTCAGCCATGTTTTACAAGAAAATTTAAAAGCGAGAACAAAGTTGTTTACAAATATTTTATAACACAACTATGGGCATGATAGGCTCTGACAGGCTCTATACGATGTTTAGATGAATATTACTCACATGTTTTTGGTGGAACGATGCAATCTTCTTTATCACTGGCCGTTTCGATACTAAAACTAAGCTACTAAGTTGTTCAGGTGCGTAGAGTGTGGGGAAAGTACACAAAACTTAGACACTAACATACTTTCCGGAGCCTTTGAGGCTACACGTCCATACTTAAAAATTAATGTTAGAAGTTTGAAGTTGTTAAAGACCGGGGAATTTTGCCCATTCTCCCTTTTTAAAATTAAATCGTCGTTACCCTAATATGGTGAGCTACAATAAAGAATTGTATGTGATATTGCTAAAAAGTGACATTGAGGACTTTGACCAAAAACCGGTACCGAACCGGTACTTTTTAAAAATTAATATCTCCGAAGTCCCACGGTTTTAGCAATCGATTTTTTTTGTGGTAGTATACCATATGTGTAGCTATGTTCTTAAGTAAAAATTAAATGCTAATACTAAATACTTTAGCCACAAAAAAATAATTCCGATTTTGTTATTGTTGCGATTATCTTGAAACTGTGAAGTCGTAGCTTCCTCGTTCATGGTTCATAATTTTGCCCCATGATAGGCCTTTACGGTCACACTGCAAAATTAAGTGTTACATTCATAGAAAAAAGAAAAAAATAATAAAAACAAAAAAAAAAAAAACCGGTACTTTTACTTAGATCGCATTTTTTCAAAAACTAACAAAGCGAGGCTCGCGGGAGTTTTACTCTAGCATTTGTGATATATTTCTCCATTCGATCATTCAAAAAAATTAGGCTGTCCCAAAATGAGGGTCAAAAACACACTGTGCGCTGTACGAAGCATCAGCTAGCGATCACATACGTAAAACAATTTTTATTTTGACGATCCGCGTCGATCGCGCGATATTGCGCGATTATTGATAATTTTTAGGTTATAGCTCCGCCGATCTTTAAAGTCAGGGTTTCCATTAAAATAGGTGAAATCTAGACGAAGGCCACGTGAAATAAATCCGTAAAAATGCACCTTTTTGCGATGTCAATGAGGGCCCGTATTCACTATGACCACTTACCGATTCCTTGCTCAAATCACGCCAATGCAAATGTCGTATTTGGTTTCGACATTTTCAAAATTTATCTCTAAAATTATTGTCAGTAGATCTATTCAACAAAAAAAAGCGATTTCCAACGAAAAAAACTGACGCCATATTTGTTTTGGTGACACCAGCGCCGCAGTGGTAAAAAAAAATACTAAATTTATATCACCTGCCTGAATTCACGTCAGCCGTCTTCAATGGGCTAGCTAACAATCAGGCAACTAGTTGAACGTTGAGTGATGCTATTTCAATCAATTATCGGCCTAGGTATTCAATTGAATGCCGGCGTTTAATTAACGGGCTAGCCTTCCTGTCAAACGGCTGACTTAACCAGATGGCTGCGACATATATACTAGGGAGTGTAATCTTGCAGCAAAATCTTCAGTCTCGGTATTTGCAAGATTTAAAAGATCTTACCTCGCAAGATCTCGGTGTTTTGCGAGATCTCGCAAATCTATAAATTGTTTTTAATTATTACAAGTATTATATTGAAACTTTGTAAAGTTATTATTCTAGGGGCGCAATAATGAAATAATACTGAATCGTTAATTAAAAAAATATATACAGATATTCTGAAAAAAAAAACTCTTAAGAAAACACAACATTATCTAGTGTGTCGTCTGTCAACTGCAAAATACAGCAGAAAAGTCCCGGTCTGCCTATACGCTTGTTGGCCCCCATGATGATAGACATTGATACGCTGACTGCTTCTGAGGTCTGAATCAGGTGCTGCCCTTGATTAGGGCTGCCCTGATCCTGATTCTAATATATTGATTTCTTTCTCGCACACTCCTGCTTCACTCGAGCGCCGGGTGAACCGGTCTAGCAGCGTGCGGCTGCGCGGAAATTCACCGCGCTTTCGAATAATCATTGATGTTGCTGCACAATCTTGCAAATCTTGCGAGATCGCGGGCGAATTTGGATGCAAGATTAATCTTGCAAAATTGGTGCAAGGTCTCGGTATTTCGAGATTGCACTCCCTAATATACACCACAAGTTGCCACAAAATGTAATAATCTAAATTACTATAGACATGGAAACAGACAAAACTACAAAAATAAGTATTGACGCTTTTGAAAGATTATTCAGGCTCTACACATTTTTGGGCCTTTTCTGAAATTGCCAACCAACAAAAAAAATTGTTACGTGTGGTTAGATAGAACTAGTCGTTTGGAGCAATAGTTGATATGGTATAGAAGTTATATGATAACTCAAAGTCAAAGTATACAAGTGCAGAGATGCGTCATTTGTTGTAAAAAAAAAATAACGTAGTGCGCGCTGAGCCTTACTCAACAACGATGACAAACAATAATTAACTAAAGATTTTTTTGCTTGACTGATGACCACAAATGAAATAGTCAAAACATAATTGACAGGAAGGCACTCTTTTCGGTGATTGTCAAAATTCTGATTTCGAACCAGGACCCGTAGACAAAGTGACATCGTTACGTAGCGAAACGATAATTCGATTCGTTATTGTCTATATTCGCCAATTAACTTGCGGTAAGACCACGTGATTTAGCGCGGCCTATGCCAATCCGCCAATCACATACATTTAATATTTCTCGAACTTCGTTATCGTTTATGAATTGTTACTTTGGCTAAGAGCCCTGTTTTGATTGTAGTCGAGCTAACACGAATATGTTGATTGTAAACAGTAAAACAGTCATATTAATGTACCCTAAAGTGAATACATAAATTTATGGTTTCGATTGCTTATATATTAATGCCCATGGCCATATTGTATGCATATTTATTTGAATTTAGAAGAATACATTTTTATAGAACTTTAACTGAGATACTTTTATCTATATTTTTGACCTAGACTGTACAATAACTCTTTTTTGTGAGTATCACGGAGAAAACGAATTTTGAAAATGTCAAAACCAAGTACAAGTACAAGTATTGGCGTAGTTTGAGCAAGGAATCGCTAAGTGGTCATAGTGAATAAGGCCCAAGGCGGCAGGTCGACTTACCATTGGCTCGCCTGTCGGGCGCGGAGTGGTGCGAGCGCACGTGTTCCCGGAGCACGACGCGCTGGTTGAACGCTCGCGGGCAAACCGCGCAAGCATACGGCTTTTCACCTAGATTGGATGACGAGTTCAGCTTTAAAAGTAAGTGCTTGAAAGCCTTATTTGTAAACAATTCACGATTAGCTCAAAGGCGCAATAATGGATTGGATGAGTCTCACGAAGAAATTTCAACTTTGTCGGTTGTACCTTTCGTGAATAACGACAAGTTTGTTCATTAGGTTTCGTGAATAATGTAAATTTTGTCAGATATGTTTCGGTAACAACTTTTCAGATGATCGGATATTTTTTGTAAATCTTCGTTTCATTTTACTTTCTGCAAGAAATACGCACAATAGAAAAAACCTACAACAAACAGCAATTATAGACTCGTGTCTATTTTATGAGTACATGGCAATGGCATAACAAGATTGGATTATCTCTTACCAGTGTGGATCCGTTCGTGCTTCCTTAGCGTGCCGCCGTCAGCGAACGCCTTCCAACAGAAACGACAGGCGTAAGGACGTTCGCCCGTGTGGATCCTTATGTGGATCTGCTGCGAGCTCCGCGATCCAAACACCTTGCCTAATTCACAAAGTTTCAGAGAATGAGAACAGTACTCAAAGTTTTTTTTTTTAATAACGACGGGGAGACTCTTAGCCTTCATCATACCTGATGTTAAGTATTGATAAGGCTGAAGATGGAAGCAAGCCTCTCCCGGAATCCTCAATCACTGAGGAACTGGCTATCTTATCTCTAACTGCCAGAACACAACAATGCTGAAAACATTGTTGTTATGGCGGCAGACTTAGATAAGATGGTGGTAGCTAGCCACGCAGACTTACTACAAGTCCTACCACCAACCAAACCGAATACAATATGTACCCCCGCTGGGAATCGAACCCGGGACTTCTGGGTCTGATACCGGTGGTTGTACCACTAGACCACAGAGGCGGTTAATAAAATAAGTAGGTACGAATTGACATTACCTTTCAACTTTATTCAAAACTATTGGATGCACGGATATTGTCGGTAGAGCAATTATTGAATCAGATAAATACCAATATATGAAAGAGACAAAGCGATAGTCATATTGTTTATACAGAGGACATTAAATTTTACTGTGCATTTATTTTCTCCTCGGTACTTACCACATTCTCTACATGGAAATTGGCGAGAACTATTTGATTGAGAAAGGTTGTTTCGCCCGCGCGATGACTTTTTTAATCTGAAACAAATACAAAATAAATTTATTGATACATTTCAGAAGCGAATGCGTTAGATTACATACATGCATCATATACACAGGATATAACGTTAAGAGTCCGAGAAACATAACCGTTTTGACTCAGCGGAGAGTTTCAACTGAATAGAGTTCACAACCCCTGATGACGTGAGGCCGGCGAGGGATGTGGATACGTTAGGGTGGGTTCAATGAAATGAAATTCGTGAATTCTCTGCTCACTTGTAGGTTCGAACTCACGACTAGTGGTAGGCTCTTAACAACAAACATGGGCAAGTAACGGAGGCCTACCCAAATTATAACTATACTAGCGATCGCACGCGGTTTTACCCGCGTGGTTCCCGTTCCCGTGGGAATATCGGGATAAAGTATCCTATGTTCATAACCAGGCTACCTACTATCTGTGTATCAAATTTGATCCAAATCCGTCCAGTAGTTTTTGAGTTTATTTGTTGCAAACAAATAAACAAACAATCAAATCTCTCCTCTTTATAATATTAGTATAGATAAAGGCGTGTACTGACTTAGCAAGGCCATCTCGTGGGGTGGAGAAGTCTTTGCCTCGAGAGCAACTTGAACTCGCGACATTAAAGACAAAGAAGAACTTCGTAATCCAGTGAGATTTGACATTCCAAACGCATACTGACGTCTCGCAGGCTCGGCGAGGCTCGTGTTGATTGTGTAGACGCAAATTGAGCACACTAAGGGTCTCTCTCCCTCTCGACTACTGCTCCAACAAGACGCCTCGCGATATCGATACACGCTCGTGTCTATGTCACAGCCATCTGGTTAAATCAGTCATTTGATTGGAAGGCTAACTCGTTGATTAAACGCCGGCATTCAGTTGAATGCCTAGGCCGATCGTTGATTGAACTAGCATCACTTGACGTTCAACTTGTTGGCTTATTGTAAGTTTGCCCTTTGAAGATAGCCGACGTTAATTTAGCCAAGTGATTCAAATTTAGTTTTTTTTTTTGCAACTGGAGCGCTGGTAGCCTCAAAACAAATATGGCGTTAGTTGTGTGATAAAAATATGTCTGATATTACACCGCCGGCTACAAGTTTTCGCGAATAGTTAAAAGTCTATAATGGCATCTCATTAAATGTGTCGGCTAAATATGAGGTTGGGCCAAGTCGTTAAACGTTTCATTCAACGACGTGGCTAGTTGTCTCTTAGCCATTTCATTGAACGCCGGAACGGGCTAGCCCTTCAATTGAACGGCCGATTTAACCAGTTGCTGCGACATTAAAGCTGGCGTGCACACCTGGGCGCGTCGGCGTGCGCGCGCGGCCGGTCGGCGTGCCCCTCCGCGTGCGCGAGCAGCTGCAGCGCGTCCGTGCACACCTCGCCGCACACGTCGCACGTGTGCTCGCCCCACGTGCTGCTCGAGCTGTCGTGCCGCTTGTAACTGCACACAGTACAATATTTATTATCAACCACTGTTGGCATTCTAACAAAAGCAGGTATAGAATAGTTATTTGTTATGCAACGCTGGAAAGTTGGTTGAAACCTGAGCAAGGGAATTATAAGACGCTAAATCTTTTCTGCCGAGCGCAACACTCAATTTTTCACCTCACAACAGCGAGGAACATTTTATGGTTTTTCCGCGGTCAACTTCCGGTAAAAAATCTTTAAGGTGGTACGACTTCTATACAAACAAACATTACACAATTATTGGTTCATCATACATTAATAATTCATAAATACATGTGCAACTCACTAGTTTCAGTTATTTGTTTGCGCGAAATTATAAAAAAAATGTACTTTCATACATCAGCTATATAAATGCGATTGGTCACACACACATACGTAGAATTATTGAAATTATAAGATATTAGTATATTCGTGTTTTATGTATGAAAGTACAATTTTTTAATTATTTCGCGCAAACAACTAACTGAAACGAGTTAGTTGCGCATGTATTTACGAATTATTAAGGTATGATGAACCAATAATTGTGTAATGTTTGTTTGTATAGAAGTCGTACCACCTTAAGGTGGAACGATTTTCATACAAAAAACAGTCGAGATAATCTTGGTAGATTAACAGAATTAATACTTAAATATATGTGCAACTATTTATTCTCGGGTATTCATTTGCGCTAAATTAATAAACAAACATTGTTTCATTCAGAAATCACCTATAAATGAACACTAAATTTTTGCAAATATTACGACTGTGTATGTGACAAATGTCGTGTACGTATACAAAAATCGCGACGTTGCCATTCCATGCGGCTAAGACGCGCAACGCGCGAAGTTGCCGCTCTTACGTTTGTCTCGATTTAATAATTGTTTAAATTTCTCTTTACTAGATTTTTCAGCTGTGTTGCCGTTGCGTCCCAAAAGAGATGAGTTTCGTCAGTAATAATTTACTTTGGGATTATGATATAAAGTTGTGATTTGTAGGATTTATCTTGACTCCGATTTTAAAAAATGCTAAACACGACTTATATTTTGTTTTTTATGCGTAAATCTTTTTTTCTCCCATCACTGTAAAAAAATAGAAAATAAGATTTTATAAAGGAAAAAAAGAAACGAAAATTGTATCTGCTTCGTGCAAATAAAATTTACTTGTATTATGTAACGTACTTACTTAATATTTAATTTTTTTTTATTGAGACAAATGTCATGTGGTCCCTTTTCAAATATTAAATTGTCCGCAATCACATCTACGTACTGACAACACCGTTCCGTATTTGTCATTTGTTTGTAGTGTTTTTTCATTGTGACTAGGGAATGGGTCCAGTAAAAATTTCACTGAAATGAAAATTAAATATAAACGAAATTTATGAAATCTTTCAAAACGGGTGGAAATATTTCAGTTTTGAGTGAAATTTATTTTCTGACTAGAAATGATTTATTTTACGTAAATCTTAATGATTTAACGATCTTAATGATTTATTTTAATTTTAATTTTACAATTTTAACGTATTAAATGTTCACTTAGCTATTCAAAACATCATAAGAATGATGATAGCATAGAGATAAACATAGACTAAGCCAAATACAAAACATGAATTTGACGTCACATATCACTTGACTATTGTTGTTTCGACTATGAATCAGGACATTTGCGCGAAAAGCTAATAACGCGAAAGACTCTTACACGAAAAGCCGTTTGCTCGAATAAACATTTGCGCGAATAGTGCACAAATGTAATTAAATTTGCCTCAATTATTGGTCAGTTAGCCTTCAAAAACATTTTCACCGTACAGCGCATGAATGAATGTTAGCGCTATCTCAGCACTTTTTTTTCTAGATTGTACTTAACATTACATAATACATATTTAAGATACACAAGAGGTTAGCACTTTTTATTTTATAACCTCTCAGGCATCGGAAAACGAAACACAATAGATATTTAATTGTTTCCAACCCCGGTGTTCGCTGCGCTGCTTTACGAATTAAGTATTTGTTGAATAATACAATTTCATTTTGAGGTAAAACAGATCTCAGTGGCGTGCACTTGGAGAGGCCTATGTCCAGCAGTGGACTGCGACAGGCTGATGATGATGATGATGATGATGATGATGATTTTGAGGTAAGTACTTAATAGTAATTTTTTTTGGGGCATTTTTGCTTACTTACATGTTTTATGTATTAATATTTTATAATATCAGTATCTTTATAAATTAAAACACGAAATTAGTTATATGCACATAAGTGCCTTTAAAGACTCAATCCTCAGAAACACGTGAAGTATCAAATTGATATTAATAAAGATTAAAGTCTATGGTTCCCCCGAACTGTAAAAATCAAGCTTCTAAGTTTTTACATCACCATAATAAATTATCGCAGTAAATTAAAGCTTTAAAGGTAGAATTTAACAAGATTTACAAGATGTAAAATTTCACCACATAAGTAAACAAAAAGAGTAAGTATAAAAATGGCGTCTCGAGCTTGATTCCAAAACTATTATAATATAAAATGGAGATTGTAACTAACAAGTAGACAAAATATGATCATTTGCGCAAATTTATATACGCGCCAATATACCGAAAGGAGCTAAATGTATTGATTTTAAATAAAACTAATATAATAGTATTGTAGTATTGTACTAGCGGATCCTCGCGGTTTTACACGCGTGGTACCTGTTCCCGTGGGAATATCGGGATAAAATATAGCCTATGTTAATCAGGGATAGTATAGCATCCTAAAAGAATTTTTGAAATCAGTCCAGTAGTTTTTGAGTTTATTCATTATACTCTGTCTCAATCCAATTTAATGAAAAGGTAAACAAAGACGCCATTATTCCGACCATAGACTATTTAGTGATGTGGTAAAATTTTACATTTATAAATCAATAACTTAATTGATTGCTTCGATTCGATTAATTGAATAGTATTATGTTGGAGCTTCGCGTTAGCGTTAGTGAAGAGTTTTTAGTTTATTACTTCTCAAGCCTCGGGAGATGGCGGTGTTTATCGCGATTATAGAGAAATAAAAGGCTTATATTGAACGGAGTAAAAATTACTCATGTTTTTAATTTCATATAAACACATCATCATCACATAACAAATTGACAAGTGACTTTAACATAATATATGTAAGGTCACTTACCATCACACATTTATCATAAATATTAAAACAAAAAAAAGAACCCGGTAATCATAGCAGTAAATAATTTTCAATAACTTAGGAACTAGACATCTAAAACGACATCTTTTTGTGATAATTTTTATCAATAAATACAGTGATATTTTATCTTCGATAACATAACTCGATTCATAATCGATATAATTGAACAAATAATTGAACTATCTGTTAGACATTTTACGTCAAGCACTATGCGACCATAGATTAGTCAATATTTTTGCTTCGATAAATAACCTAACTTTTCTTCTTAAAATTTTCAACTAAATTTTAAAAATGTTTAACAAACTACGATCTTTGAAACAAATTAGTGAGATATAAGTTGAAACCATCTAATTACTTATGAATGTGTTTTTAAATCCATTTAGTGGCCGAAAGTGTGAGAATTTTTAATGAAACAGGTTTGTTTACATTTTCATTAAATTGGATTGAGACAGAGTATACATACATACATACACATCTTTCCTCTTTATCACTACATAGTATAAAGCAAAGTCGCTACCCGCTGTCTGTCCCTATGTATGGTTAGATCTTTAAAACTACGCAACGGATTTTGATGCGGTTTTTTTAATAGATAGAGTGATTCAAGAGGAAGGTAAAATAACCTTCAATATATAGTAGAGAAATACTGTAATTTTTAAGGTTTGTAATGTGATGTCGTAAATGATTACATTTTTCCGCTTACATTGCAAACGCAGGCTGAACCCTACGAGATTTATCAACATAAGGTAATAAGTATTTGTACACCTTGAAAATGTCTACAGAAAACTCCGCGGTGGTTTATGTTTATCTCTTATGGATAACCCACAATAGCATAAGTCGTGTAGTCCACGCGGGCGAAGCCGCGGGCGGGAAGCTAGTAATATTATATAGTATAGAAGTATAGAAAACGGTAACATGATGATCCAACAACCACCACCACTTTTTTTTTTTGATTGAGGAAACACTGCAATTTTAATCAAAATCTGTTCAGCAGTGGTTTAAAAAAAGATATTATAATGGGCAAACACACTAAGAAATCTTAAAATTTAGAGTATCAATTACATTCTTGTCACTTGTGCAATTTAAAAAAGTTGCAATTGCATTTGTTGCAATTTATACATCAAAATTAATATTGTGATGTTATTTAAATAAACAATAATATAAAATAAATAATAAAAAAAATCTACCATCAGAAGTCTCGAATCCTAACTCTTTGATATCTAAGCCGAGTACGTAGACCGCTGGGCTACTTTATCATTTTCAGCTGGGTCGAAATATTCTACTACAAGAAACTCAGAAATAAGGTATGCATATGTGAGTGATTAGTAAAATTGGGAGACAGAAACACTCTCTCTAGATATTTGGATGATTTATGTACTACAAAAAGATAAATGTTGGTTTCGAAAATTCAATATTTATTTATAGAATGCGCTAATAGTATTTTGAATTAAAAAGATACAAAGAACAATTAACAAATAAATAAAAATTACTAAATAGCGAAAGTAGCGCCATCTAACGACCGTTCAGCTTTTTGTAACTTAATCGTTCCACCTTAAACAAAAAGTTTAATCTAAATATACCTTATTCTCGTTGTTTCAATGATATAAAAAACTTAAATAATAAAAAAGGGAGTATTACACTTAATTCAAAGTTATTTAAAGTAGGAATATATTGTTACTTATAAATAACAATAAAAACGATTCGGTAAATGTTGACATTGACATGAGGTACCAGACAAAGACAATTTAAAAATAAAGGTTTATGTCACGTTCCGAAATCTAATCAGCAAGCCTAATATAAAATTCTTATAACAAATAGTTTAATCTTATTGTTATTGTTTTTATGATTCAATGAACTAAAATAATATAATAAAACCAAAACAGAGTATTATAAATAATTCAAAGCTATTTAATATAAGAATAAAATGTAACAAAAAAGTCAATAGTGCGATTCGGAACGTATTATGACATATTTTTAAATATTAAATTTAAAAAGTACTTTACCGCGCTAGGCCGCACGGCTTTTTCTAAGCAGAAACTGAACGACAAAACCTACTTTTCAGAGCGTGTGAGGTGAAAAATATACACGCAAAGTGGATGAAGTGAAGACGTAATGATATCACTACGGGCCGTGGATGTGCTCGAACACGCGGCCATCTGAGGCGGCCTCGGCGATATACAGAAGTATCTACGACAGTGAATCTCAAAGTCGTCTGGGCTACCTATCTGACGACCCATCTAATACAAGTTTCCAAACCCACACAAGGACCCACCTCTAGGCAGTCTTACGGAAAAAATTGCATAAAATTGATAATTCTCAGATACTTACCCTAGTTTAGGGCCTATAGTGACGAGTTCCGAAACTAATTCCGGCTCGGTCGGGTTCTACAGGTTTGTTCTACAGGGCCCACTCAATATTCGCTCGCGACCCACCAAAGGGTTGGGACCCATAGTTTGGAAAACCCTGCTCTAAGCGGCAGGCTCACCTGTGAGCAGCGGCGACGTGACGCCTCAGCAAGTCGGCGCGCTGGAAGGCGACGCCGCAGTCCTGGCAGAACAGCTCCGGCCCACGCATGTGCTCGAACACGCGGTCGCCCTGAGGCGGCCCCGGCGATAGACGGAAGTCCATGTCGTCGTCTGTTACAAATTTTACGAGATAAAACAAGAGTAATGAAATCTCTTTAAAAGATATACCCACGTATACGAAAAACCACGGTTTCTGAAACTCTTTTTATCAAAAAATTATGTAATAAGCTAATGTTAAATTTCCGCACGTAGAAAATGCATTTACTAATCATACTACACGAAATAGGCCCAAAAAGTCGTCGATTTGAAAACCGGCCGTATTGAAAGAAGGTGAATGACCTTCGTCGGAGTCCTGGTAGGGCGTCTCGGGCTGCTTGGAGCGCGGCGGCAAGTGCGGGTGGCGCTGCGCCGCGTGCGACGCCAGCGCCTCGCGCGACCAGCACAGCTCGCCGCATTCCCCACACTCCACCGGTGAGTCACCCCCGTGGACCTGGCATGCAAGATTAATTAAAAGGGTTCGAACATTGTGTATGGACGCTGGCCTCGTCCAAATCCATGGTATGAGACGCCATTATGATTATTTTCAAAATAACATCGCATAATACCTATATAAATGAACAGGGGACACACAGAGGAACAAAAAATGTTATGATATTGCCCTAAAGTGTCACGTTAGCCATTTAATTAGAGTTAAAAATTTATAGTGCCGACCCAAAGTATCACCTTTGCACCTTTAACTCCAATTATCTCACTAACCTGATACTTTAGGGCATTATGTTGAATAATATTTTTTGTTCATCTTTACGGCCCCTATCTATTTATATAGATATTGTCGTGCGACGCGTTTTTTTTGCCGTACCGGTGACGTCGTAGCCAACATGTTCAAACCCCCTTTCATTGAAGTAACAGACGATTTATAACATAATTATGTCTTCCCATGCTGTACTGGGTGCCAAAGAAAAAGAATATGCCAGCTGATAGCTTTTCTAAAGCTTAACAATGAAAAGGACGTATCATATTCTAACTGGTCTATGCATATTCTATAAGTTACATTTCGGGGCGTGTGCAGCAGAATTGCACAGCCTCATTCCACCATCCCCAATTTTTCATCGCACAACCAGACGTAAAAAACAGGAAAATAAAAATAAAATAAATAAATATAAATATTCGCATACAATCACACCAATTATCTAGTCCCACGTTAAGTTTCATGGAGAACTTGTGTTATGGATACTAGATAACGGATAAACATACATATATACTTTTTTTTTTGTAAATTCATACTTTATTTATTTATTTATTTATTTATTTATTTAGACACAATAACAGTTCACAAACTTAGATTTACACATACAATCCAGTAATACTAAAAATAAATGTTAGTTTGGAACCAATAACAATTGTGCACAACATTGATCAATATTAGTTAATTAAACAGCAGGTTAATTATATATTTATGTAGGTTAAAACAACAAACAAATTACTAATTAATTTTAAAAACAGTTAAAAAATGAATACAATAATAAAAAAAAGAAATTATCGGGACCTAGTTGGAAGACTTCAAATAAAAAATGAATGATTTGAACGTTTGATGGAATATATCAACTTCAGCATTGAGCTCATTGTAGTTTCTACACATGCGATACAGCGGATCATTGTGCGATACATTGTACGTCATCAAAGGTAAGTAAAAAAGTTTTTGATTTCGCGTTCTACCAAACCTAAATCCAACCTCATTTAATAGTTCTGTGTCCCACACCGAATTCACCACCTTATATAACACTGCATAGCTCTGCAGAGAGCGTCTGTCCTCTAGGGTTTGCATTTTAAAGTGACATAACCTGTCTTCATAGGTTGGAAGCTTTCGCCTCAAACCTCTTTTGCAGCTTAAATGCCTCAAGAAGCGCCTTTGTATAGCCTCAATCCTATCCTTATGACATTCATAATATGGGGACCAAATCACCGAGCAATACTCCAGCACACTACGAATTAAGGAACTAAACAGTAAAATTATGCTACTTGGGTCCTTAAATGGACGTACAGACCTCAATAGAAAACCCATTGTTCTGTTACATTTGGACACTATATAGTCATAATGTTGTCTAAACGAGAGCTTGCTGTCAATCCATACTCCTAAGTCCCTCACCACAGTCTCTCGCTTTAACTGAACCATGTTCACCTTGTATGGAAATTCGACAGGATTTCTTTTCCTTGAAAATGTTAGTAAATGACATTTAGATACGTTAAGTGACATGTTATTTTTCAAACACCAATCTACAAGCAAATCAATATCTCGCTGTAGTGCCAAAGAATCTGTGTTTTCGATGATTTTATTAAAAATCTTTATGTCGTCGGCGTACGCGAGACACTCACTACTGATTAACTCTAACAAATCATTAATGAACAGCACAAACAGCAGTGGACCCAAATTTGAGCCCTGCGGTACACCGGATGGTGGGTGAAAAGGGGTAGACTCGTACCCATATAGTGTCACCAACTGAGTTCGGTTCATCAGATAGGATTCAAACCAACGTAATAGATTGCCATGTATTCCGAGATGTTGTAACTTTTGACACAGTATTCCATGATCCACTCTATCGAACGCTTTTGCGAAATCTGTATATAGCGCATCCACTTGATAACCCTTATTAAGCGTCACACTAATGTAATGTACATACGTTAGCAAGTTAGATGAAGTCGAGCGATTTTTGACAAACCCGTGCTGCTTAGGACTAATAATTTGTTTCACGTGTGAGTAAATATGTGGATATAACAAGCTTTCAAATAGTTTTGCAAAACAACTTGGAATGGAAACTCCCCTGTAATTAGAGATGACTGATTTATCACCCGTTTTGTGAATCGGTACTACCTTAGCTATTTTCCAACGATCCGGGAAACGGCCCTGTGAAAGACTCATGTTAAAAACTTGGACGAATTAACCACTGGACGCGTAACGAGGACCGCGTTCGCCTTTACCCCTCTGTCACTTACCCTGCCTTTTAGACACAGTAAGCAATATGGCGTTGTCAGTATGACGCGAGATGTCGAAGTGGAACATTATCTCAAAAATGGGTAAATACGCTGATTTAATTTGTAAAAATCATACCGGACAATCAAAACATTTTTCTTTTCACGCGTAAGTATAATTTCAATCTATTAGAGTAGCAATTTTTCGTAAAATAAATAAAATTTGGTATGTAAACAAAATGTAATACGTCATTTCAAAAAGTTATCATTGTACGTGTAAATTCTTTAAAGATATTGCATAAGTAATTTGGTTGGGTTATACGTATCACTCATTCATTCAATTGTCATTTTTATGTCGTATAGGGCTTGAACATATCGATAAACATATCGATGTATGTAAATGAACGAACGAATCCAATTTTAATGTAGGAACTATTTAAATTAATTTCAGATTTACAGTTGAGCCCCTAACAAGAAGAATTGGGTGGAAGCGGTACGCAGGGAGATAACATAGACGAGTACTCAGGTCTTAGATAACATCTAAGGTCTGATGATGGAGCCCGAAGATGGCTATAGGAACTCTGTAATTAAACGACGCAACCCTACGAACTTTGAGCTTGTTATATTTGAAATATAGCTTCAAACTTTAAAAAAAATGTTGCTTATTTCACCCGCATGGTTCCCGTTTCCGTGGTAATATCAAAAATCCTGTCTTAGTGCTCGCCAACATCGTTAAAAGAACCTGTATGCAAAATTTCAGTTTAATTGGTTTAGCCGTTTGGGCTGTGCGTTGCCTTGCCTGTAAGTCAGTCACGGTATTGTTTTTTAGTATTAGACTTATGTTGTACATTATCATGGTGTGTTGTACATTAATATTTAAAATGTATCATAAGTATAAATATAGCATTGACAACGCAAAAATTAAAAAATCATAACTTATTAGCTGTTGCATCATAATATTAATCGGTAAACATTTGTTTTTTTTTCTCTTTCGAATGCAAGGCAGGATATTCTTACAGCGTATAAAAATATAAAAGTATCGGAGAATTTTGACAGTGGTCCGCAAAACTCGGTAGCTCATTGGTTAGAGCAGTGGGCCGGATTCCCAAAGGTCGTGGGTTCAAGTCACATCTGAAAATTCACTTGTGGCCGAGTTCATTTGTTCCAATATTTTTCTTGTTAAAATGTATCATAAATGGTGGTTACATTTATTATTTGTTTCTAACATAGACCTTGTTAGGTCACAGTAAGAATTAAATTAATTATATTTATATAATTATATTATACTATTTTTTAATCTTATAATATTTTAATTTTAAGATCGTTTTATTATATTCAAGTAAAACAATCTTAAAACTACAATAAACTATTGGTTGCAATATACTTGCAATTAGTATTTCAGCTAGTAGTTGCTAGAAAGATACTGCCTTGGCTTTATCTTAAATATAGGTAATTATATATAATTATAACTTCTGGGAGTTTGTTGTTTAATACTGTCATAGCGTATGCTGGACCATACGCTATCCAAACGCTAGTCTACTATTTCTAATTTGGGTTTAGGTTGTGCTAATTTCGTACGGTGGCGTAAATTTTGAGATCTTTAATAAAGTGAAAACAAGTTTATATTTTTTCTTACAAATATGCATATTTCTTAAATGTAAATGGACTAGAGTTGAAATTAAAATGTTTTAGTCTCAACGATCTTCTAATGTCGATGATTATTTTCAATAAGTTTTAGTATACTTAGATTTTTGGCTCCAAAAAAAATGTAGAATACGAGATATCACAGCTCGAGAAGCACACAGGGGGTTTATTGTCTAATTTTAAGTCTATCACAATCCCTTTAAATTTTTCATTTAAAAGGTACATATTATACGAGCATCGCGCCACAACTATTTGGCCTTTGAAAGGGATTGCAATCGATTATAAAATTAAACACTTATGGAGGGGTTGCTATTGTGTATGTCCTATACAATGGTTCTGTAATGAACTAATTACCCATATTTTGTTTTATATAAAAAAGCTCGAGTGATTGAAGAAGTTAATGTAAATAATGAATTATATTATTATATAAACCAAATATTAATGTTTTTTACTCACTTAAAAAGTGTTAGTAAGTAAATTGTAAGTCCGCCTGGTTACCGACTACCATCTTATCCAAGTCCGTTCCGGCAGTTAGAGGTAAGATAGCTAGTTCCTCAGAGATTGAGGATACCGGGAGAGGCGCGCTTCCATCTTAAGCCTTATCAGTACAGTACTAGTGTCAGGTTGCATGTATCTACCCATTTTTCACAAAATAAACCCAAACACAAACGCTTTGGAAACCATATTGTATAGTTTTTATGAATTTGAGGTATTTTTTTAATGAGATTTTCATAATTATTAGGTGCTTTATATTTTTCTACGAAATAAACAATTAACTTACTAATTTCTTTAAAACACACATGATTTATTAAACTCAATAGGTTCATTCATTCACTCCTTACCTATCGTGCTATTTATTTTTCCACGAAATAAACAATTAACTTACTATTTTTTTTAAAACACACATGATTTATTAATCTCAATAGGTTCATTCATTCACTCCTTACTTATCGATAAAAAAAAATATCGATTACTTCAAGCACTACTGTCATTATTTGACATTAGTAATCGCCCCTCACCCCCGCAAGAATTGGTTGATCGTGTTTTCATACATTCTTCTCGGGTTTCGTGTCCAGTGGTTAATTCGTCCAAGGTTAAAAATCATTGTGAGAGGCGTTATTAAAGCTCGAGCACAAATTCGTATAAATGCTGGTGGAATGCCATCAGGGCCCGAACCTTTATTTATATTCACTGTTTCTAACGCGGTTTTTACTTCCTTTTCTGATATTACGACTTTTGATAAGCTATGACTCGATTCTGAGAATTCCGGTGTGTATTTAGAAGAGCTAGGCACACTATACACTGAAGAAAAAAATTTTGCAAACAAGTTTGTTATATCCATACCGTTGTCAGCAGATTCATCCTCAAGACACATTATCTTTGGAATATCATTCGTAGTTTTCTTTGATTTAGTGTATTTCCAAAATGCTTTAATGTCAGTTTTGAGATTTTTTTCAATATTATTAGTAAGAATTAAAACATTTTTCTACAGTTGCTCTTACTCTTTTTCTTAATAGAGAAAAAATATCTTCGTCTCTTGGATTTCCAAACTTTTGAACTTTCTATGAAATTTGTCCTTTTCCTTAAACATACCTATCAGTTCTTTTGTAAACCAACATGGGTACCTTGACTTGTTAACCTTAGATTTTAGAGTATTTTTTTCTATTATTGATGTAAGGTGCACATAAAAAAATTCCATAAACTCGTTGCAAGTGTAGTTACAGTACTGATCCCAGTTTATTTGATTTAGTTCACTAATACAGGCCTCGCAGTTGCATTTACGGAAGTTAAGTCTCCACATTGTTTTTTCTTTGAGTAATGACTCGCTTGTTACTGAAAGGGCTATATCAAGTGGAGGATGATGTTTGTCGAGACGGCTCAGAGACTGAGACTCGGTAACACTACAAGACAGACGAGAAGTACTCAGTATAAGATCCAAGATTTTATCATTATGATTTTTTATCATATTGTTTTGCATGAGATTTGTTCTTGATACTAAGTCATGTAAATCGATACATTTTAGGTTATTAGCTGTAACAAAATCTGCACCAGCCCAATCCATATCTGGCAAGTTAAAATCCCCTACAATTAAAGTGTGGTTATTTCCAGAACTCAAAATATTGTTTTCACACATTTCCAAAAAAGCACAAAACTCGGGCTTAGTTAAATATGATGGAAGGTACACCAAACAAACGTCTATATGGGAACTTTTCAAATACACTCGAACCCATATGTCTTCAGTTGAAGTCTCAAACTCGGGCAAATGCCGTGTTTTTATAGATTTTTTTACTGCTATAAGCACTCCTCCGCCATGCGCCTTCTTATACCTTTCTTTGAACTCCTTTGACCGATCCTTTTGATATACCATGTATCTATCGTCCAGTAACTCGCTAGAAAATACCGTGTCATCCAACCAGGTCTCACACAAACAAATAACATCATAGTCGTAACAGAGAACACTATTGTATATATCTAATACTTTTGATTTTACACCTCTAACATTCTGGTAAAACAAAGACAAATTTAATTTATCCATAAAATATGAAGTTGTGATACATAAATTAGTACAATGATTATCTTAACTAGAGAATCTACCATTTAAATGAGTCCAAAGTGATTATATTTTTCAAATGAACAAAACGCGAGTTTTCGTCCTTGCGAATGAAAATTCTGCCGTTACGCACCCAGACAAACTTGTAGTCGTGTTCCTTTGCTTTAATCCTTGCTGCAGCGTGAAGTGCCTTATTAATAGGTGATAAATGCTCCGAGACATATACTGGTTTACTCTCATTTGTGATCCCAAGTACAAACGAACTTAGTTTACTTTTCGGATGCGACTTATTGTAGCGTACTACAGCTGATAAAAATTCATCCCGACAACGGGTGCTAGGAAATTTGGTGATTATTGCTCTAGGACGGTTACTATCTTTCTTAATGCTGGCTACTCGCGTGCAATTTAAGATACTGGAGTCAGGCAGTGCAAACGATATAACTTCCGCAATTTTCTTAACAATTTTGACAACATTTTCAGATTTATTTTCTGGCACACCCTGTATTTCTATGTTGCAATCTCGCGAGTACTGCTCCATTGTGTTTAATCTCTCGGTCATACTATCCAAATTATTACGCAAATTTACACATTCTTCCTTAACTGCCTTATGATCTAATAACAAATCGTTGTACGATTTGCTCAGATCATCGTATTGGTTGCTCATGAACTGCACTGAATTCTGTAGTTCTTTCATATGTTGTCTTAAAGGTGCTAATTCGGTAGCAAGTAGCGTCGGCAAAATCAACATTAATTCTTCCCTCAGAGCCAAACGCACTCCGGTATTTGCATCTTCTGCAGAGTCCGAATCTAACTTTCGAGTTTTATTTCTGATCGTTACATTGTAATCGTTTGCTTGTGTTAATTGGGACTGTTCTTCACGTGGCAATATCCCCTGACGCACTGAGGTATCGTTTTTATTAGACTTTGGCATCTTATTGCGACATCCATCACACAGCCATAAGCGCTTACGTTCTGACTTCATTTGCCTATATTCCACTATATCTATGTTGGCACACAAGAGTTCGTAAATATTCAGGCATTTTTTACAAGTTAAATGATCTTCTTTTGTAATTAAATTTAGACAACCTCCACATTTTATTCCCTTATTAGATGACATTTTCGTTTAAAATGATATTAAGTCAAGATGTGTTACAAAATAAAAATCTGCTCACAGTTGTCCTCTCAGATGCAAAGCCAATGTTAGAACGCGTCAGTAACACGTCTGCGTCGTCTTCTCAATGACGAAGCCGGTTGTTTACGCCACACAACGGGAGCGCACGGCAATTTAGCGCTACCGCGCTCTGCACAACCGCGAGACTTGCGTATCCACGCTCACTTAACCGCTCCGTTTTAATTTTTTCCACCGACCGCACAAATTCTGATATAAGATTACACTTGTAACTTTCTTTAAATATTTGCGTATACACTTCACTTTTAGGATTTGTTTGGTGTGATTAAACGGTTGCTAAATATGTTAAGTTTAGATTTAATACACTTTGCACCGTTTTAATGAATGGTAACTATTTAAAGACAGTAATTTATAGGGAGCACGTACAAAGAGTTGCTTAATTAACTGTTGTCAAAGACTACTATTGGTATTTAATATGTATATACTTAATATACATATTAAATACCCAGACCAAGACAAATAGACATGTATATGTATGTATATGACACAAATATTTGTCTTGTCCGGGGATCGAAACCGGGACCTCTGGCGCAGAAGGCGGGGTTAGTACCTCTGCGCCAAACAGGTGCCACAATTATATGTTTGATATACCCAAGAGTGTTTAAATTCTACATCTTTCACCCAAGAACTCAAATTACAAACACAACCTTAGGACAACAACATTAAAAAGAAAAGTCAAAATAAAACATACTGCTATAAAAACTGATACTCACCCTAGCATGCGACTGCAGCGCCTTCTCTCTCGCGAAACCGATGCCGCAATGCCGGCAGACGAACGGGCGCGAAGGGTCCGCGGGCGGCGGCGGGGGAGAGGGCGGAGACGGCGGGGAGGGGGGCGAGGGCGGCGTCGGAGGAGGTTTGGGCGAGGTGCGAGCGCGCCGCGACCATTGCTGCGTCCGCGCTGACGTCATGTTCTCCCACATGCCGTTCTGGGAAATAAGGTTATCGTCACACTTTAAACATATAAACTGTCGGCCGATCACACACACGCGCGCGCCGCTCGCTATCGTTACAGGGCCGGCCGCTCAATCTCACTGCTTTTCACTCGTAAAACAGATGCACGCGCGTTTATGGCATTTGTAACCCCTGTACTGGCAAGCATACATAATAACTTATAACAATAAAAATGATATTGTGTCTCGTTCAACGCCAACGAAAGGTTTAACTGAAAAACCTATTTGTAGAACAATTAAGAAAAAATCCCTTAGGTTTGTTTTCAAACATTCTTTCCATAAGATGGGTGGAGCATAGTTTTCTGTTGGCTTTGCTTTTGTTTTTTTGAACAACTATTTGCATACGAAACATTATTAAGTTGCTAAGGGATGTATTACAGAACGTGACTCAAGCAGTGATCTATACTTAAGAACAGTTAGAATGGGACGCGCTTATTCATCGCATGTAACAACGACGACATCCCTTTTTGACTGTTCTCAAGTACAGAATACTACTTGAGTCCAATTCTGAAACACGGGCGTAAGGCAATAATTTATAACTAAGTCTAAGAATATTGCAAGCAGGTTAATCTTCACAAAATGTCAATCACATTCTGTATTTTCAAATAAAAAAACATACCTCTACTGGTTCTGGATTTTTTTTCCGTCTTCCTCTCTTCTTCTTTGGTTTAGCAGCTTGGTTATTTTCTAATATGATTTCTGAAAAATTATGACTATTGGAATATCAAAAATGACTTCACATTTGAATATCAAACATACAGAAACACTATAGACTTAAAAAAGTGTTAAATATAATATTGCTTTGAGTTAAGTGAATTAAGTTTATTATATATTAAGAATTAAGTCATTTATATATTAAGGGTGGTTAACATCCCCTTAAAAATAGTATTTATGCCAGCCACCCTTTAATTTTATGTGAGTTGTTTTTTTAGGTACATGTATTATTTTCCATTCGCCTTCTAGTATAATAATAAGGTAAAAAATCTTCAGATTTCACACTGTACTCAAGTAATGCTAATTACATCTCTCTGATTTCTATGTTCGGCCTGTGAGCCTACCTGGCTTTAATCATGAAGAACACTTACCATAATCAACAGCTTCGTGACTATCTGGTACAAAAGCGTGTACTTTGAGGTGGTTCATAAGATCGCACTTGCGCACGTAGCGCACGCCACACAAGTTGCAGGCATGTGGTCGGTCATTTTGGTGCGCAACCATGTGGTTCATAAGGGCCGCTTTCTTGCGGAACCGCCGCGAGCAGAAATCACAGGGCCAAGGGCGCATCGCTGTGTACTCATCCTGTTAATAATGAATTGGAAATTATTGCAAGTTAAATGAATCACATATAAAAGAAAGATTACTATTATGAAGCAGTAAACAGAGGAAGCAAATGCAGTCTAGATCATAGACCGCATTTGCTTCCTTATAGACCAGATACAATGAGGATTGATTCAACAAAAGGATATGGCAATTCTATATACCACATCGTATACAATATAATTTTTTGAGTAAATATCTTTTTGAATTACTAAAATGTATCAAGTAATGACGAAGTAATTGAAGCTTTAAAAAAGGGAGGCACGAGTTGTGGGCACTCGCTGTCTGTGCAGTATAGTGCGGCTGTGCATTGTAATTATTTACGCGAGTGTGTCCTCTCTCCTTATTAAACTACAAACACCACTTCTTTCTATTTTTTGGGTCTCTTAGGACACAAAAACGATGTAGCGATACTTGTACTTTCGCATTCTGGCACAGTATAACATAGGTATTGGGGACAACATTAATCCATTAACATGAAATACGAGTAAATATATATAGTAGAACGCATGGTGGCGGTGAACGCGATTGTGGCTGATGACGACATTGGCTCAAACTGTTTAAAAAACAATTTTGGCATCATATTTTTAATTGAATTAAACTATATATAGCTATAAAATGATATGTTATATATATATATATATATATATATATATTGTATTGTATATGTCGCAGGATAATAAAATAAACCTATTTTTTGCGAAAATCCTAGGGATATTGTGAAAACACGGATAATTAGACAATGGTGTTGTCATTTCTCAATCCTACTAAAAAAAGATAGGATTTATGCAAAAACACTGGTTGCCTTTAGTAAGATTACGAAAAGAATCCCTGGCTATTATGAAATAAGAACACTGATTGGCTGGTCGGACCGTCCAAAACAACATCACTTCTGATTGGTTGACGACTTGACGTTTCAAATGTCAATCTACCCTCTCACGTGTAGTAAACTTTCTATGAACCAATCAGAATAAGAGTTAGCAAGCAACCAAAAATTAAGCCAATCAGAGTAAAGAATATCCAATGTTACTAAAGCAACCAGTATTTTTGCAAAAACCCTATAGTTTTTTAGTAAGATTGAGAAATGTCAAAACCATTGTCTAATTATCAGATTCTCTAGGATTTTTGTGAAAATTCTATTTATCAAATAATAACAAAGAAGGTATGTTTCATATTGAAATTCTTTAGTACTTACCTGATCAGTAGGCAAAGGAACATCAATTTCATTTTCCTCTTGCACATCTAAGACAGGATTTGCCAAGTGTCCCAATGGCACTTCAACCCTAAAAGCAATTGAAAATTAATAATAGTTATTTGTATTTAATTTAGAAAAATGTATTCCTCACAGATATAGGGACTAGTTTAAAGACCTTTCTTGACCACCAGTTATCACCCAATCATCTGTGATGACTTCTTCAGTGACACATTCTACGTTAGGATCATCAGCAAGTTCAGCCGTCTCAGTATAGCTTACAACATCTTGGGATAGATACATCAAGTTTTCTGCAGCCATCTGATCGGTGTCTTGTATCATATCTTCAGAAGCCTTAAACAGAAAATAATTTCATCCAGCAATAGTTGAAGACAATAATGTTTCTATATAGAATGAAAGTATGCTATCAACTATTATTCTATTTGTAGCAGAATTTTCATTAATCAATAAACCCACATTAACTAATTAATTTACCGTATTAACATATGATGAAGCTTGGCCATCAAGGCTACCACACATAACTTCTTCTGATGACTCTTCAGCATGAGGACTATGCTAAAGGCCAAGAAAAATACACATTACAGTATTTGGAAACAGATTATTAAAATATATTACATTCCCTGTGAATTCATACCTTTATTTCCACTTCCTCCCAATGGAGGTTGAACTCGTCCCCTTCCATTTTATCTTGCTAAGTTATTACCCATACCTGTTGCAGTCAAAGACATAATATATCGATATCTAATATAAAAATTATTATTTCAAGTCAAGATAATTAATCTCCAATCAAGATACAAAAATGAGAGAACAAAATGTTTTTTATTACTTGATTTATAATATGCTTTCCGATTACATGTTCATAATCAAATGTTCAGAACAAAACGGCTGCGTATCAACGACAAAAGGGTAGGTAATCTACTACATGAACACCAACCAAAACATCAACATAACCTTACAAATATGTCATAACACAAAATCAATAATAGGTTTCTTTGTTATCCGATTGCTTTTCATTTGACCGATACATGACTAAAAGATATAATAGTAGCCGAGATCATCTAATAATAAAGCCTGAAAGGTGGAACAAAAATGGTGTCGACTAAAAAAACGCTTAGGTTATTCCTGTCAAAAGCAAAGGTTAAGTTTATCTAGAATATTTACAAAATGCATAATTAGTTATTATTTCAGGATTACCTTGAATACAGTGGTAGGATTAAGAAGAAAATGAAGTTCTTTTTCTAGCGTTTACGTGACGCAATCATACAACATATCGATAGCTCAACACAGATGAAAACAAAAATATAACCAAAGCGTTTATAAAATTATGATATTTACTAACCATAAAATGATTAAGGATGTCCGCATTACGCAGTTTTAAAACAATTATATAGCAAAATCAGAATTTCTTAGAATATTTGGTTATCGGACAAATGGCTAACTTCCATATTCCATAGACAAAACAGAACTATGTAATCTGCATAAAAAATATAGAGTACTATGTGTACAGCACGCATAGCAACAGTGTTGCCAACCCTAACTTTAAAAAATTAGTAGATTGATGTCCGAAAATCAGTAGAATTTGGTACAATCGATAATGAAAAATCGGTAAATCTATCACCCTGATTTAGCAGATTTTTGAAAAAACCAACCAAAATCTTCTAAAATTATTTATTGTTCTTATTTAACTGTATTTTTGTTAAAAAGTTTTGAACTACGCAGCCCGTTGTTCTTTGCTATAAATCTTTTAATGTACAACAATAACCAAGTGCCTGTTAAAGTTAGATCCTCAGTGACGGAAAATGCAGATTGCTTTTTATTTCAACATTCGTAACGCATAACGTAACTGTTTCAAAGAAGGGCCACACAGTGTGACGGTTCGAAATATAGATTTCGCTTTTTGCAAATTGATGCCTTGTTATTTGAACGGGTTTCTAGTGTTTTATACAGTCATATATCAAACGTTACGCTGGTAGAATGCTTCGTTTGGCTCCAAACGGTATGATTATTGATAATTTGGCAAATGAAAATCCATCCACACGGCTCTGTATGTACCATGTTTAAACGTCGCGTCGATTTTATGAGATCTGTTTCTACGATGCTTGAGTGTTAAATCTTTTTTTTTTGCGTCACTGAGCATCTAGGGAGTGAAACTGGACTTTCGTTTGCTAGTTTTTGTTATTTCCAACATCCATAATCTTAAGCGTCATTCCGTGAGGCCCCTCTTTAAAAGCCAATAATTCTTATATTATTCTACGAATGTTTTGAATACCGAAATAGATATATTTAACAAATATGTAAATATCTTGAAAACGGTGCGTCGCCGCTAAAATAGCTTTTCGCTTTGCCACTCACGCGCTTGCGTTGTCCCGTTGTGCTTAGGCACTTAAAAAGAGCAGAAAAACAGCTATAAACGTGTTGAAGTTCTTGTGGTAATGTGACGTGGAGATTGCAGCTACAGTTTCACAGGAGCGACGCTCTTTTCAGGGCTGTGTATTAGTCAGTTTCTCTGTTTCACATAAACAGCTCTTTTCAGAGCTATTTTGCATAGGTCTTCGGTAAAAGCAGCTTCTGTTTCACACGAACATTGGGATCATCAAATAAATGTTTTTTATTTGGTGTTGTGCCTTTTAGCCTGTGCGTACAGCTACACTACTATTACTTAGTCTCTATTGAGCCAGAGCCCTGAAAACATTTACTTTTTATCTTAATTAATGGCGTGCTCACGATAAAATTCGCGAATTTTGCCAGAAAACATTAAAAAAAAAAAGACTTTGGTATTGACTTTGATTTGACATTGACTGACACTGAATGACTACTGACCCACTCTACAACTTACTAAATAAAAATGTTTGCCGTCCTGTCAATATAAATTATATATTATCCCAAGTCCATTCATCCGTTGTTTACATCCTGTGCAAGTTCCTTAAAAGAAATAAAATAAAACTGTAGTGTAAACAAATCCCCCCCCCCCCCCCCCCTCACTCCCCCTTGCTTTATAATATTGTGAATGTGTTGTGGAGTCCTGTGCTTGTGCTGTGTTTGTTTGTATGTACCCACATCGTTTTTGTTTTTCCCGTTTCAGACTCAAAGAATATTTTTTAGTTTGACTCGACCAAACCGTACATTCTCTCTAAAAAACCGAACATTTAGCTTATTACGCAATCTGTGTCTTTTTACTCGGACATTGGCAGAATCGTCACGTAAAACGAGACGCAGCCATCATAGCAAAAAGTTGAAGTTGAAGTTGACAAATTGATGTCACTAGTTGTGTTGTGTTGACGTTTCTTTCAAGTTTCCAACTTGCAATTTTCTTTTTCTGAATTAAGCTTTGTGTGCTACCTACTTATATAATTTGTGGCTTTTTGTGTGAATTAATGTAAATTTTAGCTTAGTAAAATAATAAAAGAAAATCATGGCCCAAGAACTCAGAGAATTGTGCCATTTGCTGTTCCCTGATGATGGGTCTACTGCTGGTAAATGATAACTTATAATAATATGTTTTTTTTCATGTAATTGCTATTTTCTATTAATAATTGAATTTATTTTCAGATAAGACCGAACACTTTAATGAAATTTCTGATTACATCAAGAAGTTAGGGACACAGAACTGGGAATATGTGCGCAAAGAACCAGAAAGATTGAATGAAGAAATGAGGCATTTGACAGAGCAAACACAAGAATTGGCATTTGCCAATTACAAAACATTTGTTGAGACAGCAGAGATATCAAAAACTATTATGAAAGATCTTGGAAAGTCCAAAGATGCTTTAAGTACTTTTCTTGATACAACACCATTATTTATCCAAGAATGTGAGAAATTTTCACTAATGGCTGGAAATATTGTAAAAGAAAAGAGGTATATAAAATATGACTAATAAAGTCCAAATTAAGTACTTATTAGAATCAACTTTTAAGTTAAATAATATTATTTTTTAGTCGCTACAGTACTATTCGTAACCAAAGTGATAAGTTGCTAGAACTTTTGGAATTGCCCTCTTTGATGCGAGAGGCCCTTAATGCTGAGGACTACGAGAGTGCTCTGGATATTTTTACTTTTATAAGGAATATTTCTAAAAGATATTCTGACATACCTATTGTGCAGGTATAAGTTATAATATTTACTTTTAGTTATAAAAGAAACCCTTTAAGATTATAACTTCATTAAATTTTGCATGTTACAATGCTATTTCTATGTGATAAATATTAAACAAGTAAATATACTAGAAAAAGCAACCTGTTACTTTTTTCTAGTACATTATAAAAATATTATTTCATATCTTTCTAGTAATATGATGTTAAAATTTTTGTTATCTTCTTAATTTTTACTAATCATCTGCTTTCAGAATACTAGCTCTGAAATAGTAACATTATGGTTTGAAACACTATATCATCTCTTCAACCAGTTACGGTATGATCTACCTCTGCCACAGTGTTTGCAAGTATGTTGTTTTGCAAGTAAGTTGTAAAAAAAATCTTTATTTTATATCATAGATGTTTTAAAGAATATTTATAGATTCTAGGTTATTTGCGCAGAGCAAATACAGTGTATAAGTCTACTG
The DNA here is from genome assembly GCA_910589605.1 of Chrysoteuchia culmella. Taxonomy (NCBI): domain Eukaryota; kingdom Metazoa; phylum Arthropoda; class Insecta; order Lepidoptera; family Crambidae; genus Chrysoteuchia; species Chrysoteuchia culmella. Next base: position 10,595,937 of record OU342651.1, read on the forward strand.
ATGATGAGCATGGACAATTTACAAGCAATAAAACTGTCAGTACCACATCAATGTCCGATGGTTTACATCTACATTTCCTAAAAGCAAGGAATGCCTGGTTTGAAAAAGCACTGGAAGATGCAAAAACTAATGAATGTGAGTTTTTTATATTTTTTCAATAGCTAAAATTGTATATGGGTGGAAATTTAAGAAGGGGCAGTAAGGCCAGGTACCTTAACCATTGTTGCTACATGAAAACGTTCCTAGGAAACCATCCCAAATTTTTTGAAAAATATTTAAATGCATTCACGGATTTTGAAAAAAATTGTTTTATGCCAACCGATCCTGTTTCTCATGAGGATCAAAACACTCTAAGACACCAACTGAGGTATGAGTACTAGAAAAGTCAGAAAACGCGAAAAACGCGCCACACGCCGCCGCCGTACCCGCTCCACCAACGAGTACCTTTGTTGACGGAACTCTTAGCAAATATGTGGAAATACTTTTTCACGATTTCTGACTCTTCTAGTAGGTACTCATACCTCAATTGGTATCTTAGACTGTTTTGATCCTCATAAGGGACAGGATCATTTAGCATCAAAAAACGCAGGGTTGATAAAAATCATGATTTTAAAAAAATATTAAATCTAATTTACTTGATTTAAATCTGACTTTTTTAATATTCTGATCTATTTATTTTAGAAGTTAGTTATTAATAAAAAAAACAAAATAATTTTTTTTTAATGACAATTATTAATAAAATTAACGAAAACTTTTTTTTAAAACAAAACAGTTCCACATTTAAATAGCTAACAAAACATATTATAAAATAATAAAAAAATTATAAAAAATCAAAAAGTCCTACGAATGTTTTCATGTAGCTACAACGGGTAAGGTACCTGCCCTTGTGCCCCGTTTCAAATTTCCTGTATATCGCAGCCAACTAGTTAAATCAGCCATACAATTGGAGGGCTAGCCCGTTAATTAAACGCCGGTGGCTCAGGGACAACTGGCCAAGTTGTTGAATAAATGTTTGACTTGGCTGGACGTCATATTTAGCCGTCTTATTAAATGATATGTCATTTTAGATACAAACTATTTCCGAAAACTTGCAGCGGGCAGTGTTATATCAGACATTATTTTTATCACACATTTTGATTATATCAATATTGATATTAATAAAACCAGAAAAACACTGTAAGTTATGTTGACACAAAAAAGCACATGTCACAGTCAACTGATTAAATCAGCCGTTTAATTGAACGCCGGCATTCAGTTAAATGACTAAAGAACAACTAGCCAAGTCATTGAATTAAACGTTTCACTACTAGGCTAAACCTCATATTTAGCCGTTTCGTTAAATGGGCTAGGGTAATACTACTTTATGGACCTACTATTCTGGTGGTTTTGGGGGGTATTAGTAAAGAGACTTTATGGTTTAAAAAAATAACCTAGAAATTTAAGGCTCAGGGTCCGCTAAATTTCTAACCTATCACGTTACAGGACTAAGGCAGCAGGGGTAAAAAGTATATTTATTTATTCTCAGTAGATCTATTTCCAACGATAAAACATTGTCAGCTGAGCGAGCTATTTGATGCCATATTTGTTTTGGTGAAACCAACACCGCAGTGGCAAAAAAAATAAACTAAATTTAAATCACCTGCCTGAATTCACGTGAGCCATCTTCAATGGACTAGCTTACAATCAGACAACTAGTTGAACATTTAGTGATCCTATTTCAATTCGGCCTAGGCATTCAATTGGATGCCAGCGTTTAATTATCGGGCTAGGCCTACAATTGAACGGCTGATTTAACCAGTTGGCTGTGACATATACATGTTGAAAATAAATAAATAATTTGTCTCAACTTTTTACAGCACAAGACAAGTTGTTAAGAAGAATAGTAGAGCTGCACCGAATCCATCTATTTAATGTGCTAACTCAGCATAAATCAATCTTTTTATCAGACACACAGGAATCCAAAATAAAAGATGATGAACTAAGTGGAACAAGTGCCTTATCTTGCTGGTTGAAACAGAAGGTAGTTGTTTGTAATGACTTTAGGAAAATACTATTTCTTAAATAATAAGTATCTAATGTTCAACAAAACAGTTATCCCAGTATAATATAATAAGCCAGGATAAAAACTACTTTAAACAATCAGAGAATAGAGCTTATATCATGAAATACACTCCATATATTCATCCAATCGTATCTTGAATACTGAATATCTGATAGGAATCATCACTTAGCTTTCCATCTGTTCTCTAGACTTAAGCATTTTGGATAGCTGTAGCGTAGCTTACTTAAGCATTTGCGTTCCTTTTAGCCTTAAAGTCTAAGGAATAGAACCAGCTCAGTACCTTCAGCTTAACAAGTAGTGCCTTACGTCACTGGTTTCCCAAGATAGACTTTGCCTAATTGGAGACCCCTTTTTCATTGTCAAAAATTTTCTTCTGCAGCACAAATTAACTTATTAAAATTTTATAAATCTTTGTTCCTTTTCTTTTGTGCAATAAAGATATATAGATAATTACTTTTTTTTTATTTCTACTTCAGGTAGAACTGTTAGCACTAATGCTGAACAAGGACCTGACACGGGAGGATGAATCAAGTTTCGAGTCGTTATTAAACCAGTGCATGTATCTGTGTTTGTCATTTGGAAGAGTTGGAGCAGACATGAGATCCGTGCTGACACCCTTGTTTAGAAATATTATACTTACCCAGTTTCACAATGGCTTGGAAAAGGCTGACAATCATTTTGATCAACAAATGCGAACATATAAAGTTTCCAGTATTAAAAATGTGCCAAGACCGATAAACGAAAACATGGTTCAAGGCCCTCCAGAAAACCTACTTGACTATTATCCTCTAGCAGAATACTGTAATGGATTACTAACCGTGCTAAACTCTCTGAGAGTAACAGCTCCTTTGAACATAGTTAAAGAAGTTTACAATGCTTTTAGAAAATCCTTTGAAAAAGCAGTTCTAGTATTACTTTCATTCTACCATAAAGAACAGCAAGGATTCACCGACATTGAAAGACAAAATTTTATACTTTTATGTGTGAGTTTCAGTGAAGATTTGATTCCTCATATAGTCAAATGTTTATCACTATCATTTCCATCCACACAAGTAGCAGAGCTGCTAGGGGTTACCCTTACAGTTCTCCAAGAGAGCAAAATTCTTTATATTGACCAAATGTCTATTTGTGAGCCGCTCAGTGGCATCATAAGTCTTATTAGTAGTTGAATACTTATGTGAAATAAAATTGTGAATATTCAATCAGATTTTTTATTTAAAATCCGCCGCCTTCAATAGACGCCGACACGCATACTGTTAAGCAGAGGGCTTCTCTAAATGGAGTGTATCGACACTGCGAGGCTGTCTCGCGAGGGATTATCAAATCTCACAAGATTGCGAAGTTAATGTGGTTGGCATATCTTCATAGTAATAGAGCTCTTATTTTAGAATGTTGAAGGGGACTGCATGCAACGCCACTCTCACGATGTCGCGAGTGCGTGCAATACAAATGCGCGTCCGCCAAGCGCCCTTTGAGCACCGCCACCCGACAGCGAGCCGAGCGACGTTCGTGAGCAAAGAGTAAGTAATTACTAAGTGGCATCTTCAAAAATTTGCTTACGAGGCCTCGCTATGTCGAAACACGCAAGAATCAACTCCACGGTCGGTTCTGTATCAAATTGATAACTAGATTCTTCTTCAGAATAGGATTTTAATACTAGAAAGGAAAAGAGGTCATATAATCATATAAATTCTATTAATTAGCTCTTACAAAATGTAATGATTAGGTTATTTATAAGGCACAGACAGCCTTCTTATATCTATAATGAATGATAATTAAGGAATGGCTAGAATCTATTTTGAAACTTATGCAAAACGAATTCTTTTAACACGAGATTTGCCATCTTCATTTCTTGACACTTCGTAATAGTGGCTGACTTTATCGATATTGCCAAGAGATTCAATGAACTCCTTGTCGTGTGTAATGATGATAAACATAAAGTTTTTCTGAGTCATTCGTTCCTGCACTATCTCACCAAGTGCAGAACACAGACTTCTTATATTCTCATGATCCAAGTTTGTTGTAGGTTCATCTAAGGCCAGGATTCCAAACCTACAATAAAACATAACATAAAGTTGCTAAGTAATAATAGATTAACTTGTAAAATCCAAGGAAGTTCACTATATTTCACCTAGAGCTAAATGTCTCGGCAAGGGCTAATCGAATTATAAGACAAGCCAAAACTTTTTGTCCAGCACTGCATCTTCCTCTCATATCTATTTCAACGCCGTTCTTGCATTGGACCACTCTGAAAAAAAATTATTTCATTTTAGATCTAATATATAATATCCTGGCACTGCAAGACATCACACCATCTATATTGAAAGTGAAACCCACCTATAGTCGTATTTACGACGATCAGAGTCTGATGTCATTCCTCCTTCAGTCTTTATTTCAATGTAATCAATATCATTTCCCCTGTATATCTTTCTCCACAATTCCCTGAAACAATATCAAATAGATAGAGGTCATAAAATAGTGAACGCCTACAATATTATCTGTGAGAATAATAAAGATGTTTTTTATCTAAAGCGCGGGTGAGCCATACTTGTGTGTGTAAATTGTACACGCACATTGTCTTTACGTGCGTAAGCTCAGAAACGCTCAGTTCAGTATTATTGGCCGAGCCGCCGCCGGCGCCGCGCCGGCTGGATCGCTGCGCACACACAAGAGCACGTGTCTATACGCATTACTACAAGTATAGCTCACCCGCGCTCGTGAGATAAAACATCTATATCAATGAATAAGTATAATAAATTATTGAGTATTTTTTTTATTTATTTATTTATTTATTCTTTATTGCAATATAAAAAAAATACAGCAAATGGCGGACTTAATGCCATCAGGCATTCTCTACCAGTCAACCAGTAAAAGGTGTTAGACCTACCGTATCGGCAATAAAGTAGTAATATAAAACATAAATTCAGAATATTGTAACAAAAGTGGGAATAGCTAATTAAGGGTATTTAATTAACAAATAATACATAAACATACTACATAATATAAATATTTAACATACATACATATTAAATATATAAGGACTCATTATGTCAGAGATGAAGGGGATCAGCGTAGGGATTTAAGATAGTGTTCACGGACCAGTATCTTAAACACAAACTTGCTGGGGGCTTTTCGAATGTCCAAGGAATTTTTAAAATGAGATTACTGCTAGAGCGAAGGTCAAGTGGATGAGAAGAACCCAAGAACTGAAATCTAGACTTCATGTATTCTGGGGTAAGTGGATCGAACAAAACGTTGAAGAGAACACAGACAACTCTCAGGTTCCTACGCTCACGAATAGGAAGCCATTTGAGCTGCTGGCGGTAATCAGAGATATGGTCGTATTTACGTAAACCATAGATGAACCGAATGCAATTGTTGAGAAGTCGATCCAGCTTATCTAGGAAAACTTTATTAAGATCTGTGCAGCACACGTCGGCATAGTCGATAAGGGGTAGAACGAGAGTTTGTATCAGTGCAATCTTGGTGCTAGACGGAAGGAAGTGCTTAAACCTGTACAAAGACCTAAGTGCGTTTGTTACTCTAAGTGCAACAAGGTCAACGTGATCCTTCCAAGAGAGCTTAGCGTCAATGAGTAAGCCCAAATCTTTGACCTGCTGTGAAAATTCTATTACCTCACCATTATAGCACAGTGGAGTAATTTTATTAAGTTGTACGTGCAATAATTGACGAGAGCTACCGATAATAATTGCTTGGCAATTTTGTGCATTCACCGAGATGCCGTAGTTGTTGGACCATTCCAATATCCTCGCCAGATCACGGTTGAGAGACTCAATAGAATTATTCAAATTCTCAACTTTACTTTGGACATAGAGTTGGAGATCGTCTGCATAAAGATGGTAAGAAGACGAAAGGATAACAGTGAGGGAATTGATAAACAATGAGAATAGAAGGGGAGAGAGAATACCGCCTTGCGGAACACCAGCTTCCAGGTCGCACCAATCGGACAATACCCGGTCGACGCGTACGGCCTGCTGGCGATCGCGAAGATAAGAGGAGAACCACAGTTGCGCTGTTGAAGAAAAACCTAAACGTAAGAGCATGGCTAGCAGGATGTCATGATCAACTGCATTGAAAGCGTTAGAAAAATCAATTAAGACTAACACAGTCAGTCGTGAATCCTCAAGTCCAACTCGGATATCTTCAGTTATTTTAGTCAGCGCAGTGGTTGTACTGTGTCCGGATCTGAAACCGGACTGAAAAGAGCTTAGAAGATTGTTTGAGAGAAAAAAGGATGATAACTGTTTGTGAACAGCAGCTTCTAGGATCTTAGAAGTAAAGGGAAGGATAGATATTGGTCTGAAATGATTGAGGGATTTAGGGTGAGTGATTTTAGGTAAAGGAATAGCAAGTTTTATGATCCGAACGACAATGATAAGGATAAGGCTGAAGGAGGAAGCGCGCCTCTCCCGGTACTCTCAACCACTGAGCAGCTGGCTATTTTATCTTGTTACTGCCCGAACACAACAATTCTGAAAACTTTGTTGTTATTGCGTTCGATTTAGATAAGATAGTGGTAGCTAGCCAGGCGGACTTACAGCAAGTCTCACCACCAACCAAACCAAATACAATATATATCACTACTGGGTATCGAACCCGGGACGTCTGGATCTGATACCAATACTAGTGGTGGTTGTTAGCACTAGACCACACATTTATCGCAGTGTACATGTATAGCAGTAAAATTCTATTTAGTAAACTAGAAAAAAAATATTACCTGATAATTAGATTGATGCTCTCCATCTTTTCTCTATGAAATTCCATTACACATTTCTCTAAAGCAACAGAATAGTCTCTTATATCTTTATCTAAGGCTTTTGTAACATGTAGTTCGTAGAATTTCTCTCTGTATCTATTTTCTATATCTTTGTTAGTTCTTTTGAGTTCTGCTCTACACTGCTTTAGTCTGTCCTGCCAAGATAATAAATATTTTGATATATTGAGATATGCTTGAAATTGGTTTTTAAATTTTTACGTAAAATTTTCTTTTAATATATTTATGAAATAAATATGTTTAAAATATGATTAACACACATATTTACCTGTAATTCACCTAAACTTCCCTCTATAGTTGATCTCTCTCTAAATTTTTTAGTTTGCAGAGTTATTAAAGCGGGTTTCTCGGAAATCATGTCTTTATTGACACCACTCATTTTTTCATTGTTCTTTTCTTCCTCTTTTATAAATTTTTCGATTTCAGCTTCAGTTTTCCTTAACTTTAAGTTATCTGCTAGATCCCGTTTGTAAATCTATAAGAAAAACCGATATTAAGTTGATCTACACATTCAAAACGAATGTAAACAGCAAAGTGTGTTAACGGTTTAAAAAAATCTTATAATGAAAAATGAAATTAAAAAACGCACTTCAGTCAAAATGAAAATTTTGCTACCAAATACTAAAGAGATGATGAGTTTGGTATATAATATGTATTTACCTCTTGTTTAGCTATCTCATCCTTAATTGTATCAATTCGCTTGGTAAGCGCAGCACGATCTGCCATAATTGTCTTTAGCTGTTCCATTCTTTTCTCATTATCTTCCTTTATTTTCGCCATTTTAGCTGGTATATGCTTGTCTTTGTGCTGTTTTATCTCTGTATTGATAGCTTTTCCCTTGTCAAATTCACTGTTAACTTTGGCAATATAAGCATTTTTAACGTCTGTTATACCTCTAAAAGAAGATAAAATGCATTAAGTCAATCACACACATTTTTAGTTAGTTTATGCATTTTAGGATTAATTTTTTTTTGCATTTTTCAATACTATTTTATACTTATGATAAATTTTAAATGACCCACGACCTTTGGAAATTGGAGAGCATTGGACCGAATTTCCAAAGGACGTGGGTTCGAGTCCCATCTGAGAATTCACTTGTGGCAGAGTTAATTTTTTCCAATATTTTTGTATTTAAAATTTATCATTAGTTTATACATTTTGATTACGGCACTTAGAACATAGATACCTGTATTTTTTTACTGTTTCGCCTTTATCTTTTTCCTTTTCCTTAAGATTTTCTTCTAAATCAGGAATGCCATCTTGTAGATCTTTTAGTTCTACTACAAACTTTTCTCCGTCTGCCTCCAACTGTTTCTTCTTTTCTTGCAGAGCAAATATTTCCTGGACCTATTAATATTTCAATTTAAATTAACATTAGTTTTAAGACCAACATGTAACAATAAACATCACATACACTATTAACAAGTATCATTACAATATTAAGAGTTGATTATCGCACCTTTTTTTGTATGTTGAGTAATTGTTCCTTAAGTTTGTTCTTTTTGTCAGCCATTGTTTGTAATTTTTTATTATGAGCATTTAGTTTCTTCTGTGAACTCTTTATTCTGGTTCTCAAAGTGGATATCTTTTGTTTGAGATCTGTTTGCTTTGCAGTTGCATCGTCTAGTGTCATGTCGGTATTCACTTCTGACAATTGAGATTTTGCCTTTTCCAACTGCAATATAGAAACAAATAAGTTTGTTAAAATAAATTGTGGACACTCAGTAAAACATGTAATAAATACAAGCGAATAACTATATACTTACATTTTTAGTTATAGTGTTAACTTCTTGAGCTGTACGATCAAGCAGTGGCATATCACCTTGGAGTTGTTTGGCTGTTTGTAGTTTTTGTTCGGGCTCAAGAAGAGTCATCGATAACTCTTCACACTCTTCTGTTAATGTACTTATTTGCTAGAATAACAAGAGTATTTATATAGATTGAAGTTTTAGATATAACAAAAATTTTCATGTCACATAATATACAATAAAAAAAACACTATAAGCATGATAAGAACATTATAATGATTAGTACCTTTTCTATATCACTCATTCGCTTTTCTAATTGTGGAATGTCCTTCTCCTTAAGTTTGGTTATTTTTTCATTCAGAGATTTCATGCTTAACAGTTCATCCTTTTTAGCAGAAGCTTTTTGTAGTTCTTCAGTCACTTTTTCTAATTTTGCCGGGACATTCATCACTTGCGTAGTTAATTGTGATATCAGATCTGTTACCTGTAAAAGGAATAAATAATTTTACTTCTTGCTACATTTCAGTACTACTTCTTAATCACTAACTTTGTACTTGCCTCAGACTCAGCGTCAAATCCTCGGTTGCATAGAGGGCAACAATTGTTATCTTTCAGTTGACCTTTATATTTTCCAATTATGAACATTGACGATTGGAGGACATTTTGTTCATCCTGAAAAACAATATCGTTTTTAAGTATTTAAATATTAGTTATTTACCTGAAATATATAAAAAAATAACTAACTTGCAACTTCTCAACATTTGAGGTAATTTTGGATAAGGTTGCCTCATAAGATTGTGTTCCACAAGCTTTATACATCTGGTCTTCAGCTTTGGTTAATTCACCTCGTTTTTCATTAAGACTTTCCTTAACATGTTTCCTTTCAGTTTCTAAAGTTGTTTGCTTAATATGTTTTTCTTTTTGCTTTTGTTTCATTGATTCAACTTCCGCTCTCAGTTCACATTCATGCTTGTTAACAGACATAGCAAAATCTTTTTCAGGCATATTACCAAGGAGTTCTGTCAGGGCCGACTTATGTTTATTCTTCAGAACAATTACTTGCTTTTCTTTCTGTTTCAAAGATTCTTCAATCATATCACACTCTTTTAGTTTTGCACTCTGCTTCTGAAGTACTGTTATTGTTTTATCAAGTTCGTCAAGCTCATGCTCATGGGTTTCCAAAACTTTTTCATCATTATTTATCTCTTGTTGGAACTCTTCAGTATTCAACTCATTTTCTAACTGTTTATATTCTTCTTCGGCAGCTTCCATTTTCTTTTCCATGGCTTCTAAATTGACTTTTGACTGATTTGCTTGAGCAATCTCTTTATCAAGTTTCTGGATACTCACAGCATTCTTTTTAATATCACTTTCTTTGTTGGATATTTTTTGTTTATGCCTTGAAAGAGCATCTCGGCTCTCATCAATAAAGACCTGCATTTTTTTTTCTTCAGCATCAGCTACAGATTTATGTTGGGCAAAATCTTTTTTTAAGCTGTTCACTTTCTCAATGATTTTCTCAATAGCTTTTTCAGCATCTTCATTGGATTCAATTTCTTGAATTTCTTCCACTTCTGCCAATTTAGCACATTCAACTATCATTTTATTTCTCTTATCAATCTTTTCCTGATTTTGGCTCTCCAACAAAATATATTTGTTAAATGTTGCTTCATCAGAGCCCTTCTCATCAGCTATTTTTTGCTCTGCTTGATTAAAACTCATATTTTTTTTGTAAGATGCAGCTAGTTCTTTTTGCTTCTCCTTTGTGGTTGAGTCATAGTTCTCTAAAACATTTTAATCAAAACTAATAAAATAACAATAATAAGGAGTGGACAATAATAACGCTGGCAGCAGCGGGCGCCACCGGCTTTCATAAAATATCGCTATCGGGGACCGGCCGGCGGCGCGGCGGTGGTGATATGTTTTAAAGTCTTGTAAAAAATATTTCAAATTAGCTCTCCCTAATCTATATAAATAAAAATGTATTGCTGTAATGTATATAAGCGCATAATTTCAGAGCTACTGCACTAAATTTGATAATTAGTTTTTTGTGCTAGGACAAGGTTTGCATAATAGAAAATAATAAAAAAAACTTAAGGAATAGCTTTTAAATTTTTACGAGGACGATGTGGTGGGCGGAATGCTAGTGTTAGATAATACAGTGGATACTGTACACTCCAGTGCTCACTTACTAGGATTGTTACCAGCGTTTACTAACGAAAAATTAATACAAGAAAATAGCCTTCTTTTTAAAGTCGGTTAAAAGTAATTAAATGGTCAAACTAATTACTTTTAACTGATTTCTTGTATTTATTTTTGGTCAAACATTCTTAGAATATCCTGTTCAAACAAAATACGATGAGGTTTTTCTAACTAATGTGACAGTATTTGACAGTAATTACAAGGAACTATTTATTTACGCGAGTACTTGAATACCTTGGACGACGAATAACATAATACATTGAAAAATAACCGCATGTAAACAGATTAAAGTAAAAATAACTATTTAATTAAAAAGTAAACATGACATACTTATATTTTTTTGTAATTCTTCAGTAGTTCCTTCATACACTGTTTTGATGGCTTTTTTCAATTCCTCTTGTTGAGCACGGAAGTTTTCAAGCCTGTATGTGAAAAAAGTTTTTTGTTTGATTCTGTACTATAGATAACTCTTAAATGTAAAGCAAAGCGTAACTTACTTTGATTTAATTATTTCTTTATTAGACTCAAATTCTACAATATTCTTTTCTAAATTTGTAATGGCAGTTAATTTCTCAGTAATTGGTTTCAATTCTTCATTCAATTCAACAATTTTCAATTCACTTTCAGATATTCGAGATTCAGTGTTAACAACTTCTAATTTCTTCTTATCCAAATCTTTCTTTTTGTCTGAAAGACTGGATACTTCTATCTCTGTAATGAAAAGAGTGCAATATTAAATTATGAATTAATTATAAGGCAGCCCAGTGACATACTATGTTTCTTGATTACACTCAAATTCCCATACTTTTCTAACAGACTAGAAAATTCTTTATTAAACTTTTATTAAGCATAAGTATCCTTCCACCAATTGAAAAATACATGTGTTTTTGATATTATATGTATTCAAAGTGCTTATATGCTTACCAAGTATTTTTAATGAATTTGCATAATCTTTTCTTATTTTTTTCAGGCGGTCAAAGCAGGTGCTGTATCTGTCTGCTTCAAATATTTCATCGAAACGTTCCTTAACTTTTTTCCCTTCATCTAATGGCCAACTAGAATCTTCTTGATGACAAAATATGACTGAATTCAAAATGGCTTTAGAAACACCTGTAAATTACAATAAATATTAAATTTGAGACTAAAGATTTTCTTGATTAAGGGTGATTGATTATACAAATATTGAAGATGTTTTTGGATAGAAGTATAACTAAGAAAATCTGTCTGGCCTTGCTGGTGTCCCCTCTCCAAATAATAATAAAAATCTACATTTTATTTTCAATTACCCTTTTCGGAGCTGGACCACCTGGGTTGAATGGATAGGATAGCCCAGTTGTTCTCCGGACCCACCAGAAACCATGCTCTTCAAAGATTAAGATTAAGATTAAGTCTCGGTAGCTCAGCGGTTAGAGCATTTGACCGGATTTCCAAAGGTCGCTGGTTCGATTCCAGCCTGAGAATTCACTTGTGGCCGAGTTAATTTTTTCCAATATTTTTCTATTTAAAATTTACCATAAGTATAAAAATAGCATTGAAAAATGCAAAAATTACAAAATCATAAAATAAGATTCTGAAGTTGTTTAATATTAGTTTGTAAAAAAAAATAGCAGTACCTAATTCCTCAAACATAACTAAATCCAAATCAGCACATCTTGAAGATATATCCTTGGTATTTCCTGACTCATCAATAATTGATAGCAATGAATCTAATGTTTTAAATGTTGGTTTCTTCTTCTGGAATGCAGTAACTCTCATTGATCTTATTACTTCAAGTTGTTTATCTTTAGCATTCACAATCTGAAACAAATATTATGTAATTAGTGATGAATGTAGACCATGTAAGGATGCTATTTGTTTAAAAATAATATAGTAGATTTTGTATAGTTTGGAGTTGGATGAAATGTGTGAATCTGCTATGGAATTACATAGTCCTTGACATTGGATTATATGCACTAACAGTGGGTCAGAGAGTCTACCACAACTGATATAATTAGACAAAATTTATTCCCTAGCAGCCTGTAGTTACAATCCTCCTGCAACTAAACAAAACTTGCATGATTGGCAAAGACTAAAATATGCATTAATTCATCAAACCTGAACCGGACACTGGTGTCCAGTGAACAATAGAATATCTATTGTGTCTCATAGGCCTGAAAGCTGTACCTAATTACAGAGTTGTATTATGTATTTGCATACCTATTATGCAAATGCCTAAAAATAGATGTACATGGATTTTGAAAAATAATTTGACTATTGTGTAAGTACGCTTGAAATCTTTTTGTACCATCTATAACATTAATAATTTGACCATGAACATGACATTTAATTTTGTAAGTAAAGCATGTACCCTGATAAAAATTTGCACACCTGTTTGCAGGCAAAATACAATTACGAATAATATTTATAATAAATAAATAAAAATTAAAAAATCTTAAACTCACACCAATTAACCTAACCCCAAAGTAAGCACTGTAAGGCTTGTGTATGGGATACTAGGGTAACAGATATAAATACATATAATTATACAGATATGAGTACTTATGTGTAGAAATATATATAAACGTCCATGATTCAGGTACAAATGCTCGTATTCATCATACAAACATTTGCCCCTTCCGGGATTCGCATTCGGGACCTCAGAGTAAGCAACACCTTGAAACCGGTGTGCGTACCACTCTACCACGGAGATCGTCATTTATAAGATCCCTATCCACTCTAGCGTCAAAAAAAAAAGGCTAAAAACGTTAAGGCGACTATGGCAGCCCAGCTGGCCCTTTCAGTTTAAACTGTTTTTTATTTGTGGTAACTTCACAGATAAGAAATAAAGTTGTTCTTAGATGATTCTGTAATCGAAAACGAACCTTTGTTAAGCCTTTTGACCTGTGTAGTCTGTGCCATTTGTTGTTGAGATTTTTTTTAATACGTCAGTGTCAAGATTTTCTGTGTGTGTCGGAGCTTGGAGTCAAAATTTTTATTATTTATTTAATTAATTAAATAAATACCAGTCGTATATTAAAATATGATCTAGTTTACAAATAAATAAATTGAATTGATATAAGTTATATTATTTTGTGTGTAAACTTTCTTGAAAAAGTATTTTGTGTAAATTTAACCAATATTTTGAAGTTTATCATTTTTTTAAATACTTTTACTTAGTTATTTTAGTATAATATGCAATAAAAACGATAGTCTATACTTTCAGCTATAGACACATATTTTTATTTTGATATTAGCAGTAGTAGTTTGCTAGATATTAAGGTTTAAAGCGGCACATTACGAATTGCAAATTCTCGATGTGCAATTATTTCGCGAGTGGACGCGTGAGGGCAGTTACGGCTACCGAGCTTGGACGCGTGAGTGGCTATACAATGTATTTAAGCAAATAAATGATTTGATCGATTGATTGATTGATATAGTAATAAATGAAATAGCGAATAATTAGGTAATGCTAAGTCCGGGTTATGTGACAAGCGATAGTTTATTCAAATTATGTCAATAGAATTAAAAATATGCCATTTATGCTTGGTTACATTGAATAGATAGGTACCTTCAATTTGATTTGCGCCAGAACTTCACTGGATCTGTTGACTTTAGCATCATGAACAAAACATTCATTGCGGCTTCCAGGAGGCATTTGCCCCGTAATTGCGTAGCGTAGACATTCAATAATAGTTGTTTTACCACAACCGTTTTGGCCCAAAATCAGAGTAAGAGGCTTTTCAAAGGCGATTCTTTGTTCGTCAACTTCTTCGGGGCCAAAACTTCGTATGCCTCTTACTGCTAAAGATTTAACTCCTGCCATTATGCGTTTCTAACAGAGTAACTTCTGTGCTTGAGAATGCAATATCGTGCGGTCGTGCCAATTATAATCTATCTAAACCAAACCACACCACACTTCCCGGCATCAAAATTCAATCAGAGCATTTTTTTTGACAAGCATCATGCACAATTGAAAGGTTTTTTTTTTGTAAATGTTCTACCGGCCTTGGCCTCTTTGACACAAAGTAAAGTAGAGTAGTAGTTAGATTGATGCAAACCGTTTGCATCGGAAGACTTCTGTATAAAATTACCGGAGAAATCAATCTTCGGTTACGATTTGATCAGAAAGAACGGTCGGTCTTGACTCCTGCGGGCTGATTCACAACCCATAGGATCGGACACGGAATCAGATTCCAATTATATGCTTTTCTTTGATTGTTTATTTTGGGGGCCTATTCTCGCGTCGCGCCTTCAGCATCGGCATCTCGTATTCGGCATTTGTTTTTAGGGCATGTAATATCGGAAGGTTTTCAATTCCGATATTGATTTCCGATATTAGATCTCAATACCGGAATTCCGGTATTAATATCGGAATGGACAACATTTCATTTTCTATAAAGCACTAAAATAAAAAAACCATTTCGAGATTTTAGTGCCATAAGCTCACAGTTTTCATTTTAGAATTTTCTGATCGGTAATTTGTGAGATATTTAATAAAAACTAAAATGTAGTCCAAATCGATCGAATCGAGAAAGTCAGGCATTTGATCCCATCATTCCTTTTCATTTCTGTCTAATATAAAAAAAAATGGTTGTCTCTGGCTGAGTTGACAATGACAGTCAATTCAAGTAGTGAAAGAGCGATCAAAATCTAAGATATCGATATTCGATATTTTCTAATAGTTTGTGATTGTTTTGAGTTTTTTGGAATACATTGTTTTTATGATTATTGCTGAATAGATTTACTTTTTATGTTTGCTAGGTAAACCACCACGCGACACCAGGCAGGTGGACCACGGGTCAGAAATTTGTGTGTGTTTAACGAAGTGGTTATTT
The DNA here is from genome assembly GCA_910589605.1 of Chrysoteuchia culmella. NCBI lineage: Eukaryota > Metazoa > Arthropoda > Insecta > Lepidoptera > Crambidae > Chrysoteuchia > Chrysoteuchia culmella. The sequence goes on from OU342651.1 coordinate 10,611,558, forward strand.
TTTGTTCCACTAATGAAATACCAGACCTTACATTTCAATATGGTTTGATATACATTTCAATTCTAAATACCCAAAATGTTTATATTGTTCATGAACGCGAATTTGTGCGTATAAATTAAATTTATATTTTTTTTTATTAAGTTTTTTTTTTATCGTAACCAAAGTGTGTAACATGTTTCAAAGATTACTTTGAAACATGTTTTGGTTAAATAACGAAAATTACAACTTTTATGTAGTAATCGATATTTAAGTTCTGCCACTGTCACATCACTACTAGAAACCATTACGTCAGTTTTTTTTTAAATCCGAAATAAGCAACAGCCTTACCAATTTAACTTCCTGAGAACGCACTTACGCTCTTTTGCAATGAGCAAGTTTTGAAATACGGATTTAATACACAAATATAATGCTAATAATAAAAATAAAAAATACGTGTCTCGTATTTTAACATCTAATTTTATTATGCATAGGAAAATTTGCATTATATATTTTTGAAATGTTGTCCATTGCACATTCTCGTCAAAAAATTTGCATTTTCTTCATAAAATGCTCTTTTTCTATAGAAATTGCACAAATTAGGTATGACATTGGATTAAGTACAATAAAATACAATAAAAAACAATAATATATATAACTCAAAGGTGACTGACTGACATAGTGATCTATCAACGCACAGCCCAAACCACTGGACAGATCGGGCTGAAATTTGGCATGCAGGAAGATGTTATGACGTAGGCATCCGCTAAGAAAGGATTTTTTGAAATTCTACCCCTAAGGGGGTGAAATAGAGGATGAAAGTCTGTCAGTTTTGAAGTTATGATCTTCAGATTTGGTATTTAGGTTGACATTTGAAAATAAATATTTACCTGTCTCGGCGTTTTTGAAAATTTGACCCCCCAAAAGTGTGAAAAGGGGGCTGAAGTTGTGTAAGAAAAGTCCATTATTTTCAAAGTAAGAGTGTTAGGATCTTGAAATTTTGTATTTAGGTTGAAATTAAAAATAAACATTTACCTGTCTCGAACTTTTTCAAAATTCAAAGGTGTGGAAAGGGGGATGAAGTTGAGAAAGAAAAGTCTTATTTTCAAAGTAAAGGTCACTAATTTTTATAAGGCTTATGGTAGGAAATTAAAAACAAATAAACAAACCTTTATTTTTTTTGATTTATACAAGTCAACCCCTAAGGGGGTAAAAGGGGGTAAATAATGTTAAAATCGATATGGGTGTCGTCATCGAGGTTTTATGGGATGTTGATTACGAAAATGGCATCGATTTTGAAGTCCGACGCTGTGGACATAATTCAACCCTTAACGGTTTGAAAAAGGACTTTAAATTTTTGTTTGAAAAAATTATGCAAAATAAACATAGCAACTTTTTACGAGTTGGAATATTTTTTAAAATACTACGTGACATCAAATACTTCTCCTTTCGCACTTATCCATGCTAATATTATAATGTAAAAGTGATTATTGCCTGTCTGGCTGTTTCCTTTCTCGCAAACCACTGAATAGATTTTAGTGAAAATTGGTATGAACATAACTCGAAACGTGGAGATAGACATAGAATACTTTTTATTATGATAAATGGCACCACTACGCGACATTGTAAGACCGCGCGATAACCTAATTCCTCGCGGATGTAACGGCATTAAAGTCCGTCATTCGTTGCATTTGAACAATAAAGAATTAATCCTATCCTATCCTACTAATATTATAAATGCGGAAGTTTGTGAGGATGTTTGCATGGATGAATGTTTGTTACTTTTCATGCAAAAACTACTGAATCGGTTTCAATAAAATTTAGCACACAGCTAAAAGATAACCTGGATTAAAACACAGACTACTTTTTTATTCCGGTAGTCTCACGGGAATGTTACTTAATCTCGCAAAACGGCTAAACGGATTTGAATGAAATTCGGGACACAGACACTTTATAGCCTGAAGAGGAACATATGATACTTTTTGTAGCGTTAAAATATCTCATTCCGAAGGGAAAACATAAAAAATCAATGTGGGGAAAAAAGGCGGCGCCACATAATTTTAGAAATTCTGTTATCCTACTAATATTATAAATGTAAAAGTGTAGATGTGTCGATGTTTGGATGTTTGTTACTCAATCACGCAAAAATTGCTGAATAGGTTTGGATGAAATTCGGGACACAGGTACTGAATAGCCTGGAGAGGAAAAAAATTATACTTTTTTGTCGCGTAAAAATTCCAAACTCCTACGCTCAAATACAAAAATCGATAGGGGATTCAATAGATGGCGCCACATAATTTTTGAAATCCTCTTATCCTACTTCTTACTAATATTATTAATGTGAAAGTTTGGATGTTTAGGTGTTTGGAGGTTTGTTACTCAATCACGTAAGAACGGCTGAACGGATTTAGATAGAATTCGAGACACATGTACTTAATAGCCTGGAGAAGGACATTGGATACTTTTTGTCGCGATAAAGTCATAAAATTACTCAGTCCTACGGGAAAGCAAGTACAAAAATCAATGCGGGCTAAAATATATGGCGCCACATAATCTTAGAAAATTTACTACCCTACCCTATATCATAAAAATGTGAAAGTTTGCATGTTTGTTACTCAATCACTCAAAAATGGCTGAACGGGTTTGGATGAAATTCGGGACACAGATACTTTATAGCATTGAGAGGAACTTACCTTACTTTTTGTCGCGTAAAAATCAATATTTTCTACGGGATATTACACTACAACGCAATAGGTGGCGTAAGATGTATTTTTTTAAAGGTGAATTGTGGAATTAGCGTAGGTGAAAAAGAAAGATATTTATTTTCTTCTTTTGCTAAATCTTTCTGGACCAAGTTCTAAAGACCACGCCGACGAAGTCGCGGGCGGAAGCTAGTCTTAATCATATTCGTATTGATTTATTTGAAGACAAAGATATTAAATTTGTAACTACTGAGTCACTAATGAAATATTTGCACGTCGAAGTATTCGACAGTTCATTTAACCTTATCTTTTTCAAACCGGTTACAAGCCCTGCATGCATACGACGAGACGTGTTGCCGGTGCGGATCTTTTGGTCCTAATTCGGATCCTGGAAGCCTTTGGCGGAACTTTGTCGGATCTTGAAGTTTGTCGGATCTTTTGCGAACTTTGTACCTTATAAGTAATAAAATGCAGTGTTAGGAGCGGTTTCCAAAAAAAGTACAAGAAACTAAAATAAGGCAAAATCCTTCTTTTAGTTTTGTCATTTTTAAATGCATGTGTCGAGAGAGAATTTAGGAAAGTAACAATGGTCTGTTTATATTGTTTTCCTACCTATTAAATGAATGAAATACCTTTTTTCTTGGTCATTCACTTGTTGGAAGCGGATCTTATCATGCTGCCGGCAACACTGCTAAGTCGTTAACCTCTGACTGATCGACCTTATGCATCAATTGACGCGCGCGCTTACAGTGCGTCAACTACCGCGATCATCTATTGAAGCTATGGGCCGCCTCACGACTCTCTTCCTTATTATATCTTCTGTCCTAATACGTATTTTCGTATACGGTTTTTGATATACCACAGATAAAGTATACAGCTACAAATGGAGAACAAAAAACACGACAAAAAGTGATTTATTTTTATTTTTTTATTTATCGTTATTTTTTTTTAAATCGCGCGGGCGAAAATTCAAACGTATACTTATTGTTTATATGGAAACCTCTTTATGTTTTGCTATTGTTTGAAAGGTTTTATTATGTAATTTCTTATAATATACAGTTGTTCAACGTTTTTTCTTCAGCCTGTATCTAAAAATCACATTTGATTATAAGCAGGCACATTAGTCTAGCAAAGGCGGCCTCGAACGACGATAAAAAATGAACACGTCGTAAAAATGTCAAACATTCATAAGTTGATAGTCTGATTCATACACTTCCCAGAAATGTAAATCGAGTCCCTGTAACTATAAACTTCTGGTCGTGAGAGCAAAACAAAGGCCTAAAGTGCTTATCGCAGCAAAAAACGGGTCAAGTGGCGGAGTTTGTCCCTTTTTTTGGCGCGTTTCCGGTCGGTCAAAGGTAGACCTGAAATCAGAAACATAATCTTTAAGTACCTAGTTAAAGTATTTTCATGGCACTGCCTCAGATTTTACGTAAAAAAATATACATATTGACTTTTTAACGGACACGAAAGTTTTACTTTACATTCCGAAAATTGGCAGGGATTAAAGGCAAATATTTGCGATTATTGTAATACACGACTTCCTTGCTCCATTATGAATAAATGGAAAAAATCAGAATAAAGTTTATTTTTACAAAAATCAAGCATTTAAGATACACACTTCTTCTTAGCTTCTTTATGAATGGCTTGATCTGATACAAAACTTCGTTAGTAGTTAATGTGACGTCAACCAACGTCACACCACACGACGTGCCAAGACTTGTACATTACTATATAATTTGTGGTGCCAAGTGCCAATTGCCAAACATAGCCGCCCCGTTTCGGCTCATATATGCTACTGATAAAAAATAGACATTTTGTTTTACAAAAATAAAATATCAATAATTAATCTTTTGATGAAAAAAAACAATTGTGCAATTATTATCCCCTTAAAAGCTATAATATCCAACTTAACTCATAGTTTATTGTCATAGCTGTTAAATACCCAATTCGACACTTTTGGAGCCATAAATCTTTATTTCACTAAAAAACAATGTTCAACATTATGGGATTGTCAAATTAGAGATCATTGAACCTAAAGTATTTTGACCGTAGTAAAGATTTTACTTACATTTTCAATATAGGAATAATGGTTTGAAAAATTTCGAATTCGAGATGTCGAAGGCGCGAGTATTGCCCCCCGGGGGGCGATTCTCACGCTGAAATATGTCGAATTCGACATTTCTATATTCGTTAATTTCTTTAGTAAAAATGTAAGTAAAATCTCTACTGCTACCTTTTAAAATCCTTTAGTTTCTATTATCTTTGATAATCTTTTAAGTTTTAATATCGAAGATTGCTTTCAGTGAGCTTCTATAATACAGATTTTTGGTAGACTTAAAAAATGTCGAATTCGAGATATCGAGTTTTTGCCACTTCATTTATTTTCTTCTTTAGAGTAAATTTGTTTTGTTTCTCTTGCTAAAAAAAATATCTGTCATTGTATCACACTTGTATTGACACAAAAGAATAGAAAATAATTGATGGCGTCCACCCACGATGGCGTCATTACAGTGCGACAGAAAAGAGTAGAAAAAAATTGAGGGCGCCACTAGTCTTTGAACTAGACTACAAGACTACAGCTAGCAACACTGATAATACTACGAAAACAAGTTTGATACTTGACATACTTTTAATTATTTGTTCTGTTTGATACCGCAAATTCGCTAATTAATGATAGTGATCCTTCTTCTGCTGTTTTTTTGATGAAGCAAAGTGTCAAGAGGGTTGAAGCTAATATACACCTTTATAGGACTAATAAGTATGAAATTACAAAAATTGTTCAACAAATGCCAAATAAAAGCTCTTATGGATATGACGAAGTAACGATACGTGTAATAAAAGACCATATTAATGTGTTGGCTGAACCTTTGGCACTCTTCTTCAATAAATGTATTGAACAAAGTTTATTTCCTGATGAACTTAAGCTAGCTAGAGTTCTCCCGGTACACAAAAAAGGAAGTAAATTAGATCCAAAAAATTATAGACCAATTTCTTTGTTACCTATTTTGTCAAATATCTATGAAAAGCTCATAAAGTCAAGACTATCAGTACACCTGCGTCAAAATGGCATACTTAGTGATAGGCAGTTTGGGTATCAGACGGGTGTTGGAACCATAGATGCCATAAATAATTTAGTGGACGACATAGTACTTAAATTAAATAACAATATGAAAGTAGGAGGACTGTTTCTGGATTTGAGTTCTGCCTTTGATACCATAGATCATGAAATTTTGCTACAAAAATTGGAACACTACGGAATTAGAGATAAAAATTTAAATCTATTTAGATCTTATTTAACAAATCGCAAACAGTTTGTTGAAATTAAAGAAATAGTTATTAATGAGGAAACCATATGTAAATCGAAATTTAGGATAATCAAGAGAGGTGTCCCGCAGAGCTCAATATTGGGACCTGTATTATTCATACTATTTTTGAATGACTTAGCAGATTACATGAGAGCAAAACAACCGGATGTAAAATTAACCATTTATGCAGATGATACAAACGCTGTTGTTTCGGCCAATAATATACATGAACTTAGTATTAAAATACAAAATACGTTTCTTGACTTTGAAAATTGGTTTGTTAAGAATAATCTTATATTGAATAAAAATAAAACATCTGCTTTGCTATTTCGGACTAATGCAAGAGACAAAGATTCCTTAGACCCCTTAGTAAATGGCTTAGGAATTAATTCTATGGAAATCGTAAAATTTTTAGGTATTTATATTGATAGAGACCTGAATTGGAAAAAGGAAATAGAATACTTAGAATCTAGCATAAGCTCAGCATGCTATGCTTTAAGAACATTGAGAGATGAAATAACGTTAGATCAGCTCAAATTAGTTTATTTTGCTCTCATAGAATCAAAACTCCGTTACAGTATTATGTTCTGGGGAAATAGCTATAAATACAATGTTTCGACAGCATTTGTGTTACAGAAACGGGCTATTCGCACCATGAAACGTATTCCTCAAATGGAGTCATGTAAAACACACTTCGAAACATTAGGTATTTTAACAGTCCCGTCTTTGTATATTCTTACCTTATTAACTTACCTAGTGAAACATTTGCACAAATTTGAATCATTTGAAGACAGAACACGGAGAGAACTCACGCGCAGAAAAAACTTGCAAATCGCTGTAGTACCTAAACTAAATATCGCTAGTCACTGTGTAAGATTCCAAGCAATCAAGTTGTTTAATGCCTTGCCAGTAGAGTATAAAATTATTTACAATGTTAATCAATTTAGAGATAAACTTAAGGCTTTCTTATTGGAAAAATGTTATTACTGCATTGATGATTACACAAATGATAGGAAGTAGTTAATTAATTCATTGTATAGCTGGGACAAAACGTAGTTAGGTATTTGTTTTATTTGATTTTGCAAAATGTGTGTCTTGTGCGGTTTTATGTTTTATGTTTTTGCTGTGTAATTATTAGTTATATTATTTGAATATGTTCTAATTTTTATGTTTTATGTTTTTGCTGTGTAATTAGTTATATTATTTGAATATGTTCCAATTTGTGTTTTTGTAATTTCCAATACAATTATTATTGTTTATGGAATAAATAACTATGAACTATGAACTATGTTAGCGGCATACTGTGACGATTCAGGATTCAGCATCCGGTCTAGCAAATTACAGTCACAGTCAATAGACTTACCTACCTATAAAGCAGTTTCTGTTATATAAATGGCAATACGTAAGACTTACTTCCGGTTGGCGCCAATTTCTAGTCACCTTAGGAGTTTCTTGCCCTCAATGCTTCCATACCATAGCGTCGTCAACTTTCGTACTAGCAACATCATAAGCAGAAATACTGCTCATTTGTAATCCGAAAGTCAATTTAACTAATGACATATTTTTTCATTTTTATAATGAGTAACCGCGATTCAAGTGAAAACGAAAACGAAGCATACTTGGTAATGGCGGATAGTGATTGCGAAGACCATCCCTCACAAGATGAAGCGGAGAATACGGACCAGCAGTCAAGCAGAAAATTAAGGACGAGTTTGAACACTATTTCCGAACCGGAGGTAAAACGAAATAAGCAAGGTATGTTGGATTGAACTGCCTTTTGAATCATAAATGTGTTAACAAATCTTCTAATGAATAATGCGAACAGCGTACCTCTAACCAATTAATGAGCCTTCTAAATCTGATTCACAAGAAACTTTTTTACAACGCCCTGCGGCGATTATAGAAAATAACCTGTCAGACTTTTCATGTCAGTGGCAAATGTTCGCCATAACGCAATAATTCGGCGACAGTGTTGCTGCCAAAGAGGAAGACTTTATACATGCACTTGGTTTTGTTTATTGGGCTTATTCGCATAATGACTACTTCGCAAAATGTCTCCACGTCGCAAAATGTCGCTTTCTCATAATGCCTTTTTCGCAGAATGTCGCTTTCTCATAATGCCTCTTTCGCAAAATGTCGCTTTCTCATAATGTCTCTTTCGCAGAATGTCGCGATTGGGACTTAGAATAAAAGTTACGTTTTTTTAAGAAAAACATTTATCAAAGATAAGCAAATCATACATGTCTTCATATTAGTACATAAATTAACACTTCAGTATTGTATTAAAAACTATTACTGCGCACAAAGGATGGGCGAAATGTTGCAAGAATTACCTCCAAACCAAATATCCGCTGCTTGGGGATACGTCATAAGTATATCTCCGGTTAGTCAAGAAATGAGAAATGAATTTTAGACGGTATTATGAAAATCAGTGGTACCCTAAAATGACACCATCTATGCTAAGTTGTACTCACCAACGCCATCGCACAACTAACGCATTAGAAGGGTGGCATCGGCGTATAAATGCAGGCCTTATTCCAAAAAGGCCAAATTTATACACGTTCGTACTTAAATTGCGAAAAGAAAGTAAATATTGGGACAAAAAATACGGAAATTTTATTTACTTACCCAAAAAGAAAAAACCTCCAGAAGAAAGACATGTACTTCGACAAAAAATATAAAAAACTACTGAGACAATTTGAGCGTAATGAGTTGACGCTGCAGCAATTTACAAAGAAAGATATATTTTTACAGATGTTCAAATAGATATTATTCTTAAAAAATAGTTTTTTTTTAACCAAACCAATGTTTGATTTTTTGCGTTGTTCGCATTTTGATTCTTTTGTTTCATATCATATTTTGATATAATATAAGTACTTCCTTACTAAAGTTAATTAAAGTAAGCAAAATTATGACATTCATAACTTTACTCCATGACTTAAATATTTCGATATTGTAGTTGTAGTTTAACAATAAGTTTGTTTATTTCCTTACTTGAATTTTGATTTTTTATGTACTAACATGAAGGCATGTATGATTTGCTTATCTTTTTTTTGCCTTATTCGAATTTTGATTGTTTTGTTTCATATCATATTTTTATATTATATAAGTATTTCCTTACTAAAGTTAATTAAAGTAAGCAAAATTATGACATTTATAAATTTACTCCATTACTTAAATGTTTCGACATTCTAGTTGTAGTTTAACAATAATTTTGTTATTTCCTTACTTGAATTTTGGTTTTTTAATACAATACTGAAGTGTTAATTTATGTACTAACATGAAGACATGTAAGATTTGCTTATCTTTGATAATTTTATTTCTTAAAAAAACGTATTTTTTGTTCTAAGTCCCAAACGCGACATTTTGCGAAAGAGACATTCTGCGAAAGAGACATTATGAGAAAGCGACATTTTGCGAAAGAGGCATTATGAGAAAGCGACATTCTGCGAAAGAGACATTATGAGAAAGCGACATTTTGCGACGTGGAGACATTTTGCGAAGTAGTCATTTTGCGAATAAGCCGTTTATTGTTGTAGTTTAAAAGATTTATAGCAAGGAACAACGGGCTGCGTAGTTCAGAATATTTAAAACTTTTTGACAAAAATACAAATAAGAACAATAAATATTTTTAGAAAATTTTTGATGGTTTTTTAATTATCAAAAATATGCTAAATCATTCTACCGATGTTTCATTTTCGAATCTACCAATTTGTATCGATTTTTGGACCTCGATCTACTAATTTTCTAAAATTAGGGTTGGCAACACTGTGGTGTGTGTGTGTGTGTGTGCGTGTTGTTTTGTTTCATTCATTGATTGAATTTTATTTTCTACATGTTTTTCATGAAAGAAAACTACTAAAAATTACATGATATTATTTTATTTTACAATTTCAAAGTTTCCGTAACATCAAGTTATAACAATACATTGTCATTTGTGTAAGTATTAGCCATTTGTCAAATTCTCAATATTGATTGTTATGAGGCTTTGATTTTGATTAAATTTACCAATTTTTATGATAAATCAGTGCCGAAAATAATATTATAGTAAACCTTTTGGTCACAGGAAAGGGACGCCTTTGCTACCTCTGTTGAAAGATTTAGATTGTTGTGCACCTAATAATAGTACTCGATTTAGTTTATTTTATAGTAGGTACATTAATCAGATCATATTACTATTATCTGACCCAAGACAATTAGGCGCATGACAGCTAAGAAAAACTAAAAATATCTAAGTCAAAACCAAAATTTTCAAAAGCGGTAATCAATCAGCTAATCACTGTAGCTCTAATTAATCACATAATAACAGAAGTGCGGTGAAAGAAGTGGGCCGCAGGTGCCAAAAGTGCAAAACCGCATTCCTGTCATGCGCCTAATTGTCTTGGTCATGTGTACCTATATAATTTGTGATCATATTTATTAATTGTTTTAGCCATTCAGCACCAGCAATGGCATCTACGACTATGATTGAAACTATCAGCATCGTGAGACCCCTAAAGGCAAGTACAAAATACACAAACATGAAGAAGAAACGTAAAACATAAAGACTATTTGTATTGTTTATATAGTATTTTGATGAAATGATTTATCAGTGTCTGGTTCATAATTTCCGGGCAAATATTATACACTGGTCATCAAAACAAACCATTCATGTAACGCTGAAATAATGATTGAAGTATTTAAAAAAAAACATGAAAATTGTGTTTATTGTACTGAAAAATAAAAAAAAACAAATATTTAATAAAGCATTTAATAAAGCGGGAAAACATAACTTTTTGAACACCCATATGTACTTACTACTACTACTTTTGAGGGTCCCGGAACACTGATCAAAACATGAATTTTCAATTAAAATATAGGTGGGCCAATTTTTGTGATGCAGTAGTAGTAGTTTTCTAAAATATTGCTGCTGTTGATTTGTTGGACAGTGTTTCAGTTGTTGTTCTGTTACAATGGTAAAAATTTAATCCCACCAAAAACATGTTCATGTAAAGGGTTGCCAATACAAGCCCATAGCTTAAATCACTGCTAAAAAGTTATCAGATCTCATGTAGAGCCAAGCTTCTAACTCTACATACCTTAACTCTACAAGACCTAACTTCACAAACTACAAATTAGTCGATATATGTGGCTTGGCCATTTAGCAAAAGCCTTAAATAAGAAGTTTCATTTATGTCATTAAGGTTAAGGAAGCTTTTTTTTTTTATTGGCTTTCTTTAGATCTGTATCGGCCCTTAGTACGAGTTTGGCAAACTACAATTGTTTTCGAAAACTATCGCTTTATCCCTTTCATATCCATAGACAGCTTTACCCACATGAGTAGAGGATTCGATAGTTATCGAAAACGTTGACAGTAAATGTCAACTCGTACTAAGGGCTCTGCATTATTGCAGTGAGATGAGGTTTCCACTTCAGATCTTATATCTATTTATGATTATTTCCAAAAGAACATGTTATACTGGAGTTGTACTGTGGAGCCCGTGGCGCAGTGGCTCGCGCGCTCAGCTTGTTATTATCGTGGTTAAGCAACTTTCGCAATGGTCAGTCATGGGATGTGTGACCAAAAATTTACTATCTTGAGCTCCTCCGGGCTTCGGAATTCATGTTAAGTCATTGGTCCCGTGCATTTGTAGTCGTTAAAACCCATCAATCAACATTGGCCCTAGTGGTTGGTTATTGTGGCCCAGTCTCCTTATCCAGCCATAAGGAAGGCCAGTGCCCCAGCAATGGGAACATTAAAATCTGAATCATTACTGGCAATATTGTAATAACTAAATAAACAAAGTACTGTCAACAGCAGCTACGGCTTTACATATGTTCTACGAATACCACCGCCATGCCATTACGAGCAACGTAATTCTCGCACTCAAGGTCAAAATGTAAAGCTGTTGGAAGACGGAGATGCGAAGACGCCCACAGGTCTGGCCGTCCATGTGGAGTCACGAATCCAGACATGATAAAACAATTACAAAATTATACTGAATGATCGTCGCTTAAAATTGCTAGAGATAGCAGACATTGGTGAGCATTTCACCTGAACCCTTTTTAAATATTTTAAACCAACATTTGGATATGAAAAAGCTTTGCGCGCGATGGGTGCCGCGTTTACTGACTTTTGAACAAAAGCAACGTCGAGTGGACGATTCATCGGAGTCGCCAAACTCCATGAATTGCTACCGCATCCACCCTATTCCCCAGATCTGGCCCCACTTATTACCAAAACTGAAGAAATGGTTAAATGGCCAGAAATTTTCAACAGATGATGAAGTCATTGTTGCCGTAGACGACGACGACTTTTGTAACGGCATTGGAGAAGCGCTGAACTAAATGCATCGAGGTAGAAGGAAACTACGTTGAGTAATAAATTTATTTTAAATAGATTATTAAAGATTTTCTTTGTCGTTTCGGAAACTTATCAATCAGCCCTCGTACCTAGCAAAAAGGATTACTTCTCACTTGCTTTATTCAATACTCTCTTGATCTAATTTAAAAGGCTGTACTCAATACAAGTCTATGAAAACCCACAAGTGCGCGAAGCCAGGAATTGGATTAACGTTGCTACTTCGCGGGTTAGTGAAGATTGGTATCGTGATGCATACGCACGGGAACTTGACTGCGAGCTATCTCTGGCAACCAGGGGAGTTCGCCAGGCGGGTGCTCGGCGAGCGGCCCTCACCCGTACCGCCAACCAGGGAACTTTGGCCTGCTCCGCAGCAACAGCTCAGCATTAGCACTCTACATGTCGCTTATATGCAAGATGATGAACTGCCAAGGAGAGCTTCCACTCTACCCACCCAACCTTACGCACCGACCACTGTCCCTATTGAACATGAAATACGACCACGCGTCTGCACCGTCGGAACAAATACGGACCCACCACTCACCGTACTCAATAGGTTGAGGAATCTTTTTAAGAAGCAAGAGGATGCTCCCGTCGGTCTTCCACCGCCCGGCCGACTCACCGCCGTCCCCAGAGAAACTGCCCTGGATACTAAAGTCGAAGAAAATGCTGCCAAAAAGGCATTTAACGGGCTAAAGAAAGCGTTATCTGGCAGTAAATATCGTATTGCTCCAGGAACTGAGACTGTAGAGAGCCCTAAAATAGTGTACGATATTCCGAAGCCTGGAGATCGAATGACCACTACTTTTGGTGCAAGAGAGACTAGGAGATGGAAGCTGCCATCGAAAGCGTCTTGCTCTCGTCGTCTCCGCAGCTTCAGCGCGTGGTGTGAGCGCCGCCCACGCCGGCCACCCAGACGACAATCGCACCCGCCGCGCCTTCAGATAACTCAGGTGTGAATATGCTGGACATGAAGTCGAGGACTTTAATTTATTTTCATTAAGTAAGAATACGCTATGTTTGCAATCGAACTTTACAGTGTTGTGATAACTAAATGTCATAGAGTGCTAGGACACAGTAGGGCATCTCGTGTTTTTGTTGTAGTGCGATCGAAGTCAACGTAGCGTTTTGGCTAATAAATGTGTCTCCGTAATCTGTGTTTTTGTTGAGCGCGGGCGGGCGGATCGACGGGCGACTGCTGGGGCGGCGGGGGTCGGGCTGGGCGGGCGGCGGCGGCAGTCCCGCGCTAGGCGCCGCGTCGCCCGGTCCGACAACCCGAGTCCAGAGGCCCGCCCTCCGAACGCATCCCTTTCGCACCCATCTACCCCTAAACGATTATTCCATAGCCCTTTATCTCAAAGATCAGATAAGTACTGATACAACAAATCATTTGTTATCCACGATTCTAAAGGCAAAGTATCTTTGTGTGGAAAGTCCGGTAATAGCATTTTTGTTTGGAAGCACAAATTCGAAGGCGACGCGACCCAATGCGCAATTCTCACAAACGAACTGAAAAAAATTGGGGCGAATTATAAGTATTTTGTATCATGAGCGTGTTCCATTTTTTTATGCCTATAAATTTGTGATTTGTTTCACAACGATCATATAGGATTTTTAATATTTCGAAAGATTCTTTTACACCTTTAAATGTAAGATATGGTAGGTAAGATATAATAGCGTGTCTGTGTATGAATTGATGTAACTAGTTAAACTCTATTGAAGATCCTTACTTACTTTATGCTGTATTATGTAATCTTTATATAAATAAAGGATAATATCATCGATCATCAAGGGTTAAATAATGTTTTATTGCAGCATTATACGTTTATTAAGAAATAATAATAGGTATTTGGGTTGCCTGCTGGTGGTGATGAAAAAATAAAATACCTATCAGGAAAACATTATGTTTTCTTTACTTAGCAAGATTCAATGTTTTATATTATGACAAAATAATATTTATAATTCGCAATGATAAATCAAAATCACTTACGGCCGCCCGGCCCGCGTGGATAAAGTTATAAGGATCATCATAGCGTGATAAATAGGTAGTTTTCATAGTGTATACTGGTAAAAAACAAACTCTACCATATTAGGAAATAGGATATAACAGGATAGAGTTAAAAATAGGTAAGTATACATATTTAAATGATAAATACGATCATACCTTGATATTATCGTATTTATCATTGTGATAATTTTAATAGGACCATTGGGAAACGCAATCGCTACCTTTAGTATAAATCTAAAAGGTTCATTCATATGATACGTGGGGATAAAAATGCCTATTAAAATATATATTAAAACCGACTTCATTAATAAAAAAATCGGCCAAGTGCAAGTCGAACTCGCACATGAAGGGTTTCGTCTCGCCCAAGGTTGCCTGGAAGAGATTGCTATGTAGCACACTCAGTTTAGAAACCACCTCAATGTAATTTTTAAAGACCTATCTATAGACCCCACACGTATAGGTGTGAGCCCCCTCCTTAATATATATACAAGGAATATGCTAAAATTTAATTGGTTCAGTAGTCAATGAATTAGTCAGTGAATTTCCTCAATAGCTTGCAATTCAGTGTGATTACAACCCGATACTCGGGTTCGTCGATCGACGAAAAATTCACTTTTAATGACACTTTTTAATTGCAGTTTGTAATCATCACGTTTAACATTTTGTATATTTTATAGTTTTCGGAACAAATAGGCTGAAGTACCTTTAATTTGATACCTTACTCGGCCGCGTACTACGCGCCAAAGTCCCTATCGAGTCGTCACAAATTTTGCGAACCTGAATTAAGTATATAGATATAAGCGGTTTACAGAATACATCTACCTACCAAGTTTCAACTGTGTAATCCTCATAGTTTTGGAATAAAGTGGCTTTGACATACATCGGACATGACGAATCTATAAGAGTTTCGTTTTTTGCCATTAGGCTACGAAACCCTGGTATTACACCGCCGCCGGCTACAAGTTTTCACGAATCGTTTGAGTCTATGACATCTCATGTAATGAGACGGCTAAATATGACGTTCAACCAAGTTGTTAAACGTTTCATTTACCGACTTGGCTAGTTATCTCTTACTCATTTCATTTAATGTCGGCGTTTAATTAACGGGCTAGCCCTCCAATTGAACGGCTGATTTAACCAGTTGGCTGCGACATATATATAACCTCCTTGTTTTTTGAAATCGGTTAAAAATACTTCAGCATACTATTAGTTCATTTCATCGGTTCTCTACTCTAGCGACAGTTCCAAGGATAAATCCTCTTAAGACTACAAAACACTGACTCATAAACGTTAAATAGACGCTTAGCTACATGTTAACCTCGATTATTTATGTAACCTGTATAAAATAACTAATAAAATAATAGTACAATTTGGTGCATGGTAATGGTCGTTTGCTTACTTTTACCGGTCTGATTTTATTTCACACCGACGCGTGGGAACTATAGAAGACAGATGCTTTCGTGGTGCTTTCATTTATGTCTCTTCCATCGAGTCAATCTAGAAAACGAAACTTTCTATATATTGTGGTTGTGGCACCTTTACGCTATTTGTTTCGTCATTCACTCTGTTGTTTGATCTTAACGGATGAACTAGTTCAGTATAGGTATCATATCAGGAAAATCTAGTGCTTGTACGTACATACATTTATATGAGTAGAGGCGGAATAGAAGGAAATGCAATTGATAATAATTCTCCGTTGTGGTTCAATTCAAACCACAAGCTTGTTTCATTCTTAGTCGTGATACAAATCTATAATTACGCATTGTTTGAAAACCTGCATTGTAACGGAAGAAACAAATAATGAGAGTTTGTTAGCTTCTAACCCATCAAAGGCACCTGTGGAGTGTTAACATTTGGCTTTGTTTGATTTGTCTGTAGGTTTTCGTTTGTTGTTTAATTTTGTAATTGTTTAATTGCTATACCGTCAGATGAACTATGTTTAGCGAAGTTAGATTTAAACCGTTTGGTTACTTGAATAGTATACTAATATAGGCATTACCTATAAAGAGGAAAGATTTGATTGTTTGTTTGTTTGCGTTGAATAGGCTCCGAAACTACTGAACGGATTTGGATGAAGTTTGGTACACAGATAGTAGATAGCCTGGTTATGAACATAGGATACTTTTTATCCCAATATTCCCACGGGAACCACGCGGGTGAAGCAAGCGGCTGTTAGTAATAAATAAATAATTTCTTATCCATTAACAGTAAAAGGAATGTAAAAGTATTAGATATCGATAATTTGGAATCAAATAATTATGCTCACCACTCCAATATAGCTCCAGCCCAGGATCTATATAGATATAGTTAACGTTCCCTTCGCAGTCGCAGGTGATCCGAAAACTACACAATCAACCTGTGAGGTCTTACAAATACTTGTTATTTATTTTTGCACAAGCAAACATCATCATCATTATGACTTTTCCATTTCTCACTAAAATTCTATCAATACCACGTAGCGCTTTTCATTCGATGACAGTTCTGGATGATGGTTTTTGCATAGGTAGATTAGTTAGATAGAATTAACATACATATTACAAAAAATACTAGACTTATCTAAACCTAAACCTATGCGTCATAGCAAACCATTTATAGTGACATTAACAAGTAATCAAACAGATGTTGCACTTGCAATTATTATGTTAATACCAATATTTTGCAAAATTGACAGTGGTTTTTATATAAATTAACTGACGTCATAGCCAGAAAATCGGCCACGTGTGAATCCAGATAATGATGTAATATTGTTTAGTGTAATGTAGTGTGTTTGTCTCTCACCTCGTAAGTCATCGCTAAGGATGAAGGCAGAATAGAAAAAATAAACGGAAATGAGATGAAATTCTTTTCGGTAAGGGGGCTATGAAACTCATAGTAACCAATTTGTCTGTCACTACTGATTTCTTGATCTTGGATCAATGATCGAGACAACAAATCAGCATTGAAAAAGAAGTTCAAAAGATAACAACTGGTTTCATTTTATGCTCATCATAATTTCTGCAATTTTACTGCATTCAATAGGTATCAATTCCAACAATTTGTTCAAATTGTGATATTTTACGAAATATGTCGATGTCGTTTACCATTTCAAAGCGCATTGGGTCCGCGTAAAAGCTAATTGTTATTCATGAAATGAAAAGCTAAAAGTTTTATATGTAAATCCAAGCCAGGCAAGGCAACTTTAAGTCGTCAAAATAGGACGTTAGATACTTTGCAACAAATAATATAGACACTATAGTTTGTTGCTTGCAACAATTCTTTCAGACTAGTAACTTATCAGCATACAAATTCTTGAAATCAAATTTTAATTTCATTATCTAAATGCACACATACGATTGTATGCATTTAATTAATGATGTGAAACAATCCATTTAAATTGGTCCTATTATCAGTAGTGTCCTTTTAAAAACTAGTGGTCTAATATTCACAGTTGAAAAGACAACTTTTTATAGGTATAGGCAGCTCACCTAATTTTTATACAAACCAGTGCTGTGACGCCAGCAACATGCGACCTCATTCGGCGGCAGTTCCTACCCCACATCGCACGAACAACATGACTGTGACCTAAATACAGGCACTGAATCACGCGGAAGGGGTAACACTCACAGTTTGGCCCATACATTTGATGAATGTATTGGATACACCCTATACATTAGTATTGATTGATTTATAATTCAGCTACCTCATTAAGGCCACCTCTAATTGTGCGCTGTCTATTAATCTTAGATGTCAGTGATTTCTATACTTGCCGTATAGGGGTCAGCCGCGGACCTTTTCTTTCACACTTTTCAATTATTTCAGATCTATTCTTGGAATAGGTAATATATAATTAGTAGTATACAGTCAACTCACCCGAGTTGAAACTTATGTTTCCTAACGATCGTTTCCCTTATTGTCTGTTTGCCTATACGAGTCAAATCGGGGGCGGAACTTTTCGCATAATGTCGATTGTCCTAAAGTCGTTTGTCATACATCAGTTGGCATAATCATCAAATAGCATAACACTAATCTGCCGCACAATTTATAAATGCAGTAAGGAACATCAGCACTGTTTTGAGAAAAAGGCGGGTAAAGTTAAAAAAAAGTTTTAAGGCGTCTCTCGTTACCTATTCATCTGATTTTCAAAAATGATGTATGTACTAAAAGAGCAAAACACGGCCAACACCTTGGTATACATTTTTTTGTTCAAAACTTAATATTTTGTATTTAAAATAAAAAAAACTGTTCATATTATGATGTAATTAAGTTTTCGCGTGATTCAAATGATGCATAAACGCCGTATAAGTGTTACTTACTGCATTTATTACTAGATTCTGCTACTTACTGCAAATATGTTAAGAGATGAAGACGAGTTTTTAATATTACACCATAATGTATGCACTGTATCCATTTGTTATACTGCATTTATAACTAGGAGACATATAAGAAATTTCCAAATCTAAATTTAAGTTATGAAGTAAATGGGTGTCATACTGCATTTATTGTGAGTTAATAACATTTAAATTTGGGACTTTGCCAAATAGAGAATAAAGAAAAAGAAATAAAATTAGTACGAATATACTTTTAGAGAACATTTATTAAAAAAATCACATACATTTCAATTGACTTTAATCACGTTTAGGCACATATTACCCTGTCAATGTTGCATAGGCACTTAGTCAATCTGAATTTCTTAGAAATAATAAAGAATCAACAGTTATATACTTATCACCAAAAAAAAATCTTTTGAAAAATCTTTTCACTCAGAACCAATCAGAAACACCGATAGCAACATTTTTTTGATGGAACTACGAACTCTCTGTGCTTTGCTATTAGCATTAATCTGAATGCCGGCCGCCGTACTGAAATCGCTTTGAGGACTATACTACTCCCCATGGGCATTTCAAGATTTTAACAGTTCGGGGACTGTAGTCGCCATGGGCGTAATAGTAGATAAAAGTTAGAAGATACACTTGGTAAACATTTAAAAACCCTTTCATAAATCAAAGAATTTGAAATCCATGTCCATATTAAAATTAAACGTTGTTTTTGTATTATTTTTATCAATGTTAATTCAAAATTTGCAAAATGGAAAGCTAATACCTATTAGAAATCAGTCGCAAATTATCTGCATCTGCAAGTCCCCTAAAACAAAAATTCTATTATTTAACTCATTCGTGCGTAGTGGGTTGGAATACTGCAGTGTAGTCTGGAATCCATTCTATGATATATACAAAAAAAGACTAGAAAGTATTCAAAAGAGGTTCTTATGGCACCTGACATATTCTTGCAATCTGGCAAAGACACTTCTAAAATATGATGAGAGACTTAATTACTTCAAAATTTTACCCCTTTCGGATCGAAGACGCTTGCTTGATCTAATGTTTCTGTACAAGCTGGCGAATGGAAACCTTGAAGCTCCCGAACTTCTAGAAACTCTGACTTTTTCGACACCCTTTAAACTCCCGCGCGCTTCGAGGTACAAACTTCTAGTTAATTGTTCTAGTAGAACCAATGTCGGTCACCACGCACCTTTAAACCGTCTCATCAGAGAATTCAATAGCTTGTCCAAGACCAAAGATTTGGATCTCTTCACGGTTGGCATTCGCAAGTTTAGAAAGTCACTTATTTAACACCTTTTTAATTTAATTCCTTTTTTAATGTAATGACTAATAATGCAATAAAAATAGCAATAATTAATTTAATAATAATAATAATTAATATAATAAAATAATATATGTTATAATAGTAATATGGTCACGTCAGGAAAAATATGTTATTTAAAATATGTATTTAACTGTATAATTAATTTCCGTTGCTTCTTCATAACGAATGTGGTCTTCACCTATAATTATAATAACATTAAGCTTAAGATTTACTTGTAATAACAATTTAGTGCTTGTTGATGTTCATTATGTTGGTGATCAATAAATAAATAAATAAATAAATAAATAAAAAAAGAAAACTATCTTCAAAATGGGTGAAATAATCGAGAGGTATGGTAAGGGGTAAGCCGTCTTTCATGTCTCGAAGGCTTTTTACATGGTTTGAAAATAACGCCTTATTGGCAAACTTTCATCATATCAACTTCCCGACTGGTTTGTGTGTCTGGATATCGAACTTCTTGAAGTTAGTCAATTTGAGTTCTCATTGCTATTCAGGTTCAATACTCGTTGTTGACTATTTCTGCTACATACTCAAATTAACGATCTGCTAATTCATGTTATTTTCTTCTAATACAGAAATTTAGCTTGTAAGACTAAAAAAGCTTTGCATTTCTGGCAAAGGTGAGAAAGTACTTCACGCTGGAACAGTTTGCTCAAACGCAAGCTCGATTAAGCATGGAGTACTTTTCTCACTTTTGAGGTGGTTTCCCAATACAACCTTTACACGCTTCAGTTCAAGAGGACGGTTCACAGTTCGGTCAGTGTGCAGCTGAAATGGTTAATCTCATCCCCATCACCTACTCTCAAAAAGTTATGGATATCTCAAAGACACGCGCTCCGCATTTGTTAGCTTGAGTGAAACTTATTTATCGCAGTCTGTGTTTTGGTATATCCAGGCTAGTGCGATCATCGTAGATCGCATCATCGCTTACCTACATGGTATCAGTGCAGTAACCGCTGTTTGCGTCATATTATACTAAACTGGGATCAGTAATGGCATCACATAGCATGTGGTGCTAATAACAAATATTATTCTATATATCTCGGCTATAATTTTTCACATCAAAACTGCACAGTATGGCATTTTTCTAATTTTTCTCTATATTATTCCGCGTGGAGGTTACGATCGCGACTGAGTAAGCAAAACGACGATGTACTTGAACATAGGCAAACCTTTGCTCATATGGGGCTACGCGGGTACCGCCCACTTGCGACTTCTACTGTTTTTTCTGTTCTGTGGACTTGACTGAAGCGCGCGGCGCGGCTAGCTGCCGCCCGCCCCTCTCACACCCCTTTACTCGAGTAGTTATAAATGCAGTAAAATACTTGACAGCCTCATAAGTTTTGAAAACGCTTCATTTGTGTTCAAATTTTACCCTAATATTAACACAGTAAATAATCTTAAGATAGGTAAAATCGTAAAAAAATGGAGTAAAGGTTCTGCGGGACTTAACATTAACGCCGTAATTTACATTTACTGCGTTTATAATTTGTTACACTCATAAAGGATTATTGAGTAGCCTTACTATTTACGCAGTATAATTGGTAATTACTGCGTTTTTATTAAGTGAAATTCATCGGCTGTTATTAGCAAAACATAACAAAAAATTATTAAGTAAACTTACTGCATTTGTACTATGTGTACAATTTTATTGCCTATTATTAAGACACAACAATAATGCTTTAATTGACATTTAATGCATTTATGCTATGTTGTACCTTTATCAACATATAATATTTACATATTATTAAATCCGTAAGGAGTCTTACTGCTCTTAAATCATGAACAACAAATTAAAATTTACACTTTACTGCGTTTATGCTTTTTGCTATCTTGGCTTCTATAGGGAGAAAAAAAAAACGGGTCTTTGATTTATATTAAGCTCAATTTTGCGATCTCGAATACATAGTCAACTCATAAACGCAGTAAGTGGTACTTACTGCGTTTATAAATTGTGCGACAGTAATATCACATAATTTTCCTTTGCATAACTTTTTAGTAGCATAACTGTCTATAGGCATTTTATTATGAAGCATATTAAATTAAATCCCTAATTTCATTTGGCATAATATTATGCAATCCTAAAATCCCTTAGTATAATTTTATTTGTCATAACTATACAAAAACCTAATTTTATTTGGCATATTATGGGTAGTCCTAAAATTTTTGACCATAAAAATGGTCTATAAATTTTCATTTACCATTTTAGTGGTAAATAAAATGATACATAACAATAAAACTTCTATTATAGCTTTGTATACTATTCGGTTACAGAAACGAATCGCCTAAAAACCGACTCCACGCAGTCTTGCATGCCCTACCCCTAGAGTGTAATTTAAACCCGGAATTTAAAGCCGTGACAGAAACCATGCATGCTGCATGCCTGCTTGCATGCAGTATGTTGCAGCAGTTGTGTTTAAAAAATATTCGTAATTTTATTATTCCTTGTGATTATTATGCTATACATTCATTATGCTTTAAACAAAATATGCGTTAAGATATTATTCGTTGCGATCATAATGTTTTACATAAGTTATGCTGTTTAAAAATTCTGCTTGAAGCTATTCTGCGTTTCAAAATTTATGCCTTTAATACACTCATTTGCAAAAAAAACAGGCGGTTTTGATTTTCATTCATCTTTAAAAAGATACAATACCAAAAAGGTTTCAATCGTTTGTACACGTTACTGGCCGGTTTTAAAAATGCTGTGGTATTTAAAAAAGTACGTTCTCAATTAAAATTTTCATTTGATGCTCATTTTTACAGAAAACCCCTTTTTATCCTACATTTTTGGCGCGAAGTTCCAGAAGTTAACATCGACTTTCATAACTTTTATTCAATTTTTATCGATTAATTTCATATCCTTGACTGTCAAAGCTTTATTTATTGCTGTTTGGCTGTATCAAAAATGGTAGATAAAGTGGTAAAAGCTACCAAAATTATCGCGCTGCTTGAAGAGGGTTGCAGCCAATGTTTCGTGGCTAGGAGGCTAAATGTTAGTCGCTCGACAGTCCAAAGGACCTGGCAGCGATATCAGGAGACTGGTTCCGTCGAGAGAAGGCCTGGTTCTGGAAGAAAACCATGTACCCAACCACGGGATGATTGTTTTCTTGTGAGTCGCGCATTGAGAAATCGCAAATCTTCGTATGTGGATCTTAAGAACAACCTCCAAGAAGTAAGAAATTTGCATATTAGTCTATGGACGGTCAGGAGGAGGCTTCTCGCTGCCAATATACGCAGTCACCGCCCGGCCCGCGGCCCCAAATTACTTCGTGAGCACAGAGTTCACAGGCTTAGGTTCACTAGAAATTGTGAATCATGGACTCAAGAAGATTGGAATAGGGTTTTGTTCTCTGATGAAGCCAGGATATCTCTGTTCGGTGAAGATCGACGTCGGCGAGTGCTAAGAAGACAAGGAGAACGCTTTGCAGAGGCATGTTTCGAAGAAATCACACCTTATGGTGGGGGCTCTGTTATGTTTTGGGCAGGAATAAATTCAATTGATTGTACAGAGTTAGTCTTCATTGAAAACGTCTCACTGACTGGGCATCGATACATAACGGAAGTTCTAATTCCTCATGCACAACCCGCATTGGACGCTCTAGGTGAAGACTCGATTTTTATGGACGACAATGCTCGCGCCCATTGATCCCGCGATGTTAATGCGTATGTGCAAGAGGTCGGCATTCGTCGTTTGGATTGGCCAGCTCGAAGTCCCGACCTCAATCCCATAGAGCATGTTTGGGACGTTCTGAAACGGCGTGTGAGATCAGTACACCCGGCTCCGCAGACCATCAGAGAGCTGAAGAATGTGATTACTGCGGAGTGGGAACGTATTCCGCAAGCAAGTATCCGGGATATACTCGCTAGCATGCCCAGACGAATTCAAGCTGTGATTTACTAGAGGGGGTCACACTCGATACTAAACATTTATCTGCTTTTACTTTATTAAAGAAAAACAAACAAAAAAACTTTTTTATTTTTACTTCATGAGTATATGCACTACTAGCGAACATACACTACTAGCGAGGTGTAGCATTATTTCCCATAAATTGTATCTAAATTTTATGAAATACTGATTAAAACGATTATTTTCTTATTTATTTACCAAATTGTGAGGATAAAACTACCTATAATTATCAAACAAAGCAATATTAACATTTGAAATGGTTCATTGCTTAGGTGCCCGTTTTTTTTGCAAATCAGTTTACTTATGACAAACATATATTAGGACTCTAAAAATTATGCGTCGCGATAATATGCAATATGATGATTATTGGTATTAAAATTATGGAACATGATATTATGACATTAAACGTTATGCTTAAAATTACGGAGCAAAAAATAAAGCATGTCAATTCGTATGCTTTACTTTTCTTCCATTTTATGGAATAATACTCAAATTTCTTTTATTACCACATTTAACCGCTTATCTTTCTTATTATTCTTAGAACTCCTTCGTACGTATCACATAAATTAAGTTGGTACTATATTTATAAGTCCCGGAATCCAAAATATTTTTAGAAATATTTACATCGAAAAGGATAGCGACGAATCGTTGTCTCGTGTCCGATATCTCCAAAGGTTTTGAAGTGTGCTGTGTTGTAATTGGTGTGAAGTGTCGGTGGTGTGTGGTACGGTGTGGCAGTGGTGGTGTATAGTGCGCCGGACGGTGGGCCTGGCGGTGCGGTAGCGGGCGCATGCAGGGGCGCGCGGGCGCCGGCCCGGGAGGGCACCGCTCCAACCCGCGCGCCCTCCCGCCTGTGCTGCCGCCGCCGCCACAGTTCGCCACCGATCAGGACGAAATGCCCGCCAACCAGATCGCCCAGGTGATGTTATTTACCAATGGCAAAAAAGGCAATTGTTTATCACAAGTTTTAGGCAAGAGCGTACCCATGAGACAAGCCCGATCCTCCAAACTAGCGTCTACATTTCTTGATTTGGCGAGCTCTTTAGCGACGACTTACAACTGGACAGTGTTTTTTTACCATTATATGGAAATGGGGAGTTGAGTTGCGTCTATTTAATCATATCAAAGCCTAGGAATAGGAACTATCATAACGGTGAGAATTATAGCGTTGAATCTATATTCTTCTTCGTCGCCACACTCTTGACAGAGTGGTCGTGGTCGTCACTTCGGGGATCGCGTGACTGGTGGCTTGCTTTTGTTTCACAATCCGTCGCCATTCCTCACGTACTGTGGCTCTCCTCGTGCACTCGTGGAGCGAAACATTGAGCGCAGTTTTGACCTCGATTCGCGCAGTCGACGCAGTCCATGGCAATGGTGAACTGACGCACGGCATCGTGCCGTCGACTTTTCCCTGCACTACAAGTTGCTCCACAGATGTGTCATTTAGATGTTGGTTCGGAATTTTCTCCAAGTTGTGCCAACCATTCTTCTCCTGCACCACATATTTAAAGCGTCTTATCTTCTTTTCTCACCTTTTCTTGAAGTCCATGTAAAGAAATATGGGAAACACTAATGCCCTGACTACCTGTTTCTCCATATTTTTCGAGACGACCCATGGCGGACCTGATGTGGTGATAGGCATGCGCCGTTTGATCTCATCAGCGCATCTATCTGTTTGATATCAATTACCCAAGGTAAATTATAACGCTATTTGAGTAAATGCCTACAATTTTGGTCGAGCTATGCTACCACGTCTACTAAATTGTATCTTGCTAATAATAGGACCATAACATAATGGGGCGATCCGATTTTTGCATCAAATTTCAAATTTGATACAAGCTTCATAGTGTCGTACTTCGTTTTGAAGTAAGTAACTTGTTTTTACAAACCCGGAATAATTTCCACTCACTAATTGCGCCAATTTGCTTCTTTTAATTTTCCAGTTATATTCATTATTTACTTCAAAATTATTATCCGAGTAACTTCACAATAATAATCCTGTATTGAATGCCGAGAGTCGAAGAAGAGCGAGTATTTAGAGCAACTAAACCAGACGGCTTTGCATGAAGCGGAAATTGGATTCGCGCTCTCTGCTTTTATTCCATGTTGTACAGTGTGCCTTGCTTTGAAACGTTCTTGCGTTATTTTATTAAACTTTATTGGATCATGCTAGTTGATTTTATTCTTGGAGAAAGCAATGAGTTGCATTTTTTCTGTTTATTCCGTTCCTGGAATTTTGTTAATATTAAATTATTTAAGGGATCTGGTTTTTCGCAATATAGGTATAATGCTCTATCATATTTTGCAAGCAAAGCAAATTTATAGCTTTCATCATCACATCAGCAATTTTAATATCCATTACTTATATCTTTTAATGGAGGAAAATAATCGGTGAAAATGTTTGTTAATTTTCATATGAAATTAATAATCTTCTATTCTGACAAAGAGACGTAAAACAACAACAGTGTGCCAAAAGAAATAAATGTAAAATGTATTTTGCTAAGCATCAATATATACACCAATCATCTTACTTATATAATATTGCAAATAAATTTCTAAGTATTTACACTAAAACAAGTTATACATGTAAACGTTTGTAGATTGAATGGTTAAAAAAATTTGACTACGAGCAAATAGAAAAATTGAATGTACATATTCAGAAACTAAGTAGAAAATTAGATAATTATCTATACTCGGGGAGATAATTAGACGGAAAAAATGTAAACAAAGAACTGTCAATGTCACAAGTTGAGTACAGGGTTTATCAACTTTTTTCACATAAACGTTTTTTAAACGACCATGAGTTTCTAGTTCTGTTACTTTTCAAGTTCTCGTAATACTTAGTAGGCCAAGTTAGTGAAAGACACAATAAATTTAGTTTAAAGGAATCGAAAAATCGGAATATTATAAAACAAGCGGCCGCTTGCGATTTCATCCACGTGGTGCCCGTTCCCGTAGAAATATCATGATAAATTTTAGCCACTGTGTTATTCTCATGTATTAGTTATATACTGTAAAATTTTATCTATATCCGTCAGTAGTTTTTGCGTGAAAGAGTAACGAACATCCATTCAACTTTCGCATATATAATACTAGTGGCCGCCCGCGTGGTTTATAATTTATAAGTCTGATTTCTGATGTATAACCTATATATGGTAAAGTTTCATCTAAATCCGTTCAGTAGTTTTTCCGTGAAAGAATAACAAACAAACATCCTCTCAATATATCGCATTTATATTATTAGTACTTAGGATTGAATAGGATTTGATATACTTAAATGGTAGAATTATACTGCAATATGCCCAGATAGCACAAATAGTTGATATAAAAGCCATGAAAACGTAATTGTTACAGCCTTTGCCTGCAGTGGTTATCAGATAAATGTGTATTTAAATGTCTATACAGCTTCTACACAGCTGGTTTGGGCGCACTTTATATAGCATTTGTCTGCTGCATACAAGCTGTGAAATAGCTATTTACGATGCTTTTTAAATGTCAAATAATTGCTTGATAAGCAACTTTTATTTAGGTCTAAATTATATAGATGTAAGTTTTTGCAACTTAAAGCAATATAATGCCGAACAAAGCGAATTAAAATTTTTATGACTTAACAATTTACAGAATTTGTCTTGTCTACTTTAATGGCGAACTTATTAAAATTACGGTATTTTTGATGGTGGTGACACGTAAAGAAGCGTTATTTCTTATGCAAATTAAATTTTACTGATAATTTATACTCACGTTATTATGTAAATTTTTGATGCGCCCTCTATATTTTTCCATTTAAAGAAATAAATACATAAAAATAAAAAATGCTAAAAGCAGTAATTATAACATTTTTCATTAATGGTATAAAGAAACGTTTTATAACAGCTAAACAAAGCTTTTGGTTAACAAAACATAACTTTTTTAGTTGTAATTACCAAGAAATATACATTTTATATTTGTTAAAGGATTTAATCTGCGAAAAGAAACTACAAAAAAATGGCGTTGCTGTTTATATTACAAAAAAGTATTTAATACTGTTTATTGTAATGAAGGGTGCTAAATTTGAGCACTTACGTTGCTCTTTGCTACGATATTAGCATTTATGTTGCCGTTCGCCAGTAAAGAAGCTATTAAATTGCTATGAGCTATGATATAAGCAAAAAACAGCAAAATGAAAATCGTGCATTTTTATCTGAGCGAGTGCGTCGCGTCGGTAGTACTGAATTTAATTGGTGAAACAAATAAGCACTTGAAGCTTTATAAATTTATCTAGGTAAAGCATTTTAACAGTGTTTTATTGCTATATAAGTAACAAATTTATCACAAAAATAGCGACTGGCAAATTAGTGAGAATAATGACAACTTTTAATCAGCATTTTATCGATTCCTTGTGGCGAAAAGCTATTTAAATGTAACTTACAGTGCTTTTTCATAATAATAGTATGAAGTTGAGTATTCGTGATTTTTAACACTAGTATATGTACTTAAAGCACTATAACAGTAAATTACTCCACGTTTATACAGAAAATAACAACTTAATGCCTGCGTAGGAAGCTCTTTTACGATTGCTTTTCAAAATTGACATGAAAACGTTTACATAGCTTATTTCAATCTCTGTTAAATGACAGCAACTTAAAAACGCTGTTTAAACGTTTACACCGCTATTTTATAAAGCTTATATTAAAAAAAAGATATTAACCATATAGTATGCCTCTATCCGACTATATTTTGTATAAATCGCGGCTACACACCCTTTAAATGATTCTATGCTATTTAACAAAAAAATTACACAGCGTTTGTGCTACCTGGGTGATATCATTAATATTATTTCTAAAATAAAAAGGTTCGTGACCCACGATAATTTGCCACAGTGTGAACAGTTCTCAAAAAAATGTTATGTCGAATTATTGAAAATGAATATATAAGTCATCTATTAAAGCTTTTTAAAATCTAAAAGAGTTATGTAAAAATTGCTTTGTTTACTTTGTTTCCTCGAAAGTTAATGAAGAGTGTTAAACTTGCATGTCTTATTTTTTAAAGCAAATCTTAATGAAGTTGGTTTTGGGGATATGTGTTTGTATATGGTATCATTTCAATAATTTAAGAAAAAAGAAATGACAGGTGTTTGTTTACATTTTTTCCGTCTAATTATCTCCCCGAGTATAGAATAATAAATAGAACAAAGAAATAGTATAAAACATACACACTCATACACACATGTTAGAACCTGTAGAATCAAGAGTGAAACTGAATGTAATTAATCATATATACCTAGATAATAAGATATTTGAAAATATGTTTTAAGTATAAAAATAACTGATAAGTATTGATACGCGAGAGCGATCTCTCCTGGCACAAGTGTTTTCACACTGAAAAGGAGGAATAACCTCAATTTATTGTTAAACATATGTCTGATAATAAATCATTTTCATAAATAAAAAAAAAAGAAATCTTGAGGTAATTACGCAAAATAATTTTGACTTAATTTTATGCATTTCGAGCGGTAATCATGTTGAAAGTTTTTATGACAGCAAGCTAAATCGAAAAGCTAAATTCGATTTACAGTTGCTATATGCAATTTGCTGTTGTGACAGTATTTCCAATTGCTCTTCTCTATCTTTTCTTATTAGTTTGGTCTGACAAAAGATCATTTTTATCTTACTTTCAATCCATTTTACTGGTAATTTTTGTTTTGCTGGTATGGAAACTCTATTTAATTTGGAACATTGGTCGTTCGAATAACGTTTTGTCCAGCAGTCAGTATCCGCACGTGCGTGGGTGCGTTTTCAAACATTCTATGAACGGACCGCTCCTTCCGGCTTCTACGGACAATTGATTATGTATGAACAAAATAGGCAATTCAACAAGATTAAAAGGGTCACCTTTTTTTAAAGAGTTTTGTTTGGCTTGTCCATTCCGCTTTATTATCGATATAAATATTTTGATATTTTTTTTAGATCTATTTTAACATCAGATGGACATCATTTGGATTTGTGAACATTCTTTCTCTATTTCTTTAGGACATTTTTTTTACATTTAACTCGCAACGGACACGGAGTTAAACGCGTACTTTTATCTACCTGCCTATAAATTTTGTTTGGAGTTCAATACATTTCGGCACTTCTTCAGGTGCTCTTTACAGTAAGTTGAAGTTTTAAGAACACGGTGCATCGGGCTGCGATGTACTTTGTGACCCTCCATATCTCATCCTATCGTACATCTAGGGCTAGACAAGTTAATTCTCAAAAGTGCGCGATACGACCGAGGAGGGTATGTCTGAGGGACCGGCCGTTTTGCGACGTGACTTGTCACAGAACTCGCGAACTTGTCGGGTAGGGTGTAAGTTTCGATAGCGCTGCGTGAGGTGAAGCAGAGTGGATGCCACAAGCGTCTGGAGAGGGCTCTCGGACAGAATGGGTAGGGTTGCCACAGACACCGAATAGAATCATGATGCAGTCTGGTGTTAAGTTTATACAAGAGAGTTTTTAATAAATCACAGTGTAAGTTCCAATCCTTTATATAATATGGCTGACGATCACGAGAACGATGCGTCAGTTCAATTTGTTAACTAAGCGTTGTTGGCTTGATGTTGGTCACGGTCATATGCCATTTAAGAAACGCACGGCGACTTGAGCTTTGTGCCACACTATCTTTTCTTTTCCTTCTCTCCTTTCTTGCCTTTCCTATGTTTCAATCTTTCCTTTCTTTTAATATTCCGTCCTTTACCCTCCTTCCACTCTCCCATCCCTGCGTACCCTCATGTATGGAATCGCATGTCGGGGCGCAGTGTGGGACTTTTTATAAACTGGGTCGTTAGTCCTAGATGTTTTAAATTATTTAATATAATCAGTTAGTAAACCCGTTGTTCTTTAAAAATAATAATTAAAAAAAAATCCCTAGAAGACAAATACCACATGTTTTATTTTTTCCTTAATTTCAAAGCATAGAGCTCAGGCGTTACCAGCCCTGAACGCATGGCGGGTAACAACAGCTGATGTCGGGCCGAGAGCCGCGGCAACGATCGATGCTCGCACCCCTCGCGCCCTCACTTCGAGACGCCCGCCCGCCCGTCGAGACGAGAGTCACTTTCCCGCTTTTCTTTCTCATCACAAAACTACGTCTATTTCATACGTCTCGCATTAACCTTTCAGGTCCCGGATCGTGAGAAACGCTCACTTGAATTTTTTAACAAAAACTTGACCAACATTGACATATTTTTGACTAGCTTAGCAAACTATAAAATACTAGTTCACAAGATGCTATCAACTTAAATTTCATTCAAATGATTCTATTTATTAAAATATAATATTGCTGCAGAAAACTATAAATTAAGACATAGTACTCATACATGAGACTGTTTTTAATTATTTTTATACATAGGTACTGGAAGTTATTGTAACTTAAATATCATTTTTATTAGATAAGTTTTTCTTTTTACAAAATAATGTTTCTTACGTGTTCTCTGAAATAAAATATTGCTTGTTTTGTAGGTCTGTTTGTGTATATTGTTAGTTTGTTACTTATTTTGTAAGACTGTTAGTTACCTAAATAAATAAATAAATAATAAAATTCCATTGTTCTCGACACCGTGTCCGGGTTTGATGAATTAAATGATACTCATGCCTAGCGTCTAATGAAAATGTTGTTTCCACTTTAACTTTACTTATCCTTACCATCCATGTTCAGTCCATTATTGATATTAGCAATAGTTGTATTTAATTCGCTCTTTACAAATGTAACAACAAAGTTCACAACTAAAACTTTTTTTTTACATTAAATAGGCTTGCTCGTAGCATCATTCTGAATCGTCAGATTTAAGAAGAGACCGCAGACGAAGCGAGCTTACCTAGAAATAGCCTATTCACTCGGGCTTTAAATATATCAGGGTTATATGCTCCTTGGAATACAGACGCAGGCAGGGAGTTCCACGCATTATAAAATATGAGGAGAAGCGCTTGTACGATAATGAGGAATATCAACCATCAACCAGGTAGGGGTGAGAGCACTCAGAACGTCTGGACTTGGCGGGATGAGCTCATGTAGCCCAATAGCACACTCTCCGAAGTATCAACCTGTAGAACACCGACACTGACAGAACTGTATGAACTAAGGCTATAAAATAAACATACTCTTGGGAGATGCTAATGTCCGTCCGCATATAGTACAGTAAATAGTAGGCAGAGATGGATTCTACCTTTTTTTTGTTTTGAGTGAGGGGAATCCAGTCTTTACAGATTCTTGCCTTGAGGATATGCTGGGGTCACCTAGCATACCCGTCCTGGTAAAGACCCAGGAACAAGCACACTATCTCTCGCCACCGGGCGGGGTTACGGGGTAGGAATCACCCACTCCCGATCCTCCACCGGGCCAAAGGCCGGATGGGAGATCGGGACTGGAAGATGTCCGTCTCGGAAGACAGACCGGAGGACCGGGAGGGGGGGCACTACCAGCTAAACCCATCACTGCTTGCCTTCTCACTGCCACAGGCCACGGGGGACCAGAGTAGTACGCACCCCTTAGAAAGATGGATTCTACCTAGTAGAGGTCTCCAAACTCTCAATTCTCAACAGAGCAGTAAGGATGTGTGTGGAATATAAGGTCCATTAATAAAGAAGACATCATGTCTAAAAATCTCAGAACGTCATGTTTTTATTCAAGTGTCATGGTGTTTTGTTTGTGTGATGGATTACTCGGCGTAAACATGCGAGGCGCCCCTCACTGACTTTGTCTCTCATGTTTTGTCTTGTTGGTGTAAGGGTGGGATTTTATATTTTTCATTACTTCGAAACCTGTGATTTTTCTGACTGCAGTTCTTTATAAGTAATTGTGGAAACATATGTAAATCGTTATAACTGCTCGCTCGCTCATCTTCATGCGGTGCCGGTGTAAAATAGTGTGCAAATAGTTTTCCATTTGATCTAGAGAAAAAAAACTGAAACGACCTCAATATGTTATCTAGTACCTAGTTAATTATTTTTTCACCTCACACGCTCTGAAAAGGAGGTTTTGTCATTCAGGCGTAGAAAATAGCTTTTTGCGGCCTAGCGCGGCAAAGTACTTTTTTAATTTAATACCTAAAAATATGTCTTATTGCGTTCTGAATCGCACTATTGACTTTTTTGTTACATTTTATTCTTATTTTAAATAGCTTTAAATTCATTTTAATACTCCGTTTTGGTTTTATTATATTATTTTTTTTTGAATCATAAAAAGAATAACAATAAGATTTAACTAATTGTAAAAAAAAAAATATTAGGCTGGGTGAGATTTCACAACCTATGTTTGGATTTCGGAACGTGACATTTTATATAATTAAAACAACGAGAATAAGGTATATTTAGATTAAACTTTTATGTTTAAAGATTTTTTTACCGGAAGTTGACCGCGGAAACAGCCATAAAAAGTTCTTCGCTGTTGTGAGGTGAAAAATTGTGTGTTGCGCTCGGCAGAAAAGTTTTAAGCGTCTTGTACCTTTGAAATCCTCGCTTCGCTCAGGGTTCAATCCTAGAATCCTTCACTTGCTCAGCTTTCAATAGAGGTAACTCGCCGCTAAATAACCAACTTTCCGGCCTTGCATAACAAATAACTATTATATTTTTAGTTACGTAGATTTTTTTATGGATTTTTATGATAGTCCATATTTATTTGTATGTAGTAGTTATTATAGCTATGCTTACGCTCTCTAAAGTTGACAAAAATAGTAATTTTGAAAGAAAAGAGAAAAGTTAATAACAACTTCGTACATCGTTTTGATAAAGCATGTTCTTGAAAGTTATTTAAGGCCGGCTTAAATCTATCTTACCCTCCCAACCCTTGTGGCCCGAGATCGAATAGAACATACGAAGTTAGCCCGAGAGATTGGGGAACTTTGTATGATTGATCACATTGCACTGTTTCTGGGGAGCAGCTATTATACAGAATCAATCATATCCACTGAAAGTGGTCGGGACCTGTCTGTAAATACCTGAGTAAACCTACAGGTTCTTTGTATACATTGCAAGGTTTGGCATTGGTGTTTTGTCTTTTGGGGATTGAAACATTCATGTTCTTATATAAAGGTATGTTTACAATTATGATAGATGAATATTGGTTTGTAAATCCTATGATCTCAATATCAATGCCATGACCAGGCCCCCTACTCTTGACGCAATCACAATGAGATCGAGATTGAATTAATGTCAAACGTCAGTAATTATGACTAAAAATAAGTAATTAAACTAATAGTAAATACTTGAAATTAGTAAATAAAGTAACTTTGTACTCTATTAATCGATTTTAGCGGCACTTAAAATCGAATCAACGTCGAAAATCAGTAATAATTATTGACATTCAATCTCGATCTCAACGCGATCCTGTCAAGAGTAACCCCCCAGATGTTATATAATAATTAATCGATTTATGGTATGTCCGATCATTTCATAAACTTGGTTCTGTCTTAAGACCATGTGTTAAACATATTTTGGCCTCACGACATTGCTTGCTGTATTATTTCTTCTTCATTGATGGCTTTACTTGCATAATATCTTTTTCTATAATTGAGGCGAAAATTCTAATTATGATGGTTAGCCATGTATAACGAGAAACGATTCCACACCTGTTTTTTTATCAAGGGCGGCGTGGACGAGGTTGTTATGAAGATTGTTTTACAATTTTGTAAAGTACGACTAACCTGATTGATGGTGCAGTGCAGTGGATATTGGTCCTGCCTATACTGAGATAAACGGTGTAGGTTCGTCCAACCGGACCAATCCTTCTTATGATGTATTTGTCTGTGTTTGGGTGATATGAACTATTCATATAGTATTTAATGTATATGTTACGCCAAGTGGTTATTTGGACATACATAGTGACCAATATAAGAGGGCAATGTGATAAAAACTATCGAAATAATTATTTAAAAAAATATATCGTCTCTAGCGCTTCGCCCGCCGGCCGGCCACTGCGCTGCCGCGGCACGCTCGGTCGGCTTGCGCGTTTTTTGATCGCAGTTCTAACCTAAACTTTAATACTTTCTGTGTGTTTTTATTTGTGGTCGTATGCCTGGGCATTGTATATTAAGAAATGCTATGTAAATAACATAATCTCTATACGTGGCCGAACTATTTATCAACCCTTTGAAAACAGGAAGTAGAGAGCTCCTTGAGTATCGATAAATTGTTCCGAATTGCAATGTATAGATATTGGGAATTTTACACTTTGTAATGAACAAGTAAAGTCTGCAATAAAGTTACAGTTTATACAATTTTACGCTGCTGCTAAGTTAGATAAAAGAAACTGTTAACTGACATATTCGATTTGTGCATTGCAGGTGATCGCGCTGATCTGCGGCCTATTGGTCGTGATCCTCATGGTGTTGGGGCTGGCGTCCGCCGACTGGCTGATGGCGGCGGGGTGGCGGCAGGGTCTCTTCATGCACTGCATAGATCCAGAGGCGCCCACGCCGCTGCCCTTCGACATCACTGCGCAACCTGGCTGCTATGCTGCGAGGCCGGCTCCTTATATTAAGTGAGTACCTATACGCAAGCAGCAGAGCCTATTGGTCGTGATGCTGATTTTGTTGGGATTGGCGTCCATCGACTGGCTGATGGCGATGGGGTGGCGGCAGGGTTTGTTAATGCACTGCATAGACTCGGTAAGATCCACTGCGCTGTACTAAGACATCACTGCGCAACCTGGCTGCTATCCTGCGAGGCCGGCTCGTTATGTTAAGTGAGTGTACACAAGTAGCAGAATCTATTGGTCGTGATCCTGATGGTGTTGGGGCTGGCGTTCGCCGAATGGCTGGTGGCGGCAAGGCATCTTCATACACTGCATACATAGACCCGGAGGCGCACACGCCTCTGCCCTTCGACATCACTGCGCAACCTGGCTGCTATGCTGCGATCCCGGCTCCTTATAATAAGTTTGTGTACACAAGTAGCAGAGTCTATTGGTCGTGATCCTGATGGTGTTGGGCTGGCGTACGCCGAATGGCTGGTGGCGGCAAGGCATCTTCATGCACTGCATACATAGACCCGGAGGCGCACACGCCGCTGCCCTTCGACATCACTGCGCAACCTGGCTGCTTTGCTGCGATCCCGGCTCCTTATATTAAGTGAGTGTACACAAGTGGCAGAGTCTATTGGTCGTGATCCTGATGGTGTTGGGCTGGCGTTCGCCGAATGGCTGGTTGCGGCAAGGCATCTTCATGCACTGCATACATAGACCCGGAGGCGCTCACGCCGCTGCCCTTCGACATCACTGCGCAACCTGGCTGCTATGCTGCGAGCCCGGCTCCTTATATTAAGTGAGTGTACACAATTAGCAGAGTCTATTGGTCGTGATCCTGATGGTGTTGGGCTGGCGTTCGCCGAAGGGCTGGTGGCGCCAAGGCATCTTCATGCACTGCATACATAGACCCGGAGGCGCTCACGCCGCTGCCCTTCGACATCACTGCGCAACCTGGCTGCTGTGCTGCGAGCCTGGCTCCTTATATTAAGTGAGTGTACACAAGTAGCAGAGTCTATTGGTCGTGATCCTAATAGCGTCGGGGCCGGTTGCCGCTCTCCACCGACTGCCTGATGGGGGCAGGGTCTCTTCATGCACTGCATAGACCCGGATGCGCTCACGCCGTTCTGCCCTTTGATATCACTGAGCAACCCGGCTGCTAATGGAGTATACGTAAGCAGCAGAGAAGCTCGTGGCGCAATGGCCCTGCCTCAATGTGATGGTTAAGCAACTTTCGTTATGGTCGGTCACGAGAATAGGTAATCCATCCCGCGAGTCCCCCTGACCGACCATTGCAAAGAATTTAGTATTGTGTCGAGCTCCTCCGTGCCCAGACGTTGTAAGCCGTTGGTCTCGCTCGGCTGTATTTTGCAGCGCTAAAACCTACCGATCCGTCTCCTTATCAATCTTTAAGGAAGGGCCGTGCCCTGTGTGGGTATTTAAAAATGGCTGATCACTTTTAGGCGATTTACGCGTGCGCTCGATTTGGACAGTCGTATAGGCTAACAACACCATCCACTGATGGCCGTTCAAAGGATTTTGTGCGGAAACTGGACGACAGGTAACTTCTTTAATTCTACTAATTGTCTATTATAAAATCAAGATACTCGAAAATAAGCTTTATTAACTTGATTAAGGACAAGGATACAGCCTTTAATGCATTCTCTCAGCGGGCGGACTTACCGCCGCGCCGGGCCACAGGACATTCGCCATGGCGAATATTCGCGTGGTGCGAATGGCGAAGCGGCGAGCGACTAAAACAAATGTATAGAAATGTATGGAGGAAGCTACGCGCAGCGGCGACTGGCGAAGCGACCGGCGAAATTTACAGAGCTACCGCGCGTGCGGCTGGCGGCGCCAGCGGGCGACCGAAACAAAAGTATGAATCGGTATGGCGCAAGCCACGGTGTCGGGCGGCAGACGCGGAACGCGAAATAGAGGAAATAAAATTAGGTTTATAAATTAAGTTGTTTCGCCGCGAATTCTATCCGCATTGACTTTTTCTTCATTTTTGGTTGAATATTAACAAGAATATAATCGAAGATTTCGACACTCATTCTGTTATACTCGAATTTTTTTTCTGGATACATTTTGTATATCTCGTTCTTATTGTGGAATTTTCCATCTATACCTACCCCGATTCCTATTCAAATCATGTACTCCTCGATACAATATATTCCAAAATCCAAAAAACTATTACTTTATAACCAATATTGAGATAACTTTGATAAAGACATTTCACTCTCTCGGCCGCCCGACCGCCTAACTAACGGTATAGCTTATGCTATCGCTATAGTAAATAGCTATAGTATAGGCGGTCGGGGTGCTGGTCGCGGCGACTATCGCGGCTGCCCGTGGCCCTCAAACCGTGCCGCGCGAATTGCCATGCCAGTCGCTTTGCCGTTCGCGTCGCGGATCCCCGTGGCCAGGCCCGTTAACTAAGTTAACTTGTTTGCGTGTGCGCAGGGCAGCAGCGGGGCTGTGCGTGGCGACGCTGGCGGCGGACGTATGCGGCGCGCTGCTCACCGGGCTGGGGCTGCGCTCCACCGAGAACCGGACCAAGTTCCGGTACTACCGGTTCGCGGTCCTCGCCATGGCGTTAGCACGTATGTATTAATGGCTGCCGGAAAACTTCTAGTGGTCTTCTCCGAAAACCAAACAGGGTATAGTCGGACGAACGTTCGTTCGTTCGTGTTCAGGGCTTCTCAAAGTGGGGTACGCGTACTCCTAGGGGTACGCCAGTATACGGTAGGGAGAAAGCGGCAAGATTTACGTAATGGCGGCTAAGTTTGAAATTGTCTAAAATTACTCCTCAAGTCGTCTCAATTTGCCACAAGCAAAAGTCTCATTAATACTTGTATTTCTTCGATGTTGTCTTTCGTTGTAGACAATATAACGCTTCTATCTGACGTTTACGCAATGTTGATTATATATGGAGGTCACGTGCAATTATATAGAAACACCAAGCAACCTTGTCACATTACAATATTGAATGACATTTGTGGACACAGAGAGCTTTGTTTACGTGTGATTCAATGTGATAATGTTGTATTAACATGACTGTACAGTACATTCAGTAGTGCCATCATGCTTACAATATTACTTTGATATTGCTTAAACAACTGATGATTAACAAACCTCAATCAAAATACAAACTCATCCTTTATGTGCATGAATATAGTGAATACTGGGTGAAGCAGATCAGCTCTATTTTATTTTATTTTCCTCTTAAAAAGAGAGCGAGGGAGAGAGATATGGAGCATATTCATTCCACACCGCTTCCACACTGTTTCCATAGTGTATTTGTGTAATTTTTTTCCTAATTTTTTTTGTTTGTTTCAGTAATGTGCATATTAATAGCACTAGTCATATACCCCGTCTGCTTCGCCGCAGAACTTAATTTAGGTAAGTTTTTACATAATATCTTGTTCTGTGAAAGTGACCAGTTGCGAAAATGACATTCTGCGAAAGTGACCTTCTGCGAAAATGACATTCTGTGAAAGTAACCAAATTTTTCGCGATGACCCTTTGCGAAAATGACGATCTGCATCGAAACCCTAACGATGATGATGATAAGTAATAAAAATGTATTAAAATAAATATAATTGTTGCATACAGGTAACAGATCAGTGTGGGAGTTCGGGTGGGCGTACGGGGTGGGGTGGGGCGCCGCCATCTTCCTTTTCGGAGCGGTCGTGCTCCTGCTGTGCGACAAGGAGAGCGAGGAGCTCTACTTCAAGCAGCGGAAAGTGAGTACAAGCAGTTTTGTATTGGCATTTGAAGCCAGCTGGTCATACTGATGGCTCTACTTTCTTCACTCAACTCCGAACTCAATTTTTATGACTTTAAAGTCGAAAACCGATAGAGAAATTATACAGTTATGGAAAACACCTGCTTTGGATGGTACAAGGCAAACTTTTGTAGCTAATAAGGTAAGCCTTCATAGTTTGAATTGATAAAGGGGTCATTCATGACACACCACGCGGTCTTAATCCGGATTGGTGGTGGCTGAAAGTCCGGCCGTCGAGCAAAGACGTTCCTGACAGGTTGTTTCAGTTATTTATATCAACTAAACAAAGCTTTCTTTTTCTTTTCCGGATAATATAAAATGCACTTTAGTTGTTTAACGAATTGACAGGAACCCGTCAAAAATGCATTCGCTGAGAGTATGCATTTTTTTGGCCATTCTAACCGATCAAAAGTCAATTTTGTAAACAATGATGCTTGAAGATGAAAATTACTTTCTGATATGTTGAATAGATGTAGAACTATAAACCAACGTTTTATCCCACCGTCATCATTCGCCGCCAGTATCTCACATGAAACTTTATAAAAAATTAATAAATAAATAAAATAATAATGCACAATAAAATAGTTATGATCAACATTGATTATCGTTTGATTAGCAATTATTTTTGAAAAAAGTATTATGGATCGCGATAACACAGGTA
Organism: Chrysoteuchia culmella; assembly: GCA_910589605.1. Taxonomy (NCBI): domain Eukaryota; kingdom Metazoa; phylum Arthropoda; class Insecta; order Lepidoptera; family Crambidae; genus Chrysoteuchia; species Chrysoteuchia culmella. Next base: position 10,651,371 of record OU342651.1, read on the forward strand.
TAGATGCGTACATTTCAGTATTTTTTTATTATATAACTCATAATTTTAATAATAAAAAAAACTTTGTTGTGCTTCTTTGTACAAATTTTGTATGCATTTTTTCATGTTCACGAAGGTATTAGTTATACTTCAGGGTACGTCCCGGCTTTGTTTTTTGTTTTATCATATAGAACATAATGGTAACTAAAAATTTCCAAAAAAAATTGCCATGGATTGGCTTTTAATGGTTGATTTAGTATGGTAATATGATGTATAGTAACAGGTGGCATAGGAGTATGGTAATAGGCCATGGAGATGTTGATTTCTACTGAATGAAGTCGGTAGTGATAGTCGGACTCTAGTGAATCGCCAGAAAGTCATCCCCCAAGGCATTCATCGTCATCATGAGAGCAAACAAATTTTATGTATACTATTATATTATTCAAAATTAAAGTAAAAACAATTTTTTTTCTTTGTAATATATCATCCTAATTTACTTTTTACATAATAAATAACCATAAAACTTCGCTTAGAATATTAAAAACGGATAAAATATTTTTGACCGCCTAGATCGACCAAATATGTGCGGCGGCTGCACTTTAACGACTGCACATGCAGCTGCTGTCATCGTCCTTCAAAGCACAAACTGGCTCCAGATTATTCTTTATTGGTCATTCATTCCGTGTCCAACCATTATCAAAGTTGCTTAACCGTCACTATCTCAGGCCACTGCGCCACTGAGCTCCTCGATGTTGCCTGGACCCTTAGTACGAGTTTGTCAAACCATATTCGTTTTCTAAAATTATCGCTTTGTCTCTTTTAAAACTGCTTTACCGACATGAGTAGAGCATCCAATAGTTGTCGAAAACGTTGACAGTGAATGTCAACTCGTCAATCTCGTACTAAGTGCTTGGCCAGACTGCACACGCGAGCGCGGCGCGGTGTACTTAAGAGCTAGCGCAGACGACGGATAACGGAAGACTTTTTGTCCGCGACACGTCTTTATTGTTAACCAAATAAGATTCAACTTAGATCGCGTATATCCATGAAAAGTACGCGATAGTCCTCGTTATTTATTCAACTTTATGTTCTTAGTAATAAGGTCGTGTCGTGGACAAAAAGTCCTTCAATGTCCGTCGTCTGCGCAGGCCATAAACATATGAAATTTTATTCGAGTGTCCACAGTGGGCACGCGGGCGCGGCGAATAAGACTTGAAGATATGTTTGAGTTATCGCCGGCCGCATGTGCAGTCTGACCAAGCACTAAGAGTACTGATATGATACGCTACGTTCGCAGGTGGTGCAGGCAGAGGGCGGCGGGCGCCCCTAGGGCCGCGGGCGCCTGCCCGACCTGGTGCCGTGAGCCGCGCCGCCCTAAGCCGCCCCCTCCACGCACGCCACACTAGCCCCTTGACTGCGCTCTAGTGCTCCCGATACCACGCTATACGTCATGTTGACGATATGTTAACATGCCTGCGATTAGATCACCAATGAGTTTTGTATCGCAATTCATGCCACCGATGAGTTTATAATCGCTATAAAAAAGGTTTAATTCCATTTTTCAAAAAATAATACCAATGAGTTTGATGAAATCAAAGATCAAAGAGTTTTTATTGTAATAATAAAAATAAAACTACTTAAAACAAAACAAAACCCCCGCGGTTAGATCAATGAAAACGCAATGATAAAGGAGTTTTTATTAAGGTATAATAATTAAAACAAAACCCAAGGCGTAGCCACTAAGGTTATAGTAAGTATAAAGAAAATTAGCTTTTTGTTGCTGAGGATGCGATACAACCATAAAAATTAAAAACTGGGAGAATATTTAAGTGGTTATTGATGGAGCACTAAAGATGATATGTCGATGGAAAGTATGTGTGATTGCAATCGTTCCCATTAATACCAGTGGCTTTATTAATATTGTCGTTCAGACAGCGCCAGCTACAAGAAACGATTGCTTGACCAATAACAATTTTGCACGGAACACGTAATTGTTTTATTATCAGGATCTTTGTAGTACTTTAACTGATCAAAATTAAATATTTCGGAACTGTAAATGTCATCAACTCGTGTTACACGGCCAATTCGAATATCAAATTGATGTCTTTGGTCATATTCAGTGCAAGTGCTATGATTTTTATTAATTTATCTTAATTTGTTGCATTTTATCGTAGTTATTTTGGAATTAACGAATATTTCGCGCAAATTAGATACATAACTTAGGTATTAGTTACAAATCATGAAGAGTGAGAATAAGCCCTATCGAGGCCATATATTTGTTTATTTATAGCTTTTAGTTCTAAGTAGGCATTACTAGTCGGTGAAACAATTGGTCTAGGCAGGATTAAAACCTCTGTATTTTATAATACCAAAGCCTTACAGCAAAAGTTAAATAGGTCGGTATTTGAAACTAAAATGTACAATGATTGGATGTTTATTGTGTTTACAAAAGAAGATAAAGCAATTTTAATAACAGAAAATACCAAAAAAAATCTTTATTATTGGTCTCTTTATTTAAATTAACTAATTTTGCCAAGATCGTTGTCACCGACCGCATCCGCTCGGAGAACGCATTCCGTGTGTTCAGTACCTCGAATGTAATCCGTTCCAAAGAGCGTCGCTTGTATTTATTCGCGTTAATTTATCGTTTAGTTGTAATACGTGCGTGGTTGGTGGTGCGTGTGAGGGCGGCGGGCGGCGGCGGGCGGCGGCGCGCCGGTCGGCGGGCGACCGCGGGCGAGCGCCCCGGACCCGGTCCGTGACGGACTGACTCTGTGGGCCCGGGACTCTGGACGGCCACGGACTATGCCCCCACCCCGGGCCCACTACCCCCCTTTTAAATCCGACTGAGATATCTGACGGAATTTAAAGTTTTACCGGTCACCGATTACCGGTATCGGTTACCTCTAGTGCGGTACGACTGTTCAAAACACTATTTTTATTAATGTTTACACTATCGTTGTCTATGTATATCGATGATTGAATTTTTCGTCTCCTCGGTGATTTTTAGAATCTCATTCCAGTTTCGGTTAAGAACGCAGATTTGTATCGTCTACTATTGATTTGGAATTGAAAATTATTTAAGAGTGAACATGATATTTTCTTAATGTTTATCTAAATTTTTTAATATTAAGCGAACGATTTATCGGTGTAAGTCTAAGAGATAATATTTATATAAGTGTAATCTTAACGTTACGGTCGCAGTAAAGACGACGGAATAATTATAGCACCGTAAAAGTAATCCGATGTCTTCAGTTGAAGTTCCGACAGTGAATTTGTAGTTGATAGTATGATTTTATCGTATATTCGTAATCTCTATGTGTAACTGTAATCTCTTGGTTATGGCTTTAATTTGATATTTTTTGTAAAAGATTGTACACTACGTTGTGATAGTTTGGTAGCTAATATCGAGGCCTGTATATTTATTAAGAGGATGATTTAGATTGAAGGATTTATTTATTGGTGTATGAAATGAATTTAGTCATTTACATACTACTTGTATTATGTTCTACTTGCCCCGCTACTTTTATTTGCCATTTCTTATTTAGAAAGTGATTGTTAAAAAATTTATTTAGAGGTGAAAGTTTATTGATAAATCATTATAATCATTACTCTTCTTAAGCGATGAAATTTGTCAATTTAAAATTTCCAAGAATCTCTCTTTTTTATACTCTATCATTGTATTTTAAGCACAAGGCTAACCTTTTGTGTTAACGAGTAAATATGTAGATAACACATTTGAAAGTAATTGTTTATTGTCTAGTAAAATCGTGTATTACGGCCACCTGTGGGCATTTGATGTTATGTCATAGCAGCAACTTTATGGTGTTTAAATAGTAGCTATGGTTACTGATCCGTAATAGAACTAATATTGTAAGTTGTACCAGTTGAGAGACTTAACGCTCAGAGTAATCTCCAATCGTGTAACGGTAGGTATGGGTGTAATACACGAGGTGTTTCAATCCACTGCCACATGTTATGATATGACCAGTAACAGTTGATTTGTTGGAATATTTATTATAATAATCACGAATAGTGTTTAATAATAATGTACATCTTTTGTATTTATGGTAAGTGTACTGTACATTTTACATAGAAATATTAATCCCTGTAATTATTGATGACATTAGCTAATTGATTTTATGCACCTTCATGAAATAATCACATCTACAGGCAATGTACAAATTACCTAGTCATTTGAGCAGTTTTAATTAATGTTGTGAAATAAGGACATAAAGAATCGTCAAACCTCTAGCTGATATAAACTTGTCTTGTTTGCCTGTAGGTGTGTCCATAAAATGTCCATTTTCTTAGCTAATTATGAGTCATATCAATGAGATTCAATAAAGTACCTAGTGAAATACGTTATTTTATTTGCATCCATGCATCATAACATTCGTTTACATTCTTTTATACCTAAAATTTATTTCAGTGGCGAGGGGTCAAAATATGGAGTAGGTTAGTCTGACCAAAAATTTCTCCAAAAAATCTCTAAACTGTATGGTGGATTGGGCTTTCTAAAAGGGAAGCGGAAGGGAATCGGTATGTATGAACTCTTCGCCACTAGAGGTTATACAATCCAAAAGACCAGACTTTATAACTTTTATGGAAACAATAGTGGTACGTTGCGAAGGCCGAAAGGCAGGCTTCTTTTTTTCCAATGGCGGTGCCCTCTTGGATTTCGCCAATGTCAAGTTTTTAGCTCAGTTTATGTCTACAGACTGCTTTCTCCAGGTGTCTCGTAAGAATACAAAGTAGAGAAGTACAGATTTAAAATTGTCCTTAGTTATGTCAAGCCCCCCCTGTATTGATGTTTTATGTGACTATATAAGTAACAATAATATAAGATTATAATTTATTTATCTATACCTTACTAACAATGTTATATATATGTATTGTGTCTTGTCTATATTTCAGATACATTAGCAGTTGGCTTTACAGCCTCAATCTAAGGCAGGTTAGTTTCAATTTGCTTGTTCCAATACACTTTGACAACCATAAATAAGGCTTATTAACATTACGGCCGACGCGTATTTCCCTTTCCGTGTTCCATTCGCGACACCGGTTACTTGAAATTGACACGCATTTGTAGCACGAAATATCGTGTTCAGTTCGCGTCTATTGAAAACTGTTTTGTAGTCGAATAAATTGCGCTTTGCTTTTATAAAACCGTGTTCATTTGAGTTGGACACTGTTTTGGAACGATCTGTCCTAATGCAAAACCGTGTGGGTTTCATGCATTCGTTTGTACTCGTCAAATAACATCGGTGCTGCGGTTGTCGCTCACGTTTCGGCATCGATACAACATGTTTTTAAGTTCTTAGAGAGGAGCAAGATCCAATAAATATACAGACATTAATAATAAAATATCTGAACTGTATCGAGTAAGGATTTCCCCCAATATTGTTTCTTTTGAAACTTTTGAATTGATTAAAAAAAAATCGACGCACAAAAAATAAAATTTCAGTCAATGCCCCCTTTAAGGGGTAAACAAAAGCAATTACCAAGAAAGGTCAGAAAAAAAAATTGCATTGCACCTGACCTGCCTCGTTTTTTAATATAAAAATAACGTTTTCGTCATATTATAATCTTTCATTTTATTTTAACCCTTGTCATCTATATTGCAATTATATATTTCATATATTTTTTCCTATTAAAACATGTATGCTGTAGATAGATAGATAGATTAAACACTTTATTGCACACACAAAGATACAGTACCTACACACGGAGAACAAGAAAAAAAGGCGTAGCGTGGTTTTCAAATCAACACGATTTTGTACTATTCAGGTAGTTTCAAATCAGTGTCCAATTCAGATGCACACGGTTTCCTAAAAACAAAGATTCATTGATTACAAAACAGTGTTCAATTGACGCGAACTGAACACGGTTTTAGTGGGCATGTTCCGTGCTACAAACACGTGTGGATTTTAAGCAACCGGTGTCTCGAACACAAATTATATAGTAACTGAACACGGAAACGGAAATACGCACGGCCGAATGAAATATAAGCGATTTTTTGCATTTTAGCTTTTACCTAATTTGAACGTTAATACAATAAACATAAACCATATCATAGTTTGTATAATTTCGTTTGAAATAATTACGTTATCCATTTACGTTATTATGCAGTGTTACCGCCTAAACCTGCTATGCGATTGCGTAAGCTAATCGAATTCATTTGACAGTTCATATTGTATGTCATTAGTGTCAAAATCCATACAAATTGCAGCCGATATTGAAAATAATGCACTCCTGCTACGGCCAGACTATACGTGTTTATTGCGAATTTTGCTACTTCAAAGTGTGGTCCAGCAATAATTACCTTTCTGTCCGTGTTTTGAAAGGTGACTATTGCTTGGCCAGGCTTGTGGAAGTAGCAAAAGTTCGCGATAAACATAGTCATGGCTATCGGTCATGGCCGTAGCATCACCGATGACGCGGCTGTCGCTGCCTCGGTGACTCAGTAGCCTTAGCGTGAGCTGCTTTTATCGACACTTGTAGTTCGCTAACGTGTCACTGTCCCGCTCATATCGTAGCCGGGTAAGGAAGGCGGCATCATGCACCATGTCATATCGCATGATATAGCAGAGTTCATGCTGGTAATAAAAATGTTATGATATATCAAATCATAATTTATTGAAAAAATATCTTAACTGTTAATTTAGGTACATTTAAAGTTTCCATAATTTCAAATATTCTATGTGAGTTATTATAAACATCATCTGAATATTTGGGAATAACACAATACATAATAACGTTAAATGATTTATGTTCAACACAATCAATCATTATTTTGGCGGTTTAAACTTGAACTCCTGTGATAGCTTTAATACTTTTGATAAGTCTTGCGTTTGCGTCTTTGTAGTCCACGGGTTGTGCGTTCATCACAGTAGTCTTTAGGCGGGTTTCATCCTGAAATAAGATATGAATATAAAATATATATTGTGGTATTAGAAAACAATCTTAAATAAAAACAGCGGGGCTATAATATAACTTATCTTTGCAACCGTAATGCGACAGCAAACATTGCGCGATGATTGCGTTAAATCACGTATCACCATAACAACCACGTATAGTAATTATCGCGCATTTTTTTATGTCGCAATGCTGTTGCACAGATAGGTAATTACCACGCAGGTTTAATATAAGTTCCAGGAAAAGCGCTAGTCGCTAATCGCCGCTTTGCATTCTTCAACCGATTTTGAAAATTATTACTTAGAATATTTGATCCTACATCGATTGAATAATTTGACATGTTGCTAAAAATCATAAGCTGTTAGATATAACTGTTCTGTTCAATATAACACCATCACCATATCAAAACAACTTACACTGTAAGTCTCCATTTTGGTGCGGAACTTGAACACGAAAGTCTTAAACTTGACGTCTTCAAATAGCTGTGCGTACGCATTCTTGTCGTAGTCGCAGAGTTGGCCGATTTCCTCCGCGGTCTTGCCCAGCATGGCCTCTGCAGCTTCGTTGAACGCTGTTATGCGCTGGTCGCCCGTGGGGTCAGATACGTTTGCCTGTATCCGTGAAATAAACGAGGTGTAAAGAACCTTTATAAAGATTTGTTCCAATTCTGACCACTAATATTAACAACTATGTAGCTGTGCCCGCAACTTCGTTCGCGTGAGAACCGGAACATCGTTTGCAATCCTTCCCGACTAAATATTTGGTAAAGCAGTCATTTTAACTAACTTCAAAAAAGGAAGAAGCTATTGAGTCGCCTATTTACTTTACTTTTTGAAGAGAATACTTAACACATGACACCATTTAATTATCATCTTATCGTCTTTAATAGAGAAGCTTATCAATTCGACAGTACCTACGTACTTACCTATATTTTACAATAGAACTAAAAGTGCCTATTAAAATGCAAAGTAGTATCTTTTTCAAGTCGTTTTTTTTTTGTTGTGATGACAATTATTAATTATAATTATTAACTATCAATGTGGCTTTGTTACACGCCTTTGAAATTAACAGAGTAGCTCATGATTGTTATTCACCCACCCCGCAACCGACCTTAGCGAAAGTTATTTAACCACAATAATCTGCATAATTTCCCTTACGTAGGTTGTATACAGCTGGTAAAATAGTATATAGGGTCAGCTGGTAAAGTAGTATACAGTATATAGAGAAACAGGTAAAACTTCATAAGAAAGTCTACTGGTCGATATTAACAATTAGTAAGTTTCTAAATTTTGCGAACATCGCGTAGACGTGGTGGCGGAAAGACAAATAAATCAAATCCTAACATTTAATAATTTATTTAGATCTATGAAAATATTTAAAGCATTTCGAACTCACCCCTAGAAGCAGACGGTGCTTAAAGTTAGGGTACTCCCTATTGCACTTCTCACATCTGTAAAGGCCATTATCTTGATCCACCAACTTCTTATTACACTGATCTTGAGGGCACGCCTTGTAGACAGCGTTGTCGCTGAACGTGAAGGTCAGGACGCCCAAAAGGCTGTAGTAATCGCCCTTCTCCCCGGAGCCCAGTTGGCGAGCCTCTGCATCCGCAAAGCTTATCCACTCGTTGCTACCACCTGAATATAATCCTGACCTGAAATCATGGTCGTATAAATATTCGCGATTCGTCATTTTCGGAAGTAAAAATCCTACTGACATAGTATGAACACCGCTATATCACGCGATATTATAATCGACCTGCGAGTGTCGATAAAAGCCGCTTATGTTAGGGTTGCAGACACAGACAACTTACTTAGCTGAAATATTGACAGTTTCCATGTCAGCGCCTCCATTGTCGTACCACCCTCTCAGTTTGTGGGCCTCGGGTACATCCGGGTTCAGCCGCATCATGGTGCTAGCGAGACAAGACAGAGACTTGCTGCCATTGAATTCTGATAAACGGGCTCCCTAAAAACAAAATTAGGTAAATAATTTATAGAAATGATCTCATCTATTCAGCATCTATTGAGTTACACACACAGCAGTACATAGTGTACTGCTGTGTGTGTAACTCAATAGATGCTGAGACCAGATACACTATTAATTATAAATAAATCATACCTTGACTGCTATTACAGGGTTAGTGCTGCCTTCAAACTTTTCTGCTTCAGCCCCCCATAACGTAAGAACAACCTATAAAATAAAATAAATTTCTCAAAGACTAGCATATTTCCGTCTTCCAATATGGTAGCTCTATGGAAAGATGGAGTAATTGCCTAGATTGCGAAGGACGTAGGTTCGATTCCCATCAAGAGCTATTGAAAGTGGAGTATAAATGATTCCGTAATCATATCCTTGTGAAAAAAAATGGCATTTTAGTCTAAAGAGAGATAATGTATGTCTGGCATTTCATTTTTTATTTTCTCTACTTTTATGATATAAAATTTAATCTATTCAAAAGGGATAAGTGTAAAAGCAAACTTTTAAAACGATTGAGTAAATAAGTTGTTGATATATATTTAGTATTATCACAGTCAATCTATGCATACAGTCGTCCGATGGACACGTTTTGCCAGAGCAAACGTGCGAGATTCGCGAAACGAGAGCCGAGCTGCCATACACTCACTCGGTACAATGACATATGTCAAATACTATGAAAGTCTTGTCAAAGGCGGCATGACCGCGAGGTTTCAAGGGCGTTGTCCCATTGTAGCTCCTTAGTTCACTGTGTTATTATGTAGTACATGATATGATTTTACTAACCCCACCACCAGAGGAGTCTACCAAGGTGACTTCTCTTTTCTTCAGAAGTTTTCCTGTGCTCTTAGCAGTTAACTCTTGGAGATCAGCAGCTGATTTGCATACACCAATAACATCTGAAAAGGAACTTAATTTACAGAAAAACGTTTCTACAATGACACATGAATGAAACAAAATTTTTATTAGTCACTTCTGCATTAAAGAAAAGAAATACTTATAATAACTGAAAAAATGGTTACCCATAATTGTATCTGCACTTTTTTCTGCAATAGTGTTGATGGGAACAAAGTCGTATGTGATTGAAGGCATGGTAGATGCATCATCAGTACACTCGGCCACAACAGTTTGAGGGGTAAAGGTCATCTCATAGTCATTCTTCAAAGTTGTAAATCGCTTATTGGCCGTTTTCAACTGGCACTTGCTAATGTAATAAACTTTGTCTACCTGAAAATTCATTAATTTATTATAATTATTTATCAATAAAAAATATATATTAGAATATTATATATTATAATACAATTTTGCTTTGTGTGTTTAAGTAACAGCAATTTAGATGAAACAAGGAATGTTGTATCTGAACTATAGATAAACTTACCTCTATCATATCATAGAACTTATCACATTCACTGTTGAAAGCTGTGGCTCTGATTTCCCCACTTTCATCAAACAAATCCATGCTGAACAGTTTACCATCACCTCTGGCATTGGTCCAGGTTCGTACAGTGGACTTGTTCATGACACGAGCTTTTATCACCCATCTAGTCATAGAAATGGTTATTATAAATAGCAATTGTATAAATAAATACATTCTAAATTAGAGTTTAGCCAATATTTCTCAAGAAATACTGTATATGTATATTATTATTATTATTCCGTGTTTTGTCTCTGTCATTCAAATGACATTTTGAACTCAAGCAAATAAGACAAAATGTGGAATAACTATTCCGAGCATACAATATGTTTATAAGTTAGACAGTTAATTTTTAAAACTAAAGTCCCAATAATATTGGACAGATATAATAGTAACTAAAGTAGCAAAAGCTTTAAAAAAAACCTACTTATTTTGATAGGGACTTAAACTGGCAATAGGATGTGTCATTTGTGAAGATAGAATGCTGCTGTCCAGGCCTGCAGCAGGAAGTGGTTTCGAGATAGGACTGGGTGCAACTGGCTTGGGTACTGGCTGCATTGTGGGCGCAGGTGTAGACACAGCTGTCTCCTCTGACCAAGTCTGAGGGTTTCCCAACTTCTTACCAACCTCGGTTCCAGGTGCAATTATTGTCAGATCCAGAATAATCATTACTCTCCTACAATTAAATATAAAAGTTTTATAAATATTAGTCATGTTTAGTAAGAAGCACATGTAGTACAGAATAGCAAAACAACCTTTAAAGTGCTTCCAAAACAAATTTCAAAAGTACTGATACTGTACTTTATCAAAAGACTATATATATACGTATGCTCAAAGTCAAATGTGAAGTAAATATGATCTTTTATAAGTTTAACACTTACTTTTCACCTTTCCCAGTATTTTTCAGCAAAGAAGTTACAAATCTGTCTATTTGTACAACAGAGTAATCTGATAGCTCTCCAGTGATCAATTTATCATTTAATTGTGTTGCCAGCATTGCGAAGCTGTGGGAATGTTTGCCATCAGACACTAGAAGTCTGAAGCGTTCATTGGCACCACTGCCCTGGATCTTTTTACTGCCGAGCACTTGCATGACTGGTTTTTCATAGTGGCCACCATTCATAATGGTCTGCAGAATAATTAGTATGATCAGTTATGTGTTTATGTTTTTCTTCTAATGTGAAGCTAGTCAACCACACAATGTAAAAAAGGGAAGGGGAAATCAGTATTCATATTTATTTTATAAAGGTAAGGTAAAAAACTAACCTTTATTAAATTTTTTATGATAAGAATTGAGATTTGACATCTATAGAAAGTACTAAGTACTAGTGCTGTCATTGCAAGTTGATTTTGTTAACAAAATTTTATTATTTAATAACAAAGTACTACTAATTAGTAGAGGATAGAATGGTACCTAGTTACATTCGAATTAAAATTACGGTAAAGCCTTAACATATTGGCTGTTGGAAGTTGTTAAAATGAAGGTGATTTCGCCGATTTCAAAAACAGTTTTTAATTATAACAGTCCTAAGTCTAACGTTGATTGTTGTCACACTAAATCGGTAGTTTATTGAAAAAATATGATTTATTGAAAACATAGAGAGATAGGCAAAGAGCTATGATAATAAATGTTATTGTTTTTTTACCTGGAGTGATCCTTCGGATAAATTGTAAGCCATTTTGTAAAAGGTAACGTTATCAATAGGTTGTTAAACGTTGCGCCAATTTAAAGTTAAAAAAACTTGATAATTATTGAAACACTAAGTTTTATAGCTTATAATCTTGTAAAAACAGGGAAAATCAGTACTGTTTCACGAAATTGCGCGCGAAGTTTTCTGTAAATTTGACATTTGTGATTGACATTGACAAACTGATATCTATCAGACATAATTGACAATTTTGACATTAACAAGCAAGATCAATCTTCTAAAAAAAAAAACCGTGTATCTCTCACTACGGGACATTGGCGGATTCCTGTAGACAACGGAAGAAAGCCTTATGGAAAAAAAAATATAAAAGATGTTTTTTTTATTGTATGTTTTACGGCCTTGGCGTTCACCATACAGTCAGTCCATTATTGTATTAAGATATAGGTAAAAATGGAGCTATCACTTATATTTTTAACGCGCTGTAGGCCAGCGTTGTCACATCAATGCTAGGAATATCCTTCCTTGGATTCGAAAGAAACATCTTTTGGTGTTTAACAATCGATTAAGATGCAACAGCCAATAATTTGCGTTTTTTTTTAATTTTTGCATTTTTTCAATGCTATTTTTATACTTATGATAAATTTTAAATTTTGAAGAGCAATGCTCTTGACCTTTGGCTTTGACTTGAATGAGAGCATTGGACCGGATTTCCAAAGGTCATGGGTTCGATTCCCATCTGAGAATTCACTTGTTGCCGAGTTAATTTTTTCTAATATTTTTCTATTTAAAATTGACCATAAGTATAAAAATAGCATTGAAAAATGCAAAAATTAAAAAATCGCAAAAAATTGAGCTATCACTTCCAATGCTATGTAGCTTTATCTGACTCTACAGAGAATTATTATATCTCTTTCAAGCCTTAGGGTAATTAAAAACGTCTTAAAAGTTTGGTGTAAAGTAATTTTTTATTAACCTTTTCTGTTAATCTGTCTGTTAATTTTTATTAACAGACTGCTGCGATTTGCCAAACTGCTGGATTGCCCTGGGGCCGCCGCCCTACCGCCTACGCCCTATCGCGTAAAAAAAAAAATGGACATGGGCTTCATTTGACAGTTAATGACCATTACGGTAATTTTATGAGCTTCAACTGTTAAATGAAGCCCATATCCATATCCATATTTTTTACGCGGTTCCTTGATTTTCCCGGCCTAAGCTTCTATATGGGTAAAATTGTGTCGCAACGTGCAGGTTTTTTGAGTAATTTACGTTCGAAGTTGACGCGCGGTCTGTGCGACCGCACGTTGGTGTTTACGTGACTTTTGTCCGTTATTTGAATCTGTGGGGCTATCGCGTAAAAAATATGGATATGGACATGGGCTTCATTTGACAGTTGAATGACCATATATGGTAATTTTATGAGCTTCAACCCAGATTTTTTACGCGATAGCCCCCCTGATTGTTTGTTTTAAATGATCGATTTACAGTAAAAATGACGCTTTTAGGACCATCACGAATAAGAAAAAGACAAGATTCTTCTAAAAAAAAATTAGGGTAGTAAGGGAATTTTGAGTATGTAACTAATTTTTGCTATGTCAAAAACATCATTCTTCTTAGTGCACTAAAACAAAGAAAAATGTGTGCCTTTTAGGCCTCCACAATAAAAAAGAAATTCATCTCATCAATAACTCTCAACAATATTTATGCTATACTTGAAATTAGCCTAAAGCTTCTGCCCTGATTCTTTGCAATATTTACCAATTGTCAGTTTTTTACTTTTCTATAAAATCATGTCAAATAGATTTGAACAGGATGGTGGGATCTTACGTAATGCGCGTTTGTGATAAGCATCCTTCACTGATTCTAGAATAGCCTATCGTCTATGTTGCAGAAGTTCTGCTCGATGTCCGCATACCAACTGTAATAAATCACTGCACACTTTTTTCTCTGCTCTCTCACTGCTCGTAAATATCTCGTTAAGCCAATGATTTCAAAAATATATAAGTAAATGCATTAAGCTTCCTATAAATGTCATTATAGCCTGGATCCTTCGCTTCATAGACCCACAACAGAAATTTTCTTTTTTTAAACTGCAAAACGTCCTTTTGCTTGAGCAATGCAAAGGTTACACCTGCAAAGGTTTTTCCATAATAAGAGATAATTTATAGTTATCATATTGTTTAACTTCATCGTTAGGATCAAGCTCAACAAACCTAGGTGAGTGTGCATAGGATTATTAAAGATCGGTATATCGTACACTGTCCCACTCCGATGAATCGAAATGTTGCAATTGCAACTAAACTAGGGCATGTAATATCGGAAGGTTTTCAATTCCGATATTGATTTCCGATATTAGATCTCAATACGGGAATTCCGATATTAATATCAGAATTGCACATTTTCGTCAAAAAATGTTTATTTTCTTTGTAAATTGAAATTGCACTAACTAATTAGATAGGAGGTTTCATTGAATAAATTAAACTACATAACATATCATGATCAGCCTCCTTATACTTGACGCGATCGCATTGAGATCAAGATTGAATTAACGTCAAAAGCCAATTATGACCTTTAATATGTAATTAGTTAACCTAAAAATTTATACCTGAAATTACTAAATGAAGAACTCGATTGTAACTTTAATCAAAATTTAATCAACAACAAAAATCGGTAATCATTATTGACATTCAATCTCAGTCTCAACGCGATCCCGTCAAGTGTAACCCCCTGATCAAGGATGTTCCAGAATGGCTAGGTAAGAAGTACCGCGAATAAACGAGCATGTATGGAAAGATGGATGGATGTTAAGGAAGCACGGGAAGTATATCAGGAACGTGACACGTGGAGGTAATCTCCACCGTGGCTTATTTTATAAAGTGTTTTCTATTATTTTCTAACATAACTTATTTTAAAGTGTGCATGCAAAATAAGTCTGTCTGTCCAGCTTAGCCAATGGTTTAGCAGTAACCAGTCTTGGTATGAACATTGATAAGACAAAAATCATGTATAATATGTATGTAACAGCCTTATAGACCCAAGCAAGACCGATTAATATAAATGGTGTACCTGTCCAAGTTCAATTTGTTTACCTTGGGCAAACTGTGCCTATAGGTTAAAATTAACTTTGAGAGCGAAACAAATAGAAGAATTTAGCCGAGATTATGAGAGTATTCAGCAAACTTTGTCATGTCTTCTCGTCGTCGACACCACAAAGTCTAATGATGAAAGTTCTCGACCAGTGCCTCCTACCCGTAATGACTTGCGAAGCTGAAACATGGACATGGACACTTACGGTGGGACTAGTCCACAAATTCATAGTCGCTCAGCGAGCTAAGGAGAGGCCTATGCTCGGTGATTCTCTGAAAAATATATTTAGAAATTAAGTTATCCGACAGAGAACCAAGGTGACCGACATAGCTCAAAGAGTAAGCAGGCATCAACCTAATAGTGCTAAGTTTTGACTTAGAGTGCAATTATATTTTTTTCATATATACCCAAATAACTTATTTAAATCAATAATGAACCCACTTTCGCGCTCGGCGTTATACTATACAACACACAGCTATAATATTATAGGTTTAAAGTCTATATTTTACCTCCATGTGTTGTTTCCGGATCTATTTAAGAACTCAATTATAAATTTTTGTCAGATTTCGATATTACGATATTCCGAGATTCCGGTATTCATGCCCTAGTTGCAACCCTTCAACTGATCGAGGTGTTCCCTAGAGGTTCTTGGAACTGGTGATTCTTTAAGCTTTGTTTCAAAAGTAATGTTAAACTCGTTGCCTTCCAAATGGGGATCAAGTTGAGCAGCCTCTGCTTGCTCAACTTGATCATCAATCACCTCTGACATTAGGGTCAATGTACGAATCAGCATAATCATTATTATCGAGTGAAAAAGATTCGCCATGATAATTACACATAAGATTTTTGAGATTATAGATTTCTTTTACTTAATAGTCTTTCGTCTTCGTCTTTTACGATATTTCTTACGCCTGTAGTCCGATGAAGAACTAGAGGATATGGAACTATCGGATGAGCTATCTGAACTGGATGATTTCGCTCTTTTCCTTTTCTTTTCTTTCCGTTCAGTTGTATTTTTCCAAGTATCATGCATACCTGTTAAGTCTTTGCTAGTAGAAGGTTGATTTTCCATACCTTAAAACACATAATATGCATAAGTTAGTTTAACTTACGAAAGAACAACACAAATGTAAACGCTGACTGGCTTTCAAATTTAATTTCATGTACTTGAGTACATGAAATTAAATTTGAAATATTATTGAATCTTATTATTAAGACGTTATTTTATATACTTTGTGTAAAACCAAAAAAACAACCGCCATTTTCCAATTAGACTAACCTTCATTTGCTATTTCACAAATATTTGAAGAGGTTTTTTCACATTGACATGCAGTTCGATATTCAAATGGAAAAATAATTTTAAAAGTAATTTTTACATTGAAAAGCACTTCAGTAGTCGAATGGAAAAGAAAATAGTTATTAATGCTAAGCTATGTAGCGGAGCGAGTTAGATGTGCTATGAACTGATGAAACTGTAGTGTCGAAGTGAAGCCGTGTAACAGTAGCGTAGTGTCGTAGTAAACTCATGCATGACGCAGTGAAATCATGTAACAGTGAGGTCGTGTCGGCGTACGCGTTGTCACAGTAGCGTAGTGTATTGTCGCAGTCAAGTTTTGTCGGGGTAGTGTAGTGTCGGGGCAGTGTAGTGTTGCATGCAGTGAGTCGTGTCGCAGTAGCGTTTTATCGCAGTGAAGCCGCCGACAACGTATTGTCGCATTGACGTTATATTTGGTGAGATACTTATGTTATAAGTCTGTATAGAAAGTTGCTGTTCAGATATTAATGACGTATTTAATGTTGCGATATCAATGATGATTAAAGTGTAAGGAACTTATTGGCATTTTAAATGTTCACATGTATTTGGTCACCTTGTTTGCTACGATACATCTGATGGTGACTGTACCAGGCGAAGTATCTTATTAATTTTCGAAAAAGACTTTTCGAAAGAAGATTGGGAAAGTTTCCCGATTGTAAACTTCCCATTGTTCCCATAGCAAAAAGCAAAGAAATAATCTTAGTTATCTTATAAAAAAAATATTCAAAAATTTAGGTCCCTCTATTGATAGTTTGGAAGATGTTTTTTTAGTTCTTGCTAATGAGACGGTATCATAAGGCTTAGTGCGAGGTTTTTTCTGCTCACGGTCGATCGTAAACGCGTCGATTTTTGTATGAAATCAGCGGCCCGCCATCTACCGGATTACGCCACGGACTACGCCATAAAAAAACCTAACGCACTCACTATCGACCATGAGTAGAAAAAACACGCACTAAGCACCAAGCCACTCGATAAACGTATGAACATCGCAAAATAAAATTCACCAATCTTTAGATTTACCGCTTTATTTAACCACATTTAAAAAATATATCACTAACTTAAAAAAATAAGTAAACAAATATAACCGACATTATTTACAACCAAAAGTGTGGACGAATTTCCCTAGTATCATATTTTGATTATAAACTACGGTAAAGTAAATATCACCATTAATTTAGGGAAAACTTGAAATACATTACATAAAAAATCAGTAGGTACTCTTGTACCGAGCAATGGTTGACTCTGTGCTAACTAAATACGTATTTCAAGACAAAATATTTATGCTTTTCTTCTAGTAAATGCATGTTTATATAAGTACATAACTGATCCACTGACTGATCTATATAGTAAATTACTGGGGTTCTTACTGAAATAGGAACCAGTCAGGTAGATGAATAATACTTTATGTGGTAAATAAATTAAATGAGATTTTCTCACTAAGGGTAACTTGCACCAAGCTAGGTTAACATTTAACTCAGATGTGTTTTTTTATAAAAGTTGGCGCAAGTGGGCCTAAATAAGTATTCTATGTTATACTGACTACTAAGTATCAAGTAGGTAGGTATCTTTAACGTATCAAAAAAGTCAATCTACAATTTTTTTCGGAGTGCTTACTGCTAGTTTTATGTCGATTGTAAAGGCGTCGATTTTTGTTTGAAATCAGCGGCCCGCCATCTTGCGGATTACGTCATGGACTACGCCAACACCATACAAAAACCTAACGCGCTCACTATCGACCGTGAGTAGAAAAACTCGCACTAAGCACACTGCAAGATTTACGTAGTTTAGCAAAATGTTGCAGTTATTTTGATTAAATTATTTAAGTCTAATCCAAAGTAGTTGTGAGAAAAGGGAAACACTGAGCCAGTACTTAGCTACCTACCTAAAAGACAGCTGGCAACTGCACGTACAGACGTATCGAGTTGTCAGCACATAGGTAATAATAAATAGGAAAATAGAATGATAGGCTAGAAAGTAAATTTTAGGTAGGTACTGCATGCGGTCTAAAACAACGATTTCTTAGTTTGTATTTTAACAGATCAAATAGTATAACGTCAAATTCAAAGTCGAAATGAACATCACATTTCTATTCTCCGACGATAAATATTTAAAAATTTGGTTAACCGCTTGTGGGCAACCAAAAGATTGTGACTAAGGTATTAGGGTAATAATTAGTCTAACTGTCGTATGCAGAGACGTCAACTAAATTATTTTAATGACAATCCAATACTTTTAGATATCATTCCTTCTATAGAAGCCCTACTGAACCAGTTGTGGCCACTTTGAACCTCAATACTAGGTAAATAATGACTAAAAAGCGGCCACAACCCAGGCTAAGAGTGACCACTACACCGTCTACCCTACACTTCAAATCTACAATACAGAAAGTGACAACAGGAACTGTCAGTAAAATAGACGCCTCTGAGAAGGCATCCAATGATCCAAAATATCAGTTGCCACTACTTCAAGGTATTATTACTTTAGAAGCCGTCGACGCTGCCAGGCCGCCTTCGGTCCGTGTTTGGGTGGAAATATCCATCGGGCTCCCGCGCCGCACCTACTACTGCGGCGAAACCAGAGTTCGGCGCTAATTCTGTGGTCGCGTGCCCTCGTGCAGTCAACGATTGTACTACTGACTGAAAGTAAAATTAATACATTAATTAACTCGGTTAGCGTTAAAGACTTCAAATAACACTGTTTCTCATAAATTATTGTCCTAGTAAGGAAGCAACGACCCAATATTGAATCTTGCGGCACCTCTATATTAATGGGGGCTCTAGAAGACTAAGATTTGTTAATGACAACTTTCTGAGTTCTTTCACATAAAATATGCTAATATGATTGCATAAGGCTAACTAACGTATCAACGACACCATAATATTTCAGCTTCAATAAAAGCGTTTGCTGTTTGGTGATCAACATAATCGAATAGTTTGGAAAGATCACAAAAGACACCAACAAAGAAAGTTGTTGATTATTAACTTTAAATCGTCACGTTTTAGAAAATTTTCTTTTGAGGTATCAATTGAGCTATTTGGTATATTACATAACGTGTGATGTGACCGATTTAACGTTACGCAAGGGCAACTGACCGTGACGTGACGACTGACGATAGCAATGCATTAGTGACAGGACTTAAAATAATGGTAAAGTTGAGAAATGCCATGACGTCAAGGCCAGTTAAAAACGATTTGCATGTTTAGCCAAAAATTGGTTAGTCCTAATAAACTCTAACTAACTCTTTTTATTTTACTTCCTGTTATTTACCTAAGCAGTATCAAAATAGGTTGTTTTAAGTAATTGAAAATTAACTACCATGAAATTAATTTTTCATTAGTCTTTAACACAATAACATAAAAATCGTACTATAAAATCCGATTTACGATACGAGGCCAAAGCGAATCAATTTAAATAAAGTGAGGGAATCTGTTTTGAATCGTATTTTGTACCTGTTTTTACCTGACTAAAGTAGCCAAACCACTTTTTTTATTTTGGATGGTATATAATATAATAAGGCGTAGAATTTACTTATGACATCGCGTCAACTAGGTACCTAATCATAGATGATTGGTTTGAAAGAATGTCACAAATGAAAACATAGATAGCATAAATCAAACCTTAAATATAAATAGTTTTCTAGAAGTAGGTAACTTACTCGACTGAATGTATGCTCGTATTCCACCTCCATGGGGATCAGTTGGTGGTGAACTCTCGGCCGGTCCATCGCGTGGAATAGGCTTCCTCCCTCAAGGATCACGTTTCGTACAATCTGAGGAGTACAATACAGTTAAAAACGCGTTAAAATTTAGTCAAAGTTTAGAATTTAATTCTAAACTATGATGGAATATGTGGGCTTATGTGTACTTAGTTATGGAAATAATAGGCAGATCTTGATGATGTTTCTGCTTATCCAAATTAAAGTGCTGATGATTATTACATTGATTATTTCTGAATGACGACTATTAAGTATTTGAATAGCGTACCTACGAGTACGTATAGACAACCTCACATATTTTTATTTATTTATTTATCCACACTCCACAGAGCAGAACCCTATAACATGATCTCATATTAAAGCGACTCACCAAAGACACTTGAGTGGTGATCTTTGTGCCTCCAGCTGCACCGATGACGAGTACCGGCTCGTTGTTCTTCAGCACGATGCTGGGTGTCATAGAGCTCAGCGGCTGCAGCCCTGGTGCGAGCAAGTTGGCTGGCGAAGGTGGCAGCCCATAAGCTGACTCGCGGTGTGGTATGGCGAAATCATCCATTTCGTTGTTCAACATAAAGCCTAGTGATCGAGAACGTCTTTGGGAACCCCATCTGTAATTAAAATGTAGTTTCGAGAATGCATTTAATTCTAACGCCCGAAATTAAGAAGATCTCTAGATATACACGGCTATTTTTAAATAGTACCTATCCATAAATTTTAAGTTCGACTCAGAATCGGTAAGTGAATAACTTTCTCCTAGAAACATGGGTCGAAATACGAGAACAATTTTTGAACTTCCCATACTAAATTGATCACGTAATCAGTCTGATTTGTATGAAGAGTCGAAATATTTCGAACCGAGTTTCTAGGAGAAAGTTGTTTACATACCGATTCTGAGTCGAACTTATAAATTTTAGATATAGTTAAAAAATAACCCTGTCTGTAGATAGGGCTATCTGTGATAGTTGCCTAGTAATATTTTTGTTAATATGACAAAATAATGACGGTTCCTAGGTAACGAAACCACCTATCATCTATCTCAGATTACCCTATCTTTATCTAGAGATACGTAATTTATTTCGGCCGTAAGTTTTTTATGAAAATGTAAATAATTTTTTGTTACTTCTACGTACCTCTTAGGTCTGCTGATGCTATAGTCATTATCTAAATTGCCGATTTCAGGTCAAAATCTTAATACCCCAGCTTGTGAAATCAGCAATAGCCGAGGACAGGTACTTGTAACAGCTTAAAATTTAATATGTGTTTGAGTGTAGTTCCGTTTAATACATACATGTAGTTGATGGTGCTGGTGGCCGAGACAGCGCTGCCGTCGGGCGCGATCACGGTCAAGTGCGCAGTGCCGTGGTCGTCGGCGCCTTCGAATACAGCGCCGTAGTGAGCATAATCTTGGTATGTCTTGCTGTCGTCTACCAGGTTCTGGTAGCCTCGCGCCCATGCGGGATTAGACAGGTTGAGTTCTAACTGCAAGTTAAATGAATCGCTATTTAGAAATATGTGTATTTTTTTTAATTTTGAATGGATTATACAGGCTAAATTCAGAGCAAATTTAAAAAATAACCAACAAAAATGTTTAAGCCTAACGAGTAAATTCTACAAATGCAAGAGGCATTGAACGTGTTAATAAATTAACTACATTATAGTAATTCAAGTTAATAAACCGGCAGATCCTATTTCGATACATCAATTTATACACAGAATATCCTCTCTCAATATAGGTAAGTAAATTCTGAACACGATTATCATGAATAGACGACAAAAACATAATGAAAAGTAGAACCTCTTTAATTTGATCACCCAAATTAGAGCGTGAAGGGTCGCCGAGGCCGGTTCGCTTTCCGTACGCGAACTTGAAGGTTTCTATGACGCGGTGCCAGTAAAGGTTGGAGCCGCTGGGCACCTTGGTGCCGTCGCCCACCCAGTCGCGCAGCATGTTCAGGATGAATGCTAGCACCGAGCCTGAGCCCGGCAGCGGTACTGAGTAAAGCGTGTGGTCTTCCGACAGGGGGACTGCGACTGGGTCGCTCCATTCTACCCTGGAAACATTTTACTTTTATAATATCGATGTCATTCTTCATTTCCCTCCTAAGCTAAGCAAAGGTTTGAATGTAGTATGAAAGAAGTCTCCCCAGTCTAAACAACTCCTGATGATGGTATTTTAACCCCGTGAAAAAATATTTGGGTTAGTGGTAGAGTTAGTTAAGTATGCAACTAATCTTACCCAAGCACCCAAGGGTCGTTCTAGGGGGTTCAATGCCTAGTTGCCCACCAGGAGCAGGAGCACATATTTATATGATATTTTTTTATAAGCAGCACAAAAACATGAGTACATGAATGTGTGTGATATTTTATTATTTGAGGTACTAACCTGAAGTTCCTGAGGTCGTCTTCTGTTACTATACCACCGAACTCTCTGATATCTTGTACGAGCTGCGCCGTAAGCGAGCCATTGTGTATCGCCTCCGGGCCCTCCCGCGCGATGGTGTCCAGCGTGTCCGCGAGCCGCGGGTTCTTCACGAGGTCGCCTTCGTTCCACACCTCGCCCGTCTCCGGGTTCACGTACACCTCTCTAAGAAGATAAAAAGAAAACACTGAAATTAAAAATTACGATCACCGCAAGAACGTAGCTGATATAAGCTGGTATAGTTTAGTTTACACAAAGAAGACCAGACCAAGGGCCAGGGACCGAAAAATCTTCCAAGGGACTC
Source organism: Chrysoteuchia culmella (assembly GCA_910589605.1). Lineage (NCBI taxonomy): Eukaryota > Metazoa > Arthropoda > Insecta > Lepidoptera > Crambidae > Chrysoteuchia > Chrysoteuchia culmella. The sequence continues at coordinate 10,674,145 of OU342651.1, forward strand.
GCCTTTATTAGACAGATATTTACCGCTCATGATCTTTATTAGTGAGGATAACAAGTCAGGCTTTATAGTTTGACTTTGAAAGCTTCTCATGAGCTTCATTATCATTTGTGGGACCGACACGACAGTCTATACAGGCCCAAACTGCCCAGTGCCAAACCAGAATTTTTCTAGAAGTCTAACCTCATTGAAGGCTCGGCCTTGATCCTGGCGCTGAAGGTTTGCAGCACGCGGCCCATATAGGAGTTGACGCGGTGGCCGTTGCGGCAGAGCTCCGCGGAAGGCCGCACCAGGTCTGCCCACGGCAGCCGCCCGTACTCTCGGTACAGCTCGCCGTAGCCGCGCAGCTCGCCCGGCACGGCGATCGCGAGCCCCCCGATCGTTGATGACGCGTTCGCGAACATGTTCTCCGTCGTGAGGCCTGGCGCGCGCTCGCGAGCGTTCACCGCTCGCACGCGCCTCGTCTGGGCGTCGTACACCGTAGCTAGGAAGCCGCCGCCGAGACCCATGCATTGTGCACACGAGAGTCCCTCGCAAAATAGGGCCGCTATCGCTGCATCGACTGCCGAGCCGTTCTTTTCCAAGATTTCACTGTAAGAAAATCATAAAATATAGGTATGTAAGATTGTAGGTATGTAGTCAAGAGTTTTGAGTTAAGCAGGTAGGTACTTAGCAAGTCTATTTTTTTTAAATAAGATAGTAATTATGATAAAACCTACATTTCTAGATGTTATCAGCCACCTTTATATCATTGACAGATTATAGAAATGCCTTTGAAAGATAGGCGGTTTCTTTTTAAAATGAATAAATAATGACAATAAGATAAGCAAAAATACACTCTTTTGTGTACTTCAACATTCTACTCAAGTGAAGACTAGGACTACTTACACTTGCAATTTTAAAATATGACGAAACTATATTTATCACATAAAAATAGCATTATAAAATGCAAAATTAAAAATTTATGAATACATTTTAAACGTTGTGAACGTAGATTTTAACATTGGGAAAACAAAATATAATTTATGTTGTGTAATAAAAGACTGAAAAAAATCAATATGCACTGATATGTACTTAATTCTTCACAGAACAGATTTTTCTGTTCTGAGTAATTCTTTCTGTGATTTACATAAAATTCAAATTGTTCCAGTACTTTACAAATTTTGGATAAGAAGTAAGAACATAAGAAACAAAAACAATGCTACATGGAACAAATCATAAATTTACGCACTTCTTAACTTTTTGCGCGTACCTACTACCCATTCATTCAAATAAAACATTTGTACGGATTGTGAACGCTTTGTAATCCGTAAAGATTGCTGCTTTATTTTTCAATTAAATCATTTACATGTGAAAACATAAAAGAAATAGCTATGACTTATTTGAAATCTGTTATATACTTATTCATATATTAAATTAAAGGGCTGACTTTACAATTCCCAGATAAGAATTATTCCCCTGATATCGTATTAGTTAAGTCCTAAATGATCTAACGTTATCTCGGTACTCGTTCATAATTATTGTTAGTTATCTTTTTAATTCTCTATTATTGGTTAATCCAAATAATAATTTATGTGATTAGATTACTAATAGTTTTGCAACTAAGTTGATATTGCAAACTAAGTTTACCCTTACTTGTTTGGTGGGCATAATAAAGAAACAATCACTGAATGTGATTAAACAGAATCTAGTTATGCAATTTTATATGAAAAGCTGAAATACATTATATTGCTACTTAAGAAACACTAAGACTGTAGAATAGTGTCTTCACATTCGTCGCCAATGGCAGCAACGATTCGACGCTAGGCGCCCACGGCTGCAGCACGAGGGCTAGGCTACCTTGTTGACTTTACTATGGAATCCTCCGTAGTAGTGAATGTAGCTCAACGTCCAATAGAACTGCATTCATCGCCATTGGCAGCGACAATAGTGTGCAAGTAGCGCGGTGATTCGACGCCCGGCACTCATGGTTGCAGCACGAGAGATACCGTGTTGACTTTACTACAAAACCCTAAGTGTACGGCCATAGTGCCCGCTCTGGTAGAGCGTGGAGCGGGGCGGGGCGGGAAGCGTTTATGTTAAACAAATGATATCGCATAGTGGTGTCCTGAGTAGCGGCCCGGAGCGTCGGCGTCGTCGGCAACCACGGGCTTAACGCTGCCCGCCCCCGCCCAACTCCACGCTCTACACTCTGGCCGTACACTAATAGCCGTAGTAGTGAATGTAACTCACCGTCCAATAGTAGCGCATTCGTCGCCATTGGCAGCGACAATAGCGTGCAAGTAGCGCGGTGATTCAACGCCCGGCGCCCACGGCTGCAGCACGAGCACCGCCACCAGCGCGCCCGTCACCACCGCCGCCAACACGACGCCCAAGAAAAACCGACGTGACTTCCAAATTCTGGGAAAAATACAGAGTTTTCTCACCTTACTCGCTTACACCAATGTTTGCGAATAGAGTTTCATTTTTAATCTTTTTCTTATTGTATTACGGCTATCTATCTACTCTTACGCGACGGTAACGTTTGGACATTTCCAAACTCACACTAGGCCCTCTGATTGTTTTCGGCATTGCCTAATCAAATACTAGGTGGCCGTCCGCGGTTTCCCGCGTAGTTCCCGCTCTCCTAGGTTAAATCCTATGTTTTAATTCAGGCTATAAACTATATATGTGCCAAATTTCATTTCAGCCGTTTTTGCGTAATAGTCTAGTAAGACGAATTCATTTTGTTGGAGATAATAACAGTAATTCCTACACTCAAATTGATTTTAATTACCTATTGATTATACTTGAGTAGGTATGCAATAATATTTTTCAAGTTTTCCCCAAAAATTTATGGGAGCTTATTTTTGAAAGGTTGTAAAAATTGTATAATACTTCTATATTAAAAACATTTAAATCTTCACGAGTGAATTTTTATGTACAAACACGATATCTAAAAATTCACCCCAGTAATAGCAAAGGATTTCCAAAAAAACGAAATAAGTGAAAATAAAACAAACAACTAAATAAATAAACAAAGGGTGATTTTACATTATAATGTGTATTAAACGACTATAATCGATAAAATAGAAATTTTCACCATGGTGACTTCAATAGTTTTTTTTTATTAACAAAAAAGCTGACCCGGCAAACTGCGTTCCGCCTCACAGTCAATTAAGTAATGAGGAAATTTAGGATTTTAAAATTAATACAAAATTATAAAGTTCAATATTATAAGGTAATGCATCTCATCGATCTGACCCTTGGACGAATTCGTCCAAGATCTGACCTGTATGTAGCTCACAACTTGCAGTACATTAAAATCATGTACCTAATGCGAAAAATGTTGTAATGTATATAAAGATAAGTCTTACTTTGCGAGTCGACAATGTTTACTGTTAAAATTACCATAAAATGTACTAATATAATTAGTTTTTTTTTGTGATGGAAATTGACTTTACTGATATGAGTTAAGGTCATTTTTCAACTTGACGACTCTGTATGAAATAAAACATAGAGTTTTCCACACGACATTAAAAGCATGGAAAATAATAAAAAACTATTTTTTTTATTAAAAATCATTATCTGGACATTAATGATAAGTATTACTTTGTAATAATAAAAAAAATATTAATATTGTACTTAATACCTAATATTAATCTTAGTAATTGTTATGTATCGATGTTTTATTTTATTTTGATGTTAGTGAACTCGTGGCGAAGTTTCTTTGACGTTTTTGAATAAGAGCAAAGCCCGATATATTTTATCTCCTCATTCATCTCAAGATCGGGATTTCTTGCACTGACACGATAAGATATTTTGATTTAAAATATCTTCTGACTTATTATCCTTGTATTTGTGCCACAGGTTAGATGGGTTTGATGGGAAGCTTGACGAAATTAAGCTAGCAAATAATTGCGTATCTGACTTGGAGATGCAGAGATATTTTTTTGCTTCAACGATTGTCGTGTCCCAATAGGTATAGTTTTCTAGCAATTACAGCTCTTGACATGCAGCACGAAATGTTGGGCATATTGTACCATTAACAGGTGTTAGTGACTCAAATGATGATGGCGCAAAGACGCGTTGTTTAACAATGTAGTTCATCAGGGGCCGCATACATTTTGCGTTATTTTCAATACAAACCATAAACAACATTACGTGAGCTGTTAGAGACTTTTATACTCAATAATAATAAATTGCGTTTTGTTACACCATTTACAACAAATTAATGGCTAAACTGATATTAATTTGACTGATGTTTTTTTATTAATATTTTTATTTTTTATTAATTTTTACCCTATTCCGGCCGAAATCCATTCACACAAAAATCATGAATCGCTCCAGCCGTTCTTGAGTTATAAATGGTGTAACTAACACGACTTTGTTTAATATACAGTGGTTGTCACATAACGACAGTAGCCGGTTTTCATACAATCGAGGTAACTTTGGGGGCCTTGGTTCTCTACCAAGGATTGACCGAGCTGTGTTAAAAGTTACCTCGTTTGTATGAAAATCGACTATGTTTTTTGTGTATTTGGAGCAGGCGCATTAAATGCTACAGTCCATTTTTTCTAAATGTATTGTCTTAATTTTTTTATTTAAAGATATCATAAACCCTTAATATTTTTTGTAAAAAAATAACTTTTTACTCACGCTCGGAAAAGGAGGATTTGTCATTCAGTTTCCGCGTAGAAACTCGCTTTTTGCGGCCTAGCGCGGTAAAGTACTTTTTTAATTTAATACCTAAAATATGTCATAATGCGTTCCGAATCGCACTATTGACTTTTTTGTTACTTACATTTAATTCTTATTTTAAAAAGCTTTGAATTAATTATAATGGTTTTGGTTTTATTATATTATTTAAGTTCATTGGATCATAAAAACAATAACAATAAGATTAAACTATTTGTTAAAAGATTTTTTTATTAGGCTGGGTGAGATTTCACAACCTATGATTGGATTTCGGAACGAGACATAAATCTTTATTTTTAAATTGTATTTGTCTTGTACCTCATGTCAGTGTCAACATTTACGGAATCGTTTTTATTCTTATTAATAAGTAACGATATATTCCTACTTTAAATAACTTTGAATTAACTATAATACTCCCTTTTTTATTATTTTAGTTTTTTATATCATTAAAACAACGAGAATAAGATATATTTAGATTAAACTTTATGTTTAAAGAGTTTTTTACCGGAAGTAGACCGCGGAAACAACCATAAAATGTTCCTCGCCGTTGTGAGGTGAAAAATTGTGTGTTGCGCTAGGCAGAAAAGTTTTTAGCGTCTTGTAACTTTGAAATCCTCGCTTCGCTCAGGATTCAATCTTTGAACCACTCGCTACGCTACGTTCAATCCTAGAATCCTTCACTTGCTCAGCTTTCAATAGAGGTAACTCGGCGTTAAATAACCAACTTTCCAGCCTTGCATAACAAATAACTATTAATTTAAACAATTTTATTTCCGAAACCTCCCAAAATAAATAAATGATTTTTGGTTCTAAGGTAAAGGATGTTCAAAACAAATGAAATCCTACTCAAATCCCTACTGCAGATTTTTATCAGCATGAGTCATAGAATCGAGAATTTCGTATCCGTTTTCTTAAAACTCTCGCTCAAAAGGGGGAGGGGGGAAAATTGCAAGATGGGTTTCCAATAACCGCAAATAATTTTCAGGAAAAGAAATCAACAATGTAGGATTTAATGTGAATTTTATTTTATTTTGACAGGACTAGAATTGAATGACAAACATTCAAACCTCTAGTCATCCAAACATTTTATCTCATATTTATAATGTTAACTATGTAGAAGGATAACATGTAGGACTCCATTTTATAGCTACGATAATTTAGCGAGTTTTTGGATCATCAAATTTAATTTTTCTACAACAATAATCTATCTACTAAAAAGCAAAATCCACTATTGCGAAATGACACTAAGTACAGCTAACAAACAGTGAGCAGGGTGAGCTGGGGTGCGATTGCGTAAAGGTAACATTCGGATCCTGGCACGCGGCATGCGACCGCGACCACGATCGCGCCGCCTTGCCGCGCGACCCACTGCGTTGTATGAATTTATATGAAGCACTAAACAATGCAAGCGATCGGTCGCGCGACCGGTGGGCGTAACCAGCCCGCGACTTGGATCTATATTGTTGAATCACTCGTCGCGCGAGTGGCGAGGCGAATGGGGACGCGATCAGGCGATTAGCGACCTTGCAGGTGTAGTCATAGCTCGCCTTTCGTTTTGCCCCTCGCGCGCTCGTGCTGGGAGGCGGTACTACAGACGAAAACTGAAGCTATGTATATACGTGCAAGGTCGCTTTTACGGAATACGGAAACTCGAACGTCGCACGAAAATCAGTAGAATCCTCGAGACGAGTGAATGAAAATACAGCTACTGACCCTACTGCTCCGAGAGCAGTGCCGCCGCGCGACCCAGTCAATTAACACGTCATAATGTCGTCATTTACTGCCACAGATGACGAATTATTAATAGATTTGGTGTCTGATTAAGAGGCCCGCGAGATGTTAGTCTCCCATACAAACGTAATCCAAAATAATGCTGTAATTTCAATTCATTTTGGTATACGTTAGTATGTAGAGCTGACCGGTCGCCGGCATCTTAAGATGATGATCTAGTATCTCTTTGTCTACGAACGAAGCGGAAATACGAAAATCGTCTACTATTCAGTTAAATAGAATAAGTTACAGAGCTCCCTACTTACTTAAGGGTTTGAAAATGGGAATCTGAATACAAAAGTATTACCTACCCATATAGTAATATCATTTTGTTACTTACAAAGTGTAAAGATGGCGACGCGAGCGTAGTCGCGTCTGTTAGCAGTTCACAAACTATGCATTATTTTTTTAGACATTCACACAATACAATTTGAAAGCGCTTACGTATAATAAGTAAAATAATTTTTTTTTGGAAGATTGAAATCTCTATGCCGCTAAGTTACTGTCATCGGCCATATCACTTTCATTTTATATTTTTCAAAAAAAAAATCTGACTCTTTGATTAAAAAGGTTTTAATCAGTAATAGGTACACTACAGCAGACTAATGATTTTATATGGTGTACTTGATGCAGATATGTCATACTAGCTCAAATTATGAAAGTCGGTGGGACCTAGTGCCATCCCAAGCAATAACGTAGTGATTACTTGCTCAGTGGTCAGTCTGCTTCGAGGCGTCAGAGCGCAAATTGTAAACGTCAACTTTATACGTACGTTATTCGTTTGTGTTTCTTAAATGCACAAATCATGAAGCCAAAATTAACAAAATACATGGGATCTCGTGTCACAAGTGAGTGTGCATAAATATTTAGATTATTTACCATATTTTCATTTATTTTTCCAAATAATTTTATGAATGACGTTTGGAGGCCAATGTAATTGAAGAAAGAGAGAACAAACCAGGGAGCTAATTGTCTAATTTTAAAATCTATCGCAATCCCTTTCAATTCGTCAGTTGAAAGATATTGACATACTATTTGACATTTGATAGGGATTGTGATCGGGACGCGTTTTGAAAGGTATTGAATGAACGAAATTGAACTTTCTAAGCAAAGTGACACTCGAAAATATCAAAATATCAATCAAATGTATGGAGAAGTGTCAAAAAAAGTGTCGTTTAAAACATCATTTGTTCCGAAAGGGATTGCGTGGCCTATAAGTTACATAATTCCATAAATCACTATCACAATACCTTTGAAAGGGATTGCGATAGATTTTGAAATAAGACAATTAAGAGGGGTTTAGAACAATAAGGAAGGACGCTTGCATTGGATATAGATTAGTCAGATCAGAAGCGAATATTGATGGTGACTTTAATGCATGCAATATTAGTTTTCTGAAATGTCGTGTACGATGATTTCATCGAATTCGTTTTACTAGGTATAGTCCGTTTGTATACAACAAATACTAAAAAATAGAATAAAATCAATATTTAAGCCAATCCATACAATAAAAGTGACTTTTTGCCGTTTTTATAGATAACTAGTGGACCCGGCGAACTTCGCACCGCCTCAGAATTATTAAATGTTGTCTATATTTGTATCTCTTATACCTTAGAAGGGCTGCTAGGGTTCCTCATCAGGTGTAGGTACCAGGAGCTCTATTTGTGATTCTCTCGTCTCGAGGATTCTACTGATTTTCGTGTGACGTTTGTTTCCGTATTCCGTAAAAGCGACCTTGCCCGTATATTCATAGCTTCGCTTTTCGCCTCTAATACCGCCTCCCAACGCTAGCGCGAGGGGCAAAGCGAAAAGCGAGCTATGTCTACAAACGCAAGGTGGCTAATCGCCTGGTCGCCTCCCCATGAGCCTCGCCACTCGCGCGACGAGATGCTAAAATAGAGGTCCTGAGCTTGAATTTCTGTTAACATCATCATATCAGCCGCACGATGCCCACTGCCTGCTCTGTATGTGATGGGTTTAAGTAATTAAAGTTTATGTTCTTCTTTTCATAAAATTTTAATAATTAACTTAAATTTCAGTTAATAGTAACAAACTCAATGTTTTTTAATCAAATTCAGTAAATATGTTCTCCTTTTTATCATGTTTAATTTCACTACTATGTACTTTCTTTTCAATCGAGTGTCCACTCTGCGATTATAAAAATGTTGTTATATGCACAAGATAACATTTTGAAATTGGAATAATGTACACTCATTCAAATTAACTATCTCTTTCATTTCCGTGTTTTTCGTGTCATTTGTCCTACTTATACGTAAAACAATTGCAAATTGTCCATGTGTGCAGTCTTAGTCTACCTATCGTCTATAAATATCATTGCTATAGACGCAAATCTATTTTATCCGAAAAATCGAGACGAACATTTTCCACAAAATTGTTATCATAGGCACAGAATACTTAATAGTACAAGTATCATAGGTCAATATAGGTGTCTGAAATAAGCGAATCTCGCGACTGAATGTTGAAAACATTGTTGTTATGGCGTCAAAATTAGATATGATGGTGGTAGCTAAGCCACGCGAACTTACAACAAGTCCTACCACCAACTAAACAGAATACAATATGTACACCCGCTGGGAATCGAATCTGGGAACCCTGGGTCTGTACCACTAGACCACAAACGAATAAAATAATGAAAGGGGTGCTTAGGTAGGTAATTTTTCAATGAAAAAGTTTTACAGTCACTCACTGTAAGTAACCACATTATTCTGACGTTAGACTATAGCAAGCCCATGATAAATCATAATAGGAATACTTTACTAAAACGTGACACGGACAATGACTGCTGCCTACCTGGCGCAAGGTCGCGGTCGTCGCGTGAACTCGCTATAACAATGATAGAGAGATTTTTTGTGACCATCTGCAGTGATAAGTGATTGACCATAGGTATTCTTTTTTTATGAACTACGGGGAGACACTTAGCTTTCATCATACCTTATGTTAAGTATTGATAAGGCTAAGGATAAGGAAGATGGAAGCGAACCTTTCCCGAAATCCTCAGCCACTGAGGAACTGGCTATCTTATCTCAAACTGCCGGAACACAACAATGCTGAAAACATTGTTGTTATGGCATCAGGCTTAGATAAGATGGTGGTAGTTAGCCAGGCGGACTTACAACAATATATACCCCCGCTGGGTATCGAACCCGGGACCCCTGGGTCTGCTACCGGTGGTTGTACCACTAGACCACAAAGGCGGTTAAAATTCAGTTTAAAAGCTTTCTTTTCCATTCTTAGCTTAGTTTTATTATCAAATGATAAATTCATTCCACTAATCCACATCATTGGGTCCGCATTATGGATAATTTCCTATTGTTCTTATTCTTCCATAAGGAAGGCCAGTGTCCCAGCAGTGGGGACTTTAAAAGGGGCTGATGATATGACCATATTCATTCCTGCGAAGGAAGAAGAGACGCACTGATTGCAGGGAAAATTAGGAGCGAAACGAAAAGAAAATATAATTATAGGTGTTGTAACTTGTGACAATATGTGTGAAGCAAAATGTTCTCTGCAAATAAATAATTTATTTTAAAAAGAAAACCATAAAAACATCCAAGTTACGATTAGCCACTCTCAGTAGTTAGAAGAATGGTGGACATGAAAGTTAATTAATTGGTGTAAAGGTGGAGAGACCAAAAAAGGTTGCTAGATCCTTTATTAAATGTCAGGAATATAACTGGAGGAGGATTAGAATAAGGAGTGAACGGGATGATTGGAAGAGAAGAATTACTGAGCCAGCTCTAAATGAATTAGATAAGGCAGAGCCTGATAAAGACAAGGCAAAAACGGAAATTATTTTGGTGATAAAGATTAAAATAAAGATTAACAATCCGCATTTGTTAACTTGAATAAAATATAAAATCATCTTATATCATGATTTTATATTTTTTTAAAGTTATTGATTCTCAACGATTTTATCGCCGTATCACTAGTAAATTATTCGGTTTGAATGACTGCACACTGCACAGCCTATAACAACAATGCTGATTAGATTCTGAGTCCTTTGTGTAAGGTTTGTTTTGAATTAATTAAACGAGAACTGGAATTCTTCATGAAGTTAAGAGCTATTGTGCAGTTCATTGATTGTTATTCTTCACAATTACGACCACATTTTTTCCAGCCTGATTTTTTTTAAACTAAAACTTTGAGATTAAAGAGGAAGGATTTTAGTGAAACTTACTTTGTAGCTAATCAATACAACCATGATATTATGATGAGTGGAACAAGAAAATGAAAAATTTAACGAAATCGTTTCAATATTTGAAGGCGCCAAAGTAAAAGAGAGAGAGAACTCATGAACGAATTAATTATAAATTATATACCTACTTAAACTCTTTTACCGTATATATAATTATATATATATATATATGTCGCAGGATAATTAGATAAAACGATTTTTTGGTGAAAATCCAATGGTGTTGTCATCATATCATACAAATCAAATATAGATTTTGTCACAGAAAACTTAATCGGCTATATACAAATGCATTTTATACAAACCTGCAGTAGTAACCTAGTAGGATCAAGAAAATGAAAAATTTAACGAAATCGTTCCAATATTTGAAGGCGCCAAAGTAAGAGAGAGAGAGAACTCATGAACGAATTAATTATAAATTATATACCTACTTAAACTCTTTTACCGTATATATATATATGTCGCAGGATAATTAGATAAAACGATTTTTTTTTGCGAAAATCCTAGGGATATTGCGAAAACACGGATAATTGGACAATGGTGTTGTCATCATATCATACATATCAAATATAGATTTTGTCACAGAAAACTTAATCGGCTATATACAAATGCATTTTATACAAACCAATAAAAAATACTTTGCTTTTCCGCAAAAGCGTATAACAATTTACCGTGATTGCGCCCGTCTTTATCATACGATCATAAGTAAAGGTGAAGGTCTACTGGAATTGTTGACAACTTTTGTTCGATGGATACTCGGCATGGTGCTTAATTGCTTATCCACCGAAATTGTTGGCAACTTTTGTCACCAACATAGTGTAGACTACAGAAAAGATGTCGACTTTTCTTCGGTGGATACTCGGCTTAATAAGAGCGGTGTTTGCATAACTTTCATGTGCTCTGTACCTCCCATATTATTATAAACCCCTTTAAAATAAATTTAATTGTTCTATTTTTTATTACGTTTACAATATAGGCCTACTTTCTGTCTGACTTGATTGTTTTCTAATACCTATAATAATAAATAAATACTGTGACAATCACACATTATCTTTTACCATATTAGTGTCAAATTTAATAAAATATAAGTACTTTTTCATACTTATCAATGAAATTAAACATCAACTCTTTTTCATTCAATTGTAGTTAAGCACTGGAAAAAATAATAAAAAATTGCTTATTCATTTGAGCATAGAAAGAAGTAAATTGTTAATTTTATTTATTTACAAATAAATACAAATACAAAATACAAAAACAAATATGTTTATTCGTCATCACAGGTACACATTAAGTTGACAGGATATTTATAGTAAGTATCACCATGATGTACCAATTTAGGCATACGAATGTGATGGTAAGCATTTATATTTATGTTAACAAAGCTTTAAAATTTTAAATATTATTACAAATAATGTCAAATAAATCATAAGAATACAATTTCATATATCATTAAATTGGATTTCATCTCGTTATCATTCATTATAGGTATATCTACTTCTTGTCTTGTTTTTTTTTAAATAATACCTGCCTATAAGGTTCGTCTTTCTGCTTGACGGTATTTTTCTACTACCTACTTTACAACTCTCAGAAGATAAAACATTTTTTTTTATCGATTCTATATTTTTCTGCTTATAGTGACTAAGTGCGTAATACGCTAAAAACAATATTATTATTTTATTCGGTAAAACCAGAAAAATCTGAACCATGCTTACTTATCTGGGATCAATAATGAAAATTGTTGATATTTAAATATTGTTAACATACCGGGGTCACTGATAAAAATCGTGTTAAATTCTTAAGTTTACAACGTAGTAAACCTATTCGGAGCAAATCGAGGTCCCGAAGGTTAATTTTTATCTATTAATTTAAAATAAAAATACATGTATTGATCAAAAGAAACAACTTTGGAATCAAAGGTGGCCAATATCTCAGATTTATATTCTAATAATACCTACTTCCAATATTCAAATATTTAAATAGTAGAATTGAATATGAAATTACAGAATAATTTCATATTCAATTTTCTAGGCTCATTGGACAAAGGATATTTAAAATTTTTGAGTGTTTATAATAATGTGAAACGCTAACAGCAACTTGCCTGATTTTTACTGACTTCAAAAAAGAGGGAAATATCAATTCGACGCGTATTCTTTTATTTCTTTTTTAGGTCTGTACATATTTACATACACCGAATTCTCTGGCGTTAGTAAACCGATTTTAATATCTTTTTTATCTAAAAAACACAACTGAAATTTGACAGCGGTCCTGGCTAGTACTTACTTTTTTCATAATCCTTAAAAAATATTATATATTACGTTATGGCAGGATTGCGTTTACATACATCATCATAGACGACATTATTGTGATGGACCGATTTTAAGTGTAAGTGCGTCGTAATGTACGTTGATATTTTATAAACTTATCTAGTCCGCAAACTTACTAGGTTGCATGTTGTTGTTGGACAGTTTAAAAGACTAAGCAACAAGTTAGTCAACCATTTAAAAAATACCCGATATTTTTAACCGATTATTTATACTTAAATATAAAGTATTACAATAATTAACTGTCTGCAAAAGACCAACAATGGAAGAACGTTCCAGCAAAACGCTATGAAAAAAGGGGTAAATTCAGGAAATGCAACATATACAACATGAAAAATTACTTCTAGGATTTGTAGGTACTGAATGCGGATACCTACTTACTATTATTTATTCTGTACTTTTAATTTATAATCAGAGAGAAAAATTAGATAAAACAAAAAAATAATATAAATGTAATAAGCATTTTGAAACTTTATTGAATTACCGCCTGCCCGCGCCGTCGAATGATTAGATATCAATTATCTCAAATTAGTCACTGTTAATTAAAAACATGAATAAAGTATTTCACCCACGTGGTTCCTGTCCCCGTCGCTATTTTGGGATAAAATGTATCCTATGTTTTAATAAGGGCTATAAACTATCAACTACTTTGTACTTTGTATAGGAAAAAAAAAGTTTATTTTTAATTTCTTTTAAGAATTTAAGTTTACTATGTAGTAAACTTAAATTCTTACACAATATAGAGTTATAAGTAACATAACTCTATATTGTGTTCACTCAATTGAACTGTTTTATTTTGTTGTGGAAACTGTCTTTGGCTTTTGTATTACTCATTAAGTATAGCATTAAGGTAATATTGTATGCTGTTGTTTACCAGAAATAAATAAACAAACTACCAACTATAAACAAAATGCATCCAATTCCGTTCAGCCGTTATAGCGTGATTTACACATCCAAACATCTGCATCCAAACTTCGACATTTATAATATGAGTAGGAATAGGATTTCGTCCTACCAGAAGCTATAATACTGATGTTATCAACTTATCGCATAAAAGTTCGTTGATGTCTTTTCACCTAAAATTGCGAAAATCGTTTTCCTAATATTCTCAAGACTTAAAGTACATACCTAAGTTTAAATGCGCTCGTTCGGTTCCGATCAACTAAACCGATCAACCAGTTGGTCCAAATGAGACCAAAATTAGGTTTTCTTCCTATCGGATCAACTGTGAGTTTTCTATTTTCAAACGATGTTGCACTTTATTTTCAATTCTTCACGGACCAACTAACTAATAAAAGATAATGACAATATTTTATTTTTTAATAATGTGATTGAGTTTGGTAATTATATTGTGATTTGCGCCTACAATTTGTATGTAAGCTGAAAGTACCAGGGCAGCATAACCAACCAAGGAAGTTCTGATTCTAATTCAAGTAGGTATAACCCTGGTACTTTTCGTTCAATATTTTTTGTATTAGGTATAAATTTGTTGAGTTAACTGAGTATAAAGTTGTCCCGTTAGTAAAATAAAATAGTTGACTCGTTATTTCCCATCCAATCAACCAAATAGTTGAGCTCTTGGGAAGTAAAATAGTTGATCCGTTTCCAGTTGATCGGTTTAAGTTGGTAAGAACGGAAAATGGGGTTCAATGTCTTAAAGGATGCAAAAATAGCACGATATTGTAAAATCACATTTCATTTGAGTTACAGTATGAATGAAAGCAGTATTTTTTGAATTATAATATTGTTATGACATCATAAAACTACATATTGGTAAAACACATTATTTTTAATGAAAAACCGTTTCAAGTTGTCCATTACTAGATTGTGATAAGTACTCGTACTATCGCAGATCATAGAAGACCAGTATTACCTACGTTGTTGATGTTATACATCAAATATATAGGTTTGTATATATTATAATCACATAATATATAATAGTAAATATAATGTTCATCAGCATATCATCATCATCATCATAAAAAAAATCACAGATTACAAAGTTGACCGACAAAGACGACCCTGTTTGGCGCAGGGCTAACTAAGCCTGCTTTCTGCGCCAGAGGTCCCGCCGAGTTCGATTTTTCGAAGACCAATTTTGTGTGCATGAACATGTTTATTTGTCTTGGTCTGGGTGTTTAATATGTATATTATATATTTACAAAAAAACGTATATAAGTATGTTTATCCGTTATCTAGTATCCATAACATTAGTTCTTCATGAAACTTAACATGTAATAATTTAGACTTAGTTTCTAAGTGACATGGCTTGCGTCATCTTGAATAAGGTGGAAATGTAGTGATACTAACAAACACAAGTTCTTCCATTATTGTAAAACTAACCTACATTTTACAAATAAATTATTCTGATTCTGATTCTGATTCTGATGGGCTAGTTAGACGAGTCTCGAACCCGCAACCCTTTATTTATCACATGAAAATAGCATTATAATCCAAAATAAAATCTTATTGTATGTTTCCTTAATCAAAATATGTATTTTCGATACTTCCACGAATTCAAAGTTATAAGTTTTAGATTTATTTTCTTTTTATATATTGTAATAGTGGCTTCAGTGTATTCCTTATCACAAAGGAGTAATATCTACATCTATTATCTTGATAACTGTTTGATTAAGACAATGGTTTTCTTTTAAATGCAACCGCGTCTTTTTATATTCCTAAAAGCTTAAATCCACGTCCAAGCATAAACCAAGAAGCATAAACAAGCAAAAACATTTGATTCTTTTGAATTGCTTTTATGGAATGGTTTGCGACACACGTTTTGTATTTTTTCATTGTTAAAAAGGGGTTTTTTTTACCTTGTAACAATCTAAATAAAAGCCTGTTTATCTACTTATGGTACATAACGGATGATGCAATGGTTTACAAGCGAAGAAAGCCTAATAATAACGCGAGTGTCACATAATACTCATTCGATAAAAATGGTAACATTCACATTTTCTAATTTAATGTTTAAAAAACTTATATCACTTAAGTATTTGCAGTACCTACATAAAACCTAGCATTCCCGTATAACCTACTTTAAAAAATTCGGAACTTTGCATACCATTTGTAGGTATTGTATTGTATATTTTTTGAGCGAAGGTAAAATTAATCCTACACTTATACGACTACACTTTCAACAACAATCTGCCGACAAAATCTTTGGAGAAACAGGAAAACTAATAAACAATGTAGGTACCTCAGCCGGTGCATCTCGAGAAGAATACAACACATGGTTTTTAAATGCAATTTTCCCTTAAATTATCAGTTTCTGGGTTCGAAATATTTTCTGAATGAAACATAACTTTGAATGGTGATGCAAGAGAAATCGAACAATAAATAGTAAGGTAACATGTTTAAAAAAAATACGAATGTTTTCATTCTCACCTCATTGTGAAGAACGTGACACAACAGTATGCGCGCGAAGTGGCGCAGAGACTGCGCGGGCGCGGGCGCACCAAACGCAAATCTCGCTAAGGTCGTTTAGCAAGCCATTTATTACGTCCTATCCTTACTGTGATTAGATGTAATAGAATAAGTTGACATTTGGCTTATTATAAATAAGAGCTGTGTCATATTCATATCATCAAATTTATCAAATATTAAACTAATAAATAATAAATAGATACAGAGATAAATTGCTACTTATTATCACTTAAATAATAAAAGACGTCAAATAGGTACGATCGTAAGTACTAATGATGATGATGTAGTTTTTGTATACGTTAGTACTAGGTAGTATGGATAGTTAACCAAAACCACATATCTACCACGAACTTTTTTATCTATACAAATAATATCAATTGAAAACATAGGTATTATTAAACATAATATATAAAAAAAACATCTATCCACTCGCAAGATTAGAAACATCTTTTCATTGACTCGTTCGGTAAGTATTCCGTGTTGGGTATTGTAAAATTTGTAAATAATGTGCAAACGCTAGGTAACTATCGCGTTTAAGTTTAGTTCTGATAGATAATTATATACAGGGTGAAAAAAAAAAAAAAAATATATATATATATATATATATATATATATAGGGTGGAAAAAATCTATGGACCCTGGAGGGGGAGGCCCTGCTTGTTTCTACACGGTGTAGTTTGATGCGATTTCTTTCGACTAAAAATATGTTTAGTTGAAAGTACCAGGGTCGCTTTGCTAACCAAGAGTTATTACACTTGAAAAGCTGCTGCCTATAATAAAAAAAATCAAAATTCCCTTATTCCTATAAAATCTTAACTTAACAAACATCTTAAATAACTCCTGGTAAGCTAGGCGACCCTGGTGCTTTCCAGTAAAAATATTTATATTCGAAACGAAAGATATCGCTTAACTACAGAGTGTAGAAACAAGCCGGTTTTTCTATGCTTAATTGCTTCTACTTTAAAATCGGACCAAACGTCACAAAAAATAATAAAATTTAAAAGTGTCAGTTCGTCCGAATCGAAACTTTTCGGGCCAAACGTCACTAACTCTTACGACATTTTGCGATTTAAAACAACTTTCACTTGCTTCTAGATTTGATTAAAACCATCACACACTAAACTACATAATCTAGAAATTATTTTACTAAGGCCCACTTGCGCTAAGCCGGGCGCCTTAAGGCGCTATACGACTGAAGCAAGATAGCAATAAGAAAACGAAACGCGCGCGGGAGCGAGACCGATTTTGCAGATTAGGCGAGAATTTTCTTAAATTTTTGTATATTTAAGTTGTATATTTTAAGAGGTCCTAAAACGCTTTTTAACCTTCACGTTGCATTAAAATAATTATACGTCTTTTAATGTTCTGTGATAATAACATAAAACGGGTATTAAACGCGTATACTATGATAAGCCGTGGTCAGAGTTATGCTGTAACTCGCCATCTCTGAATCTCGCCCAACGGGCGAGTTTACACCTAAAACAATTTGAAATGGCAAACTCGCCTCATTTTTAATCTTTAGTGGTGACGGTTACGGCGCTTGTTTTTATAGTCATTTCGACCATTGTTGGATAAAGGCTTTCGCCAGTGAAGGGGCAAAGAAAACACAATGTTTTATACTAAATATTTACATTGGAGTTATACAAAAATAAATAAAAATATTTATATACTGCTTTATTAATATATTTATATTAAAAAAGCAGTATTTTTAAATAAGTATTTGAAATAAAAATAATTTGAAATAAAAAGAAGTTTATTTAATATAAAATAAGAGTTAAAGTCATGTTGTCTGATCATTTATTTATTACCTTAGTACACGAATTTACCTTTAGTACTTTTTACAGTATGAAATACAAAACATTATTTAACCGACTCTAAAAAAGGAGGAGCTCACAATTTGTCGGTTATGTTTTTTTATGTTAGTTCCACTATAACTTCGCTAGTATCGAACTGACTTATGTAAATAAGTAAGTAAGAAATTATTTTTAACCGACTTCCAAATAAGATAAGGTCTCAATAGTCGTTGTGTTTTTTTATGTATGTTCAACTGTAACTTCGCCAGTATTTAACCGACTTAAGTAAGTAATTATTTTTACCGAATTCCAAATAAGTGAAGGTCTCAATAGTCGGTTTACTTTTTATGTATGTTTTACTATTATTTCGTTAATTTCATAAAAAAATCATTTTTTATCTGGAAGACCAAAATCCCCAGAAGGTCACATGAAAATGTTACAGTGATCGGATCAATCGTTTTTTAAGAATCCTGTTTAATACTAACATTTAACAGGAATGATTGAAACAGGATTTTATTAACTTAACTATAAAGTTAATTTATTAAAATCTTATTTCAAAAACAAAAATCCATAATAGAAAAATAATATTTCGACTGCTAAGCCAAGATTTCAAATTGGCTAGGCTGCTGACAAATTGAGTACCTGCTCATTTTTTTAAGTCGGGTAAAATATTTGTTTTATATTTTCATACTGTAAACAGTAGGTATTAAAGGTAAATTCGTGTTAGTAATAAATAAATGATCAAATCCGACAACATCACTTACCTATTTAAATTCAAATTAAAAAAATCTAACTTTTTTTGAAAATAAAATAGTTATTACTAAAAATGCAATTTCTTTTGTCAGCCCGTGACGTGACCACGGCCAATGCAACTTGGTTGAAATTGAAACGTTGGGAATTTTAGGTAGGTGAAATACCTCTCACAGTATACGCGTTTTATACCTGTTTTATGTTATTATATTTTTTTCTTTTCGAATAGAAAAAGTGTCGTGGCAAAATCATAAAATCGTGTTTCTGGTCTGGAAAATAAGTAATGAAGTAGTGAGTTAAGAATTAGAAAAGAAAAGTATAGTTATCTGAATTGGTAAACTAGGTAATCTTATCGCATATAAAAGTAAACATACTTTACTACCATATCCAGATAATCTGTGATATCACACCGATTCAGTGTCATATCAACTTGTCTGGCGCAAAGTGGGCAGTTTATGTTACTTTTGAAACTATAGTAAATGCGGTAAACTTGCTTTTTAGTGTTCCGAACCTCTAAAGAAAAAAAAGGATTATAGGATCACTTTGTTGTCCGTCTGTCAGTCCGTCCGTTCGTACGACTGTGCTCGTTTATCTCGAGAACGCGTGGAGGTTATTGAGTTGAAATTAAAACCATACATTCAGGTCTATTGAAGCAGTAAAAAAATGCAACTTGTAAATTGACGTAAAAAAAAGATAGGACCGTTTACTTATGTCGCAAAAAACGTAAATTTCGACACCCTCAAGGGAATCAAAATTCATAGGGTACTTCCCGTTGACCTAAACTATAAAATTTGGCAAGTAATATCTATAATAGTCTTTTACTACGAATACAGGATTTTTTTTAAAAACAATACATTTGAAATTAAATCTTATACAGTATAGTCGTTAGTTTTGGAAACTGAAATTCGGGAAAAATCCCTTGAAGCTGTGAAAAAATCAAACTTAACGTTTTACCAAAATTAACGTTAAAAAAGTAAGGCCATTTATGCCGCAAAAACGTATACTTCGACATTCTCAAGGGAATCAAACTTTATAGGGTATTTCGCGTTGACCTAGACCGTTTTTCTGAGCTCCGGAAATTCTGCACTTTGACCCCCCCTAGCCCACCAGCACCCAGCTACTACAATTTGAAGTTTTAAACTTCCGCGTTGCATTTTATTAATTAATTACTGGTTTACAGGTATTACGTGCGATGAAAGTGATAGGCATTTACATCGATATAATGTGCGAGAAAGAATAAGTTCGAGAAAAATAAAATTTTTTATTTATAAACCTTTTCTTTCAGAGATTATGCAAGTTTTGGGCAAACGCTTTTTTAAAAATGATCACAAAATTTTCAGCTTTGAGAAAACTAGCGATTCAATGTTTAGAGTCTAGTAGTTTATTTACAATTAATGGTTTTTGGTAACAATTCAGAAAAAATATAAAAAATCAAATTGACCCCTGGTTGACTGCACTTAATTCGTTGCTAATAACCTCTAGTATAACTACTTTCAAGGAATAGGTCAGTTTCCATGTCACCCTGTATAAATATAGTTTCCGCCCGCGTGGTTCCTGTTCCCGTGGGAATATCGGGATAAAAAGTAGCCTATATTTTAATACTCCCCGCCCCTCAACTAACTCTATCTATGCCAAGGAAAAACAAGTCGATTGGTTGTTTAGTTAATTTATAATATTAGTTAAGATAGGATTAGGATTTTTAATAAAAAGTTTGCCAAAAAGGGCCCTTTCCAAACCCCTTCAAAAGGACTATTTTTAGCAACGACGGTACGGAGACGGTATATGCCTTTGTGGTGAGAGGTTGTATGTGCAAACCAATGTTACCATTTATCTCCAAAACTACTAGTCCGATTTTGATGCGGTTTGCAGTGATGGGTTCGGGTTTGATCGGTGCATGTTCTTAGATAGGTGTTACGGTGACAACTCACCAGAGGGTGCCGCAGTAAACATTTGTTTGAGCAAAACCAAAACTACTAGTCTGATTTTGATGCGGTTTCAGTAATGGGTTTTCTAGTAGTACAATACAATGTACATAATATAATATCTATGCTCTCTAAAAAGTTTGAAATAAAACACAAAATTTAAATTTTTATAAATACCCACGACGGTTAGAACGTAATTAAAAAAGGATAACATAATTTAAAAACCCCCGACTTAATTATCCGTCGGGGGCTGCCTTCACTTTTATAAATTTCAGCACGAATATAGATAACTTCAATTATTCACGTGACTATAAAACTGCAATACTATAATTCATTTAATGACAGCCCTCAACGGATAATTAACTCGGGGATTTAAATTATGTTATTCTTGATCAATTACGTTTTAACGTCGTAGGTGTACGAGTTAAATCGTACATGTATTTTGTATTGTTATTTTGATAAAACGTCAACGTTCATGTCACCGACCGCCGGCTGTTGACCTACATTAGATATAAGCATTTGACTTGTAAAATATAATTTAATAATTAGCGTTCAATAAAGACCGCGACAAGAACATTGTGTTCTATAAATTTTTAACCGACTTCATATCATTTCGGCTTATTTGGGCACTCACAGCATCAAGGAATTAAAGGAGTAGAATCACCACTTTCGCTTCTTCGACACCAATTCCTACAGTGGGTTTTTCAATAAAAAAAATTTTTTATCCACGATGGTACGGAGATGGTACCTATATGCGTTTAGGGTGAGAGGTTGTCTGTTTGTTTGAGCAAACAAATGTTGCCATTTATCTCCAAAACTACTAGTCCGCTTTTGATGCGGTTTTCAGTGATGGCTTCGGGTTGGATTGGTGCATGTTCTTAGATAGGTGTTACAGTGACAACTCACCAAGGGGCGCTGCAGTAAACATTTGTTTTGCAAACCAATGTTGACATTTATATCCAAAACTACTAGTCCGCCTTTCAGTGATGAGTACGGGTTTGATTGGTGCATGTTCTTAGATAGGTGTTACGGTGACAACTCACCAGGGGGCGCTGCAGTAAACTTTTGTTTTGCAAACCAATGTTGCCATTTATCTCCAAAACTACTAGTCCGATTTTGATGCGGTTTTCATTAGATAATGGGTTTAGGTTTGATTTGCGAACGTTCTTAGATAAGTGTAACGGTGACAACTCACCAGGGAGCGCTGCTGTAATTAATATTATAAGTGAACTAAACCAACAATCGACTTGATTTTTCATGGCATAGATAGAGTTAGTTGAAAGGACGGATAGTATTAAAATCTAGGCTACTTTTTATCCCGATATTCCCACGGGAACGGGAACCACGCAGGTCAAACCGTGGGCGGAAGCTATATTTTACAGAATGACATGGAAACTCGTCCTATTCCTTGAAAGGAGTTATAGGACTAGAGGTCATTAGCAACGAATTAAGTCCAGTCAACCAGGGGTCAAAACTGGATAGTTACCGAGTTGTGACAGTTCTTTGATTTTTTTGTTTTTTTTCTGAATTATTACCAAAAACCATTAATTGTAAAAAAACTACTCGACTCTAAACATTGAATCGATAGATTTCTAAAAGCTGAAAAGTTAGTGATCATTTTAAAAAACGCTTGCCCAAAACTTGCATAAACTCTGAAATAAAAGACTTTTAGTAACGATATTTTTTTTCTTTTGTATTTTTCTCGAATTTCGCCGTCAATTATTGGGAAAAAACTGTGTAGAAGTTGGCGTACAAATTAGTAAAATAACTAGCTAGTTTAGTTTTATAGGCTTTTTTTTAAACACCTAAAGAAAGTAAAAGTGATTAACTTTCTTTAGCTGTACAAAAAAATACAGCAAAAAGCCCTGTAGGGCAATTTTGAACGTGTATTCAAAAACGTGTTTTTCATTTTGATATGTAAATTAAATTTAGCTCGAAAAGTCAACAGTAACGTAGTAAAACATGTTTGTTTTAAGTATATTTAAAATACTGTGTCACTATTTATTAAAAAAAAACTCTCGGTATGATATAGTGTTTACCTGTTATTATTTATCGCGTTTACCTGTCAAAAGACAATGGATTTTGACAGTTGAGTGTCGTTAAAACGGTATATCCTACGATATAGATTGTCTTTTGGTGGACATCTATCCCCTGTAACACCACCACCGTGCCTAAGGCACCTTTGGGCGGTCACCCAACCGCGCCCCTCCTATCCTAATTGCGCTACTGAATATGGAAAAGCGTCTTTGAATTCCTTTTCCTAATGGCATCCCAATTATTTCCTAGTTCGGTCGGACACAACACACCGCGGCGCGGTGCCGGCGCCGCCCGTGCTCTGTCCGGTAAATCGAGTGCTCTAGAACCTAACAACCAAATTTTAGATTTAGAAAGATTTGGGTTTTAAATTTTGTTGTCAATTAGATTGGCTTTTTTCTCTTCAGACAAACAAGAAATAAAATATGGGTAACAAATGCCCGCCTTTCATGAGAAAGGCGGGCGCGCAAAGCAGAGCGGGCGGCACAAGCCGCCCCTAGCCTAGCATCCTGCCGCCCTGGGCCATGGCCCCCTTGGCCCTTAGTTAAATACACCACTAGCAGTGCGCCTCCTCAATTTTATGTACGTCATAAAATTGAGGAGGCCCACTGCTTTGCGCGCCCGCCTTTCATGATTGTTACCCATATTTTATTATTTCTTATTTGTCTGAAGAGAAAAGAGCCTACCTAATCATGCGATATAGGTACAGTTTTACTTAAGTCAATATTGTGGTTTTAGTCTGTGAAGTACCTACGACAGCTAGGTACATCCTACTATACGGCTGCTCGTCATCGTCAAGATCGTATCAAAGTGGTGAATTTACAGAAATACCACAGAATACTATAGTACAAGTATATTACTCAGTATTAGTACCTAGGCACCTGATTAAAATAAAAAGTCTTACAAATTGTTCTAAATAGTCTTTATTCCCAATAACGGGTCACAATAAGGAAAAAAAACGGTCAAGAGCGAGTCGGGCTCACGCACCGAGGCATGGTTTTATGAAAAAATTACAAAAATGAAAAATCTTTATTGCAACATTCACCAAAATTACAATTTAATGTAGCCCTGCCCTTTGAAAAAAAGTAAACTTGTGTTACAAAAGGCAGTTCCTTCCTATTAATGAATAAAGCTCATTGGGAATTGATGTAGGTAACAGCATACAGACTAATAAAATGAATTACAAACTAAAACCATGTTTTCTTTTACTATTAAAATAAAAAGAAAAACGCTACTAATAAAATACACTACGTGCGCGCGCGCGCGCGCGTGTGTGTGTGTGTGTGTGTGTGTGTGTGTGTGTGTGCTAATGTGCATAAAGTACTTCATGTATTCAATAAGCAGTAGACAAATAGGAGATCTTCGGTAGTACGATAGCCATCGTTTTTAAGCCAATTTGTTATTGCATTTTTAATTTGATAATTGCTCAGTTTTTCACTGAAATAAACTTTATTAAATTTGTTGTACAATAATGGAGCTAAGTAGTAGTAGCTATAATATAGTATATTCATTATTACTAGTCTATAGTATATAATATAGTCATTATTACTAGCTATATAATATAGCTAGTAATATTGACTTTCGGATTCTTGTTTTTGGAAATAAATATTTAATTATTTTATTAGGACTATTCGGTCTTTTCGAGACAAGTTGATGATATGCGGAGTACCTATGGAATCGCCGTATGCGTTGTTATTTAGAATAATTACAGATTTTTCTGTATGCAAACATCCGATTTTTTCAATTTTCATCATAAGTCGAAAACTAAGTATGTGGCCTAAAACAAAGTAAAAATATTTGCCCTAGTAGGCCCACTTTGAATTTTTAAGACCCCCTTTTAGTCCCTGTTGCAAAAAAAAATATATTAGTGTATTTCTTTCTTATTTGCAAAACAGTTGGGCAAACGTCATCAAAAACTATTCCAAATTTCAAGATGATAGCATTAGTAGTTCACTTATACTATTAAGTATTCTGTGGTAGTTCTTGATATATTCAGCTGTGACAGACTGAGTCGCACCATAAGGGTTCCTTTTTACCATTTTGGTACGGAACCCTAAAAAGATATCATTGTCCTCTCTGATACGAATTGAGAGTGAACATTTGGATTTGCCAGCCGCCGCGTCACAAATGGGAAGACAATTTCCAGTTATGAACCCGGGGAAGGAAGTAAAACATATAGGTAGTAGGCAACTAATGATAATGATAATTCGAATTATTTACAAAATATTTATTTGATGATTTTCTAGAATTAAATTAAGCTTCGTATAAATTATATTCATAATTAATAACAGAGTCTTGTTTTGTTTGGTAACTTAAAGAATAAAATACAATTATTTGTTTCGTACTTAACTACTAAGTAGTTACATTACGTTCTAGGCATTTTTAACTATTTGCAGGTTACAATAGGCACAGTAGGGACAATATTACTGCGCATACCTACCTGGGGGGCTATCGCGTAAAAAATATGGATATGGACATGGGCTTCATTTGACAGTTAAATGACCATATTATGGTAATTTTATGAGCTTCAACTGTCAAATGAAGCCCATACCATACCCAGATTTTTTACGCGATAGCCCTGCTGTTTGACAAGGTTGATTGTTTATGATTTTTTGATTTCTTGCATTTTTCAATTATTTTTATACTTATTTTAAATAGAAAAATATTGGAAAAAAAAATCGGCCACAAGTGCATTCTCAGATGGGACTAGAACCCCACGACCTTTGGGAATCCGGCCCATTGCTCTAACCACTAAGTAAAAGTTTTAAGTCTCGGTGATTCTCAAAGTCCGGGAAGTCTCGGTGATTCCCAAACTCCGGGTTCGAGTGTGGCCGAGTGGCCGAGTTGATTTTTCCTATATTTTTCTATTTAAAATTTATATTGTAGCATTGCTATGCTACCTACTGGGCATGCGTAGTCGAGCCCTTTATCTCGTCGCATGCCGTACTATATTATATTTACAAAGAGCTAGTATCTACTGAGAGAAATTGTTCGTTCGTCATTGGCTGAAGATGAGGCGCAGAGCAGTGGCGAGGGGTCAAAATATGGCGAAGTTATGACCAACAAAAATCCACAAATCAGAGAATAATAAACATGGAAAATAAATAAAAAATTGTTCACTTTGCAACTGACCTAGCATCCACGTAAGTTAAGTTTAACTAATTGATGACAATATTTAATGACATTGATCTGCATGGTGGATTGCTGGTGTGGGATTTCTAAAAGGGAAGCCGATTCGAATCAGTATGTATCACAGACATAGATTTAGATCTATGTCTGTGGTATGTATGGACGCCACGGCATAGGCAATCCCCTCGTTATACAATCGATCGGAAGACAAATTCTCGTTTCACTCTCTCGAAAAAAAAAGGATGTTAATGGGACTAACAATGAAAGGCTTTTGCTTCACGCTTTTGAGGGCTCGTCAAAATTTGATTTCCATCCAACGGAATGGTTACAATTAGCATAATAATGGTGCACTCTTTTTTCTACTTTATCCACTCAGGCCCTGGATTATGAAACACAATACATGTATTCTATTGTTCTCTGGACACTGGTGTCCTGCTAGCCAATGATTAATTAATAGAATAGAATTTCTGATTGTAAAATATTATAGTCATTTCATATATAAAAATATGGAGGTAGTATGTAGCACCTATGCATTTATACATGGCCTTGAAAACCGCACATAAAATCAGTTTGGTGGTATTCTACAAGGAGTAGCTTGTAGGTATGTAACTCGTACAAAAATTATTAGATTAAGTATTATTTAGTGCCATTTTCATAGGTACATACCTACTGAAGTTTCGAGATTTGATAGAATATCCTTGACCGATATAATTTTACTAAAATATCTGATTTGAATAAGAATAGAATTGGCTGTTGACTAACTGTCAAACTCCTATCGAATTTGAAAACGTGTTCTAGGCTTAGTAAAAAAAATTATGAGATATACCTAGACCGGACTTAAACGGAACTACGTTTTCCTATATTTTTTTTTGACATTACGTGCTCGATATTATTTCGTGGTAACCCTACGGAATTGTCTAAAGAAAGACAATTTGTATAATTTTAATATGCCGTAGTAAGCATTGACTGTACTTACAATAAAATAGTTACAACTTTAATTTCACATTTCTAATTTAAATATTCTCAGAATAACAATTCCTTTTAATAACATTTGTGAAATATACCAGGCAGATAAATTTATATCGTTAGATCGTTTTTATAGCACCATCATCGACGGTTTTTTGTATACCTACAATTTCCTTACCGACCTTACAGTCCTTGCCTTGATCTAATCCAATGTGGCCATAAATTATATAAATGTGGCGATAACTAGTATACCTAACTAAGTATAATTATAGCATTGCTTTGACATATTATTCGTCAACAATAATAATCGTATTGCAGAAGTATTTCCGCAAGCAATAAACATTTGCACTGCTTACAATATTTTACAAAAATATTTTTGAAAGAATTCTTGAACGGTACTAGCCGCCCATGACACGGAATCATATTTTAAACAAAATAAATAAATTAATAATTTTCCATTGAGCTATAATGTACGTCAGTACAATAATACTTCAATGAAATTTTTTATTTCCTTGATAAAGGCTAATACCTAAATTGATTTTCTGTTTTAAGCATGGGAAAGTCATAATACAATCATCATCAGAAAAATAGCACCTTTTAAAAAACCCACTTTTAAACTTAGTTAAACCTTATTTGAAATCAATTTACGATGGAAATGCTGTAGGTATATTCATTTGAAAGGTATCAAAAAGGAGTAAATACCCGAAAAAAACTTTTTTATTTTTATTTAGAAAAAAAGAAAAGTTTACAAAACAATGCACTTCTTAATTAAAATCTGCTTTTTGTATTAAAACTTACGTTTTTAACTTTTTAACGGTTAGATAACGATTCACCTCCTTATTCAATTATTATACATTATTATTATACCTGCATTGACCCACAAATTGTAGCACAATTGCTCAACCAGTGGCCCATATAAGGAACAATATTGCATTTTTTTTAATGGCACATTTGTGTTATTAATGTATTTTTTTAATGCAATGAAATGATGTTTATTTACTAGGCTTTCAAACGAGGCCAATATTGGTGGGGTACTTGCCGCTGCCGTATACCTACGCATTTATTTTAATAACGCTTATGTTTTTATTTTTAAGGGTGCATTTTTTTGACGTTAATTGTTTATTTCTTTAATTAGTACAGTCAACAGCGCCTTTGGTTGTACTACTTAGTTGATATAGATTATCGGCTTAGTTAGGTACTTAAGTTGTAAATATAAACTTGGCCGACGTGTTTTCGAGTGTAAATATTTTCGAAACCTCGTAATCGTAAATATAAATAATACCTACCGATATAGCTTAGTCATAAGGTCATAACCATAATCAACAAGATATTTCTGCCAAAAAAAATTATAACACTGGGTTTCGAAATCGAAGATTACTCAACTGTGTTCGAGCCTAACTTCGTTAAAAGTTATTCGCCATCAATTTATGTTCGACAAAATATTTAGTAGGCATTTTGTACTGTATTAATTGAAAAATATACCAAGGCGTTAAATCAACAGACATGTTAACTGAAAAAAACATCCCAATATTAACTTCTGTTTTGTCCTTTATAACACCAAATAACAAACATCTAACCAAATATGGGCGTGGCATGTCTAGTTAGGTAGCAAAACAAGCAAAAAAAAACGTTATCCAAGGTAGACGGAAAACGTCGTCGCGTTCGCCTATGGGAGGGGTATTCTTCACTTCATCCAATCATCTTTGCTTGCGAACATATTATGGATCTTTTTTTGTTAAATTGCAGGAGTCAATGTTTTGCTTGACATGTTATGTTATTTTTTGGAGCAGCAGACCCGTCTTAAAGTGTTTGTTGTCGAAATATTATTTTGTTGAGCAAGTATCTTGCCCAAGTCAAGTTACTTAACAAATGAATATACCACTCTGCGTTTCTGTCTTTAAATTAAATAATATTAGTTTATCAGCAAAAAAATCAAAGCCAGTTTCAGAACAAAAGTACTAATGCACTGGAAATAATGTTTCCAATGTATTGTTTACAAATGAATAGAGGATTCCTACAAAGAACAACAGAATGATGTCACACTTCTTTCCAACAACAATACTCACTACTTACGCTCCTTGTGAGATTATTCAAAATAAAGAAATTACATAACAAGAACTAATGAAGTTAGCATGGTTTTGAATTTGTTTCAGACTCACACTAATTTTGATTTGTTGGGTTACATTGTGATGTAGATTTCAAATTCCAATAACAATAACCTACTTATTTAGTATCGCCATCGTCTTGCCCTTACCTTAATTTAGGTTGGCGTGTTAATACATCCATCTCGCTATTTTCTTACACAGACAATATATGTTGCTTAATACACAGAGGTACCCAGATCACGAATTTCATAACAGTCACTTTCACATTATACTATGAAACAAAATGGACTTTCAAATCTTTTAATAAGTCTTAGGCATTTGTTCTACAAGGAATGGGATTTTAAATTAA
Source organism: Chrysoteuchia culmella (assembly GCA_910589605.1). Taxonomy (NCBI): domain Eukaryota; kingdom Metazoa; phylum Arthropoda; class Insecta; order Lepidoptera; family Crambidae; genus Chrysoteuchia; species Chrysoteuchia culmella. The sequence continues at coordinate 10,703,600 of OU342651.1, forward strand.
ATTTTACATCCCTTTGAAAGTCTAAAACAGGAATATTTAAATTATTTTGATTATATGATAGTGAATGAGCCTCTCATAACATTACTAGGTAATATAAAAATGCCACCCATGCTGAGATGATAAGACACTGTTCATTCTTTGGCATTCATATGCAGTCACATTATATGCCGTTCTCTATTCAAGAGTACAATATTGTGACCTTGTCTAAGGCTGCGTTTCCATAGAAGCGGAGCTGCGTGGAGCTCAGCTAAGCGGGGCTGTGTAAAGAGGTCAGTGTTTCCATTGAAGCTGCGCAATGATGAGTGGTGCAGAGCTAAGCTGTGTAGCTGGTTGAAGATGAGCCGAGCGGGGCTGTGCTAAGCTGTATTATAGCTAGCTCAAGTTAAGCCGAGCGCCCGAGGGCCCGCAAATCCCTGCTCAGCCCCGCTTCACCTAACACAACTACTTAGATCAACTCCGCATCGCTGACAAAGCTCCGCTCTGCACAACACGCTATACATTTTAATATAATTCTTCTCAATTCAGCTAATACAGTTTCCACTGAAGTGAAGCAGAGATGAGCTGTGTGATTTGAGCAATATCATTGGTAAATTTTTGTAAGTCTCAGCTCAGCTCCGCTTCTATGGAAACGCAGCCTTAAGATCAATATAAAAACTATCTTAATTTATATAGGCTAATCTTATTTTAGATAAAACAATTAACACTGTGATTTAATTATTGAATACAAATATCTAAGTAAATAGTTACTTGTGGGCTAGTCTGGAGTTCGCGACCTCGGTGGTTCGTGGCCAAAGCAGTGTTTATGTGTAGGATCTTTATAGGAATTTTCATGTAATACACTATGGGAACTCGTACGACACTTAGTCAAACATAACTCATAGTCATCAGTGAGTGTGCGGAACAGCACATTCTCTTCTGCTGAAAGCTTGGATAGTACCAACTCTAACAGGTCTCTCTGGAAAATAGAGTAAACCAAATTTTTAGGCTGATAATAATTTACGTATTGTACAATTAACAGCAGCTACAGCTTTACACTTTGATCTTGAGAGTCCCCTTACTTCGCTCGTAATAGCAGCAGGTTTCGTAATGCAAATGTAAAGCCATATGTGCTGTTGACCATACATAAACTGATTTAAAAAGCCAAGTGGGAATTTTTAGACATGTTTAATAAATAAAAGAACATATACAGGTAATTAAAACATAATTTTTGCTTGCATTAAATGTAAGGAAAACATACTATGCAGCCTACTGCATAGTATGTTTTCCTTATTATTTCCTTATTATAGTATATTATTATGTATTTCATTCATACCTTACTGGGCTCTAAGCAGCACGAAACACAGTGTTCATAAATTATACAGCAGTGATTGTCTTTGCAAGATTCACAGTTGTACCTCTGTGAGAAGTCTGACATCGGGTCACAGCAACCATTCTTCAGTACATCAGTTCTATGACATATATAGCCTGAAAATCAATTTTATACTATGTTCAATTCAAAGTCACACATATAATGTCTAATTTGGCCAAAACATATGAAGAATTCTTTTCATGTTTAAACCCATAAAAAATACAGTTGAAGAATTTTTTTTTTAGAAGACTACCTTCTCTTAACAGTATTGAGCAACAATACAAAACTCACCTCTATCATCAACTAAGTAGAGTTTCCCTTGCACAGAATTTCGGCAAGTTATACTATCATTTGCGTCTTTGTGTTCTTGAAGAGTGCGCCACACAAATGGCTTCCTTTCTATCATTATTTCCTGATACATCATATTCCGACTATTACCCTAAGAAGCAAAAGAAAATGTTGTTTACCGACTTGTTGTTTTGGCATTGAACTAAGGTTTCTTCGAATAAAAATAGTAGGTACTAACCTCTCTAAGAAAACTCACGATACAATAGGTCAGCGAAGATGCAAATATAATCCCAAGGACTAATCGCCTTCGTATAAACCTTACTAATGCAGCATACCACATTTTACAGCAACTGATTCCATTCAATAAAATAAAACATGAAATAATATGCGTGCAAGCATCACAAATTATTATCATCTTTAATTGCAACACTGACGCGTTGGCTTCATCACTTCACACAGAACCATTGTAGCTGATTCTTCTGTAATTATTACATACAATAAGATAAATACTTTAAATAGCTTACACTGGCTAAATTATTTGTATTAATTTTAATAAAAAGATAAATAATTCTATGAATGAAACGAAAACAAGACAAGATCAAGAATGACAGCATCTGTCATTGTCACTGTCAACAACACAACATGGTTTTTTAATTCGTTTAAGAACAGGCTAGGGTCATAGACCATACTGCCTCATATAGAACATCAATATTAATAAAAATGTATGCTGTGCGTGCCATTGACAACATGAACTGATGATCGATCACTCTGCTTAATGTACCTGCTACAAGAAACGTCTTACCTGAAAGCTTGCCTCCGCAATTGGGTTTGCGCAAGTAAGACGGAGCGTGTCGCCGGCAAGACGGTATCCCATGCAGTCCTGAAAGCGCGGCTCCTGCAATCACTGAAATGCTAAAGATACGGACTGCGCAAACTTGGACTGCACGGTTTTGACTTTGCCTGCACGTGTGGCCCGTCGTCTAGTCCGCGCTTCAGCCGCCGCCTCAGTCCGTCAAAATTGTTTCCGATTTTTTCATTGATCAAAAGAAGTTTGTGATCTGATCACTTAATGATTTTCTTACAAAATACCTATTTCCGTACGGTGCGACACAAAAGATGAAAATAATTGGTGGCGCCGCTAGTCAATATCTAGCAAATATTTCACTATTTCCACTTTTTGATACGAAAATAAATATTTATTATGAAGACGGTTATTAGTTCGTCGTATCCCACGAAAAGAGGCGTAAATGCAAAACAGCTACTTTTCAGAAGCTTTTTTGTCCTTTTCATTAAAATAAATTAATAAACTCATTTGCAAAAAAAACGGGCACCTAAGCAATGAACCATTTCAAATGTTAATAATTGCTTTGTTTGATAACTATAGGTAGTTTTATCCTCACAATTTGGTAAATTAATAAGAAAGTAATCGTTTTCATCAGTATTTCATAAAATTTAGATACAATTTATGGGAAATAATGCTAAACCTCGCTAGTGCATAGTGTAGTAGTAGTGCATGTTCGCTAGTAGTGCATATACTCATGAAGTAAAAATAAAAAAGTTTTTTTGTTTGTTTTTCTTTAATAAAGTAAAAGCAGATAAATGTTTAGTATCTAGCTAAAATCACAGCTTGAATTCGTCTGGGCATGCTAGCGAGTATATCCCGGATACTTGCTTGCGGAATACGTTCCCACTCCGCAGTAATCACATTCTTCAGCTCTCTGATGGTCTGCGGAGCCGGGTGTACTGATCTCACACGCCGTTTCAGAATGTCCCAGACATGCTCTATGGGATTGAGGTCGGGACTTCGAGCTGGCCAATCCAAACGACGAATGCCGAACTCTTGCACATACGAATTAACATCGCGGGATCGCTGGGTGCGAGCATTGTCGTCCATAAAAATCGAGTCTTCACCTAGAGCGGCCAATGCGGGTTGTGCATGAGGAATTACAACTTCCGTTATGTATCGATGCCCAGTCAGTGAGCCGTTTTCAATGAAGACTAACTCTGTACGATCCATTGAATTTATTCCTGCCCAAAACATAACAGAGCCCCCACCATAAGGTGTGATTTCTTCGAAACATGCCTCTGCAAAGCGTTCTCTTTGTCTTCTTAGCACTCGCCGACGTCGATCTTCACCGGACAGAGATATCCTGGCTTCATCAGAGAACAAAACCCTATTCCAATCTTCTTGAGTCCATGATTCACAATTTCTAGCGAACCTAAGCCTGTGAACTCTGTGCTCACGGAGTAATTTGGGGCCGCGGGCCGGCCGGTGACTGCGTATATTGGCAGCGAGAAGCCTCCTCCTGACCGTCCATAAACTAATATGCATATTTCTTACTTCTTGGAGGTTGTTCTTAAGATCCACATACGAAGATTTGCGATTTCTCAAGCGCGACTCACAAGAAAACGATCATCCCGTGGTTGGGTACATGGTTTTCTTCCAGAACCAGGCCTTCTCTCGACGGAACCAGTCTCCTGATATCGCTGCCAGGTCCTTTGGACTGTCGAGCGACTAACATTTAGCCTCCTAGCCACGAAACATTGGCTGCAACCCTCTTCAAGCAGCGCGATAATTTTGGTAGCTTTTACCACTTTATCTACCATTTTTGATACAGTCAAACAGCAATAAATAAAGCTTTGACAGTCAAGGATATGAAATTAATCGATAAAAATTGAATAAAAGTTATGAAAGTAGATGTTAACTTCTGGAACTTCGCGCCAAAAATGTAGGATAAAAAGGGGTTTTCTGTAAAAATTAGCATCAAATGAAAATTTGAATTTAGAACGTACATTTTAAACACCACAGCATTTTTAAAACCGGCCAGTAACGTGTACAAACACATACGATTGAAACCTTTTTGGTATTGTATCTTTTTAAAGATGAATGAAAATCAAAACCGCCCATTTTTTTTGCAAATGACTGTATACCTACCTAATTGTCCTTTTTCATATTAAAATGAATTAAGTACTTGCCTACTTTAGAAGATATCAAAAGTTGTTAGTAAGATCCTACATAAATAATAATAATAATTAGAAATAAATAAAGACAATATTTTATAGGTACGTAAACTTTCCTACAGTTTGTAAAGTAATTTTATTCCTTCTTCTGAAATTGATCGATATTGCTGCATCGACGGTTGAGTCCAACCCTTATTGATTATCTATTCAATCAAAATAATTCGTATGTAGGACACTAAGTTTTGCTGCTTTTAACCGACTTCAAAAAAAGGAGGAGGTTATCAATTGGAGTGTATGTTTTTAGGGTTTCGTAGCCTAAAGGCAAAAAACGAAACCCTTATAGATTCGCCCAATCCGATGTATGTCACAGCCACTTTATTCCAACACTATGAGGATTACACGGTTGAAACCTGATAGGTAGATGTATTCTGTAAATCGCTTTACGGTTTTTAATATATGAATTAAGGGGGGCTCCCCATACATATAACTGACACTGAATTTTTTTTCGTCAAACCTATATGTGTGGGGTATCTATAGATAGGTCTTTAAAAATTGCATTGAGGTTTTTAAAACGATTTTTTCTCAAAGTCAACCGTTTGAAAGATGTACACTTCCAAAGTGGTAAAAAGTGTGTCCCTCCCCCATCTAACTTTTGAAATAAGAGAGATAAAATAAAAAAAATATATATATGCTGTAGATCTTGATAAAAACTTTCAACGAAATGGTTTGAACGAAATATGGTTGTCAGTTTTAGAAATATAGCATTTTTCCCGAAGGGATTTGTAACTTTTTTTTTATCAAACCTATACATGAGGCGTCTTTAAAAATTACATTGAAGTTCCTATTACAGTTTTTTCTCAAAATCAACCGTTTGAAAGATATACACTTCCAAAGTGGTAAAATGTCACAGCCACTTTATTCCAAAACTATGAAGATTACACAGTTGAAACTTGGTCGGTAGATGTATTCTGTAAACCGCTTTACGGTTTATACACAAAAATAAAAAAAATATGAATTAAAGGGGGGCTCCCCATACATGGAACTGTTACTGAAATTTTTTATTTCATCATACCTATACGCGTGGGATATCATTAGATAGATCTTTAAAAATTACATTGAGGCTTCTAAAACAGTTTTTTCTCAAAGTCAACCGTTTGAAACTTTTAAAATAAGAAAAAAAAAAGAAAAATAAAAAATAAAAAGAATATGATGTAGATCTTTATAAAAACTTTCAACAAAAATTGGTTTGAACGATATATATTTAGTAGTTCAGAACTATAACACATTTTCGCAAATATAACTTTGTCATTCATACAAACACTATGAAAAACAAAGTTATTTTTGCAGACGAAAAATTATAGTGGCATTTTGGCAAAAATAATAATAGAAACTTTTTTGCACACGATACAAAAACAAACGCATACAGAGAAAAAGAAAAAAAGAGGAACACACAATAGGCGGCCTTATTGCTACGTAGCAATCTCTTCCAGGCAACCTTGGGTGAGAGACGAAACCCTTCATGTGCGAGTTCGACTTGCAGTTGGCCGATTTTTTTTTATTGTTTGTTACCTCAGTACTCGGTCATTTATGAACCGATTTGAATAATTATTTTTTTGTTATAATGGGTATACATTCAAGTTGGTCCCATTGTCGTCAAGACAGGATCTGATGACGGGATCCCCGTAAAATCCAGGGAACTCTTCAAATGTTATAGGCACACCTACATTGATTTCGGTGTTTTCATTTATGAAAACACCGAAATCAATAAGTAACTCGTGCATTTGCTTTCATAAAGCGCCATTTGGTGGAGTGGAACCTTGGACGGTGGTTAATTCGTCCAAGAGTGGAACGGATGATAAAGACCCCACGTAGTCATCGGAACTATTAAATACTAATTACCTCAATACTCGGTCATTTATGAACTGATTTGAATGATTCCTTTTTTGTTTGAAAGGGTGCAATTTAAGCTTGTCCTATAGTCGCCAAGACAGGATCTGATAATTGGATCCTGGAGAAATCAAGGGAACTCTTCAAATTTTATAGGCACACCTACATCGATTTCGGTGTTTTCTTAAGTAACTCGTGCAGTTGCTTCCATAAAGCACCATTTGGTGGAGTGCAAGTGCAACGGATGGTGAAGACCACCCATGGTCATCGGAACTATTAAATACTAAGTATGTATATCACAGGTGCGATACGGTTCCTAAGCAATTATGCTCCTCACGGTGGACATGGTGAAAAGTACTAAGCTTATCTAACTATTAAAACATTTACATTTATATTTTTATATTTATATTTTAACATTTATATTGTTGTTATTTTTTGTGTGTTTATATAAGTTTGGGAAGGATTGTATCAGTAAAAAAAACCTTGCAAGTAGATCTTCGAATCAGAATTTTTATTAAATCTTTTACTATTACAATTTTTCCTTTACCCACAGGATTGCATTGTGTATATATTAAAGTAAATACATATATATATATATATATATATATATATATATATATATATATATATATATTTATAAGTTTCTAGCAGACTGTATTTCGCATGCCGTGGTAGCCTTTAATTAAGGTGACACTATTCCTAGATTACGCTGATATTGTATCTTATCCATGTATATTAGTGGTTACCTTGTTGGCTGTCCTTAAATAAATGAAAAAAAAAAAAAAAAAAAAATACAAAAAATTTAAATAAAAAAAGAAATCAAATATTTTAAACCCGACTTCAAAAAGTAAAATATTAAAATGAAAACCAAAAAATAATTAATAGAAACGTGCCATCCAGGGCATTAATGGTGCATTCTACATTGCACTTCTTTTTGTAGGTTAATGCCTACGTTAAATTTTTTTCGTTCTAGCTGGAACCCACTCCAAAAAGTATACCTACAGGGTGTTAAAAGACCCTTATCGAAGACGAAAACCACGTAGTTTCTCCATCGTTACTATCATTTTCTTGTATGAGGCCAACTCTGGGAACCTAATAGCTAAGGAGTTATTGAGGATCAAAGTCAACATTTATTTTTAAATATAATCGTTTAAAGTTACAAAACCGCAATGAATATACCAATCAATGAAAAACTGGGCCCCGGCCGCCTGCTCATACCCTCTAGCTAGACACACACACACACACACGTTGTTGCACACGCTCCATTGCGTATAAAAATAGCACCTATATTTTTTTAACTAAAAACAAGTCGTTTCCTGGCATTTTTTTTTTCGTATTCTAAATTAGTTCGATGAAACTATGCATATATTACTTTTAACACCCTGTATTTTGAAGACGGTTTCTGTTTGGTATTTTTTGGTTTAATTTTATATTTTACTTTTGACGTCGGGTTTTTTTTATTATTTTGTTTTATTTTTTAGGGTTCCGTAGCCGGCAAAAAACGGAACCCCGTGTAGATTCGTCATGTCTGTCTGTCCGTCCGTATGCCACCACTTTATTCCAAAACTATGGTTAAATATAGGTGTCTTTAAAAATTACATTGAGATTCCTAAAACAGTTTTTTCTCAAAGTCAACTGTTTGAAAGATATACACTTTCAAAGTGGTAAAATGTGAAACGAAATATATTTAGCAGTTTCAGAGCTATAGCACATTTTCCAAAACCGCAATAATCGGGAAAATCAAAATACCCCTAAAAACCTAAAAATACGGACAATTACAACTTACTTCGTGCTTATACCTACATAGCAATCTCTTCCAGGCAACCTTGGGTGAGAGACGGAACCCTTCATGTGTGAGTTTGACTCGCTCTTTATACGATTTTGTTTGTGTTAGTGTCGTATACATGTTATTTTTTATGTAAATATACAGAACTGCAATTGTTTGCACATCTAAGGCTACTTTCAGTACGGAAGCCACGTTACTCTATGGTACTTGTATAATAATTCTATCTGATTTGTGCTCTATGGCTAGAATGTATAACATTTCGACTGTTCATTAATTTTATGAATTGTTTTGTTTTCAGTATGCGGGTTTTTAAACTACTTAAAATTTCATACAATAATAACAAAAAATTACAACTTTTCCGTTCAAGACTCCACAAAAAGTCAAAACAAAATTATTACAAAAAAATAAAAAAACACCGTCAAAATGTTGAACATTCTAGCTTTGAATAGTACCAAATTGAAATAATATCGGTCAAGATTTACTACTTATAATCCTACTACGAAAACAGGTCTTCATGATTGAAGGTGATCGCAGACTTTTTTTGATGTGTGTAGCATGATATTCGAAAATTGAAAGAATTGAGGAGTGACCGAAAACAGCTTTGAAATGTAAGCTTATTTCTTTCGTCTTAAATAGATAGTCGTCAGCGAAGTTCCTTACAGAGAAGGGAAGTAGGTCGGAAAAGATAAAGACAACATTTCCAACTAATGTTTATTATCACATGGTATCACTTACGGTAAAATTGATGAAAGCCACGGCAGCTTACCAGTGGCTTTGAAATTACGCCAATCGTACAGAAATCGGCCAAGAACTAATATAATTAAGCCAAGTAGCACCAAATTAACGATGTTGATGATGCTGATGGGCAACTCCGTGTCGATGCTGCACACATTCCCGAGAGGCATAGTGCTGATCTGTAAAATAATAAAGGAGAACTTAAGTTAATAGTTAAGGAAAGTCTATCGTTTATTGTCTACTAGCTTCCGCCCGCGGTTTCAACCGCGTTTACGAAGTAACTATTTATTAATCGGTGCCCGCGTGGTTCCCGTTCCCGTGGTAATATCGGGATAAAAAGAAGCTTTGTTACTCTTCGTTCTTTCAACTAAGTCTATGCCAAAAATCGTAGCAAAGTATAAGTCTCGCCTTCTTACTCATTACACTACAACAGCGAGGAAAATGTTTAGGTTGTTTCCGCGGTCAACTTACGGTAAAAAATATTTTAACAAAAAGTTTAGTCTAAAGGAGATATTCTTTTAGGGCTGTTATCTAAAAGTGCCGGCCAACAAACATTGGTACCTACTTATGGAAGAACAGTTCGTTAAGAGCAATAGTCGAAATGGCACAAAAGTTGTAGGATTACTCTAAGTCGAGGTATACAAGTTCAAACATTTCATACATTACTTCAGGGCGACATGAGACTAGTTGCTTTTTCTAGTATATTTTCTTGTGTAATATTATCACATTACTTCATTTCTAAAAATGCTAAGAATGACAAACATTCATACATATTGCTAAAACTAATTAGCCATTAGTAGCCCATCATTTTATTAGCTACAGTGGTACTTACTGATAAGCAAAAAAATAAGTTTTTTTACGTATGTAATTTTTATATTTGTTGCAGAGATATTGTTAGATGTGTTATAGAATAAGTATATAATTACCTCATTGCATAATTAAAATGCTTCAGATCAAGTTTTTTTTACACTTAAAAAAATCCATAAATGTAGAGAAAAGCGAATGTATGAGAAAATTACGAATTTTTGAACTTGTATACCTCGACTTTGAGTAATCCTACGACTTTTGTGCCATATTGTCAACTATTGCTCCAAACGACCAGTTCTTACCATTCGTACCAATTTTTTTTGTTGGCCCGCACTTTCAGAAAACGGCCCAAAAATTAATGGAGCCTGAATGATCTCCTTTACCTTAACTTTGTTGTTTATATGATATTAAAAACTAAAATAATAATAATGGGAGTTTTCAAGTTAATTCAAAGTTATTTAAAATAGGAATACAATGTTTAATAATCGATTCGGTTGAAATTGACTTGAGGTACACAAGACTATTATAAAATAAGGGTTTATGTCACGTTCCGAAATCCAATCATAGGTTATGAAATCTCACCCACCTTAATATAAAATTCTTATAACAAATAGTTTAATCTTGTTATTGTTTTTATGATTCAATGAACTAAAATAATATAATAAAACCAAAACAGAGTATTATGTTTAATTCGAAGTTATTTAAAATAAGAATAAAATGTAACATAAAAAGTCAATAGTGCGATTCGGAACGCATTATGACGTTTCTTTCTAATTTAAAGATTCTGACGAATTGAGAACCTCCTCCTTTTTTGAAGTCGGTTAAAAATAAAAAATAGTTTACCACGCTAGGGCGGTAAAATGCGATTTTCAGCGCGGAAATTGAAAGAAGAAACCTCCTCTACCGAGCGTGTGAGGTGAAATCGTATATTTCGACACTCTCAAGAGAATCAAAATTCTAAGGGTACTTCCTAGGGCATCCAGTCTCGGAGAAAATTTTGAGTCTCGGGACCGAGACATGCGCTGCCCAGTCTCGGGAGTCTCGAAGTTTCGAGACTTTCGAGTCTGCAATAATACTTTTAAAATGTTCTGTAGTTTTATACGCGTCATCATAAATAGGTATATTACGAATTTATATACTAACTTAGCATTATTTTATTATATAATTATTTTTTCATCAAAAACATTATCTTCCATTTGCACTAAACTTTAGAATCACCGCAGGCTATTCTTATCTATCTTAATCTTAATAAAAATTGCTTTGCACGAACCTTTTAAGATGTTCTTAAATCCACTAAGACTAGTCTTAACTTACGGGTCCAACATCGAGCGCCTAAGGCTTGCTATTAAACTATTCTTAATATTACCATCAAAAGATAGAACTAACTTCGAGACTTCCGAGACTGGGCAGCGCATGTCTCGGTCCCGAGACTCAAAATTATCTCCGAGACTGGACGCCTTAGGAAGTACCCTTTGAATTTTGATTCTCTTGAGAGTGACGAAATATACGATTTCACCTCACACGCTCGGTAGAGGAGGTTTCTTCTTTCAATTTCGGCGCTGAAAATCGCATTTTACCGCCCTAGCGTGGTAAACTATTTTTTATTTTTAACCGACTTCAAAAAAGGAGGAGGTTCTCAATTCGTCAGAATCTTTAAATTAGAAAGAAACGTCATAATGCGTTCCGAATCGCACTATTGACTTTTTATGTTACATTTTATTCTTATTTAAAATAACTTCGAATTAAATATAATACTCTGTTTTGGTTTTATTATATTATTTTAGTTCATTGAATCATAAAAACAATAACAAGATTAAACTATTTGTTATAAGAATTTTATATTAAGCTGGGTGAGATTTCATAACCTATGATTGGATTTCGGAACGTGACATAAACCCTTATTTTACACTCATTTGCAAAAAAAACAGGCGGTTTTGATTTTCATTCATCTTTAAAAAGTACAATACCAAAAAGGTTTCAATCGTTTGTACACGTTACTGGCCGGTTTTAAAAATGCTGTGGTATTTAAAAAAGTACGTTATAAATTCAAATTTTCATTTGATGCTCATTTTTACAGAAAACCCCCTTTTTATCCTACATTTTTGGCGCGAAGTTCCAGAAGTTAACATCGACTTTCATAACTTTTATTCAATTTATATCGATTAATTTCATATCCTTGACTGTCAAAGCTTTATTTATTGCTGTTTGGCTGTATCAAAAATGGTAGATAAAGTGGTAAAAGCTACCAAAATTATCGCGCTGCTTGAAGAGGGTTGCAGCCAATGTTTCGTGGCTAGGAGGCTAAATGTTAGTCGCTCGACAGTCCAAAGGACCTGGCAGCGATATCAGGAGACTGATTCCGTCGAGAGAAGGCCTGGTTCTGGAAGAAAATCATGTACCCAACCACGGGATGATCGTTTTCTTGTGGGTCGCGCATTGAGAAATCGCAAATCTTCGTATGTGGATCTTAAGAACAACCTCCAAGAAGTAAGAAATGTGCATATTAGTCTATGGACGGTCAGGAGGAGGCTTCTCGCTGCCAATATACGCAGTCACCGCCCGGCCCGCGGCCCCAAATTACTCCGTGAGCACAGAGTTCACAGGCTTAGGTTCGCTAGAAATTGTGAATCATGGACTTAAAAAGATTGGAATAGGGTTTTGTTCTCTGATGAAGCCAGGATATCTCTGTTCGGTGAAGATCGACGTCGGCGAGTGCTAAGAAGACAAGGAGAACGCTTTGCAGAGGCATGTTTCGAAGAAATCACACCTTATAGTGGAGGCTCTGTTATGTTTTGGACAGGAATAAATTCAATGGATCGTACAGAGTTAGTCTTCATTGAAAACGGCTCACTGACATCGATACATAACGGAAGTTCTAATTCCTCATGCACAACCCGCATTGGGATTGGCCAGCTCGAAGTCCCGACCTCAATCCCATAGAGCATGTCTGGGACGTTCTGAAACGGCGTGTGAGATCAGTACACCCGGCTCCGCAGACCATCAGAGAGCTGAAGAATGTGATTACTGCGGAGTGGGAACGTATTCCGCAAGCAAATATCCGGGATATACTCGCTAGCATGCTTCTTCATCTGAAGCATTTTAATTATGCAATGAGGTAATTATATACTTATTCTATAACACATCTAACAATATCTCTGCAACAAATATAAAAATTACATACGTAAAAAAAACAGACAGGAATCAAAAGCTGCGTCATTTTATAACGAATGTTGCGTAGTTGTGATACTTGAGACATTCAGCCCTGTTTTTGACACTTCATAATGTATGTTGAAATTAATACCATTCGGTGGTTAAAATAAAGTTCTAACCATAATTTTCCAGTGTCATAATATTTTATGTGGCTTTTATTCGGTCTCGAAAGTCTCGGAAATCACCGAGACTAAATGTTCAAAATCTGGAGACCAAGAATGTTTCGAGCCTCTCGGTTTTTCGAGAGTCTCGATTCCCGGGATAGTAGCCCTAGTACATCCCGTTGACCTAGAACTATCAAATTTGGCAAGTAATATAGTCTTTTACTGCAAGTACAGGAAAAATATAAAAATATTTTTTGTATGATTTAATTACAAATGTATAGACATTTGAAATTAAATCATAAAAAATCCTCGGGCACGTGGAGCCATCGAGTTGAAACTAAAACCATATATTCAAGTCAACAGTCACTTGAAGCTGTGAAAAAATCAAACTTGTAAATTAACGTAAAAAAAGGTCGTTTAAGCCGCAAAAACGTACTAAAACGTAATAAAAATTCATAGGTCATTCCCGAAAGACCAAGACAAGTAGACATGTTCATGCACACAAATATTTGTCTTGGATCGAACTCGGGACCTCTGGCGCAGAAGGCGGGTCTAGTACCCCTGCGCCAACCAGACGTCAAAACATCCTACTTTTGTTTGATGAGCGGTGGGCTGTATTTAGATAAGTATCTACCTTAATTTCGAGACGGATTTGCGTTCAATCAAAAAGTATATTTGTTTAGTAACGAACAATGATTAAGGAAATCCCTTGTCACCAGTGACCTTAGCCGTTATGAATTTCATAAATCCTTGTAAATTGCTTTTGTAACGGTATCTACTATGTATCTACCCATCTAATTTTTAAGGTGAAATATACACTTGTCGTGTATTAGCATCAAAGTTAGGAACTTAACCTACATATTACACATTAGGTATAACAGAGGTTATATCTAGCTAGACCTTACGTCTTAGGTTGTTGGAAAGTTTGATACTGATATTGAAAGGCGAGTCAAAGCTGGGAACATGGTGAATGGAGCATTCAATTTTTGTTGGATTTTTTAGAATATTGTTATGAACTGTCAGAAGGTGTCCCAGGAGGCTAGTCTGTTCGTGCATGTGCACAATAGAGGCTCCGACATTGATGTGTTAAACGCAAAAGAAGCATGAAAAGAATGTATGCGACTTTTGACAATTCGGTAAGAAAATGTCACAATTTGTAAGGAGGTATTAAAAGAGAGAATGTTTTGGAAGAAGAGATAGTGATAGATGCTTAGATGAATGGTATATGAAAGAAGATTGGTATAGACGGTCAAGCTACGGAGAAGACCGACCGGCACGTTTATGGATAGGCCGGGGCCTATTCCAAGAATTACTTATGATATTTCTTTATTAATATGCCATGATTGCATTAGGTGTAAAGCGCGCGCGTACTGTGAGACGATGGTGTCAAAGGGTACTGGACAAGAATATTAAGAGTCACTGTTTTACACGAATATAGTTTATTGGTGATTTAACAAAGACAGTACAAAAGCTTTTGAAACTCAATAGTACTGCGAAGTCTAAAGACTAACTGAGGATTTTGAGATCACTTTGTGAAGACTGTCTCAAGGCTGAGAGAAAAAAGAGAAGACTGTCGAGTGTTGCGATGAACCGATCTTTTATACTATTCAATTATCAACAACTTCATTAGGACGAAATTGTAAACAACACATTACTTACGATCAAAACAAAATCATTACTTAATGATTCAAAACAAAGGGCACAATATTATCATGAGAAAGGTAAACAATTAATTAGGAAAAATTACATGAAAAATAAAGTGTATACGTGACAATTCTCTGGCACGTTCTCTGGTATATCCACACCACACACACCACAGTGTGTGGTACCACAGAATGTACTAGAAAGTAAATTTAGTACTTTAATTACAATAGTACTTTCTAGTACATTTTGTGGTACATTACAGAGGTACTATTTTATATTCTAGTCTATAGTCTTTGTCTATAGTATTTGGCAGCATTGATATCCAGAGGTAGGTAAATTTACTGTCGTCATGGGAACATTCCTTTTAATTGGACACCGCTATAGATAAAAGCTAACGAATATAATAAAGCGTTCACTGGGATGTTAAAACGGTTCCACTAAACACGATAACGCTTAGTAGGAAGTGATATAAGAACAAAGGACCACACATTTGGCGTTACAAAGACAGCTCTTTACTTGGAAATAATATGCCATTGTTTGGTATTTCGGTCAATACCTACCAAATTCCGAAATACCTATACTTATGGTTTTTTTGTTATGAATTATAAAGCTCTATAGTAACTTTGATATCTGGAGAAGTACCTCTGACCTAAAGTTGACCACACTC
This sequence comes from Chrysoteuchia culmella, assembly GCA_910589605.1. Classification (NCBI taxonomy): domain Eukaryota; kingdom Metazoa; phylum Arthropoda; class Insecta; order Lepidoptera; family Crambidae; genus Chrysoteuchia; species Chrysoteuchia culmella. Next base: position 10,719,037 of record OU342651.1, read on the forward strand.
ATTGCGTCACATTACCTCAACTATAGTTTGTTCAAGGAAACAAGCTAGTATTGAGAGAATTCGCACGCTCTTGATTGGCTAAATATAAGTCGTATAGGCAATCTTCTTGCTCGTGATTAGCTAAAGATGACTCACATACGAAATGCGCCTTTTTTTAGTCAATCACAAGTGATTGCCTTATTTTCTGCCGTTCCGATAAAATTAGGTCCAAAATTAAGTTAATCGAACAGTGAAAAACAATAGATAATATGTTCGTTTAAGGTCCTTTGATTCGTCATACTGAAAATACAATAATCAAGAAAGCGAAGTAGAACATAAGCTCATCTTAAGTTTCTTCGCGCACTCATAATTGAAATAAAACTTTTTAACTAACTTTGGTACTAAACCGCAAAAGTTGTTTTATTTCGAAGTAGAACACTTTGCAAAATATAAATAAAAAGACATCAATAACCAACATCTTTGACAAGGGTCACTTAAACAAAAAATTGTGTGTTCACAAGAAGGTCTGAAAAAGAAAAGGATGGCTTCTTTGTTTCAATTGGTTGTTTAACATCTGGTTATCTCAAACCATCGAATATTGGGAATTGGAACTTTGTCGAATGTGTATTTGAGTGCTTTTTTTATTAAACTACTAGGAACTTTAAATATTTGTCCCTTATAAATGGGCTGAGAACAGACAATGTATATGAGAAAAAAACAATTACTCTTGTATTGCCAGGACGGGAATTTGGAGACTGTAGATTTTTTAGTATAATCTTATAAAATCTATTAGCATTGCGAAGGTAAAAAAAAACCGGAATAGTGCGAGTCGGAGTCGAAAACGTTTATATCACAATAGAACGTTAACAGGTATTTCATTTGATAATAATAATAAATTATTTCTTTAGTCTTAGTTCTTCCAGAGAAAAAGTTTTCCAAAAAACTCTACTGGTCAACCGGGAAGTTCCCCGATTGTACATTAGTTCAGGAATCGAGTCTCGGAGTTTTTCCGAATTATTCCTGAAATTCAGTTTCCAAAACTTATGTATGACTAAGTATATTTTTTACGACTTAATTAAAATAAATGTATAATTGTTTTTAGATTTATCCTCGTTTTTGTAGTAAAAGAAGATATTACTTTTACTTGATAAACATAGTTCTAGGTCATCGGAAAGTACCTAACCTGTCTATTGACTCCCTTAAGTTACCTATATATTCTTCGATTGAGTGTCGAATCGAAACAATATACCTACGTATTTTATGGCACAAAAGAAAAAACTTCTTCACTTCTTCTTCACTTCTTCTTCACTCTCGCATACCACTTCGAGTTCCAGCTTTGCAGCGTGGCAATCGTGGACAAAGACTTTAATGGACTCGAGAATTTTAGGCACGTAGTGACGAGCAGTTGTCAATGGTGCGCTTTTCTGTTGAGTCTGGGGACGGCTCTATCTACCTGAGACTAGCCAAACTTGTATTCTTTTCGAATCCGGTTGAAATCCAAACTGAGACTCGTCCAAAAAGAGTACCGATGACAACTGCTCCTCATCCCATGGCAAAAGTTCTCAAATATTATATTACATTCTTCTTAAATTAAAAACCATCTGCAGAACTGAAAAAGTTTGTTTGGAGGAAAACCATCCTGGGTTCCGTCTTTAGAAATAAAAAAATAAGAATGCATGATCATTTGAATATAAATTTTGCAAAAGTTAGTTTTTCGTATAAAGAAACCGGCGGCGCTATTTTTGAATATTAAAGGTGTCTAAAACATTTTTTTATTATGACTGAAAGTTTGTTTTATTTTTTTATCATACCACGTCGACATTTAACCAGTTAAGAACAAATTTTCGAAATTTCTAACAATAGTGTCATTTTCAAGAAACTACTTTAGAAATTATTATTTTTATACGAGAAATGAATAAAAATAATAATTTGAATGTTCGATTTATACGAAAATGATACCAAACTTGACCTATTAGCTAAACATGGACGGTTATAATATTTGAATGAAGCCGGGCGGAGCCAGAGGGCACAATGTGAAAAAGTACCTCAAAAACGGCTATGTTCTTTTTATTTGCTTAATGGATACTTAAAGCTATTTTAATCATAAGAGTAGAACTCACGATGTTTTTAGAACAAGAATTACAGCTATTTAAATTTTTTTCTATGGAAACCAAATCAAACTCATTTATAATGCAAAAATACTGCGCAAATGCAATTGTTCAAATTGTCTAAATTAAACACCAATCTCTACAATATTATCTGTTATAATAAGGAAACTATGTCGTTTTTTGTGTTATTTCTAAAATATATTTTTTTCCTTAAGTCTTTAAGAATATGGATTTTATTTTTTAACCATAGGTTCCTTAGAACCTTTTTTATATACCTTAAAATATTTAATCCTACTTATGCAGGATTCCGAAGATATACGAGTTTTGAAAAACTGTCTAAGGGCAGTTACTCACTGGGTCAATTTTATTTGTTCAATAAAATTATATTGTGACTAAAGTATGAGTTTACATGAAATTTATTACCTATATCATACGTGTAAATAGTTAGTTGATTGATAGCAGTTGACAAAAATAGAATTTTAAATAATGTCTTATTTGAATTTCCACTAAATATTTTACTAATTAATTTACCTAATTGTTCTACAAGAAGGAGCTGTCTGGGGTTAAAATAATGTATGGGAGCTTTGATCACACAGAGTCAGTGAGTATAGAAAAACTTCCAGATCCTCGGAAAAAACTCCGCATCAGGGAGTAACCCTAATGCCTGCCAAAATTGTTTAGTTGATCGTGCTGAAATTTTATGTGTAGGGGTTTTTGAAGTTGTCTATTCTCTACATTTTTTTTTAAGACCACGCATTACGTATCAACAATAACAAAATGGCAGCCATACAAAAAAAAAAGTTTGATAAAATTTATCTACGAAATACAAGAAAATACCTCTCATTTTATTTAATTAAGTACTAAACACAAATCTAATAAAAAAATAAAAAAACAATATTAAAACTATTTGTATGTACGCACCCTAAAACCATAGAAATAAATAACAAACTTTAGAAGCATTTTGCTGCAAAATCCTGTAAGATTCGTGATTTTTTGTTGTTGTTAATAAAGCCCTGTGGAATATGTATTCACTAGGAATACGTAAATAAAAAATAAATAAGAAAAAAACAAGAAACATCATTAAGGCTTTCCAGTTAGAGCATTTTATATATTGAGATGTCTATGTAGTGCCAAAAATTCATAGCACGTGGCTATAGAATTTTGGAAAATCCATAAATAAGTGTATAAAAAACCTTATTTAAATGTTTGTAGTAAAACATTTTAATAAGGTTTTTTTATGCACTTATTTATGGATTTTCCAATATTGTTCCAATAACTTTTTTTCTAAGTACATCTGCACTTTGTGAGTTCTACTCTTACAATTGAAATAGTTTCTAGTATCCATTAAACAAAGAAAAAGAGGATAGCCATTTTTGAGATACTTTTTCACATTGTGGAGGGCTACCATCTACCAATGGGCTACCATGGGCTACCGATCTTAACCGGCTTATTTTGACTCAGGGAACAACTGTGCCTAGTTATAAACTTGTGTCAAGAAATAGAAGGGTAATGCACTATAGTCCTCTACTTTTACTTTTTTATTACTACGATACACCTTCATAAGTTGCCAAGGTTCATTTTAGTTACCTGCACAAGTGATGTTTTCGTGTCGTCCGACTTGGAACACTTTATGTCAGAGAGGTCAGTTATCACTTTTTTGTACTTCAGCAGGAGCCCTTGGAAGCGAGGGATGAAGTGACAGTCACATCTCCAGGGATTTTGGCCGAGGTAGACGTGCATTAGGTTGTTGTTCACTTGAAACGCCTTGTCGAATGCATACACGGGGATCTGTGGATTGCAAGATCAATCTTTATTTTCTTTAACATAAGGATCATTCCACTTTCATCATGAGCCATTCTAATGTACCAATTGCTGGAAAATATAGATCTCAGTTTTTTATGTTCCCAATGCTGGGGCACGGACCTTCCTATGGATGGATAAGGTAAATGGCCATGACTCACCACGCGGGCCCAATAAGGATTGGTGGTTTTAACAACCGGAAACACAACCGGGCGGGACCAACGGCTTGAACTGCCTTCAGAAATAACGGAGGAGCTCTACAAACAAATATTTGGTCATTGATCTCGTAACCGACCACTGCGAAAGTTGCTTAACCACTACAAACGCAGGGGCAGGCCAAACACGCGAACCTCTCCGCCACCGAGCTCCTATGGATGGATCCTCTGGATGATCTCCCTTATCATCGGATAATGCATGTAGGTATGAGGAACTATGGGCCATGACTTATCAGTGACCGAAATATGACGACAACTTATCAGTTTGTAACCGATGGCGTAGCTTATTTGACGTCCATAAGTGCTTGTAACAGCCTAGATTGAATAAATGATAAAAAACTTATTGTAAGTTTTAAACATAGTCAGCGGGAGAAAGCAATAGTTGCCGGGGAGAAATTGCAGGAAAATAGGACCCGTTTAGGAGCACCGTAACGATATTATTCCATTTTTGTAGTATGCCAAGTGAAATTATACCCAATAATCGTCGTACTAAATAAACGAGTGTCAGGTATGCGAAACAAAATGATGTGAAATAAAATTTTGCCGCTTATTACACACAAATGAAATTCTGCCATCTTAATAATGCATCTTAATTATGTAAATCAGGAGATTAATCATTCGGCTATTTGTGCCAAAATTTATTCGTTTAAAAAGATTATGCCAAGTGTGTTATACCAACTAAGTTTCAGAGCATCAAGATTCTGGCAGATAACTCCTTTCCACACTATAGATAAGATTCAAGCTAGAAGGAGGGTGTTAGCCTAATAATAATAATGTGCCTAGTGTGTCTTCTTCGTTCTTGATGTCATTGCTGTGCTCAGCAGAATAACAGTGTAGCAGGTCTAGCCTGCTGCTTATGCTGAGCTCACAATTTTGGCATCACGCGACGTTGCACAATGTGTTCGTATTTATCCCGTTGAGTTTTTTTGTTTGTACTAGGTTTTTTTGTTAGGTTTAATAATAAAATTGTGTAATGTAATGTGCTTTGTCTTGTGATTCTAAAATAAATATTATTCTGATTCTGATAATTGGCACCTGTTTAAGCATGTTCCCCTTGAGACTCAATACTCGAACAGTGGAAAACCACTCGGCTCCCTCCAGCTCCTTAACGGTTCGTATCCTGTTGTTGTCCAAATGTAAATAAGTCAGCGACCTGTATTGCGGATTCTGAATAATCGCCCTTATGGAGTTTATCTGTGAACACAAAATCTATAAATTTACAAAACAATTTTACAAATTGTTAAAATTTTCATAACTGCTTTAACAAGTGATTAAAAATTTATTCGTTTAAGAAAGTCCGAGTTTTATTTATTTCCTCGCACGTACGACAAGAACGTGCGAAAAAGCAAAGGCCGGTCAGGCTTCACAGACTGTGGCGGAACCCGGGTTAAGCGCAAAAAGATGATGCTGTGTGGCATCATTCATTATGGGCTGTTACCACCAGGCAGGACCATCGATTCTAAACTGTACTGCGAACAACTGATGAGATTAAAGCAAGAAGTAAAGAAAAAGCGGCCGGAATTAATCAACAGAAGGGGTGTGGTTTTTCATCATGATAACGCTAGACCTCACACATCTTTAGCTACTCAGCAAAAAATAAGAGAGTTTGGCTGGGAGGTGTTCATGCATCCGCCGTATAGTCCTGACTTTGTACCTTCAGATTTCCACCTGTTTCAGTCTTTTCAGAATTCTTTAGGCAGTGTCAGGTTAACATCATGAGAGGACTGCCAAAACTACTTGTCGCGGTATTTTGATCAGAATCCCCAAAATTTCTATAGCAATGAGATCATGTCCCTACCTACAAGATGGCAAAATGTTATCGAACAAAAACACCAACATACTTTAGTTAAATGTAAATAAACTATATTAAACAATATTTTGAATTTTCTTAAAAAATGCGAAGAAACTTTTTCCCCAACCTATTATTTTACCCATTCATACATACAACTATCGGACAAATCTTATAAATACTGATGGTTTCAAGTATTATCAGAATAGGTTGAGGCACTTTATCACTTTTTAGTAAAAATGTATTCCTAAACGCGTTTCTTAAATGATAGAACACAAGTACAGCCTTCATTGTAGATGACATATTGATTTCTTTATAAAGGCGAGGAAAATATTTAATGGACTCTGACATCTGAATTTCTCCAGTTGTTATTAAATTATTTGCTGTTTGAGACAGTTTCGCTTAAAGCCGACGTCTTCGAAGAAAATGCTACCTTCCGAGGCAGTTCTAGTTACCATAGTTGAAAGTTTCTCTTTGTTAGTTGATTTGCCTCTATCCATCAGCTGCTAACTCAATGTTAAAGTAATGTTTAATGTACATTAAAGTAGGAGCAACACCCTGCCTAGTACTAGTATAGTTTTGTATAATCTATGGTATAGCTAACAGAACAAAGAAAAGAGGTTTTAATGTTCTGTGGTATAGTTCATCTCGCTAACAATATTACTTTGATATTGTGTGAACAACTCAGTAAGGCAAGGCAGGCATAGAGTATATGGTCAAATAGTTGAGGTGGGAGTAGATGTGATTAAGAAAAAAATATCGGGTCAACTAAGCTCTAGCAAGCCTATCTTAACAGACAGAATTCTGCTTGAAACTACGTGAGAACGCCTGTAAGCGTGATGCCAATAACATGAGCGTGCGAGAAATGGCGCACGATCAATCTTGCTTGAGCGCCCGCACCACCAGCTTTGCATTCTTTGTGGTAGAACTTTACATATTTTTCTAACTTTTCGACTTTGTACGAAGACCAAAAAAGGGCAAAGGTATGTTTATTGTACCGCCATTTTAGGAACTGACGTCACTCGCTCCTGGCAGGACGGGGGAGGATAAATGGCTCTCATAAAAAGTGAATTAATGTCGCTTAAATCAACTTGTTTTACTTACCGCGTACCCTTGGTTAGAGAACCGAATAATTCATTAGGACTCTTTTGATTCTGTTAATTATTGGTTAGTAACATACTATCGGTTAAGTGCGAAAGAAGGCATTCCGCTACGATATCTGTGTTAGTACATCTTTTTTTACTTCGTTATTGTTATTTTATAGTGTAAGTCAGTTGATGACGTCATAATCGAACTACAGCAACGAAAAGAGACCCAGAAGTCCGGCACCGTACAAAACAACCGAACTACTGTAACTAGAGGGCCTAGTTACACGTCATTTGAAATATTTGATATCTGTCAACAGGAAGTTTTTGACACAGTTGTTGAGTGAGTTGGGTAAGCCGTTGCAAGAGACTTAATAGTTATTAGTTCCCAGTATTCATTAATAAAATATAATGTGATCACGAATTGGAAAAGCTGTTTTATTCAATAAACAGTACGCGCCAAAATTTAAGATGTGCTTAAGCAGGACTTGTACCCATGATGCAATGAAACACCTAGCTAGACCAATACTGATATTATGTATTTAAATGGAATGTATAAAATATTCGTGTCCTATGAACTGCCACGCCCACGACCTTTTGCTTAACGGACTGACACTTAGCGACCCAGGCGCGCGGCATGGGCTATGTCATACTGTGCCCTTTCATTTTCAATTTTCATGTCATCATCTTTCTTATTTAACTTTCGTTTGGCGCATTCAATTATTGAATGCATCAACGAACGCGTCGTTAACATAGACGTAGACTTTCAGCATTGAAACTTGAAGGGCAATATGCCACACGTGCACTGTCGACTGCGCTGTGACCATTGATAAATAAAAAAGAGCACAGTGTGGACAAAGCTATCGACTGCGCTGTGACCATTGATAAATAAAAAAGAGCACAGTGTGGACAAAGCTAATGTATGGCACTCGGCCGCGCGCCCACGACGCCTTGTATAGGCGCCATCCATTTTAACTTCACAGCTCCCTGGCCGCGCGCCTGGGCGCTTTCTATCAACTCCTTTTTTCGAAGAAGTTTTTGTCCTTGAAGGAAAGGAAGAAGGAATTGTATATAGTTAACATGCTAACTAACATCAAAATCCGTACCGTGTTACCTTGTTGCCCTCAAGGCGGAGCGTGGTGGCGCCTGGAGGCAAGGTGAGGGGAGGAGCGTCCAGATGTCTCTCAGAGCAGTTCACCGTGATGAGGGGTATTATGGTGCCCGCAGCATCCGCCACCACGTGGGTCATGGTGCACTCGCAGGGGTTGGGGCAGGTCAGGTGCGTTGTCTGAGGAGAATAGCGGCGAGTCAACCTTATGGGCCTTAGGTAACTACGCTTAGATGATCGAAAGCTCTACAGATAAGAAAAGTATAGTAGCTTGGTGTCACCAAGAAAGGAAACAGATAAAGCCAGACAGTTCTTAATTAACTTCATAAACTTGATGTCAAAGGCAGTTTTATTGAGTTTCTTTGTTGAAAACAATCTCGCCGAGATTGTGAATTTCAAATAGTATGAGCCCCAAGAACCTACATTTTAATTTCACGGAAAACTTTTTTTAGGCAGCATTATTTAAAAAAGTAACAGATATACACATAACGTTTATATCACAAATAATAGAACATTAGTAGGAATTTAATTTGAGTAATTAATTATTTCTTTAACCTTAGTACTTTCCGAGAAAACGTTTCCCAAAAAAACTCAACCGGGAAGTTCTCCGATTGTACATAATATTTTATGTAACAAAAAAAAGTAGGCAATTACATGGTATCATAACTACTATTTTTAGGACTTTCTTATTCAGTACCTATTCATAGAAGATGGTTGTGAGCCAATTCAGACAGAGGGATATTTAATTTCTAGGAATTTATTGAAATTTTATGTATTTTTAAACAATTTGAAAGGACTGTATTTATTCATACAACGAACACGTGTACAGTCACGATAACCTCATCTTACCATCTTTCTATATGCGCTGTCTATGAAAGATCTTGAGCATAACATGGCGGGACCGAGTCACTAATGAGAGGGTTATTGGAATTGCGCAGCTGCATAGTTTTACAGCTCTCCTCAAACAGAGGCGTCTGCATTGGCCAGGACATGTGCACAGGATGGAACCTTCTCGACTACCACGTCGCGTCCTACTGGGCGAACGCAAAAAGAGACGTTGGGAGGCCTTCGTTTCGCTTTAAAGACTGTGCCAACCGGACATGACTAAAATAGATCATCAGCACTGGGAAGGGATTGCAGACAAGCGGTCCATGTGGCAAAAGTGTGTCGCAGAGGGTCAGAAGTCATGCGATGAGACCTGGTACAGAGCACTAGCGGACAAAAGGGAAAAGCGCAACCATAACGGCACATCAGCCGTAAACTTCCCCTGCCAAGCTTGTGAGAGAGTATGCCGCTCTCGTATCGGTTTGTAAAGCCACGTAAAATGTTGCCTCCGTGGCACTGCTATAAATCGTCAGCAAGGGTTGGTTGTGCTTCTATATTATTAACGAAGGCTATTATTTCCTCTAACAGTCTTGTTTTTAACGAAACCATCAAAAATGAGACAGACGTAAAAATATAAGGTCTCCTCCACTTTGTTTCAGGAAAAATGAGGCAAATTTTGTGGGTCTCAAGAAGTCAAGAGTACTGGTAAAAGTTTACCAGATGACAATCGAACCTGATAGAAACATAGTCGCTCGAACAAGGAGGTCGTCCGACGACATAATGACATTGCTTGTTATTTATCAGACAGAGGGACAAAGTGCTGCTCGGGTGGGATTTTCTATAAATTGGTCAGTCCAAGGTGCCTATCAACTATAAAGAAACGCTTCAAAACCGGCCCGTAACTGAACTGAATTATTTTGTACCAAAACTGAATCGTAGCTGAATTGCTATATAAGAATGTTACGTATGTTATGTATTCCGTCCGCTTATACTAAGTATACTTAGTACTGTTTCCAGTTCCCGTGGGAATATCGAAATAAAAAGTAGCCTATGTTACTTTCCATCCTTTCAACTAACTCTATGCCAAAAATCAAGTCAATTGCTTAGTTAGGGCGTGAAGGAAGGACAAACAAACACACTTTCGCATTTATAATATTGGATAGGATTAGGATTATCATATCCATTGAAACTCTAGCGAGTAAAGTAGTTTTATAATCAATACGTTTTGAGATTTGATCAAATGTTATGTAATAATCGCTTTCGACAAAATATACATATGACACAAATAATGATATAATACTAGCCTTCGGCAAGTAATATCGTCTTTTACTACTAATACAGAGAAAATCTATAAACTATATACTTATGCGTAATAAAAAAAACCAAACTTCAAAGTTAACTTTAATTAAGTTACGGCTATATAAACCGCAAAAACGTTATATTTTGACACTCTCAAGAGATACAAAATTCATAGAGTACTTCCCGTTGACCCAGAACTATGAAATTTGGCAACTCCTAACACAGGAAAAATCTAAAAACTATACATTTGAAATAAAATCATAAAAATTTATATAGTCTTAAGTATTGTAAACTGAATTTCGGGAAAACTTCGGAAAAAAATGCGAGACTCAATTCTTGAACTATTTATAATATTATGTACAAAGAACCTACTTTGTGCGGTACCCTAGGTGGGCGAGTCGGACTTGCACTTGTCTGGTTTTTTTACGTTTAATAGGTTTGTTATTGGCCGACAAATATTTTAAATATTGATTCAGAAGATTTATTCCGTTTTTCTTTTTGCTGACAGCGCGTATTTTGAAGTTCATTCTAATTTTGAGTGAAAGTACCTAGTAGTCGCATCTCATAATAAAATAGCGAAAATAGAATAGCGTGAGAAAATTAAAGTTTTTGAAAATTCTAACTCATATTTTTCACAGTTTAAGCATCGCCTAATTTCGGTAAATTTTTTACCTATTATAGATGAGTATCCTTTTGCATTGGTATTTTTTGCAGTGATCCCTAGTCGCCTACATTATACACAAATTGAGATTAAGTGGGATTAGCTTTAGGCAGTTTGGGCTGCGATATGACTCCAAATCGCTTGTTATTGACGCAGCTGAAACTCGATCGTAATGAGATGAAAATTAAACTGTTGTGGGTAGAATTAGCAAAGTAGCTCGGTTTCGGTCCTACACTGATCCGCAATAATAGTTGCTGGTAAGTGCTCTGTGCCCTGTCGCTTTGTCGCTGTCCATAAACTGCTTTACCGACATGAGTAGAGCATCCGATAATTGTCGAAAACGTTGATAGTAAATGTGAACTCGTACTATAAAAACCATCTCCTTAATCCTTTTCAGTCTGGCTTTTGTAAGGGCCACAGCACCTCACATCACTTGTGAAGATTATTGATGACATACGCTCTTTGCGATATAAGATATAAAAACGTCACCTCACGGTAATGACATTACTAGATTTCACTAATGCGTTTAACTCCATTGACTTTGATATTCTACTGTGCGTTTTACGTTCTCCGAACATTATCTCCGGCTGCAATTGATTGGTTTCAAAGTTACCAGCTAGGGCGACGGTAACGTGTCCGCACTGGGGATTCCTTCTCCGGGTGGTGTGATATCATTGCCGGTGTCCCTCAGGGTGGCGTCTTATCCCCTCTACTTTTTTCTATTTTTATTAATTCTATTACTCAGTCTCGTTTTTGTTCCTATCACCTCTATGCTGATGATTTACATATTTACACGCACGCACCATTACGTGAGCTTTCACGTGCAATAACCGCTACTAACTCAGATCTAGCACTAATTAGTTCCTGGAGTAAGTCCCATGGTCTTACCCTTAATCCGTCTAAGACGCAGTGCATTATTAAAGGTGGCCCTCACTTCGTTTCAAGCATCGATTTTGATCATATTCCGGCAGTTCCGGCTTTGAATGGCACAGACATCCCGTTCTCATCAATTGTAAGAAATCTTGGTGTTACTCTCGACCAGCAGTTATCGTGGAGACCACATGTGGAAGAGGTCAGGAAAAAGGCGTTTGCTGCATATGGATCGTTAAATCGGCTTCGCAATTTTCTGCCGACCAGTACAAAAATCTCTTTAGCGCAATCGCTCCTATTGTCCATTATTGACTACGCTGATGTCTGCTTTACGGATCTGTCTGAGGAGCTACTTAACAAGTTGGAGCGTCTGCAGAACCTTTGCATTAGATTCATCTTCAATCTTCGTAAATTTGACCACGTGTCATCATTCCGTAACAAACTCAACTGGCTCCCTATTCGCCGGCGCAGGGACTTACACACTCTCAAACTCCTCTATTCTATTCTTTTCCTTCCCACTTATCTTAAAGAGTGTTTTCCTTTCGCTTTTCGTCCTCTCATTGCACTCTGCGTTCTGCTTCTAATCTTTCCTTAGAAATTCCTCGTCACTCTTCCAACTTTCTTTCCTACTCGTTTTCTGTGCATGCTGTTCGGCTATGGAACGCACTACCGGAGGGTATCAGAAGGGCTTAAACTCTTAGATCATTTGGCGATCAAGTTAAATGTCATTTCCTTTCACTTTCTCATAATTTATAGTTACATATTACCTTAATATTAATATAATACTTACTCTTCTTCATTAATTTTTATATATATATATATACTCTCTTTCACCCAAGGTTGCCTGAAAGAGATTGCTACGTAGCAATAAGGCCGCCTATTGTATGTCTACTTTTTGTTTGTGTTTTCTCTGTATATTTGTTATATCGTTTGCAATAAAGTTTATTTTATTATTATAATTAGTTATGCGAGAATAAAATAGTTTACTTTATCATAGATAGCAGTTTATTAAGCTGTTGTGACATACGAGTATAGGTAAACATGACTGACAAGACAATATTATTTTTATTATTGAATTTAGAATGTACAGGCTGTTCGCATTGTCCAAGAAGGTTTTAACACCCCCCCGCAATGAGAACACCCTGTATCTTCCTGTATATGCTCCAAAGAATTAAATACATGACATATCAAAGACTAGAATACCCTATATACACAAACACAATTAAAAAAAATAACATCATTATGTACACCTTACTTGCTAATTAATAGACATAACAAACTTAACAAATACCAAATACAACATATGATATAAAACGCAAAAACATGAAACAACTAACCTATGCTAAACCTAAAGAATTTGTACATTTACAATGCTTCAGTTTCGGCAAAGGTTTAGTCAATATGTCGGCGATCATATTGTGTGTAGGTATGTATTGAAGTTGTATGTCGTGGTGTGCAAGCGAGTCTCGGATGAAGTGGTGTCTGACATCGATGTGCTTAGTGCGTGAATGGTATGTATTATTATGAGCTAATTTGATGGAACTTTGATTGTCAGTATGGATGACGATGGGGTGACACGTGACGAACAGATCACTAATGAGCGACTGAAGGTATATTGCCTCCTGGCAAGCTTCTGCGAGAGCCATATATTCGGCTTCTGTCGTAGAAAGTGCGACGGTCCGCTGCTTGCGAGCTTCCCAAGAGACTGGGGCGCCGCTCATTATGAACGCATATCCAGTGAATGAACGTCGGTCCACAAGATTGTTTCCATAATCCGCATCGACATATCCTTGAGGAAAGAATGGAGCATCAGGACGAAACTGCAGAGTCATACTAAACTTATTTAAAAGTCTTTCGATATATTTTGTCTGGTCGAGAAATATGTTCCCAAAGCTTTGTTCTATTCTCATACCAAGACAGTCCTTACAAGGACCAAGGTCTTTAATAATGAACATCTTTTTGAGTTCTTTTTTAAAATGATTTTTCATGCTGTCACTTGTGCAGACGATGAAGAAATCATCAACGAAAACGGCTACGATGAGAAGATCATCGCCATCTTTTTTATAGTAAAGAAAGGTGGCCCTCACTTCGTTTCAAGCATCGATTTTGATCATATTCCGGCAGTTCCGGCTTTGAATGGCACAGACATCCCGTTCTCATCAATTGTAAGAAATCTTGGTGTTACTCTCGACCAGCAGTTATCGTGGAGACCACATGTGGAAGAGGTCAGGAAAAAGGCGTTTGCTGCATATGGATCGTTAAATCGGCTTCGCAATTTTCTGCCGACCAGTACAAAAATCTCTTTAGCGCAATCGCTCCTATTGTCCATTATTGACTACGCTGATGTCTGCTTTACGGATCTGTCTGAGGAGCTACTTAACAAGTTGGAGCGTCTGCAGAACCTTTGCATTAGATTCATCTTCAATCTTCGTAAATTTGACCACGTGTCATCATTCCGTAACAAACTCAACTGGCTCCCTATTCGCCGGCGCAGGGACTTACACACTCTCAAACTCCTCTATTCTATTCTTTTCCTTCCCACTTATCTTAAAGAGTGTTTTCCTTTCGCTTTTCGTCCTCTCATTGCACTCTGCGTTCTGCTTCTAATCTTTCCTTAGAAATTCCTCGTCACTCTTCCAACTTTCTTTCCTACTCGTTTTCTGTGCATGCTGTTCGGCTATGGAACGCACTACCGGAGGGTATCAGAAGGGCTTAAACTCTTAGATCATTTGGCGATCAAGTTAAATGTCATTTCCTTTCACTTTCTCATAATTTATAGTTACATATTACCTTAATATTAATATAATACTTACTCTTCTTCATTAATTTTTATATATATATATATACTCTCTTTCACCCAAGGTTGCCTGAAAGAGATTGCTACGTAGCAATAAGGCCGCCTATTGTATGTCTACTTTTTGTTTGTGTTTTCTCTGTATATTTGTTATATCGTTTGCAATAAAGTTTATTTTATTATTATAATTAGTTATGCGAGAATAAAATAGTTTACTTTATCATAGATAGCAGTTTATTAAGCTGTTGTGACATACGAGTATAGGTAAACATGACTGACAAGACAATATTATTTTTATTATTGAATTTAGAATGTACAGGCTGTTCGCATTGTCCAAGAAGGTTTTAACACCCCCCCGCAATGAGAACACCCTGTATCTTCCTGTATATGCTCCAAAGAATTAAATACATGACATATCAAAGACTAGAATACCCTATATACACAAACACAATTAAAAAAAATAACATCATTATGTACACCTTACTTGCTAATTAATAGACATAACAAACTTAACAAATACCAAATACAACATATGATATAAAACGCAAAAACATGAAACAACTAACCTATGCTAAACCTAAAGAATTTGTACATTTACAATGCTTCAGTTTCGGCAAAGGTTTAGTCAATATGTCGGCGATCATATTGTGTGTAGGTATGTATTGAAGTTGTATGTCGTGGTGTGCAAGCGAGTCTCGGATGAAGTGGTGTCTGACATCGATGTGCTTAGTGCGTGAATGGTATGTATTATTATGAGCTAATTTGATGGAACTTTGATTGTCAGTATGGATGACGATGGGGTGACACGTGACGAACAGATCACTAATGAGCGACTGAAGGTATATTGCCTCCTGGCAAGCTTCTGCGAGAGCCATATATTCGGCTTCTGTCGTAGAAAGTGCGACGGTCCGCTGCTTGCGAGCTTCCCAAGAGACTGGGGCGCCGCTCATTATGAACGCATATCCAGTGAATGAACGTCGGTCCACAAGATTGTTTCCATAATCCGCATCGACATATCCTTGAGGAAAGAATGGAGCATCAGGACGAAACTGCAGACGGAGGTCTTTGGTACCCTTAAGGTAACGAAGAACACGCTTCGCAGCCTTCCAGTGTACCCCCCCGTAATGTGCATTGAACTGAGATAGGTATGAGACCGAATGAGCAATGTCGGGTCTCGTACAAATTGCAATGTACATTAGTGACCCAATGAGTTCCTGATACGGAACTTCTGCATTTTCTTCATCTTTAGTTGGAAGATTAAGTTTTAGACCAGGTTCTAGTGGGGTCGACAGAGTAATGGCATCTGTCATACTAAACTTATTTAAAAGTCTTTCGATATATTTTGTCTGGTCGAGAAATATGTTCCCAAAGCTTTGTTCTATTCTCATACCAAGACAGTCCTTACAAGGACCAAGGTCTTTAATAATGAACATCTTTTTGAGTTCTTTTTTAAAATGATTTTTCATGCTGTCACTTGTGCAGACGATGAAGAAATCATCAACGAAAACGGCTACGATGAGAAGATCATCGCCATCTTTTTTATAGTAAAGACAGTGTTCATTGGCTGTCTGCGTGAGAGACAATTTGAGCATTGCTTCACATACTTTTATATTCCATTGGCGAGGTGCTTGCTTGAGTCCGTAAAGGGTCTTTTTCAGTAGACATACCTTGCCTTTAGGGTCGTCGGCGAAACCTTCAGGCTGTTCCATGAAGATCTCTTCTTCTAAATTGCCATTTAGGAATGCCGTTTCGACATCAAGATGATCTACTACTAACCCACGATAAACAGCAAACGCGAATAACAATCGCACTGAAGACAATCTAGCAACTGGTGAAAAAGTTTCACCATAGTCCACTCCTGCAACTTGAGTGAAGCCTTTGGCAACCAGTCTAGCTTTATATTTTGTAATATTCCCAGATGTGTCTCTTTTTATTTTGTAAACCCATTTGCATTTGGTAGTTTTTCTACCTGTGGGTCTATCAACAAGAATCCATGTTCCGTGTTTCTGCAAAGAGTCAAATTCGATCTTCATAGCTTCGAACCAATTTTCTTTTTGCGGATGTTCCACAACTTCCTTGAAAGTTTCCGGTTCCAGATCTGAAGTCATGTAAAGATGTTCGTCGTATCTTTGAGGACAGCGCCTATCTCGGGTTGGATATCTCCTTTGAGATTCAGGTGCTTGCTCTTCATGTTCAGAAGAATCAGGCAAAACTTCACGAGCGGGAGCAGGCTCATCTGACTCTGTCAAATTTTCAGAGGTTGACGTACCTGGCGTCACAGATATACCTGGCAGGGTTTGAAGTTGTGTTGGAGGAACAGCTTCATTATCAAGAGGCACAAAAATATCTTGCGATTGTGCTGGGAATTCCAGTTCGCAATCGGATGATATTGGGGATGACTGCTGTAGTGTCTTGTCTTCTATAAAAACAACATCTCGCGCAATTATAATAGATCGAGGATTTTTGGGATCTATAAGTCGGTAACCTTTGCTGTCAGTAGCATAGCCGACAAAAATGCAGGTCTGAGTTTTTGAATCTAGCTTACTTCGTTTTTCTTTTGGAACAAGCATATGGGCTTCACAGCCAAAAACTTTCAAGTGGGAGAGGTTGATTTTCTTTTTAGTCCACACTTCTTCAGGAATTTTGTTACTTAGAGCTTGCGTAGGTACATGATTTTTTAAATAAATAGCAGTATTTACTGCTTCTCCCCAGTAAGCTTTCGGTAACTTTGAGTCTTCAAGCATAGATCGGGCTTTTTCAATTATTGTTCTATTTGCGCGTTCGGATACTCCGTTCTGTTGAGGAGTATACGGAACTGTGGTTTGATGCACAATACCGTTCTCTTTTAAAAAGGTAGATAAGTCGTTGTTGATATATTCACGACCGTTATCTGTACGCAGAACTTTAATACGTTCGCCAGTTTGGTTTTCAACCAAATGCTTAAACTCTACAAACTTATTTAAAACTTCAGACTTTGATTTTAAAAGATATCCAAAGGTTTTGCGACTAAAGTCGTCTGTAAAAGTCAATAAATATAGAGCTCCGCCCCACGAGTGTGTACTCATAGGTCCACATAAGTCTGAGTGAATTAACTCTAAGACCTTACTCGATTTATTTTGAGACTTTTGAAATGGTTTTTTCGCTAATTTGCCTTGTAGGCAAGGAATGCAATGTTCAGAGAAAGTTCCGTTATAATCAATGCCTATGCACTTATTTTTTAAAACTTGCATACATTTTGCATTTAAATGACCAAGACGTCTATGCCAAAGTATTGGAGACTCTTTGGTAGGTGTATAAAAAGCATTCGACCTGTCTAGATCTAATCTAAACATTCCTTTATGGTTAGAACCTGTCGCTATTACTTTACCTGTCAGTTGACATCCACCTGACAAAGTGATCGATGCCCCTTGTGATGTAAACAATACATCGTAACCTTTTTTAGTTAAATTACTTACAGATAAAAGATTTGTTGCTAAACCTGGAATATACAAAACGTCACTTATTTTATTTACACTATCGGAAATATTTATATTTACAGTACCTTTCCCATTACTCAGAAGCTGGTCCTTATTTGCTACTGTGACGGGAACGATATGGGAAGTCAAGGACTCGAACCAATCTTTCCTGTTGCTCATATGAGAGCTTGCACCAGAATCTAGGAACCAATCTTGTGAACCTGAGGATGAAGGTGTAATTAAACAAGATGAAAGTGTAAATTCAGATGTATTATTTGAATAAACCTTTGTCGAAACTTTCTTGTTTTTATTCCTACATTCTGAAACTAGATGGCCTAACTTTTTACAATAAGTACAGAAGGTTTTCTTATTTTTCTTTGTTAGTAGTGCCGCCGTAGTGACAGGTCCATTTCTTTGGGTGGTACTTGGAATGTACGTTCGTGACTCTTCTTGTAATAGAGCCGATACTACTCCCTCCGATGTGATTTTGGCGTTGGAGTGTTCAAGAGCCATGACGAGTGGTTGGTACTTGTCTGGCAATCCTGCCAACATAATGATGGCTAGAAATTCGTCGTCAACGGTAGCTCCGATTTGTTGTAATTCTTGCTGTACAACAAGTGATGCGTTCAGGTAGGTCTGCATATTGCCTTTAAACTCGTTAGTTAGGAGTCTCTTCATCAGTTGTAGTCGTCTTGTTAATCCACTATGAGCATACGTCTTCTTTAGACTGTTGAAGGTCTCAAATGCTGTTTTCTCTGATCGAATGACGGGGTAAACTGATTCGTCGCACATGAGACATAGTTTTGCTCGCGCCTTTGCATCCCTGCACTTGGCATCTGGATCATCAGTATTGATGGGTTTAATAACTACATCCCATAGGTCGAGGTCTGTCAGTAGGCATTCAAGGGCAAAAGCCCAAGTATTAAAGTTTTTTCCATTGAGTTTGGTGATGGAAATACCTGATGACTGACTCGCAGATGAAGATGATTGTGCCGGCTGGCTTGCCGATGGTAGAAAATTTTCCATAGCACAATAACTTCTTTTTGTCACAGTTCTGGGCCCATAACCAATTAGTTATGCGAGAATAAAATAGTTTACTTTATCATAGATAGCAGTTTATTAAGCTGTTGTGACATACGAGTATAGGTAAACATGACTGACAAGACAATATTATTTTTATTATTGAATTTAGAATGTACAGGCTGTTCGCATTGTCCAAGAAGGTTTTAACAATTATTATAAGGGCTCTGGAGTCCAATCGTGTTAATTCTGAATGGCAAATCTGAAACAATTCTTACTTTGGCAATATTTAAGAATGATGATGAATGATCGATAATTTTAATTATTTTTAATGTATTTTATATCTACTGGCGTATTGGATGTCTTCAAACTGTGGTTGACTGTCGCTCGTCGTCCTCTTTTCAAATTTTTTTCCGACTTCCAAAAAGGTTGGTATGTATTTTTTAAGTTTTTTTATATATGTACGACGATTACGCCAAGATTTCTGAACCGATTTACGTGATTTTTTTTTATTGATGCGGAATAGTTGCCATTTGATCCCATAAAGATTTGGTTCATTTTGACCCAGTAGTTTTTATTTCATGAGCATTTTAGTTAACTTGGACGATGTAATTTTCACGATGCTTTTGTTTATAATGTACATGAAACCTAATCTAATCTAGAAAAACCTTCTGTAGTTTACAAAACAACCTATTACAGACACTAAAAAGTAAAAAATAAAGTCCATCTTCAAAAACTAAAAAAGCACAAAATAAGTTTTTTGGAGTCGGTGCCAGTCAAGGCAAGAAAAATAAAAGAATAGGAGCTCAAAGTTGAACTCCATAAGGCAAATTTTTTGCTTTTTAGTTTTTGAAGTCGGTATTTTTCACGCGTTTATTTGATTTATTTGACTATCTATCTCGTGTACTATTATTCATATCAAATGAAAAAGTTATATTACTATTATTATGTACCAATAATAATTATGTACTATGATTATATTCAACCGCCTCTGTGGTCTAGTGGTACAACCACCGGTATTAGACTCAGGGGTCTCGGGTTCGATTCCCAGCGGGGGTACATATTGTATTCGGTTTGGTTGGTGGTTGGACTTCCTGGTTCCGTCTGGTTGTAAGTCCGCCTGGCTAGCTACCACCATCTTATCTAAGTCTGTCGCCATAGCAATAATGTTTTTAGCATTGTTGTGTTCCGGCAGTTAAAGATAAGATAGCCAGTTCCTCAATGATTGAGGATTCCGGGAGAGGCTCGCATCCATGTTCAGCCTTATCAATACTTAACAGCAGGTATGATGTCTCCTCAGACTCTCATCGTCTTTAATAATAATAATAATAAAAAAGTACCATCAACGATTTTTCTTTTTACCATTTATAACTTGCTACCAACTTGAAACAACAACAAATTGGCAAAAGTTTTTCTTTGGTTCACAGCGAGAGAACATTTTTAATTCACAAAGAGAAATTTTGTTGTTAGTTTTGACAATTTTTTTATAAATAACCGTTTTAGTCACACCCTTTCTCAAATAAGTTAATCAAGAGTTTTAATTGCTGATATTGTTCATAGATATTTAAGGTTTTCTATTTAATAAAAATATACATAAATGTAAGTCGTAACTTCCACTTGAACTCCCCATTTGAACCCCCATAGATATAGATACTCACTATTATATTTGATACCACGGATATTCGGTATTACTCTTGGACCCTCTAACCATAATCGATTAACTAAATAATCGTAGCGTATTAACTAAAAAAGGGTAACCTAATTCAAAATATTAGACCCCAGAAATTAAGAATAAAATCCGATAAAAATAATTGCGGTGACATTTGTCACGATAAGAGATCAAAGAACCGTGAATATGAAGCAAATATGAAGCAAATATGATAAATTGGAACCCATAAATAGCTTTCACTCTGATTCCTAATAAATTTAATAACAATATGAAAGATGTTGGCACTTGATGATATAAGGCTTCTTTCAACTTTTTATTTAGGTTAGCGCGGACGGCCGGCTATTGTGGCAGGTAAGCAATGGTTAGTTACGAGATGGGTGGCCAAACATTTATCAAACCTGAGAGAGAGAAATATTAACGCAAAAGACGACACGATAAATAGGTACGACACAGATAAAATGAATTCTTATATATTGGCTCCGTGTAAACGGTCATAGCATGACCCATTCTCCTTATTAATTTTTTATAAGTTAATCAAGGATTTATATTGCTGATGTTGTTAGCGCTCACATCTACAGACAATAAAGATAAATATACTATAAAAAAGAGGATTTTTTAAATAAAAATTATCAAAGAGTATTTAAATTTTTGAGAGCAATTTCTTGTAGTACGTGGGCGCATCAATATAGCAATTCGGCAGTATTACTTAGCCGCTCAGAAAAAATCTTTGTAGTGTGGGCGAATGCCTAATCAAGGTACGGAGAATACGTGGTTTTCGTTTTCGTTATGGGTCTCCCCGTTGTTCATAAAAAAAGTGGAAAAAGGTGCCAACTTACCCTTATTATATCCATGATAAGATGGAGTGGTTTTCCTCTGTAAAGTTTTTGGTGGCAGATCAGTTTCTCGTAGTCGGCAATTCGTTTCCGAGCCGTGGAGTTTTCTTCTTTCATAGCCAACCAGTCGAGGCCTCCATCGCTGCAGTCCCACTGGTTTCCTAAATTAAATTGTAATAGGCATTAGGAAAGTAGATGAAGACTACTATAAGTAGTAATAATATTAATTTTCATGATAAGTTACGGGAAATGGTTAGTGATGTTATTTATTTGCAACTGACTCTAGTAGCATAGGTGCTGTAAGAATTACTGATAGGCAGAAACTAGCTAGGCCATTTACCCAATCGGTCCCCAATTTCAATATAACTAGGGCGGTTACAACCCGATACTCGGGTTCGTCGATCGACGAAAAATTCCAAATTATGCGAAAATCTTTAATTGCAGTTTGTGATCATCACGTTTAACATTTTGTATATTTTATAGTTTTCGGAACAAATAGACTCGAGTACCTTTAATTTGATACCTTACTCGGCCGCGTACTACGCGCCAAAGTCCCTATCGAGTCGTCACAAATTTTGCGAACCTGAATTAAGTATATAGATTAGGATTTATTCTCGCGGTGGAGAGTAGAGCTTGTATCCATGGTTTTGGAGTAGATCAAGTTGCGTCCCAAAAAAATTCATCCCACCAGTAAAAGCCAGACTTATTATGTCCTATGGTATGCAGTGACGGTAAATAATAATATTCATATGAATATTGTAAATGAATGACAGAAAGAAAGAAAATTAATTTTATTGAGACCACAAAAACAAGGACACTTATACATATTGTTCAAAGTCAAAGATTTTTTATTCAAATAGACTTATAGAAGTGCTTTCGAATCGTCCAATTTTTTTTTCCTACCAGCCATTCAGGACATCTTTTAACTGATAAGAAGAACGGCCGCAAGAAACTTATCAGCTTTAACAGAAGCAACAACATTTACAAAGGAACATGTCGTTGCCAAACACAAATCTACAATCTTGAAACATATTTAATATAAGAGGATTTTTTTTTTATACTCAGTTATTAGAATATTTTCCTTTTATACAATTACAATATCATGTTTTATGTTAGTATCACTTCCATGCATTTTGGTCTTTAAAATAATCATCTACCTTGTAATAACCTTTGCTTAAGAGCGTTTTTTTAACATGTATTTTAAATTTATGCAAAGGCAGCTCAATCACTGGTTGTGGAACTTTATTAAAAAAGGCTATGCCTTTCCCCAAAAACGAGCGACTGCATTTTTCAAGCCGAAATCTTGGAACGGCAAGCTTATTCTTGTTTCTAGTATTAAAATTATGAACATCGCTATGCTTAATAAATAAATCGTGATGTTTCCTTACATATACTATATTATCATAAATGTATTGTCCCGCCAAAGTTAGTATATTAATCTCTTTAAACAATTCTTTAAGAGAATCTCTCTGTCGAAGGTTGTAAATGGCGCGCACAGCTCTTTTTTGAAGTATTAAAACATTTTCTATATTGGCTGCTGAGTCCCACAACAACAGGCCATAGGACATTACACTATGAAAATAACTAAAGTAAACAAGTCTTGCCGTTTCAATATCAGTTAGGAGCCTTATTTTCCTTATTGCGAAAGCCGCAGAACTAAGTCTACTCGACAAGGTTTCAATATGTGGATCCCATTGTAGTTTTGAATCTAATGTACCAAGAAATTTAGTACTCTCAACTAACTCTACTACATCCCCATTCAAATTGATGTGCATGTCGACCTGCCCTACATTAGGTAATGTGAATTTAACAAATTTCGTTTTGGTAGGGTTAAGAGACAAATTATTACTGTTGAACCAGTGTGCGACTTGAGAGAGAGCACTATTTACTTCGTCAGAACAATTGTTTCCTCTATCAATTTTAAAAATTAAAGATGTAACATCTGCAAATAGTACTGTCTTACATAAATTACTAGCGTAGTTAGGGAGATCGTTAATATATATTAAGAACAGCAGAGGGCCCAATATTGAACCTTGGGGCACGCCCATAATAATGGGCGCTCCAGTAGAAGCAGTATTATTTACAATTACTTTTTGATTTCTATTCTGCAAGTATGACTGCAAAAGGCTAACTGATTTTTTAGAGACACCATAATGTTCTAGCTTCTTTAAAAGTGTAACGTGATCAACGCAATCGAAAGCTTTAGACAGGTCACAAAATATACCAATTACGTCTTGCTTGCCCTCCCAAGCCTCAAAAATATGTTTGAGGAGTGCTATTCCAGCATCTGTAGTATTTTTACCTTTAGAAAAGCCGAATGAAGGATTTGATTTACTTTTAAATAGTCTAATAAATGAGAGTATATAATTTTTTCAAAAATTTTATCAAGTGCCGGTAAGACTGATATCGGCCTAAAATTTGTGGGGTCACTTTTGTCACCCGATTTAAAAAGAGAAATCATCTATGCATTGATTAAAAATGAAAGCTAAATATGGAGCTATTATTTCAATTATAGATTTAATAACGCTGGTTGATATGCCCCATAAATCTTCAGTCTTTTTAATATTTATAGACTTGAAAGCTTTTAAAATGTCTTCACTATTAATATGCTTAAAATTGAAAACTTTATAACACTTATCAACACAAGACTCTAAGAGGGCAGCAGCAACGTTTGGACAGGAATTTAAATTACTGGTAGTTTCTAAGCCTAACCTCAACGTCAGATTCAATTAATTTATTATCTACTTTAAGGGAGAAGGAGTTTACATTATGTTTAGTTTTCCCAGTTGTTTGGTTAATAATATTCCAAGTAGCCTTTATTTTATTATCCGCTAATTTTATTTTATTTGAAAAGAACATCGCCTTAGCAGCTACATATACATTTCTAAACATTTGAGAATACTTCCTGACATATTCAATAAAATTTGGGTCACAGGAAGTATGCTTTGACGCATAAAGGTCATATAGTTTCCTTCTACTTGTATAAATTCCCGGTGTGGCCCAATCACTAAACTTTACTTTATCCGAATTACCATTGATCACTTTTTGTTTAAAAGTTTTACTAAATTCGCCTTTAACCACATGAAATAAATAATTATAAAGGTAATTAGATTCCATAATGGGAACTATCAACACAAAAACATTGTCTTAAAACGGTCCCGGCTCAGCATAATGCATGGTCTACGACCAGCGCTGATCTTCCACCGGAACTGGTTTGTTGACTCCGCTACACGTAAGCACACAGATAAACAAACAAAGTAAAAATTGTAAAAGTAATACAAGAAAGAACAATAAATACAACGATTATAAAAATGAGAAAGAAAAGAAAAACAACAAAAAAACAAATAAAAACCAAACCGACACGGAGGTGTGTGTAAAAGCACCATAATGTGAGGCCAGAGCCGGGGAAAGAGAAAAAAGTTACAAATCACATTTATAAAAAAAAAAACAAAATGGCAGAGGAAAAACTTTTCCAAACAAAACAAAACTAACAAAAAACAATTATTTAGCGGCTTTGCGAAACTTTGTACAGAAATTGCATGAGGTAAGTACGGTTACAGTATACAAGACATAAATTGTGTCAACGATCATTCACATAAAAAATACAAGATTAATAAAAGTTGTTCTTTTACAGGTATTGCAATGCAAAAAATGGTGTTACATTACATTACAAGTCACTCAGACAAATTAATTACTAAAACATAATGGGCGACATGATAAGAAAAAATTAAATTACTATGGGAACAGAGACCAGTCAACAACAATATCAAAGTAACTCTGCGTGTCTGTTCCATCGTAAGCTTTCCATGTCTGATCCTCTGAACACCATCTTTGCCGGTGTTTGAGCGTAGTTATAGTAATTGTTATAATAGTATTCTTTGGAAAAATGTAGTGAAACTTCGGAAGAAGTCGCCGGGTACCACTAGTGTACAAAAAGCCTCTGTTATACAATGCGTACAAATGCCATGCCAGCTATGCGTAAAATAATCATCGATTTTCCTTTTCTTTTTCCAACTACAAATAGATCGACCCCTGATCAACCCGTATCAAAGTCGTTAGCAGAAGCATTATGTAAAGTTTTTGTTTACGTAAGTTGTCCTCGCTAGTACTATGTAAAGTAAAAGTCGTTCCGACCAATCATGGTGAATATAGAAAATACTTTCCATTTGCGGGAGATCTATTTTTCTCATCGATGAAAAATTGTATGACTAGTTATGACTATGACCGAAAAATGAAAATGTACCTATACTATAATATTATAAAGCTGAAGAGTTTGTTTCTTTGAACGCGCTAATCTCAGGAACTACTGGACCGATTTAGAAAATTCTTAGACCATTAGAAAGCTACATTTTTCCCGAGTGACATAGGCTATCCCGATATTCCCACGGGAACGGGCAACACGCGGGTAAAACCGCGAGGATCCGTTAGTTTAAAATATATAAAGATACCTATTCTTTTAAATTAATAGCTACTAAAAGAGAACTGTAACTTTCTGTAATTTTAGGAACAATTTGGTACCTGCTAGAAGAAAAAAACATGAAAGATATCATGTCAATCAACACTATTTTATTTAGATTTATTCAAAATGTGTATAGGTAATGTTATCTGTTTCAAAAACATATCGATTTTCGTTTTCGTTATGCGTCTTTTAACACCCTGTATATTACTCGGTGCCAACGGTGCTAAAAAGCGTGCCGAATCGTTGGCTCTAAAATATCAATTTAGGGCTAACGGCGATTCAGTTGTCTACGGGAGACTAAAGTTAAAAGACATTAGCTGTCATTTCATAAAAGTGTCCAATTTGTGTAGTAAAATGGTGCAAAATATGACCCAATAGGACCCAATAATTAAAAAGGTACATGGAATGTCGTATCATTCGTACTTATCTTTATTATTTTTATTGCATGTCTAACAATTTTATTTGAACGATATTAACTGTTTCTTAACCCTAGAGTGGTCGCGTACTAAAATTACTTGATTGGTCGCGTGGAATATAGGTGTATGCCAAATATACATAAACATAGAAAAAAATTCTTATTCTACCGGAGTTAATAATGTCATAATATTGACTGTCATATTAGAATTCGAAGTTCAAAATATTGATGTACTTACTGAATTCAGAAAATATGGCTATCACTGGCGAAACATTTTCAAGACAACATGATGTAAACGTATCGAGCTTGAGGATCGAGCTGTATCGAGCAGGAAACAGCTCCTATCGAGAGCCATTGCTTGGTTATCCTATTAGGAGCTGCACTTTATTTTACAACATGTTTGCTTGTAGGTTCTTAAATGTTCTTGCTACTGGGCTCGTGTAGACACTTTATACAACCCAGTCCAGTCTTTCGCTGACTTGTGGTCCCACTGACGGTAGGAATCAACATCACAGAGTAGCACTATAAAATGTTTTCGATTTATTATTGATAGTATTTGAAGCTATTGTAGATAAAACATTTTCAAATATTTAAAAATAGTACTAGGCCCCCAAATAAACTAGATGAGAAGATAGCTCCAATTGAACGAAATCGGTCACTTCTGTAATCTTTTTTACCCACCTCTAATACACTTATGCGACGCAAGAAGTTCGAGTGAGTTGTTCACAGATTTTCCACAAGCCGAAGTAACAACATTCGTCGATAAAGTTGTCGACGGAAAGTTCAAAATGATCTGGTTTGCAGGTGATCAATTGCCGAAAGCTATGAAGATGTAGTCATACAACCTGATATTCTTGAGGATACTCCAGAATCAGGTATATCTTTTCTCAAATAATTAAAAAAACACGTTATTCAATTTTAATGATTTTATTTAAACATTTTTTTAAATTATTTTCTTATAAATACAAGTATTCAACTTAAAAAACATACATTCTTTTATTTGCATGCTATTTCCTGAGCTTTTCAGTTAATTAAGTTCAATGATTTAATTTTTTTTGTGTTAGATTTGGCGAATCCCTCTAGGTAATCGTCTGATTATGAGCCAGTACGTCTAGGACATAAAGATGAACCATATACAGGGTGTATTTATTCTATGTGCCCAAAATTAAGGGGGACGTTGTGTTATGTGTTTAGAACAAAATGAAGCGACACATTTTTTTTTTACTGAAATAGTTTTTTGTCATCGTAGCGCTGCGATAAGCTGATAGCCCTGAGCCAAGCTTGGTGCACGCTTAAAGTTATTTTTACTATTATTGAAATTATTTTAAGTTTGTTTTCTTTGTTTTTCATTGCTTAGGTAGGTTTAATATCCAAATAAACGACGCTAACACCAGATAAAATAAAAAAAATGTTTTTTTCTTCATAATTTTGTTCTAAACACGTAACACGACCTCCATCTTAACTTTGAGCACAAAGAAAAAAAACACGGTATATATCTTAAACTGACGCGCTTGAGTATTCCAAAATGGCGATTTTTTGCATATTACAATAATGGCCGCGAGTTTGCCTCACATCGAAATCTTCAGATTATTGAATGAGAGCTTTATTTTAGGTTCACTTAACACCCCCTTAGAAAATCTGACGCGCTCGATTATTTGTTTTTTTTTTAATTTTCAACCCTTACGCGACCACCCGCATCATGCAAACGATCAATAACATACGTACATTATTAAAAATACGTAGAACATTGATGCTATCAATATCTGAAGCGCTCGAGTACGTCCATGCAACAGTTTTTTTTACATATTTGAAAATCTATAGCCGCTCCCCCCACCGATGAAAAGGTATACATTATATAAAAAAATTTTCTTCTTATCATCTAAGCTTTGCAACCCAATAGGTCTTTATGACGCTCGAGTAAATCCCCATTTAGTATCGTGGGATCCCCTTCTATTTGAAATCATTGCGAAGGGCTTCTTTTGACGTCGTTGACTAAGATCTTGTTCAGATAATCGGAGAGGGTCATATCTCTGTCAATTCAAGTATGGGAGATTGAGAATTATAAGAAGAAAAAGGGAAAATTCGAACAAGCTAATTTTGCATGTTAGATTTTGAAAGATAGTCGCCCCTTAAAGTGCATTCATTCATACGCTTATCAGAATTTTGCGCGAATCTATTGATGATTTCCGAGATTATCGCATTTAAACAAATTGAACCCTTTATTCCCAAAAGGACACAAGTTCACTAATGAGAACTTTTCAGGATCAACCGAAAAATGCTTCTTGCATAAAAACGTCTACGGTGGTGGAAACACTGAAAAAATATGAAGATTTAGTACTTATAGATATAGATTTGGTATTTGAAGATGTGTCCGTTTCACAGGGAATATGTCAAACGTATCAATAAAAACGATATTGCAAAAGAAGAAAATGACTCGTGCCGTTTTTTAAATAACGGGTTCAATTAATCTCAAGCTTTATTTAATGAATCTATAAATATGATTAACCCTGCCCCATCTTCTAGTTTATTTCTTCATAAATATACCCTCTACAACAATGAACAACACACTGTTGAAATATGAATTGACTTTGGATTTGAAGTGTTTTTAAGGACTTAATAGTGTATATTTGTTGAAAACACTTAAACACTTGAATGTTAAAATACGAAGCAATAAACAAAAATTAATTATGGGGGTTGTTTAAGCTGGTCTTTGCCTACAATGTCAATTATTAAATAGCACAACAATAAAATATATAAATAAATTGAAATAAAACATTACCACATAAATAAACAATCAAAAACACCACCAAGAACAAAATATATCAAGGTGAGCCTTTTAAATTAATTAGTTATGTTCACTGTTAATAGATGGCGCTGTACTGTTAGTACAACGCGGTATGGTTTTGCTTTGCCAATAGTACTTAGAGGTCAGACTACCATTGTTACGCCAGGTTCTAGCATCCATTGCTTGTTGCCTCAAATATACGGCTTAAAACCTAGCGCTGGGTTTTATTGCTTAGTCCCTTATGAGGGCGGGCTTGGACATGGTCCTTCGAGCCGGATCGTACTAATATAGTACGACGGGTATTTTCGCAGAGTTCCGGGTGGAGGAGCTCTTTCCCCGCACTCAAGGGGGGCGCTGGAGTCGTCGGGTGCGGACATCGGACGCGGCGGCAACGGGACGGCGGCGGGAGGCAGCTGGCGATAGTAGGCGGAGGTACGGAGGCAACGGCAGCGGAGTGCGCGGGGACATCTGCAGCGGGACAACGGCGACGGAGCGCGCGGGGACAACGGCTGCGGCGCGGGTACGTCGGCAGCGAAGCGCGCGGGGACGACGGCTACGGAGCGCGCGGGGACGACGGCTGCGGAGCGAGCGGGGACGACGGCTGCGGGCGCGCGGGGCCAACGGCTGCGGAGCGCGCGGGGACGAAGGCTGCGGGCGCGCGGGGACGGCGGCGGAGCGTGCGGGGAAGTCGGCAGCAGAGCGCGAGGGGACGACAGCTGCGGGCGCGCGGGGACGACGGCTGCGAGCGCGCGGGGATAACGGCTGCGGGCGCGCGGGGACGACGGCTGCGAGCGCGCGGGGACAACAACAGCTGCGGAGCGCGCGGGGTAGACAGCTGAGTGGACGTCGGCAGCGGTGCGCGCGGGGTCGACGGCTGCGGGCGCGCGGGGACAACCGGCTGCGAGCGCGCGGGGAAGACGGCAGCGGGGACGACGCCTGAGGAGCGCGCGGGGACGACGGCTGCGGGCGCGCGGGGACGACGGCTGCGAGCGCGCGGGGAAGACGGCAGCGGGGACGACGCCTGCGGAGCGCGCGGGGACGACGGCTGCGGGCGCGCGGGGTCGACAGCTGCGGAGCGCGCGGGGAAGACAGCTGCGGGGACGTCGGCAGCGGTGCGCGCGGGGACGACGGCTGTGGAGCGCGCGGGGACGGCGGCTGCGGGCGCGCGGGGACGACGGCTGCGAGCGCGCGGGGAAGACAGCTGCGGGGACGTCGGCAGCGGGGACGACGGCTGTGGAGCGCGCGGGGACGACGGCTGCGGGCGCGCGGGGTCGACAGCTGCGGAGCGCGCGGGGAAGACAGCTGCGGGGACGTCGGCAGCGGTGCGCGCGGGGACGACGGCTGTGGAGCGCGCGGGGACGGCGGCTGCGGGCGCGCGGGGACGACGGCTGCGAGCGCGCGGGGAAGACAGCTGCGGGGACGTCGGCAGCGGGGACGACGGCTGTGGAGCGCGCGGGGACGACGGCTGCGAGCGCGCGGGGAAGACAGCTGCGGGGACGTCGGCAGCGGGGACGACGGCTGTGGAGCGCGCGGGGACGACGGCTGCGGGCGCGCGGGGTCGACAGCTGCGGAGCGCGCGGGGAAGACAGCTGCGGGGACGTCGGCAGCGGTGCGCGCGGGGACGACGGCTGCGAGCGCGCGGGGAAGACAGCTGCGGGGACGTCGGCAGCGGGGACGACGGCTGTGGAGCGCGCGGGGACGACAGGTGCGGGCGCGCAGGGTCGACGGCTGCGGGCGCGCGGTATATCCCGTGGCGCGCGGGGCACCATCTGCAGCACGCGCGGGAAAGGGTTGTGCGTAGCGGAGTCAGTGTAGTTGTGAGCAGTGCAGATCGTGAGTACTTGAAACATTCCTTCCGAGCGGATTAGGGTATTTTGAAGATTGATTGAACTTAAGACTCAATAATTTGCGGACCTAACATAATATTTAATGGGTAAGAGATTGTAGTAGTTAGTAATTTTGGAGTTGTTTTATAAGTGATAAAGTTATTGTGGGGTTTTATTGTTAGATAATTTCATTTGAATTTGAAATTGTATTTAGCAAAATGGAATCTTTGGTTAAATTGCAAATAGATATAAAATCTAAGTTGTTAAGAGCATTCTCAAATTTCAAAAAGTCTCCAAAAGAGAGATTGACAGACGCTTATATTACGACTAGGTTAGAGGGATTGGAAGACCAATGGAAATTGTTTTGTGAAAGTCATCAGAAAATTATAATGGGTTCTAATTTAACGGGTAGTGATAAAGTATATATTGATAATGAGATTTTTGAAGCAACTGAAGATTTATATTTTGACTATAAAACTGAATTAAAAACGGCACTTAGCAAAATTGATAACAATGTTGATACGGAAAAAGTCGCGGCACAATCTGGTCCTGGTAATAGTGTTATTAAGCTGCCAAAAATTTGTATACCTACCTTTTCAGGCCAATATTCTGAGTGGACTACTTTTAGGGATTTATTTGTATCATTAATACATAATAATAAAAATCTGGATAAAGTGCAAAAGCTTCATTACCTGAAAGGGTATTTAACGGGAGAAGCTGAACAACTTCTTCGGCAGACTCCTGTGTCAGCCGACAATTACGAAAGGTCTTGGGCTGTGCTTAATGAACGATATAATAATAAAAAATATCTATGCCACTGCATTATTAAACGTTTGTTAAGTCAAAAGAATATTGTTTATGAAAATGCGTCTGGGTTAAAGGAATTGATAGACATAACCACAGAGTGCCTTGATGCACTGCGTAATCTGGGTATAGACGTGTCCACTTGGGATATTCTGGTCATTCATATATTGGCATTAAAATTAGACTCCGAATCAAAAAAACAATGGGAGCTCTTTGTAAGTGATCATGTGCCTACGGATAATTTGCCAACCTTTGAACAATTCAAAAAATTTACAACAAATAGATATCGAGCTTTGGAATTCTTGGAGCCGGACCGATATGCAAAATATGTAAACCACGGAAATAAAATAAAAACTATGCATGTTGCTAAGATTAAATGTATTTGTTGCGGTAATGAACATAAGTTGAATGTGTGCAATGTTTTCTTAAAGCTTAATGTTAACGACCGTCGTGATTTCGTACTACAAAAACGGCTATGTTTTAATTGTATGGGGTCCGATCATTCAGCACGGGAGTGTAAAGTATTGACGCGTTGCAAAATATGTAATAGGTTACATCACACCTTGTTACATCATAAAGGTATAGTAAACAATTCATTGGTTACACAAACCAGTAATGCATGGGAATCTCAGTCATCAGGAGAAGTAGCTAATGGATCTGCGGAAGAGGAATCGGGTACAAGGGATGACCTTAACGTAACTTCCTGTTTTTCGGCCGGTACCGTATCGTCTCAGGTACTTTTGGCAACAGCTGTGGTTAATGTTATGGCCAGAAACGGCACGCTGCAGCTGGTGCGGGCCCTAATTGACCAAGGGTCACAAGCATCTTTTATCACGGAATCAACTGTGCAATTTTTGGGACTAAAAAAAATACCTACCAAGGGCGTTATCTCAGGGTTAGGCGGTGGAAAAAATGTTACTACGAAATCCACAGTAGTAATCAAATTGCAGTCTCGGATGAATCCTAAAATAAATATAACTGTACAGGCTTATGTATTAAGTTCAATAACCGCATATCTTCCATCAAAGAAAGTAGTAGCTCTGAACGATTTAGATTTATCGGGACTTACCTTAGCGGATCCAGAATATCACTCTCCTAGCAAAATAGACATTTTGTTAGGTGCGGACGTTTATGGGCAGATTATTCAAGCAGGAATAAGAAAGGATAGCCTTGGAGGTGCTGTAGCGCAGGCCACGTCGTTGGGTTGGGTCATATCTGGAACGGTAAAAGATGTACAGCAGCAATCTACTGCAAGCGTTGTAGTATTGCATTCAGTGATGCAGGAAGAGGAGTTACTAAAGAAGTTTTGGGAATTAGAAGCGGAACCCAAAGAACAAGGTAAACATTCATTGACCGAAGAGGAGTTAAAATGTGAACATTTATATAGGGAAACTACTACAAGAGATGATGAAGGGCGTTATATTGTTAAAATTCCTTTTAAAGTGGACTACCCTCAAGTAAAAGGATCACTGGAGATAGCACGCAGAAGATTCAATTCGCTGGAAGTACGTATGAATAAAAATGAGCATTTTAAAAAGAAATTTACTGAAGTTATGGAGGACTACTTGTCATCAGGCCATATGGAACTCGTTAAAAAAGATGAAATAAATAACCCTGAAGCTGTTTATGTACCAATTCTGGCGGTTATACGGGAAGACAAAGACACAACCCAAGTGAGAGTTGTTTGTGACAACTCAAGTAAAGGGAAAGATGGGATATCAATTAATGATTTAATGTTGAAAGGTCCAGTACTGCAACAGGACTTAAGACATTTGTTGATGCGCTGGAGAACTCATGTTTGTTGTTTGGCAGCAGATATTGCAAAAATGTACCGCCAAATAAAGGTAACTAAGTCTGATGCGGATTATCAGAGACTGCTTTGGAGGCCAGTTCCAAAATCAGACGTGCAAATTTATAGAATGCTAAGAGTTTCATTTGGTTCTGCATCGGCACCTTACTTGGCGGTACGAACCTTGCAGCAAGTCGCACACGATGAAGGAGAACGTTATCCTTTGGCTAAAATACGTGCAATCAATGACTTCTATATGGACGATTTGATGACGGGCAGTGAGACAATAGAAGAAGCGGTGGAAATTTATCAACAAATGGACAAAATGTTAGGGAAAGGAGGTTTCACGTTGAGAAAGTGGACCAGTAATAAGGACGAAGTTCTTGAAAAGATACAAAAAGGAAAAGGAATAAATGAAGAAAGCTTAAAGGAAAATTCAGAAACCTCGACTTTACAAATAAAAGCAGATGAAGTCATGAAAATTTTAGGACTTACCTGGGACCGGAAAGCAGATGAATTTCGTTATTCGGTGAATCTCACGAAGATGACGGGACCTGTAACTAAAAGATGTATATTATCAGACATATCAAGGTTGTTCGATCCTTTGGGTTGGGTGTCCCCATGTACAGTAAAAGCAAAAATATTAATACAAAAGCTTTGGTTAAAAGGTTTGAATTGGGATGAAGAAGTTCCAGCTGATTTGTGTAAGCAATGGGAAACTTACCGAAATGAGTTATTGTTGTTAGAAGAATTTAAAATTCCTCGTTGGTTGGGTACTACAAAAAAATGTTCTATTGAATTACATGGGTTTTCAGATGCCTCAAACGTAGCATACGCTGCTGTAGTATACGCCAAAATAGTGGATCAAGACGATAATATAAGGGTAAATTTAGTGACGGCGAAAACAAAAGTAGCTCCAATCAAAGTTGTTTCGGTTCCTAGATTGGAGTTATGTGGGGCGGTTCTTCTGGCAAAAATTTTACAAGAGGTAGCAGACATATTAAAGGTAAAGAAGAGTAACATATATGCATGGACCGACTCCACAGTAGTTTTGGCCTGGATCAACAGTCATCCACGACGATGGAAAACATTTGTGGCTAATCGCGTATCGGAAATACTTACTGTTT
Organism: Chrysoteuchia culmella; assembly: GCA_910589605.1. NCBI lineage: Eukaryota > Metazoa > Arthropoda > Insecta > Lepidoptera > Crambidae > Chrysoteuchia > Chrysoteuchia culmella. The sequence goes on from OU342651.1 coordinate 10,753,752, forward strand.
TGGAACCATCACAATGGGCATATGTGCAATCCAAAGAAAATCCGGCAGATATTGCGTCACGTGGTATGTATCCTTCGGAAATGTTAAATTGTGAACTTTGGAATAATGGACCTACACTATTAAGAAGTAAAGTTATCACTAGGAGCAGAAATCAGAAAATAGAAACAAATGTGGAAGAGGTTCGTGCTTATGTGGTAACTGATCGCGACAGTTCATTCGCAAAATTTTCAACACTCAACAAGATGGTTCGGGTCTTAGCATATTGTAGAAGGTTTATTAGTTTATCAAAAATAAAGAAAGCGGAGCGTAAAATAGTACCTTATTTAACGAGTGGTGAGTTGTCGGAAGCTTTGGACATTTTAATCCGAAAATGTCAGTATGAAAGTTTCGAAGAAGAGATAGAAGATTTAACAAGTAAAGGAGTGGTGAATAAAAAAAGTCAAATTTCATCTTTGAATCCATTTCTAGATTGCAACAACATATTACGGGCTGGGGGACGTTTAAGCCAATCAAGTTTGTCAAATAATTCAATGCATCCCATCGTTTTACCAAAAAATTCGCACTTATCTAAACTGATAGTTGAGGAAGCTCATAAACGAACTTTACATGGGGGAAAACAACTAATGTTAAATTATTTACGGAATAGGTATTGGATCTTGGGAGCAAAGTTACTAATAAGTGGGATTATTCATAAGTGTGTTAGTTGTATAAGAAATTCTAATATTGTAAGGAATCAATTAATGGGGCAGCTTCCAAAAGCGCGAGTGTCACCAGCGCGGGCTTTTCAAAATAGTGGAGTGGATTTTGCAGGGCCAATTAACATTCGGTCTGCGAAGGGACGTGGGCACCATGCATATAAAGGTTACATATGTTTGTTTATATGTATGGCAACCCGGGCCATTCATTTGGAAGCGGTGAGTGATCTCACAGCTCAGGGTTTTTTAGCAGCTTTTAGACGTTTCGTTTCGCGGAGAGGACATTGTTCACACCTTTGGAGCGATAACGGAACTAATTTCATAGGGGCTTCAAAGGAACTTCACAAAATGTTTGCTCATGAGAAATCTGAGATTTCCTTAGAGATACGCGAAATCTTATCTAATAACCACACGGAATGGCATTTTATACCTCCATATTCGCCTAACTTCGGGGGGTTGTGGGAGGCAGGGATAAAATCCACTAAATTTCATCTCAAAAGGGTGATCGGCGATAGTACATTAACTTACGAGGAATTGTCTACATTGTTGACACAAATTGAGGCGTGTCTTAATTCAAGACCACTTTCAAGAATTGATTCAGACGGGGATACTTATACGGTTCTGACACCGGGTCATTTTATTATTGGTGAATCTTTAATTACTATACCCGATCAAAATTATGAAAATTCTATACTTACCTCCTTAAAACGCTGGCAAATAACTCAAAGGATGTTGCAAAGTTTCTGGAATAGGTGGTCAAAGGAGTATTTAAACCAATTTATGCAAAGACATAAATGGAATAGGCAAGTACCGGAACCTAGAATAGGTGATGTAGTATTGGTGAAGGAAATTGACTTACCTCCTGCTCGTTGGCTGATGGGTAGGATTGTAGAAAAACATCCTGGAGTTGACGGAATCACGAGGGTCGTAACATTACAGGCAAAAAATACAAAGTTTAAAAGACCTGTTTCTAAGCTATGCATCTTGCCAATACTGGAATAAGCTTAATTGAAATTAATGATAGGAATTATTGATTTAGAAATATTATGAAGTTGTCTTTGTAATTTGTGGTAGATTTGTTATCGATATATTCGCTGCGTATTATTTCAGGTATTTTGGTGAATGGTTAAAAGATTGTAGATAGTGTATCACTTAGTTTATAAGGGTTTAGGTTAAATTTCCATAATATATTAGTTGTTCCGTCCATTAAATTGTTAATTATAAGTCGATTATATGAGATAATTTATGTCTGATGCTTGAATTGTGGCGTTAACTGAATTATAATATGTATTTAAGCATCGAAATTGTCACTATTTACAGTTAGATGATAGACTCTTGTGTTTGGTAGGTACTTTATGTCATCTGTTTTTTTTATATAAAAAAAAAAAAAAAAAAAAAAAGAAGTTTATTTACCATTAATATTTAGTAAGGTTACATTAGTTAATATTTTGTTTGGGTGTTGGGATATTTCATGGTGGGCGGTATACTTGTTAGTCAACTTGTGATTAGTTAAGAACAATATATGTAATTGTTCTTGGTGGGCGGAATGTTTAAGCTGGTCTTTGCCTACAATGTCAATTATTAAATAGCACAACAATAAAATATATAAATAAATTGAAATAAAACATTACCACATAAATAAACAATCAAAAACACCACCAAGAACAAAATATATCAAGGTGAGCCTTTTAAATTAATTAGTTATGTTCACTGTTAATAGATGGCGCTGTACTGTTAGTACAACGCGGTATGGTTTTGCTTTGCCAATAGTACTTAGAGGTCAGACTACCATTGTTACGCCAGGTTCTAGCATCCATTGCTTGTTGCCTCAAATATACGGCTTAAAACCTAGCGCTGGGTTTTATTGCTTAGTCCCTTATGAGGGCGGGCTTGGACAGGGGTAAAGTCAAGATAAACACTTGTACAGGCGTGGCCACTTAAATTAAGTGCTCTGTAAACGGACGGCGGAAACTTTGTATTCTAGTACCATTAATAATCTGTGGAATTATGATGAACTAGTAGTTTGGAGAAAATCATTTTTTTGCTATCGAGGAACTGCCCGATCGACCGGTAGAATTTTTTGGTAGCATTGTTTAAAAAAGTAAGTTATTTATAGAAAAAGTTTTATCACAAGTAATAGAACATTCATAGGTATTTCATTTCAGTGATTAATAATTGCTTTCACCTTCCGTTGAATTATATTATCATTTTGAATATAATTTTCAAGAACAGAAATCTACTAGTCGTTCCTGATTATAGCTAGGTGTTCATTAACTGAATATGACGGCAGACTGATGATCAGTAGAGAACTATAGGTATCACATTGCAGGAATACTAATTAAATATGACTTTAAAGATAAGATGGTATTATAATACTACAAAAGAAACTTTATAAAAAGCCTACTTACCACTTAAATAAGCTTGCTGTAAGTTAGGAGGTCGGCTCAGTAGGTTGTCTGTCATATGCCGTATGCCGTTCCCTCGAAGGTCCAAGGTTTGGAGGTCCGGCATGGAGTCTATCAGGTTTGGCGGAATCTCCCATAGGGAAGGAGAGCCTCGGATGATCAGCTTCTGTGTAATAAAAATAAAAAGGTATTTATTTCCTCCCATTAACATCAAAAGTCAATAGTGCGATTCGGAACGTATTAGGACACATTGTTAGGTTTAAATATAAAAAAGAACTTAACAACGTTAGGCCACAAAATTTTCCACGCAGAAATTGAATGACAAAACCTCCTTTTCCGAGCGTTTGAGGTGAAAAGAAATTTTCTTTATAACCGGTGCAGAATTCACACATAAATTCCATACTAGTGGCGAATTTACTTTAAATATATGAAACTTTTCAAAAGATGACGAGTTTACTTTGATGGCGCTTACTTATTTTATCACACACAATTTTTTTAATTTTATTTTAAACATACAAAAAGACACACGAGATACATACAAAGTTTCGGGTTAAGTACTGGTTTCGTTCCAGTACTTCCTGTTGACCTAGAACTGTGAAATTTGGCAAGTGATATAGTTATGATAAATTTTAAATAGAAAAATATTGGAAAAAATCAACTCGGCCACAAGTGAATTCTCAGATGGGACTCGAACCCACGACCATTGGAAATCCGGTCCAAGGCTCTATCCACTGAGCTACCGAGGCTTGCGGACCACCATCAAAATTCTCCAATACTTTTATATTTTTAATACGCTGTAGGCCAGCCTTGTCACATCAATTCTAGGAATATCCTTGCATTCGACAGAAACATCTTTGCAACAGCCAATAATTTTGTATCTCGGTAGCTTAGTCGTTAGAGCATTGGACTGGATTTCCAAAGGTCGTGGGTTTGAGTCCCTTCTGAGAATTCACTTGTGGCCGAGTTGATTTTTTCCAATATTTTTATTTTTAAATTTTTTCATAAGTATAAAAATAGCTTTGAAAAATGCAAAAAATAAAAAATTACATTCAACATTTTTCTTTCTTTTACAAGTACATTCAACAGCAGCCACGGCTTTCGTCGATCGTACATACAAAAACTGTACCTGCTGTTGACTGTACATGGAAAAATCTGAAAACGAAAAATTTTTGTTATTAAGAGCTATATTACATCTAGACTGTGATTTTCGCGTAAAATGGCCAATTTTGGCGTTCTTGATCTCAGAAAAAAATACATTAACAATTTTGACTTATAGAATAATGCATAATAGCTATTGGCATAGTTTGTAGCGGCCTAGGTTTTTGTAAATTTGGTTAACTTTTTATTAAACCCAAAATTGCACAGAAAGATTTTCTTTTAATGCGCGAAGGCACTTTTTAAAGCAGCTGGATTGAACTACTGTTCTAAACTAAACAAATGGAATAAAAAAATATAATGATATCTCTTATATAGTCGTATAGTTCGTAGCGGCCTCGGATTTTGAAATATCAATAAAGAAAAAAAATCTTATTCTAAACCAAAAAAATCCAAAATAGGTTTAAGTTAACTGTGAATTTCTTCTGTCTACAATAATATTATTGAGAAAAAATTGTACCAGAAAAAAGATAAGGTCATTTATGCCGCAAAAAAGAATTATTTCGACACTCTCAAGAGAATCAAAATGTGGGCAAGTATCCTATTAGCTACTTTCCGTTGATCTAGAACTATGAGATAACTACTATAATATCGTCTTCTACAACAAGTACTGGGAAAAGTCTGAACTACCTATACATTTGTTATTCATAAAAATTTCGGGAAAAAATCGTAAAAAATTGCGAGACTCGGTTCCTGAACTATTTATAATATGTACCTACCTACATACCTACAAAATTGTGCGGAATCCTCGGTGGACGAGTCCGACTGTCAATTGTCCGGTTTTTCTGAATGCCCTGCCTGGGTGAATGTGTATCGATCACACTAGGTAACAAAATGTAGGTAGGTACCACATTCTATCGAAATAAGTTCATAATCTTAGTAAATTAATGTTTGGCCTTAAAAGTCCAATTAAAAAGTAAAATGTATAGCACAGAAATATAATCTTCATGTCCGAATCAAACATATTTAATAGGAAGCACAATTACGTTTATTTGTACGAAGAAAACAAGAACGAAAGCCTCCATTATCAAATAAACATTGCTTTAAAAATCATATGATATTTTGGTGAAAATCATAAATACTTTTAGCCGTCAGCTACTTGTTAGATGATTATAACCAAAATCTGCGCCAATCCTAATGTTAATTAAGGGTTTTGCGAGGTAAGCCAAAATGTTTTACAAAATAACCTGTTAATTAACCCTACGCGATCCAAAATGCTTTAATTAAACGCGCATTGTAATCATGCTATGAAAGGAGTATGTAATTACTCTAATGTCCCGGCTCCACGCATCGTCTAACCTGAGAGCATGGCTGCACAAACCGGTTTGCGCTGTTAAGACAGCGAAATGTCCCGGCTACACGTTCTATCCTGCCTGCTCAAACCGGTTTGTGCAGGCATGCTTTAAGGTAAAACGGAGCGTGTAGCCACGACATAAGGTTGTAAAATACCTATATAACTAATTTGTAGGAAAATTCTAGTTCCCTTTGAATCTTTTATTTGTAGTAATTTTCTTACTTGTTGATTTAGGTTGTTTGTAAGCATTTCCTCAATGAGAAATAAATGCTTAAAAGGGTTCCTTCGTCAAGTTCAGTCAGCGTTTGTGTTGTTTTAATTATAAAAAAATAAAAACACTTTTGATAAATTCAAGTCATTTGTTTTATACGTTCAGTCCCTCCAATATTCTTCCAGAAGACTGATTTAGTTGCGTCAATATAAGATAATCTTGTGCATTGGTCTTGAAATAAGTTGTTATTGGTCCTTCAAATATGTCGGGGACATCGGGGTGATGTCGCAGTTATTGGCTATGCCAACCTTAATACGAGCAAACGCGGCTATAACTATGTGTTAAGCAACCTTAAAGCAAATTCCATATTACTGAAAATAAAATCTACGAGTTATTAGAGACTTTTCGTGGGAAATTTCCTGTTATCATCAAAAAATGTAATGTCAATTTTAATGCTGCACTGGTCTTCTTTATGGATGGATACGGAGAACGGGTCATAGCACACCACGTGGGCTGGTGGGTCATGACTCATGGCCCATTTAACGAAAGCAAATATAGCCGGGGCCATCAACAGCTACGGCATCGGCAGCGGCAGGCGAAGCGCCAGCATACGTATAACCTACATTTTTATGGCTATCCTGTACAAAATGCCGAAAATTACGTACGTTTAGGTGAGTAGTACTATGTCCTGAATTAGTTTAATACATTAAAAGAAGTGGTGCAGGTTAGACTGACCCTTCCACAAGGTCGCCACCTTTTTGAAATTTGAAAGAAATACATAAAAAAATAAACAGTACCTAGATAAACGCCACCAAAGTTAGGCTCGTGCGAACACTTGTATTCCCCATTTTTCTTTACGCGGCAGAGACGTGGACAGTGCGCGAGTTGGAAAAGGGGAAGATAGATGCTCTAGAGATGTGGTGTTGGAGGAGGATGCTGGGGATATCGTGGACGGAGTTTCGCACCAATATGTCCATACTCCAGGAGCTCGGCATAAGGCAGCGTTTATCGGCCGTAGTACAGTCGCGCATATTGCAATACTTTGGCCATATCTCTAGGCGGGACAACGACTCCATAGAGCGATTGGTCGTACAGGGAAAAGTAGAGGGTACCAGATCACGTGGCAGGTCACCGATGCGCTGGACTGACCAAGTAAAGTCCGCTGTGGGTAACCGCGTGTCTGACTGCGCCAGACAGTCTACCAACCGGAAGAGATGGCGGGAGATTGTGCGGCAAGCTGTGTCCGCCTCTACCACCGACGTGGACGCCTCAACGTGACCACGACCGCTCTGCCAAGAGCGAAACGACAAAGAAGACATAAACGTAATGACAGCCAAAAACATTTTTTTAAATCTTTGTCAATTTTATACATAAATCAAGTACTTTCTCATGAAAATGTTTGAAATGATATTCCGCAGATCTTTCCAATCTAAAAATTTTAAGAAAAAATTTACAGATTAAGATGTTAAGACATTTGTATTTTTTTTTTTGCACGAATTTTTGGTCGTTTTGCAACAAAAAACATTGCTCTAATTAAATAAATACACGGCATATGATGAAAATGTGAGCTGTTTGAGAGTTAATGATATATTTTGAAATTGAAGAATGGGTAACAAGAACAATTTACCTAATTCTTAGCTCGAACGCTTTCATCCGCGCAGTACGCCCTTAAATATACTAATATATATGTTTAAAAAATGTTAATCGAACACGTAAATATACTCTTGTCGGAGCTGTTCCTGTATGCTGTACGTTGAAGTGACAATAAATGACAAGAAGATAGAAAAATCCCGTCAGGGCGACATGATACAAGTTGCTTTTTTTCTAGTATATTTTCTTGTTTAATATTTATCACATAAAAATAGAATTGTAAAATGCAAAATTAAAAGTTTTATTATAAAAAAATCTAAGCCTCATCATGCTACCACTGAAAAAGATGTAGGTAGGTATTCCTCACTCAACCTAATTTTCTACCCACTTTCTTAAAATAGTGATAATAATTCCGTTTTCAACCCACAAACGAAGTTAATCACATTCGAGTAAAATGCAACAGCAGCAGATAAACGGAAAATTGATTGTTTTGGACCAAAAGTGCAGACCGGCAGCATTAGATTCGGGTTCGATCCTCGGACAAGACGAATATATGTGAGCATGAACATGTCTATTATTTGTCTTGGTCTGGGTGTCTAATATGTATATCATGTATGTATTTACAAAAAAAAATATCTAAGTATGTTTATCCGTTATCTAGTGTCCATAACACAAGTTCTTCGTGAAACTTTACGTGGACTAGATAATTGGTGTGTTTGTATGCAATTATTTATTTATTTATTATTTGTGTGAATGCCACGTCGGTCGTTTTTTTATTTAACTTTCAAAAATAAAATAACTCGTGTTATATATTATGTACTACTGTACTATTATGTACTAATACTTCATTTTTAACCTTTATTTATTAAAATTGCAACTAACTTTTTTGCAGACAGTACAACACAATATATCGAAAGCGACATAATTTTTGGGTTGAATGCGGAAATATAATAATACTTTATGTCGTGGGTTGAAAACAGAATAGTATTTCGGTAGAAAGCGGAATAAAATAAACAATATTTGACAATTTGGGTTGAATATAAAAAACCTCAAAAAGCCAGTTTCCATAATTTTAATAGTGAAGAAAGTAGTGTTAAATTTTATCGCAGTTTTTCGTAGCATTCTGCTACGGTGTTGTTTACACTGGAGTTTATTTTACAAAGCAAGAGAAACCCCCAGAGTATTCCGTGAAACACGCTACGTTGAACACCTTTTCTGAATGGTTAATCTGAATAATGGTGGTTGTTGATATAAAAAACTGAAATAGATTCGTAATCTAGTTGACAACAAACTTTTCTTATAAAAATATATATAGGTGGCAATGGTATTTAAATAAGAAATCAACTCCTGGAAGGTAAAATATAGATGGACCTATTATTTTAAGGAGAAGCAAGCTATTATGAAAGCTAAAGTGATAAGCATTAAAAATACAAAATAATATTTATGTAGGAAAGTTAAATGTTTATACATCCAATATTACAATTTCCATAATATTCCTTCATGCATGGCGTAGTGTGGGAATTTGGACTATTTATGTAAACTAAAGACGGCTGAATATGTATTATTTCGGTGATTATATGGAGGAAATGGGAACCTCGAAATTTGTGGAGCACAAATATGAATATTGAGTTAATATCCATTTGCAAACTTATAGCTATTGATATTAGTCCTTTACGTGTGCTCTGATCTTACATGTCAGACGGGGAGTGAAAAGAAACTTATAACGTACAAGTAATGTACAGTTAACAGCACGTACGCCCAACCAGCACATAAGTGAAATTTGCAGCTTTTCCTTCCAGCTTTAAGGTCTTAAAAGGTGGCAGATGAGCTCAAGGATTAAGCTCCTGGATCTATAGCAGCAAATTTAATAACTCAAAATTGCAAAGGGAACCTAAGATGTTTTTGTGGCACTTTATGACACTATTAACTGTGAGGATTATGCTCCTTTTACAACTTTTACCCGTATTATGTTTATGCATAGCAATTTATGCAACTATTAGTTCCACAATAGGTATAAATGCCGCCATTTTGACACTTGACGGCTTTTTACTGTCATGTTTAGAACATTAAGCCACGAAGGCTGTTTAAGAACATTGTAAATCGTATACTTCTTGTAGTCATTTTTCTGCATAATATGTAAAATTAGCTCTTCGGGACTAGCGTTTTGTAGATTTTAAAGGAGCGTACAGCGCTTTAGGTATAATTTAAAGCTAGAAGCGGCATGTGAACGATATCCTCTGACAACATTAATTAGGGTTCTGTAATACTACATAAAGGGGAAGTTCTAGATTATTATTATTTTTAGTAGAATTAAGAAATGATCATGATAAAACAATGTTTTCTGTATAATAAGGTAATATGATAAAATAAAAACATATTTTTTTAAGAATTAAAAATAAAAAAATATCTTGGTACAATTTACTTATTGATAAATGATCACAATTTAAATTATCATAATGATAAATTGATAACAAACCCTAATTTTTTACCTATAGGTACGATTCTAATATTATCACGCGATCCTCGGGTCTGAATGGAAGGGACCCTACATTGACTTCTATATTTGTCACTACTAGCGCCTACTTGAATGATGTTTTCTTTTTGCACAAACTGTGGATTGCTTGGTATACTGACCGTGTTACACGCACTAATAAAATACAGGCGAAGTTGGATTATTATTAACAACAAATACGCCATTAAAAAAAAAGTTTTTTTTGTTTAATACTACATTTATATGTATTTCACACATATAACACATAGCGGTTTAGCTTTATTTCATAAACAAGCACGAATTGTTTTAAATTTTACGGAAGTTTTGTCAAAAAAGTATGGCTCAACTGTATAATCATATTTATTTAATCACTAAAACTGTTTATGATTTTGTAATTTTTGCATTTTTCAATGCTATTTTTATACTTATGGTAAATTTTAAATAGAAAAATATTGGAAAAAATTGACTCGGCCACAAGTGAATTCTCAGACGGGAATCGAACCCGCGACCTTTGGAAATCCGGTCCAATGCTCTCGATCTGTCATTGTATACAGTTACGCCTTCAGCTTTTAGTTGCAATAAATAGTATACGCTATATAGCTCTTTAGCAACCTTCTTGTGCTGCTTGGGCGGCTTTCCATTTGCACTACAAATACCGCCGCTATTACGAGCGACGTAGGGGCGATATCAAGGTCAATGTGTATGTGTGCGTTCTATTGACTGTACATGATTTTCCAGTGCAGATAGTAATCTAGAGGCTTTTCAATGGACGGCGGTGGTGTAGTCGAAAACTCATATAGGCGACCTGCACCCCGACCGCCTAACCGTATAGTGTGTGCTATCGCTATAGCTAACGATTTTTCAAACCCCCACAAAGGTTCTCGCTGACGCTACCACTTTCATACTAAAAATGCAATAGTGAATCCAATAGATGAATAGAAATATGTAGGAATTGTCTAAAACACAATCTTTGATGGCTTTTAGGAGAGTTTTCAGTTTGAAAGCGATAGCCATAGCAATACCATTAGACGGTAGGGGTGCTAAGCTCGTATTCACTATGACCACTTAGCGATTCCTTGCTCAAACCACACGAATCTCGTACTTGGTTTCGACATTTTCAAAATTCGTTTTCTATATGCCACTTACAAATTTTAAAGTTATTTTATTGGTATAATAACTACATAATTTGTAAATGTCATGTACTTGTACAATATCTATACATTTTGCGAGTGTCATGAAGAAAACGATTTTTGAAAACGTCGTAACCAAGTAAGACATTGGTGTGGTTTGCTAAGTGCATTGCAAGGAATTGCTAAGTGGTCATAGTGAATAAGGGCCCGGCTGGCAACCAGTCAGTATTGTTCCACCCAAGCGGAATTTATTACGCACCTTTAGAGATTCGAGCGAAAGTCGGCTGTCTATTAGCTGGGAGAGCTGCAGCACTCTCAGCCCATTAAATATGACTTTGGATGTTTAATATGTATATTATATATGTATTCACAAACAAAAGAATATAATTATGTTAATCCGTTTTTCAAGTTCTTAATGAAACTTAACGTGGGCTAGATAAATGGTGTGTTCGTATGCAATAAAAAAATATATATAAACAAAGTATCGTGAACTAGTAGGCCAAACTGAATCAAATTTTTATAAGACCAAATGGTAACTATTCCGCATCGAACAAAAATAATCAAGGCGTGATCGGAGTACATACATAAACAAATACATTTACCTTTTTGAAAGTAGGTTAAAAATAGCGATGTATTTGGATGCGGGTCACTACTTCTAAATTATTCTAGTAGGTAATCAACCGAAACTTAAGAATATGTAACTATGAAGAATAAAAATGTCTGGTATCCACTTTATTATTTTTCCTATTTATTACATTTCGATCTCTTATCAAAAACCAGAACCAGAATACATAAACCCGAAAATTATATACGTACGACCGACCACAAAATAATCTTACTTAGATTGATAAAATGGCCTGAAATATTTCCCATCACGGGGTATTTTGAGTAGAAGGTTCTGAAATTAGATCTGTATAATACATATACCAAACAAGACGGCTAAACATTCCAGTATATTATTGTAACATGTACGAACCCAAACACAAATTGTGTAGATTGTATTCAAGTGATTCAAGCAAAAGGGACGAAATTCTAACATTAAGAAAATAAGATACGGAAATATTCCTACGGTCCTATCCGGAGCTGAAATATTAAATTGCTCATTGCGCAAGTATGAAGTCCTAAGATCCTAACAGATTTTTTTTATTTTAAAAGAAAATAAATAAAATGTATGGAATGACCTCCGTGGTAGAGTGGAGGTGGTGGTACGTACACCGGTTTCAAGGTGTCGCCTACTCTTGAGACCACGGGTTCGAATCCCGGTAGGGGCAAATGTTTGTATGATGAATACGAGCATTTGCACCTTGGTCACGGACGTTTATATATATTTCTACACATAAATACTTATATATGTATAATTACATGTATTTATATCCGTTACCCTAGTATCCCATAACACAAGTCTTACAGTGCCTACTTTGGTAACCCCAAAGTTAATTAGTGTGAGTGTAAGAAATGTATATTTTATTTTGTATATTTTATAGGTAAAGGTTTCTCGAGCTCTAACAAGAAGACAAAGTTTTTAAACTAGGTATTACAGTTTGAAAAGAGGAGGGCATTACTGACAGTTGAAGCATCTTCTGACAACTCACACGTGAAATTATCAAATTCACTGCACATCGTCCAACCGAAATGACCACCTTAGTTTGTAATCTTTTCTCAAAAAAGTTACTTTCTTGGATTTATAGCGGTAACTCACAAAAAAAAACTTTTTCTGGTCTATGTTACTAATAATGTAATGGGCATATTGAGAACAATATAATTATTCATAAACAGAAAATGGATTGACATTTCCGATATTACTTTGCTTATTTCTGGTCAAGAATCAATTATTCAAGAATGTGAAGATGTTTTACAAAAAAAACACTTACACTCAAATTTTATTATTAACTATAAACTATTCACAAAGTTATCGCAACAACAATAGCTAGAAAATTATACATTTGTATCAATACTATTAAGCTATTTTTTATGGAAGGTATGCGAATAAAAATATGTAAATTATATTTTCTTTTATATTTAATAGATCTCTATCTGAATACTGACTGTTTATGTACAGTCAACGGCAACCACGGCCCTCACAAAATGTCAAGTTTCTACAGACAATTCCAAACTCAACGGCTTAGGTCTTAAACTTCAAAGTCGATTGGAGAAACACGACAGTTCCGCAAAGCTGCAGCAATATTTTGTTGGGATCAATGACACACATAATTTTTTATAATATCATTGGTTAGGATCTTAATTGTGATGGGAGACACATAAAAAATACACAATATATCATACTATACCTACACTGCAAAAACGTTAAATAAGAAATATAAGAATATGAGATTCAGACGTTTTAAAAGCTATAATGGAAAAGTATACTCGAGCGAGATGTATTGTGACGACAAAAACATTTTGTAAATACTTCCGAGAAATTAATATTGTATGAAATTTGCTACATAGACGTCGATTGTATCGAGTGTTTGATTAATAGAATAAGAATTTATCGTTTTAAGTGGATTGATTATTATTTCTCAAATATATTTCATATTTTTTGTTGTATTAGGTACAAAATGTTTTGTTATGGCATAGGTATAAATGCTGTGTTATGGTTTTTTTTTACTTCGCTGTATGTTGAAAGACTGTTGGATTATTGTGAAATTCAATCTAGCTGGCGCACCCTACACGGAGTCTACGTAGCTTCTTGAAAATAATAGAGTAAAGGACAATGTCCGTATAGATAGAAAACTTTGTCTCTTCAATATAAACTTTATATAAAACCTTTATTTTAGAAATTGGATATATTACAGAAGCAAAAGTACGTTGATAATAAACTATAGCTTTAAATAAAGTTGATGAGCTATAAAACGTGTTTAATTTTAACTTTAACTTGTATAGTTTAGATCCTCTTACCGTACCTACAGTAGTTTTCAGAAAATCTTGAAAACGCTGTCGTTTTCACAGCCTTTAAAATTATAAATCAACTTAATAATGATTGACCTTAACTTTAACTCTGGCGTATTTTTTGTACATGGATTTTTGACATGGACGTCATGACCTTTTTGTTCTTACTAAGACAGGCTTCAGCACTTTAAATGGCTAAAAACGAATCAAAATGTAGGTATTACATAAAGGTTCGGTTTCATCAAGTACTGATAAGTTATAGATAGCTTATGTGGCATATAATTATATTTTATATAACAAACTGTCAAAAGATCTGTCAATTAAATTATCCAGAACTTATTAGTAGGTGGTAAAACCGGCCTGTAAAGTTGTTTTGTTCTGTGGATAAAGCAAATGGTACAGGGGGAAAGAATGGGTTCATGTTGTCCAATTATGGGTGCGTATTGCGTAAGGTAATCGTATTCATTCGACAGTTCATATCGTATTCAGTCAGCTGCAATTTGTATAGAATATACTATATTATTATACTATATGAACTGTCAAATGAATATACGATTGACTCTACGCAATCGCCTAGCAGGATTGTTATGATGGTATGACGTCCCAGTCGACCAGTAAACTTCCTTAGGGAGTGTTACCTATTCGTGTATACTATATTACCAGCTGTATACAACCTACGTAAGGGAAATTATGTGGATTATAGTAATTTAGTAACTTTCGCTAACGTCGGTCGCGGGGTGGGTGACCAAAAATAACAATCTTGAGCAACTCTGAGGCTCAGGCTCTCCAGTCCTTTGGTTATCGAGTCAGAAAGCATTTCATTTCTTCGTCATCTACCTTATAATATTATGAAATTACTCTCTCTATAAGTATTTATCTATCATTATAATAGCTATATTTGTCAATTCTTTTCATGCACCCACTTCCCTAATATTCTATCTATCTGTTCTTTCTCGCACCCAAGGTTGCCTGGAAGCTATTGCTATGTAGCAATAAGGTCGCCTATTGTGTGTTTTCTTAGTTGTAATTTGTTCTGCATTCTGTATGTTTAATCGTGTGCAATAAAGTTTATTTGATTTGATTTGAGCTCTGTTATAATAAGAATGTAATTAAATGGTATAGTTATGTTAAGTATTCTCTTCAAAAAGTAAAGAATATAGGCGACTCAATAGCCTCTTCCTTTTTTGAAGTTGGTTAAAAAGACCGCCTTACCAAAAATTTTGCCGGGAAGGATAGTAAACGATGTTCCGGTTCTCACGCGAACGAAGTTGCGGGCACAGCTAGTCCATAATAATAGTGCTGAGTTCGAATAATTAGAGTCAGAGAAGCAGACATTAGTAATCGGAGTTTGGTCACTGATTACATCACCATAGTTATTTAGTTGTGCCCTTAACAAAATGATCTATTTCCTTAAGTAAGGTCGCATATATTTATGTTGTGGCAATTACTGATTTAAGACCAGCAAAATTTCTTGGGTGTTTTATAATAGCTGTATGCAACCAAAACAAACGGTACTCATTATTTATTTTGGTTTATTCCATTCATGAAGAAAGTGTAACATTAAAGGTTTACGATATTTTTTTAGGCTATTGGTAAAATTCTAACCGTCACGTGAGACACAATAAATCATAGAGCAACGATGCTCTATCTATACAATAAATGTTTCATTGTTGTGAGACCGCGCCGGCAGTACAACAGTACTCGTATATTCGATATCGAAAACTTTCTCTCTTTCATGTTCATCGACTGCAGTACCGACATGAGCAGTGCAACCGATAGTATTCGATACCGTAGATAGTTAATATCAACTTGTACTAGGGGTAAGCATTAGGTATTAGTATTCTTCGGCAGTTTGGCAAATTCAATATACCAATATTATTATCGGTGATCTATATTATTAAATATTTTTTTAGGATCAGTATCCATGGACTATGGTTCACTATTTGAATAAAAAGGAAATTCGAATCTTAGTTAAAATATGTCTGCACCATACCTAATTTTACATAGTTTGGTCCTTCGAGTCGGATATACTTCAGTGACCATATAGATTTTTCAGTAAGTTTTTCATATGTCATTAACCGATTAATTACATACAATTGATACCCTTAATGTCTAAAGCTAACTAGGAGCTTTTTTTTTCATTAAAGCCAAAGTCATTTATCAAGTAATAAGTAATCAGCAAATATGCTACGTGTGTCGGCAAAGACTATTAGAGCCGCTTAATTGAACATCGACTAATTAGCTCTATGTAACTACAACATGAAGTTTGCTTGCTATCTTATCAACGTGCCTATCTGCTAATACCAATTTACCATAGAGGAAAATAATAAGTTAGATTGCTGGACGTACTTTATGAGGATATTTTTGGATTCTTCTTTAAACACGTTGAGCCAAGATACTGTTAAGTCAATGATGGCGACGCTTTATCTAAAGCCGTGTAATCTCAGTCATAAGTTGAATAGCCGTTGACAAAACAAGTACATACACTAAGATTTCTAAAAATCATAGTAAATAATATCAATAATTGGGACAATCAAACACGACACTATCTACCCCAAAATTAAGAAGAGCTTGTACTATGGGTGTTTGACAGTTAAAATAATGATTATATTTTCTTAATATTTATATAAAGAAAAAGAAAATACTCAAGAGAATCGGACCCGCAAACGGCATGATTGGCAGTCCAACACTTTAGTGGTTGAACCATTACACCAAAGACGAAAATATACAATAAATAAACAAGAAATATAAAAAAAAAAAAACAAAATTTATTTATTTCGGTACCAATAAATTGTCACAGCATGGTGATTGACTCCCTCTATTAAGTGCATAGTGCACCTGTGCCAGATGGAGTCGCACTTCCATAAAAAACTAGTACAGTATTAGTAATGGTACATACAATGTGCTTAAGCTCCAAGTTGTGCCAACTAACTAATAAGAATAACAATAAGTACTTTACTAAAAACTAACTGTAAATGTGTGTGTGTGTGTGTGTGTGTATGTATGTTAGGTTATCTTACAAACAAATATCCTAGAAAACATCAACTTGTGTCACATCGCTCAGACGGGGCTCGAACCCGCACCCTTGGACCTCCAGCCCAACGCTCTGATGATGACGATGGTGTTTGATAAATATTAAACAAGAAAATATACTAGAAAAAGCAACTTGTCTCATGTCGCCCTGACGGGATGACATGAGACAAGTTGCTTTTTCTAGTATATTTCGTGTTCAATATTTATCACATAAAAATAGCATATAATATA
The DNA here is from genome assembly GCA_910589605.1 of Chrysoteuchia culmella. NCBI lineage: Eukaryota > Metazoa > Arthropoda > Insecta > Lepidoptera > Crambidae > Chrysoteuchia > Chrysoteuchia culmella. Next base: position 10,770,876 of record OU342651.1, read on the forward strand.
ATACGATGGTGTTTGTTAGTTTTCGAATATTTAATATACCACTAAAACGTATTTTAACCGGATATTTCTGATTACCACACAACAATTTGGTGACAGTAGTTAATAATTTAAAGTTGTTAAAATTTATTATAGGCATTTATGAACAGAAGACGAAGGTCTCTAGTAAATTAACAAAGGAAACACGCAGCGTCGTAAACAGAGACAAATATGCCTATTGTTACTATTTACACACTGTGAAATAATTCAAATGACGCTTTATTTAGTGAAATGTGACATGAAAAGATGAGCCACCAATAGTGCTACAATGCAAATTGTAACTAAGTGGCTGAGGATTCCGTAAGACCCGCAATTCCACTTTACAGAAGTCTGAGTGTAAGTATACAAATGTGCAGACGTTAGTGTCGTTACTATCGCGTTTTGAATTAAGTTTTGAAAGATAGATCTTATTGGCAAATAAATAATAACAATAAGATCGAGAATCAAAGTTTTAACGCAAACGTTGACTGACACACAATGTTCATACTTACACGAAAATTGTGGTTCAGATACGAGAATGATAAAAGCTAAACGTTTTGTTTTTGTTAAATGAAAAGAAAACTTACTATGATGAAATGATCAGCTACAAAGTGGTTCAAAGTAAGTTTCATGTCTAGCTGGTTTTACATAAATATGATGTGTGAAATGCTTAGTCAGATGACAAGAAACCTTTTAGATGATTGTAATATGAATGAAGCTACTTTGTATTCGATCCTGTCTTTTAAACACAGTTTACAACAAAAGAATTGGTACAGATCTGAACAAAGTAATTACCATTCAATTTGTTTTTTAATTGAGGTGCCTTTTGTATCGCCATCTCAATATTCCCTTTGTGTATCATACTTGCTCAGTAAATAGAATACAAATTAAATATTTAATTGTGTCACCCAATATCCAATTATATTTTGTATTGCTTATAGACGCAGATCGCGCTGATTTTCAGTCTCGCTGGTTTAAGATTCGAATGCCAATCGCGCCATTTTTTTATTAGGTCTATCATTTTATCATCATCATGACCTATAATGTTCTTTACGTATGAATTTCTAACTTTCTAACCTCTTCTAACTTCTAACCTCTATTTAACCCCTCTTATTCTCTTATTTATTCCGATATTCCCACGGTAACGGGAACCACGCGGCGGGCGGGTGAAATCGTGAGTGGCGTCTAGTCATAAATTATAAAATTCGTAATATTTAGAATATTATATTGCTGAAGAGTTTGATTGTTTGAGCTCGCTAATCTCAGGAACTACGAGTTCGAATTGAAAAAATCTTTTTGTGTTGGATAGTCCATTTATCTAGGAAGGTTATAAGATATTTAATATCACGCTACGACCAATCGGAGCAGAGCATTAATGTAAAACGTTGCAAAAAACGGGGAAAAATATTACTGTTGGGAGCTTCCGTTGCGAACGGTGTGTAAACGGTAAAAGTTACGTAAAAATCATGTATGACGAAATAGTCCGCGACAGCAGTCTATATTTTACGGTTAACTTACTAAAACCATTTTGAAGATAATAAAATTTGTTCTAAACTAACGCATTATTTTAGAAGCTGCTTCATCATCACAAGTATTTAATTTTGAACAAAATTGCCCTTTACATCATTTAATTTTAATGAATATCTTAGGAAATATCATAGTTTTAAAATAACTCTGCAACAAAAAAATTGCGCGACCATATTCATTAGTCAGGTAGGCTTGCTTACCTTATACTGATATATTCCGGACGTATAAGCTAGAACGTTGCACGTACAAATAGCGCCCTTCTTGCCGTGGGCGTGGGCGGATTATATTTTAAGCAATATTTTTTCGATTAGGTTGTCTTCTAGTATGAAACGCGTCTTGCTCCAAATAGGCAATTTGGAGACTGCCTACCGGTAGGTATTGAGTATTTAGCGTAAGGAAAATCTTAGTGGGCGAGTGTTGAATAGAAGTTTGGTTATAGAATAACAGAAACAAATTAAACTAAAATAACTTTAACACTAATTGTATATTTATTTAGGTTTTGAATGAGGTAGGCACTGCCTAATTCCCTATATGGAATGCACGCCCGTGACCACCGGTATCAGACCCAGGGGTCCCGGGTTCGATTCCCAGACGGGGGTACATTATTGTATTCGGTTTGGTTGGTGGTAGGACTTGTTTTGAGTCCGTCTGGCTAGCTACCACCATCTTATCTAAGTCTGACGCCATAACAACAATGTTTTCGGCATTGTTGTGTTCCAGCAGTTAGAGATAAGATAGCCAGTTCCTCAGTGGTTGAGGATTCCGGGAGAGGCTCGCTTCCATCTTCAGCCTTATCAATACTTAACATCAGGTATAATGAAGGCTAAGAGTCTCCCCGTCTTAAATATAAAAAAAACTGAAGAAGATTGGTACTTTAGAGATGGTAAGAAATACATACAAAATTAAAGTTAAACAATTGTAAATACAAAAAATACTTCATAAAATTATGTTCCTATTAAATTACTTCGTTTGTACAATCCTGACGCTTCAACTGTGGCGTAGGTAAATTCTGAACACAAAGGAATTGCGCCCTTGTGACTGTTGCAGAAAGGTACAATTTTGAATGCACTAGATCCGTTGGATTTTTTTAGGCTATTATAATGTCGGCTTTCTTCGAGATCAAAGGAGTGTAACTTCTGTTACTATTATTTTCTGTGCTTTTTATGTATTTATTGTATACACAAAAGAAAAGCTAAGTGTGAACGTCAGGTCAAATTCCGTATAGGTATGTAGCTACACTAAATTTTAACAACTTTCTTATGTTCATTTGTTATTTATTCTATATAATTTAAGTTGCTATTTATTTTTTAAAGATTTTATATTCAATGACGTTAAATTTAATGTCTTGCGTCTTTCTTTACTCTTTACAGGCATCTGCAGAAAACCAGTGCCGTGGTGACGGTAACGTTATCATTGCTTATACTGAGCAGAGGCCTATTTGGTACATAGGTTAATATTCTTTGTTTATCTTATAGATTGTTTCTGTGTATGTTTTACCTGTACCAAATAAACGCTTTTCTATTCTATTCTATTCTTCGGCTGCAATGTGTATATTCCCCGCAACGATATATTAACGATGTCAAAATTACTCTTTTGTATATTGTCTATCGTATAAATTCCCACATTCCAAGTATGTAGGATGTTGTACATACGTATATATGGTTTTGATCGTTCCAGTTCAGGCTGCTGAGCGTGCCAAACATTTCCATTTGGTGCCAAAAATCCCCATGTTGTATATATTTTTTTTATATATTCAGTGTAACTCTCACAGTAAATACGAATCTGACGCCTCAAGCTAAAATCCATCGAGCCGTTCAGGCCGCAGAGCGTGTAAACAATTACACATACATACCTACTACAGAAGGAGGGTTAACACATACCTGGATCTTGCTGGTAGCACCAAAGTGTCCATCAAAGGAGTCGACAGCAGTGCAGTTGATCAACTCCAGAATTCTCATCTCTGGAAATAGGTACTGGATACGCCGAGCGTCGATGCACGCACCTGGCCACTCCATCAGTCTGAGGTGGGATATGTCTGTCCTGAGGTAAAACAATCCATTTGGTCATAAAAGGTCCATTTAATCGAAAGTCTTCGCGGTCCCAGACAATGAAACTATTATAACAACTATTGAAAGTTATAATGCTTATAAGACTCACATATAAGCACTCATTTTAATTTTCACATTAATTTGATGCACAAACCTACAATACCTTACTGTTATTAATCACAGCGTCTTTCTGGCAGTGAGTTTCTATTGCAATTATTTGTAGATTTTAAACTGCCGCGCAGAAGTGTATTAATCTACAATTTTAAGTCCTTCATTGCTTATAAGAAGCTAAATTGAAAGTACATAAATTTTAAACGACTTCAAAAAATGAAGGAGGATTTCAATTCGTCGCGTATATATTTGTTAGGGTTCCGTACCTCAAAAGGAAAAAACGGAACCCTTATAGGATCACTTCGTTGTCCGTCCGTCCGTCTGTCAAGACCGTTTTTCTCAGGAACACGTGGAGGTATCAAACTGAAATTTAATATCTAATACTCAGGTCTATTGTCCCTTGGAGCTGTGAAAAAATCAAACTTCTAAGCCAAAGCAATCAAAAGATACAGCCGTTTATGCCGCAAATTTCCGCAAATTTTCGAAACTCGCACGGGAATCAAAACCTACAGGGTACTTTCCATGAACTTAGAATCTTGAAATTTGGTACGAAGTAACGTCTTATAGTACAGATAAAGGAAAAATTGCGAGAACCGTAAATTTTTAGTTACATCATATAATAAAAAATATTTTTGAAAATTTTAAATTTCATATTGCAATAAAAATACCATAACTATGACTCATTTGTCGTGATGGGTGACCTTTTACTTATATACCTACATGTTTGTACGGGACCCTCGGTGCGCGAGTCCGACTCGCACTTGGCCGGTTTTTTTTTATATGTTCACCGATTATTCGAAGACGGCTGAACCGATTGGAATGATTGAAACGCAACATCAGGTTTGTTCCCAAGTTAGTCCGCTTTTTCCCTTTTAGAAAGATAAATGTAAGTTACCTGACATCAAACATCCATTCTCTTGTAATGCCACCTTTGCAGATTAATTCTTGTTCCACTTGTAGGCACTGGGCTCGTGATGCATAATCCGTCAAGGAACATGCCCTAATATTGGCCAGGTAATCTGTTTCGTTTCTCCGCCGGGCATGGGGTCCTGGAGTCACCATAACCACCAGAGTAAGAGAGTAGACAAACTGTGGTGTTGCTGAAAAAGAAATTGAAGAGCGAAATTGTGGTTGAATATTCATGAAGATACCTATTTATAATCTAGTGAAGCATGTTTGCATCCTGCAAGGACTTATTAAATCATACGAAGCTGCCTATTTTAACGTAAACAATAATGAAACAAATAAGTATTATAAAATATATCATACTAAACTAGCGGCCGCTCCCGGTTTCACCCGTGTGGGTCCCGTTCCCGTTGGAATATCACGATAAAAAATATCCTATTTCAGGCTATCTACTATCAGTGTACCAAATTTCATCCAAATCCGTTCTGTAGTTTCGGAGCCTATTCAAGCAAACAAACAAACAATCAAATCTTTCCGCTTTTTAATATTAGTATAGACCATATTATTATATTATATATTTTAGTAGAGACTACATTAAAAGCTTTCCATACAAGGTCAACCCAATGATACATCTATTGACCCGATTCCCACATGCTTAAGTAGCGTAGGCACTCGACTTGTGTTACGACAGAATTATCGAAAGTATGACAAATACAGATAAAAATAAAAGGGTAGTATTTAACCAATCGACAAAAATACTTTTTGAGTGACAAAAATACTAGGTGAGCGACTTACTCGCCAATGTAACCTTTTTTTTTTCTTTTTTTTTATACTAGGAGAGATGCTTTTACGCATCCCTCGCCCCTGGGTGTAGGGGTTATTCCAAATGTTGGACTCACCTGGAGTACTACCAACTAAAACTCCTAGTACTTGCCCTCCAGGCCGCCATTGGTCACGGGGGGGAACCCTACGACCAGGCGGCCGTGGCCCCATCGGGCCCCCTCGCGGAAAGGAGATGGTCGAGCAAGTTTGGCCATCCCCCCAACAGGTGGAACCGTGCAATGCAGACGATGGCACACCCGCCACCACCCACCGGTCCCACCAAGTGGAGTGCGTTTGCATCCTCATGTTCGCGAGATGCGCATCCCGGACCTCTCTCTCGTGAGAGCGGTAGAGAGCGCTCGCGGTCGTCTGCGACACTTGGGCAGGATCGACCTTAGTCGGACACGCCAATGTAACCTAACCTAAACCAATTTTCTCCGCAACCAAACCTAGTCCTTTAGTCGGTCGTTAGTAATTTTTTGTCGATCGGTTAAAATCCAAACACTGAATCAATATGTACGTTTCTCGAATGGGATCATGACTTGTTTTCGCTCCTATTTTTCACGTCAACTACATGTTCTCTAAAGCGGGTCTCTATGCTTCTCTTTGTTTGCCCGATGTACGAGAGCCCACAGTCACAATCCAGTTTGTAGACACCTGCAGCTTGAAGGGGTATGTTGCACTTGACTGGTGGTAGGAATCTTAGGCGGCTTGAAGGCGGTAGTCCAATGCTCTAACCGCTGAGCTACCGAGACTTGCGAACCACCGTCGAAATTCTCCAATACTTTTATATTATACTTTTATATTATTGGATATAGTATTGGAGAATTTCGACGGTGGTACGCAAGTCTCGGTAGCTCAGCGGTTAGAGCATTGGACCGGATTTCCAAAGGTCGCTGATTCGATTCCAGTCTGAGAATTCACTTGTGGCCGAGTTAATTTTTTCCAATATTTTTCTATTTAAAATTTACCAAATATTTAAGTCATGGAGTAAAAGTTAGGAATGTCTTAAAGTTGGTTATTTTAATTAACTTTAGTAGGTAAGTATATATAATATCAAATGATATGAAACAAAAGATTTAAATAAGGCAAAAAAATCATACATTGGTTTGGGTTACAGAAAAAATCGACTATTAAAGAAAAATCATCTATTTAAACATTTGCAAAAAAAATATTTTTTGTAAATTGGTGCAGCGTCGACTCATTACGCTCAAATTGTCTCAGTAGTTTTTTATATTTTCTGTCGAAGCACAAATCTTTCTTCTGTCGGTTTTTTCTTTTTGTGTTACTAAATAAATTTTCCATTATTTTTCTGTTCCAATATTTACTTTCTTATCGCAATTTAAGCACGAACATGTATAAATTTGGACTAATGCTATAATTGCGATAATTCTTGCAACATTTCGCCCATCCATTGTGCGCAGTAATCCTTTCTCCGCATTTTTCCATATTGCTGCGTTATAATGTCTATAACACCCAGTAATTATTGCTTCGGAAAAACTGATTTTACAGCATTTATTTGCGCAATTTCATAATGACTCTTAAATTTTTTAATTATTATACCCAATTTCTCTTTTAATATGTTATAAAGACGCGTATGTTTTGTATATGTATTGTTATCGTATATTTGTACACTTTTTACTGGAATTAATGTGCAGATGCAAAACAAAAACTGATAAAAAGGTGGCGGCACTGACATAAACGTGCTGTCTGCGAAATAGAATCCAGGCTTCTTCAATATCTTCTTTGCTAAGCGTGTTGCAAATACCTTTTTTTTTTACTTTGACCATTTTTACAAATAAGATTTTTTTAGCTAAAATCTTCTGGTACAGTTGTAGTTTCGGTAATTGTATGCTGTAGCCGATCCACATTCAAATAAGACTTTCACGTCTTTTATAATGTGTCTTTAATAAATTGAAATGTAGGAATTAAATAGTGTTCAGATTTAGGTAATTTTTACCTATTTTTTTATCATTTTCTAATGATAATGATGCATTAAAGTCTCGCCTATTTATGTACCACCACAATGTAGTTCCAATTTTATTTGTTTTGCTATTATTATATTTGTAGGTACTTACAATGTATTAGTGTTCTATGTCCTTTTTGATTATTAATATATTCAATAACTTGATCCATGACTAATCTAAAAACTATTTTGTCTATAAAGACTTAAGAAAACCTAACAGGAAACATTGATGAATAATAAATTGCATAGTTTTTCGAAATACCCCCAAATATAATTATAAATGTTTATATCGTAGAACATTGCATTTGACAATAATTTAGTGTTGATAGTGTAAAATATAAAATAAATATTATTTTATAATAATAAAAGAAAGTTATTTTTGTATTCTGTATATAATTTAACTCATATCATAACTGTCAAGTTTGATTTAATCGATGTTTTTTTTATTTAAACATTAAGTTTGATTCTTTTGTTTGCTTTTATATTATACATAGGTAATAAAAAAATATTAAAGAACTAACATGACTTTAATTTACTTTTCACCTCACACGCTCTGAAAAGGAGGTTTTGTCAATCAGTTTAGGCACTTTTTGCGGCCTAGCGCGGCAAAGTACTTTTTTAATTTAATACCTAAAAATATGTCATAATGCGTTCCGAATCGCACTATTGACTTTTTTGGTACATTTTATTCTTATTTTAAATAGCGTTAAATTAATTATAATAACGGAGTATTATAATTAATTTAATTTGGTTTTATTATATTATTTTAGTTCATTAAATCATAAAACAATAACAATAAGATTAAACTATTTGTTATAAAACAATTATATTTGGCTGGGTGAGATTTCACAACCTAGGATTGGATTTCGGAACGTGACATAAATCTTTATTTTTAAATTGTCTTTGTCTTGTACCTCATGTCAGTGTCAACATTTACAGAATCGTTTTTATTGTTATTTTTAAGTAACAATATATTCCTACTTAAAATAACTTTGAATTAACTCTAATACTCCCTTTTTTATTATTTTAGTTATTTATATCGTTAAAACAAGGAGAATAAGGTATATTTAGATTAAACTTTATTTTTGAAGAATTGTTTACCGGAAGTTGACCGCGGAAACAACCATAACATGTTCCTCGCTGTTGTGAGGTGAAAAATTGTGTGTTGCGCTCGGCAGAAACTTTTTAGCGTCTTGTACCTTTGAAATCCTCGCTTTGCTCAGGATTCAATAGAGGTAACTCGCCGCTAAATAACCAACTTTCCAGCCTTGCATAACAAATAACTATTACTTTATATTTTTTTTTTTACTTTAATAATAACGTATGTGCTAATTATACGAGTATCGATGTTTTTACTTTTTAGACTTACTTTTTTCTTTGATATCACACAAAAGATTATTAGATAACTTTAATAAATATTTTTTATTGAAAACACGTAATTTTATTCTGTCCGTAGTAATTCTGCGAAGTAGTCGTTTTGCGAATAAGCCAAATAAAAATAGTTAGAATATAAAAAAGTTTATTTACAGCTTTTCAAAATATCCCCCTCCAATCCCAATGCACTTATGCATTCGGGTGAACCAGCCTTCAAAACATTTAAAAAACGTGTCTATCTATATATATATATATATATATATATATATATATATATATATATATATATATATATATATATATATATATGTTCCATAATGAGATTTGAGTTTTTTAATACCTATGTTCTTTTATTTTAAGGTGTTGTTTTGTTGTGAATTTTCAAGATGAATCCACAATAAGTAGGTATATGTAATAAACAAACAAGAAGATATACTACAAAAAGCAACTTGTCTCATGTCGCCCTGACGTATATGTAGTTTGATATACTCTTACAAGGGGATAGTATAGGATTAGGCCCTATTTGGCGCACAGTGGCGGAGTGTAAAGTATAAATATATATTTTTTTTATTATAATAATGCCTTTAAATATTAGGTATTATGTATTAACATTAAATCAAGAAAGTTCTAAAAGCTTTGAATTCCCTTGTAATCGGGACACTTCTCGTTTCCTGGCACTTTCAGAGTGTCTTGACATTCCAAACGCTATTTGTAACATTATTAAACCTTGTTGAAGCGACACTTAATTTAATTTTACTCAATCTAATTCTGATTTATTTCCCGGGTAGCGTTACTAATACAATATTATTTTCCTTTTCTATGATAGAACAACTTGGCAATAACTCTGTAATACATATATTATTATTATCATTATCGAACTTTTTAATTTTTTTTCATTGTCTTACTTATATCTTTTTTTACCCGCGGCGGTACGGAGACGGTATAAGCGTTTGGGGTGAGAGGATGTTTGTTTGTTTGTGCAAACCAATGTTGCCAAAACTACTGGTCTGATTTCGATGCGGTTTTCAGCGGTGGGTTTGGATTTGATTGGTACAAATGTTTGATTACACCAATATTTTTTTATCTATTTTTTCTTCCAAATCAGGAGCGTGCATTGGTTTTCCAGCGAGGTAGGCACTGTATATCTAACTGGTAGCTTTGCACTTATCCTATCCTACTACCTAATATTATAAGTGCGAAAGTTTGTGAGAATGTTTGGATGGATGGAAGCTATTTACTCTTACGCAAAAACTACTGAACGGATTAACATGAAACTTTACAGTAATGTAGCTTATACATCAGAATAACACATAGGCTACAAATATCCGGATATTCCTACGGTAGGTAAGTACTTAACTAGAACCAGGTGTCGGGTGAAACCACGAGTGGCCGCTAGTCATTCGTAATATTTAGTAGGAATATTATAAAGTTGATGACTTTTTTTGTTTGAGCACGCTAATCTCAGGAACTACTACTTCGAATTGAAATAATCTTTTTGTTTCGATAATTTATCGAGGAATGTTATAGGCTATATAGCATTAATGTTTTTTTTTGCAAAAACTAAGAAAAAAAAATATTTTTGGGAGTTACATTGCGTGCGCTGTGTAAACGGCTAAAGTTACGTAAAAATCATGTACAATGAAATTGTTTCCCATTAAAAGTTATAAAAAAAGTCCGCGACAGCATATATCTATGTTTTGAGGTTGACTCACCATAACCATTTTTATAAAGATAAAAAGCGTTCTTAACTAATGCATAATTTGTGTATCTGTTTTAATAAACATGATATTAATCCTTATCTAAATGAATACCTACGTAATTCGTTACGAGTATTTAATTTTGAACAAAATTGCCATTTACATCATTTCGTTCTAATGAATATCTTAGGAAATATCATAGTTTTAAAATAACTCTGCAACATAATAATTCGCGTTAAAATTCGTTCGTCAGGTAGGCTTTCATACTTTATACGAACGGTTTTCTTATTTCTTACTTTTAACGTAACACGAACCAATAGCGCCCTTCTAGTCGTGGCCGGATTATATTTAAGCAATACTTTTTCTAATTATGTTGTATTCTTGTATGAAGCGCTGCATGCTTCGACTGGGCAATTTGGAGACTTTGTGGATGAGTGTTGAATAGAAGTGTGGTTATAGAATAACAGAAATAAAATAAACTAAATTAACTTTAACACTAGTGGTATATTTATTTAGGTTTTTAATGAGGTAGGAACTGCCTAATTGCCTATATGATATGCACGCCCCTGCTCCAGATTCTTGCATGGTCCGTTATCACTATTTAGTAATTACACAATTAAATTATTGAATATCCTATCATTATCTGTGGAAGTTTGTAATTAGCTTTTAAGTGCTTGCTTATTTACCTAATTTGTAAATACTGCTGTAAACTTCCCAAAGAAAATAAAATAAATAAAATAAAATATATCCTACTGGCTGCGCCATGTCATGGTCCGGAACTGGCACACGGCAATCGAACACCGGCCTTGGGCTAAGATTAGGGCATGCAGAACCGGGTCCGGTTCGGGATTTTGCATACCCGGTTCTAGAGGTAGTCGGAACCGGGTCACCCGGTTCTACCCGGTTCCAAGAGACCAAATCGTATTTTTTATAAAAAAAAAATATATAATTCAGAGTTTGGTAACGTAGGAGTTATAATGAAATATGAATAAAAACCAAGTTGGTATTGGTGTCAAATCAACGTTTAATAACTATTAAATAATCAAATAAAACTAACTCTTGAAACTATTAATAGATAATCGACAAAAACTTACTCTTCACACTATAAAATAATCAACAAAAGCTAACTCTTGAAACAATTTAAACAATTTGGTTTGCAGTTGACAGAAAATTAGGAAATAATAGTTCTTACATAAATAAAGGATCTTAAAACATAACACGAGAAAAAACAATAGAAAAAAAATAGTTATTTACAGCTTTGGTAGACTGTTTTTCTTGGTAATAAGATCTTAAGTAACTTATTACATCCAAACTCTGGTCACTCAACGAGGTGCGTAGACGATTACAAATGTACCCTGCGGAGGAAAAAATTATCTCTGGTTCCACACTTGTTGGTGGTATAGCTTTTCTTATTCTGACTTCTTGACTTATACACGGTTGTCGCTTTTTCAATTTCACGATTCAACTCTTGTTTTTTTGTCAAAGCCTAACAAAGTGACAAAAAAAAATTGAGGACATCATCATCACCTCCGTCTAGATTTAGTAAATCGTCGCTGTGCTGTTGAGCTGCAGCATTTAAGATACCGTCGCTTGTCGTATCCTGAACTAGGTTAACGATACCCTTGCACATTTCATCAGAAGTGGGGCGACAAAAACACACACAAGTCGTCGGTTTCTATATCTGCGAAGTATTGGTCCGGGTTGGTTAAGTACTGAAGTGTAGCTGCTTCAATCAGTCGTCGCTCCATGTATCTTTTTAAGGTACTTACGTTTCAAGTTGAAATGTTCCCAAGCCTCACAAGTAGTCAATTCACTTTACTGTTGAATCGTCACTGCGCGCGTCACTGCCGAGATGTCAAAACAAAATTACCACGGATTTCGGATACGCGCGCGGCTGACGCGGGCGGCGGGGTAGTGTACATGTAGGCGTGCCTGCGATGAAAGTGAGCTCGCGCGACGTTGCCAGCTCGCTAAACATCAAAAGTTCCACGACACTTCGACGCGCGTAATTTAAATTAGCAATTAATGCAAAATTATAATCTTATCAGAACCGGGACAACCCGGTTCCATCGCTCAGAACCGGTTCCACAGACTTATTGAAATACCCGGGTATACCCGGGTACTTCAGAACCGGGTGTACCCGGGTGCATGCCCTAGCTAAGATAGACTGTTCTCCAGACAGCTACATGATAACTATTAATAGTTATATGACATGCAAAATATTAATGGATAATACCTACAGTAGGTATCTAATACTGCAAAAACCGCCGTTATTATCAGCGAGAGTGAGATAAGGGTGCTCTCGAGTCAAAGTTTAAGGTTTAAATGTTGTACTTGCAGTAGGTACTTATGTACTGTTGAGATAATAAAAATAATCAGAATTATAGCACAGTATAATGAAACTTACAGTATTTTGTATTAAACTGTTTCTTGAAAAAAAGTTAATTATTATTATTGAAGCCGCGCGGTACGCAATACGCGATAAAGCTGCCCGCCAATATAGATTAGCCATTACCACACGCTAAACTTACAAAGCATGTGCGTTCGTCACCGCGTACTCACACAAACGTGCGCAGCTCGCTATCGCTACACGGCCTCTTGATGGTTTTCAAATGGTAAAACAGTTGCGAGCGCGCAAGTAGCGTCGCGTGTGTGTGCGTGAGTGCGGCCGTTTGTAGGCAGTGCAAAGACTGTTTAGAGTGTGACTGAGGCGCTTGCTGAGCTCTAACTGCTGGTATTATTCGCCAACAGACCCTGTGTAGGAAGATAAAATACTGTATGTATCTTTATACTATGGTTATACACTCACCGGTACATTTAACGGCCCACCCCGTTATTTTCATACGAACATGCTTACTAATAGAGAGGCTTAGCGACAAAAACGCCCGACCCTTTCATTTTTTGACACAAGTATGAAACTTGGCATAGTTGTTCCCTGGGTCAAAATAAGCCGATTATGCTCGGTAACCCCCAGTAGACAAATGAGTAACAGTAAAATGACACCAAACTTTACCTACTAGCTAAACATGGACAGTTGTAATTTTCGCAATGTAATTGGACGGTTCGGTGCTTTAACCGGGCCCCTCCGGCACCAAAGGGAGTGGCCCCGGAGGTTCTCGACCTTAACTGGCGTATTTTTACTCAGAGAACGACTGTGCCAAGTTTGATATTAATCGTTTTGTATAGACCCGCAGAATGAACTCTTCGTTGTTAGCGGTAAAAAAAAAATACGGCGTGCGACGTTAACAATTATTTTTTCGCTACGTATTGTTAGTGAAGGTCCCTTAGTTACCTTTTTTTAAGTTTCCATTATATAGGCTTTACTAGTATAGTTATGTTTGCAAATAAAAATACAAGTTTATTAAGTTTATTGACTTAAAGTCAAAATCATTTTTTCGAAAGTTCTGACTTTAGTGAAATTTTCAAGAAACTACTTCAAAAATTCCATTTTTTTATACGAGAAAGGAATTCCTCGTCGTCGATTTATACGAAAATGATACGAAACTTGACCTATTAGCTATACATGGACAGTTATAATTTTTGGAATTAAGCCGGACGGAGCGGTAATTTGGCATCCCCCCTTTGGCGCCAGAGGGGGGGCTACCAGGGGCTACTGAGCATAATCTGCTTATTTTGACCCAGGGAACAACTGTGCCAAGTTTCATACTTGTGTCAAAAAAGGAATCGAAGGGTAAGGAATGGAAGGGTATTTAACTAAACTCCTCTACTATACTTTGCGACTCTATACATAATAAAACAAGTTCAAAAACTAAAACCCGACTACTGAAAAATCATGCTCTAAAAAGTACTATAACAAAAAAGTACTCTATCAAAACTCTAAGTACTCTAACAAAACAATACATTCTAGGGAAAAGTGGCATACGACCACGGCAATTTCAGATGAGAATATTTTCTTGTTTCATACTTTTTAGAGCGTGATTTTTCAGTAGCCGGGTTTTAGTTTTTGAACTTATTTTTTATTTAAATTCTTTTGGAGTTGTAAAGTATGTAGTTTAAGAAGCGTTTTATGTTAAATTCAACGTAGATATTTTGATTAAGATTACTATAGTTTTGGGTAGGGTTGGAGAGAAATTGAGTTTAACTCCCTTGTAAGACATAATCTTATGGAAATTATTACCAAAATTCGATTTGTTCCAGCAAAGCCGCGAGCAAAAACTAATTAAGCAAAGCATTCCTTTATGGTCATATCACATTGTATGGAATCTGATCAAGCATTCACTAAAAAAAAAACAACTTTTACGGATTTAGGTGCACTACCTATAAAGTGCACTTAAATCCGTTAAACTTTTTTATTTCAATGATGAGTGCGCGAAGAAACTTTTTATGAAGCATTCATTCTCCTGCCTCAATGGACAAATGCAGTGGTTTCGGTTCTCAATAAAATTGCTAATTGGACAAACGAACGCTTAACCTAATCATAAGCATACAGATCTTTGCAGAAATATGTCGAATGTTTATTGTATAGAGTCGTAAAGTGAGCATGTTTGTATGAAAATAACGGGATGTGCCATTAGATATGCCGGTAAGTGTAGTCTGATAATACCTATTATCTCAACAGTTCCAGAAATAGTTATGCATAATGTGTTTACAATTGGGTATCTAATAAGGATATGACTACCCTTAGCCAATTTACTTTGATCCTCAACACAGACAAAACGTTACTTTGCTTCCTGGCCCTGTATGTGTGTACGTTAGGCTAAGTGACAATTAAATGTGAGTTCAATGACACTTTGTATCCTTCACATGTGTACCCCACACATACCAAATAGCTAGACACCATTAAAAAACTGAAACTCTGAACAGTACAGCAAGACGCCCCACCCTGACTGAAGCCACTCCGGTCTTAGCATTGGCACCACGATGAGGACAGTCGCCCGAGCAGGTAATTTCGAAACTAGTAAATTTCGGCTGGGTATATGTTCAGGGAAAAATTTTATACACCTGAACTGAAGGCATTACTGAAATTCAATATCGTCATCAGAGTCAGCTGAAAATTTTGGTTCCAATGGTCTAAGCAACAAATTAAATATACTGCAATGAAAACAAAGGCGCATGTAAAAAAATGTACGGTGACTTAGAGGTGAAGTCTGTAATTTCTACTCAAATTACAAATATTTTTATTCGAATTAGTAATAAATTGATATGAGCAATTTTAGAAATGTATTTGGGGTAGTAATGAAATATACCTACTTGAAGGAAAAAAATATTTGGTGCTTAACTGCAACCGACTTCCCCTCATTCCGCAGACTTTATGACCTCCCCTCGTAGTTTCTAATTGATGGTAGTAGGCCCCACTGGTCTATATTGCATATTATTATTCTTACGCAACGTTTCTGTAGAATGAAAATATCTTGTATATATCTGTGCAGTTACCCCATAGGACAATTCCATAAGACAACAGCGAGTGCTGTAATTTGGTTACTGACTTGTTTTATAATTGGTTAAGAGCATAAATTAGGGATGATATTTTTTTTGTCAGTTTTTGGATACTAATGTGGTTTCCAGCTAAGGTGACTATCAATCTCTATTCCCAATAAAACAGCAAAGTCTACAGCTTCTATATGTGTGATGTTGTATTCGGAGTTTTCTGGTAGTGCTTAAATTGGAGTGGTTTTTTTAACCTTTATTTCTAGGTTATTGCGACCAAGCCAATTAGTTATAGTATCTAATAGATCCTTTAAATATTTTTCAATGCAATTGAATCTGAGCACGGGAACATTACCGAGATGTTATTTGCAAAGGAGATACTATAAAAACCTATTTGAGATGGTAGGTCATTTACATAGACCAAAAACAGGATATAGCCAAACACGCGTCCCTGGGGAAATCCCGTTCCGATCTAACGCGTTCTATTCTTCCGGTAGTAAAGTTAGTGTAGGTACTCAAGTTCTACGTATTGGAAACAATTTTTGAGGTAGGAGCAATCTACAGTAAGTATCTAAATATAGATAAGCATAGAACAATATTCTGAATATATTGTAGCGTTTTGTTTTTAGAAAGTGAGATAACATTGGCGTCCTTTCCGGGTGTAAGAAAAGTGCCTGTCGAAATGAATGTTGTTCAGTGAAAGAAGGGGTTGTAAGGTCCTAGAATATTAGTATTTGATAGAATCAGGCGTTACTTGGCGGAAATCCATATCTTAGTAGAAAACGAAAAATATGTGCCGTGCCAATCTCAGCACCGAGTGCCTCGGTGCTGAGATTGGCACGGTCTAACAACTCCTGAGGATGCTCCGTGTGTGGGCGAAACACGTGTAGAGTAGTCGGTGAAGGTGCAAGGTGTGTCACTGGGCTGCATCTGCATTTTTTCTTGCGGAATTACGCGACATATTTTTCGTTTCCTAGAATATTCCTTTATAACATAAAAAAATTAACTTCCATAGTGGATCTAACTCAACGAAAAACGCCACGAGTCTCTGTTGCATTTGTACACATTCTATTTATAAAATAATTATATTAACACTCTAGTGATGAAGACGTCTCTTTACGGTCGTGACTGAACACTTTACGAGAAATCATGAAGATAAAATGATTGACCTTCGCAGTTTAGCATCTGCACGGTAATTCAACAGTATTTATGGTTCGTTATTGTCATTCTTTTCATATTTTTGTTTCTGAACCGATATATTTTCGAGAATGTGTGTAGTGAAAAGGCTTTGTGTGTTTATTTCTGATATTAGCGGTAGCAGTAACATCGTCGTAAGTTAAAGGATATGCTATAAACAGATAAACAAAAATATACTTTAAGAAACTTATAGAAAAAGATAATCCGGTGGAAAATGGATTGTGTTTTTTAAGAGCGATTTGGGGCCCATTTTTTTAACCCTAATCGAAGTGGATTAAGGCTTTATCGTAATTGAATTTATAATAAAATACTTGACCTTCCGCAGATAGCATCTAGATGATAAGGTAATTCAACAGTATTTATGGTTCGGTATTGTCATCCTTTTCATATTTTCGATTCTTAACTAGATATATCTTTGAGAATGTGATGTGAGTAGTTAAAAGGTCGTAAGCTAAAAGATACGCTATAAATAGATCAACAAAAATCTGTACATTTAGAGGAAAGTAATACGATACAGTCATCCGACGGACACGTTTTAACGGAGCAATCGTGCGGGGTTCGGGTTCCGAGAAGGGGTTCTAGCGAGCCCCAACTGCCATATACGCTCGCTGGGGACAATGGCAATATCCTGTCAAATACTTAGAATTCTTGTCAAATGCGGTATTGCGCGAGATTTCAAGGGCGTAGTCCCACTGTTAGTTCCTTTCTTTACGCTCTGTGTCGCAATGCGGTGAAAAATAGATTATGTGTTTTGGGGCCCCTTTTTTATACCCTAATCGAGATGGATTTTAGAGCGCTCTATCGAAATTGATTCTGGTGTCTTTTTTGTAGTGTAGACCCCTGAAAATATTTGGATATGTATGTTCTGTGAACACAGAAAGTCTTTGATATGGCTCAATTGGTGTCTACTAGGGACGTAATGGATCATTGAATATCTTGAATGAGATACAACACTTTAACGAACTATTTACTTACGACAATATTATGCCTATCAGTATTATATACGAGATTTACTTTATCACTGAACTGACTAAATTAACTAACTAACTAATTATTAATTAAGTACCAACTACTAATAGATAATGAATTATCTATTATTGCACAAGGGTCGCGTAATTTATCAATATAAAAACCACCAGCTGTCTGTATGTCAGTTCAGTGATAAAGTAAATCTCGTAATGTAAAATATTATCTAAATCCTTTCAGTAACAACCACACATTTCGTTTCTAAGTAATATTTTATAATATTATAAGGACTAGTAGAATGGATAATACGTACTGTATTTACTTTCTCTCTTCCTTTTATTCTTCACAATTTAGAGTCGATAATACGTCAGAGTTTAGAGTTGGACCTTGAGAGTATTTAAGACGCTGTATGGAAAAAGTACGTACTTTTTGTTATAAAACTATAGGACAGTTAGAGATGTTACAAATCTGGTAAAAAGCTAAGTATTTCTTCATACCTTAATCTAGATATGTAAAGTTTCAGAAACACGATTTTATGATTTTGCCTCCACACTTTTTCTTTTCGAAAAGATGCCTTAAAAATACAAAAATTAAAGATTATTTTCATTTGGGGTTATACTATTGGAAATTGGTTTAATTAGTGGACACCAATAATATTTAGCACCGTGTAGTTTCATATCTATTTTAATTGCTATAGTAATTATCTACGAAGTGACTTCGTGGTTCTTTTGCCAAATCTGCAAAATCCGTCTCGCTCCCGCGTGCGTCGTTTTGTCATTACTATCTCGTTTCAGTCGTACAGTGCCTCAACGTACTAGTGGCGGTTTTGTGTGCTGACATATTGTATAAGTATTGACATAATGTATGATAGTGATTGACTTATATCTGGTGTACTACTGCAAAATTGAAAATAATAAATCTAAAAAATAAATCCTTAATCAAATATGAATTAAATTTAATATTTTTTAATTAGTCATAATTAGATTTTAGTTTAGTTAATTACTGTGTATACTATTCTATTTAATGCATGTCGTGGCAGCCTCTCAGTAGGGCAATACTATGTCTAGATTAAGGTGAACTGTGTGTGTTTTAAGCCAAGTTTTTTGTGTATGCCTTGTTGGTTGTCCATAAATAAATGAAAAAAAAAATATGATAAAAATATCTAAGTACCTAATTAGTTTTATTATTAATTTCAATTGATATAATTATATACCTAATTTGAAAGCGTAATATTATACATTAATGTCAATTTCTCAAATGTTTAATAAATTAATAAATCTAAATAATAAAACATTAAATATAATACAATATTAATAAGTACTCAATTAATTTAATTAGTAATATTAATTTATATATATATAATAATTTGAATGAATAATATACAATAATGTCAATTACAAAAAAAAAAGTATTGAATTTAATCAATAATGCATGAATGCTTAGAATTTCACCCGTGAGTACGCGCCGCTGCACCGCTCGTGCGTTGGTTAGATAAGCAGGTAGAAATATTTACGTTGTATCGTAATAAGGAAAATTATAAATGCCATAAAAAAAAAAATGATAGTTATTTTAATTAGTTATAATAATTTATGATTGTACAAGATGACGAAACCAAACAGTGTAAGGTTAAACCTAAAACAGGTTTCTGGGACACTGTTTTCATGTAATATTATAATGTATTAATATTGTTCAAATTTTAATAAATAAATAAAATAAGTGCATGTGTGCAAACTAGTGGGTGTTAAGTAATAGCTACGTGTCTCCTAAAGAAATGAGTGTTGGGAGTCCCAACCCAATAGATAAGTTGTCACCAAGTTCAATTATACTACAGTTCCTATGGAATTCGTCCTTTAGCTTCATCATCAACGTATGTTTTATTATTTGAATGGTTACATGAAAAATTATTGTTTTTTAAACTTCTTTATAAAATACAACTAGCAAAAAAGAAAAGAAAGAAAACAAACAAAACAAGGGGGCGTCTGTGTATGTCTGGTATGTTGTATTACGTGTCGTATCCCTTGCGGGGTTGGCAAAGTATCCAAGGTACAGCTTGAGAGTAAAAGTGTATGTTGCAGCCTAGAATCAATTTCCCATCCTTATTTTCCTTCCCCATATATTTCCGAACGCATCTTATGCCTGCTGTCAACTGTCAAATGAATGTTACATCAGTTTGGCATTACACATTCAAACCGAGAGATCGAACGGGCGGCGCCCCGTGTCTGTTTTATAGTGAAAAATCTTCAAGCAGTTTCCCAGTAAGTCCTTTTTAGAGTTCCGAACCTCTAAAGGAAAGAAAGGAACCCTTATAGGATCACTTTGTGGTCCGTCTGTCCGTCCGTCCGTCTGTCGTCATTTATATCGAGAACGCGTGGAGGTATCGAGTTGAAATTAAAACTATATATTTATGTCGACAGTCTGTTGAAGGGGTAAAAAAATGAAACTTGTAAAATAACGTAAAAAACGATGGGACCGTTTATGTCGCAAAAAAACGTAAACTTCAACACTCTCAAGGGAATCAAAATTCATAGGGTACTTCCCGTTCACCTAAAACTATGAAATTTGGCAAGTAATATCGTCTTTACTACGAATACAGGAAAAATAAAAAAAAAACTATAAATCATGAAAAATTTAGTCTTACGTTTTTAAAAACTGCCAGACTCAATTACTGAACTATTTATAATATTATGTACCTAGGTAGCAGTGGCGGGGGGTCAAAATAGGGCGAAGGGTAAGCCGGACCCAAAATTTTTAAAAGGGAAGCCGACGGAAGTCGGTATGTATGCACCCTTCGCCACTACTAGGTATGTCCCTACAAATTTGTGCGGAACGCTCGGTGGGCGAGTCCGACTCACAGTTGTCCGGTTTTTCATTTGATTTAGTAAAGAAATTTTGACTTCATGAAACCTTACTGAAGTAGCGACGTCTGTAAACTAATTCAGGAACAATCTAAAATCCTAAATCCTGGAGAAGTTGCAACTTCCAACAGTGTATAAATATCACTATCATAACCACACACACCTCAACGACGCTTCGTTTGGCTTTGGTTGGGTCTATGTTGTCCGGAAACAATAGCACAGTTCTAAACAGAAACAGTCGTAGCACTCAGCCACTATGACGCGCTTACACACACTCGCGCCGCTCGCTATCGCTACGGTCCCTCGATCTTACAGGTTTTCACTGTAGTCCGAGTCTTAAACAGTAGTGAGCGCGCGTGTAGCGGCGCGTATCTGTGTAAGTGCGCCATTACGGCCGTTTGTAGGCAGGTGCCAAGACTGTTTAGGGCCTAAACAGTCACAGTAAACAGGTCACAGCCTAAACTTTAGGCTGTGACAATAGTGACAACAAGCCTTCGAAGTTAGCAAGGGAGACATTTTATTAGAGAATTTATATTGATTAATATTATTTTGATAAATAGTGTAAAAAGCATATTAAAACTGGCTGGAATTTGCCATTATAAATATAATATCTCAGCTAATTTAGTACAATAAAACTTTATATTAATAATAACGTAGGCGAAAAGACGCTCATCACATCAGATATTTAATTTTCATCTTTGAATTGACCTTTATTTGAATTTACTTTCCAATATTTTTAGGCTGCCTACTTCTTAATCACTATGAAACTGAAATATAAACAACTAATAAATAAAATGTGCCATGTATTTAGAGAAATAATATTGGTGCGGCGGGTCATATTTTACAAAACTGACGTACTCCCATCGATTTTGAACTCTAAGACGTAAGCAGTAGAGTTCGGAATTGTGTAAATTTTACATATTGTATAAGCCGTAGTTGATGTACTTACCTATAGCTGTTGTTTTCAATGTTAGTACAGTCTAAAACTAATATCGTTTTGAAATAAAACAACTTTTACGGATATCAAACGCGCTATATTTCCACGAACTAAGTTGTAATTGTCCGTAATTTTTAGGTTTTTTAGGGGTTTTTTGATTTTCCCGACGTTTCGGCACCTTTACAGCTGCCGTGGTCACGGGATGACTAACTACTTATAAGTCTACCCTCGAAAAGTTAATTTATTTTCGTTCGGATACGGTTAGACATTTACTATGGCACAAATTATTATTGATTTGATATTTTTATTTAATTGTTATTTTAATTCTTTATTATTAAGAAAAGAGAAAACTAAAGACTCTACTGGCAGTTCACAAATTGGGAGGACCTTCGAAGAAAGAAAACTGCCAAGAAAACTTCGAAAGCGGGCCGACCTCCATCTTTATAAAAAATATTAAAAAATTAGGATATGTTGTCTCCACCTTTACTTTTTTATATTTATTTATCTACAAAAAGAGCTAACCGTATCTTTGGGTCTTGCAGTGCGTGATTTGGGTTGAGACTTTAATTTATGGATAATAGGGTCCCAAGCTGGTGGAATCTTCCACCCATCATCTCTATTGAAGTTTGGGTATTTGGTAATTTCAATAGCCTCACGCAGCATTCTGGGGACAAATTTTTGTTCCTTGGCGAGGATCTGTGGCTTATCAAACCTGATGTAGTGGGTGGGTCCCTCAAAAGCATGTTCACACACTGCAGACTTGTTATCGCGCCTATTTTTCACGTCAGCTACATGTTCTCTAACGCGGGTCCCTATGCTTCTCTTTGTCTGCCCGATGTAGGAGAGCCCACAGTCACAATCCAGTTTGTAGACACCTGCGACTTGAAAGGGTATGTTGCACTTGACTGGTGGTAGGAATTGGTTGATCTTCTTGGGCGGCTTGAGGCGGCGGGCGGCGGAGATCAACCAATTCCTACCACCAGTCAAGTGCAACATACCCTTTCAAGTCGCAGGTGTCTACAAACTGGATTGTGACTGTGGGCTCTCCTACATCGGGCAGACAAAGAGAAGCATAGGGACCCGCGTTAGAGAACATGTAGCTGACGTGAAAAATAGGCGCGATAACAAGTCTGCAGTGTGTGAACATGCTTTTGAGGGACCCACCCACTACATCAGGTTTGATAAGCCACAGATCCTCGCCAAGGAACAAAAATTTGTCCCCAGAATGCTGCGTGAGGCTATTGAAATTACCAAATACCCAAACTTCAATAGAGATGATGGGTGGAAGATTCCACCAGCTTGGGACCCTATTATCCATAAATTAAAGTCTCAACCCAAATCACGCACTGCAAGACCCAAAGATACGGTTAGCTCTTTTTGTAGATAAATAAATATAAAAAAGTAAAGGTGGAGACAACATATCCTAATTTTTTAATATTTTTTATAAAGATGGAGGTCGGCCCGCTTTCGAAGTTTTCTTGGCAGTTTTCTTTCTTCGAAGGTCCTCCCAATTTGTGAACTGCCAGTAGAGTCTTTAGTTTTCTCTTTTCTTAATAATAAAGAATTAAAATAACAATTAAATAAAAATATCAAATCAATAATAATTTGTGCCATAGTAAATGTCTAACCGTATCCGAACGAAAATAAATTAACTTTTCGAGGGTAGACTTATAAGTAGTTAGTCATCCCGTGACCACGGCAGCTGTAAAGGTGCCGAAACGTCGGGAAAATCAAAAAACCCCTAAAAAACCTAAAAATTACGGACAATTACAACTTAGTTCGTGGAAATATAGCGCGTTTGATATCCGTAAAAGTTGTTTTATTTCAATGAACAGTGCGCGCCAAAACATAAGATGTACGTATAATATCGTTTTTATTATTCATGACATAAGAAGTACTTCTAAATAACTGACGCATTAAGAAGTCCCTAATTGATACTTGTTCCGATTATTATAAATTAATTTCTCACAGAGTTTTGATCCAAATTGTATATGAAATTATACCTTCCCACCAAAGTTCATTAGATAAATGAACGGTTTCGGCTGAAATATTTAAAACAAGCGGCCGCTTACGGTTTCACCCGCGTGGTTCCCGTTCCCGTTCCCGTGCGCATATCGGGATAAAAAATAGCTCATGTTACTCTCCGCTTCGTCCTATGGGGCCCCCTAAGAGAGCCATCTCATAAATGCTTTTTTCATAACTGTGATTCGAGGCATGTATTACACATAAAAATATAGCTAAAGAGTTTTTTTTTTGTTTTTTTTATTGACCAAAAGTATTACAAAATACATAATATTTAATTTATACACCGCTACAAAAGCCGTTTCGGCTTTAACTGTGGCGGAGGAGTTCAGCAAATACAACAAATTTAAAATGTTAGTAAATTGTTAGAAAAGATAAAAAATATAAGTACCTACATGTTTTTTTTAAGTATTTTACCTTAATAAGAAACACATTTTGTAGTTAGTAAAGAAATTTTGATTAGAAGATTATTTTTTTTATACACTAAAAATTATAGTTACAATCGTGTGATTTTGTATAATAACACATTCATTATATGACTTGCTATTTGTTAATTATATTATCCGAAAAGTATTTCTTAACAACTGTTTTTAAATTATTCTTTTCTATGTAGTTCCGAACAAAATCGTCGCTCATTTCGTTAAGCAAATCCGGTAACAAACATTTCCAATTTCGTCTCCCGTAGAAATTTCTAAATTCTATGTAATTTTCTTAAGTTTGACGGACGCGTGTAAGTGATTATACCTTCCCACCAAAGTTACTTTATTATAATCAATATGATTAAGTCCCTGACTCTTCGTATTTTATAAAGAAGAACATCTAAGGTCAGGGAATGAAAGAAAAACAAAAATAGTATTATGATTTCAGTTAGTTTGGTATAATTTTATAGTATCATAACAAAAGAAGTCATATAAGTGTGATACCATTTTAGAAAGCTTAGAATGTCTTCTTTTCTGTAAAATTAAAATATATGCAATTTTTTTAATATTACTTAATTTAAAAAATCGATATCATAATGTGTACTATTTTCGTTTCTTAAAATTTCAGTTGGAGTTTTGACATTTGCCGAAGCTTGCCGAACTTCTGTTTTTTGTGTTATTTCTTAGATAATATAATATAATTTGACGGCAATAATATTTTTTTGCAGTATCAGTGTCATTAATATAACATTGTCAAATCACGTAAAATATCAGCGTGTGAAAACAAATAATTTTAATTACATTTAATAAGACTTTCTGATTTCTTGTTTCTCAGCACGGACATTTAAATAAAGGCTCTTGGCCCTTTTGTTATATTTTTTTTATCTTATGCAATAGAATCCTGGAAAAACCGCATAACCGCAAAATTATAAAATAGTTTATATCTACTAATTTTGCACACGTCTTCCATAACTTTTCGGTATAAAATAGTGCATTTGCGTATGAAATATTACAGTTCTTCATTAGTTTTTGTCGTAACTAATTGTTTTTTAAATATGTCGCCGTAATGAGTCAGTTTTCGTGTACCACACGCGACCTAAGTCTCTTATTGATTGAAAGTGATACAAATTATGATTTTTCCATCTCTAACTACATACGAAGCAATTTCACCGAATCTTCAGATGCAAATATTGCTAAAATTATCGCAAGTATCAGAAGTCTTTCATAACTCAGTTTCGTCAACGCTATACTACAGGTGGTCGAAGGAAAGAACAGTTCTTAAGCCAAAACAGAAATTGGTTGGTTTAAAATAATTTGGTGATTCTGATAGTGTAATGTCGTGTTTCTTTGATAGCCGTATGTCTCGCAACATTTTGCTCATTTTCAAAATTCCTTTCATTAAGATATAATAAGAATATTTATATATAAATATATAGGATATGTGTGGTAGGTAGGTACGATTGGTAGGAACTAGTAAATAAAAAAAAGATGCTTTCTGCAGTAAATTACCGTATTTTAATGTTTTGTTGTTGTGGCCGAAATTACTTTGAATCTGTTAACTTTACAGGTTTTCATAGTTCAGTTGGAGCATCAGTGGGCCTACCGCCTAGAGAAGAGTATCCCATATTGGACCACTTTCGAAAAACTGAAAAAAAACATAAACCTTGTAAGATAGAGAAACCCAATCTGGTTAGGGTGATACCCCGGCATTACAGCTACAACGTAATAAGTGTGTTAGAATGTAGTCAAGCTACAACTATCTATTAAAAAATCTCTACCGAATGTTGTCTTTTGGTCCGATTTACGTAACTAGTATCATAACATATTGATTGAGTTAGAACTTAAAGGAATCAATATTGATATTTTAGGACTAAGTGAAACTTTTCTTAAATCTGGCGATGAACATAATATAAAGCTCAAGTCATTTCAAGTAGCAGACAGTTATTGTAGATCAAACAGAAGGCGCGGAGGAGTCTGTATTTTGTGTAGAAACAATTTAGAGTTTAAAAAGCTTCCTTTTGTAAAAGAGTTAAGTACCGAATTTCTGTTTGAAGCCTGTGGTATTGAAATTCCCTTTTACAAATGCATTATTATTTGTATTTATAAAATACCTAAAGCTAACCCTTTTGAATTT
The DNA here is from genome assembly GCA_910589605.1 of Chrysoteuchia culmella. Taxonomy (NCBI): domain Eukaryota; kingdom Metazoa; phylum Arthropoda; class Insecta; order Lepidoptera; family Crambidae; genus Chrysoteuchia; species Chrysoteuchia culmella. The sequence goes on from OU342651.1 coordinate 10,797,260, forward strand.
CTAAAACGTTTGGAAAGTATGATGGAATCGTTGCGACACAGAACTAATAAAAAAGTAATAATAATGGGTGACTTCAACATCGATTTGCTTCAGTCTACAAAGCAAAGTACCGAGTATAAAAGAATTGTAGAAAGTTTTAATTTCCACTTACACATTCAAGTACCGACACGGGCTAATGCGTGCTTAGATCAAATTATCACAAACGAGCCAAGTGCTTTGGGTTCAGTGCACAATTTAGGATTATCTGACCACAACACTGGCCAAACCGTGAAATTTCATGTAGATAAAAAAGTGCTTCCACCAAGAGAAACCTATATTTATAAAAGAGACTTTGACTTGGAAAATATACGAAAATTAAATGACTGTCTGTATCAACTCTCATGGTCGGATGTTTACCAGGAAAAAGATCTAAATAAAGCTTTTAATATTTTTCATGAAACGTTCACTCTGTTTTATAATTTGTGTATACCATTGAAAAAAATAAAGTGCAGCAATCGACGTATCAATCGTCGATGGATCACCAAAGGTCTAAGAGTATCATGTGCAACCAAGCGAAAATTAAGGTTCCAATATTATGCCAAGAAAGGTAACTTCCACAAGCAAAAATACAACCAATACTCTCGAATTCTCAAGAAATGTATAAGTTACTCTCATAAAAAGAGTAACGAAATTATTGTTAATAAATCCAAAAACGTGTGTAAAGCAACATGGGATATTATAAAAAGTAATGACATAAAAAAACATTATATCAAAAAGATCATAGTTGACAATACATCCGTAACAGACCCCTTGACAATAGCAAATAAATTCAATGACTTTTTTATCAATCTGACAAAGGACTCCCCAACTTCTAAACAACGCACTTGTGACATAAGTAATAATATTAATAATACAGATTCTAGTATATTTCTTTATCCAACTAGTGAGGACGAGGTTCTTAAAACCATTAAAACTCTTAAAAATACATCAAGCATGGGCTTTGACGATATTTGTACGAATGTAATAAAACATTGTGCTGTTATTTTAGCACCTGTAATTTGCTATTTAATCAATCTCTCGTTTGTAGAAGGAACTTTTCCAGATGCATTAAAAGTCTCTGTAATAAAACCCGTGTACAAAAAAGAAAACAGGGAACTTATTAATAACTACAGGCCAATAGCCTTAATATCAATTTTAGCAAAAATATTTGAGAAAATAATGCATAAACGAATTGAGAGTTTTCTTGGGAAATTCCAACTTTTAAAAACAGAACAAAATGCATTCCAGAAAGGGAAATCCACCCAATTAGCTGCTTTTAATGTAGTAAAAAAAGTAACTGAAAATATTGATAAAAAGGTAACTACTGCAGTATTCTTTGACATGAGCAAGGCGTTCGATTTTGTTTCACATAGAATATTGTTAAAAAAACTTGAACGGCTTGGTATAAGAGGAAACGCTCTAAATTGGTTAGAATCCTATTTAAAAAACAGATCGCAATACGTTGAAATTAAGCAGTTGGTCGGAAATGAGGAGTGCAGTTTCAAGTCAAATACGTTAGTAAATAAAGTGGGTATTCCTCAAGGAACAATTCTCGGACCCTTGTTGTTTCTTATGTACATAAATGACTTACCAAATGCGACCCAGGAACATTGTACCCTATTTGCTGACGATATATCAATAGTTATAACAGATAATAAATTAGATAGATATGACATAAAAATTAATCAAACAATAAATGACATAGTACTATGGCTTGAATCAAATAATCTTAAAGTAAATTTAGAAAAAACGAATTACATGACATTTTACAATAGGAAAAAATTAAGTAATGACTTAAATATTAAGTGCAAAGACGTCACGATACAAGAATGTACAGTGGCGAATTTCTTAGGCATCACTATAGATAACCAGTGCTCTTGGAAATTTCACATAGAAAAAGTCTGCAATAAAATAAATAGATTCGCCTATGCACTTTGGCGACTAACAAAAATAAGCAACTTAAAGACAGCTCTTCAAGCTTACCATGGCTATGTAGCTTCAAACTTAAGGTATGGTATTATTATCTGGGGAAATTCTAATGAAATAAATAAATTATTTATTTCACAAAAACAGTGCATACGAGGATTAGCTGATGTTGACTCGATGACCTCAAGTCGACCATACTTTCGAAAATTTAAGCTTCTGACGGTACATTGTATATATATACTTGAATGTTGCCTGTTCGTAAAAAAACACACGGAACTCTTTACTAAATGGTCTGATCACTGTAATTTTAACACAAAAAACACTCACAGATTACTTTTGCCTAAGATTAAAACGGCTTTATTTTCAAATAACTGCTTTCCAATGATTATTAGAATATATAATAAATTACCCAATGAATTTAAACAATACCCATTGCACGCATTTAAACACAAACTAACGACGTGGCTTATTGATAAATGTTATTACACTATAATTGACTACCTCACGGATAATAACGTTAATTCGGTACTTCGCTTGTAATGGTTGTGACTTGTAATCTTATTTCATGTAACCTAAACTTGTGACATTTTGCATGCTAAATAAGCAAGATATGTTAAGCTACTTTTAACAATTATGATCATGTACCACCATGTCTTATGCAAATAAACCTATTCTATTCTATTCCTAAATTGTACCACGGGATACCAAAATTGTATCTAAGAAAAAAAGTAGGTGAAAATAAATTTATCAAACAAGACTTCTTATTTATATAATATTAGGAAAAATATTTTCGTTACAATATGTTGATGATTATATGAGTCATTCATAACATAATAGGATCTTGACATCATAAATATCCAATCATATTAATAAATTAATCGGTTTTAAGTCTTCTTGTATCTAATACTTTTTCTGAGCCGTCAAAATAAGGGCATGTAATATCGGCAGGTTTTCAATTCCGATATTAGATCTCAATACCGGAATTCCGATATTAATATCGGAATTGCACATTTTCGTCAAAAAATGTTTTTTTCTTTGTAAATTGCAGACTTCCTTTTGACACTGCTTGTACTAATTAGATAGGAGGTTTCATTGAATAAATCAAACTACAATATAATCTTATCTCAAGATATTAAGAACAATTCGAAATTGAATGGAAGGATTGGTGGGATAGGTCGGCTTAGGCAAACATATCACGATCAGCTAGACTGGCATGAGCGACTTTTATCGACTCGATAGCTCGATAACGTATCACTGTCTCGCTCACATCGTAACGAGCTAAGCAAGACAGCATCATGCGATATATCATATCGCGTGATATAGCGGTGATCATGCTAGGGGGGCATACTTGACGCGATCGCATTGAGATCGAGATTGAATTAATGTCAAAGACCAATTATGATCTATAATAAGTAATAAACCTAAAAATGAATACCTGAAATTACTAAATGAAGAAATTGATTGTAACGCCAATCAAAATTGAATCAACAACGAAAATCAGTTACCATGATGGATATTTAATCTCGGTGTCAACGCGAACCCGTCAAGAGTAACCCCCCTGATCAAAGACGTTCCAGAATGGCCAGGTAAGAAATACCGAGAATAAACGAGCATGTATGGAAAGATTGATGGATATTAAGATAGAACGATAAGTATATCAGGAACGTGACACGTGGAGGTAATCTCCACCGTGGCTCCGTAATTAACCATAACTTATTTTAAAGTGTGCATGCAAAATAAGTTTGTCTGTCCAGCTTAGCCAACGGCTTAGCAATAACCGGTCTTGGTATAGTTATATATATATATATATAGGTTAAAATAAACTTTGAGAGCGAAACAAATAGAAGAATTTAGCTAAGATGGGCAGTATTCAGCAAACTTCGTCATGTCTTCTCGTCGTCGACACCACAAAGCCTAAAGATGAAAGTCTTCGACCAGTGCCTCCTACCTGTAATGACTTACGGAGCCGAAACATGGACATGGACACTCACGGTGGGACTAGTCCACAAATTCATAGTCGCTCAGCGAGCTAAGGAGAGGGCTATGCTAGATGATTCTCTGAAAAATATAATTAGAAATAAAGTTATCCGACAGAGAACCAAGGTGACGGACATAGCTCAAAGAGTAAGCAGGCATCAACCTAATAGTGCTATGTTTTGACTTAGAGTCCAAGAGTTTTGGATGGTTTGTCTCTAAGATCTTTTTACAAGTGTTATAGCCAATTAGGCACATTTGTGCTCCCGTGACTAATTGAAAAAGATATGTTTTCTGATGGTTATTTACCTCAACTTGCATTTCAACATGCACTGTACCGGTATCATTGCTTCTAATAACTTTTCCAATCCGAAGGTTTTCACTGGACAAGAAGCTGTTATCTTTTTTCTTGACTTTTTTTTACGGCAATGTGCTGGTCACATCGCAAGAAGAACCAACAGCCGTTGAGGCAAACGGGTTCTGGAGCGGAGACCGCTTTAGTGTGCCCTGCAACTAGGTGGAGAGACGACCTTCGAAAGATAGCAGGCAGGAGCTGGATGCGAAGAGCTCACGATCGGGCTCAATGGCGTTATTTAGGAGAGACCCATGTCCAGAAATGGACGTCTACGGGCTGACGATGATGCCAATAAACACTAAAGTCAAGAACAACAATTATTTTCTTAATTATATGTTTTTTTCATAAAATACCCATATTTAGATAAATAACTTATTTAAAGCAATAATGAACTTACTATCGCGCTCGGAGTATACAACAGCTATAATACATATATATATAGGTTTAAATTTTATATTTTACCTCCATGTGTTGCTTCCGGATCTATTTAAGAACTCAAATATAAATATTTGTCTGATTTCGATATTACGATATTGGATCACTCAATACCAGAATTGTAATATCGGAAATCGCGTTCCGAGATTCCGGTATTACGATCTAAAACAATAAAATAGCGTAATTGTATTGATCACTCACATTAAGAGTTTTCATGTTATGTACCGGTCCAATTTAGAAACCCTGAAGAGGTACAATAGAGAGGACACGGTAGTTTGATAATAATATCAAAAAACACAGCAAATTAACATAATCCAATTGCTTTTTACTTGCGATGCTTAAAAACAGTAGAATTCATGCTTTATTTTAGAATATAGTGTTAATTAGCTGCCAACCTTTTTGCTGTGCGATCTTCTTAAACAAACGATGAAAAAATTACATCAAATCACTTAGAAACGCGTTTGTCTGCCACACTTGTTACATCTGTCATAAGAAGAAACAAAGTGGCGCAGTAGTCGAGTAACTTAGTGTTGCTAGTGCAGAAATATAAAACCATTAAGTAGGAAATTCAGAGGTGGTACAATTAAGAAGACGGCACAATATAGGTTACTCTCCCCTAAGTGCCGTCGGCATCGCTGTTAACTTCACTCTACAGCCGACGGCGTTTTCGTACAACGCAACTTCAACCTTAAACTCCTAATAATAAGATTCCTTTTACGTACATCTTATTTATTTATCTACAAAAAGAGCTAACCGTATCTTTGGGTCTTGCAGTGCGTGATTTGGGTTGAGACTTTAATTTATGGATAATAGGGTCCCAAGCTGGTGGAATCTTCCACCCATCATCTCTATTGAAGTTTGGGTATTATCCATAAATTAAAGTCTCAACCCAAATCACGCACTGCAAGACCCAAAGATACGGTTAGCTCTTTTTGTAGATAAATAAATATAAAAAAGTAAAGGTGGAGACAACATATCCTAATTTTTTTTTTTTTTTTTAAAGATGGAGGTCGGCCCGCTTTCGAAGTTTTCTTGGCAGTTTTCTTTCTTCGAAGGTCCTCCCAATTTGTGAACTGCCAGTAGAGTCTTTAGTTTTCTCTTTTCTTAATAATAAAGAATTAAAATAACAATTAAATCAAAATGTCAAATCAATAATAATTTGTGCCATAGTAAATGTCTAACCGTATCCGAACGAAAATAAATTAACTTTTCGAGGGTAGACTTATAAGTAGCCAGTCATCCCGTGACCACGGCAGCTGTAAAGGTGCCGAAACGTCGGGAAAATCAAAAAACCCCTAAAAAACCTAAAAATTACGGACAATTACAACTTAGTTCGTGGAAATATAGCGCGTTTGATATCCGTAAAAGTTGTTTTATTTCAAAGATTCCTTTTCCATACTCGACTCTGTCTGCGACCGAGATAACGCTATAGCATCAGCTCTCGCGTGTGAAGAGTTGCGCCCTTATTCGACAAGTCGACGACGTCGATTACATTTACGCGGTAGCCAAGGAACGCAACGCACAGGCTGGCCTGACAATGACAGGGACACTGACAGTCAATCCATTGACTTTGATAGGACCTTTTTGAAGTGAAACTTCTTTACGCACGCTTGACTTGGGGAGTAAGCTGGCGAACGCGTGACGTAAGCGTTACGAAAAGTGTGATCGGGCAAGGCGAACGGAAGTTAAGTGGGGAAACTTCTTTACGCACGCTTGACTTGGGGAGTAAGCTGGCGAACGCGTGACGTAAGCGTTACGAAAAGTGTGATCGGGCAAGCCGAACGGAAGTTAAGTGGGGGATATAAGCAAGAGACAGCAGTGCGCGCGCACATTTTCTTTCTCTCTTCCTCTCATAGCCAAATACGTTCCGTATATCTATGTGTATACATGTATATATTGTACACACATATATATATATATATATACATACAGATGGAGCGAAAGAAGTTTCACTTCAGTCGTGTGGTCATAAGCACACTCGTTTTTGAAGTGAAACTTCTTTACGCACGCTTGACTTGGGGAGTAAGCTGGCGAACGCGTGACGTAAGCGTTACGAAAAGTGTGATCGGGCAAGGCGAACGGAAGTTAAGTGGGGGATATAAGCAAGAGACAGCAGTGCGCGCGCACATTTTCTTTCTCTCTTCCTCTAATAGCCAAATACGTTCCGTATATCTATGTGTATACATGTATATATTGTACACAAATATATATAAGGTGGATCCGAATCATATTTTGGCCAAGCGTCAGGGGGTCAGGTCAAAAGTAAAGAAAACATTTATGCCAAAGAAAAAATTATAAAAAAATAAAAAATTAAAAAATTTAAAATAATAATTTTTTGCATTGGTTTTCTCTTGAAAACTTGACGCAAACAAATCCAAACGTAGAACTAAAATAATTTTAAATTATCATGGCCATAGAAACAGCAAATTTATTAACGCAATACACCGAACAAGTCGATGACCCCGCGCCACTACGCCGCCGCGCACAATCAGCTGATCGGTAGCGATTATTCCGCGTTTGACACTAAGTTCGTAATTCGTATGCATCAAATAACTCTCGATTATTGTTTGCTATTAACTTTTCCGTCTCTCTGACCCTTTCCTCATTAAGATCCCTCACGTGAGGTATCTTACTTTCGTATCTAATCATAATGTGGACACAGTAATAGTACACACTACCTTAATTACATAAGTATTATGTTATCAATAGGTAGGTATCTAAAAAGTTGCTGCTTTAATAATTGGTGTAGGTACTCACGTGGTTGGTTCGGTGTTCATAAGTTGATTTTGACAAAACGGTGATAAGCTTTCCATCACACTTCACAGGCTTTGGACTGAGTTGATTTTGACAAAACGGTGATAAGCTTTCCATCACACTTCACAGGCTTTGGACTGGCAAACTAATGTAATAATAACTTAATCGAAATTTTACTCTTGCTAAATTAGGTAGGTATGGTTATAAAATGCAGTAAAAGAATCAGAATTAGTACATTATTATTACACTACTTTGACGTGTTTAAAAGTTCATCACCTATTTACAAGTCCTATTTACACATTTTTAAGTCCTATTTACAAATTAACAGGTCATTTACAAGGTGTACAAGTCCTATTAACACTTAAAAAAACTATCTACAAAATTGTTGTACACGGTCACCTTGTCTTTCAACACACAAAAAGGCACGCTTGCACACGTGTTTTTCCACTTTTTTTAAAGTGTCTCTATCACTTTTCACCACGGTAACAGAAACCATTTCCAGGCACTCCTGGTTGGTATATCGATTCCGAGGCATATTTACGCAAACGTAAACGACACATCCACACGCGTTAATATGCACAAGTAGACTGCAGAAGGAATCAAAATTCAAAAAGATATCAAAGGCGTGCGACGCGCGCGGATATTATAAAGGTAACACTACACGAAACGTCGGCATAGTCTCTGGATCACAAGTGATTGGGCGATTGAAATATCATTCATTATTACGTAAAGTGCATTTTAAGTTATAAAACTGCAAACCTACTTTGAGCAAAGTCAGAAAATTATGTTAACTAAATAAATTCTTAATAAAACCCTGTGTCACTTCAATGAAAATCATTAGGATTTGAAGTTATACTTACATTTATAAAAAAGTTGGACCCTAAAGTTTTACGTCATACGTTTTGGTGGACTCCCAAGATAATAAAATGAACCTATGAACTGTCAAAGAAGACTTCGTTTAACTAAGTACGTAATTACTAAATCGAATTATGCGGACAAAGTAAGATACGTTCACAAAAGATAAAAGCTACATCTGTTTTTTTAGATCACGGCTTCTTCAGTTTTTCAAATCTTTTGTTGAAACTCCAACTTTCGCAGCCATTGTTAGTGATTCGTCGACCATCGCTTTGTAAATAATTAAATAAAACTACTTTCACGAATTTAATAAAAAAAAACTATGCAACACTTTAACGTTGACGAACGACACGCGTAAACAATAAGTCGTAATTATAATAAATCAATAAACTGCATAGTGGTCTTCACGCAACAAGCGACAAGTCACTTGTTGCCTGTCATGGCGGCGTACCTTTATGAGAGCGGGGCCTTTTGAACTTGTGTGTCGGTCGGTGTCGCACGCGCGGCAAAGCGACACCGGCATCCGCACCGTCCCACCTCGCCTCGGACTCTCTCTCTATCTCTCTCTCTCGGTCTCTTACCTATTTATCAATTTTATCATGACGTCTTCTTTTTTATTTCTTTAGTCTGTTGAGGATGTTAGCGACGGATGGTTGTCGTGTGAGAGATCACGCGAGGCAACGACTCTTTCAAACAATATCCTAATACATACCTACTTTATAGTAATAACGAAATAATAATGTGAAGTAAAATGTAAAAACGTAATAATCAGTGTTATAACAAATTAATTAGTGTTAAGTTTGATTTTTAATTGAATTGATAGTTATTATTACATTTACAGCCTATAAGTGTGATGTGAGTGAGTGAATGTGATGAAATGTTATCGCTAATATTGTATGGAGATGAACTCGATTGCATGAGCCCATGTAAGTACTTTCAACTATTTTAAGAAGTCTTTTTAGAGTAGGTAATGGCTTTCAACTTACTGCAAGTTAAAGAACATTGGTTATCTTAATTCCGTATGTGATGGGATGGGTGTAAACTGGCGAATTAGATTACTTCTAGATAGATCTAGATACGATTATTAGTTCTAGATTATTAAGTATTATTTTATTCATTATTACATTAGTTTACGAAGCTTGACGAGAGTGGGTTGATATGAAACCATAATTACTTCAATTGCAAATTGTAGGTGAATCTAAATCTTGTTTTAATAGGATTCAAATGAACAAACTTAACTTTAAACGCAAAAGCGAGGTAAATAATCGTTTTTATAGGTAATTAAGTCTCGTTAGGTACTAGATTTGAATTGAAAGCGTGAAAGTGTAAAATTTGTGAGTTTAGGCTTACAAACGTAATTTGGAAAGTAGTATTAGCACAGAATAACAAAATAGTACCTAAGAGGTAGTATTGGCGATTACGTAGGTAACGAGTGTGATTTTGTTCTTTTTATGAATTCGTAATAATACGTTCAATTTTTATCGAAACTGAACTGGAAAACTAAGCCAGTTCAAAGCCTGTTAAGTGTGATGGAAAGGTTATTAACGGGATATCAGTTGATTTAGTTTTTTCCAATGTTTGACAATCCTGTTGGACGCCAAGCCATGTAAGTACCTACTTTAAACAATTGAATCTTTGCAGATTTACTTAACTATTGACTATGAGCTATAGGTACTTGTTTTTTTTTCTTTAAACTAGTAGGATTGAATAGTGTAATAAAATAACAGACAACCTCAACACAACACGTATCAGAAAATTGTAGGTACTGTGTTATTTAGGTGCATTCATACGAACTAGTGTCACACGTTCACACGCAGAACAGTCGTCGCTACCGATCAGCTGATTTCTCGCGGCGGCGGCGTGGTGGCGGGGTCATCGACTTGTGCGTTAATAAATGAGCTGTTTTTTATGAATTATTTTAGTTCTACGTTTGGATTTGTTTGCGTCAAGTTTTCAAGAGAAAACCAATGCAAAAAAAAATGTTATTTTGAATTTTTTGAATTTTTATTTTTTTATAATTTTTTCTTTGGCATAAATGTTTTCTTTACTTTTGACCTGACCCCCTGACACTTAGCCAAAGTATGATTCGGATCCACCTTATATATATATATACATACAGATGTAGCGAAAGAAGTTTCACTTCAGTCGTGTGGTCATAAGCACACTCGTTTTTGAAGTGAAACTTCTTTACGCACGCTTGACTTGGGGAGTAAGCTGGCGAACGCGTGACGTAAGCGTTACGAAAAGTGTGATCGGGCAAGGCGAACGGAAGTTAAGTGGGGGATATAAGCAAAAGACAGCAGTGCGCTCACATTTTCTTTCTCTCTTCCTCTCATAGCCAAATACGTTCCGTATATCTATGTGTATACATGTATATATTGTACACACATATATATATATATATATATATATATAGTTATCTCTGCTAAGAGTTGTTTGATCCAGCGGTACATATGATCAGTTTTTTGTTGATCCGCCAAAATTTGTTGATCCGTACTCGATTTGTTGATCCAATACCTTAAGTATGTGAGTTATTGGCACCGTTTCGGATCAACAATTGATCGTCAACAACTATCTGAAAGTAGCTAAAATTTATACAAATCCACTCCGTACTTATTTGATCCAATTTAATCGGACCAATCACAGATCGTAGATGCGTTCATTGGTTAAGATCATCAATTTCTAAATCGGTATAGTCCGCGAGGTCTAAGCTGAGCTTTGCATTTGTGTGAGTGCACATGGATAGTTTGTAGGTATCGTGTAAAAAAACAAATAACAAAAAAGCAACAGGTGTTGCTATTAGTACATACAAGTAAGAGGTAAATTTCTGTTGCAAACAAATATTTTCTATAGTACTGAGATGACTAGAATAGTTTTAGACTAGTATTAGACTAGATTAGCCGATTCTTTGTGGAGTTGCAAAGTTGGCCCTATAGTAAAAGTCGTTCATACTCATGAGCAGAATCAGCAGAACCTTTTAGGTGGCTAAAAGGTTTTGCGCTTATCCATAACACGTTGTAAGTATAGCATGGGTATCTGCGTCCCAAAAAGAAAAAACCCCCGCGTTCCGTGGGAAATTATAAGTAGCTAAAGTACTGGCTGATAAAATTAGCTATTGATGGGAGTCCCAGTAGAATTCGAGAATGGTTTAGATTTACAATTAGATCTGGTTGATAGGTGGCGTGATGTCGATAAGGTGGTACGAAGTTCGCCGGATCAGCTACTTTTCAGCATCAGCCATTTTAATGTCACCACTGCTGGGGCACTGGCCTTCCTCATGGATGGATAAGGAGGACGGGCCATAACCCACCATGCGGGCCCAATTGGGAATTGGTGGGTTTTAAAGTGGAAAATGCAGCCGGGACCAACGACTTAACGCGCCTTCCGAAGCACGGAGCTCAAGATAGTAAATTCTTGGTCACCCAACCTGTGACCGACCATTGCTAAAGTGGCTTAACTTTAACAATCGCAGGCCGAGAGCGCGAACCACTGCGCCACGGGCTCCTCAAACCAGATAGTTATAATATAAGTTAAATGGTACAGGCTCGTAGTACCCGAAGCCTTTGTTGATAAATGGGCTATCCATATTTTTTTTAAATTAGGACTCCTGTTGTTCTGGAGATTACCGCGTTCAAACAAACAAACTCTTTAGCATTGTGTATAACTAGCGGCCGCCCGCGGTTTTTCCCACGTCGTTCCCGTTCCCGTGGAAATATCGGGATAAAAAGTAGCCTATGTGTAAATCCACTATTTGACGTAACTACATACCAAATTACATTCAAATCCGTTCAGTAGTATTTGCGTGAAAGAGGAACAAACAAACAAATACCTAAAAAAACAAACTGTCACACTTTTGCTGTAAATATTAGTAGGACAGGATACTAGCAACGACCCGCGGTTTCACCCTCGTGGTTCCCGTTCCCGTGGGATTATCGGGATAAAAATCTAATTCAGCAATCATCTCATTTTAACCGCCTCTGTTGTTTAGTGGGACAACCACCGGTATTAGACCCAGGTACCCGGGTTTCATTCTCAGCGGGGGTACATATTGTATTCGGTTTGTTTGGTGGTAGGACTTGTTGTAAGTCCGCCTGGCTAGCTACCACCATCTTATCTAAGTCTGACGCCATAACAACAATGTTTTTTGCATTGTTGTATTCCGGCAGTTAAAGATAAGATAGCCAGTTCCTCATTAGGGATTCCGGGAGAGGCTCGCTTCCATCTTCAGCCTTATCATTACTTAACACCAGGTATGATGAAGGCTAAGAGTCTCTCCGTATTTCATAAAAAACAAGTCCGTTCAGTAGTTTTTGCGTGAAAGAAGAACAAACAAATAAAGAAACAAACTGACATTCTTTTGCATTTATAATATTAGTAGGAAGGATGTATCAAGTACCTACTAGCCGACCACCACAATTAGGCGCATGACAGGCATGCGGTTACCTATTAAATATTAAAAACATAACTCTAATTCGACACCCGCACCCGTGAAGAAAGAAACTAAGAACACTTGTTACTTATATAGATACAGCTTAGATGTCGTTTAAAGTTCAATTAGATTTAAAAAACATCTAAATATCCGTTAACGACGTTGAAGTCAATGATGAAAAATACATTCATAATTAAGTATCACAAACTTACCTTTCGCTCAATCTTTCCAACACTGATAAATCTGACATTGCCTGTTTGCTGATTGCACTTTTTTGCACTTGAAATGGATAATTTCTTAGATCTTGCCACTACACTGTAGTATTCGATAATGAGCCGGCCGAGTGTGGTGTGGTGTGATTTAACCGTTAAAATAAACAGAAAAAATATTGTCATCCCTATCTTTTTAAAGTAATATTTGAATAACGCTTTCTCTCTCTCATGGTGGTGTGATGCCTAAGATTACGACAGTTGTTGATCCACTTGCAATTGCAACCGATAACTAGAGACACGGTATAATAGTAAGTATCGATCGGAAACTTTTTCTCGAAAAGTACTGGGGTTAAGGAAATAATTTAGTATTCAAATGAAATACCTATTAATAGTCTATTAGTTGTGATAGAAACGTTTTCTATACATCTATTACTTTTTTAACCTACATAGGAATCCGTGGGCCATTATCAAAATACCTACTTACCTATTAAACTATTACTAGGTAGGTACATATTTTGATAATGATCCACGGATTCCTATGTAGTGATCAGGGGGCTAATCTATGGCTATCGCTTTCAACTCGTCATTTGAAAGATATTAAGTTATGGCGTGAAGTACCTAGACTTCACGCCATAACTTATTATGAAAGAGATTGTGATCGGGACGCGTTTTGAAAGATAAACTGAATGAACTAAAGAAGTAGTTATTTGATGTTTATTTGGAATTGTTTAAGCAAAGTAACCCACAAAAATACCTTTCAAATGTATGGAGCAGTGTCAGTGAAGTGTCATATTAAAATTATTCTTTATTCAAGAAAAAGGGATTGCGTGTGCAACTTTAATTCACACAATTCCATAAATTGCCATCACAATAGCGTATGACTATCACCAGGTTTAGGTATTTTATTGGTTTAACTTAACAAGCAAAAGGTAATGTACAAGAGAATTTAGCTTTTCTGTATTAACTCTTATTGGAAATGCTCATCTACTTCGTACAGGCACTAGTATTCATATTATAAACACTGGCTCGTCGCGCTGAGTATGCACGCTCTCAAGGATCAAGAAATGTGTAATGAGCGCCTGAGAAAAAACCGTTACGCGGAGCCACAAATATCTTACAAAAATGTAAAGCAATGGTTAGAGTATATAGCTGAATTCTGAAATATATGTAAGCGACATAATACGCTGTTCAAATATATGCCGTCCTGCTTTCAAAATTGAGCTTAGGAGCCAGTAAATTTCGACAGAAAGGTGGATCAACAAAGTACTCTTTTAATTTCGCTGGATCAAACAAGTGTTGGAAAAGGACTATATATATATATATATATATATATATATATATATACATACAGATGGAGCGAAAGAAGTTTCACTTCAGTCGTGTGGTCATAAGCACACTCGTTTTTTATTTGGTTGAGGTTACTTGCTTCACTTACCTATTCCCTTTTGATTGGGTTTTGTTACATTGCAAGTATTATTCCTGGTCTCTTCTACATAAGAAGGGATTTATTCACAATAGGTGTGAATAGCTGAAGCCGCAGGTTAGTGTCAGTGCACTTCACATCAGGATTTCCTAGTTAGTTGTCCCTACTTGATTTTAGTATTATACTAACCTAATACACCTTCATTATCAAGTTAAGCCTTTTAATTAATATAAAGGGACCCCATAAGGGTGTTACTTTCTCTTGTTATTAGTAAACTTTCATACATAATTTACTTAAATTATTGTTTCATGAGTGGACACCATGTGACATGACAGCCCTCATGTAAACATAATCTTGGCTAATCGCTTTAGCCTGAGCTTTTCTGTAATAGAAACAGAAAGGCATTATACTGTGGAACATAATTTATTAACAAAATAAATAGTTACAAATAATAAATAGTAAAAATAAGTCACAGAATATGCAAGTTGTCACTTTAGAGGTTAGGTCTGGGGAATCAACCTTCCCCTTGCTTACTATAGTGAAGATTGCCTCTCAAGTTTCGTTAGTAGGACATTACAGTACGGCCCCCTTGTTAGAGTTCACCAGTTACAATAATATCTGAAAATTAAAGTAATTAGTTAACACATTCGTCCGTAATCCACTCTCGCAGGTGACGAGACACGTACCTTCCGAAAGACCACTCCGCCCGCGAAGCAGAAAATTCACTACAGTTCAGGGAAGCCCGGGAGTCGCCTCCGGCTGTTTTATTATCCTGCTAATACCCCGCTATGAAAATTCTATCAGAGGAGAGTGGTGATCCCATCCATCTATTAAATTAACCAAAAACTAACATTTAGTTTTATTTAACAAATTTTTCTTTATCTTATTACGGTAAATCTAAAATATACCATTACAATAGATGGTGCCACCATATGATAATTTAAGTCGGCGCCGGCGTGATAAACTAAATCAACGCGGATGATGTCGCGGGCAGAAGAATAGTCACTTTATATAACCCAGTTACTTTGATAGGCTCTCTGCAGTCTTGACAATTTAATTAAACCTAAGCTCACGCCGACTGTAGAGGCACGTGCTTTTCAATTTGTTTCGAAACCAGAGATTTGGATAACCGCTTTGTTAACAATTTCTATTAAATTAATTGCGCGTTATTCACTTCTTAGTTCTTAGATTTATGTATATCATTGGAAAGATTAAAGTTTTTTTTCAGTTACATTAAATGTTTATTGAATGAAGTAATGTCCTTTTAATTCGATATAATAATTCGAATTATTCGCCATTTTTCTGGTAGAACCATTATCCCAATTTTTGAGGTTTAAGAGCTAAAAACTGATTTATACAGTCTTCCCTTGAATGCAATTTTACTCCATTTGAAGAGTTTTCCAAAGAGCGGAATAAATGTTAATCAGAAGGTGCTATGTCTGAACTGTAAGAAGGATACACTTCCCAAGCAAGGTCCATCAATTTTGTTTAGTCGACAAAAAAAATGCGGTAGAGCATAGTCTTTTCTATTCATTCATTCTGGGCGTTTTTCTTTAAGAGCTTGTTTCAGATTTTCTAATTGCTGACAGTAGATATCAGAATTAATCGTTAGGCCATGTGGCAAAAGCTCATAATACACAAGGCCTTCCCAGTTCCATCATACACACATCATGATCGTTTTCGAACATTATTATCGTAGGTAAGCCACTTCTCATCGCCTGTTACTAATCTTTAAAAATCGGCCAAGTGCGAGTCGAACTCGCACATGAAGGGTTTCGTCTCTCTTCGTTCTTCGTTCTTTTTGTATCGTGTGCAATAAAATTTCTATTATTACTGCCAAAATGCCACTACTTATAATTTTTAGTCTGCAAAAATAACTTTGTTTTTCATAATGTTTGTATGAATGACAAAGTTATATTTGCGGTTTTGGAAAATGTGCTATAGCTCTGAAACTACTAAATATATTTCGTTCAAACAAATTTTCGTTGAAAGTTTTTATAAAGATCTACATCATATTTATTTTTGATTTTTCACTTTCTTATTTTAAAAGTTAGAGGGGGGGGGGGGGGGGGACACATTTTTCCACTTTGGAAGTGTTTAGCTTTCAAACGGTTGACTTTGAGAAAAAATCGTTTTAGAAACCTCAATGCAATTTTTAAAGACCTATCTATAGATACCCCACACGTATAGGTTTGATGAAAAAAACATTTTAGTGTCAGTTTATTTTTTTATTTTTGTATAAAAACCGTAAAGCGGTTTACAGAATACCTACCAAGTTTCAATTGTGTAATCCTCATTGTTTTGGAATAAAAAGGGTGTGACATACATCGGTTTGGCCGAATCTATAAGGGTTTCGTTTTTTGCCTTTAGTCTACGAAACCCTAAAATAACAGATCGATTTCATTTCGTTTGAGCAATGTTTCGCAGATGGAAATTCTGTTCACCATATTTCTGCCATTCAACTCATGTGGTACCTAAATATCTAGCTTATATAACCAAACATCTAGCACATAACCATGTTTATGTAAGTAATCCAAAACTTATGAGTGGTGAATGCCACGCTCTTCTGCAATTCGGTGACAGCTTAAGTGTCGATCTTCTTATTTTTTTTTTCAATAATAGTATCAACACTTTGTTTGATAGAACCGCTATTACCAGAAAGTCAGCTGTCAAACAATATATTTCTTTCCCGTCTAAGTGCAATGTTGCCAGAAATATAACACACAAAATTCTTACGTTCAAAAAGGCCGCGAACTATTCCGACTACCTAATATTTTTAAACATGAAAGTGTTGAATTAAGTTGCTTAAATGCAACGAATTTTACTCACTTAATACTTTCTAATACGGTTAATTCTGATAATAATTATCTCGTTTTTTCCTTTAAATGTTTGTTTTCTAATTTATTAATAACGTTTGTTGATCACAAGATTCATAGCATGTTTTTGTATAATAGATGATGTGTTTGTCAATCAATAGGTATACAAAGTATTAACCCTATAATCACCACTGCTGCATGCTCAGAGTGCTTAATGCGAGTATTTTCTACTCACGGTCGATCGTGAACGATTTTTTTATGAAATCTGCGGCCCGCCATCTAGCGTATTACCTACGCCTACGCCACAAAAATCTAACGCGCTCACTATCGACCGTGAGTAGAAAAATCTCGAACTAAGCACACATTTCTTAGAGAATCTTAAGACAGTCTTGACCTCATCTTTTTTCTGCCCCAATATAAAAGCTTCCTAAAATTGCATTATGTTTCATTGAAGTAAATTCCCACTCCCGGAATCCTAACGCTGTCAATCGGGCTATAAATAACACTGTAATTTTAAATACCTGTTATAAGTTTAACAAATTATAATTCAGTCTAGTCATTAGATTAAAAAATAGAAAAATACCTGAGGTAAGTTTTTGGTCTAAGTAGCAGGGGTATTTTTAAAGGCCTATATCTAGCAGTGAACATCTAATGGCTGTTGATGATGATGATTTTGTTATAGTTTTATTAGTTCGAAAGGAAATAAATCAATTACATTTTGTTCTAAGCTTTGGGCACAAAAATAAGGGTATATTAAAGGCGTATATAAATCCAGATTATATTTATTTTAATTAAATTCATGACGCGACAGATGTTCCTAAAAGGGTACTCGTCAAAGAAATATTGAATTGCAAGAACATTAAGGCACACTGAAAAGCTTGATAAAGAACAGGTTGGAAAAGAATAATATAATTTGTAGCAATACGAAAACCAATATGTAACAATTCGAGTGAGCTTTATTCGGCTAAACAGGTAATATGACACGTCATTGAGAGTTTTGTCAATTGTAAGGCCACACAGACGCGTGGATACCCGAAGGGTTATTATTATATTAGATTGGGAATTAGTTCTAAAATTAAAAAGGCTGAGGTCGATTGCAATGTTATTGTGAATAGTAATCTATACTAATATTACAAAATATAAACAGCAGTCATGTAGTGCAGCGTCGGCCTTTCCGTCACGTTGCAATATTTGGTGACCGGATTAGGGGACTGCGGCATCAGCAGTATTCGTGGCGCTACACTACGTAATTCCTCCACCCGTATCGATCGAGATGAAACATAGCGGCGCCAAAGCAGGACTGGAATTAGTAGTATCGCGGAAATCAATACTATGTAGAAAGGCAGTGTCGTATGATACATACTGCTGTCGAATACGTCATCTTTTGGATACGTCATCGGTGCCTGAGATAGTAACTTATCTTTGCATCTATGTAATTCTTGCAGATTGATGTGCAGATTGATGGTGTTGAGGTGAAGTGATGCTGCGGAGGCTGGAGACATGGATGCGTTTGTAAGAGGAATTATTTTGATAGGCTGACCTTTGATACGATTTTCTTCGTTGTAGATAATAAATTCTTGAGTTCGCAGGTGGCAGTGACGTGGTATGGCTGCGAGATAACTTCCTCTGAGGACTATGTAATCTTCGCTGCTCCCGCAGTAAAGTTGTACCTTAGTTGGTTTAGGTACGACAGGGGCATAATACTTCTCTATGGCTTCTCTGGATAAGGTGACAGAGATCTTCTTACAGGAGGGATCGACTGATTGCTCGGTGAGCAGCTTCCGGATGCAGTCTGGTTGTGTTTGTACCTGTCGGTTCAATTTCGATTCGCAGAGATAAAGGGTATTTAGCTTCGGGCATTCAGCCTCTATGTACACGAAAGTCTCGTCATTGGTTGCTATGTATGGAGAGGGAGGTATGATTATTTCGTTATTTTTATTGGGTAAAACGGACAACTTATAAAAATTATACCTATCGCTAGCCACTATTGGTAATTTTAGTACCAATACTACGCAAGTTTCAGAATAATATAAGCTAGGTTGTATTACGTCATAACACTCACGTAGTTCTATATTTAATACCTGATTTTTATCATATAATGTTTTAAGTTTATCTATAATGCTTCCTAAACTATCTATACTTAACATGGAATGATGGGTACTGGAGGTACGCACAAAAGCTATAATATTTTCTATTCTAACTCAAATAGTAAATCATCTATGTTTTCTCCCGTGGTAGTAAGTAACTGATTTAATTTTGTAAGCCTGATGAAAACGTCTTCCCCGTAATTACTATTTTTTAGAATGAGACAAAGTGTCTCGTTTATTTTAGATTGGTTATCTACAATTTGAGATAAAGTTTGAGAATGATGAATCATCCAGTCTTTGTTAAGACTGATATGACTATTAAGCTCATTAATAATTTTTTCCTGACTATTTCTGAGGACTGATATGGCACGGTCATATTTTATAGCATCTGTGTAGTCTAAATTACCGCTAATGCTTTTTATAACAGAGCCATGGCTATCTATAATGCCTCGTTTTGGTCGGGTTGGTTGAAGATTTCTTAATTCTGGGAGAGCTTTAGATAATTTACTTTTAAGATAGTGTAACTGAGATTCAAAAAGGAATATTGTATCATTTCCAGATAATTGAGATTCGATCGTTTTAATTTGGTTGTGAACTAACTCTATATTTGTTTCTATGTCTTGCAAATCAAGTTTTATCTCTTGAGATTGAGTCATCGGTAGAAGTATGAGGATTAACCTGTAACAATTTAGAGGATTTAGGAGCGCGTTTCAAACGAGACTTAGCGACCGGTCCACGTATATAGAGGTATAAATGTGGATGGGAAGGTCGGCTAAAACTTTGTCTTGGGTGTAACGCGCTGCTAACTTTTGGCGCTGCTAACTTTTGACTCGTTAAGGTCAATATCACACGGGTCACGTGGGTCACAATGACCTAAATTTAAATCAATGGGTCTGCATCTGGTGAAGCTATGTATGGAGCTGTTATAGGCTAATATAGCGTATGGCATTAAATTAACTACTGGCACCTTATGATTTTTAAAAACGTAGCGCGCGTAAGTGCTCTAGTAAGGTTAAATGAAAACGTTCCATGTTCCCGTTATCGTTAAGTGAATGTGCGAGCGTTTTATGATGTGTGATTCTATGTAATTTAGTAAATTCTGAGAACATTTGATTGGTAAATTCTGTTCCTTGATCCGTTACTATTGTTAATGGAAGGCCATGATGTGTTGAAAATGTAAGCAATGCCTGAATAATACTAAGAGCTGTGCCGTCCCGTAAATGATAGGCTTGGGCGTATTTCGAGAAATGAAGGTGAGGTACTTTTCATTTTCTTCGGTAAACAAGTCCATATGTAATATTTCAAATGGTTTCGTCGGTGGCGGTACTAAATTGAACTCTTGTCTTATTACGGATTACGGTCGTATTTTGACTGACCGCATACTGTACAGTCGTTTATAAATTTGGTGATGTTTTCTCTCATTTTCGGTCAGTAATACTTACGAGACAGGGCCAAATAGCATTCGTTAATACCTCTATGGTTGGTTTTACCATCGTGGTAATGACGAATTATGTCCTGTTGTCGTAAGTATTCCTTAACGTTCTCTAATTCAGTTTTAGCCAGAACTAAATGCATCGCGGAACTTCTGAATTTATCTTGTAAAATAGGTATAATGGTGTACATATCTAAAGGGGAAGTAATAAGTAACGCGGTCTTAACTTTCGGGTTGACGTACTCTTTGATTGCGTTAACTAAATTTTCTTCTAAGTTGCCGCGAGATAATTGTATGGAAGTCCGCGTGTGAGATTCGAAAGGTTTCGACACCGTAGGTCTTTTCTTTATGTCTCCTACTATAGTCAGATGAATTTGACGATGGAACTTGTTAAATGGTTTGTCAGTTATGGGAATTACTAGTATTGGATTTTCTTGGTTTGTATGTGCAGTGGCTGTTGAGGATCCAGGTAAGGATGGTGGTCGTTCTGATGGGTTCGCGACTATGGAGCTAGTTACCTCATTAAATATTTCCACTCTAGACAAAGCGTCTGCATTAGTATTCAGTTTGCCTTTTTTATATATTACAGAAAAGTCAAACTCAATAAGTTTTAAACGCCATCGTGTTAAACGAACATTTGGCTCTTTAAGACTCATGAACCACTGAAGTGGTTTATGATCCGTTAAAATTTTGAATTTACGGTCAAAAAGGTAGGGTCTAAAATATTCTGTTTCCCAAACTATTGCAAGTAATTATTTTTCGATGGTACTATAGTTTTGTTCACTATCATTTAGTGTGCGCGATGCGTATGAAATAGGTTTATCTGAACCAATGGGACCCTTAGACAAAATAGCTCCAATAGCCACGTTGGATGCGTCGGTTGTTAAAATGAATTCCTTAGTAAAGTCGGGTATTGTAAGACGGGATCGTTGGTAAGTAAAGTCTTGCGTTTCTCAAAGCAGTTAACATATTCGGAGTTGAAGGTGACTTTTCTACCCATTTTTAAGCAAACTGTCATTGGTTTAGTCAAACAGGCGAAATCGGGGATAAACTTCCTATAATACCCTATTACTCCTAAAAATTGCTTGATTTCTTTCGGGGTTTTTGGAATGGGGTAGTTTTGGATTGCTATTATCTTATCGGGGTTCGGTTTAATTCCTTTCCTACTGATTATATGACCTAAATAAACGGTTTCAAGCTTAAGGAATTCGGACTTATCCATTTGGATTTTAAAGTTCGATCTAGGTTATTTATATGTTCCTGGAGGGATGTACTGAAAACTACTATGTCATCGAGATAAACTAGGCAAATACTGTTCTGGAGACCACGAAGCACGTTACCCATTACCCTTTGAAATGTAGATGATGAATTTTTGAGACCCATTGGCATTCTCAAAAATTCATAATGGCCATACTCAACGTTAAACGCGGTTTTGGGTATATTGTCTGGATTCATTTCGCACTGGTAGAATCCAGATGCAAGATCTAATGTTGTAAAATACTGGCACTTGCCCAATTTATCAAGGACGTCGGTAATGTTTGGTATAGGGTACTTATCATCGGTAGTATTCTCATTTAGTTTCCTAAAATCAACTACAATACGCCATTTCTGTTTACCAGACGCGTCTGCTTTTTTTGGTACGACCCAGATGGGCGAGCTCCAGGTCCAGTCTGATGGACGTATAATTCCTTGCTCTAACATCTTGGTTATCTGGTCATTTACTTCTTTACGGTGAACAAACGGATATCTATAGCTCTTTGTGTGGACAGGAATTTCGTCTGTGGTTCGAATCGAGTGCTTAATTTTATTTGTGAACGTCAATGGTTCACCATCAAGATAAAAAACATCCGCGTATTTAGAACAAAGAGATATGATGTTCGCTTTTTCCTCGTCATTCATGTGATCGGTTCGTAAGCGCGATAACACTTCACGTAAACGTTCAGGCTGATATTCGGTGCCTGTACATTCGATATTAAACATGCTGGCTTGGGCGGCCCGATCAAGCGAAAATATTATGTCATGATTACTAGGATTTTCTATTACAACAAAACCACGGTTATTATTTACCGTCGTTAAACATTCGTGAAAAAAACAGTTACATAAAGTTAGTTCATGAACCAACACTTCACCGTCGGGCGAGTTTATTGGTATTTTTACTAATTTTGTTGAATTGGCAGGGATAATGTCCTCATATAAATTCGCGTTCCGTGAGTTAAAAAGATAAATAGGATTAGAAGAAGTTATGGTTTTTAAGATCATATTCTTTAAATCGATATAAGATTCCCACTTGTAATAAATCAAGACCAATAAGCCCATCGAAATGATCTTGGAATTTATAGATAAATAATTTTATTCCGTCCTGCTGATTGAATTCTGGGAAACATGGTATTGTTATCGCATAACTATTTCTACTCGTACCGTGGACGTTAGTTACTTCAAATGGTTCGTAAATAAGTTCTAAATGAGAAAAATATCGTTGCACTGTTTCCGGGCTTATGAAGGATTGATTAGCACCAGTGTCTATGAGGAGATTAAGTGGCGGATTTTCTATACGAATGTATGGTAACTGACGTTGTGTTTGCAGGTTTAATTCTATCCTAACTTTTTTGAAGTTGAGGCCTGCTGAAAATCCTCATTAGTAATATTATCATCATCGGCCTGTTGGGACTGTTCTAATTGTTCACTAGATAAGAGCTCATTATCGTAGCAATGACCGCTATCGGTTACGTAGGCGATCTGTTCGCCGTAGCAAACGTCGTAGTTCGGTCCGAAGTCAGTGTATGAGTCGTAATCGTACGGAGCGGTACAATTGTAATAGTCAAAGTTATTGTCATAAGTCCAACAGTCATTGACATTCACATCCCGCTCTTAAAATAATTAGTTGGGGGTGGATTCCCATGCCTACGCCAATAATGACCTGTTAACGGCATTGGTTTCGAGACAAAATTTTGTACACCGCTCACTCAATAACTTCACTCCGAAACCTATTCGGAGTGAAGTTATTTGAAAAATTATTTCTTTGCGGCAAACGGAAAGCATTACTATTAGCGTTGTAGTTTGGCGGCGGCGCTCTAAACATTTGTTGCGTACGGGTTGGCATGCGGTTACTATTACTATACTGCGCGTTATTTGATCTAAATTGCATCGGTGATGGTTGCGCGATAGGGCGCTGCCAAAGAGTCACTTGCTGAGCAAACGGTGGTAAAACAAACGGCTTAGGTAAAGACATAAGATTAGTAAATGAAGCTGGTGGAATTTTGTTAGTAACATGTGGGATTTGATTTCTTACTTGACCTTCATTCCTTTGCGCGAGATACATTACATTCATTTCTTCCTGGACGTACTCCAGGGCTTTTTCAATAGTATCCGGGCGCAAACAGCGAATCCGGGAGCCAAGGGGTTCTTTCAACCCTCTAACATATGATTTTAAAGTTAATTTACGATATAAATCCGGCTTGGCTGTCGTTGGTATATGCTCGTGCAAAGTAATGTACGTCATAAGTGTACTGAATAAAGTTTGACATCTATAATAGAATTCCTGGGGAGAGCTGTTACCTTGCGTCTGCATAGAGAGATCGTTATACAAGGCTGTCTCATCCCTTTGGTCCGAAAAGTTATTTATAAGAACATTTCGTATACCTATCCAGTTAGATGGTATACCGTTCGAATTTATGGTTTCTGGCGGCGTTCCCGGTTATTTTATTTAAGATGCCATTTAAAAGAGAGAGATTATTTAAATCGGCTCCTGGGCCTTCGAGAACAGTATATGTTCGTACCAACTCGTCACAGAGCCTAATAAACCGGGTTTAAATATTTGGGTTCCCGTCAAAGTCGGGAACCAGGCGTAAGACCTTAAAAATGATATCAGAATCGTAGCGTGGCTGTGCCATTTCCGCCTGTCTGCGCCTGATTGTCTACCATTTTATATATTTCTACACTACTATCGGAACTACTGGAATAATTACTTTTCTCTACACTAAATCTACGCGAATCTAATACTCGTCGGCGAGACTGTTGCGATACAGACTCGCTGGAACTTTTCCCTAGTCGGAAAATTTTGAAAACTATGCCTATCTAATATATAATCTTAAATTAACATAGAGCAACACAAAGACAATCCTTTGGTGTACTTACATGAACATTTCAGCCCTTTCTACGTATCGATAGATGGATACTGTCCCGACTGCTCCTTCAGGTTTGGATACTCGATGCGCAACTTGAAAGCCACTCGGGCGGCTCGTGATCGTGAGATAACGGAGATCTTCTTAGATGATACGCGAAACCGACCGCGAGTATCCTACCGACTGCGCCAATTACGAAGGTTGCAGCCGATGGACTTAAAAGAAACCGAAATGATTTTAGAGAAGAATTTATTAGTTGGAAATTACAATTATATTCTTAAGCTATGACCCGATCGAGGTATGTATCAAAGTGCTGTCGCGATGCGCTGCACGAGGGGTCGGCGGCGTGCGGGGGGAACTCGGCGATGCAGACGCAGCAGTCACGTAGTGCAGCGTCGGCCTTTCCGTCACGTTGCAATATTTGGTGAACGGATTAGGGGACTGCGGCATCAGCAGTATTCGTGGCGCGACACTACGTAATTCGCGCCTCGGAGCTGTCCTGTCAGGTATTCCTCTAGTACGGATCATCCTACACTTTAGTAGTGTGCCATCTTCCTAGGCGCATTAATGTAAGCGCAGTGCATTTTTATAGTAGGGCGGGACCGACTTTGGGACAGATCAAAAAATTCAAAAAGCTAGACTGTGATGAAAACACTATTGCATAAGAACAACTCTTTAGTATACATCATAATAAAATAATTCACTAATCAAATTAAAAGAGTTAAACGAATAAAACATTATTGATCTGAATAGGTCCGGAATATGTAATTTTTATTATTTTTTCTAGAATTTCATCTTTAGTAGAAGCAATTGTTGACTTTTGATAATGATTTAGTAAAACATAAGGTGAAGTCGTCACATTATAACTTCTTTACTTTAATTAAATAAGTGTGTTATTCAAAATACTTATATCATAATTTGCTAGATACGTAAGTACCCCGCGCGAGCATTGCAGGAGAATTTTAGGCGCCTGTACTCTAATGCTAAGGTAGTCTTTTTTTTCAAATATTTTTTTATTAAAAATCTATAAGTTTGGGGAAAAAGTCTTTTCGCATATAGTATGTATGAACTTGTATTAACATCTCTTTGGCTATACTCTGCATCTGGCTGGTTTTAGCATCATTTATAGTTTAAATTAAAGAAGATAATTCCAAATTCAAATTAGGAAAATGTGTGATATTCATTTGTTTTAATTACTGTCAAGATGAGTAAATTTATTTAAGAAATTCGATACATATTAAAATTTTACTACAAAAAAAGTAAAAATGCAACGCAAGCCGCGAAAAAAATTTGCGATGTTTGTGGACCAGGTGTAGTGTCTGTGAGAGTAGCACAAATTTTGTTTAAGCGTTTTCAATCTGGAAATTTTGATGTCAAAGTTGCACGTCGCTCTGGTCGCCCTATTACGGATAAAATAGATGCCATTTTTGAAAAAGTGAAGCAAGATCGGCATATCAGTAGTTACAACGTAGCTGAAGAACTGGGAATTGACCACAAAACAGTTTTGGCGCATTTGAAAATAAACTGATTACACAAAAATAGCTCGATATTTTGGTACCTCACGAGCTCACTGAAAGGAAACCTAATGAACCTCATTTGTGATTTTTTATTACGACGTAATGAAACCGAACCATTTTTGTAGAAGCTGATAACTGGTGATGAAAAGTGGATCACGTACGACAAGAACGTGCGAAAAAGGTCGTGGTCACTGGCCCGTCAGGCTTCACAGACTGTGGCGAAACCCGGGTTAACTTGCAACAAGGTGATGCTGTGTGTGTCGTGGGATTGGACGGGTATTATTCATTATGAGCTTTTACTACCAGGCAGGATCATCGATTCTGAACTCTACTGCGAACAACTGATGAGATTAAAGCAAGAAGTTGAGAAAAAGCGGCCGGAATTAATAACAGAAGGACCTCACACATCTATAGCCACTCAGCAAAAATTAAGAGAGTCAGGCTGGGATTTGTTAATGCATTCGCCGTATAGTCCTGACCTTGCACATTCAAATTTCCACCTGTTTCGGTCTCTTCAGAATTCTTGAGGCAGTGTCAGGTTAACATCACGAGACGACTGCCAAAACCACTTCTCGCGGTATTTTGATCAGAAGCCCCAAAATTTCTATAGCAATGGGATCATGTCCCTACCTACAAGATGGCAAAAAGTTATCGAACAAAATGGCACCTACAACTTTAGTTAAATGTAAATAAACTATATTAAAAAAATATATAAATTTTGTTAAAAAATGCGAAGAAACTTTTTCCTCCAATTATATATCTAAAATTCAATGTCCTGACTGACTTATTTACTGATAATCTACGCACAGCTCAAACCGTTGGGTCTAGAAACTCCAAATTTGGCACATAGGCTCCTTATGAAGTGCAGGGGTGCACTAAGAAAGGCTTTTCGAAATTCAACCTCTAAAGGGTGAAATAAGGGATGAAAGCTTCAATCTGTCAATTTTGAAGAATGGATCTTCAAATTTTGTATTTAGATTGTCGATGAAAAATGAACATTGACCTAGTTCGACGTTTTTGAAAAGGGGAATGAAGTTGAGTAAGAAAAGTCCTATATTTTCAAAGTAAAATTAATTTATTGTTTTATTAAGTTTATGGTTGGAAATTAAATACAAATAAACAAACCTACATTTTGTGATTTTACGGAAATCAACCTTAAGGGGGTAAAAAGGGGTAAATAATGTTAAAATTGATGTGGGTGTCGATATTGAGGTTTTATGGGATGTTGATTGCAAAAATGGCATCGATTTGAAAGTCCGATGCGGTGGACGTAAATCAACCCTTAATGGTTTTAAAAAGGGCACAATTTTAAATAGAAAAATTATGTAATGTGCTACATAATTATTCTATTTAAAATAGTGACTTTAATAGCGATAGCTTTGAAATATTTTTTACAATATTTCTTGTCATAAAATACTTTTCCATTCACACTAGGTAATCCATGCTTATATTATAAATGTCAAAGTGACTATGTCTGTCTGGCCGTTCCTTTTCACGCGTAAGACGCTGAATACCTAGATTTTAGTGAAATTTGGTATGGACATATGTTGAACCGAGGAGATAAACATTGAATACTTTTTATTATGATAAATGGCACCAACACGCGACATCCTAAGTCCCCACGATAACCTAATTCCGTGCGGACGAAGTCACGGGCGGAAGGCTAGTTTATCATAAGTATAAGAATAGGTTCTATTTAAGGCAAATGTAACTCCAGACTATATTTATTTTTATTTAATTCATGACGTGATAGCTGTCCCAAAAAAACAGTCCAGAAATATTGAATTGCAAGACCATTTTAAGGCACACTGAAAAGCTTAATAGGAACAGGTTGGAAAAGAATAATTTAATTTGTAGCAATACGAAAACAAATATGTAACAATTGTCATTGAGAGTTTTGTCAAGTGTTAGGCCGGTCACGGATACCCGATGAGATAGGATTATATTGGAATGGGGATTAGTTCTAAAATTAAAAAGGCCGAGGTCGAACACGCCAACAAAGGAGGAAACACGTTAAGGGCTGTTTTTTCTCCTTGTTTTATTACAAACAAAGTCGTCAAATAGAAAAGTGACCTTAACATAGGTACCTATCAGAAAGGTCAATTTCCATAAAAAATACTTGAATAAAAGTACATTTTGATAAACTATTTTTATTATTACTTACTTGAAAGGCAGGCATTTAATATGCATAATTTAGATAATGAATATAAATTAGACTAAATAAAACTTTTATGTATCAAAAATCATCGACTGTTCGTGTGAAGCACAAGATAAAATTAAACAGAAAAATAGGACAGTTAGTTAGACATAATTAGGTGCGATGTTCAATCAGGACAGGGCCTACTGCTGGCAGTACATACTCGTACTGTACAATCATACAATCGTATGTGTGCAATTAAAAAAGGTATTCACTTGTGGTTATTTTCACAAGTAAATCACCTATCTGTAAAGCCGGTTTTAACGACGCAATTATAACTTTTATACAACTTAATTAAAAGAGCTTTAACTTTTTTTAAACTGCTTACAAGAGCTCAATGGTATATAATTTCTCGTGACAATTTAAGTTACTTCTGAAGTTTGAACTATTTCTGGAATTATCTGTTTTGAATACTAACAATATTAAAATTTCTCTAACAAACGTTAAGTTTCAGAAGTTTTAGATTACACGCTTCAATTTAGTTTCTTCCAGTTTTCAGATTTTGTTAACCCATTCAATGATAACTCCGCGCGAAGTCAGACAATAGATTTATAATCGTTATAATATCTTGGGCATGTTAGTGATAATTCTTAAATCGTTTTCATGAATATTAAACATGACAATATACAAAAAAGCAACTTGTCTCATATCGCCCTGACTGGAAATGAGACAAGTTGCTTTTTCTAGTATATTTTCATGCTTAATATTTATCACATAAAAAAAACATTGTAAAAATGCAATATTAAAAATTTATAACTTATTCATGAATTTAATTTTGGTTTATCTTAAGTTTAAATGTACATAATGAAAAGTATAATATTATTTTTACAGACTTAAATTATTAGGCACATTAATTAATTAGTTTTAAATGTATACTTAGATTTAATTTAGCTTAGAGTTTTTATAATCATTGCTGTTTAAACCAGTGTTTATCATTTTTATGCGTTTGCATGATTAGGTGAGTAGTTTACGTATTAGAGTATTCCTTTGTTATTTTTTTTAAATAGAACTATCTTTTTGAACTTTATTGTTTTTGTTTTGTTTTTTGACCTCTGTCGGGGGTCGGAGGCTTTGCGACCCACACTTTAAAACACACTGGTTGAAATGAAACTGATGGAGTTCGTGAAATATTGAAAAGAAGTCTAATTTATTTTATGTTATATGTTTATTTTTATTAGGATATATTTATTAATGTAGTGTGTGTGCTATACCTACTTTCACACACACACTTCTAACCTATATATAAGCCTTTAGCACATAATTATAGAGAGCATTTAACCACTGATCCTGTGTGTATTATTTTAATATTCCGTTGCGCCTCCATCCAACATCGCATGGCGACCCTGCCAGTGCTGCCTGCCGGCAGCGCTGCGCCGATGGTTTATAAATTAAATTCGTAAAAAACAATCTTTAGCAAAGGAACTGATATATAAAAAAAACTACAATGTGCGTGAAAGCGTCGTTTTTACATTGAACAATATTTTTGTGATTTTAATATAATTAAATTCAACAGTTTTATTTTTCATAATGTGACTTTAAAAAAGTGTTTTTTATAAAATATTTTTATCTTAGTGATAATAACATACTAAAACAATTCCGAGACGGAAGTGGTGCAGCAGGGAGTTTGTTCCGGTCAATGTGGAAATCATCAGATAACAAAAAAAATTGTGGAAACTTATATAAAGTTGTGACTTGTGCGTGAGACATTCATTGCGACATTTATTCTGTGACTTTAGTTCATTGTAATAATATTGCTTTTTATTTATATACTTTTGTGTCGTAGTCGTAGTACTTAGTTATTGCAATTTTTAGATAAAAACAGTTAAAATTTTGATGAGATTATTTTTGAGCATTCTTGTTTTCTTTACAGATAATTTGTGAACATTAGTCATTATAACTTTTTTTTCATACTTTGTTTAATAAAAGAACTGACAAAATTAACAGAAGTAAACAATTTGTAACCACTAAAAATACAGCTTTTGCATTTGGAGTTTATTAGTTTTACTTATTATTATTTTTTGTTTGAATTATTACTAACTAGCGTAAATAATTATAGTAGTATAGGTATTTAAGTTATTATTCAGAAGAATTACTTATAGATACTTGTTTTAAAATTGGGATTTGGGGTTAATTTTATTATCGTGACTTACATACCTATTTGCTAAAAATTTTTCGTATTTTGAAAGGTAAAGTAGAGCAAGGCTTTGTGTTAAAGTTTCGAATGATAATGGTCTGAAGAGTAAATATTCAAATATCACTTTAATACTTTAACAAATAGTTTAAATCTTAGTTAAAAAAAAACATTTTTATTATTTGTAATGTGTCTTAATTGGGTCAGATAGAGACCACCAGTTAAGTTTTCCACTTTGGTTAACATTACTTTGTGTCAGCGAAAACTTACACGTTGGTGCACAAACAATTACTTATAAGGATGGCATGAGGCGGCATTGTTTTATAAGTCTCAAATAAAATTAACTGGAATGATTGAGTAATGATGAAACAATAATGTTATTCATTCTTGTAGTCTCTAGTTTAGAATTCTAAAAAAAAAATTACGTTTTGAAAGTTAGCATTTTCGTTTTTTTTCTTTGTTGATTTTGATAATATTTTTTTGCTAATTCTGAACAATGTTTATGTGTTTTTAATGTAATTATTTTAAAATAAA
This sequence comes from Chrysoteuchia culmella, assembly GCA_910589605.1. Taxonomy (NCBI): domain Eukaryota; kingdom Metazoa; phylum Arthropoda; class Insecta; order Lepidoptera; family Crambidae; genus Chrysoteuchia; species Chrysoteuchia culmella. The sequence goes on from OU342651.1 coordinate 10,828,476, forward strand.
TTAAGTACCGGAAATGACAAGTATAACTTGAATTTAACAAATACAAGAAAAGGACGTGACTAAATATGAATGGACTATGTTAAATTTTTTTAAAGATTCTGTAAATGGATAGTCAGGTAAAGTTATAATGTTGGAATATTCGTTAATCAGAGTTTCTCATTGGACTGATCATCTAAATGTTGATAATTTTGCTTAATTAATATTATTGTTAAGTTTTGAAATGTTTACATAGTTTGTTTTGGATCGATGAAGGATTTTGAGTTAAAAGGCAGATTTATAAAAATTTAAACAATGTTACTATTAAATAAGGGCACGGATCATTTTCTCATGGTAGAAACGAGCTTTCTCCGTGAGAATGTTTGGAGACAGCTCATGATGAAGGTGCGCGAGATACGCAGCGTCAGAGTTAGTCTTAAAATAAGCCCCTATGTTAATTAAGTGGTAAATATAAAAAAGAAGTATGAAATGTGCACATAAATAGATGGAAGTACCATGTTATAAAGGTAAAATGATATTAATTAAATAATGAAGAAAATAATGTGAATTTTAATAATAAATATTTTGAGAGTCGACTATAAATAATATGAAAAATGTAATGACTATATACAAACATGTGTGAAATACTACGTTATGTAACTATTGTACAATGACGTGATGTAATAAATGGTTAGGTATACCTATGACAAAAATGTGACAAATGTGGAATGGCCATCCACAAATATTCTCTAATTAGATTAACACACGGATTGACTTTTTTTAATATTTTCTAATAACTAAAGCAGTGAGAATTATATTTTTCTTTTTATTCTTATGTATTCCTATTGAGACATTAGCAGCTACTTAACATGTATTGAGCTAGTATTAAAAAAAATTGAAATGTATTCAATTTTTTTTTTATTTACGGGGGAGGTGTAGTGTGTGTGCTATACCTACTTTCACACACACACTTCTCACCTATATATAAGCCTTTAGCACATAATTACAGAGAGCATTTAACCACTGATCCTGTGTGTATTATTTTAATATTCCGTTGCGCCTCCATCCAACATCGCTACGACTTTGCATTATATTCATGCTTATAAGAACTATAATCAGACACTGTTATTAAATCAGTGTTGTAATTAAAAAACCTTAGTGGAACAAGTGCTTTTTGGAAATGCACGTATATTTCTTTGTAGACATAAAATGTTCAATATATTATGACTGCGCTCGCATAAACAATTAATATTTTTATTACAATAGATGTGTCAGTAATTGATAAAGTAAGGTTATACAAATTAGAAAATAATCAATGTCCCTAAGATATTTTTTTAATAGAAAAGCGTATTAAAAATGTAAAAAGTATTTTAAATAATTTCGACGGTCGGTCGCAAGCCTCGGTAGCTATACCCAAAGGTCGCAGTTTTGAGTCCTGTCTGAGAATAAATTGTGACCTAGTCGACTTTTTTCAATATTTTTCAATAAAAAAATTATCCTAAGTACAAAATAGCATTGAAAATGCAAAAACTTAAAAATCATGTTATGTTTCATCCTGGTTCTTAAATTATTGGATTACATGCAGATTAATGTTATTGGTAAATCACTCTTTTGTTATTATTATTGAATCTTTATTGCAATTTAATAAATACAGCAAATGGCGGACTTAACGCCATGAGGCATTTTCTACCAGTCAACCGATAAGGATGTTGAAGTTACTGTGTTGGCAATAAACCTATAAAATGACATGTATTAGAAAATATAGCAAAATACATAACTAACACATTCAGTCAGAATAAGTAATGAAAGAAAAGTGTGAAAGCTATTTACACGTTTTATACATTAAATACATAATAATAATAAATATTTGCATACAATCACACCAATTATCTAACCCACGTTAAGTTTCATGAAGAACTTGTGTTATGTATACTAGATAACGGATAAAGATACTTATATACTTTTTTTTGTAAATACATACATAATATACATATTAAACACCCAGACAAAGACAAATAGACATGTTCATGCACACAAATATATACATATAATATAAATACTTATATATAATACATATCAGACTGTAATCCAAATCCAATACCCGTGCACACAGCTGGAACAAATTATAGAAAAGAAATCAAAATAATATAATAAAAACACTAAACTGAAAAAATGGAATGATAATAAAATGAAGGACTTTAGAGTATTTTGCTATTTGTGGTTCCTTGGCAGGTAACAATAGCAAAAGAAACGATTTCTAGTTTGTCAAGACTGTTTCCCGGCCCGGCTAAGGAACGGGGAACAGAGTGAGCAGACTTCAAAGAAGTTTTCAAATTAAAACTCTGTCTTCAAAGAAAACAGAGTTTTAATTTGACAAGTCGTAGGGAACGGTGAAAATAGTGATAGCCGCCCGAAGTCGCGTCTCCTCGCCACATAAAGTATAAAAACAGGAACGCCCTACTTGTTTAAAGTCAGTTTAAGAGGTTCAGGACCGGAACTCAGAACTTCGCAGACCGTTTTCAGACTCAGCTTAGAAAATAAGGCAACTTGTTTTATAGATATCGATCTATTATAAATAAATATATGAATGGATCTCGATAAACGAGTGGGTGGGTTGGTCCCTCCTCTTCCCTCCTGAAAAGAACGGGAAAAAAAGGCGTTAGTTAAATGAACTATAAGTATAAAAAATACATCAATATAATACCTAGGAAAAAAAATGATAGAAATACCTATACATACCCTTTAATTTATCAATATTATATTAATTTAATGAATTTGCGTCGTTGGTTCCTCCAGGAAATCTCCAAGTCCAAGTAACTTCATAACGAGTATGAAGATGAAGCTAAAAGATATCAAACCTATATAAATTTTGTGAAAACTTCAAAAAAAATAATAGAATTTATACTTTTCAAATACTTACCAATAAAATGTGTTAGATATTTTAAAAGGAAAAACAAAATTTTCAATTGTAAAATGCAGGGCAATATCTGGCTTTGTGCCGTGAAAAAGTGAAAAATCATTTCAAAGCGCGGCACGAAAACGCGGGAAAACGACGAAAAAGGCCATCGCTAGAAAAAAAGAAATGAGTCAAAAGGATGAATGATAATAAGAGTGTGGGTGAAAAGGATAGAATACTTGAATATTTTTAAATGAGGTCGAACATGATTTAAAACTTATTTCAAATATTACATAGATACCAAGGAGTTTTATACAATGAGGTTGATAGTTTGAATAAAGAGTATGGATAAAATGAGGTCGTAATGTACGAAATAAAATATAAAATAAGGAAAATTATTGAAATATAATAATAACTGATTGTAATTATATAAATAAGATGCAATATAAATAAATATTAAAATGAAATTTTTGACAAAAACATCGTTACAAGTTGAAAGATGCACAATTGAAAAGTCCAGTCCGTCGGCGAAATTCTTAAAAACAAAAGATCCAACGGTGAAACGACTTCTGGAGTTAGGTTTCGGTAAAATTACATGCAGGGAAAAATTACTTAAAGTAATTTATTTTAAGTCGTCTTTCTTAAAGACCAACGAAATGTGTGAAATGCTCGAAAAATGCTAGAAAGCCTTTCCTGGAGGATCATAAAATCGACAAATCATGAGCTCGATGGTTCACTAGATCGGTGCATCAAAATCTTGAATGACATAAGCTCGACGGATCGAAATTTTCGTCTTTGCCGTACCGGTAGACTAATTGACAAGTCTATGTTCGAGCTCCATAACAAATAACAAATAAATTTGATCATTGATTCTACCGAGAAAGTTAATTTTTTGCTATTATAAGTGCATATTTAGTGTTACCACCAATTTTATTTTTATTTAGATAGGATTTTAAAAATATAACAAAAATATTTGCCTAACTTGATAGCCATCACGAGTTATAATAAAAGATTATTTTTTAAAATTACCTTCATTTCAGCAACTTCAAAAACAGTGGAATTCTCATTTTAATTTTAAGAGTTATTTTGATTTTATTCAGCAGGTTTATATTATGGTAAACTTTAAATAGATATTGAAAAAAAATAGATAGATAAAGATAGTGGAAACAATCACAAGTGAATTCTCAGATGCTCGAACCCACGACCTCTGGAAATCCAGTCCAATGTTCTTACTACTGAGCTACCGTCACTTAGTCTAGTCTAGTCTAGTTAATATAATTACTTTATTTAAAATTTACCATAAGTATGAAAATAGCATTGAAAAATGCAAAAAATATAAAAATAGGTTTATATTAATTATGTAGAATATATAAAGCTTACAGCATTTTCTTCAAATACTTCACAAAGCATTTCTAACAGGTAATAATATTATTAAAATTGTAATTATACTAATAGGTATTATGAATGTGTAAGTTTGGATTTTTTATGTTTGGATGCTTGCCGTAATCACAAAGAAGGCTGAACTTGCGTTTAGATGAAATTCGGTACCTACACAGCCAGAGGATACATTTTATGTCGATATTCCCAAGGAAACAGGAACCACACGGGTAAAACCGCAGGCGGCGACTAGTTGTGTAATAATTAAATGTTTATTTTTGTATGGTGATATTTGATTTTATGTTATTGGTTTCATATTCAGCTAGGCGCATTTTCTTACATGATAACTTAAAAAGCTTATTAATAATCGTTACGAACAACTTTAGTATTCCATTTACATCAAAACTCACCCTTCATTCCGGAAATAACAAATATAATGCTTAAATGTAAATTTCTTCCAAACTCTCGTTAATTCACTATTATTAGAACGTGTTTTGATTAAGTTTTGTTGATACAGTTTGTTATTCTTTTGTATATTACTCTTCAACAACCAATTTCGTGCTCATCAAAAGTCTGGAGTTTCGATAGATGTATTCACGGAAAACTTCTTACTGCGCGGAAAAGCGGCATATTCTGCCCACGATCAGAATCCGACTGATAGCCTGAAAATGAAAATCCCGCTCAAACGTGAATCTCCTCAAAGTATCATACAATGTGAACTCTAAGAGAAGCGCGTAAGGTCTTCCAACTTCGTGGAAATTTCGTGTTTTTTCATGGTTAGTATGTAGGTACTTGTTACAGTTTGGTCAGTTTATCAAGTTTGATACTTGATACGGCAAACAATAGATATTTTCAGTCATATAATTTTGTAAATATACGAGTACAAGTAGGTGTTAAATTCCGTAACCATTAGCAACGTACAAATTGTTTTTGGGTGTTACTGCGTTTATAATTGAGTAATACCTATCACATCCAGTTTAAAAAAAATGTTGGAAGAAAGGTATGATATAAACACTCGGGTATAAACTTACCCAATAACCAGTATGGTAATTGGGTCTGTTTATACCTGATTGTTTTTTTCAATGAAAAGTTTTAAATGAAAAAACTAAAACAAAATATTTTCTTTCTTCTTTACATTTTTAACATTGTTCACTGTCAAAGGAAAATTATTTATGTTCTGCGCAGAAGATAATTTTAATTTTGTTACTTTTACAAAGTCGCATAATGTCTATGAGGAAAGGCAGGAAAGGTCCTCTGTTTACTTTGCTGAAAAAAGAGAGATTGAGCAATTTCCCTGTTTAGTAGGCAAAAGTAACAACAAGAGTTTATGGACCGGGGCAATCTTTTTTTAATAAACAAATAGCTACAGTAGTAGTAGTAGTAGTTACTTTAAAATCACATTTATTTTTGTATAATAAATTTTCATAAAAAATAGTGTTAGGTCTTTGGTCTATTTTATTTTAAAGATATCATCGTGAAGTTTCATTCCTATTATTCATTCCTATTATCATGTGGCAGATAAGCATCTTTTGCAAGGGTCATTCAAAAGATGGGTGAAAAAAATATCCTCTTGGGCTAGTCTATATTAATATTATAAAGAGGTAAGATTTGATGGTTTGTTTGTTTGCATTGAATAGGGTCTGAAACTACTGAACCGATTCGGATGTAATTTGGTACACAGATAGTAGATAGCCTGGTAATGAACATAGGATTACCTTTTACCCCGATATTCCCACGGGAACGGGAACCACGCGGGTGAAACCGCGAATGGCAGCTGTTAATAATAATTGGAAGAACTGGAGCCGTAAAATCTCAAGCTTATTAACAGAGCAAACTATTTAACTTATCAATTAGGGTCACAAACAAAATTATCATCTACAGACGCTCATCAAATGGCGTCATTAATAAAAAAAAATGTTTCCTCTAGGGATAAAGGTTTTTGTGTTATCGCCTCCCTTCCTTTAATAACATATTTTTTAATAACAATAATATATTTTTTAAATTATATAATTATTGATAATTTATATAAACATTGATCAGATATTGAGATAGATAGTAGTTTATGGTAATTCGCCAATAACAAAACAAATAATAACAATAATAACTACAACAACGGGTACAAGTAACGTTAACAAACACTATGAGAACTTTCGAAACATCCTGAATGAACCTATTAGTAGAGGAGTTTAGTGCATTACCCTTCCATTTTTTGACACAAGTTTGAAACTTGGCACAGTTGTTCTCTGGCTCACATTAGTGCCGATTTTGCTCGGTAGCCCCCCTCTGGCGCAGGAGGGGAGATGCCAAAGTACCGCTCCGCCGGCTTTATTCCAGAAATTATAACTGTCCATGTATAGCTAATAGGTCAAGTTTGGTATCATTTTCGTATAAATCGATAACGAGGAATTCATTTCTGGTATAAAACATGGAATTTCATTCTTAGTTTCTTAAAAATTACACTATTGTTAGAACTTTAATTTTTCTTTTAAATATTTAACAAGAAAATATACTAGAAAAAAGCAACTTGTCTGATGTCGCCCTGACGCGATGACGGCGACATAAAACAAGTTGCTTATTTTCTAGTATATTTTCTTGTTTAATATTTATCACATAAAATAGCATTGTAAAATGCAAAATTAAAAAGTTATAAATGTTTTTGACTTTAAGTCACTATAAGCTAGTAAATTAGTGTTTTTATTTACAAACAAAAAATATGCTACTGAAACCTATGAAATGGAGATTTAAATAAATATAACTCTCAGGTAAACAAACAATAAGTAGCGAAAAAAAAATTGTGAACGTCGCGCGCCGTTAATTTTTATTTTACCGCTAACAACGAAGAGCGCATTCTGGGGGTCTATCCATAACGATTTGTATGAAGCTTGGCACAGTCGTTCCCTGGATCAAAATAAGCTAGTTAAGGTTGGTAGCCTCCGGGGCCCTTCCCTCTGGTGCACGAAGGGCACGGTCAAAGCATCGAACCGCCCAGTTACATTCCGAAAATAATAACTGTCCATGTTTAGCTAATAGGTCATGTTTGGAGTCATTTTCGTATAAATCGATGACGAAGAATTCATTTCTGATATTAAAAATGAAGTAGTTTCTTAAAACTTAGACAAAATTCCATTTTAATTAATAAATGAGTGTTTTTATTTGCAAACATGAAACAGAGAAGTAAAGCTTATTTAATGTACATTTCAAGAAATATAACATTTAAATTCCTTCGCCAACAATAAGTAGAGAAAAAAAATTGGGAACGTCGCGCACCATCAATTTATTTTTAACGGTAACAATCGAAGAACGCAGTCTGGGAGTCTGCCCGTAACGATTTGTTTAACGGATAAAACATAACATAACAGAGGCTACCGACCTTAACCGGCTTTGCTAAGTTTCATACTAATCGTTTTGGATAGACCCCCAAAATGCGCATTTCGTTGTTAACAGTAGGACAATGTAAACAATTACAGACCCATAACACTTATAACTGTGTTATCTAAGAAATTTGAGAAATATGTACGAAGAAGGTATGTACTCGAGATTAGTTAGTTTTAGTGACACATTCCGCATCATTGAGACTAATCAATGTGGATTTCAAAAATTTTTATCGACTACACTGGTGAGTGGTGACTTTCACTCTTTTACGCACTGTATCGATATCTCTGAACAACAACAATTGCCTATTCTTGGATCTATCAAAGGCGTTTGATTAATTAATCACAAATTGCTACTTGCGAAATTAGAATCAAATGGCATAAGAGGTCTAGCTCAACAATGATAACCATTGCTGAGCTATTCTTATCCTACCATTTTGAATGGTTAACTTCATATTTAACTGATCGCCGCCGACATTGTGTTATCAATAAACGAATACGTCAACAACGAAATGATACTATACACCTCACATCTCAAAAACAATAAAAATGGTGTTCCACAAGGAAGCATTCTCGGGCCAATTTTGTTTATTATTTATATTAATGACATTTGTAAATGCACACAGGTTGCGCACTCCTGTCTAAAACGGCTAACCACTGTCGTCACGATCTACTAAAATACAACGGCAAAATTTTCTTCTTATGCGTTGGAATATTATTAGCGGGTTGATTGAATAAGTTCTTAACTAATTAGAAAACATTTTGGTTTATTTCTATTAGCAATATTAAAATATTTTAAATAAAAAAAAATAAAAAAATAATGATGATTATTTTTATTGCAGTCATCAGTAGGACATGGATCCGCATTTTTACTGTTGTACTATGAAACACGAACGATATAGTATTAACTATAACGATAGCTGACGCTAAGCTTGAAAGTTCTTGGTACAAGTAAGTTAAATAAACTTCTGTGCACATTTATCTGGCACGGACTATACCTACGTGTGTTCGCATCAAACCTCGTAGTGATATCGCGCGTTCGCAAAGGATTCTAAATAACGCGAGTGTTCGTCTATTAAAACAACAAATTAGAAACTGTCATAGTAAAGTGAATAAGGAGTGAGTGATTTGTACACAATACATCAAGAATGCAGTAGGGGTTTGTCTTGTAATGATTTTTATAAGTGTGATCGGTTAACAATATTGCAAGCTTCTCGAACGTACGAGCTGTGTTTGGCGAATCATGACCGCAAATTTAATCGTTTGTATAACCACCAATTATGAATGTCGTGAACAGGAGCCGCGTATAACTAGTGATGCGACACACTTGACCGCTGATATCGAGTGATCAACTTATCGGATCACGTATTGGACAAACATTTTATAAGTGTATTGGCAAAGGGAATAAATTTTGCGTTCACACCACAGCGATTTCCATTGGATGTCCTAGCGTAAAATAAACGGTTATCCTTAATAAACTTAAAGTATACCGCGGAGGCATATATTCTGAGGCAAGATGTAGCGGTAATATTGCAGAAATCGAAGCCATCGAAAAGTAATATTACTACAGAAGAGCGTCTAGCGCTGAAACAGTTGCGAAATTATGATGAAATTTTAGTGCTAAAGGCCGACAAGGGAAACGCCACTGTAGTAATGAATACTGAAGAATATATTGGATAAATAAGGTCTTTGCTTTCAGACACTAATGTGTACAAACCTGTCTCCTACAACCCTATAGCCAGAGTGACACGGTGTTTATGAGCCCTTATCGACCAGCACAAGGACATCTTCAAGGACGACGAGTACAATTATCTTCACAAGCCGAAAATCGTGCAATCATCTAAACTGTATGGTCTTCCAAAGATACACGAAAGTTACATATCAGTGCGCCCTATATCATAAGTCAAATTGACTACCCTACATATGACTTGGCGTGCTGCAACCGTTTCAGATATCAGTTTTACTTCCAGATCGATGAAGTTGCAATGGATAGCCCTCTCGGGCCGGTGATTGCAAATGTCTGGATAGATCATTTTGAAGACACAGCATTAGCAACTAGACCCCAAACTGTGAAACTCTGGAAAAGGTACGTGGATGATACTTTTTGTAATATCCACGGAGGTCAGCCGGAAGTCGAACAATAACACATTTGAATTCTATCCACCCTAAAGTAAAGTTTACATATAAGATGGAAAATAACAAAGCCATAGGGTAAAAGATGACGGTACTTTACGAAAACCCACACATACAGACAGGTATCTACATGCCATCTCATTATCATCCTCGGCAACTTCACCCGTGATGATATCGTTGACCAAGAGAGCTCATAACTTGTGTGACCCTGAACATCTTCAGTCAGAGCTTGCTCATGTTCAGGAGGTACTAAAACGAAACGGATACAAGACAAAATAAAAAGGAAAAATGTCCGGAAGTGAGTCGTCGGGCAGCATTTTTACCTTATTTAGAAGGCATAACGGATAAAATTGGATCAGTGATTAGAAAATTCACATATCTATATATATATATATATATGTATATAACCGATTGCAGCTTTGGTATTCATACATTGGAGAAACAAAGCGGACCATCGCAGAACGTGTCAAAGAACATATCGCAGCTGTTAAAAATCGACAGACGAGTAAATCCGCGGTAGCTGAGCATCTTCTAGAAGCTGGAGTTAATCATTGGATGTAGTACATGATCCTAAAATACTCTCCACCGATCGTCAATATCGTAGAGTGGTATGTACGAGAAGCGATTGAAATCAAGAACTGTAAAAAATTCAATCGGAAGGACAGTTTTAAACAGTCATCAGCGTCCAATGATTAACAAGTGTAAGCCGCAAGTTATGCCGTTCAAAACAAACCCCGATACTGTCAGTGTTGTGTGCCGCCATGACATCACTTACAATAATAAAATTGAAAAAGTCCGCCCGAACAGACGACGCTGCGCACCTCCAGTCTGCTTATGACCACGGCTGTAGTAAGTAGTAAAGTAGCCGAAACGTTAAGCTGTAAATACAGATGTACTGCATATCAAATGTCACGTTTGAGTCCCGTTGTGTTTATTTAGGATGAAATTTTACTAGTAAATAAAATGACGCATTCTGAAAACCATGACAACTTTAATTATGAATAAAAATAAAACCGGTCGGACTCGCCCACCGAGGGTTTCACACAAATTTGTAGGTACCTAATCTAAAAACCTAGGTACACAATATTATAAATAGTTGAGTCTCGCTGTTTTTTCTTCCGAAGTTTTCCCGAAATAAGTTTCCAAAATTTAAGACTAAATTTTTCATGATTTAATTACAAATGTATAGTTTTTAGATTTCTTCCTGTACTTGTAAAGACGTATTACTTGCCAAATTTAATTTTTCTAGGTCAACGGGAAGTACCCTATGGATTGTAAAGGGCAAAATGGTTGTGCGGGCTATTCAAATTTTTGTGGACTGTATTGCGGACGAACAAATAGGTTTCAAAGAACGCGAGGTTGACAAATATACAAGGAAGGGCACGATACCTTGACCGCCTCGTGGTGCTGCTTAGAGCTGGAGGTAGCCTGGGACGTCCCTGGAGTAGGCTGTTGCTGCAGTTTCTTGCGGAAATTCGGCGGGATCACACTTCACATAACCGATCAAGCTGTTCAGAGCGAAAAATACCACTAATCTCGCTAAATCATTACACACACGCGAGCGGCCATTTGCAACGACAAAATCATTCTTCTTTCTGCCGGCAGTGTTGCCAACCGTTTTGCGTTGACAGCTACCACCGCTAGGGGGCGTAGCAATGTCTTGCTTTCTCTCCTGCGAGACAAGGTATGTGCGAAAGGGAAATGGAATATAGGGAAGTGAGGATGGGGAGTGTCAACCAAATTAAACAATCGAATTTGGAATCGATGCAGCCACACAACAAATTATTAACGCGGCACATTTGAATTGTATACCGGCGCAACCATTCCCCCCCCGGCTTGAAGGGTTACCTTCAAAAGAAACAACAACAAACTCTATAGTTTGCTGCTATGCGAAACTATAATGCAATCAAATGAAACTAAGCGAAATTGCTAACTATATTTTAATGCTGTTAAACTACATAAAACTAAACCTAATCGAACAAGCTAAATTATAAGTGCGGTTGAAGTTACTGTTGATTAGGCAAAGGACAAAGACGAATTGCTGGTCGTAAATACGAGCCTGTTGCGGTTTTAACGCGCACTATACGGGTGACCCCATTTGACCCAGGGAAAACTTCTTCTACGACCCCCATCGGCCAATGTAATGGAGGTGTATTCTCGGTCAAAATAACTACGACAGCACCGACAGCGATAGGGTTTGATGGTGTATTCCATTTCTGACGGGACTGTAGCGTATGCAAATAATCCGTTCTCCAACGCTTCCAAAAGGACTGTAAAAGTTTATCTAATAAGACGTGACGCGAGAGAAGATGAAGCCGGTCTTCATCAACATCGAATGCGGGTAAGTATTTTAGCGGCGTTACGTTTAAAAAGTGCGCTGGAGTCAAAGCAAGCGGCTCCGAGGGATCACTTGACAGAGTTCTACAAAGCGGACGCGTATTCATTACGGCCTCGATCTGAGTGAGCACGGTGCTCAGCTCCTCAAATGTCAGAATCTGTTCACCGATGACACGAAACAGATGCGACTTTAAGCTTTTAATATTAGCCTCCCAATTGCCACCAAAATGGCTTGCAGTGGGCGTATTGAACGACCACTCAATGCGGTTTTCAGCTAAAACGTGCGTGAATTCTGTGTTAAAATGCTTTGAGCGTAAAAAAATGAGTAATTCAGATAGGTTACGACGCGCACCGACGTAATTCGTACCGTTGTCTGAGTACATTCGAGATACGGGACCCCGACGCGACAAGAATCTTTTGAACGCAGCCATGAAGCATGGTGTGCTCAAATCACTAGCTAATTCTATGTGAACAGCACGAGTCGTCATACAGATGAAAAGACAAACATAAGCTTTCGTGGAGCGTACACCACGAGCGCGCGAAACTGTTACCCTGAAGGGGCCAGCGTAATCTGTACCTGTGTGTACGAATGGTTTGGCGGTCTGTACAACACGACAAGAACGATGATCGGCCATTTCAGGCGCAATGGACTTCGGGCGAAGTTTGAAACACGGAATACATCTATGAACCACAGAACGAATCAAATTTCGTGCAGAAAGAATCCAGTATTTTTGTCTCAAAATTGACATTAATAAATCTGGACCTGCGTGACAATTCACCTTATGGTGATACTCAACTATAAGATCAACGATATGATCTTTGCGTGGGAGAACTATAGGATGCATTTGATCAAAGGTTAATTCGGACTGGCTCAAACGACCACCAACTCGAATGATGCCATCCTTCAAGAATGGTTTCAAATGTTGAAAAGCGCGACTACAAGGTTTATTTAATTCTAAATTTCTAATTTCAGACGAAAAGTAAAATCGCTGAAGTTCACGAAGCACAATTAATTCAGCTCTGTTTAGGTCAGAGCCAAAAATGTGCTCGCGACGCGGAAGGATTTTCAAAAATCGACAAATATAAACAACACTACGTAAAATAATCGACCACGATGAAACACGGCTAGCCATCACTAAGATAGTCGAGTTGTCGGGCGAAGCGGTAGCAACTAAAGCGGTTTTCCTTTCTTCGGGCGGTGTGGACACTGTTGCGGGACTGAAAGGACTAACAGGCCATTCACTAGGTGTGGCTTGACACCAAGGAGGGCCATGAAACCAAAGCGGATGATGCAACATTTGGGTAGGTGTTAACCCACGAGATAAACAATCGGCAGGGTTATCCGTACCGGCGACGTGATAAAAATTTTGTGGGGCCAATTCCGACTGAATTTTTGCCACCCTATTTGCAACAAACGTATCCCAACGATGGGGCGAAGAATGTGTCCAACACAAAGCTACAGTTGAGTCCGAGAATGCGAAAATTCTATCTAAATTGATGCGGTTGCGACAACTACTAACAATTGAACCTATGAGTTGGGCTAAAAGCAATATAGCGCACAACTCGAGCCGAGCGAGAGAAACTATCTTACTAGGGGCTACCTTCGATTTAGCGCTGATGAGGTGGACTGAAATGTCATCACCATTTTGAACGTGGAAGTACACAACACCCCCGTACGCTTTCTCGCTAGCGTCTGCGAAACCTAAAAGTGTCACAATACTATTTTTTAAAATGCCGACATGGCGCGGTATACTTATTTGCTCGAGCATAGGAAGCTCGGCTCTAACGCGATCCCACAATTTTACGATGTGATGAGGCGGAGTGTCGTCCCAGTTACAGTTAGACAGCCAAAGTTCTTTGATAAGAAGCTTTGCGTACAAGACGACAGGCGCTACGAATCCCATTACATCCCATATGCGTGCGATACATGACAATATGGTGCGCTTAGTACAGATTGACGGTGTAGGACAAACTTTCAAACAAAACGTGTCGGACGAAGGTGACCAACACAAACCGAGAACCTTGAGAGTGTCATTACCATCAAACTCCTTGACAGAAGACAAGCGATGCGACGGTGGAAGCGACTCTAAAACCGTAAGCGAATTACTAGACCATTTAACGAGATCGAAATGACCAGCTTTCATAAGATCGATTACTTCAGCTGCAGTTGCGAGAGCTTGATCTTCGCTCTGCAAAGAGTAGATATAGTCATCCATGTACAGACCAGTCTCTACAGTCTCCTTAGCCTTCGGGTAATTGTCCCCCTCATCGGCGGCGAGCTGCTTGACAGTGCGAAGAGCGTGGAAGGGGCTGGATTTCAAACCAAAGCAAACGCGATTAAATTCGTAAACCTGTAAAGGTTCGTGCGGCGAAAATCTATACAAAATGCGTTGGAATCGGCGATCCGATTCACGAACACCAATACAAAGAAACATTTGTCTAATGTCGGCTGAAAGCGCGACAGCGAATAAGCGAAAATTAACTATAATTTCAAACAAGTTACCTTGAAGATTTTGACCGCTGTACAAAATATCATTTACCGAAACATTCGTACTAGATTTGGCGCTGCCGTCTAACACAACGCGCAACTTGGTGGTTAGTTTATCCTCACGGATAACTCCATGATGTGGTATGATATACGAAGGAGCATGCTTCGTCCCTTCAGTTTCGGGAAGCGCGGGCGAAATAAAGCCTTTATCCAAATATTCGATAATAACGCTATCGTAAGCTTCCTTCAACTTTGGAGAGGCCTGCATTTTCCGTTCTAAGCAATAGAAGCGTTTTTTAGCTGACTGAAACGAATCTCCAAGCGAATTAACCTCACCTTTAAAGGGGAGTGCGACAATATAACGACCATCACTATCGCGAGTAGTCGTGCGACTATAAAACTCTTCACACAGTTTATCATCAGGACTGAGAATAAGAGGTACGTTCACCTCTTCTATCTCCCAAAATTTACGGACGTAGGAGTCCAGCGGCTCCACGGCGCAACAATATGACACTGTCGAGTTACAATCTAAACAAGCGGGTGCGGAACCAACAATAACAAACCCAAGGACCGTTTCTAAGGCGAAAGGCGCGGGGTGCGACGAGTGACTTTGAATCCTACGCTGCAACAGGAGGTGCGGGAAAATCGAAGCGCCAACTAACAAATCAATATCTCCTGGAATCGCGTAAGTATCATCGGCCAAAGGTAAATTACTAAAATTAGACAATAAAGAGGTATTGACTGCGACAGTCGGTAAAAGTTCGGTAACTTTATCGACAACTAACGAATTCATCAAAAAACTAACATTAGAATCGAAACGCGAGTGGATTTCTATCCTTACAGAGCCTTCAACGGCTTTAGTGGAACCCCCAATACCTCTCACAACGTTACAGGGAGGGCGGTTATTTGTATTCAAACCAAGACGAATACAACAATTTTTACTAATAAAATTACTTTGAGAAGCACTATCTAAAAGTGCGCGAACACTATGTCCCCTACCATGCGCATCGTAAACAATAACCCGAGCGGTGGCGAGAAGTACCGTAGTAGGGCTTGTGCGCAAACCCGATTGCGAACACAAAGCGACATCGCTCGACTGGTGGCGCACTGCAGCGAGGCCGCTGTCGCTAAGCGCTGACGGGGACGAAAACACCCGAGAGCGCTCCGAGTCGCCAGGCGCAGGCGGCTGCGACGTCACAGCGAGTGCATTCCTAACAAGCGATTTTTTTCCATCATTGAGGTGCGAAGTACCTACTGGGCTCGTATCGGCTGCGGCATTATTTTCAAAGTGCAATAATGTATGGTGTTTACCGTTACACTTGCGACAAAAATGATTAGACCTACAGAGTGAAACACGATGTTTATCACCGAGACAATTGATACATAAATTATTAGAACGAACAAATCTATAGCGTTCACTAGGAGTGAGTTTATTAAACTGCGAGCATTTATAAAGTTGGTCATGATGACCTTGACACAAAGAACAATTTTTCGAATATGAAACTTGTGAAGTTGTGGGTTCAAAATTAACAAAAGAATGCGTGGACTTCGTGGGCTTACCACTGCGATAGCTACTACCATTTTTCGTAACTCCTTGGTTTAACGAAGTTCGCTGCAATATTTTAATATGTTGACGAACGAAATTTTCTAAATCATCGAATTTTGGTATTGAGTAACCACGTTTATCCATTTCAAATAAGCGAACAGTTTCGGAATCTAATTTCTTTAATGCGATATACAAAAATAAAAAGTCGCAGAGGTCATCGACCTTGAGATTTTTGAGGGCGCGAACAGCTGATGCAAAACTATCTAAGAATTTTTCTAAGTCGTGTTCATTGCAAGAAGAACTAATTTTTAAATTAAATATTTGATCTAAATAAGCGGTTGTTACTAAACGTTTGTCTTCGTATTTGACCTTCAAAGTGTTCAAAATCAAATTATAATTTTCGGCACAAAGAGTTATTCCGGCGCAAACGGTTTTTGCCTTACCGGTGAGCTTACTAACTAAATAATGTAATTTTTCGTGATCCGACAGCGAATTATTGTTGTGAATTGTGTTTTCAAAACTAGCGAAAAACAAAGGCCAATTTTTTATATCGCCATCAAATTCAGGTATTTGTATGGGCGGTAATTTAGGTCGGTCCCGTTTCAACAAATCAAAACTGGGTTTCGAATCGGTAACTACTACGGGCGCTTGCAATGACTTAGCGACACGTTTTATGCGACAAACTAAGTCTTCCAACGATGACATGGCGTCATAATTTAATAAGAAATCGGGATCCAAATCCAATTCAATTGAATTTATTTTATCGAGAATATTTTCAAAATCTAAGCGCAAATTATCTACTGTTTCGATTGATGATAAAAACAAATCTTTTATTGCGTCATCAGCGACCCTCGATGAATAATCGCAAATCAATTGCATACGCTTAAAAAGGCTATCCTTTTTAGCGTGTAATAATTTTAACTGTGTCTCCGGAATCATTTTCGGAGGCATTGTCAAAGCAACAAACTAAAGAATAAAATTAAGGAACGATTTAAATGAAAGCGGTGAGGAACAGAGACGCTGAGGCATGTGCGAGTGTACCTGGGTGCGTACGCGAAACTACCCACGCACAAAAAATATCACTATGCGGTGCGGTCGAAGCTGTGAAATAATATGCGAAAAACAACTAAATATCTATAAGTTATGTTTCTCCCTGAGATATGACAAATAATGAATCTATACCTAATACTTATACAACGTTTTTATTGTTATAAGTGCGGTTTATCAATGAAAATTATAGAAACTGCACAGCGTATTTCGAACAAAAACTATAAGATGCGATGTAATACAATAGCTAACGAACACGATACCCAGCCTGATTCACTAAGCGAGCGTTAGATATCTACTTAGTGCTATTATACACGAAGGTAGGATACCTAAATCTAAACCTAAATACCTAGTGTGCGGGCGAAACTACTAAAAAACAGCTAGGTAATCAGGTGCGTTATTCCCTATGGAATAAAACTACTGCGATTTTACAACTATCAACATACAAATATCCAGCTCGTATGGACCAAATTATGGATTGTAAAGGGCAAAATGGTTGTGCGGGCTATTCAAATTTTTGTGGACTGTATTGCGGACGAACAAATAGGTTTCAAAGAACGCGAGGTTGACAAATATACAAGGAAGGGCACGATACCTTGACCGCCTCGTGGTGCTGCTTAGAGCTGGAGGTAGCCTGGGACGTCCCTGGAGTAGGCTGTTGCTGCAGTTTCTTGCGGAAATTCGGCGGGATCACACTTCACATAACCGATCAAGCTGTTCAGAGCGAAAAATACCACTAATCTCGCTAAATCATTACACACACGCGAGCGGCCATTTGCAACGACAAAATCATTCTTCTTTCTGCCGGCAGTGTTGCCAACCGTTTTGCGTTGACAGCTACCACCGCTAGGGGGCGTAGCAATGTCTTGCTTTCTCTCCTGCGAGACAAGGTATGTGCGAAAGGGAAATGGAATATAGGGAAGTGAGGATGGGGAGTGTCAACCAAATTAAACAATCGAATTTGGAATCGATGCAGCCACACAACAAATTATTAACGCGGCACATTTGAATTGTATACCGGCGCAACCACCCTATGAATTTTGATTTCCTTAAGAGAGATTTTTGCAGCATGACTGGCCTTACCTTTTTTAACTTTAATTTTGAAGTTTGATTTTTCAAAGATTCCAGAGATTGTTGACGTGAAAATATGGTTTTACTGTCGACTCGGTACCCCCACGTGTATATTTATTTTATTTATGGAAGACCAACAGCGTGTTATAATTATAATATTTTGTACAGTAGGAAACAGATAGCCAATTACAGGTCGTCGCTAATAACAGCTATTTAAAATACTGAAACCTCTATTAACAAGAACATAAATGTATGAATGAAGAATATATAAAAAAAAATTAAAGTTAACATAATCACACAAGCTGTACATCGAACTACAAGTATACCAACAACGATCTGTATAATCTATTTAGAACTATATAACTTAAAACTATGGGTAAAAAAACCGTCTGCTCAACGCATTCCTCGCTGAAGTGACACTAGTGTTGAATAAATCAAAGTTGTGTAAGCTACTTAAGTGGTTAAAGTTATCGCTAGCACGCCAAATATATTCATTTTGCCTGTAATTCGTGTGAGCTGGAGGTAGGAGCAAAATTGAGTTATTTCTTAAAGATTTAGAGGGCACTCTTATACACAGATTACCGAGGAGTTCAGCGCAGTCAATCGAACCGGATGTAATGTTAAGCAGAAACGTCAAGTCATTTATGTCGCGTCTTAACGAGAGTGGCAAGAGATGGTGCTTCCGGCAGAGTTCGTGATAGATTGAGGAATTATAATAATCTTTGGTACGGAAGCACAGAAAACGAATAAACTTTTTTTGGACGTTTTCAATACGTGAAATATGTCGTAGCGGGGATTCCAAATTTGACTGGCGTACTCGAGTATACTGCGAACGAATGAACAGAAAAGGATTTTTAGAGTTTTGATGCGAGAGAACTCTTTTGCACAGCGCATAACAAACCCTAATGACTTATTGTGGCCAGAGCCTCTAGGCTCTGGCCACAATATTATCGACGTGCTCGTCAAACAGCAGTTTGGAGTCGTGGAGAACACCCAAGTCGCGCACTGTATATTTTCTTTCCAAGTCTGCACCCTTAAGAGAGTATTGAGATAATATTATATTTCTTTTACGTGCAAAGGTTACGAGGTAGCATTTAGATGGGTTTAAATCCAGATCGTTAGCTTGGCAATAGGACTCCAGTCTATCTAAGTCCGACTGCAATGCTAATGCGTCATCCCTTGATCTGACATCCGCATAGATCTTCATATCGTCCGCAAAACAAAGTAAATGGGAGTGTTTAAAACATGTGTTAATGTCAGCTATAAAAATCACAAACAGTAATGGCCCAAGCAGCGATCCTTGCGGGACACCACTGGGGACAGTAACCCAGCCAGATGTGTAATTGTTGACTACAACAACCTGCAATCGAAACTTAATGTAAGACGTGAACCATCTAAGCAGGTCACCACATATACCGATGCGTATAAGTTTCGATATTAACGTCCGTATAGATGACATCTACTTGCCCTCCCGAGTCCATCGTTTTAGTGAGAAATTTGTTAAATAAGGCTAGATTTGAGACAGTGGATCGTTTTTTAAGGAAACCATGCTGAAACGGACAAAATGACTGACTCAATCATGCATACACTTGATTATAAATGATTTTCTCAAAGACTTTCGCAATCAGCCTATAATTAGTGACTTCGGTTTTATTACCTTTCTTAAAAACAGGGGTAACAAAAGGCTTTTCCAAATATCTGGGACTACACCTTCGGACAAAGATCTTTTAAACAAAATTGATATGGGAAGGGCGATAGAATCACAACATCTAATGAGAAAAATAGCAGGAAGCTGATCAGGTCCAGCTGACTTTGAGGGATCTAGTTGTTTAAGAAAGCGACGTACTTCTGCATCATCGATAACTACAGAACTCATTGACGAGATCGACTCAGCAGGTGTGTCCATGCTAGGCTGACCTAGATCAGTAGAATGCGACAAAAATGTCGATTGAAAATAATTGGAGAAGGCGTCATAGATAGTACCACCAGTGTTAAATGTATTAGTGCCGTGTTTGAGACAGCTCGGCAAAGAGTTAGATTTCTTTTTTGACTTAATATACGACCAGAACTTCTTTGGATTACCTTGAATGGAATCCTCAATAGAGTTCATGTACCTGCTATAAGTCTCCTTCTCTAGATTGTTTGCGCGATCTCGTAGTAGCCTGTATGATTCGAGGTCCGAACGGTTACCGTAAGTATTAAATTTTTTCAAATATTTCTGCTTTTCTTTTAACATTTTTTTAAGTGTTATCGGATACCATTTTGGATATGACTCTTTACCTACCACCTTAGAGGGGACGTACATATCTCTCAGTGACTCAAAGGTCTTATAAAAAAAGTCCACCGCGTCATTCACAGTTCCCTTAGAAAGTTCCCTCTCCCAATCGACTTTTAAAATGGCTTTATTAATTGCATCATAGTCACCCCTATTAAATAAGAACTGCAATCGTGGTGCAGGAATTAAGGTATGCAATTCAGTACAGCTAATCTCAACAATCAGTGCACCGTGATGGGGATCTGTTGGTCGGGACAAAGGATCACACTGTAAAACACTTACAGGCTCAGTACAAAGAACTAAATCAAGAGTAACTCCGAAATTGTTTCTCACGCCATTATATTGTTTTAAATCTAAAGTTGATAATTCATCCACAAGAAAGCACTCATCCTGAAAATGAAAATTACTCGGTGACAGCGAATTATCATCATGAGAAGGTGTCCACACTATACGACTCATATTGAAGTCACCCACGACCAAGTATCTATCGTGTGGGGGATTATAGATTAGGTTGTTTAGATTATCAAAAAAGTTTGATAATTGTTGAGAACAAGTATTACACAGATTCTGTTTAATTAAATACAGTACACAAATATGTAATTTACTCGATGTATTCGATCCGAAAGATAAGGTTAGGTACCCAAAGATCTTCCGCACTCGACTGGAATGATATTTGAGGCATAACTAATAACTCCTAGCGCGTGGCAATGAGGATTCCACCTCCCATTGACTGCTGAGTAACCGCGTAGTTTCTATCACGCCTCCAAACTACATATCTGCAATCAAACAGTTCAGTATCGGCTATGCCGTCTACCAGCCAAGTTTCTGATAACAAAATAATGTCATAGTTAGTTGCACACACGTTACGATAAAATGAGTTAGTTTTCGTCCTAAGGCCCCGCGCATTTTGATAGTAGATGTTCAAATTGTCTATTCGTTTAGACGAAATCACTGTAAAATAGTAAAAAAACTAAGCAATTTATTAAAATAATTGGATAATATAAAATCAAAATAGATCAAAATATTACAGTCACATATTGTAAATTGAATAAAAGACATCCACAACAACAATTATGCACGGAGTCATCATCTAGATAAGTATTTGTAAAATCATAAAAGAACGAAATTCACACATATGCGAGCGCGTTAAGATGTAAAATTGCAAGGTCACTAATGACGGCAAAGCAGGTAGTCGAGTATTGTGAATAGGCGGCCAGCGATAAGTAATACAAAAGGCTAGTTTCGATGAACTAAAGCGCGAGACAAAAGCGTTAAGCAGAGCAGCGGTGATCAACCTTTTAAGCAAAGTGCATAGTGAGTGAGTTGAAAAATAAAATAATTGGAAATAATAATGGATACAATGAAAATATTGCAGCAATAATGCAAATTTTGTAACGTAATTAATTAATATTATTGCTTTGTTTAATATGCTTACAGTCAGAAAACGTAATAATGAAAATGAGTGAACATAAGGCAAATAAAAGTAGCTTTAACTATTTTGTTTAAATCACCTTCCCTGCAAATGATGATGACGGGTGATGTGCTATTTTTGCGAATATGAATTTTTCCATATTTAACCCATTTGTGATCATAGCCCAGGCTGTCAGCTTTTTGTTTCGCTTTAGACAGTAGAATCTTGGATGCTGGAGTGAGGTGATCGTTTACAAATACCCTTTGGGTGGCATTTGGAAAACCAATATCAGATGCTTTTAGATTTTTACAGGCTCTCGCAGCAGCAATAAACTCTTCCTTGATATATCGATTAATAAAGCTCATTATAATATTTTTTTCCTTAGAATATGTTGGTACGCGGGCAATGTAATTAATTTGTGTCTTCTGAATTGGATAGCCAATTACTTTGCTAATATTGACAATAACTGCAAACAGGTTCTCCTCCTTTTTGTATGGGACGCCCTTAATCTCGACATTACCAAGCCGATACCACTGCTCCATTGCCTCCACCTCTGCCTTCAAACTAGCAACTGTGTTAAGGTTTAAATCCAGATGTTCACGCAATGTAGAAATTTCACCAATACTCCGGTCAACCCTTGCTAACTTTGCGTCATATTCATCGAGTCTTGATGACGAGTACTCACAGAATGCCTTCAGCTCCGACATCTCCCTTTTTATTTCCTTTACATCGTCCACCACGGAGCATAAGCTTGCAATCTGCCGCTTCATGTCACGAAGTTCTGCAAGAACCAGCTCAATTGAAGATGAATCGGTTACTGGAATGTGCTTTCTAGGAGATGGCACCGGGGTGGGTGTGAGTTTGCATTGAGGGCACCTCCATGTTGCCCTACGATCCGCTCCCAGCTTTCTATATCCGGACTCACTTATGTTCCCACAGGAAAAACATAATTGATGCTTACACACACCACACTGGACACCGTCGTTGGTAGTACAATCGCAGACAACACAAAATTCATTGTGGTTGGATTAAAAGGTTGACGATGTATGATTTTTGAGACTAGTTGTGCACGTGTTACCGGACCGAGGCTCGAACGAATACTGTTCCCGAGTTTTTTTTTTCCCAAAATTCAGTTTCTGAAACAAGACTATATTTTTATGATTTAATTACAAACGTGTAGTTTTTAGATTTTTTCCTGTATTCGTAGTAAAAGACGATATTACTTTGCCTAATTTCATAGTTCTAGGTCAACGAGAGGTGCCCTATGAATTTTGATTCCCTTGAAAGTGTCGAAATACCTATACGTTTTTTGGGGTATAAACGGCCCATTTTTAATTTGACGATAATTTACAACTTTGATTTTTTTTCCACCTTGAACAGACTGCTGACTGTTGAGGTTCAACTCGATACCTCTACGCGCCCCCAGGTAAACGACGACGGACGGACGGATGGATGGACAGGCGGAGAACAAAGTGATCCTATAAGGGTACCTATTTTCTTTTCAGGTTCGGAACCCTAAAAAACTAGTAATCGCAACTGTCACAAGGCAGTAGGGAAAACGATGAGTCTGATTGCATTTGAAGTTAATTACAGGGTGAGAATTGAAGACTGGCGATGTATGGGTACAGCATTACATCAAGCTACTACGAAAATAGTTTTTAAAAAGAGCTCTTTCATGAGTGCGCTTGGTAAATTGGTAATTATTCTTGATGTTAATTTTGAATTTGGTGTAATTTTACAATCATTTTGTTTTTTTGGGGCTTCCCGGGCGATGTTTCGACCCCTTTCCAGGAGTTGTATTCGCTGGTGACTGGTGTGGGCTGTGGATTTTATCGATATTTTTTTAATGTATTTTTGATAGCGTAAAATCGATCTTAGTCGTCAAGTTATTTATGTCGATGTTTAACAGTTTATAGACTTTTTCCGATATCGATCTTTTTTTCTTATTATTTGATCAGAATAAAGATTATCGATGTTGATATATTATCAGCACTGTATGTGTCTGGCTGACATCGATAAAATCGCTGCATTGGATGCCGGCATGTCTTCAGCGACGACGACGTCATCGTCAGTCGTCAACGCAGAGGAAGCCCCAAACTTCAACATCGGCTTCAAAAAATTAGAGGGCTGTCTCTGCGAAGAGAAAAAAATGGCCGTAAGGTTTTTTTTTCCTGTAAGTCGTTCCATGTTGTTATTATTATGTAGGTACTTACTTCTTGGTACTCCGTTTAAACAGAAGTATGTATAAGTATTGTAAGAACACAATGCTACGAGTTGTAAAGGTACACTAGCCGTAGCTGTAGGCACCGTAGCGGACTGTCGTAGTAGCAGGTATATAAACTCCGGCGAGAGCGGCACCCAACACCATGGGGCAGTGACCCCATGAGATGAAGCCCGGCGAAGGAGTCAAGTCTCGAACCCGTTCCCCGATGCCATTTAGAGATAATCAGGGTATAGCACTGTTTACAGAGTCGCTTTTGAGCAGTCGGTCGTACAGTCGCATCCCTACACGCGTATCTGCCGGTCGGTAACGAATTCTTTGTGTAGTTGAAATATACGGAGTTAGTAAGTGGCAATCGTGTTTTGAATAAATTCCTTCTGATATTAAATAATTAGGGTTAATACTCTTTTATACACAACCGCAAGATAACCTAATTATTATAAACCCTAAAAGAATAGGGACAGAAATCCATATTTGTTCATTTAATCATATTTAGAACCAAGAATGAGACCGAGACCAAGAATGTAAAGCAGTCTCGGCCGAGACGGAGACCAACATTTTGAAATCTCACAAAAAAATATTAAAGACATATGTAATTTAGTTAAAAATCTTCTTATTTATTCCAGGAGACAAATAAAACAATAACATTTTAAGGTTATCGACAGCTTTAATGCGATAGTTAGAAAGCGGTGCGCCTACGCGCTGTGTTGTTTGCGTGACAGCGCTAACAGCATCCTGAAGGTATTTATAGATAGTTGGGACATGCCCTTATTGCAGCGGTGGGCACAATTACACACAAAAATTCATTTTGTAATTTATTGAAAATTACTTACCCTTCGGCCGCATACGTAACCGTAACTGTTTTCGAGTAATGAATTATCTTTCCTTGACGTAACCAGTTTTGATGGAGGAATTATTATTCCTTTTACGAAACCGCGGTAACGTACCATGGTATCACTCTACGTGTCGATTGCGGTATTTTCCGCCACCTCGCCTGTATACAAAACAACACTTCATCTTTTCATTATTGAAACTTGACAAACATAATTGTTACTAAAACTTATATGGGCTCTGTCTGAAATAAAGAATACATTATTATTATTAGGAGCACGTGGCGCAGTGGTTCGCGCGCTCGGCCTACGATTGTTGAGATTAAGCAACTTTCGCAATGGTCGGTCACGGGATGGCTGACCAAAAATATACAAATTACCTCGTGCTCTTATTTTTATTATTATTTTATTATAAAATCCACCAATCCGCAATGGGCCCGCGTGGTGGGTCGTGGCCCATTCTCTTTATCCATAAGGAGGGCTAGTGCCCCAGCAGTGGGGACATTAAAATGGCTGACGAAGACGATTAATATTCTAATGATTACATGATATTTTTTTTTATATAAAATTACTAGAAAAATCGACTCTGCTTAAAAACTATTCTCAGGCGGGACTCGAATCCTCAACATCTTTCAATTGAGCAACCGAGCCTCAAGCTCGTCAACAGCAGGTTAAGTTTACAAATTTTATTCACATAAAACAGAGTTAGTTACATCTTCTTCCGTTTTGCCAAACAAAGGGCATAAAAAGGAATGATTAATAGGTAAATAATTGCAAATAAATAATAAAATTGTAATCATTAATGTCTTAATAATAATTAATCATTTTATGATTTTTTTAAATTTAAATACTCCTCAAATGTATAAAAACATTTCAAGGGTATCGTTTAAAGGGTATTGTTTAGTTAAATCATACGATTTTTATTTAGTGTTAAAAAAGGTAATATATTTAGTTACTTATTTATTTTTAAATGTAAATTATTATTGTTAAGCCAATTTGGAATATTAATAATAGTATTATTTATTTCGTCATTTAGGTTCAATTGATGTTGTGTTTGGTCGACTTCGGTTATGAAGAAAACTTCATGGAAAACTTTCATAAAATAGGACTTAAAAATTGTCGAAAGAAAGGGAACCCATAAAGCTGACTTTCTTGGTAAAATTAGAATTACCTTGTTCATGATCAAAATAGATGTCAACTTGGCTAATTATGAAGTTAGTAACTTATTTAGAAGGAAGTTGTACTTACTTCACTTGGAGTGAATATTATCAAACCGAGTTTCCGCCCTGTCGCCCTGTTTGTCGCGCTGAAAATTAAGGTCCCTATAATACTTTCTAGTTACTATTAACTACCTAGTTATTGAATCGAATAATGCGAATTTTCGATCGATTTAATAAAACAACTTTTCCGTATTTAATCGTGTTTGTTGTTTGTTGAGTCATCCGGTGACCACGACGGGCCCTGAAAAATAAATAATAAATAAATAAATAATTGCATACAAACACACCAATTATCTAGCCCACGTTAAGTTTCATTAAGAACTTGTGTTATGGTTACTAGATAACGGAAAAACATACTTATATACTTTTTTTTTAAATACATACATAATATACATATTAAACACCCAGACCAAGACAAATAGACATGTTCATGTACACAAATATTTGTCTTGTCCGGGGATCGAACCCGGGACCTCTGGCGCAGAAGGCAGGCTTAGTACCCCTGCGCCAAACAGGTCGCGAAACGTGTTCCGATAAGTATTGTGAAAATTTCTCCACGAGCGAGTATGGCAGTTGGTCTTGGTTTGTTTTCACCAAGTCAGGTCAGTCGTTCCATTTTTATTTGATTGCAGGAGTGGGATCCGTTTTAGGTTACGGTTTAAGCTTTTATAAAAAGAAAAGCAAAAATTTATTTCACAAAATAGTTTTATATGGATTTTAATTAATTTTACTGTGGATTATCGTGCGTACTCGCAATGGTTTTCTACTGAACTTGGTTAAAGGTCACTGTAGTTGTAGTAGTTTTCTGCCGTAGACATGTTGGCATGCATATATTAGCATAGTCAAGTCAACAACATAACGATATTCTTTTTTTTTTTGAATAAACAATCGTAATTAATATTGCCAGCAATGTGTGAAACACTTGTTAGTTTATTTTAAGTGGGGTTCTCGTGCCCACTTGAAACTTAAAAAAAAATGAATGCACACCTCGCCCTTTGTGATAAGTGCAGTTGGGCTATAAGAAATAGTCAACAGTTTTTATAATATCCAAGTGACTATAAATTTAAATATAGCTTGTGATTTTGAATTTTTTATTCAATCTTATTAACGAGTTTATTATGCAAGAATTGCTAACAAAATGAGTTTTATTTCATAAACTTTATTAAAATTTATAAATTCACACAATACTGTCCTCAGTTCATTGATTGTCTAGTACATGTTTTTATTGAGGAAGTTGATGATTATCAATAAATGAATCGCAGATGAAGTCATTATTTTAAGTTGTGTCAGTGTAAAACTAAACTATGCTTGTTCAAGACTGATCTTGTCAGGCGCTGCTGCCGTTGTGTAAGTACTTATGATGTGGTGATGAGATGATCATCTAAACATAAAACAAAAGACAAGAATTTTGGGTTGCCTGGTTGGTTGGAGGTGACCACCCTGATGGATGTTTGGTTGGTGGTGGGTCTAGTGCTGGGTCCTAGCTCCAGTGTTTTTGGCCTTGTGTTACCGGCTATTACACATGGAGTGGCAGTTCCATGGGCACGGTTTTGTGTCGGGTGTTATGGGGGCCTTGACTTTTCCCCCATTTTGAAAAAATAAGATTTTGCAATAAGTAATATGAGTATCGCTCAATATAAAAAAAGTAAGGCATTTTATCTTAATGACTTAACACCAGTTTATTAACACTGTTTTCAACAAAAGGACCATATTAATTGCTTTTATCCGCAATTATACGTTCAATCAACAGCAACTAAGGCTTATGCGGTGTCGGGTTTCTGTAGACAACTACGAACTTAACGGTTTACGCCCGAAAGTTCGAAGTTGGTTGGAGAGATTGACAGTTTTGTAAGGCCTGACCTGCCGTTGACCGTACTTATTACTCGTGATGGGGGAATTATTTGTTATCCTTTAATGATCTAATTCAGTTTTTGATACAGACCAATGGAATAAATAAATTTAAGGTTTTGATGAGAGCAATAAAGCATTATCATTTGGATTAAGGCTATTTCGAAATACAATAAAAATAATTGCAGACCACTGATTGAAGCGTATGTTTTGCGAATATAGACTTTTGTGACTATTTTGAATCACTACCGGGTATTTGCAGCTTACGGACAACTAGAACGAGTCATGGGCACGCTGAAAATATGTTTATTGCTTTTAAATTCAGTAGCTTACTTTATTAGCCTTATGTGACCGATATAAAACTTTAGCAAATATTAATTAACGGTACCAGAGAACGTGCAGCAACAAATATGCAATTCAAGATTATGCAAGTCTATAGTATTTCATGAAAATATTAAAAAAAAAATTTGTTTTAGTAGAAATCATGAAAGAATAATCAGACTAAATTGGATGCAAAATTTTAAAACGGATTACACATTAAGGTGGTTCGCTTTCCATAGTAAAGCATTTTTCCATTCACGGGCGAATGAAGCATAATCATAAACTTAAATGATATCCTTTGGTATTTATTATGATGTTTATTTGCGGTAAATTATATTTACCAGATAAAAACAGTATAATAATCGCATAATTCAGTCGAAAATTTTGTTCAATTTTGTTAATGTGTGAGTGCACACCGACAGTATCGTACGCTAAAGTTGAGAGTTTAGTTGGCGTGTGCGTGGCTGCGTTGCCAGCTCGATTATCCCTCGATCCGTACACTGTTGCCGCTCTTCCCATTATTTTATTCCATTCAAATTATTTATATTACAACTTAGCACTATGTCTAGCGTTATAAAGTTATAGATTTTTTTGTAGGAGAACTATCTCCAATGAGCAATATGAGCATGTAAAATATCGCGAAAGATGACGAAATACAAAACCTTAAGATATTTTAGTTTGGTATTATAATTATTTATTTTGCTGTAGAAAAGATTTAAGATTAAAGAAAAACCATCCAAAAAGAGTAGATTTTTATTTTAGTTATTAAAAAATACCTTTTTTTCATAATGTAACTAATTTATCCATCTATCAAATTATACTAAACATAGCTATTTATGCACTGTCAACGAATACAGAGATGTTTTTTAAATAAGTCCGATACTTAAATAATATTATGATTTTATTTCCTACAGAGTATTTTGCCCTATTTTTGAAAACTTGTGCTTCTTGCATTCTAGATCTCGGTTTGCAATGGTTCATGTCTTGACGTTATGACATTACATGAGGCGTCACATTATACAAGTGTTTTTCTTTCGTTCGATACATTTTTATATGATTATAATAGTAATTAAAATTGCAATATTAGAAATATTATAATTTAGAGGTTATCCGTTCGTGTTAGTGAACAGACAATAAATATGGAGCCAAGAACTTCGCGAAAAGACTATAAAAATCACCAATATTCTGGTTCAAGAGCAAGTGCATGGAAAAACCACACAGCACAAAGCCCAGGGCAAACAGTAAAAAAATATATTGCTCAAAAAGGAAAATCTCAAGAAAGACGAAAAAACTACACACGTACACGGCTTTTCGTCCCCAAATGTAAACCTGACCGGAATTATGGCCCAAAGGCACAAGAGGCAAATGAGCCAATTGTAGAAACAGACCTGAAAAAAGCATGTCTCTTAAAACTAAGAGAGTTTCAAAAAACTGGTCAGGAAAATTCAAGACATTGAACACCTAACCATAGGACAACACGAAAATGATGTGTATAAGACACACAGAGGCTAACTGCAAGTCAGTTTGGAATGGTAAAGTCTTTCAAAGGGTTGATTCAATTAGGTATACCCCATTTTTGTGATATACCGCAAAGTAGCATGCTCAATTTTGCCTCTGTTACATATACATATCTATGTAAACGAAAATCGACAACACCCTGCCACAACCAAGTAAAAACAATTTTATATAAAAACAATGTTCTTACCAAAGATATGTCATATGGTCAATGCAACGAGTCGGTGGCAAGGACATTGTTCTCTGAAAAAAATTATAAAAATGTGCGACCAGCAGGGCTCTTCATTAACAAAGAGTTCGGATTTTTAGGTGTTAGTCCAGATGGTATGTGGCAGTAATTGATTACAAATCATTGTTGTTCTGTCCAAATTACTTATGAAAACATTATTATTTATTGCAATCAATGAATTTCAGGAGTTATAGAAGAAGAAAAATCTCTTTTGGAAATCAAATGTTTCCCCTCATTGGCTCGCAACAATCAAGATATGAATTCTGCTGCCAAAGACAGAAAAAACTTCCCGCTCTATATTGATAGCAATGGGAGTTTACAAATCAATAAAAAACACAACTATTACTATCAGGTTAGTACCAATTACATGCTGTTGTTACATGCAGTAAACGAACAGTGTGCTTCATTGGATACATTTTCACACCTATCTATTCTTGTTACAGATCCTACGGGTTTCCAAAATGAATGCTTTGTGGGCTATATTTCTCCAGCTCATGAAATTACTGTACTGGAAATCGAGCGTGACGAAATTTTTATTTCGAACATGTTACACAAATTGGTATCATTTTATAAAAAATCCGTTTTGCCGGAGGTGGTACTTCGAAGAGTTCAAAATAATCAAAACTGTATAGATATTTCATTGTGGTAGCATTATACTTACTTCATTGAAATACCATTATATCAATAATTGTCTTTCTATCATAAATGTTTGTCTTTTAGTTTTACAAAAAATAAATAAAAAACTGTGCAATAGTAAACACCTGATTTTAATTTTGAACTCGCGCAAAATGACAAAATATATTTTACAACTACAATAATTTCATAAAAGGAGATAATTTTTTTTTTGGGCCCGTCTCTAAAAGTATCGCCCAACAAAGAAACAAAAAATTTACGTAAAGGACTGGTCATTTGGAGCATAAAAGTTGTAAGATAAGGTATACAAGTTCAAAGATTAGATTTTTTTTTCTTGGCCGGCACTTTCTGAATGGGCCCAAAAATGTATGGACCCTGAATGATCTCCTTTGCATAAATTTACAAAAATAAAACAAATTAAAAGTTAAAAAAAGTAGAGCGCTCAGAGATTTGAACCCGGTATCTTACGTGATCAAATTGAGACGCTTACGCGCATAGTCAAAGTTTACCTTTGAATAGTCACCGAAATTTACTAACGCTTCAGTTGACAGCAAAATCTGACGGCAAGTCCCCTTGGGCACTAACTGGGCCTAAAGTAAATCCTACTGGGCGCGAATTAAATTTATACCTACCGCGAATCAAAGCGCGAATCAAACCGCGACCAAGTAGCGCAGTAGGGATTCGCTTCTGGACCACCGCCGCGGGGGGAGGAGGGGGCTTTTGGCGCCTAGTAGGATGAGTTGCCGGCAAACTCATCCTACTGAGCGCGAATTAAATTTATACCTACCGCGAATATGCTTTTGGCCGCTCTGCCCTAATGTTTGTCGGACATTTGTTGTTCAAAGGTTTAATAGACCTCAAATAAACAGATTTCTAAAGGGTATTCTCTGCCATATTGTTTGTCGGACATTTGTTGTTCAAAGATTTAATAGACCTCTCATAAACAGATTTCTAAAGGGTATTGTTTAAATGCAGGTATTAATACACCAATCATAAACAGATTTCTAAAGATGTTTTTTAAATAATAGACCCATCATTAAATAACAGTTTTCTTACTAAAAGCATAATCTTTACAATGGGCTTGTACTCGTTTCAACATGTCAGATTCGTACACGATCCAACATGTTATCTTCAGATGACTATTTAAAGGACCACGATCCAGAGACGATAGTACAGTCTACAATTGTATTTGGCGTCGATTTAATCAACGTTTGTATAAGTGAAAGAAGTGAGTGTGTGTTCCGGAATATAGTTGAATCCTCTACAATAATGATAATGGACACGGAAATAATTGAAAAACTAGGGAAAACTACCATTTTAAAACATTATGCTCATCATATAAGAATGTGGTATATGGAGAACTACCACAATCTATGTTGGAAGACGAGGATTCATTCCATATTTTACGCCGTGCAACATTCATATAGCCCAAATGATGATTACTTCAGAAGACAACTTCGACGGACCACTACTCATGATGGCATATTGTCCAATGTGCAACGATCAAAACGATATGGTTGAAATAGATATAGCTGCACCAGGTTACTCGAGATCAAGTTCACCGTGTACACATCTGATTAATCCTCTATCAAATGATTGGAGTGAGGAGGAGGATAAAGAAATGATGGAAATTGCTTTAAGTAGTAATAACAACATAGTGAATTCAATGGAAATTTCATATTCTTCAACACTTACGTATTAAGTTTAGTTTCTAAGTTAGCATTGTATTATATTAAGTCTTAATAAAATTATATCGTAAAAATTAAAAACTGTTTTCTTTTTTTTTGAATAGGGTAAGAAATAAAAGTCTAAAATATAATCCATATGTAATTTATTGTTTAAATAATTAAAATATATCTATGAAATCAATTTTATATTAATAATTTTATTCACAATATAATCATGCACAGAAAAAAACATTTAAACATCGTCTTTAACAAGTTAACATTGTTTATTGTATTTCCAGTAAACATATTAACAAAATTCTTTAAACACATTCTTCGATACTTTAAGTATAAATACAATAGAGAATATTCACCACAGTAGGATGAAAAAATGTTTAATTATTATATCATTAATAAAAACTGCTATACAATGAGATCCTGGTTTCGTATCAGAATCTAAATTACTTATCAAATAAACAGGTGGTGACATGTAAATTGTAAACCGATTAGCTGCAAATACATTACAAACCAAAGAATGGTGTATTATTTTTAAATATTTAATAATTTCAAAGTATTCATATTACTTTTATAATGTCTAACTTACACTAGAGTACAAATTAATAATGACATACATTGAACAAAATCTAAATAACAGAATACGGAGCTGTCAACGTTATGAAGAAGATTATCTATAAACCTTTGTTGAGTTGCGGGTGCATTAGTGAGACCAAAAGGCATAACCTTAAATTGATATGTTCCGCGACTAGGGACGTGAAACGAAGTCTTGGGACGGTCTTCAACACGAAGGGGAATCTCCCAAAAAGCTTTTGCAATGTCAATAGATGACAGGTATTTAGCATCTTTAAGATTATCTAAAATGTCGGCAATAAAAGGTAATTTATATGCATCTTTCCTGGTAACATCGTTTAGTTTACGACTGTCTACACAGAAACGCCAAGTACCATCTTTTTAGGGGTAATAATAACAGGGTAAAGCCAAGGGCTTTCACATGGTTCAATCACATCTAGTTCTAGCATTTGACTACTTCTTCGCGAAGAGCTTTTTGTTTCTCAGGTGATAAACGATAGCATCGTTGACGTATAGGAGGATGGTCACCGGTGTCAATGTGATGTTCAGCTAAATGTGTCTTACCAAGTGGTAAAGTTTCAGTAGAACTGTAAAATTATGAATGATAGTATCAGCTATAGCGCGCTGAGTTTCAGAAAGATTGTTATAATTACTCCATTTATTATAAGTAGTATTGATTAAGAAAGTTGGAGAGTTAGAAGATTTATGGACAGTATTTTTGGAAAGAATCTGGGGAGCTAAGTTAAAAGCTTTCCAAAAATCAATGCCAAGTATAAATGATTCAGAGATGCTAGGTATAATGTGCGCTGTAATATTAAAGAACTGATTATTATATATAGTAGGTTAGTTAATATATCCAATGGAACATATGGGTTGACCATTTGCAACCGTACCGTGTATGATGTTATTGTGTTTTATTTCAAAACCATGTTGAAGCAATAATTTATGTGAGTTATTGCCTAAAATAGTGATTGCACTACCACTATCCAATAAACCGGATAATGATAAACCGTTGACGTTAATATTAATGTAGGGACGTTCGGTATCAGTAGTATTTGTAAAGAGAAGCGTAGTAATTTTATAAGATTTAAAAAATATTTTAATAGTATTTAGCCAGTTGTCCCAATCTGACTTGTCGAAATTCGACTTACTACAATTCTCACTTATTAGGTTTTTTGGAGTAATATTACATTTTGGACAATTAGTAATTTTTTAAATAAAATTCGTTAGTATTCATTTTAAAAATTAGGAAACGAAAACAAACTTTATTGGTACTAGTGCAATCTAACAAGTTGTGGTCATCTGTTCAGCAACGAGGACAAGAAAATATTTTCCGTTGTTGAGTAGTAGAAACTGGCTGAATAGGTGTTGATGGTGTGTAGGTACGTGAATGCATACTATTATCAAAGCTGTGAGACATTGGAAAATATTTTTGTTTCGATGAGGTAGGTAAAATATTGGAAAAAACATTAGAGTTAGAATTTGAAACATCTAAACAGTTTTCAAACCATTTACAAGATTCAAGTAATGTATTTACTGAAGATAAATCATTAGGTACTAATCTGTGACCGAACTCTGGTCTTAAATTCCGTCTTAAAATTTCAATTTTCTGTTTTTCTGTCAATGGTTCATGAACTTTATGGAATAAAGATTCCATTGTGGCAAAATAAAAAATAACTCTTTCGTTGTGTTTTTGTTTACGTGAATCTACAAATTTTTGGAGCTTGTAATCATAATCCGTAATAAAACTAATCTAAAGCTATTCCCGAAAGTATATCGTAAATGTGGGTAAATAAGGTATTAGGGCTAATATTCCTTGCAGTAGCGAATTCTTCCACTTTTAGGATAAACTGTCTAGGACAACCTTCGCCAGAAAAGGAGAATTTTTTAATCTCGGTTTTTGGTCGAGTATTTGCAATATTTGATAAAGTTTGTGTTAAAAAATTAATTAGGAATAACATTTTCTTGAAAAGATTCTGTTGAATGATAGGTAGTTGATGATGGAGATGGTTCGAGAGATCGGAAATGTGTTCTAGTGTTTTAAGTCGATCCCAAAGAGATTTATAAACTTGATTTTACAATGATTTGACTTTACAATGCAATTTTTATGTGATAAATATTAAACAAGAAAATATACTAGAAAAAAGCCACTAGTCTCATGTCGAGCTACAGAGACCTATGAGGACAGGTCGAATTTTTCTAGTATATTCACCGTTCTACGGTGTTGGCCACCGTCGCTTCATCAATGATAGAAATATCCTCGCATTCGAAAGAAATGCAAAATTAAAAAGTTATAATTAGATGGCTGTTTCATCTTAATCGATAGTCGAACATCTGTAAAGATGTTTCTTTCGAATGCGAGGATATTTCTCTCATTGATGAAGCGACGGTGTCCAACACCGTAGAACGGTGAATATACTAGAAAAATTCGACGTGTCCTCATAGGTCTCTGTAGCATAATTGGTTAGTGCATTGGGCCGGACTCCCAAGGATGCGGGTTCGAATCCCGTCAGGGCGACATGAGACTAGTTGCTT
This sequence comes from Chrysoteuchia culmella, assembly GCA_910589605.1. Lineage (NCBI taxonomy): Eukaryota > Metazoa > Arthropoda > Insecta > Lepidoptera > Crambidae > Chrysoteuchia > Chrysoteuchia culmella. Next base: position 10,864,008 of record OU342651.1, read on the forward strand.
TTTTCTAGTATATTTTCTTGTTTAATATTTAGCAAATAAAAATGTTAACTGGGCCGAAAGGTTTAGGGGTCGAAACAGGCAAATTGTGCCGGGTAATATTTTAGAATTTTAAAGACTAGAAAGTATAGAAAAACACACAAAACACAAATAACATAAATATTAATTTTGCAGGTAATAAAAAAGGATATGGTAGTCCTCACTCTGAAGTCCGAGCTGCAGAGAAGTGGTCAGTATTCTTCGATTCGTCCGTCCGTCTATGGTAATCAAATTATATAAAAATATAATTTGATTACCATAGAGTGAAACTACGGGTTTCCAGCCATTATAGAGGTTTTATCCATCCGTAAGGCTAGAACGAAATGGCATCGTTACAGTATAATTAAATATATCATTAAAATATTTAAAATAATGATTCGAAGAATTACATCTCACAAAGATTTACTGAGAGCATTATTAACATTAAAACCAAAGTATCGACAGACATTGTTGAAAAAATGCAATGATGAAGAAATTAATTGTATAACAGAATGTATTTTTAATGTTTTGAAAGGAAAGGTACCCTTAGAAGACAGAGAGAAGAGTAAACTGAAAAACATAAAAGTGTATTAAGAAAGTTAATTTCAAAAGGATCTCATTAAACATGATAACAAATTGTTATACAAAAAGGTGGGGCATTTTTACCGATTATATTCTTGGTTCTGTTATTAGTACTGTAAGACGACCTTAAATAAAACTCCAAAAATAACACTCTCAGCACACTTTTATTGTTCGTAACTCGACACTACAAATATAGCTGAAACTTAGAAGCACTACAAAAACACTTTTTCAGACTACCACTCGCTACTTTGATCGTACCAACACTGACTCAATTTGCCGCTCCTCGCCATAAGAAAAACAAGGCGCCATCTTTTTTTCTTTTCCGGAAGTTACCATTTTGTAATAACATTTCTACTCTCGTAGTCAATTGATGGTATTATAAATTGTAATGAATAACATTAAATATATAAAATATGTTTTGATTATGCTTATGAATTGTAAAAAATAGTAAATAATACGAGAACCTTACAGTACACTATTAGGTTCAATTATAAATTAAAAATGGAAAGTACCAAGAAAATGATACTTATCGAACCCGAAATTATAGAGAGATTGAAAACAGATAATAGTAATGCAAGGCGATTTCCGAAAAACAAGTATATTTTATCTAATTTTAATGAACTTTGGCAAGCCGATTTAAGTGATATGCGATCTTATAGTGAGTATAATGATGGTTTGAAATATATTTTATGTGTGATTGATGTATTTAGTAAATATGCTTTTGCAAGAGCTATTAAAAAAAAGGATTCAGGTACTATGAAGGAAAATTTTCAAAATATATTTTTAGAAGCTAAGGCTACTCCCCGACATTTACAATCAGACAAAGGTACTGAATTTATATCAAAATATGTTCAATCTTTTTTAAAGAATAATAGTATAAATTAGTACACAACAAATAATCCTGATATTAAGGCTAGTATTGATGAAAGATTCCAACGCACACATAAAATGAAAATGTGGCGATATTTTACACATAATAATACTTACCGATATATAGACGTTCTGCAAGATTTACTTCATTCTTATAACAATAGTTTTCATAGAAGTATTAAAATGTGCCCTTGTGGGGTTGAAATGGTTAAACATGGAACTAAACCAAAATTTAATGTTGGTGATCATGTCAGGATTACTAAATATAAACATATTTTTCGAAAAGGATATAAGATTAATTGGGAGCGATGAAATATTTTTAATTACTTCGGTTATAAAGAGATCACCTTGGATAGTTTATACATTATTATAGTTGCAATGGCAAGATTTACAAAATGAGAACATTATTAGGAGCTTTTATGAGAAAGAATTACAAAAAGTATCGTATGATCCCACTACCAAGTTTAAAATAGATAAAATACTAAGCACTCGTTATTACGGCCGCAGAAAGGAATTATGAGTGAAGTGGAAAGGTTATCCAAGTAAATTTAATAGTTGAATTTAGAAAAATCATGAGAGGGGAAAACTTTTATATAACTTTACCTAGTAATAGCTCTGCTACATACTTCCCAAATAACAAGACTACCAATTTCTCAACAAAACTACCAACATCCATTAAGTTAGAAGGAGAATGGTTAGTGGGAATTGTTGAATTTCAATATCCTTGCACCATATTCATTGTTCAAGATAATAATAATATTATGTACGTAAACAAGCAAATGAAGGTTGATAATGGTGAAGAACTAAGTTTAGTCACATACAAAAACCATATACCAACCTCTAGTTATGAAAATATAAATGATGTTATAACAGCATTTAATTCAAAAGAAACATTTAAATTGAGACATGACAAAATTTCAAGATTAATCTGATTTCATTAAAGTTTTCTCCTGTATTAAGTCTTAAACTTGGGTTTGATCTAAATACTAACATAGCAACAAAAAAGACTGGAAATTTTCCAGCTAATTTATACTTAGGTTTACCATCACAGTTATATGTATATTGTGATATTGTAGAACCTCAAATGGTTGGAGATGTGATGTGCCCTTTACTGAGAATAATATCATTAGCTCATTACCTCTTTTGTCAAATGAGGCTAAAGTTGTAGGTAAAGAAGTGTTAAATGCTGGAGCAGGACTTTTATCTGACATAGTAAGCGCTAAGCCCTTGGAAGAATCTCTTACAAATCGTTTTAAGGAAGCTACTACTAATTTAAAAAGAAAAGCCGATGATGAAATGAATAGAGTTATGAAAGGTTCGGGGTATAAGAATAAAAAGCGAAACATGAGAGGCCTCATTCACTCACAAGACTTGAAAGGGTGAACAACGAGAAAAGGTAGACAAATTAGAAATTTAACTTATAACGACACGTTCTCTTAAAATACTTATCATTCTTACATAATAATTCTTGTGAATGTGTCAAATCTGAATTAGATTATTTGCATTACCGACAACTCAAACAAGTATAGAAAGTGGACAATGGATTCATTATAAACCTATTTCATCTCTAAGTGATGATGGGCCTATGGAATTCCAAGTTCCTGGTTCCGGATTTATCACATACTTTACTTCATATAAAAGCCAAAATATTAAATCAAGTTTATTCATATATAAATATTATCTTTAATCAGGATACGTTTTTGATAAATGGTGTTGAAATGTGTGTAAAACTTATCCGTTCAAGGGAATCGTTCAACCTTATGTCTTCAACAAGTGATATAAAGGTTAAGGTACATATATCCGATGTAACGCTTATAATTCGTAAAGCGCGTATTAATCCAAGTGTATTCCTTTCTCATCAAAAAGTTTTGGCTACTACAACCGCAAAATATCCAATCACGCGGGCTGAAGTGATTTTTTTTTTACAATTCCATCTGGCATACAGGGTAAAACACTTGATAATGTTTTTCTAGGGCAAATACCAAAACGTTGCATTATAGGATTTGTAAACAATACCGCTTTTAATAGTAGATTAAGTAAAAATCCTTATGATTTCGATAACTTTGGTATTAACACATTTAGTTTGTATATCGATGGGGTACATATTCCTTCAAAGGCATTACAACCACATTTTAATAGTGGGGTTTATACGGCCATGTATCATACATTGTTCTCAGGAACGGGTATTCATTTTATGAATGAGGGTAATGGTATAAATAAGGATAGATATGCAAAAGGTTATTGTCTTATGGCATTTGACTTAACCCCTGATTTAACCGCATCTTCAACTTCACACTGGAACTTAATTAAACATGGAAGTGTTAGATTGGAGGTGAGGTTTGAAAACGCTATAAATGAAACAATTAATTGTATTGTATACGCTGAATTTGATAATTTAATTGAAATAATAGATAAGAACCGGAATGTAAGCGTTGATTTTAGTAGTTAGATAAATTTTGAAACTAGGTATCTATATAAAATAGGTATGATGATATTAACTCATATGTGAAAATACCTCGAAAATACTACTACTAGACATGAATTTGAAAGAATCTAGGAACCTTAAGTGAACTTCATGGCCATTAACTTTTAGCTTTTTGCTGAAAGAAATATATTTTTCCGTATTTTGAGGAATTATTTCGATATCTCCTTCTTGTTTTTAACGCGTGTACAATGAAGTGAGCATCATAGTTACTTAAATTATGTAAAAATATAGGTATGAAATGAGGAGCTCTGAACTTAGTACTACGTAAATTATGTGCGACACCCCTAAACAAACCCGTATTCCAATCAAAATCTAAAGTAGATTCTAAACCAAGATCTTTCGAACAAATGTAACAAGCTTTTGTTTGAAGAACATCTGCCTGTTGCCAATCTTTGAGTACAATAGGTGGTTTTTTGTCAGAACAATTTCTTTTGTGGATGTCACAGACATCTTTTCAGATTTTCCATGAAACTGTTAGCACAATCAGATCCTGTATACGTCTTATATACTGATAAATTATCATCATATGAACATTTAATATAATAACCATATATATCACGAACTCCTTTTAAAAAAAATATCTTTTAATGGCATACGTGGCAATCTATTGCGTTGGTTCATCTCATACGTACTAATAGAACTCAAAAGGTCGTTATTAATGGGTTTCAGTCACAGATTAATCATGTGACATCTGGCGTTCCTCAGGGGTCCATACTTGGCCCACTCCTGTTTGTATTGTTTATAAATGATATTGAGCAGTGTTTCCTCAACTGCAATTTCTTGCTCTATGCAGATGACCTCAAAATTTTCAAGCCCATCAAGAATATCTTAGATTGTATTCTGCTTCAGGAAGACTTAAAGAGGCTCTCTGCTTATTGTTTAAATAATAAGTTGCAGTTGAGTCTACCCAAATGTAGCTTTATTAGTTTTTCAAAGAAAAAACAAAATATCAACTTTGACTACTCCCTTTGTAACGTAACTCTTAACGAAGTTTCTTCGATATGCGACCTTGGTGTCACTGTATATAATAAATTGCATTTGGACATTCATGTTGAAAATATAATAAATAAGGCCTATAAAATGTACGGATTTATCATGAGATCTGCTAAAGATTTTAAGAAATCCTATATATATTTGTATCTTTATAAGACCTTAGTGCGATCCCAATTAGAATTTGCTATACCTGTATGGAATCCATTATATAATAAGTATAACGACATGTTAGAAAGTGTACAACGTAAATACTTAAGATCTATGCATTACAGATGTTATAATTCATATCTATCGTATGACCAACTTCTACATAAGTATGATCTACTTACTCTGCAATCCAGACGTAAGCTGTTAGAGTGTATGGTACTTCATGGAATTATTCACAATAAGTTCGATTGTACTGAGCTGACTGGCAGGCTGTGTTATGTTGTCCCGAGAACTATTCAGGTGCAGGAAGTTCGTGCTCGTAAGTTCTTCGCCATTGCGAGGTGTCGTACGAATGCTGGTAAACGTTCACCTCTGCAGCGCATCTCTGATAATTATAATTCGCTGTTCCTGGATGCTGACATATTTTCGCTTTCTGAGGCGCAATTCAAGCGGTCCATCCGTATCTTACTGGAATCACTTATATAATTTTAGTTAATATATATTTGTTTTTTTTTGTATAGGCAAACAATATTTTGACCGACTTGTTTCATCTGGTTCATTAAATTTTAATTAAGTGAAATACGTAGGAACTTATTCTGTTTGGCTCAGCAGTAATTCTGTCTTTTTTTTAAATTTATTATTTTTATTTTAGTATAAAAGTAGTTATGCTTTGTATTTTTATATTTTGTTGTTGCTTAGCATCACACTGTCTTATAAACTTTTTTTTTTTAAGTAACTTGTGGTTAACGTCTTTGACTGCATATTTGTTTAAGTAACCTAAGAAAATATGATTTAAACCCTTATATGTAATATGTAGTTGTTTGTTGACCCAAATAAAGAGAGAAAAAAAAAATGATAAAAACGAATTATTGAAATAGGTATACAACTGACGAAGATATGGCAAAACATACATAAAGAAAACAGTTGACTTGAGAACCACCTCCTTTTGTGAAGTCTGTTCAAATAATACGCAGCTAATGAAAGTTGCGGTGCACTATTTAACTGTAATCGTAATTTGATTTTAAATATGCTCCACACATTTTTAAAACATCAACTTAATAGTAGGTACCTAGTTGTGTTTTAAAAACTGTTTCGTTAATGCGATAAGAATTTATAACCACATTCCAAGGACCATTCGGGATCTACCCCTGCAACATTTTAAGAAGAATTTAAAAACCTGGCTCCTTGACAAGTCCTTCTATACGTTGAACGAATTCATTTCTCAATGAAGTGCTTTTTGGTCTTGACATTGTCTATGTAAAGTACTAATTGATAATGTACTCATATTGACATTTTATAATTAATACTATACTTTGACATTTTCCAATCTAATTTAATAATTTTTAATTTGTTAATGTATGATTTAATTATTATTTTTTATTAATGTGATATACTACTTGACATTGTTATGTAATGTGCTAATCGATTTTATGAGGTAATATTGATATTTAATATTGATAATTATTGATAGACATTTTCTAATTTAATCTAATAATGTATGATTTGTTAATGTATGATTTTTATTTTTATTACTGTGACATACTACTCACATAATGAAATGAAAATGTAATAATTTAAAAATTGTAATTTAATTTGCATACTCTTCTGAGAGTGGGACATTGTACTTTATAATTTTATATCATCTTATCATACTATGTTTTCTGCAAATAAAGAAATTTATTTTTTATTTATTATTGTAAAAGTAACAATGCAACAACCCTCACTAAATGTGTTGTTATGAGTTTATTGTTTAGCGCGAAGGTCAAGATGTGTTTTTAATTTTTTTTTAAGTAAGTCCGAAACGTCTCCGCGTCGCATCGCGTCTCGGCGTCTCGGTCGCCCGCACGTGGGATCAGGGGGGCGATTCTCGCGCTGAAATATATAATATATATCCTTGATTTCTTAAGTAAAAATGTAAGTAATATCTCTACTACTATTAAAATCATCTTTGATAATCCATTACTGTCGAAGATTGCTTTCAGTGAGCTTTTAATACAGATTTTTTACTCAAAAAAAATGGCGAATTCGAAATGTCAAAGGCGCGAGAATCAGGCCCCAGTGTAGCTGTGCGGGCTTTGTGAGGGTGACCGACTCAGCTAAAGCTAATTTATATACGCATTCAAAAGCAAAAGCCAGACAAGTTAGGCCAGTTCCCGGGTGCACGGCTCGTGATAAGACGTGCCGTGCATAGCAACGCAAAACTCTTTGCTAAGTATTTGTATTTGTGATGCACAAAAAATTTAAAGTGATAAATGTTGAGTGAAGAAAATGTGTGGATAAGTTATGTTTACCCTGTGTTTTGCATCCTGGATAAAGGACTATTAATCGGTTACAAAGTTAAAGGTAAGTCTATTGAATATTTATTTTTTGTTTGTTGGAAAATTACCACGCATTAAGACCCTGTTACGAATTTTCTTATGTTTTAATTTATTGTAAAAAAACTTATAACTAAATCTTTATTACCCATAGCTCGTAGCGATATGAGACAATCGCGTACCTATTATAGGCACTATTTTTTGTGTTGAAGTCCAAAAATCCAAAATGTTTATTTCTTTGATTTTAGTTACGTATTCTATTTCTAATGTTTTACAAACCTAGATATGCATTCAAAATATTTCAAACACCTCAACGTGCCTCAACACAACATAAGTTAGCGGTAGTGATTATTCCTGACGAGATAGTAGACTTATCATATCAACATTGACATAAGGAAAATAATATATACACTAATGTTAAAAGGTTGATTAACGAAAGTTGGCGCGTTATCAGTACTCTACTCACACACTAATGCAATTTCCCATAAAAACAAATCACACTCGTAAGTTTGACGGCGCGAGAGAGAGACAGACAGACTATTCTTGATGACCGACCATGCCATGCAGTCAAGTCTTCATGCAGTGCAACGAACAACACACCGCGCGCGCGGTGCGCTTATTCACAAACATGTATGTTGTACGGTGCCAACTTTTGTTAAGGTGGTACGACTTCCATACAAACAAACATTGCAAAATTATTGGTTCATCATACCTTAATAATTCATGAATACATGCGCAAATAACTCGTTTCAGTTATTTGTTTGCGCGAAATAATTAAAAAAATTAACTTTTATACATAAATCACGAATAAACTAATATCTTATAATTTCAATAATTCTACGTATATGTGTGTGACTCATCGCATTTATATAAGTACAATTAATTAAGTACATTTTTTAATAATTTTGCGCAAACTTTAATTGAAACGAGTTAGTTGCACATGTATTTATGAATTATTAATTTATGATGAACCAATTATATTAATGTGCAATGTTTGTTTGTATGGAAGTCGTACTAACTTAATCAACCTTAGCTCCTTTTTAACCGACTTCAAAAAAAGGAGCAGGTTCTCAATTCGACGGAATCTTAATTTTTTTTTATGTAGGTATGTTACTCGATTACTCGAAGACGGCTGGACAGATCAGCGTTTTTTTTTTGTTTAAAAGGGTATACTTCCCATTTGGTCTCATTGTCATCATGTCAGGATCTGATGATGGGATCCTGGAGAATTCCAGGGAACTCTTAAAATATTATAGGCACTCCTATATCAATTTCAGTGTTTTCTATAGCAACTCATGCATATGCTTCCAGAATACACCATTTGTGTGTGGTACTGATGATGAAGACCACAAATGGTCATGCGGTTAATAAGCAATATATGCTCGACTCATCAATAAGTATCGTCCCTGCACTGGCAAAAAGCAGCATTTTGAAAAAGGTGATGAGGATGATCTCTTCTACCTTTAAAAATTGTGAAATAAAAAAACTTTTTATTCCTTGGCTGTCACCGACTCCAAAAGGTTAATTTTTTGCTTATCAGTTTTTTGAAGTTGGTTTTTATTTTTTTTATAAAAAGCTTTCAGCGAGCATGTATTCAAAACTAAATAAGTTTTTTAAAAGTCTACAGACTAAATAAACATGTATAAATTATATTACATATACTTACAATATTTACTTTAGCATCCACATTGTACAATAATATTATGTGTACAGTCAGGGAACTTCTCTGTTTGTTCCCCGATTGTAAGATGGAATTATTAAGTACACGTAGAACCTATTCATACCATGGTGTATACTTGAATCATTGACATTGTCAAAATTTTTCATTTCACATGGGACTTGCACAAACTACTTACGGTCAGAGACAATTAAATAATGAATGAAATAATGTTTTATAACATATTCTTTCTTAAAGGGTCTCTTATTACACCAATTTCAATATTGTATTGTATCTCATTACCTACTTGTGCGTTATTGTAATGTAAAACGCACGGTTTATCAAGATGCTCCGTCTAAAACGAACGGTACTTTTTTAATTCATAGCAATAGTTATTTGTTATGCACGGCTGGAAAGTTGGTTATTAGCGGCGAGTTACCTCTATTGAAACCTGAGCAAGTGAAGGATTCTAGGATTGAACTATGAGCGTAGCGCTTGGTTTAAAGATTGAAGGATTTCAAAGGTACAAGACGCTAAAAACTTTTCTACCGAGCGCAACACACCAATTTTCACCACACAAAGGAGAGGAACATTTTATAGTTGTTTCTGCGGTCAACTTCAGGTAAAAAATTCTTTAAACAAATAGTTTAATCTAAATATACTTTATTCTTGTTGTTTTAATGATATAAAAAACAAAAATAATAAAAAAAGGTAGTATTATAGTTAATTCAACGTTATTTAGAGTAGGAATATATTGTTACTTATAAATAAAAAGAAAAACGATTCGGTAAATGTTGACATTAACATTAGGTACAAGACAAAGACAATTATAAAAATAAAGGTTTATGTCACGTTCCGAAATCCAATCATAGGTTGTGAAATCTCACCTAGTCTAAAATTAAAAATTCTTATAACAAATAGTTTAATCTTATTGTTATTGTTTTTATGATTCAATGAACTGAACTAATATAATAAAACCAAAACAAAGTATTATAATTAATTCAAAGCTATTTAAATGAGAATTAAATGTAACAAAGAAGTCAATAATGCGATTCGGAACGCATTATGACTTATTTTTAGGTATTAAATTAAAAAAATACTTTACCGCCCTAGGCCTCAAAATGCGCACGAATTTTCTACGCAGAAACTGAATGACAAAACCTCCTTTTACGAGCGTGTGAGGTGAAAAGAGTTTTTATGTCAAAAAAGAGGTCAACATTTTATGAATAAAATTAACTTTGGGACATAATAATAATAACTTGACAACATTAAAAATGCCAACTGGCAACGTAATAATAAATTTTACAAATTGTTCAAATTTTTATAACTGCTTTAACAAGTGATTAAAAATTTATTCGTCCGAAAAGTCCGATTTTTATTTATTTCCTCGCAAATATGTTATGAAACGTCGTATGACATATAGGTAGGTGCGCTTTGATAATTACAACCTCAGGGGGGCTATTCTCGCGCTGAAATATGTCGAATTCGACATTTTTATATCCTTAATTTCTTTATTAAAAATGTAAGTAAAATCTCTACTACTGTCCAAATCCTTTAATTTCAATTATCTTTAATAATCCTATAATGTCGAAGATTGCTTTTAGTGAGCCTTTAATACAGATTTTTGACTCCAAAAATGTCGAATATCGCCTCGGCTGTAATTATCAACTTACCGCACTTAATGTACTATCATAATGTACTATTATTCAATTGAACTCATTTCAAGTATTTTTTAATCGTCAGTTTTGCCCTACCACCCATTTAAGACTCTTTTAACTGACAAGAAAAAAAGGGCGCAAAAAAACTTATCAGCTTTATAAAAATGTTAATGATATTTATATATAATAGGTATATCATTTACGTAATACATTACAAAATATAAGCAAAACTTTAACTGTGATAAGACTAACACAAAGACTAATTATTATTATTTCCACGCATTTTTGTCGTTTAGGTAATCGTCTATGGTATAATAGCCCTTGCTAGTGAGTTGCGTTTTAACAATTGCTTTAAATTTCTCTAGTGGCACTTCAGTTACATGTTGTGGAACCTTATTATAAATTGCGATACATCTACCCAAGAATGAGTTCCCAGTTTTTTTGTAATCTAAGTTTTGGAACATTTTTTTTTGAAAAACTTATTATAGTTATTTCTAACGCACAATAGATTTCCATAGATGTACTGAGATGCAACCGTTAATATATAAATTTCTTTGAATAATTCTCTGAGAGACTCTCTTGATCGTAAGTTGTATATAGCGGGTACGGCCCTTTTTTGTAGAATGAAAATATTATTAATATTAACAGCTGAGCCCCGTGCAAATATTGTTACTTTTGTAACTAAATAAATATTATTTTAGATATTTTTTTATCTTAAACCATATACCCGACATTGCTAAGGGTACTATCAGGAATCTAAATATATATAACTCAAAGGTGATTGACTGACATAGTGATCTATCAAAGCACAGCCTAAACCACTGGACGGATCGGGCTGAAATTTGGCATGCAGGTAGATGTTATGACGTAGGCATCCGCTAAGAAAGGATTTTTTGAAATTCTACCCCTAAGGGGGTAGAATAGGGGATGAAAGTTTGTATGAAAGTCTGTCAGTTTTGAAGTTACGATTGGTGTTTAGGTTGACATTTGAAAATAAATATTTACCTGTCTCGGCGTTTTTGAAAATTTCACCCCCAATAGTGTGAAAATGGGGATGAAGTTGTGTAAGAAAAGTCCATTATTTTCAAAGTAAGAGTGTTAGGATCTCCAAATTTTGTACTCAGGTTGAAATTAAAAATAAACATTTACCTGTCTCGAAGTTTTTCAGAATTCTACCCCAAAGGGGTGGAAAGGGGGATGAAGTTGAGAAATAAAAGTCCTTTATTTTCAAAGTAAAGGTCACTCATTTTTTATAAGGCTTATGGTTGGAAATTAAAAACAAATAAACCTTTATTTTTTGATTTATACAAGTCAACCCCTAAGAGGGTAAAAGGGGGTAAACAATGTTAAAATCGATATGGGTGTCGTTATTGAGGTTTTGAGGCATCGATTTTGAAGTCCGACGCGGTGGACATAATTCAACCCTTAAAGGTTTGAAAAAAGGACTTTAAATTTTGTTTAGAAAAATTATGCAAAATAGACATAGCGACTTTTTACGAGTTGGAATATTTTTTTAAATACTACGTGACATCAAATACTTCTCCATTCGCACTTATCCATGCTAATATTATAATGTGAAAGTGATTATTGCCTGTCTGTCTGTTTCCTTTCTCGAGTAAACCACTGAAAAGATTTTAGTGAAAATTGGTATGAACATAACTCGAACCGTGGAGATAGACATAGAATACTTTTTATTATGATAAATGGCACCACTTCGCGACATTCTAAGTCCGCGCGATAACCTAATTCCTCGCGGATGTAACGGCATTAAAGTCCGTCATTCGTTGCATTAGAATCCTATCCTATCCTACTAATATTATAAATGCGGAAGTTTGTGAGGATGTTTGCATAGATGAATGTTTGTTACTTTTCACGCAAAAACTACTGAATCGTTTTCGATAAAATTTGGCACACAGATAGAAGATAGCCTGGATTAAAACACAGGCTACTTTTTTCCGGGAGTCTCACGGGAATGAACGGGAATCTCGCAAAACGGATTTGAATGAAATTCGGGACACAGACACTTTATAGCCTAAAGAGGAATATATGATACTTTTTGTCGCATTAAAATATCTCATTCCTAAGAGAAAACATAAAAAATCAATGTGGGGAAAAAAGGCGGCGCCACATAATTTTAGAAATTCTGCTATCCTACTAATTTTATAAATGTAAAAGTGTAGATGTGTCGATGTTTAGATGTTTGGATATTTGTTACTCAATCACGCAAAAATTGTTGAATAGGTTTGGATGAAATTCGGGATGTCCTACGGGAAAGTGAGTTCAAAAATCAATGCGCGCTAAAATATATTGAGCCACATAATCTTAGAAAATTTACTACTCTACCCTATATCATAAAAATGTGAAAGTTTGCATGTTTGTTCGGGATAAAGATACTTTATAGCATTGAGAGGAACATACCTTATTGTCGCGTAAAAATCCCTATTTTCTACGGGATGATAATACACTACAACGTAATAGGTGGCGTAAGTTGTATTTTCTAGTGAATTGTGGAATTAGCCTAGGTGAAAAAGAAAGATATTTCTTTTTTCTTTTACTAAATCTTTCTGGACCAAGTTTGAAGACCAGGCGGACGAAGTCGCGGGCGGAGGCTAGTAAATTAATAAATTTCGCACAACACACAAATGGTCTAGCCCATGGTATTCATTTAAGTACTTGTATACTAGATAATGGATAAACAAACATGCTTATACCCTTTTTTGTAAATACATTCATAATAATACCTATTACCCAGACCAAGACAAATAGACATGATTTGATTACGCATGCACCCAAATATTGGTATTGTCTGGGAATCGACCCCGGACCATCTGCGCTGTAGACAGGTATTATCTGTGGGTATAATAATATCACAGTCGTTGAATAGTTATTAATGATTGAACCCACGACGACGTCATCGTGGATCGGACGTACCGTGCAAAAGATAGGATAACCGTTTAAAATAAATATTAAACAAATTGTATTAAGTAGGTAATGTTTTAATCACCGGGCGTTGAGTCAGACGGTTTGTTTATATCCCGGGTAGGATAAACCAACTGTGAATGAACGTTGTATGACTATAATGACAATATAATGAATACATATTTTTAAAAAGACTCCAATTTGTAGTAAAAATTATCGTACTTAAATACATTTTTAATGAGAAGATAACAAACGGCGGTAGGTATCGATTGAGTAGTGATTTTGTACGATTCATGATTGTAGTTTATTAAAGATCTTTCCATAAGACTGGTTCACGCCTCAGGAGACCTGAGAGCTGGTGCCTATCTTGCCCAGCGGCTGAGTCTTTGCATTCAGCGGGGCAACAGCGCCAGTGTTCTCGGTACTATGCAATGCGGCTGTGAGTTGGACGGCGTATTTTTGTTATAGTATAAGATTTTATATTTAACGGTTTCTTGATTGTAATTTGTTTATTTATTTATTTAGTTGATTCAGACAACCAACAGCTGCAATAGGTACCTACATATAAAATTATTCCATTTAGGTCTTAAATAAAGCCAATTACATGTTTCCATAACTATAAAAAAAAGAAAATATCATTACAATAAAATATCATTAAATCATGAAATAGCAAATTAATTGAATGAGTTAATTAATTAAGTACAAATTAATTTCACCGAATTACTGTTTGGGTTGTTCTTCATCTACACAAATATTTTCAAAGGAATGAGAACATTTAAGTACAAATTACTTAGTTACTTTATGTATACTTTGGTATAATAATGTTTATAATATGTATAATATTATGTTTTAGTTAAACTAGATGATACAATATAATATTACCTGTTATTACAGTTTTCTAAAATCTTCGTTTTCATTAAGTTTTTTGTAATATTACAAGTAAATATAAAATTCTTTAGTTGAAGTATTAATCTTGTCAGGTATAGGAAAATGAGACATATTAAATATAAATATGAATTATCATTATTGTGAGATGAAGACAAATGAGGCCGCCTAGGGAAAAAGGGTAATTAGGTATATAGAACATGCAGATTGTCTATTCTAAGTTCATAGAAATATATTTTTATGACTAGCGGATCCTCGCGGTTTTACCCGCGTGGTGCCCGTTCCTGTGGGAATATCGGGATAAAATATAGCCTATGTCACTCGGGAGAAATGTAGCTTTTTAATGGTCTAAGAATTTTCTAAATCGGTCCAGTAGTTCCTGAGATTAGCGTGTTCAAACAAATAAACTCTTCAGCTTTATAATATTAGTATAGATTTCGACTATTCTTTTTCCCGTGCAAATTTACGAAAATAGGTTGTTTTCTCATTTAATTTAAACAATAAAATCTAAATATAATCATTGCAAAACGGAGTCACTCTCAAATGACTTCGACTTTTCTAGGGTGTATCCTTGCCGATAACCGAAAACTGCAACTTCTTGCCCTGAACCTTCATTGCGAAGTGTGCTGCAAAGAAACTAGGCGTCCGTCCTCTCTAAGGCTAGGATACTTCTCTCCGAATCAACTGCTCTTTTTATACAAAGCGCAGATTCGAGTTGCATGTTTATCGGTCTTTTATAGAATACACTTGAGTGTACGAGAGAACTGTACGACCTTGTTCCTTCAGCCCCTTTCCACCATCGGGGTACCAGATGCAGGTTAACTTATCACCCATACGTCGCCGTCGTTGCCATTCCAAGAGTCCGTACCAAGCACTTTGCTGACTTCTATAGCAATGGAATCATGTCCCTACCTAACCTGCAAAAAGTTATCGAACAAAATGGCACCTACATACTTTAGTATATAGTACATAAATAAACTATATTTTGAATTTTCTTAAAAAAAGGCGAATAAAATTTTTGCCCAACCTATTATATTGTGGTCTCAAAAAAATATTTTTAAATAGTACGATGTAGTCAACAACACGTACGGCTTTATATTTGCACTACGAAAACAGCCGCTAATACGAGTGTCATAACTAATTTCACAATGTTCGTTCACCCAACTTGCGGCACTTAAAAATGGGTAGTATTTAACCGATTGACTAAAATTTTTGAGCGTTAAAAATACTAGGTGAGTGACTTATTCGCCAATCTAAGCTAACCTAACAACCCAACCAAGATACACCTAGATCATCTTATGTTTTGGCGCGCACTGTTCATTGAAATAAATCAACTTTTACGGATATCAAACGCACTATATTTCACGAACTAAGCTGTAAAAGTTTTTCAGCTGCCGTGTGTCATCCCGTGACCACGGTCGAAATATGGTTAGCCGGACCAAGAAAAATCCACAAATTTGACAATAAATAAACATGTAAAATCAATAATTTTGTTCCCGTTACAACTGGCATCCAAGTTTATTTAACTAATTGGTGACAATATTAATGACAGAATTATTAAGATCTGTATGGTGGATCGCTGGGGTAGAATTCCTAAAAGGTAAGCCGATGGGAACCGGTATGTATGGACTCTTCGCCACTGATATTTAGGGTATTGGCTGTCGTTATATAATTCAGTGGATAAAACGAGATGACCTTTTTTGTCCACCACGCTTGTACTGGGGACAGTACACTGAGCGTCATTGCTATAAATATTCACTCAAATTGTTACCATTGAGTTATTTTTATACGCTGTTAATTTTAAGGTAGACAGCAGTTTGTTTTTGAATTAATATTATAACAGTGTTATTCTAGTAAGATATCAATTATGATATCTTGCAAAGGTGTGGTGATGACGAAATGATGTATGTGTAATGAAATGAACCAAAGATGACGTCATAACTTCTCTTCTTTTCATTTTCTTATTGTGCTACGCTAGGGGTCAAATCGATTAATATGGCCTAAAAGAATCGAACCAATTTTCATGCTTTTAACAAGATTTGCAGGATTTTACCGAATTTCGGGTGTACCACACTGTTGCGTGCGGCGTGGCGGAGTGACAAGTAGTTTTTAGGAAGTTTATTCCATGGAATTAATGGGTACTACGTAGTACTTAATAATTCAATGGTCTATGCTAAAGGTCTATTTTATTCATGTAAGTAATAAGTACTACGTAGTACACATAATTTTCATGATATTTTGTTTCGCGTTGTAAAAGTCAAATAAAGTGAGAAGTGACAGAGTGTCATATCAAAAGTGTATATAGTATTTGGTCATACTCTTTGTGCGTCTGTGAAACGTGCTAATGAATGTTATTGTTTTTATAATTTTGATCAAGGATTTAGACATGCTTAGTAAGTACCATTTGAATCAGCATTTAGTTTATTTGCTTATGAAGTGTAGCTGTCTCTCTCTTCGCGGTGTATCGTTCTTGCTTGGCGGTTTCGTAAGCGCATACGCGAGGGGCTTGTAATCGGTATAGTCTGACATTCATGCCTTCTATGTACTTTCTGAAGTGTTTGTCGGCAGTGTATATCGCTAAGAATTCGCGGTCATATTAGTAGGGGAGTCCACGATGCCAAATGGGGATTTACTCGAGCGTCATAGAGATCTATTGGGTTGCAAAGCTTAGATGATAAGAAGAAAAAAAATGTTACATAATGTATACCTTTTCATCGGTGGGGGAAGCGATATATATATATATATATAGATTTTCAAATATGTAAAAAAAAACTGTTGCATTGACATACTCGAGCGCGTCAGATATTGATAGCACTATGTCCTACGTATTTTTAATAATGTACGTATGTTAATCTGATCGTTTGCATGGTGGTCGTAGGTAGGGGTTAAAAAAAAATATGACCGCGTCAGATTTTCTAAGGGGGTGTTAAGTGAACCTAATAAAGCTCTCATTCAATATTCTGACGATTTCGATGTGACGTAGACTTGCAGTCATTATTGTAATGTGCAAAAAAAAAATCGCCATTTTGAAATACTCAAGCGCGTAAGATTAAGATATATATGGTTCATCTTTATGTCCCAGACGTGCTGTCTCATAATCTGACGATTATCTAGAGGGATTCGCCTAATCCAACTATTTTTTTTTTAAATCATTGAACTTAATTAATTAAGAAGCTCGGGAAATAGCATGCAAATAAAGGAGTGTATGTTTTTTTTAAGTAGAATACTTGTTTTCTATCTTACTTTCCTTCGGCTTGTGAAAATCGTCGGATTAGATATTTTTCGTTATCGTTGAATTCTTTCCTTCAAAATAAAAAAAAGGCCACGCTCGAGAATGCCGAGATGACGTTTTTTTACAACTTTGTAGCCCTCCCCTTTCTTTGCTTCACTCTCAAATTGTCAGATTAGTGGAATATACACTTTTTAGCATGTAATTAACTCACTCTACCTTAGGTTATCTGACGCGCTCGAGAATGTGTGATGATCAATTTTTTTTTACTAATCGGATCTTTTATCCTTGACGGGCGGTCTTATATATGGGGCTCATATTTGGTGGAGGTACTTAATCGGGTACAAGGTATCCCCCTGTATATTAATCTTACGCGCTTTAGTAAAACCCGAAATCTCCGCTTGGGCTCCCCTACTATATACACTGTACCTATTTGCGTGTCGGTCAGGCTTTTCGAGTAAAATGCTAGTGGCTTTCAGCTGTGATTGTCTTTTGTTGCAGTACTGCGCCCATGCTTGTGTCGGATGCGTCGCTCATAATCGCTAGTTCCGCGCCGGGTATGGGGTGTGAGAGCGTCGTTGCTTGTTTGATGCTATCACGGCAACTCTCAAAAGCTTCCACGGTTTCTGGTGTCCAAGTGATTGCAGTCTTGTCCTTTTTCTTGGCGTTATGTAGGAGGTTGTTAAGTGGCTTCTGTTTTTCTGTTTGTTTTGGTAGTCAATCACGATAAAAATTGATAATTCCTAAAAATCGTCTTAATTCTTCTATTGTTTTCGGTTGTGGTAGTTAGTGATTGCATCGGTTTTATCTTCGAGCGGTTTAATGCGTTCTTTCGTTACTTCGTAGCCCAAGAAGTTTAATTTATCTTTTCCAAATTCTGATTTTACAATGTTGACACTGAGGCCATTTTCATTTAATCGGTGTAATACGCTGTCTATGTTGTCTGTGTTCCTCTTCTGTATTGGAGTATATAAGTAGGTCATCGATATAGGCGAAAGTGAAGTCTTCGAGGCCGGCGAGGATCTGATTGATGAAGCGGTGGAACGTTTGGGCTGCGTTTCTTAATCCGAAGGTCATCCTTGTAAATTCGAACAACCCAAACGGTGTGATTACGGCTGTTTTCTGGCAATCTTCTTCTTTTTCATTTTGATCCAATAGTAAGCCTTTTGAATGTCAAGCTTGGATAATATCTTCTTATTGTGTAGTCTGAAGGTAAAGTTTTGGATTCTTGGAATTGGGTATCGATCCGGAATCGTAAGTCGCCGCAGATACGTAGCTGTCCGTTGCTTTTCCTAACGATGGTGATCGGACTTGCCCATGGTGAAAGCGAAGGTCTACATATGCCCATCTCAACCAATCTCTCAAATTCTTGCAATGTCAAAGTCAAAGATTTTTATTCAAATAGGCTTATAGATAAGTACTTTCGAATAGTCCAAAAATTGTTTTCCCTACCAGCCATTCAGGACATCTTTTAACTGATAAGAAGAACGGCCGCAAGAAACTTATCAGCCTTAACAGAAACAACAGCATTTACAATGGAACATGTTGTTGCCAAACACTTGACTTCGATGTATCTATCGGGTGTAAGTGGGCGTGGTCGGGCGAAAAGGGGCGGTCCTCTTGTTTGTAGTTCGTGCGTAATGTCGTGTGAAGGTGCTTGGTTCGTTGCCATAGGTCGTTGAACTTCTGGATATTTGCTGAGTAAGTCGTAGTATTGATGTGACTTGTCTACGACGTAAACTGTTGGTTCTTCGCTTTGTTTGTATTGAGATGGTGTTGATGGAGAAGTTGGTAACTTCATCTAGTAGTTTCTACTTATGTAGATAGACGAGAATTTTGAAATGACTAAGACATCGGCTCCGATGATTGAAGTTTTCACGTCCGCTATGATGAATGTCCAGCGGAAACAATGACGCAGCCCCGGATCCAACTCTATTGTCTTCTCTTCATAAGTTTTAGTCCGGGTGTTATTGTCTGCGTAGAATGTGTAGGTGTTGTCTGCCGATCTCTTTCCTTTGTTTCTTCCTGCGAGGACGTATATTTCGGCGCCTGTGTCTACGAGGAAACGCTCTCTTGTGTGACGATCGTATACACATAGGCGGTTGCTTGCGTTGAGTACACCGACGTCCGCCACGGTCGATGCTGATATTAGTTTTCCGGATTCTTGTCTCTTCTCGCGCACGGTGATTCGTATCGGCTTGCCTTGTCGCCAATTTGTAATGATATCTGCATAGCCATGTACCACTTTTGGGCTTCTTTCTTGATCCACTATATGATCTTCTTGAGTTTGAACATGAACGGGAGGAAAGGGAAATTGTAGTGTGGATGATATGGCGGTCTGCTCCTTAACTCTGCTATTTCTAATGTTAACTTTTCTATTTGCTGCGACAGGATTTCAAAATAACCTTGATGTCTGGAATAGGTCTTGCGTGTTTTTGTGAAGTCGAAGGTGCAGAGATAAACTTGTACATTGCGGCGATATGGGCTGGTTGTGAGTATTCCGTCATCTTATCGGCCATAGCTGCAAGCGTGTCGAGTGTTGATTCGCTGTTTACAGATAAAACTATTTGTATTTGAGAAGGAATCTTCTTCGGTTAACATGCTGCCTCCAAGTTCTCTCATTCGCCGCAGTAACTGGGTAGGCTTCTGATCGCTGAGTTCTAAATCCCCTATCAGTTTTTGAAAATTCTTGAGATCTGACTGTTCGTAGACAGAAAGAAGTCGATCCTTTAAAACTTGATATTTTTTGTTTCAGGCGGCTTGTATAATATATAAGTCAAATGTTGTAAATCTGCCGAATGCAATAATTGTTGGAGCACATACCGGTATTTTTGGTCATCCGATGTCTTTAATGGGTCTACAACAGCTTCAAACTGTATAAACCATGCTCGTGGATATTCCGACCAAAACAGCAATAATCTCGATTGTAGTGATACAGCTGCTAGGTCGAGTTTGCTGGTTTCTGCATTTAATACTTGTTCTTCCTTAATTACGGTTTCTCAGCGTCGGTAGGTCACCACTATTCTAAAGTTATTTAATAAAAATAAAAACAAAACAATTGTTTACCATTAGAATTTTTGTTGGCTGAACTTGTGATATTCGAATTCGAACTCTAGAGAACTCTTTATTAAAAATCACTTTTTATTTGTTAACTTTTTTATTCTGCCATGGCTTTGGGCAATAGTGCATCGAACACTAAAAAGTTTTTATAGCACAAGTAAACCACAAAGGATACATTATTTATTATAAAACAAAACAAATCGAAAGAAATAACATAAACTTAAACAAATTAATTTACAATAAAAATAAACATGTAACTATCCATACTCTATACATTATTTACATAAGGGAAATTATAAGTACATCCACAGAATTTTTAATTGGCTACGTGATTAAACTTCTTTTTTTATAACCAAGTCCCGGGAAAATATATTAGCCCCTAATAAACTAATTCGTCTTTTTTACAACGCCCACTAAATATTTTAAACAAAGCGGCAAGTAAAGATCAACAATTATTTTAACTTGTCCTTCTGATGTAACTTGACACGTAATTTACTAACTCAGCCACGGATTTTGTAACTTAACATTATTTTAAGTTTTACAGCATCGACACAAGTTCCTCAGAAACTGTAATTTAAAGCTTCAATAAGCAACATCATATAATTATAACTTCGCATGTAAAATGATACATCATAATTCTATATCGTGAAAATAGCCTCTTTTAAATTTGGCGCGAGTGCGCGATATGACAGCGACCAGCCATTTGCACCAATCAGATATCGTCTTTCGGTTCATGAACCGACGAGTTACCATCCTGACCAGCGTATTTGTTTACTGTGTGTTCGTCCGTGCGTTTGTATTTTGTTTTTTCACAAGTTTCGTCTGTAATTTATTAAAGTTTTCGATTAGTTATGACGTTGTCTCGTTTCTTAGTGGTGGCAAAGGAGATGATCATAAGCTGGTCACAACAAGCAACAGAACAGCCCTTCGCGATACAACCTATATTGCATAATAATTAATTGGATATCAATGGGCTAAAACTGATACCAAAATTAAGCAACACCTATTTGATTCCATACAAAGACTCCAAAAATAATTAAGCTGAGAAAAAATTCAAGCAATTTGACGAATACAAAAAAGTTTTTTTTTCATCTTGGAACGTTACACTACCATACACTCAGAGCAACTGGGTTACTGGTTACTGTGATTGCCCAGACTTTTATCGCAAGTACATTTGCAAGCATGTGATAAGTATTGCAATCAGACCGAAATACGCGACCTCACCATTAGCAGCAAAAGCGCAACCGCTTGGATTAAAAAGAAAGCGTGGAAGGCCAACCAAACTGCGAGCAGCATTAATAATCCAATAATGGTTTATTATTTTTCGTATTTTTTAATTACATATTAATTAGAAATGTCTTAATAAAAAGTTGTTTTTTTTAAATAGGGTTTTTTATTTTGTTCGTCCTTAATAGTTCCTAACTAATATTAGTTGCTTTCATATAGTATTTGATGATAATTTTAAGATAAATATGGCGTTTAATTAATGTATGACGAGTTATATGACGAGTTAAGAGTTATAAAATTAGAAGCTAATAGAGTTACTATTTTAGTGTCATATAATTAATATTTAAGAAGTTTACTACTTGAATGTGTGTTACAAATTTAGATGCTAAATAATAACCACCATGATGAGTTAGATTTATAGTGGGTCACATAGGAGATAACTAGTGGTCAGGACAGTATTATTCAGACGCGCATTCATAGCGGTTGACTTAGTAATTTAGAATGCAATGCAGATTTTTTAAGGCGCATAATGCTATCAAAAAGAAGGCGGTTTAATTACTACCCTTTACATAACATGTGTCTACACAATTAGTTAATAAAAACAAAATACAGGTCAAATGCATATGCAATATTAAAACATTTTTCTAAAACAGTACCCACCTAATTCAGATATTTCAGATTTTTTGATGAAATTTTGTAATCTGTTATAACTTTTCTAATACTACAGGACGTTGCTTCTGCAGATCTTAATCAGTAATTCGTTGTTCTAAGAAGTATTTCAAAAAGATCGTAATCAACTTTTTTGTAAGGGTCCCGTAACCCAACCTAATGGCCCGGATAGACGGTCCGTCTTGCCTGCGAGCATGCTTGCACAAACCAACCATTTGCGTATTCGATATTGTATCGTAGGATATTGTAGAGAGTTAAAGGCTGTTCAGGCGTGGAACATACAAAATTCTTACTTTAGAAAATCGTCGTAAGCAGTTTGACATAGCCTTTCTTTTTAAATTGTTAAATAATCTCATTACTTGCCCTGCACTCTTATCAAAAGTCAATTTCATAACAAAAGCCCGACTTCCCGCTCGCGTCTCACGCACTATTCATGCCTTTGTTCCACCTCGAACCAAGAAAAACTATACCTCCAATAGTTATTTTCCACGCTGTCTTCGAATATACAATAAAAAAAACATAATATAGATCTTTTCAAGAGCTCATTGAATACGTTGGAAAAGATCTGATAAATCAACTTATGTAATGTACTTATTTCTATATGTTTCGTTATCACTTCTCATTAAATTAATTGAATACCTTATTTAGGACGCCCAACTTTTTGGCTCCAGTTTGAGCCTTGGACTCGATTGAACTCGACTTGAACCGAATTTGAGGTCTGAAGACAATTCTATGTCAAGAAGCTAGTTAAGTCTCCCCGTCGTTCATAAAAAAAAGCTAGAGAGTATGGGTGATTGGTAGAGATAGGTTTACCCCGAAAAATAGGAGTCAGGTTGCAAACTGTGCAAGCTACAATATGTTGTAAGCGGACGCGCGCACGCTTGCATTTTTTAAATCGTTGCGGGATCTATAATGTAGATCTATGAAAAAAATACACATCTTTATAGGCGTCGGGGGACTACTAAGTTAATGAATTTACATCTTAGCTAAGCTCGTCACATTTCTAGCGATGCCTAATGGTCCCCCGGCGTCTATTAAAATGTGTATTTTTTTCATAGATCTATATGACTTGATGATATTATTGTTAACTTTTTTAAAGTTAGCTTTTTTGTGTTATAAGTTTTCCAAATTTTTATGTAAGTTTAAATGTATATTTTGTGTGTTGGTATTCGGTAAAATTCTCCTTATCCATCTACAAGGAAGGCCAGTGCTCCAGCAGTGGGGCCATTAAAAATGACTGATGACGATGACGACGATGACGAATGTTCGGTATTTATATTATTAAAGATTCACTTCTTAATTTTTGCAGTTCACATTAAAATCGCAAATTTCAGCCAAATCGAAGCAACAAAATTTTTGGTGGTTATATTTTTTGCCGCCATTTTGTTCTTTTTATTGCATCTTTTGCCTGGCGTGTACATTATTTTAATCAATGCACCACCACTATCTTTTACTTTTCGGCTGGCAGTTCACCATCTCCATCAATGGCTGGATGGATTTCCAACAAACGTGGCTATCAACCATCTCGATCGATTTAGCTAAAAAAAAGCCGCACTGATATCGCTTGTATCTCTATAAAGTACTACGACGATACGTACAGACAGATAAACATAGGCTTCAAAGACCCCTCTTAGCACAAAAAACAAAACTCCTCTGTCTCTACCTATAATTAAATAAATATTTCTAATACTCGCACTTAATAGCCTAGCTAAGCACTGTGAGAAACGGTAGGTTTAATCACCGACTGATAAGTTCTAGGTTGCTTATCTGGCTGATAATTTGTCAAACTTTTCAAATTACTACTGTCAAATTATATGCCAGATAAGCTATTAAGAACTTGTTTGACGGTGTTGAAACCGGCTCTAAGGCTTGTATCATAGAGAGTAAGGTAACGTCGAAGAAATATATGTAAAACTAGCGGCCGCTCGCGGTTTCACACGCGTGGTT
Source organism: Chrysoteuchia culmella (assembly GCA_910589605.1). Lineage (NCBI taxonomy): Eukaryota > Metazoa > Arthropoda > Insecta > Lepidoptera > Crambidae > Chrysoteuchia > Chrysoteuchia culmella. The sequence continues at coordinate 10,888,666 of OU342651.1, forward strand.
CCCGTTGCCGTGGGAGAATCGGGATAAAAAGTATCCTAACCAGGCTTTCTACTATCTGTGTACCAAAATTCATCCTAATCCGTTCAGTAGTTTCGGAGCCTATTCAATGCAAACAAACAATCAAATCTTTCCTCTTTATAATATTATAATATGAAAGATACTTAGAAATATTAAACTGCACTGCATTTGCACTTGGAGAGGCCTATGTCCAGCATTGGACGACAAGGGGTTGATGATGATGATGATTAAACAGTCATGACTCAGATACAAGAACTAGTATTCATCATTCAAACATTTTCCAGTACCAGGATTAAAACCCAGGCAGGACCTCTAGAGTAGGCGACATCTCAAAACCGGTGTCCATACCACTCAACACTAGCATGTAGGAAGTTATAATTTATTAAATTTAATTTAAATTATAATAATTTTAATATGCATTGTTTCAGACAATCAATAAACAAACAAAAATCAACTGTAAAATGGATACTGGTAAGTGGGTATACAGGGTGGAAAAAATCTATGGGCCCTGGAGGGGAACTACCTTAAATCCTTTAGTTAGCTTAATTCAATAATAGAAAACATTCCTTTATTTTTTAGGGTTTCGTAGCCTAAAGGCAAAAAATCGGCCAAGTGCGAGTCGAACTCGCACATGAAGGGTTTCGGCTCCCACCCAAGGTTGCCTGGAAGAGACTGCTACGTAGCTATAAGGCCGCCTATTGTGTATGCCTCTTTTTTGACATTTTCTCTGTATGTGTTTGTTTTTGTATCGTGTGCAATAAAGTTTCTATTATTTTGATTGCCAAAATGACATTATAATTTTTCGTCTGCAAAAATAAGTTTGTTTTTTATAGTGTTTGTATGATTGACAAAGTTATACTTGCGGTTTTGGAAAATGTGCTATAGCTCTGAAACTACTTAATAAATTTCGTTAAAAGTTTTTATAAAGATCTACATCATATATCTTTTTGATTTTTCACTTTCTTATTTTAAAAGTTAGAGGGGGGGGGGGGGGACACACATTTTTTCGCTTTGGAAGTGTAAAACTTTCAAACGGTTGACTTTGAGAAAAAACTGTTTTAAAAGCCTCAATGTTATTTTTAAAGATCTATCTATAGATACCCCACACGTATAGGTTTGATGAAAAAAATTTTTTCGGTGTCAGTTCCATGTATGGGGAGCCCCGCCTTAATTCATATTTTTTTTTATTTTTGTGTAAAAACCGTAAAGCGGTTTACAGATTACATCTACCATCTAAGTTTCAACTGTGTAATCCTCATAGTTTTGGAGTAAAAAGGGTGTGACATACATCGGTTTGGCCGAATCTATAAGGGTTTAATTTTTTGCCTTTAGGTTAGGCTACGAAACCCTAAAAATGAAATGGGGGTATCTAAAAACTGTTTTTTTTACAGAATTTAGCTGGTCTTGGTGTGGGAGACGTTTTAAAAATCTTTTAATGCAGTATAAATAAAAAATTTTTGGTTAAATAAAAAAAAATGAATGTTTCCTTTCAGTTAAACGACTAACGAAAGGATTTAAGGTAGTTCCCCTCTAGGGCCCATAGATTTTTCCACTCTCTATATGATTTTTTGTTTATTATAAATTGGCTTTTAAGGCGGTGTTTCAACATGCTTGAATTTTTGCAGATACAAATAAAATGGATTTTTTCGACTTTAAACGGCAATTTAGCGTAGAGATAATTAACGTGGATGAGGAGTCGGACTCTATGTTTCTTCCTAAACAGGAGCTTAAAGCTGAAAAACAAAAAAATGATAATTCTAAAACTGAGGCCAAAAAACAGAAAGAAAGACAGAAACAAACTATGCTAAAAAAACTAAAAGACAAGGCATGTAGCAAAAAGTCTAACGACTCTCTTGAGAGTAATTTTATTCACAAGAAAAAAAAGAAAAATAAACACCATACAAAAGGAGAAAGAAAAAGAGACAAAGAAAAGAAATTTGATACTACCAAACAGAAAGATTTGGAACCTATTGAAATGGAACCTATGCTTGATAGTTTGCCTTTAGACTTGCCTGAAAATGTTGTGAGAGAAAGTGTACTGAAAGAAACTGGAGTGAATAAAAAAGATCAATCACAGACATTGCAAGAAACAAATGATAATTTGAAAATTACTGAAAAAAATGATGAATATCATCAGTACATTAACGACCTTTTGGCAAAAGTTTCCGAATCTTTGATACATATTTTAGAGGCTTATTACAATTTTGTCTCCAATATTCAGCAATGTAACAATCAAGACTCGAGATTAATATTTGAATCGAAGAGGAAGTTTACACGAATTAAACAACATTTCTTTCAATTGTCATACTGCACCACTAACATAATAATTTTATCAAGAGAGAAAGATAATCAATTTACAGATAACTTTTTAAATAATACAGTGAAATTAGCAGAAAAACAAAATAAAATGAAGTTAACTGTCCAACAAATACAGCCAATATACTATGAATTAATATCTTGGGTGAAACAGAAAAAGACACTACAGAATTTACCATTGCATTCAACCCCTTCTCCTCATAATTTACCCGTATTACGGCAACAATTGAGTCAACCTACGGTGTCGGCACCAATGTCTTCAATCCCATGTAATGTCATACCAAAGGTCTCAATTTTTAATTCAGATTCTCAAAACAGAGAAATAAGGATCAGTTTGGAGACTCGTTCGGAAGTAAATAATACTACAGTTTTAAACGAGCCCTCAGTTCAAACTTCTCAACAGCATCGACAGTTTGATAAAACACTACAGCCAGGGTTCCATAAAAATGAACAGAGTTATATTATGGATCCATTAAAGTATTACAATTATCAAATGACACGGTATTACAATGGCAATGTAAGGCATGATTATAGGCCTAACATGTCAGAAATAATAGCTACAACGCCAAACTTACCAAAAGATAACATTGGTTTTCAAAATAAATGTATGGCGCCCAATTGCTTTTGTCAAAACCAGTCAGGTGTTGCAAAGCCTATGAACATGAGATTTCCCGCCTTACCATCGTATGAGCAATCTTTTAATTGGAAAAATGATGACTTAAATAGTAATGCAAATAAACTTGAAACTAATGTCGACACCACTCGGTCTTCCGTGTCTACTGATAGTGGATTTATAAGTCCTCAACAGGAAATTTCTCCCTTGGAAAATATGGTGAGTTGCTATGGATAAATTAATATTAGTCTTTTTTCAAATTTTAAAAGACGATGATAATTTAATTTGTAGCGGTAAGAATTTTGAGCATAAAATATATGGCAAAAAAACTGAGTTTATCTATCTGAGTGTTATATATCTAGTTAGTATTCTTTGGTTGTATGCAATTTTGCTATTCATACTGCAGGACTATATTTTAATTTCAATGAAATTGAGGTGGTAATTCTAAATAATTACTCAAGGTTGCCTGGAAGAAATTACTACCTAGCAATAAAAGCCCCTTTTTGTTGTTTTTTCTCTTTTGTTTTTTATGTTCTCCAGATGGTATCTAGATAAAAAAGTATTAGAAATCTGCTTTTTTATCCTAGTCTACGTGGAGTAAGACCTAGCGAACGGCCGTGAACAATTTATTAAGATTTTAAACTTTCGCGTTCTATTATAATTATAAATTAAAATACGGGACTAAAATGCGACATTTGTTATATAGTACAACTATGTAGTTACAGCTTGACGTTTCGGCTATGTTGCAATAGCCGTGGTCACAAGCAGACTGGCAGTGCGCGGCGTCAGCTGTTCGGGCGGGCTTGGAATCTTCAGCCACTCTCAAATTGTTGCCACCGCCAGTCTGCTTGTGACCACGGCTTTTGCAACATAGCCGAAACGTCAAGCTGTAAGTACATAGTTGTAGTACATAACAAATGTCGCGTTTTAGTCTCGTTGTTTTAATTTATAATAACAATTTATTATTTATATATATTTACATTTTTTTAGCTTAAAAAAGTATATTTTGACAGGCACCGACCAATGAAGACGTACAGAACATTCCAGTGACTCCTCTGATAACCCACGTGACTTCGTTAAATCCAAGAGCTTTGCAAATAGCAGAAGGATCTTGTCATATATGTGGAGCGCCCACTAAGAAAAAATGCCTAGGCTGCTACCAAGTCTACTACTGCAGTTACCAGTGTCAGGTACCTAACTCAAATGCTGATTTTTTAAATAAAACAATTTATAAAAAATAAAAACCGAAAGTTCAAAATAAACCTTCCAAATGGTTTATTTTTCGTCCGTGCGAGCCTAAGTAAGACAACAAAAATACAGAAGTGCAATGTAGAATGCACTATCGCATCGCTGCCTTGGCTGGCACTAACATCAAAGGCTTTTATTTTTTTATTTTTGTATGCCAAAAGGTTCATTCTAGTTAACAATTAAAATATCAGTAGGAAAAGAAAAAAACCGAAATCAATGGGTTATATGAGGTCTCAAATTTTGTATGAAAGGAACGTTCCAACCCTGGACCTACTGCTTATACTGTCCGTACCGTCTCCTGATGGGGGCATTATGACGTCTTAACTCAGGTCTTAACTTAGGTTTCTTAATTGCTATCGGAACCTCTTTTTTATAAAATTTTACAAAGAGAAATTAAGACGTCATAAGTAATACCCCCTTTGTGCTCCCTTGTTCGCCTTTTACGACACTCGGGATGAGAGTGCTATTCTAATCGGGATGAGAGCAGTGCTATTCTAAACCGGCACATACATGGCTTGGTTTTGTTACCTTTTTAAAATTAATTATGTAAAGCTATAACATAATAGGTATATTATTATTACATCTAATAGTATGTCTTTAATTCCTAACGAGAGCAAGTTCACATTTCATGTTATCAGCCGTTTTTGAAATTTAACACGTCCGTATCAAATTAGAGGTGCGATAGCGATTCCTGTAAGTTCTTAATTACCTTACAGCTTGGTTAGTTCTATGCGATTCAGATAAGAATAGGACAGCCACTTAACAACGGCGGCTTTTGTTGTGCAAGTGACAAGTGTATAGGCTGACATGACAGTACCCGTGTACCGTCTTACAGAGTCTTGATCTTGAGAGGTTCGTTATCGCGTCGTTAGAGGTTTTCGTAGTGTCACTTTTGAGCTTCAAGTGCTGTAGATTGTACAAGATCAGGTCACGAAATAGTCCTTATATTCTTTAAAGTAGCGGCTGCCCGCGGTTTCATCAAAGTGGTTTCTGTTCCCGTGGGAATATTAAGATAAAAAGTATTCTATGTTTTAAAACAGTAGACAGCCTGTACATAGGATACTTTTTGTTCAGATATTCTCTAATGAATATTAATCGTTTTTAGTTATTATGATTTTGTCTTACATATGTATTTCCATAGTCTCTTCCTACCGCTACGGGATAAAGGCGTGACATTATATGTATATGTCACCGTCGTTTTGGATATTTATATACTTTGACAATTGGATTTGCAATAAAACTGGTGATTTTTCGATGAATTATAAATAATCAGTATCTCTTCGTTATATTGTACGTATGCCTGTGACGATAAGCATATTTTACGCCGATTGGTTGAAATACGTAACAACGTGTGCTCGAGAGTGTTTTATTGCTAAATACCAGTTTTTATCGGTTTGTTTAACGTACAAAGTTAAAATTCATTGAAAATTAGTGAAACGGAGCCTGCGGGCGAAGAAATAAATGACCAACCGATGTAAAATAACTCTGAATTTGTTAAAGAACAACTATTTAACACCCGTGCTACCAATCCATGGCCAATCACAGGACCGCGTACAATAACACGTATACGATACGTATACGATAATATACACTGTGCCGCGATTGGTACAATCGGGGAACTTCCCGGTTGATCAGTAGAGTTTTTTTGAGAAACTGACACGCTCCGGTCGTGTTAAGCGTGACCGGTGTGCAGAAGAGATGAAAAGAAACACAATAAGTGATTGACAAGTATAATTATAGGTTATAAAATATTACAAGAGATCAGGTGTGGGTTTGACGGGATCTCCGATTGGTGGGTCTCGCGAGAGTAAGAAGGGGACTTAACTTTAGTCTGTCTTGCCTAGAAGAGGCAGAAGCGAAAGTCCGGCGTAACGGACTACGTTCGCTTGGGGAGCACGGTGTTCAGCCTCGGTAGCACGGAGGGTAGGCTCGGAGTGGTGGTGCGCGCGTAGTCACGCAGTGGAGTTGCTCCGGGGTAGGCCGGAACAGGCAGGTAGGTGCCGAGGTGGTTGAGTGCAGACGATGCAGGTGTAGATGCTGCCCGTGGATACGACTCTGGAATGTTTTTAAGAATAGGTCAAAAGGTGTTCGTACAAATCGACCGTCTAAGGTCAGGATGCAAGGGACAGACAGCTACAACTGAATAGTCTCAAAAGTGCTATTAAACTATTAAAAAATGTTAAAGTAACCGCTATGTAACAAAAGTAAAAGAATGTACAAGAGGTTTGTACATTTTGTAACGGTTCTAAGAACAGCACACTTCTAAATCTTAATCTAGCACTTACTTTTAACTAAATTAAATCAAAAACCATTCATCTCGCCATTCTTACTTGTTTGTTTACTTAATTTTGTTTTGATAAAACTTCACGATGGTATTAACTACCATCGTGAAGTTTTATTAAATATTCATAAAATATTCCACGGACGATACTGCTAACTTCACGGCTGGGAGATTTTGTATTTCGGCCAACTGAATTAGACTACGTAAATTAATTTCTTTTGATGTTATTATTTATATATATAGAAAAAATCTACATATTTTTCTATGTATAACTACTATGTATTTGTAACTTTACTATTCCGTACTTCTTCGGCCATAGACAAAACACCGTGTGTAGATCGGTCTTACAATCCTCATGTTGTCTATGCCAATGACAAAACATTATTCGCCTATAGAATTTGTGAATCATCTCCCACTTTAAGTTTTGAATATAAAACATTTCACATCTCCGGTGAAATTCGCTCTTTTCTATCTGCAATCGTACTACCATAAAGTCATTCTGTTTTACTTGTGTGAATTCGCAATCCCCGTACTAGGGTGAGTGTGTGTTTTAAATCTTATCGTTTTGCATTTTCCTTTTGCTTATTTTAATCATAGTTATTACTTTTTGTAATCTATTTAGTTTAAATCTCGTAATATTAGAGTGATTTAATTATTCGATACGTTTTACTAGTGTTTTCTATAAATTATTCCATACAATATTTTTATATACCGGGTAGTTAAATACTCCAATGCAAACCGATTATTCCTTTTTAATTTCTTTTAATTTACAGTATATGTAATTGTATTTAAAGTGAAGCGTGATACTATATATTACGTGGAACAACGTACGTACCTTACCGTATTAGTCAGGATAAAGTTATTTAAAAGGAATTAAATCAGGGCCCGTATTCACTATGACCACTTACCGATTCCTTGCTCAAACCACGCGAATGTCGTATTTGGTTTCGACGTTTTCAAAATTCGTTTTCTTTATGACACTTACAAATTTTAAAGTTATTTTACTTGTTTAATAATTATGCAACTTGTGACTTTTATGTACTTGTACAATAACTCTATAATTTGGGAGTATCATGGAGAAAACGACTTTTGAAAATTTCAAAACCAAGTACGACATTGGCGTGGTTTGAACAAGGAATCGCTAAGTGGTCATAGTGAATCAGGGCCCAGTATTTAGTCTACCAAAGAAATTCAAGAAATAAATATTAAAGATATTTATAGCGGTTATGAAAGTAATATGATTCGGGAACGCATCCTTCTTAGCGGTCTAAAAAGGTAACTCACTCAAAGAATTAATTAAAAAATCAATACATTTTATTGGTTTTTTGTATTGTATTTGTTCCAGCCGTGAAGTTAGCAGTATCGTCCGTACGTAGGAATATTTTATGAATTAACTACCGTCGTGAAGTTTTATCAAACAAAATAAAGTAAACAAACAAGTAAGAATGGTGAAATGAATGGTTTTTGATTTAATTTAGTTAAAAGTAAGTGCTAGATTAAGATTTAGAAGTGTGCTGTTCTTAAAACCGTTACAAAACATTTTCACGGAAAGTACTATGGTTAAAAAAAATATTTATTATTCAAATGAAATACTTCTTTATGGTCTATTATTTGTGATATAAAAAAATTCTATATATCTTTTACTTTTTTAAATAAAGCTCCTTGAAAAGCTCTACTGATCAACGGAGAAGTTCCCCGACGTACATTTGATCATAATTAAACGCTGTGGATCTCGTTTGTTTATAAACTGACCGCTGGACAATAATTATTTAAAATAAACGAAAAATGTTTTATTGCAAATCGTACGGCATAACAAAAATTGGACAGTTTATAAATACACTCGATTATTTATAAACAATCGGTTATTGCAAAAAGACGGTGACATAATACATGCATGTATTTTCGCAATGGGCCATGGTCACGAGATGAAAGATTTGGTCGGCAAGTGCTAAACATTATTATTGTGTCTTGTTTCAGAGGTCAGACTGGAGTCAACACATGAACTTATGTAAATACATATCTGCGAGTCGACCATCTCCAAATTTAGTTCAGATGATTCAACAATAAAAAAAATATTCCTTGTTCTTTTGTACTTTTATATACTTAAACCCCGATATTAAAATTCTTTGTGAAAAACATTCTTTTTGCTTGGCTCAATGACGTATGAATATTATTCCTACTAATATTATAAATGCGAAAGTATTTTGTTTCAGTTCAGTTTGTTTGTTTGTTTGTTCCTCTTTCACGCCTAAACGGTTGAACGGATTTCGATGAAATTTGGTATATAGAGACTTCAAGTAGTGGACTAACACAAAGGCTTTACTTTTTAATTACCAGGGTAACGGGAAGTAAAAATATAATTAAAATTTCATAAACTCACACATTAGTCTAGCCCCAAAGTAAGCAGAATTGTGTTATGGGATACAAGGGTAACGGATAGAATAAACAGTTACATTTTATAATCCTATTTATATTATAAATACGAAAGTATGTCAGTTTGTTTGTTTATTTGTTTGTTACTCTTTCACGCAAAAACTACTGAACCGTTACATTTTATAATCCTATTTATATTATAAATGCGAAAGTATGTCAGTTTGTTTGTTTATTTGTTTGTTACTCTTTCACGCAAAAACTACTGAACCGATTTGAATGAAATTTTATAAATAGATTGTAGATAGCCTTGATTAAAAATAGGCTACTTTTTATCCCGATATTCCCACGGGAACGGGAAACACGCGGGTGAACCGCGGGCGGCTGCAGTGTCACATATTTTGTTGGAATATTATAAACAACATTCATCATACAAACATTTGCCCCAATCGGGATTCGAACCCATAGGATCTCTAGAGTAGGCGACACCTTGAAAACTGGTGTACAGTCAACAGCACGTACGGTTTTACATTTTCACTACGACAACCGATATTACGAGCGATCGACGTAACGCTCTCAAGATCAAAGTGTAGTGCCGTGCGTGCTGTTGACTGTACAATGGTACCTCTGTACTGTGGAGGTCGTTAAATAAATAACATTCATAGAAAAACAACAAAACTGACGTAGTCATAGTGAGAATCTAAGTTCGATTCCTGGATTGCCTGATTTACTTGTAAGTATAATCATGAGCCCATGGAGCCCGTGGCGCAGTGGTTCGCGCTTAGTGATTGTTGACGTTAAGCAACTTTCACAATGGTCGGTCATGGGATGGGTGACCAGAAATTTACTATCTCGAGCTCCTCCGTGCTTCGGAAGGCACGTTAAGCCGTTGGTCCCGGCTGCATTTGCAGTCGTAGGACCCCACCATCCGCATTGAGCCCGCGGGGTGGTTCATGGCTCATTCTCCTTATCCATCCATAAGGAAACCCAGTATACGGGGTGGAAATTTAAAACGGGGCACGAAGGGCAGGCACCTTTACCGTTGTAGCTACATGAAAACGTTATTAGGAAACCATCCTTAATTTTTTTTAATTTTTTTTTTTAAACCGCATTCACCGATTTTGAAAAAAAAGTTTTATGAGCAAGGCGGTTTTTATTTTTATTAAAAGTTTTTTTATTTCACAATTTTTTAAGTATCAATACGCTACGCACTTCGATTCGGATTCGACAAACCGCTTGGGTCAATCCGCTTGACCGAAAAAACGTCAGTTTTTCCATAACTTACTGAACCGACTTCAAAATTTCAAAAAATGGGACTAAACCCGATGTTATAACGTTTGAATCATTTCAATCGGTTCAAGCGTTCTCGAGTAATCGGTGAACATACATAGAGGGTCCTGGTTTCGATCCACGGACTAGACAAATATTTGTGTGCATAAACAATATGTCTTTGTCTTGGTCTGGATGTTTAATATAAAAATAATAAATTTCATACAATCACACCAATTATCTAGCCCACGTTAAGTTTCATGAAGAACTTGTGTTATTGATACTAGACAACGGATAAACATACCTACTTATATACTTTGTTTTTGTAATACATATACAGGATGGAAATTTAAAACGGGGCACGAGGGGCAGGTACCTCAACCGATGTAGCAACATGAAAACATTCTTAGGAAACCATCCTTAATTTTTTGAGGAATTTTGAACTGCATTCACCGATTTTGAAAAAATATTATAGTGATAGGAAAATGATAATGATTCAAAATCGGTGAATGCAGTTCAAAATTCCTATCATCGACTAAACTGATTTGTCGAGTTGTGTAAACACAACTAAGCAGTTGTTGGAAATCGCAAGAAGTACACAAGTTTATTTTAAGTACCTAGATGAAAAGTCTTTGTCGAACAACTATCGACTTCATAAATAATATGCGCGGTTCAATATATTCCTATGAACTTATGATTCACAACGAAATAGTTGTTCAATTAAAAGTTGTTTATACCTATGCGCTAGCCCTAATGTGTAATGCGCAGAGAGAAAACTGCGAGAAAACCAGTTTTCAAATGCTTCATATAAGCCACTGTTGCCGGCAACACGACAAAACGCGCCTGCTAAGTATCGATATTTAAACGATCGACGACTACCTAGGTAAATCGTATCTTTCGTAAAATCATCGTGTTCGGAAAAAGTTTTAGAAGCAGATAATGCAGTTATGGCGGGCTTGAGACAACAACAAGAAAGTTCAAAATATTGCAAATTTTGGTATCTTACAGCTTAGGTACAGGTTCAGGGTCTACAGTTTATACATACCGATTCCCATCGGCTTCCCTTTTAGTAATTTTAATTAATGTTACCAATTAGTTTAAAATACGTAGCCTCCAGGCAGCTGCAAAGTGAACAAAATTATTTTAGATTTTTTGCATTTTCCAATGCTATTTGGATTTAGAGGTTCAAAACATGTAATTTCGCAAAAATGTGTCATAACTTCATTTTGTAGGCAGGTATACGAGTAGTTGTTTTTGTTATGAGCTTATTATGCTATAATTAGGTGCTACCTGAGTGGGGTATTGTATATCATAAATAAACACTTCTATGAGCTATGTTAAGTATATTATCATGTGTCATTACCGAGAAATCTTACTCTTCAAAACGTGTTTCGAACCTTGTAGTGTTTTGCAGAGTAAGATTTCTTGGTAATGTCACATGATAATCAACACATACTTAAATTAACCGTGAAATATTAGCTCGACATAACGCTGGCTGTAGCGTTAAATATCAAAAAATCAAACACTGAGCCGCTGTGTTCAGCAACGTGAATAACTTTTTAAAACTTTGTTTCGCATTAATAATAGCAAAGATTTCCTATGAAAAATAGAGATTACTTATCTACAATTTTAATTTAGGACAAACACGCGTCACATAGACTAATACGTTATCAATCAGTTTTCAATCATCTTTCATATATATAATTTGGTTAACCTTAAAAATTGCTTTTAATTATTCCGGTCATGATGGTCAAAATAATAACACCTAATTAAACATCTCTAATCAACAAAGCACAACAATAACAAAGTTTTCCAATACCTAGGTATTGAAATAAATATAGGTTTCTTACTGTACACCTCTTATAAAGTACAGACAAGATTAAAAAAAAAAGATTGAAACAAGCAATATTTGTTTGATTTTTATCTGGTAGCTAAATACCAACTCGCTACTCTCGACTCGGTAGAACACAGAGCCAGGCGACTTATCGGTGACCATGAACTGGTTAAAAACCTACATAGTTTGAGTCACCGCCGTAAGGTCGCTTGTCTGTCGGTTTTCCTCACAGACATAGATCTAAATGTCTGTGGTTTTCCTAATCAAAACCTCATCCCGCCTTCTCCTTTTTTCCATCGGTATACCAGACGTACTGCAGGCTACCATCCATACTTGCCATTCCAAACCTACGCACATAGCGCTTTATATCCTCTTTTATCATGCGAACAGCCAAGGAGTGGAATGCGCTGCCGGCGTCTGTTTTCCCGAGCACATACAACCCAAACCCCTGCAAGGTACAAGTGAACAGGCTTCTTCTGGGCGAACTCGAACATCTTAGACCTCATCTACTCTCCTCGGCCAGTTTGAGGTCAAGAGTAAGCCCATAGAATATATAAAAAAAAAGACGGGTTGCACTCCGGGAGTGCCGGCAGAAGTGAAAACTTGATTATTAACGTTGAGCATGTTTGATATTTTGGAATGGTTAGGGAATAATTTTGCACCAATTGCTTTATCAGTATAAAAGTACTATCATTTATGTGGTAGAATACAATATTCATTTATTGCGCTATCGTACACAAACATGACAAACCATATTAAAGTGAACGTTAAGTTAGGTAATAAGATATAAGAAAACATTAGTTATTATAGAGAATCGAAAAATATATATTGACAATAAAACAAGAGACAAGTAAAAGACATTATCAACAGTCTGTCGCTAAGCAACCGAGACCATAGTCAACCTGTCACCTCAACATTCTCCATCCGTCCTACGCTTTTTCGATCAGGTCACGTGTCCTGACGCGAGTTTAAGATTTTATACCCATTACAGAAAAAGTGCTCAACGCCGCTAAAGAAGTTTTCACTTCAAAAAAAAATGTCGCTTAAACTACTTTGATTAATTAGACTTATTTGATGTGATGCACTAAGAAGCGCGATTTATTCGGGAGAATTTTATAAATTGTATTCCACGTGAATGTACTCGCAGGTGAAAAGCTCCTAATAAGTATTATATTGAGCAATTATTTATCTAACGACAATATGGGAATAGAATTTATTTTCAGACGGATACGGACGGATACAAGGAGTAGGGCCTACGTAATTCACTGGTTTACACTTTCTTTTGCTTTCTTTTTGTGAACTTATTATTCAGTTAATATTTCAATAATTGACCTATTACTTACTTTGCTACCATCCGAGAAACCCGACCTCGAAATTTTTGTGCAAAAGTATTTTTTTTTATCATTATGAAATTGCAACCTCGTATCAGTGGTCAATATCCACGTTGGGTCACTGAACCACCAGCAGCAGGGTAAACAAGGAATAATACATCCAACTTATCTTTTTACAACAGAGTAAACCAAGATTCTTGAAACGTATATTGCGTCCTCTGTTTGAAAATCCTGGAACTAATGTTTCTCATTTCAAAGCATTGACACTCAGCTGGGGTGCTCAGGGGTTACTTTCTGTTTGCTTCAAAAGGACCTTCGAGTACGTTTGCCTTTCTACAGATGGCGCTGTAAATGAGAAGCCTCTGCTATAGCTATGAGCTCTTGTGAAGAGAGAATTTTACTCTGTGTCATAAAGAGTAAAATTATATTATAGCTTCAGTTCATTAATCAAATCGCAACTATCAAATCTTGCTTTCAAATATTTCACAATCTGTCAACAAACCACATGTTTTATTTCTACATTTCCAATAATGAATTATTAAAATCTTCTTTCTTTAAAGTCATTGATTTTAGCTACAATAAGTAAACAATGTCTGCAAAAGACGCAAACACAAAGTCATCAATACTTGTTGTATTTGAAAGAAAGTTTACAGCTAATGAATTCAAAAGTGAAAACAAATCATACAGAAATTATTATTTAAAAGGAATTTCGAAAAGTGTATGTAGTTTCAGAAAGAAATTTGATGAGAGAGGTGACTCCGAACCCGACATTGAAAGACATACCGTTCAAATTGCCGAACTTGCGCAAACAATCAAAGATGGAAATGAGCAAGAAGGGTTGGTCATCAACAAATTTCTGACTAACGTTGAACACATGATGGAAAGATTGAACAATGATTTTTCGAAGCTTATAAATATCTATCGGAACGTAATGAATAAATTGCTGGATGGTAAAAATTTATTTCAGAAGTAAATTATTCTCATTGGTGCCTGCGGATGTAATCTAATTTATGAAGTTTCCAAATCTTACACACTGGTATAATTTTATTTTATTTATTATATTGCATAATGTTCATATTCTTATGTTTTCTTCAGTTGCTCATGTAAACCTGATATAAATCCTAATATTCACTCAGCCCTAGATTGTTGGGTTAACACGGACTGAAATGTTTTAAAAGAGGATTAAAAATAAATGAACATTAGTAGTTTGTAGTTTCCAGCCTTTCCAGGGCATAGTCTACCTGTATGCAAAATTCATTTAAGTAACTAAATGCGCTCAATTTAGTAAGAAACAAAAAGCTATTCAAATAATATTAACAGGACTAGTCCCTGCAACATACATTAAAATATCATTGACTAATCCTCTTCCTGCGTTTTGTGAGACTAGCAAGTGGAGTTTAAGTTGGGTTCGATCCGGTCTTCAACATCCTACAATGTTTTAATATAAATGTGGAAGTGTGGATGTTAAGATATTTGGATTTTTAGATGTTTTTAATCAATCATGCAAAAATTTGGATGAAAGGAACAAATATAGTTTATAAATAAGATTAAATCATTATAATAAAGCCGCGGTTGTCCACTAATATTGATACGGTTATCTGGATGTTTTAATTCGTCCAAGTCTTTAATTAATGTTGCTTGTGAGCGAGACTTAGCTCAACCTATGCAATCTCAAAAAGATCGGCAATATCAAATTCGAGATACATAAAAAATATCACAACAGAAAACATTTTAATCCGGTCCCATTCCTTGGTTATCGATTTTCTATAATGCCTCAAACGATCCCGGTTGGACGCATAAATCCAGCTATAATATTTGGACATTTCATTTCCTTCCTTTGACATTAATGTCTGCAATGGCATTTTAATGAAGGGTATAAATGCATAGAAGGAATTCAATGGGCCGACGCCCTTTGGGCTATTATGGAGGTATACAGAAGCGTCGCTTGTTATAGCTCTAATCCCCGTCAAACTTTTAATGAACCAGTGTTATCGATTTCCAATTTTCCACTAGGTATAAATGATGTGTCTAAGTCAAAGTCAAAGTCTTAGAAGCTTTATATTAAACGTAGCTGTGGGTTAGTTAAAAGGGGTTTTGTTTCCTATTGAAATTTTAATAGGACATTAAAATGACGTAAACCAAAGGGCTTAAGTAAGGATTAATTTGTCTATTCAAATAAATATCATTTGTGAATTATACCAACCTTTTTTTAATAATAGATTGGTACGTGGACAAAACCATAGGTGGTTGCTAGTTGGACTAATATACCTTCTGTGAATATAGCAGTTTTTTGTAATTTGAGCTTTGCGATAAGATTCCAAATTGCGCAAATTTCAGAAATCTGATACCACCGTTCGAGTATACAAATAGTGAAATGCATAAAGTGGCACTACATTTTATTAATTATAATCCTACTAATATTATAAATGCCAAAGTATGTCAGTTTATTTGTTTGTTCCGCTTTCTCGCTCTAGTGAACGGATTTGGATGTTTGCTATATAGGGACTTCAAGTAGTGGACGAACACATAGGTTACTATTTGTCCCGATATTCCCACGGAAACGGGAACCAAGCGGATGAATCCACGGGCGGCCGCTAGTAATTCATAAGGAAAATCGGATGAAACCTCTTCCATGTCCACGAAAATCCACCGTAAGAATGAAATTTTGGACTCAAATATTTTTTTTCAAAATCCACTATGCAATAAACTGTGGATCATGGACTAAATTGTACATAGAGTGCAAAAAGACTTTCTTTTGCCGTGGTACGAGTACCATTCGACAGTACCATTGATGGTACTCCATATGTACTACCACTGATGGGGAAGGTGGGGATACAAAGGGATAGATAGGTGGTCACAGGATAGCCTCATTAGTAAATGGGACCAAATTATAGACCAACTAATTAATATTTTATTTTACCGTACCATTTCCGAAATTAAATTCTTGTTTTACCCATGGTTCCACTGGTTTGCCCCCCTGGTGGGTCCACGGGTATATTTTTCCCCCGTAATCCCACTGCGCTACAGTTTTGACGTAACGGCTGTTGCAGTGGGTCCATGAATATTTCAACAAATAATTTTCTTCCCCGTAGACCCACAACGTTAGAAATGTCCTACTCGATAAAAATATTATTAGCTAGGTTAGACTACTAGGAACAGAGCGGGGGGGTAGGTACTTACTTTCTTTCATATAATCCATGGTACCATTAATGAGGTACCACGACAAAAAGAAATTGCCACCGTACGATCAATGGTACTGTCTAATGGTACCACGGTAAAGGAATGCAAAAATATCCATCAAAATGATTAGTGGATATAGGGAGATGATGACAGTTTATTACAAAACCTTATACTCATAATTATTACGAACAGCTCCTTTAAGGTAGTTAAATTTGAATAGCGGAGAAAAATCATCTGTTCGTACCTTCTTTAATCTTTTTAGATGTAGTGCCTGTAAGTAATGGTATCTTTATAATGTGAATTTGCTTAGTGTATAATGAAAAGAAGAATCCTTCATTTTTCAAATATTTATCAATATGAACTAACTGGTCATATTTTAGGCCTTGACTGCATTCACCATTTCTGTTAGTTCGATATACTGCCGCATTAGTGCTACGTAACTTTCCAATATTACGCGTTCTGTAATAAGAAAATTCATAGGTATTATTAGTTACAATTTATTGTAAGAGGTTGTTAAAATATATGACTAAAGTCAAGCATTTCAGGAGTCTGAAATTATTCAGGTGCCTGAAATTATTATCGTATTGATGTATTTATTATATTCGTCGCCATTAGGAGTACTAACAACTATTTAAGATTTTGTTACTTTGCATTGATTCATCTTTTGAATATCTAACGCGAACCTATTCAAGGTAAAAGGTAGGTAGGCTTAACAGAACCTGCACAATAGCATTATCCTGAATACTCCATGTAAATTTCACTAAAAATTTAAGGGGACACCGCAAAACCCTCTCTTTCGGTATTGCGTAGATAAATTATACACATGGCCTCGAATAATAGACGGAGACCGTAAACCAAAAAAAGCTGTGACATTAACAGATGTGGGTAAATCAATTCGAAACGGGCTGCAAACATGACCCGCGTCAACGCAAAGGCTACCAGCCACGATTGTTTTGTGCAAAATTGATTTGAACCCTATCTGTGGGACATAAATTTCAATTGTGAAACGATATTTCAGCACTCATCGTGACTATCTCCAGGCCGAGCCATCAGGGAGCGACTGTTGTCATAGAAAACAGAACGGCCAGTCGACTGAGGTAAACATTGACTTTGTCAAATATTATGCGGATGAAATTTCAAGTATTCTTTGTTTAATCCCACGGAATGTTACTTCGGTATCCCTTTATTATTTTTCTTTTATTTTTTCCCCTTGACGGAGTTTATTGTTGGGTCGCTACGAGGTACGGTTACGCAATATTTCTTACGTATGTTTGTATTACAAACCGAAAAGTAATTTGTGTATCTCGTAAAGGAGTCGTAAATGTTTTATAATTTAGATTCGCATTATTCTGGTACATTTAAAGTCTATGCCCATCTAAATAATTGGAATAAAGTATAATTGACGTGATGGCATTTCTACAGTGTATGTACTTGATAAGTGTAATTATTAATAATTTAGTTCAGTATTGTTGTTTGTCATTTTTTTATAAACAACAAGAAACGCTAAGCCTTCATCACACCTAGTAATGATAATATCCTAGAGGTGGAAGCGAGCCTCTCTCGGAATCCTTAACCGCTGAGGAACTGGCTATCTCATCTCTAACTATCGGAATATAATAATGCTGGCAACATAATCGATAAGGCGTCCCTTATGATAAGGTGGTAGCTGGCAGGTGGATTTAGAACAAGTCCTACCACTAATCAAACCGAATACAATATACCCCCACTGGGAACCTTTGGGTCTGATAACGGAGGTATTACCCTAGACCACGGAAGCGGTTCAAAGTTAAAAATAAAAATCACCTAAGTTCTATATACACCGGACCGGACCAAGTTCTCCCGACACGGAGGTATTAGAGTGTTTTAGAGCTCAGTTCAAAAACTTTTACAAGTAGATGCAGTACCCGAACACGAAGCGAACTTACAAACTACTTGACCAACTTCCAGCCGATAAGCAAGAGCCACATTAGCATTTTTCGAAACCCGTATCAACATGGGGTATTAACTGCTATAGGCATTAAAGGGGTCCAGGGAAAAGGGGGGGAGGGGGGAGTAGGGTGTCCGTCAGTTGATCCGATCGTGCCGGACGAGCTGATTGATGACGCCGATTAGTGATGCCCAAACTCGGCCCGGAATAAATTGTCGAGCGTTTTTGCACTGAAAAGTCGATGCTTTTTTGTTAGCGGCAATTTTAATGAGTCTGCGGTCATTGCGATTGTTGTGTGAAATTTTGCAGCGCCACACGTCCGCCTGGATGCGTAAAGCGAGGCTTATTTACCTGCAAGATAGTAGATTTTAATTAAGTTGCAACGATAAATGTTTGTAGAAGAAAAAGCGTACGTTTAAATCATGTCGCTGCAAAATACTGGACACTAAAAACTAAGCTACATTTGTTGCGGTTTTATAAAATGTATGATTTTTGAATTTTTGCATTTTTAATGATATTTTTATACTTATGATAAATTTTAAATAGATTAATATTGAAAAAAAAACGTAATATACTTAATGATTAAAAGCTTATGCAGTGTTTGTTATAATTTTTTATCAAACATTACTGGTCTAGCCTAGCAATTGTAATTTACACAAATAGTCATAAGTAGCGTATTAGTTTTTCCTTATACCCTGCAAAAAGTATGTTTTGAAGACGGTTTTTGTTGTAATTATGGGTTTTTATTATTTAATTTTTTTGGTTTTCATTTTTATATTTAACTATTTGAAGTCGGTTTTTAAATTTTAATTGCTTTTTTATTTTTTTGTGTTAGATAATCTCACTACTTTTTACCATGTCCATCGTGAGGAGCATAATTGCTCAAGAATCGTATTGCACCTGTGATATATTTCGTATTAAATAGTTCCGATTACCATGTGTGGTCTTCATCATCCGTTCCACTCCACCAAATGGTGCTTTATTTAAGAAAACATCAAAATCAATGTGGGTGCGTGCCTATAACATTTGAAGAGTTCCCTTGATTTTCCCAGGATCCCATCATCAGATCCTGTCTTGACAACAATATGACCAACTTGAAAGTACACCATTTCAATCAAAAAAAGAATCATTCAAATCGGTTCATAAATGACTGAGTATTGAGGTAATTAGTATTTAATAGTCCCGATGACCACGTGTGGTCTTCATCATCCGTTCCACTCTACCGAATGATGCAAGCAACTGCACGAGTTACTTATGAAAACACAGAAATCAATGTAGGTGTGCCTATAACATTTGAGGAGTTCCCTGGATTTCTCCAGGATCCCATCATCAGATCCTGTCTTGACGACAATGGGACCAACTTGAAAGTATACCCTTTATTACAAAAAGAAATATATTTAAATCGGTTCATAAGTGACGAGTACGGGAGGTAACAACTTTAAAAAAAATACACACGAATTGATAACCTCCTCCTTTTTTTGAAGTCGGTTAAATAGAGTAAGTACTTTTTATTCACACGTAAGTTCTGTATTGAGTGCTTTGAATGTAATTTTATAGTTGTATGAATTTCCCGACGTTTCGGTACATTTTCAGGGTCCGTGGTCACGGGATAACTAGCTACATATCAGTTGTTTTATTTCAATGAACAGAGGCGTTACCATCAACACTTTGCTATTCATTTTAAGTCATTTTTAAGTTGTGAGAGTGGAATGCTGCTATACGGTGCGTATAGCGGTGTCTCACTCTACCTACCTGAAAATAACCAAAATGAATTGCGTTACAGTTGATGGTACGGCATGGTGGTTACCCTGTATTCGCGAAAATTTTGATGTGCATATTTAAATCACTTTCTCAAACATTTTGATTTTGGTTGCTCTATCACTCACTACATCACATCACTCAAGAACTACAACTACAATAAATAAAGGTTTCTCAAACATGCTTGGAAATATGAGCATTATTTTGACAACCTTCTTTGAGATAAATCGATATCTGTACTGGCCACATGCATGCCAGCAGCGGCCGGCAAAAGTTGTATGAAAATCCATACTGTCGTGGTTTAGCGGCCAAATAAATTACATAGTATACTCCTATTTTGTCGTGTAATTAAAAAATGGAACGATCTTTTACTCCGAAATATGGCAACCAAAGAGGTACGTAACTTATCAAAGATTTTATTTAAATGTCGAACTGGCTTGCAAATAGAAAGCAGTTTTAGAAAAAAAAACAACAAATGAACACTTTAACGCGGGAAAATATATTGTTGTTCGTTGTTTTCTGATTTCGAAAAGTAGTTTTAATTTCCGCGCCTTATTTGAGAAAAGTATTATACAAGCCTTGACCACAACAGAACTAGGCATTGATGGACTTACGTATTTACACGTTCGTCCATTAATGCCTCTTTTGCTGGCCGCTGCAGTAATGTCGTCGTCGTTTCAGCCACATAACACCCACTACTGGGTATAGGCCTCCCCCAAAAAGGGGGCGGGGGGTTGCCATAATCGCCACGCTTGGCAGGCGGATTGGCGATCGCAGTATGGCCACCTTTTGCAGAAGACGCTGATGCCCGTCTCCTGAAGGCTAAGTCGCCTTTTACGACAGCCACGGGATGAGAGGGGGTAGTGCTTTTCTACGTTTTAAGCCGACACTACACAGCTTGCAGTAATGTACTATTAAATAAAGAAGAAGAACGGGCGCCTCACACTTATCAGCTTTGACAGAAGTAACGACATATGCAAATAATCATAATTGTCGTCACTATTCAATGGAGACAAATACAATTAAAATGATACTTCTTAAATAATATTTACATGTGAGTACAACATTAAGATGGCCAAATAGCTAGTCATTTTGCTGGTGAGTTTCTCATTACATTATTATGCAAACCGTTACCTGTTCTAGGGTATCTGGTAAACCGCCGCTGTGGTCTAGTGGTAAACCACGCACAC